>OZ010786.1:83700712-93700712 GCA_963932465.1 Maratus speciosus | reverse complement strand
TGTCCTTTTTATCGACTCAAAACAATTAAAAAACAAGACAGAAAAATCATGCGTTAAGCCTAGATTATAAAACACTTTCCAACACTTTTAGATTACTGTAAAAAACTTCGTTATTTAGGGTAATAAGGTAAATAAGATGCATAAGTAAACATTTTAGAAAAAGCATAAAACATTTTAGAAACTGACTTCAGCAATTACCGTCCAAAGCCGATTTCCAATGCTTCGAAATCGGCTTTCGGCCGATGATTGGTTTAAGTTACGGCAAAGCAGTATAAACATTTTGGAATTTTTTTAAAACACGTTAAACGCCGTGTCAGTCGCCGATGACTGTCGAGGTCCGAATGAAAAGTTTAGTGTTAATCACGCTCGAAATTTCTATGAATGCCGCAAAGCACGTTTTCGCGGATTACGTTGCTGTACAGTGCAACCACTCTTATGTTAAACTTCCTCGTACCACGAATGTATAACCGCGGCCAGCTCCTCCGTACCGAAGGGTTAATGATGACGTGCTCACAGACGCTTGTCTGAACTTCCAGTTTATCGTTTTGCAAAACCGACGGTTTCGGCGTTCAGTTTGAGATAATGAGTGACGAAATCAAACTTCACGAAACACAGAAAATACCGAGCAGTGGAGGACTAACAGCTGTAAAAAGAAACGGAATTCTGGGGAAAGTTATGCATCAAGAAAGACGAAACAAGAAGTTTCTTCACGAACCATCGACCTACCTTGTACAAGTAAGTACCCAAAGAAATGTTTTGACAAGTTGGGTACCGAAAATATTGAAACTATTTTCCATAATTTGTGGGAAACTGGTAATTATGATCTCCCAAATGATTATCTTTCAAAGTTGTTGGATTGGGATGATCCTGTACATTCGGCGATTTCAGACAGACCTAGTCGTAAACTTCGAAGTATCCACTATTCAGTGTATGTTAATGGCGAAAAAGTAAATGTTTGTCGGCCAGCATTTGTAAGTATTCACAGTATAAGTGAAAAACGAGTGCTTACAGTTTTGGCAAAAGTAACTTCTTCTGAGACAGTGAAGGTTGACGAAAGAGGAAAGAAACCACCAAGTAATAAAATCGAAGGTGGTCGATTCCAGTTTGTTAACGATCACATTGAATCACTCGCCACTGTTTCAAGTCACTGCAGCAGAGCTAAAAGTCCTTTCAGAAAATTACTTGCCACCAGGTTCTTCCATTAGTGGATGTTATATAGCTTACCGAGAATGTCTTCAGAAGCACCACCTGGAGAAACGCCTGTCTTGAAAAGTTATTATCACCATGTATTTGTGAATGAGTACTATATACCCCAACTGTAGATGAGTGTAACACATGTGCAAAACTCGAGCTTGAAATAGACCAAATGAAAAAAGGTGAATTAAATTCCCTTCGCATGTGCACGTTGGAAACTGAACTTAACGCTCATCTCATGAGACAAAAAATAGCTCAGCAGATGATGAAAAGTTACAAAGGCAATACAGACAAAAGTATTGAAGTACAACATGCAGTTAACTAACATGCAATTCCCAGTATTATAAAAGGAAAATGTGGACTTACAATTTTGGGATTCACAACATAAAAAATGGAAAAGCTACTATGTATGTTTGGGATAAGACGATTGCAAAACGAGGGTCAAGGGATATCACTAGCTTTCTCAGTCATTATTTACAAAACTTTATTAACGAACAAATCAAGACCGTCATAATTTTCAGTGATAATTGTGATGGCCAAACAAAAGCTTAAACTGCGGCTTATTCATTTAGGCTTCTTTGAAACTATTAAACATGTTTTCTTGATACCTGGAGATTCTGAAATGGGTTGTGATCGAGATTTTGGACAAATTAAACTTAAAATTAAGGACACTAAGGCATTTTTAAAGAAACATTACATTTATTTCATTGAGAAAACTAAACGTAAGAATCAGTTCCACGTTGTTGAAGTGAAGCAGGAAATTGTAAAAGATTTTGATGTCCTGCAGACCATGGTAACGAAAAACAAACTGACTGGAGCCAATTTCAAGGATGGATTTTTACCCGACTGAAAAGAAGGGTTATGTGTTTCACGCGTATCTGTGTATGTGGATTTATTTATACCTTCGAAACATCCCAACGGCTGAATGGATTTTAATGAATCAGGTCTCTATCGATTCGTCTTAACCGCCCAATGGTTATAGGGTAGGTTTTGTTTTTATAAATTCAAAATGGCGGCCGTAAATTACAAAATGGCGGTAGAGACGAAAACATTTTTTAACGTACCCTATTGAGTGGCATATCATTGGTCTTTCAAAATGAAGACGATGTTTCATTGACCATTTTGCAGTCAAAAGATCCGTTTAAATATTACACAACCTGGAAATTGTGTAATTTGGATCTCTACCTTTACTGTAACTCTAACCTTCATAATAGACATCTATAGGCCTCATCAAAACAGTGTTTGTAGATAGGAAGTAATAATTAAACACAACTTAAAAGTCATCAATACAAGTAAATAAAAAAAAAGGTAAGTAATATAAAAAATAGTTTCATATTGATGAGAAATAATTAATTAGTTCGCTTTTTACGCAGTCGGGTTTTTTGAGTTTTTAAATTTAATATATTTATTTTTTTTTTAATTTTTTACAAAATACAAAGTTGGATTCAAGATACAGCAGTTTTATGACACAAACCTACCTAAAGACGTACAACTACAAAAAGGAAAGAGCAGAATTTACAATCAAATGCTTTTCAACTTGATGTCTACAGAACTTCCTGTGAAATACCCTGCACCACTCAAACTGACTGATGAAAAACAGAAGGACATTCAGCATCGCCTCGATTTCGTACCACTGTCATACAAAACTGAATTAGAAGAAGCCTCTCAGGGAGAACAAGATCTGCTGATAGCAGAGATTTGTGAAGATGATGATAATATTCATTATGATTGAACTATTTCGTTTTTCATTACCTATAGTATTTGTTCATTTTACCGAACTTTCTTGTGATTTTTTTAATGAGTTTTTTTGAGTTTTTCGCCACTTAGGAAGGTACCTATTTTTTAAATAACATTTTGAAGAGTTATAAGTCTTAGTGATGGGCGATAACAAGATGTTTTTCTCGATTTTCTCGATTGTATGAACATCTCGATATTTTTCGATTGTGTAAAAATTTTCTCGATGACTCCAGTTTGCCAATTGCTTTTATTCGTCATACATTTATCAAGAATCGTCGGCGGGTGAACTGGAATGAGTCGGCGTTAATAAGGACTAAGTGGCTTCTCCCACTAGCGGGCCCTTCTTTTAATCGGGAACTCTAATTTATACGTAATCTTGTAATATAAAATCTCGAACTGGCTCCCCGCTATATAAGGTGCCGTAATAGCAGGCGTGGTGTGCACGCACTTCAAAGACTTGTAAAAAAAAAATCTCGAGCCGAACGAACCTCGGACCGGATCCCTGGGGGGAGGGGTCAAAGTGAGGGGAGGAGCACAGCAGCTGCATAATATGAATAAATCGTCACAGGGCTTTAGGCCTTTCCAACCATGTGTTACATGAGGGGTCTCGATCTTAATTTATAAAAATGCCCTCCCCGTGCGGGCAAAGTGGAGGGAAGGGCGCGGGAGGTACATAACGTGAGTAAGTGTTCACAGGCCTTTCCGACAACATGAGGAGTATCGGATAAATTTAGAAAAGTGCTCCCGTGGAGGCAAAGTGGGGGGAGGGACATCGGATGTTTATAACATGAGTAAGTGGTCACAGGCCTTTCCAACACTATGTCACATGAGGGATCTTGGCTAAATTTAGGAAAGTGCCCCGTGGGGGCAAAGTGGGGGGGGGGAGCGGATACCGGAGGTGCATAACATCAATAAGTAGTCACAGACCTTTCCAACGATACGTTACATGAGGGGTCTTGGCTATATTTAGAAAAGTACCCCCGTGGGAGCAAAGTGGGGGGGGGGCGGACACCAAAGGTACATAACATCAATAAGTAGTCACAGACCATTCCAACGACATGTCACATGAGGGGTCTTGGCTAAATTTAGAAAAGTACCCCCGTGGGGGAAAAGTGGGGGGGGGGCGAACACCGGAGGTGCATAACATCAATAAGTAGTCACTGACCTTTCCAGCGATATGTCACATAAGGGGTCTTGGCTATATTTAGAAAAGTACCCCCGTGGGGGCAAAGTGGGGGAACGGACAACGGAGGTGCATAATATCAATAAGTAGTCACGGACCATTCCAACGATTAGAAAAGTACCACCGTGAGGGCAAAATGGGGAGGAGCTGCATAACATGAATAAGTGGTCACAGGCCTTTCCAACAATATGTAACACGTGGGGTGTCACCAAAGTTTAGAAAAATGCTCCGGTGGCAAAGCAGGGAAAGGGGCACAGTAGATGCTTAATATGAATAATTGGTCACAGGATTTTCTAATGATATATCACATGAGAAGTGTTGGTAAAAGTTGGGAAAGTGCTCCCCCAAGATGGCCAACTACCGCACTCCCTGGAATACAACCCCACTTTTTGAAATTTCATATATTATAAATAATATTTACCGGATGGTTCCGTAAAAAAATCCGATAAAATGATGAAAATGCAAAAAAGTTTGAAAACTACACCCCACAGTGGGGGTAAAATTGAGGAGGGGGGACGAAAGTCTCATAATATGAAAGAGTTATCCGAGAGCTTTCCGATGATATATCACATGACGGGTTCAAAAAATGTCTGAAAATTGCTCCCCCGACCCCCCCCCCTACGGGGGTCCACTCTTTAGCCCCAGAATTCACGCAGCTCCCACTTTCAAAATTTTTAAGTTCCATAAATAATATTTACCGGAAGACTCCATAAAAAAAAATCCACATCTATTATAGAAATCGCTACGGATTTAAAATTTTTTCGCCCCCCTCCTCACCCCCAAAATTCAGTTTCGGGGAAGAACGTTTCATAATATGAAAGAGTGGTCAAAGAGCTTTTCGATTATATGCCACAGGAAGGGTTCGGTAAAATTTTTTTAATTGCACCCTGCATGGGTCCACTCTCACGCCCCTCCCCCCTCCTCGAATTCACCCGACCCACCTCCCTCTTTGAAATATTTATATTTGATAAATAATTTTTATGGGAAGTCTCCAATTATGTGACATCTTGGTAGGGCTAAAATAAGAGAAACTTTGAAAATTAGGGCTTCATTTCACAGCTCATTGTCATGCCTCTTTCTTTATCTCGTCCCTTGGTACTTCTCGATAAATTTTCTCACATCTCTTCTCTGTCGAGGACAAGAGGAATCCTCGAGAAGCTTCTCATAGGGAAATGTTGAAAAGCGCGAGAGAAATCTTCGAGAAGCTTTTCATCGTGAAATTTCAAAAAGGACGAGAGAAACCATCGAGAAGCTTCCCATCGGGAAAGGTTGAAAAGGCGAGAGAAACCATCGAGAAGCTTCCAATCGCGAAAGGTTGAAAAGCGCGAGAGAAACCAACCATCGAGCAGCTTAGCTTCCCATCTGGAAGCGTCGATATGCTGGAAAAATCATCGAGATGAGATTTGCCGAAATGCAAGATAGAAATGAAGCTTTCAGAGTCAAACTTACCGCATTTCTAGTTTAAGTCATAATTTCTCAAAGCAGTCCATCTGCTTATCCAATCTCTTTTTAGCTCACAGGGTATCTAAGCCTGAGAGCTAATGAACCAACCGGTTCTGTGTGTATGCATGTAGGTATGTACGTAAGGCGATAACTCTTGATTGAAATGTCCGATTTGTTTAAATTTTTTTTATGTTCATTCTGATAAGGCGTTCCACTGATTAGCTTTGAGGGTTCATTGGTTAAGTATAAAGGGGGAGAAGGGGGCTGGTCCCCCCCCCTTAATTTAGATAAATGGGTTTTTCATGCAGAATTATTCGATTTGCTCCATATTTGGTATACCGGTTTATTATGTTAAGGAACTTCCCTGATTAAACTTGGAGGTTCATTGGTTAAGGATAAAGGGGGAGAAGGGGGCTGTCCCCCCCCTTAATTTAGATAAATGGGTTTTCATGCAGAATTATTCGATTTGTTCAAAATTTGGTATACCGGTTTATTATGTTAAGGAGCTTCCCTGATTAAACTTGGAGGTTCATTAGTTAAGTATAAAGGGGGGAAAGGGGGGTAGACCCCCTCCTGAATTTAGATAAATGGGTTTTTCATGCAGAATTATTCGATTTGCTCCAAATTTGGTATACCGTTTTATTAGTTTAAGAAGCTGCCTCGATTAAATTTGGAGGTTTATGGGTTAAATATAAAGGGGAGGGCTAGTCTCCCTCTTAATTTAGATAAAAGGGTTTTTCCTGCAGAATTATTGATTTGCTTCAAATTTAATATACCGGTTTATTCCGATATGGCACTTCCTTCATTAGATTTGGAGATTCATTGGTTAAGTATAAAAGGGTGAAAAGGGTGCAAGTCCCCTCCCCTTAATTTAGATAAATGGATTTTCATGCAGAATTATCCAATTTATTTTAATTTTTTTTCTATGTTCATTCTGATAAGGAGCTTTCCTGATTACATTTGGAGGTTCATTAGTTAAATATAAAAGGGTTAAAGGGGGTGAGACCCCCTTAATTTAGCGATATGTTTCTTTTTTTTCATGCAGAATTACCTGATTTGCTCCGAAGTTGGTATACTGGTTTATTATGTTAAGGAGCTTCCCTGATTAGATTTGGAGTTTCATTGGTTAAGTATAAAGGGGGCAAACGGGGATATTTCCCTTTCATTTATTTTTTGAGGGCCATTATAATGTACAATTAGTGTATAATATACAATTAGTGTGAATAACCTGTGAGCTCAATGCCATCAGTTTAACTGGCACTTATCTTTTTATTGCTATTAACCGATGTGGGTTATGAGGCATAGTGGTTTATGTATTCAGTTCTGTTTAGTCCTGGTTTCAGACTTTACTGTTGAATTTAGTGTCATTTTGCCCCGAATTTTCAATGTTTCTCATATTTTAGCTCTGCCAAGCTGCCCCACATCTGGAGCCCTCGGATAAATATTATTTATTAAATATAAAAATTCAAATAGGAAGGTAAGTAAATTCCGGTGGGCGCGAGAGTGAACCGAGGGGGGGTGGGGGGGGTGGAGGGTTAATTTTCAAACTTTTACCAAACCTCTCCTGTGACATATCATCGGAAAGTCCTTTGACCACTCTTTCATATTATGAACCTTTCTCCTCCCGGAGTTGAATTCCGGGAGGGGGACGGGGGAGGGAGAGGTGAGAAGGTGAATTTTTTTTTAATTGTAGCGATTTCTACAATAAATATCATTAAATGAGGTTTTTTGATGGGGCCCTCCGATAAATATTATTTATTAAATATAAGATTATAAAAGTGGGGCTGCGTGATTTCCGGGTATATTCTGGGAAGAAAGAGTGAACCCACGTGGGAGGGGTAGATTTCAAACTTTTTTTGGACCCGTCATGCGACATATCATCGGAAAGTTTTCGGACCACTTTTTCATATCATGAACCTTTGTTCTTCCCTCCCTAGTTTGGCGCCCCGAGAGAGGCACTTTTCGAACTTTTTTGAAATCGTAGCGTTTTTAAACATTTTAGATTGGATTTTTTTACGGATCCCTCCGATAAATAATTTTTAATATATGAAAATTTCAAAGAGAAGGATGAGCAGGGTATATTTCGGGAGGGCACGATAATTGGAATCTTGGGAGTTGGGACTATTTTCTATCTTTTGCCGACATTCCTCATGTGATACATCATTGAAAAGCTCTGCGACTACTATTTCATTTTATATATCACCCGCGCCCCTCCTCTTACTTTGCACCCGCGTGAGGGCACTTTTCTAAATTTAGCCGACACCCCTTATGTGATATATCTTGGAAAGTCCTGTGACCACTTATTCATTTCATCATGCACTTTTCTTGTTCCTCCCCCTCTACTTTGTTCCCCCGGGGGTTCGTTTAATGTATTGCAGTCGAAAGCTTTCTAAAAATCGGGAAATTAAAGATCTGATCTCAAATGACATAGAAAAGTCAATAAAAAATATTGATCCCGTTTACCATCCTTTTAGTTCGTGTTTTTGCCACTAGGGGGTGCTTTTGATTATTATTTCTTTGGCCATTTTTGTGCTACTTGCCGAAAAATTCTAATTTTTGATACTTAAACTCCCCTTACCGCTTCATAGCTACTCGCGTTTTTTCAACTTTTTTCAACCAGGGGCGCTCTCATATGACGTTTCAAGTCTTGTGGCTCCATTATAGCCTCCCTTTGGTTTGTTGTTTTTTATTCCATCTGTTTTCAGTTACCCTATATTTAATAAAATCTGCCTTATATATATGTAAAAACAATGATTTCAATAATCGATTGTAGAACATCTCGATTGTAGATTCTCGAAAGTAATCGATGACTGTATCGATTGTGTTTTTTACGATGATGATATTTTTCGATTGGTAAATTTTCGAGAATCGCCCATCACTAATAAGTCTTTCTAGTGATTTTCCCTTCATTAATATAACAAAATTGAAATTATAACAAAATTTCGAACTTATAAGAAAACTAAATAAATAAAATAACGCAATAAATGATTTTTAAAGCTACTTGGTTAGTAATACTTGTACAAACTACTTAATCAAAAGGGGGAAAAAAGGAGAAATAAAACCAAAAATAATCCAAAAAATAATTAACTATAAATTAAATAATGATAAGGAATACATTAAAATTAAAACATTGAATTTCTATACATACTATTTCAAACTGGTTTTTGAATCAGCAGTGATTGAAATAAAAATCCCCTCCTTGCTATGTTAAACTACTTGCAAAACTTTGCGCTTGATTTCCCAACACCCCAATTTCGGGATCGCCCATTCTCTTCGGAGTCGGATCTGTTAAAATTCCCGGAGTCGGAGTCGCCCATTTCAAAAGCAGGGCTGCGGAGTCGGAGTCGGACCCAGTTTTGAGTGAAAGAGTGGGAGTAGGATCTGTTAACATTCCCGGAGTCGGAGTCGCCCATTTCAGAAGCAGGGCTACGGAGTCGGAGTCAGGCCCATTTTTGAGCGAAAGAGTGGGAGTCGGAGTCGTCCATTTCCCCCACCGACTCCGCAGCCCTGCTTCCAAAGTGTCCACCATCGGATGCTATAAACGATCTCTTCGCAAATAGCTTAGTTTCTTTACTATATCTAGACACCACGTTTATGCCTATAGCTGTCGCCGTTCTAAAGTTAATCGGGTACAAAGCAATTTAGTGGACACAGTCTGTAAGTAAATTTTACCTTGCTTTCGTATGTAGTTTTATTTATAAACTAGTTTATAACCCACGTCAAAAATGAAGAACGTTGATCTGCGTTTCATTTTCATAAGACTTCATACAAACAAACAGAATGAAGATTTCATTACTGAAAGGTTTGTATTGTAAAAAAGTACATTTGAAAAATGACACATGATGTCTACGAATACAAATGATAAGGATATATATATATATTTTAATCAATATTCAATTTCTGAAACAGTTCAACGATTAATAACGTCTCCGATTCTAATCTTTAGAATTAAGAAATGAAAAATCCGTGAAAATATCGTCATGTTGACACAATCATATAAATTTTTCTCTTTAGTTTTATTAATGTAAAAATATATTTCAAGCTAAGCATGAACTAACATCACCGGCGCAAACTTTAAACGTACTTTATATGCGTACTTTTATGCGTAATCTCAGTATAACCAAATAAAAATATTTTCTTTTAATTTAATTGTGATGAAAAAAGCTAATACAGTCATAACGCATAAAGATAAAATAAACTCAATAGACAATAGTCTCGTGGTGTCCCAATAAATATGAATTTTTATTCGCTTCTGAAAATAAAGTACACGTGCCTAATTTTTTTTGCTGAATGTAGTTTGCAAATGAAAAAATAACTCCAAAAATCCACGTGTCTGAACTCTTTTATCTGAAACAATGGAAGAACTCCGATCATTTTAATTTCATAAAAAACTTTTTTAATTAAAGCTAGGGGGCTCGGCCCCCTACGAGCTACGCTCGCCAACCCCCGTCCAGACACCGCAGACTCTAAATGCACGCTAATTTGATCGGCTTTAAAAAGATTTCGAAATATTGAAATATAATTTAAAAAACAGTGGCGATCTCCCTATAAACGGATTTCTATTCATTTCTCTTTGATTGGGGAATTTTAACGCCAAATCCGCTGCGGTACTACTTGATTATCCCGTCGACCAATTTCGCCAAATTATATAAATCGCCAAACCACTCCCCAAATTATACAAATTGACATAATTTTTATTTTAAATAACGAAAGAACAAATGAATTAGTACAACATTAATAAAAATACAAATAAAACGTCGAAATAAAAATAACTTGATGACGTAGACACGTGTAACAACATTTCAAAATAAGCTAATATAAAAGGAATTAAGTAAACAGAGTCTTTGTCTCCTGGTATTTTTTAACAAAGCGAAAAGAAAGTTCTTTTAAATGAGACATTTTAAATTAATCGTTTTTAATCTGACGTAATTTTGACCAAGCTATTCTTTCTCTTTTAAATATTCACGTGAAAATACTTTTGTTAGAAATGAAATATTATTTGCGCTTTCCTAACAAAAATATTTGAAAAGATCCTCTCAAAATATCAAATAAATGTGTAGCACAATTTCTAAATTTAAACTGTTTTGCAATATTATTTTGTGTTCATTTTATGTAATAACTGTAATGTGACGTAAATATGACGTAATTTCTCCTATTTAAGACTTCTAACGTATGTTAATGAATTTATTATTTTACAATATCCTTTCTCTTTTAAAATTCACGTGTATGCTTTTTATGACGTAATTTTCAATAAGTTCCTGCTTTTTATACGCAATCATTTAAGTTTAATTTGAAAGTATCTTTTCTATTTATAATAGTCACGTGTAAATTTTTTAATTTGAAGCAAACATTATTGTTTCTGTTGTTTATACAGTTGGCAACAGGTTAAATTAGTACAATTTTCTAAAATAAGTAAAAAATATCTCTCGAAATGCTGAAAATTTGAATTTAAAATAGAAATAAAACCCCGAAAAATGAGTCAAATTAAAAAAATAAATGAATTCTGCACACCGGGAAATTATAACGTATAAAATGATCAAAAATTATTAAATTCCGAGGTATAGTTTTTGCTCCTATAAAACTTTTTTAGTGGAACGATTTTGTCCAACTTTAGCATTAAATATCTCTTAAAATAATTCTTCGATTTGAAAACTGTCTGCATCAGCGTGTTTATCAAACATTTCTGTATAATACTACCGATTTTCATATTTTTGTATGCATTATTTTTTTTAATATTATCGAAGAAAGACCTCCGGTCACAAAAAATTCAAAACCGGCGGTGGCGGTGACAGCGGTAGTTACTTTTTTTTGGAATAGAGAGATATAAAAATGGGAATATTTGAATGGAATAGAATGCGGGCGCATCTGCAAATGAACAGCTTTCATATAAAAAAATAATTAGCAAAATCGATTGAGTAAAAAGCTCAGAGCAGATGAATAAAACAAAAACAGCCTTGTGTTTTAAATATATAGATGGCCAGGTTCGCCCCGGAATAATTATATACACTTTCCTACACTTAGATTTTATATAAGTATATATGTCCATCTGCCTTATAATATCGCACTTCTGCGTACTATTTGTGGTTTATTTAAGCTGGTGATCGGGTGTAAAAAATTTACATTTCACAGTTTCTAATGGAGTTATTTTCACACGAAAGCCATAATTGAGAATGCTTTGGAACTTTGTAATTTGCGTTTTCCCCCTATCTGCCATCGTTTTCGAGATAGGAATAATAACTCCACAATTTGCCGCTAGGAGGAGCTTTGGGTGGTCTCAAAGCATAGCGCAGAGATGCTTTACTATATCTAGACACTACGTTTAGGATTATAGCTATCGTCCTTCTGAAGTTAATAGGTGTGGACAGAGCTTTAATGGGCACCTTACATATTTATTTTCTTAAAGCTTAATCAAGAATAAATAGCAGGGGCAGGGATTGTACCAATTTTGATTTATTTTTTCTTTTCTTTGTTTGTTTAAAAAGACGTATTTTCTCTGGAGTTTCATGCAAATTTCAATGGAATCCTTCAGTTACTTGAATTGTAATTTGTGGCTATTTACAAGTCTGAATGACAAAAATTGCATGAAAATCTATTAAGTATAACACATAGAAAAGATTATAAAATTCAGTAATAGATTATTTAAAAATTAACAGCCAATTTAAAAATTTGTATAAGATGTACAATACATTGCTACAAAAATAATTAAATCATATGTAAAAAGTTATTACATAAGTAATTACATACACAATTATATAAAAGCAGGGCGAGTAAGATAATTTGTTACACTATTTCATAAAATATACTATAATTAATTAATATAAGATAATTAATATAAGATATTTCGGTGAAAGTGAAATAAAAAAAAAGTTGCCCATTTCTCTTATTTTCAAATGCCTCCAGTTATATGTGCATTAATAAATCCACTTTGTAATCAACGATTAAAAATTTATGCTTACATTAAATTTTTGTACAAATACACTTTATAATTTACTTAGCGCTGTGTGTACTTTGGAGATTTAATTTCTCGAATCTTTTTTACAAGTTCGTTATTTTATGTGTGGAATAACAGCATGACAGTTTTTTCTCCATATTATTCTGAATACAAATTAAGTAACCATTTCGAATTTATGCATAATTAGAGATGAAAATCTCGTTCTAGATTATACCGTATCAGCAATAATATTGTAATCAGTTTGACATGTGCTATCTGAAACACTGCCAGTCTCCTAAAACCAGTTTGGGTAACGTCATTGTTGATATCAATTTCAGAAGCAATGTGCTCACTAGGTATATCAAATATTTATGTTTTTCTTTATTTGGGGAAAGCCCATCTCTGACGTCAAGTTCTGACCTCAGTTCACCCTCCAGTTTTTAACCATTCAGAGCTGCATGTCCAAGATGAGTTGATTCGTTTCTGTCTTTTGTTTTTGTATAAACCGCAGCTATTTATAGACACCAAAATGGATGTTATACGAACGTCTTTGGCAAGATTACTGGACAACGGCTGATTGCATGACACTAATTGATAAAAAGAATATATACTCCCAGCACGCAACAGTCAATTTTCTTCTAAAATATAAACAGTGGGCATTTAAAGAAACTCCACTTCTACTTCGTATCACACTAGCGGGAGCTTTAATTGGAGATACATATTTAAGCACCGTCAGCGAATCAAGGAAATATTTAAACAGATATCTTATATTGTATGCTAATAATATCTACCAGGTTCGTATTTTTATAATATTCTATTATCATTGTTATTGCTTTTTTCTTTGCTTTAGATTGTTCTGAATTGTGTTGTCAGTTTTCCAACATCAATCTATATATTTAAAAGACAGGGCTGTTTTTTTAGTCATCTGGCTTGAGCTTTCTACAGAACCGATTTTGATTTTTTTTTTTTTTTTTTTTTAATGACTAAGGGGCTCTGCCCCCTACGAGCTACGCTCGTCAACCCCCGTTCAGACACCGCAGACTCTAGCAGCACGCTAATTTGATCGGCTTTAAAAAGATTTCGGAAGATTGAATTATAATTTGAATCTGACAATTATAATCTGACGTAATTTTCACCAAACTTTTCTTTCTCTTTTTAATATTCACGTAAAAATACTTTTGTTAGAAATGAAATATTATGATCATCTTAAAATATCAAATAAATGTCTCGCGCAATTTTTAAATTTAAACTGTTTTGCAATATTATTTTTTGTTCATTTTACTTAATAAGTGTAATGTGACGTAAATTCTCCTATTTAAGACTTCTAACGTATGTTAATGAATTTATTATGTTACAATATTCTTTCTCTTTTAAAATTCACGTGTAAATATAATTTTTATGACGTAATATTTAATGAGTTCCTGCTTTTTATATTTTCTGTTTATAATAGTCACGTGTAAAATAAATTTTTAATTTGAAGCAAACATTATTGTTTGTGCTGTTTATACAGTTGGCAACAGTTTAAATTAATACAATTTTTCTAAAATATGTAAAAAATATCTCTTGAAATGCTGAAAATTTGAATTTAAAATAGAAATAAAACCTCAAAAAATGAGTCAAATTAAAAAACTAAATGCAGTCTTCACACCGGGAAATTCTGACGCATAAAATGATTTAAAAATGATTAAATTCCTATGTACAGTTTTTGTCCCTATAAAACTTTTTTAATGTAAAGATTTTGTCCAAATTTGGCATTAAATATCTCTTAAAATAATTCTTCGATTTGAAAACTGTCTGCATCAGCGTGTTTATCCAACATTTCTCTATAATACTACCGATTTTCATATTTTTGTATGCAACAGTTTTTTTTTAATATTAACGAAGAAAGACCATGATTAAGCATTCAAATTGAAAGCCGATCTGCCGGGAATATCTACGCAGATTTTCATTGGTCCATTTCCGAATCAAAACTTTTTTTATATGTATAGAAGGAAAGCAGTTTATTTGTAGATGTGCTCGCACTCGCTATTTTTTAAAATAATCCCATTTTTATATTTTAATGTTAATTTTAAAAGTCCTGTAAGAAATTTCTTCATATTAATGGCAATTGGGTTACTTCCATTGTTGAAGAGAGAAGAGAAACAAGGGGAATTATCATATCATTACGGATGCCATTCTCGTATTACAATTTAAAATAACTTTTTAAAAATTTGAACAGAAAATGACGTCATGATTTTAAAAAACACAATTTTACTTATAAAACTGATACATTTCAATATTTTTTCCATACCAGTGATACTGAGATTAAGACGTTAAAATCAGAGTGCTTCAGTAAGTGAAAATGACGTCATAGTAAAAAGGAAATGAGTATTTCCTTTGATAATACTGAATATTTTACTAATAATTGGTCTAAAAGTAAATTTCTGGATGTGGCCCGCACACAAATCAGAATCAAGTCAAGAGTGCGAATGTTTACATGCACAAAATTATAACTGGCAAATATGACATCAAGCTTAGGAATATATTTGTTAATAATCTATTGCGTAATACAAAAGATCAAAGCCTCCATTAATAACTTCACAATTTTTTAATAACTTGGAAAATTTAAGAAACTTTAGTTATAAATAATGTTTGTCTTATGAGTTAGGCCAGTCAATAAAATACTGATTATTTATTGTAACCATTTTTTGCAATTACAGCCTAACTGTTCTTCTAAACATCTTCATTCGTCGAATTCAAAGGGTTTCGACTCGTATACTTAAATCGTGCTTATGTCAGTTAAATTTCTTTTAAATATTGAAGGTTATATTTAAAATACATTAATATCAATTTTAAATGCATCAAGATGTGCTCATACACTCATGTCCAAAATTAAGGTCACAAACATGTTTTTCAAATTAATTGTAAATATCTACCAGAAAAATTGATAAAATTTGTAATGTATATATTTTGAAGAACGGTTAGTACAATACCAACTTTCGGTTTAGAAAAAGAAGTTGTTTGGCGTTAGTATTTCCAGAACTACTGAAACTAGACCGTTTAAGCATCTAGGCTTTGTTGCCACAAACATTTATTGACACCCTCATAAACAGTACGAGAGCTCGTTGTGAGGCTTGTATAGCAGTGCACGGTGGTCACACTCCATATTAGACAGCCTTTTCCCGACATAAATGCTTTATCTCTTGATTGGGGATTTAAAGCTTTTTCATATACCCTGTTACCCTGTTTCTTAATTCACAATTAAAATCTTTTCCATATTGTTATGTTGCTATATTATTTCTCCCATTGTAATAAACCTCTGTGCCAAATTTCGTGGTAACACAGTGAATAGTTCATCAGTTTTCACAGATTTTATGTTTGTGAGCTTAAATTTTGGACATTAATTTGTGACCTTAATTTTGGACATGAGTATACGTACTGTCTTCCGTTTTTCGTATACACTACAGTTATTTCTAGTCACCAAAATCGATTCTACTTCGAATCAACTAGCGGGGCTTTAATTGAATATACATATATGGGGCATTTTCACAATCTTTTGACTTCTGGGGAAAAAAATCTGGCGAAATTAAACTTGCTAAAATGACATTTTAATCTGATACACAAATGCCTTAATGTTTCAAAATAAAGAATTGGAATTGAATGGCTTTTTCCATTTTTCATAAATTACTTACAGAAATAACATTCGATTCAAAAAGCTAACTTTGGCAGTATTTTATGAAAGATATGGGGCATTCTCACAATCTTTTGACTTTCAGGAATAAAAATCTGGTGAAATTAAACTTGCTAAAATAACATTTTAATCTGATAGCGATAGACGAATGCCTTAATGATTCAAAATAAAAAATAAATGCTCAGCAGCGAAATTTTTTTTTTATTTAACTGAAGTTTAAGTTAAACTTGCGAGTAATTTTCCTTACCATTTTACCTTTGTAACTTTTTATTTTCTTCTAAATTTTTACTTATAATGAATTTGCATAGTACCCACAGGACATTCAAATAAGAAATAATGCAAATGTAGTACTTTTAATACAGAATTTTTGTATAACATTGTCTTAAAGGGGTGTTAAAGAAGGGACGGTAAGGTAAAAAAAGGGACGAAATGGTAAAAAATGAGACGGTAAGGATGGAACGGTAAGAAAAATTACCACCTATTTTTAGGAAAATCATGTTAAGACTAAGTGATAGCCACAATGTTCATTGATTTTTCGAAACAGTTGTTAACATTGGATTAAATTAATTTTTTTTAAATTTACCTCGAAAAGTGCAGGAATAAACCTTGGGGACGGTAAGACTACTAATAAAGCCACGGTGCTTGAAATTGACATTTAAATGCTGATTTATATTCTGCAGTATATTTCCTGTCAAAGAATTTTAGATATTCTTTCTCTAGCATACTTCTGCATGAGCAAAAACTTGAAAAAAATTCTGTCGCTGCATCTGAAGTGATTTTCTGTATAATTTTAGAAGAGGGATGGTAAAAATCTAAAACCCAGGGACAGAGTTCAAAAAATAATATCAACCCTAAAAATGTGTGCAGGTTAATTTTTAGCTACATATTTATATAAAACAGTAGTTCCAGTTTCAGAAAAAAATTAAATTGAATTATTTTTATTGAAACAGTTTTATCCAGACAGCTCCAAACTTCAAAATCAGCATTAGGGACATGGGACGGTAGATGAGTTTTCCATGTGTTTGGACCTCCAACATCGTCCAAAACTTATTTATCTCGTTAATATTATTGTGCAATCATGCAATGGGATGTTCCCAAGTATATGGAATAAAAAAAAAAACACAAAAAAGTGTATTAAATAAAAAATTATTATTCAGGGACATGAAAGTTAAAAGATTGTGAGAATGCCCCATATAAGTCTTATCAGCGAATCTGAGAATTAGTTTAACACATATATTATATTGTATGCTAATAATATCCACCAGGTTCGTATCTATCTATATTATAAAGGACAAAGATATATGTGCGTAACGCATACGTCATTTTGCGAATGGCAACACTTTGAAATTTGAAATAAAATTTTGGTTTTACAATTTTCTCCACTGCAAATTTTTAAACTTCTAAACATCGCACATTTTATATTTTTACACCGTCGTATAAGGAAAAAAATGCTCTTTTAAATGCAATTTGTTTGAAAGCTGTATCTCAATTTATTTTTGAGATATTAATTTTTTTGTAGTTTTTAATACCATTTTTCTTATCGTGGCAACAAAAGTACCTCATTTCTATTGAAAGTCATTGAAAGTAAACGGAAAATAGTCAAAAATAGGAGATACTGTATCTTTTTGTTGCCATTTTCTCATAAAATCTGAAGAAAAAAAACTTTAAATTAAAATATGGGCTACGTCAAGAATATTGTCTGTTATTCTGAGATAATGACCTCATATGCATGCTTTTCTATAGACGAAATTTAAGACTGGATTGTAAAAGTGGTTTGCTTTAGCGGATGCAAATGACGTCATTATATAAAAAAGCGTATATTTTAATTCTTAAACCTGAATTATGTTTTGTAGAAGTGCATCATTTTCACAGCCCAGCGGCTTTGAAATTTTTCACAGGTGAAAATACTTCCCTTTTGAAAATTATGTAATCGGAATCACACACTGATAAAACGCAATGTTTTACAAAAATTTAGAGTGTCTTTATAGAACAGAGGTGACATGCAAATAACAGCGATTTATATTACAGAAATTGATGATTCTTGCCTGGATGGATTTCCTTCGCCGAGTTAGACAAGCAAACAAATAATTCGTGGTTTAAAATAATATCATGTTCCTGAAGTTTTTGTCCGAAATTCTCTCGAATGATAAAATTTTAATTCTATTTATTCTTTAGGACATTCTACTATAATTTTATCAAAATAACATAATTTGCTTAATTTAATTTTTCCTAATTTTATATAATCTATATATTTAAAACACAAGTGTGTTTTTTAGCCATCTGCCCTGATCTTTCTGCTGAGCCAATTTCATTATTATTTTTTTTTTTTTAAACTGAAAGCTCTGCATTTGTAGATGTGATCGCACTATCTTTTTTTTTTTAATATCCCCACTTTTATATTTTAATTTTAAAATCATTTTATGAAATTTCTTCAAAATGGTGAAAATTAGATAGCTTTCATTATTGCAGACAAGAGAGAGATAACGAGGTATTTTTATCTTTATTCATGCTATTTTCTGATAAAGATTCAAAATTGTTGATAAAAATTGTTGTATAGGGTTTAGTGTCGCAGAATCCCATTAGGAGCAGAATATTATATTCGGGGCATAATAACGGAAAATGACATACTGCTTTTGAAAACATTCATTTTTCCTCATAAATTTTCTATACTGTTTTTCCTTCTGTATGTGTACTGATACTAAGTTTCAGACACTAGGCGAAATGCTTATTTAAATTAAAATGAAGTCATATTTAAAAGAAAACGATCATTTTCTTAGATAAAACTAAACATTTTAGCACAAATGCGTCTAAAAAACATAAATTACGGAAATTTTTACTCTCCGGAATTGAGGATAGAATCTGAAGTAAAGGGAGCGTCTGTTCACATAAAAGATGTTGCTGACAATCGTGACTTCAAGTTTTGAATTAAAAGGATTTTTAAATGGTCAAACAAAATACAATTTTTTTAAAAAAATGATTAATATGGATATGAGAAGTGCGTATGCAAATTTTGAGAAGGTGAAAAATGCTGTTTTTCATTCCGGAATATCAAACATAAGAGCCTCAATTTATAACCACATTCTAATAACTGATCTTTATTATATTTTACTGATTAAGTATCAATATTATAAAGAACAAACGTATCTGTGCGTAACGCTGACGTCATTTTGCGAATGGTAACATTTCGCGATCAAATTTCGGTCTTCAAATTTTTGCAACTGCAATTTTTCAATCTTCTGACCATCGTACATTTTCAATTTTCATCGCATAGGGAAAAAAAATTACTTTCAAATGCAATTGTTTAAAAACTGTATCTTAATTGACTGATGTATTATATTTTCTAAAATAATTTTTAAGCATGATTTTTTTAAGTTTATCTTATCACGTGCCGTTTTCAATACATAATAATAATAAACATTTTGCACATAAAGCAACAAACATTTTTCCGCATTTGTTTCTGAAGATTTTTGCATAACGAAATTATTACTTCCTTTATAAACAAATAAAAAATAGTATTTAAAAAAACCCACCAATCTAACATATTTGTGAAAGATAAATTAACGAAATTAATACTTCTTTTATAAAAAAAAAAAAAAAGAGAATAATATAAAAACACAAATCAAATATATTTGTAATCGTGCAATTTAAATTTTTAGATCACCAAATAGGATTTTTTTTTTCAAATGGAATTTGTTTGCAAAGTTCATCTCAGTTTACTGATTGTCTATGGTTTTAAAAACAATTTTAATGCATGAAATATTTTTTAATTTATCTATATCGCGCGGAGCTCGATTACGAAAGATTAATCCGTTTGCCCTGAAAACAAAATAAAGAGTTCATCACTTTCTTATGGCTAATATCGATTAAAAAAAACTTCCCTATGAATAAATAAATAAAATAATATAAATAAAACACAAATTTAACAGACATGTATAAGCTCTGAAATTATCAGAATATAAAAGGAAGCAATAAGTAGCAAAATCTTGGTCAAATAACTCTTAGCCTGCGGCTCATAAGAAAATATCGCTTTTGATAAATTTCAAAATTTTATTTGATTGTATAATTTGTATTTTCCATATAAAAATGCTTTTTTAATGTATCTGAAAAATTTATTGCATATAGAAAAATTGTTAGTTTCCAATTTAAAAAAATGTTTTCACTTATATTCTTTAACCCGGGAACCCCGGGTTCGATCCCCTAGTATTTGTAATATTTTAATGTCATCTTTATTGTTTTTTCTTTATTTTAGATTGTTCTGTATTGTGTTGTCAGTTTTCCAATATCAATATATTTTCATCGCACTTATGTTAATAAAATTATCTTTAAATATTAAAAGATATATTTAAAATATATTAATATCAATTTAAAATAGATCAAAATAAGTTTATACGTTACTTTTTTTTTTCTTGTTTTTCGTATAAACCGCAGCTATTTCTAGTCGTCAAAATCGATGACTGCGAACATCTTTGATAAGAATAGTGGATAGTAAATGATTGCATAACACTTATTGATTAAAACTAGAGATCGACCGAAAATTTGGTTTCGTTTTCGGTTCAAAATATGAATTTCGGCGAAAGTACGGCTGAAAATTTGACCGGGCCGAAACTATCAGTATTCCAAAAATCTCTTTTCTTCCTTCGGAAATTTTCAACATTACTTCTATTTAAGCTGTATCGACACAAATGAGACTATTTATTGCGACGAGCTTCGTTGTTTATAATTATCAGTCATGACTGACTCAAGCCGTGAATGCAAATTATAAAGCAAGCAATGCATGTATAACTAAACTTTTTCACGCACTCATTAAAAGCTACAGAAATAACAGTAATAGAAAATTTTCCGTTTGAAACCTCAGAAGTGTTTCGAATAGTCTTTGAGAATGTTCTAGTATAACAGATGATCATTTACAAAAGTCATTATAAAAGATAAAGGTGTGTATACATAAAACTAAAATATTTTTTGATTAAATGGTATAATTGATAAAATTCATATAATTAGAAAATCTTTCTGTGTCGTTGATGCATTAATTACGTTTTATTTTATATGAAAACAAAAAGTTTTGGTTCGGGATTTTTTAAACTACATTAGAAGATTCCGTCGGGGCATAAGGGTTAAGGGGTCTAAGCAGTTCTGAAATTTACCACCATTAGGGAAAAATGATGTGGTTTCATGCAAGCTCTTACAAATTTAATACTTATTGAAGTTCCACAAACCTCTGTAATATATTTTAACCATGTTTCAGGCTTTATAAAATGTAAAAATAAACACTCATAATGCAATATTACACAAAATACAATTCAGTTAATATTGCACAATTTTTACACAAGGTATGTCCTGATCCGTAAGATAACTTAGAATGGATATATGCACCTAAAACTTACGTTAAAATTACCTCTAATCTATATTTTAAAGAATGAATTAATGACATAAAAACTCTTTGACAGAAATTATTTAAAA
Organism: Maratus speciosus; assembly: GCA_963932465.1. Taxonomy (NCBI): domain Eukaryota; kingdom Metazoa; phylum Arthropoda; class Arachnida; order Araneae; family Salticidae; genus Maratus; species Maratus speciosus. Next base: position 93,679,097 of record OZ010786.1, on the reverse strand, counting down.
AATTCAATTAAATTTGAAAAATAGAGAAAGATGTGAAGAAAATAATTAAATAGCCGTTGAAAAATGAAGAAAATGTTTAACTATCTCAATAATATCAATTAATATTGCACAGTTTTTCCACATGGTATGTCATGATCCGTAAGATAACTTAGAATGGATATTATGCACATAAAACTTATGTTAAAAAGAACTCTAAACTATATTTTGTAGAATGAATTAATGATATAAAATTTCTTTGACAGAAACTATTTAAAAAATTCAATTAAATTTGAAAAATAGAAATTTGAAAAATAATTAAATGGTCATTACAAAATAACGAAAATGTTTAACTATCTCAATAATATCAATAAATATTGCACAATTTTTTCACATGGTATGTCATGTTCCGTAGGATAACTTAGAATGGATATATGCACATAAAACTTATGTTAAGGGGACTCTTCACTCACTTGAAAACACCAGTTCCGTAATGTTAAACCAATGGGCAGGTTGTTTTCGAATTTCTCGTTTAAATTTGGATATTTTTAAACGATTTTTTTTTCTTTTATTCGTAGGATAACTGAGCTCGATCTTTAATATGACTGTTTTTTACATTTTCGATTTCGGTCGCAGATTTTTTTAATAAAAAGGTCTTTCACTTTATGCGGACGATTTTGAAACTGAAAGTACCTTTTTTAAAAAAATCTGCAACCAAAATCGAAAAAGTAAAAAGCAGTCACATTAAAGATCAAGTTCAGCTGTCTTATGCAAAAAAAAAAAAAAAAAAAAAAAAAAAATCAAATCAAATCAAATCAAATCAAATTTAAACGAGAAATTCGAAAATAACCTGCCCATTGGTTTAACATCACGGAGCTGGTGTTTTCAAGCGAGTGAAGTGTCCTCTTAACTGTGTGTGGGAAGAACTTGAATATCGTTTAGATGTGTGTAGGGAAACAAATGGAGACCACATCGAACTGCACTGAACAGGTATGAAACTTAGAGAGTTTTTCTTTTATTTGGTGAAGATTTCACATTTCCATCTTGTTCCGTTGATTTCCTGGTACCGGTCAAAAGTGCACCACGACTGTGCGGACACACTGTAAATGGACAACATTACATTATTCTTTGCACTGTGACGTTACTACCGAAACTAATCGGCCATTAGTTAAAATATTCTGGTTCTTAAAACGTTGTTTTACCTGCCTATAAATCATCCGAGTAGTTATCTTTCCAACTGAGTGAAAATGTGTCCAGGCTGGGACTCGAACACAGGACCTTTGACTTCAGTTGACAGCGCTCTTCTAATTGAGTTGTCTAGGCGATATCATTGTCAAAACGATGCACGCAGACAACCATCTGGTAATGCCATCTGTTTTGTTATTTGAAATAGCTGGACAGAATGCAAAGGATTTCCAATACATTATGGATCGTAATTGCACATTTATTATTTTAACACGATGAAACTGATTAGTAGTTTAAGAAAATAAAACTTATCGTTTTATTAAAGAAAACGATTTGATTAAAATGGTTAATTAAAATGTACTAACTTTAATTGCTAAAATGTGTAAATTAAAACTTTAAAAACAGTAAAAATAGGTTTATTTGGCTGTTTACATTTTTCGACTCGACCCGAGTCATTTTCAAAACAAATCAATAAAAATATTCTAAAATTGCGCGGCCTAATGAAACGCCACCATTCAGTTTTCCACGTATTCTTTCATATTATGCACGCTATTTTTATTTTATTTTACTTGGATGTTTATTTTATTTTCGTAACCACTGAGTAGCTCGAGCCATAATTTTGATAAGTTAATGGATGCTGCATCGTTACATACGGAAATTTTGCGTGTTACAATCTCTATGGCTTATCTTATAATGGATGGATAGAAAAATTGGATGGAAAAATAATCTTACTGTCATTAAAGTTTTTCGATGCAGCATCATTTAACTTACCAAAATTATGGCTGGAGCTACTCAATGGTTACGAAAATAAAATAAACATCTAAGTAAAATAAAATAAAAATAACGTGCATAATATGAAAGAATACGTGAAAAATTGAATGATGTCGTTTCATAGATCGTGCGATTTTAGAATGTATTTTTATTTGTTTGTTTTGAAAATGACTAGTGTCGAAACATGTAAACAGTCGAATAAACTTATTTTTACTGTTTTTAAAGTTTTAATTTACACCTTTTAGCAAATAAAATTAGCATATTATTACAAGGTGTTAATTTGCTATATATTGGTTAATTAAAAATTCATTTGTCCGTTTGCTGTTATTTATTTATTATTTTTAAAATCTATAATAACTTTTAAAAACAATTCCCTATTCCATGTAGGTAAACATTTATATCCGACTATTACTCTTAAAGATATATTAAAAAATGTGTGTATGTCCAATACTTTGGGCTATGGCTGTATTTATATACATCTTTTTAAGGGGTCGTGTACCTTTTAAATGCGACGAAAATCAACAAAAATATTCAAAGTTTCAGTTAGTGTATCTTTAAAATCTTTTTAAACATGAACTTTTGACTATTTGTTGTACAGATTCTTCTTTTTAATATAACTAACATTAGATGTGCATTATTAAAATTAAGATAACTCATTTTTCTACTCCGTAAATCATTGCGCGCATGATATCTTGAGAACGTATGTATGGATTGTTAGGAAATTTGATGAAGATAGTAAGCACATACGTTTGTTTAAAATGGGTCTACTTTTAAGTATTTACAGTGATAAGACTTTTATAGTTATGACTATTTTTATTCATTTAAACTGTAAAATTTAGATTTTTTTTTACATGGTTAATGAAAGAATTTTGTCCTAAGAGAAGATAATTTAAAAAATAAATATATGTGCATATTATGTATCAAATTTCATAACAATTCATACATACGTTCTCGAGATATTATGCGCGCAACGGCTTACGGAGTAAAATTAAGAGCTATTTTAATTTCAACTATTCATAAATTCTGTAAAAGACTAGTCAGTTTCTAATGGCATTATATTAAAAAGCACAATCTGTTTAATAAATACTCAAAATTTCCTGTTTATAAATAAACAGTTTTTGAAGAAACACTATTTCAAACTTTGAATTTTTTTGTTGATTTTCGGTGAGTTTAAAAGGTACAGTCGTGGGGGGGGGGGGGGGAAGTAAACACCCCTACTAACACTGAAACTAATTATAATAGAAGAAAGTTACTGGTACTAAATGATTGGAAATAAAGTCTAATTTTAAATGTTGTTTATAAAATCTGCTTAGGGGGCCATCTACAAATCAAAACCATACCAAACTTTGTTTTTTTTCAATGGCAACATTTAATTTTGACAATATACTTTAACTCTTCGTTTCAAACTATGCCTAGAAATGAAATTTCAAGTCATTTGTATGATAAGTTTTTGAATTATAAATATTAAAATTTTAGATCTTCTAATGCTAAATTACATTTTTATATTTTCATTAATATCTCCTGAAAATGTAATTCTAATGTGATAATTTTGTTTCTGGTTATAATACTAAAAAACCTAAACATAAATACATTGAATTTATAATTTTAAAATTTTTATAATATGAATTATGAAATTAATATTCGAAAAAAATATGAATTGCAACCTACAGTTTTTTTTTTTTTTTTTTTACAGATTTATATTTATTATGTCTTACTTTAGGCGAATTCTGAATTTCAAATTTTTCTTCCAAGTAGTTTTCGTTAGTAGTTAGTAATTGAAGGGTCTAGAATTTATTTATGGAGTCAAACTTGGGTATTGCTATTGAATAAAACAAAGGGTTCGTTTTGGTATGTAGATGACCTCCCTAAGCAAATTCAATATCCATCATTTAAAAGTAGACTTTAATTCCAACCGGTTGGTACTAGTAATTTTCTTCTACAATAATTTGTTTTAGAGTTAGTAGAGGGTGTTTACTTTTTTTCCCACGACTGTACAAGACCCCTTAAGGGGGCTGGTCAGTCAGCTTCCGATTTCCCCTCACTAATGTAAAGTCTATGGGTATTGGATGCATTCGTATATTTAAAATATCTCTTCTGGAAATTAATATTTCTAACTTCTATTTTTTGTGTACACTTCCTAAAAAAGGTCTCTTTTTTTCTTAGTTCTCAAAATATTTCTAAAGTATACACTTGATTTTATAGGAAGTGTTAAAATCTTACTCACAGTTCGCCCGCTTTTAACACACAAAATATTAAATCCAGCATAGATTTTAGAGATATTTTGAAAACTAAGAAAAAAGGAGACATCCTTTAAGAAGAGTGCACAGAAAAAATATGTTAAAAATGTGGATTTTCCGAGAAGATATTTTAAATATACGAATGCATCAAAAGTCCATAGACTTAACATTACGGAGGAGAATTCCGAAGCTGAGTGACCAGCCTCCTTAAGCTAGATTCATTATATTTTCATTTCATTTTCATAGATCTGACAAAATTCTTTAACTTTCTTTTGCAGGTTCCTACTTTATTCTCATTGTCAAAGATGATATTTAACAAACCACGCATCGAACTTATATCTTTCATATGGATTTTGCTTCTGTATCAAACACCAGATGCGTTATGTGCTCCCTTACAAAACCATTCTTTGAAATCTTTTAGTGATATTCATAGAAACTCTAATATATTGAACTTATCAGACTTAATTGAGTTTTCTCCCTTAAATCTTCCAAAGATGAGAGATAATATCAGCGACCAGCATCAAGCAGTGAGTGGGGAGACAACACCTGAAATAATGACTTTCAAATTAAAAACTCGTCTCATAATTCATAACAAGGACAGTGGTAAACAGCGCGCTAATGATACAAATGAAGAAATAGAAATCCTTACGCCAAATGAAAGTAAAAGTTCCTTAAGTGATATTGAATATGTCGATCCAAGTGATGACTTTGAATTTTGGAGGTGGACAGCTAACAAAAGAACAAGAAAGTTGAATTATGTGGATGAGAAGTCAAGTGTTGACACGAATAAAACTGAAAACAAAAATTCGTCAGAAGAAGTCTCTTCCAAATCCCTTGAAATAATTTATGATTCGGATGACAGCGAGGAAAATAAAATTAGTGAAGAGGTAAATCGCTCAAAATATGCTATTGGTAGACAATTCGTCTTTCATCCATATTTACCTTACGTAAATCCGTACAGTAAAAACACTAATCCCGACGAAAAAATATCTTTCGATGATATTTTGCCAGTTAAAATGGTTAAATTCATCAAAAGCATGGTGGAAGAAGCACCTTGGGAACAAATGTTCATGAAAATGGTTCGGATGATTGTTGATCAATTTGTCGATAAGATCATCGAAAAAATGTTTGCCGATAAGGATCACGATAAGGACCATTTCAAGAAGAGATCGTTCGAAGTTGTTCTTTCCCCAACATTTGTTCTCCCAACTTTTAAAACACCTGTGATTCGGTTGAAGAGATCTGTCGCCTCTGAAACTTCAAACGATCAGGACGACGATATATTTAGATTTTTGCCTCCAAAACGAGATGAACAAGATGTAGCTGATGAAGATAAAAAAAGTGAGAAAAAGTCGTGGCTAGATCATTTCTTAGACTATCTTTTCCCAAATACAAAGTCTGACATGGTAGAAGAAAATCCGTTTGATCGCTTGAAAAAACGGGATACCACTAATACTCATTTTTTCAAAACCCTTCTCGCATTCTTTCTAAGTACATTCGAGAAATCGTCTGGCATTCTTTCTGATGCCAAAGATGTTTTACGATATAAAATGTTGAAAGAGTTCTTGCCTTATCTGTACCAGAAAAAATATATGAATAATGATTTTGACAGCTACTCCAATTCTGTAGACCGAATGAGAATGACACACAGAAAATCTTCCGATAATGTTATCAAACGCAAGGATGCTTCAGAAAATTTATCTACCACATCACGACGTTCCAAGCGTTCTACAAGGGATGATTTTAGGAAAGATGATGAGGATCGTTTATGGCAGGCACACTCTCGAAGACAGCGACCACCGAATCATCGATCCCATGATGAATGCAGCCTTCGTAAAGCTTGTAATGCTGGCAGGCTATTGTCAAGGATTCCATCTGTTCAAGAGATCACGCTTCAGTTAAGGTAAGTGAGAAATCCCTTGTTCTCAGTTATTGATATGATTTATTCGCCGGAAGGGCAGGTTAACGGTTGATAGAATTCAGCATGTGTGTTGGCGGGGGTTGCCTCTCCCTGGATTTTGAAATCTAGTAAATTAAATTTACATTTTCTCTAATGATTTTGAAAAAATAAAATTAAACAGTATAATTTATTCAACCCAAATAATTAAATGTTTAAACAATAATAATAAAAAAGAACGGAGAATTTTTCGTCAATCAAGTTCAGCCCATCCCTGAAGCCCCGTGAAAGACATTAATTCTCCTTTCTTTCTACATTCATGATTTTAAATAGGTATATTTAAACATGCTGTTTAGAAGACAGAGCCCTCATGACAAGAAAAAAAAAAAAAAGAATTTCAATGCTCCATTTTGTAAAAGTCTGTAGAAACGCATTTTTATATATTTTTTTAATATTTCTTATTAATTACATTTCATTACTGTTTTCTACATTGATATGTTTAAAAATTATCTTGTACAGGGGTTTTGATAAAAGAAAATTCTAAGTTAGGTTACTCCACGTTTATATTCCTCATTTTACAGAAAAAGGCCTGGGTTACGGATCTCAGGCATATCTGTTCGTAAGATCTTCTTGCTCTTCCCTGAATTTCGTTCTGGCGGCACCCATGTTCTTAGTTACTGATATAAATTTTCTCGCCGGAAGGGTGGGTTTCATGGTTGATAGATTCCAGCATGTTTGACTGTCGATTACCGGTCCCTTTGTTTGCTCTAAACGCGTCTTTTTTTATGTCAATAGGGCTGGCGTGTCGTTTTCCAAAAAAGTTTCCGGCATACAGAATGTATTTGACCCACAGTTTCATTCAAATTTCTCTATTGTCTTTTTAAATATTTTAAATTGGGAGACGGGTAAAGAAGTTCATAAATAATGCATGTATTATAATATTATGTGACTGGTGAGTTTATAGTGATTACCCCGAAATAATACCAAATTATTGCGCATGAATGTAACCTGGAGCTAGATATTCTCGGCATGTTCTATTTTTTCCACCCTCTGTCTTAAGGTTTTAAATGTATAAAATACAACATGAAAAATATTTATCATCTTTTCTCCACCAAATTGTATTTAATTGATTTGAACTGTAAATTATTTTCCCGATTTATTAATGACACTGTTTCGGAATAAAAGCCTGAAAATATCATGATTATTATTTTACAAGTTTCCTGATAAGGAAGATCTCCTTAAAGCGCATACTCAAGGAATATGAAAAAAAATATTGAAGACCCTATGGCCATGTATGTATACAATCAAAATATCTACCAAATTTAACGGCGGAATCTCCGGAATAAAATTAAAAACTTTTAGTTTTTTTCGCTTAAGTCACTGCTTACAATTTGACGAATATTACGTTGTTGCGTTATAAATGACAAAATATGTGAAATGCTTATGAATGTAATGATTTCGTCACTAAACGAGAAAATTTTGCAATTTTATTTAATTAAAATGTCATTAATAAAATATTTTATGTACGTTTAAATAATAAAAGCAAGTTGAGATGATCTTTAAATATTTAACTTTCGATTTGACTTATTAAGATGTTATCTTCTTCTTATGAGGTATCACAGCTTTGCATATCGCTATGAACATGTTATTCAGATAATATGTAAAGGAAAAAAACACTAGGATTGATGATTTAAAAAAAGAATAAGCAAAATTAATTCCACGTTATGAATAATTAAAACAACATGAAGCACATTAACCTATATGTGGAATCTGAGGAAGTTCCTGAAGGGTTGGTTGGTGAGGAATGTCCAAATAATTCGATAGCTTTCTTACTGGCCGTAATCTGTGTTATACATTTATTCATTCCTATACTATAACGCGAATGAAAGTATTTGTAATAATTAAACATGGTCACAGAAATACTTTTGCTTTTCTGAAATCTCTCTTTTTACTTTTTATATATTGAAATTTTCATTTTCCTATACTTTTACACTGAAATGAAATATTATTTTAAATGCGGTTAAATAAAATATATTTGTTTTGTGCAAAGATTTTTATTGTTAAATTTCTATTCTAAATTATAATTATCACTAAACATCGTTAAGAGTCTTTAATTAATTAATTTATTACGACGCGCCAGAGTGATTTTCACCAAATAATGAACAAATTATAATATTTTAACTAAGGTTATAAAGAGATTCCGCTCAAAATTTTTATAATAATAGCACAAGTCATGCAACTGAAGAAAACAAATATGAGCTACCCGCTTCATGAATTGAATTGATTGTGTTTTTACAGTATTCAAACCACGGTGAACAATATAGACTTCTTTCGTCTGTAGAGAATAAAATCAGAAAAGACTTTGATGTCATTCGCCTATGAACCAATTAAATTAATTTTAGTTTTAGAAGTGTAAAAAACATTGTGACTGGCTATTTATTGAGCATGAATAATTTATTATTGTTATTATTTACTCGTATCCACGCAAAACATCTTAATTTGATCTATACGCAAAAAGTTTTGTACTGACTGTTTCGTGAACGCACAGACGAAACCCTGGAAGCTAGAAACTTGAACTTCTGGGTGTATATTCCTAACACATCATACGGATCTATTAAGAAAGGAAACTTGGACCACGTTCGAATGAAATTAAAATAAATCTTAGACATTTTTTATAGGTTTATATTTTGCATGTACCTTGTCATTTTTTCATACACTCATCATAAACATATTAAAGTTTAATTCGTAAAATGGTTACAGTTTCTGAAGCTTAGAAATGAAAATAGTCTAAGATTTATTATGATTTCATTCGAACGACATCTGTTTTAAGGGTTTTTTAAATATCATATTGATTGAATTTTATTTTTATTTTTTAAAACTCAACTGATTTAAACATATTTGTTACCAAAAAAATTAACATCAAACGTAAAACAAACTGAATGAGATAATATTTGCCCCTTCTGGCGTCTAAACAATGTAGGAAATAATTTTTTTATTTATTATATGTTCGGCAAATTACATTTTTGTTTATACAGGGTGCATCTGAAATGCTTCAACAAGCTTAGAGGGATGATAGTACTCATCAAGACAAACAAAAAATGCAATGGAACACGGGATCACAAATGATGTTTGAAGGGTGAAAATCGCAAAAGTACTAAAAATATCGAAATCTCGCATTCTGCTTTCTGCAGAACTTGCACGAAGCTGATTTTCCTTTCACTTTATGCATATCCGGTCAGAAAGAGATAACAAAAACTTGGAAGAAAACCAAACAAACCTGTGAGCCACGTATGGAAATTTGAGCGTGTCCACCAGCCGTTCATCCGTAGATGTACTCTGTGTAATAATATACGCGGTCGACACTTTGAACAATTGTTGTAAAATATTTGTTTTCTCTGGACATCACGAGCTGTGTTGTACCTATTCTGTGCAATAACTAATTTTCTGGAGTGTTTCTTTCTTGTCTCAGTTTGTCCATTTCCAGACGCATTTTCTCGATTTTCATCCTTTAAACGCCATTTGCGATCCCATGTTCCATTGCATTTTTGTTTGTCTTCATGAGTACTATCATTCCTCTAAGTTTCTTGAAGCATTTCAAATACACCCTGTATATACATGTATATGAGGACATGAGTTTCAAAGCTCACCTTATCCAGAAAATCAAATTTTGGGAAATTGTGAAAACCTCTAACTGTGTCCATTGATTTTCATTGTAAATCAAGATTTTAGAATGCCAAAAACACACGATAAAACTAGTTTTTTTTTTTTTTTTTTAGATTGTAGTGTTCTTTCGATGCAGGTTCACCAATAGAATAGATTAATAGAAAAAAAAACTTGATTTTTTAAAATTTTGAATAAGGCGAGTTTTGAAACTCGCGTCCTCATATATATATATGTGTGTATATATATCGAGATAGATAGATAGATATAGATAGACAAATAGATAGATAGACAGATATAGATATATTAGTGAGTGCGTGCGTGTCAGTGGCATAAACAGAAATTATGGAGCTCGGTATAGAACTGACGAATCCTCTTTGAGCTTAGAGCCCTTTACAACTGTCTCCCTTACATTCCCTAGTGTGTATAATATGTGTTAAATTTCTAAAAATAAATCTGATCCGTGCCAAATAATCATTTTTTTTTCCCTTGCCGTGCAAAAAAAATAAAATTAAAACAATTAAAAATGTTTAACACTTCTGCTATTAGATAATCAGTGTTATTAGTTTTTCTTTTATAACCATGGTTATTGTTCTATTGCTTTCCTGATAAATTATTATTATTTTACCTATAGAAGTAGTGGGAATGAACCTCACTGGGATGCCCTCATATGGGGAATGAAGAAAAAGCGCTGTTCGAGACTTTTCTGCAAACGACAGAGGTCCCCCAAAGGATCTCGATATTCGTGGCATGATGAAAGGCCACGACTCTCAAGGAAAGATGAAATGGTAACGGAACTGCCAGACATGGAATCCGACTTCAATAACCTAAAGCTTTGAATTCAAAGCATGTGATAAGAGCCTGCTAATCGCAAAGTAAGCACCTTTAATAACATTCTTATTAAATCAGTAGGTTATTGTGTATAGCGAGATTATTGAATTTGAGAGAAGCCTCTTTATATAGGGTGTCCATTAAAAGAATGTCGCAGTTTCAATGGTATAACAACTTAATTTAGACTATTTACAACAAATCATGCATCAAATGGAAGGTAAAATAACCTAGTTTTTCTCACAATTGTTTATTAATATGTGTACCTTTAATTATACCGTTAACCGGGACTACTTTGGTCCTTGCGGGGTTACTTTGGTCCATCTCATAAAAAAAGTTTTTATTTTTTGTATTGAACAAACAATACAAGATAATTTGGAGTTTTTGCCCTTTAAAAATATTTTATAGCCTACTAGAGGGTATTTGTATAGTTTGGGGGCAATTTAAATTTTTTTAGAGGCAACACTGGATGTGTTTGTAGACAACTGTTTTCGTGTGTAAATTTTAACTCTTTAAACTTTCTATATTGAAATACCCTGGATAAGAGCTACAAATCTGGTAAGTGTCAAAATATTACCTCTAGTAACCAATGTAAATTTTAACTCTTTAAATTTTCTATATTGAAACACCCTGGATAAGAGCTACAAATCTAATAAATGTCAAAATATTACCTCTAGTAACCTGTAACCCATGTGTGATCATAGTTTTTTCTTTAACTTTTTATTTTCACAGGAAATGTTAACGTTTTCATAAAGTTAACATGAAAACTAGTATTTCGGGGTTACTTTGTGCCAGGCCTTTTTTGGTCCGAAAATAGTACCAATTACTAAGAAATGCGCTTTATAAACAAATCTCTTAAAACATGTTTTAAGTAACATTTTTTTCAAATGTTACTGTAGCAAAATGTTACATTAATTGTTTTTATTCCGGTTGCTGAGGATAACATGACGAAAACTGTTTCTCGTTTCTTCAATATTAACAATTGGTTTATTGTGTTTAAATGTTAAGGAAAAACATTTGTTTATCAAGTTTGCAGTGTTAATTTATTGGCAAATGCTATTGAAAGGGGGTTTCAATAAAAATGTATTCATTTACATATCAAATGTGTTCCTTTTATATGAAACTTAGTGAATGGACCAAAGAAGCCCCCGCCAGGCGCTACTTTGTTCCAAAACTTTAAAAATAGTTTAAAAATAAAAAAAATTAAAAAAAATTCCTCTTTAAAACCATACAGTTTGCTTCATTGTTTCATGTTAATTGTTTACAACTCCATTTCGACGTTGAAAAATCATATATAATATTTTTTAATAATGGAAAGGAAATAGGAAAAAGTGGCCCAAAGTAACCACGGTTGACGGTACGACACACGTCCAACCTAAAGTACAATTCTTCCCACACTTCGGTTAACGAGTCCGGAGTAATGGTAATGGAAGTAATAGCCTCTTCGGTTATGTGTCTCAAATCTGGCAAATCATTAGGTAACGACGGAACGTAGACAAGATCTTTTATAAAGGCCCAAAGGAAAAAATTGCAAGGCTCTAACAGCTTTTAAATCTTCAGCCCAGCAATAACGCTTCGGGAGCCGCCATTTTGCGTATGTGGTACTGCAAGCGAGTCAATAACAAAGCAGTACTTGCGCATGCTCTTATATAAAACTGTTTGAGTTACTCTTTATTTGTCACCTTAAATCAACACCCTTCAACGCTTACAGTAAATACTATTAAAATTTATTACTGGGACATTCTTTTATGAACACCCTGTATATAATATTTAAGGAGGAAAGAGATAGATGGAGATGCAGTATGCCGCAAAAAAAGGTTTGCAATATGGAACCATTTATCACTGAAATTTAAACGTCTACAGTAGGCCTAAGAAAAACAAGCACCTGGAACAAGGACCGAATTTTTTGACACCACCCGTGTATTTTTTTTTCTCTAAATTAAAGTGATCTGTTTATTTTTAAGCATTCTAAAACAGCATTCCAGTGTATTATGAATTAAAAACTGTATTACTAAAAGTTTTCTTCTTTCTTTCGTGAAAGAACGTGCTTGTGTTTGGGCCTACTCTAGCCGATTTTAGTGTTAAGATTAGTTGGGGCAACTGGGCCATGATTTTACAATGTGGCTCTGGATCTTCTGACAATTCAGATTCAAAAAGCTAATGTTCATTTGAATTAAAATCTGAACTTCTGTAAATGTGTACAGTTAGGTTCCCTTTATCAGACAGAAATGCTCAAAATCACATTATAATATATAATAAAAATAAATATAATAAAAATATATAATAATATATAATAAAAATATGCATATTTCATCTTTCTTTCTAAATGGATCCATTTGCCCCATAAAAATGGGGTAAGTGGACCAGGAGGGTCTATGTTCCACACGCGTTTATTTTTTTTTCATATGGGATATCAGGTCCTGATTGAAAAAGTGTAAACTACTTAAAAAAAGTTAAGCCAGGCAGATCATGTAAATTATATATCAACTAAAGAGCGTTGTAAGGGAAACCTTTGCTGTCAATGTGTCTAAAAAAAGCACTAAAAGTGAAAATATTAGATTTATTTCGACCAAAAATATAAAAATTAAGCAAGTACTTATGTACTTTAGTATAGGTAATAAGTATAAAAGTCACATGGGTATTTTAAGGGAAAAAATAGCAAGGTAAATCTATGAAAAAACGGTTACGTAAGTACTTAAGTACTTTATCTATATGGGGAAAATTTTATTGTTCCTATCAGAACCCTGAATGAGTTACCTTCATGATAATTTTATTCAACATATTCTAAAGAAAGGTGCGATGAAGATATTATTTTCAAAATAGTGGTAGGAACAATAAAAGTTTCCCTATAGAATGCGACCCCTGTACTGTATCGTACAGTTTCAAGGTTTGGCTATCTGGCTTTCATGGGCAAGGTACTTGCATTCGTAAAATGTTGAAATAATTTATTGACACCAGTATTTACAAGAGAATCTATTTGTAAACAAGTAAAAGTATATTTCCGCGTACTTAATAAAGGTGAAATTTTCATTATGAAATTCTGGTCCCAATGTGGCAATTAGGGATTAAAATTATGTGATGCCGTTATGGCATCACCGCCTCTCAAGGGGTCAAGAAATTTGGTTTGATACCACCCAATATGCTTTTTTTAAATTTTTTATTACGTAATTTTAATAAGGTAGTCTATAATTTTCTTTATTGCGAGCAAAAAACATTGGAGAAATTTATTTTCCGTAGTAAGAGAAACTAAAAAAAAAAAAAAAATATTTATTATCTAATGGGGTAACTGGATCCAGCATGGTCCAGTACACCGGATACATGTCCCAGTTACCCCATTCTTGAAAAATTTATGGGGTAACTGGGACACCGGGCTTACATTTGAAACATAAAATAAATATGTATAGATACCTAATAATATTAATGGAGTTATATGTCTAATCTTTAAAAAAAAAGATTGTTTAATAAAAGTACTTATAGTATTTTAATAAAAAGCCGAGGAAGTTCAATCATATTGACGTTGTTTTTAAAAAAAAAAAGAAACGTAAATTTTTGACAACCTATCACAGCAAAGTGAGAGTTATGATTGAGTTGACACATGTTGTTTTAGGAAGTAAAGATTAAGGTGCATTGTTCACAAAAGCTAAAACTTAAAAAACATCAACAGTTTTTTATAAAATAACCTATGATCCAGTTACCTCGTGGGTCCAGTTATCCCAACTAACCTTACTTTTTTGGCGTCACCCCCAGCCACCTTACTGCATCTCCATCTATCTCTTTCTTCCATGTATAATATTACTACTGGGACTTTCATAATTCTTCAGCCCTATTATAATATTTCTCTAATAAGCTTATATTCTTGTTAGAATGATCGGTTTGTTCTAAATTTTCAACTGAAATTATGAAATTCCCTCCTTTATGAGGGAATTTCCCTTTCGTTAATGATTTTAGAACAATTGTGTAGGTAATCCTACAGAAGGAAAAAAAAACATTTTGTTCTTTTTGGGCGATTTAAAGTCGAGCCAGCACCCACAGAATTGCGTGGATTCTCCGATGGCATAACCTGATATCGGGTGTTTTTTCTTTTTAATATTTGTTGAATGAATTATGATCCGATTAATTAGAGGGAACCACCAAAACTTTTCATTTCTATCAAAAATTTTCCTGTCAAAAAGGGTTATGGGAAAATTTTACCCTTTTATCCAGCGATCGTCTTTTGTTCTCAAAGGTTCCACAAAAAAAGAAAAGCTTACATGTACCAGAAAAGTTTGTGGACCTTTCTTTGATATATATAGAGTCTAATTTAAAAGGCATGTTTAAAATTTCTGTTTAATTTTTCTGATAACTGTTTGGAATGTTTTCAGTATTTTTAATTACACGACCTTAAATTTATTTTCAAAATTTATGGGCACATTTTCTTTTATAACTCTATGAAAATTTAAATAATAAGTTTTCCGGGCTGATAGGATCCTAAGAACTCCAGTACCGTGTCAAAAACGAGTATTGTCATTTTAAAAAAATCTCAGCCGGCTTGGCCTACAGGTGGAGGTAAATTTCGAATTTGAATACCAATTTCACCAACAAAAACTAAATCAAGATTAAGATAAAACCAGTTCAACAATTTTATCTGGCGGCTTTTGATGAGTTTTTAATTTCATTTTTCTGTAAGAGCTGGTTTTATCAGAATCATGTTAAGGCGGTATTCCAAAAAATATTTTTCCACGATCCACGACTCGAAATTTTCTGACACAATTTTAGACTCATTTTTAAAAGTAAAAACATGAAACTTGCTGACGCGATTTTTTGAAGAGATTTATAAGTGACCTGTGTTTTTATTTTTCGTTCAATTAATTTGAACTTGATTTACAAACAATTATTTTTTCAGTCCGACCTTTTTTCGTTTTTCGCACTATTGCTTCAGAAAATTCGGTTCAAAATGCCCACTTTGTCAGCATCTTTTAAAATATATTCTACCTTTATCAAAATATCGACCAATACGGCACATTATGTAGTTTCTTAATAAGAGAACTTGCCAACTGGATGCGTTTGAAAGCAAAAAATGAATTTAAAAATGCGTCAGAAAATAAGGAGTTTGGATATGAGTACAACCTTATACCATATTTTTTTTCTTCAACCCCTATTTTTGTTTAATTTGTTTTTGCTGTAAGAATTGGTCCTATCAAAAACTTGTCAGTATAAAAGTTATAGATAATATTAAGAAGATGTATAATAAATTTAAGCGGATTAGATATCTTGTGAATTGAGGAAGTTATGAATTTTTTTCTTCTTCACCCCCCCCCCCCAGTGGCGTAGCCAAGGGGGGGGTCCAGGGGGTCCGGACCCCTCCCCGAAAGTAGACCTGGTTTACTGAATCATGGATACAAATACAACAGAAAAAACTGCTAAGACAGAATCACAAAGGATCTATAAAAATTTCCGCTTTAGAGAGGTGTTCGTCTTAGAAGGTATAATTCAAAGGTATGTCTTTCTTCGGGACTATGAACTTTTTCGTTTTAGACAGGTTTCCGTTATAAACACTTTCCGTTTTCACAGTATCCCTTAAAACTGCTAAAACGTACTCACTTCCCAAACTTTTTTCTTTCACGTACCCCTTTCTTAGGTTTTTCATTTCGGAGTGCCCCCATTTCTCATAAACACGACCCCTTTCCCCCCTACACTCTAGGAGATAACGAAGACATGCTTTTTTGCATTAATAATCTTCTTAACACAACCATATAATAAATCGATGCAAATTACATTGATATTCCTAACATTTTTGTGACTTCCGCTATTACCGATATTATTTTCACATACCCCCGGCAGACCCACAGCGTACCCCTAGGGTTACGCTACCCCAGGTTGGAAACCGCTGCTATAACACCACCTCTGAAGAGCATAAATCTATTACGGAAAAATCTGTGAAGATGACCTATCTCAAAGGAAAACTATTCAAGGTTCGACGAAAACAACACTATATATTTGTGCTTGCTGACGTTTGAAACCAATCTGAAATGAAACTTGTTCCAATTGTGAATCCTTCTTGGCAGGTTTTCTGAAAACACGGAATCCTCTCATAAACAAAAACATTTTAATGTCCCGAGACGGATGGATAACTATACAAGTATACCTGCTATTCCGTTAACACAATTTACTGTAACTAGATTAAACGTAAAACTTCTTTATCTTGGACTTCGATGGGGTTCTGTTGTCGACACTTATGGGAAAGAACGAGTTCATACGAACACAATAACGGTACATTGGTTGAGTTTCGTGACCCTGATCTTTGTTCACTTTACGTAGACAATATTAACAATTACTTTAAATCTGCTGCCTGCAATTAATAAAAGTAACTTTATTTTTGGACTGGTTATTTGTTACCACTTTCAAAATACACTGGCGAGAAAAATTAAAGGAATAACCGTAAAAAGGTGCTTTATGTTAATTCTATTAAGGGAACTTCCAGAAAGGTAACTCAATGTCAACGTTATCACGTAGTCCAATGGGATTAACATTCGCTACAGAAATATATGCAAATTTTTCAGCCTCAGACCGTTCTTTCGGTTCACGTGTGAAAAGGAGCGCACGTGGGTGATCTGAAGTCTAATTTTAAGGATTGTACGTGTAATTAGGTAAAACTTTCGCTTCTAGTAGGTGAAATATGTCGTCCAGAAGACATTTGACCGATTTTGAGAAATTGCGTGCGATAGGGAGAATGGAAGCAGAACAGACACTCTTAGGGGTCTGTAAAGACTTGTAAATAACCAAAAGTGTCACGTCAAGAATCTGGAAACGGTTTAAAGACACTGGTATAATGTCCACAGACAACCAGGACAAGGTAGAAAACGCACCACAACAGGCTCTCAGGACTGCAATTTGCCAACGATTGCTAAAAGAAATAGGCAATTGACGTCAGTTCAGATTGCAGTGAGTTTGCTGCAGCAACAAGAACTCGACTATCCTGGTTTACCGTGAGTGACAGGCTGCATGCAAGGAAACCCCTGATTTGTGTTCCACTAACTCCGGTAGCGAAATGCGCCCGGTTAAAGTGGTGCAGAGATCATCGTCATTGGAGTACCACGGACTGGAGCCGAGTTCTCTTTACCGATGAATCCCGATTTTGTTGAGAGAGTTACTACAGACGTGTTACCATATGGAGGGAGAAAATCACACGCAATAAGGCTGCAAACATCGTGAAAGGCATCAATACAAAGGTCGTGGAATCATGGTATGGACGGACATCATTTTGAATGGCCGCAGTGACCGACACATTTTTACCAGTGCAACTGTGAATACTGAAATATACAGATATGAGATTCTTGATGCTCCTGTCATGTTTGTTAAGGGTGCAATCGGAAGATTCGGAATTTTATTATTATTACTATTATGATACTAGAAGGGCGCTACTCCCTTCCACGGAACTCCTAAGTGTCCCCTCTAGAGCTGCATAAATCTGACCCGTCCGAAGCTTACTTCTGAACTTGGAGAATGTTCTAAAACTGTTTCGAACCATCTAAAATAAATTGGCTGGGAAGTACAAAAACAGAAACCACCATGAACCATTTTTTACGCATTCTAATACTTCCAAAATAGTGCTAATCCATCACAAATAAACTTATTACAAAAATTTAACTTCCTTAACGACGACCAGATATCGGAAGCAACTATTAGATCGAATATGGTATTAAAAGTGGTGAAACATGAAACATGGAAACCCAAAAGAATTATGGCTGAATAAGACAATTGTAACAAAACTGCTTTTTCCAGCATGAACTATATTTGATGTGTGTGCTTCTTACATTACTAGTTTCTGTAGCTGAAAATGCAAGATCTTTTTCTTAAAGTTAAAACCTTCCCACATAGCATTTTTAGTTTGCAGAAAATTTGCAACAGTTTTGCTTTCAAAACCTGCAAAGTTGCAGTAAGCTCAGCATGACAAGACTGAAAGTTCATAACAAGACTGCAGCAAGATAACGCAAACGCCGAAGTCATCACACTTTGAATTTGCAGCTAACTTATCGTGCAAGTTAAATTCATACTGTATCAAATTTATTGCAAACTAATGGCAAACAAGTTATCAAAAATACTGCAAACTTACTGCAAAGTAGTAATCTTTCCATGTCACACTATAAGTTTAATCCCTTCGAAGGGGTCCATAGACCTCATCAAGTCTATTGATGTGAAAGCGCCATCAGAAGGTGCATGCATCGGTTTTATCGCCATAAACAAGTTTAGGTAATATTTGTACTATTCATTTCGAGCATTTTTTGGTATTTAATAAGTATCGCGCGTAGAAAAAGCGGTGCCTACCGAAAAAAATTTCTGAAATTTCTGTGTATGTGCTGATTGTCTATTCTCTGAACAGAGAGATTTTTTGCTTTTGTCACTTTCGTGAATTAAAGACAGTTTTGCATCAGTTTCACAACAAACTACTCATGCAAGTGGGTGATGGTATATCTTGCGGGAGATTTGCTGCGAATTTCTCAATTCAAATTTGTTACGGCAAGATAATATCAGAAAAAATAAAACTTTCTGCTAATGTTCATGCTATGTGAGTTATCTCAAAAACTCCCATGGGGAGCACGGCGGATCGCATGAACGGCTCATACGATTGACACTTATGCGAAATCATTATCCAATATCTATTACAACACAAGTTTTTAATTCAATGGCAAGAAATTAAACATGGAAATTGCTGTTTTAAACTTAACCACTTGGCCCTAACTTTATTGTAGGCAAATGTTATGTAATATGAAACTTGATTTAACCCATTCGCTGCCAAAACTATAAAGTAATAATTTTCAAATTTTTTGATAAAAGTCGTTTGCTACCACAAATTCAGAAAGCCAAATTTCGCTTTACTAATACAGCGAAATTTCTGCCAATAAATGAGGCAATTTTTTTAATTCTAAAATAGTGGTGACAAAGTAATTAATAAATTAAAGCCACGAGTATACTCGCGAATGAGTTAATTAAATTTAACTCTTCAGTATGCGCTCAGCTTTTTACATCATAGTGAATCTTTTTCATTGGTAAACATTAATGTAACTTCAATGTATTATTTAGTTGCAGTTATAGAGATTGGACTTACATTTTTTATCTATGCTTTTTTTTTAAATTAAAAAATTAAATAAGGATATACCTAAATTCTTAAAGTTACTCGAAATACTTCTATTATACATACACAGTCAAGACAAGATTCAAAGGGACTGGTAAAAAGTTCCATTTTAGACAGGCTTCCATAGAAAGAAGTGTAATTAATTATGCTTCTAAGATACACTACTTCAATAAGATCTATTGTTCGTTTCGCAGGTATTCTGAAACTCTTCCGTTTCAGACAGGATTCCGTTATAGACAGATTCCGCATGCACAGGTTTCACTATGTTCCACTAAAGAACAATGAAAATCCCCTATCAGACAGGTTTTTAGCAAATTTAATTGTATCGCAATTCATATTAAGACCATGTAACGCTTCCGTTAAAGACAGGATTCTGTTATAGACAATTACTATTTTGACAAGTTTTATTCTATTCATATGACATAAATAAGTATATTTATATAAATACACAAAACTTGTAAAAATGGAACCTGCCTATGACGGAATTCTGTCTTAAACAGAAATGTTCCATGCTACGTAAAAGAATACTATACAAATACATCTGATAACACGAAAACCTGTGTAAAACGGAATTTCTCAGCAATATTTACGATTTGATCTTGACAGGTTTTACTATATATATAACCTGATGGAAAAATTCTGGACACCCCCCCCCCGAAACGAAATCCTGGCTACGCCACTGCCCCCCCCCCCCATTTGCTGTAAGAGTTGGTCATATCAAAATCTTGTCAATATAAAAGTTGTAGATAGTATAAAGAAGATTTATAATAAATTTAAGTGAATTTGATATCTTGAGAATTGACGAAGTTATAATTTTTTTTCTCCCTAAAACCTATTTTTTTCGCCTCTTGAGTCCATTTTAAATTTTATCAAAAATCTGTCATATATAAACAGTTGGCTCTTTTCCTAGAAGTAATACTAGCTTTAAACTGATTTCATATGTAGTATAATTAAGAAGTTATGGGGGGTTTTTTTCGGTTTTCACAAAACCCCTCCCTATTTTCATCCTCGTGGTTCGATTTTGCCCATTAACGAACTTGACCAAGATTTTCTGCTCCTTGATTTTATGTGTCAGTTTGGAAAAGATTTGTGCAGAATTATGGAAGTTATCCACAAAACCAGTTAACCACAAAATTGATGTATATATAGATAGATAGATAAAGTTTTTAACTGAGGGTGATTTTGGGTTCTAGGGGTCATGATCGGCGTAGATCTGCAAATTTTCTTCAGAAATTCCAACATAGGGGAGAATGTAATAGGTAGTATTTCTTACGAAATCTACCTAGAACTAGAGTTGATACAATATCTAATATGTAGCCTATCCTTATTTGTAAATCTGCATTCATATTCGGAAAGAAAACACTATTCCCAGTAGAATGGTACAGTCGTGGAAAAAAAAAGGAAACACCCCCTACTAACTCCTCAACAAATTATCGTAGAAGAAAGTTACTGGTACCGAACGATTGGAAATAAAGTCTACTTTTAAATGATGTATATAAAATTTGCTTAGGGGGCCATCTACATATTAAAACGAACCATAACTTTGTTTTTTTCAATAGCAGTACCCAATTCTGACACCATAAACGAACTCCACATCCTTCAATTAGCCTAAAAACGAATTTTTATGCAATTCGTACCATAAGTTTCCGAGAAATTAATTATTTTAAAACGAGCTTATTTTAAGGGCTGTATCCAAATTGAAGTTCCGTACTGGATTGTTCACCGAGAGAGCCCCTTCCTTGATCAAGGCACCTTAAGCGCCACTCAAGGAGTCAATGAAGCGTGTTAGATTACAGTATAGCAGAATAAATTTCAAAATGTCTACTCACTTCCATCATAGACGGCCCCTTAAACCATCATTTTGCCGTTTTTTAAGCCTAATTTGAAAACTACTTGGAATAAAAATGTGAAATTTTTGAATTTCCATAAAGCAGGACTTAATAAATCTAAATCCATCAAAAAAATTGTAGGTTGCCATTCATAATTTTTTCGAATATTAATTTCATAATTCATAATTCATATCATAAAATTATAAAAATTGCAAATTCAGCTTATTTATGTTTGGGTATATTAGTATTATTACTACAAAAAAAATTAGCACATTAGGAGCTTAATTTCGGGAGATATAAATAAAAATATGAAAATGTAATTTAACATTAGAAGCACTATATTTTGAATGTTTATAATTCAAAAACTTATCATTCAAATGACTTGAAATTTGGTGTCTAGGCATAGATTGAACGGAAGATTTGAAATATCTCGTTAAAATTGGGCATTGCCATTGAAAAAAATGAAGTTTGGATTCGTTTTAATATGTAGATGACCCCCTAAGAAAATTTTATATACATCATTTAAAAGTAGACTTTATTTCCAATCGTTCGGTACCAGTAACTTTCTTCTACGATGATTTGCTGAGGAGTTAATAGGGGGTGTTTACTTTTTTTTTTTTCCACGACTGTACCTATCACATCTCTCTGCGATAATATGATGATAAAATAGCATAGGATTTTTTTTTTCTTTTCTATTGCTTCTTTTGATCAAACTGTGTATTACGTTTAAAAATGGGAATTCCGAATGATAGCTATAACTTCAATTCCGATTAATCTGAGAAAAAAAATAATAGAAAACTGTTTTAATTCATTTTAATTTTTTTTATTATTATTTCTAAACTGGCAAAATTAAAAGAATTAAAAAGTTAAAAAGAACTTAATAAAGTTCTTTATAATTATATTTGGTTTATTTTGTCAAAAGAGGTCATCTACATTTTAAAATTGAACCCAGTTCTCTTTTTTGAACTTTCAAATTCTCATCCAAGCTAGTAACACCATAGTTTTATTGAATATTTAAGTCAGCATGCGAAAAAATGTGTAAATAAAACTTTTCTTCAATTTTGAATAAGTTAATGAAACATAAATTATTGCAAAAAGAATCAATCAATGTTAAATAGAAACATCCGTTATTTAGGTTAACTCGAACAATAATTTATTTCACTATACTTTTTGTTTTGTATGCTACTTTTTAAAAGCTCAAACATAACAAAGTAGGCGTATTTTGGATAAATATGTTTATAAAAATATATAAGAAAAGTGCTATTTCAATTAAATCTGCTGAAGAGGCAGATTTTTAAAGTTTTCCCAGCATTACGTAGGAAAGATATGTTTAACCCCTTGAGGGGCGGTGGGATATATTTTATCCCGCCTACAATTAATCAAAATTTGCACCAGAAAAATTTTATGAAATTTTACCTTTTCAACTTTGGTAGAAAAAAAAAATCGTAAAAATGCTTTTCCTTATTTTGAAATAATTTTTTTCTAAATTTCCAGTGGGAATTCATCATTACACAAACGCAATTGCTTTCCCCTCAAGGAGCTAAGAATAAAGATAATTATAAAACTTATATAGGAAAAATTGCTGTATCAATAAATTCTGAAGATGAAGTGGATTTTAATTTTTCGCCACCAATGCTACATTGCTGAATGGAAAAAAAAAATTAAATACATGCAATATACATTTAGATACTCATTGTTGTCTAGCTTTCATATATTTTGTTCATCTTTACGGCGCGGCAGTGGGGGAGGGGCAGATAATTTTACTTATAAAATAAAAATCAAGCGTTTATCAACCTTAATTATCAACCAAATGCGTAAATCAAATCTGACAAAAAGCAGTTTCCTTATTTATTTATTTATTGTAATAATTTTCATTTCGAAACTCTTTTTCTATACACAGTACTAATTAACCTAAAACTTCATAAGCTCGTTTCAAAACGCCTGAAAAAAAAAAAAGCTGATTAAGAAACAAATGATTATATTCCAATTAGACTAAAATTGCATAAGCTCTTTGCAATAAGCCTAAAAAATAATTAGGCTGATTGGAAAAAGGGTCATAATTCTCCAATTAGTCTGACTCTTTGCAAAGAGCCGGATTTCTCCATTAGTCTAGGACATCTACATGTTTTTTTTTTCATCGCCATTAGAATCTATGGTCGGAAACTCAATATAAATTTTCGTTCACTTCCTACCTTAGTGACACTAGTAACCAAGTTTTCAGCAAATGCATAAAATTGGCAATTTTAAAGGACCACACCTTAAAAGAAAGTCTAAAATCTTCTTTCTACTGTTTCATGTGTGCTAAATGCAACACGTGAATGAGATATTTATGGATTAACTGGTGACTACTGTTACGTTCGTTAATAAATATTTGTTAGATAATTATTTTAAATTTTCTCCGGTTATTCCATGTCGCGTGTGGGACAGCTTTTCTACATATTTCTGTTGTTTTAACAGTGTTGTTATATTCTCAAATTAAAACAACCATGCTAGTATAAAAATCTAGGATTTATCGTTATTTTTAAAGCATACATAGTTTATGTTTTAACAACTTATAAGTCAATAGATATAGGTATTTATATAAGTGTCGCGCACAGGAGATTTTGTCAGTTTTTCATGGGATGTCCTTGAAACGGGCAGATTACTTAGGTCTAGGATTTGAAATGTGGAGATTTTTTATTATCTATTACTTTTATTATCTATTTATTATTAAAGGTGGGCAGCTTATTAAGGTCTAGAGCAGGGACGGCGAACCTATGGCACGCGTGCCGCTTTTGGCACGCGAAAGAATAATTTTGGCACGGTATTGCTTGTGGCTCTAAATCAAAATAAAGTGTGATTACATAAAATTGCGACTGATCTTTTCTAAAAATTCGATTAAATGGAAATTGACAAATTTTAATTGCGCTATATTATATTCCAATCTAATTAATTATGGCCTCAAAAAATTTTCAAACAAAGACGATATTTGAAAACTATCGACAAGAATTGGTTATTAGACATTACTAAATTCTAATGAAAAGTTATAGCAACTTTGAATATATTTCAGAGCTATTCAAAGAAACTGGTGTTTGCCATTTTAACAGTTTTTCTGCCTAACCTTGATTTCAAGCCACTGTTTTCACAATTGAATAATATCAAAACTCATACTGTCATCACTTGTCAGATAAATCCGGCGTTTAATTTGCATTAAAATTAACCTGATATTAAGATGCAACAACAGAAATCACATTACATAGCATTAATTTTTGTTAAATTAATTTCTAAAATATATTTGTTGCCATAATTATTATAGTGTAATACCTACAAGTATGTTCCTCATATTTTTTAAATCTTAATGTAAAAATTTAAGTAATTTTAATCCATTATTTTTCCGTTTTCATTCCTACTAAATTTGTTTTTTAATTGGCACGTCATGGGCACCTAAAATATTTTTTGATCAAATTTGGCACGCGGCAACAAAAAGGTTCGCCGACCCTGGTCTAGGCTTTAAAACGCTGGGATTTTTAAACCTACTAAAGAGCCCATTCTATATCACGTGTGCAATAAGCCTTTCTACATATTACCGCTGTTTTAACAATGCTATTATCTCCTCAAATTTAAACAACTATGCTAATATGAAAATATAGATTTTTTTTTAACGTACAGTTTATATTTTAACAACCTATAAGTTAATAAATTTATGTAAGCGTGTGTAAGCGTTATGTATTTATGTAACCGTCACGTGCGGAACATTTGTCCGCTTCTCAAGGAATGGCCCTCTTTCAGATCAATATCCCAGGGCTCGAAATGTACCGGAGCAAACCGGAACGATGTTCCGGTTCGTAAAATTATGACAAATATTGTTCCGGTTCGTGATAGTATGGTAAATATTGTTCCGGTTTCGTGGAATTATTAAAAAATATTATTACAGTTTCATAGATATAGCTTCTATGCTCTCTGTAACGTTTTTTTTTTTTGTTGTTGTTGTTGTTTTTTTTCTAATTATTTAAAATCTTGAATGCATTTTTTTTAAATTGGTTTTTCTGCGGTTAAATATAAATTTGCTATACAGTAAAGTCCCGATTATCCGAATTAATAGGGACCAAGCTCACCTCGGATAAGGAAAAAACTCTCATAAACCGAATTTACACAAATCCTCACCCACTAAGGAGATGAAATATAAATTTTCACTTAATTCAATCCTTTTTATGGTACTAGTAACATTTCTTTGATGTATATTTCCGTTACTTTTAAGAACTACCGGGAATGAAATTGTTTTTTTCAATCGAACTTATACCTTTGGAATGGATCATTTTCTTCTGGTGGACTGATAGCTTCCATTATGATGAAACAGCCATTATAAATGAAGTGTTAGGTGAAGATGAAAGAGCAGTCGTAAAAAGTTAGAACTCTGATTTTCGGGTCAGAATGAAAAGAAAAAAATGACCATATATATTCCCCACCCCCCCACCCCCCCCACCCCCCCCCCAAAAAAAAAAAAAAATTATGATTTTTTTTTTTTCCCATTCTGACTCGAAAATCAGAATTCTAACTTTTTACGACTGCTCTTTCATCTTCACCTAACACTTCATTTATAATGGCTGTTTCATCATAATGGAAGCTATCAGTCCATCAGAAGAAAATAACTCGGTTAAAGCAGAAACTCGGTTAAGCGGGACTCGGATATTCGGGACTTTACTGTACTTTAAAAATATATATATATATTAGTCGACAATAATTTTGAAATATCGTTTCGGTTCGTAGATTTTTTCATTCGAGCCTTGCATATCACCAATCTTCAACATGCTTTTCTAGATATTAACGCAGCTCCTGAATACTGTTTAACTCATGTTTAGCATGCTTTTAAGGATAGATCAATGACAATTTGTTTTTCTGGTAAATGCATGACAAATCCAACCAAATTTAGGTGTTCGTATTCAGACCTTGGAAAATGGTATAAAAATAAATATGTATGCGTCCACTGAAGAAAATTTTACTGTAACTGGAATGTAGAAAATCCTAACCTCTTCGATCCCTGGGTCCGCATACGGGGACCACTATTCTGTTCCTTATGAAAACTAAAATGTCCGATTTTTTTACATTTTCACACCACTTCTTAATGGCTGAATGTTTCTTGCGATCAAAGCAAACGAATAAATGGCAGCATCTAAGCTGATTCCCACATAAAATAAATGTTTTATTCATCCGAGTTTGCAAAATGCCTAAAAATGCCCAAAAGACAGTATGACCAAGAAAGTGAGAAATTTTTCTTAAGTATTTAACTTAAATCTTTTTCAATAAATATTTTTGAGTATTTGTAGATTATTTACTTGTTTAAAGCTCTTAAATTTGTGTTTACGTTAATTTAGGTTAATAAATTGATGTTTTTAAGGGGGGGGGGGGGGGTTGTAGCTTTAGATCCATATATTTGAACCTAAATTACTAAGCGACTAAAGGATCAATTTCAGAAAAGATATTTTTTCTGTCATTTACGATGTCATTTTGTTTGGAAAAAACCAATAAATAAGCATTTGTATTATTATTTTAGCTTCGGAACTGAAGAGGATACACAAGAAAGGTTTGAAATAATAATTATTTTTTGCATTTATTATTTGTTATTTTTTCGCACTCTGAGTAAGGTTGTTCCATATTCATAATTAAATTTTTGAATCGGAAAATTATTTTAAAAGGTACCACTTTTAATTGACTCTCTCTTTTTGCAATAATTATGCAAACTAAAGAATAAAAATGATACAAATTTTTATTACTTTGCAGGCCTAGCTGTGGATAATGAAAGCAGAAACGTGTCAGCGGTACTCTATGCTGTTAGAGATTTATCGTCATTAGTGACTCGTTTCACTGTTTCCGCTTTTGAAGGTAAGCGTCTAACGAAGAGTTGTTTTCGATACAAGTGGATTTTCCCTGGCAATTAATGCTTTTCTAGAATTATCAACTGTAAGGATGTTTACAGTTGAACTCTGAGAAAAGTTTTGCTTTTGCCTCTAATTTACGTGCTCAAGGAAGTTTTTAAGCAAGGACCTTCGTTCATTTCTACATCAGTTGTTTCAATCAAAGATTGTAAAATCATACTTACAGTGTCACGAAACTTTGTTTTCGTTCTTAGTGTTCGTTTGCATATATCGCTCACCCGCAAGAAAAGTGACACATCTCGCAAAAATTCATTTTGCGTTTTATTGCACCACACAAAATGTTTCATAAGTGTAGTTTCACGAAAAATCACTTTTTGATGCTATATGTCCATTTGTGACCACAGATGAGGGTTGGATTGTGTGGGGAGGTAAAATTACCTGACCCTCTAAAACCCATACTATGTCTTCATTATTAAGAGTTTTATGCTTTTATGCACGTTTTTATTCCTGCCTGCAGAGGTAAATTGTATAATTTCATGTTACAGTAAAATCATGCAAATTGTCTTTTGCGTCTCCTGCGAAATTTACTTTTGTCGAGATGTGTCACTTTTCTTGCGGGTGAGCGATATGCCGACAAGGATTGGAAACTTGGGAAGACCATAGCCTTTCCTTGGATTTTGAAATTTAATAAAATTTTCTTTGCCTCTGACAGTTGAAAATAAAGGTAAAATTTATTTTTCCCAAGTGACTTAAAATATTAAACAGTACCCATAAAAAATTAACTAAGAATTTTTTGTGAAGGCCCCCTGAAACCTGAATGGAAGCCTTTATTTATTTCTGCATTTCTTTTTACTTTTAAGTGTTTGAAATTTATCTCAAACGGGGGATTCAGAGGAATAAACTCCTACCCCTCCCCCAATGCGAAAAGAGAATAAACAGTTTCTATTTTTTTATTTTGAAAAATGCTGGTAGAAATTCTGGTTTTAATATTTTATATTTGTTATTGTTCTGCGTCGTTTTTATGTTATGTTTAAAAAATATCTTGCATGAGGCGTTCTGATAAAAAATTCTGAATTCAGATTATTTCATGTATATATTTTCCATTTTAAGAACGCGGATTGCCCTATGTATTGTAGGTAGGTACTTGCGTTTCAAAATCTTGACCCTTCCTAAATTTCTTTCCCCTTAGTTTTCATGCAGTATTACTTCTGACTGAAGTCATAATGACTCTATATTACAATATATATGTGTATACAGAGGTGTGAAAATTATTAGAATAATTGTGAAATTTACAATAAAATCTTGTTATATTAAAGAAATAATACATTATTTAAAAAATATTGATACATTTAAAATTTTGTGTGCATCCTCTTGTTTTTTATTAAAGATTCGATACGTATGGGTTTTTGGCAATTAATTTATATTTCGTTGCCATGGTATCAAATTTGGATGAATTTTTCTATCAGACCATTCTTGTTTGTGATGTTGCATTTCTTTAATTTTTTCTTTACAATTGCCCATAGATTCTCTATCGGGTTCATATCTGGACTGTTTCCAGGTCATGGAAGTGTTTTCTTTAATTAAAAATTAAAGAAATGCAACATCACAAGCAATAATGGTCTGACAGAAAGACTCATCCAAATTTGGCATAATGACGACAAAATACAAATTAATTTCCAAAAACAAAAAATCATACAAAGTATGCCAAGACGTATTGAATCTTTAATAGAAAACAAGAGGATGCACACTAAATATTAAATGTATCAGTATTTTTTAACTAATGTATTATTTCTTTAATATAATAAGATTTTAATGTAAATTTCGCAATTATTCTAATAATTTTTACACCTCTGTATATATATATATATATATATATATATCCAAAGTTAGCATGCTGTTGTTGAAAACAAATGACTGTGTTAATTATGAAAAGTTTTTGTTTTAATTAAAGCATTATTATTATTATTATTATTTTGAAACATTACCTTTTTCAAGGAATTGTAGCTAATATTCACATTTAAATTATTTTACATTAAAAATGATGTTTTTCCTATTGTGTCATGTTTAAATAATTTTTCAAGTCAAATTCTCTTTATATTGATAAAAAATGGAATATATATTCATGATATGATTTTAAATATTACAGTTTTTGTTATATTTTATTGGCAAGTATGACAAAAACGTCATGTATGAATAACATTTGCAGTTTAAATACTAAAAATTATTCTTCGAGCAAATCGTATTTGTAAAAAAAAATAGAATACTGAATGCAAGAAAAATTCACTTGACATGTATATTTTCCGACAGCAATTTTTCGAAACCTATTTTGTATATTTTTGAATTGTATAATCATAGTCATAATATTTCATCAATTTCAAGCTATTTAAACCATTGATTTTTCATCTCCATCTTTGTCATACTCATTTTGTATTTTTTACTTACATTACTCTTGAATGTACATGATTCATGTAAATAAATTGTGTTACTGAAAATTTTAAAAAGTTGTTTTTATTTGTTACACAGATAAGTAAAAAAAAAAAAAAAAAAAAAAAAAAAAAATCATAATTATTTTTTGCACAACAAATCGTATTATTAAAATTGTAACTAGCAAGTATAATTTGCTATGAGCCATTGTTCTCCTCGTTTTAATTATTATTATTATTAGTTCCAGTTGATAAAAAATTCATTCTGTAGTAACTACAGAAACTATAAAATGTTAAAAATACAGGGTGTTTCAGTCGTCACAAAAGAAGTAAAATTTAATAATTCGAAAACAATAGACGTAATACAATATTGCTTTTAGCTTAAATGTACAGAAAGACTTTGTATATCTTTAACTAAACCTTCCCTCAGAGAGATTAGTCTGAGCGATGTTAGTGAGAACATAGATTTAATAATAACTCGTGACAAGAATAGAAAATGAGACGCTATCTTTAATTGACAATATGTGGCCTGTCTGAAAGGTATTCGACCTTTGTCCGAAAAAAATACATAAGTTACTTGAGAGGACTGATACCGTTATTCGTTTCGAAGTAGGCCCCTTGCGCCTCCACACAAACAAATCGGCATTGACTGCAGCGTAAGTTATGACACGAGATCCTACATAACCTTTGAGCAGTGAAAATATCATTTCGAGTAATATACAAATCCGTACATATTTTTCCAACAAATCATGCAAGCTATTAACCCGGGTTAATCACTATTAACCCGATTTAAAAAAAAAAAATACTCGAATAAGTTACTATATAAAAAATTGTCTAATTGCAATTGAAAAAATTACCTTATGATTAAATCTCTAGATTAGAGAAGCTGAAAAAAATTGCATATCAAATTTAAAGAGACACTTTTCGACACTGCAAACTATTTGCTGTTTCATACCGACATTTATTCAATGTTAACACAACTTATTCAATGCTAGATAAGTAGCTACCCGTTTTGTTGCATTTAAGTTGCATGCTTTTTTTTGGGGGAGGGGGTGTGGATGTAGTGTTATTAAATATTTAAAGTTTCTATACATAACAATGCAAATGAATGAGAATTTAGAACGATTTCTGTTCATTTCATCTTTTTAAATTTTGTATTTTTTAGAAGCCATTCTTAGAGAGCATTTACATCTTAAAAGTATCCCGTCCAAAAATTTCAACCCGATAAAAAGTTTTTAGGTCAGCAGTAGCATCGAAAAAAAAATCAAAAATGTTTCGTTCCTGCATTATTTTACATAGCGAAATTTTTAGAAATTATTCTATTGCGAGAATATACGTCTTAAAAGCAACATTCATGCAAATTTTCATCTTTATATTCCTAATAATTCCATGTACTTCGTTATTTAGATCATCTTTAGAAATTTGTCCGCTTTATTTAGTCTTTTTAATTTCGATTCTTTTAGAATTCGCTCTAATGTGTGCATTGCAGTTTGAATTCTTTCTATAAAGAGCATTTAGATCTTATAAGTTACTACCATGCAAAATGTTAAGTTTCTAGACGCAACAGTGTTACAGAAATTGCAGATTAGATCTTTTTTTTATGGTGCACCGTTTTATTTATTTATTTTTTTTTTATTCGATCGGCATTAACGACTTAAAAGTAATAGCCATGTGAAATTTCAAAATTTCTTTCTCTAACAATTCCAAATAAATCGTGATTTAGACACTTTCTAGAACGTTTTATGTTTACTTCTAACTTTAAATTTTCGAACCTTGTTGAAATAGTTCATAACGAGTATTTACATCTTAAAAGTAATCACTGCACAAAATTTCAAATTTCTAGGCGAAACAATATTTCAGAATTCGCAGTTTGAGAACTATTATGCTCCTGCACCCATGGAGGATGTTGTACTGACATAAGATATAGTCTTTGGTGGAGCAGAAATGTTCACCAGCATTTTCAAACCATTATTTATTAACCCTCCGAGCGTCTTGCAAAAGGGTAAAATTGTAATGTTGTTTTCTTTGCATTTTGTTTTAAATGCTAAGAAAATAAGATTCTTTCAACATTATAAAAAAAACTCAATTACAAATATGAATGCAATCCTTGAGAGTATTAATCATTCTTCAATGTATTTAAAATTAATTAAATCTATAGAATTATATTATCTTAAATATTGCTTGTATTGCTGTGAAACCTGGAGCTTAGTGAACGGAATATTACACCCCAAACACTTAGAGGTCGGTTGGGTAGTTTCTGAGATTACATTCCACAAACAAACAAACGTTACTACTTTATAATATTAGCATACACGTAGATAAAGGAGCCGTTTACCTTTTATTATATAAAAACATAAATAATTCAATGCGTGTTAGCAGATGCAATTATTAAAATACATAAATAAACCAGTTTAATACTTCTTCAATTTTATTTTCATAATCGTTTATATCATTTGGCGAAAACATCTCACTTTCTTAAATCGAAATTGGGTCAAACTTTTTTAAAAAGCGCCGAGGCCCATATAACAACGAAGTATCGTGAAGGGTATTAGACACATGGTGATAAGGCACCTAACCGGATACAGGAGATAAAGCGATAACTTTCGTAATGCATTCTTTTCGTTTGAAATACATAAATTAAATACATTTAAAAAACACGACTTTGACTCATTTCTTTTAAAATCCATATAAGCAAAAATAATAATAAGAGATAATAAGTCAAAACATTTTTTTTTTCAACATCAAAGAATTGTTTATAAATTACTCATGAGAAAAAAAAGTTACTTTCGGCGAAAAAAGAATGCTCTTGTCTAAATTTTAAAACTGTTAAAAATAAAGTACCGTGATTACTTCAAATGTTACAGGAATGTTCCGTAATCTGGTTTGCAACCATTGTCGTATTTTAAAAAGCGTCGCTTAACGCCAAGTTAATTTCATTGCGCTAACTTTTTTTGGGGGAGGGGGGGGGGGGGGAGAGGTTGCAAATATTTACATTTGAATTTAAATTTTTGTTTATATATCTGTTGCTTGTATAATTAATTAGAACCTTGATGATCGAACTTCACTCGAAACATATGTAAAACACACCTTCTGTGGTTGTTTGCTCAAAGCCAATTTTATATCACTATTATAACTCTCATACAGTTGTAACAGTGTTGTTGTTAGTATTATTCTTGTTTGACGGCAACTTTGCCTGTGTATCTGAATGCGGATTATTAGCCATTTTTCTTGTAAGAAGAATGGCTATAACATATTCGTTTCATTTCGCATACCATGAACCCATTGCTGCACAGATGTCATATAGGCACTACATTTCACGATATTTTCTGACGCTAATGTCGTATATACACGGGGGTACTTAATTGATGCCAAAGTGCCGTTATTTTGCTTGATATGGTAATCCGGATGCTGTTGTTTATTTATTAATAAATTGTTTTAGTTTTATTTTATTTTCTAAAATTATACAATTTTTTTTGTTCTATAGTTATTCATTATTTTTTTTTTCATTTATTGTTATTCCCTTTTTAAAAATATATGTGTAACTGGTATTCGAAAACGAGGTTTTCGCAAAATTGGCGTTAAAAAAAAATCGCGCCAACGTGATGCGTATATGAGATCTGTGCCACAATGGTAATATTCATACTTTTATGTTAGCCGAACGCAGGTGATAAATGGCCAAACATTTTTCTCATCCCATATTTATATTGCATTCATTTCATTTAAAACGTGACAACAACATAAAATGTAACCTATGTTGGAGCAGCGACTGTCACTGTCAATTTGCAACCATTACTTTTAAAATTGGGTTGATAATTCCGGAGATTGTTTAGAAATTGCAATTTAGAACGTTTTTAGAATGCCTTTCGCGCATTTTAACCCCTTTTAAAATTCCAATTTTTTTCGAAACTGTCCTTAAAGATAATTTATATCTAATAAATATGTACCATGCCTAATTTCAAGTTGCTAGACCCTACCGATCACAAAAATCGCAATTTAGAACGTTTTTTGCTACTGCAACTCCCAGGTGGTTGTGACACCGACATGAAATAGCGTCTATGTTAGAGCAGAGGCTGTCAGCATCAATTTCCTACCATTACATTTGAAATCAGTTTGATTCTTCCTCAGACTGTTACAAATCGGCATTTAGAACGTTTTTAGAGCGTTTTCGCATTTTCACCAATTTTAAATTTCAAATTTTTAAACAAATGTTCTTAGAGATCATTTATATCTAATAAGTATATACCATGATAAATTGCATGAATCTATGTCCTTCCATAACACAAAAATCGCATTTTTAGAACGTTTTTTGCTCCTACACCCCCTTTGGGGTAATGGAAACAGACATAAAATATAGTCTATCTTGGAGCAAGAGCTGTCACCCTCATTTTTACACCAATATGTTTGAAATCGGTTCAGTATTTCCTGAGATTCCATAGAAATCGCAATTTAAAACGTTTTTCAAAACGCTTTTCGCACATTTTCACCCCTTTTAAATTTCGATTTTTTTAGGAAATGTTCTTAGAGATCATTGATATCTTATAAGTAACTACCATTTCAAATTTCATGATTCTAGGCCCTATCATAACACAAAAACCGTAACTTAGAACTTTTTTTTTTATCTTTCAACACCCAGGTGGTAGTGACATAATATAAAAAAGTCCTTCCGGCCAGTGCCGGGAGGAAGAGGTAGCTTTCAAATTCCTTATTTTTAAAAATCTAGCTTATGTTATTCAAACACACGAAGCTCAATTTAGTGGAAACCGATTATAGAAGATTCAATACTAATTTTTATCAATACTAAATCCTTATGAATGAGAATTTCGCGAAATTAGTCAGCTTTATCCAAGCTGATTTTATTTAAAGTTATATTTGGTTTCCAAATTCGGCGATATGTGAAGTGCCTGCCCTATTAAGACAACATGGTGGATGAGGCTAACCAGTGAACTTGGTCGAGACATTAGTAATTCCTGTGCACACGCTCTCTCACATCGGAATCGGTTGATATATATCAGTGCTGTCGCAGGCAAGAATCAGATTTTTCAAAATGTCACCCACATATTAAATTTCAAACTGCTGTATCTGAGCCATTTTTTTAAGATAAAGATAAAACAAAAAATGCTCCGGAATCCTTATACCAAAGTCAGATACTTAAGAAAGAAACCTTTTTCAATTTCTAAATTTTTTGCACTTCACTTTAAATATAATTTTTTTTTAATTTAATGGCTGCCATTTTGATTCAAGATGGCGGATGTAGCTGGCCGGTGAACTTAGTCGAGACATTGCTATATACTATCCAAAAGCCTTCTTACATCCAAATAGGTTAATAAATACGTGTGTTATCGCGTGACAAATATCGGATCGTTTCAAAATGTCAGCCATGCTAGAAATTTCAAAGTGCTATAACTCGACCTTTTTTTAAGATGTAGACGAAAAAAAACTGCCCTGAAATCTTTGTATCAAGGTCAAACACATAAAAAAAACCTTTTTCATTTTCCAATTTTTTCATACCTCGTTTTAAATTTTAAATAATTTTTTTTAAATGTTCCCTTTTGACTCAAAATGGCGAATGAAGGTTGCCTACGAACTCGGTCGAGACATTGGTATGCACTATGTACACACCAAGTTACATCCAAATCGGTTCATAAATACGCCTGTTATCGCATGACAAAAATCAGGTCGTTTCAAAATGTCAGGCACAATAGAAATTAAAAATGCTATAACTCAGCCAATTTTCTAGATATAGATGAAACAAAAGTTGTTCCGGAATCTTTATATTAAGGTCAAACACATAAGGAAAAAATCTTTTTCAATTTTTTGATACCTCATTTTAAATTTTAAATTTTTAAATTTATTTTAAATGGCCGCCAATTTGAAACAAGATGGCGGATGAAGCTGGCCAGCGAACTTGGTCGAGACATTGGTATGTACTTTGTACACACCAAGGTACATCCATATCGGTTCATAAATAGGCCTGTTATCGGGTGACAAAAGTAAGGACGTTTCAAAATGTCAGCCACGCTAGAAATTCAAAGTGCTATAATTCAGACATTTTTTAAGATATAGACGAAACAAAAACTGCTTCGAAATCTTTGTATCAAGGTCAAACACATAAGAAAAAAAAAATTTCAATTTTCAATTTTTTGGTATCACATTTCAAATTTTAAATTTTTTTTAAAAATGTAAATGGCCGCCATTTTGAAACAAGATGGCGGATGAAGCTGGCCAACGAACTCGGTGGAGACATTAGTATGTACTATGTACGCACCAAGTTTCATATAAATCGGTTCATAAATACGCCTGTTATCGCGTGACAAATATCAGGTCGTTTCAAAATGTCAGCCACGCTAGAAATTGAAAGTGCTATAACTCAGCCATTTTTTAAGATATAGACAAAACAAAAACTGCT
Organism: Maratus speciosus; assembly: GCA_963932465.1. Classification (NCBI taxonomy): domain Eukaryota; kingdom Metazoa; phylum Arthropoda; class Arachnida; order Araneae; family Salticidae; genus Maratus; species Maratus speciosus. The sequence continues at coordinate 93,642,921 of OZ010786.1, read as the reverse complement.
CCTTAATCTTTGTATCAAGGTCAAATACATAAGAAAAAAATATTTTTCAATTTTTAATTTTTTGGTACCACATTTCAAATTTTAAATTTTTTAAAAATTTTTAAATGACCGCCATTTTGAAACAAGATGTCGGATGAAGCTGACCAACGAACTCGGTCGAGACATTGGTATGTACTATGTACACACAGACTTTCATCCAAATCGGTTCATAAATACGAGAGTTACAGTATGACAAAGATCAGATATATATATATGTATATATACAGGGTGATTCAGCTCGTCGGTGACAAACTTTAAGGATCGATAGAGCACACCTAGACGAACATTTTTGAATAGGGAATCTAGGGTCCCTGACGCGATGGTAAGGCGCTAGGCGCTTTCGAAAATTTGGGTGCCGAAATTCGAAACGTCATAAAAACTAGGGAAATGGTTAGATTTTCTTGCTTGTTGCGTCGAAATGATTCTGTTTGTTTAGACTTTCTTCAGTACCAATTTGATAAGCGTATCTCTTAAAACATGGATAGGGGGCGCTGCAGACTTTGGAGAGCTAGACAACAACTTTAAGCCCGTTATTTTGATAATTTAACACATGCTCGCCAAAGTTTATACTCTAACTTAAAGTTTGAACCCAAAAGTAGAGCCCTGCAAAAAGCGTAAGAGCCGGAATAAAATGTCAAAGTACAGGGTGGTCGAAACTCGAAGGCTCCTAGGAGATAAACAAACAGATTTCTTGACTTATGGCATGCATTTTCATGATTCTGTTTGCTGGGGCTCTCTGAAACTCAGTTGAACGGTACAAAAAGAAACATCGATAGGGGGCGCTTTGGGCAAAAAACATAATTCGTTGACATTTCGGACGCTAACTGGAAACGGGGCGCTACGATCAGTTAGAAACAAAACAAGAGAGTAATTTACTTATCATAAGAAGCTATTAAAACTGCAGTTTGTTTGTTTTTTTTAACAAACATAGCTGGTTTCAATCATGCACAATGCGCGCAATAAAATTTACATAAGGTGCTTTTTGCTGATTTATGCAAAAGATATCGTACCATATCGATATGCAAAAGATACGTAATGCGTAGACGACAACGCGAGATGACGTAGTTGTATGCGCAGACACGTCTTTTGAACGTGCGGTACCTACTTAAGCTTCGGGTTACTTGTCTGCAGATCGGTAGTAGGATGGAACGGTACACAAACTCTGAATTGGCTGACATGCATTTGGCGTATGGCGCTGCTGGTTGTAATGGACGAGCCGCTCAGCGGTTGTACGCCGAGCGTTACCCCAACAGGCAAATCCCCTGCCATGCCTTCTTCGCTCGAGTACACCAGAGGTTGTCCACAACGGGATCTTTCGACGGATGCAGGCCTGAACGGGAGCGATCAGTGAGCACCCCCGACAACGAAGAGGCTGTGCTTAACCTGGTTGAGGACAACCCAGGTCTTAGCACGAGAGATATCGCCAGACATGTTGGCATTTCGCAAGCAACTGCGTGGCGCATCTTACGTTCCCGGAATCTGCACCCCTACCACATCCAGCGGGTGCAGTTGCTCAGAGAGCAGGATTTTGGCCCTCGAGTGGAATTCTCAAGATGGTACTTGGCGATGAGATCCAGGGATCCCCGTTTTGTAAACAGCATTTTGTTTACGGACGAGTCCACCTTCAGCCGGGAGGGAATGTGGAACGCCCACAACAGTCATGTGTGGTGTGATGAAAATCCACATGAAACCAGAAGCCGAGCAGCCCAGGAGCGTTTCTCAGTAAATGTGTGGGCCGGCATTCTGGGGGATTGCCTCATTGGCCCTTATTTGTTACCTGAACGGCTGACAGGTGGAAATTACCTGATTTTCCTGGATCAAGTGCTGCCGCAGCTTCTGGATGAGGCGCACGTACCCGAAGGTTCGCGTCGCCAGATGTGGTTCCAGCACGATGGAGCTCCGGCCCATTACACGAACGACGTGCGTCTCCATTTAAACGCAAGGTATGGCCAGCGGTGGATCGGGCGTGGGGGTCCAGTTCACTGGCCTGCCCGATCACCAGACCTCACCTGCTTGGATTTCTTCCTTTGGGGTTACCTGAAGGCCGAGGTATACCATACACCTGTCAGCAGTGCTGAAGAACTTGTGGCGCGCATTGTGGCAGCTGCAGGGCAGATCAGAGATACTCCTGGCATTGTTGGAAACACACACTCCTCAATGCGACGGAGGTGCGAAGCCTGCATCATGGCCCAAGGTCGAAATTTCGAGCATCTTCTGTAGTGTTATTTTTTGTAAATAAATTTCCAGTATCATTGATGTTTTTGGTCTAAATTTATTCAGAAGTGTTGAGCAGAGGTAGAAAATGTGTTTTCATTATTACTAACTGATCGTAGCGCCCCGTTTCCAGTTAGCGTCCGAAATGTCAACGAATTATGTTTTTTGCCCAAAGCGCCCCCTATCGATGTTTCTTTTTGTACCGTTCAACTGAGTTTCAGAGAGCCCCAGCAAACAGAATCATGAAAATGCATGCCATAAGTCAAGAAATCTGTTTGTTTATCTCTTAGGAGCCTTCGAGTTTCGACCACCCTGTACTTTGACATTTTATTCCGGCTCTTACGCTTTTTGCAGGGCTCTACTTTTGGGTTCAAACTTTAAGTTAGAGTATAAACTTTGGCGAGCATGTGTTAAATTATCAAAATAACGGGCTTAAAATAGTTGTCTAGCTCTCCAAAGTCTGCAGCGCCCCCTATCCATGTTTTAAGAGATACGCTTATCAAATTGGTACTGAAGAAAGTCTAAACAAACAGAATCATTTCGACGCAACAAGCAAGAAAATCTAACCATTTCCCTAGTTTTTATGACGTTTCGAATTTCGGCACCCAAATTTTCGAAAGCGCCTAGCGCCTTACCATCGCGTCAGGGACCCTACATTCCCTATTCAAAAATGTTCGTCTAGGTGTGCTCTATCGATCCTTAAAGTTTGTCACCGACGAGCTGAATCACCCTGTATACAGGGTGATTCATAAATATCGATACAATAGGCTATCTTCTTAAATATTGCCCCTAGGCACATATTTCCAATTAAAAAGTTTCATTAAAAAAGGTGCAAAATTTGATGAGATAAAGTTCAACTCCATGGGGGGTCTATATGAGAAAATACAAAAATAAAATTTTTATACGGGCCCCGTATGTTAAAATTCCCAGTTAGGAAATTTTTCCTTATCTATCTCTGAATTAAACACAAAAAAAAAATCATCTCGATATCTTTAAAATTCGCAGAGATATCAAAATCCAAAATTCGTGACTTACACCATTTATCCATGCCTGTGAGCGACGAGTTTTTGACTCATTTTGAATACAAGATAGGGATCAGCCACAAATTGTACATTATTAAAAGTCGATATAAGACAGTGCCTCTCCTTTGGACATAAAATAGGCAGAGAATATATTTTACGTTAAATTTGTTTTCAAAGTATGCTGGTGGTTTGCACTAGAGTTCTGCACGGGTCGAAATATCTATGTCCGGTCCCGAACCGACCCATAGGGAAAAATGTTCGACCCTGCCTGGAAAAAAGTTCAAATCGTAGCCTGGTCCGTCCTAACTGAATTTCTACATAGTTTTTTTCATCGATATGGTTAAAAGTTGTTTCGTATGGAGGAGTTCTGACCAAAAATACTTATTATATCTTTTCTTTTTTCATGTTTATATTTATTATTTTTAAAGAAGTGCAAAAATATGTGATTATTTGTTTTATTAATGAATCTCTGTTTATATGTAAATGATTAACTTCTTCTTTAATAACGTAACCATATTCCATGTGTTAGAGACAATGAAAAATGCTATAAAGTAAAATCTTTTAAGATCGAATCACATAGGAAAGAAAAAAAAAGCGTTATAGGAGTTCCCTTCTTGGGAGTTGTAAATGTAGTCTATTTTTTCTCAGGTATTATTATATTCATTTTCCATGGATCAACAGATTTTGCCGTTTAAGAAAGGATTCCGTCATAGGCAGATTTTTTCACTAGTTTTACTGTATTTCAAATTTTTTGCCTTAAAATCTACTAAACCTTAAAAATATGAATTTTAAAATTTTATTGTAAAATAATGGCCATTTAAAAATATGCGCATTTGTTGTAAAGGTTTTTGGGCTGAGCCAAATTTTAGTTATTTTTGCACGGGTTAGGTCCATCAGAGATAATGATTTTAATATGGGTTGTCTCGAGACCGGGACTGTAAATTTCGCCCAGGGGAGACCTAGGAATAAGGAAGCCAGTACCGGTTCGGTATAACCAGTGGCCGAGAGGTTCTGCTCTCATGCTGGGTTCGAACCCAATCGTGTCCTTCGGCCCAATCGTTCGGAGTCTTCATCGGTTTTCTTCGAACATTGGATATCCTTGCATAAATACTGGTTAGGTTCCCTTATAAAGACCTCCATGGAAGGCACACCCCCCCCCCCCCCCCGTTTCGGGCCCACATCCCTCCTATAGATAATTGGCCGTCATAAATCACACCAACACCCGTATGAAAAAATACGATCGGGCCGGCCTGGCCGAGTCTTCAGAAATAAGTCTCCAATCCCGGGTCTGGCCCGGCCCCCAGTATACAGACTTTTTTATCAGCCTCGCCGGAGCGATAAAAAGCCTGAAGTTGTGAGGGCTAAAATTATGAAAAACTCTTAATCGACATGTTTGAAAAAGCATTGTTTCAAATTCTACATTAAACGTTTATTTATGGGCATTTAAGTAGTACAAAAAGGTGGTGGAAACGGCAAAAGTTAAACTGAATCGGAAGTTTAAGCTACAGAAAGAAGTGACTTTTTCACGTGCAATTTTTTAAAGTGCATTTAAATATTTTATTAGGAGCCAATCAATGTTTAAAACTTTAAATGCGTTTTTCTGCATGATGTTTTAGGTAGCTTTCTTTACAAAAAGCTACCTATTGCAGCCGTTCGGAGGAAAGCGATTTCAAAAAATTTTGGTATATTTTCATCGATCATGACCCCCAGACCCCGAAACCACCCTCCGTTCAAAATTGATATACATATATATATCTATCTATCTATATATATATATCTGACCTATGTCACACTCTAACTCTCGTAATTATAAACCGATTTCGATGTAATTCGGTGTGTACGTAGTACATACCAATGTCTCGACCGAGTTCGTTGGCCAGCTTCATCCGCCGTTTTGTTTCAAAATTGCGGCCATTTAAAATTTTTAAAAAAATTTAAAATTTGAAATGTGGTACCAAAAAATTAAAAATGGAAAAATATTTTTTTTATGTATTTGACCTTTATACAAAGATTCCGGAGCAGTTTTTGTTTCGTCTATATCTTAAAAAATGGCTGAGTTATAGCATTTTGAATTTCTAGCGTGGCTGGCATTTTGAAACGTCCTGAATTTTGTCACGCGATAAAAGGCGTATTTATGAACCGATTTCAATGTAATTCAGTGCGTACATAGCACATACCAATGTCTCGACCGAGTTCGTTGGCCAGCTTCATCCGCCATTTTGTTTCAAAATGGCGGCCATTTAAAATTTTTAAAAAAAATTAAAATTTGAAATGTGGTACCAAAAAATTGAAAATGGAAAAATATTTTTTTTTATGTATTTGACCTTTATACAAAGATTTCGGAGCAGTTTTTGTTTCGTCTATATCTTAAAAAATAGCTGAGTTGCAGCATTTTGAATTTCTAGCGTGGCTGACATTTTGAAACGTCCTGAATTTTGTCACGCGATAAAAGGCGTATTTATGAACCGATTTGGATGTAAATTCGTTTATACATAGTACATACCAATGTCTCTAGCGGGTTCGTTGGCCAGCTTCCTCCGCCATCTTGTTTAAAAATGGCGGCCATTTAAATTTTTAAGAAAAATTTAATTTTGAAATGTGGTACCAAAAAATTGAAAATTGAAAAACTATTTTCTTCTTATGTGTTTGACCTTGATAAAAAGATTCGGGAGCAGTTTTTGTTTCGTCTATATCTTAACAAATGGCTGAGTTATAGCATTTTGAATTTCTAGCGTGGCTGACATTTTGAAACGTCCTGATTTTTGTCACGTAATAACAGGGGTATTTATGAACCGATTTGGATGTACCTTGGTGTGTACATAGTACATACAAATATCTCGACCGAGTTCGTTGGCCAGCTTCATCCGCCATCTTGTTTCAAAATGGCGGCCATTTAAAAAAATTTTAAAAATTAAAAAATTAAAATGAGATAACAAAAATTTGGAAAATTAAAAAGATTTTTTTCGTATGTGTTTGACCTTAATACAAAGATTCCGGAACAATTTTTGTTTCATCTAAATCTAAAAAAATGGCTGAGTAATAGCATTTTGAATGTCTATTGTGGCTGACATTTTAAAACGACCTGATATTTGTCACGCGATAACAGGCGTATTTATGAACTGATTTGGATGTATCTTTGTCTGTACATAGTACATACCATTGTCTCGGCCGAGTTCGTTGGCCAGCTTCATTCGCCATCTTGTTTCAAAAGGGTTGCCATTTAAAAATAAATTAAATTTAAAATTTAAAATGAGGTATTAAAAAATTGGAAAATGAAAAATATTTTTTTTTTATGTGTTTGGCCTTGATACAAAGATTCCGGAGCAGTTTTTGTTTCTGAAAATTTGTTCTTTTGTTTATGTCTTAAAAAATGTTTGAATTTCTAGCATGCCTAACATTTTGAAACGATCTTGTATTTGTCACGCGATAACACACGTATTCGCCTATTTCGATGTAAGAAGGCATGTGGATAGTATACATCAATATCTCGACCAAGTTCGCTGGCCAGATTCATCAGCCATCTTGTTTCAAAATGGTGGCCATTAAATTAAAAAATATATATATATTTAAAGTGAGGTGCAAAAAAATTAGAAATTGAAAAAGGTTTCTTTCTTAAGTATTTGACCTTGATATAAGGATTCAGGAGCATTTTTTGTTTGTCTTTACCTTAAAAAATGGCTCAGATATAGCAGTTTCAATTTCTATTGTGGGTAACATTTTGAAAAATCTGATTTTTTGCATGCGACAGCACTCGTATATATCAACCGATTCCGATGTGAGTGAGCATGTGCACAGCAATTACTAAGGCCTCGACCAAGTTCACTGGTTAGCCTCATCCACCATGTTGTCTTAAAATGTCAGGCACTTTAAGAAATTGCCGAATTTGGCAGCCAAATATAAGTTACTTTAAAGAAAAGCAGCTTGGATAAAGCTGACTAATTTCGCGAAATTCTCATTCATTATATTGATAAAAATTAGTATTGAATCTCCTATATTCGGTTTCCACTAAATTGAGCTTCGTGTGTTTGAATGATATAAGTTGGCTTTTTTAAAATAAGGAATATGAAAGCTACCTCTTCCTGCCGGCACTGGCCGGAAGGACTTTTTTTAATTGTAAATTAAAAAGGCGCAAACTTGGAACTTGGAACATGTCTTTTTTGATTATTTTACATTAATTTTGTTTCAGCAAATTGAAAAAAAAATTTACTTTTGAAAATATGTTTTTTTAAAAATAAATTACATATTTTTAAGCAAATATTTTTAATATTTTTAAAATTAAAATTAAAAAACTTCCTGAAACAAAACTAAAATTATACTTTCCTCTTTAATTAAATGAAAAAAATTTGAAATCCGATGAATAATGTTTCGAATTGTAAAGATTTTAAATTAAATCCGCTTAAAAAAATACTAAACATTTAAATTTTTAAAAAACTTTATGCGAAATATTAGGATGTGATTTTGTTTGCAAATTATACTGTTAACCATCGCAAAAAAAGAAAATAAATCAAAATTCTAGCTCAACAAATATATTTTTTGCACGTTTCCTAGAATTCTTAAACTAACATTGTTTCTTCAATTGCACGCATTTCAATTTGTGTCTAATCCCTTAAAACCTGATGAATTATTTAAACGGCCATAACTCTGCGAGTTTTTCAGATATGAAGATGCAATTTTTTGTGCTTAATTCAGGAATGGATAAGGAAAGTTTTCTTGATTGGAATTTTTACATTACGGGGGCCGTATAAAAATTTAATTTTCGTATTTTTTCAAATAGACCCCCTATGGAGTTGCAACTTATGTCATTAAATTTTGCACCTTTTTTTATGAAACTTTGCAATTGGAAGTATGGGTCTAGGGGCAATACTTAAGGAAACAGCCTATTGTTTCGATATTTATGAATCACCCTGTATATATATATATATATATATATATATATATATATATATGTATATCAATTTTGAACGGAGGGTGGTTTCGGGGTCTGGAGGTCATGATCGATGAAAATATACCAAAATTTTTTGAAATCGCTTTCCTCCGAACGGCTGCAATAGGTAGCTTTTTGTAATGAAATCTACCTAATAGAATCTATGTTTGAGCAAGGGCTGTCACCATGAATTTACAAACAATACTTTTGAAATCAATTTGATACTTCCTAAAACTGCGTAGAAATCGCCATTTAGAACGCTTTTTAGAATGCTTTTCGCGCATTTTCATCCCTTTTAAATTTCGATTTTTTTAGGAAATGTTCTTAGAGATCATTGATATCTTATAAGTAACTACCATTCCAAATTTCATGATTCTAGGCCGTATCATAACACAAAAAACGAAAATTTTTGATCCTGCAATCCACAGGTGGTAGCGACAAAAACATAAAATAGAGTCATGTTTGAGCAAGGGCTGTCACCATCATTTTACAACCATTACTTTTGAAATCGGTTGGGTATCCTGAGATTGCGTAGAAACCACGCTTTTTGCGTATTTTCACCCTTTTTAAATTTCAAATTGTTCAGGAAATGTTCTTAGAAATCTCTTATATCTAATAAGTAGCTAATATTTCAAATTTCATATTTCTAGGCCCTTCAGTAACACAAAAATCGCATTTTTAGAACGTTCTTTGCTCCTACACCCCCTTTGACGTAGTGGCATCGACTTAAGATATAGCCTATGTTCGAACGTTGACTAACACAATTATTTTGATACCATTACTTTTCAAATCGGTTCTGTAGTTCCAGAGATTACCCCTATATTTTGGCTTTTTCTTTTAAATAGAACAAAATCCATATTTATTTTCCTATTTAACTAGGTTTTATTGTACTTTAATATTAGTGCGCGCATATTTTCTTTTCTCCATATGCTATAATCCGATTTTCTACGAAAATATCCAGCCAGTGAAAATGACGTGCACTAAATTTCCGTGACGTATGTAAATAAATTGTGCTTTTTATCAGTTTTTTAAATATAATTTTTAAAGGGTTTGAAACTTATTTTTGATAGCAGGTGCATTCAGTAGGTTACCCTTATAGGTATTTTCTGGTGCAATCAGAAACTAAATTCGACAAATATTTTTTTGAGTTATGCTTGACGAAAGATTTTTATTAGGCATTCTTTTAATAAGCCATGGCTTTAATGTCCATCGTAGCTGTATGTGCCCGGAAAGTAATATTGCGCTGCGTATTAGCCTTCGCTTCGCTCAGACAATAGTGAATATTTTATTACCAGGATAATTACATGTGCCATTAACAAGTAGCGTTACATTTGTGCCAGCTGTTTGTTCAAGTGGAGCAAAACAGTTAACAACTAAAGTACAATTGGAGTACAACTATAGTAGTCGAATCCTGCCTGGGCCGGTTTTTACCTGACTCGACCCCGAAATTCATGCTTAAAGCAAACCCAAAACCCAGCCCGAACTCGGCAAAAAAAATCGTAAATCCGGCCCGATCCCGATATACTTCAACTTGAATCCGACCCTAACCAAAAACACGCAATCCCCGAACCCGAAGTGAAAGAAAATGAATCCATATTTTAGAGCAATTATGGAAAAATACTCCCGACCCGCGGTTTGTTTCAGGTCAGGTTCGATTAAAATACCGGACCACTGCTGGACTGTAGATTGTAGATGCTCAATGTGGCGGATACTGATACTGAAACAGCTGCCAGACGTGGAAAGATTGTATGAAGAACATCGAAAAGGGTATTTGCTGTAATTCCTTTCACACGATAGCTTAAATAGCGGAAAGCAGCAGCTTTGAGATATTACATCGCAAACTGTTTGCGATAAATGCAGCCTTTCTAGTAATAATCCTTTCAATATTAAAAAAAAAAAATCCCATCTCTTTTCTGTGTATTTATGCAAAAAACACATCGTACTATTCTCTGTATTTTTTGAATTATTGATTTTTTTTTTCTTTTGCGAATTTTGGATCACCCTGTTATATTTCTACATCTAAAAAGAATATTGTATTCAAACATATATATAATCGTTTATTATTATAATTTTATCACCAGAAATTTCTTATTACACTCTTAAATTTAACTTAACTTGTTGTTCGTATGTAAAGATGGAATTTTATAATCGATTTTTAACCTACTTCCTGATATGCTAGATTTACACAGGGCCGAAACTAAGGGGGGGGGGGGGCAGAGGGGGCATGTGCCCCGGGCACCAGAACAAAGGGGCGTCAAATGAAGGTTATACCTTTAAAAAGGATAATTTTCTTCTGATGGACTGATGGCTTCCATTATTATGAAACAGCCATTATAAATGAAGTGTTAGGTGAAGATGAAAGAGCAGTCGTAAAAAGTTAGAACTCTGATTTTCTGGTCCGAATGGGGGGAAAAAATGGCCATAATTAAAAAAAATATGGGCATTTTTTCCCCCCATTCGGACCAGAAAATCAGAGTTCTAACTTTTTACGACTGCTCTTTCATCTTCACCTAACACTTCATTTATAATGGCTGTTTCATAATAATGGAAGCCATCAGTCCATCAGAAGAAAATAACTCGGTGAAAGTGGAAACTCTGTTAGGCGGGACTCGGATAATCGGGAATCTACTGAATATGTCATTTTCAAAATGATCTTTAGAATATTTTTGTTGATGTTCAGAGGGACCTCCCCCTTGGATCCGCCATGCCACTGTAGATTACGTAGTTCAGTATTACATATTTTATGATTACATATTTTAAATTTTAAAATAAGTCGTCTATTATAAAATTAGTAAAATTCTCTTTGTAAATATACTTTGTGGAAGAGGAGGGGGGGGGGGCGCCAAAATCCATATTTGCCCCGGGTGCAAAAAAGGCTAGTTTCGGCCCTGGATTTACAAGTCGGAAATTGTACGTCAAACGTCGCAAATGAGGTGCGCTCGTAATATAACGTTTTATACCTTTCGAATTCGTTTGTGTAGCCCCGTATATGATCTACAGTTTTTACACACACAAAGTAATATGCAAAAATTTATTTAAACTTAAAAACTCATATCTCAACTAAAAATGCACTTCCAGCAATCATCGGCTAATATACAGTATTTCGGATACAGGTATAGTATCCTAGTATCCGAAATCTTTTGTGTGTCCCTGTAAATTCTATGCACTTAATATTATACAGGAAGTAACTTGTAGTAACCCTCAGCAACGTATACCAATTTTATTGTATGTGAAATAGTTTAACATAATTAAAATACGCCCTAAACAAATGTTTCCCTCTATAACATTATGTAACGGAATACTTTTGTGCGACCCTGTAAATAAATAATAAATATTACAAAATGTATATTTTAGTCCACTTCCTAAATGCATATCAATTTCATTATATTCGAAAGGCTATAACGTCATTAAAATGCACTTGACACTATTTTTTCCCATTGGCCATAATGTAACGGAATACTTTTGACTGTCCCTGTAATTGAATTATACATCCAATTTTCATAAAATTTGAAAAGTTTTGACAAAATTATGCAACAATTACATATTTTAAATTTCAAATCATTTGACTGGGTAGTTTTAGCGCTGTTATATGCGGACGGACAGACAGACGGACGGACCAGACGACGACTATACGTTCTACGTATTTATATAATTACGAACGCACCTAAAAATTAGATTCACAGGCGTAATCAGGGTCGGACTGGGTCAGTGTAAAGGGCGCAGACCTTGGATTTTCAGAGGGCGCAAAAATTTTAACGAACTCAAGTCAATTTGACTTGCTTGTATTGTATCTGGCTTGACAAGATTTAACACACTTGCATAGCACCAAGTAAAGGATAATGGCTTAAGTTAAATCTTTAACTCTAGATAGAAGACTTCGCAATATTCTCTGTGTATGTATAAAATTCCATCAATCCTACACAATATTACGTAATTTTTTAAACCACATCACATAACATCTAAAAGCTCCTGCAAGTTGAACACAGATTAACTTGTAGTAGATTACTGATATCAAGACTAGAGCTTTCTTATTTTCTGCTATCGATAGACACCTTGCAGAAAAAAAAAAATCATCGCCACTACCAATTTTCCTGAAAATCACTGTATGAAAAAGACATAGGATTGATTAGGATAACAATTGATTAGGAATAATATTTACTATTAAATACTTTTCATAAATTTTGCTTTGGAGGCTGTCTACATATTAAAAAATACATGAACGTTGATTTTTCAAATGGTAACATCCACTTTTGACACCCTGTTTGAGTTCCTTTCTAGCCAGGAAAGATATATAGCTTATATGCTTTTCTTAAATCTTAATACGGTTATAAAAGAAAATGTGTTAGGGGTTTATCCCTAAACTTCGGAAAATAAATTGAAGATCTTACAAGAAAAAGTACCAAAAACTCTCAATTAGTCCCCAGTAAAATTTTACTAGAATAATAAATTTATTAAAAACTTACTTTACATTACAAAAAATCCTACAAAATATTTCTTGTAAGTTTCTACGATTTTTTTGTGGCTCCTTTGATAGCGGAATACGAACCCCTTAATTTATATAAAGGAAAAATTTCTCTAATATCTCCAAATCCAATTATTCAAATGAGTTGTACACATCAATGTTTTTAAGAATTGTGGTTTTTTCATAATATACAGGGTGTTTATAAAGTCCCGGACCCATTTTGATGTTTAATAACTCATACAATAATAAAGATAGATTAAAATTAATAACATAAATGGTTAGATAGACTCAAAAAATTTCATGACCCTTGTCAATGAACTTCCACGTGTGCCCCCTTCGTCGCACGGAGTCGACGTCAATCATCGAATATCAAGTCGATAGTCAATTTCACGCCAGGTAGCGGCAAGCATGTCGGCATCCACAGAGGCTATTGCGGTTGTAATTCTGGCTTTTAAGTCATCAATTAGACATGTTGGAAAACTTCGTATTTCCACAACTAAAAGAGCTTCAGCCACATGTCATTTTGCAACAAGATGGTGCACCACCTCATTGGGGTACCATCGTTCGTACTTCTTTGAATGACCATTTTCCAGGAAGATGGATTGGGCGAGGAGGTCCAATTCCTTGGCCACCCAGATCACCTGATATAACACCGCTGGACTTTTTCCTTTGGGGATTTGTAAAGGACAATGTTTACAGGGGGAGAGTGTCAAACATTGATGACTTAAAAGCCAGAATTACAACCGCAATAGCCTCTGTGGATGCCGACATCCTTGCCGCTACCTGGCGTGAAATTGATTATCGACTTGATATTCTCCGTGCGACGAAGGGGGCACACGTGGAAGTTCATTGACAAGGGTCATGAAACTTTTTGAGTCTATCTAACCATTTATGTTATTAATTTTAATTTATCTTTATTATTTTATGAGTTATTAAACATCAAAATGGGTCCGGGACGTAAAAAGACTTTGTTAATAATTTCTAATTAAGAAAAGTTTTTGAACAGAAAAAAAGTTTGGAATAAGTTTGGGTCTGTTCACTATATCTCTAATGAATTAATAAAAAATCATCAGATAATTTTTATGAAGTTGAAAACTAAGTTTCTGAAATGGATTTATCTTTAGCATCCTCAAATTTAAACCCTTCTAACCCTACCATGATTTAATTTAATGCATATAACTATGTCTTTTTCCGGGCTGTCTCGATCCAAGAAACTCAAATAAGGTGTCAAAAATGGGGTATTATTGCTTGAAAAATAAAAGTTGGTACAATTCTCAATAAGTATACGACTTCGGAAACATAATTTATGCATAACATTAACTAGTAGATATTATTTTCAGTTGATTGGTACCTACATATTTTTTTACGATTATTTTTAGCAGAATTTGTAATTTGTAAACCACATTTTTTTCGACTATCACCATTGATGCACTGAGGATCCTTAGAAAAGCTAACACTGTTTTTTGCACCAAGCGCCAAATAGGGTTGCTGCGGTGCTGCTAAGGGCTTCAACCTTTTTTTTAAAAATATGTTTCTTTAATGTAATAGGAATTAGTTATCAAGTCAGTTTAAAATGTCATAAATTCAATTTCTGTTACAATCTGAGAGCCACTACTTTTTTTTTATTATCTACTGTTTTGTTATTATTCATATTATTAACCAAGTAGCATATTTACATGTAGTATCTACAAATATCTGCTTCAAAACACAAGAAACATTCGGTATGCAAACTTCGTTTAAAAAATATTTATAATTAGAACAAGAATATACTTTCCGTTTGGAAATAGAAATTTTAAAAACTAAATCTCAAGCTTTTTTTGTACCACGTATTATAGGGTATTGGAATGCTGAAATATAAAGCTATTTGAATGTGAAAATAATACTTGCTTGTGAAAATAATTGGTATTTTTTATCCTTAAAAAATTGCTATTATGTGTCCATCAAGAACTGAATTGATATTACGTTATGAAAAGGTTTCTACAGAAAAAGTACACCCTAAAACATTGATTTGTTAGTCTAAAATCCCTAAAACAATTAAGTAAATTTACTATTCCCAGCACACTCTTCCCATGATTGCAAAACTTTTATCATTGTTAAAGATCAAGGAAAATATTTAAGTTTCCGTACTTGAGTGTAAGTGCCCCAGGGATTGTATTCATGCAAGCTGCAGGGTACATAGCCAGTATTTTTTAACCGACTTAAAAAAAAGAAGGAGGTTCTCATTTCGACGCATATGTATTTTTTTTATGTATTTTCACTGATTACACCTAAACTAGTCGCGAGATTACTATTCGAAAATAACGGCAGATTTTGTGAATGAGAAAAAGCTGTCTGCGAGATACCACAGCTTGCAGGATTGCAATCCAAAAGTATCATCAACTTTGTATTCCCCGAAAAGAAAGATCATCATGTTTTCCAATCAAAAACAAAATCCATACAAAAAGTTTTTTGACTTCTGATACGTCTCTCTTTTTTTTTCTCTTTCAAAAAGCACCATTATATATGCATTCAGGGCGGCTATAAGGAAAGGGGGCGCAGAGTACTAAAAGCAAAAGGACTTAAAATATGCAAAATACTGGTTAAATTCTAAAACATATCATGAAAAGAAACGATAAAAAAATTTCGTCCACGGCGCAATGGCTACTAAAGCTCTCGTTGGGTGCATATTTTCTCTTTCAATCGCATGCAAAGATGTTCGTTTTGGTTTCCGATCCTGAAATTGCTACGATATATCTTTAATTTCTTTGTGATAATAATAAAAAATACGTCTCTTGTGCTGTCTATTAATTGATGATTATCCCTAAACGAATTCTCGAAATTTAGTACACTAATCAGAATGTAGTATACAACAAGTGAAAAAATATTGGAGGGGCTTAGGCACTTAGGGGCGCGACGTTTTCCCTGGGCGAGGGCGCACCGGCCCTCGGGCCGATGGGCCGGCGGGCCAGTCCGAGCCTGGGCGTAATTTCGGTGAAAATACAACATTTTAATACTTTAGAATTTAATTATAAGTCATTTTTCCGTTAATCCACCAGAGGTGATAAATTGTAAAATATTTTTTTATGGTTACAATTGTATAGGAGTTACAACAACAATGGATTTAATTAAGTGCCAAACCAAACTCGCTAAAAAAAAAACCCAACCGGCTATGAAACTGCATCAATGAAATATTTAAACATTAAAAAGAAGAAAGTATAAAGATCTTCTTTTTGCGCGATACGAAATTTATTATACTCTGACAGTTCATTCTGATCATTTTGTAATTTATCCGTCGAAATAAAACAAACATCACAATTTGAATTCAGATTCCCCTCCGCGGCTGACCTCTTTTTAGATTGACCTTCGATCTGCGGTGAACTGTTACGCAAGTTTTCGCTTTGAAGAAGTTCTATTAAAGAATTATGTACATCGGGAGTGATTAAGCAAGGAACATTTAAATTTTCAGTCAAAGCAAAAAGTGTATTTAAGCATACATAAATCCCGCTGTCTGGTTTATAATTAACAGGGATTGTTGCCAAATCTGCACGTATTCTTTCTTTAAAAGCCGATTCTAAACCAATACTTCCTTTAGTTTCGATTTTCAAATTGGGAATTAATGAGGTATTTAAAATATCGATTTCTGTACCTGAATCCACAGTCGCTTCAATTTGCTTTCCTTCAATATAAAGAATGATTTTTCTTTTTTTTTTTTTTTTTTTTTTTATTTGTAAGGATAAAAACTAATTTCATTTAATTGATCGTTAGTTTGCAAATGTATGGAATTAACATTAGTGACTACTGCATTATCTTTCGATTACAATTTATTTGTATCTCCCTGCGGTTTAGACTTTTTCTGACCCTAATCATCATTTTGTTTATTAAGTTTATCATATTTATTTCTTCGGTTTGGGCAAAATCTAGCTAGGTGAGAAGACGAATTGCAAATATAAAAATCACGTGATTCTGAGAAATATTTGTTCTCAGATGTAATTTGATTTTTCCTTGGTTGTGGCGGAACATATTTAGCATTTTCATGATTTATTTCACGATAAGTAGGTCGTTTCTCAAATTTTGTTTCATCAAAAGATCTGCCTTTAACAGTAAAATAAATATCACAATCTCTTGATAACTGATCAGGCAAAAGCCAACTTTCTCCCTGTTTAACTGCAATATGAGTTTAAAGCTCGCTATCTAATGTTTCGAAAATTTTATCAGATATTATTAAATTAATAAGAGAATCAAAATCTTTAACATTACGAATTTTACAATAATGTAGAAAACAGGATCTTAATCGCGAAGCAAACTGTTAATGTGTTTCAGCGCTTCTAAAATTTTGTAAACAAGAGAATGGAGATGGTTCATATTCTTTCAAAATTAAAGATTTAATTTTATCATAATCTTTCAAATCTTCATCATTAATGTATACAAGAACATTTCCTGTTTTCTCGCCTATTAATTTCAATAAGATTTCAGATTTATATTCCTTAGGAACATTTTTATGTTTAAACGCTCTTTCTAAAGAATCAAAGAACAGATTCCATGTTTCGTTTTTTTAGGCACTGAAATAGCCAAAACTTGAACTGCTTTTATAAATTTATCTAATGATACTGATGGGCTTTCCCCTTCGTTATGGGACAAATTCTCGTTTCCCATTTTCTGTTGCAAACGCAATTTATTTACTTCCTCTGCATTTTTTCTCTCAGTAACTGTAGTCGATAAAAAATCAGTTACAAATTCTTTATCATTTAAATATTCTTTAGATTTCAATAACTGTTGGAAGTACAATCGAAATATGTCAGTTGATATGTAATCGTAATCGTTTGAGATGCGTGCGCATCCTGTCTCATCCTGTCCCGAAACTGTAGAACAATTTTAGTTGTAGTTCGGATTCTGTATTTGTTGTTTTGTGTTCCGTGTCGTCTTTTGTGTTCTTCAGAATAAACTTTCATGTTTAAAAGTAAAACCTGCTGTGGTTATTTAGTAATATTTAAGGCGCACTGTGTTACAGGTTATGCGCCCAGACCCAAACCTATTATTAGAAATATTGCGAAGTAAATAGTAATTGAAATTTTTGTAAAGTTAGTTTTCCGAATGTTGTTTTGAAATGGCCGGAACCGAAACACAGCAGGGACAGTTTATTAAACTGAATGAAAGTAATTGGAATATATGGAAATTCCAAGTTAAGGTAACGCTTATAGCTAAGGAACTATATGATATAGTAACGGGATTAAAAGTAAAACCGGAAGCAACTGATGCTGGATATTCTGATTTCATTGTCAAAGATGCAAAAGCGCAAGAATTTTTGGTTTCACGTATGGAAGCCGGGCCAATATCGCATATAATTTCATGTGTTACAGCAAAAGAAATGTGGGACAAGTTACACACTATTTATGAAAGAAAATCAAATGTAAGTATTCATTTGTTACAACAACAGTTTTTCAATTTGAAGTTTGATGACAACGTGATGAATTTTTTATCTAAAGTTCAGAATATGGTTGCCGAAATTAAGCAACATAACGAAGTGATTCCTGAAAAAATGATCATTACAAAAATAATTATGGCTCTGCCCGAACAATATAAGCACTTCTCTTCAGCCTGGGAATCCGTAGCAGATGAACAGCGAACTTTAAGTAACCTAACTGCTCGTTTGTTAGTTGAGGAAGAAAGATTAAAAACGAAAGAAGAAACTGTTGCTCCTACAGCTAAAAATCAAAGTAATATCAAGTGTTTTTCTTGCGGAAAATTAGGTCACAAGAAATTTCAATGTAGGTATGGTAATAATGTTCCTAAGAACAGAAATATTGTTTGTAATTTTTGTAATAAGAAAGGGCACGTATTTAAAGATTGTTATTTTCGTAAAAATAAAAATATGAAGTCTAATGGTGAAAATGGCAAAAGTTTTGCATTTATGGGAATTATAAATTCTGAATCAGATGTAGAATTCTATTTAGACAGTGGAGCTTCAGAACATATGTGTAATGATGTAAGTCTATTTGGAAATTATTTGAAGTTGAAAGAGGCTAAACAGATAAAAATAGGTGATGGAACCTCTATAACAGCTATTGGAATAGGAACTATTTATGTTCAGTCATATAATGGTGAAAAATATATTAAAATTGAACTTCAAAATGTATTGCATGTCCCTCAATTAAAAGTAAACTTATTTTCTCAAGGTAAAGCTCTAGATAAAGGTTTATGTATGTCATCCAACTCAGAATGTGCTAAATTTATTCATCAAAAATCTAAAGAAATAGTTGCTATAGCTAAACGTGAAGATAAACTTTTTAAAATGATGTTTCGCTTAGATAAAAGCAGAGTGACCATAGACGAAAATACGAGTGAGTTTGAAAATCTAAATAAATGTTGTGTTGCTGACAATAGTGTTAAAAGTAAAAAGAAAAGTCTCATATGGTGGCATGAAAAGTTAGCTCATCAAAATTTTGATCATGTCAAGAAGCTGCTTACAGAAAATGAAATTACCTGGGAAAATTCTTCTGATATTCCATTCTGTGAGGCATGCATTCAAGGAAAGCAACAACGTAGTCCCTTTCAAGAAAGTAAATCGAAATCTACTGAAATTTGTAATATAATTCATGCAGATTTATGTGGTCCAATAGAAGTAGCATCAATTGGAAAGTCTCGTTACATGTTAGTGTTAAAAGATGATTACTCTCACTTTAGGAAACTTTATTTTCTCGAAAATAAGTATCAAGTGTATGATAAATTGTTAGAGTTCATATTGATGTGCAAAAACCAGATGAATAAAAATATCCGAGTAATAAGATCTGACAATGCAAAGAATTCCGGAATGATAAAATTAAAGAACTTTTGATTCATCATAGCATAGAGCATGAAACTTCTGTCCCATACAATCCACAGCAAAATGGCCGAGCTGAACGAGAAATGAGAACCATCATGGAAGCTGTAAGAACTATGTTGGTAGCAAAAAATCTAAATAAGAAGTTCTGGGCAGAAGCTGCGAATACAGCTGTATACATAATTAACAGAACAGGTACTAGCACAGTGAAAGGAAAAACACCTTATGAATTGTGGAAAAACAAGACTTTTGACATTAGAAATTTAAAGTTTACATTTGGATCTGAAGTATGGGTTCACATCCCAAAAGAAAAACGTAGAAAATTAGATGTTAAGAGTGAAAAAGGAATTTTTGTTGGATATGGTGAAAATACTAAGGGATTCAGAGTCTACTTCTCAAAAACAAACACAGTGACATTATATAGAGATATAATAATTAATCCAAATGAGAAACCTTCCTATACAGTAAAGAATGAAAATTTTGTTTTGGATTTAATTGATCCTGTGCAACATCAAAGTTCAGAATTTGATGAAGATAAGGATACTGACATGGATTCGGATAACTTGGCCAATAATCAACAACAAGATGATGATGACAACTGCAGTACAGATTCAGCTGCTCCCCAGTTAAATAATACAAAAATGCACCTTCGAGCAAGAGATAACCTGGGGAAACCATTGAGATTTGAGGACTTTGAAACAAGCTATATAAGTATAACCGATGTGGAAGAACCTATCACTTATAAAGAAGATATGAACTCAAGTTCATCGAAAAAGTGGCAAGAGGCCATAAATGCTGAACTGAAAGCCCTCTCTGAAAATGACACTTGGGACATTGTTGATGAACCAAATGACTGTAATATAATAGACAGTAAGTGGGTTTTTAAAATTAAGCGGGACAATAAAGGTAAGATTTCATTATTTAAATGCAGATTGGTTTCTAGGGGTTATCAACAAAAAGGGTTAATATTTGAAGATGTATATTCTCCTGTAGCTAAGTTAAACACTTTAAGAATGTTGTTAGCAATTAGTGTAAATTTTGATTGGGTTGTATATCAAATGGATGTATGCAGTGCTTTCTTACATGGGGAAATCAAAGAGGATGTTTTTATGTATTTACCTGATAATTATAATTTACCTGATGGGAAAGTATGTAAGCTTAAAAAGGCTATATACGGGTTAAAAAGAGCACCAAAATATTAGTATGAAAAATTTCAGAAATTTATGTCTTCTCAAAATTTTGTAAAATCTGAAAATGATCAATGTTTGTATTTCAAATTTTCGAATGATTGTAAACTTTATGTATTGATATATGTTGATGATTTGATTATCACAGGTTCTGATAGCAAGCAAATAAATGATTTTAAATGTGAAATGAAAAGAAATTTTAAAATGAAAGATTTTGGTCCTATTTCTTACTATTTGGGTATATCTATTTCTCAGAATGTAAATGAAGGTATTTTAACATTAGATCAGAGTAACTATTTAGAAAATGTGTTGAAAAGATTTGATATGTTTGAATGTAAAAGTATCTCTACTCCTATGGACACTAACTTTAATTATGAATGTTTAATTAATGAAAAATCAGAAAATGTAAATGTGGAAAATAAATGTAGAAAATTAATTGGTTGTATCATGTATGCAATGCTAGGAAGCAGACCCGATTTATGTAATTCTATCAGTATTTTGAGTAGATATCAAAACTATGCAAGTGAAAAGTTATTGTTGTTCTTAAAAAGAGTGTTACATTATATTAAAGGTACAGTTGACTTGAAGTTAGTGTATAGAAAAAATGTAAATGCTGAATTAGTTAAAGGTTTTGTTGACGCTGATTGGGGGAGGTGATACTATTAACAGGAAATCTACAACAGGGTATTGTTTTCGAATTTATAATTGTACAATTTCGTGGTGTTCTAAACAACAAACTTGTGTAGCTTTATCGTCTACAGAGGCGGAGTACATTGCCTTGAGCCTATGTGTAAGTGAAGCTTGCTGGGTTCGAAATTTATTGATTGAATTAAATTTAAATGGTTGTGGAAATTTTGTTATACCTCTCTATGAGGATAATCAGTCAGCTATTCGTATCAGCAAATCATGTGAACAACCTGAAAGGTTAAAGCAGTATGTTAAGTGTTATGATTTTTATGTTAGACATATTTAGATCGAGGGAGGATGTTGGAAGTACAATCGAAATATGTCAGTTGATATGTAATCGTAATCGTTTGAGATGCGTGCGCATCCTGTCTCATCCTGTCCCGAAACTGTAGAACAATTTTAGTTGCAGTTCGGATTCTGTATTTGTTGTTTTGTGTTCCTTGTCGTCTTTTGTGTTCTTCAGAATAAACTTTCATGTTTAAAAGTAAAACCTGCTGTGGTTATTTAGTAATATTTAAGGCGCACTGTGTTACAAAAACAAATCTTTTAACTCAGCTACTTTCAAACCCGAATCAGCTTCTTCGCCGATTTCTTGCAGAACAATAAGCAAATCTGCTTTAGTTACGTTCTTAAACATTTTAGAACAAAATTAACAGTATCTTATCACACAATTAAAAGAAAAATAAATCGCTCACCTCTATTTAGTAATCCAACATTGGGATCGAATGCACATTTTATTTAATTTGTAGAAAGATCTCTGGTTGTCGGAAGATGATCGTGCTGTGATATCATGACAACCGAGGTTGGCACCAGAATATTAATATTAAAAGTTTATTAAACACAGAATCCTATTTACAAAATATTTACACTTGTCTACAGATATATACACTTTGACTACCATTTATAAATAACAATACTCCACCAAAACTACCCATATTATTCCTCAAAACCAAACCAATATTACCTCGGATGCCTTCCCGCATCCTACACATACGACGAACACCACCACAACTGCCGGTCTCCCCTCTTCACTTCGATTCACTTACCGTTGGGGAGACGGTCTCTTCACTTCGTTTTACGTTAAAGGTTTAAAAGAAGATTGGTTGCATGACAGAATTATTTGCCATTGATAACGATATTGTTACTGGGGTTGAAGGGGAGGGGGGGGGGGGGTCGAGGAATGATAACGTATGATATCGTAAGGGGGGAGTAGCTCAAAATTATCGAAAAGTTGATAAAATTAAAAAATTGTAAGAGGGGCTTAGAAAGCCATTTTTAATTAAATCGAAAATTTTGAATTAGCTATAATTAATAAAATATTTATGATAGTATAATTAATTGCTCAAACTAATTACTAATGCCATCACCATAAAACCAACATTTTTAATTATTTTAAATAGAATATTTAAGATACGGAATTCCATACGGTTACGACTATGAAATTTATTTTATGAGTTATATCAAAAATTTCGCAGAAAATGATCTGTGTTGAAGCATCAGTGTATTTAATCGTATGCAAGAAACAAAACTGCAGTTTGAAACTGTCAAATATTAAATAGAAATAGTACAAAATAAAAATGGGATTTTCAGAAATGAAGTTCACTCTCGTAATCTGCTGATTTGGATATGTTAGCTTGCGAGTGTCTTCGCATCAGTCGTATAGGCTCCTAAACTCTTCAATCATAAACTGTTGGTCAGATTTCGTTTTTCTTTTCTTTATTTTAGTCTAACGTTATTGAATGGTTTCCCCCTAATCATGGATAACAACTATTATATTTTAAAACCTAAAGCAAAACAAACAAAAAATATCCTCCAAGAATTTAATTAAAGTTGAATATTTTGGAAAATACTAGACCGATTATGCCTAATAATGGGTAATACTATTAAACTTGTTTTGACCAAACATGGGTAAAAACCTTCCAGGAAGCATACTGTTTAAAACAAACAGCAGTATAAATAAATATAATAATAATAATTAAAATCAATCAATCAATAAATTAAATTTGACCATTTTTAAAATAGACATCCCATAAATAGATATAATTTTCGAATCGTAGATAAAAAAAATATATATATATTTGCATAGAATAAGGAAACCATCTGAGAAACAACAAATTACTGAAATGGATCGATTGCCAAAACATAAGTAAAATTATTGAGGTTTTTTTTTTTTAATGAAACTTAGCTATAAACCTTCTTGTAGCATATGCTTTAAAAAATAAATTGCAGCAATAATAAATAAAATATTATTAATAATAAAGTGCTGTATCTCCATCAACGATCACCCCTCCATTCACCTCCTGAAGTACGCCCCTACCTTTAAAGTAAAATTTATTTTTTTCTTACATGAAAGGGGGGGGGGGGGGATCCGTTTCGTGATCAGACATCAAGAAACATCATGTAACAAAGAATAAAATATTATGCAACAAATAAAGTAAAAACCGTTTCTTGAAAGTTCTATATTGTAATAATAATAGGTAAATAAAATACGTGAGATTTTTCTTTTTCCAGCTACGCATTTGCTGGTATTTTATTTAAATGTGGTTTTAAAATACGTGCCAATAGTTGTAAGACTGTTATACAAAGTGGGAAATGCAAGGTTATCCTCAACGAGTTTCTTGCTCATTATTAAACAATCGAATGTTTCTTTTCAAATCCATTTTGACGATTAAACTCTAATTAACAATTATGTGAATATAACATGTCACTAAAAGTATAGATGAGCAAAAATAAATGACTATGGACGCTGTAAAATAGATATGTTTGACATCGTGATTTTCCTATATCTGTCCCTGTACAGAGCGTTTCAGAATCAAGGTTAGACATTTTAACCCTTTGCACTCGAGAGGTGATTCTCATTCTCCACTCGTGTTGCTAAGTGTTCCGCGTAAAACGAGGCTCAAAATGCTCTAACACCACTAATTTCTTAAAGTTTATTTCACCATATTTAATCCCAGATAATTCTGCCATTAAATGCCTGATTTTTCAAAAATCATTGTAATAATGTTTTTCGGCTTTCATTTTTTAAATAAATCATGGGAAAAATACTTTAAAAAAATCATATTTTGTTTTAAGTATGATTTCCGGCTAAAAAACTGTTTGATACAAATCGGCAATACTGGTCTTTAATTGAAAAAAATTTTCCTTGATAAAATTCTATAGTATTAAACACACAAGAATTTTAGGAACTATAATAAGAAATAAATTTTACTTGCTCACAGCAGAACAAAATGGGGTATTTCTAGAGCTTCCAAATAAAACAAAAAGAACAAGTAGCAACAATTGAAAAAAATAAATCTATCTTTATTCTTAAACAGCACAAGTGTTGCCATCTACATGTTGAAAATCGATTTAAAAATATTTTCAGAATGTATTTTATTGGCAGCATTAAGCATTATAGCTTCAATATATGCTTAATGCTGCATATTTTTATATGCATCTAATAGTATTTTAGAGCCTAAATTGGGTATGATGCCAAAAAGCAACACCCGGCACTTAAGGGTTAAGGAGCATAAAATTACTCTAAAATACGGGCATCCAAAGCATTTGGAGCCCCGTTTTACTCGGGACACCAAACAACACTAGTGGTGAGTGAGAGTCAACTCTCGTGTACAAAAGATTAAGAGGTGTGGAAGCACACTGCAACAAAAGCCTTTTTCATAGGAAACTAAGGTCGCAAACCATTTATTTAGCCAAAAATACAAGATGCATCAGTCTCTAATCTAAAAACTGATGTTTGTTGATAACTTTAACTATATTGAACACGTCAGGCGGAAGAGCATTGATAATTTAACCCTTAAATGCCTGATTTCCCAAAAATCATTGTAGTAATGTTTTTCGGCTTTCATTTTTCAAATAAATCATGGGAAAAATACTTAAAAAATCATATTTTGTTTTAAGTATAGTTTACGGCTAAAAAACAGTTTGTTACTAATGGGCAATACTGGTGTTTAATTGAAAAAATAATTTCCCTTGATAAAATTCTATAATATTAAACACACAAGAATTTTAGGAACTATAATAAGAAATAAATTTTACTTGCTCACAGGAGAACAAAATAGGGTATTTCGCAAGCTTCCAAATAAAACGAAAAGAACAAGTAGCAACAATTGAAAAAATAAATCTATCTTTATTCTTAAACAGAACAAATGCTGCCATGTACATGTTGAAAATCGATTTAATAATATTTTCAGAATGTATTTTATTGGCAGCATTAAGCATTATAGCTTCAATATATGCTTAATGCTGCATATATTTATATGCATCTAATAGTATTTTAGAGCCTAAATTGGGTATGTTGCCAAAAAGTAACACCCGGCACTTAAGGGTAAAGAGCATAAAATTACTCTAAAATACGGGCATCCAGAGCATTTGGAGCCCCGTTTTACTCGGGACACCAAGCAACACTAGTGGTGAGTGAGAGTTAACTCTCGTGTACAAAAGATTAAGAGGTGTGGAAGCACACTGCAACAAAAGCCTTTTTCATAGCAAACTAAGGTCGCAAACCATTTATTTAGCCAAAAATACAAGATGCATCAGTCTCTAATCTAAAAACTGATGTTTGTTGATAACTTTAACTATATTGAATACGCCAGGCGGAAGAGCATTGATAATTTAACCCTTAAATGCCTGATTTTCCAAAAATCATTGTAGTAATGTTTTTCGGCTTTCATTTTTCAAATAAATCATGGGAAAAATACTTAAAAAATCATATTTTGTTTTAAGTATAGTTTACGCCTAAAAAACAGTTTGTTACTAATGGGCAATACTGATGTTTAATTGAAAAAATAATTTCCCTTGATAAAATTATATAACATTAAACACACAAGAATTTTAGGAACTATAATAAGAAATAAATTTTACTTGCTCACAGCAGAACAAAATAGGGTATTTCGCAAGCTTCCAAATAAAACAAAAAGAACAGGTATCAACAATTGAAAAAAAATAAATCTATCTTTATTCTTAAACAGCACAAGTGTTGCCATCTACATGTTGAAAATCGATTTAATAATATTTTCAGAATGTATTTTATTGGCATCATTAAGCATTATAGCTTCAATATTATTCTAATAGTATTTTAGAGCCTAAATTGGGTATGTTGCCAAAAAGCAACACCCGGCACTTAAGGCGCAAAAAATTACTCTAAAATACGGGCATCCAGAGCATTTGGAGCCCTGTTTTACTCGGGACACCAAGCAACACTAGTGGTGAGTGAGAGTCAACTCTCGAGTACAAAAGATTAAGAGGTGTGGAAGCACACTGCAACAAAAGCCTTTTTCATAGGAAACTAAGGTCGCAAACCATTTATTTAGCCAAAAATACAAGATGCATTAGTCTCTAATCTAAAAACTGATGTTTGTTGATAACTTTAACTATATTGAATACGTCAGGCGGAAGAGCATTGACAATTTAACACTTAAATGCCTGATTTTCCAAAAATCATTGTAGTAATGTTTTTCGGCTTTCATTTTTCAAATAAATCATGGGAAAAATACTTAAAAAATCATATTTTGTTTTAAGTATAGTTTGCGCCTAAAAAACAGTTTGTTACTAATGGGCAATACTGGTGTTTAATTGAAAAAATAATTTCCCTTGATAAAATTATATAACATTAAACACACAAGAATTTTAGGAACTATAATAAGAAATAAATTTTACTTGCTCACAGCAGAACAAAATAGGGTATTTCGCAAGCTTCCAAATAAAACAAAAAGAACAGGTGTCAACAATTGAAAAAAATAAATCTATCTTTATTCTTAAACAGCACAAGTGTTGCCATCTACATGTTGAAAATCGATTTAATAATATTTTCAGAATGTATTTTATTGGCATCATTAAGCATTATAGCTTCAATATTATTCTAATAGTATTTTAGAGCCTAAATTGGGTATGTTGCCAAAAAGCAACACCCGGCACTTAAGGCGCAAAAAATTACTCTAAAATACGTGCATCCAGAGCATTTGGAGCCCTGTTTTACTCGGGACACCAAGCAACACTAGTGGTGAGTGAGAGTCAACTCTCGAGTACAAAAGATTAAGAGGTGTGGAAGCACACTGCAACAAAAGCCTTTTTCATAGGAAACTAAGGTCGCAAACCATTTATTTAGCCAAAAATACAAGATGCATTAGTCTCTAATCTAAAAACTGATGTTTGTTGATAACTTTAACTATATTGAATACGTCAGGCGGAAGAGCATTGATAATTTAACCCTTAAATGCCTGATTTTCCAAAAATCATTGTAGTAATGTTTTTCGGCTTTCATTTTTCAAATAAATCATGGGAAAAATACTTAAAAAATCATATTTTGTTTTAAGTATAGTTTACGGCTAAAAAACAGTTTGTTACTAATGGGCAATACTGGTGTTTAATTGAAAAAATAATTTCCCTTGATAAAATTCTATAATATTAAACACACAAGAATTTTAGGAAGTATAATAAGAAATAAATTTTACTTGCTCACAGGAGAACAAAATAGGGTATTTCGCAAGCTTCCAAATAAAACGAAAAGAACAACTAGCAACAATTGAAAAAAATAAATCTATCTTTATTCTTAAACAGCACAAATGTTGCCATGTACGTGTTGAAAATCGATTTAATAATATTTTCAGAATGTATTTTATTGGCATCATTAAGCATTATAGCTTCAATATTATTCTAATAGTATTTTAGAGCCTAAATTGGGTATGTTGCCCAAAAGCAACACCCGGCACTTAAGGCGCAAAAAATTACTCTAAAATACGGGCATCCAGAGCATTTGGAGCCCTGTTTTACTCGGGACACCAAGCAACACTAGTGGTGAGTGAGAGTCAACTCTCGAGTACAAAAGATTAAGAGGTGTGGAAGCACACTGCAACAAAAGCCTTTTTCATAGGAAACTAAGGTCGCAAACCATTTATTTAGCCAAAAATACAAGATGCATCAGTCTCTAATCTAAAAACTGATGTTTGTTGATAACTTTAACTATATTGAATACGTCAGGCGGAAGAGCATTGATAATTTAACCCTTAAATGCCTGATTTTCCAAAAATCATTGTAGTAATGTTTTTCGGCTTTCATTTTTCAAATAAATCATGGGAAAAATACTTAAAAAATCATATTTTGTTTTAAGTATAGTTTACGGCTAAAAAACAGTTTGTTACTAATGGGCAATACTGGTGTTTAATTGAAAAAATAATTTCCCTTGATAAAATTCTATAACATTAAACACACAAGAATTTTAGGAACTATAATAAGAAATAAATTTTACTTGCTCACAGGAGAACAAAATAGGGTATTTCGCAAGCTTCCAAATAAAATAAAAAGAACAAGTAGCAACAATTGAAAAAAATAAATCTATTTTTATTCTTAAACAGCACAAGTGTTGCCATCTACATGTTGAAAATCGATTTAATAATATTTTCAGAATGTATTTTATTGGCATCATTAAGCATTATAGCTTCAATATTATTCTAATACTATTTTAGAGCCTAAATTGGGTATGTTGCCAAAAAGCAACACCCGGCACTTAAGGGTTAAGGCGCATAAAACTACTCTAAAATACAGGCATCCAGAGCATTTGGAGCCCTGTTTTACTCGGGACACCAAGCAACACTAGTGGTGAGTGAGAGTCAACTCTCGAGTACAAAAGATTAAGAGGTGTGGAAGCACACTGCAACAAAAGCCTTTTTCATAGGAAACTAAGGTCGCAAACCATTTATTTAGCCA
This sequence comes from Maratus speciosus, assembly GCA_963932465.1. NCBI lineage: Eukaryota > Metazoa > Arthropoda > Arachnida > Araneae > Salticidae > Maratus > Maratus speciosus. The sequence goes on along the minus strand of OZ010786.1, from coordinate 93,613,886 downwards.
AAAATACAAGATGCATCAGTCTCCAATCTAAAAACTGATGTTTGTTGATAACTTTAACTATATTGAATACGTCAGGTGGAAGAGCATTGATAATTTAACCCTTAAATGCCTGATTTTCCAAAAATCATTGTAATAATGTTTTTCGGCTTTCATTTTTCAAATAAATCATGGGAAAAATACTTAAAAAATCATATTTTGTTTTAAGTATAGTTTACGGCTAAAAAACAGTTTGTTACTAATCGGCAATACTGGTGTTTAAATGAAAAAATAATTTCCCTTGATAAAATTCTATAATATTAAACACACAAGAATTTTAGGAACTATAATAAGAAATAAATTTTACTTGCTCACAGCAGAACAAAATAGGGTATTTCGCAAGCTTCCAAATAAAATAAAAAGAACAAGTAGCAACAATTGAAAAAAATAAATCTATCTTTATTCTTAAACAGCACAAGTGTTGCCATCTACATGTTGAAAATCGATTTAATAATATTTTCAGAATGTATTTTATTGGCATCATTAAGCATTATAGCTTCAATATTATTCTGATAGTATTTTAGAGCCTAAATTGGGTATGTTGCCAAAAAGCAACACCCGGCACTTAAGGGTTAAGGCGCATAAAATTACTCTAAAATACAGGCATCCAGAGCATTTGGAGCCCTGTTTTACTCGGGACACCAAGCAACACTAGTGGTGAGTGAGAGTCAACTCTCGAGTACAAAAGATTAAGAGGTGTCGAAGCACACTGCAACAAAAGCCTTTTTCATAGGAAACTAAGGTCGCAAAACATTTATTTAGCCAAAAATACAAGATGCATCAGTCTCCAATCTAAAAACTGATGTTTGTTGATAACTTTAACTATATTGAATACGTCAGGTGGAAGAGCATTGATAATTTAACCCTTAAATGCCTGATTTTCCAAAAATCATTGTAATAATGTTTTTCGGCTTTCATTTTTCAAATAAATCATGGGAAAAATACTTAAAAAATCATATTTTGTTTTAAGTATAGTTTACGGCTAAAAAACAGTTTGTTACTAATCGGCAATACTGGTGTTTAATTGAAAAAATAATTTCCCTTGATAAAATTCTATAATATTAAACACACAAGAATTTTAGGAACTATAATAAGAAATAAATTTTACTTGCTCACAGCAGAACAAAATAGGGTATTTCGCAAGCATCCAAATAAAATAAAAAGAACAAGTAGCAACAATTGAAAAAAATAAATCTATTTTTATTCTTAAACAGCACAAGTGTTGCCATCTACATGTTGAAAATCGATTTAATAATATTTTCAGAATGTATTTTATTGGCATCATTAAGCATTATAGCTTCAATATTATTCTAATACTATTTTAGAGCCTAAATTGGGTATGTTGCCAAAAAGCAACACCCGGCACTTAAGGGTTAAGGCGCATAAAACTACTCTAAAATACAGGCATCCAGAGCATTTGGAGCCCTGTTTTACTCGGGACACCAAGCAACACTAGTGGTGAGTGAGAGTCAACTCTCGAGTACAAAAGATTAAGAGGTGTGGAAGCACACTGCAACAAAAGCCTTTTTCATAGGAAACTAAGGTCGCAAACCATTTATTTAGCCAAAAATACAAGATGCATCAGTCTCCAATCTAAAAACTGATGTTTGTTGATAACTTTAACTATATTGAATACGTCAGGTGGAAGAGCATTGATAATTTAACCCTTAAATGCCTGATTTTCCAAAAATCATTGTAATAATGTTTTTCGGCTTTCATTTTTCAAATAAATCATGGGAAAAATACTTAAAAAATCATATTTTGTTTTAAGTATAGTTTACGGCTAAAAAACAGTTTGTTACTAATCGGCAATACTGGTGTTTAATTGAAAAAATAATTTCCCTTGATAAAATTCTATAATATTAAACACACAAGAATTTTAGGAACTATAATAAGAAATAAATTTTACTTGCTCACAGCAGAACAAAATAGGGTATTTCGCAAGCTTCCAAATAAAATAAAAAGAACAAGTAGCAACAATTGAAAAAAATAAATCTATCTTTATTCTTAAACAGCACAAGTGTTGCCATCTACATGTTGAAAATCGATTTAATAATATTTTCAGAATGTATTTTATTGGCATCATTAAGCATTATAGCTTCAATATTATTCTGATAGTATTTTAGAGCCTAAATTGGGTATGTTGCCAAAAAGCAACACCCGGCACTTAAGGGTTAAGGCGCATAAAATTACTCTAAAATACAGGCATCCAGAGCATTTGGAGCCCTGTTTTACTCGGGACACCAAGCAACACTAGTGGTGAGTGAGAGTCAACTCTCGAGTACAAAAGATTAAGCGGTGTCGAAGCACACTGCAACAAAAGCCTTTTTCATAGGAAACTAAGGTCGCAAAACATTTATTTAGCCAAAAATACAAGATGCATCAGTCTCCAATCTAAAAACTGATGTTTGTTGATAACTTTAACTATATTGAATACGTCAGGTGGAAGAGCATTGATAATTTAACCCTTAAATGCCTGATTTTCCAAAAATCATTGTAATAATGTTTTTCGGCTTTCATTTTTCAAATAAATCATGGGAAAAATACTTAAAAAATCATATTTTGTTTTAAGTATAGTTTACGGCTAAAAAACAGTTTGTTACTAATCGGCAATACTGGTGTTTAATTGAAAAAATAATTTCCCTTGATAAAATTCTATAATATTAAACACACAAGAATTTTAGGAACTATAATAAGAAATAAATTTTACTTGCTCACAGCAGAACAAAATAGGGTATTTCGCAAGCTTCCAAATAAAATAAAAAGAACAAGTAGCAACAATTGAAAAAAATAAATCTATCTTTATTCTTAAACAGCACAAGTGTTGCCATCTACCTGTTGAAAATCGATTTAATAATATTTTCAGAATGTATTTTATTGGCATCATTAAGCATTATAGCTTCAATATTATTCTAATAGTATTTTAGAGCCTAAATTGGGTATGTTGCCAAAAAGCAACACCCGGCACTTAAGGGTTAAGGCGCATAAAATTACTCTAAAATACAGGCATCCAGAGTATTTGGAGCCCTGTTTTACTCGGGACACCACGCAATACTGGTGGTGAGTGAGAGTCAACTCTCGAGTACAAAAGATTAAGAGGTGTGGAAGCACACTGCAACAAAAGCCTTTTTCATAGGAAACTAAGGTCGCAAACCATTTATTTAGCCAAAAATACAAGATGCATCAGTCTCCAATCTAAAAACTGATGTTTGTTGATAAAGTTAACTATATTGAATACGTCAGGTGGAAGAGCATTGATAATTTAACCCTTAAATGACTGATTTTCCAAAAATCATTGTAATAATGTTTTTCGGCTTTCATTTTTCAAATAAATCATGGGAAAAATACTTAAAAAATCATATTTTGTTTTAAGTATAGTTTACGGCTAAAAAACAGTTTGTTACTAATCGGCAATACTGGTGTTTAATTGAAAAAATAATTTCCCTTGATAAAATTCTATAATATTAAACACACAAGAATTTTAGGAACTATAATAAGAAATAAATTTTACTTGCTCACAGCAGAACAAAATAGGGTATTTCGCAAGCTTCCAAATAAAATAAAAAGAACAAGTAGCAACAATTGAAAAAAATAAATCTATCTTTATTCTTAAACAGCACAAGTGTTGCCATCTACATGTTGAAAATCGATTTAATAATATTTTCAGAATGTATTTTATTGGCATCATTAAGCATTATAGCTTCAATATTATTCTGATAGTATTTTAGAGCCTAAATTGGGTATGTTGCCAAAAAGCAACACCCGGCACTTAAGGGTTAAGGCGCATAAAATTACTCTAAAATACAGGCATCCAGAGCATTTGGAGCCCTGTTTTACTCGGGACACCAAGCAACACTAGTGGTGAGTGAGAGTCAACTCTCGAGTACAAAAGATTAAGCGGTGTCGAAGCACACTGCAACAAAAGCCTTTTTCATAGGAAACTAAGGTCGCAAAACATTTATTTAGCCAAAAATACAAGATGCATCAGTCTCCAATCTAAAAACTGATGTTTGTTGATAACTTTAACTATATTGAATACGTCAGGTGGAAGAGCATTGATAATTTAACCCTTAAATGCCTGATTTTCCAAAAATCATTGTAATAATGTTTTTCGGCTTTCATTTTTCAAATAAATCATGGGAAAAATACTTAAAAAATCATATTTTGTTTTAAGTATAGTTTACGGCTAAAAAACAGTTTGTTACTAATCGGCAATACTGGTGTTTAATTGAAAAAATAATTTCCCTGGATAAAATTCTATTATATTAAACACACAAGAGTTTTAGGAACTATAATAAGAAATAAATTTTACTTGCTCACAGCAGAACAAAATAGGGTATTTCGCAAGCTTCCAAATAAAATAAAAAGAACAAGTAGCAACAATTGAAAAAAATAAATCTATCTTTATTCTTAAACAGCACAAGTGTTGCCATCTACATGTTGAAAATCGATTTAATAATATTTTCAGAATGTATTTTATTGGCATCATTAAGCATTATAGCTTCAATATTATTCTAATAGTATTTTAGAGCCTAAATTGGGTATGTTGCCAAAAAGCAACACCCGGCACTTAAGGCGCAAAAAATTACTCCAAAATACGGGCATCCAGAGCATTTGGAGCCCTGTTTTACTCGGGACACCAAGCAACACTAGTGGTGAGTGAGAGTCAACTCTCGAGTACAAAAGATTAAGAGGTGTGGAAGCACACTGCAACAAAAGCCTTTTTCATAGGAAACTAAGGTCGCAAACCATTTATTTAGCCAAAAATACAAGATGCATCAGTCTCCAATCTAAAAACTGATCTTTGTTGATAACTTTAACTATATTGAATACGTTAGGTGGAAGAGCATTGATAATTTAACCCTTAAATGCCTGATTTTCCAAAAATCATTGTAATAATGTTTTTCGGCTTTCATTTTTCAAATAAATCATGGGAAAAATACTTAAAAAATCATATTTTGTTTTAAGTATAGTTTACGGCTAAAAAACAGTTTGTTACTAATCGGCAATACTGGTGTTTAATTGAAAAAATAATTTCCCTGGATAAAATTCTATTATATTAAACACACAAGAGTTTTAGGAACTATAATAAGAAATAAATTTTACTTGCTCACAGCAGAACAAAATAGGGTATTTCGCAAGCTTCCAAATAAAATAAAAAGAACAAGTAGCAACAATTGAAAAAAATAAATCTATCTTTATTCTTAAACAGCACAAGTGTTGCCATCTACATGTTGAAAATCGATTTAATAATATTTTCAGAATGTATTTTATTGGCATCATTAAGCATTATAGCTTCAATATTATTCTAATAGTATTTTAGAGCCTAAATTGGGTATGTTGCCAAAAAGCAACACCCGGCACTTAAGGCGCAAAAAATTACTCCAAAATACGGGCATCCAGAGCATTTGGAGCCCTGTTTTACTCGGGACACCAAGCAACACTAGTGGTGAGTGAGAGTCAACTCTCGAGTACAAAAGATTAAGAGGTGTGGAAGCACACTGCAACAAAAGCCTTTTTCATAGGAAACTAAGGTCGCAAACCATTTATTTAGCCAAAAATACAAGATGCATCAGTCTCCAATCTAAAAACTGATGTTTGTTGATAACTTTAACTATATTGAATACGTCAGGTGGAAGAGCATTGATAATTTAACCCTTAAATGCCTGATTTTCCAAAAATCATTGTAATAATGTTTTTCGGCTTTCATTTTTCAAATAAATCATGGGAAAAATACTTAAAAAATCATATTTTGTTTTAAGTATAGTTTACGGCTAAAAAACAGTTTGTTACTAATCGGCAATACTGGTGTTTAATTGAAAAAATAATTTCCCTTGATAAAATTCTATAATATTAAACACACAAGAATTTTAGGAACTATAATAAGAAATAAATTTTACTTGCTCACAGCAGAACAAAATAGGGTATTTCGCAAGCTTCCAAATAAAATAAAAAGAACAAGTAGCAACAATTGAAAAAAATAAATCTATCTTTATTCTTAAACAGCACAAGTGTTGCCATCTACATGTTGAAAATCGATTTAATAATATTTTCAGAATGTATTTTATTGGCATCATTAAGCATTATAGCTTCAATATTATTCTAATTGTATTTTAGAGCCTAAATTGGGTATGTTGCCAAAAAGCAACACCCGGCACTTAAGGGTTAAGGCGCATAAAATTACTCTAAAATACAGGCATCCAGAGCATTTGGAGCCCTGTTTTACTCGGGACACCAAGCAATACTAGTGGTGAGTGAGAGTCAACTCTCGAGTACAAAAGATTAAGAGGTGTGGAAGCACACTGCAACAAAAGCCTTTTTCATAGGAAACTAAGGTCGCAAACCATTTATTTAGCAAAAAATACAAGATGCATCAGTCTCCAATCTAAAAACTGATGTTTGTTGATAACTTTAACTATATTGAATACGTCAGGTGGAAGAGCATTGATAATTTAACCCTTAAATGCCTGATTTTCCAAAAATCATTGTAATAATGTTTTTCGGCTTTCATTTTTCAAATAAATCATGGGAAAAATACTTAAAAAATCATATTTTGTTTTAAGTATAGTTTACGGCTAAAAAACAGTTTGTTACTAATCGGCAATACTGGTGTTTAATTGAAAAAATAATTTCCCTTGATAAAATTCTATAATATTAAACACACAAGAATTTTAGGAACTATAATAAGAAATAAATTTTATTTGCTCACAGCAGAACAAAATAGGGTATTTCGCAAGCTTCCAAATAAAATAAAAAGAACAAGTAGCAACAATTGAAAAAAATAAATCTATCTTTATTCTTAAACAGCACAAGTGTTGCCATCTACATGTTGAAAATCGATTTAATAATATTTTCAGAATGTATTTTATTGGCATCATTAAGCATTATAGCTTCAATATTATTCTAATAGTATTTTAGAGCCTAAATTGGGTATGTTGCCAAAAAGCAACACCCGGCACTTAAGGGTTAAGGCGCATAAAATTACTCTAAAATACAGGCATCCAGAGCATTTGGAGCCCTGTTTTACTCGGGACACCAAGCAACACTAGTGGTGAGTGAGAGTCAACTCTCGAGTACAAAAGATTAAGAGGTGTGGAAGCACACTGCAACAAAAGCCTTTTTCATGGGAAACTAAGGTCACAAACCATTTATTTAGCCAAAAATACAAGATGCATCAGTCTCCAATCTAAAACTGATGTTTGTTGATAACTTTAACTATATTGAATACGTCAGGTGGAAGAGCATTGATAATTTAACCCTTAAATGCCTGATTTTCCAAAAATCATTGTAATAATGTTTTTCGGCTTTCATTTTTCAAATAAATCATGGGAAAAATACTTAAAAAATCATATTTTGTTTTAAGTATAGTTTACGGCTAAAAAACAGTTTGTTACTAATCGGCAATACTGGTGTTTAATTGAAAAAATAATTTCCCTTGATAAAATTCTATAATATTAAACACACAAGAATTTTAGGAACTATAATAAGAAATAAATTTTACTTGCTCACTGCAGGTCAAAATAGGATATTTCGCAAGCTTCCAAACAAACCAAAAAGAACAAGTAGCAACAATTGAAAAAATAAATCTATCTTTATTCTTACACAGCACAAGTGTTGCCATCTACATGTTGAAAATCGATTTAATAATGTCTTCAGAATGTATTTTTATTGGTAACATTAGGCATATAACTTCAATATTAAGCCCCACCAGTGGCTGAGAGGTTCTGCTCTCGAAGCTGGTAGACGGGAGGTGCTGGTTTCGAACCCAATCGCGCCCGTCGGCCTAATCATTTCGGAGTTTTCGTGGTTTTCTTCGAAACCGTGGATTTCCATGCGTAAATACGGGTTAGGTTCCCTTAGAAAGACCCCCACGAAGGGCACTCTACCCCAGGGCCTATATCCACGTGTTGATAATTGGCCGTCACAAATACAAGCTTCAATATTATTCTAATAGTATTTTAGAGCCTAAATTGAGTGTGTTGCCGAAAAGCAACACCAGGCATTTAAGGGTTAAGCCAAAAAAGGTCCTGGGTTGGAATCCAGGTATGGACACCTTTTCAGTCAGTTGGATAAATCGTATAAACAAATATTTCTTGTTCTACAAAATTAGAACACCAATTAAACAACTTAGAACTTCTAGAACACAAATTTAAGTACGCCAAATTCACATAAGAATTTTTTTCATAATTCGTGGAAGATAGGTTTAAAGAATCCTAGGTTTAAAAGTGTGCAACTTTGGTACTGAAATACTTTGTATTTGCACAATATTTTATCTTTACTAGACGTAGAAATGGTTCCCTAATTTATTAAAAACTTTAACTTTATTCGTCAGTAAAGTTTGTTAATATCTGGTAAGTAATTGCGGATTAAATATATCCATAAAAGTATTGATAAACAAAAATTAAATATGTTTGACATTTAAAAAAATTCGTATCGACTTAAAGCAATTCGAGAAAAATCTCCTGTCAGAAGACAAGTTTTAATATTTTCAGAATGTATTTTATTGGCATCATTAAGCATTATAGCTTCAATATTATTCTAATAGTATTTTAGAGCCTAAATTGGGTATGTTGCCAAAAAGCAACACCCGGCACTTAAGGGTTAAGGCGCATAAAATTACTCTAAAATACAGGCATCCAGAGCATTTGGAGCCCTGTTTTACTCGGGACACCAAGCAACACTAGTGGTGAGTGAGAGTCAACTCTCGAGTACAAAAGATTAAGAGGTGTGGAATCACACTGCAACAAAAGCCTTTTTCATAGGAAACTAAGGTCGCAAACCATTTATTTAGCCAAAAATACAAGATGCATCAGTCTCCAATCTAAAAACTGATGTTTGTTGATGACTTTAACTATATTGAATACGTCAGGTGGAAGAGCATTGATAATTTAACCCTTAAATGCCTGATTTTCCAAAAATCATTGTAATAATGTTTTTCGGCTTTCATTTTTCAAATAAATCATGGGAAAAATACTTAAAAAATCATATTTTGTTTTAAGTATAGTTTACGGCTAAAAAACAGTTTGTTACTAATCGGCAATACTGGTGTTTAATTGAAAAAATAATTTCCCTTGATAAAATTCTATAATATTAAACACACAAGAATTTTAGGAACTATAATAAGAAATAAATTTTATTTGCTCACAGCAGAACAAAATAGGGTATTTCGCAAGCTTCCAAATAAAATAAAAAGAACAAGTAGCAACAATTGAAAAAAATAAATCTATCTTTATTCTTAAACAGCACAAGTGTTGCCATCTACATGTTGAAAATCGATTTAATAATATTTTCAGAATGTATTTTATTGGCATCATTAAGCATTATAGCTTCAATATTATTCTAATAGTATTTTAGAGCCTAAATTGGGTATGTTGCCAAAAAGCAACACCCGGCACTTAAGGGTTAAGGCGCATAAAATTACTCTAAAATACAGGCATCCAGAGCATTTGGAGCCCTGTTTTACTCGGGACACCAAGCAACACTAGTGGTGAGTGAGAGTCAACTCTCGAGTACAAAAGATTAAGAGGTGTGGAAGCACACTGCAACAAAAGCCTTTTTCATGGGAAACTAAGGTCACAAACCATTTATTTAGCCAAAAATACAAGATGCATCAGTCTCCAATCTAAAACTGATGTTTGTTGATAACTTTAACTATATTGAATACGTCAGGTGGAAGAGCATTGATAATTTAACCCTTAAATGCCTGATTTTCCAAAAATCATTGTAATAATGTTTTTCGGCTTTCATTTTTCAAATAAATCATGGGAAAAATACTTAAAAAATCATATTTTGTTTTAAGTATAGTTTACGGCTAAAAAACAGTTTGTTACTAATCGGCAATACTGGTGTTTAATTGAAAAAATAATTTCCCTTGATAAAATTCTATAATATTAAACACACAAGAATTTTAGGAACTATAATAAGAAATAAATTTTACTTGCTCACTGCAGGTCAAAATAGGATATTTCGCAAGCTTCCAAACAAACCAAAAAGAACAAGTAGCAACAATTGAAAAAATAAATCTATCTTTATTCTTACACAGCACAAGTGTTGCCATCTACATGTTGAAAATCGATTTAATAATGTCTTCAGAATGTATTTTTATTGGTAACATTAGGCATATAACTTCAATATTAAGCCCCACCAGTGGCTGAGAGGTTCTGCTCTCGAAGCTGGTAGACGGGAGGTGCTGGTTTCGAACCCAATCGCGCCCGTCGGCCTAATCATTTCGGAGTTTTCGTGGTTTTCTTCGAAACCGTGGATTTCCATGCGTAAATACGGGTTAGGTTCCCTTAGAAAGACCCCCACGAAGGGCACTCTACCCCAGGGCCTATATCCACGTGTTGATAATTGGCCGTCACAAATACAAGCTTCAATATTATTCTAATAGTATTTTAGAGCCTAAATTGAGTGTGTTGCCGAAAAGCAACACCAGGCATTTAAGGGTTAAGCCAAAAAAGGTCCTGGGTTGGAATCCAGGTATGGACACCTTTTCAGTCAGTTGGATAAATCGTATAAACAAATATTTCTTGTTCTACAAAATTAGAACACCAATTAAACAACTTAGAACTTCTAGAACACAAATTTAAGTACGCCAAATTCACATAAGAATTTTTTTCATAATTCGTGGAAGATAGGTTTAAAGAATCCTAGGTTTAAAAGTGTGCAACTTTGGTACTGAAATACTTTGTATTTGCACAATATTTTATCTTTACTAGACGTAGAAATGGTTCCCTAATTTATTAAAAACTTTAACTTTATTCGTCAGTAAAGTTTGTTAATATCTGGTAAGTAATTGCGGATTAAATATATCCATAAAAGTATTGATAAACAAAAATTAAATATGTTTGACATTTAAAAAAATTCGTATCGACTTAAAGCAATTCGAGAAAAATCTCCTGTCAGAAGACAAGTTTTAATATTTTCAGAATGTATTTTATTGGCATCATTAAGCATTATAGCTTCAATATTATTCTAATAGTATTTTAGAGCCTAAATTGGGTATGTTGCCAAAAAGCAACACCCGGCACTTAAGGGTTAAGGCGCATAAAATTACTCTAAAATACAGGCATCCAGAGCATTTGGAGCCCTGTTTTACTCGGGACACCAAGCAACACTAGTGGTGAGTGAGAGTCAACTCTCGAGTACAAAAGATTAAGAGGTGTGGAATCACACTGCAACAAAAGCCTTTTTCATAGGAAACTAAGGTCGCAAACCATTTATTTAGCCAAAAATACAAGATGCATCAGTCTCCAATCTAAAAACTGATGTTTGTTGATAACTTTAACTAAATTGAATACGTCAGGTGAAAGAGCATTGATAATTTAACCCTTAAATGCCTGATTTTCCAAAAATCATTGTAATAATGTTTTTCGGCTTTCATTTTTCAAATAAATCATGGGAAAAATACTTAAAAAATCATATTTTGTTTTAAGTATAGTTTACGGCTAAAAAACAGTTTGTTACTAATCGGCAATACTGGTGTTTAATTGAAAAAATAATTTCCCTTGATAAAATTCTATAATATTAAACACACAAGAATTTTAGGAACTATAATAAGAAATAAATTTTACTTGCTCACAGCAGAACAAAATAGGGTATTTCGCAAGCTTCCAAATAAAATAAAAAGAACAAGTAGCAACAATTGAAAAAAATAAATCTATCTTTATTCTTAAACAGCACAAATGTATTTTATTGGCATCATTAAGCATTATAGCTTCAATATTATTCTAATAGTATTTTAGAGCCTAAATTGGGTATGTTGCCAAAAAGCAACACCCGGCACTTAAGGCGCAAAAAATTACTCTAAAATACGGGCATCCAGAGCATTTGGAGCCCTGTTTTACTCGGGACACCAAGCAACACTAGTGGTGAGTGAGAGTCAACTCTCGAGTACAAAAGATTAAGAGGTGTGGAAGCACACTGCAACAAAAGCCTTTTTCATAGGAAACTAAGGTCGCAAACCATTTATTTAGCCAAAAATACAAGATGCATTAGTCTCTAATCTAAAAACTGATGTTTGTTGATAACTTTAACTATATTGAATACGTCAGGCGGAAGAGCATTGATAATTTAACCCTTAAATGCCTGATTTTCCAAAAATCATTGTAGTAATGTTTTTCGGCTTTCATTTTTCAAATAAATCATGGGAAAAATACTTAAAAAATCATATTTTGTTTTAAGTATAGTTTACGGCTAAAAAACAGTTTGTTACTAATGGGCAGTACTGGTGTTTAATTGAAAAAATAATTTCCCTTGATAAATTTCTATAATATTAAACACACAAGAATTTTAGGAACTATAATAAGAAATAAATTTTACTTGCTCACTGCAGGTCAAAATAGGATATTTCGCAAGCTTCCAAACAAACCAAAAAGAACAAGTAGCAACAATTGAAAAAATAAATCTATCTTTATTCTTACACAGCACAAATGTTACCATCTACATGTTGAAAATCGATTTAATAATGTCTTCAGAATGTATTTTTATTGGTAACATTAGGCATATAACTTCAATATTAAGCCCCACCAGTGGCTGAGAGGTTCTGCTCTCGAAGCTGGTAGACGGGAGGTGCTGGTTTCGAACCCAATCGCGCCCGTCGGCCTAATCATTTCGGAGTTTTCGTGGTTTTCTTCGAAACCGTGGATTTCCATGCGTAAATACGGGTTAGGTTCCCTTAGAAAGACCCCCACGAAGGGCACTCTACCCCAGGGCCTATATCCACGTGTTGATAATTGGCCGTCACAAATACAAGCTTCAATATTATTCTAATAGTATTTTAGAGCCTAAATTGGGTGTGTTGCCGAAAAGCAACACCAGGCATTTAAGGGTTAAGCCAAAAAAGGTCCTGGGTTGGAATCCAGGTATGGACACCTTTTCAGTCAGTTGGATAAATCGTATAAACAAATATTTCTTGTTCTACAAAATTAGAACACCAATTAAACAACTTAGAACTTCTAGAACACAAATTTAAGTACGCCAAATTCACATAAGAATTTTTTTCATAATTCGTGGAAGATAGGTTTAAAGAATCCTAGGTTTAAAAGTGTGCAACTTTGGTACTGAAATACTTTGTATTTGCACAATATTTTATCTTTACTAGACGTAGAAATGGTTCCCTAATTTATTAAAAACTTTAACTTTATTCGTCAGTAAAGTTTGTTAATATCTGGTAAGTAATTGCGGATTAAATATATCCATAAAAGTATTGATAAACAAAAATTAAATATGTTTGACATTTAAAAAAATTCGTATCGACTTAAAGCAATTCGAGAAAAATCTCCTGTCAGAAGACAAGTTTTAAATAAATGTAACTGAGCTTTAATTTTTGGACATCAGTGTTCGGATGTTATACAGGGTGTCCATAAAAGAATGTCCTAATTTCAATGGTATGGTAAAGTGCCCTAATTTCGTCCCCTTTCCTAATTTCGTCCCCCTTTACTTATCTGCGTCTACGAAAGTGACGCCACTTATCAAGCAAGGCACAGGGAACGGATTGTAAAAAGGGTCAGTAGTGAAAGTTTCGTTCACCAAGACGCATACATATATTAAAGACGCCGGATTTCCTATTTTCAGAAGACCTGAGTTCTTATTACGTCGTATATAGAACATTATTTACTGAACTGTAAGTATTTATTTCTTATTCATTGCATGTATTTTACGTAGGTGAGATGCTGACAGCAGCATACAGCCAGTTTTAGGACGCTCAGTTCATCTTACGGTAACTGAAGCTCCGCCATATTGGGAAGTAACGTGGTCCCAATTTCGTCCCCCTTGCAGTTCTTATTTTCGTCCCGGGGACGAAATTAGGAATGCTTTTTCATGATAATTATTTCAAAATGAAAATAAAGTTTAATCTAAAATAAAATAATAAGTATAATAAAATAAAATAAAATAAGATATAAAAGTTTAAAATAAAATTCAAAATGAAAATAAAGTTTAATATAAAATAAAATAAAAAGTATAACAAACTAAAATACAATAAAATAAAAAAAGTTTAAAATAAAATTCAAAACGATAATAATTTTTTTACTTAAAAAAAAACTTTTATTTTTATTTTAAAACAATATGTATATTGTCTCTCTTGATCGTTGCAGTTGATGCCACGGAAGAAGTGGGATAATGCTTTGCACTGGAGAATGGTGTTATAATCGTGTCTTTGCCTAACCATTCAACAGTAAAACTACAACTTCTCGATGTCGCGTTTATGCCTCCTTTAAAACGTTTTATGCTAAAGTAATAAAAAATTCGCTGTCAAAACATCCTGGTAGAAAAGTTGAGAACTTACAAATCGCACAACTTTTTAATGAAGCCTACGAGCATGCCTGATCAACCATCATCAAACGGTTACGTTATGGTCGCCATCAGCCTTAAAGAGATCAGGGAAGTACCAGTGATCACATCAGCAATTTCTGCCCGAAGAGGTTCAGTGACATTGAGCTCTGGATCTCCACATAAAAACAAAGTGAAATATTTCCATGCGAATAAGAAACGCTCAGCCAAAAAGAAAAAAAAATTACGCTGACACCCACAATTTTCAAGGGAAAGGGGAAGATAAACCATGTAAAATGTCCAAACGTAATTTAACCAGCGATTCTGATGACGAAAGTGATTCTTCTGTTGATTCCTTATGATGGCAACACAAGCTATAATGATGGCGACAATGATGCAGAGTGCTCTCTCTGCTAGAAGCGTTTTTCCGATGATAAACATGGAGAACAATGTCTTCACTGCCTTCAATGCTGCAATTGGTCACACGAAATATGCTCAGGAGCAAAAATCAATACAAAATTTATATATTCCTCATGTTTGGATCGCTAATGTATCGTTATGTTTTTCTTCCACTGATAATTAGTACATTTCTTTGTTTCTTAATTTAATGTAAATTAAGTTACTTACTCATTTAGAAATCAATTTTGATTTAGTTATAAGTTAAGCATCGGCGTATTGGATTTTTTAAGGGGGACGAAATTGGGACCATTTTTTTTTTCTTTTGCCATACAGGTACTTTTGAAAAGACAATTTTTCGCATTGTTAAAAATTTGTTGCACAATATTTACCTATGTTTCTATGTACGTGGATAGTTATTCTATGTAAAATCCAAATTTGGTAGGCGTTCACTGAAAATTAAAACTTCCAAGGACTTAAAAGTGACTGGGGGACGATAATAGGGCACCTTACCCTATATAGTATAACAGTTTAATTTAGACTATTTGCAACAAATCAAACATCAAAGTGGAGGTAAACTAACCCAGTTTTTCTCACAAATGTTCAATAGGTGCACCTTTAGTTATACGCACACATCCAAGCATTAAGTCCAATTCTTCCCGCACTTTGGTTAAAAAGTCCAGCGTAATGGAAGCAATAGCTTCTTTAATTCTGTGTCTCAACTCTGGCAAATCATTAGGTAGCGGCAGAACGTAGGAACTATCTTTTATAAAGCCCCAAAGGAAAAAATCGCATGGCTCTAACGGCTTTTAAATCTTCAGCCCAGACGATTTCAGTCGTGACGTCATTCATGACGTTTTGGTTGGAAACTGACTCCAAACAAACGGTTGCTATGTTGTATTTTCTATTTTGTTTGTATATTATAGCTGTATCTTATATCTATATCTCACATCTAAGTGTTTTAATACTTTATATGTAGTGGTAACATTTTCTACGATTTAAAAAGAAATGACGGATTAGCAACAGTTTGTTTGGAGTCAGTTTCCAGCCAAAACACCATGACTGACGTCGCACTGAAAGCGTCTATAACACTTTACGCTCAGGAGTCGCCATTTTGCATGTGTGACACTGCAAGCGAGTCAATAACAAAACAGTACTCGCGCATGCGCTTATCTAACACTGTTTGAGTTACTCTTTATTTGTAACCTTGAACCAACACTCTACAACGCTTACTGTGGATACTATTAAAGTTTAGAACTGAGTCACTATTTTATGGACACCCTGTATTTTAGAATTTCAATATGCATTAACTAATTTGGACAAATGAAGTTATGAATCTTCTGATGTCATAGATTATGCGATTATGAGAGAATGCCTATACGACGAGGAAACAGACGTCGAACGTTAAACCGAAAAGTTTTTACCCGACTGTCAAGAATGGTGTTCTGGTGGAAGTGTTTCACGCGTATCTGGATATGTGGATTTTTTATACCCTCGAAACATCCCAACGGCTGGATGGATTTTAATGAATGAGGTCTCTATCGATTCGTCTTAACCGTCCGATGGTTATAGGCTAGGTTTTGTTTTTATGAATTCAAAATGGCGGCTATAAAATACAAAATGGCGGTAGAGACAAAAAAAAATACGCACCCTATTGAGTGGCATATCATTGGATAGGTCTTTCAAAATGAAGACGACGTTTCATTGACTATTTTACAGTCAGAAGCTCCGTTTAAATATTATACAACCTGGAAGTTGTGTAGGTAGGATCTCTAGCTTTACTGCAACTCTAACCGTCATAGACATCTATAGGCCTCATCAAAACAGTGTTTATAAATAGGAACTAACAATTAAACACAGCTTAAAAGTCATCAATACAAGGAAATAAAAAAATGGATAAGTAATATAAAAAATAGTTTCACATTGAAGAGAAATAACTAAGTAGTTCGCTTTTTACGCAGTCGGGTTTTTTAATTTTTTTAACTTATTCCTCGTTCAAATTCCATTGAGGGGCGCATCAATCAGAATGTCTTGTCTAGATATTACAAAAATATATAATCTGCATACTATTAAATGGCAATCAATATCAGATAAGGAAATATTCACTGTAATTTCAGAATTCCGTGTTGTCCAAATTATGCCAAACCCTTCATAGTGTATAAAGACTACCGTTGGCAATTCATTTTTCATTCTTTCTTTCTTAATAATTATGATGTAGGTGCTTGTTTTCAGCGATATTTTTCTTTTCTCATTAAAGGATGCTACAGAGTACGAAGAAACAGAAAGGGAAGGAAAATTATGTAATTAAATGACATAACCATTATCAAATGATTTGTTTTTCTTAATGAACATGCATAATTTCTTTCCAGCGTGACGTCATTTCGCAGGCTAAAAGTTTTCGCACGTACTCTACTTAAGGCATACAAATGCATCCGGATTTTTACATCGCTCTAAATTTCGTCAAAAAAACCTTTCAGGTTTTGAATATGCTAATTATTCCTTTCAGGTCTACGTTCGCAGCGCTTTCTAAAAAAATGTAGGATATTGAATAAATACACATATTTTTAGTTCAGTTGTGATAAAGAATGATGAAAAAGCATAAAATCATAGCAATATCTTCATAGCCTTTTACAAAATTGGGTTTTTTTACCATTTTTTTTAGCAAAATTGCCTGCCTACGTTCGCAGTGCTTATTTAAAAAATGTAGGATTTGAATAAATACGCATATTTTTAGTTCAATTGTATTACAGAATGGTGAAAAAACACAAAATCCTAGCAATATCGTCATAAACTTTTAAAAAATTGGGGAGGGGGGGGTGCCTTTTTTTTTTGCAAAATTTCAAGCAAAAGAATTTAAAAACATAAAATGTTAGCAGTTCACATTTTTTCTGTGTGTGTGTGCAATAAATAAAAGGTAGAGCAACCACGAGTGTAAAATGTAACAAAAACTAAAACACAAAAAAAATTTACTAATGAATGTAAATAATTCGTTATATATCAAAATGAGACCTATTGTATAAAGTATAAATTAGTATCAGGTTAACAAACGCTGAAAAGAGCATTAATTAGAATACTTGTTTAAGAAAAAGAAAATACTATCGAAAATAAGAAATAAAAATCATGCGTCCAGTACAGACTATGAAACAATTTCTAACACATTCAAAATACTGTAACAATGCTTTACAGTTTATTATGTTAAAAAATGATGTCAAAATAAACAACTTAGAAAACGCGTAATGCATTTGAAAACCTAATTTCTGCAATTAGCATCAATAGTCGAAAAATATCCGAATTATTTTGTTCAGCCCTGTATATGGCCAATATATTTTTACGTATACTCAAAAATTTAGTTCAGTTCAAAAACGCATAATGCATTTGAAAATTCCCATTCAGCCATTTCCGTCAATAAGCCGAAATATACTCGAATTATTTTGTGCAACACTGTATATGATCTATAGACACCCAGTAATATGTAAAAAAAAAATAGTTACATTTCAAAACGCGTATCACAACTGAAAGCACACGTCCAGCACTTATTGCTCATAGGCAGTACTCTAGCCAAAATCTTTTGTGTGCCCCTGTAAATGAACGAGAAATTAAATGCACAACATATTCTACAGTAAGCGGCTTATGGTACACCTCAGTGATACATATAAATTTCAATATGTTTAAAATAGTGTAATATCATTAAAATACACTACAAACGATTTCTTCCCACAGACCGTAATGGAACGGAATTCGTTTGAGTGTTCCTGTAAACGAATCGTAAATGCTACACACTTCGTTTTCAATACCAAACAAGTCATAGTTAACCCCGATAACATATATCAATTTCATGGAAATCTGATGGGGCATTAACGTGAGTTATTGCACGGACAAACTGCAGACAGACAGACAAACTGAAGTCACAAACACTTCAAAGTGTTAATAAAAAATGTCTGCATATATAGGAAAGAGAAGCTCTAATAAAGTGTAACCCTATGACAATCAATCGTGTAAAAGTGAACAAAAGAAATTATGTATTAGAATGCGAATAGAACTGCATCGAATGAAATATTCAGTAACACTCGAAAAACTTCGTAAAATATAAATTTTGTAAATGAGTGATCAATACTGAGCATTTACCAGGATAACAGTGAAACACCTGTGACAATAGGTGAAAACTACTTATAACTAAAAGAAAGGCTTGGATTGTGAGCAATGTATGTGACAAAAACTAACTGTTAAATAGAAAGTCAACAATGGCGAGTGTGTATATACTATATATACCTTGAGAACCATGGGAGCAAAGATAATTTTTTTTATAACACTTATTTTAAAATGTACAAAATTAATGGCGTTTACAATATAGAAAAAAAAATTGATGGTTGAATTGATGATGAGATAAACATAGTCAATGTAAATATCGATATATTTTACGTAAAAGCTTGATGTGCATTCATGAAACAAAAAATAAATAACTCCGATCAGGCATGCATGTACAGTCGTGGAAAAAAAAAAGTAAACACCCCCCCCGCCCCTAACTCCTCAACAAATTATCGTAGACGAAAGTTACCGGTACCGAACGATTGGAAATAAAGTCTACTTTTAAATGATGCATGTAAAATTTTCTTAGGGGGCCATCTACATATTTAAACGAATCCAAACTTCATTTTTTTTCAATGGCAATACCCAATTTTAACGAGATATTTCAAATCTTCGGTTCAAACGATGCCTAGACAGAAAATTTCAAGTCATTTGAATGATAAGTTTTTGAATTATAAACATTCAAAATTTAGTGCTTGTAATGTTAAATTGCATTTTCATATTTTTATTTATATCTCCTGGAATTATGCTCCTAATGTGCCAATTTTTTTTTTGTAGCAATAATACTAATACACTCAAACATAAATACGCTGAATTTGCAATTTTTATAATTTTGTGACATGAATTATGAAATTAATATTCGAAAAAATTATGAATTTCAACCTACAATTTTTTTGATGGATTTAGATTTATTAAGTCCTGCTTTATGGAAATCCGAAATTTCACATTTTTCTTCCAAATAGTTTTCAAATTATGCTTAAAAAACGGCAAAATGATGGTTTAAGGGACCGTCTATGATAGAAGTGAGTCGATATTTTGAAATTTATTCTGCTATCCTGTAATCTAACAGGCTTCATTGCCTCCTTGAGTGGCTCTTCAGGTAGAGATCTGCACGGGCCGGCCCGCGGGCCGGGATCGGGTCTATTTTCATTCACGGCACTCGGGCCGGACCGGGCCTTACTGTTTTCTGAAGTCTCGGGCCGGGCCGGGCCGGGCTCGGGCCTTACTTTTTTCCTGAAGGTTCGGGCCGGGCCTAACTTATTTTTTCTGCACACACCCGGGTACTGGTTTCATTCCTAATCTTCATTGTCCAAAATTTTCATTCCTAGTTTTCACCCACCCCGTATGAAAATCATTGTCTCGGAATGGCCTGGTCCATTCAAAGGTCAGTAAAACTAGGCTTGGCACAAATTTTTTGTCAAAAAATGCATACATTTTTAAATCGCCATTATTCTACAGTTAAACATTCAAATTCATTCTTTTTAAAGAATAGTAGATTTCTAAACTTATTAAAATATAGTTAAATTAAAATATAGTAAAACGTGTGAAAAAGAACCGGTCTATGACAGAATCTTCTTTTAAACTGAAAAACGTGTTCGTCCCTGCAAAATTAATATACTACTTAATACTACGTAAGAAAATTATAAAAATTAATAACAAACAAAATTAATATACTACGTGAGAAAATCATATATAATACATTGTACTTGCTAAGAAGGGAACTTGTCTATAATGCATTTTTTTTTCTATGCAATTCAGTCTTAGATTTTTCTGTATAGCATTTGTCAGATATTTAACACTTCAATACATGGAATATGGATTAACAATATTAATGATAACTGAAACATTTACATACAAGAAATAGAGATTCGTTAAAAAAAATAAATATCGCACCCTGCGGCACTTCTATAAAAATGAAGATTATAACCATGAAAAGAAAAGTTAAGAGAAATATTTTTGGCTTGATCTCCTCATACGAGGAAAACTTTTAACCAAATCGACATAAAAATCAATGTTTTGTAGAAATTCACTCGGGCCGGGCCTGGCTCGGGCCGAGATTTTAACTTTTTTTCGGGCCGAACTTTTAACTTTTTATCCAGGCCGGGCCGGGCTCGGGCCGAACTTTCAACTTTTTTTCCGGGCCGGGCCAATATTTTTTTTTTGTACGGGCCGGGCTGAATTTCTTTTCCTCTGAGTCGGGCCGGTCCCGGGCCTGGAAATGTCGACCCGTGCAGACCTCTAGCTTCAGGTGCCTTGATCAAGAAGGGGGCTCTCTCGGTTAACAATCAAGTATGGAACTTCAATTTGGATACAGCCCTTAAAATACGCTCGTTTTAAAATAAATAATTTCTCGGAAACTTATGGGACGAATTGCATAAAAATTTGTTTTTAGGCTAATAGAAGGATGTAGAGTTCATTTATGCTGTCAGAATTGTGTACTTCTATTGAAAAAAATAAAGTTATGGTTCGTTTTAATATGTAGATTAATATGTGCCCCTTAAGCAAATTTTATATACATCATTTAAAAGTTGTCTTTATTTCCAATCGTTCGGTACCAGTAACTTTATTCTACGATAATTCGTTGAGGAGTTAGTATGGGGTGTTTACTTTTTTTTTTTCCACGACTGTACATTACTTTGAGAGTTAAGGCCCTAAACTAGTTTTTATAACCTTTTAGTCGAGAAACCAAAATAACGCGTGGGGTTTTCGAAGTTTCCGCACTCCACCTAAAAGATGTGCTGTTTAAAATTAACCTCTCAAGCAGAGAATGCAGTTACACAGCGTTTCCAATCTCGCGATATTCTATACAGTTTTTCAACGAACCCAGTGGGATTCTGCGCTAATCATCCTTTTTCATTATTATTTAATTAAAAATAAATTAAGGAGTTTGCGTTGTTCTTATAAATTAAACTAAAAAATCAAATATAATATTTTTGGAACAATTTCAATTATTAAACAATTTAAGTTAATATATGTATAATAAAAAACAGTTTTAAAGCACAGCTCTCTGTTTGTCATATAAACATTAGTCGGATGTGGGAATCCCAAAACTTTCTTCTATCTCATGCATGCTAATATTTCCTGAAAAATGAAGCATAACAGTGCCAACGGTTAGATGATTTACACCAAAACCTAATCAGCAGCAACTTATATCAATGTACCTGAAGTTTCATGAAAATCCGTGCATTAGTTTTTGAGGCAGAACTACTGCGGAAATCGTAAATAAATCTAGAGATCCTACATTAGGAGAGATTGGACATTGACGGAATGTCCGCCATTTCCGTTACAAAATAGATGGAATGCCGTACAACGCAATGCATTTTCGTCAGCGTCTAACACTTTATTTTATTAAAATTATTAAAATTTCATTTTATATGCCTTCTGAGAGTCTATCAGAACATAAATGCGAGTACATTTCCATTATAATGAGAGAATTCTCAGAAAATGCATTTTTTTCATTCTGCTGAAATGCAGGTTTAGCATTTCGAGTCTGGTCGAAGAGCAGAGGAAGTTTTTGAAAGAGGTTGCTATATTTTGGAATTTTCATTTAAAATAAACATATTTTAGTTATGCATAACACAAGAAATGCTAGAAATGTAATTTTATGTAGTGTGGGTATCTATTTTCTACATTCCTCTGCCTAAGTGTTCATTACTATAGATAAATTAAGTATACTTTTCTAAATAAATAAATAGATAAAATGTATTAGAGGAAACTCTTTTGAATTTTAAAAGAAAGTTAAAAATATATCATTTAATAGCAATAAGAAATTTGAAAAACAATTACTGAAATATTCAGAAGAGTGTAGATTTTTGAAATAGATTCTGTTATATCGTCTGTATTATATAGGGTGTCCGGTCTCAACGGTGTCCAATGGCTAATTCCTAAACCGTTAGTCATAGACATATAGTTCCAATTGCAAAAATGTTTTAAATGAGGTAAAGAAGTATTTGCAAAGCGATTTCGGCCAAGAAAAACATTTATTAAAAAATTACGAAATTTAAATTTTTATACGGCCCCCAGGTCCTATAAGTGATATTTAGTAAAAGTATCCTATTGCACTGACAAGTAAGACAAAAAAAGTCCCATTCCTCTACGATTAAAACTGACCGAGTAATAGATGTTTAAAGTTGGAGCATCTTTTTTGCTTCAAAATAGGGGTCAGTCACAAATTTACTAGAAATAAAAATAATAGTCAGATATAAATTTAACATTAAACATTGAGAGTAAATTAACATTACAAATATATTTTGAGATTTTTGTTCATTCAGACATATTAAAACAAAATATACAACTTGCACTAAAAATATAAGTAAAAAAAAAAATAACAGAAATTTTGTTAAATGATTATAAAAGCAACAGTCACAACTCTTTTGAAAATGATACATAGTTAGATTACCTAATCTAAAACTTAATTAATAAAAATTAAGGTTATCTTAAAAGGTGCTCGAAGTGACGTCCCTTTGGCTACAATGCAGAAATGTACATGTCAAATAAATTCTTCTTCTACTTTTTTCAACATTGTAGGTGGTACAGATCTGCACGCCATAGCAATACGATTCCACAAATCTGCTTGGCTAGTGGATTCTCTTTCATATACCTTATTTTTCAGAAGACCCCAAAGAAAGAAATCTAAAAGATTCAAATCTGGCAATCTGGGAGGCCACTTAATACGGCCTCCATATCCGATAATATTATTTCCAAAAGTACTGGTTTGATTTTGGGCTTTAAAATATTTTTTTCAAACAAGTTTTTATAAAGAACTAAAAAGTTGAATTTGAAAAAAGCATAATATCATCAAAATGTATAATAAACAATCCCTGCTCATACATCGTAATGTATCTGACTTCTTTTGTGCGGCACTGCATAAAAAATATAAACGCAACGCACTTTCATTTGAAAAATTACATTGTGAATCTCTATGCCTTACATAAATGTTACTGATTTTGATTTTAAAATTTTTGTTTGTAGGCAATAATGTATACAAAATTATTGGAGTGGTCCTGTAAAATAAATATAAATGGTACGTACCTAAAATCATATTAATATTACATTGTCATTGGATTTACATATTTATGCAAAATTTAAACTTGATCGGATATTTGGAAGTGAGTTAAAATTGGAATACAAATTTTGAATTAGGAAGACATACATACGAACGTCGTAATTTAAAAGCTTATAAAAGTAATACAACTTTTTAAAATAAAATCATCAAAAGAAACACACTCATTTCCTTACCAAAAAAAAAAAAACAAATAAACAAAAAAATGTCAAATTTCAATTGAGAACATCAGTTTCGAAACTCGCCTTATCCGAAATTTAAAAAATCGTGTTTCTCTATCAATCTATTCTATTGGTATAACTGTACCAATCAAACACTACAATCTCCAAATTTTCAATGAATACCAATGGGCGCATTTAAAGGTTTTATGCGATTTCCCAAAATTTGATTTTCTCGATAAGGCGAGTTTTGAAACTTACTTCTTCAATTATTTTAACCAATCTGAAAGTTAATTATTAAAAATTAACACTACCGTAATATTTATAGGGGGACAGCACCTTCAGTTAAATCGCTTTAAAAATACTTCTTTACATTATTTAAAACCTTTTTGTAATTGGAACTATATGTCTTTGACTGACTAAAGGTTTAGGAATTAGCTATTGAACATCGTTTGGAGTGGACGCCCTTTATAATACTTTAAGCACTTCGTGTACGACCCCTGAAAGCTTGGTCCAACTCATCTGTTTTCGGTTACAGAAAAGTGGTTTAAGTCATAAAATTGAAAATGTCATAACTCGATCAATTTTAGTGTTAGATGAATGGGACTTTTTTTGTCGTACTTGTTAGAGAAATAGGAAAAGTTTACTAAATATCACTTATACGACCGAGGGACCGTATAAAAATTTAAATATCGTAATTCTTAAATAAATGTTTTTCTTGACCTAAATCGCTTTAAAAATACTTCTTTACCTCATTTAAAACATTTTTCTAATTGGAACTATATGTCTATGATTAACGGTTTAGGAATTAGCCATTGAACACCGTTGAGACCGGACACCCTGTATATTACATTCATAAATTTAGATAACTTTAAAGAAACTGATTAGTAGTTGTGTGAAATTAAAAAATTTCAATTTTCCAGCTTTAATACATTTTATAATAGTAAGTGGAGCTAAATATCTGAAAAGAAAAAAACATTCTGAGAGAAACTGAAATAAAGATTTACATACATATGCTTCGTAATGTTTATTTATGAACTTAAAGGCTCTCTGCTTTAGAGTTTATACATTATGAATTTGTATATTTTTGCATTTGTCAGAGTCTGCGCTATTTTTTATGCGGAAAATTGAAACTTCGAGATGCTTATGTTTTATGTGCCCTTTAATTCAAAGGACTTTTTGAAAAGAAAATATTAAAAATGAATAGTTTAAGTATTTATAATTTATAAAAATTTTCGTATTTTAAGTAGAGTGTACTATATTACGCTCTTCAAATGAATATTTCAAAATGTAAACAAAATTCATTGGCAACAACGGATGCCAATTATCGCCAACTGTCAAACTTCGAAAGTCAAAATTATTTACAAGTTTTGCTTATCCACTACGCAAAGATGTAAATAAAGATCAGTTTTTAAATGTAAAACAAGAGACACAGAAATGAAATTGCTTTTTTATGCCACTCGTTTAGACCGTACTTATTATAATAAAACTGTTTAAAGTTGACCGCATACACAGCAATTGGCCTCAGACAATTTAAAATATGTTACAAAGTAAATAAACATTCATAAATATTGAAAAATAACTCTAAAAACAAAAACAACTTAGCTATAACTGTATAGCAAGTCTTGATGCAATATTTAAAACGCTCTATCTTACAAAATCCAAATTTTCTTCAGCGTATAATAACGACGTATACGAAATGCGTAACTTAAATGGCGGATTTGTCAAATCTGCCGGTGCCGCAATGTCCAATCTCTCTCTAATGTAGGATCTCTAAATAGATCTACATAGCTGCGCCGCCTGTTGGTCGATTTACTCCAAAAACTAATTAGGACCAATTTATATGAGGGACTAACTGAATTTGAAGTTTGATGAAAATTGATGCATTAGTCCTTGAGATACAGTTATTGCGGAAATTGTGATAAATGCAGTCTAGCAGCGCCACCTTTTGGGTGATTTACACTGCAAAGTAATCAGCACCAAATTATATGAAGGACTAACGTAATCTGAAGTTTTATAAAAAATCCGTGCATTAGTTCTTGAGATATAACTATTTCGGTAATCGTGAAAGATACAGCATAGCAGCGCTACCTGTTGGAATATTTACACCAAAAAGTAATCAGCACTAGTTTATATCAGGGACCAACTGAATCTAACGTTTTGTTAAATTCCGTTCATTAGTTCTTGAGATAGAGTGCCCACGAAATTTGTGTCACATACGCACAGACAGACGGACAGACAGACTCACAGACATTTTGTAAAAACATTCTTTTTTTCGGGTTCTCTGACCCCTAAAACGTGTAAATACGTCTAAAACCGGAATTCCAAAATTATATATAAAAGATCTCGCACATTTTGATGCTTAATAATTCATAAAATAATGAAGATAGATTTAAATTAATAATATTAATGGTTAGATAGATTCAAAAAGTTTTATGGTCTTTGCCAATGTATTTCCACATGTACCAATTCTCTTACCGCTGATCTCACAGATCTCCTAGGACTGTGTAAGAATATCTCTTTGGCACGCTCAACCTCAACATCACTTGTGCAGGAACGTCCGGGAATCTTCTTATTTAAGACACTTTTAGTTTCTTGAAACTTCTTTTTTCCACTGCAAGATAATGTTTCTCGGTGGGGGATTTTCGATGAACCACCATAAAGTCTGCGCTTTCTCTTGTGGTGTTGGCAACGAAATTGGCACATGTGGAAATTCATTGACAAGGGCCATAAAAGTTTTTGAATCTATCTAACTATTAATGCTATTAATTTAACTCTATCTTCATTATTTTATGAATTATTAAACATCAAAAGTTTCAGGCATTTTATAGACACCCTGTATTTTAATTAATTACAAATAATAATGGGGCTTAATTCAGAAGTTATAGGATGGTCTTAAAACAAACTAAACGTTTTTGAATAATTTAACTCACCATTGCTTGCGCATAAAAATATTTCTTAGATTGCGTTGAGTTCTAAAATGATTTATCAACGAAGTATGTTATTTTTATTTCATTTTTTTAATTGATTGAGCATTTGGCGTCATCCGCACAAATCTCCCATTATATATAGAGTATTGTAACATGTAAAGAGTCATTCATTTTCAAATGTATGATTTTTATTAAATAATATTGTGGAATGTCTTTACAAAAATCAGATTAACTCGAATTCCACGCACTATAATCAAAACTGAACCCGAACACGAAAATAAGGAGCGCAAACACGACCTCTGCTACTGGTAAAATCAGATTAACCGGCCCGTAGTGTTTGTTAGAGGTCTGTACAGACCGAAATTTCCAGACCCGAGTCAGGTCCGAACGATACAAAAAAAATTTGGCTCGGCCCGGTATAAAAGTTTGGCCAGATCTTGGCTCGGTCCGTGCAAAAAATTATTTGCTCGGCCCGGTATAAAAGTTAAAAGTTTGGCCCGAGCCTGGCTCGGCCCGTACAAAAAATTATTTTCTCGGCCCAGCCTGATGTTAAGGCTAAAATTTCGGCCCGTACAAAAACTTAATTGGCCCGGCCGAGAATTTCTACAAAACATGCCGATATTTCTGAAGCAACATTATCCTAACAATTAAAGTTATTTATAAAATGCACTTATTTATGCATAGCTTATATCCGAAGTGCATAGAATACAAAATATAAACAATACTGAGAAACACTTAGACAATTAGGTACATAAACACTGATTAAACTAGTATGTTGTGGCCATCACAAAACTTTCTTCTGTCTCATACATGTCAATACTTCAAAATTCGCTATCACAGTGCCAAATTAAATGGCAATCTATGCTCATCATGAGGATTCTAAAAAGATGAAATTCCGTGCATTAGTTCTTGAGATATGACTGTCGCTGCAATCGTGTAAATCCAGCAAAATTCAGCATAGCAGTGCCACCTATTGGGTGATTTACACCAGAACCTAATTATCATAAACTTATGTCAACGTGTAACTGAATAGGAAGTTTGGGGAAAATTCGTGCACTAATTCTTGCGATAGAGCTATAACGCAAATCATGACAAATGCAGCATAGCAGCGCCACCTCTTGAGAGATTTACACCAACACATAATCAGCAGCAATATTAATCAAGGTATACTTGAATCTGAAGTTTGATGAAAATTCGTGCTGTAGTTAGTGAGATGGAGCTATTGAGGAAATAGTGCAAAATGAAGCACAGAAGCACCACCTATTGGAAGATTTACACCAACATGTAGTCAGCATCATTTTATATCAAAGAGTAACTGAATCTGAAGTTTGATGAAAATGTATCCATTAGTTCTTGAGATAGAGCTATTGCAGAAATTGTGTATATCCTGCAAAATTCAGCATAGCAGCGCCACCTGTAGGGCGATTTATACCAAAACATAAACAACACCCATTCATGTCAAGGACTAACGGAATCTGACGTTTTATGAAAATCCGGGCATTAGTTCTTGAGATACAGCTTTGCGGAAATTGGAAAAATGCAGCATAGCAGCGCCACCTGTTGAGTGATTTACACCAAAACCTAATCAGCACCAATTCACATCAGGGAATACCTAAATATAATCTTTTTATTAAATTCCGTGCATTAGTTCTTGAGCTATAGCGCCCACAAAATTTGTGTCACATACATATAGACAGACAGACTCACAGACAGACATTTTGTAACAACATGTTTTTTGGTATCTCTAACTTCTAAAACGTGTAAATACGTCGAAAACCGGAAGTCGAAAATTTTCACGAATCCAATACTTTCTTCTTGCAAAGATAGAAGAAAGTAAAAATTGATTTAGGCAATTACGTTCAAATGGCGATTCAGTAAAAAAAAAGTCAACGTAGTAGAATTAGAAGGAATCCAAAAAATGTTTAAATAAAATCATAATTTTAAAGTTCTACAAATCAAAAAGGTATATTTTAAGAAATATATGTGTAATTTCTTAAACCAGAATTACTTTCTAAGGACTTCGCTAAACAAATGTATAACCTGTCTATAATTTTTACAAAAATAAATAAATAAAATGCAAGACGAACTTGTGCTCGGGAGGAAGAATTTAGATGACTGCATGAACACGGTTTGGCACGGCCCGACCTGAGTTTAGGAATGAAAATTGGCCCAAGCCCGGCCCGGCCCAATCCGCGGGCCGGGCTCGGGATTTAGGCTGTCTTCTCGGAGGCTGGTGTTCGGGCTCGGACCCATGCAGACCTCTAGTGTGGGCATTTGGAAGCGAAGGATCCCACTTTGCGGGTTTGTAGTTTCAATTATCAAGATATGAGTTTTGAATCACTGGAAGAAAAAAGAATATAAAAAACTTTAATGATATAATTTAAATATTCTTATGACTTCATGCTTTTGATCCATATCTTTGTCACCCATATGATCAGGTACGGTCACTGAACACATTGAACTCTAAACGATGTTTTAAACTAAACGTTTAACTCGTTCTAAAGTTATACTCGTTAATGGCATCGCATCAGATGTAAATCACTCATCATTAAACCGATTTCGGGGTTCAACGCTTATTGATATCTAGGTTTGAAACCGTAGTAAAAGCTAAACTTTACGATCTGATCATCGGAATAATTTATCAATATTTCAACACAGTATTGAATCAGAAAACTATTTCGTTGAATGTTCTCAATATGATTATTACTTTATGACTTGCTCAAAGAAGTATGTATGAACCAGAAATTCAAAAAATATTAAATTTTCTATATCATTAATATTAATCACTAAAAGTTTTTTCTGACATTTGACATAAATTACATGAATTCTATAATGCTTCGTATCCATGACAGGATTCATGGATTCTCTCATGGAATTCCATGAATTCTTGTCCATAACTCCATGTATTATTCATGGACTCACAGACGAGAATTCATGGCTGGATTTAAACTATTCATGGATTAATGGATGGTTTTTTAGGAAGAGAAAATTCCAATGGAGTCGATTTTAATAGTTTTCTTTGTTTTGTTTTTCTTTAAAAGTTGGAGTGGAGAAATTCTATTTCCAGTTAGTTTTACTATATGTTCACACCTTATATTATTATAGAATGTATGAAGAAAGTGTATAGAAATGTATTCTGTAGAAAAATGTTTCTTAATTTAGCATAATGTAACGCACGGACGAAAATAAAAGATAATCTCTTCCGAGTTACCCTTGATTACGAAGGGTTGAGGCTTATCTTTAGAAACCTGAGAAACCCAAATATTTTTGAGTTTTGAAGAAGCATTTATAAAATAAAGTTTCTTTTGCTACCACTGATTTTAGGAAGCGTAATCCGAGTATTTTTTTTATAGTGCATTAATTAGTTTTCTAAGCAAAAATATAGGTTATTAGAATAGTATCATTTATCTATTTAGCATTTTCTGCTACGTAATGGAATTTACACATGCAAGAGTAACAAAATAATATTAATTTTAATGTTAGTGTCAGTGCTCTTAATATATCAGGTTTGTCTGTAAAAAAAATGCTTGTTGAACATGAAAATGTTTACTTAAGAGTAACAAAATAATATTAATTTTAATGTTAGTGTCAGTGCTCTTAATATACCACGTTTGTCTGTAAAAAATGCTTATTGAACATGAAAAGGTTTTCTTAAGAGTAACAAAATAATATTAATTTTAATGTTAGTGTCAGTGCTCTTAATATATCACGTTTGTCTGTAAAAAATGCTTATTGAACATGAAAATGTTTACTTAAGAGTAACAAAATAATATTAATTTTAATGTTAGTGTCAGTGCTCTTAATATACCACGTTTGTCTGTAAAAAAATGCTTGTTGAACATGAAAATGTTTACTTAAGAGTAACAAAATAATATCAATTTTAATGTTAATGTCAGTGCTCTTAATATACCACGTTTCTCTGTAAAAAATGCTTATTCAACATGAAAATGTTTACTTAAGAGTAACAAAATAATATTAATTTTAATGTTAGTGTCAGTGCTCTTAATATACCACGTTTCTCTGTAAAAAATGCTTATTCAACATGAAAATGTTTACTTAAGAGTAACAAAATAATATTAATTTTAATGTTAGTGTCAGTGCTCTTAATATACCACGTTTCGCTGTAAAAAATGCTTAATGAACATGAAAATGTTTACTTAAGAGTAACAAAATAATATTAATTTTAATGTTAATGTCAGTGCTCGTAATATCCACGTTTGTCTGTAAAAAATGCTTGTTGAACATGAAAATATTTACTTGAGAATGGATAGCATAAAAAAAACCTATATTCTGGGTTGGGAAAACCTATTAATACACTCTAAAAACGAGTCGAAAATGTTTTCGAAAATCAATGTCAGCAACTGAAATCTTATTTTTATAAATGCTTCTTTAAATCTCGAAAATATATTGGTTTCTGAACTTTATAAAGACAAAGAACGTGGGTGATGATTGCTTTCGTGACAATATTCTGTTTTATTCTTGCAATAAAAATCACATAAAGGTAGAATTGTGAAACGGAAATTCGGTGAACAGTTTGGCGTGCTGTGGACCCTACAATCAAGTGACGGGATTGCTTTATTAATTCTTCCCTATTATTCTCCGAAATTCACAATGAAATGAACGGATGTTTGTTCATATTAGCCATGATCCTACTTTTGTAGCCCATAATAAGCGGGAAAATCTTAATATAGTTTAAATGATGAACCTTTCTTATTGAACAAATTGCTGTTTTAATCGTGATCTCGTGTTAGCCGTGCTCGTATTAAACGAATTTTACTGTATGTTTTTCTTGGTTGTACACATACATTCCGAGTTCTGCACTACATTTCGAGGATTTGTTTATGGATGATCATCTATTTATAGACGGACAGCACAAGAGAAAAAAATTTATTGGGACAAAGAAATCGAAGAAATGTAAATCAGAATCGGAAACTAAAGTGTAAAAATTTACAAACGATTGTGGGAGAAAACATGCACTTACTACTGAAACCTGAATAGCATGCTTTTAGAAAAACAACTTGAGAAAAGAAAGAAAGAAAGAATGGAAGAAAAAAAAGTTTTGTGGGGATTTTGTCGTAGATTCGAAAACACAATCTTGTTTTTGTGGAATTTCCGTGAAAAGAAATGGGTATCTACAGCCTTGATGACAAGTCTCTCAATTATGGAAACTTAAATATTTCTCTTATTCTCTCATTATGATAAGAATTTTGGAAATCATGTGAAGAGTCTTCTGAAAAGAGGAAATTTACTCAATTATTTCAACAATGTTGGTCTACTAAATCGACTATTTTTCGTACTTTTTCTGTAAAAGCCTTTTCTAGTTCAATTTCAATTCAGCATTTTAAAAATGTATAAACTCATTTTTCTTAAAGAGGCAACATATCTCTGTACCTCTATCCCTACCCGCCTTTTGACTGTCATTATCTCAAATGCTGTAAGCGTATTTTTTCAAGTAATTTTTATTTTCACATGAATATTCAATTACTCCAGTAATAGTAATATGTAGTACTTGTGTAAAAGAACAATTCAAGCATGATCTTTAATTTTCAAAAAACCTATTTCCAAATGGAAAATATATTTTTGTATACTAGATATAAATATTTTTGAATGAAAGTTTGCAAATTGAATTTTGTGTGTGCGTGTGTGATAAGGGAAACTTCTTGAGAGACTACATTTAAAGATGCTATTTTGCTTTAAAAAAACCTGTAGTAAGTGAACAGCATTTATTTTGGTACTTGTTAGTTATCCCGTCGACCCATTTCGCCAAATTATATAAATCGCCAAACCACTTGCCAAATTATAAAAATTGACATAACTTTTATGTTAAATAACGAAAGAACAAATAAATTAGTATAACATTAATAAAAATACAACTAAAACGTCGAAATAAAAATCACTTGATGACGTAAACACGTGTTGTCAAGTGAATGTGACATTTACGATCAACCATTATTGGCATTTAATCTTACAATTTGGCGACAATAATTTGGTCGACGGGATAACTAACAAGTAATTTATTTTTTAGATGTTAACAGAAATTGCATCTATCACGTTTATAATAGACTTGATAATTAATTCATACTAGTATATAACCTCGGTCCAATATGACGGAATGATGATCTGTGTTTCTATTTCATAAGACTTCATACATACAAACAAACAGCATGAAGATTTTATTCAATAAATGAAAGTTAAAATTCTAGTGCTTTATTCACCTTGAGTTAAATAATTAAAGTGTGTATAAATCACAAATAATTGTACAAAAATTATTTTCAGGTGCATACATATAATATAAAGATATTTAAAATACAAATTTAAAATATCTCAAAATACATCAGAAAAACCTAGAACGTTTTCAACCATTACAAGGCCGTCTTCAGTTATCTGGCATCTCACCCGACGTACAACATTTAAATTTAAATTACAATGTTTTCTTCTGGACAATTCTTGAATAAGCGCAAAGAAAATAATAATATCATTTAGATCCTACTGAAGACGGCCTTGTAATGGTTGAAAACATTCTAGGTTTTTCTGATATATTTTGAGATATTTTATATTTGTATTTTAAATATCTTTATATTATATTAAACAAAAACCTAATTTGCAGAGCAAATTAAAAAAACAAAATTTATTTCCTAAATTGTTTAAGCCCGAGAAGGGGTAGATATTAAGATATTTTATTCATTTCGTTCTACATTTAATGTTAAATTTTTGTAACAAATAAGTTAAACCAATTGAACATTAAAAGATAAAAATGAAATTCACACAATATAATGCTTTAAACACCTATATACTTAGATTCCGTTCAAATGAAATCCAAATAAATCTTAGACTTTTTTTTTAAGTTTTGTATTTTGCATGTATCTTATCATATGTACAATCGTCATAAACATAATGCAGTACAAATATTTACAACTTAAAAATGGAAAAAGTCTAAGATTTATTTCGATTCCATTTGAACGGAATCTAAGTATATAGGTGTTTAAAGTATTATATTGTATGAATTTCATTTTTATTTTTTAATGTTCAATTGGTTTAACTTATTTGTTACAAAAATTTAACATTAAATGTAGAACGAAATGAATGAAATATCTTAATATCTGCCCCTTCTCGGGTTTAAACAATTTAGGAAATAAATTTTGTTTTTTTAAGTTGTTCTGCAAATTAGGTTTTTGTTTAATATGTCAAGTTTTTTAATAACTACTGCATTCAGACGAACACATTTCAAAATTAATGGAGGGTATATCATCATCAGCTTTTGATTTGTGCGATATCGCATCACAATTTGTGATGCAATTTACCTATGTATAATTCAAAATGTTTCACCAGTGCAGTAATGCGGGTTGCTGTACTTTGGTCAAAAAATTATAATCTGAACGTAAAAAATCTGCTTGAAAATGTCATTTTTATTTCCACTATGACGCCATATTCATCTTCTTTTTAATTCTTAAAAAAAAAAAAAAAAAAAAAAAAAAAAACTATTTCAGGTTCTTCAGTTTCATGTTTCACGTGAAAATCATTCAACTAAATATAGGCAAATTATTATTACGGCTTTTGAATTATTTACAAAAATGAAGGGAAAATGTTAAATTTTATTAGAAAATGTCCGTTGAATCTCAATGAAAAAAGCGAAATTTGGAATTATTAAGAAAAATATTTGAATAATGTAAATAAAAATTACCCCATGTTACTCTCTAGATTATAATCCACCTATATGCAAAGGCATTTTATGATCCGTTTTGACCCTGACGTCAGGTAAATGTTTTTACACTTTGAATTTATAATATTATTAGAATTAGCAAAGAATTAAAAATGAGTGGCATCAGTGACAAAAAGGTGGGAAGAAAAAATGAAAAAGTTATGATCTCCATAGGCTTTTCTATGTTAAATTAGCATTGAGAAGTGACACTGGAAATAAATAAGTATTGCGCTGCCGCGCAATACTTAAATGTATGCACCTGAAAATAATTTTTAGTACAATTATTTGAAGATTTTATTGTTGAAAGATGTATATTGTACTAAAAAATTTTTTTTTTTTTTTAAACGACAAACGATTTCTACAAATACAGATGATGAGGATATATTTTTACTTTCTTCTATCTTTACAAGGAGAAAGTATTGGATTCATGAAAAATTTCGACTTCCGGTTTTCGACGGATTTATACGTTTTAGAATGCCCAGAACACGATTTGATGGTTTTTAGAAAATGTCTGTCTGTGAGTCTGTATGTGACAAAAATTTTGTGGGCGCTCTATCTCAAGAACTAATGCACGGAATTTCACAAAACTTCATATTTAGTTAGACCTTGATATAAACTGGACATGATTAGTTTTTGGTGAAAATCGCCCAACAGGTGGCGCTGCAATGCGGCATTTTGTACGATTACTGCAATAGCTATATCTCAAGAACTACTGCACATATTTTCATAAAACTTCAGATTTAGTTAGTCCAAGACATAGTTTGGTGCTGATTACTTTTTTGTGAAAATCGCCCAACAGGTGGCTCTGCTATGCTGCATTATTCATGATTATCGCAATCGCTCTAACTCAAGAAAAAATGCACGAATTTTCATCAAACATCAGATTCCGTTAGTAACTGATATAAATTAGTGCTGTTTAATTTTTGGTGTAAATCGCCTAACAGGTGGCGCTGCTGTACTGCATTTTTCACGATACCCGCAAGAGCTGTATCTCAAGAACTATTGCACGGATTTTCCTCAAACTTCAGATTTAGTTAGTCCTTGACATGAATTGACGTATAAATTAGTGCTGTTTAATTTTTGGTGTAAATCGCTCAGCAGGTGGCACTGCTATGCTGTATTTTTTGCGATTTCCGCAAAAGCTTTATCTCAAGAACTAATACTTGGATTTTCAACAAACTTCAGATTCAGCTATACCTTGATATCATTTAGAGCTGCTTATTTTTGGTGTAAATCGCTCAACAGGTGGCGCTGCTATGCTACATTTTTCAGAATTTCCGCTATAGCTCTACTTCAAGTACTAATGCGCGAATTTTCATCCAACTTCAAATTCAGATATACTTTGATATGAATTGGTGCTAAGTCAATGTAATTTCTTGTACTATTTAAATGATTTAATTGATGTGATTTATATAGAAGAAAGTTTTGTGATGGCCACAACATACTAGTTTACAGAGTATTCAATTTCTGAAACTGTTCATCGAAAAGTAAAGGCTCCTATTAATAATCGCTAGAATTAAGAAATGAAAAATCAGTGAAAATTACATCATGTTGAAGCAACAATATCAATTTTTCTCCTTAGTTTTATAAATGTAAAAATACATTTCAAGAGAAGCATAACGTCAAAAGCGCAAACTTTTCAAACATACTTTTTTTTATATACGTACTTTTATGCTTAATCACAGTATATTCAAATAAATATTTGTTATCTATTTAATTGTAATGTAAAAAACTAATACAGTCATAATGCATAAAGATAAAATAAACCCAATATTCTCGAGAGTGCGCAATAAATATGAATTTTTATTCGCTTATAGAAATAAAAGACGTGAATAAAATTTTTCGAGAAAATAACTTACAAATGAAAAAAGGCATTGAAAAAGCCACGTCTCAGAATATTTTTCATTATTTCTCTTTTTCCTGAAACAAAGGGAGTAATCCGATTGCCACCATTTTCAAGAAATTTCATTAAAAATATTAATTAAAACATAAAAATGAAAATGTTAGTTGCAAATGTTAGTTGTATGAGCACATCTACAAATGAGCAGCTTCCATTTAAAAAAGTAATTAGTAAAATTGGTTCAGTAGAAAGCTCAAGGCAGATGACTAAAAAAACAGCCTTGTGCTTTTAATGTATAGATTCCTTCTATATATAAAAAAAAGTTTTGATTTGGAAATGGACCAATGAAAATCTACGTAGATATTCCCGGTAGATCGGCATCCAATTTGAACGCTTAAGCATGGCCTTTCTTCGTTAATATTAAAAAAAAAACTGTTGCATACAAAAATATGAAAATCGGTGGTATTATAGAGAAATGTTTGATGAACACGCTGATGCAGACAGTTTTCAAATCGAAGAATTATTTTAAGAGATATTTAATGCTAAAGTTGGACAAAATCGTTCCATTAAAAAAGTTTTATTGGAGCAAAAACTATACATGAGAATTTAATCATTTTTAGATCATTTTATACGTTATAAGTTCCCTGCGTGCAAATTGCATTTATTTTTTTTATTTGCCTCATTTTTTGAGGTTTTATTTCTATTTTAAATTCAAATTTTCAGCATTTCGAGAGATATTATTTACAGAATTTAGAAAATGTTATTAATTTAAACTGTTGCCAACTGTATAAACAGCGCAAACAATAATGTTTACTTCAAAGTAAAAAAAAATTTACACGTGACTATTATAAACAGAATAAAAAACCTTTAAAATTAGAATTGAATGATTACATGTTAAAAGCAGGAAAG
This sequence comes from Maratus speciosus, assembly GCA_963932465.1. Lineage (NCBI taxonomy): Eukaryota > Metazoa > Arthropoda > Arachnida > Araneae > Salticidae > Maratus > Maratus speciosus. Next base: position 93,576,499 of record OZ010786.1, on the reverse strand, counting down.
TTACGTCATAAGAACCATGTTTATACTTGAATTTTAAAAGAGAAACAAAATGTTAAAATAAAAAAAATCAGTACTTCTTAGTTATCCCGTCGAACAAATTACTGTCGCCAAATTGTAAGATTATATGCCAATAATGGCCAATAAAACCATTAGTTCGACGTTTTATTCGTATTTTTATTAATGTTTCGTTAATTTATTTGTTCTTTCGTTATTTAAAATAAAAATTACGTCAATGTGTATAATTTGGCGAGTGGTTTGGAGATTTATATAATTTGGCGAAATTGGTCGACGGGATAATTAAGAAGCACCAAAAAATCATTATTATGCGTTTAAACTTGTAAATGGAAGAAATTACGTCATATTTAAAATGGCCAAAAAATATGGTAAAACAATTTAAATTAAAAAATATATTTGCACGAGACATTTATCTGATATTTTGAGATAATCTTTTTAACGATTATCGTGAATTCGAAGACAGCGCAAATAATATTGCCTCCTAACAACAAAAGTATTTTCACGTGAATATTAATAAGGGAAGTAAAACTTTGGTGTAAATTATGTCAGATTTAAAACGATACATTTAAAATAAATTATTTAAAAGAACTATCTTATAGCGCTGTTAAAAAATACCGGCAGACAATGACACTGTTTACTTCATTTTACATTAGCTTATTTTCAAACGTTTAACTAATTTTTTTATTAAATACAAAAAGAGCCATTGTATCTCTTAACAGGAGCAGATTTGGTCTTAAAAATCCCCAATCCAAGGAAAACGAAAGGAAACCCGTTTACAGAGAGATCGCTGCTTTTTTTTTTTTTTTTTTTTAAATTCAATTTTTTTAAGCCGAACAAATTAGCGTGCTTTTTGGATTTTGGTATGCCTAAACGGGGCTTGGCGAGAGTAGCTCGTAGGGGGCAGGGCCCCGTAGTAACATAAAAAAAATGTATTTTCTTTTAAAGAGCTTATGACTTTGAACACTTCTATTCTTGCATCTTAATAGTCATAAAAGCAAAATTTATTTAACACTTAAATGCCTGATTTTTCAAAAATCATTGTAATAATGTTTTTCGGCTTTCATTTTATAAATAAATCATGGGAAAAATACTTTAAAAAATCATATTTTGCTTTAAGTATGGTTTACGACTAAAAAACAGTTTGTTACTAATCAGCAATACTGGTCTTTAATTGAAAAAATAATTTTCCTTGATAAAATTCTATAACATTAAACACACAAGAATTTTAGGAACTACAATAAGAAATAAATTTTACTTGCTCGCTGCAAAACAAAATAGGGTATTTCGCAAGCTTTCAAACAAAACAAAAAGAACAAGTAGCAACAATTGAAGAAATAAATCTATGTTTATTCTTAAAGAGCACAAGTGTTGCCCTCTACATGTTGAAAATCGATTTAATAATATTTTCAGACTGTATTTTATTGGCAACATTAGGCATTATAGCTTCAATATTGTTCTAATAGTATTTTAGAGCCTAAATTGGGTATGTTGCCGAAAAGCAACAACCGGCATTTAAGGGTTAAATGATTGTCATAGAGATATTTGTTTAAAAAAATGAAACATTTTTTATACTATAGAAACTAAATTATAAGAAATTTTAATCGGTAATTATAAAAGTATCATTAATTCTAAACATTTCGCTACAATGTCAACAAATCAGTTGAATTTTCTAATTAAAATAGGATCGATTATTAGTAAATTTTATTATTACTATTAATGTTGTTTTGGCGATTGACCCAACCGCTGATCAATTAGCATTTCTGATCTATCGACAACTCTCAGCGAAGTGTTGGCTCAAAGACGGTTCCATTTAATCCAACACAGACGAAACGGCGAAACTCAACAGTTAGCTAGCGAAGTTAGAAAACAATGGGCCAATTATCTACAAACTAGTGTAAATGCCCGCCCAAGGACGGTGGGCAGAAATTGTGGTTTTCTCTTAAAATTTGAAATAATTGATAAAAATATTCATATACAATTATTCCGTAATTGAGTTATTTGGTTTAAAAATCATAAAGAGTCAGTACATTGAAATACAGTATTCAAACATTTTGCATTTGAAAGCCCACCCTTCCTATTCAACTTTGTAAAGTTTAAAATTATGCAATGTTGAGAAGTAATTAAGTTTGCAAAAGACAAAAAAAAAAAAAAAAAAGAAAGAAAGAAAATGGATTAATGATTCATCAAATCAATTTTTCCAAAATAAATTAAACACACAAACTTAAAACAAACAAGTTAAAGACTATGTTTATTATATTAATACTCAGAAAATAGAGTACGTTTATGTTAGCTTGGCGATGTGATAAATCGCCAAATATTGTTCCCATTGACATCATTCATATTGCACCAATTTCACTTAAAATATAAACCTTCAACCCATTTCATTTAAAAGCATAACTTTTATCTAAAATACAAACATTCAAAATACATAATTTGCAAACAATTAAAATACATGCCTTTCACTCATTTCCTTTAAAATACATAACAATAATAATAATAATATAGTAAAGTGGGGACAGATGCCGCAGTTTTTCTTTTCTTCTTTTAAAATGTACAATAAAGCAAAAAACAACAAACTAAGTACCAGAAATCATTAATCAAACCCTTTAGAATCAAATTTTTATGTTAAATACGTTAAAGGCCTCTTAATAAAGCAGGCATAATTATTTTCCCAAACATCCTTTTTTAACGTCATTTTTTATGTGCTGGGTAAGATGCCGCATGGGGTGTGGTACAGATGCCGTATGGAGAAAAAAGCTATACTGTTTATTTTTTTTCAAGTAAATCACATTTTTATTTCCTCAAACTACTTAAAATGAAAATAAATAAAAGTAAACTTACATAAATTATATACATCATTAAATTGTGAAAAGTTTAACGAAAAGTGCAAGCTCAAAAAATAAAACTTAAGGCAAAAAAAGAAAAAAAAAACATTTCACTGGAAACAATAGACAGCATAATTACAAAAAAGATATAAACCACTTGTTAATATCCAGGCGACCATTGTAGTTTGCTCTTAAGTACTAGTTCCATTCATTTTAGGCCGTAGTCTTTTTATTTTTGGCTTTTCTTCTAATTTTTTTTCATTTCGTATTTCTATTCGCCCACAATCACCACACTTTCCGTTGCAAGAGTAAAGTGAGCATGTTTCATGCAGCCACCGATTGCATGTTATGCACTGAATCCAATCCGCTTTAGACTTTGTTTCTTGATATGACTCCAGACACTCAGCACATTCAGAGTAATCAAATTCCAATCCAATACTGCCTTCAGAATCCATAAGAGGAATACTTTCGTCACTGTCGGAAGATGACTCACATTTCAGTTTCTTCCTCAAGTGAGGTGTTTTCAAGTTGATCTTTCCCTTCTTTTTTTAACACATTTTACTTCCGCCAAGCTGTCGTTCTTTGACGCTTTCTTGCTTCTTTTGATTTTTATTTCCTTCTTCTTTTTTCTTGTTTATAAAATCTGTTCTTGTAATATTTGCAGCCTTTTGCTTTTTCTTACTTGGCTGTATAGATCTTTTGACCATTGTTTAATAGTTTAGATGGTGAGAATTGTAAACGGCCTACGTTTTCCTTATTCATACTTGGTGAACCACCACTGTTGCTGAGAATATTTTCATAAGTAGCAGAATGCGCTAATATACGTTCATTTAAATGTAAGTTGTACTTAAACCGCAGTGATGAATTTATTGAACCGAAAAAGAAAAATATATTTTGCGGCATCTGTCCCTCAAGTTCGTTGCGGCATCTGTCCCAAAGTGGCGGGTAAGATGCCGCGTCGCCATTTTGTGTCATGTGAGCAACGCGAGAGAAAGACAACCACATGTCTGTATTCTACGAGGATCTAGTCTACAGTTGTAATTGGTTTTGGGATGAAATCTCTGTTTATTTTGCTTAAAATATGTTATAAAGCTTTATTAAAATAATTTTAGCAACTTACCGTGCAGGTTCGAACCATAAAAACCGGCATAAATATGTAAATACTGACAATTAAGCGGTGGAAACGCATACAACACAGCAGACAGCATTTAGGCACACAATGAAATTCTTAATTAGGCCTAGGGAGCGCTAGTGTTGCCAATACAATCTCTGCGGCCTCTGTCCCACCGCGACGTCTGTCCTCACTTTACTATAATAATAAATACCATAACATTTTATTTCAACTTCAAAGCACTGTTTCTAAATCACACACGCAAAAAAATAACTACTATTGGCGGGGAAAAAAACCCATTATTGGCGAGATTTGCTCCCGGGTAACATAAAAGTAACGAAAATAGAGTTGAGTTTTCCAAGACTTTGCTTTTAAATTAAAAACTATTTTCATTGGTTCATAGTCGAGGCTAACGAGAAAGACAGGCTACCGCGGTGCGTCCGATTCTTCTTTTTTTACAGACCACTGGAGTCACGTGATGCTATTTTCGCACACCTTCATTGGTGCATTCGAGCATCACGTGACTCCAGCGGTCTGTAAAAAAGAAGAATCGGACCCACCGCGGTAGCCTGTCTTTCTCGTTAGCCTTGGTTCATAGTCGAATGACGTTAAAGGCATATTAATACTACAGGAGTTAAAATATTCAATGCGCGAAAGTTTTTAAATTTTTATCAATGAATTTTCAAAAATGAATGACTCACTACACATTCTTTACATTTGTAAAATTAATCACAATTTCTGAAATGTTCGTTTGTTTATATCGGTAATCTGTTGTTGGTAGCTGGTTAGTTTTAATTTAGAACTTAAAACATTATAATTATATAGTTTTTGAAGGTTTTAAAGAAATTGAAGAAGAATAGATGTAATACAATGTAGATTATTTCCATAAGTCGTACAATTGCTTTATTTACGGCATCGAAATGATGGCCGCGATGTTTTTATTTTTATTTTTCCGAGGATGAGCGTGACCCGGTATCGTCACCTTAGCGTATTATATATAGATGTGATACAACGTATATTATTTCCTTAAGTAGAACAATTGCCTTATTTACGGCATCGGAATGATGGCCACGATATATATATATTTTTTTTTTTGAGGATGAGTGCGACCCGGTATCGTCACCTTAGCGTATTATATATAGATGTGCATAGCTGCCAACTTGTACGGATTTTTCCCACCACTAAAATTTAATAGTAAATTTCAACTAAAACAATCGCCGAAATCTAACGGATTCCAAGGATGAAACAAGACAAAAATGTCTGTTAAATATTAGTGGTAACAAAAATCCGTACAAGTTGGCAGTTATGGATGTGATACAACTTAGATTATTTCCATAAGTCGAACAAATGCTTTATTTACGGCACTGGAATGATGGCCGCGATATGTTTTTTTTTTTTTTTTTTTTTTCTGAGGATGAGCGCGACCAGGTATCGTCACCTTAGCCTATTATATAAATTGATAATTCTGCGTTACTTGAGAATCTGTTTTCGAATGTGAAACTATTTGTATAAAAAAAAGGAAGAGTCAGTCATGTCTTGTAGAAAGATAACGGTTAAAATCATGAGAATCGCCAATCAAATCCATACTAGAATTTCTAAGAATATTTTGCGCTAATTGATACAAAAATAGATATCTCAAGTTAAGAACAATGTGTTAATATTATTTAGGTATCTATTGAAAACAGGAAAATAGGAAGTCCGAGCGTTAGTATACGCCAATCTTACTGCAAGGTAAATTCTATTCAAATTTATGAATACAACATGACTTTTTATAGAAAATATGTGTAGAAAATGGATTTGATGAAGCTTCAAACATGAACGGGGAATATAGCGAAGACTTTTACCCAGACTCATAGATATAAAATACCAGCCCATTTTCATACTTGGTGTTATGCGAATGGGTTAAACCATGTAAATGGTACACAAGCATGTAAAAAGCTCAAGTTCGTCAAAATTTTAGTGGCCTCTGAAAATCCATTGCCCCCGTTTCCAGAGGCAGATTACTCATTAGGCTGAGAAGGCTGAAGCCTGAGGACCTGAAAAGAAAGGGCGCCCCGGTACTAAGATTTTCTTCATATCGGACCAATATTTTATTCAAAAGATATATGATAATGCAATATTCTTTTTTTAGCCCCCGGTACGGTATGCTATTTCTTTCTCCCAGCTTATTTTGTCTCCAATAAATAACGTTACCTTGTATACGCCAGCCGTAAAACAAAAGCCGATGTTTCATTGTGCGATTAAATACTCTACAGCATTTTTTAAAACTTCTAAGCATCGCACATTTTCAATGCTTATACCGTCGTATTGGGAAAAAAAGTACTTTTTAATGCAATTTGTTTGAAAACAGCATCTGCATTTGTTTTTGAAATATTAATTTTTTTGTAGTTTTTAGCGACATTTCTTTCATTTTAGCAACTCAAGTACTCCATTTCTGTAGAAAGTAAAGAAAAAATTGTTGAAAAATAGCAATTATATCTTTTTGTTGCCATTTTCTCTTAAACATTGAAAAAAAAGAATGAAAATATGTGCTTTTTTGAGAAAAATATAAATGAAGGATTTATGATAAAACTTGGAGCTATTATAAACTATATTTAATTTTAAGTATCTATATTAATGCAAATGACGACATTTTGCATAAAATAAAAGCATGGGCTTTAAGTCTTAAAATTGAAAGATGTTTTGCAGTAGAGTCCCGATTATCCGAGTACCGCCTAACCGAGTTATTTTCTTCTGATGGACTGGTGGTTTCTATTATTATGAAACAGCCATTATAAATGAAGCGTTAGATGAAGATGAAAGAGCAGCCGTAAAAAGTTAGAACTCTGATTTTCTGGTCAGAATGGGGGGGGAAATGGTCATAATTTTTTTTTTTTTTTTTTTTTTTTTTTTTTTTTTTTTTTTTTTATTATGGCGATTTTTTTTTTTTTTTTACATTCTGACCAGAAAATCAGAGTTCTAACTTTTTACGACTGCTCTTTCATCTTCACCTAAGGCTTCATTTATAATGGCTGATTTAATAGAAGCCACCAGTCCACCAGAAGAAAATGAAGTAATGGAAATGCCGGGGGTGACACTAAATTCTGAAAAAGCAGAATTCCTGTTCTCTAGTTTTTCACTCATTTATTCAATTTGAATGACTGAATTAACATATACTTGGTATTCTAAATGCTACTTCCCTTTTAATTTTTTCGATATTCATAAGAAAAAAATATTCTTGCAATTTCTCAGCTTTCAGTTTGTGATGGATTTGCACAGAGGTGGCTTTTGTAACCACAGCATCCTGGGCGAGATTTTGTCAGCGTCTCTACAAATGATATATAGTAAACTCTCTGTAAGGCGGACTCTGTGTAAGACGGAAATCTGTCTAACTCGGAAAGATTTTCAAGTCCCAGCGAATCCATAGACATAGAGTAAAATTTGTCTAAGGCGGAATATTGTCTACTACATAAAATTTTCTGGGTCCCGATAGATTCCGCCTTAGACATAGTTTACTGTATTTTAAAGAAACTATTAAAAGCTGTATGGATTATATTGAAAAGGAGGTGAAGAGGATGTTGACGAAGATAGCGAAGAAGTAGTTGAGATGATGGATAGTGGTTTATATATATATATATATGTAGCATTTTGCTACCGACTTTCAGATATTTAGGTGACACCAGTACACCTCGACATAAAATGTAGTAGAGCAATCAAAACCATCCATCCGTTATATTGAAAATATCGGATTGCAGTCAGAGTGGCGAGAAAGACAGGCTCGAAAAACAGTGAGATAATTTCCCTTACGTAATGAATATAGATAGTCATTATCACTTTTTAAACTGGTTTTATTGACAAAAACATAGTAAAACACTTCCAGCAGTTATTCCATCCACTCTCAAAAATCGATCATCGCTTCATAAAACGTTAGATGTTATAAGAATAGGATCTACACATTAGAACGTTCCCTTCAAGCGACGCAGCTTAATTAGACAACCAGAAAAACTTAAAATCTTCTCTCCATCGCCGATGTAACGATATTTGTACTGCGAACAACAGCGCGCGGACGGTTACAGAAAGGTAACAGACCAATGCTAGAAGAGAGGTGGGGGAGGATGGGACATAAAACAGATTACGATTCGATGGGAAAGGATGACGTCGATAAAGAACTCTTTATACGGCGTCAGAATAAAAGCGCAAATAGCGCTGGCGGACGCATGGAATTGTGGGTATAGAACACAAAAGAATAAATGATATTAAAACATTCGAAAGAAACAGAATTTAGTTTTAGAATAAAATTAAAAAGTAATTTAATGGGTTTTATAAGATTAGGCGAATGGATTAAGGTTTTTCAGAATAATAAAAGAATACGCAACTTTAAATGCATGAAATAAAAGACAAAAGATGTTAAGATATTATTAAAGATAGGTAAAAAAAGAAAAATATTAAGAATTTGAAATAGTTTTACTAAGAAAAAGAGGAGAAAATTTTTATTATTACATATATATATATATAAACTATTAAGTTTTAATCAATTATTTTGTCTATTTTTCGCCCATTAATTTTTAGTGCTCTGACCAATAACCTGACCTTGCCCATTTATTCTAGTAAAATTCATTGTTAAACTAAGAAAGTTCTTTTGAGGTTAGAGATTACATATAAATGTTTTGTGAAAATACATTAATTTGTAAATTGGCTTACTGCAAATCCATTCTGAAAGAAAATATATGCAAATGATTCAGAAATGTTCCCAGAATTACGTCATACAGGGGGGATTCAAAATAGAAGCTACGACGATTATCATTTAAACCGCTGATGGTAGAAACATTCTTTTAATTGCAAAAGCAGACAAATCAAGTACAGCTTTTGTTCCATAAGGGGCTGCATATATATATTAAAATACAAAATTTTATTAACCATTTGAAAAAATGGTTATTGTTCTTGTCAGGGTAGGAAATCAAAAGCATATCTGAAGGTTTTTATTGGTTTAATCCGCATTTTATTCGATTTCTGATTGGTCTATACAGTAGTCTGTATTTCCCTTTATTTTTAACAGAGATGGATACCTTCTGTTGCCACTATGGCAAAAAAATAATAAAAACTACAAAAAAATTAATAACTCAGAAACAAATTGAGATACAGCTTTCAAACAAATTGCATTTAAAAGTACATTTTTTTCTCTATCCGACGGTGTGAAAAGTAATATTGTCGGATGTTTAGAAGTTTAAGAATAAAATTTCATTTAAAATTGGTAGTCAGATTTCTTGGAAATCTGACGATGGAAATGCCTTTTCCCGAACAGCCAATGAAATGCGTGGATAATACGTAAGTTTCAGGGGGATAATAACTAATGAAAATGAAAGAAAATGAATAACAATTTCTGCCAAAGAGTTAATTTTAATTTGTAAGATTTTCACGTGCAAAAGAAAAATGGAATAAACCAATTAGTAAAATAAAAATAAAAAGATAAATAGGACAGGAATGAATACATATAAATATTTCACAGCAAATACGAGTCGCAGGCAATTTTTGTCACTTGGAATTTTTACGTGTAATAACACTATTAATGTTTAATTCGTGGCGTACGTAATGTATGATCAACTCCGTGCGATTTTTTATGTCTTAAATTTTAGTCTTTGAGAAAATCCTTTTCCAAATGGTCGTTGTAATTTGTTAAATTGCTTTTTTTTTTATTATTTTTATATTGCCCTGGGTCCTAGTGACTTATATTAAAAAAATTATCGTTATCCTTCTAGTAAGAAAATATAAAAAACATCATATTTTACATAACGAACATAACGAATTGAATGTGACAGTGAATTTTATGAAACTTCAATGTTTATCTGCTTTAAAAATACTTCTTTCTGTTTTAGTGCCAGAAAACACTGAAATATATCTCTTTGAAAGGAGTTTCCCAAAAAAATAAAGCCTAGGGATCTAGAAGGTAGTTTATCCGCTTCTGCCTTTTTCTCTAATCCACTTCAGTCTGACCGTGATGGTCGCACACTGTAAAAAAAAATCTGTGAAGTTACTAAAGTTTTTCTAGGAAACTGGGATTCCTAGAACTTTTCATGTAACGGCAACAACAAAATTTCATGTAACAGACACACTTTTGCGCCGAAAATCAAAAAATCTGTAAGGTTACTAAGAATTGTTTTGGAAACTGGGATTCCGAGAACTTTTCATGTAACTGCAGCCAGGGTTACAAATAAAAGTTTAGTAAGATTACTGAAATTTTAGCAGATTCATTTGTAAAGTTACAGATTTTTGTAGCTTTACAAAAACTAGTTTTGTAGATTTGGAGCTTTTTTCGTACAGTTACAGGTGAAAGTTTAGTAAGCATGTAACTTTACATCTGTAGAACTACAGATTTTTTTTTTACAGTGCAGAGGTATTATTAAATGGCCACCACGATCACCAATCTTTTCACTTCTAGATTTCAGTGTATAGAAAGATTAGGTTTACTATCCGCCGCACAGTGGGACGTTTTGATGATCTAGGTGGACAAAATCCATTTTTTCGATTATCTCGGAATTTGACAAAACCGCGTGTACTGGTTAGCTGAATGTCTGTATTTTCGAGATCTGTACTAGAGTTGGCGTAAAAAAACAGAGGTGTCGATTAATTGTGACCGTAAATTGGCCATTTGCGCAGTTGGTTTAAGGGAGTTTCAAAAGTTGCACTAGCTTCCTCTAAGTTTGAAAGAACGTCCTGACTATTCTATTTTATTTGAAAACACGAGTTTGCTGATCTACACTGTAAAAAAAAATCTGTAGTTCTACAGATGTAAAAATACATGCTTACTAAACTTTCACCTGTAACTGTACGAAAAAAGCTGCAAATCTATAAAACTAGTTTTTGTAAAGCTACAAAAATCTGTAACTTTACAAATGAATCTGCTAAAATTTCAGTAATCTTACTAAACTTTTATTTGTAACCCTGGCTGCAGTTACATGAAAAGTTCTCGGAATCCCAGTTTCCAAAAAAATTCTTAGTAACCTTACAGATTTTTTGATTTTGGGCGCAAAAGTGTGTCTGTTACATGAAATTTTGTTGTTGACGTTACATGAAAAGTTCTAGGAATCCCAGTTTCCTAGAAAAACTTTAGTAACTTCACAGATTTTTTTTTTACAGTGTAATGTCGCAGCTTTATCAAGGTCAGATTTAACCCATTTTTGTTTGAAAATAAGCGATATTAAACCCGCTTTACCGCTTTTTTCAAAGGCTGAAATTCTGGATGATCTTTGATGTTGTTTACAAATTTCATCTTGACTTTTAACAAATTATTCAGCATTATTCAGCAATAAGCATTTTTTAAAATCAAAGTGCCATTCCTAAAGTATTGAAAAATTAAACAAACTCCTGCAGATAGCGGCAGACCAGTAAGTTTTTATTAATAAACAAGCATCATATTAACTTCCAGTGCATGTATGTATGTTTAGTTCAAATCTTGCAAGTCAAATTTAAATCACATTTAATTATCCTATTGAGCCGAAATAATGAATGCATGTGTAATTTGAATGATAATACAATATTATTAGGATTTAAAGAACGTAAAAGTTTGTTTAGAATACTATTTCTACAGGGCTTCACAAAAATTTAAATTAAAACTTGCAAGTTAATTTTAAACGAATTTCAATAATCTGATTGAGCTGAAGCTTTGCTGAGGATATGTAATTCTGATGACAATGCAATTTAATTATAATTTATGGAACGTAGCAGTTACGCTTTTTTTTACAGGGCCACATAAAATATTAGTTCAAATCTTGCAAAGCAATTTTAAACCACTTTCAATTACCTGATTGAGCTGAAACTTTGCTTCATGTGTTTTTCCGAGGACAATTTTATTAAATTATAATTTGACGAATGTCGAAATTATGCATTTTTTACAGGGCCACACAAAAAATCGCGGAAAGATTGTTGCTGAAAAGAAAAAAAATTAATTAAATTTCTGCAAAATTACTATAGGTTATTGAGATACACAATAGCAATTTTTTAAGTTGAAAATAAAATGCGTAGCACTTGTATTTCTTTTACAGAGACACATAAAAAATTCGAATACATTACAGTCTATATGCAGAAATTTTATTTCAAATTGAATAAAATTTATATAGGCTATTTATTCACACAACAGCATTTTTTCAACCGAAAATAATTTTTGTAGCATTTATATGTTTTACAGCATACCAAAAAAATTTAAATTTTTTTAATACGATTTTATTTTTCAGGATGACTACGCAAATTTCTCGAGAAATTCTGAGTAGACAAAAAAGAAATGAATGTTAACTTACATGTATGCATTAAATTGTTTTTTACTTAATTGTAAAATAAGTACGTTTAACGCATTATTTGTAATGAATTATACACATACAGGGTGCCCCCTAAAGTCCTTTCAACGCTCTTAATGGCCGAACGGTTGCAGCTATACTCATAAAAGTGGTGTCTAGGTATAGTGAAGTGTCTATGCTCTACCAGATGACACCGCTTCCAGCGTCATCTGGTGCAAAACAGCTGAGTTTGTATTCCTATCTCGAAAACGAGATTCATGCTCAGAAAGAGATTCATTTAGCATTCATGTTCACAAGGTGTCCTTTCGAACTAAATGGATGATGCTCTATAAATTTCTCATTCACTTTTATCCCCTATTTCGAACCGTTTTTGCAATAGGAACGCCAATGCCGCCACTTTGCACCAGGTGGCGCTGTAAGAGGTCTTATCTAGTAGCGCATAGCCTCTGTACCAAACATTTCTTTGTCTGTACTATACCTAGACACCACGTTTATGAATATAGATGTAGTCGTTCGGCAGTCAAGAGGGTGGAAACGGACTTTAGTGCGCACCCTGTATTTTTATTTTAAGACATTGTTGTTAAATAACCAAATATTTATCACTGTTTGAGTATTTTATTAGTGACGCATTAAAAAAAAACAGCAAAAAGTAATTGAACTTCAACGAAATAATTTTGCACCTAGATCGTCAAAACGTCCCACTGTGCGCCGCTTTGAAAATCTTTTCCTGAATTGAAATCCCGAATTAGCACTATATTTGGTTTGATCGACGTGAACATGCTCACAAACAAAAGGGAAGGACTTATTTACGAAAGGGAAATTTGTAGAATTACGAAGGGCAGCCGCATCAAGCTGTAAAAAGTTAAACTTTGTGAATTTCTCAGTCTTTTAATCATGTGCACTCTCATGTTTGGCTGTATAGTTGCGCATAATAAACATTCTTTTTCACCAACTAATTTGTTTCCACCCTGTGCATATATATTCTTTTTTTGAAAAGCAAATAAAATTTACAGAATGCTTTGAAGTACCGTTTATTTAAGCTATTTAAGACTTTCAAAATTGACTTGGATGTTCTAAAATTTTGACTTTCGTTTTATTATTTTCTTCTATCTTTACTAGAAGAAAGTATTGAATTCGTGAAAACTTCGACTCCTAATTTTCGAGGGATTTATATGTTTTAGAAGATCCGGAACACGATTTGACTGTTTTTAGAAAATGTCTGTCGGTGAATCTGTGAGTCTGTCTGTATGTGACACAAATTTTGTGGGCGCTTTATCTTAAGAACTAATGCACAGAATTTAATAAAACTTTAGATTCAGTTATACCTTGATATAAAGTAGTGCTGATTAGTTTTTGGTGTAAATGACCCAACAGGTGGTACTGTGTAGCTGCAATTTTCGGGCTTTACACGATTTTAGCGATAGTCATATCTCAAGAACTAATTAACGCACGGAATTTCATCAAACTTTATATTCTGTTAGACCTTGATATAAGTTGGTGCTGATTAGGTGTTCGTGTAAATCATAAGAAGAGGTGGTGCTGCTATGCTGGATTTTGTTTGATTTTCGCGATAGCTATGTCTCAAAAACTAATGCACGGAATTTAATCAAACTTCATATTCTGTTATACTTTCACGTAAATAGATTGTAATCAGGCTTGGGTGAATACAGCGCGACAGGTGTTGCTTGTATGCCCTTTGGGTTGGGAATTTTGGTTGCAGACATCTAAGAGGGCGGTTTCCGAAATTCAAGGATTTGTTTGAAGGATGCCATACTTATATCTCCTTTTTAAATATATACAATTCAATGAACCTATATCTTCAGAATCCTCATTATGGGCCTAGATTGTCATTTAATTTTGGCATTGCAATAGCGAATTTTAAAGTATTAACATGTATGAGATAGAAGAAAGTTTTGTGATTGGCACATCCGATTAGTTGTTGAATTAATTTAATTCTGAAAATTTTACTTCTACCTTCTCCAAACATTCTAGTTTCTTACCCTTTTCAGAGCAAAGAAATTCTGTTTTTGAAATGTTGAAATTATTGAATGAGACCAGGTTTTACGAACATTGAAAACAAGTAAAAGCTTCTTCACGTAGATTGTAAAAGAAAAATTTTACTACAAAATTCTGGTGCCATTGTGGGATTTATAGATTAAAATTAAATGGCATATATACTATCCCATCTCTGTTCAAAAGCACAATAATCACTTGTTTTCTATTTCACAACATCCTTGTTATATAATATTGTAAAAGTTTTTTTCTTATACTTGAAAATGATATGGAAGATAGTCCGCCAATCTTTCCACAACATCGATTCTAGATCCTACATGCATTCTCATGACCGACCGTCCAAATACCTGAGAGATCGGTGACTTTTACCCTTTAAGACTATGGAGGTACCCTTCCGATCACTTAAAGTAGTATTTGAATGTCAGAAAGAAAAAGGAATTATATTTTTCCCAGAAGAGTTCAGGTGGGTCCATCGACATTATGATATGACGTCAATGCGGTTTGGGAAAACCAAGCTTTAACCGACAATCTCTGTCAATTAAAATTTGCCACTTGAAATTCCAGCGATATCTTTCAATCAAAAGGAACCAGTATTAGAGAACAAGAGTTTTAGCGTACCTCATTTTTTGATGTGGATAAAATATAGGGTGTCCCAAATTATTGTTGACCAAAAGCTAATTCCTAAACCGTCAGTTTTAGAGGCATATCTCCAGTTGCAAAATTGCTTCAAATGTTGTTCTTCGTCATATGAAAATCCATTTGCTTAGTTACATAGTTATTTTTGCACTATTTTATTTAAATCCTCCTAGTTTTTAACACTTCTCAACAAATTTGAAAGTGTTTATGACTTGGGTTTGTCTGTCTGTACTGTAACTCGCGTAAATATAGTGCGATTACCATGAAATTGATATATGTTATTGAGGTTTACCATGGCATGTTCGGTTTTGAAAATGAAGTGTGTAGCGTTTACGATTCATTCACAGGGACACTCAAAAGAATTTCGTTACATTACGGTCAATGGGGGAAAACCCTTTACATTTTAACTATATTACGCTATTTTAAAGATATTGAAATTTATGTCTATCACTTGAGGTGTACTACAAAACGATTATTGTAGAGTCTGGTGCGCCTATAATTTCTCGTTCCTTTACAGAGATGAACAAAAGAATTTGGCTGCAGCACTGCCCAGTATCGACAACTTTTGAAAAAGATTGGGTGGCCTCAAAAATGTTTGAGTAAAATAACGCATACAATTTTTTCCCACTTATGTATTAGTCATTAGTGTGTGTGTGTTGAGAGGAAATGGCTAAAGATGGTAATTCGAAATCAAATTAGGGTTTTTCTAAGTAAAATATAAAATTATTAAAATTTAATTATAATTTAATAAATAATTTTATTAAATTATTATAAATTCTTTCTAATAAATACAATAATATTTATTATAAATAACATAAAAATTACTAACTATTGAAAGTGCATAAAAATAAATGTCAAGAAAAACAAATATTTTAGTCACCTGAATACTTTATCGATTCAAAACATTAAAACAGGTGGCAAAATATGCAGGAAATTTGTTTTTGTGAAAAATTTAATTATACATCTGTTAAATTTAATTATACATTTCACTACTCCTGTAAGTCTAATTGATATCTTTACTATTTTCCAAACAAAATTATTTTGAGAACGTCAATAAAACAATTTTTTTTTCACCGATTAAATGAATAATTAACGAAATAAATGAATTAAAATTGGGCGGGCGGAGAGATCAAATTATTAGGTGAGCTCAAGCCCCACGGGCCAATGTAAGTTGTCGCCACTGGTACTGCCTATGAAGAATAATTGCTGGCAGTGCTTTTCAGTTGTGGTACGCGTTTTAAAATGTAACCATTTATTTCACATTACAGTAAAATCTCCCTAAAGCGACCACGTTCCGTTCCAATAAAAATGGGTCGCTCCGAGAGGTGGTCTGTTAATGGAGGTCATATTTAAATCCAGATTTTAATTGTTGAAAATATTTAACAATTAATGGTACTAAAATTCACTTTTCACATTAGGAAAAAATATGAAAATTTAAGTATCAAAACAAAAGTTAATTACATGAGTTAATTATTGCAGGGTTTAAAAAATGAATACATTGACGTTTTACTGTTTTATCTTTTATAACTTTTATTTCCAAGTCCTTTCGAAGTTTAGTAAATAAATGCAATTCTTTTTTTTTTCTTTTTTTTGGACGGGAACAAATAGTGACGATTTCATTAACATATCTATTTCTTTGAGAGTTTCCTGACAAAATAAGGGAGGGGAGTTTATTGCTCGTCATCCTTAATTTGTCATCAGAGTTAAATTCATTGCCTAAAAAGGCTCAAAGGAGTTTAAGCACTTAAAAGTTACCGAAATAAATGAAAATTCTAAACTTAGTTTAGAAGTTGGATGAATAATGCGCTCGCCGGAATGATTTTTCTAATAAAACCTTCTTCAAGCGACCAGGAAAAAAAAGGAATTTTTTGTTTCATTTTCTTCAAAGAAATGGGTCGCTCATGGATGGAGTTCAACTGGGATGGTCTCTGAATAGAGGTAAAATTAGTATTGAGCTTATGGGAATAAATTTCGTTCCATGAAAAAATGGTCGTTCAGGGAGGTGGTCTCACAGGGAGGTTTTTTTGTACTTAGTGTGTATAAATTTTACATATCATATACAGGGATGCACAAAGGATATAGAGTACATATCCGTTTATTGACGGAAATGGCTGATATATCATATACAGGTATGAACAAAAACATTCTGATGTTTTTCAACTATTGATATATATGCTGGACGAAATAAGGACAAAATAAGGAGCTATATTGAATGAGCTATATTGAAAATATGCTGGACGCATTATTTTTCGTTCTTGTTCTATGTAAAGATGGAATTTTGTAATCCATTTTTAACTCACTTCCTGATATGTTTGAATAATAAAAAAAAAAAATGTACAAAGGTGTGCTTGCGATGACAATACAACATTTCAATATTTTTAGAACTTAATTATAAACTAATACATTAATTTTAATGCATTTCACGGGTAGCTCGCCACGAGTGATACTAAATCGCGTCTTTAGTGTTACAACTGCATATGTTCATATGTACGAGTTACAACAAGAAAGGATTTAACGATACGTCAAACCGCTCTCACATAAAAGGCCAACTGGATGTGAAGCTGCAACAACGAAATATTTTAAACACTATAAAGTAGAAAATATTTATAAAAATAATAAAGAGTGTAATATATTTTTTAACGAATTACGCTTTAATAAGTTAACAGTTTCATGTTAATTAAATTGTGAGTACAGTTGAGCGCCAATTATCCGAACTCCAATTAACCGAACTTTCAATTATCCGAACAGCCAATTTCTCTCAAAAAATATTTTTTAACCGAACTTCCAATTATCCAAACACCCTATTAAACCTGGATATCAGATTTTAAATGATGATGAGATTGTGGATGATATTCATGGCGAAACAGAAATTGAAAACGATGCTCTGAAAATGATCAAGGTCCATCCCATAACGAAGCCTTTGAATGTTTGGAAACCGCTATGAAGTGGCTCGAACGGCAGAAGAATGCTGATCCTATTCAACTAATGTATTTAAGAAGAATTTGAGATATGGCAGCATGGAAAAGAATGTCTTCTTTGAAGCAAGCAACAATCGAAATCTTTTTTGCTTAAATTATAATCTCTGGCGTTCAGAAAATTATAATAAAAAGTAAACAAAAAAATTAAAAAGACAAAAATCAATTTTAAACATGCCAGCATTAACTAGTGCTGCCAGTCTAGTGCGTGAATAAAGTGTGAAGATTTTAGTATAGTCAGGTACATCCCTTAAATTGTCTGTCTAGGGTCGGTCCCGACTTGTTCGGATAATCGGCGCTCTACTGTATACGTAAAGAAAATCATTTGAATGGGAAAAAAATGGGCATAATTTTTTTTCTAAAAAAATTATGGCCATTCCCCCCCTCCCCCCCCCATTCTGATCAGAAAATCAGAGTTCTAACTTTTAACGACTGCTCTTTCATCTTCACCTAACACTTCATTTATAATGGCTGTTTCATAATAATGGAAGCCATCAGTCCATCAGAAGAAAATAATTCGGATAAATTTTTCTTTGTAAATATACTTTGCGGAAGAGGGGGGGGGGGGGCGCCAAAATTCATGTTTGCCCCGGGTGCAAAAAAAGCTAGTTTCGGCTTTTGGTCCGCGCCAGGATCAGGCTTACATTTTCTTACTACACACTGGGCCTACATGACGGTCCGGTACTGATGCTATTCTGCATTCTATGGCTTGCGAACATAAAGTAATCTAAAACATAGTAATCTATAATGTTAAATTTTCCCATAAATATGTAAGCAGTATTCTAGAAAAATATCTTAATTGTATGTTAAGAAAAATCGGATTGTTCTGTAGAAATTGTATCGGGTCTGAATTCATTGATTTTTGCACGGGCCGGCCCGTGAACGGCGAAAATGCAAACGGGCCGGGCTCGGGTTGAACTTTTATGTTTTTGCAACGGGCCGGGCCAGGACAAGTTAGCTTTCGTTCGGGCAGGACCCGGGCCTGGAAATTCCGTCCTGTTGAGACCTCTATGCCATAGTGAACCTCAAGCCCTCAAGGACGGACATACATTAATTGCATAGCAGTCCGACGATATTTACGCTAGGTAGAACACGAACAGACGGATTCATAAACGTAACAACCGAATTCAGAAACACTTTTCAATTGTATTGGAAATTGATGTGTAAAAATATGATAATAAGATAAGTAATAAAAAAATTTCGAATATTTATCTGGCTTTAATTTCTTAGTTAATGGATGCATTTCTTCAACAAATGCGATGGTCTCTGCATTAACATTTGATAATACTGGCTTCAAACTTTCTACAACAAATGATTCATCATTGTTGTTTTAGAAATATTCTCATTCTGCTATTTACGAAACTTTCTATCATTTTGGATTAAATAAAATGAATTCCAATATGTAAATAAAAAAGATACGTAATGAATCCAGTTTTAATAAATGCCTAGCCTAATAAATGGTATTTATTTGCCTATTTCTATTTCAGTTTCTACATTCCTCTACATATGTATAACCTCGCTGGTGGCGTCATCTATTTCTAAAATGCTGAGATAAATGTTACTCAAGTTCAAGTAGTGTGTTCCCTATTCCATCTAATTAATATCGTTAATCATGTTAAATTCTCAAACTTCCAGAAAGTTCTTTTTCTTTTCTTTTTATAATTCCCTTTTTTTGTCAAGTCGTGATTCTCAACAAATAGAAAGTTCCGAAAATAAATTATCAAACTTCAAGTTTAGTTAAGTTCCATATTAAGCTACATTAAAATGTAAAATGAATGGATGTTTAGCAACTTTATAAGTTAAGGAATAATTATACATTATGTTAAAATTAAGATATTTTAGGAAAAAGAAATTTTTATATGGAAATTCTTTTGTGGATTTGAGCAGTCTATTTTCTTATACAAGGTGTCCACTCTCAATGATGCCCAATGGCTAATTTCTAAACCGTTAGTTATAAACATATAATTTCAATTACAAAAATATTTTAAATGAGGTAAAAAAATTATTTTAAAAGTCGTTTTGATCAATAAAAAATTTCTTAAAAAGTCACGGAATTTAAATTTTTATACGGTCCCCCGGTCCTATAACTGATATTTAATTTAAAAAAAAAAAAAAAAAAAAATTACACAAACAAGTAAGACAAATGAAGTCCCATTCATCGAACACTAAAATGGACAGAGTTATGAAACTTTGAACTGCATCACTTATATCAATTTTTTTGCATCTGAACACAAATGAGTTGGGCCATGCTTCGAAGAAACGTACACAAAGTGCTTGAAGTATTAGAAGGATTTATTGCCCGTGTACATTTCTTCATTGCAGCCGAAGGGAGTCACTTAGAGTAAGTTTTAAGATAACTTTAATTTTTTTTTTTTAATTAAGTTTTAGATTAGATAATTTAATAGCATTTTAAAACATTTTGTAAAGAATTGCGACTGTTGCTTCTCATCATTTAATTTAACAAAAATTCTGTTATTTTTTAAGTACAAGTTGTATATTTTTCTTTAATATGTCAGAGTGAAAATAGTTTCAAATTTATACTGCGATGTTAATTTTACTTTCAACTATTATTATCATTATTATTATTTTGACGATTATTTGTATTTCTAGTAAATTTGTGACTGACCCCTATTTTGCAGCAAAAAAGATACTTTGACTTTAAACGGTTATTACTCGATCAGTTTTAATCGTAGAAGAATGGGACTTTTTAATTCTCACTTCGTAGTGTGATATATTTTTACTAAATATAACTTATAGGACCGGGGAACCGTATAAAAATTTTAATTTAGCAATATTTTAAGAAATGTTTTTATTGGCCCAAATCGCTTTCTTCTTTACCTCATTTAAAACATTTTTGCAATTGGAACTATATGTCTATGCCTAATTGTTTAGGAATTGGCTACTGGACACCGTTGTGAGTGAACACCCTGTATACATATTTATCATTGTTTAGAAGCATTAAAAGAATTCGGCCCACCCTATCATATTAATGAATTTAATTTGCCTGTAACATTTAAGTCATAGAAAAGTTTTTGAGTAAGGGGAAAAAACAATCTTTATTTTGGAAATGACAACAATAATAGTAATTGAAAAATAAAATATTTTTTATTTTTATTTGTTAATTTGACTCTTAACTATTTTTCTACAGTTGTTGATTCTAAATGTGATTTTAAGGTATTTTTAAGTACCATTAAAGAAAATTTAATATAAAATTTATTTAATCCATCGTGGTTGACCTTGCCAGTAATTGATATCCTTCCAGTAGTTGATCAAATTTTTGAAATATTGCGTCGTTTCAGGCGGAATTGAGTTTCATACGTAACACTAGATATAATATTTTTGTCTGAATGTTAGTGCATCTGTTATCACATTGTTGTCAGATGTCTGCTGTAAGAGAAACCATTTTATGAATTTTTTATTATTATTATTAGAAAGTGTAAATATTTAGTTTTTGATTAGTTGGAGACAATAACGGTAAGTTAAAATAATCCACTTCCATCTTGCTTATTTCCACTAATATTTTTATAATAATTATTGTTAATCACATCCCAAGGATGATATTTTAAAGATTAATTTTTAGATTTTCGATTGACTCCTTTCGTCTGATCAACCACCGGGAAAAGGGCAATTATTTATTTATAATTTTGTTGCTATTTAATTTCAGCGGATTTCATTTTTGCCCATTGTAGGACCTTCTGAAAGGGTTGTAGCAATCATGTTAGTTTACTTCTAAAACTTAAAAGGAAAGAGATAGAATAAAAAAAACCGTAGCACTGGCTTTATTTGATCAAATATTGGCGGGGTCACCCTATTACTAAAAATAGATTTTACTTTTCAAACAAAATACTTTGTTCGATCGCATTTAGAAAGCCCAATGAAATAGCCGAGCATAAATGAGGACCCCAGAAGCCAAGGGGTATAAGTGACAAAATTGAACTAAGTGCACAGACGACCTGGAAATATGCTTTTTTTCTTTTCAGGTAAAGAAATATAAGTGATTTTCTGATTATGTGTTGTGTTTTAGAGATCAACCACTTTTGCCGAATAATGATCAATATTGATTCATTATAAATTTAAAGAAAATTGCACTCCAATTTTTTCACATTTATTAAAATAAGAGTTCAAAGCCCACTGTGAAACAAGCAGCAGTTTCTTATTTCAATTCAGTCAATTATTATTGATGTTCAACTTTAACTTCAATTATCTTTGAACTCAATTTACTCCAAATCGAAAATTTGTCACTTGTACCCCTTTGCTTCCTATGTCCTCAAATATCTTTTAAAGTTGTTTTGTATCCTCAACCACTTACACATGTGTAACTTTCCTCTTATTAAAAAAATTTACTTGAAAAATTTGCAACCAAAAAAAAACTTAGCATTTACAGATAGGATTACATTACATTTATTTACAAAGTTTTTACAAGAATTGCAAGATAGAATAAGAGTATTTTTCAATTACTTTAATAATTCTTCTAAAAATGTTATCGTCAAAACAAAACAAATCGCAATGTTACTAAATGGCGTATACATAATTATATATATAATAGCACTACGTGCATAACGCTTCCGGAGTGGACTCATCCGGATCCCGATACACCACTTCGCTTAATCGAATTCCATTCGGCCATATTTATTCAAAATTATTTTTTCGAATAAAACTTCATAAAAGTTATATTTTTAAAACGGTTATTTAAAATAAATTAACATTTGAGAGATGAGTTGCATTCAATTATGTATATATTCTGTGATAACTTCAGTGGAAATTAGATTGGCAGCTCAATCTCTCCCTGCATAAAAGTAAACATTCGTTCGAATCGCATTCGTTGTGAACGTATAGGCTTTGTTGGCGACATCTACTGGTAGTTAAAATAAAAAAAAGAAATTTTGTTTTGAAATTCTTTGAATTCTAAAGACATTGGGGAAAAATGAGTATTTCTTATAAAATGTAATTAGAATTAATTTCACGCTTTTTGTTGGTATTTTGCAATGATTTTAATGGTTTTATATATATAATATATATATCAATGCAAATAGTATTTTGTAGGGAAAATAAATTTGTAATTTAATAAAAGAATTTGAGAGAAAAAAAATCTGTTAATGCAATTAATAGTTGCAATTTACTTATGTGATAAAAGGTGATTTTTAATGATCAAAATTTATTACAGGTTTCTTTATGCATGCTTTTTAAAAAAAATCAGGATTTAATCTGAGATTTTTTTTTTTAATTTAAGTTATATAATTATTATTTTGGTGCCAGCTATCGGCACTTAATAAAAGCAAATAAATTTTCTGTTGAAATTGTGTTTTATTCTGCATGTTATCAACTTTGTTTGCATTATCTATATTATAAAGGATAAACATATCTGTACGTAACGCATACGTCATTTTACGAATGGCAACACTTTGAAATTTGAAATAAAATTTTTGTTTTGCAATTTTCTCTACTGTAAATTTTTAAACTTCTAAGCATCGCACATTTTAAATTTTTACACCGTCGTATAAGGGAAAAAATGTTCTTTTAAATGCAATTTGTTTGAAAGCTGTATCTCAATTTATTTTTGAGATATTAATTTTTTGGTAATTTTTAATACCATTTTTCTTATTGTGGCAATAACAGTACCCTATTCCTATTGAAAGTCATTAAAAGTAAACGGAAAATAGTCGAAAATAGGAGATACTGTATCTTTTTTTGCCATTCTCTAATAAAACCTGAAAAAAAGTTGAAATTAAATATGAGCTATGTCAAGAATATTGTCTCTTATTCCGTGATAATGACGTCATATGCATACTTTTCTATAGACGAAGTTTAAGACTGGATTGTAAAAGTGGATTGCTTTAGCGGACGCAAATGACGTCATTTTATAAAAAAGCGTGTATTTTAATTCCTAAACCTGAATTATGTTTTGTAGAAGTGCGTCATTTTCACAGCCCAGCTGCTTTGAAATTCTTCACAGGTGAAAATGCTTCACTTTTGAGAATAATGTAAACGAAATCACACACTCATAAAACGCAATGTTTTACAAAAATTTAGGGTGTCTTTATAAAAGACAGGTGGCATGCAAATAATAGCGATTTATGTTACAGAAATTGATGATTCTCCCCTGGATGGATTTGCTTCTCCGAGTTAGACAAGCAAACAAATAATTCGTGGTTTAAAATAATATCATGTTCCTGAAGTTTTTGTCCAAAATCTCTCGAAAAATAAAATTTTAATGCTATTCTTTAGGACATTCTACTATAATTTTATCAAAATAACATAATTTGCTTAATGTAATTCTTCGTAATTTTATATAATCTATATATTTAAAACAATAGTGTGTTTTTTAGTCATCTGCCCTGATCTTTCTGCTGAACCAACTTTACAAATATATATTTTTTTTTAACTGAAAGCTCTTCATTTGTAGATGTGATCGCACTATCTGTTTTTTTTTTTTTTTTTTTTTTTTTTAATATCCCCACTTTTATATTTTAATTTTAAAAGCATTTTATGAAATTTTTTTTTTCAAAATGGTGGAAATTAGATAGTTTTCCTTATTGCAGGCAAGGGAGATATAATGAGGTATTTTTATCTTTATTCGTGCTATTTTCTGATAAAAATTCGAAATTATTGATAAAAATTGTTGTATAGGGTTTAGTGTCGCAAAATCCCATTAGAAGCAGAATATTATATTAGTGGCATAATAACGGAAAATGACATACTGCTTTTGAAAACACGCATTTTTCCTCATAAATTTTCTATATTTTTTTCCTTCTGCATGTGCACTGATAATGAGTTTCAGACACTAGGCGAAATGCTTATTTAATCGAAAATGGAGTCATATTTAAAAGAAAACGATCATTTTCTTAGATAAAACTAAACATTTTAACATAAATGCGTCTAAAAGACATAAATTACGGAAATTTTTATTCTCCGGAATTGAGATTAGAATCTCATGTAAATAGTGCGTCTATTCACATAAAAAATGTTGCTGACAATCAAGACTTCAAGTTTTGAGTTAAAATTATTTTTAAATGATCAAACAAAATACAATAAAAAAAATGATAAATATGGATATGAAAAGTGTGTATGGAAATTTTGAGAAGGTGAAAATTGCTGTTTTTTATTCCGGAATACCAAGCATAAGAGCCTCAATTGATAACCGCATCCTAATAACTGATCTTTGTTATATTTTACTGATTAAGTATCTAAATTATAAAGAACAAACGTATCTGTGCGTAACGCTGACATCATTTTGCGAATGGCAGCACTTCACAATCAAATTTCGGTCTTGAAATTTTCGCTATTGCAATTTTTTAATCTTCAGACCATCGTACATTTTCAATTTTCGCCGCATAGGAAAAAAAAAATTATTTTCAAATGCAATTTGTTTAAAAACTGTATCCTAATTGACTGATGTATTATATTTTCTAAAATAATTTTTAAGCAGGATTTTTTTTAACTTTATCTTATCACGTGCCGGTTTCAATACATAATAATAATAAACATTTTGCACATAAAGCAACAAACATTTTTCAGCATTTGTTTCTGACTATTTTTGCATAACGAAATTAATACTTCCTTTATAAACAAATAAAAGAATAATATTAAAAAAACCCACCAATCTAACATATTTGTGAAAGACAAATTAACGAAATTAATACTTCAATAAAGAAATAAAAGAATACTATTGAAAAAAAAAAATCTAAATCATATTTGTAATCGTACAATTTAAATTTTTAAATCACCAAATGGGATTTTTTTTTTTCAAATGGAATTTGTTTTCAAAGTTCATGTCAGTTTACTGATTTTCTATGCTTTTATAAACAATTTTAAAGCATGAAATGTTTTTTAATTTATCTGTATCTCGCGGAGCTCGATTACGAAAGATTAATCCGTTTGCCCTTAAAACAAAATAAAGAGTTCATCATTTTCTTACAAATTTCCCAATGAATAAATAAATAAAGTAATATATATAAAACAGAAATTTAAGAGACACGTATAAACTTTGAAATTATCAGAATATAAAAGGATGCCATAAGTAGCAAAATCTTGGTCAAATAACTCTTAGCATGCGGCTAATAAAAAAATATCGCTTCTGATAAATTTCAAAAATTTATTTGATTGTATAATTCGTATTTTCTATTTGAAAAATGCTTTTTTTATGTAAGTGGGCAATCTAAAAAATTTATTGCATATAAAAAAATTATTAGTTTCCAATTAAAATAAAACGTTTTCACATATTTTTTAACCCGGGGAGCCCGGGTACGATCCCCTAGTATATATAATAGCGCTAAGTGTATAACACTTCCGAAGTGAACTCATCCGAGTCCCGATAATCTTTCGTTATAATCAGTCATTTTATTTTAATTTTCACAGATTTAATTTTTTTCAATAAAGCTGTATTCAAAAACAATGTTTAATTATGAATGTTTCCGATTCATTCCTTTGAGATTCATTAAAATACAGACCATCGAGTTCATTGGCAATATAGCGATCTGAACGAACTCCATGCATAAAAACTTTCTTAAAAAATGACAATTTAAGGCAAGCGAAGCGTGTGTTAAATGCAATATTGTTAGAATTTTTATATCGGGCTGTTTTAATTTTTTCTTCACAGCCGTGAATGATTCTTATTTTTTTTTTTTTTTCTGATTTATAAGAAATTGAAGGTTAATGATTTTTTTAAATAGAATGAACGAAGACGAAAGCTAATTGACTGTATGTTTTAAAATAGCCTTATTAGTGCTAATT
Organism: Maratus speciosus; assembly: GCA_963932465.1. NCBI lineage: Eukaryota > Metazoa > Arthropoda > Arachnida > Araneae > Salticidae > Maratus > Maratus speciosus. Next base: position 93,549,927 of record OZ010786.1, on the reverse strand, counting down.
TGCACGTTTTTTGTTAAATAGTTCTTCAAATTTTGTGAGTGAAGTTCATTTGCATATTCTATGTCATTATTTTACCAATTCAATTAATATTTTTCTTGCAAATTAAATTTCAATGAAAAATGGGCTGTTTTTATAACTATTTTACCCCACCTGACCCGATTAGTCAGATAAGATATAATTTACTACTTCATAATTCTTTTTATAATGCAATGCTTTATCATTCTTTTGAAAAGGCAAACACGTTATTCTGACCGGCTATCTTCTAGTATTGAATAGTTAGAAAACAAGCAAACATTAAAATTAAATTAAAATACTTAAAATCGACGTTTCGGTCAACTTCTATGACAATTATCAGGAAAAAGATGTTAAATTGTTTTTAAAGTTTAAATAAACAGAGTCTAAAACTTTAAAAGCAATGCCGGTTAGATTCTGTTTATTTAAACTTTAAAAGCAATGTAACATCTTTTTCCTGATGGTTGTCATAGAAGTTGACCGAAATGTCTATTTTAAATGTTTTAATTTAATTTTAATGTTTGTTTAGTTTTTAACTATTCAATATTGTGTATACACTATTTAGTAAGATTGTGATTTGCTTTGTTTTCACGATAAAATTTTACAGTAACTTTTCACGATGTAATTGTCCAGCTTATGCATTAGAACCATAATGTTTTATAAAACCAGTTTTAATGAAAAAACTTATCTAAATTTCATATTATTATGGTGTAAATTTTCTAATACAATTTCAGTCATTAAGAAAGATAGCTAGATATTGAAGTGGAGGAATTTCTTATTCATAATTTGGTACATAAATGGTTAACTTAGATAGCTAGATTTATTGATATAACTTAGTAGATGCAGTTTTTGATATTAGAAAAATAGCAGGTAGTTTACTCACAGAAGATAAGCTTATTTATGTAAAGAAAGATTCAATTTTTAATATTATACGATCATTTTAATGTTGTAAGGAAAAGGAATTATTTTTCTTCAGGCAGCTTACCTCGATGACATTCCTTATGCATCCATGAATTAACTTGAACCCGACTCAGATAATTCTTGTGTACCGTCAACTGGGGTAACTTTGGCTCCTTAAAGCTACCTTTGGCCCAAGAGAGAAAAAAGATTAAATCTGCTATATTTTCTATATCGCTTGAGTTATCGGCAAAGTTTTGGTCTCAAAATATAGGTGGTAGCATTAGCTTGATGCTTGCAGCTCATTGTAAGTAATTCGCCAAGTTTCCACCGTGGCAGCACCGTGGCAGCACCGTCAAACAAAAACGTGTGAAGACTTTGAAAATTTAGCTCTTACAACTTTTGTCTGCCAACCTGTAAATTAATTCATTTGGACCTTGGTAAGTACGTGTTATTATAACCTCATTAATGTTGATCAAGGCCTAATGTAGGATTATCCTTTGTCTTTCCTAAAAAAGAAAAGCGTTTTCTAAGTTGGGGTAACTTTGGCTGATCATTTCGAGTAACATTGGCCCAACCAATTATCATTTAAATTTTTATATATACTTCCCGTAAATGCATAAAAAATTTTATATTTGAAGGGGAGCTTTTTCTTACTTTGTTGAATTTAAACATTGGTGTTTTTGTTTATTTTTGGTATACTTATGAAAATAAACATTTGTGCTTATACAATGAATGATTCTACTGAAAATTCACCCAGTGTATTGGTTACAATTGAACCAAACAAGAAAGCTATTGACACTGATGACTGCAACGTTGGAAATTTTGTACTTGTGCTGTTTAATGGCAATATCTATCCCGTAAGGATTACTTTGAAATCAAAGGAGAGTTGTGTTGTTGCCAGCATGGAAAAGAAGTTAAAATGTTACGTTGGCCGCAGCAACCGGACTCGATTGTGTATGAATAGCACGATATTGCTGCAAAAATTAGTCCACCTAAACTTCTGTCTAAGAGAAACCAGTATTCAGTCCCAGACCTGGACAATCCATATTAAACAATATTTATGAGTTTTGCAATAATTTTTTATTAAAATATGTGCTAATTTAGTGTCTTTTTACATGTTTGCACTTCTTACCCTCTCTTCCCCGTCTTTTTTCAATAGGGAAACATTGGTCCACATCATGTTGTATGCCCTATAACATTCATTTTAACACATGGGCCAATGTTACCCCAATTCTGAACATTAGCCCAAAACTTTCAAAAACACTTTTTGGTAAAAAAAAAAAAAAAAAAAAAAAAAAAAGTTCAATGTCGACAAATTTATGATAATGGTGTGGTTCCATATGTTCCTAGCAAACAAAAAATTAACATGATATTCATTTTTTAAATAAAATAAGAGAATGGAGATGCTGAACATGCCATGAAACAGAGAAATTTGGGCCAAGGTTACCCCAGTTGACTGTATTTAAAATTAGTGCATTCTCTTTTATGCTTAGAAAAATTTATGGAAAAATTTACTTTATTATAAGATCGTCTTAGCTATTGTTTTAAACTCTTTTCTTCTTGCTCGAGGATGATGTGTTATTTTCTGTCAAGATATTTGCAATGAGATCAGACTTCACTCACTTTTAAGTCACTTAAAAAGTAAGTTCCTTGTTTGTTTGTTTGTTTTTGTTATTTTTTGTCTGTTTGTTTGTTATTTTGTCACATGTATTTGTGGTTAGAATTTTAGGGTATTAAAATACCTTATAAAAAATACTTAACTAAACCTAATTAGGTTCAGTTGGTTATGATTAAATTTTGTTTTTTTAACTTGGAGTGCATGTTTTGACATATTGCATTTTCTAATGGTTAATTATTTGACAGAAAAGAAAACAAGTCCAACAATTCAATGATTGGAAAGGTATAGACAATAGCATGATGATGCGGTTTTCCCACAAATACACAGATAAAGATTTATTGTGTTGATAGCAAAAAAATATTATTGCCAGAATAGCTGTATTTGCACCCACTGTAACACAGCAGTGATCCCAAAGCTGTTGTCTGTTGCTATTTAAGCTTTCATGTAATTTGAATTTCAGCAGAAATAATTTTCAATGGTTTGAAGAAAATCTTAACTTGTGTAACGACTTTTTAGTAATGACATTCGTCAAATTGAACTCTTGTAATTCCAGCTGACGTCAAGAAAGTATTTTTTTTTTCTTGAAAGGGCTTTTTTTTCTGTTAGTTTTTCTCAATGAAGTGTAGCTAATGAATTCTAAGGATATTTTAAAAATCCAACATTCGTAACTGTTTTGAAGACATTGTTATGTTTGCCCACCTAAAATAGAATTAATTTTTCCGTGTGTGGAAATGACCGGCATAGAACAATAGATTTTTATCTGCTGATGACTAACGAATATGGACGAATAAAATCTTGGCAAGTTGATAATGATAACTTAGTCATTTTATTTCAGTCTTGCATGTTACTTTGAAAACATTAATGCATAAATTTATTTGGCTTTAATGGCACCACTGTGTTAACAACTGCTGTGGGACTTTATTTTGCAACATGCTGAAAAAGAAAAGAATGAAAAATTAGTATTCATACAACAATATGGAATGAAATATTTAAATATACGGTATATTTTTAAAGGTTAATACACTCTATATGAGATTAAATAAAATCTGCGAAAATCACTTAGATTCCGTTCATATCTTGATGTGCAAACATTCGAAAACGTATTCTGTAATATCGATTAAATACCCATTTAAGGCTATTTCTCAGATCCAAACTGGGCTACTTTCTGACACATTTTTTAATTCATTTTTGTTCACAAACGTATCAAATTGGCAGGTAATTTTTTTAAGGGACTATGTAATCCAACTTTTGTTTTTCGTTTTTCGGTAAAGGCGGGAGATCTTTCAGAAAATGATTCTAAAAGTTGCCGTTTAGAACCGAATTTCCAGATGAGACAGCGCTGGAAAGAAAAAATAACCGACCTTCTTAAACAACAATCGCTTATAATTAAAGTTGAATTTCATTTATCGTAAAATGAAAATAACAGTTCGTATTACAAATCACTTCCATAATCATCCCTGCAAGCATTTGCTTTTATGTGTAAAAATGAATCAGAAAATACTTCAGAAAGTTTCGCATTGTTAGGCAGGGGAAAATATATTTTTGAGAACCGCCTTAATGTGATGTACAATTCCGACTATCTAAACTAGTATAAACTAGGATCAACTTAAGGTAATCCCCAATTCAGATAACAGTAACATGGCAATCTGAGCTAATATGAGCCAGGATCAACTAAAGATAATCCTACACTCAGATATACATGAAAAAGAAAACAGAAAGTAGTGTTAAACATGCATTATTTAAAAATCAATATACTTAAGTGATTTAAAAAAAAAAAAATTGTTCCAACTGATAACTATCTCTCTATTGATTACATTTCCAAGATACTTAGTAAGAACATTGGTAAAACTTCCGTCTTTGGGCACTCGTTATCGTTTTATGGGAGAAAAATTAAGAAAATATTAATTTTCCAATTTTTTGTTTAAAATGAATTGAAACATCTCTAGTGCCTATATTCGGGCAAAGTTACGTAAAGATTCTATAATTATAAATATTTGACTGCATCCATTTCCCTTTAACCCCTTGAGGGGCAAGCAAAAAGTCTCTAAATATTGAATTCTCACCGGAATAATCGAAAAATTTTATTTTTAAATAAGGAAAAGAATTTTTTCAACGATTTTCCTCCAAAGTTAAAAATGTAAAATTTAGTTAAAAATTTCTGGTGAGAATCTTGTTTAAATTAGGTGGGATATATTTCATCCCACCGCCCCTCAAGGGGTTATGTGGCTCGGAGAGTTGCAATCTTTAAATTCATATTTCTGAATTTGTGCGTTTCTTTAACATTTTACAACAAAGTTGAAAAGTGTTTATGACTTCGGTTTGTCTGTCCGTCTGTCCGCGCTGTAACTCTCGTAAATATGCTCGGATCGTTCTGAAATTTTTGGATGTTAGTGACCTCTACCATAGCACGATCCCTATTTCAAATGAAGTTTGTAGCATGTTTAGTTCATTTACAGGGACAGTCAAGAGTATTCTGTTACATTACGGCCAAGGGGAAAAAATCGTTTCAAATGATTTTTAATGATGTTACACGCATCCAAACATAACAAAATTGGTATGCATTTATGAAGTCCACTAAAATATGCATTCTGACGAATATGCGGTGCAAAGAATAGTTATTATTCATTTACAGGGCCACACAAAATAATTCCGTTACATAATGGTACAGGGGGGGGGGGGGGGTGTTTGAGACGTATTTCATTTATGTTAAACCATTTCATATATAATGAAATTGATATACGTCTCAGAGCTTTACTATAAGTTATTTCATTTATAATACGAAGTGCATAGCATTTACAGGGACACACAAAAGATTTCATATACTATATTGTATCCGAATTACTGTATATTAGCAATGATTGCTCGAAATGCATTATTAATTATGATATGTGTATGATAATTTCTCTTCAGCATTAGTATAAATTGCTGAAAGAGAAATTTCAACATGTCATGCGTTTTCTTGCTAAACTAAATTTTCCCATTATATTAGTATATATATCAACCTACAGATCAAATACAGGGCTGTTCAAAAGAATTGGAATACATATTTGACTATGGACGGTAATTGCTGAAATCAGTTTTTCAAATGTTTTATGCGTTTTAGAAAAGGTTTTACTTAGTTCTCCTACCTACCTTATTTCCCTAAATAATGAAGTTTTGTTAAAGCATTCAGGAAGTGTTGGAAAGTGTTTCATAATCTATGCTTAACGCATGGTTTTTCTTTCTTGTTTATATAGATATATATATATATATATACATCGGTATGTTCAAAGTGACAAAACTTCAACATGCATTTCTCAAATTACTGGATATTTTCTATGGAGGTTCCTTATGGTGTTTTAAATTAAATTAAAGATCGAATTTGCAATACTATAAATAGCTTATTTTTAAACACTGAAACAGTCTTTTTCGGTCTATTTTTACACGTCATGACATGTTATTGATTTTTCTTTTTTCGTAAATTAGTTAACTTTTTGAAAATCTGGTCCTTGGGGTTATAGAGCCTAGTTGAAAGGTTAGTATGAAAAACAAAAATTGCGAAAAATTCGAAATCGTTGAAGAAGTGTAGTTTTAAAATTTCCTTAAATTATTTATTTACTAGGGGGGGGGGTCTTCCCCCTGCAAGCCACGCTATCCAACCCCCGTTCAGACACCGCAGAATCTAAAAACACGCTAATCTGATGGGTTTTAAAAATATTAGAGAAGACTGAATTATACTGAAAAAAGCTGTGCAGATCTCCCTGTAAACGGGTTTCCATTGGTCCCTTTGATTGCAAAAATTTAAGGGCGAATCAGTTGCTGTTAAGACATCCAATGGTTGTTTTCGTTTTTGATTAAAGAGGATCAGTTAAACATTTGAAAAGAAGCTAAAATAAAATAAATTAAGTATAAGAGTCTTTGTCTCCCGGTATTTTAAAACAATCTCTATAACAATAGCCTAAGTCATGTGACAATCATCAGCAGTTCCAGGCAGGCCACTTCGCTTTTTACACTCTAGGCGCCATTTTGGTACTTTAATGTTAGCCAGGCACAGGTGATAAGTCGCCAAATATTATTCTATCGCCATCATTTCATCTATACTATAATAGTTCAAGTCATCAACTGCCATAAACAAATGCGGTCTGATCCCTTCGCCGTTCATAGAAAGTTTGGCAAAGATGTCATATACGTCCTATATTGGCGTGATTTTTTAACGACGCCAATTTGGGGAAGGCATCAACAGCATAAACAGCAACATCCGGCTTACCATGTCAAGCAAAATAATGATACTTTGGCGCCAGTTATGTGCCCGTACCGTATATGACATTGGCGTCAGAAAAAATCGCGCAAATATGGGACCGTAAGTTTTCCATTTTTATTAAAAAAACAAAATTTTTTTTTCGAATAAAACTACATAAAAGTTGCCATGGTCGCAAAGAATTCTAGGTACTGTTACGCTAGCAGGATGCAAATCTCGCCAATAGCTTTTTTTCAACTCGCCAGTTAGCATTTTTTTTTTTTTTTCCCCGAGTTATATTTGGCCAGATACGCACCGCAGGTTTGGCGTGATTTTTATTTTTTTTACGAAAATTTGGCGAAAACCTCGTTTTCAAATACCAGTTACATATGCATTTTTGGTATTTCTTAGATATCCCGACGACCAAAAATCTATCGCCAAACTATAAGATTAAATACCAATAATGGTTGATCGTAAATGTCACATTCACTTGACTTTAAGCAAGTTACACGTGTTTACGTCATCAAGTGATTTTTATTTCGGCATTTTATTCGTATATTTATTAATGTTATACTAATTTATTTTTTCTTTAGTTATTTAAAATAAAAATTGTCAATTTGTATAATTTGGCGAGTGTTTTGGCGATTTATATAATTTGGCGAAATTGGTCGACGGATTTATATTCAAATTTTACCCGAAGAATTCAATTTCTTCTTGATTAAATCATTTTCCTTCATAACACTTATGTCATGAAGATATTACAAAATTCTCAAATAAAAAAAATAATTCAAAGGATATCGCGCCCCCTTAAAGGCGTATCAGACTTGTGGTTGAGATTGCAGCTTTTTAACCCTTTCCAACAAAGTTGAAAAGTATTTATGACTTCGGTTTGTCTGTCCGTCTGGCAGCGCTCGAACTCTCGTAGATATACTCGGATTGCCCTGAAATTTTTGAATGTTACTGACCGCTACCATAACGCGTTCCCTATTTCAAATGAAGTTTGTAGCAGGTTTAGTTCATTTACAGGGACAGTCAAAAGTTTTCCGTTACATTACGGCCAATGGCAAAAAATCGTTTCAAATTATTTTTACTGATGTTACACGCATCCAAACATAACAAAATTGGTATGCATTCATGAAGTGCAATAAAACATGCATTCTGTAGAATATGCGATGCAAAGAATAGTTATTATTCTTTTACAGGGCCACACAAAAGAATTCCGTTACATATTGATATTGGGGGGGGGGGGGGGGGATTGTTTGCGGCGTATTTTAATAATGTTAAACTATTTCATATATAATGAAATTGATATACGTCGCTGAGGTTTAATATAAGTTATTTCATGTATAATACGAAGTGCATAGCATTTACAGGAACACACAAAAGATTTCGGATAGTATATTGTATCAGAAGTACTGTACATTAGCGGTGACTGCTGGAAATGCATTTTTAATTATAATATGTGCTTTTATGTTTCACTATATTCATGCATACTATATGACGTGTATAAATGCTGTAATTCATATGCAGGGCTACACAAAAGAATTCGTAAGGGATACTGGATATGAGCGCAAATTGCTTAAATGTGGTTTTTAAGTAGAATTATGCATTTTTACGCTGAACTGTATTTGGTTTATTAAGAAATGTTTGTAGAATATTGATAAAATGATATACATGGTCACGTAAAGAATTGGATAAATATCGTCTATGGATGATAATTTCTGGAAATGTGATTTCAGTAGTTTTAAGAGTGTTTCAGTTTGAATTAAATTTTAGCTAAATAGTGGCGTGTAATAAAGGTACTAGGTAAGCTACAGAGCTGCACAAAAGTATTCAAGTATTTTTTCAATTAATTGTATAAATATAGCTGAAAGAGAAATTTCAACCTGTTATACATTTTCTTGCTAAACTAAATTTTCCCATTATATAGTATATATATCAACATACAGGTCAGAAACAGGGCTGTTCAAAAAAATTTGGAATACATATTTGGTTATGGACGGTAACTGCTGAAATAAGATTTTTAAATGTTTACGTAGTTATCTTATTTACCTTATTTCCCTAAATAACGAAGTTTTGTTAAAAGCATTCAAGAAGTGTTGGAAAGTGTTTCATAATCTATGCTTAACGCATGATTTTTCTTTCTTGTTTTACGTTTTGGATGATATTGCGTCAGTTGAATGTTACGTTCAAACTCCAGTAAATCGGATCTGTACACTGCCAAAAAAAGATAAACGTTTCTTGATCTAGTAAGAAAGTTTGCGGAAATATAATATAACCTCTTCAGAGTAACTTTAGGATTCTAAAAAGTGCTACATTATCTTCAGAAACCTGAGAAATCGGAAGATTTCTAAGTTGTAAAAAAGTATTTCTGTAAAAAAAAAAAAAAAAAGAAAAAAAGTGTATTTTTCTGCCCGTAACTTTCGAAAAAGTTACTAAGTAATTTTTACAATGGATTTAATCAGTTTTCTCAACCAGAATCCACACGAGATATCTGTTTTTCGAAATCTATAATCAATTCTCATGTGAACATTTTCAGTTGCGTATAATAGAATTTGCACATGCAAGATAAACAAAATAATGTTCATTTGCGATGTTAATTTAACATGCTTGATTTGTTGAACATGAAAATGTTTACTTGAGACTTGATAGCAGCTGAAAAACCGATATTTCGTATTGATACCGAGTTGAGAAAACAGATTTACACCACCAAAAACTCAGAAACTTCTCCGAAAATTACAGGCAACAAAATATACTTTTTGTTTTAGAAATGCTTTTATAAATCTCGGGAAATATCTCTTGTATTCTGAGGTTTTTTGAAGTTAAAGAAACGCTTTTCGGAATCGTAAGTAATTAGGAAAAAATTACATTATATGTTCATAAACCTTCTTGCTAGATCAAGAAGTGAAATTCAAAACCATTTACAGGAATTGCACGCGCGAAAGCATTTTTTGGTTTTCAAAAGGGTGACAGTAGTATAGAAAAGAGAGTTCGATTGTGGCGGAGGATTGAGGATTGAGGAGGGATGAGGAAATCGTACTATAGTACGAGAGGGTTTGAGAAATATGTGTGTTAAGTTCTTATCAGTCGGAAAGGAGATAAGATAGGATAATCTGATAAGATAATCTGATAGTGAGATAAGAGTAAAGTGTGGAAAGATCATGCTATAGTAGGGTGGTATTAGTTTAGGAAGAAAATTATAGATAGTTTTCGAACGTAAGGAGTCGATCTAGATCATACTATAATATGATGGGGTAGGTAGGGGCTAAATTTTTAGACGGGGTATAATTTCTCGTAGCATCTTAGAGTTTAAACGAATGTCCATATAAGGTAATGTTATACTGTAACATAAGGGGTTAGGTCTTTTTAAGAGGAAGCTTATTTTTTGGAATCGACTTAGGGTTTGAACATGAAAATGCTAGGTGGCGCCCTCTACCGACAGGAATTAGAAACTATTGTAATTAGGTTTTTTTCATAAAAATTTCACTTGGAATCGAACCTGTAACAAAATAGTCTCTTGACTTGATAATTTGAAGTAGCTTTAACTGATCAAGCCAAGAAACTATACCTGTAAGTCGAGATTTTAGATGTTTCAAGGCAAAAATTGTGACCCTTTCATTTATGTGCGTTGGTTTGTCGGTTACCTAAGATAAGTCAACAGTACCTATTTTAACTACTACTACACTTTGAGAATTACTTTAATGTATAAGATTTTATCGATTTTGCATGCGAGCGTAGGGTCATTCTACCATCCCTTAGTTTCGAACTTCGTAACAAATTTCATTTTTTGTAACTGATATGCTATGCACTATTTGAGAATTACTTTAATGTATACAATTTTCATTTTTTGTTTAACTTATTTTATCGATTCTGCGCGTGAGAGTAGGTTCATTTTTACCAAACCCTGGTTTCGAACCTATGAACTATGAATCAAATTTCATTTTTTGTGGGTGATACGCTATCCACTGGGCAAACCGTGCCCCAACATTTACTAACATACTTTTGAACACTATCTTTTCTAAATGCTTAATCCTTTATTATGCTTTCGTTTAATATTAATTTAACTTAACATAAGTTATAATTGCAAAACAACATTTAACATTCTGACAGTTTTTTTTAAATTTTCTATTTCAATGTCCTTGTAGCGCAATTGGATAGCGCATATGGCTGTTAACCATGGGGTTACCGGTCAAGGGCGAACTATTATTTTTTCTTAATAAGTTTAGAGATTTCAAGGACCCATTTGTGGCATTAGTGATTTTTAAAGTGTTTAACTGTAACCGACACCGATTTTTAACATATATTAGGAGATATGCTGTTTGCGAATATTCAGTTATCAATTGATTTTTGTTCTAACTTCATCTAATGCTACCTTTATTTTTGAATATGGGCTCTATAGTAAATATGTTAAAAAGATCTTGCGATAAAGTGGTTACTACTTCAAAGTATCAACGTTTAGAAGAACCTAATGAATCTACTTATGTAAGTGAATTAAATATATCAAGATTGGAAGTTCCTAATATACTGAACTCTGACACCATGACAATATCATGTGATTTACCTACTACTGATTCCTCATCGAATGTGAAATCTGAAGTCGATATGAATTTTTCTATCCCTACCTTTGGTGATGATGCAACATCTTTCGAGAATTCATGCCAAGAGTCGATTTCTGCTAAAAACTATTTGAATATATTTTTCAAAGACATGAATTTTGAATCTCCCTTAACCTCGACCCCAGTTAGTAAATTAACTTCCCAAGACGAATCCCTCCAAGAACCTACTATTAGACGAGAGATGTCTGACTTACAAGCAAGCAACCTTTATCAAGCAAGTGATGAAATACAAAATGCCACCCCACCCACGAATATCATTTCACAATCTAAAAATATCAAATCCAGTAATCCTATTATATTTCGAGAAGAACTCACTGACTGTATCTTTTTAATTTTAAAATTTCATAATAGACAATTTTATATTCATATTAGACAGTTTGAACGCAGCGGGATTACTAGTGAAGAAATTTTAACGAAAAATGGAGTCATTATGGATGTTAATAGCTGGTACGAATTCTACAATAAAAGTTTTTCATTTAATTTGAGGTATAAAAGTTCATCCTTTGTCGCCAACAACATAATATTAGTGTTAAATTTTAATAATTCTATCATGCGAATTAAAAATTTAAAGAATTATTCTCATATTGACTTAAATGAGTACCAATTAGTGAAATTAAGAGAAAAGGCACATGATTTGAATAAGGAACTTCTTCGGCATATATATGAAAAGCATATACCAAGCTTAATTAGACAGAAATGTATCATTTGTCATATATCTCTGGAAAATGAACTCATGTTACAGTCTAAACTTATAACATGTATTGAGAATAATATATTGACTATACTAAACCATATTTTTAAATGTGGTGGACGTATTTTTAATCACAAATCTCAAGGCCTTCATTCCTGTTATATGTTAAATAATCGACAAAAATTTGGAGAACTAGGAGAGATGTTACAAACACTTATAGATCTCGATTTTGTGATTTCCTCGTTTTTAAACGGGGTGGATTGTGTTAATGAAAACTTTTTATCTAACATTCATGTGGAAACAATTCAAAACGAATTGTTTAAAATAATAAAATAAAATGTATTACTATCCTTTCTAATATGTGTGTTTATTTTTCCAAAGTGTATGTTTACTTTGTTATGCCTTTTAGAACTTTTAATAGAGTGTTAGAGTATAATTTGCATATGTATAACTTAAGAAATCAACAATTCTTTAATAATTAAAAAACATAGCAGAAGTTTAAAATATTAAAACTAATAATCTTAATACTTTTAAAAATAAGAAACTTAAAAAAGTTTTTCAAAATTAAAAAAATTAAAAAGTTTACAAAATTAAAAAAATTAAACTTTAAAAAAAGTTTTAAAAATTAAGTTGTCAAAATTAAAAAAAATATGTTAAAAAAACTTCATAAATTAAGTTTGCAAAAGCAAGTTTACCTGGCTGTACATGTATATGACTTTCATTATGTTATAGTTTAATGATATGTATCCTCTTTTTATTATATAAAAGCATTAAATTAATATATATATATATATATACTTATTAAAAATATTTATAAGTAAAAAGAATAAAAATAACTTTATAAAATTAAAACTTTGAGAAAAAAAAATAATAAAATAAAAATAAAAATAAAAAAATAAAAATAAAATAAAATAAATAAAAAAAATTAAATAAAAATTGAATTTAAAAAAATCAAATTAAAAAATAAAAATAAAAAGTTTACAAAATTAAAAAATTAAAACTTTGAAAAAACAAGTTATCAAAAAATATTTAAGAAAACCTCATAAATTAAGTTTGCAAAAGTGAGTTTACCTGCCTATGCATGGAAATGACATACACTCGGCTTTCAGTTTATACATCATCTTATCAAAATGCATAAATGAAAACTTTGTCTAAACATATAAATTGATTTGAATATCTATACCTTTTAAAAATTATTTATCTTTCTATAACTATTGAAATTTATTAATAAATATTATGTAAGTGAAACATATTTTGTGTGTTATTTTTTATTCTAAAACCATTTAAATTTTGTCTAAGAAATTGTATTCCATTAAAAAATTAGTTACTATGTATTCATATGATATTTTACTAAAAAGAAAATACTCATTGGTTATTAAATCGCATTTTATGCATATCCATACTATAAAGAGGGCGCGACCAGAATTAGTCACCGAAAGGGGCGCCAACTTGGCGATATCTCTAATATTTCGCCAAATTCCTGTAGACATTCATTGAGAACCAATAAAATATTACTTGCTTACAGAAAATCAACAAATTGACAAATTTTGTCTAAGTAATTATTATATGCAATTAAATAATAGTTACTAAGTATTCAACTAATATTGTCTAAGTATTCAACTAATATTATACTAAAAAGAAAATATATATAATATTTCAAATTTTGTCTAAGCAATTGCATTCAGTTAAGTAAACATTTACTAAGTATTCATATAATATTATACGAAAAAGAAAAATACATATAATATTTCAAATTTTGTTTAAGTTATTGTATTCGATTAAGTAAATAATTACTAAGTATTCATATAATATTATACTAAAAAGAAAAAATAAATATAATATTTCAAATTTTGTCTAAGAAATTGTATTCAATTAAGTAAATAGTTACTAAGTATTCATATAATATTATACTACAAAGAAAAATAAATTTCATATTTCAAATTTTGTCTAAGTAATTGTAATCAATTAAGTAAATATTTATTAAGTATTCGTATAATATTAAACTAAATAGAAAAAAATAAATACAATATTTCAAATTTTGTCTAAGAAATTATATTCAATTAAGTAAATATTTATTAAGTATTCATATAATATTATACTAAACAGAATAAAATATATAATATTTCAAATTTTGTCTGAGTAGTTGTGTTCAATTAAATAATATTTACTAAGTATTCATATAACATTTTTACTAAAAATTGTATTCAATTAAGTAAACTATTACTAAGTATTCTTATAATACTATACTAAAAAAGAAAAAATATATAATATTTCAAATTTTATCTAAGTAACGGTGTTCAATTAAATAATATTTACTTATCATCCACCCTGTATATAAAAACTGTTAGCTTGTGTTACCACACAATTCTTCAAAAAAGGATAAAACCACCATTCAAAATGAATTTTTAAAAATAATAAAATAAAATGTATTGCTATACTCTTTTAACATATGTGTTTATTTTTTCTAAGTGATAGAGTGTGGTACCCCTATTACAACTTTTAATGAAATGTTACAATTCGTACGTTTATAACTAAAGAAATAAACAATCATATAATAATTAAAAATATATATCATGTTTATTTTTTAATTTTGTAAACTTTTTATTTATATTTTTTAATTTAATTTTTTTTATTCAATTTTTATTTAATTTTTTTTATTTATTTTATTTATTTTATTTTATTTTTATTTTTATTTTATTATTTTTTTTTTCTCAAAGTTTTAATTTTATAAAGTTATTTTTATTCTTTTTACTTATAAATATTTTTATTAAGTATATATATATATATATATTAATTTAATGCTTTTATATAATAAAAAGAGGATACATATCATAAACTATAACATAATGAAAGTCATATACATGTACAGCCAGGTAAACTTGCTTTTGCAAACTTAATTTATGAAGTTTTTTTTAAATATTTTTTTAATTTTGACAACTTAATTTTTAAAACTTTTTTTAAAGTTTAATTTTTTTAATTTTGTAAACTTTTTAATTTTTTTTAATTTTGAAAAACTCTTTAAGTTTCTTATTTTTAAAAGTATTAAGATTATTAGTTTTAATATTTTAAACTTCTGTTATATTTTTTAATTATTAAAGAATTGTTGATTTCTTAAGTTATACATATGCAAATTATACTCTAACACTCTATTAAAAGTTCTAAAAGGCATAACAAAGTAAACATACACTTCCGAAAAATAAACACACATATTAGAAAGGATAGTAATACATTTTATTTTATTATTTTAAACAATTCGTTTTGAATTGTTTCCACATGAATGTTAGATAAAAAGTTTTCATTAACACAATCCACCCCGTTTAAAAACGAGGAAATCACAAAATCGAGATCTATAAGTGTTAGTAACATCTCTCCTAGTTCTTCAAATTTTTGTCGATTATTTAACATATAACAGGAATGAAGGCCTTGAGATTTGTGATTAAAAATACGTCCACCACATTTTAAAATATGGTTTAGTATAGTCAATATATTATTCTCAATACATGTTATAAGTTTAGACTGTAACATGAGTTCATTTTCCAGAGATATATGACTAATGATACATTTCTGTCTAAATAAGCTTGGTATATGCTTTTCATATATATGCCGAAGAAGTTCCTTATTCAAATCATGTGCTTTTTCTCTTAATTTCACTAATTGGTACTCATTTAAGTCAATATGAGAATAATTCTTTAAATTTTTAATTCGCATGATAGAATTATTAAAATTTAACACTAATATTATGTTGTTGACGACAAATGATGAACTTTTATACCTCAAATTAAATGAAAAACTTTTATTGTAGAATTCGTACCATTCGTATTAACATCCATAATAACTCCATTTTTCGTTAAAATTTCTTCACTAGTAATCCCGCTGCGTTTAAACTCTCTAATATGAATATAAAATTGTCTATTATGAAATTTTAAAATTAAAAAGATACAGTCAGTGAGTTCTTCTCGAAATATAATAGGATTACTGGATTTGATATTTTTAGATTGTGAAATGATATTCGTGGGTGGGGTGGTATTTTGTATTTCATCACTTGCTTGATAAAGGTTGCTTGCTTGTAAGTCAGACATCTCTCGTCTAATAGTAGGTTCTTGGAGGGATTCGTCTTGGGAAGTTAATTTACTAACTGGGGTCGAGGTTAAGGGAGATTCAAAATTCATGTCTTGGAAAAATATATTCAAATAGTTTTTAGCAGAAATTGACTCTTGGCATGAATTCTCGAAAGATGTTGTATCATCACCAAAGGTAGGGATAGAAAAATTCATATCGACTTCAGATTTCACATTCGATGAGTAGTCAGTAGTAGGTAAATCACATGATATTGTCATGGTGTCAGAGTTCAGTATATTAGGAACTTCCAATCTTGATATATTTAATTCACTTACATAAGTAGATTCATTAGGTTCTTCTAAACGTTGATACTTTGAAGTAGTAACCACTTTATCGCAAGATCTTTTTAACATATTTACTATAGAGCCCATATTCAAAAATAAAGGTAGCATTAGATGAAGTTAGAACAAAAATGAATTGATAACTGAATATTCGCAAACAGCATATCTCCTAATATATGTTAAAAATCGGTGTCGGTTACAGTTAAACACTTTAAAAATCACTAATGCCACAAATGGGTCCTTGAAATCTCTAAACTTATTAAGAAAAAGTAATAGTTCGCCCTTGACCGGTAACCCCATGGTTAACAGCCATATGCGCTATCCAATTGCGCTACAAGGACATTGAAATAGAAAATTAAAAAAAACTGTCAGAATGTTAAATGTTGTGATGCAATTATAACTTCTGTTAAGTTAAATTAATATTAAACGAAAGCATAATAAAGGGTTAAGTATTTAGAAAAGATAGTGTTCAAAAGTATGTTAGTAAATTTTGGGGCACGGTTTGCCCAGTGGATAGCGTATCCCCCACAAAAAATGAAATTTGATTCATAGTTCATAGGTTCGAAACCAGGGTTTGGTAAAAATGAACCTACTCTCACGCGCAGAATCAATAAAATAAGTTAAACAAAAAATGAAAATTGTATACATTAAAGTAATTCTCAAATAGTGCATAGCATATCAGTTACAAAAAATGAAATTTGTTACGAAGTTCTAAACTAAGGGATGGTAGAATGACCCTACGCTCGCATGCAAAATCGATAAAATCCTATACATTAAAGTAATTCTCAAAGTGTAGTAGTATTTAAAATAGGTACTGTTGACTTATCTTAAGTAACCGACAAACCAACGCACATAAATGAAAGGGTCACAATTTTTGCCATGAAACATCTAAAATCTCGACTTACAGGTATAGTTTCTTGGCTTGATCAGTTAAACCTACTTCAAATTATCAAGTCAAGAGACTATTTTGTTACAGGTTCTATTCCAAGTGAAATTTTTATGAAAAAAACCTAATTACAATAGTTTCTAATTCCTGCTGGTAGAGGGCGCCACCTAGCATTTTCATGTTCAAACCCTAAGTCGATTCCAAAAAATAAGCTTCCTCTTAAAAAGACCTAACCCCTTATGTTACAGTATAACATTACCTTATATGGACATTCGTTTAAACTCTAAGTTGCTACGAGAAATTATACCCCGTCTAAAAATTTAGCCCCTACCTATCCCATCATATTATAGTATGATCTAGATCGGCTCCTTACGTTCGAAAACTATCTATAATTTTCTTCCTAAACTAATACCACCCTACTATAGCATGATCTTTCCACACTTTACTCTTATCTCACTATCAGATTATCTTATCAGATTATCCTATCTTATCTGCTTTCCGACTGATAAGAACTTAACACACATATTTCTCAAACCCTCTCGTACTATAGTACGATTTCCTCATCCCTCCTCAATCCTCAATCCTCCGCCACAATCGAACTCTCTTTTCTATACTACTGGTGACAATTGGCGATGGTGATTAATGGTACGATCTTGAATTTTTACAAGAACATTTTTAACTTAAAGATATTCAAAATTTTCCGAAATTCTAACGCATAATTTCAAAATATCTTAAATGGGTATTTTCAAAGCCATTTAATTATTAATTCCCTCATCTTTTACAATTCTACAATTATTACAATGCGATAGAAATGATATTACGGGACAGAATGAACATTTGTTGTCTGTACGTTGTTCTGTCCGATCAAAAGTTTTTCAATATATATATATATATATATATATATATATATATTTAATTATACATTTATTTTATTTTATTTCAATGAAATTTAAGGCATTATTTAAGTAATTCATAGGAGTTCAACTTCAGGAATGCCAAAGAGAAAAGTCGAAATTAATTATTATCGCAAGAAAAAATGTACGACAAATAATGCTTTACAATATGACTCAGTGATTACCTTAAAATAGTTGAAAATCTGAAAAACTTACTAAAACTTCTGATAATTTACATATTTTCATTCGATTTGGAGAAAAGTAGAAGCTCTCGATGTTACTTAAAAAAAAAAAAAAAAAAAAAAAAAAAAAAAAAAAAAAAAAAAAATGCAGACCTAAGTGTATGTTTATCCTTGACTTTAAAGTATGTTACTAGACTATTTCTTTCAAATTGAATCATTCATTTTATCATTATTTGTTAAAGGCCATAATGCAAATGCATCTGAAACCGATCTATCCATTTTCCGTCTATTCATGCTCCATTTTTTGTGAAATTGTTTAGATCGCAGTAAGATTTGAATGTGCTATTGAAAAATAAAAAGTTGTGCACCCACTTCCAGAAAATGATAATCGAAAACAATCTACCGCAATTTCCGGCGTATAATCCGCGGATCAAACAATTATTTTTCGACCCAGAAAAATTTAAAAATAATATGTAACTTTTTAAATCGCGGTAAATATTTGGTTTCAATAACTAAATAAAATTTCTGGGTCCAAAAAGAATTGTTTGATCCGCGGATTATACGCCGGAAATTACGGTAGTTTTATTGAATATGTTATGATATAACGATTTTATTTTTTAAACTGGCTAATCCACCTGGCTTTGGATCCGGGATAACAACATTAACTGAAATCTACTAAAAACCAACTTTTCAAAAGTAAAAAAAAACAAGCTAAAAAAAAAAGTTGAAAGTTGTGGCTAAAAAATGGCGTGATATCAAATTTCCAAGCTTATATTATGGTATTTATTTAACATTTTCCATTAAAAAATTTACTATTTGTAAGTCGAGTGCCTTCATATATGTTGATAGAAATCCTTTTCTCCTGTACTAAATACACCATAACGTGTTTCTGAACTGGTGGATCAAAACTGCAATGCCTCCCTACAAAGGCTGTCTCCCCGCTTGCTCTTTCCGAGTTTCGCTTTGAATTTCGAATGGCTAACTTTTGGCGAATTTTTAACACAGCAACCTTGGAGGGAGACATTGCTGCTTGCGTTTAAAACCACGTGCTTTTTCTCTAGTCTTCATATCATTGCGATAGCTTATCTAAAATTTTATCAGTTATTATATATTAAATCGGATCAGAAAGTATTTCGTATAAGAAAGTGGATAATTCTATTTCATGTACTGTATGTAATCGGACCAAATAAATCACTTTTTTTATAAAAAAAAAAAAAAAAAATCATGATTTTTATCAACCCTGGGAATTATTAGAAGAATATTACAAGAAAAAATATTATAAAAGTTTTAATAGACAAGTATATATATTTTTTAAAGTGTTCTACATTTCTTGTTAAATTTCCGATGGATAATTTCAGCTGATTTTAATATATGAATTTTATTATATTTTACAATATAAATAGATAAGTTACCAATTGAAAAAAAAAAAAAATTGTTAAAACTTTTTCTATTGAATTTTTATTTTTTCTTATATATACATATATATACTATATATTGTTTTTTGGTTAAATTTAATTTAAATCTTCATTTTTCCACACTAATCATTTTAATTTCATTCTCTTTTCCAAAGGAAACACAATTCTTTTTAAACGGATTCTTTCTAAATGCTACTCAGCATGTGGGAATAGTTGGCATTTCAAATAGTATTTGGCGATTCTTTTTTCGCTACACTGCCAATCCTGGTTACCATCTCAGAAAGGAATGAGCATGCGCAGTAAATCTCCGTAAGGAGGCTTTGCAGTTTCGATCCGCCTGTTGTTTCTGAAAATTCAAATGTTTTAAAATTATGCATGATGGGCTTGGCGGCCATCTTATATTTTACACAAATTTATATGAGCAGAAATCCATAGTTAAAATCCGAAATTCAAAATTGTTACTTAAGCAGCCATTTAAGCTTTTCCTTTACGAACTTGTATTCGGAGAATTTTTCGCCTTAAAATCATAGTGATTTATCTAAAGGATTCATCTTGTGATTTATTTCATAGAGTATATAATCATTTAAAAGCAATGGCAATCAATTTCTTTTCTTAAAATATCAGTCTTTTTTAATTTAGCTGTTTGCAGTTGAAAACCAAAGTTCGGCATTGTTACTAAAGCAAACATTTTATGCCTTTCCTTTATGGAATTGTGTGCTTAGAAATTTGTGTGTTAAGATAATGGCGACGTATCTTACCGATTCCTCTTATATTACTTTTTTAGAGTAATTAATCCTTTAAAAGTAGTAACAATCAACTTTCTTTCTCAAAATAAAAGTCTTTTTAAATTTATTTGTCCGTAGTTAAAATCAGAAGTTCTAAAGTGTTATTAATGAAAACTTATTACGCTTGCCTTAACGAACTTGGGTGCTTAGAAATTTGAGTAAAATATGGAAAGGTGGCCGCCAAGCCCATCATGCATAATTTTAAAACATTTGAATTTTCAGAAACACGTTATGATGTATTTAGTACAGGAGAAAAGGATTTCTATCAACATATACGAAGGCACTAGACTTACAAATTGTAAATTTTTTACTGGAAAATGTTAAATAAATACCATAATATAAGCTTGGAAATTTGATATCACACCATTTTTAGCCACAACTTTCAACTTTTTTTTTAGCTTGGCTTATTTTTACTTTTAAAAAGTTGGTTTTTAGTAGATACCAGTTCTTTTTCAAAGAGATTATATATAATTTAAATAATCTACTCATTCAAATTAAAATGAGTTTCTCGTAGGGCCTTTGTAAGTAGAAAGGAAACACGATATGTGTACATATCATTCTTTTCTTAGAGTAATTAATCATTTAAAAGCAATGAAAGTCAACTTCTTTTCTCAAAGTATCAGTCTTCTTCAATTTATATGGCATTTAATTTTTATGAAGAATGAAAATTTTGTAAAAAACTGATAGAGTCGAAATAAAATATAGATGTATAGTTGGTCTTTTAGTTAGATATTTGTTTATTGTTGCATATTTAGTTAGGTATCTGTTTAAAGATAACTTTTTTTTTCAGAATTGTTTTAGCTTTGCAAATACCTATGGCTAATCAGAGAATGAAGCACGACTTACAAAACAGTACAAATAACTTTAGAAACGGTTCTTAATGAACGTTTACATATTTTAAGTAACTAGCATGCCAAATTCAGGCTTCTAGCCCGAACGGTATCACAGAAATCGGAATTTTAGAACTTTTTTTGTTTTATAACCCTTTTAAATTTTCGAACTTATTAGGAAATGATTTCTGAGAGCTTTTACGTTTCGAAAGTTACAACCATGTCAAATTTCAAGGTCATGCTTTAACAATTCCATTTAAATCGTAATTTAGAACGTATTTAGAACGTTTTCTGCTCCTTTACTCTTTTTAAAACAATAAACAGTTCTTAGCGAGCATTTAGATCTTAAAAGTAACGGCTTGTCAATATTCAGGTTTCAATATTCAACGATACCGCGTAAACCCAATTTTAGAACGTTTTTTGCTCCTGCGCCGTTAAAAATTTCAAATTTTTTAGGAACTGTTCACTGTGAATATTTTCGTCTTAAATGTTACAACTATGTCAAACTTCAATATCCTTAGGGCTAAGAATTCAAAATAAATCATAATTTATAACATTTTTAGAAAGAAAGCTTTTTACTCGTTTTACCCTTTTAAATTTCGATTTTTTTAGAGATGGGTTTTAGCGAGCACTTACATCTTAAAAGTAACCACGTCAAATTTTAAATTTCTCCCTTCAACAGTTTCAAAGAAATCTTAATTTATGAATGACTTTTGCTATTGCAACCTTTTAAATTTCGCATTTTTTAGAAATTGCTAGGACGAGCATTTTGTTTTTTAAAAGCAACAATCATGTTAAATTTCAAGTTCATGAAGTTCATGCTAGAGTTCATGCTCTAGCAATTCCATTCAAATTGGAATTTAGAATGTTTTTAGAAAGCTTTCCACTCATTTCATCCTTTTAAAATTCGATTTATTTAGGAACAGTTTTTAATGAGCATTTACATCTTATAAGTAACCACCATGCCAGATTTAAGGATTCTATCTCGAACTGTTTCACAGAAATCGAAAATTAAAAATTTTTTTTGCTCCTGTACTCTTATGTAAATTTCTAATTTATTAGAAAACGCAAAGCATTTATTCGCCTTAAAAAATAACATCCGTGTCAAATTTCGTGTTTCCAGCCCAAACAATCCCATTAAAATCATAATGCAAACCGTTCTTAAAACGTTTACCGCTCGGTTCACCTCTTGACATTTCGATTTTATACTAAAGTTCTTAGCGAGCGTTCGCCAATAGGCCTGTTTACGTCGGCAGGTAATATGTCTATTTGTTCGGGATCTAAGGGTTCAGGCTGGATCTTTAAAGACAATCTACAGGCAATCCCCCCGGGATCTGATTTAGCTAATCTTCTTAGTAAACATAGTGAGTTACTTGAGGAACCTGATTGGGAATTCCTCAATGATTTTGACGAAAATGGGATGTGGGATGCTGTGAAGCAAACTATATCTTTTATTGAGACTAGTGCGGGAACTGTAATGAGTCTTCCCGTTGAGCTTCGGGAAAGTTTTTTAATGAAAGTAGAGCAGGCCAAAATTGCCATAAATTATAAAAACTGCAACGATTTAGATGATAAATCTCTTAACCCTAACGAGTTAGGCGCGCAACCGCCCGCTAAAAAGAAAAAAGAAAGAAAAAGGGTAATAGTAAAAATATGCTGAGTATCTCAGCTGGTCTAGTTGTACCAAACTCAAAGAAAATTAAAACGGACTCTAGTGAGGCTAATTTTAAAATTGAATTAGAAACTGCAGCAAGTGTGGAACTTCCCTTTGATTCGGAAGATATGGAACATGATCAACTCGAAAGCTTGCCGGTAGATGGCGACAGGAGTACGATCGAGGACCAAAATATAAACCAAATTGTTAATAACCAGGAAACGAAAATTACCGAAATCCAACCAAACAAAACTAAAGTTAAGCCTCCAAAACCAATTATGGTTAGGGACATTACCGATATCGTTGGATTTACTACTAAAATTGAAAAAGATTGCGACCCGGATTTTTCGGTTGAAATTTCGGGTAGGTGGGTAAAAGTCTTAACTCAAACCTTTGCAATTAAAAACAAACTAGTTAACTATCTGAAAGAGCAACAATTCCAATTTTATGTTGTCCCTGACACGAACGCACTGATGAAAGTAGTGATTAGGGGTCTCCCCAAATCAGTTACCGAAAATATTGAGCAGGAACTAAATAAAAACGGTTATGATACTATCAAGGTGGTGCAAATGATAAGCAGGAAGGACTCTAGGGTTCTCCCGCTTTTTCTTTTGCATCTACCGAAAAATGCAAATTCTAAGAAAATTCTAAACCTTAAATCTTTATTCAAGATTAGGATTGATGTTGAAAACTACAGGGGACCCAGAAAAGCTGCGCAGTGCTGGAATTGCCAGGGGTTTTTCCACATCTCTGCGCAGTGCTTCATGGACCCTAATTGTGTAGGATGTGGCCAGGGCCACAAGTCCCCAGAATGCCCCAGGAAAAATGAAAATCCCACCGAGAATAAAAATGAGGACTCGGATAAAACTACTGTAAAACCGCCGCCATTGTGTATTAATTGTGGGTCTGAGCACATGGCAAATTTTAAGGGCTGCAAAAAATACCCTCTAAAGCCACAATTTAGGAAAAGTTATGCGGAGATAGCAAAAAATAAAGAAAAAAATATAAAAAACGAGGAAAAAACCAAACAAGACAAAAAGAAAGTCGCACAGGCGGAGCCAAAAACAGCTCCTCCTCCCCCGGTACAACTTTACCAGCTGGGCGAATTGGAAAATGGTGTAGTCAAAATTGCAGAAATTCTCGAAAAAATTAGGCTAGAACTAAAAGTAGAGTCATTTCTTCACTTAGCAAATAAATTAGAAAATATCTATGAGGAAATAATTCAACATAAAGATGTTGCATACAAAACTTTAGCCTTCATGGACGGAGTTTCGAAACTTCAGAGAAAAGAAAATCAGAATAATGAGGAAAAAAAATAACTGTAAATATTAAATTGTACTTTTGTATATAAATCATTTTCGTAAATTGTTAGCATAGTGTAATTAATTTGTCATTGTAAATTAATGCTTTAAAGTAATGTAAAAAATATGTGGAACTGAAATTGGGCCTTTTTTTTTTTTGCAACGGTTGCCTGGTACCAACTTGCCTGAATTTTTCCTTAATATCCCTTGAACGTCCGGACATTGTCTTGGCTCCCCGGGGATCCGGTCACGGTTGGGTGTTTCGGCACTCAGCTGTTCGCGGGTCCTGGCGTGGGGAGGAAGACTAAGGTCGCTCAACACTGCAAGCATGGACTGTCGTCCCAGAGGGAGGGGCTTAACGGCTCTGACCAATGGGAAAACAGTCACCAACATGCACTTCCACCATCACTCCATCCTTCGAAATTCATCTTTAGTTGTTTTTCAAGTTCGTTGGAGATATAGCAGGAAGTATTTACTTCCTGTAGGCGCTCCGTAAGCTCAGTGTTGACTTGACTTGAGGCCTGTTTAGCTAATACAATTTGGTACAATGGAGTGTTTCTATGAAAGCCGTTAATGATATCCACATTTACATTCATACATATGTTGTTTCACCCGAACCTTGGTAGTAGACTCGATTAAGGAAGATTAGAAAATCTAATATCTTAGCTAAAGTTTGTCTATCTGATGTTATGCACTTAATAAATGCATATCAAATTATTGTTTTGAACGCCACTGGGCACTGAGAATGGTAGGTATGATTACAATTAACAATAATTGTCGGTGATCAATCTTCCCGGCACTACCAAACTGACTGACCACTCATTTTAAAATTTGATTCATTTAATATTTTTACTTGGTTTGGATTTATTAACCATTTGGAAAAATGGTTATTATCCTCGGTCAGGGTAGGAAATCAAAAACATATCTGAAGCGTTTTATTGGTTTAATCCGCATTTTGTTCGTTTTCTGATTGGTCTATACAGTAATCTGTATTTTTCCTTTACTTTCAACAGAGATGGATACTTCTGTTGTCACTATGATAACAAAGTAATAAAAACTACAAGAAAAATTAATAACTCAGAAACAAATTGAGATACAGCTTTCAAACAAATTCCATTTGAAAGTACATTTTTTTCTCTATACGACGGTGTAAAAAGTAATATTGTGGGATGTTTAGAAGTTTAAAAATGAAATTTCATTTAAAATTGGTCCAGGAATATTAATGTTTAATCCATGGCGTACGTACTGTATGACCAGCTCCGTAGAAGTTTAAAAATTTACAGTACCGAAAATTGTAAAACTGAAATTTCTTTTAAAATTTGTTCATGATGGGTCCAGGAATGTTAATGTTTAATTCATGGCGTACGTAATGTATGATCAACTCCGTGCGATTTTTTATGTCTTAAATTTTAGTCTTTGAAAAAACCATTTTCCAAATGGTCGTTGTAATTTGTTAAGATGCTTTTTTACATTTAAACGTGAAAAAAAGGTCTTGTAATTTTATGTTAGCATAGAAAAGTTATAAATCGCCTAATACTGTTACCACTGACATCATTCGTATTGCATTCGTTTCATTTAAAATACACAATTTCCATTCCAATTACTACGTTCAGTTGAAAAATATATACTATAGACGTTGAAAAAGCATCCCTTTCACTTACTTCATTTAAAACACACACACACACACACACACACAAAAAAAAAAAAAAAAAAAAAAAAAAAAAAAAAAAAAAAAAATTGCAATTTAACAAATTACAACGATCATTTGGAAAATGATTTTTTCAAAGACTAAAATTTAAGACATAAAAAATCGCACGGAGTGGATCATACATTACGTACGCCATGAATTAAACATTAATAGTGTTATTACACGTAAAAATTGCAAGCGACAAAAATCGCCTGCGACTCGTACGTATTATCCACCTGAAACTTACGTATTATCCAAGCATTTCATTGGCTGTTCGGGAAAAGGCTTTTTCATCGTCGGATTTCCAAGAAATCCGACGACCCATTTTAAATAAAATTTCATTCTTAAACTTCTAAACATCCCACAATATTACTTTTTACACCATCGTATAGAGAAAAAAAATGTACTTTTAAATGCAGTTTGTTTGAAAGCTGTATCTCAATTTGTTTCTGAGTTATTAATTTTTTTTCGTAGTTTTTATTACTTTTTTGTCATAGTGGCAACAGAAGTATCCATCTCTGTTCAAAGTAAAGGGAAAATACATATTACTGTATAGACCAATCAGAAAACGAACAAAATGCGGATTAAACCAATAAAACGCTTCAGATATGCTTTTGATTTCCTACCCTGACGAGGACAATAACCATTTTTCCAAATGGTTAATAAATAAATAATATAATCTTAAACGAAAACTTTTTGTTTCAGTGTCATTGTTTCTAACTTACACACGCAAAAAATAAAAACTTTTGTGTGCAAGTAAAAAAATGCTATTGTCGAGATTTGCACCCTGCGAATAAAAGTATTAAAGATTGTGAAGGATGTTGAGTTATAACATGGAGCTATGAAAAAAGGTTCCTCCTTGGTCATATCTCTCTACATTTAATGCAATTATGCTAAACTTTGATTAGCCTGTTATTTTGCTGACACCTAACAGCGCTGCAAAATTCATGGCTGGAGAACTTGCTTTGTGAATGTTACTTTCATGGTTTAATATTTTTACTGCTCACTGTGAATGAATCGCTTATGTGTGTTTACTTTGATGAAATGGGATTTAGGCTGTCAACAAAATTTTAATGGAAGTTACCTCAGGTAATATACATACCTGGATGTAACTAATCTCTCAATGATTTTTTTTTTTTTATCAAGCTTTCTAAAAATGTAACTTTCTTGGAGTTTTATTCAAAAAACAATTTTTAAGTAAAAATGGTTTGAGTAGAAAAGCGAAGCGGTCAGCCCGTAATTGTTTATGACAGTCACATGACTAGCGCTTTTCCTGTATATATGTTCATTGCGAATATTTACGTATTAAAAGTAACAATCATCTCAAATTTCTTGTTCATGCTCTAATGACTCCATTCAAATTGTGATTTAGAACGTTATTAGAAAGTTCTTAGCTCGTTTCACGTTTTTAAATTCAATTTTTTAAAATGGTTCTTAGGTTACATTTACATGTTAAAAGTAGCCATCATACCACATTTCAAACTTTTATCTCCAACCGTTTCATGACAATCGCAATTTTAGAACGTTTTTTACTCCTGATGCCATTTAGTGAATTTCGAATATTTTTAAACTCTTCTGCGCCAGCATTTATGCCTTAAAAAACACAACCATGTCAAATTTCAAATTCCTGGCATTAAAATTTCCAATTAAATTGTTATTTAGAACGCTTTTTGATTGTTGCACCCTTTTAAATTTCAAATTTTTTAGAAACAGTTTTAAGCGAACTTTTACATTTTAAACTAATAAATATGCCAAATTTCAGGTTTCTTTCCCTACAGGTATTGCAATTTTAACGTTTTTTGCTCATGCACACGTTCCTGGGTAGCGGTACCGGCATAAATTATAGCCTATGTTGTAACAGAGTCGGTCAGAATCAATTTACCACTTTACTTTTCAAATTAGTTCGGTAGTTCTGGCGATTTCTTTCTGGAAACAAAAGAAGAAAGAAAAACCATACATTAAGCTTAGACTATGAAACACTTTCTAATACTTCCATAATACTTTAAAAGTCCTTCGTTGTTTAGAGAAATAAGGTAAATAAGTTTCTTAAGTAAACATTTTAGAAAACGCATAAAATTTTTAAAACTGATTTCAGCAATTAGTGCCCATAGCCAAATATATATTCCGATTCTTTTGTATAATTCTGTATTTGATCTGAAAAATGGCATACATGTAATATAAGGATGATATAAAGATAAGATCGTAGTTAATGAAAAAAGGAGTTTAATGATTCTAGGTTATAGTTTTACATATTAAATATAAATTATATTTACAAGTACGGGAGGGTAGGGGGGTTCTCTGCAGCATACGCGCTCACAGAATCGTCGGAGATCGGCCTCTGCTCTCGTCTAGAGCGAGCCGCGTCAGAATGAAATCTGCTCTCGGTTGTTACTTGTTTCCAAGCGAAGAGAATGCAAAGCTGCATATCAGCAAATTCAATACATCTGCTGTTCTGCGGTGACAAGTTCTCATGGAAAAGTGCTGATCATATCCTGTTGCTATGAGTAGGGTTTTATGGGAATCTAAAACCACAACTCACACTCGGTCATCTTGTCCGCTTGTCGACCTCGACAGCGCGTTAAATAAGCAACAAGATATGTCAAAAAACAAAAAAAAAAACTATCTAAAAATAATTAAAATCCAAAGGAAAAAAAACTGTCATTAAATAATTAAGAAAATTGAGCTAAATAAAAATAAAAAAAAATTAATTCTAAATTTTTTGTAAATTAATGCTGAGCTGCCGTGGGATATCTCCAAAAAAAAAACCAAAAGAATAAAATAAAAATAAAAAAAAATCTCAGGATAATATCAATTTGCGTCATGAGACCGTCTTTCTCATGAGCCATCATCAGGTATGAAAAATATAATCTGAAAGGCCGTCTGCCCATTATATTATCATCACGAAAACATACTAAAATCTGCCTCATCTTAGGTAGAATTTCGTGAAAAAAACATCTTTATCCCAACGTCATTCGGGAATAAAAAATAAAAAAGAAAAGGTTTGCCTCGTCTAAGCAAAAAAAAAAAAAAAAAAAAAAAAAAAGGATTTCCCACCAAAAGGTTTTTTTTTCCGACTAGCTCTTACTTCTGTAAAAAAAATAATCGAAGGGGGGGACACATAATAATACTATACTTATACATATAACATATAAAATTATAAAAATACAGGTAAAAAATTTCAAATATATAAAAACAGGTACATAATAATAAAATAATAATATTGCTGGCACAGTTCTGGATAGTCAAAAGTGTTTTATGCAAAATGAAAAAAGTCACTGCTTGGCAGTCTGGAAAAAAGTTTTATGCAAAACTAAAAAAAAAGCACAGTTTTGCACTTGTAATAAAAAGTTTTAAGCAAAACTACAAAAAATGCACTGTTTTGCTGATTTACTAAAACGTTTTAAGCAAAACTACAAAAAAAAGCACTGTTTTGTTGATTTACTAAAAAGTTTTAAGCAAAACTACAAAAAAAACACTGTTTTGCTGATTTTATAAAAAAAAATTGATTTGCCATGCGAAAAAAAAAATCACAGCATGGACTGCACAACTGCTTAAATTGAAGGCCACTGTTTCATGTGATCAACGGATGTCGTTGGGATAATGGGACCTTCATGGTTTCCTATTTTTGTAACTGTATA
Organism: Maratus speciosus; assembly: GCA_963932465.1. Classification (NCBI taxonomy): domain Eukaryota; kingdom Metazoa; phylum Arthropoda; class Arachnida; order Araneae; family Salticidae; genus Maratus; species Maratus speciosus. The sequence continues at coordinate 93,520,203 of OZ010786.1, read as the reverse complement.
CCTGTCATTAGGGTTCACGGCTGTAACCTTATATGGTCCAAAATATTTGGGTCGAAGTTTTAACCCAGTTCCAAACTGTGTACGTTGTATTGCTACTAAATCATTGACCTTGTATACCGTGGGGGGTTTTCTTTTCTTATTATATTGGGCGCGGCTGAGTTCTTGATGTTTTAAAATGTTGGCCTTTGCACTATGCTGTAATGTTTGTTTATGATCCATGTGTAATTCGATATGTTCCGTTTCCAAGAGTTGTTTTATCATTAAGTCGTCTTTATTTTTCATCTTGACACCCGTTAACAGCTCGAACGGGGAGAATTTCGTTACGGATGAAGTCGTGCTATTTATGAGCCTTTGTACCGCTGGTACGTGTTTGTACCATTTCGTTGGATCATCTAAAGATAATTTCGTCAAAATAGGGATAAGCCTTTTATGCTGTCTTTCGATTTGTCCATTTCCTCGCATTACTCCGGTAGTAATGGGATGGTGTTCTATATTTTCTTGTTCGCAATACTTTTTAAATTCTAAAGAAGTGAATGCGGGTCCTTTATCCGTGATTATTCTTCGGGGATTTCCAAATGTAATTTGTTGTAATTTAAGTTTATCTAGTGCATCTTGCGCCGCCACAGATTTGACTGGATATAACCAAAAAAAATTTAGTGAAAGCATCCACTACTGTAAAGAGGTGATTATAATTTTTATTTGTGGAATGTAATGGGCCTAAAAAATCACAATGGTAAGTGTCGAGCGGCTTGTCACCTTTAGGGATCGAGTGCAAAAAACCTTCCTGTTTTCCCAACTTTCAAGAAGCTAAAATGCATGGAACGCAGTTTGTTACGACTGTGCGTGTCAACTCGGGTAGGTTAGGAATGAAAAAATTCTGGGATGCAATTTCTTCTGTCTTTTTAGCAGAATAGTGTCCTTTAGTGTGTATATCTTGGAGTATGCTAACTTGCATTGCTTCTGGAATCACTAATAAATCTCGACCCTGTTGGAGTTTATACAAAATGTTGTTGCGCACCGTAAAGTCGGCTACTGGTGCTTCCGACGCTGCTGTTTTAATGCTGGAAATAAAGGGATCATTTGCTTGGGCTTTCATGATTTTTAGTGTCAGTTCATCGTATGTAATGTGCATAACTGGGTACCTGCTTAGCGCGTCCACGTGATTCATTTTCGTCGCCGGTCTATGTTTTGTTTCAAAATCGCATTCCTGGAGGAATAGAGCCCAACGCGCAATTTTCGGCGTAAGATCCTTTTTGTCGAGAGTTTTTTGAAATGCTTGACAGTCGGTAATGACACGGAATTGAGTGCCGTGGAGGTAGACGCGGAATTTTTTGAGAGCTTCGATGACTGTCAATACTTCCAATTCGTAGCTACTTAACTTTTCCTCCTGTGGTGATGTTTTTTTGCACATATATTGAACCGGATGGAAGTGTCCGTCGGTGGATTTCTGCATGAGAACTGCGCCGAAGCCCATTTTACTGGCGTCAGTGTGCACTTCGAGGTCCGAACCCGGTATAAAAATGTGTAAAACTGGAGCACTTGTGAGTAGATTACGTAACGTGTACAGCACTTCCCTCTGCGCCGGTCCAAACTCGAAAGTTGATGTTTTTCGCAAGAGATCGCTCAGGGGCCGTGCGATAGAGGCATACTTGGGAATAAACTTCCGAAAATATCCTGTTAAACCTAGGAGTGATTGCAACTGTTTAACGTTTTTGGGTTCCGGAAAATGTTGGACGGCCTTAATTTTCGTTGGGGTGGGCGCTATAGTATTATTTTCAATGACGTGGCCCAAAAATTCAATTTTTCGTTGCAGAAACTGACATTTTTTAAAATTAATATCGAGTCCGTAATCAGCAGCAGTTTCTAACACTCATTTGAGTTTTTCGAGACCCTCGGCTTCGGTACGGGTGGGGATGATGAGGTCGTCCATATATAAAATCAACACGCCTTCTAGTAGTAATTCGCGAAAAACACAGGCTAGATACCTTGAGAATGTCGCGGGGCTGGACGTGAGTCCGAAAGGGACTTTTAAAAACTCGAATTGTCCATCGTGTGTAATAAAACCTGTGTATTTAGTGCTCTGTGGGTCTACATCGACATGGAAAAACCCATTTTTTAGGTCGAGAGATGTAAAGACCTGCACTTGTTGTAACTGGTCAAGAATATCATCAATAAGGGGTAAAGGGAACCTATCCTTTATAATTTTTTTATTTAGCTTTCGAAAATCGATGCATAATCGCATAGAGTTATCCTTTTTCTTAGCTAATACTACTGAGCTTGCGTAATCGCTACAAGAAAGTTTTATTATACTGTCCAGTAGCCATTGTTTAATTTGGTCGCTGACAATCTTTTTTTCAGCCATGAACATTCGTCGCGAGCGTTGGTAAACTGGTTGGTCATCAGACAATACTATGGACATTTTTAAGTCGGTAGATTTCGATTTTGTGGGGCGATAATTTTCAATCAGTTCAGCCACTTCTTCGCGACACGTTCTGTCGGTGATATGAGTTAAATCGACTTCGGACATGTCATCGCAAATGTTGATAAGGTTAATAAAAATATCAGCCGGGGGATGTTTCGAAAAAGTAATGCCAGTCTTGTTACATGTTAGTGTGCCTTGGCATATGATGTCTGTTCCGAGGATAATAGGGTGCGACATGTGAGCGAAATCAATAACATAAACAGTGGTAGAAAAAGTGGATTTGTCGATATCGATATCTGTTAAAAAGGAACCCTTTGGCTGAACGTTACCACTGCCGAACCCCGAGAGCCGTAGGGGTACTGGTGTCAGAGGAGGGGACCCGAGCAGACGGTAAATGTCCTCACGGAGGAGGGTCACTTGACTTCCGGTATCAACGAGAGAATGCACCTCCATGTCTGCAATTCGGACTACTTTTTGCATGTGTTGTTGGGGGCGAGTTAGCTCGACCGTGTGAACTGGTCTGTCTTTTCCGGCAGTAGCAGCTTGAGAAGGGCGGCTGAGTGCAGTTACTGCCTTTGGCTTTGAACCGCGGGCTGTGCAATTTAATGATATGTGGCCGTAACGAGAACAATTAAAACACTTAGGACCTTGTCCTTTACGCGTACAATCTATGGATTTATGGCCCCTGGCCCCACAGGAAAAGCAAGTAATTTTTTTAGGTTTTTCGCTGGGAAATGATTTCTGGGTAACCAAAGGGACGTGTGTCGCCTTAGGTTTGAAATGTGTAACCGAACCACAGATTTCTTCATAGATTAAAAGTTTTTTCTTAAATTCCTCTAATTCAGAGATTCCATATAATATTGCTTTATTATGTGGTGTATCGTTAATCCCAGTAATTATATAGTGAAGTAAAGATATATCATCGATGTTTCCTCTTTGTGCTATTTCTTTCATTTTCAAAAAATATTCCAATAGTTTTTCGTTTGGGCGGCAGCCTCTAGCGGCTAGTAATTGATGTATCTGGGCGGACGAAGCTGATTGTCCGAATTCGCGAAACAATGCCTCTTTGAGTGATGCATATGAAGAAATGTTATTTTCACTACGTACATACAGTAATGCTAAACTTTTTAATGCCCGCTCAGCAAACACAAATTTCTGTATGTCGGACAGTTGAAATGAATGGGCCAGAGATTCAAATCTCTGAAACCATGTTTGAACGTTTTCCGTTTTATCACCACTAAACGGTGTAATTAAATGATCAATGTCATGGAAAGAAATTGTCTGTTTGGACGCGGAGTGTGTACAGTGTACACGCGCCTGGTCTGGCTGTACTTCCAAATGGGAAGATAAACCAGTGCTTCCACTACTATTGTGGCTATCATCAAATTCCGTATCTGATTCGGAAACTGCCGTAAACGTGTCTTTAAAAGCCGAAATATCAACTAGTGCGCTTAAAATACGTTGTCCTATATCTTCTTTTGATCCATGGATGTCAATGGATAAGATATTAGCGATAGTAATCAATTGTATCTGATCATAATCGTCCAAAATTTCTTTGAGTTTATTTTCATACTCATCGCTTTTGTCGGTAAAAGAAAAACCTTTAAATTTCCTTAAATTCGCTCTATTCTGGCGATTTTTATCGCAACCAAATATAAATTCGTGCAGTAATTTGATTTTATCAGTCTTAGCCGATTTCAACTGGCTTTTAATAAATTCAATTTCTTGTAATTCCATATCAAAAGGCAAGAAAGGAAAGAGAGAAAAAAAAACTTACTTCAAAGGAGTTATCCAATTGAAAAAAAAATTCTTCGCCATGATATATTGAAGTAATCCAATTAATGATCCGTAGAAAAAAAAATATACTTGCAGTCGAAGATTCATTTCTTGCACAGCGATGACTATCTTGTAAAAATAAAATAAAAGGAAGATTGAGCTTCAAACAGATGGCTAAGGGGATGAATCACGTCTGCTGAAATACGAAGGTTGATCACAGAACGAAAAAGAATTCTCCGATTCTGATCGGTAAGAAAGCCTAGGGGATTTTATTCTTTTAATTCATTTGGGATTCAAATTGGCCTAGAGTCCCCATGTAATATAAGGATGATATAAAGATAAGATCGTAGTTAATGAAAAAGGGAGTTTAATGATTCTAGGTTATAGTTTTACATATTAAATAGAAATTATATTTACAAGTACGGGAGGGTAGGGGGGTTCTCTGCAGCATACGCGCTCACAGAATCGTCGGAGATCGGCCTCTGCTCTCGTCTAGAGCGAGCCGCGTCAGAATGAAATCTGCTCTCGGTTGTTACTTGTTTCCAAGCGAAGAGAATGCAAAGCTGCATATCAGCAAATTCAATACATCTGCTGTTCTGCGGTTACAAGTTCTCATGGAAAAGTGCTGATCATATCCTGTTGCTATGAGTAGGGTTTTATGGGAATCTAAAACCACAACTCACATATATACTATATAATACGAAACCTTTGTTTAGAAAGCAAACGAATAATAAATGGAAATTTCACTTTCAGTAATTTATACCAACAGACGGAAACTTACTTGAATACATTTGGACAGCTCTGTATTTTATCTGCTACCGTTAAATGCACTCCCACTATTTAGCTAAAATTTAATTCAGACTAAAATACTCTTAAATCTAATAAAATCACTCTTCCAGAAATTATCATCCGTTGACGGCCATATATCTAATTCTTTGCGTGGCCCGGTAAATCGTTTTATCTGTATTCTGCAAACATCTTTTCGTATGATAAATGTAATTTAGCGTAAAAATGCATAACTCATTTAAAAACCATGTTTAAGACTTTACACTTAAACTCAGTAGCAACGCTTACAATTTTTTTTTTTTTTTTTTTTTTTTTTTTTTTTTTTTTTGTAGCTCTATATATGATCTACAACATTTATACACACCACATAGTATACAAAAATTTAGTTAAAGTTAACAAGAAGGAAAAATCGTGCGTTATACATAGATTATGAAACGCTTTCCAGCACTTCCTGAAATCTTTAACAAAATTTCTTTATTTAGGGAAATAAGGAAAATAAGATAATTCAGTAAACATTTCAGAAAACAAATAAAACATTTGAAAATCTGATTTCAGCAGTTACCTTCCATAGCCAAATATGTATTCCAACTCTTTTGAACGGCCCTGTATTTGATTTGTAGGCTGATATATATAGTACTATATAGTGGTAAAATTTAGTGTAGCAAGAAAACGCATTACAAGTTGAAATTTCTCTTTCAGCAATTTATACCAATAGATGTGAACCCTTTATTGAGACCTGTAGTTTACCTAGTACCTTTCTTACACGCCACTATTTAGCTAAAATTTAATTCAAACTAAATCACTCTTAAAACTACTGAAATCATATTTCCAGAATTTATCATCTATAGACGGTCATGTATCCAATTCTTTGCGTTGTCCTGTATATCATTTTACCTATATTCTACATACATTTCATAGTAAACTAAATGCAGTTCAGCGTAAAAATGCACAACGCATTTACAACCACCTTTCAGCAATTTACGCTCATACTCAGTAACCTTTACGAATTCTTTTGCGTAGCCCTGTATATACACTATAGCATTTATACACACCATATAGGACGCATAAATATAGTGAAACTTAAAAGCGCATATCATAATTAAAAATGCATATCCTGCCGTCATCGCTAATTTACAGTACTTTGGATAGAATATACTTGTCTGAAATCTTTTGTGTGTACCTGTAATTGCTATGCACTTCGTATTATGCATGAAATAACTTACAGTAAGCCTCACCGAGGTATATCAATTTGATTATATATGAAACTGCATAATTAAAATACCCCGCAAACAATTTCCCCTTATACCATTTTGTAATGGAATTTTGTTGTGTGGCCCTGTAAATGAATATTAACTATTCGTTGCACCGCATATTCTACAAAATGCAAATTTTAGTGCACTTCGTAGATGCATATCAATTTTATTAATGTTTGAAAAAGTGTAACATCTTTAAAATTCATTTGAAACGATTTTTTTCCCATTGGCTGTAATGTAAAGGAATACTTTTGACTGTCCCTGTAAATAAACTAAACATTCTACAAACTTCATTTGAAATAGGGTTCGTGCCAGGCTAAACTTCAATAACACCCGAAAATTTCAGGGCAATCCGAGTATATTTACGAGAGTTAGAGCGCGGACACACGGACAGACAAACCGAAGTCAATAACACTTTTCAGCTTAATTGGAAAGTTTTAAAAATGCCTATCATAACTGAAAATGTTCATCCAGCAATCGTACTAATCCAGCAATATACAGTATTTCGGATACAGTATAGTATCCGAAATCTTTTGTATGTTCCTGTGAATACTATGCATTTCATATTATACAGGAAGTAACTTGTCGAAAACCTCAGCAATGTATACCAATTTCACTATATATGAAATAGTCTAACATAATTAAAATAGGCTGCGAACAATTGTTTCCCCTATACCATCGTGTAACGGAATACTTTATGTACCCCTGTAAATGAATAATGCATATTCTTTACACCACACACAGAATGCATACTTTAGTGAACTTCATAAATGCATATCAAGTTCATTATGTTTGAACTTGTATAACATCATTAAAATGCACTTGAAAGGATTTTTTCCCATTGGCCGTAATGTAACGGAATAATTTTGATTGTCCCTGTAAACAAACTACAACTGTTACAAACTTCATTTTCTTCAATAAAGTGCAAAAAATTTAGGGCAATCCGAGTATATTTACAAGAGTTAGAGCGCGGAAAACGGACTGACGGCCAACCACCAGACAAACCAAAGTCATAAAATCCGTATTTCATTAACTCATCCGAAAATGACGTCAAAGATGTTTTCTAAGTTGATTCTCTGTACACAAACAAAGTGCCTATAATTTACCATTATTTATTTTTTTTTTTTAATCTAAAAACCACATTCAGCTCAATTCCTTTTCAAAAATTTTTTTTTTACATTAGAAAATGAAACTTTAAATGCGGATAACTTTCAATGCATACTCCTTGGAAGGTACCTCTTCTCTCAAAAATTATTTTTATTTTAAAAATATTTCTAAAAATGTAACTTTTATGCAGTTTTATTCGAAAAAATAACCCTTATGGAAAATATTGGTCTACCTGATAAAAGTTGAAGTAGTTTTACCTTATTATAATGTGGGTAGTATGCCTTCTTTGGCGAGTTTATCGCTGTTTGGCATTATTTGATAATTTTAGAATTAATTAACAGTTTTTTGCTTATTAAGGACAGAAACTTTTTTTTTTAACTGAATTTTATAAAAGCACGTAGATTGAATTAATACCTGTCCGAAAATGCATTCCATATTTTTTTTCTGTTCATTATTTAAGTCTCTACTTTGATTGACTTATAATATGTTTGACGAAGGTTTTTTTGGTCATTTTCAGTATCTCGACGTTTTTTTAAAAAATCCTGTATCTCTGTTTATAATTATTTTATAGAGATGAGTTTGGTCTCAATTTGAAGCTTTTCTTCAGTAGATTTTTCTAGTCTTAATTTTGTTTCTCTGCGATGCTTGCTTTTTAAAATATCTGAAATTTTAAAATGCCACGCTTGGCCGATTTAACATGAAAAAGTTGTCTTTAGTATAATAAGCAGTTACGCGGTTCTGGCTTTTGGTTCTTGGCGTTTCTTTGTTTGGCGGGGTTAGCATTTTTTTATAGCTTGGCTTGGCAGAACGACCGTCCTGCTTGATCAGTGTTAAATTCAAGCATTTGTCTATGGAAGGGGTATAGTGTTAAAGTCCTCGGCGGTGTACACACTCGAATTTGTATGATTTTATATTTTTAAACAAAAATCTATTCAAACGAACTTAAAGGAGAGAACGAACTCAAACGAACCTAGAACTGCCTTCGGCACCCCACACGCTGTCTGTTTTTGCAAATGAACCTCGACTTTGTATGAATTTATATATTATAAACGAAAATCTTTGCAAAACGAACTAAGGGCCCCCGTTGTAAAATTGCCCGTTGCCGATTTCATTTCTTACATTTATATATATTACGCTCTTTCAATTCTGACCAAACGTTCCTGATGAAAACATGAATAATAAAATTAAAAAAGATGTAACCTATCTTTTTTTTTTTTTTTTTTTGATATAAACAAAAGGACTACGTCTGAATTCATTCATATTTATAAAAACTTTAAAAAAAAAAAACAGACATTACATTACATTACAAGATAAAAACACTAAAAACAATATAAAAGGACGTTTCGGATTCATTCTGAATCCCTCATCAGCTAATTCCTAACGTAAAAGTCATACTAGATTTTAAAGTTCAACAAGTAGAAAAACATTACATCAAGTTGCCAAAAAATTATAGTTAAAACAAAACTGAATATTCTATTGGTAGAGATGCAGCCTCGTTAATTGCTAAATCAGCAGTTCTCGTGTACCAAGCTTCCAAAAACATACGACTTGCATAAATGCTGCAGCCTGATCTAATTATATAAGCATTCTCAAAACTCGAAATATGATCAGTTTTCATGGCGTGGTCAACAATTTTAGAATTTAAATTTTTATTTCTAAAAGCATGTTTATGCTCCTTAAGTCTTGTTTCAAGTGTACGGCTGGTTTCACCTATGTAGACTGCATTACACTGTTTGCACGGAATTCCATAAATAACATCTTTAAACTGTAAGATTGTCGATATCCAATCTTCGTAGTTGCTGTGATGTGATTGTCTAAATAAAGGTTTTGTGTATTTAAAGAAGTTATATTTATAGTAAAATAATTATCATTATTTTAACTAAAATGTTAAAAATAAATAACAATTTGGTAGCGGCGCAGTGGTTTTAAAAAGCGAATTTTGTATTTTGAATGCACAAATAAGAAGAGTAAATAAATATGAATTTCATCAAAACTAGGCCTAATACAAGATAAGAATTTGTTCCATTGGATTAACCGCCAATAGGAAAATTTTAAAAGGTAAGAAATTTATATGCATTTAAAAATTGTTTGGAAGATAAAGTATTTTAACTATGTGTGAATCCAATATGTTTGGAATTCCTAGAATAGAACCGTTAACAAGTAAAAACTATACATTATGGAGTATGCGAGTTGAAGCTTTAATTAAATCAAAACATTTATTTGATGTTATCGAAAATGATGAAGCGGTAAAAAATGAAGGGGATCCCGATAGTTTAAAAGCGCATAAGACATGGTTAGAAAAGAATGATGAAGTTTATGGTATAATTATATTGACGTTGTCAGCAGAAGAAACGATAGCAGTTAGAGGGATTAAAAAAGCTAAGGATTTATGGCAATTATTGAAAAAGCGTTATGCGGGAATTGAAAATCAGAGAAGAATTCAATTAAAAATAAATCTTGCGAGAATAGAGAAAAACGAGAGAGAAACGATTGAAGAATATTTAATAAGATCTCAAGGGATAGCTAATGAAATATTAGAATTGGGTACAGAAATTGATGAATGCGAATTAATAGGATTTATTATAGAAGGGCTCCCAAAGAAATATAGCGAAGTAACAACTGCGATATCATCAAACCCAAATATAACTTATGAAGTAATGCGAGAAACTTTGTTGAGATATGAAAGAAAATATGATAGATTTCACGAAAACGAGTCTAAAGCATTTTGGGCTAATGAAAAGAAAAAGATTTTATGTTATGCTTGCGGAAAGCCAAATCATACAGCGCGGAATTGTTATAGTAAATCGGATATGGCACACTCGCGAAACAATAGGGAATAGTCGCCTAAGAAAAATTTTCAAAATTATTATAGTAATAGAGTTCAAGATGTAAGAGAATACTCGCGCAACAATAAGAATTATAACAAGACTAAAAATGTTTCAAACGAGAAAACAAAAGAATATACATGTTTTACAAATGAACATGCATTGCAGTCAAATGAATTCAATAGAAATGAGTGTAAAGAATTTGAAAATAATAGGGAAATAACTTGGATGTTAGATTCAGCTTGCACTTCGCATATGACGCATAAAGAAGATATTGTTGTAGAAAGAAAACCTGAAAATACAGAAATTGCAACTGCTGACAGCGAACGATCAATACAAGCGAAATATCGTGGAAATGTTCAGGTTACGGCTTATGATCAGGAATTTGGCGAAACAAAAATAAAGCTTACAGAGGTTCTTTGCGTACCTAATTTAAGAGAAAATTTGATGTCAGTTCCAAGTTTAGTCAGAAAAGGAAAATATGCGATATTTGATAATGAAGGAGCAGGATATGAAAAGAATACAGGCGAATTAACAGCTAAAGGAACATTCGAAGATAATATTTTTAAAATAAACTTAGCTGTACGAGAAACAGATGAAGACAGAAATGAATCTTGTTTACAAACAAATGAATCAAAGAAAGAATTATGGCATAGAAGACTTGGGCATATAAATTATGTATACTTACAAAGAATGACGAAAGAAAATCTTGTAAGGGGATTAGCAAAGATGAATGGTAAAGAAACAAAATGTGAAATATGTATTCAAGGAAAATTGACAAGAACACCATTTAATCATGTGATAGAAGGAACAACACGCATTTTAGAAAGATTACATGTTTATTTATGTGGACCAATGAAAGTACACTCATTGGGAGGGAGTAAATACATGCTAATGGTAGTAGATGAATATAGTAGAAGATATTTTGTAGATTTTTTAAGAAGTAAAGATGAAGCAAAAGAAAGAATTATAAATATAATAGAGAGAAGAGAAAATGAAACCGGCAAGAAAGTAAAAGCTGTTAGATCAGATAATGCTGGTGAATTTACTAACGAAGAGCTCGTGAATTATTATAAAAGAAAGGATATAAAGAATGAAAGAACCACAAATCATAGTCCACAAAGCAACGGAATTGCAGAAAGAGGTAATCGGACTGTTATTAATACTGCAAGAACATTTCTGATAGAAGCAAAACTACCTTTATCCTTTTGGGCCGAAGCAGTATCAACAGCTGCTTATATACATAATGTTACTCCAACAGCTACGAGAAAGAAAACGCCTTTAGAATTATGGTCAAATACTAAACCAACAGTAAAGCATATGAGAATATTTGGATATAAAGCTTTTTATCGCAACGATGATATCAATAAAAAGAAATTTGATGTAAGAGCAAAACCAGCAGTGTTTATCGGATATTTAAGAGATCGGCGAGCATACAGATTGTACGATTTAAAGGAAAAGAGAATACGTGAAAGCAGAGATGTAGTAATTATAGAAGAAAAAATGGGATATGAAGATATAGCTAACAAGGAATAAATGGCTGATGAATTTGAATGCATCAACATTACCAATAATAAAAATGCAATAGATGAATAAGAAGAGAATAATTCCGATGAAAATGAAGAAGAATTAAATCAGAAAAGGAAACAATTGCGTTGTCAAATGATTTAAATGATTCTGTGACAGAAGAATATGAAGTAAATGATATAATTAATGAAAATGAGGAACAGCAAGAAAAAGAAACTAATGAGAATAAGCTGTTTGAAGAACCTAGAAGATCATCACGAATTAGTAAACCGAATCGAAAGTATTTAGCAAATCTAGTGCACGAGGAAGTTCCAAAGAATTACAAAGATGTATTAAATTCTAAAGATAACGATAAATGGATAGAAGCAATCAAAAAGGAATTACACTCGTTAGAAGAACACAAAACGTGGAAAGTTGTTGACAAACCAAAAGATGTGAAGGCACTGAGAAGCAAATGGATTTTTACTGTAAAAGAAAACGGCGAAGATGTAAAATATAAAGCAAGATTAGTAGCCGACGGATCAAGACTTAAATTTGGAACAAATTATCAAGAATCGTATAGTCCTGTAATGAAAACTGAATCATTTAGAACTTTATTGGCAGTCGCAGCGATGAAAGGTTACAAAACTAGATTTTTCGACGTAGAAACAGCATATCTGAATGCAGATCTAGAAACTGCTGTTTATATGAATCCGCCTGAAGGTCTACAAATTGAAGGAGGGAAAATATTATTGGTAACAGGAAATTTATATGGGTTGCCAGAAGCAGAAGATGCTGGTACGAAAAATTAGTTAATATATTTGATAAAATTGGGTTACAGACATACAAAGCAGATTCATGTGTGTTTATTAATAAAAATGATAATAAATTTATTACAGTTTTAACATATGTCGATGATGGAATAATCGTTAGTGAATCCGGAGAATTAATAAATAAATTATACAAAAATTGAATAAAGAAGCAAAAATTAAAGAGCTGAAGAAAAACATTAAATTCCTTGGTATTGATGTCGAAGAAAATAATGGAGAATTTTTGCTAGGGCAAGCTAAATATGCAGAAAAGATCTTAGAAAGATTTGATATGGAAAATTGTAAAAGTGTGAAAACCCCTGGTGTTTCTGGAATAAAATTAGATGAATATGAAAGTGAAAATAAATTGATGAAACATTATATTTAGAAATGCTTGGAAGTATAGGATATCTAGTAAGAGGAACAAGGCCAGATTTAGCTTTCACTTTAAGTAATTTGTCTCAATATGCAAAAGATCCTAGAGATATTCATTTACAGACAGTGAAGAGAGTTTTGCGGTACATTCAAGGCACTAAAAACTACAAACTTCGAATTAAAAATAAAAAGGGCCAATTATCACTTTGTTCTGATGCTAGCTGGTGTACTACACGGTATTCAAAATCATTTGGTGGATATATCGTAAAGATAGGAGAATGATTAATTGAATGGAAAAGTAATAAACAGAAACTGGTTGCGCTTTCTACAATGGAATCTGAACTTTTAAGTTTATGTGATGCAGTTTGTGAAGAAAAGTGGTTAATGGGTCTTTTAGAAGAGTTAAACCAAGCAGAAATGGTGAAACGTCCAATAAAAATCAGTACTGACAGTCAATCTGTAATTGATTGGATTAAAAACCCAAGAGTGAATAATCGCAACAAACATATAGGTAGAAAATATCATTTTGTAAAAGATGAAAGAGCGAAAGGAGAAATTGAAACAAAATATGTAAACCCGTCTGAACTGGAGGCAGATATAATGACTAAGAATTTGAGTTATGATGTCATGAAAAAACATATTACAAGTCTAGGAATTGCTGAGGATTATTGAAATGCGAAAGGAGGGATTTGTAAGTAAAGTCGCATGACAATATTTAATTTTTTTTTTTCAGAAGATGAACTCTTGGACAATAGACATTTTTTTCTTTACTCCATGTATTTAATTTATTTTTTATTCAGGCGAAAAACGTGAGATGTTCGACGATGAGTTTATACTAGGATTATGGTTTGAATATGTGTATTCGTAGTTGCTGTGATGTGATTGTCTAAATAAATGTTTTGTGTACTTAAAGAAGTTATATTTATAGTAAAATAATTATCATTATTTTAACTAAAATGTTAAAAATAAATAACAAAAATACTGGTACCTTACAATTATTATTTCGCAAATTATTCAATCAAAAAACTGCTTAATTAATTTTGCACACCTTGTAAGTTTTCTAGTTCGTAAGAGGCCTGCTGATTTCTTTGAATGATCCAGACAGAGAACCACTGATAGATGAACGTGGATAGTTTACGTTTAATTCTTCCACTTTTTATTGCCAGATCTTCACGTCACAATATATACTGGGTTGCTACCAGTAGCGCCAACTTTTGAAACATATTGGGTGGATTCAAAAAGTTTGAATAAAATAGCATATACAATTTTTTCTTTAGCGCGTGTGTGTGTGGAGAGAGAGGGGGGATGGAGGAGCGAATGACTAAAGATGATAATTCGAAGATTATGGCTTTTAAAATATAAAATTAGTATAATTTAATAAATAATTTACTAAATTATATTCTTACAAGTTCTTCCTTATAAATACAAAAATCTATTTGTATAAAATCCAAGTCTCTGTGTGTCCCTCACAGTTCCGGTAGGACCGCCTCATTGTAATGAATAATTGTTGAAAATTACTAATACAGGGTTACCATAGCAGCACCAAATGTGGACCAACTTGGCTTAATATCGCCAAATTTGGAGACAAAAATAAGTGGTCATATATGAAGTCAACTTGGCGATAGTCAGCTAATTTGGCGAAATTCCCATTTAAAACCATTAATATTTCATTATTGAGGTTACCGCAATTTAATTTAAACTCCGCACTTTTAAGGGTTTTTTTTTTCAAAATTTATGTGTGAGAATTTAAAGTGTAACACACGAAAATGTATGTCTTTACGTCTTCATCCCGATGCTACTAATAGCATAACAGCCAATAGACGGCGCTGTACTGTCTGAGCTTTTAATTGCCCGATTTCAATGTGCTGTAGATACTTTTCCAGTATAGGGGTTGTAGCATTGATTGAATACCGGGTTCTAAATGCTAAAAAAAACTCCAACTATAAATTTACTGGACTTACTCTTTATTTAAAAGCATCGTTAGGTGGTTCAGTTAAAGAACAATGCGAGAGAGAGACCCCCATAATACATGGGACGCCGAAGCGCCTTTTCTTTTTAGACAACTTTACATCTCGAAAGCTGAAACAGAAGTGAAGTTTTTTGCACGAAGTCAAGAAATCTTGGCGTTGCACAGAATCGCCAATTTACAAACTTTTGGTGACCGCGCGAAAGTGAACAAAGGCTTTTGGCGATAAACATTACCGCAAAAATGTGGTGACACAACCGGACGGGTGAGGCCGAGATTGCAAGTAAGCGCTTCTAAATAGGATGAGAAAAGCAACAGACAAACCGAAATTGTTTATCTTACAGATAGGCCTCAACTAACTGTTACATGAAATTGCAGACTGCAGATTGCTCGATGAGAAAAATGTTGAAAATCCAGGACATCTAGCTTTTAGCTCGACCACAAAACACGAAAAATACATGCTTCCCATAAGATTCGTTCATTTTTACTTTTTATTCTTAATACATATTCAACGTTCACGTATTAGTAGAGATAAAAAATTCTTATCAATGTGGCGCGCAAAAATCCGATGCAATTAAATGCAGACCTTGATACTAGCAGATGTGCCATTTAATTCTTATTTATTTCTTTGCACTGGAAGCGGTAACTGACAGATAAGGAAAAGGAAAAAAAGGAATGAATCTTTGCGGCTGGAAATAAAGATGTTTTTAGAAAGAAGAAAAAAAACCTTTTAATAAAAGCTGGATGGTTTTGAGAAATGAATTTAATTACATATTTCAGCATAAGAAAGAGGGGAGGAGGATAATGTAATTTAAAAGTAAGAATTATGTTTTAAATTAATTTTGAATAAAAATGATAGCTATGGGACAGAAACGCTGTCACATAACTCACCCCGACCACAGAAGAAAGCTGAAACGTGTACGTTGCAGCTTTATATCTACATAAAATCCTTTGTCCACCTTCGCACATACAGAGTATACAATCTACATAGAAATATAAAAAAAATTTTGTATCCAATAACAGAAAAATGTTTGAACCTGTTTCTCTAAAATGCTATTAGAGCATCATTTCCAGTAATTTAAGTAATAAAATAGAAAGGTAGTATATAAACATATTTGCTTGCTTTCAAATAATTCAAAATAATAATATTTATTCATGACTGAGCGCTCATATTTAAAACAAATCTTATTTATCAATTCAATATGCCACAAGAGAAAAAAGTGTGCGCCACATTTGACGAAGAGTTAGGATCCTATGCTTTTTATGTGACTCTATGTTTGTGGCACTGGTACCAGCTTTTTTTGTGTCATGATTCCAAAGAGAAGTATTTACATTAGATATATTTTATAACTTCTCACAATGTGATCTTACAATGAGATCATAATTTCATACGAAATGCAAGCAAATTAAAACAAAACACACCAATAAGAACTTTTTTAAAAAAAATGAAACAAAGAAAAGTATTGTATGTATATATATAAAATAAAAGTTAAAATGTACTGTATTACACTAAAGATGAATCGTATATGAAAAGAAAAATTTGTGCACAAGGCACAGGACTACCAAAAAGGGTGCATGTAGCACGCTGGCAAACAGGTGTAACCCTAAATCTTGTGGAGACCACAAGTATTATGGCGTCAGCTTAGGGCTTCCGCCTTAGATAATAAGGGTATATATTTTTTAGATACCTGCACTATAACTAAGTTCCCGCTGTAACAAGAAGACAAAGTATAATATAATTTAGCATTTGATAAATTTACACACTGCCGTCCTGTATTTCTGTGTATTAATTAAAATTTCCCATCTTGTGTTCAAGATTCTGCATGATATGAAGTGCCTGTGTACTGACTGGAGTAATTTCTTTCTTTTTTTTTTTACCTGGCAAGAATCTGAAAAATAACAAAGAAAATTGTATAAAAATGTTATATAATGTAACAAGATACCTTACTCAATCTGCCACTTTCAAGTAAGAAGTATCTAAGCAAAGTGTTAAAATGTAACATGTTAAAAATAAACAAATTCGAAATGTATGTGTAGTTTACTATGTCATGTGACGGATAACTCCTTGTAACTTTAAAATCTATGTACATAGACAAAGTGATGTTGTCAATACTATGTTATAACATTATGCAAACACATAAAAAAATGAAAAAGTTGATAGAATATTTTAATATTGAAATATGGTGTAACGTTTAAAAGATAAGAAATTAACAGGGAAATAAAAACAAACAAAAAAAGAACTGAATGTGTGTGAATGGAGGGGAAAAAGAAACCTCAAACTCATGAACTACCTGAAATAAAACACATGAACCAGTGTGTACGCAAGCATACACAACGTGTAAGTTAAACACATGAACAAATTGTATAATTCCACATGAACTATATGTATTAATGTCTCAATGAACTCAAATTGTTATGCATTTGCCAACAAAATAAACAGACAGTATATGTGTAATAACCCAATACACTTACAACGAGTGAGATTCAATTACATAATTAATGAGTTATCATCAAAATGTAGTGAATAAGGGTTAAAAACAAATGAACTACTTGTAATGTGTGTGTAAACCCTGGTTAAACTCTAAACCAGCCAGTGTGTATTACTCAATGAACTACTTGTGAGAAAAAAAAAAAAAAAGAAAAGAAATACTGCCGAATAAATCGTTAGCAAAGTACAATGTGTAAAAGCAAATGAACAAAATATGTAAATCAACACATGAACTAGTGTAATGTATGTATATGGATGCACAAAATGTATTCTAAATAAGCAAATGTTGTGCAACATAAACAAGTATGCAACACATGAACTGCTTGTAAAAAAAAATGAATTAATGGTTGACTAAGGATTAAAATTAAAATAAAGTTGTATCTGCGAAAGTTATTACTGTATTAAGGTAACAAAAGTTTGTATAAAATGCACAAGTGCCCAGCAGATTGCATAATTCTACGCTAAAAATGTAGAAGTTATGCCAAACCAAACATGTTCCAAGTAAAAAGAATGAAAGAGAAAGTAAAAATGCATAGAAAAAAAAGCTATATTCTTCATGTCATATGAGTGTATGTATCCGTCACAAGACAATGTGAGACTTTCACTCACTAATTAAAAAAAAATTCAAATGTGAGAAAATGTCAAAGATTTAGTATAATGACTCTATTTGAATAGCGTTAAAAAAAGTGAAGTGTACCTAACAGCTCATATTGTGCATTTGAATAAATTTTACAAGAAAAAAAACAACTCCTAAGGATATCACATATCATGTCAGTTAAAATAAAATTACCTTATGTTATAAATAAAATATAGCAACAAGTCACCAGCTTTGCGTAAACAATGAAATTAAACTGTAGATTAACTGTATGTGTAAAAATGTACAGCAAATTAGTTATCTCCTGCATAAAAATTTAAGATGTATGTGCAAACAATGTACAATAGTTAAATTGTGTCATAATTTCTGCAAAACTTTTAAACACCTCAAACAAAAACATCCTACCAAGTATATTAAAAAAAAATACTTATAAACTGTATTTTACTGTGTGTAGTGTACAAAGAGACCTCACTTTATATGCCACTTACAACCAAGGAGTCTATAACAAAAGTGTTAAAAAAGAACTGTTACAGGTTAATTGCCGCAAAATGAATGTGTCAAGTAAAAATGTCATGTGAAGGATAATTTCATGTAAATCTAAAAAAAAATCTGTGTAATTAACAAAGGGATGGTATCATTAGCAACTTATGACATTACCCAAACTGAAAAAAGGAATATTAGTATTTAGAGGGTAAGAGAGAAAAAAACAAAAAACAGAAAAAAATCTGTAGTGTAAATCGAAAACCTGACCTAAAATGTACAAGTAAAAAAAATAACGGTACGTGTGTACAAACACAAAACTCCAAAATCATTCTTGTGAATGTGATTTCAATTACATAATTAATGAATTAATAGCATTAGATTATGTAATGATACAGAGTTTTGCTTGACACCATGAACTAAGTGTATAAACATATGAACAAAGTGTGAAAGTTTTAGATTATCTCAATGAACAAAGTGTGACAAACTCATGAACAATGTATGATAATATCTTAATGAACAAAGTGTATTCTGACATGAACTAAAATTGTGTAAATATACCCATGAACTAAAATAAACTCACATGAACTAAATGTAATCTCACATGAACAAAATTGTGTAATTATTCTCATGAACTAATGTGTGTTTTCACATGAACTAAATTGTGTAACTAATCTCATGAACTAATGTGTGATTTCACATGAACTAATTGTGTAAATAATCTCATGAACTAATGTATGATTTCACATGAACTAATTGTGTATCTATCTAAAACTTAAGTGCAGCAGATGAACTAATGTTGTCAAAAGTAAAAAAAAGTACCGTCAATTTTTTAAATAAATGTTAAGTATGAGACAAAAATAGAAAATGTTATTAAATTATATTGTGAAAATGTAAATTCCAAAACCAAAACTGAATGTAAAGAGTGCAATGTGATGTTTCCATCACTTGTATCTATCAAATTACCAAAGTATAAAAAAATATCTAAAATCGTTTAAGTGTAACTGGTGCAAAAAAAAAAAAAAAAAAAAAAAAAAATGGAAGACACATCTGTACAGTGTTTGTGTGTACACCTGTACTACCAAAACCTTTACAAGCGAAAATAAAAAACTGATGACCTGCATCAATGTATTTTACTCTCCCATACAATCTTTTAATCATCCGACCATTCCTGCAGTAATAATCGAATGATAAAAAGGTATACCTAACAGTACACACATAATTTCTAAAAAAATATTTAAATTTGCAGTTAAGTGTTAACTGCGAAATAAATTAACACTAATGCCATATGGTGAAATATTAAGATGTACATAACTGTCTAACACAGTGAAATGGTTTTTTTTTTTTTTTTATTGAAATTTTTTTTTTTTAGAATCCTTCACAATACAAAATGCAGCAAGAGAAAAAAAAATAATTTCTCTTGTAAAGAGGTCTTTTTTTTTATATCTATATAAAAAAAAAAGGTGTGTTCAATGAAATGAATTGCAGTTGTGTAAGGTTTCTCGTTGCTCTTTTATATATCTCTTAACGGTAGGACATCTATGTGAGAAAGCTGTATGGAAAACGTTAAATTTTGTGTTGTTTACCTCATTACATCTAATGCAATTAATGCATTTTGGGCTGTTTGAACAATGAGGATCTTTATGTGATAAGGCACATACAGGACACCTAATTTTATCTGTGCATGATTTTGCCTGATGAAGAAGATTTTGACATGTAAAACATCTTTTTACCGAAACGTATCTTTTTACAGGGTAACCAGTAGACTGAATTTTGATTTCGCCATGAATAATTAACCTTTTAGCTATCTTTGGGGGCATTAGAAATATCCAATTAAATAACTCAACATATTTCATCTTATATTTTTGTTGAAATTGAACAGAAGGTGTGGATATACCAGTTAAGTCAGAAATTGCCAAAAGAATATCAGGAATATTAAAATTTTCTGGCAACTGACAAATTATAACTGAAATTGGCCTCAAATCATGCTTAAAAGGGGACGAAAAGTTACTATTTATAGGAGAAGTGGTAACATCTTGTTGTGGGCATTTCAAATCAGAAATAATATTTGACTTATGCTGCAAGGAATTTTCAGTCAGACTGGAGAATTCACAATTATCTATTTGTGTTGTTTCAATCCGCTTAGGTGATAGTATTCATGTCTTCCCGCCAGAGCCAAACATCATTAATCTCAATATAAATGAGACAGTCACGAAACGCCTCTTCTGCAGTTGAGATTGAAAGGAAACTCCTCTTCTTCCGTTTTTCATAAAAGCAAAATCAACGCCATTTTGTTCCGTTTTCTTTTTATCAGCGGAAATGCGTCGTTTCAGGATAACCGATTACTTCTTTGGAAAGCACGCAATACGGCCTTCGTTTTTACATTATTTATTAAATGACCAACCCCTTAAGAAAGACTTGCCTTGGGAACATGTGGTTTCAAGAAACCAGATGCTTAATCACCTCTGTACTTTTGAGTACTTACTTGGTTTTAGAATGTTTTAGGAAAAACAAGCGGTTCTGAAACAAATATTTCTACAATAACGCGAAACTTTCTAGTTTTTGAGTTTAAGATTTAACAGCTGTTTGTAATATTTCAAACACTTCGATGCTAATTAATAAAACAAGACTTACAAATAGCATAATTTTATCTTTAAACACACATAATTTATACATATTTTAGCTAAAATAGGAACTCATTATAGTAATATTACATCATTATAAAACCATATAAAAATTCTGTTTTTTATTTAAAAAAAAAAAAAAAAAAAAAAACTTTTATAGAAATTTTTAAGAATTTAGATTTTATAATTTTATATAATGTACTCATAGATCAAATCGATTTCCTGTAACTCGGAATGGTATGTTATTTCAATTAAAACATAAAGAATATTCTTTATTTTTACTATCCAGTCATGTTTTTCCAAGGACTTTGTAAGTAAAAATTTCACTCGCAGTGACATGAAATGCAGCGAATGAAAAAACATGAAATGCAGCATATATATTGTGCATTTTATCAATTAACGTTACAATGTTTCTTTAAATACGTCATACAACAGTACAGAAAGAAAAATACTTTAAATTATATAGCGTAATTATCTGCAGTTATTTCAAGCTTAAACTAAAAAGGATTTTTATGTAGAATTTAAAAATGAAACAGTGGTAGGAAACTATTTCATATACTGAATTATTATTCTGCAATATTTTGAATAAAATTTATTTAAGGCTGTTTTTGAAAATAATAATAATAATAATACTGCTGAATAGCGTGAAACTTCTTCCCACATTAACAAAGCCATTTTTATATGTGCATGAAGTTTGTAGACATTGTTGGTAATAGTATTTGAACTCTTTAGTATTGAATAGCATTAAGAATATATACAGGGTGTCCGGTCTCAACGGTGTCCAATGGTTAATTCCTAAACCGTTAGTCTTAGACATATAGTTCCAATTACAAAAATGTTTTAAATCAGGTAAAGAAATATTTTAAAAGCGATTTGGGTCAATAAAAACATTTCTTAAAAAATTACGAAATTTAAATTTTTATACGGTCCCCCGGTCCTATAAGTTATATTTAGTGAAATTTTCCTTTTACACTGACAAGTAATACAAAAAACGTCCCGTTGTTCTACGATTAAAATTGACCGAGTAATAGCTGTTTAAAGTTGGAGCATATTTTTTGCTGCAAATTGGGCTCATTCACAAATTTAGTCGAAATATAATTTCGTCATATATAAAAAATCTTTGGGAGTAAAATTAACATTGCAATATAAATTTGAAATCTTTAATCATTCTGGCATATTAATGGAAAATATACAATTTATAATAAACATTTAAGAAGAAAGAAAAAACAGAATTTTTGTTAAATAAAATGATTCTAAATTAACAGCCTCAATTCTTTACAAAATGATACGTATTTAAAAATATGATTAGATTGCACAAGCCTGCAAAAGTTGAGTTATGTCATGTTTTTTAGCTTTTGATAATTGATTATTATATATTCTGTACCGCTGAATCCGAAATTGACCTTCATTTTTAACTAATCAGGAATTATCAGGAATTTTCGCAAATTGCAAATTTCAAAGTTAAGAAGTTCAATGTTAAAATTGAATTTCCTCCCCCATCTCATCGAACCACTCACCTGTTTAGCTGTATGAATCCCAGGATAAGCAAAAATATCGAATACATTTTTTAATAAAATAAAATAAAATAAAATAAAAAACGTTTTACATATGTTTTATAGTATGAGATTTTCGCTATATTTTAACCTACATATTTGCAATTTGCAAAAAAATTCTAACGTGATGGTTAAAAATGAAGGTCATTTTCAGATTCAGTGCTAAAAAGTACTTAAAAATCAATTATCAAAAGTTAAAACACAACCATCTCCTCTATTTTGTAGTATTCGATTTTTGTTATTCTTAAATTTGAAAATTTATGATTTGCGAAATATCCTGACATGATGGTTAAAAATTAAGGTAATTTTCGGATTCAGTGCTAAAAACTACATAAAAGTTAAAAAACCCAACAATCGCAGTCTTGTATTATCTAATCTAAAACTTTTTCTTAAACTCCTTGGCAGAAATCTATCCGAAATTTTTTGTGTTATCCTGTAAAATAAGTATAAATGGTAACCACCGAAAATCTTAATAATATTAGATTGTTATCGGATTATAATATTAGATTGTTACGCCAGTATGTAAAATGCGATCTCGATCGGATATTTAAAAGTGGGTTAAAGTTCGAGTGCAAATTTTGAACTGGAAAAACATACATACAATTGTTGAAGTAACATAAAAACTTATAAAAAAACATAATTTTTGTTAAAAAAATCATAAGAGAAACAGTCTCAAATCGTGACAAAATAAAACATATGTTATTTTAGCCAATTTGAGACTTAATCATAATACTTGTAGGATTTTTTTTCAAAGCGCAGATACACATGAAGTAAGATCTTCGAATACTTTAAACACTTGGTATATGATCCCTTAAAGCCAAGCCGAACTCATTTGTTTTCAGTGTAGAAAAGTGGCATAAGTCATGCATTTTCAAAGTTTCATAACTCGCTCAATTTTAGCGTTATATGAATGGGACTTTTTTTGTCTTACTTGTCAGTGCAATTCGAAAAAATTACTAAATATAACTTATAGGACCTAGGGACCGTATAAAAATTTAAATTTCGTAATTTTTTAAGAAATGTTTTTATTGACCAAAATCGCTTTTAAAATGTTTCTTTACCTGATTTAAAACATTTTTACTTTCTTCTATCTTGACAAGAAGAAAGTATTGGTTTCATGAAAATTTTCGAATTCCAGTTTTCGATGGATTTATACGTTTTAGGGGTCAGAGATTCCAAAAAACATGTTTTTACAAAATGTCTGTCTGTGAGTCTGTCTGTCTATCTGTCTGTCCGTCCGTCTGTCTGTCTGTATGTGACACAAATTTTGTGGGCGCTCTATCTCAAGAACTAATGCACGGAATTTAATAAAAAATTATATTCAGGTAGTCCCTGATATAGATTGGTGCTGATTAGTTTTTGGTGTAAATCGCCCTGCAGGTGGCGCTGCTATGTAGCATTTTTCAGGATTTCCGCAAAAGCTCTATCTCAAGAACTAATGCACGGATTTTTATAAAACTTCAGATTCCGTTAATCCTTGATATGAATTGGTGCTGGTAACGTTTTGGTGCAAATCGCCCAACAGATGGCGCTGCTATGCTGCATTTTGAAGCATTTACACGATTTTCGTAATAGCTCAATCTCAAGAAATAATGCATGGATTTTCATCAAACTTCAGATTCAGCTAGTGCGTGACATGAATTGACGTTTTGCCTCTTGTGGTGTAAATCGCTCAACAGGTGGCGCTGCTATGCTGCATTTTTTGAGATTTCCGCAATAGCTCTATCTCAAGAACTAATACTTGGGTTTTCAACAAATTTCAGATTCAGGTATACCTGGATATGAATTAGTGCTTTTTATGTTTTGGTGTAAATCGCTCAACAGGAGGCGCTGCTATGCAGCATTTTTCACGATTTCCACAATAGCTCAATGTCCAGAACTAATGCACGGATTTTCATCAAACTTTAGATTCAGTTAGTCCTTGACATGAAATGATGTTTTGTACCTTTTTGTTTAAATCGCTCAACAGGTGGCGCTGCTGTGGTGCATTTTTTGTGATTTCCACAATAGCTCTAGCTCCAGAACTAATGCACCGATTTTCATCAAACTTCAGATTCCGGTATACCTTAATATGAATTAGTGCTGTTTGTGTTTTGGTGCAAATCGCCCAACAGGTGGCGCTGCTATGCTGAATTTTTCAGAATTTCCCCTACAGCTCTATCTAAATAACTAATGCACGAATTTTCATCAAACTTCGAATTCAGGTATACTTTGATACGAATTGGTTCTAAATTGATGTAATTTCTTATACTATTTAAATGATTTAATTGACGTGATTTATATAGAAGAAAGTTTTGTGATGGCCACAACATACTAGTTGTAATTGGAACTATATGTCTATGACTAACGGTTTAGGAATTAGCCATTGGACACCGTTGAGACCGGACACCCTGTATATAAACGTATTTTAAGAGCATATTTCGAAAAATGTAAGGAACTACTAGCTTCCACTAGCATGTGAACAAAATCCCATCACTCTGCTGTAGAATTGTTTCATTTTGACCAAATTTCTTTTACAGAAAGGAAGTTCAGACATAAAAAAAATAATGATTTTGGCTTCAATTAGTATTAATATTTACAGATAATATAGGTTTCAATACAGGAATTAATAAAGGTTTTTATTTAAAAAAAATACCTTATAAAAAATCTGTTTTTTATTTTAAAAAAATAACTTTTATAGAAAATTTTAAGAATTTATATTTTATACTTTTATATAATGTACTCAGATAGATCGAGTCGATTTCCTGTAACTCGGAATGGTATGTTATTTCAATTAAAACATAAAGAATATTCTTTATTTTTACTATCCAGTCATATTTTTCCAAGGACTTTGTAAGAGGGAATTTCACTCGCAGTTTAAAACAGGAAATGCAGTATTTATATGTTGCGCATTTTATCAGTATCGTGTATTCGAAAAAATATTTTTCCACCCTCAACAGCTTGAAATTTTCTGAGACATTTTCAGACTCATTTTTAAAAGTAAAAACATGAAACATGCTGGGGTGATTTCTGAAGACATGTTTAACATGCCGTGTGATTTCATTTTCAGCTCAATTAATTAGAATTTGATTTTTAAACAATTATTTTCTCAGTATGGCCATTTTTTTCATTCCCAGATCGCCCGCTTTGGAAAATTCGGTTCAAAACGCCAACTTTGACAGCGTTTTTTACAGTATTTTCTGCATTTATCAAAAAATTAAGAAGCACCGCACATTATATAGTTTCTAAATAAGAGAATTTCCAAGTTTGATGCGTTTGAGAGCAAAAATGAATTTTAAAATGAATCAGAAAATAAGCAGTTTGGACCATTAACGTGAATTATGAAATCAGGAAAATTTTATCTTCTAAAGCATTTTTCGTGAATTGTTTACATTGCATTAGAAGATTGATATAATCATTTAGTAAATTTTAGAATTATTTTAGAAGGATTGAAGGATTTAGAAGAATTAATTAAACTTGAATTTATAAGGATTTTTTGCAGTATATTTATAACCCCCACTCAAATCTGTTATTTTAAATCTTTTTCTTAGTATTTTGTAGAATTAGGAAATGTACAAATATAACGTTCTTACAATAGAAATATATCCGGATTGAAAAATCACGCCCCCCCCCACCCCCCACCCCCTCCAACCCCAACGCCAAGAAAGCTGAAAAGATGCAAAGGCAAAACAAATCATCCTTTAAAAAATATTTTTGTTTTGTGTAACCCATAATGCTTTTAGAACAAGATAAAATAATGTATCTATAACTTATTCCAAACTGTATTACAACTAATCGATGTATTAAATGAATTTTATAACAAGTTATTTTAACTGATACTTATATGCATCGTCAGTAGATAAAGTGTTAAAAACAAAAATGAACTAAAATAACAAAAAATCCCTGCCGGCTCGGCCTACAGCCGCAGGTAGATTTCGAAGTTAAGTACTAATTTCACCAACAAAAACTAAATCATGATTAGAAATAAATCTTCTTTAAAAATTTTATCTTGCCTCTTTTGACGAGTTTTTAATTTCATTTTTATATAAGAGCTAGTTTTATCAGAATCATGTTAAGGCAGTTTTCAAAAAATATTTTTCCATGCTCAACAACTCGAAATTTTCTGACACATTTTCAGATTTATTTTTAAAAGAAAAAATATGACACTTGCTGACGTGATTTTTGAAGAGATTTATAAGCGGCTTGTATTTTTATTTTTTGTTCAATTAATCAGAACTTGATTTATAAACAATTATTTTCTCAGAAGGACCATATTTTTCGTTTCCAACCCAATCGCTTCGTGAAATTCGGTTCAAAATGCCCACTTTGACATCATTTTTTGAAATATATTTTGCCCCTATTAAAAAATCGACCATTATGGCACATTATATAGTTTCTGATTAAGAGAACCTACCAACTGGATGCGTTTAACAGCAAAAATGAATTCAAAAATGAGTTAGAAAATAAGCAGTTTGGATTTGAGTACATCCTTAATACGATATTTTTTTCTTCAACCTGTATGTATTTATAATTTGTTTTTGCTGTAAGGATGGATCCCCTCAAAAACTTGTCTATATAAAAGTTATAGATAGTATTAAGAATATATATAATAAATTCCATGCGCCATAAATTCCATCCATAAATTCCTTGTGAATTGACGAAGTTATGGATTTTTTTCTTCTTCAACTCCCCCCATTTTTTTTTCTGTAAGAATTGGTCCTATCAAAAACTTGTCAGTATAAAAGTTGTAGATAATATTAAGAAGATTTATAATTAATTTAATTGGATTTGATATCTTAAGAATTGACGAAGTTATGAATTTTTTTCTTCCCAAAAACCAATTTTTTTCGCCCCTTTAGCCCATTTTTAATTTTATCAAAAACTTGTCATCCCTAAATTTTTGGTTTTGTTTTTAAAAGTACTAATAACTTTAAACCGACTCAATACGTATTACAATTAAGAAGTTATGGGGTTTTTTCGTTTTTCCCAAAACCCCTCCCTATTTCCACCACCTTGGTTCGATTTTGACCATTAACGAACTTGACCGAGATTTTCTGCCCCTTGATTTTATGTATCAGTTTGGAAGAGGCTTATGCAGAATTATGGAAATTATCGTGTCCATAAAAAAGTTATGCATATACAGGGTGAAACTAAACTCTTGGGCAAAACTATAAGAGGTGATAGTACACATTAAGACAAACAATATTAAATAGGAAACTAAGGGTTCGTCTTCCGAAGGAGATGGGCGAGATTACAGTTTACGGCTCAAAATTTCAAAAGATTAGAAAAAACGGAAAAATTGGTGGATTCGTTTGAGGTTTTTGCTAAAACTATTCTTTATGTCAGTATTTTCTTGAAAATAAATTTTAAAGATAAAGTTCAAAAAATGCCGATAGAGGGCGCTTTAGACTTTGGAGTAACGAACGACTATTTTTAACTGTTATTTTTTGTATCTCATTAAGGCTGTTCTCAACTGCTCTGCTCAAGAAGCGCAAAACGTTTTGACACATTTACACATTCATTTTTTAACGGAAAGATATAAAATTGGAAAGCCTGACCGCGGAAGCGATTTGGAATCGAACTGTTTTTTCCATTTTTTAATCAATAAATTAGCTATTGAGTTATAAGCGATTTTAATCACGTGACACGGTATTTTTCTCCCCTTATTGACTGGATTTTCTTCTTTCGTTCGGAAGTTCGGTTTAAAATGCCAACTTTGACAGTATTTTCTGAAAAATCTATTGCGTTTAAAAGAAAACGGAAAAAACAGTTCGAAACCTTTTAGTTTCGTGCATTTCCGGACAAAAATGAATTAAAACTTATGTCAGAAAGTTGACCCTTTGGATTTGAGAACAGCCTTAAGTGAAAGTTATTCATTTGTAGATGAGCCTGTGCTACATGTTTTTGAAAATATTTCATTTTTTACATTTTACTTTTTTAAGTGTTTTTAAGAAAACATCTTCAAAATGGTGGCAATCCATACGTCTACAGAGAAAAAAGAAATGAGATAGTCAGACAAGTGACTTCTTAAATTTCTGTAAAAATATTTAAAGACGTGTACTTTATAAGCCAATAAAAATTAATTTTCGATTAATGAGATACTCAGACACGTGACTTGTTAAATTTCTGTAAATATATTTAAAGACGTGGATTTTATAAGCCAATAAAATTAATTTTTTATTTACCGTGACGACACCAGAATGTAATTACAGTCCTCCCCACTTAACCAAGTCACGGATAATCGAATACCCCGCTTATTCGAATGGAATCCTCCGGAACCGAATTTATTCCTATTGGTTCTATGTTAGTTTTCACCGCTTAAACCAAATACCTTTTACGAACGTCTCCGCTTAATCAAATAACAACTGTGTGACCGATGTTTGAAAATGGTCGCGGAAAGCACGTTTCAACTGGAATTTCCTTCCATCTTTTGTCATTTTCGGTTCCTTTACGCTGAAAACAAATTTTCACTTCTTCCTGCAATAATTTCGGCCGGCTGGTGTATAATGGGCAGGTCAAATGATTTCCCCACCTCGATCCCCCCCTCCCCCCCCCCGCCATCACTTCTTTCTGTTAACTT
The DNA here is from genome assembly GCA_963932465.1 of Maratus speciosus. Taxonomy (NCBI): domain Eukaryota; kingdom Metazoa; phylum Arthropoda; class Arachnida; order Araneae; family Salticidae; genus Maratus; species Maratus speciosus. The sequence goes on along the minus strand of OZ010786.1, from coordinate 93,491,079 downwards.
GCAATGTACCATCACTTCGAGACTCGAGATGGTAGTTGTGATATTTTGCATTCATTCGAAAAATAATTCTATATTTACTCCTTTAAAATTCCACTTAAACAAACCCCTTTAAACGATTTTTTAAGGCAGTATAAATAACGTAAGTTAGAAGTAGCAAAGTTTTTTACCAAATTCAAACGAGCTGCATTAAGTGTGATGTAAGCCATATAATTGTATGTACTGACATATTAAATTAATATGTATATTTACTTTATATTAGCATTTGTATTTATGTTAGTTTATGTTATGTTATTCTATTAACGATTTATTGTGCTGTTAATTAAGTATGCCGTAGAGGGTTATTTTGCCTTTTTACTACGCATTAAATATTACAGTTTTGATCCCCCGTTTAATCAAATACCCCGCTTAATTGAATATTGTTTGTGGAACCGTCAATATTCGTTTAAACGGGGACTTTTATAATTTTGCCACGTTACCACAATTAGAAATTGTAATATAGTTCTTATATGTAAGAAAATTAATAATATTCTCAATTGTATTTAAAAATTTTGCCAAGTCTATCGGAAATTGAATGTGTATTATAGCTTTTATTAAAGTTTTAAACAAATTTGCCAATTAAGTTTGTAAATTTTTTAAGTGTAACAGCATTCGGAAACGTTTGGGGGAGGGGCGGGGGGGTTCGTGAGCGAATTCCCTAATTATTTGTATAGAATTTAGTATAGTTTTTTTTAGTATAGTTTTTTTAGTATAGTTTTTTTAGATTTTAGTATAGTTTAGATAGATGTATAGAATTTAGTCATAATTTCTTATATATTTAGTTCTTAAGTTGCCATTTGTTTTTTGAAAATCTATCTAAACTTTAACTTTTGATTTTAAATACAATAAATTATGTCTAAGGCGGATCGATCGAGACCGAAAAATTTTTCCGTAGTAGACAATATTCCGCCTTAGACAATTTTTACTCTATGCCTATGGATTCGCGGGAGCTTGAAAATCTTTTCGAGTTAGACAGATTTCCGTCTTACACAGAATTTCCCTTACATAGAGTTTACTGTATTTGCATTTGCAATTTCTAAAAACACCAGTGATTTTTTTTTCTTTTTTTCTTTTTAATATAGAATTTTCACTTCAAAAATTTATTAATAATTCCAATTAATTGCAATGTTAAGAAAACCAGGCAATGAATAAAATGATTTTTGAAAAACGGGATTTTGAGGTCTGTAGACAAATCTATAAGTTATACAAACAAACCATTTTCAATTGTCTATTTTTCGTCTAATGCATTATTATTACACCCTTAATTTTTTTCTCCGGATTTATATATCGCCTAACATTTAGAAGATTTCTCCGATTTTCATAAAATTCAAATATATTATTTGTGAGATATTGATGTCTGTTGTTGACAAATGAAAATTGCAATGAATATAACTTTTTGCTTTCTGTTGTGAAGTGTAATTGTGTTAGCTCAGCTCATCGAATAGTAAATATTACTACTACTACCAATAATAATAATAATAATATATATTTTTTTAAAATCTAAAAATGTAATTTTTAGTAGTGTTTTGATTATTGCGTGAGCTGGAAGCATTGTAAATTTAAAGTCCACTAATTAAATGCATTTACATTACATAACACTTGCTCATACTACATAAGAAAATAAATATTTTTACATGTTTCAAAGTTATGCTAGCGGGCGTAGCGACTCATTGTATGGCATGAGATCTTTCTTGTTTTTAAATGTGTAGAAAGTAGTTCAATTCTACATTTCGAAAAGCTATAAAATATTAATTTTATTAAATTCTTATTATAAACATGTAATCATATTAAGAATTTATAATATAAATTAACTGAAAAATACACATTGAAAGTTACCTGATTTTGGAGCAATTATTGTAAAATGAAGACATGCAGGCATCATTGATCTACATGATTTTCGATAAAAATTTCGAGAGCTTGGCATTATTATCAAACTAATGTTTGTTTATTTGCCTAACTCGTTTAAGGCTTTTCTCAAATGCAAACTGGCTATTTTCTGACAAAGTTTTAAATTCATTTTTGTTCGCAAGCATATCAAATTGGCAGATGACCTTATTTAGAAACGATGCAATCGAACTGTTTTTTCTTTTTTTGGAAACAAACATACAGTCAAATTTGGCGTTTTGAACCTAATTTCTAGAGACGAAAGCGCAGGAAAGGAGAAAAAATCATCATCCTGAGAGAATAATTGCTTATAACCCCAGATGTTAGTCATTTATCGGAAAAAAGAAGAAAACTGTTCGATTACAAAAAATTTCAATAGTTGTGCCTGCAAGTAACATGCTTTTATATTTAAAAGTGAACCAGAAGATGTCTTTTATTTTACAATTGCGCATAGTTGAGCGAAGAAAAATATTTTTTGAAATCGATCATATGAGTATCGTCATGTTCTATAGGGGGCTGATCTACTGTTGATTAAAAACTAGGTACTATTGTTCAAAAACTTGTGTCTGTACGTATGTTCAATCCATGCTTAAAATTTCAAGTTATTTACATTTCATGATATTCACAGTTCTACATTTACTTACATTTTAAACAAATTCGCAAAATATTATTTCATACGGATTAATAATATGAAAATATATCCGCTTTTTGATAAAAATTTTTGTAAATGTAGAATTAAATCACATCATGCTGGCATTACATTTTTTTCGGAAAGCGTAAACTAAAAACCGTAAAATCGACATATTTCAACAAAACAAAAATGATATTTATTCAGAATTTCGGATAGTATTTACATTTCTTTCCTTTTTCCTTCGTAGAATTTAAGGTATTTTAGTTGTATTTTTCAGAATTTCAGTTAAAAATTACAATTGCAAAATAAAATTAATATATCGGACACTAATTAAAAATTTAAAGTTCTGGTATTCATTAAGACATCCCCGGATTCATCTGAATAACAGATGTTAATTTCACCGTGTTGCCTTTCCTATACTATGTCGGAAACACAAGCAGATTTTTGTATAATAGATATAAAAATTAGTTTTAAAAAGTACTTCTATAAATGCTGAAACACTAAATTAAATTCATCGTAACTCATAATCATCATTAACAAAAAAAAAAAAAAAAAAAAAAAAAAAAAAAAAAAATTGCTTTAGTATTGTTGTAATTTTTGTGCTTTTTAAAATTACTTTGATTCAGCTCCCCAATAATAAGAGAAATAATACTATTCAGAAATTATCTTTCATCTATCTTAAGAGGGCTAATATATTGTTTACTTGTTTTAAGTATTGTTGCAATTTTTATACTTTTTAAAATTATTTTGATTTATATCTCCAATAATAAGAGAAATAATCCTATTTAGAAATTCTCTTTCATCTATCTTAAGATGGCTAAAATATTGTTTACTTGTTTTAGTATTGTTTAAATTTTTATGCTTTTAATTACTTTGATTCAGCTCTCCAATGATAAGAGAAATAATACTATTTAGAAATTCTCTTTCATCTATCTTAAAATAGCTAATATATTGTTTACTAAATATTAATTTTACAGAAAAATAATCGTGTTTCCTTGCTTACTATTATTCTACACATCTGTGTATGCAGCACGTGTTGCATACACTTTTTCATCTATCTTAAAATAGCTAATATATTGTTTACTAAATATTAATTTTACAGAAAAATAATCGTGTTTCATTGCTTACTATTATTCTACACATCTGTGAATACAACACGATGATACACTGAAAAAGACTCCTGTATTTATCCCTAGAACTAGAACTGACTAAACAATCTTTAAAACAAGATAAGAAAGGTATTCGCTGTGGAATCGTACAATAGTCAGGGAACGTATGTCAATTTATTTTTCATTGCACCGAAGCAGAAATCTTAATGAGTTTTTCAAGATAGAGGATGACATGTGTTTCGAGGGGTGAAAATCCTCAAATGCCCGCCCGAAAATGGAGTATTTAACGGTCTGGTTTTTCGCGTTTCGCACTTCCGTATTTTTCAGCACATATCATTATTCATTCCTAATTACTCCTAAAAACTCACACTCATGATTGAACGATTTTGGCTCTCGTACCACTGAATCGATACTATTTCGCTGTATGCCTCAGATGTGCTTTGATTTTGATAAGACGTCTCATTAATTTCAACTTTATGTTTCTCTTTCACTGTGAGTGCGTGCAATCTTATTTTGGAAAGATTATGGCATTAGTGTTAATTTATTTCGCAGTTAACACTTAACTGCAAATTTAAATATTTTTTTAGAAATTATGTGTGTACTGTTAGGTATACCTTTCTGCAACCTAACATAATTATCTTTTATAACCTGAAAAAAATTACCCAAAATTTGAAATTCCCATAAAAATTTCTTATGCATAGAAGATATATTTTCAACTAAAGTGTCATTGTTTTTACTACCAATTTGTTCCTGTAGTATAGGGAATTCTGTGTTTACCTTTTCCGCAAATCTGTTAAGTGCTTCCTCAAACATGTACGGCAGAGAACATTTTAATTCAGCCATAGATACTTCTAATTCTGGATGGCTATCGGCCTGTGACATTTTTCAAAAATGTTGGAAAAAGTAGCCAAAGGAGAATTTAAAAAAATATAAAAGATGGTACAATAATTTAAAATTTAGTTACTGTATTTGAGCAAAACAGCAAGAAAAAGAAAAAAAAATCCAAACAAATATTTTCTCTCCCTTTCTCTTTTTTTTGAATGAGCAGCTTAAAAGAGAAGAAAAAACATTGGAAGTTCTCAAAAAAAATTTCTGTCTATTTTAAAAGTATGCAGTATCTGAAATATTCATACAGTAAGAAAAATTTATACACCCTCAGATATTATATAGAAAACAGCACAAAATCACTGCAACATCTTCCAATAATATGCATGCAAAAATAATATTCACTTGTAAATGCTGAGTAAAAGCAAAAAAAAAAAAAAAATAAATAAATAAATAACTATCAAATAATAGCCAAGAAAATTTTATAATGCACCTTTGGAAACGACGACAATAACTGTCAATACGCCTAGCCTATCACAAACACATTTTAACTAAATGACATTTTATTTTCTGTATGGAAAATAATTAATCACCTAACTATCAATATAAAATAAATATGCACTGCAATACTGAAATTAAAAAAAACTTACCTTTCAAAATAAAGCAAGAAAAGAGAAGACAAAAAAATTATAAGTGCCGAATAAAATCATTTAAAATATATTATTTCAATTTCGTAAACTTCTCTGTTCATGCTATCAAATATACTGAATAGTAAGAAGTCATCATTTTATATATACAGGGTGATTCAGCTCGTCGGTGACAAACTTTAAGGATCGATAGAGCACACCTAGACGAACATTTTTGAATAGGGAATGTAGGGTCCCTGACGCGATGGTAAGGCGCTAGGCGCTTTCGAAAATTTGGGTGCCGAAATTCGAAACGTCATAAAAACTAGGGAAATGGTTAGATTTTCTTGCTTGTTGCGTCGAAATGATTCTGTTTGTTTAGACTTTCTTCAGTACCAATTTGATAAGCGTATCTCTTAAAACATGGATAGGGGGCGCTGCAGACTTTGGAGAGCTAGACAACAACTTTAAGCCCGTTATTTTGATAATTTAACACATGCTCGCCAAAGTTTATACTCTAACTTAAAGTTTGAACCCAAACGTAGAGCCCTGCAAAAAGCGTAAGAGCCGGAATAAAATGTCAAAGTACAGGGTGGTCGAAACTCGAAGGCTCCTAAGAGATAAACAAACAGATTTCTTGACTTATGGCATGCATTTTCATGATTCTGTTTGCTGGGGCTCTCTGAAACTCAGTTGAACGGTACAAAAAGAAACATCGATAGGGGGCGCTTTGGGCAAAAAACATAATTCGTTGACATTTCGGACGCTAACTGGAAACGGGGCGCTACGATCAGTTAGAAACAAAACAAGAGAGTAATTTACTTATCATAAGAAGCTATTAAAACTGCAGTTTGCTTGTTTTTTTTTAACAAACATAGCTGGTTTCAATCATGCACAATGCGCGCAATAAAATTTACATAAGGTGCTTTTTGCTGATTTATGCAAAAGATATCGTACCATATCGATATGCAAAAGATACGTAATGCGTAGACGACAACGCGAGATGACGTAGTTGTATGCGCAGACACGTCTTTTGAACGTGCGGTACCTACTTAAGCTTCGGGTTACTTGTCTGCAGATCGGTAGTAGGATGGAACGGTACACAAACTCTGAATTGGCTGACATGCATTTGGCGTATGGCGCTGCTGGTTGTAATGGACGAGCCGCTCAGCGGTTGTACGCCGAGCGTTACCCCAACAGGCAAATCCCCTGCCATGCCTTCTTCGCTCGAGTACACCAGAGGTTGTCCACAACGGGATCTTTCGACGGAGGCAGGCCTGAACGGGAGCGATCAGTGAGCACCCCCGACAACGAAGAGGCTGTGCTTAACCTGGTTGAGGACAACCCAGGTCTTAGCACGAGAGATATCGCCAGACATGTTGGCATTTCGCAAGCAACTGCGTGGCGCATCTTACGTTCCCGGAATCTGCACCCCTACCACATCCAGCGGGTGCAGTTGCTCAGAGAGCAGGATTTTGGCCCTCGAGTGGAATTCTCAAGATGGTACTTGGCGATGAGATCCAGGGATCCCCGTTTTGTAAACAGCATTTTGTTTACGGACGAGTCCACCTTCAGCCGGGAGGGAATGTGGAACGCCCACAACAGTCATGTGTGGTGTGATGAAAATCCACATGAAACCAGAAGCCGAGCAACCCAGGAGCGTTTCTCAGTAAATGTGTGGGCCGGCATTCTGGGGGATTGCCTCATTGGCCCTTATTTGTTACCTGAACGGCTGACAGGTGGAAATTACCTGATTTTCCTGGATCAAGTGCTGCCGCAGCTTCTGGATGAGGCGCACGTACCCGAAGGTTCGCGTCGCCAGATGTGGTTCCAGCACGATGGAGTTCCGGCCCGTTACACGAACGACGTGCGTCTCCATCTAAACGCAAGGTATGGCCAGCGGTGGATCGGGCGTGGGGGTCCAGTTCACTGGCCTGCCCGATCACCAGACCTCACCTGCTTGGATTTCTTCCTTTGGGGTTACCTGAAGGCCGAGGTATACCATACACCTGTCAGCAGTGCTGAAGAACTTGTGGCGCGCATTGTGGCAGCTGCAGGGCAGATCAGAGATACTCCTGGCATTGTTGGAAACACACACTCCTCAATGCGACGGAGGTGCGAAGCCTGCATCATGGCCCAAGGTCGAAATTTCGAGCATCTTCTGTAGTGTTATTTTTTGTAAATAAATTTCCAGTATCATTGATGTTTTTGGTCTAAATTTATTCAGAAGTGTTGAGCAGAGGTAGAAAATGTGTTTTCATTATTACTAACTGATCATAGCGCCCCGTTTCCAGTTAGCGTCCGAAATGTCAACGAATTATGTTTTTTGCCCAAAGCGCCCCCTATCGATGTTTCTTTTTGTACCGTTCAACTGAGTTTCAGAGAGCCCCAGCAAACAGAATCATGAAAATGCATGCCATAAGTCAAGAAATCTGTTTGTTTATCTCTTAGGAGCCTTCGAGTTTCGACCACCCTGTACTTTGACATTTTATTCCGGCTCTTACGCTTTTTGCAGGGCTCTACTTTTGGGTTCAAACTTTAAGTTAGAGTATAAACTTTGGCGAGCATGTGTTAAATTATCAAAATAACGGGCTTAAAGTTGTTGTCTAGCTCTCCAAAGTCTGCAGCGCCCCCTATCCATGTTTTAAGAGATACGCTTATCAAATTGGTACTGAAGAAAGTCTAAACAAACAGAATCATTTCGACGCAACAAGCAAGAAAATCTAACCATTTCCCTAGTTTTTATGACGTTTCGAATTTCGGCACCCAAATTTTCGAAAGCGCCTAGCGCCTTACCATCGCGTCAGGGACCCTACATTCCCTATTCAAAAATGTTCGTCTAGGTGTGCTCTATCGATCCTTAAAGTTTGTCACCGACGAGCTGAATCACCCTGTATATATATATATTTTTTTTTACCCAAACAGCATGAAAAGGGAAATTGATAAATCATAACGCATACCTACAGATAAAAAATAAAGCAAAATAATAATAACTAATTTACTGTATTTACTACAATTAAAGTTTAAAAGAAAAACTTGAATTTTCCGTGTTCATGCTTTTGCAGTGAAAACTAGACACTTTTATTATTTAATTTCTATTCTTAGCCGTAGAATTTTTTGTTGTATTATTCGCAGACATACGATGGTACATTTCTGTACGTTTTCGCATTTTTTTTATAACTTCACGTTTTCCTTTTTTTATCAGGTGCACCACTTTTACCATTGCGAACATATTGGCACTGATTTTTTTACAAGCTAAGATGGCAGAAACCAGCAACAAACAAAAATCAATCTGATGCAAATTTGATGATGAAAACTGATGCAAATCTTTTTTTTTATCTCATTTATGCACAAGAAGCGAATAGTTATTTTGTTGATAACTGAAGCACAGATTAAAAGAAAATTGTTCACATAATTTGAAATATTTTGGAAGCACTAATTCTGTTAAGATGCACTTTCTTTTCCTGTACAAAAAAATTACACCTGATTAGAGCGTTTATCTGACATCTGTCAACAAATATTTTTTTTTTATTAATTTTCACTTGAAGACAACACATACTTGTAGTAACACACATAAATCATCGACGCAACACTTGGAAAAAAAAAACAAAAAAAACTTTTTTGAAGATACTTTCCTAAAAAAATTGTAGCATAAGATTTTACGTACACCTTTGCCGCAATGCACGCGAACTTTTTCACTTTTTCACATTCCACACGATAAATCTCCAGGCACCGTTGAATGCACACGCACATAAATGATAACACACTAGGTCACAATATTCTGTCGAAAGGGGAAAGCAAAACGTCGACACACACACACACAAGGCGAACCGCTGAAGTCACGTTTTTTTCTACGATTAGTGACGATACAAGATCAATTCGCCGACTAATTCCGATCATCTGGGGGAGGTGATGGTGAGCAGGAACGAAGAAACAACCGCACCAACATCAGAGGGGGGGAGGAGGCATACAGGCGAAACAAGAGTGGCTCGAAGATGTCCAGCTGTTGAGCGAAGAAACACTAGAATGGGTTCCATCACTGTCCGTCGGAGAAAATCGCATCCATCCATCGAGTACAATGTTATGAGTGCAGAATATCACGGCACACCAAGAAGGCACACTGTCCGGCATGGTTGAAAAATATCCAGTCCAAGAATTTGTAGAAAATTACTGCAAGAGTACTTGAATGGGGTACTTGAATGATTTTAAGGGGGGGGGGGTGAATTTCTCTCTCTAACGTGCATTTTTTTTTTTTTTAACTAAGTTGGAGAAAAAATATAGGCGATGCGCCAAAATATGTAGCATTGATTGAAGACCGGGTTCTAAATGCTAAAAAAAACTCCAACTATAAATTTACTGGACTTACTCTTTATTTAAAAGCATCGTTAGGTGGTTTAGTTAAAGAACAATGGGAGAGAGAGACCCCCATAATACATGGGACGCCGAAGCGCCTTTTCTGTTTAGACAACTTTACATCTCGAAAGCTGAAACAGAAGTGAAGTTTTTTGCACGAAGTCAAGAAATCTTGGCGTTGCACAGAATCGCCAATTTACAAACTTTTGGTGACCGCGCGAAAGTGAACAAAGGCTTTTGGCGATAAACATTACCGCAAAAATGTGGTGACACAACCGGACGGGTGAGGCCGAGATTGCAAGTAAGCGCTTCTAAATAGGATGAGAAAAGTAACAGACAAACCGAAATTGTTTATCTTACAGATAGGCCTTTGCCCAACTAACTGTTACATGAAATTGCAGACTGCAGATTTCTCGATGAGAAAAATGCTGTTGGAAAATCCAGGACATCTGGCTTTTAGCTCGACCACAAAACACGAAAAATACATGCTTCCCATAAGATTCGTTCATTTTTACTTTTTATTGTTAATACATATTCAACGTTCACGTATTAGTAGAGATAAAAATTTCTTATCAATGTGGTGCGCAAAAATCCGATGCAATTAAATGCAGACCTTGATACTAGTAGATGTGCCATTTAATTCTTATTTATTTCTTAGCACTGGAAGCGGTAACTGACAGATAAGGAAAAGGAAAAAAAGGAATGAATCTTTGCGGCTGGAAATAAAGATGTTTTTAGAAAGAAGAAAGAAAACCTTTTAATAAAAGCTGGATGGTTTTGAGAAATGAATTTAATTACATATTTCAGCATAAGAAAGAGGGGGGAGGAGGATAATGTGATTTAAAAGTAAAAATTATATTTTAAATTAATTTTGAATAAAAATGATAGCTATGGGACAGAAACGCTGTCACAGCAGAGCATATTTTAAGGAATTTTCACTGGGCGACAATAATTTTGGATTTTTGTCCCAAATAAATGTTCATGAATTACCTCTCCCTCCTTCCCTTGATAACAGAACACCAAATTATAAGCATATTGACTAGCTGACAAACTTCTATACCTTATTAGTTATGTCTATTGTACTTCTTTTGCTGGTTGGTAAACTATATAACCTTCACTGAATCATGTAATTAACTATTTTTTTGGTGAAATAGTACCGTAACTATAGTTTTAGCCCCAAAGTGAAACTAATCATGAAACAGATTTTTCTCTTGGTGTTTAAAGAGCATAAAGAAAAAATATCATGTTAAATTTTTACTTTCTTCTATCTTTACAAGAAGAAAGTATTGGATTCATGAAAATTTTTGACTTCCGGTTTTTGACGAATTTACATGTTTTAGGGGTCAGAGATTCCGAAAAACATGTTTTTACAAAACGTCTGTCTGTCTGTATGTGACACAAATTTTGTGGGTGCTCTATCTCAAGAACTAATGCACGGAATTTAATAAAAATTTATAGTCAGGTATTCCCTGATATAGATTGGTGCTGATTAGTTTTTGGTGTAAATCGCCCGATAGGTGGCGCTGCTATGCTGCATTTTGCAGAATTTCCGCAATAGCTCTACCTCAAGAACTACTGCACGGATTTTTATAAAGCTTCAGATTCAGTTACTTCTTGATATGAGTTGATGGTGTTGTTTACGTTTTGAATGATGTAAATCGCCCAACAGGTGGCGCTTCTATGCTGCATTTTGCAGAATTTAAACTATTTTCGCAGTAGCTCTATCTCAAGAACTGATGCACGAATTTTCATCAAACTTCAGATTCAAGTATACCTTCATTAATATTGCTGCTGATTATGTGTTGGTGGAAATCGCTCAACAGGTGGCGCTGCTATGCTGCATTTGTCATGATTTGTATAATAGCTCTATCTCAAGAACTAATGCACGAATTTTCCCCAAATTTCATATTCAGTTAGACATTGACATAAGTTGATGATGATTAGGTTCTGGTGTAAATCACCCTATAAGTAGCGCTGCTATGCTGCATTTTGCTGGATTTACACGATTTCAGCGATAGTCATATCTCAAGAACTAATGCACGGAATTTCATCTTTTTAGAATTCTTATGATGAGCATAGATTGCCATTTAATTTTGGTACTGTGATAACGAATTTTGAAGTATTGACATGTATGAGACAGAAGAAAGTTTTGGTTTTGGTATATCCGACTTGTTTAACATATTTCCAAAATAACAAATCAATAATAATTAGAGTGTTTAAACAATCTTTTGACTTTTACAAGTTACTGCATTTTGCAAAGAGTGGAACTGAACAAGAAAACAGATTTTACCCTTTATGTTTTTAACTAGAAAGAAAAATCATGCGTTAAGCATAGATTATGAAACACTTTCCAACACTTCCTGAATGCTTTAACAAAACTTCGTTATTTAGGGAAATAAGGTATATAAGTTAACTATGTAAACACTTTAGAAAACGCATAAAACATTTGAAAAACTGATTGCAGCCGTTACCGTCCATAGCAAATATGTATTCCAATTCTTTTGAACAGCCCTGTATTTGATCTGTAGGTTGATATATATACCATAGGGAAATTTAGTTTAGCAAGAAAACGAATAACAGTTTGAAATTTCTCTTTCAGCAATTTATACTAATAAATGGAAACATACTTGTATACTTTTGTACAACCCTGTAGTTAATCTAGTACTTTTATTACACGCCACTATTTAGCTAAAATTTAATTCAAACTAAAACACTCTTAAAACTACTGAAATCACATTTCCAGAAATTATCATTTATTGAAGGCATGTATCCAATACTTTGCGCGACCCTGTATATTATTTTATCTATATTCTATAAACATTTCTTAGTGAGCTAAATGTAGTTCAGCTGTAAAAATGCATAACTCATTTAAAAACCACTTTTAAGCAATTTGCACTCATACCCAGTAACCATTATGTATTCTTTTGTGTAGCCCTGTATATGAATTATAGCATTTATACACCCCATATACTACGCATAAATATAGTGAAACATAAAAGCGCATAACATAATTAAAAATGCATTTCTAGCAATCATTGCTACTGCACAGAACTTCGGATACAATATAGTAATATTGTATCTGAAATCTTTTGTGTGTCCCTGTAAATGCTATGCACTTCGTATTATACATGAAATAAGTTATAGTAAACCTCAGCGACGTATATCAATTTAATTATACCTGAAACAATTTAACATAATTTAAGGCTGTTCTTAACTGTTCTGCTCAACAAGCGCAAAATGTTCTGACATATTTACAAATTCATTTTTTAACGGAAAGGTATAAAATTGGAAAGCCTGGCCATGGAAGCGATTTGGAATAGAACTGTTTTTTCCATTTTTTGATCAATCAATTACCTATTGAGTTATAAGGAATTTTGATCACGTGAACACGTTTTTCGCCCGCTCTTGAGTCTCTTTCTTCCTTCGCGCGGAAATTCGGTTCAAAACACCCACTTTGACACTATTTTCTGAAAGAACTATTGCGTTTTTAAAAAAAAATGGAAAACACAGCTCAATTACATAGTTTCTGAAGAACAACACCAGCTAGTTTCATGCATTTTCGAAGAAACATAAATTAAAACTTATGTCAGAAAGTTGCCCTTTTGAATTTGAGAACATCCTTAAATACGCCGCAAACAATTCCCTCCACCCTATACCATTATGTAACGGAATTCTTTTGTGTGGCCCTGTAAATATGAATAATAACTATCCTTTGCACCACATATTCTACAGAATGCATATTTTAGTGCAATTCATAAATGCATATGAAATTTCTTATGTTTGAAAGAGTGTAACATCATTAAAAATCATTTTAAACGATTTCTTCCCATAGGCGGTAATGTAACGGCAAACTTTTGACTGTGCCTGTAAATGAACTAAACATTCTAGAAACTTCATTTGAAATAGGGAACGTGCTATGGTAAGCGTCAATCCGAGTATATTTACTTGAGTCAGAGCGCGGACAGACGGACAGACAAACCGAAGTCATAAACACTTTTTAACTTTGTTGGAAAGTGTTAAAAATCAAACTCTGTCTTTAAAATATTTCGAAAATGATACAACAATAATTACAATGGTTTAAAATTTTTGTACAAAGGACTGTCTTATACAAATAGTGGAATCATGCAGAGTAGGAAAACGATTTTGTTCCTTACGTTTTCAAATTTTTAAGTTTATTAAATTTTTGTAAAGTTTCCAAAATGCTAAATTTTTATAAAGTTTCCAAAATGCTACAATAATAATTACAATCGTTAAGGTTTTTTACAAGTTACTGTCTTAGCTAAAAAAATTTAAGAAACTCCGGATTCTCGTAGATTTTGTTGTCTGGAAGCTTTCTCCTTCTTTCGTTGCATAACAGGCCTTGGATCATAAAAAGCTATTCCAATTCCATTACGAGCAATGAACATCCTTGAGTTTAAGGCTTCTCTTGATAGTTCCTACTGTTTGTTGGATTTTAGTGTTGTATGTATGGACACAGCTCTTTCTGGGCCAGCACTGTGTTGCGTCAAAGAAACATATGATTGCTCCAATTGGTTGAAAACAAGAGTCAGGTTGAAACGCCTTAAAGTAGTAATGTAGTCTTGCTGTTGGTGAGAAGGACTCAGTTTTTCAGCTGCATACAAAGCCATTGCACCAACAGTAAATTCGGCGACTTATTCTTTACCAAAAAGGTTCTAAACATCAAGGCGGGCTGCACTAATAACCTCTGTTTGTCTTCTTGCATTTAAGAAAACATCTATCCCGTTGACGATGTTCTTTTGATACTCTTCCAATCTTTGGGAAATAAATTCTTTACAACTCAATACAGTTTCTTTTTCCTCTGTAATTTAGCATCTCTTGGTAGAAACTAATGAGTTGTTAACTTTATGTTTGTGAGGATTATCTTCAATATCAGAATCACTTTCTTCCTTAGGGCTGCATTTATTTTCGCCATCAAAGCATTCGTAAAAATTTCTCTTTAACAATTCTATATTAATTCAATATCAGGCAGTGTAATGAAAGACCTTTGACTGTCTTTCTGAAGTTTTTCAAAGTGTTTTAGAAGATCTATGCATTAGGCAAGTCAGGCGTTGTTGTTCATTATCTTTCATCTATAATCGAAGGAATCCACCAGCAGAAGCTTGTTCAGTTTTGATAACTCGGGTTGATGATTCATAAAGTTTTTGCATGAAAGGAAGATTTTTAAGTGTTTAACGAACCGTACTTCAAAACATAGAGGGAAACAAAAGACAATTTGGTTTTCTTTTCCAGCTATTTATTCAAGTTCTTCAAAGTGTGGAGCAGAAACTCGATAAAGTGTTGCTACAGATTTTTATATTTGATTATCAATGCTGAACTTTGATAACTGATGATTCTAAATGAAACATAGCTAAGTCGGACATATGAACAACGCACCACACCCAAAGAAAATCTCTTACCCAAGTACTGTTTCTCATGAACCTAAAGGTCGCTGTTCTTGCCTGTGTTTGCGCTTCTCCCATCCCATTTGTAGTTTAGCCTGCCAACTAATTTTTTGCGTCATTCTCTATGACCAACTCAAGTTATCAAATGCAATCTTGGTAGAATCCACGAGGCTTTCTGTTCCTCTCTTACTTGATTTACATTCTCTTAGAAAAACTGATTTTATTTCTTGTTCTTCAGTAAAAAAAAAAAAGTTGTGCATGTAACAAACTTGTTGTAAACTTCGTATTACTCAACAGAACCATTTACCTGGACAGCAAAACAACCAGCAATTTGTAACTGTGCTATTGTGTTTTCTATTACTTTTGTGTTTTCTTTTACTGCTATGACGACTGTTGCCATTCTTATCATCTCCCGAGTCACAGAGTAAGCTTATGCTATTCACCTGTTTTACATTAAAAAACTGCCGGCATCGTCTCTTGTCACTGGGCGACAATATCTTGATACTGGGCGACACTAGTGTCGCCTACTTTATATGTTATTTTATGCCCTGTGTCACAGGGGTCTTGGCGAGATAGAGAAAATGAAATTTGGCAACATATTTTCTAGCAACTTATTCACTTTTCGTATGCACAAGTAATTTTTCAATATTTATACAATTTTTTTAATATAAAGAAGCCATTTAACTATTTTTGTATACAAATTGAAGTAAATTGTATATAAAAATATACATAGATATAGATATAAATAAAATGTTTATAGATTATATAAATAAACTTAAAAGTTCATTAATTTTGTTTTCATGGCTGTTTATATCATTTGGGGAAAAAATCTCACTTCTGAAGCCCAAATTATGACAAACTTTAAAAAAGTACGTCAAGGCCCGTATACAGGAAAAGTACCGCGCTTTATATATAGTCGGAAACAAAAGTTAAATTCTCGGTACTTTTCCACTTTAGGGGCCTTGGCGAAGAAGGAAAATTGGCAACATATGTTCTGCCAACCTATTCGCTGTTTCATTTCATATACACACGCATTTTTTTCAATATTTATACAATTTATTTAGCATAAAGAAGCCATATATCTAATTTTACAATATAGACATGACATGTAATCTGCAAAAAGCCTCAAATCCGCACAACACTTGTAACCAAACTGTGTGGATTAGTGATCTTCTAAAGTATTACAGTTTTTCATAAATAAGTTTCGTTTTTAAAATCTGTTATTTTCATCTATCACTGCGGAACAAGCGAGAAAAACTCATATTCTTGTACGTATTCTTGCTCATATTCTTGTGTTGTATATATCTTTATATCTCATATTCCGTCATTTTTAACGGGCTATCTTTCTAGTGTTTATTACAAATAACATAAAAATTGCTAACTATTGAAAATGCAAAAAACTAAATATCAAGAAAAACTAAATAAGTTGGTGCCACTGGTTGCCATTGGGCTATTTATTATTATTATTATTATTTACACTACCAGTACTTCGGAACAAAAATAATCAATCTCGAAGATGAGAGGAAATTTACCATAATGATATTTGTTCAGATAACCAAAGTAACCAAAATAATACAAAAAATAGGTGCCAGTGGCACTTCTGCATATAACAGTTGGAATAGTCTTACCAGCTTTTTACTTTTCGTGTAAACGTAGCATAGCTACTTCGTGAATTGACGAGAAGGGGCAAGAAAGATAAAAATAATAAAAGTTATTTTCTTTGAAGCAAAAATTAAAGCAAATTGCACAATATCTTTTAGCAGCATGTCTAGACTCAATGTAATAATATAAGGTACTCTAGACTTACTGTAAGGATTGCAATGTCTTTCTAACAGCAATGGCAATGACCTGAGGTGAAACTTTCAGTGTTCTGACCATGTCTCTTCGGATTCTTGATTTTCCTCTCCCTCCTAGCACTCCAATGGAATTCTCTGAATCTTTGAATCTCCAAGAAGGGGGTAAATCATCAGATTCCTAAATTAAAGACAAATGAAATGGAAATTGGTATGGCTGTAGATGTGAAGTGATAAATAAAACTTCGCATATTAAAAATTACTTTTATAAATACTCATTATGCATCTATAAAACTAGTTTTTCCTCCATTTCTAGCAAATCTGCAAAATATATGAATAACTATATTTTATAATTCATATGAATAAGTATATGCCAACAGTATTGATCCATATGAAACTATTGATTTTTATAAAATTACATCTTATTTGTTGAAATAATTTCAGTAGAATTAATCATATGTGCGTCAGCCTAAACTGTTACGTATTCGATAATGTTCTTTACAGCAAATTCACTATGACGAATTAATTTATATTGACAAAATAAACTAGTATGCTGTGGACATCACAAGGCTTTTTATAATATTCTACTACTTACTGTTGTTACACACCATAAATTATGATGAAAACTGAAATACAACTATAATCTCCATTGTAAAGAATAGCATAGCAGCTCATCCTGTTCAATGAACAAAGTCAAAATGGAAACAACATAATTTTTAATAAATATCATCTGTATTAAATTTGATGGAATTCCATTCCACAAATACTGAGAATTTCACGAAAATCGTGAAAAACACAGCATGGCAGCTCCACATTTTGAACAATACACACCCAAACCCAGTCAGTACCAAATAATGCCAAGGTCTATTTGAATACAAAATTTGATGAAATTCCATCCCATACATGCCAGGAAAATCCTGAGAAATGCAGTATAGCAGCGCCACTTATTGAGAGATATGCACCAAAATCTAATCAGCACCTACTTATATAAAGTTCTAACTGAATACGAAGTTGATGAAATTCCATGCATAAAGTTAATTGAGATAGAGCGGCCACAAAATGACAGACAGACATTTTCCAAAATTAGTCAAATCGTATTCAGGACATCTAAAATGCGTAAATCTATAAATAAACGGAAGTCGAAAATTTTCATGATTCCAATACTTGCTTCTTGTGTACACAGAAAAAAGGAAAAATGCTTGGCTGTTTTTGTCATTCTCCATATTCTCAGCATATTTTAAAATTTCAGAATAAAAGAGAGTGCAAATCCTAACATCAACCCATCATATTCAGTATCGATATGTAATTGGCCAGCTGTCAATCTCGTCCAAATCTCATCGCATGTCTACATACTGATATCTTTTACAGCAGTTCTTGACGTACGCTGTCTTAGGAAAAGTAATTTCACTTTAACATGAGATGAAAATTATCACATTCCCCGATAAAACTGAGAAGTTGTTTTACAGAAAAATATCTTCAGTAACTTATGATGTTTCCATCAAAATTTCATCTTACCAATCATCGATCGGTATCCCTCTGAGACATTCCTATTCCTAATGATAAATCATCTTCTGGGGCAAGTTTACGATCATTGGCCTTTGTCGATTCATTGGTTGCTGGTGAAAGACCTAACAATTTACAGTTCGGTCAGTACAATCGAGGCTGTGTTAAAGGACTCTCAATACAGTCTAAGCTGACCACTCCAAAGTTCTTTCTTGGCCTATCAATTTTTTCTTCTATGGAAGTTAAAGGCGATCATATTGAAAGTTTCGCTTTGAAAAAATGAAAATGCCCTTAAACCAAGTTCACATCTTTACTTATTAAACAGAAAATAATGGCGCACTCCCTTTCATTAATACTTTTGTCACTCGTACTAAAAACGGATTCTCCATATCCGTCTATCGAAAAAGTTTCGCTGTTTTTCTACCACCTCATGCTTGCTCATCTCACCCTCTTTGTGACATGAATAAAAATGATTAGAATTAAGATAAGTGCCGATAATAAATATTTTGCCGATGATAAAATGTTGTTGCAGTAAAAATAAAAGGGAATGATCTTACTTAAATGATGAGGTAACACATCGAAGATCAGCAGTTATAAAAAATCTTCTTTATTTGTCCATTACTTGAGAGGTTGGAAGGTAATAGAAGAGGCAGGTCACCGTACACGCGAAAACGTTCCACGTAAAATTATTAAAAACTTGAAGTAATTCCGATAAAAATGAATGCTGGTTAAAATGATTTCTTTACAGAATGCCTTGATGATAAAAGATCCAAATAGAAATGTATAAATTAAAAAGCCGGAGATCGAAGATAAACTTATATATATCGAGAATTAGCTATTGAAGAACATCGTAGTTTTAGAATCGCTCTTTGAATTTAGACACACAAACCCGAAATCCAAAAGACAATCACATTGTCAAAAAATACAATATCAAAACTTTCGCAAAAATCTGTTAAAAACTAGTTGCACTTGGTATTTATACCATGTAAACAGGGTTTACAAAAGTGCCGGAAAGAAACGATTTAAATCTATTAGTTAAATTAAAATTGCGTATGAATTGTAGAACAAAAAACAGCAGGAAGAAACCCAAACTACAGGTAATAGGCTAGCGAAGACACACCCCTAATGTGACGCGTGCGACGTCATCATGATGCGCTGGTTCTAAAAATAGATCAGGAGAAAAGGGGAAAGCTGAAATAAAACTTATCTGTTACCTTCGGTAAAAAGGAAAGAAAAAAAGCGATTTGAACGATGTTTTGAGTCGAAAAGAAATCATTTAAAAGGGCTAGATAAGAATGTTGTATTACAAATAAAAAATAAATATGATTACTACATCTCACTCTACTCATTACTACATCACACTCGTCTTAGCCAAGTAATGGCCGCTTTTTATACCTTTATAAATCGGGCCATAAACGTTTCCTCTGATTCCCACTCAATTCTGAAATTCATTATCTTAAAGCCATTGCTATTGACAGAGGTTACAACCTTTTTATTATTGATACGGCTTTATTTAAACTACAGCATCTTCGTTCTTCAAGTTTACCTCAGTCTTCTTCGCTTTCCAATATTAGCATTGTTTTACCATTCTTTCCTAAATCCAACTTTGCAATTGCTAAAATTCTCAGACAATATGATTTAAAAATAATTTTCAATCCTGCCAATAAACTTACTCTCTTCAAACTCAAAGATCCTATCGAGTCATCTAACTCATGTGTTATCTGTTGCATTAATTGTCAGTGCGGTCTTTCCTATATTGGACAAACCAAACAGGGTTTTAAATTTCGAATTAAAGAACAAAATCAATATATTCATAAACAAGAAACGAACAAATCTGTCTCTGCAAAACATTGCTGGATGATGAGCCACACCTTTGAATTTAACTCTGCTAAACTTATCTCTAAATAACCCACTTTTATAAATGAACTTAACTTTCTTGAAGCATTCCATATCTATAAAAATCATAAAAATATTGTTAATTGTGACTTCGCTATTCCCCCATAATCAGACTGTTGGAAATATTATATAAAAACATCTTTTCCTTAATAACTACTAGTATTTTTTCACATTACCAGTTCCATTCGCTATGTTATTTTTCTATTGGCTGTCTCTCGTAATTTCCTGTAATTCTATGTTTGATAAACCTATCCCTCCTATTCAACTCCTCTTCGTCTGTATGAGCAGAATTCCACAATTCTTTGCACTGATGACGATACGCTGAATGCTACCGAAACTATTCTGCTACAAGATAATACGTTCTGTTGCTAATAACGTTGTGTTTTCTACTTATACAGTGATACTTGATTTTCGTCGATAATCCGTCCAAAAACAATCGGCGAAATCCAAAATCGACGAAAACCGAAGCAATTAATTGCCATATGAATCTATGTAAATTCAATTAATTTGTTCTAAACATTCCAAAATAAGTACCAAAATCACATTTTGTAGAGAATAAGTATAGCGTTTAATGCTAAAAACAATAAGAAATTAATATAGTGTTCTGGGCGTACGGTATCAAGGCACTATATCTGTGGTCACTTTCCTTTTTGGTCTTTTGGTAGTAGGACTAGCTTCAGAGTCAGAGGACCTATGTCGCTCAAAAAGGCCGTCTAAGTGGTCTGTTTCTGCCGCCTCTTTAAGATTTGCCTAAAATAGGGCAAGACATTATCATTAATCAAATTGCAGATACGGTTCGCAACAACTTTGGGTGATTTTTCTCCACAAACCCCTGTACTTTACTTCACATAGAGAATGTGTCCTTAATCTCTGATAAAGGCACATTCTCCCCTGTCTCTTCCTCCTCATCTGAAGCAAATTCTTCGTCTGCCATCTGTTGCACTTCTAGATAAACGTCGTGCAGCTCTTCAGTAGTGAGTTATTCACTGTGTTCATCCCCCAATTCTTCCACATCCTTTCCACTCATCTCCAAACTCACGGATTTCTCGAAATCAACAATTAACTGCACCACATGTGTAGTGTAGGGTCATGAGGGGAAGTCTCAAAACCCTACAAGATCTCTCTCATGCACGCATCCTGGCCATAATTTCTTCCAGGCAGAGTTCATCGTCCTGGATGCCTTATCTACACTGTTAAAAATTTTCCTGTGAAATTACAGAGAATCTACGGGTAATCCACTATCTTAAGTCTTATGTAAAATTACAGAGATTAGAAAAACAGAGATTCTGTTAAATAACAGAGAAGTTATTTGGTAAATTTACACAAGACTCTGTAAATTAACATCGTTAAAAATACACAAGACTCTGTAAATTAACATCGTTAAAAATACGCAAGACTCTGTAAATCAATTAATTTTTTTAATTAAAATAATTTAACTTTTTTAAATTATTTTAATTAGCAATTTCTGAAATCAGCGAATTTTAGAACTTTTCGAAGTATCAGAGTTATTTAAGCAAATTTGAACTGCTGTGCCATTTAATTTTTTTACACAACTTGCTTCTGGCCGGCCTGGGGTTTGAACCCGAGACCTCTGGACAGGAGAAAAACATCTTACTGACTGCGCCATAGGAGCTGCTATTGTGGTGTATAAAGGATGCCCTTTATAATAAAGCGGGGAAAAATCTATTGTACTTGTGCTTTTCAAAGATTTCGCTTGAAATATGTTCGTTAGAAAATTTCTTAAACGGTTTATTTTAATTTAGTTTGGACCGAAACATAATACCTATTATTTTTTTAAATCAAATTTAATTTTTTAATCCTCCTTTATTTACGGAATTATTTATCAAGAAATTGCTTCTTCTCAATAATTATCTTCTTTAATATCTGAAGATATACTGGAATTTTTAAATAATAATAATGTGAAATTTAGGTGTATTTTTTCATTAAAACTGGTTAAATATATTGGTAATTATAAGATTTTTTGTAAAATATTTACAAAAATAATCAGATTAATTAACCAAAATTACTTTTAAGTTTATATCACAATTCTTATAAAAGCAATGTATTTAAATGTATTATGATTCTAACTAACTAAATAAATGAAAAAAAATAAATAAATAAATTGAAACTAAATTTTTTTCGTTAATAATTCTAATAAAATTGCAAAAGAATTTTAAACATGTGTATTTGAATTACAAGTTTTAACAAACGTGAAATTATTTTTAAATAAAAACATGGAAATACCTACAGGGAATTAAATACAAGATAAGGGAAATGTCTGTAAATCGATGACCGAGAAACTCAATCGAACGCATTTAACCGAGAACTAGTGTAAATTTACAGAGAGTCTTGACCGAGAAACTCAATCGAATGCATTTAACCGAGAACTGGTGTAAATTTACAGAAAGTCTTGACCGAGAAACTCAATCGAATGCATTTAACCGAGAACTGGTGTAAATTTACAGAGAGTCTTGACCGAGAAACTCGATCGAATGCATTTAACCAAGAACTAGTGTAAATTTACAGAGGGTCTCGATTTTTTTTCTGTGATTTTACAGAAATTTTTAACATTGTATGAGGCTAATGGAATTGAGAATATTGAAATGTTTTTTCCATAACTCTCCTAAGGACAATTCTGTATCTGATGTCACCGCAAAGCACCTTCGCATCATTGCTTTTGTGAACAGTTTCTTGAAATTTGAAATGACATTCTGGTCCATGGCCTGGATGAGTGGTGTGGTATTAGGAGTCAAGAACTTCACAGTGATAAAATTGAACTCCTCCAATAATGTATCTTTAAAATCTGGACGATGTGCAGGAGCATTGTACATTACCAGGAGGCATTTAAGGAGTAACTGGCTATCCTGGAGGTATTTATTTCTCACACTCGGGTCAAACACTCCATTCTTCCGCCCATTAGCCTCGTTACGCACACTTTCTTGTTTGCCCTCCACATCACACACAATTTTCTTTTAATTACATTGTTTTTGCTAAAAACTCTAGGAGTTTCTGAATGGTACATTAGTAAGGGCTTCACTTTACGACCACCACTAGTATTACCACACAGCAAAAGAGTTAGCCTATCTTTCATAGGCACGTCCTGGCAGTGCCTTTTCCTCCCGCGTACTGAACGTCCCCTTTGGAATTTTCTTCCAAAAGAGGCTACTTTCATTACAGTTGAAGACTTGTTGGGGGATGAATCCTTCAGTTTCTACGTAATCTTTGAATTCGGGCAGAAATTTTTCGGCCCCATACTTTTTCGAACTGACACCTTCGCCGTACACTGTAAAAAAAGCGGTCTAAAATACGGAAATTGTACTGGCAATCAAGACGCCAGTACTATTTCCGTTATACAGTATGAGGAAATTTTTTTCCCGTAAATTACAGAAAAATTTCTGTTTTTCTGGAATTTATTGAGGAAAATTTCTGTTAAAATACGAAAATAGTACTGGCGTCTCGATTGCCAGTACAATTTCCGTATTTTAGTCCCTGTTTTACAGTGTACTTAGTAACACTGTATATGACAGTCAGCCTCTTGAATTTTTCGAACCAGCCTCTTCTAGCTTTAAAATAACTAAGATTAGCACTCGTCCCAGGCCTTTTCTGAATAAGAAGGCAATACAATAGTCTGGCATCTTGACATGTGATGACCTCCAGAACAGAATCGACATCTAACTGCTTTTGTCTGATCCAAATTAATACTAACTGTTTGACATCTTCAATTATTTCCGATTTCTGTTTCTTTAGCACATTCGCGTCTTTTGCTACATTAGCCTCCTTTATTACTTCACTTCTCGCCACAATGGAACTTATCGTGGGTGGCAATTTCCCGTACATACAGCCGATTTTAGCAATCTTAATGCCGATCTCGTATTTTTGAATAATTTCCTTTTTCAACTCGATTGTGTTCCTGACCTTCTTTGAAGAGCTGCTGGCTCTGGAAACTTTCTTTGGCCCCATGACGGAGCACTTCAATCAATATAAAAAAGAACAAAAATACACTGGAAATAAAATGAAGTTGTTTGCCTAGATGCGAGGGGGGATGCACATATGACGAGAAACATCGCCACACTGAGCAGGAGAACACGTGGACGCCTCCTTGTTTTACGAAAAATGCAATGAGGTCACATGGGTACGCCGACGAAATCCGGGGCAACCGACGAAAACCGAAACAAATTTTTCGCGGAAAAAATCGACGAAAGCTGAAACCAACGATAACCGAAAAACCGAGGTATTTATGTATCGTATTGCGTCAAGTATCATCTTAACAGGTATTTATTTATTTACTTTGTAATAAATCTCTAACACCTCTTATTATCTTCATTTCATGCCATGACTAAAAATATTATCTCATACATTCTTTGGGTTCAGGAAGATTAATTTCGACAATTCTGTGTCTTAATTTGGAAAGAATTCTAACTAAATTCTTAACTGTAGGGAAGTGGAATTATCCTTCTTGAATTTTGAAATTTAATTGACTAAATTTTCTTTATCCCTGATGATTTAAATAATAATAATAATAATACAACTTATTCTTCCCAAGTGACTTAAAATTATTAAATAAACAGAGAAAAGAAACAGATATGCCTATGGTTTGGAAATTGTTTTTAAACCGCAGCAAAACATCATTTCTGAAATTAATAGCCAAAATAAAAGTCCGAGGAATCTCTGGTTTTCACAATGGCGATCATTTTCAAAACTTTCTTAAATGAAGGAAATACTTTTTCTACAATAAAAAAAGGCATTTAAGAGAGCTTTGAAAATGAATCCCATTTTGACAGCTGGTGTTTTCTCCGACTTCTAAACTCGCGATCTATTTCAGAAACAGCTTTTTGTCACGGTTTCGAAAATCGGCAAGTCAAAGCTGTGGTCCACAAGTTCCAAATTCTTCTTCTTGTTTGTATTTTGTTTTGCCAGCATGCTTGCGTAGGCCCTATACTGATATGAGGTCCTCCTTTGGAAGTTGGAATCCATTTCTAACTTACCTTTAAAAAATGTTGAGGGTTGTTCATGTATCCTTTCATCCATTTTAGATATGGAACCGAAAAATGCAGAGGCAAAGTGAGGAAATTCCACCGTGGAGGATCATCTGCAGGAGGCAGGGGTAGAGGAGTAAGAGGCGATTCTTTGATGACACGACTGAGGAAAGTCCCGAGTGCCGTCGAAGCAATGAAGGTCAGTTGTCGACGGCAATCGCGAAGAAAACGTAAAGGACCTGCAACAGAGGAATTATGCAAGTGATAAATGTTGTTTAGCTTGTTTTTCAAACCGAAAGAATAATTTTATCATGTATTTATAATTATATAATAGAGTGGAGTTTAGAATTTTAAAGGAAAACAACACTATATTATAATTACACATATACATATATTGAAATGTAGAAATATTGTAAAAAGTGCTATGTATATCTATACAAGGTAGGCATAATTAAACTGACTGTCTTCAGAGTGTTCTGTAGCATGATCTATTTGAGAGAATCGTGCCAAATTTTATGGGGAGATTAAACAAGGCAGGGGAGGAAAAATTCCGCAAAAAAAAAAATAGTCGGATGTGCCAAATCCAAAACTTTCTTCTATCTCATACATGTTAATATTTCAAACTTCACTAGCACAGTACCGAAATGAAATGGTAATGTATGCCCATAACGAGGATTCAAAAGATATGAAATTCCCTGCATTGAGATATGACTATCGCTAAAATTTTGTAAATCATGCGAAATCCAACATAGCAACGCCACCTGTTGGTGGTTTACATCAAAATCTAATCAGCAACAACTTATGTCAACGTCTAACTGCTTGTTTATGAGTTTGACTGTGAGTTGATGGAAATCTGTGTATAGTTTTTGAGACAGAACTATTGTAAAAATCGTAAAAAATCCAGCATAGCAGCGTCAAGTTTTGGCGATTGGTGCGAAAACCTAATCAACAAGTTGTGTCAACGTCTAACTGAATCTAAAGTTTGGTGAAAATTCGTGCATTAGGTTGGTTGATTGGTTGATTTGTGACGGCCAATTATCTACACTAGGGATATAGGCCCGAGGGGGATTGCCCTTCGTGGGGGTCTTTCTAAGGGAACCTAACCCGTATTAACGCATGGAAATCCATGGCTCGAAGAAAACCACGAAAACTCCGAACGATTAGGCCGACGGGCGCGATTGGGATCGAACCCAGCACTTCCCGTCTACCAGTTTCGAGAGCAGAACCTCTCAGCCACTGGTGGGGCTATTCGTGCATTAGCTCGTGACATAGACCTATTGCGAAAATCGTAAAAACTGCAACATGCGAGCGTCACCTGTTTAGAAATTTACACCAAAACATAATCATCACCAATTCATATCAACGACTAACTGAATCTGAAGTTTTATGAAAATCCGTGCTTGAGAAAGAGCTGTTGCGGAAATCATAACAAATGCAGCATAGCTGCAATACTTGTTGGGCAATATACACCAAAAACTAATCAGCACCAGTTTGTATCAAGGTCTAACTGAAACTAAAGTTTTGTGAAATTCCTTGCATTAGTTCTTGAGGTAGAGCGACCACAAAATTTTTGTCACATATACCGACAGACTCACAGACAGACATTTTGTGAAAACATGTTTTTCGGGATCGCTGACCCCTAAAATGTATAAATCCGTCGAAAACCGGAAGTCGAATATTTTCACGAATCCAATACTTTCTTCTTGTAAAGATAGAAGATAGTAAAAATTAGTCAGCGCTATAGGGGAATATCGGACGCTGTGTAATAGAATAAGAGAATTTTAAAAAATGCAGAATGAATACTGAAATAAAATTACCTTTTATTTAGCACATTTATAACGATTTAATTCAAGCCCAATATGGCAACACTTTTAAAAAAGCTAAAACTTTATATAAACACTGATAAAGGCTCTTTATCAGCAATTCCACTTACTGAGTCCCAAAGAAAGCAGCAGAAGTTCTTTATTGAAATTTCACATTACATCCTTTGGCACAGTGCCATCTTGCTGGGCTTTTAGAGGCAATGTGTTACTTTTGAAAACTATTTGTTTAAAAGCTATATTATGTGCAATTGTGTCTCCTTCTTTAGTCGAGCGTGCGTTACTTGTCAAATTCTTTTCCCTCAAACAGTGCAACGCGTCAGCTGCTCTTCGTGCTTTTAGAACGCACAGAAAATGCGCAAAGGTAACGGTCCTTTGTCTGTTAATTGTTTAAAAGCAATCGTTGCGAAGTTTGAGAAAACAGATTCTCTGGAGGTTCAGTCAAGCAGAGGACGAAAGCTCGTACCACAAGATACAATCGAAGAAGTTGCAATGGCGTTTGTCGCCACAGCACAAGGCAATACTGCTGCCACTTCCAGCGCTCGTGGGGCAGTTCGGAATCTATATATGTTTTATAGTACGGTATGGAAATTGTTACGAAAGATTATCCACTTCTATCCGTACAAAATCAGCCATGTAGAAGAGTTACGTCACACCGACCATGATACACGATTAACTTTTTCATCTAATCTACATAACTTAACTTTTCCAAACACACATCATTTAAAAGGATATTTCTCACTAATCAAACAGCATAAGAGCAAATAATTATAACGCTACATATTATTTAGCTATAATCAAGAAATTGAACCACTTGCCTAAATTCAAAAATGCGAAAACACAATAAAATGAGTTCAGAACTAGAAAAATGTAGCCTTCCTCTAGAAAATCTCAGACAATACTACCAGCATTTGTAACGATTGTTTCGCACAGTTCCTGCGTGGCGGGGGCACTATACAGCGAAAAAAACTCAAATGTCCACTCTGCCCTCACTGCCACTTTCTTTACCCGTCCTTCCCCTATTGTCTCACAAAAATAAATTTGAACAATTATCTGCCTCATGTTTAATAGGTATAAATTGCCGCAACATATCGTTTATCCTAGCTCAAATTAACGATCAAGAATATGTGCAACTATTTACCAGCATTTCATAAATAGTTGTACATATGATTAATTTCTCATCCGATAACCGAATCAGAGATAAGCATTTTGGAATATCATTCGCAAGATGGCCGACACAGCGAAATCTAGCAGGTAAATGATGAAATACAACCACGATCAAGAAAGTATATTAAATCGACTCAGTAAGAGGAAAAAGGTACCTATCAAATATAAAAAAAAATTTATATTTCAATACAATCATGCAAATCGGTTTCTACCAATTAACAGCAGAAAGCAGCGAACACAGCAGTATTGCGATTTATTTGCGCCAACTAAAAAGCGATAGAAAGTAGCTAATGACCGATTTTTCATTCAGCTTTTGAACGACAATTTCAATCCTTTTTTCGGTTTGTACTTGTAGAAATTAGAGTTAAAATCAACTCAAAAGTTGATGTTTTTAAACTGCAGAATGTCACAGCAACAAAATTTAAAAAAACATCGATGACTTTAATTCTTAATGCATTTTCCAAAATTCGAATTACACTATCAAAAAAATACTGATGTGTTACGTTTTCAAAAGTTGTGGATATTTTTACAGGTACTACTTTATTAATGAAATCAAAACACTATATTAACTAGTGCCGTGAAGGAATTTTCACCTTTTATTAATATAAAAAGTTAAAAACAGCATAAAATTACTTAAAAGGTGCCAAGATTTATAAAGATATTATTATATCCCGAGATCTTTCGAACGAACCCTCGTTCATTTTCAAGGGGAAAAAGTGTGACTGACTGGAATACAAGAAAAACACACTTAAAACAAGATGAAAGCGTACGCATGTGCAAGCGAGGTCTAGTCCACTGCTCTATAAAGAAGGGGGGGGGGTGAAAAAATTAAGTCATATTATCAGGATCTCTCGAAATACCTAGAATGTTAAACCAAACAGTGGGAATATTGTACGAAAGGACATCATTACAGACAGTATCATTTCTAAGCAAAATCTCAATGGATTCACGGATTATTGAAGAGTAATGGTTAGATGTAAGAATGATAATTTTAGCTTTTCCGAAGTCTATCTTAATATTTTCTTTCTGATGCAATCTGGATAAAGCTGTACTTGGTTTGTCAAATTTGATATCAGATAAATGCTCTTTTAGCTTTTCTTTAAATCTCCGAGACGTCATGCCGATATACGATAAATTTTTTTGATCTTCTGTGTTGAATGGAATTATGTAAACTCCTGCTTTTTCACCATTTGGAACTGGATCTTTGTACTATAAATCAAATCTTTCAATTTTGCTATTATCCCGTCGACCAAAAAACTGTCGCCAAACTGTAAGAATAAATCCCATCAAAAACATCTTATGTAAAAAATAAGCCAAGTCTCCTGACTCTTTGACCGTAAAAAGTTTTGAGATCATGTGTAGAGCCAAGCTTAGCTCTCTTATTAACTCTGATATTTTAATTCCCAAATTATTCCTAGTCTCTACATTTTTAGTTAATGATTATTTTGTGACTTGGCAATTATGCAGCACGGGAAAGTTATTACGTAAACACTTTATTATGTTTTGAATTAGATTATTTGATTAAGGCTGGATATGAACGCGATTGATAGAAGCCTGAAGGAGGGATGCACCGATTGGGGGTCTTTGTAAAAGAGGGTTCTGGCTGGTATTCATGTTACATAGGAAGAAAATCCCCCAAAACTCCTGATATCAAGCTTGAACAGTAGAGAGTTTTCGCATCCGAGCTTACAATGTAATGTAAAATTATTTCCATGCTACAAATACATATGCATTCAGTGCTCTTATAGAAACTATTTTATGCAATACTTTATAAATAAACGTTAATATTAAAATGTAAACAACATAGTTTTTACATTCTCGTGCTGCGTAATTGCCAAGTCACAAAATAATCATTAACTAAAGATGTAAAGACTAGGAGTAATTTGTGAATTAAAATATCAGAGTTAATGAGAGAGCTAAGCTTGGCTCTACACATGATCTCAGAATTTTTACGGTCAAAGAGTCAGGAGGATTGGCTTATATTTTACATGAGATATTTTTGATGGGATTTCATTTCTTTTTGTAAGGAGAAAGCCAAAGAAAGCTTTCCCAGTAGTCGATTTCAATTACATTATCTTTAACTTCCTAAACTTCACGTGCATAAAATAGCTCCTGATTGCTTCGATGTTCCGCTTTTCGTAGAAAAGCGAATTTATCATGTGTTCTACTGTTTGAAGACCATTCATTCAATTTTTCTACTAACTATATTAGTTTTTGTTTCAATCAAAGTCCTCCAAAGTTAATTCTATTGTGCAGAGTCCATTTTTAGGTGCGTTCGTAATTATATAAATACGTAGCACCTATAGTTGTCGTTCAGTCCGTCTGTCTGTTCGTCAGTCCGTCCGTCTGTCCGCATATAACAGAGCAAAAACTACCCAACCGAATGGTTTGAAATTTTAAATATATAATTGTTGCAAAATTTTGTCGAGTCATTTCAAATTTTATGAAAATCGGATGTGTAGTTTGATGACAGGGACAGTGAAAAGTTTTTCGTTACATGACGGCCAATGGGAAAAAATTATTGCAAGGGCATTTTAATGATGTTACAACTTTTCGAACAGAATGAAATGGATACTCACTTATGAAGTGCACCAAAATATACATTCAGTACAATATGTGATGCAAAAAATATTTATAAAACTAGTTATAGTACGAACGCACCTCATTTGCCACGTTTGATGAGCAATTTCCAACTTGTATAACTTTGTTTCCAGTCTATTTTCCATTTTTTTAGTTACAGCTCTCGTAATGTTTTCTAAAGTATTTATTTTAAACTGTAGCTTACCTCAAGACGTTTTTCGTCAGTACATTCCAATATTCATGTCAGGGTGTGAAACAGTACAGCGCGCGACTGCTTCCCGACGGACTTGAGGGTGTATGCCAAAGACATCTTTTCTCAATAGATGAGCGCTGAATGTTGCAAGGTCAACTATATTAGTTTTTGTTTCAATTTATCAGCTGTTCAATCAAAGTTAATTTCTATTGTGCAGAATCCATTTTATAACTTTGTCTGCTTCCAGTCTATTTCCCATTTTTTTAGTTATAGCTCTCGTAATGTTTTCTAAAGTGTTTGTTTTAAATTGCAGCTTACCTCGAGACCTTTTTCGTCAGTAAGCTCCAGTATTCATACCAATGTGTGCAACAGAACAGTGCGCGACTGCTTAGTGAGCTACGGCTTCCCATTTCAGGGTGTGAGTCGCTGTAATGTTTTAATGTGTGTTTTTGTTTTCGAAGATGGTTTTGACGATAGAGAACTCTAGCTTCTTGGAGCTGTTGAGAACGTGATTTCTCGGAACGATTAGGCATTCCCCTTTTGACCTCAATAGGTCTTCCAATTTTTTTCTGTAGCTAA
Source organism: Maratus speciosus (assembly GCA_963932465.1). NCBI lineage: Eukaryota > Metazoa > Arthropoda > Arachnida > Araneae > Salticidae > Maratus > Maratus speciosus. Next base: position 93,459,706 of record OZ010786.1, on the reverse strand, counting down.
TTTCTCTCTGTGATAGGTATTCATTTGGAAAAATAATAGATTCTTGCTAGCTGTTAAGAAGAAGAAGTAGAACGTCAAAGTGACCTCCTAAGAAACTATCAGAAAAAAGTAAACCTTTCACTAAAGTTTGAGAATTATCACCTAATGATCGCCTGAAGGCCATTTTGATAGACCTATCGAACGTATACGGATGCAGTTTGGCGGCTACCATGAACTCCGAGACCGACCCATAAGTAGTAGTATTCAGCATAAGCTTCAATTACAGTTAAGAGTTAGGGGAAACATTTCCATGCTTCACAAGTGTATGCTTGCAGCTAATCCCAGTGCGCAACCACATATTCAACTATAGCACATCTGATATCATACGACGAGGCTATGTTACCTAGCACAGAAAAGAAAATATAGAATGAAACAGGCGTGAACCATCTCCAGATGTAGGAACTATTCGATGAGGACTTTCTTCGCCGTGATCTAAATCTAACGTTTCAGTTTTTTTCAAACTTTCTTCGATCAACGATGTCTTTCGTTGGAATATCATACAATTTTCGCATTTCCCTCCGTCACCGCAACTTTTCAGCAATTTTGCAGATGCACACTGGCATCTAGAATTCAAGTTTTACAAAATACAAAACTGTCTCGCCAAAATTATAAATTCAGTTATTTCTCTGTTCGATATGTAACACTTACAATCAAGTTATTGTCTGAGCGAAGCGAAGGCTAATACACAGCGCAATATTACTTTCCGGCCACATACAGCTACAATGGATATTAACGCCATGGCCTACTAAAAGAATGAATAATAAAAGCCTTTCGTCAAGCATAACTCAAAAAATATTTGTCGGATTTCGTTTCTGATTGCACCAGAAGGTACCTATGAGGGTAACCTACTGAATGCAGCTACTATCAAAAATAAGTTACAAACCGTTTAAAAATTATATTAAAAAACTGATAAAAAAGCACAGTTTATCTACACATGTCACGGAAATTTAGTGTACGTCATTTTCACTGGCTGGATGTTTTCGTAGAAAATCGGATTACAGCAGATGGATCAAAGAAAATATGCACGCTTATGATATTGCAGTATAAAATGATATCCCAACAAAAAGTTTTCGGTAAAAAAAAAATAAAAGCGCCATGTTCTCCTTAATGTTTCGGCCAGAAAAAGTTGTGATATCTGAAATTCGCACAAGTTAAAAGCCAAACATCCCAAATCTTTCATTGAAAATAGCTTCCTGCGACTTGGCCGTTAATGCCTTCTACAGCATTTCAAAATTAATGATTGGAAATTACGCATTTATGAATTATTTAAATATTAAAAGTAATATTAGAATGAAAAGAGGCAAATTCCCATAAAGGCATTATAAGTAAAAGATTTCTTATAACTACCATTCAGTTTCAACAAACATTAGTTTTGATTACAGATCATTTAGTCCACTTGTGGTTTAATTGCCATTTTGTACGGTCTAAAGCTAGAGTCATTAACATAAAACCAATATAAATAATTTGTATATAAAAAATAATATTTTATACATGTATAAATAAAATGTTTATATCTCAACAAAAAGTTTTCTCTAAAAAAAAAAAAAAAAAAAGCGCAAAGTTCTCCTTAATGTTTCGGCCAGAAAAAGTAGTGACATCTGAAGTTCACACAAGTTAAAAGCCAAACATCCCAAATCTTTCATTGAAAATGGCTTCCTGTGACTTATTAATGGTTGGAAATTACGCATTTATGAATTATTTAAATATTAAATGTAATATTAGAATGCAAAGAGGCAAATTCACATAAAGACATTATAAGTAAAAGATTTCTGATAACTACTATTCAGTTTCAACAGACACTAGTTTTGATTACAGATCATTTAGTCCACTTATGGTTTAATTGCCATTTTGTACGGTCTGTCTAAAGCTAAAGTCACTAACGTAAAACCCAAGAAATAAAACAAAATTTACTTACTTCAAATCTCACAATATGTTACATTATATTTATTGTATAATATGGAAATCTTGTGTATTGACGAAAGAGATTTTTTTCGTATGAACATTTATTATAGTTTGTTTGCATACATTAAAATGTATTTGATTTATAAACTGTTAAAAGCTGATACTAATTATGTTTTAGCAATTAGGGATATTGTCTCCTGAATACAAGTATTTTGTTATTTGCAACTTCTAAGCATTTAAATAGACTGAAGTTGTTTAAATGCTTTTTTCAAATGTGTATTTTATTTCTGTACTCTGTGCCACAAAATGCCTAAAATAATCAAAAAAGGCAGTTGGCATGCTGGCATTTGTACATATTTTAAAATTTGACAAACTCTCTCGAAGGCATTAACGGCCAAGTCGCAGGAAGCCATTTTCAATGAAAGATTTGGGATGTTTGGCTTTTAACTTGTGTGAACTTCAGATATCGCTACTTTTTCTGGCCGAAACATTAAGGAGAACTTGGCGCTTTTTTTTTTTTTTTTTTTTAGAGAAAACTTTTTGTTAAGATATCACTACTTTTTGTATGTTTTCTCAAGTTTGTTATTCTAAACTATATTAATATGAAAAAACTTAAATTTTGGTACTTTTATGTTAGCCAGGCGCAAATCTTCTCATTAGCCTTTTGTTTTTTCGCTAATAGCAGTTTTTATTTTTCACGTGTGTAAATTAGAAACAATGCTTTGATTTTCAAATAAAATATTTTGGTTTATGCTATTATTTCTTATTTATTTATTTGTTTATTTATTTCTATGTTAAATATTCTATTAAATAAAATGAGGGAAATGCATCTATTTTAAATGAGATGGCTGAAAAGTTTATATATTTAAATGAAATGAATGCAATATGAACAATGCAGTTGGGAACAGTATTTGGCGATTTGCCATTTGCGCCCGGCAAACATAAAAATACCTAAATTTATTTTATTGATCTTTACAAATTTATACTTTATTTCTTTTTATATTAAAGTACTAGCAGCCTCTAGCAAGCAGTATTTACCGTATTAATTCCATGTTAAACTTTGCATCATGTAACTGTTATTCATAATTTAATTTACTTGCCCATTCTTTCGCCAAGTCGGAAGCTTTTGATAGAGAAATCAAGAACTCTTTAAGATCATGGAAGCACATCATATATTTTGTGTTGTTATGTATTTCATCTTTCGTGACAAATATCTCTTAACTCACTTATGCAAGTTTCCTTAGCAGTTACGATTCGTTCTCTAATGCGGAAATTTTTAATCCTATTAAGTAATCTTTTCTAATTGGGCTCACTGCCAATTGTTGTATTTTAAGAGATACGACTGGGTACACGTGAAATGGTTCTTATGAAATCCTTTGACAATATGTGCATTTGCATTAAACCATATTGATGCTAATATCTTTGTGTTTCACGTTAACCTTTTCAGTAGACTCGATTACGGAAGAATAGAAGGTCTACCGGCTCACTGCCATAGTCCATTTGAAAATCTCTCATTCTTCTCATATGATCGTGTTGAAGAATTAGTCAATGTGCCATGGTTTTAAGATTTTAGCTAATTTTATTCGAAACCTGAAAACTATGCTTTAATAGTTTCCGTAAATTCCCTTTATATGATACAGAAGTTTTAGCAGTGTAAAGATTAACAACATAGTTACAGTAAGTATAATAACAGCACAATATAACAACAATAGCACAGGTTTTGGGCAGTGACGAAACTATTAGCACTTTGGAAATAGTATTTGTACGTTATGTCATTTAACTATTCAGATGATATGCGGAAAAATAAAAATAGATGGCTCTTATTAATAATTAACTCATGGAAAAACAGCCACTAGCGTCAAATATTCGCCAAGCTTGGCGACATTTAGCAAAGTTTCGCTTGGTAATATATCATGTCAATTCTCAAATTTGGCGACAAAAAATGTTTTGCTTATTCTGACGTCATAATGATGCATATGTATTATGTACTATACACATACCTATAATATGTATGATGCAAATGTATTACGTATAATATGCATATGTATAATATGTATGATGCATATGCATAAGTTCATTAACATCACTAAAACGCACTTAAAGGAATAGTGTTCCATAAATAGTAGGGATAATTGCCAGATTGACCAGAGTGCTATTGAGATTAGAATTCCGACATTTATAATAGACCGGGAAGCGTCTGCACACACCATCACCTCATCGAGTTTACAGCTGAAATTTTAGGATTAGTTAAAACTAGATTAGCATATTTAAAAGCAACTAGTCTGTTAAGTCATATCTTGGTAGAAACCACCTGAAGACCTAATTTTTAGCGGTTAACTAATAGGTTTACTATTGTATTTTCCTGCATCCAAAAGTTTGGAAACATGGAGGAATGGGTGCAGGAAAACACAATGGAAAATCCACCAATTAACCCGTAAAATCGGGTCTGTAGGTGGTTTCCACAAAGATACGACTTGGCAGACCAATTACATTTCAATACGCTAATCGATATTTGACTAATCCTAAAATTTCAGCCGTCAACTCGATGAGGTGATGATCTGTGCAGACGCCCCCAGGTCTTTAATAAAATTTGTTTTAAGGAAGTAAAAGAAAGAATGATGGACAGATAAGCTCAAAGATTTGCCTTATGAAGATTTTTGTAAAAGCATATAAAAATTTATTCAGCTTGAAATCATGTAACACCTTTATAACTCAAGCTAATTTTCTGTAATCGGGTTTTGGCGACCAACATATCTTATCTATAATTATGATCTTTCTTTTACAGATTTAAAATTAACAATAAATTAACAGTAAGTAGGTTAATAATACAATATAATAACATTAGCAGCGGAGTTCGGACGCCGTATCTGTCGCACATCGTTAAAGACAGTTTACTAGTTACACATTTCATTTAATTAAAAGGAGATTTTTAATCTTTCATATGGAATTAGGATATTTTTCCGCTATAGGGACCTTGGCATTTTTTTTAAAAAATCTTGGCGCAATTCGAACTTCAGAAACTGAGATATGTTGCCAAATGATATAAACAACTATGAAAACAAACCTGATGAACTTTTATGTTATTTATATATGCATTTATATACATACAAACATTTTATTTATACATGTATAAAATATTATTTTTTATATACAAATTATTTATGTTGGTATATAAAAATAAATAAACGGGTTCCTTACATTAAATAAATTGTATACATGTGGAAAAAATTTCTTGTGCATATGACACAGTAAATAGGTTGCCAGAAAATACGTTATTATCAAATTTCTTTTCTCGTCAAGGTTATTTTCTATATTTCGCCAAGGCTACTATATCGGAAACGTACCGAATTGCGGTTATATTTTGTTAAATGTTTTATTATTTTAATATCGTAAATATATCATAACCTATACTGATTAAAATTTTTAGGTATATTCATTTTTTTTATTTAACAAACATCTTTGGAAAAGCATATATATAAAATGTTATTCTGCTTGAAATCACGTGACTCCCTTCAAAACTCTGTAATCGAGTTTTGGCGACCAACATTGGCACAATTGAATGTGTTAAGAAACTGTTTACGGCCAAATGAACACCCCCTGTTTGAAGGGTTTAGAGGCGGAAATTCTGTGTTTTCAGATTTTTCTGGTTAATTGTGCTACAAACCCGACTTACTTGTGAAATTTCGTGATTCTACGACTTTTAGAAGTACCTTAGTTATTTGATGATGCGAAGTGAGTCAGTGACAAAAAAGCACTTTTTCGGAATTTAATATTTCGAAAAATACTAAATTTAGAAACATGAAATCGTGGAACTTTAGTTCAGTTTGACCATACGAACATGTGTATAAAAGAAAAATTTCTATATCTCTCCCTAAAACGACGTTATGAGGGGTAAAAAGTATGCCGAAATGGTTCAGGAAAAGGTAGCTTACGGCTTGTGCGAACTTGGCGGACGCACTGCCGTGCTCCCAGATGTATATAAATACATATATAAATAACATAAATGTTCATCAGGTTTGTTTTCATAGTTGTTTATATCATTTGGCAACATATCTCAGTTTCTGAAGTCCGAATTGCGCCAAGATTTAAAAAAAAAAATGCCAAGGTCCCTATAGTGGAAAAATATCCTAATATCATATGAAGGTTTAAAAATCTCCATTTAATTAAATGAAATGTGTAACTAATAAAGTGTCTTTAACGATGTGCGACAAATGTGGCGTCCGAAGTCCGCTGCTAATGTTATTATATTGTATTATTAGCCTACTTACTGTTAATTTATTGTTAATTTTAAATCTGTAAAAGAAAGATTATAGGTATATATAAGATATGTTGGTCGCCAAAACCCGATTACAGAAAATTAGCCTGAGTTATAAAGGTGTTACATGATTTCAAGCTGAATGAATTTTTGTATGCTTTTACAAAAATCTTAATAAGGCAAATCTTTCAGTTTATCTGTCCATCTTTCTATCTTTTACTTCCTTATAAAAAATTTTATTAAAGACCGGGAGGCGTCTGCACAGATCATCTCCTCATCGAGTTGACGGCTGAAATTTTAGGACTAGTTAAATATCAATTAGCGTATTGAAATGTAACTGGTCTGCCAAATCATATCTTTGTGGAAACCACCTACAGACCCGATTTTACGGGTTAATTGATGGATTTTCCATTGTGTTTTCCTGCACCCATTCCTCCATGTTCCAAACTTTTGGATGCAGGAAAATACAATAATAAACCTATCAGTTAACCACTAAAATTAGGTTTTCAGGTGGTTTCTACCAAGATATGACTTAACAGACCAGTTGCATTTAAATATGCTAATCTAGTTTTAACTAATCCTAAAATTTCTGCTGTAAACTCGATGAGGTGATGGTGTGTGCAGACGCTTCCCGGTCTATTATAAATGTCGGAATTCTAATCTCAATAGCACTCTGGTCAATCTGGCCATTATCCCTACTATTTATGGAACACTATTCTTTAAGTGCGTTTTAGTGATGTTAATGAACTTATGCATATGCATCATACATATTATACATATGCATATTATACGTAATACATTTGCATCATACATATTATAGGTATGTGTATAATACATAATACATATGCATCATTATGACGTCAGAATAAACAAAACATTTTTGGGTCGCCAAATTTGAGAATTGACATGATATATTACCAAATTTGGCGAAACTTTGCTAAATATCGCCAAGCTTGGCGAATATTTGACGCTAGTGGCTATTTTTCAATGAGTTAATTATTAATGCGAGCTATCTATTTTTATTTTTCCGCATATCATTACAATAGTTAAATGATATAACGTACTAATATTTCCAAAGTGCTAATAGTTTCGATAATGCCCAAAACCTCTGCTATTGTTATTATATTGTACTGTTATTATACTTACTGTGACTATTTTGTTAATCTTTACACCTCTAAAACTTCTGTATTATATAAAGAGAATTTACGGAAACTATTAAAGCATTGAAACTGCCAGTTCTCCTTATGATTATTATAATTCTATAACATGTAACCTGTTAATCGATATGTACGTTAGAATGAATCTTCTATAATCCGGTTCCTCGTATTTTAGTTTTCAGGTTTCGAATAAAATTAGCTAAAATCTTAAAACCATGGCACATTGACTAATTCTTTAACACGATCAGATGAGAAGAATGATAGATTTTCAAATGGGTCATGACAGTGAGCAGGTAGACCTTCTATTCTTCCGTGATCGAGTCTATTAAAGAGGTTAACGTGGAACAAAAAGATATTAGCATCAATATGGTTTAATGCAAATGCAGATATTGTCAAAGGATTTCATAAGAACCATTTCACTTGTACCCAGTCGTATCAGTTAAAATACAACAATTGGCAGTGAGCCCAATTAGAAAAGATTACTTAATAGGTTTAAAAATTTCCGCATTAGAGAACGAATCGTAACTGCTAAGGAAACATGCATAAGTGAGTTAAGAGATATTTGTCGCGAAAGATGAAATATATGATGTGCTTCCATGATCGTAAAGAGTTCTTAATTTCTCTATCAAAAGCTTCGGACTTGGCGAAGGAATGGGCAAGTAAATTAAATTATGAATAATAGTAACATGATGCAACGTTTAACATGGAATTAATACGTTAAATACTGCTTGCTAGAGGAAACTAGTACTTCAATGTAAAAAGAAATAAATTATAAATTTGTAAAGCTCAATAAAATACATTTAGGTATTTTCATATTAGCCGGCCGAAAGTGGCAAATCGCCAAATACTGTTCCCAACTCCATTGTTCATATTGCATTCATTTCATTTAAAGATATATACTTTTCAGTCATCTCATTTAAAATAGATGCATTTCCCTCATTTTATTTAATAGAATATTTAACATAGAAATAAATAAATAAATAAATAAGAAATAATAACATAAACCAAAATATTTTATTTGAAAATCAAAGCGTTGTTTCTAATTTACTCATGTAAAAAATGAAAACTGCTATTGGCGAAAAAACAAAAGGCTAATGAGGAGATTTGCTCCCGGTTAACATAAAAGTACCGAAATTTAAGTTTTTTCATATTAATATAGTTTAGAATAACAAACTTGAAAAAACACACAAAAAGTACTGATATCCCAACAAAAAGTTTTAGGTAAAAAAAAAAATAAGCGCCAAATTCTCCTTAATGTTTCGGCCAGAAAAAGTAGTGATATCTGAAATTCGCACAAGTTAAAAGCCAAACAACCCAAAACTTTCAATGAAAATGGTTTCCTGCGACTTGGCCGTTAATGCCTTCAACAGCTTTTCAAAATTAATTATTGGAAATTACGCAGTTATGAATAATTTAAATATTAAAAGTAATATTAGAATGCAAAGAGGCAAATTCACATAAAGACATTATAAGTAAAAGATTTCTTATAGCTACCATTCAGTTTCAAGAAACAATAGTTTTGATTACAGATCATTTAGTCCACTTGTGTTTTAATTGCCATTTTGTACGATCTAAAGCTAAAGTCATTAACGTAAAACCCAAGAAATAAAACAAAATTTACTTACTTCAAATCTCACAATATATTACATTATATTTTATTGTATAATATTGAAATCTTGTGTATTGACGAAAGACATTTTTTTCGTTTGAACATTTATTATAGTTTGTTTGCATATATTAAAAGGTATTCTATTTATAAACTGTTAAAAACTGATACTAATTATGTTTTAGCAATTAGGGATATTATCTCCTGGTTACAAGTATTTTGTTATTTTTAACTTCTAAACATTTAAATAGACTGAAGTTGTTTAAATGCTTTTTTCAAATGTGTATTTTATTTCTTTTATTTCTGTACCCTGCGCCACAAAATGCCTAAAATAATCAAAAAATGTAGTTGGCATGTAACTCATTTGTACATATTTTAAAATATGAAAAACTCTCTCGAAGGCATTAACGGCCAAGTCGCAGGAAGCCATTTTCAATGAAAGATTTGTGATGTTTGGCTTTTAACTTGTGCGAACTTCAGATATCACTACTTTTCCTGGCCGAAACATTAAGGAGAACTTGGCGCTTTTTTTTTTATAGAAAACTTTTTGTTGGGATATCACTATTTTTTGTATGTTTTTTCAAGTTTGTTATTCTAAACTATATTAATGTGAAAAAACTTAAATTTCGGTACTTTTATGTTAGCCGGGAGCAAATCTCCTCATTAACCTTTTGTTTTTTTCGCCAATAGCAGTTTTCATTTTTCACATGTGTAAATTAGAAACAATGCTTTTATTTTCAAATAAAATATTTTGGTTTATGTTATTATTTCTTATTTACTTATTTATTTATTTCTATGTTAAATATTCTATTAAATAAAATGAGGGAAATGCATCTATTTTAAATGAGATGACTGAAAAGTATATATCTTTAAATGAAATGAATGCAATATGAACAATGGAGTTGGGAACAGCATTTGGCGATTTGCCACTTGCGCCCTGCTAATATAAAAATACCTAAATTTTTTTTATTGAGCTTTACAAATTTATACTTTATTTCTTTTTACATTAAAGTACTAGCCGCCTCTAGCAAGCAGTATTTACCGTATTAATTCCATGTTAAATGTTGCATCATGTTACTGTTATTCATAATTTAATTTACTTGCCCATTCTTTCGCCAAGTCGGAAGCTTTTGATAGAGAAATCAAGAACTCTTTACGATCATGGAAGAACATCATATATTTTGTGTTGTTATGTATTTAATCTTTCGTGACAAATATCTCTTAACTTACTTATGCATGTTTCCTTAGCAGTTACGATTCGTTCTCTAATGCGGAAATTTTTAAACCTATTAAGTAATCTTTTCTAATTGGGCTCACTGCCAATTGTTGTATTTTAACTGATACGACTGGGTACAAGTGAAATGGTTCTTATGAAATCCTTTGACAATATCTGCATTTGCATTAAACCATATTGATGCTAATATCTTTTTCGTTTCACGCTAACCTTTTCAATAGACTCGATTACGGAAGAATAGAAGGTCTACCGGCTCACTGCCATGACCCATTTGAAAATCTATCATTCTTCTCATCTCATCGTGTTGAATAATTAGTCAATGTGCCATGGTTTTAAGAGTTTAGCGAATTTTATTCGAAACCTGAAAACTAAAATACGAGGAACCGGATTATAGACGATTCATTCTAACGTACATATCGATTAACAGGTTACATGTTATAGAATTATAATAATCACAAGAAGAACTGGCAGTTTCAATGCTTTATTAGTCTCCGTAAATTCTCTTTATATAATACAGAAGTTTTAGCGGTGTAAAGATTAACAAAATAGTCAGACTAAATATAATAATAGTACAATATAATAACAATAGCAGAGGTTTTGCGCATTATCGAAACTATTAGCACTTTGGAAATATTAGTACGTTATATCATTTAACTATTGAGATGATATGCGGAAAAATAAAAATAGATAGCTCGCATTAATAATTAACTCATTGAAAAATAGCCACTAGCGTCAAATATTCGCCGAGCTTGGCGACATTTAGCAAAGTTTCGCCAAATTTGGTAATATATCATACCAATTCTCAAATTTGGCGACCAAAAAATGTTTTGTTTATTCTGACGTCATAATGATGCATATGTATTATGTATTATACACATACCTATAATATGTATGATGCAAATGTATTACGTATAATATGCATATGTATAATATGTATGATGCATATGCATAAGTTCATTAACATCACTAAAACGCACTTAAAGGAATAGTGTTCCATAAATAGTAGGGATAATTGCCAGATTGACCAGAGTGCTATTGAGTTTAGAATTCCGACATTTATAATGGACCGGGAAGCGTCTGCACACACCATCACCTCATCGAATTTACAGCTGAAATTTTAGGATTAGTTAAAACTAGATTAGCATATTTAAATGCAACTGGTCTGTTAATTCATATCTTGGTAGAAACCACCTGAAAACCTAATTTTAGTGGTTAACTGATAGGTTTACTATTGTATTTTCCTGCATCCAAAAGTTTGGAAAATAGAGGAATGGGTGCAGGAAAACACAATGGAAAATCCATCAATTAACCCGTAAAATCGGGTCTGTAGGTGGTTTCCACAAAGATATGACTTGGCAGACCAGTTACATTTCAATACGCTAATTGATATTTAACTAGTCCTAAAATTTCAGCCGTCAACTGGATGAGGTGATGATCTGTGCAGACGCCTCCCGGTCTTTAATAAAATTTGTTTTAAGGAAGTAAAAGATAGAAAGATGGACGGATAAACTGAAAGATTTGCCTTATTAAGATTTTTGTAAAAGCATATAAAAATTCATTCAGCTTGAAATCATGTAACACCTTTATAACTCAGGCTAATTTTCTGTAATCGGGTTTTGGCGACCAACATATCTTATATATAACTATAATCTTTCTTTTAGAGATTTAAAATTAACAATAAATTAACAGTAAGTAGGCTAATAATACAATATAATAACATTAGCAGCGGACTTCGGACGCCACATCTGTCGCACATCGTTAAAGACAGTTTATTAGTTACACATTTCATTTAATTAAAAGGAGATTTTTAAACTTTCATATGAAATTAGGATATTTTTCCACTATAGGGACCTTGGCATTTTTTTTTTAAATCTTGGAGCAATTCGGACTTCAGAAACTGAGATATGTTGCCAAATGATATAAACAACTATGAAAACAAACCTGATGAACTTTTATGTTATTTATATATGTATTTATATACATATAAACATTTTATTTATACATGTATAAAATATTATTTTTTATGTAGAAATTTTTTATGTTGGTATATAAAAATCTACTAAAAACCAACTGTTCAAAAGTTAAAAAAAAAAAAAAAAAATGAAACTTGTAGCTAAAAAATGGTGTGATATCATATTACCAAGCTTATATGATGGTACTTTTTTAACATTTTCCACTAAAAAATTTACAATTTGTAAGTCCAGTGACTTCGTATATGTTGATAGAAAATTCTTTTCTCCTGTACTAAATACATCATAACGTGTTTCTGAAAATTCAAATGTTTTAAAATTATGCATCATGGGTTTGGCGGCCATCTTTCCATATTTTACACAAATTTCTAAGCACTCAAGTTTGTAAAAGTAATAAGTTTGCATTAATAACTATTTAGAACTTCTGATTTTAACTACGGACAAATAAATTTAAAAAGACTTATTTTGAGAAAAAAAGTTCATTGTTACTGCTTTTAAATGATTAATTACTCTAAAAAAGTAATCAGAAGAGGAATAGCGAAGATATGTCACCATTACCTTAACACACAAATTTCTAAGCACACATTTCCGTGAAGGAAAATCATAAAATGTGTGCTTTGGTAACAATGTCGAACTTTGGTTTTCAACTGCAAACAGCTGATAAATTGAAAAAGACTAATATTTTGAGAAAAGAAATATTTTTTTATTGTCTTTAAATGATTTATTATTTTATGAAATAAATCATAAGATGAATCCTTTAGTTAAGTCACTATTATTTTAAGACTCAATGTTCTTCGAATACAAGCCCGTAACGGAAAAGCTTATAATGTCTGCTTAAGTAACGATTTTGAATTTCGGATTTTAACTACGGATTAGGGTACATAGAAATTTGTGTAAAATATGGAAAGATCGCCGCCAAGCCCATGATGCATAATTTTAAAACATTTGAATTTTCAGAAACACGTTATGATGTATTTAGTATAGGAGAAAAGGATTTCTATCAACATATACGAAGTCACTCGACTTACAAATTGTAAATTTTTTAGTGGAAAATGTTAAAAAAGTACCATAATATAAGCTTGGAAATATGATATCACACCATTTTTTAGCCACAAGTTTCATCTTTTTTTTTTTAGCTTGGCTTTTTTTTTACTTTTGAAAAGTTGGTTTTTAGTAGATATCATTTCTTTTTTTTAAAACAAATTATGTATAATTTAAATAATCTACTCACTTAAATTAAAATGAGTTTTATTAGAACCTTTGTAAGTAGAAAGGAAACCCAATATGTGTACATTTTGTTTACATATCATTGATTTCTTAGAGTAATTAAGGATTTAAAAGCAATGAAAGCTAACTGCTTTTCTCAAAGTATCAATCTTCTTCAATTTATATGGTATTTTAATTTTTATGAAGAATGAAAATTTTGTAAAAAAAAAATGATAGAGTCGAAATAACATATAGACCTAATAGTTGGTCTTTTAGTTAGATATTTGTTTATTGTTAAATATTTAGTCAGATATTTGTTTAAAGATAACTTTTTATTTTATTTTTTGCAAAATTATTTTATCTTTGCAAATATCTACGGCTAATCCGAGAATGAAGGACGACATACAAAGCAGTGCATATATTTTTAGAAACGATTCTTAATGAACCTTTACATATTTTAGATAATTAGTATGCCAAATTCAAGCTTCTACCCCGAGCGGTATCACAAAAATTGGAATTTTAGAACTTTTTTTTTTTTTAACCCTTTTAAACTTTGAACTTATTAAGAAATTATTTCTCAGAGCATTAATGTTTGAAAAGTTACAATCATGTTAAATTTCAAGGTCATGCTTTGACAATTCTATTTAAATCGTAATTTAGAACGTATTTAGAACGTTTTCTGCTTGTTTAATCTCTTTAAAGATAGACTTCATTTTTCGAAACAGTTCTTAACACTCTCACTGTGTAAGTAATTCTTCGTGATGAGCGTCTTTTACAAAATTTTTAATCGTTTATCACCGGCTCTTTAAAGCAGAAATTTTTGACTATCGTAATCGGGGAAAATGTTCTGATTAAATCAGACAATGTTTTCTTTAAAAGATAACTAGTGGGAACAACCAAATAGTATTAATTTGGCGGGAAAATGCATGCCCGAGCATAGCCCAGGCTGCGGATCGAGAGGGTTAACGAGCGCTTAGATCTTAAAATTAACAGCTTGCCAAAATTCAGGTTTCAATCTTTAAGGATATCAAGATAAACCCAATTTTAGAACTTTTTTGCTCCTGCGCCGTTAAAAATTTCGATTTTTTTAGGAACTGTTCATGGTGAATATTTACGTCTTAAACGTTACAACTATGTCAAATTTTGATTTCCTTAAGGCTAAGAATTCCAAATAAATCATAATTTAGAACATTTTTAGAAAGCTTTTTTACTCGTTCCACCCTTTTAAATTTCGATTTTTTTAGAAATAACATTTAGCGAGCACTTTCATCTTAAAAGTAATCACCATATCAAATTTTAAGTTTCTCCCCTCAACAGTTTCATAGAAATCTTAATTAATGAATGACTTTTGCTCTTGCAACCTCTTAAATTTCGAATTTTTTAGAAATTGCTTAGGACGAGCATTTTCGTTTTAGTAGCCGTAATCATGTTAAATTTCAAGTTCACGCTCTAGAAATTCCATTCAAACCGAAATTTAGTAAGTTTTTAAAAAGCTTTACACTCATTTCAACCTTTTAAAATTCGATTTATTTAGAAACAGTTTTTAATGAGCATTTACATCTTGTAAGTGACCACCATGCCAGATTTAAGGATTCTATCCCTAACAGTATCACAGATTCAAAAATACAAGAATTTTTTTGCTCTTGTACACTTATAAATTTCTAATTTATTAGAAAACGCAAAGCATTTACGCCTTAGAAAATAACATCCATGTCAAATTTCATGTTCCTAGCCCAAACAATCTCATTAAAATCATAATGCAAACCGTTCTTAAAACGTTTTCCGCTCGGTTCACCTCTTAACATTTCGATTTTTTACTAACAGTTCTTAGCGTGCATTTACATCTTTAAACAAACCGGCATGCCGAAATTCAGACCTCTATCCCGAACGGTATTACAGAAATCGCAATTTTAGAACTTTTTTTAGGCCTGCATCCATTCAAATTTCGAATTTTTTAGGAATTTTTCTGTGATATCATTTAGGTCTTATAAGTAAAAAGCACATCAAATTTCATGTTTCGAACAATTTGCAGATTCAGCAATTTTTCCAGATTAACAATTGCAAATAAGTCATAATTTAGAACGTTCATAGAACGCTTTTCTGTCGTTTCGAACTTTTAATTACTACCTTTTTAGAAATCATCCTTATCGAGTATTTAAAATAATCACCATGTGCCAAATTGTCGGTTTCTATTCCAAATGGTATCACAGAAATTTGAATTTTAGGAAATCCTTTTCTTTTGTACTCTTTTCAATTTCGAATTTATTAGATTATTTTCGGCTCCGGCTAGCAGTTTGATCCCCGTTAAATGTATGCTAAGCATTGCATCATGTTACTTTTATTCATAATTTTAATTAACTATCTCAAACCTTCGGCAATTAGGAAGATTCTGATAGAGAAATCATGAACTCGTTTCTTTTATATTAGCGGGCGCAGGTGATAAATCGCCAATTATTGTTCCCTTCCCATTCATTCGTATTGTCTTAATTTTACTTAAACTATAATCCTTTCACTTATTTTACATAAAATCATAACTTTAATTTAAAATACAAACGTTTAAGATACATGCCTTTCACTTATTTAAATTTTTTTAAAAGAAAAGAAAAAAATAATAAAAAAATGCCAATTTCATTATCAAAGCATTGCTTTTAATTTACCACGCAAAAAATAAAAACTGGTACTGGCGAGGTAAAAAATACCATTGGCGAGTTTTGAGCCTGGCTAACATAAAAGTATCAAGAACTTCTTCCGATCATGTCAGCATTGTGCAGATTTTTCGTTGTTATGTATTTCATCTTTCTTGAGAAAACCGCTTAACTCACGTAGGCATTTATGTTTCATGTTCGTTTGAGCACAGCGCTGTCTCAAACGCATCGCGGTTGGCGCAATATATATATATTTTTTTTTTGTTTATTTTTGAGCCAGTTTGGGGAGAAAACCACGTTTCCGGGTACTTCTTAGACCTAGCTGGCGAAAATAGCATGTTGGTTTTATTTATTATGAAACTGTTTATTTGGTATAAAAACACAATTTTATTATAAAATACACAAAACTTTGGCACAGATGACATATTGGCGTGATTTTTTCGTAACTTCTTAGTTATCCCGTCGACCAAATTACAATCACCAAATTGTAAGATTAAATGCCAATAATGGATGATTGTAAATGTCACATTCACTTGACTTACACGTGTTTACGTCATAAAGTGATTTTTATTTCGACGTTTTATTTGTATGTTTATTAACGTTATACTAATTTACTTATTCTTTTGTTATTTAAAATAGAAATTATGTCAATTTGTACAATTTGGCGTGTGGTTTGGCGATATATATAATTTGGCGAAATTGGTCGACGGGATAACTAAGAAGTGCCATTTTTTCTGACGCCAATTTGGCGAAAACATCAACAGCATAAACAACAACATCCGGGTTACCATATCAAGAAAAATAACGACACTTTGGCGCCAATTGAATTCCCGTTGCGTACATGACATTGGCGTCAGAAAAATATCGCGCCATTATGGGGCGTATATGACATCTGTGCTAAAACTTTTATTAGAAACACACACTAATTATTTTATTATAAAATGCACAAAGTTTAATTTAATTTAAAACACACGCAATCTCTTCTATTGGATTGTCATATGGATGATAATATCGTCAAAATTTCTGGGTTGCTAGGGAATAAAATTGCGATTTTGGTACTAAAAGGATACCTCGGTGCGTCTGAGACATCTTTCCTCCGTTTGCTTATATGTTGAAATACGTTCGATTATACGGAGATTTGGCACAGATGTCATATACGCCCCATATTGGCGCGATTTTTTTCCGACACCCACCAATTTGGCAAAAACATCAACAGCATAAACAACAACATCCGGGTTACCATATCAAGCAAAATAACGACACTTTGGCGCCAGTTAAATACCCGTTATGTATATGACATTGGCGTCAGAAACAAATCACGCCAATATGCGTACATAACATCTGTGCCGGAGATTTTTAAACCTAATTAATAATCTTCCGTATTTGGGTCCATAGCCAATAGACCTATTTAGCTAATACAATTTGGTACAATGGAGTGTTTCTATGAAAGCCTTTAATGATATCACAGTTATATTCATTTATATAGTTGAAATATATTTTTTTGGAACAGATGTCATATTCGCCCCATATTGGCGTGATTTTTTTCGGTTGCCAATTTGGCGAAAACATCAACAGCATAATCAACATAATCCGGGTTACCACAGGGTCATTCCATGTGAAATCAACCAATTTAAAGAAAAGTTGTTGCACGATAGTCACAGATTTTTTTAAATTTTTTATTACAGACAGATGTAGTAGTGAAACCATCAAATCTAAAATTTTAAGATAATTTGTGCAATATTGACTGAGATATAGCCTTTTGAAAATTGATCATTTTTACCAAATGGCGGCCATCTTGGATGCTATCCCTATGTCTATAAATGTCCATAACTTGACAACTAATGACTCAAATTTTATATTTCTGGTACCAATTTAAAGCTATTTGTATAAAGAATGCATATATGATATTAAAACAATAGTAATTTTTTTATTTTAATACTGTTTATTACATTCAAACTGAAAATATCACCCTCAAAAAATGACTTACTGTAATGGGCCATAAAAAAATGACCCATCATAATTTTTTTTCAAACTTGCTAAAAACAGTGCTCAATATGTGTAGTTTAAATAGAAAAAAAATTGGAGAGGTAAAATTTTTCATTAAAGAAAAATAGCTTTTTACACACAGGCTGTCATTTACCTAACAGTGACTATCTTAAAACACGTAAGTATCTTTGGTATAACAAATAATGGTTAAAAATATTTTTTTCTGGCATATGAATTAATGTATGAGCATCAATATATAAATAATTCAATTTAGAAATACCAATCAGCAGTTAATTTCCAGATTTGTAAGTATGTAAAGGTTGCGACTCAGTATATATTGGCGAAACTGGTCGCACTTGAGCCATTCGCCTTGCCGAGCATAAACGTACTTACAAATCTGGAAACCTACAGTCTAAAATTGTACAGTATTCTTTGGATACCGACCATAACCCAGATTTCACGAATATGAAAGTTATCAGATCCGGTTGCAATAATATTAAAAGTAGAGTTTTTCTGGAAGGTGTGTTCACTCGTAAGCAAACGTCGCCGATAAATGAATCATGTGCACTTCCTCCTGAATACTCAGCATTGTTTTAAAAAATTTTTATACTTTATTTAATTTTAACTGCTAATAATTTTTAACTGTAAACATGATATATAGTTTTCTGTCATTTGAATGTTTTGTTGCACTGATGAGGGGCTAAAATTTAGCTTGAAACGTTTGCTTTTTAATTGTATTAAATGTATTTATGTAATTTTACTTGTATGTCTGATGATTTGTAATATATTTATTATTTTTAAACTAACTAATGATTCGTTTTAAAATTTGATTAATTAAATATTTGGTACAGATGTCATATTCGCCCCATATTGGCGCGATTTTTTTCGGTTGCCAATTTGGCGAAAACATCAACAGCATAAACAACATAATCCGGGTTACCACATCAAGCAAAATAACGACACTTTGGCGCAAGTTAAGTACCTGTTGCCTATATGATACTGGCGACAGAAAAAAATCGCGCCAATATGGGGCGAATATGACATCTGTACCAAATATTTTTACATGGGTAGTATTTATTTACTTTTAAACGTAAAGAAAAGATCGTGTAATTTTATGTTAGCCGGGAGAAGTGATATGTCGCTTAATATTGTTCCCATTGACATCATTCGTATTGCATTCGTTACATTTACAATACACAACTTTCATTTCAAATACTACATTCAGTTTAAAAACATATATTATAGGCATTTAAAATACACCCATTTCACTTACTTCATTTAAAACACAAAATAAATAAATAAATAATATTATCTTAAACAAAAACATTTATTTCAGTATCCAAGGATTGTTTATAACTTACACACGCAAAAAATAACAATTTCTGTTTGCAGTTAAAAAAAAATGCTATTGTCGAGATTTGCGACCTCAATTCATTTTCAAAAGTTTTGTTTACATTATGAATGAAACCTTAAATGCCGATAACTTTCAATGCATACTTCTTAAAAGGTGCCATTTCTCTATAAAATCATTTTAATTTTAAAAATCTTTCTAAAAATGTAACTTTTATGCAGTTTTATTCGAAAAAATAATCTTGATGGAAAATACTCGTCTACCAGATTGAAGTTGAAGTGGATTTGTGCTATTATAATGTGGATAGTACGGGCTCGTTGGCGGGTTTATCACTGTTTGGCATAGTTTGATAATTTTAGAATGAATTAACAGTTTTTTGCTTATTAAGAATAGAATTTTCAATTTTTTTAAACTAAATTTTATAAAAGCACGTAGATTGGATAATTACCAGTCCGAAAATGCATTCCATACTTTTTTCTGTCCATTATTTAAGTCTCTAGCTTAATTGAATTAATATATGTTTGACGAAGATTTTTTTGATCATTTTCAGTATCTCGACGTTTTTAAAAAAATCCTGTATCTCTGTTTATAATTATTTTATAGAGACGAGTTTGGTCTCAAATTGAAGATTTTCTTCAGTAGATTCTTCTAGTCTTAATTTTATTTCTCTGCGATACTTGCTTTCTTAAATATCTGAAATTTTAAAATGCCACGTTTGGCCGATTTAACATGGAGAAGTTGTCCGCAGTATAATAAGCAGTTACGCTGTTCTGGCTTTTGTTTCCTGGCGTTTGTTTGTTTGGCGGGGTTAGCAATTTTTTATAGCTTGGCTTGGCAGAACGACCGTCCTGCTGGATAAATAAACGGGTTCCTTACATCGCCAAGGCTACTATTTCGGAAACGTACCGAATTGCGGTTATATTTTGTTAAATGTTTTAATATCGTAAATATATCATAACCTATACTGATTAAAATTTTTAGGTATATTCATTTTTTCTATTTAACAAACATCTTTGGAAAAGCATATATATAAAATGTTATTCTGCTTGAAATCACGTGACCCCCTTCAAAGCTCTGTAATCGAGTTTTGGAGACCAACATTGGCACAATTGAATGCGTTAAGGAATCGTTTACGGCCAAATGAACACCCCCTGTTTGAAGAGTTTAGAGGCGGAACTTCTGTGTTTTCAGATTTTTCTGGTTAATTGTGCTACAAACCCGACTTACTTGTGAAATTTCATGATTCTACGACTTTTAGAAGTACCTTAGTTATTTGATAATGCGAAGTGAGTCAGTGACAAAAAAGCGCTTTTTCGGAATTTAATATTTCAAAAACTACTAAATATAGAAACATGAAATCGTGGAACCTTAGTTCAGTTTGACCATACGAACATGTGTATAAAAGAAAAATTTCTATATCTCTCCTAAAACGACGTTATGAGGGGTTGAAAAGTATGCCGAAATGGTTCAGGAAAAGGTAGCTTACGGCTTGTGCGAACTTGGCGGACGCACTGCCGTGCTCCCAGATGATATTATAGTATAATAAAACCTACTTAAACAGGAAAATAAAACTGGATTTTTTTCTATTTAAAAGAAAAAAAAACAAAATATCTTAGTATTTGATACTTTGCGATAATCTCTGTAACATAATTTTTCAATCACCAATAGCGTCTTTTGTATTTCGCGTGTGCAAATTAGAAACAGTTCTTTGATGATAAAATAAAACTTTTTGATTATTGCATCATTTCTTCTTCCTTTTTTTTAGTATTTTAAATGAAATTAGATGGAATTCGTCAAATCTCGATGGTAAACAACTTGATAATAACATATTTAAAAAACGGTACTACTTGGTTATCCCGTCGGCCAAAAATCTATTGCCAAACTATAAGATTAAACGCCAATAATGGTTGATCATAAGTGTCATATTCACCTGACTTTAAGCAAGTTACACGTGGTTACGTCATCAAATGATTTTTATTTCGAGGCTATATTTGTATTTTTATTAATGTTATATGTTATTTGTTCTTTCGTTATTTAAAATGAAAAATTATGTCAATTTGTATCACTTGGCGAGTGGTTTGGCGATTTATATAATTTGGCGAAATTGGTCGACGAGATAACTCAGTAGTACTAAAAAAACTTCATGACAACTTTAAAATGTCAGAAATTTTTAGAGAATAATTCTCAGGAAAGATTCAAATAAGTAGGAATTGTTCTAAATAGGATCTTAAAAATCTGAATTTGCTAAAATCCAATGGCGGATCTAAGGGGGGGGGGGCGAGGGGGCGATCGCCCGCCCCCCCCTTGGGCAAATAAAGGGTTTGAAAATCGGCATTATGCATCCTCACGAGAAATGACTTGGGGCGAAGCTCGAGCGCGGCGCGACCCGTCCCGGGTCGCGCCAGTTTTAATCCACAAGACTCGTGCTGGGTCAGGTCTTCCCTCTTTTAGAGTCGGGCCGTGTCCTGATCTTAAATTTTTCTGCAGATTCGGGTCTGGCCAGACTTCTTTTTCTTCCAGGTCGAGCCTGGCCTGGACTTCATTCTTCCTAGGCCTGCACTGGCCGAAATTTCCAAGTCCTGCCTCGGCCCGGAATAAAAGCTAAACGTTCGGTCCGTGTCAATCCTTATGATAAGCGTTACTGGCCCGACCGCGACCTGTGCACTCCTCTAAATTCCGACTGTCTGTCCCTCTGTCTGTCTGTCTGTATGTGACACAAATTTTGTGGGCGCTCTATCTCAAGAACTAATGCGCAGAATTTAATAAAAATTTATATTCAGGTAGTCCCTGATATAGATTGGTGCTGATTAGTTTTTGGTGTAAATCGCCCAGCAGGTGGCGCTGCTATGTAGCATTTTGCAGGATTTCCGCGAAAGCTCTATCTCAAGAACTAATGCACGGATTTTTATAAAACTTCAGATTCCGTTACTCCTTGACATGAATGGATGCTGTTTACATTTTGGTGTCAATCGCCCAACAGGTGGCGTTGCTCTGCTGCATTTTGCAGGATTTACACTATTTTCGCAGTAGCTCTATCTCAAGAACTAATGCACACATTTTCATCAAACTTCGGATTTAGTTAGTCCTTCATATGAAATGATGCTGACTACGTGTTGGTCTAAATCGCCCAATAGGTGGCGCTGCTGTGCTGCATTTTGAACTATTTCCTCAATAGCTCTATCTCAAGGACTAATGCACGAATTTTCCTCAAACTTCATATTCAGTTAGACGTTGACATAAGTTGGCGATAATTAGGTTCTGGTGTAAATAACCCAATAGGTGGCGCTGCTATGCTGCATTTTGCTGGATTTACACGATTTCAGAGACAGTCATACCTCGAGAACTAATGCACGGAATTTCATATTTTTAGAATTCTCATGATGAACACAGATTGGCACTGAGATAGTGAATTTTGAAGTATTGACATTTATGAGATAGAAGAAAGTTTTGTGATGGCCACAACATACTAGTTCCTTGTAGAGCTTTAAAATTGTGATTTTCTTTTATCATCCGTTTCTTTCATTCTAAACTGATTTTTTAACTGGATTTTCATTTGAATGTAATTGTCTCATATTTTTAAGTAGTGTTTATGTACATAATTGCCTAAATAGTCCTTAATAATATCGTTTTTACGTATTCATGAATTTGGAACATAATCTGAAAATAAAATATGAGCATAAGTAAGTGTGGTGTGCTTTATGAATAGTTTTAAAGGCAAATGCAGGCTGTGCTGGAGTCGATTTTTTAGCTTTTTTACCGGGCCGGCCGATAATTTTTTTGTGCGGTTTGGACCTGGACTTGGGCCAGAAAATTTCAGCCCGGGGAAACCTCTAACTGACATATCGAAGGCCGCTTTATTTTTTTTTTTAAATGCTTCTTTCATCCATCATCTCTAATGAACATACAGGGTGTCCCAAAATGCACTGGCTGATTTTAAAATTCAATAACTTGCAAATTGTGGCAGCTATTAAAACAAATACTTGCAGGAGAGTTATGTAAGAAGTCAAGGAGCAGGGGTGATTATGTTCCGAATTTTCCAAAAATTTTACCCTCTCGCTGCGCATCCCGCGATTTCCACGGCCAACGTAAAAGTAGCAAAATTTGCACAACCCGCGATTTCCGCAGAATTTTTTTTTTTTTTTTTATGATCTAATTCTATTAAAAAAAAAAAAAAAAAACTCTTTCACAAAGGTTTCGGGCATATTTTAACTCTAAAATATATGAAGATTTGAAATATATAATAAAATAAATGCGCAATTTGTGAAGCTATTTTGCTTAAAAATACGCGGCGAGAGGGTTAAGGCGTTCGGTTCAGAAAATTAAAAAAAAATCATCAGTGCTTGAATTCGGACATAAAAATAGTCACAAATTTTGACAAATGATCGTCATAAAAAGTCTATTTCGCCAATCTAAAAATAACTTCAATTCCTCCAAAGGATCACGGAAAAAGCGCAAATTTTGTCAAAAGGACGACGAAAGAGAGTGAATTTGTTCAAAGAGACGCCGAAAAAAGCGAGAATTTGGTCAAAGGGCCGCTGAAAAAACGCGAAATTCTTCAAATGATCGAGAAAAAAGTGAGTTTCGTCAAAGGGCAGCAGAAAAAACTTAAATTTCGTCAAAGGATCGCAGCAGAAAACGGGAATTTTGGCAAATGGCCACGAAAAACCACGAATTTCGTCAAAGGTTTGCGAAAAAATGCAATTTTTATCAAAGAATCGCGAAAGAAACGCGAATTTCATCAAATGGTCGCGAAAGAAACAGGAATTTCATCAAAGGGTCGCGAAAAAAACGCGAATTTCATCAAAGGGCGCGAAAGAAACTCGAATTTGGTCAAAGAGTCTCGAAAAAACTCAAATTTTGTCAAAGGATCGCGGATAAAACTTGAATTTCGTCAAAGGATTGCTGAAAAACGTGAGTTTTGTCAAAGAGTAGTGGAAAACGCGCATTTTGTCAAAGAGTTGTGGAAGAAATGCAAATTTCGTCAAAGGATCGCGGCAGAAAACGGGAATTTTGGCAAATGGCCACGAAAAAACACGAATTTCGTCAAAGGTTTGCGAAAAAATGCAATTTTTATCAAAGAATCGCGAAGGAAACGCGAATTTCATCAAATGGTCGCGAAAGAAACAGGAATTTCATCAAAGGGTCGCGAAAAAAACGCGAATTTCATCAAAGGGCGCGAAAGAAACTCGAATTTGGTCAAAGAGTCTCGAAAAAACTCAAATTTTGTCAAAGGATCGCGGATAAAACTCGAATTTCGTCAAAGGATTGCTGAAAAACGTGAGTTTTGTCAAAGAGTAGTGGAAAACGCGCATTTTGTCAAAGAGTTGTGGAAGAAATGCAAATTTCGTCAAAGGATCGCGGCAGAAAACGGGAATTTTGGCAAATGGCCACGAAAAAACACGAATTTCGTCAAAGGTTTGCGAAAAAATGCAATTTTTATCAAAGAATCGCGAAAGAAGCGCGAATTTCATCAAATGGTCGCGAAAGAAACGCGAATTTCATCAAAGGGCGCGAAAGAAACTCGAATTTGGTCAAAGAGTCTCGAAAAAACTCAAATTTTGTCAAAGGATCGCGGATAAAACTCGAATTTCGTCAAAGGATTGCTGAAAAACGTGAGTTTTGGCAAAGAGTAGTGGAAAACGCGCATTTTGTCAAAGAGTTGTGGAAGAAATGCAAATTTCACCAAAGAGTCGTCGAAAAAATACAGCGGTCTCTTTAGAAAACAGCACACATATATATATCTATATGTTTATTATTATAGATATCGTTTTTAATCTGAAATAATATACTGAACTAACTTTTGAAGAAACGGGTTAACACAAACACAGCTTGCGCAAGAATCTGCACTCAGCGACTCAGCCTGAAATCGACCCGAATCGAAAACAGTTAACCCGACCTGCAACAAAAATAATTAGTGCCAGGATTGAATCCCCCACCCCTCCCTCTACTGTAACCTTTCAGAAAATTTGCTTTGAATTTCAGATTTTTTTTATTATTATTATTTATTGGGAATCACCCCTAATCAGGAGTTTTTTTACTGCGATTTTATATTTTAGTTTAAAATAGCAACGATAGAGGGCGCTGCAAGCAATAGACGCTAAATCTGTGCCCGGAGGAGGAAGGCCAGAAATTGGGCCCCGATTTAACGACTATTGATTGCAGCGCCATCTATCGCTGCTATTGTAAAGTAAAATCAAGAATTGCAGCAAAAAATCTCCTGACATCTTACATAACCTGCAAGACTTTTTTTAAATGGCTGTCATCATTTGCAAGTTATTGAATTTTAAAATCAGTCAGTCCATTTTGGGACACCCGGTATGTTTTTTGATAAGTTTCAGAGCATTCTTTACTGAATTACAACTGATCTTAGATATAAAGAGACAAGCAGTTTTATACCAAATTAGTACTTTTTACATAATCCCGAAGATTAAAAAGTATCCCTAAATAATTATTTGGGCGTGTCCGTTATGAAGCTTTTACTGTATATTGTTTTTATCTTCAAAAATATTTAGACTTACTTTTCAAAAATCGGGTCAACCCGAACCCTTCTCGCAATAGTGAAAACCCAATCCGAAACTGACTTAAGCCCGAAATAATGTATGTCAATCTAACCCAAACCCAGCCCGCTACACTGCAAATAGAGGCGTCTTAAATTAAGACACATATGTGGCTGAAAAGGTATTTCAGACACTTAAGTATCTGAATCTGAAAATTCAGTCATGATAGATGTCTTAATTTAAAACATATAAGTGTCTTACTATGATCATGGTGTAAACGAACTGATAAAGGTGTCTAAAAAATCTGCAAGTGTCTACTTTTAAGACACTTTGTAACTCCGTTCCGCATTAACCACCAGGGGGCACTATAGTTGCGCATGCGTTTTAGATGCCTTTCGTTCGAATTGGATGTTCGTTTGTAATTCAAACTGAGCGTTTGTTTTATCTACGCGTACATTTTAACTAATAATTTATTTTGACTTGATTCGGTTTTTGCGGAATGTGAAGTTCCAGGATTTAATCCGTATCGACATAGTGATATTCCATATTAATGAAAGGTGCCAAGCAATAACAATAATATAGTGTTCTTCGTCTCGTCAAAGCAGGTAAAGAGAACTGTTGTCTGGCGGGCTATGTTTTTAGGATGGAAATATTCCATTCTTTTAACAGAGCTAGTCGGATGTGCAAAGGGATTTTATTTTTTAAATATCAGTCTGCTTAACTCACGGATACTAACGTAGCCTCCAATCCGGACGTCGCTTGGGTGGATGTGATTTTGGAATAATCACACCTTTTTCCAGGTAAGTGAACCCTTCACTATGTATTGAAATCTCTGCGAATGTTTTCTCTTTAAATAGAGACCTCACACGAGTCTATAGCTTTATTAGTTCCTGAGTTATGCCAAAATTTGTTTAAAGCATTTTGCCTATGGGATTTCCATGTTAAAATTTTATCTTGCTAATATTTAAATTTCTACTATTCAAATATCTGCAATCATGTTTCTGTATTATTTTACATCCGATGTTATCCTTAAAATAAGTTTTGGCAAGTCTGCATGGTGTATTAGTTGTTACTGAATCTATTGAGATACACCATCCTAAGCCTTCTTTCTCTGTCTACTCGCACGCCATTACTTTAAAAATAGCAGTGACAGCACCTGTTGATCGGCTCATAATTTCTTAATTACCATCAAGGCTATCTTAACAGCGTTTTCTTAGAGTAATTATTACATAGGAGTACATTTTATATGGGTTTTATTTATGTATACAATATTCTTATAAGCATTTAATGCGACAGCATTTGTAACGTTCACATCGGTTTTACATTTCCCATAGGTTTAATATGTGACATGTACTGAAATTCCCAACTCTTTATAGTAAACATCCTTATTTAATTTTTATTTATTATGTATGCTTTTCATGGCTGATGACGTTTTCCTGCGTCTCGGATTTTATACACCGTGATAAATTTTAAGTTATTTAAAAGAATATAGTTCGAAAAATCCTTCCATTTACCCATATCATTAATTCCCCCATACATACAGCGAATTACTTGTCTTCATGTATTAGATTAAACTGTTTTGACTGATAAAACTCAAATCCGGTCATGAAATCTGTTTTTTCCTTCTGCTATATACTTTTGTTGTTTCCGAGCATTTTAGAAATATTCTATTTCCTATACTGAAAGTAGTCAACTTCAGATGTTTTCATTTTCAAGCCCGGTGATTCACACCACAATTTGAAGACTCATCAGAAATCGTCTGAAATCTGTAGACGTAAAGCGGAGAAAATTTTGTTGGCGTCTTCAATAAATCTTATTTAACGATTTAGAAAATGTTCTCGCCTTATCTCTGTATTAGTCATAATGATTATTTGTAAATTCTTAAATTCATGTAATTATGTGCTGTTAACATAATTGTAAAAATACAGTAAATATATACAGCTATATTTCATTCGAAATCAATTATAATATTGATTTTTTGATTATTTTTAGTAAAAAAGAAATCTGAAATTTAAAATGAATATCAGTAAAAAGATAGGATTTTATACTATATGTACTTAAGCATAACTAGATTTTGTACTTAAAGCTGAATTATTCTATATTTACTGAATCACAATGCAGAGCTGGAATTTTTCTAGAAGGACTTGATTAAAGCAAGGGTAAACTTTGACATGCCCCCCCCCCCGCCCCCCACCACCTACGATTTTTCTTGCCCCAAATTCGATATGCAATTTTTTTAAAGCTTATACGTTAAATGTGTTTCGACATTGTATATTGGTTATAATCAGTATTTTGAACTAAAAAGTAGAATAAGATTAAAAGTTAAGTACAAAAAACTTTAAATACAGTAAAAACTCTTAATCGCGGGCACCTTCAGAACGCTGAATCTGTCTGCTATTCGATTGTGTTAGCTTTTATGAGGTAAATGTATATACAGTGAAACCTTCCTATGCGACCACCTCCATTAAGCGACTCCCCCCCCCCCTTTGAGCGACCATTTTTTCATGGTACGAAATTTATTCCCATAGGCTCAATACTAATTTTACCTCTATTCAGAGACCACCCCAGTTGAACTCCCTCCATAAGGGACCCATTTCTTTGAAGAAAATGAAACAAATTCCGTTTTTTCCGGGTCGCTTGAAAAAGGTTTTATTAGAATAATAATTCCGGAGAGCGCATTATTTATCAAACTTCTAAACTAAGTTTAGAATTTTTATTTATTCCGGTAACTTTTAAGTGTTTAAACCCCTTTGTTCCTTTTTAGGCAATGAATTTAACTCTGATGAAACATTAAGGATGACGCTCCATAAACTCCCCTGCCCTATTCTGTCAGGAAACTCTCAAACAAATAGATAAAGTAATGAAATCGTCAAAATTCGTTCTAGACAAAAGAAAAAAAAAAGTGCATTTATTTATTGAATTTTGAAAGGACTTGGGAATAAAATTTATAGTAGATAAACCATAAAAGCAAAGCAAACACCAATGTATTCATTTTTTAAACTCTGCAGTAATTAACTTATATAATTAACTTTTGTTTTGATACTTAAATTTTCATATGTTTTCTTAATTTGAAAAATATAATTTTAGTAACATTAATTGTTACATTTTTTCAACAATTAAATTCTAGATTTTAAAATGACCTCCATTAAGAGACCACCTTTTGGAGCGACCAATTTTTATTGGAACGGAAGTGGTCGCTTTAGGAAGGTTTTACTGTATATTGATAAAGGTGAGTGTTCTCTAAAGACAACTGTTCGTATGAAGGCTTTGCAGTAAAATCTCCATAACGGACAATCCTAAATAAAGGACACCACTATTTAGGAAACACATTTTTTTTTTTTTGAAAATATGCAAAATGTTTATACTCTTATACCTCAGAAAAGCAGACACCTCCGAACGTCGGACAAATTCCACGGTTCCGAGGTGCCCGCTATTGAGAGGTTTTACTGTATTAAGAAAAATATATTTTGTTTTTAACCTTATTCTACTCTAGAAATTCATAATATTGGTTAATAATAAATATTACAATATAATACTCATATACTGTAAATTTGGGGGAATCCAGTGTTAGATTTTATTTAACACATAAATAAAAATGCTTAAACTAATTTACTGGGAATATCTTATTTAAATGGGAAAAAATTGCACAACATAGCAGGAATGGGATTCTTTCTGAACGAGTGAATCATTTTTTATATTTCGAGTAATTTGTTACCATAAAGCAGAGCTGATTGCAGCATGGGCAAACTGGGCTGTTTCTATAGGCCTTTAGCTTTACAGGCCCCTAAATTTGGTACGAAATTTCCATAAAGCTGATATTTTAAATTCGTTTTGATCTTACACCTATTTTAATAAATATTTTGCACTTTTAGAACATGATTAGGCTAAAGAAAATGATATATTTATCCAAATATGTATTTGACGGCATCGAATAGGCTTATTTTTTTTGTAACAGTATATAAAGGCAATGGGGGGAGGGAGGTGAATGAATACTAGGTCTTTGGACTAGAAGCAATTTGAAGTTCTCACTAAAAGTAATAAACATTTTTGATGCCGTAGGGCATATGTGATAACACATAAATACATATTTAGGTGAAAAAAAATATATATATTATCCTATTCTAAAACTACAAAATACTGATTACAATCCTCATAAGGTCAAAACTGATTTAAAATATCAGCTTTATGAAAATTTCATACTCAATTTGGGTACTCTAAAATCAGGGGGCAGAGAAGCATCCCAGTTTTCCCACGCTGGAATCAACTCTGCTGTATGGTAACAAATTATTCCCATTTATAAAAAATGATTCAATGTGGTCAAACATGGCTGCGTATATGGTTTAGAAAGAAAATGGTCAAAGATGGCTTCATATTGGCTAAAAAAAAAGGCTCAAAGATGGCCGCAATTAAGACATTTGAAATGTCTGAAATTCAGACGTAAGAAGTGTCTGAAAAATTTAAGACATTTTAAAACGTCTTAAAATTGAACACTCGTGTTTCAGACACTTAAGTGTCTGAAATTCAGACGCAAGAAGTGTCTGAAAATTTTAAGACATTTTAAAACGTCTGAAAATTGAACACTGCGTTTCAGACACTTAAATGTCTGAATTTCAGACATTTCAGTTTACAGTGTAGGCGCAGCTAAAAAGTAGAAGTCAACCCGACCCGCAGCAGAAAAATAGAAGTCAACTGGTCCCAAACCCAACCCGCAGCAAAAAAGTAGAAGTTAACCCGACCCGCAGCAAAAAGTAGAAGTCAACCGGACCCAAACGCGACCCACAGAAAAAAGTAGAAGTCAACCCGACCTGCAGAAGAAAACTAGAAGTCAACCGGTCCCAAACCCGACAGGCAGCAAAAAAGTACAAGTTTACCCGACCCTCAGCGAAAAGTAGAAGTCAACCGGACCCAAACGCGACCCACAGAAAAAAGTAGAAGTCAACCCGACCTGCAGCAGAAAACTAGAAGTCAACCGGGCCCAAACCCGACCCGCAGCAAAAAAGTAGAAGTTTACCCGACCCGCAGCAAAAAGTAGAAGTCAACCGGACCCAAACCCGACCCACAGAAAAAAGTAGAAGTCAACCTGACCTGCAGCAGAAAACTAGAAGTCAACCGGGCCCAAACCCGACCCGCAGCAAAAAAGTAGAAGTTTACTCGACCCGCAGCAAAAAGTGGAAGTCAACCGGACCCAAACCCGACCCTCAGTGAAAAAAATTAGTCCCGACCCGCGCATCAGATTGGAGTCTCCAAATTTCTAAAATCGCCCCCCCCCCCTTGAGGACCCTCCAGATCCGCCCTTGGATGATCAGTTCGGTAGGTGGGAAAGCACATATGCTCCGAAGTCGACAGCGACAATCATGCATGACCTTTTTTTAGCATAGTGTTGGTAAATGAAATCTATATATATATATTACGCTATCGTACGTGGCACAGAAATCGCGATTATTTGTTAATTGTTTAATGGCAATGCCCAAATGCCTTGATGAAACGCACCTCATTCGTTATGGAACAGCATTTAATGCATCTCGATACCTATAAGGGGTGTTACCATAAGGAGACGCTGTTCTGTCTCAAATGCCGCCAATTTTGTCGTGAACTTGGCGATATCTCTAATATTTCGCCAAATTTCCATAGATTTCCATTCTAAACCAATAGGGTTTACTTGCCTACAGAAAATCAACCAATTGAGATATTTTAATGCAACAAAAACTAATATTAGCTTAAGGGATTCTATTAATTATATTTAAGGGAGTCCAAGTAAATTAAATTATGAATAAAAGTAACATGCTGAGCATGATTTCCCAAACATAAATTTTAAGGGAGACCAAACTGGTCTCCAAGGGCGGTTAGTTGTGATTTAAATTTCTTTGAACTGGAGAAAATGGAGCTATGCAGCTATGCATCAAATAAACAAAATGAATCAAATAATTGCCAAATGATATAAACGACTATGAAAATAAAATTGAAGAAGTATTATATTGGTTTATGTATGCATTTTAATAAATACATCTTCTAACACGTATTAAATAAATTATTTCTGTTTTTATATAATAAAAAAGTTAAATGGCTCCTTTATCTACGTGTATGCTAATATTATAAAGTAGTAACGTTTGTGGAATGTAATCTCTGAAACTACTTAGCTGATTTAATAAATAAACTTTTTGAAAATGCTGGTGACCATTTCTACTCCAACAAAGACTGTTTTTTATGTCGGTACAACAACCTTCATGGGTGCAGGAGCAAAAAAGTTCTAAAATTGCGAATTCTGAGATACTGTTTGGGCTAAAAATTTGAAAATTTGTGCGGTGGTTACTTTTAAGATGTAAATACTCTTTGCGAACGCTTTCTAGAAGGTTCGAAGTTTTAAAGTTATAAATAAACGTAAAACGTTCTAGAAAGTTTCTAAATCACGATTTATTTGGAATTGTTAGAGAAAGAAATTTTGAAATTTCACACGGCTATTACTTTTAATTCGTAAATGCCGGTCAGTTAAAAAAAATGAATAGCGTGCTCCATAAAAAAAGATCTAATCTGCAATTTCTGTGATACTGTTGGGCCTAGAAATTTAAAATTTGGCATGGTAGTAACTTATAAGATCTAAATGCTCGTTATAGAAAGAATTCAAACTGCAATGCACGCATTAAAACGAATTCTAAAAAAATCGAAATTAAGAAGACTAAATAAAGCGGACAAAGTTCAAAAGGTGATCTAAATAACGAAGTGCATGGAATTATTAGAAATATAAAGATTAAAATTTGCATGAATGTTGCTTTTAAGACGTAAATACTCGAAATAGAACAATTTATAAAAATTTCACTATGCAAAATGATGCAGGAAGGAAAAACTTTCGATTTTTCTTTTCTATGCCACTGCTAACCTAAAAACTTTTTATCGGGTTGAAATTTTTGGACGGGATACTTTTAAGATGTAAATGGTAAAAACGCTAAGAATGGCTTCTAAAAAATACAAAATTTAAAAAGATGACATGAACGAAAAACGTTCCAAATTACCATTCATTTGCATTGTTAGGTATAGAAACTTTAAATATTTAATAAAACTACATCCCCCCCCCCCCCATTCTAAACAGGCAACTTAAATCCAACAAAACGAGTAGCTACTTATCTAGCAATGAATAAGTTGTGTAAACATTGAATAAATGTCGGTATGAAACAGCAAATAGTTTGCACGAAAGTACTTGTCAATTTGTTACTTCTCTGGGCTTTTCTCTCTCTCGCCAAAGCCTCTAATAAAGGAAAGTGTCTGTTTAAATTTGATATGCAATTTTTTTTCAGCTTCACTAATCTAGAGATTTAATCATAAGGACATTTTCTCAGTTGCCATTATACCATATTTTATATAGAAACTTATTCGGGTAATTTTTTTAATCTGGTTAATATTGACGTATTTTAACTTGCATGATTTGTTGGAAAAATACGTACGTATTTGTAAATTACTCGAAATGAGTAATTCGACGAATTAGCTCAAAGGTTATTTAGACGAAATATTCCAAATGTGTCATAAATTACGCTGCAGTCAATGCCGATTTGTTTCATTTAATGATGCTAACACGTAATACAGCTCATTCTGTCAAGAATATGTTTAAAAACAAAACGATACAGCATATGTAGTGGCCAGCATACACTCATCATTTAAATCCGATCGAGTATATCTGTAACACACGCGAACGACGCATTGCATGCTTCTGTTGACGTGTTCGGGAATTTGATATATCACTTTTTTAAGAGACAATTCCCTAAATTCTTATTGACAACCTCATCGCATCCATGAAAACAGATATTCAAGAGTACTAACAAGGTTGAGACGCTTCAGAGAATTTTGCAGGTGAAATATTAGTTTTTTTTGTTTTTTATAGAAAAATAAATCTAGGTTAAACGCACAAAATTCTGTCTTATTTAAGGGGATATTTTCTATAAGAAAACACTGGTACAGAAGAATTCCCTGAAGCTTGGCAATCCTGATTAATCATGGTTAATCTCGAATGCATTCGAGTGGGCCACACACCATATAAAAGTCCTCCATTCTCTTCAAACATCATTTTTTTTTGTCATTTAGAGGTAGTCAAATTGGCGCGGAACGTCTGTGTATGTTTTTTGACATAATTTCAATAAATAAAAATTCCGATATAAGATATTTTAGTGTTTTATTTTCTCTATTATTTTTAATCTATTGCGCACTTCCAATTTTATACCCATGCACGGCTATCTTGTAGGTTTGCTTTGCCATTTTTTAAAAAACAGTGTATATAATATATATAGTGTATACAGTTTATGTTATATTATTATAGTATTTTGTAATTCTACCATTCAATTTGCTCATTTTCATCATCTGAATTTGCGGCAGATCTGTTTGATAAGTATCAGACTTTTATTTTTCCCGCGCGCAATAGTGATTCGAAGGCAGCGTACTGTGCACATTGGAAAAAGACAGCTTAATGCGCATGCCTCAGTTTTTCCCACGAATTCGAGTAAGTCAGTCGTTGTCTGCTTCCACCGAGTGAGGTGCTGTTATACGTGTGCATCGTATTTTTATTTCTCTCAAGATGCCTGAACGGGTTGAAAAAAAGGAACTACATCAAATTTTGTCAAAGCTTGTTGATCCTGAAAGCGAAACAATTCGTAAGATTCATCAATTCTCCAGTTCATTCATCGCACCTGATTCAGACTTTCATGGCAAAATGTGGAATTCCAGTGTTCGCCAAATTCCATACTCTTCAGACATGACTCCTTGCTACTTCTGGTTGCTTCCGAAATTGAAGGTGCCATTAAAAGGATCCCGTTTTGAGAGTAGAGATGAGATATGTAAGATGCGACGGCGGAGTTGAACACCATTCTAAAAAAAGCCTGCCAGAAGTATTTTCTGCAGTGGAAAGAATGGTGGGCTAAATGTGTGGAGGCGCAAGGGGCCTACCTCGAAATGAATAAAATACCAATCCTGTCAGGTAACTTATGCATTTTTTCGTTCAAAGGTTGAATATTTTGCAGACAGGCTACATATTGTCAATTAAAGATAGCATCTCATTTTCTATTCTTGTCACGAGTTAACGAGTTATTATTATCTATGTTCTCACTAACATCGCTCTACTCTCTGAGGGAAGTCCTAGTTTTTAGAAATGGGTAGGTAAAAAGAATTGTACTCTAAACATTCAAACCTTCATACTTTCGAATTTAAAGTAAATTGTAATAATTTTTTTATTTAAATGATTTAGTATACAGTAGACCGAGCCTAACTCGGTAGTTTTTTCAATATTTATTTTGTTTTAGTAAATGTAGAAAAGTGATAGATACTATCCGCAAAACATTAATAAGTTGGGGAGAATATGGCAGAATTTTCGTTAATGCTTCTCCTCTTAAAACGTATCTCCAGTTATTGCGGATAGTTTCATTTTCCCATCATATTTTAATTAATGTTAAGGCATCGTTTACTGCGGATTTGGAATTTCGGTTAGTGCAGATGAAAAATGGCCTCCCTTGGAATTCCGCACTAACAGTTGTTCTCTGAATATTTAAATCTACCGCTCGTAGTCTTAGCAGGTTGAAAATGAAAAGTCAGGGTAAAATGGCGTCATAGTGATGCAAAAGTTATGATGTTTAAGTTTTAAATATAAAAATAATTGATTTCTTTACCTAAAAAACATACTTTAAAAATTCGTACTTCTTAGTTATCCCGTCGACCAATTTCGCCAAATTATATAAATCGCCAAATTATACACATTGACATAATTTTTTATTTTAAATAACGGAAGAACAAATAAATTAGTAAAACATTAATAACGACTTGGATGTGACAATCACAAAACTTTCTTCTATCTTATACATCTTAATATTTCAAAAACTAGTTACACATGTAAATAAGTGCGAGTAGTAAGTCAAAATTACGTCCATTTCTAATCATATCATAATATTAAAATACTTATTTGCTTAAAAGACGTTATAAAAACACATTAAAAGTAAATTAAAAACTCTTTATTTACATGTTTCAACTCATTTTCTGAGTCGTCGTCAGAATGTATAATAGAAAATTACAAATGCATAATGAAAAATGGAAAAAATCATCGAAAATAAACAAGTAATCATGTAACGCGCCCTATATTTTCGCGATTGCTCGTGTTTTCTCTATGTCGCGATGCCGTAATTTATCTAACCATTCAACCCATAAATTCGGGATACGAAATTATAAAGTATCGTTACAAACTCCTGAACCTTTTACCTAGTTACACATATTAATACTTCAATATTATTAGTTCATTACTATACCAACTTTGATTTTCATCTTAAATTTCTGCTTCAGTCAATTAAATGAACTAAAAACGAGTTAATCTATATCATGATATTTGTTAAAATTAATAGTTTTTCCTTATTCTGTTGTTATCAGATGTTTGCGAATAGCCGGCTTAGCAGGAAGTGAGTTCCCGTCTTTGCACGAGCCGCCGATGGACCATAGAACTACGAAAAATCAAGAAATGTATATAAAAATCGCTATCACAGAGCCCCTTTACCGCGCGATATTTCCAAATTCAAGGAGGACCTGTGCACAAAAACATGCATAAAAAATTTGGTTCAATTGTATGCATAATTTTATACACTTTTTGATTGTACAATAAAAAAAATGGTACAGACATCGTAATTATAGCGCCAACTTTCAGCGGAATTTTTCCAAATTCAGGGAGGACCTTCATGCCATGACCAAAAAGAAACACAAAAAATTTAGCTCAATTCTATGCATAACTTCATACACTTTTCGATGGTACAGTATTCAAAATGGCACAAAAATCGCTATTACAGCGCCCCTACCGGCAAATTTTTTCCAAATTAAGGAAGGACCTGCTTGCCATAGCCAAGAACTTAAAATAAAAATTTGGTTCAATTCTATGCATAACTTCATACACTATTCGATGGTACAATATGCAAAATCGCTATTACAGCGCCTCCTAGCGGCAAAGTTTCAAGTTCCTGGAAAATTCCTGCGCAGGGATATGGGGCTGTCAAAAGTACCCTGAGTTGCTTCCAGAAAAGGATGCTTATGGCTGTGCTTTCTCGACTCGGCAGGGGCACTGCCGTGCCTCCAGATTCCAATAATGAATTGTCGTAAATGTCACATTCACTTGACATTAAACATATTACACGTGTTTGTTACGTCATCAAGTCTTTTTAATTAGATGGTTTTATTTTTATTTTTATTAATGTTTTAGTTACTAACTTAACGTACTACTTGGTTATCCAGTCGAACAAAAATCTATCGCCAAACTATAAGCTTAAATGCCAATAATGGTTGATAGTAAATGTCACATTCACTTGACTTTGAGCAAGTTACACGCGTTTACGTGATCAAATGATTTTTATTTCGACATTTTATTTGTATTTTTACTAATGTTATACTAATCCATTTGTTCTTTCGTTATTTAAAATAAAAATTATGTCAATTTGTATAATTTGGCGAGTGGTTTGGCGATTTATGTAATTTGGCGAAATTTGTCTATGGGATAACTAAGTAGTACCAAAAATACAAATAAAACGTTGAAATAAAAATCATTTGATGACGTAAACACGCATTGTAAAGTGAATGTGACATTTCCGATCAACCATAATTGGCATTTAATCTTACAATTTGGCGACGGCAATTTGGTCGACGGGATAACTAACAAGTACCCAAAATTTTCTACTATAACTGCATGCTAATGAATATTATAAAAAAGGGCAAACATTGTTCCATGTAGAAATTACTTTATGCTACAACAATATGTATTAATTAAACCTTTCATGGTTAATCTTAATGAATGTTTTTCAAAACTGTTTATTTTAATCACTTTGTAAATATTTAGAGAATTACATCCGTTATAGTGTAAGAGCTAGCAACGTTTTCGTCACCTGATTTTATCAAGGCTCATTTTTTATATGTTCTTCCCTTTTATGGTGTAGTACGTTAGTAGTCTGGCAGCCGGGAGACGTTGCGTTTACTTGTGGCAGAAGGGGTTATGCAGGTCAAAAAACTTCAAAATTACGTCATTTTATCAAGGCTCATTTTTTATATGTTCTTCCCTTTTATGGTGTGGTGCGTTTGCAACCGGTCTGGCAGCCGGGAGACGTTGCGTTTACCTGAGGTAGAAGGGGTTATGCAGGTCAAAAAACTTCAAAATTACGTCATTTTATCAAGGCTCATTTTCTATATGTTCTTACCTTTTATAATGTAGTATGTTTGCAACCGGTCTGGCAGTCGGGAGACGTTGCATTTACCTGTGGCAGAAGGGATTATACAGGTCAAAAAACTTCAAAAATAACGTCATTTTATCAAGGCTAATTTTTTTACGTGTTCTTTCCTTTTATGGTGTAGTACGTTTGCAACTGGTCTGGCAGTCGGGAGACGTTGCGTTTACGAGCGGGAGAAGGGGTTATGCAGGTGAAAAAACATCAAAATTACGTCATTTTAGCATGATTTTTGTTTATAACATTTGTTTCTACTAATTATTTGTGATATTAATCCATTATTGGCAGACGTTGCCAATGTTGCTAAGACCCTGCGAGATCCACATTTATAGGTAACATATTACATTTTGGCTATCAGACAATCTATAATTAATTTGCAAGGCACAATTTTGGTTGCAAAGTTAATGCTAGACGGTTTTAAATATGGCAACGAAAGTGCCTGTTTCAAGAGTGATTTATAGTTTAAAAATTATAAGTCATCTTTACGTTATTTTATCAAACTTAAAAATTGAGAGATATTACTCTTTGGCCAGCAGACAACCCACAACTAATTTGACAGACACAAATTCGGTTGCAAAGTTAATGCCAGACGGCTTTAAATATGGCAACGAAAGTGTCTGTTTCAAGAGTGGTTTATAGTTTAAAAATTATAAGTCATCTTTACTTCATTTTATCAAGATTAAAAATAACGAGATATTGCTCTTTGGTCATCAGACAACCCATAACTAATTTGCCAGACACAAATTAGGTTGCAAATTTAATGCCAGACGGCATTAAATATGGTAACGAAAGTGCCTGTTTCGAGAGTGATTTGTAGGTAAAAAAAAGTCCTTCCGGTCAGTGCCGGGAGGAAGAGGTAGCTTTCATAATCCTTATTTAAAAAAAGCCAACTTATATCATGCAAACACACGAAGCTCAATTTAGTGGAAACCGAATATAGGAGATTCAATACTAATTTTTATCAATATAATGAATGAGAATTTCGCGAAATTAGTCAGCTTTATCCAAGCTGCTTTTCTTTAAAGTAACTTATATTTGGCTGCCAAATTCGGCAATTTCTTAAAGTGCCTGTCATTTTAAGACAACATGGTGGATGAGGCTAAGCAGTGAACTTGGTCGAGACCTTAGTAATTGCTGTGCACATGCTCACTCACATCGGAATCAGTTAATATATAGGAGTGCTGTCGCATGCAAAAAATCAGATTTTTCAAAATGTCACCCACAATAGAAATTGAAACTGCTATATCTGAGCCATTTTTTAAGGTAAAGACAAACAAAAAATGCTCCTGAATCCTTATATCAAGATCAAATACTTAAAAAAGAAACCTTTTTCAATTTCTAATTTTTTTGCACCTCACTTTAAATAT
Organism: Maratus speciosus; assembly: GCA_963932465.1. NCBI lineage: Eukaryota > Metazoa > Arthropoda > Arachnida > Araneae > Salticidae > Maratus > Maratus speciosus. The sequence continues at coordinate 93,420,273 of OZ010786.1, read as the reverse complement.
ATATATATTTTTTAATTTAATGGCCGCCATTTTGAAACAAGATGGCTGATGAATCGGGCCAGCGAACTTGGTCGAGGTGTTGATGTATACTATCCACATGCCTTCTTACATCGAAATAGGCGAATACGTGTGTTATCGCGTGACAAATACAAGATCGTTTCAAAATGTTAGCCATGCTAGAAATTCAAAGTGCTATAAATCAACCATTTTTTAAGATATCAACAAAAGAACAAATTTTCAGAAACAAAAACTGCTCCGGAATCTTTGTATCAAGGCCAAACACATAAAAAAAATCTTTTTCATTTTCCAATTTTTTAATACCTCATTTTGAATTTTAAATTTAATTTTTTTTAAATGGCAACCCTTTTGAAACAAGATGGCGAATGAAGCTGGCCAACGAACTCGGTCGAGACATTGGTATGTACTATGTACAGACCAAGTTACATCCAAATAGGTTCATAAATACGCCTGTTATCGCGTGACAAAAATCAGGTCGTTTTAAAATGTCAGCCACAAGAGAAATTCAAAATGCTATTACTCAGCCATGTTTTTTTTAGATATAGACGAAAGAAAAACTGTTCCGGAATCTTTGTATTAAGGTCAAACACATACAAAAAAATCTTTTTCATTTTACAATTTTTTGGTATCTCATTTAAATTTTTTTATTTTTTTAAATGGCCGCCATTTTGAAACAAGATGGCGGATGAAGCTGGCCAAAGAACTCGGTCGAGATATTTGTATGTACTATGTACACACCAAGGTACATCCAAGTCGGTTCATAAATACGCCTGTTATTACGTGAGAAAAATCAGGAACTTTTCAAAATGTCAGCCACGCTAGAAATTCAAAATGCTATAACTCAGCCATTTCTTAAGATATAGACGAAACAAAAACTGCTCCCGAATCTTTTTATCAAGGTCAAACACATAAGAAGAAAATATTTTTTCAATTTTCAATTTTTGGTACCACATTTCAAATTTAAATTTTTCTTAAAAATTTAAATGGCCGCCATTTTTAAACAAGATGGCGGGTGAAGCTGGCCAACGAACCCGGTCGAGACATTGGTATGTACTATGTATAAACGAAGTTACATCCAAATCGGTTCATAAATACGCCTTTTATCGCGTGACAAAATTCAGGACGTTTCAAAATGTCAGCCACGCTAGAAATTCAAAATGCTATAACTCAGCCATTTTTTAAGATATAGACGAAACAAAAACTGCTCCGAAATCTTTGTATAAAGGTCAAATACATAAGAAAAAAATATTTTTCCATTTTCAATTTTTTGGTACCACATTTCAAATTTTAAATTTAAAAAAAATTTTAAATGGCCGCCATTTTGAAACAAAATGGCCAACGAACTCGGTCGAGAGATTGGTATGTACTATGTACACACCGAATTACATCCAAATCGGTTCATAAATACGCCTTTTATCGCGTGACAAAATTCAGGACGTTTCAAAATGTCAGCCACGCTAGAAATTCAAAATGCTATAACTCAGCCATTTTTTAAGATATAGACGAAACAAAAACTGCTCCGGAATCTTTGTATAAAGGTCAAATACATAAGTAAAAAATATTTTTCCATTTTTAATTTTTTGATACCACATTTCAAGTTTTAAATTTTTTTAAAAATTTTAAATGGCCGCCATTTTGAAACAAAACGGCGGATGAAGCTGGCCAACGAACTCGGTCGAGACATTGGTATGTACTATGTACACACCGAATTACATCGAAATCGGTTCATAATTACGGGAGTTACAGTGTGACATATGTCAGATATATACATCAATTTTGAACGGAGGGTGGTTTCGGGGTCTGGGGGTCATGATCGATGAAAATATACCAAAATTTTTTGAAATCGCTTTCCTCCGAACGGCTGCAATAGGTAGCTTTTTTGTAAAGAAAGCTACCTAAAAAATGTTCCCGTCACGTCATTTTAGCAAGCTTGAAAATTGCAATATATTACTCTTTCGCTATCAGATTTAAAACCATCTGGCATTAACTTATCAACCAAATGTGTGTCTTGAAAATAAATTATAAGTTGTCTCATAGCCAAAGAATAATATGTTGCAATTTTCAAGTTTGCTAAAATGACGTGAAGGGGACATATTTTTTTTAGGTAGCTTTCATTACAAAAAGCTACCTATTGTAGCCGTTCGGAGGAAAGCGATTTCAAAAAATTTTGGTATATTTTCATCGATCATGACCCCCAGACCCCGAAACCACCCTCCGTATCTGACTTTTGTCATACTGTAACTCTCGAATTTATGAACCGATTTGGATGTAATTTGGTATGTACATAGTACATACCAATGTCTCGACCGAGTTCGTTGGCCAGCTTCATCCGCCATTTTGTTTCAAAATGGCAGCCATTTAAAATTTTCTTAAAAATTTTAAATTTGAAATGTGGTACCAAAGAATTGAAAATGGAAAAATATTTTTTTCTTATGTATTTGACCTTTATACAAAGATTCCGGAGCAGTTTTTGTTTCGTCTATATCTTAAAAAATGGCTGAGTTATAGCATTTTGAATTTCTAGCGTGGCTGACATTTTGAAACGTCCTGAATTTTGTCACGCGATAAAAGGCGTATTTATGAACCGATTTGGATGTAACTTCGTTTGTACATACTACATACCAATGTCTCGACCGGGTTCGTTGGCCAGCTTCATCCGCCATCTTGTTTAACAATGGCAGCCATTTAAATTTTTAAGAAAAATTTAAATTTGAAATGTGGTACCAAAAAATTGAAAATTGAAAAAATATTTTTTTTTATGTATTTGACCTTGATACAAAGATTCGGGAGCAGTTTTTGTTTCGTCTATATCTCAAAAAATGGCTGAGTTATAGCATTTTGAATTTCTAGCGTGGCTGACATTTTGAAACGTCTTGATATTTGTCACGTGATAACAGGCGTATTTATGAACCGATTTGGATGTACTTTGGTGTGTACATAGTACATACAAATATCTCGACCGAGTTCGTTGGCCAGCTTCATCCGCCATCTTGTTTCAAAATGGCGGTTATTTAAAAAAATTTAAAAAATTTAAAATTTAAAAAATGAGATACCAAAATATTAGAAAATGAATAAGATTTTTTTTGTATGTGTTTGACCTTAATACAAAGATCCCGGAACAGTTTTTGTTTCGTCTATATCTAAAAAAATGGCTGAGTTATAGCGTTTTTATTTCTATCGTGGCTGACATTTTAAAACGACCTGATTTTTGTCACGCGATAACAAGCGTATTTATGAACCGATTTGGATGTTACTTGGTCTGTACATAGTACATACCAGTGTCTCGACCGAGTTCGTTGGCCAGCTTCATTCGCCATCTTGTTTCAAAAGGGTTGCCATTTAAAAAAAATTAAATTTAAAATTTAAAATGAGGTATTAAAAAATTGGAAAATGAAAAAGATTTTTTTATGTGTTTGGCCTTGATACAGAGATTCCGGAGTAGATTTTGTTTCTGAAAATTTGTTCTTTTGTTTATATCTTAAAAAATGGTTGAATTATAGCACTTTGAATTTCTAGTATGGCTAACGTTTTGAAACGATCTTGTATTTGTCATGCGATAACACACGTATTCGCCTATTTCCATGTGAGAAAGCATGTGGATAGTATACATCAACATCTCAGCCAAATATAAGTTACTTTAAATAAAAGCAGCTTGGATAAAGCTGACTAATTTCGTGAAATTCTCATTCATAATGATTTATTATTGATAAAAATTAGTATTGAATCTCCTATATTCGGTTTCCACTAAATTGAGCTTCGTGTGTTTGAATAATATAAGTTGGCTTTTTTAAAATAAGGTATTTGAAAGCTACCTCTTCCTCCCGGCACTGGCCGGAAGGACTTTTTAAGCTATAAACCACTCTTCAAACCGGCACTTTCGCTATCAGATTTAAAGCCGTCTGGCATTAACTTTGCAACCGAATTTGAGTCTGGCAAATTAATTATAGGTTGTCTGATAGCCAAAGAGTAATATCTCGTAATTTTTAAGCTTGATAAAAAGACGTAAAGATGACTTACATTTTTTAAACTATAAACCACTCTTGAAACAGGCACTTTCGTTGCCATATTTAAAACCGTCTGGCATTAATTTTGCAACCGAAATTGCGTCTTGCAAATTAATTATAGATTGTCTGATAGCCAAGAAGTAATATGTTACCTATAAATGTGGATCTCGCAGGGTCTTAGCAACAATGGCAACGTCTAGCAATAATGGATAATTATCAAATATAATTAGTAGAAAAAAATGTTATAAACAAAAATCATGCCAAAATGACGTAATTTTGATGTTTTTTCACTTGCATAACCCCTTCTGCCACAGGTAAACGCAACGTCTCCCGACTGCCAGACCGGTTGCAAACGTACTACGCCATAAAAGGGAAAAACATATAAAAAAAAATAAGCCTTGATAGAATGACGTGCTTTTTGACATTGCTAGCTCTTAGACTATTATGAAGATGTTGGTACAGATGTCACAGACGCACCCGGGTACCTTTTTAGGCGCCAAAGTAGCGATTTTTGCCTGGCGTGGCAACGCGGTATCAGATCGTGTGTATTAATCGAAGCCCTCCGATATTAATAGCTGAGCCAGTTGTATTCTTGACATTGTGTGTGTGTTAATATTAAATTAAACATTGAGTGCGTTTTAAAATAAAATAAACTGTTTCATAATAAAATAATAGGAACAGATGCTGTATATTCTTGCGGCCACCATCTTAGATTTTGTTCTTGGCGTGAAAATCCCTTTTCTGCCAAGTAGTAAATGTCGCCAAGCAGTGATTTATGCGCATGTTAGCCTTAACGAGGTTGCTAAAACACGTCACTCGTCGGAGTTGCCTTACTGATAAACGCCAACAAAAAATTGCCAAGAAATCCAAGATGGTGGCCGCGGGAATATACAGCATTTAAGCCAAATAATATTACCATGCTGTTTTCGCACCTTAGGCCTAACCGATATTCAAAAATAGGATTTTTTCGCAAAAATGGTGCAAAAACAAAAATTGCGCCAACACCGGTACGTCGACGACATCAATTCCAAACTGTTAAATACCCCTCTCCCCTCATCCCAAAATTTTGAAAATATTTACGTTTAGAAAAATTTTACTTGAATATAAAGCACTTGTAAATAAAGCTAGGTACAAATGTCATATTCGCCCCATATTGGTGCGATTTTTTTCGGTTGCCAATTTGGCGAAAACATCAACAGCATAAACAACATAATCAGGGTTACCACATCAAGCAAAATAACGACACTTTGGCGCAAGTTAAGTACCCGTTGCCTATATGATATTGCGACAGAAAAAATCGCGCCAATATGGGGCGAATATGACATCTGTACCGTATTTTAGAGCCTAAATTGGGTATGTTGCCGAAAAGCATTGAAGAACCAAGCATTTAAGGGTTAAGTTAAAATGCATGAATACAAAATTTATTACGATTATATATATTAAATTCAGTAGTACGGAAATAATAAGACGTCATCACCATGGCAACCTAGAATCATTACCTACCATGGGATATCATTGAATTCATTACGTATGATAGGATTTAATAGAATGAATAAAACTTTTATTGATGTCTTTTTAAGTTTTGATTAGATTTTCATAAAATTTGAAATGACTCAACGAAATTCTGAAACGATTACATATTAAGTTTCAAGTTAGTTTTTTCGCTGTTATCGGCGACAGACAGACAGACCAGACGACGACTATAGGGGCTACGCATTTATATAATTAGAACGCACCTAAAAATCGTTAATTTGTATTGTTGTTTGCCACTAGTATTGTCACTAAGGGATCTGTTGCTGGGGTTTGTTAAGCATTATTGTAAAGGATGTGACGTCAGTTGAAATGGATCTATCAAATTATCCTTTTTCCTGAATTGATATTTTACCAAATTCGCATTTTATTTATTTTTTCATTTTTTCACGCGAATTTACACTGTTACAAACTATGAACGTGTTACAATAACTAAATTTTCTTCTCGTGATCGCTACTATTCTATTTAAGGATTCAAAAGTTATTGAACTAATAGATCATTTTTTATCGGCATCTATTGAAATCAGTTGATTTTTTTTTAAATAATATTTTCTCCAAATATAAAGAATAGGCCTTCTAATCAAATACTTCTGTAGTTCATCAAAATAGCTAAGAATGAATGTGAATCAAGAAAACTCAAATGAAAAGTCTGATGCATACAGAAAAGAATTATTGTATGATACTTCCCGCAATGGTAAGAGTCGCATGAGAGGAAAGAAGAGAATTAATCCAGGATTTTTGGATATCCGAAGTTTCAAGATGTCCATTTTGCGTACTAAGAAAATAAAGATGTCAAACATGAAGTTGGGAAAAGGTACATTAGAAGATATGGATGATTGCATGTTGCACTTGTTGGAGAAATTTCACAAAGAGCTCAGAATGCTACGAAAGAAGGGAAAAGGCAAAAATCTTGCTGTAAGAGACATGGAAACCATTGTGAAATTATGTCTTCCAAGAAATTTGGGAACTGCTGCTACAGAATACGCAAGAAAAACCGCAGATGCTTACTTCAGCAGCCAAATTCAGGCAAAATGAGACTGATTACTTTCTACTACACAATAATTTGTTATAACTTTTAGCTATACTTGTTGAATCAAAAATTTCTTCTTTAAAATGTCTATCTTTTTAAAATTGATTTAATTAAAAAGCTGTTCTTTACTTGTTATAAGTAACATCTTAATTTAGTTATCATTTTATTGATATCAAGGATATGAAATTGCAGTTTAATTTCGAAGCATAATAAGGGAAGAGTTCCATATCCTGTGCTGTTTTTTTTTTTTTTTTTTTTTTTTTTTTTTTGGCATTAGACGAATCGATGTGGTTGCGATCTTCAGCATTTGGCGTTGCTTTTTTTCTGGAATGGACTTTATTCATATGTTTTTTGTGTAATTTTTTTTTTTGCATTTAGCATATTTTTTTCGGAAAAATTTATAACTTTTGTTTTAATCTGACATATATAATAAATATATAAAATTATGGTACAGATGTCATATTCGCCCCATATTGGCGCGATTTTTTTCGGTTGCCAATTTGGCGAAAACATCAACAGCATAAACAACATAATCCGGGTTACCACATCAAACAAAATAACGACACTTTGACGCAAGTTAAGTACCTGTTGCCTATATGATATTGGCGACAGAAAAAAATCGCGCCAATATGGGGCGAATATGACATCTGTTCCAAAATTATATATAAGTACACAATATTTATTTATAGGTGTATATATTATGTATGCATACGGTATAATTCTATATGTAATATATACATAAAAATAAAAGGCACAGATGTCATATACATTATTATATTATCATATATTGGCGCGATTTTTTTCTGACGCCAATGTCATATACGCAACGGGTACTTAACTGGCGCCAAAGTGTCGTTATTTTGCTTGATATGATATGTTTATGTATGTTTATGTTTAGTATGGTATGTCATATACAGATGTCATATACACAGATATCATATTTATTAAATATATATATATGATTATAAATATTTAAAGACCATGTTTTTCCGCCATCTTGAAAAATTTTATAAGATGCTAAAATGGCGGTACAGATGTCATATTCGCCCCATATTGGCGCAATTTTTTTTGGTTGCCAATTTGGCGAAAATATCAACAGCATAAACAACATAATCCGGGTTACCACATCAAGCAAAATAACGACACTTTGGCGCCAGTTAAGTACGCGTTGCGTATATGACATTGGCGTCAGAAAAAATCGCGCCAATATGGGGCGAATATGACATCTGTACCAAAATGGCTTTTTGGCGCCATTTTGGATTCATTCGCCAATCGCACCAACCAGCACAGGATATGGAACTCTTCCCAATAATTTTATCACCAATTTATTGGTTATATTCTTGAGAGATTTCTTAGTTTCCGAAACTCCGTATGTATTTTCTTAGGTAGTACTTAGTTATCCGGTCGACCAAAAATCTATCGCCAAACTATAAAATTAAATGCCAATAATGGTTGATCGTAAATGTCACATTCACTTGACTTTAAGCAAGTTACACGTGTTTACGTCATCAAGTGATTTTTATTTCGACGTTTTGTTTGTATTAATGGGTACTTTTAGGTTAGCCGGGCGCCAGTGTTATATATACATATTTATATACATACATATTATGTACATATACATATAGATACATATACATATATTGTATATATACATATATATATATATCGCCAAAACACTCGCCAAATTATACAAATTGACGTAATTTTTATTTTAAATAACGAAAGAACAAATCCATTAGGTACAGATGTCATATTCGCCCCATATTGGCGCGATTTTTTTCTGTCGCCAATATCATATCGGCAACAGGTACTTAACTTGCGCCAAAGTGTTGTTATTTTGCTTGATTTGGTAACCCGGATTATGTTGTTTATGCTGTTGATGTTTTCGCCAAATTGGCAACCGAAAAAAATCTCGCCAATATGGGGCGAATATGACATCTGTACCTAAAATACTATTAGAATAATATTGAAACTATAATGCCTAATGTTGCCAATAAAATACATTCTGAAAATATTATTAAATCGATTTTCAACATGTAGATGGCAACACTTGTGCTGTTTAAGAATAAAGATAGATTTATTTTTCAATTGTTGCTACTTGTTCTTTTTGTTTTGTTTAGAAGCTTGCGAAATACCCTATTTTGACCTGCAGTGAGCAAGTAAAATTTATTTCTTATTATAGTTCCTAAAATTCTTGTGTGTTTAATATTATAGAATTTTATCAAGGGAAATTATTTTTTTCAATTAAACACCAGTATTGCCGATTAATAACAAACTGTCTTTTAGCCGTAAACTATACTTAAAACAAAATAGGATTTTTGTAAGTATATTTCCCAAGATTTATTTAAAAAATGAAAGCCGAAAAACATTATTACAATGATTTTTGAAAAAACAGGCATTTAAGGGTTAAGAGTGCAACAGCTATTGCACCAAGATCTGACTACTTATAAAACTAGTTATAGTACAAACGCCACCTCATTTGCCACATGTGACGTACAATTTCCGACTGGTTTATATTACTAGCGAGCCTGTGTTAAAATTCACTTGAAGAGCTCTCTGGCATGTAACAAAATAAAACAAAATTGAGTTAATCAATATGATTGAAGATAATCAATAGTCCTCTGCCACCTGTTAAAGTACTATTTGAAAAAAATCTAATACTCACAGAGATTTTTTTTTTTTTTTATGAAGAAGACATTTGACAATAAACACAAATAGACAATTGGAACTTTACAGCTCATTCCTCAAAAGGATGACTGTGTCATACTTACCAACTTTTTCATCTGAGCTGTTAATTTTTATACCAAATGATGTGCAACTTTCTAGCATCACTTAATCACTTCATATTTTTTAATTGCTAAACGCAACTCCGTTTCCAAAAGTTCACAAATGCTGAAAAAGGTTTATGAATTCGGTTTGTCTGTCTGTTTGGTCGTTTGGTCTTTTGGCTACGCTCTAATATTCTCCTGCATAATCTCGGATTGCCATGTAACTTTTATATGATATTGAGGTTTAGTATAGAAAGTTCACTATTGAACCGTGTAGCATTTACATAGCTGCCAACTTGTAAAGCGTTTTATTTTTTATTTTCGACCGAAAGCAACCGAAAGCAACAACCATTTCCAAATGATTTAACATTTGGAAATGGTTGTTGCTTTCGGTCGAGGATGGGGCCAAATGATGCTTGCATTTTATTTTTCTAACTAAATTCAACTATGTTCTTTACTTTTAGAAGAATTTTTATTTGAATAGGTAATAGAAAGGCATAAAATAGTTAAAAATTGTTTGAATAGGTAATCGAAAGGCATAAAATCGTTAAAAATTGAAAAGGTTATAAAATGGATAGGCGCAAATTATCAGATATGGAAAAATCCAAAGAGCGACGCCGAAATGAAAATCGTCTGGCAAAGCAAAAATCGAGGTCTTCAACTCATTATGTAGGCCATGAAAATCGAGGTCTTCAACTGATTATGCAGCCCATGAAAATCGAGGTCTTCAACTGATTATGTAGCCCATGAAAATCGATTACAGAATAAAGGACGAACGCGAAAAAGTAAACAATCTAATGTTTAATCGATTGATAGTAAAAGGCCATGTCTCGAAGGGCTTCAATCCACTAACCACGACGTTTTACAATCGGTCGATTCTAACCGGGAAAATTTGAGCTCAACGTAGGTAATTTGTCGCAATCTGTGGATGATTTGGTGGAACTGCTTTCGATTTGTAAACTATTTTTCTTCTCGAAACGGGGCTTGTAGAGTTTATCGATGAAGGTTTTGGTCGTCTGAAGTTTGATCTTTGCGATCTGTTGTTGAAGAGGATGCGACGGAATTTGGTGGACGAAATAAATTCCAAATGGTCGATGTAATCTATTAAATTACATTTTTTTTTTTTTTTACCATTAAAATTTAATAGAAAATTTTCTCTTGTTTCATCATTAGGTATCGTTAGATTTTGGCGATTGTTTTAAGTAAAATTTACTATTAAATTTTAGTGGTGAGAAAAATCCGTGCAAGTTGGCAGCTATGCATTTATAGTTCGTTTACAGGGACACACAAAAGAATTACGTTACATCATAATCTATGAGGGAAAATAGTTTATGTTGCATTCTACTGATTTTAAAATATTTAAAACATAATTAAATCAATAAGCATAAGGAGGTGAATTACAACATGCTTTCCCAAAAGTATAGAATAAGTGGCATTTATATTTCGTTTACAGGGACTCACAAAAGAATCCATTACACTGTGTTCTATGGGGAGAAATCGATTACGGTACATTTTAATGATGTTATGATATTTCGAGACACGAGTTTTAATTCATTTTTGGTCGTAATCGTATCAAATTGGCAGGTGCTGATGTAATCGAACTATTTTTCCGTTTCTCTGTATATTTTCAAGAACTGCTGTCAAAGTTGGCGTTTTCAACCAGACTTCCGGAAGGGACAGCACAAGAAAGGAAAAGACTAACATTCTAATACAACAATCGTTTATAACTCAAGATTAAATTCCTTTATGTGAAAATGAAAAAAAAAAACTGTTCGAGAAATCCCTTCAATCATTAAGTCTGCAAGTATGCTTTCATGTTAAAAGTGAGTTAGAAAATGGCAGAAAGTTTCACACTGTTGAGTGGAGAATTTTTTTTTTTTTTTTTTTTTTTTTTTTTTTTTTTTTTTTTTTGAGAATCGTTTTAAAAATTTACAATGCCCTCGAGCGCGAAAGGCTGAAAAAAATACTGAAACTTACCATCGAAATACTACAAAAAAAATTATTATGCAGGATGTACAAACGAAAAAAAAAAAATAACAGGTGAGAAAAACTACTCATATTCTTGCACATCTGTTTTATATATCTTTACATCTCCTTTTCCGTCATTTTTGACGGGCTATCTTTCTAGTATTGTAATAAAATTTCCCCTTTCATAAGATGAAAAATGATATCCAAAAAGAAAGTTTGAAACACGCATAACAACAATTTCAGCAACATTTACCGTTTTTAAATGGAAAAAGCATTAAAATTCTTTTCTAGAGCTCTGTATATATGAACTATAGATTTGTATATATGCTGCATAGTATGCTAGTTTTTGTATAAATGTATGCTGCAAAACAATTAAGCCACCGACTGCAATACGAACATTCTAAAAACGTGTTCATTGTTTCGGCAGTGAAGCAAGTTTACAGTATGTCCATATTTTCATATTTTGTTTTGAAAAGGTTAAAGTACAATTGAAGAGCTGGGTTGATGAACATGTTATGCTACATTTTCTAAAAAAAAAATTTATCTTATGGATGAAAGCATTATAAGGTATCCTATCATATGGTGAAGCTAAAATACTAAGATTCTATTTAGTCTTGAAGATTTAAGGCATTATTCATATTTTAATATTTAATAACGTCAGTAATATTAATAATTTTTAATATTTGAAAATTAAATATGAATAAGTTTTCTGAGAGAGTTTAGAACCATACCTGTTAATATTTTAAACACATGGTATCAAACAGAAAATAAATCATTAAAATTTACAGCAAAAACTGTCACTTCAAATTTCTTCAAATGTAATTTTTGTTACTTAACATGTTCTTCCATTTAGCTCTTCAATTGTTCTTTAACCTTTTAAAAAACAAAAGATGGAAATACTGTAAAGTTTTCTTCACAGCCGAACTAAATAAGACCCTTTTTAGGTGCGTTCGTAATTATATAAATACGTAGCACCTACAGTCGTCGTTCAGTCCGTCCGTCCGTCCGTCTGTCCGCATGTAACAGAGCAAAAACTACCCAACCGAATGGTCTGAAATTTCAAATATATGATTGTTGCAAAATTTTGTCGAGCCATTTCAAATTTTATGAAAATCGGATGTATAGTTTAATTACAGGGACAGTCAAAAGTTTTTCTTTACATTACGGCCAATGGGAAAAATTATTGCAAGTGCATTTTAATGATATTAGAGCCTTCCGAATGATCTGAAATTTTAAAGATATAACTGTTGCAAAATTTTGTCGGGCCATTTCAAATTTTAGGAAAATCGGATCTATAGTTTAATTACAGGGACAGTCAAAAGTTTTTCTTTACATTACGGCCAATGGGAAAAATTATTGCAAGTGCATTTTAATGATATTACAGCCTTCCGAATGATCTGAAATTTTAAAGATATAACTGTTGCAAAATTTTGTCGAGCCATTTCAAATTTTAGGAAAATCGGATGTATAGTTTAATTACAGGGACAGTCAAAAGTTTTTCTTTACATTACGGCCAATGGGAAAAATTATTGCAAGTGCATTTTAATGATATTAGAGCCTTCCGAATGATCTGAAATTTTAAAGATATAACTGTTGCAAAATTTTGTCGAGCCATTTCAAATTTTAGGAAAATCGGATGCATAGTTTAATTACAGGGACAGTCAAAAGTTTTTCTTTACATTACGGCCAATGGGAAAAATTATTGCAAGTGCATTTTAATGATATTACAGCCTTCCGAATGGTCTGAAATTTTAAAGATATAATTGTTGCAAAGTTTTGTTGAGCTATTTCAAATTTTAGGAAAATCGGATGTATAGTTTAATTACAGGGACAGTCGAAAGTGTTCCGTTACATTACGGGGAATGGGAAAAATTATTGCAAGTGCATTTTAATGATATAACAGCCTTCCGAATGGTCTGAAATTTTAAAGATATAATTGTTGCAATGTTTTGTTGAGCTCTTTCAAATTTTAGGAAAATCGGATGTATAGTTTAATTACAGGGACAGTCAAAAGTGTTCCGTTACATTACGGGGAATGGGAAAAAATTATTGGAAGTGCATTTTAATGATGTATCAGACTATGCGCTTTATGAAGTGCAAAAAAGTATACATTCAGTACAATATGGGGTGCAAAAAATAATTATAAAACTAGTTATAGTACGAACGCACCTTATTTGCCACGTTTGACGAGCAATTTCCAACTTGTTTAATGTTATAACAGTCGGCGGCGTAGTATTACCCGCCGACGCACAGTGTAAGATTTGGAACAGATGTCATATATTCCCACGGCCACCATATTGGATTTTTTCTTGGCGTGAAAACCCCTTTTTCACCAAGTAGTAAATGTCGCCAAGCAGCGATTTATGCCCATGTTAGGCTTAATGAAAATCGGGGAACTCGTCGGGGTTCCATATCGATAAAGATCGCCAAGAAATCCAAGATGGCATCGATTTTGCAAATCTAGCAGGAAAAAAGTCCAAAATCGACTTGCAGTAATTTTACTTTTAGACATTTGAACTAGCATCTAACACGTTGGAGAAAAAAAAATGTAAAGTGATAAATCACTAAAAAACAGAAATTCTGCTTATTCAGAATTTAGTGTCGCCCCCGATGACAAAAAAATATATGTATATAAATATAGATACAGTAGAGTCCGATTATCCGAGTTAATCGATCTTATACGTTTGGTGGAATGGATCATTTTCTTCTAATGGACTGGTGGCTTCTATTATTATGAAACAGTCATTATAAATGAAGCGTTAGGTGAAGATGAAAGAGCAGTCGTAAAAAAAAAAAAAAAAAAAAAAAAAAAAAAAAAAAAAAAAAAAAAAAAATGGCCATTTTTTTTCCCATTCTGACCAGAAAATCAGAGTTCTAACTTTTTACGGCTGCTCTTTCATCTTCACCTAACACTTCATTTTTAATGACTGTTTCATAATAATGGAAGCATCAGTCCATCAGAAGAAAATAGCTCGGTGAAAGCGGAAACTCCGATAATTGGAACTCTACTGTAGTTCAGTTTTAAGAATTATAACACGCGATTTTATGTTACATAAAGTGACGTCATCCACATCCGTTGAAGAATTCATCATTTGCGATCCAGTGTTCAACAACATCTACAGTAAAGTACGCTTAGGACGTCGTATCGCTGAATAGTACACACACACACACACACACACAAAAAAAAAAAAAAAAAAAAAGAGAGAGAGAGAGAGAGATTTTGTCATTCAAAACACTCGACAAAAAAATCGGCTATCTAAAGATTGACAGGCCTTCATTTGTTTGTATTATTAACCTTTCACTGATGTCACAGAAATTGTCACATAACTACACTCTATTCCAACTCAACTTGGCAGCACTGTGAAAGGTAGAAACAGTAACATTCCGCTTTGAAAAGTAGTTCTCCGTTATTTTTTAATCTTAAATGGTGAAAATGCATACAAATTTATATGATTATGTTTATAAATTACAAATTTCGGTATTTTGAAGCATATATTTAATGTAATTTCTCTGTTAAAAGTATTTAATTTAAAAGTATTTTGAATTTAAAGCGAACATATAAAGTAAAAATCTTGGCGTAAAAAACTCTCCTTTGGCGAGGAACAAATCTTCAAGGTTAAATATCTGGCGCGCTTTAGTGCTCTGCTACTCCGCGCATTCTTATGAACAGTTCTTATGAATAGTTTTAATAATACTCGCTGTTTACTTTCGCTTTTACTTTTCTTTTTAACGTGTTCATAGTTTTTTATTTTTACTGTTAATTATTGTTATTATTTATTCGTGTATTAACTGAGTATTTCTAAAATTTGTTACATAGTTAAATATTTATTTTAATCATACTTATTTGAATTATAACATGTCTGATAAAGCATTATCTCCACCCACGCTTTACACACCTTCAAGGCGAGGAAAGTGAATCAAAATATATATTAAATGTTTATTCCAGACTTCTTCAAGAAAATCCCCAACATTCAATTAATGAAATCGTAGAGGAAGTTTCCCAACTTACAGGTGTTTCGAAAAGCACAATTTTTCGTTTGAAAAAAGAGAAAAAGGCATCTAGCCCTTTAAGTACACCCGGAAAGAAACAACCTGGTGTAGTGGGTAAACGCAGAAGGCTGGGAAAATATGACAAATTCACGTTATCTTGCATTCGACAAAAAATCCATAGTTTTTTTTGCAGAAATGACATACCAACTTTGGATAAAGTTTTACAAGTTGTAAACGATGATAAAGAATTTTTTTTGAAAAATATTAGCCAGACTAAATTGAACAGAATATTAAAAGATTTGGGATTCTCTTTTGAAAAACGAAAAAGAGAGGCAGCTCTTCTTGAGAGGCAAGATATTATTTTGTGGCGCAGAAACTATTTGAGAAAAATTACAGAGTATAAGAAAAAAATGCTTCTATTTATTATCTTGATGAAACATGGGTAAATGAAGGGCATACTCAGAGCGCCCTTCACCCCCCCCCCCCCAAAAAAAAAAAATAAAAATCTTGCAAACAAAATCGAAAAGGTAAAAAAGGTTATTTATCGAGATCGACCTCAGCTAACCAACGCAAATGAAAAAAATAATCTAAAAATACTGAAATGCAAACGAGATATTAATTTTTTTTTTCTCCATAGGACTAGAATTAGCAAGTGGGTGTTTTTGCGTGAGTGAAATAGTCCCTTAATTTTCAGCAGTGTTAACAATTTAATATTAAATGCAGTTTTTAATTATTTAAAAATCAGCTTATTTTGATTCTAAAAAATCATGACTTTTTTACACCCTAATATCTATAATTAAAAATGTACATTAAAAATAAGACGGGCTCAGTGTGAAATCTAGCCTTTTCCGAATTTCTACTAAAGGTTTTGGTATAAATAAGAAATTTTCTGTTTTAAATAGATTTCCGGATAATTTGGTTTTAATCTTTTAACCCAATATAGATAATACTGTTTTGTTTTCAGTAAATTTCATTCGGAATTCGTACAGCGATTTTTTAAATTTTCTCGATTTTTTTAATCTGATTTTAATTTTTTTTTGCTTTTTGCGGCAATTTTTTGACATTTGTAAGAGGAATTCTGTTTTAAACTTTGAGCTTAAATATAGAAAATTTTGCCCTTCGCGATTTTAAATTTCTTAGACAATTTTCGATGCGATTTTTTTCGTTCCGATGTGATTTTTTCAACATCAGTACATGGAATTCGACTTCAAATTTTTAGTTTAAAACAGTAAATTTTGACATTTTTTCAATAAAGTTTTTCCACAATTCCTGCACCCTTTTTTAAAGTTTTCGCTATTTAAAAAAAAATTTCGCATTTTGCGGGCCGGGAGACGTCGGGCGGATCAGCTTATATAATATAAGATAGTGCTAAAATCAGTCTAAAAAATGTAAAAATAAGAAAATAATAATAATGCAATTCGTTATTTTAATAGATTATATAATTAATTTCATAGGAACTTCAAAACGTACAGATTTTTGCACACGCATTATACTTTTCCGCCAAAATGGCGCTTTTCCTTGGTTACTAGTGATCCTTTGCTCTTCAAGCAAACCCTGGTTGCTACGGCAACGGCTGCGATTCGGCATTCGTAGTATAATCAACGCTGCCAACTTAAGGTGGAATCAAGTATAGTGTGAAACGGTCTGTGAGACCGCTTCATCGAAAGAGGAATCAAAGCCGGGATTAACTCATAGGATGTTGTTTCTGTACTAAACTCTATGTACAGGAGTGTTATAATTAAATTTCACCTATTCAAAAGTCTCTGGTGTTAGTACTAAAGTTCCAAACGAAACAAAATTTCAGTAGTGTTTGTAGATAAGCTGAAATTTGCAAGTTAAACTATGAAAATTGAAAAAACACCGGTCTGTGAGATCGGTAACATCAGTTAAAGGTTAATATAGATATTTAAAATTAAATTTAGTTTATAATAGCTTCATGTTTTATCAGAAATCCTTCATTTATATTTTTTATCAAAATAGCACTTATTTTAATTAATTTTTTATTTTTCAGTTTTTATGGGGAAATGGCAACAGAAAGCTATAATTGCTATTTTTCTTTCACTTTCTACAGAAATGAAGTTCTTCCGTTGCCAATATTAAGCAAATGGCTCTAAAAACTACAAAAAAAAATTAATATCTCAAAAATAAATGGAGATGCAGTTTTCAAACAAATTGCAGTTAAAAGTACCCTTTTTTTTTTCAATACGGCGGTATAAAAATTGAAAATGTGCGATGCTTAGAAATTTAAAAAATTGCTATAGAGTATTTACTCGCACTGCTTTGTTTTACGGCTGGCTTCTGTAAGGTAACGTTATTTTTTGGAGACTACACAAAATAAGCTGGAAGAAAGAAATAGCATACCGTACGGGTGGCTAATAATAATAATTTAACATTAAAAGGTTAAAACCAGCATTGCCGGCTTGCAGCCTTCCAAAACTTTATATCTTTATAATTCCTAAACTTCTTGACGTTTCTTCATGTTTAATAACCAAAGTTAAAAATTCTTCCAGAATCGAAATATAAAGTCACATTTGGACGTTGGCATGGAGAAATTAAAATTGTTTATTTATTTCAATATACAGATTAAGCTTCTTTTTAAAAATACAAATGATAATTTAAAGAACACATAATTTCTAATAGAAGGGTTATTTTCGTTTTCTCTGCAACAGTATAGTGATAAAACTGTATGGTCTGTTCCGTTCTTTCTTTCTTTTATTTATTAGCCCCCGATATGCTATTTCTTTCTCCCAGCTTATTCTGTGTAGTCTCCAAAAAATAACGTTACGTTTACGCCAGCCGTAAAATAAAGCAGATGCATCATTGTACTATTAAATACTCTATAGCAATTTTTAGGTGCGTTCGTAATTATATAAATACTTAGCACCTATAGTCGTCGTTCAGTCCGTCTGTCCGTCGGTCAGCATATAACAGAGAAAAAACTACCCAACTGAATGCCCTGAAATTTTAAATATACAATTGTTAAAAAATTTTGTCGAGTCATTTCAAATTTTATGAAAATCGGATGTTTAATTTAATTACAGGGACAGTCAAAAGTTTTCTGTTACATTACGGCCAATGGGAATAAATTATTGCAAGTGCATTTTAATGGTGTTACAGCCTTCCGAATGGTCTGAAATTTTAAATATATAATTGTTGCAAAATTTTGTCGAGTCATTCCAAATTTTATGAAAATCGGACGCATAGTTTAATGACAGGGACAGTCAAAAGTTTTCCGTTACATTACGGCCAATGGGAAGAAAAATTATTTCAAGTGCATTTTAATGATGTCACAGCCTTTCGAACAGAATGAAATGGATATGCACTTATTGAAGTGCACTAAAATATACATTCAATACAATATGCGGTGCAAAAAATTTTTACAAAACTAGTTATAGTATAAACGCACCTCATTTGCCACGTTTGACGAGCAATTTCCAACTTGTTTAACTTCTAAACATCGCACATTTTCAATTTTTATATCGTCGTATTGTAAAAAAATTTTTAAATGCAATTTATTTGAAAACTGTATCTCCATTTATTTTTTAAATATGAATTTTTTTTTTTGTAGTTTTTAAAGCCATTTGCTTAATATTGGCAACGGAAGTACTCCATTTCTGTAGAAAGTAAAGGAAAAATAGTTCTAAAATAGTAATTATGTATTTTTGTTGCCATTTTCTCATAACAACCGAAAGAAAATGTAATTAAAATACTTGCTATTTTGAAGAAATATAACCGAATGATTTCTGTTAAAACATGGAGCTATTATAAACTATATTTAATTTTAAGTATCTATATTAATGTTACAAACAAATGAAGGCCTATGAATCATTAGACAGCCGTTTTTTTTTTTTTTTTTTTTGTCAAGTTTCTTTAATGACGGCATGTTTTTACTACATTTATGTATTATTTTGCGATAGTGACGTCCTATGCATGCTTTACTGCAGATGTTTAAGAGTGGATTACAAATGTGGAATTCTTAAGCAGATGCAAATGATGTCATTTTACATAACATAAAAGCGTGTGCTGTAAGTCTTAAAATTGAAATATGTTTTGTACTATTTATATATGTATATACTTTTTTTTCAACGGGGGGTGACACTAAATTCTGATAAAGCAAAATTCCTGTTTCCCTTTCTTTTATTTATTTTTTACCCATTCCACATACACCACAGCCTCCAACCTTCCGAGTTTGTTCTTATATCAAATAAACATAATTTGCAAAAAAAGAAGGAAAAAAATTAAATGGTTCTTGTTTCTATGCGGTTATTAAACAACTTCTTTTATTTAATACAATTTCTTGTGTTATTTGATTTGGAGAAAACGGAAGGTGGAAGCTATGATATACATATGCACAGAATTATAAACATGTAATTTTCTATAGTACAGGGTAATATAATAAATAACAATTCGGAAATTGTACGCCGGAAATTATACGTATTGTGACGTAAATTAATAGGAAACAACAAGTCGGAAATTGTACGTCAAACGTGGAAAATGAGGTGCGTTCGTATTATAATTAGTTTTATAAATATTCATATCTTGGTGCAATAGCTGTTGCACTCTGATGCAAAAATGCATGAATACAAAATTTATTAACATTATATATATTAAATTCGGTAATACGGAAATAATAGGACTCCATCATAAATAGGACGTCATCACCATGGCAACCTAGAATCATTATCTATCATGGGATATCATTGAATTAATTATACGTATGATAGGATTTAATACAATGAAGAAATCTTTTATTAATATCCTTTTAGGTACGTTCGTAATTATATAAATACGTAGCACTTATAGTAGTCGTCGTTCAGTCCGTCTGTCTCTTTCTCCGTCTGTCAGCATATAACAGAGCAGAAACTACCCAACCGAATGGTCTGAAATTTTAAATATATAATTGTTGCAAAATTTTGTCGAGTCAATTCAAATTTTATGAAAATCGGATGCATAGTTTCAGCACAGTGCGAAAGGGGGCGGGAGCCCCGGGCGCGAAAATGGAGGGGGCGCCAAATTTGTCTATCAGCCTTGGTTTTATTTATTTTGGCCACCGATCACTTGCCGGGAATTTTTTTTCACTCTTCGTCAATTTTTTTTTTTTTTTTTTTTTTTTTTTTTTTTTTTTTTTTTGTAAAAATAATATTTTAATAAAAGATTTTTTTTCAAATGTAAGTGCATACATAATTTGTTACATAGTTATTGCACCGTATCCTACACTACCTACACCCCAAAACATTTTTCGGACTAAGGACTACTTCCTTTCTAAAACTTGTTTTATGTCTTTGTAAACCTCTTTGTTAACGTTATCTTCTCTGAATTTGAATTTTCATTCTGTGTTTATGAGAAAAACATACAAAATAGCATGTGGTTCCCTTCCTGGAATCCGAAAGGATTGGAAACTGTAATAATGTGCAGTTATATACTTTTTTCACACTCATTTCCTGGATCCCCTTTGCCAAAATATCGTGGGGAGAGACGCCTGCCCGAATCCCCATAGGCTGTGACGTCCATGCACTTGCACATAGTGGTGGATTACCATTTGCTAATCTATTTATCTACTGTCCAAGAAATTTTCAGAAAGTTATTGGTGGTTTTAGGTAGATTTCGTAAGAAATACTACCTATTGCAGTCGTTACCATGGTGCGACTTTTCAAAAATTCCTTCATAACTTTTCATTATAGGACCCCAGGATCCCAAAACCACCCCCACCTAAAAAGTTTATATATATATATATATGTATGTATGTACTAAATTTTGTCCGCGCGATAAAAGTCGCAATTATGCACGGATCGTCTTCAAACTCGCCAACAACTTTGAGATGGCTAATATCTCGGCGGGGATTGAAAAAGGGTAAAATCGGACCAAGGGAATGGAAATGGGGAGGGTTCAAAAATTTGAATACCATCTTAACATGATTCCGATAAAATCAGCTCTTACACAACAATGACAGAAAAAAAATAAATATTTTTCGTTATTGCAGTTGCCAACAATTAAAAAAAAGCAATAAAATTCTCACCACAACAATTGCTTTTCTTTTGCGAGAATTTCACGTGAAAAATTAAATTAAATAAATAGTTTGACGAATTGAAAACAAATTGAATATTACGTCATAAGTTTTTTAGAGCAGGATTTCCGCATGAAAACTCAAAATGAAATAAATAGTTTGACGAATTAAAAAATATATATATTGCGTCATATTGGAAATATAATGGACCTCAGCAGGCGAATATTTAACGTCATGTGAGTTTGAAGAAACGTATTAAAACATGATAAAAACCCGACTATGGAAATATTAACATTAGGTTCTCATTTTGAGGTTCTCTGAATTTGTTTTAGCCATTTTTAAACCTATTCTATATACATGCGTGTGTGTATTCGTGTATATTATAATTTTCACAAAATATTTAGCTCCCTAGAGCTCATTCTTAGTGAAGGAACTGGGTTTATCTCTAATCTTGATTTAAGTTTTGTTGGTGATTTAGTACTTAACTTCGAAATCTACCTCCGCCTGTAGGCCTTAGGTAGATTTCGTAAGAAATACTACCTATTGCAATCGTTACCATGGTGCGACTTTTGAAAAATTCCTTCATAACTTTTCATTATGAGACCCCAGGAACCCAAAACCACCCCCACCTAAAAAGTTTATATATATATATATATATATATATATATATACACTGCTCAAAACAATTAAAGGATATTTGAAGTTTTATATAAAATAAAGATATAAACGAAATTTTTTTTTGCCGAAAATAGAAGAAGAGAATCACAAATGCAAATTTTTCTGGTTTTCAAACTGTGGAGTATGCAAATTTTGAGTTCGACGTCAAAAACGTCGCTTCAGCGGCAGCGAATGAAATTTGACTTTCAACTGGATAAAAGAGAATGAAGACAAGGATGATCGGCATTCAGTGATTGCTTTGTTTCGATGAGTACGATGTCTCAGCGAAGTCATTTGACAGATTCAGAAGCTTTGAGAATTGTTGGTAGGTTAGAAGGGGGTCAAACTCAAGCCGAAGTAGCGCAAGCCATTGGAGTGTCACAAAGTGTCATTTCCAGGATCTGGAACCGTTTTTTGGAGAGTGGATGTGCAGGCCGAAGACCAGGGCAAAGTCGTAGACGGGCAACAACGCCCAATGAAGATCGGTATTTAGCGTTAACAGCTCGGAGACACCGAACCATGAACGCTTCTCTTCTCCAACAACACCTTCGCTCGGCTACAGGCACCACGATTTCAACTCAGACTGTCCAAAACCGGCTCCATGCTGTAGGTCTGTATGCTCGCCGACCGATGGTATGTGTTAGATTAACATCAAGGCATCGTCGCGACCGCAGGGAGTGGACAACCGAGCATGTCAACTGGAGGAGAAATGAATGGAGCAATATTCTGTTTTCTGACGAGTCCCGTTTTTCTGTGCATCCGGATAATAGGCGTATTTTCATCTGGAGGGACCGTGGCAGTAGGAATAATCCTGTGTTCGTGCACGAAAGTGTCAGATTTGGCGGTGGAGGAGTGTTGGTGTATGGTGGCATCTCCATTGACGGGCGCACTGACCTCTACATCATTCGAGATGGAGCTCTGACTGGTCGCCGATATAGGGATGAGATCCTCAGACCTATTGTAGTCCCTTACGCTGCAGCAATCGGAGATAACTCATTTTAATGGACGATAACTGCAGGCCACATCGTGCAAACCTGGTGGAGGATTTCCTTTTCGAGGAAGGAATCGTTCGAATGGAATGGCCAGCGTGTTCTCCAGACATGAATCCAATCGAGCACGTTTGGGACGCTCTAGGAAGACGAGTTTCTGGCCGCCAACAACCCCACAAACTCTCCAAGAACTGGAAAGAGCTCTTCTGGAAGAGTGGGGCAGAATACCCCAACTCGTCATTAATAGCCTCATTGAGTCCATGCCTCAAAGGTGTTCAACGTTGCTGGCCGCCCGTGGAAACCATACCCCCTACTGAAAATGATTTTCTTTGAAGAAAACACCTTTTCTTATTCTTTTTTTCTCATATGCACAAATTGTGTTTTTTTTTTCCTTTAGTACACAAATGCGCAATAAAATGCATTTTTTTCTGCCAAACATGTGCAATTTATTCTCATATAACCTGCTATGTCTGTCGACCATGTATCAATCAGCTAAACAGTTTACCAGATACAAAATCCACCTAAAACTGCAATATCCTTTAATTGTTTTGAGCAGTGTATATGTATGTATGTATGTATGTACTAAATTTTGTCCGCACGATAAAAGTCGCAATTATGCACGAATCATCTTCAAACTCGCCAACAACTTTGAGATGGCTAATATCTCGGCGGGGATTGAAAATGGGCGAAATCGGCCCAAGAGGGTGGAAATGGGGAGGGTTCAAAATTTTGAATACTGTCTTAACATGATTCTGATAAAACCAGCTCTTACACAACAATGGCAGGAAAAAAATAAAAGTTTTTCGTTATAGCTGTTGCCAACAATTAAAAAAAACAAATAATAAAATTCTCACCACAACAATTACTTTTCTTTTGCAAAATTTTCACGTGTAAAATTAAATAGTTTGACAAATTGAAAACAAATTGAATATTACGTCATAAGTTTCCTAGAGCAAGATTTCAGCATGAAAACTCAAAATAAATAGTTTGACGAATTAAAATAATATGTATATTGCGTCATATTGGAAATATAATGGACCTCAGCAGGTGAATATGTAACGCCATGTAAGTTTGAAGAAACGTATTAAAACATGATAAAAACCCGACTATGGAAATATTAACATATTTTAACACTTTAAGGTTCTCTGAATTTTTTGTAGCCATTTTTTAAACCTATTCCATATATATGTGTGTGTGTGTATTCGTGTATATTACAATTTTCACAAAAAGTTTAGCTCCCTACAGCTCGCTCTTTGTGAAGAAACTGGGTTTTATCTCTAATCTTGATTTAAGTTTTGTTGCAGAATTTAGTACTTAACATCGAAATCTACCTCCGCCTGTAGGCCCGAGCCGGCAGGGATTTTTGCAGTCGTTACCATGGTGCGACTTTTGAAAAATTCCTTCATAACTTTTCATTATAGGACCCCAGGAACCCAAAACCACCCCCACCTAAAAAGTTTATATATATATATATATGTATGTATGTATGTATGTACTAAATTTTGTCCGCACGATAAAAGTCGCAATTATTCGCGGATTGTCCTCAAACTCGCCAACAACTTTGATATGGCTAATATCTCGGCGGGGATTGAAAATGGGCGAAATCGGTCCAAGAGGGTGGAAATGGGGAGGGTTCAAAGTTTTGAATGCCGTCTTAACATGATTCTGATAAAACCAGCTCTTACACAACAATGGCAGGAAAAAAATAAAAGTTTTTCGTTATAGTAGTTGCCAACAATTAAAAGAAAAAAAACAATAAAATTCTCACCACAACAATTACTTTTCTTTTGCAAAATTTTCACGTGTAAAATTAAATAGTTTAACAAATTGAAAACAAATTGAATATTACGTCATAAGTTTTCTAGAGCAAGATTCCAGCATGAAAACTCAAAATAAATAGTTTGACGAATTAAAAAAATATGTATATTGCGTCATATTGGAAATATAATGGACCTCAGCAGGTGAATATGTAACGCCATGTAAGTTTGAAGAAACGTATTAAAACATGATAAAAACCCGACTATGGAAATATTAACATATTTTAACACTTTAAGGTTTTCTGAATTTTTTGTAGCCATTTTTTAAACCTATTCCATATACATGTGTGTGTGTGTATTCGTGTATATTATAATTTTCACAAAAAGTTTAGCTCCCTACAGCTCACCCTTTGTGAAGAAACTGGGTTTTATATCTAATCTTCATTTAAGTTTTATTGGAGAATTTAGTACTTAACATCGAAATCTACCTTCGCCTGTAGGCCCGAGCCGTCAGGGATTTTTATTTTAGGTAGATTTCGTAAGAAATACTACCTATTGCAGTCGTTACCATGGTGCGACTTTTTAAAAATTCCATCATAACTTTTCATTACATGACCCCAGGAACCCAAAACCACCCCCACCTAAAAAGTTTATATATATATATATATATATATATATATATATATATATATATATATGTATATATATATATATATATATATGTATATGTATATATATATATATATATATATATATGTATGTATGTATGTATGTATGTACTAAATTTTGTCCGCACGATAAAAGTCGCAATTATGCACGGAACGTCTTCAAACTCGCCAACAACTTTAAGATGGCTAATTTCTCGGCGGGGATTGAAAATGAGCAAAATCGGTCCAAGGGAATGGGAATTGGGAAGGTTAAAAATTTTGAATACCGTCTTAACATGATTCTGATAAAACCAGCTTTTACACAACAATGGCAGGGAAAAAATAAATATTTTTCGCTATAGCTGTTGCCAACAATAAAAAAAAACAATAAAATTCTCACCACAACAATTGCTTTTCTAATGCAATGTTTTCACGTGAAAAATTAAATTAGATAAACAGTTTGATGAATTGAAAACGAATTGAATATTTACGTCATAAGTTTTCTAGAGCAAGATTTCTGCATGAAAATTCAAAATGAAATAAATAAATATGACGCCAAGTATCCAGGTTCGATTCCTGGTCTTGACATTTTTCGCTCTGTTGGAATAAACTTCAACTGTGCTACTCCAACTTTGAATATGATTTAATCCAGTTGAAAAAAATATTCGTTCCCTTCATTATGACCTAATTACATGGTATACAGGAGTTTCCGTGTAAAAAACACACTTTCATCATGTAAATGCTACAGTTATAGCTCGGATGAATGAAACTAGTGCTGCAGTTTGCAGCCAAGTCCAACAAATAAGAGAGTGAATTATGTCAGCCAGTTATCGTCCGGATAGCCTAACAGGTAAGGCATTGGCACGGCACGCCAAGTATCCAGGTTCGATTCCTGGTCTGGACATTTTTCGCTCTGTTGGAATAAACTTCAACTGTGCTGCTCCAACCTTGAATAAGAATATGAAATAAATAGTTTGACGAATTAAAACAAACAAACAAACAAAAAAAAATTGCGTTATATTGAAAATATAATGGACCACAGCAGGTGAATATGTAACGTCATGTGAGTTTGAAGAAACGTATTAAAACATGATAAAAACCCGAGTATGGAAATATTAACATATTTTAACACTTTGAGGTTCTCTGAATTTGATTTAGCCATTTTTAAACCTATTCCATATACATGCGTGTGTGTATTTGTGTATATTAGAATTTTCACAAAATGTTTAGCTCCCTAGAGCTCATTCTTAGCGAAGGAACTGGGTTTATCTCTAATCTTGATTTAAGTTTTGTTGGTGAATTTAGTACTTAACTTCGAAATCTACCTCCGCCTGTAGGCCCAAGCCGGCAGGGATTTTTTTTTTTTTAGGAATTGTTATCTTTATTCATTTTTCTTTATTCGATATTATATTCTCCTCGCCGGTGAATATTATATCCATCGCGCAGATAATAGACCGTAACCAAACACAAAACAATCAATCGAACATTAAAATAAATAAGAAAATATCAAGGGAAATACGTGGCAAAGAACGCCAAACTATCCCCTTTGCTGTAAGATGTTTATGGATGAAACTCAAAAATCCGGTTGCCAACAGGGAGCAGAAATACCTATATAAAACAGTCTTGTTTATGTTTTAGTAGTTTTAGTTCCATGAAGTATAGTTGCTCTACTCTCTGGTAACAGTACTTGGCTGAGGATTATTGGTCAATTGATATCGCTATTCAAATCGTACGAACACGAAGATTTTTACCCCTTACCTCACATTGAAGTTTTATTTGATTTTAATACTGTGACTTTCCTAGCAGAACGTTCTAATTCATTTATAAGTATCATTTTTTTTATTGATCTACAGATTTCCTTGGATTATATTAGTAAGTTCACATTTACTTTTCATTAAGTTCTTTCGATTTGATGATTTTATAATATGCTTTTGTGATATCTTATTGCAGTGGTTCTCCAACTTTTGCACTCTGCGCCCCCCCCCCCTTCCCCCGCACCACCTTTACACATCTACGAAAATCGCGCCTCCTTCGACTTACAGCGATTATGGATTTTATCTGTTTGTGGGAGGATTTTTCTTTCGTTTATTTAAGGAAATATTTTTTTTTTTTTTAAATAAAATTTTCCTCAGAAATTTCGCCCCGTCCCCATTTTTTTTCCTGGCTACGTCACTGAGCATGAACCGTAGTATAATAATATGAAAAATGGCTTGCAGCTACAAATGCGTTTGACACCTCTCAATTATGCTTTAGTTCAAGGGTAATACGATTTAGTTGGTTAATGTCAAACAAAATAAATCACTATATTTAGTAACTTTTAAGATTGAAAAAATAATTGCATTTTTTAATCTAGTTTTGTAATCTCTCTAAATTATCCTATCTATTTTTAGCTTTTAGTGATCGTCTACTTAAGTTATAGTAAGTACCCATAAAAGTAACATGGAAAAATAATCTGGGGCTTGTCTTTGTAAATTAAGAAAACAACGAGAAGATAGGAGCGAGCAGAGATTTCTCGCAAGAGCTTGACAAAAATGGGTAAATAACAACCCAAACACAAATCAAAGATACGCTTCTCAAATTTCAAAAGAAAAAAGAAACAAAACTTACTCTCTGAGATTTAAATCGTAATCTCTAAAACTGAAAAAATGTTCAGTAACAGGATAATGCACTAAATTAGAAATTGTCAAAGAAGAGCGATTACTTAAACCAAATATTACTGTAGCTCAGTGATGTAGTCGTAAAAAACGCAGACGGCATACGCTATAGGCTCAGAGTATATGCTAAAGCCATGAACGTCATACCTATGATAGTATACGCTATAGCTTTATTTGAGAAACAGAGGGTATACGGAGCTTCTTAAAAAAATCCAGAAGGTATACGGCGTATACCCTCCACTACACCCCTGCTGTAGCTGCTATAAAAAATACCGCTGATATTCTGAGAGATAAGTGGAGTGAAACAAAAGACAAATTGCAAACCTACTCTAATTCAGTTACATGGGTACATCCTTATAGTGATTCGGTCATTAATTTTCTTGTACAAAACAAGTCCAGCACAGGGTTGATTACATGAAATCTGAAGTTGCAGAAGAATAAAAATTTTCATAGATATGGTTCAAGAAAACTATATCTAATGGTGAAATAATTAGACGTGATTAGTTTATGTACAGCCGAAATAAGGGATCACTAGTTTGTTTTCCCTGTTTATTATTGGGTACTTATGATCGCTCTCCAAAATTAGCCAGTCCACGCTGTAAGTTTTCCAAGTGGAAGAAAAAATTAAATCCTAAAATTACTGTACATCAAAATGCTCTGGAACACAGAAATGCATACATTCGCTGGAAGGAAATTGAAAGGGAGGTGGGTAAAATAAAATCATGCAATCGACAGCGAATGTGAGAAAAATAAATTGTGAAGTGTTCACAACAGCAATAAACGTTATTCTTCATTGTGCTGAGAACCAGGGCTTAATTTCAACCAAAAAAACTGCCGGAACCCTAATATTCTGCAATACTAAAACCGTAGCGTTCCCTCGCCCCTCCCAATCCGCATATTTATATTTCATACATTTGAAAAATTTAAAGTATCTTTTTTTTATTTAGCAAAATAAAATTTTTAAATATATCTACCTGCATGTACTTAACTGTCAACTATCCCACTTTTTAGTTTATCACTCCTTCTGAATAGAAATATTTGCCTAATTTTAATGTTAATTAATCGCAGAATTCTGTATCTAAATAAGGTAAGGATTATGATTTGGAAGTAGTGTTAATACAAAAAAGAAATTGCTATGCATATATGTAATGAGTGGACAACTATAGCAAAAACATTTATAAGAAAAATTTTCAGAAAATCTTACTCGCGTTTCATCTCCAACTGCTGCATGTATAACACACTAAGTCACATATAAGTGTTTTGATAGAAAAGAATCTAAAAACTTTGAGATGGGAGGGAAAGAAAACTTTAGGCTTCGGTTTTTCGAAATCGCTATTGCACTAGGCTCCGGAGGCCTGTGTTTATGAGCTCCGCTGAATTCCGACCAATATTTAAATATTTACTAAAAACAGAAAAGTACCGGAGCTGAGCTGCGGTGGGCTTCGGCACAAATCAATCCTGCTGAGAACAATTTGGTATTAACCCATTTTCGGCAAAAGGTGCGTAAACGCACCATTTCAATAAATGTTTTTTTATTAACACTGACGAATATTTTTCACTAATTTTATTTTTATGCTATTTTTTTAGGGGTTTGGAGACATCTATAAAATATCAGTAATTCAATTGGACTAAACACTTTCTGTTGAGAAATTTTCAAAATACGCTAGTCTTTTAAAATTGAAACGGTTATTGACAAATTCGACTTTTTGAAAATGTACAATTATTAAACTTGAGATTAATCATATGTTTTTATAATGGATTAAAGTTGCAAGCTCTGTAAATAAAATAATAAAAAAACAAATGTCATAAAAAAATTTAAAAAAAAATTATTAACTTTAAGTTTAATGGTGCGTTAGCACACCATTGACCGAATGCAGGAAAATGCCGAATGCATTTTATTTCTCAAATAAAATATTAATTTTCATGCACGAAACTTTTTTGGTATTAATAAATGTAATTTAAGCATATTGCAATGAAAATAATACCACATTTTATAAAATTTCTATGCTTGGCCTAAAACGGATTAAGGGGCCCGTAAAATGAGACAAATAGCAGAAATTGCGGATTTTTTCGCAAACTATTAAATTAATTTAAAAAAAATAGCAAAGATATTCGCGTCAAGACCGTAACGCAGCCCGAAAGAACATATCGCTCACCCGCAAGAAAAGGATACATCTCGACAAACGTAAATTTCACAGGAGAGGCAAGGGGGGGGGGGGGGAGATTTGCATGATTTTACTGTAACTTGAAATTATAGCACCTAGATCTGCATGCAGGAGTAAAATCGTGCATAAAATTATAAAACACCTAAGAATGAAGGCATATGATGAGGTTTGGAGGGTTGGATAAATTTACCTCCCCACACAATCCACCCCTCTTCTGTGGTCACGGATGGACAAATAGCGTAATAAAGGGATTTTCCGTATAACTAAACTTATGAAACTTTTTGTGTAGTAAGACACACCTATAACAAGCCTATTTGCGGAATAAAACGCAAAATGAATTTTTGCGAGATGTGTCACTTTTCTTGCGGGTGAGCGATATATTACTTTTTGAATAGTACCTAGAATGAAGTTAGTAACCTTCTTCCCAATGATATAAGAATGATTGTAGAAGAAATCCATAAAGCAAAGTAGTATTTTTCAATTCCATTCGATTGCACTCCAGATACATCCCCAAAGAACACAAATTATAACATACGTGAGATAATCGAAAGTGGAAATTATTCAATCGAGGAAATGTTTCTTGACTTTGTTGAGTCAAAACAAAGGAGAAAGATTAGCGCAACAAATTTTAGATAAATTAATGCCTAACAGCTCGAGATTCACAACAGTAGAACTCAGTGCTATAATATGGTTTAAATATTTATTCCAAATATAAGACAAGTGCAAACTCGAATCATCGAAATGAATAAATTCGCTTATTTTTTACCATTTTCTGCACACTTGCTAACCTTATTTGGTCAATTCCTTGTCTCTTAATTCCTCATCTCTTGCAAGATGGTATATATTTATGTCCCATGTAACACTTTCTTCCCATTTAACAGTTCAATTTTGTATCACGTGACACAAAATGAAGGAGGGGCGGGGGGGGGGGGGCGCCAAATTTAAATTTTGCCCCGGGCGCAGTTTTCTCTTCGCACGGCCCTGCATAGTTTAATAACAGGGACAATCAAAAGTTTTCCGTTACATTACGGCCAATGGGAAAAAATTATTGCAAGTGCATTTTAGTAATGTTACAGCCTTCCGAATGGTTTGAAATTTTAAATATACAATTACTGCAAAATTTTGAGTTATTTCAAATTTTATGAAAATCGGATGTATGGTTTAACTACAGGGACAGTCAAAAGTTTTCCGTTACCGGCCAATGGGAAAAAAATTATTTCAAGTGCATTTTAATGATGTTATAGCTTTTCGAACAGAATGAAATTGATATGCACTTGGGAAGAGCACTAAAATATACATTCAGTACAATATGTCGTGCTAAAAATATTTATAAAACTAGTTATAGTACGAACGCACCTCATTTGCCACGTTTGACGAGCAAATTTCAACTTGTTAAGTTTTGATTTGATTTTCATAAAATTTGAAATGACTCGATAAAATTCTGGAGGGATTATATATATTAAATTTCAAACCATTCTGTTGGGTAGTTTTTGCGCTGTTATATGCGGACACGAAGATAGACAGACAGACTGAGACTATAGAGGCTACGTATTTTTACAATTACGAACGCACCTACAAAAGGTTTTAACTCGGATCACAAATGAATTTCTTAGTTATCAGTTTAAAAAGGTTAAAAAGCTGTGAAAATGCACTTCTTATTCGTAATCATGTTCATGGCACAATATCTTATCGCACAAAATTAGTAAAATGGTTTCTGCATAATTACTTACCTGTCTAACGTAATAATCCGCTTTGAATTGAGCTGCGTGGAGTTTTGGTTGACTTAAGAGCTAAATGTTATGCGAAAATTATTTTTAGAAGAAACGTCATTGTATCTAAATCGAACTGTATTATGAAGATTACAAGATATTTTCTGGGTCGTTTGGACGTAAGTAACAAGTCTGAAAATAACAGCATATGATTAATGCCACGGTCAAGTTAATAACAAGAAAGGAAAATAAACTAGAAAATAGGAATTCTGCTTTTTCAGAATTTAGTGTCGCCCCCGATGACAAAAAAATGTATGTATATAAATATAGATACAGTTGAATCCCGATTATCTGAGTTAATCGAACTTATACCTTTGGAATGTATCATTTTCTTCTGATGGACTGGTGTCTTTCATTATGATGAAACAGTCATTATAAACGAAGTGCTAAGTGGAGATGAAAGAGCAGTCGTAAAAAAACAGAAAATCAGAGTTCTAACTTTTTACGTCTGCTCTTTCATCTTCACCTAACGCTGTAATGACTGTTTCATAATAATGGAAACCATCAGTCCATCAGAAGAAAATAACTCAGTGAAAGCGGAAACTCCGATAATCGGGACTCTACTGTAGTTCAGTTTTAAGACTTATAACACGCGATTTTATTTTACATAAAGTGGCGTCATCCACATCCGCTGAAGACTTCATCATTTGCGATCCAGTGTTAAACAACATCTACATTCTACAGTAAAGTACGCTTAGGACGTCACTATCGCTGAATAATACACAAATCCAAAAAAAAAAAAAAAAAGAGATTTCATCATTCAAAAAACTTGACAAAAAAATCGGCTATCTAAAGATTCACAGGCCTTCATTTGTTTGTATTATTAATATAGATATTTAAAATTAAATTTAGTTTCTAATAGCTCCCTGTTTTATCAGAAATCATTCATTTATATATTTTTTAAATAGCACGTATTTTAATTACATTTTTTTTTCTGTTTTTATGGGAAAATGGCAAAAAAAAAAGATATAATTGCTATTTTTCTTTCACTTTCTACAGAAATGGAGTTCTTCCGTTGCCAATATTAAGCAAATGGCTTTAAAAACTACAAAAAAAAAATAATATCTCAAAAATAAATGGAGATGCAGTTTTCAAACAAACTGCATTAAAAAGTACTTTTTTTTCCGATACGACGGTATAAAAATTGAAAATGTGCGATACTTAGAAGTTTAAAAAATTGCTATAGAGTATTTAATCGTACTGCTTTGTTTTACGGCTGACTTCTGTAAGGTAACGTTATTTTTTGGAGACTATACAAAATAAGCTGGGAGAAAGGAATAGCATACCGTACCGGGGGCTAATAATGCGCCAAGCATAGATTACGAAACACTTTCCAATACATTCAGAATACCGTAACAAACCGTATAATAAGTTTAAAGATGATGTCTTATATAAGTTAAATCACTTATAATGAATCAAACTAATCTAAAAATTTCGGTATATTGATTTAAATAAAGGTATTTTTATCTCTATTAGCAATTTTTAGTTTAGTTTGATGATGTCTTCGTGAACAATTTGGGAAACGCGTAACACAATTGAAAACTCATTTTCTGCAATTGCCATCTGTAGTTAGAAAAATATCCGATTTTTTTTTGTGCAGTCCTGTATATGACCTATAAATTTGCATCGGTAATACATTGTATGCAAAAAAATTCTTTCAGTTGTGAAATATAGAGATTTTGTGGTTAAATAAAGCAAAAATTACTATTTGGAATTTCAAGTATGAATTCTGAATTTTGAACATTCATTCAACGAGGCAATTTAGGAGTTAAGTATGATCATTTCAATATTTATTCCACCCGACAGATATGCACTCAAAGCAGTAATTGCAACAATATTTTTTATATGAAACAAGCTATATCGACTTCTATGGCATTCAAAGTTCCATAGGTGAAAACGCCGATAGAAAATGGTCAATAGTTTTCGTCGCCGATAGAAAAAAATAAAATAGGCAAAAAGAGGGCACTAAAATACACGTGAATATTATATGCCTGAAATTATCATGAAATTTAAGAAAATTTAATGAATTTATTTAATTTTCAAATAATAAAATCAATGTAGGAAAACCTATTAAGATTACAATACTTAAACAACTTGGAAATTCCTCGTCAAACGTGGCAAATGAGGTGTGTTCGTACTATAACTAGTTTTATAATAATTTTTTGCACCGCATATTGTACTGAAAGTATGTTTTAGTGCATATCAATTTCATTCTATTCGAAAGGCTGTAACATAATTAAAATGCACTTGAAATAATTTTTTCCCATTGGCCTTAATGTAACGGAAAACTTTTGACTGTTCCTGTAATTAAACTATGCATCCGATTTTCATAAAATTGGAAACGACTCGACAAAATTTTGAAACAATTATATATTTAAAATTTCAGACCATTCAGAAGGCTGTAACATCATTAAAATGCTCTTGCAATAATTTTTTCACATTGGCCATAATGTAAAGGAAAACTTTTGAATGTCCCTGTAATTAAACTATACATCCAATTTTCATGAAATTTGAAATGACTCAACAAAATTTTGCAACAATTATATATTTAAAATGTCAGACCATTCGGCTGGGTAGTTTTTGCTCTGTTATATGCGGACGGACAGACGGACGGACTGAACGACGGACTGAACGACGACTATAGGTGCTACGTATTTATATAATTACGAACGCACTTAAAAAGGTAATATTGAGGCTGATTTCTTAATTCCATTTCGTCTTAAATAACTGGCGAATTAGCTACAGTCATGAGCATGGTGTCTAGGTATAGTAAAATGAGTATGCGCTGCACGATGGGGTACCTTGCTGCGCCCCCTAGCGGAAAACTGCGAAATTAAAGTTCCTTTCGCTAAAATGGAAAAAGATACAAAATAAAATCAAAAATGAAGCTGTAGCATGTTCTTGATTTAGTATGAAGTGAGTTTTTACATGTAAAATTAGCTTTCGTAGAATCTCTGAAACGTGATTTTTGTTATATGCATCCACCTGCTTAATTACATGCAGAAGTGTGGCTGCATTAGGTGATGCACATGTATCCTATATATATAAAATCCTAATGAAACGAATTTAAGAAACGATTTCATGAAACGACTGAATATGCTTCACGGCTATTTCTCCTAAAATGGTCAACGTTTGGCGGTGAAATTAACACATTTATCCGCATTGACCCACAGGTGTCAAAAAAGTGGTATTAAAGTTTTAAAATTTGAATTAGTTTTCGATATATTATTTTTTTTTCTAATTTTAATAACATTTCACTAATGATGGCAACCAAATTGCTCCAATTTTGTGGAGAAAGGGGATAACCATAGGGATTATTAGATTTCTTCTTTTTCACTATTTTTAAATTGAAATTATCTTTTACTTCAATCGATAGTGAAGACAATATTGTGATTAAATTATGTTTTTCGGGAAAATTTTAAAAATAATAAAAACTTTTTTTCACGTTTCGATCGTCAGGAATCAGTTTATTTTAGAAACCAAAAATCTTCAAATTTCACGTAAAAGAAAAAAAATATCCACTTTTGTGGAGGAAAAAAAGAGAAAAGTTAAAACGAAAGGGATTATTAGGTTTCTTTTTTGTCGCCATAGTTAAATTGAAATTGAAAAGTGAAATTATTTAAAACAGAAAGAAAATTCAAAATAAGAATTAAATGATCACGTGTTAAAAGCAGAAAATTGGGAAAATTATGTCAAATATTTACACGTAAATATTAAAATAGTATGAAAACTTTAAAGTAATAAAATTATTACACACGAAACGCATTTACAGGTGATAATTACATCATATGTAAAAACGACAAATTTAAAGCTATTTCATTCCGCAGAATTTTAATGTGAAGTCCGGTGGTATAAAAGTAGGGTGGCTAGCAAATCTATTTATATAAAATTCAAGACTCTGTGTGTCCCTCACAATTCCGGTTGAACCGCCTCATTCATCGCGGTAATCATCCTGAAGCCTTAAAGTAAATAAGGCAATTGTTCGATTTATGAAAATAATCTACATTGTATCACATCTGTTCTTCTTCATTTTCTCTGCAATCTTCAAAAACTACACAATTATAACGTCTTAACTTCTAAGTTAAAAATAACAAACTACCAACAACAGATTACCGATATAAACAAACAAACATTTCAGAAATTGTGATTAATTTTTAAAATATAAACAATGCGTTGTGAGTCTTTCCTTTTTAAAAATTCATTGATAAAAATTTAAAAACTTTTGCGTATTGAGTATTTTAACTCATGTTGTATTAATATGCCTTTGACGTCATTCGCTTATGAACCAAAGAAAATAGTTTTTAATTTAAAAGCAAAGTCTTAGAAAATTCAACTCTATTTTCGGTACTTTTATGTTATCCGTGGGCAAATCTCGCCAATAACGGGTTTTTGTTTTTACCAATAGTAGTTATTTTTACGAGTGTGTGATTGAGCAACAATGCTTTGAAGTTGAAATAAAATGCTATGGTATTTATGATCATTATTATTTTTATGTACTTTAAAGGAAATGAGTGAAAGGCATGTATTTTATTTCTGGGTGTCTACAGAATCTGGAAATCATGGATTCATGGAAGAATCAGGGAAATTTATCAATCTGGAAAAATCAAGGAAATGCCACGGAACTTTGTAAAAATATTTGAAAATCAAGGAAATTTGTCTATATATGAAAATATTTGCATTGCACCTTGCCATCGAGACGGATTCCGCCTATTTTATATATCATATTTTTTCACAGGTTAATTAGTATTTTCCAATATTAAAAAAAAAAAAAAAAAAAAAAAAGATGCACATGGTATGACTTTTAGATATTTAACACAAATTAAGGTGATCAGATGTCCTCATTTTCTGTGGATAGCGCTTATATTGAAGGCAATTTACCCGTTTTTGAAATTTTTAAATGATAGATTAGCATAACCTGGCCAGATGGTATAGGTGCAGATTCATGGTTGCCAGTTGTCGCGTGGTGAGTAAATTTCTCGCTGTGGCTAGATAATTTTTCTTATGAAAAAAAAAAAAAAAAAAAAAAAGTATATTTTGATTTTCTAATGCAAAATAATCTGCATATAAACATTTTCTTACACGTACTTTGTATAATAAAATCAAAATAACAAATATTGTTTTCTAAATGTGTCCCGCTAGCATGATTGCTTAGCTTATACATATATTTTTAAATGCATCTTGCCCAACTTAAGACGGGATATTTTATCTGTCCTGTGCTTTTACATTTTAGCAGGTTTTACTTTAATAAAATTCATCTGAAGAAACCTAAGCAAAATTCCTTAGACTGATTACAGAAAAAACTTTTCCCTTACTCTCAAAACTATAAAGTAATTTAAATGAATTAATTAAAATATGTTAAAAAAGTAATACTATATATATATATATATATATATATATATATATATATATAGTAACGGAATAAAAACCAACGTTTTAGCAGAAAAAAAAATTAAGAAAAATATAAATTATAGATTACACAGTTTAAATAAAAAGTACTGTGTCAACGATTTAAATCAGTTGATTTAAATCAGCGATTAAATCGTGATTTTAATCAACTGATTTTTTTTTTTTAAATCATTGATTAAAATCATAAATTTTCTAAATGTTTAAAATGACATAAAAAAGTATTAAAATCTAAGATGAATATAATTTAGAAAGTTTTTCTACAGGTATTTTGACTTATGAATAAACAAAAAAAGAGCTTTAAATAATTCCTTCTAAGCTTAATTCCTGAGTATTGTAAAAGTTTGTAAGAAGCATTGTTTTTATCTGATAAAAAAACAATTTCATTTAAAAATGATATTTAAATCTTATATAAATTGCAGTGTGATAATTTCCTTTTTGTAATTAAATTCTTCATTCTTTAGGCATAGCAAGTATAACAAATTTCTACAAGTAAAAGAATAAACTAGCTAGAATCTAATTTTCTCATTCTACTTTTGCAATCATGAATTTATAGTAAATATTGGAGGTAAAGAAGAATGAAAGAATGACATCTGCTCAACAGTAATTGTAAAAGAATGTATAATAGAAGAAGAACTAATTGGTATAGAAACGTTAAGCACAGCAAGAGTTTCTTCAGTATATGTTCAATATTTTAAATACTTTAACTCATATATACAAATAATAATAATAATAATTAGATTGAAAGGGATTGAAAAGGCAGCAAAACTTTTTGTTTTTTAAAAAGAAAAAAAAATTGAACCACTGAAATATAATAATGTGGTTATTTAATATTTTGAGAATTTCAGATATAACTGGCTATTCTTATATTTACTCTGTATGCGTGTATGAATGGGTTTAACTCATTTTTATAATTTTTTTGGGTAGTATACCCATACATGTGTGTAAGTTTATATTTAGGTGATTAACAGTAATTTTTCTTAGTACAAATGGAAAACGAGCTGCAAATAATATGTATTAGTTTTGTTATGTGTGCTACCAACTATTGAAATTACTTATTTGTAGTTTTTATTAATTCTGCAATTACTTACTGTTTCTTCTAGGCCATTTTTTAAGGGTGCCGCACCCTGACCCTTTTGAAATTGGCGAAATGCACCCTGCCTTTTAAAAAATAGTGAAATTCACCTGTAGTTGTAGCCAGACATTTCTCGTAAAAAACTTCCCCATTCCACTGTATTTCTAAATCCATGTGCCCAACATCTTGCAAAAATGATAGAACTTTATTTCTTTAAAAAAAAAAAAAAAGAATATTATTAAAACATGTTATTTAATTGTATTTTTCAATTTGTAATTCATAAAATTATTAAAATTAATGACACTTTATTTATCATACTAAAAAATTATGTATTTTTTTAAATCATTACTACACATATAACTAATATTATTCCCTCATGAAATAGTGCTATTTTTTGGAACTAGCATCCTACCCCTTTTTCTTTCTAAAATGAATACTACATTATCATTTTAGTAAGTAAAGCATTAAAATATATAATATGTTCCTAATTCGAGAGTTAATTGTTTAATAATTACTAGTTTTAAGTAGTGTTAACAATTGAATATTAAATGCAGTTATTAACAATTTTAAGAAATATTAAATATCACTACCATTTAATATAGTTTTACATAATTATTACAAAATATTAATGTATATAACGTTGTTGTATGATACTAACTAATGAAACTACTTGCAGTTAACTAATTTACAGTTTTTATAATTTCTGTAATTACTAACTAATAATTATAATTTTATTAATTAAAGTGTTCAAATATAAATTATGTTAGCAATTAGATTTTTAATTGTTTTGGAGACCTAAAACTCTCGATAGCTATTCAGTATTTGAACGCTGGGGAAAAATCATAAAAATCTGATTAAAATAAAAAAAAATTCAATTTTTTTTAGTTTTTTTTAATCATGACTTTTTCACAATCTAATGAAAAATAATGTTGCAAAATTGTCACAAAATTTGGTATTTCCGAGTTAAGTAAAAAATCATAAGGCTGCTAATAGAAAAGATATGGACTTACCTCTCAAAACCTTCAAATTATGAAGTAATTTATGAGGCTTTAAATGTGAAACAGTCGCTTGAGTATTTACTCCAACCGGCAGATATCCGCTCAAAACAGTAATTAACAAAATAATTTTCATGTAACGAACTATACCGACTTCCATGACATTCGTCCGTGTGTCATAGTTGAAAGAGATCTTTTCCACTGCCAATAGAAAAAAAAGAAGAAGAAATTAGGCAAAAAGGAGGGCACACATGGATATTGTGTGGCGGAAACATTGTATTTTTGTGGAAAAAGATCATGGGCCGTTCAATGGGCAGATGGGTCACACTTCATGGTTCCACGATTTTATCAGATGATGAGACCGACACATTTTGGAAAAAGTGTGAGCTAGAGAAAGGGATGATTGTAGGATATCAGTAATGAATGCGAGAAAAATAACATGTGATGCCTTTGAAATTACATGGGTTTTAGATTGCATCAGAATAATTTTTAACGGTTGGGATAGTTCTGTTTTGTTTTCTAGCTTCTGCGTGAAGAAGTAACAGAGTAGAAAATTTTAATACAATGTATTGAAGACATGATAATAGTAATTTGAAATTCAATTTGTGGATGAAGTATAGTGTTTTGGAGTTATTATGTAGATTATAAGGATTTCAAATTTGATTTTAGTATAATTTCATACGCATTTGATTCTTAAGCAGCTGGCATAACTAGATTAGTGTGTTAGTTAGAAATATGACCACCCCCCAAGACTTAGGCAAAGGAGAGAGGGTTACAGGGTTCAATATGCCCTCTCGAAATTTTACAAACCTATGTTTATTTATCGAACAATATACTGAATTACGTCATTTTTAAGATTTTTTGTCTAAAAAAAAGGGGGGGGGGGGGGGGAAACTCACAGAAAAAAAAAATCTGTCACTGGCATCTAGAAAATAAATTGTGGCTCTAGAAAAAACAGTTCCATGTCCTCCTTATAAATTCTAGTTCCCTTTGCTAGAGAGTTCTAGTTATCCCTATTAAAATTCAAGAGAGTTTTTCCATTTTATCGTGATCAATCTTATTTAAAAATCTCTGCAAATAAATGTGAACACAAGAAGTGAGTTTTAGTAACTATAATTCTAGTTTATGAATTAATTCTAGGAATCAAGTGATAATTTCTCGCAATTCAAACGATTCATAATATAATGTATCGTTTCATCATCTAGAAAACTATAGACTAGAAATTCTCGATCATTTCGTCCATTCAGTTTATTTGTTTACCTTATTCGCAGAAGTCGGAAATCTGTATTTCTAGTTTAGAGATTTAGAAAATGACTACCCATTAGTACTAGATGAAGGCGGTATATTTTTTCTTTTAGTGCAACATATTTGAATATTAACATATTGGTTCCTAGAACAAAGTTTTAGTATATAAAACTAACGAAAACGAAAAATCATGCATCATTGTACAGATTATGAAACACTTTCCAACGCTGTCGGAATACTGTTAAGAAATTTTATTTTTCGTACATACAGTGAAATGAGATACCTAAATAAATATTTGAAATACAAACCACAATGCAGAAAAAAAAATATTTTCAGCAGCCGCTGTCTATAGCCGATAATATGAAAAAAACTTTCAGGCAACCCTATATATGATCAACTTACCTCATAATAAACTAAATTAGTTTTTAAATTCATATTACAGTTGAAAACATACATCCAGCAGTTATGGCTCTAGTTGGTCCTGTAACCAAAACCTTTTTATTGTCTCTGTAAATAAACGATAAATTCTATGTAGGGGAGACCGGGGCAAGATGACTATGTTAACAATTTTTCTTGTTTATTAATTTATTTTTAAGTATAGTAAAATTAATTTTACATGAACTGTTAGAATATTCCTTTGTAGTATTAAATATATTACCATTTAATATTTCAAATAAAAAAATAAAGAACAATTTTATTTTTTCATAACATCAACAAATCGTCATCTTGCCCCAGTACTGGGGCAAGATGACTTTGGCCTTGGGGCAAGATGACTTTGGCCTTGGGGCAAGATGACAACACTGAAAAAGGTTGAACATATTTTATCTTTTGAATATGTTACATGGTTTAACAAATGATAACTGTATTTTTACATCTTACAAAGTATCAAACTAAGCATAATGCATTGTAACGTAATGTTTAAGTGTTTAGTTCTGCATCTAACAAAAGTCACAAATAAAAATGCCATGTTCATAATTGGAACATTCCTCATGCCACCACTCTTGGCATTTACAGCACTAGATCCATTCTTCTGTTGGTGGGTCACATTATTCCTCGTCACAAGCAGGACATCTGAAAACACCATCCTTTGAAGTTGTTTCAACTGGACTGTTTGGCCTGGGTTTAATAGACTTAGGCCTACAGGAACTTAGTTTTAGTTTTTCTACTCCTTTTTTAGCTTCACGAGCTTCTTTTCTCTGTTTTTTAAACGTTTCTGTTCTTCCTTCTGTTTTCCCCTGTGTTCTAACATTTCTTTAATGGGTGTGCTTTTAAGAATGCTTGAGCTCAGTGTTTTGCTTTTTCTTTTTTTTTTCTCACATCGTGTTGCTTTAGGCAATGATTTGGAATCAAAAACACTAACCGCAAGGTCGCACAAACAAGCGTTTACAGGATTTAAATAGAATGGACAACATAGTTAATTTAATAAATTCCGAAACACGGGGCAAGATGACGAGCTCGTCATCTTGCTCCGAACTGCCTATTTAAAAATATTCGTTTTCATTGCCATGAAGGAAGGCGATTAATTGACATTTATTCATGGTAATAGGTAGTATTTAAACTAAGTTACTCATAAATATTAAAAAGAAACGATATATCTTCCCTGTATCTGTAGCAGACCTTATTTACACATGCATAAAAGTTATAACGTGGCAGCGGTAAACAATCAAAGCTTCACAACTAACACAAAAATGGCGATTTCAGCATCTCTATACTATTGTTTAACGAACGGTCGATAGGAGAGCCAGTAAAGTCCGGTTGATGCTGCCACCTAGTGGAAAACGTTAAAAATTAAGACATTCGTCAACTAGCCTCCTCTTCATCTTGCCCCGGTCTCCCCTACTCTATAATCTATAGAAAACATGCTGTAGTTCACCTCAGTAATGTATATCAATTTCACTGAAATAGTGTGACATCATTAAAATACACTGTAAACGATATTCCCGATAGATAATAATGCAATGGAATACTTTTGCACGTCCCTGTAAACGAACTATAATTCCTACTTGCTCTATACAATATATAAAGCATCTTGCCATCCACTTCAGTGATGCAGATCAATTTCATTATGCTTGAGAACAGTGTAAGATTATTATAATGTACTGAAAACGATTTTTCACCATTGACCGTAATGTAACAGAATAACTCTTGAGTGGCCCTGTAAAAGAATTGTAATTGCTACTTATTCTATACTCTAAATATAAAACACGTTGTCGTGCACCTCAGTGACGCATTTCAGTGTCATCATGTATTAAATACAGTGCCAGCGAAAAAAAATCTCGACATTTATTGAAAAATGCAAAAAAAGTAAAAACATCCACCTTGCAAACTTTTATTGTCAAAACTTATATTTTGTCATATTTCCCTTGGCTTTTATGACACTTTTCAGCTTACTAGACATGGAAGTTATCAAATTTTGGAAATAGTCTTTGTCCATATGAACCAACAACTTTTTTAATACCGCCAGGAGTTCATTGATGCTTTATGGGCGTGTCTCTTGAAGTTTATTTTTCTTGTGGTTCCAAGCATTTTCTATTGGATTAAGTTCAGGTGAGTTACCTGGCCATTCAGATACTGCTATATTATTATCACTTTTGCACAAGTTTTGTCTTATTTATTCACCATACATGAAAAATTGATACCCATGAAGGGACCAAAATTGCAGCAAGTGGTCTTATAGAATTTCTAAATATTTGCTACCATTCATAGACATATTTTTGGGAAGGAAATATTGTCCATCTCTACTCTTTTCACCACTAAAAGCACCCCGTACTACGACACTATCTGGGTGCTTTACAGTTTTCACAGTAAACTTTGTGTCATATCGTGAGGAACTTTTATGTCGTCTTACCTCCTCTGATTAACCTGAAAGTACTTTTATCAGAAAACATTACTTTTTTCCAGCCTTCTGCTGCCCAATTTGAATATTTCTTACAGAAATTTAATTTTTATTTATTCATCACATCAGTCAGCAGAGGTTCTTTTGCTGCCCTTCTGGCTGGTAGCTCCAAATCTTTCTGAAGTCTGTCACAGATGGCCCTTACTTATATATTCATTGGTAAATCTGAATGTTTCTTTTTAACACTTTCCAACAAAGTTGAAAAGTGTTTATGACTTCGGTTTGTCTGGCCGTCTGTCCGTATGGCCGTCTGTCCACGCTCTAACTCTCGTAAATATGCTCGGATCGTTCTGAAATTTTTGAATGTTAGTGACCTCTACCATAGCATGTTCCCTATTTCAAATGAAGTTTGTAGCCTGTTTAGTTCATTTACAGGGACAGTCAAAAGTTTTCCGTTACATTACGGCCAATGGGAAAAAATCGTTTCAAATGATTTTTAATGGTGTTACACTCTTTCAAACATAGTAAAATTGATATTCATTTATGAAGTCCACTAAAATATGCATTCTGTTGAATATGCGGTGCAAAGAATAGTTATTGTTGATTTACAGGGCCACACAAAAGGATTCCGTTCATAATGGTAAAGGGGAAATTGTTTGCGGTGTATTTGAAAAGATTTCAGGTACTATATTATATCCGAATTACTGTATATCTTATACTATAATGCGAGCAAAAATTATGTGTGTATGTACCGGGTGTCCCAAAAAGGACTGACTGATTTTAAAATTCAATAACTTGCAAACGGTGACAGATATTTAAAAAATTCTTGCAGGAGGGTTATGCATAAGGTCAAAAGTTTTTTTACAGTGATTTTCAATTTTAGTTCGAATTACAAACAATAGATGGCGCTGCGATCAATAGACGCTGAATTCAGGCTCGATTTTTGGTACTTCGTGGCCCGGATAATACATTTCCATCTCCTTTGTCAGCATGGAACAAGAGAAAGGACCAGAAATCGAGCCTGTATTTAGCGACTATTGCTTACAGCGCCATCTATTGCTTGTAATTCGAACTAAAATTGAAAATCACTGTAAAAAAAACTTTTGACCTTATGCATAACCCTCCTGCAAGAATTTTTTAAATATCTGTCACCGTTTGCAAGTTATTGAATTTTAAAATCAGTCAGTCCTTTTTGGGACACCCGGTATGTGTGTGTGTGTGTGTGTATGTAGATTTTATCTTAAAAACGGCCATAACGATTTTGATGAAATTTT
Source organism: Maratus speciosus (assembly GCA_963932465.1). Taxonomy (NCBI): domain Eukaryota; kingdom Metazoa; phylum Arthropoda; class Arachnida; order Araneae; family Salticidae; genus Maratus; species Maratus speciosus. The sequence continues at coordinate 93,375,495 of OZ010786.1, read as the reverse complement.
GTATTTTACCATTTTCGGGCATGATAAGACAATTGGGCTAGGTTACGTGTTCGAGAAAATTCGATTAGTGGGTCATTTTGGGTCGTAATGGGTCAAGGTAAAGCTAATTATATCTGAAAAACGGCTCAATCGATTTTGACCAAATTTCATATCCAACCGTTTTTCGACACGAAGAAACTATTGGGCTAGGTCACATGTTCGAGATACTTCGATTAGAAGGGTCATTTTTGGGTCACTATGGGTCAAGCCAATTTTATCAAAAAAACGGCTCTAACGATTTTCACTAAACTCTATATTCTACAGTTTTGGATTACTAGAAAACTATTCAGCTAAGTCGCATGTTCGAGAAAATTCGATTAGTGGGTCATTTTTGGGTCACCGTTGGTCAAGCTAAGTTTATCTAGATAACGGTTTAAACGATTTTGACGAAATTTTGCACCCTACTGTTTTCGGGCACGAAAAGACCATTGGGATGGGTCTCGTTTTCGAGAAGATTCCATTAGTGGGTCATTTTGGGTCATAATGGGTCAGGGTCAAGTTAATTATATCTAGAGAACGGCTCAATCGATTTTGACTAAATTTTGTATCTAACCATTTTCGAGCCCGAAAAGATCATTGGAATGGGTCTCGTGTTCGAGAAAATTCGATTAGTGGGTCATTTTGGGTCACTATGGGTCAGGATCAAACTAATTATATCTAGAGAACGGCTCAATCGATTTTGATTAAATTTTGTATCTAACCATTTTCGGGGACTAAAAGACCATTGGGAAGGGTTTTGTGTTCGAGTAAATTCGATTAATGGATCATTTTGGGTCATAAGGGTCAGGGTCAAGCTAATTATATCTAAAAAACGGCTCAATCGATTTTGATCAAATTTCATATCCAACCGTTTTTCGACACGAAGAAACTATTGGGCTAGGTCACGTGTATGAGAAACTTCGATTAGTGGGTCATTTTGGGGTCACTATGGGTCAAGCCAATTTTATCTAAAAAACGGCTCTAACGATTTTCATTAAACTCTATATTCTACAGTTTTGAATTACGAGAAATCTTTTGAGCTAAGTCACATGTTCGAGAAAATTCGATTAGTTGGTCATTTTTTGGTCACCGTGGATCAATCTAAGTTTATCTAGATAACGGCTTTAACGATTTTGACGAAATTTTGCACCCTACTGTTTTCGGGCACGAAAAGACCATTGGGATGGGTCTCGTGTTCGAGAAAATTCCATTAGTGGGTCATTTTGGGTCATAATGAGTCAGGGTCAAGTTAATTATATCTAGAGAACGGCTCAATCGATTTTGACTAAATTTTGTATCTAACCATTTTCAAGCCCGAAAAGATCATTGGGATGGGTCTTGTGTTCGAGAAAATTCGATTAGTGGGTCATTTTGGGTCACAATGGGTCAGGGTCAAACTAATTATATCTAGAGAACGGCTCAATCGATTTTGATTAAATTTTGTATCTAACCATTTTCGGGCACTAAAAGACCATTGGGAAGGGTCTCGTGTTCGAGTAAATTCGATTAGTGGATCATTTTGGGTCATAATGGGTCAGGGTCAAGCTAATTATATCTAAAAAACGGCTCAATCGATTTTGATCAAATTTCATATGTCATATCCAACCGTTTTTCGACACGAAGAAACTATTGGGCTAGGTCACATGTATGAGAAACTTCCATTAGTGGGTCATTTTTGGGTCACTTATAGGTCAAGCCAATTTTATCTAAAAAACAGCTCTAACGATTTTCATTAAACACTATATTCTACAGTTTTGAATTACGAGAAATCTATTAGGCTAAGTCACATGTTCGAGAAAATTCGATTAGTGGGTCATTTTTGGGTCACCGTGGGTCAAGCTAAGTTTATCTAGATAACGGATTTAACGATTTTGACGAAATTTTGCACCTTACTGTTTTCGGGCACGAAAAGACCATTGGGATGGGTCTCGTATTCGAGAAAATTTGATTAGTGGGTCATTTTGGGTCATAATGGGTCAGGGTCAAACTAATTATATCTAGAGAACGACTCAATCGATTATGATTAAATTTTGTATCTAACCATTTTCGGGCACTAAAAGACTATTGGGATGGGTCTCGTGTTCGAGTAAATTCGATTAGAGGATCATTTTGGGTCATAATGGGTCAGGGTCAAGTTAATTATATCTAGAGTACGGCTCAATCAATTTTGAATAAATTTTGTATCTAACCATTTTCAGGCACGAAAAAACCATTGGGATGGGTAACGTGTTCAAGAAAATTTGATTAGTGGGTCATTTTTGGGTCACCGTGGGTCCAGCTAAGTTTATCTAGATAACGGCATTACGATTTGACGAAATTCTGTAATCTATCGTTTTCGGGCACGAAAAGACTATTGGGATGGGTCACGTGTTCGAGAAAATTCGATTAGTGGGTCATATGGGTCAGGGTCAAGCTAATTATATCTAAAAAACGGCTCAAGACATTTTCACAAAATTTTTTAATATACGGCCGTTTCTGGTCATGAGAGGACCATTGGGCTAAGTCACATGTTCGAGAAAATTCCATTAGTGTGTCATTTTGGGTCACAATGGGTCATGGGTCAAGTTAATTATATCTAGAGAACGGCTCAATCGATTTTGACTAACTTTTGTATCTAACCATTTTCGGGCACGAAAAGATCATTGGGATAGGTCTCGTGTTGGAGAAAATTCGATTAGTGGGTCATTTTGGGTCTTAATGGGTCAGGGTTAAACTAATTATATCTAGAGAACGGCTCAATCGATTTTGATTAAATTTTGTATCTAACCATTTTCGGGCACTAAAAGACCGTTGGGATGGGTCTCGTGTTCGAGTAAATTCAATTAGTGGATCATTTTGGGTCATAATGGGTCAGGGTCAAGTTAATTATATCTAGAGAACGGCTCAATCGATTTTGACTAAATTTTGTAGTTAACCATTTTCGAACATGAAAAAAACCATTGGGATGGGTAACGTGTTCAAGAAAATTCGATTAGTGGGTCATTTTTGGGTCTCCATGGGTCCAGCTAAGTTTATCTAGATAACGGCACTACGATTTGACGAAATTCTGTAATCTATCGTTTTCGGGCACGAAAAGTCCATTGGGATGGGTCACGTGTTCGAGAAAATTCGATTAGTGGATAATTATGGGTCAGAGTCAACCTAATTATATCTAAAAAACGACTCAAGACATTTTCAGAAAATTTTTTAATATACGGCCGTTTCTGGGCATGAGAAGAGAATTGGGCTAAATCAAATGTTCGAGAAAATTCGATTAGTGGGTCATTTTGTGTCACAATGGGTCAGGGTCAGCTAATTTATCTAAAAAATTGCTTAAACAATTTTGACTAAATTTTGTATTCTATCGTTTTCGGGCTCGAGAAGACCATTGGGCTAGGTCGCATGTTCAAGAAAATTCGATTAGTGGGTCATTTTGGGTCACAATGGATTAGGGTCAAGCTAATTGTATTTAAAAAGCGCTTCAAAACATGTTGACATAATTTTGTATAATACCGTTTCCGGGCATGATAAGAGCATTAGGCAGGGTCGCACGTTCAAGAAAATTCAATCAATGGGTCATTTCGGGTCCTAATTTATCAGGATCAAGCTAACTGTAGCTAAAAAACCGCTCAAAAGATTTTGACAAAACTTTGTACTACACCGTTTCTGGACAAGATAAAACCATTGGGCTGGGTCGCATGCTCAAGAAAATTCTATTAGTGGGTCATTTTGGTGATAATGGGTCGGAGTCAAGCTAACGGCATCTCAAAAAGGTTCAAACAATTTTGGCAATTTTTTTGTTATACCGTTTCACAGTACAAAAAGACCATTGAAATAGCTCACATCTGTCGATGAGTTTCGGTTAGAGGGTTTTTCAATCAACGTGGATCAAGCTTATTTTATCTAGAAAACGACTAACGATTTTCACTAAATTTTGTATTCCATCGTTTTCAGGATCGAGAAGAGCATTGGGTTAGGTCGCATGTTCGAAAAAATTCGATTAGTGGGTCATTTTGGGTCACTATGTTTCACGGTCAAGCTAATTGCATCTAAAACAGCAAGAATGATTCAGTGGGAAAAATATATCGAGATAAACAGAAAGCTAATTTTGACCGAGCTTGGCTCGGTCATTCCTGCTAGTTAGTAATGATTGCTCGAAATGCATTTCTAATTATGACATGCGCTTTTTTAGGGTTTCGTTCATCTGACAAAACCCTATTCGTCTCGCTCCTCTGTCTGTCTGTCTGTCTGTCACAGAGCCCGTTCTCAGAAACTATACATATTGGAGACTTGAAATTTGGCAGACTTATAGCTGAACACCACACATCATACGACAAATCATAAAATTTTGCAAAAGTCGTACATTTAACCCTTTGAGCTCCCACATGTGTATTTTAAACAATTCTTTCTAAGTGAGCCCCTATTTAGGTTGGAGGCGTGAAATTTTGCATACTTATAGCTGGACACCTCGCATCAAACGACAAATCATAAAATTTTGAAAAAGCCGTACATTTAACCCTTTGATCTCCCCACATATGTATTTTAAACAATTCTTTCTAAGTGAGCCCCTATTTAGGTTGGAGGCGTGAAATTTTGCATACTTATAGCTGAGCACCACATATCATACGACAAATCATAAAATTTTGAAAAAATCGTACATTTAACCCTTTGGGCAGCCAAATGCGTATTTTAAGCAATTCTTTCTAACTGAGCCCCTTATTAAATTGCAGATTTGAAAATTTGCATACTTATAGCAGAACACCTTAGGTCAGGCGACATATCATAAAATCTTGAAAAAGTCTTACGTTTAACCCTTTGAGCTACCACATATGCATTTTAAGCAATTCTTTCTAAGAGAGGCCTTAATTAAGTTGGAGACATGAATTTTTGCATACGTATAACTGAATATCTCAGGCCACACGGCAAATCATAAAATTTTCAAAAAGTCTTATATTATTTACTCCTCCGGGCTCTAACTTGTGTATTTTAAGCAATTTTTCTAACCTCTCCCCTTTTGAACTTGAAGAGGTATGCTCCAAAAGGACCATGACCGGTAAGGAAAGCTGTGGTGGATGGAGTGAGCAGCAGAAGATCCAAAGATACCACTGGGACAAGATCATAGGTATATTTACCCTTATCTGAGTAGTCCCAGTAATCCTGCCATTTTTTCATAAAATGAGCGCGTAGATGTCTTTTGATGTGTGAGTGCCCTTTCTCCTCTATGTGAGTGCGGTGATGATGCTGTTGCCTCTCATTATTTCTATAATTGTCCTTTAACAGCTCGCTGGCATATCCGCCGTCCTCCTGTTCTTCCAGTTGGTTGGTTAGCAAATATTTTATCGCGCCCGATTTTGCTCTCAAAGCTTAAAAACATCTTCAACTTCTTATGTAACCTTTCAGTTTTACTCCATCACTGAGACAGAGACTTGGATTCTCCCTTATTCAGTACCCAATGTTGTTTCGCAGCAACTTGTATAATATTGTCTAACTTTGTATAACACTGCATTATTTAATGTCCTTATGTTTGTTTCACAAAGCTTGCTAATGTAACATTTTTTTTTAAATCTTATATATACCACTCCGCCCTCTGTCGCGCGTATTGGCGGGCTCAGCCTCGGCTGAAATTTGTAACTTTTTTTTTTTTTTTTGACCTCAATAAAGGGGACCGGGAGGGACAATCTATGCTCTACAGACTCACTTCCTAGTCTGAGCAGTCTCTCTCGGGCAGTAAAAGTAAAAGTAAAAAACCTCTCCCCTTTTCACCCGGGGAGCACTTTTCCAACTGTTGCCGACACCCCTTTGACCATTCTTTCATATCATGCACCATTGCCTTACATATTTTAGTTCCACTTTTTACCGCCAAGGGCGCCTACTTATATTGGGTGCTATCGGCCCAATCCCCTCGACTAATATATCTACGGATAGTATATAAAACGGAGTTTCGTTCGGATAGAGGTTTGTTTAGAATAGAGTGCTCCCCTAGTTACGAAATGTGGAACTAACAGATTTTTCAAAAGGGTAGTGTTTTGAAAGGAATATTAAACGAAACCCTCTGTGCGATCTGTGATCACACTTACCTACCCTTTCGCTATATTTATGCTTACTATAAAGTGCGTATAAATGATATAGTTCGTATACAGAGCTACAGAAGTGATTTCGTAAAGGCTACTGAGTATGAGAATAAATTGCTTAAAGATGGGTTTTAAAAGAGTTATGCATTTTTACGCTGCACTGAATTTAGTGTACTAAGAAATATTTGTAGAATATAGATAAAATGATATACAGGGCGACGCAAAGAGTTGGATACATGGCCGTCTATGGGTGTTAATTTCTGGAAATGTAATTTCAGTAGTTTTAAGAGTGTTTTAGTTTGAATTAAATTTTAGCCAAACAGTGGCGTGTAATAAAGGTACTAGGTAAACTACAGGGCTGCACAAAAGTATTCAGGTATGCTTCCATCTATTAGTATAAATTGCTAAAAGATTAATTTCAACCTGTTATGCATTTTCTTGCTAAACTAAATTTTCCCATTATATAGTATATATATCAACATACAGATCGAATACAGGGCTGTTCAAAAGAATTGGAATACATATTTGGCTATGGGCGGTAACAACTGAAATCAGATTTTTAAATGTTTACTTAGTTATCTTATTTACCTTATTTCCCTAAGTAACGAAGTTTCGTTAAAGCTTTCAGGGAGTGTTGGAAAGTGTTTCATAATCTATGCTGTACGCATGACTTTTCTTACTTTTTTACTTCTGCAGCTGTTATAGTTGGTTTTAACAGTACCTCAAATTTTAATAAACTATAAGACCTGGGTAAAGTCTTTCTTGATCTTCCTGAACCGATTTTTCGTTTTGGTGTACTGCCACGTGGTAATTTGGGTCTCGCCTTTTTTAGGGCATAAATAGTTTGCTTTGATGCTCGTAAATCTAAGGCTATGCTCTATCAAAGTCAAAGCACAAGTTTTTTCAACAATTGTAAGCTTTTTGCATCCCACTATGTGCATCAGAAAAATTTCTTCCTGAAGCGAAAATAATTTAACAAAAACCCTATTTTTAAAACACTACCAGAACTAAAAAAAAAAAAATAAATAAATAAATTACAACGACCATTTGGAAAATGTTTTTTTCAAAGCCTAAAATTTAAGACATAAAAAATCGCACGGAGTTGATCCTACATTACGTACGCCATGAATTAAACATTAATAGTGTTATTACACGTAAAAATTGCAAGCGACAAAAATCGCCTGAGACCCGTCAGATTTCTTAAAACTTACGTATTATCCACCTGAAACTTACGTATTATCCAAGCATATTTCATTGGCTGTTCGGGAAAAGGCTTTTCCATCGTCCAAGAAATCTGACGGCCCATTTTAAATGAAATTTCATTCTTAAACTTCTAAACATCCCACACTATTACTTTTTACACCGTCGTATAGAGAAAAAAAAATGTACTTTTAAATGCAATTTGTTTGAAAGCTGTATCTCGATTTGTTTCTGAGTTATTAATTTTTTTTTTGTAGTTTTTATTACTTTTTTGTCATAGTGGCAACAGAAGTATACATCTCTGTTGAAAGTAAAGGGAAATACAGATTACTGTATAGACCAATCAGAAAACGAACAAAATGTGGATTAAACCAATAAAAAGCTTCAGATATGCTTTTGATTTCCTACTCTGACGAGGACAATAACCATTTTTCCAAATGGTTAAAAAAAAAAAAGAGAGAGAGAGAGAGAGAACGCTGTGTCATTTCAAGCTGCAAGGGGCATCACTCTACTTGACTAACGCAAGATAGAAACTCTCTCCCGCCTCTTCTATTTAAAGCAGGAAAAAATAAAATAAAACATCTGAACATTGAGATTGTGGCTTGAGTGTCAAGATTTTTTTGCTGGCACTGTAATGTAACATTATTAAAATGCGCTGAAAATATTTTTTCCCATTGACCGCAATATAAAACAATAATTTTTAATGTTTCTGTAAAGAAACCATAAAGGTTGTACCCTTCATTTTCAATACTGAACATGCCGTGGTGAACCTCAATAAGGTATATCAATTACATGTCAATCCGAGAATATTTACGCGACTTAGAACATAAACAGACATACGTCTAGACAAACAGAATTCATACACACTTTTCAACTATGTTGGAAAATGTTAAAAACTAAAACGAGTAGGTGAGTGTGATCGAAGATCGCTCAGAGGGTTTCGTTTAATATTCCTTTCAAAACACTTCATCATTTAATTAATAAATCCAAATTGTTAATTTATAATTATTAAATCCTTAACCTTTTCAATAAGAACATGGATGGCAGAACCATGAAATTTAATTTTAAAATTATTACAATTGGAAGATATATTTTAATCAAATAAAAAACATTCCAGAACTGCTTTTCAGACAATTATAACATCATATCGCTCACCCGCAAGAAAAGTGACACATCTCGCAAAAATTCATTTTGCGTTTTATTCCACTAACAGGTCTGTCATAGGTGCGTCTTGATACACAAGCAGTTTCATAAGTGTAGCTAAGTGGAAAATCAGTTTATTATACCATACGTCCATTTGTGACCACAGAAGAGTGGTGGATTGTGTGGGGAGGTAAAATTACCCAACCTTCCAAACCTCACCCTACATCTTCATTTTTAAGGATTTTATGTTTTTATGCAAGTTTTCAGTCCTGCATGCAGAGCTAAGAGCTCCAATTTCATGTTAGAGTAAAATCATGCAAATCTCCCCCCCCCCCCCTTGTTGCTTCTCCTGTGAAATTTACTTTTGTCAAGATGTGTCACTTTTCTTGTGGGTGAGTGATATGTTTATATATCTGAAAAGCATATTTAAATTGTGTGATTTATTTTTCGCCAAAAGAAAAAAAAAAGGAAATGCTTAAAATGGCAGAAAAAAAATAATAATACAGAAGTTCTTTTAATTAAATCCATCGAACAATGAAATGTAGTTAATTTAAAATTTCACAATTTCCAAAAAAAGAATTTTTATATAAAAAAAAATAATTGAGAAAATATTGTACAACAATTTTTGGCCTTTAAATAGCAAAAAAAAAAAAAAAAAAAAAAAAAAAAAATACAAACATTCTGTAAAATTTAATCTATTAGATAATGAAATCTATTCCGGGTTAAAATTTTAAACTCTGACGCCGAGCATCGAACCTGGAACCTTTTGATTAGCAGGCAAATACGCTACAACAGGATCATCTAGCCAGCATGAAAAATACAGAAATTAAGGTTCTGTTTTAAAATCTAAATCGCAAAAATGGTAGTATGCCATTAAAATAATTCATTTAACTAAAATAATATAATACTTTTTCAAAATTTAAATTGTGTGATCTGAGGTAATTCAGCTATAAGTATGCAAAATTTCAAGTCTCTAACTCATACAGTTTCTGATAACGAACTCTGCGTCAGACAGACAGAGGAGTGAGACAAATAGAGTTTCATTAGTTGAACAAAGCCCTAAAAATTTGAAATAATCTTTAATTTCTCGATGATTAATTTGGTCTCCTGTGGAAAAGATTTTACCGTCACTTTGCGCAATTTGCATCATGCACTTGTGTAAATTATGATAAATTTACGGGGAAGGGGGGGCGGGAAATGACATCCCAAGATACATTGTAGATACACAGTATAAAACTGAAAATTGCCCCTCCTTCTCAAAATACTTTTCTAGTTATAGTCCAGATTATTCGTAATATCATGAATATTAATTAAACTTAGGAGTAAATCCAACAGATTATTTCGGTATTTTTTTTTTTGCTCAAATATAACACATTTGAATCATTATCCTAGAAACGTACACATAATGGAAAAAAAAAAAAAAGGGAAAGAAAGAACAGGGAAATTAAGGGTATAAAAGTATGTTTTTATATTGCTATGAACTTTTCTAATATCATGCCAATATTTCCCCCAATCGGGAGAAATATTTTAGTAATACTGTGTTTATTTTTATTACATATCTGCTATTTTCGTAATTATGTTCTCAACAGAAATGATGTCCATAGGCCTGACTTTTTTTGTTATAAATTATTTGTAACACACTAAATATTAGACTGAACGGAATGCTATGCTGAATTCAATATTTAATATTGCATACTATTCTATTTCACTTTACTATTTTATGATCCTGTTTTTACTATTTTTCTTTTTTTACAGTAGTTATTCATCAAATAAAACTATAAATAAAGAAGCTTACTTATTTTTATATACATTTTTAAAATCTTAATATGATCCCAAATATTTGTTTGTTTCAGACAGTTTGTCATGCCACATTTACTCTTAAATACAAATTTTCATATATGAGTTAAAATGAGTTTGGAGATCAATCGGAAACACATTCTAATGTTTGAGAAAGATTGTAGCTAAAATCTTTAAAATAATGATAACATAACTGAAGAGCTGAGTGGAAGAACATGTTATGCTACACTTTCTTAAAAATTGTTTTATCTTTTGTACGAAGGCGTTATCAGGTATTCTATCACACAGTGTTGAATTCAGACACTTTTCTCCGGGAGGGATTTCTGTGTCTCCGGGGGGGACATTATAGAGTTCCGGGGGGAAAATTGCACATTTTGACCATAGAAAACACAAAATCTCAAATCTACCGGGGGGGACATCTCATTGCTCCGGGGGGGAATGTCCCCCCCGGGCCACCCCCTGAAATCAACACTGCTATCACATGATAAAGCTAAAATACCAAAATTCTATTTAGCCTTGAAGATTTAAGACATTATTAATTAATATTTAATATTTCATTATTTAATAATGTAAATAATATTAATATTTTTTTAATATTTAAAAATTAAATATGATTAAGTTTTTTTGATAGAGTTCAGTACCTGTTAATATTTTAAACACAGGGTATCAAACAAGAAATAAATCATTAAAATTGACAACAAAAACTTTCACATCAAATTTCTTCAAATGTAATTTTTGTTACTTAACATGTTCTTCCACTTAGCCCTTCAATTATTTGTAGCAATAATAACAATGTTCATGTAGAAATCTCTACTTTCTCCAGTTATGTTCTATAAAGGGCATAAATATATTTTGATCTGCGTAAACTAACTTCGCTCTTCTTTTAAACATAAAAACTGGACTAGAAATATTCATTTTTTTCACACCTGACACTTCATTTCTCAAAAATAGCTCAAAAATAGTATAATCACTTTCCAAATCTACAAAACATGTTTAAAAGCACAACACTAAATAACAAATGACAGACATTAAATTAATATTACCTGAGTGTAACCACATCAAGACAATGCTACAAACTAATGCATCAATCCAACAAAATGAAAAAATAAAAAAGAAGTAAGAAAAAAGCATTCATTCCTTACGAATTGAATATTTCCAACTGAGCGAAAAAATACCCAGGCTGGGAATCGAACCCAGATCCTTGGCTTACAAGGCCAATGCTTTTCCATTTAAGCTAACTGGGCCGACAACCAGCCAGCATATTTCGCTCAGAAAACCTTATTGTTTATAATAGTTCATTCATTCCTTGCTTATCAACAATTAATGGTTAAAAGAAAACCAAATGACTACACCATCATTTATAAAATCTTAATAATAATTTGCAATATCAAATCAAATCTTTCCTCAAAAAAAGAAAAAAAAAAGAAAAGAAACGACTGTAATTTCAAATTAGTGGTATTCTTTCCAAAGCCATATTTCCGTGAATTTATTTCCTATTTTTCTTTTTAAAAAATTCAAAAGAAATCAGCTATGTTTGAAAAATTCAATTTAGACATAATTGACACAAAAAAAAAAAAAAAAAAAAAAAATCTGATGCTTTGTTTATTTTTGTATTATTTTAGTTTTTTGTGCAATGAGAGAGCAATATCAAAGTTCTTTCTAATATCAAAAAGAAATTTCCTTTGCCAATTTAATTGCGATTCCATTAATGGCATTTAGAAAATACAGACTCAATAGCTTTCACAGACTCAATAGCTTTATGCTAATAGCTCTTGATGGCTTATATGTGCTCTTACTCTTTACCGCAGGAGAAATATCAAGCACCTAACAACCCAAATTTCAAGCACCTTTCAAGAAAATTGGAAAATAGAATTCTATAAAATACTATATTGTTTGAACAATGCAAAATTATCAAGTACAAAAAAATTCACCTTTGCCAGTTTTCAAATGAATGCTATACAATACAATAGCAAATATGAGAAAGTCTGAAAAATATTGAAAACTTTTATCCATATTGTGGTTTTTTCCATTGGCATTTGGAGGAATTTTTCAGCCTTGCAACTGACAAGAGTCACCTTAATCCTAGAGAGGGCAGATCGAAGGGAACAAAGCAAAGTACAAATGCACAGTATTCTGACCTCTCAAAGCATAAATGATCTCATGAAAACAAATATTTTCGTGGATTACTTAACATATGTTTTACTCTTCCCACTTAGCATCTCTAAATTAATTTTAACATTTGAAAATGAAAAATTAAGCACCTGTCAAAACAAAAAAAAAAAGCAGCTTCACTAAAATTTAAGCAAATTCAAGCACTTTTTTGCTTTTTTAAAAATTGAAGCACTTCTAAGCACCATATGAACCATGAATCTGGTGCAGTTTAATATTACTGTTGTACATACAGTGTTCCTAGCATCCTTCGCTCTCTTCAATAGAAAATGAGTTAATTTTAAAGTCTTTCCCCTCCCCCTCCTTCAAAATATCAAACTTAAAATAAGGACCAGTTTCATCTAATTCACTTGGGACTCCCAATAATGTAAAATGAATAGGGAAATAGCCACTCCTTTAAAGTAAGGATTTTAAAACTAGGACACAGGTGGCCCAGCGTGTGATTTTGTACATTAAGAAACATTGAAAAAGACTTTCTAAAAACCTTATTAGAAAAAATTCCTTCTTCATTAATTTTTTTTTTAAGAAAGGGCAAAGGCCACTTACAAGGGAACCACTTTTGATGTTGCATGCACCTAGCATTGAGACCTGGTGCATTTTACAGCCCTATATTACAAAGTTTGAAAATCGATAAAATTTTTCTGTTAAAATAATATTTCTTGATTTTACAGCAGCATAACTTTCTGAAAAGGCAATTTTCAAGACCACTTATCGGACTATTAACATTGAAGTTTTTTAAAGAAAAGCATTTAAAAATAAATATTAGTTATTAATAAGTATAAAATATTGAAAAAAGTTTAAAAAATCCTTCAAGAACCCGCAAGTTTGATTTTGAAAAATTGCAACATATTCACATTTTTGCAGGGAAACAGTTGCCTTTTTTATTTTTTTTTTAAAGTAGAGCTTTTCGGCAACCCTATCCAAATGCCATAGCTGCTTGTCTCGTATGAGGAGTGATTTGGACTTTAGTAGAAATTGTAATGTCCGACCTTATAGCAACAGTAATTTTTCTAAATTGTGTAAAAATATTAATTTACTTTATGATCACTTTTACCAAAGGACCATTTAACACAGCAACATTTCATTTTAAACATTCAAATCTTTATTCCATTCAATTTCAAAAGAAAATAGTTTGCTTATTTTGTATTTCACTAAAAAATAGTTTTCAATGATGTTAGAAGCTTTTATAGAATTATATTTACTATTTATATATTTATTTCCTGCATAGAAAAAAAAAAAAAAAACCCTAATATTTGTTTCTTATGCTATCAATTATTAAAAAAAAATCGCAATCTGATATAATTCTCGGAAAAATTGTAGCGTCATATTTGGCATGAAATAAACAAATAAAAATGTAATAATAAAAAATTTAAAGTATAAAAATAGTACATAAAATATGATTTTAACAGAGAAATTTGATCGGCTCGCTAACTTTTATTTATAGGGTTACAAAATGCACCAGGTCTTGTTGCGAACAATTTCAAAAGTGGTTCTCCCTTGTTAGTTTAGATAATATTCTCCACATTAATATGGTGGTCAGGAATTTTCCGAGATGGACTATTATAGCTCTTGATGGCTTATATATACTCTTACTCATGTATCAATCAGGTACTGTCTAATATTATTGTTGCAAGCACACTTTTCATAGAGTTCTTCACTCTCTTCAGGACTACCCAACAGATTAATTTTATTTTCAAGTACCACTACTAATTTTATTAAAGGAGTTAATCGTATAGAATTTCTGGCAATAAATTAAATATTATATGCATATACAGTAGAAGATCTTTATAACGCAATTCTCCATATAACGCACAACTTCTCAGATGTAAACAATGACTTTTGCAGTTAAAAAGCACCTGCATTTTCACATTGTGAAATATTGCTACTCTCTAGAGGACTAAATTTGATACATTAGTTCAACTTTATCTTCTAATTTAAGACCTTTTTACTGAAAAAAATGCTATTATTACAATGAACATTTTTGAAAATGTCTAATATGAGGGATGGTTGTGTCAGTTATATTTGGATCATGTTTATAGAGTAAATTTTTCAATGCCGGACCTATATTATGCAAAAATTTATAATTTGGATAATTCTTGGTAACAAAGAATGCAGTATAAAGATATTCTAATGTATTTTGATATGTTTCAGACATATTTGGCCATGTTAACAAAGTGAATTTAATGATGTGATCCATATAATGCAAAATTCTATATAACGCACAACCTTGCGTTTTTAGGTTTGCGTTATAAAGATCTTCTACTGTAATAGATAACGGTTTTGTAAATAAAAAAGAAAAGAAGAATTCTGCAGCACCTATATATTCATAATTTTTTGGAACATTTGTTTAAAAAAATACTAGGAGGCTTTGCCCCTGCTCACTAACATTCGCCAACCCCCGTGAATTGCGACACAATTCACATTGGAACCGCTACATGTTCCCAGCTCGCTTGACATTTTTTGCAGCAACTCTAGCCATAAAGAATACTATCATAAATCCTTTTAACTTATAAAATTTTCAAAAAAATCTAAAGTAAAAAAATAGTAATTGAAAGTTTCGTGGAAATCCCAATTAAAAAATGCACTTAGTTGGTGGTACCAATAGGCATAAATCATTTTAACATTATGAAATTTATCAATTTTTGAAATGTAAAATAATTAACTGAAAAAAATTACTTTAGAACACAATTAATTTAAAACTTATTGTGCATAATACTGTACAGTAGGACTGGATTATTTATCAATATATCGACAAATACTGATATGTTTTAATTATCACAATAACAATATCCAAACTCTGCCTCTGATGATATATCCCAATATCGATATCAAAGTTCTGAGCAATACATCCCAAGAAATATTTTTTATTTCCGTACCTCAACATTAAACCATGAAAAAAAGCACAAAATATCCCGTACCAATATCTCAATACCTTCTCAAATCCTTACTTTAGCGAACGTAATTATTCAACACCCCGCTCTATTCAGAGCAGAATATCCCCCTTCAGTGATTATCTCTGTTTGTTCATATCCCAACACGTTATCTACATTTGCTGTTATTAACTGCATATTTCGTTGCTCGTTCGTTACTGAATAAAGCTGTTATCGTCTGTGTTTAATTCCACGGCTGCAATTGGTGTAGACCTATTCATATGTATCAAGGCTTTGATATATCACCAGCTAAAATATGATGTGCGGAGTAAAGAATATTATTGTAGCTTAACAGCTGGAAAGCTCGGCTCGATAAAAACCAATCAGAGTACACTAATGGTACGCTTCGTAATAAGTAAGCTTCGCCTTTTTGCTTTTCGGTACCATGGCAAAGCCTTTCCGCTTCTTCATTGATTGCTTTTGAGTTGAATTTCCTAGCTACTAACGTCTAGAAATTGTCTCTGCTGCGCCATATTATTCGTAGAACATTTTCGTATGATCTTATTTTTTCTGCCTTATTAGCAGTATAAAGAATGTTTTTCGTGTGAATTTAACGTAAGCTGCCTCAGTATTTCAGCTTAAAATGAATATTACTCAATGAAAAAAAAAAAATCAATTAGTATAAAATTACTTCCATGTGTCATTTGATTAATATTTCAAAAAACGTTTTAGTGTTGTATTCATGTAGTAAACCGATAGGAAGGCATAAATACAGTGACATTCATTTTTTGCTTTGCATTTTTGAATTAAGATACTATGATACCATAAAAAAATATTGAGAAAAAACATTTCTGCTGCATCTCCCATCCATTGAAATCTATTTAATTACAAATATATTAGCGTGACATGTAGCAATAAATTAATTTCGATTTTTGCTTTTGCGTTTCACTAATTTTAACCTTTTCAGGGGCAGAAAAATTCTGTTAGTAAAATGATGAAATAATCGACCGACATCAGAATTTTAAAACGAATTTCTTAGAAAATAAAAACTTGCTTTTCTACACTTTCATTATAAAAGTAAAATTTTATTAAAATTGTCTTGGAGCGGGTTGTCAGTTTCAGAATTAAAATTAGTTGGTCACGCCGTGTGACTACCGCCATTGAAATATATACAATATATATAAATTTATTTATTTAAGGGATACTCTGTGAAAAAATAGGTATAAAATAATTGATTCATTGCTTTCTAGAACTGTTTGTATTTAAATTGCTGCTACCTACCTATCTTTCGAAATAAGGATTTTTTTCAACTCCTACGCACATTAAAGTAGTTATCGCAATATATCACCAATATCAATATTAACTGGTTGATATATTGCGATATTAAATTTCTAATATCATCCAGCTCTACTGTACAGCACGGCTTAAATTTCTTTTGAAAAACTCTTGGAAAAACACTACCTGATACAAAGATAGTTCAATATAAGTCAACAAACACTATCTAAAGTTGATCGACGTGAAAAAGGCAATATCTCTCAGACACTTGTCAAGTTAATAAAACAAAGAACACGTTTTCTGATGCGTCTAAAAGAAACTTTTCATCAAAAGGCTGATTTTCTGAATGCATCACATGACCGTAGAATGAACCAATGGCCATTGCTATTCTTACATCTTCCAATAGATCATACTGTATTTAATAAGAGCTCCTGCTCTGAATTTTAATTTGCTGAATTAGATGTAAAAGCCACTAAATATGACAAAATTGTACTAAAATATTTCAGTTTTATACAGACACTAAAGCTACAACGTCATTGGAAGTTTCTAACAAACCGTTCCTCGGCATTTCCTGGCTTTTTCCAGGATTTAACTTCTTCACACTAAGGAAAACTTTCCGAGAAATCGGTTTTGTTTGAAGCAATTCTACCGTATTCATGATACTTTTGCAGTCTACATGAGAATGAATCCTTTCTTTCAAATATGACATCATTTTCACCATCAGAACCCATTCATCCCTTCCAAGATTAAAGCGTCATTTAAGCATTTGTTTTCAAATTCCTGAGTTTTATTAAATATTCATTTTAATTAATTGGAAATTATGTAATTTTCAGAAATATTTTATTTTGTGTATACCAAGGATCTTTAAATAAATAGTAAGAATGCAGTCTATTTATGTGTAGGAATAAGGATCAGGAGTATGATGTCATGACTGACACAGTTATAGTCAAATATTGTAACTCATGGAAGAAAACTCATCTTTTGTTTTCCTAATGACGTCATTATCTTCATTGAAAACATTTCGTTTTCCATATTACTTACTATGAAAGATTATTTATTGTTATTTTATTTACATAGATTACTTAATATTATTTCTTAATAAATAATCTGTCTTCTTCTCTTATGTGATTAGCGCATAATTAAACAGATTTGTTTTAATAGGTTTACATTTTATAACCATTGACATTTGATTTTTATATTTCATATATATTTTATTTTTATAAAACTATTGACATTTTCTTTTAAATATGATGCGAGTTTAAGTGGTGAAATCGCGCTTCTAATTGGTGGAATGCAATAAGGCAAATTAATTGTGTTACTGCGGTTGTTGCCAAATGGCAAACTACGAATTCAGCCCTATTTTAGTGCCATGCAAGAGAAATACAGTCGGACCTCTATTTACGAAGTTGCTAAATCATGAAAAAAAGTTCATTTTACGGAAAATTAGTTAAATAGAGATTCACCTTTTAAAATATTTTAGACTACATAAATAAATTTATGTTCCTAAGCACTAAATATTATTTTTAAAAAGTAATTAATCACACTTTTTTTTATAATGTATATCTATTTTTTAAAATTTACTTTACCCATCAGAAAGAAATCTGCAAGTAAAACGAAAACAAAGTCGGTTCTGAAAGTGAAAATACCTTTATTAAAAAAATTCACAAACAAAATCGAAAAAGTTAAAAATAGTCCTATTAGAGATCGACCTCAGCTATCCTTAGCAAAAAAAATCGTTGAAAAATTTTCAAATTTAAATGAGAAATTCGAAAACAACCTGCTCATAGGTTTAACATAAGCGAATAGGTGTTTTCAAGTGAGTGAAATGTTGAGGGTGAACCGGCGCTATTGAAAGTTTGACAGCGATTTTACTGCACTCGATGCGTCAGGTGCTTGGTAAAACCATTTCAAGGTGATTGATCATCATAAAATATGTTAAAATAAAGAATAAGTTTGAAATGCCCAGAAATATTTTGAGAAATAGGGAGAAAAAAAATTAGATCATAAGAAAAAGTTTGTTAAATAGAGAAAACACTTCGTTATTTGGAGGTTATTTTACGAAGAAATTTGCAAAATGTTCTTGGTTCCAAGAAAAATTTCGCAAAATAGGGAAATTCCCAAAATAGAGGTTCGTTAAATAGACTGTATATATATATATAGATATTAAAATTAATTTTCGAAAAAGTATGAACTTTTATAAAATCAATTTCTAGAAGCTTCAAATACATGAATACAAAATTACAGCTCATTCAACCAAAAAAAAAAAAAAAAAAAAAAATCAGTTATGCTTAAAAAACTACCAACCACTATTACAATGTATTTTGAAACAATTACAAATGAATTTAATTTAACATTAGGAGTACCAAACTTTAAACCTTTATAATTCCTAAACAATTTGACCAAATAACTTCCTGTTTGGTGTCTAAGGTAAAATTTATCAAAAAAGGCAAATCAGGTGTTCAGATTGAAACTTTCAAAATTTGGTATAAATTCTGTGTGATATTGATCTGTAAGCTTATTTTTTTAGCATTTTTTTTTTTTTTTTTTTTTTTTTTTTTTGAATGGCTATTTCTGCTTCTTTCTGTGACAATCTGGAAAGGGGCTGACAAAGTACTATGTATTCACTTAATTCTAATGCAAAATATGGATTTTAGATACATACTATAAGAAATAAAATAAAAAAAATTAAGAGTCTCTTAAACATCATTTTTTAAATTCATAAATAATAATTATATCATCACAATAACCACAGGAGAAAATAATAAAAAAATATTTATTTACATGAAAAAAATAGATAAAATAATTCATCAAATTAGTATACATTTCGGACATATGCTTTCATAATTTTCACATCTTCTAATGGCTTGTCATTGTTATCTGTAGGTACTTTGGAAATCCTTTGAACAACATGCATCCCGCTATTTACTCGACCAAATATGGCATGTTTACTATCCAACCACTGACATGGAGCAAGTGTGATGAAGAACTGACTACCATTTGTGTTAGGCCCAGAATTCGCCATTGAGAGAATCCCTGCACCTTTAGGAAAAAAAAAAAAAAAAGAATTATAACTACATCTCTATTTCCATCACATTTTTAAAGCATTATATATAACAAATATTTAAAATATTAAACATTTTTATTTGTTATTCTAAAAGCATGCAATAACATAATAGCAAAAAATAAACTTTATCTAATTTTTTTAACTTAAAAAAAATATATTTTGTATTTTCTACGACTTTTCTGCTCTTTTTTATTCTCTGACTTTGAAGAGCATAAAGAATATTGTAATTAAATATCATCTTTAATATAACTCTGAAATGAAAATAACCACATTGGTCAAATCCTCTGTGAGATAAATTCTCACATTGTTTAAATTTCATTTGTTGATTTTTGGCTTTTGAGGATTGCCATTATTTAATTTCATTTTGCCCTGTATATCACCACATTGCTGAATGTTTTTTTCCCGGCTCGGATGCTTTGCAGTATTGCAATGTGCATGCATTCTATTCTCGGCACTTCAAGCAATTTCTATTTCTCTTTGCATGATAGCAGAGCGAACCCTTTAAATGTCAATTGTACATGGCACTGATTTTGATTTTGGCCAATAGCATTTTGTCTTGGAGGCACAGTTCTTGATGGTATACCCGTATTACAGTTCAAGTTCTTGTTTTCAAAGGCAAGGTAATTTTTTTTTTTTTTTTTTTTTTTTTTGTAGTTGTTGTTTTTCAAATTTGAGAAATGAATTTAAATTGTTTCATGCATCTACCTTTTTTTTTGTCTCCATATTCTTCATATATATATTTTTACTACTGAGTCTTTCGGCAGTTAGATTCTGATAGGTGGGTGGTTGAGTAAAGATGCATTGGTGAAATTGTGATTAATTAGCCATTTAAGATGTTGCTCGGTGAATTTTTTGTATGCAATAATGTGGAGATTTCGCAAGCAGCGCCTGCATTAGACTGAGTGTCTCCCGTATTTTCCGCTTCGAGATTAAAAAGGAAACAAGCCTTTACGAAGCTGTGTGAAGTAAAAATGCCGAAGAAGTAAAGAGAACGAAATGAGTTTCTACGACGCAGGGTTTTGTTAAAAAGAATAGAACATATTTCGGAGAAATAAGATTGAATATTTACACGACGTAAGAAAATCATAGAAGTATTCAACGACGTTTATGCCTTTAAGTAATTAAAGAACGAGAAGAGCGTTTATATCTGTATTTTTTGTGTATGTATTCGTCTCAATAAATGTCAGTGTTCGTCCTAAAAGTGAGTTGTGAGTTAAGTATGGAGTCTCGCCCCCATAAATTGGAGTCAGAAGTGACAGTTAACCCCCACCAATATGATTAATTAGAGTTATTCATCCTACATATTCAAGCCGGATATTCTTCTAACGGTGAGTTCATTGCTATTATTTTATTATGAAGTTAGTTGAAATACCAGAACTGGAAGTTGCGTTTAAAAACGAACGAACGCATAAAATTAAATTGCTGCATAAATTCCTATTTGATGCTGACGGTGATCGCTCTAATAGAAAGAGAATACGTGATTTTACTGGTTTCGGTTTTCAAACCGACAGCACCGAATTCAAAAATAAAATAACTAAAGTTCAAACTGATTTTTCATTAAATGATCTGATTACAGTGTGCAATCTACTTTGTATTGATAATGAGGGATCTTTAAACGATCTCGCAACCTGATTAGTGACATACCTTTCAGATTTGACCTTACTACAAAATAATATTATACAAAATGAAAGTGACACCGACTCGGAACCCGAACTGCCTTCAAATAATATGACTTCAAGTAATAACACTCAATTATCAAATTTTGACAAACAACAGCAATTTCCAGTTCAAAGTTTTATGCCATCGTCTATTAATTTTACTGATATTGAAAGTGTAATACCTCCTTTCGATGGTAGTTCTTTTAGTGATATAAACATATGGTTTAATAATTTTGAGGATGTTACTAATATGTTTAATTTATCTGACTTTCATAAATTCATATTTTGTAAAAGATCATTACGAGGAAAAGCCCAGTTATTAACACAAACAGAATTTCATATAAATACATATGATAAACTTAAACAACTCTTAATATCAGAATTTAGCACCACTTATAATTCTGCCGAGTTACATGATATATTAAATAAACGAAAATTGCAAGAAAATGAATCAATAGAAGAATATTTTCTTATCATGAAACAAATATGCTCGCGTGGTAAAATCGAGGATTCCGCATTAATGCAATACATCATAAACGGCATACCCGACCCCGTTTTCAGAAAATCAATGTTATATGGATGCCAATCCATTGTAGAATTCAAGCAAAAGCTCAAAATTTATGACAAAATTCGACATGACTATGAGAACACTAAATTTCGTAAAGTCAAACCTGAAATGCCAATGAAAGAGAAATCCTTTCGACCAAAATCTGATCTTTTTTGCTTTAATTGTGGTTTGTCGAATCATAAAAGTAGCCAATGCAGACATAAAGATAAAGGCCCTCGTTGTTTTAATTGTTCGAATTTTGGCCATAAATCGGCTCAATGTGATCAACCAAGGAGGCCTAGAGTTAAGTCAGAACCCTCCAATGTTTCCACTGTCACGTCGAACACTTTCATGACCAAACAAGTCATTATTTCGTCTGTAAATGTTACATCATTGGTAGACACAGGTAGTGAAAGAAGTTTACTAAAGGAAAGTATTTATCGCAAACTCCCTACAATTTCGAACCTTGAACATTCAACTATCACACTAACTGGATTAGGAAATACTATAATCAAACCCCTAGGTTTTTTCTCTACGAACATTATGATAGATGATTTTAATTATACAACTAATGTTTATGTAGTCCCAGATTATTCCATATCTTTTGATCTTATTATTGGTACAGATATCATTCAACAAAGTATTTTAACAATTTCTGGAAATAATATTTCGATGCAAAAAATCGAGAAAAATGACGATACGTCCAATAATTTTTTGATTAATATTGCTCATGTGTTAGACGATCTTAATCTTGATTTATCTCATATTACCGATGAAACAATACGTTTAAAAATTTCAGAACTTATTCAAAATTATTCCCCTAAAAAAATAAAGACAACTGATGTTAAATTATCAATTCATCTGGAAAACGAAGAACCTGTTACTTGTCCTCCCAGGCGCTTGGCGCAAATAGAGAAAAACTTCGTCGAAAAACAAATTTCTGAGTGGCTCGAAAAAGGAATTATTCGTAAAAGCACTAGTAATTTTTCATCACCTATTGTCCTAGTAAAAAAGAAAGATGGTTCATATAGATTGTGTGTTGACTATAGGAAGTTAAATTCTAAAACACATAAACAACGTTTTCCCCTCCCAGTAATTGATGACATTATTGATCAGTTGCATTCTGCAAAAGTATTTACTACTCTTGACCTTAAAAATGCTTTTTTTCATGTCGAAGTAGAAGAAAATAGTAGAAAATATACTTCTTTCGTAACACATTCTGGTCAATTTGAATTCTTATATATGAATTATGGCCTTAGCGATGCACCGTTAGTGTTTCAAAGATATATTTATAACGTTTTTCGAGACCTCATTAATGAAAAAGTACTTATTGTCTATATGGATGACTTCATAATACCAGCTGAAAACGAAGTCGAAGGACTCCAGAAATTACAACGCGTCCTTACAACTGCATCCAAATATGGTTTAGAACTGAATCTCAAAAAATGCCACTTTCTACAACGAGAAATTGATTTTTTGGGTTACCACATTAAAAATGGTCAACTGCACCCATCCCCCTTAAAAACTAAAGCTGTCCTTAATTTCCCAGAACCTAAAAGTATAAAAGATGTACATTCATTTGTCGGACTAACTTCATATTTTCGTAAATTCATTCAAGATTACTCTTTAATAGCTAAGCCTTTAACAGATCTTCTTAGAAAGGACACTAAATTTCACTTTGGCGACCAGCAACGAAATGCATTTAATCAGCTGAAACACATCCTTTCTTCAGGTCCTGTTTTAAGCATTTATAACCCTAGTAACGAAACAGAAGTTCACTGTGATGCATCTATTGACGGTTACGGAGCAGTCCTCCTTCAAAAGTCTTCTATTGACAATCAATTTCACCCTGTCTATTTTATGAGCAAAAAAACCACAGATGCCGAACGTAAATATTCGAGTTATGAATTAGAAGTTTTAGCTGTCATAGAAGCCCTTAAAAAATTTCGCGTTTACATTCTAGGTATTCCTTTCAAGATAGTCACAGATTGCAACGCATTCGCCCTTACTATGAATAAAAAAGATCTTTGCACCAAGATTGCTCGATGGGCTTTAATGTTAGCTGACTATAACTATACATTCAAACACAGACAAGGTACACGCATGCGCCATGTCGACGCTTTAAGTAGAAATCCAATATGTATGGTCATTCAAGATAGTTTTACTACCAAAATCATACAATCACAGAACACTGACGAACATATACAGGCCATCAAAGAAATTTTGAAAACAAAGCCATATGACAACTATTTCCTTAAAAATAACGTTCTCTATAAAAATCATAAAGGTATCGATCTGATAGTTGTGCCGGATGAAATGCAGCTAAATGTCATTAAACACGTTCATGACAAAGGACATTTTGGCCGTAAACGCTGTGAAGAACTCCTTAACGAAGAATTTCTCATCCCTAATATGTCAAATAAAATTGATAAAATTATAGCAAATTGTGTAACATGCCTTTTGTATAATCGCAAACGTTGCAAACAAGAAGGTGAATTACATCCCTTACCTAAAGAAGAGACTCCTCTCCAAACCTACCACATTGATCATTTAGGCCCTCTTGAAACAACCAACAAAAATTATAAACATATTTTGTCTTTAATAGACGCATTTACTAAATTCGTCTGGTTGTATCCATGTAAAAGTACTTCTGCTACCGAAGTTATATCAAAACTACGACAACAAAGTCATACTTTTGGCAATCCTTCCATTATCATTAGCGATAAAGGTCCTGCATTTACAAGCAAAGAATTTGCTGATTATTGTCAAGATGAAAATATAAAGCACGAGACAGTTACAACTGGCCTTCCCCGTGCCAATGGCCAAGTAGAGCGACTTAATTCCACCATAATTTCTGTAATCTCTAAAATGTCCAAAGACGAACCGACCAAATGGTTTAAACATGTTCCTAAAGTTCAACAAGTCATTAATTCAACTTACCAAAGAAGCATTAAGAGAACACCGTTTGAAATATTATTTGGTACAAAAATGAAACAGAAAGAAGATGTAGAAATTATTGACCTCTTAAACAGTGCAGTCGAAGAACAATTTATGAAAGACAGAGAAGAGCTCCGTAAAGAAGCCAAGAAGAATATTCTGGAAATTCAACAAGAAAATCGCAAGCACTATAATTTACGATGTAAGAAACCCCGTAAGTACAAGCTTGGTGACCTTGTAGCAATTAAGAGAACCCAGCAAGGACCAGGTTTAAAGTTGAAATCTAAATTCTTAGGTCCGTATAAAGTAATCAAAGTGAAGTCTAATGACACCTACGACATCACGAAAATCTCATCAACTGAAGGACCGATAAATACTAGCTCCTGTGCTGAATACATGAAACCTTGGCCTGACGAAAACTGAAACTTGGGGGAAAAAAAAAAAAAAAAATTTTTTTTTTTTTAAATCTTTTCTTTCTGTGTCCTATAAACATTTTACAAGTCACTGCTTTCAAAGAAATCCCTATATGATGTTACGCTACTTCAACTATGACGTGCAGATTAATTTTTCTTTTTTTTTTTTCTTTTCCCCTAAGAACAGTTACTGGTTTTTGTTTTTTGTTTTTCAGGTTCTATTTTACCACATGTCGCTGCGGCAGCTCCAGATGTCAGGACGGCCGCTTGTGGAGATTTCGCAAGCAGCGCCTGCATTAGACTGAGTGTCTCCCGTATTTTCCGCTTCGAGATTAAAAAGGAAACAAGCCTTTACGAAGCTGTGTGAAGTAAAAATGCCGAAGAAGTAAAGAGAACGAAATGAGTTTCTACGACGCAGGGTTTTGTTAAAAAGAATAGAACATATTTCGGAGAAATAAGATTGAATATTTACACGACGTAAGAAAATCATAGAAGTATTCAACGACGTTTATGCCTTTAAGTAATTAAAGAACGAGAAGAGCGTTTATATCTGTATTTTTTGTGTATGTATTCGTCTCAATAAATGTCAGTGTTCGTCCTAAAAGTGAGTTGTGAGTTAAGTATGGAGTCTCGCCCCCATAATAAAAGGCCCAATATTTTGTTAAAGACACTGCTTTAGAAACTAAATTTCTTTTTTTTCGTGGTCAAAAGACAGAACCTTCTTTCTTCAAGTATTTTGTAAAGTTTTCAATAAAGATCTTAATTCAATATGATTGTCTGCTTCATATGTCTTTCTACAAATCTCTATAGAATAAGAAGTAAGACAAAAATTTTTATACATCTAGTACATTTTATACATCAGTGATGAAAAGAATCAAATGTTAATCAAACTTAAGGTTATTGTATGACAATTTAAAGATTTTCACAACTATTTACAGTACTATAAGGCTAATCCAACAATATTTTTAACATCACATCTTCTACTTGGATGCATCAGATATTCTAAAATGTATTTGCACTAAACTGGAATAGCTCTTTGATAGCCAGCTAAAACTAACAGTGTAAGTGGGAAGATCTACTAATACTGTAAAATAAAATTCCATAACATGTAGTTCATTATTTAATACATTTAAAAAAAATTAATAGAAAACTGAAGTCATATGCAGTGAAACCTATACCGGTCATTTTTTAGTGTTACCGAATCTCATTCATAGAAATAACATTACACTACACCCCTGAACAACGAATTCCGAACAACGGCCACCCCACAGCACTTTTTTTTTTTCAAATATTCCTTATTCTCACATTTTTATATTGTTGTCAGTTTTTTTTGTCAGTTTGTTAATTTTAACTGCAATTCTGTAGAACTAAAATTGAAATTTAATGACAGATTTCTCCAAATCAGGAATCCGAAAATACAGAAATAATCGTAGATTTTGCTGAGTTAAATGATATTTTAAGTAGAATTGGAATGACCATTAAATTCAGCGAGTACATGAATGTAGATAATGATTTGGCAGAAACCTACTTTTAATACAATAGAAGAACTGATAGAATGCAAGATCAATGAGAATAAGAGTGATGACAAAAATGAATCAGAAGATAATATGGAATTATCACAAAATTGTAGCGTGAATTCATATTTTGATGTTCTTTTTAGCTTCAAAGAAATTTAAAATTTTGCGCTCACTCAAAATGATAAGGAAATTGTACAACAAATCTGTGGAAATGATTATGCATTTAGAGAAAGAGATATGCTTAAAAAAAAAAAAAAAAAACGAATAAATGATTTCCTTAGTGTAAAATGATAGTATGTATTTTTTAACTGTAAAATAAAATAATTTTTGACAATTATTTTTATTTTAATGCACTGTAATTTTGACCTTTTAAAATGTAGAACCTCTGAATAATGGCAACCTCAAAAGTACGGCCACTTCATTGTGCTCCCAGTGATGGCCGCTATTCAGAGGTTTTACTGTACTTGTTTTATGTGCAGGCATTATAACTACTTGTATTATGTTATAAACTTCTATTATATCCACAAACAACTTTATAACACTTTATGAAACACTTTATAAATATTTATTTATAAAAAGAAAATATTAAAATAAGAATAATAATAATAATACAATAATTATTAAAATAACAAGCAGTAATGAAATTTTCTTTAGAAAGCATGTAAAATAAATTAAACTAAAAACAAACTAAGTTTTAAAATAAATAAAACAACAGTGCTGTGGAGAACAAATGGAGAAACTAATGATTTCTCAAAAGAAGATTGCATGTCAAAATTAATCCCAAAATAGACTTAAAAGTGAAATATAAAATCATAATCTATCTAACACATATAATGAGATATAAAAAATAAATGAATATGAAACACAAAGTCCTAGAAGAAAAAAGAAAAAAATAACTAGAGAACAGGAATTCTGCTTTTTCAGAATTTAGTGTCGCCCCTGATGAAAAAAATATATATATATGTACAGTGAATTCTCGATAAGTCGAATATTCGTTTAAGTCGAACTTTACACGAAGTCCTGACCCCTTTATTACAAATCAATGTTAAACTTTCTCGTTTTGTTGAAGTCTACATCTTTTAAGTCAATTTTTTTTTTTTTTTCAGAAAGACAAATAGCAGCAATTGAACTAATTTCTTAATTTTTCAGCCACAGCTCAAAAATGCTGACACTTTCTGTTAGATAAAACTTTTCTGAACTCCTTCGCGGCCTTTGAAGGAAGCTATTTTTACTTCCCACCTTCCTTGTCAGTGAGAAGAGTCTGCGAGTTGCAATTTCGGTGGCAATTGTTCCCCCTCCCCCATTCATTTCTCCTTTACGTATTCCCTTTTCTCAACTCTCAGGTGGCTTAGTGTATTCTAATTTGCCATATTTCTCACGCTTTTGTAGAAGGATTTTTTTTTTTTTAATCTTTCGATTCCATTATTGAGATTTCATTCGGGTTAATTGTTTTAATGTTGAGTCTTGTCATTTTAGTGTTTATTGCTTTCACATCGTGATACATTTTTAGTCGGGTTTTTTAAAATGTCGAAGCGGAAATTAGAAATTCTTACTTTAGAACAAAAAGTAAATTTGATAAAAGATATTGAAAACAATCCTAATTTAATGAAAAAGATCTAGCCCTGAAATATGGTATCCCTCGCAGCACTCTATCTACCATACTCAAAGATAAAGGACGCATTTTCAAAAGACGTAAGTCAAGTGTCAAACCAAAGTGCAAAATGATGAATACGTGTGCCTTCCAAGATATCGAAACAGACCTCGTAAAGTGGTTTACATCTTGCTGTATACAGAAGAGTGTAATTCCTTTAAGTGGTACGATGTTACAGGAGGATGCTTTGGATTTCACAAAATTATTGAATGTGGAAGGATTCCTTGCAAGCACGGAATGACTGGGAAAACTTAAAGCTAGACACAACATTGTGTTTTGGACATTAGACACTGAAGCAAAAGATGTGTCTGATATGCTGGATATGCTGTGTGATGAATGGAAGACAGTTTCATTACCCAAACTTCTTTCAGTCTATAGTGCGGACGATGTTTACAATATAGATGAAATGCGAGATTTTTACAAATGTTTTCCTAAAAAGACAATGATGTTTAAGGGGTAATCATGTTCTGGTGGAAAGTTAAGTAAAGAACGTTTAAATGTGCTTGTCGGAGCAAATGCTTGTGGAACAGAAAAATTACCTTTACTGGTCATCACTAAATACAAAAATCCTCGCTGTTTCAAACATAAAAAGTCACTTCCGGTAGAGTAAAGATCGAATAACAAGGTTTGGATGACACTGATATTGTTCGAGAAGTACATCAGAAATTTAGATGTAGTGTTTCATGCAAAAAAGCGTAAAATGTTTATCTTCGTTGATCCGTGTAAAGCTCACGGTCAACTTTTGAACTTGAAATCTATCAAGTTAGAATTTCTCCCTTCTAACACAACTTCTAAACTACAGCCAGCAGACCAGGGAATAATTAAATGTTTAAAACTTCCTACAGAAAAGGGTGGAAGGCAATCGAAGATGACGAAAATGGAATAAATAAAAAGTGTGATGTGTTAGAAGCAATTAGACTGATTTCAAGTCCCTGGAATAACGACGTGAAACAAATCACTATCAAAAATTGCTTCAGTAGATGTGGCTTCTTTGCAAGCAATGCGCACTCATGTGTTGTGAGTGAAAATCTACACGATCAAGTTATTTCTGAAGATGACGATAATTAGTTTTTGAATATTGACGAAAATGTCGCAGTTTGCGGAGAAATTAGTGCTTCAGATATAGTTGAACCAATGAAAAAGTTGGAGAGCGATTCTGAGTTTGAGGATGATAAGGAAGTAAATTGCGTTTCACCTCCACACAATCAAGAAGCACATGCGGCAATGACGACACTACAGCGATATCTCGAACATAGAGACGATGTGGACGATTCTCTTTTCCTTTGTTTACATACTTTCTGACATGTGAAAAACAAAAAAGTTTCTTCAAACAATCATACTTAACACGGTTTTTCGGAAAAATTGAGTTTGTAAGTACACTGTAAAAAAATTTCCCTTACTTTACACCAAAAAGGGTGGCAACTAAGTTGCCACCCCAAGTGGTGTAATGAAATTCCATTTGTAAGCTGGTGTAATGAGCCACCAGCTATCAAATGGTGTAAACAAACACCACTTTTAGTGGCAACTTAGTTACCACCATTTTTTATGTAAATTCACGCTACTGTTTATCTGGTGTAAACTCACACTACTGCTTATTTGGTTTGCACTTTAATAGTAAAATAGAAAACAATTTAAAAATTACATTTTAAATCTAATGAAACCATAATTTACAAAAAATAGTTTAATGCAAAGAGGCTGCTAAACATTATTTTAACTGCGATAATTTATTATCTCAATTAAACATTTATTTTAAAAATTTTAGTTTTGGTAAACAACGAAATTTCCTCACAAATCATTCGTTCATTACATCTGGATTTATGTCACTGGTTTTCGAATAAATAGTCTAAGCAAATTAAAATAAACATACCATAAATACAAATAAACATTGCAAATTGTACAAAAATCAGATACAGAGAGCTAAAAAACACCAACCTCTCACGTGCTAAAGAACAATTTTTATCACTTTTAAAATGCAAATTAAAAATACTTAACGACATAATTAATTAATAAACACTACACCACTAGAATGCTTGAACTTTAAGCTTTTAAAAGATACTAATAGTTAAGGAAAATTATAAGGTTTAAATAGTTAAAAAAGTGCTAAACAAACGCTTAATGCTTAACACTATGGGAAAGCGGTCTGAGACAAAAATTTTTATACCAAATTTCATGAGTTTTTTAAACATATCTAAACTCAACCCAGGAATACACGGTGGGTGGTGGAGCAAAACCCGTACTTTATAGAACATAAAACAAGTATTAGTTTTTCAAAATAAGTAATAAAAAGTTGAAAACAAGCTATGTTAAAATATGTCAACAACAGTAAAAATCCCATGTATTTCTAATGGGCGGAGCTAACTGAAAAATCGAAAAATGTCAACTTTTGAAACAATCAGAAAATACACAAAAAGTGTTCAAAACTTTTAAAACTAGATAGAATCTTGAAGCTTAAGCTTTAAATGAGCTGAATATCACATTAGTTTTTCAGAAAAAGTTAGTTTTTGTAGTTAAAAAAGCTTAAAAATATCGTTGTTTACGTAATGTATTTCCTGTGGGAAAACAAAAGTCGTAATCCTAAAAACGATACTTTTTAAAATGGCTCGCAAATAGTTAAAACTTATTGAAAACTTAAAATTCTTGGTTAAAAAATAATCTAAGATCTTTAATTTAGTTGAATCGAACATTATTTTAAAGTTAACAAGCGGAATTCATTGTATACTGAGCGTCTCAAAAGTGACAAAAATGCCAATATTTGAAAATGGCACAAATACACTGTAAACGTAACTTCATATACTCATAAAATTATAAATATAGCAGCTAGATATAAATAGAAGGTATTAAAATGTTGAAAAACGAGTGGGAATTTTTCAAAAATATGAAGTTAAACATAAGTTTTAAGTTCTTACCCTATTCCGAAGAAATTAGCCAAAGAAGACATTCAAAATGGCAGACTATGTGTCGTTTAAAAACTCACCCGAACTGGTGTTCGGTTTCCACAATTTCTTTAAAAGATTAAAATTAAACCGTTTTGAGTGTATCATGTAACTTTATTCGGTGTTTACACCAAACTTAGAGTATATT
The DNA here is from genome assembly GCA_963932465.1 of Maratus speciosus. NCBI lineage: Eukaryota > Metazoa > Arthropoda > Arachnida > Araneae > Salticidae > Maratus > Maratus speciosus. The sequence goes on along the minus strand of OZ010786.1, from coordinate 93,344,105 downwards.
TAAACCGTTTTGAGTGTATCATTACACTTTATTCGGTGTCTACACCAAACTTAGAGTATATTTAATCCTCATTTGGATTTCATAAACTCAAATTAAGTGTAACTATAGTCCCTTTTTTTTACAGTGTACCTTATATGAAGCATTCAATTATATATCTCTTTAGCGCTCATTTTGCAGACTCCGATATTACAGTATAATTGCAATTGCTATGTATATGATTGAATTATTTTTCATATATTTTCTCTATGTATTTAAGGATTTTTGATAAGTCGAACTTACGATAACTCGAATAATTTTGTCGGTCCCTTCGAATTCGATTTATCGAGAATTCACTGTATATAGATACAGTAGAGTCCCGATTATCCGAGTTAATCGAACTTATACCTTTGGAATGGATCCTTTTCTCTGGTGGACTAGGAGTTATTTTCTTCTGATGGACTGATGGCTTCTATTATTATGAAACAGCCATTATAAATGAAGTGTTAGGTGAAGATGGAAGAGCAGTCATAAAAAGTTAGAACTCTGATTTTCTGGCCAGAATGGGAAAAAAAAATATGGCCATTTTTTTATTTTTTTTTTTAATTATGGCCATTTTTTCCCCATTCTGACCAAAAAATCAGAGTTTCAACATTTTATTGCTGCTCTTTCATCTTCATCTAACACTTCATTTATAATGGCTGTTTCATAATAATAGAAGCCATCAGTCCATCAGAAGAAAATAACTCGGTTAAAGCAGAAACTCGATTAAGCGGGACTCTACTTTAGCTCAGTTTTAAGACTTAAAACATGTGATTTTATTTATATAAAATGACGTCATCCGAATCCGCTGAAGAATTCGTCATTTACGATCAAATCATAAACATCTACAATAAAGTATGGGTGGACATCACTATCTCAGAATAATACACAAATGCAGCAAAAAAAAAAAAAAAAAAGTTCATTTATATTTTTTCAAAATAGCACATATTTTAATTATTGGGGGTACAAATTAATTCGGTCCGTTTTCAATAGATGGCTCTGGCTGATTTGTTTACTGAATAATGATAGATGTTTTTGGCATTGTTAGAAAGGTTTGACCTTTGTCAACCATATTCAGTCAACGAAGCTTCGAGTTTTATACAACAAAATTGGTTTTCTGAGCATTCAATATGTCGAGTTTTGTGCTAAATAAACAACATTTGCGGGAAGTTTTGATTTTCTTTTTTAATTGGAAGAAAAGTGCCGCTGAAGCGCATCGATCGCTTGTGGAAGTATATGGTGAATCTGCGCCATCTGATAAATCATGTAGAGAGTGGTTTCGACGCTTCAAAAATGGTGATTTTAGTGTCGAAGACAAGGGGCGCCCGGGCCAGTTGAAAAAGTTCGAAGACGCCGAATTGGAGGAATTGCTCGATCAAGATCCGTGCCAAACGCAACAAGAGCTTGCAGGATCGTTGGGAGTCACTCAGCAAGCAATTTCCGTGCGCTTAAAAAACATGGGAATGGTTCAAAAGCAAGAAAATTGGGTCCCATACGAGTTGAAACTGCGCAACGTTGAAAAGCGATTTTTCATCAGTGGACTGCTGCTCGAACGACAACAAAGGAAAGGTTTTTTGCATCGAGTTGTTACCGGAGACGAAAAGTGGATACACTACGATAACCCCAAGAAGAGAAAATACTATGCTCGGCCTGGTGAATCATTGCCATCAACGTCAAAGTCGAATATTCATGGTCTGAAGGTAATGCTGTGCGTTTGGTGGGATCAGACTGGGATAGTGTACTATGAGCTGCTAAAACCTGGCGAAACAGTTACTGGCCAACGCTACCGACTGCAATTAATGCGTTTGAGCCGAGCATTGCGTGAAAAATGCTCGGCCCCATGTGGCAATTGTCGTTAAAAATTACTTGGAAATGTTGAAATGGGAGGTCCTACCCCACCCGCCGTATTCGCCAGACATTGCTCCTTCTGATTATTGGTTGTTCCGACGGATGCATCACGATTTGGCTGGACACCGCTTCACTTCTTCCGAAGAAATTCAAGAATGGCTCGATTCATGGTTTGCGTCCAGAGAGGACTCATTTTTCAGAGATGGAATCTGAAAATTGCCAGAAAGGTGGACAAAGGTTGTGGCTGCCGATGGAAAATACTTTGAATAACATGTTTTTTCATTTTGATAATAAATAAAAAGTTTTTTTAACGAAAAAAAAAACGGACCGAATTAATTTGTACTCCCAATACTTTTTTTTTTTTTCAATTTTTATGAGAAAGTGGCAACAGAAAGATATTATTGCTATTTCCCAACTATTTTTTCTTTACTTTTTACAGAAATGGAGTACTTGAGTTTGCCAAAATTAAACAAATGTCGCTAGAAACTACAAAAAAATTAATATCTCAAAAATAAATGGAGATGCAGTTTTCAAACAAATTACATTTAAAAGTACTTTTTTTCCCAATACAATGGAATAAAAATTGAAAATGTGCGATGCTTAGAAGTTAAAAAAATTGCATTAGAGATTATTCTGCAATGATACATCTGCCCTGTTTTATAGCTGACTTATACAACATAACGTTATTTCTTGGAGACGACACATTAATAGGTGGGAGAAAGAAATAGCATAATAACTTTGTGATTTTCTTTTCCCATTTTCAAACCAGGGTTGAATTTTGATAGTTAGTACTATATTATAACATCAGAAATTTGGTTAATTGGGTACATCACCTTCCCAAGTTTGGTATTCAGTATAAATTTTAAAAAAGTGGCAATATGATCATGATTTTTAACAAGAAACAAAATTTAAATACTATTTAACTAGTGTGCCTTGAAACAATTTTTTTCTGGTAATAATCAGGGGATTTTTTTGTATTATAAGACAAAACATTATAAGATAGTATTTGAATTATAAAATACCACTTTCATGGAAACAGACATTACAGATGTAAAAAATTCTTTTTAATAATCATGAATACAAATAACTTGTCTCTCTATTCTAAAAAAAAAGTAACTAACGCTGTCACTGTTGCCACCAGTTTTGAATTTTTGTGAACGGAGGTCTTTGTTAATATTAAGAAAAATATTGCATACAAAAATATGAAAATCGGTGGTATTATAGAGAAATGTTTGATAAACATGCAGACGGTTTTGAAATCAGAGAGAACAAATCGCTCGTCTGTCTTAGTGATGCAACGAATAGTGGTTTGGCCGAATAACCGAATACCAAATATTCAGCCAAGTTACAGCCGAATATTCGGCCTATTCGACCGCCAAATAATGAACTTATTTTTACCTAAAAACAAAATATAGTATGCACTATATGCACAATTCTTGTATATTTCACAATTAAAATGTATTGTTTTCTTTAAAAAAAATTATTTATATACAAATTTTTAATTTTTGAAAGCATTATTTTACTCTGAAAAAATATCCGGCTATGTTCGGCCTAAAAATTGTCTCAATAATATAATTCAGCCAAAAAAAAGAAATTCTTAGCAAAAGTTCCTCATCAGGTACTGTCTAGTTACATTTTAATAGATATTATTGTGTGTTGTTGTTACATTTTAAAATAATGACAAAATTTTAAAAGTACTAGGAAACATAAGTTTCAGCTTTCAGATGAAATAAAATAAAAAATAAGAAATCTTAATATCTTAAGAAAAACCACTGATAGAAAGGATGAAAGGAATATCCTCTAAAATGGTGGAAAGAGATCATTGTAGACTTTATAAAGCTCACAATTAACAAAATTTTTTGTATCATTATTATTATCATTATTTTTTTTTTTCTTTGCTGTCAGGAGATAGCACTATTAAAAAAATCCCTGCCGGCTCGGGCCTACAGGCGGAGGTAGATTTCGAAGTTAAGTACTAAATTCACCAACAAAACTTAAATCAAGATTAAAGATAAACCCAGTTCCTTCGCTAAGAATGAGCTCTAGGGAGCTAAACATTTTGTGAAAATTCTACTATACACACATGCATGTATATTGAATAGGTTTAAAAATGGCTAAATCAAATTCAGAGAATCTCAAAGTGTTAAAATATGTTAATAATTCAATACTCGGGTTTTTATCATGTTTTAATACGTTTCTTCAAACTCAATGACGTTACATATTCACCTGCTGTGGTCCATTATATTTTCAATATGACGCAATATTTTGTTGTTTTTTTTAATTCGTCAAACTATTTATTTCATTTTGAATTTTCATGCAGAAATCTTGCTCTAGAAAACTTATGACGTAATATTCAATTTGTTTTCAATTCGTCAAACTATTTATTTCATTTTGAATTTTCATGCAGAAATCTTGCTCTAGAAAACTTATGACGTAATATTCAATTTGTTTTCAATTCGTCAAACTGTTTATCTAATTTAATTTTTCACGTGAAAACACTGCATTAGAAAAGCAATTCTTGTGGTGAGAATTTTATTATTGCTTTTTTTTAATTGTTGGCAACAGCTATAACGAAAAATATTTATTTTTTCCTGCCATTGTTGTGTAAAAGCTGGTTTTATCAGTATCATGTCAAGACGGTATTCAAAATTTTAAATCTTCCCCATTCCCATTCCCTTGGACCGATTTTGCTCATTTTCAATCCCCGCCGAGAAATTAGCTATCTTAAAGTTGTTGGCGAGTTTGAAGACGTTCCGTGCATAATTGCGACTTTTATCGTGCGGACAAAATTTAGTACATACATACATATATATATATATATATATATAAACTTTTTAGGTGGGGGTGGTTTTGGGTTCCTGGGGTCATGTAATGAAAAGTTATGAAGGAATTTTTCAAAAGTCGCACCATGGTAACGACTGCAATAGGTAGTATTTCTTACGAAATCTACCTAAAAGTGTATAGTGAATGTTTTCAGATTCAGAGGAAGAAAATATTTGTAAGGAAAAGCAAATTACATTCACTGCATTTAACAGTATCTGATGCTCTAACATACCAAAGATCAATAAATGATTTCATTGTTGTAGGTAAAAAAATCGTTTACACATTTTAATCATTCGCCATTAGCATGTTCAAAATTAACTGATATACAAATTAATGAGTTAAAAATTCCTAAGAAGAAATTAGTTCAATGTGTGTAGTTCAAACTACTTAAAAGGTGACATAAACAAATAAAAAATATTATTTAACGCAACCCTGAGATCTATGAGATATGTTTATGTCATCTTTTAAGTAGTTATAAGTATGTTTGTATGTTATAAAGTTTATTAATAAGAAGGTGAAAATTTCCTTCACGACACTAGTGTTTAATACAGTGTTTTGACTCTATTGATTTATTTTGAATTTAACAGATTATGTTAGCTCATTACAGATACTTTTTGTGCTTACTGATACAGCATAAATTTTTTTTAACATGATTCCTAAATTAGCCTCTTATATAAAAAAGGGTAGATAAAACCCATTCGAGGTATGAAAATTAATGGAAAAAAGTGTTTGTTAATTTCAAATAAAATTTTCATTATACATGATGAATATAAATTGTCAAATTAAAAAGTTATATTGTGTAAATATAAAAACATTTGTTACAGTATTAGTATTCGGCCAAGGCCGAATAATGGACTTGATACTCAGCCGAAGCCAAATATTCGGCAGACAGGCCGAATATTCGTTGCATCTCTAGTCTGTCTGTCTGTGTACGATGGCTAGCAAAATCTACGGCACGTACGAGGTTCAAAATTTTTTTGAAAAGAGTCCAAGGCCTCTTCTAATGCACCATATCCTCAGAATTTTAATATTCTAATTATTAGCTGAGTAATTAATTAATATTCAGACATCACTCTCATCAAAAGTACGCCTTTTTCCCCTCATATTACTTTCGGTTGGTTGGTTCATAAAGCATCGCTCATCAAAAATACGTTTCTTTGTTTCCACTTGCTTTCGGTTGGTTGGTTGTATAAAGCTTTCGCAGAAATAATTAAGTAAACCAGGATACAATTAAATAAATCAATTTGAGTGCTTAATGTTTCAAGAGTGACTGTTTTTTCAACTAAACATTAAATTTTAGCATGAAGGTGAAACACATGCTTTGAAAACATATTTAATAATAATGAGCGTTTAAGAGAAGGGATTAGTTTCAAATGACGTCACAACCTAGCAACCAACTTGACAACCTGGCAAGCTTTTTGTTTGCCACACTGTTTTCTGTTTTTTTTTTCTACTTTGATTGGTTGAGCGATAATATCTCCTAAAAAATCGGCGATTTTGGTTGGTTTACAAAAAATTGGAGGTGCCTGTTTGATGCTGATTTATTTAGATACCAAGAAATGTGTTTTTTAAACGTTAAATAAAAGATTAGAATGCTCCTTACTGGCTCTTTTACAACTAGAAATTAGAAATTGGCAACAATAAGTCCTTGCATTCTAATGCTTTCTGCTGCTGTAGCGGGTAGCAACAGTTTTAATAGAATTTAAATTCTCATTTTTGATACTGATAATGATTTTTTTTTTTTCAGAAGTGTTTTTTTAAAGACATTTTAAAACGCATTTTTTAATTGCTCTCTTTTATGTTTTAAAGACAGAAAAATGTTCCGAATTTATCGCCCGCCTACTATGCAGTGCCGCAGGCAGTGGGAACTCATGTCGGATGTTTGTACAGAACTTTATGGATGGGGGCGCTAATTTCACTAATTGGTTTATTTCTTTTATATGCTTATTTTAAACGATAGTCGCGTTACATTTTATTGTAGTATTCTTCAGAACAGCGTGCGATTTGTAAAAATACAGCATAAATGTTACTTATTCGAGATAAAAATTTCAGAAGTCTTGATACCACTATTTTCGAAAAGTAATTTCAGCAAATATTAAATTCTTGGTTAAGACCCCCCCCCTCTCCCCCCCATCCATGTATCTATGGGTAGGTTGCGTGAAGAGGTTTCGTTCATATACGCTTTTGCTAAGAACAGAGTGTGCTCGCTGGTGGTGAAATGTAGAACTAACAGACCGCAATTTCATTTAAAGTAGGGAATCTAACAAGGCGATCTGTTTGAAACTTCAAGATAGTTTATAACACATTAGAAAAAGTTTATATAAGAATGTCGCATGAAATTTCAGGAAGGTGGGGAGAGGAGGAGGGGTGATAGATTTCTTTATTTTTTACCTTTTGCGTTTCTTACCCTTTTCGGTGCATTTTTTTGACAGAGTCCTGAGATAAATGAGTCTTATTAAATATAAAAATGTCAAAAGTTTGTTACCACTATTTCTGAATAGTAATTTCAAAAATATCTTAATTTCTTGCTTAAGACTTCCACCCTCTCGAGTAACATATCTACTGATAGGTTGTGTAACAGAGTTACGTTCAGATACAGTTTTGTTAAAAATACAGTGCGCTCCCTGGTGGTGGAAAGTGGAACTAAGAGACCGCGATTTCATTTAAAGTAGGAAATCTGACAAAGCGATCTGCTTGAAACTTTAAGATAGTTTATAACACATTAGAAAAAGTTTATAAAAAATGGCACGTGAAATTTCAGGCAGGTGGATGGGGAGAGGGGAGGGGCGAAATATTTCTTTTTTTTTTACCTTTGCGTTCCATACCATGTCAGGTGCAGTTTTTTGACGGAGTCCTCAGATACATGCTACTTAGTACATATAAATGTGACAAAAGTTAAGTTACCACTATTTCCGAATAGTAATTTCAACAAATATCATAAATTCTTGCTGAAGACCGCCACCTCCTCGAGTAACATATCTACTGATAGGTTGTGTAAAGGAGCCTTTGTTAAGAATAGAGTGCACTCCCTGGTGGTGGAATGTGGAACTAACATAACGCGATTTTGTTAAAATTAGGAAATGTAGCAAGGCGATCTGTTTGAAACTTTAAGAACGTTTATAACACAAAAGATAAGGGTAAAAAAGAATGGTGCGTGAAATTCCAGGTTGGGAGGGAGGGGCTCTAGATTTCTTTTAAAAAAATTAGCGTTTCTGACTTTTTATATGCCGTTTTTTAAGGGTGTCATGAGATATATGCTACTTATTAAAAGTTACAGACATTATCTCTGCTTTGAAAAACACCTACTTTTATTTTGGAGAGTAGATAAAAACCATAGGGTAAAACTTTAATGGGAGTTCAAATTTAAACCAAAATTTTAAAAATGCAGCATTTACAGATTTTAAACTTTAGCTTCTCGGCCTATATTTGTAGACTAATTAAGAGTATGTAAATTTTAAAAAAATGATTCAGAACTTTTTGTTCGAAATGGAGAAAAATCGACTTTTAAAAAGAAAAAGAAACGCTTTTTTTAATAGAGAATGAACGCGAATTCGTTAAAATTTGGAAAACGAACTAACCGATCGACTTGAAATTTTCACATAAGTTATAACAGCCCTTTGACCACTGTTTAGTAGAGTAATATTTGTATAGAACATATTAGGCTCCCTGTCGGTGGAAGGTTGCACTACCCACTATTTTCAAATAGTAAATTAAGCAAATTTCTTAATTTATTATTTTAGTCAATGTCCTTATTTTAACACAATGTTTATCAAAGCATCTAAATAGACCAGATTTACATCTCCTATAAAAATTTTGAAACGTTCGGAAGGGTAGAAATATTTTTTACAAAACAAAATGTCTGCAAATGTCCACGAAACCAGTAAAAATCGGAAGAGACTCAAGGGTGAAAGGTTCCATTCTCCCATTGGTTGAGAAGAAACAAGAATCCCGCGATTGATTCTCAAGGTTACAAGTCCTGATAATTGAGCAGTGGTAGACAATTCTAACTAACAAATCAAAAAACACATAGCATTTCACCACCAAAACAAATCGCCAAGTGTCACTTGAGATTATTTGAAGTATTAAGTTGCAATCATATTAAATTTTCTTTACGACATGTAAGGAATTTTAATTTACTTCTCATATAAAGGGATTCACGGATAACAATGATATGGTATTTTTTAAAATATCCCTTTTTCCCTGCAAAAAATTGATAAAACTGACTTTCTTTTAAAAAAGTAACCAATTTAAATATTTTAGACTTATTATTTTGTAACTTACTTTTAAATTACTCATTACATATATTCCTTTTGTATATACAGGTGTATGTAAATTTAAACTAAAAAAAACAAAAAAACATATCCCATATTTTAAAAGTATAAAATTGATATTTATACGAAAAGTAAAATTTAATATTTTTTTATTTATAGCTTTGCATCAGGAGGACAGAAGCTTAGGGGATTCCCCCCCCCCCCCTTCCGAAATAATATCCTGGCTACGCAACTGCATTTAATTACCTATGTGTTTTGACTGTAGTTATGTGTGCAAAGCAACAGTAAACTCAAGCACCCCCTCCCCTTCCTTGATAGCTGATGTGTTTTTTAAAAATAAAAACTATATAAAACAATTAATAAAAATACTCAGTCAAATTTTATCCATTTTTTTTTTCATGGCACTTTGTGTGCGTAAATATAAATAATTAAATGGCCAAACTAGTACTCAAATAATCAAAATTGTCAGAAAGGAATTTAGATCATCTAAATTCTACCTTGCCCGTATAGTAATTTGCAATATTAATATCTATTTATTATTACTGCAAAATAACAAACAGGGCAAAAAAAAAAAAAAAGTATTTCTTAGATAGTTAGATAGTGAATGAAAAAGGTCAAGCTAAAATAAATTATAGTTCACACTTGTAGTGAAATATAATGAAAAAATAAATTAAATAATAATGACTTTTTTTTTTTTTTTTTTTTTTTACTCACTTAAAAGAAAAAAAAAAGTTGGAACCCAAAACAATAATATCTGAGCAATAACTACCAAAAACTATAAGAAGTTTTTATAATGTATTTTGTTGCATTAAATATTTCTAGTTAATGATTACTTGGACTAATGCCTTTAACTTAGTTTTCAAATATTTAGGGTGGTAATAGTGAAGGAATAATTTATGATAATTTTTTTAATAAAAATAATTTATGTTTTTGACTGAGTTTTCAAATAATATATATATATATAATATATGTATTGTTTTAAAAAGTAGTTTATTAGAATTTTTTAATAAAAACAATTAAAATTTTTTTAGCAAATTTTAATAAAAAGTACTTAACAATTAACTATTACAAATTGATTTAAATAATTAATTACTTATTAAGTTAATAATATTATTAAATATAAATTCATAAATTAATAAAATTTTACTTTCAAATAAAATAATCTGAATATAGTTATGTATTCAGATATATTGTTAAATAATATAACATAAAAATAAAAATATTTTATATAAGTGTAAGAAATAACATTATATTTTCAAAAATATTCATTTTAAGGAATTGAAATAAATAGCTTTTAAGTAATATGAGTTTTAAAAATTAATTTCATTAACAGTATTTTATCCATAATAAAAAATTACAAAGCATTTGATAATAAAGTAATAAAGTTTTTCTGTATGAAAAATACTAATTAATTGTAAAAGAAAACTTTGATAAATTAATTTTGCTAATTTAATATTTATCTGATACTAAAGTTATAAGGGAAAAAAATAATGTAAGTTTAGGAGATATTATTATTGAATTACAATAAATGCTCACTTTAATTCATAAAAAAATAGCTTATATGAATTTCGAAATTTATTTAAAACTAAATTTTATTTTATTTAATAAAAATTAAATTTCAATTTTATTTAATTTAATAACAATTAAAACTTAATTTAATCGAAATTTTATTTAATTATCTAATTGACAATTAAAAAAATTGGAAATGAACTGATAATAGAAATCTACAAATCTTTATTAACTAACTTAATAAAAATCGAAACAAAACACAAATAAAAAATACAAAAGCAACAGAGAGAATAGAACTCGCCTACTTAACCACTTCACCGGCTGCCCCGAGATAACTCGGGGGTAAAAGCACTGTTTCCCCATACCATTCGCCGGTGAAGTGGTTAAGTTTGCTAGACAAGCGCGTTAACCACTAGACAACATCGTCCACACAAAACTCTCACCAAAATAGCATGAATTAACTAGGTACGATATTTCTCAAAGTGCTTCCATTTCATCATCAAATCATCCCTGCGAAGCAAGCCAAGACCGGTTTCTGATCAACCAATGAGAGAATGGAACCTTTCACTCTTGAGTCGCTTCCTAAAAATCTGAGTGTTTTGTCGCAGTTCTGCTCGCTTTCGGTATGCATAGACTCCCAAAATCAACTTATGCAAAATAGTACGTATCTTCAATTTAATATTTTCTTGCGGTTTTTTATATTTAAAAATATAAATTCAGACAAAAGGGAATTAAAGGTACAAAACCATACAAATTTGAGGTTCATTCATCACGGGCCCGGGCAATGCCGGGTGGGTCTGCTAGTTTTAATATAATTTGCAATGTCAATTTCCTTCAACTAATCAAATTATTCATTCTTTTATGTAAAATAAGGAATAAGCACAGCAAATGTATTAAATGTCTGCAAGTAAAAGAATAAGTAGCCAGTATGTTATTCTCAATCTACTTTTGTGATAATAAATTTATAGAAATTGGAGCTAAAGAAGAATGAATGAATGACAACTGCTCAACTATTATAAAAGAAAGTTTAAGAGAAAAAGAACTAATTGGTATAAAAATGTTAGCACAGAAAGGGCTTCTTTTGGTAGAGTTTGAATAAATGTTTGTATTTTTATTTATTTACTTGTGAACTCATATACACCAAATAAAGAAATTAGTTAGGAATTAAAAAGGCAACAAAACCTTTTTTTAATTATTTTTATAATCTCTACTGTGCTAATAATGCGGCTATTTAATATTTTGAGGATTTCAGATATAAATGGCTATTTTTATATTTATTCTGTATGTGCATAACTCATTTTCATAATCTTTTTGGTTAGCATACACATACATGTGCGTAAGTTTAGATTTAGGAGATTAACAGTGATTTTTCTAAGCAGAAATGCAAAATGAGTTGCAAATGATATTTGTTTGTTTGTTATTTATGCCATTATGTTAGTTTGTTATATTATTAATGAAATTATACTTATTTGAGGTTTTTATTAATTCTGCAATTACTTACTGTGTATATTATTAATTATAATTTTAATAATTAAAGCATAAAAATGTATATTATTTTCCTAATTACTGAGTTGGTTGTTTAATAATTATTAATTTTAAGCAGCATTAAGAATTTAATACTAAATGCAGTTATTAATAATTTTATATAATTACTACAAAATATTAACGTATATAACATTATTGGGTACTTGTTAGTTATCCCGTCGACCAATTTCACAAAATTATATAAATCGCCAAATTATACAAATTGACATAATTTTTATTTTAAATAACGAAAGAACAAATAAATTTGTATAAAATTAATAAAAGTACAAATAAAACGTCAAAATAAAAATCACTTGATGACATAAACACGTGTAACTTGCTCAAAGTCAAATGAATGTGACATTTACGATCAATCATTATTGGCATTTAATCTTACAATTTGGCGACAGTAATTTGGTCGATGGGATAACTAACAAGTACCCATTATTGTATACTACTAACTAATACAAATGAATGCAGTTTTATAATTACTATAATTACTAACTAATAATTGTAATTAATTAAAGCTTGAAAATGTAGGTTATAATAGTAATTAGAGGTTTAATTGTTTTGGAAACCTAAAATTATTGTAGCTATTTCGTATTTTAACACAGGAAAAAAAATCGAAAATCTGATTTAAATTTTTTAAAATCTGATTTAAATAAAAAGAATCCGATAAAAAAAAAAAATCATGATTTTTTTCACACCCTAATTTGTGTATTACCTCTTTGAAATGCATTATAAATAACATGAAAGCTACAAGTGGAAGTGACAATATCAATTTTAAAATGTCCTTAATTTTTCTTAAGCTCCTCCAAGTTTTAAAATTTTTCAAATTAACGTCAATACCATAAAGATTAATTTGCAACGGCTTTGATAAATCCAAATTGGTAGAATCGTTCAAAGAACATCTTGAAGGAAGGAGACATATGTTTAGTTTCATCCAATTCTATATCTCATGATGTTAGAAGGCATGTTTCAGTTTGATTTCATTATGACATCACAAAGCATGCAAATAGCAGTGATTACCCTCAATTTCCCAGTGTTGCCAATTGTTTTGGCCAGGTTTTCCCAGGTTTGTGGAATTTTTTGCATTAGCATTATCCTCTGATTTTTATAACCAAACTTTATCCCCTGAATCTCATAATCCCCTGATGAGTATGAACTCTGTGATGTCTCACTGCTACTTCTATACCCTCAGATTCACATCTAACATTGTCCTTTTCATTTTCTGAAATCACTCTTAATGTAGATAAGACTGCTTTCCAACTGCATACCAGTTGTTACAAGCATCCTTACACAACCGAGTTGCCAAGAGTAATTCCAATTTAATACCTACAGATTTTTTTTTTTTTTTAAGAAAGAAAAAGAAGAGTTACTCAATGTGCTCTATCTGCTTGTAAAAACTACACAATAGTTATATAAACTTTGTAATATTTCTTTTTAAAAAGGTATGGAAATTATAAAGCATTGCACTGCCTAAGAGCCAATTGGATTCAACGAATGAGCTGAACATTGAAAGAAAATCAGCATATTTATGTCCTTGAATCTAACTTGCAAACCTGAATATATTCCAGAGATGTTAGATGCATTGTAATATCACTAATCTCCATGATTGTCAAATGTCATAACATGTAACTAAAGAATTGTATTTAAAACTGCTTCAAAAACATTTTCTGTAGTGTGAATTGAATTATTTTATTTTATTTTTTTAATTAATAAAATAACAAAATTTTAACTAAGAGACATCCTTCATTAAAATCTAACGAATGCACTTAAATGGTATTATGGTACAGAATCTAGTATGACAGAAAATATTTAGATTTAACTTCATTATCTATTTTTTTCACTCACTGACTTTTCCATATTAATCTTCATAAGTTGATGGTGACAAGTAGATCTTTTACCAGGGTTACTAAAAAGTGCAATACAGTCAGACAGAAAATAATTATACTTTGCAGTAACTTCCAAACACAGCATGAAATTTCCCTTTATGCACCGAGCTGGATAGCTTTACATTTTCACACAAAAAAAATTTCTAACTATAGAAAGATTTTATAATGCTAAAATGAAAAATAAAAAGTTCTGCTTACTATGAGCAGCATTTTGCTTCTTTCAAAAGCTTGTGCCCCCCCCCCCTTTTTGTCACCCTGTGCAATTGCACACGTCCAAATATATATATATAATATATATACAGTAGACACTCGATTTTACGAACCTCTTTTTTACTAACTGATGTACTGGTCCCGACCAGCATCCCATTGGACAAATGTTACTCCCATTTACGAACTTTCGATTTTACGAACACATTATATGAGTCCCATCAAGTTCGTAAAATCGAGCGTCTACTGTATATACATTAATACATTAACTCTCTTAAAGGAGGAATTGAATAGAGAGCGAATCCCATTGTTCTCATCCATCGAACCCTGATGCACTCATGTCGGAGATTTCATCGCCAAAAGGGTGTCATTTTTTGGCGGTGATCCCTTTCTTGGCAATTTTCTGTTTTCATTCTCGTGATAAAAGAAACACTCCAAAACGAACGCAGACGAAATAGGTCATGGTGGGATGCGGGAAAAACAGGTTTGGCGCGCATTCTCCCCACCATCATGTGATGGTGGGGAGCATGATATGTGCCTCAAGAAAAGGTTGCCATTTCTGCATCCACTTATATTAGAAGTCTATGCATTAACTAAACATAGAATGCATAACATAATTAAAAAGATTTAAAATAATTGATTTTAAAATACCTGAATGTTTCAAATCTGGATGTATTTCATCTTCAAAATTTTTTCCATAAATGCTGCTACCACCTCTACCTGACAAAACATATATGAATTACAAAACTATAGAACAATATTACATTGCAATAACATCAACCAATGAATGAAATATTTTAATCAGATTCTGATTAAAAATCATTAAAGAACATTGTAAGAATGGTCAAAAGTCCCTTGTACTATCAATATTTTAGTCCGGGAGCCGATGACATCGCAATTGAAAAAATTTTACGTAAATCGACAGTAAAAAGTAATATGAACAAAATAAGCTAGGTATGACTAGGTTTGACATGCCGAAAGTAAGCTTAATTAAATTACTAATTATTATTAAAAGGCTGTAATAAATTACTGTTTTCGCATAAAATCGAGACCTGGTGCCCAGACACAAAATAAAGTAGCCTCCGGTAAAAATTCAAAGCAAAATAGATGTGTATTTTAATCACCGTTCGCCTCCTTAAAATATGTATACAGTATTTTCCGGCAGAATAAAGTTTGTCATACCAGTTTTTTCTGAAAGGGTACAAAATTTTCTATAAAATGATCTAAGAGTGATCAAAATCCGCAATGATGGAAAAACATAATTCTTTAATAATAATTAATTTAATTAAACATATTTTTGGCTGTCAAACTTAGTCATACCTAGCTCATTTTGTTTGCATGACTTTTTACTATTGATTTACATAAAAATTTTTCAATTCCATGATGATGGAGCTTTTGATGTCACCGGCTCTCGGACTATTTGCAGTCAAGGCCCACACAAACCATTCGCCAATGTGCCAAATGCACACAAATCATAAAATTTACAAAAATGATTTACTTTGATTAATCCTATTTTCGACACCTGATATATAAAATTTTCATGACCAAAATATTTCAAGATTTCCACAAAAGTATAAAAATAAAATATCTAAAATCTTATTTTTTTATGCCACAGTGTAAACATAAATATGTGACTTTTGTTTCAAACAGCATGGCAGTAAAAAAAATCTTAAATCTAGTCTTGATTTTTATCTATAGTATGTAAGACACCAAATTTGATGCAATTATATGTATTTGTAGCAAATATAACTAATGTTTACTAAGATTAGATATAACTGAATTGGTTTTCTTTCTGTTAATGTTTTAATCTTTCTGTAATAATCTGTAATAATGTAATAATCTGTTTCTTGTAATAATGTAATCTTTCTGTTTCTCTCTATTCTTAAAAAAAAGTTGCTGCCGCTACCATAACTGAATCTACTGCGATCTTTTCCCTTTCTTGGCTTAGCCTGCAAAAACTATTGCATATAAAATCATGAAAACTTTTAGTTTAAAAGAGAAATGCAAGATAAACATGCTCAGGCAGACAGTTTTTAAACTGAAGAAATATTTTCAGTATTATTTAATGTTGAAATTGGTCAAGATAGTTCAGTTACATAAGTTTTATATGATCAAAAACTATGGATAATGATAATAGTTTAATTTTTTTAGTGCAGGTATTAGGCCCTGGCCTTAAATCGATTTAACTCTTAAATCGATTTAAAGCTTACATCGGAAATCGCGATTTAGCTAATGTCAAATCGCGATTTAGCCAATGTCTTAAATCGCGATTTAGCCATTGTCTTTAAATCGATTTAAAACAAAATACTGATTCAGAGCTAACATCGGAAAACCGATTTATCTACTTTGATGTATCTACCACTTACATGCCAAGCTGGTGTTAAATCGATTTAGTAGGATCCGATTTAAGCAAACATCGCAAGCCTCAATGCTTTCCGATTTAAGACAAACAAGGCAAGCTGGTGTTAAATCGATTTAGGACGATCCGATTTAAGCAAACATCGCAAGCCTCCTTGCTTTCTGATTTAAGAAAAAGACGATTTAATGAAAACAAGGCAAGCTGGTGTTAAATCGATTTAGCAGGATCCAATTTAAGAAAAAGGCGATTTAAGAAAACGATGATTTAAGTAAAAATTGATATTTATTTATTTATTTTGTAAACAAGATTCAGAGTTTACGAGATTGGAATGTGTATTTTTCAGAAATTAAGAACTTATATAGTGGAAAGTTGAAAGGAAAAAGTAATCTTTAAATCTTAAAATCCAAATTCATCGAATTTCAATTTATATGCCAATGCAATCTTTTGATGATAAATTAAGTTTTCACATATTTGAGTAATATTGCAATATGTATTTTTTATTTTCCAATATTCTGTAATTAATTAAAATGTTTTAAAGTAGAATCCTGCATTGTTTCAAAAGATTGTTTTCCTGAAATTCATTCAGCATTTATATGATTAAAAATAATAATAATAAAGTTTTATATTTAAAATCCAAACTCATCGACTTGCAGTTTATACTTTTATGCATTCTTAAGATGAAAAATTCATTTTTTACATGTTTTAGTAATATTTCAACATTTATTTTTTATTTTCTATTATTTTGTAATTAATGAAATTATTTTAAAGGTATAGTCATGCATTGTTTTGTGTATCACTATTTGGCCGTGATCCACATGAAATATTTTTCTTTTACTACTAATATTTTTTTCCTGAAATTGATTGAGTATTTATGGTTGGAAAAAAAAGAATAAAGTTTCATATTTAAAATCCAAATTCATCGAATTTCAGTTTTTATTTTTATGCATTCTTTTAATGAAACATTCATTTTTCACATGTTTGGGTAATATTTTAATACATATTCTTTATTTTTTATTATTCTGTAATTAATTAAAATATTTTAAAATAGTCATGCATGAGATTTGACATCCGATTTCAATGCCAGTCACATGGATTGAGTATCTTGCTGAAATTGATTCACTATTTATATCCAAATTCATCCATTTTTAGTTTATATTTTTATGCATTATTTTCATGAAAAATTAATTTTCATATGTTTAAGTATTATGGGAATATTTTAGTTTTAATTTATTATTATTTTGTAATTAATTAAAAATATTTTAATAAAGTTCTGTAATGAGTCAAGTAACTTTATTTTTACAGCAGAATGAGGGAGGGCTGGAGGAGGCATTCATTAGATTTTTCTGCAGATCTGCGATTTTTTTGCTTTTTTGACATTTTGTTATCATTAAAAAGAGATATATTTTAAGATTATATTTTATTACTAATCTTAAAGGATGGCAACAACCACGAAAAAAATCAGCAATTTCAGTGATGTGCTCCAAGGGTCACACTTTCAATCCTTCTCCATCCGCTATATAAATGTCAGCATTTATGTTAAACAAATCTTATTTTAATCTAAAAGTTAAAAAGATATAAAATTGCACCTTATTTCTCATATCTCCCCCCCCCCTTTTTTTTTACTACTTTTCTCATCATGGTAAATTAATAATTAAATTCATCATTGAAGTCTTTTAATATGCTTCTGTTTTACCTCAGTAACTTTTTTAAATCTGTGTCTGTAAAAAAAAAAAAAAAAGTATGTAGGCTGTTAGCAATGAAGTGCTATTTGAGTGGGCTAGGGGAAGCCCCCCCCCCCCTTAAGGAATTTAGATTGTAGCATGCATAACAAGTCAGACAAAAAAAAAATCATTTTCTTTTATATTACTTCTTATAGAATGAGTTTATAAAATGTATTACAATAGGTCACTAATTTTTAAAATGGAAAAAAAAAAAAAAAAAAAAAAAAAAAAAACTAGTGTTTTGGGACATTCAAAGCTTTTTTATGTGTAAAATATACCTCTTTTCAAAATTATTTGACAAATTAAAAGCTAAGTATACTAAATAATACAGGAGGGGGCACATAAAGACCGTATTTTGTTACTAAAAATTAAAAAATAGGCTTCCATATTCTAAAATGTAAAATTGGTGTTAAATCGCGATTTAGCACTAAATCGCGATGTTGGATGGATGATAAATCGATTTAAGAAATTTCTACATCGCCCAGTCCTAGCAGGCATATACTTGACAAATTGTGATGTACTGAATCCAATCCTTTTTTTTATTTGTCTAATTTTTTGAGTTTTTTCCAAAATTTTTATTCAAAATTTCATCATCTAAATAGGGATTAAATTCATAGTTTGAAATAGCTGTTTTTAACCCTTTCATGGGTGGTGGTCGGTCACACAGAATGACCACCTAATTTTAATTCCAAACTCACAAACAGCACCAAGAATATTTTAATAAAATTTTGCTTTTACAATGAAAGTTTAGAAAAATAAGTTATTATTTTCTTAAAAATTAGTTTATAAATTCTGGTGTCAGTCAATGATTTCATCATTTTACCAACAGAATTTTTCTGCCCCTGAAAGAGTTAACTACTATTGCCAAATTTTAAAAGACCCACATAATATTTCCAAACGCTTTTCAATTGAAAAAAATATTTCCCTGTGGATATTAAAAAAGACAAAATTTTAAAATAACTAAATTAAAAATCCTCCCCTCAAAATTGAAAAATCACCCCTAAAATTTGAACTAAGGAGAGAAATTCTCACCTAAAATTCAATTCATATTTTGAATCCTGAGTTTAATTTATGTTTTTCAATTTCTTATTCACAAAATCATTCACAATTGCTTACAAAATTCAAAGTTACTTTATTTATCTTGCCTAAAAATTACACCAGGATTCATACTCCTTTCCCAGAAGAAAAAATTAAGCACTTTATCCAAAGCTGGAGCACCTTCTAAAAAATTTTGGAAATGAAAATTTTAATGTTACAAAATACTATATTGTTGGTTCACTCACTGCAAGTGTGTAGTAAAACTTCTTTTCTATTTTTGCCAGTTTTCAGGTGAACGTCCTACAGTGGCAAATTCCTAAATGTGCAGTTTATGAGAAAGTTTCTGAAAAATATAGAAAATCAGTTTGCATTCCACTTTGAAAATTGTTTTGGTATTCTAACATTTGACAAAAGTAGAAACTCGATAATTTTGCATTTGTTACACAATAATACAATACATAATCAAGTGATCAGCATGTACAACAAAAGACCCATGTTTTTTGTTGATTTAATTCTAGACAGGAGAGAGGAAAAGCTTTTCCTTACTTTGTCTTGGCGACGTAAGCCAATCATATCAGAGACCTGTTAAACGTAGACCAATCAATTTTCCATAGGTCATGGTATACAGTAGGAGTCATAAAGAACGGACAGGTTTTCTTCCTGATCCACAGTAATTCGATCAACAGTGACATCAGCTGCCCTTTCCTTATATCAGGTGTTCGCAAATAGAATTATTAGATTATCAGGATGCAAAGTTCCTGTCGCTTCACTAGCCACCGGCGTACAATAGAACTACGAAAAATTAAGAAATTCACACAAAATTCGCTATTATGGTGCCTCCTTTCGGCAGAATATTTCCGAATTCAAGGAGGACCTTCTTGCCATGGCCAAAAATATACACAAAAAATTTGGTTCAATTCTATGTATAACTTCATAAGTCAGTTTCAACCACATGCGTGCCAATTTTCCACCAACCAATCAAAATCACCTGTCTTTTAGCGCTCAACCAATGAAAGTGGAGAAAACCACGGAAAATTGGTGGGCAAACAAAAAACATTAACGTAGTTGTCAAGTTGGTTGCTAGGGTGTGACGTCAGATGAAACTGATCTATACACTTTTTGATGGTACAATATTGAAAATGGCACAAAAATCGCTATTACAGCGCCTCCTTCTGGCAGATTTTTTCCAAATTAAGGGAGGTCCTGCTTGCCATAGCCAAAAACTTAAAAAAAAAAAAATTGGTTCTATGCATAACTTCATACACTTTTCGACGGTACAATGGCGACACACAGATATTTTGTATAAACGTGTTTTTGTGATCTCTGACCCCTAAAATGCGTAAATCTGTTGTAAATGGAAGTCGAAAAAATTTACAAGTAAAAAATGCAAAGTACAAATGTATCTGGCTTCCAAGGGGTTTATAAGGCAGGAACAAAATCATATGAAAGCAAATAATTTTTGCAAGTTACTTAACATAAAAAGTTTTTGTTTTTTTAATCATGCTGCTTTTCTATTTTATTTAACTTAACTTGGTTGATGTATAATGTATATAAAGAGTAATTTTGTAATGGATTTTTCACTCATTCCTCGTGTGCTAGAATTATAATAATAATGTATACAGAAGTATTTCAGATGACAATACAACATTTAATATTTTTAGAACTTAATCATAATATAATTTAATTTTAAGCCATTTTCCTGTTAGCCGAGTGCAGGTGATAAATCAGCAAATATTTTTTATTGTTACAACAATGGAGTTAATTATATGCTAAACCACACACACTAAAATATGCCAATTGGCTATGAAACTAAAACAATGAAATATTGTACAATGTAAAATATAAATAAAAAACAAAAAATGTAAAATACCTATATTTTTTAAAAATACTTTTTTATCAATAAATATTTTAACATTCATTACATCATGATTATACATTCAGAAAATAATTTAAATATCATGAATTATAAATAATTTAGATATCATTCAAAAAGAAACAAAGCAAAAATTACAGATTTTTAAAAAGTAAATCAACTAGTTCATACTTTCTATGAAACATAAAACTAAGCTAAGCAGTAAATTTTCCATAATTGGAGCTTATGCCAAATTAATGTGTTGCACTTAACAGAAATCTTTTAGATAACATGAATTGCAGCAATGAAATTAGCTATGATTTATAAAATAAACATTGAATGCTTATAAAATATTAGTTTTTTAAAACTATTTTTACTTTTTTTTTTAGTTTTAAACATCTGAATATAAAATATTAATCGCCTGTCAATGAAAATAAAGCATTTACATTAAAATTAAAACTAATTCAAAGACTTTTTTGCTGTCTTAAATAATTCAGGGCATCCAAACACTTTCGAAAACCATATGAACCCTGCATAGTTTTCTTTTTTTAATATCGCTACTGAGCACAAGAATACATTTTCTCTTAAAATAAGGCCCTTTTATACTGAAAAAATAGTGCCTTTTTTTTTTCTAGAATGAAAAAAATATGGTAGACATTACGTAGGTAGCATTCAATGTGCAAGGTGTTTCAAATGCATTATTAACAAGTTGGAAATTGCATGTCAAACGTGACAAAAGAGGTGCGTTCGTACTATAACTAGTTTTATAATTTTTTTTGCACTGTATATTGTATTGAATGTATATTTTAGTGCACTTCATAAGTGCATATTAATTTCAATCTGTTCAAAAGGCTGTAACATGATTAAAATGCACTTGAAATAATTGTTTCCCATTGGCTGGCATGTAATTGAAAACTTTTGACTGTCCCTGTCATTAAACGATACATCCGAATTTTATAAAATTTAAAATGACTCACGAAAAATTTGCAACGATTATATATTTAAAATTTTAGACCATTCAGATGGGTAGTTTTTGCTCTGTTATATGCGGACAGACAGACAGACGGACTGAATGACGACTATGGGTGCTATGTATTTATATGATTACGGACTCACCTAAACATGAGAGGGTGATACTAGTAATGTTCACACTAGAAAGAAAAAGGGCAGAGTGCTATTGCTATTCACTGAAAGGGCACTATTGCAAGAGAAAATATATTATTGCCTTTTAAGGGAAAAAAAAGGGGGGGGAAAATAAGTAATTTTTAAATATGATAAATAAAGTAACATTAATTTTGAATGATTTTATGATGTAAAAATGAAAAGTAAAATTAAATGACAACATGATTGAAAAATTTATTGTTTTTTCCCTAAAGAAATGAGAAAATTCAATCATTTTTACAAGTTCTTGTGCACACAGATTTAGAAATACTATAGAAAATGGAGAAAATGTTTACTAGAAATCTCTGGGTACAACTAGTAATGTATTTTACTACTTTTAAAAAGGGCAGGGTGCTGTACCCTTTAAAAATGGCCTAAAATGGACACTAATACTACCATCTAAGCATAAATCTTTGCATTATCTAAAAAGCCAAAAACTGATAAATATATATATATATATATATATATATATATTCATTACAATTTTTTATTATATATTATATATAGTCATTATAATTACCTGTGCCTGTGGGATCCCCTCCTTGTATCATAAAATCAGATATGATACGGTGAAATATAACATTATTATAATATCCTACTTTTGCTAGTTCAGCAAAGTTCTTGCATGTTTTAGGTGCATGTTTCCAGTACAATTCAAATTCAATAGATCCCATTCTGCAAAGAAAAATTCGACAAATATCAGTATTGAACAAATTAAATGGATAAATATTTGTTTTATTAAAAGTTGATAACAAGTACTCAATAAACCTATTGCAATGCTTTTCTTTTAAGAATCAATACAGTACACTCCCTCAAATCTGCAAACGCCTAAAATCCGCACACCATCACAGATGTAAACAATGAAAATTTCAGTTCAGATGTAGAGCAAAATTACATAATTTTTTAGTTTTATATCATTCTGTGCCTATTTTAGTAAGTAATTCTCAATAATATGACTGAACTCGTAGTTTTTCATGAAGGAAGTACAAATTTATTTCTGGAAAAAATCCAGATATTGCTGATATCACAGGTAATTACAATCTTTTTACCATATATTTATGTATTAATCAAGCTTTTTTGGATATTAAGACTGGTTGGACCTGAAATAAAACTTCCTTACTTTATGATTCCGATGTGAATTAATAGGGTAGTATCTTTATGAGGAAAACTTCATTGAATAATTCAAGGAAAATGTATCTCATCTTCATTATACATATTTAATTATACAGTCAACTCTGTGAAATCTGCACACTTAGGGACTGAGGATTTTGTGAATTATACATTTTTGCAGATTATAGATCATCTGTTTGTTTAGATTTTAATTTTTAAAGTCTGACTATAAATTAGAGACAATTGCACAAAAATTACAATGTAAAAGAAGAACATAATGCAACATTGGTTTAATATAAGTGATAACTAAGTTAATTTAAAAAAAAAAAACTAAATTTATATATTACAAATTTTACTGATTATTTATTATTTTAAAAATTGAAACAACACAATGGTAGTTTCAGTTTTGGTTTGTAGTATAATTTTTTTCTGTAGTCTATGAACACTCATTTGTTACTCAAGGAAATTTACATATTTATATCCAATTTTTATTTAAGTATCTATTCATTGGAAAATTGATAACTGAAAAAAAAGTACCAAATTTAACTTTATGAGTTTAACTATTAATGTTATTTTTCATTTTTACATTCCAACATGTAGTATGGATAATAGACATTTGTGGATTATACATTGGCGGATTTCACAGAGTTGACTGTACATTATTAATTATTTATTGACCTATACTTTTAACAATTTAATCAATTTTAAAATTATCTTGCTTTTTATCATTTTAGTTTTACTTTACTTAATTATTTTAATATTTTACTATAGTGCAAGCATTCATTATACTTTTGATTGAATTATTACATTCAAATTACTGTTTAAAAAATGTAAACAAAGCAATGACCAGAAATCTGCAAAATTCTAAAATCCACACAGCCTCTGGTCCCAAGCTGTGCAGATTTGAGGGAGTCTACTGTATTATATTAAAATTTAACACTTTTCTTTATATTTATCAAAAGTTTAACCCTTTAAGCATCCTAACCGTGTTTTTCCATCCCGTAATCTTTGAATTCAAGGGCTGATTTAACACAAAATTCATACTGTTATTTTTTTTTTTTTTTGCAGTGCATAAGATAAATATGCAAGATAATCATAAACAAATTCTCATAGAATTACTTTTCATAGCTCATAGCTATTATTTTATGAATCATTAAACATACATCAAAAATTCAACAGGATGCTTAAAGGGTAAAACCCAGGATAATAGACCAGCGGAACAGCACTTTTGAAAAATGAAAGCCTAAATTATATATTTTTTTCCAACCACCTCCAATCATTTGCATTCTTTCTTACAAAAATGCTTATATATATACGGCGCACCATGTCGTACACGCAAGAGCATACTTTTAAGTGTAGAAACAATGGGTTTTTATCCTCAATGGTTTTTCGAACAGCAGCGAAGAATGCCAGATTTAACTGCAACTGTCTGCCTTTTTTACTCAAGGTCGTGTTACTTTTACAAGTTGCTTTTTCATTTTTACTAATCAACTTTTTAGCTCCACATGGTGCTTAATTTTCATCAAAATTCTCAGGAGCACAGTTCCAGTACTCCTTTTTTTTTAAGCAGGAGGGTGTTGTGCGGTTTACAAAATAGCACCTTCTTGCCCCTCATCCAAAGAATTAACACCCTTCTTGCCTCTCCATTAAAAAAAGTGTCTTTTTTCTTTTTTGTATTAAAAAATTTACTTACATAGTAAAATCTGACTCAATGTTGTTTTGAAAAGAGATATCTATCTAAGTTTTAAATATTAAAAGTGACTTTAAAAATCAAAAAAGTGGTCTTAAGAATCCAAAACATGCCCTTAAGAATAAAAAAACTGCCCTTTTCTCACTGGCAACACTCTGCCCTTTTTTAAATCAAAGGGAAACTCTGATTTTTCTTTTACGGAAGACAAAATTGCTTTATATTTTGCAAATACAGTAAAACCTGTGTAAATTGACGACTTGTGATGCCACACTTTAGTGGTCTACTTAGAGAAGTGGTCAACATATAAAGGGTGCTGATAATTTTTTTTTCTTTTTGTGTAATATTCATACCATATCATTTTTTCCCAAAAATATTTTATTTATTGACAGGGCATTAAAATAATATTGTATTAGCATACATATTTCTAATACTTTATAAAAGAAAAGATTAACTACAAGAATGAATTAATAGTTTTGTATCAATTTTAAAATCAATTAGTATACTACTAATTATAAAAAAACAGTCAATCAATATACAGCCAATTAGTGATTCTTCAAACTATACTAGTTATTACACATAATTTGTAAAAAACATATTAAAAAGACACTTGTTTTCTTTTCACATGTTAAGACACATACACATTCTAAAATTTTGAAATTAAGTTTGTCATTTACATTAACTATTTGTCCAAGAAAAATTGTTATTGTAGTTTGACGCTGGTTTTTGGACTTAACATCAGCCCAAGGTTCTTTACTACACAGGGCAAAATCCAGGCAAAATTTGGGGCCTATTTAGGGCTCTTTCACAAAACTCCATTTAATAAAATAGGCCCTTTCACAAAAATAAATTTAGTAAAATTGGCCCCTTCACAAAAATAAATTTGATAAAATGGGCCCCTTCACAAAAATGAACTTAATAAAACAGGCCCCTTCACAAAATTCCTTTTAATAAAATAAGCCCTTTCATAACATTCTTTTCATAAAATCTGTCTTACAAAGAGTAATTTGTAAATAAATCCTGTAAAAAATTTGTAAATAAATCCTTTGTTCAAAATATCAGAGAAGAAACACGAATTTCGTCAAAAGTTCGCGGAAGAAACGCAAATTTCGTCAAATGGTCGCAAAAAAATGCATAGTTAGTACCGGGAGGGGGGGGGGGGTCCACCTCTGCTGTAACCTTTCTTAAAATTTGCTATGAATTTATTTCATTGCAGTTAATAGTAAAAATAAAATATTCAAGATTTTAATAAAATAATTCTCAAAATATATTTCAATTTTCTTGACTCTTTTATACATTGCATTAAGTATGTCTAAAAATCTTCAAATATGTGTTTGACTTTTATTTTGGAAGCTTGGTTATATTTTTCTGTTACATGTTAATGCCATTTTTTTCTTTTTTAGTTGAATGTAATTATATCGAATGGTAAGTGAAAGATATTAATAAACTACAATGTTGATAGTTAGAAAAAGCACAATTTTGTATGGAGCGTACAATAACTTTGTTAGTGGCCAGTGGTTAAAAAAACTGGTCAGTGAAAAAAATCTGTGTACTGGCCAGTGGGTAAAAATGTTAATTTTGACCTATGAAATGTGCATTTTTTCGCAATCTTTCGACAAAATTCGTGGGTTTTCGTGATTCTTTGACAAATTTCAGGTTTTTTTCCACAATTCTTTGACAAAATCCCTTTTGGAAAATCCTGCATTTGGCTGGTTTTCTCCATATTTTTAATCGCCAAGTGACGACTGCTTATTTTCATCTTTAGCCATCGTAAAAAAATTTCTTCGGGGCGGGGGGGGGGGGGGGAACCTTAAATTGTCAAGTCAAATTTCAGTATTTGCCAACTAGTTTTATAATTTTTCCAAGTTACACAATTAAAAAATGTAATGTACTTCTTATTGGGGAAAAGTTTAATAATATTCCCAACTAAATTTGTAACTTTTGCCAAGTTTATTAGAAATAGAAAATATATTATACTTTTCATTGAAGTTTTAAACAAATCTGCCTAGTTTAACAGCATTTGCGAACGCCACCCCCCCTTCCTTAGCGAGGCCTCTGTATACAGATTCCACTCAGGTAGTCAGCCTGATGTGGAACCCTCAGTGTTTAGTTCTAAAGCACGTTTAGTATTAATTTTATCGATGAGAAGAGATGAAAGATATAAAGTTATTTTCGAACATATTGGATAAAAATTTAGTATTGACTCTAAGCCGCTTTAGCAGGGCACAGCGCTCAGCGGCCCTTTTAAACCCTTCTGATGCGCCCGGCATCCCTTTTTAACACATCCTATAATCCAACCAGTTCAAAATATTTTTTGCGAACAAGGTACAAAAGTGCCCTTTTTAAAAAAATGTACCCTTTTTTAGAATAGTGTTTGTTCCTTTTTTTTAGAATAGTGTTTGTTCTCTTTTTTTAGAATAGTGTTCCCTTTTTGAAAAATTTCCGCCCGATGGCTCTTTTTATTTAGAGTCAACACTAAAATTGTACATTAAGGGGTTAAAGATCGATTTTTGAGAGTTTTCCGACGAATCTTTTTGCTAACATTTTTTCCATTTAGCTACAGTTTTTTATTTCTGATTAGCCAAATTACTAAGGTTGGTCAAAAGCCAGCGAGAACCCTGCAAGGAACATAGCTATTTATACAAAAAAAATGGGTACAGATGTCATATTCGCCCCATATTGGCACGATTTTTTTCTGTCGCCAATATCATATAGGCAACGGGTACTTAACTTGCGCCAAAGTGATTGATGTGGTAACCCAGATTATGTTGTTTATGCTGTTGATGTTTTCGCCAAATTGGCAACCGAAAAAAATCGCGCCAATATGACATCTGTACTAGAGATGCAACGAATATTCGGCCGAAGCCGAATATTCGGCCCATTCGGCCTGTCTGCCGAATATTCGGCTTCGGCCGAATATCAAGTCCATTATTCGGCCAAGGCCGAATAATACACTGTAATAAATGTTTTTATATTTACACAGTATAACTTTTTAATTTGACAATTTATATTCATCATATATAATGAAAATCTTATTTGAAATTAACTAACACTTTTTTTCCCATTAACTTTCATACTCCGAATGGGTTTTATCTACCCATTTTTATATAAGAGGCTAATTTAGGAATCATGTTTAAAAAAAAATATGCTGTATCAGTAAGTAAAAAAAGTATCTGTAATAAGCTAACATAATCTGTTAAATTTAAAATTAATCTATTCAAAATTGTTTTAATACAGCTGTAACAAGCTAATTCCTTTTTTTTTTTTTAATCATAATGTGAAGTTTAACATTTAACCCTTGTTACATAAAAAAATATTTCTTTCAATAATATTTAGAATTATACCTATAAAGAACATAAATATATGATTGATTAGATATAGATGTATTATATGTATAAGATATTTAAGTCGTATATGTTGCAATAGTTAAGGGGTTTTTTTTTGTTTTTTTTAGTAAAATACACTTAAAAGTGAAATATAATTTAAGTGATTTTTTTTAAGCCTGTTACTATTTCTTATTAAATAATGAAAGAAATGTAAATACTAAATTCTTTTAATTAGTATGCATTTACGTTTTAGATATTTTTTTCAAGAATAGCATTGTAATGCCTTAAAAAACAGTTAAAATGTTTTCAATAAATGTAGATTGTGATGCAGAAATAATAATAATCAGCATTCTCAGATGATAGTCTTTTTTTTTTTTTTGTTTGTTTTTTGTTTTTCGTAAATGTTACCTGCATCTGAAAATAACCTCTCACTATATATGGTACTTCCTGGTGCAGAAAGGTACTTTTTGGCTAATTGTGAAACGTTTAGAAAGTCTTCTGAATTTTTCGCCCACCACCCCAAAGGACGCTGTTGTCTTTCTAGTAGTGGCTGGGAAAGAAAATTACTAATTTCTTTTACTCTTCACATTGAGGCGCACTTTCTAAAGAGGCTTCACTGCTGACAGCAAAAAAAAAAAAAAAAAAAAATAATAATAATAATAATAATAAAGATAAATAAAAATTTTGTTAATTGTGAGCTTTATAAAGTCTACAGTGATTTCTTTCCACCATTTTAGAGGATATTCCTTTCACCCTTTCTATCTGTGGTTTTTCTTAAGATATTAAGATTTCTTATTTTTTATTTTATTTCATCTGAAAGCTGAAACTTATGTTTCCTAGTACTTTTAAAATTTTGTCATTATTTTAAAATGTAACAACACATATAATATCTATTAAAATGTAACTAGACAGTACCTGATGAGGAACTTTTGCTAAGATTTTTTTTTTTTTTTTTGGTGTGTGTGTGTGTGGGGGGGGGGGGGGGTCTGAATTATATTATTGAGGTAATTTTTTGGCCGAATATTTTTTCAGAGTAAAATAATGCTTTAAAAAATTAAAAATTTGTATATAAATAATTTTTTAAAAGAAAACAATACATTTTAAATGTGAAATATACAAGAATTGTGCATATAGTGCATACCATATTTTGTTTTTAGGCAAAAATAAGTTCATTATTCGGCGGCCGAATAGGCCGAATATTCGGCTGCAACTTGGCCGAATATTCGGTATTCGGTTATTCGGCCAAACCACTATTCGTTGCATCACTAATCTGTACCAAAGAATGATCATAGTTAATTGTAAGGAATTCTCATTTCGGTTTCACATTCCTAATTTGGGCACAGATGTCATATTCGCCCCATATTGGTACGATTTTTTTCGGTTACCACTTTGGCGAAAACATCAACAGCATAAACAACATAATCCGGGTTACCACATCAAGCAAAATAACGACACTTTGGCGGTAGTTAAGTACCCGTTGCGTATATGACATTGGCGTAAGAAAAAAATCGCGCCAATATGGGGCGAATATGACATCTGTGCAATAATTTGTTGGCGATTTTTGAAAATAGCGCCAAGTAGTGGGAATTCTGGAATTCATCCAATTCCATTTCAAAATCTCGGTGCATATAAAAATTAGGCGAAAAGAGAACAAATAATGTAATAGGGATCAGTTTATAGATTTAAATATCATAAACACAAATAAATAAATTATACTAGATATAACTGATCACAAGCTACCCATATTTGTATAAATACTAGCAATGGATTTAAATGTTACAAAATGATCTGAAGTAATAAATGGAAATTGGAATAGAAACACAAAAACTACATCTATAATTACTGACGTTGTATCGAATACAACATAAGGTGGTTCTTCAGCCATTTTTGTAGATTATAATTTGTAGTTCTAAAAGAATTTGTATAAATATCGAATTATAAATTGCAACTATCTGCAAACAACTTTCAAAATAATCAAACAAAATTGTAAACAAAACGATTTCACCGAGTGACAGTTACAGTTAAATCGATGGATGCAAAATTTATATTTTAATATAAAAATATACAATTGAATTCCTTTACAATTGTCTGATGTATGCCGACCAAAAGATAAAAGAAATTATGATAAGAGTTAAAGTAATATAAAGTTAGAATATTTATGAGATTTTGATTTGACACGATAATCTTTTACTCATCCTAAAATTTCTTCAAAAATGGACGAGAGAACAAGAGGGAAGAAAAATTGTGTAGTGTCGCCATCTATTACACAAAGTTATAACCTTAAAGGTCAGTAGTAAGAAATAGTAAATAATGCACATTTTAATTGAAGTAATGTATTAAATAATTAACTTGTATTAATTGTCCCATTACAAAATAAAAATCCTTTTCTCCCCTTAATTTTAAATAAAAAAAGAGCGAGAAAGAACTCGAGTTTAGTTTCATGGCTTCGATAAATCGAGCAAAATACACGTTCCGGATCTCTTTCAATTTTTAAGTGCGCTCTGCTAATTTTTATGTGTGCCATACCATGCTATTTTTTAGTTGCGCTGTGCTACTTCTTAAATTCGTTGGCGATTTTCTGAGGGCGCCGCGCCGCTTTCCCAAAAACGATGGGTGATTCAGTTCCGAAATTGAATTTTAAGGCATTCAGTTCCGAAAGTTGAAAAAAAAATCTATCACCAAGTCTAAAAGTTCGCCTCACTAACAAAAAAAAAAAAAAAAAATCCTCGTTTTTAGCTAGATTTCGTAAGAAATACTACCTATTACATTCTCTCTTATGTGGGAATTTCTCAAAAAATTTTGCAGATCTATACCGATCATGACCCCTGGAATCCAAAACGACCCCCACTTGAATTTTATCTATTTAACGATAATTTCCATAATTCTGCACAAATCTCTTGCAAACTGATACATAAAATCAAGGAGCAGAAAATCTCGGTCAAATTCGTTTTCGTTAATGGGCAAAATTGGACCAAGGGGAAGGGGGTCAAAATAGGGAAGATTTTCAGGGCCGTGCGAAGGGGGCAGTCGCCTCGGACGCGGAACTTGAGGGGGCGCCAAATTTATACTACAAACCTCGTCTTTTTCTTCTTTTTTGTAAAAAAAAAAAAAAAAAAAAATGTATACTTACATATTGGTAATTTTTTTTTTTTTTTTTTTTTCTCAATGAAAGTACGAACATTTTTCGTTTCAAAGTTATTGCACTCTCCTTTACCTCACACCGAAATACAAATTTATGAATAAGGACTTCTTTCTTTTCGGAACTTGTTTGAGGTTTTTGTCTTTGTCTCTTTTGTTAACTATCTCTGTTCTGAGTCTGTGCTTGTGACGAAAACATGTACTATCAAAATAACATGGGGTTTCTTTCTTGGAATATAAAAGGATTCCGAACTGTTATACTGTACTGTTATATAATTTTTTTTTTCACTCATTTTCTAGATCACCTTTTCCAAAATATAAGTGCAATTTTCTTTTATATTACTTAGTTTTTTGAAATTTCTGAATTAAAATTAAACCTAAAGTTTCAAAATAAACGCGAAATATGTATTCAATAAACTTTTTTTTCTGTTTCTGCACTTTTCAATTTTGTGACCCCTGTCACAAAGAAATATTGGGAAGGGGGGCGCCAAATTGAAACCTTGCCCCGGGCGTACTTTTCTCTTCGCACGCTGCTGACAAGGATGGTCTCCATACGGGTATACTCAGAAAAATCTGAAAAAATTACAGAATGTTCTTCTCATATGGATATATATGTTTATAAAAATTTTTTTGGCGGAACCCCGATACAGCGTCCTGAAAAAAATAACGAAATTTTCGTTTATTTGGCGATTTATCACCGTTTGGCGATGAAAAAAAATACGCTTTTATGTAGGAATTTTTTTTAAATGTTGAATTTGTTTATACAAGTTTAATTTAAATAACTTTAGTTTTCTCATTTTTAATTTGTTTTAATAGTTTTGTCATTTTTAGTTTGTTTTAACTATAGTTTGTCATATATATTTATACGTATTTATAATAAAATTTAAATATCATATTTTACGATTTGAAACAAAATTTAAATTGATTTAAATTATTTCAAGCTCGAAAATAAGGCAGATAGAACACTGTCGATTTGATTTTGTTGCTATGGAAACGACTTCGTCTTCGATATGGAAATGTAAAATCAAATGTCAGGTGGCTATAACTTAAAATAGATATTTGCAACTTGCAAAGCATAGAAAATATTTTTACAGTGATGAAATTAAATAACTACAGCAACAAGCAACATATATATGTAATATAAAAAATATATAATAACCTCTTTAATTAATTAAGTTTAAATTCACTAAAAAACGTGCATTCTAAAAAACAATTAATAAAAAATTTTCAGATGCATTAAAATCGTTTGCTTTTGGCGAGGAAAAATCCTGCTCGCCAAATCGCGTGTCACATTCGTATTTTCGCGCCAAATATTCGAAAGTATTTTATTTTTTTACAGACTTTCTACTGAAATTCCGCCGTTAAATTTGACTGATCCCTTATTACATACATGAGTAGTTTCACTAGCATTTTTTTTTTCAACATATTCTGAGTATGCCCTGTAAGGAGACCTTCCTTGTGAGGATTTTTGTGAGAACCGAAAAAGATCCATAACTTCTTAATTATAATACATATCAAATCAGCTTAAAGTTATTATTACTTCTAGGAAAAAGACCAAAATTTTATGTATCACAGATTTTTGATAAAATTAAAAATGGGCTCAAGGGGCGCAAAAAATTGGGCTTTCACAACTTCGTCAATTCTTAAGATATCAAATTCACTTAAACTTATTATAAATCTTCTTAAGGGGGACGTGTACCCTCCAGTTTTTGACTATGGATTTTTACTTCTCATTTTCGTAATTAAAAGATTGATACATATTCTTTACAACTGGCATTTAGTGAAATATAATATCAAAATTTTCATTTAATATATTTTATTTTGTTATATATTGAGCAAATAATTAATAATCTTCAAATTTTTTAGCTAGATCTAATAAAATCAATCCTGTTAACATTTCTGAATTATTGAATTTAGCATTTGCTGGTGCTGCCATCTTCCTTTCAAAAGTAAAAATAATATTCCATATAACATCTTTTCCGTACATTTTTAATTTTAAACACTAACAAATAAGCCCCCAAAAATTTAATTTGGGTCTCGAAAATTCAGATTATTTCCAAGCTTCAATATCTTTTATGAACAGCAATTATATTTAAGAAATTTAGTCGATTTATCGGAGTTTTATCATAATATCAACGAGATTACATTTTGGCGAGTGTGTTGGCGATTTAATGTTACCAGTTCTTTTGGCAACCCCTTTGTTAGGGTGGGGTTTCAATTGATGTGTTGGAAGATTAATGTTTTCCTGTGCTATTTCTGTATAGAATGTATGTATGTACCGGGTGTCCCAAAAAGGACTGACTGATTTTAAAATTCAATAACTTGCAAACGGTGATAGATATTTAAAAAATTCTTGCAGGAGGGTTATGCATAAGGTCAAAAGTTTTTTTACAGTGATTTTCAATTTTAGTTCGAATTACAAACAACAGATGGCGCTGCGATCAATAGACGCTGAATTCAGGCTCGATTTTTGGTACTTCGTGGCCCGGATAATACATTTCCATCTCCTTTTTCAGCATGGAACAAGAGAAAGGACCAGAAATCGAGCCTGTATTTAGCGACTATTGCTTACAGCGCCATCTATTGTTTGTAATTCGAACTAAAATCGAAAATCACTGTAATAAAACTTTTGACCTTATGCATAACCCTCCTGCAAGAATTTTTTAAATATCTGTCACCGTTTGCAAGTTATTGAATTTTAAAATCAGTCAGTCCTTTTAGGGACACCCGGTATATTCGAACTGCTGCGACAAGGAAAGTGGATACTCAGTTTATTCCATTATCATTTGAAGTTTGCAATTTGAATGGGAATTTATTTGTTTATTTATTTTTAATGTGAGTGTAAAACAAAGGTTTTACCAACCAGGCAAAGTTCGGTGGTATTTTTTTTTTAAGCCTGACTATGACTATAATTCATAATCAATCAGCAATTTGTATTACAATAAAAAAAATTCTAATTTTTTAATCAAAGGTTTTATAGCAAGTGAACTTGTTCTCTACTTCTGTAAGTACAGTTAAACGTCTATGACAGTTCCTCCCTGATAATGGACACCTTTATTAAGAGTACATTTCCCCCTATGCCTAACAATTATTTGTGCATTTTTACATCTCAATAGCGGGCACTTCCGAATAGTGGACAAATTATACTCTCCCGAGGTTTCCGTTATTCAGAGGTTTTCTGTATTTGTTTATTATTATATTGTGTGGGCGAGGGAGGGGGGGGGGGGGGGTGCGGATAAACTACCTAGCTGCGATTCTTTTCTGAATTTTCCGAAAATTTAAGGCATTCATTTCCGAAAGTTCATAAAATTCGATCAATCCGAAAATTCGGACATAAAAAATAACGCAAATTTCGACAAATGGTCGTCGGAAAAATAAATTTTGTCAACTGTTTGCAGAAAAAAAACGTGAATTTCAACAAAGAATCGCGGAAAAGACACAAATTTCGTCAAAGATTCGCGGAAAAACGCAAGTTTCTTCAAAAAATCGCGAAAAAATCCCCAAAATTTCTTCAAAAAATCGCGAAAAAACCGCAAATCTCGTCAAAAGATCTCGAAGACTCAAAATTCGTCAAGGGATCGCAAAAAAACGCGATTTTCGTCAAAGGGCCGCGGAAAAACGCGTAGTTAGTGCCGAGAGTGGATTTCCCATCCCCACCCCCCTTTGCTGTAACTTTTCAGAAAATTTGCTGTGAATTTCAGAAAATTTTTCTTTTTACTCAGAATCACCCTTGAACTACCTTTTTACCCCTAGGCTATATTTCTTTAGGCACCCCTTCCCTTCTTTCAAAACGATATATTTCAGTGTTTTCTGGTACTAAAAAAGGAAAGAAATACTTTTAGTGCAGGTAAAAACATTGAAATTTCATAAAACTGAAAGTGTCATAATATCGCAAGTGGGGATTTTTTTAATTTCCTTCCTAGATGTAGAACAATATTTTTGTAAATATAAGATATTAGGACCCAGGGGCCATATAAAAAAATCCTATTTAAATATATATATATACAACCCCTTATGAAACAAAAGATTGATTTATACGCTTTTTTACAATTGGAAGAATGTTTCATCAGCAGTTTAAAGGATAATAAAAGTCACCTCTGTATAAAAAAATCACAAACTGGTAGCTGAAAAATTCGAAGTATCCGATATTTTCTTCTTATGGATACCGAAAAAAAATTAAAAGGTGAGTAGCACTTGGAATACCATCTAGATTAGGGATGCACAACCTGTGGCCCGCAATGGGTTAATGTGTGGCCCGCGAATTGCATCAATTTATAACTAGAAAAAATTATAGTTTTTGTCCATATGGTCGCAAAAAAAATCGTCAATTTGCCGCGGCAAAACCTGAAAATTTCGTCAGTCAGTTAACAATCGCAAATTTCGTTGATATGGCGCAGAATCATTGCGAATTTTGTTGATCGGATGAGAAAAAATGCGAGTTTTGTCGATGACGCTTGGAAAAATCGCGAATTTCGTTGATCGGACGCAGAAAAATAGGAAATTTCGTTAATCGGACGTGGAAAAATTTTGTCGATAAGGCGCGGAAAAATTGCAATTTCTTCCGTTTGGACACGGAAAAATTGCGAGTTTTGTCGATGAAGTTCGGAAAAATTGCACATTTCTTTGGTTGGGCACGGAAAAATCGCGAATTCTTTCAATGAGTTGCCAAAAACTGCAATTTTAGTCAATCGGACGCAGAAAAATCGCGAGTTTTGTCAATCAGGCTCGTAAAAATCCTCTAATTTCGTTGGTCGGGAACGGAAAAATCGCGAATTTTGTCGATCAGGCGCAAAAAATTCCAAATTTTGTTGATCGGCTGCCAAAAAAAAAAAAAAAAAACATGAGTTTCGTCCAGGGGTGATTCTATTCCGAATTTTCCGAAAAATTAAGGCAGTCATTTCCGAAAATTAAAAAAAAAAGGTCATAAATCCAAAACATCGGACATAAACTATATCGCGAATTTCGACAAATGTTCGCCAAAAAAAAAAAACAATTTCGTGAAAGGATCGCGGGAGAAACGCTAATTTCGTCGAAGAAGCGCGAAAAAACGCCACTTTCGTCAAAGCATCCCGAAAAAACGGCAATTTTCCCCAACAGATCGCGAAAAACGGCAAATTTCGTCAAACGATCGCGAAAAACCGACAAATTTTGTTAAAAGATCGCGAAAAACCCTCGAATTTCGTCAAAAGATCGCGAAAAAATCCGCAAATTTCCAGAAAAAGATATCAAAAACAGCAAATTTCGTCAAAAAATCGCGAAAAAACGGCAAATTTCGTCAAAAGATCGAGAAAAAAACCGGCAAATTTCGTCAAAAGATCTCGAAAAAACGGCAAATTTTGTTAAAAGATCGCGAAAAACCCTCGAATTTCGTCAAAAGATCGCGAAAAACCCTCGAATTTCGTCATAAGATAGCAAAAAAACGCCGCAAAATGACAAATTTCGTCAACATATCGCGAAAAAAGCCGCAAATTTCGTCAACAGATCGCGAAAAACCGCAAAATTCGTCAAACGATCGCGAAAAAACAGCAAAGTTCGTCAAACGATCGCGAAAAACCGGCAAATTTTGTCAAAAGATTGCGTAAAACAGCATATTTCGTCAAAAGATCGCGAAAAAACCGGCAAATTTCGTCAAAAGATCGCGCAAAACGGCAAATTTCGTCAACATATCGCGAAAAAAAGGCAAATTTCGTCAAGAGATCGTGAAAAAACCGCAAATTTCGTCAACAGATCGCGAAAAACCGCAAAATTTGTCAAAAGATCGAGAAAAAAATCGCAAATTTTGTCAAAGGGGCGCGAATTTCGTTAATTTGCCGCGGGAAAAAATTACAAATTTCGCCAGGATCAGTTAAGAATGGCGAATTTCGTTGATCGAGTGCGGAAAAATCGGGAATTTTGTCGATGAGGAGCGAAAAAAATCGCAAATTTAGTCGATCGGGTGCGGAAAAATGGCGAATTTCGTCGATCAGGAGCGGAAAAATCTTAAATTTATTTGATCTGCTCGTTCTCCAACCTTCGCTCATGAAGTTCACATATTTTTTCAGCACTAGCCATTTCCACGCCTATGTTTATTTTTTTAGCACTTTTAATAAAATAAAATTTACTCCCCCGAATAAAGTTAAGGAATATTATCACTCCTTGAAAATAATTCTTGCTATATCTCTGTTATATATACAAATATAAACTGTTGATATATTCTTGCCAATTGAATTGGATATGTTGACTGTGTAAGGGAACCTACGGGGTAAAACTCCCCCTCCCCTCCGAAACCCCATTTTTCATCTGATTATAGGTCACATATCCCCTCCCCGAAACAGAATTATCTCCGTGTTACTGATGTGGCCCTCGACAACCCAGATATTTTTGTAAGTGGCCCTTCGCTTAAAAAGGTTGTGCACCACTAATCTAGATGGTAATTACCTGCAAGATTTGATGAATGAAACAAAGAAAATTGGTTGAAAACATTACTTCAGTAGCGGATTTTATTTACAGAGAGCAAAATATGTCTTTTTTAATAAAAGTAATTATTTTATTTTGATCAGTATGTGCAAAGGTGATTCTGTTCAGATTCATCCGAAAATTTACGGCTTTCGGTTCCAAAAACACTTTAAAATCGATCATCAGCCTGAAAATTTGGGATAAAAAAAGACGCGAATTTCGACAGATGGTCGCTGAAAAAAATCAGTTTTGTTAATCGTCCTAAGAAAAAAATCGGCAACTTCGTCGAAGTATCGCGGTAAAAACGCAAATTTCGTCGAAGATTGCAGAGAAAAAGCAATTTCGTCTAAGGATCGCAGAAAAAAGTGAATTTTGCCGAAGGAGTCGGGGGAAAAAACGGGAATTTTATCAAAGGGTCGCTAAAAAAACAAATTAAAAACACGGATTTCATCAAAGGTCCGTGAATTTCAGCGAAGGATCGCGAAAATAATGTGAATTTCGTTGCAGGATCGTGAAGAAAATGAAGTTTATAAAAAGGATGCTTAGAAAACGCTAATTTCGTCAAGGTAACTCGGAAGAAACGAGAATTTCGTCAAAAGATCGCAAACAAGCAAATTTAATCAAAGTATCGCAGAAAACCCGTATATTTCGTCAAAGGATCCTGAAAAAAAAGCGAATTTCGTCAAAAGGCTGAATTAAAAACGCTAATTTCGTCTAAATATCGCGGGGGAAAAGCAAATTTCGTCGATGGATTGCGGAAAAGTGAAATTTTCGAATATCACGAAAAAGTAGCA
This sequence comes from Maratus speciosus, assembly GCA_963932465.1. Taxonomy (NCBI): domain Eukaryota; kingdom Metazoa; phylum Arthropoda; class Arachnida; order Araneae; family Salticidae; genus Maratus; species Maratus speciosus. Next base: position 93,305,389 of record OZ010786.1, on the reverse strand, counting down.
AATTTCTAGAAAGGGCCGCGGAAAAATTCGAATTCGTCATAGGGCTGCGAAAAAACGAAAAATTCGTAAAACAGCCAAGGAAAAAACGTAAATTTCGTCAAAGGACCTCGAAAAACGAGAGTTAAATAAATAGAGAGTTTCAGAAAAATATTTCACCAAACGGCCGCGAAGAAAAAACGTGAATTTTGTGAAAAGGCCGCTAGAAAAAACACGAATTTCGTCAAACGGCCGCGGATATAAAACGCGAATTTTGTCGAAGGATCGCGGAAAAAAAACGGAAAGTTTGTCGGCGAATTGTGAACTAAATATTTTAGTCAAAATGCTGCTTAAAAAATGCTATCTTAACGATATTAAAAAATGCTTATGCTTTCGACGAAGTATTGAGGAGAAAATGCGAACTTCGTCAAAGAGCCGCTAGACAAAAATGCGAATTTCATTGAAGGGCCACGGAGGAAAGCTAATTTTATCGAAAGATCACGAAAAGATAGCGAATTTCGTCAAAAGGCTGCGGAAAAACGCAAATTTTGTCAAATGCCCTCAGAAAAAATGCAGTTTCTTCAAAACATCGCGAAAAATGCGAATTTCGTGAAAGGGCCGTACAAAAAAGGCGAATTTCGTCAAAATATCACGAAAAATGAGAATTTCGCAAAGGGCTTCAGAAAAAAAAGCGAATTTTGTCAAATGGCCGCTATAAAAAAACACGAATTTCGTCAAAAGGCAGTATAGAAACTCAAAGTTCGCAAAACGGTCACGAAAAGTAAACGAATTTCATCGAAAGGCCGCAGAAAATCGCGAATTTCGTCAAAGGGCTGCGGAAACAAGAGATTTTTTGTCAAAGGGTCGTGCAAGAAATGCTAATTTTCCCAAAGGGCTGCGGAACGAGAACGCGAATTTTGACAAAGGACCACTATCTAAAACACGACTTTCGTCAAAAGGCAGCGTAAAAAACACAAATTTCGTCGGAGGATCGCAAAAAAACGTGAATTTCGTCGGAAGATCGCGGAAAAAGAAAAGAATTTTATCAATATGTTGCTTTAAAAATGTTAATTTCGTCAAGGTATCTCGAAAAAAAAAGTGAATTTCGGTGGAAGATCTTGGAAAAAGAAAAGAATTTTATCAAAATGTTACTTAAAAAACGCTAATTTCGTCAAAGTATCTCGAAAAAAAACACAAATTTAGTAACAGGATCGCACAAAAACGCAAATTTCGTGAACTACTTGCGCAAAAATTGTTAATTTCGTCAAAGGGCCGCGGAAAAACTCAAATTTCGTCAAAGAGTGGCGGAAGAAATTCGAACTTCGCCAAAGGACTGCAAAAGAAATCCAAAATTTGTCACACAGTAGTTAAAAAAAAACGCGAATTTCGACAAAATGCGCAGAGAAAAAATGCGAATTTTGTCAAATTGCCGCCAGGAAAAACACTTATTTCGTCAAAGGGCCGCAAAAAAACGCAAATTTCGTCAAAGAATCGCGAAAACAGGATAATTTTGTCAAATGGTCGCGGATGAAATGCGAATTTCGCCAAAAGGCTGTAGGAAAAAACGTGAATTTTGTCAAAGGGCATATTAAAAAATACATGAATTTCGTCAAAGGGCTGAGGAAAAAACCTCTAATTTTGTCAAGGGGCAGCTGGAAAAAACACGAATTTCATCAAAGGGTAGCGTAAAAGCGCAAATTTCGCGAAACGGTTGCGGAAAAAAACACTTAATTTCGTCAAAGGTTCGCAAAAAGGGGAATTTTGTCAAAGAGTCGCGTAATAACTGCGAGTTTCGCCAAAGTGTTGCGGGTAAAAAAGCGAATTTTGTATTAGGTCTTCTAGAAAAAACACGAATTTCGTCAAAGAACTAAAGAAAAACGCAAATTTTGACAAAGGACCACTAGAAAAAACATGAATTTCGTCAAAAGGCATCGTAAAAAACACAAATTTCGTCGAAGGATTGCGATTGCAAATGTAAATTTTGTCGGTAATTTGTGGGAAAAAAATAATTTTGTCGAAAAGTTACTTAAAATACGCTAATTTGTCAAAGTATTTTGGGAAAAATGCGAATCTCGTCAAAGGGTTGCTGTAAAAATGAGACTTTCGTCGAAATGCAGCGGGAAAACGTGAATTTCGTCAAAGGGCTGCTGAAGAAATGCAAATCTCGTGAAAGGATGGCTGGAAAAATGAGAATTTCGTCAAAGTCGGTGGAAAAACTGCAAATCTCGTCGAAGGACGCGAAAAAAATGTGAATTTCGTCGGAGGATCGTAAAAAAAAAGAATTTTGTCAAAAGGCTGCTTAAAATCCTCAAATTTCATCGAAGTATCTCGGAAGAAACGCGAATTTCGTCAAAGGATCGTAAAAGAGCGAATTTCGTCGAAGGGCTGCAGAGAAAACGCGAATTTCGTCAAAAAGCTCAAATAAGCGCTAATTTCGTCAAAGAACTGCTAGAAATAACGTGAATTTCGTCAATTGGCCTCGGAAAAAACAAGAATTTTTTCAGAGGATCGCGAAAAAAAAATGGAAATTTTGTCACAGGATAGCAGAAAAAACACAGTAGTCTCTTTAGAAAACAGCTCACCCGTTTATGTTTATTATTGCAGGTATAATTTTTAATCAGAAACAAGATACTGAATTAACTTTAGAAAAATTGCGATAACCTGAATCGAACTTGCAGGAATCTACACTTAACCTGAAATTGACCCGACCGAAAACAGAGTTAAACCGGTCTGGAAAAAAATAGAGGGTTCCCCACCCTATCCCCTTTTTTTCCTGTAACTTTTTTTAAAAAATTTACTGTGGATTTCAGAAAATATTTTTTTACTCAGAATTGCCCCTGAGTAATGCGATTTCAATTATAAAATTTAAAAAAGTGAAATATTCAGTTTTTAGCTCACAGACTATCAAAGTCTAAGAGCTAATGTGCCCGCAGATTCTGTATGTTCGTACGTATGTATGTATGTACGTATGTACGCACGTACGTAACGCGATAACTCTTGATAGAAATATCCGATTTGCTTCAATTTTCTTTCACGGTTCATTCTCATAAGGCGCTTCCCTGATTAGTTTTGGGGGTTCATTGGTTAAGTATAAAGGGGGATCGGAGGGGTACTATCCCCTTAATTTAGAAAATGTGTTTTCTTATCCGATTTGCTTCACATTTGGTATACCGGTTTATAACGGTATGGCGCTTCCCTTATTAGTTTTGGGGTTCATTGGTTAAGTATAAGGGAGGAGGGTACGGGGGGGGGGGGGTCTAATCCACCCTTAACTTAGATAAATGGGTTTTCCGTGCAGAATTATCAGATTTGCTTCAATTTTGGTATACCGGTTATTTCTGATAAGGCGCTTCCCTGATTAGTTTTGGAGGTTCATTGTTTAAGTATAAAGGGGGAATCGGGGTGGTGGGTGGGTGTAATACCCATTAATTTACAAAGATGAGTTTTCGTATCCGATTTGCTTCAAATTTGGTATACCGGTTTATTCCGATAAGGCGCTTCCCTGATTAGATTTGGAGATTGATAGTTTAAGTATAAAAGGGGGATCGGGGGGGGGGGGTGTAATATCCCCTTAATTTTGATAAATGGATATATTTTTATCCGATTTGCTTCAAATTTTGTATACCGGTTTATTCTGATAAGACGCTTCCCTGGTGAGATTTGGAGGCTCATTGGTTAAGTATAAAGATGTGAAATAGGGAGAAGGCTAATCCCCCCTTAATTTATTTTTCGAAAGGTATTATTCTTTGAAATAAAAGTATAATTTACAATTAGTGTGAATAGACTGTGAGCTCAATGCCATTAGTTTAACTGGGCACTTTTCTTTTTTAATACTGTGTGTGTCAGCAGGGTTCGACTGGGTCAGATTTTTCTCCGTAGACCGTAATGTAATGGAATTCTTTTGAGTGTCCCTGTAAAAAAGGTGTAACTGCTACACGTTTCAATTTCAATACCGAACATGCCATGGTGAATATCAATAACATATATCAGTTTCATGATGATCTGACTACATTTACGCGAGTTAGAGCTACGACAGATGGCAGACAGACAAACCGTATGCATAATCACTTTTCAGCTACGATGGAAAGTTTTAAAAAATTAATTTCAGGTATCCAAAATTAAAATCTGCCATGTTTGCATATTTATTTATGCTTCAGAGTGGTTAAGATAGAAAAAATGTAATTGATGTAATGATTGTAATCTTTGAAGAAATTAACATTTTCATTTTAATGTTAGTCACTCCGTAGACGCGAGGGGAAAAAATCTGTCGATTACGCTTTTTAACACCTTCCAATATACACTGCTCAAAACAATTAAAGGATATTGCAGTTTTAGGTGGATTTTGTATCTGGTAAACTGTTTAGCTGATTGATACATGGTCGACAGACATAGTAAATTATATGAGAATAAATTACACATGTTTGGCAGAAAAAAATGCATTTTATTGCGCATTTGTGTACTAAAGGAAAAAAACACAATTTGTGCATATGAGAAAAAAAGAATAAGAAAAGGTGTTTTCTTCAAAGAAAATCATTTTCAGTAGGGGGTATGGTTTCCACGGGCGGCCAGCAACGTTGAACACCTTTGAGGCATGGACTCAATGAGGCTATTAGTGACGAGTTGGGGTATTCTGCCCCACTCCTCCAGAAGAGCTCTTTCCAGTTCTTGGAGAGTTTGTGGGGGTTGTTGGCGGCCAGAAACTCGTCTTCCTAGAGCGTCCCAAACGTGCTCGATTGGATTCATGTCTGGAGAACACGCTGGCCATTCCATTCGAACGATTCCTTCCTCGAAAAGGAAATTCTCCACCAGGTTTGCACGATGTGGCCTGCAGTTATCGTCCATTAAAATGAAGTTATCTCCGATTGCTGCAGCGTAAGGGACTACAATAGGTCTGAGGATCTCATCCCTATATCGGCGATCAGTCAGAGCTCCATCTTGAATGATGTAGAGGTCAATGCGCCCGTCAATGGAGATGCCACCATACACCAACACTCCTCCACCGCCAAATCTGACACTTTCGTGCACGAACGCAGGATTATTCCTACAGCCACGGTCCCTCCAGATGAAAATACGCCTATTATCCGGATGCACAGAAAAACGGGACTCGTCAGAAAACAGAATATTGCTCCATTCATTTCTCCTCCAGTTGGCATGCTCGGTTGCCCACTCCCTGCGGTCGCGATAATGCCTTGATGTTAATCTAACACATACCATCGGTCGGCGAGCATACAGACCTACAGCATGGAGCCACTTTCGGACAGTCTGAGTTGAAATCGTGGTGCCTGTAGCCGAGCGAAGGTGTTGTTGGAGAAGAGTAGCGTTCATGGTTCGGTGTCTCCGAGCTGTTAACGCTAAATACCGATCTTCATTGGGCGTTGTTTCCCGTCTACGACCTTGCCCTGGTCTTCGGCCTGCACATCCACTCTCCAAAAAACGGTTCCAGATCCTGGAAATGACACTTTGTGACACTCCAATGGCTTGCGCTACTTCGGCTTGAGTTTGGCCCCCTTCTAACCTACCAACAATTCTCAAAGCTTCTGAATCTGTCAAAGGACTTCGCTGAGACATCGTACTCATCGAAACAAAGCAATCACTGAATGCCGATCATGCTTGTCTTCATTCTCTTTTATCCAGTTGAAAGTCAAATTTCATTCGCTGCCGCTGAAGCGACGTTTTTGACGTCGAACTCAAAATTTGCATACTCCACAGTTTGAAAACCAGAAAAATTTGCATTTGTGATTCTCTTCTTCTATTTTCGGCAAAAAAAAATTTCGTTTATATCTTTATTTTATATAAAACTTCAAATATCCTTTAATTGTTTTGAGCAGTGTAGTTGAAAAGCGTTTTTGTATTCGATTTGTCTGCCGTCTGTCCAGGGATGTAGTGGAGGGTATACGCCGTATACCCTCTGGATTTTTTTAAGGAACACCGTATGCCCTCTGTTTCTCAAGAAAGTTATAGTATAGATACACTAGCGTATACCCTCTGCCTTGAGCGTATACCCTCTGCTTAGAACGTATACCCTCTGTTTTTCTTACGACTACACCACTGCGTCTGTCTGATCTCTAACTCACGTAAATGCCGTCAGATCGTCATGAAATTGATATATGTTATTGATATTCACTATGGCTTGTTCCTTGTTCGATATTGAAAATGAAGTGCGTAGCAGTTCCATTACAGGGACATTTAAAAGAATTCGGTTACATTCCTGCCTATGGGGAAAACCTTTTGAAGAGGGTTTTGAATAATGTTTGACAATATTAATCTCATTGAAATTAAGAATTCCGTTACATTACGGCATTATAAAAATACATTGCAAACGAATTTTATTCATAGACCGTTCTTTTGTGCGCTGTACATATCTTTTCTAGAATTTCTGCAAAAAAAAAAAGGAATATTGCAAAATTTTGTGATTTAAAAACGCCTGCTAAAGGTAAAAACGCATTTTTAGCAACACAGAATTCTAAGATTAATACTTAAATTAGGCTTAGAATTCTGTGTTCAGCAATTATTGTCACAGACAATGCTGTAATTGAATTATCTTGTGTAGTGTTGAATTCAGACACTTTTATCCGGGCGTGGTTTATGTTATTGTGGGGGATTGCACTTTTTGACTATTGAAAACACAAAATCTCAAAACTTCCGGGGGGGGGGGGGGGACAGCTCACTGCTCCGTGGTGAATGCCGCCCCCGGACCACCCCCTGAATTCAACACTGCTCTTGTGTGTCTTTGTAAATGAATGATAAATCATACCCTATTTTATAGTAGGCATCTTGTAATGCACTGCCGCGTTATGTATTCATTTCAGTATGTTTAAAATATTATAATGTCATTAAAATACAACAAAAAGATTATTTCCCATAGATTCTAATGTAATGGAATTATTTTGAGTGCCCCTGTAAATGAACTATAAATACCACACATTTCATTTTCAATACCGAACATGCCATGGTAAATCTGAATACTTATATCATTTACATGAAAATACGAGTATACTTACGTAAGTTAAAGGATTGCAGAACTGAATTCTTAAATATTTTTCACCAGTGTTAGAAAATAAAAACGCATATACAATGGAAAATATCCTTTCGGCAATTATGATCCACAGGCAATACTGTAACCCAATTATTTTGTATGTCACTGTAAATGAATGGTAAATGCCTTGTACATTATATTCTATAGTAAGCATCTAGTTGTGTACTTCTAAGACTGGACTTGTGTATTATCAGTGCCTGATTAATGCAGGGGCATGCAGAGAGCTGTCCCGGCCAATGATTAAAATTGGCTGATGATGAAATAATGATTAAAATTGGCCGTAAGTCAGCCAAATTTTTTTGACCAAAACAATTTTCAAAGATTTAGTAAGAGAGTGCGGGTGTTTCCCTTGCGCTCTCTGCTTCCCATATACTATGACTTCTCCCCCACACACTTATATATATATATATATATATATATATAAAAGAGTTACGTCATAAGAAAATTAATGATTCAAATTTTAATATAACAGCTTAGTAGTTTATTGTTTTTAAGAGAAATTCATTAAGGACAATTTTAGTGCCAAGTAACATTTATTTAAATAAAAAAAAAATCTAAAATTTAACCAGGAAAAAATTATTTAAACCAAAATTCAGAAAAACACAAACGAGTGCGAATCACAGACAAGATTTCTGGAGATAAAGATAAGCTTATTCTGGCTTCCTAATATTGATCACAACCTCTCATATGACCTGAAGAAAAGAAGATACAAGCAGTCTTTGCCTGAGGCAACACCTTACTTCCATGGGCAACATCCGCTCTACTGAAAAGAAACCCTTCTTTAGTTAAACAATTAACATAACGACAATTTGACAACTAAAACCAGTCACTAATCGAAAGAACACAACTTTGAATAATGTCTATTTTGCTGGAAAAAGAATTTTCTTCCCTTTTTTGATTTGATTCGCGGTAAAAGGGAAGAAAATTTAGCATTTTTTTTCTTTTATTTTTTTGTAGTTTATAAAATTATAATGTATTTTTTATTTTTCGGTAGATAATATTATTTTCTCAAATTTCGCTCCGGTCTCTTTCTTTCTTTCTTTTCTTTTTTTTGTTCTCACTTGCCAAAAAGAAAAATGCCATAGAAAAAAATTTGACTTTTGGTTTCGTATGTGGTAAAACGGAACATTGAACTCTTGTAGTCAAAAGGTATATATATCTATATATTCTGATAATATATATTATTTCAAATAAATAAATAAATATATATTAGCGGTATTTTGACAGAAAGATTTACATTAGTTACAAATACCTTTAAACAATGTTGAATATATTAAGAATATAGAATTTCGTTAATTACTATTTTATGAAAAAAATCAAATTGTCCAATTTCTTTAACAAAGTACATTAGCAAAACACCTTTAGCTAACAAGCTTTTAAACTTTGTTACTTTTTTATTTTTTACTTATTTAGATTAAGTTTACACATATTTTTTTCTTTTCTCTCCATAAACGATACCATTTATTTATTAAATTTATATCATATACAAAAAATGTAAGAACAAAGAACCAGGCTTTGCAGATAATGCAACAAAAAAGAAAATAGAAAGAGAGACAGGGAGAAAAAAAAAGGGGGGAACAGATATCTGATACCTTTAGTCAAGTTCTCGAATAATATTTTTATTTTATTTTATTTATTTATTTTTGTGTGTGTGTGAGATAGACAGAGAGAGAGAGAGAAAATACAGCATTTTTCCAAAAATCAAATTCTGTGTTTTAAATCAGTGGTTCCTAAACTTTTTGTCTCGCGGTGCCCATTTTTGAATTAATTTCTCTGACGAAGCCCCTGAAGCCTGCTGTACCCTATAAGTTTTTTTTTTCTTAATTTAGGTATGTTGCAACTAAGCAGAGGAATAAAATTTCTACTCAGAATCAGCCCTGCCAGTACGGATCAGGCCTTAAATTTTTTCTCGAGATTCGGCCCCAACCGGGTCTGTATTTCATTCTTTCCTAGCCGTATCAATTGAGATTTTTTTCCCGCTTACTAGTAATACTGTGGCAACTTTCTTTCTTAATTTATGAAAAAGTGAATGATAAAAGTCTTTGATTTCTTTGTTTTATTTAATTATTCATTTCGCGTTTTTTAGATAGCTTAACGTGTAGGTTAATCACGTGAAAGACACTTTACCAAAATGCTGTGAATGACTGATTTTTATTTTAAAATATATTACATGTATTCAAATATTTTGGAGCCTGAGTAAAATCTCAATTTAAACAATTTTTCATATTTTGTTTTCAATTTATTTACAGTAAGTAAAAGGAAACAAAAATTATGCATGAAGCATAGATTATGAAAGACTTTCCAACACATCCAGAATACTCTAACAAAATTTCACACTGTAATAAGGTGAGTATAAGTAAATAATTTGGAAAACGTATAACACATTTGTGAATCAATTTTTAGCAATTACCATCTATAGGCAGAAAAATATTCGAATTCTTTTGTGCAGCTTTTTGTATGATATATACATATCTATCTATACATATACATACAGGGCTTAATTTATAACAAAAAAACGTACCAGAGCTCTAACATTTTGCACCAATAAAAACTTTAGTGCAACAGCCCCCCTTTGCTGTAATTGAATTATCTTGTGTAGTGTTGAATTCAGACACTTTTATCCGGGCGTGGTTTATGTTATTGTGGGGGGATTGCACTTTTTGACTATTGAAAACACAAAATCTCAAAACTTCCGGGGGGGGGGGGACAGCTCACTGCTCCGTGGTGAATGCCGCCCCCGGACCACCCCCTGAATTCAACACTGCTCTTGTGTGTCTTTGTAAATGAATGATAAATCATACCCTATTTTATAGTAGGCATCTTGTAATGCACTGCCGCGTTATGTATTCATTTCAGTATGTTTAAAATATTATAATGTCATTAAAATACAACAAAAAGATTATTTCCCATAGATTCTAATGTAATGGAATTATTTTGAGTGCCCCTGTAAATGAACTATAAATACCACACATTTCATTTTCAATACCGAACATGCCATGGTAAATCTGAATACTTATATCATTTACATGAAAATACGAGTATACTTACGTAAGTTAAAGGATTGCAGAACTGAATTCTTAAATATTTTTCACCAGTGTTAGAAAATAAAAACGCATATACAATGGAAAATATCCTTTCGGCAATTATGATCCACAGGCAATACTGTAACCCAATTATTTTGTATGTCACTGTAAATGAATGGTAAATGCCTTGTACATTATATTCTATAGTAAGCATCTAGTTGTGTACTTCTAAGACTGGACTTGTGTATTATCAGTGCCTGATTAATGCAGGGGCATGCAGAGAGCTGTCCCGGCCAATGATTAAAATTGGCTGATGATGAAATAATGATTAAAATTGGCCGTAAGTCAGCCAAATTTTTTTTGACCAAAACAATTTTCAAAGATTTAGTAAGAGAGTGCGGGTGTTTCCCTTGCGCTCTCTGCTTCCCATATACTATGACTTCTCCCCCACACACTTATATATATATATATATATATATAAAAGAGTTACGTCATAAGAAAATTAATGATTCAAATTTTAATATAACAGCTTAGTAGTTTATTGTTTTTAAGAGAAATTCATTAAGGACAATTTTAGTGCCAAGTAACATTTATTTAAATAAAAAAAAAATCTAAAATTTAACCAGGAAAAAATTATTTAAACCAAAATTCAGAAAAACACAAACGAGTGCGAATCACAGACAAGATTTCTGGAGATAAAGATAAGCTTATTCTGGCTTCCTAATATTGATCACAACCTCTCATATGACCTGAAGAAAAGAAGATACAAGCAGTCTTTGCCTGAGGCAACACCTTACTTCCATGGGCAACATCCGCTCTACTGAAAAGAAACCCTTCTTTAGTTAAACAATTAACATAACGACAATTTGACAACTAAAACCAGTCACTAATCGAAAGAACACAACTTTGAATAATGTCTATTTTGCTGGAAAAAGAATTTTCTTCCCTTTTTTGATTTGATTCGCGGTAAAAGGGAAGAAAATTTAGCATTTTTTTTCTTTTATTTTTTTGTAGTTTATAAAATTATAATGTATTTTTTATTTTTCGGTAGATAATATTATTTTCTCAAATTTCGCTCCGGTCTCTTTCTTTCTTTCTTTTCTTTTTTTTGTTCTCACTTGCCAAAAAGAAAAATGCCATAGAAAAAAATTTGACTTTTGGTTTCGTATGTGGTAAAACGGAACATTGAACTCTTGTAGTCAAAAGGTATATATATCTATATATTCTGATAATATATATTATTTCAAATAAATAAATAAATATATATTAGCGGTATTTTGACAGAAAGATTTACATTAGTTACAAATACCTTTAAACAATGTTGAATATATTAAGAATATAGAATTTCGTTAATTACTATTTTATGAAAAAAATCAAATTGTCCAATTTCTTTAACAAAGTACATTAGCAAAACACCTTTAGCTAACAAGCTTTTAAACTTTGTTACTTTTTTATTTTTTACTTATTTAGATTAAGTTTACACATATTTTTTTCTTTTCTCTCCATAAACGATACCATTTATTTATTAAATTTATATCATATACAAAAAATGTAAGAACAAAGAACCAGGCTTTGCAGATAATGCAACAAAAAAGAAAATAGAAAGAGAGACAGGGAGAAAAAAAAGGGGGGAACAGATATCTGATACCTTTAGTCAAGTTCTCGAATAATATTTTTATTTTATTTTATTTATTTATTTTTGTGTGTGTGTGAGATAGACAGAGAGAGAGAGAGAGAAAATACAGCATTTTTCCAAAAATCAAATTCTGTGTTTTAAATCAGTGGTTCCTAAACTTTTTGTCTCGCGGTGCCCATTTTTGAATTAATTTCTCTGACGAAGCCCCTGAAGCCTGCTGTACCCTATAAGTTTTTTTTTTCTTAATTTAGGTATGTTGCAACTAAGCAGAGGAATAAAATTTCTACTCAGAATCAGCCCTGCCAGTACGGATCAGGCCTTAAATTTTTTCTCGAGATTCGGCCCCAACCGGGTCTGTATTTCATTCTTTCCTAGCCGTATCAATTGAGATTTTTTTCCCGCTTACTAGTAATACTGTGGCAACTTTCTTTCTTAATTTATGAAAAAGTGAACGATAAAAGTCTTTGATTTCTTTGTTTTATTTAATTATTCATTTCGCGTTTTTTAGATAGCTTAACGTGTAGGTTAATCACGTGAAAGACACTTTACCAAAATGCTGTGAATGACTGATTTTTATTTTAAAATATATTACATGTATTCAAATATTTTGGAGCCTGAGTAAAATCTCAATTTAAACAATTTTTCATATTTTGTTTTCAATTTATTTACAGTAAGTAAAAGGAAACAAAAATTATGCATGAAGCATAGATTATGAAAGACTTTCCAACACATCCAGAATACTCTAACAAAATTTCACACTGTAATAAGGTGAGTATAAGTAAATAATTTGGAAAACGTATAACACATTTGTGAATCAATTTTTAGCAATTACCATCTATAGGCAGAAAAATATTCGAATTCTTTTGTGCAGCTTTTTGTATGATATATACATATCTATCTATACATATACATACAGGGCTTAATTTATAACAAAAAAACGTACCAGAGCTCTAACATTTTGCACCAATAAAAACTTTAGTGCAACAGCCCCCCCCCCCCCCTGTATTCACTTTTTTTTTTTTTTTCAAAAAATATTTAAAAAATTTAAAGCAATTTCTTTTTTTCAGAATATATATATATATATATATTTATATTCGTATATAACAAAATATATTTTTACTACATCTAATATTCATTTCTATATAATAAAATCTAATAAATAAAGAGAGCAAAAAGAATGAAATCAGGGAGTGGGAAAATTTCCAAAAATCGTATTCACCAAGGATTTCTTTGTATCGACAGAACACTCGGGGATTCTGTGAGAATTGTTTATAAACTCTGGTGGGTTCCGACTAACATTTAAATATTAATTAAAAATTAAGAAGTACTATAGCTGCGTTCCTATGAGCTTCAGTGCAAATTAAGCAACGCGAGGAGCTAATAAGTTGATCATTAAGAATATTTTACAAACATGAACAAAAAGCAGCGAGTAAAAACAGCAGATACTGTTGCGAATAATTCCGGCATTCCTCGTCGCCATTTTTAAATACTGAGACAGAAAACGGACTGAGACAGATTTGTGAGCACTAGATGGAAGTATGCTCCTATGTGTACGACACGCTACATCAAATATCTAAGGCCTTCGGAAGAAAGACGCAAAAGATAGTAGATCGGAGGAATAGAAAAAGACAATTTAGGCTTCCGTATTTCAGAAGCGCTGTTCCGCAGGTCTTCGGAGCGCAGTATTTATGAGCTGAGGTGAATCCCGACTTTTAAATAATCACTAAAAACACTAGAGTACCAGGGCTGTTCTAAATTTAGATACACCAAATAATGTGGGAAAAAATGGTAAAGAAGCATACCACAATTGAAAACGGAATATCAGCATTTATTGCTCATAGACACTACTTATCAATTTATTTATCAAAAAACGAAAAACTCATTTCGATTACAAATCGCTTCCATCCCTGCCAATCTTGTGTTGTTTTTACGTTTAAAAATGAAATGTAAATGTGTCAGAAATTTTCGGGCTTGTTGAGCAGTGCACTTGAGAAACGATTTAAGTATAAATGTGACACAGAAGCCGATGCTAGTTTGACAACATCAGTACAAAAATGCGTCGAGATCAGATCCCCATCAAACAGTTACATTGTGTCAGAGCCCAGGCTTAAGCTTAGAGATGTCAGAGCCCAGAATGTGTCAGGTAGGCAATATGTTTCATAAAAATAGTAACAGCCATAATGGAATCATTGGGAATATGTCTGGTTCTCAAATTCCCTGCTCCTCAAAGCGAAATTTTCTGACAAATTTTTTGACTCATTTTTAACTATAATAGCATAAAAATAACAGGTATGACTATTGAAGCGATTTGAAAACAAATAGCATTTTCCATTTTTTGATAAATAAATTACTTATTGAGTTACAAGAGATTTTTGTCACGTGACGACAGCTTTTTCTCCTTTCCTATGCTATCGCTTCGAAAAATCCGATTCAAAACGCTAACTTTGATTGTATTTTCTAACAGATATTTTCGCTTTATCAAAAAATAGAAAACGTCATTTAATTACGAAGTTCATAGTTTATTTATAGAGACATTCAAAAGTATTCCATTATATTATGGTCTATGAGGAAATGTAATTATATAAATACGTAGCACCTACAGTCATCGTCGGTTCCGTCTGTCTGTCCGCATATAGCAGCGCAAAAACTACCCAACCGAATGGTTTGAAATTTATATAGATAATCGGTCTAGAATTTTGTCGAGTTGTTTCAAATTTTATGAAAATCGAATCAAAACTTAAGATATTATTAAAAGTTTTCTTCCTTCTATTAAATCCTATCATACGTAATTAATTCAATGATATCCCATAATAGGTAATGATTCTAAGTTGCCATGGTGATGACGTCCTATTTAAGATATAGTCATATTATTTCCGTATTACTGAATTAAATATATAGAATCGTAATAAATTTTGTATTCAGGTATTTTTTGCATAAGAGTGCAACAGCTGTTGCACCAAAATCTGAATATTTATAAAACTAGTTACAGTACGAACACAGGAACGCACCTCATTTGCCACGTTTGACGTACAATTTCCAACTTGTTTTTCTTCTCTTGGAATATGAAAAATATTGCCAACATTTCGTTATTGCTACACCATACAAAAAAGTATTCGTAATAACTTATGCGCACACGCACTTTATGTATCTGTAAATTTGGTGGTATCCACTATTCAGAGGAAAAAGCGTAAAATATAAAAGTGTTGGAAATTGAAAGTGTTCACTAAATATATCCAATTTTCGAAAACCCTATTATATATAGATTTTAACCTGAAAAAATATTTTGGATATTTAGTTGAAAATCAATCAACCCTAGCCCGACCTGCAAAAGTCAAAAACAAGTCGGGTTCAAATAACAGTGCGTTACTGATCCGATGCAGAACTCTTACTTTGAATTGAGAAGAGCTACGAAATAGTTTTCAATTAGTTATGGATGAGATTCGCAATGCAAATCCTTTCCTCTTTTTTCTGAATAATGCTTTTGATATTCCAATTCCTTCTAATTGTGATTCCACAGATTTTTACCATCTGTGATGCTATAATAAAGATAGCAAAAGAATGATTCGGACGTAGTAGAAAAGACCCCAAGGCATAACAATGACAGGATAGTAAGTAATCGGTTATATAAGCGGCCGGTATGTGAAACGATGGTGTATGCTATTCCTTCAGCATTCAGGTTTCAAAGAATCACCCTCTGCTCACGATAAATTTTCTCTTTTTGTGACGACAGTTGTACGATTACAGTCAAGCTATATCAACTCATTAGTTTCAGTTATGGTGAAGCGGTAATGGAAATCTTTACAAAAGCAAAAATGCTACAAGCTGCATTTTGTATGGTAGGACAAATTTATTATTAATGGAGAATATCCAGAGAAAGATGTATGAAAATTTTGCGATTTATTGTTTTATTCAAAAAAGTTGAGCTTAAAAAAGAAGCGGAGAATCACTAATCAACAATTATTTTAAATCGATACTCGAATATGTAGGGCAAAAATATTTTCAGGTTGAGAACTAACCATACTTCCCCTCCCCCCAACCCTTCTTCCTCTTCTAGCTTTAGATCTCTTTCAAATTTCTTCTTCAATAAATAAATAAATCTATGGTTTGTTTATTTTTATTTTTATTAAATATTTTAGGAAAACACACTTGCATTACAGTATTTACTTTATTCAAAAAATTCTTTCCTACTGAAGTGAAATCCTGTAGGCAGTACTTCCAGTCTTAGTACAAATGATCAAATATAACTTTAGCTTTCTAAATATTTATTATCTATCTCCAATGTTTGGGAAAATAAATATGCTCATAAAAAGTAAAAAAAAAAAAAAAAGAAAAGAAAAGAAAAGAAAAACACTCTTTTGTAATATTTTAATGGCAATTTTGAATTTTATGAAGTTCAAAAAACTGTCTTTACAATTCTTTAATTTGGATCGCAATTATTTCAAATCCACCGCTAAAATTAGGCTTGTTAGCAAGGGCGAAATAAAATTGATTGAAAAATATATAAATTTACTTTCTTTCGTTTCTAAGTCATATAAACAGGGGGAAAAAAGGGCAGTGATATCGATTACAGGATACTTCTTACAATCTTTAAGTACAAAAAATAAAGTTGAGTTAATTAAAAGAGTGTAAGCAGTACTTACTATACAGTTGACTTCAAACTTAATTAAAAAATCGCAGGCATCAATATCAACTCTAGAACTAACATTTCAATTTTCATTTCATGTCTAATTTAATCCAATTTTGTATGAATTTATATTTTTAAATGAATATAATTTGAAAGAAATGCACAAAAAATTGGAGAAATGCTTAAGAAAGGGCCCTAGGGCCCCAATAAAATATGTGGGTGTTAGTCTAGGGAGAAGAGTCCAAGACTCAATTTTAAAATTACGCCTGAGAAGGTGAGAAAATTAGGGGGTGAAAATGCATGGCACATAAAAAGTTCAAGGAGCCCTGAAACGGGCTCTACGGGACCCTAGACTGGCTCATCATCTTAACTGGAATGGAGAAACGGGAGAATAACTAAATGGAAAAAGTACCCCAAAAATGAAGATCAGATAAAAAGAAATCAATTTATTAACAATTTAATGCACTAAAACTTCAAGGGCCCCTGTATCGGGCCCCAAGGGTCCCAGGGTCTTAATTGAAATGTAGTGATAGGGTAGAAACTGTTTTTCATGCAGAATTATTGGATTTGTTCCAAATTTCGTTTACCGATTTATTAAGTTAAGGAGCTACCTTGATTAGATTTGGAGTTGGTTAAGTATAAAGGAGGGACGGGGGCTAGTCCCCCCCCCCTTTAATTTTGATAAATGGGTTTTTAATGCAGAATTATTCGATTTGCTTCAAATTTGATATACTAATTTATTCCGATATGGCTTTCTTAATTTGATTTGGAGGTTCATTGGTTAAGTATAAAAGGGGAAAAGTGGGGCAGGTGCCCCCTCTCCTTAATTTAGATAAATGGGTTTTCATGCAAAATTATCTAATTTAGTTTAATTTTTTTTTCTTCTAGGTTCATTCTGATAAGGAGCTTTTCTGATTAGATTTGAAGGTTTATTGGTTCAGCATAAAAGGGGAAATGGGGGAGCTAATACACCCCTTAATTTAGCGAAAGGGTTTTTCATGCATAATTATCTGATTTGCTTCAAATTTGGTATGCCAGTTTATTATGTTAAAGAGTTTGGAGGTTCTTTGGTTAAGTATAAAGGGGGGAAACGGGAGCTAATCCCTTCATTTATTTTTCGAAGGGCATTATTCTTTGAAATAAGAGTATGATATACAATTAGTGCGAATAGCCTGTGAGCTCAATATCATCAGTTTAACTGGGCAATTTTCTTTTTATTTTATTGATCAACCAGAAATTTCGAGTAATAATTTGCTATTTATTTAATGGTAGACGTTCCGTGGTTTAATAACGTGAATGTAACTATTCGGAAATTCTGGTAGATATTTTGAATAAAAAAATTCGATAAATTGGCAACACTACCTCCGACAATATCTACAGAGTCGGGCCAATTTCCTTTAACAATACGCGGACTGGGCTAAGGCTGATTTTTTTTCCTCTAGATTTTCTGCAGATTTGGGTCGGGCCGGGAATTCATTGTTGCAGGAGCGTCATTTCGGTTTCAGAATTGATTATAATTGATAATTGCTGGATGTGCGTTTTTAGCTGTGAAATGCGTGTTTAAAGTTACCAAATTTTTTGTGTATTACGCAGTGTATATGAATTCTAAAGATCATATAAAGACTGCAAAAAAGAAATTGGACACATTAGTATGGACAGCAATTGCTGGAAATAAACTTTACTACATTATGTATTTTTAGATTGCTTATTTAGATATTTCAATTCATTGTAAGAAAAGAAAAAAAGCAGTTTCACCAGTTTTTTTTTTTTTTTTTTTTTTTTTTTTTCAAGTCTATATTGGTTACTTTCTGACACATTTTAAAAATAATTTTTGTTTACAAATGTATCAGATTGGTAAGTGCTCTTATTCAAAAACTACGTAAACGAACTTTTTTTTTTCCCTCGTTTTTCGGTAAAGACACAAATTTTCAGCGAATGCTGTCAAAGTTGGCGTTTTGTTTTGAATCGAATTTCTGGACGCGACAGCACAGGAAAGGAAGAAAAAAAAACCACTTATCTTCAGACAACAATCGCCTATAACTCAAGATGTAATTCATTTATCGAAAAATTAAAAACTGCTCGATTGCAAATCACAGAAGGTACTGTGTCAAAGCATTGGACTGTCAAGAGGGAGGTTGTAGGGGTGAACTGTAATTATCCTGTTGGTATTTATTTATTTTTATTAACACTTTAAACATAGTTGAAAAGTGTTTATGACTTCGGTTTTCTGTCTGTCATTTGTCCGTCTCTAGAAATCGAATAGCTTTATTTTAATTTTGCGGTGCGTAGAAATTGCTTCTGGATGACGGCTGTACGTGGATTTTTACTGAATTGGCATGTTATTGAAGTTACATGGCATATTTTATTGAAAATAGAATGTGAGATATTTATAGAGCAATTACAGGGACACACAAATAATCCCGTTATTTTATGATCTGTGGGGGGAAATGCTTGCCATGAATTAGATGCTAACTAATGAGTTACTTAAAAAAAGAAGGAGAAACAGAAAAGAAAAGAAATAGAGAGAAAATTACTTTTTTTTTTCAATTGTTTCAAATTACTTATTTAATTTTTAAATGATTCTATAAAATTAGGTAAAATAAACTGTACTGCAAATCATTTTGAGAGTTACTTTAAAGTCAGTGTTGCCAACTAAACCACCTTTTTTATTAAAAAAAAAAGAAAAACACCTTCCATCATACCATAATTTCTGCATAGTACTACGCGCACCAATTCCTACAGAAAACATATTACTGTGTTTATATATTTCGTAATATTTGAATTAGTACAATATTCGTATAACATATTTCAAACATTTATCTCCCATATACCATATATCTCCCATATATATATTCCAATTTTTTTTCAGTGTCCCTCTAAATGTGTGAACGAAATATAAATTATACACACTTTGTTTTCAATAGGGGTCATGCTAGAGAAAATTCGTGCTAATCCTTTTGACTTGAGATATGCTTATTTCATTTGGATCCAAGCATATTTATGACAGTTCGTCGATAATTATCTGTCAGAAAAGTTATAAACAACTTTTTAAAATGCTGGAAAGTATTAAGAATACAAATAAATAAATAAATAAAAGAAATATTTTGTTAATTACTATATCATGAAAAAATCAAATTCACTAGTTTCTTTAATAAAGTAGCACAATTTATTTTGCTAACATTAACTGTGTTGAAATTAACAATGTGTTACGTTCTCCCACTTTCCCTACTTTTGTTGTTGTTGTTGTTGTTATTTAGATGTTTGCATTTATTTCCCCATACAAACTGTCCAACTGATTTATATCACACATCTTTCAGTTGATAAGTTCCAATAAGAATACATTATTTCATTTTATACTTATTGTAACTCCGGCTTGAATATAATTGAAGATAACTAGTAAAATTAACGTAGTTATTTTTTTTTAATGCGACACACACACACACACACACATATATATATATATTTGCAGGGAGAGAAAAAAATTAGAGAACTGCACAGATCGGGTTTATTTGAGGAGCCTCCATGAAATTAATCAGAATTATAGATAAGATGATGTCAAATGATTAAAACTGGTCATAAGTAATCCAAATCCTTTTTAATAAAAAAAAAAAAAAAAAAAAAAAATCAAAGATTTATGTATATACAATGCATATGAATTTATTACAACTAAAATTTTATTAGTCACTAAAGGATAATTCACAAGCAATTTCTATGAATATATAGAAGGGGGGCCCCAGAATGAGGCTTTCCCCCAGGGCCGAAACTAGCCTTTTGCAACATGGGAGCAAACATGGATTTTGGCGCCCCCCCCCCCCTCTTCCGAAAAGTATATTTACAAAGAGAATTTTAACCGAGTTATTTTCTTCTGACGGACTGACGGCTTCCATAATTATGAAACAGCCGTCATAAATGAAGTGTTAGGTGAAAATGAAAGAGCAGCCGTAAAAAGTTAGAACTCTGGTCAGAATGGGAAAAAAAAAATGGCCATAATTTTTTTTAACACTTCATTTATAACGGCTGGTTCATAATAATGGAAGCCGGCAGCCCATCAGAAGAAAATGATCCATTCCAAAGGTATAATCCTTCATTTGGCGCCCGAAGTACACGCCCTCTCTGCCCCTCCCCCCTAGTTTCAGCTCTGCTTGCCCCGGACCCTTAAATAGTTTGAGTTGGACCCTGCTTATTTAATTTAGCCTAAACTACAACCTGACACCTAATGTTTGCTCATATTTTGATTAGTATAGTATTATGTACTTCTACTCAGGTATACTGAAACAGGAGGTTCCAAAAATAATAAATTTACAATTGCTTATCCTAATAAATCAGGACCTGGCTTTGTAAACTTTTTTTGTAGCAGGCAACACTTATTTAAAAAAAAAAAAGATTTCCAAAACCTGATGACGAGAAAATTGCTCATTCACAAATTCAGGAAAATGCGTAACACAACTCATTTTTAAAAGTAAAAACATGAAACTTGCTGGGGTAATTTCTGAAGACATGTTTAACATGCCGTGTGATTTCATTTTCAGCTCAATTAATTAGAATTTGATTTTTAAATAATTATTTTCTCAGTATGACCATTTTTTTCATTCCCAGATCGCCCGCTTCGGAAAAATCAGTTCAAAACGCCAACTTTGACAGCGTTTTTTACAGTATTTTCTGCATTTATCAAAACATTATTAAGCACGGCACATTATGTAGTTTCTAAATAAGAGAATTTCCCAGTTTGATGCGTTTGAGAGCAAAAATGAATTTTAAAATGAATCAGAAAATAAGCAGTTTGGATCGGAATACACCCTTAAGCTATGAGTGAGTTTCTGGCTACTACTACAGTAACAAAGCCCCTCTTATATGACCTGAGGCAATAGTAACCCTACTGAGGACTGAGGAGGAACTTCACTCCTTTCTTTCATTCACAAAGGATTTCGCGCTAAGCTGTTATCTTTCTTTATAGTTACTTACTAACCATCGGAGATAGTAGACCTAGAGCGGCTAATGTTCTTTTTTTAGAAGTTTCATTTCGCTCGAATTTGGTATTTTTCGTAGCCTTCAAAACCTGTATGTTTAAATTATGCTCTGCGCGCTATTTTCACATTTTATTTTTTATTATAATATATTTTATTTCTAAGATACATTACTTATTGTTATTTTGTTTACACAGGTTACTTAATACTATTTTCACAATCATCTGCATTCTGTTCTTCTGTAATTGGTTTAAACTGCTTTTTCTGTAATTGGTACATGTTATTGAGATTTATTATGCCATGTTCGGTATTGAAAAATAAAGTATGTAGCGTTCATAGTTTATTTACAGAGACACTCAAAAGTATTCCATTGCATTATGATCTATGGGGAAATGTAATTAATATAAATACGTAGCACGTACAGCCGTCGTCTGGTCCGTCCGTCTGTTCGCATATAACGGCACAAAAACTACACAACCGAATGGATTGAAATATAATATAGATAATCGTTCCAGAATTTTGTCGAGTCATTTTAAATCTTATGAAAATCGAATCAAAACTTAAAGAGATTATTAAAAGTTTTCTTCGTTCTATTAAATGCTATCATACGCAATTACTTCAATGATATCCAAGGATAGGTAATGATTCTAGGTTGCCATGGTGATGACATGGTGATGACAATTTAAGATGGAGTCATATTATTTCCGTATTACTGAATTAAATATATAGAATCGTAATAAATTTTGTATTCAGGCATTTTTGCATAAGAGTGCAACGACTGATGTAGCAAAATCTGAATATTTATAAAACTAGTTATAGTACGAACGCACCTCATTTGCCACATTTGACGTACAATTTCCAACTTGTTCTTCTTCTCTTGGAATATGAAAAATATTGCCAACATTTCGTTATTTATGCAACATAAAAAAAAAAGTATCAGTAATAACTTATGCACACACACACGTTATGTGTCTGTAGATTTGGTGGTATCCATTATTCAGAGGAAAAAGCGTAAAATTATAAAGGTGTTGGTAATTGAAAAAGTGTTCAATAAATATATCCAATTTTCGAAAACCCTATTATATATAGATTTTCACCTGAAAAAATATTTTGGACATTTACTTGAAAATCAATCAACTTGAACCCGGCCTGCAAAAGTCAAAAGACAATCCGAAATAAAAAAAGTCAACCCGACCCAGGGGCGGATCCAGAGAATCTTTTTTTTTTTTTTTTTTTTTTTTTTTTTTTGTGTGTGTGTGAGGGGGGGGGGGGGGGGGGTTGCGATACCGAATGACGTATGATCAATGTAATCATAATTTCTGTTGGTCAAATCATTCCTTGCAGTTAATTATTAAATGAATATGAAATAATTAATGCGATTTCAAAGTATTATAGACTCATATTTTCCTACGTCCGATTAACCGAAACACTTGGGGTTAACCAACAGTCTTATTATATAATCCCCCGTCTCATCAAAATATGATTTGTTGTTACTTATTAGGTCTAAAAATTTAAAACGGTATAACAGAATTTATTTATTAGATGTCTTATTTTTTTCTTTTTCTTTTTACTCATATACTATGGTAATTATTATTATTATTATTATTTTCAGTTATAGTGAAGTTTTAACAACGTTAATAACAAAAGCCTGCAACGATTGTATTTTTAAACATTTGATAATTCATTTTTATGCATTTTTTAGCGCTGAACCCGAAAATGACCTTTATTTGTAACCATCCCGTCAGAATCATTCGCAAATTGTACATTTCAAAGATTAAAAGAAAAAAAATAGCGAAAATCTGCTACTGTAAAATAGATGCGATGGTTGTGTTTTTTACCTTTTGATAATTAATTTATATGTATTTTATACCGCTAAATCCGAAAATGACCTTTATTTTTAACTATCATGTCGGGATTTTCGCAAATCATAAATTTCAAAGTTAAAAAGTAAAAAAAATAGCGAAAATATCTGAAAGCAATTTGTCAAAGTCTTAACAAAAGCAGGTAAATGTTTTAAATACATCTGCGATAAATTTCCCAGCCTACCAACCTCCAAAATAAAACACCGAGATGAACCCCAAAGAGAAGATAAAAGAAAAAGCGCGAAGTAGAGCATGAACGATTCAAAGAAACTTCCACACATGGAATAATTGTAAGGATTTTAAATACACATTATGCATAGTATAAACAAATATATGAATAACGTATTATGAAAAAAAAAGTTACGTCTTCTTTATAGTAGCAGATTTTCGCAATATTTCGACTTTTTAAAAATTTGCGATTTGTGCAAAATCCTGACATAATGGTATGGTAAAAAATGAAGATCATTTTTGGATTCAGCACTAAAAAATAATAAGAACCAATTATCGAAAGCTAAAAAACATAACCATCACATCTATTTTTTAGTATCAGATTTCTGAAAGAGGATCCCCTTCAGAAATCTGAAGGGGCCTTAACAACCTTTTGAAAGTCAAAATGTGCCATCTAAGTGGTGTGTATACCTCCTCACACGGCCGAAAATAAGGGGGGGGGGGGAGCATGTGCCCCGGGCGGCAGAAGGAAGGGTCACCAAATGAAGGATTGTACCTTTGGAATGGATCATTTCCTTCTGATGGACTGGTGGCTTCCATTATTATGCAACAGCCATTATAAATGAAGTGTTAGGTGAAGATGAAAGAGCAGTCCTAAGAAGTTAGAACTCTGATTTTCTGGTCAGAATGGCAAAAAAATTGGACATAAAAAAAAAATGGCCATTTTTTCCCCATTCTGACCAGAAAATCAGAGTTCTAACTTTTTACGACTGCTCTTTCGTCTTCACCTAACACTTTACCGGAGCGTCATTTCGGTTTCAGAATTGACTATAATTGATAATTGCTGGATGTGCGTTTTTAGCTGTGAAATGCATGTTTAAACTTATCAAATTTTTAGTGTGTTACGCGGTGTGTATTAATTCTGTAGATCATATAAAGACTGAAAAAAAGAATTACATTAGTATGGTCATCAGTTGCTGAAAATAAATTTTACTACATTATGAATTTTTTTAATTGTTTTTTTAAGTATCGCATTTCATTGTATGAGAAACTAAAATTGAAAAAAAAAAGTTTCAGCAGTTTCTTCTCAAGTTTATACTGGTTACTTTCTGACATATTTTTAAAATAACTTTTGTTTGCAAACGTTTTTTAGATTATGGAGTGGATAACACTTATCATTCATTTGCGCATAAAAAATCGGTTTCAAGATTGCTATAATCGATAATTGCTATGGATGTGCGTTTTTAGCTGTGAAATGCATGTTTAAACTTATCAAATTTTTAGTGTGTTACGCGGTGTGTATTAATTCTGTAGATCGTATAAGGACTGCAAAAAAGAAGTCGTACACATTAATATGGTCATCAATTGCTGAAAATAAATTTTACTTCATTATGAATTTTTTGAATTGTTTTTTTAGATGTCGCATTTCATTTTATGAGAAACTAAAATTGTAAAAAAAGTTTCAGCAGTTTCTTCTCAAGTTTATACTGGTTACTTTCTGACACATTTTAAAAATAACTTTTTAGTCCAGACAATAGAGACCGTATAGGGGCTCTACCTAGCAAAATTCATGGTAGTTCTGGAAAAAGGCTTACTATATGTTTTTTGGGTCGCTGAATCCGAATTTTTAACTTCCCACCAAAATTTCCCCCGCCAACCCCCCAAATTTTGATAAAATCCCCCCCCCCCCACCCAAAAAAAAAATGTTTTTATTAAAAAAATCAATTTTTTTATTGTTTTAGGGAAAGAGTATCTAGAAATTCAGAAAGTAGACACAATTTGCAACAAATCAGATATATGACATTATGATTTAGGATGAAGGGGAAGGGGGGATCTGCCTCGGAACATGCGCGCAGTGCTGCTTGAACTAAGTTGCGCAATTCCACTTAACCACTCACACGTTTACATTCGCCCTCCCATCTCCCTTCCGAACATTCTCTATAAGGTTTACTTTAATTTTTTTGGGTTGCTGAATCCGAATTTTTAACTTCTCTCCAAAATTCCCCCCCCCCGACCGCCCCTCCCCTAAATAGTTGTTTTTAACTTAAATTTCTTATTGTTTTAGGGGAAAAGCATTAAGAAATTCAGAAACTAGACAAAATTTGCAACAAATGCGATATATGACATTATGACGTAGGATGAACGGGAGGGGGAGGGCTGCCTCTGAACATGCACTGCGGCGCTACGTGCACTAAGTTATGATGTCCAGGCAATAGGGGATGTTACCTGGCAAAATTAATACTAGTTCTGGATTTCGACTCACTTTATGTTTTTTGGGTCACTGAATCTGAATTTGTAACTTCCCAACAAAATTTCACACGGCAACCCCCCAAAAATTGATTTTTTGAAAAAATGTGGTTTTTGAGAAAAGCGCGGAGAATTTCCGAGGCAGCCCCCTCTCTCCCCGTTTATCCTACGTCATAATGTCGTATATCCTATTTGTTGCAAATTTCGTCTAGTTTTTGAATTTTGTAATGCTTTTCCCCTAAAATAATAAGAAATTTAAGTTAATAACAACTATTTTTGGGGGGGGGGGATTTTGGGGATAAGTTAAAAATTCGGATTCAGTGACGCAAAAAACTTAAAGTAAACCTTATAAGGAAAGTTCGGGTTGTGTTGAATTTTGACGGCCAATTATCTACACGAGGGATATAGGCCCGGGGGGAGTGCCCTCCGTGGGGGTCTTTCTAAGGGAACCTAATCCGTATTAACGCATGGAAGATCCACGGCTCGAAGAAAAGCACGAAAACTCCGAACGATTAGGCCGGCGGGCGCGATTGGGATCGAACCCAGCACTTCCCGTCTACCAGCTTCGAGAGCAGAACCTCTCGGCCACTGGTAAGGAAAGTTCGGAGGGGAGATGGGAGGGCGAATGTAAACGTGTGAGTGGTTAAGTGGAATTGCGCAACTTAGTTCACACAGCACCGCGTGCATGTTCCGAGGCAGATCCCCTCTTCCCCTTCATCCTAAGTCATAATGTCATCTATCTAATTTGTTGCAAATTTTGTCTACTTTCTGAATTTCTAGATACTTTTCCCCTAAAAGAATAAAAAAATTGATTTATTTAATAAAAACCTTTTTGGGGGGTCTTTTTACCAAAATTTGGCGGGGCTGCCGCGGGAAATTTTGGTGGGCAGTTACAAATTCGGATTCAGCGACCCAAAAAACATGAAGTAAACCGATTTCCAGAACTACCATTAATTTTGCTAGGTAAAATTCCCTATTGCCTGGACTATTTGTTTGCAAACGTTTTTTAGATTGGAGTGCATAACACTTATGACTTATCATTCCTTTACGCATAAAAAGTCGGTTTTAAGATTGACTATAATCGATTATTGCTATGGATTTGCGTTTTTAGCTGTGAAATGCAAGCTTAAACTTATCAAATTTTTAGTGTGTTACGCGGTGTGTATTAATTCTGTAGATCCTATAAGGACTGCAAAAAAGAAGTCGTACACATTAGTATGGTCATCAATTGCTGAAAATAAATTTTACTACATTATGAATTTTTTGAATTGTTTTTTTAGATGTCGCATTTCATTATATGAGAAACTAAAATTGAAAAAAAAAAGTTTCAGCAGTTTCTTCTCAAGTTTATACTGGTTACTTTCTGGCACATTTTAAAAATAACTTTTGTTTGCAAACGTATCAGATTAGCAAGTGCTCTTATTCAAAAACTATGTGAACGAACTGGGTTTTTTTTTTTCGTTTTTCGGTAAAGACGCAATTTTTCAGCGAATAATTCCGGAGAGCGCATTACTCATCAAACTTAGAATTTTTATTTATTCCAGTAACTTTTGTTTAAACCCCTTTGTGCTTCTTTAGGCAATGAATTTAACTCTAATGACAAATTAAGGATGACGGTCAATAAACTCCCCCCCCCCCTGCCCTATTCTGTGAGGAAACCCTCAAAGAAATAGATAAATTTATAAAATCTTCATTATTTGTTCCCGTCAAAAAAATAAAATAAAAATAAATAAATAAATAAATAAAAATGAATAAATAAATGAAAATAAATAAATAAAAATAAATAAATAAATAAATAAAAATAAATAAATAAATAAATAAAATAAAATGCATTTATTTAACTGAACTTCGAAATAAAAGTTGAAGAAGATAAAACTGTAAAATCAAAGCAAATGTCAATGTATTAATTTTTTAAACTCTGCAGTAATTAAAACGTATGTAAATAACTTTTGCTTTGATACTTAAATTTTCGTA
This sequence comes from Maratus speciosus, assembly GCA_963932465.1. Taxonomy (NCBI): domain Eukaryota; kingdom Metazoa; phylum Arthropoda; class Arachnida; order Araneae; family Salticidae; genus Maratus; species Maratus speciosus. The sequence continues at coordinate 93,277,879 of OZ010786.1, read as the reverse complement.
TTTTTTCCTAATGTGAAAAATAAATTTTAGTAACATTAATTATTACTTATTTTCAACATTTAAAATCTAGATTTAAACTTGATCTCCGTTAAGAGACCACCTCTCAAAGCGACCAATGTTTATTAGAACGGAACGTGGTCGCTTTAGGGAGGTTTACTGTATTTGTCATCAGAGATGAAAAAGCGTTTTACTGATAAGAATATCTTTTCACAGTAAAAAGGCAGTATATACTTCAGTGGTACAATTGTATAAACACCTATAGGAAGGAACTGGTCTGGTGTAGAGAAGAAGAAACTGAAACCTTTGTGGGAGGAACTGTATCTGTGTGTGATCCCTGCTGTAATAAAAACTAATTAGTTTCAGGTTTCTTGGCGAAGAGCAAAGACGTACTATAATATAGGGACCCAGAATCTCCACAATGTAAGAAATGCCCAAGGCTGTATTCTCTTTGAGAAAAATGATTTTGAGTCAACATGCTATGGTGGTTAAAAACATTTCCAGCATGAATAATGACTAATACTGTTTCTGCCCCCCCCCCGCCCCCCCCCCTCCCCTTCTCCAGCTACGGGCTTGCTTTAAAAATGTTTTGAAAAGATATCAATATATAAATTGTTTACTTTTATTTTTAATTAGTTGACCTGCTTTATATAACTTACTTGAATATTGTGGTACTTTAACCTATTGAAACAACATTCCGATGACATTAAACCTTATAGCGCTGGTGAAAATGACAACTAAATTATAATCTAAATATATTAAATAATGTTAATAATACAACTTCCAAGTGTATATATCTTGGACTTGTTACATGTGTAATAAATGAATGCATAATAAATAAACAGATCATACTCATATAAAAAATTATTCTTAAATTGTGACAGATTTTTAAAAATTTCTGAATACGTATGCATTTTAAAACTTTCCAAACACAGTTGAAAAGTGTTTATGAATTTGGTTTCTCTGCCTGCCATGCTCAAACTCTCGTAAAGATAGAACTCGGATTGCCATAAAATTTTTATGTTATTGAGGTTTTTTACAGAATGTTCGGTAGTAAAAAAGAAGTGTGTAGAATTTGTGGTTCGTTTACAAAGACACACAAAAGAATTCCTTTACATTATGAGCTATGAGGAAAAAACGTTTGAGCTGCATTATAATAATTTTATGATACATCAAACATAATGAAACTTACTGGAGTACACAAAATATTTTTCTATATATTATATTCTATAGCAATTACCGTTCCTTTACAGAGAGACACGAAATTTGCTTACAGGCGCAGGAACTGATTAAAATCCATAATTGCTGGAAGTGAGTTCTCCACTGTGGGATATATTTTTACATCTTACACATTTTTATTAGGTTACCAAATTTTGAGTGGTATGCATTTTTAAACTTATGTAAATCTTTACAACATACTTTTGCTTAACTTTTGTAACTTATGGAAATCTTAAGCAATTGCTGAAAATGGATTTTACAGCATTATGTCTTTTTAAATTGTTTATTAATGTATAATTGTATAATATATAATTATATAATATATAATTATATAAAATTGAAAAAAAAAAAAAGACTCAAATGTAAACTGGCTACTTTCCGACAAATTTTTGTTCGTAAACGTATCAGACTGGCAAGTGCTCTTGTTCAGAAACTGTAATCGAACTATATTTCCGCTTTTACATAAAAGCGGAAAATGACTGAAACATAATTTTTAGAGAATGGAGTCAAAGTTTGAGTTTTGAGTACGTCTTGATTATATACAGAAAAATTATTTTAGTATGTTTTTAGCCGAGTGTTGAAGTGTAAATAAATATATAGTGCAGATAATTAGATAAGCAAGTTTCTGTTATCTCTACCAAAGGTATCTAATTGTATATTCTTTTAATTGATTGCTTAAAACTTTGTCTCAGAAAAAGGGAATGATTTTGTAAACTAGCATTTTTATACTTTATTTAATTTATTTTCTCTGCAGTTGGTAGACGATTTTTTTTTTTTTTTTTTTTTTTTTTTTTTTGCGACCGATTGAAGAAATTTATTTCCGTGATCTTGGCAAAATTCACGGTATTTTTCCATTATTGTTTGTAGAAATTCGCAGTCTTTACCGCGAACAAGTCACGAATTAACTTTACGAAATTCCGCAAAAGAAAAAAAAATATCACTTCCATGGAAATTAAAATGTATTCGTGAAATAATTTAAGGAAGGTAAAATAGAGCACAGTATTTCTTATTATACGGGATTTTACTACTTTGTGGATGGTTCGCGCAATGCCGCACGTTACTTCATAGCCTGCCGCTCAAAGAAAACTTTGCCCCACAACGGAAACTCTTGAAATGCCCCCTCCAAGAGATCTGCATGGGATCGGGGCCCGTATCCGGTCGGAAAAGTAAAGTCAAAATTTCTAACGGGCCGGTAGATTGAAGTCGATTTTTTTAACGGACCGGGCGGCAGAAAAAAATCGAGAAGAATCCAAAATTATGGCCCCGGTTCATGCCCATAAAAAGGTTTAATCTTAAATGGGCCGATCTACCAGATACAGAAATTAAGCCGATAAAATACGAGGGCCAGTAGTAGACTTAAGAAGTTACTTCAGTCGTGCGAAAGGCGCCCATTCGTTAATGTTAATCTTATGGGAGAATTTTTTAAAAATATCTCGTTTGCATTTCAATATCCTTAAATCACAATTTTTTTTTGCATTGAATATCTGAGTTAAATCTCAACAAAGGTGTTTTGTACTTTTTCGATTTTGTTTGCAGTTGTTTTTAATTAGGATAACCGGTTTAGAACATGAAAGAAAAATATAAAATATAAATAAAATAATAAAGAATAAGAAAATAAGAGAAAATAAAGAAAATCTGCAAACAAGATCGAAAAAGTAAAACAAAACAAAACAAAAAAAAAAAGGCCTGTATAGAGATCGACCCCAGCTATGCAATGCACAAAAAAAGAAAAAAAAAAAAATTCTGTTAAAAATATTGCAATGCAAAAGAAATATCTTAAGAGGCCATATCAATCAAACGAAAAGACCCGTTCACTAATGCTAATCCTATGGAAGACATTTATAAAGATATCTCGGTCGCATTTCAATAATTTTAAATGTTTTTTTTTTTTTTTTTTTGGCATTGAATAGGATCGATCTGTACAAAGGCCGTTGTTTACATTTTCCATTTTGTTTACATGTATTTTTAATGAGGACACTTTCATTTTCGAAACCGGTTTCGAAAGTAAAAGCATCCTTATAAAAAAAAAATCTGCAATCAAAATCGAAAAAGTAAAAAACGGCCTGCATACAAATCAATCTCGGTTATCCAATGAAAAAAAAAAAAAATCACTTTAAAATACTGAAATGCGACAGAGATATCTTTATAATTTTTTCCATAAGATTATCATTAGCGAACGAGTCTATTCGTTTGACTGAAGTAGCCTCTTAAAAAAATTTCTCCCATTGAACTAACATTAGCGAGCGGGTCTTTTCACATGACTGAAGTAGACTCCTCGGGCAAGTAATTTGTTTTGAAAAAAGATTAGTAGTAATAAACAACTTTTGGTAACGGGAAATTTGGAAATATACCTTAATAAATTATAGAAAAATATTTTCAAAAATCTCTTAATATATATATATATATATATATACAGCTTCAAAAGCTATAATGTTTTTAACCATCTTTTTTCTTTCATTCTGAACATATTAATGATATTAAGGAATCTAAACTTAAATTTAAGAGTCTCATGAGTCTAAGTGTTTATTAATGCTACTATTCTGTATATTCTACCTCGCGAACATATAGTAATCTAAATTCTAAAATATACTGTTAAAACTTTCCATGAATATTTATGCAGTATTCCAGAAAAGAATTTCAATTGTATGTTAAGAAAAGTCGGCGTTTTTGGTGGAAATTGAGTGGAGTCTGATTTCTTTTATTTTTGCGCCGGGCCGTGAAATGAAAAAAAAATACAAACCAGCTGAATTGGGCCTAATTATTTCTCTTTCGGGCCGGGACGGGCCAGAAAATTCTGCCCCGTGCAGACCTCTCCCCCCCCCCCTCCCCTCTCTGCTGAAAAAGAAAATTTTATACAAAAAAAAGCTGCTCTTGCTATTTTATTTAAAACATCAGACTTCTTTAAAATATCCACGTTCCAGTAATTTGTACCGTTCCCAAAAAATCAACAAAGCATCTTTTTCCTTCCAAGATGTTCATGATTGGAGATCATAAGGCACGTCATGCAGCTGGTAGGGAATAAACTCCGCCTCCAGTGAGTGATAAGATTACCAGATGTTGGCGCGAGAGTGCTTTATTTTTTTATCTTTTTTTCTTCGTTAAAAATCTCATTTCGCCAAACTTCGGATACCCTGTTGCAATCAGAGCCATCTGTCGGAAAAATTCAACGCGACAAACGTGTTCCTTTGCCCCTTAATATTATCTACAACTTTTATATTGACAAGTTTTTGATAGGACCAACTCTTACTGCAAAAATAAATAAAAGACGAAAAAAAAGAGGGGGGGGGGGAAGGTAGAAAAAGAAAAAAATTCATAACTTCGTCAATTCACAAACGGGGGATATTTCCCTTCATTTATTTTTTGAGGGACATTATTCTTTGAAATAAGAGTATAATATACAATTAGTGTTAATAACCTGTGAGCTCAATGCCATCAGTTTAACTGGCACTTATCTTTTTATTGCTATTAACCGATGTGGGTTATGAAGCATAGTGGTTTATGTATTCAGTTCTGTATAGTCCTAGTTTCAAACTTTACTGTTAAATTTAGTGTCATTTTGCCCCGAATTTTCAATGTTTCTCTTATTTTAGCTCTGCCAAACTGCCCCATACCTGGAGACTCAGATAAATACTATTTATTAAATATAAAAAGTTCAAAGAGGAAGGTGAGCGAATTCTGGGGGGCGCGAAAGTGGACAAAGGGAGGGCGGGTAATTTTCAAACTTTTACCAAACCTCTCCTTGACATATCATCGGAAAGTCCTTTCACCACTCTTTCATATTATGAACCTTTCTCCTCCCAGAGTTGAATTCCGGAAGGGGGCGGGAGGGGGGGGAGCGGTGCGGGGGTTAATTGTTTTTTTTAATTGTAGAGATTTCTACAATAAATATCATTAAATGATGTTTTTTAATGGAGCTCTCCGATAAATATTATTTATTAAATATAAAATTTTAAAAGTGGGGCTGCGTGATTTCCGGGTATATTCTGGGATAAAAGAAGGAACCCACGTGGGAGGGGTAGATTTCAAACTTTTTTGGACCAGTCATTTGATATATCATCGGTAAAGTTTTCGGTTATCATCGGAAAGTTACTCTTTCATATTATGAACCTTTCTTCTTCCCTCCCTAGTTTGGCGCCCCGAGAGAGGCACTTTTCGAACTTTTTTGAAATCGTAGCGTTTTTAAACATTTTAGATCGGATTTTTTTACGGAGCCCTCATGTGATATATCATTGGAGAGCTCTGTGACTACTATTTCATTTTATGTATCGCCCGCGCCCCTCCCCTTACTTTGCCCCCGCGCGGGGTCACTTTTCTAAATTTAGCCGACACCCCTCATGTGCCATATCGTTGGAAAGTCCTGTGACTACTTATTCATATTTTGCACTTTCCTTGCCCCTCCCCCCTACCTTGCTCCCCGCGGGGGTTCGTTTAATGTATTCCAGTCGAGGACTTTCTAAAAATGGGGAAATTAAAGATCCAATCTCAAATGACGTAGAAAAATCAATAAAAATTTTTTATCCCTTTTATCATCCTTTAGTTCATGTTTTTGCCACTAGGGGGTGCTTTTGATTCTTATTTCTTTGGCCATTTTGGTGCTAATTGCCGAAAAATTTTAATTTTTGATACTTAAACTCCCCTTACCGCTTCATAGCTACTCGCGTTTTTTCAACTCTTTTCAACCAGGGGGCACCCTTACAAGACTTTTCCATTCTTATGGCTCCTTTATAGCCTCCCTTTGGTTTGTTGTTTTTTTATTCCATCTGTTTTCAGTTACCCTATATTTAATAAAATCTGCCTTATATACACTGGTGTCCAAAATTTAAGGAAAATCACAAAAAGAGCGATAACTCGTTAAAAAATTAACCTATCCGTATGAAATTTGCATATGTTGCTAACTAAAAGTTCCTGAATAAAATTACAAACTGCAAATTAGTGGCGCTGCAATCGGATTGCGTCATCTGTGAGGGGCATAAAAATGCATGCTAGAGAGTACGACTGCTGGTGTCGCTATGATTATGAGATAAGAAAACTGAGATAGCCAATTCCTTAATATGATCCCGAGGTATCATTTGTCCGCGTAATTGCGATATAGAGTTATTGGAAGATTGGAGGTAGGCCAAAATCAGACAAATGAGGCCAGTTGGCTAAATCTGAATCCTTCTGTTGTTCATAGTCTTTGGAAACAATTTCAAACCACTGGTTCGGCTTCGAGAAGATTTAGCCAAGGACGGGCAACAGTTACGACAAGCACTGATGACCGAAATTTGCGGTTATGTGTACGAAGGATTAGAACAGCAATGCAACCCCCTCTCATCTTAGAGTCACCCTTGTTGCAGCCACTTGAAGGTTGGTATCAAAGTCTACTGTGAATAGAAGGCGTCATGAAGGTGGTCTTTACGCGATGCGACCATACATTTGTGTGCCGCTCACCTTATGTCACCGGAGGGAACGTTTGAGGTGGGCACGTCAACATGTCCACTGGATGGCTGATCACTGGATGGCGTGTTCTCTTCACGAATGAGTTCCAGTTTAGCCTTCAAAGAGATAGTAGGCATTGTTTGATTTGGGGAGAACAGGGAACCCGCTATCATCCATCAAACATTCGTAAAAGTGATTCGTATGGAGTAGACAGTGTCTGTGTTTGGGATGGTATCTCTTTGGGCGGGAGTACAGACCTCCATGTCTTTCCACGTGGAACTATGAATGCTCACGTCTATAGAGATGACATTCTTGATGCTTATGTGAGCCTTTATGCTAATGCAATAGGTAATGATTTCCTATTACAGGACGATAACGCTAGACCGCACAGGGCTCACATCGTAGAAGATTATCTTCAGCACCAAACAATTCAGCGAATGGAATGGCCAGCTCAATAACTGAACTTGGATCCCATTGAGCATGTTTGGGATGCTTTAGGAAGATGTGTCGCTGCTCTCAATCCCCCTCCTCAGACCCCTGCCGCGCTTACAGCTGCTTTACAAGAGCAATGGTTCGCACTTCCCAGCGAACTTATCAGTCGCATAATTGACAGTATGACACATAGCTGTATGTGCTGTATTGCTTCTAGGGGTGATATTAAAGGTACTTTTCCTATACCAAACAGATACATTTATTTTCTATATTTTATAATTGTGTTAATTTCTTGAACACCACAATCGTCTGGTAATTTCTTTTAATGTCATTTTATACCTTACTATGTTTTGTATACATTGTGGCTCAGTTTTATTAAAATCTGCTTGTAGCATTTTGAGCAATCGCTACTTTTGTTGTTTTTCCTTAATTTTTGGAAACCAGTGTATATGTAAAAACAATGATTTCAATAATCGATTCTAGAACATCTCCTTTGTAGATTCTCGAAAGTAATCGATGACTGTATCGATTGTGTATTTTACGATAACGATTTTTTTCGATTGGTAAATTTTCGAGAATCGCCCATCACTATGCCCTATCACTACTATGAAATTGTCGGCCAGAATAATAGCTAAGTTTTCCAATAACTGTTTTTAGCTTTTCTCGTTATAATCGATTGTAAAACATCTCGATTGTAGATTCTAGGAATTAATCGATGGCTGTGTCGATTGTGATTTTTTACGATGACGATTTTTCTCGATTGTCGAATCCTCGAGAATCGCCCATCACTACTGTTAAACATAGACCAATCAAATTTCCCTAACTCATGTGTACAGTAGGAGTCATAAAGGACAGACAGGTTTTTCTTGCTGATCCACAGCAATGGACTTTATTCCAAATCTGGGTTCGAGGCTGAAAAAAGTCACGTGATACCAGTAATTTACCCAAATAACTTCTAACTGATAAGAAGGGAGGCTACTACTGCTTTCCGTATGATGAACTGTTTCACTGGCTGGCGAGGGTTTTTCATTACGTCTACGGAGCCTTCTCTTCTTTACGCTAGAAGTTTTTACCTTGACCACGTGATCAAGACGTAGATGGAATATCCTCCATTCGACCAACAGTGATGTCTGTCACATATCTAACCGTAACTGAATTGTAATGACTCACGACAACTCAACTCTGCTCGAAATATTGTTCTACGATTTAAGTAATTATTTTTTTTCAATGGTTCCATTAAACTAATTGGTACCTTTCTACAAGCTTCAACTTTACCTACAGCATCATGTTTGAGCTTAATGTCATAAGTAAAACCTTTTAAATTACCAATTCCCTTAAAAAGATCAGGATATTCCTTCAAAATTTCAGGCATTTCTTCTTTATTAGAAGTAATTGAATTTACCCTGTTAACTAAATTTAATTCAACTGAGGTAGGTAACCCTAACACAGCAGGAGCCCTATGATCACAATCAACTATTTGAAAATCTACTACTGCTTTTGCACTTTTAGACGTTTCACATATTAAAGAACATTTACCAACAACATTAATTTCTGTACCATTATAATTAGTTAGCCTCATGTTTGAATTTTTAATTACACTTCCTTTTAAATTCAATTGCTTACATTTATGTAATGGCAACACATTACATTGAGCAAGCACCTGTATCTAATTTTGTAAATAAATACTTAGAAACATTTACTTTAAGTTTCTCAAACCAATCTTGTTTATTTTTACTAACATTATTATTTTTTATAGCTCCTAACACATATGCATTTCAATCATCATTTTGTGATCGTAGAACACTCACTGATTCGTTAGTATCATAACTTCTCAAAACATTAACTTTCTTTTTAAATCTACACATATTGGCAAAAGGATTTAATTTTTGACAAATAAAACATTTTTTATTATAAGCAGGACAAGAATTTTTAAAGTGAAACTTACCGCATTTTCCACATTTCTTAGCTTCAAATTCTGTACGGTATTTGCAAAAATTTTCGTTTCCCAGAACACGATTCTTACTTATTGCACTTTCATTTTTATTCGCAACGTTTCTTGAATATGAATGCTGTGGATTTTTTGCTGCTTTTGATTTTATTTTGACTGCTTCCACGACTTTCTCTTCATTCAGCGTTTTCATTTGCATTTCAGCAATTTCTTGCGTTTTACACATCTTAATACATTTTTCCAAATTAAGATCGGATTCACGCAGCAATCTATCCTTCAGTTGTTGGTTCTTTATTCCGCTTATAATTCGATCACGAATTAAACTATCTCTTAGTTCAGCAAAATTACATGTACTTCCAAGTTTCTTTAATGAAGTTAAGAACTCATCAAACGTTTCATCAGAATGTTGTGTACGACTAAAAAATAAATGCCGATTAATAGATTCATTGGACTTTGGGTTTGGGATACAAAAATCTTCAAACTCTTCAAACTTCATTATTTTAACAACATCTTTCTTATCGTCTGCCGTAATTTCCATAGCATTATAAACTTCTAAAGTATCTGTTCCAATGACATGCAATAAGATTGCAACTTGAACTTCCGGCGGTTTTTTATTATTTTCACTAGCCAACATGTATAACTCGAACTTTTGCTTCCATTTTTTGAAATTTTCTGCGACATTACCATCCATAGAAAGTGGATTCGGAGGTATTAACCCCGATGTAGTCATTTTCTCGTTCTAATAACAGGATAACATGAAACAAAAGCGAACTCAAATAGTTAGCATTTTAAATTAAATTATTACCACAGTATATTCGTTATTTTTCTCTTCTTTTTCATAAATAGCAATGTTCTTTTGAACCGGCTGGGCCATATTATAACTTCAATGAAGACGCCGGTGCTCACAAACACAACATTTATTAAAAGCTACTAAAAAGAATAATTACTTAAATCGTAGAATAACATTTCGAGCCGAGTTGAGTTGTCGTGAGTCATTAGTTGTCGTGAGTCAGTTATCGTGACAATGTCAGCTGCCTTTACACTGGTGGTGTCTGACAAATCCGGTCTTTGCTCCACCTCGGAAATGCCACAATGGACTATATTCCAAATCTGGGTTCGAGGCTAAAAAAAGTCACGTGGTACCGGCAATTTACAGAAAGAACTTCTAACTAATAAGATGGGAAACTACTATTGCTTTCCCCATGAACTGTTTCACTGGTTGGCAGGGATTTACATTGCGTCTACCGAGCTTTCCCTTCTTTACGCTAGAAGTTTTTGCCTTGATCACGGGATCATGACGTAGATGGAATATCCTCCATTCCCTGTCTGAGCTAAGAATTCCTTCTTCTACTATCTTTCAAAGGAAGTAATTTCTTTTCAGGCGAAAAATGCTGTTTCTCTCCGGTTCTTTGGGCTCGTTGTCGAATCGCAGCATAATAGGGTAGTTTCATATTAAGTCAAAATTTGACCATTGGAGATCAAACAACCTTTGGAGGGCAGTTGTGATTGATAGCTGAGAAGATTGTGGACGCAGTTGGAGGTCAACTATGCAGTTGTGATTGGCGGATAAAAAGTTGATCAGCTGATTGCAACTCCCCTATAAGTAGTGTGTATTTGTGCGTTCCACGCCATGCGGCGTGCGGCGGGTCATTAGAGGTCAAATGAAGGTCATTCAGGAGTTTTTTATCTTACAGTACGACGATGATAAGCGCGTTTTGGAGCGGAAGTAGACCGGAAGTGTTGTTAGATAGTGATATTTTAGCGGAAGTGCCTAGCGGAAGTGTGAATGGATAAGGTTTTTTTTTTACGAATGATCGTGTTAGAGTACGCTGATAGTTAGGGCGCGAAGATTTATTTTGAAAATAATTTTTTTTTCTTTCTTTTTTTAAAAAAGTTAAAAAATTTGTTAGGATTTTTTTTTTTTTCAAGAGATAGAAAATTTTTCTTTTAAAAATTTTTGAGTATCTATTTATTTTTTTTTTTTCGCGTGATAGAAAAACTTTTTTCTTTAAAAAATTTTTACGAATTTAATTTTTTTTTTTTTTTTTTTTTTTTTTTTTCGCGTGGTAGAAAAAATTTTTACGAATTTATTTTTTCTTTTTTAAAAATTTTTCTTTTAAAAATTACCAAGACATGGAAATTTGTTTCTTTTTAAAATTTTCTTTTACGAACTTAATTTTGAATTTGGACTCGTTAGAAAATTTGTTGTTCGAAATTTGTTTTTAACTCCGGCTAATGTTGGTTGAATTCTTTTTGAAAAAAATTATTATTTTTTAATTGTGGTCCCACCATAACCACCCGCTTTGAAAAATATTCAAAACGCCACAATTTTTTTTTTCTTTTAAGCCTGTTCTGCATCTAAATTTTTTGCCTCTGCTTTTCTTCTTCTCTGCGAGCTACCTGAAAAGAGAACAAACAGATAGATTTAGTATTTTATCTCAAAAGTGTTTATGCATGAAAAGATAGTTAAGGTTAGTTACCTTGTTTTGCAAAACCTACTGCTTTACTAGATATTCTAAGCGCACTTAGCAGGATCATCTCCGGGTCGGATTTCATGGGAGAAATTTAATTTTCCTAAAAGAAAAATATAGATTATTTTCATGAAACTTTATTAAATGTTTATAAAAGAAAATCTTAAAATGTGAGTTACCTTGTTTTGCAAGACATACTGATTTTCTTCCTCATCTCAGGATTTCATGGGAGAAATTTAATTTTCCTAAAAGAAAAATATAGATTATTTTCAAGAAACGTTATCAAATGTTTTTTAAACGAAAGCTTAAAATGTGAGTTACCTTGTTTTGCAAAACATAATGCTTTACTGGCTTTACTCAGATACTCATTTTCAGCTTGGCAAGATGATTTCAGCAATCTCAACTACTCAGTCTTGATCTGCAGGATGAATTCAGCAAGGAGAGGCAGTCTTGAGAAGGCATAGTGACTTTAAGCAAGGCATTTCAGGATGACTTTAGAGGCATTTAGTGAAAAATTTTAGTTTCTATGTTAAACTGGGCCCTCCGACCACCCGCCATGTTTTCTCATGGCTCCCCAGTTTTGAAATTTAGCACACGCACCGCACACACTGAACAATTTTAGTTCTTTGATGAACTATATATATCATTTTGAAAATGATGATTTCAGTTTGAGCAACGTTTTTGCAATACTTGAGAAAAGTTCTTGTATCAGTTCATGAAAAATTCGATTTCACTTTGAGCAAAGTTTTTTGCATTATATGAGAAAAATTATTTTCTCACACCACATTTTATTTGAAGAAATAACCCAACAAACACTGGACTTCGGGCCGCATGGCTGTTTCGTTGCGGTCAACGTGAGTTAAGGCCATTTGTAGCCAGGGGCGCGCCAGCAGTATTCGGCGCCCGTGTGCAGAACTTCAGTTGGCGCCCCATATTCCTAACCCCCCCCCCACCCCCACAAAGAAAAAAGAAAGAAAATACAAACTTTATACTTTTTTTAGTATAAATGCATAGCTGCCAAACCAACCTTCCAGCGGTTTTCTCCAAATCAAATAAATGAATTTGGAACCAGAAAATTTATTTAATGAAATGTTTCTACAGGGTTCTTTTTTATTTCATTTATTAAATTAAATTTCCGGTTAAAAATATTGTTGTTTGAATTAAAAACAAGGAATGTTGGCAGCAATGCAAATAACGGACATTCCTAAAAGGTCGGTGCTTCAGCTGTTTGCTCCCTCTCCCCACAATGGTATACCTCCTAAGTAAATGAGCTTCTTTTACCTGCATCACTTCCGTAATTTTTAAGATCTGATCTTTATTTATATTTATATTTAAAACAGTTCAAATAAACTTAATTTGAAAATATAGTTCTGTTGAATTAATCATTGGTAGGACTATGACACAAAGAAAGGGGTACTCGTAATACGGCAAATACACATAAAAGTAGAAAAATATTTTCTCAAATTATGACGTTTGTAATACACCGGAGCGCGTTATAGAACTTTTATTTCTTTTAAAATAAGGTAACAACAATTAAGATGCGCCTTAAACAATTACCGCACGTTGATCATAATTAGGGGTGCAATCGAAAATATTCCAGTCCCGGAATATTTGATTTTGTATTAGCAAATATAGAACCCCTATTCTGGCTATATAATAATTGTTATGAAAATTGCACATTCGTCTCGACGTTTACATTTTAAGAAGCTAAGTGTATCTTTATCTTGTCAAACTGTTAACCCTTCCTTCTCTATCAGATTTTTTTATTTTTCGAATTTCCAATTTTCGTGCAATGAATCGAAGTTCTAAATTAAAAATATCTATACTAATAAAACAAAGTTCCGCTCTGTCTGTGAGTGTGTGTGCGATGGCTAGAAGAATCTACGGCACATACGAGGCTCAAACTTTTTGTGAGGATAGTCAAAAGTCTCTCCTGGTGCACCCTGCACGTAAGTTTCAGAATTTTAAATCTCTAATAATTAGTTGAGAAATTAATTAAAAAGCCCAAATTAAAAGAATGCAAAAGTATTCATAATTCAACAAGAGCATATATTTTTTTCAAACCGTAGACAACTTCTTCGAAAACTCGAAGAGATGGGGAAGGGTTAATAGATTTACAGAGATGCAAGGCTGATAAATGTACTGGACCTTTTTAAAAAGGATTGTATCTTAAATTCTACTGGGGCTAACAGCTCGAAAATTGCACAGCCAGACGCAAAAAAAAGCCCTTTTCAGAAATTCTAAAAATTATTCCGGTACGGTTTCAGGAAGTCAAAAAATCCACGAAAAATCGATTTATGAAAAATCTTTTTATTTCCTTCGAAAAAAAGGTTCGAAATCTCTCCCACGGACGCCAGGAGATCATTGCAGACAGAGTTGGGCAGTATCGAAAATACATGTATTTGAAATACATTTTCAAAATACATTTGTATTTTGTATTTTAAACCGGTTGGATCAATGTATTTTTGTAATGTATTTTCTGACGGTTTTACAATGTATTTTGAAAATACTCAAAATACATTTTTTCCAATTTTCAAACTGCGATCTTTAAACCGCACCAGAGTAAAACTGCGGTTCACTAAAAGGAAATGCATGACTGGTCTGTTTTGATTAGTTTTCAAATTCTGTTCTGGAAGTTAATATAAACAGAGTCTTCGACAATTGCTAATTTAAGGAAATTGATGAATATGTTCTTTAGCTACAGCAAACGTATTCTTGCTGATTAGTTACAAAAATAACTTTTATATAACTTAATGTTGCTGTAGAAATCACAAGGAATAAAACAAACATGTATTGTGATAGACCGGAAGAAGAAAGAGAGAGCTTTCAGACTTGCATAGGTGCAGCGCTCTATTACCCACATTTGCCCATTGACCACAAATATAAGAGGCTCAATTTTTTTTTTCTAGTCTAGTAGATTTATTTAAAAATATCGAAATGAGATTTCTTAAAAATTCGTCTGTTTCATTAATTCTATGAATTTTGTAAAAACTACATTAGACAGTAACCACAAGAAAATTGCTACAATGAACTTTTAAAGGAACGATTTGACTATGAAAAAATTAAATTTATGATTTTGAAAATTTTTCATTAGAATTATTCCTACTTTTTTAAAAATATTTTATAAGTGCTTTCTTTTTACGAATGCAAGAGCTTTCATATTTTTTCTGCTCTATACTAAAAGCTTCAAGGTTTGATATTTTACCTAAGTGTTTTAATCTTAAAACTACTTTATACGAAGAATTCGTGCCTTTGTTAATAATAATTCAACTTGTGTCAAAAATTACCTAAGTTTTTCATTTATATTTTTGCATTAATACATATTTTAAATTTTGTATACATTATTTCTAAAACCACCATAATCGAAAAAATGTGCCCCTTATAATTTATTAGTGGAAGGTTTAAAAAATCTTGCGTATTTGGGAGCTGTTATTAAAACATACGCGCATTATCTAAAAAGAAAAAAATTACATTTAAACAATTTTATTCGGTGCCATTTTACGTGTCAGATTATTATAAAATGTGTTCTTTTGTAGACATATACTAAAAAAGACTGATTGAAAAGACTGATACTAGACTGATTTGTTTTTACATTCTTCTAATACATGAGAAGAATGTATTGGAATAGTGAAAATTTTCGACTTACTTTTTTTTTTTTTTTTTGCTTGATTTATACGTTTCGGGATGTCTTGAATGCGATTTCACCATTTTGGGGAAATGTGTGTCTGTCTGTTAGCCTGTGTGAGATACAATTTTTGTTGCTCTTCTATCTCAAGAAGTAATGCATGGAGTTTAATAATAATCAAACTTCAGATTAAGATGACCTAGGGATAACTTAGCTTTGGATTTATATCGCTCAGCAGATGGCACTGCTATGCTTAATTATTTTATCCATGATAACTACATTGTAAGAACCAATATAGAGAATTTCATCAAACTACATATAGACTGGAACAGAAATACTTGCCGATTAGCTTTTAGTGTATATTGCTCAACAAGTGGCGCTGCTATGCTGTTGTTTTGTTTTGTTTTTTCCTTATTTCCGCGATAACTATATCTACAAAACTAATGGGCAAAATTTAATCCAATTTCATATTATTTTAGATCTTAAAATAAATTAATGCTGATAAAATTTGGGGTGCATCGCTCAAGAGGTGGCGTTGTTATGCTGTGCTTTTATTATTACCGTAACGTGTAACATGTATGTAAAACTCTCGTTTTTTTTAGTCAAAATGATCATATTTGTAAATCAAATTGAAATGAAATAAGTACCACGTAGATAAAAAGTACCTTTTTAAAATAAATTTTCTGGTTCGTGCTGTATTTTTTTGATTTTTTAAAAATGTCTGAAGTTGCTAGGTGTGCCGTGAGAGCTATATCTCAAGACCTAAAGCACGAAATTTCATCAAACTTCATAATATTCAGTTAGTATGAATGAAATTTTGGTGTATATCGTCCTACAGATGACGCCTCCTGAAAGAGATCCCTTATTGGATCCACAATCAATTGATGCAGTTATTCCTAGTGAATAACTACCTTTAAAGGGTAGTTCATTCATTATTAATTATTCTTGTAACTTTCATACACCTTTAAGCACATTGTTGCTGCAATCTTTCAGTTTGTTTTTGTTATCTTTCGTTGAGTTTTAATTGGTTTTGCTTCTTTATTTGGAAATTTATAATTTCTAAAAATTTAATTAGTTTTGTAAACCAGCTTTGCATTTGAGTAGTGCAATTTAATGCACAATAGTTTTTAATTTTTTTTAAATGTATTTTGTATTTTAAATGTATTTTCAAAATACATGTATTTTGTATTTTGAATTTTTGAAATTTGAAAAGTATTTTGTAATTTGTATTTTAAGTTATGAAACCAATGTATTTTGTATTTTGTATCGAAAATGGTTTTTCGATGTATTTTGCCCAATTCTGATTGCAGATAACCAACGTCTTCCAATATTGGACATTTTTGAAAGAATATAAATTTTTTTAAATATAAATTTATCGATTTAATTTTTATGCATCTAGATGTAAAATTTTTCGGTGATTTTAGATATCTAAATTTCTTCACGGTCTCTCAATTGCAACTTTAGATATTAATTATTATTTCATTAATCGGATGATTCCTTTCAAACTCTCAATTTAAAAGCCAGTATTTCGAAACCACAAATGATTTTTATACTAGGATTCTTTGGAACGCCGTCATTTTTTTTTTAAATGCACCATTTAGAGTTTTTAAAGTTATGCATATAGCCCTATCTTTAAACGCTGTTTAATAATATCTAAATTTTATATAAATCGATCCGCAAGTTTTTGTTTTATAAAAAAAAATCTATTTTAAAAAGGGAAAAGAAAAACTTTGTTGAATCGAATTTGTTAAAATTAAGGAAACTGATGAACCGTTTGGAACTTTCAGATAGTTCATAATACATAATAAAAAATTTAAAAACTAGGAAGCATCAAATTTCAGGCTGGGGGGGGGGGGGGGGGGGGAGGGAGGCGATAAAAAAAATTTGGAGGATGGGATCAAATATTTAAAACCGTACCGTTTTCTACCATTTTAGATGCGGATTTTTGACGGAGCCCTGGGATAAATATTACTTTTAATATAAAAATTTCAAAAGTGTACTTACCACTATTTTCGAATAGTAATTTCAGAAAATATCTTAGATCCTTGCTTAAGTCCGCCACCCCTTGACTAATATATACTAATATATGGCTAATGACTAATATATATTGACTATGGGTAGGTTGTTTAACAGAGTTTCTTTCAGAAACAGTTTTGTTAAGAATAGTTCTCCCCCTCTTAACTCATTTTTTCATCAGTAAGTAGAGGTCATTTTAAAGTTTTTATTTGTTCATTACTACCCCATGCAATTTTCCAAAAATCATGAAAAAAATTTACATAACAAATCTGAACAATTAGCAGCTTCTCTCCCATTTTCACACAGTGAGCGAGTTCATACTTCAGACAAAATCGAGCTAAAGATATAAAATCATATAAATTGAAGGTTCATTTAAAAATCATCAAAGGGGAGGGGGGGGGGGGCGTATCGTTTGAACAAGCTCTTAACACAGGACTCAAAAATATACAGTGAAATACGTTTAACACGAAACTGAGGGGACCGAAAAATTTTTTCGCGTTAAAAGATTCGTAAAGAAAGAACAAAACTCGCAAATTTTTTCGACGTTGACAAATTTTACTTCGATTTCCTGTTAAACTACTAGTAAGTTGCATCCATTAGGATAAAAAGCAAGTAAAAAAAAAAAAAAAAAAAAAATATATATATATATATATATATATATATATTTTTTTTTTTTTTTTTTTTTTGGGGGGGGGGGGGGGTCAAATATAATTTTTTTGTGTCTTTTTCAGCATTTTGAGATCTAGCTTGTTTGAACCAAATAAGCAAAGCTGTCTCTAAATCTTCGTGCTTAGCAGTTCTCATACGTTTTCTCTCTGGCTTAAATATACTGAGCTCAAACATTAACGTAATGGGATCACTATTTTTTTTTATTATTGTTGATAAAGTAGAATTGGCAATGCCAAACTCTTTGTAGATTTCTCTTTTCGTTCTTCTTTTTCATCAACTGCATTAAGTGTGTATTCCGATCCAAACTGCTTATTTTCTGATTCATTTTAAAATTCATTTTTGCTCTCAAACGCATCAAACTTGGAAATTCTCTTATTTAGAAACTATATAATGTGCGGTGCTTCTTAATTTTTTGATAAATGCAGAAAATACTGTAAAAAACGCTGTCAAAGTTGACGTTTTGAGCTGAATTTTCCGAAGCGGGCGATCTGGGAATAAAAAAAAATGATCATACTGAGAAAATAATTGTTTAAAAATCAAATTCTAATTAATTGAGCTGAAAATGAAATCACACGGCATGTTAAACATGTCTTCAGAAATCACCCCAGCAAGTTTCATGTTTTTACTTTTAAAAATGAGTCTGAAAATGTCTCAGAAAATTTCGAGCTGTTGAGGGAGGAAAAATATTTTTTCGAATACCCCCTTAAGCAGCCTCATCTTCATTTGAAGCAAAATGGCAGTTAGTTTTCGCATCGATTTCTCAACCATTGTGCTAATAAAACATAACGAAATTCTCTGATTTTCACCCAAAATTCAGTGGTTTTAACACAAAATTCACCAATTTCAACTCAAACTAACTAGCTTGAAAGCGAATTTTTCTCGTGTTAAACGATTTTTGTTTCGTGTTAAAAGAAAAAAAATGTATTAAATTGCATAGTATAACTGTCCGTACCGCTATATCATTTCGCGTTAACCGATTTTTCATGTAAAGCGTTTTCGTGTTAAACGTATTTCACTGTATTTTTTTTACTCTTAGATACTATTATATTTTCAGAAATTCGTCGGAAACGTATGGCAAAATTATGTCCCCCCTCCTATTTCCGAATCTACTGAAAATAAAATTACGAAAAAATTAGTAGTAGTTGGAATTTATTTAAATCTTGCAGGAAAACTATAGCGATAATCCTAGGTCATAGAGTTTTTCAGAAAATCGCAGTTTTCCGTTATACATAAACTTTATTTGGCGGGCGCTCAGCGGGGGAGTCTTCTTCTGATGGACTGATGTCTTTCATTATTATGAAACAGCCATTATAAGTGAAGTGTTAGGTCAAGATAAAAGAGCAGCCGTAAAAAGTTAGAACTCTGATTTTCTGGTCAGAATGGGGGGAAAATGGCTCTTTCATCTTCACCTAACACTTCATTTATAATGTCTGTTTCATAATAATGAAAGCCACCAGTCCATCAGAAGAAAATAACTCGGTTAAAGCGGAACTCGGATAATCGGGACTCTACTGTACATTTCATTTTTAAAATGATCTTTAGAATATTTTTGTTGGTGTTCAGAGGAGGGTCATGACCCCCGTGACCTCCCCCTTGGATCCGCCATTGTAGATTATGTGTTACGTATTTTATGATTGCATATTTTAAATTTTAAAAATAAGTCGGCTATTAGAAAATTAGTAAAGTTCTTTTTGAAAATATACTTTGCGGAAGAGAGGGGGGGGGGGGCGCAAAAAACCATGTTTGTCCCGGGTGCAAAAAAGGCTAATTTCGGCTCTGTATTTAGTACTGTTTTTGTTATAATGTAGCCGATTGCTTGGTTTGTGCTTTTTTGGCAATTTACTTTTACATGGGTACCGTGCATAACCTGCTGGAGGCGTATGTTGCTTTACTACTGTGCAATATAGTAATATACTACCCTTTTTTATATCGTCAGTATGTGTATCACTACCAGTACTACAGTAAGGTAGAAGTGTTATATATTTTCAGTTATTTGAATAATGGAACCTTTCATGTTTGCCACGAACTGTAGTGCGCCCCTGCTTTCTGAAAAGCTGGACAGGACTGATCCAGAGCAGGGATGTCAAAAGGAGCATTTGCGGTCGCCCTTCCGAACTTTTTATGTTTCTAGCTTTTTTTAATTTATTTTAGGCGCTTGACCGCGCCCTTAAGCCTTCCGTGGCGCTTTACGACCGATACCTTTCGACACTGTGGCGCCTTTTGGTTTGAGACTCTCTCCGCCCCTAGCCCTAAAGTTACGCCGCTGACGAGCATCTGCAAATTTCATATCTTTTTAAGCAAAAATGAACTCATAAATGTGTTAGAAATGACGTACTTTCGATTTAAATACCGCTTTAATCAATTTAAATTGGTTAAAAGTTTTTCAAATTTTTCAGCTTCGCCTAAAATATTTGGCGCCTTTACTATTCTGGCGCCTGTGTGCGGTGCACACTTTGCACACTGGGTCGGCGCGCCCCTGTTTGTAGCCAAACAATACTGTACCGTAAGTGACGCGCCGCTAATTACGGCTGCTATCGGGGAAAAGATTACGGAACGGAGGCGAGAAAACTATTGCGTTTACTTTGCCCGCAAATTACTGAGGGGCGGTTTCTGGCAAAAATGTAATGGCCCACCATTGTTTAGAAAGTAGAGGGCTAATATTACCTAACTCGAATATTTATTTAAAAAGAGGAAATGTATTTTTTTTTCTTCATTTTTTTTTTTTTTTTAATCTTTTTAAGTAAGCTTAATTATTTTAAATGTGGGTTTTAGTGAAAATATAGATACCTTATGATTTATATTTAAAGTAGTAATATAGATTAGTTATTTTTATTTAGTTTTAAAGTATTTTTTTATAAATAATAAAATAATATTTCCAAAATATGCTTCGATATCTTTGCATGGATATATTTTTATTGTCACGCTAGAAACAATGAATGTATTATTTTTAAATTTCTATTGATTTTAATTGCTGAAATAAACAGAATACAAATTCACAGTAAATACACTTGAATCGGAACAACACAAAATATTTAATTACAGTAAGATGCATCCATTGAGAATGCATATTATACAAAACATATACTAGGTATTTAATAATAAGTGTGAATTTATTTATATTTTTTTCAATTCCATGAAAAAAAAATATTTTTCATAAACAAAAGAAAAAAAATATCAGTTTAATTGTTCCAGCAAGCATTTATTGTTGAACGTGAGAGAGCTAAAAAAACGGAAACTAAGCTATTTCCGAAACATAAATTTTTAATAGCATTTGAAATATATTTTCATAAAAAGTAAAATAATTAGAAAAGAAATTTAAAGTTCTGAATTCAGTATAAAGGAAAAAATAAACTTTTTAAAATTAAATTCCTAGCAATTTAGTTATATTTATTTGTTTTATTATCAATATTTTACTAATAAAAATTACAGATAAAGCCATATATTGTTTTCCATATGTATAAAAATAGTAAGCTCAATATCGGACACATGAAAACCGATGTTAAATAAAGCGATAGGATTGCAGAATAAATTAGATTCTTTTATTATTATTATTATTATTATTATTATTATTATTATTATTATTATTATTATTATTATTATTATTATTATCTGGGTTCGTGTCACGGTCTTTACTTATTTTCATTCAAATGAAAAATTAATTCTTATAAAATTTAGAACATGTTGGGTGTTCATTTGCTTGTACCACAAAAATGAGAAATGCTATTCGATTTTTCTTGCATCTGAATAAGAATATATTCAAATTTATTTTTTTATAAATGAAAATGATTTCCTCAGCATAAGTCGAAAAATATATGATATGTATGTATGTATTTTGCCATTTATTATGAGAAAAAATATTTTTCTTATGTTAAATCGAGTTCTGCAGTGTATTATGTTCTCAGATTTTACTAAAATCTGAAAAGAAAATATGTCTTTATTCGGCCATTCCAACATATGTAGATATAAGTGGAAATTGTGATTTGTGCAAAATATGGATATGAAATACATGTTTCCTTAGCTGTAGTAAAGTAAAACTATATCTTCGTTGCCTTATACAATGAAAAACAGAAAACTATTTAGAAGCTTTTTTTTTCTCACCTGGTTAAAAATCGTTTTCGTGTTCTGAGATAAAGAAAAGTCTCCCTTGTTCAAGGTCAAGGACAGCTATAAAGTAGGGGGAAATTTTCCGAGAATTAGACTGTACCCTTCATTCCACCCATTTTGTCCCTGTTGATAAGTTGATATCAGTCAGTGCGCGAACACGTATTCAAAATAATGGTTGTACGATTTGGATTTTTCAAAATATGGGTAAGTCTTATTATGTTGATCCATTAAAGAGTTATTAATTTATTTCATTATAATCTGTTGAGTTTTTTTGCATCAATATTAGGCTTTTTTGTTACAGAAAATATAATAAAATGATGTAAGAAATGTATTTGTCTTTATGGAATCACACGTATATTTAAATATATTTTAATTTCAGCAAACGCAAGACAATATTTACTTTATACTATGCTATTCACTGATTATCCATTATATTAAAATTTTGTGCAAATTAGGAAAAATAGCTAATTTGAAATAATGAACGCTTTTTGAAAATTGTAAAGTTTGAAAGTTTATTTATTTTTTTTTTTTTTCAAATAACGATTGTTGTTTTGACAGTGCATGTCATTAAAAATGTCGCAAAAACTTGAATAGTTTAATTTAAGTAAAGTTTATTTTTAATATTAAAGATAAAATTTACTTTTCTTTTCACATATTGGATATGAGAGTGTTTTCGTATGTGATCATCGTCTTGTGTAAAATTGTGCAAAATATCATTTAATAGATGCTTGTTTAACTTTAAAAAAATCTTTTTGTAGAGGTTCGCTGAATTATTTTAGATATTATGATTATTCGTTTCATTTTAGATTCTTAAAATAGCTTGTTTTAGCATAATAATAAAAAACGTAACTGTGAAGGAAAGATTTTTCTTTTCGTATTTTGAGCGAAGAAATTTAACAGTTTACCCTTGAAAAAAAATTATTCATTAAGCAATTGAAATTCTGAAAAATCAGAATAAAATGCAATAAAATTTAGAGAAATCATTCAAACTTTTGATGAAATTTTTAGTTACTGCAAATAATTCTCAGGGATTTTGAAAAGATTAAAGAAATATATTTTTGTAATATTTAACTTTTAAACTATGAGAATAAAATCTAAATGTGAAATTTTAATATATTCAAATGATGCAAAAAATATTCAACATGTTTCTTAATAATTCTTTAATGAAAAAACATAACATATTGGTAACGGACTTACCATTATGTGTAAAAACGAATGAAAAAAAAGTGAAAAAAATCACAAACACAAACACGTTCTATATAATATAACATACATAACTTATAATTTGTTCTGTAAAAAATATTTGTTGGAAGATTGCTTAAGTGTTTTTGCATTAAAAAAAATATAGTAATAATCATGTAAGTACACTTTAAAAAAATATTATACATTTTCTTATCTTGAATTATTTTGAAAGTTTCCCAAACACAGTGCTTGGCATAGTGAATTAATTAATTAATTTTGCAATTAATACTTTAAAAATGTATATGAAATGCAACTATTTAAAAATCGCATTACATATAAATTTTTAAAATGTATAATTGAATAAATAAATTAATTAATAGATTCACTGTCAAATATTGTGTTTTGGAAATTTTTGAAAAAGTTCAAGATAAGTAAATTTATAATTTTTTTGGAAAGTGTACCCTAATTTTTTTTTCATGCAAAAGCAGTTATCATTTAATTAATCTTCCAACAAGTGTATTTTACAGAACAAATTTTGACATTTTAAAGAACAAAATCCTATAAGGCTTTTTTATGGGCAGCTTTGGGCTACATTTAATTATTGACAACCACAAATGGCAGGGCTATGGCTAGCTTCTGGCTAGCTTTTATTTTTAATGACCATTAAAAGAATAAATGTGGCTAGTATGAGGCTATTTAGCAGTTTCGGCTAAAAGTTAGTGGTATGATTGTGGCCATATTCATGTATTTACGGCCAATTACATTGTGGCCACATTATGTCCGCCGTGACACTTTTTTGACGGAGCCGTAACGGAATATGATAGCGGGCCGCAATCAAACACTTGGGGCCAAGGCTAACTTAGCCGTGAGCGGACCATAAGTTCTGTGTTTGTTGGGAAGTAAAGTTGTTGTATCAGTTCATGAAAATGTTTTCATAACTCGAAGATTTGTTTTCATTACTCGGAGAAGACTTGAATGGCTTTTTTTTTTTTTGCCACATGGAAGACAGCTTGAAAAATGTTTGCAGCAAGCTCCTTTTGCACCTTTGAAAATATTTGCACCTTTGAAAATGTTTGCACCTTTGAAGAAATGATTTAACTTGAAAAATTACAGAAGACTTGAATTTCACCTCTTGAAAAATATTGGATGAATTTTGCACCCTTGAAAATGTTCGCACCTTTGAAGCATACTAAAAGAAGATGTATATGAACACCTTTCAATGCACCCCCGCTTTTTCATGAAGACAGGATTGGAAGAATGATGAAAGTCCTTGAACGCTGTTAGTCTTTGGTTTCATGGAAAAACGATGAATGTCCTTTGTTTCTTGGAGAAAAGATAAAAGTCCTTGATTTCTTGAAGAAGAATTTCCCACCAACCACCCGATACCTTTGGATAAAGTATCACAACAAAAGAAGAAGAAGATTATACTCATTGCCCCCTTTTTCGTGAAGTCTTTATAATCTAAATGATGATTTATACTTGAGAGAAAGATGATGATATCTTGAAGGAAAGTTCTTGATGCGATGAAGACATCCTTAGAAGAACGATGAAAGTCCTCCTTGGTTTCATGGAAGAATGATGAATGTCCTGGGTTTCATGGAAGAATGATGAATGTACTGCATTTCATGGAAGAATGATGAATGTCCTATGATTTCTTGAAGAAGAAGAATGATGAAAGTCTTTGATTTCTTGAAGAAGTTCCCACCAACCACCCGATACCTTTGGATAAAGTATCACAACAAAAGAAGAAGATGATTTATTGATGATTATTTTGATGATTTTTTATTTTGCAGTGCCCATGAGCATAGGTGTGTACCCCATCTTCCAATATATATCTTTTATCATCGAGGGGAGATAGTGCCACTTTATTTTGTTCGATAGTAAATATTTTATGACGCTCACTTTGAATTCTGTATTGGATTTCTCTCGTAATATTTGATTTAAAAAACACATTTTTATAATTCTCATGTTTAATTTTTTTGGACACCACACTTTTAGAGACCCCCTTGGCCCTCTTCTTCTCACCCTCTGCTGAAAGAAGCGAGTACATTTTGGCTCGTAGCCCCACAAATTCGTATGCCGGCACTGACTTTAATTCATCTTTGAAGCAGCCAATTTTCTTTTTATTTTCCGTGCTATAGAGGGGATGCGCCTGGGGATATTCGGATGTGTCAAATAATGTATGATGTTTTTTCATATCTGCATAAATATCGGGGGTATCTATATGATAGGTTAACGAGTCAGTGTCAGTGAAGAGGAGCTTTGATTTATCTCCATATGTACGTTTCACAAAATCATAGTGAAATTTGTACATATGGAGTTTGCTCAGCTCCAAAATGACAAAACCGGCATACAGGGGCTTGTCGAGGGTGACTACTTGCTTCATTCTTTGAACCCCTACTAAATTTTCATGGAATGCTTTTACTGATTTGTATGTTGGTGCTGCCACAAGTTTTTTGAATTTTTTATCTGTATTTACCAATTGGATGTCCACTCGCCGTCTAACGGATTCCATTGATTTTCCGTACACCGAGTTATTCATCAATTTGAAGAAGTCCTTTTGGAAAGGAGAAGTTGCATACTTCCTTTTCTCAGTATTAAACTCGATGTACGGTTTAAGCCACGCCCTCTGTTTAAATTTCATGATTTTATGAACATGTTGCAATTCCATCCCCAGGTTCAAATAGTATTTCAAATTTCTATAATATACAATGTAATTCTTTTTGTCATTCAGATTTGGCACCAACTTCTCTGTAGCAACGTACGGCATATTTTTTATCAATTCTTGCGTGTAGGGAGACAGCATTTCTTTTTCAATTTTAATTTTTTCTGCGGCGAGTGGATAATCGTTGTGGAGGTCATGTAAATGAGATGGATAAGCCAAATCCACCTCGAAAATGTAACCATCTTCGCCATAATCCTCCAATGATTGGATCCAATTGGTGTCGGCTTCATGGGTGATCCATTCAAATTCGCCGTACGGTAGGGATTCAGACATAGAATGCCCATACAAATTATCAGCGTCAAGATACATAATATATGAGGTTTCTTTGTTATGGTCTGGGTTGGGCACTGCTTCGTTATTGGCACATGCCCAGCAATGACTAATCATAGCGATTCCCCCTCGAATCCCACGTTCAATCATGAGATGCATATTAACATCTGTGAGCAATTCGAGGGGTTGTTGGCTCATTTTTAATGATACCTGCCACGCAAGGCTGGGAGCGGTAACAAAATGTGCGCAGTCTAATCCATAAAACTGCGTACATAGTTTGCGGAAATTTTGGAACACGTCCGATAACTGGAGAGCATCACATTTGACATATAAGTCGTGATAGTCCCCCAGTGTTTGAAGATGGAACGTGTCCCAAACAGCCTGGGCATGTGCATAATCAGCTTCCATAATATGCTGCTGCGTTAAATCGCTGAAAAAGGCTTCACGTGGGGGCAATGAGGTTTCATCAAAATTATCAAATGAAGAGAAATATTGGTAAGGGTACACACCTTTACGCAGCAGAAAATCAATGTTATTCATATTAGGTTTTAAAATTTTGAAGTCTTCCAGTCGTAAATTGGCCACCAGTTTTTCGAGAGACATAGACATGAATTGGAAGCTGTCGATGAATTGGAGTGAAATGCGAGATTTATTATATTGTTTAGAAAGAGAAAAGGATATATATTTCTCCATATTGTTGGCAATTACGTGAATTTGATGATCCTGAATATTACCCAGACCCTGCATTATTAAATGAGCGTCATAGTTCTTCAAATTATGAAATACGACTGGAATCATTTTTCGAAGACGATATTGTAGATTACAAGAAGAATGAAGTGCCCCTCGGTATTGTCCATTTAGATGATCGTGATCTTTTATTTTATCCATATTGAATGACTGGTGGCATAAATAGCATTCTGTGGCATTTTTGAAGTCTTCTTCGTCTTGTGGTGTCATTTGAATGGGAACAATATGGGTTAAAATCTCTGCTAGCTCGTCTTTGACTTGTATAATTTCATTAAAAAATTCTTCCACTGATTTTTCCCTCTATAGCACTTAATTTTTTTATAGCATTCTCCATCTGGCCCCACAACAACATAGGCAAACCCACAGGCTTGATGGGAATTAATTTTCTTCGAGAAGGATTTTTTCTGAAGTTCAGCATTTTCTTCTTCCACATCTGAAACAATTGTTTTTGCTGTCATGGGAACCAAGATGGACTCGAAGTCTGCGTAAATAATATAGGGAATGGGATGCTGATATTGTGGCTTTGAAAATTCCATAATACTATCTTCAGGGCGTGGCATTTGAATCCGTTGTGGCTTAAAATTTCTGCAATACTCAGAGTGCTTTTTTAATACCTCTTCTGAGGAAAATCGATGCAAGCATCGATAACAATAGTGCGATGCAAGATGATTTTTTGTACGATCACCCATGAGCCGAGAGAAACTACGAATCAGACAATAATGATGATTACTTTCATTTGAAATCAATAATAAGTTGTAGCATTCTTTGTCATCCCGTTCCGAAATATGCAGTGGAAAGATTTCTTCTTCAAAACCGAAGACGTTGATGCGCATATTATTCATTTCTTCAATCTTGCTGATTTTGTTGAGAGGTACTGGACACTGAACTTTGCCTAATTTTATCACGTCTTCAAAGGGTTCGTAGTTGGACACTCGACTTGGATGCTGTTGACCATCAATTTTATGCTTCTGAGCTAGCAGAGACCAGGCGAGACACTTTTGGTCTGTATTCACGATATTTAAGATCGCGACTTTGTTTTTCAGTTTCTCAGGAGTGGGGATGTAAGAGCTTGCTGCAAGGGGGTGATATTTCGCTGCAATCAATTCCAAATGTCGTATGCTTTCCAATACCCAACCTGACCCTTGCTGGGTAAACTTCTCAAATGACTTCGTCATCTTGGCGTATGCTGCTTCAATGTGGTCAGGAATTGTCAGGTCGGTCATTTCAATGTGGCAAAACGATCGAAAATGCGAAGTAACTATTTCCAGATCCCCCTCCTGAGTGGTGCGACTAAGATTGACATGAACAACTGTATACCACTTAACAGCTTCTTTCGTAGTCAATTGAAAATGCAGTTCTTCATCCAGGTGCGTTCGAATATCGTTGAAAAACACATTCAAATCAAATTCATTGGTTTCGTCTGCTTCAAATTTGATAATGGACAAGGAATCATTTAGTGCATTGAAGCAATTGGCGGTGCGATATCTTTTAGCGGGGGGTGCATTGCGAGTGGTGTTTGTTCGTTTCAGTGTATGTGCAGTGCGTTTATGTGCTATTAAATTAGTTTTACTCGAAAACGTTTCCAGGCATTCATCACATGGGTGATGCACAATGTGTCTTGAATGACTCTTTTTATGCCTTTCTAAATCGCAATTTCTAACAAAAGATTGAGTGCACATCTCACATGCAAATGGTTTTTCACCAGTGTGAGTTTTCATGTGACGTGTCAATACATCTTTTCGAGAAAATGCCTTTTGACAAATTGAACATATCTGTAAAAGATAGAAATGGGCCATTTAAGAATTTTGTTGAAAATATACATAAGAGATTTTTTAAAGTTAGCATTTAGTTTGATTTCATTTAAATTCATTTGTATATTATTTGATTTATTTTTTTTAATTTAGCATTAATTTAACATTTAGAAAGCTTGATTTTATCATTCATTTTCAATTAACATTTCATTGAGTTTGATTTTACATTAAATTTAAATGACAACTCTTCTGTTTAGAAATCACTTCAAATTTATTTTGATACTTAAGAATTTTGGCTTAGCACCAAAAGAAAAGAAAAGAAAATATTTAGCGTTAATCACATTATAAAATTCTCAAAACAGCTTTTCTTTAAGCATCAACAACATTTTGTAACTAACACAATCTTAACACTTAACTCTCTTTCAAAATATTTCAGAATTTAGAATCAATACATAAAAACCCTCCAAAATAGCATAGGAACCTAACTAAAAATATTAAAACATGACCTAGATTTTTTTTTTCCGCTAACAAAACACAACTTAAAAATGTATCAAAATAACCCCTCCAAAATAATATATAGACATACACAAATAGGAACACATTACTATCATGAAAAAGGTTTAGTTTCAAAAAGAAAAGAAATATGGATATTATGACAATTTTGATTACGTTCATTTTAGCTGTGTTAGAAAATATGCAAATACCATTTTTTCATTATTAACTGAATCAAAATATCATTTAAAAATAATTACTTTTCAATTAAAAACAATCAAATATTTTAAACTTTTTGAAATATATCATTAGGATGAAAAGTTAGCCTGTGTACTCTACATATTTTAAGATTCAAATCCCTAAACCTTTTTCAAAGCATATAAATAAAAATAATAATTTACCGGCTTTGACTTCAGCGTGCTGGTTGAAGCTTGTGGAGCCCCACTTGAAGTAGAGGGACCTGGGCTTAATAGCAATTGTTGAAGAAGCGACGTACCCATATTAGACTAAGGGGGAAAAAAAGTTAAAATCTTATAAAACATTCATCACGCGTGCGTATACACACACACACACACACACGCATGCAGTGAGATAAAATATTTCTTAAAAATGATTCCAATTAAAAAAATTATTTAATTACATCTGCAATGTGGCAAGAGAATCTCTTAAAAGCACACATGAAATGATATTTTCTGAAATGTCATGCGAAACATTGCCTAAGTAAATGGACAAAACCCTTCATAAAATTCATTTACTAATACAGGGTTCTTCACAAAATGCACACCAGCCGTGCGCAAACATATTTATTTTGTCTTCGCAGGGAAAAAATTCACCCATTTTAAATACTATAAATCAAAAACTATGATTGCTTCATTTTATCAAAACTTGATTCTAACATGCGATTTCAACTTTGTAATAATAATAAATTTCACATGCATGCGTCATTCAAATACTGCGGTATTTTATAAGCCTTGAAAATTAAATTAGAATAATTGTTTTTCATTTAAGAAGAAAACAGAAGAATAAAATATAGTCACATGGAATACTTTGTAATAATAATAATAATAATAATTTGATTTTACGAGCATTTTCACATTCGCTGTATTAAATCATTTTCAATTAACATTTTAAACATAGACATTTTCTAGATGATCGCCCAAATAATTAAAATTATTTGATTTATTATGTTTATAAAATAATATGAAATAAAAGCTTACTTGATTTTCATGATGAGAAGACATATCAAGTCCGTGATTTGAATGCAGGATTACAATAAAATTAACAAAATTATCGCGCACAAACTATTAAGAGCAGGAGAACGTTGAACCTTCTCAGTCAAAAAACAGAAGAATAATGAGACACGATCTAACTTGCACGCGCTTATATACCAGATAACATTTGTGTTGCCAATTCTCAAAATACAAATGTTTTATCATAATAAGCATTGCCACTTTTCGACAAAAGTCTCTTATCAACTCGCTTTAGTATGACGTCAAGGGTATCCTCGTTCCCAAATAAATTAATCTCGAACAGGGATTTTTATCTAACGCAAGTCTAACTTCATCATTCCTGCGTTGTGGAGTGAAGCCACCGTGCGTGCGACAGACTGACTGTCGCCAGCGGAAATTTGATAACGCTCTGAGTTAATCTGCCGCTCGTTTAGTGATATCAAAAACACATGTTATCAAATTTGAATGTATCAAATTTGATTTGTATCAAATTTGAATTTGATTTGAATGTGTTTTTCAACGATATTCGAACGCACCTGGATGAAGAACTGCATTTTCAATTGATTACGAAAGAAGCTGTTAAGTGGTATACAGTTGTTCATATCAATCTTAGTCGCACCACTCAGGAGGGGGATCTGGAAATAGTTACTTCGCATTTTCGATCATTTTGCCATATTGAAATGACCGACCTGACAATTCCTGACCACATTGAAGCAGCATCCGCCAAGATGACGAAGTCATTTGAGAAGTTTACCCAGCAAGGGTCAGGTTGGGTATTGGAAAGCATACGACATTTGGAATTGATTGCAGCGAAATATCACCCCCTTGCAGCAAGCTCTTACATCCCCACTCCTGAGAAACTGAAAAACAAAGTCGCGATCTTAAATATCGTGAATACAGACCAAAAGTGTCTCGTCTGGTCTCTGCTAGCTCAGAAGCATAAAATTGATGGTCAACAGCATCCAAGTCGAGTGTCCAACTACGAACCCTTTGAAGACGTGATAAAATTAGGCAAAGTTCAGTGTCCAGTACCTCTCAACAAAATCAGCAAGATTGAAGAAATGAATAATATGCGCATCAACGTCTTCGGTTTTGAAGAAGAAATCTTTCCACTGCATATTTCGGAACGGGATGACAAAGAATGCTACAACTTATTATTGATTTCAAATGAAAGTAATCATCATTATTGTCTGATTCGTAGTTTCTCTCGGCTCATGGGTGATCGTACAAAAAATCATCTTGCATCGCACTATTGTTATCGATGCTTGCATCGATTTTCCTCAGAAGAGGTATTAAAAAAGCACTCTGAGTATTGCAGAAATTTTAAGCCACAACGGATTCAAATGCCACGCCCTGAAGATAGTATTATGGAATTTTCAAAGCCACAATATCAGCATCCCGTTCCCTATATTATTTACGCAGACTTCGAGTCCATCTTGGTTCCCATGACAGCAAAAACAATTGTTTCAGATGTGGAAGAAGAAAATGCTGAACTTCAGAAAAAATCCTTCTCGAAGAAAATTAATTCCCATCAAGCCTGTGGGTTTGCCTATGTTGTTGTGGGGCCAGATGGAGAATGCTATAAAAAAATTAAGTGCTATAGAGGGAAAAATCAGTGGAAGAATTTTTTAATGAAATTATACAAGTCAAAGACGAGCTAGCAGAGATTTTAACCCATATTGTTCCCATTCAAATGACACCACAAGACGAAGAAGACTTCAAAAATGCCACAGAATGCTATTTATGCCACCAGTCATTCAATATGGATAAAATAAAAGATCACGATCATCTAAATGGACAATACCGAGGGGCACTTCATTCTTCTTGTAATCTACAATATCGTCTTCGAAAAATGATTCCAGTCGTATTTCATAATTTGAAGAACTATGACGCTCACTTAATAATGCAGGGTCTGGGTAATATTCAAGATCATCAAATTCACGTAATTGCTAACAATATGGAGAAATATATATACTTTTCTCTTTCTAAACAATATAATAAATCTCGCATTTCACTCCAATTCATCGACAGCTTCCAATTCATGTCTTTGTCTCTCGAAAAACTGGTGGCCAATTTACGACTGGAAGACTTCAAAATTTTAAAATCTAATATGAATAACATTGATTTGCTGCTGCGTAAAGGTGTGTACCCTTACCAATATTTCTCTTCTTTTGATAAATTTGATGAAACCTCATTGCCCCCACGTGAAGCCTTTTTCAGCGATTTAACGCAGCAGCATATTATGGAAGCTGATTATGCACATGCCCAGGTTGTTTGGGACACGTTCCATCTTCAAACACTGGGGGACTATCACGACTTATATGTCAAATGTGATGCTCTCCAGTTATCGGACGTGTTCCAAAATTTCCGCAAACTATGTACGCAGTTTTATGGATTAGACTGCGCACATTTTGTTACAGCTCCCAGCCTTGCGTGGCAGGTATCATTAAAAATGAGCCAGCAACCCCTCGAATTGCTCACAGATGTTAATATGCATCTCATGATTGAACGTGGGATTCGAGGGGGAATCGCTATGATTAGTCATCGCTGGGCATGTGCCAAAAACGACGCAGTGCCCAACCCAGACCATAACAAAGAAACTCATATATTATGTATCTTGACGCTGATAATTTGTATGGGCATTCTATGTCTGAACCCCTACCGTACGGCGAATTTGAATGGATCACCCATGAAGCCGACACCAATTGGATCCAATCATTGGAGGATTATGGCGAAGATGGTTACATTTTCGAGGTGGATTTGGCTTATCCACCTCATTTACATGACCTCCACAACGATTGTCCACTCGCCGCAGAAAAAATTAAAATTGAAAAAGAAATGCTGTCTCCCTACACGCAAGAATTGATAAAAAATATGCCGTACGTTGCTACAGAGAAGTTGGTGCCAAATCTGAATGACAAAAAGAATTACATTGTATATTATAGAAATTTGAAATACTATTTGAACCTGGAGATGGAATTGCAACATGTTCATAAAATCATGAAATTTAAACAGAGGGCGTGGCTTAAACCGTACATCGAGTTTAATACTGAGAAAAGGAAGTATGCAACTTCTCCTTTCCAAAAGGACTTCTTCAAATTGATGAATAACTCGGTGTACGGAAAATCAATGGAATCCGTTAGACGGCGAGTGGACATCCAATTGGTAAATACAGATAAAAAATTCAAAAAACTTGTGGCAGCACCAACATACAAATCAGTAAAAGCATTCGATGAAAATTTAGTAGGGGTTCATAGAATGAAGCAAGTAGTCACCCTCGACAAGCCCCTGTATGCCGGTTTTGTCATTTTGGAGCTGAGCAAACTCCATATGTACAAATTTCACTATGATTTTGTGAAACGTACATATGGAGATAAATCAAAGCTCCTCTTCACTGACACTGACTCGTTAACCTATCATATAGAGACCCCCGATATTTATGAAGATATGAAAAAACATCATACATTATTTGACACATCCGAATATCCCCAGGCGCATCCCCTCTATAGCACGGAAAATAAAAAGAAAATTGGCTGCTTCAAAGATGAATTAAAGTCAGTGCCGGCATACGAATTTGTGAGGCTGCGAGCCAAAATGTACTCGCTTCTTTCAGCAGAGGGTGAGAAGAATACAGCCAAGGGGGTCTCTAAAAGTGTGGTGTCCAAAAAAATTAAACATGAGAATTATAAAAATGTGCTTTTCGAATCAAATATTACGAGAGAAATCCAATACAGAATTCAAAGTGAGCGTCATAAAATATTTACTATCGAACAAAATAAAGTGGCACTATCTCCCCTCGATGATAAAAGATATATATTGGAAGATGGGGTACACACCTATGCTCATGGGCACTGCAAAATAAAAAATCATCAAAATAATCATCAATAAATCATCTTCTTCTTTTGTTGTGATACTTTATCCAAAGGTATCGGGTGGTTGGTGGGAACTTCTTCAAGAAATCAAAGACTTTCATCCTTCTTCTTCTTCAAGAAATCATAGGACATTCATCATTCTTCCATGAAATGTAGGACATTCATCATTCTTCCATGAAACCCAGGACATTCATCATTCTTCCATGAAACCAAGGAGGACTTTCATCGTTCTTCTAAGGATGTCTTCATCGCATCAAGAACTTTCCTTCAAGATATCATCATCTTTCTCTCAAGTATAAATCATCATTTAGTTTATAAAGACTTCACGAAAAAGGGGGCAATGAGTATAATCTTCTTCTTCTTTTGTTGTGATACTTTATCCAAAGGTATCGGGTGGTTGGTGGGAAATTCTTCTTCAGGAAATCAAGGACTTTCATCTTTTCTCCAAGAAACAAAGGACATTCATCGTTTTTCCATGAAACCAAAGACTAACAGCGTTCAAGGACTTTCATCATTCTTCCAATCCTGTCTTCATGAAAAAGCGGGGGTGCATTGAAAGGTGTTCATATACATCTTCTTTTAGTATGATTCAAAGGTGCGAACATTTTCAAGGGTGCAAAATTCATCCAATATTTTTCAAGAAGTGAAATTCAAGTCTTCTGTAATTTTTCAAGTCAAATCATTTCTTCAAAGGTGCAAACATTTTCAAAGGTGCAAATATTTTCAAAGGTGCAAAAGGAGTTTGCTGCAAACATTTTTCAAGCTGTCTTCCATGTGGCAAAAAAAAAAGCCATTCAAGTCTTCTCCGAGTGATGAAAACAAATCTTCGAGTTATGAAAACATTTTCATGAACTGATACAACAACTTTACTTATTTCTTCAAATAAAATGTGGTGTGAGAAAATAACTTTTCTCATATAATGCAAAAAACTTTGCTCAAAGTGAAATCAAATTTTTCATGAACTGATACAAGAACTTTTCTCAAGTATTGCAAAAACGTTGCTCAAA
The DNA here is from genome assembly GCA_963932465.1 of Maratus speciosus. Lineage (NCBI taxonomy): Eukaryota > Metazoa > Arthropoda > Arachnida > Araneae > Salticidae > Maratus > Maratus speciosus. Next base: position 93,242,706 of record OZ010786.1, on the reverse strand, counting down.
CTGAAATCATCATTTTCAAAATGATATATATTGTTCATCAAGGAACTAAAATTGTTCAGTGTGTGCGGTGCGTGTGCTAAATTTCAAAACCGGGGAGCCATGAGAAAACATGTCGGGTAGTCGGAGGGCCCAGTTTAACATCCAAACTAAAATTTTTCACTAAATGCCTCTAAAGTCATCCTGAAATGCCTTGCTTAAAGTCACTATGCCTTCTCAAGACTGCCTCTCCTTGCTGAATTCATCCTGCAGATCAAGACTGAGTAGCTGAGATTGCTGAAATCATCTTGCCAAGCTGAAAATGAGTAGCTGAGTAAAGCCAGTAAAGCATTATGTTTTGCAAAACAATGTAACTCACATTTTAAGCTTTCGTTTAAAAAACATTTGATAACGTTTCTTGAAAATAATCTCTATTTTTCTTTTAGGAAAATTAAATTTCTCCCATGAAATCCTGAGATGAGGAAGAAAATCAGTATGTCTTGCAAAACAAGGTAACTCACATTTTAAGATTTTCTTTTATAAACATTTAATAAAGTTTCATGAAAATAATCTATATTTTTCTTTTAGGAAAATTAAATTTCTCCCATGAAATCCGACCCGGAGATGATCCTGCTAAGTGCGCTTAGAATATCTAGTAAAGCAGTAGGTTTTGCAAAACAAGGTAACTAACCTTAACTACCTTTTCATGCATAAAGACTTTTGAGATAAAATACTAAATCTATCTGTTTGTTCTCTTTTCAGGTAGCTCGCAGAGAAGAAGAAAAGCAGAGGCAAAAAATTTAGATGCAGAACAGGCGTAAAAGAAAAAAAAATTGTGGCGTTTTGAATATTTTTCAAAGCGGGTGGTTATGGTGGGACCACAATTAAAAAATAATAATTTTTTTCAAAAAGAATTCAACCAACATTAGCCGGAGTTAAAAATAAATTTCGAACAACAAATTTTCTAACGAGTCCAAATTCAAAATTAAGTTCGTAAAAGAAAATTTTAAAAAGAAACAAATTTCCATGTCTTGGTAATTTTTAAAAGAAAAATTTTTAAAAAAGAAAAAATAAATTCGTAAAATTTTTTTCTACCACGCGAAAAAAAAAAAAATAAATAAATAAATTCGTAAAAATTTTTTAAAGAAAAAAGTTTTTCTATCACGCGAAAAAAAAAATAAAAAAAAATAAATAAATACTCAAAAATTTTTAAAAGAAAAATTTTCTATCTCTTGAAAAAAAAAATCCTAACAAATTTTTTAACTTTTTTAAAAAAAGAAAGAAAAAAAAATTATTTTCAAAATAAATCTTCGCGCCCTAACTATCAGCGTACTCTAACACGATCATTCGTAAAAAAAACAAAACCTTATCCATTCACACTTCCGCTAGGCACTTCCGCTAAAATATCACTATCTAACAACACTTCCGGTCTACTTCCGCTCCAAAACGCGCTTATCATCGTCGTACTGTAAGATAAAAAACTCCTGAATGGCCTTCATTTGACCTCTAATGACCTGCCGCACGCCGCATGGCGTGGAACGCACAAATACACACTACTCCTATAGATATTGTATATGCGTTATTTTTATTTTCAAATATGACCTGAAAAAAAAATAGCAGGCTGTTATTTTCTTTTCCTCCTAAATTATAACAATTTAAATTTTAAAAAAAAAAATAGTATTTTTGGTGGCTTGTAACTCAAAAGGGTATTTGGTATAAGAGATTAGGCAAGCAAAGATCTTTTCATAAAATGTCTATACCCTGTTAGTCTGAATCTGGTATGTTCCAACTATTCTATGAGACACAGAGACTGGAAAATGGAGAAATGAAAATGTGTCTTGAAGAAAAAGACATTTAGAAACAAGACAGATTTTATTAAATAACTAAACCTGGCCTCGCATGTCTGGGCTGGTTTTCCAAACGGACCTAGTGATAGGAGGGGGGGGGGGGGGGTGAAGACACGGTCTTTGGTAGCGTAGAACTGGCCTACGCCCATCTTCGTGCTCATTAGAGTTGAGAAATTATCATGTAAATAAACGGTCAAGTGTGAGCATTACTCGCGTACAGAGGGTTCCGTAGAATAAATATATGAATTTGTAATTGTATTATAAGAAAAAGAAAACATTGCTAAAAAAATACTAAGACTTTGTAAAAAACTATACAACGTAGGGTTGGGTATAACTGTATATATTAGAAAAGTGTAAATGGGTATACCATGAATGTTCAAAGAGATATGGAACCTAAATAATATCAAATATAGCTATTCGTATAACTCTTTTTTTAATATTATCCTAATCTGTTTATGATGAACTTAATTCGGTACTGACAATAAAAGCAGTGCATAGTTAAACTTCATTTGGCATTTCATGAAACTAAATTCAGCGTAGTAATAACCTTTATTTCTACAGTGTAGCTAAAACAAAACCTTTGTTCAAAGTTTAAATTCGGCATTGTGCTAAGCGCGCTTCGAATTGAGGTCTCAAAGTTGCAACGCCTCCTTGGTCAGTGCTGCTTTTTTCCAGATAGGTGTTTAATTAACTTTCACTCGAGGCGTATTGAGAGATACAATCAATGCAAACTATCGCGAATCCCACAGTATTTATGCGATTCATTCTAATTAAATCTTTCGAGGGCGATGCCCTTAAAAAACGGACACCTAATTTTAATTCCAAAACAGACAAACGGCATCAAGAATATTTAATTAAAATTTTCCTTTTATCATGTACGTGAAAATAAGCAAGTTCGCTTTTTCTAATAAATTCGTTTATAAATTCTGATGTCAGTTCATTATTTCATAAGTTTATAAATAGAATTACTCCGTGCCGGAAAGGATTAAACGGTCGCAGGACTCTAAAGCTTCAAAATTTAAGAAATTTTAATTTTTTTAGATTTTAAACTCCTATCTTTTCTGAATATTTTGATAGAATTGTTTCCTTGAAATTCCCATTCGAACAGAAGTTTTGGCTTTTAGAATTATACCCGCTCAATAGCTGAAGCGGCGTTTCCGAAACTTTAAAGGCATTATTTTCCAAATGGCGTTTTTGGGGCATAACGCGCAGGATACCTCAAAAATTTCTGAATATTTTTTCATGAAATTTTCAAAACATATATTTAGTTTGTATAAACTGAACCTAAAATTACCTTTTTATTGTTCAAAAAAATATTTTCTTAGGTGATTTTACGGTTGAAATTTCAAAATTTTATTTTAGCTAAATGTAACATTGCATTAAAAATATAAAAATGCTTTAAATACAAATTTATTTAAGTTCAGAGAAATTATTACAATCTGAAGTATAAGTAAGCACAAAAATTTTCATTCTAGTTGCAATATTTATTTTGTAATCCTGCGCGTAAACTGTTATGCCAATTTTTTGTTCGACAAATGTCTAACAGTTTCGAGCCCCCTATAAATACTAATTCTGTATCTTGCAATTTTTTTACCCTCCGAGCGCCTTGCAAAAGGGTAAAATTGTAATGTTGTTTTCTTTGCATTTTGTTTTAAATGCTAAGAAAATGTGATTCTTTCAACATTATAAAAAAAACTCAATTACAAATATGAATGTAATCCTTGAGAGTATTAATCATTCTTCAATGTATTTAAAATTCATTAAATTTTCAGGCAAGGTTTATATTAACGTCTACTACCTCTAATTTTTTCATAATGTTAGTTTCAGTAGGTTCGAAATCAGATGGGGGGGACATATTTTTGCGCTACATTTTCAACAATATCTTTGAAAATATAATACCTAAAATTAAAAGGAATGTATTTTTGAGTTCAGCGTTACAAAAGCTTTCACAGGATACCCCACATGATATACAAAGAAAAGATTTTTTTTTTCAAGTAGCATAATTAGTCCTTTTACTTTTTTACTAACTGTGTTTATGAATGTTTATTAAACCGAAAATATGTGGGTCAATGGTCTTTATTACTTCCCCGAATTTGAACTTTCCACGTTAGTTTACGAGTAAAATGGCTGTGACAGACAGACAGACGGACAGACACAGGAGTGATCTTATAATCGTTCCGTTTTTACATTTTAAGTACGGAACCCTAAAAAATAACTATAATACGCATAGTGCTGTTATCTATTACCTATTATACAAAAATTATTGTAAATTTAATTTTTACCGTATACATCTAATAAATATAGTAAAGTTAAAATAACATATATAAACTAGGGGGTATAAATAAACTTCAGTCTTCGCAGCCTCTGAAAACATACTAATGTGCTCTGTTTAAAAAAATATTACCAGGTTACGGAAGATTGAATGATATTATCAGTATAAGAGCGCGATTATCTTCTGTAATCGCGTTGTCATGCTTTTCAGTTTGAATGGACATTTTTAGGTTACCTTGGCCTCATCCGTCGCTGTCGTAATAAATGACATTAGTTTTCGGGATTGATAAATAAAATCAATTTATACATTTGAAAATCAGCTTGTATAAAATGGTTAGGTAAAAAATGACGCAATATTCACGAAATTTATAACGACGCTATGTCAGTATTCTTCCTTTTAGGTTTGAGGTTAAAACACTGGAATAGGTTTCAGATCCACGTATTGAAAAGCACTGTGTTTTGCAATTTTACGCTTATATTTTATGTCTTGATCGGGTTTTAGGTATTTCAGGAACAGGTATAGCTTATTCCTGAATTCTTTTCTCTATTTTAATGCGCCATCATGCATCAGGTTCATTTTCATGTCACGCCATCATTTTCAGGTCATTTTTTACAATGTATATTGTTTGTATTAATTAATAAGAACATTCGAATTTTCTAATATGTATTTATTTAATAGTAATTCGTACAAAATAAATCGAAAGCATTTTGCACTTACATTTACCTGTATTTATGCTACATCAAGTGATGTAATACATAAACAAATTTGCTTGCCGCACTACTTTTATACCATGTGATGTCAGATTAGGTCTACGGGAAGAAAATTGTTTTAAATGTATCGTTTTAATATGTGACGTAATTTTCCCTATTAAACGCATTTCTCATGTAATAATTTATTTATTTTAATTTTTTTTTCTCTTTTAAGATTCACGGGTACATATATTTTTTTAACTTAAAAGTAATTGGAAATATTATTTGAGCTTTTCAAATATGACTAAAATATACTAAAAGATTTCTCCATTAAAAGTTTTTCATGTGTAATAATTTAATTATTTTAGGCACTTTAAATATTACGATATTTAATGTTTGGGCCTTTTACATGTGACGTAATTATCACCTTTAAATGCTTTACGCGTGTTATAATTTTACTTTAAAGTTTCATACTTTTCTAATATTTATGTGTAAAAGATTTTGATGTAACTTTCCTTATTTTCTGCTTTTAACGCGTGATCATTTTATTCTTATTTTAAAATTTGCTTTGTGTTTTTAAGATTATTGATGTAATTTTCTCTTGAAAATTAAAAAGAAAACCTTTTTTTCCGTCTATGGAATTTGAAATCGACAGACGATTTTTGTTTTCTAAAATAAATTGATTCCATAAGATCAAAATGTGAAAAAATGTTTTTATTTTTTACATTTTCCTGAAAAACATAATTTTATCTCAATATTGTTTCATTGTCAATTGAAATAAACGATATTATCTCAATTATCAATTTGAAACTGACGAAAAAGAAGAAATCTTATAATCCCTATAGTTTTTCTCTGATCTCCCCTTAAAAAAAAAAAAAAAAAAAAAAGAGGAGTTACTTTGTTGCCATTACATATTGTCACTACTGAAAAGTAATTAAAATTAGAAAAAAAATTAATATTTCGAAAACTAATTCAAATTTTAAAATTCTATTGCCAGCTTTGACATCTGTGGATCAATACGAATAATTGGTGTTAATTTCTCCGCCAAAACTTTCATATTTTAAGAGAAATAGCCGTGAAACATAACTTCATTTTGTTTGTATATAAAAATAGATAAATAGCCTTTTTTTTTTGCGTCTATGGAATTTGAAAGTGACAGATGATGTTTGGTTTCTAAAATAAACTGATTCTGAATGATCGAAATGTGAAAAAATGTTTTCATTTTTTTTTATCTTTTTTCCTGAAAAACATAATTTAACCATAATATTGTCTTCACTATTGATTGAAATAAAAGGTAATTTCAATTTTAATTCGAAAATGACGAAACAGAAATTTAATAATCCCGATGTTTTTCCCACAAAAAAGATATAATCTAGTTGCCACCATTACACAAATTTCATTAAAATTAGAAAAAAAATAATATCTCCAAAACTAATTCAAATTTTAAAATTCTAATTCCATTTTTGAAACCTGTGGATCAATAAGGATAATTACAGTTAATTTCACTGCGAGACCTTTCCTATTTTAGGAGAAATAGCCGTGAAACAGAATCCATCGTTTAATCTGTCGTTTTATAAAATCGTTTCATTAGGATTTTATGTATATATAGGGTATATATTATTTAAAATATTAATAATATATTTTTTCACTTTAATAAAAAATATATACCAAATTAATCATCCAATTTAATTCTTATTGTTAGTAATAGTAAATGCTTTCGAAAATTTATATACAAATAGCAATAAATATCTTTTAGCTTTGACTTACAGTCATTAATCCCAAATGTAATTTATCTATATGATATTGATAATGAAATTTCAAAATTTTACAAACATTTTCATTCAGCATCTAATTATCCTAAATCATTTTAATAGAAATAAAATTGATATTACTTAATTTTTAAATATTATTATATAAATGTCAACTTATAAAAACGATAAGTTGAATAACATTAAATATATATAATTATATTTATAATTAATAATATAGTTATAGACACAACATAGCAATGTTCACCGAAATGCTTATTTATTTTTTGATTTATGTTTTTTAATTATTATCACGGAGTAAAAAAGGTGGAGGTGAAACTAGTGTTGAAATTTTGCTATGCAGTTTTTCTCCCGTTAGATGGCGATACCGTAGAATGTAGGCTATCGATCGATGGTTCTACAATGCTTTTCAATGGGAAAAGCATTGATTTTTAAAAATTTTTTAATAGCAAATTTGAATTTTAAGAAAGTTGTACAAGTAGAAATCTGATTAATTACAGTTTTCTTCATAAGATACATATTTTTTCAAAGGCACTTGGCTTTTCGATTGCTTCTTATAAGACATTTAAAATCAGAGATCATTGTAACAAAAAAGCGAAGGCCGGCCACAATCCATTTAAAAACATTGAATATCGGGGATAATTCTGCCGCGAAGAAATAATGGACTTATGACTTTTTTAAATTAAAAGTATTATTTAATATTTTTTTGGAGTAAATTTTAATGTCGCGTATATTTTATCAATGCAAAAACCGTTGACGGGTTAAAAGTTTCTGACGCAGCACTTTATCTTATGCTCTAAGAATTTTAAATATGGAACTTAAAAATACTGATATCAAATTTTGAGTGACGTTATGCTATTTCTTAAAAAATATATTTGTATTTATTTCATCATTTTATTTTTGTTTTATTTATAATCGCATGTGCAAAAGTTATGTTCAACATGAAAAACTGCATAAAATTTTATTCGCTGTTGCTTTATCATTTACATCTCTCATAAATTCAAAATATGAGTTTTAAAAGATATGATATAAAATTTAAGTGACGCCTTGATGTGACTTTAAAAGGTTTGTTTTAAAATTCAATTTAAATTATTTTTGACTTGGTTAAAATATTTTTTTACATCTACACAATACTTTTAATTTTCCAATTTACTGTTAAATATATCACTTTCATTGAATCTATACTATGCATTGAAATGTATTTATTTCAATAAATTGATTTATCTTTTGTGTCACGCTATTCAAAATTGTGAGTAAGATTTATGTAAATGGTTTATTTGCGTCAAACTATCCTTTTTCATACATTTCATGTAGTTTGGACACAATGACGCAAAGAAACCAACAGTCCCAATTAGCTCGGATAATCGAGGCTGCTCTGTATAATTAAAAAATCAATGGCGATCTTACTGTAAACGGGTTTCCCTTTTACTGAGGGATTTCAAGACCGAATCAGCTGATGTTAGTTGCTGTTTCCGTGCTTGATTAAATAAGATTAGTTAATCATTTGAAAATTACCAAATATAAAAGGAACTAAGTCAACAGAGTCTTTGCTTTATGGTATTTTTTAACAACGCTATAAGAAAATGATTTTAAATGTAACGTTTTAAATCTGACATAATTTTCACCAAACTTTCCTTTCTCTTTGTAACATTCAACTGAAAATATTTTTATTATTAGAAAGATAATATTATTATTTGCGCTACCTGAAAATTGGCAACTATAGTTAAAAATATCTCGAAATTTGAAATAAATCTCTCATAAAAATGTATTTTTTAATTTAAACTGTTTTGCAATATTATTATTTGGCCACTTTGGCCAATATGACGAAATTTCCTCCATTTACGACTTTTAACACATATCAATGAATTTATTATTTAAAAATTTTCTTTTTCTTTTAATATTCACGTGTAAATATAATTTTTATGACGTAATTTTCAATGTTTTCCTGCTTTTAATGCGTAATCATTTAATTCTAATTTGAAAATAATTGATTATTTTATAATTTTCTTTCATTTAAAGTAAGCATGTGTAAAAACAATTTTTATGACGTAATGTTTAATATTTTCCTGCTTTTAACACGTTATCATTTAATTCTAATTTAAAAGGATTTTTTTCTGTTTATAATAGTCACGTGTGAATAAATTTTTAATTTAAAGGATATATTATTCTTTGCGCTGTTTTAACAATTGGCAACAATTTAAAATAACCTTTTCTAAAATATGTAAAAAATATCTCTGGAAATTCTGAAAATTTTAATTTAAAATTGAAATAAACCGTCAAAAAATTAGGCAAGTTAAAAATAATAAATGCACTCTGCAAACTTCGATTTTCTATTGAATGATTAAATTGAATGAAAATGATTAAATTCCCATGTATATTTTTTTTCCTATGAGACTTTTTTAATGAGACAATTTTATCCAGATTTAACATTAAATATCTCTTAAAATAATTCTTCGATTTAAAAACTGTCTACTTCAACGTTTTTATCAAACATTTCTCTATAATACTACCCATTTTAATATTTTTGTATGCAGTAATTTTCTTAATATTTGCGAAATAGACCTCTAGTCACAAGAGATTCTTTCAAAGCGGCGAAGAGCGTTAGTTTTTTTTTTTCCGAATAAGAGACAAAATGTAGTACGCAATTGCGTCAAAAGATGGCGACACCAGAATTTTGATATGCTTATTATGTAAACTGTAAATATTGCAAAGTTAAATAAAAACAATTGTCTCGGGGTTATCAAACTTCATTGTTATTTATAAATAAAACATTTCAACTAAATTATTTATTATAAAAGAATTATTACATCACAATAGTTTTTATGCAAGGAAAATAATAATAATAATAATAATAATATTATCGATGTCAGTGATTATATATTGATTGGCCGTCATAATAATAAAAAATGATATTATAAAAAGAAGAGCTGAAATGAATTATTTTTTTACGTTTCTGATCGTGTGATTTATATTCAAATAATAATTATTAATGTATATTTTTGTAAAGTGATTGAAATTAAATATATTTATAAAATTTATGGTAATATTTTTATTGTTGAAAAATTGCCAAGAAATAATCATCATCAAATTGGCGTCATTATAATTGTAATTTATTTAACTTAATAGCAATTAAAAAATTACAAAGGAACTGAGAATAATGGTCAACTAACAGACTTTAAAAGAAAAAAAAACATTCACGTGTGAAAACAAGTACCAGGGAGTATCGAACTGCCTATCTTAAGATCAGTAGACGATGGCCCTTAACCACTCAGCCAGTGGGAAGACAAAATTTTTCTCCCCAAAAATGGTTAAAAAGAAAGCATGTGTATGGATACATACATTTTCGTTGAAATTTCCATAGAATGGCGAAGAAATATAGTCCGATTTTTCATGCGCATTATAAAACGAACAAGAGTCTTGCTGGAAACAAGTAAATTGTTATTTGGTTCCTCTGAAACATATTTATTTGATTTTAAAAAAATCGCCCGTGTCATTTTCGAGAGAAAAAAATCGAATTATTTAACGAACGAGAGTTTTACCAGAAAAAAGAAAAGTGTTATTCACCTCTCCTTAATCACATTTATATTATGTATCAATTTAAAGATAATCGTTAGAACCGTTTTCGAGATTTTCAAATTAGGAACTTCCTCGATATCATACAAACGTTTTCACTTTAAAAATGGCTTTTTAGATCTCAAAATATATTGCACGTAGAAATTTAAAAATTTCAGTATACGATTAGACTGCAGATATAAGACTGTTCTAGAAAATTCAGAACAATAAGACCTATATCTGCTGAGTTATTAAAAGGCGGCTTTTCGCGTTTTCTTTGATGTCGAGTTAGTTGTATATATGAGTTCCGCCATCTACGAATTCTATGATACGATACGATACGATTTTAGGCTTAAGGCTGCGTCACTCGGAATACTACCGTCTTCCATGATAACCTTTGACTAATTTAATAATTCATAACTTTTGATATCTATGCAATTAATAAATGTAGAATTAAAACAAATTTTTATCTTAATTATTTGGGAAAGAAAACGTGTAAATTATAGGTCATTGTTCAGGAACTAATTTTTACAAAAGTCGTAAGGTTTGATTTTAATATAATCTTACTTATAAGGAGGAAGGGGGCGGGGGGGGGGGGCGCCGCCCCGAAAGAGAAATAATTAGGCCCGGCCCGGGCGGGTGGAAAAACTAAAACTTCGGCCCGTCCTGGCCCGTTTGTATTTTCGCAGTTCCCAGCCCGGCCCTTGAAAAAACAAAAAATAGACCCGACTCAATTTCTACAAAAAATTCCGATTTTTCTTAACATACAATTAAGATTATTTTCCAGAATACTTCATAAATATTTATGGAAAAATGTAACAGTATATTTTAGATTACTCTATGTTTTCAAGTCAGAGCATGCAGAATATAAAATTTTAATAAATCTTTAGACTCACTCTTATGCAAAAATGCATGAATACAAAATTTATTACGATTATTTACATTAAATTCAGTAATACGAAAATAATAGGACTCCATCTTAAATAGAACGTAATCATCATGGCAACCTAGAATCATTACCTATCATGGGGTATCATTGAATTAATTACGTGTGACAGGATTTAATAGAATAACCACCATGGCAACCTAGAATCATTACCTATCATGGGATATCATTGAATTAATTATGTGTGATCGGATTTAATAGAATAATCACCATGGCAACCTAGAATCATTACCTATCATGGGATATCCTTGAAATAATTTCGTGCGATAGGATTTAATAGAATAATCACCATGGCAACCTAGAATCATTACCTATCATGGAATATCATTGAATTAATTTCGTGTGATAGGATTTAATAGAATAATCACCATGTCAACTTGGAATCATTACCTATCATGGGATATCGTTGAATTAATTACGTATGATAGGATTTAATAGAATGAAGGAAACTTTTATTAATATCTTTTTAAGTTTGATTCCATTTTCATAGAATTTGACATGACAAATTTCTGCAATTTAAATGGTTTAATCTCAGTTTAAATGGTATTTGACAGATAGGTACATGTCAATTACCCACAACAATTTTTGGTGTTCATTAAGTATAACATTTAAAAAACATATACACTAAGATTGATTTAAGATAAAAATTTCTCAATTTAAACATAATTACCAGCAAATAACTTTATATTAAAGCCTAAAAAAATCTCTCACCTGTGGAGCATGGAACAAGTTCAATTTATTTTTCCCTTCGTTTTTTTCTTTTTTTTTTATATCATTGGTATAACCTGTTTTGCATCCAGGAACAAAGCACTTATACCCCATCTTAATTTATGCTTTGTGATATCATTAATAAAAAATAAACGAATAACATAAAATATTTTTTAATTCTAACGTACGGCTCTTATACATACAATCATATGATATTCTGCTAAAAGAATGGCCAACATGCGGATTGTAGCGCCCTCATTATTTACCAAAATGCAACTTGCGTTTTCGGCGAGTAATACCTATTAAGTTTCCCCTCCACCTCTTTTACTCCGTGATTATTATTTAAAGATAAGATATCATCATCATCAACCGTTTTCAATGCACTGCTGGATGTAGGTCTCCCCCAGATTTTTCCAATGTTTTCTGTCTAGTGCTTTAGTCATTCAATTTACACCGGCTACTTTTCTGATTTCATCACTCCATCTTACTTGAGGTCGTCTTCTTGGTCGTTTTACATCTCTGGGATACCACTGTAGGATGTTTGTGTTCCATCTATTGTCTTGTGTTCTTGCAATGTGCCCAGCCCATTTCCATTTTAGCCGTTTAATTCTTTCAATGATGTAAAAACTTTCGTCTGACTTCTTATCCAGGTTATTCTTTTTCGGTCTCTTCTAGTTATACCTAGCATACATCTTTCCATACTTCTCTGTGTTGTTTGTAATCTTTGTACCATCCATTTTGTTAGCGTCCATGTTTCTGCTCCATAAGTTAGCACAGGCAAAACACATTGGTTAAATACCTTTCTTTTCAAACAAAGGGGCATGCTACTCTTCAGAATAATATTGTTCTTCCCAAAAGCACTCCATCCATTTCTTATTCTTCTATTGATTTCATTCATGATACTATTATCCGATGATATTGCCCGCCCAAGGTACACATAACTTTGCACTTCTTTAATTTCAGTGTTGTTGTAGACAATTTTCTTTTTTGATGCAAATGAATTGAACACCACCTTAGTCTTTTCCAAGTTTATTTTTAATCCCACATTAATGCTAGCTTCTGCCAAATCTTTTAGCATATTTTCCAATTCTTCAGGACTGTTACGGAAAATTAAAATGTCGTCAGCGAATCGGAGATGACTTAAATATTCCCCATTTATTCTAATCCCTTTGTTTTCCCAATCCAGCTTCTTGAAAATATTTTCTAAGACAGCCGTAAAAAGCTTAGGCGAAATGGTGTCTCCTTGTCTTACCCCCCTTCCAAGCTTGATCTTTGCTTTTCATTTGTCCAAGCGGATGGTTGCTGTTGTTTTCTTCTAAATATTCTTTATAATATTGAAAAGATAAGATATATACATATATAAATATAAAAGCCAATATTCACAAACCCAACCTCTTTTAATCTTTATACAATTTTTATATATAAACACCAAATTATTATTTAAATGAATTAATTATTGAGTTTAGCATGTATTTAGTATAGTCATATAATTTAGCTTGATTACTGATAAATTTAATATTTTTATTTTTATTTTTTTCCGAGCATAAATATTTTATTCTGTGTTAGAAAATTAAGTAAAATATTTTTATAAACAGATTTATATACAACTTATAAGTTAGAGGATGAGAAAACTGTATAAAAAATAAATTTTGTATTCCTTATTTTAAAATTATATATTCATTCAAATAGCTTTTAAATAACAAAACATTTATTTATTTGGTTGGTTGGTTGTATTTATGACGGCCAATTATCTGCACGAGGGATATAGGCCCAGGGGGGGGAGTACCCTTCGTGGGGGTCTTTCTAAGGGAACCTAACCCGTATTAACGCTTGGAAATCCAAGGTTCGAAGAAAACCACGAAAACTCCGAACGATTAGGCCGACGGGCGCGATTGGGATCGAACCCAGCACCTCCCGTCTACCAGCTTCGAGAGCAGAACCATTTATTTATTTAATTATTGAAGTGACTACACTGTAGAAAACGTTCTGTGAAAAAACGAATAATGTACCGGCAGCAAAGTTTCCGGTTTGTTATTCAACCCGTTTTCAATGTAGAAATTTTCTGTATTTAATCCAAGTTTTCACATATTTAATATTCAATGATTTCGGGCGTAATTTCATTGCTGAAAATTAATTGAAAAATTAATTATACGTGTTCACCTATGGTGGGCTTTATTTCGTGTTATGTTTTTGCCTCAGTGTTGTGTGCGCATGAAGACTTTTCCATCTTGTGCCGCGGTTGCAGTCTTATCGACATGAGAGATGCCAGGCTGGGTATCATCCTTGTAGTTTAATGGCAGAGCATCGGAGGAGCGTTATTCCAAGGATCCGGGTTCGATTCCCGGCTTGGGCATTTTTCACTCTGTTGGTTTACGCTTAGTTAGCAATGTGAAGGAAAAATTCACGTATTTAATATTCAGAAATTCCCATTTGGGGCTGTACATATATAAAGTTGTTAACTTTTTGGTAATTTTGGATCCCCCCCCCCTTACGATATCATCCGTTATCATCCTTCGACCCCCCCCCCCCCACCCACCCACCCACCCGGTAGTGATATGGTTTTCAATATCTAAAAATTCTTTTGATTTTTGGAATTTATTTCTTTTGTTTGGAATGATATACGACAATGGTTACATTTATCTTTCGCATACTTTTATTGATTCAAATGAAGAGAAGTCAATAAAATATCCCTTTATATATGAAATAACTTTATATCAAATGACACTTAAAAAAATAGTTACTATTTCAAAGAATTTTATAATAGCTTTTTGTTACATAATGCATTCAACAGTAGTAATGTCTTGCACTTGCCACGCACGGGGCTGGGGGTGGGAGGGCAGATAGAACTTCTTATCAAGAAAACAGATGGACAATATTCTTTCTCTTTATTTACTAGTAAAAACAAGTGTTATTTCAAATATACTTCACATATGGTTTCTCGAATAGCGGATTATATATGCATACACGCAGAAAAAGAATAGGAATGCCAAACGTTGGGGTATTCGATATTTTGGAATTAAATAATTTATAATCATTTAACGATTTTAATAATGACTTTGTATTTTCTTAAAAATAGATAACAGACTAAAAGAAGATAACATACTATTTTGATGTAAAGACCAAGTTACAAATAAAAAGAGAAAATTTTAGTTGGATAAAAAATGACAACGGTATCAAAAGACAAACCGCTCCCCTCCCCCTAGCGATATCTTATGATATCATGTGCCAGACCCCCCCCCCCTCCTTCCACTCTAAAATGATAAAGTTATATATGCACAGCCCCTTTCTGTTTTTACAAATAAATATGAGTAATAGCTCAATATGAGAAAAAAATATATATGGGGCATTCTCACAATCTTTTGACTTTTGAGAAAAAAAATCTGGCGAAATTAAACTTGCTAAAATAACATTTTAATCTGATAGACGAATGCTATAATGATTCAAAATAAAGAAAAAATGGTCAGCAGCGAAAAAAAAATTATTTAACTGAAGTTTAATTTAAACTTGCGAGTTTAATTTTCCTTACCATTTTATCACTATAACTTTTTATTTTCTTCTAATTTTTTACTTATAATGAATTTGCATAGTACCCACAGGACATTCAAATAAGAAATAATGACAATGTAGTATTTTTAATGCAAAAGTTTGGTATAACATTGTCTTAAAGGGGTGTTAAAGAAGGGACGGTAATGTAAAAAAAAGGGGGATGGTATAGGAAAAAAAGGGACAAAATGGGGGGGAAAGGAACAAAATGGGGGAAAAAGGAACAAAATGGGGAAAAAATGGGGGGAAAAGGAACAAAATGGGGAAAAAGGGACAAAATGGGGAAAAAAGGGACGGTAAGGATGGAACAACAAGGAAACTTACCACCTATTTTAGGCAGATCATGTTAAGACTAAGTGGTAGCGAAAATGTTCATTGATTTTTAGAAACAGTTATTTATATTGGATTAAATAAAAAATAATAATTAATTTACCTCGATAATTGCAGGATTAAACCTTGCGGACGGTAAGACTACCAATAAAGCCACGGTGCTTGAAATTGATATTTAAATGCTTATTTATATTCTGCAGTAAATTTACTGTCAAAGAATTTTAGATATTCTTTCTCTAGCATACTTCTGCATGAGCAAAAACTTGAAAAAAATTCCGTCGCTGCATCTGAAGTGATTTTCTGTATCATTTTAGAAGAGGGATGGTAAAAAATCTAAAACCCAGGGACAGAGTTAAAAAAATAATATCAACCCTAAAAATGTGTGAAGGTTAATTTTTAGCTACATATTTATATAAAACAATAGTTCCAGTTTCAGAAAAAAATTACATCGAATTATTTTTATTGAAACAATTTTATCCAGACAGCTCCAAACTTCAAAATCAGCATCAGGGACAAGGGACGGTAGATGAGTTTTCCATGTGTTTGGACCCCCAACATCGTCCAAAACTTATTTATCTCGCTAATATTGTTGTGCAATCATGCATTGGGATGTTCCCAAGGATTTGAAACAAAAAAAAAAAAAAAAAAAAAAAAAAAAAAAAAACACAAAAAAGTGTATTAAATAAAAAATTATTATTCAGGGACATGAAAGTTAAAAGATTGTGAGAATGCCCCATATCTAGTGATTATACCTACTGATTCACATTCATAATGAACAGGTATTTGCATTGCATATGATCACATCCGTTTTTCATTGCCTTGCATTCCTAGGGATTCGAACCCCGGCATGCCACTCGCCATTGGAATGTGAATGGTCTGTTCCCTAGTCACATCCACCAACTTGGTTATAGGCTAAAATATCAATTACGGAAATTTAACTGGATATTTTCCGCTTTATGTCAGTTGAAAATAAAAAATTCCGTCTGTTCTGAGTAGGAAGGAAGTTTTTAACATTCAACGAGTAAAGACAGAAAGTAAATTTTCCGTTTATTACAGGAAAATATACGATTTCCACTCAAAACAAAAAGTTACCGTTATAACACAGAAAATTCACATAAAATCAGCAGTTACGAGAATTTTTTTACAGTGTATAACGAGATGTATGAAAATGTATGACAAAACGGTTTATTAACTAACTGTTGAATAATTATAAAATAGCAGAACGTCTTGTATTACGTACAAATATTCTTTATAACATCGGTATCTTTCGTATTTCAAAATGCAATTCTGAAATTCGATTTCAAATGAAAAATAAAGTAGATTTCATGTACTCTAAAAGTTTTACAACCTTTCAATTTTATAAAATAAAAATATATCGCTCGTTTTATTTTACTAAAAGGAAAGCTGAAACAACAATATCTGTAAGTGATAGAAAATGAAATTCTTGAATGCTTCGAAGATTTTTAGAAATGGATAAAGATCTTCTTCGAGAAAAGAGATTATTTTTCAAGTCGGCTTAAAATAATGTTTTCTCGATATTAAATTTGCATTTTGTCGTTGTTGTTGTAGTTTTCTGCCTTAGCTTTTGAAATTTTAGACTTCTCTCGAATATAAACTTAATCTATTCTATTCCTACCAAATTTCAGATAAACGGATATCTTAGGAGATATTTTTGTATCTATTTGAAATGTACAGCCGTGGAAAAAAAAAAATTAATAACCCCTACTAACTCTGCAACGAATTGTTGTAAAAGAAAGTTACTGGTACCAAATGATTGAAAATAAAGTTTACTTTTAAGGGTGTATTAGAAAAAATATCCCCCCCCTCCCCCATCAACAGCTCGAAATTTTCTCAGACATTTTCAGACTCATTTTTAAAAGTAAAAACATGAAACTTGCTGAGGTGATTTTTGACGAGATGTATAAGAGGCCGTGTTATTTCATTTTTAGCTCAATTAATTAGAATTTGACTTTTAAACAATTATTTTTTCAATATGACCATTTTTCTTCATCTCCAGATCTCCTGCTTCGAAAAATTAGGTTCAAAACGTCAACTTTGACAGCATTTTTTGCAATATTTTCTGCATTTATCAAAAAATCGACAAGCACGGCACATTATGTAGTTTCTAAATAAGAGAATTTGCCAATTTGATGCGTTTGAGAACAAAAATGAATTTAAGAAATAAATCAGAAAATAAGCACTTTGGATTCGAATACACCCATAACTGATGTATGTAAAATTTGCTTAGGGAGCCATCTACAAATCAAAACCAAAGTTTGCTTTTCTCAATGGCAACACACAATTCTGAGAATATATTTTAAGTCTTCGGATGCCTAGAAACGAAATTTCAACTCATTTGGATGATCAGTTTTTGAATTATGAACATTCAAAATTTAGAGTTTCTAATGTTAAATTACATTTTCGTATTATTATTGATATCTCCTGAAATTATAATCCTAAAATGATAATTTTTAAGGGGTTATAATATTGTAACACCCAAACATAAATGCATTGAATTTGTAATTAATTTGTAAAAATTTGTATAATATGAATTTTGTAAAAATTTGTAAAAAAATTTATAATATGAATTTTTGAATAGATAGACGAAAAAAATATGCATCGCAACTTACAAATTGTTTGATAGACCTATATTTATTATGTCCTGCTTTATTCGAATTCTCAATTTCAAATTTTTCTTTCATGTAGTTTTCGAATTATGATTAAAAAAAACAACAACAACGTCAAAATGATGGTTTAAGGGGCCGTCTATGATGTGCAGAAAAGCATAATTGAAAGATATATATTTTACTCATTTTATAGAAACATTTGGGCTGACAATAATCGAAACATATTAAGCGAGTGAAATGATGGTATTGGCAAGAAATAATACATTAATAGAAGTGACATAGTCATTTTGTAACATTTCTACAATCGAGTACCGAATTCAGTTTGGATACAGCCCCTAAAATAGGCTCATTTTAAAATAATTAATTTCTCTGATTCGTACGAATTTCATGAAAATTTGTATGTAGGTTCATTGAAGAGTGTAGAATTTATTTATGTTGTCAAACTTTGATATTCTATTGAAAAGAACAAAGTTTGGTCTGGTTTTGATATGTAGGTGGCCCCTAAGCAAATTTTATATACATCATTTAAAAGTAGACTTTATTTCCATTTGTTTGGTACCAGAAACTTTCTTCTACTATATTTGCTGCAGAGTTAGTAGAAGTGTTTACCTTTTCTCCCCACGACTGTACGTGGAAAGATCTATAAGTTTCCTATCTAAAGCCGCTAACAGATTCACCAACTTTTCGAGCAATTTTTGAGCCAACTCTTGATTTCCTCCAACTTTTCGCGAAATGTTGTCTCGACACCCAGTGTGATAGCATCAAACAGCAATATCCCCAACTTTTTATCCGCATCTCAAAAAAGTCTGTCCTAGCCGCAACTTTTCCTCCCACCTTTCAACATTTCAGCGAATCAGAGATAAGCGATTGATACGAAAATGCGATAAATATTGACGGCTGGTACTAGTAGTACTGGTTTTCCCGGGTTTTCCTCCAACTTTAGCAAAGACAATTGTAACCTTTTTCTCCCTTTCAACTGGAAAAAGTTGGGGTTAAAATCGGTTGTAAAGTTGGTTGCTCGAAAAGTCGGTGAATCTGATAGCGGCTTAAAATACTTCTAAGAAGAACAGAGAGGTATTGAGAATGTTTCAACAGAGTTTATTACTACTACGTCCACACACATTTTTGCATCGTTTTATTAATTATTCTCCTACATCACTGATCTGAAGATTGGTTAGAAAAATATTTTATAACTATTCTCTTGTTTTCTCTTTTTATTATTGAACAAATTTCATTAAACTTTGATCTGAATTTCTGGAACAGATAATAATCAATTAAAGCTAAATCTGGACTAAACGGGGGATGTTCAAGCTCATAAAAATGCAAATTTCCCCCCAGTTTCTTGGGAAAGACGCTTGTTGTATTTGAATTTTAAGAGTTTTTTATGAATGCTATTTATGACAGCTATTAAAAAATTCTTGAAAGAGGATTACGTAAGATGTCAGGAATTTTTTTACTGCGATTCTCAATTTTAGTTTAAAATAGCAATGATAAATGGCACTATAAGCAACAGGCGTTAAACTGAGGCCTGATTTTTGGGTTCTATCTTCTCTCAGCATTGAAGGGAAATAAGGAAGTTAAATATACTGAGTAGGCCCCTAAGAACAAACATGCATTGGCGACTGAGAACCACTCCATATATTAGGGAGAGGCCAAAAAACGGGCAACGATTTAACGCCTGTTACTGGCAGCGCTATCTATCGCTGCTATTTTAAACTAAAGTCGGGAGTCTCAGTAAAACAACTCCTGACATCTTGCATAATCCTCCATCAAGAATTTTCTTAATATCTGTCAGCATTTATAAGTTATTGAATTTAAAAATCAGTCAGTCCACTTTAGGACACTGGTATATTAGCTGCATGGCAACTCGAGTACATTTACACGAGTTAGAGCATCGACCGACAGAAGTTTAGACTGCGCATAGGTTATCATTTAAATTTGACACTGTGATAGCGAATTTTGAAGTTTTAACATTTATGAGGCAGATGAAAGTTTTGGGATTGGCACATCCAACTACTTTATCTTCAATTTTTGTAGGAAAATTAAAATGATATTACCTTATTTTGTCTTAGAGACATCGATTAAAAATTTCATAGTATTGATTAAATCGAGTTGGCTATAGTATCGATTAAATCGATTAAAAAAATCGAAATCGCCCATCACTAATGCGCATCATGAGGATTCAAAAAGGATAGGTTCGTTGAAGTATGTGCATTTTAAAAGTAAATATAAGCATTGCATTTTCCTAACAAATCATTGAATTTCGGCCCACACCCTCTTAGGCTAATGTCAGATGAATGTCTTTTAGCCAGGGCCGCCATTTGGGGGAGGCTAGGGGGCAATTGCCCCCCTCAAGGAATTTAATATTTCAAAATGCATCACATGTTGCTCAATTTTTTTTTCTGAAATTGCACAAAAGCCAAAGTAACGTCAGTTTTCCAAAATAAAATTATCTTTAAAAAAGCAGTTTAAGGACAGAAATTGACAATTATCAATAACATTTTTTCAAATCTTGTTATTGGAAGATTCTCAAAGTGAGATGCACCTATTATTAATGAGTACTTTGGCTAATTTTTAAAAGATGTGTGATAATCAAATTGTATCGATAATGCTTCTCTTCAATAATGCAGTGTATAGTGCTCCTCAGACATATGCAACAAAATCCAAAGAAATGTTTGCCCCCCTCAAGAAATTTCTGAAATGGCGCCCCTGCTTTTAGCCCGCTTTTTTCGCACTTACGCCCTCCCTAGACCTTCGCTAGCATGTGTAGGGAAGGTATAAGAGCGAAAAAAAAAAAGCGTGCAAAAAGACGTTTGTCTGATATTACCCTAGATGTCCGCAACGGAAAATCCCAATTCAAAGAGCATAAAAGCGACAGCTGTTGGGCAGTACACACCCAAGCCTAATAAGGATCTATTTATCTGAAAGTGTAACAGAATATGAAGTTTAGCGCAGCCTGTTACATGATTAACACGAAAAACTCAGGAACAACTTATGCCAATGACGCATAATATTAAGTTTGATGAAATTCCGGTCATTACTTCTTGAGATATTATCGCTAATATCGTGTAAATTCTAAAAAACAGTGCTAAATTCAGGGGCTGGTACGGGTGGACAACCCTCCCCCCCCCGGAACATTGAAATGTCCCTCATGTGGGATTTTATGCTTAATGGACAAAAGCCCAATCCCCCCCCCCCCCGAAACTCTAGAATGTCCCTTTCCAGAACCATAGAAATCCCTCCCGGAGAAAAATGTCTGAATTCAACACTGCTAAAAAAAAGCAGCATGGCAGCACAAGCTGTTATATCATTTACACGAAAACCTAATCATGAACAACTTATGACGGGATATTAAGTTTGATGAAATTTCGTTCATTAGTTCTTGAGATATGATACCTAAAATCGTTTAAATCCAGAAAACCGTGTTGAATTCCGGGAGTAGCCCGGAGGGATATGCCGCCCCCCACCGTGTAACATTCAAATGTCCCCCCAGAAGGTTTGGGATTTTATGCTTAATGTACAAAAGTCCAATCCCCTTCCCCTCTGAACTGTCCCCCTCTGGATCCGCAGAAATCGCTCCCGGAGAAAATTGTCTGAATTCAACACTGCTGATAAAATCTGCATAACAACGCCCCCTGTTGGACGATTTACCGAAATCTAATATGCAACAATTTATGCCAACGTCTAACTGAATGTGAAGTTTGATGAAAATCCGTGCATTAGTTCTTGAGATAGAGCTATTGCGAAAATCGGGGAAAATGCAGCATAGTAGCGCCACCTGCCGGTAGATTTACATCAAAAAGTAATCAGCACCAATTTATATGCAAGTCTAATTAAATCTAAAGTTTCAACAGATTCCATGTATTAGTTCTTGAAATAGACCGCCCACAATTTTTTTTGGCAGAGACAAACAAATAGATAGACTGACAGACAGACAATGCATAAAAATAGTCAAATCGTATTCCAGACAAGATCGTCTAAAACTATAAATGCTTCGAAAACCGGAAGTCGAAAATTTTCACGAATCCAACGCTTTCTTTTCTAAAGACAAAAGAAAGCAAGAAAAAATGAACGCATCGATTCTGACCATAAATTAAGATCAGAAATGGCGAATCGATTCAGTTCAGATTCGATGCCGATGTCGATCTTTAGATGCGGGCAGAATCGCTATTTTTTGATTTACTTCAATTCTTTATATTCGGGCGAATCGATGTAGTTCAGATTCGATGCCGATTTTTAGATGCTGGTGAAATCGTTATTTTTTGATTTACTTCAATTCAAATCGCATCGCGTATGATCCACAATTCGGGTTGAATAGATTCCTCCAATTTTACTGTTTTAGTGGCAGAATTGCTGTAGAATTTTGTATAAGAGCCTTTTTTTTTCTCTCTAGGTTCAGTGTTGTATGGCGGGTTGATTTCTTGACTGCTCCGATCGGGATGAGGGGGGGGGGGATTTTAGAGTTCCGTAAGAGGGGATGCACATTTGTCCATTAAAAAGCATAAAATCTCAAAACTTTCGGGAGGATTCCAATGTTCCCCAGGTCACCCCCTGAATTCAATACTAGGTTAAATCGTTATACATTTGTTTAGAAGCCTAGTTATTCTGGTTACTAATTTATTATGTTGTATTTTTCAAGTTCGGCCCTTCTAATCCTTTCCGCCCTGATTAGTTTTGGGGGTTCATTGGTTAAGCATAAAGGACGGGTGTACGGGGGCTCTTCCCTCCCACTTAGATAAACGGGTTTTTCATGCAGAATTATCAGATTTGCTTCAATTTTGGTATTCCGGTTAATTCTGATAAGACGCTTCCCTGATGAAATTTGGAGGTTCATTGTTTAAGTATAAGGGAGGAACAGGGGCTAAACCCTCTTAATTTAGATCTATGGGTTTTTCTATGTGATTTGCTTCAAATTTGGTAACCAGTTTATTCTGATAAATCGCTTCTCTGATGAGATTTGGAGGCTTATTGTTTAAGTATAGAGATGTGACAGGGGGGCTGATTCCCCCTTAATTTATTTTTCGAAAGGCATTCTTTAAGTAAGACTATAAAATACAATTAGTATGAATAGACTGTGAGCTCAATTCAATCAGTTTAACTCGATACTTTTCTTTTTTATTTATTATTGTTTCAGTGAGTGCACTCTGCATGTCAGCGAATGAGTCAATAACTGTTTATAGTTTTTAGATTACTGCTGAAAAAAAAACATATAATCAAGGAATATACTTTTATTTATTTGTTAACCAGAGAAAAGTATGTTATTTCATTGTTAATGGTTCTAGGATGAGAACATTTTTTTTTCTTAACAGCTGAAAATTTGGTAAACATTAAAAAGAAAGATATTTATAAACTGTAAATGAGATAAGGAGATATATATTTTAAAAAGGGAAAGAAATTTTAGTTAAATATATTATTAAAAGGAGAATTTTGATTATTAATTGAGGGATAATTAGTATGTGATAATTGGTTAATTACATTCATCACAGCTATTTTAAAAGAAGATTTGCAATATTTGCATTTCCCTCACGCTTATGGGAGACCCTAAAAAGATTGAAAAACCATTTAACTTTCTAAATAAATTTAGAGCCTTCAAAATTTCGCTCATCTGCGCATTTTTAAGAAGAATGACGTTTATAGGAAGTAAGTCCCCATCTGTTTGGTTGAAAGAAATAAGAGTAGAAAGTACATCTTTTCCGGATGAAAAAAAAATCATTTCTTTCTTTTTTCTTTTATCTGACCGAGATCTTTTTTAAAGATAAATTTAAATATAATATAAATTATTATCAAAATTACATCTTAAAAATAATAATTTTAAAATTTAAAAAACCTTATTATTTGACTCAAAGGTCTGTAGTAGCTTACTTCTGGGCCGCTAACATTGTTTAGGGCCCCCATAAATAGAGGTGAGGGATGAGAGATAGTCGTTACGGCCCTGTTGATTCGCTACGTTTTGGAATTACTATTTTTCAGCTTATCTGTGTGAATCTGTGTACATCGAAATATCGATTCAAGTATCGATTCTAGAATTTGGGAATCGATTCTTATTGCGATCGATTCTGTTTTATACGATGTCAATTTTAATCGATTCTCAAATTTTCCAGAATTGCCCATCACTAGTTAAACGCATAGCACAGTTGAAACTTTGGATTCAGCAATTTCCATCAGCAAACAGAAATATACTTGAGTTCTTTTGTGCAGCCCTGTATAGGATCTATAGAATTTATACACAGCAAGTAATATCCAAAAAAATACTTAAATTTAAAAACGCGTATCACAGCTGAAAACGCACGTCCAGCAATTATTGTTCATAGGCATTATTGCAGACAAATTCTTTTGTGTGTCCCTGTAAATGAATGATAAATTCTTTGCACATCCTATTCTACAGTAAGCGCCTTGTGGTACACTTCAGTGATACACATAAATTTCAACATGCCTAAAATAGCAGGGTTCTCGCTGGCTTTTGACCAAAGTTAGCGATTTGGCGAATAAGAAATAAAAAACAGTATCCAGATAAAAAGAAATACTAGGTTGAGCAAAAAGTTCTGGGAAATTTGTGAAAGTTGCGTTGTTATGCGCAAATTAACAACAAAAGCAACAAGGACTATTCTTCAAAGTAGAGACCATCATAGTCCACGACTTTCTGCCATCGTTCTGCCAGTTTCCGGATTTGCTGGAAGTACCATGGCGGCTCCTTGGAATCGAAAAACTCTTGACATGCTTCTTCAACTTCATTAAAGAATTCAAATCGACGGCTCTTGAAAAAAATGTTGCATTGATCGTAAGAGGCCATAATTAGATGGCGTCACGTCCTGAACTCCTATAGATATACCATTAGTACTCCTATATTCGATAAAAATTCTGGTTATAGATCTGGTTATATATGACTGTTTGATTAAAAATTTCCCAGAACTTTTTGCTCAACCTAATATTAGCAAAATATATTCGACGTGAAGCACTGAAAAATTTATCTTTAACCCCTCATTGCATCCCTTTTTTTAATATGTTCTAAAATAACCCAATAGTCCAAGAGCCGACAGCACAAAAACCTATGTTATCAAGCACAAGAAAAAAAACCTTTATTTTATGGAAGAGTAGGAGTAGGGGAATCTAATGATCCATGTCTGCCGGAAGTGAAGTGGTGCATAAGCCAAAAATTAATACCACCAGTGGTTGATTCGTAGGTTTATCATTGTGTTTTCCTGCTCTCGGTCCTCTATGTTTTCATACCTTTCTCTGTAGGACAAACACAATGATAAAGCTACGAGTCAACCGCTGGTGGTATTAATTGTTGCTCATGCACCACTTCACTTCCGGCGGACATAGATAATTAGATTCCCCTACTTCTAATCTCCCGCAAAATAAAGGTTTTATCTTGTGCTTGATAACATAGGTTTTTGTGCTGTCGGCTCTTGGACTATAATGTTTTATAATTATAAAATAGAAATTCAAGTATCCGCTACAGAAACTGTTATAAATAAGTACATTCTAAATGTCTCCTAAATTTGTAAATATTTCCGATATTCTTTTAGCACAATAAATAAAAATTCAAAACAGCTATTTTTGATTTACCGTTGTTGTGACATATACACTAAAAATTGCTATGAGATTTCGACTGTAACTGAAACTGCTAGAAAAAATTGACGGCCAATGATACTTTACATACAACTAATAAATAGTATGGTAAATGGCTAATTTCAACACCGCATTCCAGCAACACTTTTCTCAATTTGGCACTTGAAGCGAGTAATTATGTTTGTGTTTTTTCTAACGCGACGCCGGTGCATAGATAGTGATTAACTGACAATAGAGAAATACCTATCGCATAATCCTTTCTGTGACTTTCGCTGTTTCTAAACCGAACTGGTATTGAGTCAATATCTCTATAAATAGAGCAGTGTAAATAGCACGGTGCGATTGAACATGTAAAGCGACATCAATCGTTCAGAAACGCAGACAAGAATCTCGACTGTATTGGCACACACATAACACACAAACAGAACAGAAATTGAGCACTCGCAGTTTGGCGAGTCTGCTTGTTCTTTTACTCGCCAAATGAAGCATTTTGTCGCGATTTGGCGCAATGGCGATGTCTGTGTATGGCATCCGAATGTGACGAAATTTTCTTTTGAGTGTCCCTTTAATTGAACCGTGAATGCTCCACAGTTCATTTTCGATACCGAACATACAATAGTAAACGCCAATAACATAATCCAAGTACATTTACGTGAGTTAGAGCACCGACCGACAGACGTCTAGGCAAACCGAATTCATAAATACTTTTCAACTGTGTTGGAAAATGTTAACAACTAGGTTTTAAAGTATTATAAAGTAACGCAACATTCTAATCAAATAATTGTCACAAACAGCATGTTAGGTGCAATATGCTACCTATCGCCGACCTTTAATTTCCCAACCGTTGGTCATAAACATATAGTCCCAATTACAAAAACGTTTCAAATGAGGTAAATATTCATGTTGTGGCCTTTTAAATTAAAAAATTAATTTTATAAAAAATTGAGAAATCTAACTTTTTATATGGTGCCCCAGTCCCCATAGTTATATTTAGTAAAAGTTTGCACATATAGCAAATATAACACAAGAAGTTTGGAATCTGTACTACAAAACTGACACAGTTATTAAATTTCAAAGTTTGAGATTTTTGCACATCGTTTTGTCTTTCATTGAGGGATCAGTTAAAAGATGAATTAAAATAATTCGAGATCAAAATCAGGGTGCAATGTCCTTTTTACGGTGAAACCACCTTTAGCCGGTATCGCCAAATCAGGGTTGGTTGGTTGTATTTATGACGGCCAATTATCTGCACGAGGGATATAGGCACATGGGGGGAGTGCCCTTCGTGAAGGTCTTTCTAAGGGAACCTAACCCGTATTAACGCTTGGAAATCCAAGGTTCGAAGAAAACCACGAAAACTCCGAACGATTAGGCCGACGGGCGTGATTGGGATCGAACCCAGCACCTCCCGTCTACCAGCTTCGAGAGCAGAACCTCTCAGCCACTGGTGGGGCCGCCAAATCAGGGAATCACCAAAGAGGGTTATTTCATCTAAAAATTTGAGCTAACTTTTATGGGTCTAACAACATTCAAACGTCAAAGTTGGTAGAGTCGACAACCGGAAAATAAAACATACTCACTAAGGACTAGCTAAATGGCAGCGGAATGCAAAGAACCAGCCGAGCTATACCGAGCATGAAAATTGAGATTATGCAAATTGCAATAGTACCGCAGCGCCACACATTCGGGATAAAACACGAACCATCTAGCAGTGGGCATGCTAGTCAGCGCTGAAATCGTGATGGCGAGCTACGCCTAGATGTAATATACGGAAATTATACTTATTTATGGTGAATGTCAAAGAAATGCCAGAGAGGCTGCGAGTGTTTATTCAGAACGTTTCCCTAAGGGTCTACATCCAACGCATTAAATTATAATTGATGCATTGCATCATCTTAAAGAGACCGGCTCCGTTTCACCACGACCCAGACAAGTAGACGGGCAAGATGTAATGTTCGGGTGACACAGGAGGTGGTGCTGGCATTCGCCCTCTTAATTCCACAACTGAGCACGGCGGAAATAAGCGAGGCATGTGGTTAACATGTCTGGACATTTGTTACATGCACATGATGCGCATCCATACCATCCAACACTGGTGCAAGCATCGATGCTGGGTGACCACGCACGACGATTTGATTATTGTAATTTCATGCTCAACACCTTAGAAGAAAATCCGTCGTTTCTTTCTGACATTCTGTGGATAGATGAGTCAATGTTTACACGGGGTGGCATTGTGAACGTGCACAATGTGCATTACTGGTCTCTGGAAAACCTCCAAATCGCCCGCACCGTAGGACACGTGTGGGGCGGTATATGGGGAATCCACATTGCTGGACCCAAGTTCTATGTTGGGACCTTAACGGGTGATCGTTACCTGCATCTGCTACAAAACACGGTACGTGACTGGTCTGAAGAGCTGCCTTTCCGACATGCATGCCGGGTGGGTTTCAACATGATGAGGCTCTCTCCGCATAAAACACTAAATGTCTGGGCGTGTCTGGTCACAGAATTCGGTCAACAGATACTTGGATATGGTGGTCCGGTAGAGTGGCCACCGCGTTCGCCGGATTTGACTCACATGGACTTCTATCTCTGGGGTTACATCAAAGCATAGCTCTATGTAACTGAGATCTATTCTCTGGTTTATCTGAAACAGCGCATCATCCTTGGTTGTCGCACAGTTTGCACACCTGCTATTCTCTAACGTGTCTAGGACTCAGTACTGTCACGCATTCAATTGTGCATTGCCACCAATGGAGAACACTTTGAGCAGTATCTCTAATAGATTCCGGCGTTTCATGTATTCCTTTTTTATAGTAACCCGTTTTCTAATATTATAATAAATTGATATTTATTTTTCTGTTTAATTTCAATATTTCATTCTTCGCTTTGTATACGACCCCTAAAAGTCAGCTAAAATTTTTAGATGAAATAACCCTTTTTGGTGATACCGCGATTTAGCTAAAGTCGGTTTCGCCATAAAAAAGACATTTCACCCTGATTTTGATCTCGAATTACTTTAATTCATCTTTTAACTGGTCCCTCAATGAAACACAAAATCATGTGCAGAAATCTCAAACTTTCAAATTTAATAACTGTGTCAATTTTTATAGTACAGATGTCAAACTTTTTGTGTTATATCTGTTATGATCTGTGTAAACTTTTACTAAATATAACTATACGGAGTGGGGGGCCGTATAAAAAGTTAGATTTCGTAATTTTTATAAAATTAATTTTTTACTTTAAATAATGCTAGAACATGAATATTTACCTGATTTGAAACGTTTTTGTAATTGGAACTATATGTTTACGACCAACGGTTGGGAAATTAAAGGTCGGCGATAGATAACATATTGCACCCTGTATACAGGGTGTTCCAAAATTCGACAGACAAATTAAGAGAGGTGATAGAAGGCATCAAGCGGATGAAAAATTATCATAGAACATGCGATCGCAGGCCATGTCTTTAGTCACACATGTGTTTCATCCTAACTGAATTTGCGTTGAGGGTAACAATTTTGAGAAAAATGAAAACGTTACAATGAAAATGCAACGACATGTACCTCACCTTCTGTGAAATGTTACATCACGAAAAGTTCTGGAAAAACAGGGTGCTCAAAAAATCGATGATACCATATGAACTGACTTATCCATCGTTGTCCACTACATACAGTGGCTCCCAAAAGTGTTCGTACACTTACAAATTTCAATGAAATTGTGTTCTATCCATTAATTAAAATTAATATTTCAGAAAGAGTATTTAATAATAAGAACTACAACTTATTCTTAACAAAACTACGTAAAATATTTAAAAAACATAGTAAAATGTTATTAAAAAAATCCATTATCAAAAAGTAACAAAAAAGTTACCTCACAAAAGTCTTCATACACTTAAAAAAATCTTTACATATTAGGAAATACTGTAATATTTCGTTAAATTAGTATTTAGTATGATATCCTTTAGTATAAAAACAGTTTTTTAACGTCTAGGAATAGATTTCACTAGTTTTTTTTGTAATTTCTGCATCAATGTTCATCCTTCATCGATCATTGCTGTTTTTAGTTGGCTTTTCGTTTTAATGTCGTGTCTTCGTATTCTAACATGAATTTCTTTCGAAATATGCTCTATTGGGTATAAATCCGGCGATTGAGGTGGTGTTTTAAGAACTTACGGACATTTATAGAGACACCAGAAGCGAAAGTTGAGAGCCGTGTGCTTAGAATCTTTATCTTGATAAAAAAACAAAGTTGTTTCCAACACCCAAATTTTGAGCTAATAATTTTAAAACGTTTAAATAAAGTTCATGATTCCTTATGCCATCAGTAAATACCAAATTACCTAGTCCTGCCATGCACTCCCACACAAAGACACTTCCACCGCCATGCTTAACTGTTCCAACTAAGTTCTTCGGATCAAGTTCTTCATTTTTCCTACTTCATACAATTATACACTCATCGAAACCAAAAATGTTAAATTTACTTTCATCTTCAAATAAGACATTATTTCAATACGATTCGGGTTTATTTATCATTGATTTTTCGAAGGAAAGAAAAGCTTTCTGTTTTTCTCATTAACAAAAAAAATTCTACGAGCAGAACGCCCATTTAATCCAACTGATATCAGCACTCGTCGAATAGTTTTAGGTGAAAATGAAATAGAACATTTTTTATTAAATTCTATAGCAACTTTTAAAGCACTTAAATGCGAATTTTTTACAATTTTTCTGATTATAAATCTCTGATCACGTTGTGTTTACTTTGATGGAAGACCTTTTCTTGCCTTGTTTTCTATCCGATATTCTTCTTCAAAGCGTTTTATCACATACTGCACCAGAATGGGTTAAATTAACTAATTTAGCAATATTTCGAACTGATTTACCACTACTATGATGAAAGATAATCAATTTTTGAATGCTGTTAGTTGTTTCTTACGACTACGAATCATATTTAAATAATAAATAGAATATTACGGAGAAATCAAGCAAAAATTAAAGCCAAACGATTTTTTAAGTGTCCCCACAATGCAAAAATTAAAATAATACGACAGACGATAATTTTAATTATGAATTTATCCGAAAATGTTTCAGTGCACGAAGACTTTTGTGGCGTAGTCTTTCTCTGTCTCCTTCGGTTTTCATTTTTATATAAAAAGAAAATCAGTCAATAATAAAAAGAAATGTTGAGCATTATTTAGAATAACATAAAGTTGATGAGGAAAAAATATTGGACTTCATATTCGAATTTAATTCCAAGGAAATGCCTTTTTACTATAAATTTCTAAAGTGTACGAATACTTTTGGGAGCCACTGTATTAATTGAGAAAAAGGGATGTTGACAACAGAAATAATATAATATGATTGAGAAATATTTTCGTTAATTTAGAGGTTGAAAATATTTGAATAATTCAATGGAAAAAAAATAATAAAGCCAAATAAATATAATTGGAAGCAAAATTTTCTAATTTAATAATCAATCTTTATTGACCTTTTGTATATTTACAGTACCCTTTAAACAGAAAGAATCAAATGCTAAAATTCTATTGTAAAAAAGTCACAGCTTCAAATAGGAAGATTTTTATAAGCGTTTTCATGTCTTTCAAATAAAATAATCTTTTTATAAAATATTCATCTTGCTAACAAGAAGAAAACAAGAAAAAAAAAACTATTTGCGAATAATGGAAAATGCAAGATTATGAAAAAAAATAAAATAAAAATCGATTGCTAGAAGAAAAAAAGGAGAAATAAAATCCTTTTGAAAAATGAGGAATTATTTTCTTTTGAGATTTTCGCATATTTGACTTGATCATTTCTCAGTATTACAATTGCAATTTCTATTTTTGTGCTGAAATCTTGATATATTTTTAAAGTCTATGCGATTGGAATTTATTAAACAAGTTAATTCAGATTTTAAAGATATCTTCATTTCTGTATGAAATGAATTTTTATCTATTTTTTTACAGCGGAACCTCGATAACTCGATACATACCGGGGATTTTTTCCTCTCTTTTTTTTAATTGCAGACTTAGATGGATGCATGTTTGCTATTGTAGGTTCTATATAAAATTATGCTTAAAATTTTGGAAAATGTTGTAATGTAGTATTTAAAGCGTATTTTTTATTTATTTATTTAGGGTTGGGGGGGGGGGAGGGGTGGAGCAGACATTTTCTGCTTTGCTCGAAAGTAGGTGAAATGATCGAACGTGTGTTGTCAGATGTTTATTAAATGGAGGAACCATGAAATTTTGTATTAAAAAAGAAGATTGCTGATTTATTGAATTTAAAGATCATTAGTAATTTATATTGATCACTTGTAATTTACCTGTTTGGAAATAAACAATCTGTGAAGCAAATTTATAAATCGCTCATATTGTATTGAAGAGCAGAATTAATCCTGCAGCAGCTACATATTTGTTTATTTTTATTAAATGCATTTAAATGAAGTTATAAGAACCGCAATTTTAAATTGCAAAATATAGTTATGAAGTAAATATATAAAATTCTAGCTTTTTGCTAATATCCATTTTTAATTTCAAATTGCTTTTTTACTAAAAATATTCAAAAAATCAATATTAGAATTTATTTCAAATCAAATATAGTATATGTATGTAAAATATAACATTTAAACAAAACTGTCAAACTTACTTGAAACAGTCGGTAAGGAAAATTCCTAAAATAATGAAAATTTTCATCCTCAAAATATAAACCGCCAGACAAAAGTTTTTTTTATTAGCTTTGAGAAAACGAAGACGAATAACACAGTATTATTGATATAAATTAATACAAATAACACTAAGTACGTAGTATACTGTTTGTCGGGTTCCTGGATGTAATCTTCAAGTTTTGAGTATTTCCTTGTGTCTATCCTGTCTTTACATCGACGACAGCATATTAGCGGGCATTTGGCGTCAAGCACACAAATCAGATGTTTAACTATCTTATGGTTGTAGCGGTGCTGGAAATTTGGCGCAGAGGTGGAGCCTATTGACACCACTAAATTTTAGTAGTATATTTCGGCTTATCTAATGACAGAATTTCTGAGTTTTTCTTAAGGTGAAGAATACTATAAAAATTTTGTGGTATCCATAGACTCCGCCTCTGCGCCAATTTTCCATCACTGTTGTAGTTACTGCTCCCAGGGTCCTGTTTTTGTGAAATTGTGAACAATTTTTTTACATTTGTGAAAAATATAATCCTAATTTTGTGAATTTGAAATGATTGTTATATTTAGGTCCTTTTTCTCATTAATGCCGGTTGGTACGAAAATCTGCCATTTAAGAAATACGAAAATTTTAAATATGGAAACCAGTATTTTAGTAAGGAAATTTTCATATTACTTAATCTCAAACTTTGAGAAATTAAATAAGTTAAAATTTACAATATGGGAAAACTGGTGTCAACAGGTACCGAAGTATTAAAAAGATGTAAAGTAAACTCGGCGTTAATGGGTTAATATATTTTAAGAGGGTAGAGGAGACTAGGGACGGTTGACCATACGGGAGGCTTGACCCACCCATCTATTTCCATATTTAAAAGAATTTCAGAGTTTTATCAATAGGTGTTAACCAAAGCTACTGGAATGCTTAAACAATAGTCTTCGTTTCATAGAGATAATCGAAATAGGTGTGGAAAAAATCAATTGTGAGGCGTTGTCAACCTAAAGGTTGTGTTGTTTAGAAATATTTTGTAAGCTTTTTTCATATAAATTATATCATAGAAATTTAAGTAAGTAGGTTTAAAGTAATGCAGATATATCGAGCTTTCATTCCAGGCATAAAGATTGTACAGTGTTAGGCTTAACATAAAATTTGATATTCTTTAGAAAAGGTCTATGTAGGGAGGCTTGACTCAGTCAATGTGAGGGAGGGTTGACCAGATGCTCAAGGCTCCCTTAATTAAGTGGTTTTGGAATATTTTTATTATATACTGTGCATAATGAAAAGTTAATGGTTATATATATATGTGTGTGTGTGTGTGTGTGTGTGTGTGTGTAAAAGAATGTAAATTTATTCTGTAAAGCTACAGTAAAATGGTGCAATGGAAAAGAAAAGGTTTAAATCTGACTAAAGAAATATGTGAAAAATTGCTAGAAGATGGGAAAGTTGATGCGAACTTTTATCCATTTAAATATTACTTAAAAAAGGTAAATAGAAACAGTGGGAAAGAATAGAAAGGATGAAAGCAGCAGTCTTAACCCTGTAAGGGGCAGTGGTATGTTTATAAAACCACTTAGTTTTAATTCCGAAACGTCACAATGGCAACAGAATTTTGCTAAAATCTTTTCCATTTAATATGTATTTGAAATATGCCCTTTTTCTTATTTCCAAATAAATTTGTTCGTAAATTCCGGTGCCAGTCATTTATTTCAACATTTTAGTACTGAAAGTACTTTGCCCCTTAAAGGTTTAAATCATATTAATGATAAGTTAAGTGCTCATGCGGTTGCAAAAGAACATAGCATCGATCGAAAAATTTTGGGAAAGTATGTAGACAAATTTCACCAGGGTGAATACAGTGAGATGAAGCCAAACTGCGTGACAACTAGAGCTGTCAGGCCGAGTGTCATAAAAAATAGGACAAGGAGACAAAAAAAAAGCGATACAGTGGCTTCTAAATCCGGACATAATAACATGAAACACTATGAAAACGGAACCTGTCTCTAGCAGAATACTGCCTTAAATGTTAAAATTTCATTTTCCCTGCTGTACAATTATACCTGCTCAGACAAAATCCTGTTTAAAACAAAAATTTTCTCCTCTGACTTGCGATTGCGTCTCTACAGGTTTGTTTAAGCATCATATTAAATATATATATATATATATATATATATTATAATTAAATCATGTAGCATAAAATTAATTTGCTTTTTTAAACTGATCTTATTTCTCTGCGCTATAAACTGCAATATAAAACAAAGTGGGTCAAGCCTTCCATATAGTGGGTCAACCCTCCCATATGTAGGGAGCCTTGACCAATTATTTTTTCATGATTAAAATCAATCATTTTTCAAATTTCTTGTATGTTACACGTATGTAGCAATTTTATTTTGATAACTAATTGTATAACGAATAAAATGATATATAAAACTTTATTCTACATTCAATATTTAAAAAATAAAAAATCATTTTGTAAAATGTGGGTCAACCCTCCCTAGTCTCTCCTATATGTATGTAAAATACATATATTTTCATTATACATGAAATAGTGACAGGTCAGATTTTCCTTTTAAATGATTAAATTTGTGAAAAGTTCACTTTAGAGCTGGAAAATTTTTGTAAAAGGTCGTTTTTTAAGACAAACAATTTTGTGAAGGGTCCTTTTTTAAGGAGAAAAGTTTTATGAAGGGTCCTGTTTTATAATGGAAAATTTTGTGAAGGGTCCTGTTTTGAAATGAAAAATTTTGTGAAGGGTCCTTTAAAGGATCCAGGTTCTTCCTAAACAGATCCCTGTACTGCAGCACCAAAAATTGGTTCAAAACAGCACAAAATTTTTAACAGTGTACATAGTCCCATTGTTCAATGTTATAGTGATTCTTGATAAAATATTTTCATTACGGGGTAATCCAATCGTATTTATATAACTTAGGTTACATACATAGACAGTTAAAAAAAGATATGACAAGAAGTGATAGAACACGCTACAAGAAACAATTTTTGTACAGGAAATCAAGCTCGTAAATAACTTATTGGATCAAAAATACTGAGTGCCTCACTCCAAGCCGAATAGGAATTGTCTTCATAACTTTAACAATAATAAACGTATTTTATCGATATTTTTAAAAGACTTTCCTTGTTTTGTGCAAAATGGGATGACATTATGAGAAGTGCTTGATATGACGACCACACACGTCTGCAACATTTAGTTACACGTTACTCGTGACGTATTGTACTTCGGAATGTAGCTGACAGTGTCACTGACTCATTTACAGTGTGGCGCACAGTAACAATTACAGTTGCACTTCTCATGATGTTCACCACATTTTACAGAGAGCAAAGTAACTCTATTAAAATATTGTCACAATTTTTAGTACTTTTAAAGTCATAAACGAAACTCCGTGTTCGGCCTGGAATGAGACACGCTGTATTTTTGATTCAATAGGGGGATTGCGATCCTCACTATAGGAAAATTATTTCTTGTAGTGTGCCCTGTCACCTGTTAAGGTTGCCCATCTTTTTTTGAATAGATAGACTGTAGATAGACAAAGGAACTGATTTTATATGCACTTTTTTAACTATATTGGAAAGTTAAAAAAAAAAAAAAAAAAAAAAAAAAAAAAAAAAAAAAAAAAAAAAAAAAAGCTTATTTAATCTGAAATTTTCCCCAGCGATAAAATTTTAAAACAATCTCTTTGGTTGCATAAATACCAATTTATTATGTTACAAAATTTTCTATTTATCACATAGACTCATTTTACTGTATTTAATAGATGATTAGATTTGATAATTTTTTATATTTATGACATGTCTTAAACCTTAGTTATGAGAACATTGCGATCTCATACAGCTTAGTTCTCCACTAGTCAGATGCAATGATAAAACTGAAATATATATCAAGTATATATCAAACTAATCGTTAAAGGATGAAAGTTTAATGGGTGTGTCTTTAATATACTTGGTATAATTTATCACCCTAATACCAAATTTTATTAGCGCTAAATTTCATTATGAAGAATATTTTGGCTTATAAAAGAATGAGTGATAGGGTTTTATTTGAAATTTTAATGTTAAAATTCCCTGCCGTCTCGGCCTATACAGGCACAGGTAGATTTCGAAGTTAAGTATACTAATTTCACTAACAAAAACTAAATCATGATTAGAGATAAACCCACTTTAACAATTTTATCTGGCCGCTTTTGACGAATTTTTAATTTCATTTTTATATAGGAGCTGTTTTTATTAGAACCATGTTAAAGCAGTATTCAAAAAATATTTTTCCATGCTCAACAACTCGAAATTTTCTGACACATTTTCAGATTCATTTTTAAAAGGAAAAACGTTAAACTTGCTGGAGTGATTTTTTAATAGATTTATAAGCGATCTATGTATTTATTTTTCGTTCAATTAATTAGAACATGATTTATAAACAATTATTTTCTCAGCAGGACAATTTTTTTCGTTTCTACCACAATCAGTTCGAGAAAATCGGTTCAAAATGCCCCCTTTGACATCATTTTTTGAAATATATTCTGCCTCTATCAAAAAATCGACCATTACGGCACATTATATAGTTTCTGAATAAGTAAACCTACCAATTGGATGCGTTTGAAAGCAGAAATGAATTTAAAAATGAGTCAGAAAATAAGCAATTTGGATTTGAGTAATACGATAACTTTTTCTTCAACCTCTATGCATTTTTAATTTGTTTTTGCTGTAAGAATTGGTCGTATCAAAAACTTGTCAGTATAAAAGTTGTAGATAATATTCAGAAGATGTATAATAAATTTAAGCGGGTTGAATATCTTGTGAATTGACGAAATTATGGATTTTTTTCTCTCCAAAACCCATTTTTTTCGCCCCTTGGACCCATTTTTAGTTGTATTCAAAATCTGTCATGCATACATTTTTGGCCCTTTTTTTAGAAGTAATAATAACTTTAATCTGAGTCAATATGTATTATAATTAAGAAGTTATGGGGTTTTTTCGTTTTTTCACAAAAACCCTCCCTATTTCCACCTCCGTCCGATTTTACCCATTAACGAACTTAAGCAACATTTTATGCCCCTTGATTTTATGTATCAATTTGGAAAAGATTTGTGCAGAATTATGGAAGTTATCGTGTCCATAAAAATGTGATATAGATAGATAGATAGATAAAGTTTTTACTGGGGGTGGTTTTGGATTCTAGGGGTGATGATCGGTGTAGATCTGCAAAATTTTTCCGAAATTCCAACATAAGGGAGAATGTAATAGGTAGTATTTCATACGAAATTTGCCTAAAAAGGAAATGTTTTTCACCACATGAAAGGGTCTCAAAACAACATTCGATAAAATTTTATTACAAGTATGAATCTATAATATTATAGATCAAAAACATGTCCGTGAGTAACGCTGGCGTCATATTGACGGTGGCAACACCTGACCAATGAATTTCGCATTTCACTGCCATTTGTTTAACTTCTAAACATCACATAATTTAAATTTTTACACCGTTGAATAGGGGAAAAAATGTTCTTTCAGATGTGATTTGCTTGAAAACAATAACTCAATTTTCTGATTTTTAAATTTTTTAAAGTAATTTTCAAATATGATTTAAAAAAATTAAAACTATCTATTACATTCAACCCGATTACGAAAGATTAACCCTTTTGCATTTAAATCAATATTTCAGATTTTGCCTCCGGCTAATATTTCATAACGAAATTCTATATTGAGAAATTCCATATTCTACATTAAGAATTGAAGAGCTAAGTGGAAGAACACGTTAAGTAACAAAAATTACATTTGAAGAAATTTGATGTGAAAGTTTTTGTTCTCAATTTTAATGATTTATTTTCTGTTTGATACCATGTGTTTAAAATATTAACAGGTGTGGTACTAAACTCTATCAAAAACATATTCATATTTAATTTTTAAATATTAGAAAAATATTAATATTAATTGGATTATTAAATATTAAAATATTAAATATTAATGAATAATGTCTTAAATCTTCAAGGCTAAATAGAACTTTGGTATTTTAGCTTTACCATGTGATAGAATACCTGATAACACCTTCGTTCAAAAGATAAAATCATTTTTAAGAAAATGTAGCATAACATGTTCTTCCACTTAGCTCTTCAATTGTAATTAAAACTTCTTCAAATAATAAATAAAGTTATAAAAAAATAACATAAATAAAAGCTGTCTCTTACAGCAGTTTACACTACATAATATATAAAAATGTAGTTCAGTAGGAAGCACACATAATATAGTTGAAAATTCTCCGTCTGTGATTTCCGTCCATAAGCGGAAATGTACTCGAATTATTTTGTGTAGCACTGTATATGATCTATAGAATTTTACACACCAAGTAATATGCAATAAATAAAATAGCTAAAATTTAAAACGCATATACCACAATTATGAATGCACTTCCAGCAATTATTTTGGTCATAGACAGTACTGTAACCGAATTCACTCTCACCCCCCACCTCCCAGTTAAGTAGATACCTGTCATTTTGATAAAAAATGACAAAATATCGAATTTTAGATTTTTATTTTAAAATGTGCCTTAGTATTCTTCAAATTTCGGAATGATTCGATAAATAATAAAGGAGATATACTTAATTTTCCTAAGCCTTCCCGTTCAACGTCCCTGTAAGTGAAATGTTTAAACTCAGTTCGCATTTTTTTACATTTTCATTTCAATCGAAATGCTAAGACTTCCGCATAAATTAAGCAAATACGTAGTCTGAAAATTTTTAAAAAGTATCTTTA
This sequence comes from Maratus speciosus, assembly GCA_963932465.1. Lineage (NCBI taxonomy): Eukaryota > Metazoa > Arthropoda > Arachnida > Araneae > Salticidae > Maratus > Maratus speciosus. The sequence goes on along the minus strand of OZ010786.1, from coordinate 93,203,464 downwards.
GATGTATCTCTTTTTTTCGTTATAACTAAGAATCAACTGAAACAGGTTTTAAAGGCCGAAACAGGAACCGAAACTGAATTCCGGTGATCTTCCTATTTTCGGTCAAAAGCGTAAACGAAAACGTCAAAATTTTATTAATACACAAATAAATATACATAAATATTAATTAATTATAAGTGTAATTATAAGTGTGGCTCAAATTGGCTCTCTGTGCCTCTGGCCAAAACTTTTATATTTCCATATAAAATAAAATGTAATTAATTCATTAACGGTACAAAATTATTTTCTAATTATACGAACTCCATCTAATTAGAAAACGTTTTAGGTACACATACCTCGATTTATCTTTTATAATGATTTTTGTAAATGATCATCTGTTATTCTAGAAATCTTTCAAGGAGTAGTCGAAACACTTCTGCGGTTTCAAACTAAAAGTTTTCTATTACTTTTAAGTCTGCAGCTTTTAATGAACAAGTGAAAAGCTTCTTCAAAGTTTAGTCCTATATGCATTGATTGCTTTATAATTTGCACTCACGTCTTGAGACAGTCATGACTGATAATTATAAACAGTGAAGTTCATAGCAACAGTGTCTCATTTGAGCCGATACAGCTCAAATCAATGAGTAATGCTGAATAAAGCAACGGAATATTTGGAATGCGGATAGTTTTGGTCGAGTTTCGGTCCGGTAGAATTTTCCGCAGAATTTCCACCGAAAACGAATTTTCGGTGAAACTCACAACATTTTTGGCCGAAAACGAAAACGAAACAGAATTTTCAGTCGATCGCTAGTTGTAACAAAGTATCGGATTTTTAATATGTTCGTAACTTAAAAGAAAGAAAAAAAAAAGGAAGTTAAAAACATGCTATTTTCCCACGTTTTCTCCATATACGTTCACTAATTATTTTTTTCTCTGCTGATTCAATAGATTAATCAAAAATCCGATACTTAGATTTATAGAAAAAAGTACTCTGAAAAAAGGATAAAAAAATTTATTTCCAAATATGAAAAATGAAAAAGAAGAAAGAATTTTAAAATTGTTAATTTTTTTAAAAAATTCAATTTTTTAAAGTTATTGCTGTATTGAGAATCTAACGCTTTTTATGATCTATTATGACTATGTTTTATTCAAACATGAACCTAAAAATATAATATAGATTACAGTTACAAAATAATTTTTTTTAGTACCGAGTCCCTTTAAATGAAAGATAAATGCCTATTACATCGTAAAAAGTTTTTAGTGCACCTCAGAGATGTATATCAATTTTAATACGTTTGAAATAGCGTAATGCAAACGATTTTTCAGCGCATAGGTCACAATGTAACAGAATTCTTCTGAGTAACTCTGTAAACCAACAATAAATGCTACATACTTCATCTTCAGTATAGAACTTTCCATCGGGAACCTCAATAATATACTATATCAATTACAATGGCAATATTAGTATATTTACACGATTTAGAGCATGGGCAGACAAACCGAATTCTTAAACACTTTTCAACTATGTTGGGAAGTGTTAGTGAAGTGAAGTGAAGTGAGTTGGGATGTGGAGTGAGATATATTGTATTTTTCACTGAATAATTGGATTGCGAATATTTTCCATTTCTATTCGAAAATCGTTTGGTGCAAGGAGCTCTACCTCCCCGTATTTCGACATAGAACTTCTTACCACCCTGTGTATTTCAATAAACGTATGCACAAAGTCTCTTGAGGAAAGTATTAATTTTTTCTATATTTTTCATTTCCTTTTTTTTCAAAAATCAGAATTTTTCAAAGTATGTAGTTTAGTGGGTTTTCTACTTATTTACTTCAAATATATTTAAAAGGTGCTATGTCTATTAGAAAAATAAAATAAAATAAAATAAAATAAAATAAAATAAAAATGGATGACAAACGTCCTTAAAATGATTATAATTATTTATATATATATGTATAAAGAGTATTATGTCCCCTTAAAAAATAATGAAATAAAATGAAATTTATTTTATTATAAATATAAATAGGTATAGTTTAATTGGATGACTAAAGCACTAGACAAGAAAATTGGAAAAATCTGGGGGAGACCTACACCCAGCAGTGGATTGAAAACGGTTGTTGTTGATGATGATGTGTATATGTATAAAGGGTATATGACACCTTAAAAAATAATAAAATAAAATAAAACCTATTCCCATCTACATTTGAACTGCATTGCTTCGATGCAATTAAACAACTTTTAAAATATGCAAACAACAGACTGCAGTTTTTTAATGTAAAAGAAAATTAAATCAACAAACTGTTTAATCAAACTAATTGGCACAGAAACAATTTGTACTCTATAAAATCAATTAGAATGGAACACGCTTTTCTCCCTCTCTCTGTCTTGTTTATTTTGATATTTTTCCTCGATATAAATATCATTCGATCGTGTAAATCAAAACACTTAAGATAAAATTAACCCTGCCTTACTTCCTGAAACTAAAAACGTGAATAGAATATCGAAACCTTTTTTCCGTCCTATCCCAAGAAATTTTGAGGAATTTAAAACGAGCCAAGCAGCGATAAAGCCTCGAAAAATCATTGATTTCTTCACATAACAGTACATTTGGCGAAGTATTTACTATGCAGTAACCCTGTTCTGATTGTGTTCTCGGTTTGAGGCGAATCTGTTCTCTGTTATTAGCAGGTGTCCATGGCGAAGTGAGCATAGTTCGACCGCTTGTAGGAATGATTTAAACTAACGTGTCCCTTTAATTCAAGTTCAATATTTTTGTTGTGCGGTGTTTATGTAAAATACATTTTTTTGTCACATCGTGAAATGGGAATTTAAGTTTAAGGTAAGACGGTTCAAAATTATATTCTAATTATTTAAAAATGCTATTCTAACTGTTAAAGTTATACTAATATGTTACTTTTTTCAATCTTTAATCAGTATCGTTATGTGTAATTAAGGATATATTTTTTAATTAATATTTGGTGCAATATATTTCGGAAGTTACACTTTTTCACTGCATAAAGTAATCCTTTAATAGCAAGATCAAAAGTGAATTTTATTACTGCCTATTTATTTAAATGCCTTATATAAAATTATCTTTCCCTTGGAAATTAGTTAACAAATACTATAACAATTATATGAATTTGGATGTGAATGTCTAGTTTAGTATTATTACATTAAAGGTAGCTTGAAAAAATATAGAAACAAGTCGATCTAGGATAGGACCGTCCCAAACCAGTGTTAAATTCAGATATTTTTCCCCGGGTGGGATTTTTTAAACTCCGGGGTGATGATACACCTTTAATGAAATAAAGCACAAATCTCGAGAGGGGGGACATTTCGATGCTGCGGGCGCAATATCCCCCCAAAAAACAGTACAATAATTTATAATTTTTCTTTAGTAAGATTTTTAACGATTTTTTTTTCAAGATCAATGAACCTACGATCCCCCAAAAGCCGAAATAACTTTTGCATCCCTCGGAAGCACAGCCCACAGCCATCGCTATGATCTGTTAAAGGGAGGGGAAGCGGGGGGCTTAAGATTGTCAAGCCAATTATCTTCGTTTGCGAACTGTACCAAAAGTACTCGTTAACCAAAAAATGTACTGCAGTAAAACCGGCGAAAATGGAACCTGCCTATAACGAAAAGCCGTCTTGAAAGCACGGTCCCAAATGAAGTAATATACAATTTTACCTGCTAAAACTGAAAACGGTCTACAACTGGATATTTTTAGCCTGTTAATTCCATTTTCATAGGTTTTACTGTAGATTTTTTGAAAAAAAAATGTTTAATAAGTTTTCTAACAAAACTCATATTTTCGCTAAGTCTCGCTAAGGGTGTGTGTGTGTGTGTGTGGGGGGGATTTCCTCCATATCCCCCCCCCCCTAGCAATGGTCCTGCTCGGAAATACCGATATGCAGTGTTGAATTCAGGGGGTGGCTCAGGGGGACATACCTTCCCTGGGGGTGCAATGAGATGCACCCTCCGGAAGATTTGAGATTTTGTGTTTTCAAAGGTCAAAAAGTGCTCCCCCCTCCCCGGAGAAAAGAATCTGAATTCAACACTGCCTATAAGCTTGAAGGGGCATTGATAGAAATTACGTTGCCTGACCATAGATTGTATTTATAGGTATATATCCCAGTACCAGTTTTTTTTTTTTTTAAATATACATTTTGTGTCACGTGATCACTTCCATCTCTTGCCCGGTTCAGCTGGGTACTTTGATACCTACCCACCAATTCCCTTTGACACCTACCCACAAGTTCCCTTAACCCCCCCCCCCCCCCCCCCCCAACTGCCAATCCCTCTCTGTGCACTCGCCGGGACGGGGCCCACGAAACTGTGTTTTTTAATGAGACATCTGCAATTCATGTACAAAAATTATTTTGTGAATTTCTATATGAATAAGATTCAAGCTCGACTCTGACAGCACACCAGGCCCCACAGACGGTTTTATAGCGAGACCATTGTCCGAGGTGCTAAAAATTAAGGGGCGTAACGTACACAAAATATTTAATTCTTGATAGATTCTATTAGAACTAGAAATTTTCATTTGTAAGTGCCTTCAAAAACTTTCTGCCGAAGGACAAAATGGCAAATCTGCAGGTACAATCCACAAGAAGGGGCGCAAAGAAGGCGGGAGAAGGGAACAGGTGGCGGAAAAATTCCTAGAACCCGCGATAAAAAAAAAAAAAAAAAAAAAAAGTAAGAAAAAACCATGCGTCAGCATAGATTATGAAACACTTTCCAACACATTCAGAATAATGTAACAAAACTGCACTGTTTAAAAAATTAAAATATTACGTCTAATTCAACCATATGGAAACGCATAATACATTTCAGAACCCAATTTCAGCTGTTCCCATCCACAATCGAAAAATTATGCGAATTGCAGTCCTGTATATGATTTATAGATTTGAATCTATTAGCTACATGCAAGCCAAAATTTAGTTCACTTAAGAGCTACATATACTTCAGTTGAAAATTTACCTTTCGCAATTTCCTCTAATAAGGAGAACGGTACGTGAATACCTTTATGCAGCCCTGTATTTTAGGTATAGAATTTATATATAACGGGTAAAATGCAAAAAATTAATTTAAATTTAAAAGCGCATACCAAATTTTAAACCGTGCACTCCAGCAATTATTACTCAAAGACATTACTGTACTGTAACCGATTTCTTTTGTATGTCCCTGTAAATGAATAAAAAATGCTATGAATGTCCTGTTCTAACGTGATCGTAGTGAAATTCAGTGATTTATGTCAGTTTCAATACATTTGAAATAGCATAATGTCATTAAAATACTCTGCAAACGATTTTTCCCCGTATATCATAATGTAATGGAATACTTTTGAGTGCCCCTGTAAATGAACGATTAATCCTACATACTTCATATGCAATACCAAGCATGCTTTGGTGACTCTAAATAACCTTTATGAATTTCATGAAAATCAGAGTATATTTACGGGAGTTATTCCCCATATACCATAATGTAATGGAATACTTTTGAGTGCCCCTGTAAATGAACTATTAATCCTACATACTTCATATACAATACCTAACATGCTTTGATGACCCTAAATAACCTTTATCAATTTCATGAAAATCCCAGTATATTTACGGGAGTTAGAGCATGGACAGACGGACTGGCGGCCAGACAAACCAAATGCATAAACACTTTTCAACTTTTTTGGAAAGTGTTAAAAAGGGCTCGCTGCTACTGTAAGTTTGCATCAATTATATGGCAAAATATTTTCTTGTACTTGTTACTTTAAAAATTTAAATCATGTTTTTTTTAAAATATAGAATTAGAATGAAAAAAGTATATATATTCTAATTTAAAACAGCCTTTTTAAAGATTCATGTATTCAAATCACACTTAAGGAAACATTCCATGTTGATGTTAGCAATATATATATATATATATATATATATATATATATATATATATATATATATAAGGCAACGCACTATATATACGTCTGTCTACTATATGTATATACGTACGTGTGTGGAAATTGCTTCTAATTTATAACTATAGCTATAAGGATTTTTTGCAGTTCTCTTGTACATCGCCGGCTCGTGCAGCGATGGAAACTCGCGTCCTGCTAAGCTGGCTGTTCGCAAACGGCTGATATAGGGTAGAAGTGCCAGTAATGGACACCCGTAAGGAATTTCTTTAAAGATATTTAATAGTTATAATTATTATATTCCAGTTTTTCCAACATTATATTAATCTGTCTACAATATTTAACCATTCTCATAGTCTCATTTCCCAATATGAATTAAAATTTAATTGTAAATAGCCGAAATATATCAAAACATCTAAAATGCCAGTAATGGACACCCTTCATTCCAGTAATGGTCACCCTCATAAAAAGTAACAAATAATTGTTTTTATGACTGTATTTAGAATTTAATGTAAGCATATTAATGAAACAAAATAGTTATTTTCAAATAAATTTAACAATTAGGATGCTAGTAATTAATAAAAATTTGTATAATCATTCACTGTTTGCATCAGTTATTGTAATTATCAGAATATCGATATTTTAGTTAATTTAGATGAATAGTTTAAAATACTAAATATCAAGCAATTACAGCTATCAAATTATTGAGACAGCAAAGGATTTAAAAGGTAATAATTTAAAAAAAAAAGTTTTGGAGTATTAGTGTATAATTTCGTCTCATTATTTTTAACAATTAAACTTCCAGAGACTACTTGATATATTACTTTACTTGTAATAATTAATATTACAAATATGAAAGAAATGATACTGTAAGTTGGATATTTTAAATACTAAATAAAATAGTTCAAAATAAAACTGTAGGACTGATGTTTGAGGCTACTGATCTGCAGATTTAATAGTTTCGTGATTACTATAACTTTCATTAATTTTACAATAATAATTTTTTTGGTCAGAGATGAATAAGAAAACATTTAAGACAGGAAATAGATTTTTAAGAACTTCTGTAACTTAATTGTTTTTATTGAAATGGGGAGGGATAAAGCCCCATGAACCCCTCTTTAGCTGGGCCCTTAAATAATATTTTTGACTTCCTGACTTGTTTGATTTCCAGATTATAAAATATGCAAGGCAAAGTCAGTCAAGTAAAGTGTAATCAATAATTATAAGTTACATTCATTTAAAAAAAAATAAACGAATAAAATATTGAAATTTTATTAACCATATTAAAATAACTTAAAAGCAGCTATTTATAAAAGTTTTGGTGTTATTACATTTTGGTAAATGTAATTTTAAAATGAAGTTTGATTATTTAGGTTTTTAATTAAGTCAAAATATTTTATGCACTATAAACATTACTGAAATCGTATTTTTAGCAATGCCGACATGGGGTGTCCATTACTGGAAAATTACTAAGCATCCCAGTAATGGACACTCCCTCTTAAAACCTTAAAAATAAATGAAATTTTATAAATGGCTATTAGTATGTACAATTCAAAGTTTTCTACTATTACCAAAACAAAAAGCTGCAAATTTTGCAAGAAAATAAAGAATATATAAATTATTAAATGAAGTCAGGCTCTTAGCATGCTCATTAACATTTTCACTGAAAAACAGTGGAACTTCGAAACATTACTTTCTGCTTCCTCATTGGTTTGATTAAGAGTGTCAACAATAATGCAAGATTATACTAAAATATGCAAGGGGGAGTTACGAAAAAAAATAATAAAAGCTAAATTTTTATTGGTTATTTTATTATAAACCAAAACACATTGAGGAGTGTCCATTACTGGCACATCTACCCTACAACATAATAACGAAAAGATATTGATTTTAATAAATATCATTCATGATCAAGATTAATTACTTTAGAAAATTTTGAACTTTTGAAACAGAAGCAAGTTTATCATTTCCTGTGTTTAACAGTTTATATAGAGGAGGTAGGGGGTAATTGGGACCGTCGTTGTACGCCAAAGTGAGAATGTTTTAGTTAAAAAAAGGCCCTGTAGGAATATTTAAATATAGCCATGGATTTAAATTTAGAAAAAGGTTGTTTTTAAGAGGTTAATGGTTAAGTTTTGCAACAGACGAAGCATAATGTTAATAATCTATTTGATTCTAACTACCCCAGAAATAGCATTTTCGGGGTAAATAGGATCATAGTTTTCGGGTTAAGGGTAAATTGGGATGGCAAATTTTATTTTCTGTTTAAATCAAATTGTGATTTAGAATGCATTTTTTAATCTTTGAGTTTTCATATACTGTGGAAATACCCCTAGTTTGGTTTACATTACTGCACATTTTGTGTTAGCAAAACATTTATTTTACAATTTTATTTTGCATTTATTCCAAATTTTAGCCTTCACTGCATGTTTTTAGGCCTAATTAGACCTCAACACTTTCAATGGAAATGAAATTTTCCTCCTTCACAACATATGAGCTTTGACTGATCCCTTTACCCCTGTTGCTTGCATTTCATGTTATTTTGAAAAAAAAAGAAAAATAACTTTAAAATATAGTTCTTTTAGTAATACAATAAGGCTACTAAGTTTCAATAGAAAATTTTGTATTTGATTTTGTTTTGTAGGCAGAGTGTAAAATATATGGGTATTGAAAATCCCTTAATTACGTTTTTCCAGCGTACTTATCTTTCCAGTACTGTATCTCTGTGAAAAGTTGTAGTTGTGAAACCAAAAATTTCTTGCTGTAAAGACCACACCGAGATCTTTTAATCCCATTTACTCATGAATGTGTATCTTGTAAGACACGATAGAAAATATCACTGATCCCAATTACCCCATTGGTACATTGAAAATGATTCTCTACACATTTCAGTAGACTACTTACTGGGTAAAATTAATATGTAACATTAGTATGTAGTCCACTTCATTCTCTAGCAATTAATTGTCAAAGTTCAAATTGTCAAAAAATGAATAGAACAGAATGTGGCACTTTTGTGAATTGTTTACGCAAAATAAACCTGGGATTTTTATGAATTCTTTTAAAAGTTTTAACAAATGAAATGTTAATCGATTTAAAGTACAGTAGATTCCCGGCTTATGCGGCCGAATGTGGCGGAAGAGCGGGCCAGATAACGAAAATGCCGGATAGGCCGTTAGTTATATAAATACCCATATCCAACAACCCCATACCACTTTTTATACCCAAACCCACTCTTATTCATATTGTCTGACTTCTTAGGACAGACCGGTACTTTATAAATGTTTGCTGCAAACAGTAATCAAATAAAATGCAAAATAAAGTTAAAATTAGATGTATAGCTTGATCACGGTACTGTACACTGTTAAAAAAAATGATTAGCACAATTATATTCTAATTGGTAAAGAAATCACATGAATTTTAATTTCCCAACTGTGTGAAAAAGTGCAGGCCTAGATTCGAACAAAGGTATATTTGGCTTAAGCTGACAATGCTCAACCAACTCAGCTATATTCTTGGCAAATCTGTTTATGGAAAGATTTTTTAAATTTATTTGGGCTTTTAAAACTACTTTATCGGCAGCAGAGATAAGCATTGTTGTTACCCCTGACTTATCTCGGGACTGCCGTTGAAGTGGTTACATATGACGTAATTTTCATCATTCAATATTTTTGGCACGTAATAATTTAATTATTTTAAAGTTTTCTTTCTTTTTTAATAACGTGTAAATGTATTTTTTGGTTGAAAAATGTTTGGAAATATTATTTGGGCTTTTTAAAATCCAGAAACAGTAGGTAAAAAACGCTTTTTCGAAATATGAAATAAATCTCTATTCAGATAATGAAATTTGAAAAAAAACCCTCAATAAAGTTAGACAATTTTTAAAAAGTGATTGGGCTCTGCATTCTACAATCTAGTCACGTTATCTGCCTGCATAAGATGGTTAAATTGCTATGCATAATTTTTGATCCTGTAACTGAACTATCTTGACTGGTTTCAGTATTAACACTTAAAACAATTCTTAGATTTAAAAACTGCTTCCTTCACGTTGTTTATCATACATTTCTCTATAAAACTATCATTTTTCATGTTTTCAAATGCAATAGTTTTTAGGGTTTTGTTCATATGACGAAACCCTATTCGTCTCGCTCCTTTGTCTGTCTGTCCGTCACAGAGTCCGTTCTCAGAAACTATACATGTTAGAGATTTGAAATTTTGGGTACTTATAGCTGAACACCTCACATCAAACAACAAATCATAAAATTTCGGAAAAGTCGGTAATTAACCGAATTACGGGCTAATTAACTTCTAAAATTAATCAACCTTTTGAACGCAGCTAACGCACCTTCTCCAAATCAGCTGAGTTTCTCCCAAGGGTTGCCAGTAAAATCAGCGGATGCATGGTTACCACGGAGGAAATTAAGCAATAAATGAAGTGGACATTTAAAAAGCGAAATTGCATCTCCCAAAATATTGGTCCTACAAATTCGTAAAAGGTAAGACGCGAAAAAAATTCTACTTTATTTTGGTATAAAGTTCACATTTCTGCGTTGGGTATAACGCAAAAAATCCACTAAAAATCGATCGATAAAAATTTAATTTCTGTATTTGAAAAGACAAAGAAAAGAGATTTCATTTCAGCGGAAAGCAGGTGTTGTCATTTTTTAATAAAATTTTTTGACATCCGGACGGGAAATCTCTCGCAGATTTCATAAATACCCAGTTCAAAGAGCTAGCTTAATTAGAAGTTGAGATATTAATTATTTAATTAATCTGTTTCATTTCCATATAATGCATAGATTAAAATGGAGGCACATGCTTTTTTAACCACGTTTGAAAGGAATATTAAACGAAACCCTTTGTGCGATCTATGATCACACTTACCCACTTGTTTAATATAAGCAGAGAAATAGCCCACGTTAAAATGAATTTAATTACGGTGGCTGCAGCAGCGTTTGTTACTCTTTTTTAGAATAGAGAATTTTATTTCAACATCATTATTGTTTTTAATGAACTGTAAGTTTTGATTGGCATGTGTACAGTGAAAAACAAATTAAATTTAAAGGGATCACATGTAATGATTTAAACCTTTTGATTTTGACAATCTATTTAGTTTTATAAAATGTCGAGTCACAGAAAGATAGTTGGATGATGAAAATACAACGATCTTCGATTTGTCTTAGTAAAACTATAACATTATTGCAGCCTTGAAGCATTAAAATATACAAATGTGGATCCAGCCATCAATTTAGAGGGAGGGTCATGGCTCCCTTTTGTGTGTGTGTGTGTGGGGGGGGGGGGGTGTCCACATCACTTAATAAGCAATTTTTATATTGAAGGCTGTTCCCATATCCAGAATGGTTACTTTACTGATACTTTTGGGAAGTCGTTTTCATTCGTAAAATACAAAAAAATTGCATTGATATTTGTAAAAATATAAAATTTAAACATTATATTAGATACCAAGAAATTGAAGAATTTCCCATTTTCTTATAAAAACAGACTCGTTCAGAAATTGAGCATTTTAAGCCAATTTGTAGGCCTTGACAGTTAAAAAAATGCCACCATGAGGGAGTAATTGGCTGTCGCGACCTGAAATTCAGTTTTTAAAATCCCACAATTTACGTAGATTTCCCGCAAGATTTTTTTTGTCTTTATCGAAAAATGGAAAAACGTTAATTAATCACATTTGTTTGAATAAGTGCATATGCAAATGTCTTGCATCCGAGATTGAAAATGACTTCCTGGATATATCGGAAATTACCTGCTTTGGATTTAAGTAGAGCTTTAAAGAGTGTGAAAGATTCTCATTGTTGAGCAAGGGGTTAATTTGAAAGCATTTGAAGAGCTGAGTGGAAGAACATGTTAAGTAACAAAAATTACATTTGAAGAAATTTGATGTGAATGTTTTTGTTGTCAATTTTAATGATTTATTTTCTGTTCGATACCATGCGTTTAAAATATTAACAGGTGTGGTACTGAACTCTCTCAAAAAAACTTATTCATATTTAATTTTTAAATATTAAAAAATATTATTATTTACATTATTAAATAATAAAATATTAAATATTAATGAATAATGTCTTAAATCTTCAAGGCTAAATAGAATTTTGGTATTTTAGCTTTACCATGTGATAGAATACATGATAACGCCTTCGTACATAAGATAAAATAATTTTTAAGAAAATGTAGCATAACACGTTCTTCCACTCAGCTCTTCATTTAATATATATTTCATTTTTAAAATGTGCTCTTTAGAATTTTTTTTCGTCCGGGGAGGGAGGGGGGCGTGACCTCTCCCTTGGATCCGCCACTGAAAAGATAACGCATTTGAATCAGTTTAGTTACACAGAACATTCAAACTGTTAAACTCTAATTATTGCTATCCTTATATTTTGTTTAGGGAGTCGTACACGCTTAGATATTGTAACGCACTTTAAATTTTTTAATATTAACACCTAATTTTGACCAAATTTCGATTCTTCGGTAAATGTTATCTCCTAATACCAAACGGGAAGTCAATTGATCAAGTAATTTTGGAATTATGCAGGTTAAAATTTGGAACTCCTAATGCTAAATGTACTTTTAATCGTTCCAAAACAGGTTGCAGTGTGGGTGTTTTTTTGTTGTTGACATACGGGCTCGAAATCAGGTGTTGGTATGGAAAATTTTAAAGTTAGTTTTAATTTCTAGATGTAGACGGCCCCTGAGCAAAATTTAAGTATACTAATAATTGGTAGACGTTATTACAAATCGATTGGTTAATCACATTTTTATACAGTGATTTGCAGCAAAGTTAGTAAGGGGTGATCACTTTTTTCCCCCTTAATGTACAATTTTTTAGATTTTCCAACATAGTTAAAAAATGTTTATAAATTCGGTTTGTTTGTCTATTGTACGTGCTCTAACTCTCGTAAATATACTCGGATTCCCATGAAATTATTATATGTTATCGATGCTATTATAGAATGTTCTGTATTGAAAATGAAGTGTGTAGCATTTATAGTTATTTTACAGGGACGCACAAAAGAATTCCGTTACATTTTGGACTATGGGAAATTCTAGTTTCCGATGCATTTTAATGATGTTACAATGCTTCAAACATAATGAAATTGATATGAATCCCTTAGGTGGACTAAAACATGCATTCTAAGGAGTGTAGAATAAGTACCTTTCAGTCTGTTTACAGGGACGCACAAAAGAATTCCATTACATTATGATTTACACTGGTGGAAATTGATTTATGAAACCACGGTTTTTTAACAAGAACTTTTATAATATTTATTAAAAATGAATGAAATTTTGTGGGATATACATAGTATGTATAACAAATGAGTTACAAACATAAAATTTCATACATAATATTAAACAAAAGCAAAAAGTCAAAAATTAGATTTTCATAATACGCAAACATGGAAATTGATTTATGAAATATTACATTTCATTGGTTATTCCGAAGTAATATGACGAAAATTTGCATAAAAGAAGGTAGCGCGACATGCACAAAAGACAAAAAATGCGTTATATTTTGGAAGCAATACGTTTGTTATACTTTTCACGATAGGTAAACGAAAGATGTTGTCTGAGGAAAAAAAAAAAAAAAAAACTAAAATCAATGCATATATAGGATGTGGATAGTCTGTTCCGGAAATTAGTAAAGTTATTTAAAAGATCAGTTGGTGTGATATATAACTAGAAAACATCCAGCAAAACTATGGCAAAATTTTTAACAAAAATGTAATCCACTTTTAAGAAGAAAGAGAAAAGGGGGATTCTTCAACTTGCATCGAAAGCTGACCACACTTCAAAGAAGATTTGTGCAGATCTATCCCTTCCTGTTACTTCTAAGAGAGTTAGGCAAATTTTACATTCTTCACGAAGCTTGAGACGGTCGAAAATGAAGTCTGGTCCAAAATTACTTCTGCATCACAAGCAGATGCGTTTGCAGTATTGCAAGAAATACATGACAATGGGTGACAATTTGAAGAAAGTCATTTTCTCCGACGAAAAAAGATTTAATTTGGATGGCCCGGATGGCTTGACATATTATTGGAGGGATCTCCGAAAAGAATTAAAATCTACATTCAGCAGAAATTTTGATGGCGGAAGTTTGATGTTTGGGCAGCGATCGCTTATGATGGCAAAAATGAAATTGTATTTTTAAACGGTCGCCAGACTTCTTTTGATTACAGTTTCGTTTTAGAAAATTCACTTCTTCCATTTGCATGGCAATATTACGGTTTAGATTACATCTTTATGCAAGACAATGGAAATATTCACATTTCAAATGCAATGAAAGATTGGTTTGACGAACAAAGTATTGATCTTTTAGATCATCCACCTATTAGTCCTGACCTGAACACCATCGAAAATGTTTGGGGACAAGCTTGTTCGAATGATTTATGCAAATGGGATTCAGTACACATCACTTATAGAACTGAAAGCTTCAATCTGTCAAAACTGGAAATTAATTGATCAGAAATACATTCAAAATCTTGTTTTACTAATGTCATCTAGAATAAAAGAAACTCTGATGAATAAAAGCGGCTTTACTAACTATTAATTTCAATTAAATGTGATATTTCATAAATCAATTTCCATGTTTTTATGTTACTAAAATCTAATTTTTGACCTTATGTTTTAGTTTATTAATATATATGAAATTTTATTTTTCTAAATTATTTGTTGTAGATTTTAAGGATCTTTGACGTTTTGGAAACTGACTTTGTGCTATACCTTACACTTGACTTCTTCACTGTTTTCAGTGAAGGAAGAAAACTTTTTTTTTCTTTGAATGATTAGGGGAGACTTGGGAGACTTGATCCCTTTTTCAGTTTTTAATTTTTATTTTGGAAAAAACAAAATTAAAAAAAAATGTTTCCAGTTATTATTAAAGGCTCATGTGTCTTTCTTGTTGTAGTATTTTTTTTTTTATTTTTGAAAAACCATTTTTAAAATAAAAATAAATTGTTTTCCAAAAAATAAAAAAAGGATCATGTCTCCCTAGTTGCAGGGAGACTTGATCCTTGAAACAGATGCATTGAAATGATTCAAATTAAGTAGTAGAAATCAAATTTATTGTTGATTAACATATAAAAAGTGTGAAAAACACAATTAATGATTCAAAACCATTTTCAAAGTTTGAAAAATCAAATGTAAATATTAAAATTATTGCAGTTCGAAGAATTCCACCAAGCATGGTTGATTTTGGTACTTTTTTGACAATGTCATCATAATCCACAAAACTATTATCAACATTTTCTGGATAAATAAATTGGTCGAAATTAAATCCTCGTTTTCTTAGAAAATTAATTTCACATTCAGATGATAAAATCTTCTTTTAAATTTTTCCTACGAAATGACTAATTTTCTTCTTTCCCAGAAATCGCACAATAACAAAGTCATTTTCATCAATCGACAAATTTTTTGGATCTTTAATGATTTCATCAGAATGTTCATCAAGTGGATCTGGGTCGGTTGAATCGTAAACACACTATATAACTGCTTTTATAACATTCTGAAGATTCGGGTCTTTCATTTTTAGTGTTTTTACTTTTTTTCTTGATATGAGTTTTTTCGATTTGTTTTTTATCCAGGTATCGACCTTGTATTTCTTCTTCATTCTGTCTTTTAGTTAGTGTGCTTGTCAATTTTAGAAGATCCTTTTTTCATTTCTTTAGATTTTCCCATTTTTGGTAATGAAACTTTAGAGAAGGCTTGTATGTCTTCTGATGTCACTATGTTTGGTTTAACTGTAATTTTTTTTACTGCTTTGTTGGAGTTAATGGTTGATTAGCGACGAAAGATGATAAAAAATCATCTTCAGAAATTCCTATTTAAGGAATATATTCCAGTGATTTTAAACCCATTTGTTATGTTAGTTGACACCATGGCTTTAGGACTGGCAATTCCAATCAGTTCAACAATTTGATAAATTGTTGTCCTTTGAGCAGGATGATTAGCCATCCAGTCTTGAGCAGTCACGTTAAAATATCTTTTAAGTAGTCCATATACAGTACTATTCAGAGGCTGCAACTTGGTGAGAAGTGTGCGGTGATATTTTAAAGAAAATTATTACATTTTCTTTGGCATAATTCGAACTCTCAATGCTTATTAAGTTATCATGATTATTTTTTATGATTAACACTTAACTGTTTTGATTATACAGTCGAACCTCTATTTAACGAAGTCGCTAAATCCCGGAAAAAAGTTCGTTATATGGAAAATTCGTTAAATAGAGATTCACCTTTTAAAATACTTTACACTACATAAAACAGATTTTAAATTCATAAACACTAAATATTTTTACTAAAATTAATCACATTTCTTTTAAAATAAATTATATCGGTTTGTTTTATTTATTTTACAAACCAATATCCATCAATTAATTTTTTCTATGTGTTTAAATCTTTGAAATTTGCAAGAAAAACTAAACATTGTCTGGGAATACAGTGTTTTCTGTTTAAAGTAAATCAGTTTTACATTAAAATTAACGAATTTTAATGACCTTATCGTATTTATTGTTATTATAACAAATATTTTTAACCATACATTAACATATGCGTCCTTAAATTTAGTTTCTGAAAAACTATGTTAATTTTGTCTGAGATTTTTCTTTTAAAAAGTGCTTTCTCTCCTAATACGTCTCGCATCTTTGCAATGCACCAAAAACCCCTTCATGCGTATTTTCTTCTAACTATAATCCGCGTCGGATTGTTTCAAATGATTTTAGCATTCCATCATACGAAGTTTTATTAATTCCTGCATCATGATAATTTCCATCATCATCATATTCGTATCCATCGCAATTCATTGCTGTATTGTTTTTATTTTTCACACTGTCGAAAATATCCAATTCGGATAGTGTTTACAAGTCTCAATTTCAGAATTAAGTGAAATATAATCACCAATCAGCACATCATGGTTAATTTCTTTTTTTTTTCATTTGTATCCACATTTTTTTAAGTTACTGTAAGGGATTATCGTCTTCGTCCTCCGTACTTACCGAATTCTTCTCACTGCTGACAAAGAAGGTGCCTGGTAAAATCAGTTCAAGGCCACTGAACATCATAAAATGTGTTTAAAGAAAGAATAAGTTTGAAATGTCCAGAAATATTTTAAGAAATGGGAAGAAAAAGAAATTTAGATCACAAGAAAAAAATTCGTTAAATAGAGAATGCACTTCGCTATTTGGAGGCTATTTTACGAAGAAATTCGCAAAATGTTCTTGGTTCCAAGGAAAAGTTCGCAAAATAGAGGTTCGTTAAATAGAGGTCCGACTGTAATATCTTTCATTCTTTACGAAGTGCTGCAAAATTTTTTTAAAGTTAGACGTATGTCTCACATGTGCATTCATCCACCATGTGCTTGCTAACCATCATATGCAGCCACATATTAATTTTCTATCTTTGTCAACCATCTAAAATCAATACAACCATATTCTAACTAATACAGATAATATCTAAATGTCACTATGAGAAGTAGGGGATTAATAAAATTTAACATTAATTTAGCTTAACTTTGGTTTGGGGACACTTGATCCCCAGGATCAAGTCTTCCCATAAAACAGGGTAGTAGGAGAGCTGTTGAACATTTTTGAGTAGGTATTTGAGGCACCCTGAAAATTTGTGCAACACTTCTTTTGTAATGCTTGAATACAAAATCGAATGTTTGGCCGAAGGATCGTGGCCCAAAAACTGTGCCAGACACGTGTCAAGTGCCATTTGTCACTTGACACGTGTCTGGCACAGTTTTTGTGCCGACTAAAGTGTCTGTCATTTTCAAAATATTTTCTTCTAAGCATAAATATTATTCTGCCTCAATCTCAGCGTGCCTCAAATACCTTTTTTGGGTAGTCAAAAAATGGCACTTGACACGTGTCTGGCACAGTTTTTGGGTCGACTAAAGTGTCTGTCGTTTTCAAAATATTTTTTTCTAAGTATAAATATTATTCTGTCTCAATCTCAGCGTGCCTCAAATAACTTTTTTTTTGGGTAGTCAAAAAATGGCACTTGACACGTGTCTGGGACAGTTTTTGGGCCACGATCCTTCAGCCAGACGTTCGATTTTGTATTCAGCCATTACAAAAGAAGTGTTGCACAAATTTTCAGGGTGCCTCAAATACCTCCCCTAAAATGTTTAACAGCTCTTGGACTAGGGATCAAGTGTCCCTAATGTTCATGTTTGTGGAAAAAAATGCTAAATCAAAAATAAAGAAACTGTATTGGATTTAAATAACAGCATTTAAGCAGTGAGGGATGTTAGTATATTATATCAATGAAATGAAGTAATTTAGTTATATTTAGCAAAAAATATGAAACTCAAACTACCTACTCAAAAAGAAGTTTGATTGTAAGAAAACAGAGATTACCTTCTTACAACAAAAATAAAAATGACTGAATGAAATTATGTTGCTAGATCTATTGATAAGGAATCAGTTTATTAATGCTTCCAGTTTCAAAGACTTAATTGCATTTTTTATTAGGTTTTAGACCTAGGGATCAAGTCCCCCTGGGAATCAACTCTCCCAAATCTCCCCTAATGTATATTTTGTTATGTTGCCTGTAAAACAGGGACCTAAAAAAAAAAATAATGCGAAAAGTTTGAGAAAAAGTTGATCTTAATTTGTTCGTAGACTAAATAAAATACAAAATCTAGTTAGAATGAGTAAGTAACAGCGACAGATGCCCAGGGAAACACAAAATATAATAAGCAGTAAATTGCACTTTATGAGTGGAATTAATGTAGTGAAGGCGACATCTTCTTTCTTTCTCTTCTGTTGTGCTGTCATATTTATGTTCGCTTCGTACTTCATGACTGGCACGACTGTGGAGTGTAACTAGTGCCTTTTGTTATTTAATGATGAAAGGAAAATTTTAATAAACTGTGAAGAGTTTTTTTCTTGCTGCTTGTATTAAAATCACCTTGGACTGATTACGGCAACATTTTGAAGTACTTCATCTTTCGTTACGAAAAATATTTTGATTTTTTATTATAACTAAAATTTTCGCTGATCTTGATGACATATTTGTTGTTATCAATTCATTATGTCGCATTTCAAGAGAGAAGGATACATAAAAATGTGACAGGAGGTACAGTCGCAAGATTTAGCAAACAAAATCGAGCGGTTTTCTTTGGTTTTAACCCCTTTAAAAAAGCCTGCTTTAATTTTAAAAGGAGATTTACAGTTAATTCACAGAAAATTTGGATTAAGTTATTTTTAATGCTCCCATAAATTTCTTCTATTAAAGAATTTAAGGTTACGTGGGGCAACTCCCCCTCCCACCCCCTCTATTTCCGAATATACTGAAACTAAAATTATGAAAAAATTAGAGGTAGTAATTATTAATTCAAACCTTGCAGGAAAACTATAGCGATTACCCTAGCTCACATAGTTTTTGAGAAAAGCGCATTTTGCCATTACACACAAATTTTGATTTGCGGGTATTCAGCAAAGGTGTTGAGGAGCGCTGGATCTATCTGGATCTGCTATCTATCGTAGCAGAAGTATAAAAGCAGTGTTGATAATGATTTTCGAAAACAATTGTCAATAATTGGCTGAGATATTAACCCTTAAAGACACGGACGGTTTGGACATACATAATGACAGGGGCGGCGTACTGTATGCGCCATCTGCTTTTAAAGCCTAGATAACAATTTTTAATGATATTTGTGTAATGCAATACCCAGAAAAGCAATGCACGTTAAATTGTTAAAAACAGACTAATTTAATTAGAATTAATCACATAAATATTATGGGGTTCGCGACTAGTTTGCATTGAGTGGATCTCTCTATACGCCTCTCGTGTCTTTAAAAGTCAATTAAAAACCTATCTGGAAAAACGCGGCACAGACCAAGGCGGCGTTGCAACTTTGCGCCCTCCTTTCGAAGCGCGTTTAGCACAATGCCAAGTTTAAACTTTGAACAAGGGTTTTGTTTCAGCCATACTGCAAAAGAAAAGATTATTACTACACTGAACTTACTTTTATGAAATGCCAAATGTAATTTAAATAAGCACTACTTTTATTGTCAGTACCGAATTAAGTTCATCATAAACAGATTAGGATAAGATTAAAAGAGCTGTACAGAATAGAAATATTTGATATTATTTAGGTTTCATATATCTTTGAACTTTTATAATATACCCAATCATACTTTTCTAGTAATACAGCTATACCGAACCCTACGTTGTATAGTTTATTTTTTACAAATTCTTATTGTTCTTTTAGTAACGATTTTTTTAAATACAGTTCACAAATAATACATTCATATATTTATTGTAAGGAACCCCCTCAGCGTGAGTAATACACGCACTTGACCGTTTATTATACAATAAAATGAGATATCTAAATGAGCAATAAAAAAAAAAAATAGTACAATTACTGCCCATATCCGGTAATGTGTGCGAATTCTTTCATGCAGCTCTGCATACTGCATATGATGTATAGTAGAGATTTTCAAACTTTCACGCTTGTGGGCCGCACCAGCAAATTCTTAGAGTTCCCCGGGCCATCTGTTGGACAATTAAATAGCATCGGCAAGAAATGTATAAACGCATTGGTTTTAAGATCAGGCAAGGGTTATATATAGACGCTGTGGAATTGAAACATTCCAGTTGGCTTCTTGATTCTTAGAAAAATATTTTATTTACTATACGAAGGTTCTCTTCCTTATATACTACATATCTTTGGATCTGCTATACTAAGACACGTTCTGAAACGTTTTTTGGTTTCTACGAAAAACTTGTTTTTGTAATCTTCTGACATGGCGGAACAATAAATTACCCTCGACAGGCCACGGGTTGAAGAGACATAATCTATCGGATTTGTACATTGTGCGTCTTTGTAAATGAAGGATAAATGCTAAGCACTTCATAATCTATATGAAACATGCTGTAATGTACCTCAGTGATTTTTTTTTTATTTCATGTTTGAAATATCATATGAAAATAAAGAATCGACCGTAATAGGTTTTTACGACCGAAACCGAATTTCGGTATTCTTATTTTCGGCCAAAAACGAAAATGCCTTACAAAATTTTTAAAGTAATTATTATATACATAAATATACATAATTATTAATCAATTATGCGTGCAATTATACGTGTGGCCCAAGTTCTCTGTGCCTCTGACCCAAACTTTTTGTTTTCATATAAAATAAAATATAATTAATTCATCAACGACACAAAACGTTTTTCTAATTATACGATTTTCATCTAATTAAAAAGTGTTTTAGGTATACATACCTCGATTTACCTTTTGTAATGATATTTGTACATCTGTTGTACTACAACTTTCTCAAAAAATATTCGAAACATTTCTGCGGTTTCGAACTAAAAATTCTCTATTACGATTAAGTTTGCAGTTGTTACTGAGAACGTGAAAAGCGTTTTCAAATTTCTCATATGCATTACTTGCTTTATAATTGTATTCTCCTCTTGCGTCAGTCATGACTGATAATTATAAACAGTGAAATTCATAGCAATAAATGAAGAGTCTCATTTGAGCCGATACAGAGCTTAAACAATGAGTCATGTTGAAAATTTCCGAAAGAAGAAACTAAATTTTCGGAATACAGATAGTTTCTGCCGAGTTTCTGTCCGACCGAATTTTCAGCGAAACTGATTTTGGGCCGAAAACGAATTTCCGGTCGATCTCTAATTAAAATGCAATGCATCGCAAACGGTTTTTCCTCATAGATTATATTGCTACGGAATTCTTTTTTGCGTCCCTGTAAACGAACTGTAAATGCTACTTATTCTATACTCCTGAGTGTCCTGAGAAAGCATGTTGTAGTCCACCTCAAGTGATGCATATCAATCTCATTATGTTAGAAATATCGTAACATCAATAAAATGCGAATGCTTTCCCCATAGATCACGGAAATCTTTTGTGTGTTCTTGTACGCGAACTATAAATGCTACTCACTTCATTTTCAATACCGAACATTCTGTAGTAAACTTAAGGGTGTTATTCAATCCAAAAGGGCAACTTTATGACATAAGTTTTCATTTTGTTTTTGTTCAGAAATGAATGAAACCAGCAATTGTTGTTGTTTTGAAACTATGTCATCGAGCTGTTTTTCCGGGTTTTTTTTTTTTTGAAAACGCAATAGATCTTTCAGAAAATAGTGTCCAAGTGGGCGTTTTGAACCGAATTTCCGCGCGAAAGGACGAAAAACGTCTTTGCCACGTGATAGAAATCGCTTATAACTCAATAGGTAATTTATTGATCGAAAAATGGAAAACACAGTTCGATTCCAAATCGCTCCCATGGTCAGGCTTTCCAATTTTATATCTTTCCGTTAAAAAATGAATTTGTAAATGCGTCAAAACGAAAATTAGAGCACGGACAGACAGACAAACCGAATTCATAAACACTTTTTAACTATGTTGAAAAGTGTGAAAAATGACAGAAAAACATGCCGTTTTTGGAAATCGAACAAATTTATACGGGACACCCACCAGAACAAGTCTCTCCCCCCCCCCCCCTAAAAAAAAGCGTACCACCCTTTGAAAAATCATGCGCGGGCATACATTAAAAATATATTCAAACAATTTGGTATGACTTCCTTTGTATAAAGTCAGTTTTACAAAACATCGGATAATTACAATGATGTATATTTTTCATTAAAACTTTTTTTATCATATGAAATCATTGTATTATAGTATTTATAAAATGAAATTTAAGTGAAAAGAAAGGGGGAGGAGGAAAAGATTATTAAAATCACAAAAAATGTTGTATATGTTTATTAACATTTTAGCCTTTTTTCTTACTCCGTTCTTTAAGCCACTGAATAACACAAGAACAAAGAACAATAAAGATATTATAGGATATTTTAGAAATATTGTAATATTTATCTTATAAAAAAGAATGGTTTATAATTAAAGGTGCAAATTAAAACATGTAACTCATTATCAACGATGCAGGAATTTTACACTACACGCTTTATTTACCTTAAACAATAAAAAAATCTTTTGTGTGTCACATTTTTGGATATAATTACTTTATTATGGTCTCTAATTTATGAGGTTTATAATTTTTAGTGGTTAAAATTTTATTTCTATGAAATTGTGTACGAGCGTGCTTTTGTTCTAAAATAACTTCTACAACAAAAAAGACAAAGCCTCCTGATATGCTGCTTTTTTAAACTAATTTTAAGTACACGGATTTTTAAAATCATGAATGTTGTTTTAAGAATATTTTTTGCATAATGCGTTCAGGATTAAAAATATGATAATTTAATCCTAGATATATTTAAACATATGTTGCATTAAAAAGTGGCTTAGAATGCGAAATGTTGACGAGAGTTTAACTGTCACTGGAATAAAATAAAAACTGGAAGGTTACGTGCAAAGGATAAATAATTTAATGAAATTTTCTTTATAAAACTGTTTAAAATTTTTCTTGGTGTATTGAGAGAATAGCTTTCAAAAGAGATTTGTTAACTGGCTGGTCTATACAGGGTGTAGAAAAAATATATAGATCAAGACAATTTTTACATAAGAAAAGAAAGGCGCAATCGACCGAAAATTCGTTTTCGACCCAAAATCTGAGTTCTGGCGAAAATGCTGCGAAAATTCGGCCGGACCGAAACTATGTTTTCCAAAATTCTCATTTTTTCTTTAGAAAATGTTCAACATTGCTCACTGACTTGAGCTGTATAGGCTGCAATGAGGCATTCTTTATTTATTGCTATGAACTTCACTGTTTATAATTATCTATCATCTGTGATTCAAGACGAGAGTGCAAATTATAAAGCAAGCAATGCATATATAACTGAAGTTTGAAGACTCTTTTCACGTGCTCATTAAGAGCTTCAAACTTAACAGTAATACAAAATTTTTACTTTGAGGCCACAGAAATGTTTCGAATACGTTTGAGAAAGTTCTAGTATAACAGATGAGACTTTACAATAATCATTATAAAAGACAGAGTTGCAAAAAAGCCGGCTAAAATTAAAAAAAAAAAAAAGCCAGGCCGGTGGCTTTTATTGGTTTTAACCGGCTTTTTTTGACCAAGATTGGCCATAATTGCCTTTTATACAATGAAGCATTGTAATTATAAACTACACATTTTAAAGTGTTTTTAATTAGTTTAATGACATTTAATTGACTTAGAGTTTAATAAGTAACCCAGTTTCTCAATAATGATGACATTAATACTGGAATAAAACTTAGATGGTTTTGCTAGTGATTTGTAGTCAGAATTGCAAATATGTCAGCTAAATTTTAAAAGGGCCATACCAAATGCAAATTCTCATTTTTACTGCTTTATAAAATTAAAGAGGACAATGGTTACTTATTTACATGTTTTATTACTTAATTAATTTTAAGAGCTATTAATATACAAGTCTTATTTTATTTCTAATAAACATTTAAAATGATACATAGTCATATTAATAAAAACACCATCTCACTATTAAAAGCAGTATGAATAGCATATGCATGAATATGCTGAGCAACAAGCTTTTCAAAAATTTTAGAGAATTTATATATTTTTTTCTTGTTTTAAAAGCTCTATTTTTTATACACTTATGTACCACTCTCCTCGAATATTATATCCTTTCTAATTTCTCTTTTAATATTTATAACTTAATCTCTCCATATAAACACATGAGAATGTTTCCATTTTGATGTGCTACGTTTTGTCATTGTTTAATTAAATATAATCTTTAAAATGTGTAGTATAGGGTCACCCGGGGTAATTCCTGGTCAAAAAGCATCAACATCTAATTATTATAAAAATTATTAAAAGTACTGTTCCCAATTTTTTTGTGGAATAAGCCCCGTCTGATGGCTATATTATAAAATGCTTACTTAAATATATATGCACTTGTAATTAAAATAATTATAATTTTTAAATGACCAAGAATTATCCCGGAAATGGGGTAATTCTTGGTCACTTCTGGGGTAATTATCGGTCAGCGTCCTTTCTCATGTAAATAAAGTAGTTCAGTTATTTTTTTTATGGCTGAGTAATAAAATAAGTAGAATCAATCTTCTAAAAGTTTTGTTCATCTCATAATTGTGGAATAATAAAGAATGTTTTAATAATAAAGAATGGCTTTGTTTTGGGCATAAATACAAAGTTATTTGATGTACAAAAGACTCTTGTACATTAAAAAAAAAATTAATTAGCCAAAGAATTTTTATGCATTTTTACAACATTTATAAGCAGTATTTATTACTTCATTAGTGTCCACTGTGAATGGATTTATTAATAACTTGAAAATTTATTGGTTCATAAAAAATATAACTGAATGTTTGTTATCAATTTTATTTTGCTTAGGCCAACTGAAGTTTTCGGCTCCCTTTTCAAGAAACTTTCAATACAGACCTTTAATATAATACACAGCATAATAATTAGGTTCCTCTATTGCATTATGCATATTTTTATGCACCATTTTGGCATTTTGCAATGAGATAGTATTTCTACTTAAATTGTTCAGTCATAGAGTGGGTCTTATTCTCTGAGCACTTACTGTTTTCTTCTTTAAAAAGTGTTTAATTATAGTAGAGGAAAATTTTATCTTTTTAAAAGACTGTCGTATGTCATTAGTTGAAATAAAATAATTAAAACTTCAAGAATGACAATGATATGTTGTAAAAAGTGTAAAAATCAAGATCGATGTTTTGCAGAAATTTGAGTAACAGTTTTGAATATAATTTTTTTTATAATTAATTTCAACTAAATGAATAATTAAGGCATATATTTCAAAGCAAAGGATTCAAAGTATGTTTGAAATTTTTTACAGTTTCATAAATTGTTATTTTTATAACAAAAGCTATCAAGAATTACCTCAGAAACTCAGTGACCAAGAATTACTACGAGGTACTCTACTTTATTAAGAAGTAAAATTGACTAAAATGTGGTGAACAGTGTGGTTGCAGTTAATTCTCAAAGGGTTTGCGACAGTTAAAATCACTAAATTTAACAATAAAAAGGAATTAAATGATGATAGAAACATTGACCAGGAATTACCCCAGAGACCAAGATTTACCCCAGATATATGAGGCAATATTTGACCAACTTCTGTAAATTATTTAAAATAGTATAAAGAATTTCAAGACTATTTTTTAATAGCTAAAGTAGTTGGCAATTGAACCAAAAAGAAAGAAAAGAAAAATATTTAAAATTTGAGTTGTGACAAAGATTTTTGTAAAAATGTATCGTAACTAAGGCCAATGTTATTTAACAAAAATTTAACAAGCCATTTCAAAAAATTTTTTTTCAAAATAAACAATTAACTCCTAATTAAGTAATAAAGTAATAAATTCTAATGAGGATAGTTCAGAGTACCTCTATAATTTTTTTCATTTTGGTAAAGCGTTCTTAAAACATAAAAAGGACTGTGACCAGGAATTACCCCAGAAACTTGCTGACCAAGAATTACCCCGGTGACCCTATGTGAAGCTATGGAATATAGAATTTTTAAAACACGAGTTTGGAATCTGATATTCTTTTCAATGTTTATAATTTTTTTCAGACATAATGCCTTTACAGTTGCCTTCTAGAAATTATAAAGACTTATTTATTTGACAAAATTTAATAGAAATCTATAATCTTTTTAGTAGAAAATATTTATAAGTGTATTAAAAATTAATTGATCCAAATTTAAAACGAATTAACTGTAAACCAACTTTTAAAAATAAAAGCCGGCTTTTTTTTAAGTGGTTAAAACCAAAAACAGCCGGCAACCCTGATAAAAGATAAATCGAGGTATCTATAACTAAAACAATTTTTAATTAGACGAAATTCGTAGAAAATCATTCTGTCTCGTGGATGAATTACTTGTTTTATATGAAAATAAAACGTTTTGTCAGAGGCACAGAGAGCCAACTTGGGCCACACGTATAATTAAGTAATAATTATGTATTTGTTGAACACGTATAACTAATTACATATATTTATATATGTATTATTAACCTTAAAAAATATGGACATTTTTCGTTTTCGGTCGAAAATAGGAGGAATACCGAAAATCGGTTTTACTCTTAAAAATGTTTCGGTCGATCCTCAGTCGCAACCCACTATAATTCAGCCGAAAACGCGCCATTCTCGCACCAAACCGAGAGTTTCATTCATAATTTTAACAACAATGGGAATATTTTAGTGAAAATTTCCACAACCCAATCCGCTGTTCGGTTCTGATTAACGTTATTTTCGTTTCGAGTCGCATTTTAGGTCGGATTAAATACTAAAAACATTTTTGAAAATGTTGGTGCAATTTTAAGTGCTGTAGAAGGAAATTACTTTAGAATCCCCTGTATCGAAATATTTCCTAAGCGGGTCTTTAAATGCGTTTCGATTTTATAATTTATTGATAGGCTTTTCTCTTTCCGTAAAGATGTACAATAACTTGCTACAATATGGTAGATATCTAACATTGTGTCATTTGGCTGAGAGAAAACATGCTTTGTGATTTTTGTTTAAATGAACCAGTCATAATATACTTAATGCAATAGAAATTTAATGAGATGTAATAGAAATATTTTAGGTATTAATTATACAGAAAAAGAACAAATATGCCCTTGCCCACTCGTTATGGGACCCACCAGTGCCCGAGAGGTTCCGCTGTCGCAGCTGGTAGACGGGAGGTGCTGGGTTCGAACCCAATCGCGCCCGTCGGCCTACTCGTTCAGAGTTTTCGTGGTTTTCTTCGAACCTTGGATTTCCAAGCGTTAATACGGGTTAGGTTCCCTTAGAAAGACCGCCCCTTAGGGCCCCATATCCCTCGTGTTGATAATTGACCGTCATAAACACAAGCAAGCAAGCAAGCAAGCAACCAACCAGCCCACTCATTATGTGCGTTCGTAATTTTATAAATACGTAGCACCTATAGCCGTCGTCTGGTCCGCCTGTCCGCATATAACAGCGCAAAAACTACCCAACAAAATGGTTTGAAATTTAATATATATAATCGTTGCAGCATTTTGTCGAGTCATTTCAAATTTTATGAAAATCGAATCAAAACTTAAAAAGATATTAATGAAAGTTTTCTTCACTGTATTAAATCCTATCATCCGTAATTAATTCAATGATATCCCATGCTAAGTAATGATTCTAGGTTTTGCCATGGGGATTACTTTCTATTTAAGAGGGAGTCATATCCGTATTTCTGAATTTACTATATATATAATAGCAATAAATTTTGTATTCATGCATTTTTGCATAAAACTGCAACAGCTATTGTACCAAAATCTGAATATTTGTAAAACTAGTTATAGTATGAATGCACTTCGTTTGCCACGTTTCACGTACAATTTCAGACTTGTTTTGAATTTAACCTCATTTGAGTTTGCACCTTAGAGTCAGTGAGTGAATGTCGTGACCATAAAAAAGCAAGAAATAGTGTATTGTGAAAATTTTTTATTGCCGAAATAGCTTCATAACTGGAAAATATATAATATTGAAACGAGTTTTAATGTTTGTTGAAGACAAATAGGAAATGCCAATTTAAAAAATATTCAAGGTCTGATAAGGTATATTGACTGGCTGTTAAAATCTAACGTCCACCCAACCAATCAGGGATCTCTTTGCCTGCTGTGAAAACCCCACCAGAGTAAGATCGGCAAGCTCAGAGGTCAGAATAAGATGGCCAAACTACGCAGGAACTCCAAATGCTTGTTTGACTTGTTTTCCAATGTTTTGTGATCAACTCATAAAACTGCTACAAAAAGCAGTGGAGAAAGCAGTAATCTATGCTTATCAGTTCAATGAAAGGGGGGGGGGGTTACAATCCATAATCAAATATTTATTCCAATTCTTCCGAATAGCCGTGTATTTGATCTGTAGGCTGATACATATACTATATAATAGAAAATTTAGTTTATCAAGAAAACGCATGACAGGTTGAAATTTCTCTTTCAGCAATTTAGACTAATAGATGGAAACATACTTCAATACTTTAGTACAGCCCTGTTGTTTACCTAGTACTTTTATTACACTCCACTATTTAGCTAAACTTTAATTCAAACTAAATCACTCTTAAAACTACTGAAATCGCATTTCCAGAATTTATCATCTATAGGCGGCCATGTATCCAATTCTTAGCGTGGCCCTGTATATCATTTTATCTGTATTCTACAAACATTTCATAGAAAACTACATGAAGTTCAGTATAACACATATTTTAAACCCACCTTTAAGCAATTTACCGTTATACTCAGTAACCTTTACGAATTCTTTTGCGTCGCCCTGTATATCAACTATAACATTTACACACACCATTGCATAAATATAGTGAAACTTAAAAGCGCATATCATAATTAAAAATGTATTACCTACCATCGCCGCTAATATACACTGTATTTCGGATAGAAAATACTGGGTCTGAAATGTTTTGTATGTTCCTGTAAATGCTATGCACTTCGTATTATACATGAAATAACTTAAGTAAGCCTCATCGACGCATATCAATTTGATTATATATGAATTTGTATAATTAAAATACGCCGCAAACAGTTCCCCCCTATACCATTTGTAATGGAATTCTTTTGTGTAGCCCTGTAAATGAATAGTAACTATTCGTTGCACCGCATATGCTACAGAATATTCTGCATATTTTAGTGCACTTCGTAAATGCATACATTTTTTATTATGTTTGAGAGGGTGTAACATCTTTAAAATTCATTTGAAATGATTTTTTCCCATTGGCCGTAATGTAACGGAATACTTTTGACTGTCCCTGTAAATGAACTAAACATGCTACAAACTTCATTTGAAATAAGGGTTCGTGCTAGGCTAAACGTCAATAACCAAAAATTTCAGTGCGATTCGAGTATATTTACGAGAGTTAGAGCGCGAACACAAACTGAAATCAATAACACTTTTCAACTTTGTTGGAAAGTGTTAAAAATTAGTTAAAAATTTGAAAGTAAGCTAATGTAAAATGAATTAAGTACACAAAGTCTTTGTCTCTCGGTAATTTTTAACACCGCTATGAGAAAGTTCTTTTAAATGTATCGTTTTAAATCTGGCGTAATTTTCACTAAAGTTTCCTTTCTCTTTTTAATATTCACATGAAAATTCTTTTGTTGTTAGAAAGGAAATATTATTTGCGCTGTCTTAGAATTCACGATAATAGTTGAAAAGATTATCTCAAAATATGAAATAAACGTCTCGTGCAAATATATTTTTTAATTTAAAGTGTTTTGCCAACTTTTATTTATTTGGCCTTTTTAAATATGACGTAATTTCCTTCATTTGTGACTTTTAACGCATAATAATGAATGTAGTATTTAAAAATTTTTCTTTCCCTTTTAAAATTCACGTGTAACTGTAGTTTTTAATGATGTAATTTTCAATATTTTCCTGATTTTTAACACGTAATCACTTAATTCTAATTTGAAATTTTTTTCTGTTTATAATAGCCACGTGTAAATAAATTTTTTATTTGAAGGAAATATTATTCTTTGCGCTGTTTTTAAAATTGGCAACAGTTTAAAATAATTGCCCTTTTCTAAAATGTGTAAAAAATATCTCTCGAAATGCTGAAAATTTAAATTTAAAATGGAAATAAATCCTCAAAAAATGAGTCAAATTAAAAAGATAATTGCAGTCTGCACATCTGGAACTTCCAATGCATAAAATGATCTAAAAATGTTTAAGTTCCTATGTATAGTTTTTCTCCTATAAAACTTTTTTGATGGAAAGATTTTGACCATCTTTAACATTAAATATCTCTTAAAATAATTATTCGATTTAAAAACTGTTTGCATCAGCGTATTTATCAAACATGTCTCTATAACACCACCGATATTCATATTTTTGTATGAAACAGTTTTCTTAATATTAACGAAGAAAGACCACCGGTCATAAAAATTATGGATGCCGATCTAGTAGGAATATACCCGGATGATCTACGCAGATTTTCATTGGTCCATTTCCAAATCAAAACTTTTTTTTATATATAGAAGGATTTGTTTCACAATGTGGTCACTGGATTTTTTGGGTTTAGAAGCCGCTGGGCCCTTCGAGATTTTGGGAATCTGCACCTTTATTGTAAGACCGGAATCTGTCTAAAACGGAATTCGTTTGGTCCCATGTGATTCCGTCTAAGCAGATTTCATTGTATTAGAATTGCGCTACCTGTTATGACAAAAACCTGCTTAAAACAAAAAATTCCCCTGTCTTTTTCAATTTTGTCTTAGTAAGTTTTTCTTTATGTCACCCCCCCCCCCCTTTCATTGAACTGATAAGCCTAGATTACTGCTTTCTGTCTGTAGCAGTTTTATGAGTTGATCACAAAACATTGGAAAACGAGTCAAACAAGCATTTGGAGTTCCTGCGTAGTTTGGCCATCTTATTCTGACCTCTGAGCTTGCCGATCTTACTCTGGTGGGGTTCACAGCAGGCAAAGAGATCCCTGATTGGTTGGGTGGACGTTAGATTTTAACAGCCAGTAGGTATACTGTTGTATAGCCCTACCAATAACTTTTAAGAGGTTTTTACTTTTAAAATCTCTAGACGCACGCATGTGTACTTTATGCGTATATCCACACCCCTAGACACATTTGGTGCTTTAAAATTTTCTTTTGCTGCAACGCGATCATTACAATAAACTGCATATCTGTATCTTTAAAAATGAATGAATTATGATAGTTGAAAATTGACCATTATGATTACGAAAATTTTCTTTTGCTGCAATGCGATCATTACAATAAACTGCATATCTGTATCTTTAAAAATGAATGATGATAGTTGAAAATTGACCATTATGATTACAGACAACGTAGCAAATTAGAAATGCAACTCTGTGAGATATCGCAAGAAAGAGGGAACACGGACGCTAATACACATGTAGTTGAAATTAAATAAAAGATAATCGATGCTTGCAGCAATATTAGTGACGAGCTCCAACACATTTACAAAAGCCTTGTTAGAAGTGTATTAAAACTGAGTGAGAACACTTTGAAAAAAAAAAAATGAATGCTTTATGAATTGATTTTTTTAAAGTTATATTTCGAGAATTTAAAGCTACATATGTCACTTTACCATGATCTGTCTGTTCTTTATTTAGTTATTTGCATGATGTAGTTTTTCCACACATGTTTACGCATTTGTAATATGTAAAGAACGCAGTCGTCAATATGCATATGGTTCCTATATTAACGACGAATTAGCGTTTTATATTATGCGAAAAAGTAATGCCCCCCCCTTTTTTTTTCTTTGTAATAATTAAACTTTTAAGATAAAGGTATGCAAATTTTTGTAGTGATCTTGTAACAGCCAAGGAGTAAAAAAAAAAAAAAAAAAAAAAAAATCTAATTAACCAATTTTGTCGAAGGGAAGTGGTCGTATAAAAATTTAAAAGTAACCTTTTGAAAATTTATCGGGTTTCATCAATGTAATCTTCACTCCTATTTTACTTTGAGCACTTTTTCAAATTCCATTACCTACTTATTTCCAAAAGTAAAAGTTTAAAGCGCGTTTCAACCTTTTTGGGACACCCTACGCAGTATGTTTTTTAATGAGCCCAATTTTTATGTACCGTCGACCTACTTTGATACTTGCGGCATTACTTTGGTCCATCAAATTAAAAAAAAATGTTTATTCTTTGTGTTGAACAAACAATACGAGATAATTTGGAATTTTTGCCATTGAAAAATATTTTATATCCTACTATAGGGTCTTTGAATAGTTTGGGGGGTAATTTTAATTTTCGTTAGACGCAACACTAGATGCATTTATAAACAACTGTTTTCGTGTGTAGATTTTAACTCTCCAAACTTTCTATAGTGAAACAATCTGGATAAGAGCTACAAATAAGGTAAGTGTCAAAATATTATCTTTAGTAGCCTGTAACCCATGTGTGATCATAGTTTTTCCTTTAACTTTTTATTTTGACAGGGAATGTTTACGTTTTCATAAAGCTAACATGAAAACTAGTTTTTCGGGGCTACTTTGTGCCAGGTCTGGTTTGGTCCTAACTAGCCCCAGTTACTTAGAAATGCCTTTTATACAACCAAATCTCTTAAATGTTTTAAGTAACATTTTTTTCAAATATTTTTCAATGTTACATTGTTTTTGTTCCAGTTGCTGGGGATAACATGACGAAAACTGTTTCTCGTCTTTAATATTTATAATTGGTTTATTGTGTTTAAATGTTTAAAAAAAAAATTGTTTATAGAGTTTGCAGTTTTAATTCATTAGCAGATCCTATTGCAAGAGGGTTTCAATGGTCCATCATATGAAATGTATTCAATTTATATGAAACTAAGTGAATGGACCAAAGAAGCCCCCAGCAAGGGGTACTTTGTTCCAAAACTTTAAAAATAGTTTAAAAAAATTAATTTCCTCTTTCAAACCATACAGTTTGCTTCATTGTTTCATGTTAATTGCTTACAACCCCATTTCGACATTGAAAAATCACATAATATTTTTAAATAATGGAAATGTGGGTGGATCCAGGAAAAAGGTGGCCCAAAGTAGCCCCGAGTTTATAGAGTTTGCACTGTTAATTTATTAGCAAATGCTATTGCAAGGGAGTTTCATTAAAAATGTATTCATTTTATATGAAACTAAGTGAATGGACCAAAGAAGCCCCTAGCAGGGTCTACTTTGTTCTAAAACTTTAAAGATAGTTAAAAAATAAGAAAATAAAAAATAGCCTCGTTAAAACCATACAGTTTGCTTCATTGTTTCATGTTGTTTACAACTCAATTTCGACTTTGAAAAATCATAAATAATAATTTTTAATAATGGAAATGTTAGTGAAACCAGGACAAAGTATGACGGTATGTTGTCAAATAAAAAAAGTTTTTGATAAATCAACTGCTTATTTCGAGTCTCATCTTGCAAAAATTTATTTTGCGATGCGTCGAAAGAGAAATAAATACAACTGTAATCCGGTCTGCATTGTTGAGACTCAGGTGTTTCTTATCATACAAAACTGTGACGAGCTCTAATTTCGATCAGGTGATATGTAGATGTTTTCAGGACTTCAAGTTTCGACTTAAGAATGTTGGATGGAAAAAAAAAGTTTCTTTTCTCCTGTAGATTATTAGCGACAGAATTTCTATTATAGTCGAACTCTGTTATAAGGCGAGTGAAGCGACTGCGCCATTAACTCGTTATAACAAAGCAAAGCTCTCGCTGTAACAAAGTTATGTCATAAAACAGAATTTACCCAATGCCTACTGATAAATATATGTACGTATTTCACAATAAATTTATTGTGAAGCCCATACATACGGTCAGGCTTTATAAGATAATTTTCTGTTACTGAGGTTATATGAATATAAATCTATTTGCAAAATTGACTTTTAAATCATAAGATGACCAAAGAAAAAAAAATGGCTAGTTATTCCAAATATGCTAAAATAACTTCAGACCAAATGTGCAAAAATCATTGAATCCATAAAAATTCTTGAACAAAAGGGAAGAACATACAATAAGTAGAAATCCTACCGATATATATGAAGCGTTCGAGGACCAAGGCACATAAGCCACATTCGACGTGTTTCGAAAAAATCAGTTTTAAAGGCTTTGTTAAATCCTGAAATCGGATATTGTTTATTTTATGGATGATTTCATATTACAATAGTTTAGCAGGCAATTGCGCAACATATCGTTATAAAAGAAAAATTTTAAATATTTTTTGGAATAAATTTATTAACGAATGTTTAGAAAATTATGGCTTATAACCTTCTTCATTCAAATTAACTTATGTATTTTGTGGATGCAAAAAAGACGGTTTATTACAAGGTATGCTTTAATATCAATTATCAACTGTTTTATCTCAACAACCTTAAATTGACAAATCAACAAAAACCCTAAACCCTTTAGTCCAATGTAAAATATTTGGAGAAAATTGACTGACTTCTATTAATAGACTTCACAATTTAAGCTGCCATCACCATAAACACATTCTCGTCATCCTGTTCTGCTGTTTCTACAATATTCTGCTCCCCGGATACCTCAAAAACAGTTAAGTAGAAGCTCTGACTCATAGAAGATATATATATGATAGAAGAATAAGGCTATAATTAATGAATAAAAGGAGTTTAATGGTTCTGGATTATAATTTACACTTCAAGTTAATACTGCTATTTACAAAGTTACGGGAGGGTAGGGGGGGGGGGTCGGCATCTGAGAATTTATACCAGATCCTTGTCCGGTTTCGCAGCGATTTGAGCTGTCGTCTAGGTAGTAAGATCCGTTTAATCTCGGCCACTTCGAAAAGAAATCTGAGCTTGGGCTGTTAATTGTTCCCAAGCTCAGAGATGCAAAACTGTGCATCAGCAATTTCAACTCCATCTGCTGTTCTGAGGTCGCTATTTTCTCATGGCAACTGCTGACCGTATCTTGTTGCTAAGTGGAGAGTGTTTTGGGAACTCTAAAACCACAGCTCTCATATATGGAAGCAATCGTCTTAAATTGACCACTTTTTTGCTTGTATTTACTACTCAAAGTGTTTAGAACTCTTATGGACTAAACAGGGAATTCTTGTTTCCAGCATTAACTTTCTTGAAGATGTATAATTTTGTAAGCAAAAAGGACGCAGGCCACAGTGGTAACCAATATAAATTTTCAACGACAATTTTGAAATGAAAAAGGGCAATAAGCCACAATGGGAATTTAAATAATTTTCTATTGTCAAAACGTAAATTATGACATTTATAGTGAACCAATGGTGAGGTGTTACTTCACTATTTGAATATTTGTGTAGGTCACCGAAAATAACAAAATGCATGCTGAAATATGAAAATTATTGTATTGAGTAATACATGTCTCATGCCACACTAAAAACACAGCAACAAGGTTGTAAGCCTAAGCCATAATGTTAATTACTTATCAATACATCCTCTTCTGACGAAAAATTAGAACTACAATCCGTTGGAGAATAATCTGTCTTTTGTACTATATTGTCTGAATCAGTTATTTTCACTTTCATTACTATTTTAAACATTTTCAAAAACTCTTCGTTTACAAGACATCTGTTGTTTGTTCGCCTTTGTGGATTTTGTGTGGCTTGTGCCGTTCTTGATTGAAAATAAACTAATTATTTCATTTGGGGAACAACTTTGAGGGATAAAGCCGCAATCTCTCGTTGTTTTTAGTAATATTTTTTGAGCAACTAGAGATCTTCTTGGGACAAGTTTTCATAAAGCTATCTAGATTTTTATGAAAATGTGGTTTATGTACTTTGTTCCCCAGAACGCTTCATATATATATACATACAGATTAAAAATTGAACTAATTTTGTTTCTTCAAATGGTAACATTTTGGCACCGATATTCGTGTTTTGGGGATCAAATCCGAGTGCAAAAGCATATAGTTTATGCATATCGTCGCCTCAGAGCAAACAGTAGGACATCGAGTAATAATCGTAAAAGAGATGTCTGACTTACTGCCATGAAAAACTGTGTCTGCATCTAGTGGAACCAGGGAGCTGGAGCTGGACCCCGGAGCCGGAGCGTTCCGGAGTTGTGTTTTTCCTGGAGCTGGAGCTCTAAATTTTCCCCAGCTCCAGGGCTCCTTTAGTTTTTAATATTCTTTTAAATCTTTTTTTTTTTCAGTCTTTTAAATTTCTAGGCTTAAAATATTTTAATTACATCATTATTCAGTATTTTAATTATATCATTTTTTAGGTTTTTATTATTATTATTATTTATTAGGGGAGGAAAACTTCTCAAAAAATGGCAACACTACTTTACTTCTACTTTCTACTTGAACTAAGTGACAACACTATTTGAAAACAAATATGGCCGCCTGTTGTTTACATGTGTAGTCGTACAATTTTGGCTGTTCGAAAAGTGTAGAAGAAATTTAAGATTTTTGTGTTTAAAATTCTACCTAACTTTCTATTTTAAAAGCAAAAGCTAAAAGATGTCATATTTTCTGAACAAGCATTTCAAGTTTGATGAGAAGAAAAATGCATTTTGTCAGATCTTTAATGAAGATAGAAAGTATTTGTGAGCAAAAAATTAAACGTGTAAATTAAAATCTGCAACTTAAAAGCGCGAAGTCGGAGCCGAGTTTGAGCCGGAGCTGGAGCGACGGTATTTTCTCTAGAGTTGGAGCTGGAGCATCAAAAATTGTTCGGCTCCGGGTCACTGAGTGGAACAGTAGGGAATTTTTATAAAACACATCTCAGATATTATAGAATTAAGCATAACTTTGTGTTTCAGAAGTTGTTCCACTAGATGAAAACACAGTTATTCATAGTAGTAAGTCAGACATCTCATTTTTACTTTCTTCTATCTTTACAAGAAGAAAGTACTGGATTCGTGAAATTTTTCGACTTCCGGTTTTCGACGGATTTACACATTTTAGGGGGCAGATTCCGAAAAACATGCTTTTACAAAATGTCTGTCTGTGAGTCTGTGCATCTGTGAGTCTGTCTGTATGTGACACAAATTTTGTGGGCGCTCTATTTCAAGAACTGATGCACGGAATTTAATAAAAATTTATATTCAGTTAGTCCCTGATATAAATGGATGCTGATTAGTTTTTGGTGGAAATCGTCCAACAGGTGGCGCTGCTATGCTGCAATTTTTACGATTTTCGCAATAGCTCTATCTCAAAAACTAAAGCACGGATTTTCTCCAAACATGAGATTCCGCCAGACATTGATAGAAGCTATTGCTCTGTAGGTTTTAAATAAATCACCCAATAGGTGGCGCTTCTACGCTGCATTTTGCTAGATTTACATGATTTTAGCTATAGTCATATCTCAAGAACGAATGCACGGAAATCCATATCTTTAGAATTCTCATGAAGGATATAGATTGCCATTTAATATTGGCAGTGTGCTAGCGAATTTTGAAGTATCGGGTAGAAGAAAGTTTTGGGATTGGTTCATCCGACTTGTTTATTATTAGATACACTAGTGTTGCTCAGGGGTGCAGAAAATGTTTCTACTCTCAACATTTCCCCCAATCCACATGAAAATTTCCACAAAATTTTACGGTACGTTATAGGTAAATGCTGTATTATCATAGGTATTCCAATATTTCTCAACTTACGCGCAAGTACATATGGCAGTGGGGATTCTGAGTGAAAAAAAAATTCTGAAATTCACAGCTAATTTTCTGAAAGGTTACAGTAGAGTGGGGGAAGGGGGTGAAATCCATTCCCAGCACTATGTTTTTTTCACGGACCTTTGACGAAATTCTCCTATTTTCGCGATCTTTTGACGAAATTCGCGGTTATTTCGCCGCCTTTTGACGAAATTCGCGGTTTTTTAACATCTTTTAACGAAATTTGTGGTTGTTTCGAGATTTTTTGACGAAATATGCATTCATTTCGCAATCTTTTGAAGAAATTTGCATTCATTTCGCAATCTTTTGAAGAAATTTGCATTCATTTCGCGATCTTTTGAAGAAATTTGCATTCATTTCGCGATCTTTTGACGAAATTCGCGTGTTTTTTTTCGCGTTCCTTTGACGAAATTCGCGTGTTTTTTTTCGCGTTCCTTTGACGAAATTTGCGGTTGTTGCGCGATCTTTTGACGAAATTCGCGGTTGTTGCGTGATCTTTTGACGAAATTCGCGGTTGTTGCGTGATCTTTTGACGAAATTCGCGGTTGTTGCGTGATCTTTTGACAAAATTCGCGGTTGTTGCGCGATCTTTTGACAAATTGCGGTTGTTTCACGATCTTTTGACAAAATTAGCGTTTTTTTCGCGATCTTTTCATAAAATTTGCGTTCATTTCCTGATCTTTTGACGAAACTTGCGGTTCTTTCACGAACTTTTGAAAAATTTGCGGTTATTTTGCGATTTTGTGGCGAAATTAGCGTTTTTTCCGTAATTCTTGGACAAAATTCGATGTATTTTTATGTTCGAATTTACAGATTGATGACCGATTTTTTTAATTTTCGGAAAATTCGGAACAGAATCACCCCTGATATATGGTACATATTATTCTGAGATCGATTTTGTGAAGGTCACCATACGGATCTTTTTATTGGTAGTGAAATTTTTTTATCTCAGGGAATTATGGAATTCGTTAAAATCGAAATCAGTTGTAATGTTTCTGCAAAATTTCCCCAAGTGGTTAAAATTTCCCCCCATCCTAGATCGCCGGATCGGACATATTCTGCACCCCTGGTGTTGCTCTGAGGCGACGATATTTGATACGCTTTAATTTTCTTAAAATTAGAAGAGGTCAGTATTCGAGGACACTAATGTTAAATCCATATGGAAAACTTTAATTTATCTTCCCAAAACATCA
The DNA here is from genome assembly GCA_963932465.1 of Maratus speciosus. Taxonomy (NCBI): domain Eukaryota; kingdom Metazoa; phylum Arthropoda; class Arachnida; order Araneae; family Salticidae; genus Maratus; species Maratus speciosus. The sequence continues at coordinate 93,164,401 of OZ010786.1, read as the reverse complement.
CCCAGTGAAAATGTTGATATTTTAATGAGATACATTCAATTGACCATAACATAAAATAGACCTTTTTTTGACTCAAAAACATATTTTAAAGGATGAAAATTATCAATAAGTTAACATAAAAAAAATTATGGATTAGACCTACATATTAACGTAAAACAAGAACGAAAAATCATGCACCAGGCATAGATGGTGAAACACTTTCCAACTCTAACAGGATATTAAGCAATTTCATTTTTTCTTGGAATGAAATGAGATATCTAAACAAGCAACTTAAAAAAACTCAATAAAAAAAATCCATTTTCAGCAATTGCTGTCCATATCCGGTAATGAGTGCGAAGTCTTTCCTGTAGACCTGTAAACGATCATATATAATTCATACACACCACCTAATGCAGTCAAAATTAGATCAGTTTAAAAATGCGTAAAACAGAGGAAAACGCACATGCAGCAATTATCGATCTTAGTCAGTCCTTTAACTAAATACTTTTATGTATATCTATAAATGAACAATAGATGGTATTCATTCTATAATCTATAGAAAACATAAGTGTTTTCAGCTAACAAATTCTTTGATTTAGATTTTGGCACTTGGATGTATCAGGAAGTGTCAATGGAAAAATCCACGGAAGTGTCAAAGGAAAAATCCATGAAATCATCCGATGCATTGCTAAACGCTGCAGCTCAGTGTTGAATTCAGGGGGTGGCCCTGTGGGGGTAAGCACTGGACATTCCCTCCCGGAACGTTGTAATGTCTCTCCCGGAGGGTTTGAGATATTATACTTTTTGATGGAGAAAAAGTGCAATTTCCCTACCGGATCTCTAAAATGCACTCTTCCGCGCCGGGCGCCTGAGAAATCCCTCCCGGAGAAAAACGTCTGAATTCAACACTGTGCAGCTGAGTTGCTGACATTCGCAAATAGTTGTCCATAACATATTTTGCAGAAAAATAGCAAGTTACTATCACGTGACTAGAATAATGGCACCCACTCCCTTGAAACTACCTTTCTTTGTGTTAGCTTCAAAATACTTTTTTTTTTTTTTTTTTTTCGTATTGCGCTACTCGCTGTACATTACATTTTACAAAACGCCTTTCACTGCAAACTACCGCGAAAATAGTACTATAGTTTCGCTACTTGTAGTGCGCTACTTCCTACCACTGTCTGACTTCAACATAATTACCAAACTTTCGTGATTTTCTGTTATTTTTCTTTCCTAAATTTCGATTAGGATTACTTTCGTGATTTTCTCCTATTTTTCTTTCCTAAATTTCGATTGAAGATTTGGGCAAACTTCGTTAATGAGATTAATCAGCTTTTTTCAAAAAACAAAGAATGCTTCAAAATAAGTATTTTGAAGATTTGGTGATTAATTTATTCTTCTAACGAAAAGTTAATTATTTCTGAAAGGGAAAGCAATCTTTGAAACAATTTGATTTCTTGATTGTTTCAAAAGTTTCTCAACAGTTGTATTTTCAAATGTGTATTTTTAAATCAAAAATGAGATCATGTTTAGACTTTAAATATTTATGTATTTTGACATTGCACGATGCAACAAACAGTTGTCATTAGAAATTTTACCCTTCAATGATATTAGCAGCCTCTCAGACCGCTGCTTTTGCTTTTTTTACACTCTTTAATTTAACTTAACCTGGTTTTTATATACAAAGATGGAATTTTGATAATAGATTTTTAACCCACTTCTTGATAAGCTAGAATTATGAGAATTACATTCACAGGTATTGTTTCTGATGACAATACAGCCTTTTAATAGTTTTAAAGCTTGATTAGAAGCTAATAAATTACTTTAAGGCATTTTTACGCTAGCGTTCCACAAGTAATAAATCGTCCAATATTCTCTGTAACGCGTGCGATTGTGTGGGAGTCGAAATAACAATAGATTTAATGGTGCACCAATAAACGCATACAAAAATGTGCCAAATGACTGCTTTAAACTGCACCAGTGAAACATTTTAACAGCTAAAAAGTTGAAAATACAGTCGGACCTCGTTATCCCGATACCCGGTTTTCACGACACTCCGCTTATCACGTCAGTTTTTCAAAGTCCCGAATTTCTGTATATGATTTCAATGTAAATAAACTCCGGACTAAACGTCGTTGAATAATTTTCAACTCCGGATATCCTGACGGTTTAGAAAAATTGTCCATTTTTCATAATCCATCTTATAAGCACGGAAATTAAGCGGTCAGAAATGTCTTAACCAAACTTTTCACAAAAGTGTCTAAAATACCCATTGAGATAAATGAGAAATTTTACTTCAATCCTTTATCTGAATAAATAAACCCACACACTATGAATGACCCACTGAAGCTCCAGATAGATGTATCAGTCTACTCGCGTTTTTTAATTGTTGTTCTGGTCTGGCGGCGCTTTCTTGTGGTTACACGACGTTTTTCATCCGACTAAAACTGAAGCATTGCATGGCATTGGAACGATCAGAAATGATCTAACATCCATTTCTGAAACAAAGAATATTGATTACAATTCATTGTGTAATATTAAAAAAAAGAATTGTAGAAGCACATCTAGGGATATAAGCAAACCTTAATTTATCAATATTTCATGTAACAATACAAAAACCAAGTCATCATAAATCTGATTTTTATACTTTTCAATTTTGTTTTTGTGTATATTTTGTTTAATAATAATGTTTTATTGCTTAAAACTACAAGAACAGTTATGAATTTAAAATTGTCTTAAATTAATTAAAAATAAAGCTTTTTAATAAGTTATTTTTCTCCAACTCTGGTTACCGCGACACTCCGCTTATGACGACACTTTTTCTGGTCATTAGAGTGTCGTGATAACGAGGTTCGACTGTAAATTAAAAATATAATATGAAGAGTGTGATATTAGAAAACAATACTTTTTTTTTTCAATTAATATTTTAATATTAATTCACGATTATACGTTGAGAAATCAGTTTAAAAAATCCTAAAATGATCGTTTAAATAATGTTTCTTTTTTTTCTTTTCTTTTGCTCTTTCTTAAAGAAACAGAGCTAAAATTAAGCATATTTTTAATAAATTTATTTGCTTGGTGTAAAACCAAGTGGCTACCAAGTGTAAAAAAAAAAGTAGTGAATTTTTCATAATCGAGTTTGGTGCCCATTCCAAATTAATGTATTGTAAACGGAAATTTTTTTGGGAAAAAAAATGAACTGCAGTCCAAAAATTAAGCTTGATTTTCAAAATGAACATTAAATGCTTACAAAAGAGTGTTAAAAAAAAAACAAAAAACTTTTTACTTTCATTCTATTTTCAAATTTAACTCGTAATTGTTAGTTTAACTATAGATACTACTGAATTTTTTTTTCGTTTGGATCCCTAGTACTACCACTGGCCGCACATTAAATGCTTACAAAAGAGTGTTTTTTGAAAAGCTATTTTATCTTTCATTCATTTTTCTAATTTAACTCGTAATTGTTAGTTTAACTATAGATACTACTGAATTTTTTTTTCGTTTGGATCCCTAGTACTACCACTGGCCGCTGGGTACACATTAAATGCTTACAAAAGAGTGTTTTTTGAAAAGCTATTTTCACTTTTATTCATTTTTCTAATTTAACTCGTAATTTTTTGTTTAACTATAGATAATACTGATTTTTTTTTCGTTTGATCTCTTGTACCACCGCTGGATACACATTAAATGCTTACAAAGAGTTTTTTTTTTGAAAAGCTATTTTCATTTTTATTCTTTTTTCGAATTTAAGTTGTAAATTTTAGTTTAAGTATAGATATTACTGAATTTTTGTTTTGATTGGATTCCTGGAAATACCAAGTCCCACCATTGGCCGAGAGGTTCTGCTCTCGAACCTGGTAGACGGGAGGTGCTGGGTTCAAATTCAATCGCGCCCGTCTGCCTAAATTGTTCAAGAGTTTCCGTAGTTTTCTTCAAACCTTGGATTTCCATGCGTAAATACGGGTTAGGTTCCCTTAGAAAGACCCCCACGGAGGGCACTCCTCCTCGGGCCTATATCCCTCGTGCAGATAATCGACAGTCATAAATAACACCAACACCCTAGTAATACCGCTAGATAAACATTAAATGCATACAAAAGAGTGTTAAAAGAAAAAAAAAACTGTTTACTTCTATTCCATTTTCAAATTTAACTCGTAATTGTTAGTTTAACTATAGATGTGCCAAAATTACTGGTGGGAATAATCATGGATTCTGAGCACCTTATGCATCCCAAATGGGTTAAGTGAATCAACCCAGCAAAGAGGAAATTGCTGGCCAGCAGCAAGATAGGTGCTGGCTAATGGTCTACCACTGCATGACCACTGCCGGACAGCTTCAGTCAACTTTGCTGTAGGAAATTATCAGATAAAATTCTGGTGGGCTTCCGTTTTATCTCATGCGCTGGCTTACCACTACATGGAAGTGCATGAACTTTTGCAGTATTATTGCTGGGAACCCTTACGCTAGGTGGCGTTGCGAATATCGAAGACATTATTTAAACACAAATCTGAAATGAATATCTTAACACAATTTAAGCTGTGGAGCTATTTTTTTTTTTAAACTGTAAATAATATAGCACCACTGCCACCAACAAAATAAATAAGTAAATGAATAAATAAATACTTTATTTCAACGCACTTTTTTTTTCTCCTTAAATCTGGTTTTACTAAGTTACAAAGTATTTCGGTTTTCATAATTTACACAGTTGAGAATCAATAATAAAAAAAGCGTAAAAAAATAAAGCGTGTAAAATATATAGGATTTCTATACCAGTTTAATGATTGGGAACGTAAATCACAAAAGAAACAAACTTGAAATAGTGTAATGAGAGCTTAAAAAGTACGAACGGTCGTAGAATACGCTGAAAGTATTTGTTCCTGTCCGATCACGAAAACCAAACAGCACCGAGCGTGGTTAGTACTTGGACCGCTGCCAGTTCAAATATTTCTATAGACATTTCTATTATAGACACGTCTACAGATATTTCTATAGCTCTTGGTGAAACTAGCTTATAGAAAAAAAGGCCATAATTCCATAATACTTTTTTTTTATAGAATTCTATAAGAAATTTTTGTAAGGGAAAGTGCTGGGCCAGCAAAGGAATAGCAGTGGGATAGGTGCTAGCACTGTTGGAAAAGTGCCAGATTGAAGTAATGTGATGGCTTACCAATGCTGGCCTGCTGTTGGCCATCACTGATGGGCCAGCTGCATTCCGCACGGACACTTTTGTACTGGTTTAAGTAATGGCACCATTGCACTTTACCGCTGATGACAGTGCTGGCTGCCATCTTTTTTCCAGCTGATGGCCGACTGTTTCTTTTTTTGCTAGGAAGTCTTTTATTCACCTTTCGATCAGGTGGTCTCGGAGACCGCTCACAGTAGCTATGCGACAATTTCTGTCACAGAAGTTAAGGGTTAAATTTATTTTATGTAAGGGATAAAATTATCTGCTTGTTTCTAAATTTATTTAATCTGTACAATAACAGTCTAAGTCATGTGACTGTCATCAACAGTTCCGTACTGACCAGTTCGCTTTTTATATGCCAAGCGTCCATTTTGATACTTGACGCAGGTGATTAATCGCCAAATATTGTTCCATCGCCGTCATTTCATCTAATAGTTCAAGTCATGTGACTGTCATAAACAATTACGCTTTTCATATGCGCAGCCATTTTCAATCAAAATTATTTTTTCGAATTAAGCTAACATAAAAGTTGCCATGATCGCAAAGAATTCTTGATATTTTTATATTAGCCGGGTAAAAATCTCGCCAATAGCATTTTTTAACTCGCCAGTTAGCATTTTTTATTTCTCGCGTGGCAAATTAACACATTGTGAGACATATTTATTTCTAATTGCTAAAAAGGTGTAAGATTAAAACTTTAAAATTGTAAAATAGTTTTATTTGACTGTTGACATGTTTCAACTCTTCCCCTAATGCTTTGATGTTTTAAATTAAATGTCATGATTTATGGTATCATTTATTATTTTTTTTTTTTTTTAAGAAATAAGTAAAAGTCATGAATTTTAAATGTTTGTTTTGAATTAAAGTTGTGCATTTTAAATAAAATGAATGAAAGAATTATTTTAAATTAAATTAATAAAATACGAAAAAATGCGACAGGAACAATGTTTGGAGATTTATCCCCTGCGTCTGGCTAACATAAAACTACAGAGTTCTTGGTTTCCCTATCAGAATGTTCCGATTTGGCGAAGGATTGAATAAGTAAATTAAATTATGAATAAAAGTAACACGATACAATGCTTATAGCCATTGCATTTAAGCAACGATTTAAGGGAGACCAAACTGATCGCCAAGGGCGGCTAATACAAAAATGGTTATTTATGTTTTTATAAAATATGGTTACATTCAATATAGTTCGATTACTTTTTTGCGAATGTTATTCATATATGTATATGGAGGGTGGAGGATTTAATGTTTCAGCCCTATCGTGATTTTACTGCCGCGTATACAGTTCTATACAGTAGTGTAAAAGGGCAAATGTCCTTAATTTCGTATCATGTGAAGTGCAAAAGTTATACACGAAAACATAGAATAATAAGATTTGGAGAATTCATAATTTATACTCCAATAGTTTGAATGTAATTTTGTAAGCTTTGCGACTTTTTCGGTTTTTTTTCTTTTTCAGAAACTAATTTTGTTAATGAGGTTTAGTCAGCTTTGTCTGAAAATACTTAGAAACTTTCAAAAGAAATATTTGAAGATTTTAGCGATAATTAATTTTTCTTACGAATATTTAATTAACTTCGAGTAGAACTAGAATCTCCAAAACAATCTCCCCCTTTCATTCAAACTAAAACTTGCAACAATTTATTTTCGAATAGATATTTTAAAGTTGAAAATGAGGACCTGATTTAACTTACATATTTATTAATGAAGAATTTTATTTCCGATTCTTTCTGGATTTAAAAAAAAAAAAAAAAAAAAAAAAAACGGGAGTTTTCTCATTTGCATAAAGCAGGGTAAGTAATTTTAGATGAAAATTTTAACTTTGCTTAAATAGAAGATGCATTATCTATACTTCCTATTATAAAGAGGAAAAAATTGTTTATTTGTAGGAGGTAAGCTCAGGAACTACCGAACCGATTCCAAAAGTAATGGTATCAAAATGATGGTGTTAGTCCAACTTAGAACATAGGCTATACTTTATATCGGTGCCACTACCCCAAAGGGAGTGCAGGAGCAAAAAACGTTCTAAAAATGCGATTTTTGCGTTACTGAAGGGCCTAGAAATATGAAATTTGGAATATTAGTTACTTATAAGATATAAATGATGTCTAAGAACAGTTCTTAAACAATTCAAAATTTAAAAGGAATGAAAATGCACAAAAAGCGTTATAGAAAACGTTCTAAATGGTAGTTTCTACATAATCTCAGGAAATACCAAACCAATTTCAAAAGTAATGGTGTCAAAATGATGGTGTTAGTCCAACTTAGAACATAGGCTATATTTAATGTCGGTGCCACGATCCCCAAAGGGGGAGCAGGAGCAAAAAACGTTCTAAAAATGCGATTTTTGCGTTACTGAAGGGCCTAGAAATATGAAATTTGGAATATTAGTTACTTATAAGATATAAATGATGTCTAAGAACAGTTCTTAAACAATTCGAAATTTAAAAGGGGTGAAAATGCAGAAAAAGCGTTCTAAATGGTAGTTTCTATATAATCTCAGGAAATACCAAACCGATTTTAAAAATATTGGTGTCAAAATGATAGTGACAACGTTTGCTCCAAGATGGGCTATATTTTATGTCGGTGCCACTACCCCAGAGGGGGTGTAGGAGCAAAAAACGTTCTAAAAATGCGATTTATGTGTTACTGAAGGGCCTAGAAATATGAAATTTGAAGTATCAGCTACTTATTAGATATAAAGGATTTCTAAGAACAGTTCTTAAACAATTCGAAATTTAAAAGGGGTGAAAATGCGCGAAAAGCGTTCTAAAAAACGTTCTAAATGGTGATTTCTACACAATCTCAGGAAATACCAAACCAATTTCAAAAGTAATGGTGTCAAAATGATGGTGTTAGTCTAACTTAGAACATAGGCTATATTTAATGTCGGTGCCACGACCCCCAAAGGGGGAGCAGGAGCAAAAAAATTTCTAAAAATGCGATTTTTGCGTTACTGAAGGGCCTAGAAATATGAAATTTGGAATATTAGTTACTTATAAAATATAAATGATGTCTAAGAACAGTTCTTAAACAATTCGAAATTTAAAAGGGGTGAAAATGCACAAAAAGCGTTCTAAAAAGCGTTCTAAATGGTAGTTTCTATATAATCTCAGGAAATACCAAACCGATTTTAAAAATATTGGTGTCAAAATGATAGTGACAACGTTTGCTCCAAGATGGGCTATATTTTATGTCGGTGCCACTACCCCAGAGGGGGTGTAGGAGCAAAAAACGTTCTAAAAATGCGATTTATGTGTTACTGAAGGGCCTAGAAGTATGAAATTTGAAGTATCAGCTTCTTATTAGATATAAAGGATTTCTAAGAACAGTTCTTAAACAATTCGAAATTTAAAAGGGGTGAAAATGCGCGAAAACCGTTCTAAAAAACGTTCTAAATGGTGATTTCTACACAATCTCAGGAAATACCAAACCGATTAAAAAAATAATGGCGTCAAAATGATGGTGAAAACTCTTGCTCCAACATAGGCTATGTTTTATGTTGGTGCCACTACACCAAAGGGGGTGCAGGAGAAAAATGTTCTAAATCGCGGTTTTTGCGTGACGGAAGGGCCTTGAATCGTGAAATTTAGAATGGTAGTTAGTTATAAGATATCAATGATCTCTAAGGACATTTCCTAAAAAAAGTCGAAATTTAAAAGGGGGGTCAAAATGCGCAAAAAGCGTTGTAAAAAACGTTCTAAATTGCGATTTCTAGCAATCTCAGGAAATACTGAACCGATTTCAAATATAATGGTGTAAAAATAATGGGGACAGATCTTGCTCCAAGATAGGCTATATTTTATATCTGTTTCCACTACCCCAGAGGAGATGCAGGAGCAAAATAAACGAAAAGCGTTCTGAAAACGTTCTAAATGCCGATTTGTCACCAATATCTCAGGAAGAATCAAACTGATTTCAAAAGTAATGGTAAGAAATTGATGCTGACTGTCTCTGCTCTAACATAGACGCTATTTTAAGTCTGTATCATTATAAACTAGACGTTGCAGGAGCAAAAAAGCGTTCCAAATTTCGATTTTTGTGATCGGTAGGGGCTAGCAACTTAAAATTAGGCAAGGTACATATTTATTACATATAAATGATCTTTAAGAACAGTTTCGAAAAAATTGGAAATTTAAAAAGGGGTGAAAATGCGCGAAAAGCGTTCTAAAAACGTTCTAAATTGCGATTTCTACTCAATCTCAAGAAATTCCAAAGCTATTTCAAAAGTAATGGTTGCAAATCGATGGTGACAGTCCCTGCTATAACATAGGTTATATTTCATGTTGCTGTCACTACCATCTAAGGGTTGCAAAAGCAAAACATGTTCTAATTTGCATTTTTTGCATAACTGAGGGGTCTAACACTTTGAAGTATGGCATGGTATTTACTTACAAGATGCAACTGCTTTTGAAGAACTGTCGAAAGAATATTTCAAATTTAAAAAGATGAAGTGAGCGAAAAGCGTTATAAATTACAGTTTTTATGTAATCTTATCAAATACCAAACCGATTAAAAAAATAATGACAAATTGTTGGTGATAGAACCTGCTCAAACATAAGCTATATTTTACGTCTGTGCCACTACCACCAGAGGGTTGCAGTAGCTAAAAACTTTCCAAATTGCGATTTCTGTGATACTGAAAGGCTAGAAACTCTAAATATGGCATGGTAGTTACTTATAAAATATAAATGCCCTCGAAAGACTGTCGAAAATAAATTCGAATTAAAAAGGGGTGAAGTGAAGGGGAGGTGTAAAAAATATACTAAAAAAGTCCTAAATTACGATTTCTACGCAATTTCAGGAAATATAAACCAAATATAAAAGTAATAGTTGCGAATCAATGGTAACAGTCTCTGATCCTACACAGGCTATATTTTATGCCGATGATTCTACCACCTGGAGTTCACAGAAACAACAAACGCTCTAAAAAAGGCCTTTTAAAGCTTTCTAAATTACGTTTCTGTGGAATATAAGGAAATAATTTTGAATAAAATGAGCGTATTAATTGAGCATAAAAGTTTCAAAATATTTTCTAAATTATCATTTATTTAGTTTTATTAATTTAAGTCTCATTTCTGCCTTATGCAGTGTAACAATGATGTTTAATCAAACTGTGTTTTAAATAGTAATTTTTTTAAATTATTCCTAAAAGTAATAAGTACCTTTTAATAAAATAAAATATTACATTTTAATAAAATAAAAATTTAGTACCTTTTAATAAAAATTAGACATATAAATATCACTTGGCATATTTCAAATATTACGCGAGCAAAGCCGCGGGGTTTGCTAGTTTTCTATATATTTGTACCTATAAATTTAGTTACTTTATTTAAGGAGCGACAACAGTTGCGAAACCACATGTAAAACAGCTGACATTGATGTACCCTTTTCTCGTGAACTACTATAGTGATTTCAGTACTTAAAAAATATTTTTTCAATAAACTATAAATTGATCATTCGGTGAGAAATAAAAATAAGCGATAGTGAAGAAATTTAGTTAACAAAAGAAATCAAGCATCTTTTTTAAATTAGCACAGCTATTGCTTTTTTTTTTCCCACGAAAGATCAATTTATTGTTTAGCAACTGCCAAATTTATTAGCTACCAGCTAAAGAACCCTGCGTTATCCGAATTTTAGAATGTTTTGGAAAATCAATTTCAAAATTAAACATGCAGTTTAAAACAAACAAAAAAAATAGCAGTAAAGACATCTTTATTTCAGTTCTTGACTACGAATGAGCTCTAGGGGCCTAAAACTTCGTGGAAGTTCTAATACACTCTCATACACGCATGTTTATATATGGAATAGATTTAAAAATAACGAAAACAAATTCAGATAACCTCAAAATGTTAAAATATGCCAATATTTCCATAATTGGGTTTTTACCATGTTTCAATATGTTTTTTCCAAACTCGTATGATGTTATATATTCACCTGCTAATGTCCATTATATTTCCAATATGACTTAATATTGACTTTTAAAAAAAATCGTCAAATTTATTTCATTTTGATTTTTCACGTGGGAATCTTGCAATAGAAAAGTTGACATGATATTTACTTTTTTAAAATTCGTCAAACTATTTCATTTAAAGTGAAAAAAGCTATTGCGTCTGTTCACAATTAATCATTACAAAATACAGACAATTTAATTAAATAGTTAAAAAGTACATTTAAAATCCATTTAAAAAACAAAACATTAAACGTTTCGAACTTATTCAAAGTTCCTCTTCAGTAACGTAAATAAACGGGAAAACTCATAATTTAATCTCCAACAATTTTAATATTTTCAGTTTTTTTAGTTTTCTCATTCATTTCTAATAAGTTTTTCAATTACAATTTTAAAATTTTTTATCGAGGTCCGGAGAAAAAGCATAAGTAATATAAATAGTTATTTTTACATACACATAATATAAAATAGAAAAGTCAGGTATTCGTTTTGAAAAATTACTACATACATAGGTATACGTTCTGAAAATGTTTACATACACATAATAAAATAGAAAAAGCAGGTATTCGTTTAAAAATTACCCTTGCGGTCTTGAGCCAGTTTTTTATAGTTTGCATTAGCTGTTCACAACGTGAACCAAAGACTGTCTTCAAAGTCGGTGTCCGTTATCTCGAGCGATATTTCTTCTTCAAAAATTCATTTTGGAGAAGGTTCTTTCACATACATATGTAGAGCCAAACATAGTAGCCAGGTTAATAGCTAGTGTTTTGCAATTTTCTTACTTTTGAGACATGTTTACCCCCAAAATTCTTCAGGGGACCCAGTTTTATACATTTACAAGGAAATATCTTCTCGCGCAAGTCAAATATCTCCATTTGAAAGAAATGTTTTTCAAGATTGGACAACTTTGCTGCCTCATCAATCCATTTTGTAGCCGGAGGAACTTCTAAGGCGATTTAAAGAATTGAGACAAGTTACATATCTCTCTCTGCAAAGTCTTTGAATCTTGCTTCAAATTCCTTCACAAGATCCGACATAAAACTTAGGAACAAACACTGCAGTGTGTATTTTGCAATTCTTCTTTTTATATTCAAGAATTGTTAGAAAATGAATAAATTCTAAATTTGCAATTTCTTTTTTGGCCGTCCAGTCTTCGACCTTCTGCGGTCCGCCAGTTGCCGACCGTGGCTCTAGACCAATGTGCCCCCTTTGATTCATCCAAAACCTCGAAACACTTTAGTTTCAAGTGGATAATTTTTAAATAAAAAATAAGACCGTTTCAACTAAAGTGTTTATTAATGCGAGAAAATTTCACATTGTGCGATGTAAATGTACATTACCGATTGAAAATGAATATTTCAAATTACCGATTGAAAATGAATATTTCAAATTACCGATTGAAAATGAATATTTCAAATTACCGATTGAAAATGAATATTTCAAATTACCGATTGAAAATGAATATTTCAAATTACCGATTGTAAATGAAAATACTAATTTACGGATTGCAAATGTATACATTAAATTGCCGATTACAAATGTATATATTAAATTACCGATTGCGAATGACAGTGTAAAATTACCGCTTGTGAATGAAAATGTAAAATTACCGCTTGTGAATGAAAATGTAAAATTACCGCTTGTGAATGAAAATGTAAAATTACCGCTTGCGAATGAAAATGTAAAATTCATGTGAAATATTTGGGAACGTCCATTCGTTACTCTTGTGATAATTAGAGCAAATTTTCATGTATAATTCCAATTATTTTATTACAAAATATAAGTAAGATAAAAATTGATATAACCAGCTAAATACCACTGTGTTCCACACACAAACATATATCTAATTTATAACAAAAAAAATTACTTATGTATATATTAAATTACTCTTGTGACACTCTGGTCACAAGAGTAACAAAATTTTGATTGATTATATAACCAAGGGAAATGCTTTTTGTTACAAATTAGATATATATTAAATGAGTGGAGCACAATAGTATTTGACGGGTTATATCACTTTTTATCTTAATTATATTTTATAGTAAAATAATTGCAAGTATTTGTAAAAAACCGCACGAATGGTCACGAGTAACAGTGGACGTTCCCATTTTCTTGTGCGTTATCTTTCTTAATTGTTTAATGTCCTCGGTTACATTGCATTGATTGTATACACAGACTCGATATATAACGAGTTAACACTGAAATAATTAATTCCTGTCCTCAACTTCGAGTATGAATTGAATCCTTTGACAAAATCTGAAAGTAGTGAATACTTTTTAAAAGTAGTTTGTAGTTACTACTTTTTAGCACTTTCCAACATAGTTGAAAAGTATTTACGAATTCGGTTTGTTCGTCTGCCATCTGTCCGTGCTCCAACTCTCGTAAATATACGCGGATTGCCACGAAATTTTTATATTAAGGTTTACTATAGAATGTTCGGTATTGAAAAGGAAGCGTTTATAGTTCGTTTACAGGGATACACAGAATAATTCCGTTACATTATAGCCTATTGGGAAAAGTCGTTTGCGGTGCATTTTATTTTAGTTATTATATTTCAAATATAATGAGATTCACATGCATCACGGAAATGGACTACAACATCATTCATTTCTCAGGAGTATAGAATAAGTAGAATTTATAGTTCGTTTACAGAGACACAAACGAATTCCTTTACATTATGATCTACGGGGGAAATCGTTTGATGTGCATTGCATCCTTATAATATTATAAATATCAATGTGTGTCCGAAAGTTTGAATGAAGTCAGTGTCTAAATGGATGAATTAATGCTTTTGTATCTTTAGATATAAATGGATTACAACACAGAAATGAACATAGGCTATGTTCAATTTATTTTATTCAAATATTTTGCTTAATAATCCAAAATTCCATCATTTTTCATACACAATGAACTGACAATTTTTCTATAATATTTAACCATCTTTCTTTACCGCTGCAAAGAAAATCAAAACACGAAATAATACTTTCTCCATGACAATTAATTTTGAATTGAACAATTTCCACGTGATAATGAAAATGCAAAGAATTCGAAAGAAAATATGACGTCATAGTTGAAACAAAAAAATGGAATATATTTTATTATACATAAAGCATGAATATCTGTTACGTTAATAAGGGGCTTTCTCTCAAAAATATCGTAATAATTATAAGGAATAATAACAAAAAATAATTTATATTAAGAAAATATTTCTCTTGGAAAAATATGACATCATATTTGAAATAAAACAAGTATTTTCAAGAATTCGTTAAAAATACAATGGGCATGAATATCAGCAACTAATGAAAATAGATAAATAATGACGTCATACTTAAAATGAACAACAGAAATATTTTCTTCTAATACTAATTGAAAAGTGTCAATATAAGTTGCATACAAATGAGTTTTCATTCAAAATTCACTTTATAATTATCAGGAGAAGACATTTTCTTGTGGAAAAAATGGGGAAAAAAAGGATTAATATATTTTTCGACATTGTGTTCTCTTTAAAATTGAAAAAGAAAGAAAATTTCCCAAAAACTAAAAACATATCTTCACACATTAAAACTTCATGAATGAATTTATTCCACAAAAGTAAAAATCATCTGTCAACGTATTGACATTTACAACCAAGGATGTAAATATAACTTCAGTGCATTTATGTGGATAGTTATTGTTCCCTATTCGTACGAATTGAATTTTAAAAAAGCATATACTATTTTAATTATTTTTAAATGTTGGCAGATTAAACGTTTCATAAAGGCGTTTTTAGTAAAAAGTTTTATCGGGTAAATTGGTGTATATTTTTTTATGTAAAGCGGTCATTTTAATTAGAACGTATTAATATATATATATACTTTAATTTTGTCAAAGTGCTGTCATTTTCAATTCACCAGCTTCGGAATTAGAAACGAAATCTTAAAATAACAATATACTTTTCAGAAATAACGCTTTGCATTGAAAGTCTCATAATTTCAAAATGCAATTTTAGCTTACATTTTCAATTCAACATTTTCAATTTCTATTCAATAAAATTAATGTTTCAATGTTTATCTAAATGTACAATAATATTACATTTCATTAAGCGATTTCATGTTTTAAATAAATTAAAATACATATTTTTACATAATTCATAAAGTGAAAAAATGTTAATATTAACTTGAAAACATACTTTCTATCATTAATGTTATGTAAGTGATTAAACGGTACATATATCATTTGGCGTTCCATCTATATTTTTCCATAAATACCCAGTCCTCCATCTTTTCATACTTTTGGGTGCAGGAAAACACAAAGGTAAACCTACGAGTCAACCACTAAAATCGGTCTTTCGGGTGTTTTCCACACGATATGTCTTGGCAGACCAATTGGGTTTTAATATGCGAATCGAGTTTTAACTGATTTTGGAATTTCAGCCGTGAACTCGATGAGGTGATTGTCTCCCGCCTCCCAGCCTATTTGTATATGTGCACGCATTTGATATTTAAAATATAATCCCTTTTTTATATTTTAATTTTAAAAGTATTTTAGGAAATTTCTTCACTGTGCTGGCTACTGGATTACTTCCATCGTTACAGAGAAAAGGGAAACAATCGGAATTACTATATCTTTACGTCTGCCATTTTCTAATTGCAATTAAAAATAACTTTTTTTAAAAATAGAAATTGGCGCCACGTTTAAAAGAAGAATAAACCATCATTTTTACACATAATGCTATTACATTTCAATATTTTATACATTACGATGATAATGAGATTGAGACGTTCATCTCAAGGGGCTTCAGTGAGCTAAAATGACCTCATAGTAAAAGGGAAATGAGTATTTTCTTTGATAAAACTAAATATTTTACAACGAATGCGTCAAACACAATAAATTTCTGGATTTCGCTGGGACTGAGATTAGAATATCAAGTCAAGTGTGCGAATGTCCACATGCGAAATTGTAATTGGCAAAAGTGAGATCATGTTTGGAAATATATTTATTCATAATCTGTTGCATGTTAAAATGATTTTAAAATAGTGAATATGAATATGCAAATTTTGCGATGGTGAAAATGACGTCATATTTAAATTTCGTTGTAAAAAAAAAAAAATTGTTTCATAGTGGCGCAACTTTTGTCGATTTTTCCTTTCGAAATACCAACGATCAAAGCCTCAATTGATAACTTTATTATTTATTATTCGAATATCAGGTAACTGATTACTTAATAATAATAAAGTTTATTTCTTCAGTAATTTGAATAGTTAAAGTTAAATTTTAGTTATAATAATATTTGTTTTACAAGTTAGGCCAGACTAACTCATAATATTGAATATTTATTGTAATTATTTTTGTAGGATTTTTATGACTTCAATCTAACATTTCTTTTAAACATTTCTTCATTAGTCGAATTCATCGGGTTCCGACACGTAAAATGTAATAAATATAAATGATAAAATAGAATGACAGCGATAATATACCTTTATTCATCATTTAATCTTAGAAAAGGCGTATGAAATTTCAAGCCCATGAAAGAAATTTTAATGATCCTAAATAGGCAAATTGGGTATTTCAGAAGTTTTTCTACTGTAAAATGTGATAAATGGTTAATTGTGTTTGCTTTTAATTATCCAAATTTGTTGCTTAATTGATGAATTTATTCTTCTTTAAGTGTTAAGTGAACGAAGTCACGGGTAACAGCTAGTTGATGTTATAATGCTTCAAATATGATAAAATTTAAAAGGATTACTAAGGTATACTACGAGATGTTTTCTGTAGTGTTGTGGAGTGCATGGCGTTTGCCGTGCACTTACAGACACACACAAAATAGTTAAGTTTACAGAACTGATTAAGATCGATAAGTGATGGAAGAGAGCTTTCCGGCGTGGTATGCTTTTTAAATTGTTCTAATTTTGAGTGCATTAAATGGAGTGTATAAATTTTATAGATCGCATACGGGGCTACGCGAAGGAATTTGCTCACATTACCGGATATAGACAGCAATTGTTGAAAAGGTATTTTTGCTGAATTATGTGTTTTATAAATTTCTTATTTAGACATCTCATATCATTATATGAAAAAAAAATATGAAACTTTTTAATATCCTGTGAGTGTTGGAAGTGTTTCATAATCCATGCGTTATGCATGATTTTTCGTTCTGATTAATCAAGTTGTAGTTGTGTAGCTAACCACATTTTTGATAAAGCAGTTGCCGTTCGCTACAAAATAAAAGTAGTTTTTCTTACCATTGGTTTCTAGTCATCTATAATGGCGCCCTCCACCGTTTGCCATCAGCAGACGCGCTCTTCTTGCTTACCGAAAGGTTTACAGTCATTACTCAAACTTTTTTTTTCTCGCGGGCCGCAGACACATTTAAAAGATAATAATTAAAATACAGTAAACTCCCGACTATCCGGCCCTCCGCACTATCCGGACTAGTAAAGAAAAATGAGGAATGTTGTAAGTGGCCGAGACAGGCAGGTTCCTGTCCTTAGGAAAGTGCTAACTCACGACAAGAAGGGATTGCAGGATGCAGTAACAGAGACAGACAGGAAGGGAGGGGGTTAAGGCTTGACAACCTGTTTCATCAGTTGTGAAACGAATCTTAACAAGTGCAGACGTTATTTTCCGCTTATCTTGGTTACTTTCGTATAGTCTTTTGATGTGCTTCGCTTTTATTTATTGAAGATGAACGAGATGGGTGATAAATGAAAAAAGGTTGAAGTGACTATGGACGAGAAACTACGAGTCAGCAGGAGGAAGCGACACCAGCTGATATTATCTGCTTGCGTAAATGTAGGGACATTGCGTCTCGGAAGAGCGCTAACATGGAGAAGCAGTTATCTATCGAGAACTTTTTTAAAAACTAAAAACTAAGTTATGACTCTTTTATTTTATGCATAACTTTTCATATTTGTGCAATCATTTATTACGTTAATGTTTTGCCTATTTTGAAAATGTATGTGTTGTATATATAAAGTTTATCTTAAAATGTGTAACATACGTGTTTAATATAATGGGGGGGGGGGGGAGGGAGGGCAGAAAGTGAGTAAATATTTATAGGACTCCGGCCTATCCGGCTTTTTTGTTATCCGGTCTACCCTTCCGCCACATTAGGCCGGATATTCGGGAGTTTACTGCAACCAAATAACAAAAGTAGTATAAGAAAGCAATAAAAGGTAATATTATGAGTGCAAAAGTAAATATATTATCAAAATTAATATTATCAGTAAAGTTGAACGTTAGTTGCGGAAGAAATGTTACCAAAAAATTTTAAATATCAACATTGCCAAACAATAAAGCAAATTTACAGTACATATACATTTAACGTCTGAATTTAAAAACCATTAAAACACCAAATAAAATAAACTAAGACAGACTTGAGCAC
This sequence comes from Maratus speciosus, assembly GCA_963932465.1. Taxonomy (NCBI): domain Eukaryota; kingdom Metazoa; phylum Arthropoda; class Arachnida; order Araneae; family Salticidae; genus Maratus; species Maratus speciosus. Next base: position 93,145,918 of record OZ010786.1, on the reverse strand, counting down.
AGTTAAAAAATAAAATTTATAAAGAATATACTTAAAAACAATTAAAAATACAATATGTAAACGTTTCGCCAAGCGACACGCAAGGCATCACAGTACAAAAAATATCCATTGCATTTCAAACGTCAGAACAAATCAAGAACAGTTACAGTTAGTTATTTTAAAAACAAACAATATTCACTAGGGACAGAACGAGCATCATTCAAAGCCTGAGACCGCAATTCAGTGAACCAAGCCTCAAGGAGCAATCTACCATGGTAGTTGTTGCAACCCGATTTCAAAATACTGGCGTTCGCAATAAGCGGAATGTGATTCGTTTGAAGTGAATGCTGGACAATTTTTGAATTCAAATTACCCTTTTTTAAAGCACCAGTATGTTCTTTTAGGCGAATTTCCACTGATCTACCAGTTTCACCAATATAAACACTATTGCAATCTTTACAAGGAATAATATAAACAACACCGGGTAATTTAGACTTATCATATTGAAATTTATGCTTATTGAAAAAGGAACTCAATTTATTAATAGGTTTAAAAGAAACCCCAATATTGAATGATTTTAGAATGCCAGAATTTTTTTCAGAAATGTTCTTATAATAAGGGATACAGATAAAGGAGCTTGGTTTACTACGTTGAAAAGGGGGGGGGGGGGGAAGTAGAATTTACAAAATTTTAAGTATTTTTAAAGATATTTTTAACAAGACCAATAGGATAGTTATTATTAACCAAATCGCGATAAATTTTACATTTCTCTATTTCAAAATCATTACTGGAACTGCAATATTTTATGGCTCTGAAGACTAAAGTCTTAATAACGGTTATTTTATAGCTGAAAGGGCATATTGAATTGAAATTAGTATATTGACCAGTAGAAGTACCAGTTGTTGACCAGTAGTTTACAGAAAACCTACTTCTACTGATCAATATACTAATTTCAATTCAATATGCCCTTTCAGCCATAAAATAACCGTTATTAAGACTTTAGCCTTCAGAGCCATAAAATATTGCAGTTCCAGTAATGATTTTGAAATAGAGAAATGTAAAATTTATCGTGATTTGGTTAATAATAACTATCCTATTGGTCTTGTTAAAAATATCTTTAAAAATACTTTAAATTTTGTAAATTCTACTCTCCCCCCCCCCCCCCTTTTTCAACGTAGTAAACCAAGCTCCTTTATCTGTATCCCTTATTATAAGAACATTTCTGAAAAAAATTCTGGCATTCTAAAATCATTCAATATTGAGGTTTCTTTTAAACCTATTAATAAATTGAGTTCCTTTTTCAATAAGCATAAATTTCAATATGATAAGTCTAAATTACCTGGTGTTGTTTATATTATTCCTTGTAAAGATTGCAATAGTGTTTATATTGGTGAAACTGGTAGATCATTGGAAATTCGCCTAAAAGAACATACTGGTGCTTTTTGCGAAACTAATTATGAACCCTAAAAAGTAGTATTAGCTATATAATAAATATAAAACATAATAATATAGACATGAAGAATTTCCAAATTCTAAAAGAAAAAATCAGGTGATTTTATTTTGATCAGTGCCAAAACTTTTATTTTTTTTAATTGTAGAAATATATAGGCAAATTTAGTTAATTTGGAATAATGACTGATTAGCATTGAATATTAATAAGTGTTCGTGGCCTCTCTGACAAGTATCCTACCTTTGGCCGAAAAACATATGAATTGCCTGACGGGACCCTAATCCACTTCAAAGTAGGCCCCTTGAGCCTCCACACACTCATCCCACCGCCGTTCCTTCCACTACCGCTTACACTCCTGGAAGGGTTTCTTTTGGAATGGTGTTCAACTGCGCCGTCCCATTCAGCATATCTCATCTCTACTCTCAAAACGGGACTCTTTTAATGGCGCTTTAAATTTCGGGAAAGTTGCAAGGAACCATGTCTGGAGAGTTTGGAGGTTGGCGAACGACTGAAATTCCATGTTTCGCCAAGAAAGTCTGAATCAGGTGCGATGAATGAGCTGGAGCATTGATGAATCTTATGACACCTGATGAATTTCGAGATTTATTTCACTTAGAGAATTACCAAGCTTTGACAAAATTTGATGCAGTACCTTTGCTCAACTCATTGTCATCTCGAGAGAAATCAAAATCTGACGAACACGTATGACAGCACCTCAGTCGGCTGCCAGCATACAGCGACTGGTACACTAGAATTCGTGGGAAAAAATTCAAGCATGCGCGTTAAGCTGTCTCCTTCCAATGTGCACAGTGACGCTGCCTTGGAATCCCTAGTCCGCGCGGGAAAAATTGAGGTCGGATAGTTAACAGACAGACCTCGTATACCGCACTGATGCACAAATAGTATATGTAAAAAAAACTTTTGACCAAGATAGTAGCATGTAAAATATTTTAACATAATTTTAAATTAGATAAGTAACAAGACAAATTCTGTCTTCCTATGAAAATATATAAAACAGTGAATGTCGTAAATACTTTTATGAACATCTCAATTTTATAAACGTGGATTAATTTTGTGACTCGGGTCGCACATAAAAACCCGCGGACAGTTTGAGTATGCTGGGTACAATCCTGCTGCGGAGAAAAGTTTTGTAATGGCCGCAACATATTAATTTTCCTCTGTGATAATTAACAAATCAAACGAAACTGGGTCTTAAGACCGAAACCGAATTTCGGTAATCTTCCTGCGAAAACGAAAATATATAAAAAGTAATAATTACATAAATACATATACATAATTATGTGTTTATTAAATATACATTAACTAGCAAAAGCCACGCTTTGTTTAAATTCGCGAAGCATTATTTAATAAGATACATATTTAAAAGTAACAATATATATATTTTTAATTATTTTTGTATATTTATTAAACAAAACGTTATTTTATATTTTGGCGCATTTTAATTTTAGAAATGTAAATTCAGTCAAATAACTGAGAATTTCCTCGGAATCTTTTATTTATGATATAAGACTGGTATAAATAAAAATATTTTTGACGCAAATTTTTACAAAATATTTTTTAATTTTCAACTAAAAGCTTTTTAAAAGATGTTTTTACATTTTATTAATTACAACAATTAATTTTATTTGTTTACAATTCTTTTGTTGCCACGTTACAAAAAAAAAAAAAAATAAAAAATAAAAACAATTCTTTTTAAAATGTGTAAGTATAATTCTTCATAATATAATTATTTTAAAATGCGTAAATAAGTAACTAAAAGCTCTCTTAAAGATGTTTTTACATTTTATTAATTACAATTTTATTTTGTTACAATTCTTTCGTTGCCACTTTGCAAAAAAATCATAATATAATTCTTTTAAAATGCGTAAGTATACTCTGCGTAAATGATTTCACATAATAAGAATAAATTGTGTATTTGAATTCACTGAAAAAATACTTTTAGAATGTAATGTAAATAATTGAATTTTCACAAATTTTAATTCATTGAAAATATGCTATAATTTTCACAAAAAAGGTATTTTAAAAATTTTATAAAAGAAATCGTGAAACTATTATATGATTAATAGGAATGAGCACCAAAATATGCGCCATTTCCAAACAATCTTAATAAAGTATTCTATTAATCTATATTTTCCTCTCAAATAACATACATTTTTAATATAAGAAAGTTTAATGTTCTTTTACGGTTTGAAGTATAAATTCTGCCGTTATTTTCAATATTTAAAATATTTCGTCTTCGCGAAATGCTGATACATAGGTTCCTTTTCTTATTTAATTTTTTTTTTTTTTTTTTTAATGAGAAATTTTGTTTCAACGATAATATTTCACGTACTCAATCATTCATGACTTTATTTTTACTGGCTTAATGATTTTTATTTACTTCAAGAAATACGCAGGTTTCATTATCGTTTACAAAAATAAATCCGTATAATGGAAAAATATATTCAATAAAATAATACAAAAAGTTTTTTGTTAAATCATTCTACAAGAAAATAATATTGTCAGAATCCACAGATCATATTTTATTTCTATCCCGTCCAAAAATATTTCTTTCCTTAATTAAATTTAAAAAACAGTTTTTGAGATTTTGGCGGAATAATGAAAAAATATATTTTCTTTATTTAATTAATCATGATTATATCTATAATTAGTAACTCCATGATTTATTTTTTCTTCTGAAAATATACGTGTTTTATTTTTATTTGCAAAAATGCGTCCGTAATGGAAAAAATTCAAACAATTAAAATAAATCAAAATAATTTTTTAAGGTTATTCTGTAAAAATAATATTGTGCAAATCTACTGATCATAATTTATTTTTATATTTAATTTCAAGTCAAAACACTGAATAGTTTTTTTGTAAAGTGTACGACAAAATGTAATTTGTGTAGCCTAGTAGAGGATTCGCTTCGCTCATCCTAATTATTAATTATACGTGTTGACTATATATACATAATTATTAATTACACATGTGCCCTAAGTTGGCTCTTTGTGCCTCTGACTAAAACTTTTTATTTTCATATGACATAAAATGTAATTAATTCATCAACGGCACAGAATGATTTTGTAATTATACGAATTTCATTTAATTAAAAAACTTTTTAGGTATACATACCTCGATTTATATTTTATAACGATTTTCGTAAATGATCATCTGTTTTACTAGAACTTTCTCAAATAGTACTCGAAATACTTGTGCTGTTTCAAACTAAAAAAAATTATTGTTAAGTCTGCTGCTTTTAATGAGCACGTTAAAAGAGTCTTCAAAGTTTAGTCATACATGCATTCCTTGCTTTATAATTTGCACTCGTGTCTTGAGTTAGTCTTCACTGATAATTTAAACAGTGAAGTTCATAGTAATAAATAAAGAGTGTCTCATTTAAGCCAATACAGCTCAAATCAATGAGTAATGTTGAAATTTCCGGAAGAAGAAACGAGATTTTTGAAATACAGATAGTTTCGGTCCGGCCGAATTTTCGACAGCATTTTCATTGAAAATTCGTTTTCGGCGAAACTGATTTTGGGCCGTAAATGAAAACGAAACCGGATTTTCGGTCGATCTCTAGCAATAATTTCTTAAATTACGGCTAATGATTGCATAGGCAAATTTACTTTGACATTCAGCAGCTTTTCCCAAAAGTAGATGGAAAGCTCGAAGCGAAATATCTTCTGAGGATTTATCGATAACTAATTCCGCTAAGCGAAAAGTTAATTAACTTTGAGCAATTACCAAAACAATCATTTCCTCTTATTTGTTCGCAAGCTCATAATTTTCTATTGGTTATTTCCGAATTTAAAAATGGACATTCTTTTAATTTGAATATTTATTATGTAGAACATATTTTCTTGCCTGGTTCAAAATGCTCTCATTGCATATTCACTCACTCAATAATGAATATGTTGAACTCCTTTATATCGAGCTTGGACTCTGTTTTAATGACAAAAAGGAAAATGTAATAGTTTACCTAATATAATGCATTAAAGGTTATAACGATTAAAAGTTTTGCAAAATCACAAAATTTTCCGTTTTTTTTCTATTTTTTTTTTCTAAAAATAAGCAGATTATGTTAATTACCAAAGTGACAGTGACATTAGCGAAGAAATAATCATTTGTGAAGTAATTTCTGTTAAATGAATCAGTATCTTTTCGACTATCAAATGAATTGTCCTATAGTATTCCCTTTCTATGAGTTCAATAAAGTAATTAAAAGGAAAATACAAATGTAATGCACTCCCTCTCCCCTTCCGCAAAGGAAAAAAAAAAAGAAGAAAAGTATTTAAAAGATTTCTTTAAAGTAATAAATAAATTAAAAGTATGTTTTCTTTCATTAACGTCCTTCCATAGTATTTCCTTATAATATTAAAAATTGAAAAGTTGATTACTTTTCCACTTTAGAGTCCTTAGCGGTTTTTTTTTGGGGGGGGGGAGGGGGGGGGGTTTATTTAGTATGAAATACTACCTATTACATTCTCTCCTATGTTAGAATTTCGGAAAATTGTTTGCAGATCTACGCCGATCATGACCTTTAGAACGCAAAACCACCCCTAGTTCAATACTTTATTTATTTATATCACTTTTTTATGGACACGGTAACTTCCATAAATTCTGCAAAAATCTCTTCCAAACTGATACATAAAAACAAGGGGCATAAAATCTCGGTCAAGTTCCTTAATGGGCAACATCGGACCAACGGAGTGGAAATGGAGTTTTTTTCCCCCTTTTTTTTGTGAAAACAGAAAAAAAAAACCATAACTTCTTAATTATAATACATATCGAATCAGTTTAAAGTTATTATTACTTCTAGGAAAAGAGCCAAAAATTTATGTATGACAGATTTTTCATATCGTTAAAAATGACCTCTCGGGGCGCAAAAAAAAAAAAAAAAAAAAAAAAAAAAAAAAAAGTTTAAGAAGAAAAAAATCATAACTTCGTCAATTCACAAGATATCAAATCCACTTAAATTTAGTATAAATCTTCTTAATATTATCTAACTTTTGTAGTAACAAGTTTTTGATAGAATGAACTCTTGCAGCAAAAAGTTTGGTTGATGGAATTTATAAGAACATTAAAAGCACCATTTCTTATTTATGAAACATATTGAATCTGTTTCAAGATGTTACTACTTTTCAGAAAAGGACTAAAAATTATCTAAGTTTATCTCTAATCTTGACTTAGTTTTTGTTTTAACTTCGAAATTTACCTGTGCATGTAAGCCGAGCCGGCAGGAATTTTTTTTAGATTGGGTCAGTTCGGAAGAGAGTGTTGCCAAATAGTAAACCAGAGTTGCAAGTTTGGACTCAAATTTTAATAGGAAATTTCGCATTCATATCGTAAATTTCGAAAGAAGAGTTTTTACTTTGTGATCGCTAAATGTATCCTATTAAATAAATCATAAAATACTGTTCTCTTTTTTCTGGTATGAACTCGAAATTTCTTAAAAACAAGTAAGAAAAAGCATGTGTACGACATAGATTATGAAGCACTTTCCAACACTCTTCGAAAGCTTTAACAAAACTTCGTTATTTAAGGAAATACGGTGAATGAGATAACTAAGTAAACATTTAAAAATCTGATTTCAGCAGTTACCGTCCAGTGCCAAACATGTATTCCAATTCTTTTGAACAGCCCTGTATTTGATCTGTATGTTGATTTGATATACTATATACTATATAATGGGAAAATTTAGTTTAGCAAGAAAACATGTAACAGGTTGAAATTTCTCTTTCAGCAATTTATACAATTAATTGAAAAATACTTGAATACTTTTGTACAGCCCTGTAGTTTACTTAGTACCTTTATTACACGCCACTGTTTGGCTAAAATTTAATTCAAACTAAAACACTCTTAAAACTACTGAAATCGCATTTCTAGAAATTATCATCCATAGACGATATGTATCCAATTCTTTGCGTGACCCTGTATGTCATTTTATCTATATTCTACAAACATTTTTTAATAAATTAAATGCAGTTCAGCGTAAAAATGCATAACTCAGTTAAAAACCACCTTTAAGCAATTTGCGCTCATACACAGTAACCCTTACTAATTCTTTGGTGTAGCCCTGTATATAAATTATAGTATTTATACACACCATATAGTATTCATAAATATACTGAAACATAAAACCGCATATCATAATTAAAAATGTATTTCCAGCAATCACCGCTAATGTACAGTACTTCGGATACAGTTGTACAGTATGTATCTGAAATCTTTTGCGTGTCCGTGTAAATGCTATGCACTTCATATTATACATGAAATAACTTATAGTAAACCTTAGCGACGTATATCCATTTCATTATATATGAAATAGTTTAACATATGTATGAAATAGTTTAACATTTTGATTTATTAATTTAAGGATAAAGTGTTTCAAAAGAGAGATTAAGCGAAACCCTCAGTGCGATATGCGATCACACTTGCCCACTTGTTGTAGAATCACCCTATTATTGAACATTTTATTTCTATTAGAAGTATTGTTTCTAATGTTTTCTTAATGGGTTTTTGTCATCATTCTTATCATTTCATAATATTCTGTAAGAATAAATGTCTTTCAATATTTATATGAATGACTAGCTCCGTAGCAACCGGTTGTGTTGCGTTTAAATTTAACCCTTTATGTCTACTGCATTATGATCTACTGCAATTTTTTTCATGTAATTTTTTTACATAATTTTTTAATACAATGAAAATTAAAGGATATACATAAAAAAAAAATACTCACCCGTGAGAAATTTAACTCGTTAGAGGTAATTAATTAAAGCGGTACTTTAAAATACCGTCAGTACACTATGCCAAAAATATTCTCGTAACAGAAAATCCACATGGTATTTCAAATAAAGTCTAAACTCTTAAAAATGCTAAATAACAAGAAGACACTCGAAAGTTTACAATAAAAAAATATTAAATTGACAGTTTTATTTTACACATGAAAAATGAGTAAAAATTGAAATTTGAAGGCATTAAAAAAATTATTTTTTTTAGATTTCGATCTTGTTAACAGTCCTTTAGTTATGCGAAACCTATATTCCAGAGGCAACATGTTCTCCCGCATCTCCATATATGCAATATATAAATTTGCATATGTCATTTCTGGTATAGTAAAGAAGAGCCGGTGCCACAACATTCTCGATTTCCTATAAAAAATAGTAATGAAACAAAGAAAATACCAGGAAAATCATTACTACACTAGAATTTAGTAATTACATTATAAAGCAGATAAAAATTATGGGTAATTACACAGATGAAAAGTAAACAAGAAAATTTTCTCTAACACCCAGTGTACTGGCGGTACTTATAAATACCACTGAGTAATTCAACTGTTAAATCAAATACATACACCGGTCACATAAAATAGCTAGTCAAATTGTATTCTAAGATCATAATGAACACGTAAAAAAAAAATCCAACACTTATCTTATATCCTTTACTGTGTTTGCAGCATTAAAAAGACGAGCGTGGCAATCTGTAAAAAACGTCGCCACAAAACACATCGACTATTTCAAAGGTAGCCTCCTTCCTCGCTAAAATAACAAACTTAGAGCTACTGCTGCCATGTATCCGGCTAAAATGGAGTTAAGAGTGCTTTTGTAAAGTACTATTAGAATATTAGTAATATTCGCTATGAGATGAAAGTTTAAAGTGAGTGGTACTTGTAAATACAGTCAGTAGATAAAGGGTTAAATTGCATGATATCTTTTCGATTGTTTAGGAGGAAAAGAAATATTTCAAGTTTCTAGCCCTTTACATTTCGAATTTTAAAGAAGACTTTCTTTGGGAACATTTACAAAAGTAGTTCATACAAAGTAGTTCTTAAAAGTAACTACCATACAGAATTTCGATTTTTTAGTCTCATCAGTTCACAGAAATCGCAGTTTTAAGAAGTTCTGTGTGTCTGCACCCTTTTACATTTTGAAATTTTTAGTAATTGTTATGTGTAAACATTTATGTCGTAAAGGTAACAGCCATTTCAAATTTCTAATATGAGAGTTTTAAATAAATGGTAATTTAGATCGTTTAATTTACCGCTCATTTCCCGATTTTAGATTTCGAATTTTTTTGAAACCGTCCATAGTGAGTATTCTTAAAAGTAACCACCGCACCAAATTTTAAATTTCTAGCTCCAACAATGTTGCAGAAATCACAATTTTAGAACGTTTTTTGCTTCTGCACCCCCTTGCGGGTTCTTGTACCGATATATATAGAAAATATAGCCTATGTTGTGTATAACAGAGATGGTTTTAGATTTCAAACTTTTTGAAACCGTCCATAGTGATTATTTACATCTTAAAAGTAACCACCGCACCAAATTTTTAATTTCTATCCCAAACAACGTTGCAGAAATCGCAATTTCGGAACGTTTTTTGCTTCTGCACCCCCTTGCAGGTTCTTGTACCGATATAAAATATAGCCTATGTTGGAGCAGAGATGGTCACCAGCATTTTGCCATCATTATTTTTCAAATCGACTCTGTAGTTCCAGAGATAACCCCTTGCAAACAGACACAGAAACATTACTCTTTTATAATTGTATAGAAATATGGAATAGAAAGAAAATGGAATATGGAACGAAACGTAGAAGTTTCTGCATTGGAAAAATTCTGTTGCAAAAGATTATTATGTAAAACATCTACTCTAAAGCTATTTTTCTCCAATTTTGAATCGTGTTCATTTATTAACCCATAAGATACGACTGTCAGTCCATTTCCACTCAAAGAAAATTAATAATGAACCAAGAAGCAAGTTCGAGCGAGGTCATTTCATTGCTTCAAGTTTGCCTAATGTTTTTGTCAGATTTAGGTCTTGTTGATGAACATAGGTCTACTTTATAAGGACGGTGTCCTCTAGCATTTCTAGGAAACCGTTCTTAAATAAGATTTTGAGAGATTAATAGTAGATTTAACGCTATCATTACAAACTTCCCAGAAGAAATCATGTACTTATCGAAAGATGGATAGAAAGTATTCATATATATAAATAACGAAGAAAAATCGTGTATAAAGTATAGGTAAAAATTTTAAGCACAAACAGTATTCAAATTACCTAAAGATGTTTTTATTTACAATGACACATTAAAAAAAAAACAACCTAGTACTTTCGAGCATATCATGCTCTTCTCCAGGGTTAAAACAAAAAATCAAAAGTCAGAGGCTGAGTCCTTTATACAGATGAGCTGATCCAAACTTCAATAACAGAAAGGGGGTGCTGAGGCTATTCTGTAGCACTGTTCCAAAGTTCTATAGAAGTGGGGCTGCGTAGGTTATTCTCAGTATATTATACCAAATTTGGAATGATGTTGGATAACGCATCGTTACAAGTGTAATTAGCACGACGTAAAATTTCTATTGATTCACTACCCCCCCCCCTCCACCCCCCTAGTAAATTAAAAGCAAGATTTCACAATAGCACCGATCCTATCCATATGGAAGATTCAGCACGTATATACATAATCCCAGCTACTATAATTGAGAATAAAAGGAAAACAGATTATATCAATATGACAACACGAAAATTTAAAGAGCGTTTAACAGAACATATCGCAGATATCAAGCTTAACCAGTGTCGAACAACTATTTCTAAACTAAATCAGGAACAAGAAATTATGGTTGATTTTAAAGAAGCTAAAGTAATAAAGAAATTATCAAATTACCAAAAATTAGTAATTATGGAATCAATAGAAATTCTACGTCGTGCTAATTACACGTGTAACAATACGTTACCGTACATCATTCCAAAAATTTGGTATAGTATACTGAGAATAATCTTAGCACCCCCACTTCTATAGATCTTTGGAACAGTCCGACAGAATAGCCTCACCAACCTTTTCACTTTGAAGTTTGGATCAGCCCATCTGTGTAAAGGACTCAGCCTCTGACTTTTGATTTTTTTTTAAACCCTGATGAACAGCATGGTGTACTCGAAAGTAGTAGGTTTTTTTAAATGTATCATATTGTAAGGTGAATTTAAGGATTTGAAGAAATTGATATGTTATATCATTTTTAACTTAAAGTATAGATTATGGAACACTTTCCAACACGTTTAGAATAATGTAACAAAACTTACGCATAACGCCTTTGAAAACACAATTTCAGAAATTATTATCTACAGTTAGAAAATTATGCAAAATCTTTAGTGCAGCCCTGTATATGGATCTATAAATTTGTATGCGTACTATACATAGTATGCAAAAACTCAGTTTAATTAGGAAATACATAACACAGTGGAGCCCCACCAGTGGCTGAGAGGTTCTGCTCTCGAAACTGGTAGACGGGAGGTGCTGGGTTCGAACCCAATCGCGCCCGTCAGCCTAATCGTTCGGAGTTTTCTTCGAACCATGGATTTCCATGCGTAAATACGGGTTAGGTTCCCTTAGAAAGACCCCCGCGAAGGGCACTCCCCCCTCGGGCCTATATCCCTAGAGCAGATAATTGGCCGTCAAAGAATCAACCAACCAATCATAACACAGTCGAAAATTCCGCTTCAGCAATTTCTGGCAATAAACAAAAAACTCGAATTATTTCGTGCAGCCCTGTATATGATCTGTAGAAGTTATACACATAGAGTTATATGCAAAAAATTAGTTCATTTTAAAACTGCGTACCAAAATTGAAAATGCACCTCCAGCAATTATCACACACTGTTTCCGAATTCTTTTGTGTCCCCCTTTAAATGTAAAGTGTTAAAATTACCTATAGATTTATCCGATGCCATAATTGAAATTTTTTTACTATACATATAATGTATTTTTAATATTGCTAGTTATTTTCTCTTTTTCGCCTTTTTCCTTTAGTGCGTGTTGGGGAGAAAAAAAATCTAGAAAAAAAGCAATTCTGCTTTTTCAGAATTTGTTATCGCCCCCGAGGGAGAAAAAAATTATATTGCATATTATGTTTTTGGTATCCATTAAGTGTGTTTGGGGACACTGTATTGTTGTAAATTTATTCATACTATCACAATTTTCGTTGGTGGTCAGTAATGTTTAATTAATGGTTATAACACACAAACCCAGCAAAAAGCAACGTAGTCATTTATGAAACTCGACAAAAATATGTATCCGATTTATAAGCCTTCATTTGTTTGTAACCATCATTAATATGGATACTGAAAATGAAATATAGTTTATAATAGCTCCATGTTTTATCAGAAATCATTCATTTATATATTTTTTCAAAATTCTGAAAATCTTATTGCACACGGGTTAATAAAATTGCATTCTTTCAGCTTTTTGATGGGAATTAAGTAAATGCGGAGAAAAAAAGGCACACAAATATTCTTTAAAATACATTTTTATAGCAGTCAATATTCTTGGCATAGCACGTCTTTTAATTACATTTTTTTATACAGTTTTTATGAGAAAATGGCAACAAAAATATATAGTAATCGACTATTTTCCATTTACGTTCTATAGAAATGGAGTACTTCAGTTGCCATCATTAACGAAATGACTTTAAAAACTACAAAAAATTAATATCTCAAAAATAAATTGATGCAGTTTTCAAATTGCATTTAAAAGTACTTTTTTCCCCTATACGACGGTGTAAAAATTGAAAATGTGCGAAGTTTAGAAGTTTAAAAAATTGCAGTAGGATATTAAGTTCATTCTAATTTATAGTGGTCTGAGAGTATATTGTGTACAAATTATCTATAAAAGCTCCTCGCATTATTTTCATCAAGGAGCATCCTGTTATGAATAACTGACTTAATAATGTATTTAACTTTTCTGGTAATTTACGTATTTTTATCAGAGTTTGAGAATTATCCGGTGCCTAATATGATTTTTCTTCATTGCACCATAGCGACTTACCTTTCAACTTTTAAGTCCAATAAACATATTTTGAACAAAAAAATTTATTTAATAAATTGAATTTTACATACTACATAGAAAAAAAGGCTAATTTTATTAAATAAATTTTCTCGTTCAAAATGTTTGACACGAGTAAAACAAAAAGGGGGAGGGGGTCAGTTGGCCTATGTGCTGTATGTTTGGATATCTTTATTATAAAGAAAACATGTGCATGACTAACGCTAGCGTCATATTGACTATGGCAACATCTGACAAATTTCGCTTTTACTGCATTTAAACAACTTCTAAACATCGCACAATTTCAATTTTTACACCATCCAGTATAGAAAAAACGGATTTTTAAAATGCAATTTGCTTGAAAACTATATCTCAATTTAGGGATTTTTTTTTATGGCTTTAAAAATCATTTTCAAGCATAAACCCATTCCTTTTGTGTGCAGCTCGATTGCGAAAGATTAACCCTTTTGCACTATAGTTCAGCGTTTGCTTCCGGCCAATATTCCATAACGAAATTAAAACCATCAATAAATAAATAAATAAAACACAAATTCAACAGATATGTAATGGAACTACACGCCTAAACCAATTGGAATGATAATCAAAAGTGTTGTTGTACGAAGTGAAATTTGTGTCGATTTCTTTCGGTATTAACCTTCGACGTGCGCCTGATGTGAAAGTAGTGTTTTTAATGAATTTCAAAACTTTATTTGAATAGGTTATTGCTTTTTTTTCATATAAAAGAATGCTTTCTTGGTGGTGTTTGGGGGTAATCTAAAAATATATTTTAAATGTAAAAAATCTACTAATTTTAATTTCTAAAATGTGTAAATTAAAACTTTAAAAACAATAAAAATAGGTTTATTCGACTGTTTACACGTTTCGGCTCTACCCAAATCATTTTCAAAACAAATAAATAAAAATGTTCTAAAATTGGGCGGTCTATGAAACGCCATCATTCAATTTTTCACGCACGCTTATATGTTATTGTCCGACAACTCGTATACACTTAGTTTGTTTTATTTTAGGTTTCCCAGGTTCGAGAGTTCTTAAATAAACAATTTCTAGAAACATTGAAGATGAAACAATAATTTATTAATAAATCAAAAACGACAAAGGCATCAACAACATGCCCCAAATATTTCTTTCTCTTTATATAATATATTAACATTAAAGAATATGCATAAATAAATTTGTATAGATTGCAATTTTAACATTCATAGAGACGTAAGGATGCCTAACTTTCATTCGTCAATTTTAGTATTCATAGAGACATTAGGATAACCAAGGATGCCTAACTTTCATTCGTTTAACTGCATTTACTCAAATTTATTGGTTGCCAGAGTTATTGATAAAATGTTCCCATCCACCTCTTAAAATTCCTTAGTCATCATCATCAATAGCATTCCGTTTGGGGTTGATTCTTAAAGTGCACTACTCTTTAAAAAAATCTTGCCCCTATTGCGGCAGCTTATAAGCAAACCCGCTTTCTTTCGCATGAGCCCGGAGAAAATTCCCGGTTATCAAAAATGTTTCTTCAATCAGAACTCATCTCCATCTCCTTTCTTAACTTATCTTCTCATCTCTTTCTTGATTTTTTGTCTGCTTAAATCCCGCCTAGAAATCATCTACTCCTATAAAACTTTTCAAGGGGTGCGACTTCTTTCTCAAACCCGCTTTCCATTCGTTGCCAGATTTTTCGGACTCCATCATTAACATTTTTTAACAGCACTTTTTTACTAAGGTGGTTTAAAATCTACCCTTTAATATCTTAATCCCTTTTCATGACGTAAGCTGAAACCCGTGTTACCAAAATGAGACATTTTTATAGCTAACTTGCTAATTTCCCTAATAAATCCACTTTTATTCAAATCCCAGAGAGGACATATGCTTATTGCACTAGTCGTGATGACAAAATCGCCAGATGTGCAAAATTTCCAATCCCATTTATTTGGAAACTTTCTCTCCTCGCTTAACTTAGGAATGATTTAGACAAATTTATTGCCTAATCGAGTACTTTCCGTAGAATTCTCTAGTCCCTTACCAAACACCCAGTTACATTTATGTCGGCAATTCTCTCATTTTAGAAATTCTGTCTTTCTCGCGACCCCACGCAGCACAGCTTCCAAACATCTCCTGGTGGTCCACTTCCCATTTTCTGTTTTTGTCTCTCTTTCTTTCCCTTACCAAACACGTGTAATATGGCGAGATTATCCCGAAATTATGCACGTTATTACTATTTTTTTTTTTTTTAAACTTGGATATTTATTTTCGTAACCATTGAGTAGCTCGAGCCATAATTTTGGTAAGTTAAATGGTGCTGCATCGTTAATATAGAATTTATGTGTGTTACAATATCTATGGTTTCTTTTATAATGGTTGGCTAGTATCATAGATTAAGGACCAAGATGGGACATTTACGGCAAAATCTGTAATAGCAACAGTACTAGCGTCACTACCGACAAGGGGGAAGAATTAACAAGCCTCCGAAATTTACCTATGTTGAAGAAATATGTTTACCCTCTATGGTTTGCTTTTTTACTGGTATTGTTCATCATTAACTTACAAAATGATAATTAGAGTAATAATATAAGAGAAAAACCTCAGTTAATAACGTAAATATGTAAGTTTATGAGATTAAATTGTAAAAAATCAAATTCAGGTATTGTGTTAATTTATTCATATCGAATAAAACTTTATTGAGTGTCATGTCAGTACCTCTATTTATTTTTAACAGTTAGATTTATATAATTCTAAAAATTTGTCTAAAGGAATTTTTCCCCATCTGTAATTTTATTATTATTTCTTATATGTTAATATTATAAATATTATTGAATTGACTGTACGTTATTTACATTAAAAACAATATTTTTATTAAAGCGAAAATGCGTACATTTTAAAAGATTATTGTAAAGATTGTTTAATACGTTAAACTTCATAAATTAATAAAACATCGGCTATAAAAATTTTCCTACCGAATGGGAATATTTATGAAATTTTCTGGGATTTGTAGAGTGCAGTACTTCGTATATTTATATTACACCATTACTTTATGTAGCTTTAAATCCAATTATGTCATATTTACTTCATATATAGCGTTCAAGATGAAATTTTTACCCTGTTTTTTATTTGCACTTAAATCGTTCACTCATCATGTAAAAAAAAAAAAAAAGCATATATCTGTGCATGAACATAGAATAGATATTAGATATATAAAATAGATTATTTATTCTATGTTCATGTATCGGTGTAAGATTCTAGAGGTGCTATTGAAAACGTAAACAAGCAACATTAAAAAAAGAAAGATCAGAATAAGGTAGATACTCAATAATAAAAATTTTACAAGGATGGGGCATCGGCAATCGCATTACCATTACGCTCTATGGAAATGTCCCATCTTGTATGTTAAAATCTATGGCTAGTATAGACTGAAGGGGGAAAATATCTTGCTTCCATTGAAATTTATTTGGACTGTTTCTTCTTGATATTATCTTGCTACGGCTGTGGGTTTTCTATTATATTTATAGACCGGGAGGTGGCAGCACAGACAGTTACCTCATAGAGTTCACGGCTGAAATTCCAGAATTAGTTAAAACTCGATTCGCATATTAAAACGCAATCAGTCTGCCTGTCCTATCTTGGTGGAAAACACCTGAAAACCCGATTTTAGCGGATGACTCGTAGGTTTACTATTGTGTTTTCCTGCAGCCAAAGCTATGAAAACATAGGACTGGGTGCTGGAAAACACAATGGTAAACCTACGAGTCAACCGCTAAAATCGGGTTTTCATGTGTTTTCCACCAAGATATGACTTGGTAGACCGATTGCGTTTTAATATGCGAATCGAAATTTAACTAATTCTGGAATTTCATCCTTGAACTCGATGAGGTGATTGTGCTGCCGCCTCTCGTTCTTTTAATATCAGTTAACATACTTCTTTTTTTCTATACTTAAATTTCCTGCTAGTCATACCAATATAGTAATTTTTTTTATCGATCTGCTCTAATAAACAGTATTTCATATACTCCTGAGTAATTTTCAAAATTAATTGGGTCAATTTTAGTGCAAAGGATATTCTTTAATTTCGGAGGTGGTTTGACTACTAAGCAGTTAACCCTTTAAGACCGAGAGTTTTTTTTTTTTTTTGCTAGAAATTGGAAGTTTGGGTGGTTTCTCCTTATCGATAGGATCGTATTTGATTGAAAAATTTTTTTTTAAATACCCGATGTCAGGTTATGCCAAGGGAGGACCGACACAATTGTGCGGGTTCGGCCTTAATGCAGCCGTTTTTGGGCTAAATGTACACAATAATGTAGTTTAGGATTATGAGTGCAAATATCTAAAAATAAAAGTTTAAGCAAAAAAAGTTGTTGTTTATTGAGAATTTTCATCAGCCACAATGAAAATGTTTTGTTTTTGGACAGACTACTACAATTTCATTTTCTGAGACGTGCTCAATGCTCGCACCCCTCTTAAGAGCCGTTGAGAAATGGTATGCCCTTCACTCCGTTTGGATTGTGCCTGATCCTTCAATTTTTTTTTTTTTTCTTTTCCAGCAGTGGTATTTTGTTGAAATACCGACCGAAGTACATAAAACTAGGTCTGAACCAGAATAAGGACTACAGCAGATCCTAAGCCTAGATCCTTGTGAACCAGGTCTGTACTTTCCCACTGGTATACTACAAAATTTAAAACTATCCCAGATGATGCTGTTACAACAGAGTATGGTTTGTTTTTTATATACTGCTTTACTCAGGCACGGACTAAAAAAAGGAATCGTCTGCTCATCTATGGATAATTTCCCCTAATCTCTTGGTAAATTCAAGCAGACACTACGGAATCTGTCGAGCATTTGCTTAACTTTCCATAATTTATTATTTATTCCTGGTGGTTTACTTGCTGTGTTGACAAAATGGAATGAATTTATCTAACTTAAAAATCTATCTCGTGGTATGCATATAACTCATATAAAGCTTATAAATCATATATGACATTTATAATCAGAGCAGAAATATACAGTTCGTTACATTGCATATTATATATCTAATACTATCAATTTTAAATAGAAATCATGAATAGTACAAACTACAAACCTATTAATTTAAAATTAATCCGCTTTAAAAATGTAATTATTAAAAAATAAAAAAAATCACTTAAAATTTTTATATATAAAGAATTGTATCTATTTTGGAAATGGTAAATGCCGGACCCGCTCAATTGTGTGGGTCATTTGTTTTTCAACTTTGGTAAAACCTAATTAAATTTATCAAAGACAAAATCAATTAAAATCATGAATAAAGTATATGAAAAGAAAGATTAAATCGAAGCAAACGCTAAAAATCATATTTAAAGGAAATTACGACAGTACATACTTTTTGTCTATTGCTGTCAGATGATAGTCTTTTTAAAAGCAGAAAATCTAACCCTGTATTGTACTTGCTGCCTCCTAGTTGTGTCATATCAAAACATCTGAAGCCAATTAACTCATATAAATGTGCAGATTTGGTTTTAAATCTCACAAAAACAGGAAATAGTCATTCTCTTTTACTTTAGTATTACCCGCACAATTGTGCGAGTCAGGGCTTAAAGGGATATTGAAACGCCTATGACTGTATTTTAATTTCTCAAAAAGAGCTTGGACAATATTGAATAAGTATAAAGTTTGTATTTTTGCGAATCAAATTTATGTTCAGGCTTCTTACTATTGGCAGTATTCACAATTAATTTATTAATAGGTTGAACTTTAAAACCACTATTATGAGCAATTCTACGAATATTGTCTAATTCATTATCCAAGTTTATTTTCCATGCATGCTAGGAAAACTCGTCTTATGAAAAATCTATAGGTTGAAATTTTATGCGTAAATGGAGAACATGTGTTATTTGATTGGTTAGCCATGCTTTTTCTAAAAACAGATCTGTTGTTTTTATAATTTTCTTCTTGGCTTATTTCACAATTTGATAAATTCAAGAACTCTACGGGTTATCAAAAATATTTTAAATTTCTTTCTGAAGTGTTACTCAATATGTTATTTAACTTTCTATAAATTAAGAGGTGTTGTACCTTTTAAACGCGGCGAAAATTAACGAAAAATTTCAAATTTTGAATCTGTCTATCTTCAAACACTTTTTATGTATAAAAGTGAAATTTTAAATATTGATTAAACAGATTGCGCTTTTTAATATGCTACCATTAGAAACTGATTAGCCTTTCACGGAATTTGTGTATAGTTGAAATATTAGCCTTTCACGGAATTTGTGTATAGTTGAAATTAAAATAGCTCTTTTTTATACTCCGTAAGTCATTGCGCGCATATCTTGAGAACGTGGTGTATGGATTGTTATGATATTTGGTGTAGATACTAAGCAAATATAGGCCTTTAAAGTGACCTACTTTTAAATATTTACAGTGGTAATAGTTTGTTATTATTTTTATTCATTAAAAAATGTAAATTTTGGATTTCTTTTTTACAAAAATAATTTTTTTACATAGTTAATGAAATAATTTTGACCTAAGAGTAGATCTTTTAAAAAATACATACACGCTTATTATATATATATATATATATATATATATATATATATATATATATATATATATATATATATATATATATAATATAAAGTTTTATAACAATCCATACATACGTTCTCACGATATCATGCGCGCAATGACTTACGGAGTGAACAAAAGAGCTGTTTTAATTTCAGCAATCACAAATTTTGTAAAAGAATAGTCAGTTTCTAGTTGTATTATATTAAAAAACATCTCTTTAATCAAAGGTTGTGTTTATGACGGCCAATTATGAACACGAAGGATATAGGCCCTAAGAGGGGGAGAGTTGCCCTCCGTGGGGTCTTTCTAAAGGAACCTAACCCGTATTTACGCTTAGAAAACCAAGGTTCGAAGAAAACCACGAAAACTCCTAACGATTAGGCCGGCAAGCACGATTGGATTCGAACCCAGCAAATCCCGTCTACCAACTTCGAGAGCAGAACCTCTCGGCCACTGGTGGGGCCATCGCTTTAGTCAGCCTAAATTTCATGTTTATATATAACAAATTAATGAAGATGCACTAAATCAAATTTTCAATGTTTTTGATTTTTGACGATTAACTTACTACATTTGCTATATATGTAAAAAATCTATCGGAGTTTAAATGAAAAAAAAAAATGTTTTCTATCTATATTTTGTAACCCGAAAAGATAAGTCCGATTTGGATCCCCTTCTATTTTTATTCCCTACAATTATTTTTTGGCCTTTTATTATTATCCTTTAGCCTTTTTGGTGCTTTTGGTGAAAATGTATTCGAATTTATAGCTTTCCAAGAATCATCCAGTGTGGTTCTGAATGCATCCAGTAATTATTCTTATTTCAGAACCAATTTGAGTAAATTGTGCCATAAATACTAAAAACATTATTTTTTCTGTAATGGGCCAGTGAAACTAATTTGATTAATGCTGGGTTTATTTCTGAGAATTCATTGTCCGGTACGATATAAATTTGGGTAAATGTATGCCGGATATACTATAACTAAAGCTGATAATGTAGTTAATTTCAATTATGTTAATTAAACGGTCGCTTGTTGAAGGGAATAGTTATTGAATTTGGATCTTCTCCAACACTATCAGACACAGATGAAGAATAACTTTGGTTTATGTATTTGTCCGTTTAAGTTCCAACGTTCGAGGGGAAAAAAATATACATATATATATATATATATATATAATATACGAGACTTAGAAATACACCAATTAATGTTTTATTATAACTGTAATTTTATTGAAGGCTAATTAAATTTAATGTAAAGTGTTTACCTTTTATTTCTCTAGAGTGGAGAGGTAAGTAACCTGAATTAATCAGCCCCTTTTGGGGAATTCAAATAAAAATGCATAGTTTGTCATTTTTTAAAACCACACCCGCAACGGGGCAGTTCAATAGGCGTTTAAATTTCTACAGTATCATTGCATTACGTGAAGTTTTTTCACATGAAACAGGTAAAAATTATGGACACAAAAATGCATGATTTAAATAACTGAAAAAAATAATGCATCTCGCAAAATAATTTAAAGGCTAAATAATTTAAAGTTGTTTAATACTAAACAACTATAATAAATAATTTAGAAACAACTTATTTATTCCTACACAATTAAATTCATCTAAATAACAACTTGTTATTTATTAGGATAAAGAAAATCATGCGCACGGCAATTACCAAAAAATAAAAAGATAGAAATGCTTTTCGCCGAGTACGATTCCCGCCAAGAAATGCCACTTTGGCGCCAAAAATTCTTACCAATCAGATTTCGAGATATACTAAGAATTAAGGCTCGTTTACACGGAGCTAGTTTACTAGCTACAAGCCGGCGAGAAAAGAAGCGAGCGAGTCAGCTAGCGAGATAGTGGTCGTTTACACACGAACTTGTTTACTCGCTCAGTAGCCAACTCGCTATTGCATCACTTGCTGCGTTCTAAAGCTTTCTTTTATGTTTTTTTCTGTAAACAGTGTTTGTTTTTATATTAAGTGCAGAGTTTTCCTGCTTTTTTTTTTCTTTTGTGTGTGTGTTCGTGGAAAAATGAAGTGGAACGCAAATGATATTGCTGATTTTTTAAATGTATACCAAGAGTACACTGTGTTATGGAACATAAAACACACAGATTACTGCAATACGAAATTAAAAGATGAAATTTGAATTTTATATTCTAATGCTCATTTATAAAATTTCATTAATTTTTAAGGTTTTAAGACCCGTGTCCATTATTGTAACGCTTCATTTGTCTATTTTCAGTAATGGACACCCCATGAAATCACTGTTAACTAGTTTGTTGTGGCCATCACAAAACTTTCTTCTATATAAATCATGTCAATTAAATCATTTAAATAGTACAAGAAATTACATCAATTTAGCACCATTTCATATCTGAATTTGAAGTTTGATGAAAATTCGTGCATTACATCTTGAGATAGAGCTGTAGGGGAAATTCTGAAAAATGCAGCATAGCAGCGCCACCTGTTGGGCGATTTACACCAAAAACTAATCAGCACCAATTTATATTAGGGACTACTTGAATATAAATTTCTATTAAATTCCGTGCATTAGTTCTTGAGATAGAGCGCCCACAAAATTTGTGTCACATACAGACACACAGACAGACATTTTGTAAAAACATGTTTTTCGGAATCCCTGACCTCTAAAACGTGTAAATCCGTCGAAAACCGAAAGTCGAAAATTTTTACGAATCCAATACTTTCTTCTTGTAAAGATAGAAGAAAATAAAAATGCAATTTTAATGATGTTTAATAGGGCATAAAATCTTTTAACGGAAAATCTAATTAATCACATTTAATTTTTAAATTGCACTTATTGGAATATTAACTGTGAAAAATAGAGGAAAATATACGAATCTATGCACTGATACAAAACTTTTTTTTTCAGATTTTTTTTTTTCAATTATTGCCCTTTAAATACCCTGTACAGTCTCAATAATTCGATAACTGCAATTCCCCGACATTAGTATTTTAAAATATCTATCTAAAATAATTATAACATTCACCTTGTGATAATTATGGTAGTTATTTCAAACAGTGAATAATTCTCAAAAATATTTTATTTATTGGTATCCTATTTGTTAATTTTGTTCGAAAAAATCTATTTTGTTTCATTCACGCCGGCACGAACTACTCCAGTCGACATTGTTTACATATGCAGAACCACGAAACCACTGAATACTCGCAGCGATTTCACTAGCAACACCGTTTACACACAGCTAGTTTACTAGCCAGGTAGCTAACACGCCAGCAAGTAGCGAGAAAAGTAGCCGAGCTTTCAACTTTTTTCCCACTCGCTGAGCTGCCAGATAGTTCGCTAGCGAACGTGTTTACACGGGGCGAGTTTACTAGCAGCTAGTGAATTCGCCGGCTTGTAGCTAGTAAACTCGCTCCGTGTAAACGACGCTTTACAAAGCAAAAGTCGACCGAGAAAAAAGGTACTAATCACCTTGGTACTAATCTCTTTGGAATCGGAGAAGTATTCTGTGCGTACCTTTTTGTTTCTGTGATGCTGAGATTGTGTGACTTCTGAATTTAACTTAACTGAAACCTTTAACCATACATATTTAAAAATGCACCCATTGTTTGAGTTTGAAGGACTATATTATGTAAATTAGTTTGTTAAAATAAAGACTGAAGAAAAATGCATTTCGTTTTTGGAAGATCTCAAGTTAATTCCAAAAAAGAATGAAGTGCCTGCTTGTCCGGTATGTTCCGGCTCTATGGAAGTTGCTTGTCAGTTGTTGACGCATGAAATTAAAAATTGGCTATGGAAATGCAGCAAAGAAACGTGCTTAGGATCTGTGAATCCGTTACAGAACACGTTTTTTGAAGACATTCAGCTGCCTCTTTTGGATACACTAGTTATAATTTTAAACTTTACTGATAAAAGGGATTTACATGACGCATGGTATTTCGTAAATTTTTTTGAATGGACTGCCAAAGAAAAAAATATTGGTAAAGAAATGGTTAAGCATGTGTATGACAAGTGCAAAAGAGTGTGCCAGATTGTTATGTCCCAAGAATATGAGCGAGTGATTGGTCCATATGTTTCTACTTTGCATCTTATGTATTGTAAAAGGACTCTGAATGTCCCAAACATGAGCCGTAGCCGTAAAGCGAGTATATTTTTGGAGGATGTCAAGAATGTGTATCCAGGCTACGGCAAAAACGGACTCAATTACAAGCACTTGTCAAATGCTAATGATGTTTGAAATTTAGATATTTTTTTTAAAAAGGGAATTACGTTGTGTAAGTTTAATACAATTTTTTAAATTGAAATTATGATATTAGTTTGTCGTTTTTCACATTATAATTTAATATTTTAGTTGTTAAAATGAACCTGTATATTTTTACTTATTTAATCATATTGGGTAAATGTGCCGGTAATGTACAGCCTCCAAATTTTTTGGTTTTTAGAAAAATAATCAATAATTTTTTCTAGCAAACGTTGCATGCTTTTGTTTTGATAGTAATAGAAAACTTTAAATTTTATATACAAATGACCATTTACAAAATTTCATTTATTTTTAAGGTTTTAAGACCAGTGTCCGTTACTGGAATGTCTAATTAGTCAATTTCCAGTAATGGATGCCTCATGTGAAATTTAATTTCAGTAATGGTCAATTTGCATTGAAAAGGTAAGTAATCAAATATAGTTTTTAAATTGCACTTACCAGAAGGTAATAAGAACATTTTTTTTAAAAAAATAGCTGCTTATATTTAATTTTATGTGGTTAATATTTTTTATATGGTATTTTTTTTTTATTAAACCAGATTATTAGTATTTTTATTTTTTGGAACTCTACCTTGCATTTTTATAATCTGGCAATCAATCAAAATAATCAGGAAACAGAAAATAATATTCAACTGCACAAGTAAAGGAGGGGCTCATGTGGCTCAAGCCCCTCCGCATTCAAATGGACCACTTTTTAAGTCACACTAGTTGTTGAAAGTCTATTACTATGTCTTCAATGCTTGATTTACAAACGCCAATTTTGCAGTTTTATATTGAAATAATTTTATTTACTATTTAAAACATTCACTCGCAGTTTCATTACTTTCATATTTGTATTACTAATTAGTACAAGTAATAATATGAAGTAATTTCATGAAATACAACTTTTAAGAATTGAGATAAGAAATGCGATTTCCATGCATTTGCATTCGAAGACATTTTTTTGTTAAACCCTATATTGTCACAATAATTTGATAACTTGAATTATCTGACATTCAGTGTTTGAAATCTTCTAAAATTATTAAATATCGACGACCTAGTGATTTAATATCTATATATTTTTAATTTATTGATATCATAATAGTTAAATTTCTTTGAAAATGACTATTTTGTTTCAATAGTATTATTTTATTAAGTTCTGATCAAAAATAAAAGCATAAAAAGTATAATCTATTACTTTTTGTAGAGTTTCTGTGTCTGTCCATTACTGGAATAAGGGGTGATGTAAATAACAATCGATACATAAAGATTTATCCTATATTTATTTTCAAAATATCTTGATGTTTAATATCTTCATATATTTGATACTAAAATATCATTGTGTAATATTTATTTTTTTTAATCAAAACAAGTAAGTGTAACTGAATTTTCCAACTGTTACTGTTTTGCTCTGTAGATAAAGAACTTTTGTGCTGACAATAACAAAAAAAGAAAAATCTTTTCAACCTTAACGTTTGAAGCTGAATTTTTAAATGTAGTAATTATGAAGAATATAATTATTTAGATAAATTATTTACCGCTTTATTGGGGAGAATCATTTCTAGTTTTGCTTTAGTTCAGTTTAAACTGCACATCAAGTTACGAAATGAAAAAACAAATTTACATTTATGTTCAAATTTTACAATGAAACTAATTATTTTGTATTTAAAATTTTGTTGTATAAAACACAAAATTTTCATAAACCCTGATACAAAATCCTATAGTTTTTTTTTTTTTTTTTTTTTTTTTTTTGCGACTGTAAAAAACAAATTATGTCTGTTTTCAATTACTTGACCTTCAAATTTGTTACGTAAAGAAAAAGGCATCTAGAATACTGTTTTATTAAATTTTCATGCTAACTGCAGTATTTTTGTTTCTAATACTACATATGTCTGAAAATATTTATTTTTTTATCATCATTTATTATTATATATTATATCAAATATTTATAATTATTTTGAAAATATCGGATACACACACACCACACACACACACATATATATACAGGGTAGATGTGCCAGTAATGGGCACCCTTAAGGAATTTCTTTAAACTATTTTTTAATTAGTAGTTATAATTATTATATTTCAGTTTTTTCAATATTATATTAATCTATTAACAATACAGTGATGGAACAGCTGCTCCAATTGCGCCAAATTGATAATTCTGCGCCAAAACGATCATTTTTCACCAAAACTGCGCCCAACTGCGCCAATTCGATAATAATTTTTGAACCAAATCTAACATTTTTCACCCAAATTTCGCCAAAAGATTGCGAAAAACATGCGAATTTGGTCAAAAGATCGCGAAAAACACGCGATGTTTGTCAAATGATCACGAAAAAAGAAAATGTGAATTTTAACAAAAGATAGCTAATATCGTCAAAAACCGATCAAAATGGGGTCAAAAGATCACTCGAAAAAACGTGATTTCGTTAAAATATCGCGAAAAAAACCGCAAATTTCATCAAAAGGTCGCAAAACACGTGAATTTCCACAAAAGATCGCGAAAAAACGCAAATTTTGTCGAATGATCGCGAAAAGCACGCGAATTTTGTCGAATGATCGCGAAAAGCACGCGAATTTTGTCAAAAGATCGCAAAAAACACACGAATTTCGTCAAAGGATTGCGAGGAAAACGTGAATTTTGTAAAAGGATTGCTAATTTCGTCAAAAAACGAACAAAACACGGTCAAAAGATCGTGGAAAAACGCTAATTTATTTAAAGGATAGAGAAAAAAACGCAAACTTCATCAAAAGGTCTCAAATTTCGTCAAAAGATCGGGAAAAGCACGAGATTTTCGTCAAAAGATCGGGAAAAACACGAGATGTGCGTCAAAAGATCGCGAAAAACACGCGAATTTCGTCAAAGAAGCTCTAACTTGGTCAAAACGCGGTTAAAAGATTGCGAATAAAACGGAAATTTCTTCAAAGGATCACGAAAAAAAAAAAAAAAAAACGAATTCTGTCAAAGGATAGCACACTTCGTCAAAAAACGAACAAAACACGGTCAAAAGAACGTGAAAAAACGCTACTTTCGTTAAAATGTCGCGAAAAAAACCCGCAAATTTCATCAAAAGGTCGCAAAAAACACGCGAATTTCGTCAAAAGATAGCAAAAAACACACGAATTTCGTCAAGGACGTGACAAAAAACGTGAATTTTGTCAAAGGATCGCTAATTTCGTCAAAAAATGAATAAACCGGGCCCAAAAGATCATGAAAAAACGGGAATTTCGTTAAAAGATTCCGGTAAAAACTGCAAATTTCATCAAAAGGTTGCGAAAAATCGCAAATTTTGTCGAAAGATCGCTATAAAACGCAAATTTTGTCAAAAGATTTCTAAAAACACGCTAATTTCGTCAAAAGATAGAGAAAAACACGCTGATTTCAACAAAGGGTCCGAATAACACGCGAATTTTGTCAAAAGATTGCTAACAATACGCAAGTTTGGTCAAAAGATCGCAAAAACACGCAAATTTCGTCAAAGAATTGTGAAAAAATGCGAATTTTGTGCAAGAGTCGCGGAAAAAACGTGAATTTCGTCAAAGAATACCAAAATGACATTTTGATGCTCCAAAGTAGTTATTTTCTGCTCCAAAATGAGAATTTTTGCTGCTCCAAAATAGTTATTTTCTGCTCCAAAATGAGCGTTTTTGCTGCTCCAAAATGACGTCCATGCTGTTCCATCACTGACAATATTTAACCATTCTCATTGTCTCATTTCCCAATATTAATCAAAATTTCAATTGCAAATTACAGAAATATATCAAAACACCCAAAATTCCAGTAATGGACACCACCCAAAAATAATAGATATAATTGTTTTTGTGACTATTTAGAACCAGAATTTAATTAAAGTATGCTAATGAAACAATAGTTATTTTCAAATAAATTTGAATATTAGATTATCAATAATTAATAAAATATTTGTGAAAATTATTCACTGTTTAATTATTGTGATTATCACAAGATCATTATTTTAATTATTTAGAATGCTTAAAATGCTTATCAGAGAATTACAATTATCAAACTATTGAGACAGTCTTTTGTTTAGAAGGGTATAAAAAAAAGTTTGGTAATATTAGTGCACAGATTCGTGTATTTTCTACTATTTTTAACAGTTAATATATTTTCCACTATTTTTAACAGTTAAACTCCCAGAAACTATACAAATATGGAAGGCGGGTTGACTGTTTTAAATACTAAATAAAACAATTTCGAAATAAAACTGCAGAACTGATGTTTGAGATCTACTGATCTGCAGATTTACTAGTTTCATTACTACTATAAATTTAATATTAATTTTCCTTTCTTTTGTCAGAGATGAATAACCAAACATTTAAGACAGAAAATAGATTTATTTTTAACTTCTGCAACTTAATTGTTTATATTGAAAAAGGTAGGGATTGGTTTCGTTTGCTGCCACCGATTTTCGGAAACGCTTACAAGTAGTTTTTATAATGTTTTAAGTTATTTCAACCTGGCATATAGGTTTTGCGGATGCTATTCATTCTCAAGTAAACGTCTTCTTGTTCGTCAAACATCTCTTACATCCAAAACTGTTAAATTAACTGTATTAAAACTAAAATTAATATTTTTTTGTTACTCTTGCAAATCTAAATTAAATTACGCAACTGAAATTGTTTAATAAAGAATTTTGATTGTATCTTAAACGATATTCCGGTTTGAGAAAACTTATTACTAGGGATGCACCGAATAGTGATTTTGGCCGAATACCGAATATTCGGTTAGCCTAATAGTGACTAGCAAGCCGAATACCGAATATTCGGCTTTCTGAATACTTTTAAATGTAAGAGTTTGAAAGCATTAAAAGTTAAATTTTAAAACAATTTTATATAACATTTAACACACATACGTCCATAAACAAGATCTTTTTACAGGCAATTTTTACACTAAAAAAAATCTATGCCTTTAATTGTTAATTAAGAAGAGGATAGTTTTAAAGCTTTAATTGATAAAAATTTTTAATTTCATGGAATCCTCTCTGAATTAAAACAAAAGAATAAAATTTTCTTAGTATACTCTAAAACAAATATTTTAAAATCAAAGTGAAATTTTGAAGGAATCGGAAGAAAAATGTTATAATCATATACAGTACTAGGGGGCTCGGCCCCCTACGAGCTACGCTCGCCAACCCCCGTCCAGACACCGCAGACTCTAAATGCACGCTAATTTGATCGGCTTTAAAAAGATTTCGAAAGATTGAATTATAATTTAAAAAACAGTGGCGATCTCTTTTATAAACGAATTTCTATTCATTTCTCTTTGATTGGGGAATTGTAACGCCAAATCCGCTGCGGTACTACTTGATTATCCTGTCGACCAATTTCGCCAAATTATATAAATCGCCAAACCACTCGCCAAATTATACAAATTGATATAATTTTTATTTTAAATAACGAAAGAACAAATAAATTCGTACAACATTAATAAAAACACAAATAAAACGTCGAAATAAAAATAACTTGATGACGTATACACGTGTAACAACATTTCAAAATAAGCTAATATAAAAGGAATTAAGTAAAGAGAGTCTTTGTCTCCTGGTATTTTTTAACAAAGTGAAAAGAAAATTCTTTTAAATCAGACATTTTAAATTAATTCTCAAAATATCAAATAAATGTCTAGCGCAATTTCTAAATTTAAACTTTTTTGCAATATTATTTTGTGTTCATTTTATGTAATAACTATAATGTGACGTAAATATGACGTAATTTCTCCTAAGACTTCTAACGCATGTTAATGAATTTATTATTTTACAATATCCTTTCTCTGTTAAAATTCACGTGTATACTTTTTATGACGTAATTTTTAATAAGTTCCTGCTTTTTATACGTAATTATTTATTTCTAATTTGAAAGTTTTTTTCCTGTTTATAATAGTCACGTGTAAATAAATTTTTAATTTGAAGCAAACATTATTGCTTGCGCTTTTTATACAGTTGGCAACAGTTTAAATTAGTACAATTTTCTGAAATCTGTAAAAAATATCTCTAGAAATGCTGAAAATTTGAATTTAAAATAGAAATAAAACCTGAAAAAATGAGTCAAAATAAAAAAATTAATGCAATCTGCACTCCGGCAAATTCTAACGCATAAAATGATCTAAAAATGATTACACTGCAACGTATAGTTTTTGCTACTATAAAACTTTTTTAGTGGAACGATTTTGTCCAACTTTAGCATTAAATAACTCTTAAAATAATTCTTCGATTTGAAAACTGTCTGCATCAGCGTGTTTATCAAACATTTCTGTATAAAACCACCGATTTTCATATTTTTGTATGCATTATTTTTGTTAATATTAACGAAGAAAGGCCTCCGGACACAAAAAAATCAAAACCGGCGGCGGCGGCGGTGACAGCGGTAGTTACTTTTTTTTAGAATAGAGAGAAACTCCCGACTATCTGGCCTAATGTGGCGGAAGGGTAGTCCGGATAATGAAAATGCCGGATAGGCCGGTGTTCTACAAATATTCACTAACTTTGTGCCCCCCCCCCCCCCCCCCGCCATGATTTTAAAAGAACATGTTACACATATTAAGATAAATTTTATATGTACGGTACATACAGTTTCAAGAGAAGCAAAACATTAACATAAAATGTAATCCTAATTCCTAAAAAAAAAATGAGTAAATCTTATTTTACTGTTTATTAATAAATGATTGCACAAATATGAAAAATTATGCATAAGATAAAAGTCAAAACTTAGTTTTTGAAAAAGACCTTAATAGAGTACTGCTTCTCCCTGTTAGCCCTCTTCCGCGATGAATTGCCCCTCCATTTACGCAAGAAGTAGATGATATCAGGTGGCGTCGATTCCTGCTGATTAATGTACTGCAGTGCTGCCTTAATCGTCTTGAGCTCTTGCGAATGTGGGATGAGATTTTTCCTGCAATCCTTTTAATCATTTTCTTCTGATATTTGTCCCTCTGTCAACAATAACGTTTTCAATTAATTAATTTTGTTGTTTGCCATCCATTATGTAATGTCTTCTGCATTGACATCGTCAGATCCCAGTATATTTTTCAGCGGCGGAAGAAGCTTATCGTTCTCTTCTTCCATCATTGCAGTTTCCCACACAAGTTTGTTTACCTTTTTGGCCCAAAAGGATGTTCCAGGACCTTGCAATTGCTATGTTTGGAATTTCTTCCCATTCTTTTCGAACCAACCTGCATCCCTTGGCCGCTTGCAACATTCCTCATTTTTTTAATAGGCCGGATAGAACGGACTACGGAAGGCCGGATAGTCGGGAGTTTACTGTACTGTTTAATTGTCAAGAAGTGTCTAAAATCGTCATTATTGGTTAATTTTCTTGCGTTATACTTTTCAAATAGCAAATAAAGAATGTAAAAGCATTCTCTTTTATTTAAATATAATTCTATTTCTAATTATTCCAAATATTTTTATTTATTGAGAGTTAAAAATAGTTGTTTTAAGGTTTTTAAAAAGATTAAAAAAAAAAAAAGATTTTTTAAGTATTCGGTCTGAACGAATATTTCGATATTCGGCTGAACCGAATAGTTGGCATACCGAATAGTTTGATATTCGGCCTAACCAAATATTCGGTAGTATGGCCGAATATTAGGTGCATCCCTAATTAATGCACTATGAAAATTACCCGTACACGTTTCCGAAAATCAATGGCAATAAAAATAACTTTCTTTTGATAACTGCTTCTTCAAATCTCCAAAATATATTCGTTTGAGCTTACCAAAAATAAAGAACGCATTTCGGAATCCCGGATAACTCGAGAGGTTATTTTAACTTTCTTCTTTACGTTTCATTATTGTACCATCGAAAAGTGTTTGAAGTTATGCATAGAATTGAACCAAATTTTTTGTGTATGTTTTTGGCTGTGTCCAGCAGGTGCGCCTAAATGTGGAAATATTCCGCTGAAAGGGGGCGCTGTAATAGCAATTTTTGTGCCATTTTCATTATTGTACCATCGAAAAGTGTGTGAAGTTATCCGTAGAATTGAACCAAATTTCCTGTGTATGTGGTTTTTACCTATGCCCAGCAGACCCCACGTGAATTTGGGAATAATTCGCCGGAAGGGGTCCCTGGAATAGCGATTTTTCTCGATTTTTCATAGTTCTGGTGTACATTGGCTGATCATGCAGCGACCGGCAATTCGCAGCTAGCTAACCTGGAGACTCTGAAGCTGCTGATGTGCAACAGAATAACGAAAAATATTGATTTTATTAAATATTATGATTGAGATTAACTCGTTTTTACTCCGATTAGTAAAATGAAGGAGAAACTTATAATGAAAATCAAAGTTGGTTTAGTATTGAAGTAATAACACTAACAGATTAACGTCGTGTGTAACAACTTTTGTAAATATTAACATGTATGAGAAAGAAGGAAAGTTTTCGGATTGGAATATCCGACTAGTTGTAGATTACGAAACATTAGTATTTTTTGTACTGTGCAACAAAACCCCGTACGCAAGCCGCAGTTTCGGAACCGCTATTTTTAACCTTACAGTTTTAAAAATTCCTGAAAGTAACAATTTCGTTGGTACTTCAGGTGTTACAGTGACTGTCACAAGAGTTTAACTTTCAGTTTGAATTGTTGCAACCGTTTCGTCCAAACGTAATTAATTATGAGAAATATTAATGAGCTATTCTTGAGGCATTAATATTTTTGTATTGATTTCCAAGCAAAAAAGATTGCTGTTACATTCTGTATATCGAAAAGTATATTTCGCTCTCTATTTATTACATGTACTTCTGCGTGCATGGCAGGAAACATTTAGTGGAAATCTCTATTTTAGTTAATTGCTTAATTCATTATTTCGATAAATGACGTTTAAGAAATTGTTGACTAATGGTCAACACACATCATTTTTCATCTGTTGAAAACGGATGGGCGTGACATTCTGTTTACGTTCCATTTAACTTCTGTTTTTCTTCTTTTACATTTTGCTTCAGATAAGGTAAGACTAATGAGATAACTTCATAACGAAATCAGAAAGGGAAGAAAACTTCTAAGAAAGCAATTTGCTGTTTACTTTTCTTTTTTTTTTTTTTGTATATGTTTGTCATATGAAGAGGGTTGCATTTGTATATGGCTGCTAGCAGCAGAAGCGGATTACTGTTTAAGTAATATAATATGGTAAGGTTTAGGGTTACCAGATTTATCTATAAAAAAAAAGGAAGATTTTTATTGGCACTAGTTGTTTTTGTTTCATCACAGTACCATAATTTTTCACACCCTACTAAACTATGTTGAATGTGTCAAACATGTATTTTTAAGGAATTTTCCTTTAAACAATTCTTTATTAATCCGCTCGTACTCGTTTAATGCCAGCACGGCTAAAACGAAGACATGGTTAAAAAGAACAAACAGTAAGAATAACGGGATAACTTCATAACAAAATAAGAAAGAGAAGAAAACTTTTAAGAAAGCAATTTGCTATTTACTGTTTTTTGTACCTTTTGTCGTATGAAGAGGGTTAAATTTTTCTATGGCTGCTAGTAGCAGTAGCTGATTACTATTAAAACAAATTTCTTATTAGTTTTAAAGTTACCAGATCTATCTATAAAACAAGAACGAAAAATCTCCAGCATAGATTATGCAACACATTCAGAACACTGTAATAAAACCTCACAGTTTATTAAAGCGAAAGAAGTCTAAATGCACTGTGTAGAAAATGCATAAAACAGTTGAAAAACCAATCACTGCAATTATCGTCAATAGTCTGAAAAATGGCCGACATTTTTTGCACAACCCTGTATATGACCTATAGATTTGTATGCATACAACATAGTATATTAACATTTAGTTTAATTAAACGCGTAGCACAGTTGAAAATTTTTGTTTAGCAATTTCTGTCAATGAATGAAAATGTACTTGCGATCTTTTGTGGACCACTGTATATGATCTATAGAACATATACACACCAAGTAATATGCATAAATATAGTTACATTTTTAAACGCGTAGAATGACTGAAAATGCTTTTCCAGCTAATATTCTTCATAGACAGTAACGGTAGCCAAAAATTTTTGTGTGTCCCTGTAAATGAATGATAAATTATATCCACGCCGGATTCTACAATAAGAGCTTCGTAGTACATCTCAGTTATATACATAAATTTAAATACATTTAAAATAGTGTAATATCATTAAAATACATCGCAAACGATATTTCTCCATAAGCCGTAATATAACAGAACTAACCGCCCATGGTGACATGCAGAGTCAGATAATATAGACGAACACGCGAACGCCGTTCGCAGAAAATTTTCAAAGTTTGCAGACAGTTCTGATGGTTTTTTAGAAATTTTTCATAAAAAAAAAATTTTAAGACCCCAGGCGGAGAATCTGTGTGAGGCCCGTCGCAGACTTGTGAGAAGGTCTGCAGATAAAAAAAGCTATCTAGAAATTATTTGCCATGTACCATGGAAGAAGCGTCGTAGCATATATATTTTTAAAACTTAAAAATATTGGAAGTGCGGGGCTTATGCCGGAACGGCAGGTACAATGCCCTTTTTTTTTTTTTTTTTTTTTTTTTTGCCAGGGCCGGTATCAGAAACAGTGCAGCACCGAAGCAGGTGCTGCAGATTATTTTAGGCTTTGCAGATTAATTTAACAGATTAAAAATAAATTTTGCGTTGAAAAGTAAATGTTAAATGTTGATTTCTTTTAAATAAAGTTTATTTGGTTGGAAATTTTAGCGAATGTTTATGCGCTTGTTTAGCATTTCTCTGCAATTTGCAGTGACATTTTTACAATCGAAAGGGGAATTCGGTTTTAATATCTTAGTAAACATTATCCTCTTTTCAATAAAGTCTAATTCAGAAAACTGGAGGGGGGGGGGGGGGATTGAGAGCATGTAACGTAATGTGAGGGATTGGAAAGAGGACTTTTTCACTTTTGCTGTTAGCGGCGATATAGGACTTAGGAGGGGCGTGGCGTTTTTCTGCAGAAAATTTTTAAGGAATTATTTGAGTTTGCAGACAGTTTTACATTTTATCTAAGTCTGGTGACATGTTTGGTCTCCTTTAAAATTTGTTTGCGAAAGCATCATAAGCATTGTATCATGTTACTTTTATTCATAATTTAATTTACTTTGACTTCCTTAACTATAGCTAATGTAATCCCTTAAGCTAATATTAGATTTTGTTGCATTAAAATATTTCAATTTGTTGATTTTCTGTAAGCAAGTAAACCCTATTGATTTAAATGGAAGACTACGGGACTTTGGCGAAATATTAGAGATATCGCTAAGTTGGCGACAAACTTGGCGGCATTTGCCGACAGAACATGGTCCCCCCCCCCCTATGGTAACCTCCCTTATAGGTATGGAGATGCATTAAATGCTGTTCGATAGCCAATGAAATGCGTTTCATTCGAACGCTGTCATTAAACAATTAACAATAATCGCGATTTCTGTGCCACTTACGATAGCGTAATGTATATATTCTTTTGAGTGTCTCTGTGAATGAACTATAATCGCTAAACACCTCATTTTCAATACTGAACATGCTACGGTAACCCCAATAACATATATCAATTTCTTGTCAATCCGAGTATATTTACGCGATTTAGAGCGCGGACAATCCGACAGACAGGTAAAGCGAATTCAAAAACACTTTTCAACTATGTTGGAAAGTGTTAAAAGCATCTTTAAACAATTCACGCTCATTCAGTAATGGTTACGAATTCTTTTGTGTAACCATGTATATGGTCTATAGAATTTATACATATCCCTTAGTGCGCAAAAGATTAGTTAAACTAAAAAAGCATACCATAAATGAAAACATACCAATTTCATTATGTTTGTAACAGAGTAATCATTAAAATATGCCGCAAACGATGTTCACACCCCCCCCCTTGACCATAATCTAATGGAATACTTTTGAGTTTCCCTGTACTTGTACTGTAAGTGTTAATAAACATGGCACATTCGATAGTGAACATGTTCTTGTGCACCTCAATAATCTATATATATATATATATATATATATATTACGCTACCGTACGTGGCACAGAAATAGGGATTATTTGTTAATTATTTAATGGCAACGCTCGAATGAAATGCATCTCATTGGTTATTGAACATCATTTAATGCATCTCCATACATAAAAGGGGGTTACCACAGGGGGGAGTCTGTTCTGTCGCTAAATACCGCCAACTTGGCGATATCTCTAATATTTCGGCCAAATCCCCATAGCGTCCATTGTAAACCAATAGGGTTTACTTGCTTACAGAAAATCAACAAATTGCAATAATTTAATTCAACAAAAACTAATATTAGCTTAAGGGATTATATTAATTATATTTAAGGGAGTTCAAGTAAATTAAATTATGAATAAAAGTAACATGATACAATGCTTAGCATGCCTTCCCAAACATAAATTTTAAGCAAGACCATAGTGCTCGCAAAGGGTGGCTAGTGTGTATAAATTTCATTAAGTTTAAGATTGTGTAACACTATTAAAATACACAGCAAATGATTTCCCCCCATTGATCACAATGTAACAGAAATTTTTTGAGTGTCTGTAAATGAACCATGAATGCTACATACTTCATTTTGAATACCAAACATGCCATGGCGAAGCCCAATAACGTAAATCAATTACGAGTCAATCCGAGTATGTTTACGCGAGTTAGAGCACGGACAGACAGACGAACCGAAGTCATAAACACTTTTCTACTATGTTTTAAAGTGTTAAAAAGGAAGTTTTTTATTGACAGTTTTTTATTCACTTCAGATTGATCAGGGATATATGTGAAATATTCTGGAACGATTGCAAAAAATATGTAGTAGTTTCTATAAAAAGGTACATCGAAGTTCAAAAAGCAACATTTTGAGAAAATTGAGTTTAAAGTTTACGTATGTAATGTCCATGTATGATATAAACAAACTGAATTACTTAATTTTTTTTTAACTTCTTGTTGTCGTAGAAACAAAAGTAATATACCTTTCCAAAGAGGGAAAATAAAGGATTCAAAATCCTTCTATATATATAAAAAAAAAGTTTTGATTTGGAAATGGACCAATGAACATCTGCGTAGATATTCCGGGTAGATCACATCCAATTTGAATGCTTAAGCATGGCCTTTCATCGTTAATATTAAAAAAACTGTTGCATACAAAAAATATGAAAATCGGTGGTATTATAGAGAAATGTTTGATAAATACGCTGATGCAGACAGTTTACAAATCGAAGAATTATTTTAAGAGATATTTAATGCTAAAGTTGGACAAAATCGTTCCATTAAAAAAGTTTTATTTTAGCAAAAACTATACATGAGAATTTAATCATTTTTAGATCATTTTATACGTTATAAGTTCCCGATGTGCAGATTGCATTTAGTTTTCTTATTTGACTCATTTTTTGATGTTTTATTTCAATTTTAAATTCAAATTTTCAGCATTTCGTGAGATATTTTTTACAAATTTTAGAAAATGTTATTAATTTAAACTGTTGCCAGTTGCATAAACAGCGCAAACAATGTTTACTTCAAATTAAAATTTTATTTACACGTGACTATTACAAACAGAAAAAAAACTTTAAAATTAGAATTAAATGATTACATGTTAAAAGCAGGAAAATTACGTCATAAGAACCATAGGCACAGATGTCATATACGCGCATTTTGGCGCAACTTTCTTCCGCGCCAAAGTGTCGCTATTTTGCTTGATGTGGTAACCCGGATTATGTTGTTCATGCTGTTGATGTTTTCGCCAAATTGGCAACCGAAAAAAATCGCGCCAATATGGGGCGAATATGACATCTGTACCCATCCGGGTTACCATATCAAGCAAAATAACAACACTTTAGCACCAGTTAAGTACCCGTTGCGTATATGAAATTGGCGTCAGAAAAAAATTGCGCCAATATATGACATCTGCGACGAACCATATTTGCACTTGAATTTTAAAAGAGAAACAAAATTTTAAAATAAAAAAAAAATCATTATTATGCGTTAAAACTTGTAATTTGAGGAAATTACGTCATATTTAAAATGGCAAAAAATATAGCAAAACAAATTAAATTGAAAAATATATTTGTGCGAGATATTTTGAGATAATCTTTTCAACTATTATCGTGAATTCGAAGACAGCGCAAATATTTCCTTCTAACAACAAAAGTATTTTCACGTGAATATTAATAAGAGAAATAAAACTTTGGTGTAAATTACGTCAGATTTAAAACGATACATTTAAAATGAATTATTTAAAAGAACTATCTTATAGCGCTGTTAAAAAATACCGGGAGACAATGACGTTGTTTACTTAATTCATTTTACATTAGCTTATTTTCAAATGTTTAACTAATTTTTAATTAAATACGAAAACCGCCATTGTATCTCTTAACAGCAGCAGATTTGGTCTTAAAAATCCCCAATCCAAGGAAAACGAATGGAAACCCTTTTACAGAGAGATCGCAACTGTTTCTTTAAATTTTAATTCAATATTTTTAAAGCCGATCAAATTAGCGTGCTTTTTGGATTTTGGTGTGCCTGAACGGGGGTTGGCGAGCGTAGCTCGTAGGGGGCAGAGCACCCTAGTATTAAAAAAAAAATAATGACCTTTTTCATGAATTTGACTTCCAACTGCCCTTAAGCTTCGTCATATTTGTGATCATTTTTTTTTTTGTCTTCACATATACGAAAAATACATTTGAAAAATTCGAAGACAAATTATATATCCAACCAGAATTAAAGGAAAGGACTGTTTTACATGTGTCGTAAGATGTGGTGAAGATGTACGCAGTATTTACTGAAATGTATCTTTC
Organism: Maratus speciosus; assembly: GCA_963932465.1. Taxonomy (NCBI): domain Eukaryota; kingdom Metazoa; phylum Arthropoda; class Arachnida; order Araneae; family Salticidae; genus Maratus; species Maratus speciosus. Next base: position 93,107,130 of record OZ010786.1, on the reverse strand, counting down.
TATAAAAGTTACTTTTCAGCTAAAAAGATTTTGAAAACTTTGAAGTTTTTTTAATAAACGTTTTTAAATTTTAAGCTTATTTATTTTTTATATAACTCATGAACTACTCGGACGATTTCATTGCTTTTTTCACTAATCTGTACAGAAAAGGTTGCTTGTTAATTTGAGTCAGGATCTGTAACAATACTGCTTACAAAACTTATAATAAATTTAAAAGTAAAGTATTTTTGAGAGTGCTTTTACTTCCTTCGAGGAATATGCGAGCGGCTCACAACCATAGTAGACAGTCGATTTTGGAAAAAAAAAAAAAAAAAAAAAATGATATAGTTAGTTCATTTAGAACGTGCATAAAATCTGTTTTATCCGAGTAGTTCACTCTCGCAGTGTACTAAGTCTGTTTTCACATACAGTAGAACCTCTTTTATCCGAAACTCTTTTAACCGAAACTCTCGGTTAACCGAAATCCATTTTTAAGCTTTTTTTTTTTCTTTTACTATCACATTCTTTGTGTGCAAAATCTACTTTGAAAGCTTTATCTTTTTAACTACCATATTTCTTGTGTCCAAGCGGTCCTTTCCAAACTACGAGAACATACAAAAATTTTCGATCGTCCTTTTCTTAAGAGTTCCTTCGAATTTAACTTGAGATCCCGTAAGCTGCGGAGCGTAATAGTGTTATTACACGTAAAAATTGCAAGCGACAAAAATTGCTTGCGACTCGTCAGATTTCCTGAAACTTACGTATTATCCAAGCATTTCATTGGCTGTTCGGGAAAAGGCTTTTCCATCGTTCTTCAGATTTCCAAGCATTTGATTGGCTGTTACTGGCGACTCTCTTCGTTTCAGGCGTCAAAGACGCTTCGACAGAAAAAAAGTTGCTTGCTTTCGAAGCGACTCCCTTGGTGCCATAGGAATAACATGGAGACGCCCGGAATTTCAAGCGACTTTGACTCCTCGTGTAATAACATCATAACGAAGAAAACGAACAAATTAGCAATTCTGAAGCTTTTGAATGTTTGGAAAATGGTTTGGCATGGCTGGAGCAGCAGAAAGACTGATACTGGTGAGCTAATAATATTAGAAAACTCCGTGATAAAACTTCAAAGCAAAGGCAATCGAAACTGTGACGACAAAAAAAAAAAAAAATCTAATTCTTGCGATATATATAAAAGGTACTTAATTTCAAAATTAAAATTCAAGTAATTTATTCTTGTTTCTATTTTGCTATTGCTTTATTTTTATTAAGCACTTGTTACCATAATAAGAAATATTGCATTTATTTCACTTTAATCTTAAAATTGAAGCATTCTCGATTATCCGAAAATTTCGATTTTCCGAAAGAGGATCGGTCCCAATTACTTCAGATAATCGAGGTTCTGCTGTACTTTCTCATATATGTCATCTGATTACAGGCTTGGTTCACTGTGGGAGTGAATAAAACAGATTTTATGCATCTTCTAAATGGATTTTTTTTTTTTTTTTTTTTTTTTTTTTTTTTTTTTTTTTTTTTTCCAAAATGGACTTGGTCTACTATGGTTGTGAGCCCCTATTTTCAATTTTCACATTAATTAAAAAATCATGAAGACAGTTTATAAAAACATGTCATAAAAATATTAGATTAATTTTTAACACAATTATTCAATTGGTAAATAAATCACAACAGTTTAGACCAGGATGCGTCAGCACACACACCTCATTGAGTTCACGGCTGAAATTCTAGACTTAGTTAAAAATCGATTCGCATATTAAAACGCAATCGGTCTGCCAAGCCATATCTTAGTGGAAAACATCTGAAAACCCGATTTTAGCGGTTGTCTCGTAGGTTTACCAATGTGTTTTCCTGCACCCAGCATTCCATGTTTTCATACCTTTGGGTGCAGGAAAACACAATGGTAAACCTACGAGTCAACCGCTAAAATCGGGTTTTCAGGAGCTTTCCACCAAGATATGACTTGGCAGACTGATTGCGTTTTAATATGCAATTAGTTTTAACTAATTCTGGAATTTCAGCCGCGAACTCGGTGAGGTTCATTATCATGATCACAGCATCTGGTCTGATATCTGAATCAGCACAATAGAATAAATTGAAGGTTATTTTTTGGAACTGCAGTAAACGCTGCATGCGTAATTATATTGGAGAATGCGTAATTATATTGGATAATTACGCATACATATACTTTTTCCACCCACTTGGAAATTTACAACTGTTATATCATAAAAATGCTGTTCAAAATTTCATTCACCTATCTTCCAAGAAAGTTTAGATACATCCTTTTAAACATCTCAGATTATGAAAAAACTCATTTTGAGATAAATGGACTTAAAGTTTTAGATACGATCGGGAAAGGACTGATAGTGCATCTAAATCTACTGATATATCTAATCATCTTAGAAATATGCAGTCTGCTTTTATTTAATGTAGGTTCGTAGAATTTTATTAGCAGAGAAAAAAGTTTTTTTAGAATTTTCACCCACGGACCTCTTAATACGGACTTTTTAAAATCGTCAAAAAAAAAAATAAATATTTTAAGGGGGGGGGGGGTCTGGATTCCTGCAGAATGTTTTTGTTATATTTCCGGACTTTCTGCCGTTATAATACTATGGTACGCATTATACACGAGGCATATATATTTTTCTTTAAATCCCGATTTAAAATGGGGATGCGCATTATAAATAAGTAAATAACGGTACATCCACAGTGCAAGGTTCTCCCAGACAATACAATCCAGAAAACTGTAGTGGTTCGCGTTTGTCGAAAGCAAAAACGGTGTTTGAAGGACAACATGCTAATATCAAATTTTGCCAGCGTTTTGAGAAATTGCTGGCAGAAACGTTGCACATTTTCCAGCAGATGTACTGTCAAAGAGCAACGTGTCTTTTGGAATAGATTTCAAAGGATGCCATTTCAGGAGCACGTCTATAAGGGTTCGGAAGCTGTGACGGCGTTACTTATAACCATCTCGTCCAAAAACTTCTAGAAATATTTTCAGCAACTGTATGCAGTGGTTATGAAGGCGCTTGTGTGCAACACAAGATAATAACAAATCATATCTGTTTGAAAATACAGTCTTCAAACTTTTTTTTTTTTTTTTTTTTTTGTACTTGTAGTATATAGATGCAATAGATCACTCTTCCTCACTTTAACTCTTCGAGGAGCAAAGTAATTAATTTTTATGGTACTAGCAACATTTCTTTGATGTACATTTCCTTTACTTTACTTTAAGAAAACGGGGAATGAAATTGTTTATTTGAAAAAGCCCTTGATAGTTTTTTGTACGTTGAATGTCAATTTTGCTGCAGTATTACGCTACTGCATAGCTATCAATTTCTAAGATTTTTCCTTACTACTAAAACTTGCCAGTAAATTTTGCCTAATTCATTCGCCGAAATCTAAAAATTGTCAACGATTAAATATGGCAAAAATTTGTATTCAATTTTAGAGGTAACAAAACCGTACAAATTGTCAGCTATGTGATTCAGTGAACAGCAGGTGTTGTCTCTTCTTTCTGTTCATTCATTTGAACTTATACTTTTGGAATGGATCATTTTTCTTCTGATGGACTGATGGCTTTCATTAGTATGAAACAGCCATTATAAATGAAGTGTTAGATTGAAGATGAAAGAGCAACCGTAAAAAGTTAGAACTCTGATTTTCTGGTCAGAATAAAAAAAAAAAAATGGCCATATTTTTTTTTTTTTTTTGAGAGGGGGGAGGGCAATTTTTTTTCTCCATTCTGACGTGAAAATCAGAGTTCTAACTTTTTACGACTGCTCTTTCATATTCACCTAACATTTCATTTATAACAGCTGTTTCATAAAAATGGAAGCCATCAGTCCACCAGAAGAAAAAATAACTCGGTTAAAGCGGAAACTCGGTTAAACGGGACTCGGATAATCTAGACTCTACTGTAATACTGTTTGTAAAACGTTAAAATTAATGACTGACACCAGAATTTACGAATGAATTTATTAGAAAAAAAAAAGCAATTTAACAAATTACAACGACCATTTGGAAAATGATTTTTTCAAAGACTAAAATTTAAGACACAAAAAATCGCTCGGAGTTGATCATACATTACGTACGCTATAGATTAAACAATAACATTCCTGGACCCATCATGAACAAATTTTAAAAGAAATTTCAGTTTTACAATTTTCGGTACTGTAAATTTTTAAACTTCTACGGAGCTGGTCATACATTACGTACGCCATGGATTAAACATTAACATTCCTGGACCAATTTTAAATGAAATTTCATTTTTAAACTTCTAAACATCCCACAATATTATTTTTTACACCGTCGTATAGAGAAAAAAATGTACTTATAAATGCAATTTGTTTGAAAGCTGTATCTCAATTTGTTTCAGAGTTATTTTTTTTTGTAGTTTTTATTACTTTTTTGTCATAGTGGCAACAGAAGTATCCATCTCTGCTGAAAGTAAAGGGAAAATACAGATTACTGTACAGACCAATCAGAACACGAATAAAATGCGGGATTCAACTAATAAAACGCTTCAGATATGTTTTTGATTTCCTAACCTGACCGAGGACAATAACCATTTTTCCAAATGGTTAATAGTTGCTTTAAAAGCAAAATTTTATTAATTTCTAGCTGTCATTTGGCAGTTTTGAATTGAAATTAATTGGTCGCGCCCTGCATCTAATGCCTTCTTTATGGGTAAATTTTTCTTAAATATATGCGCTATATGGAACTCTACGTGTGGTATAGTTTACGCAAATAAGTTTATTTGGATTCGGAAATTTGAGGAATTTATGAGCAACGAAGATCTTTTTACCAACTGTGTCGTAATTTACACACGTCATGAAATTAGAAAATTTTAAACGTCATTTGATTTTTTTTTTCTTGCTTGTCATGTACCATCCGCTTACCCGTCCTCCAATGCATAGAAGAATCTATGCATTTTGCTTTGGACTTTCAACGAGAAATTTTGTTTATTTATTGATATAATTTTAGTATTTTTTTTTTCATGTCAACATTCTTTTTTCTATGCACATACAAAACGTAAAACGATGAATGCGGTATCATTCGAAAAGATTTTGAATAGTCTTTTGATTTTGACATACACGAAAAAAAAAAAAAAAAAATAAGCAAAAAATAATATAGAAATATATAATTTATATAAAAATATATAAAATATATAAAATATATAAAAATTAGTTATCAAAAACAATTTTTACATTTTCTAATAAATAAAAAAAAAAAGTCATTAAAAAAAAGCAATTTAACAAATTACAACGACCATTTGGAAAATGATTTTTTCAAAGACTAAAATTTAAGACATAAAAAATCGCACGGAATTGATCCTACATTACGTACGCCATGGATTAAACGATAACATTTCTGGACCCATCATGAACAAATTTTAAAAGAAATTTCAGTTTTGCAATTTTCGGTACTGTAAATTTTTAAACTTCTACGGAGCTGGTCATACATTACGTACGCCATGAATTAAAAATTAATAGTGTTATTACACGTAAAAATTGCAAGCAAGAAAAATCGCCTGCGACTCGTCAGATTTCCTATGAAACTTACGTAATAGCCAAGCATTTCATTGGCTGTTCGGGAAAAGGCTTTTCTATCATCAGATTTCCAAAAAATCTCACGACCAATTTTAAATAAAATTTCATTCTTAAACTTCTAAACATCCGACAATATTACTTTTTATACCGTCGGATAGAGAAAAAAACGTACTATTAAATGCAATTTGTTTGAAAGCTGTATCTCAATTTGTTTCTGATTTATTAATTTTTTTTGTAGTTTTTATTACTTTTTTGTCATAGTGGCAACACTCTGTTGTCCATCGTTGTTGAAACCAAAGGGAAATACAGATAACGAATAAACTGCGGATTAAACCAATGAAAACGTTCAGATATGTTTTTGATTTCCTACCCTGACGAGAACAATAACCATTTTTCCAAATGGTTAAAAATCTCTCAAATTGACAGAAAAAAACTGTCAATGTTGGCACCTGTGGAAAACCGAAAAATATCTATTTACAGAAAATATGTGTAATTTTTCATTAAAACAGCTTTTTTTTGTAAAAAAATGTAGATTTTTTTTTCTGTAAAAATTACAAAATCCACATTTTTTTTACAGGAAAGTTTGTTTTTTTTTAAACAATTTTTTTTCTGTAAATTAGAATTTCTTTTACAGCGTAGTATACTCATATTTCGACACCTTAAATTGCAGTTAACTAAAAATTAACGACAAAAAATAACAGCACGTAATCTGCAAGATTGTAGTACGAAAGCCTCGCACTTGTCCACTGGTAATTCGGTACTTCTTTAACCCTTTATGGACTGAATTGTGAATTCTTGAAAATTTTATCTTCTAAAGCATTTTTCGTGAATTGGTTTAACTACATTAGAAGATTTACATAATCATTTAATAAAATTTAGAAGGATTGAGTAATTTAGACGGATTAATTAAATTTTGAATTTATAGAGATTTTGTTCAATATTTATAACACCACTCATTTATTTTTATTTTATATATTTTTCTTAGTATTTTGTAGAATTAGAGAATGTACAAATATATAATGTTTTTAGAATAGAAATATTTCCGAATTGAAAAATCCCCATCCCCGCCACCACCACTCACACCAAGAAAGCTGAAAAGATGCAAAGGCAAAATAAATCATCTTTTTAAAAATATTTTTGTTTTGTGTAACCGATAATACTTTTGGAACAAGATAAAGTAATGTATCTATAACTCATTGTAAACTGTATTACAACTAATCGATGTATTAAATGAATTTTATAACAAGTTATTTTAATGGTACTTATAAGTACCGTCTGTAGATAAAAGGGGTAAAATGGACGCCTTTGAGTAAACATAAAATCGAAAATATTTGCTCTTTTATTCATGCTAAAGTACACAAATTGGATTTGTCTCATTAATTCGGACGAATGCGAAGCTCTTAAAAGCATTTTATTTATAGTGGGAGCTTTTACTTTAATGCCTAGGGAAATACTATTATAGTCATCCGAGCAAGGTAAAAGTATTAACTTTCAATTAAGCTGATTTTATGAAGAGTAATACTTTACACGAAATGGGAAAGTTCCAGGACAGCGATATGTCTCTGCGGTGATGCTGATATTTATGGCGGAGAAAATTTTTGAAATAATTTTTGTAATTTAGTTCGAGAAGGAGGCGGATCTGAAATTAGGAATAAAAAAATTAGTCATAACAAAATAAGTTATAAGCACGATCGTTCGGCTAAAACAGAAAGTCCCATAAAGAAGAAGAAAAAAAAAATCAGCACACACACACACACCATGTTTTCCAAAAATGACGGGCTTATCTGAAAATTTGTTTTTATTTCTATTATTTTTTATATAGTAAAGTCATATGACTTAAATAACATTCAGTTTCTCAAAATTTGGTGTTAAGGTACAAACTTACATTACGTTTTTAAAATAGTTTATAGCTTTTTTAACTAGATATTACTAGGACATGACATGCAGTTCGGATTAGATTCCTGCATCGAGTCAGGTAGCCCGCTTTTGCTCCGACCCGACCCATGGTTCGAATCTGGTCTGGATCATTGACGCTATAATTTTCTTTGCGGAGCAGGTTCGGGACTGATTGACTTTAATTGTTTCAGGTTCGGGTTTGATTGACTTTCATTGTTTCGGGTTGGGTTTTGACTCTTACTGGTCGGTTCGAGTTCACCCGATTTTTCAAAAGAATGTCCAAAATATTTTTTTCAGTGAAAAATCTATATACAATAAAACTTCCATAATAGACAGTCCCGAAAAGTGGAGACCTATATTAGTGATGCAACGAATAGTGGTTTGGCCGAATACCGAATATTCGGCCAAGTTACAGCCGAATATTCGGCCTATTCGGCCGCCGAATAATGAACTAATTTTTGCCTAAAAACAAAATATAGTATGCACTATATGCACAATTCTTGTAAATTTTACATTTAAAATGTATTGTTTTCTTAAAAAAAATATTTATATACAAATTTTTAATTTTTTAAAGCATTATTTTACTCAGAAAAAATATTCGGCTATGTTCGGCCTAAAAATTGCCTCAATAATATAATTCAGCAACCCCCCACCCCCACCCCCTCCAAAAAAAAATCTTAGCAAAAGTTCCTCATCAGGTATTGTCTATTTGCATTTTAATAAATATTATGTGTGTTGCTGTTACATTTTAAAATAATGACAAAATTTGAAAAGTACTAGGAAAAGAGTTTCAACTTTCAGATGAAATAAAATAAAAAATAAGAAATCTTAATATCTAAAGGAAAACCTCTGATAGAAAGGATGAAAGGAATATCCTCTAAAATGGTGAAAAGAAATCATTGTAGACTTTATAAAGCTCACAATTAACAAAAACATTTTTATCATTTATTATTATCATTATTTTTTTTTCTTTGCTGTCAGCAGATAGCACCAGAGTTCTTTATAGGTATAATTCAAAATATTATTGAAAGAAATATTTTTTTATGTAACAACTAACAAGGGATAAATGTTAAACTTCCCATTATGATAAAAAAAAAATTGAATTTGCTTGTACAGCTGTATTAAAACAATTTTGAATAGATTAATTTTAAATTTAACAGATTATGTCAGCTTATTACAAGCAGGTACGTTTTGTACTTACTGATACAGCATAAAAATTTTTTAACATGATTCCTAAATTAGCCTCTTATATAAAAATGGGTAGATAAAAACCATTCGGGGTATGAAAGTTAATGGGGAAAAAAAGTGTTAGTTAATTTCAAATAAAATTTTCATTATTCATGATGAATATAAATTGTCAAATTAAAAAGTTATACTGTGTAAATATAAAAACATTTATTACAGTATTATTCGGCCAAGGCCGAATAATGGACTTGATATTCGGCCGAAGTCGAATATTCGGCAGACAGGCCGAATGGGCCGAATATTCGGCTTCGGCCGAATATTCGTTGCATCTCTAACCTATATTTAGCGAACACTTTTTCAATCCCTAACACTTATATATTTGTACGCTCGCAGTAACATGTATACAGGTATATACCTGTATGTGTACATAAACTATCACAAATACAATACATTTATTTTTGTGTGAATCAAAAACGAAATGTTTATAATATTTTTCATATTTTCTGATAGAAGAAAAAAGTGCTCTTAACTGTACCGCAAAGAAAGAATAATCTATGACCACATTTCTTATAGATATTTTTATTTCTCATGCAGTAAATTTAATACCTACTCATTCATATTCAAATATGTAAGTATTTTTATCTGAAACATAGTTATGCTCAAAAGTTTTGTAACAGTTCCAAAAATCTAAGTCTGACACACAAGAAACATTCTAGATTCACTTTGATCCGAAAAAAGAAAATTTGGGACAACCAGAGCCCGCGTGCAGGACTAATCAACGATTCCGAGGTATCCGCTATTCAGAGGTTTTGCTATATTTTAATAGAATATGTCCGTTTTTCTATATAAAAAATAAATTTATTAGAGATATAACTGTAGATTACTTTTCATAATTGCACTAAAACGTAATGCATCATAACTGCATTCCTTTCATTTCAGGTTCGGGTCGGGTTGCGCGTCGAGGTATTTCGGATTCGGTTTGAAGTAAGTCTAATTCGGACTGAAATGTGTCGGGTCGGGTTGTTGGTCGCCGAAAATTATTTTGTCTGATTGGGGTTCGGTTGCGCATTGGGTTGGATCTGGTACAACCCGTTTCGTGTGGTACTCTAGTTCGGATTCGGGTCGACTTTAAATAGAATTTTCAGTTTCGTATCATAACGAAAATCAAGTGTTTCACCTCGCAATACTTCCCATTGTTCAAAAATATTTGTTAAAGGCTTGTAATTTATTTTGTAACGAATTTATAAATTTTCTTTTAATGGCAATTTTCCTAAATTGTGTTTGAAAGAAATTATACTATAGATTGCATTGTGTCTTTTTATTATTATTACTCAAATTTATTTTTATCTCTACCATATAAAGAGTAAAATATTGATCATTAATATCTCTAGAATTGTACTGTTGTCATTCATATCGTGCCTTCTGTAATACATCCAGACATCCAGATACACAATTAGATTCTTTATTATCTATTGTTTTCTTCATGACAATTGAAGACTGGATATTTCTACAAGAAAAGGCTTCACTCTATAATTCATTTTCCATTAAATCTTGTATGGAAGCTTATGAAGCCGAACAAATTAAGTGGCCATGGCTTAATCTAAATCAAATCGAAAATGACCAGGTCTTGTTAGTATGAAATGTGTATAGAAATAAGGATTAAATTCTACCGGTTGGAAATGGAGAATATAGGTGAAAATCATATATACACATACTTGCCACCCTCCGGTTTTTTAAACAACAACAACAACAACAACAACAACAAAACACTTTGAACCAGAAAATTTGTTTAATTAAATGTGCTTTGCATTAAATATGTTAGGCAGTTCAAAATTTACATATTTCCACTCATTAAATACATTTCTGGTTCGAAGTATAATTTTTTGATTTAAAAAAAAAGCCGGAGGTTAGCATGTATGTATATATATATGTTATAAAATTAATAAGATGCTCTATAGACTTTTTTAATTAGTATACCTTCCCCTTAGTTGCTAACTCAGTTTCTATGTCTGCCCCAAGTAGCACTTCAAAGCGTTAGAACCCCATAAGAGATATTATCAAGTATAGCCTATTTTCGATAATCATCAGTGCAGACATATATTCGATGTCTTGACACTTCTCAAACATCATAATTTCTTGGCTACTTTCAAATCCCAATTAAATTCAGAAGCAACTCGCAACGCATGGAACAATTATCAAGTATTTATAACTTTTAAGTGTAGGAGAGCATGAACACGTATCCTATACTAAAGTGAAAGCCAATTATCCAAGATTACTCAGGAGCATCTAATATAAAACAGTCTAAGGCTATAGGTTGTAATAAAGTAGTCTTCAAGTGGTGATCTTCTCTTAGAGATTCGCGCAGATTCCTGCGAGCCGCCATTGGGAACAGACGGGATTAGGGCTGCTCGGATTGACCCCGGCGGGTGCCGCCTTGGATGACAGCGATTCCGGCTAAGGTGTCTCTACGCCCAATAAAGCAATGTATAAGCAAACACTGTGTTTTTAAGTACGAATGCCAACAGCCACGACCCCAAAACCTAGTTTTATATCCTTTTCTCAAAAACTCTAGATTTTTCACATTTAATATATTTTTTTTAGATTTCCCACTAACAATATGCCAACAATCATTTTTATATAAAAAAAATAGCAATTATGTATTAAAATAAAATTTTGAAATTTATTAAAAGGGATACTTTCGTATTGGCATGGTGCCAGGAATTAACAGTCGAAGAAACCGCCAAAGATCGCTAACCTTTTTAACACTTTCCAACAGAGTTGAAAAGTGTTTGACTTCGGTTTGTCTGGCCGTCTGTCCACGCTCTAACTCTCGTAAATATGCTCGGATCGTTTCGAAATTTTTGGATGTTAGTGACCTCTACCATAGCACGTTCCCTATTTCCAATGAAGTTTGTAGCATGTTTAGTTCATTGACAGGGACAGTCAAAAGTTTTCCGTTACATTACGGCCAATGGGGAAAAATCGTTTAAAGTGATTTTTAATGGTGTTACACTCTCTCAAACATAGTAAAATTGATATTCATTTATGAAGTCCACTAAAATATGAATTCTGTTGAATATGCGGTGCAAAGAATAGTTATTGTTCATTTACAGGGCCACACAAAAGAATTCCATTCATAGAGGTATAGGGCAAATTGTTTGCGGTGTATTTGAAAAGATTTCAGATACCGGATTACTGTATATTAGTAATGATTGCTCGAAATGCATTTTTAATTATGATATGCACTTTTTTAGGGCTTCGTTCATCTGACGAAACCCTATTCGTCTAGCTCCCCTGTCTGTCTGTCCGTCTGACTGCCACAGAGCCCGTTCTCAAACTATACATGTTGGAGACTTGAAATTTTGCATACTTATAGCTGAACACCACACATCATACGACAAACCATAAAATTTTGAAAAAGTCGTACATTTAACCCTTTGGGCTCCCACATGTGTATTTTAAACAATTCTTTCTAAGTGAGCCCTAATTAGGTTGGAGGCGTGAAATTTTGCATACTTATAGCTGAACACCTCAAATTAAGTGGTAAACCATAAAAGTTTGAAAAAGTCGTACATTTAACCCTTTGGTCTCCCATATGTGTATTTTAAACAATTCTTTCTAAGTGAGCCCCTATTGAGGTTGGAGGCGTGAAATTTTGCATACTTATAGCTGAACACCTCGCATCAAATGACAAACCATAAGATTTTGAAAAAGCCGTACATTTAACCCTTTGAGCTCCCACACGTGTATTTTAAACAATTCTTTCTAAGTGAGCCCCTATATAGGTTGGAGGAGTGAAATTTTGCATACTTATAGCTGAACACCTCCCATCAAATGACAAACCATAAAATTTTACAAAAGTCGTACATTTAACCCTTTGGGCTCCCACATGCGTTTTTTAAGCAATTCTTTCTGAGTCCCTTATTAAATTGGAGATTTGAAATTTTGCACACTTATAGCAGAACACCTGAGGGCAGGCGACAAATCATAAAATCTTGAAAAAGTCTTACGTTTAACCCTTTGAGCTGCCACATATGTATTTTAAGCAATTTTTTCTAAGAGAGCCCCTAATTAAATTGGAGACATGAATTTTTGTATACGCATTGCTAAATACCTCAGACCACACGGCAAATCATAAAATTTTCAAAAAGTCTTGTATTATTTACTCTTCCTAGCTCTAACTTGTGTATTTTAAGCAATTTTTATAACCTCCGCCCTTTTCACCCGGAGAGCACTTTCCACCTTTTGCCGACAACCCTTTGACCATTCTTTCATATTATGCACCATAGCCTTACATATTTTAGTTCCACTTTTTACCGCCAGGGGCGCCTACTTATCTCGGGTGCTATCAGCCCAATCCCCTCGACTAATATATCTACGGATAGTCTATAAAACGGAATTTCGTTCGGATAGAGGTTTGTTTACAATAGAGTGCGCCCCTGGTTGCGAAATGTGGAACTAACAGATTTTTCAAAAGGATAAAGTGTTTTGAAAGGAATATTAAAAGAAACCCTCTGTGCGTTCTGTGATCACACTTACTTACTTGTTCACTATATTTATGCATAAAGTGCGTATAAATGCTATAGTTCATATACAGAGCTACAGAAATGAATTCGTAAAGGTTACTGAGTATGAGCTTAAATTGCTTAAAGGTGGGTTTTAAAGGAGTTATGTATTTTTACGCTGAACTGGATTTAGTTTACTAAGAAATATTTGTAGAATATAGATAAAATGATATACAGGGCCACGCAAAGAGTTGGATACATGGTCGTCTATGGGTGATAATTTCTGGAAATGTAATTTCAGTAGTTTTAAGCGTGTTTTAGTTTGAATTAAATTTTAGCTAAATAATGGCATGTAATAAAGGTACTAGGTAAACTACAGGGCTGTATAAAAGTATTCAAGCATTTTTCAATTAATTGTATAAATTATTGAAAGAGAAATTTCAACGTGTTGCATGTTTTCTTGCTAAACTAAATTTTCCCATTATATAGTATATATATCAAATCAACATACAGATCAAATACAGGGCTGTTAAAAAAAAATTGGAATACATATTTGGTTATGGACGGTAACTGCTGAAATCAGATTTTTAAATGTTTACTTAGTTATCTTATTTACCTTATTTCTCTAAGTAACGCAGTTTCGTTAAAGCTTTCAGGGAGTGTTGGAAAGTGTTTCATAATCTATGCTGAACGCATGATTTTTCTTGTTTATTCTGATAATTTCAGTGGTTTAACCGTGGTTCGATTACATGTCTTAAATTTGTGTTTTATTTGTATTTTATAATTTTATTTTTAGATTGATAAAGTTTTAATTTCGTTATGGAATATAAGCCGGAAACAAATGCTGAAATATTTTATTTATATTAATTTAGTGCAAACAGATTTATAATCGTCTGTCTGCAAGTGACAGAGATTTTAAAATAATTTTCAAGTACGATTTTTTTTAAACAATAAAAATTGAGTAAATTGCGATACAGCTTTCAAGCAAATTACTATAAAAATTTCAAAGAAATTGCATTTGAAAGAACACTTTTTTCTCTATTCGACGGTGTGAAAATTAAAAATGTGCGGTATTTAGAAATTAAAAAATTGCAGTAAAATTAATGAAAGTTAAATTTAAGCGTATGCTGTTGCCACCGTCAAAATGACGCGAGCGTTACGCACGGCCACGTTTCTTCTTTATAATATAGATAAATATCTTCTTAGGTGCGTTCGTAATTCTATAAATACGTAGCACCTATAGTCGTCGTTCTGTCCGTCCGTCCATCCGCATAAAACAGAGCAAAATCTAGCCAACCGAGTGGTCTGAAATCTACCCTATAGATATATGAAATCCTATGAAATGAATTTATGAAACGACTATATGAAACGATTTTATGAAACGATTTTATGAAACGACTGGTTAAAGAACTGATTATGTTTCACGTCGATTTCTCCTAAAATATGGAATATATGCGATGAAATTAACACCAAAAATCCGTATTGATCCGCAGATTTCAAAACTGGTATTAGAATTTTTAAATACGAATTAGTTTTCGAAATATTTTTTACTAATTTTAAATACTTTTCTCTAATGATGGCAACTCAAATTTTAATCATGACGGATATTTTTTTTTCATATTTTAGTAAAGGTTATTATTTTAAACTAATTTGGCGACCAGTTTGGCCTCCCTTAAATGTATGCTAAGAAATGTATCATGTTACTTTTATTCATGTTTCAATTTACTTGAACAATCTTTCACCAAATCGCAAGATTCTAATAGAGAAATCAAGAACTCGGTATTTTTATGTTAGCGCGACGCAGGTGATAAATCGCCAAACCTTTCTCCCGTCGCATTTTTTGTATTTCATTATCATTTTATTTAATACAAAATTTTTATTTAAAACTGAAGCATTTAAAATTAATGGCTTTCACTTCTTTTTTTTAAACGAAACAAAAGAAAAATATTAAGCACAGATGTCATATATGCACCGGGATACCTAATTGGCACCAAAATGGCGTTATTTTGCCTGCCATGGTAACCCGACTATTGTTGCTTATTTATTAATAAATGTTTATTTACATTTATTTTCTTTTTATTTAAAAAAATGCTATAAATTGTTTCGTTTTATAGTTATTAATTAAACTTTTTTTATTTATTGTTATTTCATTTTAAAAATAGAAAATAATTTAAAAATATGTAACTGGTATTCGAAAAGGAGGTTTTCGCCAAATTGTCGTTTAAGAACAAAATCACGCCAAACCCGGTGCATATCTCATCTTATGTCAGCTGTGCTAAGTATTAAATAATGCAACAAATCATAACATTTAATTTTAACTTCAAAGCAATGTTTTAATGGTACTACATAGTTATCTCGTCGACCAATTTCGCCAAATAATACAAATTGACGTAATTTTTATTTTAAATAACAAAAGAATAAATAAATTAGTATAACATTAATAAAAATACAAATAAAACTTCGAAATAAAAATTACTTGATGGCGTAAACACATGTAACTTCCTTAAAGTCAAGTGAATGTGGCATTTACGATCAAACATTATTGCCATTTAATCTTAGTTTGGCGATAGATTTTTGGTCGATGGGATAACCAAGAAGTACCGTTTTAATTTACTACTCGAAAAATAGAAAAATGCTAACTGGCGAGTTAGAAAAAAAAAAAAAGCTATTGGCGAGATTTGCACCTGTATTTTTATTCGAAAAAATAATTTTGACTCTTTAATCAAAATGGAAACCTTTCTTATGAAAAGCGAAGATATCAGCCCGTAATTGTTTCTGGCAGTTACATGACTTTTACTATTATAAGTGAAATGTTGGCGATAGAATAATATTCGGCGACTTATCACCTGTGGCTGGCTAACCTTAAAGTACCAAAATGCCCGCCTGGAATATAAAAAGCGAAGTGGTCCGCCCGGAACTATTGATGATAGTCACATAACTTAGGCTATTATTATAGATATTGTTTTCAATTCTAAAAACAACGCAAAGAATATTTCCTAACGATTAAAAATTTATTTACACGTGACGATTAAAAACAGAAAAAAAATTTAAAATTACTATTAAATGAGTACACGTTAAAAGCAGGAAAATATTGAAAATTATGTCTTGAAAATTGTATTTACACGTGAATATTAAAAGAGAAAGAAAACTTAAAAATAACAAATACATAATCTGTGTTTAACCCTTTCAGGGACAAGGTGCTTCTATTCGTAAAATGTTAAAATCAGTGGATGGCACCAGAATTTACAAATTTCGAAATACAAAAATGCTTTTGTTCACTTGCTTAATAAAAGGAAAATTGTCATTCCAATATTCTGGTGTCAATATGGTATTTAAGAATTAAAATTAAGTGGTCCAAAAATAAACCACCGTCCTGAAGGGGTTAAAGCAGTAAATTGTAGTAAATTGTATTATGTCAATCGTTTTATAACGCTGTTAAAAAATACCGGGAGGCAAAGACTGTTTACTTGATTAATTTTATTTTAGCTTCTTTTCAAATGTTTAACTCATCTTTAATCAAACACGAAAACAACCATTGGATGTCTTAACAGCAACTGATTCGGCCTTAAATTTTCACACACGAAGGAATCGAATGGAAACCCGTTTACAGGGAGATCGCTGCAGATTTTTTCATTATAATTCAATCTTCTCTAATCTTTTTAAAACCGATCAGATTATCGTGCTTTTAGAATCTGCGGTGTCTGAACGGGGGTTGGCGAGCGTAGCTTGCAGGAGGCAGAGCCCCCTAGTTTTAAATATATAATTGTTGCGAAAGTTTGTCGAGTCATTTCAAATTTTATGAAAATCGGATGTATAGTTTAATTACAGGGACAGTCAAAAGTTTTCAGTTACATTACGGCCAATGGGAAAAATTATTTCAAGTGCATTTTAATGATGTTACAGCCTTTTGAACAGAATGAAATTGACATGCACTAAAATATACAATATGCGGTGCAAAAAATATTTATAAAACCAGTTATAGTACCAACGCACCTCATTTGCCACGTTTGACATGCGATTCCAACTTGTTTCTATTCAGGTAATTAAATTTTGGCAATATGTCGATGTAATATGATGATGTAAATCTTCAGTGTCTACATGTCTGTCTGATTCATATTATAAAAATGTGTGTTAATACGGGAATTTTATTGTCCTTTATCATATTGATTGGCTTTTAAATTAAAAAGTTTTTCGTACTGCTTTAATATGCTATTTTCAGGATGCTTAAAATAATAATTTATTTCAATCTTCTATTATTTTTACACAGTTCTCTGATCAGCAAAATAAGAATGAGTAATACTCATAGAAAACGGAAATAAAATATGCACCCAGCATCACATGAGGGGGTTTACAGTTATAGTAGACAAAGTCTATTTTGAAGAAAAAAATGAGGTAGTCCATCTACATACTTGCCAACCTCCGACTTTTTTTAAATCAAGAAAATGTACTTTGAACCGAAAATTTTGATAAATTAAATGTATTTTGTATTAAATGTTGTTCTTATTTGAAATCAACTTAATTTCTAAAAATAATCTTAATAATAATAATCTTAATTTCTAATTCGCTAAATAAATTTCTGTTTCAAATTATGTTTCTTACAAGGAAGGTCTCCATACAGGCATACTCAAAAAAATCTGAAAAAATTACAGAATGTTCTTCTCATATGGATATATATATTTATAAAATTTTTTTGGCGGAACGCCTATACAGCGTCCGTAAAAAAATAACGAAATTTTCGTTTATTTGGCGAAGAAAAAAAAAAAAAAAAGCTTTTATGTAAGTAGAAACTTCTTATGTTGAATTTGTTTAGAGAAGTTTAATTTAAATAACTTTAGTTTTGTCATTTTTAATTTGTTTTAACTATAGTTTTGTCATTTTAAATTTGTTTTAACTATAGTTTTGTCATTTTTAATTTGTGTTAACTATAGTTTCATATATATTTATACTTACAATAAAATTTAAATATCATATTTTACGATTTAAAACAAAATTTAAATTGATTTAAATTATTTCAAGCTCAAAAATAAGGCATATAGAACACTGTCGATTTGATTTTGTTGCTATGGAAACGACTTCGTCTTCGATATGGAAATGTATTAGGGCAATCAAATGTCAGCTGACTATAACTTAAAATAGATATTTGCAATTTGCAAAGCATAGAAAATATTTTTACAGTGATAAAATTAAATAACTACAGCAACAATCAACATATATATGTAATATAAAAAATATATAATAATCTCTTTCATTGATTAAGTTTAAATTCATTAAAAACCGTGCATTCTAAAAAACAATTAATAAACAATTTTCAGATGCATTAAAATTGTTTGCTTTTGGCAAGGAAAAATCCTGCTCGCCAACTCGCGTGTCACTTTCGTATTTTCGCGCCAAATATTCGAAAGTACAGTGGTACCTCGTTATCCCGACACTCTAATGACCAGGAAAAAGTGTCGTCATAAAGCGGAGTGTCGTGGTAACCGGAGTTGAAGAAAAATATGGTTATAAAAAGCTGTATTTTTAATTAATTTAAGACAATTTGAAATTCATATCTGTTCTTGCAGTTTTAAGCAATAAAACATTATTATTAAACAAAATAAACGCAAAAACAAAATTGAAAAGAATAAAAATCTGATTTATGATGACTTGTTTTTTTATTGTTACATGAAATATTGATGAATTAAGGTTTGCTTATCCCTGGATGTGCTTACAATTCTTCTTTCAATGTTATACAATGAATTGCAATCAATATTCGTTGTTTCAGAAAATTAGTCAGATGAAAAACGCGTGTAACCTCAAGAAAGCGCCGCCTGACCAGAACAAAAAGCCAGCGAGTATACTGATACGTATATCTGAAGCTTAAGTGCGTCATTCATAGTGTGTGGATTTATTTATTCAGATAAAAGATTGAAGTAAAATTTCTCATTTATCTCAATGGGTATTTTAGACACTTGTGTGAAAAAAAAAATTTCTAAGATATTTCTTACCGCTTAATTTCCGTGCTTATAAGATGGATTAGGAAAAATGGAAATTTTTCCTAGACCGTCGGGATATCCGGAGTTGAAAATTATTCACCGACGTAAAATCCGGAGTTTATTTACATTAAAATCATATACAGAAAATCGGGACTTTGAAAAACTGACGTGATAAGCGGAGTGGCGTGAAAACCGGGTGTCGGGATAACGAGGTCCGACTGTATTTTATTTTTTTACAGACTTTCTACTGAAATTCAGCCGTTAAATTTGACTGATCCCTTATTACATATATGAGTAGTTTCACTAGCATTTTTTTTTTCAACATATTCTGAGTATGCCGTGTAAGGAGACCTTCCTTGTTAGATTTTTAAAAAAGCCAGAGGTTGGCATGTATCCATTTAGGAGGTGCATAAAATCTGTTTAATCTACTCCCACATACCTTCTCATATATGTCATAGAGATCTGCACGGGCCGGCCCGCGGGTCGGGCTCGAACTGATTTTCATTCACGGCACTCGGGCCGGGCCTGGTGTCCACTCTTTTCGGACCGTGCCGGGCCCGGGCCATACTTTTTTCTGAAGGCTCGGGCCTGGTCGGGCCGGGCCGGGACTAACTTATTTTTTCTGTACAGAGCCAGGACTGGTTTCATCCCTAGTCTTCACGGCCCAAAATTTTCAGTCCTAGTTTTTACCCAGCCTGTATTAAAATCATTGTCTTAGCGTGTCCTGGTCCAATCAAAGGACAGTAAAATAAGGCCTGGGCTAAAACTTTTTGCAAAAAATGCATGCATTTTTAAATCGCCATTATTCTACACTTAAACATTAAAATGTATTCTTTTTAAAGAATAGTAGATTAAAATATAGCTAATATAGTAAATATAGCTAAAATATAGTATCAAAATATAGCTAAATTCTAATCTAGTGAAAAAGAACCTGCCTATGACGGAACCCTGTTTTAAACTGAAAAACTTGTTGATCCATGCAAAATTAATATACTAATACGTAAGAAAAGAATATATAATACATTTACACTTGCTAGGAAGGTAACGTGTCTATAGCGCATTTTTTCCCCCTCTTTTCGATGCAATTCCGTCTTAAAAGATTTTACTGCATAGCATTTTTCAGATTTATAACACTTCAATACATGGAACATGAATTAACAATATTAATGATAACTGAAACATTTACATTCAAGAAATAGTGATTCATTAAAAAAAAAATAAATATCGCTGCCTGCGGCACTTCTTTAAAAATGAAGAAACATGAAAAAATAAAACTTAAGATGGTCAGAATTCCTCGTACGAGACAAATTTTTAACCAAATTGGCGTAAAAATCAATGTGTTGTAGAAATTCACTCAGGCCGGGCCGGGCTCGGGCCGAGATTTTAACTTTTTCCGGGCCGGGCTCAGGCCGAACTTTTAAGTTTTTTAACGGGCCGGGCCAATATTTTTTTCTACGGGCAGGGCTGGGCTCGGACCGAACTTTTAATTTTTGTATCGGGCCGGGCCGAATTTTATTTCTATGAGTCGGGCCGGGCTCAGGCCTAGAAATTTCGGCCCGTGTAGGCCCCTAATATGTCATCTGTTTACAGACTTGGTTCACTTTGGGAGTGGATAAAACAGATTTTATGCACCTTCTCAGTGGACTGTCTTTTTTCTTTCAAAAATGGACTTTGTCTACTATGGTTGTGAGGCTCTCAACCATGTCTAAAACTAATACAGTCACATTTTGTTAAATTTATTGATCAACACAAACGTAAACAAGTGAGTAAGTGTGATCGAAGATAGCACAGAGGGTTTCGTTTAATATTCCTTCCAAAACAATTTATCTTTTACTTAATAAATCCAAATCAATAATTTATAATTATTAAATACTTAACTTTTTCAATAAGAACACAAATGACATTTAATTTAAAAATTATTACAATTTGAAGATTTTTTTTTTGTAACAACATATATTTGTATATCTGAAAGCATGTTTAATTACATGATTTAATTTTAGCTAAACAGAAAATGAAATGCTTAAAATAGCAAAAAAATACGACAGTTCTTTTAATTAAAACTATCATACCATGAAATGAAATATATTTAAAATTTTGCAAATTTTCAAAAAAATTTTTTTTAATTAAAACAATTGATAAAATATTTCACAACTTTTGACCTTAAAATGGTGGGGAAAAATCACAAAGAACTTTGTAAAATTGTATCTGTAAGATAATGAAGTCTATTCCGGAGGGAAAGTTTCAAATTCCGACGCCGGCGTTTGAACGGGGAAGCTTTTGATTAGCAGGCAGATGCTTTACCACAGATTTGTCTAGCTCACGAGCGAAAGAGAGTTAAAGTTCTGCTTTGAAATCTAAATCGAAAAAATGGTTGGATGTCATTAAATTAATCCATTTAATTAAAATAATATAAGACTTTTTTTTTTTCAAAAGTTTGATTCGTTGCAGCTGTAAGTGTACAAACTTTCAAGTCTATAACTTATACACTTTCTAAGAACGAGCTCTGCGACGGACAGACAAACAAGAGTGAGACTAATAGGGTTTCGTCAGATGAACGGAACTCTACTAACGCTGTCGCTGTGTGAGCTTTTCACTTTCCCGGTTTAACTTTCAAAAACGATTGCATATAAAAACATAAACTGTTAGTTTTATAGAGAAATGTACAATACTCGTTGAAGTAGACAGTTTTTGAATATAAGAATTATTTTAAACGCTATTTAATGTTGAAATCTGTTAAAATAGTTCAGTCTAAAACTTTTATCAGATGAAAAACTATGCATAGCAATTTAATAACTTTTTCCAGGTTTATATTTGCATAGATTGTGGTGTGGCGTGTTCAATCTTTTTTACAATTTTTTTTAAAAATTTCGTTATCAAAATAGGGATTAAATCTTATTTTGAAATAGCCGTTTTTATCTACTATTGCAGCCAAAATAATATTTTCAAACACTGCATTTTCAAATTAAATTTATATTAACAAGTTAGACTATTGAAAAAATAAAGGAAACTAAGATAATTAAATTATTACGTGTGAAAAGCATTTAGTGGTGAAAATGCATTATAATCAAAACGACATATTAGCAATGTCATATTTAAAACGATTTTCTTAGTAGCATCTAAAAGAAAAAAAAATTCCTCTAAACGTTTATAATCCGGGAGGCAGCAAGATTTTTTAC
This sequence comes from Maratus speciosus, assembly GCA_963932465.1. Lineage (NCBI taxonomy): Eukaryota > Metazoa > Arthropoda > Arachnida > Araneae > Salticidae > Maratus > Maratus speciosus. The sequence goes on along the minus strand of OZ010786.1, from coordinate 93,084,856 downwards.
TTGACCATTTTATACAAGCTGATTTTCAAATATGTAGTTATCTAATCACGAAAAGAAACATCTGCTGTCACCAGTCACTTTTGAAAAATATTAGGTGGACTCAAAACCATTTTAGAGTAAATTACCACTGTCATTTTGGTTTCTTGTAAAGTTTGGAAAAAGATGATATTTCAAGCTTTGGTAAGTTAGAATTTTTTAGAGTGGAATGTAAAGCTGAGATTTTATTTAATTATATTCTCATGGGATATTCTTTTTATGAATTATTGTATTATATTTGCTATTGTACAATGAATTTGACTACAAATTAAAACGCAAAGGACTAAAAAATATTAAAACTAATGTACGATGAATTTGACTACAAATTAAAACGCAAAGGACTAAAAAATATTAAAACTAATGTACGATGAATTTGACTACAAATTAAAACGTAAGAGACTAAAAAATATTAAAACTAATGTACGATGAATTTGACTACAAATTAAAACGTAAGAGACTAAAAAATATTAAAACTAATGTACGATGAATTTGACTACAAATTAAAACGTAAGAGACTAAAAAATATTAAAACTAATGTACGGTGGATTTGACTACAAATTAAAACGTAAAAGACTAAAATATTAAAACTAATGTACGGTGGATTTGACTACAAATTAAAACGTAAAAGACTAAAAAATATTAAAACTAATGTACGATGGATTTGACTACAAATTAAAACGTAAAAGACTAAAAAATATTAAAACTAATGTACGATAGATTTGACAACAAATTAAAACGTAAAAGACTAATAAATATTAAATTTAATGTACGATAGATTTGACTACAAATTAAAATGCAAGGGACTAAAAAATATTATAATGGGCATTTAATGCAAATACACTGAAATACTTGTATTAATACTATTTATTTAAACTATAACAGATAATTTGAAATAGATACAATTTCTTGAACCGTTGATAATAAAAAGATACATCCAATTGCAAAAAGTATCGAAATGAATCTTTTAGATTTGGCATTTATTTAAATAGGGGCAGCATGCACAATAAAATACGAAATTTAATTTTTATACGGCCTCCTTTCGTATAACATATATTCAGAAAAAGAATGACATTAGAAGGAAATTCTAAATAAAGGGAGGACAATAAATAAAATCTCTTATGGTTAAAACATACTCATAATACTCCAAATTTTGTGAATTTTTAGTGTTTTCTGGCGTTAAAAACGCGCATTTCCTATTTATACATACTTAACAAATTTTATAATAAAATGAACCCATCTTTTATATGTAGCACGGTATATTGTAAATATAATTTCCTAATTTCACATCTTCCTATAAATGCATCACAAGCATGCTGTAAAACGAATTTTCTTCACTGCCCTTGTTCATGTTATCATGCTTGATTAGTAATTTGATGAAGTATTTCAAACACAATAGTATTTTTCTTATGACATAATGGAACGCAAAAAATGTTTCCAGTCTTTTCTGTGGAGAGATTATTTCAACATTTATACACTTATCTATTTTATTAAAATCGGAGAAAAAATATTTCTATCCTGGTGCACTCTGGAATTTCCGTGCAAGTTTCACTAATGTAATCAAGCGAGTTCATAGTCATACACAAGTTTGTATTAGCCTAGATTTACAAGTCAAACTCTCCACTTAAAGCTATCCCAAAAGAAATACTTTCTCTACTCGTCTACTCAACAGCACGAACTTTCTGACGCATTCACAGAGTCACTTGTGTACGTAAAAAGGGTGTCGTGTCAATTCATCGCAGCGACAATTCGTCGCGGCGTCAGTTCATCGCAGCGTCAATTCGTCGTGTGGTATCAGTTCGTCGCAGCGTCAATTCGTCGTTGCGAAACTTTTTTTTAAAGGCGATCATGTTTTTGTTTTTTTTTTAATATAGAGAATTATAACTTATGTTACAGGTTGGTTTTAAATACAGGTATATTTTTAATAATTACTATTCGTTAAATAGTTTTTTTAAACTACTTTTGTCCAAAAATATCAATCGTTAAAATGGAGCGGAATTTTTTTAATATGTGATTTTTGTGAAGTTCCCAATCGAGAATATGTAAGTTTAATGAATAATGCAACTCATTTCTTCTTACTTATATTAGTGACAAAATTGTTATTGTTTCGATGATCAGAGTAAATAATGAATAAAAACTGTATAAAAATTGTAACAAAAAGAATACATATTGGTATGTGCGTACGGAAGCATGCCATTGCGGGAGGGGGGGGGGGGGATTTTTTATATAAATCTCCCATATTTTAGTGTATCATAAGTATAACGTCCTGATAAATTAAAATAATTAAACGCAAGCTGTAATTATCGCAAAACACTTACATTCTGTCTGGTAAACGTAATCTTTATAAAGGAAGGACATTATTCGGTTTTTAACCGAAGCCCCCAAAATTTTATTATATTGCGAATATAGGGACGCAAAAACTGACATGCTTATTGTTGCTGCGACGAATTGTTCCGCGATGAATTGTGCGCGACGAATTGACGCAGAACCCGTAAAAAGCATGGAATTTGTAGTCATGACTTCTGAAGTAAGAGAATAGCATTTTTCATTTAATTTACATATACTGTAAAACCTCATTTTGCGACCACCTCTTTGAACGACCATTTTTTCATGGAACGAAATTTATTCCCATTGGCTCAATACTAATTTTACCTCCATTCAGAGACCATCTCAGTTGAACTCCCTCCACGAGCGACCACTTCCCCACTAAAAATAATCTTAAGATTATCTGAAGAAATCCCCAGTTTCTCCAGAAATTCTACAGAAATCTGAAGAAATTTTGCAGGTTTAGCTTTACCTTCAAAATATCTGCAGAATATCTGCAGATATTCTTAGAAATATCTGCAGAAATGGGCAAATTACTTACAGATTTTCTGCAGATTTTTTTTAGTGGGGTTTCTTTGAAGAAAATGAAACAAATTCCGTTTTTTCCTGATCGCTTGAAGAAGGTTTTATTAGAAAAATAATTCCGGAGAGCGCATTATTCATCAAACTTCTAAACTAAGTTTACATATTGTTTTATTATTATTCCGGTAGCTTTTAAGTGTTTGAACCCCTTTGTGCCTCTTTAGGCAAAGAATTTAACTCTGACGAAAAATTAAGAATGACAGTCAATAAACTCTCCTGCCCTATTCTGTCAGGAAACACTCAAAAAGAAAAAAAATTAATTAATGAAATCGTCATTATTTGTTTCCATCCAAAAAAATTGCATTTATTTACTGAACTTCGAAAGGATCTGGGAATAAAAGTTATAAAAGAAAAAACGTAAAATCAAAGCAAACGTCACAATGTATTCTTTTTTTAAACTCTGAAGTAATTAACTTGTGTTGTGTAATCAACTTTTTTTTTTATACTTTTTAATTTTTATATTTTTTTCTAATGTGAAAATAAATTTTAGTAATATAAAGTCTTACCTTTTTTCAACAATTAAAATCTAGATTTAAATGTGATCTCCATTAAGCGACCACGTCTCGGAGCGACCAATTTTTATTGGAACGGAACGTGGTCGCTTTAGGGAGGTTCTATTGTATATATATTACATCATCACTTGGAATTGATTGCTATCTTATGATGACCATTCCTGAACTATGTTGAAAATTGTCTTACAACGCATTGGCATCATTTTTTGAAAGATCTTTTAACAAAAAAAATATAAAACACTGAATAACTGTAAATTTAGTGCAGGAAGAAAAATTAATTCGCGAATAGGTACTATTTTTTTTTTTTTTTTTTTTTTTTTTTTTTTTTTTGAGAGAGAGAAAATTGATTGTGCATCTTTTAGGATGATGTTTGTGGGGTAGGGCAAGTTGTGTTTTAGGCTCCTGTGTATCTGTTGTTGCAATTTTTAGCGTATTTTTAACCAAAATAATTTTGTGAACGTGAACGAAATGATTTCTTTTTAGCGATTAAAAAATAAATAAGCACGAAATTACAATTTAAAAAATTGGTGAGCTAGAAGAGCAAATTATTGGGTGGGCTCGGGCCCCACGGGCTCATATAAGTTGGCGCCACTGGCTGTCACGACAGTGGTAGATGCAGTCTCGGAGACTGGAAAAATTCCCAATCAAAGGGAAATGAGTGGCAAACCTATTTCGGAAGATCGCCACTGGTCGTGGTTATATCTTTCAATCTTCCATAGTTGAGTAATATTTTTAAAATAGAGCAAAGTAGAGTGTTTTTAGAGTCTGGCTGGGCTGGAGATTGGTTGGAGAACGTAACTCGTAGTAGGCTCACCCTAACACTTAAAAGTATTGTTGCATTACGGTCAATGGGGGGCGGGGGGGTGTGTTCAACGCATTTTAATGACATTGCGCTGTTTTTAAAATAATGAAATTGATATGTATCACTGGCAAAATGTTTTCCATCGAATATAGAGTAAGTAGCAAGCATAATTCGTTTACAGGCCTCATAAACGATTTCCATTACATTAAGATTTCCTCTCATAGATTAATATGTAATGGAATAGGAATTATTTTGTGCATTCCTATAAATGAACTGTAAATGCTACTTATCTACGAAGAAACGCTTCGTAATGCTACGATCTATAAATGCTGTACTCCACAGAAAGCATGCTCTAGTCCACTTCAGTGATGCGTATCAATTTAATTATGCTTCAAGTCTCGAAACATCATGAAAATGCGCCATGAACGGCTTTTTTCCGAATTTTTTTAGAGTGACTGTAAGACTTCATTTTCAATTGCGAGCATTCTGTAATAAACTCAATATTTTATATACAAGGTGCTGCCGAATTCGACCGGCAAATTCAGAGGGAGTGTTGGTCCGCATCAAGAGGATGAAAATTGCCATAGAACATAGTGTCGTAAACTTAGCCACCAATACAGGATGTTCCAACCTAATTGAACTTGGGTTGGCGGTCATAATTTTGAGAAACATAAGAACATTGCAATGAAAATGCAACCATGTGTACCTTGTTTTGTGTGAAATGTTATGACATCACGAAAAGTTCTGGAAAAACAGGGTGTTTAAGCAATCGATGATACCGTAAGAACTGGTCATCGCAGTCCAAAATGTGGAGCGTCCAGTGCATACCGCTGGCTCGTATAATGAAAACGTCTAGCACCTTTTTTTAAATATATTATCAAATTTGCGACAAAAGTGAGAATGTCTATTAAGTCTTATTATTATATACTCCCAATTTTCTGAAAGTTATGACCGTCCACCCAAATTGAGTTAAGGCAGAACGCCCTGTATTTTTGATTAAATACGTGGTTTGTGACCTCATATTCTATGATAATTTTTCATCCTCTTGAGTCTACTATCCCCTCTCTGAATTTGTCGTTCGAATTTGGCAACACCCTGTATAACAAAACTCATGGTCAAACAGACCAAAGTCATAGACTCTTTTTAACACTTTCCAACAAAGTTGAAAAGGGTTTATGATTTCGATTTGTCTGTCCGCGCTCTTACTCCCATAAATATACTCGGATTGCCAGGAAATTTTTGGATGTTATTAAGGTTCCCCATAGCACGATCCCTGTTTCAAATTAAGTTTGTAGCATGTTTAGTTCATTTACAGGGACTGTCAAATATTCCGTTACATTACGGCCAATGGGAAAAAATCGTTTCAAATGATTTTTAATGTTACATGCTTTCAAGCATAAAATAATTGATTGTCATTTGTGAAGTGCACTAAAATAAGCATTCTGAAGAATATGCGGTGCAAAGAATACTTATTATTCATTTACAGGGCCACGTAAAAGAATTCCGTTACGTGACGATATGGGCGAGGTTTGTTTGCGGCGTATTTTAATTATGTTGAACTATTTCATATATAATGAAATTGATATACGTCGCTGAGCTTTAGTATAAGTTATTTCATGCATAATACGAAGTTCATAGCATTTACAGGGATACACAAAATATTTCAGATACTATATTGTGTTCGAAGTACTGTATATAACCGATGATTGCTGAAAATGCATTTTTAATTAGGAAATGCGCTTTTATGTTTAACTATATTTATGCATACTATATGGGTGTGTATAAATTCTATAGTTCATATATACAGGGCCACAGAAAAGAATTCGTAAGGGTTACTGAGTATGAGCATAAATTGCTTAAAGGTGATTTTTTAAGGATTTATGCATTTTTACGCTGAACTGCATTTAGTTTACTAAGAAATGTTTGTAGAATATAGATAAAATGATATACAGGGCCACGCAAAGAATTGGATACATAACCGTCTATGGATGATAATATCTGGAAATGTGATTTCAGTAGTTTTAAGAGTGTTTAAATTAAATTTTAGCTAAATAGTGGCGTGTAATAAAGATACTATTCGCTATGGACGATAACTGCTTATATCAATTTTTAAAATGTTTTATGCATTTTGTAAAATGTTTAATTACTTATCTTATTTACTTTATTTCCTTAAATAACGAAGTTTTATTAAAGCATTCAGGAAGTGTTGAAAGTGTTTCATAATCTATGCTTAACGCATGATTTTTCTTTCTTGTTTTACTTTATGCTATGTTGGAAAGTGTTAAAAATGAATGCGCGAGTGTGAATTAAAACAAAAAATGAGTTATCGAGTAATAAATTGTATTAGAAAATATTCGCCAGCTCCGACTTTTTAAAGACAGGAGCGCGAACATATGTTTGTGTCGCATGATGGACGTTTTCAAGACTTGGAGATCGAAATTTTGATTAATAAACCTTTCGCGAATCGTGTTTCATTTCTGCGAACACCGCCTCCATTGTTAGCGACAGTTTTTTATTCTGCTTCCGTAATTGCCACTCTCCTTAGTCCTTAGTAAAGTGTAATTGAAGGGAAGGCGTTGTCCCCATGGAATTTAGAAGATGAATGATAATGGAGTAATTGCTCTTGATTATATGTCATTTGATCGTGACTATTGAGTGCTGTATAAAATTTTGTTTACTATTGCCTTTACGAGTTCAATTCCCCCCCCCCCCCCCGTAAAATATGTAACTGCATTGTGCTGGTCAGTAGTATAGTCAGTATTTTATTTCTGGAGGAGAAGGAAGGGGGGGGGGAGGTCCGGATATTTATCATCTCATATTTTTCTATTGGAAATGGGCAGAATGTGTCCATGATTTGATAAAATAAGCGTTGATTAAAGTGGTGAGGTGTAATCGACCTCTTTAAAATTTTAATTTTCTTATTAGATATCAGTGGTTATGCAAGACAATGTACATTTTTCCCCTTTAAATAGTTGTCATTTAAATATTTTTCAATGTAGTTTTGTATCAAATTTTCAAAATTGAGCTGAGATTTTACTTTTTAAATTTTCTTCAGATTTCTTAGAAAATACAATGGTTTTAAGAGATTACTAAATTTTCAATGCATTCGTTTATTTAAAATTTTTCGTTTTTTAAAAAAATAAGCACAATCTTTAGCTGTATAGCTGATTGTACAGCAGAGTCCTGCCTTAAAAGGAAAATTGTATGGTCCGTGTGAAAGAGTACTATTGGATTGATAATGTACCTGCTAAGACGAGAATTTGTTCAAAATGAAATATTTTCTGGTCCTTTGCAATACTGTCTTAAAAGGTTGTACTGTATATTTGAAAAAGCTAGGAAATAATAAAATACTAGAAAACAGAAATTCTGCTTTTTCAAAATTTAGTGTAGCTCCCGATTAAAAAAAAATATGTATAAATATAGATACAGTATTAGTTTTTTTTTTTTTTTTTTTTTTTTCAATCGAACTTATACCTTTGGAATTGGTCATTTTCTTGTGATGGACTGGCGGCTCCAGTTATTATGAAAAAGTCATTATAAATGAAGTGTTAGGTGAAGATGAAAGAGCAGCCGTAAAAAGTTAGAACTCTGATTTTCTGGTCAGAATGGGGAAAAAAATTATGTTTTTTTTTTTTTTTTTTTACAGTTGATTTGTAAAGAATTACAGACAGGCAAATTAAGCAGTCGGAGTGTTGTACACATGAACGAAATGAAAACCCAATATAAAATGTATAAATTTATATAACAGGCGCAAAAGAATACAGCTATAAATGAACTTATTTGAATTGATCGGAATAATGTTAAAATACGCCAATATTTCCATAATTAGGTTTTTATCATGCTTCAATACGCTTTCTCACACTCATATGACATTATACTATATTCACCACGTCCTTCATTTTTCCAATATGACGTAATATTCATTTTTATTTTAAATTCGCCAAACTATTTTATTTTTCACGTGGAAATCTTGAAATAGAAAAGTTATGACGTAATATTCAGTTTTATTTAAATTCGTCAAACTGTTTACTTCATTTTTTAAGTAGAAATCTTGCAATAGGAAAGTTATGACGTAATATTCCATTTTTTTAAATTCGCCAAATTATTTATTTTTCATTTTTCACGTGGAAATCTTGCAATAGAAAAGTAATTGTTGTGGTCAGAATTTTACTGTGAATTTTTAATTTTTGGCAACGGCTGTAACGAAAAATGTTCAAATTTGATAGAAATTGCTGTTGTTTTTTTATTAATTAAAAATTAACTATAAATTATTTCGATTGCGGATTACTTTAGTTGCCTCGGCCGTGTTTTTAATACACATGTACGTAACATCTCGCAATTCTGGCTTCCAAACTGTGGATTTGTATAGAATACAAATTTTCATTTTTATATATTGTTATTTCTTACAAGTTCACTCTAGAACTAAATATACTAAGCACGAAATTTGCAAAAAGTTAATTAGTTTAAAAAACTAAATAAAATATCATGACGTCTCTAAAAATACAGTAAAAAAACTTTTTTGTTTTTAAGAAAAAATAACGATGATTTATATTACACTGAAAACCCGATCTTTAGCCATATGAATATTAGCCATAAAGATCATTCGCTAAATAATGCCAACTAATCTGAAACTGCAACTTTGATATATTTTTAACACTAAAAAGGCAGAAAATAAAATATATAGAAAAAAAATAAAGAGTGTAATTTAGTTTTTTAAATAAGCTTTTATAAAGATTAATTAAATTATGATTATACGTTCAGAAAATAACTTAGAAATTCTGAATAGGTAATTTAAATCATTTTTCTCTCGTTGCCAAAATTGACACTAGAACGTCCAGCTGGTGTTAATTCGACACGGATCAAATGATAGATTGTCGATTCGAACCCGAAATTTTTTCGTAAAATTTGTTAAATTTTAACTCGAGAAAACTCAGTTAAGTAAATAAGTGGAATTGTTTTAAATAAAAATTCTGGTGTTAAAATGTTTTCATTAAGGCTGGGTAAAATTTCCGGACGTTCTAGTTTAAAATATATATATATATATAATATATTAAATAAATTAACTAGTTCTCGCTTAAATATATTGTACTAATCGTAAAGTAAAGCGGTGAAGTTTCCGTAACCGGAGCACACGCCAAATAAGCGTATTATAACTTTTTTTTTTGGAGGGGGTTTGGTGGGGGGGGGGGGGATTTTAGGCGTGATTTTTAAGCATCGAATGCTTATAAAAGTTACTATTACTTACCCAACATACGTAGTATAGGGTAAGTCTTGTAATCGTTTTGAAAATCGAAAAAAAATTTTATATGGCGGATTTACACGTTTCAGACACTGGAGATTCCGCAAAACATATTTTTAGAAAAAAAATTTTGCCGTCCGTCTGGGTGTGTGTCTGTAAACGCTCTATCTCCCGAACAAATTGAGATAGAGACTTGAAATTTGGTGCGTACTTAGGAAGTGATAATGGGAAGAAGCCTATTGAATATCAGTAACCTCGATTATCCGGAACTATTTTTTTCGGACTCTAGAAATATTCGTTCTGATAAAAAGTATACAAAAAATTTCGAAATTGTTTATTTGAAGGAGTGAATATAAAACACAATTAAAAAACAAAGTTTGCATAAAGAATGATGTTGATCGGATAATTAGTTGCCGAGATATTTGTAATCCTATTTTTCACAATCTTTGATTTTTTATGACCCTGTATTTCATTCAAATTTCAATTCAAAGATATATTTTAATTGGAAATGAGACTCTTAATCCGACACAGTAAACTGTTAGTTAATATGATTATAATTTTTAGAGTTACAGGCACGGCCTGTTTACGGAATAGGCCTGTGAAGATCGTGCTTACCCACTGAAATACAAAAAGCCCCCAATTTTACTTTTCAAAACTAATTTTTAGAAAAAAGAAACTCAGTCACTGTAAAAAATACATTTTTTTTTCCTGGCGAAGCTTTTTTTTTCCCTTACTATATGGCAATTTGTAAATCACAAAAAATATTTTGAAGTTCACATATTCTCAACTATAGTTCCATATTTGTCATTTACAAAATAAATTGATTATTTACAATTAAACATATAATAAAATACTTTTACATAGGTAGTTTTAGTTTAATATTAAAAATGTTATTTACTCTAAACTTTGATGGTAAAATTCCAAATTATTTAATTATACGAAAAAGAGATTTAGTAAATAAAAAAGTAATTTGTAGAGTAATAGGGGGGGGGGACCCTGTGTGACGTCGGGCTTCCCCTATTCCTAAGTGTTAAGCGGGCCCTGGTTACAGGGATGTTTCTTTTACGCAGTTCGGTACTACTCTGTTATCCCGCCGACCAAAAAACTATCGCCAAACTATAAGATTAAATGCCAATGATGGCTTATCGTAACTATCAAGCATTTAATGCATCTCCATACCTATAAGGAGGGTTACCATAGGGAAGACCCTGTTCTGTCGGCAAATGACCCCAAGTTTGGCGCCAACTTGGAGATATAGCGCCAAATTTGGAGACCAAATTTAGTCGCTATAAGTGACGCCAAATTAGCGGTATCTCTAATATTTCGCCAAATTCCCATAGTCTTCCATTGTAAACCAATAATGTTTACTTGCTTACAGAAAATCAACAAATTGAGATATTTTAATGCAACAAAAAGTAATATTAGCTTAAGGGATTAAAGTAATTATATTTAAGGGAGTCCAGGTAAATTGAATTATGAATAAAAGTAACATGATACAATGCTTAGCATATATCACATGTTTTATTTTCATATTTTATATTATGTATATCCATGATGGGTAAGTATTACGGTGCTCCCCAACGACTAGTTTTTACTTTTATACTTGTTTTTTAATTATCTTCAGATATTTCGTCAGAATATGCTACGGATGTCTAAATTCATTTTATGAAAAAAAAAAAAAAAAAAAAAAAAAAAAAAAAATGAAAATTTATATCTTTGTCACTTTTTTGTAAAATGAAGGTCCCGATTCACCCTAATTATATATAATTTGTTTTGCTAAGCTTATTTCCAAACGTTTCCCAATTCCGTGATGTGTAAACACGTTATTAATAAATATTTAGAAATCAGATAAAATCAGACAAAATGTTCCATGAAAGATTTTATTAATTTCCTCAGTTAAAAAAAGAAAAAAAAGAAAAGAAAAGAAAAAAAAAAGATGCAAGCATTTTCAAGAGCTCTTGCAAACTTTTAAAATTGTATTAAAAACGTTTTTAAAATGTTGAACAAGTTGTTTATCTATAAACACTAAAATTCGTGTATAAATTTCTAGCTTATTATGTTTGCATACTTTAACGGCAGTGTAATAAATCTTCTCATATTAGATGTGCTTTATCTTCCCTGCAATAACTTATTTCAACAAAGATAAAATGCTCTAGTTCGGCTTATCTTTGTGGAGTATCTTCCCTTGAGCTTTTAACACTCGTAAAACTTCGGAAACTTTCAGAAAGTATAAAATGTTTAAATTGGATCCAAGAATGTGCATTATTAAATTTAAACATTAAACATGCACTATATTAAAACGAGAACGATGAATGATGTCGGAAATTTTAATAAGGATGAAAAATGTTAATATTGAAAGTAATGTTGATATTTAAGGATGCATCTTAATTAAAATTGTACCTGGTTTCATCATCTCCTTTTTCTCTTTATTTCTTTAAAGTGAAAATTATTCTGTAGCCTTTAAGTATGTTTTGAATTAGAATCCAAAATGTTCTATAATGGGAAGGGGGAAAAAAACCCTTTTCTTTATGGCCATTAAGTTAAATAGCATGTTTTATTTTTAACCGACTTCCAACGAAGGTGGTTGTATAACTAGTCTGCATATATATATACAATATATAATGTGTGTGTATATATATATTTTTTAGGGTTCCGTACTTAAAAAGTAAAAACGGAACCATTATAAGATCACTCCTGTGTCTGTCTCTGTCACAGCCATTTTACTCGTAAACTATGGAACGTGGAAAGCTCAAATTGGGGGAAGTAATAAAGACTATTGACCCACATATTTCCGGATTACTAAACATTTACAAATATTTTTTAGTAAAAATGTAGAGGGGCTAATTAAGTTACTTGAAAAAAAATCTTTTCTTTGTATATCGTGTGAAAGCCTTTGTAACGCAGAACTCAAAAATACATTTCATTTCATTTAAAGTATTATATTATCAGAGATATACTCGAAAATGTAGCGCAAAAATGCCCCCCCCCCCCCACATCTATTTCCGAATATAGTGAAACTAAAATTATGAAAAAATTAGAGGTAGTAGAGGTTAAGTTAAACCTTACAGGAAAATTATAAGATTACCTTGGGTCGCATAGTTTTTGAGAAAAAACGCATTTTTCCGTTACACACAAATTTCGATTTGCAGGCATTCAGCAAAGGTGTTGAGGAGCGTTTGAGGTACCTATTGTAGCAGAAGTATAAAAGCATTGTTGATAATGAATTTCGAAAAAAATCATCGACAATTAGCCGAGATATTAACCCTTAAAGACACGGACGGTTTGTACATACATGACGACAGGGGCAGCGTACGCTATGTATCATCGGCTTTTAATGCCCAGAAAGCAACTTTTAATGATATATTTGTGTAAGGCAATGCTCAATAGCAGTATAAAAGCAATAAACGTCAAATTGTTAAAAACAGACTAATTTAATTAGAATAAATCACATAAATACTATGGGAGTTGCGGCTAGTTTGCATTGAGTGTATCTCTCAATACGCCTCCCGAGTCTTTAAAAGTTAATTAAAAACACATCTGAAAAAAGGGCACGGACCAAGGCGGCTTTGCAACTTTGCGACCTCCTTTGGAAGCGCGCTTAGCACAGTGCCAAGCTTAAACGCTGAACAAGTCTTTTGGTTTAGCTACACTTTAAAAAGAAAAGATTATGACTACGTTAAATTTAGTTTTATGAAATACCAAATAAAATTCAACCTCTTGCACTCTATGACGTACGCAACGTACGTCATGCTATTTTGTCCATTTCCGACAATGGTATATAACTGATTTTTTTTTAATTAGACATTCCGAATTCTGACCAAAAAGTTTTAGCTCTCATTTTTGCTTTACAAGATGATTGATTTTCCATAAATAAAGTAAAATAAAATTACCAATTTTTTGTGATGTGAATTCAAAATTTCTAAAAATCTGCCAGATGCGGCAACATTGGTGGCTAGTGACATACATCTGCTAACAGCGCCAGCGCGCAAGGAGTTAAATATGAATTACTTTTATTGTCAGTACCTAATTAAGTTCATCATAGGCCGATTAGGATAAGATAAAAAAAAAAGAGTTATAAGTAATATTTGATATTATTTAGGCTTGAATATCTCTTTAAATTTTTATGTTATATTTACCCATTCATACGTTTAAAGCATATGCAGCTATACCCAATAATACGTTGTATAGTTTTTTACAAAGTCTTATTATTGTTTTAGTAACGATTTTTTTTTTTAAATAATAGAATTAATAATTCATATTTATTGTATGGAACCCTCTGAGCGCGAGTAATACTCGCACTTGACCGTTTATTTCAACATTATTTCAATGTTTTTCTGAACTCCGTAGTTAAATTAGTAGTAATATATTTATGTTTCTGGCAACAAGTGCTAATCATTCCTAAGCATAACTTTTAACTTGCCGTGTCGTGGATGGATTCATTGGTACTTCAATTGGTAAATGCTTTCTTTAATTCATTTTATTAATCTTTAAAAAAAAATTAAATGTATTGTTATTTTTGATTTTTTTTTCTGGATTTATTGTGTATGCTAGCCCAAATATTGCATTTTTTAGCATATGTCTTCTGCAAGGATGAAACCGTACATGTTATTTGTGGAACTCAAGGTAATGTGAGCCTGAGGATTTTGCTTTGGTTCCACAAATATTTCCATTTTTCCAATGTTTACTGTATTTTCAATTCCTTGTCTCACTTTTTATGATGATCTGATTTTAAAAAATTATAAAGGTTAATGCTTCATTTTTAATTTGCTGAAAAATTCATTTATAATTTGTATATTCACAATTGTTGATGATAATTTGTATTAATTTATAATGGTTATATACAAGCCCACGCATACTCTTCATCGGATGCTGTAATTTCAATGTGCTATCATTCTGATCGTGTTCCGTTTCAATTACATTAGGGTCTAAAAATTTCTCTGTTTTCTTGTCCTTGTTCGCTGTATACACTTTAAGTTTCGTAAAAATTCATCAATTACCAGACAGTTTTAGTAGTGTGGTGTTAAGGTAAAGACAACAGAAAAGAAAAGAAAAATGGGGCGGTGAACACCATATACGTTTTAATCACTAAATTGTTCCAGAAGATATCAACAATAGCCATTCGACTGAAAACAGTCTTCATTCAATTTACTAAAAAAATAATAAGCTTAAAGAGCCAATTACCAACTAAAATTATACCAAACTCTGACTTTTTAACACGAACACCAAAATCTGGCATCATATTTGGCTTTTTCAGTAAATTTTACCTTAGGGTATCGACCGGTAGAGGAAAACCATCGTGAGGGTCGACATTCAATCAGGTAGTTTAGGAATTACGGAGGTTTTCAAGTTTGAAACAACATAAGGTTAAACTCATTTGTATTTCACGTTTTAAAATTTATTTCTGTTATAATGTAATTGCTATGTGTTACGCTTATTTATTTTGTTTTACATACCAAATGGAAAATATTTAGTAGAATTTTTTTAACTATATGGCGCTAGAACTGGTAAAATTGGATAATACTAAATATATATCTGACGACAATCCAAAAGAATCGAAGATATATATATATATATATATTTAAATATGGTAAAGATAAAACTACAAAATGGTGTAAAGAGGCCGAGCTCTAAAACCAAAAAGGTATACTTTCTTACTTCTTTTATTACTCTTACAAAATATCTTGCAATTATTACAAAACAACAACAGTGTAACTCAACAAAACACTTGCGTCATAAAAAGTACAATGCACGCCGCTGAAAGATTAAATATGTGATTGTGAACGAAGTAATCTTTATGAACACCTATGTATTTTTGGAAAACGTGTCTTAATCTAATTATATCCTATTTTTAGGCTTTCTATAATTTGATACTGAAAATCTACTACAAACAAATAAAGCATCTTTACTTTTAAAGTAATTTCGCTAAAGGAGAATTTCTAGTCTGTTGAGTTATAACTATTAGTGGCTTTTATTCTATTCACGTACGTAATTAGTACTCTTATTACTTCTTACATATAAAAGTTATGCACTTTTTTTTTTTTTTTGTCTTTTGATTACGCTTTGTACAATACGTTTTTTGTTTCTGATGTGTTCAGACCAGTTTCGTAATATACGTAAAGTGTTTTTGTATCCAATGAAGAAAGATTAATGCCTCGATTTTTTAGCATTTTTAAATTTTGAGATAAGATCAGATATCGAAGCAAGTTACTTAGGTTTCGTAATGTTTAAAAAAGGTTCTTTTGTATGCAGTGAAAGAAGTTTAATACCTTGATAAGTTTTCATAAGTTTTTTAAACTGGATAATCTTTTCTTAGTTGATTGAAGGGTTTAAAACTTCGAGTAAATATAACAATAGACAGTTGTATAATTTTAACACAATTATTCTAATTGGTAAAAAATCATATGAGTTGTAATTTTCCAACTGGTCGAAAAATATCCAGGTCAGTATTCGAACCAGGGTTCTCTTTGCTGAACCTGCCAATGCTGCATTGGCAACTTCAGCCAATGGATTAAAATTAATTTTGTCAGTTACGCATGTAGCGTTTACTGAAGTTCCATTACCTGCTATTTATTCTATTGAGCTGATTCATATATCAGACCAGATGCTGGAATCAGTATGGCCGTATCAGACGGGGAACGATAAGTAAGAAACATTTTATGAAAATGTTCGTCCAGCTTGTTACGTGTTCGGTAAACAGGTTCTTCAAACTTTTTGTAGGGTTATCTATTATGTGTTGATCTGGAAGGGTTACCTGATACGTTTGCCTATTTTCCTGTTATCCATTCATATAAATCCTATTTTCCTAGCTTCGTTCCTATTGGCTCAGATGATACATGGCTGAATGAATATCCAACATTTCCCGAGCGATTCCGGAAAAGTTGGGTGAGCAAGAATAGCCAGCAAAATTCTCCCCGTCATCAAGGGCAAGCAATTTTTGCTGACTATAATGTTCTGTTGGGGAATACGATCGGCGAACGACTTTAGTGTGATACGGCTATAAGGTTAGCTGGGAGAATTAGGTCCTCCAGATTCGTCCGGGGGAGCTCAGTTGGCAAAGCATTGACAGCTTCATTCAAGAGATCCCTGGTTTGAATCCTCCTGAACATTTTTCGTCCAGTTGGAAAATTACAACTCATATAGACAACTATAGATAGAATAGGTAAAAATATAGCTATAGAATAAATAGCAATAGATAGAAAGATAAAAATATGTTTATTACCTGTCACGACTGTCCCATACTTAACTTTACTAATTATTACTTTTATTTATGATTTTGTCATGATGTAACATACTTTTGCTTAATTCAAAATATCATATTGCAGTCTTACTATGATATACTTACCATGAACACAGAAGCAATTTTCTTAATTTTGTCAGTACTGTCCCTGTCACTTCTGTCCCCTTATTATGAAATTGCATCAGCTCACTACGCTGTTGAAATTTTACTCAATCTTGACAATAAACATGTAAACCAGAATTTTTATTTAAAACTATTCAACATATTTATTAAAATTAGTTCTACGTGACTTTTATTTAAATAACTTTTTGAAGAAATTTCTGGTTCGAATCGAATGAATTAAATTATAAAAACGTGTCGATTAGAGGTAGGCAAGTCAAAGAAAAATACTGCTTAAAGTTTATGCCGGAATATCGTACATTACTCATTATTTTCAATGGGAAATTGCATCACCTCATTACATTATATCTTATCTTTTTCTAAAGAAAAACTGTTTAAAATTTAACTTTTTATTTTTCACTAAATCATAGGGTGAAATTACCCACACTTTTTTGGTGAATCGCCCATATACAAGTTATCTGTAAAACATGTCAACGCAAACATAACTACTATTGAACGAAGAAGAAAAGTGACAAAAAATTAGATATATCTGATACACATGAAGAAAGCAAACCACATTGTGTCATAATAGACACATGGGAGGAGTCAGTCGATCGTCAAGACAGTGGCGTAGCTAGGGGGGGGGCTGCCGCCCCGGGCGTCGAGGCCTAGGGGCGCCAAATTGAGAAGGGTTTAAACCGAAATTATCTCGCATATTTTGACAATAAATAAAATTGTTGACTTATTATTTTGTGTGTGTGTGTGTGTGTGAATGTTTTCTTTAGTAAGATATTTTGTTATATCCAAATAATGAAGAAAGAAAAAGCTTCTGTAAATGTTTCTAGGAATGATTCAACGCACTTGATACCTAAGATAATTATGTACCTGAATTGAGGCGCAATGTAATTAAATAGGGGGCGCCAAATTGAAAGGAGCTTTAAATTGAATTTATTTCACATACTTTGAAAATAAATAAGAATTGTTGTCTTTTCCTTTTGTGTGTGTGAATGTTTTGAAGAAATTCAGTGAATGTGGGAGAAAGGAGATATCCATAATTGTCAATCGCTGATGTTTTCTAACCGTCTAGCCCCTAGTTTATAAATCAAAAGGCCTGTTGACGACTTGGAGTCACATTTCTGTTATCAAAAGAACATTGTTCATTTGTATAGTAGCTGACCTGCCCGTAGATTTTTCTAAGCAAACCGCGAATGATTAAAACTTCTGTCCATATTAAAATTTAAAAAATAATAACGAATCTCGCAAAATGAACCTCTGGGATGGGCCCCCACAGTCTTCGGCAGCGTAGAACTGACCTGTTACGCACGCATATCTAACCACTAAAAACCTACCTTCAAATTTATCCATCTCAAAATGAATCTCCGGCGCGGGTCCCTGCTCTCTGCGCCCCCGTATAGCAGGCGTGCTGCGCACGTGCCGGAAAATCTGAAAAAAAAACGTTATATGAGTTGAAAGAAAAAAATTCCGCAGGAAAAAGTTCCACACTGAAATAAAAAAAATCAGGCCATGAAACCTCAGATAAAAATGTCCTCTGACTGTGGAAGGTAGAACTAAAAACTGTAAGGCAGTCGAAAACCAAGTTGAATTAGCAAAACACATTTGAAATTGGGTCCATAGAACCAGAGATAAGAATGCGCCGTTAATGTTCGATAATTGTGGTAAAAGTATTTTGGAAAACATACTTTTAAATGTAAATAAGGAGGAGAAACCCTTGTAGACAAACTCTTAACTCATATCACAGGACTTTTGACACAAAACTTTGATTAAATTGATAAAATGCTTTTAAGTTATGTTTTTAGCATTTGGCAACGTTTACTGATTAATTCTATTGTCTACATGTCATATAATCTCTGATCCATCGATTTTCGGAAATTAAATGGAGAGGACGGCCGAAAAAAATCTCTTTTAGTGCAGTTTTTAATTAATGTTCGTCCCTGTATGATTCTTTCTCCGAACTTTTGTACTGTCGCCGTCAATTTTTTCAAAAAATTAAGAAAAATTATTGATCCAAAAATGTTATACACAGGTGTAAAATATTTTTTTGCATGTGCTGCAATTTTCAAATCTATATCTTAATTAGTTTTCTTAATTTTCGCTGATTAGTGAAAATTCTTAATTTCTTTCAATTCGGCTGTAAAATCGGATTCAGATGTGCGCTCGCTTTCGACATTTTTTGAAAAAATCGCGTTTTTGATGAGTTTTTAATTAATATTCTCGGCTAATTATCAATAAATTAGAAATCTGAGCCTCACATGCATCAGGATCTGCATTAGACTACCCTCACCCAAATTTTTAGACTTGCACGTACGATAGATATTTCTAACCATCTCCATCCCACACATAGATTGGTTTTCACGTTGTTTTTTGTGTTCTTAGCTTTCCATATGAATATTTTCGTGTAATGGGGACTTCTGTGTGCCAATGCAAAATAGATGTAGCTGGAAGAACAACAAGTAAAGATATTATTTCTTCTTTATCAAAAATTCAATTTTTCCGCCGAATTAGCATTGAGAAAAGCCAAATAATAAAAAGTGGGTGACCTACCCCCATATGTTCCCTTCTTAAATTGTCTAAAAGACAAAGCAGGACTTTTCAGTCTTCCTAGTTCTACCAGTGAAAATGCATGTTTTCATCGTTTTAGCAGTTAAATGTATTTCATATATAGTACTTAAATTCAGCGCACATGCATTAGAGAAAGCTATATCTATATCTATGTAAGGAATAACTGGGAAATTAATGAGAGAAAAGAATTTGACTCGGGAACCTCTTTGTGATCTCATTTATTTCGTCTGTGCATCTTACAATCATCTCTGCAAGTTCGATCGGATGTCCCTCGAACCATTTACGTTAATTTCGGGACTTACATTGTCGTAGGTTGCGCATGTGCAGCCACCACGAATTGGTAAAATCTAATCTTTTACTTGCGCGTTCTTGCTAATATGTTGGGGCTTGTAATATTTTCCAGCAGGGGGCGAAGGTATCAATTTGGAGGAACATTTAGTTTAATTGTTTTATTAGCTCTTGATCAAGACCCACACAATTTCCGGGTTCTGTGACATACAAGACTTTAACTGCAAACGAAGTAGAATTGTCCAAACGTCAGCATTTTCTATCTTAAGATACTTTCTGATTTTAATGGTGAACGTTATGATGGCCCGGTTCGGTATTCCACGATATTGATGAAGAAAGAACACAAGATATAATCAAAGCAGAGAGGTCTAAGCCGGGATATGATTAATTAAGTTTACTATTTACACAAGACTACACAGTTACAATACACGCACACATAATATAACATAATAATAATATTCAAATTAAATATTTCACAAGAGAGAGTTCGAACACAACCATTCAAGAAAAATCCCTCGTCTCTCCTCCTCTGGCTGTTGCCATTCCCAGTTTCCTAAAGTCTTTCGACCACGGGGTATAGGCGACTTTCACACCTTCCCTCCAGTTTCTACATGTTGGACGGTGTCCCACACTGTGAAACTACTCTTTAAAGTCTTAACACAAGTCTTACTTAAAAAGTCCTATCAAAAGTCCTAATTAAAAAGTTCTATTTAAAAAGTCCTTCACCTGTCCCATCGAGAGCATTTACTTAAACTACTTAAGATATATAAATTCTTATACACTATATACTAAAAATACACATATTACAAATACACATTATCCAATATATAATAATGAAATAATACAAAATATATATATACAGATTTTTTTTCTACTCATAAATGCGAGATAAAGCATCTGCCACGACATTAGAACTTCCTGGTTTATGAGCAATAGAAACCTGATAGCGAGATAGAGCCAACGACCATCTCTGTAATCGAGCGTTCTTAGGAGTTCCCTCTGTTAAGTATTTTAGAGGATTATGATCCGTATGCAATATTATGGTGGTTCCATAAGTCCACATTTCGAATCTCCCAAGTGCCCAAATTACAGCATATGCTTCTCTTTCAATTGTGCTCCACTTTGATTGAGTTGGAGTAAGCTTTTGACTGGCAAAGGTTATGGGCTTTAACATGCCGTCTTTGTCCCTTTGCATTAAACAGGCACCAATACCCGATATGGAAGCATCGGTGTTTATTTCGAACGGTTTGGACATGTCTAGGGTATAAAGGTTTGTAACTTCACATAAGCTTTCCTTTAACTTATTGAACGACTTTTCAGCATCTTCCGACCATGGAGTATCATTTGAAACAGTTTTTCTGGTCAGATCTGTCAAAGTCTTTGCAAAGTACAAGTCCTTAAAGGAAACTATAACTTCTTTACCCTCAGTGTCAATTTTGTATTTGCTTTCTTGTTTAACCTTCTGAACAGAATTAATATCATACTTTATAGCTTCTTTCTCAATTTTTAGAGTCTCCAGGATACTACAATACAACTTAAGATAAAATTGAATACCTTTTTCTTTCATTCCTTTAACTGAATCAACAGTATCTTTCAATTCTCTTTTTTTCATGGAAATTTTTGTTTCTAGATCTTTTTTCTTCTTCAAAACAATGCTTTTCATCATTTTTTTTCTCATATTTATCGTACCAATTATCTTTTTATTTTTGTAAGTAAGATCTTCCTCAACTTCTTCCATTTTGACTTCATAATCACGATTAACACGCTCCAGAGTCTTTGATTTAGTTTCTATCTCATCTTCATTCTCAATATTCTCTTCGGAATATTTGACAATATTAAAATCTTCATTAAAGTCAAACATTTTTTCAATTGTTACAGATTCATCCATAACTTCTTGCTCAATCATAGATCTTCTTTTAAATTTCCAATTTATGTTCTTTTGCTTCCCTGGCAATTCGCTCCTCCCTCTCTTCTTGTCGTATTTTTTCTTCCCTTTCTTCTTGACGTCTCGCTTCTTGACGTATTCTTTCTTCCCTCTCCATTTCTTCTTTCTTTTTCCTTTCTTCAATTACAGAACTCAAAAATCCCTTAACAAATTCTTCTTCGTAGTCTTCGACTTCTAGTATAGCTTTTTTTAGATCTATAATTTTTAAATTTTCGACATCCTGAACTCCAAGTTCAATCGCTACTTTTTGTAAATCTTCTTTTCTACTACCTTTGCTTAAAAACGCCATATTTGAAAAATAAATTGGAAGCAATCAGCAATATTCAAACAGTGTTTCTACCCTAATTGGAACTTTCCCTAAGAACGCCTTAAACCAAATTTAATTTAAACCTGAACATTCTTTTGTAAATAACCCCTCAAATTGAATGAAATTTATTTTATTTAAATACTTATATTAGTATTACTGACTAAATTAAAACACATGTGCGCAATAATAACAAAAAAATATATATATATAGAAAACAATTTTTGCAATAATTAAAATATACTTTTACCAATATGTCAAGTTAAAAAAAAATAAAATATTTGCGTTCTCACAAAATAAGAATTTGTCAATGCTTTGCGTATTAATTTTTAAATACATCCTTCAAAAATACATAATACATTAACAATTTGCTTTTTAACACTTCAATCTCTTACTAAATTATATTTCAAAACGAACCAAATATTTATAAATCTCAATATTAAATTAACACCTTTTAATTAAATTAAATTCCATCCAAGATATGAAAATCTTTTTCTTTATCTTGATTTAAAACTCAAATTAAATCTCTATATTTCCTTTCAATTGGTAAATCGAAAATAAGCAACAACAAAAACAAACAAATGCTTAATATTCTGCCACAATTAAAAATAAATAAACAACCCAATCCGTAATAATCAAATTTATACATTATCAGTTTCACTGAACAAAGATTACCAAACTTTTATTTCAAATTTAATCTGAATGAGTCATTTCAAAGAATTCCAGAATAATACGTAACAAAACAAACAAACAAAAAAAACCACTTCCTCTACATACTTTGAAATAGCACCTTTTTATCTTAATCACAAAGATAAAAGAATAAATAAAAACATTTGAAATAAATCTGTTTCTTTTTTTTTTTTCTCCTAACGGTAATTTACTTAGGTAACACTTTTAGTTATTCTTGTGCAAAGTTTATTCTTAGAGAATAAATAGCTTCATAGACAGACGTGTTATGAACTTTTAAAATGACAATTTTAACTCATTTTTATGTTTCTTTTTCTTTTCTTTTTTTTTTTAAACACAATAACTAGAGAATATTTATTTAAATAACAGAATTTAAACTTTCATGCTAAACATAGTTATTTTTAAACACCATTCTATCTGAACCTTCGATCAATTTAACAATCATGATACATAATTCTGCATTCAT
Source organism: Maratus speciosus (assembly GCA_963932465.1). Taxonomy (NCBI): domain Eukaryota; kingdom Metazoa; phylum Arthropoda; class Arachnida; order Araneae; family Salticidae; genus Maratus; species Maratus speciosus. The sequence continues at coordinate 93,061,757 of OZ010786.1, read as the reverse complement.
ATTATGAAATATACCATAAAAATATAATTCTTAAGTATACTTTTCAAACTTAATTACTCATAAAATACCATGTTTATTCCATTAATTGAATAAATATTAACCCGTTGTTTCTAAACATAATATAAAACATATACACATTAAATAACTATATTTTACTAACATATATTTAAAATATGCTCTCGATAGGAAAGAAAAAAAAAATACCTGTATGATAGCTAGGCCAGCCATCAAACTCTCGTTGCTGTCAATCAAATACTATCGACGCAATATTATTCACTTAGATTAGAGGCACATCTGTCTTTCTTTAACCACAATATTTATTATACGATAACATTTTATGCTGCAGTAACACCGCTGTTGATTTTTAAAAGCTGTAGGATCACCAGTAGAAGTAGGATCACCATCCTAGTCGTCTGCGACATTATGATATCCCGGTTCGGTATTCCACGATATTGATGAAGAAAGAACACAAGATACAATCAAAGCAGAGAGGTCTAAGCCGGGATATGATTAATTAAGTTTACTATTTACACAAGACTACACAGTTACAACACACGCACACATAATATAACATAATAATAATATTCAAATTACATATTTCACAAGAGAGAGTTCGAACACAACCATTCAAGAAAAATCCCTCGTCTCTCCTCCTCTGGCTGTTGCCATTCCCAGTTTCCTAAAGTCTTTCGACCACGGGGTATAGGCGACTTTCACAAACGTAATAAATGTTATGCTGGCAAACAAAGTTACAAGGGGTAAAATGGATTCTAGAATATAAGATTTAAAGTTAGGAAAAAGAATTTAAGGATTTTAATTTAAATTTTTGAAATTTAATTTTTGAATTTTAAAAGGATTTTAATTCTTAACTTTTCATCATAGTATTATCGCTTTCTATAGATATCTGATCATTGTCATGTGACTGTGCTAATTTATAAACCGAATTGGATGTGATTGAGCATATGTTAAGGGTTTATTAAGATTTCGATCAAATTCGTTGGACATCTTGATCCGCCATCCTGTTTCTAAATGGTGGCCCCATAAAGATTTCAAACTAAAAAAATATATATAATATAAAAACAATTATAAATACAAATTTACTTCTTGGATAGTCGTTAGGTCTTCATAGAAGGATCAAGAGCACTTTTGGTTTCTCCTCTGTCTTTAAAATGGATGAGTAGAAGAATTTGAAATTATAGAGCGGCTGGTGTTTTGAAGTAGATTTTTTTTTCATAATCGGGCGTAATTTAGGAGTTTTAGCAAATATGGGTTTTTTAAATATGTTTTCATTATTGCTTCTCCCATATGCTTAAAAATACAGTCATATCCGTGAACGTTCTGCTAAGTTTTTGAAATTCCCATTCAAATTTAGTACTGACGAAAACTAGAAATCTTCTATAATCGTGTTCTACGCATTTTAATTTCGTGTGTTTGAGTAAAATTAGCTGGATAATTAAAAACAAGGAATAGTGAAGATGCGCCCCCCCCCCATACAAGCCCAAAACACTTTTTTTTCGTCTTGAGGAAAAATAATGTCGGTATTTATTTTTTTAGAGGGGGGGGGGCACAAAATTTCTTACTGCCCCGGGCGCCAAAAACCGTAGCTACGCCACTGCGCCAAGATCAGTTTCTTGCGTCCTTTCCTATTATGAGACGATGCCCAGAGGCTTATCCCATAATGTTTTTATTTACATGATATAGTGCTGTTCAGTATGATTATATTGTATCGCAAAAATAAGAGAAACCCAAAGGTTGATTACAGTAATTTTCGATTAGATATTGTAGAACAAATTTTATTAATGTACCATTTAATGAATATCATACCTGAGGTAACCAGTCGACAGGAAATACACCATCACCTCTCTGTTAACAGGAATTCGCACATTTCCCATGATATATCCCACCAACCCTACATAAGAAGCAACCAACAAAATTTTAGTCACTTGGGACGGTGGACGTTGTTTGGTCGTTTTACATGTTCACGAATGCTGTGAAAAAATGCATGAAAACGATCAAGTACAATCTCTTTAATTTAAATAAAAGACAATAATATTCATTAAGAGCGTACAATAACTAGTCACGGAAAGAAACGTTCAAGTCAATGTTAAGTCAATGTTAATCCAATGGGAGCGTTGTTTAGATTTCGCGCTCCCATTTTAATATTTTTAAATTATTATTATTATTATTACTATATGCATAGGATACTTGTGGTCGATAACTTTTATTGTGCATTTGTACTATTTCAATTTTAGTTGCTGTTCATTTTATATGCGGATACTTTCACTTTTGGAACCGGTTAAACCGGTTCTGAAAAGGAAATTACCCGCACATTAAAATAACTAAAATCGAAAAAGTACAACCGCACAATAAGTTATGACTACAGTTTACTAAAGAAATGTTTTTTTAATTGTAAAATTAATAAATATTAGTATGTTACATTTTATTTTTCTCTTTAATACAGTACCACCATATCATCTAGCCAGCTTTTAAATATTTTTGGATTATTTCAACGCTGCATCATCTTTGCGCATTTTGTCCACAAAATATACAAAAGGATTGGTATGCGAATGGGTTAAAATTTCGAAATTTAATAGGGTGCAGAGGCAAAAAACTTTCTAAAACTGTAATTTATGTAATATAGTTGGTACAGACATATAAGAGCTCTGAATTTGGCCTGGTGGTTACTTTGAAGAAGTGTAATGCTTGCTAAGAACGGTTTCTAGAAAATAAGAAACATAAAAGGGTTGAAATGAGCGGAAAACGTTCTAAAAACTTTCTAAATTACGATTTATTTGGGACTTTAGGGCTTGAAATTTGGCATGGCTGTTACTATAAAGACGTAAATGTTCGCCCAAAAGTTTCTTTATTTTTTATTCAAGATTCAAAAAGGTGAAGGAGCAAAAAACGTTCTAAATTTGCGATTTCTGCGATACAGTTGTATAGAAGTTTGGAATGTGGCATGGTGGTTACTTTTAAGATGTTAAATACCTCATAAAAACGGTTTCTACAAAAATCGAAATTTTAAATGTGAAGTGAGTGAAAACAGTTCTAAAAATGCTCTATCACTATGGTTAGGATTAGAAACTTTAAATTTAGAATAGTGGCTACTTTTAAGATGCGAATGCTCTGTATAAACAGTTTATTGAAAATTCGAAATTTAAAAGCGTGAAATGAGCATAAAACGTTTTAAACTACGATTTATTTATATTCCGGTTATCTACGGATTTACGTTTTAGGGGTCGGAGAACCCGAAAAACATATTCTTACAAAAAGTCTTGTCTGTCCGTATGTATGTATGTATGTATGTATGTGACGCAAATTTTGTGGGCGCTCTATCTCAAGAATTAATGATCGGAATTTAATGAAACTCTAGATTCAGTTTGTCTCTAATATAAACTGGTGCTGATTACTTTTTCGTGTAAATCGCTCATCAGGCGTCACTGCTATGCTGCATTTTTCACGATTTACGCAATAGTTATATCTCAAACTAATGCACGGATTTTTATAAAACTTCAGATTCCGTTAGTCCTTGATATAATTGGGTGCTGATTACTTTTTAGTGTAAATCGCCCAACTGGTGGCGCTGCTATGCGACATTATTCCTGATTATCGGAATAGCTCTATCTTAAGAACTAATGCACGAATTTTCACCAAACTTCAGATTCAGTTATTCTCTGATATAAATTAGTGCTGTTTAATTTTTAGTGTAAATCGCCGAACAGGTGGCGCTGCACCGGTGCTGGGTATCTCAAGACCTAATGCACGGAATTTAATAAAAATTAATATTCAGTTAGTCCCTAATACAAATTGATGCTGATTAGTTTTTGGTGTAAATCGCTCAACAGGTGGCGCTGCTATGCTGCATTTTTCACGATTTTCGCGATAGCTCTATCTCAAGAACTAGTGCACGGATTTTGATCAAACTTCAGATTTAGTCAGTCCTTGATATGAATTGATGCTGATTACGTTTTGGTGTAAATCGTCCAACAGGTAACGCTGTTATGATGAATTTTGCAGGATTTGCACGATTTCCCCAATAGCTCTATCTTAAGAACTAACGCACGGATTTTCATCAAACTTCAGATTCAGTTAGTCCTTGATATGACTTGCTACTGATTATGTGTTGGTGTGAATCGCCCAACAGGTGGCGCTTCTGTGCTGCCTTTTTCACGATTGCCTCAGTAGCTCTATCTATAGAACTAATGGACGAATTTTCATCTAACTTCAGATTTAGTTATATGTTGACACAAGTTGTTGTTAATTAGGTTTTGGGGTTAATCACCCAATAGGTGGCACTGCTATGCAGGAATTCTCACGATTTTCGCAATAGCTCTATCTCAAAAACTAATGCACGGATTTTCTTCAAACTTCAGATTCAGTCAGACGTTGACATAAATTGTTGCTGATTAGGATTTGGTATAAATCACCCAATATGTGGTGCTGCTAGGCAGCTGTATTTAGGCGATTTCAGCGATAGTCATATCTCAAGAACTAATACACGGAATTTCATATCTTTAGAATCCTCATGAGATGCATAAATTGCAATTTAATTTTGGCAGTGTGATAGAGAATTTTGAAGTATTAACATGTATGAGATAGAAGAAAGTTTTGGGATTGGTACATCCGACTAGTTTCATAAAGTAGTAAACTTAGTTGTAATTTAAAAAGTATATATATATATATATATATATATACATTGTACTGTTTCTAAATTAAAATAACATTTCATTTTTTATTTTTCAGATTTCGATTTTCCTAAAAATATGGATGAAAAAAGGAATACAAAGACTTACATTACATAATATTGAAAAATGTGTGTCACATTCTCCGAATCCATTAGAAAGTTGAACAGTCTGAATCACCAATAAAAGAAACTGAACTGTTGCACAATAAAGCATGAGAAAATGTTGAAATATCTTTTTAAATTCATTTTCATAGCTGAATTGTGCAACATGGCGTCCTCTACTTTTGCCATCTCTTAGATTAAAACTCTGATCTGCTGTCAAATGTGTCGAGATTTTTTTTTCATTGTACCAAAGTCTAATAAGAAAAATGCGTTGATTGACTGGTTGTTTCAGTAAGCTATTCAAAAAGAACGAAATGATGAGATGTTGATTGATGGTTTTTCTTCAAAGCAGGAAGAAAAAGAATAATTCGAGAAGCAAAGATGGAATGATTAACATTTCTCTAGGTCATTTTTAAAGTAACATCTTGTAGGGGATGTTGTATATTTTGCTGTTTTTTCATGTTGTAACCTTATGAAGAAGTGCATCATTACATATGCTGGCGTAGGTAGTGATGTTTATTAGTATTTATTTTAACAGAATGTATCTAGGAAATAGACATTACCGTATCGTGCAAAATAGAAGTAGTGTGTGAAGATTTTATTCGATATTACAAAACAGCCAGTCATAGTGTACCAATGCTCAAATAGTAGTATTAAGTGTAGAATATTATACATCCTGAATACAATCTCATTTCTAATGTTCCTAAATTAGTTCATGTGCGTTAACAAATTATTTGTGAAAATTTTGTGCAACTATTGCACGAGGTATTCATTTTGTAATACTAATGAAACTTTAGTTCAAGAGTTTTGGGAATGCTGATCAAATAGCATTTTATATTACAATAAATCTTTATATAAACATAAATAACATTCCATTGTTCCAAAATTGTATCAAAGATACTTCTGACTTTTAGAGAAAATGCATAATACCTGACACAGACTGCAAAGTCGCTAATGCACAGATATTTATTGAACCGTTCAGTGCATATGTCATATTGAATTTTCATCTTGTATAAGAACGTGGCAATTCCATTCCTATATACTTACTGAGATAATCGTTTGATAAACTTGTATGAAAACAAATAACCTCATAGTGACTTTGTGATCATTTATACCTTCTTTTATGCTGTTGCACTAAGGCCACTTTACATAGTCAACGTCCATACACCGTAAAACAAAGAACGCACCATCTTGTCGTATATATACGCCAAAAATATCTAATCATGTATACATGTATAAGTACGTCGTAAATATCTGCTGAAATTTAAAGACAATTTGCCATGGCAATTTCTCCGACAGCCAACGGGTCTGCCAATCGTCCTATGACTTTAGCACCCCCTTCGATAGGCAGGCCTAGAAAGTACAGTCTCCCCGTAATCTACCCTCGCCCTTCGCTTTCTGTGTACGCGGCTGCTGCCGAAACAACCAAAGAATCAGTTTCTCGCCGCAGAAAATTCAGTCAGGTTGGCCAGGTTGTCGGTCACAGGTTATCCACGACCATCGGTTGGCGAAGTCCGATTTCACCGCAGGATGTGGTCAACCAGGCTAAAAGTCTCTGCGGAAGGTATCTCCGTCAGAAACTGCGCTCATGTTCAGCCGTCCACAAGAAGTTGGGTCTCCAGCGGCTGAAAAGCGTCAGCAACCTAGCTTGCGGATCCAATACTGCGGAAATTGCGAACGAACTTAGGTGAGTAATCTTTGTTTTCGACAGGGTGCGGCAAAAAAAATCCCTGATTTGAACGTCACTAAAAACTAAACACAGCGAGATATAAAAAAGAATTCTTTATATCTAAAAATTACATCTTATGCCATTTCGATCCATTAAGTTCTGAAAATTGTATCAATCAGTTCGTGAATGTCGATTCAGTGATGATTCTTGCTCTAACCTTTTTCGTTCTTTCGGACAATTGATTTGAAAATTTACTGTCCGAAGATAGTATACTCATAGTTTGAAGTGCCCTTAAAGAAAACGAATCTCAGGAGCTTAAAACGTGCGTTGTCCTATACTACATGAGCTCATGTGCCGAAAAGACCACACCACTGCGGTTCCTCAAGCAATAGCCGCGCTATTAGGGTAGTTGAAAATAGCACGAGCTCACGGACCTGCCACAAAAATGCTTCCTTTAAATAAGGATTTTTTGCCGCACCCAGTACAAATGTAATTTTGAGCAAAATTTTTAGTAATATGTTTCAATATTAAAAACAAAGTGATAAATTCTATGTTTATTTAAAAAAAAAAAAAAAAAAAATCTTGTATGAGAAAAAGTTTTGCTTATTTTTTTGCCCCTACTATAAAACACTTTTTTTTCTACCAAGTTACGAGGGTGAGTCGGAAAATAAGTTTCCCCTGGCAACTGTGGACAGAGGTGTGTATCAAAGACAAAAAATGTAATGAAACATTAAAGATAAGACGTAACTTTATTCAATTCCTACTATTAGTTCACACTCTCTATATATTTGTTTATTTATATATTTATTTATTTATATATTTATCTTGTTCAAATTTTCAATCGTTAATAAAATACTCATTATTCATCCTATCAAGTTGAAATAATTTTTTTTGAACTTGTACTGGATGACAATTGATGTTGATGCAGTTTTTTCAAATATTAATTAATTAAATTTTAATTAATTAATTTTAGTTTTGCATGGGAAACAAAATGGCGGCCATTGGTTATCGAAGGTCAATGAAAGTATTTTCAATAACGGGTTACCATAGGGGGGACCCTGTTCTGTCGCCAAATACAGCCAAGTTTGTCGCCAACTTGGCGATATATCGCCAAATTTGGCGTCCAAAATAAGTCGCCAAAAGTGACGCCAACTTGGCGATATTTCTAATATTTCGCCAAATTCCCATAGAATTCCATTGTAAACTTACTTGCTTATAGAAAATCAACAAATTGAGATATTTTAATGCAACTAAAACTAATATTAGCTTAAGGGATTATATTAAATTTTTCTTTGGTGACTTAAGTAGGAATTGACTTTAAAAACAAAATTTTCATATTACTTGTTTTTCTACTTAAGTGCCAAGTGAGTTGAGACATTTGTCATGCCCTTTATAAGCTTCATAACCCTTCAGGGGAAAAAACAGGGCTCTGCATACAAAAGAAGCGTTGAATGGCTTGTTTGACTTCAGCATTCTTTACAAAGAAGTAGTCAAGCATTGCTTTCATCTGTAGTGGCCGTGCACGTCTGTTCAGTTCTTGCTGACGCTCCTCACTGAATTGGCGGCACCATCTCCGCACCATTTGTTTTGACATCACATCTTGCCCATAGACTTCCACGTGGCGGTTATGGATTTCTACTCCCGATACTCCACGTGCCCAATCATGGCGGACAACCGCTCTCACTTCCTCCTTTGACCACGAATTCACAACGCACTTTCTCTCCATATCTACCGGGAACAGAATGATGCAAAACCCTGATTTGTCCAAGGAGTGCTTTTTGAAGCTCATAAAGGGGTATGACAAATGTCTCAACTCACTTGGCATTTATGTAGAAAAATAAAGTTGTCTTATCTTTAATGTTTCATTACATTTTTTCTCTTTCATATACGCCTCTGTCCACAGTTGCCAGGGGAAACTTATTTTCCGACTCACCCTCGTACATATGACTGCACCTGGAAATTATATTTTTGATTCTATTCGTACTACTTAAAAAAAAAAAAAATCTTTGCCTTCTTCTTCTACAACAGTTGCAAGAGAATCTAAGTACAAAGGAGATTTATGTTTTTTAAATAATGGTATAGGAATAGAATTTAAAAAATCGTCGACAGTAGCAGCTCTGCACGTATTATCGTGTAAATAACCTGAAAACTTAGACTTTCATTAAAGCAGATATAGGAAAATCTATTCCTCTGTAGATAAGTTGAGATATGGATCTATATCAATAAGGCAATTTTCAATTAATGAATTTTCGAGATTTCTTTTCAGATTTCCTGGTAGATGATGTGCTATTGTTTTCAAAAAGTATTATTTCAAGGTTTCTCCATTATTTCGTATTAGCACGTTCGTGTTCTTCGTTTTCAATTGAACTGTTTGGCTTCTCTTAAAAAGTAGTAACATTGTACATTTTAAATGTATCAGTATATTATAAAAGGAAGTTAGACGTTTGAGGGTTAGAGATTGCAGAGAACATGTTACGAATCAGCTTGCAGTTTTTAGTTATGGGGAAAAAACCTACCCTGGCAATAAATTATATTGGGGACCAATATTTCTTTATTATTGCATTTATCTAAAAGACTTCAAAAGAAATGCTGCATCAGAAGTATACTCAATGAAATGACCATTATTACGGAAATATTGCTTTTACATTAGAAATATTTCCAATGAAAAGCTTATGTTTCAGAAATACTGTTTTTACATTGAAAATAGTGGAAGTGGACTGTCTAAATATATTCTGTAAATATTGGAGAAGTATAAACACCTTCAATTTATTACAGCATTTCATGCCAATATTGGACAAGATGTCACCAATATAAAAACAATATTGGGTAGTTTTTCTGTATTAGAGGCCTTGGCAACATAGAGAAAATGGCATTGGCGAGAAAAAACAAATTTGGCAACATACAGTAAACTCTGTCTAAGGCGGAATCGATCGGGACAGAGAAAATTTTCCGTAGTAGACAATATTCCGCCTTAGACAAATCTTAATCTATGTCTGTGGATATCTTTCCGAGTTAGACAGATTTCCATCTTACACAGAGTCCGCCTTATAGAGAGTTTACTGTATTTTCCATTTTCTGGCAAGCTATTCAATGTTTCATGTATAGTCTTTTTGTTATTATTATTATTATTTATACAATTTATTTAATATAAAGAAGCCATTTATCTATTTTTATATACAATCAGAAGTTAATTGTATATAAAAAGCATTAGATTTGCTTCCCGGGTAGGTACCCATTCTCCCCACTGGGCTGGGTTGTTTTAGCTTAAAAAACCCTTTTTTTTTTGGGGGGGGGGTGAGTTTTTATCAAATAAAACAACATTTTGTAATATTAAGTACTTTTTGAACGAAAAAATACAACAGTGAAATGTTTCTTTACATATAAACTAGGGATTGACCGAATACCGAATAGTTGGTTCGGTATTCGGTGTTTCGGCATGTATACCGAATATTCGGCTTCGGCCGAATACTTAAAAGTATTCGGCCGAATAATAAGTATTTTCTTAGAAGTAGAAGAATTCTCTTTTACTTAGCAGTAGAATAGGCTAAACAATGAGTTTCAATATTATGTGCCTGAGTTCAGCTGCATTACAAAAAACAAGTCAAAGGCCATTTTTTATTTAAAAAAAAATTTCCTTCCTAAAATAGTCTACATAGGTTAGAAATCACAACAACTGTCTACAACAGAGAAAAAAAAGTAAGGAAGATGTACATCTTTCCCTTATCATTTAATTTTATTTACTTCTACATTAGTTTTTTTAATTTAAATTTATTTAATGTGTTTTCTTTAATATCGATCAAATATTAATAATTCTTCGATCAAATAAGTATATCAGAGTTCATATCTGTATATCTAAGGTGTATATTAAAGAAAATACACACATCAAATAAGTATACCCCTATGCCTATCCTATAGCTTTTATAACCATTATATCAAAATCACTCAAATTTCTTATCTTCACCACCACAATGTTAAAATATTAATCAAAATATAAATATTCTATCAATAATTTGACAGAAAATAGTTAAATGTACAAATTGATATAATACCTTTTTGTAATTTGAGAAAATTCCTATTCAATATGTTTATAATTAGACTTAGACAATCAGTAAATCAGCTTAATGACAACATTGTTTCTTTGTATTTGAATGAACTTTTGTTTTTCTGACAATCCTTATCCTTAATAATACCCTGTATAGTTTAATACTTTAATAGGTTATTTTTGGGTATTGACTAGTGATAAAATAATAAAAAATAAGTGATGGGTTAATGAATTTGTGAGTGGAAAGAAGTCATTAAATTTTTTTGTGTAATTAGATTTTAGAATAAAAATGTAACTGAATTAAATTATTGAGAATTTAATTTCAATTAAAGCTTATTAAAAAAGCTAATATATGCAAAAATGCGTATTAAAAAGTTTCAAGTATTCGGTTGCCGAATACCGAAGCTTCGGTATACAGATACACTTCGACCGTAGCTTCGGTATTCGGCAAAATTGCTGCTTCGGCCAATCCCTAAATAAACATACATGCCCAAAATCTTCTTGGCTATCAACTATCATATAATCAATCACTATCATATAATCAATAACTATCAATATTTATTAGATTTATTATTTTCATATACATTGAGTATTCTTTAACTTGAAATTAACTCCTTTCTTCACCATCCAATGATCTTATAGTTGTGGGAAACTCTGAGTTAGTGATGGGCGATAACGAGATGTTTTTCTCGATTTTCTCGATTGTATGGACATCTCGATATTTTTCGATTGTATAAATTTTTTCTCGATGACTACAGTTTGCAAATTTCTTTTATAAATCATATATTATGTATTATATACGTCATACATTTATCAAGAATAGTCTGCGGGTGAACTGGAATGAGTCGATGTTAATAAAGACTAGGTGACTTCGACCGCTAGCGGGAACCTCCTTTAATTGGGGCACCTAATTTATACGTAATCTTGTAATATGAAATCACGAACAGGTTACCCGCTATATACGGCACTGATATATGATAGCAGGCGGGTGTGGTGTGCACGCACTACAAAATCTTGTAAAAAATATAATATCGAAACGAATGAACGTCGGACCAGATCTCTTGGGGGAGGGGTCAAAGCGAGCGGAGGGGCACAGCAGCTGAATAATATGATTAAGTCGTCACAGGTCTTCAGGCCTTTCCAACCATATGTCACATGAGAAGTCTGGATCTGAATTTATAAAAATGCCCTCCCCGTGGGGGGAAAGGGGGGGGGGGTGCGGGAGGTGGATAACATGAGTAAGTGGTCATAAGCCTTTCCAACAATATGTCACATGAGGGGTCTCGGCTAAATTTAGAAAAACACCCCCGTGGGGGAAAAGTGGGGGGGGGTGGTCACCGGAGGTGCATTACATCAATAAGTAGTCACAGACCTTTCCAACGATATCTCACATGTGGGGTCTTGGCTAAATTTGGAAAAGTGTCCCCCGGGGGGGGGTTCAAAATGGGGGGGGTGGACACCGGAGGAGCATAACATCAATAAGTAGTCACAGACCTTTCCAACGATATCTCACATGAGGAGTCTTGGTTAAATTTGAAAAAGTGTCCCCCAGGAGGGGCAAATTGGGGCAGACTGTCACCGGAGGTGCATAACATCAATAAATAGTCACAGACCTTTCCAACGATATCTCACATGAGGGGTCTTGGCTAAATTTGGAAAAGTGCCCCCGGGTGGGGGGCAAAGTGGTGGTGGGGACACCGTAGGTACATAACATCAATAAGTAGTCACAGACCTTTCCAACGATATCTCACACGAGGTGTCTTGACTAAATTTGAAAAAGTGTCCCCCAGGGGGGGGGGGGGCAAAGAGTGGGGGGGACTGTCACCGGAAGTGCATAACATCAATAAGTAGTCACAGACCTTTTCAACGATATCTCATAAGAGGGGTACTGACTAAATTTGGAAAAGTGTCCTCCGGGGGGGGCAAAGTGGGGGGGGCGGCCACCGGAAGCGCATAGCACTAATAAGTAGTCACAAACCTTTCTAACGATATGTCACATGCGGGGTCTTGGCTAAATTTGGAAAAGTGTCCTGAAATTTCATATATTATAAATAATATTTAGCGGAGGGCTCCATAAAAAAAAATCCGATCTAAAATGATAAGAGCGGAAAAAACTACCCTCGCAGTGGGGGCCAAATTGGGGAGGGGAGGAAGAAAGTCTCATAATATGAAAGAGTCATACGAGAGCTTACCGATGACATATCACATGACTGGTCCAAAAAAAGTTTGAAAATTGCTCCCCCTCTCTCCCCCCGTGGGCCCACTCTTTCACCCCGGAATTCACACAGCCGCCGCTTTAAAATTTTTATGTTCAATAAATAATATTTACCGGAAGACCGCATAAAAAACCCATATTTAAAGTGATATTTAAATTTATTATAGAAATCGGCTACGGTTTTAAAAATTTGTTCGCCCCTTCCCACCCCCCTTTGGGCGAAGAAAGGTTCATAGTATGAAAGAGTGGTCAAAGGGCTTTTCGATTATATGCCACAGGAAGGCTTCGGTAAAATTTTTAAAATTGCACCCCATGAGTGCACTCTCACGTCCTCCTCCCTCGAAATCACCCGACCCACCTTCCTCTTTGAAAATTTTATATTTAATAAATAATTTTTATCGGAGGGTTCCAGGTATGTGGCATCTTGGTAGGGCTAAAATAAGAGAAACTTTGAAAATTAGGGCTTCATTTCACAGCTCATTGTCATGCCTTTTTCTCTATCTCGTCCCTTGGTACTCTCGATAAATTTTCTGACTTTTCTTCTCTGCCGAGGACGAGAGAAATCCTCGAAAAGCTTCTCATAGCGAAATGTTGAAAAGCGCGAGAGAAATCCTCGAAAGGCTTTTCATTGGGAGATTTCGAAAAGGACGAAAGTAACAAGCGAGAGGTTTCCCATCGAGAAAGGTTGAAAAGGGCGAGAGGACACTCTCGAGAGACTTCCCATCCCGAAAGGTTTAAAACCGCGAGAGAACCAACCATCGAGCAGATTCCCATCTGGAAGCGTCGAAATGCTGGAAAACTCATCGAGATGAGATTTGCCGAAATGCGAGATGGAAATGAAGCTTTCAGAGTCGAACTTACCGCATTTCTGGTTTAAGTCATAATTTCTCTCAAAGAAGTCCATCTGCTTATCCAATCTCTTTTTAGCTCACAGGCTATCTAAGCCTGAGAGCTAATGTACCCGTCGGTTCTGTGTGTATGCATGTACTGTACGTACGTATGTATGTACGTAACGCGATAACTCTTGATTAAAATGTACGATTTGCTTCAATTTTTTTATGTTCATTCTGATAAGGCGTTCCGCTGTTTAGTTTTGACGGTTCATTGGTTAAGGATAAAGGGAGAGAGGGGGGGCTGGTCCCCCCTCTCCTTAATTTAGATAAATAGGTTTTTCATGCAGAATTCTTCGGTTTGCTCCAAATTTCGTATACCGGTTTATTATGTTAAGGAGCTTCCCTGATTAAACTTGGAGGTTCATTAGTTAAGTATGAAGGGGGGAAAGGGGGTAGACCCCTCCTTAATTTAGATAAATGGGTTTTTCATGCAGAATTATTCGATTTGCTCCAAATTTGGTATACCGTTTCATTATGTTAAGAAGTTGCCTTGATTAGATTTGGAGGTTTACGGGTTAAGTATAAAGGGGGAGAAGGGGGCTAGACCCCCGCCCCTTAATTTAGATAAATGGGCTTTTCATGCAGAATTATTTGATTTGCTCATAATTTGGTATACCGGTTTATTATGTTAAGGAGCTTCCCTGATTAAACTTGGAAGTTCATTGGTTAAGGATAAAGGGGGAGAAGGGGGGGCTGGTCCTTCCTTAGTTTGGCGGCCCGAGAGAGGCACTTTTCGAACTTTTTTGAAATCGTAGCGTTTTTAAACATTTTAGATCGGATTTTTTTTACGGAGCCCTCCGATAAATAATTTTTAATATATGAAAATTTCAAAGAGAAGGATGGGCAGGGTATATTTCGGGGGGGGGGGGGGCACGATAATTGGAATCCTGGGAGTTGGGACTCTTTTCTATCTTTTGCCGACACCCCTCATGTGATATATCATTGGAAAGCTCTGTGACTACTATTTCATTTTATATATCGCCCGCGGCCCTCCCCTTACTTTGCCCCCGAGCGGGGGCACTTTACTAAATTTAGCCGACACCCCTCATGTGCCATAACGTTGGAAAGTCCTGTGACCACTTATTCATATTATGCACTTTCCTTGCCCCTCCCTCCTACTTTGCTCCCCGCGGGAGTTCGTTTAATGTATTCCAGTCGAAGACTTTATAAAAATGGGAAAATTAAAGATCCAATCTCAAATGACGTAGAAAAATCAATAAAAAAATTTGATCCCTTTTATCATCCTTTAGTTCATATTTCTGCCACTAGGGGTGCTTTTGATTCTTATTTCTTTGGCCATTTTGGTGCTAATTGCCGAAAAATTCTAATTTTTGATACTTAAACTCCCCTTACCGCTTCATAGCTACTCGCGTTTTTTCAGCTTTTTTCAACCAGGGGGCACTCTTACAAGACTTTTCCAGTCTTATGGCTCCTTTATAGTTTCCCTTTGGTTTGTTGTTTTTTTATTCCATCTGTTTTCAGTTACCCTATATTTAATAAAATCTGCCTTATATATATGTAAAAACAATGATTTCAATAATCGATTCTAGAACATCTCCTTTGTAGATTCTCGAAAGTAATCGATGACTGCATCGATTGTGTATTTTACGATAACGATTTTTTTCGATTGGTAAATTTTCGAGAATCGCCCATCACTAAGCCCTATCACTACTATGAAATTGTCGGCCAGAATAATAGCTAAGTTTTCCAATAACTGTTTTTAGCTTTTCTCGTTATAATCGATTGTAAAACATCTCGATTGTAGATTCTATGAATTAATCGATGGCTGTATCGATTGTTATTTTTTACGATGACGATTTTTCTCGATTGTTGAATTCTTGAGAATCGCCCATCACTACTCTGAGTTTAGAAGCTTAGAATCGAAACCAAAACTTTTTAGATAAGAACAGTTTTGGTTTAGATTTGAAGAAGTTAAAGTTGTAGTTACATTATATCTTACTTCTGTTGTTATAGAAAGTTTTGGTTTAGAAGTTTAAAACCAAACCAATATTTTTGTAGTATATTTTGAGAGTACCTGTTTAATTTGTCAGTCTATGTCATTCTTTTTTATATCTTAATAAAAAGTATATTGTAAAGATAGTTAAGGGGTCTCAGGACTCTTAAAGCTTTAAAATTTTCGAAATTTTAATTTTTTTAGATATTAAACTACTATATTTTCTGAACATTTTGGTATAAATGTTTCCTTGAAATTCCTATTAGAACAGAAGTTATGGTATTTAGAATTATACATGCTCAATAGCTGAAGCGGCGTTTCAGAAACTTTGAAGTCAATTTTCTCCAAATGACGTTTTTGGGCATAACGCGCACGATATCTCAAAAAGTTCTGAATTTTTTTTCATGAAATTTTCAAAACATATGTTTCATGTAAGTCTGTATAAACTGAACCTAAAATTTCCTTCTTATTGTTCAGAAATATATTCTTTATAGGTGATTATACTGTTGAAAATTTCTAAATTTTGCATTAACTAAATACAACTTTGTATTAAAAATAGGAAAATGCTTTAATCACAAATTCATTTAGGTTCAGAGTAATTATTATAATGTGAAGTATAAGTAGGACCCAAAATTTTCTTTCTACTTGCAAAATTTATTTTGCAATCGTGCGCATAATCTGTTATGCCGATTTTCCGCTCGTCAAATGTCTGACATTTTGGAGCCCACTGTAAATTCCAATTCTGCATCTTGTAATTTTTCAAATACATGAAATGAAAGAACATACGTATATCTTTCATCCCAATATAAAATTTCGTCTTAAAATCAATTGCATTTTAAGATATTATATGTTGAAAATGGTCTTTTTTTTTCGATTTTTTCAATTTTAAGAGTCCTGAGACCCCTTAACAGAATAAATTCCTCAAAGTAAAAATTAAAAGTTTAATTTTATTAATATAAAAAAAGCAAGATTACCAGAAAGAAAACCTTTTATAATAAAGAAAAGATAACCAACAACAAACTTACATTTGTGTATTTTAGTACATTACATACAGTGGCGTGGCGTCCGGTCATCGCTGGATGCGGCGATGACCAAGCAATATTTTAAAACTCTTAATAAGCTTTTAAAACTCTACGATTCAGTTTTAGCAGAACATTTGGAGTTCATGTATAAGTGAAGGTAAGATTTAAAGTTTCTTTTTTGAACATTCAACCATTGAATTTTAGAGTTAATAATTTTTCACCACAAACTTAAATAATTGCGATGACCACCAAAAATTTTCACGCCACGCCACTGATTACATATAATTTTATTAATGACTTTTATTTGAAGATTAAAAGGATTAATAATTTAATAAAATATCAATTGTTCTTCAAATTTATTAGTATATCCTCAAGCTGTCTTTTTTTTTTCTGTTTCCATACTTAAAATTCAAACACAGTTGCTTTCTGGTGGTATAAGCAAATATTTGAAAACCTTCAATTTCAAGCAGAATGATTTAATTTAATTAAATAATGTTTCTAATGTTTATTAAACAATGCATCTTCAAGCATAATAAAAGATATAAACATATACCGGGTGTCCCAAAAAGGACTGACTGATTTTAAAATTCAATAACTTGCAAACGGCTACAGATATTTAAAAAATTCTTGCAGGAGGGTTATGCATAAGGTCAAAAGTTTTTTTTACAGTGATTTTCGATTTTAGTTCGAATTACAAACAATAGATGGCGCTGCGATCAATAGACGCTGAATTCAGGCTCGATTTTTGGTACTTCGTGGCCCGGATAATACATTTCCATCTCCTTTTTCAGCATGGAACAAGAGAAAGGACCAGAAATCGAGCCTGTATTTAGCGACTATTGCTTGCAGCGCCATCTATTGTTTGTAATTCGAACTAAAATCGAAAATCACTGTAATAAAACTTTTGACCTTATGCATAACCCTCCTGCAAGAATTTTTTAAATATCTGTCACCGTTTGCAAGTTATTGAATTTTAAAATCAGTCAGTCCTTTTTGGGACACCCGGTACATACATGTGTTGCATATTGTTACTTTGTAGGAAAGAATAAAATTTATTTTCCCCCATCCCCCCCCCCGAAAAAAAACCCCGTGTTTTTTTAATAAAACCCACCCGGGCTGAGTTTTTAAAAAAAAATACCGGGTTTTTTAGTACCCTGATATAAACAAGCATAAAGTATCTTTTTTTGTTTTGATAGCTGTTGTATTGTTGGGTGGTTTTCTCTTCTTCTAATTACACTCCACTTTTAATTTACTCAATTAACTGTCACTAATGATATTAGCCTGACCTTAAATTTTTAAACAAGGTGTGAACAGTTTACCAACACCTGGATGTTGTTACAAAAAGAGGAAAAATAAAAATAAGCAATATGCTTAGAAAGATACTAATTTGATTTAAAAAAAACTCTTAGAATAATTACCAATAGAAAAAAAAACAAAACAAAGAGGAAATGCATAAACTAACTTAAAGTAAATCAAAAAATTACTATTAGAAATGTGAAATTAAACTTTAATTATTTAACAGTAACAACATCCTCAACCATTCACAACTTATGAAGAGAAAACTACCAACACTTCTGAATTTGAGAATACAATGCATTCACAATAAAATAAGAAAAGCTAAATTGATTACCACAGAACTTCACAACCGAAAGGCAAACTCTTGAGTCCGCATTATATCAAATAATATGTTTTGATAATTTAAAAGGATTTAATATCAAGATTGTGACTGCACTTATACTCTCAAATCCAGGGGCCACATAATCGTATAGTAGATCATTAGCATTGAAAATCATTAAATCTAACTGATGTTTTACACTGCAAACAAAATTACTTCTTGAATTCTTTTCCCTTTTTTTTTATATTTTAGGAGTTGCCCTGAACATTCTAGCAATTATATCAATTTCAGTTTTTTTTTTTTTTATTTAATGAACAATACATACTCTTTTCAGAAATTATTCATTTATTAAATTTATTTTGATTCAAATCTCTCAAGGAATATATGTGTTTATGAATTTCCACCTAGCATAGATCTTGTTACCATAATACTTAGTTACCAAATTCAAAGGATTTAAGAGTTGAAACAAATACAACCAGAAAAGAAAGGTAATAAGAGAGGTGACAACCATTTAAAATTAATTTTTAAATCAATCATAAAAGGTAACAAAACCCTCAATTCGTCTCACACAACATTCCTCACTTAAAATCTGATCGAAATAATTACTCCTGGTTATAAAACTTTAAGATTTTTTTTTTTTTTTATGTACTAATTTTATTTATCAATGATATTAAGCTTTCTTCATTTTAAAGATTAAATTGGTTAAGTAAAAAAGAAACAGAGTAAAGCAATACATTTAATATCATTTTATTAAGTTTTAAGTCTTATTTTTTTAAGAATTTTCTATTATTTTTAAACAATTTGTTGCAAAGAAATTTTAGTATAGAGATATCAAATTTATATTTACATAGCTGAATTCATTTCAAAATAATTTTCAAAAACTTCGAGAAATTACTACTATCTTGCAAAGAGTCTTGAATTCAATAAACATTACAAACAGATACTTAAAACTACTTAATTTAACATGACTCATTCCTTTTCCTTTTTTTTTTTAAACATATATTTTCAACATATCAAAACAATAATGCAAAAGTTACTTACATTACACATCATTGAGCAGGGTAAAAGCTGAAACCATGACTTTACACTCTATTATATCTTTTTTGTTGGCAGTCCTCTCGAGGGCACATATATTAAAATTTGGAAGTTGGAGATACACTATAAAATAGTACTGTTAGCTGTGCAGTTAATCAACTCATGAACATCAGAATCTTTGGAGGAGATAAGCCACTATATAAAATTCCGAAAAGTGTCTGGTGATTTATTCACATTTTTCTTCTCTTCAGATTTTGAGTGTGTTGACGATTGTGCGAATACTTTTTTACTGGATGTATAGCTGCGTGTTTAGAACCTCATCGGCTGGTCCTCTGCACTAGACACAGATTCGTCCAGTCTTTCCGAAAGAAAACAGGATTACTTGAACGAAATTTTACTAAAAAGTATCGACGAGTATTCCCGATTCACAAGTCGTCACTTTCCACCAGCTGGATTGGATTCTCTGTATCATGATTCTTATTAGGCATAAACTACTCCATCGATGCTAAACTGCCCGGCGTACCCTCGGCTCTCAAGAGAGTGCCCGTGCTTGATACACAAGAGAAACAGACGACCTCCTTAGTCAGTATCTATTCTTCTTCTCCTAAACTATTTTTATTTTTTGTCACTCCAGAAAAACTCCATTGGTCAGGGGGAGGGCTAAAAAGATAACCCTAAATTCCCCCTGCCCCCCACATATTAAAAAAAAGGGAGCCAAGAATCAGCGTCTTCACTCTTTGCTGCCCTTGTCTTGACTCACTTTTCCCCGTAGCGTGTAATAAAAAAATCACACGTGCAATACTCTTGCTGACGTCAGATGCTCCTATTCGCTAATCTGGTTAGGTTTCAACCATTTAACTAAAAGGGTGTGTTGTCCACTTTCCACCCTACACATTTTTCTAATGGGCCACCCATCTTTAAATGCCAAGCAAACTATCTATTTCCCACGGCAGTTTCCCATAAAATCTCCCAAATTGTCTGTTTGACAATAACTTTTAAAAGGAGGGTTATAAAATTGCACCAAGCATTTTACTTAAAAGGCTCATAAAATTTTATATATATGGTTGGCCACCCAAGCAGGCTTTTAGGCTGTGATAACGAACGTAGTAAAAGAAGTGTATGAAATTCACATGGAAAACACGTTTTTACTGCATCCTATGTGACATTACAAAGGCAGACTGAGGGGGTTTTGATTTTACGAGCTGGCGTTGCTATGGTAACACCGCTCTATAGTGGGGGAAATACTTGACCGTTTCCAACAGCTGCCCAAATCCAAGGTTAAGCGAGGAGTTTCGCATTTTTCTTGGAAAAAAAAGGGAAGGGACATCTTGCTTGTGTTTACGTTCTCAGATAAAAGATTACACGTACCCTAGTATTTGTTTCCACTGAAATAATACGTGTTTTTCTAGATCTGAAACTGAGAAAAAGGAATTCTCTGGCATTAAGTAATATTCTTAAACTATGAAAATTTTGTCTGACATTTTTCTTTGAAAAAGGGGGGATATAATTGAAGAAAATTAATAATTTTAAGATGAAAGCATACAATGTTATATATATATATATAAAGAGGGGGGATTTTAATAACACCAGAATTTGTCAAAATAAGGATATTGTTAAATATTCTACAACAGTATCATTTGGCGACAAATCTCACTTTTTGAGACCCGAATTTCGCGAAGATTTTTTATAAACGCCAAGGCCTCTGTACTGGAAAAGTACCCAATATTGGTCCTATATATTTTCTACTTTTGCTAACACTATTTCTAAACAATCTTCGTGGCACATTACTTTAATATTTGGCCGCAGGAATCTACCACAAACTTTGCTTTAGAAAATTAAGAAAATATAGGTTGCTGCGACTGCCGACTATTTTAGGGCTTGTAGAGTTAGTTTTAAGAAATCCTAACAACTATTATTGTAAAATCCTTGTCTTAGGGTTATTTGCGCGGGAAAATACGCACGTATTCTTAAAATTGATCCTTTTTTATTTTGTGATTAATCCAGAATTACAAACTACTAATATATACTGTAGCAATATATACTGTATATATAGTATATTCTGGCAAAGTTTTGTAAAGGTCCAGGAATTTTTAGTGTGTTTTTACAAAAGTAAAAAAATAACTTACCTGCGCAGTGACTGATCTTGCTATAAAACCAGTTTTACAGGTAAATTTTAATAATTTAGTGACCGTATGAAATTAGATATTGGCGACGAACTCTGTGACGGTTTGGTGAGTTGGAGATCATTTTTAGTTCCAAACACTTGATTGGAAAATTCCAGCAATCAAAGCGGTTATAAAGAATTAAGTGAAATCTTGGAGTCATAATTTCCTCGCCGAAGGAAATGCAAGTCATTTTTACTCACAAAGCGGCCCTCGAGTTCATTTCATGCTGTCCCTCAAGTTTGATGGATAATTAAAAAACTTACATTTTTACAAAATTTCATATGTATAAATATTATCTTTAAAATACCTAGCGATAGTTTTTAAAAATATGATACAATAAAAACAAATATAAAGCTTCTATTAAAAAAAAAAAATCCAACCAATAACGCCAATACTGGAATTTGTTATACAACTAGCTGACCCGCTCGGCGTTGCCCGGGCAGGTGATAACCTTAAATGAAACTCGAATGTTTTGATTTTATATCTTTCACTCCGTTTTGTCTGAATTTATATTTTTAAATGAAAAAATCGCGAAAAAAATATTTAATCAAAAGTATATGCTATTTGGTATTTTATTTTCTGCGTAATTTGATTTTTGGAATCAGTGCGTATCGAAAGTGAGCGAACACAGTTTACCGTATTTTGAAATAAGTAATAAACTGATCAAAAAAGAAGCGAGTCTGCTTCAGTCTAGACCAGTGGTTCCCAACTTTTTCTTGCCCACACCCCACCGAAGCATCTCTAAAATCACGATGCCCACCCCCCCACCTTCCTCACACACATATGTCTCGTATTATTTGAAAAGTGAACTCTATTCACCCAAAAGAAGTCTAACAGAGTTTTAACAATAACTATTAATATAACATTTTTAACATTATCATAGAGGTGAATTTTCTAGCGAATAGATAAAAATAGCTCATTCGATAAATGATTAAGAAAAATTGTAAAATAAATTAATAACCAGAAAAATTATAAGTATTTTTAAAAATAAAAAAGGAAGGAGGGGCTGATAAGATATCTTTAAACATTGTTCATATAATTATTCTGGCATGGATTCCTCTTTAAACATTTTGATTTGGAAAATGTTAAAATTCAACAAAAATACTTATTTAGTGTTAAATTTTGCATGTATTACTTTTATTTTTAGTCTAAAAAATTACTCTTCTAAAAGAAAAAAAAAGTCAGCGAATAGGGGACTTACAAGTATGAAATTGCCCCACTAAAGAGTCAAATTGCCCCCCCCCCCCCCCACAGTGGGGCGTACGCCCCACGTTGGGATCCTCTGGAGACAGGGTTGTTTGGTTTAAACCAAATGATTTTTTTTTTAAACCATGCTGGTTTTTTTTCATGTGGTTTTTTTTTTCTCTTTTTCCCTAATGTTTTCTTTTATTTTATGCATTACTGAAAAATGCAAAATCCAAGTTATGCAGAAGCTACAAGCAAAGCTTTAGAAAAATGATGAATTAATAAATTTGTAAAGGTGACAAACATTTTTAATCAATCAAATTTTTCTTATAAGCTTTAAATCTACATAGCAGACTAATTTTTCTAAAATTAGCTGGGAAGAAAAAAACAAGTAGTTAGTTATTTTTCTTCTTTTTTAAGCCTTTTAATTTTAAAAATAGCCAAAATGGCAGATTTGAGCTAAAAATACACTTTTACTACTTAGATTGCTTGATTAGTTAAGATTTACTAAGAATAACATATGCCTCAATGATGACATAATCATAAGTAACTAACTCTCTCCATTGGTTACTTTTTGTTCTGTACACTAATGAATGATTTGCTGTGAATTTTCTTTGCTGTATCATGGCTATTGGGTTTAGTAAGCTTTTGTTTTTCTTGCATTCCTACATTGGGATTGGGGTTTTGCATTATGATTTTATTCTGTTACTAGCAGGATTGGCACGGTTTAAATCAATTGGTTAACCAACTGGTTTTTTAGAAAAGATCTAATATAATATTTTCTCATTTTTGTAATTTAAGTGTTTCAAATTATTGGATATAAATAATTTCTACTTTTAACAGTCTTATCCCAACAGTCACCGTGAGATATAGTGAGTGTAGGTTATATTTGTATGCATGTAGAATGCAAATTGCATGTGTTGATGAACTAATCTGAAGCTCTAAAGATAAAATTTAAAACATGTGAATGTAGCAAAGATAAAATAGATTAAAAATATTCAATATTTTGAATGTAATATTTTCCTTTGAGAAAATGCAGATTATTTACAATTAATAACATAAAATGACCTTTAAAATTTCAGTCAAGCTGCAAAAGAAAATTTTCTTGATTGGGGAGATTACTTTTTAAGGTTGTTCTCAAATGCTTGACTCAACAAGCGCAAAATGTTTTGACACATTTACAAATTCATTTTTTAATAGAAAGATATAAAATTAAAGTCCTGACTGGAAGCGATTTGGAATCGAACTGTGTTTTCCATTTTTGATAAATAAATTACCTATTGAGTTATAAGCTATTTTGATCACGTGACAAAGATGTTTTTAACCTTCCTTGAGTAGTTATTTTTCTTTCGCATGGAAATTTGGTTCAAAACGCCAACTTCGACACTATTTTCTGAAAGATCTATTGCGTTTGAAAAAAAAAAAAAAAAAAAAAAAAAAAAAAAAAAAAAAACCCCGGAAAACACAGTTCTATTACATAGTATCTGAATAACAGCATCTGCTAGTTTCATGCATTTCCGAACAAAATAAATTAAAACGTATGGCATAAAGTTGCTCTTTCGGACTTTAGAACAGCCTTAAGAATAAAAAAGAAACTCAAGATATGAAGACAAATAAGATGACATTGAAAAATTGGGTGCTAGCGAAGCACCTGTTTACTTTTAACTAAAATATGCAATAAGATATTTAAATCGTCTATTGCATAATCGAATTCCCTATTTAGATCTGTCAAAAAAATGGGTAAAAATCGAGATAAGGTTCGTGTGAGACATAACAGAAAAAAGTCTCATAAAAATGCCTAAAAATATATATTATTAATTTTTAGTTTAAACATATAAAAGTAATACGCATTATAAAATAGCTTAGAAAAAAATCCTGTGTATTAAGTCTCATGGCTGTTTAAATGTTTTAGTGGATGACAACTTTTATAAATCTACTTTACATTGTTAAAAAGCTGGTAAATAGGTATTTCCGTTTATTTTACTGTTGCCTTTTTTTTTCTTTTAATATGGCAGTTTCTGAGGAGAAGTGTCAAATGACAATACACAATACTTCTTGAAACGCATGAAGACCCTACTGCTAAATTCAAATCATTCCAGGAATTCTTTATAAAAAACTTTGCTTTCAATAAAATATAATCATTTTTCATTTCTCAGGTTGCAAATATTTCAAAGAAATTATTTTGAATAGCCATGGAAAAGTATATTATTTATGAAACTACAACATATATTTATTTATAGTAATCAAAAGATTGTTTATTAAGATTTTCAAGGTATCAATGTTTCACTATGTTGGGCATTTTATTCATGGAGCATAAAACATAGCTTTTACTAAAAACGTTTAAATTTTAAATTATTTCAATTTTCTACACAATTGATTGTAATTATTTAATTTAAATTATTTTTAAATGAAGTTATATTACTTATATATCCAACAACGTTTATTGTTATCAATAAATCTGCATGTATATGTAATAGGAAAATATATTTTAAAAAACCCGGTTTAAACCAAAAAAACCTGGTTTAAACAAAAAAAAAACGGGTTTTTTTTTTAAAAAAAAACCGGTTTTTTACCAACCCTGTCTGGAGACTTTTTATCCAGGAACTATTTCTATTTTGTATACGAATATCGGCATAATTCTTAAAGAACTAAAATATTCCTTCGTGATATTTCTGTTTATAACTGAATATTTTGAAAATTACCTTTATTAAGCTTTAACCATTCACCATTGTCGTTTTTTTTCTTCTTCACCCTAGACATACTTCCTTATTCCATTCAAATTTTTTATGCAATTACTTAATTTTCCAAAATGGATAGTCCTAAAACCGCCATTTTCGTTTCAGTAAATATTAGTGTTCTCCTTCTGCTTCTTTTGTTAGCTGTTTGAGAATTTTCTTTTGCAAAATGTTTTGTTAGTTTAGGAATTTTATTTTTCCTATGTCTATACGAGACTCGTGAATCAGTAGTGGGATGTTTCATGTTGAAAATCAAAGTTTTAATATTTCATTGGTATAACGCACCTTTTACCAGTTCACAATTTCATTTTTTTTTTTCCTGTCGCTATCCATATATAGTGGAGACCGGGGCTAGTAGGCGCCAGTTTTTAGTAATTGATTTTTATAAATTTTTGTTTAAGTTTTTTAACAAACATTAACTGCATTTTTAAAGAACAGACATTTGGCTATAAATACCCGGAGTTTTGAGTTTGTAGCTCTTGTAGTTTATGTTTAGCGGAAGCCTAAAGTGTAAGGAAAATTATGCGCCAACCTACCCCGTCACGGGGCAAGTTTCTTATTTATACCTATGGGGTAAGTTGGCACACGCTTTATAAAAATTTAAATGAAACTCAAATAAGGCACGCAGTTAAGAGAAGTCAACTTCCTTATTACCAGTAAGTTTAAACAAAGGCGTTATCGCCGTACAATGTAAATTCTAAATTATACAGACATAAAAATAATGAATAAAACATTAACACTGAGTAACTTCTATCTTACTCGATATCATAATCAGAGTTACAGTTGTCGCAAATAAAAGATCGAGTGTCTCCGTTTGGGAAAGCCCCATGTGCCCAAAATCTTGCATTACAACCACTTTTCCCTGTGTTTGTTGTATTTCAACCTACTAGCACACACCAGACGCCAAGCCAACTTACCCCGTGTTCAATGCGCCTACTAGCCCCATGATAAATTTCTTCACAAAAAGGAGACGTAACCTTCTAAACATAAATAATTCAAGTAAATCACATATGGGGTCGGTACAGTGAATCATACACAAAGAAAAACTGCACAAGTTAAATCGCAATTATTAAGATAAGTTTTAGAAATTAGAAAAAGAATGAAGCAACAAAAAATTACTTATGAGGGCAAAAAACATAAAAATCGTAATAAATGTCCATTGCACGTAGGTAACGCTGCAAAACTACAATGAGGATTGTAAAAAGCAAGAAGAAAGGCACTCTGTGACTGGTTGCGCAATCTATCCACAAACAGGCTATTTATGAGGACTGCGCCTACTTACCCCTGTAGCCAACTAACCCCGGTATCCCCTGCACGAAAATCATATTTTATTAGATGTCGAAAATAAAAGGGAAATGAGCTATAGAAGTAGAGTCAGTGAACAATAACAAAAACTTCTAGTGCCCTTTTTTTTCCTTTTTTCCCTTCAGGACAGTATTTTCAAAATTGGAGGACATCTTACTTTTCAATCAATCAACTTTATATATTTGAAAATTAATCGTCGCATATTTCTCTAGTGAAGTAGGATTTTTCTAAAAAATCAATATCTTGCTTTCAGTAAATATTGCAATAGATATTATCTAGCAATAAGTACAATAGTAACATAATAATAACATATAGCAATAACCTTTTGCTGTCTATATTTTATTATAAATTTAGTAAAATAATTTTTCTGAAAAGAGCTTAAAAACGCTATCGCACATAGAAAAAATATTTATGCAGCATATTTCAAAATAAAAACAAACCGATATTATTTCCTTTTTCAAAAATATAATTAAATGTGAAATTTTCAATAAAAAAACAGGAATGATGTTAAAATTTCTTAGAATTTTTTATTTAATGACCATTTTTTGTAATTTTGTCACATTTGTATGAATTTTTCTTCCGTCTTTTATGAGTCTTAACAGTGTAAGGCCATATTTCGGTCATTCTCAGATAAAGGGAAATCTTGGATTCGAAAAAAAAAAAAAAAAAAAAAAAAGGATTAAATTTTATTATTTTAACTTCTGATTTTTAGCTCAAATTACGCCATATATTAAAATAACAAGAATTTTTGTTAAGGAATAACAATGAAAATTTTTAAATATCTAAAATTGTCATTACTAATGTCCCTGAAATCATAAGTCCAATACGCCTTGATAATGACCACGGTAATGACATTTGTAACGATAAGTCTGTTTTAAAGCTAAACTATAACAATTGAAAGTTTACGAAGTACTTATTCTTAGCAGTCCCAAACCTTCTTTATAATTTATTCAGCAAAGTTATATTATTAAATATGTATTTCATCAATAATGAACTTTGTAATGACGTGTATTATATACCCTGACTGTAATTTTGGAATAAAAAGCACTGATTGAAGTAGTTCTTGCATAGTTAATCAAAAGTAGACAATACTGACCGTAAGAACATGTGAAACTATACAGTCTAAAAACGTCATATCAAAACAACATCCGGTAGAGAACTGGATGAAAAATTACTGTGGAGCATGGTAATGGCAATTAACACTAGGGACAAATTTTAAACAATTAATATAAATATTTTCTGTTTAACCTAAATTGTCAAGTGTATAAAAAATAGAGACATGAAATCTACCCATATAATCATTGCATTTGTTCTAAAGCTTTCCAAATGTTAAGAGTAAGAATTTCAATTAATAAATTTGAAGTTTGGGACAAGCCATAGTTACCAACCTCCCGATTTTTAATACCAGTAAATTCTTACAAAAATGTTCCCTTTATTTAATTGCTGAAACTGTGTGATTGTATAAAACAAGTGTTTCTGTATAAAAATATTGGTATTAAAAAAATCTAACATTTACAACTTAAGATTTTTTAGAAACTGATTTTTTTTTTTCATAATTAAACTAGTGTACAATGTAGTGCTTGAACATAAATGTTCGCCAAAAATATAAACATTCATAATTGATTATTTTATTCACATAAAATTTCTCATTATCTAAGAATGACTTATTTGCATCAATAAATTTTTAATGACTGTAAACGAACTGTTATTTATTTTAAGGTTGCTGGCCAACGAGTTGGAGAATTCCCATCCCAAACTCTTTCAGAGCGTCGCCTCCAATCTTGGACTGCACAATCTACCCTCTGAAGTTGCCGTTCACAATGTGTTCGCGGCCGTCGCTGAAGAGATCTTCCGCAACGACGTCACTTGGGGGCGAATAGTCGCCCTCTTTGCCATGACAGGGGCGCTCGCCATGGACTGTGTTAAAGGTGGCCACCCTGAATATGTTATAGGACTGGTCCAAAAAATGGGCATGTTTGTCGAAAGAGAGCTGGCTCCCTGGATATGCCAGCAAGGTGGATGGGTAAGTAACATTTTCATTTTTTCAGTAGTACGTCTGCGTGTACTATATGTCCACTGCAAGAAAAGTGACACAAATAAGAAATATTGCTTTTCACAGGAGAGGCAAAATATTTGCATTTTTTACTGTAACATAAAACTATATCACTTAGCTCTACATGCAGCTGTAAAGGCGCTCATAAAAACGCTTTATTAGCCCCCGGTATGCTATTTCTTTCTCCCAGCTTATTTTGTGTCGTCTCCAATAAATAACGTTAAATTGTATAAGCCATCCCTAAAACAAAAACCGATGTTTCATTGTGCGATTAAATACTCTACAGCATTTTTTAAAACTTCTAAGCATCGCACATTTTCAATGTTTATACCGTCGTATTGGGAAAAAAAGTACTTTTTAATGCAATTTGTTTGAAAACTGCATCTCCATTTATTTTTTAAATGTAAATTTTTTTGTAGTTTTTCGCGACATTTGTTTCATTTTGGTAACTCAAGTACTCCATATCTGTAGAAAGTAAAGAAAAAATAGTTGAAAAATAGCAATTATATCTTCTTGTTGCCATTTCCCCATAAAAACTGAAAAAATGTAATGAAAATACATGCTATTTTGAGAAAAATATAAATGAATGACTTATGATAAAACATGGAGCTATTATAAACTATATTTAATTTTAAGTATATATGTTAATGCAAATGACGTCATTTTGCATAAAATAAAAGCGTGTGCTTTAAGTCTTAAAATTGAAATATGTTTTGCACTACAGTAGAGTCTCGATTACCCGAGTCCCGCTTAACCGAGTTATTTTCTTCTGATGGACTGGTGGTTTCTATTATTATGAAACAGCTATTATAAATGAAGCGTTAGATTGAAGATGAAAGAGCAGTCGTAAAAAGTTAGAACTCTGATTTTCTGGTGTCAGAATGGGAAAATAAATGGCCATAATTTCTTTTCAAAAAAAATTATGGGCATCCCCCCCCCCCCCCCCCCCATTCTGACCAGAAAATCAGTTCTAACTTTTTACAACTGCTCGCTCTTTCATCGTCACCTAAACGCTTCATTTATAATGGTGTTTCATAATAATAGAAACCACCAGTCCACCTGAAGAAAATGAAGTAATGGAAATGTCGTGGGTGACACTAAATTCTGAAAAAGCTGAATTCCTGTTCTCTAGTTATTTTTAATTCAATCATACTAATTGTTACAGATATCGTACGAACTGTTTTTTTTTTCAGAACCCCCCAACCCCCCTTCTGTGTCGCAAAAGGGATATATAGCGCAATCTAGCAGTTTTCTCAATAACTACGCTTTTGACTTTTTTTCCTGTAGCGACTAAGTTGGAGATATTAGTGAAATAATACGCAAAATGGATCTTTTGGATTTGGCCCTTTTCTTGTTTGTGAGCAATATACGAGGTAGGATTCAAAAGTTCCCGGACTGACTCTATAACTGTAAAAAATATTACCAATTTCATTGCTGAAACACATCCGCCTTCGAAATAAGATCCTTGTGCAACAACACACTTTTGCCATCGGCTGTAAAGGTCATCGAAGCACTTCTGGAATCCATTTTTAGCCATGACCTTTAATTCAGCCTGCGATGCACTTTTAACTTCATCTGAAGATTGAAATTGATGACCCTGCAAGCGACGTGCAGTTCAGGAAACAGGCTAAAGTCGCAGGTTGAGAGATCAGGGGAGTAAGGAGGATGTGGCAAAAGAGTTGTTTTCATTTTCGTAAGGAAGTCGCCGACAACTAGGGATCGGTGTGCAGGAACGTTGTTATGCAAAAGCAACCATGACTGCTCAGTCCACAATTTTGGCCTCTTCTTCCGGACCGACTCACGTAAACGACGCAAGATTCCTACGTCTACATAGAGTTCTTTGTTGACAGTGCGTCCTTCAGGGATAAATTCCAGATGCACAATGCCCTGGATATCGAAGAATACCTTTAACATGACCTTCCCTTTAGAGCGATCTTGGCGGAATTCCTTCTTCCGTGCTGATTTCCAAGTTGCTGATGCTCTCTTGGATTGCGGATCGTATAAAAGACACCATTTCCAGTCTCCAGTAACAATTTTGCCAAGTAGGGAAGGATTTTTGTCAATAGTTAAGATTAAGCCTCCCACCATTTCAATTCGAATTGTGTTTTGGTCTTCGCTTAACATGCATGGTCGTCGATTTCAAACTTCAGATGAAGTAAAAAGTGCATCGCAGGTTGGATTAAAGGACATGGCTAAAAATGGATTCCAGAAAAGCTTCGATGACCTTTACAAGCGATCGCAAATGTGTATTGTTGCGCAAGGGTCTTATTTCGAAGGCGGATGTGTTTCAACAATGTAATTGGTAATATTTTTACAGTTATAGAGTCAGTCCGGGAACTTTTGAATCCTACTACGTATACTTTTTTCTGCAACCTAGGAAATACGCCCATACAGATACATTTTCAAACTTTACTGCAGTCCAACTAAACCAGTATTTTCTACTTAATGGCAGAATTTGTGACGAAATAAAGCTAAAATGTCTGTTAAAAAATACTGGTTCCATGCTAGTCGCAGTTGGACCACACTGTTTTACTGTATGAGGAGTAAAAATATAATTTACGATAAGAAATTAAACGTAATCTTTAAAAGTATAAAGAATGCGAGAAAAGTGTGAAAGAACAGAAGACTTTAGAAAAGAGAACATTAACGATATGTACTCATTTATTTTGTAAGATTAAATTAAAATGATCAGAAAGGTTCGAAAGGATGAAAATTGACTGAAATTCGATCGTAGAGTAGGAAGCCTGTAATTAATTTAGAATGTTACTCCTCTTTGCATTTATTTATGTATTATAAAAATAAACAATTATACTTTTAAATTCTAAGAAAAAGGTGACAAAAGTTTTAATATAGTACGACAAAATTAGTCCATCGGTCCATCTGAAGAAAATAACTCGGTTAAAGCGGAAACTCGGTTAAGCGGGACTCTGATAAATGGGACTCGACTGTATATTTCATTTTTAAAATGATCTGTAGAATATTTTTGTTGGTGTTCAGAGGGGGTCATGACCCCTGTGACATCCCCCTTAGATCCGCCATTGACTTTGAAGGCGACAAAATAAATTTTGATGAATAAATTAATTTCTTGTATTTTATTTAACAATTCCGGGTACCTTTTACACAGAATGTAAACTTAACATTACAATTTCCAAACTTCAAACCTTCGTAATTCCTAAATTACTTGACCGAATATCTTCCCGTTTGGTAACCTAGGATAAAATTGACCGAAAAATCCTAATATGCTGTCAAAGTTGGGCGTCCGTATTAAGGGGGCGCAGTACCTTTTTAAAATTTCAAAAAATCAGTATTCGTTTATTTTTTCTGAACGTTTTAAAATTTCTCAACAATATGTAAAAAACTCCATTCAAAAATCTGCATTATTTCTTGAGTTACAATTATTTATAGGTGGTGAGTTTAATTGAAGCTCCGTAGATATTAAAACTTTAAAACGTATTTTCTCAGATTACTGAATTTGGAGTTTGTGCGCACTGTTACTTACAAATTATGTAAGCTACCGCTTAAAAAAAAATAACCTAATATGCGTTTCTTTATAGCCTACAGTCTACATACTAAAACCTAAAAAAATCCCATATTGTCGTTATTTATTTTTTTGCACTTGAAAAACTTGATTTTTTTTAAATTTTGGGCTAAAATTTTAAACAAAACTTTTTGTGTATATTTTGGTTTTAATTCAGAAGTAGGTGTGTTATGATTCTATTTTGTTCAAAAATTTATTTCTGTATACATAATTTAGAGTTTTATCATGCGCGCAGAATTGAATGATTTTAATTCAAGCATTAGTGAGATGAATTTATAAATAAAAAAATTTAAATATTATGTATGTACATTTTTTTTCTGGATGAGATAGTTACAAACATATACTTCAGGCAAAAATGGGGGGAAAAATCTTAATTGAATATTATTTGTGTTTTGGTACTTTGAAACAGGCGCTGTTTTTGATCGTTTCGGTAAACTCAAAGGTCCTGTGCCCCCTTAAAAATTTCAGAGTTTGGTACAAACTCAGTATGAAGTCGCCTTACCTAAGCTTTTTCTTTTTTTTCTCTTTTTTACATAACTTGAAAGGAGAATGTAATGGCTATTTAAATTTCTTTATGAGCCAATTAGGGAATTAATTTTTATTTTTCATTCCTTTTTTATGCTGACTGTACAAAAACCAGTTTTCAAATTTTCAAAGAAAGACAAATATTGCAGTAAGCTACTTATATGTTTATTAATCGTCTTTGTTTCTAATTTTATTTTACTGAAAGTGAATGCTTTTTTTTTTTCTTTTTTTGACAAACATTAAGTTATATGTATGTTCTTTATTGATCTTTTTTATGATGTTATTTTTGCAACCATTATTAATTTCAAGCTGAGTTCACTAAAAATGCCAGTGCAAATATATTGAGCCATAACTCATATTTGTTTTGCTTATATGAATGGAATATCGGAATAAGGAAAATTCGCATGAATGGTAAAGTTTTCCTTTTTAATACAAAATGGTTTTTTTCCTCAACTTTATGATTTAAAATATTATGTTCGCCAGTGTCTCTTTGTATAGCATTTTATGGCGCAAGATTTATCTTGTGTATTTTAAATTTAAAACTTTAACCCCCCCCCCCTTTTTACGTGCGTTCGTAATTATATAAATACGTAGCACCTATAGTCGTCGTTCAGTCCGTCCGTCTGTCTGTTTGCCTCTCTCTCTCTGTCTGCTTGTCTGTCCGTCCGTCCGCATATAACAGAGCAAAAACTACCCAACCGAATGGTCTGAAATTTTAAATATATAATTGTTGCAAAATTTTGTCGGATCATTTCAAATCTTATGAAAATTGGATGTATAGTATAATTACAGGACAATCAAAATTTTTCCGTTACATTACCGGCCAAGGGGAATAAATTATTACAAGTGCATTTTAATGATGTTACAGCCTTCCGAATGGTCTGAAATTTTAAATACATAATTGTTGCACAGTTTTGTCGAGACATTTGAAATTTTATGAAAATCGCATTTTTAGCTTAATTACAGGGACAGTCAAAATTTTTCCGTTACATTACGGCCAATGGGAAAAAATTATTGCAAGTGTATTTTAATGATATTACAGCGTTTCGAACAGAATGAAATTAATATACACTTACGAAGTGCACTAAAATATACATTTAGTACAATATGCTGTGCAAAAAATATTTATAAAACTAGTTATGGTACTAACGCACCTCATTTGCCACGTTTGACGAGCAATTTCCAACTTGTTTACTCTCTTATTACTCAACCTGTTTTTTTTTACACTTTCCAACGTAGTTGAAAAGTGTTTATGAATTCGGCCTGTCTCTCTGTCCGTGCTCTAACTGGCGTAAAAATGATCAGATTGTCATGAAATTGATGTGTTATTGGTGTTTACGGTGGCATGTTCGGTATTTAAAATGAAGTGTGTGTGGCATTAACGGTTCATATACAGGGACTCAAAAGAATTCCGTTACATAACGGCTTATGGAGGAAAATCGTTTGCAATGTATTTTAATAATGTTACACAACTTTAAATGTATGAAAATTTCTATATATCGCTGACGTGTACTACAAAACGCTTACTGTATAATCTTGTGTGCATATTACTCCCTTATAAAGAATAGTTGCTGGAAATACGTTTTCATTTTTAATACGCGTTTTAAAATTTAACTACGTATTTGCATATTGCTTGGTGTGTATAAATGCTATAGATCATATGCAGGGTTACACAAAAGATCTCAAGTGAATTTTCGTTTATTGACGAAAATTGCTGAATGGGAAATTCCAACTGTGCCATGCGTTTAATTGAACTAACTTATAACATACTATGCAATATACATGTGAATCTATAGATCAGGGTTGGCGAACCTTTTTATAACCGCGTGCCAATTTCTTCACAAAAATATTATACACGACCTTGGCGTGCCAACAAATTTAGTGGATTAAAAAATCATGAAAAAAAAACTTTAAATAATAACAATAAGATAATAAAAATGATTGGTTAACTTACAGGTGAGGTATTGCACTATAA
Source organism: Maratus speciosus (assembly GCA_963932465.1). NCBI lineage: Eukaryota > Metazoa > Arthropoda > Arachnida > Araneae > Salticidae > Maratus > Maratus speciosus. The sequence goes on along the minus strand of OZ010786.1, from coordinate 93,027,045 downwards.
TAATCATAAAAAAAAAAAATTAGATTCTAGAAATTATTTAAAAAATATGTGATTGTGTTGTTGCATCTTGTAAGAAAAATAATATCAGGTTCATACTCAGTTAATTTCAACAGAATGCAAGCTAAACTGGATTTATATGACAACTGCTTTTCATTTGATATTTTGTTTTATTCGTTTTAGAAACTAATGCCCTTTCGGACATAGATTAAAAGAATATTAAAAGATCAAATACAAATGATCGCCAGTTTATTTAAATAGCTCTGAAATTGATTTCTAAGTTGAAATAATTTTGCCATTGGTAAATTTACTAATGTGGTAATTTGCGGTATTTTAAAAATCCGCAATTAAAATTCTTAAATTTTAATCATAATTTTCATCATCATTTCAATCATAATTCATCAATTTTAATTCTTCAATTTAAATCTTAATCTTAATCTAAAATCTTAATCTCTAATCTTAATCTAAATCTTAATCTTACCCATGATTTTTCCTTCTTGTTTGTATGTAAAAATCGAATTCTGTAATCGATTTTTAACCCATTCCCTGATAGGCTAGAATTATAAAATATACGTTTCCGATTACAGTAAAACATTTTGAAAGTTTTAGAACTTAATTATGAATTAATACATTAATTTTAAGGCATTTTTCCGTTATAACACCACAGGTGATAAATCGCCCAATATTCTCTGTAACGCGTACAGTTGTATACGAGTTGGAACAATGGATTTAAATATGCGTCAATAAATGGTCACCAAAATCGGCTAAATATGTGTGAAATTACATTAATGAAACATTTTAAACATTAAAAAGTAGAAAATAAATTAGAAATATAAAATTAAATGTGTAATATATATTATGTTTTTATCAATTATTAGTTTAATATTAATTAATATACCATTATTAATTACGGTATATTAATTATGGTATATTTATTAATATACCATATTAATTAATACACATTATACTTTGAGTAATCAGTTTCGAAATTCGAAAAAGATAGTTTAAATAATGTTTCATTTTTTTCCTTTCCTCTTGCCTTAGCTTAAAAAAGAAACGGGGCAAAAATTATATATTTTTAAATTTCACTTTGCTTACGTTTGTACCAAGCGTAAAAAAAGCGGTGAATTTTTCATAATCGAGTTCTGTGCCCACAGTGAGGAATTAATGTATTGTGACGGAAATTTTTGGGGAAAAAACATAAACTGCAGTCAAAAAGTTAATTTTGAAGATGAACATGGAATGCTTATAAAAGAATTTTTTTTTTTAAACATATTTTTACTTTTGTACTTATTTTAAGCAACAAATACAGATAATAATCGTAAAATAGGATTTTTTTTAACTACCCCAAAAAAAAAATCCGTTTTCTGAAAAAGTTGTTCCTTTTTGAACAGACTCCCGACGGTTATACATTTCGTTAGTTATTTCTTTTGGTATACATGAGGAGATGATAAAGGTGGTAAGTGACACAATCATCGTTTTGAGAAAATGAGCTGTAAAGTTGTCAAATTTACCCCTTTATCAATTAAAATCTCAGATTATTAGGAATTTTTTTTTCCAAATAGTATTTTAAAACACGTCCAGAGCATCACCAGTGGGTCTCGAAATTTTTTCATTCTGTGTCGTGAGCATCACTCGTGGGTCACAGGTGCTTTTCATATAAAAATCGTGGGCAGGTGAGCAACGACTTTATATTTGTATGTGGCACTCTGGAATAACTGTAACTTACTATATTTTTGTGAATTTACTCTGAAGTATGTATACTGCATTTATTTTTCAACAAATGTCAAACTTTTTGTCTTATGATGTGTGTTATGATATGTGTAAACTTTTACAAAATATAATTTAGGGACTGGGTGACCGTACAAAAAGTTAGTTTTCGTAATTTTTATCAAATTGATTTTTTACTTTAAATAATGCCACATCATGAATATTTACCTCATTTGAAACGTTTTTGTAACTGGAACTATATGTCTACAACCAACGGTTGAGAAATTAAAGGTCGGCGATAGATAACATATTGTACCCTGTATGTTATTGGAATTTATTGTGACACGTTCGGTATTCAAACTGTAGTGCGTTGCATAAGAATTTATAGTTCGTTTACAGGACATTCAAAGCGATTCCGTTACGTTATGGTATATAGGAAAAAATCCTTTGAAGTGTATTTAATTGATGATACATTATTTCAAATATATTGAAATTTATATATATCACTGAAATTCACTACAAGATGCTTACTGTAGAATATAGCTTGCATAGCATTTATTGTTCATTTACAGGGACACACAAGAGGTGAATTACAATAGTGTGTACGAGCAATTATTGCTGGAAGGGAGTTATCAATTGTGGTATGCGTTTTTTAAATGTAACTAATTTTTTGTATGTTACTTAGTGTGTATAAAATATCTCGAAAAAGAATTCAAATACATTTTTAAGTTTTTCGTAGTTTTTGGTACACCTTTCTTTCGAAAGGAATTTCACAGTATTTGTTTAAGATGAAAAAAAACTATATATGAATGTAAATAAGTATAGGTATGTTAATTTTTTCTAGATAAAAATTAAAACTGATATTAGACATATAATTACAGATTATTTCTTAAATTTGGATTAATTTTCTTTGATGCCGGTTTCAGATTGAAATGCGTTGGGTTCGAGTCGAGTTTCGGATTGACTTCAAATAGAATATTCGGTTTCAAGTCTGGTATAACCCGATACCTACTGGATTCGAATGCGAATAACAATATAGGGTTGTCCGAAAATACAAACGTAAGAAACCCCTCAGAATCTATTTTAATTTAATATTTTGTATTTCTTTAAGTTATCTATTTCTTAGGAAGTGGCTGGTTTTTAACATATTTCTCTCATGCTATCATTACGTTGTACACTAATTAGTGTCGCGACAACTCCTATAATATTTCTCAGAAAAGGCGAAACAAAATTTAAATCTTAAAACAAATTGTTTGCTATAATTGATCTCAATAAACTGTGCAGTTATGTGAATTATATGTTACAATCTCTATATAGAAGGCTAGGTTGGAAGTTTTTGTCCAAACTGTTGTCGCCACTTTCTTACATATAAAGGCACTCTAGCTGCTTATCATTCTCGATTTTGCCCAAAATAATCTTGACCAATCAAGTTTAAGTGCTCATATTTCGCCACTTTCTTATTTATACAGCCACTCAAGATTTTGTTCAAAATCCTTTTGACCAAATAAATTTTATTTCTCTATGCTATCTCTCTCACATTTATAAAGATAATCTATTGCTCGTAGCTCATGTTTGAAACTCACTAGGAAACATCCCCAACTGTCATATCTGGATTTTGGCGAGAGTGGTATCGTTCGAAAGCTCTTGCCACAGGGATCAAGAAATGCATAAGAATTGTACTTCCGATTCCAGTAATTCACGAGATATGATCCCTTTTCTGTTTCGGAAGAGGAGAAATAAAGAAGAGAAAACAGCGTGCGATTTCTTCAAAAGCTATCGAAGGCAAGAATTTTGTATTTTAATTAACCATGATAGTTTTTTTTCTAGGTAAGTGTTCACCAGGCACAAATGTAGAAGGTCATTATCTTTTGACAGTCAGCGCAGGTTTGTTTATTAAGAGGAGATTTGAAAAGAGTTGAGAGAGATTTGAGAGGAGTTTGTTTAGTAAGAGAGCATACATACATTTTACTGATCAGAAGATTGGATCCGTGTTTCGCATTAAAGCCTTTTGGAAAGCATACTGGCTCATTGCATCGAAAGTAGGCGTGGCTGTAGGCCAAGTGATGTATTTTTAGTATGCCTTCTTAATAGTGTTAACATCGCAGCAAATACTTTGATGAGTTTTTGAATATTCTCCTATTTTCTTTACAAAACGCTTCTAGTCTTGGAAGAAGAAAACATCCAGTGGCTGAAGGTATTTTGTGGATTAGCTGGGAGGAAGTTTGACTGTATAGCAAAACTTAGTTCTTCGCTGCATAAATTTGCATCTGTTTAGACACTCAATCTGTCCAGTAGCAGGATAGCATAGCATTCGCATTGCTTCTGTATCGTGAAACACTATCCTGAAAACCACTATCATGATTACTTATAAGACAAAATTCCTGTCTTTGATAGCTTTTGAAGGAATCTCATGCTGTTTTCTCCTCCTTTACTATCTCTTCTTCTGAAACAGAAAAGGGCCCATGTGAACTATTGGATTCGGGAGTATATAATTCCTATAAATTTCTTGATACTCGTGGCCAATAGCTTTTGAACCATGCCTCTCTCATCAAAATTCAGGACTGACAGTTGGGGATGCTTCCTAGCTAGTAAAGCAGTCACGTATTAAAATATCTGACGTGTTCTTGTAAAAATTATATACATGACACAATGAATCCTTTTAACTTAAAACCTTCCATGGTGCAAGATAATTACAGTGTAAAAGTTTCTTTAAAATCCACTCAATAGTCATTGATAAAATTAAGGACACACACAGAGATGGACCAAAAACAGAGACTTTTTTTTTAACCCTCCGTCTACCAGACGGGTCCATTGGACCCGACAGATACATACAAAATATTCATTCAAACCAGAAATTTCTTTAAAATAAACTAAGTATATAAACCAGACAAAAATAAGGTAAATAAATAAGTTAAATAGTTTTAAATAAAAATTCTGGTGTAGAACGTTTTATTAAAACTTGAATAAAATTCCCGGTAGATCTAGGGTTAAAGTCTCTTAATAAAATAAGTTGACGATTGTTAGAAGTGATGTTACTTAATTTTCATAACAAATAATGCAATGCATTTAATTTTTGAATTCATAACAATGTTTTGTTTCAAATCTCACAAATGTCCGATGACTTACGATTTTATTTCCTATCTTTTTCTTAAAAATTAGTAATTTTAGAGATTAAATTCATTTTTTAATTCCAAAAAAAGACTTCACATATAAAAATGATGTTGTGATCAATTTATTTCAACAGCTGAAATCATTTTGAATTGTTTAGATACTTTTAAATTATTCGATAATTCTGAATTTTCGAAGCGCCCGGAGACTTTTCTGAACTGTTTTTTTAGGGGGAAGGGGGAAATGAAAGAAAAATCGTTCAATTAAAGATTTTATATAAATGATATATTCCACTAGTTCATTCTTATGCATTTGCTTCTTACGAACATTTTTAATGAACCTTTTCATAATACATACTTTTTATATTATTCTTATTGAGGGAATCCACTTTAGTAAATATTTAGATCAACAAGTTCAAAGCTTGTGCATGTGATTTCAACAAGTGGTTAATTGAAGGTCATTCTTCTGACGGCATCCTCAAAGGTGAAATCGATTTTTGAAAACGAATTGGCTTGGTCGATATAGATACAAACATGCTGACATCTGTATATGTGCTGTAAATGGAAGTCTTTTGTGCGATTGATCTTTTCATTTTGAAAAATATGCATATTTGTATTCATCTTTCGTATATTTTTTAATTAACTTATGAATTTATAAGTAGAATGAGTCATATGTACTTCATGAAAGGATAAGTAATTGAATATGTCACCTAAGTAGGGCATTTTCCCATTTACCATTTATAACTGTTAAATGGAAAAACGACCAACTTGGAAGATTTCAAGGTAAGTAAACTTATAGTTTTCTTGAAAAGTGTACTTAAGTGGATAATTAGTATTTTTTTTTTTTTTCATACAAAATACTTTATCATTTATATAATTCTCTAAAACGTACTTGAAGAATAAATTTTAGTTTATGACTAAATAATCTTTATGAGCTTTGTTACTCATGGTAAGTCATGATATATTTATTAGGAAGTGTGCAAATATGGGTATAAACAACTGCAACATTTTAATGTTTTTTAAAATGTCGAACAGTACCCAGTCCTTCTAACTGCATAATTGTGACCAACTGTGGGCTAGCTTTTATTCTTGCCAATTGCTAATGGCATGACCGATGTGAAATTCTGGTTCTTTTATATTCATGGTGATAATTAATGGCGTAACCAGGGTTTAATTTGTGCCGGAGCCCACCGGAGCTCAGCTCCAGTACTTCTCTGTTTTTAGTAAATTTTCAAATATTGGTCGGAATTCTCCGGAGATCAGTGCAGAGTAGTGCTTCCGAAAAATCGAAGCCTAAATTACCCTTCCATCTCCAAGTTTTTGTATCGTGAAATGTGCCGCACACGTGGAGATGAAACAGTCTCGATTTTTATATCAGTCTTTGGGTTTGGGCGGGTTCAAGCTCAATCTATTTTACATTCAAAAGTTTATTTATTCATGTACAGAGAAAAAAGAATTTTTCCTCCATAAAAGTTAAGTATTCCATTTCAAATCATTTTAATGCTATTTTAATCAGAATGAAGTGGATACAGAAATCGTAGTAATAACTCTAGTGATATTTGCAGATTTATGCCTGGCATTGATGGCGGCCACGTGTTGATTTGGCGCCACTAAAGAGAGCGAACAATAAATTTGCTTTCAGTTATATTTTCTTAAGTGACAGTAGGATATTTTTTAATTGGACCGTTTATTTTTTTTTTATTTGTATATTGAGCCGTAAAAGAATATTTTCTTTTGATTTTAGTCGACAGCTGAGATTTAGCACCAACTTGAGATTTTGTTTGTTGTTTTTAGTCGCCCGGTATACAGTGGCTTAGCATTGGCGACCCGACCAGGAGGTTCGTTTTGTTCAAGGTTCGATTTGAAGCAAGAGATTCATTTCATTCAAGGATCCCGATGTAATTAGGGGCCCGCCAGCGGTCGAAGCCAGCATGTCTTCTATTGTTTACGCGTATGAAAATAACGTTAGTGATTTTCTGTTTATTATTCATCATGAAAGTCTCTGTTCTGCACATTTACGAAGTCCCTTTGATTTGTAAGTAGATATAATTATTCTGATCGAATCGAGATCGAAAGCAATCGAACAGTGTTTCGCCCTTTTCTATAAAAGCATCGAATCTTTCTTTTTTATGTTAACACAATTTCCGAATCATAATCCTTACCTTATTTAATTGCAGAATTCTGCTATTAATTAACATTAAAATTAGATAAAGATTCCTATCCGGAAGGCGTGATAAACTAATAAAAACGAAAGTGCCCAGTTAAACTGATGGCATTGAGCTCACATGCTATTCACACTAATTGTATATTATACTCTTATTTCAAAGAATAATTCCGCTCGAAAAATAAATTAAGGGGGGAAATTATCCCCCACTCCCGTTTCCCCTCTTTATGCTTATCCAATGAGCCTCCAAATCTCACCAGGAAAGCGCCTTATCAGAATAAACCGGTATAACCAAATGTGAAGCAAATCGGTTAGAAAAACCAATTATCTAAATTAAGGGGTATTAGCCTCCCCCCCCCCCCCACCTTTATACTTGAACAATGAATCTCCAAATCTAATCAGGGAAGCGCCTTTTCAGAATTAACCGGTATACCAAATTTGAAGCAAATCTGACAATTCTGCATGAAAAACCCATTTGTCTAAGTTAAGAGGGGTATTACACCCCCCGTTCCCCCCTTTATACTTAACCAATGAACCCCCAAAACTAATCAGGGAAGCGTCATATCAGAGTGAATCTAGAAAAATATTTGAAGCAAATCTGATATTTCTATCAAGAGTTATCGTGTTACGTACATGCATGCATGCATACATATGTACGGAACCTGCGGGCACATTAGCTTACAGGCTTTGATAGCCTGTGAGCTAAAAAGCGGAACAGTTGACAGTTAAGTGTATGCATGTAGATATATTTAAAATTTTTATTTTACTAAAGTAAAAATTCTTGGGGCATGCTACTATTTTAGTGCAGCAGAATATTAGGGCTCCGGTACTTTTTTTGTTAGAAAATTAAGCCCTGCTGACAACACGTTTAGCCAATGGGGGTGATAGAATTATGCGAGGTTTTTTGCTTTGCTCCATTTAATTTTTTATTCTTTTCACTATGGAGTAAGAATATCACAGGATTTCTGATTTTTCCATATAGTTTTCTTATTGTCTAATAGAATGTGCAATTAATAGAAATTGACAACATCAGTTCTTATATTTTGAAACTTTATTAGTAAAATTAATTTTATGTTTATACGCTTATTTAGTTTTTGACTGCGATTATCACCCATTGAATTTAGACTACTATAATATTTATACATAATAAACAATGTGTGTGGCATCGCGCAGCCCGTATTCAACTTTTTTTTAACACTTTCTAGTATATGTGAAAAGGGTTTATAAATTCGGTTTGTCCGTATGTCTGTCTGTCCGTGCTCTAACTTAATATAATGATATATGGTAAATATAGTCAGATTGCCATGAAATTGATATATGTTATTAGGGTTTACTATGGCATGTTCGCTATTGAAAATGAAGTGTGTAATATTTACGGTTCAGTTACAGGCAGTAGCGCCAACTTTTCAAAAACATTGGGTGGGCTTAAAATTTTTTGAATAAAATAACATAGATAAGTTTTTTCGCTTAATGTGTATGTGCGTGAAGAGAGAAGAGGAGCGAATGACTTAAGATGACAATTCGAAATTAAATTGTTTTTTTCTAAGCAAATTTTTAAACTATTATTATTTAATTATAAGAATATAATTTAATGAAATTATTTATAAAATTGTAAGTTTTTCCTTATAAATACATTAATATTTATTTTAAATAACATTGCAATTGCTAACTATCGACAGTGTAAAAAACTAAATGTCAAGAAAAGCACACATTTTAGTCACCCAAGTGCCTTGCCAATAAAAGACATCAAAACAGATGGCAAAATAGGCAGGAAATTTGTTTTCGTTAGAAATTTAACTATACACCGCTGAAGGGAGTTTTCAGTGCACCTGTAAGTCTAGTTTATGTCCTTATTATTTTTCAAACAAAACTAGTTTGAGAACGTTAATAAAACCAAATTTCGTTTCTGCGATTAAATAATTTAAAAAAATAAATTATGAATCAAATCACTTGAAATTGTGGAATTGAGTGGGCTGAGAAATCAAATTATTGGGTGGGCTCTCGCCTCATGGTCCCACATAAGTTGGCGCCTCTGGTTACAGGAACACTCAAAAGAATTCCATTAAATGACGACCAATGGGGAAAAATCGTTTGCGGTGTATTTTAATGATATTACACTATTTTAAACGTTTTAAAATTTATATGTATACCTTAGGTGTACTACAAGACGCTTATTGTAGAAACTGGAGTGCATATAATTTATTGTTTATTGCTCATTTACAGGACACACAAAAGTATTTCGCTACAGTACTGCCTACGAAGAATAATTGCTGGAACTGCTTTTACATTTGTGGTACGCGTTTTGAAATTTAACTTTTTTTCTTTTTAACTACTTTGTGTGTATAAATTCTATAGATCCTATGCAGGACTACACAAAAGATCTCAAGTACATTTCCGTTAATTGATGGAAATTGCTAAATGGGAATTTTCAACTGTGCTTATGCATTTAATTGAACTAACTTTCAGCATACTATGTAACGTACCATACAAATTACATTTAGCATACTATGCAAATCTATAGAATCCTATACAAGCTGCACAAAAGAAATTGGGTAAATTTCCGATGGCAATTGCAGAAGGGTTTTCAATTGCATTATGCATTTTCTAAATTGTTTATTTAGACATCCTTCACCTTAATAAACTGTAAAGTTTTATTACAATATTCTGAATGTGTGTAATCTATGCTCGACGCATGATTTTGCGTTCTTGTTTTCTCTGGCTGTATACTCTTTCTTTACTCTCTTAGCGTTCATTATTATACTACATACAGTAAAACCTCCCTAAAGCGAACACGTTCCGTTCCAGTAAAAATGGGTCGCTCCTAGAGGTGGTCTCTTAATGGAGGTCATGTTTAGATCTAGATTTTAACAATTAATGTTACTAAAATTCATTTTTCACATTACGAAATAATATGAAAATTTAAGTATCAAAACAAAAGTTAATTACATAAGTTAATTACTGTAGAGTTTGAAAAATGAATACATTGACGTTTGTGATGATTTTACTATTTTATCTTTTATGACTTTCATTTCCAAATCTTTTCGAAGTTCAGTAAATAAATGAATTTTTTTTGGACGGGAACAAATAATGAAGATTTCATTAATTTATCTATCTCTTCGAGAGTTTCCTGACGAATAGGGCGGAGTAGTTTATTGACCGTCATTCTTAATGTATCATCAGAGTTAAATTCATTGCTTAAAAAGGCACAAAGGGGTTTAAACACTTAAAACTTACTGGAAATTAAAAAAAAAACTAAGTTTAGAAGTTTGATGAATAATGTGCTCTCCGGAATTACTTTTCTAATAAAACCTTCTGAAGAGACCAGAAAAAAACGGAATTTGTTTAATTTTCTTCAAAGAAATGGGTCGCTCATGGAGGGAGTTCAACTTTGATGATCTCTGAATGGAGGTAAAATTAGTATTGAGCCTATGGGAATAAATTTCGTTCCATGAAAAAAATGATCGTTCAGGGAGGTGGTCGCCCCCCCCCCCCCCCCTAATGCGCTAAGACTACAATAAACACAAGCTTTCTCTTAGGATAAAAAATTACAGCTGAAAAGTAACTAGGAAATGAATTAGATGACTTTAACTGTCAGATGTCTTGCACACAACCTTGCCCGTGATTTCCCTTTCATCATTTTATAGAACGTTCGAAAGAATGTTATATTTTTCATCTTCCTTTTTATAATATACTGTTCTTGAAGCAAGGTCGTCTCAAGGCAGGCAGCTCAACGAAAAGAAAATAGCAGTGAGCTGAAGAAGTGTGAGAAATTAATAAAAAGTAATCTACTTATATAAAATCCAAGTGTAGGAAAGCGTAGGTAACCGTTCTGGGGCGAACTGTGCCATCTATATATTTATAACACAAGGCTGATTTTCTATTCATCTGCCCTGAGCTTTCTACTGCACCGATTTTGCTAATTACTTTTTTAAGTAAAAGCTGCTCATTTGTAGATGTTCCTGCAGTAGCTATTTTAAAAATATTTCCATTTTTGTTTTTTAATTTCAAAAGGTTTTTTTTTTTTTAATGAAATGTTTTCAAAATGGTGGCAGTAGGATTAGGGGCTATATTTATATAACGTTATGAACATTTTGCTAATTTTGGACCCCCTCTCTCCCTTACGATAAGATACGTTATCATTCGTCGACCCCCCTCCGCTGATATCGTTATCAATGTCTAAAAATTCTTTAATTTTTAGATTATTTTTCTTTCTTTCAATACACTTGCAGTGATAAACATACATGATTATTCCTTGTTGCACACTTTACGGATTCAAGAAGTCAATAAAATATCAATACATTAAATAAATTTATAACAAAGTTACTATTTAAAAGTATTTAATAATATCTTATTGTTACATTACGCATTCAAAAATAATATTGTTTTCTTGCACTCGCCTCCTGACCGGGGACGTCAAAAGGAAAACTTATCAACAAAACAGTGGACGACATTCTTTGTCTTCCTATACTGGTAAACTCAAGTATCATTTCCTACATATTATGCTCCTGATTTCTGTAACAGCGAATTATATGCGGATTGGCAGAAGAACAGGAATGCCAAACGTTGAAGTATTGGAAAATTTTGGAATGAAAAGATTTTATATACATTTAATCGCTTTAATAGCTTTATAATTTCTGAAAAACATATAAAAATAATAATAATAAAAAATGTAACAGACTATTTGGATGTAAAGAAAAAGTTACTGAAAAAAAGAAAAGTTTGGTTGCATTAAAAATGATAACGATATCATAAAACAAACCCCCCTCCCCTCAGAGATAGCTTACGATATCATGTGCCAGACCCCCATCCCCCCCAAAAATGATAACGTTATATATGCACAGCCTCTTACTTCCATTGCTTCAGATAAAAGAGAAATAAGGAAAAATATTCAGACACGTGGCTTCTTGGACGTATTTTTTTTCATTTGCGAGTTAATTTAGGTAAACAAATTTATTTACGCGTACTTTATATTATTTTTATGAGCGAATAAAAATTCATACTTAATTGCGGCATCACGAGAATATTGTCTATTCGGGTTTATTTTATCTGTATGCATAATGACTTTTTTTAGTTTTTTCGTTACAATTAAAACAAATATATATTTCTATGTGAATATACCGTGGTTAAGCATAAAATTACGTACATAGTTTGTTAACTTCGCTTTATGCTTCGCGAAGTTATGCTTAGCTTGAAATGTATTTTTACATTAATAAAAATAAGGAGAAAAGTTGATATGATTGTGTGGACGTAATTTTCACTGATTTTTCATCTCTTAGTTCTAAAGATTAAAATCGGAGTCTTTATGGATCGTTGAACTATTTCAGAAATTGAATATTGAGTAAAAAATATATCCTCATCGAATTTATATTTGTGGAAACCATTTGTCATTCTTAAAATGTACTTATCTACAATACAAACCTTTTCGATAATAAAATCTTCATGCTATTTGTCTGTATGAAGTCTTATGAAAATGAAACGCAGATCAACATTCAGTCATTTTTGCGGAGGTTATTTTCTAGTATTTTAATAATCGTATACTTTCTTTCGGCTAGAAATAATAAGCTTTCAATTCTTTTATAAAACTTGCTCTTTACAACCCAAAATTAAAAAATTCAAAATTTAACAATACATACATATATTAGTAATCCTTACTTAACTGTTTATTGTTAGTAATAATAACAAACATTACTAGCCAAAGATTTTTAAATATGCTTTCTTAATGCAAGGGGGCATCCATTAATTACGTCGTAGTACACAAAGATGACGAGAAAGGGGGGTTGGTTCACGCATTGTGACATCTTAAGAAGCACACATATATATATATATATATGAAACGATAAAGCTAAGCCCTTTATGCCCCTTTTTAAAATTTGAAATCCCCGTTTTAAAAAATAGAAATTTAAATTTAGAAATTAAAATTCAAACTTTTTAAATGCTTCAGTAATTGTTTCTCAGTGATTAAAACTTCCTTTGCCCCTTTTAACTTGGTTTTCCAACACAACATTTGATACTTTCATGCTTCAAAATTGATCTATCTTTAAGAGTAAAAATGCTGACTTGATGCAATTCTCATTTCTTGTGGTTGGAGCTAAAGCCCAGATTTGCCAAACCCATAAAACGTCATAATGCCTGTATATTTTCTAGTCTATTAAATGAGATCAGATCCTATTTCTGTAGTGTCGCACTCTGGCGGAAATATTCCATATTTAAGACGGGACAACGAAGAACCCGTGGCTTTTTTACGACAATTAGTGCAGTAGAAATAAGGGAAAAAACACCTTTAGGTCGAACTAATTGGAACAAAAATAATTCTTGTTGTAAACGGTAGTTAACGCTCTCCTAATGAACATTATAAAAATATACAGTCGTACTGTTGCGCAAAATGCGTTTTTTGGCGGCATTTTGCGCAAATTTCTTGGAAAAAACATGAAAAATTTAAAAAATCTCAAACAGCCATGTGGAGTATCAAAGTTGAGTAGTTGTCAAAATATTTCTAAAATCTATGCTTAATTTTATATGAAGTGTTAAAAATTTACTCCCAGTTCTTCCGCTTTTAACATATAAAATATTAAATTTAGCATATATTTTAGAAATATTTTGAAAACTAAGGAAAAAAAGAGACATCCTTTCAGAAGAGTACACAGAAAAAAAAGAGTTAAAAATATTAATTTCCTGGGGAGATATTTTAAATATAAGAATGCATCAAACGCCCATAGACGTAACATTACCGAACAGAAATCGGAAGCTGAGTGACTAGCAGCCTTAACCTTGAGCGTCTTTAGTGGGTTCGATAAAGGGCAAAACGGGGAAATTTCGTTAGTGGGCAGTGGGCAGTAGTGCTAGTTTTAGAAGTGGCCACTTTTAGTGGCCACATTTTTTATTTAATAGTACTGAACAAATTCAAAAGTGTTCTCTCACAAAATTCTGTACAAAAACAAAAGTATTTTCTTCTTGTTGGAAAGTGACTATAAGGTGGCCACTGACAAACATTTTTCCAATAGCCACTTTTTCTCATTTAGTGGCCCTGTGGCTAGTCTAATTTTGCCCTTTAGGGTTCGGCTGTAGACATTTTGGATATACCTTTTATTCTATGTTTTTGAAATTATTGCGAAGTCTGGTTGATAGCAGTATAAATATGCTTTCATTGATTGGATAACATCTATTTGTACACTATGACGCAAAAGTTTAGACAATGACGTCATTCAGCTTTAAAATGTAGAATTATGACGTCAGAATTACAAAAACCTGTAAATATATTCAAAAACTGATTTAAAATGCTATGTACAAAAGACAGTCGTTTTATTTGCTATAATACTAATTTTTTTCATAAAAATTCAAATGTGCTTGTCGCAAAAGTTTAGACACTATTCTAAATTTCTTAGAATATTCGCTGGCATATGCAAATTTAGAATCGATGATGTCACAAATTTGGAATACTTAAGTTCTGCAAACGACTGCGCTTCATAGTCGACATGCCGAGAGCTAAAGAAATTCAAGTGAATGAGGTTTCAAGGATTTGGCAGTTGAAAGGTGAAGGGAAGAGCGTTTCTGAAATTTCTGCTATTATTAATAGGTCAAAAAAATCTATTTAGCGAGTTTTATCGAGTGGTTCCGAATATAAAGCAAAATGTCGGTCTGGGAGGCCACGTGTGACAAATGTACGAGAGGATCGCCTGATACAAAAACTAGCGAGTACTCAACAAATGAGCGTACGTGGAGTTCAAAGCTCATCGGGACTCTCTGTATCAAAGGATACGATTCGTAGACGAATTTTGGAAAAGGGAACAATCGTTTATAGCAAAATGCAGAAGAAACCAGCTCTGAAACCATATCATAAGTTACAAAGACTTATGTGGGCTCGAAAGCATATGTCATATGGAGAGAAATGGCAGTCAGTCATATTTAGCGATGAAAAAAAGTGGAATCTGTATGGTCCAGATGGTTGTTTATCGTATTGGCATGACTTGCGGAAGGAACCTCGACGTTTTTTTAGTCGCAGACAAGGAGGGGGCTCGGTGATGGTTTGGGCAGCCTTTTGCTATAATGGACAAGTATCTCTGACCTTCACCAGTGGTCGTCAAACTTCACAGCATTATACACAGACATTAGAAGAAAACCTACTGCCATTTGCTGAGCTTCTAGGGGGTCCTCAGTGGGAATTTCAGCAAGACAATGCTTCAATTCACACTGCAAAACATTCAAAATCTTGGTTTAATTCCCATAATATAAGAGTTCTCGACTGGCCAGCATGTAGCCCAGATCTTAACCCTATAGAAAACCTTTGGAGCATCATGTGTCGCAAAGTTTATAGCAACGCTAGACAATACTCTTCTGAAAAGGAACTTAAGACATCTATTGAGAATGCATGGTACGATATCGATCCACAAACTATGCAAGATTTAGTTTCTTCCATGCAATCTCGTGTATATGACGTAATACATAAGCATGGATGCGCAACCAGGTTTTAAAAATTGTTTATTTCGATTTTATTTAATTTGTGTCTAAACTTTTGAGACAGCAGTTTATTTTTGTTACCAGTTAATTTATTGCAATATGCACAATTCCACTTTTCTTTGTTATAAATATTGTTTATATGTACAGCACATTAATTTCAAGCAGTGATTTGAAAATTGAATAAATATTTTTAAAAGTATGTAAGAATTTCTTCATTGTCTAAACTTTTGCGTCATAGTGTATTTTAAAGCGATTAAAATGTCATAACGCCCTTTTAAAATTTAGCATTCTAATTTAACATTAGAATTTTACATTTCTCCTTAGGATTAAAAGGGGTGGGGGGAAGCATGGAGTTTACAATTGTTAACACGTTGAAGCTGAAAAATTTACAATGTCTTAAGTAATTTTTAAGAAAGTATAAACCTGTAATAAATAAAAGGTAAGTAAATTTTAAATAAATTTTCAGTAATTACTTAAAACAATATATATGAGGACGTGAGTTTCAAAACTCGCCTTATCCAAAAAATCTAATTTTGGGAAATCGCGAAAAAACTAACTGCGACCCCGTGCATCGAATACCTCCAATTTTTTGTATACTTATAGCTAGTTGCTCTGTGATATCACTGTGTTAAGTTGGAAAATCTACTTTAATTCAATTAATTAATTAATTAATTTGAAAAAGTTTCGGATAAGAAGAGTTTTGTTGCCAATCTATGAATAAGAAAGTTTTGATATCAATTTCTGTAAAAAAACATCGTTTATCATATTTGCTGAAAGAAATTAATAGCTTCTATTTTTGGTCATCGGATTAAAATATTTTGCATTCAAAAATAATCCTTATGACAGAAATAAGTATGATTAAAATCTAGTATTACGTTTTATTACAAAAAAGAAAACTTATCAATAATCAAATAAAACTTATCATAACTAGCTTATGATTAAAATAATTTGTTTTTTTAATGTGATATAATATAATCTTTATAACATATATTATATATATATATATATATAATGTACTTACAGAATATCCAAAAATAAATTAAACAATTAACTCATTGAGTTTTTCTTCTGGAATATCATCGTAATCCTCCTCGACAATCTCCTTCAGTTCTGGTTCCTTGGAAATAATATTTTTACAGAAAGCAAGCACCTCCATTTCTGACCAGTTTTCATCAAAATGTTTTTTTAACAATGCGTGGATATCCTTAAGTTTCTCTTGCTTCATGGGGACCCCATCCCCCTCTTTTTAAAAAAGAAAGTCCAGTTTTTAGATGCCTTTAGCACAACTTTACACTCTGAATTTTGATATTCCAAGAATCTTCCGAAATACACTTCCACAAATTTGAAGATGGCCATGGTTCTTAGTCTTTATAAAGTACCTTATGGTGATGCCTTTGAAAGCGCGCTGAGGTGCACTTAAAAAAAAAAAAAACTTTCAAGATGAAAATTTTACTTTTCTGTATGTTTCATGTTCTTTACTAGCCCATGTGTTCGTATTTCTTTTCTTCCCCCTTTCCCAACAAAATTTAAGAGTTTATTTACTGTCCGTTATACATAAGACATGCTGAAAAACTTATTTAATTAGTTTGTATTAATAGAACAGGTAAAAACTTTAAGCGAAAATAGCAATAGGTCGCAGAGAAATGAAGGAAAATTACTGTGATAGCAGCTGATAAGTTAATCGTCCGTTGGTCTACGCATGCGCAGGGATAAATCTAGTTTTGTTGCCAACTCCCTGGTGGATAAGGCGAGTTTTGAAACCAAACCAATATTTTAAGAACCCAAAAATAAAAGGTAAATTTTTTAACAGATTATAGTGTTTTTTCTGTGCAGGTTTACCAATAGAATAGATTGCTAGAGAAAACTCGATTTTTTAAATTTTGGATAAGGCGAGTTTTGAAACTCACGTCCTCATATTTTCAGTTTTATATCATATTTTAGACCGTCAGTCATTGGTGAATAACGCTTTCTAAATGGAAATTTCAGTGTCAGTCGGCGGTGACTGACGTGGCGCTTAACGTGTTAATATTTCAAGTTAAAATTTAAATATTGTGTAACGTGTGGATAAAAACGGTGACTGAAGTCTCTTCCGGGTTTTTTTTTCTGAATTATTTGTTTTTATTAGCTTTCTATGGACATGTAGATACTTCTTTTATAAATTTAAAGAAAATATTATCTTTCATACAAGGGATTTAATCTTATCTTATTTTTCTACCTTTTTCTGATTTTAATAAAGAGAAAGAAAATACTATCTCATAAAAATTTAGCTCTTTAGTTTCTAAATACAACCAAAATAATGTCGATATAAAAGCATGGATAACCACTTTTTATTTATTCCATTTCCTTATATCTCGGAACACAGTTCGATATTGGTTCAAGTATTGCTTTATCAGAAATCTCTACAGTGTCTTCGGGCGTTTCGGCTGCGCAATCAAAATGAATTCACTTCAAATAAGACAAATATTTTATTTTATTTCTAATGTTCCTATTTTCGCTTTTGGCAATATCTAATAATGTCATTATTCGATCTTCTGTTTGTTAGAAACTTCTAAACATTTTTTTTGCTCTATCCGTGCATGATGATTTTCTGTCATATTTGTATTAAATTTAAATTAACTGTTCTTTTTTAAACAATCGGTTCTAAATAAATTAAACTTTTCACAAATTGAAAATTTCTTTAAAAAGTTATCGAACAATTATATAATAATAAATGAAAGTTATTCAGACATACGCAATGAGCTACAATAAAATCTGGTAAATCGCAAAATGAACCGGAAAAAATTACCTTTTAGACAGGCTTCTGACTTAACTGCTACAATTGCATGCAATGATGGGGGTGACCCGTGGGAGACTTAATAAAAAGATTAAATTGTGTGCGGCACGCCAGTTGAGAACCACTGGCTACACTATAAACCCGCTTTTATGTTCCCGGGATTCCCATTTAATAAATGTAATAAAAAAGCATGCTTTCATTAAAATTCACAAAAGTGTAGAAAAAAAATTTTTTTTTAATGCACTAAAAACTAGAAAACGTACATTTTTGTATATTGCACTTTAAATTCTGATTCATAGGTCATGAAAAAAACCTTTAAATTGCGTCGAGTTAGATTATGAAAGATTACTGGATTTAAATGGGAATTTTCGTCAAATTAGGCAGCTATCGCTAAGTTGGCTTCATATATGGCAGCTTATTTTTATCGCCAAATTTGACGATATTTCGCCAAGTTGGCCAAAATTTGGCGCTATGGGGAATTTAGCCAAACTAGCCAGCTATCGCCAAGTTGGTTACATATATGGCAGCTTATTTTTGTCGCCAATTTTGACGATATTTCGCCAAGTTGGCCTAAATGTGGCTCTATTGTGATAACCCTGCCATTCAGGGTTGTTTAGTTTAAACCACGCAGGTTTAAACCAAATGTTTTTTTTTAAAAAAAACATGGTGGTTTTTTTTCATCTGTTTTTTTTCTCTTTTTCCCTAATGTTTTCATTTATTTTACATATTATTGAAAAATGCAAAATCCAAGTTATGCAGAAGCTACAAGCAAAGCTTTAGAAAAATGATGAATTAATAAATTTGTAAAGTGAAACATTTTTAATCAATCAAACTTTTCTTATAAGCTTTAAATCTACATGGCAGACTAATTTTTCTAAAATTAGCTGCGAAGAAAAAAACATTTAGTTAGTTTTCTTTCTTCTATTTTTTAAGCCTTTTATTTTTCAAAATAGCCAAAATGGTAGAATTCAGCTAAAAATACTTTTATTACTTCGATTGCTTAATTAGTTAAGATTTACTAAGGATTACATCATGCCTCAATGATGACATAAGTAATTCTCTCCATTGGTTACTCTTTGTTCTATATGCTAATGAATGATTGGCTGTGAGTTTTCTTTGCTGTATCACGGCTATTGAGTTTAGTAAGCCTTTGTTTTTCTTGCATTCCTACATTATTGGACTTTTACATTATGATTTTATTGTTACCAGCAGAATTGGCATGGTTTACATCAACTGGTTAACCAACTGGTTTTTTTTAGAAAAAATCCAATGTAATATTTTCTCATTTTTGTAATTTAAGTGTTTCAAATTATTGGATATAAATAATTTCTACTTTTAACAGTCTTATCCCAGCAGTCACCGTGAGACGAAGTGAATCTAGGTTATATTTGTATGCATGTAGAATGCAAATTGCATGTGTTGAACAACATATCTGAAGCTCTAAAGAGAAAATTTAAAACATGTGAATTTACCAAATATAAAATAGATTAAAAATATTCAATATTTTGAATAAAATATTTTCCTTTGGGAAAACTCAGCTTATTTACAATTAATAACATAAAATTACCTTTAAGATTTCAGTCAAGCTATAAAAGAAAATTTTCTTGATTGGGGAGATTATCTTACAAGGCTGTTCTCAACTGCTCTACTCAACAAGCGCAAAACGCTTTGACGCATTTACAAATTTATTTTTAACGGAAAGATATAAAATTGGAAGGCCTGGCAATGGAAGCGATTTGGAATCGAACTGTGTTTTCCATTTTTTATGAATAATTTACCTATTGAGTTATAAGCAATTTTGATCATGTGACAAAGGTGTTTTTAACCTTCCTTGAGCGGTTATTCTTCTTTCGTGTGGAAATTCGGTTCAAAATGACCACTTTGACAATATTTTCTGAAAGATCTATTGCGTTTGCAAAAAAAAAAAAAAAAAAAAGGAAAACACAGTTCCGTTACATAGTTTCTGAACAACAGCATCTACTGGTTTCATGCATTTCCGAACAAAAATAAATTAAAACTTGTCATAAAGTTGCCCTTTCGGATTTGAGAACAGCCTTAAGAATAAAAAAGAAACTCGCGATATGAAGTCAAATAAGAGGACACTGAATGGTTGCTAGCGAAGCACCTGTTTACTTTTAACTAAAATATGCAATAAGGTACATTTAAATCGTCTATTGCATAATCGAATCCACTGTTTAGATCTAACAAAAAAATGAGGGAAAAATCGAGATAAGGTTTGCTTGAGACATAATAAAAAAAAAGTCTCATAAAAATGTCTAAAAAGATGTATTATTAATTTTTAGTTTAGACATTTAAAAGTGATACGTATTATAACATAGCTTAGGAAAAAAGCCCGTGTATTAAGTCTAATGGCTGTTTAAATGTTTTAGTGGATGACACTTTTATAAACCTACTTTCCATTTTAAGATCAATGTTTTCAGTAGTCTAAAGAGCTGGTAAATAGGTACTCCTGTTTATTTTACTGTCGCCTGTTTTCTTTTCTTTTCTTTTTTTTTTTTTTTTTACCTGGCAGTTTCTCAGGAGAAGTGTCAAATGAACATGAAAACATGATACTCTTTGAAACATGTAAAGACTCTACTGCTAAATTCAAATCATTCCAGTAATTCCTTATAAAAAGCTTTACTTTAAATAAAAGATAATAATTGTTCATGTAGTGTTCTAACAGAAAAATCATATCTCAGATTACAAATATTTCAAAGAAATTATTTTGAATAGCCATGGGAAAGTATATTATATTTATCAAACTACGCCATATATTTATTTAAAGTACTAGTAATCAAAAGATTGTTTATTAAGATTTTCAAGGTATCAATGTTTCACTATGTAGAGCATTTTATTCATGGAACATAAGACATGGCTTTTACTAAAAATATTTAAATTTTAATGATTTCAATTTTCTACATAATTGATTGTAATTATTTAATTTAAATTATTTTTAAATGAAATTATATTACTTATATATCCAACAATGTTTATTTTTATCAATAAATATGCATGTATATGTAATAGGAAAATGTATTTAAAAAAAACCCGGTTTAAACAAAAAAACTTGGTTTAAACCAAAAAAACCTGGTTTTTTTATAAAAAAAAAAACCGGGTTTTTTACCAACCCTGCTGCCAGTAGTACTTTTCAACAAATACTCATCGTTGAAGCTGATACTGATTTCATCATAGGAAATCATCTGCCCCCCGTTGTCTCCCTTAGGGATTGAATTTAAAAAATTAAAGGTCCAATCCTGTATTGCCTTCAGAAATGCATGTATATTCCAAATTTTAAAGCTGTATGTCAAACAGGAAGTAGGTAAAAAAAGAGTCACAGGATTTGACTGCCACATACAAACAAAATTCAAAATTGCAAGTTAAAACAAATTGGAAATTGCACGTCAAACGTGGCACTTGGGGGTGCGTTCGTACTGTAACTACTTTTATAAATATATTTTTTCCACCGCATATTGTACTAAATGTATATTTTAGTGCATTTCATAAGTGCATATCCATTTCATTCTGTTCGAAAGGCTGTAACATCATTAAAATGCACTTGAAATATTTTTTTCCCATTGGACGTGATGTAACGGAAAA
The DNA here is from genome assembly GCA_963932465.1 of Maratus speciosus. NCBI lineage: Eukaryota > Metazoa > Arthropoda > Arachnida > Araneae > Salticidae > Maratus > Maratus speciosus. The sequence goes on along the minus strand of OZ010786.1, from coordinate 93,005,240 downwards.
CTTTTGACTGCCTCTGTAAATTAAACTATACATCCTATTTTCATAAAATTTGAAATGATTTGCAACAAAATTTTGCAACAATTATAGATTTAGAATTGCAGACCATTTGGCTGGGTAGTTTTTACTCTGTTATATGCTGACAGACGGACGACTATAGGTGCTACGTAATTCATATAATTACGAGCGCACCTAAAAAAACGTGTTTAAAAACAAAAGGAAAACTTCACTTGAAATGTGTGAACAGGGCCAGTTGCATGCTTTCAAAAGTATTTTAGGATAGCAATTTTTGTCTCATTTAAATATATATTTTTTAACCTTAACTAAGTCGAAAATTTCTCTTATAAAATTTGACCTTGCGGTGTAAAATTGAGGTTTTACTGTAAATGTATCGCAATTTATACTTTTCGGTTACCTCCCTTGAAAAGTGTGAAGGCGGGTTTCTTACTGTATTTGAAACTTTCTATGAAACTCATAGCAGATCTAATGTGCAATATGCCCATTTGATTAAATTTGTTGCTTGGGGGAAGGGCTATTAATTTGAATTATAGAATTTTAGAAAATTTTGTAATGCTATACTCAACATCTAGTAAAAACTACTTTCTGAAATGATTCTCCTTCCTTTTCGTATCTCATCAATTGTTAGACTTTTATTTTGTATGATAAATGACAGTCGCATATCGCCAAAGAACAATTCTGCTCTGGCTTTTAACAAAAGGTTTTCTTATGCAAAAAAGAAAAAAAAAAAAAAAAAAACCCTAGAGAACAAGAATTCTGCTTTTTCAGAATTTAGTGTCGCCTCCCGGCATTTCCATAACTTCATTTTCTTCTGATGGACTAGTGACTTCTATTATTATGAAACAGCCACTATAAATGAAGCGTTAGGTGAAGATGAAAGAGCAGCCGTAAAAGTTTTTTTTTTTAAATTATGGCCATTTTTTTTCTCCCCATTCTGACCAGAAAATCAGAGTTCTAACTTTTTACGGAAGCCCTTTCATCTTCACCTAACGCTTCATTTATAATGGCTGTTTCATAATAATAGAAGTCACCAGTCCATCAGAAGAAAATAACTCGGTTAAGCGGGAATCGGATAATCGGGACTCTACTGCAGTACAAAACATATTTCAATTTTAAGGCTTAAAGCACATGTTTTATTTTTATGTAAAATGACGCCATTCGCATCCGCTTAAGAATTCCACATTTACGATCTACTCTTAAATATCTTCAATAAAGCATGCATAGAACACCACTATCGCGAAATAATGCGCAACTGCAGCAAAAAGATGCCGTCATTCAAGAAAATCCACAAAAAAGGATATCTAATGATTCATAGATATTTAAAATTAAATATAGTTTATAATAGTTCCATTGTTTTAACAGAAATCATTCGTTTATATTTTTTTCAAAATACCACGTATTTTAATTACATTTTCTTTCGGTAGTTATGAAAAAATGGCAACAAAAATATATAATTAATATTTTACAACTATTTTTCCTTTACTTTCTACAGAAATGGAGTACTTCCGTTGCCAGTATTAAGCAAATGGCTCCAAAAACTACAAAAAAATTAATATTTCAAAAATAAATGGAGATACAGTTTTCAAACAAAATGCATTTAAAGAAACTTTTTTTTTTCCAATACGACGGTATAAAAATCGAAAATGTGCGATGCTTAGAAGTTTAAAAAATTGCTATAGAGTATTTAATCGTACTGCTTTGTTTTACGGCTGGCTTCTGTAAGGTAACGTTATTTTTTGGAATACACAAAATAAGCTGGGAGAAAGAAATAGCATACCGCACCGGGGGCTTAAAAAAAAAACGGAAAATCATGCGTCAAGCATAGATTATCAAACGCTTTCCAAGACTTCGAAACTACTTTAACGAAACTTCACCCTTTAATAAGATGAAAGAAGATGTCTTAAGTAAACAATTTGGAAAACGCATAACACATCTGAAAACCAAATTTACAGTCGGTTTGCATTAATAGTCGAAAAATATCCGAAGTTTTTTGAAAATCCCTGTATGTGATCTACCAGCTAAAGTAGCCCGGCGTTGCCCGAAATTTTAAGTATGTTTTGAAAAACCAATTTCAAAATTTAACGTACAACTTTAAAAAAAAAACAGTTAAAATTATATATTCACCACGTCCTTTATACTTCCAATGTGACGTAATATTCCATTATTTTAATTCGTCAAATTAATTAAATAATTATAATTTTTCACATGGAAATCATAAAACAGAAAAATTATGACGTAACATTCACTTTTGTTTTTAATTCGTCAAACTGTTTATTTTATTTTTATTTCTGACGTGGAAATCTTGCAGTAGAAAAGTTATGATTTATTATTCCCTTTTTTTTTTTTTTTTTTTTTTTTTTTTTTTTTCAAATTCGTCAAACTATTTATTTCATTTTTTCACGTGGAAATCTTGCAATAGAACAGTAATTGTTGTGGTAAGAATTTTATTGTTAATTTTTAATTGTTGGCAACAGCTATAACGAAAAATATTTATGATTGGAAATTGCTGTTAAATTCGTGGCTTTTTATTTATTTAAAATTAATTATAAATTATTTCGATTACGTATTACTTTAGTTGCCTCGGCCGTGTTTTAATGCACATGTACGTAACATGTCACAATTCTTTCTTCCAAACTGTGATTTGTATAGTATTACAGACAGACAGACAAATTTTCATTTTTATATATTAGAAATAGATTCATATATACGAGTATATACTATTACATGGTATGCTAAAATTAAGTTCAGTTAGGAAACTGATAACGCAGTTGTAAATTCCCCTTCAGAAATTTCCTTCAATAAACGGAAATTTACTGGAGATCATTTGTGCTGCCCTGTATACTATCTGTAGAATTTATATACACCAAGTAATATGAAAATTGAAAAAGTGTACCACAATTAAACGCACTTCCAGCAATTATTGTTCTTAGACAGTATTGTAATCAAATTCTTCTGTGTGTGCTTGTAAATGAACGATGAATGCTATGCACACCCTATTCTAGTAAGCATCTTGTAATGCACCGCAGTAATATATATCATTTTCAGTATTTTTTAAATAGTGTAATGTCTTTAAAATAAACTAAAAAATGTTTTTCTTTTCTCATAGACTGTAACGCAAGAGTTCTTTTGAGTGTCCTAGTAAATAAACTATTTACGCTATACACTTCATTCTCAATACCAAAGATGCCGTAGTAAACCTCCATAACATATATCAATTACATGACAATCCGCGTATATTTATACGCAGTTCGAGAAAGGAAGACAGACACAAACTGATTTCATTAACATTTTTCAATTTTCTTGGAAAGTGTTAAAAAAAAGACCCAAACTTCAGATAGTTTTACGAATGCTTAAATTGTCTGTATTAAATATATTACTTAAATGTTTTCAATAATTGCATTGCAACTAGATTTATTTATCAACCTTCATTCATGCGTTCGTATATTTTGGACCATTTTTCGGAGCAAAAAATAGATGTTTTTGCAATATTTTAATCCTTTATGTACTGAATTATGAATTCTTGAAAATTTTATCTTCTAAAGCATTTTTCGTGAATTGTTTAAACTACTTTAGAATATTTACATAATCATTTAATAAATTTTAGGATTTAGAAGGATTATTAAACTTGAATTTATAGGGATTTTGGGCAATATTTATCACCCCACCCAAATCTTTTATTTTAAATATTTTTCTTAGTATTTTGTAGAATTAAGAAATGTACAAATATAATCTTCTTACAATTGGAATATAGAAATATTTCCAAATTGAAAAATCCCCCCCCCCCCCTTCATCGCCAAGAAAGCTGAAAAGATGCAAAGGCAAAAAAAAAATAATCCTTTTTAAAAATATTTTTGTTTTGTGTAACCAATAATGCTTTTGGAACAAGATAATGTATCTAACTCCTTCTAAACCAGTGGTTCCCAACCTTTTTTTGGCCGCGCCCCACCAAAGCATCGCTAAAATCATGATGTCCCCCCCCCCCCTTCTATATCATATAAATCTTATAAGATAAAAATAAATCTCAATTTTCCCGGAAGGAACCCAAAATAACATTAACTCTGATAAATGATTTCACATACTTTAATTTATCAAAATAATATATTTTTTTTCATTACAAGTATGTTTTTAACATAATTCTATGAATGCAATGAGGCCATTGATCTTCGCATTTGCTTCTACAATTTTTTTTTCCCGACTTACCTCAAATTTTAAATTGATTTTTATCTTTGTAAAATTCCTTGAAATCCCTTTCACATTTTGTATGATATCTGATTGAATGAATACATTTTATAATGGATTTTAATACCTCATTAAGAACAAGTGATGTTGGTTTATCACCGAGACTACATGGATAACATAATTCACAAGTAACAATTCCGAATTCGCCCTTTTATCCATTTTAAATAAATATTTTTCTTTCGCAACATGCTATGATATCGGGCTTTCTTTTTCCCATTATTATTATTTGGCCACCATGTTTTCTCAGATTTTAAATTTTAAAATGTTTATGTAATGGCGTATGTTTATATATTGTGTATGTGGTCTGTAGAAGAGCCATAAGAAGTTTACTTTCAACCCATTTCCTTCCGTGATGCGCAAGGGATTTTTTAATTTAATAAAAGTAGTACCTCATTTAGATAATTCAACATTTTTCAGATTAAACATGTCCAAATAGTTCATTTTAGATATACCGTACATAATTTCACATGTAAAAGTTCCTACATGGGCCTATGACACTAAGAATGGATGTACAAGTTTTTTTTAAATAATTAGTTTAAAAAAAGCGTATTTACTAAAAAAAATATTAAAACCAGAAAAAATAGAATATTTTTAATTTATAAAAAGTGTCAAAATATCTTAAAAAAATTAATATAATTATTGCGGTGTCAGTGTATTATAAACTTGTAAATAGGAATGCTTTGAAAATTAATTCTTATTCAGTTATTTTTAGATTTCTTTCATCTACTATTTCTATTTTTGGACTACTACACTACTTTTATTTTTTTTTAAATGGCGCAACGTTTCTTAAGAAATCTGAAATTGCCCCCTTGGAAAGTCATATTGCGCCCCACGTCAGGAACCACTGTTCTAAACTGTATTACAACTAATCGATGTATTAAATGAATTTTATACCAAGTTATTTTAATGGTACTTATAAGTATCGTCAGTAGATAAATGGTTAAAGTGAAAACTTTTATAGGCGATGGACGCTTTTCCTGGAGAGTAAATATGTTTGGTATGTCAGGCACCGATATAAAATGCCAATTCGGGTTGAAGAGCCGAGTTCGGCCGAGAAAAGAAGAAAACATCAGCTATATGTATCGCTGCTGGGCCGCCTATGCTTAATTTTGTTATCGTCATGGAATGTTTTGTTTTCTTAGTAATTATACTTTATTTGCAATAATAATTATTATTTTCGAATATAATTTTATATTATGAGTGTGTGAACTGTATGATAAAGTTCGTTGTCTGCAAAAGAAACGGATACTTAACGTATACATGGTACATAATTCTATTGTTCAGTGTACATGTGCTTTTTAAAAGTACTTTATTTGCAACAATAAATATTTTTTTTAATGTAATTTAATATTACGAGTGGGTGTACTATCCTACATATACGTGAAATGATAAAAGATGATACAAATATAAATATTTTAATTTTGCCTTTTATAGATCGGAAATTTGAAGATTGTTCAAAACAAAAAGTTCGACTAAATTGAATTAACACCGTTCATGAAATATGTATTATTTCGAATTTATGGCGATTGCTATGCAAGTTTTCACATACATCTTATACATATTTTTCTTATGCACACACATCTTATTAGACTTTTAATATCTAATTTATCCATTATTATAAATAAGGACTTTACGTTGTATACTCAAATCTGAGAACAAAAACAATAAGTTGTTATCGAACGTAAGCTTTATTTCGAGATTTTAAGCAAAGATGTAAAAATTAAAATCACAAAAATAAAAATTATACTCTGTTTCGATTAATCTTTAAAACCATCTAAAATACAAATCGGCAAAAAAATGTTTACATGTTAAATAATCAAAGACATGTTCAAACATGTTTTGCGATTTGTATTTATAATTTGTTTGTATAATTTTTATGTTTGTGATTTTAATTTTTACATCTTTGTTTTAAAATCTCGAAATAAAACGTACGTTGGATAGCAACTTATTGTTTTTGTTCTCACATTATCCATTATTATTTTGTTTAAATAAAAAAGTTTTGCTAGGTCTTGTGTTTTGCTACTGTGAAAATTTTGTGAAGATAAGTTTTTTTCTCTTTGTGCACTACTATTAGTCTCTTCAGTTATCAACTGTCTTCATATATATTTATTTTTTATAATGGATTTTTATTTTTTTATATGTTTAAATGAAAAACCTTGACGATGATTGTTTGTTTGTATGTATGATTATCAGGATGCCTGGGGTATTTTTCTTTTCTTGTATGCATTATGTAATATCTGACACAAATACTGTTCAGAATAAATAAAATATTGTTAAATTGGCCTGTCAAAGATAGAATTGGTCGTTATCCGGGTTCAAATGTTAAACGTCTTTTAACATTAGACATCTGCTTTTTTTTTTTAAGGTTATATAATCAAATTGTTTTGTTTAGCTGTCTTCAATGTCTCATTCATTGTACAGTCGTGGAAAAAAAAAGTAAACACCCTCTACTAACTTCTCAACAAATTATCGTAGAAGAAAGTTACTGGTACCGAACGATTGGAAATAAAGTCTACTTTTAAATGATGTATATAAAATTTGCTTAGGGGGCCATCTACATATTAAAACGAACCATAACTTTGTTTTTTTTTCAATAGCAGTAGACAATTCTGACAGCATAAATGAACTCTACACCTTTCAATTAGCCTATAAACAAATTTTTATACAATTCGTGCCACAAGTTTCCGAGAAATTAATTATTTTAAAACGAGCGTATTTTAAGGGTTGTATCCAAATTGAAGTTCCGAACTCGATTGTTAACCGAGAGAGCCACCTTCTTGATCAAGGCACGTTTAAGCGTCAATGAAACCTGTTTGATTACAGGATAGCAGAATAAATTTCAAAAATTTACTCACTGCTATCATAGACGGCCCCTTAAACCATCATTTTGCCGTTTTTTAAGCATAATTTAAAAACTACTTGGAAGAAAAATGTGAAATTTGGGATTTCCATAAAGCAGGACTTAATAAATCTAAATCCATCCAAAAAATTGTAGGTTGCAATTCATAATTTTTTCGAATATTAATTTCATAATTCATATCATAAAATTATAGAAATTGCAAATTCAACGTATTTATGTTTGGGTATATTAGTATTATTACTACACAAAAAATTAGCTCATTAGGAACGTAATTTCAGGAGATATAAATAAAAATATGAAAATGTAATTTAACATTAGAAGTACTAAATTTTGAATGTCTATAATTCAAAAACTTATCATTCGAATGACTTGAAATTTGGTTTCTAGGCATATTTTGAACCGAAGACTTGAAATATATCGTTAAATTTGGGTACTGCCATTGAAAAAAAATTTAGTTTGTAATCGTTTTAATATGTATATGCCCCCCTAAGCAAATTTTATACACACCATTTAAAAGTAGACTTTATTTCCAATCGTCCGGTACCAGTAACTTTCGTCTACGATAATTTGTTCAGGAGTTAGTAGGGGGTGTTTACTTTTTTTTTCCACGACTGTACATGGATTTATACAGCAATGCAGGCAGTCATAAAATTTGGAAATTTTGTACGAAATATTGAGATTAAAGTATGGCATACATTCTATACAAGTATGAAAAATAGCAAAATAATGAACTGGATTGAGAAAAAAATTATTATTTTTATGAAATATGAAAATTACAAAATAGAAACTTTTCAGCTGCTGAAGTACTGTAGACAATATAGCAATTGCCAGCACATCATAGGAAATATTAAAAATCGGTATAAACCGAACTTCCATTCCTAAATTGAAATTTCTCAAAACCCCTCTCAGAATAACAAAATACAGTTAAAATTTCATGCAAATTTTATACTTCAATATCTAATTTTGATGTTAAACTTCGATACACACACAAAGAAGTCTACATAAAGACGTAGATAAGACTTATAACATAAAACTTTTAAAACATTTAAAACCAATAAAAGTTAGAAGCTAAAAATCTTAAAACCAGCAAATTTCAGCTACACTGTAGCCATCTTCAGAGTTACTCTTTCCAAATTGGAGAAACTCAAAATATTTATGGATTTTAAAAGTCGTAAGTTAACATATTACGATGATTTTGCTGATATCGTCACGCCATTTATAATGCTATAAGTAAACCATCCATTCCTGGCAAGAAAGATGGGAAAAATCAAAATAAAATACTCAACCATAAGAAATTTCTTGAACTTTCAGTACTCAAGGTTATATTTTAGAAAAACTTGACCATGGTCTGAAAAGTAAAAAAGTAAAAACTCCTTTCTTCTACGACCAAAACTCACGGAGTCATTATATTTTGAAGTTTATGAAATTTTGGGTCTTTCCGGCTCTAAGAATTTACCTGGCCGTTTTCAGTGGTGGAACTGGAAACCTTCAAAATTTCATAAAATTCGTGCTTCTGCGAGCATTACTCATGATATTTTCTGGTAGAAGACTGGTCTTATTTATGAAAGCATACTTTTTTTTCATTATTATAGGATAAATATATATTATAGCACTCGAGACCGTATAAAAATTTATTTAAAAAATGTAACGTTTTGAAAATTAATGCCGGATTTTTTTTTATCAACATAATCTTAATGCCTACCCTATTAGGAACATTTTTTTAAATTTAGCATTCTCTGCTTAACTCCAACAGATTTAAAAAAAAAAAAAAATTAAAGCGCATTTCAATCTTTTTGAAACATCCTGCATAACGTACTCCTAAAAATATAGAAAAGAAGTAATATTGCTCCCTAAATTTTTTTTTCTTTTTTAAAATTCGGCAAAACCTGTAGATGATGCATGCATCCAATTTATAAATTTAAGCCATCCAATTTAATAAAAAATAATTCATTTATAGCTCCTCACTTAATTAATGCTCTGCAAAAATTAATGCCCCGTTTCAAGATAGCCAATCTGATATTTCCAGGGAGTCGACAGAATCGATTTTCGCACCCCTTGAATGTGTGCGTTACTGATCGATGTTCCCTTTTGTATCGCACATATATTATTATGGATTACTGTCGATCCGTTGGTTCTTCGCCATATCTTCCTGTGTATTTCTCCCGCCCTTTTGATAAGGTTATTTTATAATACAATGGATTTAAAAGCGTAGCACGTAATAGTTAATTGGCATGGGCGCCCGTAAAGGGGGCGAAGTTGGTGGTAGTAGGTGAAGGGAATTTCTCCACCCTGGACTAAATTTAGTTAACTAAATGTTCTTTTTTATTAGTGATTTTGTAAAATAAAAATAATAAAAACAAGAAAGAAAAATCATGCGTTAAGCTTAGATTATGAAATACTTTCCAACACTTCTTGAATGCTTTAACAAAACTTCGTTATTCAGAGAAATAAGGTAAACTAAGGGTACTTTTGTACAGCCCTGTAGTTTACATAGTACCTTTATTAAATGCCACTATTTAGCTAAAATTTAATTCAAACTAAAACACCCTTAAAACTACTGAAATCATATTTCCAGAAATTATGGTTCACAGATGACCATGTATCCAATTCTTTGCGTGACCCTGTATATCATTTTACCTATATTCTACAAATATTTTTAATAAACTAAATGAAGTTCAGCGTAAAAATGCATAACTCGTTTAAAAACTACCTTTAAGCAATTTGCGCTCACATCCAGTAACCCTTACGAATTATTTTTTGCAGCTCTGTATATGAATTATAGCATTTATACATACCATATAGCATCATAAATATAGTGAAACATAAAAGCCTATATCTATATATATAAAAGCCGTTCTCTGTGTGTATGTCCTTTATACAAATCTTTAATTTTTGGCCGATTTGCACGAAACTTGCTTTACATAGGCTTTAGAACGTGGAATAGATCCCTGTCACCTTTAAAAAATCATCAGACCAATATTTATCCCTTTTTTCTATCATCTTTCATAATTTAACATTATAGAAATATCTTGTGGCGAGTCGCTCGTATAATATAATCACTCACTTAAAAACTCTTTACTACCTTTATTCGTAGAACATTGATAAACGTCGATTCTGACACTCATCGTATTCGAACACACAAAAACGCAATGTAAACATTTTCGTCTGCGCTGCTATGACAACGGCTCTGGCCAGCTGCCATTCCGAACGAACAATTTTCTCCCTTGCCTCTCTGCGGCTGCCACAGAGTATCCCCCCAGTGACGTAGGGTACCGAAGAAACGATATACAAGTGTATACTATTTTTTTTTTTTTTCTTTACTATCTGTGTCAGAATCCACGCTTGTGGAGAAAAATTACAAGGATATTTACATGAAATAAAATTGCATTATATAACAAAATATAGGCATAATGTGTAGTATGCAAAATGAACAATTTATCAACAATTTCAGTAAGTAATATAAGATGCCAGTTTTTTAGGAAAATGGACATGTCTGCCCGAACGTGTGACAGTTTTTGTTTGGTCAGGGTTACTGTCCGCTTTAAGAGAGAGTTTTAATTTAGAGTTCTCTGGAACAGTTTTCGTGGACAAGTCTGAAGTAGAAATCAAATGAGCTGGCTTCACTCGATCTATTGATACCGTAGACTTACGACCATTAAGCTCGATTGTTATAGTTTTCCCAGTTCTACTTAGGACTTTGTGAGGACCAGTATATGGTTGACACAATGGAGGTTGTACATAATCCACTCTTAGAAAGATGTGTGAACAAGATGTCAAGGAAGGGTGTATATAGAACTTCTCTTGGCAGTGAGATGATGTAGCAACTGGACTTAACTGCCGCATGGTGTTTCGTAGTTGCGTGACGAAGTTATCGTTGAAAGGTCGGATCTTGTATTCATCCAGCATATCACAGGGCAATCTCAACGTAGTGCCGTAGACAAGCTCAGCGCAAGAAGCTTGTATATCTTCCTTCACTGCTGTGCGAATGCCTAGTAAAACTATCGGTAATATTTCAGTCCACCTACTGGTTTCGTGAGCTTTGATGGATGACTTTAAATGTCGATGAAATCTTTCGATAATGCCATTCGATATCGGATGATATGCCGTTGTGCGGATCTTCTGTGTTCCCATCATTTTTGTGAATTCATCAAATATTGCTGATCGCATTTGTGGGCCTTGATCCGTGGTTATGAGCGAAGGGCAACCAAATCTTGATATCCAATGCTTTAATATGGCACTACAAATTGTTTTAGCTTGTGTATCAGATATAGGTACGGCTTCTGGCCATCTGCTAAATCGGTCAATCATCGTTAAAAGATAGCTGAAACCGTCAGATGGAGGCAAGGGACCTACGATATCTATATGTATTTGGGAAAAACGTGCATCAGGAAGAGAGAACGTGCCAAGAGGTGCTTTGGTGTGCCTCTGTATTTTTGATCTTTGACACTTCTCACAGCCACGAACCCAGTTTTTGATGTCTCGTTTCATATTTGGCCATACGTATCTGGAACAAATTAGTTTTGTGGTAGCTGCTATGCCTGGATGGGCTAGGTTGTGCAAATGTTCATATATCAGCCGACGAAAGAAACTAGGAACTAAGGGTCGAGGCGTACCTGTTGAAGTATCACATAGTAGGCTACAATCAGAAATGAGGCAAGGTTTCAATTCCAATTTGAGCAATGTACTATTATGCAGGTTCTGTAGCTCTGAATCATTTTCCTGAGCTTTTGCGAATTCCTCAAAATTTAAGATTGGAGATTTTGAAATAGAATCAATTTCAATTCTTGAGAGGCAATCTGCAACAATGTTTTCGGAACCTGGTACATGTCTAATGTCAGTGGAATATTGGGAAATGTAATCTAAATGGCGTGATTGCCGCGGCGAACATTTATGGGGATTTTGCTTAAATGCATAAATTAGCGGTTTTTGATCAGTATAAATTTGAAAAATTCTCCCCTCTAGCATGTGCCGAAATTTTTTTATTGCCGAATAAATAGAAAATAATTCCCGGTCATATGTTGACCAATTCCGCTGACTGTTGTTTAATTTCATGGAAAAAAATGCTAAAGGTTCATAACGTTCCTGATAAAACTGCATAAGGGTGCCGCCGATCGCGACATCTGAGGCGTCAACCCATATACTCAACTGAGCGCCTGGAATAGGGTGCCGTAAAAGAGCAGCCTGAGATATTGCATTTTTGGCAGCTACGAAAGCTTTTTCAGCATCTTCGTTCCAATTAAGGGGTTCTGTTTTAGGAACACGGGAACGAGATTTCTTTTTGTTTGTATGGCCTTCTAACAATTTCACTAAAGGCGCAAGTATGTGTGCAGCTTGATATATGAAAGACCTATAAAAATTAAACATACCCAAAAATCTTCGAAGTTGAGATAAGGTTGTGGGCTGCGGAAAATCGATTATGCATTTAACTTTATCTGGAAGTGGTTGAATACCATGTTCAGATATTCGAAATCCTAAGAAATCAATGGTAGGTTTACCAAATGTGCACTTGGATACATTTATGCACAAACCATATTCTGCTAATTTGGAAAATAGTGCTTTTAAATGATGATAATGCTCCTCGGCATTTTTAGAGGCTATGAGTATATCATCGACGAAAGCATAGACGCCTGGTAAATCACGTATTACCTCATCTATGAATCTCTGAAATGTTGCAGACGCATTGCATAAGCCAAATTGCATGCGTGTGCTTTCGAACAATCCAAAAGGTGTGCATATCGCTGTTTTGGGAATATCATCAGGATTGATTGGTATTTGATGATATGCTTTGATGAGGTCAAGTCGACTAAAAATTTTAGTGTCACGTAAATTAGCAGTAAAATCAGCTATACATGGTATCGGGTATCTGTCTTTTTTGGTTTGCGCATTCAAAGCACGATAATCACCTACAGGTCTCCATTCCAAAGTTCCCTTTTTTCGAACCATGTGCAAAGGTGATGCATAGTTGCTACGTGAAGGTCTTAAATGTCCGAGTTGTATCATATTTTGAAATTCTGTTTTAGCAATTTTCAGGCGATCCGGAGCCAACCTGCGGGGTTTTGCCACAACTGGAGGTCCTTTTGTTGAAATAAAATGCATTGTGTTGTGTTTGACAGGCTGATTGGGATCTGGTAATTTTGTAATAGATGGGAATTGTTTAAGAAGTTCATTATATATATTATCAATATTGATTGTTTTTACTGAATTAATTAATGCACATTTCATGTGACCTGTTGTTTCAAATTTTGTTTTTAAATCTCTTAGACATTTGTGGCGGAGATCTGGAACCAATTCGAAATTATGGAGAAAATCTGCTCCCAAAATTGGTGTACTAACATTTGCCACTAGAAAAGTCCAATTAAATTTTCGTCTTAACTTAAAATCTAGAGAAAGGGTTTGTTGACCATAAACATTTATAGGGGAAGAATTAGCAGCCAAAAGCGTTTGTACGGGTGGATTCCGTTTTTGTACATTGTTGGCAGGAAGGATTGACACGTCCGAACCGGTGTCGACCAGAAAAGAAACATTTGTAGTCCGGTCTCTAATGAACAGGCGACGTGACTGTTGAGGCAAAGAATAAGTCGCCTCTACTCTTTGCTGGTTTCGTTTCCCGCCCAAGAACACGGTTTTATGCATTTTTCTTCCCTACATTTTTTTCCAAATCGTCTATGATACCAACAGATACTTGAATCCCGATTATCACTATTACTTCGCCTTCGAGGTTTACTCCAGTTTCTGCGGTATGGGGACCGACCACGTGAAACAGCAAGCTGTTCGATGCGCTTATTTAATTTTTCGATTTCTTTCAATAATTTACCCTCTATCGCCTGTTCATTCGAGCAGGACACGGCAATTGCAGAAGCTGGGGAAGGGGTAACTTCTGAAATACGATCTGAAATTTCCGCTGCTTTATCAAGGGTTAATTCAGAAACAGCCGCTAAAATTGTCTGAACAGAATTTGGTAATCGTTGCAAAAACAATTCTAACATTAAATTGTCTGGAACATTTAGGGATTCCGCGCGACGTTTCATACTACGTAATAAATCTGAAGGTTTCCGATTTCCTAGTTCTTCTCCAGACAAGAGCTGTCGTATCTCTTGCTGGGATGATTCACCTGAGCGCGCAATTAATTCCTTTTTTAAGACACCATAAGGGTCAGTAGCATCTGGTTGCATTAAAATATCACGAATGATTGATGCAACATCGGGTGGAAGATGCGAAACTATATAATTATATTTTGTAACAGATTCTGATATTGCTTTGGGGGTAGCTAAAGCAAATGTGCTTTCGCACATCACAAACCATAGCGCAGGATCTGATCTGTTATATAATGGAATTTGAACAGCATCGACACTAGACATGATTTATGGTAATAAATATATAAAATAGTACAATCAAACCAAAATAAATTCGCGAGTTAAATTTTTCTAATAAAATAACAGAAAAAATATCAGGAAAATGACTCAGAAGAACTTATCTGCTTTCCATCGAGCCGCTGTAGAACGATGTATTCTTTGAAAGATGAAGATGATCGGATAACATTCCAACTCATCTAGGAAGGCTGATGCTCTATATAAGAACAGTCCGGGTCACCATTGTGGCGAGTCGCTCGTATAATATAATCACTCACTTAAAAACTCTTTACTACCTTTATTCGTAGAACATTGATAAACGTCGATTCTGACACTCATCGTATTCGAACACACAAAAACGCAATGTAAACATTTTCGTCTGCGCTGCTATGACAACGGCTCTGGCCAGCTGCCATTCCGAACGAACAATTTTCTCCCTTGCCTCTCTGCGGCTGCCACAATCTCATTTTAAATTTTCAAATTCAATAGCTTCTTTCCTGTTGCCACACATCTAAAAAACTGCTCAATAATTAAAAAAAAAATTGATAATTCGAGTACTTTGATTTATTAGCCAATAAAAATTCAGACTCGACTGCTATATTTTTACATTTTTGAAATCGACGTCATTCTAATCAGAAAATGCACATTTTTCATATATTTATGTAAAAACTTTAACTAAGCATATTTTAAAATGACCTTAGAAGTACTTTAGTTGAATGTTAAAAAATCTATTTTAATGAAGTCGTTTCAATATCAAGAATCAAATAAGGGAAATGATAATAGCAAAAAAAAAATCGTTTGCTAGATATGACGTCATTGTCATCAATATAATTTCAAACTGGCTCTAAAAACTGGATGCTACAATTTATTCCCTATTTCTTTGTAATCTTTAATTATATCATTTAGATAAATGTTTTAATACCTGAAATGCAGTGATAACATTCTACGATTTGTATCGAATACGGTTATATAAAATACGATTTTTGTACGATTTATATTAAATAGAAATTATAGCTACTATTTTTTAGGGTAAGCTTTTTTTCTTTTCAAAATTTCATGACTGACAGACTTTTCTGTTAGACGTTGAAATAATAGGATGCATGATGTTTTGAGATCAAATTGCAGTAAAAGCGTAATTTATGGTACGGTTAGGTTGTTTCCACCAACAATATTGTGCTAGGCGTTACTCATAGATATGTCTTCTCTTCATAATATTGCATTAATAGCAAACGGATATATCTTTCTGAATTGGGTTACAGGTATATTTAAAAATATATCCGCGATTGAAAATTAATTTAAAATGGATAAACAATCCGTAAATTGAGATAAGCTTTTCAAAAAAAGTTACTGAAAGTACTTTTTGTATTCTATTAGATTTTGGAATAATCAAATGTGCGATGTTTAAAGGTCAAATTGCAGTAAAAGTTAAATTTATGGTTGGGTTAGGTTATTGCCACCAACAATATAATGCTAGAGTTACTCATAGTTCATCAATGTCTTTACTTTATAGTATTGCATTAAGAGCAAACAGGTATATCTTTCATAATTGGGCTGCATGTAGGGATGAGATTTCCACGTTTTTGCACACCGGTATATTCTTAAAGAAAATGTTGTTCTGTTAAATCAAGAGTGTCCCGATTAAATGAAATATCATTTACTCTAACAAAATACTGGTGTGAAAAAATGCGGAAATCTTATCCCTGGCTGCATGCAAATCAAAAATATCCATGATTGAAAATTACTTTAAAATCCATTCACATGAAAAAATTGAGATACAATTTTCAAATAAATTTTATTTGACAGAAGCTTTTTCTATTCGACAGTGTGAAAAACGAAATTGTATGATAAGTTAAAAAAATTTTAGAAAAGGCAAAATTTATGGGTTAGGTCATTGCCATCATCAGTATAATGTCACAATTGGCATTTTGTTTGTAGTTTATATATATATATATATATATATTCTGAAGATGACTCAATGAAAGAGTCGAAACATGTAAATTTTTAATGTTTTTTATTATTTAAATGACGCTTTTTAAGCAAATAATTGTACTTTAATATATGTTATGACATTTGTTTGTAATATACATTATTATGGTATAGTTAATAGTAGACGCAATTAAAACTATTTTACTTATATTTCTTATCGGTCTTTTAACGATTCGTGGACGGTAATGCACCAATCTCAGTTATTGTCACTGCCGTATTATTTCATTTTAATGTATTTTACCCGGGTGGACCATTATTATTGACACGAGCGAAGCCGGGTAGATCTGCTAGTCATAATTAAAAATGCATTTCCAGCAACCATCGCTAATGTACAGTACTTCGGATACAATATAGTATCTGAAATCGTTTGTGTGTCTCTATGCACTTCGTGTTATACACGAAATAAGTTATTGTAAACCTCAGCGACGTATATCAATTTAATTATATATGAAGTAATTTAACATAAGTAAAATACTCTGAAAACAATTCCCCCCCTCCCCCCGTTTATCATTATGTAACGGAATTCTTTTGTATGGCCCTGTAAATGAATAATAACTTTTTTTTTTTTGCACCGCATATTCTACAGAATGCATATTTTAGTGCACTTCATAAATGCATTTCAATTTTATGTTTGAAAGCGTGCAGCACCATTAAAAATCATTTCAAACGATTTTTTCTCGTTGACCGTAATGTAACGGAATACTTTTGACTGTCCCTGTAAATAAACTAAACATGCTACAAACTTAATTTGAAATAGGATCGTGCTATGGTAACCGTTAATAGCATCCAAAAATTTCAGGGCAATCCGAGTATATTTACGAGAGTTAGACGGCGGACAGACGGCTAGACGGACAGATAAACCGAAGTTAACCCACTTTTCAACTTTGTTGGAAAGTGCTAAAAAACATTCAAATGATTCAAGAGGACTGAGACGCCTGCGATAACTAAGAAGTTGGAAATTCAGGCTATTCTTTTAAAACCCACATGGGGCATTCTCACAATCTTTTGACTTTCGTGAATAAAAATCTGGTGAAATTAAACTTGCTAAAAGAACATTTTAATCTGATAGATGAATACCTTAATGATTCAAAATAAAGAAAAAATGGCCAGTAGCGAAAATTTTTTTATTTAACTGAGATTTAAGTTAAACTTGCGAGTTTAATTTTCCTTACCATTTTACCACTATAACTTTTTATTTTCTTCTAAATTTTTACTTATAATGAATTTGCATAGTACCCACAGGACATTCCAATAAGAAATAACAATGTAGTACTTTTAGTACAAAATTTTGTTATAACATTGTATTAAAGGGGTGTTAAAGACGGAAGGGAAACAAAGGGGAATGATAGAGGAAAAAAGGGACGGTAAGGAAAATTACCACTATTTTTAGGCAAATCATGTTAAGACTAAGTGATAGCCACAATGTTAATTGATTTTTAGAAAGTTATTTACATTGCATTAAATTAAAAAAAATTATTTACCTCGAAAAGTGCAGGAATAAACCCTGGGGACGGTAAGACTACCAATAAAGCCACGATGCTTGAAATTGATATTTAAATGCTTATTTAAATTCTGCAGTAAAATTCCTGTCGAAGAATTTTAGACATTCTTTCTCTAGCATACTTCTGCATGAGAAAAAACTTGAAAAATAATTCTGTGACTGCATCTGAAGTGATCTTCTGTATAAGTTTAGCAAGAGGGATGGTAAATATCTAAAACCCAGGGACAGAGTTCAAAAAAATAATATCAATCGTAAAAATGTGTGAAGGTTAATTTTTTGCTACATATTTATGTAAAACAGTTGTCGCAGTTTCAGAAAAAAATTACATCGAATTTTATATAGACAGCTCCAGACTTAAAAATCAGGGACACGGGACGATACAGGAGTTTTCCTGTTATTTAGACCCCAACATCGTCCAAAACTTATTTATTTCGTTAGTATTGTTATGCAATCATGCAATGGGGTGTTCCCCAGTATATGAAAAAAAAAAAAAAAACCACAAGAATATGTACTAAAATAAAAATTATTATTCAGGGACTAAAGATTGTGAGAATGCCATATCTCTTTCAAGTATGTATACATAATGATATTTTTAGGTAGCTTTCTTTACAGAAAGCTACCTATTGCAGCCGTTCGGAGGAAAGCGATTTCAAAAAATTTTGGTATATTTTCATCGATCATGACCCCCAGACCCGAAACCACCCTCCGTTCAAAATTGATATATATATATATATATATATATATATGTAAGGAATAAATATCGGGAGCGTCCCCCGGACTTGTATAGCGTAGTCGCAGCCGTTTACTTTCCGGCATGTGTACGTACAGCCGTCTTTAATATGGAAAGACATCTAGGAGTTCACAGAACTAGTGGATTAAATAACTGGGACTCGGGAACCGCTTGGTGGACCGAACTCTTTTATTTAGCCGCTCCTCTTACAGTCTGAGTCGCGAGTTCGGCCGGGGGCCCCTCGAGCCACGTACGATGATTTTCAGGAGCTACATTGTCATACGTTTTGCCGGCTTCTCAACTCTGCAAGATCCGTCGTTTTTGGCGCGGGTTTTAGTTAATATCTTGGGGTTTAACATATTTTCCAGCAGATGGCATAGTTGTAAGTTTGGGAGGAACATTTCTTTAATTGGCTGATTAGCTTTTGATTGATTGTCCGGGGTCAGATGCCAAAGTTAGGCTTGGCTCGCCCGGGGATGAGCTAACCACAACTGAATGAGAATATTCCGAACGTCAGCAAGTTTACTCTTAAAGATCGTCCGAAAATGATATCTGAAAGTAGTGATGGGCGATAACGAGATGTTTTTCTCGATTTTCTCGATTGTATGGACATCTCGATATTTTTCGATTGTCTAAATTTTTTCTCGATGACTACAGTTTGCAAATTTCTTTTATAAATCATATATTATGTATTATATACGTCATACATTTATCAAGAATCGTCTGCGTGTGAGCTGGAATGAGTCGATGTTAATAAAGACTAGGTGACTTCGACTGCTAACGGGTCCCTCCTTTAATCGGCGCCCCTATTTTATACGTAATCTTGTAATATGAAATCACGAACAGGTTACCCGCTATATACGGCACTGATATATGATAGCAGGCGGGTGTGGTGTGCACGCACTACAAAATTTTGTAAAAAATATAATATCGAAACGAATGAACCTCGGACCAGATCTCTTGGGGGAGGGGTCAAAGCGAGCGGAGGGGCACAGCAGCTGCATAATATGATTAAGTCGTCACAGGTCTTTAGGCCTTTCCAACCATATGTCACATGAGAAGTCTGGATCTGAATTTATAAAAATGCCCTCCCCGTGGGGGCAAAGGGGGGAGGGGTGCGGGAGATGGATAACATGAATAAGTGGTCATAAGCCTTTCCAACAATATGTCACATGAGGGGTCTCGGCTAAATTTAGAAAAACACCGCCGTGGGGGAAAAGTGGGGGGGGGGGCGGTCACCGGAGGTGCATTACATCAATAAGTAGTCACAGACCTTTCTAACGATATCTCACATGTGGGGTCTTGGCTAAATTTGGAAAGGTGTCCCCCGGGGGGGGGGTGCAAAATGGGGGGATGGACACCGGAGGAGCATAACATCAATAAGTAGTCACAGACCTTTCCAACGATATCTCACATGAGGGGTCTTGGCTAAATTTGAAAAAGTGTCCCCCGGGAGGGGCAAATTGGGGGAGACTGTTACCGGAGGTGCATAACATCAATAAATAGTCACAGACCTTTCCAACGATATCTCACATGAGGGGTCTTGGCTAAATTTGGAAAAGTGCTCCCCGGGGGGGGGAAGTGCTGGTGGGGACACCGTAGGTACATATCATCAATAAGTAGTCACAGACCTTTCCAACGATATCTCACACGAAGGGTCTTGACTAAATTTGAAAAAGTGTCCTCCGGGGGGGCAAAGAGTGGGGGGGGCTGTCACCGGAAGTGCATAACATCAATAAGTAGTCACAGACCTTTTCAACGATATCTCACAAGAGGGGTATTGACTAAATTTGGTAAAGTGTCCTCCGGGGGGGGCAAAGGGGGGGGGCGGCCACCGGAAGTGCATAGCATCAATAAGTAGTCACAAACCTTTCCAACGATATGTCACATGAGGGATCTTGGCTAAATTTGGAAAAGTGTCCTGAAATTTCATATATTATAAATAATATTTAGCGGAGGGCTCCATAAAAAAATCCGATCTAAAATGATAAAAACGGAAAAAACTACCCTCGCAGTGGGGGCCAAATTGGGGAGGGGAGGAAGAAAGTCTCATAATATGAAAGAGTCATCCGAGAGCTTACCGATGACATATCACATGACTGGTCCAAAAAAAGTTTGAAAATTGCTCCCCCTCCCTCCCCCCGTGGGCCCACTCTTTCGCCCCGGAATTCACACAGCCGCCACTTTAAAATTTTTATGTTCAATAAATAATATTTACCGGAAGACTGCATAAAAAACCCACATCTAAAGTGATATTTAAATTTATTATAGAAATCGGCTACGGTTTTAAAAAATTCTTCGCCCCTTCCCCATCCCCCTTTGGCCGAAGAAAGGGTCATAGTATGAAAGAGTGGTCAAAGAGCTTTTCGATTATATGCCACAGGAAGGGTTCGGTAAAATTTTTAAAATTGCACCCTGCATGAGTCCACTCTCACGTCCTCCTCCCTCGAAATCACCCGACCCACCTTCCTCTTTGAAATTTTTATATTTAATAAATAATTTTTATCGGAGGGCTCCAGGTATGTGACATCTTGTTAGGGCTAAAATAAGAGAAACTTTGAAAATTAGGGCTTCATTAAACAGCTCATTGTCATGCCTTTTTCTCTATCTCGTCCTTTGGTACTCTCGATAAATTTTCTTACTTTTCTTCTCTGCCGAGGACGAGAGAAATCCTCGAAAAGCTTCTCATAGCGAAATGTTTAAAAGCGCGAGATAAATCCTCGAAAGGCTTTTCATTGGGAGATTTCGAAAAGGACGAGAGAAACCAGCGAGAGGCTTCCCATCGCGAAAGGTTGAAAAGGGCGAGAGAAACTCTCGAGAGACTTCCCATTACGAAAGGTTTAAAACCGCGAGAGAAGCTTTCCATCGAGCAGCTTTCCATCTGGAAGCGTCGAAATGCTGGAAAAATCATCGAGATGAGATTTGCCGAAATGCGAGATGGAAATGAAGCTTTCAGAGTCAAACTTACCGCATTTCTGGTTTAAGTCATAATTTCTCAAAGGAGTCCATCTGCTTATCCAATCTCTTTTTAGCTCACAGGCTATCTAAGCCTGAGAGCTAATGTACCCGTCGGTTCTGTGTGTATGCATGTACTTACGTACGTACGTATGTATGTACGTAACGCGATAACTCTTGATTAAAACGTACGATTTGCTTCAATTTTTTTTATGTTCATTCTGATAAGGCGTTCCGCTGATTAGTTTTGACGGTTCATTGGTTAAAGATAAAGGGAGAGAAGGGGGGCTGCCCCCCCTCTCCTTAATTTAGATAAATAGGTTTTTCATGCAGAATTATTCGATTTGCTCCAAATTTGGTATACCGGTTCATTATGTTAAGAAGTTGCCTTGATTATATTTGGAGGTTTACGGGTTAAGTATAAAGGGGGAGAAGGGGGCTGCCGCCCCCCCCTTAATTTAGATAAATGGGCTTTTCATGCAGAATTATTCGTTTTGCTCCAAATTTGGTATACCGGTTTATTATGTTAAGAAGTTGCCTTGATTATATTTGGAGGTTTACGGGTTAAGTTTAAAGGGGGAGAAGGGGGGCTGGTCCCCCCTTAATTTAGATAAATGGGCTTTTCATGCAGAATTATTCGATTTTCTCCAAATTTGGTATACCGGTTTATTATGTTAAGGAGCTTCCCTGATTAAACTTGGAAGTTCATTGGTTAAGGATAAAGGGGAAGAAGGGGGGCTGGTCCCCCACTTAATTTAGATAAATGGGTTTTTCATGCAGAATTACTCGATTTGTTCCAAATTTGGTATACCGCTTTATTATGTTAAGGAGCTTCCCTGATTAAACTTGGAGGTTCATTAGTTAAGAATAAAGGGGGGAAAGGGGGGTAGACCACCTCCTTAATTTAGATAAATGGGTTTTTCATGCAGAATTATTCGATTTGCTCCAAATTTGGGATACCGGTTTATTATGTTAAGAAGCTGCCTTGATTAGATTTGGAGGTTTATGGGTTAAGTATAAAGGGGAGGGGTAGTCTCCCCCTTAATTTAGATAAAAGGGTTTTTCATGCAGAATTATTCGATTTGCTTCAAATTTAATATACCGATTTATTCCAATATGGCGCTTCCTTCATTAGATTTGGAGGTTCATTGGTTAAGTATACAAGGGTGAAAAGGGGGCAAGTCCCCTCCCCTTAATTTAGATAAATGGATTTTCATGGAGAATTATTCAATTTACTTAAATTTTTTTTTCTATGTTCGTTCTGATAAGGAGCTTTCCTGATTATATTTGGAGGTTCATTAGTTAAGTATAAAAGGGTTAAAGGGGTTAGAACACCCTTAACTTAGCTATATGTTTCTTTTTTTCCATGCAGAATTATCTGATTTGCTTCAAATTTGATATACTGATTTATTATAGTTAAGGAGTTTCCCTGATTAGATTTGAAGGTTCATTGGTTAAGAAAAAGAGGGGCAAACGGGGGATATTTCCCTTCATTTATTTTTTGAGGGACATTATTCTTTGAAATAAGAGTATAATATACAATTAGTGTGAATAACCTGTGAGCTCAATGCCATCAGTTTAACTGGCACTTATCTTTTTATTGCTATTAACCGATGTGGGTTATGAAGCATAGTGGTTTATGTATTCAGTTCTGTATAGTCCTAGTTTCAAACTTTACTGTTAAATTTAGTGTCATTTTGCCTCGAATTTTCAATGTTTCTCTTATTTTAGCTCTGCCAAGCTGCCCCATACCTGGAGACTCAGATAAATACTATTCATTAAATATAAAAAGTTCAAAGAGGAAGGTGAGTGAATTCTGGGGAGCGCGAGAGTGGACAAAGGGGGGGGGGGGGGCAGGTAATTTTCAAACTTTTACCAAACCTCTCCTTGTTCATATCATCGGAAAGTCCTTTCACCACTCTTTCATATTATGAACCTTTCTCCTCCCACAGTTGAATTCCGGAAGGGGGCGGGGGGAGCGGTGCGGCGGTGAATTTTTTTTTTAATTGTAGAGATTTCTACAATAAATATCATTAAATGAGGTTTTTTAATGGAGCTCTCCGATAAATATTATTTATTAAATATAAAATTCTAAAAGTGGGGCTGCGTGATTTCCGGGTATATTCTGGGATAAAAGAGGGAACCCACGTGGGAGGGGTAGATTTCAAACTTTTTTTGGACTAGTCATTTGATATATCATCGGAAAGTTTTCTGTTATCATCGGAAAGTTACTCTGTCATATTATGAACCTTTCTTCTTCCCTCCCTAGTTTGGCGCCCCGAGAGAGGCACTTTTCGAACTTTTTTGAAATCGTAGCGTTTTTAAACATTCTAGATCGGATTTTTTTAAGGAGCCCTCCGATAAATAATTTTTAATATATGAAAATTTCAAAGAGAAGGGTGGGCAGGGTATATTTCGGGGGGAGGGGGGCACGATAATTGGAATCCTGGGAGTTGGGACTCTTTTCTATCTTTTGCTGACACCCCTCATGTGATATATCATTGGAAAGCTCTGTGACTACTATTTCATTTTATATATCGCCCGCGCCCCTCCCCTTACTTTGCCCCTGCGCGGGGGCACTTTTCTAAATTTAGCCGACATCCCTCATGTGACATATCGTTGGAAAGTCCTGTGACCACTTATTCATATTATGCACTTTCCTTGCCCCTCCCCCCTACTTTGCTCCCCGCGGGGGTTCGTTTAATGTATTCCAGTCGAAGAATTTCTAAAAATGGGGAAATTAAAGATCCAATCTCAAATGACGTAGAAAAATCAATAAAAATTTTTGATATCTTTTATCATCCTTTAGTCCATGTTTTTGCCACTAGGGGGTGCTTTTGATTCTTATTTCTTTGGCCATTTTGGTGCTAATTGCCGAAAAATTCTAATTTTTGATACTTAAACTCCCCTCACCGCTTCATAGCTACTCGCGTTTTTCAGCTTTTTTCAACCAGGGGGCACCCTTACAAGACTTTTCCAGTCTTGTGGCTCCTTTATAGCCTCCCTTTGGTTTGTTGTTTTTTTATTCCATCTGTTTTCAGTTACCCTATATTTAATAAAATCTGATTATATACATGTAAAAATAATGATTTCAATAATCGACTCTAGAACATCTCCTTTGTAGATTCTCGAAAGTAATCGATGACTATATCGATTGTGTATTTTTCGATTGGTAAATTTTCGAGAATCGCCCATCACTAAGCACTATCACTACTATGAAATTGTCGGCCAGAATAATAGCTAAGTTTTCCAATAACTGTTTTTAGCTTTTCTCGTTATAATCGATTGTAAAACATCTCGATTGTAGATTCTAGGAATTAATCGATGGCTGTATCGATTGTGATTTTTTACGATGACGATTTTTCTCGATTGTCGAATTCTCGAGAATCGCCCATCACTATCTGAAAGTAATAAGATGTATTGCTGGGAAACAAAGTTACAAGGGGTAAAACTGGTTTTAGATTGAGATTTAAAGTTAGGACGAAAACTCGGATTTTAATTTACATTTTTGAAATTTTGAATTAAAAAAGGGGTTTTATCCTTTCATATATATATATCAATATATATATATATATATATATATATATATATATCAATATATATATATATATCTCTGACCTATGTCACACTGTAACTCTCGTATTTATGAACCGATTTGGATGTAATTCGGTGTGTACATATTACATACCAATGTCTCGACCGAGTTCGTTGGCCAGCTTCATCCGCCATTTTGTTTCAAAATGGCGGCCATTTAAAAAATTTTAAAAAATTTAAAATTTGAAATGTGGTACCAAAAAATTGAAAATGGAAAAATATTTTTTTCTTATGTATTTGGCCTTTATCCAAAGACTCCGTAGCAGTTTTTGTTTCGTCTATATCTTAAAAAATGGCTGAGTTATAGCATTTTGAATTTCTAGCGAAGCTGACATTTTGAAACGTCCTGAATTTTGTAACGCGATAAAAGGTATATTTATGAACCGATTTGGATGTAACTTCGTTTATACATAGTACAGACCAATGTCTCGAATGAGTTCGTTGGCCAGCTTCATCCGCCATCTTGTTTAAAAATGGCGGCCATTTAAATTTTTAAGAAAAATTTTAATTTGAAATGTGGTAGCAAAAAATTGAAAATTGAAAAAATATTTTTTTCTTATGTGTTTGACCTTGATAAAAAGATTCGGAAGCAGTTTTTGTTTCGTCTATGTCTTAAAAAAATGGCTGAGTTATAGCATTTTGAATTTCTAGCGTGGCTGACATTTTGAAACGTCCTTATTTTTGCCACGTGATAACAGACGTATTTATGAACCGATTTGGATGTACCTTGGTGTGTACATAGTACATACAAATAACTCAACCGAGTTCGTTGACCAGCTTCATTCGCCTTCTTGTTTCAAAATGGTGACCATTTAAAAAAATTTAAAAAAAATAAATGTAAAATGAGATACCAAAAAATTGGAAAATGAAAAAGATTTTTTTTGTATGTGTTTGACCTTAATACAAAGATTCCGGAACAGGTTTTGTTTCGTCTACATCTAAGAAAATGGCTGAGTTATAACATTTTGAATTTCTATTGTGGCTGACATTTTAAAACGACCTGATTTTTCTCACGCGATAACAGGCGTATTTATGAACCGATTTGAATGTAACTTGATCTGTTCATAGTACATAGCAATGTCTCGACCGAGTTCGTTGGCCAGCTTCATTCGCCATCTTGTTTCAAAAGGGTTGCCATTTTTTTAAAAAAATGTAATTTAAAATTTAAAATGAGGTATTAAAAAATTGGAAAATGAAAAAGATTTTTTTTATGTGTTTGGCCTTGATACAAAGATTCTGGAGCAGTTTTTGTTCTTTTGTTTATATCTTAAAAAGTGGTTGAATTATAGCACTTTGAATTTCTATCATGGCTAACACTTTGAAACGATCTTGTATTTGTCACGCGATGCCACACGTATTCGCCTATTTCGATGGAAGAAGGTATGTGGATAGTATACATCAATATCTCGACCAAGTTCGCTGGCCAGCTTCATCAGCCATCTTGTTTCAAAATGGCGGCCATTAAATTAAAAAAAAATTATATTTAAAGTGAGGTGCAAAAAAATTAGAAATTGAAAAAGGTTTCTTTCTTAAGTATTTGACCTTGATATAAGGATTCAGGAGCCTTTTTTGTTTGTCTTTATCTTAAAAAATGGCTCAGATATAGCAGTTTCAATTTCTAAAGTGGGTGACATTTTGAAAAATCTGATTTTTTGCCTGCGACAGCACTCGTATATATCAACCGATTCCGATATGAGTGAGCATGTGCACAGCAATTACTAAGGTCTCGACCAAGTTCACTGGTTAGCCTCATCTACCATGTTGTCTTAAAATGGCAGGCACTTTAAGAAATCGCCGAATTTGGCAGCCAAATATAAGTGACTTTAAATAAAAGCAGCTTGGATAAACCTGACTAATTTCGCGAAATTATCATTCATAATGATTTAGTATTGATAAAAATTAGTATTGAATCTCCTACATTCGGTTTCCACTTAATTGAGCTTCGTGTGTTTGAATAATATAAGTTGGCTTTTTAAAAATAAGGAATATGAAAGCTACCTCTTCCTCCCGGCACTGGCCGGAAGGACTTTTTTAAATCCTAGTTTAGCAAGAACTTTATAAATATTTTAGGATTAAAAAAAAAAAAACACTTTGGATTTAAAGATAAATTTAAAATAACAATGTAAACAAACATAGATTTTCGTCGTGAAAGTTTTTACATATTCACTTTTTTAAAAACTAATGAAATTCTTACCTTGGAATCTTGTGAGATGATTAAAAAAAAAAAAAAAGTTTGTTACATACGGAACCTATTTCAATCTTTATTAAATATTCTCAAAATTTTTTTAAAAATGATAAACTTCACTTATCAGATATTGCAATTTTGTAGTGCATATTCCACATTTTTAAAATATCCTAAGTTTTAAAAATAAAACAAGAACGAAAAATCATGCGTACAGCATAGATTATGAAAAAAAATTTTCAGCACATTTAGAATACTATAACAAAAGTTCAGTTTACTAAAGTGAAAGATGGTGTTTAAATTGAGAATTTGGAAAACGCATAACGCATTTAAAAACCCAATTTCTGCTATTGCCATGAATAGTCAGAAAATATAAGATTTTTTTTTTTTTTTTTTTTTTTTGTGCAGCCATGTATAGGATCTATAGAATATGTATGTATATTACATACACTGTATAGGGCCAAAGGTGACCGACCGGTCACTTGCGATTTTAGACGTTTTGTTAAATATCTAGAAAAATACATGAGGAATTGACCTGAAATTCCCGGTGTGTAAACAATACAGTACAGGTCATATATTTCCGCGAAGTTTTTTTCCCGAAACCCCATAGGGGACCGTCAACAAATTGAAAAAGAACGAATATCTTTTGGATAACCCTGTAAAAACGAATGTAGTAAAAGCGTTCAAACTGGAGATTATGATTAAGTGACTTATTGTAATAAACTATGTTCATTTTTATGAGGATAGCATGTGAGTCATTCTCTGAAAAGTGGCGATTTTATGTCCCAGGGGTCTTGAAGACATATTTTTTAAAATTACAAAAAGAAAGTGATTTAAACTATCAATATTAATCAGTTATAAATATAAACTGTAATTATTTGCTTATTGAAATTTTATAAATTTAATGTATTTTTTAACGCAAATATTATTCCTTCACTATGTTCCCGGCATTCACATATGTAGGAAAGAAAATGCTTTCTCTGCCATTGCAGCACGTATATTTATAATTTTTTTTTCTCAATTCATTAAACACACTTAAATACATATTTAGCCATTTAATTATATTTATCTTATATAATGAATGAATTAGGGCACTTTTTAATGATGTCCCTAGCATTTGTCGTCATTCCCTCACATAACTATAAATTTGCCCTTATTTACTTAGTAGAAAGCAGCACATGCTTTATATATGTCTAGGACAGTTTGTACAAGAGTAAAGTGAAGTATCCATCTTGTTTGCTCAAAAACGTTCTTGAATAGTTAGTATATGGCTTTGAAGTACTAGATCAATGTAAATATTTTTATTACGTGTCATTCCCTCATGTATTATAAATTTAATAAAAACTAATGAAATGTCATTTTTATGTTGTTATATTGTTAGAAATGCGTTTCAAAAGATATTTAGTAACGGAAAATATACCTGAGACTAATCACTTTTGTATAACATGGTTTTCAGAAGAATTTCGTCATTCCCTCGTAATTTTAATATGAAGGAATGACTTAAATTGTGAGGGAATGATCTGAATCCATTTATATATGTACTAAACAGTAAAATAAGAAAATCTACTGCAATAAAATACACATTAAAAAACTCATAAGACTTTTAACTACCGTAACTAAAGATAATACATTTTTAATTTTTATTATTTTACAGGGAGAAGTTTAAAAAAAAAATAATTTAAATAAACATTAACTCTTCTAAATGTTAATGTTTTATCTTTTTTCTTTTTTTTCAATTGAGTAAAAAAAGAATATTATTTATTGATAGTATGACTTCTAATTATTATTTCTTTTCTTTTTTTAACCCTTTCAAGGGCGCGGTGGTATGTTTATGAAACTTTTTTAATTGTAATTCCCAAACCCACAATGGCACCAGGCTTTTTATAAACTTTTATCTATTTAACATTTATGTGAAATATAGCATTTTTGTTATTTACAAATAAATTTGCTCTTAAATTCCGGTACCAATCATTTATTTGAACATTTTAGCAATGGAAGTGCTTTGAAATTAAAATATCAGAACTATGAGATACAGTTTAGTTCATATTATTTTTTAATAAATATAGCAATAAGGTACTTGTAGGCTAAATTTTGAGATTTTTGAGGCAATTTTATTGGGTCGCATTTTTTTTTTTTAAGAAACAGCCACTTTTCAGAGAATGACCCATGTATACTCGTAGAGAAATTAATTTTTTTTTATAAAAATAGTCCCAAATTTCGCCAATTTTTTTGCTTATAATTTGCTGAGTTCATAATATTAAAAAAAAAGTTCTTTTCAGAAAATATGACAAATAACATTGTACATAATACGCTGCAATCAGAATTAAAAAATAATAAAAATTGGATGAAAAATATCTGTTGATTAGTGCCAAGATAGCGTACACAATATTGCACGTACTACTCTTTTGGATACAGCACCTCATCTTTTTGCTTCCTTTTTGGAATAACGGATTTCGAGCTTATTCTATCGACGATAATTTTCAGAATTTTCAAGCTATGATTTTGAGACTCACAAAAGTTGTTCTATATACTTAGCTAATACATTATGAACATTATATTTTGATTGCATTCGCGCATGCGCAGTGAAACATTTTTTAGTAAACCTGCTCATTTCTCATCCAATTTTTATTATTTTAAAATTTTGATTGCAGAGCATTATGTACAATGTTGTTTGTCATATTTTCTGAAGAGAACATTTTTTATATTAAGAACTCTGCAAATTATAAGCAAAAAACTTGGCTAAATTTGGGACTGTTTTTATAAAAAAATTAATTTCTCTACGAGTATACACGCTATCCTCATAAAAAGGAATACATTATATTATATTACAATAAGCTACTTATTAATAATCTCGAGTTGGAACGCTTTTGCTACGTTAGTTTTTACAGGGTTATCCAAAAGATATTCGTTCTTTGTCAATTTGTTGACGGTCCCCTATGGGGTTTCGGGAAAAAATCTTCGCGGAAATATATGACCTATACTATACTGTTTACAACCCTGCAGTTTCAAGTTAATTCCTCATGTATTATTCTAGATATTTAACAAAACGTCTAAAATCGCAAGTGACCGGTCACCTTTGGCCATATAGTGGTATGCTAAAAGTTAGTTCAGTTAAACGCATAGCACAGTTGAAAATTTCCATTCAGCAATTTCAGCTAATAAACGGATGTTGTTGAGAACTTTTTTGCGGCCCTGAATAGGATCTATAGATTAAAAATAGTTAAATTTAAAACTCATACCACAACTGAAATCACACTTCCGGCAATTATTGTTCGTGAGCTTTCAGTAGTTCAATTATTGCTTATTTTCTTCTATAGCCAGATTTCTTTGTGTCCCTGTAAATAAACGGTAAGTTCTATGCACACTATATTCTTTAGTAAGAACCTTGTAGTACACCTCAGTGATGTATATTTATTTCAACATGTTTCAAATACTGTACTATCATTAAGATACATGGCAAACGATTTTCCCTCGGAGATCGTAATGTATATCGGAATTCTTTTGATTGTCCCTGTAAATGAACCTACACATTTCAATACCGAACATTCCATAGTAAATCGCAATAACATATTGCTGGACAGATAATTACACCTGTTTATTTTCTATTTAATTTACATCCAAAATTATTAATTGGTCCAAATCATCCAAGCAACCTCATAGTAAATTGGTATATAATTTTATATACCTTAGATAAATTCAAATAACATAAGTGATCGTAATTGCGTAATTCTAGTAAAAGAGCAACGCGAATAATTAATAAAATTAAATTATAATCCGCGTCAAAATGTAATTATTAAATTTAATTAATTACGAATAAAATTAAGAGTTTGCGTTGTGAATTATTTAGACGAACTCTTCCACTTATGAATTAAACTAAAATTTAAGCTGTAAAAATAAGTTGACACACCTAAAACATTATCAATTAAATAATTACAGAAACTTTTTAAAACTTGATTAAATATTTTATTTACATTGAACACAACTATATACAGAAATACATAATATTGATTCAAAAAAAAGAAAGCAACACTTTTGTTTGCTTCTCATTATTTTATGTATATTTAATCTTTTAAAAAAAAGACAATATTTTCATTTACTCTTATTATTATATATTTTTCTTTTCGCTAAAAGAATAATTCTCTTTCATTTTTAAATTACCTTAATTATATTTAATTATTGGTTTTGTTGGATCTCAGATTGCTCTCTACCATAAAATATCAGAAAAGGATATTTATAATTTCTCATATGATTTCAAGTGGTAAAAGAAAAAGTTTAAGGTAGTACCTTATTTCATATACGGGATGGTGGCCTTTATTCATCAAATTCAGAGTTGTCGCGTTGCTAAGGTTCATATCCATATGTCATCAGGAATTCGCTTCTTATCAGAGCGGCGATATCGGGATGGCAGGATGCATAGCTACGGACCTCAGTAGAACAATCCACTTTATTTTAACATCAGGAAGACATCCTCAATTAGGCTGGCTTAGGCTCACTCCGATATGTCCATCTCGCCTGGGCATTACTAGGGCTTTCTGGATTCATTGCACGGGCTTTCAGTATTCATTGCACGGGCTTTCAGGAGAGCTCCTGCGTCCTCTACATCTTTTTTCAGACTGTCTTTTTCAAACCCTATTCTTCTGGCACACCAACTCTTGCAGTGGGTGGAACTATTTGTCTAGTCCATCCTTATTGGATGTGAGAAGATTTTGCATTATCCTTCGATAGGCCTATTAGCTAACAGCCTGCAAATGGCCCCTTACATATACTTTAATATTATTATATGCCTTAAAGTTTGGGTGGTCTGAAAAGCCATAAATTTATCCCAACACTTTTATTAAGGCCATAAATTTATTCCAACATTTTTATTATTTTACGGTTTCTAATTATACACCACTTTTCATTGGCTTGTCATAAAACGACACCATGGCGTCTGGCTATTGTTGTTATCTGAGATCCGAACTCTATTCAACATTATACATTCATTTTACAATACAACCATTTTTTAAAAATATATATTTAATATTTAAAATCAACTTAATAATTTTTGTATGAACTTACACTCCTATTTTACTTAAATATATAAACATTATAATTTTACACTCATAATTATATTTTATAAAAAAATATTTATACAAACAGAAATAACAAATTACGCAATTTTACTTTGATTTAACCAACATGGTGCGGGAACATATCATTGTTATATGTTGCCCAGCACATATATCCATTTCATGGCAATCGGACTCTATTTACGCGTTTTAGAGCACTGACAGACATACGCAATTCATAAACACTTTACAACTATGTTGGAAAGTGTTAAATATGTTCAAGATGCATTTACTCCATCATATTTTAAAACTACAGAGATGTACTTTTATGTACCTTTAGATGAAAAAATCACATTTTGAGAAAAATGCAAAAGATACTTGTCCCTTTAAATGCAATTTAAATGTTTACATTTTTAAGCTGTTTATAATCAGTGTTAGAAAGTTGAAAGGTACATAAAGGTATATATACTCGTATTTTAGGTGGATTTCATAAGAAATACTACCTATTGCAGTCGTTACCATGATGCGACTTTTGAAAAATTCCTTCATAACTTTTCATTATATGACCCCAGGAACTCAAAGCCGCCCCCACCTAAAAAGTTTGTGTATGTACTAAATTTTGTCCGCACGATAAAAGCCGTAATTATGTACGGATCGTCTTCAAACTCGCCATACACATTGAGATGGCTAATATATCGGGGGGGGGGGGATTGCAAATGAACAATATCGGCCGAGGGGGGTGGAAATGGGGGAGGGTTAAAATTTTTGAATATCACCTTAACATGATTCTGATAAAACCAGCTGTTACAGAAAAATGACAGGGAAATTAAACATTTATCTTTGTAGCCAGTTGCCAATAATTAAAAAAAACAATAAAATTCTTATCAGAACAATTACTTTTCTATTGAAAGATTTCCATGTGAAAAATTAAAATGAAATAAATAGCTCGATGAATTTTTTAAAAAAGTGAATATTGCGTCATAACTTTTCTATAGCAAGATTTCCACGTGAAGAATGAAAATGAAATAAATAGTTTGACGAATTGAAAGAAAATGAATATTACGTCATATTGGAAATATAATGGACGTCAGCAGGTAAAGATGTAACGTCATGCGATTTTCAAAAAACGTATGGAAACATGATAAAAACCCGACTATGGAAATATTG
The DNA here is from genome assembly GCA_963932465.1 of Maratus speciosus. Lineage (NCBI taxonomy): Eukaryota > Metazoa > Arthropoda > Arachnida > Araneae > Salticidae > Maratus > Maratus speciosus. The sequence continues at coordinate 92,971,614 of OZ010786.1, read as the reverse complement.
GCATATTTTAACATTTTGAGGTTCTAATTTTGAATACCGCTTTAACATGATTATGATAAAATCAGCTCTTACAGAAAAAAGAAATTATAAACTCGTCAAAAAGGCCAGATAAAATTGTTAAACTGTGTTTATCTTTAATTTTGATTTAGTTTTTGCTGGTGAAATTAGTACTTAACTTCGAAATCTACCAGTAGGTCGAGCCGGCAGAGATTTTTTTTTAATCTACAGAATCTGCTCTATTGCTTAAGCCACAATTCGGAAGATCGATTTTTTGAAGTCCCAGTCCGCTTAAAACAATTAAATACTGAGAGATAAAAAAACTGAGGATTTTTCCTCGCGACGGCGTTTCTGTTTTTCTCTTTACTTTTATGTGTTAGAAAATATCCCTACGAATAATTTCCCCTCCCCCTCACCCCTTGACAAAAAAATAATAAAATGTTTCAATTCTCCATTATGAATAAAAACTGGTAAAAGCATTTTTTTGGATTTTAATACAATTTGTTACTTTTTTAATGTCCATAGGTTTAAAAATTGTCTTCCATTTGCAATTCCAATGGAGGAAAAAAAACTGTTAGTTTGGATTTTGTTTGTTTTAGGTTTTCCGTAAAGAAAAAAAAGAAAGAAGAAAGAAAAATTACGCGGTGCGCATAGATTATGAAACTTTCCAACATTTCCAGAATACTGTAACAAAACTTAATAAGGTGAAAAAAAAATATCTATTCTAAAACACATAACACGTTTGAAAACCCAATTTCAGCAATTATTGTCCGTAGTGGGAAAGGTAGTCGCATTCTTTGGTGCAGCCCTGTATGTAATGTGTAGATTTTTGCTATAGTTTCATAGTATGCTAAAGTTTAGTTCAGTTGTAAAACAGATGGCACAGTTGAGAATTTACCTTCAGCTATTTTCGTCAATGTTTGCGACGTTAGGCTGGCCGCAATACACTTATAAATGTAAATAAGAGGTAATTAAAATAATAAGATAACAAAGAATTGTAACAAAGTTAATAATATAGGTAGGGTTGAAAATTTGTCGAGGGAGAAATGTTACAAAAAATGTCAACACCATTATTTCCAAACAATGTACTTCATTATTGAAATATTGCAAATGTTGTAGAAATATTCTCCGAATATTTTTGTTTGGAAATAGTGGTGTAAAAAGTTTTTGGTGCCATGTTTTTTCTCACGGCAAATTTTCAAACCCAATAATCTGTATTAGCAATATAATAAGTATAAAACGTACTAAAATAACAAGGCAAATTTTCAAAGTTGTAAAGAAAAGAAATCTGATTTCCTGTAATTTAAATGGAAAAGTACTTTATAGAAATCTTTGGCGGTATTTTTAAATGCATTAAATAGTACAGAATTCTATTGACTGACTTCATATGCATAAAACATTTAAAAGAATTTTTATGCACAATCTCATTATATGCATAGATATATGTAACAAGATTTTAAATAACCATTTAAGTTTAAATAAAAATTATTTAGCATGTTTTAAATAATTTTAAGAGTAATTTTCTTTGCAACATCCTTGATTACTTCAGTTTAAGTACATGCAAAAAATATACAATTAGGTTTAGCTGTATATATGCCTTAAAAATTATATAACTTTTTTTATATCTAATTTAAAAAAAAAAAAATCTTATATATATATATATATATATATATATTAATATAAATTGGTACGATTACACATTCTTTAAGATACTAAGATTGTACAAAAGATTTTATTTAAGTGCAAAATAAAAGAACAAAACATACTAGAACGTATTCTTAACAGCAGTTTTAAATGGAAAAGTGAAACGTTAATCTGTTTAAGTTTTTCTTGTGAAAATTTTACTTTTAAATCAGTATAAAAGTGTAGTTTACTGTAAACCTTTTTTTCCGTAGACCACTGAGTTGTAAACCATGTGGACATAGAATAAGAAAATATTTTATAATATATTATTTTACGTAAAGATACATTTTGCATAGATTTAATAATAAATGAGTGCCTTAACTTTTAAACTTCTTTATTCCCCCTCTATACTCCTAATTTTTATTAACAAATTTCTAAAATTCTAAAGAAAAAATATATACTTTTGGTAGCCAAAAAGAACAAAATGAATAAATTCTTCTTTTGTCTTACGATTTAAGTTTGAAAATATATTTCACTAAAATGTAACTTTACTAAAACATGTTAAAAACATAAAGGATTGTTTGAAGGGATGTTTCACTGTGCCCCATGTTCCCATATGATTGCAGGAAATATTTTCAGGACTGTGATTTTTTTATAGCTAGATATGAAAATATCCAATTTTGGGGTATTTGAACCTACATTATAGTCTACATGAATGAATAGTCTACATTTTTATCTTCGTAAAATTTCTTCAAATCTCTCTTACATTTTGTATTACATCTGATAAAACTGATACATTTTATAATGGATTTTAGTATTTCATTAAGAACAAGTGATATTTGTTTATCTCCGAGACAGTATCGATAACGTAATTTCCAGGTAACATTTCCGGATTCGCGCTTTTATCCATTTTGAGGAACTGTTTTTCTTTCCCCTCATAACATAGTACTTCTTTGATAGCGGGCTTTCTTTTTCCCATTATTATTATTTGTCCACTATGTTTTCACCGATTTAAAATTTTAAAATACATATGTCATGAAGTATGTTTATACATTGTGTATGTGGTCTGCAAAGATCCATAAGCAGATTACTTTCTAACCATTTCCTTCCGTGATGCGCACGGGGACTTATTAATTTCATAAAAATAATGCCTCATTTAGATAATTCAAAACATATTTTAGTTTAAACATGTACAAATAGTCAATTTTAGATATGCCCTACAAAATATCATAAGTAAAAGTTGCACTATAAATAGATGTACAAGTTTTTTAATAAAAATAGTAAAAAAAAGAGAGGTGTGCTTTACTAAAATAATATTAAAACCAGAAATATATAAAGGATCTTTTAATATATAAAAGGTATCAAAATCTTAAAGAAAGAAAATATATAAGGACGTGAGTTTCAAAACTCGCCTTATCCAAAATTACAAAAATCGTATTTTTGGTATATCGGCACCGAAAAAACACTACAACCTGCAAAAAATCTACTTTTATCCTATATTTCTGGCATTGTAAAATCTTAGTTTACAATGAAAACCAATTGAGGCAGGTAAAGGTTTTTTGTCGATTTCTCAAAATTTGATTTTCTGGATAAGGCGAGTTTTGAAACTCAAGTCCTCATATACATATATAATTATTCCGCTGACTGTGTATTTTGAACTTTTAAATGAGAATGTTTCGAAAATTAGTTTTTATTGAGTTATTTTTAATTTTTTTTCATCTATTATTTCTGTTTTTAGAATACGATACTACTTTCATTAGGAAAAAAAAGAAAAAAAAGACAGGAAATTTGTTAATAAGAAATCTGAAATTGCCCCCCTGAAAAGTCATATTGCCCCCTATGGAGCGTACGCCCCACATTGGGAACCCCTGCGTAGACCATTATGTAAAGGAATTCTCTGGTATGACTCTGTTAAATAAATGATAAATATGCTTTGCATTTAACACATGTTTTAGTGCACGTTAGAAATGCATATCAATTTCAATAAGTTTGAAGCAATGTAACGTTATAAAAATGCTTCGCAAATGTTTTTTCCCTATCTTATATTATAATACTAGCTGCCCCGCCCGGCGTTGCCCGGGCCCGTAATAATATACTTAAATAAACCTAAAATTTGTATCGCAGGTCGGTACAGAAGGGGTGGGGGCGAGTAAGAGACTTTGCAAATTACCAGGGTCCGACTCTTGTCCAGTTGGAGTTGTGTAAAGTCAGTGGTTAAGGTTTTGAATTTTTTTGTCGTTTTGTTGTTGTTGTGAATTTTTTATTTGTAATTTGTAGTAAAAAATACAAAATTTCTTTTAATTAAATGCGTTGAACAATGAGATTTATAAAAAGCAGTAATGTTTTTTAATAATTCGATTAATTTATGTGTACTTTTCTTTTTCTTTAATTCAATTAAACAGTCGAAATAAACTTATTTTTACTGGTTTTAAAGTTTTAATTTACACCTTTTAGCCTTTGAAATTAGTAATTCAATGATTTTAAAGTTAACAATATTTACTGTATATATTTATTTACTTATTGCCATATTGATTTACAAACACCGGAACTTTTTTTCACTTTAGATACCCTTAGAAGAAAAATGAAATTCTGTAAAATATAGCAAAAATCACTATTCAAATTTGAACTCAGTCGTATCGAGTTTCGAACCAGAGTACGTTTGTACAGAAATCTAAATCGTTAAACGATTACATCACACATGCTACGGGAAACTCAGTAAATTAAGCTTAGCTATCCGTAAATCGTTTCTTTTCTTTTTTTTCGTGTCGGTTTCATTAGCATAACAAAATCGATAGTTATTGTTGTCCGAATTCTCTGAAATTTTAATGGACGTAAATATAATTAAAACCAAGCCCTTTTTTAAATTTCATAAAATATGCATATTTTAGAGAGAAAACGGTTAACCGAAATGGAGAGAATTCGCACCGAAATGTAAATCCTCTCCATGAAGCGTAAAGTTACCTGCGTTTGGCGGTGTATTTGAAAGGGTTAAAACTCATATTTTTAAAAATCAATTACACCATCGATTTGAAGAAGGTTTCAGATTTATAAGCATATATTTGGTTTGTCAGTACCTTTAAAATTGCATCCTGGGGAAGTGTTGCAATAAGGGAGAAAAACGTTTTTCGGAAAAACGATACTTTTTGAATTTTTTTTTTCAAGGGGTTAATTGTGATATATATTTTAATTGATTGCGGCATTTGAGACGTAAGAGTACGATCTTTCAGAACGTGTCTTCCGTTTTTAACTTTTCTAAGCAGTTTAGACGATGTTAGTTAATAAATGACAAAACACCCCGAAATTTTTTTTTTTTCGTTCTTCATTCGCGTATCAGCGCCTTCAGCGCATGCGTCAGAGATTTTCCCATTTACCAACGACCGAGATGGTTTTTAATGATAGTGAGTTACGGTTGTTAATTAATAACTCAGCTATTAATTAGAATTTTAAAATTCTGAGAACGAGGTACATTGGGAAAGACCTTACACTGTCTTCACAAAAAATTTCAACCTTGTACGTGCCATAGATTTAACTAGCCATCTCAGACAGATATACACACACAGAGAGAGCGATTTGTTCTTTTATTAATATAAGACGAGCAAAAATTGTGTGTGGGTGTAAACTTTATCTTAAAAACGGCTCTAACGATTTTGACTAAATTTTGTATTTTACCATTTTCGGGCATGAGAAGACCATTGAGCTAGGTCATGTCTTCGAGAAAATTCGGTTAGTGGGTCATTTTGGGATCTTAATGGCTCAGGATCAAGCTAATTATATCTCAAAAAGGACTCAATCGTTTTTGACTAAATTTTATATCCAACCATTTTTGGGCACGAGAAAACTATTGGGCTAGGTCACATGTTCGAGAAATTTTGATTAGTGGGTCACTTCGGGTCAAGCTAATTTTATCTGAAAAACGGCTCTAACTATTTTGACTAAATTTTGTAATTTACTGTTTTGGATTACGAGAAGACAAATAGGCTAAGTCACATGTTGGAGAAAATTCGATTAGTGGATCACTTTTGGGTCACTGTGGGTCAAGCTAAATTTATCTAGAAAACGTCTCTAATGATTTTGACGAAATTTTTCTTTCTATCGTTTTCGGGCACGAGAGTCATTGGGCTAGGTCGCATGTTCAAGAAAATTCGATTAGTGAGTCATTTTGGGTCACAATGGGTCAGGTGTCAAGCTAATTGAATCTAAAAAAAGGCTCAAAACATTTTGACAAAGTTTTGTAATATACCGCTTCTGGGCGTGAGAGGACCATCGGGCTAAGTCACATGTTCGAGAAAAATCGATGAGTGGGTCATTTTGGGTCAATGTGGGTGAAGCTAATTGTATCTAAAAAACGAATCAAACGATTTTGACAATTTATTACATCGTTTCCTAGCACGAAAAGACCATTGGGATAGGTCACACGTTCGATAAATTTAGATTAGTGAGTCCCTTTTGGGTTACCGTGGGTCAAACTAATTTTATCTATAAAACGACTTTAACGATTTTGACTAAATGTTGTATTTTGTCGTTTTCGGGTTCGAGAAGAGCATTGGTTAGGTCACATGTTCGAAAGAATTCGGTTAGTGGGTCGTTTTGGGTCACTATGTCTCAGGATCATGCCAATTGTATCTAAACAGCAAGAATGATACAGTGAGAATAAAATATCGAATTGAACACATGGCTAATTTTGACCGAGCTTAGCTCGGTCGTCCCTGCTAGTAGACTGTAATGCTACACATTTCACTTTCAATAGCGAGCAAAATGCATTAAACCTCAATAACATATACTGAGATCATAATAATCCAAGTATATTTACCAGAATTAGAGCTCGGATTAGTATTGCCAGGTCCGCTGTCGCAAAATCTGGCTTTTAAACCAGTACATAAAATTACAGTTAATCTTAAGAAAATGGAATGGCGTCTTAAAAAATAGTAGTCTCAACAGAAGGAATTCCATACAATTATAATTGTTAAGACGAAACCTGTCTAAAACGGAATAATTCGCCTATCATTTGACTTTCCGTCTTAGGATGTTTTACTATTCAATAAACATAATAACGTTATATTGTAAAATTTGTAAAATATGGATCGTTTGGGACAAAAAACAAAATTTTCTTTTGCTGAAGTTTCCGATTGAGCAGTTATTATTGCAAATTGAATGGTATTTCTTCCATAGGGTCTAAAAAATGTTTAACTTTTAAGACAGGATTCCGTTGTAGACAGGTCTCAGTTTTACAGGTTTTAATAAAGAAAATACTTTAAAACCTGTTGAAACAGACTAAATAGAGACAGAAAAAATATTCCCTCTTAGGCAGATTTAGGTGTTAGAAAGTAGATTTTTGTGATATCTCTTTCGAGGAAAACATAGAAACTTTTCCGTTAGAAACGGGTTCTGTTTCTACAGGTTTTGCTGTATTTGGTTTCACTCGACGCAGATTAACTAACAGCATGATACTAAAAAAAGTTTTTTAGATTTTGCTCATCATGAAAAATCAAGATTTCTGGTGTCCTGCGCTACTCAGTAGTTCTTCGGGACGGATCTGGAAACTAGGTCTTAACGGCCCGGACCAATTTTTATTCACAAGTCTTAGACCGGGCCTGGTCTTCCCTCTTTTCTTTCCAGGCCTGGCACGGGCCTTGCTTTTTTTGCAGACATGCACTAAGTAGATAGAATTTACATATTTGCATGCATTTTTTATTAAAAGTCTATTTTGAATACAAGTATTCTAGAGAAATGCTTGTGTTCAATATAATTATGTATTCAATCACGTGTGTGTGTGTGGGGCACAGATGTATAAATTGAAACTAAACAATCATATTAAAATACTTCATTTTTATGAATGAAAATCAGTCTTTTCTTTTGAGAATGATGTCATTCTCAGCACCGGAATCATTGCAGGCTTCCGAGACTAGGTCATCATTTAAAGCAATTGCTTTAAATTGCTGGAGTTCGTTAAAGGTCAATGCATTTTTTTCTTTAAATATGACGTCATTTTCACTTGTGAAAGCATACACCACTTTCATTAGAACTGTTCATCACTTCCGTTTCAACAGCAAAGCTTGTAGGTCTCAAGCGTCGCAAAAGTGGTTTTCATTATAACAAGAAAAATAAAAATAGTTAATTAAATTTCAAAATTCGGGAAGGACAATAGCCATCCAATGCCCCCACCCATTGCCTGCGTTTATGCTAAGTGAATGTATCACTGTATGTCTCCACAGAGCATTTGGAGGTGGGGAAAATTCTATTGTATAGTTGACACGTGCCACATAAAGCGCAACCAAATATTCCACTTAAGTGTTTTATTCGCGCCATTCCTCTCGCGTGCATAAATCTAGTCATTATGTAGCTATGCTTCCATTTAGGCAACAAAATGGATTCCTGTATGCAACAATAGCAGGCCAGTGCAAAAAAGAAAATATTTCCTCCTCATCAGAGTCCCGACAGAGCGTTTGGAGGTGGCGAAAATTCTATTGTGTAGTTGACCCGTGCCACATAAAGCGCAACCTGCCTATAGAAAGAGACTATTCCTCCCTTTCTTTGAAAAAATGTATTAATTCTGTATAATTTTTTTACACAAAAACTGAATAAATTTAGTTGAAGGGGTAGTTTAATTATTTAATATTATTTCTTTAATATCTGATTGAAATGAACTGAAATTTTCGTCTGTTTTCGTTTCGTTTGTTTGCAAATATGTCAGAGACATTGGGATTGTCAAGCATGTAAAATGTAAAAATTAATAAAAATTATTTTAAAACAAGATTCAATCAAAGTATAATATCATGCTTGTAAAGCAGAATCTAATTCGATTAGGGGTGGTGCTGATTCGAATAAACGCTAATAAACTTTGTTTTCACAAGAAAAAAAAATGATTTTATTATACAGTCAATCGTATAAACTGCGTGCTTATGTACTTTTTTTGTATCACGACAGACAATTTTTGTATAGGAAATCAGGATTGCAATTCACTTCTTATTTAATTAAAAATATAGAGTATGTCACTACAAGCCGAAGTCTTATTTTTATTCCACATTTTAAACCCTTATAGAAGAACAATTTTTAATCCTTTATCATCAATAACTTGAAATGGAAATAAATCTTCGCTTATCTTAAATTCATAAATTCTGCGGATTTCAATATTCAAAATTATTGAAGGAAAATTTAAAGATTGTACGCATTCTAAATGTCCCGTATACGCACTGGCGCCAACTTATATGGGCCCGTGAGGCGCGAGCCCACCCAATAATTAGATCTCTCCGCCCACCCAATTTTATTTTATTTAATTTCTTATTTATTTAATCGCTGAAATGATTTTTGGTTTTATTGATGTTCTCAGATTAAGTTTGATTGTAAAATATTATGGACATCCATTAGACTTACAGGAGCACCGAAAGTCTCTTCAGCGGATGTATAATTAAATTTCTCTCAAAAACAAATTTCCTGCATATTTTGCCACTAATTTTAATGTCTTGAACGGATAAAGCAATTAGATGACTAAGCTGTATATTTTTCTTGATATTTAGTTTTTTTCACTTTCAATAGTTATCAATTTTTATGTTATTTATAATAAATAGTTTTAATGTATTTATAAGGAAGAACTTCCGTGAATATAATTTTTTAAAATTACTTATTATATTATAATGATTATATATTTTGCTTAGCAAAAACATAATTTAGCTGCCAATTATCATCTTTAGTCATTGGCTTCTCCACCGCCTCTGTCTCCACACACACACGCACTAAAGGGTTAAATTGTATGTGTTATTTTACTCAAAAATTTTTGAGCCTACCCAATAATTTTCAAAAGTTGGCGCCACTGCGTATACGCAACAACTGTCGTGACGTTGTTAACAATAATGTAGCTCTTGTAAAGATAATTTAAACAAACTTACTTTATTATATATGAACTATAATAACTCGAGAAGTACTAGAAATTGCTTTGGCTTACATCCAGGCAGCACTAAGCTAGTTACTCCATACTTTGGGCTCACTTCCACTGATTTCAATCAGGAGAGAGAAAAAAAAAGTAGCTTGAATATTTTATTCATCTTTTAATTATACCTTTAATAGTTTCAATTCAAGAGTAACATTTTCAATAATCAATTTTTCCTATGTTTTCCATATGTTGTTCAAGTTATTAAAAAATGATTTTTTTTCATTCAAGAAATCCTTATATTTGTATATATTTTTTTATTTATTATACCTTCATTATTATTAGCCGCCGCAACGTTCGGTTTCCACTGAATGACTGAATCGCTTATTCTCAATTCTAAATCTAGAAAGCTGAAACACCTACTGTTTATTCGAATAAGTCCGTAATTTTTACAGAGAAACATTTATTTTCGCTTCTTCTTAAACAAATGACAAAAGGTTTATCGTGTGATTTAGTTCGCTGTTAATGACTCAATTATTGATTCTCGATAAGAAAAAAAAAAATCTCGCAATTAAAGACTCGTTTAAGATATTTTAAAAATGGAATGAACATTTAATAGCTGTGTAAGTTATCGATTTACTAAGGTTTGTATAATAAACATTCTAAAATTATCCTTTTAATCACCTTCTACATTATCTATCTTTTTACTCTAATTACTGCTTTAAAATTGTATGTGTGTGTTTAATTTCCTTTCGCTCGTTTTTGTATTTTTCTTGAAAAATACTTATCTTTATAAATAACAAAAATAAAGTAGTCAAAATTAATAAGCATAAGTTAAAATCTTCAATAATTTCTTCCGAAAGTATAACGTTCCTCGCGTGTATTACGAAAAACATTCCTAAAATTTACAAATTCAGAAACAATGTTCCCTTTGAAGATTATTTACTTAATCAATTCTCATTATCTATTTAAAGTATTTTGTTTCAAGTGAGCAAATGACGCGTTAAAATAAATCAGGATATTCTATGTTCTTTTTCAAGTGGCTTAATGCAGACTGTTGAATAATGAACGTAATGGTTAAGGGTCGTAAAAGATGTTGTCTCCGATTATAATGAATAGTCTTTTAATGGTTTATAAAGCTATATTTGTTTACAAGTGGTTTAAACTTGTTAAAGTATAGTCTCTAGCGAGAAAATCCACGTACCCACGAAGAATCAATGAATCGTATATATATACACCTACATACATACAGGGTGTTTCTATTCCGGGTCACATATACAGGGTGTATCTTCTTATCGTTAAGGGAGAGGAATTCTTAAATCGGTAGTTTTAGAGGTACAGTTCCAATTGCAGAAATTTTTCAAATGTTGTTCTTCATCATAATCTGAATCCATGTACAGCAAAATAGTTTTTTTTGTTTTTTTAAAGTTAGGAAATGTAAATATTTATACGGTCTCTGGATCCTGTAAGTTGTTTTTAGAAAAACCTCCTCAGTCTTCTAACAAGTGAAACAGTAAAAATTCCACTTTTATACGATTAAAATTAACGAAGTTTGATCGACACTAAAAAATTGCTGCAGTAATTTTACTGCAGCAGAGATTCCAGGGAAAGGCGCATAAAAAAACGCACTTCGCTCCTGGATAAACGGGCTTTGCCTTTAGATAAACAGGTTATGTCCATAAAATATGTAATTTACGGAATTTGACTGTTTATTTGCAAAAAGTGACATTTTCCGTAAATTTACGGTAGCAATTTACAGTAAAATACACGTAAATTTAAAACTTTCTTTTACAGTAAAAGTAAAAATATATCTTCTTTGATTTTTTTTTTCCAGAAATTTTTTCGCTTTTATTGCCAGAAAAGGACGAAAATTATTAAATTCAAAGTACATATTATAACTCTGAAAATTTGTATTATAATATATACAGTTTTTACTGCTTTAATTGTAAGAGCATAGAGAAAGTTTTTCTAAATATAGCTTATAGCTCTCAGGAACCATATAAAACTCCAAATTTCGTAACTTGAAATAAAATAACTATTTTGACGTAAATGGATTTTCATTTAATGAGGAACATTTTTAACTTTCTTCTTTCTTCAATAGTAGAAAGTATTGTAATCGAAATCTTTTTTGACTTCCGGTTTTCAACGGATTTCGCGTTTTAGGGGTCAAAGACCTCAAAAAACATGTTTATACAAAATGTCCGTTTGTCACCATTGTACCATCGAAAAGTGTATGATGTTAAGCATAGAATTGAACCAAATTTTTTGTGTATGTTTTTGGCTATGTCCAGCATATATCCTCCTTGAATTTGGAAATATTCCGTCGGAAAGGGGCACTATGATAGCGGTTTTTGTATAATTTTCTCGGTTCTCCGTAGTTCTGTTGTCCATTGGCGGTTCGTGCAGCGATGGGAATTCACGTCCTGCTGAACCGGCTATTCGCAAACAGCTGAGTAAACAAAATAACGAAAAACTATTGATTTTAATAAATATGATGATCGAGATTAACTCGTTTTTACTCTTATCAATTGACTGAAGAGGAAATTTAAAATGAAAATCAAAGTTGGTATAGTATTGAACTAATAATATTGCATTATTAGCATATGTAATTACTTTTTGAAATATTAAGATGTATGAAATAGAAGATTTTGAGAGTGCGACATCCGACTAGTTATTTTACAATTGAAACTATACATTTAAAATTAACGGATTAGGAATAAACTATCGGTCAACGATAAAGATGGGTGTTCCATAGTAAGGCCTCCGCAACTATCGGGCAACTGTCCACGGCCCCGCTCCCGTTGGTCTTGTTAGCGGCCTCGAGCGTCTCTATACAATTTCAAATAACGTTACCCTGTGTAAAATAATGATAATATTGCTCTAAAGTTGTCCTTGAATTCTTTTTTTTGCGAAAAAAGTTAGTATTAACTTTATTTCTTACTGTCAAAGTTGATATAATTGTTGGGGAATGTATAAATGTGAGGATCCTGAAAGTAACCGTGAATGCAAAAAATAAATATTTAAAATATTCTAAAGGATGGAAATAAAAAAAATTTTAGAAATAAAAAATTACTATACACATTACATATGAAAGAATTTGCATGTTATTTTTCATACATTTTCTACTCTATATTATAAATTATTCTATGATATTTACACTTTTTTAAAAAGGATTTTTATTAGTAAAATATTGCAATCAAAGGCGCTGGACCCCGCTAAGTAATTTGCCAGGGAACCGCGCGAAATTGCGCCGACCCTGTTGCCTAGCATCAACCAGTTTTCGTCATATTGCTAAGTGGGAGATTCCTTCAGGGAAGACTTTTGAAGAAACGGTTACTCAAATTATCGTTCTTATTTAAGGAAAATCTTTGCACAATCATCCCATTCAGATCGTATTGGTTTCGAACCCGTGAATTTCGGTCCAAGCTTCTCATTTTGCAGATAGTATACTAACCGCTGGGCTGAGTCACATTGGGCTGCGACACTGGTAAACGATAAGAAGAGACAACCTGCATATACAGGGAATTAATGTGTTGACTGAAAGAGGTGATAGTACATGTCGACAATTTTTTGTGTAGGAAACAGCTTTTACCTCACGAAACGTATTAGAGACATGAACAATAAGTTTTCAGTAAATACATATCTGTAATTTATTATGTGTGTTTAATCTGCATTCCGCCAGATACAAAATACGTCTAAATCCTCGTTTAAATTTCACGCTGCACATTTCGCAGCATATGCTGTGATACGCTGGCTGCTACAAACATCAGTCTTTCTTTCTAACCGATGACCAGGCCCCTTCCTGCCGGGTTGCTGAACGGGTTTGATACTTGGAATCCGGGCGGGTGACCACCTAACCGCCGCGTAGCGGCAATAAACCTGACGAGCGCCTGGGTCTTCACCTTATCGGCAGTATGCCTACTGCTTAGTTGTGAACTTTGCTATGCTGGTTACTTAACATTTTTATCTTGCTGTTTGGCACCTGCACATTGCTACTCAAGTTGATCTCGTAATTTACAGCCTCTTGGTCAGGTGACGAGACCCTTTCCTGGCAGGGCACCACCAAAGGTATAATTCATAGGTAACTTGGAGGACTTTTCACCCACGACGGATTTTACATGCGCCAGGCGCCATTAACGTACATCGGTACTACAAACATCAGTCATGCGGTGACGAAGATCCTACAACGTTGTGGGAGGGATCTCATGCACCTTCTTCTTAAAAATCCCCTCAGAGAAAAGTCCAACGGGGTTGAGATCTGGTGATCGTGAAGGACATTTTTTACAATGATTCGTCGAAATTTTGCACAGCTTGCTGTTGCTTCAGCTGCGACATATATGGTTGCAAGTTCTAACGTGAAAATTCCCCGTTCCACCTATGAGCAAAAGTGCCTAGTCGAGATATTCCTGATAAAATCCATTTGTTATGGTGGTTGTGTAGAGTGGCCTCTGCACTCACCAGATCTCGCTCCACTGGACTTTTTACTCAGGGGTTATCCCAAAGAGAAGATGTCGAGACTCCCTTCCAACAACACTGCAGAACCTTTGATTACCGTTTCCCTAGAAATGCTGCGAAATGTGCTAAGGGAAATTAAAACGAAGAGTTCAGACGTGTATTGACGGAGAGCAGGGTAAATACACATAATAAATGTATCGAGGGAGAATTAATTGTTCTTTTCTTTTTTCTAAAACTGTTTGGGGCATAAGTGATAGAAATCGATACAAATAAATGTAATACGCTTTCTATTCTTATCATTTATGTGTGCAATGTGTCGTTGAGCGTTAAATCAGTTCAGCTCATCTTCTTTGTAATTGGCTATTTTCCTGTGTCTTGTATAGTTTTTGAGATCAGCACGTTAACACCTCATTTTTCCTCTTCTAGGAGGCGTTTAACCAGTCTCGTTAAAAAGCGCATTGTCACTTTACTCTACATAGACACCATTTTTATCACTACAGCCGTCGGCGGCCTTTTAAAAGTTAAGGACTAGAGAAAGGATTTAAATGGGACACCCTGTATATCAAGTGACTTAATAACAACTCGCATCTTAGATTTTAAATGTTTCAAAATTAAATCTGTGTATTTCTCTCATCTTTTCTTTAATTTATTTAATTAACGAAAATCACATTAATTGGAATACTTTTATCATACACAATCATTTATACCATATTTTACACAGTTCGATTTCGTAGGTTTAAATATCGGAGTATTTGAAAATTTTCCATAATTAGTAATAATGTTCTTTTCTAACTTTTCTCAACATTTTTCTTTTCTTTTATAATTCTAGTAGTTAATCCTAAAGTTATTGAGTTGTTAACTTTGTTACACATTTTAGTATCTAAACATTCTACCATCAATTTTTTTTATTCAATTTATACTTCACGGATTAATATGTCGTCTTCGTCATTACTGTTACATTTTTCAGAAATCATGCAAGATTAAATGGTTGAGTCGGTTATATTTTCAGTGAAAAGAAATGCATTATATGAAATCAAGAATCGATTTCACAGTGGAGCGAAAGCTCTTATTTCCCTGGAGAAATTGAAATAGTTAACATTTTTGGCATGGGGGAAACAATTTTATTAAAGAGTTTATTTACTCAATTCATTATATGTTGTTTGAATATTTGCGTATGAATAGAAATGTTTAATTGATTTTTCTGATATTTGAATTTTCAGCCTTTCAAATCAATAGACTCTAGAAAATGTGTTTATTCATCTGGTTACAGTTTAGCACGGTCAAATAATTTGTTTTTAACGTTTCAATATCTAAACATTCATTAGAATGACCCATACCAGAGCACACTGAAAACGCTTCTTTTCGTTTTAGTGCCAGAAGACATTGAAAATCTGTAAAATTCAATCACTTTTCTGTTCTCTCTATTATAAAGAAGAGTAACTAACGCTGTAATCGAAAATGAATTTTTGCGAGCGGAGGTCTTTATCGGATAATATTAAGAAAACTATTGCGCATAAAAAACATTAAAATTGGTAGTTTTATAGAGAAATGTTCGGTAAACACGCTGAAGTAGACAGTTAATCTCAGAATTATTTTAAGAGCTATTTGATGTTGAAAGTCTGCCAAAATAGTTCCGTTAAAAACGTTTATAAGAACAAAAACTATGTATAGCAATTTAACCATCTTTTGTCGGGACATACACTGCAAATAAAGGCGTCTTAAATTAAGATACATATGTGACTGAAAAAGAATTTCAGACACTTAAGTGTCTGAATCTGAAAATTCAGTCACAATAGATGTCTTAATTTAAAACACCTAAGTGTCTTACTATGATCATAGTGTACACGAACTGATAAAAGTGTCTAAAAAATCTGCAAGTGTCTAATTTTAAGACACTTTGTAACTCCGCTCCGCATTCACCAGGGGGCACTCTCAGTTGCGCATGCGTCTTCCTTTCGAACTCGATGTTCGTTTGTAATTCAAACTGAATGTTTGTTTTTATGTACGCGTACATTTTAACTAATAATTTATTTTGACTTGATTGTTTTTTGCGGAATGTGAAGTTCCGGGATTTAATTTCTATCGACATAGTGGTACTCCGTATTAAAATTTATCTATAAAACTAATACAGTGTTCTTCATCTCGTCAAATTTGTAAAGAGAACTGTTATCTGGCGGGCTATGTTTTCAGGATGGAAATTTTCCATTCTTTTAACAGAGCTAGTCGGATGTGCAAGAGCAAGAGGATTTTATTTTTTAAATATCCAAGTCCTAACTAACGGATACTAACGTAGCCTCCAATCCGGACGTCCTCTGGGCGTATGTGCTTTTGGAATAATCAGACCTTTTCCCAGGTAAGTGGGGTCTTAACTATGTATTTAAAACTCTCTGTGATTGTTTTCTCTTTAAATGAAGACCTCACACGAGTCTATAGCTTTATTAGTTCCTGAGTTATGCCAAAATATGTTCAAAGCATTTTGCCTATGGTATTTCCATGTTAAAATTTTATTTTGCTAATATTTAAATTTCTACTCTTCAAATCATCTGCAATCATATTTCTGTATTATTTTCTATCCAATGTTATCTTTAAAATAAATTTTGGTGTCTCTGCATGGTGTATATTAGCGGTTACTGAATTTATTAATTTTACACCTTCCTAAGCCTTTTCTTATGTAGCCATTACTTTAAAAATCGCAGTGACATCGCCTGTTGATTGGCTCATACTTCTTAATTACCATCAAGACTACCTTAATAGTATTTTTTTGGTGTAATTATTACTCTGAAGTACCCTTTTTAATTATTTATTTACGTATACAATATTTTTATAAGCATTTAATGCGGCAGCATTTGTAATGTTTACATCGATTTTTACATTTCTGATAGATTTATTATGTGTTATGTACTGGAATTCAAAAGCATTTATAGTAAACATTCCTGTTAATAGCTGCTTTTATTTATTATTTATGCTTTTCTTGTCTAATGAAGTTTTCTTCTGCCTCATAGTGTGTACATCATAAATTTAAAAAGAATATAGTTCGAACATCCTTCCATTCATTGATTCCCCCATATATTTAATACAGCGAATTACTTGTGTTCATTTATTTATTTTAAAATGTTTTGACTGATAAAACTCATTAAATCCGGTCATTCTAATTAAAAGATTTCCCTTTGCTATAATTTTAGTGTTTCCGAGTATTTTAGAAATATCCCATTTGCCATACTGAAAATAGTCTCAACATATAATCTTTTTATGATTCAAAAGTCAAAACCACAGCTTTTGTTTGAACGGAAATTGACGTCACTAATGTAGACGTTGAAGAAGAAAAAAATTTGTTGATGTCAACAAAGATTTAGAAAAAAGGATCTCGCGTTATCTCTAGTCACTATGTTAAATTTTAATGATTATTTTTAGATTCTTAAATTCATATAATCATGTACCGTTAACGTAATTGTAAGAATGCGGTAAAAATATACAGATATATTTCAGTTGAAATAATTATATAATATTGATTTTTTGATTACTTTTAGTTAAAAAGTAATTTGAAATTAAAAATGAATACAAAGTAAAGAGGTAGATTTTTATCAAATATTTATTTGCATATAGCTAGATTTTGCACTTAAAACTGACGCGTACATTTATCGAATCATAATACAGGGTTGGACTTTTTCCAGAAGGAGGGCCTGATTAAAGCATGGGCAGCCTCCCCCCCCCCCACCTACGATTTTACGTGCTCCAAATCCGATATGGATTTTTTTTTTAAAGCTTATATTTTAAATGTGTTTCAACATTGTATTGATTATAATCAGCATTTTGAACTTTAAAAGTAGAATTAGATTAAAAACTAAATAAAAAAATAAATACAGTAAAAACTCTCAATCGCGGCCACCTCGCGAATTGAACGCGTTTTGGAACGTTGAATTTGCCTGCTATTCGATTGTGTTCGCTTTTATGAGGTAAAAAAAATGTATTTATCTTGAAAAAGGTCAGTGTTCGCTGAAGAAAATTGTCCTATGAAAGTTTTGTTGTAAAATCTCCATAACGGACACTCCTACATAGAGGACACAACTATTTAAGAAGCACATTTTTTATTAACAACATGCACATATTTTATATTTTTTTTACCTCAGAAAAACAGACACTTCCGAATGGCGAACAAATTCCACGGTTCTAAGGTGCCTACTATTGAGAGGTTTCACTGTATTGTGACAAATATTTTAATTTTTAATCTTATTCTTCTCTATAAATTCAAAATATTGATTATAATCAGTACAAAGTCGAAAAAGATTTCAATTATCAGCTTTATGAAAATTGCATACCATATTTTGGAGCCCCTAAAATCAGGCTGTGTGTGTGGGGGGGGGGGGGGGAGAGTAGGGCAGAATAATGGCCATATATTTTTCCAGGATCAACGTGGTCAAACATGGCTACGTATAATGCTTTAAAAAAATGGCTGCGATTCAGACGTTTGAAGTGTCTAAAATTCAGACGCAAAAAGTGTCTGAAAAAATTCAGACATTTTAAAATGTCTGAAAATTGAACACTCCGTTTCAGACACTTAAGTGTCTGAATTTAAGACATTTCGATTTAGAGTGTACTTGTCAAGCTTGGTATGTGCAGTGTGCAATTATTATTCAACTTATTTTTCGAGGATTTTTTTTCTTTTTTTAATTCGTATTTTCATTATTTCAATTGGGATTTATTTCATATTAAGAAAAGGTTTTTTTTTTTTTTTTTTTACACTAGGGGGCTTTGCCCCCTGTAAGCTACGCTCGCCAACCCCGTTCAGACACCGCAGAATCTAAAAGCGCGTTTATTTGATCGGTTTTTAAAAGATTAGAGAAGATTGAATTATAATGAAAAAACCTATAGCGATCTCCCTGTAAACGGGTTTCCATTCAATTCCCTTTGATTGCGAAAATTTAATGCCGAATCAGTTGCTATTAAGACATCCAGTGGTTGTTTTCGTGTTTGGTTGAAGATCAGTTAAACATTTCAAAAGAAGCTAAAATAAAATGAATTAAATAAAAAAGAGTCTTTGTCGACCGGTATTTTTTAACAGCGTTATAAAACGATTGATACAATACAATTTACTACAATTACTGCAATTTATTGCTTTAACCCTCTTCAAGGGCGGTGGTTCATTTTTGGAACATTTAATTTTAATTCTTTAACATTTAATAATATTTAATAACATTTAATTTTTCTGTAATTTACCGAGAAAAAGTACTGGCGTCTAGATTGCCAGTAGTATTTCCGTATTTTAGTCCGTTGTTTTTTACAGTGTATGGTAAAAATACACGAGTTCTGTTTTTAGTAATTCCGAGCAAGTATATAGAAAGTGAAGGAAACTAAATCACATTAAACAAAAACCATTTTAAAATTTAACTTAAACAAGTTTGTGCGTCAAACGTGGCAAATAAGGTGCGTTCGTACTATAACTAGTTTTATGAATATTCAGATCTTGGTGCAAAAACTGTTGCACTCTTATGCAAAAATGCATGAATACACCATTTATTACGATTCTATATATTAAATTCAGTAATACGAAAATAATAGGTCTACATCTCAAATAGGACGTAATCCCCATGGCAACCTAGAATCCATTACCTATCGGGCAATATCATCGAATTAATGACGAATGATAGGATTTAATAGAATGAAGAAAACTTTCATTAATATCTTTTTAAGTTTTGATTCGATTTTCATAAAATTTGAAATGACTCGACAAAATTCTGCAACGATTATATACATTAAATTTCAAATCATTCGGTTGGGTAGTTTGCTCTGTTATAGGCGGACAGACGGATCAGACGACGATTATAGATGCTACGTATTTATGTAATTACGAACGCACCTAAAAAGTACAAACGGAAAACAATCATAGACATTGGATATTCCGCGACTTCCTTATGTTACTAACATTGACACTTGGCCAAAGCTATGGATAGCAGAAAATTAGCAGGAATATTTCTCCTTATATTGCTCCAATAACGATTCAATTACCTTTCGTACGGATTTCAAGGGTAAGGGTTGTGAAACACTTAGGAATGTATCCAGATATCCATTGATTAGTGCCAATTTAACATACACAATATTGCAGGTACAACTATATTTGGATACAATCCCTCATCTTTTTGCTTCATTTTGTGAACAACGGATTTTGAGCATATTCTATAAACTATTATTATCAGACTTTTCAAACTATATGTTTTTGAGACTTTTACAAAAGTTGCTCTATACATTTAGCTAACATATTATGCACATTATATTTTGATTGCTTTCGCGCATGCGCAGTGAAACATTTTTTAGCAAACCTGCTCATTTTTCATGCAATTTTTATTACTTTTAATTCTGACTGCAGAGTACTGTGTACAATGTTATTCGTCATATTTTCTGAAAAGAACTTTTTTTTATATTAAGAACGCTGCAAATTATAAGCAAAAAACTTGGCGAAATTTGGGACTGTTTTTATAAAAACCTTAATTTCTCTACGAGTATATATGCTATCCTCATAAAAATGAACACAGTGTATTACAATAAGCCACTTATTATTAATCTCGAGTTTAAACGCTTTTGCTGCATTAGTTTTTAAAGGGTTATCCAAAAGATATTCGTTCTTTTTCAATTTGTTGACGGTCCCCTATGGGGTTTCGGGAAAAAATCTTCGCGGAAATATATGACCTATGCTATACTGTTTACATACCTGCAGTTTCAGGTTAATTCCTCGTGTATTTTTCTAGATATTTAACAAAACGTCAAAAATCGCAAGTGATCGGTCACCTTTGGCCATATAGTGTATGGTGCTTAGTTGCAGAATTAACGGGGGGGGGGGGGAGAGTTGTATAATCAGGTCAACCCGATTATAAAAGATTGGCCTTTCTGCTTGGATTTTGAAGAGACTTGCATTGTTAATTAGATAATTTTTAAGGGATGGTTTTAATATATTGCGTACCATTCTATCGTTCTTTACCGAATCTAAAATGATTAATTAAAAGAATTGGATCATATTAGCTTAATTTTTCTGTTGCACATTAGAAAATATAATAGCGCAATGGCGTTCGTATCGTTTCAGCAATGCTGAAGGACATTCCAGGTAAAGGTCCATATGGTTTTAAAACACAAGGTCGAATTCAGCGATACATTTCGTTTGAATCAAAGTTCGTTTGGCGAAAATGGGCGAAGCTTTCTAGTAATTTGTTAATATCAGTTCTGCATAACTAAAATTAAAATATTAAGTCTTCTATCTAAACTAAAAGTAATATAAATTTTCGATGCAGTTATTAATAATTATTTTGAACGATTAATTATTCTGATAAATAATTATTAATTATTGATAATCCCAACTGTTTAATTTATTCAAAAATGGTTATTTAAGCCACTCGAATAATTTTTTTAAATTGCTACGCCGCCGATTGCTGTAAACATTCGTTTTATTTTCATGTTGATCGTCAGTGTCCACAGCCGGCAGTGAAATCTTCCAGCATCCCTAATCACGTTAATCCGTGGATGGATCCGACCGCTCTTGACCCCTAATCGTTTCCTAACACCGCCCTAATATGGTCACTGACCCAGTGCAAGTCGTGGGGCCCAGGCGTGGGGGCGGAAAGTGATACGTTGCTCTTGCTTGCACAATGCGCGTGTCAAATCAAATCGAAAACTGTGGTTGTGTAAACCGCTTTTGATTATATCAGATTTGGAGTGACATGTATCTATATATGTACTTTATTTTTTAGTTCCATTTCCTCGTAAAATAAAATAGAATAATTTCGATGTATTAAAAGCTATTGTGAATTGGAGCCAAACAGTTTTTTTCCCTTTCCCACCAATTTCGAATAAAGGCAATGCTCGTAGTATCTTTATATAACTGATTTTAATAATTGCAATTTTGTGATAAAAACTGCACTTGCATTATATTTCGATAGAATAGATTTTTGTTTCGCCTACTTCTACTATATATATAATAAAGGATGAACGTGACGCTGGCGTCATTTTGACGGTGGTAACAACAGATTATTAAATTTAAGTTTAAGTGCTATTTTTTAAATTTCTAAATATCGCACATTTTAAATTTTTACTTCGTCGATTTGGGGGGGGGGGGGGGGGGAGGGCTCCATTACTCCATTGCTGTTGTAACTCGTATGTAGTTGTAACCAGAGAGAATATTTTTTTGATTTATCACCAGCACCCGGCTAACGAAAAAATGGCTTAAAGGTAATTAATAACTAACTAAGCTCCAAAAAAATATTAATGTTGTATTGTCATCGGAAACACTCGTGTCTCGTGTGTACATAATTTTTATAATGTTATAGCATGTCAGGAAGTGAGTGAAAAATAGATTACAAAATTCTATTTATACATGAACATTAAGTTGAATACATAAAAGATTATAAAAAATGATTTATTTTACTTCCTTTCGGGTTAACGAGATTGGGTCGGGTTTCGGGTCAATAAATAGCTTTTTGCTGAATTCCTATAGCGTTTAAATGGAATTTTCGGGTTCAGGTCTGGTATAACCGGACTCTTAAAGGACTCTAGTCTGGGTACCCTCCATATACGCACGGCCATAATTTCCTGGCCCGACGCATAGAAAAAAAAATCGGCCCGACCCGCTACAAAAAATTTAAAGTTCGACCCGAGCTCAGCCCGGCACGTTTAAAAAAATTATTGGCCCGGTCTGACCCAGTATAACAGCTAAAAGTTCGGCCCGAGACCAGCCATGCCCAGGAAAAGTTAAAATAGCGGCCCGGCTCGAATGATTTTTTCAAAACATTGATTTTTACGTCGATTCGATTAAAAAATTGTCTTGTACGAAGAGTTCTGACCAAAAATACTTACCTTAGCCTTTTTTTTTTCATGTTTATAAATCTTTATTTTTATAGTACGTAGGCTGCGATATTTATTACTTTCTTCTATCTTCAATAGAAGAAAGTATTGTAATCGAAATTTTTTTCGACTTCCGGTTTTCGGCGGATTTACACGTTTCAGGGGTCAGAGATCCCAAAAAACATGTTTATAGAAAATGTCTGTCTGTCCGTGTGACTGTCTGTCGCCATTGTACTATCAAAAAGTGTATGAAGTTATGCATAGAAATGAACCAAATTTTCTTTTAAAGTTCTTGGCTATGGCAAGTACGTCCTTCCTTAATTTGGAAAAAAATCGGCCGGAAGGAGCACTGTAATAGCTATTTTTGTGCGATTTTCAATATTGTACCATCGAAAAGTGCATGAAGTTATGCATAGAATTGAACCAAATTTTTTGTGTATGTTTTGGCCATAGCAAGAAGGTCCTCCCTAAATGTGGAAAAATACCACCTTAAGGGGACGCTGTAATAGCGATTTTTGTGTAATCTTCTTAATTTTTCATAGTTCTATTGTACACCAGTGGCTCGGGAATCGACGAGAACTTCCCATCCTGATAATCCGAGTAGTGACTAGGCCCGACCTGAGGCTTCAGAAAAAGTAAGGCCCCGGCCCAAAAACAGTGCAGACCAGGCCCGGCCTGAGTGCCGCGAATGAAAAAAGAACGAGCTCGGCCCGCGGGCCGTGCCGTGCTCAAGGAGCTTCGAGACAGGACCCGGCTCGTGTAGATCTCTGACCCTCCATGTACTAAATGCTAATTTTCGTAATTAATGACTTACACCCGTATGATTTTTTAATTAAAGGCTTTAAAGCTGTCTTCAAGAACTTATCAATTAATCATCGGACCTGAGTTAGCTCTCGGAGAAAACTGAAAAATATTCTGTGTGAATTTTAACTGATGTCAGTTCTCTTGATGTATTAAACACACGTCACTGCATTAATTTAACGGTTTTGAGAAATCTTTGAAGCACGAAATCGGCATTTGCATTTTGTGGAGAGCAGATTTGGATGTCTTAATTATCTCTCTGATGAAATTTCAGAAAATGATGAATCTTGATTCACGCGGAGTATTTTATTTCTGCGATTATGAATTTTTAAAATTGAGAAATATTCTCGTTAAAGCTGTCGGCCAGAGAATTTCTTTCGCTAATGTTAAGCTTATAGGAGTAAAGTGCTTTTGTATTTTTATAATATCTTCTTAGGAAATTAATTTTTTTAACTGCTTAATTTTATGCTTCTTAAAGGATTCTCCCCCTTTTTTAAGTTTCCAAACTGTTTCTTAAATAAGGGCTTAATTTTAATAAGTCTTAAAATCTTACTCAGTTTTACTAAGATTTAAACATATAAAATTATAAATTAAGTATATTTTAGAAATATTTTAGGAACTAAGAAAAAAACGGGATATCTTTTGTACATACACAAAAAGAGAGCGTTTTAAATATTAATTTCTGGAGGAGATATTTAAAAAATATGAATGCATCACACGTCCATATGTTTAACATTCGCGATGGGGATTTGAGATCTCACTTTCTAACAACCTTAAAACAAGGCTTGATTGTTATTGACACACAAACTTTTAAAAAAATGCTCTAATAGTAATTCAAAACCTACCTTATCAAAAAGGGGGAAAAAAAGTAATTTTTATATAATAAATGAAACCCACTTGAAGCTATTCTTTCATTACCCAAGACTTGCTTACAGTTGTGCAAAAAAAATAGTCAAGTAAAAAAATCCCTTCCCTCCCCTCTTTTTTTATTTACTTAGTGCATGCCAGTTGTTGCGTTTTAGAGTGGTTAGGCATATGAGTATGGAATTGTTTTTTGCGACATTATTTTATTGCTATCCACATTTACTTGAAACTACATTGTTGCCAGAATCCAGGACTGTGGAGTCGGAGTCATTTTTGAGCGAAAGATTCGGAGTCGGATCTGTTAAAATTCCCAGAATCGGAATCGTCCATTTTTCCCACTGACTCCGCATCCCTTCCAGAATCTCATGTTTGTCAGTACTAGTCAATTTACATTATTATTATTATTTTTTTTTACATTCCTCTGAAAAAATAAATTAAAGACGATAGGATGATTTAATTTAAAATGCAAAGTAGTGTTGACGAGCGTATCATGTTTGGATCGACCACCAACAAAACAAGCCCATTCCTAAAAACAGAAAAAAAAAACATTTTAAAGTTGTGTGGACATACAATAATATATATATACATATATAGGGTAGACTGGAGAGAGTTAATCTATTTTTTACCAAATGATTTTTTATTTTCCAAATATTAAACCTAAAAAAAAGTTTCATATCATTTTATTCGTTATACAATCAGTTATCAAAATAAAAGTGCGACATAAGTGTAATATATAAGAAACAAATGATTAATTTGTGAAGTGAAAAATGATTGATTTTAATCATGAGAAAATAATGGTTCAAGACTCCCCACATATGATAGGCTTGACCCACATTATTTTACATTGAAATACTTGTTAAGGGAAATAAAATCAATTTTTAAAAAGGCGGAATGTCATTATGCTACATGATTTAATGATTAAATATTTGGGAAAATATGATTTGTAAACACTGCTTAGACGGAATTGAAGGCACAGGAGAAAAATTCAGTTTTAAACACCCAATTTTTGTGATACTCGGCTTGGAAACACTAGTTGCCACATAATTTGGCTTCATCTCATTGTATTCATCTTGGTGAAATTTCTCTACATACCTTCCTTAAGCGTTTTGATCAGTGTTATGTTCTTTTGCAGAGGCATGAACACAGAACATTTCCTAAGGCTGATGCTTTTATCATTATTTTAGAAATAAAACCAGTAACCCTTCATTATGTACAGTTTATAATAAAAATATTTCCAAAAACTCGTAATTAGGGAGCTTTGACCATCTCGTCAACCCTACCTCACATTGATTGGGTCAAGCCTCCCCATATAGCCACATTTTGAAGTATACCACATTGTTATGTTTAGCCTAATTTACTGTACAATCCTTATGCCTGGAATGAAAGCTCAATATTTTTGCATTACTTAAAACCTACTTACTTAAATTTCTATGATAGATTTTATCTGAGAAAATCTTACAAAATGTTTTTTAAAAATACACTTTTTAAGCTGATAACTCTTCACAATTGATTTTTCCTCTCCTGTTTCAATTATCTGCTTGAAACAAAGACTGTTGTTTGAGCATTTCAGTAGCTTTGGTTACCACCTATTGGCGAAACTCTGAAATTCTTTTAAATATGAAAACAGAAGGGTAGGTCAGGTCCCTCCTGTGGTCAACCCTCCCCAGTCTTCCCTATATATAAACTAATTGAACAAACAACCACCTTTGTCTGAAGCTCGTTGAAAAATTATGTTAGTATAGTTTTAAATACTTTTATTTAACATTTTCTATACTTGAATGATTAATTTTTTTTCAGTAATTTTTTTTTTAACTGTAATTAAACTTTTTTTTACTGCGTAGCACATGGTTTTCAAAGATTTCAAATTCAGAGTTTCTCAGATTTATTTAAAATTCTTTTTGTTTAAATTTTTAAAAAATTAATTGTCGCATAGCTTTGAATCTTATTCTAATGTGTTACGATTCTCTGTGCAGGGGCCGTAGCGTCCTCTATTTTTTATATATTAACTATCGCTATTTTCAAACTATAAATTTCGTAGTAGAAATTTCATAGCTTGTAATCAATTATACAAAGTCTTAAACATAGTAAATTTGCCAATAAATTATATTGTTAAAAGATTTCTCACTACATTGTAAAGTTTAAGTAATATACATTTTTTTTCACAATAAGAATTTAAAATAGATCAAAATATTTCTGAAATCTCACTCTAATTCTCTCTCTTTTGTATTATACTTTAATATCCTTTGACTGACAAAGAATGATTTCAAAAGCTGGAAGGAAAAGAAATTACAATGCGAAATCTTGCTGCAAGCAAATCATAATCAAAGCGAAATGAGTTCTGTGACCATGGGATATCGGGGTTCGGTGATATATATCAATGGCTATATATCATGATGTACAGGATATTGACGAATTCGACCGACAAATTCAGAAGGATGATAGTAAGCATCAAGAGAATGAAACATTACCATAGAACATGGGGCCGCAAACCATGTATTTCATTAAAAATACAGGGTGTCCTATCCTAAAACAATTTGGGTTGGCGGTCATAGCTTTCGGAAAACTGAAGTATATTATAATAAAACTTCTAATAGACATTCCCACCTTTGTTTTAAGACATTCCCACCTTTGTTTTAAATGTGATAATATTTAAAAAAATAAGTGGTAGAAGTTTCCATTATATGCGCCAGCAGTATGCACTGGACGCTCCACATTTTGGACTTTGCTATGACCAGTTCATACAACATCATCGATTGCTTGAGCACCCTATTTTTCCAGATCTTTTCGGGATGTTATCACATTTCACACAAAGCAAGG
Organism: Maratus speciosus; assembly: GCA_963932465.1. Classification (NCBI taxonomy): domain Eukaryota; kingdom Metazoa; phylum Arthropoda; class Arachnida; order Araneae; family Salticidae; genus Maratus; species Maratus speciosus. The sequence continues at coordinate 92,944,370 of OZ010786.1, read as the reverse complement.
TACATATCGTTGCATTTTCATTGCAATGTTTATATTTTTCTCAAAATTATGACTGTCAACCCGAGTTCAGTTAGGATGAAACACTCTGTATTGGTGATTCAATACGTAGTTTGCGACCCCGTGTTCCATGGGAATTTTCCATCCTCTTGATGCCTACTATCACCACTCTGAATTTGTCGGTCGAATTCGGCAACACCCTGTATATCATGATATATGAGGCGTTCAGAAGACAATCTTACTAACTCCTTTTTAAGTAACTTTTTTTAAAAACAAAGGAACATTGAAAATGTTCTATATGTTTATAAAGATAAAAAGCTACCCTTGATTAAAAGAAAAATTAATGAGTTCAATCAAAATCTACCGAAAAAAATACTATATAAATACAATATTTTTATAGTTACAAATAACTTTAACTATATGTACTGAACATTTTCATTTGATGGAGTTAATCGATTTGTGCACTGAACGGCTCATATATATTAGATATGTATTTATTTTCAAAATATCATTTTCAAAATATCCTGGTGTTTGATAGGTTCGATATTTTCATATTTATTTAATATTAAAATATCATTGTGCATGATATATTTTATATTTTCTGCCAAAAATAGTGTAAATGTATTTTTCAACTGTTATTCACTGTGTTCTATAGATAAGAACTTTTATCCCTGGTAGTGATTTTTTAGACACCCATCCCCACCCCCCCCCCCCCCAAAAAAAAAAAATTAAATAAATGAATTTTTAAATGCAGATTTAATAATTATGTAGTTATGTATGATATTAACTATATAATAGTTAACCAGTTATGAAAGAATGTTTTCGGATTTGGGTTTTAATTCAGTTTAATTTGCACAACAAGTTAAGGAATGAAATTTCAGACAAGGTTACATTTATGTTCGAATTTTTCTGTTAATACAAATTATTTTGTATTTAAAATTTTATTGTATAAAATATAAAATTTTCTTGATACTTGATGCTGAATCCTGTAGTCTGTTTTTTGCGGAGTGTAAAAAACAAATATTTAACTTTTCAGTAACTCATTTCTGTTTTCAATTAGTTGATCTTCAGTTTTGTCGTAAGAGGGGGTAAAAGTGAGAAAGAAAAGATAAAGACATTTAATATTATTTTACTAAGTTTAATTGTTAAATGCAATATGTATTTAGTTTCTAATTTATATTAACTTACTATTATTACTCTAAGCAGTAAATTGGCTATTTTGAAAACATATAATGCACATAAAAAATATCGGATATATATCAAAATGTCAGATTTTTTTTATATTTTCAAAAATTATGATATTTACGAACCCTGGTATTCATATAATTTTTCTGAAACGTGCCTAATTTTTACTTATAAAGATTGCGCAATTGGAGAACTTTCTCCTTAAATTTCTCTTATTTTTATTTGAAATATTTCTTTTGTTGTAAATTATTTATTTTTGCTTTACGATAGCAGCTATCTACTTCATTTATAGGAAATTTAAACATAATTTAAAGTTTGTACAATGAAAAAATTCATTTAATAATGTCCTTCCGATTATCTGACGATTATGATTTTCTGATTTATTTTTTCGTGAGGGTGGGAAAATCGGGAGTCTACTGTATTTCATTTACTAGATTCTTCCATTTCGGTATAGAAGTCGAGAAAAAATGTGCAAAGTTGCTAATTTTCGCCTTATATCTTGGAAAGCTCGGGGCCTGATTAACGCAGAGACTAACTAGGCCGTGGCCTTGGGCCCACTGCTGAGGGTGGGGGCCCAAATTTAATAAAATGATTTTTTTTTAATTCTTAAAATTGCAGTTTTCTGCAATTATTTTCTGCAAAATCAAAAACGATGTTGTTTAACTTGGCAACCGTGTGATAATCTAATGATAGAACTGGAGACTGGTGAAATGAAATTATTGGAACCAATAACTGGCGCCCCCCATGAAGATAAATTAAATAACTGTAAACTAGAAATCATGGTTCTAATGTATCATAGGCATCTTTTTACTAATTTCTACAAGTATAACTTTAAGAAAACGTTTAGGATGGTTGCATTACAAATAGATTAACAGAAACACTACCTGAATTTTAGAAATAAGATGGATTTTCCAAAATGGTACTTTTAGTGTTCGCAAAAGTTCCTTCCTCATTGTATATTTTCTTGGTCCACTAGGTGGCGAATAAATTGACAGTGTTTAAGTTACCACTGGATGACATCACTATGGAACATCTTTTGATCACAAATAAAATTGACACTTAAAACCGAAATAAAGACGACTTCTCTTGAAAAAATAGTTATATTGGAAAAAGCTATATTTACAGGGCAAATACATGATGACAAGCACTCACAAAAAAAAAAAAAAACATTTAATACATCTTAATTCGAGCTACGTCTTTTTATTACTACCTTCTTGCGTCCACCACCTCATATCAGCACCAACCATCGAATTCTGTTCTCTCGTTTTTTCCCGTCACTTCAGTTCCTTTCAAACTCGCAGCACGCCTGCCGCCGACAGCCACTTGCTGCGCGCATGCGTCAGCATCACTAGAGTCCTTCAATTCGGAGTTGTGAGACAGACTCCTGGCGGTGCTTTTGTAAGCTAGTTTTGTAGGGTTTTGGATCTAAGCCAGCTCTGTGGGGTTTCGGGAAATGGGATCCCACAGCTCGGCCATCCTTCTAATCAGTCGTCCTCGAATGCATCTTGGACCGCTGGAAGCAGCAGCTGGATCACCTGGAAAGATAAAGAAAAAAAACAGCAGCATCCAAAGTTCTATTCTGGAAAAAAAGTCATCATTATTACAATCCTTAAAAAATTCTTCTTATTCTGTTTTAAATCTCTTCGTCGTTCTTTCTTCTTACGTCTTATTCGTCTTGCTATTTCTCACGTCTTTCGTCTTCTTTTACCTAACATCTTTTCGTCTTCCTTTTTCTATACGTCTTTTCGACTTTCCTTTTTTTTACGTCTTTTCGTCTTCCTTTTTCTTACGTCTTTTTTTTTTCGTTCCTTCGGGATTGATTTTGTCAAAATCAGTTAAAGTCAGTCCGGTGGTGTGTCGTAGTCGGGGTAGTGTCATAATCGGTGAAATTCTTCATCTTTTTTTTTTTATGTCAAGCTTCATCCGTCCACGGCTTCATGTACTCGGCGCAAGTACTAGTGACCATTGGACCTTCATTAAATCCAACTTTCTTTACATCGTAGGTGTCGTTATTTTTTACTTTTATGACTTTGTAAGGACCTAAATATTTTGATTTTAACTTCAAACCTGGACCTTGTTGTGTACGTTTTATAGCGACCATATCATTAAGCTTGAATTTGTTAGGATTTTTTCGTCTGAGATTATAAGTTTTACGGTTCTCTTCTTGGACTTTTAAAATTTGTTTTTTAGCGTCTTTTCTCAATTCTTCACGATTATTAATAAAATCTGATTGTATTTCAGCGTTCAAAAGGCTAGTAATCTCGATGTTATTTTTTAGCTTCATTTTAGTACCAAACATCAGCTCAAAAGGGGTTGTATTAATACTTCCCTGAAACGTCGAATTTATTACTTGTTGGACATCGCTTACATGTGTATACCACTTCGTAGGGTTATCTACAGATAATTTAGACAGAACAGATATTATGACCGAATTTAGACGTTGGACTTGGCCGTTAGCTCTTGGTAACCCTGTGGTAATCGGGACATGTTTAATATTTTCTCTGACGCAATAATCTTCAAAAGCTTTGGAGGTAAAGGCAGGACCTTTATCTGAGATTATGCGAAATGGACTTCCAAAGACAGTTTTTTGGATTTCTAATTTAGAAATTACTTCTGCAGTGTCGGTAGATTTTGTGGGAGTGGGATACAACCAAACAAATTTTGTGAATGCGTCAATGACTGAAAAAATATGTTTGTAATTTTTATTCGTGCTCTCCAATGGACCTAAGTGATCAACATGGTACGTATGTAACGGAGTTTCTTCTTTTTCTATCGGGTATAGCAAACCTTCTTGTTTACCGGATTTTCGATTTATTAAAATACAGGGAACACAATTTAATATACATTTCTCGATTTTTTGTTTAACTTTGGGGATGTAAAAATCATTCTCTAATTTTTTTTCTGTTCGTGCGACTGCGTAATGGCCTTTTTCGTGAGCGGCCTTAATTATATTCATTTGCATCTCATCTGGTACAACTAATAAATCATTACCATTAACACATTTATAAAGAACATCATTTTTAACTAAATAATCATCATAAGATTTTACTTTTAGAATTTCTTTTATGGTTTTAATATGCTCGTCAGTTTCTTGAGCTTGGATAATTTTTAAAGTTAAGCTATCTTGGATTACCATACAAATAGGATATCTGCTTAATGCATCAACATGCCTCATGCTAGTACCGTGTCTATGCTCAATAGTATAATCGAAATCTGATAACATAATTGCCCATCTAGCTATTTTTGTACTCATTTCTTTTTTATCCATAGTCATTTTAAATGCATTACAGTCGGTTACTATTTTAAATGAAATACCTAGCACATATACTCTAAACTTTTTCAAGGCTTCAATTACAGCTAAGACTTCTAATTCATAGCTAGTATACTTTCGTTCAGCTTCGGTTGTTTTTTTACTGGCGAAATAAACTGGATGAAACTGATTGTCTACTGGCGATTGTTGCATTAACACAGCTCCATAGCCATCTATACTGGCATCACAATGGATTTCGGTCGCGCTTTTGGGATTGTAAATTGAAAGTACTGGTTCAGACGACAAAATGCGCTTGAGTTCGTTAAAAGCTTTCTGTTCTTCTACACCAAACTTAAATTTAGAATCTTTTCTTAACAGGTCACTCAACGGTTTAGCTATGACTGAATAATTTCTTATAAACTTTCGAAAGTATCCTGTCAATCCTAAATAACTTTGAATATCTTTGGTACACTTTGGTTCGGGAAAATTTATTACTGCTTTCGTTTTCAGTGGGGAGGGACACAATTTACCATTTATTATTCTATACCCCAAAAAATCAATCTCACGCTTCAAAAAATTGCATTTTTTAAGATTTAGTTCCAACCCGTATTCCGATGCAGTTTCAAGAACAAGTTTTAATTTTTCTAGACCTTCAGCTTCGTTTTTGGCGGGTATTATTAGGTCATCCATATAAATGACTACAGTGTGATCTTTTAATAAGTTTCGAAATACATTATAAATATATCTTTGAAAAACACTAGGGCTATTGGACAACCCGAATGGACACTTTAAAAATTCGTACTGTCCTTCATGAGTGACAAAAGAGGTATATTTCTGTGAGCCTTCTTCAACCTCAACATGAAAAAAACCGTTTTTTAAATCTATGGTTGTAAATACCTCAGCAGAGTGTAATTGATCTATAACATCATCTATTACTGGTAATGGAAAATGTTCTCGCACTGTCTTCTTGTTAAGACGTCTGTAATCAATACAAAGTCTTATTGTGTTATCTTTTTTCTTAACTAACACTACAGGCGACGAAAAATTAGAAGAACTCTTCCTAATGATTCCCTGCGCTAGCCACTCCTCAATTTGGTCTTCAAATACTTTTTTCTCACATGGCGGTAATCTTTGAGGGGAAGAACAAACTGGGATTTCATCCGTTAAATTAATTTTCATTTTAACATCTATAGTTTTAGTTTTAATTGGCACATAATTCTCAATTAAAGAGGATAATTCCGAACGTAAATTTCTGTCAGCAATGTGACTTAAATCAATTTTAGGCTCATCTAGAACATTTACAATGTTAACTAAAAAGTCATTAGACTGAACTTCCGTTTTAACCAATTTCACTTCATTAGCAGAAATGGTTAATGTACCTTGATGAATAACATCAGTGCCAATAATTAAATCGAAATTAATGCAACTGTCATTAACGACAAAAATGTCAACTTTAAATTTCGAATTATCAACTTCAATTTCTGAATCGAAATAACCTTCTGGCTTAACTGAGATTTTCCCTAAACCGGTCAGACTGATACCCGTAGGTTTTAATTCCACAAAGTTCTTCAAATTATCATAAACACTTTTCTTTAACAGAGTCTTTTGACTACCAGTATCTATCAAGGAGGTTAAATGTAAAGAATAAAGCTTTACCTCTTTTAGATTTAAATCTTGGGATGTAATATTGTTAACTTGTGGCTGAGCATTTTTAACATTTGTATCTTTCGATTTATTACTACACTGAAATGATTTGTGACCATAACCGTTACAAGAGAAACAAAGGGGCCCTTTATCTTTATTAACGCAGTTAATGCTTTTATGATTATTCCCGCCACAATTATAACAGCGTATATTTGGCTTTACAGGCCTAAATCTATTCTTAACTTCAACTTCGGATTTAATTTTAGGCTTAGCTCCTTCATGTTTATTAGATTTGGTATTTTCATATTCCGACCGTAACTTCTCATAGACTTTTAATTTTTGTTTAAATTCTAAAATTGATTGACATCCATACAATATTGATTTCCTAAAAACAGGGTCGGGTATTCCATTTATAACATACTGCATCAACGCCGAATCCTCTATATTACCACGAGCACCTAACTACTTCATTATTAAAAAATACTCTTCAAGTGTTTCATTTTCATGTAACTTTCTTTTATTTAACAAATGATGCAACTCCGCAGAATTATAAGTAGTGCTAAATTCAGCAATCAAAAGTTGCTTCAATTTCTCATATGAATTTATATGTAATTCGGTCTGAACCAACAATTTAGCTTTGCCTCTTAAGGATCTTTTTACAAAAATATACTTATGTAACTCGGACAGATTAAATATACTAGTGACATCATCAAAATTGTTCAGCCATATTTTTATATCCTGACATGCACTACCATCAAACGGAGGTACAACATTTTCAATGTCACTAAAATTAACAGTTGATGGCACAAAACTTTGAACTGGAAATTGCTTGTTCTGATCCAAATTTGATGATTCTATGTCATTACTTGCCGAACTATTATTTAAAGGTACTTCCTGTTCTGAATCTGTATCACTGTCGTTCTGAACATTTGCTTGTAGCAAGCTTAAATCCGATAAATAAGTAACCAATCGCGTCGTAAGATCGACTAAAGATCCTTCATTCGAGATGCAAAGTACATTACAAATTGTAATTAAATCATTCAGAGAAAAATCAGCTTGACTTTTTGTTATTTTACTTTTAAATTCGGGACTATCGGTTTGATAACCAAAACCAGAAAATTCTCTGATTCTTTTTCTATTTGATCTATCACCTTCAGCATCGAAAAGAAATTTATGCAAAATCTTAATTTTACTAGTTTTTTCATTTTTAATGGCAAGTTCCAGTTCAGGAATATCGATCAATTTCATCATGAAATAAAAAAAAGAATTGTATACAGTACTCACCACTAAGAACAATATCACTTGAACACAGAATTCCGTACTTTATTTTTCCATCGGCGATTTCAAACTCATTCGTCAGACTTGTGGGCGACAACGTCAGAATATTAAATCATTCATCCCACTTCTGACACCAAAATTTATGGAACATCTTTTGATCACAAATAAAATTGACACTTAAAACCGAAATAAAGACGACTTCTCTTGAAAAAATAGTTATATTGGAAAAAGCTATATTTACAGGGCGAATACATGATGACAAGCACTCACAAAAAAAAAAAAAAACATTTAATACATCTTAATTCGAGCTACGTCTTTTTATTACTACCTTCTTGCGTCCACCACCTCATATCAGCACCAACCATCGAATTCTGTTCTCTCGTTTTTTCCCGTCACTTCAGTTCCTTTCAAACTCGCAGCACGCCTGCCGCCGACAGCCACTTGCTGCGCGCATGCGTCAGCATCACTAGAGTCCTTCAATTCGGAGTTGTGAGACAGACTCCTGGCGGTGCTTTTGTAAGCTAGTTTTGTAGGGTTTTGGATCTAAGCCAGCTCTGTGGGGTTTCGGGAAATGGGATCCCACATCACTTTGTAGAATTTTACAAGAAAATGCTTATTTGATTTAGATTTTTGCTGAAGTGTCAGTTACTGGTTAGATGAACTATTATTTTAACACAATCAAACTGAGTGGTAAAGTTATCATACGAATTGAATAGTATCCAATATAATCAATAATTGAAAAATAATTAAATCCAGTATTCAATTCGTATACTGGTTAGATGTCAATAGCTGGGAGGTTTCACTATAGAAGTAGACGATATTTTAGAAAGTTGATAATATTCTGCGCTTTACAGCTTGGAAAGCACGTACTACAAAACTACTTTTTTGTTGGGGGGGGGGGGGGGGGAGGAGCTTTATTTACAAGATAACTTATACAAATTAAACTTACTGTTCGTTTCAGAAAGCCCCGCCTAGCACTCTGGAACGATTCTACTAACCAAAGGGGTGTTACGCTGAGTCCGAAGTTGTTCATTTGTTGGTTGTCACTAGGACTGGCACTCAGCCAAATGCAGCTAAACAACCACCGATCACCCCTATTTTGACAAAATCAAAGAAGACCTGACGTATGCGCAAAAGCACGGAGGGTTTTGCTATCTGAAAACAAACAGTAAATGAAATCTATGTCTGTTGTAATTATCTTTTGATTATTTTTAAATCAAACATGCCAAGTACTTTATCAAGCATACCAAATCTGGTGCTTTTCTTGGGACACCCTTATACAACATCTCTGTTCTTATAATTAATTTAATCGAAGATGCTCTTTGAAAGAGAACCTAATGATCTTATCATAAAATTATTCGTTTAGTCAATTTAAAAAAGCATAAAGTATTTTTAAGAAAAAAGAAATGTATTCACTACTTGAATGGGTAATTCAAGAACAAGCTCTGAATGTATTAACTGTTAATGGTACACCTACGTTTAAAAATATCGTGGCTTTTCAAAGAATTTATATCGCGTGGGTTTTATACAGAGGAGTCCTTATTTGTCCATCACAAATGTACATTAATTGGACTTAATGAATATCTTAGTAAGATTTTTTTCTTCTCAATATATTCTTAACCAAGAAAACGAGTTCATGTACATTGAAGCTCATAAACATGATTGCCTGAGCAAAACCTATAACAGCGAAATCGATAAAGGAAATAAGTATAAAAAAGTAGTTTTTCTTTAAATACTTTTTTATAAACATTCAATGTTTATCTTTAAAAACACGCCTAATTCCAAGACTGTAAATCATGGTTCCCCCCCCCCCCCCCCCAAAAAAAAAAAAAAATTATGTTACAACATTAATTTGAAACCCGATTATAAAAAATTCTAGCTTTTTTTTAACGTTTGGTAGAATTTGCATGCTCTTGAATTTGTTAAAAAAATATGTATAATTTTTGTTCTTTTTTGAAGTATGGCAACAGGAAAGAAATAAAAAGGCATCATTTAAAATTGCCTACTCTAAATTTATAAATTGTTTACTCAACTTCTAATCATAATTTAATTAATATTAAACGGTTATTTGATAAAAGTTTTTTTTTAATTATTACTCTTTAATTTTTATTTAATTTTTTACTTTTTAGTGTTTTAAATATTGTACTGTTGCAGTTTCAGTACCAGTTAGCCTTTTTTTAACACATAATTAAGTCCGAATATTTTCAGTTTATCACCTGTAGCGGGCTAATAAAAATATGCCTTACAATTTATTAATTTATAGTTAAGTCCTAAAAATATTAATTTTGTATTGTCATCGGAAACACGCCTTTGTATATAATTTTTATCATTCTAGCATATTAGTGAATTAAAAATAGATTACGAAATTCTATCTTTCATACAAAAACAAAGTTGAGTTAAAAAAAGAATAAAAAAACGCGAATATTCATTATTAATTTTTGAAAACTGATATATATATATATATATACTACTTTGGATATTTTTATTTTGTTTCATACTTGTATGTTTACTGTGACATCAGCTTTTACACAACACACACTGTGGACAATCGTTGTGTAAAAAAAAAAAAAAAAAATGACAACAGTTGTTTTCCCTAATGCTTAATTGACCAAATTAATATCACGCATCAGGATTTATATGAAGTAGTTCGGGTATTATCCTTTTCGCTCCCTGGATCCACATATGTGGACCTCTATTCTTTTCCTCATAAAAACTAAACTGTTTGACTTTTTTACACTTCGACTTTATTTCTTAATAGCTGAATGTTTTTTTGCTTTAAAAGCAAACCAATAAATGGCAAAATCTATGCTGATTTTCTCATAAAATAGATGTTATTTTCATCCGAGTTTGCAAAACGCCTTCAAGAGGGTGTGGCCAAGAAATAAGAAATTTTCATACTTATTTAACTTAAATCCTTTACAATAAAATGTTTTGAGGATTTGTATATCATTCACGTGATTAAAAGCCTTAAATTTGTGATTGTGTGAATTTGAGTTAGTGATAATTAAATTGATATTTTAACGGAATTTGTAATTTTAGATCCCTATTTGTAAACCAAAATTACTAATCCCTAAAGTATCAATTTCCAAAAAGTTCTTTTTTCTGTTATCTATGATGCCATTTTGTTTGTTTAAAACCAATGAATGAGTATTTGTAGTATTATTTTAGCTTTGGGAACAAAGAGGTTACGGAATAGTCGGGCAGTATGAAATACTTGAATATCTGGTCCATTGCCGCCTGGTCCAGATAACGTGCTGCCTTGCCCAACGTAAACGGGCACTCCTGTGTCATCGATTGAGGGACACACATAACGGGTCGTCTTGTATAGGGCTTTGATTGTGAAGATGTCTGCGCACCGTAGTAGCAGATATTGTCCTCCCTATTGCTTTAATTAAGATGATCTGAAATGAGCTGAGTCGCAGTAGCGATCTTCCTCAGAAAGTTATCCTGCGCAGGGATTGTAACCCATGAGCGGCCTGGAATAGGTCTTCGTGATACTAAATTTTCAGATTCAAATTGATCTTAGCGTTTGGACCACATTACAAGACACATTAAAGCGTATAGCAACATCAGCTTGTAATAAGCCTGTTTTCATCCTTCTGATTGACCTCCACTTAAAAAAATAAGGTAAAGGACATCTCCTAGAGATGACCAACAATATCTTAGTACCAACAATTGAAGCTCAAGAAGCATAACACAAGTTGGAAATTGCTCGTCAAACTTTGCAAATGATGTGCGTTCGTACTATAACTAGTTTTATAATAATTTTTTGCACCGCATGAATGTATATTTTAGTAAACTTCATAAGTGCATATCTATTTCATTCTGTTCGAAAGGCTGTAACATCATTAAAATGCACTTGCAATAATTTTTTTCCCATTGGGCGTAATGTAACAAAAAACTTTTGACTGTCCCTATAATTTAATAAAATATCTGGAACTATTAAACTATCCCAGCAAAGAGGGAATTGCTGGCCAGCAGCAAGATAGGTGCTAGCAATGATGGAGAAGTGCTGACTAATAGTCTACCATTGCATGACCACTGCTGGACAGCTTCAGTCAACTTTGCTGTTGGAAATCATCAGATAAATATCTGGTGGGCCTCCGTTTTATCTCATGCGCTGGCCCACTACTACATGGAAGTGCACGAACTTTTGCAGTATTATTGCTGGGAACCCTTACGCTAGGTGGCGTTGCGAATATCGAAGACGTTGAATATTTAAACACAAATCTGAAATGAATATCTTAACACAATTTAAGCTGTGAAGCTAATTTTTCTTTAAACTGTAAATAATATAACACCACTGCCACCAACAAAATAAATAAGTAAATGAATAAATAAATAAATTCTTTATTTCAACGCACTTTTTTCCCCTTAAATCTAGTTTTATTAAGTTACAAAGGATTTCGGTTTTCATAATTTACACAGTTCAGAATCAATAATAAAAAAAGCGTATAAAATATATGATTTCTATACAGTACAATGATTTCTATAACAGTTTAATGACTGGGAACGTAAATCACAAAAAAAAAAAAAAAAACTTTAAATAGTGTAATGAGAGCTTGAAAACTATGAGCGGTCGTAGCTTATGCTGAAAGTACTTGTTCATGTCCTATCACGAAAACCAAACTGCATCGAGCGTGGTTAGTACTTGGGAGGGTGACCACATGGAAACCGCTACAAGTTCAAATATTTCTACAAACATTTCTATTATAGACACTTCTACAGGTGAAACTAGCTTATAGAAAAAAGAGCCATACTACTTTGTTTTTTTATAGAATTCTATAAGAAATTTTTGTAAGAGAAAGTGCTGGGCCAGCAAAAGAATAGCAGTGGGATAGGTGCTAGCACTGCAGGAAAAATGCCGGATTGAAGTAATGTGATAGCATACCAATGCTGGCCTCCTGTTGGCCATCACTGATGGACCAGCTGCATTCCGCGCGGACACTTTTTGACTGGTTTAAGTAATGGCACCATTGCACTTTACTGCTGATGGCAGTGTTGGCTGCCATCTTTTTTCCAGCTGATGGCCCACTGTTTCTTTCTTTGCTGGGATACATCCGATTTTCATGAAATTTGAAATGACTCGACAGAATTTTGCAACAATAATATATTTAAAATTTCAGACCATTTGGTTGGGTAGTTTTTCCTCTGTTATATGCAGACGGACGGACAGACAGACGGACTGAACGACGACTATAGGTGCTACGTATTTATATAATTACGAACGCACATAAACAAATTCAGCACAAATTACAAAAGTGGGATATTCGCTGTTTCCCCCGGCTGCCATATAAGTGTCCTTTAAAAAAATAGTGTGTGATGTAATTTTTTATACGTTTTTATAGCAGTTCTTCCATATAAACCATACATATAATCTTTATCGCCAGTCTTTTAATAGTGAGGGTCAAAAAACTGATGTGCCTTAACTTTTGGCGGCCTGTGTATATAGAGTGTAGAGATGGGAAATATAGTTACTTTTTGTTAACAGGTTACATCGCTCCACACTTGTACAGGTAACAGGTTCCAACAATTTTCCTGTTATTTTTATAACATATAACTAATCGCTGTGTATGCGGTCAACGGATGTTTTAATTAGAAGGCCTTTTAAACAAAATGTTTGGAATAATTTTTCGACGTAATTATAAATGCTTTTTCTATTAAGATGAATCAAAATTAGTTTGTGGTTAAAAACTTAATTTTTGCAAGACAAAAACTTACCTAGTTAGTATACTTTGAATTTCATGCATTTTTAGCGTTTTCTGACACTAAACACGTGTTTTCCGTTTTATGTTGATTAAAACATTGAAAGTCCATAAAATTCTAAGTATCATAACTCAGTAAAATTTGACCATACAAGAGTAATTTTTTGCTGTTTTACTTGTTAAAACTTAGAAAAACTTTTTCTAAATAAAACTTATAGGATCCAGGCATTGTATAAAATTTGTAATTTCTTATTTATTTAAAAAGGAATTATTGTACATACCAAGTAAAATTTTAAAAAATGTTCAATTTAAAAACGCATACCACAATTGAAAACACACTTCCAGCGATTATTGTTCGTGGCTTCAATTGTTCAATTATTGCTCATTTTCTTCTATATCCAAATACTTTGTGTGTTCCTGTAAATAAACGATAAGTTCTATGCTCATCATATTCTATAGCAAGAACCACAGTATAACCTCAGTGATTTAGATCAATTACAATATGTTTAAATGTAAAAAAGGTACTTTTTATAAATTTAATGAATCTGAATTCGTGTTTCGTTACATTTTTTGAAAGGGGGAGGGGGTTTGAAATCATTGCTTTTTTCATTTACATAACATAAATGAAATATATTGCAAAATTCAACAATCATATATCCCAGATTATACAGTATTTAAAAGAATGAAAAATTAAAAAAAAAAGATAAAACTCTATTGATTCAAAATGCATTTGTAATATAAATGTACAAAGGAAAAGTATTTAGAATTAATAATGTAGCTTGTACACATTTTTTTTTCTTTTGACATGAATATATTGCATTTAAAGACAATTTTTTTAGCTATACTGAATGTAGAATTCTTCACATATTTCTCTTTCATATTTTTAGTAAAAGCAATGGTTTATGAAAATTTCAGACCTCAGATTTTTAATGGATTTGCACGACTTAGGATGTCCTAAGCATATCTATACGTTGCAATTCCTATTCCTAATGTGTAACTGAGCTAGATGTTTTGCAATATAATTCAGATATAGATTTTCAGTCACTCGTTGAAAATTAGAAGCAAGCCTCCCCTCCCCCCCCCCACCACCAAAAAAAAAAAGAAAACCCACGAAAATGAAGACAATTTAAACGATTCATGAGTACAAAACTTGTCAAGCATGAGCTTTTTTTCTTAGAAAATTTCATATGTTTTTCTGATTTAGTATTTGTGCCAGTGTTTCGTTTATCCTCTACTTTGCGCCATCAGAATTGATGAAAGTATGTGATCGTGATGCTGATGACCCAGCACCAGGCACCAAGTCGAAAAAGCGTTTAATTAGTGTTGCAAGTTGTTACTATGCATTAGGGATTGATGAAATGCAAAATAAATTTTTAGCACTCCCACACTTAACAGAGTTGCCTGTAACTAGAGGGTGAAGGTGGGCCAAACTAGGGGCGCACGTCTCAAAAGAAACGATTGAGGACGTTTTTAGTGAATACTGTTCTATTTTAGAGGCACGAAATTGAATTCTTGATTAAGGCAAAGGAATGAAGACGCTGCCATTTAAAACCATATTTTATTTTATTAACAGGGGCTTTTCGGTACCATATTAATGCAATATTAGGTTCAGCATAGTGTTTTTTTTTTTATCCTAATACGTTAAATAATGCTCATCCCTAATAGAGTGGTTGAGGTTTCAGTTATATTTAATGTTTTGGTGACTGTTTGAAGATGTGGTTTTTCTTTAGATTACCACGGTTTCTCCTATATATTGGTTGGAAATACAACTCGTTCCTTTCGGTTTGTTAATTAAGCGCTTTTCCTGTTAATAGGTTAGATGAAATTATTGATAGTGTAAAAGAATAAAGTGTTTAAAACCATTTTTTAAAATAAAGATGAATAAAATAAGGAATAAAACAAATATTTTAAAATTAAAGAATAATGTATGCAATTAATACACGAAAGTAAAGAATATGAAATTATTTACATATGGAAGATTAATGAGAGTTTTGAAATATGGAATTTTTCTGGAATGAAATTTATTTTTACCTCAAATCCTTTATTTTTCTAATCCCAAGAAATACACCCAAGTTATTCCAAAATCAATGCTATGTGAGCTTTAAAAAAAATATGTGGATTTAAAATAATAGTATTTTGCTTCTCGAAGTTCAAAAAACTAATTTAATTTCTTTGAGTACTTTTTTTTTTTTAATCTATCTTGCTGCGCTTGCTATTTTCATGATGCATGTTAATGAATGTACGGAGAAATTTAATTTCTTTAAATCTTTAGAGAATGAAAAAGGATTAAGTGTGAATTTCTTGCGTCCAGAGTATTTCAGTATATTTAAAAAGAATTCAAAGCTTTCCTTTGACAAATATAAAGAAAGAAAGAAAACTTGCATATAGGCTGAATTTTAAGCCGGGAACATAAAAAAAAGAATCTTAACTAATTTTCGAATCCATCCAAAAAAAAGTTTTTTGCAAACTTCGGTTCAGTTCTAGTTCGAAGTTTTTTTTTTTTTGTTATAAATGCAAAGGAAAAGAAAAATTGATCAATGAGCTACCCTTCATTTAGCAAAAAAGGGCCAAAATATGATTTTTTCAATCATTTGCTTTAAATGTTTTCAGATATCTAGCATATTCTGGTGAAGTTATGTAAAGATTTTATAATTATAAAGAGGTAAAAAAGGGTTTTGTTGCATCTATTTCTCTTTAAATGATCCATAAGTGTACAATCATTCTTAACATTCATTCCCCCCCACCCCCCCCCACACACACGCTTCTTTTAAATTTATCAGTATATTCAAAATGATAAAAGTTCAACAGATATTTTTCAGTTTACTTGATTTTTTATGGGCGTTCCTTATGGTGTATTTTATGAAGTTAAAGATCAGATTTGGAATGATATAATTAGTTTATTTTTTAAATATAAAGTTGTTAAGTAACTAGTCGTTTTTACTATACAGGGTGTCCCCGAATTCATGGGCATAAAGTACACATAAAGAAGCAAATTTAGTACAGCAATGTGGGGTCGGAAATGAAAAGTTTTGGCGAAAAACAAGAAACGCGGAGGAAATGAAAACGAGCTTTTTATTGACATAACAATTACAATAAATGCTCAATTGTGCCACTGGCAGCGTCTGGCAAGTGATTGAAATACCTTTTCGCAGATTCCAAGGGTTTCGCGAGCATTTGCAGCAACGACTGAAAGTCTTGCTATGAGGTCCTCATCAGAGTCAACTGGTGTCTCATAGATGATGGCTTATCCAAATTCTCCTAATTGTGTGTATCCTCTTGGGTGGTATCTCCAAATTCAATTCTTCTACTTGTGTTTTCTGTATGAAATTATATGGATACATATTTAAACTTTGTGAATATCTACATAAAACTCTATAATGTATTTTAGCCATCTTTTTACGTGGAGACTTTTGCATCAGCTTTCGATGACGTTCTTCATATGAATTATAATAGTATAACGTTCACTAACACAGCACTTAATTTTAAACTGCTACGTGACTCAAAAGTTGAGCTTTTTACTTAAGATTTTGCTCTACATTATATTAACCCTTAAATGCCGGGTGTTGCTTTTCGGCAACATACCCAATTTAGGCTTCTAAAATACTATTAGAATAATATTGGAGCTATAATGCCTAATGTTGCGAATAAAATACATTCTGAAAATATTATTAAATCGATTTTTAACATGTAGATGACAACACTTGTGCTTTTTAAGAATAAAGATAGATTTATTTTTCCAATTGTTGCTACTTGTTCTTTTTGTTTCGTTTGGAAGCTTGCGAAATATCCTATTTTTTTTTTTTTTGCAGTGAACAAGTAAAATTTATTTCTTATTATAGTTCCTAAAATTCTTGTGTGTTTAATACTATAGAATTTTATCAAGGTAAATTATTTTTTCAATTAAACACCAGTATTGCCGATTATTAACAAACTGTTTTTTAGCCGTAAACCATACTTAAAACGAAATGTGATTTTTTAAAAGTGTTTTTCCCATGATTTATTTAAAAAATGAAAGCCGAAAAACATTATTACAATGGTTTTTGAAATATCAGGCATTTAAGGGTTAACTTTCCACATATTTTTTCAATTTACATTTTTCTTATCTGTTGCCAGGGGCGAGAAAAATTCTGTTTATTTTATCATGCTCTGCGAAGCTATAAGGGCATGTTGCGTTGCTTTTGTAATAGTTTATTATTATTATTATTAATGCCCGTTTTGGGCTCGTTTCTGCGGCTGGTGTTTGCTAGATGTTGATGGGGATCTTACCACTGAAGCATTAATCCATAAACCGAATGGTTGGAGCTCCGGTTGGGTGATTACTGGTGTCTCATAGATGAGACGTCTGGAACCTTCGAAAGGGTATTCTAATCGCTTGCTAGACGCTGCCGGGGATATATCGATGTTGGTGATGACATATTTGAGTATTAATGTAATTGTTAAGTCAATAAAACATTTGTTCTTTTTTTCCTCCACATTTCAAGTTTTTCGCCAAAAATTTCCGACTCCATTTCCGACTCCACATTGCTATACCCAAATTGCTTCTTCATGTGTAACTTTTACCTCCCCTTACAACTTGGCCCATGAATTTTCGGGGGCACACTGTATACTTTAAAGTAATTGAATTTTTGGAAATCCTCACAGTTAAAGCATGCTTGAAAGAAAAATATGCAAAATGGGATTGTCGCAAGGAGTTCGAAAATTGTGAAAAAAAGAAGCGTGGTTTTAATATTTTCTTAAATTTTAAAATTTTACTACAAGAATTGCATTTTTTTTTTCTTGGTTAAGGGGGCACATGACCATTGAGTTTGTCAAAATAATCAAAAACTAAGTAATAAAGTACCTAAACACAAACAATATGCAATTAAGATTCCCCCTCCCTCCTTCTTCCTAACGTATATAACCTTAACTGCATTATCCAGGAAAATAAATGTTCTATGTGCAAAATTAATATTTAAATTTTAAATTTAAAAATTCATAGTGACTAATGCGTCATTAAGTGCTGCGCGCGTGATAAAATTCTAAATTATGCATATAGGAAACAATTTTTGAACAAGATAGAATGATAACACACCTACTTCTAAATTAAAACCAAAATATACACACAAAGTTCTGTTTAAAATTTAATTTTAGCACAATATTGAAAAAAAAAATTAAAAGAATTTTTCAAGTTTTTCATCTTTAAAAAAAATAAATAACCAAGATATGTGAATTTAATTGGTTTTAGCATGTAATAAACTATAAAGAAACGCATACTTGATTGTTGTTTTTTTAAGCTGTAGCTTACATAGTTTGAAAGCAACAGTGCGCGCAATTTCCAAATTTACTAATCTGAGAAAACGCTTTTTAAAGTTTCAGTATCTACTGACATTCAATTATACTCACCGTCTATAAATGATTATAACTCAAGAAATAATGCAGAAATTTGAATGGGATTTTTTACATATTGTCAAGAAATTTTAAAACATTCACAATAAAACAAAAATCGAAAACTTTAATGGTCCTGTGTCCCCTTAAATCGTTTTCTTTTATAAAACCATTTAATAATGTGTCAGAAAGTTATGAAAGAATAAAATTAATTCTTTATTTCTATATTGAAAGTATAAACAGAAATTAAACTTGTGTTTTACAGTTTGCACGAATATGTAAACCTTATTTATGCAATGCAAAAAGAAGTGTATCCGAAAGACTCATTGTGCCTAGCGTAATGGCTAATATACAGAATGGTATGCTTATATGCTCCAGCTGGCTTATTGTAAATTGTTATTTAATGACACAAATGTGTTTGTCGCATATTTTTGCTCGGCATTGAAACATCTTTAAATGAGGCGTTTGAAGTCATGGTGGTGTAAGTCAAATTTTCATTTAAATGCTCAAAAAGATGGTTTTCGAAACGCTTTACAGAGAATTCCAATGCGGTACAACATCTGCGGACGCTATCATGTAGTCTAAAGCAGTGGTTCCCAACGTGGGGCGTACGCCCCACTGGGGGTCAATTCCAAATTTGTTACTGTCCCATTTATTATCAGTTTCTCGTGTCTTTTTTTTAACCCATTTTCGGCCAAAAGCGCGTAAACGCACCATTTCAATAAATCTTTTTTATTAACACTGTGATTAATATTTTTCATTAATTTTATTTCTCTGCTATTTTTAAGTGTTATGGAGACATCTATAAAATATCAGTAATTCAATTGGAGTAAACACTTTCTATTGAGAAATTTTGAAAATACGCTTGTTTTTTTAAGTTGAAACGGTTATTGACGAATTGGACTTTTTGAAAATGTATAATTATTCCACTTGAAATTAATCATATATTTGTATAATGGTTGTATGACAACATTATACAAATGTATGTAATATTTGTATAACAAGTTGCAAGTTCTGTAAATAAAATAATAATAAAACAAATGTCATAAATTCTAAAAAAAATATTAATTTTAAATTTAATTGTGCGTTAGCGCCATTGCAATCTAATCGAATGCATGAAAATGCCTAATGCATTTTATTTCTCAAATAAAATATTATTTTTCATGCACGAAACTTTTTTTCGTCTTAATGAATGTGATTTAAGCATATTTCAATGAAAATAATACCACATTTTTATAAAATTTATATGCTTAAAATGGGTTAATGGAATGTTGCAGACAAAAAATAAATGGACTACAAGCTAAATTTAAACGGTCAAGCTTTGTTATTGAATTTTTAAAATGTTCCTAAAGAAAAGTTTTAAAATAGATTTAAAACCAGAATAATTAGACGAATAATTTTGACATGATTTTGTAGTATTAAATTTCACTAATTTTTCTGGCACTGAATTTTACAATTTTTCGAAGGCTTTCGATTATTTACAGAAAGAGCTCTTTCTATTTCAATTCGCTCTGCTATATGTCACACGAAGTTCTTTTACACGGGAGACTACTTAAAAGTATATATAAATTTGACTGTCTTGAACATATTTAACCTAAAAAATATATGAAATATCTGAACAAGGTACTGCCTATTTTACAAAAATCTCAAATAGCATATAAATATCTATGGCTCTAGTCCAGGCATCCTGCACAGTGAATTATTTTACATGATGACATATACATTTTAAATTGTAAAATCAAATAATACATGGAAGACAACTATATTGGGCGAGAAATATCTGAAAAACGTGTTGTGGTGGAGATTGACGGCTACTTAAATTAAATAAAGATGATAATCTTGAAATGCTTCTTGTGTATTGTGTTGTCCATACAAAGAAAATTTAGAGAAAATTGAATTATAAACTGTGTGAATGTTATCAATTATAACTTTAAATTTCCCTCTTCAAGATATTTTGTGAAGATAAAAAGGCAGACCATTAAACACTTTTCTTTTAACATTGAGGTAAGTTGGAAAAGTACAACAAAACTGTTTTTGGCCCAAAGGCGAAGATATATAATATTTTTGCATTTATAAAATTGCGTTAAAAACACATTTCTGACAGAAGATTGACCTCTTTGATAAGTTACAAAATGTGAAATGAATACTTATTGTTACGTTGCTATTACGCTTCCGCTGTGTGATTAGAGTTCACATTTTTAAATAATAAGAGACATTATTTACAGAATAGGCGGGGGCGGGGGGGGACATAGTGACTTGACTTTACAGAGGATTTGGTGGGGCGTGGCCAATAAAAGGTTGGGAACCACTGGTCTAAAAGAAGTTTCTTGGAACCCTCAATTATATCAATCTTATTGTTAACTCTTCAATGTGTCTAAAATCACTGGTTCTCAAACTTTTAGGCCTCTCTTAACACTTGAAGAATTACATGTACTTGGGAGTACTCTTTTTAATACACTGGTGTGCAAAAATTAAGGAAAAGTCTCAGAATGCTAATTTTCAAATACGCGAACACTCAAAAGGAAATAATATAATTCGCGTAATTACTATCTCTACAACACAGCTAGTCCATATAACATCTCATTCATGTCACACATGGTCAAGTGTCACAGTCACTACGGTGAAGCAAAAAAATAGGAAATTCCATACATCTCATTATGAGTCTCAAATGATCACTATATGTGACTCCACTGAGACATCACTGTGACTGCTGCTTTGTGACGAGTCACCATGTGACTTTATAATGTAGTTACATTGTGACTCTCATGTGACTGTCATTTGTAGACTCAATTTCAAAGTCATCGTGAACGCTGCATTGTGATAAGTTACCAAATAATGTCACATTAAAGTCACATGATGACTTTCAGGTGACAGAGAGACTACTGTGAAGTCACCATTGTGCTCTTTTGGGAAAAGTATCCATGTGACTATAATATGATATTATTTGGTGACTTATCATAATGCAACGTTCATGATGACTATGAAATTGGGTCTAAAAATGACAGTCACATGAGAGTCACAATTTAACTACATTGTAAAGTCACCTGGTGACTCGTCACAAAGCAGAAGTCACATTGACTTCTCAGTGGAGTCGCATAGTGATCATTTGACACTCATAATGAGGTGTATGGAATTTCCTATTTTTTTGCTTCACCGTAGTGACTGTGACACTTGTGATCATGTGTGACATGAATGAGATGTTATAATAGGCTAGCTGTGTTGTAGAGATAGTAATTACTCGAATTTATATTATTTCCTTTTGAGTGTTCGCGTATTTCAAAATTAGCATTTTGTGACTTTTCCTTAATTTTTGATAACCAGTGTACTTTCCAACATAGTTGAACAGTGTTTATGAATTCGGTTTGTCTGGCTGTCTATCCACGCTCTAACTCGCGTAAGTATACTCGGAATTTCTTGCAATTGCTATATGTTAATTATGTTTACCATGGCATGTTCGGTATTGAATAGGAAGTGTGTAGCATCTATAGTTCAATTACAGGGGAAACTCAAACGAATTCCTTAACATTATGGTCAAGGGGGAAAAATCGTTTGCAGTGTAATTTAATGACATTACTCTATTTCAAATGTATTGCAATTGATATAAATCACTGAATTTCACTACAAGATGATTACTTATTGAATAGTACATGCATAGCATTTTTCGTTGATTTACAGGAACACACACACACACACACACAAAAAAAATCGTTTATAATACTGTCTTTGAGCAATAATTGCTGGAAGTGCGTTTTCAATTTCGGTATGCTTTTTTAAATTAAAAAAAAAAAATTCACCTTACTCGTTGGGTATCAACTCTATTCCTCGTATACAGGGCTGCGCCCTTACGTTCAACCCTTTCATGACGAGCATCAAGTTAGCTTCTTTTAATCTTTGGACACCTCTATATTCATATTGTTATTTTTGGCGTATTTAATCGCCAAAATGTTGCGATTAAATAAGGCGAAAATTTCTGTACTAAAATACTGGTGTTCAAATTCAACGAGTTTGTTAGCCTTACATGGCACGTATACGTGCCGCTCGTCGCGAAGTTGTTCATGCAAGCTTTACAGGTAACAAGTTCTTTTTCTTTATATTTGATCTCGCTTGTTTACCTTTCCATATTTTTTTTTAATTTTCGTTGTTAATTTGTTGATAGACTCATCTAAACATCATAAGCTAAGAGTTTGATGTTTAGATGACTGATGAGTCACAGTTTTTGTTTAGACTTATGACATACTTCCATAGGCATTTTAGATTGAGTTTCTTTGATGACATATGGAGATAATGAGTGATATAATAATTAATGATGATGGGTGATATAGTCATGTGGTGAAAAGTCATATATGATATAGATATTTTAGATTGAATTTTTCTTTAATATTCATGTGACTTAAGTCATATAAACATCATAAGCGGGTGTTTATGACTCATAAGTGATACAAAGATAATTTCCATTTTGCTATTCATCATTTGCTGAGGTAGACTCATAAGTCATTTAACCCATTAAAGGTGGTTGGTTGGTTGGTTGTATTTATGTCGGCCAATTATCTGCACGTGGGATATAGGCCCTATGGGGGGAGTGCCTTCCGTGGAGGTCTTTCTAAGGGAACCTAACCCGTATTAACGCTTGGAGAACCAAGGTTCGAAGAAAACCACGAAAACTCCGAACGATTAGGCCGACGGGCGCGATTGGGATCGAACCCAGCACTTCCCGTCTACCAGCTTCGAGAGCAGAACCTCTCGGCCACTGGTGGGGCTCCCATTAAAGACGGAATTATTTTTTCTTTTTTAATTACGAAAAATTGCCTTTCGTACCGCTTTTTAAGAAAAATCAATATTTATTTTATTTTATAGCAGAGTTTCTCTCATTAAAGAAAGAAAAGATTTTTGTTCTAAATTACTGGTATTCAAACAGCAAAAGGGTTGACAGCTATGCTGTGACCATATGGTAACGGTAGTCCTTAATGGATTAAACATCTAGTGTGTTGTTACACTCGTATTTGTTTTTAAAAATAATGGTATCTAAAATTTCTTCACTGGCTGAGCTTACTTTACCTGAGCCGTGTAATAATATTTTGGTTATTGGCACAGGTTCGTCGCATTATAACAGCTTGTGAGACTATAATCTATGCTTTCTTTATACACTGAAAGCTAATTTTTAAAAGTAATGGCTTGCACCACTCTGTCTTAAAACGCCTTAAATGTTGGCCTGCCTCACAGTAGAAAAAATGTACTATTGTGAAACTGTGTGGCATGGAAACAATGCAAATTGTACATTCATTCTTGATTGTATGATTTCTTAATACAATACAAGTTTAAGAATTACACATTTTTTTCTATTTTTATTGCATGCTTTTATTTAAAATGGTTTCAACAGTTAAAATTTTGTAATCGATTTTTCACTCACTTCCTCATGTGCTAGAGTTTTAACATTATATGCAGTAATTGTCCATTCATAATTTTAGTTTCAAACATACCAATTATCTATACAAACTTTCTTTTTCTTTTTTAGGTAAGTGATGAGATCAAGTTATTTCTGAAAATATGTGAAATGGAGTAAGCTGTATATTTTTTTTCTTGCATAAGCCGAATACTTGCAATAATTCATCATAGTTAAGAAGACAGAAGTTGTCTTTTGTGTTTCTGTATATTTTGTATTCTGTATAGATGAAAAGCATGCCCGTCAGTAATGCTGAAGTCATATTAACGGTGGCAACAATCTAACAAGGGGAGGTTCCGAAGTCGGTGACACATAATGCGGTGAACGTTTATGTATCGATAGAGTATATAAATATATGAAAGCGATAAAGCGTAATACACAAGGATGTCTTGAGAAAATAAGTCTGAGTTTGTTACAGTTATAATCGGATAAATTTCTTCCTTTGCAAGCGTCTCAGCAGCATGGTTGGCTGCATGCTGGATTGAAAATTTTCTTTGCGAGTTCGAATCCCAGTGAGACTTATTTTTCGCAACAGAAATTTGTAACAATTTTCGGACCGTAATAATAAAAAAAAATGTATAACTATTGAAATTTACGACAATGATAAAATAAATATCTTTTTGTAGCATATAAGTACATTTTTAACTATGAAATTTTGCATGTTTTAATATTTTACGAAAAGTAAAGGAAATAGGTAATCTGCGTATATTTCAATAGACCAGAACTTTTTTCTGTTATTAAAATTATTTACAGTTATTTCCATGAATAATCTACTATTTTTAACGAAAAATAAATTAAAATTAGTGATATAAGTACATGAATAAATATATTTAAATTTTATTTCATTATGAAAATATTTCGAATATTTTTTTAATTCTTTAAAATTTTTAATTATTTTTTGGATTTTTGGTTTTGTAGTTATTGCTTACCTAATAAATATTTTTGGCAATTCAATATCTTTGACAATTATTCTACATATGAACATAAAAATCAAAGATTTAAGAAATTCAAAAGTTATAAAGCTCGCTGTTAAAAAAAGATAATATTTTGAAATATTATCATGATATAGAAAAATTATAATAAAAAAAATAATTAAAGAAGCGTGTTATAATTTTATATCGCATATTTTAATTTATTTCATTTTGAAAAATAGTAGCTTATTTATGTAAGTAATAATAAATAAATTTTAAAATCAGCAAAATTTTGTTGTCTATAAAAGTACCAATTAGCCATTAAATTGCTAAATATAATTAAGTTGGCAATAATTACCAAAAAAAAAAATCACGTTAAAAATTTAAAAGATTTAAAAAAATGATCAAATATTCGAAATAGTTGCATGATAAGAAAATTAAAATAATATATTTATTCATGTATTTATATCATTTATTTTAATTTATTTCTCGTTACAATTATAGATTATTTATTTAAATATCGGTAAATAACTTTAAATAACAGCAGAAGTTCTGATTTGCAGAAATATAAATTGACTACTTTTTACTTTTCGTTAAATATTAAAACATGCAAATTTCATAGTTAAAAATGTACTTATGTGCTACAAAATATATATTTAATTTACATTTTTCGTAAATTTAAGTTGTTTTACATATTTTTTCAATTACGGCTCGAAAATAAATGATAAAAATTTTTGATGCGAAAAATAAATTTCACTGGGGTTCGAACTCAAATCCAGCATGCTGTTAACCGTGCTGCTGAGTAGCTTTCCAAAGAAGAAATTTATCCAATTGCAAAATGCAACGTAAACTTTGAGAGTTATTTTCTAAAGACAACCTGGGTATTGTGCTTTATGGCTTTCAAATATTTATATACTAACTATACTCTATGGATATACAATCGTTCACCGCATCCTGTTTCACCGACCTCGTAACCTCCCCTTGTAAGTAATCCATTTCCTTTTTTCGCAAATTTAATTACTTTTAAACAACGCATGATTTTAATTTTTACAGCGTCGAATAGGGAAAAAATTGCCTTTTCAAATGTCATTTGTTTGAAAACTGTATTTTAATTTACATGTTTTTTATGGTTTAAAATAATTTCCCAGCAGTAATTTTTATCACGATTTTGATCTCTATTGCGTGCAGCCCGATTACGAAAATTAAACAGTTTTGCACTTAAAACCAATACATGTGCATATAATTCAGCAACTTGTTTCCGGCTAATTTTCCTTAACGAAATTGAAACTTAATCAATAAATTAATGAAATAATATATTAAATAAAACACAAATTTAACAAATATGTAATAGTTGCTTAAACACTGAATCAATCAGAATAAAAAAGATTGCTTTAAATAGTTAAAATCTTTGGCGATTTCTTTGGTTGTTAACCTTTGGCATGCGGGTAATACGAAGATAGTTTTTAATAATTTTTTAAATGACAGTGGACTTGACAACCCAAGACCTGTCATTTTTCTAAGCCTTCGTAGTTGAAAAAAAAATTAACTGGAAAATCTCAATCTTTCCAGTTAATTCAAGTCAAATCTAAGTCAGATTTTTAAAAAAATTATTAAATACTTGTATTTTTCTTTTAAAGTGATTGTAAATTAAACATTATAGCACCAACAAATTATCATACGTTAATTGGATAAAAGTAACAACAAGTTAGAATTATGAAATACATTATCGAACTTACAAGGGAACCACTTTTGGTGTTGCTCGCACCTAGCATTGAGACCTGGTGCATTTTAAAGCCCTATATTATGAAGTTTGAGAATCGATGAAATTTTTCTGTTAAAATATTTCTTGATTATACAGCAGCATAACTTTCTGAAAATTCAATTTTCGAGACCACTTATCGGACTGTTAACATTGAATTTTTTTAAAGAAAAACATTTAAAAATAAAAATTAGTTAATAATAAGTATAAAATATTGAAAAAAAGTTTGAAAATTCCTTCAAAAACACACGAATTTGACTTTGAAAAATAGCAACTTTATATTCATATTTTTGGCGGGGAAACAGTTGGCGTTTATTTTCAAAAGTAGAGCTTTCCGGCAACCCTAGCCAAATGTCATAGCTGAATTTGTAATAGCTAGAAATTGCAATGTCCGACCTATTTCGCCACAGTAATTTTTCTAAATTCTGTAAAAATATTAATTTACTTTATGATTACTTTTACCGAAGGACCATTTAATACAGCAACATTTCATTTTAAACATTCGAAACTTTATTTCATTCGATTTCAAAAGAAAATAATTTGCTTATTTTGTATTTCACTAAAAAATAGTTTTCAATGATCTTCGAAGCTTTTATAGAATTATATTTATTATATATTTATCGTCTGCATAGAAAAAAAAATAAAAACCTAATCTTTGTTTCTTATGCTGTCAATTATAAAAAAAAAAAATCGCAATCTGATATAATTCTAGTAATATGTTCTGTACGTTTTCTCTATGGATAAAACGGGCGGAAAAATTGTAGCGCCATATTTGGTGACTTAACTCACTTTTGGCGTGAAATAAACAAATAAATATGTAATAATAAAAAATTAAAAGTATAAAAAAGTATATAAAATATTATTTTAACAGAGAAATTTTATCGGTTCTCTAACTTTTATGTATAGGGCTACAAAACGCACCAGGTCTCGATGCTAGGTGCGAGCAACACCAAAAGTGGTTTCCTTGTTAGTTATTTAGTTTATTATTAAAGTATTTTAATTAGAATTGAGTGCGTTTTTTTGCGTAAACTTTAAATTAAGAGTGATCAATGTTCTCTCTTTTTTTTTTTCCAATTTTTGACAAGTTGTAAGAAAATATTCATTTTCTTAATTTTATTACACGATTAAAAAAGATAAAAATTTTGCCATTTAAAAAATATATATAATAATAATTTCAAATATAGAAAGTCCTTATCAATGAATCAAGTTAGCGAAATAACATACTCTTTAGTCTGCATGCTTTTTATAAAAACTTTTTTTCTTCTCCCCTTTTTTAAAAGCATCTTGGGCGTGTTAACAAAATGAGTAATCTTATCTCGCTTTCGACGATCCCATTTCAAGGAACACGTATAATTAATCTTGCAAAGTAATGCCCTTTAAATCGTCTGCTTTTTAAAAAATATGTAAATATTTAAAAAACCCATTGGTTTGTCTTTTAATTTAAAGTTGATCGTCAAAGTATGCAAATCCATTTTAACTTAATTTCGCTATATAATTAATAACTAATGCATAGCGATTTTATTATTATTTTTCTCCTTAACTCATTTTTACACCTTTCTTTTTTCTCCTTTCCTCTTTTTACTGCCGAATCTGTCACTTTCTCCTTAGTTTTACATATTTTCTTGAGTAACTACACGTTACTTTATATTACTGCAGCAAACACATTCTGACAGTCTTCAAAGATAATGAAAATTCATGCATTAAGCATAGACTATGAAACTTTTTCCAACACTTCCAGACCCCTTTAATTAAACTTCACCGTGTAATATTGTGAAAGATGTCTGGATAGATAATTTGAAAAACGCATAACATATTTGAAAATCCAATTTCAGGAATTACCATCAATAATCTGAAAAATATCAGAATTGTTTTGTGCTGTATATGATGCATTAGATTTTTATATATACTACATAATATGCTAAAATTTAGTTCGTAAGTTATGGAACGCATATAGCGCAATTGAAAATTTCCCTTCAGCAATTTAATGGAATAGTTAATAAACGGAACGTACTGAAGATTTTTTGCGCAGCCTTGTATGAGATCTCTAGAATTTATACTCACCAAGCACGAGGCCAGAAAAAAAAGTTCATTTAAAAACGCGTACCATAATTCAAAACACACTTCTAGTAACACGGTAACCGAATACTTTTGTCTGTCCCTGTTAGTGGATGATGCCATGCACATCATATTCTGTAGTAATCCTCTTGTAGTCCTAGTGATTCATATCAATTTCGATATTTTTGAAATACTGTACTGTAACATCATTAAAATACGCCGCAACCAATTTCCCCCATGCACTGTAATGTAATTGAATTTTTTTTTTTTATTGTCCGTGTAAATGAAATATAAATGCTACGTACTTCATTTTCAATACCGAACATGTCATAGTAAACCTCAATAACATATATCAATTGCATGACAATCCAAGTCTGTAAAAGCCCCCAACTACTTGAAACACATAACAAAAGCCTGCATTGTAATAGTATAACATCAATACATTGTCAATATTTAAATACCTAAATAGAGTAAATTATATTTTTTGATGAACCAAAACTTTTTCTGCACACTGTAACTTTCTGTAGACTGTAACTAGACTGTAACTTTCACAGATACTTAGTATATCATTCATATCATTACACTAATATTCATTATGAATATTTTACTACGAAATGAAAATACAAGATAATGCTCTGATTTAAGAAACATTAAGAAGTCAAATCTGCTGAACAAATTCCGGTATCTGAACCTTTTTTTTCTTCGTGTAAAGAAAATTTATTGATCTTTTCAAGAATTCAGGAAACCGCTATAGGTTTTGCTTCCTTTCTTCTTTTCTAATTTCCTATTTTCAGTTCTTTGTTAAGGACAGAGTTGGGAGACTATTGGGATTCGATAACTTTTGGGATTCAACTCGGTTGGTGAGAGAGGGAAATTTGCAGTTTTTTAAAAATAAGAGCTTACAAAAAAATCTTCTTTTTTTCTCCTATCTTATCGTGTTGAGGTCTGATCGCAAGAATTACAATGAAATTTGTTTCTTTTCTCACGGGCGTTCGAAAAGAAGGGGTACGTAGGTACCAAGTCCATTTCATGTAAATGAAAATGCTATTTGCAAGTCACATGACCCGTTCCAAAGACTAATTTTCTGTCTTCAATGTTTGATAATTCACCTTTTTGAAAAAACAACTCTGTACATAAAGAATCACTATAAATATTTATTACATTTTTAACATGTAAGTATGCACATCAGAGGCCTTAACATCAGTTCTGCAAGTCTCATTTTTATTACTCTTTTATCTAACTCAACCTCGTAAAGATGTAAAGATAGAATTTTGTAATAGACTTTTAACCCACTTCCTAATAGATTTACAGGGTTCCTACGGGTCAGCGAAAAGACAGGGAATTCGAAAATTTAGACAAAAAGTCAGGGAAATCTCAGGGAATTTTTTATCATCAGAATCTATGCATAAATTTTATACAAAAGTTTTAGATTGGATGAATAATTAATTCAAAAATTTCTTCATTTACGACGATGACAAACTATATAACAATATGGAAAAATAATTAAAATCAGAAATTCATATACCGCATACTTTCTTCTACCATTTATGTAGGTTAAAGTTGTCAATTGTAAAGGGTTTTACAACAATATATAAGCTGAATTTTTTACTGAGAAAGGTCTGGGAATTTTTTTTAAAGGTCAGGGAAAACCTGAAAATGTCAGGGATTTTTTTTTTTTATCAGAATTGTGTAGGAACCCTGTCTTACTATTTTCAAATATTTAGTGTGGAGCGGCACTCCTCATATACCCACAGTTAGGCCCCCCAACTTGTCCAGCTCGACTTCCGCCCCTTCTCTCTGTGCCACTAATTCCGGAATTTCTCTGAAATTTGTAATACACTAAACTCTGACTAAGGCGGAATCCACAGGAAAATTTTTCGTAGGCAGTATTCCGCCTTAATTTACTTTATTGAAAATCGTTCTGCGTAACTTGAAAATCTGTCTTACACAGATTCCCGCCTTACACATTGCCCGTATTAGACATTATTTACTGTATATATTTATTTCATTGTAACCACCGATATCATTATGAAGGCGGAAAACACAGTGGATCCAGATAAAACAGACTTCTTCTCTACGACCCTGACCTTTATAGTCATCCGGTCTCTTGTGATCTGGTTCACTCTCGATGAATGTGGCTAACCACGGGATATCCGCCTGTGAGGTTGCTTTTTCGGGGCGGTTTTCCAGCCATCAACCTCACACTGAACCCTGGAAAGTACATGGGTTTATTCAACTGGGCGTAGCCCTCAGACTAGACAAGTATGCAAAACAGTTATGAGAAAATTAACTTTGCATGAGCGCCGCGAAAACGAGGAGGAGGTGGGCCATTGCCCCTCCCCTGATGTCGAAATGTTAAAAAGTTCATTTTCCCTTTTCTATGATTTTGAACAAAATAATTTAATTTATTATTTACAACTTGCTTAAAATGATTAAATGAAACTAAAAAAGAACAGCTAAGAATTTTTTATCAAGAGGTCCCACATGAATACCACATGTCTCCCCACATTTTAACCACGTGAATAGAAAAATAAATAGAACTGAAAATGATCATCCAGGCGGGATGGATGTTCAGGGGGGCACAGTCTTCCCTCAATATAAAAAAAATGTTTCAATTCTTCTTTTTGAAAAATGTCCGTAGAAATTTATTTTTGAATATTTAATAATTTTTAATTGTTAAATTTCTGTATTGCTTTTAATGTTGAAAAGTTTTAAATATTGTCTTGCTCGAGAGCTTTTGACAAAATAAATAAATAAATAAAAATAGTTTAGCTTATTTTCATATATATATAGTGTAGGGGGGGGGGGGGGGGTAAAGATACGCACTTTCCATACATTTTGATTTTTAACGAACACATTGGTCTAAACTTATGTGACGACTGATGTTATATTAGAATCTTAGGCAAGTGCCACCATCAACCGATATTCTGTCAAATTATAATTTCCTGAGAAATTACAATTTTTAAAAAACATTGTTTTGCGTATCTTTGCTCCATTGGTTGGGGTAAAAACCCGCAGTGGTGGAGCAAAGATACATCACTGCGGATTTTTGCCCCATTTCCACTAAAACGAATGAGTTATGTAAAAGCCTGTTATGTGAAACTCTGCTTCTGTACTAAACTTTATGTACAGGGCTACTATAATTAAAATTCGCCTATTCAGAAGTATCTAGCGCTAGTGCTAGACTCCTAATGAAATTAATATCTATACTTAAACTTGGATCTATAGTAAATTTTACTAGTATCTATAGTTAAATTGAAAATTACAAGTTAAACCTTGAAAAAGAATAAAACAATGTTCTGTGAGAGACCGCAAACAGCAGTTAACCCGTAACTGCTGTGACAAAATTATTGCATAAATACTAAGAGCGGTCTCCGAAACCGCTTGATCGTAGAATGAATAGACTGATTCATAAGATACTGTTTCTGTACTAAACTTTATGTAAAGGCCTATTATAATTAAAATTCCCTTATTCAGAAGTCTCTAGCGATATTACTAAGTTTACAAACGGATCAAAATTTCACTAACATCAATATTTAAACTCAAAATTATAAGTTAAACTGGAAAAACTGAATAGCAGCGGTGTGTGAGACCGCTAACAGGAATTAAGGATTAAAACAAATGCATTTCATGAAACAAAAATATTGTTTTTTTAAAGTAGGTAGGTAGATACCTGCGTTCTATATTTTATAAAAGTTTTCTAGAAATGAGAAATTGCTTACAGTAGTAACTTAAAGAAAAATATAAAGCTTTCCACAATGTAATTGTGTAAAGCTTTGCATCTAGCTATAACGATGGGGCAAAGCCCCGCATCTTAAACATGCGCGTATCTTTACCCCAAGACGGATGCGTGTTTTCACCCTCTGAAAAGACTCGCTCGCTAATGCTTTGTTTACAGGTGTTTTTAATGAGGACACTTTCATTTTCGGAACCGGTTTCGAAAGTAAAAACATCCTCATTTTAAAAAATCTGCAATCAAAAGCGAAAAAGTATAAACATTCATCTCAGTTATCAAATGCAAAAAAAATCTTTTAAAAGTATTGAAATGCGACCAAGATATCTTTATAAATTTCTTCCATAGGATTAGCATTAGCGAATGCGTCTTTTCGTTTGACTGAAGTAGCCTCTTAAAACAAAAAACTACAATTTTCTTCTTAAATATTTCTTAGATGCTCTTCTATTTCTAAGCCCCAACTAAGAGTCTTCCAAAGGCCGGGTTGCACCCGACCCGAATCTGAAATTTTTGCTGAAAGTCAGTCAACCCGAAACCCGACATAAAGGAATTCGTCAACCAAGTCGAAAATTGAAAAAAAAGTCGTCAATCCGACCCTAATTCGACACGAAAGAAAATTAGTTCATATTTTATAGAATGAACAACTATACAGAGTGTCCGGTCTCAACGGTGTCCAATGGCTAATTCCTAAACCGTTAGTCAAAGACATATAATTCCAATTACAAAACTGTTTTAAATCAGGTAAAGAAATATTTCAAAAGCGATTTGGGTCAATAAAAAATTTCTTAAAAAATTACGAAATTTAAATTTTTATACGGTCCCCCGGTCCTATAAGTTATATTTAGTAAAACTTTCCTATTACACTGACAAGTAAGACAAAAAAAGTCCCATTCATATAACACTAAAATTGAGCCAGTTATGAAACTTTAAAAATGCATGACTTATGCCACTTTTCTGCTCTGAAAACAAATGAGTTCGGCTTGGCTTTGAGGGATCACATACCAAGTGCTTAAAGTATTCGAAGATCTTATTTCATGTGTATCTGCGCTTTGAAAAAAATCGTACAAGTATTACGATTAAGTTAACATTTATTAAGTTTCAGATTGGCTAAAATAACATATGTTTTATTTTGTCATGATTTGAGACTGTTTCATTTATGATTTCTTTTAACAAAAATTATGTTATTTTTATAAGTTTTTATGTTACTTCAACGATCGTATGTATGTTTTTCCAGTTCAAAATTTGTACTGTAACTTTAACTCACTTTTAAATATCCGATCAAGATTACGTTTCACATACTGGCGCAAATCCAATAACAATCTAATATTATTACGATTTTCGGTGGTTACCATTTATACTTATTTTACAGGATAACACAAAAAAATTCGGATAGATTACCGCCAAGAAGCTTAAGAAAAAGTTTTAGATTAGATAATACAAGACTGCGATTGTTGGTTTTTTTTTTTTTTTTTTTTTTTTTTTTAAACTGTTATGTATTTTTTAGCACTGAATCCGAAAATTACATTAATTTTTAACCATCATGTCAGGATATTTCGCAAATCATAAATTATCAAATTTAAAGAATAACAAAAATCGGATACTATAAAGTAGAGGAGATGGTTGTGTTTTTTAACTTTTGATAATTGATTTTTACGTACTTTTTACCACTGAATCTGAAAATGACCTTCATTTTTAACCATCACGTTAGAATTGTTTTTGCAAATCGTAAATGTGTAAGTTTTAATATAGCGAAAATCTCATACTATGTGAAACTTTTTTTGTTTTATTTTATTTTATTTTATTTTATTCAATAATTTATTCGATATTTTTGCTCATCCCGGGATTCTTACAGCTAAATAGCTGAGTGGTCCGATGAGATGAGGGAGGAGATTCAATTTTAACTTTGAAATTTGCGGAAAATCCTGATGTGATGGTTAAAAATGAAGGTCAATTTCAGATTCAGCGGTACAGAATACATAAGAATCAATTATCAAAAGCTAAAAGACATTACATACCCCAACTTTATCAGGCTAATGTAATCTAATAATATTTTAAAATACGTATCATTTTGTAAACAATTGAGGGTGTTAATTTAGCATCATTTTATTTAACAAAAATTCTGTTTTTTCTTTCTTCTTAAATGTTCATTACAAATTGTATATTTTGCATTAATATGTCAGAGTGATTAAAGATTTCAAATTTATATTGCAATGTTAATTTTACTCTCAACCATTTTTTAATATATCTGACGAAATTATATTTCGACTAAATTTGTGAATGACCCCCAATTTGCAGCAAAAAATATGCTCCAACTTTAAACAGCTATTATTCTGTCAATTTTAATCGTAGAATAACGGGACTTTTTGTGTATTACTTGTCAGTGTAAAAGGAAAATTTTACTAAATATAACTTATAGGACCGGGGGACCGTATAAAAATTTAAATTTCGTAATTTTTTAAGAAATGTTCTTATTGACCCAAATCGCTTTTAAAATATTTCTTTACCTGATTTAAAACATTTTTGTAATTGGAACTATATGTCTATGACTAACGGTTTAGGAATTAGCCATTGGACACCTTTGAGACCGGACACCCTGTATAAAATTAAAAAAAAAAGCCTACAATTTTATCTTTTTTGTATAAAAATGAACTTAAATACACTCATTAATATTCAAATATATAGATTTTTCATTTGAAAAATATTCAGTACATATTTTCTTTGGAAAATCAGGTCAAATCAAAAGTGTCATA
Source organism: Maratus speciosus (assembly GCA_963932465.1). NCBI lineage: Eukaryota > Metazoa > Arthropoda > Arachnida > Araneae > Salticidae > Maratus > Maratus speciosus. Next base: position 92,909,299 of record OZ010786.1, on the reverse strand, counting down.
ACCTAACCCGAAGCATTTAAAATCTATCCGGTTTCGGGATAAATTTGGTTATCCTATCCGATGGAGGACCGTAATTCTAACCCACTGTAGAGAAAACAATTATTTCATGAATTTTGAGAGTAAAGTGAATAAACTCAATAATGAAATATATTTAATGTAACATTTAAATATATATATATTAGTCGTCATATTTAAAAAACAAAAAAAATTTTTAATGTGACGTCTAATATATATTTTTTAAATGTATTTTATGGAAACAGACCTGTATATATTACAGTGATTAAAATTGTCTTTAAAGTATGAATTAATGTCTGAAATTGGTATGTAAACTGTAAATTATAAATACAGGCATTACAATCTCAAATGTAGATAATTACATTTTTAAAATATGAGGATGATTACTCGGCACTTTAAGAGTAATATTCCTTTCATCTAATACATCATTCTTGAAGTAAGGGGAAAATTATTATTTCAAAAAACTAGTGCCAACCGAACAATTAAATTTTATTTTTTATTTTTTTAAGCGCTAAACTGTCTATAATGCTTGGCAGGAAATCCTGCCAGTCGCATTATACGGGTTATATATTTACACTGACGGAAAAAAAAATCCCAACACCAAGAAAGACTTGTGTTAGATAAACGAAATTTGGTAGGCGTGTTTATACATCTGAAAGATGACATCGATTGAAATTTCGCGCTTCGCGCATAAGTGACTCAGAACTTGCAGATCAGGTTTACTTTAAATGCGTGCTGTAACGTTCATGGACGTTATTTAGCTTCGAAATGTGACGTATTGAGTTGATGTTAGCCAAGAATGCCTTTAACAAGACGAAGAAGCCACTGTCAACAGCTCACCGCGTTGGAACGAGGTCGCATATTCGGGCTACGAGAAGGTGGATTTTCTTTCCGCGATATTGCAGAAAGACTTGGCTGGAATGTATCCACTGTGCATGATTGTTGGAAGCAGTGGTCAAGGGATGGCACTACCTCAAGAAGACTGGGTTCCAGGCGGCCACGTGGCACTCCTGAGAGGGAAGATCGCCGTATTCGGCGTACGCCTGTGGCGCATCGCACTGCGTCTGCGGCAGAAATTCGAGCTGCAGTTGGTACCACAGTGACATAAAGAACTGTTAGAAATCGGTTACTTCAAGAACAGCTCCGAGCTAGGCACCTTGTAGCGTGCATTCCACTGGCTCCAAGCCATTGCCGTTTGCGAAGCCATTCGTGTCAAGCCATAGCTCATTGGTGGGCCGAGTGGAGATCTGTTGTGTTTCTTTTTGATCAGAAAACACAACAGATCTCCACTCTGTCCTCCAATGAGCTCTGACTTGACACCACTGGCGTCGCAAACGGCAATGGCTTGGAGTCATTAGAATGCATGCTACAGGGCGCCTGACTCGGAGCTGTCCTTTAAGTAACCGATTTCTAACAGTTCGTTGTGTCACTGTGATACCAACTGCAGCTCAAATTTCTGCCGCAGACGCAGTACGATGCGCCACAGTCGTACGCCGAATACGGCGATCTTCCCTCTCAGGAGTGCCACGTGGCCGTCTAGAACCCGGTCTTCTTGAGGCAGTACCATCCCTTGACCACTGCTTCCAACAATCATGCACAGTGGATACATTCCAGCCAAGCCTTTCTGCAATATCGCGGAAAGAAAATCCACCTTCTCGTAGCCCGAATGTACGACCTCGTTCCAACTCGGTGAGCTGTTGACAGTGGCTTCTTCGTTTTGTTAAAGGCATTCTTGGCTAACATCAATTCAATACGTCACATTTCGGAGCTAAATAACGCACACGAACTTTACAGCACGCATTTAAAGTAAACCTGATCTGCAAGTTCTGAGTGGCGCTACTACTAGCGCCACACTTACGCACGAAGCTCGAAATTTCAATCGATGTCATCTTTCAGATGTATAAACATGCCTACCAAATTTCGTTTATTTAACACAAGTCTTTCTTAGTGTTGGGATTTTTTTTTTCCGTCAGTGTATAAACATGGTAGATGCACCAGTAATGGACATCCTTAAGGAATTTCTCTAAAAATTGTTATTTAAGTAATAGTTATGTGTATTATATTCCAATTTTTTCAATATTATATTAATTTATCAACAATATTTAACCATTCCCATAGTCTCATTTCCCAATATGAATCAAAATTTAATTGCAAATAGCAGAAATATATCAAAACACCTAAAAGGCCAGTAATGGACACCCTTTGTTCCAGTAATGGACACCATCTATTCCAGTAATGGGCACCCCATAAAAAGTAATAAATATAATTGTTTTTATTACTGTATTTAGAACTAATCGAACGAAATTTTCGACCGAAAATAGAAATATTACCGAAATTCGGTTTCGGTCGATCCTAAATCTTAAATACTATTTAATTTTGAACGCTTTTTCAATTTGCATTATCTATATGTCTCCAACAGGTAAAAAATTAAAGCGCATTTCAATCCTTTTGAGAAACCCTGTGTGTATGCCGGAGTCGGAGTCTATTATTTCAGAAATCCAGGAGTTGGAGTCGGTCATTTTTCCTACCGACTCCGCAGCCCTGGTAATAATAATGCATGCAAGATCATTGTGACTTATGCACAAGAGACAAGGGATGGGAACATCTGTTTGGAAGAGTATTTAATCAGTCAGAAATTTATGCACGCTGTTGCTTATTCTATCGATACTTAAAAGGCATAAAAGACTCTCCTTTTTAGAAATAATCTACAAGTTTTTTAACATTATCTTTCGAGCGTTATTGACTTTCGCTGGCACTCGGAAGATAAAAATGTGTGTACTGCAAATAATAAACAACCGTGAGAAAATCTTTATATATATTCCCTTTATCTGGAGTTAGTTGCCCCGTGTTATCTGAAATAAATTGCTCATCTTTCCTTCAATAAAAACACTTCTTACTGACACACATCTGCCACCCTTCCTGGTTTTTTCAACTCAAATAAACATATTTTGAACCAGAAATTTTACTTAATAAATGTAATGAAATAAGTAACTCATAGAAATTTTAGAAATAAATTTTCTGATTCAAATTATGTTTGATTTGAAAAAACCTTTTGGTTGGCAGCTATCTATCTATATTATAAAGGACAAACATATATGTGCGTAACGCATACGTCATTTTGCGAATGGCAACACTTTGAAATTTGAAATAAAATTTTGGATTTGCAATTTTCTGTACTCTACTGCAAATTTTTAAACTTCTAAACATCGCACATTTTACAATTTTTACACCGCCGTATAAGGAAAAAAAGGCTCTTTTAAATGCAATTTGATTTATAGCTGTATCTCAATTTAATTTTAAGATAATAATTTTTTTTTTTTTTTTTTGTAGTTTTTATTACATTTTTTGTAATTGTGGCAACTGCGGTACTCCATTTCTGTTGAAAGTAAAGGGAGGAAAAAGGAAAATAGTAGATTGCTGTATCTTTTTGTTGCCATTTTCTCATAAATACTGAAAAAAAAAAATTAATTAAAATACGTGCTATGTCAGGAATATCCTCTGTTTAAAACCTGGTAGTTTTGGCTTTATTTCGTTGTTATTTATTAAATGATTTTCAGTTTATTGCAGTTTAACTTTACAAACGATACAACACTTTCGCTTTACAAAAATATATTTTAAAGAATATTAGTGTTACTTATTTCCCCCCACCACCACACACACACACATTGACTTAATTCGTATCAAAAATCTGAAAGAATAAAATTTTATTAATCCGTGTGTAATTACATTTTCCGAATTCTGAAAAAAATATAAATGAATGATTTCTGATAAAACGTGGAGCTATTATAAATAAAAAATGAAGTTATATAAATCATTAGATACCCAAGATTGTTTTGCCGAGCTTCTTAAATGACGTCGTTGCTTTCTGTTGGATTTGTGTATTATTCCGCGATAATGATGTCATTTGCGTACCGTTCTATAGATGTTGTTTAAGACGTTATCGTAAAAGTGGGATGTTTTAGCGGATGCAATTGACAAAAAAGGCATGTATTTTAATTCTTAAAACTGAAGTATGCTTTGTAGAAGTGCATCATTTTCACCCCAGCTGCTTTGAAAATTCTTCACAGGTGAAAATGTTTTATCTTTGAAAATAGCGTAATCGAAAGTACACACTGATAAAACGCAATGTTTTACCAACATTTAGAGTGACTTTATAAAAGAATAGTAACATACAGTGTGCATACTCTTTGTCCGAAAAATAGCGATTTATATTACAGAACTTGATGATTTTCTCTTGGATGAATTCGCTTCGCCGAGTTAGACAAGCAATCAAAGAGGATCTTAGCAATAATTCGAGGTTTAAATAATATCAGGTTACCCAAGTTTTTGTCCAAAATTCTCTCGACTAATAAAATTTTATTGCTATTCTTTAAGACATGTTAGTATAATTTTATCAAAATAACATAATTTGTTTAATTTTTCATAATTTTATATAATCTATATTATTTAAAACACAAGAATATTTTTTAGTCATCTGCCCTGAGCTTTCTGCTGAACCAAATTTTTAATAATTTTTTTAACTGAAAGCTGTTCATTTCTAGATGTGCCCGCACTATCTGTTTTTTTAATATCCCATTATTATATTTTAATTTTAAAAGTATTCTGTGAAACTTCTTCAAAATGATTCATAATTATATTGCTTTCATTATTGCAGAGAAGAGAGAAATAATGGGGTTTATTTATCTTTATTCATGTGATTATCTGATAAAAATTCAAAATTGTTAATAAAAATTGTTGTGTAGGGTTTAATGGCGCAAAATCCCATTAGGGACATAATATTTTGAACGGAAAATTACGTACTGCTTTTGAAAACACGCATTTTACTCATAAAGTTTCCATATTTTTTTCCTTCTATATGTGTACTAAGTTTCAGACACTAGGTGAAATGCTTAAGTAAGTGAAAATGACGTCATATTTAAAAGTAACGATGATTTTCTTAGATGAAACTAAACTTTTTAACCCAAATGCGTAAAAAAAACATAAATTACGGTAATTTTTGCTCTCCGGTACTGACATTAGAATCTTGAGTTAAGAGTGCTTCTGTTCACATGCAAAGATTTTGCTGACAATCGTGACTTCACGTTTTGAGTTAAAATATTTTAAAATGGTCAAATGGAAATACCAATTTTTTAAAAAGAATGATTGCGGGTATGAGAGGTTAATTTTTAAATTTATCTGTATCGCATGGAGCTCGATTAAGAAAGATTAATCTGTTTGCCCTTAACGTCTTCAGTTCCGAAGCTAAAATGATAATACAAATGCTTATTCTTTGGTTTTTTCCAAACAAATGACATCGAAAATGACAGAAAAAATATCTTTTCTGAAATTGATCCTTTAGTAATTTAGGTTAAAAAATATGGATCTAAAACTACAAGCCCCCTGAAAAACATCAATGTAATAACCATTAACCTAAATTAACGCAATCACATATTTGAGAGTTTTAAACAAGTAAATAATCTACAAATACTCAAAATTTTTTATTGAAAAAGATTTAAGTTAAATACTTATGAAGATTTCCCGCTATCTTGGTCATACTGTCTTTTGGGCATTTTTATGCATTTTGCAAACTCAGATGAAAATAACATTTATTTTATGTGGGAATCAGATTAGATCCATTTATTCGTTTGCTTTGGACGCAAAAAATATTCAGCTATTAAGAAGTGATGTGAAAATGTAAAAAATCGGACATTTTAATTTTTACCGAAGAGATTAAAACAACATAAAGAGTTCATAATTTTCTTACGACTGATATTCCGTAAACAAAAATAAAACTTCCTCTATGATTAAATAATAATATAAATAAAACACAAATTTAACAGACATGTAATTGAACTACGCGCTTAAAGCTCTGAAATTATCAGAAAATAAAAGGATGCCGTAAGCAGCAAATCTTAGGCTAATAACTCTTAGCATGCGGCTAATACGAAAAAAACGCTTTGGATAAATTTAAAAAGTTTATATGATTGTATAATTCATATTTATCATATGAAAAATGCTTTGTTATTTTTAGTGGGCAATCTAGAAAATATATTGCATGTAAAAAAAAAATATTATTTTGCAATTAAAAAAATGATTTTCACCTGTATTCTGTAAACCGGGAAGCCCGTATACGATTCCCTAGTGCTAATAAAAACTAGATTACTCCGATGAGTAAATTGTTATAAATAATAGAATTATAGTTGATTCATTTTTTAATGGACTTGAAGAAAAGAATAATTACTCAAACTAATATATATATTATATGTATATATATATATATGTACGTATGTGTGTGTATATACATATTTGTATGCCTGCGGACTCTTCTCTAGAAGTTCCTATACTCAATAAAAACTGTAAGTATGAATTGTGTGTTTTTTAAGTAAGAAATACACTAGCATCGACTCCTAAAACCCATTTTATAAGAAGTATAATATATATATAAGATGTGGACTAGCATAACTGGAAGAGACAGAAAGAAAATAACTTTGATAAGGAGTCAGACGAAAGTTTTTGACGTCATAGAGAGAATTAAACGGCTAACATGGGAATGGGCTGGGCACATTACAAGAAGGCAAGACAATAAATAGAAGGAGCACAAACGCTCTATAGTGGTATCCGAGAGATGTAAAACGACCAAGAAGCCGACCTCAAGTAAGATGGAGTGACGAAATCAGAAAAGTGGCCGGTGTTAATTGGATAGTCACCTCATTTATCTATTTAGATAAATGAGGAATTTTACTATGAATCAAGCTTAGGTGTAAATGGAAACATTTTCTGGCTACACTTTTTTCAACTCGTATTCTCACCCTTTTACATTTTAAGTGTTAAGTCTATTTATAAAAGCATAATGGCCCAGATTATGTAAATGTTGATTCATTTAATGTTTCTATTATCTGCTTTCTTTTCACAATATAATCTGTGGGAATGTCCATTGGTTACTGTTGTGATCGTTAGAGCAAAGTTTCGGAAAAACTTCCAATTATTTTATTATAAAATGTAATGTGGATAAAATTGAAATAACCAATTAAATACCTACCATCATGTTCCACTCTCATAAAATATACCTAATTTTTAACAAAATTTTGATTTATTATACAGACTCCCATAAAATATATCCAATTTGTAATAAAATTTTGATTCATTATATAGACAAGTAAAATATTTTTTGTTTCAAATTAGATGTATTTTATGTAAGTGAAACACAATGATATTTAACTAGTAATATCAATTTTTATCCTAATAATAAAATAATTGGAAGCATTTCTGAAAATTTGCTCTAATGGTCACAAGAGTAATGAATGGACATACCCCAGTGTCTTCAACATCAGGGAAAACATAAAATGCAACCAATCTTGGACTTTTCCAAGAATTTTACTTCATATGTTTCATCTGCTTCAATAGCCATAATTTTGCCTCTGAATTTTTCGTCTTTTTTCCCCAAATACTGGAGTTTCAATCATGTACTACAGATACATCTATTTTTACTTTTGGGGTATCTTCCGCACATTATAGTCTAATTTAAATGTCTTCATTTGTTACAACTTCATCTGCTATTGCTTGGACATGCTTATGTTTCAGCTTTGAAATTTATTCTATGATTATTTGGAGGTGTGGCAGATTGATAGGTACTGAGAAAGCAAGGATATGTCAAAGCCACACTGCTCTTACTTTTGTCGACAATTCTGGTTTTCTATTTCCCAACTCTTTCGACCACCTCTTCTTAAAATTTCAAATCCTATCAGCACCTGATATGCCATCTAGAAAAGGAATATTTCTAGAAGTGGGCAATGATTTGACCAAATTATATACAATGAATTTCAAGTCTTTCTGATCTTTTAGAATAATGCATCAGGGCCGAAACTAGCCTTTTTTGCACCTGGGGCAAACATGGATTTTGGTGCCCCTCCCCCCCCCCCCTCCTCCTGCAAAGTATATTTACAAAGAAAATTTTACTAATTTTCTAATAGCCGACTTATTTTAAAATTTAAAATACTTAATACTGAACTACGTAATCCGCTTTTTAGAATATTGATTCATTAAAATCTTGAAAACGGAATCGGAAAAAAAAAAAAAAAAAAAAAAAAACCGCTTTATACAAGATCTTTATGCCATATCATGCTTAGATTCTTCTATGCTTTGGCATACCAGAAAAATAGGATAATTTTAACAGTACCGTGCTAAATATAGACTTGAGAAAAATCGACAAACAAAATCTTCATTTGGCACCCAGGGCACATGCCCCCTCTTACCCCCCCCCCCCCCCATAATTTCGGCCCTGTAACGCACTGTGCATTATATAAACATTTTACAGTATTTTTAAAACTAATTCTATTCTAATTCCAGTAAAATAAAGAATTTTATGCAGAAAACTTCTATATAACACCTTAAAAATACTACAAACGTTAAGCCTAACACTATACCCATTTATAAGATTTAAGATAAAACAATAAAAACCAGACATTTTCTTGTTTGTAATTTGGAAAAGTATTAGATGTGCTTAATGAACAAAATGAGGTCAAATAAATGAGTTTATAGCAGATATTATGAGGTGCAGGAAGAAGTTTAATCAGACCATATGTGGCATGAAATTGTCCTCAAACAGTTTTACTGTTGCCACTCAAATATAACAAACTATGAAAACAAAAATAAAGTAGGAGAAGGAAGCTTAAACATCAAACAATCACATGTAATTTTGAAAACTATAAATATGTTAAAAAAGTTTTTAAAAATTCAACGATATTTTTTGACTACCCATTTTACCCCACCTGATCCTATATAATTTTAAATATAATACAAGATGTGTAAAAAAAGATAGAACACGTTTTATGCCATTAGTAGTGCATACTAAACTATTTTTCTATAGAAAGCCACTAATTCAATCGCGTTTAAATGCACGAATTGATTGAATAATCAAGAGAATTTTGCCGAATAAGGAAATAAATATTATTAAAATATATTCGGTTTGTTCCTTATGCTTTCTTGCGCAGCCATCGTCCTTGGTTGAGGAAACAAGATGAGAAGATGCTATGTAAAATCAGATTAGAAGCTCGACCTTGGAGGTAATACAATAAAGATATGATTTTTTCCGATATTGCACCGGAGCAATTTCTTGTCTTTCTCTAACCACCTGAAACGCCTATCAGAATCTTCAGCCAAGACCTTGGGAAAGTCTCACACCTGTTAACATGATCATTGATCCTTAGGATTTGAGTTCGAACGAATATGAACAATCTGTATTTCTTTTAGCGCGCCATAATATTGATTTTCAAAATCTTAAGGTGTCTCACTATCCTCACTTTGGGTAAAAAATGGCAAAAATATAAATTTTTAACATTTTTGTTCAAAATGTAATTACATCCCTAGCATATTATTATTCTGGCAAAGATACTTACTAATTAGATATGAGTTCGGGCATTTCTTTTTCGGAGCCCGAGCAGATAAATTTTGTGTCAACCGAAAGTACACGCCATAGAAAATTGTTAATAACGTTTCAAAATCGCTTCAAGATTAATTTTCTCATTTTACACAGAAATAAGCATTAATCTCAACTACTCCCTCATGAGAACGTTTCGTGATTTCTTAGTCCCTGAAAACCTGTTTAAAATAGCAAATTTTCCATTTATACTTAGCCACTGGCAGAAATCTGCAAAAGTCAACTCTTCTAAAATATCACTGTACAACTGTGGGGGAAAGTTATTGTAAAATTTTAAAGTGAAAACAAAACAGATAGCAATGTTACTAAATGGTGTATACGCAATATTGGATAGTTAAAAATTAAACAAACATTAAAATTAAATTAAAATACTTAAAATCGACGTTTCGGTCAACTTCTATGACCATCATCAGGAAAAAGATGTTATATTGCTTTTAAAGTTTTAATAAATTTGACTAGCAGCCTAAATAACAAGTAGATGGATTTATCAAATATATATATATATATATATATATATATAACATATAAATTTAATAGTTTAGAAGTTAAATTATTATAATTCTTTTAATTAGACTTTTCTTTGATGCAACATTTACATTTTTTTAGACAATTTTGAATTTCATAGTTTCTTTTTTTAATTTCTTTATAAAGACTATTCAATTCTTAACATTATATGGTAGAAGAAAAGATTCTTTAATAAAGTGATCATAAATCATTTTACAAAACAAATTTTTTCTAAATAATACTGAATAGTTATGATTTTTATTTATGAATTTCTTTTGTACATTAAATTTGAAAGTACTCCCATTACAGCAAATTTAAAAAATCGCATCTCAAATAATATATTTACTGCAGCAATAACGTTCTGAATTTATCCGCGTATTTTTCCCAATTTCATTTGTCCGGAACTGGAATTCGTTCCGGGCATCTCTGCTCTTCTCCCAAATGAAGTGCACCTGGTCACGTGAGCCGGGCCGTTACTCCATTATCGATCCAAAAGGAAGAAACTAAATTTTATAGAATAGAGTATAGTTGCTACTTCTTGAGACAATATTTCTTCGAAAGAAGATATATTTCGAGCGTCTACAAGCTCAGGCATTTTGAAAACTGATACTTAGTTTTTTATGGTGTTAAGTTTAGGAAGTATTTTTCCCATTATCTGCGATTATTTAAAAAATATTCCGTGTAGGGTCATAGAAGGGAGAGGTGATAAAATGACTCGTGTGCATATTCGGATTACAGCCCTGTATCCAAGATAGAGATCTGCACGGGCCCGTACTCCACCCGGCTTGCGTGCCGTACAGGTCTGCACGGGCCGAAATTTCTAGGCCCGGATTTCTAGGCCCGGGCCCGGCCGATTCATAGAATAAAAAATTCGGCCCGGCCCGATACAAAAATTAAAAGTTCGGCCCGAGTGAATTTCTACAAAACATTGATTTTTACGTCGATTTGGTTAAAAATTTGTCTTGTACGAGGAGTTCTGACCGAAAATATTTATCTTAACTTTTTTTTTTCATGTTTATAATCTTTATTTTTATAGAAGTGCCGCAGGCTGCGATATTTATTTTTTTAATGAATCTCTATTTCTTGTATATAAATGTTTCAGTTATCATTAATATTGTTAATCCATATTCCATATATAGTTATATATTCCATATAGTTATATATTCCATATATAGTTAATCCATATATAGAAGAGTTAAAAATCTGAAAAATGCTATACAGTAATATCTTCTAAGATGGAATTGCACAGAAAAGCGGAAAAAAAATTGCGTTATAGACAAGTTCCCTTCTTAGCAAGTGTAAATGTATTATAAATTCTTTTCTTACGTATTAGTATATCAATTTTGCATGGATCAACACGTTTTTCAGTTTAAAATAGGGTTCCATCATACGCAGTTACTTTTTCACACGTTTTACTAGATTTTAATTTAGCTATATTTTAATAAGCGTAGACATCTACTATTCTTTAAAAAGAATAAATTTTAATGTTTAAGTGCAGAATAATGGCGATTTAAAAATATATGCATTTTTTGCAAAAATTTTTCCCCCAGGCCTAATTTTACTGACCTTTGAGCGGACTAGGTCACGCCGAGACAAAGATTTTCATACGAACTGGGTCAAAACTAGAACTGAAAATTTTGGGCCGTGAAGACTAGGAATGAAACCAGTCCCGGCTCTGTACGGAAAAAAAGTTAGGCCCGGCCCGAACCTTCAGAAAAAAGTCTGGCCCGGCCCCGACCCGGCCCGAGTGCCGTGAATGAAAATCGACCTTAGCCCGGACCGCGGGCCGGGCCGGTCTCGTGCTTTGGGCCTCGGGCCAGCCCTTGCAGATCTCTAGCGTGTCGGTCCGGTGGATTAAAGACAATTTTTTTAACGGGTCGGACCGATGAAAAATTTCGGGCCGATATAAAATTCAAAAGGATCAAACTAAGACAATAAAATGTAAAAATGTTTCAATGGATTTGACGGAGATTAGGATAAGTATAAATATTCTGCACGAACCGATGCTAGATTGACATCAATACAGAAATGTAGCATGTCTAGCGTAGAGCAGCAGTTGCATCGTGTCTGAACCAGGGCTTAGCGTCTTGCAAAAGTGTAAAATTGTAATGTTGTTTTCATTGCATTTTGTTTAAATGCTAAGAAAATATGATTCTTTCAACATTATATAAAAAAAAAACATAATTACAAATATGAATGTAATCCTTGAGAGTATTAATCATTCTTTAATGTATTTAAAATTAATCTCCCGCACAAATTATGGGGGGGGAAGCCATATGAACCGCGAATCACTTACAGAACCGGCTACCTTCAAAATCGGTAAGCACCACGCCCTATGAATTATGGATGAATAGGAGACCAAATTTGAAATATCTCAAAGTTTTTGGCTGTACTGCATACGCCTACATACACAAATCAAAGAGAGGAAAATTAGACAATAGAGCGGAAAAGGGCACTTTTGTCGGATACGACAGTCGCTCTAAGCTGTACGGAATCTATACAAGTGACGGAAGAGTAATATTGGCCAGAAGCGTAAAATTTATAGAAAATAAAAATAATCCAGATACTAACGAAAATCTAGATAGAACAGAATTAATCACGGAAACAAACAAACAAACACAACAGAAAGACACGAATGAAATGAAAATAGACCTGACACCAACTCAAAATGAACTAAGTCCACCACCCTAGTCACAACAACAAATTCCACAAGTGAGAAGATCAGAAAGAACCAATAGAGGTGTGCCGCCGGACTGGTTTGCTTATGCAGTCCGGCACGATCCAGTATATGTACCTAACAGTTGGGAAGATATGATGAGTATAGAAAATCCTATAGAAAAACAGAACTGGATAAAAACGACAGAAGAGGAAATGAATTCCCTTAATGAAAATGAAACCTGGTGTTTAGTTGATCCCCCACAAGGAGCAAGAGTAATTGGGTCGAAATGGACTTTTAAAGCGAAATATGACGAATTCGGAAAAATCAAGCGTTACAAAGCGAGATTGGTCGCACAAGGATTTTGACAAAAATACGGAGTAGATTTCGATGAAACTTATGCGCCAGTAGTTTCCCATACAAGTTTAAGGGTCTTCATAACTGCCGCAGTATACCACAATCTCAATATTAGGCAGATTGACATCAAAACGGCATTTTTACATGGTGAATTGGAAGAAAATGTTTATGTATCCCAACCTAAGGGGTATATAAACACTAGAGAACCCAATAAGGTTTGTAAGATTAAAAAAAAAGCCCTATATTGACTAAAACAAGCTGCAAGAGCATGGTATTCAAACATTAGTGAAACACTAAAAGAATTAAAATTTAAACAAAGCAATGCTGATAATTGCTTATTTATAAGAAAAGAAGGGGAAAACATGGCATATTATAGCATTATATAGCAGTATACGTGGACGATATACTAATCGCAGGAAAAAGTGAAAATATAAATGACATAATAGATAAACTAAAATCTAAGTACGCACTTGAAGATTTATGTCAAATTTCCAATTACCTCGGGATAAAAATACAAAAGACTCACAACGGCTTTAAACTAAATCAAACAGGAAAAATAATAGAAATTGCAAAAAAAATTAATTTAGAAGATTCTAAGCCATATGGCACTCCAATGGAAACAGGCTTTCAACGATTAGACAATGAGGAAACACAAATGCCAAACAACACTAAGTACCGACAAGCAATAGGTGCGCTGTTATGTGTTGCTACAATAAGTAGGCCCGATATTTTAGTAGGTGTAAACATTTTGAGTAGAAAAAACAAAACGCCGTCTGAAAGAGATTGGAAAGGTGTTAAAAGATTAATAAGATATATATTCAACAGAAGACTTAAATTTAGTAATTAGCACGGAAGAACCACCCATTCTGGAAGTATATACTGATGCAGATTGGGGTGGGGATCTAAAAACAAAAAGATCGACAACAGGCAATTTATTCCTTTTAGGAAAGAATCCAATACAGTGGATAACGAAACGACAAACGTGTGTCGCACAATCATCTGCAGAGGCAGAGTTCGTTGCAGCGACGAGCGCAACACAAGAATTAATATGGCTGCTAAAACTATGAGAAGATCTTAATATACCACAAAAATTGCCTATAGTAATTTATGAAGACAATAAATCCTGCATAAAAATGATAGAACCCGAAAAGTTTTCTAATAAATCGAAGCACATTGACATTAAATATAATATGATTAAACAGCTTAAAGAAGATAAAATTATTGAATTGCGTTATTGCCCAAGCAAGTCAATGACAGCGGACATACTGACGAAACCAGAGCCCAAGCCTGAATTTCTAAATAATAGAAACAAACTGAAATTACAGAACAATCCTCGTTAGGAGATTAAGGGGGGGGGAATTGTTGACAGATATTGTGAAATATAATCTCCAAACAAGGACATTAAAACAATCAAGCTAAGTAAATTATTTTTTATGTGTCAAATGTGATTTATAATAGTAATTATCAAAAGTGCTTATGATCTGAAGGAAGGCAGGAAGTGAAAGTGATTCCATAATCGTAAACAGACATTTTATTATAAACATTTCGCGATACTCAAGAACTATAAACTCTTATTTTAAATTACTATTAATATAAATATTGATACAAATAATTTGTTATTAAGAATTACGTCACTAATTTCCTGTTCTTTATTGCTTATAATATTTATATTTTTTCTCTATTTTCACTTGTAATCTTGACTCTACAAAGGAGAGATGTAACTTCTAAAGCTTTATTAAATATTAATTTTTCTTTCTATTTATAAGTTTCCGCACAAATTTAAGATTTACAAGTCACACATAAAAAACATGTCTTTTAAATGACCTGGATGATCACACGTTCATCAAATGTTGATTAAATCAGAGATATGAGAAGATGAATACATAACTACCCTTCCGGACGCAGATTACCAGATGATAAACGAATATACATAAATGCAAGGTAAGCCCAATTTATCTTACCTATGTTTTGTTTTATATTGAAAAATAAATAGTTTATTTTTGAGGATAAAACCGAACATCACGCAAGTACTGATAGCAAGGTTTAAATATTGCTATCATATCCCGAATTTTAGAGGCTCCAAGGGCTGTCCCGCGTAACTACTGCGCGGAACGCCATAAGTCAAGATTTTTATGATTTAAAAGAAATCGTATCGTGGTATTCGTTATGCTGCATGGAGTGGAACTTAATGCCGTAAAACGTGTGAAGACAGGAGCTGTCTATAACGGAAATGTTTTATGGTTTCACTTACAAAGAAAACATTACAAATCTACCTGTCTAAAATGGAATTTTTTGCGGTTCCTAATGATTCTGCTTTCACAAGTTTTACTGTGCATTGTTCAGTAAGCCCTGTTTATAACGGAATTCTGTTTGTAAAGTAAAAGGGTCATACGATAAGATTACTATACAATTATATCTTCTAAATTATAATTTTGTTTCCTTCCCTAGTAATTTTGCTTTCACATGTTTTACTGTATAAGATTGTTGACTTTATTTAGCATAATAAAGCTTGCTAAGACTGAGTGAGTGACAAGGGACAGGAGAAAAATGCCGTAGGCTTTCGTCTTAGCAAGTATAATTGTAAGATATTCCTACCATAGGGACAATGAAATTTTTACGTTTAAGACAGGATTCCGTTATAGACAGGTCCCTTTTTCATGGTGTTTACTGCATGTTTAGGTCCCGATTTAGAAACCGCTGTTTCGCTTTTTTTGTCTCCTTGTCTCGTTCTTTTCAAACTCTGGACCTGTCAATGGCACTACATACACATGGGGTCTGGTCTGTGCCTTAGGCACGAAATTTCTAGGGGGCATTAAATTTTGCATTAATTCATTATATTTATGAAATTAATTTGATTTTACGTTTTGTTAATTAATGTAATTAATAAACAAATTAATATTCATTTTAAAAAATGAAGTACTGACTAATCTTAGACTGTTATTCGCGTTAATGAAATCTGCCAATAAGACAGTTTTCTTATACCTTTTTATAAGCATTTTAACTTCCTGCTCCTATTTTTTATGCTAAAGTGATGTAGTCACTACCTTGGACTTATTGCAATAAGCTTGAATGTTTGGACAAACAGCTGGCTATTTTCTAATTATCCTAAAACTGCATAGGTTCATTTTAATAAGCCTAAAAAAATGTGTGTGATTGAGAAACAAGTGGTGATTTTTCAATTAGTCTAATGCTGCATAAGTTCTTTGCAATAAGCCTGAAAAATGGAGGCTGATTGGAAAAAGGAGATGATTCTCCAATTAGCCTGGCTTTTTGCAAACAGCCGAGGCTGTTTGGAAAGATCCGGATTTCTCAATTAGCCTGCGACATATATAGGGGAGAGTGGGGTACAGTGGACGACCCCTTATATTTTATTTCTTTTAATTTTTTAGCTTTTCTTTTGGGATAATTGATTACAGCACTGAATTGATTACTTATAGCCTTCAGAACACATTGTTAGCTCAGAATGAACCATTTTATCCTGACTTGTTGTTTTGAGCTTCTAAAAGTAAACATTTTCATCATCATACTTTTCTTTATTTAGTAATTAAAGGTTATAGATAAATAACATATAGATAAAACAGCTTTTGTAAAGGTAAGATACTTTATTTAATTAAATTTTAAAGTTAATATGCTTAAAAGAAGGCTTTAAATAATATTTTTATGAGAATGTATTGAACTTCAACATGGGGCACAATGGACCGCAATCCACTGTTACTGTAATGCAGAATTTTCAAAATATTTAATAATTGCTTATTCTCTATAAATAAATATATTGTTTTAAATTAATTATTGAACTGTAACATAAAGTAAACAAAGAAAAAGGGCAATTTATTTAACATAGTAAGAAATATTTTGGTTTGCATTTACTGCTTTTAAAAAATATGAAAGTACCTTATTGATTGTAGTCTGTTATTACTAAAATAATTTCTGCAGGTTCTGAAATTTTATTGCTCATTTTAGATGTTATATAAAACAAATTTGGAATCAAAAATTTATTGTTATTAATCTGTTGTTTATATCATTGTTCTCGTAATTTCGCCCTCAGACCCAAAAGTATTTCAGGAAAATTTCAGGCTTATAAGTATTTTGGAGTTTTATTTGCAAATTTTAATGTGCGATGACTTTATTTTTTTAATAACTTCTTATTTTCAATTGTCTCTGTATCTTAAACTGCTATTATTTAAAAAATATAATAATTTTTCTTTAATCTTTCTGTTTTGCTTTGTATGTGTTTCGTTTGAAAATGCAAATACTCGCAAATTTGCATTATTATGTTATTTTGGAAGTAAAGGAGAAATAAAGAAGAATTAGATTAGTCAAAAATAAATTTATATTGTATTTCAAATAATACATAATAGTGGACCACTGGTGAGGCACACTGGTTTACTTTATGAACGTATACAAATTTATTTATTTTTGAAAAAGTATTTGAAACTATGTTCTGGAAAAATTCTGAGGCATGTAAAAATGTTTAAGGAATGTTCAAGAATATTTTCTAGGTACATTTCTTTTCATTTAAAAAAAAAAAAAAAAAAAAAAACTCTAAAGTGCAAAAGTGGTCTGCTGTGCCCCAGTCTCCCATATATTATAGCCCATGTTTTCTGCTATGACAAGATATGGGGCATTCTCACAATCTTTTGCCTTACTGGGAATAAAAATCTGGTGAAATTAAACTTGCTAAAATAACATTTTAATCTGATAGACGAATGCCTTAATGATTCAAAATAAAGAAAAATGGTCAGAAGAGAAAATTTTTTTATTTAACTGAGGTTTCAGTTAAACTTGCGAGTTTAATTTTCCTTACCATTTTACACTATAACTGTCATTCATTTTCAATATTTGAGATGTTGAGGCTAACAGCTTAGATCACTTCTCACGAATCGAGAAGCTTAAAATCTTGCACATTCAGTGTGTCTCTAAATGGTTTTGTGGTATGCGAGAAAAAAAAATTTCTATATTTCTCTGGTTTTCTCGTCTTTCCTTATGTTTTATTATTCCAATACATTATATGGGCAGTGATAAACTAGGCAAATTTGCCAGTCTATTATATGAAATAATGCATTTTTCTGCGACATGTGGTGTTCTGCCGACTGACGATTAGACATATACCTGCCGCTTTGTTTTCTTACATTTCTATGATCATTTGATCATATCTACCGGGTGTCCCAAAAAGGACTGACTGATTTTAAAATTCAATAACTTGCAAACGGTGACAGATATTTAAAAAATTCTTGCAGGAGGGTTATGCATAAGGTCAAAAGTTTTTTTACAGTGATTTTCAATTTTAGTTCGAATTACAAACAATAGATGGCGCTGCGATCAATAGACGCTTAATTCAGGCTCGATTTTTGGTACTTCGTGGCCCGGATAATACATTTCCATCTCCTTTTTCAGCATGGAACAAGAGAAAGGACCAGAAATCGAGCCTGTATTTAGCGACTATTGCTTACAGCGCCATCTATTGTTTGTAATTCGAACTAAAATCGAAAATCACTGTAATAAAACTTTTGACCTTTTGCGTAACCCACCTGCAAGAATTTTTTAAATATCTGTCTCCGTTTGCAAGTTATTGAATTTTAAAATCAGTCAGTCCTTTTTGGGACACCCGGTATATTCCATTTGTTAATCAATAGATAAGTTTTTTATTTCTATTTTAATAGAATCTAATAGTGAGCTATATTTAAATTGATGTTTTGTATTTTCCTGTAACAATTCTGTGGATTGTTATTTACCATCTCAAAATTTAAGTTTCGGTCACTTTATTGTTCGAGTATGTTAGTTTTTACTTTCTTCTATCTTCAATAGAAGAAAGTATTGTAATCGAAATTTTTTTCGACTTCCGGTTTTCGACGGATTTGCATGTTTTAGGGGTCAGAGATTCCAAAAAACATGTTTATAGAAAATGTCTGTCCGTCTGTCCGTCTGTCCGTCCGTCCGTCTGTCCGTCTGTCTGTCTGTCGCCATTGTACCATCAAAAAGTGTATGCAGTTATGTCTAGAATTAAACCAAAATTTTATTATAAGTTTTTGGCTATGGCCAGCAGGTCCTCCCGGAATTTAGAAAAAATTCGCCGGTAGGGGGAGCTGATATAACAATTTTTGTGCGATTTTGAATATTGTACCATCCAAAAGTGTATGGAGTTATGCATAGAATTGAACGAAATTTTTATTTTAAGTTTTTGGATATGACAAGCAGGTCCTCCCTGAATTTGGAAAAAATTCGCCGGTAGGGGGCGCTGTAAATGCGTTTTTTGTGCGATTTTGAATATTGTACCATCGAAAAGTGTA
This sequence comes from Maratus speciosus, assembly GCA_963932465.1. Classification (NCBI taxonomy): domain Eukaryota; kingdom Metazoa; phylum Arthropoda; class Arachnida; order Araneae; family Salticidae; genus Maratus; species Maratus speciosus. Next base: position 92,890,065 of record OZ010786.1, on the reverse strand, counting down.
TGAAGTTATGCATAGAATTGAACCAAATTTTTATTTTAAGTTTTTGGCTATGGCAAGCAGGTCCTCCCTGAATTTGGAAAAACTTCGCCGGTAGGGGGCGCTGTAATAGCGATTTTTGGGCGCTTTTGAATATTGTACCGTCCGAAAGTGTATGAAGTTATGCATAGAATTAAACCAAAAAAAAAATTTAAGTTCTTGGCTATGGCAAGGAGGTCCTCCCTTAATTTGTTAAAAAAACGCTCGTAGAGGGCGCTGTAATAGCGATTTTTGTACAATTTTTGTGCCATTTTGAATATTGTACCGCCGGAAAGTGTATGAAGTTATGCATAGAATTGAACCAAATTTTATGTCTTTATTTTTGGTCATGTCACGAAGGTCCTCCCTGAATTTGGAAAAATTCTGCCGGAAGGGGGCACTATAATTGCGATGTCTGTACCATTTTCATTATTGTACCATCGAAAAGTTTATGAAGTTATCCATATAATTGAACCAATTTTTTTGTGCATGTTTCTGGCTATGGCAAACAAGTCCTCCCTGAACTTGAAAAAATTCCGAAAGAAGGGGGCGCTATAATTCCGATCTCTGTGCCATTTTCATTATTGTACCATCGAACAGCGTATAAAATTATGCATACAATTGAACCAAAATGTTTGTGCTTGTTTTTGGATTTGGCCAACAGGTTCTCCTTGAATTTGGAAATATTGCGCGGTAAAGGGGCTCCGTGCTAGCGATTTTTGTATACTTTTCTTGATTTTTCGTAGTTCTATTGTGCATCGGCGGCTCATGCAGCGGCGGGAACTCGCTTCCTGCTATGCCGGCTATTCGCAAACAGCTGATAACGACAGAATAAGGAAAAAGTAATAATTTTAACAAATATCATGATATAGATTAACTCGTTTTTAGTCCGTTTAATTGACTTGAGTAGAAATTTAAGATGAAAATCAAAGTTGGTATAGTATTGAACTAATAATATTGAAGTATTAACATCTGTAACTAGGTTTTGAAATATTAAGATGTATAAGATAGAAGAAAGTTTTGGGATTGACACATCCAACTGGTTTTAAAATATACTGATCGTATGTTGGATTGAATTGTTGATGAAGCTGTTTTCTGGACATATTTAGCTCTCAATTGCCACGCGCACATTATTGGTCTTTTATTACATGAATGAGTAATACCGGTTTTAACTTAAACATAGCAGTGGTCCGAATACCGGCTACCTAGAGTGGTCTAAATACCGGCTAGTCGGTATTTGGACCTCTCTCGATTGCTCTGCTTGAAGGAGAGGAAAATAAATTAATTTAAATAGTTCCATAATTAATAAATTAATTTAAATGGTTCAAAAATAGTTCCAGTCCCATTTCGCAATATGAAAAATGCAACCGTGGCCATTATTCTTCAAGATCGACGCTGGTTACCGGATCACTTCCAAAAAAACGCTGTTGGATACTCCAAAATTGCCTATACAAAATGCGAAGAGAAAGAAAAGAAAATAACGGAGTAAACCAGGGGAAAGAAGCAGAAATTTGATTTTAACCCTCTGGCTGCGCAATTCGAGATTTCCTCGGGCAACGTAAAAGAAGCAAAATTTGCGCAACACGAGATGTCCTCGGTGATACAATTTTTCCGCCTAATTAACCCTCCTTGATTATTCCCACCAGTTATTTTTTACTTTCTTCTATCTTCAATAGAAGAAAGTATTGTAATCGAAATTTTTTTCGACTTCCGGTTTTCGTCGGATTTGCATGTTTTAGGGGTCAGAGATTCCAAAAAACATGTTTATAGAAAATGTCTGTCTGTGTGTCCGTCTGTCTGTCGCCATTGTACCATCAAAAAGTGTATGAAGTTATGTATAGAATTAAACCAAAATTTTATTATAAGTTTTTGGCTATGGCAAGCAGGTCCTCCCGGAATTTGGAAAAAATTCGCCGGTAGGGGGCGTTGTAATAGCGATTTTTGTGCGATTTTGAATATTGTACCGTCCAAAAGTGTATGAAGTTATGCATAGAATTAAACCAAATTTTTATTTTAAGTTTTTGGATATGGCAAGCAGGTCCTCCATGAATTTGCAAAAAATTCGCCGTTAGGGGGCGCTGTAATAGCGATTTTTGTGCGATTTTGAATATTGCACCATCGAAAAGTGTATGAAGTTATGCATAGAATTGAACCAAAAAAAAATTTTAAGTTCTTGGCTATGGCAAGGAGGTCCTCCCTTAATTTGTAAAAAAATCGCTGGGCGCTGTAATAGCGATTTTTGTACAATTTTTGTGCCATTTTGAATATTGTACCGCCGAAAAGTGTATGAAGTTATGCATAGAATTGAACCAAATTTTATGTGTTTATTTTTGGTCATGTCACGAAGGTCCTCCCTGAATTTGGAAAAATTCAGCCGGAAGGGGGCACTATAATTGCGATGTCTGTACCATTTTCATTATTGTACTATCGAAAAGTGTATAAAGTTATCCATATTATTGAACCAAATTTTTTGTGCATGTTTCTGGCTATGGCAAACAAGTCCTCCCTGAACTTGAAAAAATTCCGAAAGAAGGGGGCGCTATAATTCCGATCTCTGTGCCATTTTTATTATTGTACCATCGAACAGCGTATAAAATTATGCATACAATTGAACCAAAATGTTTGTGCTTGTTTTGGGCTTTGGCCAACAGGTTCTCCTTGAATTTGGAAATATTGCGCGGTAAAGGGGCTCCGTGCTAGCGATTTTTGTATACTTTTCTTGATTTTTCGTAGTTCTATTGTGCATCGGCGGCTCATGCAGCGGCGGGAACTCACTTCCTGCTATGCCGGCTATTCGCAAACAGCTGATAACGACCGAATAAGGAAAAATTAATAATTTTAACAAATATCATGTTATAGATTAACTCGTTTTTAGTCCGTTTAATTGACTTGAGCAGAAATTTAAGATGAAAATCAAAGTTGGTATAGTATTGAACTAATAATATTGAAGTATTAACATGTGTAACTAGGTTTTGAAATATTAAGATGTATAAGATAGAAGAAAGTTTTGGGATTGGCACATCCAACTATTTTAATTTCATATTAGGTATTCTATATATAAATTAAACATCTGCCATCTTCTCACTACAGATTGTCTGCCGGGTTTTGTTAAGAGAACTTGTTAGTTGCCTTTTGATTTTAAAAGGTATTATGTTTACATGTTTTTTTTTTTTCCGTAGTCGTTTTATTATTATTATTATTATTATTATTTTAAATAACAATTGCCCAGTAACTAGATTACCCTGTAACACCAAAAAGCACTTTTATATGAAAAATATCAATTATGTATTTGAACAAAGTTTGAAATTTATTAAAAGCTATACTTTCATATTACCCACATGTCAGGAGTTAATAACAGAAAAAATTACCAAAGATTTCGCTACTTACAGCCTTTTTTTAGATTTTAATAATTTTAGTTGTTTAAGTGGGTAATTAGATTTCATGTCTATTAAATTTGTATTTTATTTATATTTTGTAATTTTATGTATATATTGAAACGTTTTAATTTAGTTTTGGAATATTACCGGAAACAAATACTGAACTATTTTGTTTATATTGTTTAAAGTGCAAGCGGGTTGATCTTTTGTAATTGAGCTGCATGCCGTAGCTAGAAAAATATTTAAATAAAAATCGTGCTTGAAAATTATTTTAAAAACCATTAAAACAAATCAGTAAATTGAGATATAGTTTTCAAACAAATTGCATTTGAAAGAGTAATTTTGTCCCTATTCAACGGTGTAAAAATTGAAATTGTACTATGTATAGTAGGTAAAAAAAAATTGCAATAAAAGCGAAATTTATGGGTCAGGTGTTGCCAACGTCGAAATGACGTCAGTGTTATACCCAGGGCATGTTTTTGCTCCGTAATATTGATTTTATTGAAATGTTTGCTATTTTTTATTCAATATGTTTATTAAAAGTATCATCAACTTACAGATCCCATTTTAATCTTTATGTGCTTTTGAGAAGGGCAGAATGTATTACTCGAGACAAATGTATCATGCTTGGTCCACGTGACTAACGTCCGATTATCCTTCATTCCCATATGGATAATCACGGTAATGACATCGACTGTCTCTTTCCTCCAGCATTAGACATAATCGTGCTAATAATACTAATGTTGTAATAAATTGACACAGTGATATGTTAAGTATTGACATAAACTGTGAAATGTCTACTACACTTCATCTATTTTAATTGACATATGTTTTATTAATTAATCATGAGTAGCCTGATATACGTTTATCATTAAATAAAATATTTTTGTAATGGTACAATCGATACAAAAGAGAAAATAAACGTAATAGTCACTCTATTTCTTCAGCGAATTATCGCGGAAAGTTATCAGAGCTACCCTTCGATAGGGAATCGTGTCTACTTTCCGAATTTGGACGCAATTTTTGAAATAGGGGTCGTCTACATATTAAAAATTGTAATAATATTGAATAATATTCTAAAACACCACGGAAAAAGGTATAGTTAATATATTTTTATTTAATATTCATACATTTGCAATAGAAACTGTGTAAGGTGTTTATCTATAAATTTCAGAAAATAATATTAAGAACTTACAAAGAAAATTATCCAAAACACTTAATTAGTAATCAGTAAAATTACTCTGAAATTTTTTATGTAAAACATAACTTAATAGTGCAGATAAAATAGTATTTTTTTTTCTTTTAAGATAACTGAATGCCATTCACCAAATTTGGGAAGAACTTCGTTTTGGTACTAGACATGAAGGTCCGATGAGTCCCCAAAAAGTTGTTTTACCACGTTTTGCGGGACAAAAGGGGGCATTTTTAAATAGGGGGGGGGGGGGCGAAAATTCAATTTGTAGTAGTTGTAGTGGGGCATCGTTTATTATGTATTTTTAAATTCTGAATCGAATGGCACCATCCACAAGTCTATACGATCATTTGTTACAAAGTTACAGCATGTTTTATGAATACAAAGTCGAACATTATACTTTACTCCGTGTAACATAGGTTTTTACATAAACAACTGATGGCCATTCACGAAAATTTGGAAAGAACTTCGTTTTGACACTAGAAATCAATATCCGAGGAGTTCCTAAAAAATAGTTTTTTTTATAGTTGTAAAGGGCAAAAAAGAGACATTTTAAATTGGGGTGGGGGTGGAATTCAACTTTTTTTAACTAGGTTAAGTGGGGTATCGTTTACTATGTATTTTTTAATTCTGGATCGAATGACACCATATGTAAGTCGACACGATCATTCGTTACAAAATTAAGTAGGTCTTATGAATACAAAGGCGAAAATGATATTTTATTATTGAGCACATCTTTTGACATTTATTTTACGTTCAAAAAATGTTCTTTAATTTATATCATATTAAATAATCTCAAACTTATAAATGGTCTTCGAAATAGCAATAATCAAAATCAAGATTATCTTCGTCTTCTTCAAGGTCATTAAAGTTGTCAAAATCCATGTATTCATAATTTTATGTTCATAAAACCAATCTTTCATGATTTTGTATTCATAAAACCTGTCTTAAGTTTCGAGCGAATAAGCATATCGACTTGCGGACGGTGTCATTCGATTCAGAATTAAAAAATACATAAACGATACCCCACTTGTCCTATTTAAAAAAAAGTTGAATTCCCCTCCCCGAGTTAAAATGCCCCCCCCCCCATAAAAAAGATAAAAAGATAAGACAGGTTTATTTTGGGAGACTCATAGAATATTCATTTCTAGTGCTAAAACAAAGTTCTTCCCAAATTTTTCCGAATGGTCATGAGTTATTGCTGTAAAAACGTATTTTACCTACACTAAAGTATAAATTTCGACTTTGTATTCATAAAACCTGCCGTAGCTTTGTAACAAAAGATCGTGTTGACTTTCGGATGGTGTCATTTGATTCAGAATTAAAAAATACATAATAAACGATACCCCACTTAACCTACTTAAAAATTTTTGAGTTTCCCCCCTCTCCTCCCTGAGTTAAAAATGCCCCCCACATTTTGCTCCCCAAAACATGGTAAAACAACTTTATTTTCCGAACTCGTCGGATCTTTATTTCTAGTGCCAAAACGAAGTTCTTCCCGGATTTTGGTGAATGGCCATCATTTGCCATATATTACTCAATATTTGATCTCTTTTATCTGTACTATAATTAGGAAGAAACTTCTACAGAATCTAAGATTTTCTTTTCCATAGATCCATTTATAACAGAAGACTGTCCCCGTAGACCGCTGAAAAGTAAAATTTTTCTGTATCTCGAAAACTAATGATCCGAATGAGCTATATGGGTAAATTTCACAAAATGTGAGATTTTGAAAACAAAAATTTTGGAAAATTTAAATCGTTTCAAAGCTTCTAATTTTTTTTAATGTTGGTTGAACAGCTGAATAAAGAAATTTATATATGAATTGTTAAAGTTTCAAGAGCGCAAGTTCATTTTTATGTAATTATAATTATATGTTATTTTCTAGGCATATGTATGCCAGGATAATGACAATTTCATTCTAAAACATTTTTCACATTCTTGTTTTTTTTATTTTTAGATCTAACATCAAATTCAGTGTAATGTTCAGTTTTATTTGTAATTTATAGAAGCCAGGAAAATGACATAATAAGAGTACTCAATTTTTACAAAGCCTATAAACACATTATTTTCAAAGGAATATCTGAAAGATCTTGCTGGTAGCAATGATTTTATTACTTCTGACCTGAACTATGTCAAGAACAAGAATAATTACTCTGTAGCGCCATCTTTATACATCGTAAAGAACTAAAATGAGCAGGCCAGGACAATGACATTCATTTTAAGTGGCAATCATATTTTAATTATGGAAAATTATTTGTAAAATACAGAACTTGTAACCTTCCACATATATGTGTTATATAAGGTATAATTATTAATTAGAAATAAAAAAAAAACTAGAAAAAGAAATTTGTGCATGATAGCAGAAAGCCTTTTGCTTTGCACACATCACAGTGTGACATGCCAGGAAAATAATCTGAAATTTTAAATCTTTTAATTGCTTTATTTTTGTGCTATTATGAATATAATATCTCTTGAAAATACTTCTAAGAATATTTTTTATTAGAATGCAAAAAAGAAAATTGCATTATATAACATTAAATAGAAATTTTATTGTGCGGACTGCAATTTTTGTATTTTGTGATATTGACCCATATAAACTTACAAACCCCAGCTTTTTATAATCGTGGTCAGTTTTATGTAAAAATTATGGAATCATAATTCATAATTTAATATAAGTTCACTAATAGTTTTCATAATACATTTTTTAATCGAAAAAAATTGTATGGAATATGTTTGGATCTATTTATTCTATCTCATTAAAAAAAATTAACATGATTTTTTTTGTATTATTTTGTCTAGATTAAGGTTTGTCACTCAGCATCAGTAGCATCATTGCAGTAGTATCCTCAAACTTTGATATCTTTGAGGATTTAAGAAAAAATATGTAAATTATACCTGTTTTGAATTAATGAATTCAACAAAAGTGTCAAAAGTGGATTTATTTAATTATTGGGATTGTGTGGATTAATTTTATTAAGTGTCAAAAGTGGAACTATTTGAAAATTAGAAGTTGGTGCAATTTTTAATATGAGGACGCGAATTTCAAAACTCGTCTTATCCTGAATTTAAAAAAATAGTTTTCTCAATCAATCTATTCTATTGCTGAACGTGCATAAAAAAAAAAACCGCTACAATCTGCAACCAGTTTTACCAGCCTTCATTTACAATGAAAACCAATGGACGCAGTCAAAGGTTTTTCCGGATTTTCTGAATAAGGCATGTTTTGAAATTCACGTCCTCATATCGCTCCCCCACAAGAAAAGTGATACATCTCGCCATTTTTTGTTTTATTCCACTAATAGGCCTGTCATAGGTGTGTCTTGCAACACAAACAGTTTCATAAGCGTAGTTATACGGGAAATCCCTTTATTACGCTATATGTCCATTCGTGACCACAGAAGAGGGGTGGATTGTGTGGGGAGGTAAAATTACCCAACCCTCCACACCTCACCCTGCATCTTCATTCTTAAGGGTTTTAAGCTTTTATGCACATTTTTAGGTGCGTTCGTAATTATATAAATACGTAGCACCTATAGTCGTCGTTCAGTCCGTCCGTCTGTCTGTCTGTCCGCATGTAACAGAGCAGAAACTACCCAACCGAATCGTCTGAAATTTTAAGTATAGGATTGTTGCAACATTTTGTCGAGCCATTTCAAATTTTATGAAAATCGGATGCATAGTTTAATTACAGGGACAGTCAAAAGTTTTTCTTTACATTACGGCCAATGGGAAAAATTATTGCAAGTGCATTTTAATGATGTTACAGCATTCCGAATGGTCTGAAATTTTAAATATATAACTGTTGCAAAATTTTGTCGAGCCATTTCAAATTTTATGAAAATCGAATGTATAGTTTAATTACAGGGACAGTCAAAAGTGTTCCGTTACATTACGGGGAATGGGGAAAAAATTATTGGAAGTGCGTTTTAATGATGTTACAGACTAGGCACCTTATGAAGTTCAAAAAATTATACATTTAGTACAATATGGGGTGCAAAAATTAATTATAAAACTAGTTATAGTACGAACGCACCTCATTTGCCACGTTTGACGAGCAATTTCCAACTTGTTATTCTTGCATGCAGAACTAAGTGCTGCAAATTTTCTTTTGCTTCTCCTGCGAAATTTACTTTTGTCGAGATGTGTCACTTTTCTTGCGGGTGAGCGATATGTAGACGACACTTTTTTTAAAAATTGCATCCATATTCGGAAAGTAGACGCTTTCTTGTCGACTGATACCTCCCGCATACCTCTGCCATAATTTGATAATGAAATAGTATGGGGGTTTCGTGTTTTTTACCGACTGTACCCAATACTGATTTATGTAACGCAATGTAGCAATAAAAATACGTATTTTTGTTATTTTTAAGTTTCTAAAGAAAGAATTTCTAATTCAATTGCGCGAGGAATTGAGTAATTTTCTTTTTGCGATACAATTTGTGTAAAATACATAGTAAATGAAATATACGCAATTTGTACTTTATGTTTTCATTAGTATACGATAATTCATAATCTATTAAAAGAGTAACATACATTAGTTTCAAAAGGAAATTCGCGAAAAAAACATGTCAGTCAAACTTATTAAAACATTGTGCCCAGAATATTGAAAAGATACATTAAATTCGTTATTGAGGAAAAGTGCATAATACAAACAAATATTTCAAAATCAATCATAGAAATCGCTGATTTTGTTTAAATTAAAGTATAATTTCTGTTATTTTGTCAAGGTACTCCATTCAATAGTCATGTGTCTAGCATGATTATGCAGGTTACCGCAATTACTCCTCTCTAATGCCCATCCTGTTTTTGGTAGGGAGTTATTAACTCCATATAACGGACATATCTGAAAAGCGGATACCTCTATTTAAAGAACACTTTTTCCATTCCTAATATCTACATTATTTGTAAGTTTTTATCTCTGAATAGCGGGCAAATTTCCCAGACCGGAGGTGTCCGCTATTTAGAGGTTTTATTATATAATCGAGTATAATGTGCACTATGTTACTTTAACGGCAGAAAATTGAAAACAAATTTTGTAGAAATCCTGAAACACAACCTTTTTCAGAACCCAAATCAGCGTACTCACTCACATATATTTCTCGTTTTATTAAAGTAGTAAAATGATAGGCCGTCAAAAATGACGGAATATGAGATATAAAGATGTATACAACGCATGTGCAAGAGTAGGAGTTTCTCTCGCTTGTTCCGCAGTGATAGATGAAAATAAGATTTTAAAAACAAACCCATTTATGAAAAACTGTAATACAGAACATTTTATTTATTTCTATATTATTGGTTGGATCTATATATTGGTTTTCTACTTACAATTTACTTCAGTTTGTATTCAAAAATAGTTAAATGGCTTCTTTATATTAAATCAATTGTATGAATATTGAAAAATTTACTTGTGTATATGAAACAGTGAATAAGTTGCTAGTAAACATTTTACCAAATTTCATTTTCTCTATATCGCCAAGGCCCCTATACTGGAAAAGTACCTAAAGCACATTAAAATCGGGCAGTTAGAAGCTCAGAAAATACAGCGATGACCTCCTCGGGAAGTCAGCTTTCGCTTTAGAGTGTTAGTGCAATCCCGAGCGGTAGATCAGAAAATACAGCGCCGTCTGTTGGCTGTTATGTTATTAGTGGAATCGGGATGAAGATGTAAGGACGTACATTTTCGTATATTACACTTTAAATTCTCGCCCATAGATTTTGAAAAAAAAAAAAAAACCCTTAAAAGCGCGGTGTTTAAATTAAATTGCGGTGACCTCGATTAGGAAATATTGTTTCAAATGGGAATTTTGCCAAATTAGCTAGCTATCGCCAAGTTGGCTTCCATATATGACAGCTTATTTTTGTCGCCAAATTTGGCGATATTTTGCCAAGTTGGTCAACATTTGGCGCTTCTGTGGTAACCCTGCATTAGTAATTTTCAACTATTAATCATTACAATCAGGCGGTCCTACCGGAATTGTGAGGGACACGCAGAAACCTGGATTTTATATAAATAAATCATGCAATTAAGGTTTCTGCAATGCGTATCTTTAAAGCATGGGGAAACATTATTTTAAAATATTTATTGACGCCGAAAATTTGATACCTTATATTTGCTTATAATTCACAAATTACGATATTTAAGAGTGCAATTTTTTTTTTAAACTTTAATAATAATTTTTAAAAAATGAATCATGTCTATTTTCTATAGACACATGGAATCCTTCATCTGGCAATAAATATCAATTTTATTAATTAAAATGTATTTAGACGTTTTTAAAGAGAAGCTTTTTTTCTGGATGAAATAAAATAAAATTTCAACTTCATTTGTAACACTAAATGGTCATATTATTTTGATCTCTTGACGGCTTCAAATTTAAACATCTCGCTCTCTTTTAAAATTTTGATTATCAAAATATCTTAATTAGGCGTGTGTCAATGTCATTAAAAAAAAAAAAAAAATCGGTCAAGTTCGAGTTTTACTCACGCGCAAAGGATGCTGTACAGTAAATTAATTGATTGCTAACTGCAATATTGCAAAAAATCGTTGCTAAAAGAATAACGAACGTCTATTTGCACCCTTTTTGTTTCAACATGAAAAAGAAATACTTGCTAGCGAAGGTGTTTCTTTTTCATGTTGAAACAAAAAGCGTGCAAATAGACGTTCGTCTGACATTAACCTGACTTTGTAAAGACACTTGGAATAACGCTATGAATTATTATTTTCAATAATTGCCTTCAATAATTGAATTCAATTCGAATGAAAAACGTTGATCACTTATTACTATGATTCGCGTTATCTAAAACAAAGGCTTTGTACAAAGTTTAAAGTTGGCATTGTGCCAAGCCCGCTTGGAAAGAAGGTTGCAAAGTTGCAATGCCTCCTTGGTCCGTGCCTCGCTTTTCTAGGTAAATTTTTAATTATTAGCTCGGCTAATTACCGACAATTTTTTTTTCCGAAAATCATTATTAACAGTTCTTGGATGATTATCCGTCGATAGGTATCTCGAGCTCTCCTCAACTATCCTGCTAAGTCTCCGCAACGCTTGTTTGTAACGGAAAGATACGGTTTTCTCAAAAGCCATGTGACCTAGGATAATCGCTATAGTTTTCCTGCAAGATTTAAACTACCCCTAATTTTTCCATAATTTTAGTTGCAGTAGATTCAGAAATGGGAAAGGGGGAACATATTTTTATAGTACATACATTTCCGACGATATCTCTGAAAATGTAATACCTGAATTCAAAACAAATATATTTTTGAGCTCGTTGTTATGAGATATATCGAACAATACCCCACACGATATACCCCCTTACCCTCCCTTCCCCCTCCCCCCCAAAAAAAACTTTTTTTCAGGTAACTTAATTAGCCACTCTAAAATTTTCCTCAGAATATTAATCTGTAAGTATGTGGGTCAATAGCCTTTATAAATCTGCTAAGTTTGAACTTTCCATTAGAGATCTGCATGGGCCGGGCCCGGGGCATACTTTTTTCTGAAGGCTCGGGCCGGCCCTAGTGAGTACTCTTTACGAGCCGGGCCAAGTTCGGGCCTTACATTTTCCCTGAAGGATCGGGCCGATCCGGGCCTAACTTATTTTTTCTGTACAGAGCCGGGACTGGTTCCATTCTTGTCTTTACTGCTCCAAAATTTTCAGTACTAGATTTGACCCAGCCCGTATGAAAATCATTGTCTCGGCGTGGCCTGGTCCGTTCAAAGGTCAGTAAAATTAGTCCGGGCCCAAATATTTTTGCAAAAAATGCATGCATTTTTAAATCGCCATTATTTTATTGTTAAACATTAAAAAATATTCTTTTTAAAGAATAGTAGATTTCTACGCTTATTAAAATATAGCTAAATTAAAATATAGTAAAACGTATGAAAAAGAACCTGTCAATGACGGAATTCTGTTTTAAACTGAAAAACGTGTTGATCCATGCAAAATTAATATAGGGACTCCGGGAGAATCGCCGCACCCCTTGTATTCCTTGTAATTATCGATAGATGGTCGTAAAACGCACAGTATAGGTGCGCAGTGAGATTATTTTAGCCAGTGTATAGCGTGAATCCCATTTCGATGTTTACTTGTAGAAGTACAATCCTTATTTTGACGTAAATGCGTGATTTTACTGTCCAAATTTTAAACACGTTATGTTTAAATACTTTTCATACACTAAGTACTAAATGCATACATGATTTCGAAATCAAAAGGAAGTGTAGCGTTTGTATAGAGTACTGTGTGTATGGTTACGCCATTCCCCTTAGAGATAGATGGCAGGTAACTATGATGCCCGACGTCTGCACCATGCAAAATGGGATACATGCCGCACTGCAATTCCGGTACACATGCCGCAGTTTCTTTTGTACGAGTTGATTAAGTGTTAACTTTTCCTTTGCATTTTGAAACAGACTAACCATGTTAGGCATGTTATCAAGTTTACTAAAACCAAAGGAGAAAAGGGGAAAAATAAAAAGTAAGAAAGGCAAGAAAGATGCAAATCAAGATGATAATAAGGAAAAATGCAACGCAGACGTTCTTTGCAAGGAATGTTTAGAAACTACTCCACCCCCCTCCCCCCCCCCCCAAAAAAAAAAAGTGTAATTGGCTTTGTTGCATCATGTGTCAAACGTAGTTACATAAAGATTGTACTTTTTCGACACTTTTTCTGTAGATTGTAGTCGAAAAAACAGGTCTCTTAACCCATTCGGGACCATAGGTGCATATAAGCACCTTCATAAAGAGCACACAAAATATGTGTCTGGCACCAGTAAAAACGAAAAGTAATATTTGCTTTCTTTAATTAGAGCTCCTTAATGATTATTTAAGTAAAGATAACTTCTTTTAAAAAAGTGGTGCCAACCGAATAAAATTTGTGTAAAAGCCACCGGTCCCGAAAGGGTTAACAAATAAATTATGTAAACACAATTTTACTTTTTTCTTTTCCCTCTCTAATACATTGATGTTACGTTGTTGCTGAAATAACAATTAAAATTTAATGTAAAAAATAAATAAATAAGTCGATATTTTTAATAGTGAAAGTAGACAAACAATTATAAATTTGAATCTACTAATCCGTTTCATTGTACTCATTTAGCTTCATTTTGTTATTACATCCTTAATTATAGTCCAGATATGAATATTTTTATTTATAATTTCATTACAAGCGCGGCATAACTACCGCACAAGTGCGGCGTCTCAGCCTGAATGTACGGGTGACGCGCCGCAGTGTAACGTTTTAGAAAAAAATTGTTAAAAAATATTAATTGTTTTGAATTTTTTGTCGCAGTACACACGTGTATATTTAACATTAAATAGCACAGCATAATTTTTTTTTATTTTATGCTCACCATTGGACTTTATACACAAATTCAAAAAAATGTGCGGCATAAATCCCGGAATTACACGACTAATACGTAAGAAAAGAATATATCGTATAATAATACATTTACCACTTGCTAAGAAGGGAACTTGTCTATAACGCATTTTTTGTTATCTTTTCTATGCAATTCCGTCTTGAAGATTTTACTGAATAGCATTTTTCAGATTTTTAACAGATTTTCAGATTTTTTACATGGAATATGGATTAACAATCTCTATAATAATAGCCGAAGTCATGTGACTGTCATCAATAATTCCGGGCTGACCGCTTCGCTTTTTATATGCCAGGTCACTATTTTTTACATTTTTTATTTTTCGCGTGGTAAATTAAAACAATGCTTTGATATTGAAATTAAAAGTCATGGTTTTTGGTATTATTTATTATTTTTCTTTTCTTTTTCTTAAAAAAGAGAAAGAAAAAGTGAAAGTCATGAATTTCAAATTAAAATTATGTATTTTAAATAAAATGAGTGAAATTATTATATTTTAGATGAATTTAATGAAATATGAAAAAATGCGATTGGAAAGACAATGTTTGATGATTTATCACTTGCGCCTGGCTAGCATAAAAAGGTACTACTTAGTTATACTGTCGACCCATTTCGCCAAATTATATAAATCGCCAAACCACTCACCAAATTATACAAATTGACATAATTTTTATTTTAAATAGCGAAAGAACAAATAAATTAGTGTAACATTAATAAAAATACGAATAAAACGTCGAAATAAAAATAACTTGATGACGTAAACACGTGTAACTTTCTTAAAAACAAGCAAATATGACATTTACGATCAACCATTATTGATATTTAATCTTATAGTTTGGCGATATATTTTTGGTCGACGGGATAACCAAGTAGTACCCATAAAAATACGGAGTTCTTGATTTCTCTACTAGAAACTTCTGATTTGGCGAAGTATTGAGAAAGTAAATTAAATTTTGATATAAGTAACATGGTACAATGCTTAGCACACATCTAACGGAGACCAAACTGGTCGCCAAGGGCGGCTAGTATTAAAGATAACTGAAACATGACACTGAATTAATGACATATTAATGATAACTGAAACAGACAAGAAATAGAGATTTGTTAAAAAAATAAATATCGCAGCCTGCGGCACTTCTATAAAAATGAAGATTATAAACATGAAAATAAAAGTTAAGATAAATATTTTTGGTCAGAACTCCTCGTACGTGACAAATTTTTAACCAAATCAACGTAAAAATCAATGTTTTGTAGAAATTCACTCGGGTCGGGCCAAGATTTTAACTTTTTTCCGGACCGGACCGGGCTCGGGTCGAACTTTTAATTTTTGTATCGGGCCGGGCCTGGAAATTTCGGCCCGTGCAGACCTCTACTTTCCATGTTCCATAGTTTTCAAGAAAAACAGCTGTGGCAGGCACCAGACAGACACGGGTGATCTTAATGGCTCCGATTTTACTTTTTAAGTATGGATCTTAAAAATATCTAAAGCAGCATTAAATGTTTTAACATCTATTTTCAAAGAAAATGCAAAGCCAGACGGTCAGCGAAAGCAGCCTAACATGTCTGTGTTTAGTCAGTTTAGTTTGCTTTCGATAACCAGTTGAACAAAAATTCTTGGAAACTATTACCTCTAGCTTTGTGGTAGCCCTTAAATTGCGCATCAGATATTTTACTCTGGAGTAATGCGGATCCTATATACTGTAATTGCCTTCTCGGAAGCACTCCAATGCACTTGTGGTAGACTCTAGAGATGAGACGGACTCAGCCCGAGCCCTGGCCCGACACGAGCTCAGGCTCGATTTTTATACCAGTCTTCGGGCTCGGCCTCATTCTTTCTGAAACTGACAATTTTTATTCTCTTATAGAAAAAATAAACTTTTTTTTTTCTTAAAAATTACTTATTTTATTTCAAGTCACTTTAATGCTATTTTGATCAGAATGAAGGGGAAACAGAAATCGTTTTTTTTTTGTTTTTTGTTTTGTAGTATTAGAATGCTATTTTAAATGATAATTTGTGATATTTGCGGATTTATGTCTGGCATTGATGCGACGACCTATTGATATGGCGCCATTACGATAACTGGAGCGTTTATTTATTATTTTTTTAAAGATCCAACGCGAAATGAATATTTTCTTTTGTTTTTAGTCAACCACCATTGGATTAAGGTTTGCAAATGTTTAGTCTTCTATTGTGTGCTAGTCATAATTGCTCTTTATATGAAAATGTTAGTTATTCTATCCATTTTTCATCGTGAATTTTGCAAGCAGCGGTGGGATTCAGCCGGTTCGGTAGAACCGGTTATTAATTTGTTTTGAGTTCGGCGAACCGGATGTTAAATTGATATTTCAAATTTGAAAATAGCATTTACATGAATTTACTTTCTTTAAATGTTTATCTGCACAACAGCGTTTTCTAAACATAACACTGTGACGTGTTCTGATTTATTTCATTTAATGAAATAATGTTTCATTTGCGAAAATAATATATATATATATATATTTTAACCAGTCCTGTAAGAAGCAAATTCAACTTTTAAAAAAATGAAATTTTGAAGATTTGATGAATTTTGGGATCCTAATCGGCAGCCTAACCCTCGTTATATTGCATGCTTATTCAACATTACAATAGCTACTTATATTGGAATTAAAAGTACTTTGCTTTGGCACAGAATGTTCCTTCTCATCGCTGATCAATAGCTAATAGTTAAATCATTAGATTTAGTGGTATACTTCCAAGTGCATGTTTTTAAAATATATATTTTTTTCATATATAAGAATTCATTTAAATCAAAGTAGTTATTTTTGTAAATGTAACAAATTTTAAAATTTTTTAAAGATTCCTGAGTTGTATTTAGTATGCGTTGTACTTAGAAAAATATTTTCCATGCTCTAACAAATGAAAAGATATTAAAGATATTGTATGGTCTAAACTTGTCGAGTCATGATACTTTGTATTTTAGCGTTGTCTAGTCCGTTTTCGTACCAAAAAATGATAAAAATTCCGAAAATTTTAAATATCATAACTCGAGCAGTTTTGGTCCTGTAAAAATTTGTCTCACTTACTATATAGCATGGATAATGTTTTTCTAAATGTGTTATAGGATCAAAGGACCGCATAAAAATTTAAATTTTGTGATTTTTTTCTAAAGTAAAAACAAATTCTGAGGTGTTGAAGAACAACAGTTGAATTTTTTTTTAATTAGAAATATTATAAATTTAACGATTTAGGAATTATCTCTTGGTCTACGATCAGAAGGGACGCCCTACATAGTTTATAATTGATATTGCCTTCATAACCGTATATTTTAAATTAAATTACTCGTTCTTCTAAAGCACTGTAAACACGAAGTATAAGCATCATAAAAGATGAAAAATTATGATAAAATTAATTTCTTAAAACGTTTGAAATGCCTCGGAAGAAAAAGTACGCGCAAAAGAAAGACTATGAGGGTTTTATTACTTCAGACACTTGGGAAAATATCAAATTTGTAGAAGACCATAAATGTTTTAGTGAGCTCGGAAACAACATAATGAATTTTAAAAAAATTACAGGTTACTGAATTCTGAACATTTAAAACCAAGTTGTAGTCAATTTGAATATAGGAACAAACTTCCAGTTTACTTCAATGGAATGTAGCTGAAGAACTATTATTTATATTTAATGACACTTAATATTAATGATTATCGAGGGTTTTTTTACTGTATTTTAAATATTTTCAAAAACTATGGAGATTTTGAAAGTATTCAAAAGGCAAAAAATATTGTCAGAGCAATTGCTGCAAAAACAGCAGGAATGGGAAAGGGGTTTTCAAAGGTAAACAAAATATGGTCAGAGAAAATAAGTTAACTTAATGTATAAAGTATAATGGCGATTAGTCTATTTGACCTAAAAACTACTAAAAGAATGGATTCTTATTTTTATAGTGAATATTAAGAAAGAAGCACACATCGGATAATGTTCGAGTAAAGGGAAAGAAAATTGAATGCGAGGACGCTTATCAAGAAGTTATATGTAAATATCTCAAATAATACAGGTTATTTAATATTTTAAAACTCTTTTCTATGCTATAATCTAGTTTTTTCTACATGCTTTATTATTTTATTTAAGTATTAACTATGTGAAATAATATACTACTTTTTTGAATACCTTGTTAAAACTTTTCAAAATTATAAAGATATTTTCAGTACAGGACAACTAAAATAATTCGAATTTATCTTTGCTGGTTTTAGTTCGAAAATATATAGTGTGCTGATGTATTTCTCCGGCAAATGTTATTCATGTAGTTATTGTATGAAAGGTTTTTAAAATATGTTGCATGTTTTTAAATGGGACTACATTTTATTGTTAATACACAATTTTCAGATATATATTCTTTGCACGCGCATTATTGCTAATACAAAAATAATATTATTCACTTGGGACTAATTATAGAAGACGACATTGACGAATATCTCGGTGAAATTAGCTTTAGTGACAAAACCTAACATAAAAACACGCATTCAAAAAAATCCAGAAATCAAGCATCTACCACTCACAAAAGTCGATTTATTGAGGTTAATTTTGAAGAAATTACCAGCATTTGCCACCAAAGCAAGAATGCAAATAGGAATGCTTGACATTGAGTGACTTAACATTCTCACGAGAATAGAGACTTCAGCAATATCTGAGCTCTTCATATAGTTAGTGTTTTTAATATCTAAGTGATTGCAACTTTAGATCATGGACATGGGTTAATTCTTAAGACTTGCATTTCCGCTATTTTTGTAATTATCCTTATTGTACTATATTGTTTTGATGCATTTTCTGATAGAAATTTTGATCAGGGTTTTATGATTGACGAATATTAATGAAATAAATTACGTTCTTTTATAGGTAAACATGTTTCAGGAATTGTTTTTTTTTTCACTATACGAAAAGATCAAAGTTTTTTTTAAACAATATTCTTATAATTTTGAAAAGTGTTTCAGAACCTAAGTGTGATGCTTCCTTTTCCTTTCATGTTTATACATCAAAAATCATTCGAGGAGCGAACCGGTTGTTAAATTATTTGAATCTCACCACTGTCTGCAAGTATTGCCATTCCGATAGAAAGCAATCCAGTAGTATTTCCTCTTTCTGTATAAAAGCAAGGGCCTGATTAATGCATGGGCCTCCGGGGCCTCGGCCCTGGGCCCACCAATTTCAGGGGCCCACAAATTATGTGGCTGATTTTTTTCCCCCTTAATCAAATACTTTTCAATAATATTGTTTTATATAATATGAAACGTACAAAGATTAGTATATATGCACAATTTTTTTTCTTTTCTGATAATTGCAATTTAGTATTTTGAAAAGTTGATAAATACTGTGAAACCTCGATTATATGTTCTTGGAATTTGCGTTTTCCTGCATGTAAATTTTCTCGCAATTTAAGTTTTTCCACTGTTTGCATTTTAGGTAGCTTTCATTACAAAAAGCTGCAGCCGTTCGGAGGAAAGCGATTTCAAAAAATTTTGGTATATTTTCATCGATCATGACCCCCAGACCCCGAAACCACCCTCCGTTCAAAAGTTGATATATATATATCATCTCCATATATATATATATATATATATCTGATCTTTGTCACACTGTAACTCTCGTATTTATGAACCGATTTGGATGAAACTCTGTGTGTACATAGTACATACAAATGTCTCAACCGAGTTCGTTGGCCAGCTTCATCCGCCATCTTGTTTCAAAATGGCGGCCATTTAAAAATTTTAAAAAAATTTAAAATTTGAAATGTGGTATCAAAAAATTTAAAATTGAAAAATATTTTTTTCTTATGTGTTTGACCTTGATACAAAGATTCCGGAGCATTTTTTGTTTCGTCTATATCTTAAAAAATGGCTGAGTTATAGCACTTTGAATTTCTAGCTTGGCTGACATTTTGAAACGGCCTGATTTTTGTCACACGATAACAGGCGTGTTTATGAATCGATTTGGATGTACCTTGGTGTATACATAATACGTACCAATGTCTCGACCGAGTTCGTTGTCCAGCTTCATCCGCCATTTTGTTTCAAAATGGCGGCCATTTAAATTTTTTAAAAAAATTTGAAATTTT
The DNA here is from genome assembly GCA_963932465.1 of Maratus speciosus. Lineage (NCBI taxonomy): Eukaryota > Metazoa > Arthropoda > Arachnida > Araneae > Salticidae > Maratus > Maratus speciosus. The sequence goes on along the minus strand of OZ010786.1, from coordinate 92,870,024 downwards.
AAATGTGGTACCAAAAAATTGAAAATTGAAAAATATTTTTTTCTTATGTGTTTGACCTTGATACAAAGATTCCGGAACAGTTTTTGTTTCTTCTATATCTAAAAAAATGACTGAGTTATAGCATTTTGAATTTCTATTGTGGCTGACATTTTGAAACAACCTGATTTTTGTCACGCGATAACAGGCGTATTTATGAACCGATTTGGATGCAACTTAGTGTGTACATAGTACATACTCGACCTTGGTCTCGACCGAGTTCATTGGTCAGCTTCATTCGCCATCTTGTTTCAAAAGGTCTGCCATTTATTAAAAAATTTAAATTTTAAATGAGCTATCAAAAAATTGAAAAATGAAAAAGATTTTTTTTATGTGTTTGACCTTGATACAAAGATTCCGGAGCAGTTTTTGTTTCGTATATATCTTAAAAAATGGTTGAATTATAGCACTTTGAATTTCTAGTATGGCTGACATTTTGAAACGATCTGATATTTGTCATGTGATAACACGAGTATTTATTAACCTATTTCGATGTAAGAAGGCATGTGGATAGTATATCGTAATGTCTCAACCAAGTTCGCTGGCCAGCTTCATCAAATATCTTGTTTCAAAATGGAGTCCATTAAATTAAATAAAAAATTATATTTAGAGTGAGGTGCAAAAGAATTAGAAATTGGAAAAGGTTTCTTTCTTAAGTATTTGACCATGATATAAGGATTCCGGAGCATTTTTTGTTTTGTCTTTATCTTAGAAAATGGCTCAGATATAGCAGTTTGAATTTCTAATGTGGGTGACATTTTGAAAAATCTGATTTTTTGCCTGCGACAGAACTTGTATATATCAACCGATTCCGATGTGAGTAAAATGTGCACAGGAATTACTAAGGTCTCGACCAAGTTCACTCGTTAGCCTCATCCACCATGTTGGCAGGCACTTCAAGATATCGTCGAATTTGTCAACCAAATATAAGTTACTTTAAATAAAACAGCTTGGATAAAGCTGACTAATTTCGCGAAATTCTCATTCATAATGATTTAATATTGATAAAGATTAGGATTGAATCTCCTATAATCGGTTTCCACTAAATTGAGCTTCGTGTGTTTGAATAAGATAAGGTTGCTTTTTAAAAATAAGGAATATGAAAGCTACCTCTTCCTCCCGGCACTGGCCGGAAGGACTTTTATATTTTGGTCCCTGACGTAAAAACAAAGTTTTACTGTAATAAAAAACCTCCATATTTAATTTTTCTGTAAAAGTCCTTTTCAATTTGAGAGTACCTATAGTTTTCAAAACTTGCCGTATCCAGAAAATCAAATTTGGGGATAATGCCAAAAACTGCATACTGTGTCTATTGGTTTCAATATAAACGAGGATTTTACAATGTCAGAATTATAGTTTAAAATGACTACTAGATTGCTAGGGAAAACACAATTTTTATGATTTTGTATAAGGCGAGTTTTGAAAAGGACGTCCTCATTTATTCTGCTACATAAACTTTAGATCAGGGACCCGGAGCTGGAGCCCGGAGCCGGAGCGCTCCGGAGCTGTGTTTTCCCTGGAGCTGGAGCCGGAGCTGGAGCTCTAAATTTTCCCTAGCTCCAGGGCTCCTTTAGTTTTTAATATTCTTTTAAATCTTTTTTTTCAGTCTTTTAAATTTCTGGGCTTAAAATATTTTAATTACATCATTATTCAGTATTTTAATTACATCATTTTTTAGGTTTTTATTATTATTACTAGCCGCTCTTGGCGACCAGTTTGGTCTCCCTTAAACATATGCTAAACATTGTATCACGTTACTTTTATGCATAATTTAATTTACTTGCTCAATTCTTTGCCATATCCGAAGTTTCTGATACAGAATTTTGAACTCGGCATTTTTATGTTAGCCGGGCGCAGGTGATAAGTCGCCAAATACTGTTCCCGTCGTATTTTTTCATATTTCATTTAAAATATAGTACTTTCACTCATTTTATTTAAAATGCATAGCTTTAATTTAAAACTGAAATATTTAAAAGGTACTTTTCCGTTATACGGACATCATTGTCGCCAAGCGTAATAGTTGGCGCAAAATGAAAATCACGAGAATTAAAACATTTGAAAGATAAAAGTAAAAACATTGTCGATAGTAAAGTCAGCATTTTAAAAATATAACATTTGAAAATTACAGACTTTTACGTACTATTTTATTAAATCACAGATATATACTTAAAATAAGTGAATAAATAACTGTTATACAATAAAGTAATAAAAAAAAACTCTCATTAAACTACTGGCATAAAATTACAAATATCTTTCAGCATTGCAGTAAACATTTAATTTTTTAAATGAAGGTTGAAATAATTTTGGCGCATTAGCATACATTTCGGCATGGTGTCCGTATAACAGAAAAGTACCATTTAAAATTTATGACTCTCAACTACTGCTTAAAAAAGAAAAGTTATAAATAATACCATTAACCATCACATTTAATTTCAACAGCAAAGCTTTGTTTTAAGTTACCACGCGAAAAATTGTTTCTGACAGTCGCATGAAACGGACTATTATAATACTGATGACATGATATTTACAATATTTGGCGAATGAACAATATTTACCATAAACTATGACACTTAATTTTAACATCAAAGCTTTGTTTTAAGTTACCACGTGAAAAATTGTTTATGACAGTCGCATGAAACGGACTATTATAATACTGATGACATGATATTTACAATATTTGGCGTATGAACAATATTTGGCGATCTATCACCTGCTCCCGGCTAACATTAAATTACCAAATTAGACGCTTGGCATACAAAAAGTGAAGCGGTCAACCCGGTACTATTGATGACAGTCACATGACTTAAGTTTTTATTATATAGATTATTATTAGAGAAGGAAAACTTCTCAAACCATTGTAACACTACTTTACTTCTACTTTCTACTTGAACTAAGTGACAACACTATTTGAAAACAAATATGGCCGCCTGTTGTTTACATGTGTAGTTGTACAACTTTGGCTGTTTGAAAAGTGTGGAAGAAATTTAAGATTTTTGTGTTTAAAATTCCACCAAACTTTCTATTTTAAAAGCAAAAGCTAAAAGATGTCATATTTTCTGAACAAGCATTTCAAGTTTGATGAGAAGAAAAATGTATTTTGTCAGATCTTTAATGAAGGTAGAAAGTATTTGTGAGCAAAAAATTAAACGTGTAAATTAAAATCTGGAACTCAAAAGCGCGAAGTCGGAGCCGAGTTGGAGCCGGAGCTGGAGCCACAGTATTTTCTCTAGGAGCGGAGCTGGAGCATCAAAAATTGTTCGGCTCCGGGTCACTGCTTTGGATCATAGATGTTTGTGAATTATACAAATGCTTATTTGAGAAAGTGGACGGTAATTCATTTTCTTGATTATTCTTGTAAGATAATTTTTTTTTTGTAAACTTGAAACTTTCACCCAAGCAACTTTTTCAACTCATCAAATAAACCTACTTTTTTTTTCTGAAAGTGTCATTGGGAATGGGGAGATAGGGGGGGGGGGGGGGGGGCAACTTTTTAACAGGCTTTGGGCCCAACTTCAGCTTGATCGACCTGATAAAAGCATTGGATCTTTCAGATAGCGGTATCAAATTTTTTATTTAAGATGATTTTCAAGGACACGAGAATTACGAAAGATTCTTGTGAGGAATAAATCGATTATAATTTAAGTTAAACACCTCTTTTATAGAACATAGAAAAACGTTGTTCAATTCTTCGTCATATAAATAGCAATTTCTGCGAATTTCATTAATTTTTTCATAAAACGTACTTCGTTATTGTACCCATCGGATTTCCTTGTTGAAGGAGAAAAATATGAGTCCTTTAAAAGAAGCATATCTTTATTTGATATCAAACTTCTCTTTTGATAAGATATAATGTAAATTTCATAAAATTAATTATGTGCTAGGGATTAATAATTATTTTCATGTAAGAAGTTGTTAAAAAATGAGATTACATTTAGAACAACTTTTAAATATTATGCATTTTTTATTATTATTATTGCATACTTTCTGTATCGGTCTCGGGCTCTGATGACACAATGTTTCGGGCTTGGGCGAGCTCAAATTTTAAAATTTTCGCTCCGAAAAGTGAGTCCGAACTTATTTCTCGTAGACTCCTACCGCCTGATTACCTCAAAGTCATAACGTCCACGACCATCTTTTAATAATAATAATAAACGTCTCAGAAGTTCGGCCATAAATAAGATATATATTACTTTCAGAAATATTGGTGGAAGTTTATCAGTGCGGTAATCGAGCTATGGTCGAACATCTAGTTTTTCTGATTTCACACTTAATAGCCGGTCAAAAATTGTTAACGCTTCATTTCATTGTTTAGCTGAGCAGCTAAATACCTCCACTGCAAAAAAAAAAAAAAAAAAAAAAAAATCCGTTAAAATATGGAAATTGTACTAGCAATAGAGAGGCCAGTACTATTTCCGTATTCTAATGGAATTATTTTTCCGTAAATTCCAGAAAAAATTCCGGTTTTGCACAATTTTTCCCGTTTTTCCGTATTTAAAAATTTCCATCTCAAAGACAACATATAATTTTTTCAAGGAGAAACTTGCATATTTATGAATTTGACACTCCACTTTTCAAGGACGCGTTTACATCAAGGTCAGAAAATCACAATCTAATTCAAACAACACTTACCCTGACGGGATTCGAACCAGTGAACTGTCCTCTTAAAGATTAGCGCCTTTAACGATTACGCCACAGATTCACAAACTACTTGTTCAAATATCGTTACTTATTTCAGATGTCTTTTATAAAGCAAAGGCTAACACGTTAAACAAGGAAGATATTTTCGTTGAGATAATATTTTTCAATTGAGTATACAATTCTGAATATTTTACACATTTTTTTCCCCTATAATTTTGAATATTTAGCTTTTTAGTTTCATGCTTTATAAAAGATAAAATTTTACTCTTTAAAATATTACAGGTATGAAAGAATGTATTAAGAGTAAATGTGTGCTTCTTTTTTGCAAGATTTTTAAAACTTTATTTTTATATTATTTTTATTTATGTAGTTTTGCAAGAATACAACATATTTTTTCAAATTTTCCAAATTATTTGTCTGATGATCTACTGAAAACTTAAATAAAGTTAATTACTTATTAAAATAAATTTTCATTGTTGCTTAGTAAACTTGGATAAATGTCAATTTAAAAAATAATTTCATTATTATATTTCAGATGTTTCAAATTTTATGTGCGAATCTGTTAAAGTGAATAGATTAAAAAAAATATTAAGATTTTTTTTTCATTTTAAAACCTTCTAACAGAAACTTAAAAAAAATAAAAAATATTAGCAGCTTGCTATAAGTAAGTCAAACATTATTTTAAAATCATAATAAAAAATAAACTGTAACATTTCCTTTTTAACGATCTCAAACTTAAAAAGATTTAATAAGATTTCAGTTTTTTTTTTTTTTAATATCGTAAAAATCCGTCAGCTTTTTATTAAGAAAATAAAAAAGTATTATAGAGAGTTGTTTACAAATACATATTATAGATGGCGCCATAATTTTTATCGGTTTTACTTGAAAACTCATGTAAAACATACTATTTAACCATTATTGTAAAATCATTGAATATATTTTCAATATTGAGCCATATTTAGCCAATAATGGGATTTCAATAAAAATATCATCACTGTAAGACAAGTATATGTAACAATTAATTACTTTGCTTTCCAAACAAAAGCAACTATTTCAAAACATCATTTGCAGAACTTGCACTGTTTTGAAAGCAGTGCAGTACCATTCCGTAAAATGTAGGTAAAACTTACTGGATTTATACGGATTTATAATCTCAAAATGTCAATTACGGAAATTGTACTGTTTTCTTAGAAAAATACTATTCCGTGACATTTTACGGAAAGAGGGATTTTTTTACAGTGGTTTTTTACGCTCTTTTTATATAACTTAACTTGGTTTTTGTATGTAAAGATGGAGTTTTGTAATCGATTTCTCGCTCACTTTCTGGTACGCTAGAATAAAAAAAATATGGCCACAGGTATTTTCCGATGACCGTACAATATTTTTATAACCTAATTAATGAATTAATTTTATGCCATTTTTCCTATAGCTGGGTGCAAGTAATAAATCGCCAAATATTCTTCATGGTTACAATTGTGTACGAGTTACAACAACAAAGGAGCTAATGATGCGCCAAACCACCGACTAAATAATAAACCTAAAATATACGACTGTCTGTGAAACTGCAACAATCAAGTATTTTAAACACTAAAATGCAGAAAATAAAATATTGCATCATCAGAAATTGTAAATTGCAATGCAAGACTGCTATGAAAGGTGTTTAGATTAACTCCATTAATAATAAGCTGTGCATATTCAATAAAATAATGTAATTAAGAGTTAATAATTGAATTATAGGTTGTGCTGAGGAAATGGATACTGATTTATTTAACTCATCTCTTCCTCAAACCTTGAAATGACTTTTTAAAAAATTCGCAAGGTTGACATTTTTAACTAATGTCAGGCCATCATGATAATCGAGATGTGATATAGATATAATGACAAGTAATAATTTGTTAAAAGCTATAATTAAATGATAACGAAAGGAAGCGTGAGTAATTAATTTCGAAATAGTTGAATAATTGTCGCATCGAAACGATCTATTTTATATACAACTGAGGATATTTATAAAAATAAATGCACATTATGTTTTAGTATTTGTTATTTTAATATTATTTTCTGTTTGACTGAATATATTTTTTTATTTATTTTATGAGTTATATAAGAGGTGCAAACTAAAGACAGGAAATGCTGAAATAACATTTGAACTGATAAAGCTAGAATTGTGGAACGAGCGTCTACCTATAGTAAAACGGTCATGCTCTATTATCTGAAAGTGATTGCAGCGCCTCTGGGGTGAAATTTTGAAATTATCGTATCTATCTTTTAAACTATCAGAGATAACGAAATAAAGTCAATTATAAAAAAGTGCAGTGTCTTCGACTTAGTGTGAAATGATGTCTTGAATCTAAAACTTGCATCTAACTTTTTTAGAAGCACCGAAATGTAAGTTTTTCTTTATTCAGTCACCGACTTAAATACGCATTAATCGCCTGCAAAAATGCGGCATAAGGCAGATGCACATTTACTGATAAAAATGACGAATGAAAGCAATGCACATTTTATTATAATAATAAAACGAAGATAGGTATGCTGAATGTGTCCACCATCGATAATGGGCCCGTGTGTCGCACGCGATTAGTGCTTATTTAACCGATGAATGGATATGAGGTCATCAGAAGCCAAGGGATACAAGTGACAAAATTTCGATTTCGAGTAAATTGAGTTCAAAGATAATTGACGTTAAAGTTGAGCATCAATAATAATTGACTGAACTGAAATAGGAAACTGCTGCTTGTTTTACAGTGGTCTCTCTTATTTCAATAAATGTGAAAAAAGTAAAGTGCAATTTTCTTTAAATTTATAATTAATCAATATTGATCATTATTCGGCAAAAGTGGTTGATCTCTAAAACGCAACACATAATTACAAAATCACTTATATTTCTTTACCTGAAAAGAAAAAAGCATATTAACAGGTCGTCTGTGCACATGTAGTAGTTCAATTTTTTCAATTATGTCACTTATACCCCTTGGCTTCTGGGGCCCTCATATCAAAAAACTTACATTTTAGTGCTTCTAATAAAATTATTTTTACAGGTGAGACATTATTTTATCCTAAATCGAGGACAAAGACACACTACACTTTTTTAAATGACTTTTTTTTATTTCTTATAGTTTAAAAGATAGGGTCGATAACTTCCAAATTTTGCAACAGGGGCATAGCAAACACTCTCATACGGTAGCGCTTTACTATAAGTAAGACATTCGTTCCATAATGCTAGTTTACCCGTTTGAAAGTTATTTTCGTATTTCCTAATTTTAGTTTGTCCCTGTATGTATGTGGGATAATAAATATCCTCAGTAATGCAACTTAACAAACTCGAGGGTTTAATTAATCGATACACGATATCATACAGAAAGAAAAAAAAGATAACACGAAGAAGTGGAGAAATCGCTAGATATGAGGCGACCTTCTCGTGTATAGAAAATTTAAATAAAAGTATCCAGAGAGGTTAACAGTTCCATAGTATTTATTTCAACATTAAGGTCGAAGTTCCGTTAAATGCCAAATAAAAGATTTGTGCAAGAATTCTAGGTGAATTCCAGTATTTATGTTTACAAGTGTATTATATTATATGTAGTTTAAGTTACCGTGATCTACTAAACATACTAGTATTTGTTTGAGTGAATAATAAATGTTGTACAAAAGTGAAAACCTAATATATTCATTTGTAGTTATAATATAAGCCAAGGGAATCATTAAGTAGATGTAACGTAAAATTTTACATATATGAAGTAACGACGACGTTTTGGCACAGGCGTCTGTATTTTAATAAAGTTTAAATACTGATCTTCTAAAACTTATTTCCTTAAATCGTCTATGAATCATCCATTAATTCGTTCACGCAAATTTCATGACACTTTTACCCCTCCTTCCCTCTATGTGAAGAATTTCAAAACAGACGATAATAAACAATTTTCTTCGAAACAGATCTATATCACATTAATTCAATAAACTTTTCTAAACTACTTTTCACACATTAAAATTCAATCATGAACTCGGATAATAAAATACTCTGGAATAAATGAATATGAATAAATTTATTATAACAAAGCCCAGCCTGGTTCAGATCAGATATAGCGCCGACCACTCGTTTCAAACGTTTTATTACATCTACATTAAAAACGCAGTAAGAAAGAAAAAAAGGGTTACAATAGTTCTTGGCAATTACTCTTTTTTGCCAAGTCAAACAGAAAAAAAACACATTGCCCTCGGATGAACAATTACTATTTTCATCATTCAAAATAAATTTTTATCAAAATTTTCAAACTACATTAATAAGACAATTAAAAGTTAGAACATACTTACAATAATGAGGATTACACATACAATTCTGTTTTCACAGGAACAGATACTGAAACTAAAATATACAAAATAATTGGATTAGAAAGTATTAAAAAAATGAAAATGTAAACAAAGTGTTCATTATAGGTGAAAAGTCAAAAATCAGTCCATAATGTTTAGTTCCAATTTATGTATCAATTGGACTGGCCTCTTTATCACACCGGAAACAGTGATCTAATTTTCGAATCTCTTCCTAAAAAAAGCTCTGTAATTCGACCACATTTCCACATGTGCTTTGGAATTTCATCTTCATTAATCAATACAACATCACCAATTTCGAATTTAGTCGGAGCTTTGACTGGAACTGAAAAATAGGCAGAACGAAGGTCTAGCAAATATTCCTCCCTCCACTGAATTCATCCAACTTTATTTAATTTTTATCGAGTCTTCCTCAAAAGACATTTTTTAGAACACCTGGTGTTTTTAATGTTAGATGCATGGCACAGGCCATTTATTCTCTCAAAATATATCGTATCATCTTTCAATAACAAATTTAAAAATAGAAGGTATTAGAGACCTTTGCTTTTTTCTAATCAATATTTATGTAAAAGCGTGCTTCAATAATCCCACTCTGGCCCTCAATCTAAGACCTGCAATTAATAAAATCACTTTTTGACTACAAAAAAAAAATGATAAATAGGTTGAAGACAAAGCAATCGCTAAAATGATAAACCACCTTTGGTATCATAACTCGGATCCAGTTAGAGGTCTGCACGGGCCCGGGCTTGGCCCGAGGCCTCCGGGCCGGCGGAATGAAGGCGAATTTTCAAACTGGCCGGGCCGGCAGAATTAGGACAATTTTTTCAACGGGCCGGACCGGCAAAAAAATTGAACGGGCCTGCAGGGCCAGGCCGAAAAAAAAATCAATCGGGCCTATCGGTCCGATATAAGAATTCAAGCGAAGCAGATAAAATACGAGCCATTTTCAATGAATATGTTTTTCTCGAGAAGTATAAATGTGCGTCACGAACCGATGCGAGTTTAACAACATCAATACAGAAATGTAACATGTCCATTGTAGAGATCGGCATCGTACAGTTACTAGATGTTTGACTCCGGGTTTAATTTTTTTCAGCAGACTCGTGCCGGGACAGAACTGGTCTTAATCGATCTCAAAAAGTGTAGGACAGGCATTATGTTTTGTAAAAGTATTAATAGTGATAATGAACTTCTGTCAACTGTATCTTTGGAAATATACCTTAAGGTGGTTCTCATATTCACTGCTCATCAATGCAAAATTTACAGACACATTTTCTGACTCATTTTTAACTATAAAGGAATTAAATTGACAGGCCTGACTATTGAAGGCATTTGGAAACGAATAGCTTTCTCCATATTTGAAAAATTACTTAGAGATAACAGAGATTCTTGTCACGTGACTGTACGTTTTTCTCCTTTCCTGTACTATTGCTTCCGGAAATTCGATTCAAAACGATAACTTTGGCAGAATTTTCAGAAAGATATATTGCTTTTATCTATGGAAAAAAAAAAACGGTATTTACATAGTTTCTGAATAAGAATACCTGCAAATCTTACGCGTTTCCAAAAAGAAATGAATTCATAAATGTGTCGTAATGTAGCTCCTTTGGATTTGAGAATCAGAAAAGCTTTAAAAATGAGAGAAATATTTTCACAAATCTACTTTTTATTATACAGCTTCAAAAGTTATGTTTTTAATCCTTTATTCTGAACTACATTAATCTTTTAATGAATTCTTATTTGAATTCTGAAATGTCTGTAGAGACGTTGACTAAAATACTGAAAGTAATCGTTAATGTTTACTATTGTGTGTTTTCTGTTTTGCGAACACACAGTAATCTAAAATGTACTGTAAAATGTTCCCATAAATATGTATGTAGTATTCATTAAAAGAATCTTAATTGTATGTCGAGAAAAAACGGATTTTTTTTTTTTTTTTTTTTCTTTTTTTTTTTTTTTTTTTTTTTTTTTTGTAGAAATTGAGTCGGGCCGTGCCAGGCCTGTTTTCAGTGATTTTTGTACGGGCCGGGCCGAGAACTGTAAAAATGCAAACTGGCCGGGCTGTGCTCGGGCCGAACTTTCAATTTTTACACCGGGCCGGGCCGGCCAAGATAGCTTTCGTTCTGGCCGGGCCGGATTTTCAAATTGGATTAAATTATTTTCAATACGCTTTTATAAATATTTTCTACTTATTTCATAGAAGTTTTATATATATATATATATATATATATATTTTTTTTTTTTTTTTTTTTTTTTGTCAAATAAATAAGTCTTTAACTGCTAGAAGGCAACTGTGAAGGCATTATTCCTGAAAAAAAATACATAAATATTTAGAAGAATACATTGAATTAGACCCTAAAGTGGTGGTTTGGAATTCTACATAGCTCCGCATGTACTACACATTTTAAAGATTATATGAAACAGTGATAAAATGTCACACATCAAAATAGAAACATTCTTTTATACTGCTATTTACTTTTAAAATTGATTAAAACTAAATAGCTTATATGTATTTAATAATTGAAATTATCTTGTATAATACTTGATAATACGGTAATAAGTAATCGATATTTTGATAACTTATAAAAATGATATATGTAAAGTTTTTCCGCTATTAAGCAGTTATGTAGCTTATTCCAGATATGTCCATTATAGACAGACTAAAATCATAGAATGAACAAAGTTGAAAGAGAAATTAGGAAGGATATGACATTTGAAGAGGTTTTAGCTACATGTAAGTACATAAAGTAAAGAGAACAATTTATAAAAAAAATTCCAAATAAAATTTGTTGAATTAAAATTTTGAAAAGCTTGTTGCTCTTTGACTTTGTGTGATTTTAAATGTTTATGAGAAATAAAATAAGACTTGTGTATTAACTAACAGCCCTTAAAATTAGTTAACCCTTTCAGGGGCAAAGTACTTATTTTCGTAAAATGCTGACATGATTGACTGACATCGAAAATTACAAATTTATTTGGAAATAAGTAAAACCTTTTTTTTTTATCACGTACTTAATAGGAAAATTTTTAATCCAAAATTCTGGTGCAAATATTCCATTTAGGGATTAAAATTAGGTGGCTCAAAATTGAACCGCCGCCCTTGAAGGGGTTAAGTAATAACTAACTAAGCAACCATTGTCCTTTTTAATTACAGTGAAACTCGTTTAAGATACGCCCGCTTAAGATACGATCCCGCTTAAGATACGAATTATCTTCGGTCTCTTGAAAAATGCCTATTAAACCTGTGTAAAATTACCCGCTTAATATACGTACGCATGAGATACGATCCCGCTTAATATACGAAGAAAATCTGTCCCTTGATGTCAAGAAACCCTCTTAATATACGAAATGGGGCTTATGTACTAATACTTAAAATAAAGAGAAAAGCGTTTTCTTTGGCTGAAAAATTGGATGTCTTAAGGAAATAACGACGCCCCGAGAATGTGATAAGCAAGACTGTCTTTGCCAAATCTGTGGAAATACACGAGTCAACACTTCGAGCTCTGTTAAAAAATAGACAGAAACTGGAGAATAGTGCGTGAGCTGGAGGCTCTGGCAAAATGAATATTAATGTGGCAGACGAAGAATTGGAGAAGATTTTGAGTGGCTCACGCAAAACCTGATCGACGAACATCCCAACTAACGGATTGTCCATTGGCCTGTGAAATTACTATGCGTCTTGATTTCACTCCTATCAACGGTTGGCTAGACCGCTTCAGACAAAGATACGGAATAGTTTAATAGGAAGGTATGCCGACAGTCGACAGCTTGAATGTAGATGATGTCAATTGTTGGAAAAATAACGTGCTCGCGCCGCTATTGCAAAAATAACAATATGCGATATTTACAATGTCGACGAGACGGCTTTTTTTTAAATTAATGCCTGATAAAACAATGGCATTTAAGGGCGAGAAATGTTATGGTGGAAAATTGAACAAAGGACGTATCATTGTTCTCGTTGGATCAGATATGAGCGGAACGGATAAATTAAAACCCTTCGTCATCGGCAAGTCTCGGAATCTTCGTTGTTTTAAAATGATAAAAAAATATTATGTTAAAAATCTGCCCTGCGATTATGAAATTCAGGCCAAAGCATGAATGACAAACGATATATTCGTTAAGTGAATCAGCAAGTTCGATGAACGAATGAAAAAGGAGTCTAGGAACGTATTGTGTCTCGCTGACAACTGTCTCGTCCATCCCAAGGATATCCCCAGTTTACAAAACATCGAACTAGTCTTTTCCACTCAGTGCGACTAGCGTGGTTCAATACACGGATCAAGGCATAATTCATGTTCTTAAAATGAAATACAAAAGTTGTTTCGTTGTACGTCATCTACATCAAATAGATCATCGCGAAAAGGTCCTGTTCTGCCCAACTTGTAAACCTATTAACCTCTTATACGCCATGTATTTCTTGAGTGCGTCCTGGGAAGACGTAACATCAACTACCATTGAGAACTGCTCTTGTAAAGCCTTTAACGCCGACGGCATTTTGTAAAACGTTGACATTGCAGAAGAGGAGCAGGATCAAGAAGAATGCAAAGATTGGTACTCGTTTGACAAAATTGACGATCAGGTAGTAACAAATGAAATTTGTTCTATCGCGGATATAATCGTGGACGTCAAAAGTTCCGATGAACCTAGGCCATCAGAAGACGACGCGGATGAATAAACGGGTGTACCAGCCATACCATCATTCTGTAATGAGCTCGTTCAGCTTACTTCGAATGCACGCCTCTTCGATGGATGCTGGTCTCTCCGTCGAAGATTTTTTTCTACCACATCCACAAGGCAGAAAACTTCGTCATAAAATCTCGACTACCATAATCCATCTTGACTTTCACCAAACCAAAAAAATGACTTTTCTTCAACAAACTAAAACTACCTCACGTACTTCAATTTTGATAGTTTCTGTTTTCTAAAGATTAACAAAAATTTCGTTTTATCGTCTTTTTTTTTAATTTGGCTGAGAGTATTGCAAAGGCATTTTAATTTTGTTATTGTACAAACGGTAACTCAATAAAATTTTGGAGTAAAATAAAGTTATTCTTTATTTCAAAATCTTAAACTCAAATTTCCTAGAATATCTAAAAATCGTTAGAAATGGGGTAAAATGAGAGTTATAAATGGCTAAAATACGTTAATAGCAATGTGCATTGGCTTTATATGCATTATTACTCAAGAATCTATGAAATTCGGATAAGATACGATCCCGCTTAAGATACGAAATGCTCTCGGTCCCTTGATTCGTATCTTAAACGAGTTTCACTGTATATAAAGCAGTAAAAATGATAAAGCGATAGGTATGGCCTTTTAAAATTTAGCTGACATATTTGCAATTCTGTCTAGATCCATATATGTTTTATTCCAATAATGTTTTCATTATTGAGAAATTGTGTTATTTATTAAATCCTAACTCAGTTAAATGTCTTTAAAACTAGTTAAAAAAAACACATAAAAATGTATCGTTTATAAATTAAAATGCTTCTCTGTATAAAAGCTAATTTTATCCAAAAAAAGGCTTTTAAAATCAATAAAAGCCTCTGGTCGGCGTGACTTTTTTTAAATTTTAGCCGGCTTTTTTGCTACCCTACCTCCATTCCAGAATTCGTTTAAAAAAAAAAAAAAGTTTCAACAAATGAGGTTGTACTGAACGTAAAAGAAAGTAAAAACAAAAGATATTATAAGACAAAATAAAACTCGCGGGTGCTTAATTAAAATATGGAAAGAAGACTGTAGATTTTAATCTTAACATTATTGGGGAAAAAAAAAAAAAAAAAAAAAAAAAAAGAACTCATTATTTTTGAGGAGACAATTTTTTTTTTTTCCTTTTTTCTTTCTTTTTTTTTTTTTTTTCTTACATCTTATACAGCCTCTTCCATCCGGTGAAATAAAAAATGTAGCAAGTGATTGCACAAGAGAAAAATGAAAAACGAAAGTTTGGCATAACAATGTGAGTGGTGGAATACGGAAAGTCTAGATCTAGATAATGATGTTCGATAAAGGAAAATGCGTGTGTGTCCACCCATTTGCATGTGCTATTACAGCTGCTAGGCCGTTATCATCTCTGGGTGCGTGTGGGCGAAACATAAAAGTATTTGTTCAGTCTGTTCAAAGTATTCATGCAAAAACTTAATGCATAACTTGCATTTCAAAGTTTCTCTTCGTAAATTCCCAAACAATTTTTCCTTATAAGGCTAGTTCTGAAATTAAGTGGAATTTTCACTTTGGTAATTTGTAAAAAATAAAAGTTCAAATTGTCACGTCTATGTTGTGTTTCCAATATTTTCTTAAGGTTTTAGAGATAAATAAATCATGATTTAGAGGTCAAGGTTCATTTTCTTTTAATTTAAAATTAAATTTCATTTTTCGTATAAACATGGAGGTGACACATTATTCCATGGAGGAATTATTCCACTACATCTGTAATAGTAGTGATGAATATAAGTTGTATTGTCCATTTATTAGATTGAAAAACATTTATGGTTGCTGTATTAGTTTTTTATTGTTTAAGAGGTATAACGTGTTATTTCAATGAGATACAGATACTCAAATAACTCATGAAAACAGAAACTGAATTACAATACATGTAAAGAAAACATGCTCTTGAGTAATAATGTTGCAGTTTTGAGGGATTAAATCAAAGAGATATTGTAACCGATTGTTCACTTTCGGCTGTTCAACCACACAAATAAACTCTTCATATCTAATGATTGCTTCTGGCTCTTTACTAAAAACAAATTTGTTCTTGGATCCGGAACATTTTGCATAATATTAACTTCTACGTAATCTTCAACTGTGGTTACTTTTGCTAAATACAACTTAACAAGACACTAACTGGAATCCTGTGTATACTGCGGTACTTCATTGTTATTTTTTTTTTCAGAAAGAACAAGTCCAAAGGCTTTCTTTGACGTTTAAGACTTCTCATTTTTTTCTAAATTTTTCTCAATCTGAGTATTTTAATGCTGAACCGAATTTAAGACATTTCCTGAATTTAGAAGAAACGTCAATATTTGAATATTGATTCAATATTGACTTTCAATATTTTTTTGTACTGTTTAATTTTTTTCTTTTACTTATGTTGTGTTGATATCTTTTCTTATATTTATCTTTTTCTCTTTTATATTTCAACTTTTCATAACTTTAATTTTTAAGCTCTTTTTCAAGCAATTTTATTTTTAACCGACTTCAAAAAGAAGGAGGTTATCAATTCGACCTGTATGTATGTTTTGCCCATGTTCACGCATAACTTCCGCAAATATGAACCGATTTTGATAATTATTTTTTTGTTTGAAAGTGTAAGTCACCTGTTTGGTCCCATTGCAATTTCATCAAAATGTGATGATTATAACATTTAAAAAAAAATAAAAACTTCAAAATTGAAATCCTTTTTGAAGCAATCGTCTAATTATAAGCGTTCATCTTTCATGCTGTTATTCTTACAGAGATACGAGTCTTTTCAAAATGCGAAAACTTAGCTGGACAAGGGCCAAGACACAGACGGATATTTCGCTGTGAGCGAAGCGAGATTGACCGATCAGATACCTGCATTTTTGCGAACTTTTCGCTGTTTGCAAAAATGTAGGCTTGGTCGATCTCGTTTCGCTAAGAGCGAAAAATGTATCTGGATCCCGGCCCAAGTTCTGTCATCCACCAAACCGGAAGATACAAAATAATATTGGAAATAGGTGAAAAGTTTAAAATCAACAAATTTCCTCATGTATCAGAGCACAAGTATAGAGACTAGAATATATCGTGTGGAAATCGGCTATCCTGTGATACTTAAAAAAGCGCTAAAATATTGTATCCCTTAAATGTGCAACGATGCTGTTGAAATATAAAGATTGCAGTGAAATCTGCAGGATATTTTCTAAAACTACAAGAATATTGCTAGTCTATACAATGTAATACG
Source organism: Maratus speciosus (assembly GCA_963932465.1). Classification (NCBI taxonomy): domain Eukaryota; kingdom Metazoa; phylum Arthropoda; class Arachnida; order Araneae; family Salticidae; genus Maratus; species Maratus speciosus. The sequence goes on along the minus strand of OZ010786.1, from coordinate 92,853,106 downwards.
AAAATCCCACAGATGTCACTGCTATCGACTCTTTGGATTTCAGCAGTATCGTCGCACATTTAAGGGATACAAATTTTTAGCAAGGTTCGGATAACATATTTCCACACTATGTATTCTAGACGCTGCAGCACAAGTGCCTGAGTATGAGTACAGCATCTAGAATATATAGTGTGGAAATAAGCTATCTCAGTAATACTTAAAAAAGTCCTAAAATATTGGATCCCTTAAATGTCAAACGATGCTGAAATCCAATGATTCGATCACAGCGACATGTGCATTTTTCAAATTGTGATATTTTCCAAAACTCCAAGATGATTTGGTCTAGACGCTGTAATAATACGATGTTTACTTTGAAATTTGAAAATGTATCGCAGATGTCGCTGCGATCGGCTCCCTGTATTCCAGCATCATTGCACATTTAAGGGATACAACTTTTTAGTGCTGTTTAGATAGCAGATTTCCATACTATATATTGTAGACTCTGTAGTATGAGTTTACCTGTTGTGTTTAAGACAAAAAGTGCCTTCAAATGTCAATACACAGTAGAGTGCATTGCTATGTGTAGCGAAACTACAGCGTCTAGAATACCTAGTGTGGAAATATGCTATCCAAACAACGCTAAAAATTTGTATCCCTTAAATGTGCGACGATACTGCTAAAATTCCAAATGTCGATCGCAGCGACATCTGCGGGATTTTCGTATTATATTGTATAGACTAGCAATATCTTGCAGTTGTAGAAAATATCCTGCAGATGTCGCTGCGATCTCTATATATTAGCAGCGTCGTTGCACATTTAAGGGATACAATATTTAAGCACATTTTTAAGTATTACAGAGATAGCCAATTTCCACATAATATATTCTAGGCGCTGTAGCGAAAATGTCTTTAAATTGATTCGGTTATCGAATTAGATTTCGGAATGATTTCAGATTTTTTTCAGGTAGGATTCCTCGATAGGAAAGTGGCGTCATACGGAGTTATGTGATTGGTTGAGACGAATCTAGACAAATGCGATTTTAATTTTTGTTTTTTTAGTCATCATGAAGCATTTTTCATTTATTTTTTTCGTCATCAAAATCCCTTTTTTTTTTTTTGTCACCATCTTAGTGAGCCTGCCATTACCGACAAGTTGTTAAATTTTCTCATTCGTATGCCCTAACTCGTTCAAGCAACCATCGTCAAGTTCTAGAATAGAAAATTTCCAGGATTGATATAGTTTGGACAAAAGCATCTGTCAAAGCACAATCTGAGCATAGAATCTTATGCCACTCTCACATAGAGAGGCTGTCAGGTTCAGGTTTCCAGATTCGGACTAAACATCCAAACATCACCACTCATTTCCGATGCCATTACTACTTTTATGGATATTAGATAGCTGCAGTTTATTTACTGAATCATGGCGCGGTTTTTGCTAGCATTTTTCTTTTTAGTTTTTTTTACTGAAAGGGAGTACTTTTGACTACACATAAGAAAGTACTGTGCACTGACATATGGAGTCACTTTGCTGTGCAAAGAACTTAGTCGCGCTCTGATGTGTAATGGCACTTTAGAGATGGATTGTCAGCAACCAATTCCGATGTCGTTAGATACATTGTTAAAAATCTGCAACTTTTGGCCCATAGTCACTCCACCGCTTTTATAGAATATCTCTATTCTGACCAATGAGAATGCTCCATAATATCGTCAAGTAATTGCTTTCTATAAAAGCGGTGGAGGGACTATGTAACAAAAGCTACAGATTTTTTAACAGTGTATCGATGTGGACTCTAAGCTGGATGTGGTAACCTTCCGAAGTGAATGATCTTTCCAAAGTGCGAAACCTTAACTAGACAAGTTCTCGCATCTACCAAACTGGAAGCCCCACATCGATATCACCCGGCATCGGAAGTAGGTGTCGAAAGCTTAAAATGCACCAGTAAAATACCTTCATATATCAGAGCACTAGTGCCTGTGTACGAAGGTGCCTATTGTGCTGGGAACAAAAAGTACCTCCATATGTCAGAGCACAGTAAAGTGCTTTACTATGTGTAGAGACAATGGAGGATAGTCCATCTACGTTATGATCACGTGGTCAAAGTGAAAACTTCTAGCGTAACGAAGGGAAGGCTCCGTAGACGTAATGTAAATCCTCGCCAGTCAGTGAAATAGTTCATGAGGAAAGCAGTAGCAGCCTCCCTTCTTATCAGTTAGAAATTCTTTAGGTAAATTACCGGTACCACGTGACTCTTTTCAGCCTCGAACCCAGATTTGGAATATAGTCCATTGCTGTGATAGAGATAGATTTTTCGCTGTTAGCAAAACGAGATTGATCAATCAGAAGCCTGCATTTTTTCGGCTTTTCACTGTTTGCAATACGGAATCTAGAATACCTAGTGTGGAATGGACTCTATTCCAAATCTGGGTTCGAGGCTGAAAAAAAAGACACGTGATAGCGGTAATTTACCCAAAGAACTTCTGACTGATCAGAAGGGAGACTACTACTGCATTCCGCATGAACTGTTTCACTGGCTGGCGAGGGTTTTTCATTACGTCTACGGAGCCTTCCCTTTTTTACGCTAGAAGTTTTTACCTTGACCGCGTGATCAGAACGTAGATGGAATATCCTCCATTATAGCGCCTAGAATATATACTGTGGAAATCGGCTATCCCTGTAAGGTAAAATATTGTATCCCTTAAATGTGCAACGATGCTGCTGAAATATACAGATCACAGCGACATCTGCAGGATATTTTCTACTACTGCAAGATATTGCTAGTCTCTACAAAGTAATAGAAAATTCCCGCAGATGTCGCTGCGATCGACACTTGGGATTTTAGCAATATCGTCGCACATTTAAGGGATAAAATTTGCAACTTTTTGAAACTTTTCACTGTTTGCAAATATGCAGGTTTCTGATTGGTCAATCTTGTTTCGCTAACAGCGAAAAATGTTTCTGGATTCTGGCCACTGCTTTAGATCCAGATTCGGTTGTCAGAATGACTTCAGATTTTTTTTCAGGTACACTGTTAAAAATATCGTGAAAAATTACCCCAGTTTTTAAAGGCTATCTATTTTCTGAACAATGAGAACGCTATATTAACACTTATGAAGCGTTCTCATTGGTCAGAAAATAGATAGCCTTTAAAAACAGAGGTAATTTTTCACGATATTTTTAACAGTGTAGGTTTCCTCAATATGAAAGTGACGACATATGGGGTATAATATTTTATTGGATGAGATGATTCTGGACTAAAGCGAATCGCCAAGCATCTTGGTGAGCCAGCCATTACCGATAAGCTTGTTAACTTCTCTCATTCATATAATCGAATTCGTTCAGATGACTATCGCCAAGTTATACGGCATCTAGGCGATATAGTGTCGAAACCGACTATTCCAGTAATGCTTTAAAAAGTGTTAAGAAATTGTATCCCATAAATGTCTAACGATACTTATACAAATAAATGAAGACAAATATCGATCGCAGTGACATCTGCTGCTCTACTCAGGCCGAAACGCTATCTCAATGGACTTTATTCCAAATCTGGATTCGAGGCTGAAAAAAGTCACGTGATACTCAAAGATTCCGTGATTTACCCAAAGAAATTCTAGCTGATAAGAAGGGAGGCAACTACTGCTTTCCGCATGAACTGTTTCACTGGCTGGATAGGGTTTTTCATTACTTCTACGGAGCCTTCCCTTCTTTACGCTAGAAGTTTTTACCTTGACCACGTGATCATAATTTAGATGGAATATCCTCCATTGAATCCTTATACAATGTTTAGGTTTGAACTACCATATGTCACTGCAATCGCCATTTTCCGTTCTGCATCCTTCTACATTTTTCGGATACAATTTTTTAACACTTTTTGGTTGACTGATTTCCATCCTCTAGATGCTATAGTTATGCAATAGAAAATGACTAGGTTTGCTATAGTTTGGTCCAAAGCATCTCTCAAAGCACGTTGCCGTGCTCTAACTTTACTGATGGATTGTCAGCTTTTCCACACCCAATTCCGATTTGCGTACACTGTTAAAAATATTGTGAAAAATTACTTCTGTTTTTAAAGGCTATCTATTTTCTGACCAATGAGAACGATCCATAGGCGTTTAAGTAGCGTTCTCATTGGTCAGAAAATAGAAAGCCTTTATAAACTGAGGTAATTTTTCACGATATTTTTAACAGTGTAGGTATCGATGTGGACCTTAAAGTTTACTGAATGTGGTAACTTTCCTAAGTACGATATCTTGTCTAGAAAAAGTTACCGCATTCAGAAAAACCCAAATATCTAAAACGATGCTAACCGACATCGGAAGTGGATATCAAAAAGCTTACAATCCAATAGAAATGCATGATGCAATCCAATCCTGATGAAAAGGGACCTTATACATCAGAGTTCAGCAAAGTGTCTTCCTTAGTCGGTGCACTGCAAAGTGCTTCCATATCTCAGAACACATAAAAGTGCCTCTATATGCCTGCGCACAGTAAAGTGCCTTCTTATGTGTAGCAGCACTGTCATCGGTTATAAGATTCAGACTAAACACCTTATCACTGCCGCTCATTTCTGATAGCTTTACTGCCTGGGGTTAGGGGATCTTGGCCAACATACATGAAGTGTCAATACACATTTTTAATACATAGTTTTCATTTTGCTTCTTGACAACAGAGTTCTACAAAAAATAATTCTTGAATGTAGGCGGGCTCACCGTGGCTGAGTGTTCAAGGCATTACACCGCTAATCACTTGCGAGTATACCGCTGGCTCAGTTGTAGGGGCCTTCGTGGCCGAGTGGTTAAGACACCACGCTGCTAATCGCTTTAAAGCGTAGGAGGCTTGTTGGGTTCGACTCCCGCTGGCTCCATTGCACACTCTTTGTGGAGCTCCCGGATGTAAAAATTATCTGTGTTGTAAATTTCATTGTGCTATCTCGTCCCTTTATATCGACGATGACTTATAAGCGGACCTTGTTGTCAAGCACACAAGTCTGATGTATGTGTCCAATAAAACAAACATAAACTCAGTTGTACACTCTTTGTGAAGCTCCCTGCTGTATTTCTCTGTGTTGTAAATTTCCTTGTGTGTGCTATCTCGTCCGCATATATTGACGATGACTTATAAGCGGCGCTTGACGTCAAGCGCACAGGTCAGACGTATGTTAATAAAATGTCAAATGTCAAATGAATGTAAATTGCCGGAATACAACGTACTTGTTTAAAAAACTGTCATAAGTATTAAATGCTAATAAAATCAATACTTCGAATGAAATTACAAAAAAATTATTAAAAACTATTTGTTTAATAAATAATTTTTGTAAATTATAATTTCTATGACAAATTAATTATTTATTCAGCAGATATTGATTGAAATCAGGATAATTATGTGTTATGGTATGAATAACTAAAAAGTAGGAAATAAAATAAACTTTTCAAAAAAAAAATAGTAACCGACTTAAAAAAAAAGCGCTAAAAAGAATTAAATAATTCTTTAAAATTCTCTAATGACGAAACATTATCCAATAACCACACATCGTATATCATATATCGGCATAAAAGCTTTAAATTTAATATGTAGAATTTAATATCCATCAAACATAGATTTTCTAGAGAATATTTTTTACAAGAGATTAATTTACATATTTATGATTTAATTTACGAATATATACATATAAAAAGTAATCAATTACTTTTTGAAGTTGGTGCCAAACATTCGCAATCGATAATGATTAAACAAATAAGTTTCTGAAGAAATAGAGCATTTTTTATTTTTTATTATTATTATTTTTTTTTTTTTTTGACTTTGTATCATATTTTCCTTTATCACTTTATTCATGGTAATAGGTACAATATATTCACAATTTTAATATACTTAAGATAGATTGGCACCAACTTCAAAAAGTAATTGATTACTTTTTATATGTATATATTCGTAAATTAAATCATAAATATGTAAATTAATCTGTTGTAAAAAATATTCTCTAGAAAATCTATGTTTGATGGATATCAAATTCTACATATTAAATTTAAAGCTTTTATGCCGATATATGATATACGATGTGTGGTTATTGGATAATGTTTCGTCATTAGAGAATTTTAAAGAATTATTTAATTCTTTTTAGCGCTTTTTTTTTTTTTTTTTTTTGAAAAGTTTATTTTATTCTGTATGCCTTTGTTTTGTTTCTGTTAACAATTTTTCGACCGCTTTTTACCCGACTAGTACCTGCTCTACCTACCACATCTTTAGCATTCGCAGTAGGATTGTTTATACTTTCTGGATCATCATCTGTTTCTGGAGTAGTAGAATTTAAAAGAACTTGCTGTAATTTTTCTTTATTTGCTTTCTTATCTCGAAATTGAGAAATAGCTTTAATTTTTCCTACTTGTTTCATAATGTAATACCTTTTGCGTTCGTTTTTCTTACATTCTTCATACAATTCTGGATTTTCTTTCATTTTATACTTTCTTTTCTGCCCTGCTTCTCATTTGATTTTTCTTTTCTTCTGTACAGAAATCTTTTTGCTTTTTGGTCGAGCCATGATACATAAAAATATTTTTAAATATTAATGTGCAATTGGATAAAAATAATCAGATTAATAGATAAATAGAAAATACAACACTTTAAATATATGACTGCAGACTGCCCTAGTGTGTCCATATTATTTTAATATATTAAATATTAAACAAATATTTTGTGTTTTTTCATTTATAAAATTGCGTAGAATAGAAAAACTGAAAATTTAAATTTAGTTCTATTTCTATTTTTATTTTTTAAGTTTAGGAGATCAGGAAATTCAATAAGAGGCTTTAAAATAAAGTTTAATTAAATCTAAAATTTAACCTGCATTGAAAGAAATACTGAAAGGCACTAATAAATAAAAGTTATAAAAATTGAATATTTTAGAATTAAAAATTTTCAGTTTCAATTTTTTTTTATTAATATAAAATTATCCTAAAAATAATAACATAGATTCAATAATTAAAAATATACTCTAAGCACCCTTAAAATATTATTTACATCAATTAATGTCACATCCATGGATCACTGTCACCTTCATGCTACAACAACGACATGGAGGTGACATCTGAGATTAGGCCTAATGTTTTCTAAACTATCTACAACATTAACATAATGCTACTTGGATACAAAATTAAATAAAGCAATTTAAACTACTTATCAACAGAATTCTGCTATTTTTAAAACTGACATAATTAAGAAGGCCATGGAGTTGACATCCAATTAAAGTACTCTATGGTAATTAAAAGTTTTTAAATTAAATCTAGATGAAATAACAACTTATCATGATTCAGAAATATTCCATCCAACAAGTAGCTTCCAGTAGTTAATTTTAATTCCAATTTCTAGATTATTCTGCCATCTAGTAGATTTTTATATAGATATAACTGATGTCATGGAAGTAGCTATAATTCTGGGGGCAGAAGTGTCTTGGTCTGTAATTTAAAAAAATAAATAAATATTCAAAATTTTCTTTTAAAAAGTAAATAAAGTATATCCATTTTTTAACTTAATATATTTTATACAGTTCTTTTTTTTTTTTATCTTATGGGATGCATTATTGTTGTAAAATATAAACAGACATGGAGGGACATACCATGGAGGTGACATTTAGTATGATTTTACTAAAATAGTTTTAAATTTCAAATTTTCTCTAAAGTATTTTTTAATACAAGTTTTAGACGTGTCTTCATAGATTATCTATTTAGTTGAACAATTATTTCCATAAAAGTACAAAAAAATTGATTGAAACACAAATTTCCACTTAATTTCAGAACTACCCATAAGCTGTTTTCTTTCTTAAAAAGGAAAAAAAAAATCATATTGCCATTTTTAGGTAGCTTTCATTACAAAAAGCTACCTATTGCAGCCGTTCGGAGGAAAGCGATTTCAAAAAATTTTGGTATATTTTCATCGATCATGACCCCCAGACCCCGAAACCACCCTCCGTTCAAAATTGATATATATATATATATATATATATCCATATATATACATATCCATATATATATATATATATATATATATATATAATCTGACCTATGTCACACTGTAACTCTCGTATTTATGAACCGATTTGGATGTAATTCGGTGTGTACATAGTACACACCAATGTCTCGACCGAGTTCGTTGGCCAGCTTCATCCGCCATTTTGTTTCAAAATGGCGGCCATTTAAAATTTTTTTAAAAATTTGAAATTTGAAATATGGTACCAAAAAATTGAAAATGGAAAAATATTTTTTTCTTATGTATTTGACCTTTATACAAAGACTCCGGAGCAATTTTTGTTTCGTCTATATCTTAAAAAATGGCTGAGTTATAGCATTTTGAATTTCTAGCGTGGCTGACATTTTGAAACGTCCTGAATTTTGTCACGCGATAAAAGGCGTATTTATGAACCGATTTGGATGTAACTTCGTTTATACATAGTACATACCAGTGTCTCGACCGAGTTCGTTGGCCAGCATCATCCGCCATCTTGTTTAAAAATGGCGGCCATTTACATTTTTAAGAAAAATTTAAATTTGAAATGTGGTACCAAAAAATTGAAAATTGAAAAAATATTTTTATCTTGTGTGTTTGACCTTGATAAAAAGATTCGGGAGCAGTTTTTGTTTCGTCTATATCTTAAAAAATGGCTGAGTTATAGCATTTTGAATTTCTAGCATGGCTGACATTTTGAAGTGTCCTGATATTTGTCACGTGATAACAGATGTATTTATGAACCGATTTGGATGTAATTCGGTGTGTACATAGTACACACCAATGTCTCGACCGAGTTCGTTGGCCAGCTTCATCCGCCATCTTGTTTTAAAATGGCGACCATTTAAAAAAATTTTAAAAATTTAACATTTAAAATGAGATACCAAAAAATGGGAAAATGAAAAAGATTTTCTTCGTATGTGTTTGACCTTAATACAGAGATTCCGTAACAGGTTTTGTTTCGTCTATATCTAAAAAAAGGGCTGAGTTATAGCATTTTGAATTTCTATTGTGGCTGACATTTTAAAACGACCTGATTTTTGTCACGCGATAACAGGCGTATTTATGAACCGATTTGGATGTAACTTGATCTGTACATAGTACATACCAATGTCTCGACCGAGTTCGTTGGCCAGCTTCATTCGCCATCTTGTTTCAAAAGGGTTGCCATTTAAAAAAAAAGAAATTTAAAATAAAGTATTAAAAAATTGGAAAATGAAAAAAAAAAAATTTTGTGTGTTTGGCCTTGATACAAAGATTCTGGAGCAGTTTTTGTTTCTGAAAATTTGTTCTTTTGTTTATATCTTAAAAAATATTGAATTATAGCACTTTAAATTTCTAGCATGGCTAACACTTTGAAACGATCTTGTATTTGTCACGCGATAACACACGTATTCGCCTATTTCGATGGAAGAAGGCATGTGGATAGTATACATCAATATCTCAACCAAGTTCGCTGGCCAGCTTCATCAGCCATCTTGTTTCAAAATGGCGGCCATTAAATTAAAAAAAATTATATTTAAAGTGAGGTGCAAAAAAAAAAAAAAAAAAAAAATAGAAATTGAAAAAGGTTTCTTTCATAAGTATTTGACCTTGATATAAGCATTCACGAGCATTTTTTGTTTGTCTTTATCTTAAAAAATGGCTCAGATATAGCAGTTTCAATTTTTTATGTGGGTGACATTTTGAAAAACTTATTTTTTGCCTGCGACAGCACTCGTATATATCAACCGATTCCGATGTGAGTGAGCATGTGCACAGCCATTACTAAGGTCTCGACCAAGTTCACTGGTTAGCCTCATCCATCATGTTGTCTTAAAATGGCAGGCACTTTAAGAAATCGCCGAATTTGGCAGCCAAATATAAGTTAGTTTAAATAAAAGCAGCTTGGATAAAGCTGACTAATTTCGCGAAATTCTCATTCATAATGATTTAGTATTGATAAAAATTAATATTGAATCTCCTATATTCGGTTTCCACTAAATTGAGCTTCGTGTATTTGAATAATATAAGTTGGCTTTTTTAAAATAAGGAAAATGAAAGTTACCTCTTCCTCCCGGCACTGGCCGGAAGGACTTTTGAATCATTGATTGGTTCTGTGTAAGGATCGACTGAAACCAAATTTCGGTAATCTTTCTATTTTCGGCCGAAAACGAAAACGCAGATGTTAAAAAAAAATTTTCGAGCAGTTAATGCGTGCATAAATATACATAATTAACTAGAAAGATAGCCCGTCAAAAATGACGGAAAATGAAATATAAAGATATATACATCACATGAGCAGTAATGTGTTTTTCTTGCTTGTTTCGCAGTGATAGATGAAAATAACTCATTTAAGAAACAAAATACATTTATGAAAAACTATGCATGTTATGAATACATTAAAAATGAAATTTAAGGATAAATTAAAATTTGACCACAAAACTTCAGGTTATGTAATGTTTTTTTTTGTGTGTGTGTGTGTGTGTGAAAACTCTTTTATTATTTAAATGCTGACCGTATTTTCATATAACATAAAGTGCTTTTGTAATTAATTCATCACACAAAATGATTCTCTAATTAAACGAATTCCATCTAATTAAAAAATGTTTTAGGTGTACATACCTCGATTTATCTTTTATAATGATTTTTGTAAATGATCATCTGTTATACTAGAAATTTCTCAAAGGTAATTCGAAACACTTCTGCGGTTTCAAACTAAAAATTTTCTATTATGATTAAGTCTACAGCTTTTAATGAGCACGTAGAAAGCGCCTTCAAAATTTAGTCATATGCATTTCTTGCTGTATAATTTGCATTCACGCCTTCAGTCAGTCATGAGTGATAATTATAAACAGTCAAGTTCATAACAATTAATAAAGTGTTTCTCATTTGAGCCAATACGGCTCAAAGCAATGAGTAAAGTTGAAAATTTCCGAAAGAAGAAACGATATTTTTGGAATACAGATAGTTTCGGTCGGCTTTCGGTCTGGCCGAATTTTCAGCAGCATTTTCGCTGAAAAGGGATTTTCGGCGAAACTCATATTTTGGGCCTAAAACGAAACCGAATTTTCGGTCGATCTTTAGTTATATGCAATCCTTAAAGTTAATTTTTTTAACATTATTTACAGAGCCATCCTTAGGGGCACCAAGAGAAGGGCACATAGCGTTTCGTACATAGAAAGGCTTCCCCCCAAGACCTCAGCTATGGCTTCTGCAGGTAGTGGATACATTGAGCATACTTAACTTAGTTTTCTTATTAAAATAAATTGTAACTTGCTTACATATTTGTTGGTTAATGTGCATCTTCCTTATGATGCCGTACTTTTGAATGTTCACGTACTTAAGCCGGTGCGTAGTTGAATATCGATAAAACATACATTTCAGAGCTTCTAATGAAATTATTTTTGCATGTAATAAGTACATGATGTCATACTAATAAAAGGCGACGCTCTATGCTTTTGTAATTAACTTTATTTAGCTATCTCTTATAGTTTGCGAGATAGGGTCAATAACTTCCACATTTTGGCAATAGGGGGTGCTTCAGTCACATTCATAGGATGGCGCACAGTAAATTCACAGAAGGTAGACACTTGTTCTACAACACTAACTTTATTTGTTTAAAAATCATTTTAATGTTTCTTGATTTTAGTTTGCGCTTTATATAGTATATAATTTTCACACGTAATAAATTATTTTAAAGTTTTCGTTCTTTTTAATATTTACGCATAAATATATGTAATAGAAAATATATTGGTCGGAAAACGTGTTAGTATTCAGGCTTTTTAAATTTTGCCAACGGTAAATGAAAAACGATATTTTAAAAATATGAATTAATTCTCTATTCGGATAATGGAATTTTGTATAAAAAATTCGAAAAAAAAACCCCACAAAAAAGTCATATTTAAAAAAATATTAAAGTGTCTACAATCTAGTCAAATATGTGTCTGCAAAAGATCAAATTGTAATAAATATATTTTTGATCCTATAAAATTTATTACTTAACTTTCTGGGTCGATTTCAACGTAAAATAGCTCTTAAAATAATTTTTTGATAAAAAAGTTTGTTTCAGCATATTTATCATGCATTTTTCTATAAAACTACAAGTTTTAATGTTTTTTTATACTATAGTTTTTGCAGTATAAGCTGAGAAGTGAAAAAGCACACGGTCGATTCAAAATAGGCAGCGTTATTAGTATTCTGTTTTTATAATAGTGAGGCAACAATAGCGCACTATTGAGGTTATTTTAATTCTGACGTATTACGCCAGTTTTGGGTTCATATTTGTGTACAATCGCTTTCCAATTTCATAAAATTTCATTTGCATACGTTTAAAAATTCTCATTTCGCTTTCCGAAAAAGTTCGTGTTTTTCATAAATAAAACGTCTCTGAATATTGCCATTCATTTTTTTCAGTGTAAGACAATTACTTGTTTTTTTGTTTTTTTTTTTTTTTTTTTTTTTTACTTGATCGATGACGCTTGATGACTTTCTAATTCAACTTTTGATCGTATCTTTTATAGTTTTCAAGATATGATCGCTCTTTCTCTAATTCGGGGATTGACCGCTAAGCAGGGCCTAATCTCTGTCAAAAAAATAAATAAATAAATATAACCAGAGCTCTAATATTCTGCAGGTTATACCAACTATCCAGCATCCCCCACCCCTGCATATTTATATATTATACATTATTTTCAAAATTTAAAGCTTTCTTCTTCAGCAAACGAAATATTTAAATATATTTTGAATATAGCTATGGAGTAGGGGGGGGGGGGGGTAAGGGTAAAGATACGCACTTTCCATAAATTTTCATTTTTAACAAACACGGTCTAAACTTATGAGACGGATGATTAAAATGTCATATTAGAATCTTAGGCACGTGCCACCATCAACAGATATTCTGTCAAATTATGATTTCGTGAGAAATTTCAATTTTTAAAAAACATTGCTCTGCGTATCTTTTCCCCATCGGTTGGGTAAAAGTACGCAGTCGCGGGGCAAAGATACCGAGCGCGTACTTTTGTCCCATTACTGCGGGGTTTTGCCTCATTTCCACTAAATAGAATGAGTTATGTAAAAGAATTAGTAAATTTCACTAGTATCTATAATTAAACTGAAAATTACAAGTTAAACCGCGAAAAAAGAAAAAAAAACAGCGGTCTGTATGATCGCAAACAGCACTTAACTTTTAACTGCTGTGAAAAAATTGTTCCATAAATACTGTGAGCGGTCTCCTAGAGTGCTTTATCGTAGAATGAATAAAAGGGTTGAAAGGGGGCTCAGCCTTGCTTTTTCTAGCACTCTGTTCTTTTTTCCCTATCTTGCACTGAAGAAGAATCTCGCTGTAGATTCGAAACAGCTGTTTGCTGCTTTTCACGCATTATTTGTGCATTTTAAACGTTGGTTTACTGCTATTTAAAAGGGTTGACTCACTCATAAGATACTGTTTCTGCGCTAAACTTCATGTAAAGGTCTATATTATAATAAAAATTCTCTCATTCAGAAGTCTTTAGCGACACTACTAAGTTTGACGAATAAAAATTAAACTAACATCAATAGTTAAATAAAAAATTACAAGTTAAACTTTGAAAACTGAATATAGCAGCTGTATCTGAGACCGTTAACAGGAGTGAAGAGTTAAGACTTAAAACAAAAGCGTTTAATGAAACATGAATATTAATTTTTAAAAGTATGTAGGTATGTAGATACCTTCGTTCTATACATTTTTAAAAACTTAGCTGGAAATTGAAAAGATAGTTAACTAGATTATATTAGTTAAATATCTATTATGTTTTATACAATACTAATTTATAAAAATATAAATTTTCCTCAACGTTATTGTAGAAAGACTTGCATCTACCTAAAACGATGGGGCAAAGCCCCGCATCTTAAATTTGTGCATATCTTCAAGTCTCTATCGGCTATCTACAAGTTTAAACAAATACGACCGAGGTAAACTACACGGCATTTAGAAGCTAAAGAGCTTCCGTTCTCCACTGAATTTTTGGATTTGTAAAAATTCGAGATATTGGCAGCTAAACACTAAAGTGAAAACTTTAAAATATTGGATGAAAATTCGAAAATTTGAAATTACCTCATCTTCTTGGCACGGAATGCTACTTTTTACACAAGGTTTGAACACACAACTACTACACTTGAAACCAAACTGCTACCTAGCGGTCATGATTGTAGAAATGTTCCTTCATATTAAATCAGCCAGTGCGTATCTTTGCCCCGTGCGTATCTTTGCCCCGTGTGTATCTTTATCCCCACTTACTCTATGCATTAATCTATACTAATAAAACAAAGTTTCGCTCTGTCTGCGTGCCTGTATGCGATGGTTGGCAAAATCTGCGGGACGTACGAAGCTGAGAATTTTTGTGAGGCTGGCCCAAAATATCTCCTGATGCAACTGGAATTCCGAACTTTAAATTTCTAATAATTAGTTGAGTTATTAATTAAACATCACAAATCACTCTCATCAAAAAGTCGTCTATTTGATCTCTGGTGAAGGAAAGCACGCGCGCATGCGTACAAACTCATTTACGCATCAAGAGCTAGGGCAGAAACGTTTTCGAGTTTATTTTTTTTTTTTTTTTTTTTTTTTTTTTTTATCCAAATTGACCAAACTGCTCGGTTACAGTTAAATTTTAAAGACATATTCTGAAAGATCGTACTTTTTCGTCTCAAATGACGCAATCAATTAAAAAAATGTCGCAGTTAACTCTTTGAAATTTTTTTTTTTTTTTTTTTTTAAAGGGTCGTATTTCTGAAAAAGTTTTTTCCCCTTTTTACAACGCATCTCCAGGACGCAATTTTAAAGGTATCGAGAAACCAAAAATATGATTTTAAAGCTGAAACCTCCTTCTAATCGATAGTGCAATTGTTTTTTACAGTTTTCATAATTTAACTTGTAATTTTCGGTTTAACTCTTGATACTGGTGAAATTTTGTTTCGTTTGGAGTTCTAGTTCTGTTAATAGAGACTTCTGAATTGGTGAATTTTAATCATAACCCTGTGCATAAAGTTTAGTACAGAAACAATATCCTAAGAGTGAATCGAACCTTCTATTCATGATTCGATCGAGCGGTCTCAGAGATCGCTTAAGGTAACTATGTGACAATTTTTGTCACACCAGTTAAGGGTTAAAACAAAAGTATGAAACGCAAATAAAATCGAAAAGTACGTTCTTCGCTTCCTTTGGATGTGTAAATGGATTTTTCCCTCTCAGAAGGACAAAGATTAGTTTTTAATGAGAGTGCGTTGCGAATTTTAATTAATAACTTAGCTTATAATTAGAAATTTAAAATTCTGAGTCTCAGATGCTTTAGGAGAAGACCTTGGACTACCTTCACACAAATTTTCAGCTTTCTATGTACGTTAGATTTCGCTTGCCCTCTCAGAGACACAGACAGAGCGAAACTTCCTTTTATTAGTATAGAAAATAGAAATGCTAGTATTAGAGTGTCACCCTTGCACATACAGATGTTTAATTTAATGAAATGTATTGTAGTATTCTTTTTTCTTACATTTTTCTTCATTCTATATTATAATATATAAATAAATGTAATTTATAAATATTTTTTCTTTTTTGCAGGTAAGTGATAGGTCTTATTTCTTCCAAAGCGGATAGACTTTTATTCTTCTGGTAAAGATGGTTGAATTTTTTCTTTGTGAAAAATTTGAAAATCACTTTCTGCATTTGATAAGTAAGTTTGTTTAATATAACTTCGGAAGTGTACAATATTAATTTAATATCGGATAGGATAAACCCCTTTAATTATAAAAACTGCCTTGATTTCATAATACCAGAATGAATCAAGATAGTCTTAAAATATTCAGAAATCCTCGGCGAGATTTCTACATATTTTTGAAAGACTTGCACATTTAATTATATTTAAATATTTTTCGAATATTCAGAACTGTAGAAAGAGTCATAAAATAGAATATGTTTATGTTCCTGTTATACATCAAAATTAATATTAAATAATTTTTACAATTATAATTAATTGTCATAATTAACATTAAATGCATAATTTAATGTGGAATAAGATGTTTGCGATGATGCATTCATAACATAATACAGCTAATATTTTCATCCAGTTTAAAAATAAGATGAAACAAAAATTTGCCATCATAATTTATTTTGATTTCTTTATAATATATTTTTTAGTAAATTCAGAAAGGAAGCAAAAAAGAAACTATTATAATTTGGGGCTTCTGATTACATAGAGGCCTAAGCATGGGGCGTTGTCTTCGGAAGATAATGTCTTAGCGCTAAATTTGTGACGTCATTAAATGGAGGGAGTTTTCAAATTTCAGATCAAGTCGTTGTGTTTCGACGGCAGCGATTTGGAAAACTGACCAACCGCGGTACAGAAAACAGAAGCCAACTCGTGACACTCCAGCGCTAAAGTATTATACTCTGAGGACAATGACATCACCTCGGCTGACCACCGTTAAGACATTTCTTGAAAACGGTCTTTAACTTTTTTCATTGGAAAATTAAACTGAATTAAATTAGTGTGTTTTTTCAGTGAAGAGTGAGGGATTTTGATACATTGTTTCATTGTCAATGCATCGAAACAAAAAATTGGCTAATGCCAACAACAGCATCTTCTATCGCATAGCAATCGAATTTTGAGAAAAATATTCTAGCCCGTTTTAAGCATACAGTTTGAAACGCATTAAAGTCTTATGACCGCAATGCAAGTATGAAAAGTCTGTTTTGAATTGCCTGAAGGCAAACTTTCGTTCGACAACTAAAGTAATCTTAATGTTCATTTCAAAATTAGAAATTATCAATGTATGCTTAACGATATCAAAAAATGTTTGCCTATTTAATCACTCAGCTCAATTTTGTGTAGACCTCGCGCGCTCCGGCACCGTGCGAAGAAAAAACTGCGCCCTGGACAAAGTTTCAATTTGGCGCCCCATACCACCACCACATACACACTTTTTTTTGTGACAGGTGTCCCAAAATTGAAAAGTGCAGAAACAGAAATACATTATATTGAATAGATACATATTTCGCATTTATTTTGGAACTTTTAAAGGTTTAATTTTAATTCAGAAATCCCAAACAATTAAATATCATGAGAAAATTGCACCTATATTTTGGCAAATGGGATGATCTGGGAAATGAGTGCGGAAAAAATGTATCTAACAGTACAATATAACAGTCGGTAACCCTTTTGGATTCCAAGAAGGAAACCCAATGCTATTTTAAGAATGTATGTTTTTGTCATAAGTAAGCATAGAAAGAAAATTACAGACTCAGAAAAGAGAAGGTTAACAATAAAGAGCCCATGACAATTACCTAAAACAAGTTTTGAAAAATAAGAAGTCCTTAGTCAGAAATTTGTGTTTGGGTGTGGGAGAAGAGGCGATGCAATAACTTTGACACGAAAAATGTAAGTACTTTCATTGGGAAAAAACTTCCCAACGTGTAAATATATATAAATTTACATAAAACAAGGAAAAAACAAGGCCCACCGGGGCAGAGTGGTTAAGGCACCACACCGTTAATCGCTTGAGAGCATACGTGGGCTGTGGGTTCGACTCCCGCTGGCTCCGTTGCACACTCTTTGTGGAGCTCCCGGTTGTAATTCTCTGGTGTTGTAAATTTCCTTGTGGCTATCTCGTCCTTATATATTGACGATGACTTATAAGCGGGCACCTGATGTCAAGCACACAAGTCAGATGTATGTGTTCAATAAATAAATAAATAAACGAGGTTTGTAGTATAAATTTGGCGCCCCTCAATTTCCGTGTCCGGGGCAACTGCCCCCTTCGTCCCCCGTTTCGCACGGTCCTGGCGCGCTCCCCTCATAGTTTAACACTTTTTAAAATTAAACGTTTCAAAAATGTACAATTCCTTTCTGCACGCCGATTTCTATATTTCTCTTAATGTGAGAACTTTTAGAAATGTTGTGTTAGCCAGTTAAGTACTGTATTACGACCATTTAGTGTTTCGCTGGCAATGCTTTAGATCGTCCCCCCTGTCAGCGTTCATTCTTTCTCTTCGGAGAGAAAATTTCTATCGATTTCTTTGGTTTGATTCAACACGTATTTCATGGTTTTCTAAAATTGTTACACATTTCTGAGATAAGGGACGTATGGTGTGACATTTGGCGAACCCTGTACGAACAAACCCTGATATTTTATTTAACTTAAAAACTTAAAAAGTCCCACTAGCTTAAAGATCTATTAGAATTTGGTGCGAAACAATTCAGTTATGTAAAATATGACGCGCTAAAATGAACGTAATTACACAGAACTGTGTTCAATGTTTGATTAAATTAGCTTTCTTTAGATATTTAATGTTTTGCACTTGTTCGCATTTTAATATTCATCTCTGCTGAATTATCCCATGTATTTCTTTTAATTAACCTTTCTCTAAGCGGCCTATTTCAATCACTTAATTGATTTTACTAAGCCAAAAGATCAAACAATACTTAACATTCTTTGTGTAAAAATTGAACCAAAAATAAACTGTAATAGCCTATATCAGGGTTGGCGAACCTATGGCACGCGAGAAGATATTTTTGGCACGCCGTCGATTGAAGCTCTAAATCAGAATTAAGTCAAATTCCCAAAATTCTGTGCATCATTATTCATTTTAGGTGAGTTCGTAATTATATAAATACGTAGCACCTATAGTCTTCGTTCGGCCCGTTTGTCTGTCTGTCTGTCCATCCATCCTCATATAACAGAGCAAAAACTACCCAACCGAATGGTCTGGAATTTAAATACAGTGGACTCTCTCTATCTGAACACTCTCTAATGTGAACACCCCGGTATTAGGAACACATTCTGACGATCCCGGCGAAACGCCATAGACTTAACAAAAGATGAACTCTCTGTATTCTGAACACCCTCTAATCTGAACACCCCGCTATTATGAACGCTACTTTTGGTCCCCATTCAACCCCACCTCTCTATAAACTGAACGTGTGTTTGCAGTCGGAATCCTGGGAATTCCCCCATCATGGAAATTCGGAAAAAATAGTTGCAGAAGGATAAAAAGGTTCAACGAAATCGTCGAAAGAAAGCATTCTGTGTCAGTTTTACGGGTGCGAAGCTCCAACCACATGTGATCGGAAAAACTGAAAAACCAGGATGCTTCAAAAATGTGAAGATAGCATCATTGCCTGTGCACTATAAATCGAATTGAAAAGCCTGGATGGCAGTCACGATTTTCTCACAATGGTTGGAGGGCATTAACGAAATGATGAAGAGAGAAGGAAGAAAAATTCTTTTTGTGGATAATGCCAGATCACATACAAGCATGTAGCTGACCAACGTGAGCCCAAAGTTCCTGCTACCGAACTGTACTTCTACAATCCAGCCACTTGATCAAGGAATAATAAAGACCTTTATAGATCACTACCGCATCCATTTTCTGAAGAAAATGTTTCTGGGGATGGAAGAGTCAACCGAATTAACGAAGAAGATCAACGTCATGGATGCTGTCCATTGGATATTAACGGCTTGGAATGAAGTAACTCCCTACACCATCCACAGATGCTTCTTCGAAACTGAATTCCCGTGTGAGAATCAGCAATCAACAATAGAGGACCAAAAAGCAACAGCTATGAGTGACTTTTGGTCAATTCTTCTGCAGCTTCATACGGAAATTGAACCTGCAGCTTATCTCGAAGCCGCCAGAAGCCTTCCGGTTTGTGACAACAACATCGTTGAGGAGGAAAATGACTGTGAAGAAGACACAGAACTATAATTGACCAATGAAACAAGAAGTACGATTACCTTCAAACAATATGTCCAAGGAATTGAAGACCTGTTGAAGTATGCGGCTGAACATCACCCGGAAAACTTTCAACTTCTTAAACAACTAGATAACATCTGCACTGCACAACCATACACATTGCAAAAACAGACTAAAATTATTCACTTTTTAAGGAATGTACCGATTATGTTTTCAAGTAATGTATTGTATATATGCAATTGTATTTTTTGTAAACCTTTTTTAATAAAATAAACAAATGAGATGGTAGAATACACGTCCCACTGAATTTAGTTTGACATTGCACCAACCGCCAAATCTACACCCATGTTCAAAATATAAAAATAATTGCATATTTTTTCGAATTTCATGAAAAATAATAAAAGAAAGGTGAAACTATTGCTTCGAAACAGCTATGTAACTCTTTAGTGTGAAATATGTAAGCGTACACGTGTGTATGAGCGGAGCAAGTAGAGACAGGCTTTATAAGTGAGCGTGGTAGTCTTCACGTTTTATTCGCTTGCACACCTCACCGAATATATTGGTCTTTTTTGCAACATTCCACGTAATTTAAAAGCAAACAGAAAGAATGAGTTTGGATGGTGGAAAGAGGAGGTGAATCGCGGGGAGACTGGAAAAAAGGTAGTCTTTAGAGAAAAACTTAGGTAGAAAAAAGGTAAAAAAGTGCAAATTCCTAGTGACTTCAACCAGTGTCATGTCGACCCTTTGGAAACAGTTTAAGGATACTGGAGCCTTAGAAAGAAAGCTTAGGCAAGGTCGTCTAATGAAGATCATTATTTGTCATTACAGGAATGCAACAGCTTCTCAGCTCTCTCATGACCTTTATGCGGCCACATGAAGCCGAGTTTCGAGGGTTACTATTTGCAGAAAGCTGCATGACAGAGGGCTATTTACAATAAGATCTGCTGTTTGCATCCTGCTCACTTCTGCATAAAGAAGAATCCGTTTAGCTTGGTGTAGAGATCTTCGACCTGGACCAGGTATCAATGGGGAACACGTTATTTACTGATGAGTCTCGGTTAATCCTAAAAACTAATTCTCGACATATTTTCATCGGAATAAAACCAGGGATCCTTTCAACATACGAGAAAGAGACTACTATTGGCAGGGGAGGTTTGATGGTCTGGGCAGACATCATGTCTGACGGGCGCACATCCCCACTTTTGCTTGGCAAAGGCTATGTGACTGGTGTGAGGTTTAGGGATTATGTATCTTAGACTTATATGTTCGGCTTTTAAGGAATGCAGCTGGCTCTGATTTCATTTTAATGGACGCAACTTTAATCTCAATGTAACTTTAACTCATTTTAAGACTACAACGCGCGCCCAGAAAGAGCTCATCTAGTCGACGAATGTCTGGAAACTGAGAATATTCGCTTGATGGATTGGACCGTCAGATCCCCGGATTTAAACCCTATAGAGTGTGTCTAGAACACTCTGGGGAGGATAACTGGAACTCGCTTTCCACCTCCCAGAACTATCAAGAGCCTGAAAACAGCGTTGCTGGAGGAGCGAGACTAACTGCCACAAATTCTCATAACTGCTTGATTTCTAGTATAAATTCGTTATGAGAGCTGTATAACTGTAAGAGAGGACCATGCTCCCTATTAATCCATTTTCTAGGTCAATATTGAAAGCTCTGTTTTATATCTTCTGACACTGATGAGTCTTACGCATGATCATGCGCGTGTATTATAACTGTTGAATGTTTGTTTTTCCATTATATTAACCTATGTACATACCTAATTTAATTAAAATCTATCCAGTAGTTCTGGAGATAATCGACCAAATCTGAAAATTCTCGTAACTTTGAACATGAGTGTAAATTCAGCACCTCCATCTCAGTAACTGGCATGGCTAACCAGGCTAAGTATTCTATATTGTCTATAAGCTCAATACATAGTAGTCGTTTTCAAACTCCCTCTATACTGAACACCTCCATAATCTGAACATTATTGGTTGGTCCGACGAGTGTTCAGAATAGAGAGAGTCCACTGTATATAATTGTTGAAAATTTTTGTCGCGTCATTTTAAATTTTATGAAAATCGGATCTGTAGTTTAATTACAGGGACAGTCAACATTTTTCCGTTACATTATGGCCAATGGGAAAAAATTATTTCAAGCACATTTATTGATGTTACAGCTTTTCGAATAGAATTGATATGCACTTATGAAGTGCACTAAAATATACATTCAGTACAATATGCGGTGCAAAAAAAATTATAAAACTAGTTACAGTACGAGCGCACCTCATTTGACACATTTGACGTGCAATTTGCAACTTGTTTTATTAATAAAGAGCTTGACTGAAAGTAGCTTTTGTTTTTTATAATAAGTAATACTTGTGTACTTGTCATAGCACTGAACTTGCCCGCTTAGAAACATTTGATATTCCCCCTCCCCATTTCTTTGACTTCGTTATGCTAGTGTTGTGATTGCAGTAATGTTTCTAAAATTTCTGCATAATTTAACGCATTTTGATCTGCAAAAAATGACAAAAGTATTAATAAAACTGATAAAGCATGCCTTTTTTCAGATAAGTTATGAAAAAAATAATAATTTGATTGTTAAAACATTTGTAAAATGAAATGAAAATTATAATTATATTTTTTAATAAATCTTCAATCACTATATTTTTTTGTCAGAAAAGGGACGGGTGATGGTGGGGAGGGGGGGGGGGCTATTGGCACGCCATGTTCACTTGAAATTTTTTAAAGAAATTGGCACGCGGATGTGAAAAAGTTCGCCGACCCTGGCCTATATCTTATCAATTAATGTAATTTACATTTTAAAATGTCAAATTTACATTAAACAAAATAGAGTGAAAAGAAAATGTCCCTTAACAATACCAAGCCCGTTATCTGGCGCATCACAAATTGAAATATATGTTCTTTTTCTTTGACAGCTGAGAGAATATTTCTTTATTTAGTATTATCTAACATGCACTTGACATTTTGCCAAAAATGTAATAGCAATCTGTCAATGAATTTAGAATTATTCTCTATGTTTTGTTTACTTAGCATTTTAAAAAGAATGTTTTTCTGAGTCTATTTTTTTTTCTTTTTAACAAAATTTACATCTAAAGATATATTTGAATTATTTTGTCACAGTTTTAGATCTTTTAGTTTTGTTTTTGTTTTTCATTATTGTTGGAGAAAAAGGAAAAGTAAAATGAATTTTAGCTGTTTATATTTAACCCAATGAAGGCCGCAGACTATGACGAAGTGGCTTTTTTGGCATACATTTACAAAGCGGTTTTTTACAACTCCCAATCGCGGCAATGTTTGCAGGGCTCCAAAAAGGATCCCCTTTTCGCCCCCTATAGTCCTCTGTCAATCGTTAGTTAATCCTCACGATCTTTCCCACGATATCGCTTTTGACGAAATTCGATTTGTTTTATTTTCTTTATGTATGACATCACGGGAAAATATTAGCTCGTATCTCGTGAACTGTTGGATTCGAGCTGCTTAGTTTCTGTTTATTTCTTAATCCTCATAACAAGACGTTTGCTACGATATCATTCTCGACGGAATCCTAAACTAACGGTTGACAATGTTTAGTAAGTCTCTGTTTTTAACATAACTTCCGACTTTTACTTTTTTTTTATTCCCCTAATTTGTAATAGTGATTTTGTGTCTTATTTAATCTCAAATTTCGGCAAATAACAAAGCCCAAATTACTATTAATAATTAGTGGTCAGAAAAAGGCGTAAAAATTAACTCGTCGCGAAGAGGCTAAACCTTTTAACTATTGAATTGGAACTGCCAGGATTTGAACCAGGGATCTCATGAACAGCAAGCAAGAACATTGGCGTCGAGCAAAAGTCCAAGCCAGTTACTCTAAGATAGTAACTCTCTTTATACTCTCCAAGTGAAATGAAATCGATACAACAGTAATGAATACTTTAATATTACAAAAAAGTTATTATCTCGTATAAGTTTTACACTAAAGTATTG
The DNA here is from genome assembly GCA_963932465.1 of Maratus speciosus. Lineage (NCBI taxonomy): Eukaryota > Metazoa > Arthropoda > Arachnida > Araneae > Salticidae > Maratus > Maratus speciosus. Next base: position 92,829,433 of record OZ010786.1, on the reverse strand, counting down.
TTTCTAACTTCATCAATTTGAATCTAAAAATTGCGAAAATGTAACAATTTTATGAGTATTCAATCTTTTTGGATTCGGGGGGTGAAAATATGCAATAAAGAAACAAGAACTTTTTATCAGTCATAACAGGACCGGGTGTAACATCAGACCTATCACGCCATTTTAAAAACATTCCCGCCGGTTTAAAATCTATTACGTTGGATTAAGGGCCGGCTTTAGACCTATTTAAGATTTATTACGCGATGTTAAGATAGCTGCATCATGCAGCTACCTTAACCCAGTATGACTTTTTTTTTTAACCCGGTTTTTGTCTTTAAAAGAGAATGTGTCACACACAGTCTACAACGGGTTAATTAAGACAACAAATGGTGTATTTTATTAATTAAATAAGTACTTTTTTCCGAACACGGAGTTCTAAATTATCTATTTAGTCAAAGACTATTTAAATAGTCTATGAAACTAGTCTATAGAAATAACCCTCTATAAAATTATAAACGTTTATAAAATCTATGTAATTATAAACGTCTATAAAATCTATGGAATTATAAACGTCTACAAAATCTGGAATTATAAACGTCTATAAAATCTATGAAATTATAATCTTCTATAAATCCTATACCAATAATAATTGTCTATAAAGAGTATAAAAATTGTTTATGGCTGTTTAACTATTATAATAATTAGTTCAGTAGTTTAGTTTTGACTGTTTGATCTTTAACTACTGTTAGCGGTCTCACAGACCACTGCTTTTTTCAATTTTCACAATTTAACTAGTAACTTTTAGTTTACCAACACACACTAGGGAAATTTTCTTTTGTTTGGAGATCTAGTATTATAGCTAGAGACTTTTGAATTGGGAATTGTGATTATAAAAATACTGTACCTAAAATTTAGTACAGAAACAGTATCCTTTGAATTAATCTACCCGTTTATTCATTTTTCTATATAAAGCTTCCTCAAAGACCGCTCACAGTACTTATGCAACAATTTCTATGACATAAGTGAAGAGTTAATTAACACCGAAACATTTTATTACACGTTTTCTTCTACCGATTTAAATGAAGAATAGAGTTATTAAGAAAGCTTCTCTATCATTAGGGAATAGGGTGTTGAAATTATGCGCATATCATTTTCTCATTTTATTCTTTTCTATTCAGATTATTCCTTACTAAATTCTGCTAATCTATTCTTCTTTTGTCTCCATTTCTCTTCTTAAGTATCACCCGTGGGTGTAAAATTATCGCTTCTGTTTCGGGCATGTCAACTTCTTTAGACAGTATTTTCAGACACCTGTGTCGGTAGAAAAGATTTATTTCTCGGAGATGATATAGAAGTATTGAAACAGTTATTGCGAGTTTTTGCGAGTTTTTGTTTTTTTACTTTCTTCCATCTATAATAGAAGACAGTATTGTAATCGATTTTTTCCCCACTTCCTGTTTCCGACGGTTTTACACGTTTTATGGGGGTGGGGGGGGGGGGGGGAGTCGGAGATTCCAGAAAACATGTTTTTACAAAATGTATGTTTCTTGGTGTGTGTGTGTGTGTGTGTCTATTCTCTTTGTATTATCGAAAAGTGCATGCAGTCATATACAGAATCGAACCAAATTTCATGTACGGGTAAATACCACGAAATGTGAGATTTTGAAAAAAAATTTTTTTTGAAAATTTAAATTTAAAAGCTTCTGATTTTTTAAAAAACTAGGGGGCTCGGCCCCCTACGAGCTACGCTCGCCAACCCCCGTCCAGACACCGCAGCTCTAAATGCACGCTAATTTGATCGGCTTTAAAAAAGATTTCGAAAGATTGAATTATAATTTAAAAAACAGTGGCGATCTCCCTACAAACGAATTTCTATTCATTTCTCTTTGATTGGGGAATTTTAACGCCAAATCCGCTACGGTATTACTTGATTATCCTGTCGACCAATTTCGCCAAATTATATAAATCGCCAAACCACTCGCCAAATTATACAAATTGATATAATTTTTATTTTAAATAACGAAAGAACAAATAAATTCGTACAACATTAATAAAAACACAAATAAAACGTCGAAATAAAAATAACTTGATGACGTATACACGTGTAACAACATTTCAAAATAAGCTAATATAAAAGGAATTAAGTAAAGAGAGTCTTTGTCTCCTGGTATTTTTAACAAAGCGAAAAGAAAGTTCTTTTAAATGAGACATTTTAAATTAATTCTCAAAATATCAAATAAATGTCTAGCGCAATTTCTAAATTTAAACTTTTTTGCAATATTATTTTGTGTTCATTTTATGTAATAACTATAATGTGACGTAAATATGACGTAATTTCTCCTAAGACTTCTAACGCATGTTAATGAATTTATTATTTTACAATATCCTTTCTCTTTTAAAATTCACGTGTATACTTTTTATGATGTAATTTTTAATGAGTTCCTGCTTTTTATACGTAATTATTTAATTCTAATTTGAAAGTTTTTTTTCCTGTTTATAATAGTCACATGCAAATAAATTTTTAATTTGAATCAAACATTATTGCTTGCGCTTTTTATACAGTTGGCAACAGTTTAAATTAGTACAATTTTCTGAAATCTGTAAAAAATATCTCTAGAAATGCTGAAAATTTGAATTTAAAATAGAAATCAAACCTGAAAAAATGAGTTAAAATAAAAAAATTAATGCAATCTGCACTCCGGCAAATTCTAACGCATAAAATGATCTAAAAATGATTACACTGCCATGTATAGTTTTTGCTGCTATAAAACTTTTTTAGTGGAACGATTTTGTCCAACTTCAGCATTAAATAACTCTTAAAATAATTCTTCGATTTGAAAACTGTCTGCATCAGCGTGTTTATCAAACATTTCTGTATAAAACCACCGATTTTCATATTTTTGTATGCATTATCTTTGTTAATATTAACGAAGAAAGGCCTCCGGTCACAAAAAAATCAAAACCGGCGGCGGCGGCGACAGCGGTAGTTACTTTTTTTTAGAATAGAGAGATTAATCAAAAATTATAAGCGAATCCTGTTACAACCGGCATATTTCTATGATATTTTACATTCTGTTTAACCCCAATTATTTCGATTTAAAACATGTTTTCATACACAGTTTACAGAAAGTACTTCTATTTGCGGAGTTTTAATTTTAATTCACTAGGGGGCTCGGCCCCCTACGAGCTACGCTCGCCAACCCCCGTCCAGACACCGCAGACTCTAAATGCACGCTAATTTGATCGGCTTTAAAAAGATTTCGAAAGATTGAATTATAATTTAAAAAACAGTGGCGATCTCCCTATAAACGAATTTCTATTCATTTCTCTTTGATTGGGAAATTTTAACGCCAAATCCGCTGCGGTACTACTTGATTATCCTGTCCACCAATTTCGCCAAATTATATAAATCGCCAAACCACTTGCCAAATTATACAAATTGATATAATTTTTATTTTAAATAACGAAAGAACAAATAAATTCGTACAACATTAATAAAAACACAAATAAAACGTCGAAATAAAAATAACTTGATGACGTATACACGTGTAACATTTCAAAATAAGCTAATATAAAAGGAATTAAGTAAAGAGAGTCTCCTGGTATTTTTTAACAAAGCGAAAAGAAAGTTCTTTTAAATGAGACATTTTAAATTAATTCTCAAAATATCAAATAAATGTCTAGCGCAATTTCTAAATTTAAACTTTTTTGCAATATTATTTTGTTTTCATTTTATGTAATAACTATAATGTGACGTAAATATGACGTAATTTCTCCTAAGACTTCTAACGCATGTTAATGAATTTATTATTTTACAATATCCTTTCTCTTTTAAAATTCGCGTATATACTTTTTATGACGTAATTTTTAATAAGTTCCTGCTTTTTATACGTAATTATTTGAAAGTTTTTTTTCCTGTTTATAATAGTCACGTGTAAATAAATTTTTAATTTGAAGCAAACATTATTGCTTGCGCTTTTTATACAGTTGGCAACAGTTTAAATTAGTACAATTTTCTGAAATCTGTAAAAAATATCTCTAGAAATGCTGAAAATTTGAATTTAAAATAGAAATAAAACCTGAAAAAATGAGTCAAAATAAAAAAATTAATGCAATCTGCACTCCGGCAAATTCTAACGCATAAAATGATCTAAAAATGATTACATTGCCATGTCTAGTTTTTGCTGCTATAAAACTTTTTTAGTGGAACGATTTTGTCCAACTTTAGCATTAAATAACTCTTAAAATAATTCTTCGATTTGAAAACTGTCTGCATCAGCGTGTTTATCAAACATTTCTGTATAAAACCACCGATTTTCATTTTTTTGTATGCATTATTTTTGTTAATATTAACGAAGAAAGGCCTCCGATCACAAAAAAATCAAAACCGGCGGCGGCGGTGACAGCGGTAGTTACTTTTTTTTAGAATAGAGAGATGTTAGTTGAGCAGCTGAATAAAGGAATTTATATGTAAAATTGTTAAAGTTTGAAGAGCTTAAGTTCATTTTTATGTAATTATATGTCATTTTCTTGGCATATGTATGCCATGATAATGACAATTTCATTCTAAAACATTTTTCCCATTTTTGTTTATTTTATTTTTAGATCTAACATTTTAATTTTGTTTAAAGGAACATATTTCCTCTATAGTACCCCAAATTCAGCGTAATGTTGAGTTTTATTTGTAATTTATAGAAGCCAGGAAAATGATATAATAAAAGTCTACTCAATTTTTACAAAGACATTAAACACATTATTTTCAAAGAACTAGCTAAAAGATCTTGCTGTTAGCAAGTATTTTACTACTTTTGTCTTGAACAAGAAGAATTACTCTGCAGCGCCATCTTTATACCTCATAAAGAACTAAAATGAGCAGGCCAGGACAATGACATTCATTTTAAGAGACAATCGTATTTTAATTATGGAAAGTTATTTGTAAAATACAGAACTTGTTACGTTCCACATGTATGTGTTATATAAGGTATACTGTAAAAGCACTTATTTTCGCGAGGCTTTAATTTTCGCGATTTTCGCGAGCCCGTCGTAATCGCGAAAATTTAAGACTCGCGAAATATATATATATTTTCCGCCTCAAATAATAGTAAAAAATCAGAAATTTTTCCCTTATCCAAAATTTAATGATTACAGTTACTTAAATAAGAAATAAGTACAAAAATTTCTTGAGTACTTACAACTATTTCTTGAATACGATGCAACTACTTTTTGAATACAAACAATAATACAACTAATAGAATGCAGCTCATTCACTTACAATATTTATACCAGCTTCTTTCAAGCCATTCATTTTTAGAGCGATAGGAAGAGGAGGGGAGGGAGGGCGAAGAACTTTTCGGACAAAAGGAAATTTCTTAAATTGCCTTATGCAAAAGGGGTTCTATTTAGGTAGTTTTGGAAAATTTCAACTTTCGGTTCAGTTCATATAAAATTCGCGAAATTTTCAGCTCGCGAAATCGCCGATATCTTCATTTTCGCGAAAATTACGGCTCGCGAAAATAAGTGCTTTTACAGTATCTAGCTGTATATATGTACAGAGGACCTTCTCAATAATGTCTAAATAAGGACTTAAGTATACTGATAATTTCTAATTTACAAAATTCTGATTACATTTTTTTTTACAAGTACTATATACAAAAGTTCATAATTTCGCAAAAATAGGATCGTGTGAAAAAAAATTCAAGCAGATCCCTGGTAAGGTAATTAAATGCAACTTTTCTTGTTAAAAATGAAAATTCGAGTCCAAAATTATTTCAATAATATACCAATTAATGAAAATAGTAAGGTGGAAAATTTAATATAAAATTTGAAACATACATTTATTTTTATTTGCATAGCTATAATTTTTCTCTATTAATTAGAAAAATTCTTTTCTTAATAGCATGCAGCTGAAATTATTTTGCTTTTCTTTCTTTTCTTAAAATTTGGATTCTTGGAGTTGTCTAACTGTATTTAATATACCGGGTGTCCCAAAAAGGACTGACTGATTTTAAAATTCAATAACTTGCAAACGGAGACAGATATTTAAAAAATTCTTGCAGGTGGGTTACGCAAAAGGTCAAAAGTTTTATTACAGTGATTTTCGATTTTAGTTCGAATTACAAACAATAGATGGCGCTGTAAGCAATAGTCGCTAAATACAGGCTCGATTTCTGGTCCTTTCTCTTGTTCCATGCTGAAAAAGGAGATGGAAATGTATTATCCGGGCCACGAAGTACCAAAAATCGAGCCTGAATTAAGCGTCTATTGATCGCAGCGCCATCTATTGTTTGTAATTCGAACTAAAATTGAAAATCACTGTAAAAAAACTTTTGACCTTATGCATAACCCTCCTGCAAGAATTTTTTAAATATCTGTCACCGTTTGCAAGTTATTGAATTTTAAAATCAGTCAGTCCTTTTTGGGACACCCGGTATATATATATATAAAATCAATAGAAACAAACATTGCAAAGAAATTGTAAGCATATTTCTGTGAAAAATTTACTTGGAAACAATTTTTAAATATATGCAAAAATCCACCTATTTAAAACTTTCATAAAAAAATATATATATAAACCATTCTATATTAAGAATCCAAAAGTTAAACTAAAACATAGCTTGGGTTTAGACTGGAAAGCTGTACCAAAACTAAATATACAGGAAATGACAACTGTAAGTGGAAGAAATGTAATATTGTAAAATAATACCAATTTTTAAACAATGGAAGTTGTGAATATAATATTTATAACTAGCTGTACCCGGCCACGCGTTGCTGTGACTCAGTCTAACTAAATAGAAAAGAAAGAAAAGAGAAAGTGCATGTTTCTAATATGTTTAATTTCACAATACTCGTGGGTATACAATATTTTTTGGTGTTACATTGTCTGTGTCGATATAGAGATTGTCTGATTTGCCGATTCTAGAATATGAAACACATAATTTACCATGTGAGAAGCAATTCATGTCTAGATCTAAACCGCATAAGTTTAAAGCTTGGCCCTAAGCTTTGTTGATGGAGATTACAAACACCAATCAAATAGGTAATTGCAATCTCTTAAATTGAAATTGCGCATCCATTGGAATCAAAGGAATGCGAGGAATAAGTATATCTTCACCTTTGAAAGGTCCTGTCAAGATTTGCTTCTACGAAGTTGCTTATTATTTTTTTACTGCAAGCCGCGCGCCGTTGCAAAGATTTGACTTGTGAATATTTCGCAACATCATAATTGGCAGGCCGATTGTCAGTTGAAGTACGTGCGGTGGCATCCTGGCAAATCGAATGAATTAAAAAGATATGTGCCGAGTTAAGCTTATGGCACTGAGCTCACAGACTATGCGCATTAATTATATATTATACTCTTATTTCAAAGAATAATGCCCATTGAAAAACAAATTAAGGGAGATTACCCCCTTTCCCCCCTTTATACTTAACCAATGAACCTCCAAATCTAATCAGGAAAATGTCTTATCAGAATAAACCGGTATACCAAATTTGAAGCAAATCGGATAATTCTGCATGAAAATCCCATTTATCTAAATTAAGAAGGGATTAACCCTCGTTCGCCCCATTATACTTAATCAAGGAACTCCCAAAACAAATCAGGGAAACGCCTTATCAGATAGAACCTATTCACAAAATTTGAAGCAAATCGAATAATTCTACATGAAAAACCAAGTTATCTAAATTAAGGGGGGGGGGGGGGGATTAGCTTCCCGTTCCTCTTTGCACAACCAATAAAACACCAAAACTAATCAGGGAAGCATTTTATCAGAATGAACCTATTTACAAAATTTGAAGCAAATCGGATAATTCTGCATGAAAAACCCATTTATCTAAATTAAGGGATGATTAGCCCCCTGTTCCTCTTTTATACTTAACAAATGAACTACCAAAACTATTCGGGGAAGCGCCTTATCAGAATGAAACTATTTACAAAATTTGAAGCAAATCGGATTTTTCTATCAAGAGTTATCGCGTTACATGCATTCGGACATACAGAACCTACGGGCACATTAGCTCTCAGGCTTTAATACCCTGTGAGCTTTTACCAAAAAAAAAGAAAAAAAAACACGTACTAAGAAAAAACAAATATCATAAATACTGACGAAATATTTCAGTAATGTGTCTCTTCGGAGGGCACAGTGAGGGAGATGCATAATACGAAAGAGTGGTCAAAGAGCTTTCTAATGATATACCAGATAATGGGTGTCGAAAAATATTAAAGTGCCCCGGGGAATGAAATTGGGGGGAGGAGGATGCGAGGTTCATAATAGTATTATAAAAACACGCACGCATTCAAATGCAAGCAACGCAATCTATGAATTTCAAAGAAATCGGTGAAGAACTTTCGGAGGTTTAAGATTTCGTACAAACGAACATTTACATTTTTTTTATATAGAAATGTGCGCCCACGGGAAGAAAGTGGGATGAGGGGGATGGTATGTGCCTTAATATAAAAGAGTAGTCAAAGGCAGGGGCGCGCCAGCAGTATCCGGCGCCTGTGTGCAGAACTTCAATTGGCGCCCCATATTCCTAACCCCCCCCCCCCCAAAAAAAAAAAAAAAAAAATCCCCAAAGAGTATAAATGCATAGCTGCCAAGCCAACCTTCCGGTGTTTTTCTCCAAATCGAATAAACTAATTTGGAACCAGAAAATGAATTTAATGAAATGTGTCTTGTTTCCACAGGGTTCTTTTTTATTTCATTTACTGAATTAAATTTCTGATTAAAAATATTGTTGTTTGAATTAAAAACTAAGGAATGTTGTCAGCTATGCAAATAACGGACATCCCTAAAAGGTGGGTGCTTCAGCTGTTTGCTCTCTCTCCCCACAATGACATACCTCCTAAGTAAATCAGCTTCTTTTACCTCCATCACTTCCGGAATTTTTAAGATCTGATCTTTATTTATATTTATACTTAAAACAGTTCAAATAAACTTTAATTTGGAAATATAGCTGTGTTGAATTAATCAATGGTAGGACTATGACACAAAGAATGGGGTGCTCGTAATACAGTAAATACACATAAAAGTTGAAAATCATTTTCTCAAATTATGATGTTTGTAATGCACCGGAACGCGCGTTATAGTACTCTATTTCTTTAAAGTAATGTAACATCAATTAAGGTGCGCCTTAAACAATTACCACACGTTGATCATAATTAGGAGTGCATTCGAAAATGTTCCAGTCCCGGAACATTTGATTTTATATTAGCAAATATAATACCTTTATTAGCACGTTATAGTACTTTTATTTCTTTTAAAGTAATGTAATCATAATTAGGGGTGCATTCGAAAAGGTTCCAGTTCCGGAACATTTGATTTTATATTAGAAAACATAGAACCCTGATGCTGGCTAAAGTTTCGCCCGATCTGTGTGCGATGGCTAGCAAAATATAAGGCACATACGAGGCTCAAACTTTTTGTGAGGATAGTCGATAGCCTCACCTGATGCACCGTGCACCTAAGTTTCAGAATTTTAAGTCTCTAATAGTTGAAAAATTAATTAAAAAGTCCAAATTAAAAGAATGAAAAGTATTCATAATTCAAAAAGAGCATAGATATTTTTCAAACCGCAGAGAACTTCTTCAAAAACTCGAAGATAGAAGGAGGGTTAATAGAATTACATAGCTGCCAGGGCGATAAATGTACTGGGCCTTTTTAAAAAGGACTGTATCTTAAATTATACTGGTCCTGACAACTGGAAAATTGCACAGCCAGACGCAAAAAAAAAAAAAAAAAAAAAAAACCTTTCAGAACTCCTAAAAATTATTCCGGTACGGTTTGAGGAAGTAAAAAAATCCTCGAAAAATCGATTTGTAAAAAATCTTTTTACTTCCTTCGAAAGAAAGGTTCGAAATCTCTTCCATGGACGCCAGGTGTTCATTGCAGGCAATCGACGTCTTTCAATAGTGGACATTTTCGAACGTATATAAAATTTTCAAAATATAAATTTATAGATTTAATTTTTATTCTTCCAGATACAGAATTTTTCGCTGCTTTCAAATATGTAAATTTCTTCACGGTCGCTCAATTACAACATTAGATATTAATTATTATTTCATTAATTGTATGATTCCTTTCAAACTCTCAGTATAAAGCCCATCTTTCGAAACCACAAATGATTTTTATAATATGATTCTTTGGAACGCAGTCAATTTTATTAAAATACATCATTTAGATATTTTAAAGTTATGCATCTAGCCCTATCTTTAAACGCTGTTTAATAATATCTAAATTTTATAAAAATCGATCCGCAAGTTTTTGCTTTATAAAAAAATCGATTTTTAAAAAGGAAAAGAAATGCTTTGTTGAAACGCGAATTTGTTAAAATTAAAAAAAACCTGACGAACCGATCTATTTGGGACTTCCAGATAGTTTATAACACATAATAAAGATTTTAAAAAGTAGGTGGTATCAAATTTCACGGGGGGGGGGAGGGGATAAAATAAATTGGGGCGGGGGATGATCAAATATTTAAAACCGTACCATTTTCCACCGTTTTAGATGCGGATTTCTGACGGAGAACTAATGTGGAACTAAAAGATTCAAGATTTGTATTTTTGCAAGATTTTACAGTGCGTACGCAGCACGCCTGTTAAACCCTCATGTGATATATCATCGGAAAATCCTTAAACCACTCTTTCATATTATGAACCTTTCTAGCCCCCTCACTCAGACCGCCCCCACCCCAGCTCCTAATTATGCTGCAGCAAGATTTGGGCAGCTCATTTGAAGGCTTCACCGAAGGTGAAACTCTTCACGGGCATTCGATTCGTGAGGACTATGTTTGATCCCAGATTATTAGAAAGCATTTCCCCGTGGGGAGGGGGGCGGTAAAATGGGCTTTTTCATGTAACATATCGTTTTAAAGCTTTTGGCCTGTATTTTACTAAGCACTCACTCCTCTCCTCTTAACTCATTTTTTCATCAGTAAGTAGAGGTCATTTTAAAATTTTAATTTGTTCATTACTACCACATACAATTTTCCGAAAAATCATAAAAAAAATTTACATAACAAATCTGAACAATTAGCAGCTTCTCCCCCCCCCCCACCCATTTTAACACAGTGAGCGGGTTTTCGTATTTCAGACAAAATCGAGTTAAAGATATAAAATCATACAAATTTAAGGTTCATTTAAAAATCACCAAAGAGGGGAGGGTAGAGTCCTGCATCGGGTCGGGTTGGCGCTATATTTTCTCGCTGCGGGTCGGGTCGGGTCGGGTTGACTTTAAATTTGTTTGGTGCGGGTCGGGTTGGCTTCCATTTTTTCGGGTTCGGGTTGGCTTTTTTACTCTTGCGGGTTGGGTTCGGGTTGACCCGCTTTTTTAAAAGAATGTGGAAAATATTTTTTCCCGTTAAAAGCCTATATAAACCGCAGATCAAAGTTTTACAAAAGCAAAATGTGTGTCTGACTGTTTTGTCTTTAGCCATCCTTTCACACCAGTCTTCGAAATAACAAACTGCATTATATTTTTATCCTGTTTTAAAAATACAATACGCAGCAAAACGCTAAATGGTCTTTCCTGTCTAATGTATCAAGTGAATAATTTAATTGTGGTGATACGCGATGCACTATGTTAGATGGGAAAATTTTCAAAATAATAACTGCTGATAAACTAAAGGCAGATGGCCACTTGTGTAAAACAAGATGTATCGTTATAAGCGGAACTTATGAAACCGCAACTAATTTTAAAGCATATTTAAAGATTAGATTTTTTGTTTTATACCATTTAGAGTCCTGCATCGGGTCGGATAAGAGGTTTTACTATAGTTGAATATTAAGGAATATAAATTTGTTCATTCTTCTGCATAAAACATAAAAATGGTATTAGAGAATTAGAGGTCTGTATAGGCCGGAATTTCCAAGCCCGCTCGCTCCGTCCCGTGTAAAACTTAAAAGTTCGGTCCTAGCCCGGCACGGCCCATTTATAATTTTATCGGCTTCGTCTAAATATTTATATCGGGCCGGTAGACCGGCTTAATTGTAGTTATCGGCCCGGCCTAGCACGGCCGTTAATTTTTTTTGCCGGCCCGGCCCGTTGAAAAATCTGTCTTAATAAAGCGGCCTGGCCAGTTTGAAATTTTGCCGCCCCGCCCGCGGTCCGCACCGGAGCAGACCTCTATTAGAGATACGATTGTAGATTATTTTTCATAATGGTGTTAAACATGATTTGCTTTCCTTACAATGCGGGTTGAAATATTGCGGGTTCGGGTCGGGTGCGGATTGATATACTTCGGGTTCGGGTCGGGTTGCGGGTTGTCTGAAATTATTTTTGCGGGTTCGGGTCGGGTTGCGGGTTGACTTAAAAATGGAATTTGCGGGTTCGGGCCGAGTAAAACCCGACCCGCGCAGGACTCTAGGGGAGGGGTATCGTTCGAAAAAGCTCTCAACACAGAACTCAAAATTTTATTTGTTTTACTCTTAGATACTATTATATTTTCAGAAATCCGTCGAAAATGTATGGCAAAATTATGTCCTCCCCCCCCCCCCCCCTCCTATTTCCGAAACTACTGAAAATAAAATTACGAAAAAATTAGTAGTAGTTGGAATTTATTTAAATCTTGCAGGAAAACTATAGCAATTATTTTAGGTCATGCAGTTTTTCAGAAAATCGCAGTTTTCCGTTATACATAAACTTTATTTGGCGGGCGCTCAGCGGGTGAGTTGAGAGAAGTTCGATGTACCTATTGACGCGAAATCATCCAAGAACTCTCGATAATGATTTTCCAAAAGAATTGTCGATAATTAGCGCAGATATTAGAAAAACAAATCTATCTTGGCACAGACCAAAGTGGCCATGCAACTTTGCGACCTCCTTTCGAAGCGCACTTGGCACAGTGACAAGATTAAACTTTGTACAAGGTCTTTGTTTTAGGTAAGATGAATCACAATGATAAATAGTCAGCGTTTTTCATTTCAATTGAATTCAATTATTGAAGGCAATTATTGAAAAATATTTGATAAAATAATTCCAAGTTATTTGCAAAGTCTTATTATTCGTTTAACGAGTATATTTTGTAAGATTGCAGTTAGTAATTAACAAATTTATTGTATGAACTCTCTGTACGCGAGTGAAACTCGCTTTTGATTGATTATTCTTTGTTCGAAGCAAATCTATAAAATATACAATTAAAATTTCCATAATACGTAATTCATTTTGAGATTGTTCTCAAAAACATGTTTCCCGACTGCAAATGACATGAAACTTTCTTACGTGCTCATGCGCTCGTTTTTTTTTATGCGTTGCATACAGTGATATGCGTGACTGTTAAATTTGTTTGGAATCGAATGGAGTTTTTCATTTCTTTTTTTGCATGCATTGCATTTTGAGTTGCAACCTGTTTTATTTATTTATTGTTTTTGTTATAATGTAGCCGATTGCTATGAATGATTTGTGCTTTTTTCGGCAATTTACTTTTACATGGGTACCGTACATAACCTGGAGGCTTATGTTGCTGTACTATTCTGCAATATAATATCTACTTGTTTTTATATCGTCAGTATGTGTATCTCTACCAATACTACAGTAAGATAGAATTGTTATATATTTTCAATTATTTGAATAATGGAGCCTTCCATGTTTGCTACCAGCTGTAGTGTACCCCTGCTTTCTGAAAAGCTGGACAGGCCTAGGCCTGATCTAGAGTAGGGATGTCAAAAGGGACATTCGCGGTCGCCCTTCCGAATTTTTTATGTTTCTAGCTGTTTTTAATTTCTTTTAGGCGCTTGACGGCGCCCTTAAGCCTTCCGTGGCACCTTACGACCGTGACCTTTCGACAACAAAGCGCCTTTCGACCGTTACCTTTCGATACCGTGGTGCCTTTCGGTATGAGACTCTCCCCTCCCCCCACCTCTAAAACTACGCCGCTGACAATATCCTATATCTTATAAGTAAAAATGAACTCAGAAATATATCAGAAATGACGCACTTTCGATTTAAATACCGCTTTAATAAATTTAAATTGGATAAAAAAATTTCAGCTTCAACTAAAATATTTGGCGCCTTTACTATTCTGGCGCCTGTGTGCGGTGCACACCTTGGACACTGGGTCGGCGCGCCCCTGGTCAAAGGGCTTTCTAATGATATGTCCCATGACGTGTGTCTGAAAAAATTTAAAAAGCGTCCCCTGGCGGTGGCGAGAAAATTGGAGGAACGAGATTCGTGATAGGTATATAAAAACTCGCGCGTATTCAAATGCAATGCAATCCGTGAATTTCAAAGCAATCGATGAAGAACTTTCGGAGGTTTAAGATTTTGTACAAACGAACATTTATATTTTTATTTATATAGAAATGTGCCCTCACGTGAGGAATGTGAGGGGAGCGAGATGCGGGGGACATAATATGAAACAGTAGTCAATGGGCTTTCTAATGATATATCACATGATGGGTTTTGGAAAAAAATTTAGAAAGCGCCCCCTGGTGGGGGTGGCTGCAAATGGCGACAAATGGGCGAGGTTCATAATAAATGTATAACAATACTTCCGTATTCGAACCCAACTCACCCCCTAAATTTCAAAGCAATCGGTAAAGAACTTTCGGAGATAGCGATTTTGAACAAATGAACATTTACATTTTTATTTACACTGAGGTGACAAAAGTCATGGGATAGCAATATGCAAATATATAGATGGCAGTAGTGTCGCTTATAAATTGTATAAATGGTCTGTGCCTGGGCAGGATTTTCATTTGTGTTCAAATGCTTCGTGTGAGAAGGTTGATTATGTGATTATGGCCACAAGACGAGAATTAATGGATTTCGAACGCGATATGCTAGTTGGAGCTAAACGCATGGGACATTCCAATTCGGAAATCGTTACGGAATTCAACATTCCAAGATCCACAATGTCAAGAGTGTCCCGAGAATACCTAAATTCAGGCATAACCTCCCATCATGGACAACACAGCGGTCGACCACGGGCACTTAATGACCGCAAACAGCGACATCTGCGTAGACTTGTCAGTGTGAACAGACAAGCAACACTGCGTGGAATAACCGCAGGAATGTATGTGGGACGCCCGATGGGTGTGTCCTTTAGGATAGTCCGGCGAAATTTGGCTTTAATGGGCTATGGCAGCAGAAGACCGACTCCGGTGCCATTGCTAACAGAACCACATCGCCAACAGCGGCGCTCCTGGACTCGTGACCATATCAGTTGGACCGTAGACGACTGGAAAAATATGGGTTGGTCAGATGAGTCACGATTTCAATTGGTAAGAGCTGATGGAAGGGTATAAGTGTGGCGCAGACCCCATGAAGCCATGGACCCAAGTTGTCAACAAGACACTGTGCAAGCTGGTGATGGCTCCATAATGGTGTGTGCTGTGTTTACATGGAATGGACTGGGTCCGCTGGTCAAACTGAACCGATCGTTAACTGGAAATGATTACGTTCAGCTACTGGGAGACCACTTGCAACCATTCATGGACTTCATGTACCCAAACAACGATGGAATTTTCCAGGATGACAATGCGTCGTGTCATCGGGCCATAAATGTTCGCGATTGGTTTTAGAACATTCTGGACAATTCTTGCGGATGATTTGGCCATCGTGATCGCCCGACATAAATCCCATCGAACATTTATGGGACATAATCGAGAGACCACGTCGTGTTGTTGCACTTCGCCGGGCAAACGAAGGACCGACACGCTATTAGCAGGGTATCCCATGACTTTTGTCACCTCAGTGTATATAGATAATGCCAGAATTACTATAATTTATTTCTTTTAAATTGACATCATTTATATATTGGAAAAACACAAACAATGGTGTTAAATTAGGCAAGAAAAGCTACTGTTAAAATTCTGAAGCTGAAATGATAAACTTTTAAACACTGACTTGTTATCTCTCTAAATCTTTTTTAATAATATGTAAAGAATTTTTTTTTAATGTACAAAAATATTAAAAAGTTTATATTTTTTAAGAAAATATAGCTTATTTTTGAGAAACATTTGTGAGAAATAATTTTTTTCCAGGAAAAAAAAAAAAAAAAAAAACGTTTTTACCGCTACTTCAAAATTTTAGGAAAATTTACATTTCTAGTCGGGCCCAAAGCCAATTGGAACATTTACTATCATTATTATAACTATCATACCATTTAAAATAATATTGTTGCGAGCATTACTCTCGTTTGACGCCAACCTTGCATGTGTATCTGAATGCGGAATATTAGCTATTTTTCTTGTACAAGTAGTAGTTTTATAACATAATTATTTCATTTCGCAAAATATGTACCATTTGCTAATTGCAATATTGGTATTTTTATGTTAGCCGGACGTAGGCGATAAATCGCCAAATATTGTTCCCATACCATATCGATATTGCACTCATTTCATTTAAAATACATGCATTTAGAATACATGCCTTTCACTAATTTCATTTGGAATACTAAAAAATAAAAAAATAAAAATAAAAAGGAATAATACCACAAATCAAAACATTTTATTTAAACTTCAAATAATTGTTTCTAATTTAAATACGCGAAATATAAAAGGTGATTAAAAAAAAAAAAAAAATGCCATTGCCGATATTTGCGGCAAATATCAAATACGGTTCTTGTTGTTTTTTTCCAAGTAGGAAAAAAAAATCCTAGATTTATTTTCGCGCTAGATTAAATTTAAATGTTTTATTGTACTCTAACGTGTGTGTACTACTACGTGTGTGTACTTTTTTTGCTCCATGTGTCCGGTTGTCTATGAAAATCTCCAGCCGACGAAAATGACGTACGCACTAAATTTTCGTGACGTATGTACTTCGTGTCTTTTATGTAAGTTTTTAACATAATATCCAAATGGTTTGAAATTTATACTTGTTAATAAGTGAGGTGTCGTTGTTACCCTCATTGGTTTTGCTGTGAAATTTAAACGAAATCGTGAAATATTTTTTGAGCTATGCTTCATGAAAGGTTTTAATTTCCACCGTAGCTATATATGCCCGGAAAGTAATATTGCGCTTTGTATGAATCTTCGCTTCTCTCAGACAACAAATCTATGGGTCATATACAGGGTTTCTCAAATGAATTCGAATATTTTCCGACTGTTGATGTTAATTCCTGAAATTGGGTTTTCAACTGTGTTATTTTTATCATCCACCCCCCCCCCCCCTTCCCCTCTAAACATTTTCAAAATTGTATACTTAAATATCATCTTCCACCTTTTTAAACGGTGAGATTTCGTTAAAGTATTCTAGAAATGTTGGAAAGTGGATTATAATCTACTAGCCGCCCTTGTCGACCAGTTTGGTCTCGCTTAAAATTTATGTTTGGGAAAGCATGCTAAGTATTGTATCATGTTACTTTTATTAATAATTTAATTTACTTGGACTCCCTTAAATATAATTAATATAATTCCTTAAGCTAATATTAGCTTTTGTTGCATTAAAATATCTCAATTTGTTGATTTTCTGTAAGCAAGAAAACCCTATTGGTGTACAATGGAAGTCTATGGGAATTTGGCGAAATGTTAGCGATATCGCCAAGTTAGCGTCACTTTTGGCGACTAATTTTGGTCCCCAAATTCGCCTATATGTCGCCAAGTTGGCGCAGAACAGCACACCCCCCCCCCTATGGTAATCCCCCCTTATAGGTATGGGATGCATTAAATGCTGTTCAACAACCAATAAGATGCATTTCATTCGGGCGTTGCCATTAAACAATTAACAAATAATCGAGGTTTCTGTGCCACGCACGATAGAGGTCTGCACGGGCCCGGGCTTGGCCCGAGGCCCGTGGGCCGGGCCGGCGGAATGAAGGCGAATTTTCAAACGGGCCGGGCCGGGCCGGCAGAATTACGACAATTTTTTCAACGGGCCGGGCCGACAGACAAAATAAACGTGCCGGGCCGGGCCGGGAAAAAAATTAATCGGGCCTATCGGCCCAATATAAGAATTTAAGCGAAGCAGATAAAATACAAGCCATTTTCAATGAATATGATTTTCTCGAGAAGTATAAATGTGCGTCACGAGCCGATGCGAGATTAACAACATCAATACAGAAATGTAACATGTCCATCGTAGAGATCGGCATCGTACAGTTGCAAGATGTCTGATTCCGAGTTTAATTTTTTTTCAGCAGACTCGTGCTGGGACGGAACTGGTCTTAATCGATCTCAGGATTTGTAGAACAGTCATCGTGTTTTGTAGTGTTAAAAGTGATAATGAACTTCTCTTAACAGTATCTTTGGAAATATATCTTAAGGTGATTCTCATATTCACTGCTCAACAATGCGAAGCTTTCAGACACATTTTCTGACAAAATTTTTAACTATAAAGGCATAAAATTGACAGGCCTGCCTATTGCAGGCATTTGAAACGAATAGCTTTTTCCATATTTGATAAATTACTTATAGAGATAACAGAGAGATTCCTGCCACGTGACTGTACGCTTTTCTCCTTTCCTGTGCTATCGCTTCCGGAAATTCGATTCAAAACGCTAACTTTGGCAGTATTTTCTGAAAGATATATTGCTTTTATCTATGAAAAAAAAAAACATTTGCATAGCTTCTGAATAAGAATACCTGCCAATCTTATGCGTTACCGAAAAGAAAAGATTTCATAAATGTGTCGAAATGTAGCTCCTTTGGATTTGAGAAAAGCCTTAAAAATGAGAGAAATATTTTCACAAATATACTTTTTATTATACCAGCTTCAAAAGTTATCATGTTTTTAATCCTTTATTCTGATATACATTATTCTTTTAATGAATCCTTATTTCCATTTTGAAATGTCTGTAGACACGATGACTAAAACACTGTAAGTAATCGTTAATGTTTGCTATTGTGTGTTTTCTGTTTTGCGAACATCATAGTAATGTAAAATATACTGTAAAATGTTCCCATAAATATGTATGTATTCATTAAAAGAATCTTAATTGTACGTTGAGAAAAAACTTTTTTTTTTTTTTTTGTAGAAATATTGTCGGGCCGGGCCGGGCCTGTTTTCATTGATTTTTGTACGGGCCAGGCCGGGCCGAGAACTGTAAAAATGCAAACGGGCCGGGCTCGGGCCGAACTTCCAATTTTTACACCGGGCCGGGCCAAGATAGCTTTCGTTCGGGCCGGGCCGGGGCCGGGCCTGGAAATTCGCGCCCGTGCAGACCTCTAACGCACGATAGCGTAATATATATACATATATATATAGATTCTTAATGCGCGATTTTTCGTTCTTTAGTCGCCGCATCGCAAATGTTACTAGCCGAAGAAATCGTCTATGATTTTGCTACTTGCAGTAGCTTTTTCGATTATGATTATTTCAGTGTTTAAGCTCGTAATTCGATTACATATCTGTTAAATTTGTGCTCTATTATTTTATCTAAGTGTTGGTGATGTATTAATTTCGTTATGGAATATCAGCCATAATAAACGCTGAACTATTTACATTGTTTTGAGTGCAAACGGGTTTATTTTCCGTAATCGAGTTGCATGCGATAGAGATGGCTTAAAAAAGAAATCATACTTGAAAATTATTTAAAACCATAAAGAATCAGTAAATTGAAATACAGTTTTCAAATAAATTGCATTTTAAAGTAATTTTTTTCCCTATTCGACGTTGTGAAAATTTAAAAAATACGTGATGGTTAGAAGTAATTAAGTTTGCGGGAAAAGAACAAGTGGGTAAATGTGATTACAGATCGCACAGAGGGTTTCGTTTAATATCCCTTTCAAAATATTTTATTCTTTAATTAATCAATCCAAATTTTAAATTTATAATTAAATCCTTACATAGATCGGGTAGATATAGAGGGGTGAGTGAAGTTAGTGAAATTTTTTCGATAGCGTCCACTGGCAACAGAAAGATGAAAATGAGGGGGGGAGGGGGGGGGGAGAGAAGATGCTAATTGTTGAGATTTGTTATTTAAAAATAAACTCTTAATTTTTGGAAAAAAGTATAGGTTAGTAATGCACAAATCAAAACTTTAAAACGCCGCCTAACAATCCTATTTCAAAAATTATATGTCGCTTTACCAGGTGTCTGGCTTTCAAGGTTATCGCGGAGAGGAAATGAAATTTAAAATAAATCCTTTCATTAAATCAGATTTTTTATTGGTAGTATATGGAGTTCTACTGGGATATTGTAACTAAAATTGCATATTCGGAATCAGCGAAAAAAATGACACATATTTGCATAAATATTAAATCTATAAATTCAATATATGTAAAAATTTTGTAAGCCGTGAATCTTTCACAATGCCTTTGGTGTCTGGCTGTAAAAGATTTCTCCGACATCTATGTTCTACTGGTTGTCTTTGAAAGGAAATTAAACGAATTTATATAAATCGGTTTTTAATGGATATTTCCACTTTCAGATGGAATTAAAAAAATATTAGAAATTCTGAAAGAGAAATTTTTGTTTGCGCATTTTTCAAGTGTTTAGGTCCGGTAGATTTTAAGATACAGGGTTCTTTCAAAACGCGCAGTGCATTTATCGCCATGGAACCCCTTCTAATTTGCGGTAAACTCTTTCCCTTTTTTCTTTTCAGAGAAAATCTTTGCGGTTTGATTAAAATCGGTGCTTTAGTTGAATTATGAACATTTTCCATTCTTTAAATTGGAGTTTTATTTTATAACGTTTGTTAAATAAGACTTCTTCAAAATTTTATGATTTGTCATGTGATCTCAAATGTTCAGCTATAAGTATACAAAATTTCATCTGAGAACGAGTTATGTGACGGACAGGCACACACATAGAGAAGCGAGACGAATAGGGTTTCGTCAGATGAATGAAACCCTATAAATGGATTGCTTAGATTGTTGCCACTGTCGATATAACGTCAGTGTTTCTCATAAACATGCTTTTGCTTTATAGATAATTAACGAAATGCAGTAATTTAATTATGTGTTTTAAAATTTTAAATATTTTTAAGAATATGATAGAATTTGTACATTTTGCTTGAATAAAAAAGTCAAAGTTTACAAGGTTTTTAAAAATATTTATTTAAAAAAAAAAAAAGCCCGATGTCGGCATCTACGATTTTAAAAATGCACTATGCCAGATTCGAAAAATCTTTAATTCCTTTCTCTGTTAGTATTTATTTTAAATCATTTGAGAAGAATAAAATTTGTTTTTGCTTTTTTATCATAAGAGAAAAAGAAAGTAACTTAATTTGTTAAATTTGTAAATACTGGGATGGGCAATTGTTCCAGACAGTACACCTTTTGCAGGCACAGTTGTGTAGGTTCTCAAAATAGGATTTAAATTAAAAACCTTCCATTTCTGAAATAGGTTTTGTATCATTACTTTGTTCTATCTTTACAAGAAGAAAATATTGGATTCGGGAAAATTTTCGAATTCCGGTCTTCGACAGATTTATACGTTTTAGGGGTCAGAGATCACGAAAAACATGTTTTTACAAAATGTCTGTCTGTGAGTCTGTCTGTTGGTGTTTATGACACAAATTTTGTGGGCGCTCTATCTCAAGAACTAATGCACGGGATTTAATAAAACTTTAGATTCAGTTAGTCCATGATATAAATTGTTGCTGATTATTTTTTGGTGTAAATCGCCCAGCAGGTGGCGCTGCAATACTGCATAATTCCTGGTTTCCACAATAGCTATATCTTAAGAACTAAAGCACGGATTTTCAGAAAACTTCAGATTCAGTTAGTCCTTGATATACTTTGGTGCTGCTAACTTTTAGGTAAATCGCAAAATAGGTGGCGCTGTTATGCTGCATTATTCATGATTATCGCAATAGCTCTGTCTCAGAAACTAATGCACGAATTTTCATCAAACTTCAGATTCAGTTAGTACTTGTGATATAATTTGGTGCTGATAACTTTTTGGTGTAAATCGCCCAAAAGTTAGCGCTGTTATGCTGCATTATTTATGATTATCGCAATAGTTAGCTCTATGTCAAAAACTAATGCATCAATTTTCACCAAACTTTACATCCAGTTAGTCCCTGATATAAATTGATCCTGATAAGTCTTTGGTGTAAATCGCCCAACAATGCCACTGTTATGCATAACTCTTCACACGGAAAAACTGTTTTGTTGAAACAACTAAATTTTGGTTAATATAGCTCCAACCAAATATTTTAATTGGACTAACCAAATAATTTGTTGAATTAACAAAATAATTTGGTTAATCTAACCAAAATTTGATTATAACCAAAATATTTGGTTGGAGCCATATTAACCAAAATTTAGTTATTAAATTATAAACAGAAGTTCTCTTATACGTCCATTAAAAATATTTCACAAATATATATTATAAAAAACACACTCAAAATATATATTAAACATTTAATTGCTAAAAAGGACGTCAAATGTTAATAAAATGCATTAAAATATCTTAATAATTTGACATGTTGCGGTTGAAATTACTCAATCATCATCAAAAAACAAATAAACACTAAGATGGAAAATGACAATAAACTATTACAAATGAAATTTAAAAATAAATAATATTATATATAAAATAATTTTTTATTTATTTATTTTTAAATTTCATTTGTAATAGTTTATTGTCATTTTCCATCTTAGTGTTTATTTGTTTTTCTGATGATGATTGAGTAAATTCAATCGCAACATGTCAAATTATTAAGATCTTTTAATGTATTTTATTAACATTTGACGTCCTTTTTAGCAATTAAATGTTTAATATACATTTTGAGTGTGTTTTTTAGAATATATATTTGTGAAACAAAATTTAGTTGTTTCAACAAAACAGTTTTTTTCGTGCACGATTTCCGCAATAGTTCTATCTCAAAAACTAATGCACGGATTTTCATCAAATTCAATTAGAAGTTCACGTAAGTTGTTGCTGATTAGATTTTGTTGTAAATTACCTAGCCGGTGGCGCTGCTGTGCTGCATTTATCAGGAAGTATTAACATGTATGAGACAGAAGAAAGTTTTGAGAATGCCACATCCGACTACTTTTTAAATGGAACCAGATTTCAATATTGACATGAAAGGATTTTTTATAAAAATGAGCATTTTAACTTATTATGTACAATAGGAACAGGGAAGTGAAATGTATATGTATTAACTTTCCAAACTTTAAAATTCAATTCTAAAATGGCTGCTTTATTCAAAGTGCATAACTAAATAAGTTAATAAGTTTATTGAAGCAAGGAAAAATCTCCATCGTGAAAATATAGTGAGATGATATCTTTCTTACAAGATTTTTACTTTCTTCTATTTTTACAAGAATAAAGTATTGGATTCGTGAAAAATTTCGACTTCCGGTTTTCGACGGATTTACACGTGTTAGGTGTCAGAGATTCCGAAAAACATGTTTTTACAAAATGTCTGTCTGTGAGTTTGTGACTCTGTCTGTATGTATGTATGTGACACAAATTTTGTGGGCGCTCTAGCTCAAGAATTAAATGCATGGAATTTAATAAAAATTTATATTATTAATTTATATAAGTTGGTGCTAATTAGTTTTTGGTGTAAATTGCTCAACAGGTGGTACTGCTATGCAGCATATTTCACGATTTCCACAATAGCTCAATCTCCCGAACTAATGCGCGGATTTTCATCAAACTTCAGATTCAGTTAGTCCTTGACATGAATTGGCGTTATATACATTTTGGTGTAAATCGCTTAACAGGTGGCGCTGCTATGCTGCATTTTTTGCGATTTTCGCAATAGCTCTATCTCAAGAACTGATGCTTGGATTTTCAACAAACTTCATATTCAGGTATACTTTGATATCAATTAGTGCTGTTTATGTTTTGGTGTAAATCACTCAACAGGTGGTGCTGCTATGCTACATTTTTTAGAATTTCCGCTATAGCTCTATTTCAAGAACTAATGCACGAATTTTCATCAGACTTCAAATTCAGATATACTTTGATATGAATTGGTGCTAAATTGATATAATTTCTTGTAATTGGCGTGATTTCTTCTTAATTGGCGTGATTTATTTAGAAGAAAGTTTTGTGAGGGCCACAACTTACTAGTTTTAATTCTTTCTTTGTTCCTTCTTATTAAAAGTATTTGCTTTTGCACCTTTTGGTGTTTACCTCAATATCTGAAGAATAGTAAATTAATCAATATTTTGAAGCAATTCAGCTTAGTTGTTACTTTAAGTGCAGAAAATAGTGCTTACATGTTAATTCCTTCCGTTCATCGAAAGAAGCTTGACGATAGGTCTAAACAAATGATCTTCATTGGTTATTCTTCAATGGGATATAGATTACTAGATCCTGAAACGAAACGCATAACTGTATCAAGAAATGTGAAATTCGATGAAGAGAAAAAGGAAAATGTTCAGTCGAAACAATACATTCTAGAAAATTCAGAACCAGTCGATAATGAAGTTGATCCAGATGTTCTAGAAAATACGAGTGATGAATTAGATGATCCTGAAGAGAAAGAAGACAAAACAAGAAAATCTGAAAGATTTAAAAAGCAACCTGTACGGTATCCAGATCCTGAAGTTTATGAAGCATTACTTTGCCAACAAGAAACATTAACGTTTGATGATATCAAATCCCTCCCTAGTGATGAACAACGCTTGTGGAAAGAAGCTATGGACGCGGAGATTGAAAGTATGAAAATCAACGATGCCTAGTATCTTGAAAAATTACCACCTGACAAACGACCTATTTCCTGCAAATGGGTATTTACCATCAAAAGAGATGGTCGACATAAGGTGAGACTCGTAGCTCGTGGATTTATGCAAAAAGAAGGGCTAGACTATAGTGAAACCTTTCCCCCTGTAATAAGTATGCCAGCTTTACGTTTGTTTCTTAATTTGATTTTAAATGAAGACTTATATGCATTTGTGTTAGATGTTAAAACAGCGTTCCTGAATGGTAAGTTAAATGAACTTGTTTTTATGGATCAGCCGCAAGGCTATGATGATAAAAGCGAGCGAAAGTGTAAACTTAAAAGAAGTTTATATAGTCTAAAACAAGCCCCACGACAATGGTTTGAAAGGTTTCATGAATTTATTTCAAAGTTAAATTTTAAATCTTGTGATAATGAACCTTGTATTTTTATTCGGTGTAATAATGATCATAAAATAATTATTGCTTTGTATGTAGATGATATGTTAATTGCAGGTTCAGATGTAAATTAAACTAATGTAGTTATTTCCCTATTATATAAAGAGTTTCATATGTCAAAATCGGAAAGTGTTTCAGAATTTCTAGGTATTCAAATGAAATTCAATTCTGATAGTTTAATAATGAATCAAGAGTCTTACATAATTAAATTGTTAAGTAAGTTTAATATGCTAGATTGTAAACCCAGTGACATTCCTATTTCTCCTAAGTCCACCCCATCTGATTTCAAAAATGGTAAACCTTTTAATGGCCCATATCGTGAACTTGTAGGTTGTTTATTATATTTAGCTTATATTTCTCGACCTGATATTTTGTATGCTATTAACTGTTTAAGTCAATTGCAAGAAAATCCTACTGAAATTGCATGGAAAGCACTTAAGAAAACCTTAAGATATTTAAAAGAAACATTGTCTTTAAAACTTGTGTATAAAAAGCAAAATTCTGATCCTAAATTATCCATGTATGTTGATGCTGATTGGGGGGCTAACACAAATGACCGCAAATCAGTAACAGGTTATAATTTAATGTTTTGTAACATGCCTGTTCTGTGGTGTTGTAATAAGCAAAAATCAGTTGCTTTATCGTCAACTGAATCTGAAGTCATTGCTTTAACTAAAAGTTTGCAAGACTTGTTATAGTTTAAAAATATTGCTAGTGAAATTGTAAATATTAAGGATTTAGTAATTTTTGAGGATAATCAATCATGTATAAAATGTATCAGTAATGAGAGTAATTATGGTAGAATGAAACACATCGATATCAAATTGAAATTTGTTCGCAATATTATAAAAGAAAATAACATCAAAATTGAATATGTTCCTACGAATATGCAAATTGCTGATTTATTTACAAAGGCATTACCTAAAGTTAAATTTTATGAACTATTATTTCTTTGTTGTTTGTACAAGTAATGTTTAAATTGTGTCATATTATTATCAATGATTGATTTCAAGAAATTTCTTTGTTTTCTGATGTAATGCTAGATTATGGGCGGGTGTTGAAAATAATCATAGCATTACATTAAATTCTTATTAATTTCTTTTTGTACAACTATGTTTATTGTGATTGGTTGTTTAATGTAGCTTTCTTTCACGGCCGCCAATTCCCCGACATGGGCCTTGCAAAATCTATAAATACCTGTAAAATTTCTGTTTTCTTTAAGTATGTTTGTGTAATTGTTCTTGTTAATATCAAATATACTCAATTCGATCCACGCCTCTATGTCTGCCTTTTATTTATTTCAACAATAAAAATACCGTTCACATGCGTGTTTTCGATGACAATACAAGACTTTAATATTTTTTAGAATTTAATTATAAATTAATACATTAATTTTCGAGCATTTTTCCCTTGAGCCTCCACAGGTGATGATTCGTCCAATATTATCTGTAACTCGTACAATTTTATACAAGTTGAAACAATAATGGATTTAATGATGCACCAATAAACGCTCGATAAAATGCGCCAAATGGCTGTGAAACCGCAACAATGAAATATTTTAAAAGTTAAAGTGGAAAATAAATTATAAATAAAAAATATAGAGAGCAATATTTAAAAAAATCCCTGCCTGCTCGGCCTAGAGGCGCGGGTAGATTTCAAAGTCAAATACTAATTTCACCAACAAAAACTAAATCCAAGAGTAGAGATGAACCCAGTTTAACAATTTTATCTGGCCGCTTTTGACGAGTTTTGAATTTGATTTTTCTGTAAGAGCTGGTTTTATCAGAATCATGTTAATACAATTTTTTCTTCGACCGCTATATATTTTTAATTTTTTTTCTTTTATTTGCTGTAAGAATTGGTCCTATCAAAAACTTGTTAATATAAAAGTTGTAGATAATATTCAGAAGATTTATAATAAATTTAAGCGGATTTGATATCTTGAGAATTGACGAAGTTAAGAATTTTTTTCTCCTTAAAACTCTATTTTTTTCGTCTTTTTGAGCCCATTTTTAATTTTATCAAAAATCTGTCATACGTAAATTTTTTTGCTCTTTTTATATAAATAATAATTTTAAACTGATTTCATATGTATTATAATTAAGAAGTTATCCAGTGTTTTTTTTTTTTCAGTTTTTACAAAACCCCTCTCTATTTCCACCCTTTGGGTCGATTTTGGCCATTTTACAATCCCCGCTGAGATATTAGCCATCCGATGTGTTTGGTGAGTTTGAAGACGATACGTGCATAATTGCGACTTTTATAGTACGGACAAAATTTAGTACATACATACGATGAACTTTTTAGGTGGGGATGATTTTGGGTTTCCGGGGTCCATATAATGAAAAGTTATGAAGGAATCTTTCAAAAGTCGCACCATGGTATATGGTAACGACTGCAATAGATAGTATTTCTTACGAAATCTATCTAAAAAATACGCTTTTATCAGGTAATAGTTCAATAATAATAAATTTACGTTGTAGTTTGAGAAATCAATTTAGAAATAGTTAAATGGTATTTTAAATGTTTTTTTTTTTTTTTTTTTTTTTTTCATGCTGTCCTCTCTTAGAAGAAACAAAACAAAATTATACATATTTTTTATACTTTCCTTTGTTTGAGCTTTCGACTAAGCGTAAAAAAAAGCAGTGAATTTTTCATAATTGAATTCGGGTAATGGAAATTTTTAGGAAAGCACATGAATTGCAGTAAAAAAAAATTAGGCGTAATTTTCAAGATGAATATTGAAAGCTCATAAAAGTTTTTTTTACAAAACTATTTTTACTTTCATTCCTTTTTTGCAAAACAAACTGCAATGCGTGTTGGTTTTTTTTCTTTTTAGCGTAACTGAAAAGCTACTAAAAGGAAATTTTCGATTCGCACATTGCTTTATTAT
The DNA here is from genome assembly GCA_963932465.1 of Maratus speciosus. Lineage (NCBI taxonomy): Eukaryota > Metazoa > Arthropoda > Arachnida > Araneae > Salticidae > Maratus > Maratus speciosus. The sequence continues at coordinate 92,801,605 of OZ010786.1, read as the reverse complement.
TAATATTAAAATAACTATTAACATAAAAACTTTAATAGAATTACTGCAATATGGAAAAAGTTTCATCATAAAAAAAAGCAGTGAAACGGTTTCTTTCTTGAAGAATTTCGAAATATTTCCTCTTGTTTATGCTTATTAAAACAATTTGTTTTCAAGGTATTTCATCTCGTATCTAAAGAATGGAGAATTAATCAAAACTTTTAAACAACTTTAAACTCGTTGTTATTGTTTGCTTAGGGGGAAAAGTTTCTTAACTTACATTTTTCCATTTTAGAGTTTTGTATAAAAAAAAAAAACTCATTCAAAAAAAAAAAAAAAAAAACTTTTCAACATTTTATTTGAATTTATTGCATTACGTAAAAGAATCCTTAACACAATTTATACCAGCTTAAAAGTAATAAACTGTCTAAACATATTCAGCATTTTAAAAATAACGTTTTCTAAAAGCGAATGATTTTTTTTTTCCAATTTAGAAAAAATGCATTTTTTTACAGGATGTCGCTTCTTATTGTTGACCAATAGCTAATCCCTAAACAAATTTTTTTAGAGGTATAATTCCAGTTCCAATTATGTTTTAATTGTTGTTCTTCATCATATAACTAGTATGTTGTGGCCATCACAAAACTTTCTTCTATATAAATCACGGCATTTAAATAGTACAAGAAATAACGATTTAGCACCAATTCATATCAAAGTATATCTGTATTTGAAGTTGGATGAAAATTCGTGCATTTGTTCTTGAGATAGAGCTATAGCGGAAATTCTGAAAAAATGTAGCATAGCAGCGCCACCTGTTGAGCGATTTACACCAAAAGTAAACAGCACTAAACGATATCAAGGTATACCTGAATCTGAAATTTTTTTGTAAATCCAAGCATTAGTTCTTGAGATAAAGCTATTGCGGAAATCGCAAAAAACACAGCATAGCAGCGCCACCTGTTGAGCGATTTACACCAAAAATTAAACAGCACTAATTTATACGTCAATTCATGTCAAGGACTAACTAAATCTGAAGTTTGATGAAAATCCGTGCAATAGTTCTTGAGATACAGCTCTTGTGGAAATCGTGAAAAATGCAGCACAGCAGCGCCACCTGTTGGGCGATTTACACCAAAAATTAAACAGCACTAGTTTATATCAGGGACTAACTGAATTTCAAGATTGATGAAAATTCGTGCATTTTTTCTTGAGTTAGAGCTATTGCGATAATTATGAACAATGCAGCATACCAGCGCCACCTGTTGGGATATTTTCACAAAAAGTAATCAGCACCAAACTATATGTTGGACTAACTGAATCTGAAGTTTTATGAAAATCCGTGTAGTAGTTCTTGAGATATAGCTATTGCAGAAATCGTGAAAAATGCCGCATAGCACCGCCACCTTTTGGGCGATTTTCACCTAAAACTAATCAGGTACAGTTTATATCAATGTCTAACTAAATATGAAGTTTTGTGAAATTCCGTGCATTAGTTCTTGAGATAGAGCGCCCACAAAATGTTTGTCACATACAGACTCACAGTGTGACAGACTCACAGACAGACATTTTATAAAAACCATCAAATCGTGTTCTGGGCATTCTAAAACGTATAAATCCGTCGAAAACCGGAAGTCGAAATTTTTCACGAATCCAATACTTTCTTCTTGTAAAGATAGAAGAAAGTAAAAAAACGTACGGTAAACAGAATAGCGTCAAAATAGCTAATTTTTTAAAAGATACGAAATAGGAATTTTTATACGACAGCAGGGTCCTATAAGTTATGTTTTGAAAAAACATTCGTCGTGCTCTGCCAAGTCTTGCAGTAAAATAAGATGTTTTCCACTCTTCTACAACCACAACTTACTGAGTTATGATACTCCGAATTTTATGAATTTTCATGTTTTCTTGCACTAAAAGTGCGTTTTTAAAATTTATATTTTAAGGTACAGTTTTTAAATTTTTATATGATCCCTCTAGTCTAGAGAATATTGCAAGCTATTTTTTTCCCTTTTATTGTAGCAAGATCCATACAAAAAGCTGAGTATCTGTATTATGAAAACGGAAGGAGTTGTGTTGTGCTAAATTAAAAATTGATCCATTGAGAAGGAGACCATATATTAAATTAAAAATGTAAATCTTATATGATACTTTTGATAGTTATATTGCCAGAGAAAATGAAACCCGGGTAACACATATACAGTTCACCTTAAACAAAATATAATCGATGCTTGCAACAATATTAGTGACGAAGAACCCGGATAACACATATACAGTTCACCTTAAACAAAATATAATCGATGCTTGCAACAATATTAGTGACGAAGAACCCGGATAACACATATACAGTTCACCTTAAACAAAATATAATCGACGCTTGCAATAATATTAGTGACGAAGAACTCCAAAGTATTTACAGAAGCATTATCTGATGAGTTCAGAAATGTATTGTTGATGAGAGAAAATACTTTGTAAATTCTTTTTTTTTCTTTTTCATTAAATTTGTAGGGTTTACAATTCGTCTTTTTTCCGTGATTTCTGTCTGTGTAATGCTTTATTTAGATGCGTTTGCGATGCAATTTTTTGACACATTTTACGCATTTTTGATCTGAAGAACACGACATCGTTAATTTGTGAATGGTGTCTATTTTTACGAATGAAACAGCCGTTTAATCCTCGAACTACCAAAGAATCAGCGTACATAAATTACAATAATGCCATCCAACCGAAGTTAAAATTCATTTGTTGTTATTCGTTAAGATTTTTAAATGTTTCAAGATTTTTACGAATTTAGATCTAAAAAGTTTACAAACCAATTGCTTAATTTTATCACATCCAGTTGGATTTTACTGTATTTGAACCAATTCAGTTTTTCCTGTCACACGGTGGGTGATTTGCCGATTCTAGCTGGCCAAAATTATTTTTGGCGTCAATGTAGTCTCATCGCCATGAACTTGAAAAATGTTATTGATATTCACTATTGAATATTACGTATTGCAAAATGTAGCGTGTAGCAGTCATAATTTCGTTACAGGGACATCCGAAAGTATTTCATTACATTACGGCCTATAGGGGGAGGGGGGGAATCGTTTGCGGTGGTTTTTAATGATGTTTCATAACTTCAAACACTTTGAAATTTATATACATATCTATGCGTTTGAAATTTATAAACATATCTATGAAGTTCACTACAAGTTGATTGCTATAGAATATGGTATAGATAGCATTTATCGATCCTTTATAGGGACACTAAAAACAATTACGTTACATTAAGGTCTATGGAGAAAATCGTTTGTGGTGTATTTTGTTCATGTTACACTATTTCAAAAGTATTTAAATTGATATATATCTCCGAGCTCTCTATAAAATGCTTCCTACTATTGAGTATGATGTGCCATTCATCTTTCCTATACAAGGGCATACAAAATAAATCAGTTATATTTTTCTTCTCTGTATGAACAATAATTGGTGGAAGTGCGTTTCCAGATGTGGAACACTTTTTTAAATTATAAAAATTACATACTATTTTAGTATACATAAATTCTATAAACCCTATACAAGGCTGCACAAAACATCTGAAGCTACATTTCCGTTTATTGACGAAAAATTGCTGACGAAGAATCTTCAACTGTGCTTGCGTTCACTAACTGTTCTAAATTTTAGCATATTGTGAATTATATGATAAATCTGTAGTTCATATACAGGGATGTACAAAATTTTCAGCTTTTCTTTTTTTTTCGACTTTGGTTGAAATTGTGTTTTCAAAGTGGTATATGTTTTACAAATTATTACTTAGACATCGTTTTTCACGTTATCAAGCTATGAAGTTTTATTATAGTAGTCCGAATGCGTTGAAAAATGTTTCATAATCTGATTGATGCATGATTTTATGTTCTTCTGGATAATTTTAATGATACTTTCTTAACGGTATGGAAGCTAAAGTGATAAAACTATTTTTGTATTATTGTGACAAATCCTAAAATTTAAGATACGAAGCAAACATTCGTCAGCTTTAATGAAAATTGCGTGTTGTATATTCTGTTGCATATTTATATCTATCTCTGCACAAAGGAACCTTATGTAAAGAATGGGAATCATAAGATATCATGAAAAAATGCCTACTTTATGTTTTACATTGCATCAAATCTGCAGTTAGATAATTTGTATGGATCAATTTTTTAACCACTCGAAATTTGCAGCCAAGTAATATATTTTAAATCATTCTGTCCTGAGATATCTACATACAACTAGCAATTTTTGTCGAAATTTCGTCATAAATTTAAACATTTCGCTCTTGCAAAACTTCATGTGCTCTTCATTGTAATTTTTCTCTATAAACAAAATATTTTCAACCAAATTCACATTTTCGTTAAATTTTAAATCTTTTTGTCGTTGCATAATGGTGAAAAAGTTTATTTATGTGACTAACTTAAATTTGGCTGTCTTTGATATAAAAAAAAAAAAAATTGAACTAAAATTTCAAAAAAAAAAATTATTTAGATTTAATAAGCGAAAAAGAATTCTAAAAACTGAAAGGGCACCTAAGGGCAGACCAAATTAAATTGGAACGAAAAAGTAATAATCATATCAAAAATTGAGCTTAATCGTGCTTTATCATATAACTTTTTCTATATTAAAACTGCAAATCTGTGTAAATAAAAAAAAGTTTTTTGCGACATTAAATATAAAATAACAGCTGATATTGGCAAACTTTATGCACACAAATCCGATAAAATAAAGTCCGTATTTTGTTTGGAAGCGTCCATAATCGAGCAGTATATTTTATTCAGCTTCAAGTAACAGATAAAAAAACTATACTCAAATTGATTCATTCATTCCCAACTAAGAAGCACCAACTTTGCCCTAGTCTGTGGGCCATACAATTATATTTATATCAAAACCAATAGCAGGGTACAATGCCCTAAAGATTGAGCTATAACAGGCAAAAAATAAATTACGCTAGGATAAACTTTTAAAAATCGGCTTTTGGTCAGCTAGAATCGGTAAATCATCCACCGTGTGTCGGGTCTATTTGACCCGTCTGGTAGGTGGAGGGATCAGTGATGCGGAAAAATGGTATGTCTGCTTTCTCACCATTTTAGAATATTTCATTTAGCATTTTAATTTCATTTAATGCAGTTTTTTTTTTTGTAATGATCTTTCTTTTAGATCAAGAAAAAACAAAATTCTAATTAACCAGTTTTGTTGTAAGGGAGTCGTGTAAAGTTTTAAAAAGTATAACATTTTGAAAATTAATGGACTATTTCATTTACATAATCTTATTTCTTATGATTATACTTTTCTTATTTTAAACACTTTTGCACTGCACATTGCCTACTTATTTTCTTCAGGTAATAAAATTAAAGCGGCTTTTAACCTTTTTGGACACTGTGTATATTTTTATAGACGAACTTGTCAGACTATTAATTTGGCAACGAATTGATTCCCTTTTTGTCGTTCATACGGCAGATTTTTTTTTTTCTTTTTCTTCTCTTCTCTTTCTCTTTTAAACTTCATTTAATGAAATCCCGAAATCGCAAATGAAGTAAATATTCCTTTAGTTGCGGCACAGTTTGAACATGCAATGAGTGGATACTATTATTACCAAGTTTTTAAAGTTAAACTTTTAAAGGAAAAGGAAGAAACATTCAAAGTCATAAAAAAGTTAACCAATTATTGCAGCATTGTAAAAATACGCCATAAAAATTTAACGAAAGAGTACTAGCGTGAGTGTTTCAAAAACTCTTTAAGTGCTCGTTAAAAGTTTTAAGGGTATTTTTATGCTGCTTATTATAATTTTAAAACCTTCCTCGGAGTAGAATCGATTTCCTGAAATATATATTCTTTAAAATTATTCATTTAAACACAGGACATTTTGGAACTAGCGAAGCAAACTTTAAGAGGTTATGGCAATATATGTATACAAAACTAAAATACTTTTTGTATGGGTTTCAGTGTTTAGGATTTAGTGTGGGTAGGATGTTTGTTTCAGAAATTTATTTCAGAAAATTACTAGAATCGCCCAGAATATACATTAAACTTTTAATAGTTTCATCTGGATAGTGGATATTGGACATTCAAATTAAGCCATTCTTTGCTCATGGGCCTAACAGTAAGAGGTGTCGAGTTGTCAACAGGCTTTGTTGGAGTTTAGTCCCCTTGAGTAATGAAGGATGGTTTAAGACTGTCAATGGCAATCGCAAATTCCTTGCCATTTATGAATACAGTGAAATGAACCGTTATATGACTGTCTCAAGGTTGCTTTGACTGTGTCGTTGCACACCAAGACGTGTGTGCATGTTTTCAGTGAAAGCTGCATGAAGCCAGCACCATTTTTATGTGCTGACGTTGGAATCGAAATTATCTGGCGCTTGATGTCACACAGCTGCTGTAGTAAGGTTGGAGGATCCGTAAGAGACAGTTCTGTAGGATTGGAAGGCTGCAAAAACTCTTTGAGAAGACACTGTGTGGTGTTATATAACATTTCAGCAGAAGTACCCGCAAGATCCTCTTTGTACGACAATCTATGACCAAGAAGTACAATGGGTAGGGATTCTGTCCATCGCGGCATTTCAAGGCCTGCTTAAGAGTGTGTTGAAAACACTCAACAAGGTCATTACTAGACTGTTAGTATGGAGATGTTCTAATGCGCGAATGCTTAGAATCCTTGTTAAGGAAGAAAATAGGTGCGACTCAAATTACCACCCCTGGTCAGTAGTCAGAATCTTTGGGACACCAAACTTTGAATTTCAAAGCGTAACGAATGTCCGAGCACTGGTTTCCGCAGTGATATCCTGTACAGGATATGAGAAGTTTCATCCCCCTTGTCACTACAGACGCTGCGATCGTCATCGCGTTACCCTTATCCTCTATGATAGTGTCCTATCTTGTATGTTAATCTATGACCTAAAGTAAATATTTTATCCTTGAAATCAACTTATATACCTGATGAAAAATCCAAGAATACATTTTATACAAAATTTTAAAGGAGATTTTTATTTGCTAAATGTCCTTGAGAGGATCGTCAAAAATAGGCCCCGAGGTTCAAATTTAGATCAGCTACCTTACACTCACTGGGTATGCTAGTGATTCCCACATTAAGGGGCTACTTCACGCACGCGAAAAAACCCGTTCGCTAATGTTAATCCTATCGGTGAAATATTTTAAGATATCTCGTTTACATTTCAATATTTTTATATGATGTTTTTTTTGCATTGGATACCTGGGGTCATTCTCTACAAAGGCTGTTTTTTACTTTTTCGATTTTCTTTGCAGCTTTTTTAAATGAGGATACTTTCACTTTAGAAACCGGTTCCGAAAGTAAAAGTATCCGAACAAAAAAAAAAAATCAGTAAACAAAATCGAAAAAATAAAAAACAGCCTTTGTACAAATCGATCTCAGCTATTCAAAGCAAAAAAAAAAAAAAAAAAAAAAAAAAAAAAAAATCATCTAAAAATATTGAAATGCAAACGAAGATATCTTCAAAAATTTCTTTCATAGGATTAGCATTTCCAAGCAGATTTTTCGCGTGGGTGCCTCGCGGGGGGAAGTAGCCTCTTAAGCAATTTTTTTTCTTATTATTATTACTATGTTACCAGGATGGATAGTGTTTCCGGATTTTTATAATCACCATTTTCAAATATAATAGCAATATAAACCTTATAAATTGTGCTATTCAATAAGGCAAAAATTGCTATTCTGAAATAGGGATTATAAAAATTTGGAATTACCATCACTGTAGTTGATACTCTATTTTTTTCCGAATAGCTGGTGTTTGTTTGTTTGTATTTAGCTGGGTGATAAAAAATATATATTGTGATTCAAGTAAGATCTTTTTAGATCTGAATAATTTATTTTTCTTTTACATTTATTAGAAGAATAAACAACTAGTTTATTAAGCAATATAAATAAAGAGGATATTTTTTCTTCTCGTTTATAAATTCTATTTAATTAAATCTTAGATGAACCTTCAGTTACGAAAGAGACTGGATATGTATTGATTGGATGCAATTCTTATTTAGTATTCAAAGCTGCATTTTGAATAAAAAAGAAGTTATTTCTAAAACTTATCAGAATTTTAATGAATTTACTGAAGCGTTATAAAAAGTTAGATTTTTTTCAGTAACGCTTTTCAATATATTATCTGTTTTAAGTGCTTATTAAAAGTTTTAGTTTATGTGAACGGTGGACTTCGAAGAGAGAGAAATATGAATTTCTGTTTTTGTGAAATTATTGATAAAAATTATCGATATATTGACATAGACAAAAAGTTTATTTTGATGCTTTTGATAAAGGTAAGTATAACGAAAATGACATAATATTTTTCACGAAACTAAATTTCCGCCGTCAATACATCTTTAAAATAATCCATGTTTTTAATATTTTCCAATATATAATTTAAAAGTGTCCATGACTTAGATTTGTCTATCCATCTGTCTGCGCACTAACTTGCGTAAATATACTCGGATTGCCATGTACTTGATGTATGTTATTGAGATTTACTTTGGTATGATCAGTATTCAAAATGAAGTGTGCAGCATTTATAATTCGTTTACAGGGACAATCAAAACAATTTCGGTACACTAGATCTCCGGGGAAATATCATATGCAATGTATTTTAATGGTATTACACTATTTCAAGCATATTGAAACTGATATACATAACTGAGATTCACTAAAATATACTTACTACCTGACCCGAATCCGCAAATTCCATTTTAAGTTGACCCCGACAATAAAAACTACCTCGACCTGCAACCCGATCCGAACCCGCAAAAATAATTTTTGGCAGCCCGCAACCCGACCCGAACCCGAGGTATTTCAACCCGCACCCTCAATACTTCAACCCGCAACCCAACCCGAACCCGCAATGAAAGAAAAGTAACTCATGTTTCAATGCCATTATGAAAAAAAAAAAAAAAAAAAAAAAAAAAAAAACCTACAATTGTATCTCTAATACCATTTTTATATTTTTCCTTGAAGAATGAACAAATCTATATTCTTTAATATTCAAATATAGTAAAACCTCTAAATTGAGGACATCTCGAGATCGTTGAATAGAGTTAAACATCGGGTCGGGTTATCCCGAATTTTGTTTTTTCGGCTCAGAAAGAATTTAATTTTGTGTCTGCAAGTCGGGTCCACACTAGAAAAATCTCCCCCCTCTCGTTTTATGCCACTCGGATTGTTGGTATTTTCTCAAAAAGGATTAGCATTAGCGAGCGGGTCTTTTCGCTTGACTGATGTACCCACTTAAAAAAGATGGCAAAATATGCAGGAAATCTGTTTTTGTGAGAAATTTAATTATACATCCGCTGAAGGGGTTTTTATTGCTCCGATAAATCTAATTGATGCCCTTACTATTCTTCAAACAAAAATATTTTGAGAATGTCAATAAAACCAAATTTCCTTTCAGCAATTACATAAATAAATGAATAGGTAATGATATTAAATCAATTGAAATTCGGTGGGCGGAAAGATCAAATTATTGGGTGGGCTCGCGCCCCTCAGCCCATATAAGTTGGCGCCACTGTGTAACGGTATAAAATTAAAAATCTAATCTTTAAATATGCTTTAAAATTAGTTGGGGCTTCAAAAGTTCCACTTATAATGGTACGCCTTGTATTACACAACTGACATTCTGCCTTATCGTACTTTAAAAATGCAATACGCAGCAAAACGCTAAATGATTCTTCCTGTCTATCACACAGTAGATTTTTGCATAACAACGTTAGAAGTATCAAGACTAGAACATAAGAATTGTAACTATTGAGCAAAAATGCTTTAGCAATGCAGAAACATTCGTTATAATCCTCGTACCAGTAATTGAAAAAGTATGTTTATATTAACTTCCAGAAAAGAATTTTAAGACTAGACAAAACGGAGAGGCGCGCATTTTGCTTTTGTGAAACTTTAATCTGCGTTTTAACCTTTAACTGATATCACGCGGTCTCCCAGACCCCGCGACTCCCAGCTCTAAACACTTTTACAGCTTTTTACTTTTCTGTACTGAAGTTAAATAATATGAATAAAATACTTTTTTCATGCAATTTAATTCACATGCTCTTAAGAGAAGTACAACGATATTGTTAGGACAAAATTTAAGTAAATTCAACCATTTGAGTTATTTTTTTATTCATTTTATTCGAGGTGTCTGAGAGACCGGATCACATCAGTTGTGTGACAAATTTTAGTCACATCAGTTGAAGGTTAATAGACTTTTAACGTGAAAAAGTATTTTGGACCTTCTTTTAAAAAATCAAGTCAAACTGAAACCGACCCGCAAGAGTCAAAAAGCCAACCCGACCCGCACAAAATAAGTTGAAGTCAACCCGACCCGAACACGACACGCAACCGGAAAATATAGCGCCAGTAAAAGCGGGTAACCCGACTCGATGCAGGGCTCTAATACTTACTGTAGAATACGGTGTGCATAATATTTATCGTTCATTTACAGTAACATACAAAGTAATTCGTTTACAATCCTGTCTATGAACGATAATTGCTGGAAGTACGTTTTCAGTTGTGGTCCGTGTTTATAAATTTAACTAATTTTTGGCGTATTACTTGGTGTCTATAAATTCTATAAGTCATATACAGGGCTGCTCAAAAGAATTAGAGAGCGCTTTCTTTAATTCACGAAAATTGCTGAAGTTGAATTTTCAACTGTGTTATGAGTTTCTTAACTGAACTAAATTTTAGCATATTACGTAATATACACTGCTCAAAACAATTAAAGGATATTGCAGTTTTAGGTGGATTTTGTATCTGGTAAACTGTTTAGCTGATTGATACATGGTCGACAGACATAGTAGGTTATATGAGAATAAATTACACATGTTTGGCAGAAAAAAATGCATTTTATTGCGCATTTGTGTACTAAAGGAAAAAAACACAATTTGTGCATATGAGAAAAAAAGAATAAGAAAAGATGTTTTCTTCAAAGAAAATCATTTTCAGTAGGGGGTATGGTTTCCACGGGCGGCCAGCAACGTTGAACACCTTTGAGGCATGGACTCAATGAGGCTATTAATGACGAGTTGGGGTATTCTGCCCCACTCTTCCAGAAGAGCTCTTTCCAGTTCTTGGAGAGTTTGTGGGGGTTGTTGGCGGCCAGAAACTCGTCTTCCTAGAGCGTCCCAAACGTGCTCGATTGGATTCGTGTCTGGAGAACACGCTGGCCATTCCATTCGAACGATTCCTTCCTCGAAAAGGAAATCCTCCACCAGGTTTGCACGATGTGGCCTGCAGTTATCGTCCATTAAAATGAAGTTATCTCCGATTGCTGCAGCGTAAGGGACTACAATAGGTCTGAGGATCTCATACCTATATCGGCGACCAGTCAGAGCTCCATCTCTAATGATGTAGAGGTCAGTGCGCCCGTCAATGGAGATGCCACCATACACCAACACTCCTCCACCGCCAAATCTGACACTTTCGTGCACGAACGCAGGATTATTCCTACTGCCACGGTCCCTCCAGATGAAAATACGCCTATTATCCGGATGCACAGAAAAACGGGAGTCGTCAGAAAACAGAATATTGCTCCATTCATTTCTCCTCCAGTTGACATGCTCGGTTGCCCACTCCCTGCGGTCGCGACGATGCCTTGATGTTAATCTAACACATACCATCGGTCGGCGAGCATACAGACCTACAGCATGGAGCCGGTTTCGAACAGTCTGAGTTGAAATCGTGGTGCCTGTAGCCGAGCGAAGGTGTTGTTGGAGAAGAGTAGCGTTCATGATTCGGTGTCTCCGAGCTGTTAACGCTAAATACCGATCTTCATTGGGCGTTGGTGCCCATCTACGACCTTGCCCTGGTCTTCGGCCTGCACATCCACTCTCCAAAAAACGGTTCCAGATCCTGGAAATGAGACTTTGTGACACTCCAATGGCTTGCGCTACTTCGGCTTGAGTTTGGCCCCTTTCTAACCTACCAACAATTCTCAAAGCTTCTGAATCTGTCAAATGACTTCACTGAGACATCGTACTCATCGAAACAAAGCAATCACTGAATGCCGATCATCCTTGTCTTCATTCTCTTTTATCCAGTTGAAAGTCAAATTTCATTCGCTACCGCTGAAGCGACGTTTTTGACGTCGAACTCAAAATTTGCATACTCCACAGTTTGAAAACCAGAAAAATTTGCATTTGTGATTCTCTTCTTCTATTTTCGGCAAAAAAAATTTCGTTTATATCTTTATTTTATATAAAACTTCAAATATCCTTTAATTGTTTTGAGCAGTGTATATAAAAATCTGTATACATGCAAATTATAGGTTAGAATTCCTATTTGTTTCGGAAAATTATTTCGAAAATCCACACATTTTGAAATTGATTTTTGAAAAAAAAGAATATGAATTGTGACCCATTAAATTTTTAACAGAAATAGATTTCCAAAAGCTTCAAATATAATAATCCAAAATTACAGCTGATTTCGTAAAGTAGTTTTTGAGTTATACTTATAAAACTCAGTATTGCAATCTTTTTTGCAATTAATAAAAAGGAATTAAACACCAGGAGTTCAAAACTTCCAACGTTCATAATTTTTAAACTATTTTATCGAATGGTTTCCCGTTTGGTTTACTAAGGTAAAGTTTTCTGGGGGGGGGGGGGGGGGGAATTTGGCAAAATTGGGTATTTGTATTGAAAATTTCAGAGTTTGGTACAATTTCATTAGGAAGGCGACTTCCAAAGCTTTTTTTTTTTTTAACAAATTTAAAGAAGACATAATTTCCAGTCGAATGGCTATATCCGTTTATTTTCTGTGACAATTTGGTGATTAAAATGTATGGGTCTCTCTCTTTCTTTCTTTTTTTTTAGGGGAGGGTCGATGATTGTACGTTATGAAAAGCATTTAATTTATTTCAAATTATTTTTTTCTTAATTTCTAGTGACATTCAATCGTCTTAACATACCAGCAGCAAAATTAATTTGCTTTAGAAAATGGTTAAATATATATATACTACGGAAAATTTGTTTTTAGATTTTTTTTTTTTTTTTTTTTTTTTTTTTTTTTTGCTTTAAGGGAAAGTGGCCTAAAACAATCCACGTAGGTTTTCTTCCAGACAGGTCGCGCTATCTACAGGATAACACATAAACTAGTTCTGCCAAGTGAAGAAGAAGCAATGGCGATATTCAAGCGATCGCAGTATTACGCGTCTGAAAAGAATTCATTGAAAAAGTGGTTTTTATAACATCTGTTATAAGATAACCACTAACTTTAATATTTATTTATATATATATATATATATAGTCTTTCATGTACAGAAATATGACTTGGTTTACTTAATAAAGTATGGTTTTAGATGCGAATTACACTTGCTAAGTTTATGTTTCTGGGCGTCATCCAGTTATATGACCTAAAATAGACGGCCATGTTTCCGGGTAAAATTTTTCATTATGTGGATCCTTTTACTACCATTTCATTGGCTGAAGAAAATTAGGTAACACGTCCTAGCCATCATGGGAGCCAAATGTGTAACTCTCCAAATCTTTCTCTTTGAGTCCACGTGTATCCTACCGATCATAATTTTCAAATATTGCATTTTATTGTTTTTTCAAAATTATTTGTGACACTTTTTTATTTTAAAATTTACATAAAATAAATTATGTTTGCTATTTGATTGCGAAATTTATTTTATTTCATTATGTATTGTCATAATTACTTTTATATCGTTTATTTTGCCAATAAAAAACAATTTACAATTATTTTTAAATGAAGGATAATTTTGCCCTTGGGTGAAGGTAAAATGATTCTTTGGACACTCTTTCAAAAATCTATTTTTTTTTTCATTACTCAATTTGAGTTTAATATATTATTAAAATATGTTTAAAATTCAAAATATAGTGTAAAACATATACTAGCATAGGGCCAAAGTTTCATTTAAACAGTTAGGTTAATTGACACAAGTTTTCGTCTTAAAGGGATCATTTTAAGCCACCTTCCCCTACTTACCTTTATAAGAAATATGAAAATACTTTCTGTCAAGTATTATTTAATTATAAATATAGGATATTTTTAATAATAATTATAAAAAAATATACAATATGGCCTTACATTTATATTTTTTAAATTTTAACACTAAAATAATAATTTTCTTTTTTTATTTAATTTTTATTCTTTTAAAATTTCTCCGTTCTCTTAAAAGAAAAGAAAATGTAATTGTCTTCAGCGTCCAGCGAACTGTATTTGTAAAACTTACTTTGGACGTAGTCAGTTTTCACAAATATTCGTGCTTTAAAAATTATTTTATTCATTATAAGGCAGGATGTTTTGGGACTCTCATAGTAAATTGCCACACATAGCGGAGTATATTAAAATATTTTTTCTCTAGGATGTTCAACTCCAACACGAACGGGGGAATTTTTTAATAACGTAAATGAAGGTGAAAATATTGCGACACATGCCACATTCTAAAATGAAATAACTCAGTCCCGCTTATATTTCATGTAGACTTAATGGGGTACAATCTTTCGTAATACTTGTAAAATTTGGAACTGAGAAAGAGAAAAAAACACAATAAATGGTAATATCCGTTGTTGATTTTTGTTCGTTTTTTTTTTTTTTTTTTTTTAAATCAAAAAATTCTGTCATTTCCTGTTTTCTGTTAATTTCTTCTCATCTTCTGCTGTATTCAAATTTCGGCGTACATGCACACGTTCTAAAGATGTAAAAAGAACAAAGGTGGTGTATAAAAAAAGTAACATGCAATTTTTCTCAATCTCTTTTATAATTATCGCATAAGAAGATGCCATTTCAACTGCGGTCACCTTCTTCTTAGTTTTGCATATTTTATTGAAGCCGTGTAAATTGAAGTCCAAACAAATACTGGTGGGCAAAAATTAGTTGGACAAAAAATAGTTTATGCCTAGTTATACTGCCAAACTCGGGAGAATAGCAGCAACGAGTAATAGAGAAACACACACAGTTTATCTTATATATATATAAAAGGTTCGATGTGTTTGCTCTTCATTGTTCTTCAAATATTCCATCGGTAAATCGGATTTTGCCATATTTTTTGTGATCATATCCATGTTGATTAAAACAAGTGCAGTGCTGATTTGCGAATTCGTGATTTTAATTCAGTAAGAGGATTCGGAAACAGCAACTGTAAACCCGATCTTCAACAAAATACTATATATACACTGAAATGTAGGAATTAAAGATCTGGTGATCGAGGTCACCATGGAACAACACCTGCGGTAAATCCAGATTGGGGGCTCAGCACTGGTGTAAAAAGTATATCCGCAAAGTTTTGATACAATACTAATAATCTGCCATTGAACTGATACTTTACAATTATTTTTTTGCAAATTTTTCAGTTAAAATAGCCCAAGTAATTTGCGTCCACCCTTTATGTATGTGTATCGAGATTTAGAACAAATTATTTTTTCATGCCACTTAAGATCTTGTATCACGGTTAATATTAATCTTTAAACTGCAAGTTTCTCCGAGGCTTATATCTTTTTTTATATATATATGTCTTTTTTATTTTTGCTCAGAAATCTTGAAACACTCAGTTACTACAAATCCATTTTTTTCTACCATCAATGTATGCTGTATTCTTCACTTCTTAAAATAAACGAAATTTTGCTAGAAATGATATTTTTTCCCGCAATAACCAAGCAAAAAATGCATACAATTGGATTATAAAAGAAACGTAAATTCCCTTTTTATTTTCTGCGGAGATATGGAATTTAATGAGTTCAACTCAAACTGAAAGCATGAAACAGATAGGGGAAAATCAAAAAACTGAAAGCATGAAACAGATAGGGGAAAATCAAATGTCCCACGAGAGAGAATATGCTGTTTGTAAAGAAAATCAATGAAAATGTTCTCTTTTAAGAATTTGTTCGCATTTTTCATGAAAAAGACAAATAAGAACTTTGAAGTATTGGGGATCGGGCTGGGTTTAACTTTTTGAACAAAAATGGAATTCTTAATTCGAGCTGCGTATATTCAAGCTCAGTTTTGCGTACTATATTGATCCTACGAATCTACCGGGTGTTCTAAAAAGGACTGACTGATTTTAAAATTCAATAACTTGCAAATGGTGACAGATATTTAGAAAACTCTTGCAGGAGGGTTATGCATAAGGTGAAGAGTTTTTTTTACAGTGATTTTCTGTTTTAGTTTGAATTACAAACAATGGATGGCGCTGTAAGCAATAGGCGCAAATACAGGCTCGATTTTTTGGCCGATCTCTTCTTCTATGCGGAAAAAGTAGATTAAAATGTATTAAGTGGATCCCGAAGGACCAAAAATCGAGCCTGAATTTAGCGTCTGTTGATAGCAGCGCCATCTATTGTTTGTAATTCGAACTGAAATCGAAAATCGATGTAAAAAAACTTTTGATCTCATGCATAACCCTGTTGCAAGAATTTTTTAAATATCTGTCACCGTTTGCAAGTTATGGAATTTTAAAATCAGTTAGTCCTTTTTAGGACACCAGGTACCGGGTGTCCCAAAAAGGACTGACTGATTTTAAAATTCAATAACTTGCAAACGGTGACAGATATTTAAAAAATTCTTGCAGGAGGGTTATGCATAAGGTCAAAAGTTTTTTTACAGTGATTTTCAATTTTAGTTCGAATTACAAACAATAGATGGCGCTGCGATCAATAGACGCTTAATTCAGGCTCGATTTTTGGTACTTCGTGGCCCGGATAATACATTTCCATCTCCTTTTTCAGCATGGAACAAGAGAAAGGACCAGAAATCGAGCCTGTATTTAGCGACTATTGCTTACAGCGCCATCTATTGTTTGTAATTCGAACTAAAATCGAAAATCACTGTAATAAAACTTTTGACCTTTTGCGTAACCCACCTGCAAGAATTTTTTAAATATCTGTCTCCGTTTGCAAGTTATTGAATTTTAAAATCAGTCAGTCCTTTTTGGGACACCCGGTATATTAGAATGCACAAACATATGCGTGAGTAACACTGACGTCATAATGATGCTCACCACCGCTCGCTGAATACTAGGCCTGAGCGCTGACACAAGAATGGCGGCTGTGGTAGGCAATTTTTTTTTTTGTCATTTGCACGTTCCCTTCAAAGTAAATACCAATAAATTCTAGAATTTTTTCCACTTTTTTTTTAGATTCAATAAGTCAAAGAAAGCTTTTATAAAATACTGATGTGTAAATTCAGGGGTCCGTACAAACGTTTAAAAGATTCAGTCTTCCACAGCCGCCATTTTTTGTGTCAGCGCTCAGGCCAATATTCAGGGAGCGGTGTGGTCACAACAAAGTGGCTAGATCTATACGAGAGTTACAATAAATTATGTGTCTAACCACGATCACTGACTCGATTATAGAATTTTATTTGTATTTCCATGGGTGTAGACTTGTATGTATGTAGGCGACGTACATTCACATACAAATATTTGACAAGTAAGGCATGAAAGAATTTCTCCAAAAAGTATAATTCCACCTTTTTCAAAGCAATTTTAGAAATCCACCTCTTTCAAAGCAATTGTAGAAATCCACCTCTTTCAAAGCAATTGTAGAAATCCACCTCTTTCAAAGCAATTGTAGAAATCCACCTCTTTCAAAGCAATTGTAGAAATCCACCTCTTTCAAAGCAATTTTAGAAATCCACCTCTTTCAAAGCAATTGTAGAAATCCACCTCTTTCAAAGCAATTTTAGAAATCCACCTCTTTCAAAGCAATTTTAGAAATCCACCTCTTTCCAAGCAATTTTAGAAATCCACCTCTTTCCAAGCAATTTTAGAAATCCACCTCTTTCCAAGCAATTTTAGAAATCCACCTCTTTCCAAGCAATTTTAGAAATCCACCTCGTTCAAAGCAATTTTGGAAATCCACCTCGTTCAAAGCAATTTTAGAAATCCACCTCGTTCAAAGCAATTTCAGAAATCCACCTCGTTCAAAGCAATTTTAGAAATCCACCTCGTTCAAAGCAATTTTAGAAATCCACCTCGTTCAAAGCAATTTTAGAAATCCACCTCGTTCAAAGCAATTTTAGAAATCCACCTCGTTCAAAGCAATTTTAGAAATCCACCTCGTTCAAAGCAATTTTAGAAATCCACCTCGTTCAAAGCAATTTTAGAAATCCACCTCGTTCAAAGCAATTTTAGAAATCCACCTCGTTCAAAGCAATTTTAGAAATCCACCTCTTTCAAAGCAATTTTAGAAATCCACCTCTTTCAAAGCAATTTTGTACATTATCCGAATTCACATAAAAATATAAAGGAATTATTGTAAGCATATAATAGGCATTATCCTAAGAATTTTAAGCCTCTGACATTGTCTACTCAAGATTTTGGGTTTACTTCTGAAGTGCTGTGCAAAGAGCTATCAAATGCAAATCTATCAACGGTCAGCTTACACTGTTTAAAATTTGTAGAAAACTGTCCAGTCATTTGGACGTATTTATCGAATTTTTTTATATATACTACTATTTGAAATGTCTATTGTTGTATTTGCTATTATGTACCTTTCTTATTGACGCTATGTACAGCATTTTATTGATAATATTGCTTATAACGTACTGCGTTTATAATATACAACACTAGCAGAACTACCCGGCTTTGCCCGTGTCAATTATAAGGAGCCTTCCAGGTAAAATAAATTAAAACGA
This sequence comes from Maratus speciosus, assembly GCA_963932465.1. NCBI lineage: Eukaryota > Metazoa > Arthropoda > Arachnida > Araneae > Salticidae > Maratus > Maratus speciosus. The sequence goes on along the minus strand of OZ010786.1, from coordinate 92,783,022 downwards.
AGTAACACGGCAATCACAATAACTGAAAGTTGTGCTTTCTCATCCACAAATCGTTGAAAAGGCCATCAGAAAACATGACGTTATTGTCTTGCAACCACAGTAAAATCCCTGAGCTTTAATAACAGAATGCGCGTTATGTAAGAGAAAAATATGTGATTTTCCTCACAATACGAAAAAAAAAAAATTCCTCCAAATCGCGCAGTATTTAGTGAAATTCTCGTTTGTATGGTACATGTAAGTACAAACACTATGTCAGTGTCCATAAATTGCAACCCAATTGTGCCTTTACTGTAATTTTTCTAACTTCTAAACATCACGCAATTTCATTTTTTACAATGTCGAATAGAAAAAAAGTTATTTCAAATGAAATTTTCTTGAAAATTTTATCTCAATTTTCTGATTTTAATGGATTTTAAAGTAATTTTCAAACATGGATATTTTTAAAGGTGCGTGCAACCAGATTACGAAAAATGAACTCGTTTACTCTTAATGAAATTGTATAAAGAAAAGACATGTCTATGAGTAACGCTGATATCATATTTTCGGTGGCAACAACCTAACACAACAATTAATTTCCTTTTTATTGCAATTTAATCTCTAAACCTCACACATTCGATTGTTTCAACGTCTTATAGAAAACAAAGTACTTTCAGTAACATTTGTTTGTAATGTTTATCTCAGTTTACAGAGTCAGTTTAGTCAGTTTTTTTTTTTTTTTTTTTTTTTTTTGTATGGATTTTAAAGTAATTTTCAAGCATGCATATTTTTTAAATATGCTTGCAACCGAATTACAAAATATTAACTCAAGTGCTGAAAAACATTGTAAATAATTTAGGATTTGCTTGTTTTCGTGTAATGTTCGATAACTAAATTGGCAAACGAAATTAAAACGCCTAAAATAAAATAAAACACGAACTTAACAGATTATAGCTGCAGTAGTTTGACTACATGTTGAAAAAATTTGATAGAATGGTGATGTCATATCTAGCCTTTTTTTTTTCTTGTTCCTAAATTATTTTCATGAAATTTGACTGTCTGTATTAAAGTAGATATTTTAATTAAAAGAAAAACATTCAAATTAAGGTGCTACGTCATTTTATCGCTCTTGTAGTTAAAGTTTTTATTTTATATATAAAAAATGTGAATTTTCTGTTTAAAATGACGTCAATTTCAAAAATGCAGAAATATAGCAACGCGTTATCGTTATTTTTTTCATATTATTGTGTCATTTTTTAGGGTGTGGCAACAGGAAAGAAACGATTTAATTAGAAAATTTAAAAAAATATATTTCCACAATGTTAAATTATGGAAGATGGTAGAAAAAAAGGATAAATAGTGTTCTTATGATTTTTTAAAGTAGACAGTGATCTTTCCCATGTTCTAAAACGTATGTACATGGAGTTTCGTGCAAATCGGTCTAAAATTGAAGATTTGTATAAAGGACATACACACAGAGAACGGCTTTTATATATATAGATTTTCTGGTCTCAGGACAGTCCGTTATAACCTGGTGTCTGCTGTATTAGACTATATTACAGTTAGCCTTCTCCACTTTTTTTTTCCTTTGACCGAAAATAGCCGAGAAAGGAAATTATAATACTGGTAACCTTAGACAAAACAGACTCAAAAACTCTTTCTTTGGTAACCATTCTGCGAACGACTGTGCTTTCCTCGCTTGGAACAAACAAAAGTTTGTCAAAAATTAGATTTTTCTCTCGATAAACGAACAGGAACAACGAGAATTGGGTTTCAAAAAGAAACGTAAATCCCTCCTTTTTCATTTTCGTGGATATTCAACGTGAGTCTCCGACTATAAGAACACAAAGTTTAGGGGAAAATCCAGAGGCGTCGCGATGGGGGGGGGGGGGGGGGGTTATGGGCAACGGGAGCCTCCTCCCCCAATATATGTGAAGTTGGGAAATTTGAGCTTAGACTTGGGAAATTATAGATTTTTAAAACTTTTCTTTTTTTTTAAATAAAAAATAAAAAAAGAATTTTTTATTGTTTTGCTGACTACCTTTCTGAGTTCTGTAATAGTAAAGTAGTTAAATTTTCAAAAGAAATACAAAAAGCAGCCAGACTCAATTTCTCATTATGTTTCTCTGTGCTATGAAAATATCATCCACCTTCCAGACCTGAATTTCTCTACTGCTGTCCATCAGCAGTGTTTCTAATACATTTCTTCCAAAACTTTGTTCCTTTCTCAAAAATCTAAAAATATGAGGCTGTTTTCATATGAAGTACGATTATGACTCGTACACAACTGAAGACAAAAACTTTCATTAAATGAACCAATAATTATAATTTTTATGTTTTTAGTTTCAGCATTTTTCTTTGGAAAGAATTTTTTTTTTTTTTCGCGTATAAGTATTATTAACACACGTTGAACATATCATTTCAGTTAGAAAATAGAGCAATTTGTTTCACGTTGTGAATTATTTTTTTTAATTATAAGTTGGGAAAATTTTGAACTTTCCCCTCCGAAAAAATATTTGTAGCTACGCCCCTGGAAAAATCACATGGGCGTTAAGCTATTCTGAAATATTTAAATGATAGTCCCGGTTGTTGAAACGTCTTTCGATCGTTGACTCTTTGTAGTGAGAATCCGAATCAATGAGTTATTAATTTCTACGACCGCACATAAGGTAGGGGGGAACTCAAGACCCCCTTCCTTCTAGATCTCTTGTGGCCAATTTGTTTTCATGATTTTAACACTTAAGTAAAGAAACCTCCTTTAAAAATATTTTTTAAGCTAATAATGTATTAATAATAAACTAACTAGGGTCGGAAAAACTTTTTTATTGTGGCGAGCTACAATTACTTTATCAAAAATATAGCTAACTATTTCTGCAACTACTTGTTAGAAAAAGTAGCGACTACAAACTACTTTTCAAAAGTAGTCTCTACTTCGCTACTTTCAGATTTTATCGAAGGATTCAATTTACACTCGAAACTGAAAACAGAGATTAAATAATAATACCTGCTTGTTACATCGCTTTTTCCGGGATACAATTAAATAAGCGCAATATAGCCAAGGACATTAAAAATATGAGAAAGATGCAAGGGAGGGACGCCATTACAAACTTAGTATTGCCACATAAGGATGTATTTATAATTCCTCCGAACAAAGAACTCGATTCATATACAAGAGACGTTCTATATAACGACATTCCATTATAGCGACTTTCTCGTGTTAACGACCGATTAAAAAAAAACAAAAAAAAAAAAAAAAAAAAACGATATTTGTAACCATTCACGCAGCATTACGTTTATATTAAATAGAACAAACAATTAGATCAAACATTCCAATAAAACAAGTCTTTTTTCCTTTTCTACCACAGTTGTTTCAGATTTGTGCTTTAGAAAATTTTCATGTTTCGAATCTTTCAGAAAAAGAAAATAACTTCCCTTCCTTAAATTTAGCGATTTTTTCCAACACTTTTGAGTGAATAATATTGTAAAGACTTCTTATTGTTGTCTACACCCATTCTTAGGACAATGTAATTCTTGTGTCCATAATTACTGCAAATGTATTTGAAAAAGATTTGTTGTATATAAAACTGGTTGTTTCTTTATTTCTAAAGTATTTCCTTAAAGGATACTTCGAAAATTATTATAGAAACCTTTATTCAGTAGCTATGGATAAGTAGATGAAAACTGGATTTTTACACTTTTAAAAGATGATTTTTATCCCATACTTGCTAATTTACATTCAATTTATAAGCAAAAAAATTCTAAGAGTATATTTTTTATAAAATATAATTTTTATAATTTTGTAAAAGCTTTTCTGGTGGTAAACGTACTTTAGAATTTTCATGCAATGAAGTACAAGAAATATAGTTGTATCCGTTTTGTTACTTGAGGAGTTACAAAGCATTAAAAGTGCCTTAGATATATGGACCTGGAGACTCCTTATCATCGCCCAAGGGAGGAGCGATCTAAAATTTATCATTTAACAAAGTAAATTTTAATTCCTTTTTCCATCCAAAAAGTGGTTTAAACAAGAATGTGTTAAAACCAGTTTTTTACATCATTAAGACTAATACAACCCGTTCTAGGGGACAGAGCCCCTACCCCTAAGGAAAAAAGGGAAAAACCCTTTCAATTCTAAATTTTGAAGAAAAAAAAGCCTGTAAGAGGCTCACTTTTTGTTATATTTCTCTGTTGCTTTTGCTTTTTACTTTGATTTGATTAAAAATTGTTTTGCACGGTGATATTGAAAAAAAAAAAAAAAACTGTGTGACTTATTTCAAATGTGTGTTCGTCATATTAAAAAACTACGTTGTGGACCTCAGGCACTTTTGTTCGAATACCTTTCTCCTCCCTGGACCTGGAGTTCTTTCTGCCAGTGCAAATGAAACTAACATAAAAATAGTACCAGAATGATGTTTCCTTCGCTACCTAAAATAAACAAAAGTTAGCTAGAAATGATAGATTTTTTCCTCTGTAAACGAGCAACAAACGCGTAAAATTGGGTTTCGAAAAGAAACATAAATTCCTCTTTCTTTTCCACGAAAATTCAATACGGGCTTCAATGTGGTTGAGTAAAGACATACGAAAAAGATAACGGAAAAATCAAATATCCCGCGAGAGAAAAGATGCTACTTGTAAAGAAAATCGATCAAAGTCGTCTTCTTTTTCCAAGGTATAATTTTCTTTTCCTTTTCCAAAATAAATAAAAAAATAAATAAACTTACTGAGAATCGAACTGAGTTTGTTTTATCCGTACCTTTTAGATTCCTTATATTTATTTCCATTTTAGCCGAGTTTTTTAGTGATAAAACCTCTCTGCTCGTTTTAATTTATTATAGGATATTGAATTTTTACTAAGCTCAAATATTCAATTACTTTTTGCATTTGATGTTATCAAAAATGGGTGGGCCACTTTTGAGCGTCTGCTTGTGTTACTATTTTAATCCTTAAATGCCTGATTTTTCAAAAATCATTGTAACAATGTTTTTCGGCTTTCTTTTTTTAAATAAATCATGGGAAAAATACTTTAAAAAATCATATTTTGTTTTAAGTATAGTTTACGGCTAAAAAACAGTTTGTTAATAATCGGCAATACTGGTGTTTAATTGAAAAAATAATTTCCCTTGATAAAATTCTATAATATTAAACACACAAGAATTTTAGGAACTATAATAAGAAATAAATTTTACTTGCTCACTGCAGGACAAATAGGGTATTTCGCAAGCTTCCAAACAAAACAAAAAGAACAAGTAGCAAGAATTGAAAAAATAAATCTATCTTTATTGTTAAACGGCACAAGTGTTGCCATGTACATGTTGAAAATCAATTTAATATTTTCAGAATGTATTTTATTGGCAACATTAGGCATTATAACTTCAATATTATTCTAATAGTATTTTAGAACCTAAATTGGGTATGTTGCCGAAAAGCAACACCAGTTATTTAAGGGTTAATTACTCTTTTACATTTCATAAGTGTGTTGCGGCCCGTCTAACGTCGCAAACATTTTTGCGGCCTGCGAGAAAAAAAGATTGACTATGGCAGGTCTAGATGCATATAAAGCTTTTTAATTTAATTTGAAATTGAATGCTTTTTAAATAGATGAATTCACCTTATATGCCTTGCGCGCAGGATTTCTCACAAAAACTGTATCGCCATAAGTGAGGAATTTTTTTTTTTTTTTTTTTTTTTTTTTTGAATGAAGATACAATACGTTTGAAATGACCTACATTCGAAAAAATATAATGATTAGTTCTCGAAAACAAACAAACAAAAAAAATAATCAATTTTGTTAAAAAAAAATAGTTATTTCGAAATTTTTTACTGAATGAACAAAATAGTAGGTAATTTTGTACATTTGTAAAGTTTATCTCACAAGGAAAGTCTCCTTACTGGGCACCCTCAGAATATTTTGAAAAAAATACCAATTAAACTACTTATGTATGTAATAAAGGATCCGTCAAATTTAGCGGCGGAATTACAGTAGAAAGTTTGTAAAAAAATAAAATACTTTCGAGTATTTGGCGCGAAAAGACGAAAGCTTCATGCGATTTGGCGAGCAATACTTTTCCTCGCCAAAAGCAAACGATTTTAATGCACCTGAAAATTGTTTGTTAATTGATTTTTAGAATGCGTATAAAAAGTATTTAATGAATTTAAACATAAACAATGAGAGAGTTTAATAAATACATTTTTTGTATTACATATTTATGTTGCTTGTTATTTAATTTTATTACTTTAAAAACAATTTCATATATAAAAAATACTTTCATATATTTAATCGTATTCCAAAATGAAGGCAAGATTCATTTACCGGTTATTCATTTCAAAGAATTCGTCGTTTCCATAGCAACAAAATTGAATCGACAAGACAGTGCTCAATTGGACTTAATTTTTAGATACTGAAACAATTTTAATTCATAAAATTTGATATTTAACTTTCATTATATATATATATATATATATATATATATATATATACTAGGGGGCTCTGCCCCCCGCAAGCTACGCTCGCCAACCCCCGTTCAGACACCGCAGAATCTAAAAATCTAAAGGGTTTTTTAAATAATAGAGAAGATTAAATTATACTGAAAAAGGTGTGCAGATCTCCCTGTAAACGGGTTTCCATTCAATTCCCTTTGATTGCAAAAATTTAACGGAGAATCAGTTGCTGTTAAGACATCCAATGGTTGTTTTCGTTTTTGATTAAAGAGGATCGGTTAAACATTTGAAAAGAAGCTAAAATAAAATGAATTAAGTATTCAGAGTCTTGTCAACCGATATTTTAAAACAATCTCTATAACAATAGCCTAAATCATGTGACTATCATCAACAGTCCCGGGCGGAACACTTTGCTTTTTATACTCTAGGTGCCATTTTGATACTTTAATGTTATCCAGGCACAGGTGATAAGTCGCCAAATATTATTCTATCCCCATCATTTCATCTATATTATAATAGTTCAAGTCATCAAATGCCATAAACAAATACGATCTGATCCCTTCCCCTTTCATATGAAGGTTTAGAACAAATGTCACATATTGGCGTGATTTTTTTTTTCCAACGCCAATTTGGGGAACGCGTTAACAGCATAAACAACAACATCCGGCTTACCATATCAAGCAAAATAACGATACTTTGACGCCAGTTAAGTACCTGTTGCGTATATGACATCGGCGTCAGAAAAAAATCGCGCCAATATGAGACCGTATGTGACATCTGTGCCGAAAGAAAAAAAAGCCGGGTGCAAATATCGCCAATATCTTTTTTTCAATTCGCCAGTTAGCATTTTTTTTTATTGTTCGAGTGGTAAATTAAAACATTGATTTGAAGTTGAAATTAAATGTCATGGTTTGTTATATAATTTAATATTTCGCCAGATGTCATATACGCACCGCATGTTTGGCATGATTTTTTTTTCTTTTTTTACGAAAATTTGACGAAAACCTCGTTTTCGAATACCAGATACATATGTATTTTTGGTACTACTTAGTTATCCCGTCGACAAAAAATCTATCACCAAACTATAAGATTAAATGCCAATAATGGTTGATGGTAAATGTCACATTCACTTGACTTTTAGCAAGTTAAACGTGTTTACGTCATCAAGTGATTTTTATTTCGACGTTTTATTTTTATATTTATTAATGTTATACTAATTTATTTGTTCTTTCGTTATTTAAAATAAAAATTTTGTCAATCTGTACAATTTGGCGAGTGGTTTGGCGATTTATAAAATTTGCGAAATTGGGTGACGGAATAACTACTACATTGTACCGTATTTTTTTAATTATTTTCTATTATTTCCAAAAGAAAATAGCAAAAAAAATAATTACTATAGAACAAAATAATTTATATAAATTTAAAAAATAAATAAAAATAAATATACATTTATTATTAAATAAACAACAATAGCCGGGTTACCATGTCTATCAAAATAATGCCATTTGTGCGCCAATTAGGTACCCCGGTGCGCATATGACATCTGTGCCTAATATTTTTCTTTTCGCTTTTTTTTTTTTTTTTTTTTTTTTTTTTTTTTTTTTTTTTTTTAAACAAGTGAAATCCATCAATTTAAATGTTTCATTTTTAAATGAAAGTTTTGTATTTAATAAAATGATAACAAAATGGAAAAAAAGCATTGTTCTTAGCATAGATTTAAAGGAGGCCAAACTGTCGCCAAATTAATTTAAAATAGTAACCTTTTCTGAATTATGAAAAAAAAAAAATTCTGTTATGATTAAAATTTGAGTTGCCATCATTAGAAAAAATGTATTTAAAATTAGAAAAAATTAATATTTCGAAAACTAATTCGAATTTAAAAATTCTAATACCAGTTTTGAGATCTGTGGATCAACACGGATTTTTGGTGTTCATTTCATCGCAAAGTATTCCATATTTTAGGAGAAATCGCCGTGAAGGGTATATAGGGTAGATATCTACCCTATATATATAAAATCCTAATGAAACGAATTTATGAAACGAATATATGAAACGCCTGAAATGTATCGATTCTTTGAATCGACTGATTAAACAACTGACTTTGTTTCACGGCGATTTCTCCTAAAATATGGAATACTTTGCGATGAAATGAACACCAAAAATCCGTCTTGATCCACAGATCTCAAAACTGGTATTAGAATTTTTAAATTCGAATTAGTTTTCTAAATATTATTTTTTTTTAATTTTAAATACATTTTTTCTAATGATGGCAACTCAAATTTTAATCATAACAGAATTTTTTTTTTCATAATTCAGAAAAGGTTACTATTTTAAATTAATTTGGCGACAGTTTGGCCTCCTTTAAATCTATGCTAAGAACAATGTTTTTTTTGTATTTCGTTATCATTTTATTAAATACAAAACTTTCATTTAAAAATGAAACATTTAAATTGATAGCTTTCACTTCTTTTAAAAAAAAAAAAAAAAAAAAAAAAAAAAAAACGAAAAGAAAAATATTAGACGCAGATGTCATATACTCATATACGCACCGGGGTACCTAATTGGCGCACAAATGGCATTATTTTGATAGACATGGTAACCCGGCTATTGTTGTTTATTTAATAATAAATGTATATTTACTCTTATTTCTCTTTTAAATTTATATAAATTATTTTGTTCTATATTAATTAATTTTTTTTTTTGCTATTTCCTTTTGGAAATAATAGAAAATAATTAAAAAATACGGTACAATGTAGTAGTTATTCCGTCACCCAATTTCGCAAATTATATAAATCGCCAAAACACTCGCCAAATTGTACAAATTGACAAAATTTTTATTTTAAATAACGAAAGAACAAATAAATTAGTATAACATATATAAAAATAAAAATAAAACGTCAAAATAAAAATAACTTGATGACGTAAACACGTGTAACTTGCTAAAAGTCAAGTGAATGTGACATTTACCATCAACCATTATTGGCATTTAATCTTATAGTTTGGTGATAGATTTTTGTCGACGGGATAACTAAGTAGTACCAAAAATACATATGTAACTGGCATTCGAAAACGAGGTTTTCGTCAAATTTTCGTAAAAAAAAAAAAAAAAAAATCATGCCAAACATGCGGTGCGTATATGACGACATCTGGCGAAATATTAAATTATGTAACAAACCATGACATTTAATTTCAACTTCAAATCAATGTTTTAATTTACCACTCCAACAATAAAAAAATGCTAACTGGCGAATTGAAAAAAAGATATTGGCGAGATTTGCACCCGGCTTTTCTTTCTTTCCGCACAGATGTCACATACGGCCCCATATTGGCGCGATTTTTTTCTGATGCCGATGTCATATACGCAACGGGTACTTAACTGGCGCCAAAATATCGTTATTTTGCTTGATATGGTAAGCCGGATGTTGTTGTTTATGCTGTTAATGCGTTCCCCAAATTGGCGTTGGAAAAAAATTGGGCCAATATGGGGCGTATATAACATTTGTTCCAAACCTTCATATGAAAGGCGAAGGGATCAGATCGTATTTGTTTATGGCATTTGATGACTTGAACTATTATAATATAGATGAAATGATGGGGATAGAATAATATTTGGCGACTTATCACCTGTGCCTGGATAACATTAAAGTATCAAAATGGCACCTAGAGTATAAAAAGCAAAGTGTTCCGCCCGGAACTCTTGATGATAGTCACATGATTTAGGCTATTGTTATAGAGATTGTTTTAAAATACTGGGAGACAAAGACTCTGAATACTTAATTCATTTTACTTTAGCTTCTTTTCAAATGTTTAACTGATCCTCTTTAATCAAAAACGAAAACAACCATTGGATGTCTTAACAGCAACTGATTCTCCGTTAAATTTTTGCAATCAAAGGGAATTGAATGGAAACCCGTTTACAGGGAGATCTGCACACCTTTTTCAGTATAATTTAATCTTCTCTAATATTTTAAAAACCCTTTAGATTTTTAGATTCTGCGGTGTCTGAACGGGGGTTGGCGAGCGTAACAGCGTAACTAGGGCAGAGCCCCCTAGTATATATATATATATATATATATATATATATATACATATGACAAAACTGTAGTTAAATCAAACTAAAACTGACAAAACTGAAGTTTAATTGAAGTTACATTAAATTTATTTAAACAAGTTCAATATGAAACATTTTTATCTTTTAAGAGAACGACATAAAAAAGTATTTTTCGAAATTTCATTTCATCGCCAACTGATGATAAATCGCCAAATAAACGAAATTTTCATCATTTTTTTACGAACGTTCTATCAAGGTTCCGCCAAAAATTCTTTTATAAACATATATATCCACATGAGAAGCACACTGTATTTTTTTTTTTCAGATTTTTCTGAATATCCCGTATGGAGACCTTCCTTGTCAGTCAAAATCTGAGATTTTTTAGAAATCATGCGCACATTGACCAAAATCAAAGTTCTGAAAAAAAAAGTCTAAAGATCAAATTTATCATATGACAAAAACGAAAAATCATGTCTATACAGCATATATTATGAAACATTTTCCAACACATGCAGAATACTATAACAGAACTTCATTGTTTACTAAGGTGAGATACTAATGTCTAAATAATGGGTGACCAACCTTATTGGGAAGAAGCTATCTATTATCTCTATCTGAAGAAAAAAAAATTATGCGTGCCACTTCCAATTTTCCAACATACTAAAAAATATAAAAATGCGAAAACATGTTATTTATAGGCTGCATTATGTGATTTTACTCAAATAGCACATTTTATTTTTTCCCCTATGTAAGTCTGAGTAGTGAAGATTAAAAAAATAAAACAAAAGTATAAATTTAGGTTTTATTGCTAATAAACATTTTTAAAAGTTCTGCCAGATTATTATATGTAAAAAATAAAAATGAATAACTTGAAACATTTAATTCTAAATAATTATGAAACAAACAGTCAATATAGTGAAATTCAGACGAAACGGAGGATTTGCGGAATAGAGTGCCTGTATATTTTTAGATTGAATTCCCTGCAGCGCTGTTAATGTTTTTTGATTGGTGATTTCAGGCGCTTATTAGATTAATGTAAAGACTTCTTTTAAGTTTATTGCGAAAATTAACAAGGAACATTTCTCTCTGGATTTCTGCCGATTATTTTTTCAATTTTTTCAGTTTTTCAATAAGTCTTCGCGTGCCACAATGTGGCACGTGTGCCGCGGGTTGGCCACCCCTAGTTTCAATGAACAGTTTGGAAAACGCATAACGCATTTGAAAATCCGTCTGCTATTACCATGAATAGTCGGGACAATATGCATTTTTTTTTTTTGAACAGCTCTGTATAGGATCTACAGAATATGTATGTACAGTCGAACCCCGATTTAACGAATCGTTTCGTACTAGCAACTTTGAACGTTAAATCGAGATTATTCATTAAATCGGGATAAACAAAGCAATTTTTTTTATGCAACAGAACAAGTCAAAAAATGCCTATAAATAAAAGGAGCAATGCTCACTTACCTTAATAATGATGTTAAACATTTGTTGATTTAAGAAAATACACTATATAAAAATTTATTCGTTTTTATGTACAACTATAAGTAACAACCACTGTAATTAAGAAAAAAATCTCATTTAATCAAATTTTATAGATAAATTATAAGATAGATCTTTCAGACATTTATTTGTTTTGTTTCGATTTTGTATTCCAACCTTCCCAATCTTTCTTCTCTATTTTTAGGGTTTCGTTCATCTGACGAAACCCTATTCGTCTCGCTCCTCTGTCTGTCTGTCTGTCTGTCCGTCACAGAGCCCGTTCTCAGAAACTATACATGTTAGAGACTTGAAATTTTGGGTACTTATAGCTGAACACCTCACATCAAACAACAAATCATAAAATTTTGAAAAAGTTGGTAATTAACCTAATTACGGGCTAATTAAATTCTAAAATTAACCAATCAACCTTTTGAATGTAGGTGAAAATGCACGTTATCGAAATCCTCCCCAGTTTCTCCTAATAGTTGCCAATAAACTCGGCGGATTCTCCGTCAAATCAGCCGGTGCAGGGTTACCACGAAGTACTTTAAGCAATAAATGAAGTGGACCTTTAAAAAGCAAAATTGGATCTGCCGAAATATCGGTCGTGCAAATTCGTAACAGGTGTAGAAATACGCGAAAAAAATTCTACTTTATTTTGGTATAAATTTCAAATTTCTGCGTAGGATAGAACGCAAAAAATCCACTAAAAATCGATCGATAAAAATTTTATTTCTGTGTTTTTAACGACAATGAAAACAGATTTCCATTCACCGGAAGGCAGCTGTCGTCATTTCTCGACATATCGGCGCGGGAGAAATTTAAGGGGAGGAAAGTCTAATACGAAATTTAAACTTTTTAAATATTAAATTTTTCGATTAAATTTTTTGACATCCGAGCTGGAAATTTCTCGCAGATTCCATACATACCCGGTTCAAAGAGATTGCTTCATTACGAGCTGAGATATTAATTATTATTTTATTAATTCCTTTTATTTCCATCAAATGCCAGATTAAGATGGAGGCACGTGCTTTTTTAACGGAGATTTCATTTAAATTAGGAAATCTAACAATTTGCGTGGTGTGTTTCGACGGCGCGCTATGAGATAAGTATTAATTATTCAATATGAAAAAGTTTATAGGTTTATAAGTGTTCATCCCACTATTTCCGAATAGCAATTTCAGGAAATATCTTAAATTATTGTTTAAGACCGCCACTCGATGTGTTCGAAACTTTAAGATACTTTATAACACATAAGAAAAAGTGTAAAAAAGAATGGAGTGTGATATTTCGAGGAGTGTGTGTGGGGGGGGGGAGGGGGGACTAGATTTATTTATTAAATCTTAGCGTTTGTTATCGCAGAAAATGTTTTAAATTGTTGGTTAAGACTGCACCGCCACCCTCCCGACCATGTATCTACGGAGAGATTGCGCAAAGGAGTTTCGTTCAGATATGCTTTTGTTAAGAATAGAGTGCGCTCCCTGGTGGTGGAATGCGGAACTAACGTAACGCGATTTTGTTAAAATTAGGAAATATAACAAGGCGATCCGTTTGCAACTTTAAGATACTTCATGACACATAATAAAAAGCTTATAAAATAATGGTGCATGCAATTTCCTGTGAAGGGAGGGCGGGGAAGGGGCGCTGGATTTCTTTTTTAAAAATTAGCGTTTACGACCTTTTTAGGTGTCGTTTTTTGAGCACTATTGTATACTCAGACGCGTGCTGCTTATGAAATATAAAAATGTCAAAATATTAGTTAACACTATTTCCGAATAGTACTTTCAGCAAATTTCTTAATTTCTCGCTTAAGGCCGCCACCAACTCGAGTAACACATCCACTGATAGGTTGTTTAACAGAGTTTCGATCTGATACACTTTTGTTATGAATAGTGTGCGCTCCCTGGTGGTGGAATTTGCAACTAACATAACGCAATTTTGTTAAAATTATGAAATCTAACAAGTCGATCTGCTGGAAACTTTGACATAGTTCATAACACATAATAAAAAGCTTATAAAAGAATGTTCCGTGCAATTTCCTGGGGCGCCTACCTATCTCGGGTGCTATAGACCCGATCCCCTCGACTAATATACCTACGGATAGGTTGTAAAACAGAGTTTCCTTTGGATAGAGGTTTGTGTAGAATAGAGTGCGCCCCTGGTTGCGAAATGTGGAACTAACATATTTCACAAAAGGATAAAGTGTTTTAAAGGAATATTAAACGAAACCCTCTGTGCGATCTGTGATCACACTTACCCACTTGTTTTCTTGAAGCTGTGAAAATAGTGTCTCAAATATCATGAGCCATCAAATACCGTCCCAAAGTATTCAAACTGTTTCTTTTAATGTTGTCTGCTTTATCTCTATTTCATCTTCTTCATCCGATCCACTAGTATTGCTGTTAATAACCTATTTGTAAATACATTTTTGCATGTAGATATTTCTGCGTCACACGATGCACATTCAGAAAATGGACGATCAGAGACATTAATTTTTTTTTTTTTTAATATTTGAAATAATTTTTTTTTAATATTTTAAAATATCTTCAATTTTTTCCCATTATTGACATTGAAATTTATTCGTAAAACCGAGATAATAAATTCATTCAATCAGGATAATAAATTCGTTAAATCGAAGTATTTTTATTACATTTTTGTCGGGACCACAAAAAATATCGCTAAATCGAGAAATTTGTTAAATCGGGGCTCGACTATACTACATAGTGTGCTAAATGTTAATTTAGTTAAACGCATAGCACAGTTGGAAATTTCCATCAGCGATTTCCGACAACAAATGGATGTTGTTGATAACTTTTGTGCGCCCTGTATAAGATCTATAGAATTTATATACACCAAGTATTATTTAAAAAATAGTTTGATTTTAAAAATGCATACCACAACTGAAAACGTACTTCCAGCATTTATTGTTCGTATAGTTCAATAACTGTTCATTTTCTTCTGTAGCCAAATTCTTTTGTGTGTCCCTGTAAATGAACGATAAATTATATGCACACCCTATTGTATAATAAGAACCTATGTAGTAGTCATCAGTGATATATATCACTTTGAATATGTTTAAAATAGCGGAGTATCATTAAAATACACCGAAAATTATTTTTCTCCATAATTCTCCATAATTTTCTCCAGGTTGCCGCCACCGTGTTGAGATATGTCTCCACGGTGACTTCAAGATTTTCGCTCGTGCGGAAGGGCTGTCCTCTAGCCTTGCCTTCAGTTCTCGAACAAGGTGAAAGTCACTCTGTGCCAGATATGGGCTGTACGCCGGATGATCGAAATTATGAAAGAAGCTGTTGGGCCACCAGTTTTCAAGCAACAACACTAAAAATGATAAAAATTTGAAAGTAACCAAATAATTGCATTTCCGCGTACGGTTTTGAAGATGTAAACTTTGAAGTTAATGTATCCGTATTGTTTAGAAGGCTGTCTAAGTTAGCACGAATTTTTTCGAGAATAGGCAAGTTAACGTGTAAATTTGTAGTTACGAATCTTATATTACTTATATAAAAGAGTATGGCTATAAACAATAGATAGATAGCACAAACTATTTCTCCTTTGTGTAAAGTTTTAAAAGCATCTTTTCCCATTAAAATAAATCTTAAGTGCTTTCTTAAATGTGTTACTGTTCAGTATTAAAACATACTCAAAAGGTGCAGCGCTATGTTGCCAAAAAAAGGGGGGGGGAGAAACAAAACCATTTTCATTTTTTCTCCATAACACTGTATCTAATAATAAGCACACAGTTACAAATAAAAATGTTCCTAATAGATTGCACCTGGTTTCAGAGAGGAAACAACGGTCTAAATGAAATTAGTTCCAAAATAAAATATATCATTACGAAAGAAAAAGCTTTCTAAATAAATGAAATTGTTGCTTTATTTCAGAAATAATTGGAAAAAACATTAATGGTCATTGTTCTTCTACTTTGTAATTTAATTGAATATTTAATCTGAAGAAAAGGTTTTAAATATATATAAAACTAAAAATCGTTTTTTAAAACATTTTTTTTTTAAACATTTAATGTTTATCTTAAAAATTACGCCTAATTTCATACTGCAAAATTCATTAGTTCCAAAAAATATTATGTTATGGAATGTAAATTTGTCGAGGTTCCAAATTATTGAGAATTCGCCTCTTTGAATTACTCTTGATGGAAAGAACAAGTATGTAAATTTATTTTTTAAAATATAATTTTTGCTCTTTCTTTTAAACATCTTTACACACACAGTACAAGAATTAAACACAAAGTGTTTATGAATTCGGTTGTCTATCTGTCTACCGTCTGTCTATGCTCTAACTCACATAAATATAACCAGATATCCATTATATTTATTGGAGTGTAATATTGGCTTGATCAGTATTGAAAATGAAGTGTGAAGCATTTACGGTTCACTTGCAGAGACACTCAAAAGAATTCAGTCACATGACGGTCTATGGTGAAAAATCGTCTGCGGTGTATTTTAATTATATTAGACTATTTTAAAAATGCTGAAATCTATATATATCGCTGAAGTATGCAACAAAGTGCTTACTGTAGAATCTGGTGTGCATATAATTTGTCGTTTATTTACGGGGACACACAAAAAAATTCGGCTACAGTACCGCCTATGAACATTAATTGCTGGAAGTGCGTTTGCAGTTGTAGTATGCATTTTAACCACGGAGGAAAGAGATATATGGAGATGCAGTATGCCGTAAAAACGATTTGCAATATGATGTGCGTTATCGCTCAGATTTAAATGCTCGCACTCGGTCCAAATAAAACAAGTACCTAGAACAGGAACCGAATTCTTTGACATCACCCGTGCATTTTCTTTCTCTAAATGAAGCGGATTTTAGGATTAATTTTTTGGCGTTACCTCCAGCCGCCTTACTGCATCAAAGTGATATAAGTAAGCGTCCTATCTTAAATGGGAAAAGTAAACCGCATGATTAAAAGCGAGGTCACATCAATCAAGGTCATGCGCCACGTAGCGGATAGAATGTGAACTACAGGTAGATACCTAACTGTTTTCTTACTGACACCACTAAAATTATAAAGTTTTTTTTCATCTTGATTAATAACTGAAGTGCTTCTGATAAAGCGAAGGAAACTTCGTGGTGTCAAGTGCGTCTGGATCCCCCTCTCGCTACGCCATTATTTTGCAATAAGTGTGGCAAACAAAATTCATTTCCATGAGCGACTGAAGATTTAGAAAATACGCGCCACACTAAAAGCCCGCGTATGTGAATTATCACTCCGTCCACAAGGTGGCGCAACTGTGTTAATTTACGCCTGATTCCAGCATTAAGTTTGTTCGCTTACTTATAACGCTTTGTACTGCATCTCCATCTATCTCTTTCCTCCTAGATTTTAACACTATGCCGTCCGCTCCGCACGTCTAATCTAGATTCTTTCATGTCGCCGGTAGAACTGACTTACACCATTTCGCTTATCGCTGGCGGTTTTTCGAGGTTCGTGGGAGACAATAAATCGTTAAGTTTACTAATCTTATACTCAGTTCCCGTAAGTTCTCCATCATGTCCCTGTATTTTCAATCTATTATCTAGTATCTATTACCTATCTATCTAGTATGTATCTAGCAGGTAATATCCAGTATCTATTATCTAGTATCTGTCTATCTAGTATCTATTATCTGTCTATCTAGTATCTATTATATATTATCTAGTTATCTATTACCTATTATCTAGTTATCTATTATCAATTATCTAGTACAATCTAATATCTAATAGTATTTTCAGTCAATTATTTAGTTTCAATCTATTATCTAGTTCTCAATCAACAGTTTTGAACACCACAATAGACCCACCGGTGCTTGCCCGATAATTTCCGCATGGCACAAACGTGGAGCCACCGGCACTTGCCCGATAGTTTTCGTATAGCAATAACGTGGTGCCACCGGACGGCATAGTATTAAAATGTAACTTTTTTTATTATTACTTAGTGTGTATACATTCTATAGAAGTATACACACAGATCATATACAGGGGTGCACAAAAGATCTTAAGGACTACATTTCCGTTTATTGAAGGAAATTGCTGAACGGAATAACTCATATACAAGAAGTTCTTATTTCTTACTTCCATGGAATGACTATGCTATGCGTTTAGTTGAACTAACTTTTAGAATACTAATGTAGTATAAATACAAATCTGTCGATCGTATATACAGGGCTGTAGAAAAAGAATTTTGATATTTGTCCGATTTTTGATGGTAATTACAGAAATTGGGTTTTAAAATGCGTTCTGCGTTTTTCAAATTGTTCATTTAGACATCATCTTTCACCTTAAGGTGCCTGCCTACCTTTTAAAAGCAATTTTCGGTCAAAAATCAGATTTTCTATGTTTGGTTTAATATTGAAACTTGACATTTTAGCTTTCTAAATCAGTTTGAATTTTGTTTCTATCCTGCTTAGAACCGGGGCCGAAACTAGCTTTTTTTGCACCCGAGGCAAACGTGGATTTTGGCGCCAATCTCTTCCACAAAGTATATTTACAAAGAGAATTTTACTAATTTTATAATAGACGACTTATTTTAAAATTTAAAATATGTAATCATAAAATATGTAATACTGAAC
This sequence comes from Maratus speciosus, assembly GCA_963932465.1. Classification (NCBI taxonomy): domain Eukaryota; kingdom Metazoa; phylum Arthropoda; class Arachnida; order Araneae; family Salticidae; genus Maratus; species Maratus speciosus. The sequence goes on along the minus strand of OZ010786.1, from coordinate 92,764,479 downwards.
TACGTAATCTACAGTGGCGGATCCAAGGGGGAGATCCCTCTGAACATCAACAAAAATATTCTAAAGATCATTTTTAGAATGACATATTCAGAAGAGTCCCGCCTAACCGAGTTTCCGCTTTCACCGAGTTATTTTCTTCTGATGACTGATGGCTTCCATTATTATGAAACAGCCAAAAAACAAAATGCTGCACTACGTAATCTACAGTGGCGGATCCAAGGGGGAGATCCCTCTGAACATCAACAAAAATATTCTAAAGATCATTTTTAGAATGACATATTCAGAAGAGTCCCGCCTAACCGAGTTTCCGCTTTCACCGAGTTATTTTCTTCTGATGGACTGATGGCTTCCATTATTATGAAACAGCCAAAAAACAAAATGCTGCACTACGTAATCTACAGTGGCGGATCCAAGGGGGAGATCCCTCTGAACATCAACAAAAATATTCTAAAGATCATTTTTAGAATGACATATTCAGAAGAGTCCCGCCTAACCGAGTTTCCGCTTTCACCGAGTTATTTTCTTCTGATGGACTGATGGCTTCCATTATTATGAAACAGCCAAAAAAAAAATGGCCATAATTTTTTTTTTCAAAAAAAATTATGGCCATTTTTTTCCCCATTCGGACCAGAAAATCGGAGTTCTAACTTTTTGCGGCTGCTCTTTCATCTTCACCTAACACTTCATTTATAATGGCTGTTTCGTAATAATGGAAGCCATCAGTCCATCAGAAGAAAATGATCCTTTCCAAAGGTATAATCAGCTCCACCAGTGGCCGAGAGGTTCTGCTCTCGAAGCTGGTAGACGGGAGGTGCTGGGCTCGATCCCAATCGCGCCCGTCGGCCTAATCGTTCGGAGTTTTCGTGGTTTTCTTCGAACCTTGGTTCTCCAAGTGTTAATACGGGTTAGGTTCCCTTAGAAAGACCCCCACGAAGGGCACTCCTTCCCCTTAGGGCCTATATCCCTAGTGTTGATAATTGGCCGTCACAAACACAAACAAACAAACCAAAGGTATAATCCTTCATTTGGCGCCCCTTCGTTCTGGCGCCCGGGGCACATGCCCCCTCTGCTACCCCCCCCCCCCCTCAGTTTCGGCCCTGCTTAGAATTTGAGATACAGGCATTTTAATATTAGTCAGTCGAAAGTTTTTGAAACTAAATTTAGCCCTCGCCTACCGAAGTGAACGTAAATATTTGCACATAAACAAAGAAACATTTTAAAAACCATCAAGAAAAAAGAATAACTAATGTAAATAACATAGATGTTGAACTTCATAAATGAGGAACTTTTTTTAATTTAAATTTTTCATTTAATAGGTAAAATTTGGTTTTAATTACTCTTTTTTTATTTTCTGCTTTTTCTCAAAATGAGATTTTTAACATTTTGCTTTATCGCAAAACATCATAGTTCGAAAAATAATAATTGTAACATTAAGAAACTTTGCAAAAATATTCTAAAGGAGTTTATTTAGGAAATGTGCCTTTATTATGATTACAGTTAGTTTTTTTTTTTTTTTTCAAAATTTATTTGATACAAGTTATGAATTGCCATATATTTTCTTAATTTTTTTCTGTGTGCGGAAACATTAACTTCTATATTTTTATTAATAACATAGTTATAATTATAAAAATGGTTGAGTACCTCAAGAAAGTTTCATTAATCATAATAAATTTTACAGAATAAAAATATCTTCATTTAAATTTGAGCTTTGATGTTTTGCAAAAGTGTCATTTTATAGCAATTTTTATGTTTTGTTTTAAGCTTTAAAATCAAAATATTTAAAATATATACATATTTTTACATGATATTCACAATTCTTAGCTATAGTCTATAATGTAATGCACATCAGTAGACAATTATTCAAATATTTAAAAAAATCTCTTCCGAAGGTAGGCAAGCGCCTTAACGAACTGTAAAGTTTTGTTACCGTATTCTGAATGTGTAGGAAAGTGTTTCATAATCTATGCATGAATTTTCGCTCTTGTTTAAAATATACCAATAGGAAACGAAGAAAATATATTTAAATAATCTTTTCAGGATTTGTAAATTGTTTTCAGATAGTATAATCATACTTTAATTAATATTAAACTTTTAAATATTAAGAGTTTTCTTCTTTTTTGAGTTTAAAATATTTCATTGTTGCAGTTTCTCAGATAACTGGCCTATTTTGACGCATCATCATTAGCCCAATTGTTTTTGTAACTCGCAAAAAATTGCAAGCCTAAAGAATATGTGGCCGATTTATTATCTGCGGCAGGGTAACGGAAAAAGTCTTAAAATTAACTTATTAATTTATAATTAAGCTCTAAATATAATAAAATGATGCATTGTCGTCAGAAACACACCTCTGTATATAATTTTTATCATTCTGTCATATCAGGATAAGGATGAAAAATCAATTACAAAATTCCATCTTTAAATACAAAAGACAATATAAGTTAAATGAGTTTAATAACAGTAGTTTCTGGTTATATCGTGCCTCGTTGCTCCACGCATTGGGATACATTATTTTATTTTTTAATCATTAGAAATAAAGTTTGATTATTTAAATTCCAAAATCATGCGTGGAACTCCTATCGTCCTATCCTGTTGTCGGTCCCTATGCAGAGATTGATGCTTCGCAGCATGCCAAATTTTATACGTTACTTTTCCTGTATAGGAGCCTTGCGACATAGAGAAAATGGCCTTGGCGAAAGACGGAAATTTGGCAACATATCTTTTGGAAACCTTTTCACTGTTTCATATACTCAAGCAATGTGTTTAATATTTATAAGATTTATTCAATATAAAAAGCCATTTATCTATTTTTATATGCAAACAGAATTACAGTGTATGTAAAAAGTAAATACATACATAAATATATATTATATAAATACTAAAGGGCTCTGACCCCCTGCAAACTACGCTCGTCAACCCTTGTTCAGATCCAGCAGAATCTAAAAACACGCTAATTTGATCGGCTTTAAAAAGATTAGGGAAGATTTGAATTATAATGAAAAAACCTGCAGCGATCTCCCTGTAAACGGGTTTCCATTCAATTCCCATTGATTGAGAAAATTTAAAGCCGAATCAGTTGCTGTTAAGACATCCAATGGTTGTTTTCATGTTTGATTAAAGAAGATCAGTTAAACATTTGAAAAGAAGCTAAAATAAAATGAATTAAGTAAACAGTCTTTGCCTACCGGTACATAATATAACATAATACAGACAATTTAAATGTATAGTTTTAAATCTGACCTAAGTTTCACTAAGGTTTTCTTTCTTTTTTTAGCATTTACATGAAAATAGTTTTGTTTTTAGAAAAGAAATATTATTATTGGCGGTGTCTTAGAATTGGGAACATTAATTAAAAAGATTAGTTAAAAGTTATATATAAAAAGCACTCAAAACTCTTTCGCCTAAATCTAAGCCATTGTCAAGGAGAAAAACCAATGGCAATGGCTTTGGCTTAGCCGAAAGTTTTTTTATATACATTTTTAACATCTAATGCTTTTAATTTTTGAAAAAACATTTGTATATTTATTTCATCACACCTATTTTAGAAATTTATTTTAGTAAATCCTTTTTAGAATGTTTTCATATTTTTATGTAGTAAACAAAGGCGAATTTAAAGTTTCAAATGGACTATTAATATCATTATCAACTTCATTTATCTTCAAAAAGAGAACTTTAAAAATTACTAATTACTCTCTATCATTTGCCCGCATTAAAATTTTATTTCACGCCTTTATTTCGCAAATCGATTTTTTTTTTTTGTTAAAAAAAATTGTAGCATGGATTTTTTTTTCTTTAAGCTAATGCATTAACAAAAACGCCGCCTTTAAAGTTAAAATATAGCATTAACTTAATTGCGCCTTGTTAAGACTCTTTTCCTCTTAATGTACTTTCCAGCTTATTTAATAATGCATGAACCTTGAGAATGTTTTATTAAATCCACTCGCTGTGCATCTTCAGAGCGAAAAGATCGCATTGATTAACTTATATTGAAACAAACAAATAGGAAGAAATTCATTAATGCTCAGTAATTACATTGTAAATATAGGATTAAATTCTTATGGGAAATGTGAAGGGGGAAAAATCGCTCCTAAATAAGCAAAGTGTTGCAATTTCTTGAACAATAACTGAGAAAGCTGAGCGAATTTATTTTGGTTGCGTTTAATCTAACAAGGAAGGTACGCATAAGCGCATACTCAGAAAATTTTGAAAAAATTACAGAACGTTATCGTCATAAGGATATACATGTTTTTTTTAAAAAATTCCGGCGGAATATATAGAGTTCATATAAAAATAATGAACATTTTGTTTTCCTGACGATTTATCGCTGGTTGACGACACAATGAAATTTTGAACACATTGACGACACAATGAAAAATCCGGTCAACAAGTCTCGACCCAACCCCAAGAGTCAAGACCCAACCCGAACTCTAAACAATGAAAGTCTATCCGACCAGCAGCGAAAAAGTAGAAGTCAACCGGACGCGAACCGCGGGTCGGGTACGGGTAAAAGTGGGTAACCCGAACCGATGCAGGACTCTAATCGGAGTACGGTTTGCAGCATAAGACTTGTTAAAGTGTTGGACTTTTTGTGGCAAAAGTAAAAAATAGTTTAAATTCACCTATAACCACGAAAGCAACGACCATTGGTCAGGTCTTTTGGTACAACCCGCATTCTGATACGACAATTTGGTAATTATTTAATAAGGTTTTGAAATGCGAATGGACATATGGGACTCTATTTTTTTCCCCCCAGTTGCTACGAAAAATTCCTCTTTTCGACAATTATTATGGTTTAAAATGCACTCCCATACGACAAATTGTTAACCTTTTAATGCATGATTTTATATTTTGTTCGGAAAACGTTATATTTGAGCCTACTTTTGTTAATTATCCACTAGAAAAATAGTGACATTTATTTATGTTTTTGTTGGACATAATGTCACTTCAGAGTTACATAACAAAAATAGCTCAAAAAAATGATAATTTTAAATTATGTACTTACTTTAAAGTATTTACATTGCACAATAACAGCTATTCACGATATAAAAATTTCTATAATGTTTTTAATAGTTTGCAGAATTAATAATGACTACCTTATGAAGAGAGAGAAAAAATGCCAGTCGACCCCATTGCAAATAGCATCAACTAAAAGTGTTATAACTCCCCCCCCCCCCCCATGATAAAAAATCACAACAAAAAGAGACTTTACGACCTTAAATGCATGTTATCATACGTAAGTACCTCATAATATTTCGCCAAAAGACCAATCAAAAGCGCCAAATGAGCAAAAAAATCACGAAACTCCTGAATTACACTGTGCATTTAAGGGTCATTATCCGAAAAATGTACCATTCCAGTCACAAAGCCTTTTTCAGTATCTGACATGAGTATATTTTAAATAATTTTTTTCTATTCAAAGTGAAAGGAGACTAAATGTGTTGCGTGCATACATTTTTTATAGTTATTTTATATTTTTTATTTCTTAGGACACAGTATGCGAGATCTCACCTCCGTGTCATGTCACACACCCAGTGTTACTAAGGAAAATGTTTGATTACTTATTTAACTGAAAAAAAATAGTTAAATAACTATTATTCTAGCTACTATTATCTCGAGCAAAGTAACTTAGCATAGTTAATTTCTTTATATTTTTGTTTGTTCTTTGAGTACGTAAAGGAGTGTCACACAATAAATTTTCACCTCCATGGACCAAACATTAAGTTGCATTTTCAAGTTAATAGATGGAAAAATTATCATCAGATTTAGTTTCCCATGATGCTAAAGTTAGCTGTTGTTAAATTATAAGTCAGAAATTTGTTTTTATATTCAGGTGTTAGATTTTGTTATAAAAAGCTACTATGGTTATTGGAGATTCTCACATCCGTAAACTGTAATTCAAGGTCACTAAATCAACACTAATATATATATATGCTTATACCGGGTGTCCCAAAAAGGACTGACTGATTTTTAAATTCAATAACTTGCAAACGGTGACAGATATTTAAAAAATTCTTGCAGGAAGGTTATGCATAAGGTCAAAAGTTTTTTTACAGTGATTTTCAATTTTAGTTCGAATTACAAACAATAGATGGCGCTGCGATCAATAAACGCTGAATTCAGGCTTGATTTTTGGTACTTCGTGGCCCGGATAATACATTTCCATCTCCTTTTTCAGCATGGAACAAGAGAAAGGACCAGAAATCGAGCCTGTATTTAGCGACTATTTCTTACAGCGCCATCTATTGTTTGTAATTCGAACTAAAATCGAAAATCACTGTAATAAAACTTTTGACCTCATGCATAACCCTCCTGCAAGAATTTTTTTAATACCTGTCACCGTTTGCAAGTTATTGAATTTTAAAATCAGTCAGTCCTTTTTGGGACACCCGGTATGTTGCTTATATAATTATATCAACAGATATTGATTTAAAGAACAAAAATAATTTTTCTCAAAAAAAAAAAAAAATAAATATGTACGTTAATATTTAGAGCATGTTCCTCACTTCCGTGATATTCACAGGGTTCTCACTATTTACCAGTGTTAGTAATTTGGCTAATCAGAAATAAAAAACGCTCGCCAAATGAAACAAAATGATAGTAAAATAAATTCGTCGTAAAGCATTGAAAATTCGATCTTTAATCCCTTAATGTACGATCTCCCTTTTTTTTTCAATATGTTTAAAATAAAGTTTTTGTAACTGCTTATAGATCAGTTATTCATCTAAATTTAATTATCCGCTACAGAAACTAAAAAGAAAATAACTATATTCTAAATGTTTTGCGTGATCAAGAAAAAAAATTCCAAACTTGACTTAACTTAATAAAATAAAATTCTAGAATTTCTTTTTCCAGACATAGTGTTTAGCTGACAATAGAGAATCACCTATTAGATTGGCAGGTGGTGATTTCACACCGTCCACATTATCCTTACTGTGGCTTTAGCTAATGCTAAATCGAACTGGTGTTTAGTTACTACCACTAAAAATAATGTAAATGGTGCGATACGATTGAACATGATAAGCGACATTAATCTTTCAATAATTCAAATGCGAGTGTCGCCTGTACTGGCGTACACAGAAAAAAGATGAGCAAAAACGGAGCACTCGTAATTTGGCGAGTCTAATCGTCCGTTTACTCGCCAAATGAAACATTTTGTCGCGATTTGGCGCAATGGCGAGCGGCAGCGAGAACCCTGGATATTCATTTCCGTAAATCTCTCAGTTTTGAAAATGTATATTTCTGAGAAAAATGCTTAACAAAAATTTACAATGACTGTAAATCATGAAAGATAGTTTCAAAACTTTAAAAGGGAAGAAATAAATAACATGTAAAAGGTGGGTGATGAAAAGAAGCTCCAGATGGAAGATGAATGTTTTGTGTTTTTTTTATATTAATTACAAATAAATTCTTTATACATTCTTATATAGAATTGCTCCTTAGTTATATCTAATAGAATAGTTTTTTATGCTTTGTCTCACTACACAAACATAACTGCAGCATAAAGTTCACCTCCGTGTATGATTTTAGTAAAAAAAAAAAACTGTTTCTGAAAAAAATAAATATAATGTATCTGGGCCATTGTTGATTTTTTCTTGCAGTAAGTGATAAGTTTCTAAAAATGATAACATTTGTCTTGGAAAAAAAATATTTACGGGGATTTTTTTTTTGAAAATGTACACTTTGGGAAAATGACCCTTAAGGACTAAATTTGTATGTATTTTTTAAAAATCTGAACGTACTAATGTGTCTCTCCGAATATACTTTCTGTTGCCACAAAACCTCCGACTCGAACTACTATAAATTCCTCCACTAACTCCACTATAAACTCTACTATAAATTCAATTCCCAGAAAAGCGGCAATTTTGTGTCCCATGGGTCTTGTAAATGTAATTTTATCATTACAAAAAGAAAGGTTATTTAATCAGTTATACATATAAACTGTGATTAGTTGCTTTTTGTAATTGAAATATAATATTAAAAATATTTTTTAAATGCTAACATCATTCCCTCATTATCACGCATCTAGAAAAGAAAATGGGTTCTCTGCCGTTATGGCATATAATGGCATATCCAACTACAATTAATTAGGTACAATTGTATTGCAATTACAAATTTGCCCAACTCTGTTACAAATACCGTGTATCCTAAAATGGACTGACTGATTTTAAAATTCGATAACTTGCAAATGGCGACAGCTATTAAATTCTTGCAGGACAATTATGTACACTGTACAAAAAAAAAAAAAAAAAAAAAAAAATGTAATTTGATAAATTACAACGACCATCTGGATTTTTTTTTTTTTTAACTTAATATTTACTTAGTTTTAATTTTGGGGCATTTCGACAAGAGAAGCCGAGAAAGATAAGAGGTTAATAATCGAAAGCAGTTCCACCGAATCATCCACAGATCGCGACAAATCACCTTCGTAACAAAATTTAACCTAAAAATCTAAATTTCGTCCACCAAATTCCGTCGCATCCTCTTCAACAACAGATCACAAAGATCAAACTTCAGACGACCAAAATCTTCATCGACAAACTCTCCAAGTCCCGTTTCGAGACGAAAAACAGTTTACAAATCGAAAGCAGTTCCACCGAATCATCCACAGATTGCGACAAATTACCTACGTTGAGCTCAATTTTTCCCGATTAGAATCGACCTATTGTAAAACACCGTGGTTAGTGGATTGGAGCCCTTCGAGACATGGCCTTTTACTATCAATCGATTAAACATCAGATTGTTTCCCTTTTTCGCGTTCGTCTTTTGTTCTGTAATCGATTTTCATGGGCTACATAATCAGTTGAGGATCTCGATTTTCATGGCCTACATAATGAGTTGAAGACCTCGATTTTTGCTTTGCAAGACTATTTTCATTTCGGCGTCGCTCTTTGGCTTTGGATTTTTCCATATCTGATAATTTGCGCCTACCCATTTTGTAACTTTTTCAATTTTTAATGATTTTATGCTTTCGATTACCTATTCAAACAATTTTTAACTATTTTATGCCTGTCAAATTTTACCTATTCAAATAAAAATTCTTCTAAAAGTAAAGAACATCGTTGAATTTTGTTAAAAAAATAAATGCGAGCATCATGTGGCCCCATCCTCGACCGAAAACAACAACCATTTCCAAAAGGTTAAAAAAAAAAAAAAAAAAAAGACATTTTTACAGCACAAAGTATTGTTCATCTCGCGCTCAAACTCGATCACAGTCGAATGGTCTGTAGCTTTCTTTAATTTCTTGACTATATAAAGATGAAAAATAACAGTAGTTGCGTAAAATTAACAGAACAATGTGCTGGCAATTCGGATGCCAGCAGTTTGTGCTGGCAAATCTGCAGTGGTTTTTTTTACAGTGTAAGATGTCAGGAGTTTTTTTACTGCGATTCTCGATTTTAGTTTAAATAGCAGCGATAGATAGCGCTAAATCGGGGCCCGATTATTGGCCTCTCTCTTCTTTCAGTATTGATGCGAAAGAAGTTGTATGGAGTGGGCACCTAAAGTTCAAAATTGTATTAGTGGCAAATCTATTAAAACACCTATATGTATCGTAATGTGTTGCGCACGTAGGAGATGGAGATGAAACGGGCTTAATTTTTATATCAGTCTTTGGGCTTAGGTCGGCTCCAGCTCAATTTGTCTTACATTCAAATTTTTATTTATTTATGTATAAAAAAAAACTTTTAAAAATTACGTATTCCATTTCAAATTATTTTAATGCATTTTGATCAGACTAAAGATGAAACAAAAATCGCGTTTTTCTATTCGAGCAATATTTGCTGGTTTAGGTATGTCTGGCATTGATGGTGGCGACATGTTGCTATGGCCCCACTCAAGAGAGCTAGCAAGGAATTTGCTTTCAGTTCAATTTTCTTTTGTGACCGTAGGATATTTTTTAATTGCATCGTTTATTTTTTTATTTAGGTATCTAACCTGAAAAGAATATTTTCGTTTTGTTTTTATTCGACGAATATCAGTTTGAGGTTTTGTTTGTTTGAAATTTTTAGTCTTCTATTCCGTACGAGTATGAAAAATAACATTAGTGATTTTTCTATTTATTTTTCATCATGAACGCTGTCCATGCCAAGCCTCTGATCTGCATATTTACGAAGTCACTTCCATTTGTAATTGCTATGTATTGTCTGTTATTCTGATGGAAAGCAATCAAGCAGTGTTTCACCTTTTTCTATATATATATATATATATATATATATATATATATATATTTGTGTGTGTTAACACTATTCCGAAACTTAATCCTTACTTTATTTAGTTGCAGAATTTTGCAATTAATTAACATTAAAATTAGGCAAAGATTTCTATTCGAAAGGAGTGATAAACTAAAAAGTGGAACAGTTGACAGTTAAGTGTATGCAGGTAGATATATTTATTTATTTTTTTTTTTATTTTACTAAAGAAAAAAAAGATGCTTTAAATTTTGCAAATAATGTATGAAATATAAATATGCGGATTGGAGTGACAGCTGGTGTGTGTATGTGTGTGTGTGGGGGGGGGGGGGGGAACACGCTAAGGTTTTAGTACTGCAGAATAAAGGCTCCAGTACTTTTTTTTATTAGAAATTAAGCCCTGCTCATGTGCCATGTATTTGTACAATATGTGGGCTTTGTTCCACATCTGGAGGAATTAATTATATTAAATGATACCAATATCACTATACTTAGCCTCTTCGGTCCCTGGGTCCCCAAACGGGGACCTCTGTTCCTTTCCATATAAAAACTAAAATGTCCGATTTTTTTACATTTTCACATCACTTCTTAATAGCTGAATGTTTTTTGCGTTCAAAGCAAACGAATAAATAGCAGCATCTAAACTGATTCCCACATAAAATAAATGTTATTTTCATCTGAGTTTTCAAAATGCCTAAAAAAGCCCAAAAGACAATATGACCAAGAAAGTGAGAAATTTTCATAAGTATTTAACTTAAATCTTTTTCAATAAAAAATTTTGAGGATTTGTAGATTTACTTGTTTAAAGCTCTTAAATTTGTGATTGCGTTAATTTAGGTTAATGGTTATTAAATTGATGTTTTAAGGGGGTTTGTAGTTTTAGATCCATATTTTTTAACCTAAATTATTAAGCGCCTAAAAGAACAATTTCAGAAAAGATATTTTTTGTGACTTACCATGTCATTATGTTTGGAAAAAAACAATGAATGAGCATTTCTATTATTATTTTAGCTTCGGAACTGAAGAGCAGGTTATATTGATACTACATATTGTATATGTTGTTTTACAAAAACGTAGAAGCCTGAATCAAAACGGCTAATAGTAAGATTTCTGTTATTATTTCTATTAATAAATATGGAAAGATGGAAAGTAAAACATTATCAGATAAATATTTAGCCTTTTATTATTTAGAAATTGAGTTCTGCATCACATATGTCACATTTCTTCAACTAGGCAAATTGCACTCTGTGTATCACTTATGTCACAAACGATAAAACTAAAAATTGTTACTAAAATTTTGAGGTAATATAGTTACAAAAATATTTTTTCTGTTAATGCATCCCTCTGATATCAAACAGCTTTTTCCATAAAGATAGAGAAGTTTATGCAATTAAGGTTTTATTTCGCACATACGTCGTTTTTCTTCAGAAAAAAAATACAGTACATATATTCTTTCTTCGCTAAAGCCTTAAGAAAAACCCCTCCTTAAATTTAGCATTAACTTAATTGCGTCTTGTTAAAACTTTTTTTTTCACTTAACGTACTACTTTCCGGCTTATTTGATTATGCATGAACTTTGGGAATGTTTTGTTAAATCTCTACATTGTGCGTTTTTCTAAGGAAAAAGATCGCATTCATTAAGTTATAAAGAAATAAACAACATTAGCGGAGTTCATTAATACTGATTAATTATATCGTAAGCACGAGATTAAGTATTAAATTTTGTTGGTAAATGTTTAGGAAAATGCGCTTGATGCTAAAGATAAGTAAATTGTTCCATTTTCTCGGAAAACAATGTTCCAGAAAGTAAAAGATTGTGTTTTTACCTTCCCGTCGAAAAATTTAATACCGTGTAAATTTTATTTAGTTCTCTCATTTGGAAAATGACGATGCATTTCTGAATAAATTATTTATTATTCATAAATATTTAACTGATGTAAAAGAGTGTGTTTCAGTTCAATAATATATTTATATTTTTCTTAATGTGTATAAATGAGTAGCTTTTGTATAGTTACTCCGATTTTAATTATTCTCTTTTATTTTGAAGGTCACCTTTTTCTGCTGGTTTTATGTAAATTATATAAAAATAAAAATAAAATGTTTGTCTCTCTGTTTGGTTCTGATGTTATAACTTTAAAATAACATTTTAGAAACAAGACTAAATTGCACGATATTTTAAATTTCAGTTAACCCGTCACGCGCTCCTCTGGACACCCGTGTTCAGGCGCAATACGCCTGACAAGCACCTATTTTAAAATCATCATTAGCACATAAAGTGACACTCTTAAAGTGATTAGTGACCTTCATTAGGAAGTACAAAGAGAGAATATTCGGAATCTGCTTTAAAAAAAAAAAAACTCATTTATTAGCATCAAAACACTGAGCAAATTCCGAAGGCGCCTTCACTAAGCCTTAGTAGTGTCACCTACAAGCATGCTGGACCAGCCGAAGTTAAAGGCTGCTCGTCACTCAATTTCCGAATCCCCCTCGGTATTGTTAAGTCTATGGGCGTTTGATGCATTCTTATATTTAAATATTTAAAAATGTTTCCTCGGGATATTAATATTTTTTTATTTCTGTTTTCTGCGTGCTCTTCTTAAAGGGTGTCCTTTTTTTTAACCATTTGGAAAAATGGTTATTGTCCTCGTCAGCGTAGGAAATCAAAAGCATATCTGAAGGTTTTTATTGGTTTAATCTGCAATTTATTCGTTTTCTGATTGGTCTATACAGTAATATGTATTTCCCTTTACTTTCAACAGAGATGGACAACAGAGTGTTGCCACTATGACAAAAAAGTAATAAAAACTACAAACAAAATTAATAACTCGGAAACAAATTGAGATACAGCTTTCAAACAAATTGCATTTAAAAGTACATTTTTTTTCTCTACTAGGGGGCTCTGCCCCCTACGAGCTACGCTCGTCAACCCCCGTTCAGATACCGCAGACTCTAACAGCACGCTAATTTGATCGCCTTTAAAAAGATTTCGGAAGATTGAATTATAATTTGAATCTGACAATTATAATCTGACGTAATTTTCACCAAAATTTTCTTTCTCTTTTTAATATTCACGTCAAAATACTTTTGTTAGAAGTGAAATATTATGATCATCTTAAAATGTCAAGTAAATGTCTCGCGCAATTTTTAAATTAAAACTGTTTTGCAATATTATTTTTTGTTCATTTTTCGTAATAAGTGTAATATGACGTAAATTCTCCTATTTAGGACTCTAACGCATGTTACTGAATTTATTATTTTACAATATTCTTTCTCATTTAAAATTCACGTGTAACTATAGTTTTTATGACGTAATTTTCAATGAGTGCTTTTTATATTTTTTGGTTATAATAGTCACGTGTAAAATAAATTTTTAATTTAAAGCAAACATTACTGTTTGCGCTGTTTATACAGTTGGCAACAGTTTAAATTAATACAATTTTCTAAAATTTGTAAAAAATATCTCTCGAAATGCTGAAAATTTGAATTTAAAATAGAAATAAAACCTCGAAAAATTATTCAAATTAAAAAACTAACTGCAATCTGCACACCGGGAAATTCTGACGCATAAAATGATTTAAAAATGATTAAATTCCTATGTACAGTTTTTGCTCCTATAAAACTTTTTTAATGGAACGATTTTGTCCAACTTTGGCATTAAATATCTCTTAAAATAATTCTTCGATTTGAAAACTGTCTGCATCAGCGTGTTTATCAAACATTTTTCTATAATACTACCGATTTTCATATTTTTGTATGCAACAGTTTTTTTAATATTAACGAAGAAAGACCTCCGGTCACAAAAAATTCAAAACCGGCGGCGGTGACAGCGGTAGTTACTTTTTTTTAGAATAGAGAGATACGACGATATAAAAAGAAATATTGTGGGATGTTTAGAAGTTTAAGAAATAAATTTCATTTAAAATTGGCCGTCAGATTTCTTGGAAATCTGACGATGGAAAAGCCTTTTCCCGAACAGCCAATGAAAGACTTGGATAATACGTACGAGTCGCAAGCGATTTGTCGGTTGCAATTTTTACGTGTAATAACACTATTAATGTTTAATTCATGGCGTACGTAATGTATGATCAATTCCGTGCTATTTTTTATGTCTTAAATTTTAGTCTTTGAAAAAAAAAATCATTTTCCAAATGGTCGTTGTATTTTTTTTTTTTTTTTAAGTTGTCAAAATATTTCTAAAATCTATGCTTAATTTAATATTCTATGTGTTAAAAGCGGACGAACTGGAAGTAAACCTTTATCACTTCGCATAAAGTTAAGCATAGATTTTCGAAATATTTTGAGAGCTAAGAAAAATAGAGGCATCCTTTAAGAAGAATACACAGAAAAAAGAAGTTAGATATTCATTTTCCGAGGTGGTATGTTAAATACAAGAATGCATCAAATGTCCATAGACTTAACATCGCCGAGGGGAATTGGGAAACTGAGCGACGAGAAGCTTTAAATAACAGCGCATTCCATTCTGAAAAATGGTTACTGTGTCGTAGTACGTACAGTTATGTAGTCGTAAAAAGAAAAAAAAAACAGAGGGTATACGTTCTAAGCAGAGAGTATACGCTCAAGGCAGAGGATATACCCTAGTGTATATACAGTGGGTTGCCAAATTATTAGGGACAGTTATGAAGTATGTTTTTTTTTGTACAATATTAGGATATAATTTGAAAATAAACACTGTTTTTAAGTTTAAAAATCTTTATTGTTATACTAATTTAAGTATTTATGCAATATTATATGAAAAAACCCAACGAAAATATAATACAGTCAATTTACCAATGTTAAGTAAAGAATATTAATATTTGGTGATATTTACTTTGGCTTCGAGGAGTGTTTCGATGCGTCTCGGCATGCTTTCTATGCAATTTCTGGCACTTTCTTTTATTTTAGGGGTGTGATGCCATATATTTATTAGGTTTTCGATGAGTTGTACCTTGGTTGTAATCATATCTTTGGCGATTTCCGGAGTGTGATCTCCCATAAGTCTTCTATGGGGTTCATGCCGGGAGAATTGCCAGGCCAAGGTAAAACTGTGATATTGTGGTCTGCCAAAAACTTTGTAACACTTCTAGCTTTATGACAAAGCGCTGAATCATGCATAAACAAGAACTCTTCACCACCTGGGAACCATTCTTCAATTTGCGACAGCAGCTAAGTTTCCAGAACTTGCCTGTACTGGTCTTGTCTCATGGTTCCCTGGACAATGTAGAGGCGTCCAACCCATTTAGCGCTTATGACAGACCACACCAATATTTTATCAGAGTGTTTAACACTTTCCACGATGCAGACAGTTCGGTATTTTTCGCCTGGGCGTCGCCTGACAAAGCTGCTTTTATTGGCTAAAATCTCAAAGGTTGATTCATCTGTGAAACACACCTGAAAAAAAAATTAAATACGTTAATAATTTCGAAATAAATGATTTTAAATGACATAAACAATAATTATCTTAACAACTGACCTTACTCCAGTCATCAACTATCTTCTGGCGGTGTTCACGAGCCCAGGTAAGGCGCTTCTTCTTCATCGCTTCTGTCAACCGGGGTTTCTTGGCTGGATGATGACCTGTCAACCCTTCCTCCGCTAATCTCCGCTACCCAGTTCTCTTAGAAACTAATATTCCAGAATCTTGAACGATCTGAGTAAGGAGTCCCACACTTTTCTTTCTGTTTCCTAAACAGATATCCCGGATTTTCCTATTGATACGTGGAGTTGTTATGCGTTTTCTTCCACTTTTTCCTTTTCGTTTGGGCGAAAGTGACTGGTTTTTGTCCAGATTTATTTTTATCCTGTAGTCTACTGACTTGAAAACTCCAGAAAGTTCTGATATCTTCCTTTGGGAATGAATCATATGCAGAAAAAGGGTTTACCTCAGATTTTTTTCCTAGGGGACAAATCAACCTCTCGACCCATATTGAAATCAATAAAAATAAAAAATAAACTAAAATCATAAATAATTTCGCAAAAAACAAATATTTAATAAATAAAAGAAAAATAATGCTCACATATAATTCTTAACTTTTCCAAAAAAATACAAAGGATTTTGTTTAAATTAAAGAAAAGCGTCTTCCACTATTGCGTGTGTAAAAGACTCAGCGTCTTTCCCGTTATTAAAATATTTATAGAGAGCAAACAAATCTTTTAACATACAAAAAGTACATAAAAGTTCAATTATAGAGACGTTGACAGCGGTAAAATACATTCCTGCAACACTTAAACCAATTAGAGCCGCAGTCAAGTGCGCCCAAAGTATAAAACTAGCAAAAAATATGACTGTCCCTAATAACTTGGCAACCCACTGTATACTATAACTTTCTTGAGAAACAAAGGATATACGGCGTTCCTTAACCACTTCACTCCCAGACTTAATATTTTTAAGCCTGGGAGGACGTACGTACTGGGAGTGAAGATGTTAAAAAAATCCAGAATGTATACGGCGTATACCCTCCACTACATCCCTGAGTACGTACACACATGCGCACACATACATCATATATACAATTCCAACAACCCAACACAAAACACCAAAAAAGGGGGAAAAAAGTAGTCAACAAGAAATTGATAAAAGATAAGTAATTTTCGCTACATCATAAGAAATTTCATCATAGGTTGATTCCTGTAATATATGCCAAAAGTGGCATACATATGTAAAAGCAAAGGCAGAGTGTGTGTGATTGTTTCCAGTGACACCTAAAAGTTTTTAATACAGTTATCAGTCCTGTACAACTTTCCAGTAAGCAGGGGCGCACTTCAGCTTGTGCTAAATGATGAAGGACGTCATTATTTATGTGATTTGGAAGTATAAGTATTTTATATATCACTTTAATGGAAATAGCGATTCATGAAAGCCTACGCGATACACGTTTCAAACAGCGGTAGTCATAATGACACTAACAAGGAGAGGGCCAACCTTGTTAATCACAGATTTTGATTATTTTAATATATGTTGTAGGGTAGAGACCCCTTAGTGTCAGGTTCAACGGATTTTATCCAACGCTTCTTGGTTCTTGAGAAACCGGGTGGGGGGTCTAATAATAGTACACAGCTTAAATACTTACATTTCAACCGCAATGATAGGTTGGTCGTAGCTCAGTTGGGACGGCGCTCGCTGGCTGATCTGCGGGCCCGGGTTCGGTACCCGAACACGCTGCACTTGTTTTTCTCATTTTTTGTTTTATAAATATACTTGTAATTATAATTTAATAATTTCAATTTCAAATTTTAATATCATACATTAATTATAATGTTAAAAAACTTAAATTTATCATTTTTTATTTTTAAACAATTATTTCTCATCCTTTAAAGAGGTTTGAAAAGAAATTGGATATATTATTGAATGATAAAAATTCCAAAATCGTGACAAAATCTGTTGTAGTGCCATCTAGTTATGATAAAATAAAAGAATATTCAAATAAAATAAAAATAAAAGCAGAGAGAAGATAAAGGTGAAAGCAAAATAATTGAAAGTGCAAGAATACGCATTACAAATTTAAAAATCTTTAATATGCAAAAAATCGGTTGTAATTTAATTCTGATGCTAATTTTTAATATAATTATGCTTGTTACTTTAAAAACAGAATAATAGTATTATCGCATTGACTTCCTTTGTTAAAGTAATGCGTAAATGATATTTCTTTAAAATCACGAATTGACACAATTGCTCAATAGCATTGCATCGATAAAGAATATATGAAATACATTTTAAAAGTGATTTTTAAAAAATTAACAGTTTTATGATGTTTTATACAACTATTTAGCTAAAAGTAAAAAATTAAATATGTTAAAATTATAATTGATATACAATATTATAAATTTTAATTGACAATGAGATTATTAATTATACTTACAAGTATATTTATAAAACAAAAAATGAGAAAAACAAATGTAGCGCATTCAGGTATCGAACCCGAGCCAACGGATCAGCCGGCAAACGCCATACCAACTGAGCTACGACCAACCTATCATTGCGGTTGCAAAGTAAGTATTTAAGCTGTGTACTATTATTAGACCCCCCGGTTTCTCAAGAACTAAGGAGCGTTGGATAAAATCCGTTGAATCTGACACTAAGGGGTCTCTACCCTACAACATATATTAAAATAATCAAAATCTGTGATTAACAAGGTTGGCCCTCTCCTTGTAAGATGCAGGATCCCCAAGATAAATTGTAGTAACTTCGATATATCATTTTTTAATAGAAGTTAGCTTAGGGCAGAAAAATTGCAAAGGAAGGAGTAGAAACTTTAATGCCGCCTGTAATAGTATGATAATAAAAAAAAAACTACAATTGGAAAACAATAAACAAAAATCATGCGTTAAGCTTAGATTATGAAACACTTTCCAACATTTTCTGAAGTCTTTAACAAAATTTCGTTATTTAGGGAAATAAGCTAAATAAGATAACTAAGAAAACATTTTAGAAAACAGATAAAACATTTAAAAATCTGATTTCAGCAGTTACCTTCCATAGCCAAATATGTATTCCATTTCTTTTGAACAGCCCTGTATTTGATAGGTAGGTTGATATATATACTATATAATGGTAAAATTTAGTTTAGGAAGGAAACGCATAACAGGTTGAAATTTCTCTTTCAGCAATTTATACTTATAGATGGAAACATACTTAAATTCTTTTTTTCAGCCCTGTAATTTACCTAGTATCTTTACTACACGCCACTATTTAGCTAAAATTTAATTCAAACTAAAACACTCTTAAAACTACTGAAATCACATTCCCAGAAATTATCATCCATTGACGGCCGTGCATCCAATTCTTTTTGTGGCTCATTTTATCTATATTCTACAACCATTTCTTAGTAAACTAAATGGCATTCATTCTACGTAAAAATGCATAACACATTTAAAAACTAGTTTTAAGCAATTTACACTCATACTCAGTAACCTTTACGAATTCATTTGTGTAGAGCCCTGTATATCAACTATAGTATTTTTACACACCACATAGTATGCAAAAATATAGTGAAACTTAAAAGCGTATATCGTAATTACAAATACATTTCCTGCTATCACCGCTATTATACAGTACTTCGAATAGAACATACTATCTGAAATCTTTTGCGTGGCTCTGTGAATGCTACGTACTTCGTATTGTACATGAAACAACTTATAGTAAGCCTCACCGACGTATAACAATTTCTTTATATATGAAATAATTTAAACATAACTGAAATAAGCCGCAAACAATTTCCCCGTATACCATTATGTAACGGAAAACTTTTGTGTGGCCCTGTAAATGAATAATAAATATACTTTGCACTGCATATTCTACAGTGAATATTTTAATGCACTTCATAACTGCATATAAGTCATTAAAATTCATTTGGACGATTTTTTTCCATTGGTCGTAATGGAACTGAAAATTTTTTACTGTCCCTGTAAATAAACTAAACATGCTACAAACTTAGTTTGAAATAGAGTTCCTGCTAGGATAAAGGTAAGTAACATCCAAAAATTTCAGGGCAATCTGAGTATATTTACGAAAGTTAGAGCGCGGACAGACGGACAGACAAATCGAAGTCATAAACACTTTTCAACTTTGTTGGAAAGTGTTAAAAAAGGATTAATGATTGTAAAACGAATCATCTTTTAAAAAGGAATTTTAATATTTATTTTAAAAGAAAACATTCGAAGGACGACAAAAAACGTACCAAAGGGCGCCGCGTTAGACAGCCCTGCATAGTTATCACTTACGATTTCCTTGACGATGGCCAGCTTGATACATTTGTTCGAGTAGAACACAATATTTTCATAGACAAAACTTATTCTGTCAAGACTCAAAGTTCAATCTCTATCAATTCCATAAATTTCATTACTCAATTCCTCAATTGAATTTCATTACTCAAATACTTTTTTTTTACTCACAAAAGCTTGGCTTTAATTTGAAATTATTTATCGCGTCATTTCAGATTATTTCGAGAAAATTCGATATCTTAATTGTCGATATCTTAATTGCTACATCTTCGATTTCTTAAATTTTTACTAATGATATTTGGGAGCTAAATTTAGATGACAAAATTGCCAAGGCGTTCAATTTGTCGCCCAAGTCATTGTTTACAGAACCTGTAAATTGTTGCAATTAATAATGTTCCTTAAACATATAATCATTGATAAAACATAACATAATTCAACAAAGGTCAAAAATATATTTTATCCTTAAAAAATTTAAACTTCTTTCGTGCTGAATTTTCTGGACTTTGTTCCTGAATGGGTGTTGAATCATACGAGCTGTAATTTTTCCAACTGAGTGAAAATGTGTTCAGGACGGAATACGTACCCAGAACCTTGGCATAAGCTGCGAACGCTCTTCCAACTGAGCTAATACTGGACAAAATTTAATTACCTATTCAAAGATTATTGGAGTTCAAGGTATATATAAATATTTTACAGACATACATACAATAAATACAATAAACCCAACTGGAGTGAAAAATTAGCCAGAGCCAGTTTTATTATATTTATCGTTAGATTATTATTTTATTATTTTATTATATTTATGTGTTTTATTATATTTATCGTAGATCGATGTAATAGTGAAATCTATTCATCGTTGTTCGGTCATCCAAGGCTGTCGTATAGATGGCTGATGACTTCCCCAACATGGTTTATTAGTGAGAAATTGCAGACTCTGGCATCGGCCGGAGTAGCTCAGTGGTTAGAGCAGCAGTCTTGTATATTGTGGTCCCGGGTTCGATTCCTGGCTCTGGCTAATTTTCCCCTCCAGTTGGGTTTATTGTATTTATTGTATGTATGACTGTAAAATATTTATATATACCTTTAACTGTTGAATGCAGGCGTTATTTATGTGTGAATCTTTGTTTTAATATATATTGTAGTATGTGTGTTTATTATTATTGGAGTTCTTTTACCTGCGATTTATTCTGTTGAACTGTTAGCTTGCCAAAAGTCTGTATGCCATATTTGTCCAGGATAGCTTATGCTAAGGTCATGGGTTCTACCATGGTTAAATCACTTTTTCATTCAGTTGGAAAAATTACAACTCGCGTGATTTCTTTGTCAATTAGTACGATTGCGTTAAAGTAATTATGTGTTGAATTAAAAACGGCGAAACAAGAATTTACCTTTTAAAATTTAAAAACTAATGAAGTCGCACATTGCTGCATATTTCAAGGATTATTTGAACTGCGATTTTTTCCACTAATGTAGTAGGGAAATAAGCGTTAAACTTTTTAGTAAAAAAACAACAATGAAACAAATACAGTGACTCCTCGTTTGGCAAAAATACTGAATAGGCAAAAATACTGAAAAAAATCTGAAAAGTTCGTGGTTTTTTTGGCTCCACAAAGTTTAGCCTCGAGATATTTTGTTGGAAAACAATTAATTCCTGTTATTAGCTTCCCCATAAACACTTTAAAAACATAAAATCTTCTAGCAGAGTTTGTGCTCCGCGATTTGTTTTCACTCTGATAACATCACTCACGTGTGACCTTATTAAAAATACACATTTATAGCAAATCATAAATGTCTCGGTCCTTCTGTCTGCAATGAGATCGAAATGTCGGAGTAATGTAACGATCCATTGCGATTCATAAATATTTATAGTAATATTTACATGTCTGTATGTAGACATACAAACTTATACATGTATGAAAGTGTCACCCTACTTGAGAATAGTTCATTAAATATTGCCTAAGCCCCCAAAAGGCCAACTTCGTTTGAAAATCTTAAAGCTCTGAATTGTTGCTCCTTTACTTTGACGTGTTCTTTGCTTACAAATAATTGCTCCTACTTCATGTTTTATGTTTAACTGCATTTTACTTTGTTGGAATCCAAAAATGGAAAACCGTGATAAACATCTCAGGAGAGGACGAAATATAATCTAATGTAGAGATTGCACTAGAACACACGTTGTCAAAATCCCACATTTCCCTTACCGCCGAATCCTTCTGAGAAGAATCAACTAAAATAGTTAGTCCTTAATAGCCCAAATTTTCCCCAACACATTATAAAATATAATAAGGTATTGGCGTTCGCATGGATTTCAGCAACATGGAAGGATAATCTGAATAAATGTCCACATTTCTTTAAAATACGAGGTCAAATTTACTGATATATTTCGCTTGGAAAAGCTGACCAGAGTAGCGGGTTAGTGTATATAGAACTACACTATATGGCCAAAGGTGACCGGTCACTTGCAATTTTAGACATTTTGTCAAATATCTAGAAAAATACATGAGGAATTAACCTGAAACTGCAGGTGTGTAAACAGTATAGTATAAGTCATGTATTTCGGCGAAGATTTTTTCCCGAAACTCCATAGGGAACCGTCAACATATTGAAAAAGAACGAATATCTTTTAGATAACCCTGTAAAAACTAATGTAGCAAAAGCGTTCAAACTCGAGATTATTAATAAGTGGCTTATTGTAATATACTGTGTTCATTTTTATTAGGATAGCATGTATACTCGTTGAGAAGTTAAGGTTTTTATAAAAACAGTCTCAAATTTCGCCAATTTTTTGCTTAAAATTTGCAGAGTTCTTAATATAAAAGAAAGTTTTTTTCAGAAAATATGACAAACAACATTGTACACAATACCCTGCAATCATAATGAAAAAATAATAAAAATTTTATGAAAAATGAGTAGGTTTACTAAGTAATGATTCACTGCGCATACTCAAACGTAATCAAAATATAATCTGCGTAATGTGTTAGCTAAATGTATAGAGCAACTTTTGTGAAAGTCTCAAAACCGTAGTTTGAAAAGTCTGATAATAATCGTTAATAGAATAAGCTCAAAATCCGTTATTCCTAAAAGGAAGCAAAAAGATGAGGGGCTGTATCCAAATACTGTAGTACGTGCAATATTGTGTATGCTATGTTGGCACTAATCAATGGATATATGGATACAACCCCTCATCTTTTTGCGTCATTTTGGGAACAACGGATTTTGAGATTATTCTATAAACGATTATTATCAGACTTTTCAAACTATGTTTTTGAGACTTTTACAAAAGTTGTCCTATATATTTAGCTAACACATTATGCACATTATATCTTGATTGTATTCGCGCATGCGCAGTGAAACAATATTTAGTAAACATGCTCATTTTTCAGCCAATTTTTATTTTTTAATTCTGATTGCAGAACATTGTGTACAATGTTATTCGTCATATTTTCTGAAAATAACTTTTTTTATATTAAGAACTCTGCAAATTATAAGCAAAAAACTTCGCAAAATTTTGGACTGTTTTTATAAAAACCTTAATTTTTCTACGAGTATACATGCTATCCTCATAAAAATGAACGCAGTATATTACAATAAGCCACTTATTAATAATCTCAGTTTGAATGCTTTTGCTATATTAATTTTTATAGGGTTATCCAAAAGATATTCGTTTTTTTCTCAATTTGTTGACGGTCCCCTATGTGGTTTCAGGAAAAAAATCTTCGCGGAAATATATGACCTATACTATACTGTTTGCGCATCTGCATCTTCAGGTTAATTCCTCATGTATTTTTCTAGATATTTAACAAAGCGTCTAAAATCGCAAGTGACCGGTCACCTTTGGCCATATAGTGTACTAGTTTATATACATATACCAAAAAAGCATGCGAATGGTATTTTAAGCTTAATTTATAATAAATAACTTTTGATAATTCTTACGGAATACTTTCTCTTAAAAACCTTGTTTACTTTTGTTGTAATGATGTAATATCCTTTTCCTGCAACCAACAGATAATGAATTTCCGCTGAATTATTCAAAAAGTCTTTCTTCTCGCGGTATTGATTTCTTAAATATTTGTTCCTATTAGAAATAATTATAAAGAAAAATACATGTTAATTAATAAGCATGTATTGCAATTTCTTTACAATCTGCAATTTCAGCTAATTTGCATCGATGACGATGCATTTGACTCCTAAATAAAAAACATTGTTTTACGGTCGAATTTTCAGAGCTTAAAATATAAGACTCCCAGTCTCTAAGAGATTCATGGTATGATTTTATTAATAATTTTCATAATTAAAAGTATGTTTTGGTATCGAAAAAAATGCCTGTAATATGTTTGGGTGTTTTTATTGTACCTCAGTGAAAACAAAAATTTCAGTCAAAGGATTTTTAGGAAGATATTGTTTACCACCACGCAGATTCGTCCGCATCCTCAAATTTTAAACCCTTCTATCCGTATGAAAATTTAAAACTAGAGAACAGGAATTCTGCTTTTTCAGAATTTAGTGTCGCCCCCGGCATTTCCATTACTCCATTTTCTTCTGATGAACTGGTGGCTTCTATTATTATAAAACAGCCATTATAAATGAAGCGTTTAGGTGAAGATGAAAGAGCAGTCGTAAAAAGTTAGAACTCTGATTTTCTGGTCAGAATGGAAAAAAGAAAATGGCCATAATTTTTTTCGCACAATGAAACATCGGCTTTTGTTTTACGGCTGGCGTATACAAGGTAGCGTTATTTATTGGAGACAAAATAAGCTAGGGGAAAGAAATAGCATACCGGGGGCTAAAAAAAGGCGTATAAAGGGCTCCTTTTTAAGAGCTGCCTTGATGTAAGGAATTCAAATATAGGCTCAAAAGTGGGTGTTACTATTTAAAAATTCAAAGTTGGTATAAATTTTTATGTAAGCGAACCCTATTTCAAAAATGTTTTTCATCTCCGCAAAGTGGACTTAATTCCCAGTAGAACGGTTACCTCTCGCATCTCCTTGCGACAATTCGATAATAAAATAGCATGTGGTGCCTGTGTGTTTTTCCAGGATTTTATGTTTTATTTAAAGTATTGCTTGTTATTGAAATAACCGCGTCTATCGATAATATGAAAATCAATAGTGGTAGAGCTATAGAAAACTATCCGCTCCCCCCCCCCCCTCCCTCTCTTAATCGAGCTTCTGGATTCATGACTGAAAATAATATACAAAGTGTCCCTAAAGTCCCTTTAATATTACAAAACGTTAAAATTGTTAGAGTATACAGGGTGATTCACTACCGTGAATCACCGAACGTGAATTATAACGTGTGTATTTATGTTCTGGAAGTGGTACAGCTCACTAAAACATTTCTATATAGGAAAGCTGCTACAAGAATTGCTGTCAATGGCTACGATCTGCGTCCAAACAACACCGGCGTATAGACACTTCGTAATTTAGAATGTAGCTCAAGGTACATATAGTAGACTTCCTGTAATATCTATAACATTTCACATAAAGTAAAGTAAGTCTGTTGAATTTATGGATAAAACATTTTCCTTATTGTTAAAGTTGGGAACGAAAACTTGGGTTCGACTTGCAGTGAGACACTTTGTATTTACATTCTAAATAAAAAGGAGTGACTATTCACTTATCCGGAGTGAATAGTCACTCTATCGCAGAGTCAAAATATACCCAACCTCTTTAGAGTGACTATTCACTCTGAGCAAAAGTGGAATCGTTGACTCTCTGAAAGAGTGAATTGTCACTCCTGGGAAGTGAATATTCTCTCTAAACAGGGGTGGATAATCAATCTTGCTAAAGGAGTGGGTTTTTATCCCCTGGTAGGAGTGAATAGTCACTCTATCATAGGAGTGAATGTTAATTTTTTATGGAGTGAATTATTTTTTTAATGTTGCTTTTATGAGCATTTTGAAAGAATCATTATATTTTAGAGCATGCAATGAAAATGTATATAAGCGTGGTAAAGATTGAAATAAAGTAGTACTTCACTGGCAATAATTATTTAATTCATAGTTTGTAACACTAATTGAATTTGTGTAATTCAAGTTTTAAATATTTAGATCTCAGTACGTATTCATTACTGGTGAATTTAAATCTAATCAAACGTTCTTGTTTACTCCATTTTAGTTACTTTTAAAGTTTTATTAATAACTGTATAATAGGTGGATGTTATATGATTAACGTGTGATTTCATTTTAATTTTTGTTTTAAATATAAAATCTTATCTTATTTGCTTACTTTTCAGTAAAATAAGCTTCAGTTTTTTGCTATTTTGAAGAACCCTATTGTTCTAAAATATTTTTAATTTTTCCACTAAAAACACTATGCTTATCAGCTCGTATCTTTTTTTAATACATGATCTTTTTTTAATCTTGATCTAAATATTAAGAATGTGTAAGATTTTTTTTTATGTGTTGTGATTTGTCATTGTTTAATTAAATATGAACATGGAGTCTAGATTTTTTATATTATCTGGAATATTTTTATATTTTGCTTTTAAACATATTCCTTAACTTAATCATGATTTCGAAATTTCTTCCGCTATTGCTGAAAAACGGATATTAATGGAACGACATAAGCCATATTTAATTTTAATTTTTTATTCCCGTATATATTCTGTTAATATGAGCTAAATAGATTTCGTATGTTTTATAGGAAAAATTGATCTAGGAAATAGAAAAGAAAAGGAAACATAAAAAGAAAGCAAATGACTGCATATGTACTGTTCTTATTGTTTGTAAACACCTTTTAATGTAAAAAGTAGTTATTTATCTCTGTAAATATATTCAATCTTATATTTTATAAGTGATATTATGAACATTAAAAAAATATATACTAAAGCAGTTTAATCTATTTCAGAATGTCTATAATTAAATGTTTTGACTAAAATCATAAATAGCAGAAAAATGTTTACATACAATTAAAAAAATAAATAAATATTCCAATTTGAAAAACACTAAAAATAATTAGTATTTTATAATTGTACTATTAAACAACAACAATAATAACGATAAATACTGTAAGTGTTTATAATCAGAAAACAGTAAAAAATCGAAAAAAATCCGACAGAACACTATCTCAACAGATTTTCTACAAATCTCAATGAAAAACAATTCCAGCTCAATTTTTTTTCTATATAACATAAAACTATTTAACTCATAATCATAACATATAAAATCTACAGGAATAAAATATTAAAATTAAATAAGATTTACCTTTACGTTCCATAAATAATCACTTTAATAATGCCCGTATATTTTAATCCTAAAATGACGGACGCCTTTCTCTTATCTTAAAAAAAGCGTCGTAGACTTGCTGTTCTGATTAGCTGATGAGTAATACAAATACATACAATTAGAGATAGACAGAAAATTCGGTTTCATTCCAAAATCTTAGTTGCTCCGAAAAATGCTGTCAAAAATTCTTCCGGGCCGAAACTATCTATATTCCAGAAATCTCATTTCTTCCTTCGGAAATTTTCAATATTACCCATTGATTTGAGCTGTATCGGTTCAAATGAGACACTCTTTGTTTAATACTAAGAAATTCACTGTGTATAATTATCAGTCATGACACTCAAAACGGGAGTAAAAATTATAATGCAAGCAATGCATATATGATTCAACATTGAAGATACTTTTCACACGCTCGGTAAAAGCTGCAGACTTAACAGTAGTAGAAACATTTTAGTTTGAAACCACCAAAGTGTTTCGAATGGTCTTTGGGAATGTTCTATCATTTTGTATCCTTTAAGAATTAATTACATTTAATTTTATATGAAAATAAAAAGTTCCATAAATAATCACTTTAAGTTCCGTATATTTTAATTCTAAAATGGCGGACGTCTTTCTCTTATCTTAAAAAAGCGGCGCAGAAAAGACTGTTCCGATTGGCTGACGAGAGTAAATTCACTTTAAGCAGGAATGAATAGTCACTCTTTCAGAGGAGGGACTATTCACTCCTGAAAAGGAGTGTGCGTTTTAGTACCAAATCAGCGTAGTTTCCAAGGTTACATTATGAAATGGAGTTTTTGAAAATTAAGAAGTGACATATTTTAGTGCTTTTCAATATTTTAACTCCATATATTGATTCAAAGTTGAACGGAATTTTTTTTTAAGTGTATAATGCCAGGCTTTCACTCTCGTCAGCGTAGTGACATATTTCACTCTCGACAACGGAATGACATATTTCAATACTTTCTAGGAAGTGGAAAATTCCACTCTTTAAGGAGTGTATTTTTATAAAATTCACTCCAAAAAGAGTGAAAATGCCTGTCACTCATTCAAAGAGTGATTTTTTTCACTTCTCCCAATTTTAGAGTATATATGACTGAATAAGTGAATTGTAATAACAAACATTTTTCGTTTGCTAATTTGTCAATCAATTTTGAAGTAAGAAAGTTTTAGGATTGGCACATCCGACTAGTTTTTTACTTTCTTCTATCTTTACAAGAAGAAAGTATTGGATTCGTGAAAATTTTCGAATTCTGATTTTCGACGGATTTGCAAGTTTTAGAGGTCAGAGATTCCGAAAAACATGTTTTTTACAAAATATCTGTCGGTGAGTCTGTCCGTTTGTCTGTATGTGACACAAATTTTGTGGGCACTCCATCTCAAGAACTAATGGACGGAATTTAATAAAACTTTAGATTCTGTTAGTCTCCAATATAAATTGGGCTAATTACTTTTTGGTGTGAATCACGCAATAGGTGGTGCTGCTATCCTGCATTTTTCACGATCTATATCTCAAGAACTAATGCTTGGATTTTCATAAAACTTCAGATTCAATTAGTCCTTGATATAATTTGGTGCTGATTACTTTTGGGGGTAAATCACCTAACAGGTGGCGCTGCTATGCTGCATTATTCATGATTATTGCAATAGCTATATCTCAAGAAATGCTCTCATCTTCATCAAACTTCAGATTGTTAGTCCCTGATATAAATTGGTCCTGATTAGTTTTTGGTGTAAATCGCCCAACAGGTGGCGCTGATATGCAGAATTTTTTATGATTTCCGCAGTAGCTCTAAAAAACTAATGACCTGATTTTCATTAAACTTCGGATTTAGTTAGATGTTGACATAAGTTGTTGCTGATTAGATTTTGGTGTAAATCACCTAACCGTTGGTGCTGCTATACTGCATTTTTCAGGAAGTATTAACATGTATGAGATAGAAGAAAGTTTTGGGATTTCCACATTTGACTAGTTGGAATGTGTAAAAGGTGGATTGGACGCGATGGAACACTTTCAAGCGCCTTCTTTAATTCCGGTCACCATGTCCCGGAATTTTTTTGTGTGTGTATACGTTAAAGATTGTGTATACAGGGTGTGCCAGGATTATTGGGAGAAATTTTAAGGGAAAATAGGGGAGGATTCAGATTTTCATAGCAACCCATGGTCGGAAACGTCGTGAGAAAGTAATATGACAGGTACAAGAAACGAAGGGATACAAGACTACATGTGCTGTGGTAGATGATGTGTGGAGATGTCACAAAAGATATTCAGAGTTTCCACCATTGCTAGCGATGTCTGCATTACACCGTCGGACCCTGGATTGGTGGACTCGCTCAAATACACCTGTATTTTGTTGGATATCCGCAGCAGCACAGACGAGTCTTGCAACCAGATCCATATCGGAATCCACAGGCGCTGCGTACATAGCACTTTTCAGTGCACCCCAAAGAAAGAAATCTATGCTGCTTAAATCAGGAGAGCGTGGTGGCCGAGAGTGTAGATCTTGTGAACAACACCACCTAACGGCAAACGAAACCGTTTCCGACCATTGGTTGCTATGCATATCTGAATCCTTGTGATGCCCCCTACCTCTCCTTAAAGTTTGTCCCGATAATCCTGGGATATCCTGTATATTCCAGGTTCAATAAAGAATGATCATAATTTTTTTATATCAACATATCCTCACTCATCGTCTAAATTTTAATGGTGCTTTTCAAAGTAGTTCATATTCAATGCAATACATTTGTCCCACATTTTTTTACACTTGAAAGACATGCTAGAAACCACTTTTTTAAATAGGTCCCTCAAATTCGCCTCCCTCGTCTTAACCAATACCGTCTAATGATGAAAAATACTTTCCACGAAGGTGTTTCTTCACGTTAGGGAATTCGTGTCATCTTCTTGTAACGTCACCTTCAATTTTGAACAAACTTCCACGTAAACGTCCTGTTGTTCGGGTATGAGGAGTCTTGGAACTCGCAGCGCACAAACACGTCCCACATTCACTTTTCTGTTATCAACGTGTGAGTCGAACGCAATTATAACTGCAATATTTTTAACAGTTGTCATATCTAACGATCTTCTCTGCCAGTAATAGCTACGGTATTAATGCTGTCTTCTGAGCGCAGTTACAGGAACTCCGGGTCTATCTTCCTTTGATAATGATTGTCTTTCTCTTACTTAAACATCTCAAACCATCTTCTTTCTAACTGTGCTACAGAGACGAAAAGACTCTCCATTAGTCTCCTTTAGCATATGCTTCGACTGACGATTTCTTCAGAACTCCGGGTCCATATTCTTTTGATAATGATTCTCTTTTTCTCACCGTAGCATCTCAAATCATCTCCTTTCTAACTGTGCTAAAGAGAAGAAAAGACTCTCTATAAGTCTCCATTAGCATACGCTTCGACTGACGATTTCTTGAGGCGAAAGCAAAATTTCCAGTAGCAAGAAAATACTGCTCATTGCGAGTTTACCCCACATCGTTTGTTAGGCGATACTGAAAGTATCTGAACTTTCATGGCTACCGCTGTAATACTGGAAAAAAATGAAAAAAAGAATACCAAGTTTTCATTACACATTAAGCTAACACTGTAACATAGAAGTAAATTTGTGTGCAATAAAATATGCAAATAAAAAAATTATGATCATTATTTATTGAACAGCCCTCGTATATATGTCATTATGATGCTGAAGACACGGATGGCAAACTATCAAATGTGTAATTTCTGATACGCTAATTCGAAAGTAAAATATTTATTTGAGATATTGGGAGTAACTAAAGGCACACATGTTGAAGTGTTGCGAGTGCCACCAACTTTAGGTACTGAAGAAGACAAAAATCAGCAATCATCTATATCAAATACTTCTTTAGTTATAATCTTTTGTAATGGTTGGTTGATTTTTTGACGACCGATTATCTACTCTAGGGATATAGGCCCGAGGGGAGAGTGCCCTTCTTGGGGGTCTTTCTAAGGGAACCTAACCCGTATTTACGCATGGAAATCCAAGGTTCGAAAACAAACTACGAAAACTCCGAACGATTAGGCCGACGGGCGCGATTGGGTTCGAACCCAGCACCTCCCGTCTTCCATCTTCGAGAGCAGAACCTCTCAGCCACTGGTGGGGACTTTTGTAATGATAACGGGACTTTAAAGACCTTTTATGCCTCCCATATCCTACTTAAAATTTATATCAGAAATTTATTGAAAGAGGGGGAAAAAAAAAAGAGAAGCATGATAGAAAAAGATAGTGAATAAAACGACGCAGACGGAATCAATAAAAAAAAGCGAAGTGTTTCAGCAATACTCATTGATCTTTTTCTGACATGCTGCGAGTCATCATTTTCTCATTTTTGTCCATTTCTATTTCGACTCGAAGTGATCGTGGATTTGAATTATTTATGAAGCAATTTACTAAAAATTTCTTATTGGTCAGTTGGAGTAAAAATAGAGTACAAAGTTTTGCGGAATTGACTTTTTAGTATTTTCACCAACAAATGTTTAAAAGAATTTAATTTCGAGTTATGAAATTTGATAAAGTCGAACTCGATTACAAGAAGAATGTAGAGCCTTTGTTCGTTATAACCACGTTCTCGTGTTAAGCGGGTTAAAACCTCGTTCATTTATTCTCTGTGAAATTAAGACAATACATGAAAGTTTAATTAAGTCAGTATAAACAGACTAATTTCCTCACTCGTAGAGATAATTTTACACCCTTTAATTAAAAGTATAAAATTAAATTATTAATTGTAATGCGCTTTTCAACAAACTACATAATGTGAACTTTAAAAAAGTTTACCGTTTACTTAAAAGGTGACAAATAATAATAATACAAATGCTACAAATTTAAAAATATACATTTTATTTAAATTTCCCAGTACTTTCGGTCTGCAATCCCGCAACAATCGTCAGGAAATACTTTCATTTATTGCCATTCAATTCATTCAGCTTCGGATGAAACTTGTGTAGAGGAATATGTTTAACTGTCGTTCCATTCATTTTTAATACGTCACTTCGTTTGAAATGGGAGATGTATATGAACAAAGTGACGTGTTTAGATGGATGGAACGGCAATTAATGAAAACATTCCCTGACGATGACTGCGGTATTGAAGACCGAAAATACTCAAAAATTTAAATAAAGTGTTTATTTTAAAAATTGTAACATCTGTATTATTATTATTTGTCGCCTTTTAAGTAAACGGTGAACTTTGTTAAAGTTTATATTATGTAGTTTGTGATTCGATCAAAGTGGACTATTGCATTTCTTCTTAGGATTTTATTTGTAATTTTTAATTATATCATTTTATTATTTTACACGCTTAAGGGGACCGTGGACTTTTATCTGAGCGGAAATCGACCAAAAATCGAAATTATTTTTGTGCATATTATTATTCACTAGTTTGTTCTGAGCCATTTGCGAAAACCCGCATGCAGATGTGATTATTTTTCGCAAAGTTACAAGCGTTTGAATTTTGTACACAATTTTTCGGCCCTTTAATATACCTTAAATTTATTTTTCTCCAAACTGATTTTTCAACGTTTTTAGATTTTTAAAATGCTCCATGCGTCTTAATATTTGATCAAAATTCATGAAATTAATAAGGACAAATCCTAATATTGCTTGCAACTGTGCATGCATTTTAAAATTCGACTTCATTAAGGTAACGAAATTTGATTTTTAGCTTATTAAAAGGCTACATTTTGATCAAAATCTATATCAAATTAAAAAAAAAAAAATCTCTAAAAAATTAAGTATTCAAGGAATTAAAAAACGATGCACAGATTTGTTTGTAATAGTTTTAAGTGATTAAAATACCAAATCGAGGAAATATCTCAAAAATTATGACGCATGGAGCATTTAAAAATCTCGTTGTAAAATCTGATTTTTTTTTTTTTTTTTTTTTTTTAATCTTAAAATTATAAGATTGAAAATTTCTTTAAGGTATTTTATATACTTATGGTGAAATGTATATTTCTAGAAAATTTTAAATCTCTATGATGAAAATTAAAAAAAAAAATAATTTTTACCGTAACGTCCCTTTTTAAGTAGATTAGTAAAGGAGGAAATGGTGTGACAGAGTTCTGTCACATATCACGTTTTCTTCAAAATTAATTTAAATCATACTTTTGCTTTTGGTACGTGTTATTCCCCCGCTTCGTTAAACTACAATTTGTAATTTAATTCTATGCTTAAAAATGTCATGAAAGAAGAAAAATAAATCCCTATTATCATTAATTTATTTGTTGATTGCTGGGTCGGACTAGGCCAGAGAAAAGAAAGCAGACTTTGGATATTCAGAGAGAACAAATATTTTTAAATACCGTATCGGCTTAAGGGCGCAAAAAATCCGAATTAACTTGCATTGTTTGTTCAATACAAAAAAATAAAAACTTTTTTTATAGGATGGACCAAAGTCGCAAGGACCAAAGTACGGTTGACGGTGCCTGTTTTTTTTATTCGATTTTTTGAAAAATGAAGAAACTAAAATGCAACTTAATGAATACCAATGAATATTGGCTTAAAACCTTTTCAACCCTTTCCAACATACAGTAAACCCTCGATTTAACGGACTAATTG
The DNA here is from genome assembly GCA_963932465.1 of Maratus speciosus. Classification (NCBI taxonomy): domain Eukaryota; kingdom Metazoa; phylum Arthropoda; class Arachnida; order Araneae; family Salticidae; genus Maratus; species Maratus speciosus. Next base: position 92,730,774 of record OZ010786.1, on the reverse strand, counting down.
AGACTAAGATGTGTCCGTTAAATCGAAAGTCCGTTAAATGGCAAAGTACTATTTATAATATTATTTTGTTATAATTATAGTACATATATATATTATTACATACTTGTAATTACATATATTATTACAGTGCAAATTACATATATATATATACAATATATATATACAATATATACAGTGTATATACATGTATTGTATATATACAATATATGTATATACATAAATATATATTGTGTGTATATATATATAATATATATATATATAAACACAATACATTACTTTTAATAATACAATATTGGTAATGAAATACAAACGAATTAACACATATGCAACTTTTATGGGAATGAAACACTTTTTACACAGAAATAATAATTAATAAACAAGCAATAAACAAATGGAAAAAAATTACAATTCCCCCAAAACAACAGGCATCATTTTATGTTATTTACATCACATTAAGATTGCTCCATACTGCTGGATTGAAAAAAGGCGTCTAGTTTTAGTTGTTTCCCACTTGAATGCTGTTTTTTTATTATAAGAGCTCGAAATTGTCTAAAGTGTTCATAATACGCAAACACTTCGGGACCTGAAGATGCCCCTATGTAAGTAATGACGTCATCCATATGCTCTCGTACTGTAGATAATTTCTGTCGAAATTCCCTTAATTTTTCTTTCTTGTCGTCCTCGACCTCATCTTCATTATCATCATGCAGAATACTTTCTGCGATCTCCTCCTCATTTAGAATCTGGTAGCCTGGATCTGCTTCGTCATTCTCGAGCCACTGTTCTATATCTTTCTCTGGGATATCATCACCAGCCTCCATTATTGTACTCCTAAAATCCGAAATCTCAAACCCTGTAAAATCGTATTCAAGATCTGCGTCGTTGAGTAGTTTTGACCAGCCGTTAGCCAGTGTGGATACCTTCATCTCCCTCCACGCAGCAGCAAAGTTAAAGATAGCTGATTTTAAATTGTAGGTGCGAAAATTTTGCAGCGTTATGGCTCCTCTCAAATCTTCTACTGCATCATTTTCATTTTCCAACACTACCATTACTTCTTCAAAGAATATCTTCTTATAAATCCTCTTGCAGGCAACAATGACTCCTTGGTTCATCGGTTGAATTAATGAAGTTGTGTTTGGAGGAAGGAAATCACATTTTATTCGTCCATCCCTACTAACTAACTTTTCCGCGTTAGGGTGGCAGGGAACATTATCAAGGAGTAATAGAGCTTTTACTTCGTGGGAAGGTATTTTCATAACTTCTTCTTGATAGTGACGCACGGCAGGAACAAACTGATTAAAAAACCAATCAGAAAAAATATCGCCTATGAACCAAGCATTCTTTGAACTAGAATAGATGACTGGCAGTTGTTGCATGCTAATATTTTTTAGAGCACGCGGTTTCCTGGCCTTTCCAACTACCATTGGTTTAAGACGATGACTACCATCAGCATTAGCACAAAGGAGTGCTGAAATACGCTCCTTGTTTAGCTTGCGGCCAAACGTCTGGGCATCATGTTTGTACGCCAAGCTATTTTCCGGCACAGAACGAAAATAGAGTCCCGTCTCGTCAGCATTGTATAACTGACACAAAAGTAGGCCCTCGGATTCTATCAGTTTCTTTATCTTTTTTCGAAAAGGTTCCACCTGTTCGATGTCGGCGCTTAAAGATTCACTGCATGTTTTCCTGTTAGTGAAACCATGGCGTTTACGAAAGCGCCAAAGCCAACCATCACTTGCACGAAATGTCACTAAACCCATATGTTTCGCCAATTTTTCTGCGGCTGCCCGCAACTCAACACAACGGACGACGACGCCACTTGACCGATGTTGTACAAACCATTTGTATACTGCCTCCTCCAGGTTTTTATTTTGAGCCACTTTTACATGTTTCCTGTCCGCCACTGAGAAACCGCTTTTTGAATCACCCACGCTGTATTTAAGGGAAAAATGGACTAGTTTTTCCTTATTCTTGCGAATGTCTGACACGGTTTGTTTTTTAACTCCGTATAGTTCGCAAACACGTGCGACCGACACACCACTCTCCAACTTCTCTATCAACTCAAGTTTCTGTTTTATAGATAAATTAACGTGTTTCCGTTTAATATTACAAGCCATTTCAAAAAGGCACTAGTAGCAAAATACACTTGTGAACTGAAGCAGAAATGGATCGTGGGTACGCTAGCGCATGCATAGAACGAAAAGCATATCACATGACCGCATAGGTCGCTTGCATCATTGCGCATGCTTAGAACGAAAACCACGCTGCAGTGAGAAATCAAAGCGCGCGCTTTCGGCGTTTCGTGTTCTTTCCCCCTTTTTAGGGTTTCGTTCATCTGACGAAACCCTATTCGTCTCGCTCCTCTGTCTGTCTGTCTGTCTGTCTATCTGTCTGCCCGTCACAGAGCCCGTTCTCAGAAACTACACATGTTGGAGATTTGAAATTTTGCATACTTATAGATGACCACCACACATCATACGACAAATCATAAAATATTGAAAAAGTCGTACATTTAACCCTTTGGGCTCCCACATGTGTATTTTAAACAATTCTTACTAAGGGCGTCCCTAATTAGGTTGCAGGCGTGAAATTTTGCGTACTTATAAATGGACACCTCAGATCAAACGACAAATCATAAAATTTTGAAAAAGTCATTCATTTAACACTTTGGGCTCCCACATGTGTATTTTAAACAATTCTTTCTATGTGAACCTCTAATTACATTGGAAGCGTCAAATTTTGCATACTTATAGCTGAATACCTCACATCAAAGGACAAATCATAAAATTTTGAAAAAGTCGTACATTTAACCCTTTGGGCTCCCACATTTGTATTTTAAACAATTCTTTCTATGTGAACCTCTAATTAGATTGGAGGCGTGAAATTTTGCATACTTATAGCTGAATACCTCACATCAAAGGACAAATCATAAAATTTTGAAAAAGTCGTACATTTAACCCTTTGGGCTCCCCATGTGTATTTCAAACAATTCTTTCTATGTGAGCCTCTAATTAGGTTGGAGGCGTGAAATTTTACAAACTTATAGCTGAACACCTCATATCAAACGACAAACTATAAAATTTTGAAAAAGTCGTACATTTAACCCTTTGGGCTCCCACATGTGTATTTTAAACAATTCTTACTAAGGGCGTCCCTAATTAGGTTGCAGGCGTGAAATTTTGCGTACTTATAGATGGACACCTCAGATCAAACGACAAATCATAAAATTTTGAAAAAGTCGTACATTTAACCCTTTGGGCTCCCACATGTGTATTTTAAACAATTCTTTCTAAGTGAACCCTAATTCGGTTGGAGGCGTGAAATTTTACTTAATTATAGCTGAACACCTCACATCAAATGACAAACCATAAAATTTTGAAAAAGTCGTACATTTAACCCTTTGGTCTTCCACATGTGTATTTTAAACAATTCTTTCTAAGTGAGCTCCTAATTAGGTTGGAGGCGTGAAATTTTGCATACTTATAGCTGAGCACCTCGCATCAAACGACAAATCATAAAATTTTCAAAAAGTCGTACATTTAACCCTTTGATCTCCCACATGTGTATTTTAAACAACTCTTTCTAAGTGAGCTCCTAATTAGGTTGGAGGCGTGAAATTTTGCATACTTATAGCTGAGCATCACACATCAAACGGCAGATCATAAAATTTTGAAAAAGTCGTACATTTAACCTTTTGGGTTCCTACATGTGTATTTTAAACAATTCTTTCTAAGTGACACTCTATTTAGGTTGGAGGCGTGAAATTTTGCATACTAGCTGAATATCATCATGCGACAAATCATAAAAATTTGAAAAAGTCTTACGTTTAACCCTTTGAGCTACCACATATGTATTTTAAGCAATTCTTTCTAAGAGAGCCCCTAATTAAGTTGGAGACATGAATTTTTGCATACGTATAGCTGAATACATCAGACCACACGACAAATCATAAAATTTTCAAAAAGTCTTACATTATTTACTTCTCCGTGCTCTAACTTGTATATTTTATGCAATTTTTCTAACCTCCGCCCTTTTCACCCGGGGAGCACTTTTCCAATTTTTGGCGACACCCCTTTGGCCATTCTTTCATATTATGCACAATAGCCATACATATTTTAGTTCCACTTTTTACCGCCAGGGGCGCCTACTTATCTCGGGTGCTATGGGCCCAATCCCTTCGACTAATATATATACGGATAGTATGTAAAACGGAGTTTCGTTCGGATAGAGATTTGTTTAGAATAGAGTGCGCCCCTGGTTGCGAAATGTGGAACTAACAGATTTTTCAAAAGGATAAAGTGTTTTGAAATGAATATTAAACGAAACCCTCTGTGCGATCTGTGATCACACTTACCCACTTGTTAAGGTTTTGTTCATTTGATCACGAGACATTGTGTCGCCACAGATATAAATATTTTTTTATTTTACCGAGAAATCGCTTTTTAAAAATAGTAAAAAGAAATGCTTTGTCGTTGTTCATTGCTTGATTTTTTACATATAAAAGCTTAAAAGAAGGTTGTCTGTTGATTCTCAAGTAGGGGAGGGGGGGGGGCGGTAATACTTTTTTTTTTTTTTTCGAAGCGTGTTTCATCGTTTTAGAAGCTGTTTTATCATGGAGGCTTCCAGTAAATAATAGTGATAAATAAATATTTGACATTTGTCAAATATGAAAATTTGAAATACGGGCGTTGAATTTCAGGTTAGAGAGAGGGGAATAATTTTAAATTAACGATTTTGATTTGTTAATTTAAGGATAAAGTGTTTTAAAAGGGATATTAAACGAAATCCTGTGTGCGATCATCGATCCCACTTACCCACTTGTTTTACTTTAATTTTTGTTTAATTTTAATTTTAATTTTTTTTTCTTTTTTTTAAATTAGTCCGTTGAATCCGAAGTCCGTTGAACCGAGGTCCGTTAAATCGAGGGTTTACTGTAGTTCAAAAATGCTTATAAATTCGGTTTGTCTGTCTGCCGTCTGTCCGTGGTCTAACTGTCGGAAATATGCTCGGATTGCGATGTCATTAATATATGTTATTGTGGCTTACTATGACATGTTCGGTATTGAAAATGAAATATGCAGCACTTACGGTTCATTTACAGGGACTCTCAAAAGAATTCCGTTACATACATTACGGTCCATATGAGGGTAAAATCATCTGCGGTGTATTTTAATGATATTATACATTTTTAAAAATATTGAAATTTATGTATCAGTGAGGTGTACTACAAGGCACTTAGTAGAATCTGGTGTGCATCTAATTTATCGTTCATTTACGCACCAAAGTATTTGGCAACAGTACTGCCAATAAACAAGAATTGCTAAGACTGCGTTTTCAGTTGGTGGAACGGATTTTAAAATTTAATTATTATTATTATTATTGCATATTACTTGGTGTGTGTAAATTCTATATATCATAACAGGGCTGTAAAAAAGGCCTCAAGTACATTTCCGTTTAATTTCAGAAATTGCTGAATGGGGAATTTTTAACTGTGCTATGGGTTTAATTGAATAAACATTTTCTCATACTAGGTAACATGCATACAATTCTATACATCATATACAGGGCTGCACTGAAAAATTCGGATATTTATCCGACTATTGATGGTAATTAAAGAAATTAGATTTTCGAATGCGTTATGCATATTCTAAAATGTTTATTGAGGCATCAACTTTATCCTTAATGGGTCTCAGGACTCTTAAAGCTTTAAAATTTTCGAAATTTTAATTTTTTTAGATGTTAAACTCCTATCTTTTCTGAATATTTTGATATAATTGTTTCCTTGAAATTCCTATTAGAACTGAAGTTATGGCTTTTACATTTATACACGTCAATAGCTGAAGCGTCGTTTCGGAAACTTTGAAGCCATTTTTCTCCAAATGACGTTTTTTGGGCATAACGCGCACGATATCTCAAAAAGTTATGAATAGTTTTTCATGAAGTTTTCAAAACTTATGTTTCATGTTAGTCTGTATAAACTGAACCTAAAATTTCCTTTTTATTGTTCAAAACAATATTTTTTTAGGTGATTATATTGTTGAAATTTTCTTAATTTTGTATTAGCTAAATACAACTTTGTATTAAAAATATAAAAAAGCTTTAAATACAAATTTATTTAGGTTCAGGGTAATTATTACAATCTGAAGTATAAGTAGGTACCAACATTTTCATTCTAGTTGCAACACTTATTTTGTAATCGTGCGCATAGGCTGTTATGCCGATTTTTTGCTCGAAAAATGTCTAACAGTTCGGAGCCCCCTGTAAATGCTAATTCTGCATCTTATATTTTTTTAAATACATGAAATGAAAGAACATACTTATATGTTTTATTCCAATTAAAATTGTGCCTTAAAATCAAATACATTTTAAGATATTAAATGTTGAAAATGGTCTTTTTTCTTGCATTTTTTCCAATTTTAAGAGTCCTGAGACCCCTTAATAGACTTGTAAAGTTTTGTTACAATACTTTAAATGTGTTTCACAATCTATGCTGTACGCATGATTTTTCGTTCTTGTTTCAAGTTAAGATATGATTTGGCGGTCAGCAGAGGTTAGAATGTGCGGAGAGGTTTCAATAAAACAGTAAGGAATAGTGTAAAGCCTCTTGTAGCATATAAAATTAAAAAAAAAAAAAAAAAAAAAAAAAAAACTTGGGCTTTTTTAGCATTGTAAGTTTCAAATCAGATTTTTGTGTTAAGAATTAAACTGATTAATCTTATCACACTCATTTAAAAGAATAATAACATAATAATAATAACAACATAATAATAACATAATAATATAAGTTATTATAAGTAATTCATTTGAAATATCCTATCATTTGAAATCCTATGGATGAAAATTTTAAAGATATCTCATTTGCAGTTTAATATCTTTAAATGACTTTCTTTGCATTGGTTAGCTGAGGTCGATCACTACAAAGGCCATTTTTTACTTTTTCAATTTTCTTTGCTGGTTTCTATTCAATGAGGATACTTTCACTTTCGAAACCAATTCCGAAAGTAAAAGTATCCCAATAATAATAATAATAATAATTAAAAAAAACCCTGTAAGCAAAACCGAAAATGTAAAAGAACGGCGTTTGTAGAGATCAATCTCAGCTAACCAATGCAAAAAATAAAATAAAATAAAATAAAATAAAATTAATAAATAAAATTAATAATAATAATAATTTAAAAATATTGAAATTCAAACGAGATATCTTAAATTTTTTCCATAGGATTAACATTATCGGGCGGGTGTTTCCGACCACTTTCCGCGCACGAGGCAAGGGAGAGAAAAAGTACTGTTTGTGTTCATTTCTTAGGTCAATTTTTGTAAAAGAAAAAAACCTCGCCAAATTAAATAACTTTGTCGCCGGAAAAAGAAAAAAGAACACGCATTTGTCAAGCCCTGGTTATGTATATAGAAGAAAGTAAAAGCGTAAACAAAAATTAAATAGACATGACCTGTGATCCGCAAAACACTTGGCATCAAACTCTGTAGATTAGTAATCTTCTGCTAGATGTTGTAAAACATCCTCATGTTTTATACAAAAAGAATACATGCTGTTTTTTTTATTCTTTTATAGGCCACTCTCTTGACGAGGTTCAAGAAAGACAGCACTCCTAGTTACACTAAAGAGGTTGTATGTTCCCTCATCTTTATATTCCTAATTGTAATCCTTTGGTGGTTTTTCTACTGATGTTGGTGACAATAAGCATGTTGTTGTAGATGGATGATTTTTTTTCTACATGCAATTTGTGAATAAAGTTATTTATTAAATAGTTTCATGTTTCTATCACTGTAGTTTATATATATATATATACAGCATGTCCACAAATTATCTTTACAACTTCAAATCTAAATAACTAAAGACTGGAACAAGATATCTCACAAGGAAGGTCTCCTTACTGGGCATACTCAGAATATTTTGAAGAAAAAAAAATACTAATTAAACTACTTATGTATGTAATAAAGGAACACTCAAATTTAGCGGCGGAATTACGGTAGAAAGTGTGTAAAAAAAAAAAAAAAAAAATATATATATATATATATATATATATATATATATTCCAGTATTTGGCGCGAAAAAACGAAAGCGTCACGTGATTTGGCGAACAGCACTTTTCCTCGCCAAAAGCAAACGATTTTAAAGCATCTGAAAATTGCTTGTTAATTGATTTTTAGAATGCGTGTAAATAGTATTTAATGAATTTAAACTTCAACAATCAGAGAGTTTAATGCATATATATATATATATATATATATATATATATTTTTTTTTTTTTTTTTTTTTTTTTACATATTTATGTTGCTTATTGCTGCAGTTATTTAATTTTATCACTGTTAAAATAATTTCATATATAAAAAATATTTTCATATTGAAAAATATATTTTCATATATTTAAGCGTATTCCAAAATAAAGTATATTGATGAAGAATGCTGTAGTTACATTATTTATACATTTTAATATCGGAGAAGTTTTTGTTTCCATAGCAACAAAATTGGATCGACAGTGCTCAGTTGAACCTAATTTTGGGATTGAAACAATTTTAAATTCACGAAAATTTTGTTTAGTTCATAAAATTTCATAGTTAACTTTCATTATAAATGTATGTATGACAAAATTATAGTTAAAACAAACTAAAACTGACAAAACTAAAGTTATTTAAATTAAATTTATTCAAACAAGTTCAACATGAAACATTTTTGCCTTAAAGAGTATTTGACATAAAGTATTTTTTTATTATTATTATTCCATCGCCAACCGGTGATAAATCGCCAAATAACGAAATTTTCATTCTTTTTTTACAGATACTCTATCGAGTTTCAGCCGATTTTTTTTTTCTTTTATAAACATATCTATCCTCATGAAAAGAACATTCTATAATTTTTTCGGATTTTTCGGAGTATGCCCGTATGGAGACCTTCCTTGCCAGTTCTGTTTTCTTCCTTTAACGTTTTATGTCCCAAATTATAAATTCATGAACATTTCATCTTCAAAAGCATTTTTCGGACTTTTTGGAACTACATTAGAAGATTTACTCAATCACTTAATAAATTTTAGAAGGATTTTGCAATTGAAATAAATTAATTAAATTTGTATTTAAAGGGGTTTTGTGCAATATTTATAACTCCACTCAAATCTTATTTAAAATATTTTTTTAGTAGTATTTTATAAAATTGAATATGTACAAATATAATAACTCTTACAATAAAAATATAGAACTATTTCCAAACTGTAACTTTAACCCCACAATCTTTCAACGTCAAGAAAGCTGAAGAGGTGCAAATGAAAAATAAATCCTCCTTTTAAAAATATTTTTGTTTTGTGCAACCAATAATGCTTTTGGAATAAGATAAAATAAAGTATCTATAACACATTCTAAACTGTATTACAACTAATCGATGGATTTTATAACAAGTTATTTTAATGGTACTTTAAAGTGTCGTCGGGGCATAAAGGGTTAAAAGAGGATCGCTGAAAGTTTTGTTTACTTTTTCAGGTACACTGAGGAAGAAGTGACGTCACATTTCCACAAAATGACTAGTGAACAGGTGAAAGCGCAGTGTTTTCACAGTTCAGAGAAACAAGACCAGATACACAGTTCCAACAACATTTCAGGACTAAATATGGAAGAGAACCATCATCAAGACCATATTCAGTCTATGCCAGCCATGCTCAACATTTTTTTCTCGCGGGCCGCAAATATGTGTTTGCGACGTTCAGCGGGCCGCAACACACTTATGTAATAACGTAAAAAAGGGTAATTAAAATAGTAAGTTAAATAACAAAGTCTAATACCAAAGCAATAAAACAAAGTTAATATTACAAGTAGAAGTAGAACGTTTGTCGCGAAGAAATGTTATCAAAAATTTTACGACCACTATTTCCAAACAATTAAAAAAAAAAAAAAAAAAAAAACTTTCATTACGTTTCACGTCATTTGCCTATTAAAAAAATCACAGTTTATCTTTCATCATGCTATGAACTTTTATCTATTTTTAGAATATTTTTTTCTTCTGCTTTTGGAAAATACTTTTGAAGGAAATAAATTTCTGCATTATTTGCGTTTCGCGGATTGTATCGGATTATTTCAAATGATTTAAATCTGCACACTTTCAGTATTTTTTTATTTAAAGAGAGGCATACAATTATTTAAGTTTTGGCCAGAAATTGCTGCGTCATTTTTACTTTCTTCTATCGAAGATAGAAGAAAGTATTGTAATCGAAATTTATTGCGACTTCCGGTTTTCGACGGATTTACACGTTTTAGGGGTCAGAGATCCCGAAAAACATGTTTATAGAAAATGTCTGTCTGTCCGTGTGTATGTCGCCATTGTACCATCAAAACGTGTATGAAGTTATGCATAGAAATGAACCAAATTTTTATTTTAAGTTTTTGGATATGGCAAGTAGGTCCTCCCTGAATTTAGAAAAAAATCGCCGGTAGGGGGCGCTGTAACAGCGATTTTTGTGCGATTTTGAATATTGTACCTTTTAAAAGTTTATGAAGTTATGCATAGAATTGAATCAAATTTTTATTTTAAGTTTTTGACTATGTCAAGCAGGTCCTCCCTTAATTTGGAAAAAATCGCCGCTAGGGGGCGCTGTTATAGCAATTTTTGTGCGATTTTGAATATTGTACCATCGAAAAATGTATGAAGTTATACATAGAATTGAGCCAAATATTTTGGGTTTGTTTTTGGTCATGGCACGAAGGTCCTCCCTGAATTTGGAAAAATTCCGCCGGAAGGGGGAGCTGTATTTGAGATGTCTCTACCATTTTCATTATTGTACCATCAAAAATTGTATGAAGTTATGAATAGAATTGAACCAAATATTTTGTGTAAGTTTCCGGCTATGGCAAACAAGTCCTCCCTGAATTAAAAAAAAAAATCTGCCGGAAGGGGGGCGTTGTAATAGCGATGTTTGTGCCATTTTCTTTATTGTACCATCGAAAAGTATATAAAATTATGCATACAATTGAACCAAATTTTTTCGTACATGTTTTTGGCTTTGGCCAACAGGAATTTGGAAATATTGCGCGGTAAATGGGATCTGTGATAGCGATTTTTGTATGCTTTTCTTGATTTTTTGTAGTTCTGTTGTCCATCGGCGGCTCGTGCAGAGGCAGGAACTCGCTTTTCGCTAAGCCGGCTATTCGCAAACATCTGATAAGAACAGAATAAGGAAAAACTATTAATTTTAACAAATATCATGATATTGATTAACTCGTTTTTAGTCCGTTTAATTGACTGAAGCAGAAATTTAAGATGAAAATCAAAGTTGGTATAGTATTGAACTAAAAATATTGAAGTAAAAAATACATGCGTAACTAATTTTTGAAATATTATGTATAAGATAGAAGAAAGTTTTAGGATTGGCACATCCAACTAGTTTGCAAATGCTGCCATTCGCTTTTCTTTTCAATATGTATATTCTTACGGTTTGCAGAATAGTTGTTAAAATTTAATTTTTTAAACTTAGAGAAAATTGTGTATTTTATGTAGTCTGTTAGCTATGATATTTTTAGTATGGAGAAATAGAAGAGACAACAGTTTTTTAACAGAGAAAAAGAGACTATTATTCTTTTAGAAAGCATATAACTTAACTAATAAACAAATTTACCCCCTTTGAGACTATTAGAGAAAATTGTATTTTTGTGTATTTATTATTAATCTATTTTACAATCAGACAAATATTTAAAAAAAAAAAAAGTTTTTTAATCCAAGAGAATTTGCTTATTATTTTTTTGGAGAGTGTAGAACCGGGCTTCGCCCGTCTGCACAACTATTTCATTGATGTAATGCCTGTCTTCCTGTCTATAACGGAAACTTTCATAAAAGTAAATATGATTAACGTAGAACCAGTCTTCGACCATCTATTCAAAGTTTATTTTCATATAAGCTATGAGATAGTCGAGAGAAAAAGAATAATAAGCAAATTAATACTCTTTGAGACCATTAGACAAATTTATTATATTTTTGTGTATTTATTATTAATCTATTTTAAAATCAGGTGAATATTTTTGAAAAAAAAATTTAATCAAAGGGATTTTTTTTGCTTATTGTTTTGGACAGCATAGAATCAGGCTTCGCCCACCTACCCAAATGTCTCATTAAGGTTAAGCCTGGCTATAACGGAAACCTTCATAAAACTAAATTTGATTAACGTATAACAAGTCTAGTCTTCGACCATCTATCGAAAGTTTATTTCCATATAAGCTATGAGATGGACGGGCGAAAACCGGCTTGTTAAAAATAACACGATAGATTTTATTTTCCCATAAAAATATATGACAGTAAATAGGGTCTTAAAAACATTGTATGAACATCTTAATCGATTTTAGAAATATGAATTAATCATTATGTGTCTCGGGCAGCAAACGAAAGGTCGTCGGGTCACATGCGGCCCGCAGGTTGAGTATGGCTGGTCTATACCAATTAAAAAAAAAAAAAAAAAAAAAAAAAATGCACAACGACCTCTCTCCCTCCCTTTTTCTGTCATAATTCAGAATTATACATTGGCTTGGAAAACAACAAAAAAAAAGTACATTCATTTTTCTTTCCAATGGTGCAATCCGTTAAAAAATACTAATATTAATCCTTAAAAAAATTCCTTTCTCAAAGTCATTTTTGGCAAGCTACGTTTTTCCCTATAGGATTTCGATGAGAAAAAATAAAGTGAAAAGAAAAACTATGCTTTTTACATCTTAATATCAATATTTAAGCACGAAAATTATACACAGGCTTTGGAAACATATTTATAACTTTAAATAGAAATTTCAAAAAGTTTGAACAAGATTTTTTAAAAAGTATATTCCATGATGGTCAATGGGAGGGGGGGGGGGGAAGAGAGAATTGAAGAATATTTCTTGAAAGCCCTTTTTAATTAGATTTCCGTTAAAAAAAAAATATTTGACACTTAGGTATATTTAAGGATATTATAACGAGCTCGGGTGAGTCATCAAGTAAAATATAAAATGGATATTTCTGAAGGGTTCTACATTTTTATTCTTAAGAATTCGAACAATAAGCAACTGAAAAGTATAATTGCATGAAATCATATTCAATATAACAATTCTTAAAAGTTAGATTATCTGAATCTTTGGGAAATCTTATACCCTTAGAAATAATCTAACATTGTTAAACTACTTATTTCAATTGTTAGACATTGTGTAAAGTGACATTAGGGATGTGACGAATAGTGATTTGGCCGAATAACCGAATACCAACATTTTTTTTTTCCAACAAAGAAAATAACTTTTGATTATACTGGGTAGCCTGGGGTAATTTTCAGACAAAAGCAAAACTTTTACACTTACTCAGGAATCAATGACTATTTCTTTTAACTTTTTCGTGGTAAAATAATCACATGCCTGGTGATTATTTTGAAACATTTTCAGATAATTAGCATTAATAATAAAAAATAAAATTAATAAAATCCTGTCTGAAAATTACCCCGTGATTTGGGGTAATTTCCCGACACCTATTTGTGGGGCTATTTAAGGGTCAGATTTGAACACCAACTACGGTAATTAAGATACATCATTGTAAAATGTTATACCACAAAATGGGGTATTTATTAGACCATTCCAAATACAGAAAAAACATGCAAACGAATTGTAATTGTACACCTGAAACCCATTTATATTTTCGCGAATAAAAGTAAGTTATGTGGTACTTTTTCGCATATAGCTACTGTAGCTATATCTGTTTCATATAAATTTATGTAAATCAGTAAAGAATTTCAGACTTTTTAAACAGTTCTGATGGTTGAATAAAAATCAACATTTAATAAAAACATAAAACCGACACCAATTTCATTAAATATATATATATATATTAGTAGCCTAACCTGTATTATTTAGTAGCCTTTTTTACACTACACTAAAATTTTTACACAGCACTAATTTCGACAGGCCTAACCATTTTAGTTTTCTTTGACAGTAACAGTAAATATCACTAAATAATATAATCATCATATCACTAAAATTTTTTAACATTATTTTGGAATTCTTTCACATTGTTTTAACATGGAAAGGATCAACAGGCTTAGTCTTAATAGATCCAAAAAAAAAAAAAAAAAAAAAAGGACTTGGCAACAATTTCAACTTGAACTTTTTTTGGCCACCAATATCGATCATCCCCAAGCCAGTTTAAAAATTTCATTTGAACTTCCAACAGATTTTTCTCAATAGTCATCTTTGTGGAACAACTTTTGTACCTGTCCCAGATAGAATGTTTGGCCGTAATATACAGCATATATTATATATTTGATTCTGAAATTGTATGTCTCACTATCTTCATAAATCTCTATCTTTCATCATAAATCTCTCATTTTAGTTTAAACTCCACCCAGTATTTTCATTTTAACTTACAGATGGCCTTTGAAGTTATATTTTAATATACAACCCATCTTAAATCGCTCGCAAACAATTAATTTACCATGTAGGATCAATCAAAACACATTTTGTAACACACATTAGTGTCTCGAAATTACCCCGAAGGCTGTCTTATAATTACCACGGTGTTTCTTAAAAGCTACACTTTTTTCTAACTCAATTTTTTCCCCAGATGGACATCCAACTAACGTTATTTCCAAAAAAATAACATACCCTAGTATCCAAAAACGAAGTAGCATTTATGCTAGAGTTGCCACACCCGAGAAATTGAAATTTGAAATCAGTGAAGCAAAACGTTAAACAGTAATTTTTTTTTATAGCATTTGGGAAACCAATTTTCTACAAGACAGAGTAAGCTGTTAATTACTAAAACTAGTTGGATATGCCAATCCCAAAACTTTCTTCTATCTTATACATCTTAATATTTCAAAAACTAGTCACACATGTTAATACTTCAATATTATTAGTTCATTACTATACCAACTTTGATTTTCAACTTAAATTTCTGCTTCAGTCAATTAAATGAACTAAAAACGAGTTAATCTATATCATGATATTTGTTAAAATTAATAGTTTTTCCTTATTCTGTTGTTATCAGATGTTTGCGAATAGCCGGCTTAGCAGGAAGTGAGTTCCCGCCTTTGCACGAGCCGCCGATGGACAACAGAACTACGAAAAATCAAGAAAAGTATACAAAAATCGCTATCACAGAGCCCCTTTACCGCGCGATATTTCCACATTCAAGGAACCCCTGTTGGCCAAAGCCAAAAACATGCACAAAAAATTTGGTTCAATTGTATGCATAATTTTATACACTTTTCGATTGTACAATAAAGAAAATAGTACAGACATCGTAATTATAGCACCCCCTTCCAGCGGAATTTTTTCAAATTCAGGGAGGACCTTCATGCCATGACAAAAAAGAAACACAAAAAATTTTGGTTCAGTTCTATGCATAACTTCCTACACTTTTCGATGGTACAATATTTAAAATGGCGCAAAAATCGCTATTACAGCGCCCCCTACCGGCGAATTTTTTCCAAATTCAGGGAGGATCTGCTTGCCATAGCCAAAAACTTAAAATAAAAATTTGGTTTAATTCTATGCATAACTTCATACACTTTTGGATGGTACAATGGCGACAGACAGGCGGATATACGGACAGACAGGCATTTTCTATAAACATTTTTTTGGGATCTCTAACCCCTAAAACATGTAAATCCGTCGAAAACCGGAAGTCGAAAAAAATTTCGATTACAACACTTTCTTCTATTGAAGATAGAAGAAGGTAAAAATACTAATTGAAACAGAAAAATAGTTGATTTAACTAAAATGAAAACTGTTTTGTCCAGATTCCGATTAGTGTGCGAGTATTACTCCTGTCTGTTAATTACCCCGCATTCCTCTGTCTGAAAATTACCCCAGACAACCCTATATATAATAAAACAACTTTTACTACATTTTGACACATTCATAAAGCTCTTTTTATATGTGCGTGGAATTTGCAGACATTAATAAACATTCAAGTGTTTTAAAATTAAGCAGTTTTTCTTTTAATACGAGTTTTTACATCTTGAGTTCTAACCTATTATTCTCTAATGAAGGCATGCATTCCCCAGACAGTTGAATCTCCAATGTCAGTTTAAATTTCCAATTTGGACACCATTTTCTAAAATATCCCTAACTTTCATAGGAAATACAGAAATGCTGTATTTTTTAGTGTCCGAATAACTGTACAGTTTGAGCCATTAAGAGTGAAAATAACTTCATGAATGTGTCAGAGAGTAGCCATTATGGATTACAGAAAAAATTTGCAAAAAAGGACAAAAAAAAAAAAAAAAATCTTATCCTGAATTTATTTGGCAAGATATCTCGAAATATTCGGACAACAAGCATTCAATATTCGGTAAAAGGGCCGAATACTGAATAGTGGCCGGATATATTCGCCCCTTCCTAAGTGACATGAAAATGAAATGTCTTGCAAAATTGACGTTGAGGCCCAAGCCCCTGATCTAAAGATTTTCTTAATTGTAGGATAATGTTGCTTCAGAAATATTGATATGTTTTGTAGAAATTCAGCCGGGCGGGCCGAACTTTCAGCTTTTATACCGGGCAGGGATCTGACCGAGATTTTAGCAACTATACCGGGGCGGTCTTGAAAGTTTCGGCCAGTGCAGAGCTCTAGTCAACTATAACCTCCTGAGACCCAAGCGAAATATAATGCATATATATTTTTTTTAATATGAGTTTTTTTTAACAAATAGGCATCAAAAATTATGTTTTTAAAGAAATTAATAAATTTCGACTTTTTAATTTCGTTTTACAGCACATCCACCTAAATGGATGTTCAGGCCATAACTCGCTTTAAAATAACTAAAAAAATGCTAAAAGTATAGGAAATAATAGAATTTATTATAAAGAACGTAAGGCAAGTATTAATATCTGCTATTAAAATTGAAAAAAAAAATAGTTTAAACAAATTAAAATAACATAAAAACGAAACTTACCAGCAGAACGTAGAATTCCAACTTTACTCATTTATTACGCCATTTTGTAAACAAAGTAGTTACCGTTGCCAAAATTCAAAAGCTGAATATTGATTTTTGATTCATACATTACCATGTCAAACTGGTTTTAGATTGCTACAATGAAATTTAACGCAATAGAAGAAGAAAGCAAAACATCCATTTAAATGGATGCCAGGTCTCAGGAGGATAAAAGCCAGTCAAATAGCTTAAAAACTCAGAAAGATATCTGCGATGACTTCCTTCAAAGTTCAAAATCTTCTAGTCAAGGGCCCAGTAGCAGAAAATTCTCCAAGTGTCTGCAACAGATACTTCAGGGGCAGAAAATAATCTGCAGGTAAAATATTTTACAATTGAAGCGTTAATCAACCGATCATTTACCTTTAACGTTATTATGAATTTTATTAATTTTACAAATAATAATCTTAAGTTTTTGTATTAAGTAATAAAGAGCCAAACATAATATAAAGCAAAATAAAGGTTCAATAGAAAAATAATCTGCAAACGACAAAAGAAAATCTGCGACGCCCGTCTGCCTCTCGAACTTTCTGCTACCGGGGTCAAGGGGAAATGAATTTGTAAATCGATTATTGAATATCGCACTGGTCGGAGTAATATCTTCCAACTATCGTAATCAGGTTTCTATACAAATGTTGATATCAAATGTATCGTCTAGTTGCAAAGCCGGCCATCTCCAAAAAATAAAATTTTGGGGGAAAGCTGATTTTTTTGCCACACTTAGACAAAATATGTTTGGAACCAAAACTCGTTAGTTTTTGTCATTAGGACAGTTATATTTGACCGACTTTGGCTTGGTTTATTATTTCCCGATGGTAGAAACGTTTACTTAGAACTTAAAAAACACATTTTCCAATTTTGAGGAGTTGGCCGGTTTTGCAACTAGACGACATAAATATTCAATATACAGTCGGACCTCTATTTTGCGAATTTTTCTATTTTGCGAACTTTTCCTTGGAACCAAGACCATTTTGCGAATTTCTTCGTAAAATAACCTCCAAATAGCGAAGTGCATTCTCTATTTAACGAACTTTTTCTAGTGATAATTTTTTTTTTCTCCCCATTTCTCAAAATATTTCTGGATATTTCAAAATTTCAAACTTATTCTTTCGTTAAACACATTTTATGATGTTCAATGGCCTTGAACTGGTTTTACCAGGTGCCTTCTTTGTCAGCAATGAGAATTCGGTAAGTACGGAGGACGAAGACGATAATCCCTTAGAATAACTTAAAAAAATGTGGATATAGTGAGAAAGAAAGAAGAAATTAACCATGATGTGCTGATTGATGATTGTATTTCACTTAACTCTGAAATTGAGACCTTGGAAACACTATCCGAATTGGATATTTTCGACAGTGTGAAAAATAAAAATAACACAGCAATGAATTGCGATGAAGACGAATATGACGATGATGGAAATGATAATTATGCAGGAATTAACAAAACTTCGTAGGCTGAAAATGATAAAATCATTTGAAACAATCCGACGTGGATTATAGTTAGAAGAAAATACGCATGAAGGTGTTTTTGGTGCATTGCAAAGATGTGAGACACATTATGAGAGAAAGCACTTTTTTAAATAAAAAACTCGGGCAAAATTAACAGAGTTTTTCAGAAATTAAATTTAATGACTCATATGTTAATGTATGGTTAAAATTATTTGTTATAATAATAATAAATACGATAATGTCATTAAAATTCTTTAATTTTAATGTAAAACTATTTACTTTAAACAGAAAATACAGCGTATTCCCGGACAATGTTTTGTTTTCCTTGCAGATTTCAAAGATTTAAACACATAGAAAAAATGAATTGATAATGGATATTGGTGGGTAAAATAAATAAAACAAATCGATATAATTTATTTAAAAAAATGTCATTAA
Source organism: Maratus speciosus (assembly GCA_963932465.1). Lineage (NCBI taxonomy): Eukaryota > Metazoa > Arthropoda > Arachnida > Araneae > Salticidae > Maratus > Maratus speciosus. The sequence goes on along the minus strand of OZ010786.1, from coordinate 92,711,956 downwards.
TTACTTTTAGTAAAAATATTTAGTGTTTATGAATTTAAAATCTGTTTTATGTACTTTAAAGTATTTTAAAAGGTAAATCTCTATTTAACGAATTTTCCATATAACGAACTTTTTTCCGGGATTTAGCGACTTCGTTAAATAGAGGTTAGACTGTATTCATTTCTAATTATGTTGCAATATTTTGCTTAAGCTTATGAAGTTTCCTGAAATTGGTGTAAAATTATTATAAGCAAAAAGTATTCGAAATGTTTTAAATTTTTCAAAAAATTGTTTATAGCTTCATAAATATACTTTATATTTTATACAAATGTAGGCAAATATTGTAAAAGGCCTGTATAATCATTTTTTACAGCTACAGGTCATGTTGAGCTTTCTGATACAGGGTGACTTTAAGCATTATTATTATATATATTTTTTTTAATTCAGTTTGTTGTTCCTACCCTAATTGCCCTCGCTGCTAAATTTTCACTAAAAAATGTCGTTAAATCACCCAATTCTTTCCTTCTCCGATGTGCAAGAACAATTTGCCTGCTATTTCATTACATGTCAAACTTGTTTACCGCCAACTGCTAAATTGAGCACTACACACTAAGCCGCGGGCCACATAAAAAGTAGATAGTATTATCATCGCTCATAATAAAATTTGTATGTACAAAATATAGCCATGTTAAAGTTATTCATGCAAAGTTATTATTATTTAAAGTATACAGTAGAGCACCGATTATCCGAACAAGTCGGGAGCGACCCTAGTTGGGATAAGCAAAAGTTCGGATAAATGAAGAGACAGTTTAAGGGATGTTACTGACTATACTAAAACCTTCACACTTTATCCAGGCTTAAGACTGCTAGCACCAGTTAGTACTGGCGTGTTTAAAAATTGTTTTTTATATTTTTTATGTTTTTTTTTTTGTCTTTTTAATTTTTTTGTTTACTTTTTTATCATTTAAAATTTATTTTTTCCTCTTTTTATCATTTTCTAATCTTTGGAGATTATAATTTAAACAAAAAAGCTTTCGATTGTTGCTTCTTTCAAAAAGACATTCTTTCCAATGCTGCCGAATATCCCTCATTCTTCTTAAATACGTTAGTTGAATAGGATCATCGTTCTTCTGTCGTTCGAGCCATTTCATAACTGTTTCCAAACATTCAAAGGCTTCGTTATGTGATGGACCTGGGTCATTTTCAGAGCATTCGTTTTCATTTTCTTCAATTTATTTTTCGTCTTGAATCTCATCCACAATGAATCTCATCATCATTTAAAATTTGATATCCAGGGTCATGTACGTCACTGTTTAACCACTCGTTAATTTCATTTTCTTCATAGCTTAGGATTGTTCCAATCTCCTTTATTGTTCTACATTCCTCATTTTCTGGACCGCTATCAGTTTTTTCTTTCTTTAAAATTTTATTCCAAGCCTTTTTTTTTAATGTTAAGGATTTTACTAGATTCCAGGAATCAGAAGCCATTATACAACAATCTTTCAAACCAATTTTTATGGTATCTTGGGAATCGGGCTCTTTTGATAAAAAGAGCATTCTTAGCATTTGCTTTCTATAAAGCCGGTTGAATGTCTCTATCACACTTTGATCCATGGTTTGGATTACCGATGTAATATTAGGTGGCAAGAACCTTAATCCAAAAATGAGAGAAATAGGCTGTTCGGATAATTGGAAGTTCGGTTAATTGGAGTTCCGATAATCGGCTCTCTGCTGTATTTCATTTTATTTTTCGAAAACATACTGTACAGTACTTTTCACGAACCAAATCTACAAAATTTAAATAGATTTTCTAAATTGTATTCATTTTTACTTTCTTCTATCTTTACAAGAAGAAAGTATTGGTTTCATGAAAATTTTCGAATTCCAGTTTTCGACGGATTTACACGTTTTATGAGTCAGAGATTCCAAAAAACATGTTTTTACAAAATGTCTGTCTGTGAGTCTGTCTGTCTGTCTGTCCGTCTGTCTGTCTGTCTGTCCGTCTGTCTGTCTGTATATGACACAAATTTTGTGGGCGCTCTATCTCAAGAACTAATGCACGAAATTTAACAAAACTTCATATTTAGTTAGACCTTGATATAAACTGGAACTGATTAGTTTTTGGTGAAAATCGCCCAACAGGTGGCGCTGCTATGCGGTATTTTTAACGATTTCTGCAATAGCTGTATCTCAAGAACTACTGCACGGATTTTCATAAAACTTCAGATTCAGTTAGTTCAGGATATAGTTTGGTGCTGATTACTTTTTTGTAAAAATCGCCCAACAGGTGGCGCTGGTATACTGCATTGTTCATGATTATCGCAATAGCTCTAACTCAAGAAAAAATGCACGAATTTTCATCAAACTTCAGATTCAGTTAGTCCCTGATATAAATTATTGCTGCTTAATTTTTGGTGCAAATCGCCTAACAGGTGGCGCTGCTGTGCTGCATTTTTCACGATTTCCACAAGAGGTGTATCTCAAGAACTATTGCACGGATTTTCATCAAACTTCAGATTTAGTTAGTCCTTGACATGAATTGATGTATAAATTAGTGCTGTTTAATTTTTGGTGTAAATCGCTCAACAGGTGACGGTGCTGTGCTGCATTTTTCACGATTTCCTCAAGAGGTGTATCTCAAGAACTATTGCACGGATTTTCATCAAACTTCAGATTTAGTTAGTCCTTGACATGAATTGATGTATAAATTAGTGCTGTTTAATTTTTGGTGTAAATCGCTCAACAGGTGGCGCTGCTATGCTGTATTTTTTGCGATTTCCGCAATAGCTTTATCTCAAGAACTAATGCTTGGATTTTCAACAAACTTCAGATTCAGGTATACCTTGATATCGTTTAGTGCTATTTACTTTTGGTGTAAATCGCTCAACAGGTGGCGCTGCTATGCTACATTTTTTTTCAGAATTTCCGCTATAGCTCTATCTCAAGAACTAATGCACGAATCTTCATCCAACTTCAAATTCAGATATACTTTGATATGAATTGGTGCTAAATCGTTGTTATTTCTTGTACTATTTAAATGATTTAATTGATGTGATTTATATAGAAGAAAGTTTTGTGATGGCCACAACATACTAGTTTTAAATTGATATGTACCAATCTTGATATAGAAAATGCATATGAAAATATTTTGAACCAGAAAATGTATTTAATGAAATATGGCTCTGTTCTATGCGGTACTTATTTGTTTAACTTATTTCTGGCTCAAATTATGCTTATTAACTTGTAAAAACCTGGGTGGTTGATAGTGTGTACAAAAGGTGTCGTACAAAAGAACGCGACTGAAATTGTCTATAATGTCTAATTCCGCATTAGAAAGTCAACTGATTGATAAATAATAACAGATATTTGGGAATCCCACATTCATATACTTTCATTCTAATATGAAATCATGCTCAATTTCTATTAAATGCAATAATAAATTCCAAACAATAATTTCAACATCAATAATTAGAGATGAAGTAAATAAATTAAATGGATTTTCAAAGTTTTTTCAAATTCAAACATATTTTGAATCGATTTTTTAATATTGTTTAAAACTTAATCAGTTTATTCTTGAAATTTTTTTATTATTTTTTTTATATTTCCTGCTGATATTTAAATTAAAATAAATTTTATTTGAAAATCCTATACTGTCAAATAACATAACAATATGGAATTTATCTTGAAACTTAAGTTTACTTAGATGATTTGAAACTTCAAATTAAAATTACCAAGTACTTCGTCCATTGGTGGACTTTTAATAATTCACATTCATAACTTGTCAATTCCAAATGGTTACCCGGTTCAATAGTTCGAAGCTAATAGTTAACTTTGTGATGGAAAGCTGTCAAATTTCTGCATAACAAGGCAGATCTGTTTATCTCCACTACCATACCTCCATTTCTAGATTGACGATAATTAACCCTTAAATGCCTGACTTTTCAAAAATTATTGTAATAATGTTTTTCGGCTTTCATTTTTTAAATAAATCATTGGAAAAATACTTTAAAAAATCATATTTTGTTTTAAGTATAGTTTACGGCTAAAAAACAGTTTGTTACTAATCGGCAATACTGGTGTTTAATTGAAAAAATAATTTTCTTTCATAAAATTCTATAATATTAAACACACAAGAATGTTAGGAATTATAATAAGAAATAAATTTTACTTGCTCACTGCAGAACAAAATAGGGTATTTCACAAGCTTCCAAACAAAACAAAAAAGAACAAGTAGCAACAATTGAAAAAAATAAATCTATCTTTATTCTTAAACGGCACAAATATTGCCACCGACATGTTGAAAATCGATTTAATAATATTTTCAGAATGTATTTTATTGGCAAGATTAGGCATTATAGTTTCAATATTATTCTAATAGTATTTTAGAGCCTAAATTGGGTATGTTGCCGAAAAGCAACACCCGGCATTTAAGAGTTAAGCATGCGCATACAAATATAAGTTTATAAGCACTAAATAATAAGCTTATAAACACTATAAGTTTTTAAGCATATGCCTGACTTTTAGAAATCTATCCAGCTATACATAAATCTTTCCAGAAATGGTGCTTAAGCTTATGTTATTTTTTAATTTCTTTAACTGCTTTAGACGTCCTTTCTATCATTTCTTAGCGAATGATTTCGACTCGCGGTGAAATCCATGTAATAAAGCCAATAATTAGTGTTTTAAAGATAATGTGTTATCTTCAATACCGTTGCTGAAACATTTTGTGCTTCTTTTAAGTAGTATCAGTTTCAAATCTGACATTTATCTTAGCTAGATTTTTGAGTTTTCTTTATATTTTTTGCTGTATACCTCTTAATGTTACTTTCTTTCCAAACAGAACAAATTATATGTATATCAAACATAAAATTTCAGTTTTCTTTTGAATATAATGGTGTAAAAGAAAAGAGCTTAAATCCAAAATTCATACGATTAAAGCCAAGTGAAGAAAGAAACCTGGTGACATATTCGGATTTTTTTTCTTAATCTTGAAAGCGATAATTTATGTCATTTTCAAAGCAACTCATTTAAAAGCTATGCTATTTAACCCTTATTGGTCCTATGTCACTTCCCACGTGACATCGGGATCAGCATCTCTTACACAAATTTTATTCGGTTGACACCACCTTTAAAAAAAAAAAAGAAACACTTATAATTTGACAACATGTGCAAGAGAAATATACTACAAAATTTACTTTTTAAATATCGTGGTGCGAATCTATACTTCCTATTATAAAGAGGAAAAAATTGTTTATTTGTAGGAGGTAAGCTCTGGAATACCGAATCGATTCCAAAAGTAATGGTATCAAAATGTTGGTGTTAGTCCAACTTAGAACATAGGCTATATCTTATGTCGGTGCCACTACCCCAAAGGGGGTGTAGGAGCAAAAAACGTTCTAAAAATGCGATTTTAACGTTACTGAAGGGCCTAGAAATATGAAATTTTGAATATAAGTTACTCATAAGATATAAATGATGTCTAAGAACAGTTCTTAAACAATTCGAAATTTAAAAGGGGTGAAAATGCACAAAAAGCGTTCTAAAAAACGTTCTAAATGGTAGTTTCTACACAATCTCAGGAAATACCAAACCGATTTAAAAAATATTGGTGTCATAATGATGGTGACAACGCTTGCTCCAAGATAGGCTATGTTTTATGTCGGTGTCACTACCCCAAAGGGGGTGTAGGAGCAAAAAACGTTCTAAAAATGCGATTTTAGCGTTACTGAAGGGCCTAGAAATATAAAATTTTGAATATTAGTTACTTATAAGATATAAATAATGTCTAAGAACAGATCTTAAATAATTCGAAATTTAAAAGGGGTGAAAATGCACAAAAAGCGTTCTAAAAAACGTTCTAAATGGTAGTTTCTATACAATCTCAGGAAATACCAAACCGATTTAAAAAATATTGGTGTCAAAATGATGGTGACAATGCTTGCTCCAAGATAGGCTATGTTTTATGTCGGTGTCACTACCCCAAAGAGGGTGCAGAAGCAAAAAACTTTCTAAAAATGCGATTTATAAGTTACTGAAGGGCCTAGAAATATGAAATTTGAAATATTAGCTATACTTATTAGATATAAAGGATTTCTAAGAACAGTTCTTAAACAATTCGAAATTTGAAAGGGGTGAAAATGCGCGAAAATCGTTCTAAAAAACGTTCTAAATGGTGGTTTCTACACAATCTCAGGAAATACCAAACCGATTTAAAAAATAATGGTGTCAAAATAAGAGTGTCAAAATCACGGTGACAACCCTTGCTCCAACATAGGCTATGTTTTATGTCGGTGCCACTACCCGAAAGGGAGTGCAGGAGAAAAAAAAAACGTTCTAAAAATGCGATTTTTGCGTTACCGAAGGGCCTAGAAATATGAAATTAGAAATATTAGCTACTTATTAGATATAAAGGATTTCTAAGAACAGTTCTTAAACAATTCGAAATTTAAAAGGAGTGAAAATGCGCGAAAAGCGTTCTATAAAACGTTCTAATGGTGGTTTCTATACAATCTCAGGAAATACCAAACCGATCTAAAAAATAATGGCGTCAAAATGATGGTGACAACACTTGCTCCAACATAGGCGATGTTTTATGTCGGTGCCACTACCCCAAAGGGGGTGCAGGTGAAAAACGTTCTAAATTGCGGCTTTTGCGTTACTGAAGGGCCTAGAATCGTGAAATTTGGAATGGTAGTTAGTTATAAGATATCAATGATCTCTAAGGACATTTCCTAAAAAAATCGAAATTTAAAAGGGGGTCAAAATGCGCAAAAAGCGTTGTAAAAAATTCTAAATTGCGATTTCTATGCAATCTCAGGAAGTACTGAACCGATTTCAAATATTAGGTGTAAAAATGATGGTGACAGATCTTGCTCTAAGATAGGCTATATTTTATATCTGTTTTCACTACCCCAGCGGAGATGCAGGAGCAAAATGCGCGAAAAGCGTTCTAAAAACGTTGTAAATGCCGATTTGTCGGCAATATCTCAGGAAGAATGAATCTGATTTCAAACGTAATGGTAGGAAACTGATGCTGACAGCCTCTGCTCTAACATAGACGCTATTTTGTGTCGGTATCGCTATCACCAAGACGTTGCATGAGCAAAAAAGCGTTCTAAATTTCGATTTTTGTGATCGGTAGGGGCTAGCAACTTAAAATTAGGCAAGGTGCATATTTATTAGATATAAATCTACTTTAAGAACAGTTTCGAAAAAATTGGAAATTTAAAAAGGGGTTAAAATGCGCGAAAAGCGTCCTAAAAACGTTCTAAATTGCGATTTCTACTCAATCTAAGGAAATACCAAAGCTATTTCAAAAGTAATGGTTGCAAATCAATGGTGACAGTCCCTGCTATAACATAGGTTATATTTTATGTTGCTGTCACTACCATCTGAGGGTTGCAAAAGCAAAACATGTTCTAATTTGCGTTTTTTGCACAACTGAGGGGTCTAACACTTTGAAGTATGGCATGGTATTTACTTACAAGATGCAACTGCTTTCTAAGAACAGTCGAAAGAAAATTCCAAATTTAAAAAAATGAAGTGAGTGAAAAGCGTTATAAATTACAATTTTTAAGCAAACTTATAAATTACCAAACCAATTAAAAACATAATGATGACAAATTTTGGTGATAGAACCTGCTCAAACATAGGCTATATTTTATGTCTGTTCCACTACCACCAGAGGGTTGCAGGAGCTAAAAACTTTATAAATTGCGATTTCTGTGATACGGAAAAGGCTAGAAACTTTAAATCTGACATGGTAGTTACTTATAAAATATAAATGACCTCGAGGGAACGTCGAAAATAAATTCGAATTAAAAAGGGGTGAAGCGAAGGGGAGGTGCGAAAAGCATTCTAAAAAAGTTCTAAATTACGATTCTATGCAATTTCAGGGAATATAAACCGATTATAAAATTAATGTTGGCAAATTAATGGTGACAGTTCCTATTTCAACATAGCCCTTTATGTTGAGAGAGGTGGTAGGACTTGGAATTTGACATGATGGTTAATTTTAAGATGTAAGAAGATGGTTTCTAAAACATTCAAAACTTCAAATGAATACTGAAATGAGTGTATTAATTGAGCATAAAAGTTTCAAAATATTTTCTAAATTATCATTTATTTAGTTTTATTTCATTTTATTAATTTAAGTCTCATTTCTGCCTAATGCAGTGTAATAATGGTGTTTAATCAAACTGTTTTAAATAGTAATTTTTGAATTATTCCTAAAAGTAATAAGTACCTTTTAATAGAAAAAACTTTTAATAAAATAAAATATTACCTTTTAATAAAATAAAAATTTAGTTAGTAACTTTTAATAAAAATTAGACATATAAATATCACTTGGCATATTTCAAATATTACGCGAGCAAAGCCGCGGGGTTTGCTAGTAGGATATAAAAATAGAATCATGTATGTAAAGCTAGCGTCCGATAGGAGTTAATTTTATAGTTTGATTTTCTTTTAATTTTAACTCTTCTTAATTAGTGCCTAATTTTATTAATTTTACAATACATTTCTTAATATTTAATAAATACAGCATATTATTTTTTGCAATGTGATGTAAAATCGTAGAGAATAGTAAAATAAAGTACAGTAAACTCTGTCTAAGGCGGAATCGATCGGGACCGATGAAATTTTCCGCGTTAGACAATATTCCACCTTATGCAATATACCCCCAAAAAAGAAAAGTAAAATTTAAACAATTAAAAAATGCACAAGTTGTATATTTTTTTACATTTGTAACCTTTAGTACCGTTGTTTAAAATTAAATTTTTCTTAAAATTAAACATTTTATTATATTTATAGTCTTTAATAATATTGAAAAACATTATTCGAACACTGAAATAAATAGTATCGGTTAGAAATTTTTTCAGTTCTGGAATTTAATGAAAAATATTCAATTTAACAAATACAATCATATACTTCATCTTTAACATACTTTCTGACGAGACGGAAAATAATATTTTATCGATGCTTGTTTTTACTTCCGGTTTAACAAGCATTCTGAGTCACATTGTGTTACTTATTTTTATGATTAAAAATTCCCATATTTAACCATTAAGTTAAATATGGTTCTTTTGAATTAACTTTATTAATCTATTACGAAATATAATTAAAATGTTCCAGACTATTTTATGCATATACATATCAGTTTTAAAATTTCGTGAATTAAATGCATTCATTTTTAAAATATCATTTTTTTCCCGCCTTATGCAAAATTTTAGGTTCGGTGGGACCTTAAAAACCTTTCCGTTTCCGCGTTAGGCAGATTCCGGCTTAAACAGCATGGATTAATGTTATTTGCTTTGGGTTCGCCGGGAGTTTGAAAATTTTCCGCGTTAGACAGATTTCCGGCTTACACAGAGTCCGCCTTAGACAGAATTTACTGTATTAGTTTCAACATAAAATGCAAACGTTTATAAGTAAAATACAGCAAAAATTGTATGAATCTTTAAATTTTCAGACTCAAGATTCCGCACTTTACTATGTTCCGATTGGTTATCTTTGTATACACGATTTCTCGGAGTCTCCCTCTATATTATACATCAGTGTGGCCAGAGTGAGATTTTTTATTATTATACAGTATGAAAAGATATATTTCCTTATTTAATGGCGGAATGAATAAGACAAATATTGTTATTCAAAAATAGTAATAAAATTTTGGATAAAAAAGCCCGTCCAAAATGGCAACACTGATATATACGGATCTTTATATTTGCCGTGGTTGGTGCAAGCATGTTCGTGAAAAGTGTATTTTGACCATGCTTCATTGAGCTACTATCAGATTCACTAACTTTTCGAGCAATTTTTGAACCTGTTCTTGATTTCCTCCAACTTTTCGCGAAATATTGTCTCGACACCCAGTGTGATAGCAAACAGCAATATCCCCAACTTTTTATCCGCATCTCTAAAAAGTCTGTGCTAGCCGCAACTTTTCCTCCCACCTTTCAACATTTCAGCGAATCAGAGATAAGCGATTGATACGAAAAGGCGATACATATTGACGGTTGGTACTAGTAGTACTGGTTTTCCTCCAACTTTAGCAACGACAATTGTAACCTTTTTTTCCCTTTGAACTGGAAAAAGTTGGGGTTAAAATCGGCTGAAAATTTGGCTGCTCGAAAAGTTGGTGAATCTGATAGCAGCTTTGAACAAAATTAAACACTAGGGTGTTTCATTTTGTAAGGCAAAAAATAAAATGTAAATTTTTTGCAGACTTTGCTTACGCCCCGAGTCTTAGTGATGTAAAAGTTATATATGCCAAATTTCAAGAAGATTGGATAATATTTAGAGGTTGCACACTTTGAGCAGTTTTGTAGAAGTTGGCAAAAAATACGATTTTTCAAAGTTAATTACTTTTATTGGGAAAACAAGAAACCATAAACTTAAAATAATACTAGACACTAAGATTAATAGGTAGTATGATAGGCAAAACATGTGTTATATTAATCAACTTTGAACGATGCAATCCCTTATCTTTTGTTCACTTGGTGACGACTTTTCTGTGATGCTCGACTACCCTTAGAATTGTTTTTGTCGTTCGTCCCTGACCGATGTTCAAGTTTTTTACCAGAGCAATTCCTCTTTCTGCGGTATTATTGACCACCTTAAGAGCGTTCACATGGCTTATTAGAGAATCACTGCAGTATTCTGTGAGAGCAGTTTTTTTTACTTCTACATCTGGGTAAGTGCTCGGAAGCTGTAGCATATCCAAATCATTCTTTGGAGCCCATCGTCTTACAATTGCCTCGTGCGAAAAGCGAGCATATATGAGGCTGACAAAATGTGCAACCTGTTTCGTCCCTTTCAATTCTCGTTGAGGAATTTTCAACTGTTTAGTAAAGGGTCAACTTTAAGTGCATATATTGCCTTTGCCATCCACCGTGCTAGATTCAGAGCCCCTGGGATTCTGAAATTGAAGTCGTTTACAGACCAACCACCTAGGTACAGGAGGGGGAGTTGTAATAAATCTTTGTTGTCTTCTCTTGGATGACTTCCGTTTTTCAGGGCATTTTGCAGGTAGTTAAACATTTTCCCTCATTTTTCTTCTAGAAAGCCTTGAACAGGACTTTCTTCATATGGTATCGTCGTATATGACTTCTTATCAAGGAAATCCTACAGATTTCGGAACTTTCAAATAATCTGGATGCTAGGACCACTTGTGGTATGTCACAGCACAATACTTCTCAAAAACTCCTTTCAAAATTAGTTAATGTGTGTGATGACGTCAACCAACCACAACAATGTTCGTCCTAATTCTCTTTCAATTCTGGTACATGCCACTTGGATCAGTTCTGTATTAGATGCTGTAGTATCAAAAGACATACGGATGATATTGTCACATAGCCCAAATCGTTTCACTTCCCGAATAACTACTTCAGTCATCTGTTCACCAGTACTTTTCAGGGCAACAGGTACGCCAAAAAATGCTCAAAATCTTTACCAGCCACTAGAACTGCAACTCTATCTTCCAAAGTATTGACATTCCCATGAACAACTGAGGCAAGAGTTTACTGTACCAATGCAAGACCGAAGGAGGAGAATTTTCTAAGAGTGACTTTTCTATTTCCTTTGCAATTTCACTTCTATTGATCGGTCGAGCTCGGTAAACGGTAGCTCGAGATCCGGAGATTTTCGGAGCATTGTGGCCAAGGCTCTTTGCAGTTGCTATAAATGAACAGGAGTATTTGCTTTCCTCCACACTTCTTGTAGTTTTGTACTGGTAGATTTAGCAGCATCTGAATGTGTTTCTTTCAATTTCTTGTGATGGTAAATGAAAACTAAAAGTACTTATTCCTTTGAAGGGAGTCGAGCTCCTAAAAACTCACCACTAGGCACCTTTTCTAGCAGCTAAATTCCTCTTTTGGTTCTCTATTTAAAGATCAATTACCTTCAAACGATGAAAGAAATATATGAGAAACTCATTAGTACAAAAAACTTCAATTTTAGAATTTTCACTAGTTTGAGATAAAAGTGATCAATATGTGCAACCCCTAAATATTATTCAATCTTCTTGAAATTTGACATATCTTTTTCAGCACTGAGACTCGGGGCGTAAGCAAAGTCACATGAAAATCACACCTTTGGAAAAATGAAACACCCTATTAAACACAGATAAAGTTATATAAGCCACACAACTTATGGCGGGACTGTGGCGGGACACAGATAAGTTGTCGGCGGGCCAGTTGTGGCCCGTGAACCACGTGTTTGACATGCCTGCTCTACATATTCGTCAAAATGTCTAAAATCGAAAATTTCCAGTGACTACTGGAAATTAAGTGAATTTATTTATTTTATTATTTAATAAAAAATGTCAATTCTTAAAAGGAAAACATTCTTATGTATCTTATAAGTAACACAATCCAGAAGGTTTTTATAAAAAAATACCCAAAGCTGCAGGGTTCAGAGATTTTTGCATTTTAAGCCCTAGCAGAATTATACTAATAGTAAAAAAGAGTGATTTTTCCGTCAGTCTATTTTTAGTAAATTAAATTTTAAGATTTTTAAGCCCAGGACGACCTTGTTGTAAGTCAAACCCAAAAAATCGTCTAATAATGAAGTTTTCTTTTAAGAAATCGATTTGACAAAAGTTGTCAACCTAAAAGAGACTTAGAAAAAACTTCACGCATCATAAATTCTGCAAAAACAGTGCAGCAACGGTTAACTGAAACAAGATAAAAGAGCTAAAATTCTCGTAAACAAGAAAGGAAAGTCATGCATCAAGCATAGATTATAAAACACTTTCAAAGACATTTAGAATACTGTAATAGAAATTCGCGGTTTAATAATGTGAAAGATATCTAAAAAAAAGAATTCGGGAAACGCATAACACATTTAAAAACCGAATTTCAGCAATTACCTATAATCGGAAAAGTTTCCAAATTCTTTTGTTCAGCCCTATATATAATATATAGTTCTATATATGAGGACTGAGTTTCGAAACTCGCCTTATCCAGAAACTAAAATTTTGGGAAATCGCGAAAAACGTTTAACTGAATCCATTGGTTTTCATTGTAAACCAAGATTTTACAATTACAGAAATACACAAGATAAAACTTTTTTTTTTTTTTTTTTTTTTTTTTCAGATTGTAGTGTTTTTTAGGTTCAGGTTTACCAGCATAATAGATTGATAGAGAAAATACGATTTTTATAAATTTTGGATAAGGCGAGTTTTGAAACTCGCGTCCTCATATAGTACGCTGACCTCCAAAAGTTAAGGTACAGGAACCGGATGCTTTCAATTGTAAACGGTTTGTCGAATATCCACCAACATTATTGGCAAATTGTTTTTGAACTTCTGGGATGTAAAGAACATGTTTCATTTCATATTTCTCGATAAAGATTTATTGGGGATACAATTAGGGGGCTAATAATAGATTTAATAATAAAATAATATTTACGATCACCTATGAAAAGGCTGGAAATGGTTTGTTTCTGTGGTAAATGACTATTTGGGTCCTGTTCAACGTTTGTGTGCATTTGTGTAAGCATAGCACTCATATTCGTGAAGATGTTAACGTTTTTGTAAAAAATTCAAAAATTTTTTGTTTATAGCATACAGAGTTTTCAACCAAATTTAACACAACTTTCTAAAAACCTGACAAAGAACAGTAGCAACAGTATACTGCAATTAAAACATGAATATATTGAATATTTGATGAGACATGGGCACTTGTATGAAATAATTTTTAACCGCGCATGCGTGTAAGATTTCAAAATTTTTATTTCATAATTTGGTAGCCAGCTATTTTGGGTACCTTCTGTAAAAAGTCCAGTCAAATATTGTGTAATCTTAGAAAGATATAGTGAATTGATTGAAAAGTTGTGGAAAAACTCTTATAATAAAGCTATTTTTAGAAAACAACTCACTATATCGCCCCTATCTTTGTGAAATTTCTCCATATTTAACTGGACATTTTAGATAAGTTACCGTAAATAGCTGACTACCAAATTATGGAATAAAAATTTTGAAATCTTCCACGCATGCGCAGTTAAAAATTATTTCATACAACTGCCCATATCTCATCTAATATTCAATACATTCATGTTTTAATTGAAGTGTACTGTTGCTACTGTTCTTTGTCAGGTTTTCGGAAAGTTGTGTTAAATTTAGTTGAAAACTCTGTATGCTATAAACAAAAAACTTTTGAATTTTTCACAAAAACGTTAACATCTTTACGAATATGAGTACTATGCTTACACAAATGTGCACAAACGTTGAACAGGACCCAAATAGTCATTTAACGCAGTGACAAACCATTTCCAGCATTTTCTGTTGCATAGCTGATCGCAAATATTATTTTATTATTAAATTTATTATTAGCCCCCTAATTGTCGGCCCGACTAAATCTTCCTCGAGAAATATGAAATCAAACATGTTCTTTACATCCCAGAAGTTCAAGAACTGGTAGATATTCGACAAACCGTGTGCAATTGAAAGCATCCAGTCCCTGTACCGTAACTTTTGGAGGCCAGTGTATGTTAAAATATGCTACATAGTATGTTAAAATTTACTTCAATTAGGAAACGCATAACACAGATTAAACTTCCCCTTCATTAATTTCTGTCAATAAATAGAAATGTACTGGTCTTTTGTCAACCCTGTATAGTATAGGATCTATAGAATTCATGCAAAAAATTAGTTAAATTTTAGAAATGTGTACAATAATTGAAAATGCACTTCCAGCAATTATTGACTGAATTATTTTGCAACAATAAATGCTGTGCACTGTACAGCTACACCATATTCTTAAGTAAGCGTATAGTGCATGTGCATCTCAGTGATGTAATATCAATTTCAATATGTTTCAAATAGTATATTATCATAAGCAAATACTACTTCATTTTCAATAGCGAACATGCCTTTAATAGCATGTATTACTTACATGGTAATATGAATCTGTTTACGCGATTACAGCACAAACGAACAGATAAACTGAAGTTAAACACTTTTCAACTCTGTTGTTTTTTTTTAATCAAGAAGAAAGAAAAAGACAACGGTCACAGAAAATGAATGTAAAAAGACTGGAATTTGCCAGAAGTTTTACATAAATTAAAAAAAATTGCATTATTAATGATTGATCTCAAGGACTATTTTCACATAAATTGAAAATTTAATCTTTTTTGCCTTAATTGAAATCAAGTATAGAAAGATAATGAAAATTACACTTTAAAAACAGCTGGGCATTTTCTTCGATATGGAACGTGGTTGCATAATTTAGCACACAGAGTCAAATATAAATCTTTTGAGGATCATTAAACATTCAAAAGTATTTAAACATAAATGAGCGTGGATATGCTACCACATTCGAAGTTTTTCACAAACTTAGAAAACTACTATTTCAAATCAATAATGCTTTTTGCTATAGGGAGTCTATGGTTTAATAAATCTATGATTTCGGGCTGAAATTAATCATCCGATGCAAGTCAGTATAATTATCAATCCTTTTTAGCACCTTTTAACATATCTGAAAAGTGTTTTAGGACTTCACTTTCCCTACCGTTTTCCAGTACTCTAACCAGGGTTGAGTTTCTGGAAAAAAACTGGAAGAAACCAACAGAAAACAAAACAGATGCTCAAAATTAGAGTATATTAACTATGTAAAAAAATTAAACTCAAAGTATAATTATATGAAATCTAAATTGGAAAATTTAATATTAAAAATATTATTTTTGGAAAAATAAGATTTTTAAAAAATAAACTTCAGGTTCAGCAGACAGTTACAGGCGACGGATTTTACAACTTTACAGGTAGAGGGATGGGTTTTTTTTTTTTTTCGTTAATTATGTCATTTATGTAAAAAGAGAGAGAAAAAACAACCTACAAATTCTTTATTTTTCATATAAAAATGCATTATTTTAAACCGCGCATCATAGTAAATAAACAAATTTGTAATTATTTATGATAGCATCTAGAATGCAAATCTCGATGTTGATTTTAAAAGACTAACTTTCTAAAAATGCCTATGGTTATGTCAAAATGCTTTTAAACTCTTTTTAAGTTTTGTAGGAATTGAAAGAATGGATGAATGCAAAAATGAAAAAAAAATCTAAGTTGAGAAACCGATTGCAGCATCCTATTGCTAAAAAACTTTAGTTTTGTTATACCATGTTGTATTGTAGTAAGGAAAATGAGGATTTTAATAAAATTTTTAATACAGTAATTATTGTATATTACTTGCCTTAATAAAATTGATGTAAATTAATAGCACTGTCTTTTATTTAAATGAGTTTCTTTCCACCGTTGGTAAATGATCCGTATTATTTACTGCTAATTTTAAAAGTTTAAATAATTAATATGCTGGTTAAATTGAAATGGATAACTTTTAATTGATTTTGTATATGTTGGATAAAATTTCTTCATGTAGCCAATGGTTGAAGAGCTTTAGACAAGTGTGTGATCTTTACTAAAAAACTGATGTAATTATTAATTTAACATACAGGGTGTCCATAATTAAACGACCTTACTTTAATGTTGTCTACGGACGAAAATATTGGTCAGAAAGTTGTGAAAATTTGTGATGGACATAATGAAGAAATGGGAATTTGTTTGAGCAAAGAAAATATTTTAGTTCAAAATTTCGCCACCTGAGGGCATTTTTTTAATGAGTTTCACATTTTTAAAAGTTTTTACGCTTTATTTTTCTCATTTTAAATAAGACAAATATACAGACCACACCCTGAAAAAAATACTAAAAACTTAAAAAAATTATTGGTATTCGAGTTGAACAGACCATACAAACTCTGAAGAGAAAAAAAAAAAAAAAAATCAGATTAAATCAGCCAGCATTTTTTTCTCAGAGCTCAGGCCTAGTATTCAGTGGGCGGCGGCTAAATGTGTAATTTATTAATAAACGTCCTCTGGTGGCAAAATTTTGAACTAAATTTTTTTTTCGCTCAAACAAATTGCCATTTCTTAATTATGTCCATCACAAAATTTCACAACTTTCCGACCAATAGTTTCATATGTAGACAACTTTAAAGTAGGGTCGTTTAATTATGGACACCCTGTATATAATTAATTTTGTAAAGGTCCAATGAACTTTACTTAAGGTTATAAGAAGAATCCACCTGGCCGGACACATGCTGCATAGTACCTCAGGGCCCAGGGTCAAGTAAACAGAGTTACTGTAGGCCCTGATCCTTCATTGATCGAACAGTCACAGGTTTAGTTTTTTTATAAGAATACATTTATTGCATCATACAAAGTTGAAACATATGGTAAATTCTTAAAGAATAAGTTTCTTCCATTTCTTTTGGCTGTTTTTTTCCACTTTGGAAGAAACTTGTTAACCCTGACTCTAACTCCCATACATATACTCTGATTGCCATGTAGTTGATATACATTATTGAATTTTAGTGTTGTATGCACTATTGAAAATAAAATATGTAGCATTTATAGTAGGGTGGTCCTTAAAAAATTAACTTTAAAATTTTCTATGGGGCACCCTCCTATTTTGTTCTATGTATAAAATAAAGACCCACAAAAATTTCAAATTCTTAAAACATTTTTTAAGGGTCGCTACCAAGGTTTGAATGTTAAAAAAAAAGTTACAAAATTGACATATTTTGTTATCTAATAATAAATTATTAATGCAAATCCATAGCCATTGCCAAATTGAGTCATGCTATGATATTAAGCTGTGAAAAATGTCATTTGTTTCAAGTTTCAGCATTTTTACACAGTCTATTGTCCAAACACAGACAGGAGTATTTCATGTATACACTCTATTTCACCTCAACTAGGCAGCATTGTGAACGGTAGAGAATCTAACATTCCGCCTTGAAAAATAGTTCTCCGCTATTTTTAATCTTAAATAGCTAAAATGCATAGAAAGTTATAAGATAATGTTTATAAATTATAGAATTTGATTTTATTATATTCGTAAAGTGTCGTACTAAATGGCCATATTCGTATCAAATGCAGAGCACAAAACTTAAAAAAGAGTTTTCGCAAGCATTCCTTTGACTATTTACTGGGATTGCAAAATTTTAGAAGCCATTTCAGGATCTGAAACTGTAGGCAGATTACCCATTATTGTTTCAGGTAAAGGTACTGACCATTTAACTAGCTGTTCCAAAACTTCAACCAGGAACAGGTGAGGCAATAGCTTCTGCTGTTAACGAAATATTGGAGTTGTGGGGATTACAAGCAAGTAAAATGTATGACTTTTGATATAACCTTTGTTAATATCCAATTATCAGGAGAAGCTTCTTGTGCTCTTCTGGATTAGAATATGAATAAAGAAATGATTTGGCTTACCATCATCACATCCTTGAAATTATGCTTGAGGAAGTTGTTAAGTCTCTCGCAGTTTCAAGCGGACCAGACATACAGTTATTCAAATGATTTAAAATTCCGTAGATGTCTATCGATTATGGCATATTTCAGACTCCCATAACTGACAATTTCATCAATGAAAAAAATAACACATAATGCTTCAGAAATTACAGAATTTGCTCAAAATCATCTTAATGATTTTCAAACAAGGGACGATTACAAGGAACTGATAGAGCTTGCCATCATTTTCTTAGGAGGAGTAGTACCCGAAAGAGGTGTTTACATTAGAGCCCCAGGTGGATTGCATTGCGTTCCATGGATGGTAAAGGCCATATACTCGCTCAAGATTTATTTAGAGATCAGTTTAAACTCTCTAAGCAGGAAGAATCTGGAATTCGTCAAGCTAACTCGTTTGTGGTGAAAATCTATATTCACAGCTGGTATCAAGCCCAATAATCTATTGCTTCTGAAGAACTTGAAAAAAGACGAAATTGTAAATGAAATCATTTCTTTATGTGTTTTGAAGAAGTTCCTAGGTTATTTCTGTATATCACAGAAGAACTAGTTGCTTTTGCATTTTTCGATGATAATGTCTTTTTCTTGAAAGTAAAAGAAAAATGGTGCATGCTTTGAAAAATGAAGAAAATTATGAACGCTTGAAACGTATGCATGCTGATCCTGATGCCATTCTCAAAAATGATTTGCAAGATTTTCTAACAAGCAGCACTCTGAGTTTTTTTTAAATTATGGATTTATCTTCAGACTTTTTTGAAACAGATGTGACTAATTGGAATGAAAATGAATCCTACAAAACATGTAAGGTACTAGCGACTTCAGTCAAAGTTGTTAATGATGTTGCCGAAAGTGGTGTAACACTCATGTAGGAATACAATAAACTTCACACAAAAGATAAAGAACAGAAACAGTATTTCAAGGATGTGGTGATGGCAATCCAAATCATTTCTTTGTTCATATTTTGTTCCAGAAGAGCACAAGCTTCTCTTGATAATCCTGTATTAACAAAGGTTATATCAGAACTCATACATTTTACTTGCTTGGTACTCCCCACAACCCCAATATTTCGTTAACAGCAGAAGCTATTGCCTCGCTTGTTCCTAATTGAAGTTTTGGACTAGCTAGTTAAATGGTCAGTACCTTTACCTGAAACAATAATGGATAATCTCTGTCTACAGTTTCAGATCCTGAAATGACTTCTAAAATTTTGCAATCTCAGTGAACAGTCAAAGGAACGCTTGCCGAAAACTCTTTTTTAAAGTTTTTTCTCTGCATATGAAACGAATATGGCCATTTAGTACGACATTTTACGAATATAATAAAATCAAATTCTATAATTTATAAACATTATCTTATAAATTCCTCCGGATTTTAGCTATTTAAGATTAAAAAATAGCAGAGAACTATTTTTCAAGGCGGAATGTTATATTCTCTACCTTTCACAATGCTGCCAAGTTGAGGTGAAATAGAGTGTATACATGAAATACTCCTGTCTGTGTTTGGACAATAGACCGTGTAAAAATGTTGAAACTTGAAACAAATGACATTCTTTACAGCCTAGTATCATAGCATGACTCAATTTGGCAATGTATAATGTGGAGTGCAAAACATTTATCATTCATTTGCAGAGTAATTAATTATTACATAAGTCTATAGGGAAAAATCATTTACAGTACATTTTAATGGTATATATATATATAAACTATTGTGCAAAATTACAGTTGCTAAAATATGCAATTTGAGAGTGGATCTGATTACGGAAGACATACAATAAGTTTAAATGTCCATACATAAGTGCATGTATTGCAATTCAATTGCAAGTGGGCATTTTGGAGCATAACTGATGAAGTGAATAATTAAAGCAGTTTTTGTTCAGCTCTATATTGGAAAGCTGGAGTACATAACAATAAAAATGTGACCCGGAGCCAAAAAATTTTTGATGCTCCAGCTCCGCTCCCAGATAAAATACTGTGGCTCCGGCAACTGTTCCAAGTCGGCCCCGACTTCACGCTTTTCAGTTGAAGATTTTAATTTACATACTTAATTTTTTTGCCCACAAATTCCTTTCTTTACCTTCATTAAAGATCTGGCAAAATACAATTTTCTTCTCATCAAACTTGAAATGTTCTTTTCTTAAAGTAAAAGCTAAAGCTTTTACTTTTAAAAAAGGAAGTTTCATGGAATTTTAAACATAAAAATCTTAAATTTCTTCTACACTTTTCAAACAATCAAAATTGTACAACTACACATGTAAACAACAGGCAGCCATATTTGTTTTCAAATAGTGTTGCCAATTAGCTCAAGTAGAAAGTAGAAGTGAAGTAGTGTTACCATGTTTTTGTGAGAAATTTTCTCCCTAATTAAAACCCCCATAAAAAACAATATAATTAAAATACTGAATAATGATGTAATTAAGATATTTTAAGCCTGGAAATTTAAAAGTCTGAAAGAAAAAAAAGATTTAAAATAATATTAAAAACCTAACGAAATCCTGGAGCAGGGTAAAATTTAGAGTTCTAGCTCCAGAGAGAACACAGTTTCGGAGCGCTTTGGCTCCGAGTCTCTGATAAAAAATATATGAAGTGCTCCTAAGACACTATTAACGCATAAGTGTGACATCACATTTGTTATTGATAGCAGCATTGCATTTACATGTAATATACATATTAAGCAGGTCGCACACCAAGATAACAGAGGGAAAATGAATGTGACATAGGAGAAAAAAAAACAGTCGAAACAAAGAAGGAAGCTGTTTCAAACTTGTTTTTCACCCCGAGATCGAGCAACATGTTGCATGAGTTTTTGTAATGAAAGATATAAGTTAACTTCTATTTGTATTTTTTGTTTTTTTTTAACATTTTGAAATAAAGATTTAGACCTTTCTTCTATGGAACAGAAATCGGAAAAATGATTTCAAGATTAAGGGATTCCGAGATTAAAAAGTGCATTAGTGCTTGGTATGAGATTTTGTCTTAAGCATGAATAAACAATTGTGATGCAATGTGACAAGCTTATACATTAAAAAAGAAATGCAGTTAGATGGCTCCAAAATTACATTTTGTAACTGTACTAAACTTTATTTACATCTGGATAAAAGATGTAACATTGATTAACCCTCTAAGCATCCTAAATATATTTTTCTGTTGCAGAAGTTTAATTCAAAAGCTTATAAAAAGATATTTCCAATGCATAAGACATAAACTATGTATGGTAATCAAATACAAATCCTCCTACTAATGATTTTCATAGCTATTATTTTATGAATCGTTAAACATGCACACAAAAATACAGCCATACACATAAGAGTAAATGAACAAAAATATATACATTACTTGTATTTGTTCATTTTCTGACTAAATAAACAGCAATCTCTTCCTTTATTATTCCTTCCATCATTATTTGAGTTAAATCAAACTTAATACATGGTTCATACACTTGAGAGAAAATAAAATTCAAGCACGTTTCAACAACTTTTTAGAATATGCTTTACATTCATTAGCTTCTTACTAGTGTTGCCCAAACCCAGTTTGGACAATAGTATGTTTTTCAACGATTACTGAAAATGCAATTCATTTCTGCTTGATCCGATTCTTATATGTAAAGATTGAACTTCATTTAACCCCTTGGAGACAAGTGACCGGTATACGTGCCACATAAGGAGTTCAGAAGCAGTGATTATTCTCACCAGTAAATCTTTATTGTAAATTTTGTCTTATTTAATCAAAGCATTTTCCCGATTCAATTAGGCAAAAATTTCTGTTTTGAAAAACCGGTGATAAAAGATTAAAAATTCTGTAAGCTATGCTCGTCCCGAAGGGGTTAAGATTCGAATACACATTTAAATATACAATACACTATTTTCATGTTAATCTTCTTATACTTAGGAATGAGGGCGGTGGCACACTTGGTGTATTGTTAAGGGGTTAAAATGGCTCTAGAATAAGTATAATATATAAGGGAAAGAATCCTTACAGTGCCTGTATTTAAAAAAATTCTTATGAGATTTTTAAACAAATTTATAATAAATATTTTAAGACAAATTATTATTCAATTTTTAAAGAACAGAGTATTCTAACTTAGTATGGCACATCAATACTATGAAAAAAAAAAAAAAAAATCATACATCATAAAAATTTAATTAAAGCTTGATCTTATTTCTTTGAGAGGAAAAAAAAATGATCACTGTAAGAGCACAAGTAAAGTCTCAACTGAAGTTACTTTTGATGATACTGCACTTTTACTATTTAAAGATTTGCTTATAGAGAATATTACTAAAAATCAAGCATAAGCTGGAGATTTCTCCTTATTAAACAATACTGCTGCTACCATTTATCATAATACATTTTCTACCTATAAACATTTTAAGAAAATGAAAGTCTAATAATTTTTTTTCCCCTAACTAGCAAAAAGTGCTGAAATTTCATTTCAAAATTTAAGGACTATTATTACATTTTTTTAAATTTTCAGGGACTTACAGGAAGTTATTCAGTAAAGTAGTTTAGGCATTATGCAGGTTTAAAGTTTGGAACTCAATGTTAAATTCATTTTTAATCATTGTAAAATACATTGTAATGATGTAATTTTTGAAGCATAATTCAAATCTACTTGGTGGTAAGGAGCTGTAATTTTGAATTTGTATATTTGAAGTTTCTACATACAGATATGTTAAAACATTTATATGTTACAATTCATATTGTTTTTGAAAATTAATTTCAAAATGTATATTTTCTAAATTAATTTTTGAAGAAAATATGAACTAGGTGACATTTTAATTTTTTAAAACAAGTTTCAATTTCTAGAACATAAATCAATAATATGTCCAATCCGTCCGTGTCTTTAAGGGTTAATATCTCAGCTAATTATGGACGATTTTTTTGGAAAATCATTATCAACAATGCTTTTATACTTCTGCTACAATAGGTACCTTCAGTGCTCCTCAACACCTTTACTGAATGCCCACAAATCAAAATTTGTATCAGAAAAATGCACTTCTCTCATAGACTATATGACCTAGAGTAATCGCTATAGTTTCCCTGCAAGGTTTAAATTAACATCTATTACCTCTAATTTTTTCATTATTTTAATTTTTCATAATTTTAAGCTACATTTTTATGGTATCTCTGAAAATATACCTAAAATTAAAAGAAATGCATTTTTGAGTTCAGCTTCACGAATGCTTTCACATGATACCCCACATGATATAATTTTTTTAACCATTTGGAAAAATGGTTATTGTCCTCGTCAGGGTAGGAAATCAAAAGCATATCTGAAGCTTCTTTTTATTGGTCGAATCTGCATTTTATTCGTTTTCTGATTGGTCTATACAGTAATCTGTATTTCTCTTTACTTTCAACAGAGATGGATACTTCTGTTGCCACTATGACAAAAAGTAATAAAAACTACAAAAAAAAAAAAAAATAATAATAACTCAGAAACAAATTGAGATACAGCTTTCAAACAAATTGCATTTAAAAGTACATTTTTTTCTCTATACGACGGTGTAAAAAGTAATATTGTGGTATGTTTAGCAGTTTAAGAATGAAATTTCATTTAAAATTGGTCGATGGAAAAGCCTTTTCCCGAACAGCCAATGAAATGCTTGGATAATACGCAAGCTTCAGGTGGATAATACACAAGTTTCAGGAAATCTGACGAGTCGCAGGCGATTTTTGTCGCTTGCAATTTTTACGTGTAATAACTCCATGCGATTTTTTCATGTCTCAAATTTTAGTCGTTGAAAAAATCATTTTCCAAATGGTCGTTGTAATTTGTTAAATTGCTTTTATATTATTTTATTTGTAGTTTTTTTTTTCCAAGTAACTTAATTAGCCCCTCTACATTTTTCCTAAATATATTTGTGAATGTTTAATAATCTGTAAATATGTGGATCAATAGTTTATTATTTCCCCCAATTTGAACTTTCCACGTTCCATAGTTTATGACTAAAAAGGGTATGACCGAGACGGACACAGGAGTGATTTTATAATGGTCCTGTTTTTACTTTTTAAGTACAGAGCCCTAAAAATACTAAAATAATGTTCTGTTGAAACAGTTGTACTGACATAAGATGGCCATGAGCAATAAAAATAATTTAATTGCAATATAAAAGAAAATTTTTATCAGTTATTGCAGAATTATTAAAAAATGATTCAAAAATTTTTTAGATACTAAACCTGTTAACTAATGTTTTCGAAAATGCATACGGTTTTTGTGACAGTAGTCTGTAACATTATTCACCAAATTGAAACCCAATCAAAAGCATAGTGTAGTCGCTATCATGTTCACTCATACTTAGTGACATCATCGAAAGGTGACCAAAATTCAGCACTGGAGAAATTCAAATATACACGCATAATAATAACCTTAAATACATCAGATTGCTTCAATATATATACCCATTCATCTAAATGGCTAGCAGTAGAGAAATCCACACAAAAAAGTAGATCTATGCTTTTATTTGTTCCAACAAAGCTTCCTGTGTCTGGTGAGCAGCTACTACTACAGAATCTATCTGTATTTGAAGTATAGGAAGTCAAATTTACTATCAGTCAAGAATCTCCTCAGGACTGAAGCCAGTCCTGAAAGTCTCAAACCCATGAGTCTGAGCCCTAAGTAATAAATTTTATAATTGAGAAGAGGTAGATAAACAGTAATCTTTAAATTACTCCCTAATAATGCCAAAATTTTTCCCCTTCTCCTAAGATGTTTTGATTGTTTTAGTACAATTCAAGATGTATATTTACCTATTTGATGATTATTTTTTGAAGATTGTTAAATTATAAAATTAAAAACAGATTTATACAGCAAATTTTAATGCAGTTCAATTTTATATATATCCCCCCCCCCCCCATATGTGATTTTAATACATGAAGATAAAAAAAAAAAATTACAATGGTGTTACATTTCATAAAAAAATATATATTATCAATGCTCGTTATAATGACCACCCATTATACTGTCCGTTCCATTATAATGACCAATGAAAAATGCCCTGAAATATACCCCCTTTATGCTAGGTTATATTTACATCCAATACAACGATTGACCAGCAGCTTATTTCCTAATACAGTGACTGAACTGACCTTTCCTCCCGATTTTTTTCCCAAGAAAAGATTGCCATTTTCTTTCACCAAGGACTAGTTGCAGAGTTCACAATTAAGGTCTGAAGGGAGTAGAAAGAATAGATTTCATACTGGGATGAAGTTTTGAAATGATTCGCTTGAATCTGATTCACCTTGGCATAAGCATATGTGTACTCGCTTGCACATGCATTCAGTTTATTGCATGTGTGCATTTTTCCAAGATAGCTATTTGAAACAAATGAAATGTGATTATCTTGGATACAAAATTTAAAGCTTTGACAGCAGTTGATTAAAAATTGATGCCAAAATCTGAAATTGCTAAAACATTTAACATGCTAAAAAGTTTATTTATGATCATTTAAAAATTCGTAATAATATTCTATTATAGAATTTCCTTTGAAACCTTAATTTTCTTGGACCTGATTAGAGTTTATAATTTTTGGGGTTCACTTTTGTTATAGCGACCTTCCATTATAAAGACCCTTTACTTTTGCATTTGAGTGGTTATTATAACAAGCGTCAACTGTATATAATTGAAATACATAAAAATTTGCTAAGTAAACCACATTTCTAATGTTATATAATGCATCTAAATAATCTTCAACCAGAAATCAGCAGTAAATATACATCTTATGTTAATACAATCATAAGAAAATCTAAAAAATAAAATGTCAAGCACAGGAAGAACACATTAAAACAAATTAAGCTAATATGTATTTATTACAATGAAAAAACAAAACAAAACAAAAACGATGTCTCTATACAAATCATCAAACTAAAATCGCTCAGCAAAGTACATATATGATAAAAGTATATTCATGACATGTTTCAGTCTATTTTATTTACATTATTTTCAGCTTTCATTTAGAAGGATCACAGTAGCCAAATTAATGTCATTGTTGCAAGTCTGTAGTGCACGAACTACATTCTGACGATCAAATCCCATTTCAACAAGTGTTTTCACCTAAAAATTTAAAGATACACATAAATGTTAAGTACAATTTAATTATAATTTGTTGAAAATACAGTTCCCTCACATGCATTCATAAAAACTTCTTTTAAAAAATCAAATAAAATTATTAATTTAAAAATATAAAAATGTTACAGGAAAATAATGCAGATAGCATCTTCATAAGATTATAGAACCTTGCCTCCCTCCTTCTGTTAAATAATATATAGTCCTATTCTTAGAGATTAACAGTAAAACTTTAGCTATACTTTAGAAAAATTTCTTAGAAAAATTGTTCAGTATTAAAAAATATAACAATACACTTTTTAAAAGCATGGCTTGCAGATACTAGTACATTATTGAATTTCAACATCATATGTATGGGTTTTTTTTTTTTTTTTTTTTCTTTTATGCGAACAAACCAGATCTGTGAAAACTGATTTGTGTTACGATTTATGTTGATGCTAACCTTATAATAAATACACATAAAATAAAGAAATAATTAAAAGAAAGAAGCACATTAAAGAGAAAAATAAATTCATTCAAAATATCCATCAGAATTTTCTAACCATTTTATTATTTGTAAAGGGGAGTAGGGAGGGTAGAGTAGGGAAAGAAATTTTCAGGAAAAGAACAGAATCAGTTCCGAGTTATTCAGCTAAAAAAATCGTGGTAATCAGAGCAATAATAAAAAACGAAATAGTCTGTTTCTATAAATGTAAGGCTTCTGTGGGGAATAGACAGAAATTCAATTATAGATACTCTGGGGAATAGAGATAATAAGGGGAGGGAAATTATTTATATAAACTTTTTTAGTGCTTGTTAAAGCCCCCCCCCCCTCCCCCTCCACACACACCTTTTTTTCATATTTTGTTTACTTTCTTAACAAGCTTTTCAACGATTTAATAATTAAACCTTTAAAGTGCTAAATTAATAACATTTTTCAATAGAGAACTTTCAATTTTCTTGAAAATAAGATAGCTTACATTCTATTTAAAAATGCAGTTACTATATTGCAATAAAACATTTTTTAAAAACATAGTTTTTATGAGCTGAATAACAAGTGTAATATAATTAGTCACAATACTGTATCAGCAAAATCTAAAATTAATGAAAAAAAGATTAATCTACTTAGCCGATGTATAAAAATAAAATGCACTTTTTCTTTCTAAAATTATGTTTAAAAGAAAAGAGAGAATTCAAAATAAGAATAAATATAAACTGCTTGGAATTACCAGATTACTTTTTTTCCCCTTTAAATAAAAGTTACTGAAAATACTTTATTTTAAAAATTAATACAAAAAACAAAATGTTCCTTATATATTAGAAAGTACAATAACCACATTTATTATAACAGAAAGCTGTTGTTGTAAATACCTGATCTTCTTGAACTGGACTAGATATTTCAACATGATTCTGATTAATACCATTCGCCATATCACTGGATTCTAATAGAGAACAAATTGATAATTCATAACACTTTAAGATGATTGTTATAAACATTAAAAACAGTACAAACAATTTGCACATATATGCACAGCATACAATAATGTATAAAACATTAATTTAAAATTTTACATATAACAGTTTTTCACAAAAAACCACAGTTACATTAGCTATGTTATGCATTTTTTCAGAACTAGGGGGGTCTGCCCCCTTGCGAAAAATTTCAAAATAAGTTAATATAAAATTTGAATAGTTTTAAATCTGACGTAATTTTCACCAAAGTTTTTGTTTTCTTTTTAATATTCACGTGAATATACTTTTGTTGTTAGAAAGGAAATATTTGCACTCTTAGAATTCACAATAATAGTTTAAAAAATTATCTCAAAATATGAAATAAATGTCTCGCGCAAATATATTTTAAAATTTAAACTGTTTGGCAATATTATTGTTTGTCCATTTTAAATATGATGAAATTTCCTCCATTTACGACTTTTAATGCATATGAATCAATTTATCATTTTACAATTTTCTTTCTCTTTTAGTTTTTATGACTTAATTTTATATATTTCCTTGCTTTTGAAATGTTACCCTTTAATTCTAATTTGAAAAAAAATTTCTGTTTATAATAGTCACATGTAAATAAATTTTTAATTTGAAGGAAATATTATACTTTTTGCTGTTTTAAAAATTGGCAACAAATTAAAATAATACCCTTTTCTAAAAAAATTAAAAAATATTTCTCAAAATGCTGAATATAAAACGGAAATAAATCCTCAAAAAAATGAATCAAATAAAAAAAATTAATTCAATCTGCACATCGCAAACTTCTAATGTATAAAATGATCTAAAGATGATTAGACTACAAATTCCTATGTATAGCTTTTACCCCTATAAAACTTTTTTAATGGAACAATTTTGACCAACTTTAACATTAAAATCTCTTAAAATAATTCTTCGATTTGAAAACTGTCTGCATCAGTGTGTTTAACATTTCTCTGTAGTACCACCGATTTTAATATTTTTGTATGCAATAGTTTTCTTAATATTAACGAAGAAAGACCCCCCCACGGTCACAAAAAATTCAAAACCGGCGGTGGTGACAGTGTTAGTTACCTTTTTTTAGAACAGAGAGATAAGTATCCCATAAGCTTTTAATTTTTACTGTTTAGTCTTTAAATAAGCTTAATATTAAAAATATTTATAGTTTTTGATTAGCCAAATACAACAAGCACACCAAGTGCAAATGTTGGTCCAAAAGCTAACACAGGTGCTATTCACAAATATTATGAAAAGTATGTATGCTGAAACTTGTTTAATTGGGAGTCCTTTTTACATTATTGACTGAATTAAGGAAGTAAGCCATGAATATAATTTTTTTTTTCAACATTTCTTTTCAAGCACCATGCAAGTTTAAATCTGAAAAAATAAATAAATAAATAAATAAATAAAAATAAAATAAGTTCAATATTCTGAATTGAAACATTATAAATGCCCTTCCACCTCCATCACCACACACACATTATTTAAATATAGATTTTATAAGATACATCATGAATTACTTTAAGTCTGCAACTCGGTTAATGAATTAATTTTAAAGAGTAATAAAATACTGTTGGCAGTTAAAATATTTTAGTCACAATTTGATGAAAAGTATAACTATATTACTAAATACAAAATATAGAAGAAATTAACATTTCACTACACAGCTGGTATAAAGTTGATTTCATTTAGCATTATTGCTGATTTTTTTTTTTTTTTTTTTTTTAATTGCATAGTGAGGCTACTAATATCAAAAATATATTAGTAGTTTATCATAGCTAGTACTCTGGTGCAAAATCGAGACTGTTCTCCATCTAATGGAAAAGTGTAATTACTGTGGTCATTAACAATGTGTTTTTCAATTATGGTTTCAGGCATATAGTAAAGGCACTTGGATATGTTTAAAAATTCACTGCTATTTCTTACAAAGTTGTCACTTTGTTTATGGAGTAAATTTGAACTAAAAATCAGGAAATAAAACAAATAAAATTTAATCTTTTTTTAAAGGCTAAATTTTACTATTATTTGATGAGGACTCTAAAATAATACAGAGCAAACAATTAGATCCTATCAAATAAGATAGCAGGCTAACATGAAATAAAAAACAGCAGTATAAACATAATATATGCTTAACTAAATGATACCTACCTCCAGCATTCTCGTCTTGCTGTGGTGTATGTCTTAACAAGGCAGTGGGATTAAAGGCATTATTCCAGATATTCTGTGTATGAAAACTACCAAATAAACCTCCATCATTAGGAGGGACGAGCCTTTCTGCATAACCTTGTGCCATCTGCTGTCGACTGTGGAACTGCTAAAAATTATACATTTAAAAAAAATTACTAACAAACAGTAAGAGCTGCTAACTGCTAAAAATTATACATTTAAAAAAATGTTCATTTTTCTATATGGCCTTCTGTTTTATGGTGTAGTACGTATGCGGATAGTCTGGGTGGCAGGAGACGTTGTGTGGGAGTAGGGGTTATGCAGATGAAAAAATTTCGTCATTTTAGCAAGCTTGAAAATTGTAATTACTCTTTGGCAACCTATTATTAATTTGCCAGATACAAATTCTGTTGCAAAGTTAATGAAAGATGGCTTTAAATCTGGCAATGAAAGTGGCAGTAAAAGAGAGATTTATAGATTAAAAAATATGTCCCCTTCACATCATTTTAGCAAGCCTGAAAATTGTAACATATTATTACTCTTTGGCTATCAGACAACTTATAATTAATTTGCCAGACACAAATTCAGTTGCTAAGTTAATGCCAGACAGCTTTAAATCTGGCAACGAAAGTGCCTGTCTGAAGAGTGGTTCATAGGTTTATAAAAATATGTCCCCTTCACGTCATTTAGCAAGCTTGAAAATTGCAATATATTACTCTTTGGCTACCAGACAACTGATAATTAATTTGCCAGACACAAATTCGGTTGTTAAGTTAATGCCAGATGGCTTTAAATCTGGCAGCAAAAGACCCTATTAGATGAGTGGTTTATAGGTTAAAAAAATATCTTCACGTCATTTTAGCAAGCTTAAAAATTGCAATATATTACTCTTTCGCTGCCAGTTTTAAAGCCATCTGGCATTAACTTTGCAACTGAAATTGTGTCTGGCAAATTAATTATAGGTTAAAAAGCAGAAAACCAACGTTTAAAAATGCACAAATAATACGTGAAAAGCAGAAAACAGCTGTTTCGAATCTACTAGTGAGATTCTTCTTCAGTAAAAGATAGAGCAAGACACAGCGTGCTAGAAAAAGCAAGGCTGAGCAAAATGACAGACGCGCCGGCATATATACTCGATACGGGTAGCGAATGCGCCAAAAACAACCAATGAGACAGAAGCAGATGAAACGAATGAGTGGACAAGTAGCGACATCTACCAGAGAACGAGAGAAAAAGAAACCAAAAAGGGTAAATTAAATTAATGCTTTCCAAATATTTAGAAAATCAGGAGTACTAGATAAGTCATTGACTAAAGAGAGAGAATTTTTAATGATGTGGTAAGCTTCCCAAAAATCAAAATCAATGTTAAAACAACATTTCTGGATAATGATGGCCGAGGAAAAATTGAACCTATGTTGAAAAGACCAAAAATGTTGAGCAATAGAAGAATGTTTAAGCTCCTGATTTTTAACATAACCCTCATGCTCTTTTAAGCGAAATCTAAGAGTATGTTTAGTCTGCCCAATTATAAGATAGACCACATATAAGGAACCACATAAATAACCACATAAACAGGAAATATATGAAAGGACCACATAAAAATTCTCACTCTTTAGTCAATGACTTATCTAGTACTCCTGATTTTCCAAGTATTTGAAAAGCATTAATTTAATTTCCCCTTTTTGGTTTCTTTTTCTCTCATTCTCCGATAGGAGTCGCTACTTGACCACTCATTCGTTTCATCTGCTTATGTCTCACTGGTTGTTTTTAGCGCATTCGCTACCCATATTGGGTATATAGATCGGCGTGCCTGTCATTTTGCTCAGCCTTGCTTTTTCTAGCATGCTGTGTCTTGCTCTATCTTGCACTGAAGAAGAATCTCGCTAGCAGATTTGAAACAGCTGCTTTTCATGTATTATTTGTACATTTTTAAACGTTGGTTTTCTGCTTTTTCATATTCCTGCACAAAGGCTTTAACTGCTATTTTAATTATAGGTTGTCTGATAGTCAAAGAGTAATATGTTATACAGGGCTTGAATTTCAGGACGGGATGGCAGGATTCGCCCCAAAACTTTGAAAACCCGCCCAAAAGAATATCGTGGGCGGGAGACTCCCGCCCAAAAAATTCAACCCTTTCCGAAAAATTTTGCATTTTGAAACTACGATCAACACCCGCGAGCCTTGCAAATTTTGTGATTTTTTTTCGTGCGACCGACACATTTTGGGTGGTTTTTATTTCGCGATTAATAGAAAAATTTTACGATTTTTTTTACCGAGGTCGATTGTCAAGTTTCGTGTTATTTTCGGGGTGAGTCTGTTCCAAATGTTCCGAAAATTTAAGGCATTCGGTTCCGAAATTTATCAAAAATTGGTCATCAGTCTGAAAATTCAGACATAAAAAATATAATTGAAAAAATCATGAATTTCGACAAATGGTCACCGAAAAAATTAATTTTATCGCGAATAGACGTGGAAAAAATGCTAATTTCGTCAAAGGTTCGCAAATAAAATGCAAATTTCATCAATTATCGCAGAAATAATGCGACTTTCGGCAAAGGATCGCAGTAAAAAACGCGCGTTTCGTCTAAAGATCGCAGAGAAAATGCAAATTTCACCAAAGGATAGTGAAAAAACGCAAATTTCTTCAAAAAATCGTGGAAAAACTCAATTTTTTTCAAATAATCGCGGAAAAAACAAATTTCTTTAAAGGGTAGCGAAAAAAACCGCAAGTTTCGGGAAAAACGCAAATTTCGTCAGAGGATATCGAAAAAAAACCCCAAATTTCTGCCAAAGGATCGCATGAAAAACGCACATTTCTTTAAAGAATCACAGGAAAAACGAGAGTTTTGTCAAATGGCCACTAATAAAACGTGAGTTTTGTGGTAGGATCGCGAAAAAACACGAATTTCGTCAAGGGATCGTGAAAGAAAAACGCGAAATTCATAAAAAGATCATGAAAAAACGCAAATTTCCACAAATGATCGTGGAAAAAACGGGAATTTCAACTAAAGATCGCGAAAAAATGCGAATTTTGTCAAAGAATGGCAGGGAAAAATGCATGAAGTTTTATCAAAGTATCGTGGAAAACACGCGAATTTCATTAAAGAATCTCGTAAAAACGCAAATTTTGTCTAAGGGCTGCAGAAAAAAAACACCGCAAATTTCTTCAAAGGATCGTGAAAAAACATAAATTTCGTCAAAGGATTGTGGAAAAAATGCAGCGGCCTTTAGAAAAAAGCACAAATATAAATATCTATGTTTATTATTATAGGTATAGTTTTTAATCGGATAATATACTCAACTAACTTTTAAAAAAATTGGTTTAACCCGAATCCAACTTGCATTAATCTACATTCAGCCTGAAATCGACCCAAACCAAAACGAAGTTTACTCGACCTGCAACAAAAATAATTGGCGCCGGGAGAGGATTTCCCCCTCGCGCCTCCCCCTTTAATTCACAGAAATTAGGACTTGACAATTTAAAGTTAACCAAGATTTCTTTTGTAATAGAAGAAATGAATCGACGGTTTCCATTTCAAATTTTGGACTTTGTTTAAAATTTGAATGCATAGTAGCTTGTTCAATCAAAGAAAATATCAGGAAGCTAAGTTTTGACTATAATTCCATTAAAAATATAATAAAACAATTTCATTCAGAAATAGATATTTATGATGACATCTCCGAAAATGTTCATGCTAATAGTTAAAAATGAAGACATGTCAGATATTGCAAACTTTTCTGAAATTTTTTTAAGAGAGCATAACCATACATTTCCAGTAATTTCCAAAGTTATAAATTGTGTGCTTGTGCTGTCTGTCACAAGATTAACCTTGTAAAAAGGGATTCAGGGCCCAAAATCGAAAAAAAAATAAAAATTCTGAAGTTTATTTAACAATTCCCATTGTTATCGATGCATGTGATTTGGTTGAAAGTTGAAAAGTAGACTGTATAAAAACTTGACTTTCTTTCTTTTTTTTTAAAAAAAAGAACATTTTGCATAATTATTTTGAATTGTTGATTTAAATTGATTCGGTGGTACTTTGTCATGTCTGTATGAATGTAATTCTTTAAATAACCTGTAAAATAACAATGGGTTTTAAACATTTTTTTCTCCCTCCCAAACTGCTCAACTCCCCTCCATTTACAAATGTTGGGAGGGAGATTCCCCTCCTAGGAGGAAAAAGTGAATTTCAAGCCCTGTTATAATTTTCAAGCTTACAGGGGTGATTGTGACTCAGAGTGAAAAACCCTGAAAATTAATTGATACAAAGTGTGAAAAAAACCTGAAAATTATCGACACAAAATATACCAATATCAATCTATATAACAATTGATGCTGCAACAGCATGGCAATCAAATGACATATTTCAGCTATTGTTTGAAATATACAATTGCAGAAAAACATAATTTGGTAAACTTACATTAACTTCACTGAAAGCTAAATCACTTCATTAAATGGAGAGTGCAATTTATCTTGCTAAATATGCAAAATTCGAATTCTATAATCAGTAAATAAATTTATTCGAAGTACTCATGAAACAAGTACAAATTATGTGTTAAGAGTGTGATTTCTTAGTAGATTTAATGAAAGTCATATATATGGCACCTAGTTATTTGAAAACAGTAAAAAAATGTCAAAACCAATCCAATTTTACTTTTAAGTGGCTAAGTATTAGAGAAATGAAAGAAGAAAAAGAAATTGAGATTGATCACTCAATACCAGGGGTAGTTCAGAGTAAAAAAAAAAAAAGTATCTGAAATTCACAGCAACTTTTCTGAAAAGTTACAGCAGGGGGGGGGGGGGATCACTCCTTTCTAATTATGTGTTTTTTCAGCGATCAAAAGAAATTCACGTTTTTTTTTTCCACGATCTTTTGGCGAAATTTGCGGGGTTTTTTTCGCGATTCTTTAAAGAAATTCATGTTTTTTCCTGTGATCCTTTAACAAAATTTCCATTTTTTTTTTCTGCGATCCTTGACGATGTTTCTGTTTTTCCAGCGATCCTTTGACGAAAAGCGGGTTTTTTTTTCTCCGCGATTCAAAAGTATGGGGAGGGAGGTGAGTATTCCCTGCCAGTTTTGTGTTTTTTCTGCAGTCATTTGACGAAATTAGCGTTTTTTCTGCAATTTTTTAAAGACATTTTTTTTTTTTTTTCGAGATCTTTTAATGAAATTTGCGTTTCTCTCGCTACCTTTGGACGAAAATGGCGTTTTTTTCCTGCAATTTTTTGACGAAAATCTTGGGTTTTTTTCTGTGATCTTTTGCGAATTTTCAGCTTTTTTCGCGATCCTTAGACGAAATTTGTTTTATTTCGAGATCCTTTGGTGAAATTTGCGTTTTTTTCCCTTCTCTTTAACGAAATTGGCGCTTTTTCTCCGATCCTCTGACGATATATCTGTTTTTCCTGCGATCTTTTGACGAAAATTGCAATTTTTCCGCAATGGGGAAAATCCTTCCCAGTTCTAATTATTGTTAGATAATTACTTAATGTAATATCTAACGGGGTTGAAAAAGTTATAGCAGAGTGGCAAATTGCAGTAAGAAGCGTATAGCTGATTTAGAAACCCCATAATAAACTTGAGACTTAATTTAAATAAAACTATAAGTACTTAATGAAGCTGAAAAAGAAAAATGAATTACAACGTAAATGGTGGACAAAAGAAAGATAACAGATTTAAAAGTAACTTAATATTTATTGATTTAAACAAAAGATAAAAGCAAATAATAAAATAAAATGAAACATTAAATTTAAACAGTTACTTAATGCTAAATGACTATGAAACAACAAACTTATCTGCTTTGACATAATATGTATAAGAACTCATGGCATTTGGCGTAAAAGCATCTCGTGAAAAATAATCAGATGAAAAACTATTGTTTTCAATTAAACATGACTTTCAATGCACCAGGACTCCATTTATTAAAAGCACAACAGCTCCTCAAAACCTACTTCAATATATTAACCGGACGATAAACAATTTCACTTTAAAAATACGAACTCTGTAAAACACATGGTCGATCGTAGAACTTTACTTCAAGGTCAATGACACGAGGCAAGCAAGCGGAGAACGAAATTAACTCTCAAACGTAAAGCTCGGACACTTTCAGTAATATGTCCCTCCAGGAAAAACATTTACATTTTCCAAGGACAATTACTTAAGAAACATCGTATCATCTCGAACTACTTGCTCTCAAATATAAAGTTAACTTGAAGAGAATAAAAGTCTAAAGTCTGGCCAAGGATCCAAACACATTTCTTTAACAATGATACCAGAAGCTAATTAAATGGTATTTCCCTAGAGTGTAGACTTCATAAAGCTGAGTTTAAAAGCTGACAGAAAAATAGAACAGACGCCTTTAAGACAAATAAAAGTCGGCACTAAACGCCAGACGACAAACACGTTTAAAAACTCGAAAATGTTGGATGTTCACGGTTGAAGGATATTTATATCACAGCCAGCCACGATAACAGTGCTAGTACGCAGCTCCGGACACGCCCATCGGTCAGCTATGAATAATTACAGAACACGTAACCATGGCGACACCTGACAATGCTAGACGACTCACGCCATCTAGTGGCAGTTGGAAAAACTACGTAAAGATCGTATGGCAGAAAGTAATATAAACAATATTGTAAATGAAATCAATATTGTAACTAAAAGAAAGATAATAGAAATAAACAGAATTATATTAATAGAAACCTAGATAAGAGAAAAGAAATAAAAAAATGTTTTTATTTATAAGTGAGCTAAAACAGGAACTTATAGAATGAGATGGAAAATGGATATTCATATGTACAGGGACAAGAATGGGAAAGCTCAAATTGGTTATCAATTATGTGTTTATTCTGCAGTCCTTTGACGAAATTCACGTTTTTTTCTGCGATTCTTTAAAAAAATTCATGTTTTTTCCCCGTGATTCTTTAACGAAATTTGCACTTTTCGAGCGATCCTTTGACAATATTTCAGTTTTTCCTGCGATCTTTTGACGAAAATCGTGCTTTTTTGTGAGATCCTTTGCGAAATGTGTGCTTTTTTTCGCGATCCTTTGACAAAATTTGTGTTTATTTCGCGATCATTCGACGATTTGTGTTTATTTCGAGATTTTTTGACGAAATTCGAATTTTTTCCGTAATCCTATGGCGAAATTGTTGACTTTTTTGAGTGAACGATTGAGGAATTGATTTTTTCGAAAAACATTTGTTGAAATTCGCGATTTTTTTATAATATCCGAATTTTCCACTAAACGTAAACCCGGAAGGATCGATCAAAAAACCCGGAACACAATCACCCCTGAATGACATAAAGGACATTTTTTTTTTTAAACCTATAAACCACTCTTCAAACAGGCACTTTTGCTGCCAGTTTTAAAGCTGTCTGGCATTAACTTAGCAACATAATTTGTGTCTGGCAAATTAATTATAGGTTGTCTGACAGCCAAAGAGTAATATGTTATAATTTTCAAGCTTGCTAGAATGACATGAACGGGACATTTTTTTTAAAAACCTATAAACCACTCTTCAAACCAGTCATGTCGTTGCCAGATTTAAAGCTGCCTGGCATTATCTTTGCAACCGAAGTTGTGCCTGGCACATTAATTATAGGATGTCTGATATCCAAAGAGTAATATGTTGCAATTTTCATGCTTGCTAAAATGACGTGTAAGGGACATTTTTTTTTCAACCTATAAACCACTTTACAAACAGACACTTTCATTGCCAGTAAAGCCGTCTGGCATTAACTTAGCAACCGAATTTGTGTCTAGCAAATTCCTTATAGGTTGTCTGATAGACAAAGCGCAATATGTTATATTTTTCAAGCTTGCTAAAATGACGTGAAGGGGACATATTTTTTTAATCAATTAACCACTCTTCAAACAGGCACAGATTTAATCATAAAATATTTCTATTTGCTTATTAGGTATGGTGATGTGGCTTGAGTTTTGTAATCCTAAGGTCGCTGGTAGAAAATAAAATTTGAATTTTTAAGAGGAGGATGGCTCCTCTCTAGCATTTGTAAATGGAAGAGAACATTCATAAACAGTTGGAAGGGAGACAAAGAAGCTCTGTTGTTTGGCTGCCACTGACTTTGTACACGTACTGCACACAAAGTAATAAACCTGCAGATTCTAAGTAGAATAAGGAACATTGAATATTAAAAAGTATAACATTAAAATTTGGTAATAAAAAAATAGTAATCTAGAAAAAAAAATGTATTCTAATTTTTTAGTGCCAGTTAAAATATTTATTTTTAAAGAGAAATCTGCTTCACATTTAAAAATGAAAGTTGAAAGATTGGGGTTTATGCTCATGGGCTACATCAATAAATCATTAAACTCCTCCGAACCATCTTCCATAAATCAGTTGAATAGCTTAGGCAAGAAATATATACACAGCTAGGTTACAATATCAGGGACAAATTGCATACAGATGCTGAGGAATCGCAGAATTCTCATTTTCTACATGATTTATAAAAATTATATTTGTACATAATAATTTATTTTATCGTCAGAAATTCTATACAATTATTTAATAGCCACTATGAAAATGCTAACAATACAGTGTAGTGCAATACTGTACTTATACACGAGAAAACACACTTAGAATCTCGAAAGTTCCGGCTTTTTACAGCATGGAAGTAGAAATTCACTTTGCCAGCATTTGGCTTTATGCAGGAGAAAATTATGGTAGCCAGAGAAAATGGCTTGGTAACAAATTAGACTCTACAAATAATAAGTGTGGGGCATTTAATTTCAACTCATAGACTGAATTTGGCCATATCAAGCTAAATTAAAAGTACAATATAGCTTTTAAAAACAGCAACCATATAAATTTTATCAGAATTTTCCTAAATATTAAGACAGCTTAAAAAAGTGGGAAGGGCCTTAAATATCTGAAGTTTTGAATTTCCAGTACCATTAAATAGGTTGTAAGAAAGTAAATGCTCTGATTGCACTCATAAAAAGAAAATATTTTAGTGTTGCTTTATATTTAAAAGAATTATGAAATGGTTCTATGAAAGAGGCCAAAATTAAGGATTTATTGAAACATAAAAAATCATGTCATTTTATGGTGATATTTATGTCTATTTATACTATTTAACTTGGATCATGTAGTAAAGATAGAATTTTGTAGTAGTTTTTTCACTCATTTCTAGATGTGCTATAATTGTACAAATTATGTACAAAGGTGTTTCTGATGACAATACAACATTTTAATATTTTTAGGAACTTTATTACAAATCGAAAAAATTTTAAGGTGTTTTTTCATTAACCGAGCAGAGATGATAAATCGGCCTAATATTCAGATGTTTTTATTTTTAAAAATACTCCATAAATTGTATAAAAAAAAACCTGCTGACAAAAAAATATTTACTGTACTGGGCTAAAGGATTAAAAACAGGATTCCTTTTACTACTGTGGAAAATTTTTGGTGAAATCAAAAATATCCCACTAAAAATCACAGAGGACAAAATTGACTATAATGGGTTCCGGTATAAAAAATCAAATATAATTGATTACACATCTGATTTTCAAGACATACTGTACAAGGAAGTTCTCATAACAACACAATCAAGTATAACAGGCTATAATATATTTATTAACCCATTAACCGCTGACATTGCATTCATGCAATAGTCAAAATAAATACACAAGTTTAATTTATTTATCTGCCCACCACTATTTTTCAATTAAAAAATTAGCCTTATGTAAGGGCACAAAAATTTAAGATAACATAAAGCGAGAAATATCTTTCGCGATTTGTAGTGGCAAACGCCGTTCAGCTAAAAAGTTGAAAAGCTCAACGTCATAGTTTTGGCGGTTAATGGGTTAAACAGAGAGAGAGAGAGAAAGAAAAGGACCCCTATATAATTTCAAAGCATTTCAACAAAGTCTGTAAATTTCATGCAGTTATGTGCAAAAATGAGTGTGAATGTATCAGAAAATTTTCAATTCCTTAGAAGGGAAAAAATACATAGAGATCATTTTTAATGGACAAGGGGTGGGAAATTAAAAAGAAAAAAATACCATCCAGCAACATGCAGTAAAATATAGACAAAAGTTACACAACTGCAAAAGTAATTCATTACTACAACGCATTTTCAATGCAACATTTCAAAAAATCCACTCACTAACGGTGAATATATTGATGTAATTTCACATCCTTTTCAATAAAAAAAAGAATAAAAATATAACATGGCAAATATTCATTCTCGTTTATCTTTTAAGTTATATAAAATCTTACATTAGAATTCACTCTTTGTGATTCTCGTGCTCTTGTTAGAAGAAGCTGTTGCTCCATCATCTCGAGCTGTTGCTGTCGCTGAATTTCTATAGTTGCTCCCATAGGGACGGAACCCTCGCTCGGAGGAGAAGAGTCTAAAATCCAGCCAAAGCATACAGAAGCACATTTAGCTACAAACCTTGGGATTTTGAATATGTCTAAGACATGCAAAACATTCCATCTACAAATGACTCCAGCAATCTATAGAGGAAATTGCATAGCATAATTTATAAACTAACATAATATATTAAAGGTTATTATACACAAATATGAAATTGGTCCATACAAAAAAAAAAAAAAAAAAAAAAAAAGAAAAAGAAAAGAAAGAAAGGAGACATTTTTTTCAATTATACTAAGGACAAATTCTTCAGGATCTGCATGATAAATTGGCAATAATTTTGCATGCACTTCCTTATTTCACATCAGATTTATAAAACTATGCTTACATATATATATTTTTTACTTTCTTCTACCTTTACATGAAAAAAGTATTGGATTCATGAAAATTTTCGAATTCCAGTTTTCGACTGATTTACATATTTTATGGTCAGAGATTCTGAAACATGTTTTTACAAAATGTCTGTGTGACACAAATTTTGTGGGCACTGTATCTCAAGAACTAATGCACGGAATTTAATAAAACTCTAAATTCAGTCCCCGATATAAATTGGTGCTGATTACTTTTTTGTGTAAATCATCCAACAGGTGGCACCGCTATGCTGCATTTTTCACGATTTCTGCAATAGCTATATCTCAAGAACTAATGCAAGGATTTTCATAAAATTTGAGATTTAGTTAATCCTTGATATAATTTGGTGCTGGTTACTTTTTGGTGTAAATTTCTAACAGGTAGCGGTGCTATGCCTCATTCATGATTATCGCAACAGTTCTATCTCAAGCTCTAATGCACAAATTTTCATCAAACTTCAGATTCAGTTAGTTCCTGATATAAATTGGTCCCAATTAGTTTTTGGTGTAAATCGCACAACAGGTGATGCTGCAATGTAGAATTTTATGATTTCTGCAATAGCTCTATCTCAAAAACTAATGAATGGATTTTCATCAAACTTCAGATTCAGTTAGAAGTTGACACAAGTTGTTGCTGATTAGATTTTGCTGTAAATCACCTAACCAGTGGTGCTGCTATGCTGCATTTTTCTGGATGTATTAACTTGTATAACATAAAAGAAAATTTTGGGATTGCCACATCCAACTAGTTTTTTTTTTCCCTCCCCAGGTAGATATACTTAAGTGTTAAATGCCAATAGAAATCATCATGTCTAATCAGTAGGAAATTAGAGCAACCACAGCATCTGGACTGTGCACAGGATGAATTGCTAAGGAAATTCTGTTTCTCAATAACGTTCCTTTATGTACAATGTAAAGAAGATATAAGAAAAGCTGTTGATCCTGATGTCATCACACCAGAAATAAACAAGAAAGAAAAATCATGCGTCAAGCACAGATTATGAAACACATTTTTTTAATGAAAGCTGTTCATTGTAGATGTACCTGCACTAGCTATTTTTTAAAATATGCCCATTTTTATATTTTTATTTTAAAAGTTTTTTATGATATTTCTTCAAAATAGTGACAATCTGATTACTTCCATTGTTTCAGATAAAAGAGAAATAATGAAAAATATCAGACATGTGATTTTTTAGACCTTTTCTATTTGCAAATTATTTCAGTAAATAAATATATATATATATATGCACGTGTACTTTACTTTTGTAACAGAATAAAAATTCATATTTATTGCAAATCATGAGAATATTGCCAATTAAGCTTATTTTATCTTTATTCATTATGACTTTTACACTAATTAAACTAGAGAGAAAAATTGATTGTGACAATGTGACGTAATTTTTACTGATTTTTCATTTCTTAATTCTAAAGATTAGAATTTGAGCCTTTATTGATTGTTGAACTATTTCAGAAATTGAATATTGAATTAAAAAAAAAACATATCCATATATATATCCTTATTATTTGTACGTGTAGAAATCATTTGTTATTTTAAAATATACTTTTCTACAAACCGATACTTATCTGTATTATCCTGGCCAGGTCATATTCACCGTGCTAACAATGGTGCCAAAAAAACCCAAACAATTACAGTCAGTAACCTGTATTACTTATTTAATTTTGCTTTCATCCTTCTAAGTACATAGTTAATATTATATAGTTACCATATTAAAGGCAGTGGCAGAAGTATTTATATTCATATAACTATATAATATGATATACAGGGTGTTTATAAAGTCCCGGACCCATTTTGATGTTTAATAACTCATAAAATAATGGATATAAACAAACTTATGGCATTTATTGATGGAATAACTAATATATTTTCCTTTTCAGGTTTGAATATCTTTACTTTTGTAAATATCGTCTGCGCGTGTGGTTAATTTCAGATAATTTCATTTTCCAGTCTAAATAACTGTACTTTTCTAAATATTGTCTGCTTATTAATTGCATTTTTCTCTCTTTTGTTTTTGGCAACTATTGCAATGTTATGTTTACTTTCGATGTGTTTGTTCTATGTTACTTTTGTATGTGATGTTTTATTTGAGCCGATATTAAGGAGAATGCATACACCACAAGAGAAAGCACAGATTTTATGGTGGTTCAACCTCTGTGGATGCCAACATGCTTGCCGCTAAATGGCGTGAAATTGACTATCGACTTGATATTCTCCATGCGACGAAGGGGGCACACGTGGAAGTTCATTGACAAGGGTCATGAAACTTTTTGAGTCTATCTAACCATTTATGTTATTAATTTTAATCTATCTTTATTATTTTATGAGTTATTAAACATCAAAATGGGTCTGGGACTTTATAAACACCATGTAGTATATATCTACCCTATATATATAAAATCGTAATGAATCGAATTGAAACGAATTTATGTAACGATTCTATGAAACGACTGATTAAACAACTGATTACGTTTCACGGCGATTTCTCCTAAAATATGGAATATTTTGCGATGAAATTAACACTAAAAATTCGTATTGATCCACAGATCTCAAAACTGGTATTGGAATTTTAAAATTAGAATCAGTTTTCGAAATATTAATTTTTTTCTAATTTTAAATACCTTTTTTCTAATGATGGCAACTCAAATTTGAATCCTAACAGATTTTTTTTTTCATATTTTAGAAAAGGTTATTTTAACCCTTAAATGCCTGATTTTTCAAAAATCACTGTAATAATGTTTTTCGGCTTTCATTTTTTAAGTTAATCATGGGAAAAATACTTAAAAAATCATATTTTATTTTAAGTATAGTTTACGGCTAAAAAACCGTTTGTTACTAATTGGCAATACTGGTGTTTAATTGAAAAAATAATTTCCCTTGATAAAATTCTATAATATTAAACACACAAGAATTTTAGGAACTATAATAAGAAATAAATTTTACTTGCTCACTGCAGGTCAAAATAGGATATTTCGCAAGCTTCCAAAGAAAACAAAAAGAACAAGTAGCAACAATTGAAAAAATAAATCTATTTTTATTCTTAAACAGCACAAGTGTTGCCATCTACATGTTCAAAATCGATTTAATAATATTTTCAGAATGTATTTTATTGGCAACATTAGGCATTATAGCTTCAATATTATTCAAATAGTATTTTAGAGCCTAAATTGGGTATGTTGCCGAAAAGCAACACCAGGCATTTAAGGGTTACATTAATTTGGCGACGAGTTTGGCCTCCCTTAAATGTATGCTAAGAAATGCATCATGTTACTTTTATTCAGAATTCAATTTGTATTTCATTATCATTTTATTTAATACAAAACTTTCATTTAAAATTGAAACCTTTAAAATAAATGGCTTTTACTTCATTCTATTTTTTAAA
Source organism: Maratus speciosus (assembly GCA_963932465.1). Lineage (NCBI taxonomy): Eukaryota > Metazoa > Arthropoda > Arachnida > Araneae > Salticidae > Maratus > Maratus speciosus. Next base: position 92,667,846 of record OZ010786.1, on the reverse strand, counting down.
CGAAACGAAAAATATTAGACACAGATGTCATATACGCAACGGGGTACCTAATTGGCACCAAAATGGCGTTATTTTGCCTGACATGGTAATCCGGCTATTGTTGCTTATTTATTAATAAATGTTTATTTGAATTTATTTTCTTTTTATTTACAAAAAATGTTATAAATTGTTTTGTTCTATAGTTATTAATTAATCTTTTATTTATTGTTATTTCATTTTAAAAATAACAGAAAGTAATTTAAAAATACATATGTAACAGGTATTTGAAAACGAGATTTTCGCCAAATTGTCATAAAAAAAAAAAAAAATCATGCCAAACCCGGTGCGTATGTGACAATGCAACAAATCATGAGATTTAATTTCCACTTCGAAGTAACGTTTTAATGTTATTACTTCTCCCGTCGACCAATTTCGCCAAATTATGCAAATTGACATATTTTTTTATTTTAAATAACAATAGAACAAATAAATTAGTGTAACATTAATTAAAATACAAATAAAACGTCGAAATAAAAATCTCTTGATGACGTTAACATGTGTAACTTCCTTAAAGTCAAGTGAATGTGACATTTACGATCAACCATTATTGGCATTTAATCTTATAGTTTGGTGACAGATTTTTTTCGATGGGATAACCAAGTAGCAGCGTTTTAATTTACCACTCGAAAAATAAAAAAATGCTAACTGGCGAGTTAAAAAAAAGCTATTGGCGAGATTTTCACCCAGCTAACATAAAAGTACCAGGAATTCTTTGTGATCATGGCAACTTTTATGTAGTTTTATTCGAAAAAATAATTTTGATACTTTAATCAAAATGGAAACCTTTCTTGTGAAAAGCGAAGGAATCAACCCGTTGTTTATGGCAGTTACATAACTTGGACTATTACAATATATAAACGAAATAATGGGAATAGAATAATATTCGGCGGCTTATCACACCTGTGGCTGGCTAACATTAAAGTACCAAAGTGGCTGCCTGGAATATAAAAAGTGAAGGGATCCGCCTGGAGCTGTTGATGAAGTCACATGACTTAGGCTATTATTATAGAGATTGTTTTCAATTTTAAAAACAGCGCAAAGAATAATATTTCCTAATGATTAAAAATTTATTTTCACGTGACTATTAAAAACAGAGAAAAAAACTTTAAAATTACTATTAAATGAGTACGTGTTAAAGGCAGGAAAATATTGAAAATTATGTCCTGAATATTGAAAGGGAAAGGAAACTATAGTAAATATATATGAAAAATAATAAATACATTAATATGCGTTTAACCCTTTCACGGACAAGGCACTTCTATTCGTAAAATCTTGAAATCAGTGAATGGCACCAGAATTTACAAACAAATTTCGAAATACAAAAATGCTTTTGTTCACTTACTTAATAAAAGGGAAATTTTCATCCCAATATTCTGATGCTAATGTGGCATTTAAGAATTAAAATTAAGTGGTCCAAAAATGAGCCACCGCCCTTAAAGGGGTTAAAGCAGAAAATTTTAGTAATTGTATTATGTCAATCGTTTTATAACGCTGTTAAGAAATACTGAGAGACAAAGACTGTTTACTTAATTCATTTTATTTTAGCTTCTTTTCAAATGTTTAACTAATCTTCTTTAACCAAACACGAAAACAACCATTGGATGACTTAACAGCAACTGATTCTACCTTAAATTTTTGCAATAAAAGGGAATTGAATGGAAACCCGTTTACAGGGAGATTGCTACAGGTTTTTTCAGTATAATTCAATCTTCTCTAATCTTTTTAAAACTGATCAGATTAGTGTGCTTTTAGATTCTACAGTGTCTGAATGGGGGTTGGCGAGCGTAGCTTGCAGGGGGCAGAGCCCCCTAGTATAACATATATTCATAGACAGAGCAATTTATTTATATTGCATAATATTTATTCTGGTGGCCATAGCAAATAGCTGGAAATAAAACTACCATTGTTAATATAGTTTATTGCTAAAAGTTGCCATTTGATGCTATGTACACTAAATTACTGTTTTGTATTACTTCAATTTGCTTTTATATTTATTTTTAACCATGTTATGTATTTATTAAATTTACATTAAATTGCTATTTTCAACCGAATTGGTTACTGACAACCATTTTCGGTGAATTTTCAACCTTGCCTGGGTAATACGTAAATATCTACAAACCTTTCAATAATAAAATCTTCATGTTTGTTTGTATGATGTAGCAGGGAAATGAAATGCAAATCAACATTTAGTCATTTTTGACAGTGGTTATATACTAGTATCTATATTATAAAGGACAAACATATCTGTGCGTAACGCATACGTCATTCTGCGAATGGCAACACTTTGAAATGAAATTTCGCTTTTGCCATTTTCGCTACTGCAAATTTTTAAACTTCTAAACATCCCACATTTTAAATGTTTACACCGTCGTATGCAGAAAAAAATGTACTTTTAAAAGCAATTTATTTGAAAGCTGTATCTCAAATTATTTTTGAGATATCAATTTTTTATAGTTTTTAATACCAATTTTCTAATCGTGGCAACTGAAGTACTTCATTTCTATTAAAAGTGGATTAGTTATTTTTATTGATTATATTCTTACTGATGCCATTTTCTCATTGCAATTAAAAATATCATTTTTAAAAATTTGAACAGAAAATGACGTTATGCTTTAAAAAAGACAATTTCCCTGATGATGCTCTTATATTTCACTATTTTTTCATTTTGCTGATATTGAATTTGAGACAATAGGCAAAATATTTCAGCGACTGAAAATGACATATTTAAAAGTAAACGATAATTTTATTTGATAAAACGAGATATTTCCCCTTGAATACGTCTAAAAGTTATAAATTTCTGGAATTTTTACGCGCAGGTACAGATATTATACTAAGACCTCAAATCATGAGTGGGAATTTTAACATGGAAAGTTGTAATAGTTGACAAACGTGACTTCAAGCTTAAAAAAATATTTATTAATAACCTATTGCGCGTTAAAATGTTTTTAGATGGTTAATATGAATGTGAAACGTGGAAAATGACTTGATTCGGTTTAGAAGTAAAGGTAGAAAATTCTATGATTATATCAAGGTGAAATCATTTATGCGGATTTTTCATTCCGTAACCAAGCATCAATTAATAACTTAATCAAAATTACTTATCTTGATTATATGTTACTGATTACGTTTATGAATAAAGTTTAATTTTTCAATAATTTTAACAGTTGAAGTTTAGGAAAAAGGTATTTTGTTAATCTTAGGTTAAAATATGTCTTTGGAGAGTTAAATTAACAAGTGTAAGATGGATTTTTTATTCTAATTATTTTTTGTCGATGTATTATAAATTTGATGCAACACTTCCTTTGTAAACATTTTCTTTCGTCGAAATTCGACGGGTTCCACCTCGTATATATAAAAGGCAAATGAGAATTTCATTCCGTCTGCTTATAACATGAGTTCTACTGGATAGATTTCAAAGAAACTCATTTTTAATTTTAATATAAATATTTTGATTTAATGCCAAATTAAATAAATATTATTTAATTTGGCACCACCCATACCTTAATGTAGAACACTCATTAAAAATAAGCTGATAACTATAACTAGAAATCAGAATTTTGGCGGACTGTTTCAGATTTTTGCTATTTAAACGGTTTTAAGTTTGGTGATATTTACTTCACAAATGAAAAAGCTTACTAATGGCCTCTACTGTAAGATTTTTTGAAAGCATTATGTGAAAGACAGACAGACAGATTTGAGACATGCTCCAGAATTTTTGTAATACTGTACAATTCTTGAAATATTTCTCTTTCCTATCATCACTAAATTCCATACAATAGAAAATATCTTACAGCCTGATTAATAGAAGACTGAACATTTGACAAACTTCTATTCTTAAATTACCATAATAAAATCTGTTTTGCTAAACAGCAGTTTGAAAATACAAAAAATACAGAAATCAGGATAACATTAAATTGAAATTACAAAAATCCAAAAAAAAATTCCAATATACAGATCAATTCCTGATAAATCTATAGAATTGGAAACGTAAAATATATTTTGAGTTTGGTTCTAGCAATAATTTATGAAAAAAAAAAAAAAAAAAGTTATAAGTAAATAAACATCTTAAATCAATCAATCAGATATAAACAAAACAAATACTTTTATTTGTATAATGATAAAAATTAAGGATTGGATTGCAGAAGAAATTCAAGCAATTTTTGCTCTAAAATTGATTTAAAAGAGAATGAACGGTATAGTTGAGACATTTTTAAATTTCTCCTTCATACAAAAAAAAAAAAAAAAAAAAAAAAAAAAAAAAAAAAATATTCTTACCAGGGAACATATGCCAGAAATCATAGATGCTCTGTCAGTTGTCATAACCTAAAAATAAATATATAAAAATTATAATTTATTTGAAATTTAATATTATAGAAAATTTAAATATCATGGTTGACAACTTTTCAAAATTTTCACACAAACTTTCAGGAGTTAAAAATTTCTTTAGGCCATGTTTTGATTTTTCAAGGCTACTTATTTGAATGTCAAAGTATAGAATATGTAACATATATTCTCATATATAATGTGCACTTTTGATACAGAAATCTGATCAAAATATACAGGTATGAGTTATACAGTGGTTATGAAAATGAAAGATTAAATAAAATACTAAGAGGGAAAAAAAAGTTCATATTTTTTTTTTTTAATTAATGAACATGCTATACATAATTACACAAAAAAAATTTTCTTACTGCCAGATTACATGAGAAGTAATACCATTATAATTTACAACTAGATAGTGCCGGTAAACAACCTGAACGTTTCATTAAAAAAATGCTTGAATTTTTAATTAGTTACTTTAAAATTAAGTATTGAAATTTTGATGAATTGGTATATAAAGCAAGTGATTCCTATAAATTTAAGGCAATAGATGGTGCTGTCAGTCTAACCTACTTTAAAGAATCTACAACTTACTAAGTTGTAGTTTTTTTAAACCTACTCAATGAAGTGAAAGAATGTTAAGTTTGTAATTTATAACCAATTATGCTTGCTTTTTAACAGATATTTAACTAAAATTATTAGGTAAAGCATTTATTTTTACTTACTAGAATCTCAATTTTTATCTAAACAAGAAAGAAAAAAATCATGCGTCAAGCATAGATTATGAAACACTTTCCAACACATTCAGTATAACGTAACAAAACTGCACTGTTTAATAAGTTAAAATATCATGTCTAATTCATTCATATTGAAATGCATAACACATTTGAAAACCCAATTTCAGCTGTCCCCATCTACAATTGGAAAATTATTAAAATTCTTCAAGCAGGGTTCATACAGAGTTGGGAAGAAAAAATCCAAGGAGTCCAAAAAATTTTAAGGATTTGCCTTTTTTTTTTTTTTTTGTCGATGTTTTTATGTGCTGCAACGTTATGTGGTATGCACACTCCAATTTTAATGCCCAATTTGGAGAGAAAAACATTTTAAAAACAAATTTTACTCTATTAGAACCTAAGTTTGTTAGTGCTGAAATTGCACAGTATTCACAATATATTGCTTATTGATTTCATAAGTTTAAATACAAAATTGACAATCTACTTTTTTATGCAGTGACCAATCATGGTCATGTTACAGGGGTAGGGTTTAATCTAGAGCTAGCCAAATAGCCAAAAAGCTAACTGGAAGTGCTTTTTGCCCCCCAAAGCATTTAGTGAATTAGCCAAATAGCGACAGCCAAAGAAATATGCTATATCATTCCCATTTTGTTGTTCCGCATTTGGTAAACCTGCTGCCATTGCTCAAAAACTTTTAAAAAATCTCATATTGCATCCGCGCTGCAGCAACACTTCAAAGTTTGTCTTGTGCTCTCTATGCAAGCGTCTTCAAACAGTATGATGTCATTTGCATCAGACACGACTCCAGCATATGGCGAAAACAAAAATCGCAGATTGTATAAGCATGGGATATGATGTGCACTAGCTTTATATCATCAATGTGCCAGATGCATTTCGTATAAACTGTTCAGACTTGAATTTATGCTTGTTCTGGCTACAACGTGTAAAAAATTAAACTAGCTTATTGTATTTTTTTTTTTTTCATAAAAATGGCATTACTTTCATGTTTCCCAATGTGACTTCTTTGTATGAATTTGTAGCATCACTTTCGTTGTCTACAGCAACTGTGAAGGGAGATTCAATCTCATGAATATAACAAACACTAACTTGAGAAACAAATTGACAATCAAGAATTTAAGTACAGTCAGACCTCTATTTAACGAACCTCTATTTTGCGAACTTTTCCCTGGAACCAAGAACATTTTGCGAATTTCTTCGTAAAATAACCTCCAAATAGCGAAGTGCATTCTCTATTTAACGAACTTTTTCGTGGGATCTAAATTTTTTTCTCCCTATTTCTCAAAATATTACTGGGCATTTTAAACTTATTCTTTCTTTTAACACATTTTATGATGATCAATGACCAGGAACTGATCTTACCAGACACCTAACTCACCAAGAACAGTATGAACAGTAACACCTAACTCACCAGTGTGATTCTTTGCTTTTCATCCAAGAAGTGCAAACTTTCAATATCCCCCTTTAATCCTCAATGGCATCGTGTTCCTAAACTAGAGACTCCCGTTTTCTAGACTGTTGATCAGTCGTGCTGGTAATTTCGGTTCTTGTAGCTCGAAAATGTCAGAGCGAAAGTGCCTGAGCATCAAAGAAAAAAAGATTCTTGATGGGGTGGATAAAGGCGTGAAGAAAAAGAATATTGCTTTAAAATTTGGTGTTCTTCCAAACAACTTATCAACCATATTAAAAAACTTTGATTTTTATGTAAAATTATTTTTTTAACTGAAAATACAATTTATTTCCAGACAATGTTTTGTTTCATTCTTATTTCCCTTCCAGATTTCTTTTTGATGGGTAAAATAAATAAAACAAATAGATATTTATTATAAAAAAAGTGTGATCAATTACTTTTTAAAATTATATTTAGTGTTTATGGACTTAAAATATATTTTATGTAGTATAAAGTATTTTAAAAGGTGATTCTCTATTTAACGAATTTTCCATATAACGAACTTTTTTTCGGCATTTAGCGACTTCGTTAAATAGAGGTTTGACTGTAACTTAATGATGATTATTTTGGAAGGGGAATTTTCAAAAGAATTTCCATTAAAAAAATCCATTTGCTGTGTGGTATACAGCCAAATCTCGAAGGGTCAATCTTACAGAATGATGTATTTGTGTGTATATTGCATAACTAAAATAATACTCATGTATATAGAAATTTTGTTTAAATAAAACTTTTTTTTTTTTTCCTTGGCTAAAGCTATTTTTCTTTGGCTAGAAGTTATTGGCTGCAATTAGCCAAAAAGCTAAAAATCCCTTTTTCCTAGATTAAACCCTAACAGGGGTGATTCTGAGTTTTAAAAAAAATTCTGAAATTCACCGCAAATCTTCTGAAAAGTTACATCAGAGAGGGGCGAGGAGAAAGGGGGAAAATCCACTCTCGACACTAGCTATGTGTTTTCTCCATGGCTCTTTGACTAAATTCGCGTTTTTTCGCGATCTTTTGACAAAATTTGTGGGGTTTTTCGCGATCTTTTGACGAAATTTGTGGGTTTTTCGCGATCTTTTGACGAAATTTGTGGGTTTTTCGCGATCTTTTGACGAAATTTGTGGGTTTTTCGCAATCTTTTGACGAAATTTGTTGGTTTTTGATATACAAAACCCTCTTTTCTCATCACTGTCCACTTATAGTTAAATACATACTTACCTTTTTACTTTATTCAGTTTCTTTTACTTTACTTAAATCCATCTTTATTCAATTTAATATGTTGAAATAAACTTGCTTTCTGTTTTAAGATATCTTTTTATGTTTCTATCTTTTTAAATCCCCAGTTATTTCTTTATTAAATTTCCTTTTAATATCTCTTGAATTCAGCTAACATCGCTCGTTTCACTTTCCATCTAGGCAGAAACAGCTTCGAGTTTCTCGCTGTTTTGCCGTTGTTCTCTACTGGATGGCGTTGTGTGTCCGGAGTGTCAACGATTGTCGTCATAGTTACGGACTTCACATGGTTCTTTCTGGAACCCGGTTGGAGGTTAGAGTGACATGCGTGGATGCCGTATTTCGGTATATCCTTTTGGTATAAATCGCGATGCTTTAGAGTTATCTTTGCCAGTTGTAGTTGTTCTCTGTACCGGAAAGGTGAACAGATAGTTTCGTTATTCTTCATTATGGATTCGCTCGTTGTTAATAATTATTCACTCGTTTCTGAATTCCTGCAGTTATATTATCGTAATAATTTATGACAGATGGCCGTTTGAATTATTGTGAGTGCTCACCCGAGAGACTGATTGTTGCGATCTTTTTCAAGTTATGATTGTTTCTGATGAGACTTCATATCCACGTGGCTGTGTTTCCGGAAGTGAGCCTTTTATCCTATTGTGATACCATCTTACGTGAAGCGGTGAAGTTACCTCCCATCTGCTAGTAGTAATGCTTGGGTATTTTTAGCTAATAAGTAATGTCTGCATCTTCTAAAATGACTTTGATATGTTTTGATGGTTTCTTCTTTTACGAATTGAAACATTTCTCTATCAAGTGTAATTGACTATGTCACGTCTTTGGAAGTTTAAGACTTACTTGCGTTTTCGACCCCTACAGCACTACTGGAGTTTTATGGATGTCGGAGCTGAAATGACTTTTCACTTTGTCATGTTTGAAAGTAATTGTTTCGATCTGCTATTATGATGTTTTTCAAAGATATTAAAGTATCAGATAAGTTGTTTTACTATTATACATTTGTTATTTAAAATAAACTGATACTTGAGAGATATTGTAGTTTACTTTTGTGCTTTTATGTGTTATTTAAGTTTAATAAATTTAATTACGTTTTTAATACAATTGTCTTTATTTTCCACCACTTATTAAAACTAATTTACTTTTCAGATGTCATAGTTTATGGAGTTTAGTTTTAATATAATATTTAATAGTCATTTTTCTTTCGGGGTTTTAAATCAGCATTAGTGTTTCCATTGCTCACTAACGCACTCTGCTACCCAACTTAACCCCTAAGCACTATATATATTTTTATAGTGTTTATCAAAAGGTTATGGGCTTCGATATAGTTTTTTTTTGTAAAGAAATATAAATCTTTTATTTTATCTAAAAATTTTAATTTTTGCAGAGTTGGCATGAAACGTGCTGATATGTTTCAAAATTTAATTTAGAATTATAAATTTTATAGTTTAATGTTATAAGTAATGTTAATGTAATATAAATTAGAAATTTGAAAGATAAAACTTAAATATTTTCTTATGGTGGAATTTTTTTTGGTTCTTCCAGATGTTTTCGTCGGGGGGGCCGATATTTTGATAATGCCTATTTGGCTTGAATGCATTACATTGTGCTTTACCTGAAATGGTTTAAGTTTTTGATTATGATTAATGATGTAAATTAAACCATAATGAATTGTTTAAGCTCAATATTTATGGCATTTCAGTAATTTTTTTTTAATGCATTTTTGAATCTTTAAAATTTTTTTAAATCTTAAACTTTCTTCTTAGACTTTCACAATTTTAAGAATGAAACTATCTTTAGTCTAAGGACGCTTTCCCAGATTTTTTTTACAAAGTTATCATCCAATCATTGTTTTTAAAGTTGTTCTACTATATATATATTTTCTAAGATTTTTAACCATTGCCCATCATTGGATATTTCCTGTGTATCTATTTCCTATATATCTGTTCTATTTACATATGTTTAATAATTAAAGTTTTTTTTTTATATTTTGAATATGTTTAATATACTTGAATGTATTTAATAGATAAAAGGCTGTGGAGTTTTTATCTGGGGACCTGTTTCGGGTTTATATAAGTTTAAATTGTTGGGTCTTATGGAGTCTAGTTTGCAAATTTTTTTATTAATGTTTTCTTTGCCACTATAATTCGGAAGTTTGGAAAAAAGAATTTCTTTTGTGACCGGCTCAATTTCCCGAAATGTTGTTGGTTTAACTTTTAAAGGTAAATTAAATGATTTTTGCTGTTAATTTAGTCATGTTTATGGCTGTTAACTTATTTCGGATGTACGTGTGTTTTTGAGACTTCTTACCTCTGTTTACCTGGAATTGTTAATGGCTCTTAATGATTTTTAATTTGGTTAATTACCTTTTGCTTCTTGACATTTAGATCACCACCCTTTCTCTGTGTATGAATGTTCTCTGACGTGTCAGAGGACTGCAAGGTGTGTGTGTGTGATCCCTTATTCATCCTAGTGGTGAATACGTTTCGAATGGATTTGCTTATAAGAGCCGTTGTGCTGTCATTCGATTCTAGATGCCGGGAATTAAATTTTTTTTTTTTTAGTTACAGGAAGTTGGTAGTTTTTAAAGAGTTAAAATTTTCTCTTGACCTGTAAATTATAAATTTTAATATCTGGTTTGTCTTTATAGAATTTAATTATTTAATAGGTTTTTTTTTTAAACTGGTTCTCTCATTTAAGTAATTGATTTTGACATAATTGTGTTCGATCATTGTCTAATTTGTAAGAGGTGTCTGTGAATAGCATCCAGATACTATATTAGTGGGTTGTTTTAAATGACCAGATGGTTGAATTCATTATGTAAATTCAAGTTTGTCAGAATTAGGCACAGTTTGTCTAATGAATCTCTCCAATTGCTCCAGTATGCATATTTTTCGTGATCTTCTGGGGAAATTCACGTTTTTTCGCGATCTTCTAATGGAATTCGCATTTTATTTCGACCATTTGATGAAACTAACGTTTTTTTTTTGCGATCTTTTGATGGAAACCGTGTGTTTTTCACGATCCTTTGAAGAAATTCGCATGTTTTTTGCGATTTTTTGAGGAAATTCGTGTTTTATGCGATCTTTTGAGGAAATCTGCTTTTTTCTCCATCTTTAACGAAATTCGTGTTTTTTGTGATCCTTTGAGTAAATTCACGTTTTTCGCTGTCTTTTAAGAAATTCGCGTCTTTTTAAGAAATCCGAGTTTTCCCGCGATCTGTTGGAGAAATTTGAGTTTTATCCCGATCCTTTGACAAAATTTACGAATTTTTTCCGCGACCGATTGACGAAATTTGACGGTATTTTATTGGAACATATTTGCGAAAAACACGATTTTTCCGAGATTCTTGGCTAAATGTCAAACATTGATAAAATTTAAAATAAAGGTCGGCTAACAGTGTTGAAAAACGGGCTTTACAAACCTAATAATTGAAAAACGAACCTAACGGGAGCTCTGCTATTAAGATTACCCTACCCAATCAATGTTGTGCTTCAGATGAATGATGTGTATAAAGGATTTACTGTGTGTTTTTCAATCACAGTTTTTTTTCTCCTCGGCAGCAATATTGCTTGCGTCCGAAGCCGCAATAGAATATAAGGAGTTTCTAAGTAGTGGTTTGCTTATCTAAGTAGTTCTAAGTACTACTTGGGAATATTTTCATTTCTAAGGAGTTTCCAAGGAGTCTAAGGAGTCTGTGCGAACCCTGTTCAAGCAGCTATGTATACGATACATAGATTTATATCTATTAACTACATGCATGCCAAAATTTAGTTCAGTTAAGAAATACATATACTCAGTTGAAAATTCCCTTTCAGCAATTTCCGCTAATAAGGAGAATGGTACGTCTTTTGTGCAGCCTTGTGTATGAGGTATAGAATTTATGTACAACAAGTAACGTGTAAAAAAATATTTAAATTTGAAAGCACATACAGAATTTTAAAATGCATTTCCAGCAATTAATTCTTGAAGAGATTTCTTTAACCGACTGTAACCGATTTCTTTTCTGTGTTCTTGTAAATAAATGACAAATAATATGAATGCCCTTCTATAGTAATCATCTAGTAGAGAAATTCAGTGATGACTTTTATCAGTTTCAATACATTTGGAATAGCGTAATCTCATTAGAATACTCTGCAAACGATTTTCCCCCATATACCATAATGTATTAGAATTCTTTTGAGTGCCCCTGTAAATGAACTATTAATCCTACATAGTTCATATACAATATCAAACATGCTTTGGTGACCCTAAATAACATTTATCAATTGCGTGAAAATCTGAGTATATTTACAGGAGTTAGAGCGTAGACAGACAGACAGACAAACCGAATGCATAAACACTTTTCAACTTTGCTGGAAAGTGTTAAAAAATAACAATATTTAGTGTTTTCTAATTCTTTTATTTTTTTTTTTAACTACACAACCGTTAAAAGTTTTCATTATTTTTATCAGTCTCATTCTAAAACTTTAAACTTAAAACTTGATGCTAGCAGCTAACTATTTATAATATATATTTAATTACTTGAATTTTATAGTTCTTATATAAATATTTTTCGATGTTTTCTTTTTTATGGAAAAGAATGACAAATTTTTCATTGTACTCACATACATATATATATATACATTCTTTATAATGGTCAAGCAAAAATTATATATCAGTTCAATTTGTTTAAATTAAAAATTTAGCATGATAAATGCTTAAAATTAAAAAAAAATTATAAAACATTTGATAAGTTCAATGTTTTAGGCTTACAGAATAAAGGTGATATTTAGCTTCAATTTGATATAAAAATTTAGTTTCTCTTATGTATTTTACAAAAGTTACATTGTAAGAAAGAAAACTAAGTATATAATTTTTCTTTTACTTTTGTGTATACATTATATATTGCTAAAAATATATAAATGATTTAAATTGCAAATGTTTTGGCAATGTTTTAGAGCTACGGTATTATTCTTGAAACTGTAGCAATTTTACCCCAAAATAGGCAAAACATTTATGTTGAATCGAAAAAAGTGTGTTATAAGCAAAATTGTGTCCCGAAAGGTACTAACTCTCCTTAATATGTACATAAGAGTTTTCTAATATGTATTTATTGAATTCGGACAAAATAAATTGAAAGTATTTTGTGCATGCATTTACCTGCATTTATGCTGTGCCGAGTGATGTAATACATAAACAAATTTGCCAGCTGCATTACTTTCACACTATGTAATTTACAATGTGATGCCACATGAATACTGCCCATAAGAAAATCTTTTTAAATGTATAGTTTTAATACATGACATGATTTTCACCTTAAATGAATTTCGCGTGTAATAATTGGATTATTTTAAAGTTTTTTTTTTCTCTTTTAAGTGTGTTCTTAAATCCAAAAGGGCAATGACATAAGTTTCAATTTATTTTTGTTCGGAAATGCATGAAACTAGCAGGTGTTCCGAAACTATGTAATTAAGCTGTTTTTTCCACATTTTTGCAAATGCAGTAGATCTTTCAGAACATAGCGTCAAAGTGGGCGTATTGAACCAAATTTCGCCACCAAAGAAGAATAACCACCATAGAAAGGCTGAAAAACGTCTTTGTGATGTGATCAAAATTACTTATAACTCAATAGATAAATTTGATCAAAAAATGTAAAACACAGTTCGATTCCAAATCACTTCCATGGTCAGGCTTTCCAATTTTATATCTTTCTGTTAAAAATTGAATTTGTAAATGTGTCAAAACGTTTTGCACTTGTTGAGCAGGGCAGTTGAGAACAACCTTAAGATTCATGTGTAAATATATTATTCAATTTAAAAGTGTTTGGGTCTATTTCTATTATTATTTCAGCTTTTTAAATGACCTAATTTTTATCATTAAAAATTTTTCACATGTAATAATTTAATTATTTTAGGCATTTTTCTTACATTATTAAATATTTGGGCATTTTACATATGACATATTTGTCACCATTAATGTTGTTTTGTGTGTAATTCCTGCTTTTAACATGTGAAATGTGATCATTTAATTATTTTAAAATTCTGTTTTTTTTTTAACAGTCACAAGTACATTTATTTTTTATTTGGGTTTCAGCTGACATTACCTCTACTTCTATGTCCACTGTGACGTTCATGATGACTTATTCACAAGGTTCCGAAAGTCTCATAACTCTTAAAATTTCTAAATTTTAAAAAAGTAATGTTATTGAAACATTAAATTGTTTTGGATTTTGATACAATTTCTCTAATAGCAGCAACATTTGTTTTTCTTGCTGTGAATGAAAGAGAGAAAAGAGTAAATTATGTCATTTTCTCACTAAAATCGAAAAGAAAACCAAGAGGGAAATTTTATTCTCTTTCGTTCAGTAGGGCAATTATTTTCTCAATTATTATTTAGCTCTATTTTGTTATCTATTAGAATTTGCTCCTTCCATGTCAGGCATGTCAAATTATCAGTGGTCCCGCCAAGCCTTTGGAATTTTCACTGTGTTGAGTTTAATTCATGTTTGATGCAGAAAATATAGTTTTCATGAATACACCTGTATTGAGAACAGCTGAAATGTTGCCTAGTGGAAGAATTTTTTGTTTAAAATATCATATACGTTCTACTATTTCAGAATATAAAGATTCACTTTATTTATTGACAGACATTCCTTGATAAAATAAAGAAAATATTACTAGTAAAAAAAAAAAAAATTGTAGCTATCTACTATATATAGAAAATACAAACAGGAATTTTGTTCCGGCTGTTGAATGAATTTTGATGGAACTTGCACTGTTAGCTAAATATTTTTTCAGAAAACTTTTTAGTACATTGTTCTATGTTGCTTAGTTATAGAATTATGGGGGAAAGTTCTATAATCAGGTGAACTTGATTGTGAAAGATAAGCCATTTTAAAAAGTTCTATTAGAAAGATTTTGATGAAATTTGTATCGTTAGTTAGATAATTTTTTAGGGATGATTTTGGTATATTCTATATCGTTCTTTACTAAATCCTGTTGTAAATGCTAAACCAAGAGTTGGTCCATAACAGCCTAAATTTTATCTGACACTTTAGAAAATATTAATAGCGAAATTGCATTCCTATTGTTTTTTAGCAATGAGGTAAGACATTTTAGATAAAGGACCTTATTGCTTTAAAATACAAGTTCGAGCTCTTCTTGTATTTCTTTTGAAGAAACCGAGCAGCCTAGAAGTCGAAGCTTGCTAGTTTTGAATAAAAAATTTCCACATTCTAGTACAACACACTATTCTAATTGAAGTAACTTGATACTATAAAAGGAGCAAATTCTAATATTGAAGAACAAAATAGAGCTAACTGAGAGCTAAATTTTGGCACCTTTGAAATTTCGATATTTGAAAGTGGGAGGGGCTAGTTAGTGCTTGCCACCATACTTGAAATTGCAATATCTCAATAAAAAAACTGATAACAGAGAGCAAATTAGAGTTAACTGAGTGGTAAATCTTGGTACCTTTGAAATTTCGATATTTGAAAGTGTTGGGGGCAGGCTAACTTAATGCTTGCCCCTCTTACTTATTGAAATACCACAATAAAAAAACTGGAGCAAATTCTAATATTAGAGAGCAAATTGAGAGCTCAATTTTGGCGCCTTTGAAATTTTGATATTCGAAAGTGGTGGTGGTGAGGACTAACTTAACGCTTGAAATTGAAATATCTCGATAAAAAAAAAAATGAAGCAAATTCTAATACTAGAGAGCAAATTAGAGCTATTAAGAGCTAAATTTTGACATCTTTGAAATTTCGATATTTGAATGTCCGGAGGACTTGTTAGTGCTTGCCCCCCTACTTGAAATTACAATATCTCGATAACAAAACCGGAGCAAATTCTAATATTAGAGATAATTGAGAGTTAAATTTTGGCACCTTTGAAATTTCGATATTCAAATGTGTGTGTGGGGGTGCTAGGTAGTGCTTGCTCTCCTATTTGAAACTGCAATATCTCAAAAACAAAAACTGAGCAAATTCTAATATTAGAGAGCAAATTAGGAGATAAATTTTGACACCTTTTAAATTTCGATATTCGAAAGTGGGTGGGTGGTGTGTGTGTGTGTGGGGGGGGGGGGGGGGTTGGAATTAAATTAACGCTTTCCCCCTTAGTTGAAATTGAAATATCTCGATTAAAAAAACAGAGCAAATTCTAATATTAGAGAGCAAATTGGAGCTAATTGAGAGCTAAATTTTGACACCTTTGAAATTTTGATATTCGATTGTGGGGGGCTAGTTAGTGTTTGCTCTCTATTTGAAATTGCAATATCTTGATAACACAACCCGAGCAAATTCTAATATTAGAGGGCAAATTAGAGCTAAATTTTGGCACCTTTGAAATTTCGATACTCAAAAGTGGGGGGGGCTATGTTAACGCTTGCCCCCTTACTTGAAATTGCAATATCTCGATACCATAACTGGAGCAAATTCTAATATTAGAGAGCAAATTAGAGCTAATTTTTGGTGTATTTGAATCTAAAATGTTCGGAGATGAGGTGGAGGGGGGCAAATTAACACACATGATATAGAAGGGTGGCTGTATTACTTAATTTGTGTCCTGAATTATGAATGTAGATTGAATCTTTTGACAAAATCTGAAAGTAAAAAAACAGTAACTACTTTGAAAAGTAGTTTGTAGTCGCTACTTTTTTAAACAAATAGTTGTAGTTGCAGTTAACTACATTTTTGATAAAGCAGTTGTTTGCTACCATGAAAAGTGAAAAGTAGTTTTTCTGACCACTACTTGGCAGAATGAAGTGATATTTTTGATTTGAATGTCTTTTGAAATCTATTTCTGTTAAAAAAATTTGTAAGTTACAATTCATATTTTTTCGAAAATATATATTTTTCAATTAATTTTTGAAAAAGATATGAATTGTAACACAGGCATAAAAGTGGGAAATAGAAAAAAAGGTGCAAAAATTGTTCCATCTAAATAATGGCACCAAACTCTCATAATTTAGACACATTTCAACTGTTATTTATACAATATGAAATATAACTGTACATATGATTGTTGATTTCATTTCATAACTTAGAGACTATTAAAAATAAAAAACATATCTCAACAAACAATACAAGTATAGGTTCATTGAATCAAAAAATAAAATTGAAGACAGTTTGCTAAAGCTGTAAATCAAAATATATCGGATGAACTTATATGAAGTACAGTGATTATTTTTACAAAACAAATATATATGATATAGATGGGTTTGGGTGTTTCAGATTTTTCTCTTTTTTTTTCAAGTGAAATAAAATATCTCCATGCTAAATATATGCATGCCAAATTGATCTTTGCTCCTGAAATAGATCTAAAAAATTTATTACTGAAATTACCCAAAAATGTAACAAATAGGACAAAATATTCTATTCCAAAAATAACTTTATGAACACTTCCTTTCTCTTTAGTCCTTTCTTCTAGTTTAAAAAAACAAATTCACTCTAGAAAGACAGTTTAAAAACAACTTTACTTATTTTATATGATATTCAGATGCTTACGATAAAAGTTCACCTTTGATTTTGATGGGTTTTTATGCACAGAAATTCAGAAACAATGTCCAAGAATTTGAGTAGACAAAATGTCCGATTATTAAAATTTTTAGCCCCTCCTCCTTACAATTCCAATATTTTCTTTGCAATTTTGCATCCATTCAGAGAATGTCCAAAACTGCTTTATAAAAGGTGAAATTCCTTCTTTAGGAGGAACTCTTTCATGCCTGACATATAAACTTTTTAATAGAAATAGTTTTCTAGAATCATCAAACATGCTAATCCAAAATTACAACTCATTCTGCCAAGTAATTTTTGAGTTATGCCTCATAAAATACCCTCTTTGCAATCTGTTGTGCAATGATTACAAATGAATTTAACATTAGGAGTTCCAAAATTTAAACCTTCAAAATTCCTAAACTACTTGCTCACTGCTTTCCTGTTTGGTATTCTAAAGAAAACTTTGCTATAAAAAGGCCAAATATGCTGTCAAATTTAGGTATTAGTATTGAAAATTTTAGAGTTTGGTACATTTCAGTGACATGATGATCCCCAAGTTTTAAGCATAAATTGAAATATTACATAATTTCCAGTCAAATGGCTATTTCTGTCTTTTTTTTTTTTTTTTTTTTTTTTTTTTTTTTTTGGCCTGACTGTACCTGTAGAGAAACTGAAAGTTTTCAGAGCAGTTGGCAACTGGAATAATAATTTTAGCTTTTGACCATATTAGGAATTGTCAATAAAAATATCCAATACATACCTGTAGACCAAGGAGGTACGTTAATGTTTTTCCAGTAACTGGCACTCCTAGTATATATGTTTGTGCAACTCGAGGAATGTCCATATAATAATTAACAAATAATGGAAATATCAATCCATACCTTTAAAAAAAAAAGTTAAAATAATAAATGAACATTGCAAAAAAAAAAAATGTAAAACTTTACAAATCACATAAATTAAGAAAAATATTATTTTAATAAAATAAAATATCTATTTGAAAAATGATAAGATGTCATTCAAATGCAAAATTTTATAATGATGAAAGATCTCATTTTCTATGTTAATAATCTACTTTAAACATAACAGAGAAAACTGAACGCATTTTTTTGCCATAATTGAAGAATTTATATGGAATTGTCTTTAATTACACCCTATATCTATAAAATTAAATTATGTATCCTGGAGTTTAGAGATTGGTCAATATAAAATTTAAATGCTATATAATAATTAACCAATTTATTAATTTATAAAACATCTAATTTCAGTGTTGAATTCATATTTTCTGGGAAAGATTGCTACATTTGCAAGACGACAAGAACATTATGGAGTTCAGATAAAAAATTTGCACTTTCAGGCTATTAAGAAATAGAAAATCTGAATTTGATTGCATTAACAGTTTAACGCAATTGAACATAAAATATTTCAAATTAATTTACAATAAATAATAATTCAGCCAATCATGACTTAACAATAAAAAATAAGACGCCATCACCATCAAATTATATACCATCAAATAAGATCATTTCTACAATTTAAAAATATTTTTAAAGAAATCATTTTCTGAAATAAAGTAAATTAGCTGTGGTTTAACTTATCAGGCTGCAATTTCAAGCATAAAGCACGATATTAACATATTACCCTTTCGAAATTCATTGAAAAATTCGGTGCTAAAAATATTTAATATAAAACATTTTTACAGCTATCATGTTTCTAAAATTACTTCCTAGGACTTAATTTAACTGAAAGAAATTAAATTGTTTTGCAAGTTCATGACAAATGATTTTTTTTATCCTACCATTTCTATAAATTGCCATATATATATAACAAATGACATTAAAAGATGTTAAATTTTTCAGGTGATAAATAGACATTAGCCCCTTTACTATTCTCGCATCGAAACCCATGTTAATTTCAATGGTTTCAACTATACATGTGCCATACGCAGTCGAGGGATTAGGTGTACTACAGTAGAATTTTCATTTTGTTTTAAAAGTTTATAGAAGCTTAATTATCTATAATTATTAAAACATTACAATGAGAGTTAAAATTTAAATGCATTCAGCATCTGAAAAAAACTAAATAATAAAACTTGAAATAATGATGAAATTTAATAATAATAAAGGGAAAAGTCATTTGTCATGTTGGGCTGACTGTTACCCAACAGAATGTGTAGAATAACTTCTACACATTACATGTGATGCTACAATTGTGAGTTATAACCTTGAATATCATCATTTTATAAGAACTTTTACATTCTTTTGATAAAATAACTTATAGAGATTAACATATATTGAAGGACTATTACATCTTCAAACTAAAAGCACACAAATAATTAATTTTTTTTTTTTAACTAAAAGACATATACAGTCAAACCTTGTTAACAAGAATACGCTTAACGTGAATTACTTTTAACATGAATTGTTTTTACAGTCCCCTATAAAAACTAATTCAAAGATTTGATACTGATAACATGAACCAAATTTTGATTCCCCTTGAGGTTCATGTTAACGGAGGTTTGACTGTACTACAAATAAACACTTTTAAAACATTAAATAAAAGTTTAAATTTTTTTTTTTTAAACCAACAAGTTTCGGCCACCCTGTGGCCTTCATCAGGGTCATATTTCAGTACAGCAAAGAAAGAAACTAATAAGACCATAAAAGTCAAAAAATAAACATACTTTGCTGAGCACGTCTCGAAACAGCATTATTCCAAAACATCTCTATAACTGCATTAGTACAAGTTAGGACAGACATGGCATTATACAAGCATGGATGGTTGGGATGCAGTCATAGAGATGTTTTGGAATAATGCTGTTTCGAGACATGCTCAGCAAAGTATGTTTATTTTTTTACTTTTACGGGCTTACTAGTTTCTTTCTCTCCTATACTGAAATATGACCCTGATGAAGGCCACAGGGTGGCCGAAATTTGTTGGTTTTTAAAAATTTTTTTAACTTTTGAACTTTTATTTAATGTTTTAAAAGTGTTTATTTGTAGTATACAAGTATACGTCTTTTAGTTTAAAAAAGAAAAATAATAATTATTATTATTTGTGTGCTTGTAGAGATTAAATAAAGAAAAGTCAATTCTACAGAGATGCACTTTTCAAAAAAATTTGGTCAAATACTTTGAGTAATAGAATATTAAGTGTTTCCAAGAATAATAGTAAAGCTTGAGAAATGAGACAATATAACATAAGAAAAAGAGAATTAAAAATAAAGTTATTTTTACTCTCCAAATTATGTTACAATATAAATTGTTCAATAAAATACAGATTAAACTAAATTTGTTTAATCATTGTTCATGATTTTCCTTTTAATCAAATAACTTAATTATTAAGTTCATTATTACTTTATTACAAGTCAAAATTTTTTCATTAATATAGTAATGCATATTCAGTAATATTATCTAATATATTTCTAAGAAGTTTGTATGCACCGCTCCATGTACACCTTTCAAATGAATAAACAGTGACCAGAAAAGATAAGTCATGCAATAGGTTTGATCCAAAATTTTCATAATGTGTGCAATACAACACTATAAAGACAAGTATCTTAAGGGAATATATTTGGTAGCCCACGCAAAACAATTATAAATATTAAAATTAATTTTTATTATATCAAGCCTAATAAAGCCTTGATTCAATTTTTGTCGATAAAAATGATAATTCGTAAAATATGCTGTTAAGAAAATGAAATTTTAAATAATTAAATAAGAATTTCTCTAGAATTCATAATCTGAAATAATATTTGAATTAAGTGCACATTTAAGACACAATAATAAAGACAGTATTCTGGCATGGTATATTAAACTTTTAATCTGAGAAAAACCATAAACTTAGCCCCCCATTAAAAAATAAATCTCAAAGCAACCTTTAGCAGCAAAATATTTAAGAAACCTCAAAAACTAATTAATTAGTAAAAATCATATTTTCATTTAAAGGAAAGCATAAAGATGCATAATTTTATTAATTTATAAAGCATACAAAATGTAAAATATTCATATCTACAACATAATATTTGTGCAACATTTATCTAAATATTTTGCCCCTTATAAAAGCTAATGAAAATAAACAGTTTAACTGAAAAAAAAAAAAAAAAAAAAAAATTCAAATTGCTTTTAAAATGCAATAAATTAAGTTTTCTCAACACTATTTTTACCAAGAGGTGTCAAAAGACACCTTTCGGATTTTCACTTAAAATTATTCTCTAACTTTAATCATTTCTCTGGAATTAATTTTTTGACTTTTCATACAACAGTTGTTAAATTAATTCAGCGATATCATTTTTCTCCAACTCATCCAGGATCTAAAAATATGCATATGGTATACCTATTTCTACCATGAGGTGTCTTTTGACATCTTAAGGATTTCATAATTTCTAATTTTAAACAATTTTACACATAAATATCAACAAAATTTTACAGCATCATATCAATTATAATTAGATTAAAGAATCGCGATTTCAGTAGTATAGGAAAATACAGGAGTTGCTTCATAACTGATATTCTCTTGTTTGTCGCCATTATGCATTTTATCATAGGTGTAGATCATTGCAGTGACTAGTTTATAATAATAACGTGTTTTGTTCTCCAATTCTGGTAGTGATTTCAATACACATGAATTTTGTTTTCATTCATATAAAAACTGTAGTATTGAAAAAAAGAAAGATACAAAATAAAAAATATTACTCACGGTCCTGTGGGAAGGAATGAGATTTGAAATTCCAACTGCCTCAGAAAAAACACTGTAATTAATTCTAAAACAGTAGCAACAGTACATGCTGCCAGCAAATATGACTAGAAAGAAATACAATATACATTTAATATTATCTAAAAATACTTAAAAGTACATTAATAAAAGATTGTTAATACTTAAAAAAAATTATACTAAATAATATTTCAAAAGACTCCAATTACATGAAAAAAAAAAAGTCACATTGTAAACACAAACACAGCAATACTAAAATTATATAGCTTTTTTTAAAGATATGTGAAAATATAAAACAAAGTCAGTTTATATCTTTATACTTTTAGGCATTATTCTGATTAAAATAAACAAGAACAATCCCCCTTTTTAATTTAAACTATAATTAAATTTAAAAAAATTAAATATAATGGAAGAAAATGTCTTTGGTGGTATGAAACATGGATGACTGCAACTCAAATTGAAAAGTTCTTAAATTAAATGACAATGAAATTCTAAAAGTGACTGAAATAAATTATATGGACTTGTGTCAGAAATAATAAACATCAAACTAAATAAATGAATATCTATAAATATACATTTATATATTTTTTAATTAGAAAACATGTCTTTGTTACATATCACTATGTAGATTAAAATGAAACATATCTTAACAAAACATATTAACTCCAATTAATTAAGAAATCTTAATTAAAGAAAAGAAAAAGGTTAAATATAAACATGCATAAATCTGGGTTCAAATCTTTTCATTGCAATATTTAGAGATCAACTGAATACTCTGTTTTGGCCCAAAATCTGAGCTTCACTGAAATCCCGGTAGCAGAAAGTTCCAAGACGGGAGACGGGCATTGCAGATTTCTTTTCTCTTTTGCAGATTATTTTTCCATTGAACCTTTATTTCACTTTATATTATCTTTAGCTCTTTATTACTTAATACAAAAACTTAGGATTATTATTAGTAAAATTAATAAAATGCATAATAATGTCAAAGGTAAGTGATTGTTCAACTAACGCTTCAATTGTAAAATATTTTACCTGCAGATTATTTTCTGCCCCTGAAGTATCTGTTGCAGACACTTGGAGAATTTTTTGTTACTGGGACTGAAATATTAATTCTAATTAAATTAGTTTTGTATTAACAATTTTGTGTTATTACTTTTATAGTACTACTAGATATTGCATTAAACAATGACATTATTAAAAACTTATTTAGGCTTTAAAATATCTTGGCACATAGAGTATGCCACTTGTATGTTTCAAAAAATGCTATCAAAGTGGGTAAGGATATTTTGGTTATACCAAATTTTCTGAAGCGAGAGAGCTGGGAATGAAAAAAAGGGGCATACTGAGAAAATAATTGTTTATAAATCAAGTTCTAATTAATTGAGTGAAAAATGAAAACACATGGCCGCTTATACATCTCTTCAAACATCATGTCAGCAAGTTTCATGTTTTCACCTTTAAAAATGAGTCTGAAAATTTTAAAGTTGTTGAGCATGGTAAAATATTTTTTGGGGTACACCCTTGATACACAGCATTAAAAAAAGTAAAATTAAATGAAAATTTCAATCTGGTAATAAATCACCAGAAATGATTTAACTGTACAGTAACAATGCTGGTAAAATGATAGGCTGCCCTCTCCATTTCCAGAAGGCCCTGTGGAAGCTAAAAATAAATAAACGGTAACAAAGCTTTTGAATGATTCTTAATTCTTCTTCTATATTTTATCAATATAGTGATGATTTAACTTTAAACAAATGCATATTACTTTTTAAAAGGTAGTTTTTAACAAGCTTATTTTCTGATACCATACTTAAGGGCCACATTCTAATCACTATAAGAGCCTATGAACTCTCCCTGCAGCTCTTGAAAAAAGACAGGATGCATCTTAACATGAAATGTCTTTAAAATCACACTCAAACATACCGGTACAGTCGTGGAAAAAAAAAAGTAAACACCCCCTACTAACTCCTCAACAAATCATCGTAGAAGAAAGTTATTGGTACCGAATGATTGGAAATAAAGTCTACTTTTAAATGATGTATATAAAATTTTCTTAGGGGGTCGTCTACATATTAAAATGAATCCAAACTTCATTTTTTTCAATGGCAATACCCAATTTTAACGAGATATTTCAAATCTTTGGTTCAAACTATGCCTAGAGATCAAATTTCAAGTCATTTGAATGATAAGTTTTTGAATTATAAACATTGAAAATTTAGTGCTTCTAATGTTAAATTACATTTTCATATTTTTATTTATATCTCCCGAAATTATGCTCCTAATGTGCTAATTTTTTTTGTAATAATAATACTAATATACCCAAACATAAATAAGCTGAATTTGCAATTTTTATAAATTTATGATATGAATTATGAAATTACAATTTTTTTTATGGATTTAGATTTATTAAGTCTTGCTTTATGGAAATTCAAAAATTTCACATTTTTCTTCCAAGTAGTTTTCAAATTATGCTTAAAAAACGGCAAAATGATGGTTTAAGGGGCCGTCTATGATGGAAGTGAGTAGACATTTTGAAATTTATTCTGCTGTACTGTAATCAAACAGGTTTCATTGACGCTTAAACGTGTCTTGATCAAGAAGGCGGCTCTCTCGGTTAACAATCCAGTACGGAACTTCAATTTGGATACAGCCCTTAAAATACGCTCGTTTTAAAATAATTTCTCGGAAACTTATGGTACGAATTGCATAAAAATTCATCTTTAGGCTAATTGAAGGGTGTAGAGAGTTCATTTATGCTGTCAGAATTGGGTACTGCTATTGAAAAAATAAAGTTATGGTTCGTTTTAATATGTAGATGGCCCCCTAAGCATAATTTATATACATCATTTAAAAGTAGACTTTATTTCGAATCGTTCGGTACCAGTAACTTTCTTCTACGATAATTTGTTGAGGAGTTAGAAGGGGGTGTTTACTTTTTTTTTTCCACGACTGTACCATAACAGAAATTTGGACAGCAATGAAATGTCTATATCGTCTTGCCTTAATAACTCCTTAGTTAGTTGCCTCAGAGATGTACATGCAGAGACGTGTTTTAACACATATGGTCAGCTCATTAATAGGATCTCACGCAGCGCTAAGTAGACAAAACCAGCACTATGGCACCTTTCTATTCAGTGTAATGCATGACTCAGATATGGAAGAATAATGATTTGGGTTTTGTAGAGTTTGTTGCGAGTGATAGATTTAAATAATACATGTATTTTGGTCAATATTTTCATGAAAATCTTTAAAGTTGCGAAAAAGTGAAAAATTCAATATATCAACACCAGTTTGCTCAAGAGTCAGCCAAAAATATAGACCATGCAAATCACTGGAAAGAGGAGATTATGGGCCACACACAGATACCCCAATGTATGGTGCTGAGCGAGTGCAAATTTTTTTTGTTGCATTGGCGTGGCATACTCCCTGAACAACGAGCACCTCTACCGCCACTGTATCCAAACCGATGGACATAGCGAGTGAAGATGACACGCCAGTAGTTGATAAAATTTTTTAAATATTGTTCCACTTTAGGTGGAAATGAGTTTTACACGTGGCACTAGACATAATATCTTTGAATGTTGGAGCACCTGTTGTCACATTGTTTTCAGCTGACTGCTGTAAGATAAGGCATTTTATGATTTTTTTTTTAATTAAAAAATGTAAGAATTTAGTTTTTTGATCATTCCACATGAATTCAACAAATAGGTGTTGCACCATAGTCAGAGTTTAAATTTTTTTTATCATAGACATAGTAGTGAAACCCTCAATTCTGAAATTTAAAAATAAATTTTGTAATATTCGCTGAGATACAGCCTTTTAAAAATTGGTCATCTTTACCAAATGGCGGCCATCTTTGATTCTATCCCAATGTCTATATATGTCCATAACTTGGCAACTAATGGCTCAAATTCTAAATTTTTGTATCAATTTGAAGCTATTTGTGCTATGAATGCATATATGATATCAAAACAACAGTAAATTTTCATTTTAATGTTTTTATTACATACAAACTGAAAATATCACCTTAAAAAAATAGCGTACTGCAATGGGCCATCATGAATTTTGAAACTTGGTAAAAACATTGCTCTACGTGTGTGCTTTAAATTTAAAAAAAATTTAGAGAGGTAAAATTTTTTGTTTTTAAATAAATGACATTTTACATAGGATGCCACTTACCAAACTGTGACCAATTTAGAACACATAAGTATCCCTGGTTAAAGAAACAATGGCCAAAACTAAATTTTTCAAACATCTGAATTAATATAAAGCTATATTGAAAGCTCATTTATTTGTTTTTCATAAGACCAGTATAAAAAACAAAAAATATATAATTGAAAAAATTTAACTCTACAGAAGATAAGAAAATACTGAATATAATGTATAATTGTGAAAACCGATAAATGCAAGACATATAAGTGAGGTTTTACTGTATATATACAGTGGAACCTATTTAAGACATTTTTCCGCACAAGAAAATTCTAATTTTATATCCAAACTTTTACTTTCTTACTTTAAAAATTTCCTGCTTAAAAAGTTTTACATTTTTGTGTGATCCTTTAGAAAACTTCTACTGTATATATACAGTATGGAACCATTTATCCGGAAACCAGTTAACCGGAAAACCAGTTATCCGGAATGATATTTCTGATAGACTGATTTCAGATTCTTTGCAGAAAAAGGTGTCATACACTGCCTGTTTGACATAAGCTTTGCTTGAAACAATTGTACAATTTGATGACATCATCTAGTATTTGAAATGAAAACATATTTAGTTGTATTTTAGATGTTTTAATTTTTATGCAGAGGAAACAGGAAAATTTTTCTTCCTAAGGGATTCCCATAAATTACCTTCTTTTAAACTCTGGTTAACTTTTGATCTTTCTTGCATTGATTTTTAATCCAAGTAATCTAATAATTTAAAATCAGAAATAATGTCACAACCACACATATTCCGCAAAACTTATCAAATGGATGCTGCATTAATGCACAACCAGTTAACTGGAAAAACCAGTTATCTGGAATACATCTGACCCCAAGCATTCCGGATAAATGGTTCTGTACTGTATATATTTAAATCTTCAAGTTGCATTAAATGCTCCAATATAAATATGCCAGTTTAATTTTTATTTCAATACATTTACATACTAAGAATGATGAATGACAGTAGCGCAATAAAACCAAAACTAACTAGTCTCAATGAAAATCCCTTTTTTTTCTGAAATAAAACTGGCAGCCCTACTTAGAGGTGATCAATGTGTTGCATATGTATATGGTATTATTTGGTGGGATTTTGGATTGCTGCAAGGAATTCAATGAATATAAAATTATGTTCATGCATCCTCATGGCTCTAGTTCATTATATTCATGGCTAAAATCTTCAGATGTTTGTTGGATTCCATATGAACACATAATGAAAATAGTATCTACTCCCGTGATTGCTACAGGAAGAACGCATGCTGTTGCAACAAATTCAACTGATATTCTTAAACTTCAAGACAGATTAAATCTTTGGTTGGTAGTTTTGGATTTAACTGTGAATAAAAAAGCTGCAGAAAATCCAAAATTTATAATCAGCATTAAATGGTACAATTATAAGGACAAAAGTCAAAACATTTGTATACATGTGGTGACAGAATTTGAACTCTGTACTGCAAAGCCTAGCACATTCTTAGATGAGGCTCGGGACGATCCACCCCAACCTCAGAGTCTACGAAAAAACTACTGAACTTACAAAAACTATTGTGAGAAAGAGAGATGACTGTTGGTTGCTCGTGTGAGCAGACGTGTAAAACGTTGTGTCGACCGAATACCGGGACAGCGGACCTCGGTTTTAAAGCAGAATGTCGCCGGCCAGTTATAATTATCATGTTTAATCTAAATGTAAATACCCCATCTGTAAATACCTCATCCATATATTCAAGAACATTAAAGTTTAAGATTTCGTTAAAAATCTGCCTGGTATTCCTTCTAGACACCGATCCAGTAGAAGTACATTTATTTGACAAAATCAATGTGCATTAAATTTCTACATACATTATTTTTTTTATTACAAAATGAAGTTATTTTTATGTTTACAATGCATTGTGACTTAATGATCTGAAATGACTCAGTTTAAACTTGCCTTTCAACATTATATTATAAAGTTACATTCATGTAAGTATTCTATGTTCTTATTTTGCATAGATTGTCCATGTAAGTTAACTTAGACTTACTTTTCTTCACGTATGTTTTGCTCTACATTTGTATTATACAAGCTTTGTTTTCATTTTGTCTAGATTCGTTCATTTAAATTTTGACTCAATGTGAACTTAAAAACAACAAACGGCAACTCAATTCATTAATATTATTTTTTAATATTTTATTTAAATTATTCAGCTGTGAAATCACATCTAGTATTTCTCCCACATTTTAGAAAAATGTCTTTTTTTTTTTTTTTTTTTAAATAGTTTATTATAGTAAGGGATGTGATATTTATGTAGGTGTATATACATTTTAAATTATGTCAAGTCAGCAGTAGAATTGGTAAAAAAAAGTCACTGGTCCCAAGGACCAGTACCAGTAAACATCAGAGTTTACTGGTCCGCAGACATCGTCACTGGCCCGCTACATAAAATTCTATGAAGTACCTTTAACCCTTTGAGTGACACCCTCCCCTCCTCCTCCTAGAACATAAACCAAACTTCCTTTCAGTTACCCAAAATTTTCAGCATAATAAAATGTAAAATTATAATTTGCCAAAAATTAATTAAACAGTACATAAACAAAAACTATAAAAGGTACTTTTCGGTTAGCCGGGCGCCAGTGTTATGTATACACACATACATATATATATATTATATATATATATATACACACACACACACACACACACATGTATGTACATATATATATACATATGTTTGTATGTATATATATGTGTGTGTGTATATATATATATGTACATATAACACTGGCGCCCGGCTAACCAAAAAGTACCCTATAAAATTATTATGTATTTTATTTCAAATTTATTTCAATTGACTAAGTTTTAATGCAATTTTTTATTTATTTATTTATTATTATTATTAAATAAAATTCTGTGATATGTGTTTGGTTGTGGTTTTCTCACGGACGGGGAAATTTACGTTTACTTGTCAGAGAGGGAAAAAAGTTATTGGTCCTGCGGACCACTAAATTTTTTAAATTAGTGGTCCAATTGAATTTTTAGTGGTCTCGGACCAGCAGACCACCAAGGATTTTGAACGCTGAAAGTAGTAGTGAAATGAAAATTTACTATTATTTTAATATAGCATATGAATTTTTAGTAGTATAGATATAGGATTTGTAGGAGGCGAAGGAAAAATAAAATATTCGATCTTACTTTTAAATATTTAAAGTAACCTTTTGATTAAGCATGACATTATGAAGATATTTACAAATGATGATATTTCAATAAACAGGTAGGGGAAACTTGGGAGGTTTGACCCGCTTTTTACAAAAATATTTTTCTATTTTTTTCTAACCATAATAAAATTTCCGTATTGACATTATTTGATAGCTTATAATGTTTGGCATCATTTTGCACTATTTTTTTCGATTTAAATTATAAACTATCTTTTTGATTAATGATTTTTCAAGAGTCTAGAAACCGGGTCAAACCTCCCTACTTGAGGGAGGTTTGACCCACCATTAGGGAGGTTTGACCCACCATTAGGGAGGTTTGACTCACAGGAATTGGGTGTTATTAAAAATCTTACAGCAATAATTAAATGTATAAAGAAATGCTATTACAAGATACAGGCAATAATTATGAGTTGAAAATACCAAAAATGTGAATTCATTGAACTTGTAGATGGAATATAGTAGAATCAAAAGAAAAGGAAAAATTCATGAAACTTCCAGATGTTGATGTAGATAGAGATGCTGATGATAGATTCAATACAGTGGTAGATGGATTAGAAGGTGCAGCTGAAGCCAAACTTGTAACATCCAGATCTTGTCTATCTGTGACATAAGGAGCAGAAACATCAGATTCAGGAAAAATATCTGAATTTAATAGACAGATTCCAGTACAAGCAAACCTGCTGTTGCACTCTTCCTTAGTCCACACGCTGATGGATCTACAATCACCGCTCATATAGACTTCGTAAAAATGTTATTTTATTTGATATGCTGCCACCACCGATATAAATATGTGATGTCAGTCACGATGTGAAAAGGATTATAAAAAAAGGCTAAACTTATTCAATTAATTAAAGAACAATTTATATAAGAATTATTTACAGGTTTATAGGAGGACCCCCTAGGACCTCCCGCTGCATAGGGTCAGGTGGGGTAAAATGGATATAAAATTCACTATTTTTAAATGTTCAGTTAAAATTTTCTCAAATGTTAAACAATTAAAACTTTTTTTGGTATTTTCTTTACATTGCATATTCTTGGAATGGAAATACACAATTTTTATTTTTTAGGCTGCAAAAGTATGTCTATAACAAAACATTTAATAGATGTATGTTTGGTATACCCATTTTACCCCACACAGGTGAAAATGGGTATAGTGTGGGGTAAAATGAGTATATAAAAGTTTAACAATGAATACTGTATAAATAGATTTACCAGAGATTATATAATGAAGTAATATGGAAAACAATGTTATGTAAGTCTTAATTTTTTTTTTTTTTTTTTAATGTGGAATTTAAGTTAATAGATAAATGAGAAGTTTTACTATGAATCAAGCTTAGCTTAGATGTAAATGAAAACATTTTCTGGGTACACTTTTTCAACTCGTATTCTTATACTTTTACATTTTAAGTGTTAAAAGTCTATTTATCAAAAGCATAATGGCCCAGATTATGTAAATATTGATTCATTTAATGTTTATTATCTGCTTTCTTTTTACAATATAATCTATGAGAATGTCCATTGTTACTGTTATGATCATTAGAGCAAAGTTTCAGAAAAACTTCCAATTATTTAGTTATAAAATATAATGTGGATAAAATTGAAATAATCAGTTAAATACCTACCATCATATTCCACTCCCATTAAATATATGTAATAAATAAAAATTTTGTTAAAAATTAGGTAGACTCTCATAAAATATATCTAATTTGTAATACAATTCTGATTTATTATATAGACGAGTAAAATGCTTTTTGTTTCAAATTAGATATATTTTATGTGAGTAAAACACAATGATATTTAACTAGTCATATCAATTTTTATCCTAATAATAAAATAATTGGAAGTATTTCTGAAAAATTGCTCTAATGGTCACAAGAGTAATGAATGGATGTACCCCAGTGTCTTCAGCATCAGGGAAAACATAAAACGCAACCAATCTTGACTTTTCCAAGAATTTTACTTCATATTCATATGTTTCATCTGCTTCAATAGCCATAGTTTGCCACTAAATTCTTTGTCTTTTTTCCCAAATATTGGACGTTCAATCATGCATCTACAGATACATCTTTTTTTACTTCGGGGATATCTTCCACACATTAAGTTAAATGTCTTCATTTGTTACAACTTCATCTGCTATTGCTTGGACATGCTTATGTTTCAGCTTTGAAGTTTATTCTAAGATTATTTGGAGGTGTGGCAGATTGATAGGTGTCGAGAAAGCAAGGATGTGTCAAAGCCACACTGCTCTTATTTTTCTCGCCAATTCTATTTCCCAACTCTTTCGACCATCTCTTCTTAAAATTTCAAATCCTATCAGCATCTGATATGCCATCTAGAAAAGGAATATTTCTAGAAGTGGGCAATGATTTAACTAAATTATATACAATGAATTTCAAGTCTTTCTGATCTTAAGAATAATGCACTGGGGCCAAAACTAGCCTTTTTTGCATCTGGAACAAACATATATTTTGCACCCCCCCCCCCCCCTCAGCAAAATATATTTACAAAGAAAATTTTACTAATTTTCTAATAGCCAACTTATTTTTAAATTTAAACTATGTAATACTGACGTAAATACATGTAATACTACATAATCTGCTTTGTTAAATATTGATTCATTAAAATCTTGAAAATGGAATCGAAAAAAAAAAAAAAAAATCCACTTTATACAGGATCCTTATGCCATATCCAGACCTGCCAACCTTTGAAAATGAGAAATCGTAGCACACAAATTTCAAATTAATCTGGATGTTGGTTGGTTGGTTTTTTGCGGCAATTTTTTTACATTCGTAAAAGTAATAAGGTTTCAGTCTTTCAACTTTCAACTCAATATAGTAAAATTTTTCCTCCGTAAATTTTCTATATGATTTGTACAGCTTCTTCTCGTTTTGCTATTTTACATTTGTGAAAGGAGCTCAGTTCCAATTTTTTAGCCCAGTGCAGTAAATTTTGACGAAATTCGCGATTTTTTTTTCTGCGATCATTTCATGATATTCACAATTTTTTACCACAATCATAATTCACTTTTTTTATTACGATTCTTGGTTGAAATCCTCAAATGAATGAATTTTTACCTCAAACTTTTGACGAAATTCGCATTTTTTACTGCGATCCTTTGACGATTTTTACACGGTCCTTTGACGAAATTCGTGTTTTCTTTCCACGATCCCCACTTTCGATGAAAAAATCGTAGTTTGAGACCGATTTTCGTAGCATCGTAGTTTATAGGTCCAAATCGTAGCAACTATGATTTTTTTCGTAGCAGTTGGCAGGTCTGCATATCATCCTTAGATTCTTCTATGTTTTGGCATACCCCAGCCAGGATAATTAACAATACCGTGATAAACATTGACTTGAAAAATCGGCAAACAAAATCTTCATTTGGTGCCCGGGGCACATCCCCCCCCCCCTTAGTTTCGACCCTGTATGTGCATTATATAAACATTTTACAGTATTTTTAAATCTAATTCTATTCTAATTCCAGTAAAATAAAGAATTTTATTATGAAAGGTTCTGTATAACATTTTAAAAATACTACAAATGTTAAGCCTAACACTATACCCATTTTACCCCATTTATAAGATTTAAGATAAAACAATAAAAACAAAAGACATTTTCTTGTTTGTAATTTGGAAAAGTATTAGAAGTGCTCAATGAACAAAATGAGGTCAAATAAATGAGTTTATATCAGATATTATGAGGTGCAGGAAGAAGTTTATTCAGACCATATGTGGCATGAAATTGTCCTCAAACGGTTTTACTGTTGCCACTCAAATAGAAAAAACTATAAAAACAAAAATAAAGTAGAAGAAGAAAGCTTACACTTCAAGCAATCATACATAATTTTGAAAACTATAAATATCTTAAAAAAGTTTTAAAAAATTAAACAATATAAATTGACTACCCATTTTACACCACCTGACCCTATACTTTCTCCGCACAAGACTCGAGCCTTTTACCGGAACACACTCCACTCCCAAAATTCAACCAAAAACACACCAACTTCACTTCTTGAGGTCTTCGCTAGAGCTCCTTGTTTCTCTCTGAATCATTTCTTCCAAATGCAGCATACAGGGATTTCCTCCTCCCAACAGGGACCCCTTTTCTTATCTGAAAGGAAGTGACTATTCGTCCGACCAATCGGACTTTTAGCTATTTAGGCAGAACATCCGACCATCATATACGCATGCGCGCCAGCAAATGATCGGGCGAAATCGCTTTTTCATAACTCCGCCTTTTAAAATATAATTGTTTATTTTCAATACACATTAAGTGCATTTATGCAAATTAGGTCATTTTCTTTTTAGAAGAAAGTTATTTAGATTTATAAATATTAATTTAGCAATATTTGTCTTCAATTATTTATTTTTTTAAACGTTATATTTCGTTAAGCAGTTAAGTGTACTAAACATTTGTTTCTACATTTATATTATTAATTATTTAATATATTATTATTAATTTAATAATTTATTATATTATAATCAATTTAATAATTAATTTAATATTGTTAATTTAATAATTATTATTTATTAACTAATATTAAAATATTAACAATTATAAGTAGATTGTAATTTTTTTATATTACACAATTAGTTTATTTTATATAAACAATAATGTTTGATATTTCTTAATTGTTACACTTTATATATATATATATATATATATATATATATATATATATATATATATATAATATGTTTAAAAAGTACCTAGGAATTCTGACAACACAAATTGCAGTTTAGATTATTTCATGTTGATATTTTGCATCTTTAATAAATAGCAAGCTCTGTTGGGTCAAAGGCAAACATGTTCCAAAATCGTTTCCCTCCTTGGATTTCTTTCTATCGGCGTCTATATCTCTTAATATTTCAATTTATATCTTATTATTTTTGAAGATTTAGAAAATCGGGGGGGACGGGGGGAGGTGGCTTAATTTCATATTCCATGAAAATAAGCAGTAGTCTTTTTTTTTTCTTTTTTTTTGTACAAATTAATTTCACCCAATGAGTAATTATTTTTTGTTGATTAAGAAACTTTTTTATGACACAATAAATTTTTAATAAAGTAATTTAACAATATACTAAAGGGATAAGTTTTTCCAATGCTCAAAACTTATTTATTAAAGTATTAAACTTTATACTAAAGTTATTTAAAAAAAAAGACTACTGCTTATTTTCATGGAATATGAAATGAAGCCACCTCCTCCCCCCCCCCCCCCAGATTTTCTAAATCTTCAAAAATAATAAGATATAAATTGAAATATTAAGAGATATAGACACCGACAGAAAGAAATCCAAGGAGGGGCACGATTTTGGAACATATTTGCCTTTGACCCAACATAGCTTGCTATTTATTAAAGATGCAAAATATCAACAAGAAATAATCTAAACTGCAATTTGTGTTGTCAGAATTCCTAGATACTTTTAAACATATATATATATATATATATAATATATAAAGTTTAACAATTAAGAAATATCAAAGATTCAAACATTTATTATTGTTTATATAAAATAAACTAATTGTGTAATATAAAAAAATTACAAACTATATTTGTTAATATTTTAATATTAGTTAATAAATAATTATTAAATTAACAATAATAAATTAATTGTTAAATTAATTATTAAATTGATTATAATATAATAAATTATTAAATTAATAATAATAAATTAATTATTAAATTAATTATAATATAATAAATTATTAAATTAATAATAATATATTAAATAATTAATAATATAAATGTAGAAACAAATGTTTAGTACACTTAACTGCTTAACGAAATATAACGTTTAAAAAAATAAATAATTGAAGACAAATATTACTAAATTAATATTTATAAATCTAAATAACTTTCTTCTAAAAAGAAAATGACCTAATTTGCATAAATGCACTTAATGTGTATTGAAAATAAATAAACAATTATATTTTAAAAGGCGGAGTTATGAAAAAGCGATTTCGCCCGATCATTTGCTGGCGCGCATGCGTATATGATGGTCGGACGTTCTGCCTAAATAGCTAAAAGTCCGATTGGTCGGACGAATAGTCACTTCCTATCTGAAAACTACCTCTTCCCGGGTGTTTCACAACTCACTAGATAGCCCGGGAACTTCTTTGTTTGCCTTGTTTGCATTCTTGAATAGAAAGAGAAGCTGGAATATATTGATACAATGAAGCTTGTTCATACAATAATATCTAAACAAAGTAGGTCGGATCAACTTCAAGATAAGAAAAAATATTACTTTAAACCTCGCGTATGCAGAAAGTGATACATGGGTCATTCCCCAAAAAAATGTAAATTTGATCTTTTGAAACTTTTTTTTCTAAAATTATATTTTCACAATAATTTTATGCTTCAGTGACAGCCAAGACTCTGAACTTTATCATGCTATAAATTTTAACTTTGTAAAAAAAATTATATTTTTTATAAGGTTTTGTGATGAGAAATGAAAGATTTTGTCCACTCTGTTACATGAATAAACTTCATTTTCCTGTGTAAATTATTCAGTGCAATTTAAGCTTCTTGACTTTATATCTTTGCAAGTACTGTATACTTCTTGTACATATAAAAAAATTACAAAAAATCTTAAATCGTATGTTTTTTAATGATATTGCAGTCTACTCTGTTACAAATTTTGGAATAATACTGGATAAAAGTTTATTTAAGTGTTGTGTTAGTTTAGAAAATATTATTTTTATATGTTAAAACATGAAGCACAGTTTCTAAAATAATAGGAGGATACTTTTACTTCACATTATTTAAGCAATTTTATTCTAGAATGCAAAAAATCTGTAATGTAACAGAGTGGACTTCTCTGTAACAGAGTGGACAGCTTTGTAACAGAGTGGACAACTGTATTTTCTTGGGAAAATATCAACAGTATTATATACTATAAATTAATATAAATATCCTTACCTTCCACCTAATATTTTATTTGCCATCTAAGAAGGTTTACATGAAACTTGCACTTTCTGGAATACATCTAAGTTATTTGGAAATTCATAGTACAGATGACCACCCTACAACTTGCATTTGAGTTCAGGAAGAATTGTTATGATTTCTTCTAAACGAATGTATGAAATATTGTTTTCATCAGCTCAAAATAACCTCTCACAGTCCTTAATAGTCTTTAAATACATTACTTTTACTTCTCTATCTTCATGTTCTACTTCTTGAATAACTGCAACATACTTGTATTTCAAATTACACATAGCTTCATCTGTTTTAAATGCAGCCAACATGTATTTCATCAGTTTTTATATTATCCGGCAAAACATTTTGCATGGAATCATCAACTTTCACTTCACACACTTCGTTTGTGGAGGTTCCATTCGAGTCAGAGTCAGAAAAATAAACATCTGATGCTTTGAGTATTTTGTGAATATTTTTATGAGAAGCAAGGTTTGATGTTATTTGACAGTTGTATTACTTATCTTTAAAGCATGGGCAAAGTTTAGTATTTTTTCGGCAAAAACAAGATACACTTTTCTACCTAAATAATCCATTACCTGTTGTCACCAACTGCTGAACAGACAATGTTCCTTTAAGGATGGGAATTTTATTTGGAATAGCTCTACTCATCTTATCTATCTCTGAAATAAGATACAATTTCACATTGGTGATGTCTTTTAGTTGTCTAAAAAAATCATTAACATCTGCCATGCTCTTTAGCATTCCTCCTACCCCATTAGCGGCTGCTGTGCCATTGCCCGACTCAAAACAATTCTGTGTGCTCTACTGAAATTTAAATTTATCAACATGTTTATTAAATAGGTAGAAATTTTTTGGGGCATTTGTACTGGTTAAAAGGTTTATCTGAAAGAAAAGAACTATGATGATCTTGTAATTATCGCTAGTCATTTTCAATACTCATTCCAAGTGGGCCCAAATTACTGCTAGGCCATGCGCTAAAGAAGATGAGACTAAGGATGAAAATAAGGAATTTTGCTTAGTAGCCACTGGCCGGTAGGTTTTGTTTTATAGTAATCAGTTACTGGCTAGTGAGAATAATTTCTTTAGTAGCCGGTAAGTACATTTATGTCACTGAATATTTAATTTGAAATATATATGAGTTTACAGTAAACAAATAATTTATATAGGTACTAAATAAAATATTTTTATTTACATCATTTTGAATAAACTTGAGATACTAATTTCCCATCTATTTTAAAATAAGTTAGCAGCAAAGTTATATACAACATCCTTATGTAGCTAACTACATAAGTACCTTTTTTTAATAATTTGTCTAGAATTAAGATCTGACAATATAATAAAATAGGTATGTTTATCCACCGACTAGCAGGTATGAGAATAAATAGATCATCGAATTGCCAGTGCAATATGAAATCAGAAACGTCCGAGGTGTAGGGAAAAAAGGGAATGCGGAAGATCAAATCAGAAAATCCTGAATTTTACCGGTTCTTTCCATATTTTTAATCACCAGTTTTTAAAGTTTAATCGTCGAGTGCTTATTTTTATCTTTAGATGAAATAGAACAAATGTCATTATTTTCTCCTGCAATTTCATGTGCAGAACCCCGTATGTAAGCATACTTGCTTTCGAGAGCCTCTAAAATGGTAACTAATTCCCCATCCAATTTGCTTTTGAAGTTCTTACTGAAATCTAGATGAAGTGCAGCTTTATCTTCTCCCAAGTTCTCCAGGCACGTTCGGTATTGAATGTTAAAGATATGTTTTTTGAAAAGTTTGATATATTTTTTTAAACACATTAACAAGCTCACCAATTTGATTCATCTTTGTCTTCTTCACTATCTTTGTTATTGTTTTAATATTTCTTGTTCATCAAATCTTAAGGATTTATTCTTTTTTCCTGATCCACTCTGGCCATTCCAAAATCATATTATAGTCCAATACCCTCTGTATTGGTACAATTTTTACACTCATATCATACATGCAAAATTTTCGCATTGATTTACAAACATATCCTTAGCTGATTTTTCTGAGTCTGCACAGTCAATTATTCCTTTCTTAAATAAAACAATAGATTTGTGTGGATATTACAATACTGTAAACATAAACAAGTATTTGTCTTTTATTTTTGGGAATACAACATTAAAGAAACGATATCTAGAAAATGTCTGATAGCTAAATTTTTCTCCCTCTTCTCTTACATACCTTTTATGGCAGGTTAAAAAGTGTGTTAAGTAAATAGCTTTCCGCTTTTTATCCTGCTTTTTAGTTACTGTTCCATTTCTCCCAGCTGTTGTCCTGCTGACATCATCTCTCTTTTTTTTTTAAAAATTTAATTTTGTTTTACATTGTGGATTGTTTTTGTATCTGCAATAGCTTTTCTGTCATAAAAAAAAAATTTCTTACACTCTCTGAGCGTCTAATTTTTGACGTCATCGTTAATGACATTGACGTTCTGTAAATATCTTTTGCCATTATCTGAAAAATTATATTTGATATTCGAGTGTTAGATTAAATGTATGTAATACTTTTAAAAGTAAAAATATAAATTATAATAGTAAAATATTTTTTTAGTAAAAGAAATAGCATGTCTGTTACAAATTGTCCACTCTGTTACAATACTGGTCCACTCTGTTACACAGTATATGTAACAGAGTGGACAATGTAACAGAGTGGACAACTAACTCAAAAAGTAGAATTGTAGCTTAAAATTTCAAGCACAGTAAAAAAACTAAGGAGTATTTAACAGCTATTAATAATGATCTTCTTCCTAATGGTTTATTGTGTTAAAAAGTAGTTTTTAGATTTAAAAAAAAGATGTAACAGAGTGGACATTTACTATTTACATTTCGGTAATCCATAGACATAAAAGCCATCTTTTTTTTTTGTTCATAGAGATTCAATCTAATTTGATTGACAAAAGTGAACACATGCCCTTTAGGGAGTTCAGTACTATTGCCCACTTTAATATATTTTCATTTTTTATGTTAAAACTCCATGTAACAGAGTGGACTTACTGGAGTTGAATAAAATTTGGGACACACACATAAAAATTTATATCTCTAAAAATAACAATAAATTAAAAAATGTGTTTTGTTAGTAATTTTTTTAATTAGATGTTCCATTATATAGTATATAACTTATTATTATAGCTAACAACCAGCTCATTATAAACATATTCAAATGTTTTAAATTTGAGCCTGGGACAGCTTGTTTTCTGTGCCAAGTTTATAAACATTATTTTTTGTAAATTCATTTTTAAACTTGCAAAATATTTTCAACTAAGAACAATAAGATGAAGATTAAGAAATAATAATAACTATTTTTCAAAAGCATATTATTATTTAAATAAAAATTATTAACTTCTTGGACATAGTTTTTACACTTTTTTGGGGAATGACCCACATATGTAATACAATAGAATTATAAAATATCTTGAAGGGACTAAAAACAGTTCTATTAAGTGGCTGCAACTTATGACTTGTATGGGGAGGTAAATTTAACAGAATTATCCCATTATCTTTACAAAGTTGTTAAACCTCAAAAGTTTCAGTTCTATTTAAATTGATTAAAATAATGCATAAGCAAGAAGTGTTTCAAATGATTTTTTATATTATATTTAGTAAATTTGAAATTAAGAACAAGATTTATTTGAATTATTAAGAACAACATTTCTATTAAAACTAACTTTTGTACAGTTTAAAAGTGTTAGAAGATCAAATTAAACTAAACAGGGAGGTTTGACCTGGGCCAAACCTCCCAGAATTGATATGGGTTAAACCTCCCTTAATAGCCATTTTGGGAAAAAATGTAAAAAAACACATTAAAATAAAAAATAAAAGTAAAAAATGAGTATACTATCTTTTAGTATATTAATCTAAGTACACAAACAACTCAATTTACTTTTATATATGTTAATGACAGATGGCACAGAAGAGAAGAGCTTGCAACAACAAAAAAAAGTTTTCTGGCTGAAAATGATATCACATGTCATTCCTCCTTGATTCTGCTTGCAAATGGCTAACAGACAAAAACAATATGTTATTCTGCTTACTACCATGCTGTTATCTGATGCTCTTCAGCTAAATAAATGGTTAAATATGAAAAGGATAGGGTGGGTCAAACCTCCCCTATGGTCAAACCTCCCTTGTTTCCCCTAAATAGCTCAATATTTAAACTCATGGGCAATTAATAAATAAAGGGACAACACCAATTATACAATAAAATCAACAGTCCACAGATACTTTATCTCTGTGACCAATGCTTTGGACCCTCTGCCCGGCTGCAGCTAGCTTCAAGAAAGATAGTGCTAAGATTGCACTAATTTGCAACCTGCCCTGGATTCTTCTAATGTGGTTTTGCTTCACATCTGATCTGAGGTGATTCTGGGCACCACATAAATAGCTGCAAATTGGTATTGGTATATTGAATTACAGACGTGTGGAAATTATTAGAATAATTGTGATTTTTCGATTTTTCTTGATTAATATTGTATACTAGAAAGTTAGCCATAAAAAATGATGAAAACTGAAATACAAAGTTATATAGTACAAACTATGGTGCAGATATTTCAAAATAATAGGGAATTTAATACTTCTCCACTATAGGGGTCTTGGCGGGATTCATCAGAAAGTGAGATTTGTTGCCAAATGATATAAACAGCTATGAAACAAACTTGATGAAATTTTTTGTTTGATGTATTTTAATTAAATGTATATTATTGTTGTTTTTATTTTTATGTACAAATTACTTCTGTTTCAGCATAAAATTAGATAAATGGCTTCTTTATCTTAAATAATTGTATAAATATTGAAAAAAAAATGTATGTGTATATGAAATGAAACTTCAGTGAATAGGTTGCCAGAATATAGTTACCAAATTTCCTTCTTCGCCAAGGCAGTTTTCTCTATTTTGCAAAGGCTTCTATACTGGAAAAGTACCGAGAATTAATTTCTGAATCCGGCTATGTAAAGCACATTAAGATTGGATAGTTAGGAGCTCAGGTAGTACAGCGCCACCTAGTGGCAGATATTTTATTACTAGCATCGGGATGAAGATGTAAAAACGTACATTTTCGTATGATGCTCTTTAAATTCTGACCCATAGATTTTGAAAAACACCTTAAGTGTGCCAAGTTTAAATTAAATTGTGGTGAGCTCGATTATAAAGATTAATGAGCTTCAATGAGAATTTCGCTAAATTAGCCAGCTATTGCCAAGTTGGCTTCATATATGGCATCTTATTTTTGTCGCCAAATCTGGCGATACTTTGCCAAGTTGGTCAAAATTTGGCGCTATTGTAGTAATCCTGTATTAGTACTTTTCAACAATTACTCATTGTTGAAGCTGATACCAATTTCTCCATAGGAATCCTAACATGGAAGTGGTCCAACCGGAATTGTGAGGGACACACAGAGACTTGGATTTTATATAAATAGATACTTGCAATGTTTCATGAAATGTAATTTTTTTGTTGATCCAGTCAATTTTTCAATCCTTTAGAATAGTTTTGGGGATATAATTTTGTTAAATGTTGCCTGAGTTGGCATCAGTATTATTTTATTCTTAAAACAAATCTTTTCGCCGTTTTGATTAGCTTATACCAATTGGTAGTTTTTTTTTCGTTTGTCAAAGGATTACTGCGTGATTATGGGTAAAGCAAGTGATATTTCTCCCAGAAAACTAGCTGTGGTAAAGTATCTCATCCAAGAAAATCTCTATACACAGCAAGAAATTGCTAAAAATGCAAAAATTTCGCAAGCATCTGTGTGTAGAATAAAAAAATG
Source organism: Maratus speciosus (assembly GCA_963932465.1). Classification (NCBI taxonomy): domain Eukaryota; kingdom Metazoa; phylum Arthropoda; class Arachnida; order Araneae; family Salticidae; genus Maratus; species Maratus speciosus. The sequence goes on along the minus strand of OZ010786.1, from coordinate 92,625,763 downwards.
TTTGGACTCCAAATGTGAATATGAAAATTCTAGAGTAGGGAAATGTGGAAGGAAAAGTAAATTTACTGCAAGACCAGAAAGGAAACAGCATCGAAAACTGGCGATATGAAACAATTGAAATAATAAAACTTTGAAAAAAAATCAACATAAAATTTTAAAAAATCCCTGCCGGCCCGGCCTACAAGTGGAGGTAGGATTTTGAAGTTAAGTATACTAATTTCACCAACAAAAACTAAATCATGATTAGAGATAAAATCACTTTAACAATTTTATCTGGCCGCTTTTGATGAATTTTTATTTCATTTTTAAATAAGGCTGGTTTTATCAGAATCATGTTAAGGCAGTATTAAAAAAAAAAACAAAAAATACTTTTCCATGCTCAACAACTCGAAATTTTCTGGCACATTTTCTGATTCATTTTTAATAGAAAAAATGTGAAACTTGCTGACGTGATTTTTGAAGAGATTTATAAGTGACTTGTGTTTTTATTTTTCGTTCAATTAATTAAAACTTGATTTATAAACAATTGTTTTTTCAGTAGGACAATATTTTTCGTTTCTAACACAATCGCTTCGGGAAATTCTGTTCAAAATGCCCACTTTGACACTATTTTTTGAAATATATTCTGCCTCTATCAAAAAATCGATCATTACGGTACATTATATAGTTTCTGAATAGGAGAATCTACCAATTGATGCGTTTGAGAGCAAAAAGGAATTTAAAAATGAGTCAAAATAAGCAGTTTGGATTTGAATACTCCCTTAATACGATGATTTTTTTCTTCAACCGCTACGTATTTTTAATTTGTTTTTGCTGTAAGAATTGGTCCTATCAAAAACTTGTCAATGTAAATGTTGTAGATAATATTAAGAAGATATATAATAAATTCATGCAGATATTTTATCTTGTGAATTGACAAAGTTAGGGTTTTTTTTCTTCTTCAACTCCCCCTTTTTGTTTTCATTTTTAATTCTTTTTGTGGTACAAATTGGTCCTATAAAAAATTTGTCAATATAAATGTTGTAGATAATATTAAGAAAATTTATAATAAATTTAATTGGATTTGATATATTGAGATTTGACAAAGTTGAATTTTTTTCTCCTAAAAACCCTATTTTTTGCGCCCCTTGAACCCATTTTTTATTTTATCAAAAATCTGTGATACATAAATTTTTGGCCCAATTTTTCGAAGTAATAAAAACTTTAAACTGATTTGATATGTACAAAATTTAAGAAGATATGGGGTTTTTACGGTTTTCACAAAACCCCTCCCTATTTCCATCCCCTTGGTCTGATTTTGCCCATTAACGAACTTGAACGAGATTTTATGTATCAGTTTGGAAGAGATTTGTGCAGAATTAGGGAAGTTATCGTGTCCAGAAGAAAGTTATATATATATATATAACCATTAATTAAACATAACCTACCACCATCAAATATCGTAATATTATGAATTAAAGCTGTAAATAAAAAAAAAAAAAAATCAATTAATTTATTATAAGAATTATTATGGAAGAAAAAGAAAAAAGTGGACACCGACAAATAATGGAAAAGCTTATATATTGAATTACGTTGTCAAGGGCACAGAATTCAATGATATAAGCAATATGGGTGTTTTCTGTGAGAAAAATAAGCTAAAGCTAAAAATTATTTTCCCCTGTGCCCAAACAACCATTAAAATCAAGTGAATTGATTAAAAATGAAAACAGAATAGAAACAAATAATATGAAATGGAAGAATCAATAAAACCTATTTAAATATTTATAGGATATAAAATAAATAATAAACACCATACCGATTTATATATATATATATATATAGATAGATAGATAGATATACAGTTGAACTCGGTTATAGCGTCATTCAAGGGACCGCAATAATTATGACATTATAACTGAGTGACGTAATAAACGAGGTCAGGTCAGGTCAGGAACATGGGGTATAAGTAAAGAACGTGAGCACACTACCCTATTTTACAAGTTATAAAATGATAATGGCGGTATAAATTGTATAATAAATTATAAAATGAGTAAAAAATACACTTACTATATTTTTCCAAGAAAAAAAGGAATTTATTCCTGCATAACATGATAATAATAGACCTAGGATGGCATATTCGGAGAGAAAAAATCTGCAATCTTCTTTTATTTTTCGAGCAAAATAATTTTCATTCTATGTCATCTTCAATGTGTCTAATAAATTTAAAGATCGTAGTATCTGTAATTTGGGATTCATAAAAGCGTGACAACAGTCTTATTGATTGCTGAGCGTTTTTGATTCCAGGTGGTGGTACTACTTCATCAATTTCTTGCCCTTCTTCATCATCACTGAGACCTACCTCTGTTTCCTGCACTTCTCGGACAATTTCCAAATCAGATTTAAGTTCCGAAGTTACCACATCGTCATCTACAACAACAAACTCGTCCAAATTTTCATAAAAAGGCAAATCATCAGATCTTCCGAATCGACGATTCCACACTTACAAAGGCAAATCATCTTCTTCTCTTTGTAGGATTTCATTAACACTTTCTTTTGTAGAAACAAAACCGGCATGTCGAAATGAGTTTCGAATCATTTTTTCTATAACACGTCTTCAGGCTTTATCCAAAAAATTAATTGCATTTAAAAGATTTATACTGCAAACCTTATTTTCGTCTGAGCATTCTAAAATGTGCATAAGCAAGCACTTCCGATAGTTGCTCTTGAGGCTTCTGATTACACCTTGATCAATAGGTTGTGACTTGCTTGTACAGTTTGATGGCAAGAACACTAACTATATTCTCTGCAAATTTTTCACCTCTGGATGTTCAGGACAAGTACAGTAGAAGATCTTTATAACGCAAACCTAAAAACGCAAGGTTGTGCGTTATATGGATCACATCCTTAAATTCACCTTGCAAACATGGCCAAATGTCTGAAACACATCAAAATACATTAGAATATTTTTATACTGCATTCCTTGTTACCAAGAGTTATCCAAATTATAAATTTTTGCATAATATAGGTCAGACATTGTTAAATTTACTTTATAAACATGATCCAAAAATAACTGACACAATCATCCCTTATATTAGACATTTTCAAAAATGTTTATTGTGATAATAGCAGTTTTTTCAGTAAAAAGGTATTAAATTAGAAGATAAAGTTGAACTAATGCATCAAATTTAGTCCTCTAGAGAGTAGCAATATTTTACAATGTGAAAATGCAGGTGCTTTTTAACTGCAGAAATCACTGTTTACATCTGAAAAGTTGTGCGTTATATGGAGAATTGCGTTATATAGAATTACATTATAAAGATCTTCTACTGTATCTACTAAAAGTAGAATCTTTCGCTTTTGTTTGCAGAGTTCCTTATCCCATCGCCTCAATTCAGCTTCAAACAACTCGGATGTCATCCAAGCCTTTCGGCTATGTTGGTAGTTGACTGGAAGCGTTTTAATGTTTTTGAAACATCGTGGACGCCTAAATTTTCCAATCACGGTCAAGGTTTTCTTCTCTGTTCCAGTCATTGTTTCCGCACACAAGAACTGTAATTTTGTCCTTTGACAATTTCCCATCAGAGAATTTTTCGTGAAATGAAAATGACGAAATTTCATTTCATCTTAAATGAAAGAGTTTCATTGGGAGTAAGCTTAAAAAAAAAGCCCGTCTCATCTGCGTTAAAAATGTCCTTATCTGTGTAGCCTTGTCGAACTTTTGGCCATACATCACTTAGCCAATCCTGAACACACTTATCGACTTATCGTCGACACTTTTTCTTCACCACATACCTTGTGAAACGCTATGCTGTCCTTAAATCGATCTATCCAACAGTTGGAGCAAACAAAACTTGCATGCCCAAGCAACTTGGCAAGCTGTTCCGGTTTTGTCATCAGCATTGGACCACTGATTGGTATGTTCATAGTTCTTTGCAGTTTAAACCATCTTAGCAATGCCAAATCAAGATCTTCCTTATCCGGCTTCCTCATTCTCTTAACATTATTGCCATTTTATTCAAAGGCACTTAAAATTTTCTCTTTGCTTTTCCAGATAAAGCACACAGTTGAATTTACTATCCCAAATTCTCGACAAACTTCAGCTTTCTTCTTCCCTTTATCCAATGCATTAATAATGTTAACTTTATCTCCCAAAGAAAGAACTTTTCTTTTTATGGATGCCATAATGATCAACGTTTCTTACTCAAGGCACGAGAAAACTGAAAACTAAACGAATGCTGTTACTGTAAGGTTAGAAACGCTACACTCTTTTATAATTTCTTCGGTCAAGCGCCAAGTGTCATTTGATTCCTCCCTGCTTCTCCACCTTATCTAATCTAACTGGCCTTCTATGCTATTTGTTTAGACAGATAAGGAACAGAAGTTCGACCCTACTCTCTGCCTACCCCTCAGAGTTATTTCCTGGCCGATACTGCAGGATAGATCCGAAAAATTACGTGTAGGCGTGAACTTGAGCACACTGTGGTTTTCAATGTGTCCCGTTGGTGACGAATTGGACTTCCTTGTTGTGAAAACAGATTATACTGCCCTATTTTCTGAGAATAAATGTATTAGTTTATGTATATTTCTTGACGCAATAACTGGGGTCACCGTTTAAATTATGTCGTTATTTCCAAGTTACTATAACATTGGTGTCTATGGGAGTTTCGTGGGGACTGCAGAATTTGACGTTATAACCGAGGACGCTATTACCGGGTTCGACTGTATGTATGTATGTATGTATATATATATATATATATATATATATATATATAGAGAGAGAGAGAGAGAGAGAGAGAGAGAGAGAGAGAGAGAGAAAGAAAGAGGATATACATATTAGGGTGTCCCAGGAGAGGCCAAAAAAATAAAAAGTTTGAAAATGCCAAGTCTCACCTTTTAAAAATGGTCTTTCTGTCATAATATGATGTTACAAAAAAATTCAAGTCATTACACAAAGGTTTAGGGGTCCCCCAAGCTAATTGAAAATAGGGAATTTATGGAAAATTTTAATTTCTAATTAATATGCAGGATTGCAGAATCTAACCATACTTCTCTGACAATTTTTTAATCCTAAATTTGTTTAAGAACACTGTCATGCTTAACAATGATTTCATTTGATGTTATATTTTTATTAAATTTTTTCATAAAAACTTAAAATTACACAAATATATCCCAGGACCATATTTCATTTTTCTGATCATTACTCTTCTAATGCTCTTCAATCTTTATTAATCTGCTGGATTTCATTAAAAATAATTTCTAATAAAAATAATAGATGGCTGCTCCAGCAGTGTTAAAGGAAAGTTTATGAAACCAATAAATCTTTTGAAGAAACCTTTGATGAAAAATTTGTAGTAAAAATACATTCAAATTAATGCAAACCAAAAGGTAATAAAAGTAAGTTATGCAGTCGCAGATCCATTATTACTCCAAGAGTTACTGCTGTTTTAGATTGAACTAACAGCAGCATTAGGTGATCCACAATGATAATAGCATCTGTAATAAACAAAGAGGGTTGCTCTTCCTCTACCATGACGTCTGACCCACTTGTAAAAATCCATAGTGCTTTCAAAAAGTACTGTTGATCAGGAACACCAATATCTTTGCCAAGAAACGGTTCAACAATTAAAAACCCAGTTTGAAGCACCAAAGTCAGTTCATTGGTGTGGAAAATTGTTAGCCAATTTGTCATCAAAAAGCACAAGGAAAGATTGATCGTTTAGCTGTACTAATTCTTTCTTTGCAAGATAAAAGTACTAAGCTTCTTGGAGTTTCTAAGTTAATGTCTGGAACTGTCAAAGCAGCAGCTGATGCTGTTTTCAAGCTCTTAAAATCGTGGAAATGTGAATCTCAGTAATTGGCATGTGTTTCGATACAACCCATACAAATAGTGGAATTCAAAGGAGCATGTACAATTCTTGAGCAAAAGATAGGCAGAAATCTTTTGTGGAAAGAATGTCGGCATCGCATGTTTGAGATTCTACCTTTTGATGCATTTAGTGTGTGTTATGGACAATCTACTGGGGCAGAAATCTTTTTATTTAAGAAGATTCCAAGAAAACTGGTGTAAGCTCAAACACCATGAACCAAAAAAGCAATCAGTACGCATCATAACAGCATTGGACAGTTTAAAAACAAATACTACAAAACTACCTAAGGATGATTACAAAGAACTTTTAAATATTGTAAAAATCCATATGATCAGGGGTAGGGAATTTTCATAAAATCTTACCAGCCAAGGATTTATTTTCAGGGTGACCACAGAAATATAATTTTCACTTTCCCTGATATATTGCTCGCTGAGCAATGTCACCATTTTCCAGCCAGCGTACGGCACAAAATTTCTTCGGAAAGCATTTCGATCCGAATAATTCAGTATAAATTGCCCGACATGCAGGCACATCCTTAAATAAATTAAATAACACTCTCAAAAACCCTACAACAGACCAATTTGTTGATCGCATGGCAGCTTTAAAGGCACCATGCATTATATGGAGACCACAGGTACCAATATTTAAAATCTCTGAACTATGTTCACTTTCAAATTTTTAAAAAATGAATGGTTCACATTTGGGCCATCCATTGAAATTTGTAAAATGGATTTCATATTTAGAGGAGAGAGAGCTTCCTTAAAAGCTTCTCTTATGTTGTCAGAAGCGGCACGACCCAAAAATGAAGAAGTGAATAATTTTGTACTTGCCCCAGAATCATCTTTATTCTAAAATCTGATATTCACATCCATTTGGGTCTTTTGAGAAACTTTATTCAACGATTCGTCAAATCCAGTGGTATAATACATTGAGCCAATTTTGTTAATGAACTATCTTTTAAATAAGTGACTATACCATAAAGGATGGAATATGCAATCTTTGTTCTTTGTAATTGCATTTTTTGTGCTACTTCGCTATCGGAAAACATAGCTCTAAAAAGCATCACATCTTTACTTGCTGATTGCATGGATTTGTGTGTCATTATTTGAATGCACCAAAGAATTTCTGCATTTGTTACTTGGTCATTAATGGAAAATTTCTGTAAAGTTTCAGATGCAACAGCTAATTTGTTATCGGATGAGGAACTCGAAGTTGTTGGCTCAGAACAAAGCGACGTATTTGCAGTAGTAGGGTCGGTTTTTGGTTCTTCTACTTTCAAACTCTCCTCATTTGCAATTTTTTTGGAAAGCAATGAATTTATTATATTTGGCTGTGATGCAGCTTTCATCTTTTTTTTATGTTCAGCTCCGTTAGCATGACTCGTAAGTGCTCTCCGACCCATATTACTTAGCATAAATGAATAGTGGCATTTTATGCATTTTGCTCTATACACATCATTAGGCACTTCTCTAATCCAATCCTTAAACTCTGGATTATTAAGCCAATCAACTTGAAACTACGTCGCCATAAATAACTAGTGTTTCTATTCGAATCCAAGTAAGAGAAAATATGACCGTCTGCACATTCGATTGAGAGTGGAGTCTGATCCAAAATAACACGCGGTCTGCAGACGCGATTTCGTTTTGTAGTGTTGAGGTGTATAAGTGCATGAACAGTTATTGAAAAATGATTATTCCATATTCAGGTGCGAAGTCACAATAAAAAAGTAATACCATTTAGCGACGCAATCACATTTTCAATACAAGATAAACAAGGCATTGCAAGACAGCGGGAGCAGGCTGAGGCGAGGCAGCAACTGAGTTGCCCATAGCCGAAGAAGTGGCTTCATGACATCAGTACCAATCAGATAAAAGTGTTTTCTCCTTCACCGCTCCAAGTTAAATTGAGAAGTAGCCGCGCTTCGAATGGAAAATGTATAATGAAAGACCGTTCGCACTATTACAGAAAAAGAAAAATGACAACACATTTTTCCCTGATTTTAAGCAGAATTCCCTGATTTTTCCCTGATATTTCCAGAAATCTTAAATTCCCTGACATTTCCCTGTTTTCCAGGTCTGTGGTCACCCTGATTTTACCCACCAGCAAAATGCAATGTACAGTTGGAAATTGTTATAATGAAACTTAGCCGATATCAAAAATAGTTGATTACTATTGCTACAATACATTTTCACATATATATTTTTCTCCTGTAAAATTATGAAAAATATACACAAGAGAGAAAAGTTTAATAAAGAATAGAACTTAATACAGAGTTTACATCGCAGTAATTTGGAAAGTTGAAAGATATAGCTAACTAGTAAAAAAAATAAAGTTCTTGGCATGGAGTTTTTTTTATTATTATTTTAATTAGAAAGGAAATAAATTGAAATTGCTAAAGTTAACAGAAGAGCAACTAGTCATGAACTAAAAATCTCTTTGCAAGGATATGGAGTGAATGTATGTGATACTTCTATCCGTAGAAAACTCATCTGAGCTGGACTCTGTGCTCGTCATCCTCGAAAAAATGCTAAAATCATATCTGCTATGGCAAAGAAGAGACTTGCTTGGACAAAAGTTGTGCAAGAACAATTCAGAAATGACTGGAGCAAGGTGAGAAATATTAATTTTCCTTTACTTAATCAGCTGAATTCAAGTTGTTCATTTCTTTTCTTGAAACCATGTTTTTTGCATACTGACTAAAGATACAGAACTGTTTATTAACTTGATTAAAAATGTCTTTATAAGAATATTTCTCTACAAATTACATACCTTAAAGTATTCTTTATCTTTTAGGTATGTTTTTCTGATGAATCAATGTTTACAATATCAGAAGAAAGCAGTCAATATGTTAGGAGAAGTACCAGTGAAGAATTTTCCCCAAATCACATAGCACAAACGGTTAAACATCCTACTTAAGTAATGGCTTGGAGCGTGATGTCTGCTCATGGTACTGGCCGTTTATACATTGTAGAAGGCATGATGGACCAGTATCAGCATAAAAAACTGCTTGAACAAAGACTATGTCCACAATTAAAAGACTGGTTTCCAACTGGAGACTTCATATCCATACATGATGGAGCTCCGTGCCATAAAGCTACATCTGTGACAAAATTTTTGAATGAAAAAAATATAAAAACACTTCCATGGCCTTGAAACTGTCCAGATATGAACCACATAGATAATCTTTGGGCCATTGTAAAGAAAAAATTAAAGAAATGCAACAACACAAACAAGAATGATCTGATAGAAAGACTCATCCAAATTTGGCACCATGACAATGAAATACAAATTAATCGCCAAAAACTCATACAAAGCATATGCCAAGACATATCGAATCTTTAATAAAAATACAGGAGATGCACACTAAATATTAAATGTATCAATATTTTTCAAATAATGTTCTATTTCTTTAATAATAAGATTTAGATATGTAAATTTCACAATTATTCTACCGTATTTTCGGGCGTACGAGCCGCGGCACAAACGAGTTTGAAAGTATAAAATATTCCAAGAGCGGCTCTTACGCCAGGGCGGCGGGTACGGTGATTTTTTCCTTTTACAGCAATGTCTCATGGCATCTTTTTTTTTTTTTTAATCATACCAATATCTTATGATGCCATTTTTTCCCCCTTTAATCAATAGTTTCATGCTCTCGAATTGGTACCAAAACTTTAGAAAGTGTCTCTCAATCGCAGATGCCCGAGAAATGCTATTTGTTTATTTTTAAACAATCAGAGGGATGAATAAAGTTTATCTCACCGGTTCTCAAGTTAAAAATGATTACATTTTCTGTGCATCCGTCAATAATTACTTTACCCCCCCGGATATTGGAATATACAGCTATCGCAATCTTTTCCTCTAATAGCCCCCTTTCTCTCCACTTGCAAAGCAAAACTGCTCGCAGAGTGCTCACTCTGTGAAACTACTGGTTTCTAAATACAGAAATCTCAAATACTGGATCTCCTAATACACAGTAAAAACACTGAAGAGCAAGATTTTTCTTTATTTTTTTCAGTACCGGACTCTTCTTAAACCTGGCCCCTAAAACATAGGACCGTACCTGACTCGACCAGGCAAAATGAATTCAAACTTGAGCCGATGCTGCAATTTTACTCACGCAAAAACACCGGCTCGTTAATGTAAATCCTAAGAAAGTTTTTTTTTAAATGTCGTTTACATTCCATTATTTTTAAATGGTCTTTTTTGCATTGGATAGCTGAGGTCGATCTCTACAAAGAGTCATTTTTACTTATTCGATTGTGTTTAGAAGTTTTTTTTTTTTTTTTTTTTTTTTTACTATAATACTTTTACACTTTCAAAACTGATTCCGAAAATCAAAGTATACTATGAAAAACATCTGTAAACAAAATTGAAAAAGGGTCTTTTTAGAAATCGACTTGAGCTATCCGATAAAAAAAAAAAAAAAAAAAAAATCCTTTAAGCATACTGAAATGCGAACGATGCATTAAAAAAAAATTCTTCCATATGATTAACATTAGCTAGTGAGTGTTTTCCCTTGAGTAAAGTAGCCGATCCATAGGGTAAAAAACCTGGCCTGGAAAACTGTTAAAATCTCTGCCCAACCTGTCTGAATTTCTTCAAATCATTGATTTTTACATTTATATTGTTAAAAATTGTTTCGTACTAAGAGTTCTGAACAAAAATACTTATTTATCTTTTTTTTTTCATGTTTATGATCTTTATTTTTAAAGAAGTGCCGAATAAAATCACTCAAGTACGCATTTATAACTATAAAACAAACATACAATTTTGTTATCTCTTGACTCAACTAGAAAAAACACATTTGATTTCAAATTCACTCCATTTCCTTCACCGAATGTTCTGCCCTATGACCTGGACCTGTAGTTGACTGATTAGTTTCAGTTTTGGTTCTTTGAAAAGAACTTTGAATGCAGTAGAAAAAAGAGGTAACGAGATAAGAGATTTTTTTTAATGCTAAGTGGATTCGTGGATTTCTTCTCTTTCTTTAAACTTGTGATATATATTTTTATAATAATTAAAATCATAATAACTTATGATGAAAAGGAAAATCTAAATTCTGAGCAAGAAATATTTTTAAAAACTTACAAAGTTATTTTTATAAATGATCGAGCCGGGCCATACTGTTTTCTGAAGGTTCTGGCCGGACTGGGTTCGGGCCTTACTTTTTTCCTGTAGGGCCGGGCCGGACCTAACTTATTTTTTCTGTACGGAGCCGGGACTGGTTTCATTCCCAGTCTTCACGATCCAAAATTTTCCGTCTTATTTTTGATCCAGCCTGTATGAAAATCATTGTCTTGTCGTGGCCTGATCAGTTGAGAGGTCAGTAAAATTAGGCCTGGGCCAAAAATTTTTTGCAAAAAATGCATAACATTTTTAAAGCGCCATTATTCTACAATTAAACATTAAAATTTATTCTTTTTAAAGAGTAGTAGATTTCATACGCTTATTAAAATATAGTAAAATGTGTGAAAAGAACCTGCCTATGACGGAATCCTGTTTTAAACTGAACAACGTGTGATCCATGCAAAATTAATATACTAATACGTAAGAAAAGAATATATAATACATTTACACTTACTAAGAAGGTATTTTGGCTATAACGCATTTTTTTTTTTCTTTTCTATGCAATTCCGTCTTAGCAGATTTTACTGTATAGCATTTTTCAGATTTTTAACACTTCAATACATAGAGAATGGATTAACAATATTAATGATAACTGAAACATTTGCATACAAGAAATGGAGATTCATTAAAAAAATAAATATCACAGCCTGCGGCACTTCTATAAAAATGAAAATTATAAAGATGAAAAAAAAAAGTTAAGAAAAATATTTTTAGTTAGAACTTCTCGTACGAGACAAATTTTTAACCAAATCGATGTATGTTTTGTAGAAATTTACTCGGGCTGGGCCGAGATTTTAACTTTTTTCTGAGCTGGTTCCGGGCCGATCTTTAAGCTGTTATATCGGGCCGGGCCGAACTTTTACATTTTTTACCGGGTCGGGCCAATATTTCTTTTGTGCAGGCCGGACCAAACTTTTAATTTTTGTATCGGGCTGGTCAATTATTTTTTCTACGAGTCGGGCCAAGCCCGGGCCTAGAAATTTCGGCCTCTAAGTGTCTCTATATGATATTTCAAGACCTCTAAAATCCGGAAAAGCCCGCGGCCGGAACGAGTCCGGAATTTAGAGATTGTACTGTATAAATATCAGCTCCTTGGGTGTGGCGCTTATGTCGATATACTTTTTTTAAAAAACAGATTTTGGTTGGTGCGGTGCTTACAGTGGATGCGACGGGTATTCACGAAAATACGGTAATAATTTTCACAACTCTGTGTATGTATACACACATACACATTAACTCATATGCAGAAAATTTTAGTTTTTATAATTATTTCTTAAATCAGAGATAGTTACGTGTTCTAAATTAGGTCACTGTTTGGTTAGTGACATCCTATGTATAAAAAAACTCTTTATATCAAAACAAAAAATTTTACCTCTCCATTTTTTTTTTTTTTTTTTTAAAGCACACACATGGAACAATGTTTTTACCAAGTTTCAGGAAAATTCATGGTCTATTTTTTTAGTGGCCCATTACAGTAAGCCATTTTTTAAGAGTGATATTTTCAGTTTGCATGTAATAAAAAGTATTAAAATGAAAATTTAGTACTGTTTTGATATATATGCATTCTTAGTACAAATAGCTTCAAATTGATACCAAAAATGTAGAATTTGAGCCATTAGTTGCCGAGTTATGGGTATATATAGACATTGGGATAGAATCCCAGATGGCCGCCATTTGGTAAAAATGACCAATTTTCTCAACCGATATTGCAAAACTTATTAGGGTTTCACTACTACGTCTGCCTATGATAAAAATTTTTAAAAAAATCTGTGACTATGGTGCAACAAGTTTTCTTTAAATTGGTAGATTTCATGTGGAATGACCCTTTTGATTAGCTGGAGACAATTACGGTAAGTTAAAATAACTCACTTCCATCTTGCTTACTTCAAATAATAGTTTTATATGAATTATTGTTAATCACAGTCCAACCATGATATTTTAAAGATTAATTTTTGAATTTTCGACTGATTTCTTTCATTTATCAACTACTGGAAAAATGGCAATTAGAGAAACTATTTATTTATAATTTTGTTGCTATTTAATTTCAGCAGATTTCATTTTTCCCCACTATAGGACATTCATTAAGGGTTGTAGCAATCGTGTTAGTTTACTTTTAAAACTTAAAAGGAAGGAAATATAATAAAAGCCCCATAGCACTGACTTTAATTGATCAACTACCAAATCGGTCACCCCATCTGTTGAAGGTGTCTCTAAGCTGATGGATATCAGCATCAGTAAAATCAATGTGATGCATGACTAATGGCATGCAGCAGACAAACACTACAGATTGGTTTGACCTCAATTACATGCCTACAGAATTAATAACACTGGGCAATACCATGATTGATTGCATGTTCACCAGAAACATCAATGTTGATATTATGCCTTAAGTCTCTTACTATATCACAGACCAATATGTTAAAATTGTCATTGAATACTAGTTGAAACAAATCAGGTACCATTCAGTGTCTCTATTATGTTAAAAAATTCATATACAATCAATCTCTCATCTTCACTTCAATCCAATATACTAAAAACGATTTGCTGCCAGGCATTTTACGTACCAATGGCTGTGAGCCCCGAAACAGACACTCTTAATTTTTTTATTTCTAAAATAGTCATCAATTAATAATTACACCACAGTTTCAAATGGGCAGTTGTCACTTGTAATACCACATCTAAAATATGAAAAAAACTAGTTGGATGTGCCAATCCCAAAACTTCCTTCTATCTCATATATTTTAATATTTCAAAATTTTGTTACAGATGTCAATATTTCATTTTTATTAGTTCAATACTATATCAACTTTAACTTCCATCTTAAATGTAAATCAGTGTAAATGTAAATCTTAAATGTCTTCAGTCAATTAATCGGAGTAAAAACGAGTTAATCTCGATCATGATATTTATTAAAATCACGAGTCGGCTTATCAGGACGGGAAGTTCCCGTCAATTCACAAGCCACTGGTGTAAATAGAACTATGAAAAATTAAGAAGATTACACAAAAATCGTTATTACAGCACCCCCTTCAGGCAGACTTTTTCCACATTCAGGGAGAACTTTCTTGCCATGGCCAAAAACATATACAAAAAATTTGGTTCAATTCTATGCATAACTTCATACACTTTTTGAAGGTGCATTATTGAAAATGGCACAAAAATCGCTATTACAGCGTCCCCTTGTAACAGAATTTTTCCAAATTCAGGGAGGACCTTGCCATGACCAAAAACATACACAAAAAATTTGGTTCAATTCTGTGCATAACTTCATACACGTTGACGGTACAATATTTAAAATGGCACAAAAATCACTATTACAGCGCCTCCTTCTGGCCGATTTTTTCTTAATTAAGGAAGGACCTGCTTGCTATGGACAAAATCATACACAAAAAATTTGGTTCAATTCTACGCATAACTTCATACATTTTCCGATGGTATAATATTCAAAATCGCACAAAAATCGCTATTACAGTGCTCCCTTCTGGCAGACTTTTTCCAAATAAAGGAAGGACGCCAAAAACTAAAAAAAAAAAACTGGTTCAATTCTACACATAACTTCATACACTTTTTGATGCTACAATGGCGACAGACAGACCATTTTCTATAACATGTTTTTTGGGGATATCTAACCCCTAAAACATGTAAATCCGTCGAAAACCGGAAGTTGAAAAAAATTTTGATTGCAATACTTTCTTTATGAATATGGATGAAGGTAAAAATGTAAGCATTATTTGCAAGCATCAGAATAAAGATCATAAAAAAAAATGCATTTTCTGACCCATGTAATATTTTAGGTATATTTTCTTTCAAATGTAATAGCTTCAGGTAAAAAAGCACACAAGTTCCTAATGGTTTTATAGTATTTATATCAGTAGATAATTAGGTTATATATATCTTTTTGAATAAAATTACAAATTAACAGCTACAAAAAATAGTTGTAACATTATAAGCAAGAGAAGAGGATATGGTTATCATTTGAAAGTGACCAACAGAGGGATAGAGGTAAAACACCAAGAAATTTGCGTGATATCATGTCTGTCAATGGCAGGGTGCATATTAACACACTAAAAAAGAGGCAGGATGCAGCACCCTTTAAAAAACATCTAACAAGAATGCAATACCATAATTATTATATTACAAGTGATTTCAAGCAATATGACATTAAATACTAGGGATGCACCAAATATTCGGTATCTATTCTTTATTTGGCCATGTTGCCAAATATTAAACTATTCGGTATGCCGAATATTTGGCTTGGCTGAATATCAAACTATTCAGCCCGCCGAATATCAAAATATTCGGCTGAACTGAATACTTAAAAAAATTTTTAAAGCATATTTTAAAAAACCTTACACAAGTTCTACTTTTAACTGTCAACTTATAAAGATATTCAGAATAATTAGAAATAGAATCATATTTAAATAAAGAGAATTTTTTTATATTATTTGCTGTTTGTTAAGTATCACTTAAGAAAACTAACCATTAATGAGGATTTTCATTGGAATTAATGATGTACAAATGCAAGTTCCTGAACATTGTCTAGTAAATAATCTATTTCTTGTTTTTTTAACAAAAAAGAGTGTCTAAACAAAATAGCACAAAATCGTTCAGAGTTGAGAATACATATTAAGACGGGTAATTTTTGTCGAGGAAAACATAATTGTAATCCACTTATTTAGCCATAAATACAGTATCTCATCTCACTCGATGTCACACTTGGATTTTCATTTGTTATTTTAACAATAACAAAGATATAACTGTGGGAAAGCTTTTCCTTTAATAGCTTCCAGAGCAAGCTGCGTGCCTACTGCTTACAGCGCCACCTACTTCTTTCATAACTGCCGATCAAAGCGCCTTCCTCTGTCTGATTTTCTTTCCCTATGAGCAGACAGCGCGCATGCGCTTGAAGGACAGATTTTCTAGCTACAGACGTTCTGTTTGGAGAGAGTAAGTACGAACTGAACTGAAGACAGTGGAATGACGATGTGGAGGTAGAAGGTTATGTTTTTTTTACGGGAGAAACAGAACTGTCGAGCACAGAATAATGATGCTGATTGTGTTTGTTTTACGACGGTCACAAACAACGTAAAGAGTGTAATGATGTTTATAATTCGTGCATATAATTCTGTATATATTATGTAAATAGTTTCAATATAATCTACTTTAAAATTTAATGTTGTCCGGCTCCAGTTTCTAAATTACTGTTCAGTGTTGTTTAATGTGTTTTTACAAGCCCCGAGTTTCTACATAACTATATTTTTAACAGTCTTGCTTTGATTTCTATGAAATATGATATGATGAGAAGTGCTGGAAATTGCGACTATTCATATCTAAACAACTATGAGCTAGACAATCCTTTATTCAGAATGCAGTTGACAATATTTACATGGTGTCACTGGCCAAAATTCAGTCATTTTTAATGACATCATCACATATAATACAAGCAAAATTAATACGAAACAAATCTTGATAAAATATCTTTATTATTGATAAAAATGTGAACGAAAATTCATTTTGCAAGCTTCCAAACCAAACAAAAAGAACATGTATCAACAATGGAAAAAATAAATTTATCTTTATTCATAAACAGCACAAGTGTTGCCATCTAAATGTTGAAAATCGATTTAATAATATTTTCAGAATGTATTTTATTGGCAACATTAGGCATAATTGCTTCAATATTATTCTAATAGTATTCATAAGCCTAAATTGGGTATGTTGCCGAAAGGCAACACCCGGCATTTAAGGGCTAAATAACTCAAAGCAGATTTTTTTCAGTATAAAGTTTACTTGTGAAAAGCTCCTATTTATCCAAATGTAAGTTTTTGTATTAAATGTTATGTAAAATTGTTTTAAATTTAACATTTTAATGCCTTTCAACCTTGAAATGTAAAAGTATTCAGTCAGCCGAATATTTGATATTCGGTTCACCTGTAAACCAAATATTCGGTATTCAGCCCAAATCGCTATTCAGTGCATCCCTAATTAACACATCTAAAAAACTTACAGAAAATTTATGTGATCCATATCTTCTTTCAAAAATTCTGAAGTAATATATTAATAAACACCCGCACACAAGATCTTTAGTTTCTAAAAACGTTAATTTTGAAGTTAAGACTCTCCACACCTATTAAAAAAACAAAAAAATAAATAAATCAGACTTTATTCAATGCAATTTTAAAATCACTAACAAATGAAATTTTAAACTTACTTCATATTTTTCAAATATACTTGGAATATTGTAAACAACGTATTGTTTAATGTGAGCAAGAAGAGGCACATTTAGGGCACATGATGTGAGAAACATGCAACCAAGAATGCCTTTAGAAACAGGAGCTTTATCTAAAGATAATAAAAATACCTTTTTAATAAAATTTGTTATTTTACAAAAACAAATAAAATAAATGCCCATTATTAATAATTAGTTATGTTATGGTAATTTGAAACTTTATTTCTTTTATTAACATACACATACTACAAACAAAGGCAAAACTTAATTTGGTATACTTCCCAGTAGCAGAAAATTCTCCAAGTGTCTGCAACAGATACTTCAGGGGCAGAAAATAATCTGCAGGTAAAATATTTTACAATTGAAGCGTTAATCAAACGATCACTTACCTTTGACGTTATTATGCATTTTATTAATTTTACTAATAATAACCTTAAATTTTTGTATTAAGTAATAAATAGGCAAACATAATATAAAGCGAAATAAAAGTTTAATAGAAAAATAATCTGCAAACGAGAAAAGAAATTCTGCGACGCCCGTCTCCCGTCTCGAACTTTCTGCTACCGGGGTATACTTTTCGGTTAGCTGGGCACAGTGTTATATTTACATACATATATATATACACACATTTATGTGTGTGTATGTTAGTGTGTAAAAAAATCATGATCTTTTTTAAAAAATAAAAAAAAATCTGATTTTTTTGATTTAAATCGGATTTTTATGATTTTTTTCCCAGCGTTCAAATATGGAATAGCTATCAAGAGGTTTAGGTTTCCAAAACAATTAAACCACTAATTGCTAACATAATCTATGTTTTTACACTTTAATAAAATTATAATTATTAGTTGGTAATTACAGAAATTATAAAAACTGCAAATTAGTAGTTTCATTAGGTAGTATCATACAATAATGTTATGTTAACATTAATATTGTAATAATTATGTAAAACTTTATAAATACTAGTGATATTTAACATTTATTAAAATTATTAACTGCATTTTAGATTAAATAGTTAACACTACTTCAAATTAATAATTATTAAACAATTAACTCTCTAATTAGGAACATATTATACATTTTAAAGACTTAATTATTAAAATGATAATAATGTAGTAGGGTCATTCCATGTGAAATCACCCAGAATTTTCTAAAAATGACACCCACCACCTTCAATTTTGATAAACTTTGGTGTATTTGTAGAATTTTTAATACTGATTCCAAAAATGTCAATCATATTGAAATTGATCAAATGGTTTGTGAGTTATGAGCTTTTAAATGTCTTCCAAGATGGCCGATCAGCCGCCATTTTGAATAGCACATGTGACAACGTAAAGGTCTATCTAACTTCTTTCACTTTTAAGCTAGAACTTTCAAAATTTTTTTGTTCTGTTCAGAATAAAGTATACTTTCATTTAAACTGATGTTTGTGCAGCTTATTCCATTAAAATGCTGTCAGAAAATGACTTTTTGTCATTTTTTAAATTAAAAAAAGGGCATAACTTTAATGGCTGATTTCCCCATTGTTCCCTCTTCAATTTTCATCTAATTGCATAAATAGGCAGCTCAAAGTGTGTTTTGATGCCTGATAAGAAAATTTTAATGGGCAGTTCGCAGGTGTTTTGTTTAAAGAAGAATTTCAATTTTACTGACCTTCCATAAGTAACGGAAAGTACAAGATAATGTTGATATTTCTTTTATTACCAGAAATATCATACATATTTACATCTAAAAGTTTGATAAGGCTTTATCTTACATAAACATATACATATTTTTTAATGTGGCTATAAAGAAGGGGAATCCTACAGGAATAAACAGGAATGCTAATAATGAATTCCTGCAAGACATAGAAGTATTTTCCTAACAAATTGAAATCTATTGCAAAGTTTCAGTAAATTATAAGTAAAAAAGAAATAATGGGAAAAATTCTACAAATAGTCACATTTTATAGCAAAACCATACATGTTTATAATACAAAATATAATTATGTTTTGCCCACTTGATGATTATTAAAGCACTGGATGCATCACCAAGTTTATATATTCTACCATTTGTAGTATTGATGTCACATGCACAAAGGATATGACTGAAAGGCACAATACAACTGTCATTTTCTGTCTAATAATACGAAGGTGATGGGCCATTGTGGATGCATGAATTTAACAGTTGCATCACCTTTTTTGTGGACTTTTGACACTAAGCCTATACACCAATTCCATTCATACATACATGCTATACATAACTTTTAAGAGATGGAATATCCAAAGTCTCTTTAATATTCCTATCAAAAGATGAACAAACAGAAAAATTTTCATCAGTATTTATTCTTTTTCCACTTATTAATAAGTTTTCTGTAGATCGATAATAATGCATACTGCATGTTCCAGGAATTGTCGTAGCAAGTTGCATCCGATGAGACATGTTGCGCAGTTTTAACATGTCGCTTTTTGTGATGATAAAAAGTTATACCATCAATGTTTTGTTTGCAATATTCATACATCATAGCCACATTTGCAATTTGATCATGCAACGGCCTTTGTAGACCTGATTTTGTCACAAATCTTTTAACAGTCCCCCCACCCCATCGTAAACAGATTTTCCATGATTTGTAGCAAAAAAGCTCCATTTTGCTTTTATTCCACCAAAATCATGCTCATGGGTTCCAAAATGTTTTTCAATTTTAATATTGGGCAGCAGAGCCACCAGTAAAATATCCTACATTTGTAGCTAAGATATACTTATTATTTAAATGCTGCATGATTAATTTAACTAATTTTTTTAACTAATTATATTTATTTTGAATGTAGATATATTTTTAATAGTACTTTTACCGTGAATGTGCTAAATGTTATTTTGTATAATTTTGAAGTACGATAATTTTTACTTATCGTATTTAGTTAACAATTGTAATTTTATCATTTTGTATAATATACAAGTATGATTTTGCTATAAAATGTGACAACTTGTAGAATTTTTTTCAGTCATTTCTTTTTTATTTAAAATTTACTGAAACTTTGCAATAGATTTCAATTTGTCATGAAAATACTTCTATGTCTTGCAGGAATTCATTATTAGCATTCCTATTTATAATACCTGAGGGATTCCCCTTCTTTTTAGCTACATTAAATATATATATATTTATAAAAGATAAAACCTTACCAAACTTTTAGATGTAAATATGTATACTTCTGGTAATAAAAGAAATAATATTATCTTGTACTTTCCGTTATTTATGGAAGTCGATAAAATTGAAATTCTTCTTTAAACAAAAAACCTACGAACTGCCCATTAAAATTTTTTTATCAGGCATCAAAACACACTTTGAGCTGTCTATTTATGCAATTAGATGAAAATTGAAGGGGGAACAATGGGGGAAATCAGCCATTGAAGTTATACCTTTTTTTAATTAAAAAAATGGCAAAAGTCATTTTCTGACAGCATTTTAATGGAATAAACTGCACAAAAATCTGCTTAGATGAAAGTTTACTTTATTCTGAACAGAACAAAAAAAGTTTGAAAGTTCTAGCTTAAACCTGAAAGAAGTTATAGACCTTTATGTTGTCACATGTGCCATTCAAAATGGCGGCAAATCGGCCATCTTGGAAGACATTTAAAAGCTCATATCTGACAAACCGTTAGATCAATTTCAATATGATTGACATTTTTGGAATCAGCATTAAAAACGCAAATTCACTGAATTTTATCAAAATTGGCGATGGTGGGTGCCATGCCCTGGGTGATTTGACATGGAATGACCCGGTATTCATTTTAGAAAGGAAAAGGGACAGGATGCTAGTTCCAAACAAGTGCGTTTGTGTGATCACAGATCGCACAGAGGGTTTCATTTAATATTCCTTTCAAAACACTTTACCCTTTTGAAAAATCTATTTGTTCCACATTTCACAACCAGGGGCGCACTCTATTCTAAACAAACCTCTATCCGAACGAAACTCCGTTTTACATACTATCCGTAGATATCTTAGTCGAGGAGATTGGGCCCATAGCACCCGAGATAAGTAGGTGCACCTGGCGGTAAAAAGTGGAACTAAAATATGTAAGGCTATGTTGCATAATATAAAAGAATGGTCAAAGGGGTGTAGGCAAAAGTTAAAAAAGTGCTCCCCGGGTGAAAAGGGCGGAGGTTAGAAAAATTGCTTAAAATACACAAGTTAGAGCCCAGAGGAGTAAATAATATAAGACTTTTTCAAAATTTTATGGTTTGTAATTTGATGTGAGGTGCTCAACTATAAGTATGCAAAATTTCATGCCTTCAACCTAAATAGGGGTTCTCTCTGAAAGAATTGTTTAAAATACATATGGGGGAGCCCAAAGGGTTAAATGTACGACTTTTTCAAAATGTTATGATTTGTCGTTTGATGTGAGGTGTTCAGCTATAAGTATGCAAAATTTCCTGCCTCCAACCTAAATAGGGCTCACTTAGAAAGAATTGTTTAAAATACACATGTGGGAGCCCTAAGGGTTAAATGTACGATTTTTTCAAAATTTTATGGTTTGTGATTTCTTGTGAGGTGGTTCAGCAATAAGTATGCAAAATTTCACGCCTCCAACCTAATTAGGGGCTCACTTAGAAAAATTGCTTAAAATACATCAATTAAAAAAACCCTTAACGGGTTAAAAGTTTGTGACGCAGCACTTTATCTTATTGCTATAAGAATTTTAAATATGGAACTTAAAAATAATGATATCAAATTTTAAGTGACACTATATTTATTTTATCATTTTATTTTTGTTTTATTTATAATCGCAAGCGTAAGAATTATGTTAAATTTAAAAGGATATATAAAAATTTATTCATTGATGCGTTATCATTCACATTTTTCATAAATTCAAACTATGAGTTTTAAAAGATATGATATCAAAATTTAAGTGACGCCTTGATGTAGCCTTAAACAATGTTTTAAAATTCAATTTTAATCATTTTTGATTTGGCTAAATATATTTACACATCTAACCAAAACTTTTAATTTTCCAATACACTGTTAAAAATACTACTTTCACTGAACCTGTACAATGCACTGTAATATATTTATATGAATAAATTGATTTAGCTTTTGTACCACGCTATCCAAAATCAAAAGTAAAATTTATGTAAGTGATTTCTTTACCCACATAATCCAATGGTTTGTTTCACAGATATAGAAAGCTTTGTTAAAACTTACTATGTAAAAAGTTTACTTTCTTAAGAAAAATATTAAGAAATATTACTCTTTAAACCTTTTTACTTAAAATACAATAAAATTGTAAGCAAAAAAATACTTTCAAATAAAATTTATTTGGAAATTACTGATTTTTTATTTTTTAAGAAATAATTTCCCATCATGTAAGTTTTTTATCTATAGTTGTATTGGGGTGGTAGGATAATAGATTTACTGGATACAACTGTATAAAATGCATAAAATACATTATTATTGCTCCCATTATTGAAAAGAAAGTTTTATTGTGATCCACCCCCCACCCCCATTTATTGTTAATGCTGAATTTAAGCAACAGATGGCGATACCATGCAGAGAAGCATTTAATTATTGATGTATTTAACTAATCCTGAAACAAGCAACGTAAAATACTTCAAAAACAGATTTTAATTATATTTTGTACCTTGAAATTTTTAATGCTATTCAACGGTTTAATAATTTAGTTAGCCAACTGAATTATTTAATTTGAGGATTTATTTCACTTAATTTTTTCTGTGAATACATTTCCCATTTATTGTTAAACACCAATTCAGCCTATGTTAACGAATGAAGTAACTGAGAGCGTGATCTAAGGACGTTTTCTGACCCTTCCAATATGGCATCCAGTGCGAGAGCAGTGAAACTCAAATTAGTGATTATTAAAAATAAATTAACATGTATGCAATCCAAAGAGTTCTCGATTATTCCTGTTTTCATTTATGAGTAATACTATTAATTTCAAGAGATTTCTCAACTTTTACTTAATATTTATTGAGGAAATCCTTACTTGAAAATCTGAAAGAATAAAAATATTAACTGTCTAGATTGCTGTTGCCATCTGTTGAACCAAACTTGATGAAGTTGAATAAAAAAATCTTTAACAGTAAAAATGTTTAAAAAATATGCTAGATTAAATGTTATTAAATGATACTGAAATACTCGAGAAAAATGTGTACACTGACTCTGAAGTACTAAAATACTTCAGTTTTACTCAGTAATAAGCACAATATTTCTCCATCATTTATTTACTTTAGAGTTAAAATTCCAGATCTTGAGCTAGTTTTTTTTTTTTTTTTTTTTTTTTTTTTTTTAAGGCATTAATTTCATTAGTGTTAAGTATTCTTATATATAAAAAAATTAAGAATAATAAAATTTAATGACAAAATTAATTATTATCCCCCCCCCCCCTCTCAAAATACCTTTTATTATTATTAATTTTATATCACATTAAATCAAAATTGACGTTTCTAAATTCATTAGATTTTGCCTATCAGAAAATTTATTAAAATAAACGTCAAAAGCCTGTGTTCTTAGATTTTAAACAGATTTTATTGCATTAATTTCGTTACCTTAAAAAATATTTTTTAGAATTCTCATCATTTTTTTAAAGTAAAATTATGAATAAGAAAATGCAAAGACAAAATTAATTACTATCCATCCCCACCCCAATATCTCATTTTTTATAATATTATTCATAATTTTAGTTCACGTTAAATCGGAATTGACGTTCCAAAATTCACTAGATTTTGTTTACCAGATGTTTTTTTAAATAAACGTCTTAAGCTCTTAAACGGTAGTCTTCAAATGACTAATTAGTGAATTAACAACAAATTTCTGCCTGATAAGTGACTTTTAATTATTTAAAAATTAATTATTTCACAAAAAAATGTATATATATATATATTATTTGTTATGATTCGCAAATTATTAAAATGCAATAAAAGTTCAGCGATAATGAAAAATTCTTCTATATTTTTGGTTAATAAAGACTTAAAATAATTTTTTATACTTCATTATCCCTTGATTAGTTTTCAGCTTTACAAATCTTACTGAAGTATGAAATGATTTTTATAAAAGTAATGCAATTCATTTAAAACACTAGTAATAATTTTAATCTAGGTTCTATATTTTATTATTTTTTGTTAATAAAATTCTAGATTTAAACTTCAGCATTGAAAAGCTTACAAAATCAAATGAATGATTTTTATAAAAGTAATGCAATTAATGCAACTCATTTAAAATATTTCTTATAAATAATGCACTGAGGTGCAATATATTGCATTTACAAAATAAATAAATATATATATATATATGCTTAAAAAAAATGCTTACTGCTTCAAAGAGGACAGACCTCGCGACCTATGTATTGCGAGGCCCGCACTTAACCGACTGAGCTACGGAAGGATCGTAAACTTTACACTAAACGTTGATCAGAAGAAATTAAGCGCATGAATACAGTAGACGTAGCTTCGGTGAAATTCCCATAAATGGGGGGAAAATATAGTCCGATTTTTCATGCTTATTATAAAACGAATAAGAGTCTTCCTGGAAACACACATGGTCTTATTCGGTTCACCTAAAATAGATTTATATTATATATTAATTTTAATAAGATCATTTTCGGAGGAAAAAAATGTGAATTAAAAATAAAATTAGAGTTTTCCCAGAAAAAAGAAAAGTGTTATTCACCTCGTCTTAATCAGATTTATATTATATATCAATTTAAAAAAAATAGTTAGTACCGTTTTCGAGATTTTGAAATTAGGAACTTCTTACATACCGTACGAACGCTTTCGCTTTAAAAATGGCTATTTAGATCTCAAAATATACTGCACGTAGAAATGTAAAAATTTCAGTATACGATTAGACTGCAGATATAAGACTGTTCTACAAAAATCAGAACAATAGGACCTATATCTGCTGAGTTATTAAAAGGCGGCTTTTCGCATTTTCTTTGATGTCGAGTTAGCCGCAGACCTGCCAACCTTTGAAAATGAGAAATCGTAGCACCCAAAATTCAAATTAATCTACAGATTGGTTGGTTGGTTGACGAAATTTATGTTTTTCAGTGATCCTTTGACCAAATCCGCGATTCTTTGACCAAATTTGCGTTTTTTCACGATCCTTTGAAGAAACATGGGTTTTTTCTACGATCCTTTGACAAATTCCCGTTTTTTTGGCGATCCTTTGACGAAATTCGGATTTTTTTCCCACGATTCTTTACGAAATTCGCGTTTTTTTTTACGATCCTTTGACGAAATTAGCATTTTGTTCGCGATCCCTTGACGAAATTTGCGTTTTTTCTCGATCCTTTGGAACAATTTTCGTTTTTTGCGATCCTTTGACGAAATTCACGTCTTTTCCGCTATCTTTTGACGAGATTTGCGAATTTTTTCGCGATCCCTTGAACAAATTTGCGCTTTTTCCCGCGATAATTTCACGAAATTCGTGCTTTTTCGCGATCCTTTGACGATGAAATTGACGTTTTTTTTCTGCGAGTGATTGGCGAAATTGATTTTTTTTGGCGTGTGTGTTTTTAGCAAAAAAATCGTAGTTTTTAGACTGATTTTCGTAGCATCGTAGTTTTTAGCTCCAAATCGTAGAAACTACGATTTTTTCGTAGCAGTTGGCAGGTCTGTAGCCGTATATATGAGTTCCGCCATCTACGAATTCTACGATACGATTTTAGGCTTAAGGCTGCGTCACTCGGAATACTACCGTCTTCCATGATATGCGGTAGCTCAAAGGGTTAAACATAAGACCTTTTCAAGATTTTATGATTTGTCACCTGGCCTCAGGTGTTCTGCTATAAGTATGCAAAATTTCAAATCTCCAATTTAATAAGGGGCTCAGTTAGAAAGAATTGCTTAAAATACGCATGTGGGAGCCCAAAGGGTCAAATGTACGACTTTTCAAAATTTTATGATTTGTCGCATGATGGTGTTTAGCTATAAGTATGCAAAATTTCACACCACCAACCTAATTAGGGGCTCACTTAGAAAGGATTGTTTAAAATATGCATATGAGACCCCAAAGGGCTAAATTTACTACTTTTTAAAAATTTTATGATTTGTCGTTTGATGTGAGGTGTTCAGCTATAAGTATGCAAAATTTCACGCCTCCAACCTAATTAGAGGCTCACATAGAAAGAATTGTTTAAAATACACATGTGGGAGCCCAAAGGTTTAAATGTACGACTTTTCAAAATTTTATGATTTGTCGTTTGATCTGAGGTGTCCAGCTATAAGTACGCAAAATTTCACGCTTCCAACCTAAATATGGGCTCACTTAGAAAGATTTGTTTAAAATACATATGTGGGAGCCCAAAGGGTTAAATGTACGACTTTTTAAAAATTGTATGATTTGTCGTTTGATGTGAGGTGTTCAGCTATAAGTATGCAAAATTTCACGCCTCCAAACTAATTAGGGGCTCATTTTGAAAGAATTGTTTAAAATACAGATGGGGGAGACCAAATAGTTAAATGTACGACTTTTTCAAAATTTTATGCTTTGTCGTTTGATGTGAGGTGTTCGTAGGCCTGGGCTTTAAATCGATTTAACTCTTAAATCGATTTAAAGCTTACATCGGAAATCCGATTTAACCATTGGTCTTAAATCGATTTAAGCTAAAATCGGAAATCGCGATTTAGCCATTATCTTAAATCGCGATTTAGCCCTTGTCTTAAATCGCGATTTAGCCATTGGCTTTAAATCGATTTAAAACAAAATACTGATTCAGAGCTAACATCGGAAAAACGATTTATCTGCTTTGATGTATCTACACTTACATGACAAGCTGGTGTTAAATCGATTTAGGAGGATCCGATTTAAGCAAACATAGCAAGCCTCAATGCTTTCCGATTTAAGAAAAATAAGGCAAGCTGGTGTTAAATCGATTTAGCAGGATCCAATTTTAAAAAAACATCAAGCCTCTCCGATTTAAGAAAAGGGTGATTTAAGAAAACGATCATTTAAGTAAAAATTGATATTTATTTATTTATTTTGTAAACAAGATTCAGAGTTTATGAGATTGGAATGTATATTTTTCAGAAATTAAGAACTTATATAGTGAAAAGTTGAAAGGAAAAAGTAATGTTTAAATCTTAAAATCCAAATTCATCGAATTTCAATTAATATGCTAATGCAATCTTTTGATGAAAAATTAAGTTCTCACACATTTGAGTAATATTGCAATATGTATTTTTTATTTTCCAATATTCTGTAATTAATTAAAATGTTTTAAAGTAGAATCCTTCATAGTTTCAAAAGATTGTTTTCCTGAAATTCATTCAGCATTTATATGATTAAAAATAATAAGAATAAAGTTTTATATTTAAAATCCAAACTCATCGACTTGCAGTTTATACTTTTATGTATTTTTATGATGAAAAATTCATTTTTTACATGTTTTAGTAATATTTTAACATTTATTTTTTATTTTCTATTATTTTGTAATTAATGAAATTATTTTAAAGTATTGTCATGCATTGTTTTGTGTATCACTATTTGGCCGTGATCCACATGATATATTTTTCTTTTACTAATAATACTTTTTCCCTGAAATTGATTGAGTATTTATGGTTGGAAAAAAAGAATAAAGTTTCATATTTAAAATCCAAATTCATCGAATTTCAGTTTTTATTTTTATGCATTCTTTTAATGAAACATTCATTTTTCACATGTTTGGGTAATATTTTAATACATATTCTTTATTTTCTATTATTCTGTAATTAATTAAAATATTTTAAAATAGTCATGCATCAGGTTTGACATCCGATTTCAACGCCAGCCACACAGATGAATCTTGCTGAAATTGATTCACTATTTATATCCAAATTCATCCATTTTTACTTTATATTTTTATGCATTACTTTTATGAAAAATTAATTTTGATATGTTTGGGTATTATCGGAATATTTTAGTTTTAATTTATTATTATTTCGTAATTAAATAAAAATACTTTAATAAAGTTCTGTAATGAGTCAAGTAACTTTATTTTTACAGCAGAATGAGGGAGGGGTGGAGGAGGCATTCATTAGATTTTTCTGCAGATCTGCGATTTTCTGCTTTTTTGATATTTTGTTATCATTAAAAAGAGATTATTTTAAGATTATATTTTATTACTAATCTTAAAGGATGGCAACGACCGTGAAAAAAAATCAGCAATTTCAGTAATGTGCTCCAACTTTCAATCCTTCTCCATCCGCTATATAAATGTCAGCATTTATGTTAAACAAATCTTATTATAATCTAAAAGTTAAAAGGATGTAAAATTGCACCTTATTTCTCATATCCCCCCCCCCCTATATTTATATTTTATTTATTTATATATTTTTTACTACTTTTCTCATGATAAATGAATAGTTAAATTCATCATTGAATTCTTTTAATATGCTTCTGTTTTACCTCAATAACTTTTTTAATCTGTGTGTGTAGGTTGTTGGCAATGAAGTGCTATTTAGGTGGGCTAGGAGAATTCCCCCCCCCCCCCCCACACACACACACTTAAGGAATTTAGATTGTAGCAGGCATAACAAGTCAGACAAAAAAAAAAAAAAAAATCATTTTCTTTTATATTACTTCTTAATGAATGAGTTTATAAAATGTATTAAAATAGGTCACTAATTTTGAAAATGAAAAAAAAAAAAAAAAAAAAAAAGCTAGTGTTTTGGGACAATCAAAGTTTTTTATGTGTAAAATATATTTCTTTTCAAAATTATTTGAAAAATTAAAAGCTAAGTATACTAAATAATACAGAAAGGGGAGGGGGGGGGGGCACATAAAGACCGTATTTTGTTACTAAAAATTAAAAAATATGCTTCCAGATTCTAAAATGTAAAATTGGTGTTAAACCGTGATTTAGCACTAAATCGCGATGTTAGATGGATGATAAATCGATTTCGCCCAATCCACAAAAAAGTGGACATGAGGATGAAAATTTAAATTTCTTTAAATATGATTGAAATTTTGCACATTAACTGTTAAAAGTGTACCATTTCATATTTTATTGAAAAAGAATAAAATTTTTGTCATTAACATACTTATTTTAATTAATAAAGTGACACTATGACTGTGTGAAATAGACTGCACCAAAAATATTTACATTTTATGGCCTCGTACAGCTGAACAAATATTCTGAAAATCTCCAAACTTAGATGTATATAATCTGACATATATTATTGAGAGTTTTTGCCTGCAGAGAAGTGTTCACTAATCTTCATTACAAAAGGTAAGCATATTTAATTACTCTTAATTATTGTGTCACACCCGCAACAAAAAGTTACATTTATATCTCCACAGAAAAATTTCTTTGACTGTAAGTTATGAAACTTTATATTCAAAAATAGTTTATTATGGTACTTTGAATTACAGACACAAGAAAAATTTAATTAATATTTTAATTATAGTTATTAAGTGTTGCGGGCGTGACATGCTCCTGTTGCGGGTGTGACATTTAATTAAAGTCACACCCGCAACATCTTTTAAAATTGAACACAAATGCAATCTAAATAAATTATATGTAAATTTATGTAAGAATAATATACTGGAAAACATGTAGGTCACAGCACTAACTATTATACCCTTTGATTTAGTTGTGTGAACCTCAGTTCACATCATCAAAATTAGCATCATTTTAGCATGTGACATTGTGTGTAATTGATTTATATTTATTCAGTTTGGATTGATAAATTGTTGCTTCTACAGGAAAATAATATTTTTGTAAATGATATATGAATAAAAAAATAATTTAAAAGGCAAAATTTTTATGAAAATAAAAAAAAATTCTGCAACAATATTTTAGCAATTTTTTTTAATATGTATGTATGATTTTGTTATTTGATAGCATTTACCTTTTTTTTTTTTTCAATTTTTAAAATAAATAATATATTACAAGAAGATTTTTTTCAATTTTAATTGAAATTAAATAAGAATAATTGAAACTGTTATTAATTAAAATGTTTATTAAGTTAGCATAAAATGTAGATAGTCAGTTTGAAATGAACCAAAATTTAACATATAAGATTAAAAATTTCACAGAATTTCAATAATATTGACAATTTGTTAAACATGTATTTTTGGACTTGAAGTGCTATATTTATTCAATTTATACATTAATTTCTTCTCTTTTGCAGAAGAATGAATAGCACAGAAAGGTCACGAAATCATTGGGAAAATATTAAGGAAAACCACCTTAAATACGCAGAATATCTAGAAAAACAGAAGGAAAGCAACAAAGCAAGGAGGGAAAAGAAAAAGAAACTTAAAAACACATCATCAGCCAAGAAAGAAAAACAATTTCAGCGACAAAAGCAGAATGAAACAAGCAGCAAAAGAAAGTGTAGAGAGAAGAAGAAATCTTCAACAAAAAGTGTCACACCATCTCCAGCTATAAGGGCAGAATAGTCTATTGGAAGTTACCGAAGAGCACAAACTTTTGGTAAAGCTAAACGAAATCTTCGTTAAGTCCAAGGAAAAGACTCACTGTAGTGAAAAAATTAGCACATGAGGAAAACATTATACTTCCACCTAAAGAAATATTGCAATAATTACAGAAAATGCACAAAAGAGAATTTGTTTGCTGCCACATTCTGATAAGGACAGTGCTGTAGTTGGGTGGAAATGCCGTTCCCAGAAATATTTGGTTTGTTACCGAAAAAAAAAAAAAAAAAAAATCACGTATGAGCACACACCTTTTTTTTTTTTTCAAATGATACTAGCCTGGAAATGAGCCTAGAGCTAAATCCTTTTCTCGAGACTGTGAAAACTATACCCATTTCAACATCTGAATGCCAAGGAGCATTCAGCTGTATGAATAACATCATGACCAATGCGAGAAATTCACTCCTAATAGCAAGAGCTAGTTCACTTATATTCATAAGCCGTGTAGTACCCCTCTTAAAAGAATTTTTTCCTGAGCCATATGTGAAATCTTGGTTGCTATCAGGAAGAAGATTAACAGACGAGACAGCTTGTCATAAACCACAGAGCACAGAAAACACCTCTCATTATCGTTCTTTATGGAAACTTCTAGGATAGATGTGTCAGTAAGCAATATATGGATTTATTTTTGTTATTTAGTTAAATTTTGATTCATAATGGAAAATGTTACTATGAGATTGATTAAATATTGCTTTTAGATAAATGCTATACAAATACAATACTATAAAATCTAGAATATAATAATTAAAACTGTTAATTTAAAAAAGTCAGCTTTTAGCTAAATGTTTTGAATTGCCTTTTGGCTCAGCAAAAGTCCAGCAGCATCAACATCTACTCTGTTATAAGGTGAGTTCACAAATATTTTTTCCCAACTACAGCACTGGATAAGGATATAATATCCATTAATAATAAAAGTGAAGTTGGAGATTTTTTTGAAGTAGTTTTGTTCTCCATATTAAAAAACAACAACAACAAAAAAAAAAAAAAAAAAAAAAAAAAAAAAAAAACAGCGAAAAGTTGGTTGTGCAAATAAGACAAATGGGTGGTGATGATATAGAAATAGAGTATCTAAAAAAAATTTCAGAAAATGTGTATGTTTGGCCAAATCAGCCAGATGTATCCTGGTAGAAACAGAGCATTATTATAAAAAAAAAAAAGCTGCCACCGGCAGAAATTATAAATTTAAGATCAGAAATGAAATTTATTTGATTTTTTTTTGCTTGATATTATAATTGTATTATTCATTAATTGGTTAATTAAAAAAACCCTGCTTTGTAAATATTTGTATATGTCATTATTTTATTGCCCATACAAGTCACACCTGCAACGGGGCGTCACACCCGCAACGAAAACTTTAAATATTTCCTAAACAAGCAAGAATTGAGTAAGTAATTTAATTTTTTCATAAAATAATTATTTAACTATTACTGTCTAACATATAAAAAAAACAGTTCATCCTGTTGTTATAATTCACAGAGTTTTGAGTTTTTGTACTGAAAGATGAAAATGCATGTCCTTTTTATGTCACACCCGCAACAGGAGAGAATTATTTTTTTTAAAAATAAATAAAATACTGAGTAACTTGAAAATTTGGATTAATGTATGTGTAAGTGGTCCACACTGAAATCCATAAAAATTGAAACCATAGCTCAAAAATATTTTAGCTGATGGCTAATTTAGTTTGTGTAAATGTCACACCCGCAACTTTGGATTGGGCGATTTAAGAAATTTCTACATCGCCCAGTCCTAACTATAAGTATGTAAAATTTCATGCCTCCTACCTAATAGGGTGTCAACGATTTTAATCAGTTGATTTAAATCAGCGATTAAAATCATGATTTTAATCAACCGATTTTTTTAAAAAAATCACTGATTTAAATCAAAAATTTTCTAAATGTTTAAAATGTCAAAAAATATATTAAAATCTAACATAAACATAATTTGAAAGTTTCTACAGGTATTTTGACTTATGAATAAACAAAAAAAAAGAGCTTTAAATAATTGTTTCTAAACTTAATTCATGAGTATTGTAAATAATTAAAAACAGTTGAGTTTATAAAAAGCATTGTTTTTAAGTTTTTATCCAAATTAAAACAGTTTAATTTAAAAATATTTAAATCTAATATAATTTGCAATGTCATAAATTCCTTTAGGTAATCAATTTATGCATTATTTTATATAAAATTACACATAGCAAGTGTAATACATTTCTACAAGTAAAAGAATAAATAGTAATTAGTAGCAATCTCAAGTTAAAGAAGAATGAAAGAATGACATTTTTTCAAAGCTAAATTGTAAATGAATGCACAAGAAAAAAAGAAATAATTGGTATAAAAATGCTAAGCTCACCAAGAATTTCTTCGGTATAGGTTGAATAAATGTTTTTAACTTTGTAACTCACATAATAGTAAATAAAAAATAATGATTAGGGGTTGAAAATGCAGCAAATTTTTTCTTTAAAAAAAAAAAAAAAAAAAAAAATGAACCATTGAAAGCTAATAATCCACACTGAAAGGTTATTATGCTGTTACTTAAATATTTTGAGGATTTCAGATATAAGTGGCTAACTTTATCCTATATGAATGGGTTTAACTCATTTTCATAATTCTTTTCGTTATCATACACATACATGTGTGTAAAGTTTAGATTTTGGTGGTTTACAGTAATTTTCCTAAATACAAATGCAAAAAAAGCTGCAAATAATATTTGTTAGTTTTGTTATTTGTGTTACTAACTAATGAGTTACTTATTTGCAGTTTTTATTAATCCTGTAATTACTTATAATATTGCTTCTAGGACTTTTTTAAATGGTGCCGCACCATGCCCCTTTTGAAATTGGCAAAATGCACCGTGCCTTAAAAAAAATAGTTGAAATTCACCTGTAGTTGTAGCCAGAGATTTCTTGTAAAAAACTTCCCTATTCAACAGTATTTCTAAATTCATGTGGTCAAGATCTCGCAAAAACATAGAACTTTATTTCTTTAGAAAATACAGGATATTATTAAAGTTATTTAATTGTATTTTTCAATTTGTTATTCATAAAATTATTAAAAATTAAGGACACTTTATTCATCATACTATTTTTTTTTTTTTTTTTTTTTATTGTTACTAATATATTTCTTCATGAAATAGTGCTCTTTTTTGGAACTAGCATCCTGTCCCTTTTCCTTTCTAAAATGAATACAGTAGAGGACCCATTATCCGGAATTCCAAAATCCGGAAAAAAATTATTTGAAAATTTTCTAAATTTGTAAATTTTTACTAAAATTTTGAAATTTCTGAAATTTTTTGAAAATTTTACAGATTTCTATTTTTTTTTTCAATCCATTGTGTTTCGATTTGTAACCACTAAAATATGTTACTTCAGCCGTGGGGGAACATGGACCACCCCCCACCCCCCCTGACATTAGGGAAAAAAAATCATTTTTCTCTCCAATTTTAGTATAAAATTAATTTATATTAAGATTCGTTAAAAATGAAAATCGTCAGATATATTACCAGGGGTAATTGATTCTGTTCTGAATTTTCCGGAAATTTAAGAAAATTGGTCTTCAGTCCGAAAATTTGGACATAAAAAATATCGCGAATTTCGACAAATGGTCGCCGAAAAAAATCAATTACGTCAATCGTCCGTGGAAAAAATCACCAATTTCGCCAAAGGACTGCGGAAAAAACATGAATTTTGTCAAAGGATCGCGGAAAAAAACGGACATTCCGTCAAAGGATCGCGAAAAAAACGCAAATTTCGTCACAGGATTGCGTCTAAATGCAAATTTCATCAAAGGGTCGCGGAATAAACGTGAATTTCGTCAAAGGATCGCAGAATAAACGTGAATTTTGTCAAAGGATCGTGAAAAAAACGCTAATTAGGTCAAAGAATCGTGAAAAAAAAATCTGCTAATTTCGTCAAAGAATCACAGAAAAAACGAGAATTTCATAAAAATGCGAAATTCTTTCAAAGAATCGCGGAAAAAATAAGAATTTTGCCAAATGGGTCGCGAAAAAGCGCTAATTTCGTCAAATGATCGTAGAAAAAATACGCAAATTTTGTCAAAGAATCACGGAAAAACACAAATTTTGTCAAAGAATCGCGGAAAGAAACAAGAATTTCGTCATATGGACGCGAAAAAACGCTAATTTCGTCAAATGATCGTAGAAAAAATATGCAAATTTTTCAAAGAATCGCGGAACAACGAGAATTTCGTCAAATGACTGTGAAAAAACGCTAATTTCGTCAAATGATCGTCGAAAAAATGCACAAATTTTGTCAAAGAATCATAGAAAAACTCAAATTTTGTCAAAGAATCGCAAAAAAAAAAAAAACGAGATTTCCGTCATATGGTCGCGAAAAAACGCTAATTTCGTCAAATGATCGTAGAAAAAATATGAAAATTTTGTCAAAGAATCGCGGAAAAAAACGAATTTCGTCAAATGACTGCGAAAAAACGCTAATTTCATCAAATGATCGTAGAAAGAATGCACAACTTTTGTCAAAGAATCGCTGAAAAAAAAAAGCAAATTTCGTCAAATGATCGCGGAAAAAACGTGAAATTCGGGAGGACCCGAAATCCGGAAAATTCCAAAATCCGGAAAGCCTTCGGTCCTGAGGATTCCGGATAATAGGTCCTGTACTGTACTACATTATTATCATTTTAATAATTAAGTCTTAAAAATGTATATGTTCCTAATTAGAGAGTTAATTGTTTAATGATTATTAATTTGAAGTAGTGTTAACTATTTAATATAAAATGCAGTTAATAATTTTAATAAATGTTAAATATCACTAGTATTTATAAAGTTTTACATAATTATTACAATATTAATGAATATAACATTATTGTATGATTGTAATTGTATGATTGTATGTATGATATGATTGTATTGTATGATACCTAATGAAACTACTAATTTGCAGTTTCTATAATTTCTGTAATTACTAACTAATAATTATAATTCTATTAATTAAAGTGTAAAAACATAGATTATGTTAGCAATTAGTGGTTTAATTGTTTTGGAAACCTAAAACCTTGGTAGCTATTCCGTATTTGAACGCTGGGAAAAAAAATCATAAAAATCTGATTTAAATCAAAAAAATCCGATTTTTTTGATTTTTTAAAAAAAAATCATGTTTTTTTTTACACCCTACACCTAATTAGGGGCTCACTTAGGAAGGATAGTTTAAAATACACATGTGAGACCCCAAAGAGTTAAATTTACAACTTTTTCAAAATTTTATGATTTGTCGTTTGATGTGAGGTGTTCAGCTATAAGTATGCAAAATTTCACGCCTCCAACCTAATTAGAGGCTCACATAGAAAGAATTGTTTAAAATACACATGTGGGAGCCCAAAGGGTTAAATATATGACTTTTTCAAAATTTTATGATTTGTCGTTTGATCTGAGGTGTCCAGCTATAAGTATGCAAAATTTCAAATCTCCAACATGTATAGTTTCTGAGAACAGGCTCTGTGACGGACAGACAGACAGTCGAGCGAGACGAATAGGGTTTCGTCAGATGAACGAAACCCTAAAAAGGACACTATTTTATGAGGAAATATATTAGTAATGATATAAGGAAAAAAAAAAAAGAATAATTTTTAGTATGATGAATAAAGTGTCCTTAATTTTTAATAATTTTATGAATAACAAATTGAAAAATACAATTAAATAACATATTTTAATAATACCCTGTATTTTCTAAAGAAATAAAGTTCTATGTTTTTGCGAGATCTTGGACACATGAATTTAGAAATACTGTTGAAATGAGGAAGTTTTTTACAAGAAATCTCTGTCTGCAACTACAGGTGAATTTCAACTATTTTTTTTAAGGCATGGGGCCCTGAATCCTCTTTGTACAAGGTTAAACTTGTGACAGACAGCACAAGCACAGCATTTATAACTTTGGAAATTACCGGAAATGTATGGTTATGCTCTCTTAAAAATTTTTCAGAAAACTTTGCAATATCTGACGTGTCTTCATTTTTAACTATTAGCATGAACATATTCGGAGATGTCATCATAAATATCTTGAAATTGTTTTATTATATTTTTAATGGAATTATAAGTCAAAAACTAACTTCCTGATATTTTCTTTGATTGAACTGAACAAGCTACTATGCATTCAAGTTTTAAACAAAGTCCAAAATTTGAAATGGAAACCGTCAATTTCTTCTATTACAAAAGAAATCTAGGTTAACTTTAAATTGTGAAGTCCTAATTTCTGAGAATTAATGGGGGAGGCACAGGGAGAAATTCTCTCCCAGCACTAATTACTTTTGTTGCAGGTCGAATAAACTTCATTTTTGGTTTGGGTCGATTTCAGGCTGAATGTAGATTAATGCAGTTGAGCATATTATTTCAGATTAAAAACTATACCTATAATAATAAACTAAAGCCTGCTGTGTTTTTTCCGCGACCCTTCAACGAAATTTGTGTTTTTTCGCGATCCTTTGAAGAAATTTCTGTTTTTTTCCAGCAGCCCTTAGACGAAATTTGCGTTCTTACGCGATTCTTTAACGAAACTTGCGTTTTTTTTTTTTTGATATCCTTTGACAAGAGTTGTGTTTTTCCCGCGATTCTTTGAAGAAATTTACGTTTTTTAGAGATCCTTTGACGAAAGTCGCATTTTTTTGTGATGTTATGCAGAAAGTCGCGTTATTTCTGTGATAATTTGCATTTAATTTGCGAACCTTTGATGAAATTAGCGTTTTTTTCGTGTCCCTTCGCGACGAATTTTTTTTTTTTTTTTTCGGCAACTATTTGTCGAATTTCATGATTTTTTCAATTATATTTTTTATGTCCAAATTTTCAGACTGATGACCGATTTTTAATAAATTTCCGAACCGAATGCCTTAAAATTTCTGAACATTTAGAACAGAATCACCCCTGAATTTGCCAATCAGTCTCTGAAAATAATGCGAAACTTGTCAATCGATCTCAGGGAGGGAAAAAAAAAAAAAAAAAAAAAAAAAAAAAAAAAAAAAAAAAAATCGCTGAAATTTCTCTATTAATTGCGAAAAAAAAAAAAAAACTGCCTAAAACAGGGTTGCCGGCTTTTAGCCAGGCCAAAAAAAGCCGGCCGGCTTTTTTTGGTTTTAGCCGCTTAAAAAAGTCGGCTTTAATTGAAAAAAAAAAAAACGGCTTTTATTTTTCAAAAATGTGGTTTATAGATAATTCATATAAACTCTGGATTAATTTATTTTTAATACACTTATAAATATTTTCTATGAAAAAATTAACTTCTATTAAATTTTGTCAAATAAATAAGACCTTATAACTGCTAGAATGCAACTGTGAAAGCATTATGGCTGAAAAAAAATTATGAATATTCAGAAGAATACATTAAATTAGACTCTAAAGTATTGCTTTGGAATTCTTTATCATGGCTCTACACATACCACACATTTTAAAGTTTATATGAAAGAATAAGAAAATGTCACACATTAAAATAGAAACATTCTTACATCTGATATTTACTTTTAAAATTGATTAAAACTAAATAGCTTATATTTATTTAATAGAAATTATCTTATATAATACTTGAGCAATAATAAGTAAATAAGCAATCATTATATAAAAAATACTTATAAAAATGATATATGTAAAAAGTCTTTCTGCTACTAAGCTGTTATGTAACTTATTCCAGATATGTCCATATGGACAGATTAAAATCGTAGAATGTTGAAAGAGAAATCGGAAAGGATATAACATTTGAGGAAATTTTAGTACATGTAAGTGCATAAAATAAAGAGAACAATTAAAAAAAATTCTCCAAATTAAACTTGTTGGATTAGAATTTTGAAAAGCTACTTACTATTTAAAATAGTGCATATAAATTAATGCATATGTTATTCATAATACTGCTTTAATAGAGAGAAATGATGTTATTATTAAATGACTTTATGTGCAATTTTAAATAAATGTTTATGAGAAATAAAATAATACTTGTATTATTAATATCCCTTAAAATTAGTTAATAAAATATATAACTAAGCAACCATTGTCCATTTTAATTATATAAAGCAATAAAAATTAAAAAAAAAAATTGCTAAGGTCAGTGTAAACCAGACAAAGCAATTGGTATGACCTTTTATTCCAATATTAATGTCTTCATTATTGATAAATATTGGGTTATATTGATTTCTACCTCAACTAAATGTCTTTAAAACAAATTAAAAAACACATAAAAATGTGTCATTTATAATTAAAATGCTCCGTTGTATAAAAGCCAATTTTGGCCAAAAAAAGCCGGTTAAAACCAATAAAAGCCACCGGCATGGCTTTTTTTAATTTTAGCCGGCTTTTTTGCAACCCTGGCCTAAAATGTGTCAATCGGTCACGCGAAAAAATCACAAAATTTGCAAGGCATTCGCGGGTGTTTATCGGAGTTTCAAAATGCAAAATTTTTCGGAAAAGGGAGAATTTTTTTGGGCAGTAGCCACGACGATATTCTTTTGGGTGGGATTTCAAAGTTTAGGGCACGAATCCTGCCATCCCGCCCTGAAATTCAAGCCCTGATAAGTAATTACAGGATCAATAAAAACTGCAAATAAGTAATTCATTAGTTAGTAACACAAATAACAAAACTAACAAATATTATTTGCAGCTCGTTTTGCATTTGTATTTAGGAAAATTACTGTAAACCACCAAAATCTAAACTTACACACATGTATGTGTATGATAACCAAAAGAATTATGAAAATGAGTTAAATCCATACATATAGGATAAAGTTAGCCATTTATATATGAAATCTTCAAAATATTTAAGTAACAGCATTATAACCTTTCAGTGTGGATTATTAGCTTTCAATGGTTCAACTTTTTTTTCTTTTTAAGGAAAATTTTGCTGCCTTTTCAATCCCTAATCATTATTTTTTATTTAGTATTATATGAGTTACAAAGTTAAAAACATTTATTCAACCTATACCAAATAAGTTCTTGGTGAGCTTAGTATTTTTATACCAATTAGGGTCAGGTGGGGAAAGTGGGGGTAAAATCAAGCTTTTTTTAGAGAAGGCCCTAAAACCAAGTTATTAAATTTATTTTAATGAAACTTTTGATGCATTTTATATACATTGGATTCACATAGATTAAAAATGAACCATAACCATTCAGTTTTGTTAGATTGTTTTCTCAAAGTGATACATTTAAAAAAGAATGTTTTGATATCCCACTTTACCCCATGGTGGGGTAAAGTTGGGGGTAGTTGCAAAATTGGGATATATTTTAATAAAAAATAGCAAATATTGTTTTTAAAATAAGAATACACTGAAATAAAAGTATCTTAATTACACTTAAAGATAGAAATGCACAAAAAAATATATTTTTTACATATTATTTAATTAAAGAAATAATGTCCACGGCTATCAAAATTAGATTCACTTAGTGTGCAGCATATATTATTAAACTCTACAAAATATTCATCATTAATAGCAGGAAAAGTGTAATAGTCCCCCAATAGTGACTTACCCAGTAGCAGAAATAGTGCAGCACGGCAGCGGGCGCTGCAGATTTATAAACTTTGCAGATTAATCCACCAGCTTAAAAAGAAATGCTAGGCTTAAAAAATAGCTGAAATTTACTTTAAGGCTCTAGATTTATGGTATATGTTGTATCTTTTATTATATTTTCTTTATAAATGCAAATTTTGCTTATTTTATGGGATTTTATTATTTCTTACGGTAGTAAGCTTAGTCTAGCATTCTTAGGTCGCAGATAAATTTTACTTTGCTGCAGACTGACACAGAAAATTCTATTAGATGTAAATTTCCAACTGGGCGAAAAAATTTCTACTTCTGGGGTGACTTAATCAAATACTTTGTTATAGAATCATTAATTTCCATCACTTGGCCGATAAATTTAACTGATTAACTTTTTAACCGGTACTCAACTTCTATCCATGAACCTTGCTTTATTTCTTTATAAGTCTACTTTTATATTGTCTGTTTTGTTTCTTTTACTTTTTATAATTACTCTGCTTTTTGGATGTTTTTCCTTTGCTTTTCTTGATAGATTTTTTTTCTTGTGGTAAGTTTCTTATGCATTTTTTATGTCCTTTTCTATGTTTGCTTGACCGATTTTTTTTTTTTTTTTATAGTCACTTTCTTCTATAGCCAACCTTTAGAAAACAGTTTAATTGGTTAAAACCTCACCACTTTTGCTTTGTAATGACTTTATTACATGTCTGTAGTTATTTTATTTTTAAATATAGGGAATCAGACATTTACTGAAGTTAAAACAGAGATAAAAAAATATCCCTATCATACAACACTTAGCTGAGCCATAACCATACCCCAAAATTACCCCACTTCAGAAAACAATTCATAAAAAATAGAATTATAAATTTTATTCTTAACTGTCTATGTAGATCTGTACCTGAGATGTTTCTCTACAAGTCTGAACTAAAATTAATAGTTTATGACAGTTAATAATGA
Organism: Maratus speciosus; assembly: GCA_963932465.1. NCBI lineage: Eukaryota > Metazoa > Arthropoda > Arachnida > Araneae > Salticidae > Maratus > Maratus speciosus. The sequence goes on along the minus strand of OZ010786.1, from coordinate 92,584,719 downwards.
TTTTAGAAGAAAGTTCTTCAGAAGCTTAAACTAACATACCATATGCAATGAGCATAAACAAGATAGTTTGTAATTAAATTTGTTGCAGTTTCTGAAACTAAAACAAAAATGTTTGCCATAATCTCAATGTATGTCTCTAAAAAAGAATTAAATATCTTAATTTAAAAAGCAAAAAAAAAGTGTTTTTCAATATACCCCCACTTTATCCCATGGGCCCACTTTCCTCCACCTGACCCTATTTCTTTTTCTCTTATGCATTCATTTGCAATTTAGCTTTGAAAAGATGTCATTCTTTCATTCTTCTTTAACTTGAGATTGCCACTAATTACTATTTATTCTTTTACTTGTAGAAATGTATTACACTTGCTATGTGTAATTTTATATAAAATAATGCATAAATTGATTACCTAAAGGAATTTATGACATTGCAAATTATATTAGATTTAAATATCATTTTTAAATTAAACTGTTTTAATTTGGATAAAAACTTAAAAACAATGCTTTTTATAAACTCAACTGTTTTTAATTTTTTACAATACTCATGAATTAAGCTTAGAAACAATTATTTAAAGCTCTTTTTTGTTTATTCATAAGTCAAAATACCTGTAGAAACTTTCAAATTATGTTTATGTTAGATTTTAATATATTTTTTGACATTTTAAACAGTTAGAAAATTTTTGATTTAAATCTGTGATTTTTTTAAAAAAAATCGGTTGATTAAAATCAACTGATTAAAATCGTTGACACCCTAGTGTGTGTACATATATATGCATGTAAATTAGGGATTGGCCGAATAGGCCGAATAGGTCGATTCGGTTTTCGGTGGTTCGGCATGTAAACCGAATATTCGGCTTCGGCTGAATAATTGTGGATAAGTATTTTCTTAGAAGTAAAAATTCTCTTTTACTTAGAAGTAGAATAAGCTTAATAATGAGTTTTAATATTGTGTGCATGAGTTCATAGTTCAGCTGCACAATAAAAAACAAGCCAAAAAAAAAAATATATATATATATATTAAGGAAGATGGGCATCTTTCCCTTATCATTTAATTTTAATTATTTCTACATTAGTTTCCGTAATTTAAATTTATTTAATGTGTATTTTCTTTAATATACACATCAAATAAGTATATCAGAAATCATCTCTGTGTATATTAAAGGAAATACACACATCAAATAAGTATACCACTATGCCTATCCTATAGCTTTTATAATCATTAAATTAAAATCGTTCAAATTTGTTATCTTCATCACCACAATGTTATCAATGAAAATATAAATATGTATATCCGTAATTTGACAGAAAATATAGTTAAATGTACATATTGATATGATACTTTTTGTATTTGAAAACATTCCTATTCCATATGTTTATACAGTAGAACCTCTTTTATCCGAAACTCTTTTAACCGAAGTTCTCGGTTAACCGAAATCCATTTCTAAAACTTTTTTTTTTTTTTTTACTATCACTTTCCTTGTGTGCAAGCGGCCCTTCCCGAACCACGAGTACAGATAAATATTTCGGATCCCGTTTCTTAGAATTTCTTTGAATTTAACTTGAGCACCCGTAAACTGTGGAGTGAACTAGAACACAGTAAGAGGAAGGACAACCGGAATGTGTGACGGTAGTCTAGTAGGCGAAGAAAACAAATTAGCAATTCTGAAGCTTTTGAATGTTTCACAATAGGTTTAGCATAGCTGGAGCAGCAGAAAGACTGTGATACTGTTGAAGCAATAGTATTAAAAAAAATTTCGTGATAGAGCTGAAAATCGACAAACAAAACTTTGTGAAATATGCAAAAAGTACTTAATTTAAAATTCAGGAAATTTATTCTTGTATTAAGCACTTGTTATCATAATAAGAAAGACCGCATATATTTGTTCTTGATCTTAAAATTGAAGCACTCTCGATTATCCGAAAATTTTAATTTTCCGAAAGATTGTCGGTCCCGGATAATCGATGTTCTACTGTAATTAGAGAATCGGTAAATCAGCTTTGACAACATTGTTTCTTTTTATTTGAATGAACTTTTGTTTTTCTGACAATTCTTATCCTTAATAATAGCCTGTATAGTTTAATATTTTCATAGGTTATTTTGGGTATTGGCTAGTGATAAAATAATAAAAAATAAGTGATGGGTTAATGAATTTGTGAGTGGAAAGAAGCCATTAAATTTTTTTGTGTAGTTATATTTAAGAATAAAATGTAATTGAATTAAATTATTAAGAATTTAATGTTAATTAAACTTGTTAAAAAAGCTAATATATGCAAAAATGTGTATTAAAAAATTTTAAGTATTCGGTTGCCGAATACCGAATATTCGGTGTACACTTTGACCGAAGCTTCGGTATTCGGCAAAATTGCTGCTTCGGTCAATCCTTAATGTAAATATAACACTGGCACCCGGCTAACCAAAAAGTACTCTTAATTTTTAAACCTCAGAGCATCAAAGAGCTTTCCAGCATTTTCATTAAAATGCGTATAAAATATAACCCCATCAAAAAATCTCATGTAAAAAATTAGCCAAGTCTTGTGACTCTTTAACGGTAAAAAGTTTCAGAGATCATATGTAAAGCCAAGTTTAGAACACTTATTAACTCATTATTAATTGTCAAAAAGGGTCCCTTCTCCAAATGTTGACATACATGTCAGCATATGGAGACTAGGTCTTAAATTTTATATTCCTTAATCTGACACCTCATTAGTCTTTTTAAAATCCATATGCATTTTTTTTTTTTTTTTTTTTTAAGAGTTTCATAATCACTACACAGAATTTTATTGCTCTCATCAGGCTGTATGTGTGTCACAGCCATTTTTCTGTGACTTTTTACTTCACAAATTATTCCTAGTCCTATACCTTTAGTTGTTAATGATTATTTTGTGACTTGGCAATTACACAGCAAAAAGAAGTTATGTCAACACCTTACTATGTTTTGAGTTGCAATGGGATTATTTTATTAAGGCTGATTATGAATGCAAGGGATAGAAGCCTAATGGAGGGATGCACCGGTTGGGAGTAAAAGAGAGATCTGGCTCGTATTCATGTGACATAGGAAGAAAATCACCCAAAACTCTGGACGTCTAGCTCCACCACAAGAGAGTTTTCATAACCTGGGCTTACAATGTTATGCATAATTATGCCCAAGCTACAAATACATAAGGTAAAGTGTCCTAAAGCTGACACCCAAAACACAGTTCCTAAAACTGACATCTTTAAATAAACAAATACAGTCGGACCTCTATTTAATGAAGTCGCTAAATCTCGAAAAAAAGTTTGTTATGTGGAAAATTCTTTAAATAGAGATGAACCTTTTTAAATACTTTAAACTAGACAAAACAGATTTTTAATTCATAAACACTAAACATTATTTAAAAACTGAACTAATCACACCTTTTTTTTCTGTAAATCATATTTTTATTATTATTATTATTCATTTTACCCATCAAAAAGAAATCTGTAAGAGCAACAAGAATTTTTAAAAATATTGTAAGGAAATACACTGTGTTACACTGTGTAGTTTTAAGAAAATATTTACATTAAAATTAATGAATTTTAATGACATTATCGTATTTATTATAATAAGTAATTTTAAGCATTGTATTTCTACATGCGTCCTTAAATTTAATTACTGAAACTTATTTACTACAGAACAGCCCTTTTGAGTGTGAAAGGGAATATTGAAAGTTTGCATGTCTTGGATGAAATGCAAAGAATGACAATATTTTACTGCTCTCATTGAGAGGCACCTGGTAAAACTAATTCAAGGTTATTGAGCATTATAAAATGTGTAAAAGAAAGAAAAAGTTTGAAGTGTCCGGAAATATTTTGAGAAATAGAGAGAAAAAAAATATCAGAAGAAAAAGTTCGTTAAATAGAGAATACACTTCGCTATTTGGAGGTTATTTTACGAAGAAATTCGCAAAATGGAGAAATTCGCAAAATAGAGGTCCGACTGTATTTAAAGCATTACCAATTTTCTAAAATAATTTAGAATTGAGTTTTTCTTTCTTCTTGAATGACAGAACTTCTTAAATCCAAAATGGGGGCAAATGTTTTGCAGACTGTGGTGGCTGTCAATTTTGTAGAAAATTCTTAAGCATTTTATTAAAACATAAGTGCTTTATATTAAGGTTTAATTGCCTTATTATATTACTAAAAATCATTTTTTTTTAATTACAAACATTTGAACAAAGGTTGTAAATTGTATAAGTTGTATCAGAAATGTTTTTACCTCAAAAGCGTAACAGCTAAGGGGGACAACCAGTTTAGGAGTCAAAAGGGGTCCCTTCTTCAAATGTTGACATACATGTCAGCATATAGAGACTAGGTCTTAAATTTTATATTCCTTAATCTGACACCTCATTAGTCTTTTTAAAATCCATATGCATATTTTTTTTTTTTTTTTTTTTTTTTTTTTTAGAGTTTTGTAATCACTACTCAGAATTTTATTGCTCTTGTCAGGCTGTATGTGTGTCACAGCCATTTTTCTCCTAAACTTTCGGAGGTACAAGGATGAAATTTTGGTCGAAAAGGTAGAGCCATAAATATAATCTATCTGTGTGTCCAAATTGGGGGGGAAAAATGGGGGTGGTGTATAAGAGACAGGGTTGCCGGCTTTTAGCCAGGCCAAAAAAAAGCCGGCCGGCTTTTTTGCAAGGTTTTACTCTTGGAGCCCATTTTATGAAATGTATCATATTTTTGTAAAAAATAACATTGTGTTATGACAGATGAAATCAAGTTACTTCAACCTGAACCAAGCATTTATTAATAATTACTTTTTTAAGTCCTTCAGTTAAAGTTAATTCTGATACAGATGACTCTGATCTGCAAATTACACATTTTAAAACTTGACAAAATAAAGTTAATTAATGAAGAGTACGTTTTTATATTTCACTAAGAGGAATTTTATGAAGACGCCTGTTTTATTCAATGGATTTTTGTCAAAGGCCCTAAAAAGGCTCCAAATTCTGCTTGAATCAACCTCTCATAAGACAGTCGTTTTTTAGGTGAACCATAGGGAAGAGTGGCAATTATTTTCTATAGTAAATAAAATATACTATACAATTTAATTATATAATTTTTATTAAGTGTATGTTTGGGTTGAATTTATTTTGGTGAAAGATTTCTTCCCCTTTTTACTTTGTAAAATAAAATTCATTTTTTAATGCAATCTGAGGCACTAAATTTTGTGCTGTTGCTAATGTCTTAAACGATAAGCACTTTTCTTCTCATTTGCTGGCTTCTATTAGGAAAACATTTATAGCAAAGGCAAATTTAAGAGAAAGTTTTTACATTTACACTTCAACGCGAGTAAAAATGAAAATAATTTTACATTAGAAATGTCAAACAATGTTATTTTTAGGGAGAGAAATAGGAAAGTTTAATTATACAATTTAAAAATAACTTAAAATGCCAAAAGTTCATATAAACAAAACAATTTACTCATATATAGAAAAATCGAGAAAGAATACATAAGAAATAAAATAGTAATTTACACAAAATGTCTAAATAGACCAATAAAACACCGCATTTTTATACTTTTTAACTATGCGACGCGATCGATTATTTATTAAGAATAATGAATTTCAATTCAATTGTTTTGTTTTCATTTTTGCAATTCATTATGAATCAATACACAATAGTTCATAAAGAAAACTTACAAAAACCCGTCGAACTGTACTGAGATAAAATTGCAGCCATTTGTACAATAAATAGAAAATAAATGATTAACGAAAGAGTACATATACAATTTAAAAATTTAACAATTTTATTGTAATTATTATGCGCTGCAGCAGCTGATCCACCATATTGAACTTAATAAAAAATAAATGAATAATGAAAAGGGGGGAAGGGAGGGGAATCACTTTACAGCGAAAACAACAGTTAAATTGTAAATAATATGATAAATATATGTTTTAATGTTTTTCTAATTTTAATTGTTAACTGAAGTATTAATTTTTTTTAATTAATCAGTTTAACCAATCTTTTATTTTTAGTGTTACATATATTTTTTCATCTGCATATTATCTGTTAACTGTAATCACTGAGATCATCCCAATATTTGCAAACAAATGTCCCTTTCTCGAGTAGTAATCGGAGAACATTTAATTGATTGATGAATGTACTTTATTTGTCATTCTAGCAATAAAATTTAAGATTCGTGAGCTGAATAGTACACAATTTTAAAGGCGATTAATAAAAAGAAAATGGATGTAAATGACACATCCTTGCCTTTAAGTAAGCAAGATATTTTACCGAAAAACAATTTCGATCGCGGTCTCTTTGTTTTAATGACTGCAGGCATACCATTGTTAGTTCTGTGGGAAACATCAATATTATTCACTTATTATCCAGAAGCAGAAACATTCAAGTTCTGTCACATAGCTGTGCAATGTTTTTTGACTGTGAATGTTATTGGTAATTTATATTTTTTTCAAAGGGTTGATTCATCAGCTAAAAGAAGGAATTTGCCTACTGTGTTATATCGCTCATGGAAGTACTGTCCTTTCTGTCAGATAAACTGTCCACCTCGAGCTTATCATTGTCCTATCTGCGATGAATGTATTTTAAAAAGAGACCAACATTGTATGTTTGCCGGAAACTGTGTTGGGTTTTACAATCATCGATACTATTTTATGGCTCTCGTGTATATTATGATAAGTATGTATGACATTGTTTGTTCACAATTCATTTACATTTTTTTGCCATAATTCATGGATCTGTTCAGGAAGAATGTGGATCCTTTAAAGTACCCTTCACAATTTTTTTATCTTAAAACAGAGTCCTTCACATTTTTTCGGTACTTCTTAGTTATCCCGTCGACCAAATTACTGTCACCAAATTGTAAGATTAAATGCCAATAATGGTTGCCATTAATTAATTAATTGTTAGATTAAATGCCATTAAATAGTCAATAAAACCATTAATTCGACGTTTTATTTGTATTTTTATTAATGTTTTACTAATTTATTTGTTCTTTCGTTATTTAAAATAAAAATTATGTCAATGTGTATAATTTGGCGAAATTGGTCGACGGGATAACTAAGAAGCATAGGCGTAGCGTCGGGGGGGCACGTGCCCCCCCAACCTTCTGTACCCCGGGCGCCAGAACAGAAAGCATAGGGGGCGCCAAATGAAGATTTTTTTTGTCTTTACATACAAAAATGTATATGTATATATATCGAATTTGCATAAAAATATCTCGCAGCCGGAAAATCCAAAAGGAAAACTGAACCAAATGCATTAAAATTTACAAATATATAAAAAGATTCATCTATAATAGAAGACTGCAAATAGGAGAACCACTAACATTTTCCAAGGCCAATAGGTCAGTCCCTACTCCTCTCTTTTGTGTAAAACTGTCCCTCGCCGATAACCGATTTCCTGGGGGAGGAGGGTGCAGAGTCATGTGCCTCGGACATCAGAACGAAAGGCGAAAAGGGCGCCAAATGAAGATTTTGTTTGAATGTGACTTTTCTGTTGAAAAGATTCCATGAAGACTATTCTATTCTTTTTGGAGCTTTCTTTCTTCCCGTCTTGCTATGGGCGCGACGTCAAATGATTGTCCGATGCAATAAAATCAAACAATGCGATGCAATAAAATCTGAGGGGGCATGTGTTCTGGGCGCCTCGCGCAGGGAACGTCAGATGAAAATTTGGCTTGCCTTTTTATACAATATATATATATGCGTGCGAAATTTTTGTAAAAAATATTTTCTACCCGAAAAGTCAAAAAGAAAAGCTTAGTACAGTGCATTAAAAATGTCAAATAGATAAAAAGATTCGCGTACAAGACAGCAAATGAATAACCCCATTCTTTTTCTTATAATTGCTTTTTTACATGCATATCACCATATCTGTCCTTAGAGGAGGCGAGGTAAGGTGACCGACTGGGACAATAAAAACCAAGCGGTCGAAAATTCACAAAATAAGAAGTAAAAACTTATTTTGTTGTTGTTGTTGTTTTGAGTCAGACATAAATTTGAAAATTAGCATTAAGTTCAGGAAAGTGTCTAGACATATCAGCCTATAAATAAGAAGAGTGGTATAAGTGATAATTCTGAAAAACTGATGTAGATAGTACAGGAAGATATTTTACAAAACTGGAATTCATTTTTATACCTACAGTAAATCCTGGTTTTTAGTTCCTAAAACAATGTGACTCATATTACTATGACATTAAAGTGCCCCAATTGTAATAATTTGTAATGCTACAACAAAAGTAAAATCTCGAAAAATGAAATCCGTCTATAATGGAATCGTGTCTTAAATGAAAAAACTACATGGTTCCAACAGAAAGAATACCAACAGTTATACCTCCTAAGACGAAAACCTGTATAAAGCGGAATTATTTCCGCTTCCTTTGAATTTTTTCCCCAGGTTTTAATGAATAAATATTTGATAAAGCTGGTTATATATTTCAATATTATGTATTTTATTGTTACACATTTTAAATTTTAAAATAAGTCCGCTACTAGAAACTTTCGTAAATTTCTCTTTGTAAATTTACTTTGCAGAGGAAGGGGGGGGGGCGCCAAAATCGACGTTTTCCCCGGGTGAAAATATAGCTAGTTTCGGCCCTGGAAGGAGTGCACAAAGTAAAATGTTTTAGTAAAGCCTTTTAAAAGAAAAAAAAAAGAGTATAGCATTTGCAGTGGTACAGTAAAAAAATCTCTCACAGGGCGCCATCATGGCTAATAAAGTCGCCCCTGCCTTTGTCCCCCAAAATGATTTTTTCTCTTCTTTTTGCCATTTCTAGGCGTTTTGCCACCCTAGGCGGAAATTGTAAAATGCAGCTCTGTTTCTTTTGGTGCAATTATTTTTTGCATTACTTTTTGTGCATTACTTTTTGCATTACTTTTGGGGCAATTGTTTTTTGCAACCAACCAAATCCAGTCTTAGAGAGAGGAGACGAGCTTGGGCGGCTGCCCGTAATTAAAAAAAAAAAAAAAAAAAACTCACCCAGGGCGCCATCAGCCGCCCCTGCTTTTACCTTCCCAAATTACATTTCTCGTCCTTTTGCCATTTCTAGGTAGGTGACAACTGAAAAATGTCGCCCATGCCTTTTACTAAAATTACTTTTTTTTGCATGCAGATCCGGTCTCAAAGGGCACGAGGTCGAGCAACTGTCAACGAATAAAAACTAAGGGTTGAAATATATGCAAGATAGAACAGTAACACCGCTTTTTAATGTTTTTTAAAGAATATAGCCCAGGCCGAAATAAGGGGGGGGGGCAGAGGGGGCATATGCCCCAGGCGCCAGAACAAAGGTGAAGGAGGCGCCAAATGAATCGTTTGTCGATTCATACAAAAATGTGCATATATATATATATGAAATGCAAAGAAACTCGCAAGCTAATGTTAAACTAAGGGAGCGTTCTTTTGAAATTTCTCGTTTGGATTTTAATATTTTAAAATTATTTTTTTTCTTAGGATAGTTTAGATTGATCTTTAGCGTTGCCATACTTTTAGGTTTTGAAACCGGTACTGGAAGTGAAGGTAACTTTATAAAAATAATCTGCAACCAAAATGTAAAAAGTAAACACTAACCCGGTTAGAATTTAACCTCAGCTTTTCTAAGCAAAGAAAAAAATCATTTAAAACTATTAATATGCAAGCGAGAAAATTTAAAAAGATCGCTCCCATAGGTTTAGCGTTAGCGTTCCAGTTTCTTCGCGTGACTTGTGTAGGCTCTTAATGCTCAAGCTAATGTTAATCCTATGGGAGCATCGTTTACATATTTCTTGCTCTAATTTTAATTATTTAATTATTTTTTATGAATTTTATTTATTTATTTTGCACAGGGTACCGGAGGTTAATAATATTTATTGTGCATGAGGAGATGAAGGGAGGGGGTGGTCGCCAAAATCCATGTTTTCCCCTGGCGCAGAAAAAGGCTAGTTTCAGCCCTGAACGTACGATTGATATTAAGGTTGTACTTATTGTGCAAATTATTAAAAACCTTCATTTGTCACTGTTTTAAAAGTATATGTGATTGTGTATTATACATGGGATTTTCAGATAAATTAATGTGAAATTTATATTCATATATTTTAGGATTGTAATTTATTGAGACTTTTTACAAAAACGATAAATAGCAGTGATTTTCAATTGCTTTTTTTTTTTTTTTTTTTTAAGATGCAATCAAATTTAAAACTTTTTAGTATGTAGCATTTCAGCTGGTCAATCATTGATATTTGGTCAGTAGTTGCAATTTAATCGATAGAAGGAAGAATTTCCCCAACTGCAAAGCTGGTGTCCAGTCACCCAAGTAGTTTAATTTCAGTGAGTAACACAAGGTGGTCACACAAAGAACTTCTTTAACCTCTGAACTTGTGTTTCCCTCTTGTGCAAAGTGAGATAATAGGAGCGTCTCTACCTAACCCATCTCCACACTCCTACACACACTTGTCTTGGTATGATCTGGTCATTTGTGGGAATGTACTCGTAGTTAAATGTTTTTATTACTATTTTTTAAACAGATCAGGATTGAATGAGCCACGCAAAAACAAACGCGATAAAAAAGCAGAAAATTTTTATGAAAACTCAATAACAAGCGATGTCATGAAGCACACCATGATTCTAAATTCATTCAAGTCTGGCTTCAAAAGGACGAAAATGGAATATAAGGTAGGAACATACATAATTGTTTGCTTTATTAAATTAATAACGTTTTCAGAAAAAACAAAAATCTCCACTCAAAAATGTGATTATTTTTGACACATTCATAAACTCATTTCTATTCCTATTTGCCTGAAAATTACAGAACAGCATTTAGGTGCTTAAGAATCGAGTAGCGTTCTCCCTTTTCTTAACGTTTTTTCCTAATTCGAAGCAGCTTGATTTAAAGCGGATTACTAAATGGATCCGTCTTGTAATTGTCAGCCTTTGAATTTGGAAATCAAAAGTCCAACTTTGATGTTATTTTATTAAAAAAATCGGAGTTTTTTAGAAAAAAAAAAAACCTTTATTCTACTTCGTAAAAGCATCTCAAATGTAGGGCTGCCACTGCCAAATGACACTGAAAATAGTAGCTTTAGTAGCCTCCAACGAAAAAAAATATTAGTATTTCTTCGATAATAGTAGCCAAAATACTCGCATACCCACTTTAAAAAAAGGAAGAAAAATTATAACCATAACAATGAAAGGACTTTATATGTCCACATTTTATGCTTCTGCTGAAATCAGTGAATAAAGAATAGAGTGATTTCTTCAAATGAGAATGCAAGTTATCCAGAAAATAAGGCCCTAATGTTTCAGTTACGAAGTCAGGGCTTAATTTGCGACGGAGCCCACCAGAGCCCGGCTCCGGTACTTCTCTGTTTTTAGTAAATATTTAAATATTGTTCGGAATTCACCGGAGCTTATAAATACAGGGCTCCGGAGCTCAGTGCAATAGCGCTTCCGAAAAACCGAAGCTTAAATTACCTTTTCCTTTCCTTCCCATCTCCAAGCTTTTGCATTCTTTTTAACAAAACACTTATATGTGACGTAATGTGTCACACACGTAGGAGATGGAGATAAAACGGACTCAATTTTTATATCAGTTTTAGGCTTAGACTGACTCGAGCTCAATCTGTATTACATTTAAAATTTTATTTATTCATGTATTGAAAAAAAAATCCTCTTTTAAAATTACGTATTATATTCCACTTCAAATCATTTTAATGCTATTTTGATCAGAATGAAGGGGAAATAGAAATCGTGTTTTTCTATTTCAAATTTACATCGGCGACGTGTTGATACGGCGCCACTCAAGAGACTGAACAATAAATTTGCTTTCAGTTCGATTTTCTTTTATGACAGTAGGATAATTTTTTATTGGCTGGGTTTTCTTTTTATTATTTCAATATCTAACCTGAAAAGAATATTTTCTGTTTTATCCAACAAGCATCAGCTTGACGTTTTGTTTGTTCGAGGTTTTTTGTCTTCTATTGCGTACGAGTATAAAAATCACGTTAGTGATTTTTCTATTTATTTTGTATCATGAACGGTACCCACGCTAAGGCTCTCTGCACCTATATGAAGTCACTTTCCTTTGTAAGTAGATATAATTACCATGTATTGTTATTCTGATAGAAAGCAATCGAGCAGTGTTTCCCCTTTTTCTATAAAAGCATAGATTCTTTCCGATAACGTTGTCAAATTTTTAATTTTATCTGATTTTCAGGGACTCACCGCAAAAGATTGTTATGCGGAAGGAAATGATTATAGTTTAAGATATGCACCTTTTACAGGAAATTGTAAAACATTGTTCCATTCTTCAGGATATAAATATTCATTTCTGTAAATTTCATTCATTTTTTCTTAAAAATGCATAGCTGCGAACTATCTCGTTTCTGTGTTAACACCATTTCCTAATCATAATCGTTACCATATTTAATCGCAGAATTCTGCAATTAATTAACATAAAAAAAGCACGGATTTTTACTATTCAGAAGAAGTGATACCTAAAAAGTGGAATAGTTGACAGCTAAGTATATGCTTATAGATATATTTAAAAATTTTATTTTGCTAAAGAAAAAAAAAAATGCTTTAAATTTTGCAATTAATGTACCAAATATAAATATGCAGATTACAGGGACAGGGGGGTGGAACGGTACAGTTGTACCGGTAGCGCAGAATATTAGGGCTCCGGAACTTTTTTTGTTAGAATTTAAGCCCTGTACGAAGTAACTTGGTTCTTCCACAATAAAAATTATGTACAGCACCTGGAAACATAGCAGTAAAAACTTCTTGCAGATCATCCAGGTAACTACTTTCCATCAGGCCTTTCATTTCAAGAGTTTCTTGGAGAGAAGGAAGAAAAGTTTTATTTGAGGGGCAGGGTTAGAAATAACGTGTGGGATATCGCAAATCCCGCACAAAAAAGGAAAATCCCGCATAATAAAAATATTTGTTTGGATGGAATCTTCCAAATTTATTTCTTGAACAGACATATGATTCGTATGCGATTTTTTTTTTTTAATTTCGTGAAAGCCACGATTTTTTTTTTCTTCGAGAAATCCACAAAATCAATTCATCAAACAGTCGCGAATTTTGCCATTCGGTAACGAAAAAAAAAATCGCCGATATCAACAATTGGCCTTAGAAAAAAAGAAGTTTTCCATCAGTCGCGAAAAAAAAACTTGTAAATTTCGCCTAAAGACTACGGAAAGAAAATCGAAAATTTTGTCAAACTGTCGCGAACAGAAAAAAAATTACACCTGCGAATTTGGTCAAATAGTCGCGCAAAAAATCAAGAATTTCCTCAGTCAGTCGACAAAAGAAAAGATCGTTTAAAAGAATCGCGAATTTCGTCAAAAATCCCTGAAACAAATACCGAATATCATTTTCGTCAACCGGTCGTAGAAAAAATCACGAAATTTGGCAAGGGATCGTGTAAAGAAAATCGTGAATTTCACGAAACAATTGGCGGAAAAAAATGCGAATTTTGGTAACTCGTCGGGGGAAAAAATCGCGAATCTCCTTAAACGCCCGTGGAAAAATATCTTGAATTTTATCAAAGGTTGTGGAAACAAATGGCGATTTTCGTCCTTTGGTCACGGACACATCATCACAAATTTCGTCAAAAGAATATACAAAATATTACGAATTTCGTCAAACGATGAAGAGAAAAAAATTGCAAATTTCGTCAAATGGTCGCGAACAAAAAGACGGCAGGTGTAATTCTGGGTTTAAAAAAAAAAAAATCTGGAATTCACAGCAAATTTTCTAAAAAGTTACAGCAGAGGGAGGGAAAGGAGTGGAAATCGCCTACCGGCGCCAATTATGTGTTTTTGTCCGCAATCCTTTGACGAAATTCGTATTTCCCGCGATCCTTTGATAAAATTTGCGATCCCTTTGTGAAATTTGTATTTTTCTCGCGATTCCTAGACGGAGTTTGCGTTTTTTGCGATCCCTCGAAAAAATTCGCGTTTTTTGCGATCCCTTGAAAAAATTCGCTTTTTTGCGATCTTTTAAAGAAATTGGCGATTTTTTTCTGTGAACGTTTGTCGAAATTGATTTTTTCAGCGATCATTTGCCGAAATTCGCGATATTTTATTTTCCCGAATTTTTAAAATTTTCGGAACCGGATGCCTTAAATTTTCGGGAAATTCAGAACAGAATCATCCCTGAAAAGACACGAATTTGATCAAATATTCGCGTAAATAATCGAAAATTTAAACAAATGATTGCACAAAAAATCAAGGATTTCGTAAGTTGGTTTTGAAAAGAAAATCACGAATTTTGATAAACTATCGTGGGAAAGAATCGCGAATTTCGTCAAATGATATCTGAAACAAACAGCGAATACCATCAATCGATCACAGAAAAAATATATATCGCGAATTTCGACAAGTGGTGGCGAAAAAAAAATCAATTTCGTCAATCTGTAGTACAAAAATCTGCAAAATTTGACAAAGGATCGCGGAAAAAATCGCAAAATCTCCTTCAACGATAGTATAAAAAGATCTTGGAAATAAATAGTTATTTTCGTCAATGGTTTAGGGGGGGGGGGGGGAATCCCGAATTTTGGAATTCGTCGTGGAAAAAATCGCGAATCTCCTCAAACAACCGTTGAAAATGTGCGTTTGGGAAGATGACTTTGCAGGCGCTTTGAAGAAGAAGACCGAATATTTTCAGTAAAAATAGTCGCTGAATCCGAAAAAAGTCGCCTACTGCTTTCTTGAAATAGTCACTTTTTAAAAGTTTTCGCCCTAAAATAGTCGCCATAGCCGCCGGATGCTGAAAATAGTCGCTAGGTATAGCATTTTAGTAGCAAGTGGCAGCCCTGCAATTGCATGTTAAGAAAAATTGGAATTTTTGAGAAATTGAGTCGGGCCGGACCAGGCCTGAATTAATTGATTTTTTTTATGGGCCGAGCTTGTTTTCACTGATTTTTTTACGAACCGGGCCTGACCATAAACTGTGAAAATATAAACGGGCCGGGCTCGGGTGGAACTTTTAATTTTCACGCCGGCCTGGAAACTGTGGCCCGTGCAGACCTCTAGTGTTCCCCCCAGGGCCGTGCAAAGAGGGGGCTAAAGGAGCGGTCGCCCCAGGCGCAAAATTTATGCTGCGAACCACGGTTTTATTTGTTTATTTGTTCAGTTTTTGTCCGCCGATCATTTTCAGGGGAATTTCTTTTTTCTTTCTTGATCCTTTTTTTTCCTATCGCAAAACATCATGAACTCTCTAACAAATAATTGCAATTTTCTCTTATGTTATTTAGTTGGTCTGAATTTGTAAATTAAAATTAAACATTTTAAAGTTCCAAAAAAAAACGCGAAATATTTATTCATATTATAAATATTATTAGAATTTATTTATGTTTCTGAACTGTATCAATTTTATTACACCCATTACAAAGAGAAAGATTTTATTTTATTGGGGGGGGGGGGGGGGGCAAAATTGAAAATTCGTTAAGGGCGCACTTCTCACGGCTTTGGTGCCCCCCCAAAATATCTGGTCACGCTACGCCTATGCTAAGAAGTACCTTTTTTTCATATTAAAATAGAACCCTTCATAAATTTTTCATAATAAAAGACGAACCTTCAGAAATTCTTCATATTAAAACAGGACCTTGGACAAAATTTTTTGTCTTAAAAGAAGGGCATTTTCACAAAAGTTTTTATTTCTAAAATGATCTCTACGAATTTAATCATTTTCAAATAAAATCTGACCTTTTACAAAACAACTTGAATCATTGATAAAGAAGCTATTATTTAGCTATTTTGGATAATTTACATTAGAGCCATTCCATGAGAAACGGACAAAATGTCCCGCACGTGATGCTTACATGAATACCTATATATTTAATAACTCATGTTTAAAAATAAACTATACATTAAAAGGTACTTGTTAGTTATCCCGTCGACCAAATTACTGTCGCCAAATTGTAAGATTAAATGCCAATAATAGTTGATCATAAATGTCACATTCACTTGACAACACATTATAGATGCAACGAATATTCGGCCCATTCGGCCTGCCTGCCGAATATTCTGCTTCGGCCGAATATCAAGTCCATTATTCGGCCTTGGCCGAATAATACTGTAATAAATGTTTTTATATTTACACAGTATAACTTTTTAATTTGACAATTTATATTCATCATGTATAATGAAAATTTTATTTGAAATTAACTAACACTTTTTTTTCCCCATTAACTTTCATACTGCGAATGGATTTTATCTACCCATTTTTATATAAGAGGCTAATTTAGGAATCATGTTAAAAAAATTTTATGCGGTATCAGTAAGCACAAAAAGTATCTGTAATAAGCTAACATTAAATCTATTCAAAATTGTTTTAACACAGCTATACAAGCTAATTCATTTTTTTTTTTTTTTTAATCATAATGGGAAGTTTAACATTTATCCCTTGTTACATAAAAATATATTTCTTTCAATAATATTTTGAATTATACCTATAAAGAACATAAATATAGGGTGAACTTCCAGTAATTGACCACATGCCAGTAATTGACCGAAAACACATTTATGTGTTAAAAACAAGAATCAGTGTGTTTATAAAGTATTTTTGAATGCTGAATAAAAATATCTAACATCCCATGAATTGCATAGGAAAAAATTACTTTTGCTATCTATATTCTGATTGAATGTAAAAAATTAAAGAAAATGCACCTTCTAACAATATCAAAAGTGAATACATTCTGTAATAGTAGTGTTGTTTTGTGAGTTGTTTTATTAATCTTGCAGCTTCAAGTTTAATTTAGTTCCATTCAGGGTTCGTTGATATATATCAATGGATATATATCATGATATATATCTTGATATATATCCGATATTTATTTTTAAAATATCAAGATTTTTGATATTTTCGATATTTTCAAATTCTTGATGTTTATTTTCAAAATATCAAGATGTTTCATACTTTGTATATTTGATATTTATTTTTAAAATATCAATGGGCAAGATAATTTTGATATTTTCTTCAGTCAAAACAAGTGTAAATGAAATTTTCAACTGTTATTGACTGTACCATTCTGTAGATAAAGAACTTTTGTCTCTGGCAGTGACTTTTTTTAGGCAAAGAAGAAAACAAATATCCTTTCCAAGCTTTATGTTTGAAACTTTTATTTTTAAATGTAGAACTAATAATTACGTGAGACAATTAATTCAGAACATCCATTGAAAGATAAACTGTAATTTAGATAATCATTTATATACAGCATTATTAGAAAAGAATCTTCTGATTTTGGTTTAATTGAGTCTAAACTGTACTACAGATTAGGGAATAAAAAAATAAGACAAGCTGGCATTTATGTTAAAGTTTTTCAATTTAAAAAAAAGCTACTTTGTATTTAAAATTTTATTTTATAAAATATAAAACTTTCTCGATACTTGATACAAATCCTATAGATATGGGCATATAAAGCACATTGTATCTGTTTTCAATTAGTATATCTTCAATTTTGTTCTAAAAAAAAAAAAAGAAAAGAGAAATGCATTTTAGAATACTATTGTCTAAGTTTTTATGTTAATTGCAATATGTTTTAGTTTCTAATTTATATTACGCTTTAATATTCATTATCAGCAGTAAGTTGACTATTTTGAAAATATCGGATATATATCAAAATATCAGATATTTTTGATATTTTCGAAAATATCATGATATTTACGAACCCTGGTTCCATTGGTTCATCAAATGAGGTGTGTAGTTCATTTTTGTTTGTTTTAAGCTAATCATTATGCATTTAATATTAAATTCATAAATTAAATGATGTTAAGGGGGGTGGTCAACTACTAGATGTGTGAATGTTGAAAGCATTCAGTAATTGACCAAAATGGTCAACTACTGACTTTTTGCTTGTTTGCATCCATTCCTTTTGATACTTAAAAAAATACATAGATTTCTATTATGAAAGCAATATTCACCAATTTTTTATTTAAAAAATGAGTTCTTTCAGTAGTTGACCAGGGTGGTTAATAACTAAATGTGCTTGGTCAATTACTGATCAAGCAAGCACACATTTGTTATGTTAAGAGCGTCGTAACACATTTTATAATAATAATGCAAGAAAAGTGTAATTAAAATGTAAAGTATAGGTGAAAACTGGGAAATTGAGTTTGTAGCCAGTGGCCAGTAGACTCAGTTTCATTAGTCGCCACTTTTTAAAGTTAGTGGCCACTATAATGTTTCAAACTTTCTTGACATCTAGATAAACAATAATCGTTGTATATATACGCATTTTTCTATAAATCAGTTTTATACCAGCCAACTATTCGTGATAAGAATAGGCAAGCAGTCGAAATTCAAGAAAATTACACTTTAAAACCACAAAATCTATTATCATATTGATTTTTTTAGAATATATTTTTAGATTATTTGTATATGTTCATAAACACTATTATCAATCAAGTTACTATTACTTTCTTTATATAAAAAATAACTAAATCAAAATTCCAACAGTTAGGTGTATACAATAAAAAAATAATCAAATAAAACACAATAAAATGTTATTTGTATTTTATTTAATAAGTAAATGTGTTATTAACATACTACACGCATTAATTACATACAGCTGAAATCTAAGCTGGTGAGTGTATTTCGCAGGATTAAACAATATCTCTTGAAGAAAGATAATCTAACTGATGAGTATGTGGCAGGAGTCGAAATATTGAAAATACTGCAATGTTCTTAAAACTCACTTGCATCCGGGGGAAAAAAAAGGAATAAATTATTTGAAATGCATGTGGAATCAAAGCTGATGAATATATTTTGCAGAATAAAACTGTATTTCTTGAAAAAATAATCCAACTGAAGGGCAATGGCAAAAAGCCGAAACATTGAAAATACAGCTAAATCACTGTAATCTGCTTGCATCCGGTAGAAAAAAGAATTTACCAGTTTGCTAATTAGATGTAATCAAAGTAGATGCATATTTCTATGAAAAAAGCTATATTTCACTTGGCGATCGATAAGATTTTTTAATCGCCACTTTTACAACTTTAATCGCCACGTGGCGACTGCCAATTTTCACCTATAATGTAAAGATAACAAAATTAGTATAATGAGGCTCTAAATATCATTCGGGTTTGTCACACAAATCTTATAAAAAAAGTTTTACCACCATCAGCTCCAAACATAGTTTGTGGTAGATTTCTATTACAATTGTTGTGGAAGTATGCTGTTAAAATTGCTATATAAAATGTTTTTTATGCTAATTTTATCCATGACAAAGTTCAACCTTAATTAAGTGCAGTTGTATAATAATAAAACATAATAACAATACAGAATTTACATTAACATTACAGTAAGTTTTGAGGGACAAAAGTAGAGTGTTGATTGTCAAGTGCTTCAGAAATGTATGCATAACTGTAGCACAAATAGGACAAAAACTTTTCACTAAACGAAAAGGGCATTTAGAATATTTAAATATAATTTAAAATTAATTATAAATAACATGACAGATTTTGTCATCCCACAAAAATATAAAACAATAGGGAAAATCTTAAATATATTTTATGCATATATCAATTTTATAAATAGAGATTAATGATTATGTATCTCGGGCCACAAGTAAAAGATTACTGGGCCATATGTGAACTGCAGGTTGAGCATGGCTGCTTTAAAGCATGACTAAATTATAGGGAAAGTAAAGAGAAACAGGAGAAAGAAGACAGGAAGTAAGGCAAGTTAAAAGATTAAAGAAAACAAAACCAAAAAAAAAGGTGAAAAAGCAGCAATAAAGACTTCTACATACAAGCAAAGTCTGATAAATGATTAGGTGTGAAATGCATGTGAAGAAATCTGGATGGAAGAAGATATGATAGGAATTAAAGAAATCTGGTATGAGCCCTACATACTAAAATGTGTGTCCACGAGACACAGGCAACAATTTGCATTGGATGACAGAGTGACAAAGAAGTTGACTTCATGTGTGTCAGTTGTTTTGGTGAAACAGATGAGGATTAAGTTTCATTTTTGTGTTAACTTTAATAATTAATGGATTTTTTTATGAATAAATTTCGAAATAGTAACAATCCTTTTCTTGTCTATATTTACAAATAAATTTCATGTTTTACCACTAATTTCAATCTTACAAAACATTGTGGAAATTCACTAATATGTTTTCTGTTCAGAAACAATTTAAATTTTTTTTACAAAAAAATCTCTTGACTAGTTTTTTAAAAGCAGATCATGATGTGTTCATATATATAAAATGTACACCTATATTTTCCATACAGAGTGACAGACTAGCCAAGTTCAGTGATGAATTTCCTTTACTTTTCTAAGTTTTCCATGCCAATAAAAACAATTGGTACTCTATGGTTAGCCAGGTGGCAATAATTTTTCAGATGTCGAGATTGTGTGATGTTACATACCGAAAACCTTAATAATTGCCAAGGAAAGAGTAAAAGAGGATAAGCAAAAAAAAAATATATTTTTTTAAGAGATTCGAACAGTCTTTATAAAGAGCACAGCTACATATTTTGCTACTACTGCAGTTTAAAAATCCTTGGCTTTATGATTGAAATTCTTTTTCTAAAAAAATTCTCAAATTTTAAATTTGTCAGAGTTTTTTTTTTTTTTAGAAATCTGAAATTTCCCCAATTTTTTTCTGGCTGTCCAGGAGGCTAGACATTCAGTTTCTGTAGCATAAAACTTGGCAAACTTCCCCATTTTTTCATATGATTAATTTTAAGAAGGTTTATCAGTTCAACTTCAGAGTGGTCAATTACTGACACAGTGATGGTCATTTTCTAACATTAAGTGGTCAATTACTGGCAAAATCTCACTTGACAACTATTATATTAAATAAAATAAAATTGCAAAAATGTAGACAAAAAATGTTTATTTATTATTGATCCTTATAAGTGATTGTTGCTTTAAAAAAAAAGTTTCAAGAAATATCTCCTTAAATTTAGCAGAGAAAAAAAAAATGCGAAGGAACTTTCACTAAATGGTCAATTACTGGGTAGTTCACCCTATGATTGATTAGATACAGATGTTTAAGATATTTAAGTCATATGTTGCAATACTTAAGGGGTTTTTTTTAGTAAATTACGCTTAAAAGTTAAATATAATTTAAGGGATTTTTTTAAGTGTAATACTATTTCTTATTAAATAATGAAAGAAATGTAAATACTCAATTCTTAATTAGTATGCATATGCATTTACGTTTTAGATTTTTTTTTTTTTTTCAAGAATAGCATTGTAATGTTTATATTTGCCTTAAAAAACAGTTAAAATGTTTTGAATAAACGTAGATTGTGATGCAGAAATAATAATTCAGCATTCTCAGGTGATTGTCTTTTTTTTTTCATAAATGTTACCTGCTTTTGAAAATAATCTCTTACTATATAATGGTACTTTCTGGTGCAGAAAGGTACTTTTTGGCTAATCATGAAAGGTTTGGAAAGTCTTCTGAATTTTTCGCCCACCACTCCAAAGGACACTGTTCTCTTTCTAGCAGTGGCTGGGAAAGAAAATTACTAATTTCTTTTCCTTCTTCACATTGAGGGGCACTTTCTATAGGGGCTTCACTGCTGACAGCAAAGAAAAAAAAATAATAAAGATGAAAAAAAAAATTGTTAATTGTGAGCTTTATAAAGTCTACAATGATTTCTTTCCACTATTTTAGAGGATATTCCTTTCACCCTTTCTATCAGTGGTTTTTCTTAAGATATTAAGATTTCTTATTTTTTATTTTATCTGAAAGCTGAAACTTACGTTTCCTAGTACTTTTAAAATTTTGTCATTATTTTAAAATGTAACAACAACTCACATATCTATTAAAATTAACTAGACAGTACCTGATGAGGAACTTTTGCTAAGAATTTTTTTGGGGGGGCTGAATTATATTATTGAGGCAATTTTTAGGCCGAACATAGACGAATATTTTTTCAAAGTAAAATAATGCTTTAAAAAATTAAAAATTTGTATATAAATAATTTTTTAAAAGAAAACAATACATTTTAATTGTGAAATATACAAGAATTGTGCACATAGTGCATACTATATTTTGTTTTTGGGCAAAAATAAGTTCATTATTCGGCGGCCGAATAGGCCGAATATTCGGTTATTCGGCCAAACCACTATTCGTTGCATCACTACAACACATGTTTACGTCATCAAATGATTTTTATTTCGACGTTTTATTTGTATTTTTGTTAATGTTATACTAATTTATTTGTTTTTTCGTTATTTAAAGTAAAAATTATGTCAATTTGTATAATTTGGCGAGTGGTTTGGCGATTTATATAATTTGGCGAAATTGGTCGATGGGATAACTAACAAGTACCCATTAAAATTAACAAAAAAACCTATATATTCATATTACTATAGTTTTTTTATTTGAGGATACAATAACATTGTTAAAACAGCAGTAATATGAAGAGAAAGAAAAACTGTTCCATACGTGATATGGAATGCACATAATAGGTTTAAAAATCTCCACATTTTAAACCCTAGACCTTAGTAAGCTGCTCGTTTTTAATAATAAATAGATAGTAAAAATCTCTACATTTTAAATTCTAGACCTAAGTAATCTGCCCGTTTCAGGGCCTTTCCATGAAAAACTGAGAAAATGTCCTGCGCATGACTCTTACATAAATACCTACAGGCAAAGTTCTTTAATCCACACAGGTTGGGACCAAAGGTTGTGCAGATTATAGAGTATTAGGTATGAGTCATTTTATTTTCTGAAGAACATTTTAATACCACATTCAGTATAGCTTAAAAGATAAATATGAAATCTAATAATTTAATATGTTGTCTCATAAAATACAATTTTTTGAGTTCTTTTATTAAGAAAATTATGTATTTAAAGAGTAATATATTGATAATTTGATATATTTATTATCAAAATTAAATTTTTCTATTGCGAAATTCAGGATTTTTTTTCCGCGACCATTTGTCGAAGTTCGTGATATTTTTCAACAACAGATTGACAAAATTTGCTGTTTCTTTTGATGATATTCGTGATTTTTTTTGTGATTATTTATCGAAATTAGCGATTTTTTCCACGATTGTTTATCGAAACTCACGTTTTTTTTCTGCAATCGATTGGCGAAATTCGCAATTTTTTTGCGATTGTTTCATGAATTTAGCGATTTTTTTCCACCATCGTTTATTGAATTTCCCATTTTCCTCGATCGATTGATGAAAATTCGCGATTTTTTACTGCGACCATTTCTCGAAGTTTGCAATATTTTTCAGCAACAGATTGGCAAAATTCACGATATTTTACTTTAGCTAAGCAACGCGGATCATAGAAAATTGCAGGTAATGAGTGTGCAGATTATCGATCCTGGACTGTATATCTATTGACTTATAAGTTGTTAAAACATAAACTATACTTTGAAAATAATAAAAGACTCTTAAAATTGTTATTTCATGGGGTTCCATAAAAAATCGTAATTTAAAACGCTTTTCACTCATTTCACCCTTTTAAATTTCTAATGTTTTAGAAACTCTTCTTGGAGAGCATTTATATCTAATTAGTACCTGCCATGCCAAATTTCAAGATTCTTATCTTTAACAGTTCCATAGAAATCGTAATTTAGAACGTGTTTAGAATGCTTTTCATGAATTTTCATCCCTTTTAAATTTTAATTTTTTTAGAAACTGTTATTAGAGAGCATTTACATCTTATAAGTAACTACCATGCCAAATTTAAAGTTTCTAGGCCCTTCTGTATCACAATTTTAGAACATATTTTTCTCCTTACACTCCCCTGGGGATAGAGGCATTGAATAGGCATGAAATATAGCCTATGTTGGAACAGGGTCTGTCACCATCAATTTGCAACCATTAGGTACTTTTGAAATCAGTGTATTATTTCCTGGGATTCCATAGAAATCATAATTTAGAACATTTCGTGCATTTTCACCCATTTTTAATTAAATTTTTTTTAGAAACTGCTCTTAAAAAGCATTTAAATCTTATAAATAACTACCATTTCAAATTTATGAAACTGGCCTCGTAATTTTACAATAATTTGCACCAAAATCATAATGTAACAAAGTTTTATTTTATCTGTAGCCACACTTAATAGCCAAAAAAGCTTGATTAATATACAAATGTGGTAAAAAGATCGCAATCACCACTGATATCAGCGCTGTCTTGAATTTTTTCAGAAATGGATTCATACTCCCTTCATGAGAAAGCATATGAATTATAATAATCAGAATATACATATTTAAAATTTGCCCAGAATGATATAAAAATAAAAAAAATCTTTAATTTCTCCTTTACCTCTTAACTGTAAATTTCACTGTTTACATCTGCAATGATGTATAGATTTTAGGCATTTGCAAATTTTAGGGTCGCAGATTTGATTGAGTCTATTGTATATACATTAATTGCATATACTATATTAATTTGAAAATATAAATGCAATTAAAGACAAATTAAAATTGGTTTTTAACACTTTCCAACAAAGTTGAAAAGTGTTTATAAATGCAGTTTATCTGTCTGCCCATCCATCCTCTAACTCACTTAAATATAGTCCAATTGCCATTAAATTCTTAGATGTTATTGGGT
Organism: Maratus speciosus; assembly: GCA_963932465.1. Classification (NCBI taxonomy): domain Eukaryota; kingdom Metazoa; phylum Arthropoda; class Arachnida; order Araneae; family Salticidae; genus Maratus; species Maratus speciosus. Next base: position 92,560,223 of record OZ010786.1, on the reverse strand, counting down.
ACCTATCAATATGGCATGTTTGGTGCTGTAAATGAAGTCTATAGCATTTACGGCTCATTTACAGAGACACTCAAAAGAATTCCGTTACATTACGGTCTATGGAGAAAATCATTTGCAGTGTATTTTAATGATATCACACTATTTTAATTACTGAAATTTATATACATCACTGAGGTGTACTACGGCACTTGCTGTAGAATATAGTGTGCATAGAATTATATCGTTCATTTACAGCAGGGGTGTCAAACTATGGCCTGCCGGATACCACTAAAATTTTACAGTTATCTTTGCCTTATCTAATCGTCAAATTTCTGCGATTCAACTTGTCGACTATTTCTTTAAAATTTTAATGGTATCCGGCGGGCCACAGTTTGACACCCCTGATTTACAAGGACACACAAAATAATTTGGCTGAAGAAGAAATTTAGCTATTGAAGTCTGTGAACAATAATTATGTAGTTGTGGTACACGGTTTTAATTTGAACTATTTTTTTAAATATTACTTTGTGTCGATAAATTCTATAGATCATATACAGGGCTGCACAAAAGTTCTCAAGTACATTTCCGTTTATTCATGCAAATGGCTGAATGGAAATTTTCAACTGTGCTATGCGGTTCACTGAACTAACTTTTAGCATACTATGTCATAGTATACATACAAATCCATAGATCATATACAAGGATGCACACACAAAAAAAAGATATTTTTTTGACTTGATTGTAATAGCAGAAATTGGGTTTTCATGCTGATAGCATTATGAATTTTTCAAATTCCTTATTTAGACATGATATTTTACCTTAATAAACTGTAAAGTTTTGTTAAAATATTCTGAATATGTTAAAAAGTGTTACATAATCGATGCTGGAAGCATGATTTTTCATTCTTGTTTTTGTATTTTTATCTTTAAAGAATTTAACAGCAACACCTTCATGCTAATAATAAAATGTGGTTTTTACCAAGTCTAAATTACTACTCAGGGCGGGATTCGCGCCCAAAATTTTGAAATCCCGCCCAAAAGAATACCTTGGGCGGGAGGCTCCCATCCAAAAAATTTCACCCTTTTCAGGAAAATTTTGCATTTTGAAACTACGATAAACTCCTGCGAATGCTTTGCGATCTTCGTGATGTTTTCACGCGACAGATTTTGCGAGTTTTTCACTGCGAAAGATCGTTGAAATTCTCGATTTTTTTTCGAGACCGATAAACAAATTTCGCTATTTTTTTCCCGAGATCAGTTGAGAAGTTTCGCATTATTTGCCGCGACCGATTGGCGAGTTCAGAGGAGATTCTGTTCCGAATTTTCCAAAAATTTTATGACATTCGGTGCCAAAAATTATGAAAAATCTGGCATCAATTCAGGCATAAAAATATAACAAAAAAATCTCGAATTTCGGCAAATGATCACCGAAAAAATCCATTTCGTCAATTGTTCGCAGAAAAAATCGCCAATTTCGTCGCAAATTATTGTGGAAAAATTCAGAGCAATTTTGTGAAAAGTTATGGCAGGGGGGGGGGATCCATGACCGGCACTAATTGTGCGTTTTCTCCGCTGCCGTTTTACGAAATTCGCTGTCTATTCGCGGACTTTTGACGAAATTTGCTGGGTTTTTTTGCGATTTTTTTGACGAAATTTGCCATTTCTTCGTGATCTTTTGACGAAATTTGCCGTTTTCTCGAGATCTTTTGACGAAATTCGCGGTCTTTGATGAAATTTGTGGTCTTCTTGTGATTTTTTGACGAAATTTGCGGTCTTCTCGTGATTTTTGGCGAAATTTGCAGTCTTCTTGCGATCATTTGACAAAATTTGCGGTTTTTCGTGATCTTTTGACAGAATTTGTGGTTTTCCCGCGATTCTTTAACGAAAGTTGCGTTATTCTCGCGATGCTTTGATGAAATTTGCGTTATTCCCGCAATGCTTTGACAAAATTTGTGTTTTTTCTGCAAGCGATTGACAAAATTTATTTTTTTCGGCGACCATTTGTCGAAATTCGCGATATTTTTTGTCTGAATTTTCAGATGGGTGACCGATTTTTTTTAATTTTTGGAAATGAATGCCTTAAATTTTCGGAAAATTCGGAACAGAATCACCCCTAGAAAAACTAATTTCGCCAAAGGCTCACGAATAAAACGATAATTGTGCAAAGGAATCAAGAATAAAACACAAATTTCGTTAAAGGATCTCGGGAAAAATGTGAATTTCGGCAAACGATCGCGGAAAAATGTGAAATTCATCATAGGATCACGAAAAAACGCCTATTTCGACAAGGGATCGAGGAAAAAATGCAAATTGCGGCAAAGGATCTCGGGGGGAGGGGGAACACAAATTTTGTCAAAGGGTCGCAGAAAAAACGCTAATTTCGTTAAAGGGTTATGAAATAAACGCAAATTTAGTTAAATGGCCGCTGAAAAAAAATTCACGAAATTTCATCAAAGTATCGCACAAATAGGCAAATTTCATCAAAGTATCGCACAAATACGCAAATTTCATCAAAGTATCACAAAAACGCAAAGTTTTTCAAAGGATCGAAAAAACGCAAATTTCTTCAGAGGATCGCGGAAAAAACGCGAATTTTGTCAAAAGATCGTGAGAAAAAGTGAATTTCGTCAAAGTGTCACAAAAAAACCACTATTTTCGTCAAAGAGCTGCAGAAAATACGGAAATTTCTTCAAAGGGCTGCAGAATATACAGAAATTTTGTCAAAGGGTCGCGGAAAAAATGCAACAATCTCTTTAGAAAAAACAGCACACAAATATCTATGTTTATTATTATAGGTATAGTTTTTAATGTGAAATAACATATGGAACTAACTTTTGAAAAATTGGGTTTAGCCTGAACCCAACTTGCAGGAATCGACACTCAGCCTGAAATCAACCTGAACCAAAAACAGTTTACTCGACCTGCTACAAAAAGAATTAGCGCCGGGAGAGGATTTCCCAACCCCTTCCCATCCGTTTCAGAAAATTTACTGTGAATTTCAGATTTTTTTCCCCCCCTTCTTAGAATCATCCTTGAATTTCAGTTACTTTTTGCGACAGACTGACGTAATTCACAGTTTTATCTCGTGACATTTGGTTGAAAGTTGAAAAATAACTTGTATAAAAGATTGATTTTCTTCCTTTTTTAAATAAAAAACATTTTTCATAATAATTCTGAGTTGTTGATTTAAATTGTTTCAATGGTATTTTGTCATGTCTGTATTAATGTAATTCTTTAAATATATTGGTGGTATCTATTATATCCCACCTAATTTTAATGCGGATTCATACCAGAAACTTTTAATTAAATTTTACTTTTTAAACTTTGGTAGAAAAAAGTCAAAAATTTGCTCCTCTTTTTAAAGTAATTCTTTTTTTAAATTCCGGTGTGGATTCAACATTTCACAAACATAATTGCTTGTCCCTCAAAGGGTTAAAGATTTTTTCTCCCTCCCAAATAGCTCAACTCCCCTCCATTTATAAATGTTGGTAGGGAGACTCCCCTCCTAAGAAAAATTGAATTTCAAGCCCTGCTACTGTAAAATCTTGATTGTAAGTCTCCCCTCAAAAATGAGCCTTTACCCACTTTTCAGCAATTTTGATTTTCTTTTCCATTTCCAAATTTACCCCATTTTTAATGGTGATTTAAATCACCTTGATTTTCTTTTAATCATTGATTAAAATCATACAATTACATTTTTCATTAATAATGTTTAATTGTACTCTAAATCAAAATAATCTTGAATTTTTTTGGTTTTACCCACTTTAAAAAAGCCAGTTTTTATTATTAAAAGTTGGTTTACAGCTAATTCATATTAAATTTAGATTAATTATTTTTTTATACACATAAATATTTCCTACTAAAAGAATTATAAATTTCTATTAAATTTTGTCTTAACCGCTAGAATGCAACAGTGAAGGCCTTATATCTAAAAAAGAAATTATAAATATTGAAAAAGAATATAAGTTAGGCTTTAAACCAGGGGTCTGTCTAGACTTTTCTCACAGGGTCCTGTTTTTGTGAAATTGTGAAGTTTATTTCTATATTTGTGAAAATTCTAGTCATAATTTTGTGAATTTGAAATTATCGTTATATTCAGATTTTATCCTTCATATATAAAAAAGCTAACTAATATGTTATTTGATGAGTTCAGCTGTTTTTTGTACAAGTCCAATTTTATTTTTAAAGGATTAAATTTGTGAAAGGTTCAATTTAAAGGTGGAAAAATTTTGTAAAAGGTCTATTTATAAGACAAAGAATTTTGTGAAGGGCCCTGTTTTGGGATAAAAAGTTTTGTGAAGGGTCCTGTTTTAGGATAAAAAATTTTGTGAAGGGTCCTGTTTTAAGATAAAAAAAATTTTTGAAGGGTCCTTTAAAGGACCTAAAACTTTGCTAAACAGATCCCTGTAAACTGATGTTTTAAAATTCTATATTACATACCCCTATATATACTATACATTTTAAAGATTAAATTTCATTAAACAATCACAAAATATAGCATATCAAAATGGAAACATTCTTTTAATTCTTACGAGTCCATATGGAGAGATTACGTTATAATCGTAAAAAGAGAAATTAGAAAAGGGTATAATATTTAAGGAGAGTTTGGTACATAAGTGTATAAAAATAAATCTAGCAAGTATGCAAATTAAATAAATAAAATACATTCTTTACAGTACATATATATTTAACGTCTGAATTTAAAAACCATTAAAACACCAAATAAAATAAACTAAGACAGACTTGAGCACAGTTAAAAAATAAAATTTTTAAAGACAATAAAAAACAATTAAAAATACAATATGTAAACATTTCGCCAAGCGACACGCAAGGCATCATCAGTACAAAAAATTAAAACGTTTGAAATGCAATGGATATTTTTTGTACTGATGGTGCCTTGCATGTCGCTTGACGAAACATTTACATATTGTATTTTTAATTGTTTTTAATTGTCTTTATAAATTTTATTTTTTAACTGTGCTCAAGTCTGTCTTAGTTTATTTTATTTGGTGTTTTAAAATACATTCTGTTAGTAAAATTGAAATAAAATTTTGAAAAATTTGTTGCTATTTAAAAGAGTGCATATTCATGCATATGCTGTTCATATTATTGTTTTTAATAGTGGGAAATTGTATTTTTATTATATGATTATGTATGATTTTAAATATTAATGAGAAATAAAATAAGACTTGTATATTAAAAGCTCTTAAAATTTGTTAAGTAATAAAACACGCAACTTAGTAATCATTGTCCTCTTTAGTGGTTTTCTTCGAACCTTGGATTTCCAAGCGTTAATACGGGTTAGGTTTCCTTAGAAAGACCCCCCACGAAGGGCACTCCCCCCCTGGGCCTATATCCCTCGAGCAGATAATTGGCTGTCAAAAATCAACCAACCAACCATTGTCCTCTTTAATTTTATAAAGCAGTAAAAATGAAGAAGAAAAGGGGAAGGGGGTTAAAGGTATGTATCAGTGTAAACCAGATAAAGCAGTTGGTATGGCTCTTTTAAAATTTAGCTGACATATTTCCAATTCTCACTTCAAATCGCTTTAGCAGATCTATCCAAGTTTTTTTTTTCTTTTTCAGTATTATGTCTTCATTATTGAGAAATCAGGTTACTTATTGTATTCTAAATCAACTAAATGTCATTAAAACTAATTAAAAATACTTTTAAATGTGTAGTCTATAATTAAGATGCTTCACTGTATAAAAGCCAGTTTTGGCCAAAAAAATGCCGGTTAAAACCAATAAAAGCCACCAACGTGGGTTTTTTAATTTTAGCCGGCTTTTTTGCAACTCTGATGTGGCTCCATTTTACAGAACTTGTCAACAGTTTCTGGTAAAGCAGAAAAATTAGCTTTTCTCTAAGCATTAAATCTGCCTTAGCTAAAAATTTCATGATTACGTTTCCCGATTTAAAGTAAATAAATAATTGGTTACTTTAATACTTTGCCCATTTTTTTCTCTGAAAATGTCAGTATATGGAATTTTTATTGTAAAAGAGCTTAGATTTATAAATGGCCAGCTATAAAATTAATATTTTTATTGTTATTTTGATCTTACATTGAACAAAGAATTCATTAGTATTTTTCTGGATCTTTATTCTAGGTATAGTTTTGCATTTGTTTACTGGTGAATTATAATCCTTTCGTATATTGTTCTAATGATATATATTTAAATAAATATGCAGTAATGGGTGTTGTTTTGGTGAGTTGATGCAGTAAGACTGTGGTTCCCGACCTTTCTTTGGCCGTGCCCCACTTGAGCGTCTTTAAAGTCGTGATGTCCCCCCTCCTCCACACTGTAACATATAATTTTTATTGTACAAAAAATTAACTGTTATTCAGACTGAAGAAGCCTAAAATAGATAATTAAGTATGATAAATAATTTCTCATTCAAAAGGATAAAGGATAAAATATATATATAAATATGATTTTAACATGATTCTTTGAATTTCAATGAGGCCATACCTCTTCACATTTACATCTAGAAATTTTTGCTGTTGTTTGGCAACTTACCTCAGACACAAAAGTGTTATATAATTGCAATCCGTATTTTTATCTCCAAGAAATTTCTTGAATTTTTTTTCCGTTATATTTGATAAAAGTGATACATTTTATAATTGACTTTTGTACTTCATTAAGAACAAGTGACGTTTTTTAAACACCGAGACTGTATGAATAACATAACTCACAAATAGCAATTCTGGATTTGCAACTTTAGCAATTTTTAGTAACCGTTTTTCTTTCCCCTCATAACATACTTATCTGTTAGTGGGCTTTCTTTTTCACATTGTCGTTAGTTTACCACCATGTGTTATGCTATTTTGAATTTTAAAATGCATATGTCATGTTGCATGTTTATATATTATGTATGTGGTATGTACAAGAGCCATAAGATGTTTACTTTTTACCCATTTTCTTCTCTGATGCTCTTTTGGGTTCTTATTATTTTATAAAAGTTGTACGTCATTAAAATATTTCAACCATTTTTTAGATTAAATGTGTTCAAATAAGTAAATTTTAAGTTCCTTCATGTGGTACATTGTACTGTAAATAGAAAAACCAGTTTCAATAAATAGTTACTAAAAAAGAAGAGGTGTGTGACACTAAAATAATATTAAAACCAGAAAAAATATAAAAGTTTCAAATATATAAACGAGTCTAACGATAAAAGAAAAATTTTCACACGATTATTCCGGTAACAGTTGTATTTTCAGCTTTTAAGTGGAACTTTTGTAAAATTTATTTTTATTCAAGTTTTTTTTAATTTTCATGTATTTTTTCTATTTTAAGCATACAACATGACTTTCATTAAAATATGAAGAAAATCTAAAAGAGAATGTGTAAATAACAAATCTGAAATTGCCCCCCTCAAAAGCAAAATTGCCCCCCTGTGGGGCGTACGCCCCACGTTGGGAACCACTCCAGTAAGGCAATGGATGGTAGCTTTAAAGGTGAATAGCTTTTAATGTTTTAACCCCTTCGGGACGAGCATCTTTTACAGAATTTTTATTCTTTTCTCACCGGTTTTTGCAAACAGAAATTTTTGCCTAATTAAATCAGGAAAATGCTCGGATTAAATGAGGCAAAATTTACAATAAAAATTTACTGGTGAGAATAATCAAGGATCCTGAGCATCTTATGCAGCACGTATACGTGTCGCTCGTCCCCAAGGGGTTAAGGTAGGTGATATAGGTCAAAATTGGGAAATTTCATTAGCGGCCACTGGCCGGTAGGACTAATTTTTTAAGTGGCCACTTTCTTTAAACTAGCGGCCACTTTTTTATTTCAAAATGCTAAACAGTAAAATTTCTATAACTATTAATCTAAAACTGAGTAGCCCAAATAAATATGTTAATATAAATATATTGAAACCAAAAAAAGTAGAATCCTTGATGAAATGCAAGGAAATTTTATTATCTCCTTGTAAAAAAGTGGCCGGAAGGTGGCCGCTGACAGGCAATTTTTCACTGGCCACTTTTTTTCATTCACTGGCCCTGTGGCCGGTGGCTAGTGCTAATTTTGACCTTTAGTAGGTGATGTAATTATTACACACAAGTACATAAAAATTAAATGCTATTGTCAAGTCTAGGGTTTAATCTAGAGCTAGCCAAATAGCCAAAAAGCTAACTGGAAGTGCTTTTTGCCCCCAAAGCATTTAGTAAGTTAGCCAAAAAGCGACAGCCAAAGAAATATGCTAATCCTTCCCATTTTGTTGTTCCACATTTCGTAAACCTGCTGCTGTTGCACAAAAACAAAAAAAAATCTCATATTGCAACTATGCTGCGGCAACACTTCAAAATTTGTCTCATGCTCTCTACGCAAGCATCTTCAAACAGTGTGACGTAATTTGCATCAGACACGACTCCAGCATATGGCGAAAACAAAAATCGCAAATTGTATATGCATGGGATATGATGTGCACTAGCTTTGAATAATCAATGTACGAGATGGGTGTCGTATAAACTTTTCAGACTTGAACTTATGCAGGTTCTGGCAACAACATGTAAAGAAATGAAACTAGCTTATTGTGTTTTTTTATTCATAAAAAAAGGCATTACTGGCATGTTTTGTAGCATCACTTTTGTTGTCTGACTGCAGACTGTGAAGGAGGATTCAGTCTCATGAAAATAACAAAAACTGACTGGAGAAACAAACTGACAATCAAGAATTTATGAGAACTTAATGATGATTAATTTGGAAGGAGAATTTTGAAAAGAATTTACATTAAAAAAAGCATTTGCTGTGTGGTATACAGCCTAATCTCGAAGGGTCAATCTTACAGAGTGATGTATTTGTTTGTATATTGCATAACTAAAAATAATAGTCATGTATATAGAAATTTTGTATAAATAAAACTTTTTTTTTCCTTGGCTAAAGCTATTTTTATTTGGCTAGAAGTTATTGGCTGCAATTAGCCAAAAAGCTAAAAATCCCTTTTTCCTAGATTAAACACTACAAGTCTCTATCTTAATTGCATTTATAAAACTATTGAAAATAGCATGCTATTGCCTTCAAAGTTTAAAATAATATCGTTATAGTTAATTTAAATTTTAAAAAATCGTGATTTTTTTCATACCCTACTATCTAAAGTCACCCCTTCCCCTACTCCATACAGTAACAAAATACAAGGAGTGAGAATAGCCAGACTACAGAAAAGGTGAAAATCTTCTATCTGTGACAACAGTCAACAGTGGTAGATTGAGTTCGCCATTGTACTAATATTTGTTATTGAGTTTTTGTGCTTTATGTTCCTCTGTATAATTTTGTTTTTATTTTGTGTAATATTTTTAAAAAGTTGAAAACAATAATAAAGATGGAAAAAAGGGATAGCAGAGTTCCCCCAGGTTCAGAAAAAGGCAGGGTGCTGCTTGTGGATAAAAGGCCCTTTTATTTAATTCTTAAGTGCACTTTCTTATGTTTAAAGGCATTCTTTTGATATTTAAAAGTCAGGGTACTCTTTTAAAGACAGCAATGAGTCAATTTTTACTATGCAAGTAAACTTTTTAATACACAAGGTACTTTTTTAAAACTGGGAACAAGAAGGGTGCTGATTTTTTGGATAAGGCCAAGAAGGGTGCTGATTTTTTGGATAAGGCCAAGAAGGGTGCTATTTTGTAAACCTAATGGCAGGAAGGGTGCAGCACCCTTCTGTAACTCTACAATAGGTATATCTTATGCTGCACTGTTTTAACCCATTTAAAAAAGTTAATCATGCCTATAATGAAAGGCCTAAAAACTAGTTCCGATTGGATGTGTAAATTATTTTTTAAGATGCCAAACATTGCTAAAGTATGTGATAGCTGCAGAAAACAACTTAGAATGCTTAAAAACAAGTAAGAAGGCCAATGTTCATTCTGAGGTTACCCAGTCTCTCAACATGTCACTTCAAGAGTTAGGAGAATCTCCTGTAGATACTAAAAAAACAACAAAGTTAAAAAGTATTATTAAAAAAAAGATTCAGAAAATTAGTTCTGCATGAAAACGTAAATTTTTTTATTAGTCTTCTGAGAGTGATGGCAAAGTTTCTAATGAAACAGTTTTAAGCTAACTCCAAACTAAATTTGGTATAGTTCAAACAACAGAAAAACAAAGCTTATGATTCTTGCTTGCTTGAAACATGACCTATTAGGAAAATAATGCATGATATGAATTTAATGCTCCTAACTACATGGTTTACCATACAAAGAAACTGTTAAAGATTAAGGGACCAGGGAAAAAGCCTTTCAGCAGAAACTGCGCAAACAATTCAAGTGTTTTATGAAATTTGATGATATCATCCGGGCCATGCTTTGTAAGAAAAAATATTTGTCACTCATGAGTGACAGTGGTAAAAAAAATCCAAGTTTCAAAGAGGCTCATCCTGTGTAATTTAAAGGAAACTTACACAATATTTAAAGTAAAGTGTCCAAGCATGCAAGTTTTTAGCTTTTCAAAATTTGCAGACCTTCGACCTAGAAACTGTGTTTTGGCATGACAAAATGGAACATGTACAGTCTGTGTGTGTACCATGTATCAAATTATTAAAATGTTATGATTGAATATGCTAGGTTAGATTCACTAACTTAACTAATGGGAAAATTAAAACTTACAAGGACTGTCTGGAAAATAGTAATTTGTAGCTCACTATCAATTAACTCTCATTTCAGGGACTATACATCTTGTCATAGAACAGCAGTTATGAGAACTTTACTTGAGAAAAACATGGTGAAAAAAGTAACTTTCTGCCTATGGATATCTGTTAATAGATGCACATTAGAGATTATGCAAAAATCAACAACTGATTGTATTGATTTATTGTGTGAGAAGCTCTCTGTGCTGGTTCACCATGAATTTATTGCAAAACAGAAAAGTTCATTTATAAACAACACTAGACTTAGATAAAATGTAAAACTGTCTGCGAACTCAAATAATTTTTTAAAAATTTTCTGCAATAAAACGCCGCGCCCCTCCTGAGTCCTATATCGCCGCTAACAGCAAAAATGAAAAGTTATATGCAATTGAAGTGCCACTAAGCAACACCGCTAAAAGAAAGATATTAATTTACAAGCATTATTAAAACTCAGTCAAGAAATGTAGTATTAGATAGTATGCTTAATGCAGACAACTAATGAATGAAAGAAAAACTAATGAAAATTTAAACATATATTTATTAAAATGTGAAATATTTTAATCATTAACTTATATAAAGATATCAATTTATGATTGCTCAACAAAACTGTTATTTTATTAATCAGTTAAATCGGTGCTGCACTGTTTCTGCTACCGTCCCTGGCTGGAGAAAAAAAAAGCATTGTACCTGCCGTTCGCCGCACTTACAATTTTTTAAGTTTTAAACTTGTATGTGCCGTGGTGCTTCTTCCAAAAAATACTATACCATGATACATAGCAAATAATTTCTAGCAAACTTTTTTTTTCTCCAGTTGAAAAATAGCCTGCAGACCTTCTCAAGAGTCTGCGATATGCATCGCACCAATTCTCCGCCTGGGGTCTTGATTTTTTTTTAAATAAAGAAATTTGTAAAAAAAAACCCATCAAAACTGTCTGCAAACGGCATTCGCGTGTTCGTCTATGCTATCTGACTCTGAACAACACTAATGAAGATGTAAAATATTCATAATTCTTGGTTCTTCTTCATTTTGCCGAGAAGTATTCTTTTTTCATACAGGAGGAGAGGATGTTTAGGTCTATCGCTAGAACAGTAGGTACACAAGTTGCTATTCACCCATTTATTGTATATCACAAGCTATAAAGGTAAAATTGAGCATATAACCTAAGTTGCCATTTCTGATAACCATGGGTGCAAGACCTTCAGTCTTGAAGAGATTTTTGATTGATACTAAATTCTACTTTATATATTTAAATAATAGCTATTTTATCATCAAGAACTTTTAATCACTTTCTTTTATTGTAAGAGATCAATTTTTAGCAGGGCTGCAGAGTCAGAGTTGGAGTTGGGCCCATTTTTGAGCGAAAGAGTCAGAGTCGGATCTGTTAAAATTACCAGAGTCAGAGTCGTCCATTTTACAAGCAAGTCTGCATTGTCGGAGTCGGCCCATTTTTGAGAGAAAGCGTCGGAGTCGGCCCATTTTTGAGAGAAAGCGTCGGAGTCGGAGTCTGCCCATTTTTGAGAGAAAGCGTGGGAGTCGGAGTCGTCCATTTTTCCCACCGACTCCGCTGCCCTGATTTTTAGCCATAATGCAGGGCATAGAAATCGTCTAACCTACTTTCATTTAATTATTTTAATACTCAGAAAAGTATAAACGTCTTAAAAACAACATTTTGTGGGAAAATTAAAGAAGATCTTTTACTTCTCTGATAGTTCAGTTCTCACTATTAAAATAAAACAAAACTTCTCCTGCTTATGTTCCCATAAAGATTTTTTTGGTGTAGTGGCAAAGTGGCATTTTTGGGCAATTGTTCATGGTAAAGGACTTTGCCATGGGGTAAGTGGTATGGCCAAGAGGTCAGTAACCCTGCAAATTCTCATTTGCATTATATATATATATTATATATAGTAGAAAGAACTTTCGCCCCCGGTAGCAGAAAGTTTAAGACGGGCGTTGCAGATTTTCTTTTCTCGTTTGCAGATTATTTTTCTATTGAACCTTATTTCGCTTTATATTATGTTTGGCTCTTTATTACTTAATATAAAAACTTAAGATTATTATTAGTAAAATTAATAAAATGCATAATAACATCAAAAGTAAGTGATCGTTTGATTAACGCTTCAATTGTAAAATATTTTACCTGCAGATTATTTTCTGTACCTGAAGTATCTGTTGCAGACACTTGGAGAATTTTCTGCTACTGGGCTTTCTCCCATAACTCTAGAACTAAGCAACATAGAATGATGATTTGTACACAGAAACATTCTCCCAAACATTCCTACAATAAAACTTCAGTATATTTGTAGTGCATTGTACATTTTATTATAAGTTTTATTTGCTGGAAAATTTTGAACACTCACTTATCAGTGTTGTAAAAATTTTTATGTTTTTGCATTTAAGTATTAATGAACTTAACTAATATGTAAGAAGTTATTTTTTATCTATATATTTTATTATCTTATTTTTTTATATGCTTTTTCTATTTGTTAATATTATTTTATAATATATTTCAGGTTCCCTGTATTATTTCATTTTCCAGTGGCCTCTCTGCCTAGAATCTATTGGCGGCTGGCATCTTTTATCATTGTTATCTATGGCAGCACCACACATTGCTGTACTTTTTGGATTTCTCAGTATTTACGGTTTTATTTGTGCTGTAACTCAAATAATACTTTTGTGTGTATTTCTTCTTTCTGTATTTTTATTATTTGTCCAAATACAGTGCATTACATCGGGACAAACTATCCATGAAAAAAAAGCTAATATCGTATTATATGATTTGGGTATAAAAAAGAATTTTATTGAAGTATTAGGAAGTAAATGGTTTCTTGTTATTTTCTGTCCATTCTTTTCATCACCTCTAAAGGGCAACGGAATAAATTTTATAACATATTATGAATTGGAAGAAGTAAAAGATGTATAAAACTGTGTATTACAATTTGTTAACATTTTATGCATATCTTCTTTTTGATAACCATGTTTATCTGTGATTTTAAAATTATGAAGAGACATGCTTTGCAAGTTTCATTTGTTATAAAGACATTCATATTATATTACTATTTTAAAGCTGTTCATTTATACCATAATAATATTCATTTTATTTTAACTTTGCTAATACCATTCATTTAAAAATATATATCATTCACGAAGACATTGATTTTATATAAAAGCAAACAAATTGTAAAAAAAATTAAAGCAAAGTATTTTTAAGTTTGTTTGCTTTTTTAAAGCAAATTGTACTTTTTGAATATATTTCTTTTTTATAAATAATATTTGAGTATCAAAATTAACATTTAATTGGCTGCTTCACTGAAACTCCATTGTCGTTAAGTCCAATGTTAACCTAAAGCGTGATTTCTCATCACCTAAATAATTATCAAAATATTCTTTTTACCATCAGAAAGCAGATGTCACATGCCGAAAATGTGCATTTTTATAAAATATCTCCTTAGATTGTAAATAGTTTTAAGAAGATGAGAAAATTTCAAAATTTATAGTAAATTTTTAAATGCGTAAAATTTAGGTAAGCAATTTTTAAAAATGCACATCTTCAGCCCTTGATTTCACTTCCTGATGATGAAAAACCGTATTTCGATAATTAGGTAATGAGTAATCAGAATTTTAAGTTTTCTCATAGGTTAACAATGCAGAATTTAGTGCTTGGGAAGTTTCATTGCAGCATCCCCTTAAGTACCTAATAATGATATGTGCTTATATATATATACGTACCTGGTGATACCACTAGACTTTTCTAATCTTGAATTTCTGGGACCCAGCACTCAGATACTTCCAAAACTCTGTCTTCTTTTTAATAATAAGATAATTTTAACATAAACTGGCCTCCAAAAGTTATGGAACAGTGACTGGATGCTTTCAATTGTACATGGTTTATCGATTATCTATCAAAATTCCCGACGAATTGCCCTTGAACTTCGAGGATGTAAAGAACATGTTTGACTTCATCTTTTTGAGAGAAGATTTAGTCGTGTGCACAATTAGAGGCCAACAATAAATTTATAATAAAATAATTTTTGAGACCCTCTTATGTAACAGAAAATGGTCTGTCACTGTAGCAAATGATTATGTGTGTTCATTTTACCAGTTGTGTGCATTTGTGTAAGCTTAGCATGCATATTTGTGAACATGTTAACATTTCTGTGAAAAATACATGTGCTTTTTGTTTATATAGAATACAGAATTTTCAACCAAATTTAACACCACTTTCCAAAAACTTGCAAAAGAACAGTAGAAACAGTATACTACAATTAAACATGGATATATTGAATATTTGATGAAATGTGCCTATTTGTATGAAATAAATTTTAACTGTGCATGCGTGAAAGACTCCAAAGCTTTTATTTCATAATTTGGTAGTCTGCTAGTTAGGGCAAGTCCAGTCAAATATCGCGAAAATTCAGAAAGAAAGGGGCAATATAGCGATTTGCTTTCTAAAAGTAGCTTTATTATTAAGGGATTTTCACAATTTGTCAACCAGCTTACTGTATCTTTTTGAGTTTTCACAATGTTTGACTAGACTTTTTATATGAGCTGCTCTAAAAGAATACCCTACCAAATTATGAAATAAAAATTTTGGAATCTTTCACACATGCACAATTAAAAATTATCTCAATATTTAATTTATTCATTTTTTAATTGCAGTATACTGTTTCTATTGTTCTTTTTACAAGTTTTAGGAAAGTGGTTTTTAATTTGGTTGAAAACTCTGTATTCTATAAACAAAAAACTTTTAATTTTTCACAGAAACTTTAACAACTTTACACATATGCATGCTATGCTTACACAAATACGTACAACTGTTAAACAAGACACCCAGAGTCATTTGCTACAGTGACAGACTATTATCAGTATTTTCTGTTGCATGGTCGATTGCAAACATTATTTTATTATTAAATGTATAGTTGGCCCCCTAATTGTCCCTATGACTAAATCTTCACTGAAAAATATGAAGTCAAACATGTCTTTACATCGTCAAACATGTCTTTACATCGTCGAAGTTCAAGAACAAATCATCTAGAATTTTGGTAGATATTCGACAAACCTTGACAATCAAAAACATCCAGTCACGATTCCTTAACTTTTTGTGGCCAGTGTATTTGTACAGAACATGTCTTCCTTATTATTTGATACCAAAATTTTCATTTCTTCCAGCATAAAATAATACACCCTAAAGAAGCCATCATAATTTCAACGTATTTATAAAAAATGTCTTCCTTATTATTTGATTTCTTATGGGGTGGCCTTTTCTCCAATTTTTTTGCATAAATGAAACTCTAGTGCATCAGTGGTATTTGAGGATATATCTAGAAAATCATTCTGCTAGTTTTTGTAGATGTGTTAAAGCTATTTTGAAAAAAAAAAATTATAATAATTTTTATTGTAATCACAAAATAATTTTCATCCATATATGCATAGATTTTTCATATATCTTAATTTAATTTCCAAAGGATAAAAATGTTTTAAAATTACATATACAGTCGAACCTCTATTTAACGAAGTCGCTAAATCCCGGAAAAAAGTTTGCTATATGGAAAATTCGTTAAATAAAGATTCACCTTTTAAAATACTTTAAACTACATAAAACAGATTTTAAATTCATAAACACTAAATATTTTTACTAAAAGCAATCAATCACATTTTTTTATAAATTATATGGATTTGTTTTATTTATTTTACCCACCAATATCCATCATCAATTCATTTTTTCTATGTGTTTAAATCTTTGAAATCTGCAAGGAAAACAAAACATTGTCCGAAAATACACTGTATTATCTGTTTAAAGTAAATAGTTTTACATTAAAATTAACGAATTTTAATGACATTATCGTATTTATTATTCTTATAACAGATAATTTTAACCATACATTATATGCGTCCTTAAATTTAATTTCTTAAAAACTCTGTTAATTTTGTTTGAATTTTTTCTTTTAAAAAGTGCTTTCTCTCATAATATGTCTCACATTTTTGCAATGCACTAAAAACCCCTTCATGCGTATTTTCTTTTAAATATAATCTGCATCGGATTGTTTCAAATGATTTAGCATTTCATCATACGAAGTTTTGTTTATTCCTGCATTATGATCATTTCCTTCATCATCATATTCGTCTTCATCGCAATTCATTGCTGCATTGTTTTTATTTTTCACACTGTCGAAAATATCCAATTCGGATAGTGCTTCCAAGATCTCAATTTCAGAATTAAGTGAAATACAATCATCAATCAGTACATCATGGTTAATTTCTTCTTTTTTTCTCATCTGTATCTATTTTTATAAGTTACTCTAAGGGATCATTGTCTTCGTCCTCCGTACTTACCGAATTCTAACTGTTGACAAAGAAGGTGCCTGGTAAAACAAGTTCAAGACCATTCAACATCATAAAATGTGTTTAAAGAAAGAATAAGTTTGAAATGTCCAGAAATATGTTGAGAAATGGGGAGAAAAAAAAATTTAGATAACAAGAAAAAGTTCATTAAATAGAGAATGCACTTTGCTATTTGGAGGTTATTTTATGAAGAAATTCTCAAAATGTTCTTGCTTCCAAGGAAAAGTTCACAAAATAGAGAAATTCGCAGAATAGAGGTTCGTTAAATAGAGGTCCGACTGTATAGCAATTTTTTTCTTAATTCTCAAAATTGAAGTTTTAAAGAAATTAAGTCACCTGTTGTCAGAATAAGCAATTGTTCTTGAAATACGCATGATGAGGAAGTCCATTCTGGTTCCAATAGTTCAATGCAAAAAACAGAAAAATTATATATATATATGTATATTCAACTATAATAAAAGATGTATTACAAATGCAAATGTGGGGATGTTTATTTATTTAAAATCTGAACTAAAATATCTCAAAATGTTGTGCATGAAGAAAGAAAATTAGTAAATATATAGTGATTTTTTTCTCTTTTCAGGGGGAGATGAATATTTTATTATGAACAACTATCACTGTTATTCAAAAATAGATCTCATTTATTAGTGCCATTTAATTGTATTATTATATTCAAATTATTGTTATTAGTTTTGAAGTTATATTGTTGTTTTGGGTGATTTTGTATTTTTAATGTCTGTTATGCTTTTGTTTTGTTTTTTTTTGTTAAAAAGTGTTTTATAAATGAGTAATGTGCCATTGTTTTCCTTCATAGAATTTCAATATGATTATTCATAAATTTTGTACACCATGGGGCGGTCCATAAATGATTTCATACTTTTTTTCAATATTTTTGACCCCCCTCCCCCCCCTTTGTCACAAAGTGTCACACTTCACCATACCCCCCCCCCCTCATTGTCACATGTCACGCTATATTACATACACATATACTTGCAGTTTAGAAACAAAGCACTATGTTATAGATCATATTTCAAACTTTATTTTTAAACTTTAACTATGTGTTTTAACGACATTTGTGAGCATAACAATAAAAATGATTCATGTACTTATTTTGTATGAAATAAGATTAAGGTTTATAACAAAAACATAATTAATATACAATATTAATAAAATATTAATACGAAAGAACAGTTGAAAACAGTTGTATTTTGGAATTTGAAATGTAATTTAATATATTTGGCTTTAAATCTACCTTATAAACACAAAATACTTTAATTTCAAAATTTAATCTGCTGATTTTTAATGCTTTTATTTAAACCAAAATGTGTGATGTCACATTTCTTCTTACCCCCTCCCACCCCCTTGTCACAATTTCACGAACCCCCCTCCAAGCGTGACATCATTTGTGGAAGACACCCATTCAAAATATATTATTAAAAGTGTTAAAGTGATTATGTAAATAACATATTTAGTCGGAAGTTTCATCAAGTACACCAATCCGATATTTTTCGTCTCTGATATCTTCTTCACCACCTGCAATAAGCTGCCTTTTCATGCTTGTACTGCAGATTTTCCTACGGATATTTTCTTTTAAACCCTTTGAGGGGCAAGTAATTGTGTTTCTGTAATCTTGAATTCACACTGAAATTTTTGAAAAAAAAAAAAAAAAAATCAAAATAAGAAAAAGCAATTTTTTAACTTTTTTCCACCAAAGTTCAAATAGTAAAATTTAATTAAAAGTTTCTAGTGCAAATCATGATTAAAATTAGGGGGGATATAATATATCCCACTGCCCCTCAAGGGGTTAACTGTCTTTCCATACAGATAACCTCAATGGCTTCCTTTTTCTGGACTCTTGGTAATCTGCAAACTCCATTCTTTCTAATGCATTTAAATATATACAGGTTTATGAAACTTCATTTCTAAGTTTTAATACTATGAGTATGTTACTAAAATCAAAAATATTAGTTTTCATACTATTGAATAATTACCTCCATTATACATTTATTCAATAATTTAATAAATTATTCAATTTTCAAAATTTTATGCATAAATTTCTCTATAAATGGTTAGAATAATCTCACAACCTTTAATTTTTTTTTTAAATAATGTTTCATTCATCTTCTCAAATTTTGTCCCATTGATCCCCAGCACACATATTTAAACCAAAAATAGGCCTATATACCATATGTGATCGTAACAAAAAATCTGGTCTGGTTGGTAGCATTAATTTGTAGCCCACTTAAATAAATTGTTTTAACCTTGACAGGTTTGTTTTAACATGTTTTGTAATCTACAATTAATTATAAAGAATTTTGAAAATTTAATTTTCGACTAACCTAAACACAAATCCTCTTCTTACTCAGAATAAACAATCAAACAACAAATTCGTAGGTATGAATTGTACAGTAGTGATTTTCATCTTCAAAAGTATAAACTACTTATATATACATGGTTGCTACGCTACCTGGAAAACCTGGAAATGTCAGGGAATTCAGAAATTTGTCTAATAAGTCAGGGAATTTCTCTATTTTATCCAAAATCCTGGAAAAGTCACGGAATTTAATAATATTTCATGGAGGTCGCCAAATAAGTACAACCTTTGCCCCATGGCAAATGACAAAAATCTTCCACATTTTTGCAAATTCCAAGTTTTAGAAGTATTATTTAATCACCTCTTAAAATTTCCTCATCCCTTTTTCTTCTCCTTTTCTTTTTTCCAACTGTCATCTCCACACAACTTTAAAATTTTTAACTGTTTAATAAAATTTTTTGCAATTTTTTTTTTTTTTTTTTTTTTTTTTTTTATTGACATTTAATGTAATTGTTAAATCGTTTCAAATCTGCTTAACCTCCTCCCTGAAATGTTTGCTTTCTCAACCCCCTTTGCCTAAAGTTGAACTTAAGTGAGATTGTGAAGTAAATTATCATTCAATGCAAAAATATTGCATATGTATATATTTTTTTCATTTTACAGGACACTTACTTTGAAATACTCAGAAATTATTAAGGAAAGCAATTTCTATTGCAGTTCTAAGAGCATTTTTTTTTTGTGTGTGTGTGTGTGGGGGGGGGGGGGTGCATATGTGAAAATTTGAATTGTGACATATAGTTGAAAATGTTTATATTTTCACGTGGTACAATATTTATTTTACTGTCGTCTTGTCCAGTTCACATTACACTACTACACTAAAATTTTCATAAAATGCACGTGGAAAAGCCAGGGAATTTCATTCTCCTACATGAGTAGCAACCCTGTATATATTAGTTAGTGAATAACAGGCAATGTCCACTGTCTATGTTTTTCTTTCATTGTCTTCATATTTTTCTAGTTGTCAAAACTTATTTACTTGTACAATTACTTTTAAATAAATTTCTATAATTTTGTTTAGAGAAAAAAAAAATTATGACTGCACCAAAAATAAATTGCTAACTTAAGTGAATTGGCTGGGGAAAAAAAAAAAAACAGTGTTATGTAACTTGAATAAAATCTGGTCTTTTTTAATCAAAGTCAACTTTTCATTAAGTGATTAAAACTAAAAAAGAAAAAAAAAAGCTACCCAGTTTACACTGGCCTGGCTAAAATCCAGCAACTGTGGGGTGCAGGTGCCAATTGTGATGTTAAAACTATTTATATTTCATCGATAAATTTAGTAATAATAAATGATCCCTTATGATACATCAGGCTTGCCAAGTTCCCCTGATTTCAGCGGGAGACTAATGATTTTCACATTTTCCCACACTCCTGATTTCTCACATATATTTCAATATTCTATTATTTACTCTCAAATGTACTGTGATTCAGGAATGAAAACTGCATTACATGTGAACTTGTTCTTTAGTATAATTGATCTGTAGTATATTTTGTGATAAAATACACTTAAATTCACTATAAATGATAAATCTGTAAAACTGTTTGAGTGTTACTATGGGCATGTTTTTAATTATCAATAATTTGTATAGTTTAAAATTTGTTTAATGCCTTCACTGTAGTTGTATATGTTTTTATATAGAAACAAAACTTCCCCTGTAATATGTAGTTAATTTAAAAGTATGTTAAAACATCATATGTTTAAGTACATTCTGTATGTAAGAAGTACATGTATTATTCATATTTGAGTAAGAGTGATATTACTTCTTTTTATTCTTCAGTAATAACCAAGTCCTGTTTAAAATTAAAATTATGCTAAACATATTCACATTTAAAAATTAATAATTTTTCACTGAAAAAATATCCTGATATTTGGCTTTCAGTACTTGTCAAGACTGATATATATATATATATATATATATATCAGATTAAAAAAGACAGGATTCATACCCTTTTTAACAAAGCTAATTCCAGGAGTTTTCAAGGAATCTTGAATTTTTTTTCCAGGAGGTTTACTTTGTGTTTTAATACGACCTGGTTTCCTTTTTACAAGATGTTTTCACACAGTGGTGTATACAGAGATGGGGTTACACCTCCTCTAAAGTGAATCTTCAAAAGTCTTACTAATTTTAAAATAGTAAAATAATAATAATAATAAAAGTGAAAGTATAACATTTAAGAGAATGTTGACTTCTCACATGGATTTATAATGTAAAAGTTAATATATATCAGAAGCAAAATGTTTGTTTACATTCCCTCAATTTAATTTGAAATTCACTGATATGCAATAGAAGTTCCCAGTTTAATTTGCTTTTGTGTACAAAAAAGACTGACAAAATAAGGACACAAACCAGTAAAAATTCACTTTAAAATTTTAATTTACCATGCATAATCTATAAAATTAAACTTAATAATCTATAAAATAAATTCTTATGTGGCAGTCCAATTGTTTACTTTGTAAACATTGATTCATCAAACAAAAGAACATATTCACTTTCATTTTTTGCCTTATCTAAATAAGTTGTTATTAATTATATTATTAATGCTATTAATATTATTAATGCTATTAATAATAAAATTATCTAAGTTGCTAAAATAGCAACTTGTTAAAATACGGTGCAATTCCAAACACTGATAAATACAAACACTTTTTTCTCCACATGTGAATTTTTTGGCAATTTCACTATCAGGAATCATGCTTTGAAATGTGAAGTTGATGTTCTCACATGATTTGTAAGGATAATTACTACTTACAACTTTCAAGGCCCAAATTATTTCTGCTTTTAAATGCTCATTTCTAATTATAATGGAATCCAAAGTTTCTGATTGTCTGCTGGTTGCCGCCGGGACTGTAGAAGCATTATCGGAAGTTTCGCTTTTCATCTCTGAACATTAGGCTTAGTTACATTTATGAAGTCTCATCAACGACTTATCTTTTGCTGCTTTGAGCTTTTTATGTTTTTTTCGATCTTAAATGAGATGTTAGAGCTGATTTGCCCATATTCGAAATGTCTAAAGACTGCTTACATAATACACAGTGTGCATTAAAACTGGAAGTACTTCGTAACTAGTCCTTATATTTTTTATTCTGAATCTAAATTTTATTAAACACACAGGCACTCCAGGCATTTTTCTACGCTAAACAAGATTAACGCGGGAGAACTTGCTAGTGAGAATGCCCAGTTGCTTTTCTTTTACTTTACATTCATATAATATCAACTTTTTTTGGTTGGCTTAGTACTTTTATTCACAAAATAGGTAAAATAATTGTAAAACATTTTGAAATTTTAATTAAAATGAAAAATGATTTAAATAAGAGTCTTTAAAAAGTACGACTGTGAGAGAAAATCTCATGCAGCGAGTTCTCCCGGGTTAAAAACTAAAACTACACTAAATGTGATTTTGTAAAATACGCTGACGTATTAAATTAACGTAAACACAAGGACAACACTCGAGGATCTCTGTGTACTCCAATCTCTCCCGCGTGAACAATCCTTCGTGTTAGCTGCTAGTTGCGCATGTGCGAAAAGTCAATTTCCGTGCACATTGTAGTTAACACTACTTCATGTCGAAATAATGATACGTTATGCTATTTTCCTTCAAAATCGGTAACATTTTCAATGTTTAATATTCTGAAAATTATAGACGGTAAAAAAATAATTAAAATATCATAGTTTTAATATTTTCCAGGAGTTTTTTTTAATTTACAGGAGCCGAAAGTAAATTCCAGGAGTTTTAAGTACCCTTGAAGAAAAAAATGGAATTGCAGGAGTTTTCAAGGATTTCCAGAGGCGTACGAACCCTGAAAAGATTTCTTGTTTTATTATGTAGATGATTTTTCATTAAATATTTTAATATGGCTCCTACAATCTGACGACTGCTAAGTGATGGCATTGTGCAGTTAAGTTCTTCCAAAGCAAAGGTATAATTCATATTGTGATGTTGTTCATAAAAATATACGATAAAATAATGTATTTATTCTTCATCTTAAAATATCAAAATGGTGCTATCGCCAAAGAATGAAAATGTACATACTGAATCCTTTAATATTTGCTATTCGATTTATATACTTCTGGTGTACAGTTATCGAATTCTGTGAATCACATTTGATGGAATTTATATAGTGCCACTAACATAAAAAAAACTTATATTTTCATTAATGCTTAACGAAATCATTAACTTTATGCCAGCTGTGTAATGAAATGCTATTGTTATATTTTTTCTATATGTGAATTTTTCCTGTATTTTATATTTAAATATAGAACAATTATAGTTTTCATTAAACTGTACTTATGCCTCTAGGATTAAATTTCCTATCTTCTACATAAGTTAGCTTCTGCATATATTTTCGTAATATTGTTAATTCATTATGTGTCTTTGTTAGCTTCCATATGAACACTTGCACTCGACTTGGTCGTGCATCTTGCAGAAAACACCATTTTTCTTTTAAAAAGTAGAGTTAGTTTTTCACAGAGACAGTATTTTCAAATGATTTATATCTTTCTATGAGTCATAGTATCTTTGCTACAATATTTGATGTTTAACATTTAGATAGTATTATTTTGTATTGTATAAAAGTATTTTGACACTATTATTTATTATATTTAGAGATTAGCTTTTTTTCATGCGTCTTGTCTTTTGAAAAATATTTTTATATTTTATCATCAATTTGAAGAATTTTTTATTTCATTAAATACATTTTTGTTCAAATTTGTATCTAAAAATCTGTGCAAATTCATGTAAAACCTTTTTAATAAATAAATATATAATTGTTAACATGTTTCATTATTAAAAAATATTTCTTGCTTATTTTTTATTTAATCATTTATTTATCATTCAATTTTACAATTAATAATATTTGTTTCATTTATTTCATGGGTGTAAGACCTTCAGTCTCAAAATTGATTTTAATCTGGGAGAGACTTTTGACTGATAAGTACTAAATTATTAGAATCTGAGCAAAATATGCTCGCCAGTTGTCGGCCCAGTTAGTTTAAACTGTAGAGCATGGGCCTGGCAAGCCAAGGATCTGGGTTTGATTCCTGGCCTGGACATTTTTTCGCTCAGTTAGAAATATTCACTTCGTATGATAAGTACTACTTTACATACTTAAGTAATAGCAATTTTACTATCAAATCAAAAACATTTAATCAGTTTCTTTTATTGTTGTTCGGACCTCGTGCACTTGCTGGACTAGCTCCACAGTTTTGCGATCATGTGACTGAGTGGTAGTTGTTCTTTAGCTGCCATTGTGACACGTTGTGCTTTTAGCGAGTCTCATCCCCAATCATTCTATGTTATAGTAGGTCTTATCCCCAATTATTCTGTTTGCTTATAGCGGAGTATTCCCAACATAATGTTTTATGAACATCAATTGTTCTAATAGCGGGTTATCACCCCAAAGTCATCAAATATCTTCATTTCTTTATCAATGTTTTGTGATTGTAACATTTGTGTGCTATATGATAAAATATATGAAAAAGGAAACGATTTATCTTCAATCTTAAGGGGGTTGCTCACTCAGCTTCAGATTCCCCTCACTAATGTAAAGTCTAAGGGCATTTGATGCATTCATATACTTAAAATATCTTCTCGGGAAATTAATATTTTTAAATCCTATTTTTTGTGTACACTTCCTAAAAGTTGTCCCATTTTTTTCTTAGTTCTCAAAATATTTCTAAAGTATAGACTTAATTTTACAGGGAGTGTTAAAATCTTACTCACAGTTCGCCCGCTTTTAACACATAAAATATTAAATTCAGCATAGATTTTAGAAATAGTTTGAAAACTAAGAAAAAAAGAGACATCCTTTAAGAAGAGTACACGGAAAAAAAGATGTTAAAAATATGAATTTCTCGAGAAGATATTTTAAATATAGGAATGCATCAAAAGTCCATAGAATGAACATTACAGAGGAGAATTCCAAAGCTGAGTGACCAGCTCCCTTAAGGTTACACACAGTATTCACAACAATTGTAAGAGATAAATTTTTAGCCATAATGCAAAACATAGATATCTTCTGGCTCATTCCCAGTTTGTTTTTCCTAATTAAAAAAAGTATTCAGTCTTGTCTTGGATGGGCTTCTTGCACCCATGATTTATTTATTTTGGTGTGAATTTTCTTCTTTTGAAGAAACTGGTCAAAATGAGTTAAAATTAAGTGTTCCGATTTAGAATTTTATATCTATCCCAAGACTACAATATTATCGACTATTTAGTAATATGGGAATTCTGTGGATTTATTATAAACATAAGTTTTTACAAAGAATTTCCTAACTTAAGAAAACTCTGATCCCTTTCAACTTTTTTTTCTTTTTCTTTTAATGAACATTTTAAAATACTTTTGATATATTATTAAATGCTTTCATGAAGGGAAATGATTTAATCAAGAAAAAAATGCAGGTCTTATTATTGTTTTCTTCTTATTGTTATTGTATTAAGAACCATTTAAAACCACACTTCTGCAATTTTTAAATTTTTGCAAAAAATAATAATATTTTTCTTACAAATGTGCTCTATAACTGTAAGGATCAGATTCCCATAAAATAATTAGTTTAAGAAAAAAAAAATAAAGTATCATGACAGATACAGGGGCTCCCATAGGTCCGTTTTTGTAAAATAGCATTTTTTAAGAGAAAAATTTGTGGTAGGTTTTTTGAACAACAGCAACAAAATCCCTTTCGAGGTACATTTCCACAAAAATTATAAAGAACATTTTTCTTTGAATAAAAGCGGTGTTCAAAAAACGGACCGAGTGCGAGCCCTGTAGTCTGTATTTGTAAAAATGACTATTTACGTAACATTTTTTTTTTTTAAGTAACAATCGCTGCTGTTGCTATAATTGAATTTATTATGGCTTTTTCACTATCTCTGCTTATTCTGCAAAAATTATTGCATGCAAAACTGAATGTAATAAAAAATGCAAAAACTGATAGTTTTACAGAGAAATGTATTGCATAAACACTTTGAAGCAGGCTGTTTTTAGATTGAAGAGTTATTTTAACTGCTATTTGATGTTCAAAATAGGTCAAGAAAATTCAATAAGTTTTATTAGATCAAAAACTATGCAATGCTTTGCAATTTAAC
This sequence comes from Maratus speciosus, assembly GCA_963932465.1. Lineage (NCBI taxonomy): Eukaryota > Metazoa > Arthropoda > Arachnida > Araneae > Salticidae > Maratus > Maratus speciosus. The sequence continues at coordinate 92,533,833 of OZ010786.1, read as the reverse complement.
CACTGTTTGAAGGTACATACTTGACTACATTCACGGCCGTGCGAAGAAAAAACTGCACTCGGGGCAAAGTTTCAATTTGGCGCCCCTCCCCCCCCCTCACTTTTCCTTTGTGACAGGTGCCACAAAATTGATAAAGTGCAGAAACGGAAATAAAGTATTGAATAAATATTTAGCGTTTATTTTGGATCTTTAAAACATGTAATTTTATAACAATTAATAAATTCCAAGCAACTAAATAATATAAACGAAAATTGCAGTTAGGTGTTAGAGAGATTGCGGTGTTTTGGATAGATTTATCTCAACCTATCTCTCCTTTTTCTTTCTAGCCATTGTCAGCTGTTTTTAGTATTTGAGTTGGAGAAAATGGGAAAAATCGCTAACAAACAGGTTACACGTGGTCCCCAGAGAGAAAAAATAATCGATAACAACAACAACAAAAGACGTTTGTAGTATAAATTTGGCGCCCCCTCAATTTCCGCGCACGTAGCGATCGCCCCCCCCCCCCCCCCCCTTCGCTGACTACATTGTAATAATAGCAGGAGAGCTTTTAAACATTTTACGGTAGGTATTTGAGGCACCATGAAAATTTGTGTAACATTTCTTTTGCAATGTCTGAATACAAAATCGAATGTCTTGCTGAAGGATCGTGGCACTTAGCCGACCAGTGAATTTTTAAACTTCCAAAATTTTCGTTGCAAAAAGAAAAAAAATCCTTGAGGCATTTTGAAATTTTAATACCTTCAAATTTAGTATTTAATGAAGTAAAAAGTATAAAAAGCCAGATACTTTAGTCGGCCCAAAAACTGTGCCAGACACGTGTCAAGTGGTGTTTTATAACTACCGAAAAAAGGTATCTGAAGCACACTGAAATTGAGACAGAATAATATTTATGCTTAGAAAAAAATATTTTGAAAATGGCAGACACTTTTGTTGGAACTTTCTACTTGCCAGACAACAGGGAATGTTAAACACGAGTGTCAGTAAAGCTGAGCTTACGGTGCCGCGCTGAAGATCCATTTACTGACTTACGATACAAACAAAGCGTAAATCACGTGGCAGTGCCTCGCGAAAGCTATCTTAAGATGAATTTCAACTTCAACTGGATGTGTGCGTAATCACAACAAATCTAACTACGGTAGGGTCTCGCAAGACCACGTGACTCATAGCAAGCGTTCACCGTGCAGTTGTTCGGAAAATTTTGGAGTAGTTTAAAGATTCTTATTGTAGCAATTTATTAGTTTTACTAGACAAAATGCCAACCTTCAAGTTGGCTCTCCACCCAAGAAAATTCAAAGGAATATATTGAGGTCTTGAAGGAATGAAAGAAAGGCGGGATATATAAGGGTATTTCACATACCGCTTCTTTGTAAGCTATCAGTGGAGCCATGGAAAGGAAGGAGCATTAAAAAAAAATCTTTATTTGTTTCTTTAAAATCGGACTCTTGGATAAATTAACCAGTCCTCTATTATTGCACTGTTAAAACTAGCAAAAGCCATGCTTTGTTTGGATTCGCGAAGCATTATTTAACAAGATAAATATTTGAAAGTAACAATATTTTTTTATATTATTTTTTTATCTTTATTAAGCAAAAACATTATTTTATGTTTCGGCACATTTTAATTTTAGAAATGTAAATTCAGCCAAATAACTAAGAATTTCTTCGGAATTTTTTATTTATGATATGAGAATGGATATGAGACAAGTTCTTTGGGAGAAGTTCTTTGGAGTCTCTCTTCTGACGCTATGCTAAATAGAACGGTCGATAACGCTACTAGCAGCTCCGAAGACAAGGAGAAACAACTGGCAAAAGAAAATGCGTCACTAGAGAAATGCATAAATTTGACTGATGAATTAATATTTGCTTTCGAGAAAAAGACTATATTTCCGAAATAGAGATTCCTCTTTTGTATAAAATACAAGAAAAATTTGTTAAAGAACGGCCAAAAAAAAAAAAAAAAAAAATGAAGCAAACAAAATTGACATCGATGTCTCCGAAATTACACGAGAAAAAATAATTTCACTCTTTATTAGATTTTTTTTTTTTTCTGTAACATAGAATATATCAATTTATGTAAGTTTAGTTTTATATTTAATTTTCTCTTTTTCTTATTTACTTATCACTTAATAATGAATTAACTTATAGCTAAAGGCACCATTAAGAATACTAGGGGATCGTACCCGGGCTTCCCGGGTTACAAAATATTGGTGAAAACATTTTTTTTAATTAAAAATTAATATTTTCTTTTTATATGCAATAAATTTTTTAGACTGCCCACTTACATTAAAAAAGCATTTTTCATATGAAAAATACGAATTATACAATAAAATAAATTTTTGAAATTTATCATAAGCTATATTTTCTTATTAGCCGCTTGATAAGAGACCACGATTTTGCTACTTACGGCATCTTTTTATGTTCTGATAATAGGAAGCATACATGTCTGTTAAATTTGTGTTTTATTTATATTATTTTATTTATTTATTCATACAGAAGGTTTTTTTTTTTTTTTTTAATGGATATTAGCCGTAAGAAAATGATGAACTCTTTATTTGGTTTTAAGGGCAAAGGGATTAATCTTTCGTAATAGAGCTCCACGTGCTTAGATAAATTAAAAAATATTTCATGCTTTAAAATTGTTTTTAAAACCACAGACAATCAGTAAACTGAGATGAACTTTGCAAACATATTCCATTTGCAAAATAAAATCCTGTTTGGTGATCTAAAAACTTAAATTTTACGATTACAAATACGTTAGATTTGTGTTTCTTTTTTAACATTATTCATTTATTTGTTTATAAAAGAAGTATTAATTTCGTTAATTTGCCTTTCACAAATATGTTAGATTGGTGTTTTTTTAATATTATTCTTTTATTTGTTTATAAAGGAGGTACTAATTTCGTTAGGCAAAATTAGTCAGAAACAAATGCTGAACAATGTTTGTTGCTTTATGTGAAAAATGTTTATTATTATTATGTATTGAAACTGGCACGTGATCAGATAAACTTTAAAAAAATCATGCTTAAAAATTATTTTAGAAAACATAATACATCAGTCAATTAAGATACAGTTTTTAAACAAACTGCATTTTAAAGTAATTTTTTTCCTATGCAACGGAAATTGAAAATGCACGATGGCCAGAAGATTAAAAAATTGTAGTAGTAAAAATTTCAAAACCGAAATTTGAGCGTGAAGTGTTGCCAATCGCAAAATGATGTCAGCGTTACGCACAGATACGTTTGTTCTTTATAATATAGATTAATCAATAAAATATAATAAAGATCAGTTATTAGGATGTGGTTATCAATTGAGGCTCTTATACTTGGTATTTCGGCATGAAAAACAGCAATTTTCACCTTCTCAAAATTTGCATACGCGCTTCTCATGCCCATATTCATCATTTAAAAAAAATGTATCTTGTTTGATCATTTTAAAATCATTTTAACTCGAAACTTGAAGTCACGATTGTCAGTAATATCTTTTACGTGAACAGAACTATTTACTTGAGATTCTAATCTCAATTCCGGAGAGTAAATATTTCCGTAATTTATGTTTTTTAGACGCATTTGTGTTAAAATGTTTAGTTTTATCTAAGAAAATGATTGTTTTCTTTTAAATATGATTTTATTTTCAATTAATAAGCATTTCGCCTACTGTCTGAAACTTAGTATGAGTACACATGCAGAAGGAAAAACAATATAGATAATTTATGAGAAAAAATGCATGTTTTCAAAAGCAGTAAGTCATTTTCCGTTATTATGCCCATTATGGCATAATAATGGAAAATGACAAAAAATATTATGCTCCTAAAATATTATGGAAAATAATAAAAAATATTATGCTCCTAATGGGATTTTGCGGCACTAAACCCTATACAACAATTTTTATCAACAACTTTGAATTTTTATCAGAAAATGGCATGAATAAAGATAAAAAATACCTCATTATTTCTCTTTTGCCTGCAATAATGAAATCTAATTTTCACGATTTTGAAGAAATTTCATAAAATGCTTTTAAAAGTAAAATATAAAAGTGGGGATATTTAAAAAAAAAAAACAGATAGTGCGATCACATCTACAAATGAACAGCTTTCAGTTTAAAAAATAAGAGTGAAATTGGTTCAGCAGAAAGATCAGAGCTGATGACTAAAAAAAAAAAAAAAAACACTTGTGTTTTAAATATATAGATTATATAAAATTATGAAAAATTAAATGAAGCAAATTATGTTATTTTGATAAAATTATAGTAGAATGTCGTAAAGAATAGCATTAAAATTTTATTATTCGAGAGAAATTTGAACAAAAACTTCAGGAACATGATATTATTTTAAGCCTCGAATTATTTGTTTGCTTGTCTAACTCGGCGAAGCAAATCCATCCAGGCGAGAATCGTCAATTTCTGTAATATAATTTTAAGTTGCTATTATTTGCATGTCACCTCTCTTTTATAAAGACACTCTAAATTTTTGTAAAACATTGCGTATTATCTGCGTGTGATTTCGAATACATTATTTTCAAAAGTGAAGCATTTTCACCTGTGAAGAATTTAAAGTAGCTAAGCTGTGAAAATGACGCAATTCTACAAAACATCATTTAGGTTTAAGAATTAATTTATACGCTTTTTTTACAAAATGACGTCCTTTTCATCCGCTAAACCAATTCACTTTTACAATACAGTCGTAAACTTCGTCTATAGAAAAGTATGCATATGACGTCATTATCACGGATTAACAGACAGTATTCTTGACGATATCCGTATATTAATTTCAACTTTTTTTTTTCAGGTTTTATGAGAAAATGACAACAAAAATATGCAATATCTCTTATTTTCGACTATTTTCCGTTTACTTTCAATAGAAATGGGGTGCTTTTGTTGCCACGATTAGAAAAATGGTATTAAAAACTATAAAAAAATTAATATCTCAAAAATAAATTAAGATACAGCTTTCAAACAAATTGCATTTAAAAGAACATTTTTTTTTCTCATACAACGGTGTAAAAATTTAAAATGTGCGATGTTTAGAAGTTTAAAAATTTAAAAATTTGCAGTCGAGAAAATTGCAAAACCAAAATTTTATTTCAAATTTCAAAGTGTTGCCATTCGCAAAATGACGTATGCGTTACGCACAGATATGTTTGTCCTTTATAATATAGATAGTTCTACTTTTAATATGCTTAGTTACTACTTCTGACATTCCTTCAAAAATTCGGCATAGACTCTCTCCCGATGATGCCGGATTTTTCAAGTTATACTGTATACGCCTCCACCGAACGAAGATAGGATAGAATGTAAATAAGTCACGCCCCATAAATTACATCACAAATGGATGAAAAAAAATTAGAATCCCCCCCCCCTCCTCTATACAGGCATTCCTTGCAGCAGCCTGTGAAGAGAATACTGCGCCCGGGGCAAAATTTCAATTTGGCGCCTCCCCCCAACTTTCCCTTACTTTTCTTTGTCACAGGTGTCAAAAAATTAAAAAGTGCAGAAACAGAAACAAATTTTATTGAATACACTAGTATATAACCCCCGTCAAAAAGGACGGAATGTGAATGATGAATCTTCAAAACAATAGTTAAATAAATATTTTTCTGGGGGAAAAAAAAAAAAAAAAAAAAAAAAAAAAGATGCCTCATGCATTTTGTTAATCAAAAAGTATTATCCTTTGATTTTTGATGGTTATAACAAAGAAATTATGTAAACTACAGTTTAGTCACCAGCGCTTAAATGCGCCATTTCCACCTACACATTCTATGACGAAAATTCTTGTTTAGGTTCCCTCTATATTAAAAATTTGCTATTTAGCGTGACTTTTTTTTTTCGCTACAAACTATGTTAAAATACATAATTTGTAGCGCATAATCTGCAAGATAATTACAATATATTGTACCGATAAGAAATATTCATTTCATTTGCAATGTCTTCAAAACTGATAAAATGCATTTTAAAAAAAGTACGATTACAACAGACAGTTTCTTTGTTTATATTAATTGCTGATAGATGAAGCCAAAAGAATTAGCAAGAAACATAAGCTGTTGATTTATTGGAAATTAAAACGCCTACAGAGGCGCTGCTTGCAGCCTTCGGTACAGAAACAATTGTCCCTTTAATTTTCCTTTAATGTTAAAGTGCCATTGAAATAATTCTTTATTGTAAATGCATTTGAAAGTTTTAGATATTCAAATTCGGATAATTTTTACTTTGTCATATAAGACAGAACACAAATGTCACAGGAAATCCGAAATTGTGCAAAAGAATAATCATTCTGAACAAATTAAAAATACATGTAATGCAATGTGCTTGTACGCAGTTTCCTAGAGCGAAAGTTATATATTTCTCCACCAGATGGCGATAGTCTTCCGTTATTTTTAATTTAGAACTTGTTGTTGTTGTTAATTTGGCCCTTAAATTTAGAACTTAATTGAATAATTTTTGAAGGTTTTAAACAAAGTTAAAATATTTAAAGGTTTTAATATACTTTTACAAATATTTTAAGATCAGCTTCGACGTTAACCTGTATTTTTTTTTTTTTTTAATGAAGCGTTCAAAGAGTCATTCATTTGATTGTAGATTTGCTGGAATTTGAATCTGAATGGAAACAGTATCATTTGTTTAGATCTGATTTCTACGTTTATAATAGCTTAATTTTAATTTAGAACTTAATACATTATAAATGGATATGATACTCATGTTTTATGTGAAAATAGGCTGAACAGACATGATTTCAAGTAGATAAAATTATCATTTAGCTGCCATATGTTAGCCTCAGATACTTTTCATTAAGCCTAACATGGTGTTTAACTACGGTCGATTCGCAGACCAGAGTGGTTCGCACCGGCATGGTTACCTACACTTTCCTGCACTCAGATTTTATTGTATATATTTCGCATTTATTTTGAAACTTTAGGTTTAATTTTATTTCAAAAAACTAAATAACATAAGAGAAAATTGCACTTATATTTTGGCAAACGGGATCTGGTAAATGGGTAAAAAAATTTGAGAGTATACGTTTTTGTCACAAGCACAGACTCAGAAAACAGAAGGTTAACAAAAGAGATTAAGAGAAAGACCCAAAACAAGTTTTTGAAAAGAAAGAAGTCCTCATTCATAAATTTGTATTTCGGTGTGTGTGTGGGAGTAAAGGACAATGCAATAACTTTGGAACGAAAAATGTATGTACTTCCATTGGGAAAAAAATTTCCAATATGTAAACATACAATTTTTTTTTTTTTACAAAAAAGAAGAAAAAAAAAGTTTATAGTATAATTTGGCGCCCCCTCAATTTCCGCGCCCGAGGCGACTGCCCTTTCGCACGGCCCTGATTCCTTGACTTACGTAATACTCGAGTTACGTAAATTCGCACTTACGTAGGCAATTTCGAAAATTACATTTATGAACATATTAGCGCATTTGATACGCATTTACATATTTTTGATAATTGTTTTATAAATAAAATATGCAGATAAAAACCACAACAGTAATATAATTTTATATATTAGATATAGTTATATTTTTATTGGGATATACAATCAAATCTTTAATAAAACAAAAATAAATCTGATTAAAATGAGCCAAAAAAAAAAAAAAAAAAAAAACTGTTTAACCGTTACAATTTTGTTAGCTGAATTCAAATCATAACGAAACCTAATTTTAAAGTTTCGATGAAGAGGAACGAGTGTATTTTTTCTTCCAGCTTTAGAGCTTTTTCGTTTCATGTAGATTCAAAATTGTTATAAATTAATTCATCAATGTTAAATTTATAAATCAATTCTAAGAACAAAACAAAAAATGTGTTAAAAATATACACACCCATAAAAGATATTTTTAATTATAAATGATTATTAATATTTTTTAATATAAATAATTAATGATAGATATATAACAGATGTGATCATTTATCTTATTCTCTCTTTGGGGTACAATTAATTTTTTCTTCTCTCATAATATGGAAAATGTTACCAGCATTTCGCTTATAATGCACACAAAATCACATGTATCATATTTCTGATAGTTTATGAACACACGCACGTTACGTGTGTTTAAATTGGATAGTGCCCACATTTCAGATTTACAAATATATAATTGTTAAGAATTGAAAAAATGTTCGTTAAATAGAGGTATTTTCTGGAATGTCCATTATGGAGGTCTCATTGTATATGGATTTTTCACCTGAAAAAATATTTTATACATTTTTTTGAAAAATCTGGTCAACCAGAACCCGACCCAACCCGAATCCGAAACAATGAAAGTCAACAGACCCGAAACAAAAAGTAGAAGTCAACCCGACCCGCAACGAAAAATGCAGCGCGAACCCGACCCGATGCAGGACTCTACACTCTAGATCAGTGGTTCCCAACGTGGGGCGTAAGCGCCACAGAGGGGGGGGGGGGGGCAATTTCAGATTTCTTATTAACAAATTTTCTGTCTTTTTTTTTCCTTATGGAAGTAGTGTCGTAGTCTAAAATTAGAAATAATAGATGAAAAAAATTAAAAATAACTGAATAAAAATCAATTTTCGAGACCTTTCCGTTTAAAAATTCAAAATACTCCGACACCAGAATAATTATGCGAAATATTTTGAGACCTTTTATATATGAAAAAAATCATTCAAATTTTTTCTGGTTGAAGTATTATTTTAATAAAACACATCTCTTTTTTTTTTCACTATTTATTAAAATAAAATACTTGTACTGATTCTCAGTGCAATATGCTCCATGAAGGAATTTTTACATATGAATTTTTTTAGGGTATATCTAAAATTCACTATTTGGATATGTTAAATCTGAAAAATGTTTTGAGGTATAAGGGGTACTAAAGGAAGTACTACTTTTATGAAATTAATAAATCTCTGAGCGCATCACGGAAGGAAATGGGTAGAAAATATTCATCTTATGGCTCTTCTGCAGATCATATACACAATATATAAACATACTTCATGATAAATGAATTTTAAATTTTAAAATCGGAGAAAACATGGTGTCCAAATAATAGTAATGGGAAAAGAAAACCCGCTCTTAAAGATGTAAGTTATGAGAGGGAAAAATTAATTACTTAAAATGGATAAAAGTGCGAATCCGGAAATGTTACTTGTGAATTATGTTATCCATACAGTCTCTGTGACAAGCAGATATCACTTGTTCTTAGAAGTACTAAAATCCCTTATAAAACGTACCAATTTTATCAGATGTAATACAAAATGTGAGAGAGATTTCAAGAAATTTTACGAAGATAAAAATGTAGGCTATTTATCACTTTTAAGTTTCAGGTAAGAGTTGCCAAAAAACAATAAAACTTTTGTAAATGTAAATGCGAAGATCCATGGCCTCATTGCATACATAGAGTTATGTTAAAAAGATAATTGTAATAAAAAATATGATTTTGATAAATTAAAGAATGTGAAATCACTTATCAAAATTAATGCTATTTTTGGATCCTTCTGGGAAAATAGAAGTTTATTTTGTATGTAGTGCAATTTATATGATATAGAAGGGAGGGGGGGGGGGCTGGGACATCATGATTTTAGATATGCTTCGGTGGGGCGCGGCTAATAAAAGGTTGGGAACCACTGCTCTAGATCTAGATGGAATAAGATAGTGATAAGGGAATTTACAGAGGGGCTAAATTCACAAAACTCGTGATAAAAATTCCTTCTATGAAAATCTCACACTTGCAGAAAACATTTACATAGAGCAAGAATATACCTCGCATTAAGTATTTATTCGTGCGAGTTTCTTTTTGTTCTTTTTTCTTCAGAGTTCGGAATCCTCGATCCTCGCGACTCCATGATCCAAAGCCCTTAAATAATCTCCATCGCATTGGGAACTTTGAACTGTCTGATGAGCAGATCTGCAGTAAAGGAGTATTTATTTCAACTCTGGATTTCGAAGGAAACCTTTGAAGAAATGCTTTTATCATTAGCGCGCTTATGTGCCGAGCTTCGCAATTGCTAAGCTTTATAGTGGAGCGGACATGCGCAGAATTATATTCGAACATAACGTTCGGCAAGAAAGCAGTACATCACAGGGGCAGCGTTTACGACAGTAACTGAGATCGTAAAAATTCTCTGCCTTTTTATCAAGGTCATACTTGATCTCGGCCAGCGAAAAGAGCAGGTGCTTTTCTATTTGCGAAAGAAAAAAATATCAAAATTTCGCGACGGGGATTCGGAACACTGGAAATTGATCTATGGCGACTAAGACACTGAAAGTTTGTCGCCACAGCAAATAATTTAGTCGCGACTGGCGACCGTAAATCTGCATCTATATTTTAAAGATGTTTTTGCATTTTCCAATAACCTCTGGTGTACAAAAATATAATTATAAATTTTTTTGTACATCTTCGAAATTTAAAGCATATTTCCGAGCACATGCATTCTCTGTCAGAAGAGATTCGTCATGTCGTCGTTTTTTACGCTGATGTCTAGCCTCTTGCCTTAAAGCTAAATCATGTTCGCGTTCTTTTCGACCAGTAAGTATACGTTTTCTCGGCATTTTTTTTAATAATAGAATTAATACGTTCCATAAATTGTTTTTAAACGGCAAACATATTAAAAATAATACTAATAGTAATTACTTTTTAATAGTAAATATGTTTCATTTGGTTCAATTTTCAACCTTCGAATTCGAATAAAACTTTATATAACGAATTTAATAATTAATTTTATTTGTTTACAATTCTTTTGTTGCCACTTTACAAAAAAAAAAAAATCATAATATAATTCTTTTAAAATGCGTAAGTATCCGCTGCGTAAATGATTTCACATAATAAGAATAAATTGTTTATTTGAATTCTTAACACTGAAAAATACTTTTATAATTGAATTTTTACAAATTTTATTTCATTAAAAATATGCCATAATTTTCATAAAAAAGGCATTTTAAAAATTTCATAAAAGAAATCGTGAAACTATTTAATTAATCATGATTCTATCTATAATTACTAACTCCATGATTTAGTTTTTCTTCTGAAAATATACGTGTTTCAATTTTTTTTGCAAAAATGCGTCCGTAATGGAAAAACATGTAAAATAAATTAATTAAAATAATAATATTTTAAGGTTATTCTGTAAAAAAAATATTGTGCAAATCTACAGATCATAATTTATTTTTATATTTAATTTCAAGTCAAAATACTGAGTTTTTTTTGTAAAGTGTACGACAAAATGTAATTTGTGTAGTCTAGTAGAGGATTCGCTTCGCTCATCCTAATGAGAAGAATATGTGAAATCAATAGCCCGAAAATTTTAGTGATTATTACAATGTTAGCCGAGTTTTTCCGAGAAACTTAATGATATGCTAATTTTAGCATTGAGATAATGAGAGCAATTAATAGTTGTGAATAGTTTATTTATTTCTTCTTTTTCAAGATGTTTACGTTACAAAACCGTTACGAGTAACGGTTAATAGGACGACTTTTATAATTCCCTTGGCTTCTCATATTAACAGAGTTCGACTGTGTATATACAGGATGTTTCTATGATCATTCTGGCAAAAACCACGAAATGCGGAGGAAATGAAAACGAGCTTTTTATTGATATAACAATCTATATTATAAAGGACAAACATATCTGTGCGTAGCGCATACGTCATTCTGCGAATGGCAACACTTTGAAATTTGAAATGAAATTTTGGGTTTTGCAATTTTCGCTACAGCAAAATTTTAAACTTCTAAACATCCCACATTTTAAATGTTTACACCGTCTTATACAGAAAAAAATGTACGTTTAAATGTAATTTGTTTGAAAGCTGTATCTCAATTTATTTTTGAGATATTAATTTTTTATAGTTTTTAATACAAATTTTCTAACCGTGGCAACTGAAGTACTTCATTTCTATTAAAAGTGATTTAGTTATCTGTATTGATTATATTCTTGCTGATACCATTTTCTCATTATAATTTAAAAAATGACAACACTTTGAAATTTGAAATGAAATTTCGGTTTTGCAATTTTCGCTACTGCAAATTTTTAAACTTCTAAACATCCCACATTTTAATGTTTACACCGTCTTATACAGAAAAAAATGTACTTTTAAATGCAATTTGTTTGAAAGCTGTATCTCAATTTATTTTTGAGATATTAATTTTTTTTTATAGTTTTTAATACCAATTTTCTAATCGTGGCAACTGAAGTACTTCATTTCTATTAAAAGTGGTTTAGTTATCTTTATTGATTATATTCTTACTGATATCATTTTCTCATTATAATTAAAAATATCTTTTAAAAAATTTAAACAGAAAATGACGTTATGCTTTAAAAAAGACACAATTTCCCTGATGATGCTGTTATATTTCACTATTTTTTCATTCCACTGATATTGAGTTTGAGGCAATAGGCAAAATATTTCAGCTACTGAAAATGACATCATATTTAAAAGAAAATGATAATTTTATTTGATAAAACGAGATATTTCCCCTTTAATACGTCTAAAAGTTATTAAATTCTGGAATTTTTACGCACAGGTACAGAGATTGTACTAACAAGGAGAAGGCCAACCTTGTTAATCACAGATTTTGATTATTTTAATATATGTTGTATGGTAGAGGCCCCTTAGTGTCAGGTTCAACGGATTTTATCCAACGCCCCTTAGTTCTTGAGAAACCGGGGGGCCTAATAATAGTACACAACTTAAATACTTACATTGCAGTCGCGATGATAGGTTGGTCGTAGCTCAGTTGGTACGGTGTTTGCTGGCTGATCTGCGGGCCCGGATTCGATACCCGAACGCGCTACATTTGTTTTCCTCATTTTCTGTTTTATAAATATATTTGTAATTATAATTTAATAATTTCAATTACAAATTTTAATATCATACATTAATTATAATGTTAACAAACTTAAATTTATCATTTTTTATTTTTAAACTATTATTTCTCATCCTTTAAAGAGGTTTAAAAAGAAATTGGATCTATTATTGAATGATGAAAATTACAAAATCGTGAAAAAATCTGTTATGTTGCCATCTAGTTATGATAAAATAAAAGAATGTTCAAATAAAATAAAAATAAAAGCAGAAAGAAGATAAAGGTGAAAGAAAAATAATTGAAAGTGCAAGCATATTATTACAAATTTAAAAATTTTTAATATCCAAAAAATCGGTTGTAATTAATTTCTGATGCTAATTTTTAATATAATTATGCTTGTTACTTTAAAAACAGAATAATAGTATTATCGCATTGACTTCCTTTGTTAAAGCAATGCGTAAATAATGTTTCTTTAAAATCACGAATTTACACAATTGCTCAATATCATTGCATCTATCAAGAATATATGAAATACATTTTAAAAGTGATTTTTAAAAAATTAACAGTTTTATGATGTTTTATACAACCATTAATTAAAAGTAAAAAATTAAATAGGTTAAAATTATAATTGATATACAATATTATAAATTTTAATTGACAATGAGATTATTAATTATACTTACAAGTATATTTATAAAACAAAAAATGAGAAAAACAAACGTAGCGTATTCAGGTATCGAACCCGGGCCTGCAGATCAGCCGGCAAACGCCATACCAACTGAGCTACAACCAACCTATCTTTGAGGTTGCAAAGTAAGTATTTAAGTTGAGTACTATTATTAGACCCCCCGGTTTCTCAAGAATTAAGGAGCGTTGGATAAAATCCGTTGAACCTGACACTAAGGAGTCTCTACCCAACAACATATATTAAAATAATCAAAATCTGTGATTAACAAGGTTGGCCCTCTCCTTGTAAGAACTCAAATCGCGAGTGAGAATTTTCCCATGGAAAGTTGTAATAATAGTTGACAAACGTCATTTCAAGCTTGAAAAAATATTTATTAATAACCTATTGCGCTTTAAAATGTCTTTAAATGGTTAATATGGATGTGAACCGTGGAAAATGACTTGATTCGATTTAGATTTAAAGGAGGGGGGAAATCCTATGATTATGTCAAGATGAAATCATTTTTGCTGATTTTTCAATACGTAATACCAAGCATTAATTGATAACTTAATCAAAATTGCTTATCTTGATTATATGTTACTGATTACGTATACGAATAAAGTTTATTTTTTCAATAATTTTAACAGTTGAAGTTTATGAAAAAAGTATTTTGTTAATATTAGGTTAAAATATGTCTTTGGAGAGTTAAACTAACAAGTGTATATAAGATGGATTTTTATTGTAATTATTGTTGTCGTGTATTATAAATTTGATGCAACAGTTCCTTTGTAAACATTTTCTTTCGTCGAAATTCGACGGGGTCCACCTCGTTACAGTGATATCTCAAATGTACCACTGGCAGCGTCTAGCAAGATTGGTGAACCTTTTCGCAGATTCCAAGTGTCTCACGAACATTTGCAGCAATGACTAAAAGTCTTGAATCAGCGTCAACTAGATCTCATAGGTGAGACATCTGAAACCTTCAAAAGGGTATACACCAGTCACTTGCTAGACGCTGTCAGGTAAGTATCGATGTTGGTGGTGGCACATTTGAGCACTTACTATAATTGTTGTGTCAATAAAACATTTGTCTTCATTTCCTCCGCATTTCTTACTTTTCGCCAAAACTTTTCATTTCCGACCCCACATTGCTACACCAAAATTGCTTCTTTATGTGAACTTTACTTTACTTTTCAGTTTGTCCCATGATCGCAGAAACACTCTGTATATTAAAGATGCTCGACCTGTTGTACAGAACGTAGATGAACATAGTTATTAATTAAAAACTTCTTTTTTTTTTCTTTTTTTTTTTAAACATTTACTATATTTTCTTGGTTTGTCTACCAACGAACCCTACAGCTTTTTTAGTACTTCCCTATTAGCCACATGCTAGCAGTCGGTCGCGAAATATTTGAATATGGATATGGATAGCAACCCTTTTGATTCTAATTCAGTGTTTAAGCGCGTAGATTCGTGTTTTTATTTATTTATGAAATTGTAATTGGCAGTTTAGTTATGGAGTATTACATGGAAACAAAGAAATGCTGAATTATTTACATTGGTTTAAGTGCATACTGGTTAGTCTTCCGTAATTGGGTTACGTAAAAATATCAAAATATCATAATCATGTTTGATAATAATTTAAAATTGAATTGAGATACAGTTTTCAAATAAATTGCATTTGAAAGTGCATTTTTTTTTCTATTCGACTGTGTAAAAATGGAAATTGTTCGATTTTTAGAAGTTAAAAATTTTTAATAAAAGCGCAATGTATTGGTTAAGTCGTTGCCACCGTCAATGCGATGCCAGCGTTACACACACGGATATGTTTTTGCTTTATAATATAAATATATTTAGAAAATAGGTTTTTGTCAACTTTAGCCGCTTCAAGACCTGTTCGATTTCATTTTAAGATGATTAAATTTAAAAACAGTTAGATAAGTTTCGTGAAAGGTCCAATTTTCAAATTACGATAATTGTGAAGAGTCTTGATTTAAAATGAAAGTTTTTGTGAACGGCCTTGTTTTAAGATTTTAAAAATAAAATTTTTAAAAAAATGTGACGATTAAATCAAATCCCTGAATGTATTGGCCCATATTGAAGGTTGATTTCGTAACAATTTTCGGGTGATGCTCGAAAGTGTTTCTAAAACTATGCGAGACGCGTGGTTTTTCTTTCTTGTTTATCTATCAAAGCATTGTTTTGAATATGTAGGCAAATATATACGAAAATTCCATTTCCCATCTGTGATTTAATCTGAACCTTGCATCCTTATTCCACTCTCGAGTGCATTTCTTGAAAGTTGTTTAAGAGGCTACATTTGAATTACAAAAGCCAGCATAGGAAAGTTGGTTTTCGAATACTCAAGTGCGTTCGTTCTTCATAGGAAAAACCATTATCTTAAGTGCTGTTTCGTTGGCACTAATTGGGAATTTTCGAAAACAGGAAATGTCACTGGAAACTTTTTTAATTATCGTCCAGTATTCTAAAATCTAGAAACAGCGCTTAATTTTAATTTAGATAGCAAAAAAGGGTTTAAAACTAAGGAAAAAAAAATATTTTTTAATGGAAATATCTTTTTTATCGTTATATATATATGCAATTGAAATGAAATTATATGTGTAAATTGAATTATGAAAATTTGCGAAAAACATCCACACAAACCATCCCTTCTATTTCATCTAAATTCAAATATATGATTAAGTCACATTTATTTCAAGCTTTCTGGCATCATATATCATTAGCTATGGATTTAAATTTAATTGCATAGTAGTTTTTATTTAGCTAATGATGTTCTGTGTTTTTTTTCTCTTGTTCTCTATTGTGTAATATATTACTAACTACAGCTCATATTCAAAATATTAGAATAATTGAGAAAAGTAATAAGAAAAAAATATTTTTCATTTATTTATTTTTGATACTAAGTAAATGCAATTAAATTTCTTATAAATTAAATCTGGAATGTTTAGATAAGATTTTAACATTTACAAAACATAAAATACAGTATAATAAATTAGGTATACTGCTTTCTGTAACACATCAAAATATTAGAATAAAATTTAGATTGGTTCAAAATATTAGAATATTTTATTTTACGCAACAATATTACCTTATGAATATGAAGTAAATGGTAGTTAATATTTGGTAGCATCCCCTTTAGCTTTCATAACAGCCTACAATCGATCTTGAATACTATATACAAGGTGTTTACAAACATTTCTATCAATATTAGCCCAAATAGACTTTATATGTGCCACTAACTCAGTTTTACTTGAAGGAAGATTTTCTTGGAAATTTACTTCATTATATACCATAAGTTTTCGATGAGATTAAGGTCTGGTGAGTTTGGTGGCCAAAGAAGTACCTTAATGCTGCGTTGGGGGAACCAACTCTTATTCGACACCGAGGTATGCGGTGACGCTAAATCTTGTTGAAAGATGAAATCATTTTCAAATAAATCTTCTGATGATGAATCATGTAATATTCCTAAATTTCTTGATATATCTGAGAGTTAACCTTCTCGTAGACGATGCATAACTTTCCAGGTCCCTCTGCACTCATGCAACCCCAAACCATGACACTAGCAGCGAATTTTACGGAACGTTTAAGGCATTCTTTATCAAATGCTTCTTGCTTTATTCTCCAAACTCGAATACCTTGATGACCATATGTACTCAAAACATACTTTCATCACTAAATAATATATTTTTCCAGTCTTCTTCGCTCCATAAACGGCTTGATTTACACCAATTCAATCTTATACGCTTTTGTTTTGCAGTCATGAGAGGTTTTGTTTTCGGTACACGAGATTCAAACTTAAATTTTTGGAGACGTCTTAATGCCGTCGATGTAGAAACTTCAACTCCTTCTTCTTTCCATTTTCGGTGCAAGAATCGCACACTTTTAAAACGGTTTTTCTTAACTATACTCTTCATTTCCTGTCATCTCTAGATGTTTTTGGTTTTCGACCAACAAACTTGCCAACAACTTTGAGATGGCTAATACCTCGGAGGGGATTGAAAATGGGCAAAATCGGCCTAAGGGAATGGAAATGGCGGGGGGGGGGGGGGGGTAAAAATTTTGAATACCGTCTTAACAAGATTCTGATAAAACCAGCTCTTACACAACAATGACAGGAAAAAATAAATATTTTTCGTCATAGCAGTTGCCAACAATTAAAAAAAAAAAAAATTCACCACAACAATTGCTTTTCTATTGCAAGAATTTCACATGAAAAAATAAATTAAATAAATAGTTTGACGAATTGAAAACAAATTGAATATTACGTCATAAGTTTTCTAGAGCAAGATTTCAGCATGGAAACTCAAAATGAAATAAATAGTTTGACGAATTAAAAAAAAAAAAAAAAAAAAAAAATATTGCGTCATATTAGAAATATAATGGACCGCAGCAGGTGAATATGTAACGTCATGTGAGTTTGAAGAAACGTATTAAAACATGATAAAAACCCGACTATGGAAATATTAACATATTTTACACTTTGAGGTTCTCTGAATTTGTTTTAGCCATTTTTAAACCTATCCCATATTCATGCGTGTGTGTATTCGTGTATATTAGAATTTTCACAAAATGTTTAGCTCCCTAGAGTTCATTCTTAGTGAAGGATCTGGGTTTATCTCTAATCTTGATTTAATTTTTGTTGGTGAATTTAGTACTTAACATCGAAATCTACCTCCGCCTGTAGGCCAGAGCCAGCAGGAATTTTTTAATATTGTGTTAGTATTTTACTAACGCTTGATTGCTAACAATGTAAATAATTCGCTATATAACATTGATTTTTACCGTGCCGATAAAAATCAACCATACGAAGTTTAATAGATTCAGGAATATCACTCACGCAACATTTTTCCAATGCTTTTCTTTTTTAATATTATGACGTCACCATACAATGGCGTGATTATTATTTTAATTAACGAGAGAATAACAAATCACTAAAACATCATTCAAAATGTATTGAATTAATAATCACTTGATGACGTAACAAATACATTATTACAAAACAATATCATTGGTTAATCTTTTTATGAATGTCTCACCGTTGCTATCTATCGTGAATAACGATCTTGAATCTAAATATTTAGATTAATAATATTGGCAAATTTATCGCCACAACTCAAACCACCGTCAAATCGAGCGCCAGGCTGTGATGATGGTGAATTCTCAGTTTATTCCAAAGGAACCCCAGCTCCCATGCAAATCCTTTAATAATGAATAAATAAAATTTTCAAAAAATAAATCAGTGGAAACCAAAGACAGAAATTTATGTTATATGTGTATATACATAATACAAATCACACGATACACGTATTATGCATGTTGCTGGCTGTTCTAGTAGTCAAAAAGAATCAACAATTGTACAGCAGTTATAATTCAATTTGCAATATGTATCAGTTATATTTCTCGCTATGAAAAATAATTGCTGGAAGCGTGTTTTCAGTTGTGGGACGCTTTTTTAAATAAAAAAAATTGCATACTATTTATTTAGTTTGTGTAAATTCTATAAATCATACACAGGGCTGCACAAAATACTACATTTCCGTTTATTGAAGGAAATTGCTGAAGGGGAATTTTTAACTGTGCTATGCGTTCCCTAACTGTTCTAAATTTTAGCATATTATGCATTATATAATAAATCCACAGTTCATATACAGAGATGTGCAAAATGTTCAGTTATTTTGTCGACTTCGGTTGAAATTGCGTTTTCAAACGTGTTATGCGTTTTACAAGTTATTACTTAGATATCATTTTTCATGTTATTAAACTATAAAGTTTTATCATAGTAGTCTGAATGCATTGAAAAATGTTTCATAATCTGCTTGACGCATGATTTTACGTTCTTGTTGATAATTTTAATGATACTTTCTTAACTGTATATGGAAGCTAAAGGGACAAAGCTATGTTTATATTATTATAATATAATAACAAATCATATAAAAATTCTTTTTTTCTTAAATTCTATTCAAATTTAAGATACGAGACAAGCATTCGACAGCTTTAATGAAAATTGCTGTGTCGTATATTCGATTGTATATTTATATTTATCTCCGCACAGCGTAACCTTATGTAAAGAATGGGAATCATAAGACATCATGGGGAAAAGGTCTACATTATGTTTTGCATTGTAGCCAATCTGAATTTGGAGAATTAGTCTGCATCAATTTTGTAACCACTCGAAATTTGCAGTCAAATAACATATTTTACATCAATTTCTCCTGGAATATTTACATACAACTGGTAACTTTTGTCCAAATTTGGTCATAAATTTAAACATTTCGCGCTTGCTAAACTTCATGTGTTCTTCATTGTAATTTTCCCCTATAAATAAAACATTTTAAACTAAATTCACATTTTCGTTAAATTTTAAATCTTGTTACCGTTACATAATGGTGCAAAATTTTATTTATTTGGCTAACTTAAATTCTGCTGACTTTGATAAAAGGAAAATGGTACTGGACCATACAAGTACATTTATATCAAAACCAATAGCAGTGTACAACGCCCCAACTATTAAGCTATAACAGGAAAAAAATAAATTACACTTGGATAAACTTTTAAAAATCGACTTTTGGCCAGTTAAAATCGCTAAATATCCCACCGTGCGCCGTGTAATATAATGATATTATTGTTCTAAATTCGTGATTAAAATTTTTGCGAAAAAAACTTGGTATTAATTGTATTTCTTACTGCCAAAGTTGATATAATTGTTGGGGAATGTAAAGATGTGAAAATTGTCAAAATAACCGTCAACGCAAAAAGTAAATATTTAAAACATTCGAAATGATAGAAGATTTTTAGAAATTAAAAATAATTACACACGTAACATGTGAAAAAAATTGCATGTTATTTTTCATACATTTTATGCGCTACACACTATATTATAAATTACCGTTATGTACACATACACTTTTTAAAAATGATTTTTATTAGTCGAATATTGCAGCTAAAGACGTTGTCCCCCCGACCCAAGTAATTTGCGAGGGCCCCGCGCGACATTTACGGACGGTGGTGCTGATCTCACGTACACTGTGCCCAAACTTATAATCATGTTCGTGTTCTCAATTTTTTGTTTCGGATTTGCTGCAGAAATCGCTATGGCGCGTAACACCTATGATTTTACTAACCCGTGTCACTGACAAGTGATGTGGTAAAGAGAATGGAGCAACCCCATATTTGGATGTGGTCGTAACATTACCGCTGATATAATTGGATTGGTTTACTGCTATAAATCTCAACAATGACTCTAATGTGTCTATACTTCATGTTTTGTTCATAATTTTAATGTTCATTTGCATTTTTGTCATGAAAAATAAAGGCAATGATTTAAATTTCAGTATTTTTTTTTTTTAGATTGATGAATGTGGTTTTATGAATCAGATTTCGAATATTCTTCATTCGAACATTGGCATTTTTAAATTATGTTTATTACATATTATAAGACACTTAAAATAATATAAATATGTGCGTAACTTTGTATTTTTTTTATATCAATGTAAAGTTATTGTACTACTGAAGTTGTTATTGTATATTAATTATATTGTACTGTAGAGTTATTTGTAATATTAACTATTTATTTACTGTATTATATGTTTATCATAATTGATGAAATATTTCATTTCCAGGCGATATGGTCCGTGCCGAAAACACTTTTAGCGACACCTAGTGAGCAACGGCAGTAAGCTGTTGATCGTGTACCCCTAACACATCAAATTTAAGCCTCGCGTAATTCGAGCGGTGCAATTTATTGTATAACTTTAATCAACTCGTATTCAAAGTACATTTAAAAATTTTATGTTTGGGCGGTATTTTTTAACGTTTCAAGAATATTAATAAATAACTATTAAAAAATTACAAAGTCTCTACAGTCCGATCAAGATCGACAAATGATAACATAACGTCATAACTCAAACGTATTTAAAAAATAAAAATAAAATATTACAATATCTACCTGTTTGTGCGGCTGTTTCTTGAACTCACATAATGAAAATCAGATATTTGTAGAACCTCATCTTCTGTAATAACCATATTTTGTGCTTGTATATTGAAATGCATGTATCCAGTAGAATGAAAGTATTCAATTGCATCAGCGACATCTTTAAGCCAATTTATCAGCTTCTTGAGTGCTTGAGGATCTTTTCTGAATAACTTATCTTCCACTCTCTGTCGAAGAGTACTTTCCTCAGCTGGCTCTGGCAAATAAAAAAATACGAATCGCTTTTTTGTAGGTATTCCATTTTTAAGAGAGGAAGGATATTAATATGATTAAAATTCATCTATTCCTTTTCGTTCTGCCCAACATAGTGTGCTTTCAGGATTTTGATTTTAATTTCAGGATTTACCTCATTGTGTTTTATTATTATTGAGCCTCCAAAATATCCATACTCAATTACTTTGCTTACATCAAACGACTTTTCTTCAATGATGGAATCCATATATTTTATGTATCCCTCAGTCGGTTGAATAACGGGGTTTTTTCGTGGCTCACTTTTTTTTCTATTCTTACAACAAATAAGATTCATATTTGTATTTATTTTGAATATTTTTAATTAATAAAGTCGTTTAAATATTATTTTGTGCTGAAATAATCGTAAAATATTCTTGGAATAAAACTTTTTTTGATTGGATTAAACTTTATAAAACAACATAGGCTGCAGTAGTTTATAGAGTGTGATACTTTAATTGTTTCAGTTTTCATTGTATGTTTAACCGCATTGTTATGTCAGAACTGTTGCAAATTTATTAAAACTATTGTTGTCGGAGCACAGCTCCGGCTTCCCTGCAAAAATTACACTTATTGTTAACACGATAGCGTCCAAAATATTTGTCGTATAGACACAAAAAATTAAATGGACGTTGGTAGTGCCAAAATCTCGGTGCGTATTGAAAATCATAAATATTCGTCAACCCTAACGGCATGAAATGTCTGCTCAAAATTTTCCCATAGAGATAACATTGCGGGTTTAAATCTATATATTTGAAAGCTAAGGCTTTTTTTTTTAGACATCTACCTTGACCTTTTTTCTGAACCAATTTTAATAATTCTTTTTTTAAATGATAGCTGTTTCTTTGTAGATTTGCGGCACTAGCTATTTTTTTTTTTAAAATACTTCCATTTTTATATTTAAATTTAAAATTTAAAAATTTTCTATGATTTTTTTTTTTAATGGTAGCAATTGGATTACTTCCATTGTTGTAAAGAAAAGAAAATTAATAAAGTATAAGGTATATATAAATATTATACAGGCATACAAACAATAAATACAATAAACCCAACTGGAGTGAAAAATTAGCCAGAGCCAGGAATCGAACCCGGGACCACAGTATACAAGACTGCTGCTCTAACCACTGAGCTACTCCGGCCGATGCCTGAGTCTGCAATTTCTCACTAATAAACCATGTTGGGGAAGTCACCAGCCATCTATACGACAGCCTTGGATGACTGGACAACGATGAATAGATTTTACTATTACATCGATCTACGAAAATTATAATAAAACACTCATACTACAATATATATTAAAACACACATACACACATAAATAACGCCTGCATTCAACAGTAAAGGGTATATATAAATACTGTTGAATGCAGGCGTTATTTATGTGTGTATGTGTGTTTTAATATATATTGTAGTATGAGTGTTTTATTAATAAAGTATGTTTATCTTTATTGATTCCAATTTCTAATAAAATTCAAAATTAACTTTGTAAAAAAAGGGGAACAGAAAATGACGTCACGCTTTAAAAAAACACTAAATTTTTCCGCAAAAAGTTATTACAATTCTATACTTTTTCACTCCACTGAGTTTGAGACGCTATGTGAAATGCTTCAATGAGGCAAAGTGACATCATATTTAAATTAAAACCATCATTTTCTCTGATAAAACGAAATATTTTACTACGAACGCCTCTAAAAGATATAAATTTCTGGAATTTTACTCGCCGATACGGAGATTAGAATCACAAGTCAAGAGTGCGAATGTTCACATGCAAAGTCGTAGTTAACAAATTTGATTTCAAGCTTGGAAATATATGTATTAATAACTTATTGCGTACTGCGATATTTTTGAAATGGTGAATGTAAATTTGAGAGATGTGTATGTAAATTCTGAGACGATGAAAATGACGTTAAGTTTAGATTTCACGCGAAAAATAATTCTATGATTGGCTCATGGTGAAATCATTTTTGCTGATTTTCAATCGGAAATTTCAAACAAGAGCCTCAATGGGTAATTTCATCATAATTACTTATCTTGGTTAGGTATACTAATACATTTAAATTTTTTAATACGTTGAACAGTCGAAGTTTATGGAATTAGTATTTTGATAACTTTAAATTAAAAATAATATTTGTTGAGTAAGAATTAACTAATGTATGAGTTTCTGATTTTCTGAGTAATCTGATTTTCAGAGACTCATCACAAAAGATTGCTATGCGGAAGTAATCGATTATAGTTTAAGATATGCACCTTTTATAGGAAATTGAAAAACATTGTTCCATTCTTCAGCATATAAACATTAATTTCTGTAAATTTCATTCATTTTTTCATAAAAATGCATAGCTGCGAGCTATCCGTTTTTTGTGTTAACACTATTTCCGAATCATAATCCTCACATATAATCGTAGAATTAACAAAAAATCGCAATAAACATTATAATTAGGTAAGGATTACTATTCGGAAAGAGTGATAACTAAAAAGGGGAATAGTTGACAGCTAAGTATATGCTGATAGATATAATTAAAATTTTTATTTTGCTAAAGAAAAAAAATGCTTTAAATTTTGCGAATAATGTACAAAATATAAGTATGCAGATTTGAGTGGCAGGGGGCAGGAGGAGGAACGGTACAGATGTTAGTACCGGTACCGCAGAATATTAGGGTTCCGGAAATTTTTTTGTTAGAAATTAAGCCCTGATAACAATGAATAAAAACTTAGATCCTAAGTTTTATATAAAGGTGAAATATTTCCACTAGTGTTTTAATGAAACGTTCACTTTCATTGATAAAGTTTAAATATTTTTTTAATGGCATAATTTTCCACAAATTTTTATTCCAGTTCCGAAATTGAAAACATCCCCAGAAAGAAAAACTGAAAATGGTAATGGATGTTATTTGTTTTCTACTAGCAAGGTAGTAAAATGAGTTTCTAAAATGTTGCGCCCTCCAAAAATCCAAGGTTTGCGTGTTTGACAACGACAGAATCAGACCGACCCTGCGTGCAGTAGTAGCAGCTCTTCAGAGGTTCACAATCACTTATCTACCAGGATATTAGTATATAAAATTTGATCTGTTTTAATCGAGGGATTTTCTACGATTAAATAAGGATAAATTATTTTATGAAATTACTGGTAGTAAAGTGATTGTGAACTCTTTGTCGATCCGCCACTGTCTGCATGGTGAAACATTGTTGTATAGATATAAGATGAACGAGAACAATAAAAATAATTTATATGTAAGAGAAAATGTTCATCAGTTATCAATCAAAGAATGGTTGAAGAATAGTTTAGATACCAAACACGTCGGCCAATTTCTTCGAAAAGTAATGCAATTCTTGTGACAGATTTAATAACATACCTGCCAACATCATTAAAAACATACGAAATCGTGCTATGGGAATCTGGAAACGTGAGGAAATTTTAACATACGCGCATACATACACACATACATATTGAATCATTGTAAAAATTGTGAGAACGCAGTGAGAGTATTCGAAATTGTTAAAATATATTATTTCCATTATTTTCATTTATTTTTATTGTGATTACAATGCCTTCCTATTTCCTTCCTTACACTGTATGTGTTTGGAAAGTAAAAACTGGAATTTTAAGTAATATATAAAGGTGTTCAACAGGTTTCTCGCTGCTGATCGCCACTGCGCCAAAATGTTTCACTTGGCGAGAAAATTAAGGAATGAAATCCCCCAATTACAAGAGGTGTTTATTTTTCCTTCGGCAACACTCTCAATGATATTATTGTGCGATTAAACCTTTTCTGTGTAACTCATTACTTGTGCTTTGATATTCTTAGTGTTTCAGGACGAATCTATTGAAACCATTCTTTGAATTTGACTAGATTTTCTTTAGCGATTAGCCAAATTGCTCAGATTTGTCATTTGCTCATATTAGCAGGTGAGAACCTCGGTGTCAACTTTTATATCTGTCCATTGGCTAATTTTTTAAACCATTAGCTTTAGAAATAATTCCAATAGTAAACAAGTTTCTATGTTATTCTTCATCCTCTTAAAAGTAGTTTCTGTCAAAATGGTTATTTTTAAAATGGTCCTTGGGTTCTATACGTTATATTTAGAAAATAAAAATTTCTTTACAATCAAAACGTACCGAGTTATGATACTTTGAATTTTATGGAATTTTAGTATTTTCTGGCACTCAAAACAGAAAAATGTATTTCCTCCTTACGCGAAAAGTTAAAAAAAATCTTAACAATAGTGTTTTTTCATTAGTAATCTACAATGCTTCGAAACCCTTGAAAAGAAAAACAGATAGTAAGGGTACTGGCCCATTGGCGCATTTACAACGAAAATCAAGTCCAATTCACAGAAAATATTGGTAGGTAGATACTCCGTACTTAAAGAATTATATTCCCTTATTCATTTTTTTATTTTTTATATTTAATACGTTAAAACACTTTGACTTTCAAATAAAAGTAAGGTTTTAAATCGAATTAAGAATAGAATATAAATTTTAAACTTCAAACGAAAACTGCGCTGAACTTCGAGTAACAATGACAAGAGGACGCACAAACTTTATTTGCTCCAGGGCGTTGAATGTCTAGCTACGCCACTGGTTGCAACTGAAATGCGAGTGAACATTCTGAAGTGAATGAGATAAGCATTTTTGGCCTAGATGTACACTTGAGAACAGAAATATGTAGATAACAAAATAAAAAAGTCCTAAAAGCGTAAAGAAAAGGTAGCTTACTTATTTCTTGATTTTAAGAAATTAGCTAATTTTACTGTAAAACACTAAGCTAAAATGCGAAGAGCCCGATTAGGGAAGAATCATCAGTGCTGAATTTCAGTGGAAATTTCGCCATATTTGGAAGCTACAGCCAAATTCGCTGCATTTATATCAACATATTTTTAGTGGCCAAATTTGGCGAAATTTCGCGAAATGTCTCCAAGCTTGGCGAAAATTTTGACGTTAATGTATATGACTATATAGTTTTATGCTTATAATCGAAAAATGGATACAACAATGAAAGATAATTCGTGAGAAATCAACATCACTAAAAGTCATAAATCATTCCGTGATTTTTTTTAACCTGTTGCCTAGATGTAGTGTACATTTTAAGAAATAAACATATTTTTATATGTGTAACATTATACACAAAAGTTTCGAAAATGCGGGTTAAAAGAAAGCAATTGAGATGAAAAAAGTTATTCAGCGTAATTCTATGTGGAAAAGTCACATAAAAATAACCCAGCTGCCTACGAGTAATTGAACGAATAACGATATAACAATAACTCAGATGAACAAAAGTATCAAGTTTGACAGAGGAGTATAGCAGATTACCCATGTGTGCGTGCTACATACGTGTTACAAACCTTTCCCTTATATCATATTAAATAAGTCTGGGCTATGCCAGACATGCAAGTCTTTGAAGGGGCTTTGAAGTTTTCTGCCGTTAGCTCGATGGATCCAGTTCCAATTTTTGATTGTCTCAAAGATCGGAGCTACATTAAACAAATCAAAATCGCTCAACACATACCCGGTGGTTATTCTTTCTCTTTACCGTAGACTCTCTTATTCAATGAATTCTCTTTACTAGCATTTCTGAATTATTTTAAAGAACAACAAATCACGTTGCATGAAAATTTTAATAATTCTGACATTAGATTTACAGATGAGCAGCAGAAAGTACTTTAGTTATGCACAGAACAGCTTTCGTCATTGCAAACAAAACTTACAATTTTCCCTAAGTCAACTTTTATTATTGGAAAAGCAAGAGCTGGAAAAAGTAGGATAATCCAAGAAATTAGTAAAACAATCATAGAGCAGTTAGGATCAGAAGCTGTCATTCTTTTGGCACTAACAGGTACTACTGCGCTTAATGTCGAAGGAAAGTTAATTCACTCAGTGATTAAAAAACCACCGTGTTTTAAATAGTTCGCTAATTTAAAAAGTCAGGCAGAAAGAAATCTACAGTTCAGCATGGATACAGTATTATTTATCTTTATTGACGAATTTTCAATTGTCGTCTTATGGCTGAACTTAAACAAAGATGTCGCAAAGGTACAAAGTTTAAATCCTTGGAGGTATTAGGTAGTTACATCGCGTAAAAGACATCCCTCTATATAAGAGACATTCTATAAAAGACATTTTGGCTCTTCGTAGACAAAAAATGCTTAGAGCTTTTGAAAATTGCTTCACATTAACAAACTCATTGAGACAAAATGACGATCAGAAAAGATAGTTTCGAAAGACTCTATATTCGCTTTGCGTGGGTCAAGTTTCAGACTACTCTCATCCCTTATGCAACGGTGGAAAGCTACACTGCTTCCGGCTCAACTTGAATGATTTCAAGATGCTATATGCCTTTTTTCCAAAAACAAGCAAGTGAAAGAACATAATCAAGAAGTACTTCTTAAATCAAAGTGGTCAATGACAAGAATGTTAGCAGACCACAGTAATTAAAAGTAAGATGTAGTGAAGGTGATCACGTGTTTGGACTTCAGGCTGAATTTTTTCAGCAGTTGGATGCAGAGTTATGTTGCATACCAATATCTGGATGGAGTGGGGATTGATAAGAGGTGTACTGAGTACAGTAAAAGGTACTGTCTATGACTCAAAATTTCAACCCCCAGGCTTGCCACAGGCTATAATGGTTCATTTTGTTGATTATCATGCCACAAATTAGCATTTGAGCATTAACTGAGGACTGACTTAAACACTAGAAAATGAGGATACAACGGGTGTTATTTCAAATTTAATTTTGTACTATTAAACGGTAATCATGAAAATTAAACTTTTTAAAAAATTTTAAAATGTTATGTGTTAAGTTTATACGACTCCATGCTCCGACATTTCGGCCTGACGGATACTAGTTAGAACATCTTGTACTACATTGTTGCAAATTTATGAAGACAAAGAACAACACAGGAAACACGGCACGAGTAATAAAGAAAAAAATCCCTGCCGGCTCGGGCCTACAGGCGGAGGTAGATTTCGAAGTTAAGTACTAAATTCACCAACAAAACTTAAATCAAGATTAGAGATAAACCCAGTTCCTTCACCAAGAATGAGCTCTAGAGAGCTAAACATTTTGTGAAAATTCTAATATACAGGAATACACACACGCATGTATATGGGATAGGTTTAAAAATGGCTAAAGCAAATTCAGAGAAACTCAAAGTGTTGAAATATGTTAATATTTCCATAGTCGGGTTTTTATCATGTTTTAATACGTTTCTTCAAGCTCACATGACGTTACATATTCACCTGCTGAGGTCCATTATATTTCTAATATGACGTAACATTTTGATTTTTTTTTTTAATTCGCCAAACTATTTATTTCATTTTGAGTTTTCATGCGGAAATCTTGCTCTAGAAAACTTATGACGTAATATTCAATTTGTTTTCAATTCGTCAAACTGTTTATTTAATTAATTTTCACGTGAAAATTTTGCAATAGAAAAGCAATTGTTGTGGTGAGAATTTTATTGCTTTTTTTAATTGTTGGCAACTGCTACAACGAAAAATATTTTTTTTTTTTTCTGTCATTGTTGTGAAAGAGCTGGTTTTATCAGAATCATGTTAAGACGGTATTCAAAATTTTGAACCCTCCCCATTTCCATTCCCTTGGGCCGATTTTGAGGATTTTCAATCCCCGCCGAGATATTAGCCATCTCAAAGTTGTTGGCGAGTTTGAAGACTATCCGTACATAGTTGCGACTTTTATCGTGCGGACAAAATTTAGTACATACATACATACATATATATATATATATATATATATATATATATATATAAACTTTTTAGGTGGGGGTGGTTTTGGGTTCCTGAGGTCCTATAATGAAAAGTTATGAAGGAATTTTTCAAAAGTCGCACCATGGTAACGACTGCAATAGGTAGTATTTCTTACGAAATCTACCTAAAACATGGCTTTGTAACTCAAAAACATTGTTAGAAAATGACATTTCTTTAGTGATCCAAACATTGTTAGAAAATCTCTTTTCATTGTTTCAGAAATCATTGTTTAATTTGGAGATCCTATTCCTCCTACTCCTGCCTCTTTGATAGAGAGTATCAGTAATTCCCGTCAGATGGCGACACTAGAGCCCATCGTTCTTGCTTTTCAGGTGTTGTTAACATCATAGGCAAGTACAATAGAAGCTTCAATTTGCTTTCAAATCAGTTCCTACTTTGTTCTTGTTCTTCTACAAATTGCTTACTGCATACTGTTAATATCTTAAATGTATTATTGAAATTTACTTCTGAGTCTAATCTGCAGTTTTTTAAGGTTTTGTTCATTTGACGAGATGAAATCCTGTTCGTCTGAATTCTGTCTCTGTTTGTCACAGAGAAATTTCAGCATTTTAAATTTCATTTAAACAATTTTTTTGTTTTTAGAAATTTTAAATTTTATTTAAACCCCTGCTATATTTAAAATTTCGGAATAAAAAAAATTAGAATTTCGATTTTTATTTAAATAATTTGACTTGAATATTTTTAATTAGATTAAAAAATACCTCCCTTTTATAATCATTTTAAAATTAAATTTAATGGTGCTTCCATCTATGTAAAGATTTGATAATTATAAATTAATGATTTGGATTTATTAATCAATTGATAAAGTTTTTTGAAATTAATATTAAACGAAACCCTCTCTGCGACCTTCCATATAACACTTACCCGCATGCTTAAAGTTTCTGTTATGATTTACTCGATATTTCATGGCAGAAAGCCTGATTGGATTCGACGACGACGCCAAAATCAGCTATGAACGAATGCTTTATACAGAGGTTTTAGATTTCAATTAAGAATAAATTAAAGTAGTTCGGCAAATTGATTACATGATCCGTGCGAAATTTAATGAAAGTTTACTTATGCAATTTAATAATGAAGGGTTGATTCCTACATGTTCCTGAGAAGTTAACCCTTTATGCCGTAACGGTACTTTAAAGTACCACAGTTTTCTATCCCAATTTAAACACACACATTGAATGCATTTCGCAATGGTACTGGTACACTCTAATATTGGGATGAGTGAAATATTTCATTCCTTTTTCGGGAGTGGAAAATTTCACTCTTTTTGGAGCGAATTTTATAAAAATGCACTCTTTAAAGAGTGGAATTTTCCACTCCCAAGAAAAGAGTTGAATATTTCGTTCCATTGGTGAGAGTGAAATATTTCTCTCCGTTAACGAGAGTGAAAGCCTGGCATTATACACTTAAAAAAAATTTCGTTTAACTTTGAACAAATATGTGGAGTAAAGTAATGAAAAACACTAAAGTGTGTTGCTTCTTAATTTTCAAAAAATCCATTTCATAATGTAACCTTGGAAATTACACTTATTTGGAACTAAAACGCACTCCTGTTCAAGAGTGAATAGTTACTCTTCTGAAAGAGTGATTATTAACTTCCTAGGAGTGAGTATCGAAATATCGTACCGCGGTTCTCGCTAGCTTTTGAACAACATTTGCGATTTGGCGAATAAGAAATAAAAAACAATAGCCAAATGAAAAAATAAACGGTCAAGTGCGAGTATTAATCGCGCACAGAGGGTTCCGTACAATAATATATGAATTAGTAAGTGTGTTATTAAAAGAATACCATTGCTAAAAGAATAATAAGACTTTGTAAAAACTATACAACGTAGGGTTGGGTATAGCTGTATAGTATACAGGGTGCAAAGGAAAGTCGCTTTAACCTGAAAATACTTGCGAACGAAGAGAGCTACAGCTATACAAGTGAGGTGTACAGTAAAGCGATTACGCCCGACCTAATGCAAACGACAGCAGCACCCGTGGCGAAATTTGGAAGATAGCCATTGCAAAGCGAAAACGAAAAGAGGTAGAGCAAATTTTCCAAATAGAAAGTTTTAGAGCATCAATTAATTAGTACGAAACGACATTTGGTTCACACGGGTAAGATAAATCGTCGCCAGCATACCCAAAAATGTTCGAAATTGATGAGCGACGATTCTACTTTGTCTATTCACATTCCGGAAATGTAGCAGTGCACTATTGCAAATTGTGACGTTGTACTGTGCTGTAATGACTGTAAAGATTTAATTTCCAATGCGTTTAAAATTTTAGAATAATCCTTTCAGGGCCAGAAGATTTCTGTTCGTAAACTGATGAAATAATTGACTAACATCAGACTATTCAAACGAATTTCTCAGAAAACAAAACCCTGCTAATTTGCACTTTCGTTACAAAAGCAATTATTAAACTATTCTTGGTGCCATTTGTCAGTTTTGGAATTAAAATTAGGTGGCTAGACCGTCTAGCCACCGCCCTTGAAAGGGTTAAATCTATGTCGTCGTATTGAAGAGGCTTGCAATAGACGTTCCATGCTGAGAAATGTGCATGCAGAATTACTCTCACGAATACAAACGTATATCGTGAGCAATGGCGAACTTTTCGAACATACTGAATATTAACTTTTTATCACTGTGAGACAGTTTGTCTTTTTTTTTGTGTATGTGTGTGATGTTATCAAAATGTATTGAGATAAGTACGTATTTATAGCGTATTGTGCGTATTTCTCTATACTTCAGACTATTCCATTCAAACGTCTACAGAAAATGGAGTGCATCGATTTCGGACATTTTTGGGTAAACAGGCGAAGATTTATCTTATCCATGTAAACCAAATGTCGTATTCTATCAATTAATTGATGCTCTAAAACTTTCTAACTGGAAATTTTGCTCTATTTCTTTTCGTTTTCGATTTGTAGTGGCTATCTCCCAAATTTCGCCACTAGGGGGCGCTTTTGTCGTTTTCATTAAATCGGGCGTAGTCGCTTTACTATACCGTTCCCTGACTTGCATAGCTGTAACTCTCTCCGTTCACAAGCATTTTCAGGTTAAAGGGACTTTCCTTTGCACCCTGTATACTAGAAAAGTATAAATGGATATACCATGAAAGTTCAAAGATATATGGAACCTAAATAATAGCAAATATAGCTATTCTGTATATTTGTTATTCCATATAGGTTTTTAGTTAACCTTTAAAGACATAGTAGGTGTATTGAGAGAGCCACTCAATGGAAACTAGTTGCGAATCCCATAGTATTTATGTGATTAATTCTTATTAAATTAATCTGTTTTTAACAATCTGACGTTTATTGCTTTTATACTGCTATTGGGCATTGCATTACATAAATATATCCTTAAAATTTGTTATCTAGGCTTTAAAAGCCGATGGAGATAGAGTACGCCGTCCCTGTCATTATGTATGTTCAAACCGTCCGTGTATTTAAGGGTTAATATCTCGGCTAATTACCGACAAGTTTTTCCGAAATTCATGATCAACAATGCTTTTATACTTCTGCTATGATAGGTACCTCAAGCTCTGCTCAACACTTTTGCTGAAGCCCGTAAATCGAAATTTGTGTGTAACGGAAAAATGCGATTTTCTCCAGTGGTGACCATCCCCCACAAACCCAATGACGCAAATTCCCCCCCCCCCAAAAAAAAATCTTCATACATTAACACTGAGTCCCCCCCCCCTAAACAGAAAATCAATTGCAAAATATATTCTTATTATTAAATTATTTAATAATAGTATTCTTACGTACTGTCATACAAACATGAAATAAAAGTTTTAACAGCGTAATAAATAATAAAAGACACATTTTTTTCTTATTAGCAATCTGATTGTTTTCACATTTATAAGTGCTGACTGACAAGCCCGTGTTCACTACATACGTTTTAATAAATAAAGCTACTTTTTTATGAAAATAAAGATTTACTTACAAGTATTTAAAATAAAAATCTTTTAAATTATTACAAAATAGATCTTAAATACAAAAATTACATATTGTTTTAAGAAAACTAAAATATTAAATACGAGTCGTTTATATCAAACGCATATCAAATATATTTGCATGTACATACGCCCTTGTTTAAGATTAAACATTAACGCTTAAGATTTCCCAATCATTTTTTTAATACTATCTAGTCATACAGTTTAATCTCACCCTCCCAAAAAAATTCTCTAAATCACCCCCAACCCTAAAATAAACTGTGGATTGAAGCGTTTATATCAGTACAAGTGTTGCTTTATACTGCTTTAACAACATACAATATACTGTTATGCAAGTACGGATTCTTATAAAATGGCAGACATTATACCATTAAAAGATAGTCCTAATCTATTGTAAGCCTCTGTATTCTGTATAGGTAAGTTTTTCTTTCACACTATAATTTTTCAGTCTTATTACCTAGTAATTAATCCTCCTTTCCCTCCCAAAAAATTCTAATTTTTCTATAAATTTATCCCTTCCCCCTAAAATAGTTCGTGGACCAATAAAAAAAATCGTAATCGGTAAAAAACACAATCGATATAGTCATCGATTACTTCCGAGAACCTGCAATCCAGATGTTCTACAATCGTTTATTAAAATCATTGTTTTTATATGTTTATAAAGCAGTATTTAGTAAATACATGGTAACTGAAAAGAGATGGATTTAAAAAACAACAAACCGAAGGGAGGCTATAATGGAGCCATAATAGAGGAAAAGTCATGTAACGGCGTTGTTTGGTTGCAAAAAGTTGAAAAGTCGCGAGTAGGTAAGAGTTTAATATCAATAATTAGAATTTTTCGACAATTAGCAGCAAATTGGCCAAAGAAATTAGAATAAAAAGCACCCCTAGTGGCAAAAACATGAACTGAAAGGATGGTAAATAGTATCAATATTTTTTATTGATGTTTTTACGTCATTTGAGATTAGTTCTATGATTTCCCCTTTATTAGAAGACCATCTACTGGAATGCATTAAACGACCCCCCTGGGGGGGAAAGTAGGGGAGGAGCAATAAATGCATAATATGAATAAGTGGTCATAAGGCTTTCCAACGATATATCACATGAGGGGTTTCGGCTAGATTTAGAAAAGTGATCCCCCCGCGGGGTCAAAGGGGAGAAGGGCGCGGGAGGTATGTACATGAAGTAATAGTCACAGAGCTTTCCAATGACATATCATATGAGGGGGTGACGGCAAAAGATAGAAAAGTGCCCCCAGGATTCCAACTATTGCGTGCTCCGGAATACGCCCTCTCCCCTCTCTATGAAATTTTAATGTATTATAAATTATTCATCTGAGGGTTCCGTAACAAAATCCGATCTAAAATGATAAAAACGCTACGATTTCAAAAAAGTTCGAAAAACGCCTCACCCGGGAAGCCAAATTGGGGAGGAGGGAAGAAAGATTCATAATATGAAAGAGTGGTCCGAAACTTTCCAATGACATATCACATGATGGGTCCAAAAAGTTTGAAATTTACCCCTCATACATGGGTTCACTCTTTCTTACCAGAATACACCCGGAAATCACGCAACCCTCACTTTTAAAGTCTTATATTTAATAAATAATATTTACCGGAGGGCTCCATAAAAAAAACACACTTAAAATTATATTTCTTGTAGAAATCATAACGATTTAAAAAAATCATCCCCTTACTGCTTCCCCCTCCCGAAATTTACTCCAAGAAGAGAAAGGTTCATAATATGAAAGAGTAGTCAAAGGGCTTTCCGATGATATGTCTCAGGAGGGGTTCGGTAAAAGTTTGAAAATTAATCCCCCATCGGTCCATTCTCGCACCTTCCAGAATTCACTCACCTTCCTCTTCTGAAATTTTTATATTTGATAAATAATATTTATCTGAGAGCCCTTGACAGAGCTAAAGTTAGAGAAGCATTGAAAATTCGGGGCAAAATGACACTAAATTCAACAGTAATTATTGAAATTAGGACTATACAGAACTGAATAAATAAACCACTATACCTCATAACTCATATCGGTTAATAACAAAAAGAGATTGGATAAGCAAATGCACTCCTTCGAGAAACTATGACTTAAACCAGAAATGCGGTAAGTTGACTCTGAAAGCTTCATTTCTCTCTTTCTCTGGCATTTCCGCAAATCTCATCTCGATGATTTTTGGCCGGCATCTCGACTTTTGACTTCCCGATCATTCCTCTCGCGCTTTTCAACATTTCGTATGTTGGCCGAGAATGAGAAATCAATTTTCTTCGCTTCTCGATAGGTTGTTCTCGATTAGTGCCTTTTCATAGGTTGCCGAGAACGAGAATTCAATTTCTCGTTCTCGGCAGAGAAGAGATGTGAGAAGATTTATCGAGACGAGATAGAGAAAGAGGCATGACAATGAGCTGTGAAATGAAGCCGTAATATTCAAAG
Source organism: Maratus speciosus (assembly GCA_963932465.1). Taxonomy (NCBI): domain Eukaryota; kingdom Metazoa; phylum Arthropoda; class Arachnida; order Araneae; family Salticidae; genus Maratus; species Maratus speciosus. The sequence goes on along the minus strand of OZ010786.1, from coordinate 92,498,022 downwards.
TTCCTCTTATTTTAGCCCTATCAAGCTGTCACATACCTGAAACCCTCAGTTAAATACTATTTATTAAATATAAAAATTTCAAAGAGGAGGGTGCGGGGGGGGGGGGAAACAAATTTTTAAAACCGTAGTGATTTCTACAATGAATATAATTTTAGATGTGTTTTTTTGATGGAGTCCTCCGGTAAATATTATTTATTAAATATAAAAAATTAAAAGTGGGGCATGTGTGAATTCCGGGCCGAAAGAGTGAACAAACCGGGGGGGAGGATTTTCAACCTTTTTTAAGCCCTTCATGTGATATATCATTGGAAAGCCCTCGGATCACTCTTTCATATTATGAGACTTTCTTCTCCCCTTCCCAATTTGGCCCCAGTTTTTGAACTTTTTTGCGTTTTCATCATTTTAATTCGAATTTTTTAAGGAGTTTTCCGAAAAATATTATAATATATGAAATTTCTAAAAGGGGGCTGGATTCCTGGGGGTTGCGATATTTGGACCCCCGGGGGGAGCACTTTCCTAATTTTTGCCGACACCCCTCATGTGATATATCATTAGAAAGTCCTGCAATCACTTATTCATATTAAGCACCTACCGTGCCCCTTTCCTCACTTTGACACCCAGGGTGGCACTTTTCTAAATTAACAGAGACCCCTCATGTGACATATTGTATGAAAGGACTGTGACCACTTATTCATGTTATGCACCTCCCGCGCCCCTCCCCCACCCTCCACTTTGCCCTCACGGTGGGAGGGGCATTTTTATAAATTTAGCTCGAGACCCCTCATGTCACATTTGGTTGGAAAGGCCTGTGACCACTTACTGATGTTATGCACCTCCGGTGTCCCTCCCCTCACTTTTCCCCCACGGGTGGCACTTCTGGAAATTTAGCTGAGACCCCTCATGTGACGTATTGTTTGATAGGACTGTGACCACTTACTCTTGTTATGCACCTCCTGCGCCCCTTTCACCCCCACTTTGTCACCTCGGTGAGCATTTTTACAAATTTAGCTCAAGACCCCCCCATGTGACATTTGGTTGGAAAGGCTTGTGACCACTTATTGATGTTATACCCCTCCGATGACCCTTCCTCCATTTTGCCCTCCCGGGGACACTTTTCTAAATTTTACCTATAACCCTCATGTGATATATCGTTTGAGATCCCTGCGACCACTTATTCATATTATGCAGCTCCTGTGCCCGCCCTTTGACCCCCCCCCCAAAGGATCCGGTTCGAGGTTCGTTCGGTTCGAGATTTTTTTTATTTACAAGATTTTGCAGTGTGTGCACACCACGCCTTCTATACGGTGCAGTATACAGCGGGGACCCAGTGTGAGATTTCTTATTACAAGATTGCGTATAAATTAGATGCCCTGATTAAAGAAGGGGCGCACTAGCGGGCGTAGCCATCTAGTCCTTATTAACCCGACTCATTTCAGCTTTCCGGCAGACGATTCTTGATAAAATCGAATCGGGTATGGTATAAAAGCAATTGGCAAACTGGAGTCATCGAGAAAAATTTTGCACAATCAAAAAATATCGAGATGTCCATACAATCGATAAAATCTATAAAAACATCTCGTTTTCGCCCATCACTAGCTGGAAGTCTTTTTCTCTGTACAGGTTGTTTACCTTATACTGTTTTAATGACATACAATACTACTCTTCTAACATCACTAAAATATACTGTACTTAAATCCTAGTTTTCTGAAAATCGTCAAGTAATTTTAGTGTTGTCTCTTCCCCTGAAATGCTTATTTTGTTGTTATTTCTTATCATCAGTGGTGTAGTCGTAAAAAAAACAGAGGGTATACTCTCTAAGCAGAGGGTATACGCTCAAGGCAGAGCGTATACCCTGGAGTGTATATACTATAGCTTTCTTGAGAAACAGAGGGTATACGGTGTTCCTTAAAAAAATCCAGAGGGTATACGGCGTATACCCCCGTATACCCTCCACTACATCCCTGCTTATCATACCCATCAAGAATGTATTTTTGCACTCGGACTGTACGATTCGACCCTGTCAAACAATATAATAAATTACTTAAGACGCTTTTGGAAAGCTATTCTTTTTATCACGTCTTGCGGTCCTAATTGCCTTTCAGAATGTGTTAAACATTTTCCCACCTGTATACCAAGTATTTTTTTTTATTCCCGCACTTTCAAAGATATTAAGATGCAAAATCGGTTCTTATTGCCCTTATCTAGAATTTAAAGAATTAAAAAAACATGACCATTTCTGCAAATTGAATGTTAAAAAGAAGTTAAAAGTGATATTAAAAAAATCAAAAACATTTTTAATAGTGAAAAAAAAAGGATATAGTATTAAGATTTTAAAAATCCCCCCCAAAAATATACTTTTTCTCTAAATTCCCCCCCAAAAATAAATTTTATGACGCATTTTGCGTCACCAAACCCCTCTCTGGGCACCCCTGATTTTCTCAAAAACTATGTGACCTAGGGTAATCGCTATAATTTTCCTGTAAGGTTTAAATTAATATCAACTACGTATAATTTTTTCAGAATTTTTGTTTCAATAGATTCGGAATTAGATTGGAGGGGGGGGGGGGACATATTTTTGCATTGCATTTTCCACCATAACTTTGAAAATATAATACCTAAAATTAAATGAAATATATTTTTGATTTCAGCGTTACAAAAGCTTTCACACGATACCTCATACGATATACAAAGAAAAGATTTTATTTTTTTTCAAGTAACTTAATTAGCTCCTCTACATTTTTCCTAAATATAGTTATAAATATTTATGTATCTGTAAATATGTGGGTAAATAGTCTTTATTATTTTCCACGTTGCATAGTTTGCGAGTAAAAGGGCGTGACAGACAGACACAGGAGTGATCTTATAATGGTTCCGTTTTTACTTTTTAAGTACGGAACCCTAAAAAGATGTTAGCAAAATAGATTCAGCGTGAAACACTGAAAAATCTATTTTTAATCCCTTATTGTATCCCTTTTTTCAATATGTTCTAAAATAACCTTGTGTTTTTTAGTCGCTTATGAAATAGAAATTCGACTGTATGATGTTAGTAGATTCTGAATGATTCTTAAATATGTAAATGTTTCATACATTCTTTTAACAGTCTAAATAAAAATTCAAAACAGCTATGTTTGATTTACGTCGTGAAAATATACACTAAAATTTGCTATGAGATTTCGACTCTAACCGATAGAAAAAATTGTCCAGCCAATGATAATTTGCATACAACTAATAAACAGTATGGTAAATGGCTAATTTCAACGCCGCATTGCATCAAAACTGTTTTCTATTTGGAGCTTTATTCGCTTTGGAGCTTTATTTACGCGGGGTGTCGCGATTTACGCTGGATATCCCGATTTTAAGGTGCTGCAAGAGCCGTCTCGCGGAGCCCCTGAGCGGGACGTCTAATGTCCCGATTTTCAATGATGCATAAAACTAAAATGATACTACATTACTTTTAGTACCATGCTATTCGTTAGTCTATATCGAGTGAAACTTAATACACTAAAACCTGTGAAAAGTAAATTTTTCTGTAAAGGAACATTTTTATGATTCTACCCAAAGGAATAGCGTACACCAACTACCTGATAAAACGGATTTTTTTTTTTTTCGGTTTATAGCTATTTCATTTTTATAAATATAAAACTGTTGTATATTGATTAACAAAACATGTGAAACGGTACCTGGTATAACGAAATCCTAACTGAAAAGTAAAAAGTCCTTCCGGCCAGTGCCGGGAGGAAGAGGTAGCTTTCATAATCCTTATTTTAAAAAAGCCAACTTATATCATGCAAACACACGAAGCTCAATTTAGTGGAAACCGTATATAGGAGATTCAATACTAATTTTTATCAATATAATGAATGAGAATTTCGCGAAATTAGTCAGCTTTATCCAAGCTGCTTTTCTTTAAAGTAACTTATATTTGGCTGCCAAATTCGGCAATTTCTTAAAGTGCCTGTCATTTTAAGACAACATGGTGGATGAGGCTAAGCAGTGAACTTGGTCGAGACCTTAGTAATTGCTGTGCACATGCTCACTCACATCGGAATCGGTTAATATATAGGAGTGCTGTCGCATGCAAAAAATCAGATTTTTCAAAATGTCACCCACAATAGAAATTGAAACTGCTATATCTGAGCCATTTTTTAATGTAAAGACAAACAAAAAATGCTCCTGAATCCTTATATCAAGATCAAATACTTAAGAAAGAAACCTTTTTCAATTTCTAATTTTTTTGCACCTCACTTTAAATATATATATATTTTTTAATTTAATGGCCGCCATTTTGAAACAAGATGGCTGATGAATCTGGCCAGCGAACTTGGTCGAGGTGTTGATGTATACTATCCACATGCCTTCTTACATCGAAATAGGCGAATACGTGTGTTATCGCGTGACAAATACAAGATCGTTTCAAAATGTTAGCCATGCTAGAAATTCAAAGTGCTATAAATCAACCATTTTTTAAGATATCAACAAAAGAACAAATTTTCAGAAACAAAAACTGCTCCGGAATCCTTGTATCAAGGCCAAACACATAAAAAAAATATTTTTCATTTTCCAATTTTTTAATACCTCATTTTGAATTTTAAATTTAATTTTTTTTAAATGGCAACCCTTTTGAAACAAGATGGCGAATGAAGCTGGCCAACGAACTCGGTCGAGACATTGGTATGTACTATGTACAGACCAAGTTACATCCAAATAGGTTCATAAATACGCCTGTTATCGCGTGACAAAAATCAGGTCGTTTTAAAATGTCAGCCACAAGAGAAATTCAAAATGCTATTACTCAGCCATTTTTTCTTTTAGATATAGACGAAAGAAAAACTGTTCCGGAATCTTTGTATTAAGGTCAAACACATACAAAAAAATCTTTTTCATTTTCCAATTTTTTGGTATCTCATTTAATTTTTTTTATTTTTTTATTTTTTTAAATGGCCGCCATTTTGAAACAAGATGGCGGATGAAGCTGGCCAACGAACTCGGCCGAGATATTTTGTATGTACTATGTACACACCAAGGTACATCCAAGTCGGTTCATAAATACGCCTGTTATTACGTGAGAAAAATCAGGACGTTTCAAAATGTCAGCCACGCTAGAAATTCAAAATGCTATAACTCAGCCATTTCTTAAGATATAGACGAAACAAAAACTGCTCCCGAATCTTTTTATCAAGGTCAAACACATAAGAAGAAAATATTTTTTCAATTTTTGGTACCACATTTCAAATTTAAATTTTTCTTAAAAATTTAAATGGCCGCCATTTTTAAACAAGATGGCGGGTGAAGCTGGCCAACGAACCCGGTCGAGACATTGGTATGTACTATGTATAAACGAAGTTACATCCAAATCGGTTCATAAATACGCCTTTTATCGCGTGACAAAATTCAGGACGTTTCAAAATGTCAGCCACGCTAGAAATTCAAAATGCTATAACTCAGCCCTTTTTTAAGATATAGACGAAACAAAAACTGCTCCGAAATCTTTGTATAAAGGTCAAATACATAAGAAAAAAATATTTTTCCATTTTCAATTTTTTGGTACCACATTTCAAATTTTAAATTTTTAAAAAAATTTTAAATGGCCGCCATTTTGAAACAAAATGGCGGATGAAGCTGGCCAACGAACTCGGTCGAGAGATTGGTATGTACTATGCACACACCGAATTACATCCAAATCGGTTCATAAATACGCCTTTTATCGCGTGACAAAATTCAGGACGTTTCAAAATGTCGGCCACGCTAGAAATTCAAATTGCTATAACTCAGCCATTTTTTAAGATATAGACGAAACAAAAACTGCTCCGGAATCTTTGTATAAAGGTCAAATACATAAGAAAAAAATATTTTTCCATTTTTAATTTTTTGGTACCACATTTCAAGTTTTAAATTTTTTTAAAAATTTTAAATGGCCGCCATTTTGAAACAAAACGGCGGATGAAGCTGGCCAACGAACTCGGTCGAGACATTGGTATGTACTATGTACACACCGAATTACATCGAAATCGGTTCATAATTACGGGAGTTACAGTGTGACATAGGTCAGATATATATATATATATATATATATATATATATATATCAATTTTGAAGGGAGGGTGGTTTCGGGGTCTGGGGGTCATGATCGATGAAAATATACCAAAATTTTTTGAAATCGCTTTCCTCCGAACGGCTGCAATAGGTAGCTTTTTTGTAAAGAAAGCTACCTAAAATTTCATAGTCCCATTATGCCAAATTTAAGGTTTCTAGCTGTTTCAGTATCCCAAAATTCGCACTTTTCGGACGTGGTTTGCTTCTGCACTCCCCATGGGAGTAGTTGTACCTAGAGAAGTAAAATTTCTGGAAATTTTGAAGTGGCGGAAAAAACCGGTTTTTTTCTGGAAAAATCGGTAATTTTGGAAAAATTGATTTTTCATAAATGTTTCTCAAATATAAGTTACATTTTCTTAAAAAATACAACTTTTTAAATATTTATGCACACTAAAAAAAATATTTTCCATTTATATGAATATATTAAAAAAAAAAAAAAAAACAAGCCAGCTTTTAAAAGTTTACCCTTTCAGTCTGTAAATTTTGACAGTAGCTTTTCTTGTTTATTTAAGACCAATGTTTGTAATATATCATGTGTCTGTTGAAATGATTTTTCAATTGCATTTCTTTAATTATCAGTAGAAATTATTAAAAAATAACTACAAAAAAATCTTAAGTTTAATGAATATCACTGCAGTTTGAAAATAATTTTAAACTGTAATGTACAGTACATCCCATTCGCAAAAACTATTTTTTAAATATATAAGTGATGCCAGTGTTTAAAAAAAAAATACATATATAGTAGTTCTGGGATTATTATAAATATTATCATTTTAAAATTTTTCATTTTTAAAAAATTGGTGTTATTTTACAATATTACATTTTTTGCCCCTTATAATTATAATTTTCCTCAGCTTTCCAGTATAAACCCAAACTACGTTTTAGTTTTAGATTCTTAATATTGAAAGTAGTAATTTTTTTTTTACGAAAGTTTTAAAACAGGTGTATTTTTTCCATATGTTAAAAAATTATTTTCAACTAAATATTTTACAGAAATTTGCAAAGTTAGTTTGTATGAATTTATATGAAAAAAAAAAAATACAGTCAGACAACTCTAAGTTTATATTTCAGGAAAATAAAGAAAAGAATAAATGATTTCAACTGCATGTTATTATGAAAAGAATTTTTTCTAACAATAGTGAGAAATTACAGCAATGTAAATAGAAATAAATGTATGTTTCAAATTTTATATTACATTTTCCACCATACTATTTTCATTAATTGGTAATATTATTGAAATAATTTTGCACATGAATTTTCATTTTTAACAAGAAAAGTTGCATTAATTATCTTACCAGGGATTTGCTTGGAAATTTTTTTTTACATGATCTTGTTTTTGCGAAATTGCGAGCTTTTGTATAATCAGAATTTAGCTAATTAGAAATCATTATATTTAAGTTCTTATTTAGAGGTTATTGAGCAGATCCTTTGTACATATATACAGCTAGATAATAGATTCACTGATGATTTCAGCTATTATGCAACAGTTTTTTTTTCTTTAATTCTAAAATCATTACATTTGTGAAGGATTCAATTTGGAGATTCAAAAATTTTCTACAGTCTATTTTAAAGAGAAAGAATTTTGTTAAGGGTCACATGTTTTACGGTGAAAAAATTGTGAAGGGTCCTTTAAGGGCCTCAAGTTATTCCCCTGCTTACAGATAAGATTTTCCATGTTAATGTTTTCATCAGGGACACTAAAAATGAAAAAAATATATAAACAAAAGTATCAGAATGTATAGCTATAATACAATTTTGGCTACATTATTTTATAAATGAAATTTCAATTTTTCCAATTTTGAAAAATTGAAAAATAGCCCTTCGGAAAAAAACTGAAAAAAAAACTTTTTTTCCTAAAATTTCCGGATTTTTTTAGCATTTCCATCTCTAGTATTAACATGAAATATAGCCCATGTTGGAACAGAAATAATCACTAGTATTTTGCCACCATTCGTTTTAAATAAATTGGTTCAGGAATTTTCAGGATTGCGAAGGTATCTCTTCCAAGTTTTTTTCTTTTCTTTAAGAAATGTTGTGATACTGAACTTGAGTTGCAAAAATTAATTTTACTTTAATTTCTTATGGCGTTATATACCGTAATTCGAAAAATCTACAAGAGTCCATCCCATTCCTCCTCCAGACCTCTATCCCCATCGCTTTTCTAATAGCATCCCTTTTTATCCATATAACAATATGTTCTTTACAATATAACTGTATATATTATACTTTCTTTTCCTAGAAATCTCCTCACTCCACCGAATAGAATATAATAGTTTTACAGCCTTTCTTCCTTGACAAATTCTGTATTTAATTTCCTGCAAGTCTCTGCCTTCTCTATTAATGTCTACACCAAGATGTTCACAGCTTTCTATTTTTATGTTATCATTTAGATTTAAGTCTATCGCATTTCCTCCTATACATAGGTATTTGGTCTTGCTATCGTTCATGTAAAGTTCCCTTTCTAAATCATGTTTACTTTTTGCTATTATAACTTGGTGATCTGCGAATTGCAGGGTAAAAATCGACGTTCCATTCACATTAAGTCCCATTCGTCTGCACTTCTCCTTCCATATTTTCAATGCTTCTTCAACACAAATTAAAAAAAGTGTTAGGGAGACCGAGACACAATATCCCTGTCTGAATCCTTTATCTGTTATGAAGCCTTTTGATAATCTTTGGCCGATTTTTTAGGTGCGTTCGTAATTATATAAATACGCAGTCTCTATAATCGTCGCGTCGTCTGATCCGTCCATCTGTCCGCATATAACAGCGCAAAAAATACCCAACTGAATGGTTTGAAATTTAGTATATATCTATAATCGTTGCAAAATGTTTTTGAGTCATTTCAATTTTTATGAAAATCGAATCAAAACTTAAAAAGATAATTAAAAAGTTTTCTTCATTCTATTAAATCCTATCATACGTAATTAATTCAATGATATCCCTGACAGGTAATGATTCCAGGTTGCCATGGTGATTACGTCTTATTTTTAAATGGAGTCCTATTATTTCCGTAATTCTGAATTTAATACATATAATCGTAATAAATTTTGTGTTCATAATTTTTTGCATAAGAGTGGCAACTGCTATTGCACCAAAATATGAATATTTATAAAACTATTTATAGTACGAATACACCTCATTTGTCACGTTTGACGTACAATTTCTGACTTGTAAAGTTTGTTTTTGATTGTCTGTGATTCGACATCTGCAATCTAAAATATGAATGTTCATTGGTCATATCCTCTGGTGGAGGAAAGTTTTTACGGCTGGCTCGCCACGAGTGGGTGATTTCATTTCATTTCATTGTTTACTTATAAATCATCTTTCACCTTATTAAGCACGGAAGTTTTGTTACACAACATTACGAATGAGTTGGAAAGTGTTTCATAACCTATGCCTGACGCATGGTGTTTGTTTCTTATCAAAATTATGCAACTGCATTGGGTGAAATCCCTTCTGAATTATTTGTTTTAGTGACTGCATCACCGCAGGCGTAGGGTAACTTTGAATTGTCCATGCTAAATTCACTTTCTTGATTGGGTGTTTATATTTTTATCACTCAAGCTCTTAGCTAAGATCTCAAAGATTCTGCATACACCTCTCGCTTCAATAGGTACTGGGAATTCACATATTATTTTTTTTTTTATTAATTTTCCTTAAAGATCCAATGCAATACACTTCTTAGGAAATTAAATTTTAGGTTCTTATAAAAATTAATAGTAGTAATAATCTTACCGAAACGCTTTCTCATGTAGTGGGAAAACCGAAAGAGGTGGACAATTCTAAGCGAAAAAGAAATTGAATATTGCGAATCAAGATCTTATCACTTCTTATACGTTTGGTTTTTCCTCGGCGCGTACCTCACATTTTGCATTGTTAAGAATTTTATACATCGAAAATCGTGATGGAAGAGACGTATCTTCTTGGGTGTGGTTCGCTTACTTTTACGCAACATGTGTTTGAGGTGGAGTAATGGGAGTGTCCATGAAATCTTATCTTCCGCAAGTTTCTAAGGGGACCTGTGCAAAAAGCGACACGCTATAATTTTCAAAAATTAATAAATTTGTTTAGAAATAGACATCGCAATGTCCCAAAACGATAATGCCCAAAAATGTCCTTTTGAGAAAAATGACTTCAAGGTTTCGGAAACGCCGCTTCAGCTATTGAGCGGGTATAATTCTAAAAGCCATAACTTCTGTTCTAATAGGAATTTCAAGGAAACAATTATATTAAAATGTCCAGAAAAGATTGGGGATGCACCGAATAGTGATTTTGGCCACATACCGAATATTTAGCCAACAGCTGAACCGAATACCGAATATTCGTCTAACCGAATAGTAACTGTTAGGACGAATACCGAATATTCGTCTGACTGAATACTTTTATATTTCAAAGTTTAAAGACATTAAAATGTTAAATTTTGAAACAATTTTACATAAAATTTAATACAAAAACTTAACATTTTGATAAATAGGAGCTTTTTACAAGTACACTTTATACTGAAAAAAATCTGCTTTGAGTGATAAAACTCAGAAAGAATAACTTTTCTATTCCTTTGATTTAGCAAAGAAGTTTTTAAATGCATCCTAGGTCAGCATCTGGAGTGGGCGATCATTTTCAGAGATTGTAAACATAAAGATTATTTTTAAAATATTGCAACAAATTTTCGACAGGGATAATATGGTCAAGACAAAAATTTTTTGAAGAAGAAAAAACATCTCAGCCCATTTATTCTATCAAAATTACAATGCATTCAAGCAAAACACTGGTTGTGTAACTACAAGCCGAAAATGAATATTCGTTCACATTTTTATCAATAATGAAGATATTTTATCAAGATTTGTTTCATATTAATTTTATTTGTATTATAAGTGATAATATCATTAAAACTGACTGAATTTTGGCCAGTGACACCGTATAAATACTGTCAAATGCATTTTGAATAAAGGAATGTCTAGCTCATAGCTGTTTAGATATGAATGGTCGCAATTTCCAGCACTTCTCATCATATCACATTCCTCAGAAAACAAAGCAAGACTGTTGAAAATATAGTTATATCTTTGTTACTGTTAAAGTAACAAACGAAAATCCAAGTTTGACCTCAAGTCAGATGAGATACACTGTATTTATGGCTGAATAACTGGATAGCAATTATGTTTTCCTCGACAAAAATTGCCCATCTTGATGTCTATTCTCAGCCCTGAATGATTTTCTATTTTGTTTAGAAACACCCTTTTTTGTTAAAAAGCAAGAAACACATTATTTACTACACAATGTTCAGGAACTTGCACTTGTACATCATTAATTCCTATGAAAATCCTCATTAATGGTTAATTTTCTTAAGTGATACTTAACAAACAGCAAATAATGTAAAAACATTACCTTTTATTTAAATATGATTCTGTTTCTAATTATTCTGAATATCTTTATAAGCTGACAGTTAAAAGTAGAACTTGTGTAAGGTTTTTAAAAATATGCTTTAAATGATTTTTTGAGTATTCGGTTCAGCCGCATATTTTGATATTCGGCATACCAAATAGTTTAATATTCGGCCAAACCGAATATTCGGTAACATGGCCGAACATGCCGAATACCGAATAGATACCGAATATTCGGTGCATCCCTGGAAAAGATAGGAGTTTAACACATAAAAAAATTAAAATTTCGAAATGTTTGAAGCTTTAAGAGTCCTGAGACCCCTTTATTGGTTATCAGTTAGTTATTTTATAAGAAGTAAAATGAAAACAATAAAAAAAAATCTTTGGACTTAGGTTGTTTTTACAGTCAATGGATTTTAGTGCCCTACAAAGGATACAAAATAAATAAGTAAATAAATAAATCTTAATCATAATTTTATTAAGTCTTTGACAAAATAGACATAAGTCATTTGTGTACACATCTTTACTTGAGTAACAGCTTTACGATGCCGACGATATGCGTTTTTAAAAATTTTCTCCGTGAATTTTAAGTATTGTTAAGAAGATGATAAAGTTTCATCAAGTAGAAATTTTAAAGTTTATAAGGAATTTTTAAATACTTAGCATTTAAGGAGACAATTTAAAAAAACGCACATCATTTGGCTACTTTTGATGGTGAAAACCGTATTTTAATAATGTATTAGGTAATGACTAATCACGCTTTTAAGTTTTCCCATAGGTTAACATGGGATTTCGCAACGCGGGAAGTTTCAGTGAAGCGGCCCTTTAACGCTTTAAGGGTAAGTAATTGTGTTTCTGTAATATTGAATTCACACTTCGAAAGCTTTTATTTGAAAATAAGGAAATGCAATGTTGCAATATTTTTTCTCTCTGCAAAAGTTCTAAAGGTAAAATTTTATTTAAAGATTCTGCGACAAATCTTGATTAAAATTAAGTCGTATTAATGATATATCACCAACAACAATGGCTAAAATTATACTGTCGCAAAATGTCAAGCTAAACTTCTCCTGCGGTGTATTTTGTTCACCATACATTTCTAAAATTCTAGGAAAACAAATTAATATTTTATTATTAACTATAAATTAAATACAATTACCATGTAGTGCAATATTATAAAAATTCTTGATAGGCATATATGACAATAATTTCGAAAATGCTCATTTGTACCAACACACACACAGACAGAAAAATATCTTTTTTTTTTATATATATATATTATAAAAAATGTATATCATAAAAAAATCTTAATGGGCATATATGACAATATTTTCGAAAATGTTCATTTGTACCAACACACACAGACAGAAAAACATATTTTTTTGTATATACATGTATATCCATGTTTATTATAAAATATGTTTATTATAAAATTTCTTAATAGGAATATACGATAATATTTTTGAAAGGCTCATTTGTACCAACACACATATAGACAGAAAACATCTTTTGTTTTATTAATATAGATAATAATAATAAATTTTTTGTTAGTTTATGGTTAAGGGGGTATAATACGATTTGACGCCAATCGTTAAATACTAGCGCGAAATATAAATGGAGAAAGGAATTATTGAAGTTTATCGAAGATTTTTTTTTAAATTGTTGTACTTTTTTTAATTAAAACTATGTTTTCTTTTATAATATTTTCAACATATTTCTATATTTCAAACTTTTCAATGTTTTATTTCTATATACATGACGCGGGAAGGTTTTGAACTTTATTTTTATTTATTTATATCTTAATTTTTTTCTCATTGCACTGAATGGCACATTATCTAGTTATAAATATCTCTAAAAAAAGAGTCTTATAACTTTGTTTATCTTACATTTCAAATAATATTCTGAATCCATACAATATTCCTTCGAATAGATTGTAAATGAATATATATACAAAATATGTATTTTAATTTCGGAGATTCTACAAAAATTTTAATCTATTATTATGGGCTTATAATTATTTTTTTTTCTTTCTTGTGTTGCACCACGAACCGTCTAAAATATTTAAAGTTTTGGTATGTATATACATAAGTACAACATTAATATACTGTATACCTACAGAAACAAACGTTGTTACATTCGAAATAAAAAAAACTACAAACCACACATACCCAGAGAGGGGTAGGGGAGAGAAAGAAGAAATTTAGAGTTGCATTACATTTACTTTAATAAATAAAACAAAGTAAAATAAACATCGTAACATTTAAACATTTTATTAACCTTTTCAATTCTATTGCAAAAAATTTAATAGGGAGATTTTTTTTTCCAATTTTTTATTAAAACGATAACTATCTTGGTTTCAATTATTCTTCTAAGAAGAATTTTATATCTGTGTTACATTTACTTTGATACAATGAAACAGTAACAAAATAATTATTTTAACATTTTATTAATCTTGTTTTTTAATTCTACCGCAAAAATTTTAATAAGGGGATTTTTTTTATACTTACTATTAAAACAATAAATACAGTAAACTCTGTCTAAGGCGGAATCGGTCGGGACGGAGAAAAATTTCCATGGTAGACAATATTCCGGCTTATGCAAAAAAGCTCCCCCCCCCCCCAAGCAAAAAAAAAAAAAAAAAAAAAATCCATGGAAGATGACGATCTTTTATTGATTCTCCTGACTAGAAAATCGGTTGAAAATTGAAATTCTGAAAGATCCTTTGTCTTTTTAAAGATAAATGAGAAACTTTATTCAATTTCTTAGTACTGCTGTAATACATTCATGTTGGAAGTTTATACACACACACACACACACACAAAAAAAAAAAAAAAAAAAAAAAAAAAAAAAAAAAAAAAAACAACTTCGATAATGAGAAAGAACGCTATAATTTTGAATTTGAGTACAATCTTAAAGTATAATAAGCTTAAGGAATTTTAGCTAACATGCTCGACATTGAGTTATTTGACTTATCAGTTTTAAAGTTTAATAAACAAAACGCTTTTCATTTTTAAATTATCCTTTTTTCGCCTTATGCAAAATTTTGGTTTCGGTGGGACCTTAAAATCCTTTCCGTTTCCGCGTCAGACAGATTCCGCCTTATGCAGCCTGAATTAATGTAATTTTCTATGAGTTCGCCGGGACTTGAAAAAATTTCCGCGGTAGACAGATTTCCGGCTTATACAGAGTCCGTCTTAGACAGAATTTACTGTATTTTGGTTTTAATTGTTATTCTCAATAACCGATTTTTTAAGTTTCATTTTACAGTTCAACAAATTAAAGTGTGAGAAACATCTTAAAAAAGAATGCGGAAGAATTACAGAAAACTTAGAAACAAAGAAGGCAAAAATATACAGGGTGTTTCTACGATCATGGGACAAACTTTAAGGCTGTTCTCAATTTTTTTTTTTTTTTTTTTTTTTTGGGGGGGGGGGGGGCGAATTTCCACGCTAAAAGAGAAAAACCTCTCAAGAAAGGGTGAAAACGTGTTTGTGACGTGATCAAAATCGCTTCTAACTGAATAGGTAATTTATTGATCAAAAAATGGAAAACACTGTAAATTGCTATGTCAATAAAACGCTTGTTTATATTTCCTCCGCATTTATTGTTTTCACCAAAACTTTTCATTTCGGATTATACATTCCTGTACAAAACATGTTTGTTTTAGTCAGCAGCACCACCCCTCCAAGTTTGTCCCATGACCATATAAACACCCTGTATATTAATACAAAATAAATTGTATTTTTAATTATATACGATCCGAGTTAAATCAATGTATCGGATAAATCGAACTCTTTAAAGTTGCATCAAATCGCAAGTTGTTGTAAGGAAACCGCTTATAACAAAGACCGCGGAAAAGAATAATTTTCACCCAAAATTCAGCTTTGTTGAGAATTTTACAAAAGTTAAAAGAAGAAGGGGGAAAATTGCAGATAGATATCTTACACATATTCGGGGTAAAACAAAATCATAAAAAGAAAAAAATCTATATTATCACAAACAGGGAATAATTACTAAATTTAACTAATTTTTTGCATATCACATTAATTTCTATAAATTCTAAAGATCATATACAGGGCTGTACATTTCCGCTTATTCACGGCAATTGCTGAAGGAGAATTTTCAACTGCCTTATGAGTTTCCTAATAACTGAACTGAATTTTAGCATACTATGTAGTATATATATGTTACTGTGAAAGACCGAAATCTGGAGAGTGTCGACTTTCACCGGTGAATGTCAACATTCACATAGTTGCTTGGTGATGTCTGAAATATTTGCTAAATATCCTTATTTCTGACTTACACCGGCAAATATCGACATTCACTATGCACTAATGGTGAATGTTGAATATGTCGGAAATCTGCATTTACTTCTCCGTATTTCAGGCGCGATCATTAATTTTTAAAACATAAAAACGTTTTAATCGTCTGTAATCCAAAGGTGCAATGCACTTAGTTTTAGCAGAAATCCTTTTAGATCACATCAGAAAGTATTATAGAGTACTCTTCTTGAAAAAATAAAAACAATTGTTTTCTCGTTTGCTCCCAATTAATGTATTTAATTTTTCAAAAAAAAAAAAAAAAGAAGAAAAGAAAGAAAGAAAAAAGAAAAAAGGAAAATCACGTCTTAATGCAGTATCCATTCAATATAAATTAAGATATTGAATAAAAAAATAAAATAAAATAAAAGTTGCGCACACCATCAAACCTTGCATAAAACTGACAAAGCTGACTGATTCGAAGTAGAACAAAGAATTTAGCGACATTGCCTTTCTGTTGAACACCGCTTCTTTTTTCGACCTCCACCAGAGCATACCTGCGCTTGTCGACACTCACCGGTGATAGTCCGAATGTACAAGAATATAATAAAATATTAGGTCTTTCACCGACGTATTTGGTATGTGTTGACATTCACAGGTGAAAGTCGACGTTCTCTAATTCCGGTCCTTCACGGTAGCAGATGCACGAATTACGGATACAGGGCTTCATAAAAGAGTTCGAATACTTTTACTTCGCAAGTAAGTATAATTGTGAAATTGGGTTTTTTTTTTTTTTTTTTTTTTTTTTTTTTTTTCAAATGTATTATGCACTTTCCAAATGTTTACTTGGATATTATCTTTCATATTATTAAACGGGAAGTTTTGTTACAGCATTCGGAATATGTCAGGAAGTGTTTCATAATCTATGTTTGACGAATGATTTTCCTTTCTTGTTTAATGTAATATTTGTAAACGCTTCTCCCATATATGACGCTAATTAATTTAAATAGCGTGTTTAAAAAAAGACGCACATTTTTATGGCAGTCGGGAAGAGTACTTAAATGAAAAGCCGATATAAATGAACTTATTTTATAAAAATATACAGTGGAACCCGGTTAAGACGCTCACGGTTAATACGCGATCCCGCTTAATACGCGGATTTTTTCCGACCCCTTGAACTTCGCCCATAAGGCTAATGTAGAAAGATCACGTTTAATACGCGAACGGTTATGGCGCGATCCCGTTTAATACGCGATAAATATTTTCGGTTCTTTGAGGGAAAAAATCACGCTTAAGATGCGAATTCATTGATCAAGATGCGAATTCCCTCTTTCTTCTCGAGTGTTAACGATTTAGAGAATTTTTATTATTAAGATAAAAAAAAAAAAAAAAAAACACTGTTTCCGAATATTACTTAATTTATTTAGCAACTGATTAATTAAGGCGAAAATTACTAATCGGAAATAGTGATAGATGTTTGAATAACAAAAAAAAAACCCCGCTAAATTAGCAAAACTGCAATTCTTCTTTAATCCCACCTCCTAACATTCTTTGTCTCTAGCTTCGTGTCTGTTTTTACTGTAGTAGAGAGAGATAGACGCATTCAGGTTGCTTAGATATGTCACAAAAATTATTATGGTTAGAGTTGTCCATACGTGTTGTTAGAGAAATTTTAAATGTACTTTATACCGCTACTACGTTTTATAATGCATATTATAGGCAACAAAAAATGAAACTCGCAAAGATTAAATACGACTGCTACTGGAAAATTCTTTTATGTTTACTTTACTTTTTGCTATATCAATATTTTATAAGGATAGTTTTCCTATTATATTGATAATAAAGAACAGATTATAATAACTCATTATTACAAGTACTAAATATGATTTTAAAAACTGGATTGCGTTTCAAAGATTTAATATTATTTTTCTTTCTGTTTAAAAAAATGAATCTAGTAGGAAAATTATTTTTGGTTGCAACGCACTAATCGACAATAAATTCATGTTGAAATCTATATTTATTTTCCGTTGTTATTCAAGTTTGTCCTATAAAAAGAAACAATGCGTTAAAGTGTAATACAATTAAATTTCAATCTGACAGAACTTTCGATTGTAAACGTATAAATGAAGCCCAATTCCTGCAACATTATGTAAATCACGTTTAATACGCGATCCCGCTTAACACGCGACTTTTGACCACTCCTTTGAAACGCGTCTTAACCGGGTTCCATTGTACATTTATCTCAGCAAAAGATAATTCAATCTACCAAGAGATTTTACGCTGTTTTTTTTTTTTTTTTTTTTTTTTTTTTTTCTGAATTTCATTAATTTCGTAATGGGACATAATGTGTATAACAGTAAGAAATATTTTATGCAAATTCAAGGGCTGACAACAGCATTCAAGGATAATGGCGATGTTAATTCTCGATTTATTAGCGGGAAAAAGTTTGCCACAGGAGGTGGTAAACATTGCATGCAATTATTATCTTAAGATGAATCATTTTCTACATTGTGAAACTTGAGTGATTATTTCTTTATAAGATTTTACCAAGGAGTTCTTACTCGTGATTTTTTTATTACACTAAAATGACGAAGCGCATCCAATCAACAGGGAATAACATATACAGTGATGAAACAAGTTTAAGATCACATGCAAATTTTGTTTTTTAGAATAAAATTCCGAAAAGAGTTATATATCTTGAATTTAGACACATGTATCTGATATAATATGAGAATTTAATTTAATTGTAAAAGTTAACAAGTTGGAAATTGCACGCCAAACGTGGCAAATGAGGTGCACTCGTACTATCGCTAGTTTTATATATATATTTTGCACCTCATATTGTACTGAATGTATATTTTAGTGCACTTCAATAAGTGCATATCAATTTCATTCTGTACAAAAAGCTGTAACATCATTAAAATGCACTTGAAATAATTTTTTTTCCCAATGGCCGTAATATAACGGAAAACTTTTGACTGTCCCTGTAATTAAACTATACATCCTATTTTCATAAAATTTGAAATGACTCGACAAAATATTGCAACAATTATATATTTAAAATTTCAGATCATTCGGTTGGGTAGTTTTTCCTCTGTTATATGCGGACGGATAGACGGACGGACAGACAGACGGACTGAACGACGACCATAGGTGCTACATATTTATATAATTACGAACACACCTAAATAGTATTTTTTCTACAACTATTAAAATCTTGTAATATTAACAAATTGAAATAAGTTTAGGATCAGTAGCTTCTTTTAAATCTAGCATAATCTGACGAAGTCATGACTTCAGTATTTTAAACGGGACTCATCTACGATGATGTTTAAGGGTTAGTAGTCGCTAGATATTGAACTCTTGGGATATGCAACTGAAGCTTTGAGTATGATTCGCGGGAAATCATTGACTGAAGAAGAAAAGGATAAAATAAGATCGGATTTCGGGCTGCCTGAGAAGCAAATTGTCCTAAAAATAAATAAATTTAAAACTGTTGTGCACAATTTTCTTTATGATACAATGAATTATGTTAGAAATAAAAGAAGCAGGCTGCTATGAAAACTCTCAGACCAGTGTAAACGGAACATTGATAGAATGGCGGTTCAAAATTGTGCATATCAGTGTTGCCAGATTGGGGACTTTTTTAATTTAGATTATTTGACTGTCACCACTTTTTTAAAATAGTATTATAATTCACCTTATTTTTCAGAATTTTTGATCTATTTTTAAATAGGCCGAATTTTTCTATTTAAAAAAAGCGGTGACAATCAACAATCTGGGGACAAAAAAGTCCCCAATCTGGCAACACTGGTGCATATTCTTCTGCTGTAAAATATGATCTAGAACTCGCAGTAACGGCCAGAACTGTTAGAAATGTGTTAAAAAGTGTCAAATACTTGAATTATGCTAAATTAAAAGTCATGCCAAAACTACAGAAGCATCACATTGGTGCAAGACTAAAATCCGTATCTTCCAACGTCTTAAAATTCAGACTATGGCGGAAATTGGTTTTTACTAATTGAAAAATATTCACCCTTGATTGTACACATGGTTTAAGATATTACTGACATAATTATTAAGTGAGCCCTATCTGACTTCAAAACAAGAGCATTATTTGCAAGCATTTTTAAATTATTTTAAAATACTGTGCATAATTTAATATTTACATTAATAAACATTTTTTATGCCGCCATAAAGGAAATAAACCATTACAGGGTACACAATTATCGTTTTGTTTGGGTTTGATAACATGTAATGGATCAAAGTTGAGAAAGGATAGGTTCATTTTTAATCCAAACATACTCAATTCAATATGAGTACACCGACTTACTCATTTTTGAGTACTTCATTTTTTTCAGTGTACAAGGTGGTGGATCAATCCTGATTTGGGCAGGCTTTAATAAACAAAGGAAAAACGAGTTTTTTTTTTTTTTTTTTTTTTTTTTTTTTTTTTTTTTTTTTTTACCAAGACAAAGATAAACGGCTTTGACTATGAATGTGTTCATGGTAATAATTTTGTTCCATTTGAAGATGAATATTATGGATCAGAAATTGGCATTGCTTCAAGATAACACTTCTATTCATTAGTATGTGTCAACTTCAGAAGGGCAAACAACATAAAAATTTTAGCCATACCAGTTAAAAGTCCTGACATAAATCCCATAGAAAACATGTGGGAATCCTACTTCATCAAATTTGTGCCAACAGAAAGCAGATTAATTCAATTGTTGAACTGAAAGCAACCGTTCTGCAAATATGGAAAGAAATATTCATTTCAGTAAAACCTGGCTAAATACTTCCCAAAGCGCCTTTTGGAAGTAATCACAATGTTAAGTGTATAAACAATCAAGGTACTAAAAATTAAAATAAAATTCATTAACATGTGTAATTTAAATTTTAAATATTCTGGTCCTAAACTTTTTTACAGCACTGTACAGCATGATTAAAAAATCTTTAGACAAACTTAAAACTAGTATGCTGTGGCCATCACAAAACTTTCTTCTATATAAATCATATCAATTGAATCATTTAAATAGTACAAGAAATTACATCAATTTAGCACCAATTCAAATTAAAGTAGATCAGAATTTGAAGTTTGATGAAAATTCGCGCATTAGTTCTTGAGATAAGAGCTATAGCGGAAATTCTGAAAAAAATAGCATAGCAGCGCCACCTGTTGAACGATTTACACCAAAATATAAACAGCACTAATTGATATCAAGGTATACCTGAATCTGAAGTTTGATGAAAATTCTTGCATTAGTTATTGAAATAGAGCTACAGTGGAAATTCTGAAAAAATGCAGCATAGCAGCGCCACCTGTTGAGAGATTTGCACCAAAACATAAACAGCACCAATTCATATCAAGGTATACCTGAATCTAAAGTTTGTTGAAAATACAAGCATTAGTTCTTGAGATAGAGTTATTGCTGAAATCGCAAAGAATGCAGCATAGCAGCGCCACCTGTTGAGCGATTTATACCAAAATATATAAAGCGTCAATTAATATCCAGGTATACTTGAATCTGAAATTTGTTGAAAATCCAAGCATAAGTTTTTGAGATAGAGTTATTGCTGAAATCGCAAAGAATGCAGCATAGCAGCGCCACCTGTTGAGCGATTTATACCAAAATATATAAAGCGTCAATTAATATCCAGGTATACTTGAATCTGAAATTTGTTGAAAATCCAAGCATAAGTTTTTGAGATGAGGTTTTTGATTTCGGAAATCGCAAAAAATGCAGCATAGCAGCGCCACCTGTTGAACGATTTACACCAAAATGGTTAAAACGTCAATTCATGTCAAGGACTAATTGAATCTGAAGTTTGATGAAAATCCATGCATTAGTTCTGGTGATTGAGCTATTGCGCAAATCGTGAAAAATTCCGCATAGCAGCGCCACCTGCTGAGCGATTTACACCAAAAACTAATCAGTGCTAATTTATATTAGGGACTAACTGAATATAAATTTTTATTAAATTCCGTGCTTTAGTTCTTGAGATAGAGCGCCCACAAAATTTGTGTCACATACATACAGACAGACAGAGTCACAGACTCGCAGACAGACATTTTGTAAAAACATGTTTTTCGGGTTCTGACCGCTAAAACGTGTAAATCTGTCGAAAACCGAAATTCGAAAATTTTCATGAATCCAATACTTTCTTCTTGTAAAGATTGAAGAAAGTAAAAATCAAAGAAGTAATTTATTTATTGAGTCAAAAATACAATTTGTCTCACTTAAATCCAAATAAAGCTATTTGTTCATAACACTAACAAAATTATTTTAACATAATTTTCAACACTGTTAGTTCAAACTTGTGGTTAAATGCAATGACGTCACGAAAAGTGTAAAAATTTTGGTCATGAGACCGTAAGTAATACCAATTACATTGATAAATATGGAGCATCTAGTTCAGCTCTTTTTGGATGTTAAATGTAATCACTTTTCGTGATACAATTATATTTTACAAAAAGAAGAGTAAGTGTATGTAAAATTTCGTTAAAATATCTGCATTATTGTTAAAGATATGAACAAACTCCTTCTTCGGAGTTTAGTGAGGCACCCTGTATTTTTGACTGAAAAGATTTATTACGACTCTCGTTTCATATACAAAAATTATTTGTTGTAATTCACTATCATCATTTAAATTTTGTAGGTGAAATTTTGAATCAAACTCTGTATATATTTATATATACATATACAGTGTGATTCATAAAGATTGAAAACAATAGCCTATTTCCTTAAATATTGCCCCTAGGCACATACTTCCAATTGCAAAGTTTCATAAAAAAAGGTGAACATTTTTATCATAAGTTGCAACTCCATAGGGGGTCTATTTGAGAAAATACGAAAGCTAAATTTTTATACTGCCCCCGTAGGATAAAATTTCCAATTAAGAAAATTTTCCATCCTGAATTCAAACACAAAAAAATTCCGTCTTGAAATCTGCAAAACTCACAGAGATATGCTCGTTTAAACAATTCGTCAGGTTTTAAGGGATTATATATAAATTGAAATGAGTGTAATTAAAGGAACAATGTTAATTTAAGGGGTCCGGGAAACATTTTCTTTTTAAATTTTGAACATTTTGTGACAGTTAAACATATAATTTGCAAACAAAATCACATCCTAAAATTTCTCATAAAGTTTTTAACAAAATTTAAAATTGATTTTTTTTTAAGTGGGGGTAATTTAAAACCTTTATTACTCGAAATATTTTTGTCGAATTTAAAATTTTTTTCATTTAATAAAAGAGAAAAATATACTTTGCAATTTTGTTTCAGAATTTATTTCAATATTAATAATAATAATAAAAAAAAGATATAACTTATTTTTAAATAAACGGTCAAGTGCGAGTGGTACTCGCGCTTAGAGCATTCCGTACAATGAATACATGAATTATTAACTGTATTATTAAAAAAAAATCGTTGCTAAAAGTATAATAAGACTTTGTAAAAATCTATATAACGTAGGGTTGGGTATATACTAGAAAATATACGCTAGAAAAGTATGAATGGGTTTACCATAAAAGTTCAAAGAGCCTAAATAATATCAAATATTGCTATTCTGTATAACACTTCTTTTAATCTTACCCTAATCTGTTCATGAAGAACTTAATTCGGTACTAACAATAAAAGTAGTGCATATTTAAACTACATTTGGCATTTCATAAAACTAAATTCAGTTTAGTAATAATTTTTTCTATTTACAGTGTAGCAAAACAAAACCAATTTTCAAAGTTTAAACTTGCAACTGTGCTGAGCGCGCTTCGAAAGGAGGTCGCAAAGTTGCAACGCCGTCTTGGTCCGTGCGCGTTTGTCCAGGCAGGTTTTTAGTTAACTTCTAAAGACAAGGGAGGCGTATTGAGAGATCCACTCAATGCAAACTAGTCGCGATCCCATTGTATTTATGCGATTAATTCTAATTAAATTAGTCATTTTTAAACAATTTGACGTTTATTGCTTTTATACTGCTACTGGGCATTGCATTACTCAAATATATCATAAAAGTTGTTTTCTAGGCTATAAAAGCCCATGGTACATAAAGTACGCCGTCCTGTCATTATGCATGTCCAAACAGTCTGTGTCTTTAAGGGTTATATCTCGACTAATTACCAACGATTTTTTTCGAAAATCATTATCAACAAAGCTTTTATACTTTTGCTACGATAGGTACCTCCAGTGCTTCTCAAAACCTTTGCTGAATCGGAATTTATTTGTAACGGAAAAATGCGCTTTTTTTTTCAAAAACTATGTGAAATAGGGTAATCGCTATAATTTTCCAGCAAGGTTTAAATTAATATCTACTAGTCTACTAGCTCTAATTTTCTCATAATTTTAGTTTCAGTAGTTTCGGAAATAGAGGGGGGGGGGCATATTTTTGCACTACATTTTTAAAGATATATTTGAACATATAATACCCAAAATTAAAAGAAATGTATATTTGAGTTCAGCGTTATGAAACCTTTCACACGATACCTCACACGATATACAAAGAAAAGATTTCTAATTTCAAGTAACTTAATTGGCCACTCTACATTTTTCCTAAATAGTATATTTGTGAATGTTTAATAATCTGTAAATATGGGGGTCAATAATCTTTATTACTTCCCTCAATTTGAACTTTCCACGTTCCATTACGAATAAAATGGTTGTGACAGACGGACAGACAGACACATGAGTGATCTTATAATGATTCCGTTTTTACTTTTTAAGTATGAAATCATTGTCTTGGCGTAGCTTGAAAAATCAGTAAAATTTGGTCCGGACCAGAAATTTTTTCAAAAAATGCATATACAGTTAAACCTCCCTAAAGCAACCACGTTCTGTTCCAATAAAAATTGGTCGCTCCGAGAGGTGATCTCTTATTGGAGGTCATGTTTAGATATAGATTTTAATTGTTGAAAAAAGGTAACAATTAATGTTAATAAAATTTATTTTTCACATTAGGAAAAAATATGAAAATTTAAGTAACAAAACAAAAGTTAATTACATAAGTTAATTACTGCAGAGTTTAAAAAATGAATACATTGACGTGTGCTTTGATTTTACGGTTTTATCTTCTATAACTTTTATTTCCAAGTTCTTTCAAAGTTCAGTAAATAAATGCCACTAGATTAATTTTAACACACTTATTCTAATTGGTAAATAAATCATATTAGATGTAAATTTCCAACTGGGCGAAAAATGTCCGGACCAGGATTCGAACCAGGGATCTCCTGGCTGAAGCCGCCAGTGCTCTGCCATCTGAGCTATCCCGGATGAAGTGGGACTTTCTCACCCAGCTAACCTTAATGATTATAGCACCTGGTCTTTCAGATATAATCATTAAGGTTAGCTGGGTGAGAAAGTTCCACCAGATTAGTCCGGGATAGCTTAGATGGTAGAGCACTGGCGGCTTCAACCAAGAGATCCCTTGTTCGAATCCTGGTCCTGACATTTTTCGCCCAGTTGGAAATTTACATCTAATAAAATAAATGCCTTTTTTTTTTTTCTTTTCTTTTTTTTTTTTTTTTGACCGGGAACAAATTATGACGATTTCATTAATTTATCTATTTCTTTGAGAGTTTCCTGACAGAAGAGGGCAGGGGAGTTTATTGACCGTCATGCTTAATTTGTCATCAGAGTTAAATTCATTTCCTAAAAAGGCACAAAGAGGTTTAAACACTTTAAAGTTACCGGAACAAATAAAAATTCTAAACTTAGTTTAGAAGGTTGATGAATAATGCGCTCTCCGGAATTATTATTCTAATAAAACCTTCTTCGAGCGAACAGGAAAAAACGGAATTTCTTTCATTTTCTTCAAAGAAATGGGTCGCTCATGGAGGGAGTTCAACTGGGGTGGTCTCTGAATAGAGGTAAAATTAGTATTGAGCCTACGGGAATAAATTTCGTTCCATGAAATAATGGTCGTTCAGGAAGGTGGTCACTTAATGGAGATGGTCACACAGGGAGGTTTCACTGTATTTTTAAATCGCCATTATTCTACAATTAAACGGAAAAATGTGTTGATCCATGTAAAATGAAGTCCAGGCATTTTGTGAATGAACATAGACAAAATTGTAATAAAAGCTTTTCCCAGAGTTTTTTAATTAGGAACTACTGCTTAATAGCATACTAAAAATCAGACAATATCTGAGCACGGGAACCCTCCTATATACGGATTTCAAAATGGCGGAGGGGATTTCCTTGAACAAAGGCAAAGAATATATCATTATGGAAATATATCGCTTTACTTTCCCAACGTAACTTTGAAGTATAGTCAAAAACGTGAAACAGTACATAAAAGTCCGCTAATCCTTACAAAATATTGCTTAAGTTTATTTTTACAGAAATGTTCCAGTGAAAAAAAAAAAACTTGTCTCAATAATTTCCCTCACTTCCATCATATTCATTGTTAGAAGTTACGTAGTTGTTTACAGCGAAACAGCACCGAAAACTGGCGATATGAAGCAATTAAAATAATAAAACTTTGTAAAAAATCACCATAAAATTAAAACAAAACACAGGACGCGTTTCGAGCTAAAAACATAACAGCTCGTCTTCTCACTGTTGGTCTTCCAGTCATTGTTTCAATTTCTCCATGGCCAAAATTATTTCTTCCCCTGCCTCTCCCTCTCACTTGGATTTTCATGAAGCATATTTTATTTCTAAAAATTCTGCTAATCTTGTCAATGATCTCCCATCATCTCCTTTCCTATCTCCAGCGTGGAAATTAATTTTGTAATTCTTTTCCCTTTTCTCTTGTTTCTTTTCTTTTTATTTTGTAAAAAAAAAAAAAAAAAAAAAAAAAAAAAAAAAAAAAAAAATAATAATAATAATTTGGATTTTTTTTCTTGTTCTTTTATAGTTCTTTATTTATTATTTTATTTATATTTTTAATTTACTTCTTTTATTTTAATTTTTCTTTTATTTCCATTTTTTTCCATTTCATTTTCTCTTCTATCTTTTTTCAACACATTTCCCTCTATCAGGTAGCGCCATCTGTCGCATTCTTCGCAACATTCTTTTTCTTCAGTTCATTTTTGAACTTGTCCGTTTTCGGACACGTGTATGCTTAGCTGATGACGAGCTGTTATGTTTTTAGCTCGAAACGCGTCCTGTGTTTTGTTTTAATTTTATGGTGATTTTTTACAAAGTTTTATTATTTTAATTACGTAGTTGTTGTTACGTCCATTGTATTGGCACACCCCACAAGCTGTAGAAGAGGGAAATCCATTACGCTTGCATCCACGTCGTAAAGTAGCACAGTTTGTCTTGCAAGAACATAGAATCATATTAAATAGATAATCTGGAGCTGGTGGTAAGTCGAAGAGTATTGGGTAGTATGAGTTATTGTTTACATACCAACCCCATTCTTCTGGTTTGGTTCTTTCTTCAGTAGCTTTCCAGATATTTATTTGAAAGTAAGTGCGATAGCTATGATATTTTGTAGAAGAATCGGTCGGAGGCAAACGTTCAGGTGTAATAAATGTGGTGACAGAGTTTGAACTCTGCATTGCAAAGACCAGCACATTCTTTAAATGAGGCTCGGGACGATCCACCCCAACCTCTGAGTCAACGAAAAAAACTGCTGAACTTACACAAACTATGGTGAAAAGATAGAGATGACTGTTGGTTGCTCGTGAGAGCAGACGTGTTGAAACGTCGCTGTTCGGCCGAATACCGGGTCACGGACCTGAGTAAGGCGGAGTGCCGCCACCCAGTTATAATTATCATGTTTAATCTAAATGTAAATACCCCATCTGTAAATACCTCATCCATATATTCAAGAACATTAAAGTTTAAGATTCCCCCAAGAATCTGCCTGGACTAATTACTTCTAGACACCGACCATAGTGTACATTTATTCGTCAAAATCAATGTGCATTAAATTTCTACAGATTGGAGACCTCGTCCGGGATATTTACATGCAAAGTGTGGATTTAACTTGTGTGAAAAATTTTCTGATGTCCTAAAGAAATTCTGATGTTCTGAAAAAGAAAAGAAAAGTTGCTTTCATCGAATGTTCCGTGAATTGCTGGAAAGAAAAAAAAGGGGAAAATTCTCATGCAGGAGGAAAGATAAAAAGAGTGTTTTCTGTCTTGTGCGTCGATAAAGTCCGTTAATGAAGGGAAGAAAAGTTTCAAGCTTTAAGTGGTTCTTAGAGTCAAGTGTTTCTATCTGTGCGCGTTGAAGTTTCAACTACGTGTTCATCTTTTTGAAAAGATCTGTTCCTGTGAGATGAATCATTTGTGAAAATGCATCTGATAAAGTTTTAATAGGTCGTTTCTAGTATTCGAGAAGAAAATATACGCTGACCTAAATAGTGAGTGGTGAAAGTTTTTTCCCGTCTTATATGACGAAAGATTTTCTTTTTTTTTTTCTTTTCTTGTGTTGAAATGGGAAAGTGAATTTTTTATTGTTTCCCAGTACAGTGAGTTTTCTGTTGTGTACGCCAGAAGAAAAAGCATATTTAGTAATTTATGTGAAAGTGGATTTTTTTTTTGTTCTGCACTTTTTTTTAATAAAAGAAATAAGGCACTTGCTTAGACGTGTCTGCGAAGAGTATATATAGGAAGGTGGATTTTTACTTTCTTCTATCTTTACAAGAAGAAAGTATTGGATTCATGAAAATTTTCGAATTCCGGTTTTCGACGGATTTACACGTTTTAGGGGTCAGAGATTCCAAAAAACATGTTTTTACAAAATGTCTGTCTGTGACTCTGTGAGTCTGTCTGTCTGTCTGTCTGTCTGTCTGTGTGTATGTGACACAAATTTTGTGGGCGCTCTATCTCAAGAACTAATGCACGGAATTTAACAAAAATCCATATTCAGTTAGTCCCTGATACAAATTGATGCTGATTAGTTTTTGGTGCAAATCGCTCGACAGGTGGCGCTGCTATGCTGCCTTTTTTACGATTTCCGCAATGGCTCTATCTCAAGAACTAATGCACGGATTTTCATGAAACTTCAGATTCAGTTAGTCCTTGACATGAATAGACAATTTAGAGATTTTGGTGCCAATCGCTCAACAGGTGGCGCTGCTATGCTGCCTTTTTTACGATTTCCGAAATGGCTCTATCTCAAGAACTAATGCACGGATTTTCATGAAACTTCAGAGTCAGTTAGTACTTGATATGACTTGATGCTGATTACGTGTTGGTGTAAATCGCTCAACAGGTGGCGCTGCTATGCTGGATTTTTTACGATTTCCGCAATGGCTTTATCTCAAGAACTAATGCACGGATTTTCATGAAACTTCAGATTCAGTTAGTCCTTGACATGAATAGACATTTTATATATTTTGGTGCAAATCGCTCAACAGGTGGCGCTGCTATGCTGCCTTTTTTACGATTTCCGAAATGGCTCTATCTCAAGAACTAATGCACAGATTTTCATGAAACTTCAGAGCCAGTTAGTCCTTGATATGACTTGATGCTGATTACGTGTTGGTGTAAATCGTTCAACAGGTGGCGCTGCTATGCTGGATTTTTTACGATTTCCGCAATGGCTCTATCTCAAGAACTAATGCACGAATTTTCATGAAACTTCAGATTCAGTTAGTCCTTGACATGAATAGACATTTTATATATTTTGGTGTAAATCGCTCAACAGGTGGCGCTGCTATTGGGCATTTTTTGCAATTTCCGCAATAGCTCTATCTCAAGAACTAATGCTTGGATTTTCAACAAACTTCAGATTCAGGTATACCTTGATATCAATTAGTGCTGTTTATGTTTTGGTGTAAATCGCTCAACAGGTGGCGCTGCTATACTACATTTTTCAGAATTTCCGCTATAGCTCTATACAAGAACTAATGCACGAATTTTTACCAAACTTCAAATTCAGATATATTGTGATATGAATTGGTTAAAACGATTGATTTAAACGATTTAATTGACGTGACTTATATAGAAGAAAGTTTTGTGATGGCCACAACATACTAGTTTTGCTTCCTAATGACATACATGATCCTAGATTCCTAATACATGATTATTTTTTGCTTCTTTCAGAGAAAAGTGTTTTAACGATATCAATTTTTTTTTATGTGAAAAGAAAGGAATATATATTCTGTGAGAATATTTAAAGGGAAGCAAGTTTTTATAAAATTGGTATTCAATAATTATTTTTTTTGTATTGTTATATTGTGAAGAATATATATATATATATATATATATATATATATATATATATTTTTGTGGAAAAATCTGATACAAAGTAAGTCTGTTTTAGAAAACTGTTAATATTATTATATATATAGATATATTTGATTTATCTGTTGCTTATATATTATTGATTTATATTGAAATATTTTATTTATGTGTTAATTGGTTAGATATAATTATGGCACACTTAATAAGGTCTAAAAAGATCGATCTGGTTACTGCGGTAATCGAGTTAGGTTTTAGTCCTCCAGATGGTGCTAATAAAAGTCAACTGACTGATTTAATTTTAAAATCCGAAGGGTATAATGAGGATCTAGTAAAAAATTTGCTAGCGGGAATCGTGAGCGAGAGAGAAGAAAAAGAAAAATTGTTGCAACAAAAAGAAATCGAAAATCGCGATTTTGAGTTAAGAAAATTACAATTGGAAAATACACAAAATATCCAATTGCATAATCCAATATCTACAATCGCCGGAAAGGGTTCCGATGTTCTAAAATTGATAAATAGATATAATAAGGAGGAAGAAATTAGCATTTACTTAACCCTTTTCGAACGGCAAGCGAAGCGTCTTGGGATAGAAAAAGATGAATGGGTTACATATCTGTTGGCACTGTTACCGCTCGATATTGTTAGTTTAATAAATCGGGAAAGTGAAGAACTATCCAGTGATTACGACTGTGTAAAGAAAATACTTTTAAGACGTTTCAAACTTACACCAGAGCAATTCAGGCAAAAATTCTTTTTACATAGAAAACAAAATTCAACGTCATGGAAAGATTTCTCATTTGAAATCGCAAATTTTCTGAATGAATGGTTATTGGGATTACACATATCAACGTTCGAAGAGTTAAAAAATATTTTAATAATTGACCAGATTAGGCGAAAATTGTCCCTAGAAATGAAGGAACACTTTTGTGTTGAACTACCAAAAATTACGAGTGTAGAAGAATTGACAAATAAATTGGTTGATTTTGAAACCGCCAGAATTAACTTACGGAAAACTGAAATTAAGCCCCCAAACACGGAATTTAGAAAACGTCAAGGTAGTGAAAATAATAGAGCGTTCCATCGAAATGACATTAGTCGCGTACCATATGAGAAAAACTACACACCTACCCCCCAAAAGAATTTAAATACAAAAATCCGTTGTTTCAATTGCAATGATTTTCCCACAGTTTTAGGGATTGCCCCCGAAAAAAGGAAAGTCCGGTCTGCTGGAAGTGTAAATTCCTGGCCACAGGTCTGACCAGTGTACAAATAATTCTCCTAAAAATGCAAATGCTGCCGTAAGCAATAACTCAAATCCGGTTGATAAAATAATAAAAAGCGTGGGGATTTTAGGGAAAAATATGGATGCTTTAATTGATACAGGAAGTGACGTCAATATGTGTAGCAACGATACTTATACAGCCCTGGGATGCCCTAAATTGCATGAAAATGATTTGGTTTTATTAGGTATTGGTGGTAGCCAAATTACACCCACAGGATTTATGACCGTAAAAATTGAAATAGATGGTTACACAGTGAATGCAGATTTATACGTCGTAAAAAATTTGAGCCATTCTATAATTTTAGGAAATAACTTTTTGAAACAGGTAAATTTCAATATGTCAGAAAAAGGATTGCAAATTACAGGGAAACGAAAATTGAAAGAAGTTAGGGTGAATTACGTAACTGCTTTCCCGCGAGAAACAGTCATGACAAAAACCAGACGCGTCATCTATGTCACACCCAAATTTCATGCGATGTTGCGGTCTGAAAAGCAAAACAATCCCACGATAGGAAAAACGATTGCGACAGCTGAATTGGTGAAAAAGGAGCAAACTAATCAAAATGAAACAGCTTGCAACTTTAGTGAAAAAATAAACATGCAATTAAGCTCTGATAAAAATTGTTTGTTGGAAAGTGAACAGTGTTCTGTCCCACAGTTAGACTCAGCGAAAACCACAGATATTTATTTAGCTGAGACAGCTAATTCTATTAATTTTCAGCAAGTTGAGCTAAATCACATTACAAACAACACTATTAAGAAAGAGTTAACGGAATTGATCACTAATTATAAGCCGAACAAGGTTAAGGACACAGAGTTAAAAGTAAATATCACATTAACTGATGATATTCCGATTGCGCAACGACAGCGTAGAACAGGAATTTGTAGACAAACAAATACAAGAATGGTTGGAAATGGGAATTATAACGGAGAGTAATTCTAATTATGCACCGCCTATTGTGTTAGCGAAAAAGAAAGATAATTCCTGGAGATCATGTGTGGACTATAGACCCCTCAATAAAAAAATAATTAGACATAATTTTCCTTTACCAAGAATAGAGAACGTTTTAGATAACATTGAGGAAGCGAAGGGTTTTACTACATTGGATTTAAAAAATGTTTTTTTTCATATAGACGTAGCAGAGGAGAGTAGGAAATATACAGCATTTGTCACGCATAACTCCCAGTACGAATATTTAAAGCTTCCATTCGGATTATCGATTGGCCCCCAGAATTTTCAGAGATATATTCAAGCTGTTTTTAAACAGTTAATTAAAGAAAAAGTACTATTAATTTACTTAGACGATGTCATAGTACTTGCGAAGACTGAAGAAGAAGCGCTTTTAAAACTGAAACGCGTCCTAGAAGTTGCATCGGATTACGGACTTGAATTTAATTTTGCAAAATGCCAATTCCTTAAACGAAAAATTGAATTTTTAGGCTATATTATTGAAAACGGAACTACTAGGCCCTCGGAAGCCAAAACTTTGGCAGTAAAGAATTTTCCTGAACCCCGCACCCTTAAACAATTACACAGTTTTCTGGGTTTAACTTCTTATTTCAGAAAATACATCCCACATTATGCAACTATAGCGAGACTTTTAAGTGATTTATTAAAAGCGGGAAATACATTTAAATTTGGAATCCTCGAAAAACAAGCTTTTGAGAGTCTTAAGGAAAAACTAGTTAACCCCCCAGTATTGCATACATTCCAACGAGGCGCTAGACTAGAATTGCACACCGATGCAAGCGCCATAGTTTTTGGTAGTGTCCTACTACAAGAAGATGAAAATAAAAACTTACATCCTATTCATTACATGAGCCGTAAAACTACACCTACTCAAGCAAAATACTCGAGTTAGGAATTGGAAACACTCGCAGTAATAGAATCGGTTAAAAAATTCCGAAACTATTTATTAGGCACGAAGTTTAAAATTGTGACAGATTGTTCTGCGTTTCAAAAGACAATGGACAAAAAAGACATTACGCCAAAAGTAGCCAGATGGGCTCTATTCTTACAGGAATTTGATTATGAAATTGTCCACCGATCAGGATCCCAAATGAAACATGTAGACGCATTGAGTAGAAATACAGTTCTAATAGTTACCCGATCGCATGATGAATTAACATTAAAAATAAAGAATGCACAACAAGAAGACGAACACATACAAGCGATAAAAAAGTTAATTGAAAAAAATGAAAGTTCAGAATATTTTATAAGAAACGACATCGTATACAAATATGAAAATGATAGAGAACTTCTGATGATTCCTACAAATATGCAAAAGGAAATAATACGCGATGTTCATAACAAAGGTCATTACGCAGTGGCTAAAACTGAAATTATTTTAAAAGAAAATTATTTTATACCCCAATTAAGAAAGCAAATTGAAAGTGTCATTGCCAACTGCATAGAGTGTATACTTTGCAATAAAAAGCAAGGGAAAGGAGAAGGTCTATTAAACCCGATCCCCAAACAAAATATGCCCCTCGAGACCTATCACATAGATCACATTGCTCCCATGCCTTCTACAAATAAAAATTGCAATCATATTTTTACCGCTGTGTACGCATTTACCAAATTCGTTTGGCTATACCCCGTTAAAACTACAGCCGCTAAAGAAGTCATCGATAAGTTGACCCGACAAACATAATATTTTCGGAAATCCATCGCGAATCATTACCGATAAAGGACCAGCATTTACCTCTGCTGATTTTGAGAAATATTGTAAGGAAGAGAACATAGAGCATATTCCCATAACAACAGGGATACCTATAGGAAACGGTCAAATAGAGCGAATGCACAGAATTCTTATCCCAATTTTAGCAAAACTTAGCGTAGAGCACCCCACTAAATGGTACAAATTTGTCGCGCCCGTGCAACGCATCATGAATAGTACCGTTTCGAGGAGTACAAAATTTACACCTTTTGAACTACTGACAGGAACGAAACTGCGGCAGAAAACTGACCTGCAAATCAAAACGCTGTTAGATGATGAGGAATTAAATTCATTCATATCGGAAAGAAATTCGAATAGAGAAATAGCTAAGCAAAACATACTAGAAATACAACAGGAAAACGTGAAAACGTATAACAAAAAGCGAAAAAAGGCCAACACATATAAACTCGGTGATTTGGTGGCCATTAAAAAAAAAATACAGTTTGGGACAGGTACCAAACTAAAGCCTAAGTTTCTTGGTCCCTATGAGATTACTGCAGTAAAAAGAAACGATCGCTATAACGTGAGCAAAGTTGGACACCATGAGGGTCCAAATACGACCTCAACGGCTGCAGATCACATGAAGCCTTGGACTTCTACTGTCTAAGACGAAATACTTATGCTTTAAATTTTTTTTGTGTTTTTTTTATTTTATATATTTTTTTAAACTGTGTATTATTGATATCTTTTTTTTATAACTATTATGAATAAACTGTGCAAAGAACTGCTTCTAAGTGACAAGCAGAAAAACTTTATTATTTTTCTAACTCTAAAAATATTGGTCAAGGACTGAAAACTTTTAAAAAAGCAGTATTTAGTGATTGATTTTACTATTATTTTGTTTTAAATATTGTTTGTGAATTTTTTGTGTGTATATTATACGTTCTGGAAAAAGTAGTCCAGTACCAGTGAGGTATATAGAGTAGATGGGTGACTGGGAGGACCCAGCCCTGTCAGGTAGGCCGATTTGTGGTGACAGAGTTTGAACTCTGCACTGCAAAGACCAGCACATTCTTTAAATGAGGCTCGGGACGATCCACCCCAACCTCTGAGTCAACGAAAAAAACTGCTGAACTTACACAAATTATTGTGAAAAGATAGAGATGACTGTTGGTTGCTCGTGAGAGCAGACGTGTTGAAACGTCGCTGTTCGACCGAATACCGGGTCACGGACCTGAGTAAGGCGGAATGCCGCCACCCAGTTATAATTATCATGTTTAATCTAAATGTAAATACCCCATCTGTAAATACCTCATCCATATATTCAAGAACATAAAAGTTTAAGATTCCCTCAAGGATCTGCCTGGACGAATTACTTCTTAGACACCGACCATAGTGTACATTTATTCGTCAAAATCAATGTGCATTAAATTTCTACATAAATAATTTTACTGTAGTTACCTTCCCTACCAACATTTGGTGACGCAGTTTGTCTGTGGATTCCAGTGTCTTGCTGTATGAAACACAAGCATTGCTTTTCTCCCAGCCTCAGCGATATCTGAATGCAACATGAATTAGAACAAAATATTTTTGCAATAGAACGGAGCTCTGTCTTCTTCATCAGTTTGAGAAATGTTGAGGATTTCTCAAGCGAAAAAATTCTGGATGTTGCATCGCAGCCCGTGAAAGCATGCAGAAACAGAAGGAAGTTACAATTTTCACGACCCAGTAGAGACTGCATGTTGAGGATATAATAGACTGGTTTGGAACATGATCCTCGTTTCATGTCATTACGATAGGATAGCTTGAAGCCATTATCCTTTTCATAGTAAAGAAAGAAAATCAGCAAGTCGGTATCTTCATCTATTATAGTGGTATGTGCATGTTCTGAAGACTAGACTGCAGCACGAACAATGTCTATATCGGCATCCCCGTCTGCTTTGTGAACAGTACAGCCTTGTTTCTTAAGCAATTCGACTATGAAGCAAATCATTGCTTGTTTGTTTTTTTTCACTGGCCAGGAATTCTTTCTTTTTGCCAATAAATTTCATGCATGGTCTGAAATTAATATATCTACTGGTTTTTTGTAGCGTCGTCTGTGATCCACATCTTTGATCTTCGGATACCCAATGTAACTATCAAAAATAATGATAGGATTTCCATACTGTTTAAGAATAAAATCAGCGTAAGACATAGCAATGTTTTCATAGGTATCATTGTTACACCAAAAAATGTGATGCAAGAGAGATCCTCCATCTAAAATGTACCTTTCTGTACTTTCCGCGTTGTCTGATTCTTCATTGTGCAAATTTTTTATGTGTTTGACTATTGCTTGAGCTAACTGAGATTTGTCTGATTTCCTCATCATACTTGGTGATTCAAATAATGCTGCAGGGTACGCACACAGGTTATAACGCATGACATCTCCGAGGTTCATTTCACCACAACACTCATCATTCTTTGGAAGAGGAGCGCTGGATCTATCTGTATATCTAAGTCATCTTTATTACTACAGATGGAGGCAGCAGAACCTAGAGTTTTCACTTTATCTGACCTTTTATCCGAATACCTAAATATAACCTTCCCTATCATTTTGGAGATGATGTTCGTACCAAACAAATCCAAGCTCATTAACTTATTTTTCAGCTGTTACGCCTGTAACAATATTGCGTAGAATAGAATCAGAATGAAATGGCGATATGTGTTCGACTACATAGGCCACCTTTTTAATGTCATTGATGTTCCTTATAACTATTTTCAATAATTTTATAAAAGTTACGCACTCCCAATGTTATTCCAATGGGGGTTTGAAGCTAAAAGTTATCATAGAACACAATCTTTAGCAATTTTCAAAAATCATTTAGTACACTTAAAATTGATATTTTGAATTGAAACTGGTGGCGGAGCAAAGTAGATACTCTTAAGTTAGTAAAAATCACTCTATGAAACAATTTATAGCATTTATTATGTACACTGGCCTCCAAAAGTTAAGGTACAGGAACTGGATGCTTTCGATTGCACACGTTTTGTCGAATATATACTAAAATTATTGGTGAATTGTTCTTGAACTTCTGGGATGTAAAGAACATGTTTGATTTCATATTTCTCGGTGAAGATTTAGTCGGGAGGACAATTAGGGGGTTAATAATAAATTTAATAATAAAATAGTATTTGCGATCACCTATGTAACGGAAAATGCTGGGAATGGTTTGTCACTGTATTAAATAACTATTTGGGTCCTGTTCAACGTGTGAGTGTATTTGTGTAAGCATAGCACTCATATTCGAGAAGATGTTATTGTGTCTGTGAAAAATTCAAAAGTTTTTTGTTTATAGCATACTTAGTTTTCAATCGAATATAACACAACTTTCCGAAAACCTGACAAAGAACTGTAGCAACAGTATACTGCAATTAAAACATGAATATCTATCTATCTATCTATATTATAAAGGACAAACATATCTGTGCGTAACGCATACGTCATTTTGCGAATGGCAACACTTTGAAATTTGAAATAAAATTTTGGTTTTGCAATTTTCTCTACTGCAAATTTTTAAACTTCTAAACATCCCACATTTTAAATGTTTACACCGTCGTATGCAGGTAAAAATGCACTTTTAAATGCAATTTGTTTGAAAGCTGTATCTCAATTTATTTTTGATATATTAATTTTTTTATAGTTTTTAATACCAATTTTCTAATCGTGGCAACTGAAGTACTTCATTTCTATTAAAACTCAATGAAAGTAAACGGAAAATAGTCGAAAATAGGAGATACTGTATCTTTTTATTGCCATTTTCACATAAAACCTTAAAAAAAAAGTTGAAATTTAAATATGGGCTATGTTAAGAATATTGTCTGTTATTCCGTGGTAATGACGTCATAGGCACACTTTTTTATAGACGAAATTTAAGAGTGGATTGTAAAAGTGAATTGCTTTAGCGGATGCAAATGTTGTCATTTTATAAAAAATATCGCTTTTGATAAATTTCAAAGAATTATTAGATTGTATAATTCGTATTTTCCATATGAAAATTGCTTTTTTAATGTAAGTGGTCAATCTAAAAAATTTATTGCACATAAAAAATTATTAGTTTTCAATTTAAAAAAATGTTTTCACCTATATTCTTTAACCCGGGAAGCCCGGGTACGATCCCCTAGTCTATATAAAAGAATATATATATTTTCTCTGTATGTATGTCCTTTATACAAATCTTCAATTTTTGACCAATTTGCACGAAACTTTATGTACATACGTTTTAGAGCGTGGAAAAGATCACTGTCTACTTTAAAAAATCATCAGAGCACTATTTACCCCTTTTTTCTACCACCATTCATAATTTAACATTATAGAAATATCTCATTTTAAATTTTGAATTTTCTATCGTTTCTTTCCTTTTGCCACACATTTAAAAAACTGCTCAATAATTAAAAATAAAATGATAACTCGAGTACTTTGCGTTATAAGCCAATAAAAATTCGGATTGTCTCACTATATTTTTGCTGTTTTTGAAATTGACGTCCAAAGAAGGCAATGCACATTTTTCATATATTTATGTAAAAATTTTAACAAAGCATGTTTTAACATGACGTAGTACCTTAGTTGAATGTTTCTGAATTTAAAAAATCTAATTTAATGAAGTCGTTTCAATATCAAGAAATAATTTCAGGAGAAAGATAATGATAAAAAAAATCGTTTGCTAGATATGACGTCAATTTCGTCAATATGATTTCAAACTGCTTCTAAAAACCGGCTGCTACAATTTATTTCCTATTTCTTTCTAATCCTATCGAATAGGGTTATATAAAATACGATTTTTCTACGATTTATGTTAAATAGAAATTATAACATAGCTACTATTTTTTAGGGTAAGCTTTTTTCTTTTTTAAACAAAATTTCATGAGTGACATTGCGATTGAACACGGCTGCGAATTTGGATTTTATGAATGAAAATATGAGTTTCCATTTAAAAATTATCGGCAATGAATCTTTGCATACATGTGTTAAAGATGCCTGATATACTGCCCGTTAATAGAACATAAATAAAAATCGTTTTTAATGTGAAACACGAATAAATTTTTAACCCTTAGTATATTTGTTAGATTTATCAACAACCACAGAGAAATGTATTTTTGGCATTTTCGTTTTAGCGATCACTTATTCTCCTGAGTAGCACATTTCTCCCGCTGCGGACAAATTCTCCGAACAAATCGTGAATTAAAGGAAATATATGGGTGAATTTGATCTTCTATTTTAAAGCAACTATCTTTATATCAAAAGTCCTTCCGTATGGCTGAAAACGATAGGATCATCACAACGCTATTATATTTTATAATGTGTAAGACACAATTTCGGCTGTTAAGGGCCTAATTTTTTAGTTCATCATTTTAAGTAGGATTTGGTCTAAAAATGATAGACGGATATGCAATATATTAAAACAATTCCTCAAAAATTATCTAAATTTTTAAAAAGGCTAATCATTCAGAATTGGTTTCGCCTGATTATAGAACATTTCAGCTAATTCTATAACAAAGCATGTACAACACAATGTTAATTACTAAAACTATTCCAGAAATTTGGGTGCAATTTAATAGTGCAAATTTCATCAAAACCTGTTCAGTAGAACTTTTCAAAAAGGCTAATCTTTTATAATCGGACTCACCTGACTATTGAACTTTCTTCTATAATTTGATAAGAAAGCGACGCGACGTAAAACTATATGCAATACTTTAAAAACATACGTGTAAAATTATCTAACAAACAATACAAGTTCCAATGGAATCCATTAAGAATTTTTAAAAAGACTAATATTTCATAATCGGGTTCCCCATGATTATGGAATTTCCCCCTATAATTCTATGACTAATCAGCGTATAACAATGTTACGCACCAAAACCTTAACTGAAAAACTAATAGTGCAAGTTGAATTAAAATTATTTCAGTAGAACCCAAGTTATAAGCAGCAGGAATGAGAGTCCCACACGAAAACAAACAAATACTGAATTATTTACAATGTTTTTGAGCAATTAAGTTAATCTTTTGTAACTGGGTTGCAGGTATATTTAAAAAATTCAAGCTTGAAAATTACTTTAAAAAACATAAAAAATCTGTAAGTTGAGATAAACTTCTCAAACAAATTACGGAAAGTGTTTTTTGTTTTCTGTTAGACGTTGAAATAATGGGATGCATGATGTTTAGAGATCAAATTGCAGTAAAAGCGTAATTTATGCTACGGTTAGGTTGTTGCCACCAACAATATGATGCTAGGTGTTACTCACAGATATGTTTTTTCTTCATAATATTACATTAATAGCAAACGGATATATCTTTCTTAATTGGGTTGCAGGTATATTTAAAAATATCTCCGTGATTGAAAATTAATTTAAAATGGATAAACAATCTATAAATTGAGATAAGCTTTTCAAACAAATATTACTGAAAGTACTTTTTGTATTCTATTAGACGTTGGAATAATCAAATGTGCGATGTTTAAAGGTCAAATTACAGTAAAAGTCAAATTTATGGTTTGGTTAGGTTGTTGCCACCAACAATATGATGCTAGAGTTACTTATAGCAATGTCTTTATTTTATAATACTGCATTAAAAGCAAACACGTATATCTTTCGTAATTGGGCTGCATGTAGGGATGAGATTTCCGCATTTTTGCACACCGGTATATTCTTAGAGAAAATGTTGTTCTCTTAAATCGCAAGAGTGTTCCGATTAAATGAGATATCATTTTCTCTAACAAAATACTGGTGTACGAAAACGTGGAAATCTCATCCATGGCCGCATTGCAAATTAAAAAATATCCATGATTGAAAATTACTTTAAAATCCATTCAAATGAAAAAAATGAGATACAATTTTCAAATAAATTTCATTTGAAAGAACGTTTTTCTATTCGACAGTGTGAAAAATGAAATTGTATGATGTTAATAAGTTAAGAAAAAATTCAATAAAGGCAAAATTTATGGATTAGGTCGTTGCCATCATCAGTATAATGTCACAATTGGCATTGTGTTTGCAGTTTTTTTTTTATATTCTGAATATGATTCAATGAAAGAGTCGAAACATGTAAATTTTTAATATTTTTAATGTGTTTTTTATTGAAATGACGCCTTTTAAGCAAATCATTGTACTTTAATATATGTTTTGACATTTGTTTGGAATATATATTATTATGGTATAGTTGATAGTAGACGCAATTAAGACTATTTTACTTGTATTTCTTATTGGTCTTTTTAACGATTCGTGGACGGGAATGCACCAATCTCAGTTATTGTCATTGCCGTATTATTTCATTTTAATGTATTTTACCCGAGAGGACCCGTATTATTGACACGAGCGAAGCCGGGTAGATCTGCTAGTATAGAATATTTGATGAGATATGGGCATTTGTATGGAATAATTTTTAACTGCGCATGCGCGGAAGATCCTAAAATTTTCATTATATAATTTGGTAGTCAGCTATTTAGGGAAACTTATGTAAAAAGCCCAGTCAAATATCGCGAAAATTCACAAAAATAGGGTTGCGATATAGTGAGTTGCTTCCTAAAAATTGCTTTATTATAAGGGTTTTTCCACAACTTTTAAATCAGCTCACTATATCTTTCCAAGTTTTCACAACATTTGACTGGACTTTTTATAGAAGTTGCCCCAAAATACTAACTACCAAATTATGAAATAAAAATTTTGAAATCTTACACGCATGCGCAGTTAAAAATTATCTCATAAAAATGCCCATATCTCATCAAATATTCAATATATTCATGTTTTAATTGCAATATACTGTTGCTAGTATTCTTTGGCAAGTTTTCGGAAAGTTGTGTTAAATTTGGTTGAAAACTCTGCATGCTATACGCCAAAAACTTTTGAATTTTTCACAGACACAATAACATCTTCAGGTATATGAGTGTTATGCTTACACAAATGCACACAAACGTTGAACAAGACCCAAATAATCATTTAACACAGTGACAAACCATTTCCAGCATTTTCCGTTACATAGGTGATCGCAAATATTATTTTATTATTAAATTTATTATTAGCCCCCTAATTGTCCCCCCGACTAAATCTTCACCGAGAAATATGAAATCAAACATGTTTTTTTCATCCCAGAAGTTCAAGAACAATTCGCCAATAATTTTTGTAGATATTCGATAAAACGTGTCAAATCGAAAGCATCCAGTCCCTGTACCTTAACTTTTGGAGGCCAGTGTATGTTAGAGCTTAATTAAAAAAGGTAAACATTGTAATAATCTCCATTAGAGATGCATTATTAAATCGCCGCTAATGGTAAAGCATGTACTTTTCAGAAACTCATTAAAAGAGTAAAAATTATAAAAAGAATCTAAAACTCACTCATTAGTGTTGTATAAGCTTCAAGTTACACAAATAGTGTAGTAATCCGCGGTTAAGTAATCGTTTAAGACCATAAATATATTCTTGAAAAACACTGACATAAACACCAGGGTATTACACCAAGTAATTACACCAAGTATAAAAATATCGATATCTTTGCTTAAAGACTACTTAACGAAGTAAAACTGGTGATGAAATGTTCATAAATGTTCATAGCATCCATTAAAAATGTTCAGATGTCTGGGAAAATTATGTACAAATATTTATGAGCACTGTAACTGATTCGGAGCCAGCTGCAATTCGGACACATGAGATACGGGAACGAGTGTTGAACTGTGTGACCCCTGACTGAAAATCCTAGAGACCTTTTTGTGATCTAAATACAAAACTTTAAACTTTACTAGCTTCGAGAAGACTGCGTATTTGCGGTTTTGCCTCACCCTTTTCTACTTCTACTGTGTACGTGTTATAATTGTGCCGACTTCATCTATGTGTGGACTTTTGACTATCCTTTACATATTCTTTTCAGGACTCATTTCGCTCTTTTTGTATTAGTAGGAGAGCTGTTGAACATTTTTGAGTAGGTATTTGAGGCACCCTGAAAATTTGTGCAGCACTTCTTTTGTAATGCCTGAATGCAAAATCGAATGTCTGGCTGAAGGATCGTGGCCCAAAACCTGTGCCAGACACGTGTCAAGTGCCATTTTTTGACACTACCCCAAAAAAGTATTTGAGGCACGCTGAGATTGAAACAGAATAATATTTATACTTAGAAAAAAATATTTTGAAAATGACAGACACTTTAATCGGCCCAAAAACTGTGCCAGACACGTGTCAAGTGCCATTTTTTGACTACCCAAAAAAGGTATTTGAGGCACGCTGAGATTGAGGCACAGTAATATTTATGCTTAGAAAAAAATATTTTGAAAATGACAGACACTTTAGTCGGCACAAAAACTGTGCCAGACACGTGTCAAGTGCCATTTTTTGTCTGACACAGGTTTTGGGCCACGA
This sequence comes from Maratus speciosus, assembly GCA_963932465.1. NCBI lineage: Eukaryota > Metazoa > Arthropoda > Arachnida > Araneae > Salticidae > Maratus > Maratus speciosus. The sequence continues at coordinate 92,454,833 of OZ010786.1, read as the reverse complement.
TCCTTCAGCCAGACATTCGATTTTGTATTCAGGCATTACAAAAGAAGTGCTGCACAAATTTTCAGGGTGCCTCAAATACCTTACCTAAAATGTTTAACAGCTCTTGGACTATATGATGTCGTGTTTTAAGAGGCTCCGGGAAGAATGTTATTCTCTCGGTGCTTATATTGTTCATATAATATTTTAGTCAAGAAATCATTAAAGATATTGAGTGGATGTATCACTTCAACCATCCGCGAGTGGAAAAATTATACTAACACAAATTACAAGTAATATTACTTTATTTTACACTTTAGATAACCATCGTGAAATATGTATAACAACCGTGCAAAAGCAGGCATCTCTCGGCTCTACAGATAACGGGATTGGGGTCAAAAAGCGCTACTGAGTATACAGGTAAGAAATATCTTTTCTTGTTTTATTTCATCTTGTTAATAATCTGAAAAGTAAAGATAAATATGCACACTTCTATTATAGAATAGAAATGCTATTTGTAACAACGAGATTAATAGAAACTAGAGAAATTAAAAAGAGCTATATCTCACGAACCATACTGGGCCGATTTTGATGAGGAAGAGCTTAAAACGTTCATGAAGAAATAATATAAGGTGTTCCTGCTTACTCGGGCCGGAGATCTATCACCTTATCGCCGGAGCTTTATTACAATTTTGTTCGGGTTGAAGTTGTATTTATTTTAATTTGCCTGGACTTATAATAATATGTGAGAAAAGAATAGAATACATGTACACTTGCTAAGAAAGAAACTTGTCTATGATGCAATTGGAACTTTATATTTAAAAAAAATCTGCAACCAAAATCGAAAAAGTAAACACTAACCCTGTTAGAATTTAATCTCAGCTATTCTAAGCAAGAAAAAAATCATTTAAAACTATTAATATGCAAGTGAGAGATTTTAAAAAGAACGCTCCCATAGGTTTAACATTAGCGATCCAGTTTCTTCGCGTAACTAGTGTAGGCTCTTAACGCTCAAGTTAATGTTAATCCTATGGTATGGGAGCGTTGTTTACATATTTCTTGCTAGCATTTTAATTATTATTAAATGATTTTTATTTTTTAAGGATTTTTTTTTCTTTTTTTGTATAGGGTACCTGCGGTCGATAACTTTTATTGTGCGTGAGGAGGGAGGAGGGGCGCCAAATTCATGTTTGCCCCGGGAACAAACAAGGCTAGTTTCGGCCCTGCTTAATAATCCACATGAAAATTATTTATTACATATTATATTTTGAAATTTCTTCCTGATTGTTTGAAATAAAATCGGATGACTCCAATGTCGGACCACCATTTTTACGAACCACCAAAGTGTTCTCGCGGACCACTAGTGGTCCATGGACCATCGGTTGGGGACCTCTGGCTTTAGTAAGCACATGACATATAAAAATTGATGTAATGAAAAGCACAAACAATCATAATAAATTTAGCATTTATATGTTTAAAGATTGCATAAAAGAGCAATTCCTTCAATATGCAAAAAAGGGGGGGAGGGAGAGGGAGAAAAATCAGTAGCAGTAGTATTAGTATACGTACTACGTTCCTGCTATTGCTTCTTTTTCTTTCATTAATTTTGTGTTGAAATAGGGGGTCCTATTATGAAGCCTCGAAATAGTTGAATGGTAACAATTTTATGCTTTTCCTTTACTTTGGTTTTCACACACATACCTTATTTTTATCTTAAAATAAGTGGGTTTGTCAGTTATCACTGTCAGTCATCTTATCAGTTTTTAAATGCTGTGGGAGGTGGGGTTTAAACACGAAATCCTCCCCTTTTGCAGCGCCAGTACACAACTAATTTCCTGCAAAATGCTAAAATTTCTGTTGCTTTCCGTAGATCCTGAAAAATACAAAATTTACATACGCTCTCTGCTATCTTCATTATCATTATGGGCAGGGAATAAATGGAAATGCAAAACAAACAAAAGACCAAAAAAAAAGAGCGGGTATTTTTTATGAGACACATATGTGTCTCATGCTTTGCCAAGTGACACATATGTGTCACTTGGCAAAGCTTTTTAATTTTTAATGTTGAGTTATGAAATGTCATCGGCAAGCGCAGTCGAATGTTCCGCTTAAAAAGATTGCGCACCCTCAATGCCATTTGGAAGAAAGGGCGCTAGATAAGAAGGTTTTATCGCTACTTTGGCGTACAAATAAGAGAGGGAAGTTAAAAAATCCATAAAAAAAAATAACTTTTTCTGAATAGGAAAAGTTGGGCTAGACTATATAAATATTGGCAGAATTTAGATATTTCAATAATACTTAATTAATTTAGAATAGAAATGCTCAGTACATTAAAATATATTGTCAAATATGCAAAAATTTCCCATTCTTCTAATTGACATCACGCTTTAATTTTCCCAGATGTTTATATTTGTGTATGAGGGCTTCCTCAAGGAGAGAGATCGTTGCTCTGTTTTCAAGGTTGCATATTTCGTAGATAAAATAAATTGCATAAAAACAGCACCTACCTTTTTATTTACTTTTTCCTTAAAATTTTATGTTCGTATTCAGTTTAAGATGCAGCGACAAAATTACACCTTGAAAAAAATTCATATATAATTTCTATTCAACTTTTTATTTATTTAGGTGAGTTATTTATAGGTTGTTTTTCACATGTAAAATGTTCAGGTAAAATTTAAATTTATTTTTTAAATTATATGTATGAAATTTTAAACAAGTTTTAAATTTGATACATCGTTCCAAAGAATAGCTCTTTTTTAATACTTTTTTTTTTCATTTTAGAGTACAGGAAAGACTTAATATTAATTTGTCATAAGTAATTACAAAAATATTTATTTAAAAATTTTAAAGAAATTATTATTATTATTTTTTTTTTTTTTTTTGAAAGAGTACTTTTTACTACGAGCATCATATTTTTTTAAAAAAATGTCTGTCAAAATAAAAATCCTGAAGACAATTAAAGAAAGTTATAAAGAAAAATACTGTAAAAAGAATAATGCTGTAAAAAAAGAAAAATACTGTACCGTACTGTTTCAGAGCTTTATCTTTCATAGACATATGCAGACGCACCCTCCACCCCCACAAATCGTTGAAAAAGTAAGAATTTTTTTTAAGTGCCGAGGGAATGTAAATTTAAAAAAAATATATTTGTGATTGCGATTGAATTGATCACGGCATTCTTGCAAAGCCGCCTTGATTCTTGTAATTTCTTTGCTGTATACATTTTCTCTTAAAGGTTTTCAATATGTTTCTTTACAAGTGTAAACCGTAATTTTATTTTATCTTAATACTTTTATTCATTATTCCTTAGCACTATTTAACATAATCGCACAGTGCCTTCAGTTTTCTGGTTTCTTTTAAATTTCAAAGCTAAGAATATTAACCCTTGCCTGTGGAATATATTCGAGAAAAAGTGCCAAAAATGGATTTTTTTTTTTTTTTTTTTTTTTTTTTTTAATTATTATCAAAATGTTAGAAATAGATTATGTTTAAAAAAAAAACAAAATTTTAAACGAAATAACTACTATTCTCAATATTCTCACATGCATGGGAAATGTTAATGGATTATAGTAATTTTTACTCAAATTATAGCAAAATAAAACAAATGACATAATTTTCAAGATAAATATAATAAACTAATACAACAATATAAACACATGTATAATAATCACTTACAAACAGATAAAGTTAAAAAATGCTATAAAAAGTGATAGAAAATCTTTATTAAGATTGACGATCGTTTCGTTGCACAAACGGCAACATTTTCAAAATCATTCAACGATAGAAAATATTTTCATATAATTTAAAAACAATAAACATAGTAAACAATGTCACGCGACATGAAGCATAATGAAAAACATTGTAAACATAAAATTAATTTAAAAGATTAGATTAGCTATTGGTGAGCGTGGATTAATTTTCAAAACAATAATATGGTAAACAATGTCACGAGACAACTTGCATAATGAAAAGCATTGCAAAATACAAAATAAAAATAAAATTATCTTGGCTATTTACGAGCGTGGATTAATTTCTACTATTGTTACTAAAATTACATAGCATCTCTTTCCAAATTTTAGGCAATTCTATGGACACTGAATCATTGCAAATATTCTTGTTGCGTAAAAATATCTCTATTGATTCTCGGATTATGGATGGTAAATAAAATCTTGATGTATAAATTAACTTGCTATTTTTAAAATCGATCTGTAAAGGTTCTTCACTGTATAATCTGGCCAAAGCTGTGGTTCTTCTGTTGTATTTGATGTCTGCTATATGTTCTTTGATTCTAGTTTTAAGTTTTCTAGTTGTCATACCTATATAAAACTGCTTGGTTCCATCTTCTTTGGTGAAAGGTATTTCGTATACTCCCGATAAATGGTTTGACTCAATTGGATCTATTTTCTTGCATACTATATTTCTTTTTAAAAAAAATATTTTCTATCGTTGAATGATTTTGAAAATGTTGCCGTTTGTGCAACGAAACGATCGTCAATCTTAATAAAGATTTTCTATCACTTTTTATAGCATTTTTTAACTTTATCTAATACAACAATATTATTATTTACATCAACTGTCACGAACTCCATGTCCTTAGGATTCCTTTGAATTTCCCAAATCCTTTACAGTGTGGTATATACGAAAACATGGCACGGGCACACAAGCCTACATCATAGTCTTTGCAATAAACTCGAATCTGGTAATTCGAATGGTAAATGGTCGAAAATGGTAAATTACATATTATGCATTGGACGAACTGAATTCGGGCTTCACGGAACTGAAACACCGATTTTTTTCTTGCTCCAACTCAGGTCGGGCATTAAAAAATGGCCCATTTGAGTTCGGGCGTCACAGGGGGTTGAACGATAAAAGAGTTAAAAGATCCAAGCCTAGATCTTTTTTTTCCTTGGGGGAGTGTAGGAAAGGGAAACCTCAGGCTTAAATTACAATAAAAAAAAATAATAATACAAGTAGATAAATAGATCCTTTTCAATTAGTATTTCCATTCCCCCCCCCCCCCCCCCCTACACACACGCGCGCGTTATGACGACGGAATTGGTAAAATTAGGTAATATCTTGAAAATGTTATTAACTTTTTTTAAATATGTATACATATTTTTAAAAATTAAAAATTATCTTTAAATCATGGCTGTCCAACAGGGGGCCCTTTTGAATGTTTTATGTTACTAGCTTTTATTTTAAAAAAGAACGAAAAATCATGCATATAGCATAGATCAGGGACGGCGAACCTATGGTACGCGTGACATAACTGGCATGCTGCAGATTATTTTTGGCACGGCATAGATTCAGGTTCTACATCAAAATTTAGCAGAATTTCACAAATGCATTAATTAATCTGGATGTTGTCTTTGTTTATCAGAATTCGACTAGTTCGGTTGGTTGTTATTGCCATGCAGACTGAAGAAACTAAAATATAACTTAATGTAATAAACTTAATCTAGCTCGATACTGATTCACAAAATTTTAAGAATAACAGAAAATTGGGAGATTATTGCAAAAGAAAGTTTAAAAAAAATTATAAGCAAAAATGCCGATGGTAAAAATAAACAACTTCGAATTCAATTCCAGACACTATAGGGTGGCTATTACATACTGTTACAAATATTCAGTCATTTTATTTTACAATTATAAAATAGAAAATGATAACTACACTAATATGATGAACATCAGAGATAAAAGTTTACCGGGAAAAAATTTTACTCGAATTGACCGCCATCTTTATCGATTACCAAAGATAATCTCTTATGCCATTGTCAGACTGCGGCACGAATCATTTTAAGAGGTAATCGGTACCATTCACGCAATATGGGAACTTTGTGAGAGTCCAAACTTCTGTGTTTGGTGCTATTTACTTTAGCCTCTAAAATCCCCCAAACGCAATAATCTAAAGGATTTTTAGATCCGGTGAAGAAAATGGCCAATGTTCTTGCATGATAAAGTTTGGACAATTGACAGGCAGCCAAGTCCGTGTTGATTTAGCTTGGTACGAAGGTGTAGAATCTTGCTGAAGTGTCCAATTCTTTTTGAGATACAACCTTTCAGCTTGTGGCAATAAATGTGTAGCCAATATGTCCTGTTTGTAATATTAGCATTGATTTTTATCCCTATCGATGAACTTCAAAGGCAATTCTCCATTGTTTGACACTGCAGCCCAAACCATAACAGAATTCTTGTTCTGAAAGCGTTTAACAATTCGAAAAGTTTCAGGTATATCCTCGGGGGTTGCTGAATATACGACATCATTTTTAGCATTATAAGACTGTTCAGTCAAAATAGCTTCCCATCAGAAAATATTATTCTGTCGACACTTTTCCTACCACGCCGCTTCATCAATTTCTTTCTTCTTTGTAATCTTTTTATTCTTTGTGCAGCAGTCAAACCTTGAATTTTTCATTTGCAATAAGGGACATAACCCAGATCTTCATTTATAATAACTTGCATAGTTCTGCGACTCGCGTTCTCTTCTGCAGCCATTTTATTTGCAGAACGTTGTGGATTTCGTGACACCTTTTCATGAATTCTTTTGAAGCGCGCTCTATTGTGCGAACTGAGCGTGGATTTCCTGGTCTAGATCAATCTTTATATAACTTTAGTATCCAATAATCGATTTATAGTTCTATATATAAATGTTCCATTAAAATCAAGGCATTTTAATTGCTTCAAGATTTCACCAGCGGAAAATCTGCGATCAAAGAGTTGTTTAATCATCATTCTTTTGGCTTCCCTCTTTAAAATAACTTTAAATATTTGCTTTATAACGAAATTCGTCTGCACTAATAGAAGATTGCCAAACGTTAAAATAGAGAAATAAATTGTTTTACTAAACGATTAAAATAAATTCGTATTTTTTGGAGTGTTACAGTATTTAGTAGCCACCCTGTAAAAGCTGTAGATTCTGGCACTTGCTATTTTGACAAGTTTTTTGCGAGCCATTCCTTTCGAAAATAAATAATATTAAAAATTCAAGTAAAAACATCTTCCCAAACGTGTCCGATTCAACTTGCATTCTCTTAAAAATAACTAAGTATAAAGCTGATATAAATTATTTATCATCTAAGATAAGACAACAGAAATAACGTTTTTAAAATAAATTTCTAAAGTATAACATCAAATATATTACCCATATATTTTTCATGCTAAAAACAAAATTTTAATTAATTTTCAATCCTATTATTTGATCCATTAAATCTTTTTATTGTTGGCACGTCATGATCACGTAAAATATATTTTTGAAAAAATTTGGCACGTGGATGTGAAAAGGTTTGCCGTCCCTGGCTTAGATTATGAAACTCTTTCCAACACATATAAAATGCTGTAACAAAATTTTACAGGTCAAATAATATGTAAATAAACAATTTAGGAAACGCATAACGCATTTGAAAACAAAACGTATACAATTACCATCAATAGTCGTAAAAATATCCGAATTCGTTTGAGCAGCCCTGTATACGATCTATTTAGGTTTGTTTGTATACTATACATACATAGTATGCTAAAAGTTAGTTCAATTAAATGCATAAGCACAATTGAAAATTCCCATTCAGCAATTTCCATCAATAAACGGAAATGTACTTGATGTATTTTGTGCTGTCCTGTATAGGATCTATAGAATATAGACACACCAAGTAATATGCAAAATATAGTTAAATTTTAAAACGCGTACCACAACTGAAAATGCATTTTCAGTAGCTATTGTTCATAGGCAGTACTGTAGCCAAATTCATTTGTGTGTCCCTATAAACGGACGATAAATTATATGCATACAGATTCAGCAGTAAGCGCCTTGTAGCACACTTCAGTAATATATATAAATATCAATATGCTTAAAATAGTGTAACATCATTAAAATACTCCGCAAACGATATTTTCCCATAGGCCGTATAACAGAATTCTTTTGAGCGTCTCTGTAAATGAACCGTAAACGCTACCCACTTCATTTTCAATACCGAACATGCCATAGTAAACCACAACAACATACATCAATTTCAATTTGACTACATTTACGCGAGTAAGAAAACAAACAGACAGACGAACCAAATTCATAAACGCATTTCAACTACAGTAAATTCTGTCTAAAGCGGACTCTGTGTAAGCCGGAAATCTGTCTACCGCGGAAAATTTTTCAAGTCCCGGCGAACCCATAGAAAATTACATTAATTCTTGCTGCATAAGCCGGAATCTGCCTAACGCGGAAACGGAAACTGTTTTGAGATCCCGCCGAAACCAAAATTTTGCATAAGGCGGAAAAAAAGGATATTTTAAAAATGAAAGGCATTTCGTTTACGAAACTTTAAAACTGATTATATAAGTCAAATACTCAATGTCGAACTCAATAATAATTAAATTCCGTAATACTTTAAAAAAGTTAATTAAAAAAAATAGAAACTATTTAAATTTTAAGGAATTCTTGCTTATGCCACTTTTTCCCTATAAAAATTTGTATTTAAAAGTTATTCTTATTATTACTAGTAGAGTACACATTTATGAAAATATGTATTGTCTAAAGTAAAGTATATATTATGCTTGTGATGTGTATGCTTGTAGTATAGTATGCAAATGAAGAATTCTGATCTTCATGATTCTGAAAACGTTGAAGACAGTGGTGATTTTAAACACATCAGAACTGCTTGAGAAGAATTAGGTGACTCGAAAATATTTTTATTGGTCAAAAAAAAAAAAAAAAAAAAATACCGATAATAACAGACTTACCTAAAGAAAAAACAAGGATCGATAAAAGATTATTTTTTGATTCTTTAAATTACTATGTGAAATATGAGGTATGTAATTGTATTGGTTAAATTAAATGATTTTCATTAAATTTGAGAATTAAAGCAATTTCGTATTGGTAATATTTATTATTGTGTTTAAATAATGTTTTTCGAAATTATTAAAAACTATAAATTTAATAACAAGACGGATTTCAATAAAAATTTCATTTTAAAGAACGATAATAAAAGTTACGAACGTAAAAAATTTATACGATTTGTGCTTTTTTCTCGGGGGGGGGGGGAGCTCTTTTGCATAAGCCGGAATATTGTCTACCACGGAAAATTTTCTCAGTCCCGACGGATTCCGCCTTAGACAGAGTTTACTGTATGTTGGAAAGTGTTATAAAAAGGTAAAAAATCTAGAGTAATTGTTGTTTTCTTTAAAATTATTAATATTGGCATGTTTTTTTTAATTATTATTACAAACACAGTTAAGGTTATTATGGTGCTGTTTCTTTTACGTATTTTTTTAGGATAGGCGCCTTTCAGAAGCATACAATTATAAATTTATATTTTTTACTTCACATTATTTTTAAGCGAATCCTTGTATCGTAGATGGCGAATTGGCATCCTATAAGACGTGTGTGTTTTCGAGATCATTTCTTCCGAGCCCGAGCCTGACGATTTGAAATTCGATGCCGAAAAATTTTGTATCATCAAAACCCGAGCCCGTCACCGAAAGTACGCACTAGAAAACTTTTAATAACATTTTCAAATCGTTTGAAGATTAATTTTCTCATTTAAAAATATCTCATTACATAGAAATAATTATGAATCCTGTGTATTCCCGCATGACAAGGTTTCGTGATCGTTTTATGTCCTTGAAAATCTTTTAAAAATAGCAAATAATTCATTTATACCCGACCACTGGTAAAATACTGCAAAAGTTACAATTCTCATCTTATTATAAAGGACCGTCATTTTGATGTTGGCAACAGCAGACGGTTAAATTTCGCTTTTACGGCATTTTTGTAACTTCTAAACATCGCACATTTTCAATTTTTACACCGTCGAATAGAGAAAAAAATTTACTTACAAATGCAATTTTTTTGAAAACTGTATCGCAATTTACTCATTTTTTATGGTTTTAAAATAGTTTTCAAGTATTAATATAAAAAAAATCTATCTCTATCACCTGCAGACGATTATATGAAAGACAAATTCGTTTGCACTTAAGTTAATATAAATAGGTCAGCATTTGTTCCCGGTTAATATTCCAAGTTAAAATTTCATCAATAAAGTAAAATAATATAAATAAAACAGAAATTTAACAAACATGTAATGTAACTATGCGCTTAAACAACTGAAATGATTAGAATTAGCTGCTGTAAATAACGAAATCTTTGGCGATTTCTTCATCTATTAACTCATACGAAAATATCACTTTTAATAATTTTCAAAACTTTATTTAAATGCAAAATTGATGCTTTTCAAATAAAAATGCTTTTTGATGTTCTTAGTGGGAAATCTAAAAATATATATATTAATTAAAAAAAAATGTTTTTTCCTGTATGTTCTGTAACCCGGGAGGTCCTGGTTGAATTCCCTAGTTCTTTTAAAGTATCATTGTACAACTATGACAGAAAGACATGAGTTCTGTTTCGCAGTAATTGTGGCAAAGGACTTCAACGAAAAGCGAGTGTAGACAAGGGATATCCCATCCATCTATATGTTCTAACTTTAAGTTGAAAATTTTTATTCAAAAATTCTGTTACAATTTTTGCTTAAAATGAAATGGAATAAAAAATATGCCATCTCCCTTCAAAAGGGTTAAATAGTTTCCAGCACCCTAAGTACTGAACAAGCAAGCCTAGATATAACACCCAGGACTTGTAAACTTTTACATATATATTTATTTTTACCAATAATAACTTTATTATACAATAAAAATTTCTTACCTACTACTCTGAGCTACAGCTACCTATTTTGACCTGTTGAAAATCTTCCACTATGTCAGAAACCTACAGGATTATCATTTAGGATTTTCCAAATACTATTTTGTTCGAAGTTTCCCACACAGTGCCGCGAACCTTCCGACACTGATACGCGAAGAAAATACAGCAAACTATCCTAAAATCGATAACATCATTTTGGATTTTTACAAACCAAAATTTTTATTAGCATTCAACACAACTTACCTATACGCGAGTGTATTTTATTTACTTATGTGTGTAAAAAAAAAAAAAAAAATAGGAATAAATAAAATATTCAATTAGACTTTAAGCTAAATTTAACGAACATTTCATTTCAGGCCATGTTTTTTTTTTTTTTTTTTTTAGATAAGGTAAAGCTAGGAGAGATCGCGCACAAAGAGATTCGACGGGAAGGAGTAGCGTGCGCGCGCAGCGATTCCAAGTAGTTGTACAGCAGCATTAGTACAGTGTCTACATGAATGTGCACATTGATTGTTCCAAGCGTCTTGGATAAAGCATCGCTATTTTGTTTTGTTTTTCCAAAGTAAGTGCTTGAATTTTCATAACTATTCGTCAGAATTTTTATAGAATGTCAGCAGTACAAAATATTTTGAACTTAAACGATTTCTTATAAACTACTAGCCTAGACTAAGGATGCGAACACCAACAATTCATTTTAGAAGTGGCCATGTTTAAATAAAAGGCTGCGCAATCTCTCCTACCAAAATAGGAGAGTTTGCGCATCTGCTACTTAGGAGAGATGGCGCATTTACACTTACCTTTCAGTGCTAGGAAAGATTACGCAGCTTATTGATAAATTTACATGAATTGCAAATTACGTGTAAAACATGTGAATGAATCAATTTTGAAATAATTTCGAAAAAATACATAATTATCGAAACTAAATTTGCAACAAATTAATTTGCAAAAAAGAAAACTTTTGTAGATAAAAATTTTATTAATAAATTAATAATACAGTTGTTATTAAATTAATTTTATGTAATTATTTTTGTTAATAAATTAATAATATATTTGTTAATAAATTAATAATATATTTGTTAATAAATTAATTAAATATTTATATATATATATATTTTTAATTTATGAACAATTAATTTGCCAATAAGTTAATTTTGTTAACTAAAATAAATTTTCTAATAACACCTACAATGTTTTGGGAAAGCTTTCAGCCATTCCAAATAGCTTAGTGCCATCGAAATCAAAATGAAACAGAGTGCAATTAATGTTACTGATCCGCAAAATATACATGAAAAAAGACTTAAGAAGGATGCCACTGCAAAAAGAACAGCTGAAGATAAGGTGCTTCCAGAAAAAGTGGGATAAAAAAACTAAAGGGAAAAAACGAAGGTCAATGAGGATGAGTGCACTGAATGTCTGGAACTGTACCAGGAGTCAACTTCGACCACTGACTAGATTCAATGTATTGCTTCTGGCAGGTGATTGTACGAAAGCTGCAAGATTTACAACAATAAGTGCATCGATTGCGGACGACGACAACTTCGGTTAGCAAACAAAATAATTGAAACTGTGGAAATGAAAATGATGTAATTTTCAAGTTAAACATGGTATCAAGTAGATTAATGTTATTTTGTAATCTTAGTAGGGCTTGCTTTTACTGATATTTACATCTTCTTCTTAAATTAAAATTTCTTAACGGTTGTTAAAAATTTTTCTTTTTTTTTTTCTTATTTAAACATTAGGTTGAAATATTCATTCCTAATACAATAATATTTACTCACAAAAACCTTACAACAATCTCATTTAAGTGTAATTATTATTGTTAACAATTTAATTGTTATTATTAATAACAATCTCTTCTACCCATGTGCGCAATCTCTCCTACCCATGTGCGCAATCTCTCCTACCCATGTGCGCGACCTACCCTGTAAGGAGAGATTGCGCAAAATAGTTTCCTTGGTTTTATTACTGGTGTTCTATTAAATTACAGCATAACAATAAAATAACAATGGAAATGCGTGAAAAACAAATGAAGTCAAAAATATTCATGCATAGTTTAGCAAAAAGTTAATGTTTAGGTTTTTTATTATTATTCTTTTGAAATGTGCGCAGACTCTCATAGCTTTACGTTAATTTTTTTTATAGAAAAAACAAATGATTGAAGTATATTTTGATTTATGCAGTTCAGTTTTTTATATGCATTACAGAATCAAAATAAGAAATATTATCTTCCTCATATTCTCCACTATCATGATTAGCTTATACATTTTTTTTTTTTTTTTTTTTTGTAATGCATCTTGCCTAACTCTATTTTCTTGCTTACATAATTTAAGAATTTTATGATTAAATTAAATATACACATTTGATGTAATTAGTCTGTGTTTTATTGTACGTGTATGGTATATATTAAATAAATTATTTTTCACTTAGAATTCCTCAGTTATTTTGTTTAGATTTTTTCAAAAACTAAAAGCTATTGTTTTTATGCATTTGTTTCCCAATGTGGCCACTGGATGTTTTGGGTTTAGGAGCCACTGGCTCCTTTCAGATTTTGGCAAACTGCACCTATATCTCGCACCACTTTTTTCAAAACAAAATTTATTTTCCGATGGCCGAATTTTGTTTTCTATGAGTCGGGCCGTTCCCGGGCTTGGAGATTTAGGCCCGTGCAGACCTCTACCATGTACCATTTCAATGTATTTATGAATTTTAAATGTGAACATTGCATTTTTTTGCTGGTGGTACGGCAAAAGTACGAGTTGACTCGTATGAATTTTGATTAAATGGTAAATTGTCTAAAACTTTAACCCCTACTTTTTACCATCTATTATTTGGAATTACCGTACAAAGAATCTGCGGGCCCCAGTAGTAATTCAAATTCGTTGCGCCCTACTATAAATATGATACTATAAAACCTGCTATGACGGAAACACAAACAGTCGGTGTGAAATACCATTTAAGATGCGTTGTTTTCGTCTTTGCAGGCATAATTGCATGGTATTATTTTTAGCGGGATCATGAAACATTTCCATGTAAAGTAGGATTCCGTTATAGCCACCAATTGGAAAATAAATTTGCTCGGTAGTATCTTTTTTAAAAAGTGATATATATAATCTTACAGTTTTATTATTTTTCTCTTTTACATTATTACAGTTTATGTAAATTTTCGTGATTCTACAGTCATTATTCTTAAAAAAATGTATTACACAGGACAAATTTCCCATTTTCTGCGACTGCTAAAGATGTACTGTCCCCTTAAAAAGTAATAAATATTAAAAATATTTCTTAAAATTTTCGAACAAATCGGTCTAAAATTTTAAAGCTAACAATCTTTAAACACTTACTAACATTGATTTCTGCTGATTTTTAATAAAAACCAACTGGTTTCCGAACGTAAAACGCTAAATTATCAAATATGTTATACATATACAAGAGTAGGAGCCCTGAGCCCGGATCTCCTGGCCAGGCCGTAAAGATATGTTCTAGCAAATTCTGACTTTTTAACACTTTCCAACAAAGTTGAAAAGTGTTTATGACTTCGGTTTGTCTGTCCGTCTGGCCACGCTCGAACTCTCATAAATATGCTCGGATCGTTCTGAAATTTTTGGATGTTAGTGACCTTTACCATAGCACGTTCCCTATTTCAAATGAAGTTTGAAGCATGTTTAGTTCATTTACAAGGACAGTCAAATTTTTCCGTTACATTACGACCAATGGGAAAAAATCGCTTCAAATGCTTTTGATTGGTGTCACACTCTTTCAAACATAGTAAAATTGATATTCATTTATGAAGTCCACTAAAATATGCATTCTGTTGAATATGCGGTGCAAAGAATAGTTATTGTTCATTTACAGGCCACACAAAGGAATTCCGTTCATAATGGTATTGGGGGAATTGTTTGCGGTGTACTTGAAAATATTTCTGATACTATATTGTATCCGAATTATTAACACTTTCCAACAAAGTTGAAAAGTGTTTATGACTTCGGTTTGTCTGTCCGTCTGTCCACGCTCTAACTCTCGTAAATATGCTCGGATCATTCTGAAATTTTTGGATGTTAGTGACCTCTACCATAGCACGTTCCCTATTTCAAATGAAGTTTGTAGCATGTTTAGTTCATTTACAGGGACAGTTAAAAGTTTTCCGTTACATTACGGCCAATGGGAAAAAATCGTTTCAAATGATTTTTAGTGGTGTTACACTCTTTCAAACATAGTAAAATTGATATTCATTTTTGAAGTCCACTAAATTATGCATTCTGTTGAATATGCGGTGCAAAGAATAGTTACTGTTCGTTTACAGTGGGCCACACAAAAGAATTCCGTTCATAATGGTATAGGGGGAATTGTTTGCGGTGTATTTGAAAAGATTTCAGATACTATATTGCATCCGAATTACTGCATATTAGTAATGATTGCTCGAAATGCATTTTTAATTATGATATGCATTTTTTCACTATATTTATGCATACTATAAAGTGCGTGTAAATGCTATAGTTCATATACAGGGCTACAGAATTGAATTCGTAAAGGTTACTGAGTATTAGCATAAATTGCTTAAAGGTGGGTTTTAAAGGAGTTATGCATTTTTACGCTGAACTGAATTTAGTTTGCTAAGAAATATTTGTAGAATATAGATAAAATGATATACGGGGCCACGCAAAGAGAAGATATTTGGATACACGGCCGTCTATGGGGGATAATTTCTGGAAATGTAATTTCAGTAGTTTTAAGAGTGTTTTAGTTTGAATTAAATTTTAGCTAAATAGTGGCATGTAAAAGGTACTAGGTAAACTACAGGGTTGCACAAAAGTATTCAAGTATGTTTCCATCTATTAGTATAAATTGCTGAAAGATGAATTTCAACCTGTTATGCATTTTCTTTCTAAACTAAATTTTCCCATTATATAGTATATATATCAACCTACAGATCAAATACAGGTCTGTTCAAAAAAATTGGAATCATATTTGGCTATAGAGGGTACCTACTGAAATCAGTTTTTGAAATGTTTTATGCGTTTTATAAAACGTTTACTTAGTTATCTTATTTACCTTATTTCCCTAAATAACGAAGTTTTGTTAAAACATTCAGGAAGTGTTGGAAAGTGTTTCATAATCTATGCTTAACGCATGATTTTCTTTCTTGTTAATTTTATTATTTGTTAGCTATTTTAACTTAAACTTAATAAATTTGCGTCAAGAAGAGCGAGTCTTCTTTTTTTTTTTGCTGTTTTATTTAATGAACCAGGACCGAAGTCGGGCCCCCTAGGAGAGCGAAGCTCTGGTAATTTTTACCTGTTGTACCCAATCTGTACGGACCTGGAGTGTTTTACAGCATACTTCCTTTATAAAACAAATTAATATCACAGATAATCTTCATTGCTTAAAGAAAAAAAAAAAAAAAAAAAAATTGTCATTTCAACATCAGCACTTTAAGTAAATGTTCATTTGAATTCATCTTTTCTCCATTCTTAGAGTGATTTCAATTTCTCCGTTTTTATCTTCATTTTATCTCACTATCATCTGAGAAAAAATTATTTTCTGAAATATAACATAAAACAGAAAAGAAAAAAATCTTTTAGCCACCAACGCTCATGAAGCCGTTAACTGTAAATCTGAGAATCAATAGAGCTCTTGGAAAAAAAAAAAAAAAAAAAAAGAATGAACAGAAGTATTCAATTTTTTCCCTTTTTATCTGTGAATGATTTGATAACGTAAATGATGTTTCCGCTGTTTTTGCAATTCATTCCTTTTTCCTGTGTGAGGAGATTTGAGCTGACAGTTTCAAGATTCTACAGGAGAAGGAAGATATTTCATTTTTATTCGACAGTCACGAAAATTTCGAATTACAGGAATGAGGAACGGAAGAGCAGAGTGCAATATGTGGGTGGTTTACGAAAGTGTTTCATAATTTCAGATTTTTAACAGCGGTGATTCAGTGCTTGCTTTATGCATCAATGCTGAATAACGTTCCTTATATGATGCAATTTATGGTGAATTTGCCATTGCAATTTTCTTCATTTTTTTCTTTTCTTCTTTTCATCGAACTTTTTAAAACCTTAGTTAAAACTGGTAGGAAAGTAGTAGTTCATGGGGCTCACATGATTCCTACGCGACTGGAAAACGTGGAAAACAGGGAATTGTCAGGAAAAATGATAAGTGCTCAAAAAGTCATGGAAAAGTCAGGAAAAAATATTTCTTAAACCTGCAAAGTCATGTTTTTTTTTTTTTTTTTTTTTTTTTTTTCTAATGCAGTTTCATGTGTCTAGATTCCTCCGAGTTCCGTTCGCAAAAAAGTTATGATTTTTCAGTTGCAAGTACAATTTTCGCTAAATTCACATTTTTAACATAAAGATGTTATAGCTATACAAATTTATTTCCAAATAAGCGATACCTCTGCGAAAGAAATGTTGAGTCATGTTAACTAGGATGAGATATCATGAATATTTAAATGAGAGAAAGAAAGAAAATTATGAAGCAAGCAAAAAAGAAAAGCTGTATAGCTGAAATTAACATGTTTAAAAGACAGAAAAAAAAAAGAAAAAAGAAATTAAGCTTACACAACAAACTGCTTCTGAAACAACACAAATAAATGATATGGCGGCAGAACTGTCTAAAAAAATTTTAATATTTAATAGGTGCAAATTAAATTATGTAAATAAAAATTATTTTGAATCCTCCTTAGTTGTATTTTAGGTTTTTTTGTTTTTTTGTTAAATTGTTTTTAATTTGGTATTATTTTTTATATTTTAAATATCAAAGGATATAGATTTTTAGTTTCAATTTTAAAGGTTATTTTCATTTTCAGAGGTGTTTACATTTTATTCTTATCAATTTATTCTCTTTTTCTGTATAATTTTAATCATTAAGATCTAGAATTTTAATTCGTGTTTTTAAAAATGTCGTGAATAGTGGTCAGGCAATTTTAGGAAATATGGTCTGGAAAATTTGGAAAAGTCAGGGAATTTTGTTATTCAAATAGAATATTGAACCAGGGCTGCAGAGTCGGAGTCGGGCCCATTTTTGAGCGAAAGATTCGGAGTCGGAGTCGGCCCATTTTGAGAGAAAGAGTCGGGTTCGGAGTCTGCCCATTTTGAGTGAAAGAGTCGGAGTTGGATCTGTTAAAATTCCCGGAGTCAGAGTCGTCCATTTTTTCCACCGACTCCGCAGCTCCGGTATGAACCCTGTGCTCAACAAGCCCTTCCCACCAGTGTTGATTTCAGACATTTTACTTAGTAAGCACAAAATCAAAAGTTTATGCACATAAAAATCTTACAAATACACATAAAACGGTAGCAGATGTGGCAAAAGAAATCATTTATCCGAAGAAACCTGAGACTGCTGAAAATTTCAGATTAGGCTTTACCGGATGGAAACTTCGATTATTTATTTTATTTATTTTTGTCGTTTAAAGTTACTTTTTACACACACGAAAATCATATTTTACTACCTAGAAATCGAGATCGAAAGTGAAAGGGCAAGTTTGGGAAGCACGCCATAAGCAAGCAAACGATAACAAAAACTTTTAGCACAGCATCCAGCTCTCGCCTCTCCATCCACCCCCCCCCCCTCCCCTTCTCAAGAGCTGAAGTTGCAAAAATGGGAGGCATTCTAGCTCCGCCAATTTTTAATCAATCAACTTGATTTTTTGAAAAATAATCGTCACATGTTTTTATAATGACATACATAACTAGTATGTTGTGGCCATCACAAAACTTTCTTCTATCTCATACATGTCAATACTTCAAAATTCACTATCTCAGTGCCAAATTAAATGGCAATCTGTGTTCATCATGAAAATTCTAAAAATATGAAATTCCGTGGATTAGTTCTCGAGGTATGACCGTCGCTGAAATCGTGTAAATCCAGCAAAATAGCAGCGCCACCTATTGGGTTATTTACATCAGAACCTAATTATCACCAACTTATGTCAACGTCTAACTGAATATGAAGTTTGAGGAAAATTCGTGCATTAGTTCTTGAGATAGAGGTCTTGAACAAATCATGACAAATGCAGCATAGAAGCGCCACCTGTTGAGCGATTTGTAACAACAATATTAATCAGCAGCAATATTAATCAAGTTATACTTGAATATCAAGTTAGATGAAAATTCGTGCATTAGTTCTTGAGATAGAACTATTGAGGAAATAGTTCAAAATGCAGCACAGCAGCGGCACCTATTGGGCGATTTACACCAACACGCAGTCAGCATCAAGGATGAGGCATGAAGGACTAACTAAATCCGAAGTTTGATGAAAATGTGTGCATTAGTTCTTGAGATAGAGCTACTGCGAAAATAGTGTAAATCCTGCAAAGTGCAGCATAGCAGCGCCACCTGTTGGGCGATTTACACCAAAACATAAACAGCGTCCATTCATGTCAAGGACTAACGGAATCTGAAGTTTTATAAAAACCCGTGCATTAGTTCTTGAGATAGAGCTTTTGCGGAAATCCTGCAAAATGCTACATTGCAGCGCCACCTGCAGGGTGATTTACACCAAAAACTAATCAGCACCAATCTATATCAGGGACTACCTGAATATAAATTTTTATTAAATTCCGTGCGTTAGTTCTTGAGATAGAGCGCCCACAAAATTTTTGTCACATACATACAGATAGACAGACAGGCGGACAGACAGACAGACACACAGACATTTTGTAAAAACATGTTTTTTGGAATCTCTGACCCATAAAACGTGTAAATCCGTCGAAAACTGGAATTCGAAAATTTTCATGAAACCAATACTTTCTTCTTGTAAAGATAGAAGAAAGTAAAAATTTGTTAAATATTGACACTTTTTTAAAAAACTTTTGACTTATGAAATTTTTGGTTGAAAATTTATGTTTTACATTGAATTGAAGCTACAGGGTGTTTCATAAAAGATGGGCAAAAACTTAACAGGTGATAGTATATATCCAAGCAAACAACTTTTATCAAAGAATGCATGGTCGGAAATAAAACGCAAAGATGCTGGCGCATTTGGAAACTTGGTCCATCCAAACGTTAAAAAGATCCTCCATTCCTGTTGCGAGTTATCGGGGGAAGAACGACACTAATAGCATATAAATGTGATATCGAGAAGAAGAAGGATACGTATGCAAAAATACGTTCGCCTCGATTTATACATAAAAGCCGCTGATCCTAGAGTGCAACTATCAATCGTGGTAGGGACGTATCGGAAGATGTTTCCCTTCACCTTCACTAATAGGAACAAGTTGGAAATTCTACGTCAAACGTGGCAAACGAGGTGCGTTTGTACTATAATTAATTTTATAAATATTTTTTGCACCGCATATTGTACTGAATGTATATTTTAATGCACTTCATAGGGCAAATCAATTTCACACTGTTCGAAAGGCTGTTAAATCATTAAAATGCACTTGAGATATTTTTTTCCCACTGGCTGTAACATAACGAAAAACTTTTGACTGTCCCTGTAATTAAACTATAGATCCGATTTTCATAAAATTTGAAATGGCTTGACAAAATTTTGCAACAATCATACATTTAAAATTTCAGACCATTCGGTTGGATAGTTTTTGCTCTGTTATATGCGGACGGACGGACAGACAGACAGACGGACGGACGGACTGAACGACGACTATAGGTGCTACGTATTTATATAATTACGAATGCACCTAAAAAGGTTGATATGCATTTTATCTACGGAACTGCAAATGGAAATGACTTAGAGGCTCAACGATTAATTGCTTATTTAATCATATGCATTAAACTTGCTTTTGTCACTTAAACGTTCTTTGTGTATTCTTGCCTCGTATAACAACGTCCCCTTCGACGCCCTCTAGCACCTTTGCGTTTTAATTCTGACCATGCATTCTTTGATGAAATTTGTTTGTTTGGATGTGTACTATCACCTCTCAAAATTTTGCCCATCTTTTACGAAACACCCTGTATCTATCTGTCTATATTATAAAGGACAAACGTGTCCATGCGTAACGCTGACGTCATTTTGATGGTGGCAACAGCAGACGATAAAATTTCGCTTTAAATGAATTTTTTTTTAACATCTCATATTTTCGATTTTCCCACCGTCGAAACTAGAAAAAAAAATGTACTTTCACTTGCAATTTGTTTGAAAACTATATCGCAATTTACTCATTTTTCATGTTATTAAAAATAATTTTCCAGCACGATTTTTTTTTTTTTTTAGTCTATCTCTATCGCGCGATTATGACACATCGTCTTTGTTTCCGTTTGCACTTCGGTTATTATAAATATTGTGTCGTTCGGAGAGTCTTTTCGGTTTGGGAAAATCAATTCGTATCGGAAAATTCTGCCCGTTAATTACTAGACATTAGATATCGGAATTAATCTCTAATAATTAAATGAAAGAATTTTCCGGTACGAATTAATTTTCCCAAACAGAAAGGACTTTCCCAACGACCTAATATTTCAGCATTTGTTTCCATAACGAAGTGAAAACATCATCAAAAAAAAAAATAAAATAATATAAACAAAGCACAAATTTAACAGGCATGTAATCGAACTTAAAAAGGACTGCTTTAAGTACTGAAATCTTTGGTGATTTCTTCGGCTATTAACTGATACCAAAGGATCGCTTTTAATTAATTTCAAAACTTTATTTGAATGCGAAATGGACACTATTCAAAGAAAAATTATTTTTGGTGTTGCCAGTGGGCAATCTAATAAATATGCTATATCAATATATAAAAATGGTTTTTCCCTTATATTCTGTAACCCGGTAGGTCCGGGTTGCATTCCCTATTTTTACTAAAATTGCAAATTTTCTAAATCAGCTACGTATTCTACTAGCTTTTGAAATACAAAAATTTCTTTCAATGTTCTAGGTTCTAATGCTTATACCATGAGTCGGCGTATCCACCGCTTGACACTCTTTTTTTTTCCAAACGCTCTTGCCCATCAGCTGTCAAGCCGCTATATATAATATATCAACTAAAAAATACATAGATTTCATATTTTAATATTATGTGTATAATATTTATTGTAAATGGACGCCACAAAAAAAAAAAAATAAATAAATAAATAAACAACAAAAAAAAAAAATTCAATTTCAGGACGTCAAAATGTGTTGCCCTCTAACGGGTTCGTCTTAATGGGTAGGTTTGGAATCCCGGATTAGCCAAGTTGTCAGGTTTATCAAATATGGTTATTTTTAGGGTTCCGTACTTAAAAAGTAAAAACGGAACCATTATAAGATCCCTCCTGTGTCTGTCTGTCTGTCAAACTATGCAACGTGGAAAGTTGAAATTGGGAGAAGTAATAAAGACTATTGACCCACATATTTACAGATTAATAAATATTCATAAATATATTTAGGAAAAATGTAGAGGGGATAATTAAGTTACTTGAAAAAAATAAATCTTTTCTTTGTATATCGTGTGGGGTATCGTGTGAAATCTTTCGTAACGCTGAAATCAAAAATACATTTCATTTAATTTTAGGTATTATATTTTCAAAGTTATGGTGGAAAATGTAGTGCAAAAATATGCTCCCCCCCCCCACACACACACACACCTAATTCCGAATCTCTTGAAACTAAAATTATGAAAAAATTAGAGGTAGTAGACATTAATTTAAACCTTGCAGGAAAATTATAGAGATTACTCTAGGTCACAGTTTTTGAGAAAATTGCATTTTTCCGTTATACTCAAATTTTGATTTACGGGCTTCAGCAAAAGTGTTGAGCAGAGCTGAAGGTACCTATCGTAGCAGAAGTATAAAAGCATTGTTGATCATGAATTTCGAAAAAAAATCATCGGTAATTAGCCGAGATATTAACCCTAAAAGACACGGGCGGTTTTGACATACATATGACAGGGACGGCGTACTCTATGCTCCATCGTCTTTTAAAGACTAGATAACAATTTTTAACGATATATTTATGTAATGCAATGCCCAGTAGCAGTATAAAAGCAATAAACGTCAAATTGTTAAAAACAGACTAATTTAATGAGAATTAATCACATAAATACTATGGGATTCGCGACTAGTTTCCATTGAGTGGCTCTCTCAATACACCTACTATGCCTTTAAAGGTTAACTAAAAACCTATATGGAATAACAAATATACAGAATAGCTATATTTTCTATTATTTAGGTTCCATATATCTTTGAACTTTCATGGTATATCCATTTATACTTTTCTAGTATACAGGGTGCAAAGGAAAGTCCCTTTAACCTGAAAATACTTGTGAACGGAGAGAGCTACAGCTATGCAAGTGAGGTAACGGTATAGTAAAGCGACTACGCCCGATTTAATGAAAACGACAGCAGCGCCCCCTAGTGGCGAAATTTGGAAGATAGCCACAGCAAATCTAAAACAAAAAGAGATAGAGCAAAATTTCCAGATAGAAAGTTTTAGAGCATCAATTAATTAATAGAATACGAATTTGGTTTACATGGATAAGATAAATCTTCGCCTGTTTACTCAAAAATGTCCGAAATCGATGCACTCCATTTTGTGTAAACGTTTGAATGGAATAATCAGAAGTATGAAGAAATACGCACAATTAATGCTATAAATACGTACTTTTCTCAATACATTTTGATAAAGTTCGCCATTGCTCACGATACACATTTGTATTCGCGAGAGTAATTCTGCATGCAAATTTCTCGGCATGGAACGTCTATTGCAAGCCTCTTCAATACGACGATATAGATTTAATCCTTTCAAAGGCGGTCACTAGACGGTCTAGCCACCTAATTTTAATTCCAAAACTGACAAATGGCACCAAGAATATTTTAATAAAATTTTGCTTTTGTAATGAAAGTGCAAATTAGCGGGGTTTTGTTTTCTGAGAAATTCGTTTGAATATTCTGGTGTCAGTCAATTATTTCATCAGCTTACGAACAGAATTCTTCTGGCCCTGAAAGGGTTATTCTAAAATTTTAAATGCATTGGAAATTAAATTTTTACAGACATTACAGCACAGTATAACGTCACAATCTGCAATTGTGCACGGCTACATTTCCGGAATGTGAATAGGCAAAGTAGAATCGTCGCTCAT
This sequence comes from Maratus speciosus, assembly GCA_963932465.1. Taxonomy (NCBI): domain Eukaryota; kingdom Metazoa; phylum Arthropoda; class Arachnida; order Araneae; family Salticidae; genus Maratus; species Maratus speciosus. The sequence continues at coordinate 92,431,164 of OZ010786.1, read as the reverse complement.
CGATTTCGTACATTTTTGGGTATGCAGGCGACGATTTATCTCATCCGTGTGAACCAAATGTCGTTTTGTACTAATTAATTGATGCTCTAAAACTTTCTAATTCGAAAATTTGCTCTACCTCTTTTTCGTTTTCGATTTGCAACGGCTATCTTCCAAATTTCGCCATTAGGGGTGCCGCTGTCGTTTGTATTAGGTCGGGCGTAGTCGCTTTACTGTACCGTTACCTCACTAGTATAGTTGTAGCTCTCTCCGTTCGCAAGTATTTTCAGGTTAAAGGGACTTTCCTTTGCACCCTGTATACTATACAGCTATACCCAACCCTACGTTGGTCGGGTTTTTACAAAGTCTTATTATTCTTTTGGCAACGGTATTTTTTTAATAATATACTTACTAATTCATATATTATTGTACGGAACCCTCTGTGCGCGAGAAATACTCGCACTTGACCGTTTATTTTCTTTCAGTTAAAAAAAGAAAATCTAAATACAAGAAAAGCAGGACAGGCTGTCACTATTTACTCGTTGTTAAATTTAAAAAACCGTCAATCCATACTTTGTAATCACGATTCCAGCCGTACAACTGTACAACTCTGTAGATAGTTATCTACAGAGTTATTAAACAGGACAATGTAATCAGGGCGGAAAATAGAAATATCCACGAAACGAAACGCTATTTCAAAATTATTGTTGACTAAAAACAAATTTTTTTAAGTAATAAACAAATTTATTTCTAACCTTACAAAATGTTTACTATTCGAGATAAAATAAAGTGCCGATGTTTAATCCGCACGATGTTTAGTCTTCAGTCACACATCAGAAAATAACAGGCCGATGAGAATTTGGTCATCTATCTCGTACGTCGTTCACTTGGAGTAGGAATTAGTGCAATTTATTACATTTAATACAGATTTTAATTAAAATACCTATTTCATAGCCGTGGGTATGGATGATGGGTTATCACAGTGATGTTAAATGCATCACCGCTCCTTCTGTCCATTTTTTCGGATGAACCTGAACTGGGACGGAAGTATTAATGTTTTTTCTGGAACTGTAACAATATGTTTCAGTAATTCCACGAACGGGAACGATATTTACCTTAATTTCACTAACCGGAACAATATTTGTCCTAATTTCATTCCGGTGCATTTCGAGCCCCGGCTGTAACAACCCAAGGTCGAGTTCTTTGGACAGGTCCCGGTTTCCAACTGGACTGGAGAGGAGAGCAAGAGATGAAATTTGCATCTTCTCAATAGAGATTGCATAGCGATTGTTTAATTTTATTTTTAAAAAGATCAGATTTCTGATATTGTTGAAAGCACGTGAAATCGCAACTATTCCCATTTTTGTAACTCTCATTCATTTGTAACCACATCGTTATGACGTCAGCGTTAACGAAACACACTTTTTGTAATTTTTAATGATTTAGGAATTTAGCTTTCATTTCTAACGTGCGTGGCCAGGAACTTTCGTATTGTTTAATTCTGAAATCCGCAACTGGCAGATAGTCAAATTAGACGATATTATTTATAACTATTCAATCGATGTAATTTTTAATTTGGATTTTCTTTTTTAGCTCTACATCTGGAATTTATACGAGTTTATTTTTTCTTCATAATTGTGCTGACTTTTGTAGCTGTTTATACACAAACAAAACCCGACTTAAACAATTTGGGGCTCAAGATGCATTATGGACTTTGGGGCACAGTTGGGCAAATTTGTAATCTCAATTATCCGCAATGTAATTACAAGTTAATTGCATGTAATTTATTACAGCTACACACATTCAAACACAGAAATTTCGTCAAATAATTGGATGGGGTTCCGGGTACAATGCTGCAAGAATTTTTTAAGGCATGTAATTTTAACTATAATTAATTACATACAATTAAATTGTAATTACACTGCAGATAATTGCAATTAGAAATTTGCACAACTCTGCTTTGGGATCTCTGTCCTCATTTACTTGCCAATTGGATAGAACTGTAATACATTTAAAGTTGAACATTCACAATTTTCTGACATTTGTATGTAGTTTACAAAATTATAAACGATTTTAATGCTTATTAAATTTATCCAGTTTGTAAATAACTAAAATGTAATGTGAATTATAATCCAATAAATATGTAAAAGTAATGTAATCCAATATAATAAAGTATTACAATCCAATAAGGTCACACGCTAGAAGTTCTGAATTATTTGCCACTCTGAAATAATTGAGTACAGCTACATTCTTTTTCAGTTTTTCTGCTGTTGACTGTTATCGGCAAGATTTATATAAATTGCTATCCCCTGAAAAAGATGCAGCAGATGTCACAGAGAATGAGAGACGTGAACTCCTTCACCTCACTGTGGTAATTCTCAAGTAAGTGAAAATCCTCTACTTATCACGTTTTTCTTCCAAAAAAGATGCGAGGTGTTAATAAAGATAATTTAAAAATCAATATTCTGTGGAAAAGATTTTTGAGTTAGGTTTGAGTAACAGTGGTGAGGAAGGCCACATTTTCATGTCTTAATTTGTCTTTATGATGCACCAATTGACAAAGTGGCCGGGCGTAATTACAACGTTGCAAAGTTAACTGCAGACGAAAAAGCATTTGGATTAGAAAAAGAATTGAAAATTACAATAGAGTACCGAATTATGGTAAGACATAAACTTCAACCAGAAGGTGATTGGTCAACGGGGCGGTGCACAACATCTTGTATGAAGAATCTGTTTGAGCATCTGCTCTACTCCTTATAGTTGGGTTGTATTTAATGATTTTATCCAGGTCCTTTTAAAACAAAACGATTTTTTACTATTTTGCCGATTACAAAATCGTGGATCGATAATGGGATACCTTGAACCAGAATTCAAATACATTTGTCTCTTGATTTACGATCCGTTACGATTCAAAAATCTGCGTCAATATAGGTACGCCGAAATCCCTTTAGGGTCATCGTATGGTGTTTTTGGCCGGGTAATGAAGCTTAAGAATCTAATTGCTCAAAGTACCTTTACAAATGATATATTTGATATAGATTTGGTCGAAGAGGGCATATGATCGCCTTGCATCATCGCTCATTTTTGGAAGAAAAATTAAAAGTCTACCCAGCACATCATATTTTTAAATTATATTTACTAAACGTATCTTTCAAAAAATATTTTTCACTATCCGCAATCGCTTTCTGATTTTTACTTTCTTCTATCTTCAATAGAAGAAAGTATTGTAATCAAAAACATTTTCGACTTTCGGTTTTCGACGGATTTACACATTTTAGGGGTCAGAGATCCCAACAATCATGTTTATGCAAATAGTCTGTCTATCCGTGTGTCCATCTGTCGTCAACGTATGCATAGAATTGAACGAAATATTTTGTGTATGTTTTTCGCTGCGGCAATAGCAGGTGCTCTTACAATTTAGAAATATTCTACCGGAAGGAGGCACTGTAATAGCGATTTTTGTGTCATTTAAATTATTGTACCATGGAAAGTGCATGAAGTTATTCATAGAAATGAACCAAATTTTTTGTGTATGTTTTTGGCTATGGCCAGCAATTTCTCCTTGAATTTGAAAATATTCCGCCGGAAGGAATCGCTCTTATAGCGATTTTTGTGCCATTTTCTTTATTGTACCATCGAAAAGTATATGAAGTTATGCATAAAACTGAACAAATTTTTTTGTGTTTGTTTTTGGGTGTGACCAACAGTTCCTCCTTGAATTTGGAAATATTCTATGTGAAAGGGGCTGTGACAAAAATCGCTGTGATAGCGATTTTTGTATAAGTTTCTCAATTCTTCATAGTTCTATTCTCCATCGGTGGCTCGTGCATCGACGGGAACTCGCGTCCTGCTAAGCCGGCTATACGCAAACAGCTGATGGACAACACTATTGATGAAAAACTATTGATTTTAATAAATATCATGGTCGAGATTATCTCGTTTTTTCTCCGCTTAATTGACTGAAGCAGTAATTTAAGATGAAAGTCAAAGTTGGCATAGCATTGAACTAATAACACTGAAGTATTAACATCTGTAACTACTTTTTGAAATATTAAGATGTAAGAGATAGAAGAAAGTTTTGGGATTGGCACATCCAACTAGTTCCTTTTAACGAGACTTCATAGCTGCGACAATTCGGCTTGACGAAAATACTAGTAAGACAATGGCGTAAAGAGCCCACAAGAAAGTAGGCTGATTTAAGGCCGCCGAACGTCTTAACGCATTACTGTTTGGGTTGTTTGTGCAAAATATTTTGCGTGTAGTTGGCACATTTTAAGGCTTTCGACTCTGTTGCATGACAAACTAGTCGGATAGCAATCCCAAAATTTTCTTCTATCTCATACATGTTAATACTTCCTGAAAAATGCAGTACATCAGCGCCATTAATTAGGTGATTTAGACCAAAATCTAATCAGCATAACAACTTATGTCAACTTCTCACCCAATCTGAAATTTGATGAAAATCCGTGCATTAGTTTTTGAGATAGAGCTATTGCGCAAATCGTAAACAATTATGTATAGCAGCACCACCTGTTGGGTGATTTACACCAGAAACTAATTAGGACAAATTTATACCGGGGACTAACTGAATCTGAAGCTTCATGAAAATTCATGCATTAGTTCTTGATTCTCTATTGCTGAAATCGTGAAAAATGCAGCATAACAGCGCTACTTGTTGCTAGATTTACACCAAAAAGTAAACAGCACTAACTTATATCAGGGAGTAACTGAATCTGAAGTTTGATAAAAATTTGTGCATTATTTCTTGAGATAGAGCTATTGAGATAATCCTGAATAATACAGCATAGCAGTACCATCTGTTGGACGATCTTCATCAAAATGTAATCAGCCCCAAATTATATCAGGAACTAACTGAATCTGAAGTTTGATGAAAATCCGTGCGTTAGTTCTTGAGATAGAGCTATGGTGGAAATCGTGAAAAATGCAGCATAGCAGAGCCACCTGTTGGACGATTTACATCAAAAAGTAATCATCAACAACTTATGTCAACTTCTAACCCAATCTAAAGTTTCGTGAAATTCCGTGCATTAGTTCTTGAGATAGAACGCCCACAAAATTTTTGTCACATACAGACTCACAGATTGACAGTGTGACAGACAGACTGACAGACAGACGGTTTCTAAAAGCCATCAAGTCGGGTTCAGGACCTTCAAAAACGTATAAATCCCTCGAAAACAGGAAGTCGAAATTTTTCACGAATCCAATACTTTCTTCTTGTAAAGATAGAAGAAAGTAAAACATGGAAAACATGATTAAATGCATTTTCTGTAAGGTAGAACTAGAAGCCGCGACCTTAGTCAATGATATTTTTTTAAATAAACATTAATAAATTCTCGTTCAATGTCGCCAATGTGTTAATGTGTTATTTTGTTATATTATTATGTCCTGTTTATTAAGAAATTTCGATGTGTCTTGTACTTTCCTTTATACCACATAACATATATATGTTGTAACACATATACGTATAGGTCGCCGACATTTAATGAACAGTTTATGCGAGAAGTAAACCCTATTTAGTATACGTTGAAGAGAAACTTTTTCTCTGCTCCCCATGGCAACGAAGGACGCGCGATGCGCGCGCATCCTACCTTAGAATGCGACTTCAGTTTTTATGGCTTGAACGACAGGAAGAGATGTTTTGATTTTAAAAAGCATGATCGCTGTAATTTTTTTACAGTTTGTTGATGAGGCTAAGCCTCCCTTGTTCGAAAAACCAGATTAAGTATTTCATAATACTTGTTGTAAATATATATAGAATCATGTACCTGTAAATATTCATTAAATATTTCAAGAAAAGAATTCAAGCACCTCCTTCATTGATTTTGTGTTCGACTGTCTTTGAAATTTTACACAACGTCTCCGGCTTTCATGACTCACGAGAAGTCAAGAAAAAATATTTTTTTATGCCTCCGGACACTAACTTGTTAAGATATTGCTGTTAGTGATTAAATGCATCCTAGGTAGAGGTCTGCACGGGCAGAATGAAGACGAATTTTCAAACAGGCCGGGTCGGCAGAATTAGGACAATTTTTTCAACGGACCGGGCCGAGACGATAAAAAAAAAAAAAAATAGCGCCGATAAAATATGAGCTATTTTGAATGAATGCGACTTTCGCGAGAATAAATATAAATGTTCGTGATGCTAGTTTGACAACATCAATACAGAAATGTAACATGTCCAGCGTAGAGATCGGAATCGGAGAGTTACATGGTATCTGACCTGGGCTTAGGTTTTTTTTTTCCTCAAACTCTTGCCGTGCCGACATCAGGCTTGCATTTCTTTTTTACACAGTCGAGCCGTGCCGGAATTGGACTTAATTGTTCTCAGGATGTGTAGAGCAAGCAATATGTTTTGTAAAAATATTAATAGCGATAATGAACTTCTGTAATCTTTGAAAATATATTTTAAGGTGGTTCTCAAATTCACTGTTCGACAATGCGAAACTTTGACACATGCTCTAACTAATTTTTAACTGTTTAAAGCAGAAAATTGACAAGCCTGACTTATTGAAGGGATTTGGAATCTATTGATGGTTTCCATTTTTGATAAATTAATTACTTGCCGAGATATAAGAGATTCTTGTCAGGTGGCTTCACGTGGCTTTTCACTTTTCCCGCGCTGTCGCTTCCGGAAATTCAATTCACTCAATAAGAACACCTGTTAATCTTCTGTGTTTCCGAAAAGAAATGAATTCAGAAATGTGTCAGAAAGTATTTCCTTTAGATCTGAGAAAAGCCTTAATAAAGGACAGAGAATTTTTTTTACAATTCTACTTTTTATTATACAGCTTCAAAAGTTATGATGTTTTTAACCCTCCTATTTTTCTTTTATTCTAAACTACATTGTTTTCTTAATGAATCCTTATTTGAATGTTAAAATATCTAGGAATGTAAGTACTAATCATTATTGCTGCTATTGTGTATTTTCTGTCTTAAGAAGACATCGAAATTTTAAAATATACTGTAAAATTTTTCCATAAATATTCATGCAGTATTCTTTAAAGGAATCGTAATTATATGTTAAGAAAAATATGAATTTTTTGTAGAAATTGAGTCGGGCCAGATCTGGCCGGGCCTCTTTTCACGGATTTCTGTAAGTGCCGGGCCTCTTTTCACGGATTTCTGTAAGTGCCGGGCCGTGAGTTGTGATAATATAAACGGGCCGGACCAGGTTCGGGCCGAACTTTTAATTTTTATACCGGGGCCGGGGCGGGCCAAGGTAGCTTTCGTTCGGGTCGGGCCGGGCCTGGAAATTCCGGAACGTGCAGACCTCTAATCCTAGGTATTTGGCATCCTAGGTGAAAGGGGATTCTAAATGGATAAACCTTTAATATTTAAAATATGCATGACAGTTGAAGTTCCTTAAAATTGTGGTAACTATAATTGGTAGAGATAGCGTCACCGCGAGACCACAATTTTACTAACTTAGTTGGAGATAAAATTTGTTGAGGAAGAGGAAACTTGTGTACATTTTCATAATTTGAGAAATCAGCAGTGTATGTAATCAGCATGCGAGTGTATGTAATCAGCAAAGTGTAGAAGGCATGCGGGTAACAGGCAGAATTTTTGCAATACTTTGGCTTTGAACGATGTGATGATATAAGTAGTGAATGAATAGCATATTTGAAAAACCACAAAGTGTTGCGAATGCATTGTTAACATTTTATTGTTAAAAAAAATAAATAAAATTATGAGGTATGATGTGATGCGGTCATTTAAAAGTGAGTAATATAATTACAAAACAATAAATAAAAATTTTGCAGCAATAAACAATGTCTGATTATGATAGACCACCAAATATCCGTTGTTTTCCGATTCGAAGGTATAAAACACCTTGAGTATTAATTATATAGCATAAATAATAACATCCAGGTTACCATATCAAGCCAAATAACGACACTTTGGCGCCAGTTAAATACCCGCTGTGTATATAACATTGGCGTCAGAAAAAAATCGCACCAATATGATGTGACATCTGTGCCATTATACAGTTTCATAAAAAGGCTTTAAGGCTTGTTTTCAGTCGGACCTCAAATTCCCTTCTCCAATGATACACGTGCGATCATGAAATGCATTAGTACATTTCAAATTTTTCATCAGAAAATTTAAAAAAATTCATTTTCTTTTTTCTGCATACTCATCTCGAAGATTGTTTCTTTGCTTTTAGAACTGACAAAATATTTTTTAATTTGTATACTTAATTTTATTTTAAATATTATAATCTTATTCACAGCTGATTCACAGCATAAGATTTTTACCACTTAAAATGAGAAAAAAGTATGTTTTAGAAATATTTATCCCACAAACAGCAAAGAGGAATCATTTAAGAAGAGCATACTTCTATATGCTCTTTTTAATTGAAATTTACTTTTGATGAGAAATATGAAAACATAAATTTATAAGTTTAACATTCGAGAGGTGAATTTAAAGCCTGATTGATAAGAAGTCTTAATACAGGCACATAGCGGAAGCACGAATCGACTAAGCAGTGGCCTCAGAATGGCATCTTTTTGATAGGCAAAGTTAATTATAAGATTAACTAATTCCTAAAGTTTTCCACGACATGTACCACCTCACACTGTTACACCACAAGTATTCTAACAGATCAATGCACCTACAAATCATATGACATAAGTTTAAGTGAGCAGGTTCAAATAGATGTCAGTGTGGCGTAGTGGCAACGCCCAATCATGCCTATTACAACTGCACACTCACGGCGATTTGACACATGAACGCCTAGTAAATCCACTTAATACATTATCAAGACAAAAACTCCTTAGTAGTACCATTAAAAACATGTGATATTCAAAACTTTGATGTTCGAAAAATCTCGCTTAAATACAAGCTTTAACACAACTTGAGCGTTAAAGATTTAAGACAATGGAATTATTTTCCCCATTTAGTTTTTCCTGGCAATTTCGAGAAATCAGTTTTTTACCTTCTTTATCTTGAATTCGACTGATCATTGCATTTAAACGGTTTCTTCATTTGATGATGTTCACTATATCAATCACATTTGTAAAAGAAAATAAATGCTTATTGACTGCCATTTAAAAATATCAGAGCAAAGTAAATGTAAAAGATGGACAAGACCACTCGATCGGACAACATGCAAGATTTTTCTTTGATTAAACTGGCAACTGCTATCAAACTCGAAGCAGCGTAACATATGATTTCAAAAACTTTTATCAAGATTATGATATTCAAAAGAAATATGAAAATTCTAATTTTGGATATTTACCTCAGGCTTGCGCCCAGATATCTTACGCACCGGGTTTGGCGCGCCAATTTGTCAAACACCTCGTTTTTGAATACCAGTAACATACAGCGTGATATAACAGCACGTCATTTTATAATTCAATATAAAAATAAAATAAAGTGATAAACGAAGGACTTTCTATTATTTTAAAAAGGAAATGGCAATAAATAAACGATATTTTAATTAAAATAATTATAGAACAAAACAATTTATATATTTATTTAACTGAATAACAAACATACGGCTTGTGTGCTTGACATAAAGTCCGCTTATAAGTCGGAGACAAGATAGCACAAGGAAATATTACAACACAAGAGAAATACGCCCTGGTAGTTCCACACAAAGTGTGTGTGCAATGGAACCAGCGGGAATCGAACCCACAAACTCTTACGCACAAGCGATTAGCTGACTGGTGCTTTGACCACCAAGGGCGATCGATTTTTTCTTGCCTGGGACTTGGATTTAATATTGTATACCAATTTCTTTAAAACAAACTGACCAAAAAATCGATCGCAATTTATTTATTTATTTATTTATTTATTTATAAAAAAAGGTGTTCATTTCGAAAGAATTAATCCTCTTTAGTATATTATAATAAAAGCTTGCCGTTAAATCATTTTTTGCTTAAAATGTATTTTTTTATCTTTGGAGAAAAGGATTTATATATTTGAATAATTCAAAGAAATTGAAAACATTTCTACTTTAAAAAAAAAGATATGTTGGAGCTGTTTAGTCAGTAATAAAATTGTCTTATAATACATAAGTAAACTAAAAAAAAAAGCACTTGCGGAAAGAAAAAAACATATATGTATCCCACTTTTATTCCAAGCCCTTATTAATATCTAATATGCATTTTTCTATGTGACAAAAGTGCAACGTTATGGAAATAATGTAATATCAGATATTGTTATCGTGCATAATATCAATAAGAAACTAATATAACTTACAATCCTTAAGAAAATAGTTAATTATATTTACAGACTAACTGACGAACCCTTTAAAATAATTATAAGTTTTTTTAAATAAAAACCAACAAAAAAAAGACTTCGATTATTTGAAATTTTATATTAAATTCAAAAATTCGCCAGGGATATTTGGTCCACCCTGTATTAATGTAAAAATCCTTCCAGTGTAAAAATATAGGTGCTCAAATGAAGCGAGTATATTGCAAAAATCTTTGGTCAATTTAAAAACTTTTCAAGTTAGTATAATGCGTGTTCAAGTGAAAGTGATTCGAAGTTTCGCATACAAACAGTTTTCAATGTATTTTCGTGAAACATACGCGATAATGAAGGTGTATGTGCCACGCGTGCGCAAGCGCAAACAGATTTGTGATAACGTCATTCGTAAGAAAGTGGCATATGTTAAAAATGGCTGGTGAGAATGCAACAGCGTCCAAAACGGACCAGTTAGCAGTAATTAAGTTTTTAACACTTGAAGGGAGACAGAAAGTTGGCTGTGAAAGAAGGAAAATTAAAGTAAATAAACATTTTATTAATAAATAAACAATGGCACAGATGTCATATTCGCCCCATATTGGCGCGATTTTTTTTCTGACGCCAATGTCATATACGCAACGGGTACTTAACTGGCGCCAAAGTGTCGTTATTTTGCTTGATGTGGTAACCCGGATTATGTTGTTTATGCTGTTGATGTTTTTGCCAAATTGGCAACCGAAAAAAAATCGCGCCAATATGGGGCGAAGGCACAGATGTCATATTCGCCCCATATTGGCGCGATTTCTTTCTGTCGCCAATATCATATAGGCAACAGGTACTTAACTTGCGCCAAAGTGCTTGATGTGGTAACCCGGATTATGTTGTTTATGCTGTTGATGTTTTCGCCAAATTGGCAACCGAAAAAAATCGCGCCAATATGGGGCGAATATGACATCTGTACCGGGGCGAATATGACATCTGTGCCTAAACAATATTTGAAACAATAAATAAACATAAATATCATAATAAATATTAATACACAACTGCTAGGTTGCTATGCGAAGCAAAAACATGCAAAAACATGCCGGTACAGATGTCATATTCGCCCCATATTGGCGCGATTTTTTTCGGTTGACAATTTGGCGAAAACATCAACAGCATAAACAACATAATCCGGGTTACCACATCAAGCAAAATAACGACACTTTGGCCCAAGTTAAGTACCCTTTGCCTATATGATTTGGCGTCAGAAAAAAATCGCGCCAATATGGGGCGAATATGACATCTGTTCCAACATGCCATGGGTTACCATGTCAGGCAAAATAACGCCATTTTGGCGCCATGTAGGTACCCCACTGCGTATATGACATCTGTGCCATAGCTTTCACCTATCATATTATGAATCCGAAAAATGTTACGCTAAGATGTTATACATTCCCTCGGCCGCCATTTTGGATTTTTAGGCAATGTTTTGTTGGCGTTTATCGTAAGGCAACCCCGTTAAACCTAACATGCGTATAAATCTTCTTAGTGACATTTACTTGGCGGAAAAGGGTTTTCACGCCAAGAAAAAATCCAAAATGGCGGCCACGGGAATATATAACATCTGTTCCAAATGTTAAAATCTCAGCGTAGTTAAAATATTAGAAGTTAAGTAATAAAAGGTAATAATTTATTACAGTGATAAAAGTACTTAAAAGAAAAAGCAAAATAAATCTTTTTACTTTTATTTATCACAGTGATCTGACTGATCTAACTTTTGTACAAATTGATCATGCATGATTTATGATAAATCAGCTTCTGTAAATTTCGGAGGAGACGAAATTATTCCTGTTCTTTGGGTGTTTTTGTACGTCGTCTCGATCGTCGTCGCCTGGAAGTGGAACGCTTGCGTCTTCTTCCGCTGCTCGAACGCTTGCGTCTTCTGCCACTGCTGGAACGACGGCGTCTCCTACTTCCAGAACGTTTCCTGGATCTGGACCTGCGTTTAGGCTTAGCTCCTGGTTCTTGAGGGCCTCGACTTCTACTACGCGATTTCCTGCGCCTTGCAGTTTCATTGACTTTGTACTTTCCATTAGCCAATTTCTTCAGAAGTCCTTTTTCAGCAGCATTATTGAGAATCAACTTGACAATGGTTTCCGAATTGGCCATATTCAGGGATTGCTTGGACGACAAATATCGCATAATATCGGCTAAAGAAGAAGGATCTCCATTCTGACCAAGATGACGAATGGCTTTCAAAATTACTTTTTCGATATCCGCCGATGTTTTTTTTACTTGCGACATGTTTTCAACTTCTTTCGTGAAAACGTTAATAATTTCACAGAAATTCAACAAAACTTTTGCAAAAAATCAAAATTTGCGATAGATTAAAAGAGACAAATTTAGATTCCAGATGAGAGCGATTAAAAAATTTAACATAATATTTTATTCCACAATGTTCTACTTTATCATTGCTCGTGGTCACCTGCACGAAAATAAAACTATGATCAAGGAGCTTTTATGGAAGAATGCAATCTGACAGCAATTAACGCTAATCATGTAATAAAATGTGGAAACGGTAATTGTTTTTTACTAGGTTGAGCAAAAAGTTCTGGGAAATTTCGACGCCGTCCAACTGTGCAAACTTGTAGACTATTAGATTAAAAATTTCCCAGAACTTTTGCTCATCCTAATACAAAACTTTTTCAGAAAATTTTAGTTCTGGAGTAATGAAATATCAGCTATGAAAGTTATTAAAAAAACATATTATTAACATCAGTAGCAAAATTAACACCAAGAAATATAAAATATTCGAAAGCAATTTAAACATACATAATTGAAGAATAGGATATTTCGATTATAAAACTTGCAACCCAATAAATGTAAGAAACATGCCAAGGAGAATGACGAAAAATCCCCCCAGTTACATTTGGATTACATTGATCTAATCCAGCACTACCTATGAATAATGCCTCAGCACAAGCAACGCTAATTTGTATGACGTAGTTGTGGATCAGGTAATTTTTTAATGGGTACATACGAGGAGTATTTTTTTTGCCCCCAAAATGCTATCCCTTTCAGACAACAATTAAAGTGTCGTCACTAAAAAATAACGTTACGTTACATAAGCCATTAGTAAAACGAAGCAGATGTATCATTGTACGGTTAAATACTGATAAACTCTACTGCAATTTTTTAGACCTCAGCATCGCACATTTTCAATTTTTATACCTTCGTATAGGGGGAAAAAAGTACTTTTAACTTCAATTTGTTTGAAAACTGTATCTCAATTTATTTTTGAGATATTAATTTTTATATAGTTTTTACTGCTATTTCTGTAATGGTGGCAACTGAAGTACTTTATTTCTGTAGAAAGTAAAGGGAAAATAGATTGGGTGTAAAATAGTAGATTACTATATCTTTTTGTGCCCTTTTCTCATAACAACTGAGAAAAAAAAATTGTAATTAAAATACGTGCTATTTTGAAAAAATTATAAGTGACTGATGTCTGATAAAACAGGGGGCTATTATAAACTATATTTAATTTTAAGTATCCATATTAATGTTACAAACGAATGAAAGAATATGAATCATTAGATACCTAATTTTTTTTTTTCGAGTTTCTTGCTTGACGACACTGCTGTTTTGCTGGGTTTGAGCATTATTCCGCGAAAGCGACGTTATGCATACTTTTCTATAAATGTTGTTTAAGACTGAATCGTAAATGTGATATTTTGCAGTGGATGCAAATGACGTCATTTTACCTATACTAATAAAAGAAAGTTTCCCTCTGTGTGCGTGTATGTTTGTTCGCGATGGCTAGCAAAATCTACGGCACGCACGAGGCTTAAAATTTTGTAAGGCTAGCCCAAAGTGTCTCATGATGCACCTGAAACTCAGAATTTTAAAATTCTAATAATTAGTTAAATTATTAATTAAAAACCCCAATTAAAAGAATGCAAAAGTTTTCATAATTCAACCAAAGCATAGATTTTTATCAATTGGCAGACAATTTCTTCGAATAACTGGAAGAGAGACCGGGGGTTTGCTGGAATAAAGGGCTGCCAAGGGCGATAAATGTACTGGACCTTTTTAAAGAGGGCCGTATTTTAATATCTATCGCACCTAAAAACTCGAAAATTGCACAGTCAAATGCAAAAAACCTCCTCTTTCAGAAATTCTAAAAATTATTCCGGTATTGCTACAAAAAGTAAAAAAATCCACGAAAAATCTATTTATAAAAACTACTATTATTTCCTTTGAAAGAAATGCATATTTTTGAGAAATCTTTCATAGTGAGACCAGGTGTTTCAAATGCAGACAGACTCATTTTAAAAGTCATACACGTGATATAGAATAAAAATCACAGATAATTTTCAGACTAGCATTCTTTTGAAGTGTATTAATTTTTTTAAAATACAGTATTTGGAGATATAAACTTATGCATCTGTGACTAATTTTTTACGCTGATTACGAATATGTTATTTTCTTCAAAATTGATAAGTACCTTTTTATTTTACAGAAAAATCGATTTTTAAATAGAAAAAAAAGACTTGGCAACGGCACATTATTTAAATCTGAGCTTCCTCCACTAATTATCTTTATTTTACTTTCGATTTTTTGGATTAATTTTAAAATTTCAGATATTTGATAACACTTAAAAATTTTAATGAAAGAGGCGGAGTTGAATTTCGGGAGGGGAGGGAAGGGAACAAAATTTTAAAACCGTACAGTTTTGTACAAAAGCTGTCCACTTATTATTATTTTTGTCCGATTTTTTGGATCGATTTCAACATTTGAGATATTTGATAACACTTTAAAATTTTAAAGAAGGTGGGAGAGAAATTATTGGGGAGGGGCGATAACCTTTCTTAAGACCGTATTGTTTTCTATAAAAAATATCCTTTGTATGTTGCTTTCTGACGGAGACCTCTAATAAATATAATTTATTAAATATAAAAATTTCATAGAGGGAAGTGGGTAAATTCCAGTAGCCCATTAGTATGCCCACGGGGGGTGGGGGATGTCAAAGTTTTTCAGAAACTCTCATGTGATATATCCTCGGAAAGCCCTCGGACCACTCTTTCATATTAGGAACCTTTCTTCCCCCTCACTCAAATTCGCTCTCCAGAGGGTCAATTTTCTAAATCAGCTCCTAATTAAGCAACAGCGAGATTCAACCTCATTTGAAGGCTTGACAGAAGTTGAAACTCATGGCGAGCCTTCGATTGGTGGGGTCTGTTTTTGACCCCGGACTATTAGGAGGCATTCTCCCCGTGGGGGCGGCGGAAATGCCTTTTTCATGAGACATATCGTTTTAAAGCTTTTGGCTGCACATTACTAAGCACCCACCTCCGCTTTTTACCCCATTTTTTCATCAGTAGAGGGTGTTTTAAAGTTTTAATTTATTAATTACTACCCCATACAATTTTCCAAAAAATATGAAAAAAATTTACATAACAAATCCCAACAATTAGCACCTTCTCCCCCATTTTCACACAGTGACCGGGTTACATATTTCAGACAAAATCGAATTAAAGATATAAAATCATACAAATTTAAGATTCATTTAAGAATATTATCACAGGCCCGAGCAACGCCGTGCGGGTCAGCTAGTCGAAAATAAAAGGGTGTATTTTAAGTCTTTAAACTGAAATAAGTTTTGTAGAAGTGCATCGTTTTCACTCCAGCGGCTTTGAAATTCTTCACATATGGAAATGCTTCACATTTGAAAATAACGCAATTGAAATCACATACTGATAAAACGCAAAGTGCTACAAAAATTTAGAGTGCCTTTATAGAAGAGCAGTGACCTTCAAGTTAACATACTATTTGTTTGAGAGTTAGACTAACCAATATAAGATGCATTTTTTATTGAACTAATATTGTAGGTTTATTAGCCACGATATGCTATTTTTTTTCGGCCAGAAATTAAAGATCGTCTCGATCGATTAAAAAATAATGTTCCGTTAAATAAGCCAGCCGTAAATTAAAGCAGATGTATCATCGTACTGTTAAATACAGATAATCTCTATTGCAATTTTTAAAACTTCGAAGCATCGCACATTGTCAATTTTTATACCGTCGTATAGGGAAAAAAGTACTTTTAACTGCAATTTGTTTGAAAATTGCATCTCAATTTATTTTTGATATTATTAAATTTTTGTAGTTTTTAACGCCATTTTTTTCAATTTTGCCAACTGAAGTACTTCATTTCTGTAGAAAGTAAAGGAAAAAAGTTGGTTAGTTAGTTAGTTATTTAAGCTATGAGGTATTCGCTACGGCTTTTGCCGGCATGACCTCAAATGATCACAAAAATGACGTTATTTCCTTGGGACAACCACAAATTCAACCTTCCTCCACGAGGAAAAAAGGCCAAAACCAAAAAAGTTGGAAAATAGTAGATTATTATATCTTTTGGTTGCCATTTTAAAATAACAACTGAAAAAAATTATTATTAAAATCTTTGCTATGTTGAGAAAATATAAATTTCTGATTTCTAATAAAACATGCTATTATAAACTGTATATTTAATTTTATGTATCCATATTAATGGTACAAACATATGGATTATTAGATACTTTTTTTTGTCGAGTTTCTTATTTGAGGACATCGCTTTTTTGCTAGATTTTTTATATTATTCTGCGCTCGATTCTGCGATAGTGACGTCATATGCATACTTTTCGGTAGATGTTTAAGACTGGATAATAAATATGAATTCTTCGGCGGATGCGACTGACGTCATTTTATATAAAATAAAAGCGTGTAACGCCATTAAATTATGGCCAGAGGGCACTAAGGTCGTGGTTCCTTGCGCACGGAATAAATTTCATATTCCGCAGTGTTGAGCTAGCCAAGGTGCTTACCGGACCGGGTCACATCCGTTGGCAGGAAAATTGAATTCACCCAACCTGGGTGTTAATGATATTTATATATGTGAAACTTCTGTTTCTATATTGATGTCGTGTTGTCTATTTGTATATGTGTTCGTGGTGTAAAGAAATAAAAGTGTTTGTACTTACAAGAAATCTCTTCAGTTTTCTGTTAAAGTCAGCCATCTCCGTTATAAGCGTGTATTTTATGTCTTCAAATTGAATTATGCTTTTTCTTTTAATCGGGGGCGACATTAAATTCTGAAAAAGCAGAATTTCGGTTTTCTAGTTATTAGTTTTGTTTTGTTTTTTTCTCATCAGGGGCGACACTAAATTCTGAAAAAGCAGAATTCTTGCTTCCTGCTTCTTTATTTATTATTGCTATCTTCATTTTAAGTGCATAGTTACTATTATACAGGGTGTCCGGTCTCAACGGTGTCCAATGGCTAATTCCTAAACCGTTAGTCATAGACATATAGTTCCAATTACAAAAATGTTTAAAATCATGTAAAGAAACATTTTAAAAGCGATTTGGGTCAATAAAAATATTTCTTAAAAAATTACGAAAAAAAAAAATTTTATACGGTCCCTCGGTCCTATAAGTTACATTTAGTAATTTTTTCCTATTCCTATTACACTGACAAGTAAGACAAAAAAAAGTCCCATTCATATAACGCTAAAATTCAGCGAGTTATGGAACTTTAAAAATGCATGACTTGTGCCACTTTTCTACTCTGAAAACAAATGAGTTCGGCTTGGCTTTGAGGGATCATATACCAAGTGTTTAAAGTATTCGAAGATCTTACTCCATGTGTATCTGCGCTTTGAAAAAAAATCCTACAAGTATTATGATTAAGTCTCAAATTGGCTAAAATAACATATGTTTTATTTTGTCAGGATTTGAGACTGTTTCTCTTATGATTTCTTTTAACAAAAATTATGTTTTTTTATAAGTTTTTATGTTATTTCAACAATCGTATGTATGTTTTTCCAGTTCAAAATTTGTACTCGAACTTTAACCCTCTTTTAAATATCCGATCGAGATTGCATTTTACATACTGGCGCAAATCCGATAGCAATCTAATATTATTAAGATTTTCGGTGGTTACCACTTAAACTTATTTTACAGGATAACACAAAAAAATTCGGATAGATTTCTGCCAAGGAGTTTAAGAAAAAGTTTTAGATTAGATAATACAAGACTGCGATTGTTGGGTTTTTTAACTTTTAAGTATTTTTTAGCACTGAATCCGAAAATTACCTTAATTTTTAACCATCATGTCAGGATATTTCGCAAATCATAAATTGTCAAATTTAAAGAATAACAAAAATCGGATGCTATAGAGTATAGGAAATGGTTGTTTTTTTTAAAACTTTTAATAATTGATTTTTACGTACTTTTTAGCACTGAATCTGAAAATGACCTTCATTTTTAACCATTACGTTAGAATTTTTTTGCAAATCGCAAATGTGTAAGTTAAAATATAGCGAAAATCTCATACTATAAAACATATGTAAAACATTTTTTAGTTTATTTTATTTGATTTGATTAAAAAATTTATTCGATACTTTTGCTTATCCTGGGATTCTTACAGCTAAACAGATGAGTGGTCCGATGAGATGGGGGAGGAAATTCAATTTTAACATTGAAGTTCTTAACTTTGAAATTTGCAGTTTGCGAAAAATCCTGATATGATAGTTAAAAATGAAGGTCAATTTCGGATTCAGCGGTACAGAATATATAAGAATGAATTATCAAAAGCTAAAAAACATGACATAACCCAACTTTTGCAGGCTTGTGCAATCTAATAATATTTTAAAATACGTATCATTTTGTAAAGAATTGAGGCTGTTAATTTAGAATCATTTTATTCAACAAAAATTCTGTTTTTTCTTTCTTCTTAAATGTTTATTACAAATTGTATATTTTCCATTAATGTGCCAGAATGATTAAAGATTTCAAATTTATATTGCAATGTTAATTTTACAACCAAACATTTTTTATATCTGACGATATTATATTTCGACTAAATTTGTGAATGACCCCCAATTTGCAGCAAAAAATATGCTCCAACTTTAAACGGCTATTACACGGTCAATTTTAATCGTAGAATAACGGGACTTTTTTTGTATTACTTGTCAGTGTAAAAGAAAAATTTCACTAAATGTAACTTATAGGACCGGGGGACTGTATAAAAATTTAAATTTCGTAATTTTTTAAGAAATGTTTTTATTGACCCAAATCGCTTTTAAAATATTTCTTGACCTGATTTAAAACATTTTTGTAATTGGAACTATATGTCTATGACTAACGGTTTAGGAATTAGCCATTGGACACCGTTGAGACCGGACACCCTGTATATAGTTGCCATATTAAAGGATTATATACGTATATAACTCTATATAATATGGTATAGAATAGATATAGATGTAATTTATTATATTCATTAATACAATATAGTATTTATATTCATTCTGATGGACATAACAAATCGCTGGAAATAAAATTACCATCGTTAATATCGTTTATTTCTAAAAGCCGTCAATTTGCTGTTGCGTATTTAACAAATGTGCACTAAATTACTGTTTTGTATTATTTTAGTTTGCATTTATTATTAGCCCCTGATATGCTATCTCTTTCAGCCAGCCGTAAAATAAAGCAGATGTATCACTGTACTGTTAAATACTGATAATCTCTATTGCAATCTTTTTAACTTCTAAGCATCGCACATTCTCATTTTTTTTTTTTTTTTTGCCACCGTACAGGTAAAAAAAAAACTACTTTTAAATGCAATTTGTTTGAAAATTGCATCTCAATTTATTTTTGAGACATTAATTTTTTTGTAGTTTTTAGCGACATTTCTTTAATTTTGACAACCTCCATTTCTGTAGAAGGTAAAGGAAAAATAGTTGGAAAATAGTAATTATATCTTTTTGTTGCCATTTTCCCATAACAACTGAAAAAAAATGTAATTAAAATACGTGCTATTTTGAAACAAGTAATATATAAAAAAAAATTTAAGTCATTCCTACTTAGGTCATCAAAGAAAAATTTAATATAATCCCTTAAGCTAATATTAGTTTTTGTTGCATTAAAATATCTCAATTTGTTGATTTTCTATAAGTAAGTAAACCCTACTGGTTTACAATGGAAGTCTATGGGAATTTGGCGAAATATTAGAGATATCGCCAAGTTGGCATCACTTTTGGCGACATATCGCCAGGTTGGCGATAAACTTGGTGGTATTTGGCGACAGAACAGGTCCCCCTATGGTACCCCCCCTTATTATAATTAATAGTTGAAAAAACTGTATTAACATCAAGTGTCACCCAGTACAAGTTTAAAAAAATTTATTTGAACTTGATAGGATGAATATCGTATTTTATTAACGATTCAAAAATTTGAACAAGATATATATAGGGAGAGTGTGAACTAATAGTAGGAATTGAAAAAGTATAAATGAATGATTTCTAAAAAAGCATGGAGCTATTATAAACTATATTTAATTTTAAGTATCTATTAATGTTGTTATCGGTTTTTGCTGGATTTGTGTATTATTCAGGGATAGTGACTTGACAAACTTTTCTGTAGATGTTGTTTAAAGACTGGATCATAAATGTGGAATTCTTCAGCGGAAGCTAATGACGTCATTTTATATAAAATAAAAGCCTGTGATTTAAGTCTTAAAACTGAAATTGTTTTTGTACTTTTTTATATTTATGTACATTTTTTTTTTCATCGTGGGCGACACTAAATTCTGAAAAAACAGAATTCCTGTTTTCTTATAATTATCTTATTACTTATCATATTTAACGATTTTATGTACTTATTAAATGCTCATTAAATTATCATTTTGAACACGATTGGCAATAATAAACAAAACTGGCGATTGACAACCAGTTTTGGCGATCTATCCACTGGCAGTGATAATAGATAAGCATCCAAAAAACAATACATCACGCAATTAATATATATATAGTATATCTAATATATAAAATAAAAATTTGTCTGTCTGTCTGTAATGCTATACAAATCCACAGTTTGGAAGTGTTGTGATATAATAATTAATCAGAGTCCGATGAAAAACATCACAAGCCTTTATTACTAAAGACTACACATAGAACACACATACGGTAACACAACATAGAATAGAAACTTCGAGAAACTCGAACTTAAAACTAATAACAACCTTGCCGTTGCCACTTACAAGGATGTAAAGTACTATGAGGTTAAAATAACAATTAATGTGCGATTACATTCTCAACACCTCCCCTTAATCGCACATAATGCAACACCTATATCTTAAGTTACATAGCTTAGGCTTAGGGAAACTTTTGGTAAAAATATCACCCAATTGATTTTCACTAGATACATATTCAAGATGAATGTTATACAAATTCAAAATTTCTCGAATATACTTTAACTTGACGTCTAAATGCTTTAGCCTACCGCAATTATTTTCGTTAAGTACTGCTTTAATAACTGACTGGTTATCCTCAAAAATATTTACATTTACCTTTGTACATTTCAAAATTTCTTTAGTTACATCATGCAAAGGAATCAATTAGATCCTGTATCGCCTTTGCCAAGGCTAAAATTTCTGCCTCAGTTGATGATAATGCAATAGAAGTTTGCTTCTTGACACTCCAAGCTATAAGACAGTTATTAAACATAATTATATAACCTGAAACAGATTATCTATCTCTTGCATCTGATCCCCAATCTGCATCTACAAAACACGAAGTAATAGGATCAGCAATATTATATTTTTGAAACACTAGTTTGAATTCAGCAGTTCCTTTCAAATAACGCAGTATTCTCTTTAGGCCAGTCCATGCAGCAACAGTTGGCAGTTCTTGTAGTTGACTCAGACAGGTCACAGAATATAGCATGTCGGGACGAGTTGTCATGGATAAATACAGCAAAGCACCAACAAGTTCACGATAAGGACCATGCAATTTTTCACCTTTATCAAAATCTGAAGATGTTGGTTTTGGAGCAAGTGGTGTATCACAAGGTTTTCAGTCAGACATTCTGAACTTTTCTAGAAATCTTTTTACATATGATTCTTGACTTAAACAAAGACGATCAGGTAAATAATCTAAGCATATTCCAAGAAATTCAGTGGCAACGTCTGCTTTAGACATTGCAAACTCACTTTTGAGTAGATCAATTACAATCTGCACTTCTGATTGATCATTGCCTGCAATTAGTAGATCATCAACATATAACACCAATATTATGTCACTATTGTTAGTATGTTTCACAAAAATACAATTTTCATTACCAAGTTGCTAAAAATTTAGTTGAAATAGAAACTAGCTAAATCTTCGAAACTATTGCCTAGGAGCTTGTTTTAGCCCGTATAAACTTTTAAGGAGTTTACAAACCTTACCATTATTGTCGTTATATCCTATTGGTTGCTCCATGAAAATAGTTTCATCCAAATCTCCATTTAAAATGGCTGTTTTCACATCTAATGCAAATATTTTTAACTCTTTCTGAAGAATAATAGCAAGTACTAATCGAAGTGATGACATGTTTATGACAGGTGCATAAGTTTCACTGTAGTCAACAACTTCTCTTTGAAGAAAACCTCTAGCCACCAATCGTGCTCTATAAGCACCATCTCTTTTTCTTCTTAGAATCCACTTGCAGGATATTGTCTTTTCATTTTTTGGTAAGTCTACCATTTCCCAAACTCTATTTTTGTTCAACGAGTCAATTTCATCATCTATTGCTTTTCTCCAAGAGTTTTGCTCTTCCGAAGTCAATTTTTCTAAATCTTCATAGGAGACTGAACTTAAGCTTGTTGTAAAGGCTTCGTAAACATAGTAATCATCCAGCTTAGCAGGTAATTTTACATTCCTCTTTGGTCTTATATTTTTTACTTCTGTTCCTGCCGAAGTATCAATTTCCTGCATTTCTGATTCATCTTTCTCATCATCATCATCTACATTAGTTTCATCACGAAATATATCTCTAATATACATTTTCTTTTCTTCGTTGAATTTCACATTACGCTGTTAAAAATATCGTGAAAAATTACCTCTGTTTTTAAAGGCTATCTATTTTCTGACCAATGAGAACGCTACATAATAACTTATGGAGCGCTTTCATTGGTCAGAAAATAGATAGCCTTTAAACACAGAAGTAATTTTTCACGATA
The DNA here is from genome assembly GCA_963932465.1 of Maratus speciosus. Classification (NCBI taxonomy): domain Eukaryota; kingdom Metazoa; phylum Arthropoda; class Arachnida; order Araneae; family Salticidae; genus Maratus; species Maratus speciosus. The sequence goes on along the minus strand of OZ010786.1, from coordinate 92,407,943 downwards.
TTTTTAACAGTGTACGAGAAATTACAATTCGTTTAGTAGTTGCATCAAAAAGGCGATAACCCATACTGGAATATCCAACAAAGATCATTCTTTTAGATTTTGGATCAATCTTTTTCCTCTGGTTATCGGGAATCCTCATGTAAGCATCGCATCCAAATACTTTGATGACATCAAGATCAGGTAACTTCCCATACTTTAATTTAAACGGGATACAATTCTGTGTACTCTGACAAGGTATTCGATTCTTCAAATAGGCAGCTGTTTGAACAGCATAACCCCAAAAGGTTTTGGGAAGTTTTGCATCATATATCAGAGCACGAGCTTTTTCCAGTAAGTATCTATTAGCTCATTCGTCAATTCCATTCAGAGAGGGAGTATAAGGTGGTCATGGATCTATCAGAATACCAGGTTTCCTACAGCAACGTGCAATTTCACCAGAAACGCATCATTTAGCATTATCACATCTAACTTTGTGTTTTCCAGGATTTTGTTTAAAGAAAAAGTTTAAGATCTCTACTATATCACTCTTGTTTCTCAATAGATGTACTTCACAAAATCTAGAATAGTCATCTATTATTGTCACAAAGTACTTTTCTCCTGTAATGGTTGGGGGATCTATAGGGCCACAGATATCTGTATGAATCATTCTCATTGGCGTATTTTCATGTTCTCTGGGACCTTTCCCTATGGGCTCATTTGATTGTTTAGCTGCAACACATTCCTCATAAAAGGCTTCAGATATTGGAAGGCCCATTTCCTAAAGAACCTCATTTGACGAATGTCCTGACCGACGAGGCCACAAACCTGCATCTTCATTAACAGAAAGTGCTCCAGCCTTAATAGGTAAAAATTCACTAACATACTGCCCTTTATCATTTAATTCAGCAATTACAAAACAATCTTGACCTTTTTTAACAATAGCTTTGTTGTCTTTGAAAATAACACTGTACCCAGCAGATTGAATATTTTTGACAGATATCAGTTCTCCATTGAGATTTGGGACAAACAATACATCTTTTAGACTAATTTCTCTCCCTTTCAATGTTCCAGAAACAGTCCCTATACCAGTTATGGTTAGTTTATCATTTTTGGACGCACATGCCACCGTTCCACAAAATGGTTTTAAGTCAGTAAACCACTCACGTTTACTACACATATGAGACGTGGCTCCAGAATCTAACAGAAAATTATTACCTTCAATTTTTCCGGCTGCAAAAGTGACTGCAGCTGATTCGATTTTTGAATCCGCTTTCTGTTTAGCTCTACAATTTCTTTTAACATGACCGCTATGCCCACATTGATGACAGACAACTTTATTCTTACAATACTTGGCATAATGACCTTTCAATTTACATTTGTTACAAACAATATCACATTTAGATGCTCTAAAAACAGTATTATCACAAGTAACAAAAACATTCTTACCAATAGTGTTTCCTTTGAGACTATTCTTATCTTGCATCAAAGCTTCTGCATTTATAAGTCTGAGCAACGAAATCCAAACTCAGATTCTCATTTGGCTGATTTTCAATAGCAGCTTTAATTACATCAAATTCAGAGGGAAGTGACATTAAGAAGTACACGACGACATCCATATTAGTGATGGGCGATTCTCGAGAATTCGACAATCGAGAAAAATCGTCATCGTAAAAAATCACAATCGATACAGCCATCGATTAATTCCTGGAATCTACAATCGAGATGTTTCACAATCGATTATAACGAGAAAAGCTAAAAACAGTTATTGGAAAACTTAGCTATTATTCTGGCCGACAATTTCATAGTAGTGATAGGGCTTAGTGACGGGCGATTCTCGAAAATTTACCAATCGAAAAAAATCGTTATCGTAAAATACACAATCGATACAGTCATCGATTACTTTCGAGAATCTACAAAGGAGATGTTCTAGAATCGATTATTGAAATCATTCTTTTTACATATATATAAGGCAGATTTTATTAAATATAGGGTAACTGAAAACAGATGGAATAAAAAAACAACAAACCAAAGGGAGGCTATAAAGGAGCCATAAGACTGGAAAAGTCTTGTAAGGGTGCCCCCTGGTTGAAAAAAGTTGAAAAAACGCGAGTAGCTATGAAGCGGTCAGGGGAGTTTAAGTATCAAAAATTAGAATTTTTCGGCAATTAGCACCAAAATGGCCAAAGAAATAAGAATCAAAAGCACCCCCTAGTGGCAAAAACATGAACTAAAGGTTAATAAAAGGGATCAAAATTTTTTATTGATTTTTCTACGTCATTTGAGATTGGATCTTTAATTTCCCCATTTTTAGAAAGTCTTCGACTGGAATACATTAAACGAACCCCCGCAGGGAGCAAAGTAGGGGGAGGGGCAAGGAAAGTGCATAATATGAATAAGTGGTCACAGGACTTTCCAACGATATGTCACATGAAGGGTTCGGCTAAATTTAGAAAAGTTCCCCCGCGCGAGGGCAAAGTAAGGAAAGGGACGCGGGCGATATATAAAATTAAATAGTAGTCACAGAGCTTTCCAATGATATATCACATGAGGGGTGTCAGCAAAAGATAGAAAAGAGTCCCAACTCCCAGGATTCCAATTATCGTGTCCCCCGAAATATACCCTGCCCATCCTTCTCTTTGAAATTTTCATATATTAAAAATTATTTATCGGAGGGCTCCGTAAAAAAATCCGATCTAAAATGTTTAAAAACGCTACGATTTCAAAAAAGTTCGAAAAGTGCCTTTCTCGGGGCGCCAAACTAGGGAGGGAAGAAGAAAGGTTCATAATATGAAAGAGTAACTTTCCGATGATAACCGAAAACTTTCCGATGATATATCAAATGACTGGTCCAAAAAAAGTTTGAAATCTACCCCTCCCACGTGGGTTCCCTCTTTTATCCCAGAATATACCCGGAAATCACGCAGCCCCACTTTTAAAATTTTATATTTAATAAATAATATTTATCGGAGAGCTCCATTAAAAAACCTCATTTAATGATATTTATTGAAGAAATCTCTACAATTAAAAAAAAATTACCCCCGCACCGCTCTTCCCCCCCCCCCCACGCCCCTTCCGGAATTCAACTCTGGGAGGAGAAAGGTTCATAATATGAAAGAGTGGTGAAAGGACTTTCCGATGATATGTCAAGGAGAGGTTTGGTAATAGTTTGAAAATTACCCGCCCCCCCTTTGTCCACTCTCGCGCCCCCCAGAATTCACTCACCTTCCTCTTTGAACTTTTTATATTTAATAAATAGTATTTATCTGAGTCTCCAGGTATGGGGCAGCTTGGCAGAGTTAAAATAAGAGAAACATTGAAAATTCGGGGCAAAATGACACTAAATTTAACAGTAAAGTCTGAAACTAGGACTATACAGAACTGAATGCATAAACCACTATGCTTCATAACCCACATCGGTTAATAGGAATAAAAAGATAAGTGCCAGTTAAACTGATGGCATTGAGCTCACAGGTTATTCACACTAATTGTATATTATACTCTTATTTTAAAGAATAATGTCCCTCAAAAAATAAATGAAGAGAAATATCCCCCGTTTGCCCATTTTATACTTAACCAATGAACCTCCAAATCTAATCAGGGAAACTCCTTAACTATAATAAATCAGTATATCAAATTTGAAGCAAATCAGATAATTCTGCATGAAAAAAAGAAACATATTGCAAAATTAAGGGTGGTCTAACCCCTTTAACCCTTTTATACTTAACTAATGAACCTCCAAATCTAATCAAGAAAGCTCCTTATCAAAACGAACATAGAAAAAAAAAAATTAAAGTAAATTTAATAATTCTCCATGAAAATCCATTTATCTAAATTAAGGGGAGAGGACTTACCCCCTTTTTGCCCTTGTATACTTAACCAATGAACCTCCAAATCTAATGAAGGAAGCGCCATATCGGAATAAATCGGTATATTAAATTTGAAGCAAATCGAATAATTCTGCATGAAAAACCCTTTTATCTAAATTAAGGGGGAGACTAGCCCCTCCCCTTTATACTTAACCCATAAACCTCCAAATCTAATCAAGGCAACTTCTTAACATAATAAACCGGTATCCCAAATTTGGAGCAAATCGAATAATTCTGCATGAAAAACACATTTATCTAAATTAAGGTGGGGTCTACCCCCCTTTCCCCCTTTATACTTAACTAATGAACCTCCAAGTTTAATCAGGGAAGCTCCTTAACATAATAAACCGGCATACCAGATTAAATTTGGAACAAATAGAGTAATTCTGCATGAAAAACACATTTATCTAAATTAAGTGGGGGACCAGCCCCCCTTCTCCCCCTTTATCCTTAACGAATGAACTTCCAAGTTTAATAAGAGAAGCTCCTTAACATATTAAACCGATATACCAAATTTGGAGCAAATCGAATAATTCTGCATGAAAAGCCCATTTATCTAAATTAAGGGGGGACCAGCCCCCCTTCTCCCCCTTTATACTTAACCCGTAAACCTCCAAATCTAATCAAGGCAACTTCTTAACATAATAAACCGATATACCAAATTTGGAGCAAATCGAATAATTCTGCATGAAAAACCCATTTATCTAAATTAAGGAGGGGCTCTATCCCCCCTTTCCCCCTTTATACTTAACTAATGAACTTCCAAGTTTAATCAGGGAAGCTCCTTAACATAATAAACCGGTATACCAAATTTGGAACAAATCGAATAATTCTGCATGAAAAACCCATTTATCTAAATTAAGGAGGGGTACCCCCCTTTCCCCCCTTTATACTTAACTAATGAACTTCCAAGTTTAATCAGGGAAGCTCCTTAACATAATAAACCGGCATACGAAATTTGGAGCAAATCGAATAATTCTGCATGAAAAACCTATTTATCTAAATTAAGGAGGGGGGGACCAGCCCCCCTTCTCTCCTTTATCCTTAACCAATGAACCGTCAAAACTAATCAGCGGAACGCCTTATCAGAATGAACATAAAAAAAATTGAAGCAAATCGTACATTTTAATCAAGAGTTATCGCGTTACGTACATACGTACGTACGTACATGCATACACACAGAACCGACGGGTACATTAGCTCTCAGGCTTAGATAGCCTGTGAGCTAAAAAGAGATTGGATAAGCAGATGGACTCCTTTGAGAAATTATGACTTAAACCAGAAATGCGGTAAGTTTGACTCTGAAAGCTTCATTTCCATCTCGCATTTCGTCAAATCTCATCTCGATGATTTTTCCAGCATTTCGACGCTTCCAGATGGGAAGCTGCTCGATGCGATGGTTGGTTCTCTCGCGGTTTTAAACCTTTCGGGATGGGAAGTCTCTCGAGAGTTTCTCTCGCCCTTTTCAACCTTTCCCGATGGGAAGCCTCGTTTCTCTCGTCCTTTTCGAAATCTCCCAATAAAAAGCATTTCGAGGATTTCTCTCGCGCTTTTCAACATTTCGCTATGAGCAGCTTTTCGAGGATTTCTCTCGTCCTCGGCAGAGAAAAAAAGTAAGAAAATTTATCGAGAGTAAAAAGGGACGAGATAGAGAAAGAGGCATGACAATGAGCTGTGAAATGAAGCCGTAATTTTCAAAGTTTCTCTTATTTTAGCCTTACCAAGATGTCACACACCTGGAGGCCTCCAATAAAAATTATTTATTAAATATAAAAATTTCAAAGAGGAAGGTGGGTCGGGTGATTTCGAGGGAGGAGGACGTGAGAGTGGACTCATGCGGGGTGCAATTTTAAAAATTTTACCGAACCCTTCCTGTGGCATATAATCGAAAAGACCTTTTGACCACTCTTTCATACTATGAACCTTTCTCCGCCCAAAGGGGGATGGGGAAAGGGCGAACAAATTTTTAAAACCGTAGCCGATTTCTATAATAAATTTAAATATCACTTTAGATGTGGGTTTTTTATTCAGTCTTCTCGTAAATATTATTTATTGAACAGAAAAATTTTAAAGTGGTTGCTGTGTGAATTCCGGGGCGAAAGAGTGGGCCCACGGGGGGAGGGGGGGGGGAGCAATTTGCAAACTTTTTTTGGACCAGTCATGTGAAATGTCATCGATAAGCTCTCGTATGAGGCTTTCATATTATGAGACTTTCTTCCTCCCCTCCCCAATTTGGCCCCCACTGCGAGGGTAGTTTTTTCCGTTTTTATCATTTTAGATCGGATTTTTTTATGGAGCCCTCTGCTAAATATTATTTATAATATATGAAATTTCAGGACACTTTTCCAAATTTAGCCAAAACCCCTCATGTGACATATCGTTGGAAAGGTTTGTGACTACTTATTGATGCTATGCACTTCCGGTGGCCGCCCCCCCACTTTGCCCCCCCCGGAGGACAGTTTTCCAAATTTAGTCAATACCCCTCTTGTGAGATATCGTTGGAAAGGTCTGTGACTACTTATTGATGTTGTGTACCTCCGGTGACAGTCTCCCCCAATTTGCCCCTCCCGGGGGACACTTTTTCAAATTTAACCAAGACCCCTCGTGTGAGATATCGTTGGAAAGGTCTGTGAATACTTATTGATGCTATGCACTTCCGGTGGGCGCCCCTCCACTTTGCTTCCCCGGAGGACACTTTTCCAAATTTAGTCAATACCCCTCTTGTGAGATATCGTTGGAAAGGTCTGTGACTACTTATTGATGTTATGCACTTCCGGTGACAGTCCTCCCCACTCTTTGCCCCCCAGAGGACACTTTTCCAAATTTAGTCAATACCCCTCTTGTGAGATATCGTTGAAAATGTCTGTGACAACTTATTGATGTTATGCACCTCCGGTGACAGTCTCCCCCAATTTGCCACTCCCGGGGGACACTTTTTCAAATTTAGTCAAGACCCCTCGTGTGAGATATCGTTAGTAAGGTCTGTGAATAGAATACTTATTGATGTTATGCTCCTCCGGTGTCCATCCTTCCATTTTGCACCCCCCCCCCGGGGACACTTTTCCAAATTTAGCCAAAACCCCACATGTGAGATATCGTTGGAAAGGTCTGTGACTACTTATTGATGTAATACACCTTCGGTGGCCGCCCCCCCCCCCCAATTTTCCACCACGGGGTGTTTTTCTAAATTTAGCCGAGACCCCTCATGTGGCATATTGTTGGAAAGGTTTATGACCACTTACTCATGTTATCCACCTCCCGCACCCCTCCCCCCCTTTGCCCCCACGGGGAGGGCATTTTTATAAATTCAGATCCAGACTTTTCATGTGACATATGGTTGGAAAGGCCTAAAGACCTGTGACGACTTAATCATATTATGCAGCTGCTGTGCCCCTCCGCTCGCTTTGACCACTCCCCCAAGAGATCTGGTCCGAGGTTCATTCGTTTCGATATTATATTTTTTACAAGATTTTGTAGTGCGTGCACATCACACCCGCCTGCTATCATATATCAGTGCCGTATATAGCGGGTAACCTATTCGTGATTTCATATTACAAGATTACGTATAAATTAGGGGCCACGATTAAAGGAGGGGCCCGCTAGCAGTCGAAGTCACCTAGTCTTTATTAACATCGACTCATTCCAGTTCACCCGCAGACGATTCTTGATAAATGTATGACGTATATAATACATAATATATGATTTATAAAAGAAATTTGCAAACTGTAGTCATCGAGAAAAAATTTATACACAATCGAAAAATATCGAGATGTCCATACAATCGAGAAAATCGAGAAAAACATCTCGTTATCGCCCATCACTAATTCGACGTTTTATTTTTATATTTATTAATGTTATACTAATTTATTTGTTCTTTCGTTATTTAAAATAAAAATTTTGTCAATCTGTACAATTTGGCGATTTATATAATTTGCGAAATTGGTTGACGGAATAACTACGTTGTGCCGTATTTTTTAATTATTTTCTATTATTTTCAAAAGGAAATAGCAAAAAAATAATTAATAACTATAGAACAAAATAATTTATATAAATTAAAGGTACTTCTTAGTTATCCCGTCGACCAATTTCGCCAAATTATATAAATCGCCAAACCACTCGCCAAATTATATAAATTGACAGAATTTTTATTTTAAATAACGAAAGAATAAATAAATTAGTAAAAATTAAAATACAAATAAAACGTCGAATTAATGGTTTTATTGGTCATTATTAGCATTTAATCTTACAATTAATTAATTAATAGCAAACCATTATTGGCATTTAATCTTACAATTTGGCGTCAGTAATTTGGTCGACGGGATAACTAAGAAGTACCAAATTAAAAATAGAAATAAAAGTAAATAAACATTTATTATTAAATAAACGACAATAGCCGGGTTACCATGTCAACCAAAATAATGCCATTTTTGCGCCAATTAGGTACCTCAGTGCGTATATGACATCTGTGCCTAATATTTTTCCTTTAGTTTTGTTTTTTAAAATAAAGAAAGAAGTGGAAGCCATCAATTTAAATGTTTCATTTTTAAATGAAAGTTTTATATTAAATAAAATGATAACGAAATAAAAAAAAAGCATTGTTCTTAGCATAGATTTAAAGGAGGCCAAACTTGTCGCCAAATTAATTTAAAATAGTAACCTTTTCTGAATTATGAAAAAAAAAATATCTGCTATGATTGAAATTTGAGTTGCCATCATAAAAAAGTATTTAAAATTGGAAAAAAATTAATATTTCGGAAACTAATTCGAATTTAAAAATTCTACTACCAGTTTTGAGATCTGTGGATCAATACGGATTTTTGGTGTTAATTGTTAAAATAAAATTGTACTTTTCCTTATCTCCCATAGACGGCGCTGTGCCGATGTATTTTTCTCACTATGTTTACTTTTCGCAGTTACCGGCGAGACGAGTGACTAGATGTTCGTACTGTAATTTTCCTGTTAAAACGTAACATAATAAATTCTTTCTTTCCTCATATTATATAATTTTTCTACAGGTTATCGGCCCCAGTCACGTTTGCGGCCTGCGTGTGAGGTTTTCTGTTATAAAGAATTTGATAGTTTTAATTTAACTTGTGTTTGCGTTTTGTTTTTTGAGTTCTACGGCGATCGCTAAGCCTAACGAAGTAAGCGCTTCTTTGAACTATTTTCTGGACTTTGTTTTCGATTTTCCTGACAAAAATGGAAAGTGACAGAGTGAAAATAGAAAAGCTTGTGGACTCAAATAATTGGACACAGTGGAAATTCCAAGTACGGGCGATTTTAGATGCTCGGGATGCGTTAGAACTGATTGATGGAACGCATATACAACCGACAGCTGGTAGCGATAATTACGATGCTGAAATGAAGAAATGGAAAAAAGCAAACAAAATGGCGAAAGAGATTTTTGCGACAATGGTGGATAAAAAGCCCTTAGCTTTAATTATGAACTGTGAAAATGCTAGAAAAATGTGGGTTAAATTATTGGATGTGTATGAGCAAAGATCAGCGGACTCTGTTTATTTACTTCAAACTAAATTCCGAGAGTATCGCTATGTTGCTGGTGATGATATAGCTACACATATTAGCAAAATCGAATCTTTTGCTCGACGATTACGTGAACTTGGAGAACCACTATCAGATTCACTAGTGATAACAACCATTTTGAATACATTACCTTCGCAGTATCGTCATTTTCATAGTGCTTGGGACTCAACACCTTTGGATGATCGTACATTGTCGAAATTAACATCTAGACTGATGATTGAAGAAACTAGATTAGGTATTGTTGATGTGAATATAAATCGTGAATCAGCATTGGTAATGGAAAAACGACAGCCAAATAAGAACTTTTCCAAAACCAGAAGTGTAGAAAATGTTCATTTCAATAATGAAAAAGGCAAGTATGACAAAAGGAAACCAAAATTACGATGTTGGACTTGTGGAGGGCCACATCTGAGGCGTAATTGTATAAAGAATCAACAAAATAATAGATATTCTGATAAGAAAAAAGAAGATAGTAACGGTTTTGCCTTTGTAAATACATTTCAGTCAGATGAATCAGGAAGATCAAAGTGGATAATTGATTCTGGATGTACTCAACATGTGTGTTGGAAACCTGAATATTTTAAAACATATAAAGAATTAGAAGAAAAGGTTATGTTTGAACTTGGTGATGGCAGAAAAATTTTAGCCAAAGGTATTGGTAATATCAAAATTCGTTCAAATCTAGATGGAAAAGAACATCATTTTTGTGATGTTATGTATGTTCCTGAAATGAAGGCAAATTTATTTTCTGTAAAATCAGCAGCAGAGAAAGGTTTCATGCAAATCATTGAAGGAAATAAATGGAAATTTACGAAAAATAATAAACTTATTGTTGAAGGATATCGATATGGAGATATGTACTTTCTAGATATAGATGTTTTGGAAAATGAAGAAAGTAGCCTTATTGTAAGAAATCACAAAGAAAATTCTCTTCAAGTATGGCATGAAAGATTTGGTCATCAGAGTAAAAATCATACAAAAGAATTGCTGAAAACGAAAGGAATTGAAATATCTCAAATTGATGAGACTGAATATTGTGATGGTTGTGCAATTGGAAAGTTTCAGAGAACAAATTTTCGAGAAATGCCAAAAGCCAGTAAAGCTGGTGAACTAATTGTCAGTGACGTCTGTGGTCCAATGCAAGAAGCATCTTTTCAAGGTTCTAAATATTTTGTTACATTCAAAGATGATTACACCCAGTACCGTAAAGTATATTTTATGCAATATAAAAGTGAAGTGAAAGATAAATTGCAACAGTTCTTAGCATATGTTAAAACTCAAACTGGAAATACAGTCAAGACAGTTATGTCAGATAATGGAGGAGAGTATACAGATCAAGATTTCATAGATTGCCTAGTGAAAAATGGAATTGAAATTGGAAGATCAGCTGCGTATACACCTCAACAGAATGGACGTGCTGAACGTGAGAATAGAATATTGATAGAAATGGCGAGAACAATGCTGTTGACAAAGGGATTGTCAAAACGCTTCTGGGCTGAAGCAGTGAACTGTTCTGCATATATCTTAAATCATACTGGTAAGAGTCGTGATAAAAGTAAAACACCTTATGAAGCATGGTATGGAAGGGAATATTCATTAAAGCACTTGAGAATTTTTGAAAGTCAATGTATTGTCCAAATTCCGAAGCAACGACGTGTTGACAAGAAGTTTGGTAAAACAAGTATACAGGGAATTTTTGTGGGCTATGAAGAAGTCACTGGAAATTATAGAGTGTATACAGGTGAAAATCGAATAGAAATAAGTAGAGATGTTGAATTTCATGAAGTTTCAGTGCCAAATACATTGATAGATGGGAGTCAGGGAGAGCAAGAGGTGGAATTGGTAGAGAAGGAAGACAAAGATAACCAATTGGAACAAGAACCAGTAAGATACCAGTTGAGAGATCGTTCAACGATACAACCACCTATACGCTATTCCCATCTTTGTCAAAAGGTAATTGAACCTCAGTCATACCAGGAAGCTATGGAAGTACCTGAGAAACAAAAATGGATTGAAGCTATGGAAGATGAGATGCATTCCCATCAAAAGAACGGCACTTGGGAACTTGTGAAACGTGCTAACACGATGCAACCATTGACTGCCAAATGGGTTTTTCGTGTCAAAACAAATGAAAATGATGAAATTGAACGCTTTAAAGCACGTTTGGTGATTAGAGGATTTGAGCAACAATATGGAGTAAACTATGAAGAGACTTTTAGTCCGGTTATAAGGTATGATACTGTACGTTTTCTATTTTGGTTTATTTATTTTAAGAAATTAAAAATAGCACAATTTGATTGCAAGACTGCATTTTTAAATGGAACACTTGATGAACTGATATACATGGAGCAACCAGAAGGTTATAATGATAGATCTGGACGTGTTTGCAGATTGATTCGAAGTCTATATGGTTTAAAACAGGCACCTAGATGCTGGAATCAAAGACTAACTGAATTTTTAACAAGCGTTGGATTTAGAGCTAGTAGTTATGACCCTTGTGCATATCTGAGGTATGTTGGTGAAAATTTAGTCATTATTGCTGTATATGTTGACGACGGACTGATTGCTGCCACTGATAAGGAAGATATTCAAACACTTCTTAGCCAGTTACAAACTGAATTTGAAATCACGATTTGTGAAAATGTCAGACAATTTCTTGGTTTTCAAATGGAATTAATGAAAGACAACATAAGAATTCATCAGGCAGCTTATGCTAAAAGAACACTGTCAATGTTTGAAATGGGTGACTGTAAACCTGCTAAAGTGCCAGCAGATAAAAGTTCTTTAGATATTCTGTATCGTGAAAATGAATTAGATTCTGAACATCCAGTTGCATCAGCTATTGGAAGATTAATGTATTTAGTTGTTGTTTCAAGACCAGATTTGGCATACGCAGTTGGAAAAGCTGCACAGTGGATGTCAACACCTACTGTTGGATCATGGAAATTCATTAAACATATTTTGAGGTATCTGAAAGGTACAATAAACATGGGAATCCACTACAGTGGCTCAACAGACGGTTATATCAATGTGTTTTCTGATGCTGACTATGCTGGGGATGTGCAAACAAGAAGATCCACAACAGGATACATTTCCACCTTAGGTGATGGTGCAATTACTTGGAGTAGCCAAAGACAAGGATGTGTGGCCCTTTCTACGACAGAATCTGAGTACATGGCTGCATCAACAGCATCCAAAGAGTTGGTCTGGTTGACCAATTTAATAAGTGAATTTCAACCTGGAATACAAGGACGTCTACTCGTAGATAACCAAAGTGCAATTCGGTTAGCTAGTAATCCAACTAACCATAGACGCACAAAGCATATAGATATTAGATATCATCATATAAGAGAGTTAGTGGAAGAGAAAAAGATCTTGATAGAGTATGTGGACACTATAAATCAAGTAGCAGATATGATGACAAAGCCTATGGGACATTTACGTTTAAAAGAACTATGTGCAAATATTGGACTCGTTTAAGACTGTGAACTATTCATATTTCAGGAATAGTCCAATTTTAGGGAGAGTGTTAAAATAAAATTGTACTTTTCCTTATCTCCCATAGACGGCGCTGTGCCGATGTATTTTTCTCACTATGTTTACTTTTCGCAGTTACCGGCGAGACGAGTGACTAGATGTTCGTACTGTAATTTTCCTGTTAAAACGTAACATAATAAATTCTTTCTTTCCTCATATTATATAATTTTTCTACATTAATTTCATCGCAAAGTATTCCATATTTTAGGAGAAATCGCCGTGAAACATAATCAGTTGTTTAATCAGTTGATTCAAAGAATCGATACACATTTCAGGCGTTTCATATATTCGTTTCATAAATTCGTTTCATTAGGATTTTATATATACGAGTTGGAACCCGTCGAAATTCGACGAATTAAAATGTTTAGAATGGAACTGTTAAATCGAATTTATAATAAACCTATAAAAATAATCACAATAAAAAATTCATCTTGCATTGGTTATCTAACCTAAAATTACCAAAATATTATTTCCAAAAACTTCAACTACTTAAATTATTGGAAAATTAAACTGTATTAGATACGTAATCAATATAAGTAATTATGTTGAAGTTATCGATTGAGGCTCTTAGGTTTGTTTTTATTTTCAAATTCTCAACATTTGCATACGCACCACTCCAATTCACAATTTAAAAGTATTTTAACGCGCAATACTTTATTTATGAATGTATTTCCAAACTTAAAGTCACGTTTGTCCGATACAACTTTTCATGTGAACATTCGCATAAAATTTAAGTTCTAATCTCAGTACCCGCGAAAATTTACCATTCAGATATTTGCCTTTAGATTCCATAGTATTGGCCATTTAGTATTGGTCAAATATTTAGTTTTTTCAAAGAAAATGATCGTTTTGTTTTAAATATGACATCATTTTTACTCACTGAATCATTTTGCCTAGCGTCTAAAATTCCGTATCAGCGTAATGTAAAAATATTGAAATATCTTCTTCAATCTTTTGATTTATGAAGAAGAATGCGTGTTTTTTTCAATGGCTGACGTCATTTTCTGTTCAAAAATTAGAAAAAAGTTACTTTTATTTGCAATGTGAAAATGGCATCAATAAGGATATAATCAATAAAAATAAATAAACCATGATTATTTTCCCTTTACTTTTAATAGAAATGGAGTTGCCACAATTACAAAATTGGTACAAAAACTATAAAAAAATTAATATCTCAAAATTAAATTGCGATACAGCTTTCAAACAAATTGCATTTAAAAGAGCATTTTTTTCGTTATACGGTGGTGTAAAAATTTGAAATGTGCGATGTTTAGAAGTTTAAAAATTTGCAATAGAGAAAATTGCAAAACCGAAATTTTATTTCAAATTTCAAAGCGTTGCCATTCGCAGAATGACGTATGCGTTACGCACATATATGTTTGTCCTTTATAATATAGATAGATAGGGTAGATATATACAGTGAAACACGCTTAAGAAGTTTCCCAAGGGAATGGAAGGGAAAAACTTCTTAAACGGGAAAATTAGCATTTTTTGAAAAAATTAATAGTTTAAATAGAAGAAAATTATTAGTTTAAATTCAGAAGAGGGTTTATTTTATCTTAGTACAATAATACAAAGAGTATTTTCTATAAAATTGAGTTTTCTTATGAAATTTAAATTAGTTTGCACACTTAAAAAATTAGCTAATAAAGTAAAAATACATAATTACCTTAGAAACTCTGTATTTAATCCAAGACAAGAAATTTCTCTTTAAGAGTTATTTGATATGTTTTTGCAAAAAAAAATCGGTTATAGTTTTTTGTTTCTGTTTTTTTTCGGCAACTTTTAATTGATAACAGTCTAAATCTCTTAAGCTTTTGAAAACTTCTTCAGGCACATTTTCGACACTTTCGATAAAACGCCGAAAGGTTTCTAGTCCTTTTACAGCTTCCGAAAAACTAGGAATTTCCACATCTTCTTCCTCAGTTTCACTCATTTCTTCATCTACTGTCATTTCACAAATATCATCCACTGTAAGCATTTCACATGGTACTACTTCATCATCTACCGGCACGTACTCCTCAAACGATACAGTGAAATCCATCTTTCTCTGAAGAGTCTTCCAATCATCCTCAATATCAAATTCATATTCTTCTGTTGATTCTCCATCCAAGAATCCCGCTTTTTGAAAACAATTGGCAATGACAGATGGGGTTATTAACTCCCATGCAGATAAAATAAAATGAATTGATTCCAAAACGTTCACTTTTTTTAACTCTCCAGTATTGTCAAGTTTTTCAATCATCCATTTCAATAGCCGTTTTCTATAATGCTGCTTATACACTTTAATTACTCCCTGATCCATAGGTTGTAAAACGGAAGTTGAGTTCGGTGGTAGAAAATGGACTTTTATGTTGCACAAGTTTTTCGTGTCTTTGGAATGGGCGGCACAGTTGCCTACGAAAATGATGATGTTCCTCTTAACTTTCCTCATTTTGTCATTCAATCTTTTCAAGTAATCTTCATAAATTGTATTTGTCATCCACGAAGTCTTGTTGCTTTCATAATCACAAGGCAGCGATTTCACATTCTGAAAACATCTGGGTTTCTTCGATTTTCCAACAACTAAAGTTGGCAACTTCTCAGAACCATCCATGTTGGCACCCAATAAAATTGTAAGTCGTTCCTTATTTCTTTTTCCTCCGTGACATTTTTCGCCTTTATATGCATATGTTTTATCCGGTAAAAGATTGTAGAAAAGTCCACACTCATCCATATTGAAAATGTCTTTAGGATGATAGCCGGTTATCAAATCTGGTAAGATTTTCTTCCACTCTTCGATTTCTTGTGGATCGACACTTTTACTCTCGCCTTGTATAGAATTATAAGTCAATCCAGCTCTTTTCTTCATCCTATCAATCCATCCATTTGAAGGAGTAAATTCAATCTCCATTTTTTTTCAATTTCCTCAGCCTTCTATCTAAGAATAGGTCCGCTTATAGGAATATTGGCGGATCTGGCTTGTTTGAACCAAATCAATAACTTTTCTTCCATAACTTCATATTTTCCTCTTTTCACCTTTTTAATTTTACGAGATTTTTGAGAACGGTTTAAAATAAGATCTCGTTTTGCTACAATTCCATTCAGAGTAGTCACTGGTATGTTCAACTTCTTTGCAATTTCAACTCTTGTTGTTTTCGCGTTACTATCAACTTCTTTCAAAATTTTGATTTTGTCTTCAATTGACAAGGCTTTCCTTTTAATTGCCTTGCCCGACATTTTTGGAGAAAAAAGACAGAATTTTTTGTTCGTGTATTTTCTAACGAGAAAGCTTTGATGTTATACACTTTACACTGGCTTAAAAACTGTGAAATGAATAAACCAAACGCAGCTTTGGTACATTACACTTATGGAATATGGTGGTGGGAAAGAATCTGTTGTAACTATTGAACTGAAAGAACCTCCCATCGGTAGGGCGGAGCAATTCCCTTTTCTCTTCATAAGTCACTATTGTTACAGTGACGAGGGGCCCATCCTCTACCCACATTCCATTTCCATCAAACACGTTAAACAGATTTTAAGGTGAAATAGAGGTGACCACATCTGCTATCAGTCCTAAACATTGACCTTTTTGAATAGCGAAGAATAATAAAGAAAGAGATTTCAGCACAGAAAATAAAATAATAATCAAAAAGACAAAATAAACGAGCTTTGAAAGTAAAAATGGAAGGACAAATAAAACTTTTTAAGCGGGAAAGAGTTTTGAACTAAACTTCTTAAACGAGTTATTTTAGTGTTGTAAGAATAAGAGAAAAATGGGAATCGAAAATATAAACTTCTTAAACGCGAAAACTTCTTAAGCGGGAACTTCGTAAACGGGTTTTACTGTATATATAAAACTTTTCCTCCTTCAAAATTATGTATTATATTCTATTTCAAATCATTTTAATGCTATTTTTATCAAAATGAAGGGAGAACAGAAATCGTGTTTTTGCTATTCTAGTGATATTTGCAAATTTATGTCTGGCATTGATGGCGGCGACGTGTTGATACGGCACCACTCAACAGACTGAACAATGAATTTGCTTTCAGTTCGATTTTCTTTTGTGACAGTAGGATAATGTTTAATTGGCTGGGTTTTTTTTCTTTTTTTTTCTTTATTTTTATATATCTAACGTGAAATGAATATTTTCTGTTTTTAGCCAACGAGCATCAGCTTGAAGTTTTGTTTGTTTAAGGTTTTTTTTTTTGTCTTCTATTGAGTACAAGTATAAAAATCACGTAAATGATTTTTCTACTTATTTTGTATCATGAATGCTGGCCTTGCTAAGGCTGTGCTTTGCACATTTACGAAGTCACCTTCATTTGTAAGTAGATAGAATTGCAATGTACTATTATTCTGATGGAAAACAATCGAGCAGTGTTTTCCCTTTTCTTATACGAGCATCGAATCTTTCCGATAACAGTGTCAAATTTTTAATTTAATCTGATTTTCAAGAACTCACCACAAAAGATTGTTATGCGGAAGGAATCGATTAAAGTTTAAGATATTCACCCTTTACAGGAAATTGAAAAGTATTGTTCCATTCTTTAGCATATAAATATTAATTTATGTAAATTTCATCCATTTTTTTTTTATAAAAATGCATAGATGCGAACCATCCCTTTTCTGTGTTAACACTATTTCAGAATCATAATCCTCACCATAGTTAATCGCAGAATTCTGCAATTAATGAACACTAAAATTAGGCAAAGATTACTATCCTTATTCCACTTTTAAGTGATAACTAAAAAGTGGAATAGTTAACACCTAAGTTATGGTGATGGATATATTTAAAATTTTTATTTTGCTAAAGAAAAAAAAATTGTAAAGGACCGAATGGACCACTTTTAAGTGATAACTAAAAAGTGGAATAGTTAACACCTAAGTTATGGTGATGGATATATTTAAAATTTTTATTTTGCTAAAGAAAAAAAAATTGTAAAGGACCGAATGGTCGTTCGTGTGGGCTTATCCGAAAAGTGGCCAATTTCTTGAACATGACATATTTATATTTACACGGAGGACATCACGATGGACATACACTAGCACAAAGAATAACATACTTATAATTATTAATATTTCCTATATGGGTTTCATTTTGTTTCTTTACAACCGGCAGTGGCCATACTCGTTCACAGCATTTTTAGTTCACCTTCTTAGGTGAAGCTATCTCAGGTTCTGATCTGTTTCTCCTCTTTCTACAAAAGAGGGCGCTTCTAGAGGAGAGAGGGCGTTCGCGAAAGTTATACCTCCCCCATTCAAAGTTTTGATTTAGTCTTTAAAGACTAATCAAAATCTAGTGTACATCTATAAACATTTTAGTAAAATACATTATTAATAAAAATCAAAATTACAATACTTACTTAACAGAAAGATAACTAAAAAGGATAACTAAGATACTATGCAATATGAGATTATAATACTAATATTAATACTTTAAAGTTCTAGAATAAATATTTTAGAATTCAAACAAATAATGTTCAATCAAATAATGTCCAATAAAGTCATACTCAGAAAAATCTTGAAGGTAACACATGATCACAAACAAAATAAATTATAAGTTTATGGTGAGTTTTTGAAAGGCTAAGTTTCTTTCGTTTTAATTCCATTGTGAAGCATATAGTCTACTCAAAGAATCTGCGTTAGCGTGGAGTTTTCCACGTTGATAGGATTTTTTAGAGTGAAAATTACCGCGTATGCTTCCTTCTCTATAGTGACATGACGTTCTTGGCATTTCAATAGTTTTTTGCTAATGAAAGCGATGGAAAGTTCTTGGTCATTTTCATCTTTTTGAGAGAGGCAAGCACCTATCGCATATAATGCAGCATCTGCATGAATAATGAAGGAGGACTCTGCCTTTTTTATATAGATTTAGCCTACGGCATAAAGCTAAATAATTGAAATCATGGAACAACATGCGAAACATGCATACAAACAAAAACAAGCGATGCTCCCTATCCCAAAACAGTGTATAGAAACAAAACAGGTAGAGTACTCGATCTAGTGCACACGGACGTATGCACAGCGATAGGAACCCCCACAATAGGCGGTAAAACAATGCTCGAACTTTCATTGACGACTACTCTAGATTTACTGTAATATACTTATTAAAACATAAAGATGAAGTACAAGATAAACTGATCGACTATATAGCTATGGTTCGAAACCAGTTCGGGTTATATCCGAAAGCAATAAGATCGGATAACGGGGGAGAGTACATAAATAGTGGGATAGAGGATTACCTAAGAAAAAGGGGCATTAAACATCAATTAACCGTGCCGTATTGCCCGAGCCAAAATGGCATTGCGGAGAGAAAAAATAGGTCGCTATTAGACATAACTAGAAGCCTACTCAGAGAAGCAGATCTGCCACAAAGATTTTGGGGAGAAGCGATTAACACCGCGAATCATTTACAAAATCGCTTACCAACAAAATCGTCAAATAAAACCCCATTTGAGCTATGGTTTAATCGCAAACCGAATTTACACTATTTGCGAACATTCGGATGCAAAGCTTACGTATACGTGAATAAACAACATCGAGGAAAATTGGACGACAGGGCTCAGGAAGGGATTTTTGTAGGATACGATAACAACTCAAAAGGATATCGCGTATACACTAAAGAAAATAAAATTGTAATTGGCAGAACAGTGAAATTCATAGAATATAGCAAAATTAACCTAAAAGAAAGTAAAGAGACAGAAAACTCAAGAGACAAAAATTACATTGAAACAGAGATAAACAACACAACCGAAGAACCAACCACGTCCAAACAACCGACCAATGAACCAAGAAGATCTGAAAGATCGAACAGGGGGGTACCACCAGACAGATATGCCTGTTGTGTAAAAAATGATAATATGACAGAACCGACTAGTGGGAATGAAATACTGGAAATAAATAATACCAAAGAAAAGGAAAATTGGCTTAAAGCCACACAAGCGGAAATCAATTCGCTGAGAAAACACAACACATGGGAATTAGTGGATCCTCCACCTAACAAAAAGGTTATAGGTTGCAAATGGATATTCAAAAAGAAATTAGACAGTTACGGGAACACTCAAAAGTACAAAGCACGTTTAGTAGCCAAAGGGTTTAGTCAAAAATATGGGGAAAACTATGACGAGACTTTCGCCCCAGTAGTGTCAAAAACAACTGTGAGAACATTTTTGGCAGCAGCCGCACATAAGAAGTTGAACGTGCGACACGTAGATATCGACACAGCGTTTCTCTACGGTGAGTTAAAAGACGAAATTTATATGAAACAACCGAAGGGGTACATTGAGAAAAAATCAGAAAACAAAGTCTGTAAATTGAAAAAATCGATCTACGGACTCAAACAGGCAGCCAGAACCTCGAATAAAAAAATCGCACAATCTTTAAAAAATTTAAACTTTCAACAAAGCACCGTGGACTCATGTCTATATGCACGAAAAGAGAACAAAATTTCAACTTACGTAATAGTCTATGTTGACGACATTTTGATAGGTGGTGAAAACGAAACTGTATGAAGACAACCAGAGCGTCATCAAGATGGTGGAGAACGAAAAATTCTCAAAGCGAACCAAACATATAGATGTTCGCTACCACGCAATAAAAGAGATGAAAGAAGATGGAATATTAGATCTTCGTTATTGTCCAACACAAGACATGACAGCAGACGCGCTGACCAAGTCACTGGCGAAACCTCAATTCCTGAAACATCGTGAATCCATGCAACTATTACCGGATGCATCTGAGATGGTTAAGGAAGGGTGATGGATTTATAATCCTCTCAGATATGAACAGTAAACTACTTTAGAAACATTAAACAAGCAATAACTTTCAAGTACATAAAAACTTTATCATACTTGAACTAATTTAGTAGCAGTAAATCAATTCGAAATCATCACAGATATCATTAACTGATTTCAAAACAGGAAACCATTCAAGAATACAAACATTTGAACACCTAAATAAATACATTAAGTAATAATAAATCATTCTGCAATAAACAAACTTTCCGATTATAGCTAAATTATCCTACTCAAGTTATACAATTACAAATAAATAATGATATTAATAAATAAAATATGTTTGTGAAATTTGTTCATAAATCAACCCACGCATGATGCAGCTGTGTGACGTCAACATCATCGTCATAAAATAGAACTCTAAATGACTCAAGAAAAACTTTATTATTTTTTAGTTAGTTGCTCTGTTTATCTCAATCAAAAGGGATGTAATAATAAAATCGTTGCTGCAAAAAGCAGCGTTATGTAAAGTTTTAACCAAAATGTAAACTTAAAGTTATACCAATATAATTTCTTAAACCAAAGAAAAGATGTCAAGAGTGGAATCATTTATAAATAAGACAAAATATTAATAATCCACTTTTCTTTCCAATTTTCTATACAATATAGGATTCTATGCGATATGGATATACACCCGTGCGAAGCCGAAGTATGAGGAATTGCTGAGCAACAACATAAAGGTAAGAGATTACCTGTATTATTATTATATTTAAATATAATTTAATGGCCAGAAACAAAATAATATTTATTTATTTATCTAAGTATTAGCGCGCATAACTTACTGCGAAGAGCAGAGGCGGCTTTTTTGCCAACAAATGTTCGTCGTAGAACGAATTATAAAAAATCGAAAGACTAAACAAAGCGGAAAAAGATCTAAAGATGACCTAAGTAACGAAGTACATGGAATTGTTAGGAATATAAACATGAAAATTGACATGGCTGTATTTATCATGACGTAAATTCTCGCAATAGAATAATTTCTAAAAATGTCGCTATATAAAACGGTGCAGAAACATAAAACGTTCGAAAATTTTCTATTTCTGTGTTACTGCTGAGCCCAAAATCTTGAAATTTTGCTTCGGGTTAGTTTTAAAATGTACAATTGTCTCTATGAATGGTTTCTAAAAAATTTAAAATTTAAAAAGATGAAATTAACGGAAAGCGATCTCAATTACCATTAATTTGGAATTATTAGGGATAGCAACTTTAAATATTTCATAATGTTGCATTTCCTTCGCAAAACATGCAAATTAAATGCAATAAAACTGATAGATACCCACCTAGCATTAAATAAATTGTGTAAATATTGAATAAAGACCTGTATGAAACAGTGAGTAGGTTGCCCGAAAGTACTTGTTAAAGTGTTCCTTCTCTAGGCTTTTCTCTCTCTCGCCAAGGCCACTAACAGAGGGAAGTGCCGTTTTAAATGCGATATGAATTATTTATCTGATTCATTTTTCTAGACATTTTATCATAAGGTCATATTCTCAATTATCATTAGTAGATTTTTTATATATTAACTTATTCTGGTGAAATTTCATAATCGGGCTCATATTGGCGTATGTTAGCTTGCATGATTTGCTGAATAAATGTGTATGGATTTGTAAATTACTTCAAATGACACTTTGACAGCTCAAAAGTTATGCAGACGATATATTCAGATCTTGTGTCATACTTTATGTTGCAATCATTGCCGATTTCTTTTATTTAATACATGTTAAATACAGCTCAACTTGTGCAGAATATGTTTGAAAACAAAACAATACAGCGTATGTAGTGGCCAGCATACACTTATCATTTAAATCCGATCGAGCATATCTTAAACACACTCTAACGAAGCATTGCATGGCACTGTTGATGTATTCGGTACTTTGATACTATATCAGATTTTGAGGAGAGAATTCCTTAACTGTTGTCGAGAACCTCATTGCATCCGTGGAAAACAGATATTGTACAATATTAACCAAGTATTCCGGGGGAGCACACACCATATAAAGTATAGTCCATTCTTTTTAAACATCAGATATTTGTCATTTAAAGTTACTCAAATTGGTGCGGAGCGTCTGATTATGCTCTTGACATCATTTTATACAGTTAAAATTCCGATATAAGTTAATTTAGTGTTTCATTTTCTATTTTACTTTTAATATATTGCGTACTTTCAATTTTATATCCATGCATGGCTGTCTTGCATGGTTTGATTTTCCATTTTTTTAAACAGTGTATAGGAATTTATATATAAGATTTTGTAATTCTACGATTCGTTTATTTTCATCATTTCAATTTATCGCAGTATATGGACAATTAAAGATAACATCTCATTTTCTTTGCTTCCACGTGTTATTATTAAATCTATGTTCTCAGCAATATCGCTCAGACTTTTCCACTGAGGGAAGTCCTAGTTAATATATATTTCATCTGTGCTCGCTGATAAGTTTTTATGAAATGATAGTTTTTCGAGGAGGGATGTGGGGCGTAATCTGAAATTTTTGATACAGACGCCGGATACTATTGGTGAGCCGCTGCTAACAGCTATTTTGAAAATTTTTATCGTATATAAAACGGCTTGTTTCTTTATTTCTAAAGTAGATAAATAATGATTTGAAGCTTATTTAAGAAACATCAGTTCAGTAGTTTTGGATATCTGGTTGAAAATTGGATTCTTTGGAAAATTGGACGTCTTAAAAAATAATATCTGGCCGCCAGACTCATTCAAAGTTGCTAAT
The DNA here is from genome assembly GCA_963932465.1 of Maratus speciosus. Classification (NCBI taxonomy): domain Eukaryota; kingdom Metazoa; phylum Arthropoda; class Arachnida; order Araneae; family Salticidae; genus Maratus; species Maratus speciosus. The sequence continues at coordinate 92,384,515 of OZ010786.1, read as the reverse complement.
TACTAAGGATCGACCGAAACAGATTTTTAAAACCGAAACCGAATTTCGGTAATCTTCCTATTTTCGGACCGAAAACGAAAATGTTCAATTTTTTAAAAATGATTAGTACACATAAATATACATAATCATTAATTAGTTATTACGTGTTTATTAATTATACGTAATTATTAATTGATTATACGTCTAGCCCAAGTTCGCTCTCTGTCCCTCTGACCAAAACTTTTTATTTTCATGTAAAATAAATGTAATGAATTCACTAAGGACACAGAATGATTTTCTAATTATACGAATTTCACCTAATTAAAAAATGTTTTAGGTATACATACCTCGATTTAACTTTTATAGTGATTTTTGTAAGTGATCATCTGTTATACTAGAACTTTTTCAAAGGGTATTCAAAACACTTCGGCAGTTTCAAACTAAAAAATTTTCTATTACTGTTAAGTCTGCAACTTTTAATGGGCACGTGAAAAGCATCTTCAAAGTTTACTTTTACATGTATTGCTTAATTTATAATGTGCACTCACGTCTTGAGTCAATCGTGAAGATAATTATAAACAGTGAAGTTCATTTCAATAAATGAAGAGTGTCTCATTTGAGCCGATACAGCTCAAATCAATGAGTCATGTTGAAGATTTCCGAAGGAAGAAACGAGATTTTTAGAATACAGATAATTTTGGTCCGGTTCAATTTTCAGCAGCATTTTCGCCGAAAATTACGAGATTTTAGGAATACAGATAGTTTCGGTCCGGCCGAATCTCTAGCAGCATTTTCGCCGAAACTCAGATTTTGAACCGAAAACGAAAACGAAACCGAATTTTCTGTCGATCTCTACTAATTGCTATTCATCAATTAACAGGAAAAGTTGTAAAACAATATTTTATGTATGATTTTATCTTTTCTTACACTTTTTTAAGTGTTGCCAATTTAGTCCCTTTCTTTAATTAAACTACCAAACTACCAGAATTTCTGCATAGCGATTTTTGTCTTATTTAATCACGGACTGTCTGTCATTAATAAAACAAAAATTACTATAGAAAATTTTTAGAAGAATGGCAGATTTGTTACATAAAAAAAAGAAGCTAGTTGGCAGCACTAATTATAAGTTTTATACAGCTTTTCTGGTCGTCGTTTAGAAAGTTTATACAATAATAGTGCATTTTAGAATATTTATGCAATGAAGAAACTGGCAGGCAAATGTATCCATTTTAAGAATTTAAGAAGTTATAGAAAGCATTAAATTACCCTAAAATTGTATATATTTTTTATAAATATGTCAGCTTTGGGGACCGTATAACACACTATTTCCCAACCTTTAATTGGCCACGCCGCACCGAAGCATCCGTAAAATCACAATGCCTCCCCCGCCCCCCAGCCTCTCCACACTCTGTAACGCATTATTTAATATTTTTTTATTATTTAAAAAGTGAATTGTATTCAAATGCAGAAAGCCTAAAAGAGCCTTAACAATGACAATACATTTCCATTTTTGTTTAAACTTATCAAAGAATTAATTATTTGTCAGTAATGTGTTTTTAATCTAACTCTAAAAATGACATGAAGCTATGTATCTTCACTTTCATGTCAAAAAGGAGTTTTGTTGTTCCTTTCCAACTTACTTCAATGTAAACAGAAGTGCTTATATGGTCTGCAATTTTTATCTTCAGAATTCTATTGGAGAAACTCTCACATTTAACGTATAAATTAATAACTTTGACACATTTTATAATTCATTTTAGTAACTTATTAAAAGTTGTAGGAAAAGCTTTGCTTTGGACACATTACACAAGAAGCATTTCGAGATTCTGTTCTTTATTAATTTTAAGTAGCCATTATTCCCCGTCAAAACATATTTCTCTGTTTCCCTTCCCCATTATCCTTAATTGACTGTCATGTATTACCTTATTTTAAAATTTAAAATGTATATGTCATGATGTATATTTATTTACTGTGTAGGAGACCGGCATAAGAGCGATCGATATATTACATTTCTTTTTGCAATGCTATTTAAAATTTATAATGTTTATAAAGTTAGTAGCACCTGATTTAAATATTTCAAATGTTTTTCAAGTTAAATATGTTCAAGACAATCAGATTTAGATATGCCCTTAACAAGTTTTAGTGTAAAATTTTCATCGTGTGACACATAGGAAAGCGACTAGAAACAATAGAAATACAAGACTCATTCCATAAAAAATCAAAAGACTTGCGAACAATTGTAAAATATATATACATCGGACCTCGTTATCCCGACACCCGGTTTTCACGTCACCCCGCTTATCACGTCAGTTTTTCAAAGTCCCGATTTTCTGTATATGATTTTAATGTAAATAAACTCCGGATTTTACGTCGTTGAATAATTTTCAACTCCGGATATCCCGACGGTTTAGGAAAATTGTTCATTTTTCATAATCCATCTAATAAGCACGGAAATTAAGCGGTCAGAATTTTCTTGGCCAAACTTTTCACAAAAGTGTCTAAAATACCTATTGAGATAAATGAGAAATTTTACTTCAATCCTCTATCTGAATAAATAAACCCACACACTATGAATGATGCACTTAAGCTCCAGATAGACGTATCAGTCTACTCGCTGTTTTTTTGTTTTGGTCAGGCGGCGCTTTCTTGTGGTTACACGGCATTTTTTTCCGACAATAACCGAAGTATTGCATTGCATTGAAACGATCATAAATTATCTATCATCCATTTTTGAAACAACGAATATTGATTACAATTCATTGTATAATATTGAAGAAATAATTGTAGGAAGCACATCGAGGGATAAGCAAACCTGAATTCACCACTATTTCATGTAACAATAAAAAAACAAGTCATCATAAATCTGATTTTTATTCTTTTCAATTTTGTTTTTGTGTTTAACCTTTTAACACCTGAAACGGCCCTATACGGCTTTGTGAGTTAAGTCCTAATTCGGCCGGTTTCGGCCGTCTATAGCAAAATAAGGGGTGATAGGTATAGAAAGAGATTCGTTTCTCCCTGTGCTGAGGGGTTCGTCTTTATTGTCGCCGGTCACTTTGTCCGATGACAGTGATGATGGAATACTTTTTAACTGCTTGCAGGTTTGTCATTACCTTTTTTAAAAGCTAAAGTGATTCTATTCAGATGAGCCGGGGTTTTTTTTTTTTTCTTTTTTCCATCTTAGTTTCTTATTTCAAGAGAACGATAACCATTTTTAACCGCTAGTATTGAGATATTTACTTAAGGGTGTTATTCGAAAAAATATTTTTCCACCCTCAAGAGCTCGAAATTTTCTGAGACATTTTCAGACTCATTTTTAAAAGTAAAAACATGAAACTTGCTGAGGTGAGTTTTGAAGAGATGTATAATAGGCCGTGTGATTTCATTTTTCGCTCAATTAATTAGAATTTGATTTTTAAACAATTATTTTCTCAGTATGACCATTTTTTTCATTTCCAGATCTTTCGCTTCGGAAAATTCGGTTTAAAACGCCAACTTTGAAAGCGTTTTTTGCGATATTTTCTGCCTTTATCAAAAAATCGACAAGCACGGCACATTATGTAGTTTCTAAATAAGAGAATTTGTCAGTTGGATGCGTTTGAGAGCAAAAATGAATTCAAAAATAAATCAGAAAATAAGCAGATTGGATTGGAATACACCCTTAAAGTTTAATTTAAAATGAGTAAAAGAAAAGTTTTTTACTCGATGAACAGGCTTCTGGAGACATGTACTATATATATATATATATATATATGTATATATATATATATATATAAATTATTTGGCACTTTTTTTTTTACTTACAGCTTTAATTCATAATATTACGGTTTTTGATGGTGGTAGGTTATGTTTAATTAATGGTTATATATATATAGATAGATAGATAGATAGATATAGACATATATATTACGTGCTTAAAATTGGTTATTTTGGCTATCACTTGGCATGTTAAAACCAGTACACACACACATACACGCTCGCACACACAGAAAAAAAAAACTGTCAGAATAAATTATGAAAGCAATCTTTAAAACCTATCTGTACATCTAATAGTTGATAAATTCGCCAGAAAGGACTCAATTTGATTTTTTAGTTTTCTAATAAATTTACTATGACATTTTATTTTTGATTTTCTATTTTACGTTCATTCTATCACTGCATAGCTCTGTTTTCATAAAATATATTAGAAAAACACTTCAATTATGCTTTTGGTATGTCGGGCTGTGAGCGAATAAGGTTCCTAAACAATTGAGTTGTTTAGCTAAATGACCGCCCCCACCCCTTCCTTCTTCATAAGAAATCTGCACACATACCAATCGCACCTTTTGGTGTTTTTCGTAGTTTTTTTCAATGCACTAAGAATTTTTCTAACATCTAAAATCGCCCTCATTGGTGCATTAGCTATTGATCAAAGAAATAGGCACATTTAAAGATTCTGAGAAATAAAACTAAATATTTTTTATCTAAAAAAAAAAATCTAGCTTTTAGTCTAAATAAAACCTTCTGATATTTTGGCGCAGCAGTTGCGCGATTGTCACCACTAAATTTTTATAGTATTCTTCGCCTTCAAAAATTTCAGAAATTCTGTCCTGAAGTTAAATGAGTAATACTAATAAAATTTTGCGGTGCTAATTGATTATCTGCTGCTACACTGTTCCATCACTGTTTGTTGGATAATTCAGTGATACAGTAATAATAAGATAAACTGAAAAATTAACTCCTCAAGAGTGCGAAAAATCTGATAAAGTTAGATCAGACACTCCTGTTTTACAGTGACATGAAAAACCATATAAGATGTTGAAACTCTGATTGTCTTTTTTGCTGTGCAGAAAATTGTGGCAATGTAATAAAAAGTATAAACAGTTGAAATCAGTTTTATCATACAGCTGTTTCAAGACCTTATGTATTAATAAAATTATAAAAATAAAAATAACCTTGTTTCATATTTGAGTATATTATTTGTTTATTTTTAAAGTATTTCAGGAAAAATCATAACAGGCAAAATAAAAGTTATCAACAACTTAAATTCGGGTGCTAAATGCCTTTTAATTGGAGATTTTTCCCCCTTTCTCAAAAGTGTGAAATATTCTAACAAAAAGATAACTTATTTTTGATTTAAAAATAATAATAATGAAATTTGCAAACATTATTATTCAAATATCTATGAAGCGAATCAGGGCCGAAACTAGCCTTTTTTGAACCCGGGGCAAACATGGATTTTGGCGCCCCCCCCCCCCCCTCTTCCACAAAGTATATTTACAAAGAGAATTTTAATAATTTTATAATAGACGACTTATTTTAAAATTTAAAATATGTAATCATAAAATATGTAATACTGAACTACGTAATCTACAGTGGCGGATACAAGAGTGAGGTCCCTCTGAACATCAACAAAAATATTCTAAAGATCATTTTTAAAATGACATATTCAGTACAGTCCCGATTATCCGAGTCCCGCCTAACCGATTATTTTCTTCTGATGGACTGATGGAAAAAAAATAGCCATATTAAAAAAAAAAAAAAAAAAATTATTTTTGATTTAAAAATAATAATAATGAAATTTGCAAACATTATTATTCAAATATCTATGAAGCGATTTGATTTTTGCCATATGAAGCAATTATGAAGTGATTATGAAGCGATTTGAAGCCATTCTGACCAGAAAATCAGAGTTCTAACTTTTTACGGCTGCTCTTTCATCTTCACCTAACACTTCATTTATAATGACTGTTTCATAATAATGGAAGCCATCAGACCATCAGAAGAAAATTATCCTTTCCAAAGATATAATCTTCATTTGGCGCCCCTTTGTTCTGGCGCCTGGGCCACATGCCCCCTCTGCACCCCCCCCCCCTTAGTTTCGGCACTGAAGCGAATAATGGTTTTTATATTCCCGAAAATGGGTTTCATACTGGAATATAATCGTTTGATATTTTTTTCATCAATGATATTTTTTTTTACTGTAACATCACAAAAATCGACTTAAAACACGATTTCTGTCACCGTATTTCAGCAAAAGCTTTTGTCTGTACAAGCGAATTGAAGACACTAATTCTTTCTTTTTTAATAGAGAATGCCGCATTATATTCTAAATAACTCCATGAACGTGTAAAAAAAAAAATAGCAGTTTGGATTTGAGAACTGTTTTAATATTGCTTATTAAATAATATTTATTAGGGCTATTCTCAAATTCTAAATAGCTATTCTCCCTCATGAAGTCATTTTTAAAGTTAGGAACATGAAATGTTCACATTCAGAAACTATTCAAGCGAATAGCTTTTTCCCTTTTTCTATAGAAGAGCACGTTCTTTCTGAAAATACTGTCAAAATTGAAGCTTTGAACCAAAATCCCCGACGGGAAGCCATAGAAAAGTCGTCATGAGACAACAATCGATTATAATTCAAGATATAATGCATTTATTGAAAACAAAGAGAAAAAATCAGAAACATTCAAGAGCATGGCTGAAATTTCGTGATTTTTCTCGAAAAAATAAATTTATAAATGTCACAGAAAATTTCATAATTTTGAGCAGGAAAAGGTATTTTTTGGAATCTCCTTAACACTTTATGCACCGACAGTGCTTATAAGTACTATTAAAATAACTTGTCATAAAATTAATTTGATACATCGATTAGTTGCAATACAGTTTAGAATGAGTTATAGATACTTTACTTTATCTTGTTCCAAGAACATTATTGGCTACAAAAAAAAAAAATAAAAATAAAAATAAATAATAATAATAATAATAAATAAAGTAATTAACGGTTGAATTCTTTTGCCTTTGCATCTAATCGTGGATCCAAGGGGGAGTTCACGGGGGTCGTGAGCTCCCCCACCTTCCTGAACGAAGAAAATTTCCAAAGGAAATTAAAAAAATTAAACATATATTAAATTCTTTCACATTCATCCCTTGCTCAACTATGAGAATCTTTCTGTCTCTTTTAAAGCTGTACTTAAATCCAAAGTAGGTAATTTCTGACACATCCATGATGTCATTTTTAATCTCAGATGCAAGATATTTGCAAGTGCATTTACTTAAAACAAATGGGATTGATTAGCGTTTTTCATTTTGCGATAAAGGCAAAGCATCTTTCGGGAAATCTCTGTAAAATTGTGAGATTTAAAACTGAATTTCAGGCCGCGACAGACAATTGCTCCCTGATGACGGCAATTTAATAACTGTTAAGTCCTAAAAATTTGCATATAATGCTCAATTTCTTAAAGATTCTTTGCATTTACAAGAAAATGGGAAATTCTTCAACTTCTGGGTATCTGAATAAAATGTGTATATTTTATATTTTTTACGAATATTAATGCAAATATATAATTATGAATATTAATTTTTTGGTATTTACATATGAAAATAATTTCCCAAATGTATCAGAAATTTAGCCATTTTGGATGTGGGGACAACCTTCAATATAAAAATTGCTTATTAAGAGATGTGACACCCCCCCCCCCCCCCCCAAAAAAAAAGGAGACATGACCACCCTCTAAATGGAGAGCTGCATCAGCTCTTGTTTGCATCTTTTCAGCTTTATTGACAGGGCCCGACTTATGCAGGGGCATGCGGGCAGCTGCCCTGCGCCCCCCCCCCCTTTTTAGGGGGCCCCCCATGAGAGTACTCAGGAATTTCATTAAAAGGTGCCAAATGATTAAATTAGCCAAAAGCAACCAAAACTCATATATTTTCAAACAATCTGCTTCCTGTACCCTCTCCATCCATCAGGGATATAGTGGAAGGTATACGCCGTATACCGCTGGATTTTTTAAAGAAGCTCCGTATGCCCTCTGTTTCTCAAATTAAGCTACAGCATATACCCTAGGCATGACATTCCTGACTTTAGCGTATACCCTGTGCCTACGGCGTATACCCTCTGGTTTTTTACGACTACATCACTGCCACCCATGCAAAAAACAAACTATATCATTAGAAAACTAATAATTAATATTTTATCATGACAACTTAGTATTCTATTGTTTTCAAAAGAAATTCTTTATTAATGTTTTTCTCGTAACGTGGCAAGTTAAAACCATTAATTATGACCAATTTGGGACATTTTCTTTTATACATCTTATAACGTACGTAGATAAGAAAAGTAAAATTTTGCAAAGAAATACTCGTATTAACCAATCTATCTTTTTTTCTACTATTATCCTACTAGTATTTTTTCTTAAAGTTGTGACCATCTTTTTGTCACACTCTGTATACAGATGTAAACAGTACCGGGTACAAAATTTATGCATATAATACAATATGTATGAAATTTAGTACCAGCTACTTCCTACTTCCACATTATTGGCAAAAAAATCTATAGATAGAAGGGGGGGGGGGGGTCCCAGAATGATTCTTGCCCCGGGGCCCCCCATATCCTAAGTCGGGCCCTGTTTATTGACACTGAAAGATTGTATGTATGTGTGTAGGGGGGGGGGAGGTTCAATTCGGAAATATTTCTATTGTAAGGACATTATATTTGTACATTTCCTAACTCTACAAAATGCTAACAAAAGTATTTTAAATAAAAGATTGGAGTGGAGTAATAAATATTGTACAAAATCCCTATAAATTCAAATTTAATTAATTGTAATTGACAAACTCCTAAAATTTATTAAAGGATTGTGTCAATCTTCTGATGTAGTTTCAAAAATTCACGAGAAATGCTTTAGAAGATGATATTTTCATGAATTCATAATTTAGGACATAAAGGGTTAAAAGCATTTGTTCTGAAATTGTACCGTAAAAGCTTTAGAGGGGGGGGGGGGGGGGCTCTAAAAATTTCTGAATTTTAAATCCTTAAATTAAGTATTAGCCTGGTCCTAAATTAATAATTTTTTCAATTTTTTAATCTCATACTCTAATAGAAGGTACCGAAATATTTACATTATAATGAAAATAATGAGGTTTAATACAAATAGAATTGCCCCACCAGTGGCCGAGAGTTTCTGCTCTCGCAACTGATAGACGAGAGGTGCTGGATTCAAACCCAATCGCGCCCGTCGACCTAATCGTTCGGTGTTTTCGTGGTTTTCTTCGAACCGTGAATTTCCATGGGTTAATACGGGTTAGGTTCTCTTAGAAAGACCCAAACGGAGGGCACCCCCCCTTTTTTTTGGGCCTATATTCCTCGTGTTGATAATTGGGCATCATAAACACAACAAACCAACCAAATAGAATTATTCTGGGTTTTTTTTTCTTTTTTTGCACATATAGTATATTTGCCGAATTTTAATTTCTAATTGTAATTTTATAGGGATATGAGGTTTTCTGTGGCATTGATAAAATTGTTTGTTGTTCTGTGATTATTACCATTTTTATTATATGCATACATAATTTGCCGTATGAGGAGTACCGTGGAAAAACCTTTCCGCTCAAAGGCGCTTGTCAAAGAACAATATCAGTAGCCTTTCTTCCAAGTCTTTTAATTTATAAACACGCATTTCCGATAAAATGTATGGAGTAAGAATGCAGTGTAAATACTTCTTACTACAGGTGAAAAGGGATAAATAACGTTTCTTCATTCTGTTTAAAATTATCACTCCAAACAAATAACAGATCAACAAGCAAAAGTATGTGGGGAAAGGAGGAGAGTAAACATACATCAAGATGACATTTCAACCACGCCTCTCCCATAGGAAACTCAAATGCAGTAAAAGGACGAGTCCATTTTTTCAAAATGTTCCTTTCATAGGCCAGGATTTAGAGGTAGTAATTTTTTCGGGTTTCTCCGCGTTAAAGAGTTAATAATGTTTTATTGCTTAAAACTGCAATAATAGTTAGAAATTTAAAATTGTCTTAAATTAATTAAAAATACAGCTTTTTATAATAATATTTTTCTCCAACTCCGGTTACCACGACACTCCGCTTATGACGACATTTTTTTCTCGTCATTAGAGTGTCGGGATAACGAGGTTCGGCTGTATATATATATATATTAATAACCAGACAAATTACACAAATATTTAAATATATACATAAAAAAAAGAGTGTAAATTATACTTATTTTTAATTTATTCATATAATTATTCTGGTTTTATTATATTTTGTTATTTTCATTGGGAACTTTTTTAAAATTAACAGATACAGTCGTGGAAAAAAAAAGTAACTAACTCTACAAAAAATTATCGTAAAAGAAACTTACTGGTACCAAACGACTGGTAAGCCTACTAAGTAATAAAGTCTACTTTTAAATGATGTATATAAAATTTGCTTAGGGAGCCATCTGCATATTAAAACGAACCATAACTTTGTTTTTTTTTCAATAGCAGTACACAATTCTGACAGAATAAATTAACTCTATACCCTTTAATTAGCCTGAAAACAAATTCTTATGCAATCGTACGATAAGTTTCAGAGAAATTAATTATTTTAAAACGAGCACATTTTAGGGGCTGTATCCAAATGGAAGTTCGGTACTCGATTGCTGACTGAGAGAGCCCCTTTCTTGATCAAGGCATCTTAAGCGCCACTCAAGCAGTCATTGAAGACTGCTAGATTACAGGATAGCATAATAAATTTCAAAATATCTAGTCACTTCTATCTTAGACGGCCCCTTAAACCATCATTTTGCCGTTTTTAAAGCATAATTTGAAAACTACTTGGAAGAAAAATATGAAATTTTGGATTTCCATAAAGCAGGTCATAATAAATCTAAATCCATCAGAAAAATTGTAGGTTGCAATTCATAATTTTTTCGAACATTAATTTCATAATCCATATCATAAAATTATAAAAATTACAAATTCAACGTACTATTACAAATTCAATGTTTGGGTATTTTAGTATTATTGCTACACAAATATTTGCACATTAGGAGTATAATTTCAGGCGATATTAATAAAAATGAAAATGCAATTTAACATTAGAAGCACTAAATTTTAAATGTTTATAATTCAAAAACTTATGATTCAAATGACTTGAAATTTATTGTATAACCATAGTTTGAACCAAAGATTCGAAATATCTTATTAAAATTGGGTAATGCCATTGAAAAAAAAAATGAAGTTTGGGTTCGTCCATCGTTCGTTAGGGGACCATCTACATATTAAAATATGTAGATGGTCCCCTAAGCAAATTTTATATACATCATTTAAAAGTAGACTTTATTTTCAATCGTTCGGAACCAGTAACTTTCTTTTACAATAGTTTATTGAGGAGTTAGTAGGGGGTGTTTACTTTCTTTTTATACGACTGTACATTTATAAAATTTAATTTTTAAATTTTGCCTGTATTACTTTTATTTTTAGTCTCCGACATTGTTTTCCAAAAATATTTAACAGCGAATATGAGAGTAACAAATTTAGAATTGCCCTCTAAAAAGTCAAATTGCCCACATTGGGAACCATTGCTTTAACATTACCCAAGGGGAGGGCTCATCCCTCAGCCCGTATTCGCCATCTCCCCGATTTCATTAAAGACAGCCTTGCCTGTAACTTTTGTCACCCACCCAGTGTTGAATTCAGACACTTTACTTCGGGAGGGATTTCTGTGGCTCCGGGGGGGGGGGGACATTATAGATTTCCTGGGGTGAAATGGCACTTTTTGACCATTGAAAACCCAAAGCACCCCCCCCCCCCGGGCCACCCCCTGAAATCAACACTGCACCCACCGATCCCGAAGTTACGCCACTGGATTCTAACGAAATGAGTTATTTACTAAAACCTTTTCACCTTCAAAAGTGAAGTTATCTTTTCCTAACATCTTTTCATTCATTTGGCGAACATAAATCTTTGCTTGGCGCCCAATGAAACTGAAATCGCAAGTGGTAACCCCAAAACTCTCACCAACACCCGGATTCAAGAGAACCGAGTTTTTCCCCCATACGAATACAAACAACAGATTAAATGCCATCCAAACTCTTACTATATATTCCGCCAACCATCGTACCAACATTCACTTCATTCAGATCCACAAATCAAGCTTAGCTTTTCCTTGCCGTCACTTGCAAACAAGTGAGTACTATATTTATGCACGTTTGGTCTATGTTTTGAAGATTTTTTTTTTATGGTTAATTATAAATAATGTCTATAAGTGATTTATTTATTACTTGTGTATGAACTTAGGTCTAAATTTTGAAAATGATATTTTATGGTTAATTATAACTAATGTCTAAATAAGTGATTAATTTATTATTTGAGTATAAACGTTGGTCTAAATTTTAAAAATGATATTTTATGGTTAATTAAAAATAATGCCTATAAGTGAAAATTTATAACTGGAGTATGAACTTAAGTCTAAATTTTGAAAATGACATTTTATGGTTAATTATAAATAACGTCTAAATAAGTGATTTGTTTATTACTTGAGTATGGGCTCTGGTCTAAGTTTTGAAAATGATATTTTAAGGTTAATTATAAGTAATGTATTTAAATAGGCGATTTATTTATTATTCGAGTACGAACTTTAGTCTAAGTTTTGAAAATTATATTTTATGGTTAATTAATAATAATGTATCTAAGGGGAGTCTGCACTCCTTGGGCTATTTTTTTAAATATATATTTGAGTATTTCGCAATGTCCTTTTTGTACTTGTGGTAAAAAAATAATTTTAAAAACTAAGAAAATTTCAAAACCACATTTTTTTTTTCATCGATTTTCAAAATATTAATTGCTTAAAGTAAATAAAATGTCGTAACATATGTAAAAACACAGTAAAAAATTATTCTTCAGTTAACAATTATATTAAAAAAATAAATGAACTATTTGTATTATTGAAAAGCTGTTTTTAACACTTTTCCAATATAGTATTTATGAATTCCGTTTGTCTGTCTGGCTGGTGCTCTAACTCGCGTAAATATAGCGAGATTGTCATGAAATTGACATATTTTATTGGGGGTTTACTATAACATGTTCGCTATTGAAAATGAAGTATGTAACACTTACGGTTCATTTACAGAGACTCTCAAAAGAATTCCGTTGCATTACGGCCTATGATGAAAAATTGTTCGCTGTGTATTTTAATGATATTCCACTATTTAAAACACATTTGAATTTATATCACTGATATGTACTACAAGCCGTTTACTTTAGAATATGACGTGCATATAATTTATATTTTATTTACAAGGACACGCAAAACAATTTGGCTACACTACTGCGTACGCTAGCGCCAACTTAACAAAAATATTGGGTGGGCTTAAACATTTTTGAATAAAACAACACATATAATTTTTTCCCTTGGTATGTATATGTGTGTGGAGAGAGAAAGGGGAGGAGCGAATGACTAAAGATAATTCGAAATTAAATTATGATTGTTCTAAGAAAATTAAATTATTATAATTTAATTATAATTTTATAAATAATTTTATTAAATTATATTCTTATAAGTTCTTCCTTATAAATACATTAATATTTATTTTAAATAACATTGGAATTGCTAACTATTGATAGTGCAAAAAACTAAATGTAAAAAAAAAAAAAAAAACTCATTTTAGTCACCTAAGTTCTTTATCCATTCAAGACATCAAAACTGATAGCAAGATATGCAGGAAATTTGTTTTCGTGGGACATTTAACTCTACATCCGCTGAAGGGGTTTTCAGTGCTCCTGTAAGTCTAATGGATGTCCTTACTATTTTTCAAACAAAACTATTTTGAGGTTGTTAATAAAACCAAATTTCATTTCAGCGATTAATAATTTAAAAAAATGAATTATGAATTAAATCAGCTGAAATTGGGTGGGCGGAGAGATCCAATTATTGGGTGAGCTCGCGCCCCATGGACCCATATATGTTGGCGCCACTGACTGCGTATGAAAAATAATTGCTGGAAGCGCGTTTTCAGTTGTAGTACGCGTTTTAAAATTTAACTTTTTAAAAAATATATATATTGTGTATAAACCCGATGGGCTACAGAAAAGATATCAAGCACATTTCCGTTTATTGACTGAAATTGCTGTATGGTAATTTTCAACTGTGCTATATGTTTAATCGAACTAAAATTTAGCATATGTCGTTTACATATAAATCTATAGATCAGGGTTGGCGAACCTTCTTATAGTTGCGTGCCAATTTTTTTTTTCAAAAAATATTTTACTTGACTTTGACTTGCCAACTAAAAAACAAATTTAGTGGATTAAAATATAATGAATCAAAACTACTTGAAAATTACTTATTAGGATATTTTCTAAAATGAGTAACATATATGTAAGTATTACACTGCAATAATCATAGAAACAATTATATTTTAGAAATTAAAAACATAATGCGATTAATTGTTGGTTGATGTTGGTTAAATCTTAGATGAAAAATATGTTCATGTTCAGTTAATTTCAACAGAATGCAAACTAAATGAATTTATATGGCAACCACTCTCAGTTGGATTTTTATATTCTAAATTTGCGAAAATGACATATATAAACAGTAGAAAAAATTATTAAAATTGAAAAAAGGCAGTTTATTTAAATAGTTCTGAAATTAATTTTCAAGTTGCCATAATTTACCATCGGTAATAATTTTTCCTTTTTGATAGTTTTCAAATATTTTCTTTGTTTAATAAATTTTCGAAACCATAGTGAATAAGATTAAAATTCTTCAATTTGCAATTAATCGAATTTAGAATCTAATCAGATCATCTAAGTTCATGTATTTTGTGTAAAATCGCCGTATTCTCATTTAGAGACATAATCAACGCCGTGCCGTGCCAAAATTATTCTTTGGCGTGCCGAAAGTGGCACGCGTGCCATAGGTTCGCCAACCCTGCTATAGATGATATATAGAGCTGCACAAAAAATTCCTCCTTTTTCCGACTATTGATGGTAATTGCAGAAAATGGGTTTTCAAATGCATTATGCATTTTTTAATTTGTTTCTTTAGACGTCTTTCACCTTAATAAACTGTACATTTTTGTTGCAATATTCCGAATGTGTTGGAAAGTGTTTCAGAATCTATGCTGAACGCATGATTTTCAGTTCTTGTTTCATTTTATCAAATACACCACAAAGATCGTCTATAAAAAATTGCGAATCAAATAAAAAGTATATGCTGAAGCTTTAGCATCAGGGCCGAAACTAAGGGGGGGGGGGGGCGGCAGGGGGCATGTGCCCCGGGCGCCAAATGAAGGATTATACCTTTGGAAAGGATCATTTTCTTCTGATGGACTGATGGCTTCCGTTTTTATGAAACAACCATTATAAATGAAGTGTTAGGTGAAGATGAAAGAGCAGTCGTAAAAAGTTAGAACTCTGATTTGCTGGTCCGAATGGGAAAAAAAAATGGCCATTTTTTTTTTTTTTTTTTTTTTTTTTTTCGTTCGGACCAGCAAATCAGAGTTCTAACTTTTTACGACTGCTCTTTCATCTTCACCTAACACTTCATTTATAATGGCTGTTTCATAATAACGGAAGCCATCAGTCCATCAGAAGAAAATAACTCCTTGAAAGCGGAAACTCGGTTAGGCGGGACTCGGATAATCAGGACTCTACTGAATATGTCATTTTAAAAATGATCTTTAGAATATTTTTGTTGATGTTCACAGGGACCTCCCCCTTTGATCCGCCACTGTAGATTACGTAGTTCAGTATTACGTATTTTATGATTACATATTTTAAATTTTAAAATAAGTCGTCTATTATAAAATTATTAAAATTCTCTTTGTAAATATACTCTGTGGAAGAGCGGAAGGGTGGGGGCGCCAAAATCCATGTTTGCCCCGGGTGCAAAAAAGGCTAGTTTCGGCCCTGTTTAGCATTTTGATCTTACTGATATAATTGAAAAAAAAAACTGAGAAAAATTAATTTAAATTTTGAAACTCTGAATAATTTAAAAATAAATGGATGGATATAGTAAAAACCTTTTATTCGCACAATTTTAATTCTCGGATCTCTCTATGGAAGTGATCCGATTCCACCAGAATAAATATATACTACGGATGTCTAAATTAATATAAGACGGAAAATTGATATTGTCATTTTTCGCAAAATGCGGTTTGACCGAGTCTCCTGAAATAAGCGATTATTTGTTGCTTCCGGATGAAATTTGGTTTTTGTTTTTGAAATTACATTTTATAGTACGATTAATTATAATGTTTTTAAATAAGCGATTTGTTTCATACATGAATATGAAGTTTGGTCTATCTTGAAAATTATATTTCAAGGTTAATTGTAAATAATATATGTAAATAAGGGTTGTTCTCTACAATACTTGCAAATTTGGCCAAGCAGTCTGACTTGAATGATACATATGTAAATTTTCATAAAAATTAGATAAATGGTAAGAAATTAATCAATTATTGAAGATTTTAATAGCAGCAGAAATTGTTTTAAAAATTTGACTTAACAAAAAAAAAAATAAATAAATAAATAAAAAATTGTGGAAAAAATAAAATAAAAACCCTAAAAAAAATGTGAGGGAATGACAAGTGAGGGAATGATGAAATAAGACATTTTTACTAGTTGTAGGGGAAAATGCAAAATTATGAAGAAATCCAAACTGTTTCCTTTAAGAGCAACACTTAATATATAATGTATGATAAAATTAAAATTTTTGATATTTGTAAAAAAAATGAGTATTCTGTGTGAGGGAATGACTGCCAATAAAAACGCTTCCAGATATATTGACTGAAAAATGTTTTTGAAAAATTAACGAAATCTTACACCACCAATTTATGTTGCTGGACTGACAAGTGCTCAAAATGGCTTCTTCTCTGTGAAGGATGCTAGACTGCTACTGCTCTTTAGTGGTAGATATTTGAGATAATAGCAGCGTGTGAGGGAATGATGGTCTAACATGGGGAAACATATAATCGATTGAGTAGACTATATAATAATAGTAAAGAATAATATTTTTATTATTTTTTGTAATGTGCCAAATAAGAACTTTATTTTGCTTAGGGTATTTTTAATTATTTTTATTTCTGGATGGAAAAAAATAGGCAATAAAATATGGTAGTACAGGTGGGGGAAAGGTGAGGGAATGATGTTTGCATGATATATATTACATTTTTAAATACTAAATTTATTTATTTTTAAATTTTACTTTTTGTCCCTAATGAACTATGTTTAGATCTTCTAATAAAAATAAATACAAATGTAATGAAATTAAGAGCATTTATATGACTTGGAAACACTTTTTGCACTATTGTAGAGAATAACTCATAAGCGATTTATTTGTTGCTTCTGTAAGATTTTTCTTCTTTTTTTTAATAATATTTGACGATTAACTAGCAATCTTCGCCCGCTACCCTCGTCGGTTTCTCCAAACGAACCTAGAATAGAACAAAATATATCGATGAAATAGATCTTTGTGTTTTAAAGCAATAAGAACCTTTACCTGGAATGTCCTTCCGCATTGCTAAAAACGAAACAAACGCCATTGCGCTATTGCATTTTCTCATGTGTTAGACAAAATTTGGGTCATTAAATACCAACTCTTTTAGCTTTTCGCTTATAGCAGGATTTGGTAAAGAATGATAGAATGCAATGTACTGAAGCCATCAAGGGGAAATTATCTAACAATAAAAGTTCCATTAAAATCCGTCCAGTAGAACCTTTTAACCCTTAAATGCGCGATTTTTTATTTTGTTTCGAAAAAATTATATATGATTCGCTGAAAGGTTTATTACACAGGAAAAATAATGAAAAAATCAGAGATGTACTTTTCATATAATACGTCAATATTTTCTTCTGTTGCATATCTGCAATACAAGTAAAGACTCCTGCCGTGCGGCTGTTTTACGATAAAATAAGGCAAATTAGTAAATACTTTAATAAATGTCTTCAAATACCTTATTTTATATAATTATTTATTTTATAAAACTTAACCTTGAACCCTTTAATTCTCATAATAGAATACGTTCTAGAAATTACGTAGTTCAGAGAATCTGACTTTGCACCAGAAAGTTTCAATGGTTAATTTCGCTTTATTTAAATACGGAATGTCTGTTTTTTAATGAAAGCAAATATTGCTATTTTAATTTTCTAGTGTGAATTAGGTATATGCGAATAAAAAAAATCTATTAAATTCAAAACACTGTTTGCATATATGCAAAGTTGCGCCCTAAAGGGTTAAAAAGGCTAATATTTCATAATCGGCTTCACCCGATAATAGAACTTCCCGCATAATTCTGTAACTAAGAAGCGTAGAACGATATGTTACCAAAACTTTCCCTGTAAAGTTGTCCAACTGACAGTTTAAGCCACATCAAAATCAACTTAAGTTAAGAAATTTCCATTTGCATTTTATATAGTAGATTACTAATAATATATTTAAATAAACTATTTATTACTCGCCCATAAATTTTTGTCTTTCTTTTGAAAATTGCATTTAATGGTTTATTATGAATAAAATATTTAAATAAAAGATTTATTTATTTCTTCTTTCTTGAATAAATTTGGTGCGTAGTTTGAATATCATATTTTATGATTAATGGCGTATGGTATGTTTAAATAAGTTATTTATTTGCGCATGAAATTTTGTTTGTTTTAAGTGTATGTGTAATGTATTTAAATAAGCAATTTATTATTTTCGTATGAAATTCAAGTTGATAAATCAAATAGTTACAATATTCCTTTTGATAGGTCGAATGTAACTCCCCCCCCCCCCCCCACACACACACACAAAAAGTCAATTTTAGTTTTTATGCCTGCTTCCCACAATCAGCCTGCAGCGCCACTTTTATCCTGGTGACGAAAGTGCGAACTATTTTCTTTGTTATTTGATTTCCTATGGTTTAAATAGTTATACGAAATGGTGTTGTGTTTGCACCAGTACATTCTTTATAATTGAGTTCAATATACTCATACTTTAATTATGGCCACTCTTTGTATTAATTTGAATATGACTAGGCGTGAAAAAATACATTCTGAAATAAAGGGATTTAAAAGTTTTAAGTACTCCTTAGATAATGTTAATAAACGTATTCATTAGAACTGCATTTGGTTACGAATTTCTAGAAGTAGGAATAATAATGTTACGTAATCACCGTTCTTTAGCGTTTTTAAACAAAATTCGGGTAAGGCACAGTAAATTTGTAAAATGACTTTTGAAACGACGTTGATCTAAGACAGTGTATAAACACTCTCAAATTACAGTAGAACCTCGATTATCCGAAGTAATTGGGACCGACCCTCTTTCGGAAAATCAATTTTCGGATAATCGAGAATGCTTCAAATTTAAAATTAAGGAGAAATATATGCTTATATGTCTTATTAAGTAACAAGTGCTTAATAAAAATAAAGCAATAGCAAAATAGAAACAAGAATAAATTACTTGAATTTTAATTTTGAAATTAAGTACTTTTTACATGTATCACAAGGGTTTGAAAAAATGTTTTCTTTGTCGCAGTTTCGATTGCCTTTGCTTTGACGCTCTATCGCGGAGTTTTATAATAGTATTAGTTCACCAGTATCACAGTCAGTCTTTCTGCTGCTCCACCCATGCCAAACCTTTTGCAAAACATTCAAAAGCTTCAGAATTGCTAATTTGTTCGTTTTCTTCGTTCCACTCTGCAGCTTACGGGACCTCAAGTTAAATTCAAAGGAACTCTAAGAAAGAGGATCGAAAATATTTATATGTAGGGGAATACGGGGTACAATGAAACAAGGGGTACAATGAAACATTACTTGTAAAATCAATCAAATTTGTCATAGAGAGTTGCAGTTTATGTATATGTTATACAACTATATGTTCCAATTGCTGGTGTGATTTGGATACATTCACACTTCTACAACAGTAGCAATAGAAGATTATTGCTTTTACACCATTGAAAGTAACTTTCTTTACTAAAAGTAATTTTGTTACTTTTTCCTTGTTGTTATATGTAATAATTATTTTTTCTATACATTGTTATCTTTGGGTTGTTGTCTTCATACCTCCATAACCAAACTAAAAATACATAAATATTAGAAGTTTGAAAATAAATTTTTAGTTAGTAACCTCAGTGCGGGGTACAATGAAACACTTGCAGACGGGGTACAATGAAACATGTTTTATTATAGTAATAAAAAGTAGTAAATAGAATATATTAGAAATAAGAGTAGAAAAAAAAAAAAGAGTTTTGTTCTAACCAGGTCAGTAAAAAATGCTCTTGTTAAGCAATTAAAAAATAGAAAGAGGAAAAAAAAGCTAAGAAGGATTGTTTTGAAAACAAAATCTGCCTGCTAGAGACTCTGATGATGATCCTGAATTTTTTTCCAGGGCCAGCTGGACATCGAGGTACTAAGAATGAGATATCCACACACAACATGTATGGCACAAGCAGTATTCGTATACATGGAAACATAAGGAAATATATACCGTTGGAGAAATCATACATTTAAATGAAGTCAAATGTGAAGTACTTGATATAAAAAGACTCCAACCTAGTTTTATTTATTTATTTATTTATTTTAGAAACTTACATTTAAAAAAAAATCATTGTGTTGAAACTACCACCCCATATTCCTTCAGGAGCAACTGAAATATAAGCAAAAATGCTAATTTTTGAAACTGACTTGAGGCAATTTAATATAAAATGAAAGGTATTTCTTAAACTAATAGAATTTTCTTTTTTCATCTTAGACAATATTTTTTTTTATCAAGTTCCTTATTAATCAAGTTTTGTTTTTGTATTTATCTCATTTTTCATAAAATAAACTATACTGGGTGAAAATTGCTTCCATCATTTCGAGTGTTTCATTGTACCCCAGTATGTGTTTCATTGTACCCCGGCATACGGGGTACAATGAAACACTGTAAGACATTTATTTTTAATTATTTTTCTAGTATAGAGATATTGTTTTGAACCTGATAAAAATTTATTTAGAAGGGGAAAATACAAGATTAAAAATACGCATTAATTATATTTTTGTGCATGCAAAATTGTGGATAGGAAAAGAAAATAGTAAATTTTGTTTCATTGTACCCCGTCTTCCCCTACTCGTAGGTCGAAAAGGGCTGCTTGCACACAAGGAATATGCTAGTTAAAAAAAAAAGGGGGGGGGGGCATTCAAAATAAATTTTGCACACAAGGAATGTGATAGTTTAAAAAAAAAAAAAAAAAAAAAAAAAAAAAAAAAAGAGCTTTAAAAATGGATTTTGGTTAATCGAGAGTTTCGGATAGAAGAGGTTCTACTGTATCACAATTATAATTTTTATTATTTTCTAAAAGTGGTGCTAATTAATGTGCAGGAACCGATAACTCTGCTCCTCCTAACTAATTGTACTAACCCTTTGTACTTTATACCTCCTTTGCTAACTATTTTAAAGTAAAACAATATCTTAGAGAAATTTAAAACCAATATATTTTATCGTATTATCTTAAATCGCCACCAAAAACTGCCGGGGAATAGATTGTTTAGGTTTTAAAGAGGAAAAGTAGTTAATTAACTAGTAGTTAGTAGTAACGTAGTTAGTAATTCCCAAAAATTCAATTCATTTATAATTGTAAATAGAACAACTAAGATTATTAAAATTTGGCAAAGACTTTCGTAATCTTCGGCTTTACTGAGCACTCTGCACTTGACTTCGGGTCTTCTAAGAAAACTAAGCTAATTGCTTACGGCTCAACTTATTTTCTCCGGTGGCGGAAATTTACTTCATTGCAATTCAAAACATTTCCTCGAAACTAGTATTAAATTCGTATAAAGGTAAATAATAAGTTAATTAAGATTTTACAGGTATAATTTAAGTAATAGTTAGTTTCTACGCATAAATAAACGACATTGTAATTGTCTTTTTTTTTTAACCTTCCTTCCCTGTTGAAATTTTACTCAACCTTAATAAAAACATTTCACACCAGAAGTTTCTTTAAAAACTATTTATTGTATTTATTTGTATTAGTTTTCGGTGCCTTTTATTTATCTTACTTTACGGAAAACTTTCTGGTCCGAATCGAATTAAATGAATTATAGAAATGGGTCGATTTGACCCATTCAGGGTAGGAAGGTTAATAGCAAAATACAATGTATATGCTTAGAAAACAGTATCAAATATGGCGATAGTATTAGTGACGTTGCATCACTTGCACTTATCGTAGTTCCACTGAACTATCAAATCTATTTGAAATACTTATTACAGTAGCTGCTAACAAACGTTGAATCCATTTTTAAGAGTGGTACAAAATAGCACATGATTATGGTATCTGAATTCTTTTAAGCGGCCTTGTAAAATTACTTTCAATGTTGCATGCTTTATTTTCTCACGCCTTATTATTTGCATGCCCGAGAGATTAACGCAGTAGTCGATTTTATTTTGTGTGACTCTGTAAATAAACAACAAATGCTACGCACACCATTTGCTATCAGTAAAATTAGGTAGCGCACGATGCGCATCAATTCTGAAATATACTTCAAGTATTGTAACATCATTAAAATATATTTCAAACAATTGTAGACCATAAAACATGTTGTATCTTTCGAGTGTGTCTGTAAACGAACTATAAATGCTACACACTTAATTTTTAATAGGGAAAAATGTTATACTAAACCTTAATGACAGAAATGAATACCATGATAATCCATGTATAATTATCCAATTAGAGCACGAGTAGGTGGACAGACAAACCGAAGTCATAAACAATTTTCAATAATGATGCCCTTTGAGCGTCTGAGGGCTTTCCTGCATTTAGAATTCCTATAAAATTCAAGTTTATTTGAGATGTAAATTTCTAACTGGGCGAAAAATTCCAGACCTATAGGATCTCTTGGCTGGAGCTGCCAATGTTCTATCATCTGAGCTATCCCGGACGAATCTACGAGACCTAATTCACCCATCTAATCTTACTGATTATAGCATCTAGTCTGATATCTGAATCAGCTTAATAGAACAAAACGCAGGTAATGGAACTAAATTCTGTTGTTGAGATGATTCCTATATCAGACCAGATGCTATAATCAATAAGATTAGCTGAGTGAATAAGGTCCTCCAGATTCGTCCGGGATAGCTCAGATGGTAGAGCATTGGCAGCTCCAGCCAAGAGATCTCTGACTCGAATCCTGGTCCGGACATTTTTCGCTCAGTTAGAAATCTACATCTCATATGATTTATTTACCAGTTAGAATAATTCTGTTAAAAATTAATCTAGTGTCAAGTTCATTTATTTACATATTCTTTCACGGTTTGGTTGTAAAGTACCTTTTTTACATCTTCATCGCATATCTCTAATAAACAATATTTTTGTCTCTAGCCAATTTATTTTGATTTCAACGAACAGAAAATTCCGGGACAGTTGCTTAGAGGGAAAAACAGATGGCCATGGTGGATTCGCCCATCCTCTTTGAGATTCTTTGTTGATTTGCTTTCCATTATTTTTTAATTAACTGAAATTTTTCGTAACACAGGGTATTTTAACGAAATGTAAGTGTATTACGTCAAAAGCCTGTCCAAAAGCCTTTCGAATGATGCTTCATCCATCATTAATCGCTGTGTGTTTGGTATCGAAAAAGGGATGTTGACATTAGAAATAATATCTATCTATCTATGTATGTATATTATAAAGGACAAACGTGTCCGTGCGTAACACTGACGTCATTTTGCTAATGGCAACACTTCACGATTAAATTTCGGTTTTGCAATTTTCGCTACTGTAATTTTTTAATCTTCTAAACAACGCACATTTTCAATTTTTGTACCGTCGTATAAGAAAAAAAAAAATCTGCTTTCGAATGCAATTTGTTTAAAAATTGCATCTTAATTGATTTTTTTTTAATCATCTTTATCGTCTGCCGCCCCCATTATGAAATAATAAACAATTTGGACATAAAACAATAAAAATTGTTCAGCATTTGTATCCGACTAATTTTCCATAACGAAATTAAAGCTTCATCAATAAATAAGCTAACGAATAATATTAAAAAACCTCACAAATTTAATATTATATATGTAATCGACTATTTAAATATTTACGCCGCCAAATAGCAAAAGAGAAAAATTACTTTCGAATTTAATCTGTTTACTGATTGTTTGATTTAAAAAATTATTTTCAAACATGAATAAGTTTTAATTTATCTCTCTCGCGTGCAGCTCGATTACGAAAGATTAATCCGTTTGCCCTTAAAGCATGTAAAAAGTCCAGCATTTGTTTTCGGCTAATATTCCGTAACAAAATTAAAACTTCCTCTATAAATAAATAAATAAAATGCAAATTTAACGGTATCTTAAAAACGGATTTATTTGCTTAAACAATTTTTCTCATTTATTGAATTTATTTGTAAAACATTTTTTTTTCATTTATTACTAAAAAGAATATATTTTGTTTCCACTTGTGTGTAGTTCAAATTGTTATTCAGAATATTTTTCATGTTATGTTAAAAAATTAGTAAGTATTATTATTCGTAAAAATTACATTACTCCATTTTAAATGAATGGGATGTTCGTTTTCGTTGCGTAAGTTTTCTACTATATTAATTAATGCCAAGCGTGAGTTCACAAAAGTGAGTTAAAAGGAAAATAATATTGTATTTTAAGCAAGTTCCATTATTCATAGTATCAATTTCAATCAAGGTCTGACCTTGACAATCAAGCTGTCGCTCTAAATTTCACGAGTTTCTTAATTTGATGAGTTATCCGATCAACATATTTGTTTCTAAATCTCCATGTTTATTTTCGTACATCTATATATAGTTTTTGTTCTTGCTGTATTTTTAATTTCTCAATTTAAATTATTTCATGTATTTTACTTTATTTTGTTATTTTTTCATGTTCTTAGACGTGTTTTCCGGTGTTTTTATGTATGACATGCTATATAATAATTATAAGCACGTATATATAAAAAACATTCTTAAAAAAAAATCGTCTTTAATATAAAATAATCATATGTATGTATATGAAAAACATTCTTTTAAAAATCGTCATTAATATATAACAATTATTTCTACATAAATTATAACATTTTAAAAAAAGCCTTTGATATAAAATAAGTGTATATAAAAAATATTCTATAAAGTGTACATAAATAAGAAAAGTCTTTTAAAAAATCGTCTTTAATATAAAATAATTATAAATATTCTTTTAAAAGTCTTTAATATAAAATAATTATATGTATATTATAAATGAAAACTATTCTTTTAAAAAATAGTCTTTAATATAAAATAATTGTAAGTGTACATAAATAAAAAAACATTCTTTTAAAAATTCGTCCTTAATATAAAGTAATTATAAGAATATATAAACAAGACATTGTTTTAAAAAATCGTCTTTAATATAAAATAATTATAAGTATGTAAATAAAAAACGTTCTTGTAAAAAATCTTTGATGTAAAATAATAAGTGTATATAAATAAACAAGAACTTTTTTTAAATCGTCCTAAATATAAAATAATTATAAGTATATATAAATGAAAAATACTCTTTTTAAAAAAGTCTTTAATATAAAATAATTAGGTGTATATTATAAAGGAAAACTATTCTTTAAAAAAATAGTCTTTAATATTAAATAATTATAAGTATATATAAACGAAAAACATTATTTTAAAACTCGTCTTTAATATAAAATAATTATAGCTATATAAATAGAAAACATTCTTTAAAAAAATCTTTTGTGTAAAATAATTATAAGTGTATATAAATAAGAATATTTTTTTTTAAAAAAATCGTCTTTAATATAAAATAATTATAAATATATACAAAATATTCTTTTAAAAATGTATTTAATATGAAATAATTGTATGTATATTATAAAAAAATATATTCTTTTAAAAAATCATCTCTAATATAAAATTATTGTAAGTGTATATACTATATAAACAAAAAAAAAATTCCTTTAAAAAATCGTCTTTAATATAAAATATTTATAAGTATATTTAAATAAAGAACATTCTTTTAAAAATCGTCATTTATATAAAAAACATGTATTCATATAATGAATAAAATCGTCTCTAATATAAAATAATTATAATCATACATAAATAAACTTTTTTAAAAATCATTTTTAATATAAAATAATAAGTACTATATGTAAATAAAAAAAAAAATTCTTAAAAAATCGTCTGTAATTTAAGATAATTATAATCATATATAAATAAAAAACATTTTTTACTTTTTAATATAAAATAATTATAAGTATATATAAATAAAGAACCTTCCTTTAAAAATCGACATTAATATAAAAAAATATATAATCATATAATAAATGAAAAACGTTCTTTTAAGAAATAGTGTTCAAAATAAAATAATTGTAAAAGTATGTAATTAAAAAAACATTTTTTTAAAAATCATCTTTAGTATAAAATAGTTATATATAAATAAAAAATATTCTTTTAAGAATATAAAATAATTATAAATATATAATAACTAAAAAATCATTCTTAAAAAATCGTCTTTATTATAAAATAATTATAATCATGTATAAATAAAACATTCTTTTAAAAATATAAAATAATTATAAGTGTATATATAACTAAAAAATCATTCTTTAAAAAACGTCCTTAATATAAAATACTTATAATCATACATAAATTTAAAAAAAAATTCTTTTAAAAAATTGTCTTTAATATTGAACTAATTCTATTTTGTAACTTTAAAGTGGCTCCGAGACTTAAAGCATTTTTCATGTAGTATTTATAAGAATTCTGTAATAACGTTGCCTGAACAGCGAGACTGCCCTGCAGTAAATATTGACGCTGAAATTATGATATTATTTATCAAAGAAATATACACGGTTTGAAGTCTTTTAATCAAAGAAAGAAAGAAAACAAATCCAGAAATTTATGTATTGAGGCATTCTTTTTCCAAATGAACAATATGGTAAATTTGTTATAATGTGATCATACACTGTTAAAAATTAGCAACTGTCCAGTCATTCGACCGTTACGGTTACATAACTGTAATTTAACTTTATTCTGACCATAATATGGTCAATAATATGGTAAGATGTACTTAATAATATAGTTAAGGTTACCTGCATTAAAATGGCCGTTTTGGTGAAAAAAAAAAATTGTTTTATTGTTTTATTTGAAGGAGCATCTTTTATGATTCCAAATCTGTTTTAATTTTATTTCTACCAATACTAGAATAGGAGTTATGGCCAATTTAATTAAGAGGAAGTAATGTCAAATACCGGAAGTGAGCAGGAAGGCCAGGAGAAATGTAGACAATGTTTCTATACATGATTGTCTTACGATTTTTACATAAAAACGCTGATAAACCTTAACTGACACTGCTAGATTAATGTTATAGATAAGAAATAATATAAATTACAACAAACTTCATTACATAAAATGTTTTAAACATATTTCATTGAAACTTTGTCAGAATGCTTTCCATATTACTCAGTATGTTCTGAATAGTATGTAGTACAAAGGAAATTGAAATATATTTAGTTGAATTGAGTGCACGCCGTCTGGCGTAAGCATGAAATTTTGCTAAAAAAAAAAAAATTGCACCCCCCCCCCTCCCAATTTTTAAAAATGTTATTAAGATATTGCTAGGATTTTATGTTTTTTAATCATTCTCTATTACAATTGAACTAAAATTTGAGTATTTGTTCAATCTTGTACTTTTTTTCTTTTTGTAAAAAGCGCTCTGAACGTAGGCAGATATCTTAAATAACAGTTTTCTTTAAAAACGGTCGTATGACTGGACAGTTTGCTGCAGATTTTTTACAGTGAATGAGAAATGTACTGTTTTCGGGACATTGAGATTTTGGTGCGCAAGTCTCCAGACCTGCAGTACCGAGCGTTATGTAGTATCTAGTTAGTAAGCCATCCTATACGTAGAATCTAGTAATACTTTTCGATTCCAAAGATCGTAAAGAGAAACGAGTTAGTATCAGTGATAAGCGAGAAAGCACTTCACCATATCCTGTATTTCAAATATCAGTTGAAAATAAAATACAAAGCAACTGTTAGGCATTTACAAACTTCCTGTCAAAAGCGTTATATTTGAAATCGAATAATGGAAATCGTTTTTACAAAAAGGGGGTCATAGGATGCTGATTAAATCTATTTTGATACTACTTTCACCGAATAAGCTTTGGAATACACACTTTTGAGATACATTTTGAACAGTCGATAATTTCTCTAGATTTTAGGAATTTGATTTTATGCGTTTATAATTTTATGGCTTTCCTCCTATATAGTACACTAGTGTGCAAAACTTAGCAACAGTCACAATTTCTGAACACGTGAGTATTGAAAAGAAAATTCTACAAACATCAAGTGTAGAATATAGTAGGTACTAACCTAACAGCACAGCCTGCCCATGTGAACTCACCTAGACGTCACAGATGGTCACAAGCGTCACAGTCACTACAACGAACTGAAATGTGATATATTTTATTCATTTCATTCTTACTCTCAATTGGTCACTCCACTGAGAAGTCACTATGACTGCTGTTTTAGGACGAGTCAACAAGTGGCTTTACAATGAAGTCACCAAGGGACTTTCATGTAACCGTCATTTTGAGACTCCATTATGTCATCATGACAGCTGTTTTGTGACGAGTTCCCAAGTGACAGAAAATGAAATGATCTGGTGACTTTTGACAAAGGAGCGGAATGGTGACTTCACAGAAGAGTCTCACTCACCTGAAAGTCACCGTGTGACTTCACTGTGACATTATATGGTAACTCATTATAATGCAATGTTCACGATTACTTCAAAATTGAGTCTTCAAATGTTAGTTACATGAGAATCACAGGGTGACTTCATTGTACTGTAGGGATAGTACATATATGAAATATATAATTTTCTTTTGAGTATTCGCGCGCTCGAAAATTAGCATTTTATGATGGTTGCTTAAATTTTGTACACCAGTGTAGAAACATATGATTTTAATTACAACAGTTTGTCTTATTCTAATATTCTGTGGAGAAGTAATGTTTATTTTTAGAAACTTTCGAAATAAATATTATGAACCCAATACCCAATGAATGTACAAAAATAAAATAATAATAATGATGATAAATCCGAACAATGGCTATAAATTCAGTGCTAATTAATGCATGAAACTAAAAAAGTACTTGTTTTAATTTGTAAAAAGTTCTTTATAATTATATTTTGTCATCAAGAGTCATCCATATTTTAAAATTGAATCTTCAATAGCAGCAACATAATTTTATTACATTACGTCCAGCTTGCCTATTAGCGTAGAAATTAAAATGTTGCGATTAATTGTTGAGATATAAATTATCGAAAAATTAGCTAATTAGTGTTAAAGAAAAACGCTGGTTACTTAGATAACTCGGTCATATTTTAGATTTAAGTTAAAAATGTTTTTCATTTCATGTGCGTTAAACGCTCACAGGTCAACGATACATATTTCCAAATGAGCATCGTTACTCTATTTAATACGTGATTGTTATACGATGTGACATTTCCCCAACAAAGTGAAGAAGTGTCCATGTTGGGAATCGAAACCGACACATTTAGCTCAATTGCCACCTGCGAAGCCCGAGCCTATTTTTATTCATGGCTCTCGGGCTGGGCCTTACATTTTTCGGACGACTAGGGCCAGACAGGGTTTAGTCATTAATCTTTCCTGCCCGGGCCTTATTTTTTCTGAAGAACCGGGCTGGACCGGCCGGATCTAACTTATTTTTTCCGTACCGAGCCGGGATTGGCTTCATTCTTCCTAGGTCTGCACGGGCCGAAGTTTTCAGTCCCGGTCACGACCCAGCCTGTATGAAAACCATTGTCTCGGCGTGACCTGGTCCGTGCAAAAGTCAGTAAAATTTGGCCCGGCCCAAAATGTTTACAAAAAATGCATATGGAGCATTCTCACTATCTTTTAACTTTCGGGAAAAAAATTCTGGTGAAATTAAACTTGCTAAAATAACATTTTAATCTGATAGACGAATGCCTTAATGATTCAAGATAAGGAAAAAATGGTCAGCAACGAAATTTTTTTTATTTAACTGATGTTTAAGTTAAACTTGTGAATTTAATTTTCCTTACCATTTTACCAGTATAACTTTCTATTTTCTTCTAAATTTTTACTTATAATGAATTGGCATAGTACCCACAGAACATTCAAATAAGAAATAACAATGTAGTATTTTTAATACAAAATTTTGGTATAACATTGTCTTAATGGGGTGTTAAAGAAGGGTTGGAAGGGAAAAAAAGGGGATGGTATAGGAAAAAAGGGACGGTAATGGAAAAAAAAAAGGGATGGTAAGGATGGCACGGTAAGGAAAATTACCACTATTTTTAGGCAAATCATGTTAAGACTAAGTGATAGCCACAATGTTCATTAATTTTTAGAAACAGTTATTTACATTTGATTAAAAAAAAAAAATTAATTTAACTCGAAAAGTGCAGGATTAAACCTTGGAGACGGTAAGACTACCAATAACCCTTTAAGACCCAACCCGCACGATCGCGCGGGTTAGACATTCATTTAAATGTTTGCCTCTGAGTCGTATGTAATAAAATCTCGAATCGAACGGTAGTTATGGTTTGCAGATAGAGTAAAGTATCATTTTCTATTAACAGGTAGCGATTGCAGTCCATGTTTTACTTTCTACAGGCATGACTAGCTTTGTTTACAAATACATCGGGTCTTGAAGGGATAAAGCCACGATCTTGAAATTGATATTTAAATGCCGATTTAAATTTTGCAATAAATTTCCTGCCAAAGAATTGTAGGCATTCTTTCTCTAGCATACTTCTGCATGAGAAAAAACTTGAAAAAAAATTCTGTGGCTCAAAACTCTTCGTACGAGACAATTTTTAATCATATCGACGTAAAAATCCATGCTTTGTAGAAATTCGGTCGAGCGGGCCGGGCTCGTGCCGAAATTTCAACTTTTATACCGGGCCGGGTAAAAATATTTTTTGTACGGGTCGGTACAGGCCTGAACCGAACTCTTAACTTTTATGCCGGGCCGGGCCGAACTTTTTTTTATGGGTCGGTCCAGGCCTGGAATTTCGGCCCATGCTGGCCTCTAACCTGGACCGACAACTGGCCGACACAATTTACTCAAACAACCCTTTTGACTAAGTATCCATCATTTAATGGACTTCCATTACCTATGGTATATTCTGTTGACTGTCTGCGGGACAGACCAGATGCTATTGCCAAAGAAGGTTATCTGAGTGAATAGCTTCAGCTGGTTGTCGGTCCAGGTAACTCAATAGGCAGAGAGTTAGCAATTTAAGCCAAAGGTCTTGATTTCGATTCCCAATCTAGATGGATACTTTTTCATCCAGTTGAAAAAATGCCAAATTGTATGATATATATTTACTCATCAGTATGATTGAGTTGAGGTAAAAATATTTTTTTTAAGTATGTTAATATAGCCGCAATATCATGTTATCTTTAAAATGAGTTCCTGAATATTGACACGGTAGCAGAATACATTTAAAATCATATTAAACGTGCCTTTTTAAAATTGAAATAGAGCATTACAAATTTGTATTAAAGATAAATGCGGCATACAAACCGAATGAAAAATAAAGTACTGTATAAGGGTTCATATTGAAATTGTTAAAATACATATACAAATAAACTTGATTGTTCTATTCCATATCGAAATATACGTGACCTTCATGGATGCAAACAATTTATTAGACTGCATGCTTTCCGTATTGCTTGGTTCTAAATGTCTCGTTTCATAAACAATCTTATTTTAGTTGCTGTTTTGAGATAACACTTCACTAAATATCATACTTTAATATAATCATTTGGTCCCAAAATCTTGCAATGACTAATACTCAAGAATACGTGAATAAATACTTAAGATTACATACATGATAAAAACCTTGAGAACCTCTATAAAACCTTGAGAAATTATAAAATTATTTAAAATTGCATTCTTAAAAGAGCTTTGAATATTTATTACTTTAATAAAACTGCTTTCTTCCGAAAATCATTTATAAATGTCTCCCCTCACCACCACTTCCAAAAAAAAGAATTATGGCCATTTTTCCCCCCATTCTGATCAGAAAATCAGAGTTTTAACTTTTTACGGCTGCTCTTTCATCTTCACCTAATACTTCATTTATAATGGTTGTTTCATAATAATGGAAGCCATTAGTCCATCAGAAGAAAATGATCCATTCCAAAGGTATAAGTTTGATTGGAAAAACTATTTAATACGTTGAGCAGAAAGAAGACGTTACACCTGCAATTTTCATGACACTAATCGAATCGCATAGCTGCCAATCTGTACGGTTATGCTACCTCTAAAATTTAATACAAATTTTTGCCATATTTAATCGTTGACAATTGTTAGATTTCGGAAATTGAATTAGGCAAAATTTACTGGTAAGTTTTAGTGGTAAGAAAAAATCTTAGAAATTAGTAGCTGTGCAGTAGTGTAATACTCCAGCAAAATTGACATTTAATAAACAAAAAACTATCAAGGGCTTTTTTAAATAAACAATTTCATTCCCCGTTTTTCTTAAAAGTAACAGAAATGTACATCAAAGAAATAATACTAGTACCATAAAAATTAATGAATTAAGTGAATATATTTCATCTCCTAAATTGGTGACGATTTGTGCAAATCAGGTTTATCCGAGTTTTTAGCTTATCCGTTGTGAGTTTGGTCCATATTAACTCGGATAATCGGGACTCTACTGTACTTAGATTAACCCAAACACCTTATTTCAAAACGTCGTCGTCTTTTTATATGCTATTCTTTGTTACAAATGAATTTATAGTTATTACTCGAATAAGCTGAATAAAAAACACAGAACAGTGAAGTTAATCCTATATAGGAATTAGAGTAGACAAACTTCGGATTTTCCACCGTAATTTTTGAACTATCAAACTGATTTTGACAAACGAGGTATTGTTAGCTTTGTCTAGACATTGCGAGTATCATGAAAGGAAACAAAAAATGTAATATGGCAGGTACCGGACGCGACGTCAACGTGGCTCAAGGATATTTTTCTTCAAGTCTGATCGAAAAAGAGTGCGGAATGAAAAGTGTAAACGGTTTCAAAAATATATATAATTTATATACCTTTAGGTGTATTTACTTTTAAAAAAGTGCTCCAAGGCGTTATAAATCTCGCAGGATCATAGCCTGTGGTACCCAATTCCGCGATTATGGATCCAAATGTTCTGTATGACATCCCCGGTCAAGTGGCCGGCCTGGTACAGAAACCCCAAGGTTTAGTTCCACAAATACTGTTGCTTTGCTACTCATTTCATCAATCCTGAAGGTGTGAAAAGTTGAATGAGTCTTGTCGAAATCCGGAGATAACCCTAGGATCTACAGTGCAGAAACGCAGTGCTTTATAACAGCATAGCTACAGAGGTCACGCCAAACTTCACAATAAACAAAAATACTCTGAAATTTCACAATTTTGCACTGTCCAGTCTTATGCCTTTAGGGACCTGACTAAAGTCTTCTCATTCATCATCTAGGAAGGTGATATTTGTCCAGTCTATGACATCACAATAGATTTAGCAGTAAGAAATGTGTTTTTACTGTAACAACAGTGACATAAGAATTCATTTATTTGAATAGTGACTCGCTTTGCAACTAAATTCTCTTAAGTGATTTGTTTGACCAGTCAGAAAAGTAGTCCAGGGGAAATGTACATTTTACCTTGCAAAAAATCGGGTAGAAGATTTTTTTTTTTCTGACTTGTTTATAATGCCAACATGGAAAAACCAAGTTTTCCAACAAAATTTTTTAAGGCTAAATTTTCTGTGGTCAAAAAACAACAAAATTTTGTGACTTTTTTTATTTTTTTTAAATATCTCGATACCTGTTGCCGTAGCATGATTTTTGTCAATTACAATATCAAAGAGGACAAAATTCTCTACAACTTTCATATTTACAACTTTTTTATACACTCAACAGCAAGCGCAATACGCCGTTTCAAAAATAAGACAATTTTTTTAATTTTTTTTAAAAACCGTGAAAACGTAGTTCTCCCCCGGTTATTCATATCTTTCCCACGGATTTAATCACGTATGTCAACTTCTAAAAATTGGTAGCAGTAAATTAAATATTATTTGCACACCCACGCCTTTATTTTCATCACAACATACATTTTATATTCAATAAAACTATATAATTTTAAAAACAGGGTAGTGTGTAGATGAATAAAACAATTTTCGTATCGACAGTAATTTTAAGTGTGTATAATGTTAATTTCAAAGCATCGTTTAAAAGAATACTTTAGTATTTAATAACTTATTGGTACTATAGTTTCAATTAAGAAAGAATTTTTGTTTAATTTTAATAATTTTGTAATTGTAATAATTTTTATAATGCATGCATATTTTTCCAGGAAATAATGGGATAGATATGAAAATTTGCGAAAAACATACTTTATTCCACATATTACACACTTAACATACAATGGTATATTTTATTTACCAATTATTGATAACATATATTTTAATGCTTTATTTTTTAAAGATAGTAAACATTGGATTATACTTCCATATAAAATGGGAGAGGGAGGCACTCAGAAAATAAATATATTTTATGTAAGAAATGCTTTTACCTTATAAAATAGCTACAATAAAAATGACAACAGGTTGTTTCACTAACTGATGTTATATATTTATCTCCTGTAAAATTTAAAAATCTTGTCAATAACATATTTGAGATCACTATAAAAATATTTAAAAGATTAGTTTTAATAAATACTGTCAGTTTTTTCCTACTTATATCAATAAATAGAACAAGACATTATATCACTTTAGCATGCAAAAATATACAAAACTTTAAGATTATCTATTAATTGCTTTAAAGCTTAAACAGAAAAACTTTCGATTGTTGAAAAATACACTTTGTGGAATATTCTAATTTTCTGTATTATGCACTGGTTTAAAATTATGTCTGTTTAATGATCTCAGTGATAGCATTTATCATATGAAATACCAATTTACTTATGATTGCAGACCATATAAACATTTTTATTTTGGCATTGACCCACTGTCGCATCCAACTCCAC
This sequence comes from Maratus speciosus, assembly GCA_963932465.1. Classification (NCBI taxonomy): domain Eukaryota; kingdom Metazoa; phylum Arthropoda; class Arachnida; order Araneae; family Salticidae; genus Maratus; species Maratus speciosus. Next base: position 92,349,761 of record OZ010786.1, on the reverse strand, counting down.
TTTTCCTACACAATAATAAAGTAAGGTACGCAATATGACTTAATAAGCTAAATGAAAAAATATATTTTAATAATAATAATTTTTTACAGGCTATTTATCAATATTTTTTTCTCTTTGATGACACTGTTGTAGGATCATTAGCGTCCCGTTTTAAAAGAATAGCCATCGGTCACTTAACTCCCTCGCAATTATTTTCGACTGTCCACCACCGTGCCCCCTTCCGCGTTCTCTGCATCGAGTGTGTATGTAAGTTGAAAAAATAGCCATATATATATATCAGTGCCGAAACTAACCTTTCTTGCACCAGGGACAAATATGCATTTTGGCGCCCGCCCCCTTCCCACCCCACCCCTCACAAATCTCCGCAAACGAAATTTACAAAAAGAATTTTACTAATTTCTAATAGCCGAATTATTTTAAAATTTAAATGTAATCATGAAATACGTAATGCTGAACTGCGTAACCAGCTTTGTCTAATATTGATTCATTAAAACCTTTAAAAGGGAACTCAAAATATTCCGCTTTATACAGGTTACCCTCTCAGTAGTTGCAATTGCTAGTATTCTTTCTGTACTTTTTTCATTTAAGACAGAATTCCGTTATCCTATTTTAATGCAGTTGTTTCAAATTTTCTTTTGGATTAACATGTAAATTTTTCATTTAAAACAGGATTCTGTTATCCAGTTTTAATGAATTTGGTTCAATTTGCATCTTGGATTTTCCGCCTGTGAGACAATTTTAGCCAAATTTCATACTATATATTTTTTGGTATCAAACGACAAAAAAATCTTTATTTGGCGCCCCTTCGCCTTCCACTCTGGCGCCCGGGGCACATGCTCCCTCTGTCCCCTCTAGTTTCGGCCCTGATATATATATATATATATGAAATTTGGATAAAAAAGTCTCGCAGCCGGAAAACTGACCAAAAATAAAAAATAATAAAAACTGTAATCAAAATAGAAAAAGTAAACACTAATACGGTTGGAGTTCAACGTCAGCACTTCTAAGCCCCTCAAAAAAAAATCATTTAAAACTATAAAATTGCAAACGAGAAATTGCAAAAGGAACGCTTCCATAGGTTTAACCTTAGCATTCCAGTTTCTTCGCGTGAGTAGTGAAGTCTCACGCGAAAACATTTGTACACTCATGTTAAACCTACAAAAGCGTTCTTTTCAGAATTCTTGCTTGAATTTTAATTTTTTTTTTTTTTTTTTTTTTTTTTTTATCATATGATACCGAGGTCGATATCTAACGATTTCTTTGTATGACTAATTTAGTCTCATAATTCATATAACTATGACATTAAACGCCTCAATACTACAACTATCATAAAATTTTTGAAAATGAAATCTTCATATACGGAATCCGGTCCTTAAAGAAAAAAATATATATTTTTAAGAGAAAGAATATGACCAGTTATACCTCCTAAGATGGAAACCTGTTTAAAGCGGAATATATTTCGGTTCGGTTTTCAAGGTTTTAATGAATCCATATTTGAAAAATCTGATTACGTATTTAATGATTACACACTTAAAATTTTCAAAATCTGGCTATTAGAGATTTATTAAAATAATTTACGAGGGGTGGGGCAAAATATGCATGGATTTTGAACCCCTTCCGCTTCGAAAGGCTGATTTTGGCACTCAAACACATAATTTACTGCTACCAATATATATAAGTTGACATACATGATTAAATCCGTGGGAAACATATGAATAATCGGGGGAGAACTACGTTTTTCACGGTTTTTAAGAAAATTGAAAAAATTCTCTTACTTTTGAAATGGCGTACTGCGCTTGCTATTGGGTGTATAAAAAAATTGTAAGTATGAAAGTTGTAGATAATTTTGTCCTCTTTAATATTGTAATTGACAAAAATTATGCTACTGCAACGGCTATTGAAATATTTAAAAAAAATCGAAAAAAGTCCCAAAATTTTGTTGTTTTTCGGCCACAGAAAATTTAGCCTTAAGAAATTTTGTTTGAAAACTTGGTTTTTCCATGTTGGCATCATTATAAACAATTCAGAAATAAAAAATCTTCTACCCGATTTTTTGTAAGGTAACCCCCCTTTTTTTGTACACTTCCCCTGGACTAAAGCAGGCTGTTAGGTGAATATTAGTAAAACAGTAATTGAATAAAGTTATAAACAGAAACTTACCTGAGATTGTTTTAACACTTTCCAACAAGGTTGAATTGTGTTTATGAATTCGGTTTGTCTGACAGTCTGACAGAGGAGTATTTTCTGAAAAATGTGGACAAAATTATTTTATGAACTGTATCAAGTTGAAATGTTGTAAAAAGCAATTTAGAGTCATTATATATATAATTAAAAAAAACCATATATATATATATATATTTTTTTTTTACGAATTTACAAAAAATCTTTGCTTTTTAATAAGTAAACAACTATTTAAATCAGTTTAGAATAAACATTTATGATATTTAATGAAATATTCCGTTTTTTTACATATTTATAACAAGTTCTTTCTGTAACTTACTATTCTAATCATATTCATCTTCATCTGTTTCGTCTTCATCCTCATCTTCATGGATGTTGTCCGTATGGTGTTTCTGGTTGTTTCGCTAGAAAGAGGCTTTTTTTTCTTATGCTTTGATCTTGAACTACTTATAAAAGGATCGGAATTTAGTAAACGTATGTTCAAAACATTTTATTACATTGCTCTCGAGAAATTTTTTGGCAAAAAGTTTGCCTATATTGGCGGAAATGTTTGTTTCTAGCTTCAGCAGCCTCGTCCGAAAGTTGATCGATAGGCATGTTTAATTACTGTGTCCCCATGTGCTAAAATTTTATGTACTGTTACAGGGCTTGAATTTCAGGGCGTCATGGCGGGATTCGCGCCCAAAATTTTGAAATCCCGCCCAGAAGAATATCGTGGACGGGAGGCTCCCGTCCAAAAAAATTTCACCCTTTTCCGGAAAATTTTACAGTTTGAAACTACGATCAACTCCCGCGAACGCCTTGTGAATTTCGTGATATTTTCGCGCGACCAATTGACACATTTTGCGAGTTTTTTTTACCGCAAAAGATTGTTGAAATTAATGATTTTTCCCCGCGACCGATAGACAAATTTCACTTTTTTCCCCGCGATCGGTTAGCTAGTTTCGCGTTATTTTCCGCGATCGATTGGCGAATTCAGAGGTGATTCTCTTTCGAATTTTCCGAAAATTTAAGGCATTCGGTTCCGACAATTCTGAAAAATCGGTCATCACTTCGGAAATTCAGACATTAAAAAATATAACAGAAAAAATCGCGAATTTCGACAAATGCTCGCTGAAAAAATCAATTTCGTCAAAGGAAGGTGGGAAAAAAACGTTAATTCTGGCAAACGACCGTGAAAAAATGAGAATTTCGTCAAAGGATTGCGAAAAAACGCAAATTTCGGCAATGTATCGCGGAAAAAATGCGAATTCGAACAAACAATCGCGAAAAAAATGCTAATTTCGTCAAAAGATTGCGGGAAAAAACGCGAATTTCGTGAAAGGCCTGCAGAAAAATGGAGATTTCGTCTAAGGATCGCGAGGAAAATGCGAATTTCGTCAAAGGATCGCTAAAAAAAAATACGAATTTCGTGATATGATCTCGAAAAATGGCGAATTTCATCAAAAGATCGCGGACAAAAGGCGAGTTTCGTCAAAGGATCGCGTAAAAAAGGCTAATTTCTTCAAAAGATCGTGGGACAAAATACGAAATTCATCAAAAGATCGCGAAAAAACGCAAATTTCATCAAAGGGTCACGAAAAAACGCAAATTTCGGCAAAGGCTCGCACAAAACACTCTAGTTTCGCGGAAATTAGTCAGAGGGCCGCTGAAAAAAAATGCGAGTTTTCTCAAACGATCGTGAGAAAACGTGAATTTTATAATGGGATTGCAAAAAACGAAAATTTCTTCAAAGGATCGCCGAAAACGCGAATTTCGTCAATCTAAAAAAGCGAAAGATCGTGGAAAAACATGAATTTTGTCAAAGGATTGCGAAAAAACCAAAAGTTGTTCAAGGTCTGTGTTGTAGATAAATATTTAGTGGCTAATGGATTTTCATTACGAGGTTTAATATATAGATGTTCAACATAATAATTTGCAGAAGGAAAGCACGAATATTGTTCGTAGAAAGTTTTCTGGGCCTATAAAATTTTACAAAACTGAAAATAATCAGAGATTTCTGCAAAATACTTATTTTAAACCTCGAAGTGCAGTAGTCCCCCTCTTTATATCGCTGCTCAATATGTAGCTCTTTTACAGTGTCTTTAAAAAAAGAAGGGGTAAGGAATTTACTTTTTCGGCACTTTTCAAATAACTATTTGAAGATAATCATAAACAAGTGTAATTATCTACCATTAATTTTATTAAGATGAAATTGAACTTTGAAAATACTTTTCAAAGTATTTAAAAAAATATTCATAGCAATTTAACATTATTTTCCAGCCATATACGTGACTAGATTGTCCGTATGTAAAATTTAAAAATTTTACTACAAGTGCGTTACAATGGCATAGTAACTTCATTTAAATGTATTTAGACTTAAACATCTAACGTAATACAGATTTTTTTCTAATTTCAAGAAGGGAAATTTTATTCAGAAAAAAGATTAAAAAAAAATATATATATATTATTAATAATCTCCTAAATCTGACGTCACTTTCTATCAAACGCTTTCAATTTGATGTTAGCTGCGAATCTAAAAAACGGTTGCTATGTTTTATTTCCATGTTGTTTGTATACTGCAGCTATACCTTTTAGTTATTATATGCAGTGTTAACATTTTCTACGGAATTTATTATATATAGCAATTGAAACATAGCAACGGTTTTTCAGAGTCACTTTCACAGTCTCTTTTTAAATAAAACTTCATGACTGACGTCATGACTGCAGGCGTTTAGAAAATGACGAGATAATGGAAAAGCTATCCAAAAGTGCGTATTATTATACATAAGTAAATGCGATATTATACTTGAGAAGTAGCATCTACGCCTTGATCTATTCATTCTAAAGAAAATTTAGTGGAAAACATAAAATATTTTTATGCGTTAAAAGAAGAAAAGAAAAACATTGAGAAAACAGATGAGTCTAGATCGACCTTATTATCTGAGGTACTTGCTCTTTATTTGATGACCCAGTTACCTTGTGTCTTTATGAGGGAACATGAGCTTTCTCTGTATCTCTCTGACCCTGTTTCACTGCCCCTATGTTTCCTACTTTCTCTAATTGTTCTACTAATTTCATTTATTAATAGATTCAACTTATTATAAACATTTAATCAGTCGTTCTTTTTAATGTACAGTAGAGTCCCGATTATCGGAGTTCATATGGACCAAGCTCACCTTGGATAAGCAAAAAACTCGGATAAACCGGATTTACACAAATCGTCACCAACTATAGTTGGAGATGAAATATAAATTTTCACATAATTCATTCATTTTTATGGTACTAGTAACATTTCTTGGATGTACATTTCCGTTACTTTTATAAGAAAAACGGGGAATGAAATTCTTTATTTGAAAAAGGCCTTCATAGTTTTTTAATTGTTAATTGTCAGTTTTCTTGCAATTTTTCTTTCTTTGCTGCAGTACTACGCTACTGCATAGCTATCAATTTCTAAGATTTTTTCTTACTTCTAAAACTTACCAGTAAATTTTGCCTAGTTCAATCGCCGAAATCTAACAAATGTCAATGATTAAATATGGCTAAAATTTGTATTAAATTTTAGAGATAACAAAACCACATAAATTGATAGCTATGTGATTCTATCAGCGTCATGAAAATTGCAGGTGTAATCTCTTCTTTCCGCTCAAAATATATTTTTTTTCAATCGAACGTATACCTTTGAAATAAATCATTTTCTTCTGATGGACTGATGGTTAAAAAAATTATGGCCATCCCCATCCCCCCCCCCCCCCACATTCTGAGCAGAAAATCAGAGTTGTAACTTTTTACGATTGCTCTTTCATCTTCACCTAGCTCTTCATTTATAATACCTGTTTCATAATAATGGAAGCCACCAGTCCATTAGAAGAAAATAACTCGGTTAAAGCGGAAACTCTGTTAAGAGGGACTCTAATAATCGGGACTCTACTGTATAAACATTTAATCAGTCATTCTTTTCGATGTAATTAGTTGTCTTCTTTAAACTGAGTGGTATAATGAATATATTAAAAACTAAAAGAGAACTTGTATATATATAACAAAATGTAACACATTGTAATGATATACTTCTTTCAATTGCTAAAAGGTGCAAGATAAAAACATTAAAAAAGTGTTTTATGTTTCATGTTACATGTTTCGGCTCTATCCGAGCCATTATCAAGACAACCTTAAATGTTTTAATAGCTGATTTATAGCCAAACCCCCTCGGAAATTAAAGAATATCATTTGCGCTAAAATTGACCCAATTTTGAAAATTATTCAGGTGTATATGAAGTACCATTTATTAGAGCAGACGGATCAAAGAATTACTATATTGGCATGACTAACAGGAAATTTAGTTATGGAAAAAAGGTGGCAAGATTTATCAAGAAGAAACCATCCAAATAAATTTCAATGAAAGATAATTTTCCCCTCCAATGTATACTATCCATCCATTATAATGGATAAGAGAAACCATAGTGATTGTAATATGTAGTAATTCAATATGTAACGATGCAGCATCACTTAACTGTATAGGTACAGATTCCCAAAAATTTTAAGAAGCCAGTGGCTCCTAAACCCAAAAATTCCAGTCGCCAGAGTGGGAAAAAATTTCACAAAAGCAATACCGTTTATATGGGAAAAAACTCAGGAATTCAAAGTGAAAAATAATTTGTTTAATGTATAGACATGTGCAGCAAAACATAGACTAAATATATCAAATGTGTACATTTAATTTAATCTCAAAATTCTTTTAATTTGGCTATAAATTAAGTGTAATATAAATTTTAAACTATGTACAGTTCAGACTATAAAGTTGGGCAAGATACAGGTTAAAAAAGTATGCATGAGCTAAGCAATCAAGGTAGTGCACAATATTAGGAAAACAATATTTCTTATTTTCATTTTGTTCTACAAGAGAACATATAAAAAAAATTGAGAATTTGTGCGATTATTATTTTGCACTACAAAAATCAAAATGTAATTCAAACACTTAATTTTGAAGAACACACAAGACTCAAAGACTCGTCAAAGAAACGCGAAAAAAAAAACGCAAATTTCGTCAAAGAATCGCGAAAAACCGGAATTTCGACAGAGGATCGAGCAAAAAATGCGAATTTCGTCAAAGAATCCCGAAAAAAAAAATAAACGCAAATTTCGTCAAATGATCACGCAAAAATACATTGATTTCATCAAAGAACCTCGGAAAAGCACTAATTTTGTCAAAGGATCGCAAGAAAAAACAACGCGAATTTCGTCAAAAGATTGCAGAAAAAACGTGAATTTTGTCAAAGAATCGTAAAAAATCTCCCAAAAATTTCATCGAAAGATCGCAGAAAAAAAATGTGAGATATTCCCGCTTTTTCTCCGACCGGTTGACGAAATTCAATTCTTTCGATTGTTGATATTTGCGGGAGGTTTTCGGAATGGAATGATGGAATTTCTCTTTTTATTTATTTATTTTTTTTTTTGATCGATTGACAAAATTCGTTTTTTTCTATCGACCGATTGCCAAAGATAGTATTTTTTTCTATCGACCTATTGATGAAAATCGTCTTTTTTTTAGCGACCGATTGACGAAAATCACGGTTTATTTCACGATAGATTGACGATATTTGCAGTTTTATTTCGTGAACGATTGATGAAATTCATGGTTTTATTAGACTAGCGATCGACGAAATTTGCTGGATTTTTCCATGATGACGGGTTTTTTAGAAGAAAACAATATTCCTCGGAAATGTGGTGTCCATGTTTAATCGTATTTTTTAATTATGAACAATAAGAAAAAAAAAAAAAGAAAAAGAAAAGAGGTAAATATCGCGGGGTTCTAGAGGAGACGTTATCCCGCGATTGATAAGAAAAAAAAAAAATAATCCGTAAAGCATTCGGCGAAAAAAGAGCATCCCTGTAAGAAGCATTGAGACTCAGACGCCGAAAGTTAGTCGCCAAACAAAAAATTTTGTCGGCATGTGGCGACTGGCGACCGGGAATCTGCACCTATACAACTGACCAGAATTGTAAGTTGAGTTACTCATGGTTACGAATATGGAAATAAACAAATAAAAACTAGTATGTTGTGGCCATCACAAAACTTTCTTTTATATAAATCACGTTAATTAAATCATTTAAATAGAACAAAAAATTACATCAATTTAGCATCAGTTCATATCAAATTATATCTGGATTTGGAGTTTGATGAAAATTCGTGCATTAGTTCTAGAGATAGAACTATAGCGGAAATACGGAAAAATTTAGCATAGCAGCGCCACCTGTTGAGCGATTTACACGAAAACCTAAATAACACTAATTGATATCAAGGTATACCTGAATCTGAAGTTTGATGAAAATTCGTGCATTAGTTATTGAGATAGAGCTATAGTGGAAATTCTAAAAAATGCAGCATAGCAGCGCCACCTGTTGAGCGATTTGCACCAAAACATAAACAGCACTAATTCATATCAAGGTCCTACCTGAATCTAAAGTTTATTGAAAATCCAAGCATTAGTTCTTGAGATAGAGCTATTACGAAAATTGCAAAAAATGCAGCATAGCAGCGCCACCTGTTGAGCGATTTACACCAAAATCTATAAAACGTCAATTCATGTCAAGGTATACCTGAATCTGAAGTTTGATGAAAATGCGTGCATTAGTTATTGAGATAGGAGCTATGGTGGAAATTCTGAAAAATGCTGCATAGCAGCGCCACCTGTTGAGTGATTTGCACCAAAACACAAACAGCTCTAATTCATATCAAAGTATACTTGAATCTGAAGTTTGATGAAAATCCAAGCATTAGTTGTTGAGATAGAGCTATTGCGTAAATCGTAAAAAATGCAGTATAACAGCGCCACCTGTTGAGCGATTTACACCAAAATATACAAAACTTCAATTCATGTCAAGGACTAACTGAATCTGAAGTTTGATGAAAATCCGTGCATTAGTTCTGCAGATTGAGCTATTGCTGAAATCGTGAAAAAGGCTGCATAGCAGCGCCACCTGTTGAGCGATTTACACCAAAAACTAATCAGCACCAATTTATATCACGGACTAACTGAATATAAATTTTTATTAAATTTCGTGCATTAGTTCTTGAGATAGTGCCCACAAAATTTGTGTCACATACAGACGCTCACAGATGCACAGACTCACAGACATTTTGTAAAAACATGTATTTTTGAATCTCTGACCCCTAAAACGTGTAAATCCGTCGAAAACCTAAAGTCGAAAATTTTCACGAATCCAATACTTTCTTCTTGTTAAGATAGAAGAAAGTAATAAATAACTGAAATAGTACGTGAAAAACTGAGTGATGGCGTTTCAAATCATTACATCATAGATCGTGTAATTTTAGAATATTATTACTATTTGTTTTGATAATGCCTCGGATAGAGCCGAATGACGTAAGCAAATAAAATCTTTTTTTAATGTTTTATCTAACTCCTTTTAGCAATTGAAAGAAGTATACAGAATTTGTCTACAACGGAATGATGCCTTAACCCTACACTGTAAAAAAAAAAAAAAAAAAAAAAAAAAAAAAGACTAAAAAACGGAGATTCTACTGGCAATCGAGACGCCAGTATTATTTCCGTATTTTTAAAAAATTTTCCAGAAAAATTTCCGTTTTTCTGGAATTTACGGGGGAAATTTTCCGTTAAAATACGGAAATAGTACCGGCGTCTCGATTGCCAGTAGAATCTCCGTTTTTTAGTCCGCTTTTATTTATTTATTTATTTATTTATTTTACAGTGTACACTGTAAGAATGATGCATCTATGAATCAATTAAAATTTAACTTTTAATAAATAAATTCTGTTTCTAGCAACCGCTATATTTAAATAAAAATATTCGCCTCATGTAATCACGTAAGTCCGCTATTAAATAAAGCTAAGAATTTCTCTTTAAAATTCCTGGTATCGAATCCAAAACATCGCGCAGTGTCAAAGGGAAAATTTCCATGGTCTCAGTAAAAAAGGAGATTAATTCATTTTTAAGAAAGAGTGCTAAGAAAAAAAACTTGTCCAAAACGGTATTTTTTTCAGTCTCTTGCGATTCTGTCTTAGCGGCTTTTACTGTATTTGAATTACTATTTTTCACCGTACACATAAAATAAATGCGTTAACGTTTATTTGCCTGCTCCAACGCAAGCACATATTTTGATTCTAAAATTTTAATTATCATATTTTAAGGTAAATTTTATTTCTTATTATTATTTCTATATATGTTATTGACCTCTTATTTTCAAAATTTGTAATTTGCTATATATATCTCTTTTACACATCTATAGATTTTAGATCGAACTTGTAGTAAAGTACGTATCCTCATATAGTCTCATAATTTGCCTTTTTCTGCATTTAATCAGACGATCTCTTTTGAAAAAAAAATCATTACAAGTAGTTTTTAAATAAAAGTAGTTTCCTCAAGATCGGGACAGAAGTACTCTTAAGGGAGGAAGAAAAGAGACAGGGAGAAGAGGAAGAGAAATCTGTACATTCAGCATCTTTTAAATAACTTTTCATTTCATTTATAATTTTAAATGATTCTTGACGAAGCGACAGCACTCAAGAATTTTTGTACCTCTTCCATACTTAATTTCTAGTTCCAGAATCTTTATAAATCCCCGTAATCTTTAAAGGATAAATGCGAAAGCTCTTCTCATTGCTATTTCATATTAAGATCAATATTTTTCGATCATTTAAAACAGAAATTGCATTTCCAGTATCAAAAGCATGTACATTTTCTATGTACCTAAGAAGAAACTTATTTCAGTCATGAAAATTCTCTATCCCCGTTTTACATGTTTTAGGATGTCCAGAACACAATTTGACAACTTTTGGAAAATGTCTGCCTGTCCGTTTCTTTGTATGTTACACACTTTCTGTGGCGCTCTTTCTCAGTACCGAATGCGCGGAATTTCATAAAACTTTATATTCTGTTAGACCTTCGCGGCTTCGCGCGTTTAGATGCTGATTAGGTGTTTGCTCTATATCGTCGCCTCAAAGCAACAGTAGGACATCTAGTAATAATAAATAAGAAAAATCATGCGTACAGCATAGATTATGAAACACTTTCCTACACTCCCTGGAAGCTTTAACGAAACTGCGTTACTTAGGGAAATAAGGTAAATAAGATAGCTAAGTAAACATTTAAAAATCTGATTTCAGTAGTTACCGCCCATAGCCAAATATGTATTCCAATTCTTTTGAACAGCCCTGTATTCGATCTGTATTTTGATCTATAATGGGAAAATTTAGTTTAGCAAGAAAATGCATAACAGGTTGAAATTTATCTTTCAACAATTTATACTAATAGATGGAAACATACTTGAATACTTTTGTACAGCCCTGTAGTTTACCTAGTACCTTTATTACATGCCACTATTTAGTTAAAATTTAATTCAAACTAAAAATCGCTTAAAACTACTGAAATTACATTTCCAGAAATTATCACCCATAGACGGCCATGTATCCAACTCTTTGCGTGGCCCTGTATATCATTTTATCTATATTCTACAAATATTTCTTAGTACACTAAATCCAGTTCAGCGTAAAAATGCATAACTCCTTTAAAACCCACCTTTAAGGAATTTAAGCTCATACTCAGTAACCTTTAAGAATTCATTTCTGTAGCTCTGTATTTGAACTATAGCATTTATACGCACTTTATAGTATGCATAAATATAGGGAACAAGTAAGTGTGATCACAGATCGCACAGAGGGTTTCGTTTAATATTCCTTTCAAAACACTTTATCCTTTTGAAAAATCTGTTAGTTCCACATTTCGCAACCAGGGGCGCACTCTATTCTAAACAAACGTCTATCCGAACGAAACTCCGTTTTATAGACTATCATTAGATACATTAGTCGAGGGGATTGGGCTGATAGCACCCGAGATGAGTAGGCGCCCCTGGCGGTAAAAAGTGGAGCTAAAATATGTAAGGCTATGGTGCATAATATGAAAGAATGGTCAAAGAGGTGTCGGCAAAAGTTGGAAAAGTGCTCCCCGGGTGAAAAGGGCGGAGGTTAGAAAAATTGCTTAAAATATACAAGTTAGAGACCGGAAGAGTAAATAATATAAGACTTTTTGAAAATTTTAGGATTTGCCGTGTGGTCTGAGGTATTTAGCTATACGTATAGAAATCCATGTCTCCAACTTAATTAGGGGCTCTCTTAGAAAGAATTGCTTAAAATACATATGTGGTAGCTCAAAGGGTTAAACGTAAGACTTTCTCAAGATTTTATGATTTGTCGTCTGGCCTCAGGTGTTCTGCTATAAGTATGCAAAATTTCAAATCTCCAATTTAATAAGGGGCTCAATTAGAAAGAATTGCTTAAAATACGCATGTGGAAGCCCAAAGGGTTAAATGTACGATTTTTTCAAAATTTTATGATTTCTCGTATGATATGTGGTGTTCAGCTATAAGTATGCAAAATTTCACGCCTCCAACCTAATTAGGGCTCACTTAGAAAGAATTGTTTAAAATACACAGGTGGGAGCCCAAAGAGTTAAATGTACGACTTTTTCAAAATTTTATGACTTGTCGTATGATGTGTGGCGTTCAGCTATAAGTATGCAAAATTTCAAGTCTCCAACATGTATAGTTTCTGAGAACGAGCTCTGCGACAGACGGACAGAGGAGCTAAACGAATAGGGTTTCGTCAGATGAACGAAACCCTAAAAAAGTGCATATCATAATTAAAAATGCATTTCGAGCAATCATTACTAATATACACTAATTCGGTATCTGAAATCTTTTCAAATACAAAGCAAACAATTTCCCCTATACCATTATGAATGGAATTCTTTTGTGTGGCCCTGTAAATGAACAATAACTATTATTTGCACCACATATTCAGCAGAATGCATATTTTAGTGGACTTCATAAATGAATATCAATTTTACTATGTTTGAAAGAGTGTAACGCCATTAAAAATCATTTGAAACGATTTTTTCCCATTGGCCGTAATGTAACGGAAAACTTTTGACTGTCCCTGTAAATGAACTAAACATGTTACAAACTTCATTTGAAATAGGGAACGTGCTATGGTAGAGGTCACTAACATCCAAAAATTTCAGAACGATCCGAGCATATTTACGAGAGTTAGAGCGTGGACAGACGGCCAGACAAATCAAAGTCATAAACACTTTTCAACTTTGTTGGAAAGTGTTAAAAATGAGATGCTGATTTACTGCTATGAGAAACTATGTTTTGCTTGCATCTAGTGAAACAACTTCTGAAACACACAGTTATGTTTAATACTATATCTCAGACGTGTTTGATAAAAATTCCCTACTGTTCCACTAAGGTGCAGAAACAGTTTTTTATAGCAGTCAGTCAGGCATCTAATTTTCGATTATTGCTAGATGTCCTACTGTTTGCTCTGAGGCGACGATGTGCCAAACTGGTGAAGCTGCTATTCTACGTTTTTCACGACTTCCGCGATAGCTATATCTCGGCATCCTTTAGGATGGAATTTCATCAAACGTCATATTCAGTTACACCTTCGCACGTATTGATGCATATAGGTTTTGGTGGATATAGTTCAATAGGTAGCGTTGTTATACTGCGTTTTTTACTATTACCATGATGGTTATATCTCGGCATCTATGGCATAGAATTTCACGAAGCTTCATACTCACTTAGACCTAGGGATGTAGTTGAGGATATACAGTGGCATACGCCTTATATCTTCTAAAAAATTTTTAAAGGAACACCTTATACTCTTTGTTTCTCAAATAAATCGTTCTTTTACGATTACACCACTGCTTAAACCTTGACATAAATTGGTGCTGATTCCGTTTGGGTGTACATCGCTCAACATGTGGCACTGCTCTGCCGTGTTTTCAAGATTCTCATGATAGCAATATCATGGCATCTGTACAATTGAATTTCACTAAATTTAATATGTAAGACTTTTTATTAAAAAATATGCTGATCCAATTGGAGCTGTGTTCATACAACAGAAGTTGCTATTTTGTTTACGAAGAACATTAAAACTTTATCTCAATTTCTATTGGATAGAAGTAGAAATACACCCTATTATATATTTGTTAATTAAAAATATGTATGGTAATTAATTAAAAATATGTATGGTAATCCAATTTTGTATTTTAGTTCTCAGTAGGGGCTTTTGAACTGTGCTTATTTTTTATTCACTTATCATTATAACTCCGACTTAAATACAAAAGAAATGAGCTACACTTCGTATTGTTGGAGTGTATCAGCTCTATTTTTAAATTAAGTACTCAGAATCCTTGGTTATTACTACAAGTAATTACTAATGTTAACGCATTTTAAAGCTAATTTTCTGAAAACATTAGACTGATCATATTTTGCTGCAACTTTAAATTCATTTATGCAAAGAAATGTGATTAAAAGTAGTACAGGGTGATCTTTTTTAAAATGACAGTGTTTGGAGCGCCCTGTAGCGCGATCTAAGAGCCGAAATGGCACCAAACTTGGTATTTAGACTAATCAAGACATGGGAAAAAGGATTCCGTGAAAAAATTAGTTCCAAAAATCGCCGCTAGGGCATTTTGTGGCGCTGCTGTAGCTTACAATAACGAGAATTAGCATAAAACACGGGTATCAAAGAAAAATGCAAATGTTGTGCGATGACAGCGCCAGTAATAGGGGCTATAATAGCAAGTAGTAGACAGCTCCGATAAATAATCTCAGCTGAAGTAAACTAGCTCCAGTGGACATGCCTCTCACGCTACCGGAATGTGCGTTACTGGTGAAGCTGTATTATATGAATCAATGTAATGCATCCGCAGCTCTTCGGGAATTTCGAACCAAAAAGAAATTACGAGGGGCCTTTGTCGCTGAATGGTCTTAAGAAAATGATTAAGATGTTCGAGGAAACGGGGTCACTGACCATTCGCGCTGGGAGAGGACGTAAACAAGTATCAGAAGATGTAATAACTGATGTGGCAACTGCAATTGTCGAAGGATCGCAGGGAACCATTGCTGATGCTAGCAGCGCCCGGGGTGTAGCTCGACAATTGGACATGAATTATTCCACGGTATGGAGAGTTTTGCAGCGCGTTATTGGATTTTAGCCCTACAAAATCAGCCGCTTGCACGAACTGAAACCAAGTGATTATGATAAGCGAGTGACATTCGCTCTATCGTTTCTTGCCAGTGTAGAAATTGATGATGCTTTCCCATGGCACATTCTGTGGGGAGAGATGAGTACCATTTTTATCTCAATGGGTCCGTAAACACACAAAATAGCCGAATTTTGGCTTCTGAGCAGCCCCACACCGTGCATGAAATCCCATTAAATTCCCCAAAAGTCACTGTTTGGTGTGGTTTCACAGCCGAATTCGTAATTGGGCCATTCTTTTTTGAGACCATCACTCCGACAGGACCCGAAACGTGCACCATAAATGCAGAAAGGTACCACGAAATGCTGCAAACGTTTGTTATTCCACAACTTCAGCAAAGAAACCGTCTCCAACAGACAATCTTTATGCAGGATAGTGCTCCGCCACACATTAGTAATAAGGTAAAGCAGCTGTTGCGCCAAAACTTCACTGATGATAGTCATAAGTCGGAGTTTTCCAGTTGCATGGCCGCCTCGTTCCCCTGACCTCACGCCATGCGATTTTTGTCTCTGGGGTTATTTGAAATCTCAAGTTTATGTTGGTGGAGTATCAAATTTGTCTATTCTAAAAGACAACATAACAAAGACAGTGCGGAATATTCCTCGTGATATGTTACGTACGGCTATGGAGAACGTTGTGAACGAATGCATGCTGTTATTTCTGAGAACGGTGCTCACATTGAAAGTGGTCTAATTCCTCACCGGGGACGTTAAAGTAGTAAATAAACATTAATAATTTAACTGTACGATTGTATGTGTTAGTATTTTTCTTTTCTCACATTTTATACATTGCAAAGCGCCACAAAATGCCCTAGCGGCGATTTTTGGAACTAACTTTTTTTCACGGAATCCTTTTTCCATGTCTTGATTAGTTTAAATACCAAGTTTGGTGCCATTTCGGCTATTAGATCGCGCTACAGGGCGCTCCAAACACTGTCACTTTAAAAAAGATCACCCTGTATATTTGTATAGCAGTATGTTTAATTATTTCAGTATAAACTTTGTTTTACCATTTTCACCTTGTTTGGAGAAGAAAAAATCAATTTATATTTTTAAGGTTACGTGTTTACTTTGAAGTAATTAAGCTATTTAAAAATGTCCTTACATATTAGAAATCTACATAAAATTTCCATTTGTATAGTGTACATCATGTTAAGGAAATGTTAAAATTAATTGTTGACACACAATGTAATGTAAAATACCCTATGTGTAATAGAGTAGTTTTTCGCAGGTTTAAAAAAGGGCAGAGTGCCTTTGCTTTGGAATTTTATTTTTAAGGGCACATTTCCAATTCTTAAAGGCACTTTTTTATTCTTAAGGGCACTTTTTCAATTCTTAAAGACACTTTTTTATTCTTGAGGGCACGTTTTGGATTCTTAAAAGCACTTTTTTTATTGTTAAATACGTGTATTTTATTCTTAAGGGTACTTTTTCTATTCTTAAGTGCACATTTTGTTTTAAAGGCATTCAAATTCATTTGATTTTAAAAGTCACTTTTAATATTTAATGAGTGTTCTTTTCAAGACAACAATGAGTAAAATTTTTAATACAAAAAGTAGAAAGGGCCCCTTTTTTACAGAGGAGCAAGAAAGGTGCTAATTTTTTTGGATGAGGGGCAAGAAGGGGGCTATATTTTAAACTAAAGGGCAGGCAGGGTGCAGCAACCAGCTGAATTGTCTGAAGGGAAACTGGTAAAATCCACACTGTCTGGTAGATGATGGAATACGTTTAAGAGCCTCTTTCTTCGCCTAAT
This sequence comes from Maratus speciosus, assembly GCA_963932465.1. NCBI lineage: Eukaryota > Metazoa > Arthropoda > Arachnida > Araneae > Salticidae > Maratus > Maratus speciosus. Next base: position 92,332,761 of record OZ010786.1, on the reverse strand, counting down.
AATTATTTCATTCAAATTTCTAAGAATGAACAATGAAACTGAAGATTCTTGTCATATCGATTTTAAGATCTTCGCTTACTAAAACAAGCTATAGTCGTTCACTGTGAATAGTCTGAAACGAAAGATTTAAAAAAAAAAAAAAAAAAAAAAAACTTTAGGTCATTATTTATAATGTCTCACATGAAAGCAAATTCATACTGTTTAATATTTATCACCCAATCAATCAACCAATCAATCAATAATCATACGCTTTTTCAAACTGAATCTATCATTATACAGTCAAAACAATGAATATTCCATTATCTCAATATAGAAATGTTTCTTGTATTATACCTTTACTTCTTGAAATTACCAGCTATTTCCCCGTCTCATTTCGTTATGATGAAAAGCAAAAGCCAAAAATTACGAAGGTGACTTCCAGAATACGCAAATGACAAACGCCATAGTGTAGACTGTAATTTAGGTTTGAATTGAGCACGCCATAACCTTGAAATAGCATAGCAGGCATCCTATATTTGTAGACCTTGAAGTCTGTCAAGTACATTTCGTTGTTTGCACTCGAGTAGGATATTATTTTTAACTAACGAAATTAACTTCATAAATGTAAATCTATTATTGTGACCATTAATTAATGAATGGTACTTTCTTAAATTATCCTTCTTAAAATTAATGACTATAATTTGAAGAACGGTATTCAGCTAGTTTTGATATGCTGAATATAAATATTACGAAGATTTTATGAAAGAAAGTAATTATAAATTTTAAAAAATTAAAATACAATTCTGGTCATATTCTGATGCAGTGTATATTTTTAAAAATGTATCTTGATTTGTTATTAATTTTATGTTCATCATAAAATGAAAATCTGTCATTTATTCTTTTTAATTTGCTCTGTGCAATCTGTTTCCATTTGTGGCAAGTCTGTCAAGTACATTGCGTTGTTAGAACTCGAGTAGAATATTATTTTTTTAACTACCGAAAATAACTTTATAAATGTATTACTGTAACCATTAATTTTTGAATATGATAATTTTTTTAATTGTCAGTTAAATTCTTCTTCTTGAATTAATGACCATAATTTGAAGAACAGTACTCAATTAACTGAATATGAATATGCTGAGATATGCTCAATATGAATATTACAACGGTTTTATAAAAGGAATTAATTATAAATTTAAAAAATAAAAAATATATACAATTCTGGTCATATTCTGATGCAGTGTATCTTTATAAAAATGTACCTTGATTTGTTATTAATTTTGTGTTGAATATAAAATGAAAATCTGTTTTTTCGTTGAAAGATTGCCGTTTAATGACAAAGTTCAATATCTCTTGGTAAATCAATGGCGGATCCAAGAGAGGGGGATAGGGCGATAGTAAAGGATATCCAATCTAAGGCAGTTTTAATGCTTTTTATCCTCTGAAGAGCTTAAAATGGTTACATTTCTCTTTCTTAGTCTTCATTGTTTATAATATAATAAAACGTAGAATTTTAAAGTTGTTGTTCAACTTTTCTGGCTATACATTGACTGAAAATTAGCGAATGTGAATGAGTTGGACACCCAGAAATAATACTTAACTCCTTGATCTCCAGGCTCAGTTTCGCCGGTGAAGGGCTATACACCAAACTGTGTTTGTAAAATGTTTGTGTCATAAAAGTCACCTCCGACTAGTGTCCTCTTCTATCAATTGCATATCAAGACCAATCCAGTTCAAATAAGCAACCATTATTGTGTAGTGAACGACGTACGGGGTGTACGTCATGGTCGTTGATTACTAAAATGAGAGGACGTACGCAGCGTACGTGGTGGAGGTCAAGGAGTTAACCCTTTTAGTGCGGGAGTCTCGACATAAGTGTCAGAGTGTGGGAGTCGACTAATGTCGACATCTAGGGGTTGGGTGCTGTAGACCAGTAAGAAGCGTCGACAAAAGTCGCCTAGGCGTTCACGGCGTGTATGTGCTCAATGTATTGTCATTTTTGAATAAATCGCTTTTTTGGTCAAAATATTCCGCACAGGGTATTAACCCCCCCCCCCCCCCCCAAAAAAAAAAAAAAAAAAAAAAATCCGCACTGAAAGAGTTAAGATGGTAAAAATTCAGACAGTTATCCACGGCTATTGCGCATAAATGTTTCTTTAATAGGTTTTAAAACATCGAACTACTTTAAAAATATAGAAAAAGAAGTGTCATATCGTCGCCTGAGAGCAACAATAGAAAATAAGTAATAATCGAAAATGTCTGAATCGACGTCTGACTCACTGCTATGCAAAACTGCGTCTGCGTCTAGTGGAACAGTAGGGAATTTTTATAAAACACATCTGAGATATAGTATGAAACATAACTTTGTGTTTCAGAAGTTGTTCCACTAGATGAAAACACATTTATTCATAGCAGTAAGTCAGACGTCTCATTTTTTATTATTACTCGATGTCTGTTGCTCTGAGGCGACGATATGCATTAAAACTTTTCCAAACACAATTTTGCAGTAAATGTAGACATAAGAAGCCCATTCTCCCCAGGAACAAGTATAGATGATAATAATAAGTCTTTGCAATGCTTCACCCATGAATGGAGAAAAAATAGCTACATTTAAGACGGGAATAAAAAGTCTATTTTGAAAGGCTGTGAAACATTCGCAGTCGTAACGCACAAACAATTTCAAATAACTAATGGTAGAAAGTTGAAAAGTCTTTTTATATTGGAATGCTTGGGATGCTATTGCATGTAAAAATAATGCTGCTGAGTGGTTAGACATAATCTCCATAATTAAACGACCCTACTTTTAAGTTGTCTAAAGACGAAACTAGTGTTCATAAAGTTGTGAAATTTAGTGAAAGAGATGATAATAAAAGGATGGGAATTTGCTCAAGCGAAAAAAAAATAATTCAAAATTTCGGCACCAGAGGGCGTTTTTTTCATGAATTACAGTGAAATACGTTTAACACGAAACTGAAGGGACCGAAAATTTTTCGTGTTATAAGAATTTCGCGTTAAAAGTTTCTTAAAAAAAGAACAAAACTCGCAAATATTTTCGATGTCATCAAATTTTATTTCGATTTCCTATTAAACTACCAGTAAGTTGCAACCAATAGGATAAAAAAGCAAGTAAACAAAATATTGATTTTTGGGGGGAAATCAGATATCTTTTTTCGAAGTGTCTTTTTCAACATTCTGAGATCTAGCTTGTTTGAACCAAATAAGTTAAGCTATCTCTAAATCTTCGTGCTTAGCAGTCCTCATACGTTTTCTCTCAGGCTTAAACATAACATACTGCGCCCAAACATTAACGTAATGGGATCCCTGTTTTTTATTGTTGGTGATAATGTAGAATTGGCAGTGCAAAACTCTTTGCATATTTCTGTTTTCGTCCTTCTTTTTCATCAACTGCATTAAGCAGCTTCATCTTTTCATTTGAAGCGAAATAGCAGTTTGTTTTCGCACCGATTTCTCAGTCATTGTGCTCATAAAACATAAGCTAATTTACAAAAAACACGGAATTCTCTGATTTTCACCGAAATATCAGTGGTTTTAGCACAAAATTCACAAACTTCAACTTAAACTAACTAGCTCGAAAGCGAATTTTTTTCGTGTTAAACGATTTTTGTTTCGTGTTAAAAGAACAAAAATGTATTAAATTGCATCGTATACTATCCGGACGACTATATAATTTCGTGTTAACCGATTTTTCGTGTTAAGCGTTTTCGTGTTAAACGTATTTCACTGTACACATTTACCATACTTTTAAAATAGTTAAGAAATTTTATAAATTAACTTTTACTGATTTTAAAGACAGCATTTCGCGAGATGTTATTAGGATTTCCCATATCACACTGCGGCCAACTGTGGAACACGCTATCTTACACTGAAAATGATGAGCGTCATGTGGAACATGTTTGGTTCGGTTATAATAAAATTTGTAAACTATCGTAAATATATACTAACTGCGTAGTTCGTTAAAGAACGCTCTCTGGCGTCGAAATTTTGAACTAAATTTATTATGTCCTCCACAAAATTTCGCAACTTTCTGCACAGTAGTTTCGTCTGTAAGCAATTTTAAAATAGGATCTTTTAATTATGGACACCCTGTATTTTGGACTTTTCAGATTGTTCGTTATGATAAGAAAGTCGCTATAATGGATCTTCGTTACATCAAGCATCGACTATGCATGTACCGTGGAGTTATTTTTTGTTCAGGGAAATTGTAAATTATTCTTATGTGAAACTTCCAAGTTTGTAATATCGCCTTTCATTTGAAGGCTGTCCAGATCCTTCCTTGTGGCGAATCTGCTATTTATTATTTTTAATTAGCTCTGGATAATGAATTTCCAATTGTGGTAACTGTGCCACTAGTGACTTTATTGTAGCAAACGAGTGTTTTCTGTTGAAGTAGATATCGTTTCTAAAGCACTTTATTACTAGTAAAAATATCTATAATAGTAGATTTTTAATATAACAACGCTTTCTAAGATTGAAGCGTCGATTCATGTATTTATTTTTCGATTTTTAACAGTAGTATGACTTTATCATTTTTCTAGTGTAATAATACTGAGATAAGTTGGCAAAATCAGAAAAATAAAAACTTTCTGCTTGCAACATTATAAATGAATTGATTATTTCGAATGAGGAAGTGTTAAAAAGACGACTTAATCATAAGATCACTCGAATAACCTTGAAAGCTAAATCATCATTTGCATGAAATAGTTGATGCACGTTTAGTTAAATATCGAAATATAAATTCTTCTTCACTTTATGTTAAACTTAGGAAATTCTTTTATACTCTAGACTCTAGAGGTCTTTTCAATGGACTAAAATATGGAAACTCCCTGCGTCTTTTGTAAACAGAATGATTGTCATTAAAATAACTTTAGAAAGTTGTTTTTCGTTATGTTTGGTCATGCTTGAAGGCATGCCATATCAATTAACAGAAGGACTGTTTTGTCTGGCAATACTACTACAATCGTACAGTTGCATCACTTGTCACTAATTTATTTTGTTCGAATTAGGTTTGAACGGAGAAACCAGTTTGGGGAGCGATGAAATTATACGTAAATGAAGCATTTTGTGCCCATTAACTTGATTAAAACGTCATCCATGTGAAATGAAATGAGGAAGATACTATTTTATTCCAAAGCATTTGTTCTTCGTTAAAGAATTACATATTCAAGGTTATGAAGATCTCACGCGATGTTGTACAATTTCTTAAGAGAGGTTGTATAATTCTTTTGTTATGTACAGGGTGTCCACTCTCAGCGGTGTCCAATGGCTAATTTCCAAACCGTTTGTCATAGGTTGTCATATAGTTCCAATTACAAAAAGCTTTTAAATGAGGTAAAGTCATTTTTATCAATAAAAACATTTATTAAAAAGTTACGAAATTTAAATTTTTATACGAAATTTAATATTTTTATCCTTTTTGTCATTTCATTTAACATTTAATTCATTTGATTTTCATTTAAATTCTGTTTTTTTTTTTTTTTTTTAACTTGCATTTTTAGTATAAGTTGTATATTTTTCTTTAGCATGTCAGAATGAAAATAGATTTCAAATTTATATTGTCATGTTAATTTTTCTCTGAACTATTTTTTGTATTTGACGATTAATTATATTCCTGTAGTAAATTTGCGCATATCTTTATTTTACAGCAAAAAAGATTTTTGAACATCAAGCAACTATTACTCGGTCAGTTTTAACCGTAAAAGAATGGTACTTTCTTTTCTCTTACTTCTTAGTGTAATCGGATATTTTTACTAAATATAACTTATAGGACCGGGGAACCGTATAAAAATTTAAATTTCGTATTTTTTAAAGAAATGTTATTGACCCAAACCGCTTTTAAAATACTTCTGTACCTCATTTATAAAATTTTTGTAATTGGAACCAGATGTCTATGCCGAACGGTTTAGGAATTAGCCATTGGACATGGACATCCTGTATATATATTTTTTTTCTCTCTGTATATCTATACATAATTCTTGAACAGGTGCATCGATTTTCAAATTTCAATACGCGAATTTTTTTTTTTAAGCACGACTCAAAAACAACTGGGCGGGACGAGGATATTCGCATATTTGAAGCTTCTAGAAATCTTTTTTTTATTTGTTACAATATATTTATTTTCTTGAATATTAAACAGAATATATATATATAAATTATGAAGCTAATATTAGGAAAAATATGTATTGTATTGTAACCTATAAATATTTTAAAAGAAAATAATTTCTAGAATCATCAAATATGCGAATCCAAAATTACAGATCATTTCGTCAAGTCGTTTTTGAGTTATGCTTAATAAACTATACGCGTTTCCATTTGTTTTGCAACTATTAATAATGAATTTAACGTTAGGGTAGGGGGTAAGAATTTCAAAACTTTAAAAATCTAATTTACTTTGTTCGAATTTTGTTTTAAATTGACAAAACCAGTTTGGAAGGGCAAAAAAAAAAAAAAAAAAAAAAAAAAAAAAAAATGTAAGCGAGCCAATTTGTGCCTATTAACTTGATTAAAATGCCATCCATATGAAATTAAATGAGGGAAACAGTATTTTATTCTAATTCATTTTTTTTTTCGTTATATAGTAATTACATATTTAAGGTTATTCAGTTTGATGCAGACCTTACGCGACGTATGAAACTTTTTCAATGATTGTTTAGTAAATTCCATCATTTACCGACCATTTGTAATATATATATATATATATTTATCATTAATCTCAACTTGTCATTTAACATTAAAAAAATCTTTTTATTTATTTATTTTTCCTTTTCTTGAGGGTAATGAAGGATTGGTCTTAATAGCTTCAGAAAGGTATTCTATACAAAAAGCATTATTGAATAAAATAACAGAGTGAGGAGATAACCCAATAAGTGTAAGGGTAGGAGGTATCTTGCCCTTGTTGGGTTAACTACTATTCCTGTTATTTCTCACCTGATGATTCCACCTTTTAATTAATTACTCTCGAAACTATGGTCGTGCGTTATTAATCATCATCTGTAGAAAAAAAATATCTACATCCATCTACATAAAGGATTATGCCTTGTTTACTAAATTCTTTTTATATGAAATACAAGGCGATTTTAACTGCATCCTGATAATTATTACTCATCAATCCCGTAATTTTTATCTATAGAAGAAAAAAATAAAATTATGAGTAATAATAAAAACTCGTGTAAATGCTATTTTAAGCTAAATCTATTTATCTATATATTCGTCGTTTATTTTGCTATAAATGGCCTTTTTATTTGATGTAAATAATGAGATGTCGTGCCGTAACATACAATAATTACTTTTTCTGCCCTCCCCCCTTTTTTTGTTTATCTATGAGAGGATTTTTTTTGCAATAGGCTGTTATTTATTTATTTTTAATCATAACTATACGTTTCACTATAACTCCCAATTTTATTGGATTTTAATGACACAAAAGAAAGGGTAAATCATACAATAGTGAATTTTCCAAGGGTGAACCAACAATCATAGTTTTTTCGTAAATTGTCACAATATTAATCATCTGATTCTCTAGAAATCAATCATTTTCTAAGATGACTCATAATTATTATTCTTAACTTGATACTCGTAAAATACTTTATGAAATACTAGCAAAGTCGGTGATCTTGCGCGCGTGATTCTGGTTGTTGAAATGCTTCAAATGATTTTGTATGCCTACTATCGCTAAGCCTTACAAACATATAAGATGGTTACTTCCATCTGCTAATTGAAAATTCTAAACTATTCTTGATTTAATTATCATAGATAGGGATGCACCGAATAGTGATTTTGGCCGAATACCGAATACCAAATATTCAGACTACAGGCGATTCATAAAAGATCACCCCCCCCCCCCCCGCAATTTCACTTTTGAAGGTGAAAAAAAAGTATATTTTAAAAGTTAAGTTAAATATTTGGTATGCCACTAAATTTATGAAAGGTCAGTAACGACGTCATTCCTATAAAGCTTAATAATCCATCCATTAGAAAGTAATGGATTAAAATCTAATTAGTTAGAAAGTACCTATAGAGTCCGCGCCTGTTTTTTAAAGGAGCCCCAGTGCTTAGGGACTTTCTGGGACTTTCTCTTTTTGAAAGATCGAAAGACAATTTTTTTTTCTTTTTTTATGGTGTTTTTTTGTTAAATGTGTCGTTCCATGTAAATTCAATAATTCATATAGTTAATAGTAATAACGAAAGAACTGATATCGCCATCATCTGCTTACTGATTTTAGTTTTTTTCTTATAAATTCGACATTTTAATATTGGATTGTATTAACCCATTTAATTAATGCCCTAGGTAGAATTTCCTTACCATTTTCACTTATGTAAGTAGGATGCGCAAGGTTTCAACTTTTTAGTACCACTATTTCCGAATGATAATCTTCATATTATTTAATCTCATAATTTATCTCCTTATATAAAGTAAGCAAATCCAAGCCAAATCGTTGGCCCAGGCGTTCAAGCTCTCCTGCCTCCGGAGAAAAAAAATTGCCTACGATCTTGAGGGCAAACATTACTTCAGAAATAATAATGCTCAAAAGTAAGAACCGTGCGCAACCTATTAACAATACATGTTTGAAAGAAAGAGTTTTCTGTTTAAAGTGCAAAGAATCACGAAAAATAATGCTGGTGAAAAATGGATTAATATTCCTGATATTTAATTATCCGTATTTAAGTGCGAATAGTGAGAAACTTGAAAAACGAATGACCTTCCTGCTAAATCAGTTATCCTCAACTTGTGCGATGCACAGAGATGACTGGAAGTATATAAAAAGAGCCGCGCCTTGTCTATAAAGGACCCCAGTGCAAGAAGCTTTCTGAGGATTTACTCCATTTCAAATATTTAAAACAAATGTTTCCAGTATCATTTTGTATTTTTATGGTGGTTTTTCCCCATTAAACATGTTTTACACTAGTACGCATGGGCGCCTGCAAAAAAAGTTTAAAAAGGGGCAAGATTTTGGAACAGAAGTGCTTATTGTCCGCAGCCTGGACTTTTTTTTTTTAAATAGAGAATACAAACATGAAAAAAGCTATTTTTCTTTTTTTACCTTTCCTCCTCACCCACCTCCCTGTGCAACATATCAACATAGAAAGCAATATAGAAATTTAATTACTAAGAAATTTTAATTTTCAAAAATAAATTTCTACCTATTTTTTTTTCTCTTCAAAATGGACAATTACAACAGATTATCTTCTTCTGAACACCCGTGCAAGACGTTTCTAATTATTCACTTTTGCGTTCATGTGTTTAAAAATTTTTTTAAGGGGGGGGGGGGGGGGGGGGTTCCCTAACGAAATATTTTTAATTCCTTTTTTTTTTTCTCAACGTTTAATTATTGTAAATTAACATAGGGAGAATATTTTTTTTCTAAATCATCAAAGATAAAGTAAAAGTAATTTAAAAATTCAGGGAGGTGCTAAGACCCTCTCCTGCCTCCCCTTGTTGGCGCTCATTTTGGTATGTTTCATAATTTGTAACTGAAATTACACGAGATTTGACGTGTAAATGAAAAAAGTGTGAAAGAAATCATCAGTTAGTCAATCCCCAGGATAAAAATGACCACGGTAAGAGCACTTATAATAGCTGAATAGAACCACTGACCGTATTACTGTAGGCATGAGCATTAGCATCATTTTGCTTTTACTCTATTCATATCTTTTGAATAAAAGACATTAGTATGTACAGCCTCTCCCTGTCTTTTTTTTCTCTTCCAAATTTCTGTATGCGACGCAGAGCAACCGTGACTGGCTACAAAAAGGAAGTAGGGTGAAATGGACATCCGCCCATTGGAATACGCTTCCTTTTTTTACGAGTTACAAGCATTGTTTGACGTTTTATTTTTCTCGCTCCAAATTAATCACTTCATTTCCCAAAGTACCGCTGCCAAATAATTCCAGAAATAAAAATAGATTTTTATTTTTCCTTTTTAAAGCGACGGAGCTTAATGCTTCCAATTAGAGTCCTCCGAACCCCAAAATTCCATTTGAAGTCAACCCGCAACCCGACCCGAACCCGACAGAAAAATTTTACTCGACCCGCAACCCGACCCAAACCCGCAAAAATAATTTTCGGCGACCCGCAACCCGACCCGAACACGTATTTCAACCCGCACTCTACTCGAACCCGCAATATTTCAATAATGCAATCATGAAAAGTAATTTACAATCGTAACCTCTCATGCCATTTGTATGTTTTACAAAGAAAAATGAGCAAATATACTTTCTTTAATATTCAAATATACTAAAACCTCTGAATAGCGGACATCTCGGGATCGTTGCATAAAATCAAACATCGGATACGGTTGTCCCGAATTTTCTTTTTTTCGGCTCGGGATCGGGTTCACAGACTATAAGAGTTCTTGCGGGTCATATTTAGGTTGTTGCAAGTCAGGTTGTTGGGATTTTCACAAAAAGTTTGAGCACAACTACGTTTCAGATGAAAATAAATACCTATTTGAATATGAATGAGTTAATTTACTGCATGAGAAATAAAATGTATATAAGAAATGTGATCATAGATTATTCTTTCTTTAAGAACCCCTTTTCTTCCGAAATATGAAAATTACCAAAATTTCGTTTTTGATATACACAAAAACAAATGTGCCATATTTGTGACAGTTTATGCACACATACACATATTACGTGTGTGTCGATTTAGACAGAGGTACCCACAATTCACAGGTATAAGCGTTCAAATGATAACTACAATGAATAAGATCGAAGATCAGCATCTTTTTTTACATCTCCCTCCTCGCGCTTACTAAAGTGAAAGAGACTTGTACTACATACTCAAAGCTTTTTCTAGTATTTGAATCCATATCCAAATTTTTAAACACAGTATTCAACTCTGGATGAAATATAAAGACACATACTAAATTTCCATTATATTACAGTCGAACTAGTATAATACGAGTACGGCTAAAACGAGAAAACGGTTATAACGAGCAATTTGTTCATCATTTAAACTTATATTATGATTTTCCTGCTTATTACGAGCTACAAAATAAAAATCACGGCTAATATGCGCAAAACGTGTGTTCATTTCAATGTGATTTTTGGCGAAAAGTAAGGTACAATTAGGAAATATATTTCTCTCATATAAAAGACTGTTTTCTCTCAGCGCTAATATTTTTACATTACTACTCTCTATCAAAATGTAATAATTTATCAGTTTCATGAGAGAGAATTTCAACCTTCGAGGAGACGCCCCCTCCACACACAAACAAGAAAATAAAAAAGGATGCTTTTAAAGAATGAAAGAAAGAAGGGAGAAATAAGGACGTTTCAAATTTCGTCCCTTTGTACGATTTTCACCTGAGCCATGGAAAGGAAGGGGCGTAGAAGAAAACCTTTATTTGTTGATTTAGTCAGATCCAGACTCTGAGTTATATTAACCCTTTGTATTACCGAGTTGCATATTCACAACTTACCCAAAAGTCAGTGGGCTTTAAAAGAAGATTTTATTGATTGCTGATATCTTCCAACACAGCAGTTATTATACATTATTCCCAGAATTCTGAACGGACGACGATACTGAGTTAATTTTTCACGCCAAAGTTTTATTTACCATTTGAGCAATTTCACATCGTTATTTCTAAAATGAATTTCCTAAATTTTGTCAAATTAAAAAGGCTGGAGATGGCCAAAAATAGATTTTTTTACAAAGGTAAGTTCGTGTGCTTTACAATTTTGCATTAGAAAATTGACAATATTTATGAGAAGTGTAGGGATGCACCGAATATTCGGTATCTATTTGGTATTCGGCATATTCGGCCATGTTACCGAATATTCGGTTTGGCCGAATATCAAACTATTCGGTATACCGAATATTCGGCTTGGCCGAATAGCAAACTATTCGGCCTTCCGAATATTCGGTTTGGCCGAATATCGAAATATTCGGCCAACCGAATACTTAAAAAAAACTTTTAAAACATATTTTTAAAAACCTTATACCACTTATACGTTTAACAGTCAACTTATAAAGATGTTCAGAATAATTAGAAACAGAATCATATATTTAAATAAGAGAATGTTTTTACATTATTTATTTGCTGTTTGTTAAATATTATTTAAGAAAATTAACCAATCACGAGGATTTTCATAGGGATTAATTATGTACAAATGCAAGTTCCTGAACTTTGTCCAGTAAATAATCTGTTTCTTGCTAAGATTTTAAGAACAACATTTACAATCTTTGAAAATGATCACCCACTCCAGAGACCAATCTAGGATGTATTTAAATACTTCCTTGCTTAATCAAAGGGAGTAGAACAGTTATTCTTGCTGAGTTGCCACCATGTAAAATTTGAATAGATTGTATTATTTATTTACTTTTACTTTAGTCTCTTCCTGACAAACAAATAATGTATGATCAGGTACAATTTTTCTTCCAATTTTTTCACAATGTTGGTTTTAGAATTTAAGAAAATTTTATTCATTTGTTTTAATTCACAAAAGGCGCCATGAAATTTAAAATTTTATTAATTAAAAAAGTTTTATAACTATCCTCTTCTTAAATAACTCAAAGCAGATTTTTTTTCAGCATAAAGTTTACTTGAAAAAAGCTCTTGATTATCAAAATGAAAGTTTCTATTTTAAATATTATGTAAAACTGTTTTAAAATTTAACATTTTAATGCTTTTAAACTTTGAAATATAAAATTATTCGAGAAGCCGAATATTCGGTATTCGGCCGATTAGTTACTATTCGGCTGGCCGAATATTCGGTGTTCGGCCTAGCAGTTACTATTAGACTAGCCGAATATTCGGCATTCGGTTCGCCTGTAGGCCGAATATTCGGTATTCGGCATTCGGCCAAAATCGCTATTCGGTGCATCCCTAGAGAAGTGTGTATTTTCTGTTTATTCTAGATATGAAACCTTTCAGTCTATTTCTTAAATTTTACGTTCTAAATTTTTAAAAGTATTTTTTACATTCTTAAAATGATGTGTTCTAACATCTGAGTAAGTATCTGTCAAATCGGAGTTGTTGAGTCACAAAGCTTCAACCAGCAACTCACTTATTCCACTGTAAAGATGAAAAGGGTAATGTTAAATAAATAGCTTACAAGTTTGCAGTAGCTATTGCAAATGTTAGTCAAGTTTCTCCTTGACAAAGGGAAGTGATCAAATTGCATTACTGTACGTCATAGACCAGGAGCCGGCAGCACAGACTTACCTCATCGAGTTCACGGATGAAATTCTAGGATTAGTTAAATCTTGATTTGCATATTAAAACACAATCGGTCTGCCAAGTCATATCTTGGCGGAAAACACCTAAAAACCCGATTTTAGCGGCTGAATCGTAGGTTTACCATTGTTTTCCTGCACCAAAAGGTACGAAAACAATGAGGAATGGGAGCAGGAAAACACAATGGTAAACCTACGAGTCAGCCGCTAAAATCTATCCCGCTCTTGGTCTATCATTCATTCACGTCCTTTGGAATTACAAGTTCTTTAGAATTTACAGGCTTTTGTCATCAGTACTGTGATTTTGTCTAAAGAAAAAACTCACCTGAAGAAAATGACAGTAATAAAGTTAAGACTGGTTATTTTATGTAACTTTTATGATATTAAGTTAATTTTAGCATTGGGATAATTAGAACAATTAATAGTGGTAATTTTATTAGTTAAATTATGTCCGTGTTTTTAAAATTTTTATTATCTACTTGGGAATTACGAGTAACGGTTAATGCGAGGAATCTTATAATTCCCTTGTCTTTCTCTTTTATTAACCGAATTCTATTGTATATTGCTTAAAGCATTTCTCCCAGAGTTTGTAAAGATTTCTGTATTAATTATGTATGAAGAAGATATCTCCAACAATAACAAAGGAAATTTAGAGAAAATCCTTAATTCGCCATTCAGGCATTTATTTTTATCATGCATTAAAACTTCCAAATGTAATATATGAAATACTCTTTTACATTTAAATTTACAAAATTTTGCTTACGATTTTAAAATTGAGATTTGTCCACTCCTAAACAATATTATATCCTACTACTATCCTGTCCCTACCTACTATTATTCACCGCTAAAGCAGGTATTTACTATCTATATTATAAAGCAAAAAACCTGTCCATAAGTAACGTTGATGTCATATTGACGATGGCACCGTTATCAAAATTAACATTCCTGAAGTAAGGAAATTAACCTTCGTTGCAATATTTATTTTGAGGCTTGCTATTTCCGCGATAAAACAACAAAATCTAAATAATCTAACTTCCGGGGTTTCATGGTCGAATTTTACTGGCATTTCACATGAAATGCAAGGCCATGAAATTTATTTACCTTACTGCGGCTAAGCGGAAGAATAAATAATATCGGCTTGTTCTACCTGCTGTGCGAACGAATGACAGTAGCTCGCTGAAATAGTCAGCTGTGATTACATATGAAAATGACGTGATAATTTTGTTAAATTTATATTTAAAATATGGAAAGGAAAATACTGTATTTATATTTTATTGTATATAAGAACGAAAAATTAACTGTCATGCATAGACTATAGTGGTTGTAAACAGGTACAACGGGAACCACCAATAGTCTGCGAGGAGATTTCGGCGGCTCGCATTAAGAAAATCTTAACATTATTATAATTTTCTGTGATTGATTGCACATATAGGCAAAAAAAAATTTCCTCCCTGCAAACTAAATACGTAAAATGCACAGATATAATATTCATAATTCTAAATATGTTATCCTAATTGCTCCAGCACGTACCATTTTTCAGAGAAACAATTTTATATAATAGTAACAAATAGTGAAGGATTATTATATTAATTTGCAATGCTAGATAAAATTGAAATCATGTAAAAAGTGCTTTCACTGTCTTAGATATCACACTGATAAATATACCATGAAAATCTAGTTTGTTGATACTTGTGCATTTTTCTTTTTATGCCCCCCGGCCCTTCGAATACGAATTCACTATTTTCTATCCACTAATATATTTTCATTCCTTATGCCGCTGTAACTCGGGTAATCATATTTATTTATTTACATGTAATTTACATATTATCTGCATTTTATGGTTACAAAATTTCCACTTATGTTTTAGCAAAATATAAAAAACCTTAATTTTAAAAGCAAACCCTACTACCAAAAGAATGGTAGGCGATGCTGTAATTTCATTACCATATTTTTATTTAACACAGTGAAATCTATGAGAATCAACTATTGTTTTTTCAGAGAGGGTTTTGTTTCCAACCAGTGTCGTTAATCATTAAAAAAAAAACAAAGAAATTTGTAAATTTATTAAAATTTACAGCTGAGTGAAAAAACAAACTTTTTGATTTAACCTTCAACAACATATTTGTGTAAAAAAAAAAAAAAAAAAAAAAATCATTTGTCACAGTAATATATAAAAAGCTACCTTGGCCTCGACCTAAAATAAAACTTCTCCGTCTTGCAACAATGTCAATGAAGCCAAAAATCCATGAACTTATTTCCAACAAGCAAGAAAAAAATTTTCCGTTCAAATGTATGATACTTAAATAAATTTCAATTGCTTTATAATAATGAGGCAAACTTTAATAATTTTGTTACAATTGTTTGCTGCACCTTTAATGATTTTCATTATGGTTAAACAAGCATTTGCGATTTTCTTATAATTAAATACGCATTTATAATTTTGTTATATTAAAAAGGTGTATTTCATATCAATAATATCGAAGTTTTCGGATCGTTAAGCAAATATTTGTTTCCAAAAATTCACATTGATGGTCCGCCGAATTTGAAATTAAAAATTTAGTGGTCCAAAAAGGTTGGCGACCGGCTGACATTATAAAACACTTATATACGTTACCGGAATACTGTTACTAAACTTAATTTTTTTACAACAGTGCAGTATAAACCAACAATTTGAAAACTTATAACACGGTTGAAAACTCCCTACTACCCCACATAGTCGGTTATGCATTCGAACTCTTTTGTTCAGCCCTTGTATATGATTTATAGATTTTTATACGCACCACATAACTTACTAGAATTTTATTCAACTCGAAAACTCATTTCCGGCACATATATAACTTAATCAACATTTTACCAATTTTGGACCCCCTTTACGTTATCATTCCTCGACACACACACAGCTCTCCCCCTAATGATATCGTTATCAATGTCTAAAAATTACTTTTATTTTTACAATTTTTTTTTTTTTTCTTTTTATAGGTTTGCAATAATATACATGTATGGTTATAGATTTATTATTAGCTTACTTTACTGATTTAAATGAAGAGAAGACGTTAACAAATTATCAGTGTTATATATAAAGTAACTTTATATCAAATAGCATTTTAAAGAAATATTATTTAAAAGTATTTTGTTACATTATGCATTTAACAGTAACATTGTCTTATTGCACTTGGCCCCTGCATGGCGTTTAGCAGAACTTCTTATAAACGAAACAGGTGGACAACATTCTTTCCCATTTTTGACCAGTAAAACTAAATATAACAAATATAATTTCGAACCTGTTTTCTCTAACAACGAATTGTATGCACATATGGCAGAAGAATAAGAATGGCGAACATTGGGTTACTACATATTTTGGAATGGAATGAAATGATTTTATAATTTTTTAATGGCTTTAATATGTAATAACTTTGTATTTTCATAAAAATGGATAACAGACAAAAAATAAATAAATAAATAAATAAATAAATAAAAAAGATAAGGCTTTATTAATGTAAGGAAATAAAAAAAGAAAATTTTAATTGGATCAAAAATGATAGCGATATCAAAAGACAAATCCCCCTCCCCTAGAGATACCTTACGACAGTGTGGTCCAGCCTTTAGTTCCCCGAGGGCCAATCAAACTTTAGGATAGGAATGTGAGGGCCAGAGACATTCCAGAAATAAAACGAATTACATATTTTATACAAAAACTTTTATTAAAATTTATAATAAAAGAAGTTTAATATACAACTCCATTTTAGAGTTGAGAAATCAATGTGATGATTGGCACTACTTTCCTGATACAAGTTTATCAATGTCCAGTGTAAGTTCAGTAAGGCAAAGTCTCAAGATCGATTCCAGTGAAGAACTTTCAATTCGAATTCTCATTTTTGATTTAAATTGTTTGAAAGCAGAAAATGTACTGTCAAACAGCGATACAACATTATATGTTATATCTACATATGTTATATGTATATATGAATGTAGATATAACATTTACAGAGAGAATTTAAACAGTTTAGGAAAACGATCTTTGGAAATCAGTTTCCAGAAATTTTCAGGGAAATCACAATTTTTACTCTGGTAAAATGAGTCAGCTTGAAGATCACAAATTTCCATTTGAAAGTCTCGGGGCACCTCACTCTCCTTCAATACCATGGGATTGTTGAACAGTCTAAGTTTTGGTTTTAGGAAGTCAAAATCCTGGAATATGTCCTGGAATTCTTTCTTGATATCTGTTATTATTTCATGAAGCATACTAAAATTTGTGTCACTTTTTCTTCTTCCAACTGCTGACAAGATAGGAAGTCTGCCGTATTATTTGCCGTCAACGCAATTTGCATTACATCAAGTTTTTTGCGGAAGCCCTCAATATGTCCATAAAGGTGGGAGACGTTTTGCTTTCTGACTTGCAGTTTGAGGTTTAAAGCATTTAGATGGGATGTTAAATCTGTCAGAAAAGCAAGATTATTTAAAAACTGGATTTCTGGATTTTTCTTCACACTCATGCCCAATATTCTCATTTCTAAGAAAAGCAACAATTTCATTCCTCAACCTAAGACATTGTTGTAGCATTTTCCAGCACTCAGCCAGCGCATTTCACAGTACAATGAAATGTCATCATACTCAGCTTCCAAATTGTCCAGGAATCCAATAAATGCTCTGTGTCTATGGGCTTTATTGCTTCTCCTTCTAATCCAGTTTTATGACCAACCATTACTTTAGCTCCTTCTGCTGCAATAACAGAACACTTCGCAAAACCTCCATGAAACGACATCATCCAGTGCGTTGAATATGTCAATACCTTTTGGTACTTTTCGGTTAGCCGGGCGCCAGTGTTATATATACATATATATGTACATATACATTTACATATATATATATATATGTGTGTGTATATATACAATATATGTATACATGTGTATATTTACATATGTATGTATATAAATACGTATATATAACACTGGCGCCCGGCTAACCGAAAAGTACCTAACTTTTTTGCTGGTTTCTAATGATTTCAATTCCAACAATTCTTCGTGAATTTCACGTTTATTGTTCTGACAAAGATACGGAGCTGGCTGATGTCAGCTATATCTGTGCTCTTATCTAGAGCTAGAGAGAAAAATTCAAATTTTTCCTAAAATGCCTTGAGAGAACCTAAAACTTCATCACCCATATCATTAATTCTTCTACTTACTGTCTGATCAGACAAGGAAACTGTTTCAAAATTTTTAGCCATCTTATCTCCAAATGAAGATGCCATTTTTGCAGCAAATCTCTTAGTGAACTCACAAATCCCTAGAATTTTTACTTTTAACTAGTTCTGAATGAAAGACAAAATCGAAGTTGGCACGACACGGATTATAACGGTCGAAGATTGGAGCTTCAGTATGGCCGTTATAGTAGAAATGAAGATTATAAGGTGCTGCTGGCGCAAGCTTTAAAAAAACTTGAAGTAGTATTACTTAAAAACATAAAGCTGTAAGAAAGGTACATGATTTTCTTCCAAATGTTAAATTAAAATTTTTTTTTTTTCAATAAGAAGGGCAAGGGCCAACAAAAATGAATAGGTGGGCCGCATGCGGGCCGTGGGTTGGACCACACTGCCTTACGATATCAAGTGCCACCCCCACATCCCCAATAAAGTGATAACGTTATATATGTACAGCCCCTTACCATTCTGCAGACTTTTTTAATATAAAGAACTAAAACAATTTACCATCTTTTTCGTCAGGAGGGAGAAAAGTTCTCCCCTTGAACCCCGCGTTTAAAATAATTTTTAAACAATGTAAAAAGAAAGACAAAACTAAATTTTGTTTTCCATGGGGGTTCAGAGACTGCATGCCCCTGACGAAAATTCTTTAGTTCTTTTACTATTAGAGTTTCATTATTTTAAGTTACTTTAAAATAATAAATGTACATATATATTTCAAAATTATTAGATGAAAAGAAAATTTAGTTAATTGTCCTGGGATTGACAATTTCGCTCCCTTTTTCCGATCATCAATCCTGACTGTAAATATGGAGTTTTTAAAATTCTTAGTAGTGAGGAAACGACAGTACCTAGTCGACAGGACCCACTGCGCCGTTTACTTTTCTCAGAATACAGAGACTGTTTATTTGAATGGATAGTATTCTGCAAGTCGAGTGGAATCACAGCAGATTGTTTCTACTGGTTTTAAATTATTTTAAATCGTTTGAAAAGGATAGTTTTTTTTTTCAAAATTATGAGAGAAAAAGAAAATTTAGTTGATTATTTTTTTAAAAACAGGGAGCCCTATCATGTTCATCCTTGCAGGCACCATGTTATTAAGGCGAAAAAAAAAACTAAAAATATACACAATAAAAGAAAAATCTTTCATTGTATAAGTGATAAAAATATAAATACGCATCTTGTATAATCTGCAAATAAATGCATACTTATGTTCTTTTGAAATGGATATTTTCATACTTTTTATCTTTACAGAATCTATAAATAAATCCTTTTGTTACAAATTACGTTTAGATGTGATGTAATATTACTCTAAAAGATCTCTTTCATTCTTTACAAGACCTCAAATATCACTAGAAATGTATAGCATGTGGACGATTTGATGAACAACACACACCCTCAATTGTTCATGACCTTCGACGAATTCTAAGGCTGTGTTCTTACTTTCGTTGGCGTATTGTATTGCCTTCGATAATGTATGCTAAACAGTTCAAAGATTTGATATTCGGTATGTTATAGCAAAATTAAAGGTAAATTAAAATTACCTATATCAATTACTTATAACTTCTCCCGAGTTGCTGTCTTCAATGATAAAAGATAGCTTTTCCTAGTGTTTCCAGATATACACTGTCAAAAATTACCGGACATTTTCGATTTTGTGTGTTTTGTCGGATATCTAAAGCATTACTTGACGAATTCTGCTGGAGCTTTAGGAATATAAAGAAAATTTTTAGCATGACATTTTTCAACGAAGGTTTGATCACGACAGCAATTAGGGAACCAACAACAAACTGAAAAAAAAATATTTGGGATCGCCTTGAAAATAAAACGATCGAAATGATCTGTAGCTTTATCACATGACTATGACGATATTGTAGAACATTTGCGTTTATTTGTATAGCACGTATATATATATAGATATATATAAAAGTTTCTTTTAAAATAAAGAAATTTTCGCAGGTTTTTTGTTTATAACATGTATGGTTTTCGAACAAGTTTAACACCGCTCTCACAAAACTTGACAAAATACAGTAAAAACGACATAAGTACCGGATGTCCTAAAAAGGACTGACTGATTTTAAAATTTAATAACTTGCAAACAGTAACAGATATTTAAAAAATTCTTGCAGGAGCGTTATGCATGGTGACTTGCATGGTGACTTGCATGATGCGTTATGCATGATGACACTTACCACATTTGTATCTCTTATCCTGCCACTAAAAAAATTTTAATTGCTCCCAAACTATTTGAATACCCTATAGTAGGATCTAAAATATTTTTCAAAGGCAAAAACTCAGAATTATCTTGCATTGTTTGTTCAATACAAAAGAATAAACCCTTTTTTTATGGGATGGACCAAAGTAACCCCACCCCGCAAGGACCAAAGTAGCCCGGTTGACGGTATTTAAAATATAAATACATTAAATATTTGATTAAATAGGAGCGTTTGTATGAACTAATTTTTACCTAGCATACGCGAACGATACCAAAGAGTTCTTTTAAATATTTGGTAGTCAACACTACAGAACAACTCATATAAAAAGAACAGTCGAATACCTCGGATAGAATGATAAAATGAGCTTAATTTCAGCTGCTTTCTAAAAGTAGCTGGATAATAAGAGATTTCCCACAAATTGTCATTTAAAAATTTAATTTTTTTTTAATTTTCACTTTTTATTGATGCTTTAATTCTTCTTGCAAAACCACCAGGACCAACAACCTGCTCCAACAACAACAACAACAAAAGAAATGTCAAATTCGAAACATCTGTTCCAGAGCTACTCGTTGACATTCATTAAATATTAACTAGCTTGTTGAAAGTCTATTAATAAAAAATGACAATTTGTGGACATTTCTCTTATCATCCGGCTACTATTCGAATGCAACCGAATATTATATAGTACTTGCTATATAGAGTTGGCATCCAAGTCATGAGAAAAAAAAAATTGTATATTTAGTGCATGCTCAGTTAAAAATTATTCCATATAACTGCTCATATTTCATTAAATATTTAAGGGAATCCGGGGCTCAAACTTCTCTATTTAAAAAAAAAAAGAAAAAAAAAAAAGATTTTTGTTATGAAATTTTTTCTGAAATACTATATTTTAATCTAATAATATTGCATGTAAAAAAATCTGAAATTTTTTAAATATTTAAAAAAAATTTTTTTTTAATTTTAGACATATTTAATTTTTGCTATAACTCTGGAAGTACTGACTCGATTTACAAAATTTTTACACTTGTGTGTACAGAAAATGACTCATTTTCATTTGTCTTCAGGATTTCTTAAAATATTGATTATGAATTTTATAAAAAAAATTTAAGTAAAAAAATGAAGTTTTTTTACGAGTGAGTTTTGCATTCATTAGCCTATTTTCATAATGATTACACAAAATAAAAAGTCCTAAAGACAATTTGTTAGAAATACAGCATAAAATCTCTTTTGAAAATTTCACTGGTTAGAGGGCAGCTGATGCATCGCTTCGCAAGGCAAAAGGTGTTACATCTCTGGATCTAATGAAGATCAAAGCATGCGGTCTGTGGTACTTATAGCTAAAAAATCAGTATTTTTTTAAGCCAATAATAAAAAAAAATTTGCACATTTTTGAGAATTTTTAGCCTCGGACCCCCTTAAATATTTTATTAAATATTTACTATTTGTGCCATATTTGTAGTATGTTGTTTCTACCATATTTTTGACAATTTTTTTTTTTTTTTAAATTGGCGTTAAATTTGATTGAAAACACTACATGCTATACACAAAAAACAAGTATGTTGTGGCCATCACAAAACTTCCTTCAATATAAATGACGTCAATTAAATCGTTTAAATAGTACAAGAAATTACATCAATTTAGCACCAATTCATATCAAAGTATATCTGAATTTGAAGTTTGATAAAAATTCGTACATTAGTTCTTGAGATAGAGCTAAAGCGGAAATTCTGAAAAATGTAACATAGCAGCGCTACCGGTTGAACGATTTACACCAAAACATAAACAGCACTAATTGATACCAAGGTATACATGAATCTGAAGTTTGATGAAAATTCGTGATTAGTTATTTAAGATATTGGAATTCTGAAAAATGCAGCATAGCAGCTCCACCTGTTGAGCGATTTGCACAAAGATATAAACAGCACTAATTCATATCAATGTATAACCGGAATCTGAAATTTGTTGAAAATCCAAGCGTTAGTTTTTGACATAGAGCTATTGCAGAAATCGCAAAAAATGCAGCATAGCAGCGGTACCTGCTGAGCTATTTGCACAAAAATGTATAAAACATCAGTTCATGTCAAGGACTTACTGAATCTGAAGTTTGATGAAAAGCTGTGCATTAGTTGATTGAGCTTATGTGGAAATCGTGAAAAATGCTGCATAGCAGCGCCACCTGTTGAGCAATTTACACCAAAACAAAAACAGCACTAATTCATATCCAGGTATACCTGAATCTGAAGTTTGTTGAAATTCCAAGCATTAGTTCTTGAGATAGAGCTATAGCGGAAATCGCAAAAATGCATCGTAGCAGCGTCACCTGTTGAGCGATTTACACCGAAATGTATAAAACGTCAATTCATACCAAGAACTAACTGAATATGAAGTTTGATGAAAATCCGTGCATTAGTTCTGGAGATTAAGCTATTGTGGAAATCGTGAAAAATGCTGCATAGCAGCGCCACCTGTTGAGAGATTTATACCAAAAATTAATCAGCACCAGTTTATATCAGGGACTAACTGAATATAAATTTTTATTAAATTCCGTGAATTAGTTCTTGAGATAGAGCGCGCACAAAATTTGTGTCGCATACCGACAGACATTTTGTAAAAACATGTTTTTCGGAATATCCGACCATTAAAACGTGTAAATCCGTCGAAAACCGAAAGTCGAAAATTTTCATGAATCCAATACTTTCTTCTTGTAAAGATAGAAGAAAGTAAAAACATGCAAACATTTCATGACTTTTTTAAAGAAATCGTTATATCGCCCTGACGATACATTGTTATTCTTACACAATAAGTTGTACAATATCCACATAGTCATGAGCTGCATCGACAGATCACTTCGTGCATTTTATTTTATAAGGTGATCTCAAATATTTTTTTAGCCCCGGTATACTATTTCTTTCTCCCAGCTTATTTTGTCTCCAATAAATAACGTTACCTTGTATACGTCAGCCATAAAACAAAAGCCGATGTTTCATTGTGCGATTAAATACTCTACAGCATTTTTTAAAACTTCTAAGCATCGACATTTTCAATGTTTATACCGTCGTAGTGGGGAAAAAAAGTACTTTTTAATGCAATTTGTTTGAAAACTGCATCTCCATTTGTTTTTGAAATATTCATTTTTTGTAGTTTTTAGCGGCATTTTTTTCATTTTGGCAACTCAAGTACTCCATTTCTGTAGAAAGTAAAGAAAAAATTGTTAAAAAATAGCAATTATATCTTTTTGTTGCCATTTTCTCATAAAAATTTAAAAAAAAATTAATTAAAATACGGACTATTTTGAGAAAAATATAAATGAAGGATTTATGATAAAACATGGAGCTATTATAAACTATATTTAATTTTAAGTATCTATATTAATGCAAATGACGTCGTTTTACATAAAATAAAAGCGTGTGCTTTAAGTCTTAAAATTGAAATATGTTTTGCAGTAGAGTCCCGCTTAACCGAGTTATTTTCTTCTGATGGACTGGTGGCTTCTATTATTATGAAACAGCCATTATAAATGAAGCGTTAGGTGAAGATGAAAGAGCAGCCGTAAAAAGTTAGAACTCTGATTTTCTGGTCAGAATGAAAAAAAAAATGGCCTTAATTTTCTTTTGTTTCATAATAATAGAAACCACCAGTCCACCAGAAGAAAATGAAGTAATGGAAATGCCGGGGGAGACACTAAATTCTGAAAAAGCTGAATTCCTGTTCTCTAGTCTCCAATTTGTTTTGGTCCCCTAATTGTCCTCGTGATCAAATCTTCCTTAAAAAAATATGAGATCAAACATGTTCTTTATATTCCCGGAGTTTTAAAATAATTCGTTTAGTAATTCCCTTTGATATTCGATAAAATCGAAAGTATCCGGTGATTTTTGGCTACATAGCGTAGCTTTCCTAAATATTTTCCGTGATATTTTTGTAAACTGATCTTTAGTTTTGAAACTTATAACAACAATATTTAGGATTATAATTTAGGGACGTAGGATAGGTAGGGACTGATGGAGCTCAAGAAACCCGCATTCAAATGAAAACAAATTTTTAATAGATCTTCTGGTCCACTCCCCCCCCCCCCCCCCCAATAAAAATAAATAAATAAAACTACATATATATGTATTATTTTCTGTATTCAATGTTTAATTCATATCTCAACTTAAAGAATCACTAGAAATATTAATAACATTTCTAACTAGTAAATCTTCAGATCAGGGGTCTTAATTCTCAACGTCAGTTCTACAAGATTCTTTTTACTTTGAATTTATTTATACTTAATATTTTGAAAATTTCTACCTTTCGTTTTATTTTTTTCATATTAGTAATATTAGTATTACTTCAAATAAGATTTGAAGCAGTTTCAAAGCTTTCGTCACTAAAAAAAGTCGTCTATCTATTTTTAGTGCTGGAAAGTTCTTAAATTTCATAAAATTCAATGTATTATTACTCGGTGAGTTTTGGTCGTAGAAGAATGGAATTTTTACTATTTTTATTACCAGAGTAATGGAGAAATTGTTTCTAACTATAACGTATAGGAATCAAAGATCGCATACAATTTTAAAAAGTGTAATTTTTTTCAAAACTGACTGCAGGATTATTTCATCAACATAATTTTAATCCCTACCTTCTTTTAAAGACTTTTGTAATTTACATTGTTACATATCTTCCACGGATAAAAAAAAGTTAAGGTGCATTTCAATGATTTCGGAACACCTTGTATACAAAAGCAATAAGAAGTAATCCTAACGTGAAAGTGGAATTATATATATATATAAAAAATAAAAACCCTGTCCTTTAGTACATAGGGAGAAAATATATTTATTAATGAATGTATTAAAAAAATGGTGACCTCCTTAAAAATTTCAAATAAAAAAACAAACAAAAAAATGAGAAATCCAAAAGGTTTTTTTCCTTAAGTGTTCGGCTTTGATACAAGGATGCCACAAAAAGAAAATCAACTCTACCTGAAAAATAGCTGAGATATGGGGCATTCTCACAATCTTTTGGGGTCAATCCATTTCAAGTGGTCCAGCACTGGTTGCTCGACCATTTTTTAAAAAATCTGAAATTTTTTGTACAACAACCCTAACATGATGGAAGTTCAAAATTACTATTTTAATTTTATTAATTTTTGTTTGTGCATGGCGGCCATCTTTGTTTCATCATTTGCTGCAATTTTCTCATATGAAGGGTTTACGGAATTGTAAATAATTCATCGCTTATTTCTCCAATTCAAGTGTGGATTAAAGCAATTTGTACAGAATACATTGAGCTAAAAATTTGGTAATAGAATAGTTTCCGAAACTAACTGCTTATTGGTGAAATTCAAGCGTAGTTTTTTTTTTTTTTTTTTCCAAAATTTGTCCTTTTACAAGAGAATTTTTCTAGCAAAGAAAACTATCAACATGACATAATTTTTTTTACAAATAGGCGGAAAGCACTTGTACTCACATGGCAAGTTCCAGATCTGGGACTTGCTTTCTCTTCCCTAAAAAAAATCCCAAATTTTTCAAAAATGTCAAAAATCGCACTTTTGAGGATTTGATATCTCTGGTGGGGCACGAGATAAAAATATGAAGTTCTGGTTTTTGAGAGTATTGTATGGTAGTGTTATGCACAACAAATTTCAGGATGGAGATTTGACCACAAGCTGAGATATGGCAAGGGCAACATGTCAAAACAATACTGCCAAACAATTGTTTTGTTGTAGTCACAAGTAAGTATTCATTTCAGAGTGTCATTTAAATTTATTTTTTTATTATCTTTAAATAATAGTAACAGAAAATAAAGCCTTTTGCAAAGCTTGGCAATTAATTTAAAAAATAATTATGCCTAAGGCCTACATTTTGTATGTTTTCAGTAATTTTAGTAACTAAAATAAACCTCAGCACTTTTACATAAAGAAAAAAAGTATTTTTATACAAGACCTGAGACAAAAACAGAATAGGGAAAGAGAAAAGCTGTTAATGTTTGCATACTTGTTGAGACATGATCAAACGTGTCAAAACACATTCCTGCTTGTTGGTTTAAAAACCACAATTTTAATGCTGCTTGCCAGTCCCTGAAACTTGTTCC
Organism: Maratus speciosus; assembly: GCA_963932465.1. Taxonomy (NCBI): domain Eukaryota; kingdom Metazoa; phylum Arthropoda; class Arachnida; order Araneae; family Salticidae; genus Maratus; species Maratus speciosus. The sequence continues at coordinate 92,306,108 of OZ010786.1, read as the reverse complement.
TAACATAAATATGTTCCTATAAATGAAACATTATACGATGTTACCATGCATCAGCCTCAAGTAATTTTCAGAAAGTAAAGATATCCAAAGCCCTTTCAAAATTTATACTGCAGAAAAATGACATTTTTGCATAAGAAGTAAGCTAGGAATTATTAATGAAGTGAGACTTGCACATAGTGACTTCAAGGTTTATTTCTATGAGGCAGCAGGGCCAAGATCTTCAATCAAGTTATCAAGAGATGACAATACTTGATTCCTACAAATAAAATTTTGAGAAACATCAAAATTGTGGTTTTTAAACCAACAAGCAAGAATGTGTTTTGACACGTTTGATCATGTCGCAACAAGTATGACAACATTAACAGCTTTTCTCTTTCCCTATTCTGTTTTTGTCTCATGTCTTGCATAAAATACTTTTTTCTTTATGTAACAGTGCTGAGGTTTCTTTTAGTTACTAAAATTACTAACAACAAAAATTACTGAAACCATACAAAATGTATGGCCTTAGGCATAATTTTTTTTTTTTTTTATTAATTGCTAAGCTTTACAAAGGGCTTTATTTTCTGTCACTATTATTTAAAGATTATCAAAAACATAAATTTAAGTGACACTCTGAGATAAATACTGAGCTGTGACTACAACAAAACAAGTTTGACAGTATTGTTTCCACATGTTGCCCTTGCCATATCTAAGCTTGTAGTCAAATCTCCATCCTGAAATTTCTTGTGTATAACACTACCATACAATACTGTCAGAAACCAGAACTTCAAACTTTTATCTCGTGCCCCACCACAGATATCAAAGCCTCAAAAGGACGATTTTTGACATTTTTGAAAAAATTGGGATTTTTTTTTAGCGAAGAGAAAGCAAGTCTCGGATCTGGAACTTGGCGTGTGAGTAAAATTACTTTCGGCCTATTTTTAAAAAAAAATTATGTCATGTTCAGTTTTCCTTGCTAGAAAAATTTCCTTTTTAAACGGACAAATTTTGGAAAAAAACTGAACTTTATGCTTTAAATTTCACCAATAAGGATTTATTTTCGAAACTACTGTATTACCATATTTTTAGCCCAATGTATTCTGTACAAATTGCTTTAATCAGCACTTGAATTGGATAAATAAACGGTGAGATATTTACAATTCTGTAAACTCTTCATGTGAGAAACTTGCTGCAGACGATGAAACAAAGATGGCCGCCATGCAGAAACAAAAATTAATAAAATTAAAATAGTCATTTTGAACTTCCATCATGTTAGGGTTGTTATACAAAGAATTTCAGATTTTTTAAAAATGGTCAAGCAACGAATAAATGATTTTCTGGACCACTTGAAATGGATTGACCCGTTGACTTTTATTTTAAGTTCCTGAATAATAATTTTTATTTTAGTACATATTCTTGTGTTTTTTTTTTTTTTTTTTTTATTTCATATACTGGAGAAATCCCATTGCATGACTACATAACAATATTAACGAGATAAGTTTTGGACGATGTTGGGGGCCCCAATACCAGGAAACTCCTATACCGTCCCGTGTCCCTGATGCTGATTTTTAAGTTTGGAGGTGTCTGTATAAAATTGTTTCAATAAAAGTAATTCGATGTATTTTTTTTTCCGCAACTGGGACTATTGTTTTATAATAAATATGTAGCAAAAAATTAACTTGCACACATTTTTACGGTTGTTATTATTTTTTTAACTCTGTCCCTGAGTTTTAGATTCCCCACCGTCCCTCTTCTAAAATTATACAGAAAATCCCTTCAGATGCAGCCACAGAATTTTTTTCAAGTTTTTTTTTCTCATGCAGAAGTATGCTAGAGAAAGAATGTCTAAAATTCTTTGACAGGAAATTTACTGCAGAATTTAAATCAGCCTTTAAATATAAATTTCAAGCATCGTGACTTTATTGGTACTCTTACCGTCCCCAAGGTTTATTCCTGCTCTTTTCGAGGTAATTTTTTTTTTAATCCAATGTAAATAACCGTTTCTAAAAATCAGTGAGCATTGTGGCATCACTTAGTCTTAACATGATTTGCCTAAATATAGGTGGTAATTTTCATTACCGTCCCATCCTTACCATCCCCTTTTTTCCCCTTACCGTCCCTTTTTTCCAATACCTTCCCCTTTTTTTATCTTACCATCCCTTCTTTAACACCTCTTTAAGACAATGTTATACCAAAATTTTGTACTAAAAATACTACATTGTTATTATTTCTTATTTGAATGTCCTGTGGGTACTATGCAAATTCATTATAAGTAAAATTTTAGAAGAAAATAAAAAGTTTTAGTGGTAAAATGGTAAGGAATATTAAACTCACAAGTTTAACTTAAACCTCAGTTAAATAAAAAAAAAAAAATCGCTGCTGACCATTTTTTCTTTATTTTGTATCATTAAGGCATTCGTCTATCAGATTAAAATGTTATTTTAGCAAGTTTAATTTCACCAGATTTTTATTCCCTAAAGTCTAAAGATTGTGAGAATGCCCCATATACCAGTTTGAAATTCATTTTGAAACTAGACAACAGATTCAAAATAAAGGATTCCTTCATTTAATGGGTTTTAATTTGTTTTATTGAACGCGATTTCTCGCAAATTTTCTTTCGTTGTTGTAGTCATCGTTCTAATTGTCACACGCTTAAATTTACATAGCCATATCCACCAGCGTCAAAATTTTGCCAAGTTTGACGAAATTCTCATACAAATTGACGAAAAGTGGAAATCTTCTGTAATCGCATTCCACACATTTTAGCTTCGTGCGTCTGAGTGAAATTGGCTGAATTCTTAAAAACAAGAAATAGGGAGCTAGCTTTACCTCCCGTTACGAGCCGGAAGAACTTTTTAAATTTTATTTTTCTAACGTATTTCTCTTTCTTATTTATTTAGTAGCTGAAATAATTGCGTAATTATCATTTATTTTTGTCTACTTTCAGATTCAAAATGTCAAAGACACTTCTGTTATCTGTTTTATTGATCTCTTCAACAAAAGTTTTCAGCCAGTGCATAACTGCTAATGATATAATTATTAATGAAACTAGCATAGGCGCAACAACTCACAACCTGATTGAAGGAAGCACCCGCTTCAGCTTAGAACTTCTCAGAACCCTCAATGACAATATACGAGGAGACAAAGATGCTCGAGGGCTTTTCTTCAGTCCGCATAGTATTTGGTCGGCTTTGGTCGTGACTTACATGGGAGCCCGAGGTGCAACCGAACAAGAAATGAGAAATGTCCTGGGAATTGGAGACTCGGATAAATTAACAACTTGGGAAGCATTTAGAAATATTCGTAATTTCAATTCGTACAATAAAGTCGATTCAAAAGACGCAAGTTATAATTCTGCAAATCGCATATACTTCCAAGACGGCACAACATTTAAAAACTGCATGCGAGAAATGATGGATAATGACATCGCATTTTTAGATTTTAAATCGAGTGCAGAGGAGTCTAGAGAAACCATTAATACATGGGTTGAAAAAGAGACTCAACAGAGAATTAAAGATCTCATTCCACCAGGTGGTATTGATTCACTCACCAACATGGTGATTGCAAATGCTGTCTATTTTAAAGAAGCATGGCTTCAACCATTCGAACCTCATAAAACTGCCCGCAGACGATTTACGACAAAATCCAGGCACGAGATTTTCGTAACAATGATGTCTACCAGGGGAAGGTTTCTATACGGCAAAAGTGAAGAATTACATTGCTATGCTATTGAATTACCTTACACTGGAAATAGCCTTAGCATGACTATCTTGCTGCCTAACAATCGATACAGTGGCATAGACATCGTATCGAATAATTTAACACCTGAAAGATTGAGAAATTTACTTTCTGATATGTATCCGCGGGAAGTTTTTGTGTCCATTCCAAAATTCAAATTAGAAGATAGCTTTGAATTATCTTCATCTTTGAGCAAAATGGGATTAAGAACTCTATTCGATCCTAGACGTGTTGATTTATCCGGCTTTACAGGCATTAGAGAATTTACAGTTGATGCAGTACATCATAAAACTTTCATTGATGTAAATGAAGAAGGAACTGAAGCTGCAGCGGCTACAGCCGTTATATCATCTAGAAGCGCTAGACCTATTGGACCTGCTGCATTCATTGTTGACTATCCTTTTATTTATTTTATTAAAGATAATTTATCTAATGCAATACTATTTCTTGGGACAGTTCAAAAGCCACCTGAGCACGGAAGTAGTTAGATGTATATTTTTTATGATTAAAACTTCTCATTCTAAGACTCTGCATCGTAAACAATCACCTCGCATTTAGACTGAATTTCGAACATAGAATCTCCCTTTTTATCTCTTGTATTAAAGAGCAGCTCACCTCTAGCATTTGTGGATCAAGTTGAGGCAGCTTTTGCCAAAAAGTGTCTTGCCAAAGACAATAAAAAATGTATACATTAAATGTCTTTTTGATTATATTAACAAGAGTGTTAGTTTTTATTGTGAACTTTCAGTTAACAATTTTAGACTTACAAACAATTTTATGGGTCATTCTCTTACAAACATACAAAAGCCACAGGATATTTACAAAGAAAAAAAGAGTCGGGTTGACTTTAATTGTTTCGGATTAGGGTTTGTTTTTTTCTTTTCGGTTTCAGGTTCGGATTGAACAGATTTTTCAACAGAAAGTCCTGATTATTTTTCAAATGAAAAAACAAACTACATTTTTTTAATTTTACTGAACGAATTTATATAAAAAAGATATATTCCTATATAAATCACTTTATAACACAATATAAATTGATATTTTGATAGTCACTTTAGTTATGTATGGAACTGATGTTACATATTTTTTTTAATTTATATTTCAAATACGGCAAAGAAAATGGTGTATTTCTATTTTAATGTATACAAGAAAGAAAATTTAACCTTCATGCACAGATTATAGTGGGTGTTTCTTGAACCATCAATGGTCCTCGAGAAAATTTAGGCGGTCCGCAAAATAAATCTGATTATTATTTGCATTTTTACGTTTGCTTTGCATTATGTTTCATTAATGAAAAAATAGTTTTAAAAGAAATTAGTAAATTTATGAAACTTTATTGCTGAGTGAGAAAAAAATAATTTAGTTTTGAGCATCATATTTGTCCACCCACCCCCCCCCCCCCCCCCCAAAAAAAAAAAAAAATTTGACATAGCAACATAAACACCGTACCTCGGCCTCTCCCTAAAATAAAACAAGAACGATAAAACATGCGTCCAGCGCATATTATTCTGAAACACTTCTCAACACATTCAGAATACTGTATATCAATAGTTGGAAAAACATCAATTTTTTTTGTTCATCCCTGCATATGATCTGTAGATTGGTATTTATATACTATATCGTATGCTAAAAGTTAGTTCAATTAAACACAGTACAATTTGAAATTCCCATTCAGCTATTTCCATCAATGAACGGAAATTTAGTTATATCATTTGTGTACCCCTGTATGTAACTTATAAAATTTATACACACCATGCTCAAACATGTGCAAAAAAAATTGAATTTTAAAACGCGTACTACAGCTGAAAAGTACTGCCAGCAAGTATTCCTCCTAGGCAGTACTGTAGAAAAATACTTTTGTGTGTTCCTGTAAATGTACGATAAATTATATGCACTCCAGATTCTTCAATAAGCGCTTGTAGTACACCTCAGTGATAGATATAATTTTCAATATGTTTAAAATAGTATAATACTTTTAAAATAAACCGCAAACGACTTTTCCCCATAGGCCATAATGTAATGGCATTATTTTGAATGTCCCTGTAAAAAATGAACTGTAAGTGGAATGCTACACACTTCATTTTCAATACCGAACATACTAAGTGTATAAAAATCTATAAATTATATAAAGGGTTGCACAAAAGAGTTTGAACAGTCTATGAGGTTGTAACAGGTGAGTTTTCAATCGTGTTATCCATTTTCAAATTTGCTGGTTTATATTTCACCGTTAGAAAAAATAAAGGTTAGTAACAATATTCTGGTAATGTTGGTAAGTATTTTATAATGCCAGCGGTCAGTGTGGTTGGTAAGTGTTTTATAACTTCATGAATTGGGTTTGTCAGTCTGTCTGTCTGTCTGTCCGTGCTCTAACGCGCACAAATATAGTGCGATTATCATGAAATTTATACATGTTATTGGTGTTGTACAGATTTGAATTATATCACTATATTCCCTGCAGAAAAACCCTCAATGGCACAGATTCGCTATATAAGAAAACCTAATGTGTTTCTATAACAGAGCAAAAATATAGCTAAGTTCACTAATCTGGACGGCAAGACAAAGCAAACCGGTCAGTTACCATCGATCCACTACGTTTTACAGTATATGACAGTTCGCTAATGCAACAGACCATCTGGAGAGCTTTTCATCAACCACGTAGGAAATAGCTCATATATTTTCCCACGAGAAGACATCCGCTCGCAGACTCCGTGTGCAAAAAATATGCGGACCCCTGGACAACTACTCAGTGAACAGCTGACAAAGATTCTTAACAGGAAAAGCCCGCGAGTGGCTGAGAAACTCACTATTGTTTTAGAACTAGATAATTTAAATATATAGGAGACGAGGATGATTTTTAGTTGGTAATTTGCTAGACTCGAGAGGAGCTTTCAGTGATAACCTGAAGCCGGGAGAAAGTCTCTCCGGGCGAGCTCAAAGTTCACGGGCGATCGACCCGAGGTGATTAGGAGACGAAGACGGCTAAGAAACGGCATCCAAGCCGGTAAAAATTAACTGACTACGGTTTTGGCACAGGGTACTATAGCAGAGTAGAGATCGTTATCTCTCGAAAGAACAATCGAACTATTGATTAATAATATATCTACCTAAAGAGCGATCAGCTAACCTTCACATTGTAGTGAGGTAACCTTTGGTGTTTTTGTAAAAAGGAACTCTAAATAACATGCTGCCACCTTCTTATCAAACTGTATAAACTTCGCATAGAATCACTTCGACATATAATTTGTTGTGTAATACTCAAATTGACTATTATTTAGCCTAGAGATAATTTTGTTTTATTTAGCAAAATAAAAATCTTATTTTATCTTCACCCTGAGTAATATTGGTTTGATACGACTTCGAAGTGAAAGCACCGCTCACCGCTACCGCCTTCTTAGGATTCCGCACAGTATTTACTAAAATTTAATTCAACTGAAAAGTGCACTTCCAGCAATCAGCGATTCATATGCGGCAGTGTATTGAATTTTTTTGTGTGGAACTGTATGTGAATGTGAACTTATAAATACATTCTGTGTAAAAAGTACCCGGAACTGTTAAATAAAACGCAAAAAAATTATTTATTCATTAAAATTTACTTCGTCGCCTTCAAATTAAGTCCTATCAAATACAACTATCCCAGCGCTTGACCCAATTCTCGTAATTTTCGTAGGCTGATTGAGGTATGGTCTTCGTAGCTCTCTGAGCGAATTTTCTTTTGTGGCCTCAGTTGACTCAAAACACCTTCCTTGAAGTGGTAATTTTAACTTCGAGAACAGGAATAGTCACACGGAGTCATATCAGGCGAAAACGGTGCTTGATCGATAACATTCGTTACCATTTTTGGCCAAAACTCTTGCACGACGATAGCTTTGTTCAATGTGTGTCATGGTGGTTCAAATTCCACAGAGATTTTCAAGATGTTTGTCTCACGAAATTTAAGGCGTATTTAATTGTATTTTAAAGCAAATTCTTTTTTAACTAATTTTTCTATCGTCGAAAAGCGCAGAGCACTCAAAAGTATGACTTAAAAACAGCTGCTGTCAACACAGTAAGTCACAGATGGCTCTCAAACTCCGCGTTGTAACTCGGTATAGTGCTATTAAAACTAACTTCTAACCGACTTCTTTCAATAAAAAAAACTGAAAAAATTTACATTTCTTTTATCGGGGGGGGGGGGGGGATTAGCGATGAAACTTCCTCCTTGCAACTGCGTTTAAAATAATTTTTAAACGCATTAATGCATAGAGAAAAACAAAACTAAATCTTGCGTTCAACGGGATGTTTAAAAGCTGCAACCCCTTCAAGAAAATTCCTAGGGGCGATTTCGTGCCCTTGCCCCAAACTTCCCGAATAATGCGGGCGCCTATTTTGATTGTAAATATGCGATTTTTTAATTGTTGTTTTCCCCTTTTTCAAAAATCCGATTTTATTGCTTCCAAAAGAAGACAAAATACGATATTTATTCAAAGCTCGTATTAAAAGGAAAGTGTCTCATCAACGGAAAACAGCAAAATTCAGCGTGTCGCGTTAAATTATTTTGCATGAATGCTATCTATTTCCGGAAAGATATCCATACTTATCTTCCGTAAACATTGGTAGTTATGTAAATAATCAACTCATAGTACTTTTCAATGCAAATGAAAGTATTCTGGGAAATTGCTAAAAAAATCTTTCATATTCGATCAAATATAACAAAAGTCCTCCGTTTAGTCTAAATTCAGATGTGGATTCTTAGTTTTTAAGATGCCATTAGATGGTTAAAAATCTTCAAAAAATTCGATTCCTCGAAAAAAGTATACAAGGTGTTGCCAAATTCGACCGACAATTCAGAGGGGCATCAAGAGAGTGAAAAAATACCATAGAACATGGGATCGCAAACCACCCATTTAATCAAAAATACAGGGGGTTCTACCCTAACCCAACTTTGGTTGACGGTAATAACTTTCAGAAAATGAAGTATAATATAATGAAACTTTTAATAGACATGCTCACCTTTATTGTAAATATGATTTAAAAAAAAAAAAAAAAGTGTTGGATGTTTCCATTATACGCGTAAGCAGTATGCACTTGACGCTCCACATTTTGGACTGCGATGACCAGTTCACAAGGTATCATCGATTGCGCGAGTACCCTGTTTTTTCAGAACTTTTTGTGGTGTTATCACATTTCATACAAAACAAGGTACGTATCGTTACATTTTTATTGCAGTATTTTTATGTTTCGCAAAATTATTACCGTCAAGCCGACTTCAGTTAGGGTGGAACACCCCGTATTTGTGACTCAATAAGTGGTTTGTGACTATGTTCTATGGTAATTTTGCATTCTCTTGATGCCATCACCCCTCTGAATTTGTCGATCGAATTCGGCAATGCCCTGAAAATGGAAAGAGCAATAATTTCTGGGCGTTTAAAAAAAATAATAATGCAATTTAACAAATTAAAACGGCCATTTGGAAAATGACTTTTTCAAAGACTAAAATTTAAGACATAAAAAATCGCACGGAGTTGATCATACATTACGTACCCCATGAATTAAACATTAATAGTGTTATTACACGTAAAAATTGCAAGCGACAAAGGTCGCCTGCGACTCTTCAGATTTCCTGAAACTGACGTATTATCCACCTGAAACTTACGCATTATCCAAGCATTTCATTGGCTGTTGTTCGGGAAAAGTCTTTTCCATCGTCCAAGAACCATCGTCCTGACGACCCATTTTAAATGAAATTTCATCCTTAAACTTCTAAACATCCCACAATATTACTTTTTACACCGTAAGAGAAAAAAAAATATACCTTTAAATGCAATTTGTTTGAAAGCTGTATCTCAATTTGTTTCTGAGTTATTTTTTTTTTGTAGTTTTTATTACTTTTTTGTCATAGTGGCAACAGAAGTATCCATCTCTGTTGAAAGTAAAGGGAAAATACAGATTACTGTATAGACCAATCAGAAAACGAATAAAATGCGGATTCGACCAATAAAACGCTTCAGATGTTTTTGATTTCCTACTCTGACAGAGGACAATAACCATTTTTCCAAATGGTTAAAAAAAAAAATACAAAAATATTTTGTATAATTACGCTAGTTGTGACTAGTGTTGCCAGGTCCAGAGTCACAATAGTGGGACCGGGAGACAAAAAAATCGGTACAAGGGCTTCCAAATCGAGACATATAAAAAATACAGAAAACCCTATACAAAACATAACCTGTCTATAATGAAGTTCTGCCTTAAACATAAAAACTTCATTGTCCATACGTAGGAATACCATGCAGTTTACTAAAATGTTTTCATCCTTTGCCATTCCGTCTTAACAGGTTTTATTATACTTAAAAAAAAAACACTTTTATACAATAAAACCGTTGAAAGCGGAATCGTTAGGGACAAAAGAGCAAAATTCCAATTTAGGAATTTCGTCCAATTATGGACAAAATTCCACAGATAGACTTGTGTATTGTTCCGATCGTAGGGCCAGTGAAATTTTTACTGTTAAACCAATGTCAGACGGGCGTCTTCATTGTGAATGGATAATACCTAACCAAAAAAGACGCCCGTCTGACATTGGTCTTAACCAAAGCCGCCTCAAGACTACAAGCCAAACACGAGGTTTCGTGACGTCACGACGCGGGGCTTAGATCAGCCGTGAAGAGCACATGCGTTATTTAAAACATATTAATTCTTTCCTCTATATAACAACTTATTATCACAACATATGGGAAAAAAATAAAAACGTATAGTTTAAAGACGCTAATTAAGTGCTTTTTAATCAATTTCGATCACTCGAAACAATAATAATAACAATAACACAAAAACAAAAATTATGAAATAATATCACTGTGTCAGTCAAAATGTGAACTTACTTAAAGTTACATTAAAGAAAAATGATTGGTTAATGAAAAAAAAAAATCGAAGTATTAAATTTAATTTAGTGAATAGTTTTCATTATTTATTCTATTTTGAAATTTACAAAAATATCAATTATCTATTTTCTATATATTCTAAAACAAGACATTAATAAATATATATAAGCAAAATCTACAAATATGTATATAATATATATATAAACATATATATGTAGTTTTAAACACATAGAGAGTATTACTTTGCTTTCAATTATTTCATTTTCAAAAATAAATAAATAAATACCAATATTCTGTCAATCAAAACCCACATTTAAAATTAAAGTGGATGAAAAATGATTGTTAAATGAAAACAAATTCAAGTTGTATGCTATTTTTATTATTCATTGTGGCTTGAAATTATACAATAAATATCCTATTAAATATTTAGTGATTTGAAGCATGCAAAGGAGTATAATAAATTTAATATAAATAAATAGTAAAACTACAGAGTGCATGAAATTAGGTAACAACACAGATAAATTTTTCTTACTGTAAACTTTACTTAGCAGAAGTGGGTAATTTTCACATAAAATCGATTAAATTGAAAAAACACCAAGCTCTCATAATAAAACAAAACAAGGTCATGAAACAGAAAATTATTTTCTTAATTTTTGTATTATTTTAAAATATTATGCAAGGTACAAGCAATACAGCTTTTAAAAAGTGTACTGAAACCTGGTGAGAACAAAAGAAAGAAAGAAAACACTTTCATCAATTGGAATTGAAATATTCCTAACATATATTTATTTTGTTCAGATATTCAAGAATTAAGATTTTGGACTTTGTACTATATATCATTAGAAAACTAATGATTTAAATTTTATTATAACAACTTAGTATTACATTGTTTTCAAAAGAAATTCTTCATACACGTTTTCCTCATAACGAGTCAAGTTGAAATCATTTATTATGGACCAATTGGGGGTATTTTTTTTAGACACCTTATAACATAAATAGAAAAACAAATAAAAGTTTGCAAACAAATACTCCTTTGCAACAAATCCATGATTTGTTTCTACTATTATTCTACTAATTTTTTTTCATAAAGTTGTGACCATCTTTTTGTGATACCCTGTATACAAATGTAAATAGTACCTGGTACGAAATTTATGCATGCATACAATACGTATGAAGTTTAGCACTAACCACTTATGCATTATTCGCGAATAATTTCTACGGATAGATAAAAGGGGGGTCCCAGAATGGTGCTTGCTCCGAGGACCTAGATAAACAAAGTCGGGTCCTGACTACACAGAAAAGTAAATTTATAATTATGTAACAATAATTTTATTTATTGTTATTTTTAATTAAACGTTAAAAGTTATATAAAAACACACAAAATTTTTGCGAATTCGGAAGGGGGGGGGGGGGATAAATTGTTTACAGTCATTGTAAAAAAAAAGAGATTCAGACACATCATTCCCATATCTGTAATTGTAATGTATAAGCATGCACTGTGTAACAAACATTATAAAATGAATTTTTATTAAGAGTTTAAGATTAAAAAACACCAATAAATTAGTATGTATATTGATCGGGTTTTAAAAGAAATAAACAAGATTATGCATCCATAACAATGTTATGCATCCATAGAAATTATGATGAAAGTTTCTAGTACATTTAAATTTTTAAGTATGAAAATATCTATAAAAATACATAAATTTTGGTATCAAATTAAAGCCCAATCAATTCTGCCTACAGAATAATCAGAGTTATACTATTCTCACGACCAGTGTTTTCTAATAAAAGTCGATCATTAAAAGTCACTCTAATGAGAGAAAACAGAACAAATTAAAACGATAAGAAGGTGTGACAAGTTATAAATTACATTATAATTAAGCTTGTAATTAAGACTTTTGGCTGAAAATGTTTTAGCATGATTAGTATCAAGAAACTCAGTCTGACATAAATTTCAGCTATCTGGTGCCAGTATTTCCGAGTAAATAAAGTCAGAAGTTTTAATCGAAATTATTGAATAGCAAGAAAGGTAAAGTTTAAACTAATAATATTTATGCTGTACTTACTGTATACAAAATTTCATCAGTTTTCAGTGGTAAATTTCTGAGTAATAATAATTTTAAAGTTTTTTTTCTATTAATTTGTTTAAATTAAAAGAACTAATTAAAATTTCCACTTGAAAATATAATAGTTGAGGTAGAAAAATATGTCGCATAAGACATTAAAATTTCAAACTGAATTGGCCGTATAGCTTCCAAATTATAAGGAGAAATGTGTTGGCCCGAACAGAGCTGTCTAGCTCTGGCACATATTAAAATGAAGCTATTTTTACATATTTATAAAGAATATAATTAAACAATGAAAACTTTATTAATTAATAACTTTTGTGATAATTCACCGATTCACACCATTCAAGCACCAATTTTTAGCAAATTACGATAGACAGGGAATGATATAAGTCTCGATACGATTTAGTGATTTTTGCCACTTTAAATTACTGCTGTTTTTGAAATGAAACAGAAGTACAATAATATCGTTTGTTTTGAAACACGTACACGGGATTGTTGACAATACGATACTGGGATTTAATAGTTAATATATTTTAAAGAAGTTAAAAATAAAAGATATTCTGAACACAAAAAATAGAGCTAGTACTAATAAAATATAAGTAGTTAATTTGAAAATAAAACTTACCTTCAAAAGAATATGTTCTATTAGTTAAGTAAACAACACGTGCATACGTTACATTTTAATTCTAAACAACCAGATACAAGTTTTAAAATCTCGGCATTGGCGCCAGCCCCGGGTCGTTACGTCACATATGTGGGGGAATGAAATCGTGTCTGGCTTGATAGTCTTGAGAAGGCTTTGTCTTAACTCGGCGTTAGGCGCGCGAATATTTGTTACGCATTTATTCATGCGGGGAATATATGTAGGAAATATTAGTCGTTACTTTCATAGTATTCATTTATTTCTGTCCAGTATTGCTCGTCTATGACTGTAGCCGCATTCTTATTGTTTCATTTTCATGCTTACTTTATATTCTTTGGCAACGGAGAAAGAGAGAAAAACGTCATGTGACGTAACAGTTGTGTAGTAGTAGTCGAGTTTGCTCTAGGCAGCGGGAAGCTGCGAGTGTTATAATGAGATCTTGGTTGTATTTTAATTGTGTTTTATGTGTAATTAAATGTTGTGTTCGTCATTTAAAATGACTGAGAATTTATTCAACCCCTAGACATCCCGACCCACATATATGTCACCCATTTTCAATATGCTGTTTTTGTACTTAAAAAAAAGTAGTAATAAAACAGAGTTGAGCAAAATACACCGAAAAACCATTTTCGATACAAAATACAAAATACATTGGTTTTAGAACCTAAAATACAAATTACAAAATACTTTTCAAAATTAAAAAATTCCAAATACAAAATACATGTATTTTCAAAATACATTTAAAATAAAAAATACATTTCGAAATTTCAAAAATTTATTGTTGCAAAGTGTTTTTTCTAGAGGTAATTTTGCAGTTTAAAGGAGAGTGGGGGGGACCTTATCATGCTCCCATAAGAGGATGTCCCAACGAGCTGCCCCATTGGTTGTGAATGCGTCATTGAATTAAAATTACTTAAACATTCATAACAATTTGAATTTCTTCATTTATATTATAAAACTATATTACATTATTATCGTAAAAAAAAAAAAATATTTTCTTAATATTTTTTCAATTAATTTAAAAGCCAAATACAGTCGAACCTCGTTATGCCGACACTCTAAGGACCAGAACAAAGTGTCGTCATAAGCGGGGTGTCGCGGTAACCGGAGTTGGGGAAAAATGTTTATAAAAAGCTGTATTTTTTAGTAATTTAAGACCATTTGAAATTCATAACTGGTCTTGCAGTTTTAAGCAATAAAACATTATTATTAAACAAAACAAACACAAACAAAATTGAAAAGAATAAAAATCAGATTTATAATGACTTGTTGTTTTTATTGTTACATGAAATATTAATGAATTAAGGTTTGCTTATCCCTTGATGTGCGTTCTTACAATTCTTTTTTCAATATTATACAATGAATTGTAATCAATATTCGTTGTTTCAGAAATGGATGTTAGATAATTTCTGATCGTTTCAATGCAATGCAATGCTTCGGTTTTAGTCGGATGAAAAATGCCTTGTAACCAAAAGAAAGCGCCACCTAACCAGAACAAAAAGACCGCGAGTAGACTGATACGTCTATCTGGAGCTTAAGTGGGTCATTCATAGTTTGGGTTCATTAATTCAGATAAAGGATTGATGTAAAATTTCTGATTTGTCTCAATGGGTATTTTAGACACTTTTGTGAAAAGTTTGGCTAAGACATTTCTTACCGCTTAATTTCCGTGCTTATAAGATGGATTATGAAAAATGGACAATTTTCCTAAACCGTCGGGATATCCGGAGTTGAACATTATACAACGACGTAAAATCCGGAGTTTATTTACATTAAAATCATATACGGAACATCGGGACTTTGAAAAACTGACGTCATAAGCGGAGTGACGTGAAAACCGGGTGTCGGGATAATGAGGTCCGGCTGTATTAAACAATTTGAAACTCTATGTAGTACAATGAAAAATAATCTTGGTTTTCAAACTTTTAATACGTTAATAAACACATCAGTTTATAATGAATATACGTCTTTGATTATTAGTTATAAAATAATACAAAATAATATTTTAAGAATATTTTCGATTTTATTTAAAAAAAAAAAAACACATGTATAGCACATACCCACACATACATAATGTGTCTTTGAAAGATGTATGTGCTTGTGAATAATTAAATTAATATAATATTTGTATATGCACATGGATACTATATTAATTGGTTAAAATTCCCTTTTCGTTTTCTGTTGAAATTCTAAAAAAAAAAAAATCGAAATACGCTTTTGGACTGAAAAACTTATTCAGCTAATATATATCTTCACTGTATCTACATTATAAAGTAAAAAAGATGTCTGTGAATAACTGTCATATCAATAGTGATAACGACTTAAATAAACTTTTTTTTCTGAAATTTTGCAACATCTAAATATTGCATAATTTCAATTTTTACACAGTGTAATAAAAAAAAAAGTACTTTCAAATGCGATTTCTTTAAAAACTGTATCTCAGTTACTAAATACTTAGTCTAAATACTTAGATTCCGTTCAAATGAAATCGAAATAAAACTTAGACTTTTTTTTAAAGTTTTGCACAATCGTCATAAACATAATGCAAAATCTGCAGTACAAATATTTACAACTTAAAAATGGAAAAAGTCTAAGATTTATTTCGATTTCATTTGAACGGAATCTAAGTATATAGGGGTTTAAAGTATTATATTGTATGAATTTCATTTTTATTTTTTAATGTTCAATTGGTTTAACTTATCTGTTACAAAAATTTAACATTAAATTTAGAACGAATTGAATGAAATATCTCAATATCTGCCCCTTCTCGGGCTTAAACAATTTAGGAAATAAATTTTGTTTTTTTAATTTGTTCTGCAAATTAGGTTTTTGTTTAATAATTATATGACTAATCAGAGTAAACAATATGTTACACACTAAAACCTTCTCTGGAAAACTAATACTGCAAGTCGAATTGAAATTCTTTCAGAATTCAAGTTATAAGCAGACGGAAGGAAATTCCCATTTGCATTTTATATACATAATTATTTTACGTAGTTCAATTTGATATCTGTTAAATTCGTGTTTTTTATTTTGTTTTATTTTTGGCGTTTTAATTTCGTTTGCCAATTTAGTTATGGAATATTACATGAAAACAAATACTGAATTGTTTACAATGTTTTTGTACAATTAAGTTAATCTTTTTTAACTGGTTTGCAGGCATATTAAAAAATATTCAAGCTTGAAAATTACTTTAAAATACATAAAAAATCTGTAAATTGAGATAAACTTTTCAAATAAATGTTATCGAAAGAACTTTTTGTATTCTATTAGACGTTGGAGCAATCAAGCGTTACTCATAGACATGTCTTTTCTTTATAACATTGCATTAATAGCAAACGGATATATCTTTCGTAATTAAGTTGTACGTACATTTAAAAATATCCGTGCTTGATAATTAATTTCAAATGGATAAAAAATCTGTAAATCGCGATAAGCTTTTCAAACAAATATTACTGAAAGTACCTTTGTGTGTTCTATTAGACGTTGGAACAATCAAATGTCCGATGTTTAGAAATCAAATTGCAGTAAAAGCTAAATTTATGATTGGGTAGGTTGTTGCCGCCAACAAATATGATGCTAGAGTTACTCATACACATGTACTTTCTTTATAACATTGCATTAAGATCAAACGGGTATATCTTTCGTAACTGGGTTGCATGCACATATATCCATGCTTGACATTTTTTTAAAAATCCATTATAATGAGAAAATTGAGATGCAATTTTGAAATAAATTTTATTACCCCCCGGTATGCTATTTCTTTCTCCCACCTATTATGTCGTCTCCAAAAAATAACGTTACGTTGTATGAGCCAGCCGTAAAACAAAGCAGATGTATCATTGTACGGAATAATCTCTACTGCAATTTTTAAAACTTCTAAGCATCGCACATTTTCAATTTTTATACCGTCGTATTGGAAAAAAATACTTTTAAATGCAATTTGTTTGAAAACTGCATCTCCATTTATTTTTGAAATATTAATTTTTTTGTAATTTTTAGCACCATTTGTTTAATTTTGGCAACTCAAGTACTCCATTTCTGTAGGAAGTAAAGGAAAAATAGTTGAAAAATAGTAATTATATCTTTTTGTTGCCGTTTTCTCATAAAAACGGAAAAAAGATGTAATTAAAATACGTGCTATTTTGAAAAAATATAAATGAATGATTTCTGATAAAACGTGGAGCTATTATAAACTAAATTTAATTTTAAGTATCTATATTAATATTACAAACAAATAAAGGCATATGAATCATGAGATAGCCGATTTTTTTTTGTCCAGTTTCTTAAATGACGAAATCTCTCCTTTTTTGGGGGGTGGGGGGGGGGATTTGTGTATTATTCAGCAATAGTGACGTCCTATGCATATTTTACTGTAGATATTAAACAATATCTACACTGGATCGTAAATGAGGAATTCTTTAGCGAATGCGGGTGACGTTCTTTTATATAAAATAAAAGCGCGTGTCTGGAGTCTTAAAACTGAACTATCTATATTTATATTTCTTTTTTTCTTTTTTTTTTCATAAAGGGCGACACTAAATTCTGGAAAAGCAGAATTCCTGTTTTCTGGTAGTTTATTTGAAAGAACTTTTTTGTATTCGTCAGTGTAAAAAACGAAATTGTGTGATGTTCAGAAGTTAAGAAAATTTTCAGTAAAGGCACAATTTATGGGTTAGGTGTTTGCCATCATCAGTATGCTGTCAGCGATACTCACTGGCATATTTTTACTTTATAATGTAAGATGCCATTACAAACCAGAATTTGCTAAATGCTAGGCCCTTTGGTGGATTTGTTTTCGTATTGTCAAGGAAATCGTATATTTTTCTGTTACAACCACCAAAGAAAACGCGCATTCTGATATTAAAGCTCGGTGATTTTGTTATGGTTCCGAGACAATAACTTCATGTTTTCTGGTTGTTTTTTTAGCGGTTTGAGGGCGGGTATGCACAAATCTCAGTTATTGTGATTGCCGTATTATTTCATTTTAATTTACTTTATCCGGAAGGCCCCTCATAATTGACACGGGCGAAGCCGGCTAGTTCTGCTAGTACACTATATATATTCATAGCTCCATTATTTGAATGCATAGTATTCTGTAATGTATTCGGAAAGCCAAATGGAGTCACTCCAGGATTTTTCCCTTAGTGTTTAATTATTTTAAATTATTTGAAAAGAGTGAGAGAAAAAGAAAATTCAGTTAATTAAATTAACTCTTTAGTGCGCAGCTTTGCATATATGCAAACAGTGTTTTGAATTTAATAGATTTTTTTAATTCGTATATATCTAATTCACACCAGAAAATTAAAATAGCAATATTATCTTTAAATAATAACAGACATTCGTATTTAAATAAAGGGAAATTAACCATTGAAACGTTCTGGTGTGAAGTCAGATTCTCTGAACTACGTAATTTCTAGAACGTATTCTATAATTGGAATTAAAGGGTTAAAGGTTAAGCTTTATTAAATCAATAATTATATAAAATAAGGTATCTGGAGACATGCTTATTAAAATATTTACTAATTTGAAATATTTCAGCGTAAAACAGCTACACGGCAGGAGTCTTTACTTGAATTGCAGATGTGCAACAGAAGAAAAGATTGACGTATTATATGAAAAATGTATCTCTGATTTTTTTTCATTATTTTTCCTGTCTAATAAAACTTTCAGAGAATCATATGTAATTTTTTCGAAACAAAATAAAAAAAATCGCGCATTTAAGTGTTGAAACATGCAAAGACGGACAATCAGTGTCGTAGAGAGAAACCGCGGGCCCCGGTAGTAATTCGAATTAGGACCCCCCTGCTATAAATATGATACTATAAAACCCACTAAAACGGAAAAATCGATGCGAAATACCGTTTTAGATGTGTTGTTTCCGTCTTTGCAGGTATAATTGCATGGTATTATTTTTAGCTGGATCATGAAATTTTTCCGTTTAAAGCAGGATTCCGTTATAGCTACATATTAGAAAATAAATTACTTTTTACATACTATATTTTACTTTTACTTAGTACTTTTTAGTACTAATAGTACTTTTAAAAAAAGTGCTATTAGTAAAACTAGTTTTGGGATACTAGTTTAGCGTTAGTTTTGTGATAAGTCCTTGTTTTAAAAGTGCTATATATTACCTTACAGTTTAAATTATTTTTTTCTTTTACATTATTACAGTTTATGATAAATTTTCGTGATTCTACAGTCGTTACCTTTAAAAATATACATGTTACACTGGACAAATTTTGCATTTTCTGAGACTGTTTAAGTACTGTCCCCTTAAAAGTAATAAATATTAAAAATATTTCTTTAAAGTTTCGAACAACTTGGCCAAAAAATTTAAAGTTAACAATCTTTAAACACTTACTAACTTTTGAGTTCTGCTGTTTTTAATAAAAACTACTGTTTTTCGAACTTAAAAGGTTGAGTGACAAATATTTTATACATATACAAGAATAGGAGCTCGCAGACCGGGTCTCCTGGCCAGACTGTAAACACGTTCTAAGTTCTAACAAATTCTGGCTTTTTAATTTTATCATTTGTTAGCTATTTTAATTTTAAACATGAAAGAAAAATCATGCGTTAAGCATAGATTAGGTAACACTTCCTGAAGGCTTTAACAAAACTTCGTTATTTAGGGAAATAAGGTATATAACTAAGTAAACATTTTAGAAAACGTATAAAGCATTTGAAACACTGATTTCAGCAGCTACCGTCGATAGCCAAATATGTATTCCAATTCTTTTGAACAACTCTGTATTTGATCTGTAGGTTGATATATATGCTGTTTAATGAGGAAATTTAGTTTAAAACACATAACAGGTTGAAATTTCTCTTTCAGCAATTTATACTAATAGATGGAAACATACTTGAATACTTTTGTACAACCCTGTAGTTAATCTAATACCTTATTACACGCCGCTATTTAGCTAAAATTTAATTCAAACTAAAACGCTCTTAAAACTACTGAAATCACATTTCCAGAAATTATCATTTATAGACGGTCATGTATCCAATTCTTTGCGTGACCCTGTATATCATTTTATCTATATTCTACAAACGTTTCTTAGTAAACTAAATGCAGTTCAGCGTAAAAATGCATAACTCATTTAAAAAGCACCTTTAAGCATATTGCACTCATACCCAGTAACCATTACGAATTCTTTTGTGTAGCCCTGTATATGAATTATAGCATTTATACACACCATATAGTATGTATAAATATAGTGAAGCATAAACGCGCATATCATAATTAAAAATGCATTTCCAGCAATCATCGCTAATGTACAGTACTTCGGATACAATATAGTATCTGAAATCTTTTGTGTGTCCCTGTAAATGCCATGCACTTCGTATTGTGCATGAAATAAGTTACAGTAAACCTCAGCGACACATAAATATTTCATTATACATGAAATAATTTAACATAATTAAAATACGCCGCAAACAATTCCCTCCACCCCTATATCATTATGTAACGGAATTCTTTTGTATGGCCCTATAAATAAATAATAACTATTCTTGGCACCGCATATTCTGCAGAATGCATATTTTTGTGCACTTCATTAATACATATCAATTTTATTATGTTTGAAGAAAGCGTGTAACATCATTAAAAATCATTTTAAACGATTTTTCCCATAGGCCGTAACGTAACGGAAAACTTTTGACTGTCCCTGTAAGTGAACTAAATATGCTACAAACTTCATTTGAAATCGGGAACGTGCTATGGTGAACGTCAATAACATTCAAAAATTTCAGTACAATCCGCGAGTACATTTACAGGAGTTAGAGCGCGGACAGACAAATCGAAGTCACAAACACTTTTCAACTTTGTTGGAAAGTGTTAAAAATTACGTAAAAAAGAACGAGTCCACTTTTTTGCTGTTTTATTTGATGAATCAGGTCCAATGTCCTGTCCCTTGGACAGTTGAGCCCCGATAATTTGTACCAGCTCTACTCCCCTCTGTATGGGCTGCTTACGGACAGTTGCACTCTCGTGTTCTCTCATACAGGAACCCATGTTTTTAAGGCGTACGAAAAAGCAAAATAGTTTTTAAGAAAACATGTAATGACAGAAAAATCTTTCATTGTATAAGATATAAAAATATAAGTACGCATCGTGTATAATCTGCAAATAAATGCATACTTCTTTTCTTTTTAAATTGATATTTTCATACGTCTTATCGTTACAGAATCTATAAATAACTCCTTTTGTTACAACTGACGTACAAATTGAGTTTAGATTGGATATAATATTACTCCAAAAGGTATTTTCCATTCTTTACAAGATCTCAAATAGCATTAGAAATGTACAGCATGCCGACGATTTGCTGAATAACACACACCCTCAATTGTTTATGACCTTCGGCGATTTCTTACGCACGTGTTCTTACTTCATTGACATATTGTATTGCCTCAGTCAATGTTTTACAAACAGTCCAATGATTTGATATTCGGTATATTATAGCGAAATTAAAGGTAAATTAAATACCCTATAACTGTTTGTTGTCTTTAATGATAGGATTGCTTTTCATAAATATTTTCCGTGGTAATTTAATTTTACAAACTGATCTTGGAGTTTGGAAGATGATAATATTTAGGATTATAATCCAGGAACGTAGTAGAGGGAGGGGCTCCATGGAGCTCAAGCAACCGGCATTCAAATAAAGAATTTTTTTTAACGGACCTTGAATGCGCCCCCCCCCCACCCCTCCCAATTTTTTTCTGTATTCAATGTCTGATATTCCATTTCTCTACTTAAAGAAGCATTATAGACATTGATTACATTTCTAATTAAATACCTTAACTTCTCCTGAACTGTTTGTTGTCTTTAATGATAAGATTGATTTTCCTAAATATTTTCCGTGGTAATTTAATTTTACAAACTGATCTTGGAATTTGGAAAATCTTGATAAATCTGCAGATCAGGAGTCTCAGTGTCATTACTCAAAAACTCCTTTTAATTTTGAATTCATTTTATTTAACATTTTGAAATTTTCAACAAGTAGTTTAATTTTTTCCATATTAGTATTATTGTAAATAAGATTCCAAATAATTTCAGGCGATTAAACTCTTGTAAATCGTAAGGGTAAATACAATGTACTCCCTCTCCCCGTTAAGCCAAAGTTAAAAAATATTAACTTTCTAGAATTTTCAGTTCAACCCTCTATTTAAAATATGTAAAATGTTGATTTTATGATGATGCCATTATGAATTAGTTTGAAGAATCAATTATTTTTCAAAATGTTATAATAACAGCAGACCCTTTTGGTTTTGCCCGTGTTAACTATGGAACTTTTCTAGGTAAAATAAACAAAAACACGGGAATTCAGTAATAACGGAGCTTTGTCATTCACACCCATAAATCGTTAAACCGACAAGCAGAAAAAAAAAATGACGTTACTTTTGACCCGCCAAACATAATAAAGTCGCTCAAGTTTTATAAGTGAGAATGCACGTTTTCTTTGGCATATACAACAGACAAATATACAATTTTCCTGGCAATACCGAAAAAAAAATTACATCAAAATAGTAAGGGCCATTCCATAAGAAACGAACAAAATGTCCCGCGCGTGACGCTTACATAAATACCTATATTTGTTAACTCATAAGTTGTTAAAATATAAACTATACATTAAAATTAACAAAAAAAACCCTATATTTTCATATTAGCATAGTTGTTTTAATTTGAGTATACAATAACATTGTTAAAACAGCAGTAATATGTAGAAAAGCTGTTCCACACGTGATATGGAATGGCCCTTTAATAGGTTTAAATATTCCACATTTTAAAGCCTAGACCTTAGTAAGCTGTCCGTTTTTAATAATAAATCTACATAAATAAAATGTAAATGTTCGTTTGTACAAAATAGCTAATCTCGGAAAGTTCTTCACCGATTGCTCTGAAATTCACGGATTGAGTTGCATTCGAATACGAGCGTGTTGTTATATACCTATTATGAACCTCTCTCCCTCCCACATCAGGGGCGCTTTTTTAATTTTTTTCCGACACCCATCATGTAATATGTCATTAGAAAGCCCTTTGACTACTCTTTCATATTATCGGGGCCGGCGCAACCATCGGGCAAATGGTGCGGCTGCAGAGAACCCCGCGCATCTCCCCACTTTTGCTCTCATTTTGATCATTTAGGTTCTTATTTTTAAATTTCTTCGTGAGAAAATGCAGGTATATGAGATTTTGCCTGTTATAGCTAGAATTTATATAATTGTCAGTAACCTACAGATAATAGACTGGATGGTCCCCCCCCCCTCTTTTTTTTTTGGAAATGTGTATCCTAAAATGTACCGTCGTTTTCAGAGTATTGATTAATGACTACATTAATTCATTTATCGCTATAGGACGATGAAAAATGGCAATACAAATTCTGGATATGTTTTTTTTTTTTTGTTTCCGTGCTAATTTTCTTCCGGTCAGAAATCAAAATCGGATCCAAGAGAACGGCGATGAGAGACGATTCTCCTCTCTTCTTAAGGGGGTCCGGGACACAAAAATCTCCAAATTTTCTAAAAAACTTTTATTGCATTAAAAATTTTCTCTGTGTTTTTCAGCTTAAAATGACAGTTAAATCATGTTTCTATCTTAATTAAAACAGGAGATATTAAATTTTTCGTTTTGGTGTGTTCCCACAATCTAGCTTTCAAGCAATGGTTATCATGAAAACGATTTCTTGTGAAAATGCGTTTTTCTTTATGAAGGCTTTTTTCACCATTACTCATATTTAAATCGTTATAACTCAAGAACCGTTAAAGATAAATGGTTCAAATTTGGAACATATCTTTTTAGAAAAAAATTATTTACTTTTGAAAATATGATTTTTTTTTTTTTTTTTTTTTTTTTTTTTTTTTTTTTTTTTTTTTAAAGTTACACCATTTTTTTTTTTACTTTAATTATTTTTCATTTTTTTAAAAATTTAATATTTTTAAAAATTCTGAATCTAAATTAAAACTTAGATGTTTCTGTTTATTTAAATGAAAAAAACTTGAAATTCTACAAATAATATTTCGAGTTATAACGATTTTAATTTACCCCACTTTTTTAATGAATTTTTAATTTTTTAAAAATATATAAGAGAAGTTTTATCGTGTGATTTTGTTTACAAATAACATGGTTAATCATCACAAAAAAATTCAAAATTTTAACTCAATAAATAAAAATTATTTTAAATTGTGTCCCGGACCCCCCTTAAGTCAAAAGAAGGTTCCCCGGAATCAGTTAATATCTCTGAAAGTTTGTTTTATTATTAGCAAAAAAAAAAAAAAAAAAAAAAAAAAAAAAAAAAAAAAAAAAACACTCAGTGGCAAAACAAATTACATATATATAACAAATAATTACTAAACTAAAATATCAAATTGAATATGGAATCGTTCTGTCTGAAAAAGTCGCTTACATATGTTTATATGGGCGGCTGCTGGTGCTGCAGGAAGTATGTAGTTTTGTAGGGCCGTTTCATGTTGAAAACGACCTATTATAAACGACCATTTAGACTATTGTCTTCTCTTAGAGTAATATAAAATGCTCAAAACATGTAAAAAATTTTGAGCAGAATTGTGCCCTCCGAAACCTGTAAATTTACAAGATCGGGATATTCGTTTTAGTAGTATTTTGAGTTTAAAACTTCCGTATAAAATAAAGGAAAAGCAAATGTAAAAAAATTCTTCAATGTGAGCTACATGGGGGCACCAAAAAGTATTGTTGGCAAAAAATGCCACCTCTGCTCTGTACAGTAAGTTACGCGCGCTAATACTTAGATAAATAAATAAATATTATTTTGTTTCTGGCCATGAAAATGCATTTAAATATAATAATAATATAGGTAATTTCTTACCTTTATCTTTCTTCAGCAGCAGCAATCCTCTTATCGCAACTTGACACACATTTTAAATGCGGTGGGCACGAGTTATCCATATTGCACGAAATCCTATAGTGTATGAATAGAAAAGTGGATGTTTAATATTTTATCTTATTTATAAATGATTCCACTCTTGACACCTTTTCTTTGGTTTAAGAAATTATTTTAGTAAAACTAACTTTACATTTTCGGTTAACAATTTTTATATATTCATTTAAATTATGCTGCCTTTTTGCAGCAGTAAATTTTTCATTACATGATTACTTAACGGGATCTACACAACAACTAAATAATAAGAAAAGAGTTTTTTGAGTCAGAGTTCTTTGATGACGATTATGTTGACGTCAGACAGCTGCAGCATGCGTGGGTTGATATATGAACAAATTTCACAAACATATTTCACATATTAATATCATTATTTATTTGTAATTGTATAACTTGAGTAGGATAATTTAGCTAAAATAGAAAAGTTTGTTTATTACGGAATGATTTATTATTACTTAATGTATTTATTTGCGTGTTCAAATGTTTGTATTCTTGAATGGTTTCCTGTTTTGAAATCAGTTAATGATATCTGAGATGATTACGAATTGATTTACTGCTACTAAATAAGTTCATTTAAGTATCAATGTTTTTGTGTCCTTGAAAATTATTGCTTGTTTAATGTTTCGAAAGTAGTTTACTGTCCATATCTGAGAGGGTTATAAATCCATCAAGTATATGCTAAACAAATTTAGCGTCATTTTGAAAATTAATAATGTATAAAAAAAATTAGCTTATGTTAAAAAAAATTACTGCACGATGAGCCAAATGGAGTCTTCGAAACAGATATAATATCTAAAAATCTGTTTTGTCAATTTGAAAATTATCCATGAAATAAAAAAGCTAATACTGAAAACATCAACACTTCTCGAAATATATATAATTATACGATCTAAAGATTCATTGTAGTGTCACTTTTGAAAATTAGGCATAAAATTTTAAAAGCTTCTGCTAAAAAAAATTACTCTCTTATGAGCGAGCTGAAGCTTCCGAAACCTGCATATAATTATGAGATCTAAAAATTGGTTTTAGGAGCTAGAGACAGGACTGCGGAGTCGGTGGGGAAAATGGCCGACTCCGACTCTGACTCCGGGATATTTTAACGACTCCGACTCCGGGCTGGCAACACTAGTACCCGGACTGGGGTACTAGTGTTGCCTGTTGGTTAAAATAATGATGGAATATAAGAAAAACAAAGCTAAAATCTCACCATCCTCGGCATTGATTATCTTTTTACGGCTTCAAAAATTTAAAAAAAAAAATGTATTTTCCGCTTTATTAATTTTACAATTTCGCTCCCGCAAACCTGAAAAATCCAAGTGTCGAAGTCTAAAGAACACAAAATGTAAATTTTACTATTATGGATCTGCGGCGAAATCGTTACAAATAGTTATTATTTTGCTGTGTCCTCCAGACACGAAAAATTTCTATGGAAAGGAGGAAAAATAAAGATGAATTTTTTTTTATTATTTTGGAAATAATTCGGATTCTGTAAATTCTAATGAAAAAAATTAAAAAAAATACATTTTTTTAATTAATTTTACAATTTTGGCTTTATTTTGGGTTCTGCAGACCTAAAAAATACGAAATTCAAAAGATGAAAGATAACGGAATTTCACTATTTTATCGTTATTTTGGGTATCGCCGATTCCGGAAAAAAGAATTAGAATTTCATCTTATTTTGACTCCTGTGCACAAAAATAAATAAATAAAGGAAGGGTATTTTAGATTTTTTGACTTTTGGTCATACAGGCCGGGAACATTTGAGGATAAAAAAGGGAAAAAGACTTCTATTACAATGCTATACCGGGTTCTTAGTTCTTTAGTTAAAGTTTAATTGTAGAATAACGTCGATTTAAAAACTTATGTATTTTTTAAAAAAATTTTGGGACAGGGACGGATTTTAATTTATTTTTGCACGGTCCAGGTCACGCTGAGACATTGACTTTCATACGACTGGGTCGAGACTGGGACTGAAAATTTCTGCATGTGCAGAGCTAGGAGGAATGAAGAAAGTCTCGGCTCGGTATGGAAAAAATAAGTTTAGCCCCGGTCCGATTCTTCTGAAAAATGCAAGGCCGAACCCAGCCTAGCCCGGAAAGACTAATGACTAGACCCGGCCCGAAAACAGTGAAGACCAGTCCAGTATTAAATTCCCTACAAATTCCCTTCATTATAAAAACCTTTTTCTAAACCCATTAGTAATCGCTCCGGTGTTTGTAAAATGACACTTTCTTCTGTGAGAATACTTCTCACAGTATTTAAATTTGGTTTATTTTTTAGTTCTTTCAACTATTTTTTTTTTTTTTTTTTTTTTTGCATCGATGTCTATTTAAATCCAGTCACTGCGAACGACCGCGATATTTATTTTTTATCGGCAGCACTGTAATCGGAGGGTTCGTTTTCGCCGCCGATACTTTCATCTCTGCTTTGGGAGCGAGTCGGCACTGTTGTGCATGTGTGCCACTCCGCAATTTTCGGAGCGCATCGCTGGAGCTCGTCAGTCAGTGTTGCCAGATTGGGGATTTTGTCCCCATTTTGGGGAATTTCTAACCTCCAGGGGAAGTTTTTGGGGACAAGTAGTTCGTGGGGAAATTTTTGGGGACTACAAAAATTTTGGGGAAAAACTTGGGGAGTTTTTTTTTCTATTTTCCGTAAAGATTTCTTTTAGTCCTGTAGAAAAAATGGATCTGTCTCGAACTAAATTTTGATTTTGAAAAACGAAAATACAATCCAGAAATCGGAAATTGTGTTTATTACATTACAGTTTACACGTATTACAGATGCACCAGGCTCTAAATAATAAACCTGCACGTGACTAATTAATCGGCAGGACTTATACGAAAAGTTCTTTCGCCGTACTTTAAAAAAAAAAAAAAAAATTAATTTAAATATGTGAAAAGCAGATGTTTTTCTCTTATGATATACAAAAGCACATCGATTGATACAGCGAAAATGCATTATGATTATGTACTTCAGTACAGGGATGACAAAAAAATTAAAACAGCGTATCATCTCGAATTCATTCAAATTCCAACTGACAAGAGATTGTCTAAAGCTATGGCGCTAATGTAACACTAGTCCAACATTGTTAGACAATACTTTTAAAAACAAGCGTAAAATAACTTGTCACTGCAAAATATATTATTATTTTAACAAAGTTCTGCTTCTTGACTGTCTTCCTGTAAAGTAAGAATTCTCCATTTTTATTATTTCTTTAACGATCAATAGTTTTATTAAAAGAACTTCGCAAAATGTACTTAACCCTTTTACGATCACAATCAATTTACTAGGTTGAGCAAAAAGTTCTAGGAAATTTGTGAAAGTTGCGTTGCTATGCGCAAATTAACAATAATAGCAGCAAGGACTATTCTTCAAAGCAGAGACCATCATAGTCCACGAATTTCAGCCATCGTTCTGCCAGATTCCGGATTTACTGGAAGTACCATGGTGGTTCCTTGGAATCGAAAAATTCTTGATATGCTTCTTCAACCCTTCTCCCTCATTAATCTCATCGACGACTTTCAAAATCGTTAGACCCTTTCTCCAATAATGCCATATCAACACACGCAAATCATAGTGTTCAATAGGTATATTGGAGCCGAAATTCCTGAACTCCTATATATATATACCACTAGTACTCCTATATACGATACAAATTCTGGTAACTATTAGATTAAAAATTTCCAGAACTTTTCGCTCAACCTAATATTATTGTCACATTTGGCGCCGTGTACCCTTCGAATTGCAACGTACAGTTGCTTTGGGGTTATTGCAATTCTTAAAATACTAATTCTTCAAGATTCTAGAGCTTTTTTTGTTCTTTTGAAGAATTCTTAAAGTTTTACTTACAATAGTTTAACAGAAGTTATATTTTAAGAAACTTGTTCTAATTTTTGAAGAAAATGAAGATCGTTATTCAAGAAAGTCAAGTAAATTTTTTTTAAAGAATTGTTCTCATTAATTAAAAAGAAAACGGTTTATTTAATTCAAGATTTGTTGGATATAATTTATAAAAATATTTTTTAGAATATTTGAAGTTCTTGTTCTCAAAAGTTATGCCATTTTTATGTTGCATAGTTGCATTTTTTTTTTTACAATATTCTAAAGAATCCATATTTAAATTTTACCATATTTTAAAGAATGTATTATTAATTCAAATCAAGAAATTAATTTATATAGTTACAATACCGAAAATGAATTTTATGTTGTTACAAATAATAGCAATATAGTTATGATATTGTATTTTAAGAATAAAATTCTGAGGCAGTTACATATTATTTGTTTAATTGATTGAAAATTTTGGAATTAAAAATAATTTTGAAGAATAATTATTGAAATTGAAAAAAAAAATTAATGAATTTATGTTCTCAAATAATTTCAATGAATTTGAAGATTAGCAAAAATTGTTCTCAAGAACATAATGTGATATTTTAGGAGACATGGCTTTTGGGTTATTTTTTTAAATTTTCTACTTATTAAAGACACTTTAAATCATTTATAAATATGAATTTAAATATATATATTTAAAAGAAGATTGAAATTTTATGTTTTTATTGAAGCATTATTTTTAATTCTTGTAACTGAGAAATTGTGTTCTTATCTCAAAATTGTTCTCATCAATTATGCCTATTTTCTCCAACTGAAGTTTGGTATTCTTCAAGTAATTTATATACTAGTAATTATCCTGTGTGATTATTTTGAAGTATTGCCTGCTTCTCTGAATAATAAAAATATAATGTGAAATTTATGGATAGTTATCCTCTTTGAAAATTCTTTCACTCACTCCTCAGATGATTTGTGAGATATGATGTATATGCATAGTTAGCATGTTGTCTTGTGGACTAGTCTGATCTCATCACTAATATTTATAGAACTGTTTTAAAAATTTAAAGAACTGTTCCTATTTTTAAATTTACCTATTGATGTTGTTATAGAACTCTCAGCAGACAAATTAAAAACATTCAAGATTTTCATTGCTTCAATTTTCTTTAGAAAATTCAATTCTTTTACAAATTTATAAGTATGCATGACATATCGACATCAGCAAACTTCAGTTCTCATGTTGCTTTATATAAATAAAAGGAGCAACATTAATTTTTTTTTCATTTAAAATGAAATGGGGCTTCTTCAATCCTGTAACAGTTCTGCTTAAAAATTTCATTCATAAGAAAAATATTTTTTTTTCAAATTTTTGCCAATAGTGAAGATTATTTTTATATATTTATTAACTACTAGCAAACCCCGCGGCTTTGCTCGCGTAATATTTGAAATATGCCAAGTGACATTTATATGTCTAATTTTTATTAAAAGGTACTAACTAAATTTTTATTTTATTAAAAGGTAATATTTTATTTTATTAAAAGGTTTTTTTTATTAAAAGGTACTTATTAATTTTAGGAATAATTCAAAAATTACTATTTAAAACACAATTTGATTAAACATCATTATTACACTGCATTAGGCAGAAATGAGACTTAAATTAATAAAATGAAATAAAACTAAATAAAGGATAATTTAGAAAATATTTTGAAACGTTTATGCTCAATTAATACGCTCATTTCAGTATTCATTTGAAGTTTTGAATTTTTTAGAAACCATTTTTTTACATCTTAAAATTAACCATCATGTCAAATTCCAAGTCCTACCACCTCTCTCAACATAAAGGGCTATGTTGAAAGAGGAACTGTCACCATTAATTTGCCAACATTAATTTTGAAATCGGTTTGTTATTTCCTAATATTCCACAGAAACGTAATTTAAAAAGCTTTTAAAGCCCTTTATTAGAACGTTTGTTGTTCCTGTGAACCCCAGGTGGTAGAATCACCGCCATAAAATATAGCCTGTGTAGGAACAGAGACTGTTACCATTGATTCGCAACTATGACTTTTATAATCGGTTTATATTCCCTGAAATTGCATAGAAACGTATTTTAGAACTTTTTTAGAATGCTTTTCGCACCTCCCCTTCGCTTCACCCCTTTTTAATTCGAATTTATTTTCGACGTTACTTCGAGGGCATTTATATTTTATAAGTAACTACCATGTCATATTTAAAGTTTCTAGCCCTTTCAGTATTACAGAAATCGCAATTTAGAAAGTTTTTAGCTCCTGCAACCCTCTGGTGGTAGTGGAACAGACATAAAATATAGCTTATGTTTGAGCAGGTTCTATCACCAAAATTTGTCATCATTATTTTTTTAATCGGTTTGGTATTTTTAAAGTTTGCTTAAAAATTGTAATTTATAACGCTTTTCACTCACTTCATTTTTTTAAATTTGGAATTTTCTTTCGACTGTTCTTAGAAAGCAGGTGCATCTTGTAAGTAAATACCATGCCATACTTCAAAGTGTAAGACCCCTCAGTTTTGCAAAAAACGCAAATTAGAACATGTTTTGCTTTTGCAACCATCAGATGGTAGTGACAGCAACATAAAATATAACCTATGTTATTGCAGGGACTGTCACCATTGATTTTCAAGCATGACTTTTGAAATAGCTTTGGCATTTCCTTAGATTGAGTAGAAATCGCAATTTAGAACGTTTTTAGGACGCTTTTAGCGCATTTTCAACCCTTTTTAAATTTCCAATTTTTTCGAAACTGTTCTTAAAGATCATTTATATCTGTTAAATATGTAACTTGCCTAATTTTAAGTTGCTAGCCCCTACCGATCACAAAAATCGAAATTTAGAGCGCTTTTTTGCTCCTGCAACGTTTTGGTGATAGTGATACCGACATAAAATAGCGTCTATGTTAGAGCAGAGGCTGTCAGCATCAATTTCCTACCATTTCTTTTGAAATCAGTTTGATTCTTCTCGAGATATCGCTGACAAATCGGCATTTAGAACGTTTTTAGAACGCTTTTCGCTCATTTTGCTCCTGCATCTCCTCTGGGGTAGTGGAAACAGATATAAAGTATAGCCTATCTTGGAGCAAGATCTGTCACCATCATTTTTACACCATTATATTTGAAATCGGTTCAGTACTTCCTGAGATTGCATGGAAATCGCAATTTAGAAAGTTTTTTACAACGCTTTTTGCGCATTTTATCTTCCTATTAATTTCACGATTCTAGGCCCTTCCGTAACGCAAAAGTCGCAATTTAGAACGCTTTTCTCCTGCACCCCCTTTGGGGTAGTGGCACCGACATAAAACATCACCTATGTTAGAGCAAAGGTTGTCACCATTATTTTTTAGATCGGTTTGGTATTTCCTGAGATTGTGTAGAAACCACCATTAGAACGTTTTTTAGAACGCTTTTCGCGCATTTTCACCCCTTTTAAATTTCGAATTGTTTAAGAACTGTTCTTAGAAATCCTTTATATCTAATAAGTAGCTAATATTTCAAATTTCATATTTCTAGGCCCTTCGGTAACGCAAAAATCGCATTTTTAGAACTTTTTTGCTCCTGCACCCCCTTTCGGTTAGTGGCACCAACATAAAACATAGCCTATGTTGGAGCAAGGGTTGTCACCGTCATTTTGACACCCTTATTTTGACACCATTATTTTTTAAATCGGTTTGGTATTTCCTGAGATTGTGTAGAAACCACCATTTAGAACGTTTTTTAGAACGATTTTTGCGCATTTTCACCCCTTTCAAATTTCGAATTGTTTAAGAACTGTTCTTAGATCCTTTATATCTTATAAGTAGCTAATATTTCAAATTTCATATTTCTAGGCCCTTCAGTAACACATAAATCGCATTGTTAGAACGTTTTTTGCTCCTGCACCCCCTTTGGGGTAGTGACACCGACATAAAACATAGCCTATCTTGGAGCAAGCGTTGTCACCATCATTTTGACACCAATATTATTTAAATCGGTTTGGTATTTCCTGAGATTGTGTAGAAACTACCATTTAGAACTTTTTTAGAACGCTTTTTGTGCCTTTTCACCCCTTTTAAATTTCGAATTATTGAAGAACTGTTCTTAGACATCATTTATATCTTATAAGTAACTAATATTCAAAATTTCATATTTCTAGGCCCTTGAGTAACGCTAAAATCGCATTTTTAGAACGTTTTTTGCTCCTACACCCCCTTTGGGGAAGTGGCACCGACATAAAACATAGCCTATCTTGGAGCAAGCGTTGTCACCATCATTTTGACACCAATATTTTTAAAATCAGTTTGGTATTTCTTGAGATTGTGTAGAAACTACCATTTAGAACGTTTTTTAGAACGCTTTTTGTGTATTTTCACCCCTTTTAAATTTCGAATTGTTTAAGAACTGTTCTTAGACATAATTTATATCTTATAAGTAACTAATATTCAAAATTTCACATTTCTAGGCCCTTCAGTAACGCTAAAATCGCATTTTTAGAACGTTTTTTGCTCCTACACCCCCTTTGGGGTAGTGGCACAGGCATCAGATATAGCCTATGTTCTAAGTTGGACTAACACCATCATTTTGATACCATTACTTTTGGAATCGGTTCGGTAGTTCCAGAGCTTATCTCCGACAAATAAACAATTTTTTCCTCTTTATAATAGGAGTATAGATTATCCAATAGTTCTTACGTTATGTGCTTTTTGCCATATTTGATTATGACTGTTCCTGTATATGCTGCTAGAGAAATTTTAATTACCTGTAATGACATTCTTCTGTCCTTTTTTTTTCTTTCATTCATCTGTTGCTTACCTGATGAAGTTGGCCAGTGGCTTTGTGTGACATCCATTTCTTCTTGTCTCTTCTCTGGTGTTGCACATGTTATCATGGAAGCTAAAAATTATAAAATTACCTACCTACTTTTTCAAAAGTTTCCTACATCTATAATAGTTTATTTTTTTTTGTGTGTGTGTGTGCTTCGAATTCAGACATATGATGGCTGGTGAAGATATTGTTCATTTATAGGCAAAATATCCATTTATGAAACCACTTCATTAGTGTTCTTCGGTTTGTGAAGCTACAAATAGTGTTTACTATTTTATTCTCTTAAAATAGATAAATAAAATAAATAACTTTCATTACTGATTATGATAGTGTGTCAGTTAGCGTTTCTTATGTGAAAGTAAATATCCTTATGAAGTGAAATTGTTGACTTGTCTGCTACTAGAACTCGGTTATTCATATCAAATCATTATTCTAAGTCTTCTCAAAACAAGAAAGTTTAAATTTATATTACTTGAAAATTACTGATGTATTTTACCTTCAATAACTTTATTTTATGCTGCATTTTCTCCGAATATTCTAGCAGGTGCAATTAAAATTATTCAGAGTTAAGTTTTGTGTGTGTAGTAACTTTATCCTCACATTGCAAAATTTTTGCTCATTGATGATCAAGTGTAAATTCTTAATCATATAAGCAGTTTATTGATATTTGTTACAGATTTATTCAGTATCAAGTTGTTTTTGAAAAGTTCCCCATATTTATTTATTTATTATGTGCATATTGCCTTATTTCATACCCAAAGCCTCTAAGTTTTTATTTTGCCATTTGCCTCATTACTTTAGAAAAAAAAAAAAGATTGTATTCATTTTAAAGATTTTTGTTTTATGAAGAAATTGAATAGTAAAAATGATTTATTCATTTTGCAGTTTTCAATGTTTTATGAAGAAATTGAAATTTAAAAATTAATGTCTTCTCTACATACCTACAAATAATACAAGAATGTTACAGAAAAGCACGATTCTAGATGAAATTTTTACCAGCGCATTTATATATATATAGAATTTTTTTTTCTATAAATCATCTAGTGAAATTTAAAAAAAAAAAAAAGTGCTTCTTGACCTCAAATACCCGATTGTGTCCTAAGAAGTATGTGTGACCATACTACATTTTATCATAAGTGCACCACCGACTTGAATTCTTAGTGTTTGTGCACCACCGACTTGAATTCTTAGTGTTTGTGTACAACCATATGATGCAATACTAGTACCAGTGTACCACCTCATTTCATGTTGTGTTACTAAACTTTCAGTGACATCCATATATCTTTAATACCCTTGTTCCATATAGCTCTGGACTCATTAAACTGTATTTTGAATCCAAGAACATTGCCTTTACCTCCTGCAGTTACACAATGTTATTATTTTCTTGTTTATAATTAAATTTTCTTTTACCTAAGATGTTAGAAGATCCAAGCCACCTAAAATTTTACGTAGGAGTTCTTATGTGTATTTATTTTTGTTCATGGACATGCTGGTGGCTATTTTGGGGAACAGGGGGTCATCAACATGGTTGTGGACTTGATATTTACATATATATATCAAAATTTTTTTGTTTGTTTGCAGTGTTGCTGATGATTTCATCTTCGTCATTATCATCATTGTAGCCATAACTTTGAATTTTAATAGTTTTATTTCTATAATATATTTAAATGATTATTTAAAAATTATATTCCTGGTACATGGTATTTTAGTTTTATAAACTCATGATTTGGTCAATTTTTTTTCCGTTCATTCTATATGGAAGTATTTAATTTTTTGTGATCACCAATCTCTCATATTTTAAAGAAAAACCATGGTATATGTATATTTATCTAATAATATAGTAAAATTCTTTTGAGTCTCATATATACACTCATTGCCATAAAAAATTGCGCACCAAGAAAAAGACATCCAAATGAAACGAAATTTTACACACGCAAGTACTACTGTGATATAAGTAAGTGAGTAGAAAACCAAAGAAAAGGGATCATTAATTGCAGAAAAAAGTACAAATGAACGGAAATTTTAGTACTCTGTTGGACCCCCTCTAGCGCGAATGCACGATGCGATACGAGCGGGCATTGAGGCATACAAGTTCCGTATGATGTCCTGAGACATCTCGTTCCACAGTTGCTGTAAACGCGCCCCGAGTTCAACCAAACTCGTAGGGTGTCCAACTTGCCGTCCCAAATGATCCCAGATATGCTCGATTGGTGACAAATCTGGGGATCGAGCAGGCCAGGGAAGAGTGGTAATGTGGCGGAGGCAGACTTGTGACATCCTTGCTGTGTCTGGGCGAACATTGTCTTGCTGAAAAATGGCTCCTGGGAGCCCTGCCACGAGTGGCAACACATGTGGCCGAATAATGTCCTAGACATACCGCTGGGCTGTCATTGTGCCACGGATCAATATTAGGGGTGACCGTGTATCGTAAGCAATGGCACCCCATACAATCGCACCAGCTGTGGGATCGGTGTGTCGCTGTAAAGCGAAGGCAGGATTGAAGCGTTCACCACGGGCCTTCACACACGAACACGATTGTCATCGCTGCTCATATTGAATCAAGACTCGTCTCTGAAGACGACCTGGTTCCATTCCGTTGCAGTCCAATCCCGTCGTGCGCGACACCACTCCAAACGGAGGCGTCAGTGAGTGGGTGTCATTAGCTGCGCCAGATGTCCTTCAGCCAGGCGCCTTGCGATGGTTCGGGAAGACACATGGGTCCGTAGTGAAAGTGCTGCCTGTGTCTGGATAGCGGCCAATGAGGCAGTTCACTCTACGCGTGCGTTTCGTATGATGTGACGGTCTTCTCGACGACTGGTCTGTCGAGGGCGTCCCGAGCCTGGTCGCCGTGTAAATGACGTCTCTTCAGTCCACTGGTCCCAACACCTCCTCACAGTAAAATAAGAATGGCCTACTTGACGAGCTACTCGCCGAGCTGACCACCCAGCTTCCATCATCCCGATGATTCTTCCCCTCTCGAACTCTGACGGCTGCTCATATTGTCTTCGATGGCTGCGTAACGGCATGTCTACCTCAGAGTTTCCTTTGCAAAAGAACAGGTACACTCAAAC
Organism: Maratus speciosus; assembly: GCA_963932465.1. Classification (NCBI taxonomy): domain Eukaryota; kingdom Metazoa; phylum Arthropoda; class Arachnida; order Araneae; family Salticidae; genus Maratus; species Maratus speciosus. The sequence goes on along the minus strand of OZ010786.1, from coordinate 92,269,190 downwards.
AAGTTCTGCTACCAGTTTTATACTCCAAGGAGGATGAAGTTCAACGCCCTCTAGTGGCATTACACAATGCGCAATCACGCTGCATTTCTAATCATTTGCATATCTGCCTGATATGTACCTTCATGCCAAGTTTCGTTACGATCCCACGATTATTTCTTGGTGCGCAAATTTTTATGACAATGAGTGTATTAACCCATTAACCGCTGATAACCCATTAACCGCTGACGTTGCGTTCACGCAACAGTCAAAATAAATGCTCATGCAATGAATTTATTACATTGGCACCACTATTTTAGAATTTAAAAAAATGTCATTTATTGGCAGGAATTTTTGCTATTTTGGTAAAGCGAAATTTACCTTACTGAATTTGTGGTGGGAAACTACTTTCAACAAGAAATTTGAAATTTTCTATCGTAATAGTTTTGGCGGTTAATGGGTTAAGAATTCTTATGACTAATATATTGAAATTTTTATTTAGTAATGTATAAAGTTAAGAGAAATTGTGTCTATGATGGGCATTTATGACACTTAATTATGACATGTCTTTTAATTGAAATAACAACTTGTTTTCTATGAGATACTTTGTTTGGGTAATTGAGTAGTGCACGATTCAATTACGTAATTGGTGTCACATACAATTGGTTGTCTATTTTATTTCCAATGAAAATACTAAGTTTGATACACTAAAATGATATCATTATATTTTATGAAAATTTATTTATACGTATATGGCTATTTCCTTTCATGTTATTTAGAGTAATAACGAATACTCTATTTTTTTTTAGATATAAAATTCTAAAATTAGAAAGTCCTAGGCATATTGTAAAAGTCAAACTACAAAAATATTTTTTTTTTAACATTTTTGTTGCTTTTGTATTTGCAACTTTTATTCAGATAATTAATTCTGTTTTTATATGGTACTAAAATTTATTATGACTATTCAATGATCTCAATTTTGTTTGTTAACTCAGAATATGTTAACATTTTTATAATGATAATTTTATGAGATCAAATGGAAGGTTTTGCCAGTATTACTGTATTTTTGGCATTTTTATTTATGCAATGTATATTCTTTTCTCTCTCTTACTTTTGGTCACCAATTTTTTTTCAGCACTTCAACTTTAATTTTAACTTTAAATTTCAATGTTCGCCTTTAATATTTTTTTATTTAGCTTTCACAGCTCAAAATTTTGTAATCCCATTTTCTGTAAAAGGTTTTTGATCAATTTTGCCTTTTACATCTCCTGGTCTTACAAAATTCTCTATGTGAATGGAGGAAATGTGAGAATCACAGTATTTAAATTTGGTATATTTTTTAGTCCTTTCAGCTATTTTTTTGCATCAATGTCTATTTAAATCCAGTCATTGCGAACGACCGCGATATTTATTTTTTATCGGTAGCACTTTAATCGAAGAGTTCGTTTTCGCCGCCGATATTTTCATCTGTGCTTTGGGAGCGAGTCGGCAGTGTTGCGCATGCGCGCCACTCCGCAATTTTCGGAGCACATCTCTGGAGCTCGTCAGCATGCATTATGATGACGTCATTGAAATGCTTAGCGGCGCCCTCTTCCGACGTATTCGTTGCGCAATAGTTAACAGATGGATATTGGTTTTGTTTTCCCAATCAGTGATAGCATTTTGAATTCTGCGGCTTGTAATTCGATTTTCATTAATTTTCTGTAAATTTTAATTTAGCTAATCAATTTAAATAGGCCGTTTAATTACTCTGTCAACCCCGTATTCATCGTTTAAATACTAAAACTCGTTAATTTTTAAATCAAAATTGGGTTTGATGTTGTGTTATAAAGATGTAGTTTTTTAACGCAGTGTTTATCGGACGCGGGCATTCGCCTGTCGTTCGAAAGCCGCTAAGTTTGCCGAAAGAATACGTCCGTACTATGGATCATGATGTGGTTATGATCTTGCTCAAAATTTAATTTTTAACTAAAGATGTTCTGTTCTCATCAAAAGGAATCCCATGGAACATGTCTACATTTTTGTTATTTTTCCCTTCTGTAAAAGAATCCTTTTTATTTTAACTTGGTGACCAAAGCAAGAATCCTTCGTAATTTTCTTCAACTAACGTATGAATAAATAAAGAGATTATTATTTCAACAAAGTTCTACTTCTTGACTGTCTTCCTGTAAAGTAAGAATTCTCCATTTTTATTATTTCTTTAACGATCAATAGTTTTATTAAAAGAACTTCGCAAAATGTACTTAACCCTTTTACGATCACATCAATTATAATCGTCACATCTTCCAATATTTGAGAAATCGCAAAAACCAACTTTTTACACCATTTTTTTTATTCATTTTATCCTCTCTAACGTAACCTGTTTTTATTACAGGTATTTGCATGATATCAATAATGATTAATTGCAAAACGGTAACATTGTAAAAAAATTGATATCATTAATTTTTTTTTTTTTTTTGTATTTTGCTTGGAGAACAATAATAGTAAGGTACTTACATGAAGTTAAGTAAAAAATAAGTTCGGGAACATTTTTATTAAACTTAGTAACGTCTGTCAGCGCTTGCGGATTGATGGGTCTTGTTAGTCAACCTCAGCATGAAGAGCAGACGAGCAGGTTGCTTGTTATACAAAAGCTTTAACCCTCTCGCTGCGCAACCCGAGAGTTTCTCGGGCAACGTAAAAGTAGCAAAATCTGCGCAACCCGAGATTTCATCGGGATGCATTTTTTCCGTCTAATAAACCTTTTTTGATCATTCCCACCAGTAACTTTTTATTGTAAATTTTGCCTTATCTAATCGGAGCATTTTTCTGATTAAATCAGGCGAAAATTTTTCTTTTGAAAAACTGGTGACAAAAGAATAAAAATTCTTAAAAGACGCTCTTTGCGAAGGCATTAAATATGCAATTTTTGAAGCTATTTTGATAAAACAATTACACAGCGAGAGAGTTAGTCTTATTCGAGCCTGTTGCGACATCATCAACTTGGTCGCCAAAATCATCGTCGTTGTTGGGGGTTTTTTTGTTGTTGTTTCCCAGGTATCAGCTTCATCGTGCTCTTCTTCTGGGTAAACAATGTCGTTCACATTTTCGCAGTTGACCCTTTTCAGTTTTTGCACGTTGCCGAGCTCTTCAGTCCTGATTTTTGACACGGACATGCCTTGCTGCACCCCATTTGGCAGCAACATAAGAACAATCAGCAAGGATTTATATGCTGGGTTTTGGCACGTTTGAACTGGCTGAAAGAGATCGTCAGACCTGCGAATCTACCCCATTCTACAGGAGGGATGTCGTTGTACTAGGTGTAACGATTAATAATTCTAATTTTTTCGTTAAAAATATGCTTATAATTTGAGCGAAAGCTAACAAATGGTTTATTTAAAGTAATGTGCCGTCGCTGGCTGCACATTTTCCCATCTCTCTGGTTAGTTGTGGATGACCTCCCAGAAAAACCAACATCTTTTGAGGTATCCAGTCATCATGTCGTTTTTCGACATCTCCGTGACTGTTGAAACGTTTCATGGAGAATGCGTGAGACATCGATGAAAAGAAGTGGTAGTCGGAAAGGAACAAGTTTTGTGAGTACTGCGGATGAGCAAGATTTCCCAGTCAAGTATAAAAATGATGCCTATAGCCGTTTTCACTGTATGTGGTGGTGGTGTGTGTGGGGGGGGGGGGGGGAGTTGTCGTGCAGCAAAATCACTTGTTCGTGTCTTGTAGCACAATTTAGTTGCTTTTGGATCAACGCATAATGAAATTGATCATTCGTTGAGGGTAGCGAACGGTGTTAACTGTTTCAACGGATTTTAAAAGCTCGTGGTACACGATACCCTACTGATCCCACCAAATGCACAGCACTGTCTTCTTTCCAAAGCGATTCGGGTTTGCGGTCGATTTTGATGATTGTCCTGGATCAAGCCTTGATCTTGCATTAAGACATTGTCACTTGAAGTTCGGACAAGTATGCAACGACTTTCACTCGCGTTTTTGTTTTGATTGAACAAGAAAATCTGTACGCGTCGGACATGCTCTTTATTTGGTCGGAAACTTGACATATTTACTACACGAAAAAAATATGACTCGAGAACGCTTAAACATCAATGGCATTTTGAAAGGTATTGTCATAGCTACAAAATGACATACAAAGTCAGACTGTGAACTAACCCTTTTTTCTAAGGTCATCTGTTGAAAAAGTTAAGAATTATTAACCGCCACACCTTTTAACAAGACAAAAGTCTATTTTTAGTTATACGACATTCAGTTATGCGACCAATTCGGTTAATCAGTACTATACCAACTCTAATCTTACGTTAATTTAAACTGGCTGTACCCCAATATACACTGGCCTCCAAAAGTAAGGAACAGGTACTGGATGCTGTAACGATGTCATCTGGTTCCCTGGTAGCACTAAACAAACAATGATTTAACATTGAATATTAAATTTATTTAACAGTTTATTTTTCAAAATAAAATGTCTTCAATCATTAAAAAAAAACATATCGTCACCCTTAAACAAAAGTACAACTTTTCAGCTCTCTCTAAAATACATTACTTTAAAAACACAATCAATAAAAACCACCATAAAACGTTCTCCTTCCATTACACAAAATCAGCTCGAATCCCATGTGCCAACTTTTCTCAAACTGCATCTCCATTTCACAAGCCACTAGCTCTCTTCATTTCACTTGACCTCTCACCTAACATCTTCAGCTCTCTCTCCGTATATCGAAAAAGTTTTCTCCGATACGAGAGCACGGCTGATCAGTCTCCAAAACTCAGGCGGCGATCCATGGACAAGATCTGACTCTGAGCTGCGATCCGTGGACAAGGTCTGACTCTAGGCTGCCATTCAGGAACAACCGTTGGACAAAACCAGTTTCGCAACTTACGAAACAAAATAGGCTGCGGGGTTTTTCGGTCGTTACAGACTCCTCCCCCCTCCAAATTTTGGACATGTCCAAACGGAGTCATGGACAGGAAAACAGTTGCGATAAGTTCTACCGAACACTAAATTTTTTCTCTCTTCCAAAATGTTCAGGAACAACTTAGTAAGTTTGTCACAAACATGTCTCTTCGCCCTTTCCCAATCCATCACAGCCATGTGCCACCCTAAACAAGGTTCTTTAAATTTTAGAGCTACTAGCAATTTTGAAACAAAAAAAATATAGCAATTCACAACATGCCAGTAATACAAATACTTAAATTACACTATATAAAAGTTACTCTAATTTACCACAATTCAATATACACAAAATTTCCTATAACTTCAGATACAATTATAAGCAAAGTAATTTTTCTTAAAATATCAATACAATCAACAATTTTTTTTTCTTTTTCTTTACGTAAACTTAACGAAATACAAAGCAAAAATATTTAGCAGTTTTTCTTACTGACAAAACAACTTCAATACATAATCATACAATTACAAATATTAAACATTAAATCATAACTTAATAGTTCAAAATTATTTCTATATTTTTCTAATACTGACAATATACAAACATAATATATACACCTTTTTTTCTTTCTTTAATAATACCACTTTAATATATAGAATTTAATAAATAGCACTCAATGTATGAGTATGGGTATGGGGCCGGCTCAGAGTGTCTGCATTTTGAAATTTTCTTCTTTTCTTATGATTCCTCATTCTTTTTTTTTTCTCTATTTCATTTCTACCCTTTTCATCTCAAAATTAACAACATATGTTATTTCTGATAATCTTTTAACACTCTTGCTCGGTCTCCTGCATTGTACAGCCCCCTTTCGGTCTACAAGTAGACAAGTTCAACACAGTTTCAATTAGAAATCTCTGGAAAAACTCTACATTCAATTTACTCATTAATGAGAGTTCCTGTTCAGTCTGTATTTCCCTTGGAAACATCATTCGACTGGATATCTGCAATATTACATCAAATATAGACGTCGATTCAGCATTCACCACTGGCACTGCATCTGGGTAGCTAGATGCAATCAAATACTGATTTCCATATTTCAAATGAAAATCAAATTTCAAATTATTTTTGCTTAAAAGGCGCTTATACTGACGTTCTACCGCTAAACTTTAGCGGTAGAACGTCAGTGCGCTATACTGATGACCCGGGTTCGATTCCCGGCATGGAATATTTTTCACTAAGTTGGTCTTTGCGCCTTTTAAGCAAAAATAATTTGAAATTTGATTTTCATTTGAAATATTGTATTCAAGGCGAATGTTTCTTTCTGGAAAAATTTCCAAATATTAATACTGATTTCCATTTGATGTGACCGGTAAAGTTCCACAAGCATCTACATTTATCCCGCTAATTTTTTTAGATACCATAGATACCAAAGCCAATGGAGCCTTTTTCTTGTCTTTAAGGTTTCCAGCTCTCTGGTAAATATCACAAGTTTTTTTCAACTCTATTTCCTTAACCATTCCAAATTCTTTGAATTCTGTTTCAGCCTTTCTGGCCAATATAAACAATGGAATCAATTCTTTTCTATTCTGTTGCTCCACAGCAAATCTATTCGAATCCACTTTCATCAAATCCAAAATAGCTTCAGTTTCCAAAACCTTCGGCAAAAATTTACAATTTACATCAGAACACTCATCTCTCTCCTCTTTCAATTTTGCAGTCAATTAAGATTTCTCTTCTTGACCATTCACTAACTCCTCCTCCTTTACCTTATCAACATCACCAATACTTGATTTTATCTGTCCGCTCTCAAAATCTTCTTTAAACAGACACACCAGGTCCAACAAAATTTCATCCGTAGAATCAAGAACTTTAGGCAAATTCATTTCCCTCTCCATCTGTTTGACATCCTTTTTAACCAATAGTTTTTCCTCCACGAGTTTAACTTTTACATCCGGCAGGCCCTTTTCAACTTCCCCATCAACCTCTGTCTCTTCCGAAAATTCCAATTTCTTCTCTTCCAAAGTTACTAAATCTCTCTTTTCAGCGAGTGGTTTTCGCCACTGTGCTTTCGTCACTATTGCATTCACAGTCCCTCTTCTCTTTCCACTATCACTTAAAAACTGAAAGTTCTCTTTTAACAATGTAGCAGTTCTATTTCCAAGAATATATCTCCCCGGATCCAGACCATTTCTAATAACTGCTGCCTTAGTTTTAACATGACCCAATTCACATTCAATTTCGACTTCGGCCATAGGCAAACGTGTCATTCGGTGGTTCAACAAATGCTGCACCCACACATATTTTCCTGTCATACTTTCAGGCGAAACATACCTTTGACACACAATATCGACTGTTGCTCCAGTATCTCTTAATATTGGAATACGAATCCCATTTATCCTTCCAGAACTCGTGTACGCTGCAAATAATTCGTTATCAGATCTATTTCGAACATGATTTACAGTTCCTGTTTCAAATTTTTTTGTAAGTCTAGGACACTGAGGCCTAATATGATTTGAATCCCCACATTCAAAACAGCGGAACTGTTTCCTTCTTTCAAAATTAGGATCAGGTTTCCTCCTATCAAAATTGGAATCAAGTTTCCGACCATTAAAATAGTTTTCCTTATCTTCTACATCTTGCACACGTTCATTTCTCTGGTTATTTCTTTTCCACGGTTTCGAATGCCATGGTTTTTTCTCACTTCGATTCTCATAACACATCGAATCTTTGTTACGAACACACCTTCTTACATCTTCAAACTCTTCAATCCTAGTCACGAGATCAACTGGCGAAATTATAGTTGTCCAGTGATCCAAAAATCTATCCTTAAATTCAGGCGGTGCCCTCTTTTTTATTTGATCAACAATCATTAAGTCTTTTAATTGATCATAAGTCTCTATCTTCAATCCATTCAACCAACCCTCCAAATAATTTTATATCTCATAATAAAAGTCATGCCAAGTACTATCGGTTACTTTTTGAGTTTTTACAAAGTTCTGACGAAACTTTTCTGGACTCAATTTAAACCGCTTCAGTAATACTGTCTTAACATATTGATATTCACGAGCATTTTCCACAGGTTCACGAGCTATCAATCGTGAAATTTCAGACGGTAGGACACCAATTAATTGAGTAACCCACTTTTCGGGGGGAATTTTAAGAACCTTTGCTTGTCGCTCAAAAAGTTCCAAGAACAAACTGATATCATCTTCCTTCACGTCAAATTTCGGCATCAATTTCTGAATCTCCACTCTCGATTCAAAACCTATACTAGATTTAACCGAATCGTCAGGGCTCTTACTATCCCTTAATTGTAACTCCAATTTCTGTTTCTGTAATTGAAACTCTCTTTCAGCCGACCTCTCTTTCTCTGCTCTCTCTCTTTCCTTCTCCTCCACCTCCACCTCTTCTCGCTTAATTCTTTCATTTACAGCTGTTAAAAGCATTTCTTTTACAAAATCTTCATCGTAATTAACACTTTTCATTATTAATTCACGTAAATCAATGATTCGCATACCATCGTTAACTTCCTCCCCCAATTCCACTGCTACAACTTTCAGGTCCTCTTTTCGGCCTTTTCCAAAATATGTCATCTTAAAGTTCAGTTTCTGCACTCTAATACGCAGTTCAAACACTCTCTCAGAGCAACGGACACCCAACCAACTAACCAAAGTTAAATCAGTACACTATCAACATTCATTTACTCAGAATAATAAAATTCACCAAATTAATGCATAAGTACATTTTTAAAACAAGTAATTAACTATATATTTAAAACACATCAGTTCAATCATAAATATACCAATTCTTTTTTTTTTTCTTAAATATACCCCAGTTTAATAAAACTTCAAGACGATACTTCAATTTCTGAAATCACAAACCCCTTAAACCACTGTTTACACACATTCAAATCAATTTATAAATTCACCAGTTTGGTATTAGCAATTCTATACTTTTACACAATATAAACACAATTAACTCAAAATCAGTATGATTTCATCCAACTATTTAACCAGTTTGGTTTTAAACACTATATTTTTCCCAGTACAAAACACAATTACCTAAAAATCAGTTTGATTTCCTCCAACTATTAAACCAGTTTGGTTTTAAACACTATATATATATATTTTAAAATACCGAACACAATTACCTTGAAATCAGTTTGATTTCTTCCAACCATTAAACCAGTTTAGCTCTGAACACTATATATATATATATATATTTTTTAATACAGAACACAATTAACTTGAAATCAGTTTGATTTCTTCCAACCATTAAACCAGTTTGGTTTTAAACACTATAGTTTTTTTTAATACAGAATACAATTACCTTGAAATCAGTTTGATTTCTTCCAACAATTAAACCAGTTTGGTTTTAAACACTATATATCTTTAAATACAGAACAAAATTAACCTGAGATCAGTTTGACTTCATTCAACCATTAAACCAGTTTGGTTCTAAACACTTTAGTTCATAGATATCTCAAGTTTCAAAATTTTACTGAATCCATAAAATACATTTTTTTCCTTTTTCATTACAATTATAAATCCAAATTTAGAGTTTCTGAATAAAGATATAAAATACCGGCTGGCATTTGCGAACGCTATATAAATGTAATACCGGAGGCCAGTTTGGCACAAAATTTTACCAAAATGAATTGAACTTTCCAAATTATAAATATCTAAAACTACAAACGCTAATGGCACAATATACTGCAATGGAAGAAAGGGGAAAGACATACCTTTTATTTTTCTTCACTTTACCGAAAACAAGTCTCGGCGGAAGCTCCACTTAATACATATCACTTTAGACTGTAACGATGTCATCTGGTTCCCTGGTAGCACTAAACAAACAATGATTTAACATTGAATATTAACTTTATTTAACAGTTTATTTTTCAAAATAAAATGTGTTCAATCATTAAAAAAAAAAAAAAAAAAAAAACATATCGTCACCCTTAAACAAAAGCACAACTTTTCAGCTCTCTCTAAAATACATTACTTTAAAAACACAATCAATAAAAACCACCATAAAACGTTCTCCTTCCATTACACAAAATCAGCTCGAATCCCATCTGCCAACTTTTCTCAAACTGCATCTCCATCTCACAAGCCACTAGCTCTCTTCATTTCACTTGACCTCTCACCTAACATCTTCAGCTCTCTCTCCGCATATCGAAAAAGTTTTCTCCGATACGAGAGCATGGCTGATCAGTCTCCGAAACTCAGGCGGCGATCCATGGACAAGATCTGACTCTGAGCTGCGATCCGTGGACAAGGTCTGACTCTAAGCTGCGATTCAGGAACAACCGTTGGACAAAACCAGTTTCGCAACTTACGAAACAAAATAGGCTGCGGGGTTTTTCGGTCGTTACAATGCTTTCGATTGTACACCGTTTGTCGAATATCTACCAAAATTATTGCGAATTGTTCTTGAACTTCTGGGGTGTAAAGAACATGTTTGATTTCATATTTCTCGGTCAAGATTTAGTCGGGACGACAATTAGAGGCTAATAATAAATTTAATAATAAAATAATATTTGTGATCACCTATGTAACAGAAAATGTTGAAAATGGTCTGTCACTATAGCAAATGACTATGTGGGTCCTGTTTAATGACTGTATGTATTTGTGTAAGCATAGTACACATATTCGTAAAGTTGTTAATGTTTCTGTGAAAAATTCAAATTCTTTTGTTTATAGAATACTGAGTTTTCAACCAAATTTTAAACCACTTTCCGAAAACTTGAAAAAGAACAATAAAAACAGTACACTGCAATTAAAAAATGAATAAATTGAATATTTGATGAAATATGGGCATTTGTATGAAATAATTTTTAACTGTGCATGCGTGAAAGATTCCAAGATTTTTATTTCATAATTTGGTTGGGTCTTTAGAGCAACTCATACAAAAAGTTCAATCAAACATTATGAAAACTCAAAAAGATATAGTAAGCTGGTTGACAAATTGTGGAAAATCCCTTATAATAAAGCTACTTTTAGGAAGTAACTCACTATATAATAAATTCAATAATAAAATAATATTTGCGATCGCCTATGTAACAGAAAATACTGAAAATGGTTTGTCACTGTGTTAAACGACTATTTGGATTCTGTTCAACGTTTGTGTGCATTTGTATAAGCATAGCACTCATATTCGTGAAGATGTTATTGAGTCTGTGAAGAATTCAAAAGTTTTTTGTTTATAGTATACAGAGTTTTCAACCAAACTTAACACAACTTATTGAAAACATGACAAAGAACGCTAGCAACAGTATACTGCAATTAAAACATGAATATATTGAATATTTGATGAGATATGGGTATTGGTATGAAATAATTTTTAACTCTGCATGCATGGAAGATTTCAATTTTTTTATTTTATAATTTGGCAGTCATCTATTTATAGCAACTTCTATAAAAAGATCCAGTCAAATATTGTGAAAACACTCACTATATCTTCCCAATAGCTCACTATATCTTTCTGATATAGTGAGCTGATTGAAAAGTTGTGGAAAATCCCTTATAATAAAACTATTTTTAGAAAGCAACTCACTATATCGGCCCTATCTTTGTGAATTTTCGCGATATTTGACTGGCTGGGGGGCCGTATTGGAATTATTACTGGGGCTCGTGGTCTCTTTGTACAACTCTGTGTGCATCGCATTTATCGTTCATTTATAAGAACGCATAAAAGATTTCGGCTAAATCTGTATCCGAATATTGTCTAATAAGGGTGATTGCTGAAAGTGTGTTTTCAATAACGCTATGCATTTATAAGTTTAACTAACTTTTTGATTGCTACGTGGCGTGTATAAATTATATACACCATATAAGGTAGAGCCTTAAAAGGTATTTGTTAGGCATTACTTAAGAAAAATCATGAATTGCTTAAATGTGTTTTTTTAATTTAAGTTATGCATTTTCAAGCTCAACTGCATTTAGTATATATACTAAGAGATGTTTGTAAAATATAAATAAAATCATATACAGGGCTATTCAAAGAACTGGATACATTGGCCACCTATGGATGATAATTTGTGGAAGTGTGATTTCAGTAGTTTTAAGCGTGTTTTTTTTTATTTGAATTAAATTTCAGCTTAATATATAGGTAATATACAAGGCTGTACAAAATAATTCAGTTACGTTTCCGGTTATTGGTAGAAATTGCTGAAGGTGCATTTTCAACTGTGTTATGCATTTTCTTACTATACTGTTTAGTATACTATGGGAAATATATACAAATCATATACAGAGTTGCACAAACAAATTAGAATCCCTCTCCGATTAATAGTCCCTTTTCCGTAATTGTTGAAATCCGGTTTTCAAATGTGTTATGCATTTTCTTAAATATTTACTTAGGCTAAGTATTGTCTTTACCTTTTTAAATGGCCCGGCTTTGTTAAAGTATTTTTGAAGTGTTGGAAGGTGTTTCATGTTCTATGCTTGACGCGTGACTTTTCCCCCCTAGTTTTATAGAAAGTGACATCATACGTAGGAGAATATTATTTTTTCACTTTTTTTTTCTGAAATTAAAAAGTCTATATTATAGTAGGTATTTTAATTACAAGTACATTTAAATGAAGGTACTACGTCATTTTAACGCACTTATACATTTTCCTTTATACACGAAAAATGCTCGTTATTAGCTCAGAATGACTTAAATTTTGCGTGGTCAAATATTAGCGTATGGGTCTGAATTTATTTGGCTCATGAAAACAAACTACCTTTGTTTAAACATGTTTACTGTAATTTAACAGTGTAATTTAATAAATAACTTCCTGGACACTGTGACAACAGGAAAGAAAAAAATGTATTTGAAAATAAAAAAATCCCTGCCGGCTCGGGCCTACAGGCGGAGGTAGATTTCGATGTTAAGTACTAAATTCTCCAACAAAACTTAAATCAAGATTAGAGATAAAACCCAGTTTCTTCACAAAGAGCGAGCTGTAGGGAGCTAAACTTTTTGTGAAAATTGTAATATACACGAATACACACACACATATATTTGGAATAGGTTTAAAAAATGGCTACAAAAAATTCAGAGAACCTTAAAGTGTTAAAATATGTTAATATTTCCATAGTCGGGTTTTTATCATGTTCTAATACGTTTCTTCAAACTTACATGGCGTTACATATTAACCTGCTGAGGTCCATTATATTTCCAATATGACGCAATGTACATATTTTTTTAATTCGTCAAACTATTTATTTTGAGTTTTCATGCTGAAATCTTGCTCTAGGAAACTTATGACGTAATATTCAATTTGTTTTCAATTTGTCAAACTATTTAATTTTACACGTGAAAATTTTGCAAAAGAAAAGTAATTGTTGTGGTGAGAATTTTATTATTTGTTTTTTTTTAATTGTTGGCAACAGCTATAACGAAAAACTTTTATTTTTTTCCTGCCATTGTTGTGTAAGAGCTGGTTTTATCAGAATCATGTTAAGACAGTATTCAAAATCTTGAACCCTCCCCATTTCCACCCTCTTGGGCCGATTTCGCCCATTTTCAATCCCCGCCGAGATATTAGCCATCTCAAAGTTGTTGGCGAGTTTGAAGATGATTCGTGCATAATTGCGACTTTTATCGTGCGGACAAAATTTAGTACATACATACATACATACATATATATATATATATATATATATATAAACTTTTTAGGTGGGGGTGGTTTTGGGTTCCTGGGGTCCTATAATGAAAAGTTATGAAGGAATTTTTCAAAAGTCGCACCATGGTAACGATTGCAATAGGTAGTATTTCTTACGAAATCTACCTAAAACAAGAAAAATCACGCGCCAAGCATGGTTTAGGAAACACTTTTCAACACATTCAGAATCGTCGGTCGTTTCAGTTTAATAAAGAAATTTACCAAAACACGATATACTCAGTGCATGATTTCAAATATCTATCTATCTTCAAACTGGACAAGTAGTAATAAATCTAGTTGGCTCTGCCCTCCGCTCGCTAACCCCGTGGTTCACATTGGGACCGCTACGCGGTCCCATCTAGCTTTGCTCACTCGCCACTTCTTGCAGCAACTCTGAGTATTATCATAAATCATTTTAACATATGAAATTTACATTTTTTTAATGTAAAAAGAGTAATTGAAAACTTTGTTGAAAACACATTTAAAAATGCATTTAGTTTATACTACCAATAGGCATAAACCATTTTACCATTATGAAATTTAGAAAATTTTTTAATGTAAAATAATCTTATACTAATAAAGAAAGCTTCGCTCTGTCTGTGTGCGATGGATAGCAAAATCCACGACACATATGAGGCTGAAAATTCTTGTGAGGGTAGCCCAGAGTGTCTCCCGATGCACCTGAGATTCAGAATTTTAAACTTCTAATAATTAGTTGAGTTATTAATTAAACATCGCAACTCACTCTCATCAAAAAGTCTTCTATTTGATCCCCAGTTAAGGAAAGATCTTGCGCACGCGCACAACCCCATTTAAGTATCGGAGGTTAGCGAAGAACGGGCTTTCGATTTTGATTGTGTTTTTTAATAGTATTGTTTTAAACTAAATCGACCAAACCACTCGGTACAGTTAAAATCGAAAGGCATATTCCGAAAGATCGTACTCTTACGTCTCAAATCCCGCAATCAATTCGAAAAGATGTCGCAGTTAACCCTTTGAAAACAAAATTCAAAAAGGGTCGTTTTTTCGAAAAACATTTCCCCCCTTATTGAAACGCCCCTCCAGGGCGCAATTTTAGGGATACCGAGACAAAAATATGTTTTTAAAGCTGAAACCTTCTAATCGATGGTGTAATCGGTTTTAAAATATATGAATTTTAACCCTTTCATTAATACCTTACCTTGGGAAACACAATTTAAAACTCATTGCGCCTATAATATTGTACAGCACGGCTTAAATTCATTTAGAAAAACTCTTGGAAAAACACCACGTGATAGCAAGATAGTTCAATGTACATCAATAACCCCCATCTAAAGTTCGTTCGACGAGAAAAATACCATCTAACAAAATGTAAACAAGACGTTTTCTGCTGTGTCTAACAGAAACTCTTGATCGAAAAGCTGATTTGCTGAATACATCACGTAACCGTAAAACGAACTAATGACCATTGTTATTCATACATATGCCGAAAGATCATGTTGTGTTTAAAGAGAACTTCTGCTTTGAATTTCGATTTGCTGAATTAAAAATAAAAGCTAGTGAATATAAAGTCATATTGACAAAAACGTACTAAAATGTTTCAGTTTTATATAGACTCTAAAGTTCATGACGCCATTGGTACTTCCTAACAAACCGTTGCTATGCATTTCCTGGCTGTTGCTAAACTTTTTTTAGAGGTAATCCTTCACACAATGAAAAACCTACCCAGAAATCGGTTGTTTGTTTGAAACAATTCTGTCGTGTGCCATAACATTTTTGGAGTCTATTGCATCCTTTCTTTCAAATATGACATCATTTTCACCATCAGGACCATTCATTTATTCCCAGATTATTTATTATAATTAGTTGGAAATGAGGTCATTTTCAGAAAGATTCTATTTTGTGCATACCAAGGATCTTTAAATACATTGCAAGAGTTCAATCTATTTAAGTGCAGGAATAAGGGTCAAGGAATATGATGTCATCACGGACACAATTATAGCAAAATATTTTGTATTCATTGATGCAAAAGCATATTTTGCCTTCCCAATGACGCCATTTTCATCGTCGGAAACGTTTCGCTTTACGCATTACTTACAAGGAAGGCCTTACTCAGAATATTTCGAAAAAAATGCTAATGAAACTACTTATGTATGTAATAAAGGATCAGTCGAATTTAGCGGCGGAATTCCAGTAGAAAGTCTGTAAAAAAAATAAAATGCTTTCGAATATTTGGCGCAAAAAGATGAACGCGTTAATTGATTGCCATCTTAAAATATCAGAACATGGTAAATGGGAAAGATTTTGCAAGGCCAATCAATTGGACAACATGCAGGTATTTTTCTATAATTAAAATGAAAGTCGCATATTATTTGAAACGTTCCAAAAGGGCAAATACCCAAAAAATAAATACCTACCCACTGGGTATTTACCCTTCCCACATCACTGTACAGAGCTACACAAAAGAATTCGTAAGCATTACAGAATATGAGGATGAAATGCTTAAAGGTGATTTTTAATTGATTTTAATAATGTACTTTCAAGATGAACTATATGTAAGTACAGTAAGAGATAGTTGTAGAACACTAGGGGGCTCTGCCCCCTACGAGCTACGCTCGTCAACCCCCGTTCAGACACCGCAGACTGTAACAGCACGCTAATTTGATCGGCTTTATAAAGATTTCTGAAGACTGAATTATAATTTGAATCTGACAATTATAATTTGACGTAATTTTCACCAAACTTTTTTTTCTCTTTTTAATATTCACGTAAAAATACATTTTTTAGAAATGAAATATTATGATCATCTTAAAATATCAAATAAATGTCTCGTGCAATTTTTAAATTAAAACTGTTTTGCAATATTATTTTTTGTTCATTTTACGTAATAAGTGTAATGTGACGTAAATGTGACGTAAATTCTCCTATTTAAGACTTCTAACGCATGTTAATGAATTTATTATTTTACAATATTCTTTCTCTTTTAAAATTCACGTGTTATATGTTCTTTATGACGTAATTTCCAATGAGTTCCTGCTTTTTATATTTTCTGTTTATAATAGTCACGTGTAAAATAATTTTTTAATTTGAAGCAAACATTATTGTTTGCGCTGTTTATACAGTTGGCAACAGTTTAACCCATTAAGGACTAGCGTTACCATATGGTCACAGCATAACTGTCAATCCCTTTTCTGTTTGAATACCAGTAAGTTTTATCTAAAATTTTCATTTTCTTTAATGACAGAAATTTTGCTATAAAATAATACAAATTTTTCTTTTCCAAAATAGTGGTGCAAAATGCAATTTTTGTATTTTAAAATGAAAAAATAATTCCGTCTTTAATGGGTTAAATTAATACAATCTCTCTATTCTAAAAAAAAGTAACTACCGCTCTCACCGCCGCCGCCGGTTTTGAATTTTTTGTGACCGGAGGTCTTTCTTCGTTAATATTAAGAAAAATAATGCATACAAAAATATGAAAATCGGTAGTATGATACAGAAATGTTTGATAAACACGCTGATGCAGACAGTTTTCAAATCGAAGAATTATTTTAAGAGATATTTAATGCTAAAGTTGCACAAAATCGTTCCATTAAAAAAGTTTTATAGAAGCAAAAACTATTGATGGGAATTTAATCATTTTTAGATCATCTTATACGTTTGAAGTTCCCGGTGTGCAGATTGTATTTCTTTTTTTAATTTAGCTAATTTTTTGAGGTTTTATTTCTATTTTAAATTCAAATTTTCAGCATTTCTAGAGATATTTTTTACAGATTTTAGAAAGTGATATTAATTTAAACTGTTGCCAACTGTATAAACAGCGGAAACAATAATGTTTGCTTAAAAAAAAAAAAAAAAATTATGCGTGTAATAAATTAAAAATTTATTTACACGTGACTATTATAAACAGAAAAAACATTTGGAATTAGAATTAAATAATTATATACAAAAAGCAGGAACTTATAAAAAATTACGTCATAAAAACTATAATTACATGTGAATTTTAAGAGAGAAAGGAATTTGTAAAATAATAAATTTATTAACATGCGTTAGAAGTCTTAAATAGGAGAAATTACGTCATATTTACGTCACATTACAGTTATTACATAAAATGAACACAAAATAATATTGCAAAACGGTTTATATTTAGAAATTGCGCTAGACATTTTTTTGATATTTTGAGAAGATACTTTTCAACTATTTTTGTTAGGAAAGCGCAAATAATATTTCCTTTCTAACACAAGTATTTCCACGTGAATATTAAAAAGAGAAAGAATAGTTTAGTCAAAATTGCGTCAGATTAAAAACGATTAATTTAAAATGTCTTATTTAAAAGAACTTTCTTTTCGCTTTGTTAAAAAATACCGGGAGACAAAGATTCTGTTTACTTAATTCTTTTTATATTAGCTTATTTTGAAATGTTTATCTTATTTTATTTAATCAAAGACGAAAACAGCGATTGACATATGTATTTTTGGTACTACTTAGTTACCCGTCAACCAAAAATCTATCATTCGCCAAACTATAACATTAAATGCCAATAATGGTTGATTGTAAATGTCACATTAACTTGACTTTAAACAAGTTACACGTGTCTACGTCACAAGTTATTTTTATTTCGACGTTTTATTTGTATTTTTATTAATGTTGCACTAATTTATTTTGTTTTTCGTTATTTAAAATAAAAATGATGTCAATTTGTTTAATTTGGCGAGTGCTTTGGCGATTTATATAATTTGGCGAAATTGGTCGACGGGTTAATCAAGTAGTACCGCAGCGGATTTGGCCTTAAAATTCCCCAGTCAAAGAGAAATGAATAGAAATCCGTTTATAGGGAGATCGCCATTGTTTTTTAAATTATAATTCAATCTTCCGAAATCTTTTTAAAGCCGATCAAATTAGCGTACTTTTAGAGTCTGCGGTGTCTGAACGGGGGTTGACGAGCGTAGCTCGTAGGGGGCAGAGCCCCCTAGTTTTCTAAAATATCTAAAAAATATCTCTCAAAATGCTGAAAATTTGAATTTAAAATAGAAATAAAACCTCAAAAAATGAGTCAAATTAAAAAACTAAATGCAATCTGCACACCGGGAAATTCTGACGCATGAAATGATCTAAGAATGATGAAATTCTTATGTACAGTATTTGCTCCTATAAAACTTTTTTAATGGAACGATTTTGTCCAACTTTGGCATTAAATATCTCTTAAAATAATTCTTCGATTTGAAAACTGTCTGCATCAGCGTGTTTATCAAACATTTCTCTATAATACTACCGATTTTCATATTTTTGTATGCAACAGTTTTTTTTTTAAATATTAACGAAGAAAGGCCATGCTTAAGCATTCAAATTGGATGCCGATCTGCCGGGAATATCTACGCAGATTTTCATTGGTCCATTTCCAAATCAAAACTTTTTTATATATATAAAAGGATAAATAAAATCGTAAAAACAGAGCAGCAGAAAGAGCTGGATAAATGATCGCTAGGTGATAATTTCTAAAAGCATTACTTCAGTAGTTTTAAGCATGCTTTTTGCCTGATTTAAGTTTTGGAATAATAAGGGGGTATATAAAATTCTGTATGTAATATACAGGGCTCTGCAAAAGAATTCAAGTGTTTCTTTCACCCATTGATAAAAATGACTGACGGTGAGTTTTCACCCTATTATGCGTTTTGCTACTAAACTAAATTTTAACATACTATTATAGAACACATATAAATTTATAGATCAAATACAAGGCTGCATAAAATAATTGAATTGCATTTTCGGCTATGGACGATAATTGCTAAATCCAGTTTTTAGATGCGTTCGTAATTATATAAATACGTAGCACTCTATAGTCGTCGTCTGGCCCGTCTGTCTGTCGGCATATAGCAGCACAAAAAAAAACCCAACCAAATGGTTTGAAATTTAATATAGTATATAATCGCTGCAGAATTTTGTCGTCATTCCAAATTTTATAAAAATCGAACCAAACTTAAAAAGGTATTAATAAAAGTTTTCTTCATTCTGTTTAATCCTATCATACGTAATTAATTCAATGGTATTCCATGATAGGTAATGATTCTAGGTTGCCATGGTGATTCCGTCATATTTAAGATTGGGTCATATTATTTCCGTATTATTGAACTTAATATATATAATCGTATTAAAACTAGTTATAGCACGAACGTACCTCATTTGCCACGTCTGACGTACAAATTTCGACTTGTTTAAAAATGCTATGCATTTCCTAAAACGATTACTTGGGTATCTTATTTACACTCTCAAACAGCAAAGTATTTTAAAAGTATTATGGAAGTGTTGAAAAGTGTTTATTAATCTATGCTTGATGCATGATTTTTCTTTTTTGTTATTTCTTTATTTATGTCTTTCCTAAAGACGGAAAGACGTATTTTGGTAAATACTGAAGATTCATACAATTCAAAGTATCATCACAACTTGATAAGTTTTGGTCGTAAAATAATGGAATTTTTTAATGCCCTTCTTAGACGTAGGGCAGCATTTTTTAAAATATAACTTACAGAAAATGAAGGCCACATGAAAAATTAAATTTCGCATGTGTACAGCCCATTTTGAAACAAATCCGATATCTGAAAGCTATATTTGATTTTTATAATTTTTGTAATAGGAAGTATGTTTCTATAATCAGTGATTAAAGAGATAATCATCATTACATCCACTTTCAATCATCCCGTATAATATATACATTGGTTAATTACTCAGATTTGTTTAAGTACTTAAGGGTACTCAGCGAAAAATTTTAAATTTTATTTGTCTAACGTATCATTCTTTTTCCAGAATTTCCTGATTTCGCACCTTAAATAACTGTATAATTTCTTTTCTTTACTTTCAGATTCAAAATGTCCAAGGCACTTCTTCTGTTATCTGTTTTACTGATATCTTCAACAAAAGTTTTCAGCCAATGCATGACTGATGGTGATATCATTATTAACGAAACTAGTATAGGCGAAACAACTCACAACCTGATTGAAGGAAGCACCCGCTTCAGCTTCGAACTTCTCAGAACCCTCAATGACAATATACGAGGAGACAAAGATGCTCGAGGTCTTTTCTTCAGTCCACATAGTATTTGGTCGGCTTTGGTCGTGACTTATATGGGAGCCCGAGGTGCGACTGAACAAGAAATGAGAAATGTCCTGGGAATTGGAGACTCGGATAAATTAACAACTTGGAAAGCATTTAGAAATATTTGTAATTTCAATTCATACAAGAAAGTCGATTCAAGAGACGCAAGTTATAATTCTGCAAATCGCATATACTTCCAAGACGGCACAACATTTAAAAACTGCATGCGAGAAATGATGGATAATGACATCGCATTTTTAGATTTTAAATCGAGTGCAGAGGAGTCAAGAGAAACCATTAATACATGGGTTGAAAAAGAGACTCAACAGAGAATTAAAGATCTCATTCCTAGAGGTGGTATTGATTCACTCACCAACATGGTGATTGCAAATGCTGTCTATTTTAAAGAAGCTTGGCTGAAACCATTCGAATCTCGTAGAACTGCGCGCAGACGATTTACGACATCATCCAGGCACAAGATTTTCGTAACAATGATGTCTACCACAGGAAGGTTTCTTTACGGCAAAAGTGAAGAATTGCATTGCTATGCTATTGAATTACCTTACACTGGAAATAGCCTTAGCATGATTATTTTGCTCCCTAACAATCGATACAGTGGTATAGAAATAGTATCGAATAATTTAACTCCTGAAAATTTGAGAAATTTAGTTTCCGCTATGTATCCTCGGAAACTTTCTGTGTCCATTCCAAAATTCAAATTAAAAGGTAGCTTTGAATTATCTTCAACTTTGAGCAAATTGGGATTAAGAACTCTATTCGATCCTAGACGTGTTGATTTATCCGGTTTCACAGGCATTAGAGAATTTACAGTCGATGCAGTACATCATAAAAGTTTCATCGATGTAAATGAACAAGGAACTGAAGCTGCAGCTGCCACATCCATTAAAGGAGCTAGAAGGGGACCTGCTAAATTCATTGCTGACTATCCTTTTATTTATTTTATCAAAGATAGCTTATCTAATGCAATACTATTTCTTGGGACAGTTCAAAAGCCACCCGAGCACGGAAGTAGTTAGATATATATTTTTTATTGTTAAATCCAAACATTGTAAGACTATATTGCAAACAATCACCTCGCATTTTAGACTAAATACAAATATATAATCTCCTGTTCTGGGGCGCCATTTCAAGAGTTTCTTGGGTGGGGGTGGGGGCAAAGTTTTCTTTCAGGTGCAGAATTTGAAACAGAGTGCGGGATTTCGCAAATCGCGCACAAAATAGAAAATTCCCGCATAATAAAAAATATTGTGCGGGATCTTTTCCCCTTAAGTTCTTTCACATGCACGCGATTCATCCACGATTATTTTTAAAGCTTCGTGAATGTCGCATTTTTTTTTGTTCGAAATTCCACAAAATTAATTCATTAATCACTTGCGGAAAAAAATCGCGAATTTTGCTGTTCGGTCAAGGAAAAAATCGCAGATTTAAACAATCGGTCGCAGAAAAAAAAATGTTGTCCATCGGCCGCGGAAAAAAAAGGAAATTTCGTCAAAAAAATTGCGAATTTAGTCTAACAGTCGCGAAAAAAAACACGAATTTAATCAAATAATTGTGGAAAAATAAAATCGTAAAATTCGTCAAACAATCGCCGCATCAATAATCAAAAATTTAGTCTATAGGTTGCGGGAAAATAATCGCGAATTCCGACAAACGATCACGGAAAATAATCGCAAATTTTATCAAAATATTTTATATAATACAAATAAAATATTTTATGCGATAAATTTTATTTATATTAATATATCAACCATGCACTTATAATCGGTCGCAGAAAAAATTACAGAAATTTGGCAAAGGATCACGGGGAAAAATCGTAAATTCCGTGAAACTATCGCGGGAAAAAAATCGCGAAATTCGTCAAATGATTGCAAAGAAAAATCGTGAAATTCTATCGGTTGTGAGGTAATCAATCATCACACGAACGTCTTCAATAGGTCATGAAATTTGAAAACTTTTTGCTCCAAGGGATCAGAAAATATGCATTAATCATTTTCTGCCTTCCTCTTCAGACTATGATCGCAGAAGTCTCCAAAGCTCTTGGTCTCGGGCTGCATCGGGTTGAGTAATGAGTAACTGGATCGATCTACGAGTAGGTATGACGCTGCTCTTTAGTTGCGGGTCAGGTCAACTTTCTTTAACCCTTTGACTATACAGTCCGGATATATATGACCCAGTGGATTATTTATTATTCTATTCGTAGAATTTTTTGAAAAATAATCTCAGTCATACACTCATACACTTATATTAGGATATTTTCAACAGAAATCTCAGACATCGATTTTTTTTTTTTTTATATAAATAGTGCTACGATTGAATATATAAAAATAGTCGCTAGTCCTGCCCGATAATCATTGAGTTAATTGTTTCGGGTTGGGTTTTCACTATTAAGAGTCGGGTTCGTGTTGACCCGATTTTTCAAAGAAATCCTGAATATTTTTCAGATGAAAAAATTATTTTTTTGAACAATGATGCAACATAAAAGATAAAATTGGTATTAGGGATATAATTGTATATTACTTATTCAAAACAATATTAAAATATGAATTAACTTTATTTTATTTGCGGGTTGATGACATTTTTTTGCCTGGTTTCCGGTTGACTTGAAATTAGAATGCTGCATCGGGTCGGGTTTAGCAAAAATTATTGATAATTATTAATTTCTGTGCGTAAAGTGTTTTTAAAGTTTTTGTTTTTATTGTAATCAAATCTGACACTTTTTTTTAGAGTTTGAGCAATTTTTGAAATTTTTTTAGTCCGGCATGATGACTGATAAATGTTATGAAATATCAAATTTCTTCAAGTGGGAGCAACTGCCCCACCCCAAAATGGCGCCTAATTCCTCTTGTAACTCTTGTATACAGCAGCTCAAGCTCACCTCTAGCATTTCTTGATCAAATTGAGATAGCTTTTGCCAAAAAATGTCTTGCAAAGGCATTAAATATATGTTTAGATTAAATGTTGTTTTGCTTATATTAATAATAGTTTGTTTTTATTCACAAGCAAGCTTTCAGTCAACTGTTTTAGATATACCGGGTGTCTTAAAAAAGACTGACTGATAAATTCAATAACTTGCAAACGGTGACAGATATTTAAAAAATTCTTGCAGGAGGGTTATGTATAATGTCAGGAGTTTTTATTTCCCGTGATTCTCGAATTTAGTTCGAATTACAAACAAAAAATGGCACTGCAAGCAACAGGTGCTAAATTCAAGCTGGATTTTTTGGCCTTTCTTTTCTCCCATGCCAAAAAAGGAGATTGAAATGTATTGCGTGGATCCCGAAAAACTAAAAATCGGGCCTGGATTTAACGCATATTGCTCGCAGTTCCATCTATTGTTTGTAATTCGAACTAAATTAGAATCACAGTAAAAAAAAACAAAAAAACTCCTGATATCATACATAATGCTCCTGCAAGAATTTTTTCTGTTACCGTTTGCAAGTTATTGAATCTTAAAATCAGTCAGTCCTTTTTAGGACAACCGGTACTAACAATTATATGGATCATTCAAACATGCAGAACGTTGCCACAGAACACATTTATTAAAAAAGAAATTTTACTTGAAAATATGTTATAATGGAAATGTGGTGTGGTATAACCATCCGATACATGTATATAATTGAATAATAATAATAAAAAAATACATCAATTTTTCATAAAAATAATGTGTCCACAGAGCCTGACAAATCATGTCCGTGGACTGCTACAACCGTTGTTTGTACCACTTCCGGACCTATAAAGTTGATCTAAAACTTCTTGTTTTCATAGTACATTATTTATTTTTTAATCAGTGCATTTTAAACCTGATCTCAAATTCCATTTCAGAGGGTAATTTCCTTTATATATACATTTTTTTTATTGATAAATAAATACTGTCATAAAGAATTAACATGTCGATGGACAGAAAATTATTAGCCGCTAAAAACTTATCAGACGACAGCCAAAAAAGATCTTTGCTGTGAAAAAGAACTTTTTTTGCTGTGAAAGAGAAGATTGTTGTTATTACTTACACATCATACGTAGTATAGGGTAAATCTTGTAATCGTTTTAAAAATCGAAAAAAAAAAATGACGGATTTACACGTTTCAGACACTGGAGATTCCGAAAAACATATTTTTAGAAGAAAAAAAAATTCCCATCCGTCTGGGTGTGTGTGTGTGCGTGGTGTGTGTCTGTAAATGCTCTATCTCCCGAACTAATTGAGATAGAGACTTGAAATTTAGTGTGTACTTAGGAAGTAATAATGGGAAGAAGCCTATTGAATATGAGTAACCTCGATTATCCGGAACTATTTTTTCGGACTCTCGAAATATTCGTTCTGATAAAAGGTATACAAAAATTTTCGAAATTGTTTATTTGAAGGCGTGAATAAGACAATAAAAGAACATAAATATTGCATAAAGAATGAAGTCGATCGGATAATTAGTTGTCGAGATATTTGTAATAATATTTTTTACACTCTTCGATTTTTCATGACCCTGTGTATCATCCAAATTTCAATTCAAAGATATATTTTAATTGGAAATGAGACGCTTAATCCAACGCAGTAAACTGTTAGTTAATCTACACTACATATATAAAATCCTAATGAAACGAATTTATGAAACGACTGAAATGTAACGAATTTATGAAACGATTCTATGAAACGACTGATTAAACAACTAATTACGTTTAGCGGCGATTCTCCTAAAATATTTAATACTTTGCGATGAAATTAACACCAAAAATCCGTATTGATCCGCAGATCTCAAAACTGGTATTAGAATTTTAAAATTCGAATTAGTTTTCGAAATATTATTTTTTTTCTAATTTTAAATACTTTTTTCTAATGATGGCAACTCAAATTTTAATCATAACAGATATTTTTTTTTTCATATTTTAGAGAAGGTTATTATTTTAAACTAATTTGGCGACCAGCTTGGCCTCCTTTAAATGTATGTTAGGAACAATGCTTTTCTTTTTTTGTATTTCATTATCGTTTTATTTTATACAAAACTTTCATTTAAAACTGAAAATTTTTAAATCAATGTCTTTCACTTCTTTCTTTTGTCAAAACGAAACGAAAAGAAAAATATTAATTGCAGATGTCATATACGCACCGGTGTACCTAAATAGCGCCAAAAGGGTGTTATTTTGCCTGACATGGTAACCCGGCTATTGTTGCTTAGTTATTAATAAATGTTTATTTACATTTATTTTCTTTTTATTTAAAAAAAATGTTTAAATTGTTTTGTTCTATAGTTATTAATTATTATTTATTTATTTATTGTTATTCCATTTTAAATATAATAGAAAATAATTTAAAAATACATATGTAACTGGTATTCGAAAACGAGGTTTTCGCCAAATTGTCGTAAAAAAAAAAATCACGCCAAACCCGATTAAATATTGCAACAAATCCTGACATTTAATTTCAAATTCAAAGCAATGTTTTAATGGTACTACTTAGTTATCCTGTCGACCAATTTCGCCAAATTATATAAATCGCCAAAGCACTCACCAAATTATACAAATTGACGTAATTTTTATTTTAAACTAGTCGCACTTGGCGACCAGTTTGGTCTCCATTAGATGTGTAGTAGTGTACTAAGCATTGTGACATGTTACTTTTATCCAAAATTTTAATTTACTTTCTCAATACTTCGCCAAATCAGAAGTTTCTGACGGAGAAATAAAGAACTCCGTATTTTTATGGTAGCTACTTAGTTATCCCGTCGACCAAAAATCTATCGCCAAACTATACGATTAAATAATGGTTGATCGTAAATATCACATTAACTTGACTTTAAGCAAGTTACACGTCTTTACGTCATTAAGTTACTTTTATTTCGACGTTTTATTTGTATTTTTATTAATGTTGTACTAATTTATTTGTTCTTTCGAAATTTAAAATAAAAATTATGTTAATTTGTATAATTTGGCGAAATTGGTCGACGGAATAACTAAGTAGTACGTTTTTATGTTAGCCAGGCGCAAGTGATAAATCATCAAACATTGTCTTTCCCGTCGCATTTTTTCATATTTCATTAAATTCATCTAAAATATAATAATTTCACTCATTTTATTTAAAACACATAATTTTAATTTGAAATTCATGACTTTCACTTCTTTCTTTCCCTTTTTTGAAAAAAAAGAAAAGAAAGATAACAAATAATACCAAAAACCATGACTTTTAATTTCAACATCAAAGCATTGTTTTAATTTACCACGCGAAAAATAGAAAATGTTAAAAATGCTCACCTGGCATATAAAAATCGAAGCGGTCAGCCGGAACTGTTGATGACAGTCACATGACTTAGGCTATTATTATAGAGATAACGAAAGAACAAATAAAGGCACAGATGTAATATACGCCCCATATTGGCGCGATTTTTTTCTGACGCCAATGCTGTATACGCAACGGGTAATTAACTGGCGCCAAAGTATCGTTATTTTGCTTGATATGGTAATCCAAATGTTGTTGTTTATGCTGTTGATGTTTTCGCCAAAATGGCGTCAGAAAAAAATCGCGCCAATATGGGGCGATATGACATCTGTGCCATCTGTGCCATTATATGACATCTGTGCCCAAATAAATTAGTATAGCATTAATAAAAATAAAACGTCGAAATAAAAATCACTTGATGGCGTAAACACGTGTAACTTCCTCACAGTCAAGTGAATGTGACATTTACGATCAACCATTATTGGCATTTAATCTTATAGTCTGGCGATAGATTTTTGGTCGATGGGATAACCAAGTAGTACCGTCTTAATTTACCACTCGAAAAATAAAAAAATTCTAACTAGCGAGTTAAAAAAAGCTATTGGGGAGATTTGCACCCGGCTAACATAAAAGTACCAAGAATTCTTTGCGATCATGGCATCTTTTATGTAGTTTTATTCGAAAAAATAACTTTGATTTTTTAATCAAAATGGAAACCTTTATGAAAAGCGAAGGGATGTAATTGTTTATGGCAGTTACATGACTTGGACTATTATAAAATAAGTGAAATGATAGCGACAGAATAATATTTGGCGACTTATCGTCTGTGGCTGGCTAACATTAATGTACCAAGATGGCCGCCTGGAATATAAAAAGCGAAGGGATCTGCCCGGAACTGTTGATAATAGTCACATGACTTCGGCTAATATTATACAGATTGTTTTCAATTCTAAAAATAGAGCAAAGAATAATATTTCCTAACGATTAAAAATTTATTTACACGTGATTATTAAAAACAGGAAAAAAAAAAACTTCAAAATTACCATTAAATTTGTAAGTGTTAAAAACAGGAAAATATTGAAAATTATGTCTTGAAAATTGTATTTACACGTGAATATCAAAAGAGAAAGGAAACTTTAAAAGAATAAATACATTAACATGCGTTTAACCCTTTCAGGGGCAAAATACTTCTATTCGCAAAATGTTGAAATCAGTGAATGGCACCAGAATTTACAAACAAATTTCGAAATACGAAAAGGCTTTTGTTCACTTACTTGGGACACCCAACCAGGACGCCAACCGCGAGGTTAATGGAATTAATGTCCTGGCGGGAAAAAAGAACGCACCACTATCCAGCTCTACCACAGCCCGAACGGACCCGAACAACGGCATCATTAGAACTTACTAAAGTGAAGCAATGGCACTACATTTGTTCACTTACTTTTTTTTTTTTTTTTTTTGACACCCAGCCAGGACTCCAACCGTG
This sequence comes from Maratus speciosus, assembly GCA_963932465.1. Taxonomy (NCBI): domain Eukaryota; kingdom Metazoa; phylum Arthropoda; class Arachnida; order Araneae; family Salticidae; genus Maratus; species Maratus speciosus. The sequence goes on along the minus strand of OZ010786.1, from coordinate 92,240,892 downwards.
AGGTTTATGGAACTAATGTCCTGGCGGGAAAAAAAAACCCTCCACAATCCAGCTCCGCGCACTACCAAAGGACCGGGCAAACCAACGACATATATAATAACAAAATAAATAACAAAAGCATAAACTCTTATACAAAAATAAAACATAGCAACTCGCTATGATCAACAATATACAAAAGGCATGTTTAGAGATTACCATGCAACTTTTACAGGAGTGTGGGTTTATGGGTAACTCCACAACCAACTGTAAAACAGAAACAATATCAATAACTGAAGATAGTCCAATAAAATAAATAGTCCTTAAAATCAAAAATATTTAAAAACTTAAGTTCATAAAATGCAGGAAAAACTGATAGCCAATGATTAACAACCACTACGCAGCAAGATCAATAATCAGTCCGCCAGTACGTAGGAATCCATCCACAGCACTACAGCTACCAGCAAGGGTTGCGTAATAGATAAAACGTTCAAACACTCACAACGTGATGAATAGGCGTGTCCACCAGAACCACTGTATATGAACAAGTTCAATAATATTAGAGAGTCCAGTAAAAAAAAAAAATCAAAGTCTGTACATAATGTTCATAAAATCTGAGTCTTTAAAATCGAAAGTTTTAAAATACAAGGGAGATTGATAATACTTGTGGAACTTGGTAACTATAATATACTTGAAAATTTTCATTAATAGACTGCTTTAGAACCGATATTTTATAAAAGAATACTTTGCATTAAGTGCATTATATATCGCACATAACTTGCTGTAGTTTTTCTTGTCAAATAGGACTCTTCTTAAATTATAACTGATACTTTGTGAATTATCAAAATGAAAGAAAAATGGTACCACAGGGCATCTGCCAAAAAGGTAATGATGTACATTACTTACGCTGCCACAATCACAGAGTGCATTACTTCTTTTTCCAATTTTAAACAAATATTCCGGGAAGCTTCCATGAGCAGAAACAAAATACTGAATAACTTGGCTCACACAAATAAAACTGTCATCTACTTTTTTAAGAACTTTGTAGGTGTCACTTCCTTTAACGCTGTGTCTCCAATCTTCTTGCCAATCACTACGTATATTTTCCAAACAAATCCTCTTCACCCATGAGATAGGAAATTTCACCTCTTCCACTACATCAGCAACCGCTGGATCTATAGCTTCTTTTGCCAATTCATCGGCCCTCTCATTTCCTGGATTACCAATGTGTGCTCTTGTCCATCCTAGGGTAAGCTCCTTTTCTGGATGACTATTGAAATTATCATAGATGTTCTTTACAATGTTATTAATTGGAAAGTTTCTCTGAAGAACAAGTGTGGAAGCCTTGTTATCTGTAAACAAGTAAGCCATAGTAAAATGTGAGGACATAAACCAATCAATAGCATATCTAATAGCAGTTAATTCTGCTTGATAAATACTGTTTCTTCTATTCAGAGAGATCTTGAAATCAAAGATAAAATTATTATTATATAGTACTGTGAACGCTGCTCCGACTCCCTCCACCATCTTAGATCCATCTGTATAAATGAATGGGTGTTTCTCGTTTATAAAATAATGATCACTTTTATCAGTTATTATCAGGTTTTTCAGACTCGTATAATCTGGATAATCACAGGTACCAAGGTCATGCATGATATTATCTTTCTTGATTTCTATGTCACCATCATAAATACTCATTTGTCCATTTAGGACCTTATGTTTTATCACACCATGTTTCAGCTTAATATAGATTGGGGCGACGCCTGCCAGAACACATAATGCCGCTGTGGAGACTGTTCTATACGCCGAGAGGATAGAAAGCAGGCCCAATCGTTGACTAGAACTCAGTTTACTCTTGCCATGAATATTAAGATCCTGCAGCCACACTTCATATCCATAACTTATTTGTTTCTCTATAACAGCACAATACCAAATTTTTCTGTAGGTCGCCTGTAATCCCCTATCTCTAACCACAGTCTTCTTGATGTTGGATGTCAAGCTTCTCACCTTTTCTCTAACTTTTTCTATATGCGCAATCCAGTTAAACTTGCTGTCAATCGTAACTCCAAGATAATCAATTGTGTCCTTAACTGGAATACTGTTACGATCAATCTTGAATATAGGGCGTCTTTCTTCCAGTAAGAATCGGCCAAAAAGCATGCTTACACACTTTTCACCGCTAATCTTCAAAGACAACTCATCACAGATTTCCTTGAACCATGCGATCCGTGCATTCATCTGTATTTCAAGTTCCCGTCTTGTATTAGCTCCTGCAAAAATAGTAAAATCATCGGCATAAGAGATAATTTCTTGATACTTTGTCCTATATTTCTTGATAAGAAAATCCGCCACAATTAGCCATAATAAGGGTCCAAGGCAACTGCCCTGAGGACAGCCCCGATATAGAACAAACCAGATAATGCCATATGTAAACTTAAAGCCAATCTTTCTTTTACTGATATAATTCTTTAAGATGCGCTTCAAATATGCTGCTATGGGTAGTGAATCTATCAGATTAGCCAAAATCTCCCATACTACTGCATCGAACGCAGCCTGGATATCTATAGATGTCATCGCGTAGTATTTATAATCTTTTAAGTTATTCTTTACCAGATTTCTCAAATGCTCAAGGGCAGAAATTGTACTTCTTTTCTCCCGGAATCCGAATTGGGCATCATCAAGGAAATTTAAAGATTCTAATTTCGGCATTACACGTATTTTTATTATCCTCTCTAACAACTTGCCAAAGATACAAAGTAAAGTTATAGGTCTGTAAGACCTAGCTGAACGACCGTCTTTGTTGCGTTTCCGGAAGAAAATAACAACACCGTTTTTCCACAGTTCGGGAAAGTGTCCAAACTTTAAACAGACGCTTAGCAATCTTTTAACATAATTTCTACTCTTTCTACAAATGTTTTTTACTATGGATGCATCCAAAGCGTCGTAGCCCGGTGCTTTGTTATTATCTTGCCTTGAAATTACATAATTTAGCTCTCTATTAGTTACATCCTTACAATCAACATTATTAAAAACCTGTGATGTAAAATCATGGATATTTGCAGGTACGTTATCTATTCCAAAATGCTCCACCATCAGTGACCTTGCGACCTCGTCGTAGGAGTCAAAACACTCAGAATCATCTAATTTAGTAAAAATATAGTCAGTATGCCTTGTAGCTTTCCCAGATACAAATTTATATAGAGTTCCAAAAGAATCGTTAGTTTTGTTACAGAAATTTTCCCAAGAAGTTTTCTTCGCTCTTCTAACATTCTTATTATAAGCTCGTCGTGCATTCTTGTAAGATTCTCTCATACCATTATCATCCGGGTTCTTAACATAACGCTTATACATTGCAGAGACCTTATTCCTCTGTGTTTTCAAATCCTGAGTAAACCACCTAATAGTCGATTTGTGTGATAACGCACCTTTTCTAAAGCACTTCTCAGCAATTCTGGTGACATCAGAGATAAAATCTTTTACATGTACGTCTAATTCCTCTGTGTTCTTTACCTCGATAAGACCGTTTAGCCAGCCATTTTCTGAATCTTTTATATAAGCATTAAATTTTTTGAAACTTTTATTCTTAGTCTTGAAGCGAGTGTTTGTTTTACCAACTGGTGTATAACCCAAAGAATATACTATATACCTGTGGTCACTAAAAGAGAAATTTTTGTCATCAACCATCCACTCTTGTATATCACTGCAAACTTCCAGTCCAGCCAATGTAAGATCAGGTCTACCATGCAGAGAGCCTTGAACAAAGGAATAAGGGGCGTCGATGTCATTGACGATAACTAAATTCTTATCCATAAGATGTTCTAGCAGAATTTCCGTTCTTTCAGATTGACGAGAATAGCCAAGTTCAAGCAGGGGAACGTTAAAGTCACCAGCTAGAAGCATATTATCAAAACTTTCGAAATGGTTACTCAGATCATTGAAATCTTTGTCTAAGTTACCACTAGGGGGAGAGTACTGAGAGCCGATATAAACAATTTTATCTAAAACATTTAAAGAAATTACAATGGTATTATCTAGCACCAGAGAGCTGATAACGGCATAATCCTTGTTAGTTATAATTATAGCAGAATCAAGAAGACCAGAGAAATAAACGGGCCAATCAGTTGGGATGCCAGAGGCAACACCATCTGATACATAAGGATCTTGGCAAAGTATGATATTAATATTATTAGCGATAGCATAATCTGATACAGCATCATTTGCATCTCTGCAATGATGTAAGTTAACCTGAACAATCCTAATTCCACCAACAGGACCATCACCAACATCGCCGCCCTTAGCTACGATTAGGCAAGACTTGCAACCTATATTTCTTAAATTCCGGACAATCAGCACTATCAGCCCTATGGGCACAATCCCCATCGGCCTCACTATGATAGCAGTTAGCACATCTTATGGTCTCAGATTTACAATCCCGGAGCAAATGGTTGCCAGCACACTTTACACATTGAGTTTCACCATCACAGTTATTGGCCATATGGCCGTACTTTTGACATTTGAAGCACCGCGTGATGGAGACGAACGCCACCACACGGTACCTCTCATAATCCACACAAATCCTTTTCATATTCAACAGAACTTTTTTACAATCGGCATCTATGTCTAGCAGCCAATTAACTTTACCCATTTTCGTCTCTATTTTCCTTATGACTCTAACTTCTACATCCGTTTTACTCAAAATGCCCTCTAGCAAGGTCTTAGTCGCCGGATCCAAGTGCGCATCTTCAAGCTTTTCCCTAATATTACCATAAGTAATATCTTCAGCATTATTTTTCAAGAGAGACTCCACTTCATTCTTTACCACTTCCTCCGTTATTTTAGGATCTACACTCAATATCAAGATTCTTTCTCTTCTCCTAACCGGTACATTTATTTTAGCGACTGCCTTTAATTCATCAGAGTCCACCAGGGCATTTTTTACTAACTCCAAATCCTTCTTATTCTTATACTTTAATATCACTTGCCTTGATTTCGTCATAATTACATCGTTAGGAACTGGCACGTTTATGTTTACCCGGCAGACCTCCTTGATTTTATCTTTTATTTGAACCAGATCCTGTTGTTCTGTATTTGGAGTCAAGACCATTGTATGTTCGTCTCTCCTCTTCTGAACATTGTCTTTCGCCTTTGGGGTCACATCCTCCACTGAACTCACTGATGTTCTAGAGATCTTCTGGGCAAGCTCCCCCATAAGTTGACTGTATTCAACCCTATCCTCCAACCTGGTCCTCAGCACCTTATTTTCCTCACTTAACTCTGTGCATCTTTTCAGCACGTACTCCAATGCCTTCCTAATTGTATTTATCACAGGAGCAGTAACACTGTTACTTTTCGATCTTTTATATTCCAGTAAATCATATATCTTTCCGTGTATATCTATAATTGCCGAACATAAATTCTCTTTCTTAGTTGTCTCTATCCATGAGTCTACGTCGTCGTCAGCCATAATTCAGACAGAAGATCAACTAATATAATCAAATAACCACAAAAACCAAGAAAAATTTCACTCCAAAGACCCTCTATCTGAAAACTTTAAACAACGCGTCGAACCGCGAGTAGCTGATTACACACAGTACAACCTTTCACCATATATAAGAGGCCGACCGAGTGTCAGACCTATCCCAAATGATCCAAATCAAAACCACTACTACTAATGGACAAGTACTCTCCTAGAAACAAGTGATGCACACTGCCGGTTATACGGATCACTCCGCCGGATAATGGAATCAGATCACCCGAGACAGCCTAACCTAACCACGTGATCCAGGCACACTCCCAGACAGAGACACTGACACAGACAACAATATATACACAGAACTGTACCTCCGAGAAACACCAATGTAAAAATAAACAATAATAACAAACACTAAATAACCATAGCAACCCCAACTATATAAATACACACAAGAAAACAGCCCCACACAGGACACGTGATACACCAAGTAGAAACAACTGAGCCAGTATAACACCCAAAAACCATAAACACAAACTCCCCTAATAAAAGTACTCTAAATCAAATGTTGTTGATTTAGAGTACAACGAGTCAAGACCATTGTATGTTCTTTCTTAGTTGTCTCTATCCATGAGTCTACGTCGTCGTCAGCCATAATTCAGACAGAAGATCAACTAATATAATCAAATAACCACAAAAACCAAGAAAAATTTCACTCCAAAGACCCTCTATCTGAAAACTTTAAACAACGCGTCGTGAAGTGAACAACTCCAAATCAGATTTGTTCACTTACTTAATGAAAGGAAAATTTTCATTCCAATATTCTGGTACCAATGTGGCATTTAAGAATTAAAATTAAGTGGTCCAGAAATGAACCACCGCCCTTGAAGGGGTTAAAGCGGTAAATTGTAATACTTGTAGTAAATTGTATTATGTTAATCGTTTTATAACGCTGTTAAAAAATACCGGGAGGCAAAGACTCTGTTTACTTAATTCATTTTATTTTAGCTTCCTTTCAAATGTTTAACTGGTCTTCATTAATCAAACACGAAAACAACCATTGGATGTCATAACAGCAACTGATTTGCCCTTAAATTTTCGCAATGAAAGGGAATTGAATGGAAACCCGTGTACAGGGACATCGCTATAGGTTTTTTCATTATAATTCAATCTTCTCTAATCTTTTTAAAACCGACCAAATTAGCGTGCTTTTAGATTCTACTGTGTCTGAACGGGGGCTGGCGAGCGTAGCTTGCAGGGTGAAGAGCCCCCTAATATGATTATAAATTTTCGAGTTATAAGGACGTTTCTTTTGCGCAATTCGGTACTACTCCATTATCCCGCCGACCAAAAAACTATCGCTAAACTATAAGATTAAATGCCAATAATGGCTTATCGTATATGTCAAGCATTTAATGCATCTCCATACCTATAAGGGGGTCACCATAGGGGGGACCCTGTTCGGTCACCAAATGCCGCCAAGTTTGTCACCAACTTGGTGATATGTCGCCAAATTTGGCGAACAAAATTAGTCGCCAGAAGTGACGCCAAATTGGCGTTATCTCTAATGTTTTGCCAAATTTCCATAGACTTCCACTGTAAACCTATATTATTTACTGGTTTGCAGAAAATCAACAAATTGAGATACAGTAAACTCTGTCTAAGGCGGAATCGGTCGGTACTGAGAAAAATTTCCGTAGTAGACAATATTCCGGCTTATGCAAAAAAGCTCCCCCGCCCCCCCCCCCGCAAAAAAAAAAAAAAAAAAAAATCCATGGAAGATGACGATCTTTTATTGATTCTCCTGACTAGAAAATCGGTTGAAAACTGAAATTCTGAAAGATCCTTTGTCTTTTTAAAGATAAATGAGAAACTTTATTCAATTTCTTAGTACTGCTGTAATACATTCATATTGGAAGTTTATACACACACACAAAAAAAAAAAAAAAAAAAAAAAAAAACTTCGATAATGAGAAAGAACGCTATAATTTTGAATTTGAGTACAATCTTAAAGTATAATAAGCTTAAGGAATTTTAGCTAACATGCTCGACATTGAGTTATTTGACTTATCAGTTTTAAAGTTTAATAAACAAAACGCTTTTCATTTTTAAATTATCCTTTTTCCGTCTTATGCAAAATTTTGGTTTCGGTGGGACCTTAAAATCCTTTCCGTTTCCGCGTCAGACAGATTCCGCCTTATGCAGCATGAATTAATGTAATTTTCTATGAGTTCGCCGGGACTTGAAAAAATTTCCGCGGTAGACAGATTTCCGGCCTATACAGAGTCCGTCTTAGACAGAATTTACTGTACTTAAATGCAACAAAAAGTAATATCAGCTTAAGGGATTATATTAATTATATTTAAAGGAAGCCAAGTAAATTAAATTATGAATAAAGTAACATGATACAATGCTTCGCAAATATCACATGTTTTATTTTCATATTTTATATTACGTATATCCATGATGGGCAAGTATTACGGTGGCGCCCAACGACTAGTTTTAAATGTAGCAATACGTTGCGAGTGTTTTCTGTGTAAAATATTTATTTTTTTAGTAGCATTGAAAATTCATGAAGGTAAAAGATCACACTATCATTTCCGTGGATAATATAAAACAAGTAAGAAAAATCATGCATTAAGCATTGATTAAGAAACACTTTCCAACACTTCCTGAATGCTTTAACAAAACATCGTTATTTAGGGAAATAAGGTATATAAGATAACTAAATAAAGATTTTAGAAAACGCAGAAAAGATCTGAAAAACTGATTTCAGCAGTTACCGTCCGTAGCAAATATGTATTCCAATTCTTTTCAACAGCCCTGTATTTTATCTGTAGGTTGATATACCGGGTGTCCTAAAAAGGACTGACTGATTTTAAAATTCAATAACTTGCAAACGGTGACAGATATTTAAAAAATTCTTGCAGGAGGGTTATGCATAAGGTCAAAAGTTTTATTACAGCGATTTTCGATTTTAGTTCGAATTACAAACAATAGATGGCGCTGTAAGCAATATGTGCTAAATACAGGCTCGATTTTTGGTCCTTTCTATTGTTCCATGCGGAAAAAGGAGATGGAAATGTATTACCCGGGCCACGAAGTACCAAAAATCGAGCCTGAATTGAGCGTCTATTGATCGCAGCGCCATCTATTGTTTGTAATTCGAACTAAAATTGAAAATCACTGTAAAAAAAACTTTTGACCTTATGCATAACCCTCCTGCAAGAATTTTTTAAATATCTGTCACCATTTAAAAGTTATTGAATTTTAAAATCAGTCAGTCCTTTTTAGGACACCCGGTATATACTATCACTATATAATGGGAAAATTTAGTTTACAAGAAAACTCATAACAGGTTGAAATTTCTCTTTCAGCAATTTATACTAATAGATGGAAACATACTTGTATACTTTTGCACAATCCTGTAGTTAACCTAGTGCCTTTATTACACGCCACTGTTTAGCTAAAGTTTAATTCAAAGTAAAACACTCTTAAAACTACCGGAATCACATTTCCAGAAATTATCATTTATAGACGGCCATGTATCCAATTCTTTGCATGACCCTGTATATCATTTTATATATGTTCTACAAACATTTCTTAGTAAACTAAATGCAGTTCAGCATAAAAATGCATAAATCATTTAAAAAACACCTTTAAGCATATTGCACTCATACCCAGTAACCATTACGAATTCTTTTGTGTAGCCCTATATATGAATTATAGCATTTATACACCCCATATAGTATGTATAAATATAGTGAAGCATAAACGCGCATATCATAATTAAAAATGCATTTCCAGCAATCATCGCTAATGTACAGTACTTCGGATACAATATAGTATCTGAAATCTTTTGTGTGTCCCTGTAAATGCCATGCACTTCGTATTGTGCATGAAATAAGTTACAGTAAACCTCAGCGACACATAAATATTTCATTATACATGAAATAATTTAACATAATTAAAATACGCCGCAAACAATTCCCTCCACCCCTATATCATTATGTAACGGAATTCTTTTGTATGGCCCTATAAATAAATAATAACTATTCTTGGCACCGCATATTCTGAAGAATGCATATTTTTGTGCACTTCATTAATACATATCAATTTTATTATGTTTGAAGAAAGCGTGTAACATCATTAAAAATCATTTTAAACGATTTTTCCCATAGGCCGTAACGTAACGGAAAACTTTTGACTGTCCCTGTAAGTGAACTAAATATGCTACAAACTTCATTTGAAATCGGGAACGTGCTATGGTGAACGTCAATAACATTCAAAAATTTCAGTACAATCCGCGAGTACATTTACAGGAGTTAGAGCGCGGACAGACGGACAAACAAATCGAAGTCACAAGCAATTTGCAATCATACCCAGTAACCATTACGAATTCTTTTGTGTAGCCCTGTATATCAGTTACAGCATTTATACACACCATATACAATGTATAAATATAGTGAAACATAAAAGCACATAACATAATTAAATATGCATTTTCAGAAATCATCGCTACTGTAAAGTACTTCGGATACAATATAGTATCTGAAATCTTTTGTGTCCCTGTAAATGCTATGCACTTTGTATTATCCATGAAGTAAGTTATAGTAAACTTCAGCGACGTATATAAATTTCATTATACATGAAATAAATTAACATAATTAAAATCTGCCGGAAAAAATTCCCTCCACCCCTAAATTATTATGTAACGGAATTCTTTTGTGTGGCCCTGTAAATGAATAATAACTATTTTTTGCACCGCATATTGTACAGAAAATGCATATTTTAGTGCACTTGATAAATGCATATCAATTTTATTATGTTTGAAAGCATGTAACATCATTAAAAATCATTTTAAACGATTTTTTTCCCATAGGCCGTAATGTAACGGAAAACTTTTGACTGTCCCTGTAAATGAACTAAACATGCTACAAACTTCATTTGAAATAGGGTTCGTGCTATGGTAGAGGTCACTAACATCCAAAAATTTCAGAACGATCCGAGTATATTTACGGGAGTTAGAGCGCGTACAGACGGCCAGACGGCAGACAAACCGAAGGCATAAACACTTTTCAACTTTGTTGGAAAGTGTTAAAAAGGTAGGGATAGGGATTGATTATAAAATAGCAAAATTAAATATAATACAAAATTAAACATAATACAGTTCATATTCAAAATATTAGAATAATTGAAATAAAGTAATAAGAAAAAATTATTTTTTATTTTTGATACTAAGTAAATGCAATTAAATTTCTTATAAATTAAATCTGGAATGTTTAGATAAGATTTTAACATTTACAAAATATAAAATACAGTACAATAAATTAGTTATACATCTTTCTGAAACACAACAAAATATTAGAATAAATTTTAGATTGGTTAAAAATATTAGAATATTTTATTTTACGCAACAATATTACCTTATGAATATGAAGTAAATGGTAGTTAATATTGTGTAGCATCCCCTTTAGCTTTCATAACAGCCTACAATCAATCTTGCATACTATATACGGGTGTTTACAAACATTTCTATCAATATTAGCCCAAATAGACTTTATACGTGCCACTAACTCAGTTTTACTTGAAGGGGGATTTTCTTGGAGTTTTTTCTTCACTATACACCATAAGTTTTAGATGAGATTAAGGTCTGGTGAGTTTGGTGCCCAAGGAAGTACCTTAATGTTGCGTTGGAGGAACCAATTCTTAGTTGACACCAAGGTATGCGGCGACGCTAAATCTTGTTGAAAGATGAAATCATCTTCAAATAACTCTTCTGATGATGGAATCCTGTACTATTCCAAAATTTCTTGATATATTTGAGAGTTATCCTTTTCGTAGACGATGCATAACTTTCCAGGTCCTTCTGCACTCATACAACTTTAAACCATGACACTAGCAGCAAATTTTACGGAACGTTTAAGGCATTCTTTATCAAATGCTTCTTGCTTCATTCTCCAAACTTGAATACCTTGATTACCATATGAAACACAAAACATACTTTCATCACTAAATGATATATTTTTCCAATCTTCTTCGCTCCATAAACATCTTGATTTACACCAATTCAATCTTATACAATTTTGTTTTGCAGTCATGAGAGGTTTTGTTTTCGGTACACGAGATTCAAACTTAAATTTATGGAGATGTCTTAACCCCTTCGGGACGAGCGTCTTTTACAGAATTTTTAATCTTTAATCACCGGTTTTTAAAAAAGAAATTTTTGCCTAATTGAATCGGGAAAATGCTCGGATTAAATAAGGCAAAATTTACAATAAAAATTTACAGGTGAGAATGATTCCCGATTCTGAGCACCTTACGCGGCACGAATACCGGTCGCTCGTCCCCAAGGGGTTAATGTTGTCGATATAGAAACTTCAACTCCTTCTTCTTTCCATTTTCGATACAAGAATACAAGGCTGCGGATTCGGTGGGAAAAATGGACGACTCCGATACTGACTCTTTCGCTCAAAAATGGGCCGACACCGGCAACGCAGACCTACTTGTAAAATGGACGACTCAAACTCCGGGAATTTTAACAGATCCGATTCCGACTCTTTTTCTCAAAAATGGGCCCTACTCCGACTCCGCATCCCTGCAAGAATCACACACTTTTAAAACGGTTTTTCTTAACTGTGCGCTCCAGTTTCCTGTCATCTCTAGCAGATGTTTTTGATTTTCGTCCGCCATTTCGGCGATTATTTTCAAATTTCCCATTTTTTGAATATTGTGTTAGTATTTTACTAACGCTTGATTGCGAATAACGTAAATAATTCGCTATATTACATTGATTTTTACCGTGTCGATACAAATCAACCATACGAACTTTAATAGATTCAGGAATATCACTCACATGACCCCTTTTAAGACGAAAAAGCAAACAAACTGCAAAAAGAATACTGATTTTAGATAAAATCGTCTGAATTTAATCAATGAGGCCACCAGTTATGAATTGGTGATAATTAAAGGAGAATTAATATGAAATATTCTAATATTTTGAACAACTTGAATATTCAAAATAATTTTTTTTCAATTAATCTTTTCAAAAATGATATTAATTTTACGGTAATAAATAAGTTTAATCAACAGTAAGTTCATAATAAAAAATATCGTTTGCATATTAAAAGACATTAAATTACCAAACGATATTTTCAATTTGTAAAAATAAGTAATTATTCTAATATTTTGAATATGAGCTGTATCATGCAATATTAATTACACAAACATTGATTCAACAGAATCATTCAATATACTTTAACATTTACTGCGTTACAAATAAATTACGAAAAAAGTCAGGCCTGTGGACACCATTCCCGCGTACACCACGATTACGATCATAACATCTATACAGTGATACCTCGGTTTTCGTTGATAATCCGTTCGAAAAGAATCGGTGAATTCAGAAACCGACGAAAATCGAAGCAATTATTTCCATATGAATCTATGTAAATCCAATTAATTCGTTCTAAACACTCCAAAATATATACCAAAAACACATTTTATAGAGAATAAGTATAGTGTTTAGTATTAAAAACACTAAGAAAATAATATAGTTTTCTTGGCGTAGTAGTATCAAGGCACTATTTCTGTGTCATTCTCCTTTTTGGTGTTTTAGCAAAAGGAGACTTCAGAATCAGAGAACCTATGGCGCACAAAAAATGTGGTCTGTTTCTGCCGCCTCTAAGATTTGCCTAAAATGGGGCAAGATAATTATCATTAAACAAGTTGCAGACACGGCTCGCAACAGATTTGTCTGGATGATTTTTTTCCCACAAAGCCACAAAACCCAATTTTCCCAAAAACCTTACTCCATATAGAGAAGACGTCCTTAATACCTGAATAAGGCACATTAATCCCTGTCTCTTCCTCCTCATCTGTCGCCTATTTCATTTCTAGGTGAATGTCTTCCAAGCAGCTCTTCAGTGGTGAGTTCTTTACTGAGTTTATCCCCCAAATCTTCCATATCTTAACCACTCACCACCAAACACATGGACTTCCCAAAATCAATAATCGACTGCACCACATGTGTAATAGAGATGAGACGGGCTCAGCCCGAGCCTGACACGGGACGGGGTTGATTCTCATACCAGCCTTCGGGCTCGGGCTCATTTTTTTAAACCTGAAAATTTTATTTATTCCCGTCTGGAAAAAAAAAATCTTTTTAAAAAATATAAGAAGTAATATATTAATACTAGCAGACCCGCCTGGCGTTTGTAAATAATAACCTTAAACAAAACTTAAGTTTGTATGATTTTATATCTTTGGAAATTCTTTTAAATGAACCTAATTTCGCAAGCCCCATTGCCTTCCGCAGCGTCTAATGTGTTCCCATCAAACTTCTATCCGAACGAACCTGTAATTTAGATCCCCACTACATATGGCAGCATTTACCGGAAGTGCCCGCACGTGCCGGAGACAATCGAAAATCAAGTTGAGTGTACCAAACATCGTAGGAATCAAGCACACAGAATAAAAAAGAAAAAAAAAGAATGCATCATTAATGTTAGAAAATGTTGGTAACTAAAGTCTAACAAGGAGAGGGCCAACCTTGTTAATCACAGATTTTGATTATTTTAATATATGGTGTAGGGTAGAGACCCCTTAGTGTCAGGTTCAACGGATTTTATCCAACGCTCCTTATTTCTTGAGAAACCAGGGGGTCTAATAGTAGTATACAACTTAAATACTTACTTTGAAACCAAACTGATAGGTTGGTCGTAGCTCAGTTGGTATGGCGTTTGCCGGCTGCTCCGAGGGCCCGGGTTCGGTACCTGTATGCGCTACATTTGTTTTTCTCATATTTTGTTTTATAAATATACTTGTAAGTGTAACTTAATAATTTCATTGTCAATTAAAATTTTTAATATTGTATATCAATTATATAATTTTAACATATTTAATTTTTTACTTTTAACTAAACAGTTGTAATAAGCCCGCAGATCAGTCAGCAGACGCCGTACCAACTGAGCTACGACCAACCTATCCCTTTTCTTACAAAGTAAGTATTTAAGTTGTGCACTACTATTAGACCCCCCGGTTTCTCAAGAACTAAGGAGCGTTGGATAAAATCCGTTGAACCTGAGACTAAGGGGTCTCTACCCTACAACATATATTAAGATAATCAAAATCTGTGATTAACAAGGTTGGCCCTCTCCTTGTAAGATAAAATTTCATGATACAGAAAGTAGCTGAATTGTAATCTAAGTTGAAGGAAGCAAAATTCCGTTTAAATTGGGCCCTTAAACCCGAGGAAATAACGCGCCCCCAAGCGGTGGAAGATGCCTCCTTACCTTGTAATTTTCATGAATTCATGTTAGCATCAACACGATATTTAATAAACGGATGAAATCCCTTATCTAAAGTTACCTTTAAAAGTAACGTGATTTTTTTAATTTACGGCTGTAGTGAGTAGACGTAAATTGATGCTGAAAACGGAGATTAATGTTCGAAAAAGGTGGTAGCTGAGGAAGAAAGACCGGGCCTTGGGGTCCAGGGTCTTAACTGGAATGTAGTTGGGCATATGAAAAATTTTTAGGGGTTTTAAAGTAGCTCTGGAAGACGCTAAAACTGTGTTAAAGAAAATTGCACTAGAATAGGATAGGTTTTAAAGAAGCTGCAACAAAGGCCCCAAGAAGACGATTGATATTCAAAATTCGTGGTAGCTGAAGTCTGCAAATTTTTTTATCGTTCATGTAGTAGCGGGAGAACCTAAGAAGTTGTTAGAAAAAAAAGTTCGTGAATCGGACCATTTTTAAGGGAGCTATAACAGGGACCCCAAAAGGGCCCAACTGATGCTTGAAAGCAGGGCCCTAACATGAAAACATGTTTTAGTAGTTAGCGTTTTATATCTTCAATTAGTCAAAATTAATCATAGGGTATGAAATAACCATTAGAATAATATTTTAAAGAAATGGGCAAAAATGGGGTAAATGCTTAAAAAGGGGCCCTAGAGCCCCAATAAAAATATGAGGGTGTTGGTCTAGGGCACGGTCGGCGAACCTATGGCACGCGTGCCATTTTCGGCACGCCAAAGAATAATTTTGGCACGGCGCGGCATTGATTATGTCTATAAATGAGGATACAGCGATTTTACACAAAATACACAAACTTAAATGATCTGATTCGATTCTAAATTCGACTAATTGCAAATTGAAGAATTTTAATCATTCAATATGGTTTCGAAAATTTATCAAAGAAAATATTTGAAAATTATCAAAAAGGAAAGATTATTACCGATGGTGAATTATGGCAACTTGGAAATTAATTTCAGAACTATTTAAATAAACTGCCCTTTTTTCAATTTTAATAATTTTTTCTACTATTTATATCTGCGAGTCATCATTTTCCCAAATTTATAATATAAAAAATCAAATAAAGAGGCGTTGCCATATAAATTCATTTAGTTTGCCTTCTGTTGAAATTAACTGAGCGTGAACTTGATATTAATTATTTTTTCATCCAAGATGCAACAATTAATCACATTATGTGTTAAATTAATTTCTAATATATAATTGTTTCTACAATTATTGCATTTTAATACTTATATGTAAGTTACTCATTTTACAAAATATCTTAATAAGTAATTTTTAAGTGGTTTTGATTCATTATATTTCAATCCACTAAACTTGTTTTTTAGTTGGCACGTCAAGGTCAAGTCAAATATTTTTTGAAAAAAAAATTGGCACGCAATTATAAAAAGGTTCGCCAACCCTGGTCTAGGGGGAAGAGTCCAAGACTCAATTTTAAAATTATGCAATGAGAATGTGAGAAAAATAGGGTGTAAAACATGCATAGCACACAAAAAGTTCAAAGTGCCCCTGATCGGGCCCTACAGGACACTAAGGTGCCCCAGGATTTTAACTGGAATATAAAAACTGGAGAATAACTAAATGGATAAACGGTTCCAAAAATGAAGATCGGATTAAGAGGGGCAATTTATTAATAATTTATGGTGCAAAAGTTTCAAGGGGTCTTGTACCGAGCCCCAAGGGGGAAGGGACTTAAGTGGCATGTAGTTTGGTATAAATACACTTTTTAGTAGTTTTTAATTTAATCTGAGGACGCTAGAACTGTGGTAAAGAAAATTGCAAGGAATTCAGATCATTTTTAAATAAGATGCACCAAGAGACCCAACACTGCAAATAGAAGCGTCTTAAATTTAGACACATATGTGACTGAAAAAGAATTTTAGACACTTAAGTGTCTTAATCTGAAAATTAAGACACTATAGATGTCTTAATTTAAGATACATAAGCGTCTTACTATGACCATGGTGTAAACGAACTGAGAATAATGTCTAAAATATCCGCAAACGTCTTATTTTAAGACACTTCATTGCTTTAAACGTGTCTTAATTTAAGATGTTTTGATTCTTCCGACGCAATAACCACCAGGGGGCACTAGCACTCCCAGTTGCGCATGCGTTTTAGATGTCTTCGTTCGAAGTGGTATACGTTGTAATTCAAACAAAGTTTGTTTTTATGTACGCTTGTATTTTAATTCGTTTTTTGCGAAATGTGAAGTACTGTGATTTTAATTCGTATTAACTTGGATTATTTATTTATTTAATACATACATCTGACGTGTGTGCTCGACATCAAATGTCTCTTAGAAGCTGTCGTCGATACAAGGGCGGGATAGACACAGAACAGAAGTAGACGACGGTTGAAGATTACACCCGGAAATTCTACAAAGCGTGTGCAATGGGCTTAGTGTTAACTCGTATCAATTTATATCAATAATATTGTGTTATTCATCTTCGTCCTGTCGAAGCTGGCAAAAAAAAGAAACTTTTGTCTGGCGGGTCCTGTTTTTAGGATGAAACATCTCATTCTTTAAATATGGCTAGTCGGATGTATTATGGGATTACCTTTTAAACTGATCAAAGTCTTTCTCCCTCACTGTGGTTGTGGTAGTTTTTAAAATTTCAAATCGAGGAATATTTCTTACCTCTTGCAGCAACTCAAGTAAGTTTCTTTATAGTAGTAAAATTAGTGTATTTTATGATTTTATTTATTGTACTAAACAAAATCCTGCATGAAATTTAATTAGTTTTGAATCTGTTCGCAAAAAACCCCACTAATTCTAGAAGTATATATTTTTAAACTTATGACGTTCTTTTTTATTACGAATTATATATTCAATGTCAGTTCTTAGTTTCAATGGATAATTTTTATCTCGCAGTAAATGACGGCCACAAGGAAGTAAAGAAAAAAAACTTTGAAAGATGACCTAATGCTTTCTTACTTCCTGGCATAAAACCGCAGATTAAAAAAAGATAAATAAAGTAAATGAGACTGGTCTATTATATGAAGCTGCCTGTAAAAATATACATATGTATTTGATTTGCAATCAACTCTAATACTGATTTTTTTATTATTTTTAATAAAAAAGTAATTTGAAATTTATAATGGGAAAAAGTAAAAACCTCTAACTAGATTTCGTATTTAAAATTGTGGTAACTTTATTTATATGCACTTATACGAAAAATACAAAAATGACAGATGTTACTGTATATATTTAAGACGAAAGAAGTTTGGAAATCATAAGTTATTTTTTCCTCATGTTTTTAATATAGAATATGTACTTATTTGTTTTTATTGATAGTTGAATAGCTTTTGTGAGTACCCTCTGATCTACATAAAAACTTGCCCATGTGGAAATATAAATTTTTTAAAAACATAATTTTTCAATAAGTATTTTCATTTTTTTGGGGGGGGGAGGGGGGGATTTTGCATGAATTTTTGTAAAGCTGATATCTTAAATCTTGCACTGATTATAATGAAAGTTTTGAACTTTTAGAGTAGGACAAGTTTAAAAACGCAAATATATTTAACAAAATACCAAAGTCATTTTTTCCCCAATGTTATTAAAGTAGAATATTTATTTATTTATTTTCATTATTCATAGTTAAATGGCTGTTGTGATTATCAAGTGATGTATATGTAAAATTGCCTATGTGGCAATATATTTTTTTATATTTTCATTTTTTTTTGGGGGGGGGGGGGTTTGCAATTTTCGTACATCTGATATTTTAAATCTTTTTCCACATACAACCGAGTATAATAAATATTTTGAACTTTTAGAGTAGGACAAGATTATAAAATATATATATATATTTATCTATGTACCTTAAAAGCCCTTAATAGCGAACACTTCGGGACCGCGGAATTTGTCCGATAATTGGAGATGTCTACTTTTTTGAGGTAAAAATATACAAATATGTATGTCTGCTGATTAAAAAAGTATTCGTTAAATAGAGGTGTTCGCTATTCGGGAATGTCCATTAACCTCCACAACGGATACTCCCAAATACCGGACATCTCAATTTAGACAATTATAATGCAGGGTTGCGTTTTTTGCAAAAGTACTTCTTGATTAAAGGAAGGGCAAACTGGGAAGTGCCCCGTCCCCCTACGACTGTAGTGCCCCCAAATTTGATGTGCAATATTTGTAAAGCTTATATTTTAAATCTGTTTCGAAATTGTACTGATTATAATCAATATTTTGAACTTTTAAAGTAAAATAAGGTTAAAAACAAAATAAATTTAAAAAAATCTAATATTTAGATAAATATTTTTTGTTTTTTAATCTTGTTCTACTCCTGAAGTTCAAGATATTGATTATAATCAGTACAATGTCGTAAAAGATTTAAATTATCAACGTAACGAAAATTGTATACCAAAACTGAGAGCACCAAAAAAATCAGGCTGTATTGGGGGGGGGGGGGGGGCAGGACTACAGCCAAATATTTTTCCAGGATTCAACGTGGTCAAACATGGCTACGTATGATGCTTACGAAAAAATGGATGCGATTCAGACGTTTGAAGTGTCTGAAATTCAGACGCAAAAAGTGTCTTAAAAAATTCAGACATTTTAAAATGTCTGAAAATTGAACACTCCATTTCAGACACTTAAGTGTCTGAATTTCAGACATTTTAATTTAGAGTGAAGAAGACGATTTATATTCAAAATTGGGGATAGTTTTTAAGGGAGTTATAATAGGAGACCCAAAAGGGGCCAACTGGTAGTTGAGAATAGGGCCCTAACATGAAAACATGTTACAACGTTTTAGTACTTAGCGTTTCAGATCTTCGATTAGTCGAGATTAAGCATAGGGTATGAATTAATCATGAGAATATAATTTAAAAGAAACGTGGAAAAAAATGGGAAACTGCTTAAAAAAGGGCCCTAGGGCCCCGATAAAAATTTGTGAGTGTTGGTCTAAGGAGAAGAGTTTAAGACTCAACTTTAAAATTACGCACTGCGAACGTGAGAAAATTATGGTGTGAAAAATGCATGGCACACAAAAAATTTAAAGGGCCCTACGGGACCCTAGACGGGCCCATGGCCTTAACTGGAATGTAGAAAAGAGAGAATAACTAAATGGAGAAAGTATATCCCAAAAATGAAGATCGGATAAAAAGGAAGCAATTTATTAGCAATTTAGTGCACTGAAACTTCAAGGGGCACTGTACCGAGCCCTTTGCAAGGGTGCCAGGGTCTTAACTGAAATGTAGAAATGGGGCAGAAACTGAAAGGAGAATTCACCCCAAAAACGAAGAAGATCGGATAGAAAAGGGGAATGTTATTAACAATTTAGTGCACTAAAACTTCAAGGGTCCCTGTACTGGGCCCCATGCAAGAATGCTAGGGTCTTAACTGAAATGTAGAAATGGGTCAGAAACTGAAAGGAGAATTCACCCCAAAAACGAAGAAGATCGGATAGAAAAGAGGCATGTTATTAACAATTTAGTGCACTAAAACTTCAAGGGGCCCTGTACCGGGCCCGTTGCAAGGGTGCCAGGGTCTTAACTGAAATGTAGAAATGGGGTAGTAACTGAAAGGATAATTCACCCCAAAAACGATGAAGATCGGACAAAAAAGAGGCATGTTATTAACAATTTAGTGCATAAAAACTTAAAGGAGACCCTGCCCTAAAAAATTAAAAATCTGAGCCTCAGGTGCATCAGGATCTGTCTTGGGCTATTCACATCTAAATTTTCAGACTTCCACGTGCAGTAGTTTTTGCTAGCCGTCGCACACAGACAGACAGAGCGATTTGTTCTTTTATTTATACAGATATAATCATCAAAATTTCTTGTGTTCCCTATATTATTCTGTTAATGCTTTTTAAGGTGCGTTAATATCTAAAATTTATTTATGTTTCTAAAATAAATTCAGTATTTCTTATTATACCTATCTCTGTTAAAAAGCTTTTATTCTTGTAAAAGAAATTTAATTACTCCTTTCATAACAATCATTAATCTTTCAGTTTCCTGTGGTTTCAATAAATAAATGAGGCATCTGTCTGTTATCACCTACTTCTCGTCCTTACGACGCGACGCCTGGGTTTAAAATTACATTTTCCATAAGAAATCATTTTGATGTTATTTTCATCAGAAGGATGAAAGCGACGTATCAGTAACTGTTTACGTTATTGCACAAAAGAAAAGCAAATGATCAAAAAAATATTTTTATTTATTGGTGAACGGAAATAAAAGCATATAACTTTACTGTTTCTTAATGAGGGTGAGAATGAGAAAGTTGATATAACATTAACGTGTAATGAGAATTTTTTAATGGGAAGGAAGTTTCAGTTAAATATATTTGTAAAGGGAGAATTTTGGTTTTAAATTGGGTATAATTAATTATATGTGATGATTGATTAATGTTACAATATCACAGCTATTTTAAAAGAAATTTGCAATATTTGTATATTTGTATCAATGCAAAAACCCTTGACGGGTTAAAAGTTTCTGACGCAGCAATTTATCTTATGCTCTAAGAATTTTAAATATGGAACTTAAAAATACTGATATCAAATTTTGAGTGACGTTATGCTATTTCTTAAAAAATATATTTGTATTTATTTCATCATTTTATTTTTGTTTTATTTATAATCGCATGTGCAAAAGTTATGTTCAACATGAAAAGCTGCATAAAATTTTATTCGCTGTTGCTTTATCATTTACATCTCTCATAAATTCAAAATATGAGTTTTAAAAGATATGATATAAAATTTAAGTGACGCCTTGATGTGACTTTAAAAGGTTTGTTTTAAAATTCAATTTAAATTATTTTTGACTTGGTTAAAATATTTTTTTACATCTATACAATACTTTTAATTTTCCAATTCACTGTTAAATATATCACTTTCATTGAATCTATACTATGCATTGAAACGTATTTATTTCAATAAATTGATTTATCTTTTGTGTCACGCTATTCAAAATTGTGAGTAAGATTTATGTAAATGGTTTCTTTGCGTCATTGTGTCCAAACTACATGAAATGTATGAAAAAGGATAGTTTGACGCAAATAAACCATTTACATAAATCTTACTCACAATTTTGAATAGCGTGACACAAAAGATAAATCAATTTATTGAAATAAATACATTTCAATGCATAGTATAGATTCAATGAAAGTGATATATTTAACAGTGAATTGGAAAATTAAAAGTATTGTATAGATGTAAAAAAATATTTTAACCAAGTCAAAAATAATTTAAATTGAATTTTAAAACAAACCTTTTAAAGTCACATCAAGGCGTCACTTAAATTTTATATCATATCTTTTAAAACTCATATTTTGAATTTATGAGAGATGTAAATGATAAAGCAACAGCGAATAAAATTTTATGCAGCTTTTCATGTTGAACATAACTTTTGCACATGCGATTATAAATAAAACAAAAATAAAATGATGAAATAAATACAAATATATTTTTTAAGAAATAGCATAACGTCACTCAAAATTTGATATCAGTATTTTTAAGTTCCATATTTAAAATTCTTAGAGCATAAGATAAATTGCTGCGTCAGAAACTTTTAACCCGTCAAGGGTTTTTGCATTGATATCATTACTTTTTTGAGGTTAGTGATAAAATTATTAAAAAAAAGATACTTATGGAATTTAATGCAGATTTAATTTTTACTATTTTATTACAATTTTCCTTATAGCAGTTTGTATATAAAAACAAGTGGGTAAGTATAATCGCAGATCGCACAGAGGGTTTCATTTGATATTCCTTTAAAAACACTTTATCCTTAAATTAATAAATCCAAAATGTTAATTTATAATTATTAAATCCTTACATAGATGGTGCACCAATAGTTCCAATTTTCATGGGGCAGGGAACGCATTCTTTTAAACAAACCACCTTCCAATTGAAGTCACCAAAAACCAAGTTGAATAAGCCAGACCCCGTTGTGTTGTTTCACAAACAGCAGTCTCATGTCCCCTCCTTCCACCCTTTTTCAAAATTTTTCAGACCAGTACCTAAGAATGGAACCGAAATAATTTTTTCTCTTCAGAAATTACGATAAAAAAATAGTATGCAGTACTCATAAATTTACTTTAATGCTATATAGGGTGATTATTAAGTTACTTATAACGTTTGGAATCTGTTGCATTGATGTCCGAAAGGTGGTTTCTGAGTTATGGAAGCTGGACCCATAAGGCGCCATAGAGGGGCGAAGCAAACTAGTGTCTATCATAATTATATCTGCCATGTGGACTAATTGTGATATTTAATCAAAATAGTCCCCCCCCCTCCTCATCCCCGGAAATATAACAAATACAAAATGTGTCTTTATAAACCTATCGTCAAATAGGTTTTTATTTCTTTTTCCCTAAAAAAAAACAAAAAAAACATGATTTTTATATCTGTAACGTAAATAGCGGACGAAGCCCGTAGTTCCTATCATAATATATATTTTTAATAATTTTATATAGTCTATAATAAAAATCAGACTTAAAATAGTCTAGTTCCATGAGTACTTGTAGTGTCAGTTACATGCTACGATTTTTGGATACCAGTATTTTAGAACGGGAAAATGTGACTTATTTTATCGGAGATATCTCATTAATTGAATAAGGTGAAGCAAACTTTTTGAAAAAAAAGGTGGCCAACAAGCATGGCAGTTATCAGCTATGTGACTTTGTGCTAAAGTCCATTAATTTGATCTGCTTTAAAAAGATTACGGAAGATTGAATTATAGTAGAACCTGGATTAACCGAGCTTCGATTAATCAAGGTTTCTGTTAACCGAGCCGATAACAAAGTCTGATTTTTTTCCCCTTTTGAATGAGCCTTAAAAATAACCACACTCTTTAGCTCACTGTCCGTGCTATACAGGCCCTTCTGCCCCCAAAAGCACTCAACTCCAAAGAAACACTGGACCCTGAGAAGTCAATAGCGAACAATGCTTTGTTTCCAGTGGCTGTGTGAACTTTCGTAAATTTTTCAATTTGCATTTTAAAATTTACTACTGGTAGTTGATTTTCTTTTTAAATTTGTTAAGCTGTGAAACAGAACTTTACATATATTTATTTTTATTATTTAAAAAACGTTCTATATATTTTTTTAAAAGAGATGTTAAATTCGCAAGCACGGCGAGTTTTTACACACAGTTTCTATTAACCGAGATTTCCGATTCCGATTTACTAACAGTCCCAATTAGCTCGGATAATCGAGGCTGCTCTGTATAATTAAAAAATCAATGGCGATCTTACTGTAAACGGGTTTCCCTTTTATTGAGGGATTTCAAGACCGAATCAGCTGATGTTAGTTGCTGTTTCCGTGCTTGATTAAATAAGATTAGTTAAACATTTGAAAATTACCAAATATAAAAGGAACTAAGTCAACAGAGTGTTTGCTTTATGGTATTTTTTAACAACGCTAAAAGAAAATTATTTTAAATAAGAGATTTTAAATGTAACGTTTTAAATCTGACATAATTTTCACCAAACTTTCCTTTCTCTTTGTAACATTCAACTGAAAATATTTTTATTATTAGAAAGATAATATTATTATTTGCGCTACCTTAAAATTGGCAACTATAGTTAAAAATATCATCTCGAAATTTGAAATAAATCTCTCATATAAATATATTTTTTAATTTAAACTGTTTTGCAATATTATTATTTGGCCACTTTGGCCAATATGACGTAATTTCCTCCATTTACGACTTTTAACACATATCAATGAATTTATTATTTAAAAATTTTCTTTTTCTTTTAATATTCACGTGTAAATATAATTTTTATGACGTAATTTTCAATGTTTTCCTGCTTTTAATGCGTAATCATTTAATTCTAATTTGAAAATAATTGATTATTTTATAATTTTCTTTCATTTTAAGTAAGCATGTGTAAAAACAATTTTTATGACGTAATGTTTAATATTTTCCGGCTTTTAACACGCTATCATTTAATTCTAATTTAAAAGGATTTTTTTCTGTTTATAATAGTCACGTGTGAATAAATTTTTAATTTAAAGGATATATTATTCTTTGCGCTGTTTTAACAATTGGCAACAATTTAAAATAACCTTTTCTAAAATATGTAAAAAATATCTCTGGAAATTCTGAAAATTTTAATTTAAAATTGAAATAAACCGTCAAAAAATTAGGCAAGTTAAAAATAATAAATGCACTCTGCAAACTCCGAGTTTCTATTGAATGATTAAATTGAATGAAAATGATTAAATTCCCATGTATATTTTTTTTTCCTATGAGACATTTTTAATGAGACAATTTTATCCAGATTTAACATTAAATATCTCTTAAAATAATTCTTCGATTTAAAAACTGTCTACTTCAACGTTTTTATCAAACATTTCTCTATAACACTACCCATTTTAATATTTTTGTATGCAGTAATTTTCTTAATATTTGCGAAATAGACCTCTAGTCACAAGAGATTCTTTCAAAGCGGTGAAAAGCGTTAGTTTTTTCTTTTTTTTCCGAATAAGAGACAAAATGTAGTACGCAATGGAGAATTTGCACGTTTTCTAACTTTATCACGAAACAATAGTACATGAAAAAATAAGAAGGATACCCTGCATATGTTTTTTATTTTGAGCTTTTATTACTGATTTATGATTGTTTTAATATCGCACTATTTACCGTATCCCGAAAACGCTCCATAATACTAATACATCTGACGTCACAGTTCATGACAACAAACGACTGTTATTCTTTACGTGTGTCGCTTTTCAACTTGTTCATTTTAAATATTGCTGTTTCTAAAATTATTATGACTGAGAGCACAAAGTCATATTATAAATACAGTGAAACCTCTCTGTGCGACCACCTACATTAAGCGATCACCTCCATTAAGCGACCACCTCCCTGAACGATCAGTTTTTCATTGAACGAAATTTATTCCCATAGGCTCAATACTAATTTTACTTCCGTTCAGAGACCATCCCAGCTGACCTCTCTCCATGAGCGACCAATTTCTTTGAAGAAAAGGAAACAAATTCCGTTTTTTCCTGTCACTTGAAGAAGGTTTTATTAGAAAAATAATTCCGAGGGGCTTTAAACTTCTAAATAAGTTTAGATTTTTTTTTTTTTTTTTTTTATTCCGGTAACTTTTAAGTGCTTAAACCCCTTTATGCCTTTTTAGACAATGAAGTTAACTCTGATGACGAATTAAGAATGACGATCAATAAACTCCCCTACCCTATTCAGTTAGGAAACTCTCAAAGAAATAGATAAATTAATGAAAATATCTTTATTTGTTCCCGTCCAAAAAAAAAAAAAAAAATTGTATTTATTTACTGAATTTTGAAAGGACTTGGAAATAAATGTTATGAAAGATAAAACCGTAAAACCAAAGCAATCGTCAATATATTCATTTTTAAACACTGCAGTAATTAACTTATATAATTAACTTTTATTTTGATACTTAAATTTTTATATTTTTTCCTAATGTGAAAAATAAATTCTAGTAACATTATTTCTACTTTTTTTCAACAATTAAAATCTAGATTTAAACATGACCTCCATTATGAGGCCACCTCTTGAAACGATCAATTTTTATTAGAATGAAACATGGTCGCTTTAAGGAGGTTTTACTGTACTGTATTGTACCACTCTGCACTAATACAACCAGTAACTTCTAGCGAAAAGTTGTTTTTCAGTGTGCCAAAAGACCCTGCCATTAGAAAATCATGGACTAAAGCTATGAAGAGAGATGACAAGAAAAATCCTAATTTATCTAATGCATCATCTCTTTGATCTTGTGAAGATCATTTTTCAGTAACTTTATGTTTGATTTTGTTTAAATATTACTATTTTAGAACATTAATTGATTGGATAAATAGTTACTCAAGAAAAAAAAAAGGCATTCATATTTATGATGTACTCATTCGTATTTAAAAACAAACAAAACACTCTGTAGTAGATTTCATACGTATATTGTATCTGTAAAGATTAATAAGCAATAACCCTGTTTTATTGATGATTAAATAGGTAAAACGTAGAAACGTCTAAGATATGACACACACAAATATGTTAGTTTTTATTTAGGAAGTAAATAAAAATTTTATTGCGTAAGTGTACATTTTTATTAAGTTAGGGACTAGGTTTAAAAAATAAAGGATTTATTTCGAAACAATATTTTGTCATGTCTTAATAGATATTATAAAACGTAAAAATATTGAAACTACTCAAAAAAATTTTAATATTAAATTTTTACTTTTCAACATAAAAATACTTTAGGTCCCGCTGCCTATGACACCGTGTAGCAGGCGTGCTTCGACAGTACTGCATAATCTTTAAAAAAAAAAAAAAAAAAAAAAAAAAAAAAAAAAATCATCTGGAAAAAAAACCGCGAACCACATCCCCGCTGTCTGCGGCATCGTATAGCACCACGTGCTGCGCACGCACTGCAAATTCTTGTAAAAAACCTAAAAATTTACAAAAGTGCCCCCAGGGGACGAAGTATGGGGAGGGGGAGGAGGGGCACCGGATGTGCATAATATGAATAAGTTTTCATACACCTTTCTAACGATATGTCACATGAGGCGCGTACTCAAAATTTAGAAAATAGCTCCTCCCCGGATGACCCTTCCCTCCCTCTGCATTTCCCACTCTTTCAAATATCTAATGTTAAAAAATAATATTTATTTGAGTGTTAAATGAAAAATCGCATTTAAAACGCAATAAATAGTTGATCTGAAGGAAAAAAGAGAAAACGCCCCCCCCCCCCCCCCACACACACACCACCACCACCAAAAATCAACTCATCTTAAATTTATAAAATCTTTATTATGCTATGCATTAAAACAACGTCAACGTTTAAAAGCGATCAGTTCTTTATTTTTCCTAATTTTAACAATATCCCGTCAATTTTCTCTATGTGAAAAGACTTTTAATGAGTTTAAAAATCGATTTTTTCATAAACTTAGCGTTCATTTTTTTTCAAATAGACATTTTATAAATCAACGTACAAAATAACATCCAGATGCGAAAGAACCAAATTTGTAAAATCAGTAGTTTAAAAATTTCGAACCTTTATTTCCAAAGCTTAGTAACTCTTTTCTTTCCGTTCCGCTTGCCTGTCGTGAACTGTGACGTCTAAGTCATGCCCCGATTTGAAGCGACGTGATTTTAGCTTACTTTTAGGACTAATTATTTAATAGTATAGATATTTTTTTCGCGTTTTCGAGAACATTTTTGAAAACTGAGGATGTGGAACTATCAGAAAAATATATAAATGATCAAATCCCCCATGTGTGCAAATTCCTCATTGCGTCAAAAGATGGCGACACCAAAATTCTGGTATGCTTATTATGTAAAACTTCATTGTTATTTATAAATAAAACATTTCAACTAAATTATTTATTATAAAATAATTATTACATCACAATAGTTTTTATGCAAGGAAAATAATAATTATAATAATAATAATATTATGGATGTCAGTGATTATATATTGATTGACCGTCATAATAATAAAAAATGATATTATAAAAAGAAGAGCTGAAATGAATTATTTTTTTACGTTTCTGATCGTGTGATTTATATTCAAATAATAATTATTAATGTATATTTTTTGTAAAGTGATTGAAATTAAATATATTTATAAAATTTATGGTAATATTTTTATTGTTGAAAAATTGCCAAGAAATAATCATCATCAAATTGGCGTCATTATAATTGTAATTTTATTTAACTTAATAGCAATTAAAAAATTACAAAGGAACTGAGAATAATGGTCAATTAAAAAATGTATCAATTAAAAAAAAAAAAAAAAAACTTCACACGCACTAGGGAGTATCGAACTGCCTCTGTTAAGATCAGTAGACGATGGCCCTCAACCACTCAGCCGTGGGAAGACAAAATTTTTCTCCCCAA
This sequence comes from Maratus speciosus, assembly GCA_963932465.1. Classification (NCBI taxonomy): domain Eukaryota; kingdom Metazoa; phylum Arthropoda; class Arachnida; order Araneae; family Salticidae; genus Maratus; species Maratus speciosus. The sequence continues at coordinate 92,212,294 of OZ010786.1, read as the reverse complement.
AAGTGGTTAAAAAGAAAGCATGTGTATGAATACAGTGTCATGCATTTTCGGTGAAATTTCCATAGAATGGCGAAGAAATATAGTCCGATTTTTCATGCGCATTATAAAACGAACAAGAGTCTTGCTGGAAACAAGTAAATTATTATTTGGTTCATCTGAAACATATTTATTTGATTTTTAAAAAATCGCCCGTGTCATTTTCGAGAGAAAAAAAAATCGAATTATTTAACGAACGAGAGTTTTCCCAGAAAAAAGAAAAGTGTTATTCACCTCGCCTTAATCACATTTATATTATGTATAAATTTAAAAATAATCGTTAGAACCGTTTTCGAGATTTTCAAATTAGGAACTTCCTCGATATTATACCAACGTTTTCACTTTAAAAATGACTATTTAGATCTCAAAATATACTGCACGTAGAAATGTAAAAATTTCAGTATACGATTAGACTGCAGATAGTTCTAGAAAGCAGATAGCAGACTGCAGATAGTTCTAGCAGATAGTTCTTAGACTGTTCTAGAAAATTCAGAACAATAAGACGTATATCTGCTGAGTTATTAAAAGGCGGCTTTTCGCATTTTCTTTGATGTCGAGTTAGCTGTATATATGAGTTCCGCCATCTACGAATTCTATGATACGATACGATACGATTTTAACGATACGATACGATACGATTCTAGGCTTAAGGCTGCGTCACTCGAAATACTACCGTCTTCCATGATTTATATAATTCACGCTAAGGAGCCAAGGCAAATAAATAGTAGGATATTTTAAAATTGGATCGTTTATTTTATTTTATTTGACAATCTAGGCGAAAAAAGTAATCTCTTCTGTTATTAGTCAATGAGCGTTACAAACGATCAGTGTTTTCTCTTTTCGTATAAAAAGCATCGGATCTTTCAGATAACCTTGTTGAACTTTTCATTAAAGCTGATTTTCAAGAACACGAGAATTACGAAAGATGTATGCATTTTATAGGAAACTTGCAAACCCCGCGGCTTTGCTCGCGTAATAGTTGAAATATGCCAAGTGGTATTTGGATGACTATTTTTTATTAGAAGAACACTTTTTGGAATAATTCAAAAATTACAAATTAAGCCACAGTTTGACTAAACTTCATTATAAAAGTGCAATAGACAGAAATGATATTTTAATTAATAAGAAGAACTAAAACTAATTGCAAATAAATGATAATTAAGAAAGTATTTTGAGACTTTTATGCTCATTTCAGTATTCATTTGAAGTTTTGAATTTTTTAGAAACCATCTAAACACATTTATATCTTAAAATTAACCATCATGTCAAATTCCAAGCTTCTTGTCTAACAGTCTACTGCCTCTCTGGTGTTAGTGGCACCAACATAAAATGCCGAAACAGAGTTGAAATAGAATGTCTTGAAAAATGTTGAAACAGAGACTGTCACCATTATTTGTCAACATTAAACTTGAAAACGGTTGGTATTTCCTAATATTCTATAGAAACGGAATTTAGATTTTTTAAAGGCTTTCTTGTTGTTCCTGCCAACCAGGTGGTAGTGACACAAGGCATAAAATATAGCCCGTATAGGATGAGGGACTATCACTCTTGATCAGTGTTGCCAGTGGGCTACTTTTTTTTAATTCGGATTTCTTGATTGGCACCACTTTTCTGAAATGGTAAAATTCCCCTTGTTTTCGCCTTAATTAATATGTCATTAAATATGGCGAATTTTACTATTTCAAAAAAGTAGTGCCAATCAAGAAATCTAAATTTTAAAAAAGTAGCCCACTGGCAACACTGCTTTTGATTCCCAACCAATAACTTCTGTAATCAGTTTATTATTTCCTGAGATTCCATAGAAATCGTAATTTAGGACTGTGTCAATGTTGGTCATGATAAACATTTTCGAACAGCTTAAACAAACACATTTTTAATAAGGATTACACACAAAGTAAATACAGATTCGCGAAAAGTGCATAATATGCATGGAATACACATTTCTAGTTATCACATGAAAACTTCTCTAGGTGAGTTACATTTCGTACACACGCCGAAGACTCTACTAAAACCCGCGGAATCATAATTACATACATTCACTTCACTTCATGTTTGGCAAAATCTCAGGATATTTTGCCGAAAGTGGCAACAGCGCCATCTATATGCTATAAAAATAAGGGAAGGCAGTCATTTTGTTACAACCTCCCCCTCTGGTTCCGCGGACGTCCCAGTGAGGAACCAGTAATTTTTTTAGGTGATCTGCCGCGTTTCCTAATAGGTGCAACAGGCACAATGTCAGAGTCACTACACAGTTTCAAAGCTGAAGTATGACATGTAGCAAGAGGTTCATTTGGATTGTCCATGCTTGCTATAACAAGTGTGGTGCGTGATTTTTGAGTTAAAATAATGTATGGTCCATCACGTTTAGGCATGAACTTTGCAGTTTTATTGCTACAGGCTTTACTTACTGGATGTAAGTCAACCCAAACCTTGTCTCCTGAAACAAAACAATGTCCTGTTTTTTTTTTTTACGGTTAGCGTATTTCTTTCTTTGATCTTGCTTAGCTTCAACTTTATCCTTAATTTCTTTGGTGAAGTTTGCAAATTTCTTGAGGTATGGTGTAATTTCAGGTACAAAGTTGTCATTGTGAATAACAGCACGAATGTCGTGTTGAACATCGTCTGTCGTTCTTATTTCTCTCCCAAATTGTAAGAATGCTGCTGTTTCTCCAGTGGTGTCACACTTAGCAGTATTCATTGCAAAACGTATTGTTGGAAGTTTCTCTTCCCATGAACAGTGGTCATTCTCTACTAATATAGCCAATTTCGGCTTGAGATCTCTATTTTTCCTCTCCACAGGATTGCCTGAGGATGATATATGGGAGCTGGATTTTGTTTGATACCTAAAAGAAAACAAAGTTGTAGCATCACACTACTAACAAATTGGGGTCCGTTATCACATATTATACGTCTGGGTAGACCATATCTAAGGATAACTTTTTCGAGCAACGTAGTTGCACACTGTGCTGCAGTAGCTTGTGTAAGGGCAAATAGTTCAACCCATCTTGTTGCACAGTCTTCTACTATGAATATCCATCTTTTATCATTGTTACTTTTTAGTAAAGGGCCAAAAAGATCAATTGATAGAACTTCAAATCGTTGTGAATACACTGGTGTTTGTAACAAACCGGATGGTTTTTGATTAGGTTTATACCTATTACATTCAGCGCAATTTTTGACGTAATCTGCAATGTATGAACGCATTCCAGTCCAATAATATCTTTTGGATATTTTATTTAATGTACCTTCAGCACCGCAGTGACCAGCCGTAGGTGAGTTATGGTGTTTTTTTTTAAATGTTCTCCCTTTCATGCGAGGGGACTACTAGTTGTGCTTCTGCTTCCGAACTTGGGGAATGTATAAAACTCCTTGGTTCATAATACAACCACGTTCAGTCCAGTTAGTGTAGTCTAGAGTTTTTTCTTCATCTTCGAAACTTTTAATAATTTTCTTTGATTCTTCATCTTCCATTTGTTCAGCACGTAGATCACTAGGCATAGCAGGGATTTCAATCATTATGGTGCAAATATCACAGTCTTCTTTACTGATATGATCACACGCAGGACGAGAAAGCATGTCAGCTATGACATTCGCTTTACCTGGAATGTATCCTATTTTCACATTAAATTCTTGCAACTGTAAAGCCCATCTGGGAAGTCTTCCAGAAGGTGATTTTAAGCTCATGAGCCATCGAAGAGGCTGGTGGTCGGATGCCACAGTAACTTCTGTTCCGTCAATGTATCCTCTGAATTTATTAAGAGCCCAGACAACAGCAAGAGCTTCCCGTTCTGTGGTGTGATAGTTGCGTTCTGCAGGAGTCAGCAATCTACTGGCGTACTCAATCGGATGCTCTTCCGCACCCTTACCCTGGAGAAGTACTGCTCCAAGAGCATAATTGCGTGCATCGGTTCGAATGGTGAAGGGTTTTGTTTCATCAGCCTGTTTCAATATTGGTGTTGAAACCAGGCATTGCTTCAAGGTTTGAAATGCATTTTCTTCATCGGCACCCAATTCCATTGCACAATCTTCTTAGTGAGGTTACTAAGTGGTCTGGATATTTTTGCAAAATCTTGTATAAAACGGCGATACCCAGTGCCATCGCTAAGACTTTTTATTGGTGGGGGAGAGAACCTCAAATTGCCAAGTCAAATTTCAATGTTTGCCAACTCATTTTACAATTTTGCCAACTTACCACAGTTAGAAAATGTAATATAGTTCTTATTTGTTAAAAGTTTAATAATATTCCTAATTAGTTTTGTAATTTTTGCCAAGTCTATCAGAAATAGAAAATATATTGTAGTTTTTATTAAAGTTTTAAAAGAAATTTGCCAACTAAGTTTGTAAATTTGCCAAGTGTAATAACATTCGCGAATGTTTGGGGGGAGGCTCCCCCCATCCCCCCCCCTTAGCGAGGCCCCTGGCGATACCATGAACATGTCTGCAGAAACGGTTGCTGTTGTTTTATATTCTTGGGAGGCGGGATCCTCACAATAGCATCAATTTCCCCAGGATCAACTTCTAGGCCATTTGGAGTGATCCAGTGTCCTAAGTACTTTACTCTGGTACATGCAAAGTTGCATTTTTCTCGATTTGCAGAAAGTTTCCATTTGCTTAATCTTCGAAAAACAGCTTCAAGATCAGATAGATGTTTTCAAAACTTGATGATAAAATAATGAGGTCATCAAGGTAAGAGAGAATATTTACATCTAGGAGCCCGTTGCGAAAGTTATCCATCGTTCTCTGAAACGTTGCAGGGGCGTTACGGAGTCCAAAAGGCATTCTTCGAAAGTGGTATGTTCCGAGAGGACATACAAAAGCAGTTTTATCACGATCAGGGCCATAGACACTCACCTGATGGTAGCCAGCATTCAGATTCAGAGTGGTCATGAACTGGGCAGTCTTGGCCTGATGTAGAAGATCGTCTATATGAGGAAGTCGATAGGTATCCAGTATAGTCCCCTCATTGAGCTTCCTGTAGTCTACACATAGACGAACACTACCATTTGGCTTAGGAACGAGCACGATTGGTGCAGAATATGGAGATTCGCATTGCTCAATAATTCCTTTGGCAAGAAGATCATCAATTTGTGTTTTCAACAACACTTTCTTTGCCGGTGATAATCTGTAAGGTGGTAATGATATAGGACGATGTTCTCTGGTGTTTATGTGATGTTCGACGACGGGTGTTGCTTCTCCCCCTGATTGAAAGGTATTGGAAAATTTTTGAAGCAAGTCATCAAGTCTCTTTCTTTATATTGCAGATAGGGGTTGACCTTCAGTTTCTCTAAACATAACTGAGTTAGCTTTGGCATTTGGTGTTGAGATTTCAGGCGTCGTTTTGAAAGGATCATCAGCAAAAGGAATTTTATATCTTGGGTTGTTCTGGAAATAACAACTTTGGCTTCGCATATCCAACACAATTCCCATTTTATTCAAAAAATCTATGCCTAATAATGTTCAGTTTCCGGCGGCTTCGGGTAACGCAAGAATCGTTGTATTAGTTCTACGACCTTCTATTTCAACAGTGATTGTTGCTTGAAGAACGTTAGTTTCTTTTCGTATGTCGTTTATGGCAACATGATTCAAGTTTAAATTGAAATATTGCAATTAGATACAGAATTATTACTTTATGATATTACGCCAGATTTTTAGAATATTATTGGATAATGTGGTATAATATCATAAAGTTATAATTCTGTATCTTTCAATATATTTTCTGTATCTGCAATATTTCAATTTAAACTTGAATCATGTTGCCAAAGACTTGAATGAAAACTTAGTTGAATGTGGTTCTGGTCCTCATGCGTAGATGACGACACTCGTGGTTTCTTCAATCGAACTTTTGATTTATTTGGACTCATTCCATTAATAAGTATTTATTTTCAAAGGATGGCACCACTACATTTTTGTTTTCATATCTTTAGAGTCAATGTTCGACAAATTGTCTCTCGCACAGGAAGCCTTCGTCTCTGAGCTTTTAGCTATTTAACCATCATATTTTTCCTGAAGACGGCTATAAAAACAGCTCGAAACGTAAAATTTATCTTTTAGCTTATTAAAGTCCGTGTTTTGTGTACCATTAAGCAAGGTTGTGTGTCTTTATTTATTTAAATCTTACATCCTAAAAATCCGTTTTACCCCTTGAACTTTGTTTCCCAGCACAACATTCATTACGTTCACCATTAAAATCAGAATGTAACTTAATACTTAAGATGGAAAATACTGAAGTTTGGACGATTCTCCTTTGTTTGTGGCTAAAAGCCTTGTACGTAATACATGGAAATAGTCTGGTCTTGACCATATGCCAATCAAGGTCTAATTAACCAATTAAACTAAATGTTTCTCGCAAATTGGCATCTTCGCCCCCTGCTGGAAAATATTACAAGCCTCAAAATATTCGCAAGAACTGGAGCGAAAAAGTTTAGATTTTGCAATTTTCACAAACATGCATGACCTACGACCATGTAGGTCCTGAAATTGGCGTAAATAGCTCGTGGGATCTCCGATCGAACTCGCGGAGATGATTGCAAGAGGCAGCGACGAAATAAATGAGTTTGGTCCACAAAGATGTTCCCGAGTCAAATTCTTTTCTTTCATCAATCTCCCAGTTATTCTTTACATTAGATAGATGTGGTTTTCTCTAATGCATATGCGCTGAATTTAAGTATATATCAAATAAATTTAACTTTTAAAACGACGAAAACAGCCGTTTGTACTGGTCGTACTAGGAAGACTGATTAGTCCTGCTTTGTTTTTTATACGATTTAAGAAGGGAAAATTTGGGGTAGGTCGCCTTGGATTTTCTCAATGCCAATTCAACGGAAAAAAGTGGAATTTCCAATAAAGAAGAAATAATATCTTTACTTGTTGTTCTTCCAGCTAAATCCTTTTTGCATTGGTTCACAGTAGGCCCCATTACACGAAAATATTCATATGGAATGCTGAGAACACAAAAATCAGCGTGAAATGTGTGCGATGGAGATGGCTAGAAATATCTACCACAGGTACAAGTGTGAAACTTTGGATGAGGGTAGTACAAGGCAGGTCCTCATGCAATCAGAATTCTTATTTTATGATAATTAGCCGAGAATATTAATTAAAAACTCATAAAAATGCGATTTTTTTTTTCACAAAATGGCAAAAATCGCGCGCACATCTGAACCTGATTCCACAGTCGAAATAAAAGAAATTGAGAATTTTCACTAATCAGCAAAAATTAAAAATACTAATTAAAATTTTGATTTGAAAATTTCAGAGCACCTGTAAAAAAATATTTTTGTAAAATTTTTGAAAATAGGTTGGTAATTTTTATTTTTATTTTTTTCAAAGAACTAACGGCGACAATACAAAAATTCGGAGAGAAACATAAAGGGACGAACATTCATTAAAAACTGAACTAAAAATATATCTTTTTCCGGCCGACCCCTCTACTAATTTCCGAAAATCGATGAATCAGAGATTATATGATATGTAGATAATCGATTTAATTATTAAACGTTGTCAAATTCTAAAAACATAATTTAAAAGTGCAGTAAACTCTCCGTAAGATGGACTCTGTGTAAGACGGAAATCTGTCTAATTCGGAAAAATTTTCAAGTCCCTGCGAATCCATAGATATAGAGTAAAATTTGTCTAAGGCGGAATGTTGTCTACTGCGGAAAATTTTCTTGGTTCAGATCGATTCCGCCTTAGACAGAGTTTACTGTATTTTATCAATTTAATCGGAGATTATTAGTGTGTTCTGTGGCAAGAGTCTAATATGAGTTAAGAGTTCGTCCACAAGGGTTTCTTCCCTTTATTTACTTTTTAAAATAAATGTTTTCCAAAATATACACTTTTTTTACCACCATTATCCAACTTTTAAACCCCTTTTTTGTCTGATTCTGTGAGCCAGATTTCAACGGCGATTGATTCATTCAAATTAGCTAACGATTTTATTGCAGTTTTTAACTCCACCTTCCAGTGCAGGAGGCGCATTCTTATCTCGGGTTCTATTGATCCAATTTCAACTGGATTTTTCTCATTCAACTTGGATACCCATTGCCTTACAGTTTTTAGTTCTACCTTCCACCGCCATATGCATTTTTATCTGAGGTTTCATGGGACCGATTTCAACGGAATTTTTTTCTTACAACTCATGTTACGATTATCTTCCGATGTTCTTGCACGTGCGCAGCACGCCTTCTATACGCAGGGGCATCGCCATGGGGGGGGGGGGGTAGGGGGGGAGCCTCCCCCCAATATATGTGAAGTTGGGAAATTTAAGCTTAGAGTTGGGAAATTCTAGATTTTTGAGACATTTCCTTTTTTAGTAAAAAAATTACGAAATTTTTGGTTTGGTGATTATGTTTCTGAGTACTGTAACTGTAAACATGTTAAATTAGCAAAAGAAATACAAAAAGAAATCAGTCACATTCAATCCATCATTGTGTTTTTCAGTTCCACAAAAATATTATACATCTACCAGACCAAAATTTCTCTACTCCTTACCATCAATAGCTGACTATCCAGTTCCTTTATTTCCTCCAAAACTTTGTTCCTTTCTCAAAAAATTCACCCTACGTCCATCCAGCTATCGTAATCCAAAGGGATTGCATCTTCTTTTGAAAATTGGAGATAACTTGTAGCACAACAAAAAGGAATGTAGTTACCTACTTGAAACACAGCTGGGCAAGAAGATTTGATGAGTTTTCACAAATTGCACTATTTTTTTTATCTAATTGCGTGATTTTTGGACAATCCTTTACTCATTTTTGTGTTTTTTTCCGCAAAAATTAGTTAACCCTTCGCTGTCAAGAAAAAAGTGTTATATGAGCAAATATCAATATAAGAAGTTGCTAGTTTAGATAAATTTGTTACATTTTACATTTATTTGTGAGCGGAAATATATATCAGTCCTGTTCGTTTATATTTATAGGTGTTTATGAAATTTTAAACCAAAAATCCAGTGTTGTGTCTTTAAAACTGTACTAAAAAATGACTATAAATCTCAGCACGAAAGAACCCTTCATAATAAGGAAAAGATTTTTCGTGCAAGGTTGTGGAGCATCTAAAAATCCATTCGAGGATGAAAAAGGTAAAAAGTGGACCATTTGAATTTGGAACAGAAATATGACCATGAAAGTAGTCCATCAACTGAAGAAAAAATCGACATGCATTGTAACACTGACACGTTGCTCTTGAATAAAATTTTGAATCAATAAAGATTTCCCTATAGACAAGTTCACAAACAGTTATGAATATTAGAATGTAACTGAAGAAGCTGACTTCCGAAAGCACCGTAGAAAAATAGTTTCACCAAAGGGAATAGATAAAAATAATAGTACAGCAATGAACATTGATACATACAAGTTTTACCGGAAAGAATTATAAGAAATACAAAAAAAAAAACTTAGTAATGGGCTTAAATGACAATGTTCCCTATATCAGGAGAATATTGCACCAATACATTTCATATTTAAATTACAATTGTGCAAGGCAAATTTGAGTATCACTAACTTAAGAAAGTTAATAATGTTAATAAGAAAAACTTGGACTTACGTTGTCAAAATTTAATAATTAAAAACTGTTATGATACTCATCAGCGTACATATAAATAAAAACTATACTAAAAACACATTAAAAATTAATCTCAACGTTTCATGTTAGTTTGATGTTGTGAAAGTGACTATGCTGTTTGTAACTTTGCTTCGTGGAGGTCAAGAACCCTGTCCCCTGATGATGGCTCATTAGAAAGAGCATGAAACATTGAGATTAATTTTTAATGTGTTTTTAATATAGTTTTTATTTATATGTACGCTGATGAGTATCATAAGAGTTTTTAATTATGTTAATAATGTTTCCACCTGGATATGAGAAACCGGATGTACATGACGTGCAGAGTCAAATAGAAATAAACCAAATCCCAACTCACTTAAAAAACCTTTTTCTCATGCCTTGAAATTCGAAAACGATTTGAACACGCCGTCAAACTATATACTCGTATCTTAACATTCACAGCAGCTTATCTTTATGGCATTGCATCTAATGAAAGAATCTTTAGTCAAATAAAAATTTAAAAAATATACAGTCGGACCTCTATTTAACGAAGTCGCTAAATCCTGAAAAAAAGTTCGTTATATGGAAAATTCGTTAAATAGAGAGTCACCTTTTAAAATACTTTAAACTACATAAAACATATTTTAAGCCCATAAACATTAAATATAATTTTTAAAAAAGTAATTAATCACACTTTTTTTTATAAATTATATCTATTTGTGTTATATATTTTACCCATCAAAAAGAAATCTGCAAGGGAAATAAGAATGAAACAAAACATTGTCTGAAAATATATTGTATTTTCAGTTAAAAATATAATTTTATATTAAAATCACGATTTTTTATTATGGTCGATTAGCTGTTTGGAGGAATACCAAATTTTAAAGCAATATTGTTTTTCTTCACGCCTTTATCCACCTCATCAACATTTTTTTTCTTTTATGCCAAGCACTTTCGATTCGACATTTTCGAGCTAAAAAAATCGAATACCAGCACGACTGAATGATCTAGAAAACGACAGACTCTAGTTAAGGCTGTTCTTAACTGCTCTGCTCAACAAGTGCAAAACGTTTTGACACATTTACAAATTCATATTTTAACGGAAAGGTATAAAATTGGAAAGCCTACCCATGGAAGCGATTTGGAATTGAACTGTTTTTTCCATTTTTTGATCAATCAATTACCTATTAAGTTATAAGCCATTTTGATCACGTGACAAACACGTTTTTCGCCCGCTCTTGAGTGCTCTTTCTCCCTTCGCGCGGATATTCGGTTCAAAACGTCCACTTTGACACTATTTTCTGAAAAATTATTGCGTTTGCAAAAAAAAATGGAAAAAACAGCTCAATTACATAGTTTCTGAACAACAACATCAGCTAGTTTCATGCATTTTCGAACAAAAATAAATTAAAACTTATGTCAGAAAGTTGCCCTTTTCAATTTGAGAACAGCCTTAAAGGACACGAGGCAGGCACTTCTTGGATGAAAAGCCAAGAATCACAGCGATTTTACTGCTCTCAGTGAGTTAGGTGCTTGGTAAGACCTGTCCATGTTCATCATAAAATGTGTTAAAAGAAAAAATAAGTTTGAAATGCCCAGTAAAATTTTGACAAATAGGGGGGGGAAAAAATTTAGATCCCAAGAAAAAGTTCGTTAAATAGAGAATGGACTTCGCTATTTGGAGGTTATTTTACAAAGAAATTCGCGAAATGTTCTTGGTCCCAAGGAAAAGTTCGTAAAATAGAGAAATTCGCAAAATAGAGGTTCGTTAAATAGAGGTTCGACTGTATATTGCAAACTACAAAGAGGGATGACAGACTTGACAGCCTAATGATTTTAAAATGTGAAAGTGGAATTGTGGATTTTATTAAACTGGACGATGTTATCATCAGGTTGGCTTCTTTGAAGACCAGAAGAATTAATGTTAAGGCTCCGCTTCACAGAGCCTCTAAACTTTCGTAGTTAATGTTAAACCAATGTAAAACTCCTATAGCTATATCTCATTTGCATTTAAAGATTTTCCTAATTTTTTTTTTGCACAAGATACTTTAAGCCTTTTCTGAGTTAAGTCAGTTTGAACTTTTTTGTTTTGTTTTGTCATTCAATGGTAAAATAGGATGAAATTCTGGTTCGACAAAAACTGAGGTACTTTTCCATAAAAAGCTTTAAAGAGACTGAAAAACAAGCATCTCTAGAATTTGAAAAACTAATCTCATTTCATGAAAGTTCAAGCTTTATAAATATAATTTTCTTTTAATTCTGCGCAAATTAAAATAAGCGTGATTTGCATTGGAATTAAAAAAAAATCTTGTGAAAAAGCAGCATTTTGCGTAAGAAATCCGCCCCTACTGGTTAAGGGGGAAGTAGTAGGGGTGAAATCCGTGTGGGTGGGATGGAATTGTGCTTTTGGGGAAACTTCGCACCCCCTGCCTCTCCCGATCGAGGAATCAAGAAAGGTGTCCTATTACACTCTTATCTCCTAGGTTTTTCTCCCGTGAAAGAAAACGTTCTTACCATGGATGTAGTTTTATAAATAGAATTTTCAGCGTGGTCAACAGTGGTCAGAAAGAGAAAGCATTTCTTGTTTTTTAGTTGACATATGCGAGTGTGAAATTTTACTTTCCAATAAATGTGTGTTTATATATTTTTTATATTTTAACAGAAAATGTGTTCATTTACTAAATAAATGTCATTCATATACTATATTTTTTAAAAAATGAGCTACCGATATAAAAAGCAAAAAGGGCAGCATCTTACAATAACTACCAGAAGAAAAAAAAATAGAGGCAAAAATCTTGCAACATGGAGAAAAAGGGAAGTGTTTAGTTATTAATTCTATTAATTTATTAATTTTAAATAATATAGTCTAATTTAATTTTGGCGAGCTTGGATGTAACGAGTACAGGTTTTAATGAGCAAAAAGAAATCTTTTGTTGACTATAAACAGACATAACAGAAACTGTGCTATGAAATAAAATAAATAAATAAATATAATATTACTGCTATTACTAATAACAATAATAGTAGTATTAATATTAATAATAATAATGTTAAGAAGAAAAATAAATACATATAATAATAATAAATAAACAACAACAACAACAAAAAAAATAATAGTAACTTTTAAAGATCTGTTTAATTTCTTATCCATATCTAAATCAATTTTATAGAGTTTTATCCTATTTATAAATCTAGAATTGAAAAGAAAAAATTATGATAAATCTCAAGGAGGCATCAATAATATAAAAATAGAAAATTGTGTCAATCACAATAATAATTCTGCCTTTTGATAAATAAACGGAACTTTTACTTATTTATTTTAAACTTGACTGAAATATAATTCTGTTATAACGCGAAAATACTGTGGATTCGTTCTCGTTATAACCAAGTTTGTCTGTATTAGAAATATACTATGATTTCATATGTAGTTTGCATTAATGTTCTGAAATTCAGAATTTTATAACACGCACACATGTATATAATTATACAATTAACGTTTACGCTCGTTATATTTTAACCAGTAACTAACTCGCAAAATCAACTTTAATAATAATAATTGATAATTAAATTTTCACACACACACGCATATGTGTGTGTGCATTTTCCGTTATAAAAATTTTTTCTGATAAATTTCTTTCTTATGAAATAAGTTCCTGCAGCAGGATTAATGTTTTGCATATTCTAAAAATGTAACTCTCCAGAAAAAAAAAAAAAAAAAAAAAAAATCACCAAAATAAGTGGAAAATAAAAAAATCATTGTCTGCAGATTTATCCTTTCTTTGCGATTTTCAGAAAATTCAGTGGCGTATCGGGTATGGAAGATAATGATATGTATCCCACAGAACGTAAATAGAAATAAATGTAATACATGTAGAGAGAGATGTAGCAGAAGATATTCGCACAGGAAAAAGAGCCGCTCTTTCCAACACAGATCTCTTTTATGATAGCTAGCAGCATACAGTAGAGGTCAAGAGGTCTGCACGGGCCGAAATATCCAGGCCCGGGTCCGGCCCGACTCATAGAAAAGAATTCGGCCCAGCCCGATACAGAAATTAAAAGTTCGGTCCGGCCCGTAGAAAAAAATATTGGCCTCGCCCGGACCGGTAAAAACTTAAATTTTCGGCCCGAGCACCGCCCGGCCCGAAAAAAGTAAAAATCTCGGCTCAGCCCGTGGGAATTTCTATAAAACATTGATTTTTACATCGATTTGGTTAAAAATTTGTCTCGTACAAGGAGTTCTGACCAAAAATATTTATCTTCATGTTTATAATCTTCATTTTTGTAGAAGTGTCGCAGGCTGCGATATTTATTTTTTTAATGAATCTCTATTTCTTGTAAGTAAATGTTTCAGTTATCATTAATATTATTAATCCATATTCCATGTATTATGTACTGAAGTGTTAAAAATCTAAAAAATGCTATATAGTAAAATCTTCTAAGACGGAATTGCACAGAAAAGAAAAAAAAATGCGTTGTAGCCAAGTTCCCTTCTTAGCAAGTGTAAATGTATTGTATGTATTAGTATAACGTATTAGTATATTAATTTTGCATGGAACAGCACGTTTCTCAGTTTAAAACAGGATTCCGTCATAGGCAGGTTCCTTTTCACACGTTTTACTATATTTTAATTTAGCTGTATTTTAATAACAGTGGATATCTACTATTCTTTAAAAAGAATAAATTTTAATGTTTAAGTTTACAATAATGGCGATTTAAAAAAGCATGCATATTTTTCAAAAATTTTTAGGCCAGGCCTAATTTTACTGACTTTTAAATGGACAAGGCCACGCTGTGACAATGATTTTCATACGTGCTGGGTCAAAAGTAGGACTGAAAATTTTGGGCCGTGAAAAGTAGGAATGAAACCAGGCCCGGCTATGTGCAGAAAAAATAAGTTTGGCCGGCCCGAAAAGAGTGGAGACCAAGCCTGGCCTGACCCGAGTGCCGTGAGTGAAAATAGGCCCGAGTTCGGCCCGTGCAGATTTTTAGCATACAGTGCGTCTCAAAGCTTGAAATAGAATACCTTTTATGAATGCAGAAAATCGTTGAGGAAAGAAAAAAAAAATGAAGTAAAAATCGCTAAAAATTCAAAAATCGCAGAACAAAATTTTCTATTGTGAGCTAAAATATTGTAACCTTATTTTTTTCATTAAAAAAAAAAAAAAAAAAAAAAAATCACGAAAAATTAAAAAATCCCACGAAATCCGAATAAACTTTACTGAGAAGAGAAAAAAATTACTATACTGAACTAGAAGATTGAAACCAGATACTTTTCTAATTTTACCACAGCAAAAAAAATCTTAAATATCGAAAATCGCAGCGGACAAAAATTACTATATTTTGATAAAAGATTAAAACAAGATTTCTTCCATGAATGTCGAAAAAATCTGTGCAAAATGCAAAAAAACTTTAAAAATTCAAAAACATTAAAAAATTGCGGTACGATATCCAAATAAATTTATTGCAAAAGAAGACAGAATTTACTATATGAGATCAAAAAATTAAAAAATTGCTACAGATCGCGAAGAAACGTGAAAATCTTAGCAGTTTCAAAAAATCATGTAGGACAAAATTTACTGTATTAGGATAAAAGTTATCTAATTCTTATTACGAATGTAAAAAAATCGACATGAAACGTAAAAAAAAAGCTAAAAAGCGCAAAAGCATCAAAAATTGCTCAAGAGAAAATTTACTACATAAGGCTAAAAGTTTGAAACCGAATTCCTTTTCCGAATGTCAAAAAAATCGTGGTGGGACTAAAAATCGCTAAATATTCAAAACTTGCTGGAGACAAAATTTACTATAATGGGGTACAACATTGTAGTCGGAATTCTTTGATAAATGACAAAAAAAAAAAAAAAAAAAAAAAAAAAAGAAAGAAAAAAGATAAAAAACAATAAAAATCTCAGAAAATCACTTAAAATCGCATTGAATGTCATATTATAAACCCCAAAAGATCCAAAATCTCCCAGGAGAAAATTTATTATATAAGGTTAAAAGTTTGAAACAGAATTCCTTTTCAGAATGTCAAAAAGCCCCACCAGTGGCTGAGAGGTTCTGCTCTCAAAGCTGGTAGACGGGAAGTGCTGAGTTCGATCCCAATCGCGCCCGTCGGCCTAATTGTTCGGAGTTTTCGTGGTTTTCTTCGAGCTATGGATGCGATTTATCGCGTATGCGTAAATACGGGTTAGGTTCCCTTAGAAAGACCCCCACGAAGGGCACTCCCCCCTCGGGCCTATATCCCTAGTGTAGATAATCGGCCGTCAAAATCAACCAACCGAATGTCAAAAAATCGCGTCCGTTTATTACGATACGCGTACCGTTCCAGCGCTATTTAGGGTTTTCGCATGCGCTGAGCATTTTGCGACGAAAAAAAATGGGCGTTGCCATTCGAAAATTTCGAGTTTCTGTACCTATAACCGTAACCGTGAGCGCCAATTTGTTGCCGTTCACAGAATCCCGAGCTCATACCTCTGGATAACTATATCTGAATTTTCATCTCGATCGGTTTAACGGAACGGCCGCTACAATTCCATATATCGGCAAAGTTTTTTTATGACCACCCTGTTTATATATATATATTTATATATATAAATATATATATATATTTATATACCTAGATATATATATATATTTATTTATTTATTTATATATATATACAGAGAGAGATAGAGGGGGGGGGGGGGAGTTCGGGTATAATGGAATGCCATTTACATTTTTATTTGTAATTCAACATCAATAAAAATTGAGGTGCATTAAAAATTAATAAAGAACAAATCTTTACTATTTCTTAACATATTTTAAACGTCTTTAAAATTTAAGAACACAATACATATAAATATTTAGCTTTAAAAAAAAATACACTTTTTTGTTAATGGCAGACAGATGGGTAATATAGAATAGAATCATGAGGAATATTAAAATTGCAAGAAAAAGCATTATTTTAAAAAATAACTAAAATTATTTAATAAGTAAACCTTATAAGTCCTCAGACCCTTTGAAAAATTGTTTTAATTTTTAGACTCGCCTTCAAACAGCTGTCTAGTTAATATTAAATATTACCCGAACACACATTTTGAAAAGCACACTTCTTCACGCGCCAACAAGTCAGCATAGAGGAAAACTGATTAACACAGCAATCAGTGGCGCTAACTTATATGTGCTCGTTTGGCGCGAGCCCACCCAATAATTTGATATCTGCGCTCACCCAATTTTCATTCATTTATTTTATTATTTATTTATGTAATCGCTGGAATGAAATTTAGTTTTATTGACGTTCTCGAAATAATTTTGTTTGAAAAATAGTAAAGACATCCATTAGATTTACAAAAACACTGAAAGTTCCCTTCAGCGGATGTATCATTAAATTTTTCTCAAAAACAAATTTCCTGTGTATTTTGTCATCTCATCTGTCTTAAATCGATAAAGCACTTAGGTGACTAAAATGTATGTTTTTCTGGATATTTATTTTTTTGTACTTCCAATTGTTAGCAATTTTTATGTTATTTATAATAAATACTAATTATTTTCTAAAAAGAATTTATGACAATATAATTTAATAAAGTCATTTTTTAAATTATAATTACATTTTAATAATTTTATATTTTACTTAGAAAAACTATAATTTGACTTCGAAAATCATCTTTAGTCATTTGATCCTCTGCTAAAAAAAATTGTATTATGTGTTATTTTACTCAATTTTTTGAGCTCACCCAATATTTTTCAAAAGTTGGCGCTTCTGCCAGCAATAAATATAACTGTTTATAAGTTAACTTTATATTGAACTTGGTTAACGCCACTGACAGTGAGATTTTATAATTAATATGAATTTTATAAAATTTACCTTACAAAAAACTGCAAAAATTGAGAATAAGACTTTATTTAACCGTCGCTCCAACAACTCCATATACAAACAAAATAGAGTACTGTGCCTCATGGAAGCACTAGGAAGTTGTATGGCAGATTTACGCTTGGCTGTGCCAGATATTGAAGTATTCCATAGTATTCGACCATTCCATAATACCTGATCTTCCTCTCTTTCTTTCCATATATAAATATGTTGTAAAAATATGTTTTAATTTACTGTTTTTTAATCCAGTATTGTTTTTATATAATTATACCGAATTGTTTAATGATAACCTATATTATGCCACTCTTATTCATTAAAGTTTGTACTTTTTATTGTATTGTTTTTAAATCTATATGCTTTGGAGTTTTTTCTAAATTAATGTACACAATGTAGTACAAAATTTGTATGTTTTACTGTGCTGTTTCTTCTATATGCTTTGGAGTCTATTTCTAAATAATTGTCCATAACGAAAATTTTGAAAATATTGATGAGGTCTGCAATCTTGTGGTACTAATTTTTTTCCTTTTTTAAAGGGCACATTGTCAGATATTCCATGCGTTTTGCTGTAGTTTTGTTCGTTTTCAATCCATATATGTAGTGCTATGTAATTAATTTATTATCTTATGTTACGTAAATACATTGTGTTGTGTAAATAATGCAGTTTAGAAAAAGCATTTTTCTAAAAATTAGGTCATTAATCAATAAAATAATACGGCTCAATATCTTTCCTAAATTTGTTCGCTATTGTATAATGTGCCAATTTTTTTAAAGTAATTATGTAGGAAATATCGTCAGATATCTCTATATCTCCATTTTGCTATCGTGATAATGTCGTCATTGTACATCGTGATAATACATGTTGTATTATCTAAATAATGATGTTTTTGAAAAACAATTATTTTCTTCTGTTGTAGCTTTCGAAACTCAATCAATGAAATCACATGTTGCTTCTCTTTTTATATCTCTTAACATTTTCGCTGTCATTTTCAGTTTGTTAAAAAAAATATATATACAATATATATAAATATATCCCAAGTTCTTCTTTTCTAATGCAATGCGCCAGTTTTTCTAAACAATCAACTAGGAAATGTTCTCAGATATTTATACGTCTGCATATAGCATCCAATGCCCTCTTAGAGGCAGTTATTTCAAAGTTTTTAATCAATGAGATCACATTGCTTCATTTTTTATATTTTTTTCCACTATTCCCCCTGTCATTTTCAGCTGACATTTTGTAAACATTTCTCGTAAAATATTTCCCAAATTGTTTTTGGAATGTTCCAGTTTTCCCAAACAAACATTTAGAAAATATCGTCAATGTCGTCATCGAGATCATTGTGGTGTCATGTAAATAATGAAGTTTTTGAAAAGCATATGTATTTTCTTTAATTACAGTTTGCCAGATATTTCCAAGTCCTTTATCAATTAAATTGGTTGTATAATAACTTTTGAATTTTTTTTTGTTACTTTCAATTTACATTTAATAAATAAATATATATATTTTTAATCTGAATAGATTGTATTACTTATTTATGTTTACTTTAGTCTCTTCCTGACAATTAAATACTATTTGACCCTGTAAAGTTTTTTTTTTTTTTTTTTTTTTTTACCATTTAGAAAAATGGTTATTGTTCTCGTTAGGGTAGGAAATCAAAAGCATATCTGAATCTTTTGATTGGTTTAATCTGCATTTTATTCGTTTTCTGATTGGTCTATATAGTAATCTGTATTTCCCTTTACTTTCAACAGAGATGGAGTACTTGAGTTGCCACTATGACAAAAAAGTAATAAAAACTACAAAAAAAAAAAAAAAAATTAATAACTCAGAAACAAATTGAGATACAGCTTTCAAACAAATTGCATTAAAAGTACATTTTTTTTTCTCTATACGACGGTGTAATAAGTAATATTATGGATATTTAAAAGTTTAAAAATGAAATTTCTTTTAAAATGATATCAGATTTCTTGGAAATCTGAGGATGGAAAAGCATTTTCCCGAACAGCCAATGAAATGCTTGGATAATACATAAGTTTCAGGTGGATAATACATAAGTTTCAGGTGGATAATACGCAAGTTTCAGGAAATCTGAGGAGTCGCAGGCGATGTTTGTCGTTTGCAATTTTTACGTGTTACTATTTACGTGTTACTATTAATGTTTAATTCATGGCGTACGTAATGTATGATCAACTCCGTGCGATTTTCTATGTCTTAAATTTTAGTCTTCGAAAAAGTCGTTTTCCAAATAATCGTTGTAATTTGATAAATTGCTTTTTTTTTTTTTTTTAATGGCATATTCAGCATTTTTATTTTATTTTTATCCCTTTGAAATATTTTATCTCTAAACTATTTGCATTTTATTCAATATTATTATTGTTTTATTACTAATTAAATTTTACGATTCATACGTGTCAACGGTGCGTATCTGAATTGGGATGAAATGTGTCTCTACTTTAAATTTGGTATCCTGCTCATGCATGTATATATGTCAAAATAGTAACTGCGATAACACACTAAATATTAAATCTAAATTAATAATTATATTAGTTATTAAATTCAATATTTTTAATTATTAATTAATTAACATAAATAACTACCGTTAATTGATGATTGGAGAATGTTTCACGAGATCGTCGCAAGTTGATTAAAACTTTATCTCCGAAAATGTTTATTTTGTTTCATCTGGAAAGTTGCATTCGAACACAAAACTCGAACATAGTGAAAACATAGTGAATTTCTTTATATAGTTTAAAAATTAAATAACAATGGTATTCCATCTATTCTAAAATATATGCATATTAGCCAAATATTAAAAATTCTGTGGCTGATTGATGGAATTTTTCTTCTTACTATTTGGGCATATATTATACACTATTTTTTCCTTTGTTTTTGAACAAAATGAAATAGAATTACTGCTTTTCGAAACACACCTGAAATGAATCTCCCCTTTCATTCTGAGGTCAAGAGATGACCCCCACAGAGAGGGGAGATTTTTCGCGCTACATTCAAAAGGAAAGATAACCACTGCCCTAAACTGATATCTGACCATACGGAGGGTTGATCTGACCCTATTGAAATCGCCCTCTATTTCAATTGGAGGAATTTCTGTCAATCACTGGTACATTGTTGACGCCTCCAGAAACTTCTACAAGACGTGCTTTTTCTGAAAGACGAAAATAAATTTCTCTGCAGCGGGGCCTTAAATGAAAACTAGTCGGATGTGCCAATCCCAAAACTTTATTCTATCCAATACATGTTAATACCTCAAAATTTGCAATCACAATGCAAAAAGAATTATAAAGGAATAGATCCGTTTAATTGTGTGAATTTAAAAAGGAGATATGAAGCATCGCATTTTTTCAACAAATCATCGAATTTGGGCGCACATCCTGTTAGATGTCTGCAACCAAAATTCCAAACCCAAAGAGCATAAAAGCGATACCTTTGGACAGTATACACCCAAGCCCAATGAGGAATTACAACCGAATATGAAATTTGGCAAATTCCGTGCATTAGTTTTTCAAATATAGCTAACGCAAAAATCGTGAAAAATGTTTCACAGCAGTGTCACCTGTTATATGATATACACAAAAGCCTAATAAGCACCAAATTATGTCAAGATTTAACAGAATATGAAGTTGGATCAAATGCAACAGTCACCGTGCAACAGTTTTTGAGATATAACTATCGCTAAAATCATGTAAATCGTGAAAAATGCAGCATAGCAGCGCCACCTTTTGGGTGATTTACACAAAAACTAATGAGCATTAATTTTCTATCAAGATATAACTGAATCTAGAGTTTTAATAAATTCCACGCATTAGTTCTTGAGATAGAGCGCCCACAAAATTTGTGTCACATATATACTGACAGACATTTCCTAAAAACAGTCAAATCGTTCTAAAACGTATCAATTATAGGTGCACATTTCCAAAGTTTTTAAGGATCCAGTGACTCCTAAACCCAAATAATCCAGTGGCCACATTGTGAAAGAAATGCATAAAAGCAATAGCAATTATATGAGAAAAAATTTCAGGAAATCAAAGTGAAAAATAATCTATAAATGTACAAAAGAAACCGACTAATTACATCAAATTTGTATAGTTCATTTAATCACCCAATTCTTTTAATTTGGGTATAAATTAAGTATAATATAAATCTTAAGCTATGTACTATCAGAAGATAAAGTTGTACAGGACAGAGGTGAAAAAATATATATCTATAAGAATAAGCTAAGGAATCATGGTAGAGGGGAATATTAGGAAAACAATATTTCTTATTTTCATTTTGCCATACAAGAGTTCATAAAAGAATAAAATAAGAGTGTGTAAGATTATTTTGCACTATAAAAGTCAAAACAGAATTCAAACATTTGTTTTTCAAGAATACAGTAGAAAAATTATCTTAAAAAACAATCTCGTCACAGATTATTAAAGGGGTGAGGAAAAATATCAAGAATTTCGACAAGTGGACACCGAAAAAACCAATTTTGTCAATCGTTAGCAAGAAAAAGCGCGAATTCCGTCAAAGGATCAGGGTAAAAATGCTAATTTCGTCAAAGAATCCCAAAAAACACGTGTCTTTTTGTCAAAGAATTGCGGGGAAAATGCGACTTTGGCCATTCTTTGCAGAAAAATCATCAACTTTGTCAAAGGATAACAAAAATAAACCCCACCAGTTCTATAAGGATCTCGGAAAAAACGATAATTTTGTCAAAGGGTCGCAAAACAGACAACGTGAATTTCAGCAAAAGATTGCAGAAAAACGTGAATTTCGTCAACAGATTGCAGAAAAAACGCAAATTTCGTCAACAGATTGCACAAAAAATGCGAATTTTATCAAAGGATTGCAAAAAAACCCGCGAATTTCGTCAAGGCATCGCGAAAAAACCCGTGATTTTCGTAAAAGGATCGCGGAAAAAAAAACGTGATTTTTGTCAAAGGATCGCTGCAAAAAAAACGTGAAATTCGCCAAAGGATGGCGACTTAGATGTTGAAAATTAGTCGCCAAAGCAAAAAATTAAGTCGCCACGTAGCGACTGGCGATCGTGAATCTGCACCAATAATATCAATCCGTCGAAAGCCGGAAGTCGATTTTTTTTTACGAATTCAATACTTTCTTCTTGTAAAGATAGAAGAAAGTAAAAAGCTTGTTGGTTTTCTTATTAAAAAAACAATAATTGGAATTTTTATGTTTCTAGTTTAAAAAAATTTCTTTGGAAAGAAATTTTTTATGCATAAGTTTCCTTATCACTATTACACATGTTATGCATATCACTTTAGTTGAAAATTGGGGCAATTTGTTTCAAGTTGGGAAATTTTCGAATTCTCCCCCCCCCCCCCCCCCCGAAAAAGTATCTGTAGCTACGCCCCTGTCTATACGGAGACGTAGGCAGAGGAGATCCGTTCCGGAGATTTCGTTTTGAAAGAGATACATTTGAATGGAAATTTTTAATGGTTGGAGATGGGCGCGTAGCGCGCCCTGTCTACGCTGCCGAAGACAGTGGAGACCCATCCCAGATGTTCATTTTGAGAGATTTTTTTTAAATTTTCGAATAGACGTTTTAATCATTCGCCTTTCGTTTGGGAAAATCGACGGGCGTGTCAGCTAGATATGAAAATTGTTCTTTTGGTACCAGAAATGTGACTCCAAGTCGTCAACAGGCATTTTGAGTTATTTACTGGAGGCTATACAGTTAAAAACCTCCATCAGCGATTGACAATTATGGATCCCTCCATTCCCCCCACCTTCACCGAATTTCTTCAAAACATTCACACACACACACACAAAAGAAAAGGTTAACAATTCTTATTTATCTTCAAAATATGTGAAATAATTAAAGTTCCTCTAAATTTGGCGCCCCTATTTAATCATTTTGCGCCTCAATTCAAGAACATAATTATCTTAGATAGCTAGTTCTGGTATTTTTTTTTCTAGTGTAAGTCACATTGCTGATAACTGCTATGATTGTTGGCCACCGTTATTTTCAAAAAGTTTGCTTGGCCTTATTCAATTAATGAGACATCTCCGATAAAATAAGTCCCATTTTCCGTTCTAAAATACTGGTAGCCAAAAATCGTAGCAAGTGACTTACACTACAAGTGCTCATGGAAATAGCCAGGTACCAAGTGTGTTGAGCCATCCCTAGAAACATTTACAGAAGCTTTTTATTTATTATTTATTATTTAGCTTATTATTTATTATTTGGATATAACAAAATATCTTACTAAAAAACATTCACACACAAAAAAAAAAAAATTAAAAAATCAAACATTTTCGTTTATTGTCAAAATATGCGACATAATTTCTGTGTAAATCTCTCTCAATATGGCGCCCCTTGGCCTCGGCGCCCGGGGCGGACGCCCCCCCCCCCCCGTAGCTACGCCACTGCCCTGATGAAGTTCTTTCAAAATCTTGTCATGATATTTTTTAGGTACACAAACTCTTTGGCCGTACATAATGCAACCATCCTGGAGTGTATATTGAACTTCCTTCCCTTTTAAAGAAGTCCCCTTTTTAAAAGCATTTAGCAAAGGCGCCAGATCTTTGTCATTTGCAGTTGCTTTAGCTAAATCTCTTGCTGTTATTGGCAGTGTTTCAATTTGGGAAAGTTGAAAATTGAAACTTCATCTTTTAATTCTAAGTCTTCAGATCTTAAGGGTAATCGTGAAAGACAATCTGCATTACCATGGTCCTTAGTATTCCGATAAATTATGTCGAACTGGTAAGCCTGCAATACCAGAGCATAATGCAAAAGTCTTGTAGCAGACAAAACTGGAAGACCCTTTTTGCAAGCAACAATTGCCACGAGAGGTTCGTGATCTGTAATGAGCGTAAATCTATTTCCTTTAAGGTACAGATAAAACTTTTTTACTGCCCTAGAGCTAAAGCTTCTTTATCAATTTGTGAGTAGCGTTGTTCGGTTGGCGAAAGTGTTCTTGAAGCAAATGCAACAGGCCTCTCAGAACCATCTGGAAATCTGTGGGAGAGCACTGCGCCCAAGCCGACTGGAGATGCATCAGCTGCAAGAAAAATAGGAAGTTTGGGGTCGTAGTGTGCTAATATTCTATCAGAACAGATTTCATCTTTTATATTTTGGACTGCTTCTTGACACTTTTTATCCCACTTCCAAGGAACACCTTTTTTCGTTAAGTTATGCAATATATATGCTAAAGTAGAAATTTTGTTTAAGAATCTGGAGTAAAAGTTAATTAATCCCATAAAAGATTGAATTTCCTGAACATTCTTAGGAATTTTAGCATTCTTAATTGCAGTAATCTTTTCATCTGTTTTAGATAATCCTTGGGCATTTATCTTAAATCCCAAAAATTCAATTTCATTCTGGAAAAATTTGCTTTTATCTTTATTTATTCTCAATCCATGTTGACGACATCTGTCGAAAAATTTCCGTAATCTTGACAAATGTGTCTGGAAATCTGATGCTGCGATCCGTGCATCATCATAAAATACTTCTACTCCTTCTAAATCATGAAATACACTTTCAATATATTTCTGGCAGATAGCAGGTACTGAATTAACTCCATACATTAATCTTGTGCATTCGTAAAGTCCCTTATGGGTATTAATCGTTAATAACTTTTGACTGTCAGGGTGAATCTTAATTTGTAAATAAGCTTGACTAAAGTCAATCTTTGAAAATATCTTACCATCATTGAGCGAAGCAAAAATTTCTTCTGTTTTTGGAAGAGGATGTCTTTGAATTCTTAGATTTTTATTAAGAGTGACGAAATAATCAGCACATAATCGAATTTTTCCATTTGCTTTAACTACTGGTGCTGTTGGAGTCGCCCAATCTGAAATATTACATTTTTTAATAACTCCGTCTTCCTCAAGTCTTTCTAATTCCTCTTCAACACGTTTTTTCATTGCAAAAGGTAATGGTCTCGGTCTGCAAAAAACTGGAAAGGCATCCGGTTTTAACTCAAGACTACATTCATAATTTTTTTATTTCGCCCAATTTTTCATCAAATAACTCTGTGTATTCTTCTAATAGTTTTGTAAGATTTCCCTGTTCTATAACTGTAAGAGCTTTTATTCTCGCCCAATCTAAATTGATTTTATACAGCCATTCCCGACCCAAGATGGTGTCTAAGTTTTCTTCAACAATATATAAATTTAAATACTCTATTTGATTCTTATATTTTACTTTAACCGTTGAGTAACCTAGGGGTTTAAGTATTTCCCCGTTGTAGGTCTTAAATGTCAAGTCCGTAGGACAGATTTTCTTCCTCGAAATCTCTTTAAATTTCTTCAAACTCATTACCGATACCGTACCGCCCGTATGAACTTCCATTTCAACAGATTTACCTTCAATTTCAATAATTACTATTATGGGAGGTCTCTTAGGAAATTCTTCTTTGATAGAAATGTTCTCAACTTCTAAACTATGAAGTGGAACTAAATTTTGAACTTCTATTTCGCTTACATGAAACTGTTTTTGTTTCACAAATCTGGTTGGTTTAGCCTGTTGAGCGAAGTAACAAGCTTGTTCAATGTGGCCAATGAGTTGGCACACTCTGCATTTACTAGTTTTAAACTTAGTTATATTTATTATGATTTGATCCGTTACATCTAGAACAATATACTACGTTATTTTTCTTATGCGTGTTCTTAGGTTGTGATGTTTTGTTTTTTTCATTATATACACTAACAGCTTTAATTCCTTGAGGCTTACCCATTATATCATTAACGCCTTTAGTGGCTCGTTCCATTGCTAAAGCGATCTTAACGGTTTTATCGAGATCGATATGGTCTTCTTCAAACAGCCTAAGATTGACCTATCTTGCAAACCACTAACAAAGACATCTCTCAACATAGTATTCAACATAATTTAATTGTACGTGCAAGGAATTGCTAAAGAGCAAAGTCCAGCAAGATAAGAACTAATGCTTTCTCCTTCATTTTGTTTCCTGTTCAAAAACGTATGTCTGCTGGGTATTATTAATGGTTTAGGGCAGCGGTTCCCAACCCGTGGGCCGCGAGCACCGTGGTACTGGGCCGTAGAATTGCAAGACAAAATAGAAGGAATGATAAAGAAACTTCAACGATGGGCTCAAAAAGTAAAGCAAGATTCCTTCGACGCATTTCCAGTCCTACATGATTTTCTTGAAACCAACAAAGTCAAAATTGATAAAAAAAAAAAAAATCCCTGCCGGCTCGGGCCTACAGGCGGAGGTAGATTTCGAAGTTAAGTACTAAATTCACCAACAAAACTTAAATCAACATTAGAGATAAACCCAGCTCCTTCACTAAGAATGAGTTCTAGGGAGCTAAACATTTTGTGAAAATTCTAATATACACGAATACACACACACATGTATATGGAATAGGTTTAAAAAATAGCTAAAACAAATTTAGAGAACCTCAAAGTGTTAAAATATGTTAATATTTCCATAGTCGGGTTTTTATCATGTTTTAATACGTTTCTTCAAACTCACATGACGTTACATATTCACCTGCTGAGGTACATTATATTTCCAATATGACGTAATATATATATTTTTTTAATTCGTCAAACTATTTATTTCATTTTGAGTTTTCATTCTGAAATCTTGCTCTAGAAAACTTATGACGTAATATTCAATATGTTTTCAATTCGTCAAACTATTTATTTAATTTATTTTTTCACGTGAAAAATCTTGCTATAGAAAAGCAATTGTTTTGGTGAGAATTTTATTGTTTTTTTTTTTAATTTTTGGCAACTGCTATAATGAAAAATATTTCTTTTTTTCCTGTATTTGTTGTGTAAGGGATGGTTTTATCAGAATCTTGTTAAGACGGTATTCAAAATTTTTAACCCTCCCCATTTCCTTGGGCCGATTTTGCTCATTTTCAATCCCCGCCGAGATATTAGCCATCTCAAAGTTGTTGGCGAGTTTGAAGACGATCCGTGCATAATTGCGACTTTTATCGTGCGGACAAAATTTAGTACATTCATACATATATATATAAACTTTTTAGGTGGGGTTGGAATTGGATTCCTGGGGTCCTATAATGAAAAGTTATGAAGGAATTTTTCAAAAGTCGCACCATGGTAACGACTGCAATAGGTAGTATTTCTTACGAAATCTACCTAAAACAGCTACAACTATAAAAGAACACCTCGAACCTTTGGCCTCTAACCTCAGGTAATTTAAAGTTATTTATTTTTCTTAATTTTATTCTATTATTTTTTAATAAGTGTAATTGAAAACATTTATTTTCCTAAAACAGTAACTTTTTTTGAAATTAGTAAATTTTTCAAATAGTACCTTTTTAAAAATAATAAATTTTAGTTACTTGTCTTATACTTTTATTAATCATTCATATGAATGAGAAATCTACCAACACTAACTGAAGCAGTAATTAAGTCTTTTCAAAATTTTTAGGAACTTCTTCCCTAAAATTGAAGATGAAATACAATGGATCAGAAACCCCTTTGAAGAAAATTACTTTACAAAAATTTAAATTATCTTCAAATGAAGAAGACTCGTTAATTGAACTATCATGTGACCAGACTTTAAAATCAAATTTTAAGACAACACCACTGGTCTCATTTTGGATAAAAGTTCGGCAAGACTATCCAGCTATTACCAAAATTGCACTGAGACACTTGATGGTCTTTTCTACAACCTATCTGTGTGAACGAGCCTTTTGAACTTTAGTTTTTTTGAAAAATAAATATAGAAATAAAATGAATGCCGAGAGTGATTTGAGACTAAAACTATCCAGTTTCAATCCAGATATTGACACTCTCGTCGAGGACAAACAGTGCCAAAAATCCCATTAAAGGGGAGAGAGAGGGGGGGGGGGGGGGAGGTATCATTGGTTTTTTTTTTTTTTGAGTTTTTATATAATTGTGATAGTTAAGTGAATACAATAAATAAAGTTATTTTCTTTATAAAAAATATTTTTTTCTTCATGTACAGCATTTTTTACTAGTTACTGACATAATATATATATATATATTCGTCATGTGTATATACTATATAGGTGTCTATTTGTCATATTTTTAACTTGTATATTAAGTAGTTAGTGGTCCTCAAAGTTATTTTTACAAAATTGGTGGTCCGCACAACTAAAAAGGTTGGGAACCGCTGGTTTAGGGTTCAAATGCTCTTGTAAAATCTTTTTAAGCCTTTCATATTCTTGATCACTGGGATTCTGTGGAACAAGAAGATTTTTGCGCAAGTTATACAGCTTAGCTGATAAACTTGATATTAGTGTTTTTCCTTTGGTACATTTTGTATGTCTAAAAATGCTTCAAACCTATCCATGAAAGTATCGAAACTTCCTAATGATTCATCATATTTCTCGAATTGCACACCAGAAACCTTATTATTCTTTAGGGTACTTTCCCCTTTTGGCGCATCCATTAACGCTTTATTTTATTTAATTAATTCTTCAATCAACTTTTCCATTTTTACAAAATAATAAGAAATTTCTTACCTTGGCAATCTTCCGAAATCATAGAAGTATTCTAACGTATCAATATTTATAAACATGATGAATCAATCCCATCCTCGTCGCCAGTGTGAAGGTTTCTCGTTAGTGTGTACGCTTATGTGCATTATATTTACTAAGTAATTATTCCTTTCTAAACACTCACTATTTATTACAAAATTACAGGAACAAATACTAACATAAAATATAATATAACATTTATTTATTGAATAACAAACATACGACTTGTGTGCTTGACATGGCATTCCGCTTATAAGTCGGAGACAAGATAGCACAAGGAAATATTACAACACAAGAGAAATACACCCACGGAGTTCCACACAAAGTGTGTGTGCAATGGAACCAGCGGGAATCGAACCCACAAACTCTTACGCACAAGCGATTAGCTGACTGATGCTTTGACCACTCAGCCGCAGAGTCCCATAATATAGCATTTCAATATTTCTTATCGCAGTTCTGTTGTTTTATTACCATTGCCAACATCTGTAAGTAAAAGATGTTATTCACGTGTTGCCATAAAAGTACATAATGCTAATTTTGAATACACGACACTCTCAAAGAACAACAAAACAAAACAAAAAAAACCCACATACATAAAACAGCATTTAAAAAGAAAAATTATAATCCGAACCAGCTGGCCAACAATAAAATTAAAAAAAAAAAATTCTTCAAACTTTGATACCGTTAAGAAAACAAAATAAAATTTATCTTTAGTTAATCACTTTTTGATGAATCACGTGACAGTTTCAGATTTCTTTTAAAGCACACAGAATATCGGCGATTGGAGACACTGAAAGTTATTCCGACATCATTTTAGAACAGTGTAAAGAATTTTCGATGATCACAAACAACAATCATGTAACAAACTCGAGGATTTTTTTTAATGAGTTTAAACAGCACACTTTCACATTGCGAGCTTTTGAAGCATACCCACAGAATTATTCCAGAAGAAGGCACTAATACGGATTTATTGACACTTGATTTATTATCAAAAAACGATGCACACATTAGAACCGAGGGCGGTTCTTTTTTAAACTATTCTTGAAATGATGATTTCACAGAATTACGAACTAGCTGATTCTTTTTTATTCCCTTGATTGTCAGGGCGACAGTACACTTTAAAACAAAAGCACTTTTCTTGAAATTATCTTTCACAGAAATTTTTCAAACTTAAGAATCGGGACGATTCTTTTGATCTATTTACTTTATTGTCAGGATGACAATACAGTCGAACCCCGTTAATACGCGCCCTGCTTAATACGCGAAACCGTTTAATACGCGAATTGTTTTCGGTCCCTTGAAAAACGCCTATCTTATACATTAAAAAAACCCTTCTTAATACGCGAACGGTTAATACGTGAAATTTTGTCAGCCCCGAGCAAGAAAAACCTACATTTAATACGCGAATTAGCTTTATTTGAAATTGAAACAGAGGAGGTTTTACAGGGAATAATGTCCCAAACATTACATAAGACAAGTCTTTAAACTACGAATGTTTTTTTTTTCGTCCAAATTTATTGCAACCATGAATAACTTTACTAGAAATATAAGATTGAACGTCTGCTTTTTAATAGAGAACTCTTTCCCGGCGCCGATTACTTCGTACAGTCAAACAGGCCAGGAGAAGAGGAGAAAATTTTACTGCTAACAAGTGCACAATAAATAACCAAAAATATTGTTTCCCCCTGATCACAAAGAACCAGTAGATGTCTTATCCGATAAAGAAGCGAAAAGCGAACATTTCCCCTACGATGTAGAAACGATTTGATCCCCATCCTATCTTAGAGCAATGCCGATTCGTTGTTTGATCAGTGCTGTGATATCTAAATCGGGCTGCACACTGAAGCAAGTCATGCGAAATGTTGCTTGACTTCAGGAAAAAAGCAGGCCTGAAACAGCTTTCTTCTTTGTTTCGACCTGTTTTTCCTCTTAAGTCGCACTTCATCTTCCTCCTGTCGCCTCAGTGTGCGGCCTGCCTTACGAAGGAAGAGTATCGCTTTTCGCTCCCGGTGAAATCTGGTCAGCGATAACCACGTGTTCTTTTAAAAGTTTAGTCTAGTCTTTACCATGGCAAAAGGAGCAAACACATCAAAAGAGAGGCTCTCTCTATCACTGATAAGTTAGAAATTATAAATCAGTACGATGTCCAGGCGGTGCTGAATAAAGCAGCATTTTCCAAAGAAAAAGGCATGAAAAATCCTTAAGAACTTTGTTGAAGATTACGTATGTCATCGTTAACCAAGCTGTTTTTGGTGGAACAAGGATCAAGAAAATAAAAACCGCCAAGTTTAAGGACATGTAGAAGTCCCTCCACAAGTGGTTTGTTCATGCGCGCTCTACGAATATCCCAATAAGCGGCATGGTAATCCTAGAAAAACGTACTGAAGTCGCAGCAAAAATGGTATTGTTAGATTTCAATGCTTCAAATGAATGGCTGGATCGATTTAAATCTCGCCACGGAATAAAATTTCAGAAAGTGTGCAGTGAATCCGCTTCTGTAAACAATGATTTGTTGGAAAACAAATTTGCTTCGGCAGCTTGTAAAAAACTACTCAAGTCGTGATATTTACAGCGTGGACGAATTTAGGCATTTTTACAAAATGACATCCAACAAAACAATGGCTATAAAAGGAGAAGCATGCCCTGGTAGTAAACTAAGGAAATATTGTCTTACTCTTCTACTCGATGCCAAATCTGATGGTTCAGAAAAGATAAAGCTACTGGTCATACAGAAATCACGTAAACCGCGATGCTTTAAAAACGTCAAAAATCTCCCCTTCCTGTGAGAAAGTCAGCGCAGAGCGTGAATGACGGAAAACCTTTTTTGAAAATGGGTTCGTGATATTGACCAGCCTAAGGGAAAAGAATCACGCCATATGTTATTACTTGTGCACAATTGTCCTGCGCATTTGAAAGATAAAGGAGAACTAGGGAAGTCCAAATTCAATTTTTACCTCCAAATTCGACCAGTGTCACTCAGCTAATAGACCAAGGAATCATTAACAGCGTCAAGGTAAATTACAAGACTCGCGTAGTACGACAATATCTTCACCAAATGGAACACGGCAGCAACAATTCTTGCTAAGAGGTCGCCCTATTGCAACCCCTTACGCTATGCACATGCTTACCGTATCATAGAAGAGTGTCACAGCAATGACGATTGCAAATTGCTTTGGAAAAGGGGAGTTTGGAAGTAGCGAGGACACCATTTTTAAGGAGCCGATCTCACACTCTGATGTTGAAGAACACTGGCTTGGCGCACAAGAAAATTGTCGGGAAGATTTTGTCTATTTAGACATGTTCATTAATATCGACAAAGAGCTAGTAGCCTCCTAGCTCAGAAGTCTGGATGACATCAACTTCAACAGTGCCTGATAAACCGGATGAGGAGGAAGGAGAGGATGAACCCGCTCTGAACTCTCGACGAGCGAAACTTACCATCACCTAAATATGGCTGAAAACATCATGCTAATGGCTCGAACGGATGTCAAACAAGCCAAAATTGATAGCTACTTTGCCAAAAGTAACTTTTATGTAATTATTGACTATATTAACTGTAAACTTTTGGTTTTTTGTATTGACTTTTGAGTATTATCGACGCTTTTCTCTACTTGTTCTGTATAGCTAACAAAGATGTTAATTTTGTTCACATTAGTTTTAGTTTACATGGTTAGCACAAATTTTTGTGTTAGTTTTGTTAATTTTATGTGACGTACATAAAATATGTAATTTTGAAAAGACATAGGATTTTTATTTAAGACAATAGTTTTTATTTGAATTTCCAGATTTCGATAATAAACACATAGTAATTAGAAAAACAAATAAAATAACATTTTATGTCTTAAAAACGCTAAAAATTGTCATAAAGATGCGTTTTACAGGGTTCGTACGTTTCAATGACCTTCAAGCACCTTTTTCCTGAATTTTCGTACGGTAATATTTGGTTATTCAATGAAAAAAAAAAAAATTATATCTTCAGATATAGCGACAAGTACTTTACACGAAATTTCTGTTTCTAAAGCAACTAAAATCCCCTGAATCTCCGAATGCGTACGAACCCTATTTTATCCGTATAAGTAGTTATTGTATGGACCACTGGACGAAAATTCACGAACTTCGGTTAATACGCGAATTTTGATCTGTCCCTTGATTCGCGTATTAACGGGGTTCGACTGTATTTCGTTTTCGATGAAACAAGATTTTTAAACGTTGGGCGCCATTTGTGTCGATGTTGGTCATGATAAATACTTTCGACAGCTTAAACAAATACATTTTTAATAAGGATTACACACAGATTCGCGAAAAGCGCATAATATGCATGGAATACACATTTCTAGTTATCACATGAAAACTTCTCTTAATCTCTTAAACTTCTCTTAAACTCGGCTTAATCTCTCTCCGTTTAAATAAAAACAATGTTACAGAAGCTATTAAAAATCCATTTTCTGTCTTAAATGTTTCCTTATTAAAAAAAAAAAAAAGTAATACTACTATTAATGAAAGTTATAAGTAATATTCATGAAACTAGTAAATCTGCAGATCAGGGGCCTCAAACATCAGTTCTACAGTTTTATTTTGAAATTATTTTATTTAGTATTTAAAATATTCAACTCACAATATCATTTCTTTCATGTTTGTAATATTAATTATTATAAATGATAATCAAGTAGTCTCTGGGAGATTAATTGTTAAAAATAATGAGAGAAAACAAAACTGAATACTAATATTCGAACACTTTTTTTAAAATTACCTTTTAAATCCCCCACTGTTTCAATAATTTGATAGCTGTAATTGTCTGACATTTAGTATTTTAAACTATCCATCTAAAATAATTAAAACATCGATCTTCTGATAATTAGAATAATTGATGCAAACAGTAAATGATTATCACAAATATTTTATTAATTACTGGTATCCTAATTGTTAAATTTATTTAAAAATAACTATTTTGTTTCATTAGTATGTGGGTTGTTCTCTACAATACTTGCAAATTTGGCCAAGCAGTCTGACTTGAATGATACATATGTAAATTTTCATAAAAAGTAGATAAATGGTAAGCAATTAGCCAATTATTGAAGATTTTAATAGCAGCAGAAATCGTTTTAAAAATTTGACTTAACAAAAAAATAAAATAAAAATTTTAAAAGTGAGGGAATGATGAGTGAGGGAATGATGAAACAGATATGAGGGAATGATTGTTTACAAAACTAGTTAATTAACACATTATTTAAATATGAATTGATACAATAAAATAGTATTATAATAGTATAAAATTAAATTAAATAGATGAAAACTGATGATCTATTATCACATGGCTGAGGGTGCTCAGTCTTTCTTTCCCCATAAGATGTGTGGTAATTATGTTCATCTTTTTACTTTCTTCTATCTTTACAAGAAGAAATTATTGGATTCGTGAAAATTTTCGAATTCCGGTTTTCGACGGATTTACATGTTTTAGAGGTCAGAGATCCCGAAAAAAAAATAATTATTTTACAAAGTCTCTGTCTGTCTGTATGTGACAGAAATTTTGTGGGCACTCTATCTCAAGGACTAATGGACGGAATTGAATAAGACTTTAGATTCAGTTAGTTCCCAATTGGGGCTGATTACTTTTTGGTGTAAATTGCCCAACAGGTGGCGCTGCTATCATACATTTTTCACGATTTCCACAATAGCAATCTCTCTAGAACTAATGCTCAGATTTTCATAAAACTTCAGATTCAGTTAGTACTTGATATAATTTGGTGCTTATTACTTTTTGGGCTAAATCACCCAACAGGTGGCGCTTATATGCTAACATTATTCATGATTATTGCAATAACTATATCTCAAGAACTCATGCTCGCATTTTTATCAAACTTAAGATTCAGTTAGTCTCTGATATAAATTGGTCCTGATTAGTTTTTGGTGTAAATCGCCCAACAGGTGGCGCTGATATGCAGAATTTTTTATGATTTCTGGAATAGCTAAATCTATCTCAAAAACTAATGTACTACAGATTTTCATCAAACTTCAGATTAAGATACACTTGACATAAGTTGTTGCTGATTAGAGTTTAATGTTAATTACCTAACCGATGGTGCTGCTAAGCTGCATTTTTCAAGAAGTATTAACATGTATGAGTTTTGGGATTGCCACATCTGACTAGTTTTGGTTTGGTTAATTATAGTTTGTGTTTCCCAGATCCATTTCTTCAGCTTTAATAAACTTGTTTTATCCTCAGTAGTTTATAAAATTAAGTTGCTTTTACAATTCTCACGCTTCCTTTGAAGGCAGATTATATTATTTTTCTCACAACATAATTCTAGTAATACATCAGGTGTTTTAAAATTTATTATTCCTGTTTCATTAAGTTTTAATACAATTATTTTTATGTTGAATGAGCTTCACAAGCAGCTGTATCTCTTTCTTCAACATTAGGTTTTTTCACCTAAAGTGGTTTCAGGCGACAGAATCATGAATAACTCAAAACATAATTAACTTCTTTGAGAAACTTCTTGCATAAATATTTATGTGTCTCACATAAAAGCCTTCTTTTGTTTCTTTATTTTGCTTTTTGAGGTATAATCTTTTTTTCCTGGACAAAGTTTTTAGCAAAAACTTAATATATCCTGTTTAACTTTATTAAATAGGTAATTGCCTCTCTTACAATAAGTAAAGAGATAAGCTTCCTTGCTAGCAATATTCTTCAAGCTTCGATATCTAAGAATATATATATATATATATATATATATATATATTTTTTTTTTTGTCATATGTAGCAATCTGTATTTTTTCAAAATACTTCCTTAAAATTCTGTAGTACATTTGTCTACCTTTTTGACTCTTTCCCATATTGCTAAAAGTTGATGCCAATGCTGTGTAAAGAACGTCTCCAAATAAAAGCTTTTTCTAATTTTGGATGATACGTCTTTATTTCCAGTTATTTTTTCTTTTAGGAGTTAACTTTTAGATGTTTTAAAAAAAATTTTAAGTAAGGCTTGGTAATACTTTTTGTATTTTGATTATCTCCTTTTGCAGCTTTACAGTTGAACTTTTAATGACTGATTTTCTCGAAACAGTTTTGATCTGCCATGTCTAATTCTTTTCTCCAAGCACTCTGCCTTGAAAAAGGACGTTCAGCCTCAGAACCACTAAAACTTGCGGAATCTGTGTTACCACTATTTGATGGAGTCTGGGGAGAAAGAAATTGCTCAATCTTCTTATTTTTCTTAATATTTTCTCTATAATTTTTTTAATTTTTCCTCAACTGTTTCCTTTTTTTGACATTGTTGTCTAGAACTCATCTTCTTTACACTTTTAACTTGGCCTTTCTCTTTTAAATATTTTAGTTTTTCAAGCTTCAAAGGATTATTTTTCATTTTCTCTCCTAAGATTTTTTTAAACTCAATATATTTTAATCGCATAAAAAATGTAAAATGCTAGTCAACACTATTCTATGTATATGCATAATTTTTCACTAAAGCTACTCTGGCGTATTTATAAATTTCTCCAAGAACAGTTAAATAAAATGTTTTGGTTAGTTTGAGACACATAAATTTAAAAAATAACATGCTATTAGTATGAATTTTAAGCAGGAAAACTAAATCCATCATTTAAACAGAAAGCACATCATTCCCTCACTCATCTTGTCATTCCCTCATAATGGTAAATGTGAGGGAATGACAAGTGAGGGAATGATGAAATAAGACATTTTTACTAATTGCAGGGAAAAATGCAAAATTATGAAAAAATCCAAACTGTTTCATTGAAGAGCAACACTTAATGTATAATGTATGATAAAATTAAAATTTTTGATATTTACAAAAAAATTAGTATTCTGTGTGAGGGAATGACTGCTAATAAAAACGCTTCCAGATATACCGACTGAAAAAAAATTCTGAAAAATTAACAAAATTTTACACCACCAATTTATGTTGCTGGACTGACAAGTGCTCAAAATGGCTTCTTCTCTGTGAAGGATGCTAGACTGCTACTGCTCTTTAGTGGGAGATATTTGAGATAATAGCAATGTGTGAGGGAATGATGGTCTAACATGGGGAAACATATAATTGATTGAGTAGACTATATAATAATTGTAAAAAATAATATTTTTATTATTTTTTGTAATGTACCAAATAAGAACTTTATTTTGCTTAGGGTATTTTTAATTATTTTTATTTCTGGATGGAAAGAAATAGGCAATAATCTATGGTAGTACAGGTGGGGGAAAGGTGAGGGAATGATGTTTGCATGATACATATTACATTTTTAAATACTAAATTTATTTATTTTTAAATTTTACTTTCTGTCCCTAATAAAGTATGTTTAGATCTTCTAATAAAAATAAAAATAAATAAAAATGTAATGAAATTAAGAGCATTTATATGACTAGGAAGCACTTTTTGCACTATTGCAGAGAATAACCCATGTATTCATTAAATTCTGGTTCTAAATACAGTCATAAAAACAATTATATTTATTACTTTTTATGGGGTGTCCATTACTGGAACAGAGGGTGCCCACTACTGGGCCAGAGGGTGTCCATTACTGGGCTTTTGATATATTTCTGTTATTTAAAGTTAAATTTCTATTCATATGGGAAAATGAGGCTATAAGAATGGTTAAATATTGTTGATAGATTAATATAATATTGAAAAAACTGGAATATAATAATTATAACTATTAATAAAAAAATAATTTTTAAAGAAATTCCTTAAGGGTGTCCATTACTGACACATCTACCCTATATTGCCTCAGATACTTTCGGCAAGATTTCAGTGTTAGAAAGAGCTTTTATAAGTTAAATAAAAATATTCATAATGCAATAGTTCTGACTACAAAAAGAACCTTCATTACTGCGATAAATAAATAAATAACGATTAAAACAATTGACAAGGTACTTACTTGAAAAACTATTTTAACGTGCTTTTATTAGAAAAAAAAATTAGCAAGTTGTAAAAAAAAGACAAAATTGCATTTTTCAAATAATGTAAACATTTATTGAGAATATTATCCTTCCCCCCCACAAAAAAAATCCCTTGAAAGCTGAAATTGTATTTCAGCAACACCAAGCGTTATGGAATGATATTCGAATACATAAAAAAGAAAAGGTTTTATTCTCGGTGACTTTCATGGATTCGTATATTTATTAAGATAAACAAATCAACGTTTGATATTATTCGAACCTGAAATATAAGTTGAATCAATAAAGATAGTGAATCCACAGGGCACAGAATATGCCTGGGCACAACTAAAATTTGTTATTTTCCCGTTTTAATGATAGGATGAGATGATAAAATTTTAAGCAGCATCGGCATCCATTTTGTTTGTTTATATGCTACTACGCATGCGCTAACCCACGTTCACAGGCAATCCGAGAGTTAACTCTCCGATTTCGGAGGATTAAAATCATGGGGTTAAAACCAGTGTTAACTCGCGAATTTAGCTCGGTGAATACCGATTTTGAGATAACCCAGCATTTAACACTAACTCGGGAGTTAACTCGCGTTGGTGAATACGGGCGTAGGTGAGTTACATTTCGTACACACGCCGAAGACTCTACTAAAACCCGCGCAATCATAATTACATACATTCACTTCACTTCATGTTTGGCAAAATATCTCAGGATATTTTGCCGAAAGTGGCAACAGTGCCATCTATATGCTATAAAAATAAGGGAAGGCAGTCATTTTGTTACAGGACTCTTTTAGAATGCTTTTCGCTCCTTCCCTTCACTTCACCCCTTTTTAATTTCGATTGTGAATGAATATTTTCGACTGTTCTTAGAGGACATTTATATTTTATAAGTAACTACCGTGCTATATTGAAAGTTTCTAGCCTCTTCAGTACCGCAGAAATCGCAATTTAGAAAGTTTTTTGCTCCTGCAACCCTCTAGGGATTGTGGCACCGACATAAAATATAGCTTATGTTTGAGCCGGTCCTATCCCCATCAATTTGCAATCATTATGTTTGAAATCGGTTTCGTATTTCATACGATTGCCTAAATGCCTAATCGTAATTTAGACCGCTTTTCGCTCACTTCATCCTTTTAAATTTGGAATTTTCTTTCGACAATTCTTAGAAAGCATTTGCATTTTTGAAGTAATTACCATTCCAAATTTGAAATGTTAGACCCCCTCTTTAACACAAAAAACGCAATTTAGAACTTTTTTTGCTTCTTAACCCCCAGGTGGTAGTGACAACAAAGTAAAATATAGGTTATGTTGGAGCGGGGACTGTCACCATCAATTTGAAAACATTACTTCTGAAATCGGTTTATATTTCCTGAGATTGCGTAGAAATCGCTATTTAAAACGTTTTTAGAACGCTTTTCGTTTATTTTCACCCCATTTAAATTTCAAATTTTTAAGGAACTCTTCTCAGAGAGCATTTACATCTCATAAGTAATTAGCATGCCAAATTTCAAGTTGCTAGCCCCTTCAGTATCACAAAAATCACAATTTAGAACGTTTTTTAAAATGCAAGCGCAAGGTGGTAATGACGTCTTGAAGTAGATCCTATATTGGAGCAAAGGCTGTTATCATCAATTTCCAACCATATTACTTTTGAAATCGGTTGGATACTTTCTGATATTGCGTAGAAATCGCCATTTAGAACATTTTTTAGAACTCTTTTCGCGCATTTTCACCCATTTTAAAGAAATGTTCTTAGAGATCATTTATATCTTAAAAGTAACTACCATTCCAAATCTCATGTTTCTAGGCCCTTCAGTAACACAAAAAATCGTATTTTCGAACGTTTTCTTTGCTCCTGTACCCCCTTTGGGGGTAGTAGCACCGACATAAAATGTAGCCTATGTTGGAGCAAGGGTTATCACCATCATTTTGACACCATTATTTTTTAAATCGGTTTGGTACTTCTTGAGATTGCGTAAAAATAGTCATTTAGAACGATTTTTAGAAGGCCCTTTTGCTCATTTTCACCTATTTTAAATTTCAAATTTTTAAAGAAATGAAATGTTCTTAGAGATCATTTATATCTAATAAGCAACTACCATGCCAAATTCCATGTATCTGGACCCCTGAGTAACATCAAAAATCGCAATTTCGAACGACTTTTTGCACCTGCCCCCCCCCCCCCCCCTTTAGGGGTAGTGGCACCGACATAAAATGTAGTCTATGTTGGATCAAGGGTTGTCATCATCATTTTGACACCATTATTTTTGAAATCGGTTTGGTACTTCTTGAGATTGCGTAAAAATCGCCATTTAGAGCGTTTTTTAGAACTCTTTTTGCGCATTTTCACCCCTTTTAAATTTCGAATTTTTAAGAAATGTTCTTAGAGATCATTTGTATCTAATAAGTAACTACCATGCCAAATTACATGTATCTGGGCCACAGAGTAACACCAAAAATCGCAATTTCGGACGACTTTTTGCTCCTGCCCCCCCCCCCCCCCCTTTAGGGGTAGTGGCACCGACATAAAATGTAGCCTATGTTGGAGCAAGGGTTGTCATCATCAATTTCCATTACTTTTGAAATCGGTTTGGTATTTCCTGAGATTGCGTAGAAAACACCATTTAGAACGTTTTTTGCGCATTTTCACCCCTTTTAAATTTCGAATTGTTTAGGAAATGTCCTTAGATATCTTTTATATCTTATAATTAACTACCATTCCAAATTTCATTTTTCTAGGCCCTTCAGTAACACAAAAATCGGATTTTTAGAACGTTTTTCGCTCCTGCACCCCCCCTTTTGGCCAGTGGCACGGACATAACATATAGCCTATGTTCTAAGTTAGACTAACACCGCCATTTTGATACCATTACTTTTGGAATCAGTTCGATAGTTCCAGAGCTTACCTCCTACAAATAAACAATTTTTACCTCTTTACAATATCAGTATAGAATAGATAGTATAGATAGGAAAACGTTGTTTGGTTCTTCGTCATATAAATCGTAATTTCTGCAAATTTCACTCATTCATTTATTTCTAAAATGCACTTAGTTAATGGTTCCGTCAGATTTGCTTGTTGCGCCAGAAAAATATGAGAATCTTTTTAGGGACTTATCTTTTGATGAGATGTCATAAAGTTAATTATGCGTTAGGGATTAACAGTTATTGTGAGGTACGAAGTTGTTAAAAAAATGAGATATTACATTTAGAACAACTTTTATGCAATTTTTATTAAACTTTTTTTCCGATTTACATTTTCGGTATCGGTCTCGGACTCTAATGACAAAAAAATGTTTCGGGCTCGGATTTAAAATCGTCCGGTTCGGGCTTCGAAAAGTGAGCCCGAACTCATTTCTCATGTGTAAGTGTCCACTGGTTCTGGAAACTTTCTTTGGTCCCATGATGGACCACTCGAAATCAATAAAAAATGCTCCAAAGTACCCCGAAAATAAACGAAATTGTTTGCCTAGACGCGCGGGGTGCACACACGACCAGAAATAAAGCCATACTGAACAGGAGAACGCGTGGTCGCTCCCTTTGTTTACAGAAATTGCAGCGATGTCACTAGGGTACACCGACGAAATCCGAGGCAACCAACGAAAACAGAGACAATTTTTTTGCGGAAAAAATCGAAGAAAACCGAAACCGACGATAAGCGAAGTCGAAGAAAACCGAGGTTATTACTGTACAGTGATGGAACAGCATGGACCTCATTTTGGGGCAGCAAAAATGTTCATTTTGGAGCAGAAAATAACTATTTTGGAGCAGCAAAAAGCCAGTTTGGAGCAGTAAAAATGCTCATTTTGGAGCAGAAAATAACAATGTTGGAGCATCAAAATGTCATTTTGGTATTCTTTGATGAAATTCGCGTTTTTCCTGCCATTCTTTAACGAAATTTGCGTTTTTTCAGCGATCTTTTGACCAAATTTGCATACTGTTCGTAATCTTTTGACAAAATTTGCGTTTTTTCCAACCCTTTGTTGAAATCAGCGTGTTTTTCGCTATCTTT
This sequence comes from Maratus speciosus, assembly GCA_963932465.1. Lineage (NCBI taxonomy): Eukaryota > Metazoa > Arthropoda > Arachnida > Araneae > Salticidae > Maratus > Maratus speciosus. Next base: position 92,170,504 of record OZ010786.1, on the reverse strand, counting down.
TGACGAAATTTGCGACCTTTTGATGAAATTTGCGGTTTTTTGCGGCCTTTGGATGAAATTTGCGATTTTTTAACGAAATTCGCATTTTTTCACATACTTTTGAACCTGTTTTGTTTGTTTTTTGATGAAATAGCTTTACTTTGACAAAATTCAAGTTTTTTGGCGATTTTTTGACAAAAGTCGCGCGTTTTTCGCCATCTTATGACGAAATTCGCGTGTTTTTTGCGACCTATATGATGAAACGATTTTTCGCGACATTTTAACGAAAGTAGCGTTTTTTCATGATCTTTTGACGAAGTTAGCTATCCTTTTGCAAAATTCACGTTTTATTTGCACTCTTTTAACGAAATTGCGTTTTTTTTCACGATCTTTTGACCGCATTTTGTTCGCTTTTTTGGATGAAGTTAGCGCTCCTTTGACAAAATTCACATTTTTTTCGCAATCCTTTGACGAAATTCACGTGTTATTCGCGATCTTTTGACGAAATTCACGTGTTTTTCACGATCTTTTGACGAAATTCACGTGTTTTCCGCGATCTTTTGACGAAAATCTCGTGTTTTCCGCGACCTTTTGACGAAAATCTCGTGTTTTTCGCCATCTTTTGACGAAATTTCAGAACTTTAAATGAAATTTGCGGGTTTTTTTCTGTGTCTTTTAAATAAATTAGCAGTTTTCACGATATTTTGACCATGTTTTGTTCGTTTTTTGACGAAATTCGCGTGTTTTTCGCGATCTTTGACGAAATTTGCGATCTTTTGACGAAATTCACGTGTTTTTCACGATCTTTTGACGAAATTCACGTGTTTTCCGCGATCTTTTGACGAAAATCTCGTGTTTTCCGCGACCTTTTGACGAAAATCTCGTGTTTTTCGCCATCTTTTGACGAAATTTCAGAACTTTAAATGAAATTTGCGGGTTTTTTTCTGTGTCTTTTAAATAAATTAGCAGTTTTCACGATATTTTGACCATGTTTTGTTCGTTTTTTGACGAAATTCGCGTGTTTTTCGCGATCTTTGACGAAATTTGCGATCTTTTGACGAAATTCGCGTATTTTTCGCGATCTTTTGACAAAATTCCCGTGTTTTTCGCGATCTTTCGAGAAAATTTGCGTGTGTTTTGCGATCTTCTGACGAAATTTTTGTTTTATTCGCGATCTTTTAACGAAATCAAGTTTCTTCGCGATCTTTTGACCGCATTTTAACGAAATTAGCGATCCTTTGTTAAAATTCACGTTTTTTCCCGTGATCATTTGACAAACATCGCGTGTTTTTCGCGAAATTCGGTGGAAAATGATCGATTTGGCTCAAGAATTATTATCGAATTGGCGCAGTTGGGCGCAATTTTGTTGAAAAATGATCGTTTTGGCGCAATTGGAGCAGCTGTTCCATCACTGACTGTATAATGTAAAAATGCACTTTTATTAAAATATTTCACACAGTCTAGGAAAAACTGGCATGGTGTTAGTTAAGTTCAAACTACATAAAACCATTTTTTCACACTTAAATTTGATTTTTTTCCCCCAGAAAATTTAGCACTGAAAATGTGCGTTACTGAAAGTATGACCCACATTCATGCACACAGAATGCGCAATTTGAACACTACGGGGGGGGGGGGGATCTGCGTATTGCTGCTATTCTCCACTCCTTTTTTGTCTTGGGGCTGTATATAACATTATCACTTTAGGGGGAAGAGGGGTCTCGCACTTGATATCGTAAGATATCTCGGGGGGGGGGGGGTGTCTTTGATATCGTTATCATTTTTGATCCAACCAAAATTTTCCTTTTTTGGTAACTGTTTTTACATCAATATATTCCGTTATTATTATTATTTTTAGGTAGATTTCGTAAGAAATACTACCTATTGCAGTCGTTACCATGGTGCGACTTTTGAAAAATTCCTTCATAACTTTTCATTATATGACCCCAGGAACCTAAAACCACCCCCACCTAAAACGTTTATATATATATATATATGTATGTATGTACTAAATTTTGTCCGCACGATAAAAGTCGCAATTATGCACGGATCGTCTTCAAACTCGCCAACAACTTTGAGATGGTTAATATCTCGGCGGGGATTGAAAATGAGCAAAATCGGCCCAAGGGAATGGGAATGGGGAGGACTCAAAATTTTGAATAAACCGTCTTAACATGATTCTGATAAAACCAGCTCTTACCCAACAATGACAGGAAAAAATAAATATTTTTCGTTATAGCAGTTGCCAACAATTAAAAAAAAAAGCAATAAAATTCTCACCACAACAATTACTTTTCTATTGCAAGTTTTCACGTGAAAAATTAAATTAAATAAATAGTTTGAGGAATTTAAAAACTGAATATTACGTCATAAGTTTTCTAGGGCAAGCTTTCCCCATGAAAACTCAAAATGAAATAAATAGTTTGACGAATTAAATATATATATATATATATATATTGCGTCATATTGGAAATATAATGGACCTCAGCAGGTGAATATGTAACGTCATGTGAGTTTGAAAAAACTTATTAAAACATGATAAAAACCCGACTATGGAAATATTAACATATTTTAGCACTTTGAGGTTCTCTGAATTTGCTTTAGCCATTTTTAAACCTATTCCATACACATGCGTGTGTGTATTCGTGTATAGTAGAATTTTCACAAAATGTTTAGCTCCCTTAGAGCTCATTTTTACTGAAGGAACTGGGTTTATCTCTAATCTTGATTAAAGTTTTGTTGGTGAATATGGTACTTAACTTCGAAATCTACCTCCGCCTGTAGGCCCGAGCCGGCAGGGATTTTTTAGTCATCTATTTTTATGAAAATACAAAATTATTATTAAAACCATTAAATGATTACAAAATCATTTCATTCCAAAATAGTTAATATCCCAACGTTCGCCATTCTTATTCTTTTGTCATATGCGCATATAAGTCGTTGTTAGAGAAACCAGATTCGAAATGACACTGCCATGTTTACGAGCAAAAAATGGGGAATAATGTTGTCCACCTGTTTTGTTTATAAGAAGTACTGCTAACCCTCGTCCAGGGTAGAGGTCTACACGGTCCAAAATTTCCAGGCCCGGGCCCGGCCCGACTCATAGAAAAAATTTTGGCCTGGTCCGGAAAAAAGTTAAAATAAAGGCTCGAGTGAATTGCTACAAAACATTGATATTTACGTCGACTTGGTTAAAAATTTGACTCTTACGAAAAGTTCTGACCAAAAATATTTATCTTAACTTTTTTTCACGTTTCTAAACTTCATTTTTATATAAGTGCCGCAGTCTGCGATATTTATTTTTTAATGAATCGCTATTTCTTCTATGTAAATGTTTCAGTTACTAATATTAATCCATATTCCATGCATTGAATTGTTAAAAATCTGAAAAATGCTATACAGTAAAATCTTCTAAGACTCAATTACACAGAAAAGAAAAACATGCGTTATACACAAGTTCCCTTCTTAGCAATGTAAATGTATTATATATTCTTTTCTTACGTATTAGTATATTAATTTTGCATGGATCAACACGTTTTTCAGTTTAAAACAGGATTCCGTCATAGGCAGGTTCCTTTTCACACATTTCACTATATTTTAATTAGCGTAGAAATTTACTATTCTTTAAAAAGAATAAATGTTAATGTTTAATTGTAGAATAGTGGCGATTCAAAAATGTATGCATATTTTGTAAAAATATTTGGACCAGGCTTAATTTTACTGACTTTTGAACGGACAGGTCGCGCCGAGACAATGATTTTCACACGAGCTGGCTCAAAACTAGGACTGAAAAATTTGGGCCGAAAAGAAACCAGCCCCGGCTCTGTACAGAAAAAAAAGTTAGGACCGGCCCGATTCTTCCGGAAAAAAGTAAGGCCCGAACCCGGCCCGTAAAGAGTAGTCACTAGGCCCGGCCCGAGCCTTCAGAAAAAAGTATGGCCCGGTCCGAGTGCCACAAATGAAAATAGGTCTCTAGTTTAGGGGGCAAGGGCAATAAGACAATATTATTGTTAAATGCATTATGTAACAAAAAGCTATCATTAAATACTGTTAACGCGTCAGAACATGCGCCCGTTTCTATTACGTTATTACACGCGTGGGTTAAATCTTAAATCTCACCCCATTTTGTCTCCTATTATATTTTTGGCTAAATGCGTTTTAAAAACAAATCAACTGCTCTATATTGTAAAATGCATCAATACTACTTCTTTTAGGGAAAAAATCATGCTTTTCATATTTATTTTCAGATTTTGTAGCAGTTTCTGCAAAAATAACGTTTTTTTTCCCTAAAAAATATGCAAAAGATTTGTTTTACACCTTAAAAGATAAATTATTTCACAAAATTTATATTAATTACATTTAATACTCTTTCATCAATATATACAAGTTACAAGTAGTTTTTATGTTAGTCTTTCATTAAAATTATTTTAGTGTGTGTTATCCCGTCAGAAATGAAAGGTTTCTATGCGCCCGGGATTCTTTAGTCCTAAGAGGTATATTTCTCCCGTCCACGCGGAGAAAGAAAAGCATTGCTTCACCCATCCCTTCTCGACCTTCATTTTGAAAGGTACAAGGCAGGTCAGAAGCGTCCTCAAAAAGGGTCCTAAATAGGCCCCAAATTTTGCCTGGATCGACCCCTGTGTGTGCTGACGGGTTAAATAGTATTTCTTTAAAGTGTTATTTGATATAACACTTATTTCATATATTATAGTGATATTTTATTAACTTATCTTCATTTAAATCAGTAAAGTAAGCTAATAATAAATGTATAACCATACTTGTATGTAATTGCAAACCAGGGTTGGTAAGTTTTTGCCATAGGCGGAAAAAACCTGGTTAAAACCGTCCCACCAAAAATACGTTTTTGCCAAAGTGGTGACAAAAATAGGCTGTCCGTTTAATTTTTTTTTTAGAAAAAGAGAAAAAAAAATATTTCATGAAAGAAAAAAGGAACTTAATACTTAGTTAAAAAATCAATATTCTAAATTTATTTTTTAACTCTTAAGTTAAATAAGTATAATTATGCATTTTATGAAAGAATACTAACTTTTATGACAAAATTATAAATAAAACCTATGTACAGGCTTACTTTTCCAATGACCAACTACAAAGCAGGGTGCAATACTCTGGTATTTTGTTATCTGTCTTGTGATAATTTGACAATGGACTGCTGGATTTGAGAATTTCAAAAGAGTGTTTGGGGGGGGGGGGGGGGGGAATATACAGTCGGACCTCTATTTAACGAACCTCTATTTTGCGAACTTTTCCTCGGAACCAACAACATTTTGCGAATTTCTTCGTAAAATAACCTCCAAATAGCGAAGTGTATTCTCTATTTAACGAACTTTTTCTTCTGATATAATTTTTTTTCTTCCTATTTCTCAAAATACTTACGGACACTTCAAACTTATTCCTTCTTTTACACATTTTATAATGCTCAATAACCTTGAATTAGTTTTACCAGGTACCTAATTCAACAAGGGCAGTGAAATCCCTGTCATTCTTTGCATTTCATCCAGTAATTGCAAACTTTCAGTATCCCCCTTTCACACTCAAAAGGGCTGTTCTGTAGTAAATAAGTTTCATTAATTAAATTTAAGGACGCATGTAGTAATACAATGTTTAAAATTACTTGTTATAATAAATACGATAATGTCATTAAAATTCATTAATTTTAATGTAAATATCTTGTTAAAACTGAAAATACAGTGTATTTTCCGAACAATATTCTTTTAAATTCTTTTTGTCCTTGCAGATTTCTTTTTGATGGGTAAAATGAATAATAATAATAAAAAAAATAAATATGATTTACAAAAACAAGTGGGATTAGTTAAGTTTTTTAATAATGTTTAGTGTTTATGAATTAAAAATCTGTTTTGAGTAGTTTAAAATATTTAAAAAGGTTCATCTCTATTTAACGAATTTTCCACATAACGAACTTTTTTTCGGGATTTAGCGACTTCGTTAAATAGAGGTCCGACTGTAGTACAAAAAGATAAAATGGTTACAGGCTACTTACTGAAAGTAAAGAATATAACTTTTTGTCCCTTTCTTGGAGTGTAAGAGGGACGAAAAAAAGTTCTAGTTTCCTAACACGACATAACAGAGAGTTTTTCAATTTAATTTAATTACTTTTTCATCTGTACCAGACTAGTTTGGTTTCATCAGATAAATAATTATAAATTAGTACCAAAGACTTAAATATTTACAAATTTTTAAGACTCATTACATAAAACAAAAATAGCAAAGTTATATAAAACCTTTTGATAATTAAAAAAATATTAATGCCTGACAAAATACTTTACTTGAGAAAAAAAAAAATAGCTATCAGATTTTTAATTTGATTCTTAAATTCCTAAGTATTAGACTGAATTCCACCTAATTTATAAAGATTTAAAATATCTAAAAATATTTAATTATATTTATTAATTAGCAAATTAAATAAAAATATTAAATGACATGTTATTAATTTAACTGTTTATACCATTATTATCCTTATTAGCTTATAGATTTGATTACAGATTAAACACAAATAAAAATTTGCCATTTTTGCCGGTTTTTTCCATTTTTGCCCTGGTTTTTTCTAGTTTTTGCCACTGTCCTGGCAAAAATGCCAACCCTGTTGCAAACGTATATAAAAAAAAAGAAAAAATTATAAAAAAGAATTTTTAGACACTGATAACGATGTTATAGGGGAGGGGGGAGATTCGAGGAATGATAACATATGATATTGTAAGGGGGGAGGGGGTTCAAAATTGCCAAAAAGTTGATAATGTTATATACATACAGCCCCTTGTGCTTATGCACTGTAAACTAGTCAAATGTGCCAATTCCAAAACTTTCTTCTATCTCATACATAACATGTTAATACTTTAAAATTCGCTATCACAGTGCCAAAATTAAATGACAAGCTATGAATTTAGAAAGGAAATATAAGCATAGCATTTTTCAAACAAATCATTGAATTTCAGCACCCACCCTCTTAGATGTCTGCAACCAGAATTCTAAACCCAAAGAGAATAAAAGCGACACCTGTGTAGGGCTGTATACATCCAAGCCTAATAATAATCTGTTTACACTGCCGTGCAAAGTCTTTGATCAAACGTATTAATTAACAAAAAAGAACAAAGTGTAGTGAAATAGTAACGAATTTAATTATAGAACGTTGTTATACATGATGTAATAACAGAATATAGGTGGTTATTTTAAATATTTAACATAAAAAATATAATTGAACTCATATTTTGCTTTCGTCAATATGACATCCTTTAGCGCTTTTTACAATATATATAGTATAATTAGCGCAATAGCATATTTAGCGCTTTGCACAATTTTGGCATTCAAAACACCAATTTTTCCAGTGTTTCATGGCTTATGTTTTTCGAGGTATCATGCAAACTTTGCCAAACACTTTGAAGATTTATTGGGAGTCATTATTCGAAATTTTCTGTACATTTCATCCCACTATTTTTCTATAAGATTGAGATCAGGCGATTGCGGTGGCAATCAGAGGTGTCTCCCCTTCCAATATTTGTGAATTTGAGCTTAGAGTTGGGAATTTCTAGATTTTCGGAAGACCTTTTTTCTTTTAAAAAAATAATAGTAAAATAAATATAATTTTTTTTTATTGTTTTGGTGACTTCTTTTCTGTGAACTGTAACTGTAAACAAGTTAAATAATCAAAAGAAATACAAAAAGAAAGCAGCTAAATTCAATCAGCCATTGTGTTTCTCTATTCTATGAAAATATCATACATCCACTAGACCTTAATTTCTCTACTCCTGTCCATCAATAACTGACTCTAATCCGTATCATTATTTCCTCCAAAACTTTGTTCCTTACTCAACAATTTCAAAACTGACTATTTTCATATAAAGAGCAATTGTAATTTGTACACAATAGAAGACAAAGAATTCTTAAACCTTAAACTAATGCTAGTTGACTAAAAATAAATAGAAAAGAGTCATTTCATGTTAGATCTCTAAAAATAAAATAAACCTTCCATTTAAAAAATATCCTACTGTCACAAGCGAAAATTAGACAACAAATTATTCATGTGTCTTCTGATTGGCGCTATATCAATAGGTTGTCGGCAGAGCGTTTATACAAGGTCCTTAGTCGTTGCCATCAATGCCAGATATAAATCTGCAAATATCACACATTTTCTTTTAAAATAGCATTCTAGTTGACTAAAAATAAATAGAAAAGAGTCATTTCATGTTAGAACTCTAAAAATAAAATAAACCTTCCATTTAAAAAATATCCTACTGTCACAAACGGAAATTAGACATCAAATTATTCATGTGTCTTCTGATTGGCGCTATATCAATAGGTCGTCGGCAGAACATTTATACAAGGCCCTTAGTATTTGCCATCAATGCCAGACATAAATCTGCAAATATCACACATTTTCTTTTAAAATAGCATTCTATTCTAATACTACAAAAGAGAAACCAGATGTCTCTTTCCCCTTCATTTTGATCTCAAATAGCATTAAAATAAGTTAATATGGAATAACTAATATTTAAGAAATTTGCAAACTCATCTTTTAATCTTTATTTTCATGCCGAATTATTCCAAGATAGGAAAATAGAAAATGAACTAGCTTTGATTTAAAAATGAAAAGAGGATGTTTGTCCTTGAAAAGCCGATTTTTCCTACAGGAAGTATAAGATTAGTAGGACTTATGTATGTAGCTACATAAGCATGTTGTGCATAACTTTGGTGTTAACATTAACTTATTAAATTCCTTATTTTCATCTTTATGGTAGGAGGACAAACACAGAAATATGAAATTCTCTTTCCAATTACCCCAACTGACAATACTAAAATTTAAAATTGAGGAAGTTTTTTTTAATGAATTGAAATTTTATTAGAGCGTTCTTTACAACCAATTACTGTATTGCAGACTTTTAAGTCTAGAGCAAACATTTTCATAATTGTTTTCTAAGAACCACAGGTGTACATTTGTAATATTATTGATATAAACCAAGGTACAAGTGTATGCTGCACTACAAAACTTCACTTCACAGATACTCCCCTAAAGCAGACCTAATTTTTTTAATGGCTCCAGCCACTGCTCCCAGTCATAGTAAACACCCCCCACACACTCCAAAAAGCAATCAACCAGACAATTTTTGCAATCTTACACTGTCTAATTTAACAAGGCTTCGCTGCACTTTTTGTTTTAGTACGCATTTTCTCTCTTTGAACAATGAAAAATACAGGGCAATTCATAATTAATGGTTCTTACTTTTTCTCTTACATAGGCAGCCCGTCTCTTCAAATTATTTCAGCCACATTGTAATGCAATGGAGAGATGCTTCTTCATAAAATCGGTTCAGAAATGACACTGAATGATTACAGATGATTACAGAAGGTTCTGCATATTCTAACAAACAATAAAGCTTTTCTGGGCTGCCAAATAGAACTTGGAAAGTTACACTTTCATGATGTATACTTGTGAAATAAATTCATTACAGGAGTCACAGACATATTCTCTTTATGTACAATTCATTTTGAATTACCCTGCATAATTTGCATCAATAGTAATCAAACTAGCTCACACATTAAATGGAACTACATACTTCTGTTTATTGATTTACAAAATAGATACAGCTGACTGAGATAAGCAAAATTTACATGATTTCATACAATGCATATATGGATAAGTCTCTGGTCCAAACAAAATAACTAAATCTGCATGAGAGCAACAGGATGTATATTTGTCTGGGAAGAAGAAGAAAAAAAAAATATATATAACATAAGAAAGACTATTATGACTTAAAATTATTAAATACAAAAATTAACAAAACAACAATCTAGTTACTACTTAACATTTCATTTATCAAAACTTAGATCAGGGTGTCTACAGAAATTCTAAAAAAAAGTTCCCTGATTTTTCCATGATTTCCCTGAGTATTTTTATCAGACTTCCCTGATTTCCATCATTAACAATACACATACGGTATTTTTTCATGTATGCCGATTCCTCGTATAACACACTTATCCAGCTTGCTAATATCTCATTTGGGAGAAAAAACAAGAGAAAAACATAAAATTGCCTAATATTCATTAAGTATTGGTTGACAGTTTTATAAATCTGAACTTAACTAACTTCATAGCGACCAACTTCATATAGAAGCGAATGGATATAAGGTGACCAGAAAGTTTCCTCATTTTCTGAAAAATATTCAATTCTAAGACTTATCTAAATCTGACGGGATAACTAATTGGATTAAGCTGGCCACCTGGTCAGGTTATGCTAATGTACCATTTAAAATTTTTAAAAATGCGTAAATTGCCTTCAATATAAGTGCTATGTACAGAAAATCAGGACATCTGATCACCTTAATTTACGTTAAATATCAAAAACTCATACCATGCGCATCTTTTAAAAAATATTGGGAAAGATGAATCAGCATGTGAAAAAATATGGTACAGTCGTGGAAAAAAAAAAGTGAACACCCCCTACTAACTCCTCAACAAATCATCATAGAAGACAATTACTGGTACCGAACGATTGGAAATAAAGTCTAATTTTAAATGATGTATATAAAATTTTCTTAGGGGGTCATCTACATATTAAAACGAATCCAAACTTCAGTTTTTTCAATGGCAATACCCAATTTTAACGAGATATTTCAAATCTTCGGTTCAAACTATGCCTAGACACCAAATTTCAAGTCATTTGAATGATAAGTTTTTGAATTATAAACATTCAAAATTTAGTGCTTCTAATGTTAAATTACATTTTCATATTTTTATTTATATCTCCCGAAATTATGCTCCTAATGTGCTAATTTTTTTTGTAGTAATAATACTAATATACCCAAACATAAATAAGCTGAATTTGCAATTTTTATAATTTTATGATATGAATTATGAAATTAATATTAAAAAAAATTATGAATTGCAACCTACAATTTTTTTGATGGATTTAGATTTATTAAGTCCTGCTTTATGGAAATTCAAAAATTTCACATTTTTCTTCCAAGTAGTTTTCAAATTATGCTTAAAAAACGGCAAAATGATGGTTTAAGGGGCCGTCTATGATGGAAGTGAGTAGACATTTTGAAATTTATTCTGCTGTACTGTAATCTAACACGCTTCATTGACTCCTTGAGTGGCGCTTAAGGTGCCTTGATCAAGGAAGTGGCTCTCTCGGTTAACAATCCAGTGCGGAACTTCAATTTGGATACAGCCCTTAAAATACGCTCGTTTTAAAATAATTAATTTCTTGGAAACTTATGGTACGAATTGCATAAAAATTCGTTTTTAGGCTAATTGAAGGGTGTAGAGTTCATTTATTCTGTCAGAATTGGGTACTGCTATTGAAAAAAACAAAGTTATGGTTCATTTTAATATGTAGATGGCCCCCTAAGCAAATTTTGTATACATCATTTAAAAGTAGACTTTATTTCCAATCGTTCGGTACCAGTAACTTTCTTCTACGATAATTTGTTGAGGAGTTAGTAGGGGGTGTTTACTTTTTTTTTTCCATGACTGTACATAAAATAGATGAATCAGTCCCGTTGGCAAGGTGAAAATGCAAATATTTTCGCAATATAGACAAATTTCCCTAATTTTCCAGTATTTTTACAAAGTTCCCTGATTTTTTCAGAGTGATAAACCTCCCTGATTTTTCCATGATTCCCTGATTTCCAGATTCTGTAGACATCCTGTAGATGTATCCATTAATTCAAAAAATCACCATTCTTTTTAAATGTAGAAATGAACAATGAGAGTTTTGTTTTAGAGATAGCCTATCTCAATTCTTTCGTTAAAAAGACATAAGGGGCCTTCCACAAATGATGTCACGCTTGGAGAGGGGTGGGGGAGGTGGGTTCGTGAAATTGTGACAGTTTGTGACAAGGGGGTGAAGGGGATATGAAGAAATGTGACATCACACATTTTGGTTAAAATAAAAGCATTAAAAATCAGCAGATTAAATTTTGAAGTTATTTTGAAATTTAAGAATTTTGTGTTTATAAAGTAGATTTAAAGACAAATATATTAAATTCCATTTCAAATTTTAAAATACGACTGTTTTCAACTGCTCTTTCATATTAATATTTTATTACTATTTTATATTAATTATGTTTTTGTTATAAACCAAAATCTTATATCAGACAAAATAAGTACATGAATCATTTTTATTGTTATGCTCACAAATGTCGTTAAAACACATAGTTAAAGTTTAAAAATAAAGTTTGAAATAGAGTGATTTGTTTCTGAACTAAGTATATGTTTATGTAATATAGCGTGACATGTGACAATGGGGGGGGGGGGGGGGGGGCATGGTGAAGTGTGACATTTTGTGACAAAGGAGGGGGAGGGGTCAAAAATATTGAAAAAATGTGTGACATCATTTATGAACCGCCCCTAAAGAGTAAATACACAGCCATTGATTGACAGCTCTTTTTCAAGTTGCTTTTTAACACTGACAATACTGCTTTAGTGATATTTTTCATCCCAGTAGCAGAAACAGTGGAGCACGGCAGCAGGCACTGCAGACTATTTTAAACCTTGAAGATTAATCCACCAACTTAAAAAGAAATGCTGGGCTTAAAAAACAACTGAAATTAACTTTAAGACTCTAGATTTATGTAATTTGTTGTACCCTTTTATTATATTTTCTTTATAAATACAAATTTTGCTTATTTTATGGGTTTCTGTTATTTCTTATGACAGTTCTTAGTCTGTCTAGCAATGTTATGTCACAGATAAATTTTAGTTAGCTGTTCACAGAAAATTTTGCTTCTGGACATTTCATTATCCTAACTAAGCATATCAGATGAAATACAGTAGACTCCTTCAAATCCGCACAGCTCGAGCTCAGGACCAGAGATTGTGCAGATTTTAGAATTTTGCAGATTTCTGGTCGGTTCTTTGTTTAGATTTTTTTAAATGCAATTTGAATGTAATAACGCAGTCAAAATTATAATGAATGCTTGGAATATAGTAAAACATTAAAATAATTAAGTAAAGTTATAAACTACAGTAATAAAAAGTAAGATAATTTTTAAAATGATCAAATTATTAAAAGTAAATATCAAGTAAATAATTAATAATGTATAATTAAATATGCATAATAAAGATGAGATACATTTTCCTTGAAATATTAAAATACCTACAGAATGATTTAAAACTAAAAAATTCTAATTTTGTTCTTACATCTGGACTGAAAGTTTCATTGTTTACATCTGTGACAATGTGTGGATTTCAGGCATTTGCGGATTTGAGGGAGTCTACTGTACCTTTAATCTAACAGGGCTTTAGTGGAGGATATACAGTAGTATATACTGTATAAACAACTTTCTGGCTTTTTTAAAGAAACTCTGTATACTGTCTGTTTCTCGAGTAAAGGTATAGAGTATATTTTCTAGCATGTACCTATGCTTTTTTTTATAACTACAGCACTGATGATTGATTGATTTTACAGATTTCATGAAGAATTACAATTAAACAAAAGGGTACTTTTGTATTAGTCGGCAAAGGTTTATGCATGTGTATGTATAGTGTTGCAACGTCCAGTGTCACAAAATGTGGGACAGATAGATAAAAAAAAAAAAGCGAGATGGTGGCTTCTAAATTGGGACAAAAAATACAGTAAACCACATGAAAACAACCTGTCTATAATGAAATCCTGTCTTAAACATAAAAAATTTTATTCTTAGCCCAGTCAATCTGGGTTTTGGAGAAGTTTTTTCTTTTTCTTCCTTTATGTTTTTTGGGGGTGCTGAACATAATTTTAAACTTTGTCACCTCGTTAAAAAGTTTTTAACTTTGTCACCTCGTCTGCTTAAAAAGTTATAAGCGAAAAACCATGAAACAATTGGGGTTTTTTCGGATTTTCCATTGTGGTCGCTAAAGGGTTAAACTTTTTTGCAAAAAAACTGCTGCACCAAATTAAACTAGAGAAAATTTCCTACATTTTTCATATACTATGTTTTTTTCTAAGATGAATACTTTTGGCTATACGAGCAAAAAGAATTCTAGCGATATATTCAAATTCCATCATCTGAGGACGAAAATGCAATACAATCACAATGCATCCATTTCAATCACCAATTTGAAGCTTTTTAGTGAATTGTAGTTGCATTTAGAATATGTTAACATTTGTTTACCAAGTTTTAAACCTTTTATATATTTATTAACCAAATAAATTGAAATAAGGAAATTAAGAAAAATATAAATCACAAACACTCCGAACAGATGAGAGCACAATTTTTATTTTCCTACCAATCTGATTGTGACTATTACATGGTTGTAATTGTACAATTATAACTATTATAAGTTTAATATAATAACACAAGTGGAAGATTGTAAACAGCAAAAAAAAAAGAGAAATGCAGAGTTGTTCTCCCATTAATGTCATTTTGGTAGCTTTAAAAGGCCTGGTTGATTTTCTTCGAAAGGAGGCTCATCATTATCTTGATTACTCAGTTTGAGTCTCCACTTGGCTTAAAATATCCTAATTTTGAATAGAATTGGCTTGTCAACCTCTATTTCCAAGTCAATTTCGGCGATGAAGTAGCTGAGGTTGCCACAATGGCCATCCCAGTTCAAACAAAACAGCGAACAAAACAAATCTGCATTCCTATAGCCATTTTTTCCACTGCTGTTTGTTTTGAATTTGCAGGATTTTTTTCGCAGAACAGCTTCTGGTGCATGAGTTTGACAGTTGTTATTTGTGTTCTCTCGATTTTATTCCAGCCCCATTCCTTAGTTTTTTTACAGTTGCCTAGCCATAGCTGTACTGGTGGTAAACTCTTAAACATGTGTATCAAGTTGCATCTTCTGTTGTAGGAAGCGACGCTATATTTGCAACGGTCTTAAAATAATTCTTTCCCTTACTGCAGTAATAATGCTGTAAGCTAGTGCAGTACTCCTGTCCTAGCATTTTTTAAGGTCTACTTTTCTTTTTATTAAAAATAGTGTTTCTATGAAAATCTTAATGGTTTCTGTAACGAAAGACTCATTCTCTTTCAAAACTCGTCTGGAGGAGGATACTGAGTATATTTGTAAACCTTAGGCCGAATATCTTCAGCCACTACCCTCGCCGTCTGAACAATACGCCGTCATTTTTCTTGGGGAGATGACCATCATTGTTGATATCAAACATCACTCAAAATCGTATGACATATGTTTTCTACGTCTTCAGAAATCCTCTTCAAGTTGCAGCAATGTGTTTTCGTTTGTGTACAGTTTACGGCCTTTTTTATGTATCCTTAGAGACTCCTTGTTCAATAAATAATTCCGTTTCCCATCTTTTCATTTTTTACTTGCTAATCTGAAGAACTCCGCACCAAACGCTTCTGTGCCATCATGAATATCACTTCATGTCTCACAGAATCGTTTTAAAACACATAATTTTTAATTAAATGCACACTGCACAAACATTAAAGCAAATGCATAACCTACCATCGAGACGTCTAGAAACAAACTGAGAGCTGATCTTTCAATTTTAACACGAGCCAAAAAAGCCCTGATGGAGAGGGGAAGGAGGAGAAAGGTGAGGGGCTTCTTATAATATCATGTGCATGGAGCCATGGAAGTGTTTTAAGGACACCCACCCACTCGTTTTGCATTCACAAAAATATTACATTAAGCGTTTCAGACATCCGATTATGGAATTTGAATATATCCCTAAAATCCTTTTTACTCGTATTGCCAAAACTATTCATCTTAGAAAGAAATATTGTGCAAGAAACAAACAACAAACTCGATACACATGTCTAAGAGTTTACCACAGGTACAGATATGGCTAGGTAACTGTAAAAAAAGCTAAGGAATGTGTCTGGAATAAAACCAAGAGAAGCACCACACCAATAACAACTGTCAAACTCACTGACCAGAAGCTGTTCTACGAAAACAATCCTGCAAATGCAGCAGAACAAACTGCAGTGGAAAGTGTGGCTGTAGGAATGCAGGTTTGTTTTGTTCGCTCCTCCGTTTGAACTACGATGGGCATTGTCACAATCTCAGCTCCTTCATTGCCGAAAATGACTTGGAAATAGAGGTTGACAGGCCAATTCTCTAGACTATTTTAACACTAGAATGCCCAGAAAAATTTCTCAAGTTTCATAAAAATATTTGACTGATATATTTAACATAAATCTGAGTGGTTTAAATTTAAGTTATTTTATGAAAGAATTTCTAATTCCAGTTGACATTTAACCCCTTTGGGACGAGCATCATTTACAGAATTTTTAACGTTTTATCACCGGTTTTTAAAAACAGAAATTTTTGCCTAATTGAATCGGGAAAATGCTCGCATTAAATAAAGCAAAATTTACAATTAAGTTTTTCTGGTGAGAATAATCACGGATTCTGAGCACCTGATGAGACACGAATACCGGTCGCTCGTCACCAAGGGGTTAATCATATGGTCGGAGTCGGATCGATTGATTCCGGGCGTTCTGGTGTTAAGCCAAGCGAAGTCCCAACTTGAGCAATCAAGATAAAGATGGGCCTCCTTTCGAAGAACATCAACCAGCCCTTTCAAGGCTACCAAAACGACATTAATGGGAGAACAACTCTGCATTTCTCTTTTTTTAGGTAGATTTCGTAAGAAATACTACCTATTGCAGTCGTTACCATGGTGCGACTTTTGAAAAATTCCTTCATAACTTTTCATTATAGGACCCCAGGAACCCAAAACCACCCCCACCTAAAAAGTTTATATATATATATGTATGTATGTATGTACTAAATTTTGTCCGCACGATAAAAGTCGCAATTATGCACAGATCGTCTTCAAACTCGCCAACAACTTTGAGATGGCTAATATCTCGGCGGGGATTGAAAATGGGTAAAATCGGACCAAGGGAATGGAAATGGGGAGGGTTCAAAAATTTGAATACCATCTTAACATGATTCCGATAAAATCAGCTCTTACACAACAATAACAGAAAAAAATAAATATTTTTCGTTATTGCAGTTGCCAACAATTAAAAAAAAAGCAATAAAATTCTCACCACAACAATTGCTTTTCTTTTGCGAGAATTTCACGTGAAAAATTAAATAAAATAAATAGTTTGACGAATTGAAAACAAATTGAATATTACATCATAAGTTTCCTAGAGCAAGATTTCCGCATGAAAACTCAAAATGAAATAAATAGTTTGACGAATTAAAAACAATAAGAAAATATTGCGTCATATTGGAAATAAAATGGACCTCAGCAGGTGAATATGTAACGTCATGTGAGTTTGAAGAAACGTATTAAAACATGATAAAACCTGAATATGGAAATATTAACTTATTTATCACTTTGAGGTTCTCTGAATTTGCTTTAGCTATTTTTTAAACCTATTCCATATGCATGCGTGTGTGTATTCGTGTATATTAGAATTTTCACAAAACGTTTAGCTCCCTAGAGCTCATTCTTAGTGGAGGAACTGGGTTTATCTCTAATCTTGATTTAAATTTTGTTGGTTAATTTAGTACTTAACTTCGAAATCTACATCCGCCTGTAGGCCCGAGCCGGCAGGGATTTTTCCTGTTTACAATCTTCCACTTATGTTATTATATTAAACTTATAATAGTTATAATTGTACAGTTATAATCATGTAATAGTTATATAATCAGATTGGTAGGAAAATAAAAATTGGTGCTCTCCTCAGTTCGGAGTATTTGTGTTTTATATTTTTCTTAATTACCCGATTTCAATTTATTTTGTTAATAAATATATAAAAGGCTTAAAACTTGGTAAGCAAATGTTAACATATTCGAAATGCAACTACAATTAACTAATAAGCCTCAAATTCTTGATTGAAATGGATGCATTGTGATTGTATTGCGTTTTCGTCCTCCGATGATGGAATTTGAATATATCGCTAGAATTCTTTTTGCTCGTATTGCCAAAAGTATTCATTCATCTTAGAAAAAAAAACATGGTATCTGAAAAATGTAGGAAATTTTCTCTAGTTTAATTTGGTGCAGCAGTTTTTTCAAAAAAGTTTAACCCTTTAGTGACCACAATGGAAAAACCAAAAAAATCCCAATTATTTCATGTTTTTTCGCTTATAACTTTTTAAGCAGACCAGATACGAGGTGACAAAGTTTAAAGTCTCGTGTTCCGCACCCCCAAAAACATAAAGGAAGAAAGAGAAAAAAACTTCTCCAAAACTTTCCAGGCAGATGCCTTTTTTGGTCTAATTTTACTGGACTATCACTCCTTACAGTAGGAATACCGTATAATTATACCTGCTAAGACGAAAGCCTGGACAGAATGTTTTCCCTTGCTCTTGTGAATCTTTCTTAGGAGGTTTTATTATAGTAAATAAACAACACAACAATCTTCTACAGTAAATCCTGTGTAAGCGGAATCTCTAGGGACTGAAACAAAATTCCAATTTAACAGGCATAATTGAATATTCCTATCATAGGGACAATGAAATTTTTACTTTTAAAACAGAATTACGTTATAAACAGCTTCAGTTCTCACAAAGTTTACTAAGCAGATACAGTAAAACTTTTAAAAACAACAACAACAAAAAAAAAAAAATCTATTTTAGAGAGGTTTCTGACTAAGCAGGTAGATTTGTAAGGTATTCCTTGGATTGGATTATAACAATTTTCCGTTATATATACGATCTGTCTCTTCACAGGTTTAACTGTACAATCAGACCCAGTTTAGACGCTCTAGGTTAATATGTGATCCTGCTTAATATGCAGATTTTTTTCTGATCCTTTGAATATCGCCCATAAGGATAATGAAAAATATCACGTTTAATACAAAACCCAGCTTAACATGCGACTGATTTTTGGGTCTTTTTAGGAAAAAAAAAATCATGCTTAAGATGTGAATTCATAGTTCAAGATATGAATTCCTTCTCTTTTCAGCAGTGTTGCCAAATTAGCAGATTTTTTCATTCAGATAAAAAAACACTGTTTTCGAATAGTAATAGTTGTTTTATTTACTAGCAGATTAATTAAGATGAACATTACTAATCGGAAATAGTGGTAGATATTTGAATAACAAAAAGCTGCTAAATTAGCAACTCTACAACTCTTCTTTGATCTTGCGTCCTATAATCCTTTGTCTCTTGAATCATGTTTGTTTTTACTGTTGTAGAGAGAGATAGACAAATTCAGGATGTGAGATACATCATAATCATAAAAATCATTATGATTAAAGATGATTATACCTGTTGTTATTAGTAAGGTTTTAAATATAAGTTATATCACTACTGTGTTTTATAATGCATATTAGCAGCAAAAAGATAAAAAAAAGGAAAATTGTAAAGAATAAACAAATATGACCGCAGAACTATATTTCTTTTATGTTTTCTATATTTTATTTACTTTTTGCTATAATAACAATATTTTTGGCACAAAGAATAATAAGGATACCTTTTTTATATTAAAAAGAAGGAAAGATATTATAATGTACTCAATATCAAAAGTACTATATATGACTGTAACAACTGGATTGTGGTTTAAATCTACCCTATATATATAAAATCCTAATGAAACGAATTTATGAAACGGAAGTATGAATCGTCGATTAAACAATCGATTATGTTTCACGGCGATTTCTCCTAAAATATGGAATACTTTGCGATGAAATTAACACCAAAAATCAATATTGGTCCGCAGATTTCAAAACTGGTATTAGAATTTTTAAATTCAAATTAGTTTTCGAAATATTAATTTTTTTCTAATTTTATATACATTTTTCTAATGATGGCATCTCAAATTTTAAACAAACAGATATTTTTTTTTTCAGATTTTAGAAAAGGTTACTATTTTAAACTAATTTGGCGAGAAGTTTGGCCTCCCTTAAATGTATGCTAAGAAATGTATCATGTTACTTTTATTCATAATTCAATTTGTATTTCATTATCATTTTATTTAATACAAACAAACATTTAAAATAAGTGGCTTTCACTTCTTTATTTTTTTTAAACGAAATGAAAAGAAAAATATTAGGCACAGATATCATATACGCACGGGGGTACCTAATTGGCGCCAAAATGACATTATTTTGGTTGACATGGTAACCCGTCTATTGTTGTTTATTTAATAATAAATGTTTATTTACTTTATTTTCTTTTTTAAATTACATAAATTGTTTTGTTCCATAGTTAAATATTTTTTTGGTTATTTTCTTTTAAAAATAAAAAATAATAGAAAATAATTAAAAAATACCGTACTACTTAGAGTTATTCCATCGACCCATTTTGCCAAACCACTCGCCAAATTATACAAATTGACATAATTGTTATTTTAAATAACGAAAGAACAAAGAAAATAGTATAACATTAATAAATATACAAATAAAACGTCGAAATAAAAATCACTTGGCGTAAAGACGTGTAACTTGCTTAAAGTCAAGTGAATGTATTAGTATTTTATATATTTATATGTATATATTTTTTCTTTATATTAAAAAAATTAGTCTAGCAAATATTTTTTGTTGTTTTATATTTGGTTACAACATATTAATTGAAAATAACGCTATGTTTCAATCCATATTTATTTTCAGTTTTATTCCATTTGGTCCTATAAAAAGAAAGAATGAGTTAAAGTTGAATACAATTAAATTTTAATCTAAATATACATAAAAGACACACTTTTCGACCGTAACATATAAATGAAAGCTCTGAAGTTTATTTAGATAATTAGATGTGTAACTAAGCATAGTTCTTGCAACATTATACAAATCATATTTAATACGCGATCCTGCTTAATACGCGACTTGTTCCCACTCCCTTGAAACTCCTTTTAACCAGGTTCGACTGTATTAAGTTTCACTCAACGCAGACTAATAAATTACAAAAATTTTTTATAAAAAATTCAGCACTATGAAAAATCGGGGCTTTTAGCATCCAGCGCAGTGATTATGAGGGGCAGGTCTTGGAGACCGTGAAAATCTGAACATCTCACATAAATGGGGAAATCTAGCAACACTATGCATGTATGTATTTATTTTCATTCTATGCATGATGTCATACTTTTTTCACCCTAAAGAAATTTAAAGTTTGCCAATGTCATGCGGCAGATAATGAAGGAAAAAAAAAAAAAAAAAAAAAAAAAAAAAAAAACATATGCTATGATGTATTGGGATAAAAAAAGAATACTTTACGGCATACAACAAAAATAGAATTTTAGTTTAGGACTGGTTCAAAAGGAAAAGGGAAATATATGTCATGCCTAGTGCTGCTGGGTTGTGAAAACAAAATCGCTAGGAACCATAAAACATTCTGTTTTAGGCAGGTTTCCATCTAGGTAGGTAGATTTGTAAGGTATTCCTCTGGAAAGGATAATTATTTTCCACTTTAGACAGGTTCTATTTTCACAGGTTTTACTGTCTTAAGTTCCACTTGATGCAGACTAACAAATAGCGTTGTAGTTAAAGAAATTTAAAAGAACTAGCCACTGTTGGCGACCAGTTTGGTCTCCCTTAAAATTTATGTTTGGGAAAGCATTGTATCATGTCACTGTTATTCATAAAATTTAATTTACTTGGACTCCCTTAAATAGAATTAATATAATCCCTTAAGCTAATATTAGTTTTTGTTGCATTAAAATATCTCAATTTGTTGATTTTCTGTAAGCAAGTAAACCCTATTGGTTTACAATGGAAGTCTATGGGATTTGGCGAAATATCAGAGATATTGCAAAGTTGGCGGCACTTTTGGGGAATAATTTTGGTCACCAAATTTGGCAATAAACTTGGTGGCATTTGGCGACAGAACAGGGTCCCCCCCTATAGGTATGGAGATGCATTAAATGCTGTTCAATAACCAATGAGATGTGTTTCATCGGGCGCTGCAATTAAACAATTAACAAATAATCGCGATTTCTGTGCAACGTACGATAGCGCAACATATATATAGATTTTCACATTATGAAAAGTCAAGACTTTTGGCATCCCGCACAGTGGGTTACACAGGACAGGTCTGGGAGCTTCTGAAAATTGGAACATCTGGCAACACTAATCATGCCATATAAAAGTTTATTTTGATATTTATACAACAACTTATATTCTTGCTTTTATTTTATTTTTGGGAGGCTGTGTTTGGGGAGGAGGTTAATGTCCTACTTTTCCAGATATTTTTATTCTTCTATAAGTTTTTTCTGTTAAAAGTATGATATAGATATGATAATGAAGAATGACTAGAAATAATGAATAAAATAAACGGTCAAGTGCGAGTATTAATCGAGCTCAGAGGGTTCCGTACAATAATATATGAATTAGTAAGTGTATTATTTAAAAAAAAAAAAAAAAAATGCTAAAAGAATATTAAGACTTTGTAAAAACTATACAACGTAGGGTTGGGTATGGCTGTTTATACTAGAAAAGTATAAATGGATATACCATGAAAGTTAGAAATATGGAAAACCTAAATAAAATCAAATATAGCTATTCTGTATGACTCTCATTTTGATCTTATCCTTTATCTGTTTAAAATTAACTTAATTCGAGGCTGACAATAAAAGTTGTGCATATTTAAACTTCATTTGACATTTCATAAACATAAATTCAGCACAGTAATAATCTTACAGTGTCTTTTTACAGTATACCTAAAGCAAAACCCTTGTTCAAAATTTAAACTTAGCATTGTGCTAAGCGCGCTTCGAAAAGGACGCCGCAAAGTTGCAATGCCGCTTTGGTCCATGCCGCGTTTTTTCCATATAGGTTTTTAGTTAACCTTTAAAGACACGGTAGGTGTATTGAGAGCCACTCAATGCAAACTAGTCGCAAATCCCATAGTTTTTATATGATTAATTCTAATTAAATTTGTCTTTTTTAACAATTTCATGTTTATTGCTTTTATAATGCTGCTGGGCATTGCATTATAGAAATACAGTAAAATCCGGATATAACGCTCTACTGGGGGACCAGGCTAGAAGAGCATTAAAAGCGGGAAAGCGTTAAATGCAGGAGAAGGTTTTCAGCATTTTAAAATGGAGAATATTAGATTATCTGCTTTAAATAATGTGGGGAATGATTTTTGTGTATTATTTAACATAGAAAAACCACAGCATACGAACAAAAACGTTTCCTTCATTTAAAATATCACAAATTTACATAGTGTTTACAAAGTGTATTATTATTTCAAATCAGAATAAGTAAAAGAATTGTTAGCATTAAAACAAAATCTACAAAATATATTTAACATTTTTAATAGGAACCTTTATCCTTATATTAAACATAAAATAAAATTATTAAAGAAACTAAAACTAATTATAATATTTTGTTTTTAAAAAAAATGCAACATTTGTATTCTTGAGCACCACTATGAGGACTTTAAACTTTCACTTACTGTTTATTCTGTTTCAGAGAAAAACTCTTCGAGTATCATCTGATGGGTGGACGAACGACCACATAAAAGAGCGTTTTCTGCTTTGTTTATCTGTCTTAATATAGCTTCATGTGAAGTGGCGGTATCTACTGAAGTGGTGTATAGGTGGATAGTGCTAAAAGCTTCCATTACTTCAGCTATCGTTGAGATGGGCTCTTGAACATCGCCATCAGCAACTTCATCAGGGTCCTCTTCTTCTGCGGCATCCTGTACAATGTCCCCTCTAATATCGTCAATGCTCCTAACGTTGATTGTGATAAGGTCTTTATCAATGTTAAGATAGTTCTGAAGGCTGTGTGCGTTTTCTGCAAGATGCTCGCAAACAGCTTCCCAGTCCTTGTCGTTTATAGGATCCGACCCCTCTTCAGCCGAATCCATATCATCGTCGGCATCCGTTATGAAGCCTGCATTTTTAACCCGTAACTGGAGACGGGAGTCAGAATGACTCCGCGTTGTTCTTTGGCTCTGATTATCATGTGTTTTTTTGTGCTTGAATAAAATCATTCCTCAATACCGAAAAGTAGTTCTTTTATCATTACAGGATTTACAGAATATATTGCGTTTCTAAAAAAAAATTCCAAAGCTGTTTACAAAAGACAAAAAAGGAAAATAACATTATATCTCTGAACGCGTAAGAAAATTCATGTCTCCAGTTATGGATTAAAGCAATTTTGAATTATTTTTGGTTCGACTGCATCCCAAGCAGTACTAAAGGTAGTTCATGGCGTCGAGGAGAGTTACAGAAGATCGACTAGTTTTAATTTCCATTTCATGTAGAAATTGTTTCGCTATACATTTGCGATAATGTTGCAGGGCTTGAATTTCAGGGCGGGATGGCGGGATTCGCGCCCAAAATTTTGAAATCCCGCCCAAAAGAATATCGTGGGTGGGAAGCTCCCGTCCAAAAAATCTTGCCATTTTCCTGAAAATTTTGCATTTTGAAATGCGATCAACTCCCGCGAACGCCTTGCGAATTTCCCGATATTTTCACGCTACCGATTGACACATTTTGCGGGGTTTTTTTACCGCGAAAGATCGTTGAAATTCACGAATTTTTCACGCGACCTATAGAGAAATTTCGTTATTTTTTTCTCGAGATCGGTTGACAAGTGTCCGCGACCGATTGGCGAATTCAGGAGCGATTCTGTTACGAATTTTCCGAAATTTTAAGACATTAGGTTCCGAAAATTATGAAAAAATCGGTCATCAGTTCAACAGAAAAATATCGCAAATTTCGACAAATGATCGCCGAAAAAATCAATTTCGTCTATCGTTTGAGGAAAAAATCGCCAATTTCGTCGCAAAGAATTGCGAATAAAACGCAAATTTTGTCAAAGGATCGCTGAAAAACGTTAATTTCGCCAGATCGCGAGAAAAAAACTCTAAATTCATCAATGGATCGCAAAAAAATGCAAATTGCATCAAAGGATAGCAAAATATTCGTAAATTTCGGCAAAAGAATGTGGAAAAAACGCAAGTTTCGGCAAAGGATCGCGAAAAAGCGAATTTTGTCAAAGGATCGCGGAAAAATGGAAATTTCGTCAAACGATCGCGGAATAAATGCGAATTTAGTCAAAGGGCCGCTGAAAAAAACCACGAATTTCATCAAAGAATCGCGTAAAAACTGGAATTTCGACAAAAGATCGCGGATAAAATGCGAATTTCGTCAAAAGCAAGGAGTGATTCTGAGTGAAAAAAAATATATTCTGAAATTCGCCGCGAATTTTCGGAAAGGTTACAACAGAGGGAGGGAGGAGAATCCACTCCTGGCACTAACTGTGTTTTGTTTACGCCCCTTTGTCGAAATTTGCAGGTTTTTTCGCAATCTTCTGACAAAATTTGTCGTTTTTTCGCAATCTTTTGGCGAAATGTGGCGTTTTTCCGCGATCATTTGACGAAATTTGCCGTTTTTTCGCGATCTTTTGGGAAAATTTGCCGTATTTTCGCGATGTTTTGCGGAAATTGGACGTTTTTTCGCGATCTTTTGACGAAATTTGCCGTTTTTTCGCGATTCTTTGACGAAATTTGCCGTTTTTTCGCGATTCTCGGGCGTTTTACCCGCGATCCTTTGGCAAAATTGGTTTCTTTGGGCGAACATTTGTCGAAGTCGGCGATATAGTTTATGTCCGAATTTTCGGGTTTATGACCGATATTTTTAAATTTTCGGAAATGACTGCCTTAATTTTTCAGAAAATTCGGAACAGAATCACTCCTGGTCAAAAGATAGCGGATAAAACGCGAATTTAGTCAAAGGGCTGCAGAAAAAAAATAGCCTGAAATCAAACCGAACCAAAAAATAATTAGCGCCTGGAGAGGATTTCCCAATCCTTTGCCATCCCCTGCTGTAACCTTTCAGGAAATTTGCTGTGACTTTCCTTTTTTTTTTTTTTTTTTTACTCAGAAACATGTCTGTATCAATACAGACATGACAAAATAATTAATCTAAATCTTTAAGTAACATGTAAAATAACAGTAGGTTTTAGATTTTTTTCCCCCTCCCAAATAGCTCAACTCCCCTCCATTTATAAATGTTGGTAGGGAGACTCCCCTCCTAGGAAAAATTGAATTTCAAGCCCTGTGTTGTTTTAAAATCTTTATGATCCCTTTGATTCATCAGTTGAAGTACGCTTGTGGTGTTTGCAGGTAAAAATTCCAGAGAGACGTTTGAAATTATCTGGTATTTCTTGGGGATGCGCTGCGCAACCAGATGCTTGCTTTTGTTGCTCCCATCGGCGTTGGAACAAACAAGCACAGTCACACATTCTTTACTGAGCTTCCCTTCATGGCACTGTTCATCTTTTAACGTTAAGGATTCATCAGGCATCGCTTTAATAAAAAAGCCAAATTCGTCGGCGTTATAAATATCACAACTGGCATACTTTTTGATAAGCCTTGGAAGACTGTTCTTTTTCCAAAATTCTGCATTTTCTATGTTCACGGCAGCGTATTCTCCACAAATCTTCTTGTACACAATGCCATGGCGGGTTCAAAATCTGTCTAACCACCCATTAGATGGAGTAAAATCTTCAATTCTCAGCTTTTGGTCTACTTTTGCAGCTTTTTTCTTTAAATATGGATCAGCTGATAGGGATGCTACAGTGTCTTGACTCAAGAAATCAGTCGTACATGACTTTTTCTAAATCTTCATATTTTCCTGTTTTCACTCTATTTTTTTTTGAGCTACCAATCGCAGCATTTTTTTCTTCAATATCTTTTCTGTTTTGAAGAAGAGTCCGAAGAGACGACGGCGCGCTATTCATAAATAACGCAAAATCTTTCTGGCTCAGAATAGGTGATTTTTTGTCATAATTTTTTAGAATTTCTAATTTTTTCGAAAGTGTCAGCGTCTTTCTTTTCCTACTCTTAGCGTCTTAGCTTCTATGTTGCCCTAATTGGAGTCGGCAACGATGCTACTTACTTATGTGTAAATGAAAAAAGCGAAAACAGTTTGTGTGAAGTAAGAGACAGACAGGTGCTGCTGAGATGAACGGCATAAATTCTTTTGTTCTGCTGCCCTTGCTGATTTTTTTTACATAGTCTTTGGGCGTTGGCTGGCTGCCAATTCCACGCATCCTCTCTTTCTCTCTTTGTACGGGTGAGAAAAAGAGAACTTCGGGTGTAAACCAAAGCACCAAAGCGTAATATCCGGGATTTCTTTGTTCAAAGGACCAATAAAAAGTGCGTTAAAAGAGAGGAATTTTTACATTGTTCTTATGGGTATGGTTGAAGGGATCGGGGCAAATGAGCGTAAAAAGCAGGAAAGCGTTTTAAGCTGTGAGCGTTATATCCGAGTTTTACTGTATAACCTTAAAATTTGTTATCTAGGCTTTAAAATTCAATGGAGCATAGAGTGCGCCGCAACTGTCATTATGTATGTCCAAACCATCCATGTCTTTAAGGGTTAATAGCTTGGCTAATTACCGGTGATTTTTTTCGAAATTCATGATCAACAATGACTTTATTCTTCTGCTATGATAGGTACCTCTAGCACTGCTCAACATTTTTACTGAATGCCCGTAAATCGAAATTTGTGTGTAATGGAAAAAGGCGATTTTCTCAAAAACTATTGTGACCTAGCGTAATCGCTATAATTTTCCTGCAAGGTTTAAATTAATGTCTACTATCTCTAATTTTTTCGTAATTTTAGTTTCAGTAGATTCAGAATTATATGGGGGGGGGGGGGGACATATTTTTGCACTACATTTTTGACCATAATTTTGAAAATATCATACCTAAAATTAAATGAAATATATTTTTCAGTTCAGCATTATGAAGTATTATACACGATACCTCACACGATATACAAAGAAAAGATTTTTTTTTTTCCAAGTAACATAATTAGCCCCTATACATTTTTCCTAAATATATTTATGAATATTTATTAATCTGTAAATATTTGGGTCAATAATCTATTATTTCCCCCAAATTGAACTTTCCACGTTCCATAGTTTACGAGTAAAAGGGCTGTGACAGACAGACACAGGAGTGATCTTATAATGGTTCCGTTTTTACTTTTTAAATACGGAACCCTAAAAATTAAAAGGTACACCACACATTCTAATTAACTAAATTTCCAGGCACGGCTCATGCAAAAACTTTTGTGGCCCAATCCATCATAAAAGCTAAAAGTTCTGTTCAGTCAATCATGAAATCTAAAAATTCGGCATGGTCGTTGATGTTAAAATTCAGCCTGCTATAAAAAATAAAAGTTTGTCTTGAGTCTGAATTGCCCCATTATGAGATCTAAAATTTCAGCATGGACTTCCCATTACTATAAATGTATACATGCCAGGCTTCGCAAAAACCCGGGTTTTTTTGAAAAAACCCAACCCACATGGGTTTTTTCATGAAAAACCCAATTTTCCCCGGGGAAAATCGGGTTTTTTCAAAAGTACAATGTATGCGATATTACATTATTGTATACTATATTATATATACTATACATAAAAAAATACATTGTTCCCTTATATATACAATATAATTGTAATGCTATTTTACAAGTTATAAATTGTATAAGTTATATGAATTTAAATTAAGTGTCAGTGTTTCTCACAAATTAGTTTTAAATATAATAGAAGATGTAAAATTGTTAATTTGCTTTAAAATCAAATGATGAATAGAATATTAATATTTAAAATATATAAGTAGGAAGAAAAAAAGGGGTAAACTAGTCGGATGTGCCTATCCAAAAACTTTCCTCTATCTTATGCATGTTAATTCAAAATTCGCTATCACAGTGCCACGCCCATCACGAGGATTGTAAAATATAGGTTCGTTCAATTGAATGCATTTAACAAGGAGATGTAAGTATCACACTGTTTCAAACAAATCACTGAATTTTGGAACTCACCCTGTTAGATGTCCACAACCAAAATTTCCAACCCAAACAGTATAAAATCAACACCTGTTATTCAATTTACATCCAAGTCTAATAATGCATGAAAATGAAACAGAATAAGTTTGATTAAATTACGTGTTTAGTTTTTGAGATATAGATTTTGCAAAAATCGTGAAAAATGCAGCATACCAACACTACCTGCTGCGCAATTTACACCTGAACCTAATCAGTAACAGCTTATGTCAATGTCTAATTGAATCTGAAGTTTGATGAAAATCCATGCATTAATTCTTGAGATATTGCAGAAATGATACAAAATGCAGCACAACAGAGCCACTGTTGGGTGATATTCATCAAAAACTAATCACCACCAGTTTATATCAAGGTCTAACTGTATCTAAATTTTTATTCAATTCCGTACATTAGTTCTTGAGATAAGAGTTATTGCTGAAATTGTGAAAAAATGTAGCATAACAGCGCTACCTGTTGGGCGATATACACCAAAACTTGATAAGCAACAACTTAACTTGTAACTGAATCTGAAGTTTGATGAAAATCCGTGCATTAGTTCTTGAGATAAAGCTATTGCAAAAATTGAGATAAATGCATCCTAGCAGCACCATCTGTTGGGCAATATACACCAAAAACTAATCAGCATCAGTTTACATCAAGGTCTAATTGAATCTAAGTTTTGTGAAATTCTGTGCATTAGTTCTTGAGATAGAGCCCCACAAAATTTTTGTCACATACAGACATTTTCTAAAAACCATCAAATCGTCTTCAGGACATTTTAAAAACGTATAAATCCGTCGTAAACTGGAAGTTGAAATTTTTCACAAATTAAATACTTTCTTCTTGTAAAGATAGAAGAAAGTAAAAATACATATCTTTTATTTTCATGAATATAGTTCATTTGAATTTTTTATATAAAGACATTCTTATGATATGCCTTTACCTATAATTATGTACTACGTATGTTGCCTACTATGTTCTATGTTAGTAAAGTATTTCAATGTGCTAAAATACATTTTTATTTTACCTCATGTGTTTATGTAATGGCTTTTATGTATTAATTTTTTTCAAAATTCACTGAAATGACTAAAATTTATTAAATGTTTATGTTGTTTAAAATTTTAAATATTTCTGAAAATTGAAAAAACCCACATTATGGGTTTTTCAGTGGGCTTTTTCAAGTGGGCCCATTCTGAAAAAACCCACCGGGTTTTTTCGAACTGGGCCCAGCTTTGCGAACCCTGATACATGCCCATATTTCTAAAGAAACATTATACAGAAATTAAAATTCTTCAAAAACCACACCTACTTATGCTTAGATTTTATCTCCACAATTCATGAAATAGGGAATAAAAATAATATTAATGACCACATAGGCAATTACATTCAAATAAGGATTCAGTAAGAAAATTCATGTAGTTTCAAATGAAATGAAAGTAAAAGATGGTATAATTTTAATTATAAAGCACTTCAAAGGAAAAAGATTTTTAAAATTTCTCTGTAATTTATTAAACAAAATGTAAGGCACCGCTATTAATTTTTACAAAAATAAATAAAATGCCAGTCCACCAGTCTTGGTGGGAGATAATGAAATCTAGGTTTGACTTAGTCCATCCCCCCCAAAAAATGTTTAGTTCAGCCCGATTCCGCAGAAAAAAAAATAAAGCCTCAGTCTGTAAAGAATGAAGACTAAGACCGACCTGGTCTGGAAAAATAAAGATCAGAGTGAGAAGATTTGAAATTACTAATCAGTTATTTATTGTTACTTCAAAGTAACAAATATTGCAGAAATTTTTCTAAAAAGTGTTTCAGACTGTTTTAAAAATGATAAATGTTAAAAAAAAAAATAAGTATAAGTCATTACCATTATTTCTTGGCCAAAGCCATTCCGATGCCAACTATACTTCCTATCGCCAAAACAGCACCTCCTACAATAGCAGCGCCCATGAGACCCTCTAAAGATATTTAAAAAAATGAGAAAAAATAAGATAAACTCAATCTAAGCAAAATTAGAAATTTTATTGCATTCAAAACTAAATAATATACAACTTTTTCTAAGAATAAAATAAATGAAATAGATAAAAACACTGCCTTAATTTTTATTATTGTTAAGTTCATAATCAATTTTTCTAATTACTATTATCATCTATTTATGATCATGTGATATAAAATACCATTTTGAAATGAGTAAAATTAATATACTACTAATTTCAGCCCCTTTTTTATATTTTTTATATGCCTGGGGATCCAATCCGTGCTTCCCAGGTTACAGGAACATACTGCGCAGTGTAAAACCATTTTTGATTATAAAATCTACCAAATTTTTATACATTAAACATTTTTTTTTTAAAGTTGCTTACTAACACCAAAATGTATTTTTATATATAAAAAAATTTCAATTAATGTATTCAAATAAAGTTTTGAAATTTAATAAAAATAGCCACATGCCAGGATACCAGGTGGTGAAAGAGATTGTCACAGATTTCACTAATTACAGTAGCCTTTTTTATTCTGATTATTTCAGTGTTAATTCGATTATATATCTGTTAAACTTGTGTTTAATTCATTTATTTTTCTGATGAAGTTAATTATGGAATACTAGTAAGAAACAAGTGCTCAACTATTTACATTATTTTTAATGCAAATGGGTTAAACTTTTGTAATTGTCTGCACACAATCAGAGTTGGGCAAAATACACCGAAAAACCATTTTTGATACAAAATACATTAGTTTTACAACTTAAAATACAAAATACTTTCCAAATTTAAAAAATACAAAATACATGTATTTTGAAAATACATTTAAAATGCAAAATACATTTAAAAAAATATATATAATTTAACGTTTAGGAATTCAAAACTTGTTTGATACAATTTCTATATGAAGATGGCCCCTCCTAAAGCTTATTTTTTTCCCATACACTGGAGGAAGATGATTCTCATTCTATTTAGGTTTATTTCTGTGGCAAGTTGATTTTAAAATTTATGGCGGGGTTTTTTATCGACTATAGAGTTTTATATTTACTACATAATTATATTAACTAAAATTAATATACACCTACCCAATATTTGATTATTTGATCAGGTGCAGGTATTTTTTATGGTAAATATATTAGAAGCAATATAGAACAATAGAAATTTTTATTGCACAACATAAGTACAACTTTACTTAGTAATTAGTCACCTCCCTTGGAACATGAAATTAATCTCTGACAGAAGTTAAAAGTTTATGTTTATTTATAACCAAGTTAAGATGCCGTTTAATGAAATCAACAGAAATGAAGTTACCATTATAAGATTTAATGACCTAAAGTGATAAAAAATCTAGCGGAATGAATATTGAAAGTAGTGGAATAGGGAGAGAACTAAAACTTAGTCCAGGGTTCTGTCAGATGAAAACTGTGTTTGTTTATAAACTTAAAAAAAAAAAAAAAAAAAAAAAAAAAAAAAATTATGTTAGCAGGAAAATGTAACTTTTACAAAACAAATTTTTTTATTCAAAATTTCATTCATGACATAAACAAACCACTTTCAAATGAATTGAATTGATCCTGATCTTTATGATCTTTGAAAAACAAAGTAAGCATGTAAAGAATAAAATCAAAAAAGACCTTTGACATTGTTCATCTATGAACCAATGAAATTTATTAGTTTTAGACAACAGAATTTTATAAAGTAAGAACTTAATGTTTCTTTATTCAGCCCCATCATTTTCAGACTGTTTTATTCATATAATGACATATACATTATATATGATATTAAAGGGTTAACTTTGTTTACAAATGATGAAATTATGTGAAAACATTTAGTGCAATTATGAACTTAGCATTAAATGATTTGTTGTTGTTGTAGTTGTTATCTTTTTAAATTATTAATTATATTGTATAAATACTTTATTACATTTGCTCCTATTATTTCTTTTATAACAACTTAAAAATTATGATGAGTCATACACATTTTATTGAAAGGAAATTACAACTAATCAAAAAAGGTTGAGAAATATATATATTTTTAACAATGTAAATTGTTATAACCAAGACCTATTAAATAAAAGCATTAAATGTGAAAAAAAAAATGATAATTACTGAGCATTTGAGAAGAAAGCTGTTATATAATAAGAAACAATAAATATAATTTTAACTAAGATTGCAGCTTATATGCACAGGTAACAAATATTGACAATTTACCTTTCTTCATTTTATCTTTGACATAAGCCTGTAACTGTTGAGCTTGTCTGTTTGTGGGTTCTACACTGAGGAACTTGCCTACTAACTTTAATGATTCATTGTAATTCTATTTAAAATAACAAAACAATTTTCATTATTAAATTCTCAATTAGCATTTATCAAAAAAGAAATCATTTCCTTATAGTTTAAATATAATTTTTTAGAAGATGCTTACTAACTTTTGTCAAAAGACATGTATCATAAGACTTTTTTTTATTGAGCTAGGATAACAAAATCAACTTAGAGGTTTATGCATTACATTTATTGAAGTTGAGACAAGCTCCATAAATTTTTTCATTCAGAAATATTTGAAACCATGGTTGATATGAGGATATGGTCCAAATATTTTCAAACTGGACAATCATTTTTCTATTGAACTATTTGCTGATTGTCATTTATTTTCTTAAATGAAAGGTTTTTTGCTGGAGCTTATAAATACAATATGTATAAGTTATTGTGATGAAAATATTTTGCTGAAAGGATGTAATCGTAAATTTTTGTACATCGTTGTGATACAAATTTTATAAATCATCATGCAATAAACATGAGTAGGGAAAACTCTTGTTTCTTTACAGTCACTAGTGAAAAAATATAAAAATGAAATTGATCTTACTTGAATAGTTAAATGTAGAACGAAAAATGAAGGAGATCATCTATGTAAAAATACGTTCTTTATTCACAACTTGAACTTGATAAATAACAATCCGCTTTGACCACATTAAAAAAAAAATAAAAATGGACTTTTATAGATAATAGCAGTATTTTTTTAAATCGAAAGTTGGTCCATTTACATACTGGAATATTTTTTTAACAACTGCAAAAAAAATCACAATTATCACTAATGTGTCTTCGATTCGACCTCCCATCGAAAGCAAACTGCCAAAAGAATCAACAGACAAAATATATAGGTATCTGGCTGAAATAGAGGCTTAAAAGGCAATTGCAGGAAACAATTTAAATTCATTGCTTAGAAATGAAGAAGGTCAATTATAAAATGCCAAATACAAATGCCTTTGAGAAAGGAACTGAAACTAGCGAAGTTGCTCCTCCAGCAAAGCAATACATCACTGGTTAAATTCAAGGTTAGCAACGTTACATACACATATAAAGAATGATGTTGCAAGAGTTCGCTTTTTTAATCATACAAAGAGAAAAATTCTACACAGTAGAAGCGGCAAAATTAGAATCTGCCAAGAGGAGCATGCATCACAGTGAGATGAAATTAAATAACACCAACTCTAAAAGCAAAAAAAAAAAAAAAAAAAGATAAAATTAAATTAAACACTAAAAAATATCTTTTTTTTTTTTTTCTTTTTTTTCCAAATGACTGTCATTTTGTCAATTATGGATTTTTTAAACTAAATGCTGATACTCCAAAGAATATAATAACCTATCAGAATCTAACTCAAAAATTGATTTCAGATAATTGAGTCATTTGATGCAATTGATGGCCTGATACGCAATACATGGTGTTTCACCTGGATATATTCTCTATCATAAGAAGTACAAGTTCATATATTTCCAACTGAAAAAAAATCATGGAGCTTGTCTAAACTTCAATAAATACAGTGCAAAGATTACCAAACTGATATCTTTATCATAGTTTAAAAAAAAAAAAAAAAAAAAAAAAAAAAAAAAAAAAAACTACCCAAAACATCATTTTTTTAGACAAAGATAGTAAAACTCGGGCTGTACCGAGTACTCTGTATTTACTTGGTACTTGGCATACTCCACCAGTTTGCCGAGTACTCGGCCAATACTGAGTAGTTGTTAGAATTTCATTATTTAAGCATTATTAAAGACAAAGGAATTTATAACATCTATACATAAAAATGATATAAAAATATGTCTACAAAATATAGAAAAGTTAAGAAAAACCAACACAGATCAAAATTTAGTTAAAACTAAGAAAAGACTATGATTTTGGATACAAAAACAGTTTGTAAAAACAGAATACAAGAAATGAAAAGTATTTTAATATATATCATAAATTATGATAAAAAGACTGCAATTTGTTCTACATTTTCAGGAGATAGGATATTTTTTATTATTGTAAATTTGGCCCGCATCAGAAAAAAATGCATTCACTGTAAGCACTGCTTGAAAGTGCAAATGAGAATTCCCTTGCAAGCTTGTGCATAATGGGAGAATTTTTCTATATTCTTTCTTCCATGAAAATAGACTGCCTGTTTTACTCAATAACTTTCCTGCTAAGAAAGTCTATCTCTTTTTCTACTATCTCTTCACATTTTATTTGCAATCTAATATTAGTGTCATAATTATTCTCCTGTTCATTCGTAATCTCAACAATACATTGCCAAAAAATAGACGGACATTTTTCTGATGTATCCTCTTTAGGATCGTCTACATCAACATCATTATAACATTATCACTAAAAAATTCTAAACCTATGGTAATACAGAATTTATGTAAGCTTATAACGTATCGTAAAACTTAGGGGAAATTTTCTAATGGATTGGGGGAAATGTTGGGAGTAAAAACATTTTCTACACCCCTGATTACTTATAGTAGTGTTTTTGTGCTGCATTGTTCTTTTTTTAGATGGTTATATTTCAGATTGATCTTCATGTGTCAGTTCTACAGCTTTATTTTTTTTAACATTTTTTAATTCTATTTTTGTATTTTTCAGTGAAAAATAACGCCCCACCAGTGGCTGAGAGGTTCTGTTCTCGAAACTGGTAGACGGGAAGTGCTGGGTTCGATCCCAATCGCGCCCGTCGGCCTAATCGTTCGGAGTTTTCTTCGAACCATGGATTTCCATGCGTTAATACGGGTTAGGTTCCCTTAGAAAGACCCCCACGAAGGGCACTCCCCCTCGGGCCTATATCCCTAGTGTAGATAATCGGCCGTCACAAAATCAACCAACCAACCAGTGAAAAATAACAATTTAAATCGAGGATCAAATAGCAGTTGCTATAAAATAACGAAAATGTTCTTGGATTTCACAATTGCAATAGTATACTGCTGATTCTCATTTGTTTTGTTTTCATTAATTCACTTTTTAATGCCCCTTTCCTTGTACCACAACCAAACTGATTGGAACTTTCTTTTTCCAAAAAATGTAGCAATGTTTTAATTGATGATAATACTTCTAATATGATATATTCATTTAATGTCATCAATGTTGTGATTACTTTGAATGGCAATAACAATTTCATTACACTTTCCAGTAATTGCTTGCTACTGAACTGCGTTTAAATTTTTTATCTCATTTTCGGCAACACAAAGGCAAAGAGGCTGCATTCATGCGATCTTTTTTAACATATTATGCTTAATTACAATTAATTACTCTTATGATAAATTTTTTTGGGATTCATAATGGCAAATGCAACTGAACCTTTTCAAATCCTGATCATGCAGCTACGGAATGATTAAAATGTTCCAGAATATTTTTACTTTTAGCTATAGCTAACATGTCAGAAATAGCATGTTGGGACGATAAAACCCATTTTATTATAAGCTGCACATTGTGAATGGTGCAAGCTACGCTTTTAACATCAGCATTTTGCATATTTCAATGAATTGTTTTAGCAACCAATAACCATTTTTGATAGACAGATTTCAGATATCAGAATGAGTTAGACAAATTGAAGAATCAGTTTTAATTTCATATTGGTTAATTGTACATTTTATGTAATTTATTTTTTCCTATTTTTTAAAAAAAAGTTACTCTTACTGTTTTAATTTCTTTTAATTTTCAAAAATTGTGTTTAAAAAGTGCATAATTAAATTTCAAATTTAATTAGTTAATTTGAATTTTTTTAAAGTGAATTAAAAATTAAAAATTACATGATTACATGCTCAAGAACTGTACAGGACCTATTATCCGGAATCCTCGGGACTGAAGGCTTTCTGGATTTCGGGTACCCCCGAATTCAGTCAAAAAAATCGCGAGAAAAACACAAATTTCATCAAAGGATCGCGAAAATACACAAATTTCTTTTAAGCACCGCAAAAAAAACCACAAATTGCATCAAAATATACCGAAAAAAGCAAATTTCTTCAAAGGATCGAAAAAGCCTCCTGCAATTTCGTCAAAAGATCGCGAAAAAAAGCTGCAAATTTCGTCCAAAAATCGCGGAAAAAAAGCAAATTTCGCCAAAAGATCGCAAAAAACCGAAGTTTCGTAAAAGGATCGCGCGAAAAAAACGCAAATTTAGTTAAAGGATTGCGGAAGAAAAACGCAAATTTTGTCAAAAGATAGCAAAAAAAAAAAAAAAAATTCTTCAAAGGATCGCAAAATACTCTCTTAATTTTGCCAAAAGATCATGTAAAAGCGTGTATTTCGTTAAAGGATCGCGGAAAAAACGCATAATTAGTGCCGAGAGCCCCCCCCCCCCCCCCCCCCCCCCCTCTTCTGTAAACTTTCAAAAAATTTGCTGTGAATTTCAGAATTTTTTTTTTTTTTTTTTTTAACTCAGAATTACCCCTGATTCAAGTAACATAACTGTAGTCATAATATTTTATCGAAGTGAGAGGGAGGGTATGAAATATCTTTTTTTAAAATGAATCGTAATATAAATTAATTTTAAACTAAAATTTGACAGAAAAATGATTTTTTTCTAATTTTTTTTTTGAGGTGGGGGGGGGGGGGGGGCACCGTGTTTCCTCATCATGGTGTAACATATTTTAGTGGTTACACATTGCAACACAATATAGAAAATTAGAAATCTGTAGAAAATTACGAATCTGCAAATTTCAGAAATTGCAAAATTTTAGTAAAAATTTACAAATTTATAGAAAATTTTCAATTTTTTTTTCCGGATTTTGGAATTCCGGATAATGGGTCTTGTACTGTATACATATGCATACAGATAAGTTACTCTTAAGCTCACTTCACGTTCACGTGTGTCTCGGTAGTTGTTTCTTATACACAACTACTCGGTACTCAGCCGAGTAGTAAAACCTCCCGTTAGTGAAGTTTCCATAAACATTTTTTAGAATGTATATTTAATAAAATTAAATTAAAAACATAATTACCTACATTACACAAGGTAATTCAAAATGAATGGGGCATAAAGAATACTGAAAGAATATCTTTTTTTCCATGTATAATTCAAATTTACATGGTGTTTTTTGGTTATCAGGATGCCAGTTACAATTTTATGCCAAAAGTGGTAATAAATTGCTTAAAGTATATTTCCAAGTGCGATAGCCCATTTATTTTCTTTCATGAATTTATATACAATAATACCATTTATACATATACCACTTCTTAAATTATAATATATCATTAAAATATTGTATAAGTATAATTTGCATGTTAACAGCCATACACCTACTTAAATATTTAAGTATGGAATATATTTTCTGCAGATAATTAAACAAGAACTAATAACCATGCATTAGGCAAAGATTATGACACACTTTACAACAATAATAGAATATTAATAGTAATGATTATTTAAAGAAAATTAATTTTTCATACAGTGAAATGAGATTTCTAAATAAGGAATTTAAAATACATGTAACACATTAAAAGTACATTTTCAGCAATTGCTGTCTGTATGCAACAATGTGAACAAACTCTGTCACATATATATATCACCCATTATATGACCTACAGAATTTATACCTGCCACGTAAAACACAAAAAATTAGATACGGTTAAAAATGAAAACCACCACAGATGTAGTGGAAGGTATACTACGATATATGCTATACACCTTCTTAATTTTTAAAAGAAACTCTGTAGCTATAGCATATACTCAGTAGTGTAATCTTTTGCCTATAGCATAAACCCTCTGGTGCTATACTTATATAGTTATCAGCATTTTGCTAATTCTGGACCTCTCCTCCTTCTTACGATATCATATGTTATCATTTGTCGAGCCTCTCCCCCCCCCCCCCCCCACACACACACACGATATCATTATCAATGTCTAAAAATTATTTTATTTTTGCATTCTTTTTATATTTTTTTATACGCTTGCAGTGATATACACACATGATCATAGATTAATTAGTCGCATACTTTACGGATTCAAGAAGTCAATACATGAAATAAATTTATATCAAATAACATACTGAAAGAATATCTTTTTTTCCATGTATAATTCAAATTTACATGGTGTTTTTTGGTTATCAGGATGCCAGTCACAATTTTATGCCAAAAGTGGTAATAAATTGCTTAAAGTATATTTCCAAGTGTGATAGCCCATTTATTTTCTTTCATGAATTTATATACAATAATACCATTTATACATATACCACTTCTTAAATTATAATATATCATTAAAATATTGTATAAATATAATTTGCATGTTAACAGCCATACACCTACTTAAATATTTAAGTATGGAATATATTTTCTGCAGATAATTAAACAAGAACTAATAACCATGCATCAGGCAAAGATTATGACACACTTTACAACAATAATACAATATTAATAGTAATGATTATTTAAAGAAAATTAATTTTTCATACAGTAAAATGAGATTTCTAAATAAGGAATTTAAAAAACATGTAACACGTTAAAAGTACATTTTCAGCAATTGCTGTCAAACTCTGTCACATATATATCACCCATTATATGACCTATAGAATTTATACCTGCCACGTAAAACACCAAAAATTAGATACGTTTAAAAATGAATACCACCACAGATGTAGTGGAAGGTATACTACGATATATGCTATACACCTTAATTTTTAAAAGAAACTCTGTAGCTATAGCATATACTCAGTAGTGTAATCTTTTGCCTATAGCATAAACCCTCTGGGGCTATACTTATATAGTTATCAACATTTTGCTAATTCTGGACCCCCCCCCCCCACACATACCCGATATCATTATCAATGTCTAAAAATTATTTTATTTTTGCATTCTTTTTATATTTTTTTATACGCTTGCAGTGATATACACACATGATCATAGATTTATTAGTCGCATACTTTACGGATTCAAGAAGTCAATACATGAAATAAATTTATATCAAATAACATCTAAAGGAATTAGTTACTATTTAAAAGCATTTAATCATAGCTTATTGTTACACAATGCATTCAACAGTAATAATTTCTTCTTGCTCTTGCTCCCTGATCGGAGAGGTTAAAAGCAGAATTTATCAATAAAACAGTGGACAGCATTCTTTGTCTTTCTTTACTGGTAAATGCAAGCATAAATTCCTAGATATTATGCTCCTGATTTCTCTAACAGAAAATTATATGTGCATATGGCAGAAGAACAGGAATGCCAAACGTTGGGTTATTCCAAATTTTGGAATGAAATGCATTTATAAACATTTAATGGCTTTAATAATAGCTTTGTATTTTCATAAAAATAATAAAAAGGTAACAGACTATTTGGATTTGGATGTAAAGAAAAAGTTACTAAAAAAAAGAAAAGTTTGGTTGGATCAAAAATGATAATATCAAAAATCAAGGCCCCCCACTTCCCCCTACAGATATCTTACGATATTAATTGCCAGACAACCCCTCCTCCCTAAAGTGATAACGTTATATATGCACAGCCCCTCCCTCTGGGTTCTTAAGACTACACCACCACATACAACAACAGAAAATGAAACTTCCAACAATTATCAATCATAATCAGTCTTGTAACCAAATATATTTGAGCATTTCTCTTTTATTATTATCTTTTTTTTTTAATTTTTCTAAATTGGAAAAATTTGAAATTTCATTTATAATATATTCAAAATTTTATGTTGGCTACATTCTGATACTTTTTCTTTACATTTTTTCCTGTTCAATGTCTCACATGACAAATACGATCTGTAAGCAAGGATCTGTCTAGAAAGTACTTTTAAAAGATCCTTCACAATTTTTTCACCTTAAAATAGGGGACCTTCATAAAATTCTTTATCTTAAAAACAGACATTTCAGGATTTTTTTCCAAAGTGAATAATTCATAAACTGATTTATTGTAGGTTTGAAAACTGCATAATGGGATTTTGGCCGCTGCAACTTTTCCCAATGTTCATTATGGTATTAAAATAATATCTCACAAGGGAACCACTTTTGGTGTTGCTCGCACCTAGCATAGAGACCTGGTGCATTTTAAAGCTTTATATTATGAAGTTTGAGAATCGATAAAATTTTTCTGTTAAAATAATATTTCTTGATTTTACAGCAGCATAACTTTGGGAAAATGCAATTTTCGAGACCACTTATCGGACTATTAACATTGAATTTTTTTAAAGTAAAGCATTTAAAAATAAAAATTAGTTAATGATAAGTATAAAATATTAAAAAAATTTCGAAAATTCCTTCAAAAACCCACGAATTTGATTTTGAAAAATTGCAACATTATAATCATATTTTTGGCGGGGAAACAGTCGGCGTTTATTTTCAAAAGTAGAGCTTTCCGGCAACCCTAGCCAAATGTCATAGCTGAATTTGCAATGGCTAGAAATTTTAATGTCCGATATATTTAGCAACAGTAATTTTTCTAAATTGTGTAAAAATATAAATTTATGATTACTTTTGCCAAAGGACCATTAAAGCAACATTTCATTTTAAACATTCGAAACTTTATTCCATTCGATTTCAAAAGAAAATAGTTTGCTTATTTTCTATTTCTCTAAAAAATAGTTTTCAATGATCTTCAAAGCTTTTATAGAATTATATTTATTACTTATATATTTATCGTCTGCATAGAAAAAGAAATAAAAACCTAGTATTTCTTTCTTATGCTATTAATTATTAAGAAAAAATCGCAATCTGATATACTAGTAATATGTACTGTATATTTACTCTTTGGATAAAGTGGGCGGAAAAATTGTAGCGCCATATTTGGCGACTAACTCACTTTTGGCGTGAAATAAACAAAAATGTAATAATAAAAAATTAAAAGTATAAAAAAGTATATAAAATATGATTTTAACAGAGAAATTTTATCGGTTTTCTAACTTTTATGCATAGGGCTAGAAAACGCACCAGGTCTCGATGCTAGATGCGAGCAACACCAAAAGTGGTTCCCTTGTCAGTTAACAAAAGATTAACAATCTGAGCCTCAGGATCTGACTTGGACTATCTTCACCTAAATTTGCAGTACATTTTCCTAACAATCACAGATACACACAAAGATCTTTCTTTTTTTAATACAAGTATAAATTATTCTAATGTATCAATTTATAAAGAGCTTCAATGATTATCAGAAAAAAACAATGCATTTCTTGAAATTTAACACTGAGTAAGGCTTGCCACGCACCAGGGAGACAAGCGACAAAAAAGCGTGATTCAAAAGACAATTTCATCCTGTTAACAAAGAAGAAACTGGTTTGAACACTAGAATTTATCTCCTGTCTCACGCTTTTTGTCACATGCCTCCCTGGGGTGTAGCGCACCTTACAGTGATAAGTGAATTAAAAGAACAGAACAGCAACGCCTCCAGTTGAGTATAGAAATATAAAATTAGATGACCAAGATTTTTAATTCTTAAATGCAATTATAAAATCTGGTGCATTTCTAGGCAAATAGAAAATAAGATACAGCTATAATGTCCCCCAGAAAAGGCATAGGGCTAATATTCTGTAATGATCAGGTCCACAGCCAAAAATTAGCATAAAAAATGAGTTATTCTGGCAAGAAAATTGAGTTAAAAATACTGAAAACAAGGCTGCCTCATCAATTGATTGTGAAACCAATTAGAAATCTTTCCCCAAGCATAGGATAACAGAACCTCCTGTTGAGTAATCAGGGTCAACATTGAATCAGCATCTATTTATGTCAAGGGCTGCTAACAGAATATGCAGTTTGATTAAATTCTGAATTTAATTCTTCAGGTATAGCTATTCCAGAAATTGTAAAAAACACAGCATAGCAGCACTGCCTGTTGAGCGATACACACCCAAACTTAATCAGCATCTATCTATGTCAAGTTCTAAAAGAATATGATGAAATTCCATGCATTAGTTCTTAAAATATAGTTGTCACAAAAATCGTTAAAAACACAGAATGTCTGTGTCACCTGTTGGGCAATATGCAAGCACACTTTTTCAGCATTTATTTATGTCAAGTTTTTATAGAATATGAAACTTTATGAAATTCTGTGCATTAGTTATTGACAGTGGTGCAACTCATATGGGCCTGTGGGGAGCGACACAAGCCCATCCAATAATTTGTTTTTTCCGCCAACCCGATTGCCATTGACTTATTTTGTTATTTATTTGTTTAATCGCAGAAATGCATTTTGGTTTTATTGACGTTCTCAAAATAATTTTGTTTGAAAAAGACCAAGGACCAGTGTTGCAGTCGTAAAAAACTAAAAGGGTACACGCAGGATGCAGAGGGTATATGCTATAGCTTTATTTGAAAAACGGAGGGTATACGGAGCTTCTTAAAAAGTCCAGAAGGTATATGGCATATACCTCCGTATACCCTCTACTACACCCCTGCATAAGAACATCAATTAGATTTACAGGAGCACTGAAAGCCCCTTCAGTGGATGTATAATTAAATTTCTCTCAAAAACAAATTTCCTTTTTATTTTGCCGTTTGTTTCAATGTATCGAATCAATAAAGTACTTAGGTGACTAAAATGTAGGTTTTTCTTGACATTCTTTAACTTTTAATAGTTAGCAATTCGTATGCTATTTATAATAAACTAGGGGGCTCAGCCCCCTGCTCACTAACGCTCGCCAACCCCCGTGAATTGCGACACAATTCACGTTGGAACCGCTACATGTGCCCAGCTCACTTTGCTTATTTGACACTTTTTGCAGCATCTCTAGCCATAATGTGTACTATCATAAATCCTTTTAACTTATGAAAATTTCAAAAAAATTTAAGGTTAAAAAACAGTAATTGAAAACTTTGTTGAAATCACAATTAAAAATGCATTTAGTTGGTATAATAGGGCATAAATCATTTTAACATTATGAAATTTACCAATTTTTAAAATGTAAAATATTTAACTGAAAAAAAAATTACCTTGGAACACAATTAATTTAAAACTTATTGCACATAATTTTGTAAAGAACAACTTAAATTTATTTCGAAAAACACTACCTGATACCAAGATAGTTAAATATAAATCAATAAATAGTATCTAAATTTTGTTCGACGTGAAAAATACCTCAGACACTTGGCAAGTTAACAAAATGTAAACAACACGTTTT
The DNA here is from genome assembly GCA_963932465.1 of Maratus speciosus. Classification (NCBI taxonomy): domain Eukaryota; kingdom Metazoa; phylum Arthropoda; class Arachnida; order Araneae; family Salticidae; genus Maratus; species Maratus speciosus. The sequence continues at coordinate 92,126,527 of OZ010786.1, read as the reverse complement.
CTGATGTGTCTAAAAGAAACTTTTGATCAAAAAGCTGATTTTCTGAATGCATTACGTGACCGTGAAATGAAACAATGGCCATTGTTTCGTTTTGGCTATTGCCAGATGTTACATCTGGCAAAAGATCGTATTGTGCTTAAAAAGAGCTCCTGCTCTGAAATTTAATTTGCTGAATTATATGTAAAAAGCCAGTGAACATGACGTCATACTGACAAAATTGTATTAAAATATTTCAGTTTTATATAGACTGACATCAGTGGTAGTTCCTAACAAACCGTTCCTGTGCATTTCCAGGTTTTTTTCAGTGCTTTTTTCTGGGAGAACTCCTTCACACTATGGAAAACTTTCCCAGAAATCAGTTGTTTGTTTGAAACAATTTCACCGTGTGCCATAATATTTTGAAGCCCATATGAGAATGAATCCTTTCTTTCAAATATAACATTCACCATCAGAACCATTCATCCCTTCTGAGATTAAAGCGTCATTTAAGCAATTGTTTTAAAATTCCTGAGTTTCATTAAATATTCATTTTAATTAAATGGAAATTATGTAATTTTCAGAAATATTTTATTTTGTGTATACCAAGGATCTTTAAATAAATAGCAAGAGTCTAGTCTATATATGTGTAGGAATAAGGATCAGGAATAAGACGCCATCACTGACACAGTTATAGTAAAATATTTTAATTCACGGATGAGTATGCATCTTTTGTTTTCCAAATGACGTCATTATCTTCATCAGAAATATTTTGTTTCCCATATTGCTTACCGTGAAAGATTATTCACTGTCATTATATTTACACATATTACTTTATATTATTTCTCAATAAATAATTTGTGTTTTGCTCTTACACATTTAGTGCATAATTAAACCGAATCGTTTTAATATGTTTACATTTTATGAAAAACATTGAAATTTTTCTTTTAAATATGACGCAAGTTTAAGTGATGAAATCACCCTTCTGATTGGTGGAATGTAATAAAGCAAATTAATTGTGTTACTGAAGTTGTTGCCAAATGGCAAGCTACAAATTCAGCCCTATTTTAGCGCCACGCAAGAGAAATATATATAGTATATAGATATTAATGCATTTATAAGGAAGAACTTATAAGAATATAATTTAATAAAATTGATAAAATTACAATTGTATACTTCACTTAGAAAACCATAATTAGACTTCGAATTATCCTTGTTAGTCATTTGTTCTTCCCCTGCCTCTCTCTCCACACACACACACAAACTAAAAGGGAAGAAATTGTATGCGTTATTTTACTCAAAAATTTTTGAGCCCACCCATTATTTTTCAAAAGTTGGCGCTACTGGTTATTGAGATATAGCTATCACAGAAATCACGAAATAAGAAGCACACCACCTGTTGGGCAATATATCCAAAATCTAATCAGCATCTATTTATGTCAAGTTCATACAGAATAACAAATGTGACAAAATTTAATACATTAATTCATGATATAGCTATCATGGAAATTGTGAAAAATGCAGTATAACAGTGTCACCTGTCCAGTAATATACGTTACAAAAAGCCTAATAAGTACCAATGTATGTCAAGGTCTAACTGAATCTGAAGATTAATTAAATTTTGTGTATAAATTGTTGAGATAGAGTGGCCACAAAATTTGTGTCAGACAGGCAAGCAGACATTTCCTAAAATAGTCGGTGTAATGGAAGTCAAAAATTTACACAATTCCAATATTTTCTTCTTATGTATATAGAAAAAAGCAAAAATCAATGTATTTTTTCTTGTTAATTTTTCCATATATTGGGTTGATGCAGAAGTTCATCCAGTTTTTGGTACTAGGTTTGAATTGCATAAAGTCAACGAAATATTGGCTCTAATTGAAGATGATTGGCATAACACAACTTGACAGATGACAGGAATTCTTGGAGCAAACCAGTCAACAGTGGTAAATGAGGTAAGGTGATTATGTCACTTTGGAATGATTAGTATGGGTGCCGTATGAATTAACAGAGAAAAATTTCATTAACCAAATTTCTAACTGCACTACACTGTCAAAAAAGCAATGAAATCTATTTTTAAAGTGAATCGTTACAGTTGATAAAAAATGGATAATGTATAATAATGCTAAGTGTAAGAGATCATGGCCTAAGCTCAGACATGCTTCTTAACCAGCGTGTTAGCTATAGCACAAAATTAGCACTCGCCAGGCGTCGAGTAACACTTAAAATGTGGCGATTAACTTTATTGTCCTCACTCGCCAAACTTAATGGGCACCACTCGCCAAACGCGATGGTTGAAAGATCGATGCCACGGGTGAAATTCGTTCGGAATTTACAGCGTCCAAATCGGCGATTCTCCCGAACGTAAGAAAAGAAAGTAACAGGGGTGATTCTGTCTCTAATTTTCTGAAAATTTAAGGCATTCGGTTCCGGAAAAAAAACGGTCATCAGTCCGAAAATTCGGACATAAAAATATCGCTAATCTCGATATGGTCGCCGAAAAAAATCAATTTCATCAATTGTTCGTTGAAAAAAATCACCAATTCCGTCAAAGAATCACAAAAAAAACGTGAATTTCGTACAAGGACCACGTAAAAAACGCGAATTACGTCAAACATCGCGGAAAAAACGCAAATTTCGTGAAAAGATTGCGGAGAAAAAGCAACTTTCGTGACAAGATCGTGGCAAAACGCAAATTTCGTCAATAAATCGCGGAAAAACGCAAAATTGGTGAAAAGATCGCGGATAAAACGCAAATTTCGACAAAGAATCGCGAAAAAGAATCACAAAATTCTTCAAAGCATCGCGGAAAAACGCAAATTTCGTGAAAAGATAGCAGATTAAAAGCAAAATTCGAGAAAAGATCGCGGAAAAAACGCAAATTTCGTGAAAAGATCGCGGAAAAACGCAAATTTCGACAAAGAATCGCGGAAAAGAATAACAAAATTCTTCAAAGTATCGCGGAAAAACGCAAAATTCGTGAAAAGTACGCGGAGAAAACGCAACTTTCGTGACAAAATCACAGAAAAAACGCAAATTTATTCAAAGGATCGCGGGAAAACACAAATTTCGAGAAAAGATCGCGGAAAAACACAAATTTCGAGAAAAGACCGCGGAAAAAACGCTAATTTTGACAAAGAATCACAAAATTCTTCAAAGTATCGCGGGAAAACGCAAATTTCGTGAAAAGATCGAGGAAAAAACGCAAAATTCTGAAAAAAGATCGCGGAAAAAACACAAATTTCATGAAAAGAACGCAGAAAAAACGCTAATTTCGTGAAAAGAACGCGGAAAAAAATGCAACTTTCGTGAAAAGATCGCGGAGGAAACGCAAATTTCGTGAAAAAAATCGCGGAAAAACGCAAATTTCATCAAACAATCGCGGAAAAAACGCAACTTTCGTCAAAAGATCGTGAAAAAACGCAAATTTGACGAAAAGATTGCGGAAAAACACAATTTTCATCAAAAGATCGCAGAAAAAACGCAAATTTCGTTAAAAGATTACCAAAAACGCAATTTTATGAAAAGATCGCGGAAAAAACGCAGATTTCGTCAAAAGATCGCGAAAAAACGCAGATTTTGCAAAAGGTCACGAAAAAAAGTGAATTTCGTCAAAAGATAGCGAAATTCGTTAAATGATCGCAGAAAAATGCATATTAGTTAGTGCCGAGGGGTGGGGAGTCCCCCTCTGCTGTAACCTTTCTGAAAATTTCCCGTGAATTTATTTGATTTCAATTAATAGTAAAAATAAAATTTTTCAGTTGAGTGTAATCATATCGAATGGTAAGTAATATATATAAGTAAATTACAATATTGATAGTTAGAAAAAACACAATTTTGTATGGAGCGTACATAACTTTGTTACTGGCCAGTGAAAAAAATCAGTGTACTGGCCAGTGGGTAAAAATGTTAATTTTGACCTATAGTGTTAGCTTACATTTGAAGAAAGTTTTGCTGTACATTTCATATAACTAGAAGAGAATCGTTTGTTATGAGCTGTTACTTGAAAGCAGATCATTAATTTTGGAAAATACTATTTAGAACAAAAAAAAAAAAAAAAAAAAAAATTAAAGCAAGCAATCAACCAGAAAGGGCACTGTTTCCAGCAAGACAATGTAAACCATGTGTGTCTTTGATCACCTGACACAAACTTTCCAATTTCTTATCTGTAAGTATTAGAATAATGAAAATCTTTGACCTCTGTTTTTTGATGCATTACATGTTTTTGAATGTCCTGAAAATGACTTTTTTTTTTAGAAAATGTTTGTCTGCTATTGGTATATGTGTGACATAATTTTTGTGGCTGCTCCATCTCAAGAACTAATGCACAGATTTCATTAAACTTTATATTCTGTTAGACTTTGACATGAAGCAGTGCTAATTACATTTAGATGTAATCACCAGACCTGCCAACCTTTGAAAATGAGAAATCGTAGCACACAAAATTTAAATTAATCTGGAGGTTGGTTTTTCGTGTTACACAGCCATCTTTTGACATTCGTAAAAGGAATAAGGTTTCAATCTTTCAACTCAATATAGTAAATTTTTTCCTTTGAAAATTTTTATACGATTTTTAGAGTTTCTTTTCGTTTCGCAACGTTTTTTTACATTTGTAAAGGGGGCCTGGTTCCACTTTTTTAGCCCAGTGCAATAAATTTTGACGAAATTTGGGATTATTTTCCTGCGATCATTTCAGGATATTCACAATTTTTCCGCAATCGTAATTCACATTTTTCTATCACGATTCTCTGTTGAAATCCGCACTTTTTACCATAAACTTTTGACGAAATTCGCATTTTTTACCATGATGTTTTGTCGAATTTTGCGTTTTTTTCTGCGATCCTTTTGGAGAAGTTAGTGTTTTCTTTCTGCGATCTTTCGGTGAAAATTTGCGTTTTCTTACTGTTCTTTCGATGAAATTTGCATTTTCTTATTGATCTTTTGACGAAATTCGCGTTTTCTTTCTGCGATATTTTGACAAATTCACACCATTGAAAACAAACAATCTCAAATCTTCCGGGGGGACATCCCGCCCCCTGGGCAACCCCCTGAAATCAACACTGCGTTTTTACAACGATCCTTTGACGAAATTTATTTTCTTCTGCGACCAATTGACGAAATTGATTTTTTTTATACGGTCGTTTGTCGAAATTCGCGGTAGTTTAACGCAAATCGTGCGATTTTGCACACTATTTCAAACCTTGAACCCCCTCCCCCACCTCCTTTCCAGAAATTCTTAAAATGGCACCTTGTTTCTAAGGAAGCGAATTCCTGTATAAATATTTACAGAAATACAATTCACTCGTGGTTAATATACTTAAAAGAGTGTTTTATGTTAAGAAGTTGTTTTGCAGCCCAATTTTTTTTTCCAGGAGCATTTTTTAATGTCCGAATTTTCGATCTAATGGCCAATTTTTTAAAACTTTCGGAAATGAATACTTGGAAATTTCGCAACAGAATCACTCCTGAAAAATATGCTGTGCGGGATAAAAGTCGCATTTGTGTTTTTTGCAAAAAATCGTAGTTTAAGACCGATTTTCATAGCATCGTAGTTTATAGGTCCAAATTGTAGTAACTACGATTTTTTCGTAGCAGTTGGCAGGTCTGAATCACCCAAAAGATGTCACTGCTGTTCGGCATCTTTCATGATATCCCCGATAGCTCTATCTCAAGAACTAATGAACAGAATTTCATAAAACTGCATACTCTCTTAGACCTTGACATGAACAGATGCTGATTAAAATTTGGTATATATTCCCAACAGAGGACACTGCTATGCTGAGTTTTACATGATTTCAGTGATAACTATGCTCCGTGTGACAGAACTTTTTTTTGCTTTCTACGATGAGCCTCATGAACAGCAAAATTTTTCTACAACATGAAATTTTAAACAGTAGAAATGAATGACAAATTTATACATAATACAGTTAGAAACTAGTATGTTGTGGCCACCACAAAACTTTCTTCTATATAAATCACGTCAATTAAATCATTTAAATAGTAAAAGAAATTACATCAATTTAGAACCAATTCATATCAAAGTATATCTGAATTTGAAGTTTGAAAATTCGTGCATGAGTTACTGAGATAGAGCTGTAGGGGAAATTCTGAAAAATACAACATAGCAGCGCCATCTGTTGAGCGATTTGCACCAAAACACAAACAGCACTAATTCATATTAAGGTATACCGGAATCTGAAGTTTTATGAAAATCTGTGCATTAGTTCTGGAGCTAGAGCTATTGTGGAAATCACAAGAAATGCAGCACCACCTGTTGAGCGATTTACACCAAAAGGTGCAAAACGTCAATTCATATCAAGCACTAACTGAATCTGAAGTTTGATGAAAATCCGTGCATTATTTCTTGAGATAGAGCTATTGCGAAAATCGTGTAAATACTGCAAAATGCAGCATAGCAGCACCATTTTTTGGGCGATTTGCACCAAAACGTTACCAGCACCAATTCAAATCAAGGATTAACTGAATCTGAAGTTTGATGAAAATTCGTGCATTAGTTCTTGAGATAGAGCTAGTGCAGAAATTGTGAAAAATGCAGCATAGCAGCGCCACCTGTTGGGCGATTTACACCAAAAACTAATCAGCACCAATTTATATTAGGGACTTCTTGAATATAAATTTTTATTAAATTCCGTGCATTAGTTATTGAGATAGAGCACCCACAAAATTTGTGTCACATACATACAGGCAGACATTTTATAAAAACATGTTTTTTGGAATATCTGACCTCTAAAACGTGTAAATCCGTCGGAAACCGGAAGTCGAAAATTTTTACGAATCCAATACTTTCTTCTTGTAAAGATAGAAGAAAGTAAAAAGACACTGAAGAACTAGTATACCATAAAACAGGTATTTTATGTTTTTTGTATGTAATGGTCTTATCTGTTTTTAAACTGCATGTAAAAAATAAAGCCAAAAACAAAAAGATAAATTTAATGAATCAGCATTAGAGGAATTATTTAGCGTATTTACAGTAATTTATAATAAATAAGTTGTTCTACAATTTTGTTTTTAGACTTGTTGATTGAGTACGAGGTTAAATTGCTGCAAATTGTAGCAATGCACCACATATTTGAAAGTGGTAATTAGACCAATTTACGAGGGAGGGGACAGGCATTGTACAGTCTTGGAAAAAAAAGTGAACAACCCCTGCAACCACCTCTGCAACTAATTGTAATAGGAGAAAGTTACTGGTACCAAACGATTGGAAACAAAGTCTACTTTTAAATGATGTATATAAACAGTAGCGCCAACTCATGAAAAATATTGGGTGGGAACAAAAAGGTTTAAATAAAATATACAATTTTTTTCTTGGTGAGTGTGTCTGGAGAGAGGGGCGGGAGAGGAGTGAATGACTAAAAATGATAATTGGAAGTCAAATTATGGTTTCGCTTAGTAAAATATAAAATTATAATAATTTAACTATAATTTAATAGATAATGCATTAAATTATATTCTTACAAGTTCTTCATTACAAATACAATAATATTTTTTTGTAAATAACGTAAAAATTGTCAACTATTGAAAATGCAAAAAACTAAATATTAAGAAAAACTGAAAGTCATTTTAGTCACATTCATCAAGACATTAAAAACTGATGGCAATTATTTTGAGAACTTCAATGAAACCAAAGTTTATTTCAGCAATTAAATAAATAAATGGAAATTGGCTGAACAGAGAGATAAAATTATTGGGTGGGTTCGCGCCCCATGGGCCCATATAAGTTGGCGCCACTGTATAGAACATTTCCTTAGGGGTCTATCTACAAATCTAAACCAGATAAAACTTTTTTTTTCCAATGGCAACATACTAAATACAAATACTACTTATAATACTAAAAAACCCAAATGTAAATACATTGAATTTGCAATTAAAAAAAATTTATAATATGAATTATGAAATTAATATTGAAAAAAAATATATAAACTGCAACCTACAATTTTTTTGATGGATTTATATTTATTCTGTCCTGCTTTATGCAAATTCTGAATTTCAAATTTTTCTTTCAAATAGCTTTCGAATTATGATTAAAAAAACACAAAATAATGGTTTAAAGTCTATGATGTGCAGAAAAGCATAATTTGAAAAAACTATATTTTATTGATTTTATTGAAACATTTGGGCTGGCAGCACTCGAAACATATTAAGCGAGTGAAATGGTCATATCAACAAGAAATAATACCTTAATAGACGTGAAATAGTCACTCTGCAGGATTTCAGCAATCGAGTACCGAACTTCAATTTGAATACAGACTCTAAAATAGGTTGTTTTAAAATAATTTCTCTGAAACTAATCATACGAATTTCATGAAACTTAGCATTTAGGTTAATTTAAGGGTGTAGAATTTATTTATGGTGTCAAACTTTCGTATTGCTATTGAAAAAAAAAAAAAAAAACAAACAAAGTTTGAGTTCGTTTTGCTATATAGATGCCCCCTAAGTAAATTTTACATACATCATTTAAAAGAAGACTTTATTTCCAATTGTTTGGTACCAGCAACTTTCTTCTACAATAATTTGTTGCAGAGTTAGTAGGGGTGTTAACATTTTTTCGACGACTGTACACATATTCTTAATTAGTTGAAATAGTTAAAATGTAAATTAATATGTATACATATATAGCTAATTTTCTTCTTGCTAGATGTTAAGATAGAGTCAGTCTTATTCCTGGTCTAAATAAAAATACTAAATTCATCTCTTTTCACCAAGTTAATTAAAAGGCAATTTTTCATTAACATTGTGTTATTATATTTTCCAAACATAATTAAATAACTGAGTTATTTAGTTTAATAAAAATTTAGTCTTCTAAAAACATCTAATGGAACTTTACAACTGTAAAAAATAATATTTCTATCAGCTACGTTTAGCGACTTGAGACAAAGTTTACCTCAAGGGGCCGCTGCCTTTCTGGGACAATGTCGCCGTGTTTCTGCCATAGGAGCTATGCCTCAGCATCTATCGGATAGAATTTCCACAAACATCAATTTCAATTAGCCCTTATATAAGTGGATAGTGCTTCGTTTTTGGTGTACATAGTCCAGCAAACAAGTGACAGTGTTGTGCTGTATTTTTCACAAATTCCATGCTAGCTACATTTCAGAATTTGTGGGACGGAATTCCCTCAAACTTGGTATTAAATTAGACCTTGACATAAGTTGGTACTGATTAGGTTTGGGTACATCTTGCTCAACAGGTGGCGCTGCAGTGTTGTATTTCAGCAAATTTTGTGATAGCTATATCTTGGATTTTATCAGACAGAATCTCACTAAATTTAATATGCAAGACACTTATTAAAAAGTATGTTATTTTTAGTTTTGGCTGTGTTAATTCAACAGGAGTTGCTGCTATACTGCACTCATCATGATTTCCGTAATAGCCTATGTCTCAGCAACTATGGGATGGAATTTCACCAAATTTAATATGTAAAACAATTATTAAAAATTATGTAGATTCAATTTTGACTTTGTTCATACAACAGTGGTTTTTGCCATGCTATATTCTAACTATGTAGATTATAGTGGTACCGTAGTTTTTATCGGGTAGAAATGCACCAAATTTGATATTTGAAGTTGTTAATTAACTAGTTGGATGCGACCAATCCCGAAACTTTCTTCTATCTCATACATCTCAATATTTCAAAATGTAGAGTTGCAGATGTTAATAGTTCAATATTATTAATTCAATACTATACCAACTTTGATTTTCATTTTAAATTTCTGCTTCAGTCAATTAATCGGAGTAAAAATGAGTTAATCTCGATCATGATATTTATTAAAATCAATATTTTTTTGTTATTCTGCTGTACATCAGCTGTTTGTGAATAGCCAGTTTAACAAGCCGCAATGGACTATAATACTACGAAAAATGGAGAAAATTACACAAAAATCGCTGTCACAGCACCCCTTTCTGGCAGAATATTTCCAAATTCAAGGAGGACCTGCTAGCCATAGCTAAAAACACACACGAAAAATTTGGTTCAATTCTATGCATAACTTACACTTTTCGATGGTACAATAAAGAAAATGGCACAAATATCGCTATTACAGCGCCCCCTTCTGGAGGAACATTTTTAAATATAAGGAGAAACTACCCCTTTTTTTTGGCCACATCCAACAACATACACAAAAAATTTGGTTCAATTCTATGCATAATTTTATACACTTTTCGATGGTACAATAATGAATATGACACAAATTCCCTATTACAGTGACCCCTTCTGGCTGATTTTTTTCAAATTCAGGCAGGACCTTCCTGCCATAGCCAAAAACATACACAAAAAATTTGGTTCAATTCTATGCATAACTTCATACAGTTTTTGTTGGTACAATGACGACACATGGACAGACAGTGGTTTTGTATAAACATGTTTTTGGAGATCTCTGACCCCTGAAACGTGTAAATCTGTCAAAACCCAGAAGTCGAAAAAAATTTCGATTACAATACTTCTATTGAAGATAGAAGAAAGTAAAAATATATATGGTTGAATACATATCAATTCAGGCAGGGGTGTTACATTCATAGCCTCAGAAATTTTTTAATTGAACATATGTTAAAATTTAAGAAAAAGAAAGATACATGTATATTTTTGTTTTGTCCAAAAAAATTCCTGGCCCAAGATACAGGCCGCCAAAGATGACATCCTGGACACCATTTCCCATTCGCGATCAAGGGCGTAGGAACCGGGAGAGCTGTGGCTCCCCCTGGAATATTTCAGACGGGCTCAGCTCCCGCAGAAAAAATTCTCGCACCACATCTGTTTACGATACATTGCTGAATTAAAAAATAAAGTATACTTTTTTCTAGAAAATTCACACAATAAACAACAAAGAGAAAAGAGAGAGGGGGGTGGTGAGCACACTTGTTTGTGCCTTCACCCTTTTTCTCATTGTTTACAACCCTCCCGATTTCCAGAAAAAAGGGGGTCTTAAATAGATCTACTACAAATTACCTGCACCGGTGACATATTTATAAAGAGGAGGCCTTTAAAATTTATTTGGAAGCGATTTGTAAGAAACAACAGAAAGCACTTTAATTTTTGGTAAATGGAAGTGGAAGAAGCCTTAAATTTGAATATTGTATTCGGGATTGCACATAAATTAAGTTTCTATGTATCAAGTATATCTATTAAAAATTATTTTAACTGGATTAAAGAGTTGGTGATCTTTTAATATGCTTCTATTTTATACTTCTGTTTGTGAAATGTGCAACACTATGAAGTAACCCTCCAAAATGAACGAAATGATCCGCGCCACTAGCTTTCCGCAATATGCCCCGGCTCCCCCTGTTTGTACAAAGTTCCTACTCCACTGTTCGCGATTTTCAATAAAAATTTTAAAGTGCTCTATCCCTAGTACAGTGCAAGATATTTTGTTGCTTTTTTTTTTTTTTAAGATAATATTTTTTGGTTTAAAATGATATACCCAATTTTGAAATATGTATTCAACTTTTCTTGTGGCAGTCTTTAGATTTTTTTTTTTTTTTTTTTAATCAAAATTTTTTTTTCAAAAATGCCAATTCCAAAAATTTTGATTTTTTTGCTGTTGATTAATACCATTGGGTACTACCTTCACTGTAAAGGAGAACTTCCACTTTTGAGTTTAACAAGTTTTAGAAACACTTAAAAAATTCAGAGAATTTTACAGGAACTGTACATACAGAGTTCCAGTAAAAGTCACTGAATTTTTGTTTATTTGTATCATATTTGTAAGGGTAAACCTACTACATATCCTAGTAAACAAGTTGGAAATTGCAACGTCAAACATGGCAAATGAGGTGCGTTCATACTATAACTAGTTTTATAAATATTCAGATCTTGATGCAATAAGTGTTACACTCTTGGACAAAAAGGCATGAATACAAAATTAATTATGATTCTATATATTAAATTCAGTAATACGGAAGTAATATGAATCCATCTTAAAAAGGACTTAATCACCAGGGCAACCTAGAATCATTACCTATCATGGTATATCATTGAATCAATTATGTATTATAGGATTTTAAAATAGAATGAAGAAAACTTTTGTTAATATCTTTTTTATTTTTAATTTGATTTTCATAACATTTGAAGTGATACATACTTTATTTTCAATACCGAATATTGCATAGTAAAACAATCTCAATAACATATATCAATTACGCAGCATTACAGCTATATTAATGCAAGTTAGAGTTCAGACAGACGGGCAGACATGGGTGCGAGAAATCCATCCAAACCAAGACAGAAAACTTTTCCTAGTATTAGGTATAACCACATGGAAATGGGCTAGAAGATATCTATGACTTACATTTTGACTAAAATTTAACTTTTACAATAAAAGAAAGTCATTAATAGCTTTTGCTAGCACAATTCTTATCATTTAAGTACAAAAAGTAGAATTTATTATCATTAAAGAATTTCCTCAGGACTGAAATCAGTCCTTAGACTGAAATCTCGCACCCATGCAGGCAGACAAACCGAATCCATAAAGACTTTCAACTATGTTGGAAAGTGTTAAAAACACAAATAGGTTGGAATTTGACTTTTAGAATAGATGGAAGCATACTTGAATACTTTCATACAACCCTGGATTTTACCACCTACTATCTTATATACATGCCACTATTTAGCTATTATTTAATTAAGACTAAAACACGCTTAAAACTAGTGAAATCACACTTCCAGAGTTTTTCATCCATAGTCGGCCATATATCTAATCCTTTGGGTGGACCTGTATATCATTTTATCTATATTCTACAAATATATATTAGTATACTAAATGGAGTTCAGTGTAAAAATGCATAACTCATTTAAAATTAAAAATCACCTTTAAACTACTTTCGTTCATACTTGGTAACCCTTACGATTTCTTTTGTGTAGCCCTGTATATGATCTACCACATTTATACACACAACATAATACGGAAAATTTAGTTAAACTTAAAAACTCATATCGCAACTAAAAATGCACTTCCAGCAATCATCGGTAATATACAATATTTAGTATACAGTAAAGTATCCGAAATCTTTTGTGTGTCCCTTTAAATACTATGCACTTTGTATTACACAGAAAGTAACTTGTTGTAAACCTCAGCAACATATATCAATTTCATTACATATGAAAGAGTTTAGCGTAATTAAAATATGCCACAAACAATATTCCCCTTATAGCATTATGTAATGGAGTTCTTTTGTGTGGATCTGTAAATGAATAATTAATATTCTTTGCACCACATATTTTACAAAATGTATATTTCAGTACACTTTATTTTAGTACATGGTTAAGATATATTGTTTCCATGTTTTGTTTTGTGCTTCCATTCACCAAACGTTTTAGACACACCTTGTATAACTTGTCAAAATCAAAAGTGGAAGTTCTCCTTTACAGGGAAGGTAGTATTCAATGGTATTGATCAACAGCAAAAAAAAATCAAAATTTTTGGGATTGGCCTTTTTGAAAAAAAAAAAAAAAAAAAAAAATCAGAAGGCTGCCACAAGAAAAGTTAAATCATGTTTCAAAATTGAGTATATCATTTTAAACAGAAAAATATTATCTTTAAAAAACGCAACAAAATATCTTGCACTGCTCTAGAGATAGAGCACTTTAAAATTTTTATTGAAAATCCCGAATGGGAAATGGTGCACGGGATGCTATCTTTGGCAGCCTGCATTTCGGGCCAGGAATTTTTTTGGGCAAAACAAAAATATATAGTTATCTTATTTTTCCCTGAACCTTTACATATGTTCAATTCAAAAACTTCTGAGACTATAAAGGTAAGATTTTTTCTTTGGCTGCCTGAATTGACATGGACTGTACCATATGATGATCCAATTTTGTATTTGAAGACCCAACATAACACACTGTTGAACTGTGCCTCTTTTTTATTCATTAATAACTGAAATGCAGGCTAAAATTCAAAGAAATTCATTCTACAATTAAAAAAATGTCCTCTACTTTATAGTTGTTGGTTTGTAACAGTGCTACTTAAATTAATATATTAGAATAACGTTGAAGAAAGTTGTGATGGTCAGACCATATTTAGTTTAACTTGGATGGGATGTTTTGGGCCACCCACTACACACTTTCCGCCTTGTGTTAGAGGTCTGCATGGGCCAAAATTTCCAGACTCAGGCCCAGCCCAATACAAAATTTAAAAGTTCGTCCTCAGCCCGGAAAAAAGTTGAAATCTCGGACTGGCTCAACCTGAGTGAATTTCTACAAAACATTGATTTTTACACCGATTTCGTTAAAAATTTATCTCATACGAGGAGTTCTGACCTGTTTAAAATCTTCATTTTTATATCATTGCCACAGGCTGCAATATTTATTTTTTTAATGAATCTCTATTTTTTGTATGTAAATGTTTCAGTTATCATTAACATTATTAATCCATATTCCATGTACTGAAGTGTTAAAAATCTGAAAATTGCTATACAGTAAAATCTTCTAACAAGGAAGGTCTCCATACTGGGCATATTCAGAATATGTTGAAAAAAATGCTAGTGAAAGTACTCATGTATGTAATAAAGGATCAGTTAAAATTAGCGGTGGAATTACAGTAGAAAATCTGTAAAAAAATAAAATACTTTCGAATAATTGGCGTGAAAAGACGAAAGCGGCACACAATTTGGCGAGCAGCACTTTTCCTCGCCAAAAGCAAACGATTTTAATGAATCTGAAAATTGTTTGTTAATTGATTTTGAGAATATGCGGTATTTAATGAATTTAAACGTAAACCATGAAAGAATTTATTATTATTATTATTATTACATTTTGTATTATACTTGTTGCTTGTTGCCGATTTGAACGAAACTTTGCCATTGTTTTATTCTCCAATCCACAATTTTTTTAATTTAAACGGCTTTATCGGTTATAAAAATAATTTTTAACGCCAGATGAATAATGCTGCCGTAATACATTTCCATATCGAAGAAGTTGTTTCCATAGCAACAAAGTTGAATGGACAGTGCTCGATGGGGCATATTTTTGAGTTTGGAACAATTTTAATCAATTTAAATTTTGTTTTAAATCGTAAAATATGATAGTTAAAATTCGTTATAAGTACATATAAATATATATGACAAAACTATAGTTAAAACAAACTAAAAATGACAAAGCTAAAGTTATTTAAATTAAGCTTATTTAAACAAATTCAACATAAAAAGTTTTTCTCTTAAAGAGTATTCGACAAGCGTATTTTTTTTTAAACTTAATTTTTTCGCCAAACGGTGATAAGTCGCCAAATAAGCGAAATTTTCATTATTTTTTTACGGACGTTCTACCGAGGTTCTGCCAAAAATTTTTTTATAAACGTATATACCCATGGGAGAAGAACGTTCTGTATTTTTTTTCAGATTTTTCTGAGTATGCTCGTATGGAGACCTTCCTTGTAAGACGGAAATGCATTGAAAAGGGGGAAAAAAATGTGTTACAGACAAGTTCACTTTTTAGCAAGTATAAATGTATTATATATTCTTTTTAGCCCAGTGGTAGGGGAGCAAAAAAAGATCCAATTCGGAAATAATTAGGGGAAAGCTGGAAATTGTTTTAATCCCTTCAGTTTATGTCTAGAATGAATATGCTACGTTTTCCCTCTCGTATTAGGTGAGCATTAGGAATTATACATTGATTTATAGTGAAAAAACACGTTTTTTTTTTTTTTTTTTTAAATACCATAACACTATCTCGAAATCACTAACTCTTTCAAAAACATTGTCAATAGACCTTAAAATTTTGTAGATCCCTTGTTGTAGACCTTAAAATTCTGAATAAAATGAGTACCTACACTTAATATTTTTGTTGAATATTAAGATCACAATATTACTTTAAAGTTTTAGCCCTGTGGTCAGAGGGTTGAACTCAGAATTAATTAGGGGAAGGAAATCATTTTAATCCCTTCAGATTGGGTCTATTATGAATATTCTATGTTTTCCCTTTCGTACTAAGTGAGCGTTAGGAAATATGTACACATTTAATATTTTTAACAATATCTGGAATTGCGATCTTAATTTTGAACAAAAATATTAATGTGAGTATTCATTTTATTCAGAATTTTAAGCTCTACAACATCTGTATTGGCAATTTTTTGATATAGTTAGCTGTTTTGAGATATTGTTAAGGTAATCTGGTCTCTCCTATCTTGAAGCTCTTGATTAGTGATTAAAGCAAAATTTTGAAATGGAACTGCGACCTTAATTTTGAACAAATATATTAATGTGGGTGCTCATTTTATTCAGAATTTTATGCTCTACAACATCTGTATTGGCAATTTTTTGATATAGTTAGCTGTTTTGAGATATTGTTAAGGTAATCTGGTCTCTCCGGACTTCAAGCTCTTGATTAGCCATTAAGGCAAAATTTTGAAATTAGAATTGCGACCTTACTTTTGAACAAAAATACTAATGTGGGTACTCATTTTACTCAGAATTTTAAACTCTGCAACATTTGCATTGACAATGTTTTTGATAGAATTAACTATTTTGAGATATTTTTAAAAATATTAAGGAAAAACATGTTTTTCGAATGTAAATACGTACATATTTCCTAACGCTCGTTTGGTACGAGGGGGAAAACATAGAATATTCATTTTAGACCTAATCTGAATGGATTAAAATGATTTCCAGTTTTCCCCTAATTAATTCTGAGTTCAACCCCTCTGACAGCGGGTCTAAAACTTTAAAGTAAAATTGTGACCTTAATATTCAACAACAGTATTAAGTGTAGGTACTCATTTTATTCAGAATTTTAAGCTCTACAACATTTGTATTGACAATGTTTTTGAAAAAATAGTGATTTCGAGATAGTGTTATGGTATTTAAAAAAAAAAACATGTTTTTTGACTATAAATCAATGTATAATTACTAACGCTCAACTAGTACGAGGGGGAAAACGTAGTATATTCATTCTAGACCTAAACCGAAGGGGGTTAAAACAATTTCCAGCTTTCCCCTAATTATTTACGAATTCAACTCCCTAACCACTGGGCTATTTCTTACGTATTAGTATATTAATTTTGCATGGATCAACACATTTTTCAGTTTAAAACAGGGTTCTGTCACAGGCAGGTTCTTTTTCACATGTTTTACTAGATTTTAATAAGCATAGAAATCTACTATTCTTTAAAAAGAATAAATTTCAATGTTTAAGTGTAGAATAATGGCGATTTAAAAATGCATGCATTTTTTACAGAAATTTTTGGGTCAGGCCTGATTTTACTCACCTTTGAATGGACCAGGCCAAGCTGAGACAATGATTTTCATACGGGCTGGATCAAAACTAGGACTGAAAATTTTGGGCCGTAAAGACTAGGAATGAAACAAGTCCTGGCTCTGTACAGAAAAAATACGTTAGGCCTGGCCGGCCCGAGGCTTCAGAAAAAAGTATGGCCTGAGCTCGGCCTGAAAAGAATGGAGACCAGGCCCGGCCCTAGTGCTGTGTATGAAAATTGGCCCTTTCAGAACTCTAACTTGTGTTCTCTGACTAGTTATCATTTATTTAGATCACTTCAAAACAGCTTAGATTGTAAAACTTTATTTCTATGGAAATCACTTGGATCAGTTCTTTAGCCAAAAAATCTTAGTATAAAAATTTTGAATTGCTATTCATATCCAAGCTCCAAGGGTTGTACACATTATTTCTTTTTTTCTTATCTCAAATTGTTTTTCATAAAAGCATGGTTTCAATTGTAGATGCATGTTTTTTACTTTAATCACTTGAAAACAAACCGGACAGCAGGGGAAAAAAAAATCTACTACATAGGGCATCATTTACAATGGAAAAAAAAAAATCCCTGCTGGCTCGGGCCTACAGGCGGAGGTAGATTTCGAAGTTAAGTGCTAAATTCACCAACAAAACTTAAATCAAGATTAGAGATAAACCCAGTTCCTTCACTAAAAATGAGCTCTAGGGAGCTAAACATTTTGGGAAAACTCTAATATACATGAATACACACACGCATGTATCTGGAATAGGTTTAAAAAATAGCTAAAGCAAATTCAGAGAACCTCAAAGTGTTAAAATAAGTTAACATTTCCATAGTCGGGTTTTTATCATGTTTTAATGCGTTTCTTCAAACTCACATGACGTTACATATTCACCTGCTGAGGCCCATTTTATTTCCAATATGACGCAATATTTTGTTTTTGTTTTTAATTCGTCAAACTATTTAATTCATTTTCAGTTTTCATTCAGAAATCTCACTCTAGAAAACTTATGACGTAATATTCAGTTTGTTTTAAATTCCTCAAACTATTTATTTAATTTAATTTTTCACGTGAAAACTTGCAATAGAAAAGTAATTGTTGTGGTGAGAATTTTATTGCTTTTTTTTTTAATTGTTGGCAACTGCTATAACGAAAAATATTTATTTTTTCCTGTCATTGTTGGGTAAGAGCTGGTTTTATCAGAATCATGTTAAGACGGTATTCAAAATTTTGAACCCTCCCCATTTCCATTCCCTTGGGCCGATTTTGCCCATTTTCAATCCCCGCCGAGATATTAGCCATCTCAAAGTTGTTGGCGAGTTTGAAGATGATCCGTGCATAATTGCGACTTTTATTGTGCGGACAAAATTTAGTACATACATACATACATACATATATATATATAAACTTTTTAGGTGGGGGTGGTTTTGGGTTTCTGGAGTCATATAATGAAAAGTTATGAAGGAATTTTTCAAAAGTCGCACCATGGTAACGACTGCAATAGGTAGTATTTCTTACGAAATCTACCTAAAATTATATTTCATGCATATTCAAATTAGGATTCTCACTAATTAGAAAAGGCAAAGAAAATAAGAAAAGGCCATTTTCATTTAATCATTGTAGATTCAATTTTTATGAATGAAAATTAAAATGAATTTTCATTTTAAAATGATATTTTATCATCTGCAGATATGATATTTTATCATTTTATATATTTGATACATTATCATTATGATATTTTATCATTTGCCCTTCTGAAATTAATGTTCATTATTATGTATAAAGATAAAGTAAAGGCTTTACTTTCAAGTCATACAAAATAAAATTTAAATGAATGCTGTCCCATTAGGGAAATCTTATATTTTGTCTGTTACAAAAATAGTTTTGTATTCTCTGACGAAGGCTATGTATATAGTTGAAAGTACTAAGGATATTAAAGTAATTTAACACCTTTTTAAATATTTTTTCATCTTTTAAGTAATTTGCACGTAGTGTAATTTTAAGTTTAACAAGCATTCTCATTTATAAAGCTGAGGGATTTTAATATTACTTGCATCAAAATAGCACTACTTTTTAATAATTGACATTTTACGATTTATGTCTGTGAATACACAGAGCTCTGTAATTGTTATCACTGTATTTTTAGGATATTATGTTTTTATTTACTTTATCTGGAAGTCCCAAATGGTTAGCTTGGGCAAAGCTGGGAAGGGGGGGGGGGAGGTCTGCACAAAACTGCTCTATTATATTTGATACTTTTGATAATGTTTCTCTTTATAACAGTGGTTAAAAGAAAAGATATCAAGAATTTATAAAGCATTTATATTAGGATAATTTTAAATGGTTATATTTTAATTAGCAGAATAAATAATTATATTCCCCTTTCTCTCTATCTGAATTTAAATAAATTTATCACAATAAAATGAGAAAGTTTTTCTCTAAAAAATTAATTCAGTAAACAGAAACAGAATTAAATAACAATTATTCAATAGAATGCATTTAAATAATAAGGTTGAAAAATTATATTTGTTTTCAAATTAATGAAAGTTTGAAAGCATATATTTTAATTCTTAAAACAAGGAATATAGTCTAACTTTGTTGTTATGAGGTTGTTTTTGTATAGTTTTTATAGATCATCACAATGCTGAAATTTGGCAGTAGTATACTGAAAAACATTTTCTTAAAATAGTATGAAATTTGAAAAGTAACTTGCCAAAGAACTTTTAGCAATACTCACTTTTAATTTTGCATGGCCAAATGCTAGGTAGTACAAATAATCTCTTTTTGCTGTTGGATCTCCATTTTGAAAAAGATCTACAAAAAGAAAATAAATAAATAAAGCAATTTAACAAATTACAACGACTATTTGGAAAATGATTTTTTCAAAGACTAAAATTTAAGACATAAAAAATCGCACGGAGTTGATCCTACATTACGTACACCATGGATTAAACGATAACATTCCTGGACCCATCATGAACAAATTTTAAAAGAAATTTCAGTTTTACAATTTTCAGTACTGTAAATTTTTAAACTTCTACGGAGCTAGTCATACATTACGTACGCCATGAATTAAAGATTAATAGTGTTATTACACGTAAAAATTGCAAGCAAGAAAAATCGCCTGCAACTCGTCAGATTTCCTATGAAACTTACATAACAGCCAAGCATTTCATTGGCTGTTCGGGAAAAGGCTTTTCTATCATCAGATTTCCAAAAAATCTCACGACCAATTTTAAATAAAATTTCATTCTTAAACTTCTAAACATCCGACAATATTACTTTTTATACCGTCGGATAGAGAAAAAAATGTACTTTTAAATGCAATTTGTTTGAAAGCTGTATCTCAATTTGTTTCTGATTTATTAATTTTTTTTTTTTTTTGTAGTTTTTATTACTTTTTAGTCATAGTGGCAACACTCTGTTGTCCATCATTGTTGAAACCAAAGGGAAATATAGATTACTGTATATACCAATCAGATAACGAATAAATTGCAGATTAAACCAATGAAAACGTTCAGATATGCTTTTGATTTCCTACCCTGATGAGAACAATAACCATTTTTCCAAATGGTTAATAAATTAAATTGAAAAATCTTATACTATAATGCGAACAAAAATTGTGTGTGTATGTTATGTATGTGTGTGTGTGTGTGTATGTAAATTTTATCTTAAAAACGGCTCTAACGATTTTGACGAAATTTTGTATTTTACCATTTTTGGGCATGATAAGATCATTGGGGCTAGGTCACGTGTTCGAGAAAATTCAATTAGTGGGTCATAAAGGGTCAAGGTCAAGCTAATTATATCTAAAAAACGGCTCAATCGATTTTGACCAAATTTTATATCCAACCGTTTTTCAGCACGAAAAACTATTGGGCTAGGTCACATGCTCGAGAAACTTCGATTAGTGGGTCATTTTTGGGTCACAATGGGTCAAGCCAATTTTATCTAAAAAATGGCTTTAACGATTTTGACTAAATTTTGTATTCTGTCGTTTTGGATTACGAGAAGACCAACGGGCTGAGTCACATATCAGAGAAAATTCGATTAGTGGGTCAAACAAAATTTATCTAGAAAAAGGCTCTAACGATTTTGACGAAATTTTGTATTTTACCATTTTCGGGCATGAGAATACCATTGGGCTAGGTGAAGTGTTCAAGAAAATTCGATTAGTGGGACATTTTGGGTCATAATGGGTCAAGGTCAAGATAATTATATCTAAAAAATGGCTCAATCGATTGGGATCAATTTTACATCCAATCATTTTTCGGCACAAGAAAACTATTTGGCTACGTCACATATTCGAGAAAATTTCGATTAGTGGGTCATTTTTGGGTCACTATGGGTCAAGCCAATTTTATATAAAAAATGTCTCTAACAATTTTGACTAAATTTAGTATTTTGTGATTTTCAATTACGAGAAAACCAAGGGGATAGGTCACATATTAGAGAAAATTTGATTAGTGGGTCATTTTGGGTCATAATGGCTCAAGGTCAAGATAATTATATCTAAAAAACGGCTCAATCGATTTTGACCAAATTTTATATCTAAGCGTTTTTCGGTGAGAGAAAACTATTGGGCTAGGTCACATGTTCGAGAAACTTCGATTAGTAGGTCATTTTTGGGTCACTATGGGTCAAACCAATTTTATCTAAAAAATGGCTCTAACGATTTTGACTAAATTTTGTATTCTGTCGTTTTAGATTATGAGAAGACCAATGGGCTAAGTCACATATTAGAGAAAATTCAATTAGTGGGTCATTTTGGGTCACTGTGGGTCAAGCTAAGTGTATCTAAAATAATGGTTCAAAACATTACGGCAAAATTTTGCATTATATTGCTTTCGAGCATGAGAATACCACTGAGCTAAGTCACATGTTCTGGAAAATTTGATTAGTGGGTCATTTTTGGGGTGCTCTGGGTCAAGCTAATTGTATCTTTAAAAAAGGCTCAAACGATTTTGACAAAATTTTGTATTGTACTGTTTCCGCCATGAGAAGATCATTGGGTTAGGTCACATGTTCGAGAAAATTCGCTTAATGGGTCATTGCGGGTCAAGTTAATTTTATCTAGAAAACAGCTTTAATGATTTTGATTAAATTTATTTCTATCGTTTTCGGGTTCGAGAAGACCATTGGTTTAGGTCGCATGCTCAAAAAAATTCGATTAACCAGTCATTTTGGGTCACTATGGGTCAAGGTTTAGTTAATTTTACCTAAAAAATGGCCCAAACAATTTTGACAAAATTTCTTATTACACCGTTTCCTAGCACTAGAAGACCATTGGGTTATGTCAGATGCTCCATAAATTTATATTAGTAGGTCTTTCTTGGGTTATCCTGGGTCAAGCTAATTTTATCTATAAAATGACTTTAGTGATTTTGACTAAATTTTGCATTCTATCATTTTCGGGTTCCAGAAGAGCATTGTCTAGGTCGTGTGGTCAAAAAATTTCAGTTAGTGTATCCCTATGGCTTAGGATCATACCAATTTTATCTAAACAGAAAGAATTGTACAGTGAGAATGAATTATCGAATTGAACACAAGGCTAATTTTGACCGAGCTTAGCTCGGTCATACCCGCTAGTTAATGGTTTATAAGACAACTGTTTATGGTATCTAGTTTCATGAAATCCTTTAATAAGAATTGCTGAAACATATCTTCATATTATCTTTTTATATGTTTCTTCTGCCAGTATTCTCAAGAGCATAAGAAATAAGTCCATAAAGAAAAATTGCTTTTACCAGTTATACATGTTGTCAAAAAATATTAAACATGCTTTAATTTGAAATGTAAATTGCGAAAGCATTCAAAATAATCTAGGAATTAATATTATGTTAATGAAAAAGTCCTGGCATTAATTTTCAAAAAGTTACACTTCTTTAATTTTTATATGGTCCTTGGAACCTATAAGTTATATTTAGAAAAATTTTCTCCATGTTTAGACAAGCATGGCTGTGGAATTGAACAATATGAAGTGAAATTAAACCAATTATATGTAATTTAAAATTTATAAACTGAAATATTATTTTTATTTTTGGATTATATATATCAAGCTAGCCGGATTAAAGATACTCAATATACTGTCTGGTGTACAGCGTAGATTAGTACTGTTTTTAATTGAAAACTCTAGTAGTTATTTTACAAATGTAGTAGATATTATACAGCCCTTGGACTTTATCGGTTGCGGAACCTGAGCTATCATATTTCAAGCTAACCAGATCAAAGATGCTCAGTATACTGTCTGGTGTACAGTGTAGATGAATACTGTTTTTAATTGAAAACTCTAGTAGTTATTTTACATATGTAGTAGATATTATATAGCTCTTTCCCTTGGAATTTTTTTGGTTTGAGGAACTTGAGGTAATGTGAAAATTATAAATTTCTACTATTTTTGGAGCCCACAGAACTTGAAATATCACTGTAATATAGAACTGTTGCAAACCGCACATATTCATTAGTGAGTAATGAGTATTATCTCTGATACGAAGTATCGAATCGTTTCTTTGGAATATGACTCGTTACTGCATCTAACTTCAAACATTATCTTTACTTGTACGATTCATAATGGATCCAGATAGTCTGATGGGAAAAGATGAAAGTTTTTGTTGGGAGTCGAAGAATTCGGCATTAGCTGTTCCCATATCAGTATCATATATAGGAGTTCATTTAGTCATTTAAGTACCGGCTTAGTAAAGGGCCATTCATTCGTCGAAAATGTGCATGTAAGTTTTTGAAGTCATATGGTTAATAATAGAACAAACTGCTTTGCGAAAACGACTGCAAAAATGAGATCATTTATTCTTTTACGGACTACACTTTTTTTTCCCTCGGAGATAAAAGTGTTGCATACATTTTCAAGCATAAACAAAAACAGCAGAACTGATTGCATAAGGAAAAACACATAGAAGTTATTTTGATCAAAAGAATAATAAAATTTCTATGCATGTATTTAAAAAAAGGGTATTTGTTAGTTATCCCGTTGACCAAATTACTGTCACCAAATTGTAAGATTAAATGCCAATAATGGTTGATAGTAAATGTCAGATTCACTTGACAACATGTGTTTATGTCATCGAGTGATTTTAATTTCAACTTTTTATCTGTATTTTTATTAATGTTATACTAATTTATTCGTTCTTTCGTTATTTAAAATAAATATTATGTCAATTTGTATAATTTGGCGATTTATATAATTTGGCGAAATTGGTGAACGGGATAACTAACAAGTACCAAAAAAAGAAGAAAACATTAAGAAAGCATAGATCTAAGAAATAGGGAGACAAGACGTATTTGTTTTTCTCCTAGGACTTTAATTAGGCTAAGTGAGTATTAGTTATGCATTTAATATATTAAAGTTGCTTATAATTTTTCTGTAAAAAAGAACAGAAGCTTATAGTAAAATAAACAATTCATTTTAGCTGTATTTAAGGAATGATAAAGTATTTCTATGAAATGTAACTTTAATTATTCGTAATTTTATCCGTAAACGTATAAAATCAGCAGGTGTTCACGCTCAGAAATTAAGAAATCGATTAGCGTATCTATTTTTCCAACAAAGGGTTTAAGGGTTTTAGGATGTACTTTTACGTACTACGTACACTATAGTAATGGAACGATCATCATAAGACAGCAGTCCATCATAACTCGAGAAATAACACATTTAACAAATATTGAAAAATGCTGTTTGATTCCATATTATTTTAATCGTTGTAAATTAATATAAGTCTATAAATGTGTCAGAAAAATTTGCAATGTTGTGCAGAGGATTTTTTTTTTTTTTTTTTTTTAGAACTGTCTTAATGCTACTTCCCGTTATAGAAAGGTTCTGTCGTCATAGGTTTACTACTTTCAGTTTCAGTGAATAATGGGCATTTCTATTAAAAATACTGAACTAGTATTTTTTTCTTTAATATATACAATAAAACTTGCTGATACGAAATCGCAAAAAAAAGAGACAAATTCTGTTTTAGACAGTTTTTATATCTCAAAGATGAGAAATTATATTGTATTTTGTTCATGGCTAGTGCTGTAAAAGTAACGACTAAATGAACGTTACAATTCATTACTCGTTACTCTTTAAAAAATGGATATTAAAAATCATCGTAAGCACTAGTACACAGATATTCGATGTATTTTCTAATTTTCTGAGTGTTTTTTTTTATTATAATTAGCTTTAACCATTCCTTAAAATAAAAGATAAAATCTATCTGGATGCTTGCACTGATTTAACATTTCATAAGGTATAAAACTGGGTGTTCAAAATACTACATGTGAAATATATGGTCACAAGAGTGCAGCAAATATAATTATATACCGTACGCGAGGTCTTTGCAAGAATTCATTACAGTTACATAGACCCATAATAAAATTTTGTACTAAACCTTTTTGCAAAGGATATCTGCATAAAAGTGCAAACAATTACAATATAATAATAAAAAAATAAATACAACCCATGAAAGTGGGATTCTACCTTGAATTGAAATATTCCAAGGTCCATTCCCATGAAAATAATAAAATACAATTTCATCTGCTAAGATGAAAAATCCCTTTAAACCAGAATTCCTCTGTAGTTTCTCGCGATTCTGTCTCAGTAAGTATTATTGTATTATATTACAGAAAAAAATAGTAATTGAGTATCTTAATAGAAATGTCCACTGCTTACTGAAACCAGTAAAACATGCGACAACAGAAACTAACACTAAACTGGTTCTTAAAAACATATTTACCTCTGCTCAACATCCCAAAACTTTCTGACACATTCATAGTCTCAGTCTAATGCATGAAATTGGCATTGTAGCAGAGTGTGGAAGTTAAGTAATGTAACTAACCATCACAGGATAGTGACAAAGAAAAAATGTAAAAGTGTAAAGACAAGTAAAGATGCATAGTCATTAACTTCATGACATTTCATACTTCAAAATAAAACAATCTTTAACATGCTTTCAGAACCAGCAAGAAAAAACCCGAAGGCTTTTAAAAACCAACAACCAACTTCCTAAGCCAGAACAATTTCAAAATACACCGGCATATATCTTCTATTCCCATAGACAGTGACCCGGAACTAGGGCTGGGCGTTATACCGTAATACCGTTATATATCGATATTTCTTTAAGACCGCGATAACGATATTGAGATTTTAATCTTTCCGATATATCATTTCAAACGGTATTTCATCCTATCTCCTGAGTTACGGAATTTCGGATCTACCGAATATCGGCGCGAAAGTTGGGAGGCAAATACCACACCAATATCGACACTTGCGTGATATTTGCAGTTTTGTGAAGGTGTCGCGCACATACCGGAATATGGGCGAACAGTCTACTGTTCCGATGTACCGCTTTGTTCATCGGAGTTCGTCGAGAAGACTCGTTCGAGGATCGGGCATTTCCGATACAATCGCTTGTGGACTCTTGTTTCATTTGAATAAATAATAATGTTTAACTTTCGAAAAGGTTTCAATAATACGCTTTTTAGATCAGATCTGCAGGGAAAAGATTTGGATTTTTTAAAACGATATATAAAAATTTAAATTTATGTATCCTTTTAATATGTTAAATTAAGATATTGAATTTCTTTTTTTATAGATAATCAACACACACATAATTATGCGTTTGTGTGTTTATATATAGTATTTTATACAGAGGACAGTTACATTTACGATCCTTTAATGGAGCGACATATGAATTAAAATATATCTATATATCGAAAATATCGATATTTGGTCAGCGATATATTACGATATTAAAATTCTGATATCGCCCAGCCCTACCCGGAGCAAAACAATTTTTGATGCTCCAGCTCCAGCTCCGCTCCTAGATAAAATATTGTGGCTCCGGCTCCAACTCGGCTCCGACTTCGCGCTTTGAGTTGCAGATTTTAATTTACACGTTTAATTTTTTGCTCACAAATTCTTTCTTCCTTCATTAATGATCTGACAAAATGCATTTTTCTTCTCATCAAACTTGAAATGCTTGTTCAGAAAATAGGACATCTTTTAGCTTTTGCTTTTAAAAAAGAAAGTTTGGTAGAATTTTAAACACAAAAATCTTAAATTTCTACGCATGTAAACAACAGGCGGCCATATTTGTTTTCCAATAGTGTTGTCACTTAGCTCAAGCAGAAAGTAGAAGTAAAGTAGTGAGAAGTTTCCATCTCTAATATTAAAAAAAAACCCTAAAAAGTGATATAATTGAAATACTGAATAATAATGTAATCAAAATATTTTAAGCCTGGAAATTTAAAAGACTGAAAAAAAAAAAGATTTAAAATAATATTAAAAACTAAAGGAGCCCTGGAGCAGGGGAAAATTTAGAGCTCCAGCTCCGGGTCTCTGCCCATAGATATAGGAAGGATATATAGATGGATAACGAAAAATTAGTTTTGTTCTCATTTCAGCAGGGAATCCTGGGATAGGATTCCAGAAACCCAGAGCAAATGGCTAAAATTTGGCAGTTTTTTCTCCCTGTCAGTAGCTTTTAAAAACTTCAATCTCCCCCCACATTAGTTTGATTGATGGCTTAACTTTGTACTTTTCTCCTAGGGGCGTGGGTGCGGATTAGTATGGCGTTTGAAATTTCAAAACTTTTGCATTGTTTGTTGATGGAGAAATTTCCTTTGACATTCTATAAAATGATATTTTTGCAATTCTAAGCCTGACAGAGGAAAAGTATTTTCATAAAAAAAATGTTTGAGCTATTTTCAAAGTTAAAAAAACTGTGATAACTAATTGAAATAGGAAACCATAACTTATCATAATTACTGTTTTATAAACTTTGTATCCAGAGAAAAGATTTACAAAAATCTTCATAAAAAAAAATAAATAAATAAATCAAATTTTTACATTTAAGGGGATCTTTGCTTTTCTTAATTCTGGTATGTTGAGGTTGTTCTCAAATCTAAACTGGATATTTATTGACACATTTTTTATTTTATTTTAAATCGTAAACGCATAAAAATCGCAGGTACTCTTATTCAAAAACTATGAATTGGAATGCTATTTTTCATTTTTAAACAGGGTTCATGTTTTTTTAAATTAAAAATACAAATAATCGATTTTTTAAAAATTAAAATCAATTTTTTAAAATTTAAATCAGATTTTTTTTTTTTTTTTTAAGAACCTCACAGCATTATTGTTTTATACAATTTTTTTTATAATTTTTAAAATAAAAATTATACACACGCATGCATGCACGTTATAAGTACTACCAATATATATTAATAGAATTATAAAGAGAAAATTCTGGTTGGATCAAAAATGGTATTGATATCAAAAGACAACCACCCCACCCCCAAGAGATATCTTGCGATATCATGTGATAGACCCCCCCACCCTTATATGATAACATTATATATGCACAGCTCTTAAACAAAGTGATTGCAATAAGTCTACTTTTACAGAAATTAACCTAAAAAAATATTAAGATTAATATACTTCCCAACAATTATTTCATAGTTACGAGGCATGTTTTTTAAGTAAGTACCGTTTTGGAATTAAAAAAAGACGTGCAAAGATATCGCAATAATTTTATTTTTACATGAAAGCCTGTACCTTCATCTACTTTTCTACATAATTTCCGTGATTATTGAGGCACTTGTCATAACGTGGCACCAGTTTTTGAATACCCTCCTCATAAAATTCTGACGCCTGACTTTTTAACCACTGTATCACAAATGTTTTGACTTCGTTATCGTCTTGAAGACGCTGACCACCCGGGTGTTTCTTCAAGTGCAGGAACAAATGATAGTCGCTGGGCGCCAGATCAGGGCTGTATGGAGGATGATCTAGAGTTTCCCATTTAAAAAATTTGATGAGATCTTTGGTCTGATTAGCCACATGTGGACGGGCATTGTCATGCAGCAAAACGATACCCTTATTCAACTTGCCACGTCTTTTGTTCTGGATTGCACGACGCAGATTGTTCAATGTCTCACAATAAGACGCTGCATTGATTGTCTCATTACGAGGCAGAAACTCCACTAGCAATACTCCTTTTTTGTCCCAAAAAACTGTGCACATGATTTTCTGGGCAGAAATTGTTTGCTTAAACTTCACTTTTTTGGGTGATGATGAATGTCGCCATTCCATGGATTGTTGTTTCGATTCTGGTGTGACGTAGGCCACCCATGTTCCATCACCAGTAACAATTTGGTCTAAAAAATCTTCACCTTCATTGTGGTACCGCTCAAGGAAAGTCAATGCACTGCCTAAACGTTGGGTTTTGTGCAAATCCGTCAACATTTTTGGAACCCAACGTGAACACAATTTCCGGTAATTCAAGTTCTCGGTCACAATGCAATACAAAACACTAAGAGAATATTGAGGAAAGCAGTCGCACAATGATGAAATTGTAAAGCGTCTGTTTTCTCTCACCTTTTTGTCCACTTTCTGCACCAAATCTTCATTAACGACCGAAGGACGCCCACTCCGTTCTTCATCATGCACATTTGTGCGGCCATCTTTCAATGCTCTCACCCATTTCCTTACCATTCCATCACTCATAATGTTTTGTCCATAAACTTTACAGATCTCACGATGAATATCGATCGGTTTTACGCCTTTAGAACTAAGAAATCGTATAACAGCCCGTACTTCACAATCAGCGGGACTCATGATTGTCGGAGGCATCTTAAACACTCAGTAAACAACGTATACAATGAAGAATCAGACTGTAATGGCGTCAGTGCGTAGACAAGAGATGTAGGTAACCAGCGCGCATGCGCGGAACGCCGACCGTGGCGCTGCGCGGCGGAATCGCAAAACGGTACTTACTTAAAAAACATGCCTCGTAATAGCAATAGATGAAAGAACAGATGAAAGGGAAGGAGGGAGGTAAACAAAATTCCAGCCCTAGTTCATATTTGTGTTACTAATTATTCTAAGTAGTTATTTTCTTTTTTTTTTTCAATTCCCTTTAAAAAATGTACCAGGTTCCATGTACTGATACTTTAATAGTTTTCCTTGTGAATTAAAATTTTTTAGCAGCCTTTCTAAAACCTGCCATTGACTCTATAATTTGATAACTATAATTCTCTGGAATTCAGTATTTTAAATAACGCACCAAAAATAACTTAAATGTTAATCCATCGATAAAGCAATTAAGAATTAACTTGAATAACTAATTAATCTTATAAGTATCTTATTAGTTATTGATATCCCAATTGTTAAATTTATTTGAAAAGCAGTATTTTATTTAATTAGTATAGTTTCGTTAAGTGTTGGTTCTAAATAAAACTATAAAAATAATTGTCTATTTTTGTAAGTTGTTCATTACTGAAATTTTGGGTTTCTGATTTACTTTTGTTATTACAAAAAACATTTTTATTCACCATTGGAAATATGATTGACTTTAGTTACATAATGTTGATTGATTAATTTAGTATAAAAAAAAAAACTAGATTATAATAATTACAACTATTCATTAAAAAATTATAGTGAATTAGAATTCCTGTAACTTTGATATACAAATTAATAATTATTTTCTGACTGTGAATTGTTTGTTTTTTTCCCCCAAGAACATGCACTTAAATATATATTTGAAGAACAAATTAAAAAAACAAAATTTATTTCCTACATTGTTTAAGCCCGAGAAGGGACAGATATTAAGATATTTCATTCAATTAGTTTTACATTTAATGTTAAATTTTTGTAACAAATTAGTTAAGCCAATTGAAAATTAAAAAATAAAAGTAAAATTCATACAATATGATACTTAAAACACCCTAAAAAATTAGATTCCGTTCAAATGAAATCGAAATAAATCTTAGACTTCTTCCATTTTTAATTGAAAATATTTGTATTGCAGATTTTGCATTATGTTTATGACAATTGTGCATAAAATGATAAGATGCAGGCAAAATACAAAACTTAAAAAAAAAAAAAGTCTAAGATTTATTTTGATTTCATTTGAACGGAATCTAACTTTTTAGGGTGTTTTAAGTATCATATTGTATGAATTTTATTTTTATTTTTTAATTTTCAATTGGCTTAAATAATTTGTTACAAAAATTTAACATTAAGTGTAAAACTAATTGAATGAAATATCTTAATATCTGTCCCTTCTCGGGCTTAAACAATGTAGGAAATAAATTGTTTTTTTAATTTGTTCTTCAAATTACGTTTTTGTTTAATATGTCAAGTTTTTTAATAACTACTGCACTCAGACGAACGCATTTCAAAATTAATGGAGAGTATCATCATCAGGTGTTGATGTATGCGGTATTGCATCTCAATGTGCGATGCAGTTTACCAATGTGTAATTCAAAATGTTTCACTACTGTAGTAATACAGGTTGCGGTAGTTTGGACAAAAACTTAAAATCTGAACATAAAAAATCTATAATCAAAACATAAAAAATTAACTTAATTTAAATTTAGATACCCTATTTCCCACTCAGAAATGTTATGAATGTAAATGTAAATTGTGTTGAATCCTTACTGCTAATATTTAACTATAGATGTGATACAGTAAAAAATAAAAGTTTTACTTAAATTTTTAAACCCTATTTTCTCCCAAGGGGTGATGTAAACACATCAGAAAATTATTACCTAAGTTTAACTTGGGGTATAAATAGTTCTCATCTCAAAAAAAAAAATACATTTTTAAATTTAAGTTATGTAATTCCCCACTAAGTTCGCTACCTTGCGTAAAAATAGCTATCTATTAGAAACTTTTTACTAAAATATAAACTTGACCAAAGCAAAAACTTATTCTGAAAATATCTTTTTTATTTCAACTATGACGCCATATTCACCTTTTTAATTTTTGAAAAAAAAAAAAAAACTAGCTCAATTTAATATTTCACGTGAAAATCTTTTAACTAAAAAGAAATAAATTATTATTACAGCTTTTGAAATTTTTGCAACAATGAAGTAAAAATGTTGCATTTTTTATGAAAAATGTCTGTTGATTTTCAATGAAAAAAGCGAAATTTGGAATTATTAAGAAAAATACTTGAATAATGTAAATAAAAATTGGCCCATGTTACTCTCTGGATTATAATTCACCCATATGCAAAGGTATTTTACCATTCGTTTTGATCCTGACATTTGGCAAATGTTTTTACACTTTGAATTTATAATATTATTAGAATTAGCAAAGAATTAAAAATGAGTGGCATCAGGGACAAAAAGGTGGGAAGAAAAAATGAAAAAGTTATGATCTCCATAGGCTTTTCTATGTTAAATTAACATTGAGAAGTGACACTGGAAATATATAAGTATTGCGCTGCCGCACAATACTTAAATACTACATAGATATTAATTTAGAGAAATGTAAAATTTCAGTTAGTTCCATACTTTTTTTTTCTTTTCAATTTATAAGCAACTATTACTTGAAAAAAATATAAAAAAGTTATGATATTTTCTCCATAAATGTACTTTTGATCAATAATTGAGCTACTAAAGCTAAAATATTTAATCTGAAATCAGTGTTGTAGTCGTAAAAAGAACAGTGGGTATACACTATAGGCAAAGGGTATATGCTAAAGTCATGGATGTCCATGGGTAGAGTATACGCCATAGTTTAATTTGAGAAACAGTGGGTATACGGAGCTTCTTAAAAACATCCAGAAGGTATACGGCATATACCTGCGTATACCCTCTGTAAGACTCGCATTAACTTTAATATTTGCGAAGCACGGTTATTGGCGGTCGCCAAACAGTGAACTCTCGCCAAGGCAGAACTATTCGAACTGGAACAGGCAGCAGTCGCGGCGGAGATCGTGTAGTGAGAAGATGGCATGAAAATCAGTGGTGTGTCGCCCTGATTGTTCTTTGATAACATCGGCATCTTAATGTCTTTGTGAAATAGTTAAAATATCCAAAAGTTAATGTTATAATATTCGTTGTGTGTGTGTTGTTTGTCCTGTTAATAAACAAGTTTTCGTCAAGCCAGTGTGTTTTAAGAGTGTGTCTTAGCAGTGTTTTAACATCTCAAGTTTTATTTCATTAAATAAATAAGTAACCTTTTTCTAAGGTTAAGGAGATATCGACGAGAAACCTTTTAGTTAAAGAAAGGTCATAAAGAAAATAGAGAAGGAAAAGTTGTACACTACACCCCTGTCTGAAATGCAACTTGAACGAAGCATTAAATGTTTCTGTTTAAGCAAGTTGCAAAAAGATAAAAGCATCACTAGAATAATAATAATAATAAAAATGCATCACTTTAACAGAAAAATAAATAGATAAGTCAATGAATTTATTAACTATTTTTAAGAATTCTTCAATATTTTAATATTAGTTTTAAAAAATTTAAATTCTTCCTATGAAACGGAATATAATTTTACAAACATTTAGAATGAATCACTAGCAAACATTAAAATATCTTAATCCTTCTACAATCTGCCGACCGAGTGCGCTCTATGCAATGAACTAAAAAAAATACGATTCTTGCATAAACATAAAAAAAGCAAATGTTAAACGAGAAAAAAAACCAGCCAAATAGCGATAATCACACCAAGCTATCACCCTGCTCCCGCCAAGGTAGTCGAGCTATTCAAAATCGGTGGCAACGATGAGGAAAAGGTCCACTGTGTTACAAGATATCGGTTTTCCTTCTATGTATTCCTTATTCCAAGTCTATTCCCAATATGCCCTCTTCTGATCAAAACACTCTTTCCCGATCTGTGGAGTTGAGAGAAACACATCCTGCCTTACGGCAAAAATAAAAGAAGAAAGTGCATATCTTCCGATACGGTCCAGCGTTCAGCGATCGAGAAAAGACGTGATGTCATATCGGTACAGCGAGATTGAAACAGTTGAAGAAACAAACAGCCGATCTTTGAAGAACGAACTTATCGTAATAAACAATTAACGATGCACAGGGATGAAAGTGCACTAAAGCGATTTTGGAGCAGTAAAATCCATTTTTGGAGCAGCAAAAACCTGATTTTGGAGCAGTAAAATCGATTTTTGGAGCAGTAAAAATCTAATTTTCTAGCATTTACAGCTGTTTTTGGAGCAGATCTAAACTCTAATGCTAACAAACTTCTAAAAATTAAAATGATTGCTATCTTGAGAATATTTTGACATCTGAGAGAATAATTACTCGGATAAAATTTCTTCACACTTTTTGCTAACTCTGAACATTCTAAACGACAGTTGGGTACTGATTAGAATAATAATGAAAAATTAGCAGCAAGAAGAAAAAAAATGTTTACTTGGGTTTAAAAAATATTATTTTAAAGCAATTTTAACTAATCAAAGAAACGTATATGAATAAAACATAACTAACCTGAATTAGAAACATACTGCAGACCAATCCTTTTTAGAATGTATTATCCACTATTATTCAGATTTCTACTTTCAAAATTAAACAAACTAACAAAAATGGAAGGACAACTTGCTCAGTAAGATTTAAATTTATTTAAAATACAATGCAGTGAATAATCTTCCTTCATACACAGAAAAGCATAATTACAAATAAGAATTTCATGACATAAGTCAATATAAAGATCCCTCCCCTTTACAATTCTCAAATAACTTGCTACTTTTAAATGAATGAATGGATGGATCAATATACAAGTTTATGACAAACTTTTTATTACACGAAAAAGTAATCATATGGATGTTTCACCCTTTTTTACCTTTCATTTATTTAGAGCCAAGTTTTTAATTCAGATATTTAAAAATACTGAGCATTAAAACCAATAAAGCAACAATTTATATCATTAAAAAAATGAGATTTTAGCTCAGTGAAAATAATTTTGATAAATATAATTATGAAATATTAAATTTTACATTAAAATAAAAATTTGGACCAAAATATCAACTGAATATTTTTACTGAAACTATTTCATGAAGGCACAAATTTAGCACACTTAAAACCAATGTTGAATTCACAATAAAATATAGACAAAATGAGAAATTTAAAAACCAAAAAGAAAATGATGAAAGAAAAAATACCCCCCCCCCAATTGCTTTCCAAGTAAGTTGGAAAGCATTAAATTTTCTTCTTCTTGGAGAGAGCCCCTTGCTCCTGTCTATTTTTTTCTAAATCTTCAAGAATACATTTAATCTTGCTTGAGGATTCATTTAATAAAACTTGCCCAGATTCTATATCGGGAAAATTCTTTCTTTTCAGTCCATTTTTGATCAAATTTTCTGCATTCTCAAGCATCTTTTGGGAAGCTTCCAGTCTGCAGTTAAGCTCTTTTTCTTCTTCTTTCAGTTTAATTTCATTATTTTCTTTTTCTTTTTTCTGTTCATCTAATACTTTTTTCTGTCTGTCTGTCTGTAAACGACGATTATAATTCTTGTAAGCATTTTTAACTGATCGTAATAGATCATTCGATAAATCAACATGAGTGACACTATCATAGTCCTCAAGATGAGATTTCACATTTCTCAATCCATTGATTGTGTGAAGAGATAGATTACTTCGGTTGCTCAATAGTCGATTATTTACACTGAAACCTCTTTCGCAATCAGAGTTACCATGAGGTATAGACAATAATGCTTTTATAAGAGTTTGAATGTGCTGGAATTTAGCACTGCCATCTGGTTTTGTCACCGAAAATACTGAGTTCCAGAAACATTGAATGTCTGAGCCTTCAGTTGATGATCCTTCACTAGAAATATTTTCACTTAGGAGTATAATCCATTCATCGGCCAAAGAAGAAATTGATGATATCGGAATTACATTGGGCAACTCTTTAGCAATTTTTTTTATACATGAAACCGAGGAATCTTCTTTTACAAATGCAGGATGAATACATTTTAGACATTCTAAAAATTTATTCTCAAGGGGTAAAACTCTTAAAAGATATTTCACCGAGGAAATATAAAAGGATCGTGCACCCATAATGAATTCTTTTCTTCCCTGTTCGTCTAAAAGCTTTAATTCCTTTTCAGTATCTGAACCAACTTCTGGCCTTTTCCAGTGACAACCTTTACTCACATCAAAGTTTTTAAGATCAAAACCAGTTTTGTCCATGAAACTTTTTGTTTGAAGAAATCTACCCATGATAGCTTTAACCAAATTCACCATTTCATCATAAAGCACTGGAATCAAAGGATCTTTACTCTGAAATACCCTTAAAAAGTTGGCGAAAAGTGGGCAAACATTTTGCAAAAACAAAGCTTGTGCAAATAAGCTTTTATCATTCATAACTTTCTGAATCTTCTGGTGGCGAATTGATTGCCGTCCTGGTGGTGATAATCCAAAAAATTTCTTTAGAGCTGAAAATTGCTCAATAAACCTTTCCAGTGAAGTTTCAATTGTAAGCCAACGACTTGACACATGCCTAATGAAAATGTGTTCTGGCAAATCCATTTGTTTCTGCAACTCTATGAAATCACATCTCTGTACAGCTGAATTCTTGAAAAAGTGATAAATATGAATTAGAATACTTTCAATATCAGTGCGAAAAGCATTCAATCCTTCGGAAAAAGCATTATGGATTTTGTGCAGTGAGCACTCGCTTGCATCCACTAAATTGTTGTTCAATGCCAGCAATTTTTTCTTCAATAATTTCATTGTATTAGGTCCATCACTGTAGAAACTAACCATTTTTTGTGAAGATAATTCATGTAGTGACTTCTTAATACTGTCAAAAAGAATATCACTAGTTGCATGCCCTAAATGGAATGATTCTAGATGTTTATTTAATACTTTTTTGTGCACTTCGCTGTAAAAACGTATTAGAACATCAAATTGTTGTACTCTTTTTTCATGCACAGGGGTCTCATCTACTTGAATGGAATAAAAAGAACCACATTTATTAACTTCTTCAATCAACTTTTCTTTAAGAAATGGTCCAATCCCATCTGAAATAATATATGATAGCTTAGTCCTGGAAACTGAAAATTCACTTGCAAGTTTTGAATCTGGAAACATTTTAGGAAATATTTCACTAGCAGTGTTACTGAAGGAAAATGGAATGTTGCATTTTGCAACTGCTAAAGTAAACAGTGTCTCTGCTACAGCAACCTTATCTTGCTCAGTGAGCTGCTGGCAGTTCTTTTGCATTAAATCCAATCTTTTCTGGGCAGTTTTTTTTTTTAATTTGCCCAGAACTATCTCTAATTTTATTACAGTTTTCCACATGTTTTTTTAATTCAGCATGGCGTTTAATAGCACTCACACCATGTTGGTTGCACTTTATTATCATGTCACATATAGTGTATAACCCTTCTTCTGGTTTGAAACCAAATGTACACCAATCAGATATTAGATCATTGTTGCAATCTCGCTGCTTTAAAATATCTGGATTAAAGCGAGTGCATCTTTCTGGAAAGAAAAAAAAAAAAAACAATAAGCATGCTGTCAGATAAATGGAAAATACTACTCTAAGCAATGATAGATGTAAGGGGCGGTGGTTGGGGGGGGGTAAGCAACCAAATCTACCTTTGAAGACTCAATACATAAACTCATACATAAACAATATTCAGCAGTCCAGTGCAACCAACATGTTTGGGGTTTACAGCCTTCCCCTCCAAAGAAACTCTAAATTTAAAAGTTAAAGTTATATAAGCAATAAAGTCAGTCAAAATTTCTGGGGCAGGGTGAACCACCAAATCCCCCTTGACTATAGCCTTGTATTGGGGCGGGGGGGGGGGGGGGGGGGGGAAGAATTTCAGGGAGGGGTATTGCAGGATGGCAGGTCAGAAATATCTTTAGAAATAAAAAAGTTTATGGTTTGATCAATGGGAGGAGAAGGTGGAAATTTCAGAAAAAATTAATATTTAATCCAAAAGTCTAAGAATCTAATAGTATTTCTTTTATTTTTCTATTAATTTGATAGATTTTGAGTTGTATTAGATTGCTACTGAATAACCAGCGATCATCATATCCCGAAAATTTGTTCAAAACAATTTTACTGCATTTTCAGATAGATTCTTTAAGAGGACAGGTATGAGATTGCAAAAAGATAAAATAAGAAAAGGCACATGAAATGGGAAAATGAGAAATTATTTAAAACAGCGCACCTATAAGACAATTGAATTAATACGATTATTTTATTTGCAATAAAATAGACAATATTTTTGTTTAAATGCTGCTTTATTTGGGGGGGGGGGGGGGGGGAGGAGAGAGAAATTAATAATTTATACAAATACTATAATTCTGAAATGAAAATTTTTATTTTTAGTTCATAATTCTGATGTGCAATGTTTTACACAGCAATCTTAGCTAGTTGTCCAATTCAAATTTTAACATGCTTTCACTCAAACCATCACTTAATAAACATGGCTAGCTAATGTTTAACCTGCTATTCAGCAAAAGAAAAGCTGGTGAAAAATAATGTTGCACCAAATTTTTTCGCGCTCCTTTGACTAAATTCGCGTTTTTTAGCTATCCTTTGACGAAATTTGCATTTTTCTGTGATCTTTTGATGAAATTCGCATTTTACCCTCACGATCCTTTGACAGAATTCGCGTTTTCCCGCAAACTTTTGACGAAATTCTCGGTTTTTCCGCGATCTTTTGAAAAATTTCGGAGTTTTTCCACGATCCTTTGAAGAAATTCACGTTTTTCTGTGACCTTTTGACGAAATTCGCACTTTACCCTCATGATCCTTTGACAGAATTTGCGTTTTCCCGCAAACTTTTGACGAAATTCGCAGTTTTTCCTCGATCTTTTGAAGAAATTCAGAGTTTTTCCGCGATCCTTTGAAGAAATTCACGTTTTTCTGTGACCTTTTGACGAAATGCGCACTTCACTCTCATGATCCTTTGACAGAATTCACGTTTTCATGCAAACTTTTGACGAAATTCACAGTTTTTCCGCGATCTTTTGAAGAAATTCGAAGTTTTTCTGCGATCCTTTGACGAAATTCACGTTTTTCTGTGACCTTTTGACGAAATTCGTATTTTACACTCATGATCCTTTGACAGAATTTGCGTTTTCCCGTAATCTTTCGACGAAATTCACGGTTTTTCCGAGATCTTTTGAAGAAATTCGCGTTTTTTCCGCGATCCTTTGACGAAATTCACATTTTTCTGTGACCTTTTGACGAAATTCGCATATTACCTTCATGATCCTTTGACAGAATTCGTGTTTTCCCGCAAATTTTTGACGAAATTCGCGGTTTTTTCACGATCTTTTGAAGAAATTCGGAGTTTTTCCGCGATCCTTTGACGAAATTCACGTTTTTCGGGATGAGTTCCATATCCTGTGCCAGAAGATTTTTGGCGAAAAAAAATCTCGCCAAAATGCCGTTTTGGCGACATGAAAATTTTTCCAAGATTGCAGAAAAACATCATTTTGAAATCTTTATATTAATTATAAATTAATGATTTTGCACCATTTTTAAAGATAGAAAATGATATAAAAACATAGATTTATAAATTACACAAAGATTTAAAAGCGAAGTTTTTGCGCCATCTTGGAAATTTTTCCCCGATACAATTACACAAATTTTAGCAGCATTCTAAATAAATGTCCTTTTTGAGATTAATACTTGTTATTGTCAGGGGGGTTCTGCCCCCCTGAACCCCCCGTTCTTAAAACATTTTCGACAATAAAAAAAGAGAAAAAAACTGGCCAGAAACTTTTTATAAATTTCAACAATATTTCAAAAACTATTATTTTTAATGCAGGTAAAATCCCGCTCACAACTACCAAAAAGAAAAAAAGTATAAAAAAGATGTATAAAAATAGAAAAAATGTATACAAATAATTTAAAGAAATAATAGAAAAGATGGAACATAGAAAAAACGTATAAAAATAATTTAAAAATGCTTACACACACAAAAAAAAAAAAACAGTAAGAATTTTATGTTTATAAAATGATCCCATTTAGGGTCTGAAACAGGGTACCAACTATTCATCTGAAAAAGCACATGTTTAGATTTATTTAGAATGCTGCTAAAATTCGAGCAATTGCATCGGAAGAAATTTTCAAAGTGGTACAAAAACTTCGTTTTTAAATCTTTATGTAATTTATAAATCCATGTTTTTACATCATTTTCTCTTTTTAAAAATGGTGTAAAATCATTGATTTATAAATAATATAAAGATTTAAAAATGATGTTTTTCTGCAATCTTGGAAAAATTAATGAGACTTTACTTACATCGACCAGCACAGAGAGTAATCCGAATGCGAGTGTCAGTGTGGCGTCGGAGCAAATTCTTATCTAACCGAATTCAAAATTTGCTGACTAACAGTTCCTGTGATACTAGTAAACCAATAAGCTTCAAGATCTCACGTCAACCAGTTGTCCGGTTTTAAAAAGGCATTTCCGAAAAAAAGCAACCCTAAAGCCGTTCCAACAATCCGAAATCCGACGAATAAACATAAACCAGATCGAAACATTTATCGCCAAACAAAGCGTGCCAAAAAAATCGCCAAATCTTCCGGCACAGGTTATGGGACTCTTCCCCGTTTTTCTATGACCTTTTGATGAAATTCGCATTTTACACTCATGATCCTTTGACAGAATTCGCGTTTTCCCACAATCTTTTGACGAAATTCGCGGTTTTTCAGTGATCTTTTGAAGAAATTCGGAGTTTTTCCGCGATTCTTTGACGAAATTTGCATTGTTTCGCAGCCCTTTGAAGAAATTTACGTTTCTTTTGCGATACTTTAACGAAACTTGCTTTTTTTCTGCGATCCTTTTCGAAATTGACTATTTTTGCGAACGATTGACGAATTTTTTTTTCGGCGGCCATTTTTTGAAATTAGTATTTTTTTTATGTCGAATTTTCGGACCGATTTTTAAATTTTTGGAACAAATTGTTAGGTAAACAGACCCTTTCTCATCCCTGTACATATCCCTATCATAACAGTTCACTTTTACTTTTTATTTACAATTAATTCATTATCTTTATTTAAATACATTTTATTTAGTTCCACTTACCTTTATTCTATTGTTATTTCCAGGCTTTAGTTCCAGGCTGTAAGTTTCTGTCTTTACTCCATATACTTTATTTATGTTTCACTTTACTATCGTAAGAGCCGGCATTTAGCACACGTTTTTCGCCCGTGACGCAATACTTCCGAAATCTTCTGATCCAACTGAGGAGTTTTTACCAGGGTTGGAAAAAAACCGGGTTTTTTTGTAAAAAACCAAAAAAAACCGGTTTATTTGGTTTAAACCAGGTTTTTTTGGTTTAAACTGGGTTTTTTTTAATATAATTTCTTATTTCATACAGATGCATATGTGTTGATAAAATAAACATTTTTGGATATTGTATAAGTAATATAACTTTTGAAAATATTTAAATTAAATAATTACAGTCTTAAATAATATATATTACTTATATAGAAATTTGAAATCCTTTCTAATTTAAACATTATTAGTAACAGCTATGTCTTATGTTCAAAGTAAACTGCTCTACACAGTGAAACATTGATACCTTGAAAATCGTATGAAGAATCCTTTGATAATAATATAATAATAAATCAATAAACATTTGATGCAGTTTCATGAATATAATATATTATTCTGTGGTTGTTATTATTATCATATTGTAATATCTAAATACTTCTGGTTATTTTGTTTTCTGAGTGATAACTCCAAGTGTCCAAGTCAACATTTTTGGTCGTTGGATTCAGCAACTAACAGAAAAGATTGATTGGTATTATTGAAATGCTATAACTAGCACTCAATTTTTGCAAGCTGTGTTATTCAATTTGATATCTTACGTTACTCTTTTAAATTCTTTAAGGATAATCTTCTCCAATCCCAATCCAGAAAATTTTCTTTTACAACTTAACCAAAATCTTAAAGATAATTGCATTTTGTTATTAACTGCTGTAAATAATCTGCATTTTTTAAATGAAAATATTTTATGCTAAATATTGAATAGTATTTATCTATTTTATCTTTTTTAATTTCACATTTTTAAGAAAAATCTTTAGGGTACCAGATATGTTCATCAGCACATGCTAATTTTCATTCTACATGCATAGAAACATGAACTAGGCCCATTATGTCTCATGTGGACTGTTGAGATGAAGTGTTAAAAGTAGAAATTACTTCTATCAATAATTTAAAACAATTAAATAAAAAAAAAGAGAAAATATTATATTAGATTTTTTCTAAAAAACCAAATGGTTTTTTTGACAAAAAAACCAATTGGTTTAAACCGTGGTTTAAACCATGGTTAAAACCACTTGGTTTAAACCGTGCCAACCCTGGTTTTTACGAATGAATACGAGATGGCGTTAGTCATCCGGTCGTTCGTTTTGCATATGACGTTTCGTCCTTTCTTCCATTAGCGTTTCAGAGATCGAGGATGTAACTTCCGGGCTGCGTCGCAGTTGCTTTTCCTGTGCGGTTGGATGATATAAATATGCTCTCATTCAACGTGATAGAGATGCATTTTCAGTCAATGCTGTTATCTAGTGAAGTGTCTCTTTCTGTTTAGATTTTATCTAGTTTAAAAGATAATTGCTGGTCTTCATTAGTCATGAGTTTCCTTGTAGTTTTTAATGGAGGATAAGATGTCTGTTTTTACCGTCAATTTGAAGTTTAGTTTTTAAGTAAGAGAACGTCCTTGCGAACTTTCTTTGTTTTTCATCGATATTGCC
This sequence comes from Maratus speciosus, assembly GCA_963932465.1. Classification (NCBI taxonomy): domain Eukaryota; kingdom Metazoa; phylum Arthropoda; class Arachnida; order Araneae; family Salticidae; genus Maratus; species Maratus speciosus. The sequence goes on along the minus strand of OZ010786.1, from coordinate 92,083,874 downwards.
TTTAATGATTTCTCGCTTTGAAATGATGGAAGTTTGTCTTTCTCAACTATAAGTGAGATGGAAATTAACTTTACAAGTAATTCGTGTTAGTAGTGACGTTTCCTGGGATGTTGATTTATTATTTCCGGAACTTTAGTCTTCTTGCATCGGTTGACCTTCGACTGTCTGAATATCGAGATGGTTTGTGAAAAGCAGTGACCCGGAGCCGAACAATTTTTGATGCTCCAGCTCCAGCTCCGCTCCTAGAGAAAATACTGTGGCTCCAGCTCCGGCTCCGGCTCCAACTCGGCTCCGACTTCGCGCTTTTGAGTTGCAGATTTTAATTTACACGTTTAATTTTTTGCTCACAAATACTTTCTACCTTCATTAAAGATCTGACAAAATGCATTTTTCTTCTCATCAAACTTCAAATGCTTGTTCAGAAAGTATGACATCTTTTAGCTTTTGCTTTTAAAATAGAAAGTTTGGTGGAATTTTAAACACAAAAATCTTAAATTTCTTCTACACTTTTCAAACAGCCAAAATTGTACAACTACACATGCAAACAACAGGCGGCCATATTTGTTTTCGAATAGCGTTGTCACTTAGTTCAAGTAGAAGTAAAGTAGTGTTACCAACTATGTTTCGAGAAGGTTTCCTAGGTACTACTAATAATAATAATAACCTAAAAAATGATATAATTAAAATACTGAATAATGATGTACAGTAGAAGATCTTTATAACGCAAACCTAAAAACGCAAAGTTGTGCGTTATATAGAATTTTGCATTATATGGATCACATTTCACACATCATTAAATTTACCTTATAAACACGACCATATAAATCTGAAACATACCAAAATACATTAGACTATCTTTATACTGCACTTCTTGTCACCAGGAATTATCCAAATTATAAATTTTTGCATTATATGATCATTTTATATTGTTTATTTTATAAACATGGTCCAACTATACCTGGACCCAATCATTCATTATATTACTCATTTCCAAAAATATAATATTTATTGTAATAATAGCAATTTTTTTTTCATTAAAAAGTTTTGAATTAAGGAGATAAAGTTTAATTAATGTATCAAATGTACTTTTCTACAGAGTAGCAGTTTTTACGATGTGGGATTTCAGGTGCTTCTTACCTGCAAAATTCATTGTTTACATCTGAGAAGTTGTGCGTTATATGAAGAATTGCATTATATAGAATTGCGTTATAAAGATCTTCTACTGTAATTAAAATATTTTAAGCCTAGAAAGTTAAAAGACTGAAAAAAAAAAAAAAGATTTAAAATAATATTAAAAACTAAAGGAGCCCTGGAGCTGGGGAAAATTTAGAGCTCCAGCTCCGGCTCCAGCTCCAGGGAAAACACAGCTCCGGAGCGCTCCGGCTCCGGGCTCCAGCTCCGGGTCCCTGGTGAAAAGTGGTTTTTGTCTTTCAAGTAAATGTGTTTAAGCAATTCAGCGTAATGCACGTGAGTTTTGATCGCTAAACATGAAGGACTCTGGTTCACTGGTATAATCATTTGATAGTGTCATGAAGTGTTTTATGTTTTTAAGAGTATAATGTTAGTTTCATTTATGAGAATAATATATAAGAATTATACATGTAATTGTTTTATCATTTTATTTTAAAGTATATTTTTTTTTTCGAATAATAAATGTTTGTATTGCCTTTTAAATCTAGTTTGTTTATTTCTTTAACCACCACAAATGCTTTTCTATTTCAGCTGTTTAAATTTTCTTTTAAAGTTAAATAGTAATTGAATCTTTATCAATATAATTTGTTTTGACGAGGTTTAGGGATTCTTTCAGCTTTCGCGTTTCCAGCTGCTAATGCGACTCTGCTACTCGTGTTAGACTTTACTTTTGTAATTTCAACAAGGTTTATGGGATTATGTTTCCCTGACCTCTGGCAGTTTGTTATTGTAGTTCAAAAATTAAAGAAATTCGTAAATTGATATGTAAATTAATTCCTTTATTGTTCAATGATAGTTATAATTTAAAAGATTTAAATAAGAGTTTGAAATTTTTCTTTGCCATCTTTAACCTTAATTGGTTTGGCTTTAAACTAATGTGGTGGTTACTCCCCCTTTTTTGATTTTGATTAATACACCGTCTTTGACGGGGGGGCTATAAGTAAAAATATTGTTAAAAGGTTATAATTTTTAATAGTAATTGTAATGCTACTTTAAATTTTATTTCATAATATTATAAATACGATTCGTAAGATTTTAACTTTATAAAATTTATTTTGAATATGATATTTTTAAGAAGTAAATTTTTTTTTTTGACTTCATGACACTCGGACCAGAGATCAACCATTGAAGGATAAGATGCTCATATGAGGAGCTTAGGGTTGAAAGAATAAAGAAAATAATCTGAAAAATTTTTTTGATGTGTTATACAAGTGAAAGTGATGTTCCTGGAATGTGCTTTATGGTGAGATCTGAAATCTTCAGTGAAAGTTTCATTTTAACAAGTCATCTGAAAGTAATATTTAAAGTGACTTAGTTTTTGTGTGCAGTGGATCTCGTGTGGGCCCAATTTTGGATTCATTTTTGGTTCTTCAAGGACTATTTGCTGAGATTTGATCTTTTGAAAGTTGGCTTCTGGAACTGTTGTGGACATTCCGGTGATTGACTAAGCTTGCATGAACATTTGATGGAGACTTAATGAATGTTGATTTGCATCGTTAAATTGGTATTTTTCTGAATTGAGATCGCATAAGATGATATTAAAACCAAGTCATCAAGATGATGAGTGTAGCTGGAAGTGTGCCCTTTTTCTTCGTCTGTTAAAATTGTTATAGATCTGTGATATTTTGACTACTATTTTTAGACATGCATATTTTTTTTAGATAAAAGTGTTTTAGATATGCATGTTACAATTTTTAAGATATGCATAAAAGTTTTAGATTAAATATTGTTTTAGATATGCATATAGTCATTTTTATTGTTATCATGTTTAAAGTTTTAATAGAATATAAAGTATTTTTGAATTGAATTTTTCTTTAAGATTGGTTAAAGTTTCTAAATAATGAATTGATTGTAAGGATACTGGTTTATTGCAGTTTTGAGAATTATATTAATCAGGTGGATTTTTAAACAAATACAGGTTTAATGGTTTTTAGAGTTTGATTTTGAGAAATATTTTTAAGAAATGTTTGTATTTAAATGTATCGGGCTCCTTTCCATAATTTTTGATATTTACTGATATAATGGGCTAAATTGATTTAATGGGGCTGGAAGAGGTTAATAAGATGTTTTTCTGAATAAATTATTGATTTTGAAATAGTATTTAAGGATTAAAGTAATTATTGGGTTGAGCTTAATTAAAGATCTGTAGTTTATCTGGAGCGGTAGTTTAGATGTGTTAAATTGTATAATTTTTCAGAAGTTTAAAAGTAATTAATATTTAACCCTTACAGTAATGGTAAATTTTGATAAAAGTTATTAAATGTTAAATTTTTACTGCAATTGATTGGTTGGAGGTCCGTGGTATTTTGGCAAATTCTCCCACATGTATCCAATCATCATGAGTGGTATATTATAATAGTTTCATAGTAATTTGGGATTAAATAAATTGAAGTTAATAGTTTGACTCTTTATACATTTTTTTTTTTAAGTTTAATTTATTATGGCAATAGTGTAATATTACATTTATGGTGGTTGAGATGTTATTTGTCATGCTTAGCATTGGGGGGTGTTTCTTTTCTTTTAAGGTTGTTAAAGAGCCCATCCTGGAGTGCTGAGCTGTTATTTGAATATCTTGACTACTGTAATGTGTTAAGTTTTTCTTTAAAGTTTGAAATAATTCTTTGTATAGTTTAAAGTTTACTTAATAGCAGTTTTTAAAGGAAATTATGTTAATCCATTATCGTGGGGGGATTTAAGTAAAGTTAACCGTTAAATATTAGTTTTAAATTTTGACTTTTATGGATCATGGAATTTAGTGTAAAGTTCAGGATACTTTTTGAGAACCATAGGATAGTTATATCCAAGTTATTTTTTAGATATAGTTTTGAACTTGTTCATCAATTGAATATGCAGTGTAATTGTAAAATGATTCATTGTCTTATAAAGTATATTTAGTTAAAACCTCAAACCTCTCCATGCCTTAAATTTTAATGTTTCAGTTTTTGCCTGACAAAAGGTCACAGTAAGTTCAATGAATGTCTGAATGAAATGCATACTGTTTTAGACGACTGTTAAAATCCTAGGACCTCTACTTTGTGCAAAGTGACCATTAACTTATATGTATTAATTGTATGAATTAAATGGTATATTTTTCTATTTTGAAAATTGTTTTATGAAAATAAATTTGATTTATATATTTTTTTAGAGTAATTTTTAGATATAGATTTAATTTTTCCTCCAATAAAGTGTTTTTTTTTGTTTATTAATAGACTTTTGACTGCATGTTTCAGTTAGGCTTGCCTTGGTGTCAACTTTTGATCAGGATATTGGTTGTCACCTGTTACAGTAATTTTAAATGAGTAAGTTAAAGCTCTGTATCTGCTGTTTAAAAGGGGAAGTGTACTGAATGTGTAGTTTTTTTTTAATAAAATAGAAACAGAGAAGTTTTTTTTTTAAATTTATTTGTGCTTAATTGCCTGTTTAATTTACAGTATAAAATTATACGCAGGGCCCGCTTAACACTTAGGAATAGGGGAAGCCCGGCGTCACACAGGGGCCCCCTATTACGCTAAAAACTGCTTTTTTATTTACTAAATCTCTTTTTCGTATGCTTAAATAATTTGAAATTTTACGATTAAAGTTTAGAGTAAATAACATTTTTAATAATAAACTAAAACTACCTATATAAAACTATTTTATTATATGTTTAATTGTAAATAACCAATTTATTTTGTAAATGACAAATATGGAACTATAGTTGAAAATATGTGAACTTCAAAATATTTTTTGTGATTTACAAATTACCATGTAGTAAGAAAAAAAAGTTTCATAAGAAAAAAAATGTATTTTTTTACAGTGATTGAGTTTTTTTTTTTCTGAAAATTAGTTTTGAAAAGTAAAATTGGGGGCCCTTTTGTATTTCAGTGGGTAAGCACGGGCTTCACGGGCCTATTCCGTAAACAGGCCCTGAATACGGATTAACCATGAGTTAATTGGTGTACTTTTGAGAAGGTCTTGTAATGGAAATGTAAATTTTTGAGGATCGGAGCCAGATCGTTTGGAAAGATCGAATATTTAAATGGTTTTAAAGTAAATAGCTGTGTAAACCTGCATTGGAATATAGATTTTTGGAAATTTTGAATTCTGGACCCTGGGAAAACTTATGAGATGAATAGCTAAGAGATGGAAAGTGTTAAAGTGGACTTCTTGTTGATCTTTGGCTGGTGACGTTGATACTGTATATAATTGAATAATTAAACTGTATATATATATTGCCTTTGCCTTTAGGAGTCGGTTTTTAAGGTTATTATAAGATACTTTTGACTGAATTATTTTTGAAGGAATTGGAATGATGTTTATGGATTGCAGTCATGGCTGTGGTATGGTGTCTGGATCGATGCTCTTATTTTTTTATTACTATGGTTATTTAGTTTTCTTTATTTTCCCTTAATGATTTTGATTCTCATTTTTGATAGTGATACAAATATATAGTTTTAAGTTTATTTTTTTTTTTTGTTGTTAAAGATTATAGAAAGAATTGGGATTGAGCTGAGAGAAAAGAGCATTGTTGATATCTAGTGCACTTGTAACCCTAACTAAAATGGTAGAAGTTTTTTTTTTTTGGCTGCATGACGGAATGTCATATAAAATAATATAGTATACTTAATTCTGGTGTTTAAGCTGTAGTGTCGACGTTGCCTAGCTTGAAATTTTTTTAGAGGATATTGAAGTCTTTTAGATGTGTTGGATAATACAAATTCTTGATGGCATGTATTGTGGGAAAGTGTAAAAATTACGTTTTATCCTAGGTTGCTTTCTCTGCATGGGTGTCATCATGAGTATTGTAATACTGTAAGATTCCTAATTTTTTTTTGAAGGATTGAAGTTGTCCTTTTTCATGATTGATATCTGGTTTTTCCGGGGAGGTTGACAAATGAGTTCAGAAAATGGAAGTTGATTAGATAATTCTGGCAGGCAGGTTCATAATCTTTGAAGTTTTTAAGGGAAATTCTGATTTCAGTTTTTGCCTGATTCTAGATAGGGCAGAAATTGTGATAAATTGTTTAAATACATTATATTTTTTGGGGTATGGCTCGTTAGTTAATTAGCAGGGTAGTTTTGAATTGTCTACATGCTGTGGTAATGAGTAATGCTGATGATTACAGTAGTGACTAGGTTTTTCCTTGGATTGTTGGCGGTAGTATGGTCTGTGCTCTTTTACTATTGAGGCTGATATGGGGCGATGTGGCCAGTCCCCTAGTTTCTGGTTATTAAGAATCTAGTTTTTGAATTGAAGATATTTCATATCCGACACCACATTTATCTACGTCTGTTTTTTTTTAGAGAGTATGTGGGCGACTGTTTTTTTTGGATGTAGGTATGATACCTAGTACCTGATCTCGAAAGATTGAATGAATGTGAAGTACCATTTTTGATAAATGTTTCCATCTGGATTCTTGGATAAGTTGTGGTTTAAACCTACTTATGTTTAAAGAAGCTGTTATATGTAGAATAATTTAGGTTGGTTGAGCACAATATACTTGCCATTGTTATGTAACCCATATATAGTGTTAGGAGTTACGTTTTTGGTAATCGGTTATTGCTGTATATCTTGCACTGGATCATTATTTTTGAAGCTTGCTGAGTCATACCTGATGGATTTGAAATATTGTAAGAAGTGGAATATGTTATTGTGTCAGAATAGAAATTAACATATTAATTGTTTGGATTTGCCTGGCTGGAGTTTGTCTGAGAAAAATCGTATTCAGATATTTAATTGATTTGTAGTTAAGCAGGTTGAATTAACTGTTGGTTGATAAGTTGAGGAACGGGAGGTATAGACCAATAAAAATTGTTTTTATAAATATAGGTTTTTAAAATTGTTAAAAATCCGATAGTAAATGTTTAAGATATAATATAAAGTTTTTTTTGGGAGGTACATTTTTCAGTTATGTTAAATCTTTTATGTAGAAGATCTTGTTTTTGAATTTTTAAGACTTGGCATGTGTAATATAAATGTGAATTTTTTAGAACTGTTTTAATGTAATTATGTTTATATTTAGTTATTACTGTGATATATATATAATTGTTATTTTATTGTAATATTGATGTAATTTTTAGTGTTCCGGAGTTTCTTCAGCTTTTAACATCGCCAGCTGTCTAGTCTTTTTTAATAGGATTCTTTTGGCTTATTTGAGTTTTTATTACGATTATGGAACTTGATTTTTATTAAGTGAGTTGTAGATATGGGTATTTCTTTAATTTTTGCTCAGGAGATACTTGATGTGTTAGACTATCCATTTGGGTTGCTATTGGTGTCTCTGTGGGCTGATGCCCTTGTTAGATGTACAGGTTCTGAGAGGGGGGGGCTTTGTTAGGTAAACAGACCCTTTCTCATCCCTGTACATATCCCTATCATAACAGTTCACTTTTACTTTTTATTTACAAGTATAATTAATTCATTATCTTTATTTAAATACATTTTATTTAGTTCCACTTACCTTTATTCTATTGTTATTTCCAGGCTTTAGTTCCAGGCTGTAAGTTTCTGTCTTTACTCCATATACTTTATTTATGTTTCACTTTACTATCGTAAGAGCCGGCATTTAGCACACGTTTTTCGCCCGTGACGCAATACTTCCGAAATCTTCTGATCCAACTGAGGAGTTTTTACGAATGAACATGAGATGGCGTTAGTCATCCGGTCGTTCGTTTTGCATATGACGTTTCGTCCTTTCTTCCATTAGCGTTTCAGAGATCGAGGATGTAACTTCCGGGCTGCGTCGCAGTTGCTTTTCCTGTGCGGTTGGATGATATAAATATGCTCTCATTCAACGTGATAGAGATGCATTTTCAGTCAATGCTATCTAGTGAAGTGTCTCTTTCTGTTTAGATTTTATCTAGTTTAAAAGATAATTGCTGGTCTTCATTAGTCATGAGTTTCCTTGTAGTTTTTAATGGAGGATAAGATGTCTGTTTTTACCGTCAATTTGAAGATTAGTTTTTAAGTAAGAGAACGTCCTTGCGAACTTTCTTTGTTTTTCATCGATATTGCCTTTAATGATTTCTCGCTTTGAAATGATGGAAGTTTGTCTTTCTCAACTATAAGTGAGATGGAAATTAACTTTACAAGTAATTCGTGTTAGTAGTGACGTTTCCTGGGATGTTGATTTATTATTTCCGGAACTTTAGTCTTCTTGCATCGGTTGACCTTCGACTGTCTGAATATTGAGATGGTTTGTGAAAAGTGGTTTTAGTCTTTCAAGTAAATGTGTTTAAGCAATTCAGCGTAATGCACGTGAGTTTTGATCGCTAAACATGAAGGACTCTGGTTCACTGGTATAATCATTTGATAGTGTCATGAAGTGTTTTATGTTTTTAAGAGTATAATGTTAGTTTCATTTATGAGAATAATATATAAGAATTATACATGTAATTGTTTTATCATTTTATTTTAAAGTATATATATTTTTTTCGAATAATAAATGTTTGTATTGCCTTTTAAATCTAGTTTGTTTATTTCTTTAACCACCACAAATGCTTTTCTATTTCAGCTGTTTAAATTTTCTTTTAAAGTTAAATAGTAATTGAATCTTTATCAATATAATTTGTTTTGACAAGGTTTAGGGATTCTTTCAGCTTTCGCGTTTCCAGCTGCTAATGCGACTCTGCTACTCGTGTTAGACTTTACTTTTGTAATTTCAACACAAATCACCCCTGCGAGAAACAAACGACAAAAAATCTGAAAAAAGCGAAAAATAGTGGATCCTCGGAAGAAAGCGCAAGCCCCCCCTTCCGTCGCCACCAACACTACAAATGAACGTTGTTTTTGTCAAATATTTAACATTTTTACAAAATTCTACTTTCATTTTAACACATTTAGAGATTAAACTGCATCAAATTTTCGAATGAAAACGGCGCAGAAAAATGAAAAAGTTGTAAAATCGCGAATACGCGGACGACCCTCATGCAGATTTTTAATATATATATATATATAAACGTAGCAAGGCTTTTTTTTTTTTTTCCCCGAAAGATCACCATCCATATGGGCGCGAAGGGTTCAGGGTCCCGTATGTATTATGATCGCGCCGCTTTATAACAATCGCCGTATTAACTATTTATGGATGCTCACGATGTACATACGCTTTGCGAACAGTAAATTATAAAATAATATAGAAAACAGTTATGTTAAATGAATAAAAAGAACATCTGAAGTATGAAAAGAATATCTCAAAAACAGAACACCAACGCGTACGGCGACTAAATAATAAAAATCTGCAAGAATTTTCATGCAGAGGAAAAGAAATCGAACGGTGTTTTCTTTTTTATTGTTAAAGTGCATTATTTTTCTGAAAATACTGTAAAATTCTTATTTTGCCATATTATTCTCAGCCTAACCAAACTCCTATTTTACATATTATATTGAATAAATTATTATATTAAGATTGCTCTGAACATTTTCTTAGACTTACCTGATTGCTTGCCATGTAGAGACATCGCAGCTTCGGTTTTAGTTTTTAAATCACAGACAGAATCTCATTGTTCGACTAAGATTAGTAGGATTCCACACATGCGCCGCCAAGAGATGTGACGTCGGATACGTAGAGAGAATCCCATTCTTCTTTCCGACAGAAGACAATTCCAACACGTTTCCTTTTTCACCGTCAAGAGGGTGTCGTTTTTTGGCGGCGATCGCTTAATTGGCAACTTTCAAATTTCTTTCTCTCATCTGGAGTGAAATTCCGAGATTTTAGCGGGAGAAAAATCGGGAAGCCTGCGGGTGTGACCGACTCTCCCATACCGAGAGTACGCCAAGCAAATCTGCCGCCAACTTTTTGCCGAAGAGAGGAAGAAAAAAATCACATAAAGGCCCGGATTTTAATGCATTTCTAGGGGGAAATTTACCACCTGGAAAAAGTTAAAAATGGAATTTGTTTTTGTTTCTCGGATCGACGAAATCGTGCTAAATTTCATTTTGGTACTTAACTACGTTTTGGCGCAAATTTAAGGAAAAACGCTATTTCGGCGCAGACATGCGCAGCAATTGTATTTCTGCGCAGATATGCGCAGCACTTGCATCCCTGGATGCATGAATGGAAGTTTGAAAACAAAACTGGATATGGATGCTTTAGATATACTAAAGAAATAAACGAAAATAATAACCAAAAGAAAACTTGGTTATTGTAACTGAATTGTATTAGAATGGAAATAAGGAAAAACAAAGGAATAAAGGTAAGTACCATTTCAGCATGTATAAGTATCAAGGAAAACAGCTGATAATGCTGACAATATGGAATCGAATAGTGTTTTCCATTTTTTGATAAGCGTATTGCAGTTCAAGCTATAATCGAATGTGTTTATATGATGACCCTTCAATTACTGCCGCATTCAGAAATTCAGTTCAAAACACCCATTTTCATAGTATCGTAAAAAAAAAAAAAACTTTGAATTTTCAGGAAAAAGAGAGATGCTAATCGGTCTTAATTTTTGATCAAGAGCGCCTGATTTAATGCGAGTATAAGTAAACATCAATGATTTAAAAAGTTATATGTCATAAAAATACTTTATAATTCCTTAAATACTGCTATAACGAATATTTTATTATAAACTTCAGTTCTCTATTAAAGTTCTTTAAGTTTTTTATTTTTTTCTAAAAATGACAGAAATCTTTAATTATATTATTATTTTTCTATTTCCCTGTACACTTCATTTTCAGTACCTTTAATGTTTACAATTATCCAAAGTTGTCCACAATCAACTTTATATACTTATATTTTACATCAGAAGTCTGGTGCAAAAAATAAATGGTTTAAAAAGTTATCCTGATTTGAGAATTTGGTTTTTTGAAAAAGTTTTGGTTAATTTTCTTAATATTTTGACACTAGTAAATATTATTTTTAAAAAGTTTTACTATATTTTACAGTCAGAATTCTCAATGTTTCAAGCAATTAATAATTCAAATGTAATTAAATGCAGAAATTTACTTATAACCTTTGTTTTCCGTGTTATAGAATATATCTGAGTTGCTTATGCTTAAAGCATTGTGTTTATTTATCTACAAATCCTTCAGTTTTCCTGTTTGCAGTAGTACAAAAAAACACCCCAGAGTCAAAATATACGTATATTATCTATACATTTTATAACACATATACAGAGACGTTTTTCGTATTTTTATGCATGAAAATAACACTTAATAAGCATTATATACAGTAGGTATTCGCGCCATCTGGTGACGACTGCAATCTTTTAACAATTCCAAAACTAAGGGGTGATTATGAAGGTCGTATAAGGAAGAGAAGAATCCAGTTTGGCCGTGGCAGTACTTAAGGCTGCTAGTCACTCAGCTTCCGAATCCCTCAGTAATGTTAAGTCTATGAGCGTTTGACGCATTCTTATATTCAAAATATCTCCTTGGGAAATTATTATTTTTAGGGAGGAGGGATTTAGAAGAAATAACAATAGTAATAAAATATGGAAGTCTGGTGATATTCAGAAGATTCACAACTCCATATAAAGTTGCTAATTGTGAGTCTTATACACTACTCAATATTTTTAACTTTACTTAATACACAGTCTGCAAAAAAAAAAAAGTGAAATGTATGAAAAAAAATTGCACTACATTAATATATAACACAATACCTTCCAACATAACAACCCCTCTCCTAATGTCAGCAGCATAGCGACTGCGAATCAAGCACCAAGCATAATCAAATTGTTCTCTAGCTGAAACATTTCCTTCTTGCAAACGTTCATGATAAATTGCTTCAAATTTCTGCGAATAAAAAAAAATGGAAATAAATTGCTATAGACATATATAAACACGTACATAATGCATAAATCTATTTTGCTGATTATCAATTGAAAAAAATTTCACAATGAAACTGAAATTTAATGATATGATAAAACAATTTGCTTATTTAAAAGCCAAGCATAATAAATTTTATGAATTGCACAGAGAAACAATTTATTTTAAAACAACTTCTGCTTTGTTTTAGTCAAACTTACAATATGTATGTTATGTAAAAATGAACAGTATTTTGCACAAGAAGACATCAGATATGTTTCTTTTTAAAACACTTTCTAACTATAACTGCAGATTCACGGTCGCCAGTCGCCACATGGCGACTAATTTTCGGCATGTAAGTCGGCATTCTTTGGAGAATTTCGCTTTTTTTTTTCCCGCGAACCTTTGATAAAAATTGCGTCCACTTCTTGTAGGGTGTCAACGATTTAAATCAAGTGATTTTTTTTAAAAAAATCATTGATTAAAATCAAAAATTTTCTAAATGTTTAAAATGACATAAAAAGTATTCAAATCTAAGATGAACATAATTTGGAAAGCTTCTACAGGTATTGTGACTGATGAATACACAAAACAAAGCATTAAATAATTGTTTCTATTGTAAAAAATTTAAGTACAGTAAGTTTGTAAAAAACATGGTTTTTATCTAACAAACATAAAAAGCATTTAATTTTAAAATTATATTTAAATCTAATATAACTTACAATGTCATAATTTCCTTTTTATAATTAAGTTATTCATTCTTTTATATACAATACTAGGGGGCTACGCTACAATACCTACGAGCTACGCTCGCCAACCCCCGTTCAGACATTACAGACTCTAAAAGCATGCTAATTTGATCGGCTTTAAAAAGATTCCGGAAGATTGAATTATAATTTAAAAAACAGTGGTGATCTCACTATAAACGGGCTTTTATTCATTTCTCTTTGATTGGGGAATTTTAACGCCAAATCAGCTGGTATTAAAAGATACAATGGCTGTTTCCGTCTTTGATTAAATAAAATCAGTTAAATATTTCAAAATAAGCTAATATAAAATGATTTAAGTTAACAGAGTCTTTGTCTCCCGGTACTTTTTAACAAAACGAAAAGAAAGTTCTTTTAAAAAAGATATTTTAAATGTAATCTAACATAATTTTCACCAAACTTTTCTTTCTTTTTTTAATATTCACGTGAAAATACTTTTGTTAAAAATGAAATATTATTTGCGCTGAAATAGTCGAAAAGATCATCTCAAAATATCAAATAAATGTCTCGCGCAATTTTTAAATTTAAACTGCTTTGCAATATTATTTTTTTGTTCATTTTACATATATAAAATGTGACGTAATTTATCCTATATAAGACTTCTAACGAATGTTAATGAATTTATTATTTTACAATATTCTTTCTCTTTTAAAATTCCCATGTAAATATAGTTTTTATGACGTAATTTTCAATGAGTTCCTGCTTTTTATATTTTCTGCTTATAATAGTCACGCGTAAATAAATTTTTAATTTGAAGCAAACCTTATTGCTTGCGCTGTTTATACAGTTGGCAACAGTTTAAATTAATACCATTTTCTAAAATATGTAAAAAATATCTCTTGAAATGCTGAAAATTTGAATTTAAAATAGAAATAAAACCTCAAAAAATGAGTCAAATTAAAGAAATAAATGCAGTCTGCACACCAGGAAATTCTAATGCATAATATGATCTAAAAATGATTAAATTCCCATGTATAGTTTTTGCTCCTATAAAACTTTTTTAATGGAACGATTTTGTCCAACTTTAGCATTAAATATCTCTTAAAATAATTTTTCGATTTGAAAACTGTCTGCATCAGCGTGTTTATCAAACATTTCTCGATAATACCACAGATTTTCATATTTTTGTATGCAATATTTTTCTTAATATTAACGAAGAAAGACTTCTGGTCACAAAAAAATTCAAAACCGGCGGCGGTGACAGCATTACTTACTTTTTTTTTAGAATAGAGAGAAACATAGCAATAGAGTGTCAATGATTTTAATCAACTGATTTAAATCAGATGATAAAATCACATATTTTCTGATTTTTTTAAAATGGTATGAAAAAGCATTATAATCAGTAATGAAAATGATTTATAATGTTTATAAGATAATTGAATTGCTGAATAAATAAAAGAAGATCTTTTAAAAAATAAAATTGTTTTAAATATTTTAAATAAGGTATTTCTTTAAAAATTGACAAAGTTTTTATCATAAAACTATATTTTATTTAAGTGGATATTTTATAGTTTCTACATGTTTTCATAACTTCTTTTGATTAGTTAAATTATTCCCTCTACTAAATAAAATAAGTGCAATCTATTATTTTCTGTTGATACATGCATTAGAAGAATTTCTGTGTAAAATTACTGGCTGCTTTATGAATTTATCAAACTATTATTTATCATTTTTTTTCAACCACTTCTTCAAAAATGTTCTTTAAACAGTTAATTGTTTAATAATTAAAAAATTAATCTGTATCATCAATTTAAAATGAAATGCAATTCATCAATAACTTAAAAATATATAAGCAGTATTTAATATTGGTTTACATAATTATTACAAAATATTAATGCACATAATGTTGTATGTTACTAAAGAAATTTTTAATTTGCAGTTTTTTGCAATTTCTATAATTACATAATTAAAATTTTATTAATTAAAGCAAAAAAACATAGATTATGTTAGTAATTGGTGGATTATTCATTTTTGAAATGTTTAATTCTTGGTAGATGTTTAATATTTTAACACAAGGGAAAAAATAAAAAAAATCCGATTTAAATAAAAAAAATCAGTTTTTTTTTTTTTTTTTTTTTAAAATCATGATTTTTTTACACCTTATTTTCTTGTGATTCTCAGACGCATATTGCGTTTTTTCTGCAATTCTTTGACAAAATTCAGATTATAACAGTGATCTTTTTACAAAATTTGTGCTTTTTTCGCGATCCTTCAACGAAATTCACATTTTTTTTTTCCCATCCTTTGATAAAATTCATGTTTTTTCTGAAGTCTTTTGATGAAATTAGTGTTGTTTCTGCGAACCTTTGATAAAATTAGTGGGTTTTTACCCCGTGATCCTTTGACGACATTGACGATTTTTCTGGTAAGATTGGTGAAATTCGCATTTTTCTGCGATTCTTTGATGAAATTCTTGCATTTTTCTCTGATCCTTTGACGAAATTGGTGATTTTTGTGAGAAGATTGGTGAAATTCACGTTTCTTTCATGACAGATTGTCGAAATTCTCGTTTTTTTTGACCAAATTTGTGTGTGGGGAGTCGATCCTTTGACGAAATGCACATTTTTTTCCGCTGACGATTGACAAAATTGATTTTTATAGCGACAATCTGTCGAAATTACTGAAAAAAAAGTACCAGAATCCTAACATTCTGCGGTACCGGTACTAACAACTATAACGTCCCTCCCCCTGCCACTCCAATTTGCATATATTTATATTTCATACATTATTTGCAAAATTTAAAGAATTTTTTTTTCTTTAGCAAAATAAAAATTTTAAATACTATATCTATTAGCATATACTTAGCTGTCAATTATTCCACTTTTTAGTTATCACTTCTTCCAAATAGTAATCTTTGCCAAATTTTAATGTTAATTAATTGCAGAACTCTGCAATTAAATATGGTAAAGATTACGATTAGGAAATATTAGGAATAGTTCGCAGCTATACATTTTTAAGAAAAAAATTAATGAAATTTACAGAAATTAACATTTATATGCTGAAGAATGAAACAATATTTTTCAATTTCCTGTAAAAGGTGCATATCTGAAACTATAATCGATTCCTTCTGCATTAACAATCTTTTGAGGTGAGTCAGTGAAAATCAGATTCAATTAAAAATTACACACCATTATCAGAAAGATTCGATGCTTATACAGAAAAAAGGGATACACTGATCAATTGCTTTCTATCAGAATGGCAATTACATCCACTTACAAATGAAAGTGACTTCGTGAATCGCAGGGTTGTAAAAAACCCAGCCGGAGCGGGTTTTACTAAAAAACCCGGGTTTTTTGGGGAAAATAAAATTTATTCTTTTCTACAAAGTAACAATATGTAACACATGTATATATATGTTTATATCTTTTATTATGCTTGAAGATACATTGTTTAATAAACATTATTTAATTAACCCCCTGACCGCCGAGCAAAAGGGCAAAATTGTAATGTTGTTTTCTCAGTAATTTTGTTTTTAATGATAAAAAAAGATGTTTTTTCCAACATGATATAAATTTTTTTTATTAAGTATAGGCGTATAAGCCTTGACAATATTAATCATAACCTTATTTTTTAGAATTGGATTATATCTGTATAATTATATTAATTTAAATAATGCTTCCATTGCAGTAAAACCTACAGCTTAGTGGACGGATATATCAGTTCGCGGCGATGAGAAGGTTAAATTAATTATTCTGCTTGAAATGGAGTGTTTTCAAATATTTGCATATATCACCAGAAAGCAACTGTGTTTGAATTTTAAGTATGGAAGCAGAAAAACAAGATAGCTTGGGGATATACTAATGAATTTGAAGAAACATTAATATTTTATTAAATTATTATTAATCTTTTTAATCTTCAAATAAAAGTCATTAATAAAATTATATGTAATTTACTAAAATACACAAATGCAAGTTTGTTGTTGGTTATCTTTCAGTTATTAGAGAAGGTTTTCTTTTTGGTAATCTTACTTTTTTTTATTACCAATAAAATTAAACTTTTATATTTTTACTTTGAGGAATTTATTCTGTTAATTACTTTTAGAATATACTTTTTTATTTAGATATAAAAAATAATTATAGACAGAAAAATTAAATAGGTATTTTTAAAACATACTACAAAAATTTGCTCTGATAATGAAAAGAGAATGGTCTTAACACAAAAAAACTTAGAAAACAGATTTGAGGAACGAAGGAGTGAAAATCATTGGGAAAAAAACTTGATTGTTTATGGTTATGCTGCCCATTATTTAGGTCTAGTAGAAAATGATGTTTCACCAAGAGTAATATTAAAACAAATAGTTGAAATTTAGCGGTACTTAAGGAATCATCATCAGCCTTCAGGATGGCTTCTAGAAAAAAAAAAAGGTATAAAGCCACAACTGCGAAATTCTACACGATGGGTCGATGGAACAATCAAAATGCACGATTGCACTGATAGCTTTTTAAAGAACTATACAATAATACATGAAATATGCATTGAACATAAAAATAACATCGATAAAGATATCATCCAGATAATGAATAATGCAGCACTTTACATGGAAAACTATAAATCTTCAACAGCAACTGTGCTTAGTATTTACTGCACTGGATAATTTTCAAAATAATTGTTGTCTAGGAGAAGTCGTACATATTTGGTCAACTTTACTGGAAGATGAAGTACTTGTTCCATTTAAAGATTCAATCCAGAAACGATATAATCAATGTATAATACCTGCTCATATGACAGCTTATCTAGCTCACCCCAAATATAAAGGAAGAAAATTTTCGACCACCGAAGAAGAATAGCTTTAGAATGGCTAAGGAACATTTACAGTGATTATGTAATACTGTTAATGTCACTACATATAACACATAATGAATATTATTCAAAATCAATGTTACATCCTAGTATCACAGTTGTATTTACCCCATCTAAATGGTGGAAAATAACGGCAAAAAAGCTGAAAATTCAATTGGTCTTCTGAAGCAAGATTTTTGTTATTATATACGGCAGGGGTGTAAAAATTTTGGAACAGATGTCATATTCACCCCATATTGGCGCGATTTTTTCCTGTCGCCAATATCATATAGGCAACAGGTACTTAACTTGCGCCAAAGTGTCGTTATTTTGCTTGATGTCGTAACCCGGATTATGTTGTTTATGCTGTTGATGTTTTCGCCAAATTGGCAACCGAAAAAAATCGCGCCAATATGGGGCGAATATGACATCTGTACCAAAATTTTTTGAAAATCTAGGAGCCAGCTCAAAAATCTAGGAGCCAGTTACTATCGATAACAAATTTGTAAAATGAAATTACAGTAAAAGTTAATAATAGTACATACAAGTTACTCTTTTTAATTAAATATATCTGACTAGGGATTGACTGAATAGTTGATTCGGTATTCGGTGGTCCGGCATGTAAACCGAATATTCGGCTTCGGCCGAATACTTAAAAGTAGTATTTTCTTAGAAGTAGAAGAATTCTCTTTTACTTAGCAGACGAATAGGCTAAACCAGAGTTTCTTAAACTTTGAAATCTTGTGGATCCCCTTTGATATGATATGCATTTCAGGGACCCCCACAATTTTTTTAAATGTAAGATAAAATTGTTTTAATGCTATAGACCGTATTTATTTTTCATTACAGATATTCAGTGTATAGTTGTTTAAAAAATCAGTTTCATTTATAAGAAAACTGGCACTCATTTTGAGACAGTTAAAACATACATACCACTATTTCCCACGAGAAGGATGCTTCTGTTTTGTTTTTCTACGTGCAATGTTCGAAACATATATTCGCAAGTCTGGTTCGACGTTCAATCGATTCCTATATTTGTTTTTCATGCGCACAAGGCTGGAGAAAGTATTTTGACATAAATATGTTGTACAGAAGGGAAGTAAATGCTTGATAGCTTTATCTGCTAGTTTTGCATACGTATTTCTTACATACAACCAAAAGATTGTAAGGCTATTTTTTCACTTGGAAAGCAATTACATGGAATTATCACATGATAATTCTGCAAGTTGTTCCTGCTCTAAGAATGTTAAAGATTCCATTTCGCTAATGTCATGGAAATGAAATGGATTCCTCATCTACTCATTTTCTGACTTTGAAGGAGGGAAAATAAAGTCGGAAAGCTTTATTCAAGTTCTTAAGGTGTACAACGAAATTTTCAACAATATCCTGGGAAATTGTATCGCAATTTCCCAGGCCGAATTGTACCGAAAAATAGGCCTGAAATCAACACTGGGCCTGAGGAGCCCCGACTGTAAGCTCGCGGACCCCCAGGGGTCTGCGGACCACAGTTTAAGAAACGCTGGGCTAAACAATGAATTTCAATATTATGTGCATGTATAGGTCAAAATTGGGAAATTTCATTAGCGGCCACTGGCCAGTAGGATTAATTTTTTAAGTGGCCACTTTTAAAATTAATCTTAATTAATCCAAGTTTCTTTAAACTAGCAGCCACTTTATTTCAAAATGCTAAACAGTAAAATTTCTATAAGTATTAATCTAAAACTAAATAGCCCAAATAAATATGTTAATATAAATATATTGGAAAAAAAAAAAAAGTAGAATCCTTGATGAAAGGCAAGAAAATTTTATTATCTCTTTGCAAAAAAGTGGCCGCTGATTGACAATTTTTCACTAGCCACTTTTTTTCATTTACTGGCCCTGTGGCCGGTGGTTAGTGCAAATTTTGACCTTTATGTGCATGAGTTCAGCTGCACTACAAAAAACAAGTCAAAGGTTATTTTTAATTTTAAAAAAAACTTTTTTCTTCCTAAAATAGTCTACATAGGTGTGAAACCAAAACAATTCTCTACAACAGAGAAAAAAAAGTAAAGAAGATGCGCATCTTTCCCTTATCATTTAATTTTATTTACTTCTACATTAGTTTTTTAATTTAAATTTATTTAATGTGTATTTTCTTTAATATATACATCAAATAAGTATATCAGAGGGGCCTATTAAAGAAAATACACACATCAAATAAGTACACCCCTATGCCTATCCCAGGACTGGCGAACCTTTTTACATCCGCATGCCAAAATTAAAAAAAAAAAAAAAAAAAAAAAAAAAAAAAAAAAAAAAAAAAAAATTCCATCTGGACATGGCGTGCTAATAATGCCCCCCCCCCCCCCCCCCACGTCCCATTCCCGCAAAAAATAGCGAATTAATTTAATTGTGAATTATAAATTAATTGTTATAATAATAAATAATAGTGTCCAAATTATTTATTATTATTATTATATTATTATAAATATAGCTAACATACCTGCAGGTAATACCAACATGCGCATTAAATTGAACAATATTTGATATAGAAAACTCGAAACAAAACATTTTTCACATGAAAAAATTAATTAATCATAGAAACAGTTATAGAAAAAATATAATTATAGCGTTCATTTCATTTTACAAATGTTTTAGCAATCAAATTATTATTTTTTCTTAACTTATGAAAAAAGTCATATTTTATTAGTTTTATTAATACTTTTATCATTTAAAAAAATTAAAGATCAATCAACAAATTCTAGTAAAAGTTATATAAAGCCCCGTGTGCTGGTCAAAACGCGTTTAATTATGCAGAAATACTTCAACAAAGAATAATTTGATTTGCTAGATTTCTATGCGAATCATAGGTGCAATCATAACGAAATCGAGGTAATGGAGAGCTGAAACAGGTCAAATATTTCTAAGCGGGAAAGTTATGATATAACAAGTATACAAGTACCTATTATAGAAAACAATAGCTATTTTCAATTAAGCTCCGTGTATTAATAAAAAAGAATAGGAAATTTGATTGAATTTTGATTTAAAACTTCAATCAATAAATAGCGTGCCAAAAATATCTTCCCGCATGCCAGTTACGGCACACGTGCCATAGGTTTGCCAACCCTGGCCTATCCCTATAGCTTTTATAACCATTGTATCAAAATCGCTCAAATTTCTTTTCTTCATCACCACAATGTTAAAATATTAATCAAAATATAAATATCCTATCAATAGTTTGACAGAAAATAGTTAAATGTACAAATTGATATGATACCTATTGTATTTTGAGAACATTCCTATTCAATATGTTTATAATTAGACTTAGACAATCAGTAAATCAGCTTAATGACAACATTGTTTCTTTGTATTTGAATGAACTTTTGTTTTTCTGATAATCCTTATCCTTAATAATACCCTGTATAGTTTAATACTTTCATAGGTTATTTTTGGGTATTGACTGATGATAAAATAATTAAAAATAAGTGATGGGTTAATGAACTTGTGAGTGGAAAGAAGTCATTAAATTTTTTTGTGTTATTAGATTTAAGAATAAAAATGTAACTGAATTAAATTATTGAGAATTTAATTTCAATCAAAGCTTATTAAAAAAGCTAATATATGCAAAAATGCATATATTAAAAAGTTTCAAGTATTCGGTTGCTGAATACCGAAGCTTCGGTATTCGGCAAAATTGCTGCTTCGGTCAATCCCTATCTGACACAAAAAAATTGGAAGTGCTGGTGTAAAATACAAATAATAATCATTAAAAACTTCTTTAAACACCTCAAAAGTACAAATATGTAATTCACTTCAAGAACTGTAATATATGCCATAAATCTATACTGTTAACTTAATGTTTGTCCTCATTTGCTTTTAATTTTTTATGATGTAAAGTACCAGCGTTCAACTGCTTTTGTAGGATCAAATGCTTCTACAGAAGGTCCATTTAAATTTTGTGATGTCTAAGTACAGCGAAACTTGTTCTTGATAAAATTCATTGTGCTGAATCCTCGCTCACAGGCTGCAGTTGCCACAGGTATTACAGATACATTTTGCAGTAACTTTGATAAAATTGAAAATTTAGAATTATTTTTCATTGATTTGATGAAAAGTTCACTAAATTTCATGTCTTTGCATAGTACCTTAAACTCGTACCATTCGTCAAGAGCAATACTTTCAGTTGTTTCCAAATCAACATTCAATGTGACAAAATATTTCTGGAAATGATTTAATAATAATTTTAATAAATCCAGTTCAATGAAAGAGAACTTCATTTATTTTTTTTTTCTTTGCGCATGGAACAAAAAGAAAAAAAAAAAATCCATAAATAATTAAGGTTATAAATATGAGTTATTTTTCCTTTCCTAAGACATATCTAGGCGCCAGTGTCGAAAATTTAGTCGCCCGGTATTTTTACACCCCTGATATACGGCATTGTTAAATTCATTGCCTGCCAGTTCTGCATCAGTTGAGCATCTTTTTTCAACTTTTGGCCTTGTTCAAAATAAACTTCATAATTGATTAGATAATCAAAAAACTAGTTAAGTGTCACCAATTATTGAAAAGGCCAATTAGTAAACATAATAAAATTTGCAGGTTGAATTTTTGTACTGTGTAAAAATTTCTTGTGTATTATAAAAAGTCAATATCATTAAAGTTTTTTATTATTCTCCTTTATTGAGGCGCTTCTTTTTGGGCATGTGCTTTATTTAATTATAAAAGTATCTTATTTTTTCATATTTAATTTCAAGAAATATGTTTTTGTAGATGTTAAATATACTTTTCTTTATTACTTTGCACAGTTATTTTCTTTTTACAATTATATGACTATTTTTTTCATTACTCCATCAATTTCAAGTTAAAGAATACTCACTGCTAAAGGTTAAAATTTCCGGTCGCCACCGGCCACAGGGCGACTAAATGTAAAAAATTGGCGACTTTATGATGTGCATCTGATCGCCAAAGTGGCGATCTTTATTTTTCATGTAATAGTACGTGTCAGAAATGCCACTTTTCTGCTTTTTTTATTTTTTTTAATCGATCAGCGATTTCTGCGGAATCGTAAAAGAAAATCATGTTGTTGTTCACATTGAAGGCATTTGGTTCCGAAAATTTTTTTTTAAAAAAATCGATCATCAATCCGAAATTTCGGACATAAAAATATCGCGAATTTCGATAAATGGTCGCCGAAAGAAATCAATTTCGTCAATCGTTCGCAAAAAAATCGTCAAATAATCGCAAATTTCATAAGAATGTCGAAAAAAGATGCGATTTCCGTCAAAGAGTCACGGAAAAAACGCAAATTTTGTGAAAGGAATGCGTAAAATCCGCAAATTTCATCAAAGTATCGCAAAAAAACCACAATTTTCATCAAAAGATCGCGAAAACCTCCTAAATTTCGCCAATAGATAGGGAAAAAAACCCTGCAAATTTCGTCAAAAGATCGCGAAAACCCCCGTAAATTGATGTCATTAAATTAATGACAAGGATTAAATTAAAATAGATTAGCAGAGTTTAATTAAAAGCACGATGAAAGCTAACGCTAATAGTCCCAATAAAGTATTAAATAGTTTATGAAAAAGAAAAGAAAAACGTATGGTGGCGAAATAAAAACAAAGTAAGTTTAAAAACAAACTAACGTTTATTAACTAAAATATAAAATAAGTTTAAATATAGTTCAAACAATAAATCAAATCTTTAAATTCAATAAATACATTTAAGCTGTCAAATTAAATATAAATATATATATCCAGGAAACCATCTGACAATAAAAGAAAACTGAACTCATAACAATAAAGAAATGAAAAAGATCACAGAATGACTGGTCCTCCTCAAAGTTCCATGTTGTTCACAAACATCTAATACGCCGATAAATATTAAGCTGAAATACAGTGAATCATATATTCGTGCCGAAACAACTTCAAGAAAAATACTTCTTTATAGATGAAGATGCGTCGTAAATAGCCATTAGGTGAAACGTCAAAATATAGATGCCGATAATAAGTAGCGAGTAAAACATCTCTAACTTCATCATAACAATAGACATCCTGACTCACACATCAGTGTAACCATTTAAACACGATGTACGCAGAGTCCACCTTTAAAGAGCAGAGTCGAAGTCCAAAACCATCGAACTCATAACAAACAACTTATAAAATGGCCGACGAACGATGAAGTAGGAAGTAAAAGCATCAACTTATTAAAAGCACACAGCAACTCAAGAAGACATCTCCAGCCATAATAGCACTATTAAAATGTCGTGGAAAACCAACACTGTTAGTAAAAAGGACGAGACGAAACACGTAGACAAACACAGGAAAAGAAAGCAACGAGTGCAGACAGGCAGGCAGCAGGTGAAGAAGGAGAGAAAAGTATTTCAATTTATATCAGCCGGGCGTTCGAATAACGCCTCATTACGCAATGCAAGGAGCAACTGCAGACAGTTCCAGAATGAGATCATCATGACGAAGGAACGCAGAGCCGATGTGTCGTAAACTCAAACGAGCGACGCCATCTGGCGGCGATCGAGAAACTAATCTATGATCATCATTCAAACGAAATGCGTGCTCATGTTTGCACGGAAGCAGACAATTGAAAAACGTGAATATGAACGGCAAAGAAAGATAAACATCGTAAAAAGGAATTAAAGATAGAATAACAGGAATGAATAAAAAGGTAAGTGAAATGACTTTATATACTGTTAATAAAGGAAATAATTTAATAAAGGAAATATTAATAAAGGAAATATATTTTAATAAAGGAGATATATTTTAATAAAGGAAATACTTTAAGTGCTAAATAAATATAAAGGAAATATGCAGTGTTAAATATAGAGGGATGCAGAGGAGACATATCTGGACAGTGTCAAGACAGGAAATAAGGTATTTACTCTTATCATAAATTTCGTTAAACGAACGCGAAAAAACTGCAAATTTCGTCAAAAGTTAGCGAAAAAATGCAAATTTTGTCAAAAGATTGCGAAAAAACGATAAATTTCGTCAAAGATCGCGAAAACACGGTAAATTTCTTCAAAAGTTCGCGAAAAAAGTGCAAATTTTGTCAAAAGATCGCGAAAAAACGATAAATTTCGTCAAAGATCACGAAAAACCGCAAATTTTCTCAAAAGATCGCGAAAAACCCGCAAATTTTGTCAAAAAATCGCGAAAAAACCCGCAAATTTCGCCAAAAGATCACGAAAAAACTGC
Source organism: Maratus speciosus (assembly GCA_963932465.1). Classification (NCBI taxonomy): domain Eukaryota; kingdom Metazoa; phylum Arthropoda; class Arachnida; order Araneae; family Salticidae; genus Maratus; species Maratus speciosus. Next base: position 92,059,227 of record OZ010786.1, on the reverse strand, counting down.
AAATTTCGTCAAAGGATCACGAAAAAACCGCAAATTTCGTCAAAGGATCTCGAAAAACCGCAAATTTTGTCAAAAATTCGTGAAAAAAGTGCAAATTTTGTCAAAAGATCGCGAAAAACTGCAAATTTCGTCAAGAGATCGCAAAAAAAAAGTAAATTTCTTTAAAGGATCTTGAAAAAATGGGAATTTTGTCAATCAGGTGCAGAAAAAACACAGCTCCACCCCCTTTGTAACCTTTCAGAAAATTTGCTGTGAATTTCAGAATCGTGGATAAAAAAAACGCGATTTCCATTAAAGAATCGCGGAAAAAACGCAAATTTCGTGAAAGGATCGCGAAAAACTGTAAATTTCGTCAAAAGATCGCGAAAAAAACGCAAATTTCGCCAAAAGATCGCGAAAAACGCAAATATCGTCAAAAGATCGCGAATTTTGTCGAAAGATCGTGGAAATAAAGTCGCGAATTTCGTCAATTGATCGTGGAAAAGATCGCGAATTTCACAAGAGATCACATAATAAAATCATCACTTTCGTCGAATGATCGCGGAAAAAGATCGTGAATTCTGTCGAACGACCAGCGAAAAAATTGTGAATTTTAGCAAGAGGTTGCATAAAATAATTGCAAATTTCTTAAAACAATTTCAAAAATTAATTGCGAATTGCGCCAAACGGGAAATATTTTAGGCCTATTTTCAGAAAGAATTCTGATCTCGGGCTACATAGTGACGTATTGGAGATGTGAACCAATCTTTGACCTCGGTCTTGTACGACATTGTTCGATAAATTCTCTCTTTTTTTAATGTAATAACTGTTAATTGTTTTTGTTGGGGTAAGTAAACTGACACTGTAGATAGTTTTATTTTTATATATTTTAAAAGATGTCTTCGTAACATTAATATTTTAAAAACATTACTTGTAAAACTATTTAAATCTACAAACTACGATAAGTGGCCACTAACTTGACAGTAGTGTCTACTAAACATACAGCCTCTACCGGCCACTGGCTAGGGTCAGGTGGGGTAAAATGGGTAGTTAGAAAATATTGTTTAATTTTTTCAATTTTCTTAACATATTTATAGTTTTCAAAATTATATATGATTGCTTGATGCTTAAGCTTTTTTTTTTACTCCTACTTTATTTTTGTTTTTATAGTTTGTTCTATTTGAGTGGCAACAATAAAACCGTTTGAGGACAATTTCTTGCCACATGTGGTCTGATTAAACTTCTTCCCGCAGCTCATAATATTTGATATAAACTCATTTGTTTTATTTCATTTTGTTCATTAAGCACTTCCAATACTTTTCTAAACTACAAATAATAAATTGTCCTTTGTTTTTGTTGTTTTATCTTAAATCTTATAAATGGGGTAAAATGGGTACGGTGTTAGGCTTAACGTTTGTAGTATTTTTAAAGTGTTATATAGAACTTTTCTGAATAAAATTCTTTATTTTACTGGAATTAGAATAGAATAAGTTTTAAAAATATTTTAAAATGTTTATATAATTCACAGTGCGTTATTCTCAAGATCGGTAAGACTTGAAATTCTCTGTACATAATTTAATCAAATCATTGCCGATTTCTAGATGGCATATCAGCTGCTAATTTGATTGGAAATTTTAAGAAGAGCTAATTGAAAGAGTTAGAAAATTAAAAACAGAATTGTTGACAAAAGTAAGAACACTGTGGCTTTGACACATCCTTGCTTTCTCAACAAATATCAATCTGCCACATCTCCAAATAATCTTAGTAAAACTTCAAAGCTGAAGTATAAGCATGTATAAGCTGAAGCCGATGAAGTTCTAACAAATGAAGACATTATGAAACAGTTAAAAAATTATTCAGATAACCGGAACACCAAAATAGTTAAAATGGAAAAGAAAGAGAGAAATTGTTAGATGAGGCTCAAATTAGACTATAATGTGGAGAAGATATCACCGAAGTAAAAATAAATGTATCTGTAGGTGCATGATTGAAGGTCCAGTATTTGGGAAAAAAGACAAACAAGGAATTCATTGGCAAAATTAGTAATATTGAAGAAGATGAAATATGAATATGAAGTAAAATTCTTGAAAAAGTCCAAGATTGGCTGCATTTTATGTTTTCCCTGATGCTGAAGGTACAGGGGTAGTATACATTAGTGATGGGCGATTTCGATTTTTTTAAATCGATTTAATCGATACTATGGCCAACTCGATTTAATCGATACTATGAATTTTTTAATCGATGTCTCTAAGACAAAATAAGGCAATATCATTTTCGAAAAAAAGCGTGCAAAAAGACGTTCGTCTGATATTAGCCTAGATGTCCGCAACGGAAAATCCCAATCCAAAGAGCATAAAAGCGACAGTGCACATAATGTAATTTGTCTGTTTCTTTTGTACAGGTGTAGATTTTTTTCCCCATATAAATGCTATTGCTTTTATGCAAATTTTTTCACAGTGTGGCTACTGGATTATTTCGGTTTAGGAGCCACTGGCTCCTTAAAAATTTTGGGAATCTGCACCTATATTTCCAACATAGTTGAAAAGTGTTTAAGTCTTTGGTTTGTCTGGCCATCTATCTACCCATGCTCCAACTTCCATAATATGCTCATATTACTATGAACTTGGTACATGGACATATGCATTAAAAATATAAATGTAAGTGGTATTTGAAAACGAGGTTTTCGTCAAACTGACATAAAAAAAAAAAAAATTGCACCAAACCCAGTGCGTATATGACATTTGTGCCACTTGCGTTCCTTTTTTAGTAACGTAAGTTACCATATAATTGCCAGAGTTCAATAAATAGTAAGGTGTAAAAAAATCATGATTTTTTTCCCTGTGTTAAAATATTAAACATCTATCAAGAATTAAGCATTTCAAAAATGAATAACCCTCCAATTACTAACATAATCTATGTTTTTTTGCTTTAATTAATAAAATTTTAATTATGTAATTATAGAAATTACAAAAAACTGCAAATTAAAAAATTCTTTAGTAACATACAAAATTATGTGCATTAATATTTTGTAATAATTATGTAAACTAATATTAAATACTGCTTATATTTTAAAGTTATTGATAAATTGCATTTATTTTCAAATTGATGATACAGATTAAATTTTGTAATTATTAAACAAATAACTGTTTAATTGAACACAATCTACATTTTTGAAAAAGTGGTTTAAAAAAGGTGATAAATAATAGTTTGATAAATTCATAAAGCAGCCAGTAATTTTACACAGGTTCTAAAGCGTATGTATATATATATCAAATTGATCAAAAATTGTATCAATGTTTACAGCAAACTCGCACATAATTTATAAATAGATTACAAAAATTGTATTTTTGAAATTTAAATCAGATTTTTTTCCCCACAACATTAAAATATTTGAATACCTACAAAATATTATAATGTTTTGAAGTTATTTAACATTTAATTAGATGTTTTTTAAATGTGTAATACTTCTTTTTACACAGTTTAATATTGTAATAATTAACAATAACAAATATTACATTTTTTACAAGTGATTTAGTGATAATTTCCATTACTGATTATAATGCTCTTTCACACTATTTTAAAAAATCAGAAAATATCTGATTTTATCATCTGATTTAAATTAATTGATTAAAATCATTGACACTCTATTGCCACGTTTATTGTATATAAAAGAATGAATAACTTGATTATTAAAAGGAAATGATGACATTGTAAGTTACTATATTAGATTTAAATGTCATTTTAAAATTAAATGCTTTTTATGTAAATTTTTCACAACACTCAGGAAGTATGCTTCGAAACAATTATTTAAAGCTTTGTTTTGTGTATTCATAAGTCACAATACCTGTAGAAACTTTCCAAATTATGTTCATCTTAGATTTGAATACTTTTTTATGCCATTTTAAACATTTAAAAAATTTTTGATTTTAATCAATGATTTTTTTTTTAAATCACTTGATTAAAATCATGATTTAAATCGTTGACACCGTAATAAATAGCAATAAATTTAGATAATTTTCATTCAAATTGAGCTTTGGATAGGTTTAATTAACAAATCATGTCAACTTTATATTTTGAATATTTTTTTGATATTATATTACTACTAAAATTACTGAAATGAATTGGAATTGTTATAAATGTAACATAAATTACCACGGAATGAACCAAAAGTTGTTTGAAAAATTTATAATGCAAAATAATCAAATTCTGTTTTAAAAAAAAGTTCTTTCATAACTTTTATATAGTTATATAAAGAATCAAAATTAGCAACTGTAAATGAGTCCGTCAACCCGAAATTGTCTCTTAAGATTGTAAAAATCCTGTTTTTATGCAGCTTTCCATTGGTAATGAATAAATGTTTCTTTAATAAGTTTCAAAGTTTTCTTTATTAAACTACTTAAAAAATAAAAAACAAGAAGTTTTACATGCAGATGCAGTAAATTTTTTTCAAATATAAGATGCAGTAGTCTTGGATACAGGACTTATATTGTTCAGAGAAAAGGCATAGGCGACTATAAAAAAATCTTTGCAATATTTTTCACCTGTGAATGGAGAAAGAATCGCTAAATTTATGCATAAAATAGAGTTTTTTCTCTTTTTGACTCTAAACATCTTCAAGCTTTTGTTACACACAATCTCAAACAACTACAGTACAAAAGCCAAAAAAGCATATATTTTATTTTTATATTTGGTTTATTCGTTGTTAAAGAAATGCTGTGTAAATGATTACATAAATCTGATTTTTTTTTTATCAGTCTTTAGAATGAGAAAGTTGATATAATGGACAGTCGTAATATATCAAAAGTACTATATATTGATGAGTTGTTTTTTGTTACAGGGAGATTGTAAATCCATCCTTAGATTGAAATCCCAAGTTTGTAATACGGCTGCTCCCTTGAAAATTCTAGATCCACCCTTGGATTGCGTCCTCCCACTTTTATTCAAGAACTCAGTGTTGAATTCAGGGGGTGGCATCCCCCACCCAGAATACTATAATGTCCCTCACGGAGAAAACTGTCTGAATTCAACACTGCAAGGACTACACCACTGAATTCACATTTAACATATCGCGCAATTGTTAAAATTACGATACGTTTCCCGAATGCGTAGAATTAAAGTGGATATTAGTAGCTTAAAGATGACAAAGAAAATCATTTAAGCTCCCACATTTAATAATATGTGCGCAGTTAAAACTTTTTTTTTTTTTTTTACTTGGAAAAATTTAACTACCATAACTTTTTTTTTAATTGCATTTTTAAAAAAGTTTATTTTTAAAGAATTATCAAATTCATCAATAGGATGCTACTGCTTAAGAATAAAACATGACTGGATAGATAAACTATTTTATCAGAAACAAGGGGAAGCAACAGATTATTAATATTTAAATAAAGGCCGCAAATTTTAAAACTAATTAAACACGACAAACCCTTAAATCCTCTGTTGATATGTAATCATCTAATATCGACTGCATGTCTATTATTATTTTTAAGTACGCTTAATCATCTACTGAATATCATTTACATCTATCTCAAAACGAAAAGGAAATCAAAATATTTCTATTCTATTTATGATTATGCATAAAAATTGTTGCCAACTCAAAGTAGCTAAAGTGAGTTTTTTATAGGATACGATTCAGGCAGATTTTGAAACGATATTAACTAAAAACTTGCAAGATTTACCAAAAGTGGAAAATTAAGTGAAAATGCAAACTTCTAATTGGTCAAATCTATCTTGACTAAAATGGTTGCGTTTGGAAACAAAATGTTTGACTTCCTCGACTTCCTGCTCTTGTCAGCTCTGTTAACCATGAACTGTCCATCGTCCAACCAACCAATATGGATTGATAAAGAAGGGGAAGAAACCTATGTTATATTTTTAAATTATACATCTGATCACTTAATTTTCATAACTTAATTAAATATAATGAGCCAACTTCCACGATCTAAGTACGATTTATATTAACTTTGGTTTTACTTAAAACGCTTGAAATAAATATTGTATCGCCTCGGTGAATGCCGCCTACTTTTCCAAAATATAGCTCTTTAATTATTAAATATTACACAGTAATTTCTCAAAAATCTAATTTTAGCTTCAAGTATTTCGTTTGTTTTATTTTATCATTTAAAATTTTATTGGTTTTACATAATTTTAATTGATTTATTAGATAAACATCTGTGAATTATTTGAAAGCAGAAATAGATTAGTAATTTAGATAAATATTTTTTTATCTTGCATTAATGTTATATATGAGTAAATCAAATATTCTTTGCACCAGAAATAAGGTAGCAACTTTTTTCTTTTCTCCTTTTTTTTAAACACATAAATAATTAATTCAAAATTTTATTTATCATTATTAATAGATTAATAAATGAAGTTTTATATATGCTAACTAGCAGTCTACTTTTTGGTTTCTAACACCATTTTTCGATATATTCCTTTACACTAAGGTCTATATTTCCCTTCTATGTCACCAGATTCAGAAATTTTGGTTTTGTAACCTATGTCACCATAAAAAACAAATAGAGATGTAAACTAATATTTCACAATTTTGTACTATTAAAGTATAGATTAATGTTCTAGCTATTCTCCAGATAAATAAAAACTACAATTAATAGAATTAAAATAGAGTTACTTTTTTTTTTTTTTTTTTTTGATGGACAGGAATAGGTACAAGGACTTAATGGATTGACCCATATAAGTAATGAAATTTTGTTCAGAACTAAAAATTCAGTTAAGTAGATATGGATAAATAAAGAAGTTTGTTTCTGTGTTGGATTTACATCAATTACTGATATTAATTCTCATTTGTGATAACAAATTATAAGCTGTTGATTTAATTTGTGTTTTCAATTTTTACAGTGTTGATACTTATGGTTTTGAGTGGCCAAAAGATTTTAATCATGAGCAGTATAATGAGTTCATGTCTAAATATATAACAGTTTTAAGTCGGAGAGCAAAAAAATGGGAGAAACTTCTATATTCAAAAGAAGGTTTTCAAAAAACAAAAAAAGGTATGATAACAAAATATTTATTTCTATAATGTTAATTAGTAATTTTGATATTTGTTTAATATCATAGTCTTATAATTAAACTAAATTAAGATCGTTATAATAATCATATATCGTCGCCTTAGAGCAACAGTAGGGCATCTAGTAATAATAAAAATTGATATGTCTGTCTTACTGCTATGAGAAACCAAGTTTGAATCTAATGGACCAACTTCTGAAACACAAGGTTATGTTTAATACTATATCTCAGATGTGTTTTATAAAAATTCCCTACTGTTCCACTAGATGCAGACACAGATTTTCATGGCAGTAAGTCAGATTTTCTCATTTCTCAGCCAGTCTCATTTTCGATTATTACTAGTTGTCCTACTCTTGCTCTGAGGCGATGTATGACAAGTGTGATATTTTTTGAGGTGAAGGACTAACTTAGTCATATACAGTAGAGTCCTGACTATCCAGCTTAATAAGAAGCAAGTTCAGCTGTGATAAGCAAAAAACTTGGATTATCTGAATTTTACATAAATCATCACTAACTAAAGAAATGTTAATTTAGATACAATTTATTAATTTTTGTGGTGCTACTTAGAGTCCTTAGGATGTATACTTCCAATATTTTTTTTAAAAATGGAGAATAAAATTATACATTTGAAGAAGTCTTGATAGTTTTTTTGTTTGTTGGATGATAAATCAGTAGTACCCGGCAGACTTGTATAAAACCAAAAACTTTCTGTACACATAAATATTGGATCAAAAACTTTCTGCAAATTAATTTAATGTTTAATAAAATAACGTGTTATATTACTTTGCTGGTATGAATTAAAAACAGTAGTTTTAAAATAATTACCATTTAAATTAAAAAGTAATTAATATTAATTACAGAATAATTATGTTGACTAAAAAAAATAATAAAGCTAAAAATCCGTGATAAGAAGGGTGAATTCTTATCATTTATTTTGTCAATGCATTTAGAAACAGCTTAATCCTTAATATTGTGACCTCTTCTCACAAAATGCCAGTCACTCTGTTGACAGAAATAATGGACATTGCTTCTGAAACAACTGAATCACATTTTGTAAGGAGATGTCCATTCACAGGTATCATCATTAAAGAGACCGATGAGTTTTTATTGCGGCCCTTTGACGAAATTCTCCTTTTTTCCGAGATCATTTGGCGAAATTTGTGTTTTTCCATGTTTTTGACGAAATTTGCATTTTTTTTTTTTTTACGATTCTTTGATGAAATTCGCAATCTTTTAACAAAATGTGCTTTTTTTTTCTCCTGTCCTTTGACGAAATTCGTGCTTTTTGTGGCATTTTGGCAAATTTCATGTTTTTTCGCGATCGTTTGACGAAATTACTTTTTTTTGTGGTTTGTTGACGAAATTTGCATTCTTTTTGTGATCTTTTGACAAAAATCGTGCTTTTTCCATTATGCTTTTACTAAATTTGCTTTTTTCCTCCACTTTTTGGACAAAATTTGCTTTTTTCTGTGATTCTTTGACGAAATTCGCTTTTTTTCACGATCCTTTGATGAAATTCACGTTTTTATTGTGGCCTTTGACGAAATTCATGGTTTTTTTTCCTGATTTTTTGACGAAATTAATTTCTTTCCGCAATTCTTTTACAAAATTTGCGGTTTTATTCGTGATCCTTTGACAAAATTCGCACTTTTTCCGCTATGCTTTTACGAAATTCACTTTTTCCTGCACTTCTTTGATGTAATTTGTGGTTTTTCTGCGATTCTTTGACAAAATTAGTTTTTTTTCCATGAATCTTTACAGAAATTCGCATTTCTTCCGTGGTCCTTTGACGAAATTCGTGTTTTTTCCACAATTTTTTGAGAAAATTGGTTATTTTTTCTGCGAACGATTGATGGAATTGGTTTATTTTCAGCGACCATTTGTTGAAATCTGCAATATATTTCCGTGATATTCTTTTATGTCTGAATTTTCAGACTGATGGCTGATTTTTTTTAATTTTTGGAACCAAATGCCTTAAATTTTCATAAAATTCAGAACAGAATCACCCCTGGCAAACAATAAATAAATTGTACATAAAATTGGGGAATATTTTTAATTTTTCGGTAAAAAAAAAAAAAAAAAAAAAAACAAGAACAAAAATTACGTTTTTGTTCCTAAGAAAATTTCCGCAAAATTCAGAATTTTGTGGAAAATTTTCCGCATGTGCGCGTGCATCTATATTATACAACTCTGGTGGCCGGTGAGCCATATAAGAGAGGAGGCTAAGATTAGCACCAGATAAAACCTCACCACCCTTCAAACTTACCAAGACACTGATTTAATGGTCAAGACTTGTAGCTGTTATTTATAGGCACATGTTATTAAAATAAGATAGTGTTTGCACAACTACATATGGTTTATTTGTAAAAGATAAATTAAAATCTTTAAAGATACATATATTACAGTACATATCTGATTACACTAGTTTTTAAATACAATAAAAAATGTTTTTAAATAAAAAGAAAATGTACTTATTCGCTTATGCAATAAATTTTCGACCATTTACTACTTGGCTGAGTACCGAGAAATTTTGTGTAAGATTGAATCCCCGACATGCACATGAAGTGAGCTTAGGGGTAACATCCCTATGTGTGTGTGGTTTTATATGTATATGTTACCGGCCAAACCCGATTTTAGGCCAAACTAGATTGGCCTAGGCCAAACTAGTTTATCCTAACGCGCATCGGATAAACTACTTTTTCCTAGGCCGAACTAGTTTATCCTAATGCCCATAGGATAAACTAGTTTTTCCTTGGCCAAACTAGTTTGGCCTAACACTCGTAGGATAAACTAGTTTAGCCTGGTATTCATTGGTCTGAACTAGTTTATCCTAGGCCAATCTAGTTTATCCTAGACCAATTTCATTTGGTGTGCTTTTATTGAACCCAAAGGCCGCTTCTGCGCCAACCTTCTGGTTTATCCTAGGCCAATTCAATTTGACGTCCTTTAATTGATGCCAACTAGTGTTGAGCACGCTGAGGGACAAAAAAAAAACTAACCAATTCAAACTCAAATTCAATTTCTCAAAAATAAGTCAATTTAAAGCACAAATTCAAAAATTTTCAAACGAATAAGATCAATTCAAACACATCTATGGAAGCGAGCAAAGTTCACTAAAAACTCGTTTTTTTTATTTTTATTTTTTTTAATATAATAGAAATTTAGCGTCCAAATTTGCAAAATTTTGTGAGCTAGTCTTTTGGTTATTCGATATAAGGGTCTTTAGTGGCCTGCCCAATTTTCATTCCCGACACTCGGTCCGGTTTGGGGATTATATTTTTCGAGAGATTCGGCCTGGGACTCAATTATTTTTCCGGCTTCAGTCGGGACTGGACTGCATTATTCTTGATGTCTGCAAATAAAATTTCAGTCCAGTTTCGAACTCAGCTCATATGAAAATCATTTGGACCGGCTGGATCTCTGGTCTGGTCAGTAAAAATATCAGTAACATTTGGCCCGGCCAAACTTTTTTTTTAATGTACGTATTTTTTAATTGCTATTATTCCACAATTAAAATTTATATATTTATTATTTTTCTTACTTTTTACTTTCTTCTATCTTTACAAGGAGAAATCATTGTATTCGTAAAAATTTTCGACTTCCGGTTTTCGACGGATTCACACATTTTAGGGGTCAGAGATCCCGAAAAACATGTTTTTACAAAATGTCTGTCTGTTTGTATGTATGTGACACAATTTTGTGGGCGCTCTAATGCACGGAATTTAATATAAAATTATATTCAGGTAGTCTCTGATATAAATTGGTGCTGATTAGTTTTTGGTGTAAATCGCCCTACAGGTGGCGCTACTATGCTAAATTTTATCATGATTTCCGCTATAGCTCTATCTCAAGAAGTAATGCACAGATTTTCATGAAACTTCAGATTCAGTTAGTCCTTGATATATATTGTTGATGTTTACGTTTGGGTGTAAATCGCCCAACAGGTGGCGCTACTATGCTAAATTTTTCTCGATTTCCGCTATAGCTCTATCGTAAGAAGTAATGCATGGGTATTCATGAAACTTCAGATTCAGTTAGTCCTTGATATATTTTGTTGCTGTTTATGTTTTGGTGTACAAGGTTCGCATAGACTCTTTAGACTCCTTGGAAACTCCTTAGAAATGAAAACATTCCCAGGTAGTACTTAAAACTACTTAGATAAGCAAACCACTCCTTAGAAACCCCTTAAATTGTATTGCGACTTTGGACGCAAGCGATATTGCTGCCGAGGGAAAAAAAATCGTGATTGTAAAATGCACGGTAAATCCTTTATGCACGTTATTCATCTGAAGCACAGCATTGATTGGGTAGGATAATCTTAATAGCAAGGCTCCCACTAAGTCCGTTTTTCAATTATTAGGTCCGTAAAGTCCATTTTTCGACACTGTTAGCCGATCTATATTTTAAATTTTATCGATGTTTGGTATTTAGCCAAGAATCTCGGAAAAATCGCATTTTTCGCAAATATTTTCCAAAAAGTACCATCAAATTTCGTCAATCGATCGCGGAAAAAATTTGTTAATTTTGTCAAAGGATCGTAAAAAAAACGCGATTTTCTCCAATAGATCGTAGTAAAACTCGACGCAAACTTCTTAAAAGACAGCGGAAAAACGCGAATTTACTCAAAGGATCGCATAAATCACGAATTTCCTCAAAAAACTGCGAAAAATGCGAATTTCCTCAAAAGAACGCAAAAAACCCGCGAATTTCCTCAAAGGATCGCGAAAAACACGCGAATTTTCTCAAAAGATCCCGAAAAACTAGCAAATTTCGACAAAAGATCACGAAAAACACACGAATTTCATCAATGGAACGCGAAAAACACGCGGTTTCCATCAAAAGATCGCAAAAAAACGTCATATTCGTTTAACAATCAAAATAAAATGTGAATTCCATTAAAAATCGCGAAAAAAGGCGAATTTTCCCAGAAAATCACGAAAAAACCATGAATTTCTCCCAGAAGATCGCGAAAAAAATGCGAATTCGTCAAAATTTTACCTGCAAAGAAAGGGATTACCACTGTTCTAAAAGAATAAATTCAAAACTTGTTATATTTTTTTCTTTTTTTTTTGCTTTTTAAAATGTTCTTTAAGATGTATCATGTATGTGATATACATAATAAGTGTTTGGGGTTTGACTAATCTCTATTTATATGACCTAGGGGTGATTCTTGTCCGAATTTTCCGAAAATGTAAGGCATTCATTTCCGAAAATTTTAAAAAATCGGCCACCAATCTAAAAATTCGGACATATGGTCGCCGAAAAAAATAAATTTTGTCAATCATTTGCAGAAAAAATTGCCAATTTCGTGAAAGGATTGTGGGGAAAGCGCAAATTTTGTCAAGAATCGCAAAACCCCCTGCAAATTTCGTCAAAAGATTGCAAAAAAAAACACAAATTTCGTCAAAAGATCGCGAAAAACCCCACAAATTTCGTCGAAAGAACGGCAAATTTTGGCAAAAGATCGCGAAAGAACCACAAATTTCATCAAAAGATCGCGGAAAAACCTACAAATTTCTTCGAAAGATCGCTAAAACCCCCACAAATTTCGTCGAAAGATCGTGAAAAATAAAAAATTTCGTTAAAAGATCGCAAAAAAACCCCACAAATTTCGTCAAAAGATCGCAAAAAATCGACAAATTTCGTCAAAAGACTGCGAAAAAACCCACAAATTTTGTCCAAAAGATCGCGAAAAATCGACAAATTTCATCAAAAGATCGCGAAAAATCGACAAATTTCATCAAAAGATCGCGAAAAAACCACAAATTTCTTCAAAAGATCGCGGAAAAACGCGAATTTCGCCAAAGAGCCGCAGAGAAAACGCATAGCTAATGTCGGGAGTGGATTTCCCCCCCCCCCACCCCCAACCTTCTAGTGTAACTTTTCAGAAGATTTGCTGGGAATTTCAGAATTTTTTTTGTTACTCAAAATCCCCCCCTGTGACATGATCATTGCTCACTGCATAAAAAAGTTGATTGTCAATTTTGTATTTAAACTTACAAAATCAGTAAGAATATTGTTGAAGAATTGTGATTACTGTACAATTTCAGCACTAACTATTAGATTCTAATAAAGTAAAATTTGTTTTTGAAATATTTTTCTCTCCAAATTGGACATTAAAAATTGGAGTGTGCATACCACATAACGATGCAGCACATAAATACATCGACGACATCAACAACAAAAAATGGCAAATCCTTAAAACCTTTTGGAATCCTTGGATTTTTTCTTCCCAACTCTGTATGAACCCTGGCTGTAAATCGCCCAACAGGTGGCGCTGCTATGCTACCTTTTGCATTATTTTAATGATTTCTGTAATAGCTCTACCTCAAGAATTAATGTACAGATTTTCAACAAGCTTCAGATTCAGTTAGTCCTTGATATGAATTGATGCTGATTAGGCATTGGGGTAAATAGCCTAATAGGTGGCTCTGCTGTGCTGCATTTTTCACGATTTCCTTAATAGCTCAATCTTAGTAACTAACTTCAGATTCAAGTATACCTTGATTAATATTGCTGTTGATTATGTTTTGATGTAAATCTCTCAAAAAGCGACGCTGCTATGCTGGATTTTTCACAATTTTCACAGTAGCTGTATCTCAAAAACTAATGCACGGATTTTTACCAAACTTTAGATTCAATTAGACGTTGACATAAGTTGTTTCTGGTTAGGTTTTGGTGTAAATTATTCAACAGAAAGCGCTGCTATGCTGCATTTTGCTGGATTTACACGATTTCAGCGATAGTCCTATCTCAAGAACTAATGCACGAAATTTCATATCTTTAGAATCCTCACAATGGGCATAGATTGCCATTTAATTTTTCATTATGATAGCGAATTTTGAAGTATTAACATGTTTCAGATAGAAGAAAGTTTTTGGATTGGTACATCCGACTAGTTTTAAGATGAGTAGATGCATTTTTAGGCAATAACATTCAAGTAAGGTAAAACCTGAGAAAAATAACCTGCTTATGACGGAATCTATGTTTAACAAAAATAAATTATGTTGATCTGTGTAAAATGAAGATATTAGTACTTGTAAAAAGTATATAATGTGTTTACAACAAATGATGAACCTTCTGATAAGGGAACCTGCCTATAAAGGATTTTTCTTCTTTCTTATGCTATTCCGTCTTTGAAGATTTTATTGTATAGAATTTTTAAATCTCCAAGCCATAGAATACGGATTAAAGATATTAATGATTCTACTGTAAACTATATTGATTTTTTAATGAATTTCTATTTGTATGTAAATATCTAAATAATTACTAATATCACTAATTTTTTTTACACGACTTAGAGACTTGAAAATCTGAAAAAAATTATATAGAAAAACCTTCTAAGAAGAAATCACATAGGAGAGAAAAAACTTCGTTATAGTTAAGTTTCTTTTTTAGCAGGTCCGTCGTCTCTAGAATAATATGTATTATGATTTTTTCAAACAGATTATTTTATCCAATTTGTACCGATTAAAAAAAACATTTTCCTTTTAAAACAGGATTTCGTCATACGCAGATTCTTCTAACAGATTTTACAGTACTGTATCCTGATCCGTATAAATGTATATGTACTATTCTTTAAAGAGAACTTTAATTGTGGAACAATGGTAGCTTAAAAATACATATTTTATGACAAACTGGGACCGGAACTTCATTGAAAATTCCAGATTTCTGAAAAAATATCAAATTTTCTTCTGATATTCTTAATAGTGCATTTTTTCATAAATAATTCAAATCCTATTGATATTTATGTGAGAAAAAATATAAATATCTCTAAATTCTTTCTCTCCTAAATTTTATTATAACCTCTTCTTATCCCATCGTTTGGTCCTCTAGCACACAATTTGTCATATGGAACATATTTTGTAAGTACCAGTGGCTGTAAAATGGGGAAGTTAGGGGGACAGTATCCCACTGCTCATTGAATAAAATATATTATACATTGGTGACGGCAATACTACTTTGCTCAAGGTTGGCGCCAGAGCGATAGTTGGGATCAATAAAAGCTCATCAAATTGCATTGGCCTAGGATAAACTAGAAGGCTGGCGCCAGGGCGGTCTTTGGGATCAATAAAATCACGCCAAATTGAATTGACCTAGGACAAACTAGATTGGCCTAGGATAAACTAGTTCGAACCAATGGATAGCAGGCTAAACTAGTTTATCCTATGAGCGTTAGGCCAAACTAGTTTGGCCTAGAAAAAACTAGTTTATCCTATGGGCATTAGGATAAACTAGTTTGGCCTAGGTAAAACCAGGGATGTAGTGGAGGGTATACGCCGTATACCCTCTGGGTATTTTTAAGGAACACTGTATACTCTCTGTTTCTCAAGAAAGCTATAGTATATATACACTAGGGTATATACCCTCTGCCTTGAGCGTATACCCTCTGCTTAGAACGTATGCCCTCTGTTTTTTTTATGACTACAGCACTGGGAAAAACTAGATTATCCTATGGGCGTTAGGATAAATTAGTTTGACCTAGGAAAAACTAGTTTATCCTATGCGCGTTAGGATAAACTAGTTTGGCCGGTAACATATACATAAACATGCATCTTGAGCGCATATAATCATATTTTTAAAAATTAACTTCAATTTGAAATTTAATTTATTGTGTAGTCTTTAAAGACAGTTTTGCAAATTCAAAAATTTTAAAGTAGTAGCCATACCTGCCCAACTGCTACGAAAAAATCGTAGTTTCTACGATTTGGACCTATAAACTACGATGCTACGAAAATAGGTCTTAAACTACGAATTTTTGCAAAAAACAAAAAAGCACTTTTTGTCTCTAGTTGCGAATTTTATCCCGCGCAGCATATTTTTCAGGAGTGATTCTGTTCCAAAATTTCCAAGACATTCATTTCCAAAAGTTTTAAAAAGTTGGCCATTAGTCCGAAAATTCGGACATTAAAAGATGCTCATGAGAAAAAAAAAAATCTGAGCTGCAAAAAAAAACTTCTTAACATAAAACACTCTAATCGAGTTTTTGTAAATACAGTACACTCCCTCTAATCCGCACAGGTTGGGACCAAGGGTTTTGCGGATTATAGAATTTTGTGGATTATAGGTCATTTCTTTGTTTACATTGTAATATTTGGAATTTATCAACAAATATAGTAACCACATTGTAAATAAATAACACAGAAATAAAAGAAACTGCTTATATATATATAAACTGTACCCAATATTAGAAATACATTTAAATAATATAATAATGCACAATTAATAGAAACATTTCTACTTATTTTTAGATCTCAAGCATCGCAGTGATAATGGTTTGCTTTATAGCTTTTAATTTATTCTCTGCAATTTAATCTTGAAGCCTTTTACAAGAGTCAGGATTTCTTGATAAATAAGAAAAGTTTATTTTTCTAAAAGATTAAGACATTTATCCAAAAGAGCTGACCCTTATTTGAAAGTAATTTTGCCTTTTATATAGCCAACAAATGTGTTCAGAATATAGCAGTCTAATAGTTATTTATAAGATACACAGAATATTTCTTTCTAACTAATGCAAAAATGCATAAAAAAATTTTAGTGCATTTAAAATTAAAATTTTTAACAAATTCATCAGATTAGTCAATATTTATTACAGTCAAAATGTGAGTTATCTTGCTTAAAAAAAGATTTTATCTCTTTGTTTACATGTTTGTTACATCTGAAATATAGTGCGGATTATAGGCGTTTGCGGATTATAGAGTTGCGGATTAGAGGGAGTGGACTGTATTTATACAGGAATTCCCTTCCTTAGAAACAAGGGTGCCATTTTAAGAATTCCGGAGGGGGTTCCTTGAGGGGCAAGGTTTGAAATAGTGTGCAAAATCGCACAATTTGCGATAAACTATCGCAAATTTCGACAAATGACCGTGTAAAAAAAATCAATTTCCTTAATTGGTCATAGAAAATAAATTTCGTTAAAGGATCATGGTAAAAACGTGAATTTTGTTAAAATATCGTGGAAAGAAAATGCGAATTTCGTCAAAAGATCAGTAAGATAATGCAAATATCATCGAAAGATAGTAAGATAACGCAAATTTCACCGAAAGATCACAGAAAGAAAACACTAATTTTGTCAAAGGATCGTGGTAAAAAAACGCAAAATTCGTCAAAGGACTGCGTAAAAAATGCAAATTTCGTCAAAAGTGCATGGCAAGAAGTGCGGATTTCAACAAAGAATCGTGATAGGAAAATGTGAATTACGATTGTGGGAAAAAAATTGTGAATATCCTGAAATGATGGCGGAAAAAAGATCGCGAATTCCATCAAAATTTACTGGACTGAGCTAAAAAATTGGAACCAGGATCCTTTTACAAATGTAAAAAAATAATAATAATAATAAAAAACGCTGCGAAACGAAAATAAACTCTAAAAATCGTATAAAAATTTTCAGAGGAAAAAATTTACTATACTGAGTTGAAAGACGGAAACCTTATTCCTTTTAAGAATGTCAAAAGATGTCTGTGAAACACGAAAAACCAACCAACCAATCTCCAGATTAATTTAAATTTTGTGTGCTACGATTTCTCATTTTCAAAGGTTGGCAGGTCTGGCAGTAGCATTATTTTAAAAATATGAAGAAAAAATGGATACATAAAAAGTACAATTAACCAATATGAAGTTAAAACTGATTCTTTGACCCATCATTGCACATTCTGATTAGGGATTGACCGAAGCAGCAATTTTGCCAAATACCGAAGCTTCGTTCAAAGTGTACACCGAATATTCGGTATTCGGCAACCGAATACTTAAAATTTTTTAATATACATTTTTTCATATATTCGCTTTTTTAATAAACTTTAATTAAAATTAAATTCTTAGTAATTTAATTCAGTTACATTTTTAATCTTAAATCTAATTACACCAAAAAAATTTAATGACTACTTCCCACTCACAATTTCATTAACCCATCACTTATTTTTTATTATTTTATCACTAGTCAATACCCAAAATAACCTATGAAAGTATTAAACTATACAGGCTATTATTAAGGGTAAGAATTGTTAGAAAAACTAAAGTTCATTCAAATAAAAAGAAACAATGTTGTCATTAAGCTGATTTACTGATTGTCTAATTATAAACGTATTGAATAGGAATGTTCCCAAATACAAAAGGTATATCAATTTATACATTTAATTATTTTCTGTCAAATTATTGATACATATTTATATTTTGATTAATAATTTAACATTGTGGTGATGAAGATAACAAATTTGAGCGATTTTAATGGTTATAAAAGCTATAGATAGGCATAGGGGTATACTTATTTGATGCGTTTTCTTTAATATACACCTTAGCTATACAGAGATGAAATCTGACGTACTTATTTGAGATATATGTTAAAGAAAATACACATTAAATAAATTTAAATTAAGAAAACTAAAGTAGAAATAATTAAAATTAAATTATAAGAGAAAGATGCCCACCTTCCTTACTTTTTTTTTTCTCATCGTAGATAGTTGTTTTGATTTCACCCCTATGTAGGCTATTTTAGGAAAGAAAAAGTTTTTTTTATATTAAAAATGTCCTTTGACTTGTTTTTTGTAGTGCAACTGAACTCTGAACTCATGCACATAATATTGAAACTCATCGTTTAGCCTATTCTACTTCTAATTAAAAAAGAAGTCTTCTACTTCTAAGAAAATACTTACCCACAATTATTCGGCTGAATACTTAAAAATATTTGGCCAAAACCAAATATTTGGTTTACATGCCGAATCACCGAATACCAAATCGGGTATTCGGTCAATCCCTAATTCTGATACACAGTCCTATCAAAAATGGTTATTGCTTTCTGTAACAATTCATTGAATGATGCAAAATGTTTCATATTTTCTAATTGTACCTTATTTTCTTATGATTAAAAAAATTGTATGAGCACTACAGTTTCTTTTCATTTTTTCATATGTACTAAATACAAAAGTGTTATTTTAGCAGCACCAGTGAACGCATTTTTTCTGACAAATTTCCAAAAATAAAAGAAATGCCCTATTTCCTGAAAATGCAGAACGATTGGCATTTTTACACCATAATTTTCAATATAACAAATTTAATTATTTCATTTTTTATTGCATTTACAGGGTTCCCAGTATCATGGAAAGTCAGGGAATTTCAAAATATATAGGGAAAGTCAGGGAATTTACAAATATTTTCCAAAAGTCATGGAAAAGTCTTTGAGAAAAAAATGAAGACACAAAATTCATCAATCTAAAAAAAATCTAGAAATTTTAAAAACAATCGCAGAAACAAAATTAATTTTGACAAAGGATTGCGAAAATAAGTAGCAAATTTCGTTATATGCTTGCTTGGTCAAAGAATGTCTTGAGATTTGGTCTGGGAATTTTTTGAGATTTGATCAGGGAAAGTCGGTGAATTTACCAGTCATGTTTTGCTGGGAACCCTGAGTTATTATATTTGTTTCTACAAACTGTTTCTTTATCCAAAATCATAGTTTTTTCCTGCAGATTAAAAATGGTGTATGTTTACTTGTATAAATATAAAACTAACTTTTAATCTGTATTAATTTTACAAGGTGATTTTTCTATATTTTGTAGTTATATTTTTATGTACCCAGTAAATAGTTTTTCGAATTATTGAATATGTTATACATTTATATTTGAGTAACTTTTCACAGATCAGTTTTGAATTCATTTCTCTTCAAATATATTTAAAAGATGAAATTGCTACAACTACTTAGTATTGGCCTAGTACTTGGTCACAATTTTTCAGAGTATTGAGTATATATACTGAGTACTTGGTATAGCTCTATCAAAAGCAAAGAAATAAGCAAATGCTCTTTTAGATATCAGGAACAGTGGGACATGAAAATTTGAGAATGCACAATAGCTAGTTATGCATATGATGCTAGCAGGACAATCCTGAGCCTTTGTTTTAGCTTTTATACACTGGAAGCTAAACATTGAGGAACCTCCATCCATAATTGGCACTTAATGAATCTCTCCACTCCCCTCATTCACCCAATTTCTTCACTTTTGAATTGTGATACTAGAGCTTATTCTGTCTGCAGTCTCCAAAAATAAATATATACAGTTCTGTTATTTCTCATGGGCTTTTGCTAGATTTTTTTTAATGACATGATAAACAGTTTTGTACTATGATTTTAAATTTTATTTATATTAGAAATATTTTAAGTTTTTGTTTATTTTAAAGTAGAGTAAAACCTCGAAGAGTTACCACTGTTATGAATGTTTCTTTGTTGCAGTGTTGCACAATTGTATTAGTGTCATCAGAATTGCAGGTGTAGTCTTTTCTTGTAGCTCAATGTATTGGTATTCAACAGTTCTTTCACTCGAACATAGATCTTTGAAATGCATAATTTTGTTCTGATGGATATAGTTTTCATCATCATTGCTTTTTCTTCATTGTTTATAACCATGTCTGCAATTATGTCATCTATGGTTTCTTTTTCTTATTGTTTGTCAAGTGTTCTGCCACTCAGCAATATTTTTTTCAGCAAAAGTTTCAGAAACAGGATGACTTTGTGCTAGGGCTAGACCAAAGATTGGTCATCAGTAGTTTCATTTTCATTACTTGGCTGCTCTGGTGACATAATGTTCCGCAACGAAGTAACTTGAGATGGTGATGTTCTTGAATGCTTATATTAAAAATTGACCTTGTGTTGAACGGGCTCAGACTGAGCTCATCTCATCACTAATAGATATGTTTGTAATTGATAATAACTGCATTCCTCTCTTCCTCAAAGCCATATTTAAATATAAAAAATTATATAAACATTCATAAAGATTAGGTAAAAATAACAATAAATCTGTTTTGAATATTTCCTTTCTCTAAAATAAAATAATAAAGATAGTATTATTAAAACAAACAAACAGACCCTTGACTCGGAATATTATACAGCAGGAGTCATATCCTTGACTGTTGTCCACTCATAATTTGGATAATGTAGCCCTTGCAGCAAATTCTATTCAAAGCAAAGTGCTGTAGTTAGATTTATCACTTTGAAACAAGAGTGAGGGCCTGATTTCCATATGTAACTTCCTAGTACCTACAACATGATTGTAGGTTTGGAATCACCAAGGACTTACTTTCTATACAAAAAAGGAGTAGCTGCCAGGGTTGGCAAAAAACTGGTTTTTTTTTTTTTTTTTTTTTTTTTTTTTTTTTTTTTTTAAGAAACAAAAAAAAAAAGATTTTTTCTGTTTAAATTGGTTTTTTTTTTTAAATATAATTTTCTATTGCATACAGATGCATATCTCTTGATAATAAACATTGTTGGATATTATATAAGTAATATAACTTCATTTGAAAATATTCAAATTAAATAGTTACAGTCAATTAAGTAGAAAACTGAAATCATTTCTAATTTAAACAATACGTATTAGTAACAGCTATGTCGTATGTTCAAAGAATAAACTGCTCTATATAGTGAAACACTGATACTTTGAAAATCATATGAAGAATCTTTTGATTAATAATGCAATAATCAATAAATGTTTGAATATAATATATTATTCTGTAGTTGTTTTTTTTTTTTCAAATACAGTATGGAACCATTTATCTGGAAACCATTTAACCGTAAAACCAGTTATCCGGAATGCTATTTCTAATAGTCTGATTTCAGAATTTTTGCAGAAAAAAGTGTCATACACTGCCAGTTTGACATATGCATGGCTTGAAACAATTGTATAATTTGATGATAACATCTAGTATTTGAAATGGAAACATATTTAGTTGTATTTTATATGTTTTAATTTTTATGCAGAAGAAACAGAAGAATTTTTGTTCCCAAGGGATTCCCATAAATTACCTTCTTTCAAACTCTGATTAACTTTTGATCTTTCTTGCATCTGATTTTAATTTAAGTAATCTAATAATTTAAAATCAAAAATAATGCCACAGCCACATATATTCCACAAAACTTATCAAATGGATGCTGCTTTAATGCCCAACCAATTAACCGGAAAAACCAGTTATCCGGAATGCATCTTACCCCAACCATTCCGTATAAATGGTTCTGTACTGTATACAAATACTTCAGGTTATTTTGTTTTCTGTATGATAACTCCAAGTGTCCAAGTCAACATTTTTTACCATTAGATTCAGCAAGTAACAAGAAAAATTGATTGGTATTACTGAAATGCTATAACTGGCACTCAATTTTTGCTAGCTGTGTTATTCAACTTCATTTCTTAAGTTACGTTTTTTAAATTCTTTAAGAATAATCTCCCCCAATCCAGAAGTTTTTCTTTCACAACTTGACAAAGTCTTAAAGATCATTGTATTTTGTTATTAACAGCTGTTAATAATTTGCCTTTTTTAAATGAAAATATTTTAGGCTAAATATTGAAAATTATTTATCTATTTTATTTTTTCTAATTTTGTATGTTTTAAAGATAAATCTTTAGCGTTCCAGACATGTTCATCAGCAAATGCTAATTTTAATTTTACGTAGTTAACATGACTTAGACTCATTATGTCTCATATTGACTGCTTGCTGAGATAAAGTGTTAAAAGTAGAAATTACTTCTATCAATAATTTAAAACACTTAAATTACAAAAAAAAAGAGAAAATATTATATTAAATTTGTTATAAAAAAACCAAATGGTTTTTTTGACAAAAGCCCAATTGGTTTAAATCATGGTTAAAACCACTTGGTTTAAACCGTGTCAACCCTGGTAGCTGCCTTATCTCAGAATGTATAATGGAGTATTCCTATTTTGTGCATCAGGCACAAAATACCCAGACCTTGGCAAACCACCACGAATCACTCATATCTGTCTTACATGTCTGTCTGTGAGTGTGTTCAAGAAGCACATGCGGCGCGTGCGCGAGCTCAGAAGACAGGAACATGGAGTGGGTCTTTATCGTGGATGCAATAAACATTTACCGCATTCAGGAACAAATCACGGTTTGATTAATTATGGTGCTAATTATAAAGATAATTTGTTGCAAATAAAAGACGAGCTAGATGGCTGAATGGATAGCGCTTTGAACTCGAGACTAGGGGCTGTGGGTTCGAATCCTTCGCGTCCCAAATTGTATTCGTGGGTTTTTTTTTTTTTTTTTTTTTTTTTTGTCTTGATTACTTTATATTTTTCTTATAAAATAAGATATTTTTGATAAAGATAAATTTTTATATTAATAATACAGAAACACATGTATTTCTATTATAATAATAAAATACGAGAAAATGAGCTATTTCTCGATGAAAGTTTTAGATTTGAACGCCTTTTAATATTCAAAGTTTTGCTTCAAAGTGATATATATGTATATATAGGGTGTATATATATATATATATATATATATATATATAAAGCAAATAAAAAAATAAGTATTGTGCGAAAATATACGTTTGAGCGTAGGGTAATTTCTTGATGTTTTTCTTTCTTTTTTCCTTTTGAGTACTTTAGGATTAAGAGTGAACTTTTATCGAGATTAGGATGCTAATCATATTTTATGGTATTAAAATCAATATGAAAATATTATAAAAATAAAATGTATTAGATGTATATTATTTTAACTAAAAATATCTGCACAATATTTTATCTCTTTTTTAAAGAGATAAAATATATGGGGTTTGCCATCTAGTTTTGTAGTGAGTAAAATATTATTAGAATGCTTATAAATTTTTTATTGAAAGTATAATTAAGTATTTTGCTTATACTAACGCGATTTTGAGTGTCATTTGTTTCTCATGTTTTATGATGTATTTTGTCTGTTATCCACACGGTATTAATTCTCACGGCAATCATAAAATAAGAAATATATATACTAAAACCTTCTCGAAAAATTGTCTAACTAACAGTGCAAATTTCAAAATCTTGTAATATGTTGATATCACAATTTTGGTTTATTAACAGCATTCTATCACGAAAAATATAAAGCAGCTGATAAATCATTTTTAAACAAATAAAAAGAAAATTGTTAAAAAGTTAAAATATTTAGATCTCCAATTGAATTGTTAAATTCTATCAGTCAACCTACCAAACAAAGCATAACCAATGAAACAAGCACAAACGCACAATCACGTGATCAAATCGCCCACATAATTTTTTTTGGGTAGTTTGCGCGATGTTTGTGTGCAGTTGACTGATAGCTGATCAAGTTGAAGTGGATAAAATAGGTCACGTGACTCTTTCCCGAATATTTTGAATTTTATCTGAGTGAACATAGCCATGTATTCCTGTTACGAAAACCATGTTTTGGAAAGATAAAGAAATATAGTTGTTGGTTTTACCAGTTTTGAACCATAAAAATAATGAAATAATTGAATTATTTGAAAATTCCTTTCTTCGATATGACCTACTTACTCCATGGCAAAAACTTCTGAGCGCGCGCGCGGTGTGAGCTGCACTTCTGAACAGGCCCTAAGTTTTTGTGTTTGTGCTTTATGAGACTGCCTGTGCATCCCCCCTCCCCTCCTAAATATTGAAATAGTAAACTAACAAGTTGTGTTTTATTACAGCTTGCTTATAAATAATATTATTATAATTTATGTAGTTGTGTTATAAAGTAAATTTTCTTAAGGCATTAAAGTTTTTTTCTGTAATGTTTACATTTAAATTCAATCTCTGCTTGTTATGTTTGTTTTCTTTGAAAATAATTTCTCTATATAAGTCTTTGATCTCAATATTATTAAAGAGGTCAAGAAAAAGGTTTTGATATAATCAATGTTATCAAAATATTTTAGTTTATTACCAAGTCAGAAACTGTTTTTAATTCAATGAATGATACATTTCTCTATAAAACTACAAGTTTTGATATTTTTATATGCAATAGTTTTTTTAATATAAGCCAAGAAAGAGTCCCAGTCATAATAAATTTAATTGTGGCAGCAGCATTAGTTACTTTTTTTTTTAGAATAGAGATATGCTGGTCTCTTTACTCATGCATCTTATTTCACTGCACTGTGTCTGCATTGTTCTATTTAGAATATAAGTCTACTGGAAATTCTTATTTCCAACTAATGGAAATTACAAATTAAGTAACGACTTATAGCATAGCAAAAAATTTCCATGAATATGAGACTTGCATGAGTAAAGAAATGTGTTATTTAAATGCATTATGAAATAACCATAATTGAAATTGTAAGGGTTTTTTTTTCATTTAAACACTTTTCATTTCTCAGAAAAAAGTTTTTTGCAGACTAAATGAATTCCTGCAATGAGCTTTGTGAAACACTAGTTGGAAACTCATATATAATCTCTTTTTCTGTTTCCATACATTATCTTTAAGCTAAATTTTATAGTTGTGTGTGTGTGTGGGGGGGGGGGGGGGGGTTCTGTCACATTACTTAGTAGATTATTTATAAACAGACATACAAAGTCATTCTTTTATTATTGTTAAATGTTGTGGTACTTTAATGTAAACATTATATTAACCTTTTACTAACTAAGCTTTTTCAATACAATCTGTTTCAACATAAATTTTTTCTTTGTGCATTTTTTACAATCATTATTTATGTGCTTTTCTTCTTCTAAATAATTACATTTGTAATTTTGTTTTAGTGAAGCGATATGTTAGAAAAGGTATTCCTGGCAGTCATCGAGCCTTGGTAAGTTGACTTACCAATTTCTAGATGAGAAAAAAAGTATTCCAAATTGATATTTTACTTAGTTACTGTTAGATACTTCTTAATGTTAAATATTGAAGGGGCTGTTTATTTTCACTTTTTTGCTTTCTGCACAAATCTAACATACAGATTGCAAAATCTCTTGAAATATTATGATAGGGAACCTGGGGGTGAGGGGGGGATTGTAATTAATAAGAAGAAAAGACCCCAGAGAAACTGATGGCATTGAGCTCACAGGCTGTTCACACAAATAATATGTTATACTCTTATTTTGCATGAAATATCAATTTAGCTAAATTATGGGGGGCTTCGTCCCATCCCTTTCCCGCCCTTTATACTCAATCAATGAAGCTCCAAATCTAACCAGCGAAGCACCTTATCAGAATAAACCAGTATACCAAATTTGAAGCAAATCGGATAATTCTGCATGAAAAACCCATTTATCTAAATTAAGGGGGGAGGGATTAGCCTCCCATTTCCCCCTTTATACTTAACCAATGAACCTCCAAAACTAATCAAAGAAGTGCCTTATCAGAATTAACCTTTTACAACATTTGAAGCAAATCGGATATTTCTATCAAGAGTTATCGTGTTACATGCATACATACAGAACCTGCGGGGCACATTAGCTCTTGGGCTTTTAATAGCCTGTGAGCTAAAAAATATATTCATGAAGGATGTACATAAGCTGATTACTGCAATCGCAAATAGAACAAATGCCTTTGACTTCTTGGAGGAGGAGAGCTCAATAAATTGGATATTTTTTCGAGAGGTTACAAATATGTCATAGTTTCTCTGAGTGCATCTTTGTACCAGGACCCTGCATATTAGTCCAACTGGGTACTTAATAGATTAAAAATAAAATTCATTCATTTTATAAATTACACTTATGGTTATGAACATGCACAACACCTTTAATTAAAAAAAAAAAAAAAAAAAAAAACAATGTCTGACAAGTCTGTCAGAGTTAAATGATTTAAATCAGTTATAAATATTAAAATTAACCATGAATCAAACATTCTATTTGATTTATGTGAGTAAAGTTCTCTTATATGTGAAGCCACAGAATAATTCTTAAAAGTGAAGTTGAAGCAAAAAATTAATCTTTCAAGAATCCATTCCTAGTCTTCCATTTCTACTAATTTTATAACCATATTTAAATAATTAATATTATAACCATATCAAAACTTTCTGGTCATTTACTCAAGTTTTTTAGTTGCCTTGGTGACCTGGAAACTGAGATTTTTCAAACTCTCATCTAGCTTGCATTTTAGTAGCACATTCTGTAAAAGCAAGAGGAAAAAATCATTTAATTCTGATTATTACCTCTTTGTTTTTACATTTATATTTAAACATAGTTTAAATTATTAATAATTTCTGCAATGAAAACTCACTGACTGTCTTATACTCATTTTTCCAATTAAAATTTTTCATTACTAAAACAATACTCAATAAATTCTATTTAACATTTTTTTAAATATAGTTATTAATCTATAAAATATCTTTTTTCGTATTCTAATTTTATTTTTTGTAACACTATGGGAAAAAAAATTCTTTTTGGTGGGGATTTTCCGGATTTGTTATTTTCAAAAGTTGGTAATTCACATTAAACTTATTTAAATTACATTAAATTGTTCTGAAGTAGTTGTAGTGTTCAATAAAATTTAATTATTACTTTCTTATATTTTTAATTAGATCCTATTTAGTATTTTTTAAAATCAAAAATATTTATCTTAAAGTGAGATTTCCTATCTCAGTAAACCTCCCTCTTTTTAACACTAGATGAAAAGTGTTTATGAATTTAGTTTGTCTGGCCGCACTCTAACTCATGTAAATATACTTGATTGTCATGTAATTGATATGTTATTCAGGATTACTGTTGCATGTTTGGTATTAAAAATGAAATATGTGGCATTTATAATTTGTTTAGAGAGACATTCAAAAGAATTCTATTCCATTACAGCCTATGAGGAAAAATCATTTACAATGTATTTTAATAATGTTAAATTGCTATTTAAAACACTTTGAAATTGATATACATCACTGAGGTGCACTATAAGTTGCTTATGAATAGAATATGGTGTACAATATTCATTGTAAATTTATCATACATTTACAGGGGCTCACAAAATTTCTGTTACAGTACTGTCTGTGAGCGATAATTGCTGGAAGTGCATTTCCAGTTGTGGAATGCATTTTTAAATTTAACTAATTTTTTGCACATTACTTGTGTATGAATTCTGTAGATCATATACAAGGTTGCACAAAATAATTTCCATTTCTATTTATTGATGGAAATTGATGAAAGAAAATTTTCAACTATGTTATGTGTTTTCTAATTAAACTAAATTTTAGTAGACTATTTAGTATATGTACAGATTTTTAGATCATGTATAGGGTTTCACAAAAGAATTTGAATACTTTCAAACTGTAGATTGTAATTGCTGAAATTGGATTTTCAAAAGAGTTATGCATTTTTCAAATTGTTTATTTACAGGGGTGGGGAAATACATTATTTTACTCCCCACTGGCAAGTGGATTTTCTGACAGGGCGAGTGAACAGGGCAGTATTTTAAAAACTCCATGCCAAAAGATATGCCAAGAACTTTATTTTTTTTACTAGTTAGCTATATTTTACAACTTTCCAAATTACTGCAATGTAAACTCTGTACTAACGAGGGAACCACTTTAGGTGTTGCTCGCACCTAGTGCATTTTGTAGCCCTATGCATAAAAGTTAGAGAACCGATAAAAATTCTCTGTTAAAATCATATTTTATGTATTTTTTTATATTTATAATTTTTTATTATTGGATTTTTATTTGTTAATTTTACACCAAAAGAGAGTTAAGTCGCCAGATATGGCACTTCAAAATTTTCACTAGCTTTATACCTGTAGGTTTATGTCCAAACCATTACAACACGGTACGTAGCGAAAATACTGAGCTAGGGTTGCCGGAAAACTGTACGGGACGAAAAAGACGCCAATCTTTCCCCGCCAAATATGTAAATATAATATTGTATTTTTTGTAAATCAAATTCGTAGGTTCTTGAAGAAATTTTAAAACTTTTTTCAACATTTTATAGTTATTATTGACTAATTTATATTTGTAACTATTTTTTGTTTAAAAAAACTTACGTTAAAAGCTCGAAAAGTGGTCTAGAAAATTGCATTTTCAGAAAGTTAATCTGCTGTAAAATCAAAAAATATTATTTTAACAAAAAAATTTTATTGATTCCCAAACTTCCTAATATAGAGCTTTAAAATGCACCAGGTTTCAATACTAGGTGCGAGCAACACCTGAAGTGGTTCCCTTGTAAGTTCTATTCTTTATTAAACTTTTCTCTCTTGTGTATGTTTTTCTTAATTTTACAATGGAAAAAATATATATGTGAAAATGTATTGTAGCAATAGTAATCAACTATTTTTGCAATCGCCTAAGTTTTATTATAACAATTTCCAACTGTACATTGTATTTTGCTGGCGAGTAAAATAAATCCTTGGCTGGTAAGATTTTCTGAAAATTCTTCACCCCTGTTTATTTAAATATCATCTTTCCTCTTACTAAACTTGGGAGTTTCATTACAATATACCAAATGTGTTGGAAAGTGTTTTATAATCTATGCTTGATGCCCTTTAAATTATCCTTTTTCTCTTTTATTCCCTCTTGATGCCCTTTTTTCCCCTTTAAATTATCCTATGTTTTAACAGGTGTGGTCTCTCATTAGTGGTGCTAAAGAAATGAAGGATCAGAATCCTAATTTATATTCTACTTTATTGAAAGGACCTATGAGACAAGATTTCATTGAAACAATAAATTTAGGTAGCATTGTTTTCCTTTTTTCATAAAGCTCTTTTTAGTACTTCTCCATTGTCACGTCAACAACTTTCCATTTAAAAAATATATCGCCAAACTATAGGATTTAATTCAAAAATGCATGATTGTGTCGTCAAATTCGCTTGATGTGAGATGCGTTACACATGTTTGCTATGTCATCAAGTGATTTTTGATTCAGCGTTTATCTGTATCTTTAATGTTATTTTACTGATTTATCAGTTATTTTGTTAATTAAAATGACAATTATGTTCTTAAACAATGACGCCTTGATATTAAAAGAGAAAATGCATTGAAAAAATGTTGCAATTCTAGTATAATACATCAGAGTTTCAACTGACGTCACAAGCATTCACCAGTCGAGAGGAATAATTAAAAAAAATAATGTAAATAAAAAAATATTCAAGATTATTTTTTCTGTTTTCATTAATATATTGTAAATTTTATTGTTTAAAGTTGCTGATAGTTGACACTTAGTGAGTGGGGCTTTTCAAAATTTCCTTGTATTTTTTTTTTTTTTTCTAAATTCCAATGGCAACATGCTTCCATTTGTTTATTGGGCATTACACAATTTGACAAATAGTTGACAATAGGTTTTTTTTTCTTTTTTTATAGAAAGTGGCCGATTTGATATTGGAGAAGTACCCTCTTTTTATGTCATCATTTTTTTATGTTAACCATTACAATTTTTATTTCTGTTTTATTTATTTTTTATGTGCACTTTTTGTTATTTTGTTGCATGCATGGGTGCTTTATAAAATTGGTGCATTATAAAAAGTAGTTACCTTCTTAATAAATTAAACAAAATCTTATTAAATATTAAACTTTTATCATATTTAACCCTAAAGTTATTTTGATATATCTTCTCTTATTCCAAATCTCAATTCAAAATATACTTCATGATTGAAATAAATTAATATACTTTTAATAGCATTAAAAATTATTAGGTTAAAATAATGAGGTAAAAAAAAAAAAAAAAACCATAATGTGACGTTTAAAAAATATGAAAGCAAAATGGTCTGCATTTTTTAATCAGATGAACCAAAACATATACAACTAATTTTGAAAATCTGATTAATATATTCATTAAATTTTAAACTGATCAGATTGATTTAGAATATATAATTTAATACTTAAATTTGAAGGGGTTTGGTGTTTTATTTATGAATGGTAAAATTTTTAATAGTCTCTAAATCTGAATTCACATGAAGTGGTTGGAATTCCATAAAGCATTACAATCAGTGATAAAAATTGTGAAATAAAATGTAGGCGTCAAATGACGACTACAGTAAAAATTAGGGATTGACCGAAGCAGCAATATTGCCGAATACCGAAGCTTCGGTCAAAGTATGCAACCAAATACTTAAAAAAATTTAATATACATTTTTGCATATCTTAGCTTTTTTAATAAACTAAAATTAAATTCTGAATAATTTAATTCAGTTCTCATAAATTCATTAAACCATCACTTATTTTTTTATTATTTTATCACTAGTCAGTACCCAAAATAACCTCTGAAAGTATTACATTATACAGGCTATTATTAAGAATAAGGATTGTCAGAAAAACAAAAGTTCATTCGAATAAAAAGAAACAATGTTGTCATTAAGCTGATTTACTGATTGTCTAAGTCTAATTATAAACATATTGAATAGGAATGTTCTCAAATACAAAAGGTATATCAATTTGTACATTTAACCATTTTCTGTCAAATTATTGATAGATATTTATATTTTGATTAATATTTTAACATTGGGGTGATGAAGATAACAAATTTGAGAGATTTTAATTTAATGGTTATAAAAACTATAGGATAGGCACAGGGGTATACTTATTTGATGTGTGTATTTTCTTTAATATACACCTTAGATATACAGAGATTAACTCTGATATGCTTATTTCATGTGTATAAGTATATTAAAGAAAATACACATTAAATAAATTTGAAAGAAACTAATGTAGAAGTAATTAAAATTAAATGGTAAGGGAAAGATCACCATCTTCCTTACTTTTTTTCCCCTCTACTGTAGACAGTTGTTTTGATTTCACCCTTATGCCGACTATTTTAGGAAGGAAAAAGTTTTTTTTTAAATTAAAAATGGCCTTTGACTTGTTTTTTTGTAGTGCAGCTGAACTCTGAACTCAATATTGAAACTCATCGTTTAGCTCATTCTACTTTTAAGTAAAAGAGAATTTTTCTACTTGTAAGAAAATACTTATCTGCAACTATTCGGCCGAAGCCAATATTCGGTTTACATGCCAAATCACCGAATACCAAATCAACTATTCGGTATTCGGTCAATCCCTAGTAAAAATCTTAGGCGTCAAATTTCAGTTAGGTAGTTTTGTAAGAAATACTACCAGCAGTCGTTATCAGTATTGCAGTCGTTACCATGGTGCGACTTTTGAAAAATTCCTTCATAACTTTTCATTATATGACCCTAGGAACACAAAACCACCCCAACTGACAGACACACATAAAGTCAGATTGCTTCGGTGCAGTAATCTTCCATTGATCAATGGAATAAGGAAGTTGTTTTTGTAATAAAAAGGCGAGAACATCTATAATTTTTATTTAATTAAAATGTATTGTAAAGGTAGAAGGTGCTTGTGAAAAACTAACTTAAATGGCAATTATTTCAATTTGAACATTTTTAATAAAATTTGAAGTTACACATTTATTGAAATTTGTGATATTTCATTGTCATAATATACAGCATTTTTGACTGATTAGTTTTTCTTTCTTTAGTTATTTATTGTTAATTTCATATTCTGAAAGTATTTGTTTATAGTTTAAAATAAACATAAATTGATAATTATTAAAATTATAAATGATATTATACTACTCTAAAAACATTTTCAAATTATGTTTCTTATAAAAATGTATTATTATTTTTAGATATTCCTCGCACATTCCCTGATAACATTTACTTCAAGAATTCATCTCCTGACTCTAAACAAGAGTCTTTAAAAAGGGTTTTATTGGCCTTCGCTCATCAAAATCCAAAAATTGGATACTGTCAGGTAATATAAAAATAGTTCTTCTTTATTATATCAAAGTTTTTTCTTATTTATTTGTGAAACAAGCTTCCGTTCTAAATTATTTTGATAATGAAAGTATTGTTTTTTCATGTACGCCACAGTTTTTTTCAGTGTACATTTTTAGACAAGGGCATGACATACATGAAATAATACTGTATATCTTTTGTAGTGTGTCAACGATTTTAAATCAGGTGATTTAAATCAGTGATTAAATTGTGATTTTTATCAAATGATGTCTTTTTAAATCATTGATTAAAATTATAATTTTTTAAATGTTTAAAATTACATAAAATGTATTAAATTCTAAGATGAACATATTTCGGAAAGTTTCTGTAGGTATTTTGCCATATGAATGCACAAAGAAAGCTATAAATATTTGAATGTAAGTCAGGATTCGCACAGTTCTACTACAATTTTTTTAAATGTTTTTGTGTGTGTCTTATTTAATTGCAGAAAAATATTACAAGTACTAGTTTGAATAAACGAGACAAATATGAATTCTGTGTTTTAAGAATTAAGTAGTAATTTTGGAAATTCCAAGTAGTGTGCAAACTTGGTTTTAAGCTTAACTCCTTAGGCTTTTAAAAAATTAAGTACAGTAAATGTTTGAAAAGCAAGTTTTTATCTGTCATAAATTTTCTTTAAGTGATCAAATTATTCTTTCTATTTATAAAAAATAAGCATAACAAGTATAATAAATTTCAATTTCTAGCAAACTGGTGCTGAAGAAGAACGAAAGAATGGCATCTACTCAACAGCTATTGTAAAAGAATATATAAAAAAAAAAAACAGTGGCACTCCGGGAGTGCCAATAGAAGTGAAAACTTCAACAATTACGTGTGTGTTTTTCTAATCGTCAGGAAATGTTTTATGCATTGAATTGTGTAGCAGCACTAATGAAAGCATCTGGGGACACGGCAGTGCCCCTGCCAAGTCTTGAAAGCACAGCCGTAAGCATCTTTTTCTGGAAGCAACTCAGGGTACTTTTGACCCCCAATATCTTTGTGTTGGTGATTCCCAGAAACTTGAAACTTCGTAAATCTAAAGTAATGTGGAAATGGAACTAAATGCTGAAATTTCACTTTTCTATCTTTTTTTATTTCAGAAGATATATGAACTTAAACTTTCGCCTTTTCGACACTGATTCACCGATCATCAAAACTCAGAGGTACGTCCTGTATCCCTAGAATCTTGAAATTTGGTATGAAGGTAGTGTTTGGGATACGATGAAAGGGAAAATTTAAAAAATCCGGAAAATTTGGATAAAAAGTCGAAAAATCAAAAAACCGAGAATTTGGCAGAGATGTGATATACGAACCAGGTTTGGCGCGATTTTTTAACGTCAATTTGGCAAAAGCCCGTTTTCCAATACCAGTTACAATATATATTTTTAAATTATTTTCTATTGTTTTAAAAAGTAAACAACAATAAATAAACGGTAATTTCATTAATAACTATAGAACAAAACAATTGTACAATTTAAAAAAATAAAATAAAAGTAAATGAACAATTTATTAATAAATAAGCAACAGTCGCCGGGTTACCTTGTAAAATAAAGTAACGCCATTTTGCTGTCAATTAGGTACCCAAGTGCGTATCTGACATCTGTGCCCCGTATTTTATCTCCCGTAATCGAAATTCCCTCCAATACTGTTGGTTATAGACCAGACCATCAACACAATAAAATACAGCGTTATCGGTTTTTAGTTACACGAAATAGGTAGGTCACGAATACGGTATAATTCATTTTAACTGATGAAAAACAAAATAATAATTTGTTTTA
Organism: Maratus speciosus; assembly: GCA_963932465.1. Lineage (NCBI taxonomy): Eukaryota > Metazoa > Arthropoda > Arachnida > Araneae > Salticidae > Maratus > Maratus speciosus. The sequence goes on along the minus strand of OZ010786.1, from coordinate 92,025,012 downwards.
GCAATATGCCGGAAGAAAAAGTGAGTTTTAGCTTCCTTCTTCTTTTGCGGATTGAGCTGAAGAGGGAAAAGTTCCTGTCATTCACCGCTTGGCACGCTAGTGTCTATGTGTCAAAATGCTAGCATGTCGTTACGTTACAGTGTCTCGAAATCAGTGGTTTTTCCCCATCTCAAAAAAAGCTCAATGCACCTAAAGAAGTTTTCACTTCAAAAAAAGGACTAATTGGTTTTAAAATATTAAGAATGGTAGGCTTCTTTAGTAGAAGTTGAATATCTATATATATAAAATAAGAGATGTCTGTCTGCCTGCCTGCCTGACCGCGGAAAGCTTTGAAATTATAACACCTAGACCTCTGAAATTTTTGTCATGTGTAGATGCTATTACCGGAAAGTGCACTTCACCGCCGGATTTTAAAATTTCAATTTAGATATTTAAAAAAAAATTAAAACATTATGTGTTAGAGGCTATTTACAGCTCTAAGCTAATCCGCTGCAATAAAACGTTATGGGTTTCAGGCTATTTACAGCTCTAAGCCAATCCGCAGCAAAGAAGAAACCAGCCAATGAGAGCAGGTGGTAAATATGAGATACAGCGGCTGCATTTCCTAGCCTAACTGTAGCAGGAAATTGCACTGTTTATTTTCCATGCTTTATTTATTTTGTTACTATAAGATTTAATCTTATTGACATTATTTTATAATGTTTTTTATATTGTTTATAAGAAGTGATATAATACAATTCACGAAAGTTACTTTAAATTGTATTCGTTCTTCGTATTAATATCTATTTACATACGCATAGTCGCCCAAGAATGAAATAGTATAATGTTTCTTGAACTTTCTGGGATCTTAAAGTAATTATTTTTTTTTCAAATTTGCTGAATCAACACTTCACTGAATGTTTCCATTTCTTAGTAAAAATAGAACTGTACATTTTATAGTAAAGTGTAAGATGAAAACTGTACTTTCTATGAAATGGAAACATTCAGTAAATAATTTCCGTTCTCGGGTGATTAAGAGATGTATGTTGTCATCGCCCAAGAATAAGAATAAAACAAATATTTCTTTTCAGGGGAAATGAATGAAGTTATTTGGGTTTTTCTTTTATCTTTTTTTTCCACTTCCCCATATATTATGAGTTTCATAACAAATACCAATGAAAACATATTTTTTACACTTTACACTGAGTGTTTTCATTTCTTATCAAAGTCATGATATGTAACAAGCACAGGGATCTGTTTAGGAAAAATTGGGTTCTTTAAAGGACCCCTCACAAAATTTTTCATTTCAAAACAGGACCCCTCACAACATTTTTCATGTCAAAACTGGACCCTTCACAACATTTTTTATGTCAAAACTGGACCCTGCACAATTTTTTTCAAATCAAAGCAGAACCCTTCACAAAACTTTTCACCTTAAAAAAGGGACCCTTCACAAAATTGTCATAAAAGTAGGCTTTTTACAAACTTTTTCACCTGAAAACCAGGGTTGGCAAGTTTTTGCCATAGGCGGAAAAAACCGTCCCGGCAAAAATAGGATTTTGCCAAAGTGGTGGCAAAAATAGGTTGTCATTTAATTTTTTTCGCAGAAAAAGAGAAAAAAATATTTCATGGAAGAAAAAAGAAACTTAATACTTACTTAAAAAATCAATACTCTAAATTTATTTTTGAAATCTTTAAAGTTAAATAAGTATAATTATGCATTTTATGAACAAATACCAACTTTTATAACATAATTTATAAAATGAAAAAAAAATTGAATTTTATATAAATGAATAGAAAACTTGATTGTTTATACAATCATTAATGATTATTCACATAATAGACCTGTGGAGGCTCTAAATGAGTAAAGCATTTATGTTTACATGCGTTAGAAATTCAAATAAACAATTATATTCTAAATTCAATTTTTTAATATAAAATTATATTTAAAGCAGAATGCTATTCAATTTCAAATAATTCAGTGATATCTCTATCTCAACCTAATTTTTGCTGTTTTAGCATAGCATAACAATAAACTAGTTTAGATAGAGTATTTGTTGATAGTTTATTTCGGATTTTAGTTTGCACAAATGAAAAAATTTAAAAATAATCTTTCAATAGCAGCACTACTTGCTGGACATATTTGAAGGTGTGTGACTAATGAACAGAAGTCTTTTGAAATCTCACAAGCTTTTTCGATACTTCTCCACCAATTATGAGCACTGACACTACTAATCACTTCTTCTACGAAATATGAATTAGAGAAAGGTTTTTCTTTTAGCTCAAAATTAATAATATAAGATATAAAGTCGGGATTAATTTTACACAACCATGCTTTACAGCTTTCCTTTTGTTCATAATTTAAAAGTTCACCTCTGTACTTTGGATGTAACAAATATGCTACAAGATGACACAGCAAAACTGCTTGTTCAAATCGCTTTTTTAATTTTGAAAAATGTGGTAAGCAGGGTGCAATACTCTGGTATTTTGTTATCTGTCTTGTGGTCATTTGACAATAGACTGCTGGATTTGAGAATTTCAAAAGAGTATTTTATTTGTGGGGAGGGCGGGTGTGTGTGAATATAATACAAAAAGATAAAATGGCTACTGACTACTTACTGAAAGTAAAGAATGTAACTTTTTATCCCTTTCTTGAAGTGTAAGAAGGAGGTAAAAAAATTCTAGCTTCCTAACAAGACATAACATAAACATAGTTTTTTCAATATATAATATTCAGTTTAATTTAATTACTTTTTTATCTGTAACACACTACTTTGATCAGATAAATAATGATAAATTAGTACCAAAGACTTAAATATTTACATATTTTTAAGACTCATTACATAAAACAAAAGTAACAAAGTTATAACCTTTACATAATTAAAAAAATATTAATGCCTGACAAAATACTTTACTTAAGGGGAAAAAAAATAGATATCTAATTTTTAATTTGGTTCTTAAATTCCTAAGCATTAGACTGAATCCTACCTATTTTATAAAGATTTAAAATATGTAAAAATATTTAATTATATTTATTAATTAGCAAATTAAATAAAAATATTAAATGATATGTTATTAAAATTAATTGTTTATACCATTATTATCCTTATTAGCTTAGAGATTTTATTACACATTAAAGTCAAATAAGAATTTGGCATTTTTGCCGGTTTTTTCCATTTTTGCCCTGGTTTTTTCCAGTTTTTGCCACTGTCCTGGCAAAAATACCTTTTTGCCGGCAAAAATGCCAACCCTGCTGAAAACTAAACTTTTCACATATTTGCTGAATCAACGCTTCACTGAATGTTTTCTTTTCATTCCTTAGCAAAAGTATAAGATGTATGTTTTGATTTTAAGATTTGTTATTGAAACTCTGTTTCATTTAAGGAGGTCCGGGACATACCTATTTTAAAATAATTTTTATTTATTGAGTTACTATTTTGAAATTTTTTGTGATGCTTAACCATAACATCATAAAACTTATTAATCGGTATAACTCGAAATGTTATATGTAGAATTTAAACTTTTTTTCATTTAAATAAACAAAAATATAAGTTTTAATTTTGATTGTGCATTTTTAAAATTGTTATTGAACTCAGTTTGCTTCATATACAAATATTCAATGTTTTGATTTATTATTGTTGACATTATTGGGCGATGCCAACGTACATTTTATACCTGACTGCATGTCCATTCGTGGACGATTATTCTGAAACTCCAAATTTGTCTAATCGCCCCAAGAATCGAATGTTTTTTTAAAACATTCAGTAAATAATTTCCGTTCTTGGGCGATTAAGAGTTCATTCATGTGCGATTCTTATGAAACTCCATGTCACAAAATGCACATCTTAACTATTTTACGCACTCAGAATTTTCTATTTTCAGTTCTTTTCCTTTTGTTAATCTTTTCTCTAAACTTTCCCACTGATAAGAAATCGTAAGGAAAACATATCTTTCACTTTACTGAATGTTTTCATAGTGCCACGTCCAGTAGCAGAAAAGATGGGAGACAGGCGTCACAGATTTTCTTATCTCTTTTGCAGATTATTTTTCCATCAAACCTTTTATTATTTCGCTTTACAATTATGTTTAGCTCTTTATTACTTAATACAAAACTAAAATTATTATCTATAAAAATTAATAAAATGCTTAAAGACATTGCAGGTAAGTGATGGTTTGATTAATTAATGCTTCAATTGTAAAATATTTTACCAGCAGATTATTTTCTGCCACTGAAGTATCTGTCGCAGACACTTGGAGAATTTTCTGCAACTGTGGTGCCAGGCATAGCAGTTTAAAGTTTAGGTGTAATTCAGTGAAGAGAAATTATGATTTTTTTGTTGTTGTTGTTCTGTCGCCATTTGTCAAAGTTCCAGACATTTCTCAGCGACAGATTGGAAAAATGCTATACATTTCCACGATCTTTTGATGAAATTTGCAATTTATTCCCTCGACTGTTTATCGAATTTTGTGTTTTATTTTTATAGTGATTGTTTTTACAAGATTTTTCATGAAATTCGCGTTATTTTTTTTTTTGCGACCATTAGCCAAAGATTAGATAAACTTTGCTATGCGTTTCTGCGATCTTTTGATGAAATGTACAATATTCTTCTTTGTTTACTGAAACTCACGTTTTTTTCAGCAATCGTTTCACAAAATGCACAATCTCCACCCCCCTTCCAAATTGTTTCACGAAATTTGCAGTTTTTAAACGATCGGTGACAAAATTTGTTTTTCTTTTCCGCGGTCATTTGTCGAACTTTCCTATATTTCTCAGCGACATATTGGCAAAATTTGTAATCTGCACTCTTCAAACAAACTTTGCTATGCGTTTCTGCGATCTTTTGATGAAATTTGCAATATTTTTCTTCGTTTACTGAAATTCACGCTTTTTTTTTCAGTGATCGTTTCACAAAATGTACGATTCCCCCCCCCCCCCCCAAATCGTTTCATGAAATTTGTGGGGTTTTTTTAACGATCAGTGACAAAATTTGTGTTTTTCTTTTCCGCGGCCATTTGGCAAAATTCGTGATGTGCACTCTTTAGACAAACTTTGCTATGCATTTCTGTGATCTTTTGATGAAATTTGCAATATTTTTCTTTGTTTACTGAAATTCACGTTTTTTTTTTTTCTTTTTTTTTCTTTTTTTTTCTTTTTTGCGATCGTTTCACAAAATGCACAACCCCCCTCCCCCCCCAAATCATTTCATGAAATTTGCATTTTTTTTTTTCTTTTTCAACGATCAATGACAAAATTTGTGTTTTTCTTTTCCGCGGCCATTTGTCGAAGTTCCCGATACTATTTCTCAGTGACAGACTGGCAAAATTGGCATATACTTCTGCACTTTTTTGACGAAATTTGCCATGCATTTCCGCGATCTTTTGATGAAATTTGCAATATTTTTCTTAGATTGTTTGCTGAAATTCGCAGGTTTTTTTTTCAGCAATCATTTGATGAAATTCGCGTTGTTTTTTTTTTTTCACGATTTTTTTTAAACGATCAGTGACAAAATTTGTTTTTCTTTTCCGTGGCCATTTGTCGAAGTTTCCGATATTTCTCAGCGACATATTGGCAAAATTTGTAATCTGCACTCTTTAGACAAACTTTGCTATGCGTTTTTGCGATCTTTTGATGAAATTTGCAATATTTTTCTTCATTTACTGAAATTCACGGTCTTTTTTTCAGCGATCATTTCACAAAATGCACGACCCCCCCCCAAAAAAAAAATATCGTTTCATGAAATTTGCATTTTTTTTTTCAACGATCAGTGACAAAATTTGTGTTTTTCTTTTCCGCGGCCATTTGTCGAAGTTCCCGATATTTCTCAGCGACAGATTGGCAAAATTGGCATATGCTTCTGCACTTTTTTGACGAAATTTGCCATGCATTTCTGCGATCTTTTGATGAAATTTGCAATTTTTTTTTTAGATTGTTTACTGAAATTTGCGGGGGGTTTTTCAGCAATCATTTGACGAAATTCACGTTTTTTTTTTCAACGATCTATGATGAAATTTGTTATTTTATTTATTTCTTTTTGGTGACTATTTGCCAAAGTTCCCGATATTTCTCAGCGACAGATTGGCAAAATTCAGTGTGCGCTTCGGCACTCTTTTGTCAAAATTTGCTATACATTTCCGCGATTTTTTGATGAAATTAGCAATATTTTTCTTCGATTGTTTACTGAAATTTGAGGGCCTTTTGCAGCGATCGTTTCACAAAATGCATGATTTTTTCCCAAGATTGTTTGGCGAAATTTGCATTTTTTTTTTCAATTATCTGTGATGAATTTGATTTTTTTTTTTCTGCGACTATTTGTCGAAGTTCCCGATATTCCAGAGTGACAGATTGGCAAAATTCAACATGTGCTTCAGCGATCTTTTGATGAAATTTGCAATTTTTTTCTTCGATTGTTTCACAAAATTCATGATTATTTTTCCAAGATCGTTGGATGAAATTCTTTTTTTTTCTAATGATCATTTCACAATTTTTTTCAACGATCTATGACAAAATTAGTGATTTTTTTAAAATTTGGGACAATTTATCGCATGTTATGTGTTCACCGTTCATGGGTGTCTAAAAATGTAGTCAACAATTTTAACAGGAAGATAGATTATAAATAACGAACACTCAAAATTTTCACTTTATTGAATTATGCCTAAATTTTACACTGCACTTTCAATGTGAAAACATTCAATAAAGTATAACATATGTTTTCATTAGGATAAGAAAATATTAACAAAAGAATAAGAACTGAGTGAAAAATTCTTGAGTTCATGAAATACTTAATATGGTGTGCATTTTGTGATATATTAGGAGTTTTATAAGAATCGCATGTGAATGGACTCTTAATCGCTCAAGAACAGAAATTATTTTCTTCATAAAAAGTTCAAGAAACACGTTCCATGATTTGGCGACTATGCATATGTAAATTGCCATTAACACGAAGAACGAATACAATTGAAATTAACTTACGTGAATGATAACACTTTAAAATTTTAAAGAAGGTGGGAGAGTTGAATTTCGAGTTTGGAAGGCGGGTGACGATAATTGTCCTTACAACTGTAGCGTTTTCTTCGATGAGTATCCTTTATATGTTGTTTTCTGACAGAGGTCGTTTTAAAGCTTTTGGCCTGTACATTACTAAGCACTCACTCCTCTCCTCTTAACTAATTTTTTCATCAGTAGAGGGTGTTTTAAAATTTTAATTTGTTCATGACTATGGCATACAATTTTACGAAAATTTATGAATAAAATTTGCATAACATCTCAACAACTTGCAACCGCTTCTCCCCCATTTTCACACTGTGAGTGAGTACGTATTTCAGACAAAATCGAGTTACATATAAAATCATATAAATTAAAGGTTTCTTTATAAATATTACCACGGACCTGGGCAACACCGGGCGGGTCAGCTAGTATATATATATATATATATATATATATATATATATATATAAAAGGATAAAAACCTTTTAAAATTCCAAATTAAACTTCAAAAATTTAAATTAAAATCTGAAGCCTCTTTCTTCTAACTTTAAATATCCTTCTAAAACCAGTTTCTCCCCTTGTAACTTTGTTTCCCAGCAATACATCTTATTACTTTCAGATATTATTTTCGGACGATCTTTAAGAGTAAAAATGCTGACGTTCGGAATATTCTCATTCAGTTTCGGTTAGCCGATTCCCGGGCTGGCCAAGCCCAAGTCTGGCATCTGATCCTGGACAATCAATCAAAAGCTAATCAGTTAATTAAAGAAATGTTCCTCCCAAATTTACAACTATGCCCTCTGTTGGAAAATACGTTAAACTCCAAGATATTAGCTAAAACCCGCGCCGAAAACGAGGGAACTTGCAGTTTTGAGAAGCCTGCAAAACCCATGCCAATGTAGCTTCTGAAATTCATCGACGTAACAGGTTCGAGGACCTCTGACCAGACTCACGATCAGATTGTACGATGGAGCACAAAATAAATGAGTTCGATCCACCAAAAGGTTCCAGAGTTCAATTATTCCACAAGTAATGTCACCTCAAGATGTCCTTACATTTAAAGCCGGCTGTACGGACACATGCCGGAAAGAGAACAGCTTGCGACTACCCCTACACAAGTCCGGAACGCTTGTGATACATTACATTTTTAAAGTCGGTAGCACGAAGGTCACCTGCTTGGAAAATCCCGATGGCACCAACTGCTTTTAAAGAAAAAAAAATAACAGTGGCACTTCGGGAGTGCCAATAGAAGTGAAAACTTCAACAATTACGTGTGTTTTTTTAATTGTCAGGAAATGTTTTATTGTGCAGGAAATACTTTTAAATGCAGTGTTTTTTTATTCATTATTATAAACTATTATTACCAAAATTATATTACAATTTTCATTTAATGCGCCATTGTACATGAAAAATAATGCATATAATTTTACATACAAAAATTGCAATCTATTGCTTAAAACGTAAATTTACAAAAACATGAAATATGAAAGTTAATTAATTGGTATTCTTTGAAATGAATATCAATGAAACTTATGAATTTTCATCCACAATTTCAACAACTCTTCCATCATTACATTCCAGAACTGATACGATAGGTTTATGGTAACTAAAATGGGAAACAAACAATTGTGATTCGAATCTACTTAAATATCTTATAAAGACTGCATCAGTTGTAGTTTTATATATCGTTGTGCTAAGATTGCGATCATTGGTCATCGTTAAATGGAATTCACTATGTAAAAATTCAATTAGTGGTAGATTTTTATCATCCGCAAAATTGATGTTGAAATCCCCACTCAAAATCATTGGCAAATCTTCAAATATCTTACCAATTTTATCTTGAAGTAATGCAGAAGCATCTTTAAAATAAATAAACAAATTTTCGTACCAAAATTCTCGTATTGCATTTAAAGATTTATCCGGTGAAATATAAACGGCAACCATTACAATTAGCTGTCCATTTTCAGAGTGGTAACGACAAACACATATATCACCGATATCAGAAGCATTAGTACTAAACATACTGGTGTACCTCGCATGCACATCCATATGATTTGTGCAAAATATGCCCGTTACATCAGACAACCTTTTATAAATAGCTACTCCTGCTGCTGGGTGATCGTGTCTTTTGAAACTTGCAACAAAGTTGAAATTAGGAATGTCAATTATATCTTCGTCACCCATGTGAGTTTCTGTTAAAATTAACACATTCATTTTTTTAACGATAGAATCTATTGCTAGATCTTGAATATGCACACGTAAACTTTTACAATTAAATGAAAAAATATGAACTTAAACTTTCGGCTTTTTGACACTGATTCACCGATCATCAAAACTCGGAGGTACATCCTGTATCCCTAGAATCTTGAAATTTGGTATGAAGGTAGTGTTTGGGATACAATGAAAGGGATAATTTAGAAGATCCGGAAAATTTGGATAAAAAGTCAAAAAATCAAAAAATTGAGAATTTGGCACAGATGTGATATACGAACCAGGTTTGGCGCGATTTTTTAACGTCAATTTGGCGAAAGCCCGTTTTCCAATACCAGTTACAATATATATTTTTAAATTATTTTCTATTGTTTTAAAAAGTAAACAGCAATAAATAAACGATAATTTCATTAATAACTATAGAACAAAACAATTGTACAATTTAAAAAAATAAAATAAAAGTAAATGAACAATTTATTAATAAATAAGCAACAGTAGCCGGGTTACCTTGTAAAATAAAGTAACGCCATTTTGGTGTCAATTAGGTACCCAAGTGCGTATCTGACATCTGTGCTTCGTATTTTATCTTCCGTAATCGAAATTCCTGCCAATACTGTTGGTCATTGACCAGACCATCAACACGATAAAATACAGCGTTATCGGTTTTTAGTTACACGAAATAGGTAGGTCACGAATACGGTATAATTAATTTTAACTGATGAAAAACAAAATAATAATTTGTTTTACCAAATGTTGTTTTGATGAATTTAAATATTTCTGTAAGTCAAATAATTCTGCAAGTATGTTAACATTTCTTGATAAATAATTGCGCTTATGCTTTTGCTATATTTAAAACCACTACCATATTATTAGAAATATCGCTATAGTTTGATGCTATGACATACACCATAACGCAAAAATAACACGAATTTTAAAAACAAGAGAGTTTTTCTGCTAAACTTACCTGATATTTGATCGAACAGTTCACTTTTGCCACCAACTATTGACATAAATAACAACTGTTGAATAAAGATAATTTTATTTTGCTAGAGCAAGGTAGTTTTATTTTAGCAAGAGTCACGAGACTTGGCTAATTTTTACATGAGATGTTTTTGATGAGATTCCCTTTTTCTAACTCTTGTACGTGTATTTCGGGAACCAATTGTGCACAGGCAAGCATGCGGCGCGCTTGCCTGTAAATTGTTATTGATTAAGCAATCAATAACAATTAATTGCCCGCCCTCCTCATATCGAACTATGCACAATACATGTACATACTTATATACAGAGGTGTCTGTTACAATAACAGTATCACGAGTTCAATGGTTTTTCCCATCTCAAAAAATGCCAAACGCGCCCAAAGAAGCTTTCACTTCAATAAGGAAAGTATCAAGTATTTGTTTTTAACAATAAACACAACAGCGTACTGCAACGAAAATGTAAATTTTGTGTGTGTTTCTGTGTGAATGCCAGGAGAAAAAGTGAGTTTTAGCTTCGTTCTTCTTTTGCGGATTGAGCTAAAGAGGGAAAAGTTTCTGTCATTCACCGCTTGGTGTGCTAGTGTCTATGTGCCAAAATGCTAGCATGTCGGTTACGTAACAGTGTCTCCAAATCAGTGGTTTTTCTCCATCTCAAAAAAAGCTCAATGCGCCTAAAGAAGTTTTCACTTCAAAAAAATTTAACTGACCTTTAAATGGACCAGGCCACGCTGAGACAATGATTTTCATACAGGCTGGCTCAAAACTAGGACTGAAAATTTTGGGCCGTGAAGACTAGGAATGAAACCAGGCCCGGCTCTGTACAGAAAAATTAAGTTAGGCCCGGCCCGTGCAGATCTCTACCAAGGGGTATAAGTGACAAAATTGGAAAAATTGAACTAAGTGCACAGACGACCTGGAAATATGATTTTTTCTTTCCAGGTAAAGAAATATAATTGATTTTCTAATTATGTGTTGCGTTTTAGAGATCAACCACTTTTGCCGAATAATAATCAATAATGATTAATTATAAATTTAAAGAAAATTGTACTCTACTTTTTTCACATTTAATGAAATAAGAGTTCAAAGACCACCGTGAAACAAGCAGCAGTTTCCTATTTCAATTCAGTCAATTATTATTGATGTCCAACTTTAACGTCAATTATCTTTGAATTCAATTTACTCCAAATTGCAATTTTGTCACTTGTACCCCTTGGCTTCTGATGTCTTCAAATATTTAAAATATTGTGAAGGATAGGAGATTTTTAGAAATTAAAAATAACTATACACATTACATGTGAAAGAATTTACATGTTATTTTTCATACATTTTATGCTCTATGTTGCAAATTATCCTATCATATATAATATATGCAATTTTTAAAAATGATTTCTATCAGTCAAATATTACACTCAAAGACGTTGGCTCCTGTGCGACATTGTGCTAGGGCTGGCACAGAATGTAGGTAAAAATCATTTTTAATTGAAAACTCTAATAGATTTTTTACATTTAGTATATTTTCTTAGATTGCTCACAAACTACATTAAAAAAAGAAGCATTTTTGGTACTTTTTGTATTAGTCGCATGCCAGCAATGAATCATAAACGATTTCTGTTATTTATACCAATCTTTTTTATTTTAGTTATTTCAGTGTTTAAGTGCATAGTTCAATTACATCTGTTAAATTCATGTTTGATTTATTTATTTGTGAAGTTTTAATTTCTTTTGACAATTTAGTGCCGCAGTATTACAATAGAAACAAACAAATGCTGTATTTTTTACATTCTTTTTAATAAAAGAGCTTAATCTGCCATAATTGAAACATTTTTTAGATAGATTTAGAAAAAAATAAGTTTGAAAAACATTTTTAAAACTTAAAAAAATCTGCAAAGTGAGATACAGTTGCATTTGAAAGTGCATTTTGCATTCTATTTGACAGTGTAGAAATTGAAATTGTGTGATGTTCAGAAGTTGTTTTAAAAATGTGATATGAAATTGACTGCCATCGATATGACGCTGCCATTACTCACAGGCATATTTTTGATTTATAATACAGATGAACGTTTTTTCTTTTATTGCTGTCTGCTAATAGCATCCATTTAGTTGAATTGAGGCTATTATTTGTCAGTAAGTAATTAAATCTCAACATATAGAAGTTTTATTTAAATTTTTATTTCAGGGGCTGAATTTCATAGCTGGGATTATGTTGTTAGTAACCAATGATGAAGACATGACATTTTGGTTATTACAAAGTCTCAAAGAGCAAATTCTCCCAGATTATTATACTAAAGAAATGACTGGGCTTTTGACTGATATTGGTGTTCTTGAAGAATTAATAAAGTAAGTTATGTTAAATTTTTATGATGAGTTATTTCAGTTTGATCTACTCTTGTATGTTAAAAATTCATTTCTTGAAATTTATAGTTGAATAAGTCTTATCAGTTTTTGTTTTTTCTTTTCAAAGTAAGAAAGAATTCTTCAGTTAAGCTTAAAATTTTGTACTTAATTTGTACAAAATAGTATTTTTTTAATTTTAAATATTAACTTTATAAAACTATGTAATGAGCAGTATTAAATGTCCCAGGGCTTGAAATTCAACTTCTCCTAGGAGGGGAGTCTCCCTTCCAACATTTATAAATGGAGGGGAGTTGAGTTGTTTGGGAGGGAAGGAAAAAAATCTTTAAAACCCACTGTCATTTTACGTGCCATTTAAAGAATTACTATGTGTTAAGTCAGATTCCGGGATATGTAAATTGAAATGAAAATTCGAAAAGAAATATTTAAATCTGATCGAAATAAGTTCAATTCACATTCCCCGAAATCACACTACGGCCATACGTATAGTGGTTAAGTAAATGCGATGTAAATAAATTTAAATAAACTAGAAAATAATGAACTTTCAAATAAATAAATAAATGAATGGTAGTTACTCACCCCTTGAAATGTTGTAGGTATGGAAACATAACATAAAACAATATTGCTAAACCAATCACTTTATTTATATAAAAATATACTTAATCGTGCAGGATCCTTGCAACAGATATATGCATTTATAAAAATATATTCATAATGAAAATAATTTAACATAGACTTTTCTTGAAACATCATTGCATATTATTAATATTATTAATAGTAGTAAAATTAAATCGATGATTATTTTTCAATATTGAATTACTGACGAATAATACGATGGTGTAATGGTGATGAATCAGTCTGAAAGTTTTTCAATCCATATTATTTGTGAGAAATTGTCATTAGAGTTCAAGAAATCGATCAAAAAATTATATTATGATAAAATGTTATTAATGACTCCAAAAACACTTGAAGGACATTAATGTGATGATATCGAAACTTGATGCTAAGCCAAATAATGAGATCCATCATGCAAGTTCAAGTTCATTCGAAGTTAAGTGGTGATTGGAAATTACAAGTAAATTCTATGAATCATGATGAAAGGTGAAAGAGGCAGGAAAGTACTATTGGAATTTGGAAATGCTTATGCCGGGCTCCAACTATCAAAATCTATTTACGTCGGGTAGTTGGGAATCAAGATGCTCATACTGGAAATCACCATCAGTATTCCTGAAATTTCATGCAGGATGAAAATTCATTTCTTTAAAGTGATTTAGAGATATTCAGGAGAAATGAAGTCCACGAAGATAATTCTGGGAGTTTCACAAAAATAAAGATTTTTCTGTAAAAACTGTTGAAGAATATATTTAATTAATTTTCATCTTGAATTAAACGTTATTAATAAGAAACGGCTGCTCGTTGGGCCAAGGGGCCCAACGGCAAAAATTCCGTATCAGAAAAACGATGTTCTCTCTACCGATAAAAATAACCAACTCAATCTTTTTCAAATTGCCTGCCGAAATCTGGAAACGATCTCTGCAACGTCAGCCAATCAGAATATTTTTAAAGATGGCCTGTCGCTAGCACTTCCGGCGAAAAAGATTTTGTAGTAGGATTATGACCATGGAATGGCAACGCACTGAAGAAGCGGGGAGAAAAGGAATGTTTGCTATGTGGGAGTTCCTATGACGTCGAAAGGAATTTCCTGTCTGTTTTGAGATAAGGAATAAAACCTTCTTAAAAATTGCATCTTTTGGGATGCGAGGTGAATGGAAAGCAATAAAATTAAGGGAAGCTTTAGTAGTAATAATTTCGTTTCTCTGGCAAACGATTTCAGTAATTTTATGAAAGTCTACCAGAGAAATGGAAAAAGAAAATAGAATATAATAAATGTAATTTTAAATGAAATAATTAAAAGTAAAGATTTAGGATTTAATATTTAAAACTTAATAAAATTTTGCTGTCAAAATTGAAAGATGGTGAACGGAAGTAGATTATTAAAATTAACAGAATATACAAAATTAAGTTTATGTAAATTTAAGAAGGGGAAATGTTATGTAAAGCTTTTACAACATAACATTTTATCTCCGCTGCATACAAAAAAAAATAGTAAAAAAAATGTTTAGTCAACGGTTATTTAAAACCAAAAGTATTGCAAACATTTTATAAAATTGAAACGAGGAAAATCATGTTAATTGCATAATAACCTCACAAAAAGAGAAATTAAAATTTTAAATTATAGCTGCAGAAGTTTTAAAATAGGAAAATTTGGATGTAAGAATTGAACAAGCTATAAAAACAACACCTAAAAACACATAAAATTGAAGCATAGTACATAAAACACAATATATATATATAGTACATAATAGTGACGGTGTAAATTAACATATATTAAATATCAATGAAATGTATCATGAAATAAAACTATAGGTACAAACAGTTATTTCTCTGCAAACCACAAAACATTTCAACAGATGCATGATATACATATTATAGTTTAGGGGTGAGTTGTGAAATAGAACACGAAAACCTATGACTCTCATGTGCAGATGATGAGTATACAATTAAAGCAATATAAAAGTGAACCAAAATAATAGTCAACAGTTTTACCAATAATTCATAACTGACATTAACATAACAGTATTTCTGTGTCAACAATAGTAATATAGAAAAAGCTTTATAATGTTTTACCACATAAATATAAAAAAACAACAATATATTGAGATTTGTAGCTTCTGTTCAAAGTAAAAATATTATCATTACTATTATGTTATGAGAAATCAGTTTTTTACTTAAATGAATAACACAATGAAAGTAAAATTATCAGACATCAGTACAAAATAAAAATTTCAAGGAATTTATGAAGCTTTCAAAAAGTCTTGGATGCAAAAGAATATTTAGGACATGAAAAGGTAAGTTTATCTGTTATAAATCTCTTAAATTTTTTCAGAAAAATACAGAGAAAATTTTATTTTATTTATAAAGTCTACTGAGCTAATAGATGATTCTTATATTAAAAGCATGAAACATTCTCACAAATTAAGTTAGCAATAGTAATATTGATTTTGTATCAAATATTGAATAACATATGCAGATATCAAAATTTTTGATTTGTTTATGATCTTTTTATTTTAAATAATTTTATTTAATTATTTATTCTTTTAATAATTCATTGAATATCAAATGTTTAAACGTTAAGTGCTGAGGAGTATACAAAACGTAAAAAAAAATTCCTCTGATGAAATCTAAGCAATGTGTTAGTCAACCAAAGAACGTAGAGAAGTTTCTCCATAGTATTGGTGACATACAATGCTTTATAAAGACTACCGATTTCCAATATGTGTTTACACATATTTTTCATATGTTTTTTACATATGTTATCATTTATTTTTATATATGTATGCATATTACCCACTCATTCCATTCATACAATGTGTGTTAAAAAAAATAACCAAATGTCCACAAAAAGAAATAAATTGGTCAGAAATATTAATTAATGCGACACCGGTTGACACCAAAAAAAAATTATTTTCTACCCAATTCATAGTAACTACAAAGTAGTCCTTACTATCTACAAGCAGAAAGAATTTATCTAACTGGATGAGTTAGCCTGGGAGAGAATAAAAAAGAAATAGAAAAATTGAAATCAAGGTAAGTCTTTATATTTTATTTTTATATATTTCATTTTCTTTCTTTATTTTTTTTATTTCATAATTTCATTTCATATTTCTTTTTATTTTTGTTTCATTTCTTTTTATTATTTTCTTATTTTTTTTTTATACATCATTTTTCTTCAATTTATATTATAAGTTAGATTTTTAGGTTATAGGGTACCCTTTTTAAATTAATAAAACAGTAATGTTTTGATATCCTCAGCAAGAAGTTAAATAATTCTCACAGTGCGAAAAAATCTATTATAAATTGAAATAACATAGAAAAGATTAAATTTTGACTATAGCATAAAAAGCCAATATTGTAAAAATAAGTGGTATCTTATCAGAGTTTATAAATTATCGCACGAGACGAACCGGTGGGGGGAAAGAAAGCTATTTTCTTTTGTGACCCGACCCTTATGGAAGCCGGCAAGTAAAAAAATACTTTGATCTCCGAGCAAATACCAAAATAATAAAATAAAATGGACTGCTCTATGATAAATATAATCTACTGACAAAATAAGAAATTACAAATTTATCTATTGAGTACAGAAAAATGCGCGTAGAGCATCACAGCTGTCTGAGAACCAAAAATTGGCTAATCTCAAGAGCAAGATCTTGTTAACTTGTCTCCGTAACAGTTGGAAGTCCCACATTCTTCCAAATAAAATGAAAAAAAAAAACAATATCTGGCTGGTAGACCTGTACACCATTTACGGAGATTTTTTGGTCTATGCACAGGAAAATCCACAGAAACCTTGGGTGACATCTCTGACCAGTGAAAGTACCAGAGATAACCAAAGATACCTTTAAACATAAGGGGGGGGGGGGGATTAAAATAAATGCTATAGTATGTAAAAAAAAATAAATATTTTAAGGGGTATAAAAAGCACAGGAGAATTGGGAATGCTATGAGATAATTATCAATTTCTAAAACCTAACAGGAGAATAAATTTCATGTCTAGCAACATATAAAATTGTGTTTATAATAGAATGCTATTGGTATAAATAATTTATTTATTTAATAATTCTCAAATTATTGATCAGATTATTTTTTAACAAATAGCTTATTTGAAATTTAAAAGATTCAAAAATTTATTATTATGATTATTCTTATTATTATTATTATTATTTTTTATAATTATTTATTTATATTTATTTATTTATTTATTTATTTATTTTTTTTGATAAGATTGAAAGGTAATTATTTCTAAGTTTTATGTGAGCAATATTATTATATATTTAAAAACCAATTCTAGGTGAATGTCAAGTAGAACAACTCAGCAAACAGTACCAATAGACCACAATGTACCATATACGCCTAGCACACTGTTGCGCCGCCCGCAGTGCATGGAATGCTGATACTAATCGACTAAATTAACCCACAATGAAAACATCCAAAATTGACAGCAATAATAAAAAAAAGTATGTGAAGAGTGGCATTAAGATGCCGTATCATACAGCAAGTAATAGAGTTCACCATGCGCTAATGAATTCCCATAGTTACTGCATGATATGTACATGTAATACCACTTAATATTCCAATGAGATATGAAAGTTAATGAATAAAAATTTAGCATCTTGATAATCATAAAAAAATGCATTGTAATTGAATTAAAAAAGATGTTTTTGAACCAAAATTTATGATTTTCTTAAAATTATTCAACAATAATAAGTATAAAACACAACTATGATATAAACTTGTGAAACTTTATAATATTTATATTTAAGTATAATCAATCATTGGTATTAAATTTTTATATAATTATTTTAAAATTTTTATTAATTCACTATAGCATAAAATTATTTAGATTTCATAATATTAAAAATGTCACTATATTTCTATAAATAACATCACTTTTAATTTTTATAAAAATACTATAACACTGAAATAAATTGTTTAAAAGAAAACCGTCACATACCTATTAAAAATTTCAAAACTATAAACTTGTATCCTCTCCATATTAAATGAAGCAATTATCAAAACTTTTTCATTTTGTATATCAAATAAACACAAAATTAGAACTTCATAAACATATAATGATATTCTATACCATGTCCTTGAAGATAAAAATATTGTTCAATCAGAAAAAGGCACACATAATATATAAAAGAAAATATTTCTCTTTCAAAATTAATATAAATGTACCAGAATATATTCAAAATCAAAATAATATCTGCACATGAGAGAAAACGTAGAGATTAAAATAATGGTGAAGTAGTAAATAAAATTTTTAATGTTTATGAACTTGAAAAACGTAACTTTTAAAGAAGTTAATTGCAAAAAAAAATCATAATAAAGCATTATAAGAATAATTAAGTCATCTATTTATAAAAAATATTTATTTAATAATTTATTTATAGGAGTTTATAAGAGAAAGTAAAAAAATATGCAAAAAGTTTTAAAATGTTAAAAGTTTTGAAGCGAAATCGCTAAAATTTTACGTCATCGTAAATGCTTACTAGAGAAAAGAAAAAAGAATTATTGAAAAACCATGATGCAATAATACCAGAAACGATCTCTGAAGTCGCGGCGCCATTAATGTTAAGTAAGATTCCGGGATATGTAAATTGAAATGAAAATTCGAAAAGAAATATTTAAATCTGATCGAAATAAGTTCAATTCACATTCCCCGAAATCACACTACGGCCATACGTATAGTGGTTAAGTAAATGCGATGTAAATAAATTTAAATAAACTAGAAAATAATGAACTTTCAAATAAATAAATAAATGAATGGTAGTTACTCACCCCTTGAAATGTTGTAGGTATGGAAACATAACATAAAACAATATTGCTAAACCAATCACTTTATTTATATAAAAATATACTTAATCGTGCAGGATCCTTGCAACAGATATATGCATTTATAAAAATATATTCATAATGAAAATAATTTAACATAGACTTTTCTTGAAACATCATTGCATATTATTAATATTATTAATAGTAGTAAAATTAAATCGATGATTATTTTTCAATATTGAATTACTGACGAATAATACGATGGTGTAATGGTGATGAATCAGTCTGAAAGTTTTTCAATCCATATTATTTGTGAGAAATTGTCATTAGAATTCAAGAAATCGATCAAAAAATTATATTATGATAAAATGTTATTAATGACTCCAAAAACACTTGAAGGACATTAATGTGATAATATCGAAACTTGATGCTAAGCCAAATAATGAGATCCATCATGCAAGTTCAAGTTCATTCGAAGTTAAGTGGTGATTGGAAATTACAAGTAAATTCTATGAATCATGATGAAAGGTGAAAGAGGCAGGAAAGTACTATTGGAATTTGGAAATGCTTATGCCGGGCTCCAACTATCAAAATCTATTTACGTCGGGTAGTTGGGAATCAAGATGCTCATACTGGAAATCACCATCAGTATTCCTGAAATTTCATGCAGGATGAAAATTCATTTCTTTAAAGTGATTTAGAGATATTCAGGAGAAATGAAGTCCACGAAGATAATTCTGGGAGTTTCACAAAAATAAAGATTTTTCTGTAAAAACTGTTGAAGAATATATTTAATTAATTTTCATCTTGAATTAAACGTTATTAATAAGAAACGGCTGCTCGTTGGGCCAAGGGGCCCAACGGCAAAAATTCCGTATCAGAAAAACGATGTTCTCTCTACCGATAAAAATAACCAACTCAATCTTTTTCAAATTGCCTGCCGAAATCTGGAAACGATCTCTGCAACGTCAGCCAATCAGAATATTTTTAAAGATGGCCTGTCGCTAGCACTTCCGGCGAAAAAGATTTTGTAGTAGGATTATGACCATGGAATGGCAACGCACTGAAGAAGCGGGGAGAAAAGGAATGTTTGCTATGTGGGAGTTCCTATGACGTCGAAAGGAATTTCCTGTCTGTTTTGAGATAAGGAATAAAACCTTCTTAAAAATTGCATCTTTTGGGATGCGAGGTGAATGGAAAGCAATAAAATTAAGGGAAGCTTTAGTAGTAATAATTTCGTTTCTCTGGCAAACGATTTCAGTAATTTTATGAAAGTCTACCAGAGAAATGGAAAAAGAAAATAGAATATAATAAATGTAATTTTAAATGAAATAATTAAAAGTAAAGATTTAGGATTTAATATTTAAAACTTAATAAAATTTTGCTGTCAAAATTGAAAGATGGTGAACGGAAGTAGATTATTAAAATTAACAGAATATACAAAATTAAGTTTATGTAAATTTAAGAAGGGGAAATGTTATGTAAAGCTTTTACAACATAACACTATGCTAATACAGAAATGACAAAATAGCATTGAGGTGATTTAAATCAACATTCCCTCACAGACCTAATTATTTTTGTTGCAGGTTGAATCAATTCTGTTTTGGTTCGTGTCAGTTTCAGGCTGAGTGTAGATTCTTGGAAGTTGGGTTCGGGTTACACCCAATTTTTCAAAAGCTAGTTCAGTACAGTAAACTCCTCCGGTTCGCGACTATCTGGCCCACCGTACTATCCGGCCTAGTAAAAAAAAATGAGGATTGTTGCAAACGGCCGAGACAGGCAGATTCCCGTCCGTAGGAAAGTGCTAACTCATGACAGGAAGGACTAAGAAGGGAGTGCAGAATGCAATAATAGCAGAGACAGATATTAAGGGAAAGGGGGGGTGGGGGGGTTTAAGGCTTGATAACCTGTTTCGTCAGTTGTGCAACAGATGTTAACAAGTGCAGACGTTATTTTCTGCTTATTCTGTTTACCTTCGTATAATCTTTTGGTGTGCTTCGTGTTTATTTATTCAAGATTAACGAAATGGGTGATAAACGAAAAAGGCTGTAGTGACTATGGAGGAGAAACTAGGAGTTAACAGGAGGAAGCAACGCCAGCTGATAATATCTGCTTGCATAAATGGATGGACATTGTGTCGCGGAAGAGGGCTAACAGGGAAAAGCAGTCATCTATCAAGGACTTTTTCGAAAACTAAAAACTAAGTTTTGACTCTTTTATCTTATGCATAACTTTTGTATTTTAATAACTTTTAATATTTGTGTAATCATTTATCAATATGCAGTAAAATAAGATTTACTCATTTTTTATGAATTAGGCGGCTTACGTTTTACGTTAATGTTTTGCTTGTTTTTAAACTGTATTTATTGTATATATAAAATTTATCTTAAAATGTGTAACATGCGTTTTTATTATAATGGGGGGGGGGGCAGGAAGTGAACAAATATTTATAGACTCCGGCATATCCAGCTTTTTTGTTATCCGGCCTACACTTCCACGACACTAAGCTGGATAGTCGGGAGTTTACTGTATGTTATTTCAGGTTAAAAACTAACATATAATAATAAACATAGATATTTGTGTGTGTGTGCTGTTTTCTAAAGAGACCGCTGTGCCTTTTCCGTGACCCTTTGACAAAATTCGTGTTTTTTCTGCAATCCTTTGACGAAATTCACGTTTTTTCCCCATGATCCTTTGATGAAATTCACGTGTTTTTTGCAATCCTTGGTTGAAATTCGCATATTTTCAGCGGCTCTTTAACTAAATTCGCATTTATTCTGGGGTCCTTCGACTAAATTCGCATTTATTCCGTGGTCCTTCGATTAAATTCGCGTTTCATTCACGATCGTTTGACGAAATTCGCATTTTATTCACAATTCTTTGGTTAAATTTGCATTTTATATGCGATCCTTTGACGAAATTTGCATTTTTTCCGCGGTCATCTGATGAAATTCGCGTTTTTTCCACAATCACTTGACGAAATTAGCATTTTTTTTCCACAATTCCTAGACGAAATTCACATTTTCCCACGATCCTTTGACGAAATTCACATTTTTCCACGGTCCTTTGATGAAATTCACGTTTTTTTTCCACGGTCCTTTGACAAAATTCACGTTTTTTTTTCCACGATCCTTTGACGAAATTAGCATTTTTTCTGTGATCCTTTGACGGAATTTACGTTTTTTGCACGATCCTTTGAGAGAATTCTCGTTTTTTCTGCAATCCTACAACAAAATTCACGTTTTTTCCACAGTCATTTGATGAAATTCACATTTGTTAGCCTACTCCTTGATACTCATGCAAGTAACTTTATTTAAAAGTGTATTTACCTGTTTCGTTTTATACAATCTTAATTCCATTCTTTTTCTTTTCTCACTTTTTTTCCTAATACTTATTTATTATAACCAAAGGGAGATAAAGCCTAGTTAATTTTATTTCGGTTATATTAATCTTATCTACTCCATTGTCTTTCCGTTTGTTTCAAACATCGATTACGTCATCTGTTTACGTCTGGTATCGTTTCATCGTTCGATCGTGAACGCTACTCCTTTCGATGTTGTACATCACTCTTTTCCTCCAATCACGGAATTGCTGAATTTTCTCTTGTCGTTTTTGCCATGACGTAGGAGCTTGCCTACTCAACTTGTTAGATAGGATGAGAAGAGGTAAGGGGGCTTTGTTGCTTCTGATTTTTGCCGGGTGTACGTGGGTATTTAAAGGTAATGATGTCGTTTTAAAAGGGGGCTTATACTTACTTGGATACTCGGAAATTTGATTCTGGTATTCGGTGGATGGCATATCCTGATGGGGTTGGTAGTGAACTCTGTTCGATAGTCGTAAGCTAAAGTTGGATGGAAGTCATATGAATAAATTTTAATATGTTTTTAAGCTGACTGATATGTCAGAAAGTATTTATTATTATACAATTGAAGTTGTTTTGACAACGTTATGTTAGCAATACGCTTTTTCAGAAATGTGTTTTAAAAGCACGAAAGGTGTTTTAAAAGTTATTTATTACTCAATGGTTGACATTTAAGTTTACATTTGTTAAGTTTAGGGATTTTTAGACATTCGTAGGCGGATAATGATAAACAGTTATCTCCTTTTAACCAAGTTGTACAACAGTACCAGTGATTATGAAAAACATATTATGGCTTTTTCATTTTAGAACCTTTAGTATGAATTTGATGATAAATTTAACATTGGAAGTTGAAAACAAGTTCTTTTGCTGAGCATTCTGTAGAACGAAGAACTATGTTTTTTTTTTTTTGCAAAGATGCTGTAACATTACGGAAGTCAGCTTTTCCATATTTTTTTATTCAAGGCTATTTAAAATAAAGCTTTTTCATTCCTCATTAAATTATAAAGGCTATTTTTCAAAAGATGTCATCTCTACTGAGTCGTAATATTACAAAATGCTAATGCATGTGAATCATTTGAATTTAATGTTACTGTATGTGTTTCAAGCTATGTTTAAAATTTGAAGATTGGATAACTATGTTTATCGCCACTGAATGGTCTTGCCATCCTAAACTAAATCTTTGTTTAATCATTATGAAACTTTGTTTTACATTTAATTTATTTTTTAGTTTTAACTATGTTTGTAACTTATAATTTTCATCTATTGTTTAAAATAAACGTTCAGTAGTTCATACAAGTTAAAACTGTTTCTTTACTATTGTCCATCTTCCTTCAACACTACAGGTCACTATATTGCCAACGTCATAATTTATGTAATTATTGCACTTCCACTACTCTGTTACAATTTCATAACCTTTTAGACCGATAACACAGCCCAGATACCGTACAGCGTTTTTCTCTGCAATCCTTTTACGAGATTCGCGTTTCTTCCTCGATTCCTTGACGAAATTCGCATTTTTTCCCGCAATCACTTGACGAAATTCATGTTTTTTTCTGCATTCACTTGACAAAATTTGCATTTTTTCCGCATTCACTTGACGAAATTAGCGTTTTTTTCCACAATTCCTAGACAAAATGTGCACTCTTTTAGCAATCCTTTGACGAAATTAGCATTTTTTCCACGATCCCATTTGCATATTTTCCATGACCCTTTGAAGAAATTTGTTTTTTCTGCCATCCTTTGATGAAATGTGCATTTTTTCTGTCATTCCTCAACGAAATTTGCAGTTTTTTCGCAATCCTTTGAGGAAATTTGCATTTTTTTTTTTTTCTGCCATTCTTAGACGAAATTCACGTTTTATCCTCAATCGCTTGACAAAATTGATGATTTTTTTCTGCGAACGATTAAAGAAATGGATTTTCTCAGCACTCATTTGTAGAAATTCACAATATTTTTCCGTTATATATTTTCATTTCCGAACTTATGACCGATTTTTCGTAATTTTTGCAACCAAATGCCGTAATTTTTTGGGAATTTCGGAACAGAATCACGCCTGATTCGCTAATCGGCCGCAGAAAATAAGGTGTGATCAATGCCAATCGATCGCATGAAAAAAATTGGTCGATTGATCACGGGAAAAAAATCGTTAATTCCAACGATCTTTCGCGGTAAAAAACTCATGAAATGTGTCAGTCAGTCACATGAAAATATCACGAAATTCACAGGACGGTCGCGGAAGTTGATCATAGTTTCAAAATGCAAAATTTTCCGGAAAATGATGAAATTTTTTGGATGGGAATCTCCTGCATAAAAGTATAATAAAAAAGTATAAGTTTAGTATAATAAAGCTGTATTTCTTGCAGCTGATTTCAGTGTTTGAACACTTTTAATTAGAATGTGTGGCATAAAAATGTTCTTGCTACTTTGGAAAGAAAAAGGTTAAAATAGAAAATAGAGATAGAAAAAAATGTATCTTGGATAAAACATTTATTGAACAAATTTTACAAACCACAGATTTATTGTATGCAGTTTTTCAAGAATACACAGCTTCTGTGGATGAGATAAGAAATGCCTTTAAGTGTGTGTGTGTGTGTGTGTGTGTGTGCAAGTATGCCACAGAATTAAATATTACATAAGAGAAAGATTTATCTCATGTAAGAAATGTTAAGGAATGCAATAGAAAAAATTCAGTAACAGATTTTTAAATATGTTTGGTTTTTCTCTATTGTCAGTTTACAAATATTACAAAAGAAATCTGCAGTTCCCAACATAATATCTTTGACAAGGTCTTCTGCATTTAAAATATCAAAACACACATAGGTCTTGGCTTTCTTCATAGAATTTTAAGAAATATGCCTACCCAAAAAATTTAATCTTGCAATGCAGATATTTACTGTTTTAAAAAAATTAAGGTATGAATTAAATATTAATGCATAATAAACATTAAAAAAAATGTTTGTATATATTATATATATAGTAGGGTGGAGCGAAAAAAATTAATTATTTTAAATCAAAAACGGGTAGGTGCCAAAAGTTGCCTTTATATTAGTACATCATCTGCGTGCAATATTACCGCTGAAAAAAAATGGCTTGAGTCTGAGCTTTTAGTCCAAAAGTCGAAATTTTGGATAAAATTTCACATTTTTTCAAAAAATTAAAAAAAAATCTATAGAGATGGTTATTATTTAAAAGTGTTATTTAAGCCTTTATTATTAATGACTTAACATGTTTAAACGATAAAAAGATATCTTTGTTCTGTATAACTGGAACAAAACTGACAACTTTTGGTGAAAAAATGGCGTTGCCACTCTGTTGTGTCCTACAACTAATTATTGTTCAGAATACAGCTCTTACGTAGTTGCTTTCAAATCTACCCAGGATGTATCACATGGAGGTGGCTGCATTTCATGACACAGCAGTGCATAGCCCGATCACCCTTCCATCTAAGCGCAATGTTTTATTTATATATTGAATTGTGATTTTTTTATCAAAGACTGGTATAAGTTTTCTATCTATCAACCTAGTCCATCTCTTCTTTATATCCACAGACGTTGGGTGATGCTGCTGTGACACTCCTTCACGTATCTTTCTACTGCTTGCGTATGATAAGGTAAGCAGAGTAATGCAGTGGAATTAATGGAATCTATTCAGCCCTCTAGTATCTTCGCCAGAATTGCATCCAGTTACTGCATAGTGATTGGGAGTTCTGTTCCTACAACATTTTACAACATTTAGGTATTTCATCTTTAAGTATGCCATCCCTTACTCTACTTCTTGCATTTTTTATATGTTGATAAGCTTGTTGTTTAATGTGATGGCGATCGTCATCAAAATTGCAATAAGAATTTGCTTTTGCTGTGAAAAATTTGCTCTTGATGTCCTAAATAAATTTTTTTAGCATTTGTTTTTTGCCATTTTTTATGATGTTTATTAGTCGAGTAACTTCCCATAAGTTTTTAGATCAATTTTTTAGATGTGGATTATATTTGGTGTAAACCATCCTGCGGCATAAACTTGGATTACATACTTTGTGAGAGAACCAGACTCTTGATGGTCAATCAGAGCTTATATAAAGGAGAATAATTTTATGCGCCTTTGTGAGCCATCTTGCGTGGGAGAAGTTTCTTGGGCTCCTATTCGCTAGTTCTTCTCAGCCATATCTTGATGAAATAACTTTGCAAATGTCTAGCAGGTATTTTTGGTATGTGCTGAGTACCCTTTTCTCGATTTCAGGAAATAATGTTTGAAAATTAACTATTATTTTAACACAATCAAACCGATTGGCAAAGTTATCATACAAATTTGAATATTTCCAACTGAGCGAAAAAATGCCCAGGCTGGGAATCGAACCCAGATCCTTGGCTTACAAGGCCAATGCTTTTCCATTTAAGCTAACTGGGCCGACAACCAGCCAGCATATTTCGCTCAGAAAGAGAGGTTTTCTCAGCGAAATATGCTGGCTGGTTGTCGGCCCAGTTAGCTTAAATGGAAAAGCATTGGCCTTGTAAGCCAAGGATCTGGGTTCGATTCCCAGACTGGGCATTTTTTCGCTCAGTTGGAAATATTCAAATTCGTTTGAAAATTACTCTCTATGGCTTCAAAAATTGAAATTAGAAGGGAAAAAGCATGTGGACAAAGGTTTTCCTATTGGTCCGGTGAATCCCTGTGGGTTAGAATCTAATTTTTGCCAACGATCTTGTCTAATAAATAATGCAGAGAAAATTCACTGGACTTGGAGGTGGCATATGATCAATTGTAATGATTCATTCTAAACATGTCCCTCGCAGAATAGATGACAACGACTAACAGAATTATCTGTCTTCAAATGAGCACTCACTGCCCATCAGAGTCTCTATGTTCACTCAAAAAGTACTATGTTATCCAAATTTTGCCCCAGGATAGTTTACAATCAAATGTAATTCACAGCTAAAGTAGAGATCTAAAAACTCATGGGAAATTACTTGGCTACTAAACAACACACAAAACGGAATAAAACAACTACTAAAAAAAGGTTATTTAGGACAATGGTTGCTTTGCAAGCGCGAAATTCTTAATTCAGTGCTCTCTGACGATTTCCATCACATATTAATTATACAGCTAGCTTCTCAGCACATAATAGTTGAAAGATGTGAATAAATGATGGCATATGCAAATCTGAAATATTGACAATCATCTTTGAAGCGGCTAATTATATAAATCTAATTCATTGGAAAAGTGTTGTGGTAACAGAACCTCTAATCAATATGTATTTATCAGGTGCAATCTTGGTGAAGATAATAGACGGCTGAGTAGATTACATTAATATCATCCGCACTGCGTTACACTGTTTGTCTTTTCTTACACAAACAGCAGAAAAATACGTAAAGGAGATCACAGCAGCAGCATCCAAAGTTTGTGGATCCAAAGAAGAGATGTACTAGGTTGATACATAGAAAACTTAGGCCAGTCTTTGATAAAAAAAAAATCACAATTCAATGTATAAATAAAACACTGAGTTCAGATGGTAGGGTGGTCGAGCTATGCACTGTTGTGACATGAAATGCAGTCACCCCCCACGTGATACTTCCTGGGTAGTTTTGAAAGCAACTAAGTAAGAGCTGTATTCTAACAACAATTATTTGTGTGACACAACAGAGTGGCAACGCCTTTTTTCCACCAAAAGTTGTCAGTTTTGTTTCAGTTATACAGAACAAAGATATCATTTTATTGTTTAAATATGTTAAGTCATTAATAATAAAGGTTTAAATAACACTTTTAAATAATAATCATCTCTGTAGAATTTTTTTTAATTTTTTGAAAAAATGTCAAAATTTACCCAAAATTTCGACTTTTGGACCAAAAGCGCAGACTCAAGCCATTTTTTTTTTCAGCGGTAATATTGCACGTAGATGATGTACTAGTATAAAGGCAACTTTTGGCACTTATCTGTTTTTGATTGTAAAAAATTAATTTTTTCTCGCTCCACCCTAATATATAGTACATATATTCTTTTTTAAGAATTTTATTTATTAAGGTTTTGTTATACATTATTATAAAATGTTTTGCATTGTTTTCTTCTGTGATGAAGTATTTATTTTATTTATGTTGATAAATAGATTAAGAGGTATATTTCTTTTGTGTTTTTTAATTATTCCCTTAATTTAAATGTGTTGCCCAAGTTCAACTGTTTAAGTGTCCAGTGAGACAAAAAAAGTTAAACTCTGATTCTAATGAATAATTGCTTTTTTTATGCCTCTTATTAAAAAATATTTATATAAATTTCCTGTATATATTCAATCATCTTGATAATGTTTCAGGGCTAGGGCTCCCCAAGTTCATGAACATATGCAGCAGACTGGTGTCTCATGGTCTATGTATGTTAGCAAATGGTTCATTTGCTTATTTGCTGAAGTTTTACCCATTGAAGTAAATATATCTGTTTATATGCCTTGAAGTAATTTATGCATTAGGAAAACATTAAAAAAATTAATTTGAAAGCTTTGGTATTTATGATTATATGTCTTCTTTATTTTGTGTAAATAAACCTGTGCCTGTATAGTAAACCTGTGTAGTATCAGTTAAATTGACTGCAGGTGATAAACTACTTACTAGTAGTGACAGCCCGTCAGGTGAAGAGTCTCTCTACCTAACATTTTATTAAGATTCTTTTGCATAAATGTTGGCCTGTTTTCTTTCCTGTTCTTTTTTTTTATATAATTTAATTTGAATTTACATCAAATTTACAATAAGTAACAAACCACAAAGTGAGGATCGCATTAAAACTAGTATTAAAACATTCTCATTTTTTCGATTCGAGACAGGAGTATTTATGCTTGGTGAAAAGATGAGGGGAAAATTTACTCAGGTCTTGAACTATATGGGAAGTTGTCATGGTAACGATGATGTTCCGTGATCCCCTGAAGAGTGCATCCAAAATATAAGCCTGCTTAGATTAAGATACAGAAGTCTTCAATGTCAGTCCTGCTTTGGGAGAATATCAGTGTTTATTCTTTTTAATTACATTAATATGATGATGTTTTTTTCTTTTTTTCAATATTCTTATGTGCTTTACTTTAAAGATATTAATAATTAAAATTGGAAAAAGAAATTTAATGCACTATTTTTGCAATTTTATTTTTATTTGTACAATTTATATATTTTGCTACATTTGTATATTTTAAATTTTGCTAATTGCAAACATGAAAGTTTATCGAATTATAACAAGTTAATTTCTTATTAAAATTGTTATATTTTATGTTCTTATAATAATGAGAATCATTTTAAGTGCATCTACCAATTTTTAGTACTGAATAATTTTTGAACATTTTATGAATTTTTAAGTGGCTCACTGTATTAAATGTTAAAAAAGCTGTTTTTATGATGCTTCTCTACATTTCTACTATTCTGTCTTAAATGTAATTTTGATCTTAAAAAAATTTAAGACATTTTTCTCTTATAATTGCTACTTTCTTAAAACAGTGGGGAATAAAATTTCATTTTTAATGGCTTTTTCAATTTGATTTCGCATATGTGAACAGTGATCTGTATAATATTGAGTAATTTTTTATGCATATTATTACAGTCCATCTCAAAGTTTGAGGCACACACTAAAATATGATAATAAATTTAGAAGAAATATATGTAATAATTTTACAATAAATACTCAAAATGTATTTGAAATTAAACATAGTAGAGATATTAGAATGGTTACATTTGCTACCATAATTTCCAGAAGAAATGTCACAGCGTTTATGTGTTTTAAATTAAAGTTTCAAGCAATGCGGCATTTGGGAACAGTTAAAAATTTTTTTTTGAAGACCAATTTATGATCAGATTTACTTCAATCACTCTAAAGTTTCAGGCCCTAAAGATTAATGATTTTCGGATTAGAGTGATTGTGAAATAATGTGCAAAAATAGTGCATTAAATTTCTTTTTCCAATTTTAATTATTAATATCTTTAAAGTAAATGATCTCAAAAATTCTAGTAAATTCAAGTAAATTTCTAAATCTAGTAAATTCAAGTACTCTTTAAAGTAATTGATCTCAATTTTAAATTGAGTATCTTTCAAGCTATGTGGCATTTGGGCGCATTTAAAAACATTTTTGAAGACCAATTTATGATCAGATTTACTTCAGTCACTCTAAAGTTTCAGGCTCTAAAGATTAATCATTTTCGGATTAGAGTGATTTTGAAATAATGTGCATATTTCGTCAGGAACGCTTCTTCCTTACCCTAAATCTTTGAAAATAAGAATTTTTACCATTACCACCCTAATAAAAGTCCTGTGTACATGCTGGGGGCAGGATGGGACCGAGTGTAATTAGAGCCCATGTGTGCTCTGTGTGTGTGGTTTTTTTTTTTTTTTTTTTAAATATACTAGGTTGAGCAAAACGTTCTGGGAAATTTGCGAAAATTGAGTTTTTATGCGCAAATTAACAACAACAAAAAAAAAAAAATGCAATTTAACAAAGTACAACGACCATTTGGAAAATGATTTTTTCAAAGACTAAAATTTAAGACATAAAAAATCGCACGGAATTGATCATACATTACGTATGCCATGGATTACATTTTTCGGTACTATAAATTTTTTAACTTCTACGGAGCTGGTCATTCATTATGTACGCCATGGATTAAACATTAATATTCCTTGACCCATTTGAAATGAAATTTCATTCTTAAACTTCTAAATATCCCACAATATTACTTTTTACACCGTCGTATAGAGAAAAAAATGTACTTTTAAATGCAATTTGTTTGAAAGCTGTATCTCAATTTGTTTCTGAGTTATTAATTTTTATTTTTATTTATTTATTTATTTTTTTTTTTTTGTAGTTTTTATTACTTTTTTGTCATAGTGGCAACACTCTGTTGTCCATCTCTGTTGAAAGTAAAGGGAAATACAGATTACTGTATAGACCAATCAGAAAACGAATAAAATGCGGATTCAACCAATAAAGCGCTTCAGGTATGCTTTTGATTTCCTACCCTGACAGAGGACAATAACCATTATTCCAAATGGTTAACAAGGACAATTCTTTAAAGTAGATACCATCATAGTCCACGACTTTCTGCCACCGTTCTGCCAGATTCCAGATTTGCTATCTAAGTTTGTCAGCGTTACTAACACCTTCATCCTCATTAATCTCATTGACGGCTATCAGAATCGTTAGGCCTTTTCTCTAATAATGCCGGGTCAACACATGCAAATCATACTGTTCAATAGGCATTTTGAAGCCAAAGTTCCTGAAAATATACCACCTATAAATATACCACTAGTACTCCTATATATGATACAAATTCTGGTAACTATTAGATTAAAAATTTCCCAGAACTTTTTGCTCAACCTAATACTAGAGCACAGTCGAATCTGGATTCTTCCTGGGCTATGTTGAGTTTTTTTTATAATAGTAATATTGTAATAATCTACAATTTTATCTGTAATAGAAGTTTTATGCTTGTAGTAAAAGAACATATCTATACAGCAAATTGAGCGAAATTAATAACAACAGTAAAGGTACTTTCCATTGCTGGAGCATGGGTATACATCAGTCAAATGGCATTTACTATATTTGAAAACTACATACAAACCTTTCAAATACATGTATTGCCATCTTCAATGAAATGCCAACAGTATAACTTACGCTATTTGTTGAAAATTTATAAAGTTATACTCAACACATTATTCAACTTAATTTCGAATTTCATTTTATGCATATTTTTCTCAAAGTTGTCTTTTTATGTTTCAGACTGTTCTTCGAATATGGGATTGTTTGTTTTATGAAGGATCAAAAATTTTATTGAGGGTAGCTGTTACCCTTGTTTTCCAAAATCAAGGAAAAATTCTAGCTGCAAAAAATTTTGTAGAAATAACTGAAGTGTTCAAGACTCTTACTCTGGGTGCAACTGTAACTGAGTGTCATACTTTTATGCAGGTATTTTGGATAAAATTTATCTTTTTTTTTTTTTTTTTTTTTTTTTTCAAGAAATATTTAGTTATTCGATTTACTATATATATGTATAATTCATCAAAACATAAAATTTTGAATCTCAAAACTTGAATTCAGAAAATAAGATTTGTTACAAAATGATATAAAAACTCCTGAAAGCTTCAACATCAGCTTATGAAAGATGGACACAGAACATGGAAAGCAAAGCTGATGAACTTTTTTATGCTTTTATATGTACACATTTATATATCTATATGAACATTTTATTTATATACTAGGGGACTCAGCTATGTCTCCCAACTCCCATTCAAGCTTCGCAGCTTCTGATTATATACTAATGTGCCCTGTTAAAAAAAATATTACCAGATTAAGGAAAATTGAATCATATTATCAGTATAACAGTGGCTATCTTCTGCAATTGCATTGCCATACTTTTCCATTTGAATGGACATTTTTCGATTACCATGGCCTCATTCCTCGCTGTCGTAATAAATGACGTCTGTTTTCAGGATTGATAAGTAAGATCAGTTACACATTTGAAAATTAGCTTGTATAAAGTGATTAGGTTAAAAATGACGCTATCTTTCTGAGTTTTATAACGGCGCTATAGAAAATATTCTTCCTTTAGGTTTGAGGTTAAAAAATTTCGTATGCTTGAGAATAATAGCTTTCAGATCCATGTATTGAAAAGCATTCTGTTTTGAAATTTTACGCTTATATTTTATGTCTTGATCGAGTTTTAAATATTTCAAGAACAGGTATAGCTTATTCATGAATTATTTTCTCTATTTTAATACGCAATCATGAATATTTTCACGTTATTTTTACAATGTATGTATATTGTTTGTTAGTACTGCTTGATTATCCCGTCGCCAAACTATAAGATTAAATGCTAATAATGGATGGCTGTAAATATCATATTCACTTGAATATGAAGACGATACTCGTGTTTGCTACGTCATCAAGTGATTATTAATTCGACTTTTTATTAGTATTTTTACTTTCTTCTACCTTTACAAGAAAAAAGTATTGGATTCGTGAAAATTTTCGACCCCCCGTTTTCGACGGATTTAGACGTTTTAGAATGCCCAGAACACGATTTGATGGTTTTTAGAAAATGTCTGTCTGTCACTCCGTCACTCTGTCTCACTGTCTGTGAGTCTGTATGTGACAAAAATTTTGTGGGCGCTCTATCTCAAGAACTAATGCACAGAATTTCACAAAACTTATTATTTAGTTATACCTTGATATAAACTAGACCTGATTAGTTTTTGGTGAAAATCGCCCAACAGGTGGCGCTGCTATGCGGCATTTTTCACGATTTCTGCAATAGCTATATCTCAAGAACTACTGCACGGATTTTCATAAAACTTCAGATTCAGTTAGTCCAGGATATAGTTTGGTGCTGATTACTTTTTTGTGAAAATCGCCCAACAGGTGGCGCTGCTATGCTGCATTATTCATGATTATCGCAATAGCTCTAACTCAAGAAAAAATGCATGAATTTTCATCAAACTTCAGATTTCATTAGTCCTTGATATAAATTAGTGCTGTTTAATTTTTGGTGTAAATCGCCCAACAGGTGGCACTGCTGTGCTGCATTTTCATGATTTTCGCAAGAGCTGTATCTCAAGAACTATTGCACGGATTTTCATCAAACTTCAGATTTAGTTAGTCCTTGACATGAATTGACGTGTAAATTAGTGCTGTTTAATTTTTGGTGTAAATCGCTCAACAGGTGGCGCTGCTATGCTGTATTTTTTGCGATTTCCGTAATAGCTTTATCTCAAGAACTAACGCTTAGATTTTCAACAAACTTCAGATTCAGGTATACCTTGATGTCATTTAGTGCTGTTTATTTTTAGTGTAAATCGCTCAACAGGTGGCGCTGCTATGCTACATTTTTCAGAATTCCCGCTGTAGCTCTATCTCAAGAACTAATGCACGAATTTTCATCGAACTTCAAATTCAGATATACTTTGATATGAATTGGTGCTAAATTCATGTAATTTCTTGTACTATTTAAATGATTTAATTGACGTGATTTATATAGAAGAAAGTTTTGTGATGGCCACAACATACTAGTTATTAATGTTTTACTAATTTATTTGTTCTTTTGTTATTTAAAAAAAAAAATTGTAAGTTTGTATAATTTGGTGAAATTGGTCCACGGGATAATCAAGTAGTACCATTTCTACTAATTAATAAGAATATCCGAATTTTCTAATATGTATTTATTGAATAGATGATTTCAGTCTTGGCATCAGTCATGATGTTTTTGTTGGAAACTAACTCCAAACAATGGTTGCTATTGTGGCGGGGATAAAATGTGATCGTTTAAGTGGTTTAGAACAAATTGCGAAGGTCTTTTAATATATTACTATTGATTGTTAAAGAAATAATAAAACTGGAGTGTTCTTACTTGAAATGTAGACAGTGAAGAGGCAATTTGATGAAAACAACTATTCTTTATTTCTTACGTTAGTAGCGGTAGAAGGTTAAGAAAATACTTGCTTCTGGTCACCATTTTAAAATAGAAGAACTAATCTTTTAAGAAGAACAATAGCAGCCAACATGGAATAAATCCATGGGATTCCTTTTAATGAGAGCAGCGCAACTTTAAAGGATTAAACTTTGAAAAAAAACACATCCACTTAAATAAAATATTAAACTCATTCGGCCAAAAAGAACGGCACGGCATTCGAACGGCCGGCCAGCGGGCTGGTGCTCCGCTAAAAATACGTTAAGAGACTACATCTTTTGCAGACAACATCAAACCAAATTCTGAATTGAAAATTAACGAGTTTTAGTTTTTAAATGATGAATACGGGGTTGACAAAGTAATTAAAAGGCAGAATTTAAATTGATTAGCTAAATTAACATTTACGGGAAATTAATGAAAATCGAATTACAAGCTGCAGAATTAAAAAAAGTTTCACTGATTGGAAAACGAAACAAAACGATTCTCCTGTCAGCGATCGGCGTCAAAAGAGGGCGGAGCATAATTTCAATGACGTCATCATAATGCAAGCTGTCTCCATCGATACGAGAGCTCCAAGAAATGTTCCTAAAATACGGAGTGCGCATGCGCTAGCTGCCGATCCGCTCCCAACGCAGATATGAATATCGGCGGTGAAAAATGAACTTGCTTTACGGTGAGAGATAAACGCGTCAACATCGCGGCGTAAAGATTGGGTTTAAATAGACATCGATGCAAAAAAATAGCTGAAAGGAAATAAAAATAAACCAAATTTAAATACTGTGAGAAGTATTCTCACAGCTATGTTGTATTTTCTATTTTGTTTGTATATTATAGCTATGTCTTATATCTATATCTCACATATAAGTTTTTTAATACTTGATAAGTAGTGGTAACATTTTCTACTATTTATATTTAAAAAGAAATGAGACATAGCAACCATTTGCTTTCCAGTTTCCAACCAAAACATGGCTGACGTCACACTGAAAGCGTCTATAGTAATTCATACAAAATAAATCGAAAGTATTTTGCACATAATTTACCTGTATTTATGCTGCATAAAGTAATGTAATATATAAACAAATTTGCTTGGCACACTACTATTATACCATGTGATTTCAGATTAAGTGGTTCCTTAAAAAATAGTTTTAAATGTATTGTTTTATTATGACGTAATTTTCCCTATTAAATGCATGTCTCATACAATATTTTATTTATTTTAAATTTTTTTCTGTTTTAAGATATATTATTTAACTTAAAAGCATTTAGAAATATTATTTGAGCTTTTTAAGTATGACCTAATATCTATACTATCATAGATGCCAATATCTCCGGAAATTCCGGAGTTTCTCCGGAAATGTAGGATAAAATACGGAAGTACGGTAATAAGGTAGAAAATACGGAAATTTGAGGCAAAAAAATCACGAATTTCTTCAATCGATCGCATCAAAAAATCACAAATTTCGTCAATCAGTCGTTGAAGCATATCTCGAAAATTGTCTATTGGTCGATAAAACCACGAATTTCTACAATCGCTCGTGGCACAAAAACGCAAATTTCGCCAACCGATCGTTGAAAAAAGTTTCAACTTTTGTGAATCAGTCACTGCAAATAATCGTGAAATTCATCAATAGGTCGTTGATAAAAATCGCAAATTTTTTCATTCTGCAAAAAACTCTTAATTTCTGCTGTCAGCCGCGACAAAATATCGCGATTTGCGTTAATCAGTTGAGGAACAAATATCCTGAAATCCGGTAATCGGCAATGATAAAAATTGCGAATTTTGTCAATCACTCGCTGCACTGCACAAAAATCACGAATTCCGTTAGTCATCTGCGGCAAAAAATGGTTGTTTTCGTCAATAAGTCGCGGCGAAAAATTGCCGTTTTTGTCAATCAGTCGCAGCAAAAAATAGCTGTTTTCGTCAGTCAGTCGAGGCAAAAAATCGCTGTTTTCGTCAGTCAGTCGTGGCAACAAATCGCGCTTTTCCTCAGTCAGTCGCGGCAAAATATCGCGAATTTACAGTCCCGGCAAAAAATCGCTGTTTCGAAAATATAAGGCATTCGGCTCCTAAAATAAAAAAAATCGGTCATCAATCCGAAAATTCGGACATAAAAAATAGCGCGAATTTCGACAATAATCAATTCCGTCAAAATAATCAATTTCGTCAATTGTTCGTAAAACAAATCGCCAATTTCGCCAAAGGATCGCGAAAAAAATCCCCGCAAATTTCGTCAAACGATCGCGAAAAAAATCCCCGCAAATTTCGTCAAATGATCGCGAAAAAAATCCCCGCAAATTTCGTCAAAAGATCGCAAAAACCTCGCAACTTTCGTCCAAAGATCGCAAAACCCCCACAAATTTTGTCAAAATGATTGCGAAAAACAGAAAATTTCGTCAAAAATATAACGAATAACGCAAATTTCGTCTAAAGATCGCGAAAGAACACTAATTTTGTCAACATACAGTTAGTGTCGGGAGTGGATTCCGCCTCACCCCTCTGCTGTAATCTTTCAGGAAATTTGATGTGAATTTCAGAATTTTTTTTTAACTCAGAATCACCCGTGGTCAGTGAGTCGCGGCAAAAAATCGCGATTTTCGTCAGTGAGTCGCGGCAAAACATCGTGATTTTCGTCCGTCAGTCGCAAAAAAAACATCGCGATTTTCGCCCTTCAGTCGCGGTAAAACATAGTGTTTTTCGTCCGTCAGTCGCTGCAAAACATCGCGATTTTCGTCCGTCAGTGGCAGGAAAACATCGCGATTTTCGTCCGTCAGTGGCAGGAAAACATCGCGATTTTCGTCCGTCAGTCGCGGCAAAACATCGCGGTTTTCGAACATCAATCGCGGCGAAAAATCGCAAATTTTGTTAATTGGTTGTGGAAAAAGTCACTTTATTATTTTGTAGGGGAAAAAATAGTCATGTAATTTCACACAGTTATATCAATTGCGGATTTTTTGCTCTGTAGGGATAAAAAAAAAATATTCCATTTTTATAAATTTATTATAAAAAATTATTAATACATTAAAAGTAAAAGGTAAATTAAGTAACCTTTATTTAAATTATGTTTGTGTTGGTAAGGTAAGGTTGGTAAGGCTGCAAGAGGACTGAGAATATTTGTAAAAAATATAGTTCGTAAAAAACTATGTGCAACTCCTGACATGACTCCTGATACATGAACATTTTACTCCTGAAGGGTGTCCAAAACTCCTGAAATTTAATTGGTTTACTCCTGATACAGTCTTTACAATGTTGGCATCTATGTACTATTAAAATCTGTGCGCGTATGTTTGTAACCACAAAAACTCGGAAACCAAAGGGCGCAGGTCTACGAAATTTTGCACAGGGGTTGCTGGAAGGAGGCCCATGAACGATTGGGGCAAAAATTTCGGAAAAGCCTTATAATTAACCCTCTGGTCTCCAACTTGTGTATTTAATCTTTTTGTTCTAACTGAGCCCCTTATTAAGTTTAAGACTTGAAATTTTGCATACTTAAAGCTGAATTCCTCACATCAAACGACAAATCATAACATTTTAAAAAAGTCTTATATTTAACCCTCTGGGCTCTAACGTGTGTATTTTAATATTTTTGTTCTAACTGAGCCCCTATTAAGTTCAAGACTTAAAATTTTGCATACTTATAGCTGAACACCACGAAAAATCATAAAATTTTGAAAAAGTCTTATATTTAACCGTCTGGGCTCCAACTTGTATATTTTAAGTTTTTTTTTTTTTCTTTTTTTTTTTTTTTTTTTTTTTTTTTTTTTTTTCTAACTGAGCCCCTAATTAACTTTAGGACTTGAAATTTTGTATACTTATAGCTCAACACTCACATCAAACGACAAATCATAAAATTTTGAAAAAGTCTTAGATTTAACACTCTGTACTCAAAAGTGTGCATTTTAGTCTTTTTGTTCTAACTGAGCCCCTGATTAAGTTTAAGACTTGAAATTTTGCATACTTATAGCTGAACACCTCACATCAAACGACAAATCATAAAATTTTGAAAAAGCCTTATATTTAAACCTCTGGGCTCTAACTTGTGCATTTTAAGTTTTTTTTCTAACTGAGCCCCTATTTAAGTTGAAGACTTGAAATTTTGCATACGTATAGCAGAACACTTGCAATCATATGAAAAATCATAAAATTTTCAATTTTATGATGAAAAGCTCGGTGGGTACTTTTCTAACTTTTGCCGACACCACTTTGACCACTCTTTCATATTATGCACATAGTCTTACATATTTCAGTTCCACTTTTTACCGACAGAGGGAGCCTACCTATCTCGGGTGCTATAGACCAAATTTCCTCGACAAGTATACCTATGGATAGATTGTAAAACGGAGTTTCGTCTGGATAGAGGTTTGTGTAGAATAGAAAGCGCCCCTGGTTGCGAAATGTGGACTAACAGATTTCGCAAAATGATAAAGTGTTTTGAAAGGAATATTAAACGAAACCCTCTGTGCGATCTGTGATCACACTTACCCACTTGTTTTTCAGTGCAGAGAAGAATACAAGAGGAATTTATACTCAATGTTGTCACAACAGCAAAGCAATTTTGGAACCTCTTCAACCATATCCAGATCAGATGAAACAGCTTATTGATGGCAGTGATAGATCGTCAGCTCACTTTAACGAACACATAAGATCATATAACAGTGCGTTGTCTTTTGCCTCTATGGGTGCTCATGTTACACCGCCCCCAGGTACTGGCCCTTATTGTTTTAGAATACATGGACAAATATATCATAATACTTCTCATCCTCATCCATCTGAAGTAGGTCAGGAAAACTATGCTTAATTGTATGTATAGGATTCTGATATAGCACTGCGGCAACGTATGAACAGTAGAGAAAATTTAAAATGTAAAGAAGAAATCATGAGCAAGCTTGACGAAGTTATCAGGCGAGTTAACCCTTATGCACATGCTTTTAAAATGCTTCATGAAATGAAAGAACGAGTCATCGCAAATAAAGGACCTGGAGCAGTTGAAAGCGTGTGTATGTATATATGCGATAAAAATTTATCAGCGGACCAGCATCGAGACAGATACAATGCACCAAAGTCAAATGAGATAGCCATGGTTTTCCATAGTTCGGATGGTGCACCACCTACCAATAGGATATCCGAAGGGGAATCAACTGTGTAGAATAAATGCCCTGAATCGTAATTGTGGCCCCATGACTTATGTTTTATTTTTCCCACATGGCGCAAAGGGTTAGAGTGTGGATGCTGCATGTTCTGAACTTCAACTTTACAGTCACAGGCTGTCAGTGAGAAGGAATGTTTTCAATCCCATACTTTATGGTGGAAAACTCATGCAGCAGTATTGTGTCGATGCTTATGTCAAGGTTGAAGGAAACCGTCTGAATTCTTCCGCTCTAACCAGAAAACATTAAGAGTAGAATCTTACTTAGGGTTACCAGATCACCTTAATGATCTAGCAGAACAATCTGGTTTGAAACCAGGTGTAATGGTTATTTTCCCATCTACATTCATGGGAAGTCCCAGAGCCATGCAGCAAAATTATCAAGATTTGATGACAATCGTTAGAGAATTTGGTAAGCCTGATCTTTTTGTCACCCTAACGTGCAATCCAAATTGTCGAGAAATCAAAGGGAAACTTTTCTCAGGACAAAAGCCTCATGATCGTCCAGATTTAGTGGCACGTGTGTTCGATATGAAGAAGAAACTAATGTTGAACGATCTTAAAAAGAGCGGCATTTTGGGACGCACAGGTGCAGACATACAGGTTATTGAATTCCAAAAGAGAGGATTGCCACACATGCCCAAATTACTCATTTTGACTGATGATGATAAGAGATCCAGGCACTATTGACACCATCATCTGTGCTGAATTACTTGATTCCACAGTTGAAAATGGATTGCACGAAATTGCCAAGGCTACGATGATTCACGGATCATGTGGCGTCATAAATCCAAATTCATCTTGCATGGGAGACGGTGTTTGCTTAAAGGGTTATCCAAGGGAGTTCAGAAATAAAACGGCTGAGAATGTTGATGGTTACCCAATGTATAGATGGCGTGATGATGGTAGTCACATAATGATAAAGGGAAATGTCGTAGACAACCTCTGGGTTGTTCCTTATAACCAATAACTCACTAAGAAATACAATACCCATGTTAATGCCGAAATATACAGCTCTGTTAAATCCATTAAGTACATTTTTCAGTATGTATACAAGGGTCATGATTACACAAAAGTTGTTTTTGAAAATAACGGTGAGGGATTTGTAGTGTGGGATGAGGTGAAGTGTTATTTAAATGCTCGATATGTTTCGGTACCAGAGGCAATGTGGCGACTTCTTGAAAAGCCCATGCAGGACAAGTCGAATGTTATTATTAGATTGCCGGTGCATCTACAAGATATGCAATCCGTGTATTTTAGGGAAGCGGGAGAACGTGAAGCTTTTGAAAGAGCAAGTAATAAATACACCATGCTCACTGCTTGGTTTCTACTTAACAGGTCAGATCATTCAGAAATCATCTATCTCTATACAGAAATTCCTAAGCACTTTGTATGGAAAGGCAATGTGTGGCAAAGGCGTGTTAGAATAGGTGACTACATAGTATCAAGGATGTATTCTGTAAGCCCAAAGGATACTGTGCGATTCCATCTTCGTATGCTGCTGTCTCATGTTCCCAGTGCCAAGTCTTTCGAAGAGTTAAGAACGTATGAGAATACTGTCTATGAAACATTCGAGGGTGCATGCCGTGCTAGAAATTTATTAGAAGATGATGATGAATGGCAACATTGTTTAACAGAAGTATGTGGTTTTGAAATGTCGCCCAAATTGGGACAACTGTTTTCTTTCATATGTGTCTTTGGCAATCCAAATTCACCGATTTAATTATGGGAACAGTTTAAGTCAGAACTCTCAGAAGATTTTGCTCGCCATCTGCCGCTACAGGAGAGTAGAGATAGAGCCCTTCAGAACATAGCCAATCACCTACGCATACACAACATTGTGATGTAGCAATCACATTTATTATTTATTTTTTAAATTGTAATGCAGCATTATTATCTCATGTTTTAAACTATTTATTTTCAACGCGAAACATCGTTCAAATCGTTTTTTTTTCCTTTTCTTTTTACCACAAGTAACAGAACCTTTGATTTCAGATTTTCCCCCTCTTCCTGATCTATTTTTAGATTAAGCGTGACGT
This sequence comes from Maratus speciosus, assembly GCA_963932465.1. Taxonomy (NCBI): domain Eukaryota; kingdom Metazoa; phylum Arthropoda; class Arachnida; order Araneae; family Salticidae; genus Maratus; species Maratus speciosus. The sequence goes on along the minus strand of OZ010786.1, from coordinate 91,983,151 downwards.
CGACCGCATCATATTGGAGGTGTGTCTCTCTCCTCTTGCCTTTTGACTGTAGTTTCGTTTTTCTGTGCTGTCATTCGTTCTACAATTAGTTCTACAATATACGTAAATTTAATTTTAACAAATAGATTTAAATCATTTCTGCATGTAGTTTTGTAAACCCCTTTTATGCAATATATATATCAATGCAGCCAGTTTTTTAACAGATTTTAAGATCGGATCAGATTTTAAGATTTACGAAAGTATGTATTATTTTTGACAACGTGATTTGTCTTTTTTGAATTTCGGGCCTTAGCGCCTAAATTCAAAGAGCGATGTTCTTCAATAGCTATTATCTCGATATCTAAAAGTTTATCTTCGGTCTCTGTCTTTTTAATTTAACGCATGTTTGATTTCGGACTTTTTATTATCAAGACCTTCTTTAAAAAGTGATTTTAACCAGCATTCATCTTTATCATGGAATTACTTCCAAGTTTTAATAATTCTACGTGGAACGTTCTTCGAATGTGTACAGTGACCTACTTCTCCTAATTACCTTCCACCTCTCAAAGTGAATCAACGAATAAAGAAGATTTTTATAACTGCTGTCTCTTCAATGTGTCTACTGTTGTCATTTAAGTAAGAACGTTATATTTACTTATTCATCCTTCTTCCTATTTTATTTCACGGCAACTTTTTAAATAACATCGTCACAAACATGGCACTTCATAGCCTTGAATTGCCAGAACCCTCAAGCCTGGAGGACTCTGTGGAAGGCGATGTCTATGATTTACAAGAAGAAAGAGCAGAGGGACAGCTATTGTTAAACATGCTAAATCCGGAACAACGTATAATTTTTGATGCTGTTATTAAAAGTATTCAAAATGATTATGCTACTGCCGCTAAGGTTTTCTGTGTCAATGCTTTTGCGGGATCAGGAAAACTATTCCTATTCAATACTTTGCTGCATCACGTCAGAGGAATGGGACTTACTGCTATTCCCGTTGCATGGACAGGCATCACGTCTATACTCTTACATGGTGGAAGAACTGCACATTCTCAATTTAAATTACCAGTCTTAATATCGGATAATTCAGCTTCAAAAATTCGGCAAAATACATCTGAAGGAAGATTACTGCAAATTGCTAAGCTCATTATATGGGAAGAATGTACCATGACATCTATTCATGCTTTGAATGCTGTTCATAGAATTCTGCGAGGTTTGGTTGGCAAGGATGTCCCATTTGGAGGCAAAGTGTTTATTCTTGTAGGTGACTAAAGGCAGATTTTACCTGTAGTTATTCATGCAAACATAACACTCGTTTTTGAAAGCTGTATCAAGTATTCTTCTCTCTGGCCAACATTTTGACAGTTCAGTCTGGTTACAAATATGCGAACAGAGCCGGAGCAACTTTATTTCGTGGAATGCCTCAATCGCCTGGGGGATGGTCGGTTGACTAATGATTATGAACTTGGAGAAGATATTATTGAAATACCTCCAGAATGTTTAGTGCAGGATTCTATTGTGGATGGTATTTTAAATTCGTCTGAAATTGATCTTGATCATCTTTCGGAAAGAGCCTTTTGTGTCCCAAGAATGAGGATCCTTTGAGACTAATTGAGGAGGTTTTACAAAAAGTACCTGACGAAGTCAAGTCTTATTTTAGTGCTGATACAATACTTTGTGATGATGAAGAAGAACAAAACAATTTGCAGATGGATTTCATCAATAGTTTAACACCTTGTGGAATGCCACCACATCAGTTAAATCTTAAAATTGGCATTATTGTTATGTTGCTTAGGAACATGAATCCACCCAGTGGTCTTTCTAATGGAACACGTTTAATAGTTAAAAGGTTGTCGCAAAATGTTATAGTTGCAAAAGTTTTGACAGGACATAAGAGAGGCACCTGTGTTTTCATACCGAGGATCCTGCTTACTCTGTCAGATACCAGTTTACGTTTCCAGTTACGCTGCCGTTAGTTCCCACTTAGGCTCACCTTTGCTATGACTATCAATAAATCTCAGGGTCAAAGTTTGAAAAAGGTTGGAATCTATTTGACCCATCCAGTTTTCTCACATGAGATGTTGTATGCAACCTTTTCAAGAGCAACTTCTAGAGGATGTGTACGTGTTTGGGTCAAGGACGGATCAAAACAAAGAAAACTTTTGTCACAGTCTCATAAGGTACTTACACAAAACATTGTCTTCTGTGAAGTTTTACCATAAGTCGCAACTATTTTACTTTATTTTAAAAACAAACAAACAAAAATGAGTCTACTGCACTTTACCTCATGGATGACGTGGAAAACAATGCAAAAATTTTTCATTTTAAAAGAATTTTTTTAATTTTTTTACAATGACAATGTATATTCCATTCTTTCTTACAAATTTTTGTTTAGTTGTGTAAATATTGACTTCATAACTGATTTCTTAAACTTTAATTTGGTTGTGTAAATACTTACTAAAAAAACGAGTCTACTGCAATTTACCTCATTGGTGACGTGGAAAATAGTGCAAAGATTTTTCATTTTAAAATAATTTTTTGAATTTTTTTGCAGTCACAATGTAAATTTCCTTTTTTCTTACAAATTTTTGTTTGGTTGTGTAAATATTGACTTTATAACTGATTTTTATATTCCCAAACTTTAATTCAGTTGTGTAAATACTTACTTTTATTTATTTTTTAATAACTGATTTTTGTGTACATACTTATTTCATATTCGTTTTGTATTTGATGATTTTTAATAGACATAACACATTTTTATAATCATAAACTTTAATTTGGTTGTACTGTTTTTTATTTTTAATTTTGGTTTTAGAATAATATTCATGAACTCCCGTGCGTAGAATGGGTTAAACAGCTAGTTCACTATTAAAAGTTTTTCATGTGTAACAATTTAATTATTTTAGGCACTTTAATCATACGATATTTAATGTTTGGGCCTTTTACAAATGCCGTAATCATCACCTTTAAATGCGTTTCGCATGTGATAATTTTATTATTTTAAAGTTCTCGTACATTTTTAATATTTATGTGTAAAAATTTTGATGTAACTTTATTTTCTGCTTAACATGTTATGGTCGAATTCTTGTTTTAAAATTTTCTTTCTGTTTTTAAGATTATTGATGTCATTTTCTCTTTAAAATTGAATAGAAAACCTCTTTTTCTGTCTATGGAATTTGAAATTGACAGACAATTTTTGTTTTCTAAAATAAATTGATTCCGTATGATCAAAATGTGAAAAAATGTTTTTATTTTTTAAATTTTCCTGTAAAAAATAATTTAATCTCAATATTGTTTCCCTGTCAATTGAAATAAATGATATTAATTTTCAAAAATCTGTCCTTAGTGCTCTTTTCCCCCCAATTTTCATGCTTCTAGGTTCAGTAGTTTGGGTTGGGCCTTTTATATATGGAAATAAAGATTAAAAACTATCTCAAACGATTTTTCCCCCATAGGCCATAATGTAATAGAATTCTTTTGGGTATCTCTGTAATGCCCCTCTTCCACCCACCGCAACCAAACTGCCTTACTAATAGCAGGAGACCAAGGGCTATCTAACCGCACCAACCACCTGTGGGTGGCAATAGGTGTTCATGGAGAAAAGTCTGTCTTTACCCATACACAAAAGACTTTTATATATAGATAGATTTAAAGCAATTTCATCTTCAGTAAAAGAAAAGTTTTACTATATTTTGACTATATGCATTTATATATAATAAAATCTAATAAATGAACAGATCAAAAACATTAAAATTAGGAGTGGTGAATTTTTGTAAAATCCTACTCACTTAGGATTTCTTTGCATCCAATCACAACACACAGTGATGTTCCTGTGGTCTCCAGAGCACAGTATTTATGAGCTCCAGTGAATTCCAACCAATATTTAAATATTCACTAAAATCAAAGAAGTACCGGAGCTGAGCTCTGGCGGGCTCCAGCGCAAATTAAGCACTGGTTATAATATAAATATGATATAAAGGGTTAACATTCCATACATCATATAATGATATTGTACATATTTCTTTTTATGTTGAGGCTACATTTTATTTTGGCCTAACAAAATAGTATATTTCCAGTGTAGAAGCAACAGTTAAAATGTTCAGGAACTATTTACTTTAATGTGTCTGTTCTTTTGACAAATTGTTTGGATATTAGCACTATAGGAATGTCTCAAAATAGGGTTTTACTTCATGTTATTAATGTTCTCTGAACGTGATCCTCTATTTGATTTATTATATAATTAAACTGAGTAAGTAAAATTCTAATGCATCTACTCGGATGGTACTTTTTTCTTTTATGAAACTACTACTACTAAACTATTTGGCTGATGGTCATCTTATTCAGTACAATGATAGATGCCAAGAACGTTATGGTTCACATTTAAAAAAAATTTAATGTAAATTATGTCCTTGAAAAATAAATATAGATCAAATGCCATAGATTTAACATTAAAAGTCACTACTGGTTAATCTAGCTAAATATATATTAGTGTGTGTAGTATGTTCCTTATACAATTGTACAATTTTTGATCAATTTGCATGAAACTTGATATGCTCGTATATATGTTTTAGAAACTAAGTAAAATTACTGACTACTTTACAAATTTTTCCTATGTTTCTTTATCCCTTTTATCAAACACCTGCCATTATTTATCAGAGAAATCTTTTGCTGATATCATATTATCTAAACAAAAGATGCTGCTTTTATAAAGGAGTTATAAAACACGTTACAACATTACATTTAAACTAACAATATAAATTTCAATAACAATGTTGAAAGATTGTGGTTTGCCTACTGTTGGATGCAGTTGGACCAGCGTTATTGCAGATATATTGTTGCTGTTATGTTAATGTTCATTTAAAAATTAAAAATTATCAATGTCTGTTTGATGCAGGGTTGTAGTGGGTAGCTGCCCGGGTACCCGCCCAGCTGCCCGCCCGGGCTGGGTTTTTTATAAAAAGCCCAGGTTTTTTTAAGAGTATTTCTGGAAAGGAACAAATGATGTATTTGTTGTTCATGGTTATTTTGTTTTTTTTATTCACTTCTTTGAATCTTAGAAAATATATTTGTACTAATTTACTTGCACTTTTAGATTGGGAACCCTATAACTTTAAAATGTTTTAGCTTTTAATTTAAAACATAAATTTAAGCTTTTCAGTTAGCTTCAAGAGTATTATATTTACTAAACTTATTATATTTATTAGATTAATTTAATGTACTTTTTACTGCTGAATCCGAAAATGACCTTCATTTTTAACCATCACTTAAGGAAAATAAAATAAAATAAAAGTTTTACATCTGTTTTATAGTATCAGATGTTTGCTATATTTTAACTTTGACATTTACGATTTGCAAAAAAATTATAACGTGATGGTTAAAAATGAAGGTCATTTTCAGATTCAGTGGTAAAAAGTACATAAAAACCAATTATCAAAAGTTAAAAAACTCAGCCGTCTCCTCTATTTTATAGTATTTGATTTTTGTTATTTTTTAACTTTGACAATTTATGATTTGCAAAACATCCTGAGATGATGGTTAAAAATTAAGGTAATTCCCAGATTCAGTGCTAAAAAATACATAAAAGTTAAAAAACATAACCATCGCAATCTTGTGTTAACTAATCTAAAACTTTTTCTTAAACTTCTTGGCAGTAATCTATCCGAAATTTTTTGTGTTATCCTGTAAAATAAGTATGAATGGTAACCACCGAAAATCATAATATTAGATTGTCATCAGATTTACATAAGTATAGGGTGAACTTCCAGTAATTGACCACATGCCAGTAATTGACCAAAAACACATTTATGTGTTAAAAACAAGAATCAATGTGTTGATAAAGTATTTTTGAATGCTGAATAAAAATATCTAACATCCAATGAATTGCATAGGAAAAAATTACTTTTGCTATCTATATTCTGATTGAATGTAAAAAATTAAAGAAAATGCACCTTCTAACAATATAAAAAATGAATACATTCTGTAATAGTAGTGTTGTTTTGTGAGTTGTTTTATTAATCTTGCAGCATCAAGTTTAATTTAGTTCCACTGGTTCATCAAATGAGGTGTGTAGTTCATTTTTGTTTGTTTTAAGTTAATCATTATGCATTTAATATTAAATTCATAAATTAAATGACGTTAAGGGGGGTGGTCAACTACTAGATGTGTGAATGTTGAAAGCATTCAGTAATTGACCAAAGTGGTCAACTACTGACTTTTTGCTTGTTTGCATCCATTCCTTTTGATACTTAAAAAAATACATAGATTTCTATTATGAAAGCAATATTCACCAATTTTTTAGTTAAAAAATGAGTTCTTTCAGTAGTTGACCAGGGTGGTTAATAACTAAATATTCTTGGTCAATTACTGATCAAGTAAGCACACATTTGTTATGTTAAGAGGGTCATAACACATTTATATAATAATAATGTAAGAAAAGTGTAATTAAAATGTAAAGATAACAAAATTAGTATAGTGAGGCTCTAAATATCGTTAGGGTTTGTCACACAAATCTTATAAAAAAAGTTTTACCACCATCAGCTCCAAACATAGTCTGTGATAGATTTCTATTACAATTGTTGTGAAAGTATGCTGTTAAAATTGCTATATAAAATGTTCCTTATGCTAATTTTATCCATGACAAAGTTCAACCCTAATTAACTGCAGTTGTATAATAATAAAACATAACAATACAGAATTTACATTAATATTACAGTAAGTTTTGAGGGACAAAAGTAGTGTTGATTGCCAAGTGCTTCAGAAATGTATGCATAACTGTAGCACAAATAGGACTACAACTAAAAAAAAAAAAAACTTTTCACTAAACGAAAAGGGCATTTAGAATATTTAAACATAATTTAAAATTAATTATAAATAAAATGACAGATTTTGTCATCCCACAAAAATATAAAGCAATAGGGAAAATCTTAAATATATTTTATGCATATATCAATTTTATAAATAGAGATTAATGATTATGTATCTCGGGCCACAAGTAATAAGATTACTGGGCCATATGTGGCCTGCAGGTTGAGCATGGCTGCTTTAAAGCATGACTAAATTATTGGGAAAGTAAAGAAGAGAAAGAGAAGAAAGAAGACAGGAAGTAAGGCAAGTTAAAAAATTAAAGAAAACAAAACAACAACAAAAAAAAAGGTGAAAAAGCAGCAATAAAGACTTCAACATATAAGCAAAGTCTGATAAATGATTGGGTGTGAAAGGCATGTGAAGAAATCTAGATGGAAGAAGATATGATAGGAATAAAAGAAATCTGGTATGAGCCCTATCATACTAAAATGTGCGTCTACGAGACACAGGCAACAATTTGCATTGGATGACAGAGTGACAAAGAAGTTGACTTGTGTCAGCTGTTTTGGTGAAACAGATGAGGATTAAGTTTCATTTTTGTGTTAACTTTAAATTAATGGATTTTTTTTATAAATAAATTTTGAAGTAGTAACAATTCTTTTCTTGTCTATATTTACATATAAATATCACGTTTTACCACTAATTTCAATCTTACAAAACATTGGAAATTCACTAATATGTTTTCTGTTCAGAAACAGTTTTAATTTTTTTACAAAAAGTCTCTTGACTAGTTTTTTAAAATCAGATCATAATGTGCTCTATATAGAATGCACATCTATGTTTTCCATACAGAGTGACTGACTAGCCAAGTTCAGTGATGAATTTCCTTTACTTTTCTAGGTTTTCCATGCCAATAAAAACAATTGGTACTTTTCGATTAGCCAGGTGGCAACAATTTTTCAGGTGTCGAGATTGTGTGATGTTACATACCAAAAACCTTAATAATTGCCAAGGAGAGTAAAAGAGGATAAGAAAAAAAAAAAAAAAATCTATAAGAGGTTCGAACAGTCCTTATAAAGAGCACAGCTACATATTTTGCTACTACTGCAATTTAAAAATCCTTGGCTTTATGATTAAAATTCATTTTCTAAAAAATTTCTCAGAAATTTCAAATTCGTCAGTTTTTTTAGAAATTTGAAATTTCCCCGATTTTTTTCTGGCTGTCCAGGAGGCTAGACATCCAGTTTCTGTAGAATAAAACTTGACAAACTTTCCCATTTTTTCATATGATTAATTTTAAGAAGGTTTATGAGTTCAACTTCAGAGTGGTCAATTACTGACACAGTGATGGTCATTTTCTAGCATTAAGTGGTCAATTACTGGCAAAATCTCACTTGACAACTATTATATTTAATAAAATAAAATTGCAAAAAAGTAGACAAAAAATGTTTATTTATTATTGATCCTTATAAGTGATTGTTGCTTTAAAAAAAAAGTTTCAAGAAATATCTCCTTAAATTCAGCACAGAAAAAAAAATTGTGAAGAAACTTTCACTAAATGGTCAATTACTGGGTAGTTCACCCTATATGTAAAATTTAGTCTTGATCGGATATTTGAAAGTGAGTTAAATTTCGAGTACAAATTTTGAACTGGGAAAACATACATATGATCGTTGAAGTTAAATAAAATAACATAATATTTGTTAAAAGAAATCATGAAAAGAAATAGTGTCAAATCCTTACAAAATAAAACATATGTTAAAATACAATAATTTTAGACAATCTGAAACTTAATAAAAGTTAACTCAATCATAACACTTTACTATTTTTTTCAAAGGGCTGATACACATGAAAAGTTCTTTGAATACTTTTAAGTACTTAGGATATGACCCCTCAAAGCATGGCCAAACTCATTTGTGTTCAGATGCAGAAAAGTGATATAAGTCATGCATTTTTAAAGTTTCATAACTCAGTCAATTTTAGTGTTATATGAACGGGACTTTTTTTGTCTGTCTTGTCAGTGTAATAGGAAAGTTTTACTAAATATAACTTATAGCACCTTGGGCTGTATAAACACTTAAATTTCATAATTTAAGAAATGTTTTTATTGACCCAAATCGCTTTTAAAATATTTCTTTGCCTCAAATGAAAACATTTTTGTAATATTTAAACTATATGTGTATGACTAACGGTTTAGGAATTAGCCATTGGACGCCGTTGAGAGTGGACACCCTGTATATACATAAGAAACATTTTTGTTGTAAGATATTTTTTATCAACATTTGCTAATCTTATGATAATTTCAAAGGAGCAAGTTTTTTTTAAGTTATATTTGTATTTTATTATTAAATAACACAATTGATAGCTTTGCAATTTAAAATTTGTTATTTAAATTAAAGGGATCATATAATATATATGTATTTTAAGAACAGAGAAAAATATTGAGATCCTTATTAAGACTATGAAGTCATTCCCATCTATTAGACTATGAAGTGTTTGTTTACAAAGATTGTATTTGAGATCAGGATTGCCACTTGTTTCGGCAATCAAATTTCTTGCGCTTTCCTAAGCAAAAAATTAAATTTTCCCTGAGTAACTCCTCTGAGAATTTTCGAAATTTCAACAGATAAATTTTGCAAAGTACCAAAATTTAGTAGCCAATTTACCCGGGGAAAATTACCCATTTAACCCGGGTTTTTTAATAAAACCCGCCCGGGCTGGGTTTTTAACAAAAAACCCGGGTTTTTTACATCCCTGGTTTGATGACATCAAATGAATGATTTCTCACTCAGATCAATTTTGTACAAGTCCCACATGCACTTTCCTAATTTGAAGGAATTGTTACAATAGCCATTTTTCAACGTAGCACTGGATTCATGTTACTGAGTTGATGGTGGACCACATCTATAGACATAGCTAATAATAATAAGCATATGTTCCAACATTTATTTCGTACTTATGTATTATTTGCAATGAATACATAAATATGACAACAATATAATTAGTCTAACAGTTGGTTTTGTTTGTCACTTGACAACCTTTATTGAGTATTTGTCTTGATGGAGAATGCAGCCCGGACAGTTCTTAGTTGTGGGTGGAAGGTTGCTAATCCCTGCATTATTATTATTTTTTTTTTTTTAAGAAATACTAATTTTCCAATAACATAAAATGATATGAAGAGGCTTGGGAACAAAAACTGTGGATATGTTTTTCATTTGATTTTATTATTGTTAGATGTGACCTTTTATATAAACTATATTTGTTACCTTTGTTTTCTTTCTTTTAATGAGGAGTATCAAAAAACAGGTTATACCTTAACTTTTGGCACTCAATATACTTTCTTTCTCAGTTGATAGTTTTATATATATACGCAGACCTGCCAACTGCTACGAAAAAATTGTAGTTGCTACGATTTGGATATATAAACCATGATGCTACGAAAATCGGTTTCAAACTACAATTTTTTGAAAAAAAAAAAACATTTTTTTGCCAGTTGTGATTTTTAGAGTAAATTTTAAAGTATTCGGTTCTGAAAGTTTTAAAAAATTGGTCATTAGTCTGAAAATTAGGGTGTCAAAAAGGGCTGAAGGCAAGAAAAAAAATTCGGGTAGCAAATCAAACTTCTTAACATAAAACCCTCTTAATGGATATTAGCCACTAGTGGATTGTGCGTCTGTAAATATTTATACAGAAATCCCCTTCTTTAGAAAAGGGTGCCATTTTAAGTTTCTTGAGGGGCAGGGTTTGAAATATTGTGAAGAATTGCACAATTTGCACATAGAAAAGGAAGATCCTGCATAATGAAAAATGCTGTTCAGAATTTCTCCCTGCAAATTCTTCTACAAACCTATGATTTTTCTGCGAGTATATTTTTAAATTTCTTGGAAGTCCGCAATTTTTTTTTTTTTTTTTTTTTTTTATGGAATTTCCTTAAATCATTTCGTGAATAGGTTGTGAAAAAAATTGAGAATTTCTTAAAATGATCCTGGAAAAATATCGGGTATTTCATCAAAGATCAATTGTTCGCTGAATAAAATCACTAATTTCGTTAAAGAGTTGAGAAAGAAATTGCAAATTTTGTCAAAAGATTGTGCAAACAATCACGAATATTGATAAACTACCGAGGGGAAAATATTGCAAATTTCGACAAACGAGTAGTGAATTTTGTTAATTGGTCGTAAAAAGATATCGAAAATTTTACTGGTCGGTCGTGCAAAACTGTTGCAAATTTTGCCGATTGGTCATGCAAAACTGTTGTGAAATTCACCGATCTGTTTCAATAAACAATCGCGAATTTCGACAAACAACCATGTAAAAAAAATCAATTCCGTCAAAGGATCGCGGTAAAAATGTGAATTTCGTCAAAAGATTGCAAAAATAAAACGCAAATTTCATGGAAATGGAGGTCAGTAAGAAAACGCACATTTCATCAAAAGACCTGTAAGAAAATGCAAATTTCATCGAAAGATCGGAAACACAAATTTCGCCAAAGAATCGTGTAAAAAATGCAAAATTCATCAAAGGATCGTTGTAAAAAATGTGAATTTCATCAAAAGTTCGAAGTAAAAAGTGTGGATTTCAACAAAGAATCGTGATTGAAAACGTGAATTACGATTGTAGGAAAAAAATGTGAATGTCGTGATATGACCGGGAAAAAAAAAATCGCGAATTTCATCAAAATTTACTGCACTGAGCTGAAAAAATTGGAACCGGGCTCCTTTTACAAATGACAAAAAAAAAAATGCACTGCAAAACAAGAAGGAGCTCTACAAATCATATAATAATTTTCAGAAGAAAAAATTTACGATATTGAATTAAAAGAAACCTTATTCCTTTTATGAATGTCAAAAAATAGCTGCAAAACACAAAAAAACCAACCAACCTCCAGATTAATCTGATTTTTGTGGGCTACGATTTTTCCTTTTCAAAGGTTGGCAGGTCTGATATACGTAACAAAATATTTATTGCTTGCTATTTATTTACATTTTTTTCATCTATATTATTTTGTTTTTCTTTTTGCTTCCCTTTGAAGTAGTGAACATTATTGTGAAGATATCTTCATTTAGTACTGTGATTGATATATATATATATCCATTAATTAAACATTACCGACCATCATCAAAAACTGCAATATTGTGAATTATTGACTACACGCCATAAACCAACAATATAGAACTGTATGTGTAAAATAAAGTACCGTATACCTAATTACAAGAATTAATATGGAAGAAAAAAAGAAGAATATGGATTCCGAAAAAATTGAAAAACTTATATATTGAATTACGTTTTCAAGAGTACAGAATTCAATGATATAAGCAAATCAGTTGTCTTCTGTGGGAAAAAAGCTATAAGCTGAAAAAAAATTTTCCCTGTACTCAAACAACCAATATAATCAAAATAATAGTTTCAAGATGAATACAGAACATTATCAAATGGCATGAAATGGAAAAAAACTACAACCCATTAAATGTTTAATTTATAGCAATAGAAATCTTACAAAATATACCGTATTAATTCCGAGTAGATTACAAAATATATTCCCGCATATGGAATCCAAAAAGCATGATAAGATTAAGGTGAATAAAACAGTTAAGTTAATGCAGAAATTAAAAGCTATGGAGTCAGTTAATCCATGTTGAAATATTGTGATAAATATAATTAATATAATATAAATAAAAAATAATTACATTATTTATAATACCTAAAAACAATTTTAAATTGTATAATAACAATTTTACAACATTGCCAATATTCAGCATTAATAACCACCTAGTGTAAAAAATTTAGATTATAACTTTAATAGAGGCTATTTAAAAATACAAAATTTATGGTGCTGCCATCTATTATTTTATTTTAAAAACTATTATGATTATACAAATGTCACAATAAGTAGAACCTAATATATGCTAATGAATTAAAATGTATCAACTGCATTCCTACACACATCCTAATATAAACAATACCATACTGTATTTCATTATTCAGATTTTTTTTTTTTTTAAATAAATAAATTAAATGTTAATACAATATATTCTATTACCATACCATTAAATCTACACTGAGAAATTAAAAAACTTTTTTTAACTTGATAATACATAGAATATAGCCTATATGCTATAAAATAAAATAAATTATATTATAAAAATATAATAGTCTTAATATTTAGCTTTACATATAAAAAATGAACAGGAAAGAAAATAAATAAATAAATAAATTATAAAATAAATAAATAAAAATGGATGTTTATATAAGATTGTCAGATACTAAAATTCCAAATAGCCTAAAGATCACATATATAGTGTGTGAATTATCCTAATATTAGTCATAAAAAAGCTAAAAAAAAATATGATTGTACCAATCAAACATATAAACTGATGATTAATCATGGAATACAATGTTGAAAATAAAACAATATTAAATAGTATAGAGGAATAATAATAATAAAAACTATTTACCCAATTTTAATACATACAGTGGAACATTAGTTAATCAAATAAACCAATATGCATAATAATCACTAAAAAGTTGGTATACTATTATTAATTAATATGACATTGTCCTGAGTAGACTAAATTAAAAATAAGTTAATATTGAATTTGATTAAATAAGTTAAATTTAATATATATAAAAAAAAAAAAAAAAAAAAAAAAAAGAAGAAGAAGAAAAGTCACCAATTACATATAAAACATCAAATCAACATCCATATAAAATACGTATTAGAAATGTAGTTATAATACAAAAGCCCCATTTTTTTTTAAAATATAAATTAACCATTGCGTATTATCCTGACAACACCACCCTCCTCCGTACTCTAACATCTACCCACCCAACCAACCTATAGTAATTGTTTATTTTTATTTTACAATTTTTAATTTTTTATAAATATTTTTTTATTTTATAATTTTTTTGTAATTTTGTTTACGCATGTGTTAGTTTTTTTTTTTTTTTTTTTTTTTTTTTTTAATAGATCATGTAGTACTAATTGTATATTAATGAATATATGAATTTTTTTGGAAAACCATGATTTAATGCATCATAAATTAGTTTTTTAATATTATTGTTAATTAGATGAGAAGAATATATAAACATTTTATTCCATATAAATGATTAAGTAGTATATTTTGATATACAGAATGATGAAGACAAGATTTAAAATTTGTAAATGTATTAACTTTGAATTTAAATTTTTTACGTTTATCATATAAATCAGTTATTGTTTTGTTGTCTTTTATTGTAATTTTAAGATCTAAGAAGTTAATAGTATTGTTAGATAAGAGGTTTTCCGTTAATTCCAAATTAGTGGGATAATCAACTGGAAATTGAGAAATTTTAGATTGATCTGTGGCAATTAAAATTATGTCATCAATATAACGATATAAATGGAGATTATTATTAGTAAAAGTATGTTCATAGTGATATAAGTATAAGTCTGATAATAAACTGGATGTGCAACCATCTTGTGGTATACCAACGTGCTGTAAATATAATGTATTATCTTGCAATATATAATTATTATAGATAATAAAGTTTGTTAATAATTTAAAATAAGTGATATCAATATTAGATGGTAATTCCATTTTTTATAATACTTTTTAAATAATGCATTTATTATATTATGTAAATCTAATAAGTCTATATACCGGGTGTCCCAAAAAGGACTGACTGATTTTAAAATTCAATAACTTGCAAACGGTGACAGATATTTAAAAAATTCTTGCAGGAGGGTTATGCATAAGGTCAAAAGTTTTTTTACAGTGATTTTCAATTTTAGTTCGAATTACAAACAATAGATGGCGCTGCGATCAATAGACGCTGAATTCAGGCTCGATTTTTGGAACTTCGTGGCCCGGATAATACATTTCCATCTCCTTTTTCAGCATGGAACAAGAGAAAGGACTAGAAATCGAGCCTGTATTTAGTGACTATTGCTTACAGCGCCATCTATTGTTTGTAATTCGAACTAAAATCGAAAATCACTGTAATAAAACTTTTGACCTTATGCATAAACCTCCTGCAAGAATTTTTTAAATATCTGTCACCGTTTGCAAGTTATTGAATTTTAAAATCAGTCAGTCCTTTTTGGGACACCCGGTATATATATATATATATATATATCAATCTTTTTTTAATTGCGAAATAAAAAAAAAAACTTTTGTAAATGGGGGGAAAAAAAAAAAAGTAAAATTTGGATGAAAAAGTGATTTAGTACAGTTGAAAAATGTGCAGGTTAACAAATAGTGATTTCATTCAAAACTTTCCTATTAAAATGAAACCAAGCACCTTATCAATCATAAAGCATAACATACTTCAGCTAATTTCTTGTTTTGGCAGTCACATGTGTTATTACTTTTTTATTCCTGAATTCTTACAATTAATGAGAATTCATGAATTAACTATTAATATTTAAATAATTAATATTAATATTTTCATTTAACAGGATATATTTAGAATAAGATCATTTTCAAATGCTACGATAATAAGATTGCGAGGAGTTTGTAGAGATAAAGTTGAAAAAGAACAGGCACACACCAAAGTGTTACAAGAACAGCAGAAACAAAAGCAGATTGAAGAGCAGAAAGCCCGAGAAGCTGCTCTGGAATTAAAGCGGCAGAATGAAGAAAGAGAAGCTGCTCTTAGAGCTGAACAAGAAAGATTAGAAGCTGAAAAGGCAGAGCAAGAAAAAGAATTAGCTGATAATAATCCAACAGAAAATAGTGAAAATAGCAAAGAAGAAACTAAAGAAAACAAAATAGTGGAAGGGAACAAAAATTCTGCTATTGGAGACAGCAGTTCTGACAAAGAGTTATCTAATGAACTCGAGGAGTCCTCCAGTACTAATCAAATTTCCAATGCAACTGTGATAGAAATTCAAAGCACAGAATCACCAAAACAAGTAGCCAATGGCCAGCAAATAAGCTTGCAAAATGTAGAAGCAGGTACTTCTGATACTGCTTCACAACAACAAGATTAATTCTTTCATAGTAATACCAAATAATAGCAATAACTGTGTAGAATTTTAGCCTGCAAATGGCCTTTAAATTAGTGTCTCCCAAGAATGCCTAAGATTTTTGTTATTGTGATATGTTAATCTGTATTCTTTTTGTTTGAGATGGGTAGTTATAAGCGAGGCAGAGTGATTTAATTTTCTCTGATAATTTTTTTTTAAATATATTTTTTTCCGGGTGATTTAAAATAATTAAAAACTTATAGGAAAATGAATTTTTGTCAAAAGGCTCTCTGCTCCTCTGATTCTCTTGGGGAAGACAATTTTTAGTTCTGATTTTGTTTTATGTCTGTATGTTTAAAAATTACTGTAAACTTTGGTATTCAGTAGGAGCAGAGCCCTCCTGAAATCTTCCTAAAGAGAATAAACTGTTTCATTTCTGTACTTTGAAAAAGCTGATAGAAGCTTATTTTTAAATTTTTAATATTTCTCATTTGCTACATTTCTTAATTGCTTTTTATTTTGATTATGATTAACAGTTGTGTGGAATGCTCTGACAAAAATTTCCTATCTTCATTTTTTTTTTTTTCTCAAATGCTTTTGAAAGGTATTGTATTTTCCACGTTATTACTTTCCATCTTCAACCATTTTATGGTTGTTCCTCTAAAAAAATTAACCATTTGGGAAAAAAAAAAAATGCCCTTGTATAAGATATTCTTCTAAAATGAACATAACTGGAATATATAAGGGTTTTCTACTTTTTGCCGTTTTACCCTTTTCATTTTTAATGTACTTTTTTAAAGTTATTTGGACTCAATATTAAAAATTGAGCCAAATGAGGCAAAACAGATAAGCTTAAAACAAATTGCAATTAGCTTCAACTTTTAAGTCTATCTAGTTGTTGTAAGTACAGGTTGATTCAAAAGGATTGTCCTGACTGCAAATGATGATGATGTTTAAACAACAATATGAAGAAACAATCTATACACAATACAAAAGGAAGTTCAAAATTTGTTTGCTTAGTACTTTATTATTATTCTAGTGATTTCTTTTGGTTACATGGGTAACATTCAAGTGGTAGTTCATTTTGTACCAGAAATTATGAGGCATGTTCATAGTCACCGGTTTCTAGTATGTGC
This sequence comes from Maratus speciosus, assembly GCA_963932465.1. Lineage (NCBI taxonomy): Eukaryota > Metazoa > Arthropoda > Arachnida > Araneae > Salticidae > Maratus > Maratus speciosus. The sequence goes on along the minus strand of OZ010786.1, from coordinate 91,966,281 downwards.
ATTAAGTTGTGACATGAACTATGTCTGTAACATATCAAATAACTGTTGCCTATAACAATTGCCTCAGCAAAGAAAAAAGGACTACTTTTGAAATTGCGCAGAAAACATAAAGCTATTCCATGTAACAAAGGGGAGCACATAGGACAATTATAAAATGTGTATACTAAACTTTCAACTTCTTTCTGTATTATATTCTTTTTTTTTTTCTTCCTATCATTGTTTCTAAAAGTGTTATTCTGACTTGTAATCAGGGCTATCATTTTGACTGACCAGCAATAAATACATTTCTACTTACTGGTTATAGGTCATTTTGTAAAAGACTGGATAAATTACAATTACTGGCAGAAAACAATGTTGGAAAAAATACTCTTGTCTTTTAATAAAATAATAAAAGTGTGCTTTTTAATAAAGTACTATTTACCAAAAAAAAAAAAAACACATTCTGGTGATTTAAATTTACAAGGTTTTTAATGTACCTTTGACTTCCATGCATATTTTTTTTAGTCAAAATTAAGAGAAAAGCATTTTGAACAATTTCTAAAAAAAAAATAGTCTATTTTAGTTTATATGAAGAAGCTTTGTCTAACAATTATGCAGCTTTTGTGATAGATAATATATTTAAAACTTGAACCTTATCTTTAATAAGTCTGATATTGGGAGACACTGATTTGGAAAGGCAATAATTCATCATGTCTAGGCTTTAAAATGAATGGCCTTAAAAGTTTCTTCTTAGTGTTGAATTTTGAGACTTTTGCACTATACATTAAATGTTTGTTGATCTTGATAATAGATTTGTTATTGTTGAGCCAGAAAATTTACTTATGTATTTTAGTATATGAACAATTGTATCACTTTTCATCACATCAGTGTACATATCTTGTAATACCTACAAATTATTAAATGAAAAGCCCTTTTTTTGTACATTTTCACCAGTTTCCTGCCAAAGCTTTGTTGTCATAGTTATATTTGTATGTTATGCCTTGTTAATTGTTGATAGTAACTACTTCAGTGTGATGAAATAGATATATTTATTGCTGATTTGCTTAATCTGTTGCTATTCCATTTTTATTGGAGGTGCTGTAGATAGTATAACTTTACATTTTTTGCATATCAGGAAAACTATGCAAAAAACTAAATGATCATTGTAATTTAACCATTTTTTTTTTCATAATTGTAATAATTTTGAAAATCATATTTAGATGTTAAGATTTTAAAATGTGATGCTTAGAACTAGGTATTTTCCTGCTAGATTTTATATTGCTTAGGTGTTTTATGTGTAACTTTCTTTCTTTCTTTTACTAATTTATAGTTAGCATCCAGCTATTATGTTTCTGCTGATACTTCTCATTTATGTTTGAAGTTATATGTGTAGTCAATATATATAATGTAGGTACAGTTATACCACTACTTGAATCGTATATTATAGCAAAAAGGATTTATTGTGCAAATTCTTATATAGACTATTTTAAAAAGCAAATATCCATTTAATTTAAGCTTGTTTTATTGTATCCTCTTCTAATAAGAGATGGTTTTAGTTTCCATGTCAAAATCTTTATATATTTCTATTTACGTTTGTTGTGAATGTAAGTTTAAATAAGTAAATGTGCATACTATATATAGTATTTGGAACAGAAACAGTGTTAATTCTCCTTGCATTTTAGTGTTCTACCTTTTCTTTATATAATACATCAAATTTTCTGTTACCTATTCATTTTTTTTTTTTTTTCCTCTTTTAACAGCAATAAACAATTGATTAAAGGCAGTGATGTAGTCGTAAAAAAACCAGAGGGTATACGCTATAGGTAGAGGGTATAACGCTAAAGTCATAAACGTCATGCCTAGGGTATACGCTATAGTTTTATTTGAGAAACAGGGTATACGGTGCTTCTTTTAAAAAATCCAGAAGCTATACAGCGTATACCCACGTATACACTCCACTACACCCCTGATTAAAGGTAACTTTTTCAAATGTATTATGTGAATTTATATTTTGTCCGAAAAAGGAATAAGTGCAGCTTAAAAATAAAATTCAGAATTATTTTATTTCTTAAATGATTTTAAGCTTTTTTGAAAATATTACTATTTATAAATCTTATATCAGTGTGTTAACCTTATGTGATTTATTTTAGCCAAATCTTTCAATTATTTATGATTATTTGTGTAAAAATTTAGCCAAATTTATTTAATATTAAAATAAAATGATCTATGAAAGAAATTAAATATGTATTTCATTTTTTTTTTTTTTTCTATTTAATCTATCTACTTGTGATTTTGTCTCTAGTTTCTTTTGTGTGATTGATTTGCCTAATAAAATCAGGGTTGGGGGAAAAAAAGTTTTTTTTTTCTTTTGTGCAATAGATTTCAATTAACCTGGGAAAGAATAAAACAAATAATTAAAAAAGAGTTAATGTTAAACACTAGTTAATTAATATAATTGACTGTTAATGTATACAAAATGTAAACTACTTATGAAGTGCTGTAAAAATAGCTACAAGTTTGAAAGCAATATTAACACTTAACCCTGTTCTTAGTTTTTCTTAGGACAAATTCGAATATAGAGAATATTCATTCTAAACCTGTAGTTGAGCATGCAGTGTATACAATTGAACTATGACTTGCATGGCATTTTTATCCAAGTCTTTCAAAGCCTATCAGTTCAAATAAGGGATTATTATATTTAAAAAAATAATGTTCATTTAATTTCTATACCAAAAGTTTGTTTGTATCTAACAATGTTTCTTTTACGTATCATCACATCAAACATAACTGAAGAATGGAAGTTGACTTAACTTTATACACTAATAAAATCAGGGTTGGGGGAAAAATAGTTTTTTTTTTTTAGTTTTTTTTTTCCTTTTGTGCAATAGAATTTCAATTAACCTGGAAAAGAATAAAACAAATAATTAAAAAAGAGTTAATGTTAAACACTAGTTAATTAATATAATTGACTGTTAATGTATACAAAATGTAAACTACTTATGAAGTGCTCTAAAAATAGCTACAAGTTTGAAAGCAATATTAACACTTAACCCTGTTCTTAGTTTTTCTTAGCACAAATTTGAATATAGAGAATATTCATTCTAAACCTGTAGTTGAGCATGCAGTGTATACAATTGAACTATGACTTGCATGGCATTTTTATCCAAGTCTTTCAAAGCCTATCAGTTCAAATAAGGGATTATTATATTTAAAAAAATAATGTTCATTTAATTTCTATGCCAAAAGTTTGTTTGTATCTAACAATGTTTCTTTTACGTATCATCACATCAAACATACTGAAGAATAGAAGTTGACTTGACTTTATACACTAAAAAAAAAATGGATTCTCAAAATTGAGTAAAAATTACTCAATTTTAAATATGCCACATATTCAAAGTAGCTCCAATCCAAAAGTACTTAAAATTGAGAAACACAATTAATTAAAATTTTAATTAAAAAATCTGTAACTTTCATTGTACTATCACAGTCAATTTTATCATCCATTATCTTCACAAACCTTTAAAAATAGTGGTCAATTGTCCAGATAAAATTCTATTTTGTCCACCATAGAGCTCAGCCTGATATATGATGATGACTCAAGACTCTTGCTTCTGGCAGCTTTACAAATAATTACTAAACTTGTTTTAAATACAATATTTTAAGCATGTTTAAAACACCTGTTTTGCGCAAAATGTTTTAAGCATAACAACTCTGATTGAAATTAGTAAAAATTAAATTCAGTATGTTACTTGATGTATTTAATATGAAAGTTACAAGTGTACAAAGCTATTAAAGATAAAATATTTCTTTTTATAAAAGGATTTCAAATCAAAGTAATTATGTTGTTTAGTCTTTTGTTAAAAAGGGAAATAGAAGATATGATTATTTTAAATATTTGTTACAATAACTTTTAATACTGTGATTTTAAAGCTGTGATTTTATATTATTATTCACTCCAAATTTCATTCCAGATTTTTGCTCTATTAATCTAGTCAGATTTTATTGAAAAATTTTTTGATTCATTTGGAGAATAAATTATTTTTTTTATAATAATTTTTCTCCTTGTATACAGTATCTCATTTTTCACCTTCCTATTTTAATTTCTAGTCTATTTGTGTGTAACACAAAAATATTCATCTATCCTTAACGAACGAATGCTGCCATATTCACAACTACCAATTTTTATTGTCCAGATGTGCCTTTTCCATTTGGCACGTGGTATTTTTGCACAGCAAATTTTGCCTTATCTTTCCCTAAAATTTCAACAATTAAATAATGCAAAAAAAGTTTGTCAGAAAAAAGAATACAATAAAAATTAGTTTTTGTGAATATGATGGAATTTGTTCATTAAGGGTTGGCATGTATTTTATTTTGAATTTGTGCAATATCATTTTAAAGATTTATTTATTGTGTATTTTTGTATTTTTCACATTTTCAGAAAAATTAAGAATCATGTTTTTATTATCATTATTATTACTTTAGACAACATAGCATAGTACTAAAACTTTTTAATCTTGTAAAGTAAAGCTCTCTGTAAGCAGTTTTTTATACTTAAATTGAGTACATGTTAATTATATATACATCATTGAGGCAGTGTTTGGATTTAAGGTAGAAGGAGCAATAATGCATGTTGTTAAAATGAATGCAGCCATCTGCCTTGAAAATAGTTCTCTCAGTGAGAATTTTTTTAGCCCCTGGTATGGTATGCTATTTCTTTTTCCCAGCTTATTTTGTGTCATCTCCAAAAAATAATGTTACCTTACAGAAGCCAGTCGTAAAACAAAGCAATACGATTAAATACTCTATAGCAATTTTTTTAACTTTTAAGCATCGCACGTTTTCGATTTTTATACCGTTGTATTGCAAAAAAAAAAAAAGTTCTTTTAAATGCATTTTGTTTGAAAACTATATCTCCATTTATTTTTGAAATATTAATTTTTTTGTGCTTTTTAGAGCCATTTGCTTAATATTGGCAACGGAAGTACTCCATTTCTGTAGAAAGTAAAGGAAAAATAATTGTAAAATTGTAATTATATATTTTTGTTGCAATTTTCTCAAAACAGCCGGAAAAAAAAATGTAATTAAAATATCTGCTATTTTGAAAATATATAAACGAATGATTTCTGTTAAAGCAATGGGCCTATTATAAACTATATTTAATTTTAAGTATCTAATAGATAGCCTTTTTTTTTTTGCCGATTTTCTTGAATGACGGCATTATTTTGGTGCATTTGTGCATTATTTCGCGATAGTGATGTACTATGCATGCTGTACGGTAGATGTTTAAGAGTAGATCGTAAATGTGGAATTCTTAAGCAGAAGCGAATGACGTCATTTTACATAAAATAAAATGTGTGCTTTAAGTCTTAAAATTGAAATATGTTTTGTACTGCAGTAGAGTCCTGCTTAACCGAGTTATTTTCTTGTGATGGACTGGTGGCTTCTATTATTATGAAACAGCCATTATAAATGAAGCGTTTGATGAAGATGAAAAAGCAGTTAGAACTCTGATTTTCTGGTCAAAATGCGAAAAAAAAAAAAATGGCCATCCCCCCCCCCATTCTGACCAGAAAATCAGAGTTTTAACTTTTTACGGCTGCTCTTTCATCTTCACCCAACGCTTCATTTATAATGGCTGTCTCATAATAATAGAAACTATCAGTCCATCAGAAGAAAATAAAGTAATGGAAATGCCGGGGGTGACACTAAATTCTGAAAAAGCAGAATTCCTGTTCTATAGTTAATGTAGTAATAAAATGTATAAAAAAAAATTGCTATTGTAATTTAAATCAGGGGTGTGCCAGCAGTATCCGCCGCCTGTGTGCAGAACTTCAGTTAGCGCCCTACATCCCCTCCTCCGAAAATAAAACTTTATAAAAAAAAGCTATGAATATCTATAAATGTATATAGCTTTATGGATATTCTGGGATTCCTTCCGGAGATTTTTATTTTCTTAATGCCCATTATAATGTTTCCTCTTACTTGCTTTTAGGTGTGTTCATAATTATATAAATACGTAGAACCTATAGTCGTCTGATTTGTCCGCCTGTCTGTCTGCATATAACAGTGCAAAAACTACCCAACCGAATGGTTTGAAATTTAATATATACTATAAATGTTTCAGAATTTTGTCGAGTCATTTCAAATTTTGTGAAAATCGAATTAAAACTTAAAGATATTAATAAAAGTTTTCTTCGTTCTATTAAATCCTATGATACATAATGAATTCAGTTATATCTCATGATAGGTAATGATTCTAGGTTGCCATGGTGATGGCATCCAATTTAAGTTGGGGTCCTATTATTTCCCTATTACTGAATTTAATATATATAACCGTAATAAATTTTGTATTCATGCATTTTGCATAAGTTTGCAACAGTTATTGCACCAAGATCTGAATATTTATAAAACTAGTTATAGTACGAATGTGCCTCTTTTGACGTACAATTTCCGTCTTGTTAAAGTTAAAAATCTATTTTAAAGGATGTTTTTTTTTTTTTTTTTAATCAAAATTATTTGAATGGGGTTCTTTTAATAGTTATCAGTTATTGTTATTTAGTTTTAATTACTTAATGCGATTAATTTTTTATTTAGTGATTAATGTTTCTGGCTCCTTCACCTACAAAACCTTTGAAGATAGATTGCCTCTCTGAAAAATCTAATTTTAAATTTACTATGATTTATATTATTTTTTAAATTATTTTTACACTAGCTAACTTGACCAGCGTTGCCCGGGTATGTCAAAAAACAGCTCGAATTGCGAAAAAGCTCTGAAAATCACAATAAGATATCGCGAAAAAATTTTAAATTACTGCACAAATTTCGAAAAGTGAAAAAAAATTATATATTGTGTTCGAAGATTGAAAGTTGATTCCTTTCACTAATGTGGAAAAATGGTAGGAAATCGCTAAAATACACTAAAAATCACATACAAAATTCCCGAAAAATTTGAAAATTGCTATACAAAATTCGAATAAACTTTATTGAAATGAGGGCAGAAATTACTTTAGTATTATAGGCCAAAAATGGAATGTCAAAAAATTGCAGCAGATCGCAAAGAAACATAGAAATCGAATTAAAAATCACAAAAAGTTCAAAAATCACAAAAAGTTCAAAAATCACGAAAGTAAAAATTTACTGTAATTGGATGAAAGTTTCAAATCTAATTCCTTTGACCTGCGGGCTATGTTTGGGAAAGCATGCCAAGCATTGTATCATGTTACTTTTATTCATAATTTAATTTATGTGCATTCCCTTAAATATAATTAATATAACCCCTTAAGTTAATATTAGTTTTTGTTGCAATAAAATATCTCAATTTGTTCATTTTCTGTAAGCAAGTAATCCCTATTGGTTTACAATAGAAGTCTATGGGAATTTGGCGAAATATTAGAGATATCGCCAAGTTGGCGGCATTCGGCAACAGAACTGTGTCCCCCCCTACGGTAACCCTCTTATAGGTATGAAGATGCATTAAATGCTGTTCAATAATCGCATAAAAAATTCACTCAAAATTCAAAAATCGCTGTAGAGATTCCGAATAAACTTTTTTGAAAAGAGAACACAATTTACTATATTGGGTTAAAAGAAAGAAACCGTATTCTTTTCACTAATGTGGAAAAATTGCCTCAAAACTTAAAAAAGCGCTAAAAATCGCATAAAAAATTAAATTAAAAAAAGTCTAATAAAAAAAATCGAATATCTGGTTTCGAGTTGCAAAACTTCATATATAGACGGACCTTTTCCCCAAATTTTGTAGCTCTACGTGCAGCTGTCTTTTCAGAACATCATCGACACACACACACACAAACTTTTTTCCTTATTATGGATTTAATTTGCCTGGATTCCCTTAAATATAATTAATATAACCCCATAAGTTAATATTAGTTTTTGTTGCATTAAAATATCTCAATTTGTTGATTTTCTGTAAGCAAGTAATCACTATTGGTTTACAATGGAAGTCTATGGGAATCTTATATATTAGAGATATCGCTAAGTTGGTGTCACTTTTGGTGACTAACTTTGGTCACCAAATTTGGCGATATATCGCCAAGTTCACGTCAAACTTGGCAATATTTGGCGACAGAACTGTGTCCCCCTATGGTAACACACCTTATAGGTATGAAGACGCATTAACTGCTGTTCAGTAATCGCATAAAAAATGCACTAAAAATTCAAAAATCCCTGTACTAATTCCGAATAAACTTTTTTGAAACGAGAACAAAATTTACTATATTGGGTTAAAAGAAAGAAACCGTATTCTTTTCACTAATGTGGAAAAACCACCTTGAAACTTAAAAAGGCACTAAAAATCGCATAAAAAATTAAATTAAAAAACTTCTAATCAAAAAATCGAAATCGGGATTTATTCGAGGTGCAAAACTTCATATAGACGTACCTTTTCCCCAAATTTTGTAGCTCTACGTGCAGCAGTCCCTTCAGAACATCGTCGACACACTCACTCACACACAAACTTCTTTCCTTATTATTATAGATAGTTCCTGAGTAATAGGAGACTTATGGCTATCACCGTGAGATATATGTGCATCATATAAGATGCTTCTAACACATAAGTCTACCACTATTCGTGGCCTGATTACCGCAGGGGAAATTTTTACCAGTATTTCCGAATAGTAATTTTTATCTTATTTATGACAGAAATTCTGCAGTAAGGCGATGATTGCTATTTAAAAATGAAAAACAGGTTGAATTTACCCCTTGAGGTAATAAAACTCTATTTTACGCTCTACCACTGCACTGAGATAATAGTGTTGTTGCATGTTTTCAGTCATGTGAATTATGGTACCTTTCATTGTTTGCAACTACATGTCCCTCTATTTATAAAGGTTAGACAGGTTTATGTCTAAATCACTTATTAGGAAGCTCAGAAGTACAATAAAATAAAATGAATTTAAAAAAAGAAATTGAATATTTATAAGTAAGTTTGTCTCAGGTCAATCTACAAAACATAATTCTGATGTCAAGGAAATGTAATACATTTTAGTGTAATTAGAGATTTTTTTACGTATTAGCTCCTCAACTGAAATTTTTGGCGCCTTTACTACTTCGGCGCCTGTGTGCGCCGCACACTGTGTTGACGTGCCCCTGATTTAAATTTTACTTAAAAAAAAAATATATATAAAGAATCTGCTTTTTCACTCTTGAATGCACATTATCACACAGGTATTTATTAAGATACATATATATTTTTTAATATAGTCCAAATCAGTGGTATAGTTGATATGTATTGTTGCTGAGCTAAACTTACTTACTTTATCTTGTTATATCGATATTTCTCCCATGATGTGCATGTTTACTTACATTGTTTGTTCAAATTTTGAAAAATGAATAAGTTGCTTCTCCTTAACAAACTTAATGTGTTGAAAACCTAAAAAAAAAAAAAAAAAAAAAATCAAACTTGGTTTTTTTTTTGGTTTTTTTTTTTCATATTCTTCTTCCTTTTTTTCGTATTTGTAATTTTTTCTCCCTTATTTCTCAAAATTAATTGTAAATTGAAAAGCATGATGGAAGTAAACACCTAATAATATGAATGTGCATGTGCTGTTATGTATTAGATACATCAATGTAACTGAAAAATTTTGAAGATAAAAATTCTTCTGTTTATCTTTAAAAATAGAATCTAATAAGTATCTTTTTGTTATGAAAACTTGAAAGAACAATTATTTCTTTGTTTTTCTGAAAATGTAATGTTTATATTGAAGTTTATGTTGATACTTGTTTTGTTTAACGATTTTTAAATAATTTGTATTATTTTGATTAGCAGTAAACCTATCTCATCCATCTAAGTGACCATTTGTTTGTTATTGTTGTTGTTATTTTGTATTGAAAACTTACACAAATGAACAAGTGGTATAAGAATTTCGTATTTTTAAAGAAAATTTTTATATCTGTTAAAACCATTTCTAACTTACTTGTTTTTAATTCGGTAATAAAATATCTTTCTTTTAATGACTGGTAATTTGACTGTTGGTAGGTTTAATGTTATATCTTCTAAAAAAGTAATATTTTTTAAAGACTTTCAACATAAAGTCTCATTTTTGAACTACATAACATTCAATGTTGCTACTTACATTGATATGCATGATTAGCATGTAGAAAAAAGTAAATGTTGATAGTAACTTTTAGACACATGTTAGGCGATGTATTAGTTTATAATGATAATTAATTAATAAGAGCATTTCATCTACATTTAAAAAGGGCTGCATTATAAATAATGCTCTAAGATTTTATTGCTCAATCTACTTATATGTCCATTTAGTTCCCACATTGTTGCATTTTTGTAGTACTTTGTATGTAAATATTAAAATATATATTTTGTGCACTTTTATTTAAGCTATGTGTATTATTATTATTATTAAAGGGAGAGTTTGCATTTGCTAATGTGCATATGCAAATATTTAAGTAAGTCAGTATTTTTATGCAAATATTTTACTGAAGTTAATGGTTTTTTAAATAAGTATTTAACTGAAAAGTTATCTTCATTATCATCAGTTTAAAAGTTAACACTTAAAAAAAGACAGTTAAAGCAAAGTAAATTGAAGTTTAGTCGCATTATGTATGTTGGCTGAATTGTAATTTATATCATTTACATATTTTGTGATTTTAAATATACTGTTAATTTATCTTAAATGTATATCTTAATTTTTAGATTTTTTTTCTCATGTTGAAGTATGTCTTTTAACACACGTCATGTTTTTCATTAAGTAAATTTTAGTTTTTATGTTTTTTTTTTGGAGGAAATTTCACAATGATTATGACATTTATGAAATTCCACATGCATAAATATATACAGTATGCCCACTAAAGTCCCTTGATACCATCTTAAATTTGGAACGGCTGCTGTTATATTCATAAAAGTGGTTTCTATGTATAGTAAAGTAGCCATATACTACTGAATAAAACTGCCTACAACACCACCTGGTGGAAAACTGTGGAGTTAGCATTCCTATCTCGAAAACGGAAAGAGATAGGGGGAAAAAGTGATTTAGAAAGTTTTAGAGCATCGTCAATTTAGTACTAAAAGACACTTTGTGTACCTTAATGCAAAGAATAGAACGGTTAAAACGCGTATTTGTTTTTTCGTGATTTCCTACACTGTGACATGACAAAATGATCTAAGAAAGAAAAAAACAACTAGTTATAACAATATACCTTTATTTGAGATATTCAAACTTCTCACCGTCAGCTACAATGCACATTTGTCCGAAAGATAATCATTTCTCCTTCCGTTCAAGTTTCGAGACGTCACAATGTAGGATATCACAAAAAAATAAATGTGCGTTTTAACCATTCCATTCTTTGCATTAATGTCCACAAGATGTCTTTTCGTACTAAATCAATGATAGTCTACAACTTCGTAAATCACTTTTTTCCCCTATTTCTTTGCTAATTCCACAGTTTCCCACCAAGTGGCACCTCAGGCGGTTTCATTCAGTAGTGCATGGCTGTTTTACTATACCTAGATACTACTTTTATGAATATAGCAGCAGCTGTTCCGAAGTTACGAGGGTCACAAGGGACTTTAGTGGGCATACTGTATAAATATATATATCAATGGTTTGTCAATACAACATGATGTCATTTTCATAAATTTAGAATGGCATTCTCAGAATTCTCACTTAAGTTTTTTGCACAAACTATAGTAACTCATATAAGGTTTACTCTTAATAAGGGGAAACAGCTAGCTTGTGCATACGTATGAAAATTTATGTGTATATTGGATAAGAATGAGTAGAAATTTCCTAATGACATATTTGTACAAACTTCATGCATTTATTCCACTCATATTAAAGAAAACAGGTGCTTTTAGAATAAGGAATAAAACTGTTAATCAGTATAACTGAAATTTCTAAACTGAGTAGACAATTTAGTACAATAACACTTGATCATATGTAAATAAATACAGTAAAATAATATGATTCAAAAAGTTTTCTACAGAATTTTTAAATGTTTATTTCTAATGTTGCTGTGTATAATCATTAAAAAAGTTATTCTAAAATAGGCATTAGTAAAATAATTTAACTGTGAAACAAATCAGTGTTCAAAAATTAATTTTGCTGTTGTTAAGATAAAGAAAAAAAATAGTAATTAATTTTCAAGTTTTAATTTTCTTTTCATTTTCTCTCTTTTTTACTGCCTCTCTCTTATTTGATTTCATAAATATTTGCATGCCAAGACAATTCTTATAATATGAATAAGATTTTTTTTTTATCCTTTTTTTTTTTTTTTACTTATTTAGTAATAAGCATAAATACTTTTAATCTAATCTGATATTTTAACATTTTTTTTCTCTGTTTTTATCTTTCTACTTAATATTTCTTCGTCTGGGTGTTTTATTTTTAACTTTTTGAATAAGAAAAATCAAATAAAACTTTGAATTATGTATCTTACATAAAAGTTGGAATAGATATATTAATATTTGCTTAAATAAATACTTTTATAAATAAGAAAAAATTTTATTATTTCAGCAACTAGAATTGGTTAAATTTTAATTATCTAATTTATATTAATTAACCTATGAAATGAAAATTAAAAAAAAAAATCAATTAGTAAGAAATGTATTATTTTTAATAATTTGCATTTAAGGAAACTTATTTAACTTTTAGGTTTGTTTTACAATGTACTCAATGGAATTAATCTTTCACTCCACGAAATTTTGACAGACCTATGTTTATCTATATAAAAAAAATTACTGCATTAAATATACTATATTAAAAATATTATAACATACTGTATTTACTATACTATAACACTATATTCAATATACTATATTAAATTTGAACTCCCCTCTCCCAAACCTAAAATATTTTTCTAGCTACGGTTCTTGTTACTTTATCACTTGCTCTCCATGTTTAAATTTGCATTAGAGAATGAACTGTTTTTGTAAATATGGAACAGCTATATACATTTTTTTTTTTTTTTTAATGTCATTTATGCTTTCCTTTATAGACATTGTCTAATCATGTATTTATCACAGCACAAATATTCAATTAATACAAGATTTCTTTTTTTTTTTTTTAGTGTAAACTTTAGTATGAATTATTGTACCTTTTTTATTTCTATATCTTTAATATTCTTCATTTCTGCTTGACAGTCATAGTCATTCATGCATCTTGAAACAGATCAAAGGAATAAATTCAAAGTATTACACAATTTGAATTCGTCCTAAAATATTGTTAAAGTTGAAAGTAAATGTGTTATCTTTTATTATGTTTGTTCATTGTTAATGCTCTTTAAACGTGTAAGTATATCAAATGTTCTTTTAATATGTATTATACTTCTTAATCTACCACATTAATAAAATGGAACACCTTTTGAAATTTTACTAACAGTATGTTAATTATAGTAATAAGTAAAATATATGGTTCCTATGTATTTCTTCAAAGTCACAAAAAAAAAAAAAAAAAAAAAAAAAACTTTATGCAATTTCATAGCACTGAAAACAACTTGAAACAATTTGTGCATTTTGGAAAATATGTATATGTTTTAGAAACTTCAATGCATGTTTTTAAATTGTTTTTTACTTAAAAAAACTTTTAACAGTTACAAATTCTTAACAATGAAATTTTAATATGATAATGTGTATTGTGAAATTATCATATCATGAATTTTACTAATTATCTTGCAAAAAGACAAAATTTTGATGTTTTTCTGTATTTTTAAAATAATCCTACAAAGGTGGTTATTTAAACATGCATTAGAAATTTCATTACATACATTAAAATAAACCTTTTGAATATTAACTGTTACTTTTATGTTTAAAAATTGTATTAAAAATATACAATTATGTGAATTTTTAAATAAATGAATTGCAATGAAAACTGCAGTTAAGTGAATGAATATATAGTCTTAACTGCTAGGGATTTATTATTGAAAACTACTGTGTTACTATTTGGAAGTTTTTTATTCTGAAAGTGTCTTTTTAAAATTTTTTGTATTGCTATATTGCACAACATCAAACATTAATTATTAATGTTACTTGCATTGCATTAAAAAAAAAAATTATAAAAAAATTCAAAATGCTAATTATTGATTCTTGTATGTTGAAGAAAGTTGTAATTTGACAACTTTTGGAATAGTTTTGAAAGTAATGTTTGTATTTATAGAAAAAAAGAAGTCATACAAATCGAGATATTTTATTCTGAAAAAATGTTTATGAAATGCCTCATAAAATGCCTCATGTCTGTTTTAAACACTGCCTACGTGCTAATAAATATATTGGTGTATGCGTTTGTTTAATGTGTTTACTTGGATGTTTATTGTATAAATAATATTTCCTACATCTAAAGTTAAAAGTGAAACTATTAGCCATTTCATTTTACTTCATATATTTAGTTACTTTTTCTTCATTCTTTATTTCTTTTATATTATTTAAATTTATTACATTGTGAAACAATAGAAAACCAAAAGTTAGATGAGTGCCAAAGTAAACAATTTAGTAAATGGTTTATTTTCTCATATTTTTTTAGGTTTATAATTTATATGTAATGTATAAATTACTCGTATGCATGTGCCAACTTGCTGTTGTCTAATGTTAATGCTGTCCTCCAGGTAACAGATAGCAGCTTATTCACAGATTTTAGATCAGTGTAAGTTGCATTTAAAAAAATATGCATTGTTGGAAGTAGATTTTTTTTTTTTAATCTTTCACCAACTTGTGTGCATATAAACTATGTTTGTAAAAGAGAGAGAGAATGAATAAATAAAGCATCTATAATTAAAAGACATTTGAAACAATAACATTTTTAAACTCCAGTAATGTTTGGAAAAAGAGAGTTTGGTGAGCAATTTGTTTCATCTTGCAAAATAATCCGTGTAATTATAAAGGTAGAATCCAAAATCTGATCTTATCGTCTTTGTTTTAAACTGCATAAATGTTTATTGTATATTGGTTTTACATAGGTTTTGATCCATTATTTGTGACAAACAACATTGAAGAAAAACAGGATGTTTCTTTTAAGACTGTAATTAAAAGCTTACAATTAAAACTGTCATATACAAGAGGAGTTAAATAATTTCCTCTTGTCTTTCTTAATATTTTGACTGAAAGTTTATAATGATTTATTTAAATATTCTCATTTAAAAACAATTATTTGACATAAAATTCATCAATTTCTATATCTTTTCAATTGAAAAATTTGAAGAATTGTAGTATTCTTTCATTCCAATAACAGTTTGCATCCATAATTTAATAAGAATGCCCTTAACAATTCTTTTTAAATCTACTTATAGTTTAAGGGTTACTTTACTACCCATCAACTTTTTTGTCTGAGCAATATGTTCATTCTGCCCTTTGAAACTATGACTTTAAGCAAACGTAACTGTAATTGAGTGTGATTTTGTAGGTATAGACAACATCATAGTATATAATGTCTGTTGGAATCAATCTGTCTGTGTTATAACCTTAACATATTTTTTTTAAGTCCATTTCATTGAAAAATATGAGAACAATGCAAAAACTATGCAAATAATGTATCATCATTAATGTATTTTTATCAATTGATTTAAAATATTTTTATAGAAAAGTAAAAAAAAAAACAGATTGCAAAATCCCTTTAAAAGAAATGCTATTATGGGAATTGTATAATTTATATTGTAAACATAAATGTGAGTGTTTCTTATATTGAGTTTTGTTTTTGAAAACTAATCCTATTGTCGATCTTTTTGAAAAGTAATATGTAAACATTTTTAATAGCTTTAGGATGAATTGTGTGATTAATATTAATTTATTTAAATGGTGTATTTAATATTGTTTATTTTTATCTCAGCTGTTGCTATCTAAATATTAAAAGGATTTAGTTCTTTGATATGGTTACAATGGTGGTTGAAATGTATATTTCTGGAAGATTTTTCTTTTACAATATTATTGTATACTATTTTAATTTTGTTATATTGATAAGTGCCAAATTTAACCTATTTATTTTTATGCTATGTTCTTTATTGTACTTAAAATCAATACTTACTTTGTAGAATTGTTATTTGATATAACTACAAATGCTCTGATTGTTAGCTTTGTCTTCCTAAATTTAAATGTATAGAATTTTATTGCCATTGTTTGAAAAAATGTTATTTGTAGTATATTTGTCTTTTTATCAAATTGATTGGCATGGAATTATCATAATTGTGATGTTTTTATTAATTATTCTATTGTTATTATCTTGAAACTGTGCTTGGCATTTTTAATTAATTTTTTTAATATCCTACTGTAAAGACAGTAATTGAAAATTTTCATAGAAAAATCCTTGCAACTGACTTAAAAAAAAATGGCATTGATATTTTCAAATTTATATTTTAAATAGGAAAAAATGCAGCAATTTTAAGTTTATTTTTATAGCATAGAAGCCCAGTAGTGTAGTGGTCAGCACACCTGTCTGCCCCGCTACGGGTCGCGAGTTCTGCTCACAGCTGGGCAAGGTTCGCTCAACCTTTTCATCCCTTCGGGGTTGATAAAATGAGTACCAAGCTTGCTTGGAAACTAAAGGTCGAGGGTCTCGCGTTGGGCTGACCACCTGGCTGAGGCACATGCTGCATAGCACCTCCAGGGCCCAGGGTCAAATAAACAGAATCGGGCACTGTAGGCCCTGTTCCTTCATGGATTGTACAACCACAGGTTTAGTCTTTTTTGATAGCATGAGTTTCATAAATTTCAAAAACTAGTTATTGAATTCCTTAAAAAAAAATTAAAAATGGGGATGGGGATGATTTTTTAATAATCTAATTTTTATTTTTAATCTGCAAATTTAAATTAAAAAAAAAAAAAAAAAAAAAAAAAAAGAATATGAATGTATTTTTCTTATTTAGAGAGCATTGATCATCTTTATGGAATTTTGTCCAAAAAATCTCCCCTTTTATTTGTAAAAGGTTCTAAAATTCTGAGCTCAGTATTTTATATAAAATACTGTTATATACCTTTAATAGTAAATAACAGTATTTTATATAAAATACTGTTATATACCTTTTATAGTAAATAACAAGAGTTAATTAATCAATCATTTTTTCTTTTTATTTGTGAAATTTTATGTTTATGATGTTTCTAGAACAACCTTTCCTTTGAAAAAATTTTTATGCCTATTATTTAAAAGTGTAAACATATTTTCACCAATAACTTGTATGTTGTTTCTATATAATTGAGGGTCCCCATTTTTTAGTCTATTATGTAAAGAAATCAAGAATATTTATTTATTCAAACTTATAAACAAATTAAATGAACTCTTGGATTTCTTTTACTCTATTTAAATTTCCAGTTCTTATTCTTGTTTGTCGTTTGTTTGTTATTAGAAAAGAAATTTATTTTATTTTATTTTATACTAGTCATACTTTATTGTCTGTTCCTTCTCATCCTCTTCAATTTTCTACTGTTCTCTTTGAAGATTGCTTTTTAACAGACTTTCCTTGAATATTTCTTTTTTAAAATAAAGCATAAAAATCCTTATTCTCTTTATAAATTAGTTTTTTTTTTTTATCCTATTGACAAATGACTGCACATTCTCCTTACCATTTACCTGTGATTGTGCTTAGCATTATTATCAACTAAATTTATTAGAATATGGTAACGTATAGAATACGTAGACTAACAATCCCCTCTTGAATTTTATTATACGTATTACATAACGATTTGGTGATAGTCAATGTGCCTCTGCAAAACTTAAAACCATCAACCAAGGCTTGGTGAATAGACATTTAGTTAGAAGTCTAGCTCCAAATTGGCAAGCGATTTAGCAAAATTCTTTCAAGTCTAGAAATTGTTTGTGCTTTCATAGCGAATTTTTATCGAAAATTATTTATTTATGCTTCATATTTGCAAAAAAATTAAGGTTTAAAAAAATTTCTAAAACTAAAAAAAATTACAAAACTTTTATTGTTTATAATTGTGAATCTACTAGTTTACATTTATATTAAAAGTTAGCATTGGTCTGGACTTGCAAGACTGCAATTTTAATTTATACATATTTCCATAATATCTTTCTCTCTCATTTATTTCTTCTGGAGCAGTACTTGTTGGTACTGTAAAATTGAACCTTTATGTTTAACATTAGCAGTAAACATAAAAAATAATAATAATTAAAAATAATAATAATAATAAGATTATGAAGATTAAGATTTTGCAAGAAATGAAAAAGGCTAAAAGTTCAGTTGCATTATTATACATGGGGACCCTAGTCTTTTTATATTATTCAGTATGTAAGACTTTTCTACAATTGTCTTAATTAATGTGTACATCAGTTATATATGTGTGCAAAAATAAGAATAAATTATTTAATGTACTGTAATGTATCCATGCATTTTTCTCTACTCATACTGTTGTAAAATCCATTTGAGTGTTTTTGCTCTAGCAAAATGATGTACCCATATCACTTGATATTAGGTATGTGCAATCAAACTTACCAAAGATTGTGTGTTGAAGGATAAGTCTATTTTCTTTACTTTGTTGTTAAATTTATTCCTAAAACACTTGTAGGTATCTTTAACTATATACTTAAAACAGTTTACCTGTACATTTACAGGGAAATTATGAATAAAATATTTAAGTTTTATTGTTTTCATTTATTGACTGACCTATATACAAGTCTAGGTCTAGACCCTTTCTTTTTGTATTATAGAAATAAGGAAATCCAGTACAGTTCATATTAGGTCTACCGGAAAATTCTGACCATTTGGAAAGTAAAAGAAAACAATACATTTTTTTATACTTCCGAATATAGTCCAAAATTTTCTACAGTCTCTGATGTTGTCAAAAAAGGATTTTGCTCTCACATGGTCTTAGCAATATCATCGTCAATCAAAGATGGATGCGCAGAGCATGGCTTATCATTAAGGTCGAAATCACCTGCTTCAAATTTTCTAACCATCTCCTGTACGCTCTATTCAAAACTGCATCTTCACCAAAAACATTCACTAAATTTCCAGATGCTTTTGTACCATGTGTTCTTTGTTGGAATTTATACAAAATAAAATGTCATAAATTAACTTTATCAGTAGCCATGTTTACACGATTGCGTCTCAATTAATAATGACATGAGACACTTTTGTTTCTGCTAATTTAGAAGAGCACAAGCATAAAAATGTAATGATAAAGAGAGACAGATACGTCTGAAATGAACATGTTTTTGCGTGTTGAAACTTGAAATAAAATTATCACTCAGAACTTTTTGGTAGACCTGATTTTTATGGGATGCTCCATGCATGCATGCATCTATGATCAGTAGCGTAGTCATTTAAAAACTGTGTCAATGGCCTCAATCAGTTATTTTCAAATAAATTAAACATTTAGGACTAAACTAATAATTAATAAACTATTTATGAGAATAATTAATCCTTCAAGTTTATCAATTGCATAATTGCAAATTCAATGTTTTAATCATTTTAGATAGAAATTTTAAATACTGATTTCTATAGAATTACAATTATCAATTTAATTGGACAATAGGAGGTTCATGGTATAAAAAATCCTGGAGTATCAGTGCATATAATCGTATTTCTCAGTACAATTCGCAAAAGTTAAATCTCTTGTAATTGAAAGTTTCAAATATGAAATAAAATGAATTTAAAACAAAAAAAAAGTTTGCATAACTGCTTTTGAGGACCCTGATATGCAGATTAATATTTTAGAAATGTAATCCCATCAAAAACATCTCATGTAAAAAAAGGCCAAGTCTCCTGACTCTTTGACCGTAAAAAGTTCTGAGATCATGTAGAGCCAAGCTTAGCTCTCTTATTAACTCTGATATTTTAATTCACAAATTACTTCTAGTCTCTACACCTTTAGTAAATGATTATTTTGTGACTTTGCAATTATGCAGCACAGGAAAGTTATTAAGTAAACACTTTACTTATGTTTTGAATTGGGATTAGATTATTTGATTAAGGCTGAATATGAACACGAGGGATAGAAGAAGCGTGAAGGAGGGATGCACCGATTGGGGGGTCTTTGTAAAAGAGGGGTCTGGCTCGTATTCACGTTACATAGGAAGAAAATCACCCAAAACTCCAGCCATCAAGTTTGACCAGTAGAGAGTTTTCGCATCCGGGCTTACAATGTAATGTAAAATTATTTCCATGCTACAAATACATATATGTTCAGTGCTCTTATAGAAACTATTTTATGCAAAACTTTATAAATAAACGTTAATATTAAAATGTAAACAACAGCCTTTACATTTTCGTGCTGCGTCATTGCCAAGTCACAAAATAATCATTTACTAAAGGTGTAGAGACTAGAAGTAATTTGTGAATTAAAATATCAGAGTTAATAAGAGAGCTAAGCTTGGCTCTACACATGATCTCAGAACTTTTTACGGTCAAAGAGTCAGGAGACTTGGCTTTTTTTTACATGAGATGTTTTTGATGGGATTTCACTTCTTTTTGTAAGGAGAAAGCCAAAGAAAGCTTTTCCAGTAGCGTCGATTTCAATTACACTATCTTTAACTTCATAGACTTTATGGCCCCTGATTGCTTCGATGTTCTGCTTTTCCTAGAAAAGCGAATTGGCATGTGTGCTACTGTTTGAAATCCATTCATTGAAATTTTCTAGTAACTATATTAGTTTTCGTTTCAATTTATCAGCTGTTCAATCAAAGTCCTCCAAAGTTAATTCTACTGCAGAGTCCATTTTATAACTTTGTCTGCTTCCAGTCTATTTCCCATTTTTTTAGTTATAGCTCTCGTAATGTTTTCTAAAGTGTTTATTTTAAACTGCAGCTTAACTCTAGACCTTTTTCGTCAGTAAGCTCCAATATTCATACCAGGGTGGGCAACAGAACAGCGCGCGACTTCTTAGCGAGCTATGTCTTCCCATTTCAGAGTGTGAATCGTAACGTTTTAATGTGTGTTTTTGTTTTCGAAAATGGTTTTGACGATAGAGCTCTAGCTTCTTGGAGCTGTTGAGAACGCGATTTCTCGGAACGATTAGCCCTTCCCCTTTTGACCTCAATAGGTGTTCTAATTTTTTTCTCTAGTTGATTTCTCTCTGTGATAGGTATTCATTTGGAAAAATAATAGATTATTGCTAGCTGTTAAGAAGAGGAAGTAGAACGTCAAAGTGACCTCCTAAGAAACTAATCCCAGCTAATCCCAGTGCGCAACCACATACTCAACTATAGCACATCTGATATCATACGACTAGGCTATGTTACCTAGCACAGAAAAGAAAATATAGATGAAACAGATACGAACGATCTCCAGATGTAGGAACTACTCGATGAGGACTTTCTTCGCTGTGATCAAAATATAACATTTCAGTTTTTTCCTTTCAAACTTTCTTCGATCAACAATGTCTTTCGTTGGAATATCATACAATTTCGCGTTTCCCTTCGTTACCGCGTCTTTTCAGCAATTTTGCAGATGCACACTGACATCTAGAATTCAAATTTTACACAATAAAAAACTGTGTCGCCAAAATTTTAAATTCAGTTATTCCTCTTTTTGATATGTAACACTTACAATCAAGTTATTTTTAGAAACAAGTAGGTGAAAGAATTTTACACAAAAGTTTCAATCCTCCATACTTTCGAATTTAAAGTAAATCGTAATAATTTTATTATTTAAATGATTTTAGTACACAGTAGACCGAGCATAGCTCGGTAGTTTTATTTTTTTTAAATATTTATTTTGTTTTAGTAAATGTAGAAATGTGATAGATACTATCCGCAAAACATCAATAAGTTGCGGAGAATATAGCGGAATTTTTGTTAATGCGTCTCCTCTTAAGACGTATCTCCGGTTAATGCGGACAGTTTCATTTCCCCATCATATTTAATTAATGTTAAAGGCATCGTTTATTGCGGATTTCAGTTACAGATGAAAAATGGCCTCCCTTGGAAGTCCACTAACGGTTGTTAACTGAATATTCATATCTACCACTCGTAGTCTTAGCACGGTTGAAAGTGAAAAGTCAGAGAAAATGACGTCATAGTGGTGCAAAAGTGATAAAGTTTAAGTTTTAAATATAAAAATAATCGATTTCTTTTTAATATGTCATTTTTTCTTGGGAAAGGGGAATGTAGAATTTTGATTTTGAATTCCAAAACGATAATTTGAGTACCTAAAAAACATAATTAAAAAAATTATACATCGCAGGGGAGTTTGTATTGCCATTAAAAAACAAATAAACTTTTTTTAACGTATGCGATTATGTTAGTCATATCCTGAGTGTCACTCTCCATGTTTTATAAAAATTGAATTTATTCTTCTTCAACAATTGTTGTCTACGTCAATAGTTTGGCAGCAAATGTGAGCTATTTTGTAAATATGAGGTAAGTTTGACAGCAAAATTCTCTTGCTTTTAAAACTGCTGCTAATTTTGCGCTATGGTCTATTGCCATTGCATCAAACTATAGCAATGTTTAAAATAATATGGTAGTGATGTTAAATATAGCAAAAGTATAAGAGCAGCTATCTATCAAGAAATGTTGTCATATTTGCAGAATGTTTATAAAATATTTAAATTCACCAAATTAACATTTGGTAAAATAAATTAATTTTATTTGGGTACTATTTTATTATCCCGTCGATCAATGTCGCCGAACAATTCCCCAAATTATACAAATTGCTGTATTTTTATTTTAAATAACGAAAAAACAAATAAATTAATAAAATCTTAATAAAATTACAAGTAAAAAGTCGAATTAAAAATCATTTGATGACGTATCAAACACGTGTATGGTGTTTAATGATAATCGTAATGTCAAATGAATGCGACATTTACGATCATCCATTATTGGCATTTAATCTTATAGTTTGGCGATAGTTTTTCGGTCGACGGGATAATCAAGTAGTACCTTTATTTGTTCTAGTCAATTAAAACGAATTTTACTGTATTCAGGACCCAGCTATTTCGTGCTCGATTTAGTATAGTTGACAAACTGCGTTTTATCGTGTTGATAATCCGTGAGCAACAGCATTAGCAACAATTCTGATTACGGAAGATAAAAGATTTTCGAATTTTCCGAATTTCTTAATTTTTCCTTTCTTTGTATCCCAAATACTACCTTCTTACCAAATTTCTAGGGCTACAGGATGTACCTCAGAGACTCAGAGACCACTGACCAGACCCTCCCTCCCAGGCTTGAGGACCCAGGTTTACGGGTTTGTATTCTGGTTCAGCGGGGCGCTGTAGAAGTACAGGCGCCAGATCGCCGCAGGCGTCCACCCACCAGCGGAGATCCCGACAAGCACGTGGGCCGACTGTTTGAGCTAAGCCGATGTTTCTAATTTGAGGAGTGCTCTTTGTAAATCTTTATTTGGCACCGTACACCACATACTCATCGTGCGAAGCGGAATAGGGCTGGACAATTTTGTGTCTAAATGTTGGCAGCTACCTAGCAGAGGGGGGAGAATTTTGAGGGAAGGTACACGACGTAAAAATGCTCTACTTGAGAAGAACTCTAATTGAGATCTGTAATTTGAAGAACTATGTTAGAACATGCCGAGATGCTAGGGGCTGCCAGAGAAGGGAAAATTAGGGCCAAAATGCAAGGCAGACGAATCGCTGCAGAGGGAGACGGGATTTCGCCTTTCTACCGTACCCCACCGGGGAAAAACTGGCTCCGTAGGCTATCCTTTGGAGCGGGTCCGGTAGCTCGTGCGGACAAAGTCCAATTGCACCTAATAAAGAGGCGAACTGTCAAAAAAAAAAAAAAAAAAAAAAAAAAAAAAAAAGGGGGGGGACTTAAGGCTCCCCCGGATGTGCGGCGAGCCACTCATCCAGGGGGGCCGAGGGGGAACCTGTAAGAGAAACTATTGTTAGACATACATTATCATTCATACATTTTAAAACTTTAATGGGTTCTAGATAATCTTTAAGATCCAGATAATGAGGGTGGCTAATCTAAAAAGGTGCTGATTCCCAAGGTTAAATCCTGAGGCTAATCTATGGGGACTGATAAAAAATGTGCTGAATAGTGGGCCATTCCCTTGACTAGGGAGGCCAATGTCGTTAATACCCTCCGAATTACTAAATGCTGGGAGTGGCTGGCCTTAACTTAGCTTATAACTGCGCGAAACTGAGATGAGGACGTGGTGAAACTTATTTAAAAATTCTTAGTGGGGGCCAGGCACTTATATGAGGGGTTCTGTCGTGACCCGGGCTCGAACCCACAGCCTCTCACACTGTGGTATATTGACTAACTCTCACTTAGGAATATAGAGCCCGTGGTTCGCGATGCTTGAGTTCTGCTGGAGACTTGCCTCCTTACAGGGATAATAGGATTGCTAACCTGGTCTAGGGCCTCTTAAGCGGAATTAACTGAAAAAAAAAAAAAAAAAATTAATACTATTAGAAGGGGAGCCGAAAGAAAGACTGCGTTACCAGCGGATGCTCTAGATAATATTGCTATAGATGGGTAGAGAAAGATGCGGCTGTGGACCCTGCCCAGTAGGGTAGCAGGCCGGGTTTCATTTCATACCCCCGTCCCTGGCTGATCGCTGTCCACCGCTGCTAGTAGAAAGATAGTAGTGCTTGCCCGCACACGTGTCCCCTGGAGAGAATTTCTTTCCGGGCGACCGGTCGTTGAGTCCCTTCTAGCTCACGCCCCTGGCTTGCGCCACGTGTGACCGGCCTAGAAGAAGAGAAGGATGGGAGAGGTTTTAATTTTACGTATGGTTGGAGAATAGGCGTTGCGAGGGTGCCATTCCGTGTCTCCGTCCTTAGCCCACCCCACCTCACAAACCTCTTTCGAGGCTGCTTGGTACGGATGCTTGCCCGGTGTCCCGCAGTACCGGCGCGTGGCTTTCGCTGCTAATGGACTAGATTCCCTTCCCTGCACCCCCTCACGCTTGAAGGCGAAAAGGGATAGAAGTGTGGGGGTTGCCTCCCCCGGTAACGCAGGGGGAACTGAGCTGATAGCAAATATGCTTAAAAGTTAGATTTGGAAGGGGGAAGCAAGAGCGCCCTAGACCCAAAATAAACTAGAATGGAAATCTTACTGCTGGGAAATGGCTTACTTGTCGCTGAAATTGGTTAGCTGAAAACTGAGTTTGTACTTACCTTGTTATTCTTTTTTATCTTTTGTGCACTTGACAACACACGGACGGACGGAGATGTGCCGGAGGCGGGTGCCGCTTCTTGATTTGCCATTGTGTGTAGCTTGCTCGGCCGGTAAAGTTGTTGCATTTCGTCTGATGCGGGGCTCCTGTTGAGGGCCGTGGCCAGCTGTTGCTACACGGCTACCGAACACTCTCATAGGACAAAGACAAATTGTGCATTTTATAATTTTTATGTGGCAATAGGAAACCTAAGCCCTTTTTTATATATATATATATATTTTTTTTTTTTTTTTATATTAACATAAAAATACATAAAACATATAACACATTAAATACCGTTACTTACTTAAAGTTCTTGAGACCGATGGCTGGGTGTTGTTGCTTCTTGTTGTGTACTGTTGTTCTGTGTGTGTGGTGTTAAGAATGGAAGGGTGAGTGTGTACTCTGGTGGTGCTCCAGGAGCGCCGTGTTGCTATCTGCGTCTAACTGTTTGCCATGAGCTGGTTTTGTTTGTCCTTTGTGAGTGGTCGTGGTTAGGTATCCAAGATACCCTTTCCACCCCTCTGATACTTGTGATCCTCACCCTTCCTGAAATGACGTCCTGCCCTGACGCGAGTGCCATGCCCTTATCTGATTGCAACTGCCTGATCCGAAAGAGAGTCCGGTAGATCGTGCAGTCCGGTGAGTTTGCCTGGTGGTTGGTGTTCTTGTAGGAGACTGCGTAGCCCTTGTTTGCTGCGTTGTAACTGGAACATGCGTGGCATCTTCGATTTTTGCTCTTGCACTCCGTGTACAGACCTCAGATTTTTGAGGATCGGTGAGTCAGTCAGTCAGTGTGGAAAAAGCGAAACTTTGATTTCATATATTTTCTGAACAAGAAAAGATAGAAACGCGGAAATTTAAACATTTGCTTCCGTTTGAAGAGTACTTTTAGAAAAACAAAATTTCAAGTTCCTGGGAAATTCCAGCGCAGGTTTATGGGACTGTCAAAAGTACCCTGAGGTGCTTCCAGAAAAGGATGCTTACGGCTGTGCTTTCTCGACTTGGCAGGGACACTACCGTGCCCCCAGATCAATGGTAAAATGAGCAAGCACCTAGGATACCATTGTATGTTTATATTGATTTATCCAAAACAAACCTGGTTACAACAATTAAAGTTTGAGCCAAGTCACGATAATTAAAATATGTCAATTGGCTGTTAACCTGATTACAGAACTTTCCCCAATTAAAGAAACATTCAAGTATTTAAAACATCTCCAATTCATATCTACCATTTCTGTTTCTCTGGTATGCTTATCAGATTTAAATGAATTATAACAAATTGAAGCATAAAATCAGAAGTTTGGTGAGTTTATACTTTTCAAAACTACAGTAGAGCGTCGATTATCGGAACTCAAATTAACCGAACTTCCAATAATCCGAACAGCATATTTCTCACAAAAAAATTTTAACCAAACTTCCAATCATCCGAACAACCTATTTCTCTCATTTTTTTATTTATTTTTTAACCAAACTTAAAATTATCCAAACACCCCTTTTCTCTCATTTTCTTCCCCTTCAGATTTAGTATGCGAAATCGTATAACAAAATCGAACCGATAGTGTATCGTTGGGAGCAGTAACAACGAAAAAGAAAATGAAAACGAATGCTCTGAAAATGACCAATGTCCATCACATAACGAAGCCTTTGAATGTTTGGAAACAGATATGAAATGGCTCGAATGGTAGAGGAACGCTGATCTTATTCAACTAACGTATTTACGAATAATTCTAAATATGGCAGAATTGAAAAGAATGTCTCCTTTGAAGCAAGCAACAATCTTCAAAGCAAGTTTTTTGCTTAAATTATAATTTCTGGAGTTCAGAAGATAATAAAAAAAGAAAAAGAAAATTTTAAATGATGAAAAAGTAAACAAAAAAATTAAAAAAGACAAAAAAATTAAAAAGAAAAAAAAATTGAACACACTGTCACTAGCCATTGCTGGCACTCCTAATCCTGGATAAAGTGTGGAGGTTTTAGTATAGTCAGGAACATCCCTTAAATTGCCTGCCCATTTATCCGAACTAGGGTCGGTCCCGACTTGTTCGGATAATCGGCACTTTACTGTATGCCTAAAATTTCTTTAAAATGCAAATTAAGATTTTTTTATGAACGCCTATGGAAAATAACATTGAATATCCAACTTCCTATCATCTGCAATCGTTATGTGTCAGTTAGTTTA
The DNA here is from genome assembly GCA_963932465.1 of Maratus speciosus. Taxonomy (NCBI): domain Eukaryota; kingdom Metazoa; phylum Arthropoda; class Arachnida; order Araneae; family Salticidae; genus Maratus; species Maratus speciosus. The sequence goes on along the minus strand of OZ010786.1, from coordinate 91,939,079 downwards.
AATTTATCATACATTCATTTAAATTTGTCCTACATTTTTATATTAAAAGGCTAAGAAAACCAGTGTCTCCAACATTTTCAGAGACTTGTCATAACGTTACTTTACATCCTATATTGAATGCAGTGTAAATCATGGAATCATCGTTGTGGCATATGGTTGAATAAAGTAATTCTCACAATTTAGTTCGTTAAATAATGCCAGGTAGGTGGCTAGTAATGAATAAAAATAAAATAACCCTAATTATTCGAATTTTTTCTTCAACAATGGAACTAACCTGATGGCCACCATTTTGAAAAAAAAAATAATGAAAAACTTTTTTAATTAAAAATAAAATTTAACAAGAAAGAAAAATCAAGCATAGATTATAAAACATTTCCAACATCCCTCAGAATACTGTAACAAAGCTTCACTATTTAATAAGGTGAAAGATGACTAAGTAAACAATTAGGAAAATGTATAACACATTTGAAAACCCAATTCCAGCCCTGTATATAATCTGTTGGAAATGGATGATGATTTGTAATTATATTATGGTTATATATATATATTGCATAGTAAAATTTAATTTAATTCGAAAATGCATAACACAATTTAAAATTCCCCTTCTACAATTTCCGTCAATAAGCGGAAATGTACTTGAATTCTTATGTGAACCCTGTATATGATCTATAGAATTTATACACACATCAAGTAATATTCAAAAAATTAGTTACATATAAAAACGCATACCATAACTGAAAATATACTTCCAGCAATTAGCACTCATAGAGAGTAATGCAACAGAATTATTTTGTCTGTCCCTCTAAATGAACGATAAATGCCTGTGCCTACCATCTTCTAATAGTAAGCATGTGGTAGTGAGCTCAGTTATGTATATAATTTTTGTTCAGCTATGTTTTAATTAGTGTAACATCATTAAAAAAACATTGCATATGATTTTTCCCTATGGATTATAATGCAATGGAATTTTTGTGACTGCTCCTGTAAACAAACTACAAATGCTATACCCTTCATTTTCAATACTAAACATGCCATAGGGTATCTCAATAACATCCGTCAATTGGATGACAATGTGAGCATATTTACACGAGTTAGAGCAAGGACAGACTATCCGAAGCCATAAAAAAATTTCAACTATGTTTGAAAGTGTTAAAATTGGATTTTTTTAAGTTAGTGTGGGACGCTTTCTTTAAAACATGGGGGTCATTTTCTCAAATTTAAACATTTCAACATTGTAAAATTGGGTAATCTAAGTTTTTATTTATTTTTACATTATTATTTTACGTATAGTACTCTGTAAAGTGATCGGGAAGTTGAGTGGAATCACTCCAGGCTTTTAGGTAGCTTTCTTTACAAAAAAGCTACCTATTGCAGCCGTTCGGAGGAAAGCGATTTCAAAAAATTTTGGTATATTTTCATCGATCATGACCCCCAGACCCCGAAACCACCCTCCGTTCAAAATTGATATATATATATATATATATATATATATATATATCTGACATATGTCACACTGTAACTCCCGTAATTATAAACCGATTTCGATGTAATTCGGTGTGTACATAGTACATACCAATGTCTCGACCGAGTTCGTTGGCCAGCTTCATCCGCCGTTTTGTTTCAAAATGGCGGCCATTTAAAATTTTTAAAAAAATTTAAAACTTGAAATGTGGTACCAAAAAATTAAAAATGGAAAAATATTTTTTTCTTATGTATTTGACCTTTATACAAAGATTCCGGAGCAGTTTTTGTTTCGTCTATATCTTAAAAAATGGCTGAGTTATAGCATTTTGAATTTCTAGCGTGGCTGACATTTTGAAACGTCCTGAATTTTGTCACGCGATAAAAGGCGTATTTATGAACCGATTTGGATGTAATTCGGTGTGTACATAGTACATACCAATCTCTCGACCGAGTTCGTTGGCCAGCTTCATCCGCCATTTTGTTTCAAAATGGCGGCCATTTAAAAATTTTTTAAAATTTTAAAATTTGAAATGTGGTACCAAAAAATTGAAAATGGAAAAATATTTTTTTCTTATGTATTTGACCTTTATACAAAGATTTCGGAGCAGTTTTTGTTTCGTCTATATCTTAAAAAATGGCTGAGTTATAGCATTTTGAATTTCTAGCGTGGCTGACATTTTGAAACGTCTGATTTTTGCCACGTGATAACAGACGTATTTATGAACCGATTTGGATGTACCTTGGTGTGTACATAGTACATACAAATAACTCAACCGAGTTCGTTGACCAGCTTCATTCGCCATCTTGTTTCAAAATGGTGGCCATTTAAAAAAATTAAAAAAAAATAAATTTAAAATGAGATACCAAAAAATTGGAAAATGAAAAAGACTTTTTTTGTATGTGTTTGACCTTAATACAAAGATTCCGGAACAGGTTTTGTTTCGTCTACATCTAAAAAAATGGCTGAGTTATAACATTTTGAATTTCTATTGTGGCTGACATTTTAAAACGACCTGATTTTTGTCACGCGATAACAGGCGTATTTATGAACCGATTTGAATGTAACTTGGTCTGTACATAGTACATATCAATGTCTCGACCGAATTCGTTGGCCAGCTTCATTCGCCATCTTGTTTCAAAAGGGTTGCCATTTAAAAATTAAAAAAAATTAAAAATTTAAAATGAGATACCAAAAAATTGAAAAATGAAAAATATTTTTTTGTATGTATTTGACCTTAATACAAAGATTCCGGAACAGTTTTTGTTTCTGAAAATTTGTTCTTTTGTTTATATCTTAAAAAGTGGTTGAATTATAGCACTTTGAATTTCTATCATGGCTAACACTTTGAAACGATCTTGTATTTGTCACGCGATACCACACTTATTCGCCTATTTCGATGGAAGTAGGCATGTGGATAGTATACATCAATATCTCGACCAAGTTCGCTGGCCAGCTTCATCAGCCATCTTGTTTCAAAATGGCGGCCATTAAATAAAAAAAAAATTATATTTAAAGTGAGGTGCAAAAAAATCAGAAATTGAAAAATGTTTCTTTCTTAAGTATTTGACCTTGATATAAGGATTCAGGAGCATTTTTTGTTTGTCTTCATCTTAAAAAATGGCTCAGATATAGCAGTTTCAATTTCTAAAGTGGGTGACATTTTGAAAAATCTGATTTTTTGCCTGCGACAGCACTCGTATATATCAACCGATTCCGATATGAGTGAGCATGTGCACAGCAATTACTAAGGTCTCGACCAAGTTCACTGGTTAGCCTCATCCACCACGTTGTCTTAAAATGGCAGGCACTTTAAGAAATCGCCGAATTTGGCAGCCAAATATAAGTGACTTTAAATAAAAGCAGCTTGGATAAAGCTGACTAATTTCGCGAAATTCTCATTCATAATGATTTAGTATTGATAAAAATTAGTATTGAATCTCCTACATTCGGTTTCCACTTAAATGAGCTTCGTGTGTTTGAATAATATAAGTTGGCTTTTTAAAAATAAGGAATATGAAAGCTACCTCTTCCTCCCGGCACTGGCCGGAAGGACTTTTTTCTTTTTCAGTAGTATTTGAGATTTTCGATGTATTTTATCTGCAGATATAATGTAAAAAATATCTTATTTATTTATTTTTTTTTTTTTTCTTCATCCATTACCCATTCTTTTCAAGCTTTCACCTCATTTTTTTAAATAATTTTTTTTATACTTATTTTTATTTTAGTGAAGAGATTTCTGGATCGCTTTGATGCTGTAAGTAAATATGTTTAAAAGATAAATATGCTACCATCACATTGGTAAATAAGCACGGTTCCAAGTTCTTTTATCTGATCATGTTGTTGCGTCTTCTGTTTGATAATTACTTTCAACATCAGCGGCAACCTAGTTTCCTTTTTCAAATATTTGCCTAATATCTGAAAGCTTCGATCTCTACTAAGTCGTTTGTCATTTATTAATATTTAAAATGCTTGATAGGTTTTTGTTTGAAAGAAAAAGAGAAACCATGCATCAAGCATAGATTATGAAATACTTTCCAACACTGTCAGAATACTGTAACAAAACTTTACAGTTTATTAATGCGAAAGATGTCTAAATAAACATTTTGTACAACGCATTTGAAAACTAAATTTCTCCGATTACCACCAACAGTCGGGAAAATATCTAAGTTTATTTTATTTATTTATTTATTTATTTATTATTTTTGCGCAGCCCCGTATACGATCTATATATTTTTATATATAATGTTACGTAGTAGGTTTAAAAGTTAGTTCAGTTAAACGCATAGCACGGTTGAAAGTTCTCATTCAGCAATTGCCGCCAATAAACGGAAATGCACTTGAGATCTTTTGCGAATCCCTGTATATAATCTAATGGATTTATATACACTAAGTAATATATATGTCGTAGGCTAATTGAGATATCCTGCTCTTTGCAAAGAGCCGGGCTAATTGGAGAATCCATCTCCCTTTTTCCAATTAGACTGATATTTTTCAGGCTTATTGCAAAGAGCCTAGAAAGCGTTAGGCTAATTGAAAAATGACCACTTATTATCCGATCAGGGTGATATTTTTAGCTCAAAGGCTATCAAAGCCTGAGAGCTTATGTGCCCGCCGATTCTGTATGTACGTGTGTACGTACGTATGTACGTAACGCGATAACTCTTGATAGAAAAATCCGATTTGCTTCAATTTTTTTTTCTAGGTTCATTCTGATAAGGTGCTTCCCTGATTAGTTTTTGGGTTTCATTGGTTAAGGATAAAGGGGGGCTAGTCCCCCCCCCTTAATTTATATAAATGGGTTTTTCATGCAGAAATATTCGATTTGCTCCAAATTTGGTATACCGGTTTATTGTGTTAAGGAGCTTCCCTGATTAGATTTCATTTGGAAGTTCATTATTTAAGTATAAAGGGGGCTGCCCCCCTTAATTTAGATAAATCGGTTTTTCAGGATGAATTATTCGATTTGCTCCAAATTTGGTATACCGGTTTATTAAGTTAAGGAGCTGCCTTGATTAGATTTGGAGGTTCATTAGTTACATATAAAGGGGGGCTATCCCCCCCCCCCCGTAATTTAGATAAATGGGTTTTTCATGCCGAAATATGCGATTTGCTATAAATTTGGTATACCGGTTAATTATGTTAAGCAGCTTCCCTGATTACATTTGGAAGATCATTATTATGTATAAAGGGGGGCAATTGCCTCTCCCCTTAATTTAGACAAATGCGTTTTTCATGTAGAATTATTCGATTAGCTCAAATTTGGTATACTGGTTTATTATGTTAAGGAGATGGCTTGATTAGATTTGGAGGTTTATTAGTTAAGTATAAAGGGAGGAAAGGGGGGGTGGGCTCCCCCCCTTCTTAATTTAGGTAAATGCGTTTTTAATGCAAAATTATTCGATTTGCTCCAAATTTGGTGTACAGGTTTATTATGTTAAGGAGCTTCCCTGATTAGATTTGGAGGTTCATTAGTTAAGTATAAGGGGAGGAAAGGGGGGCTACCCCCCCCCCCTTAATTTAGATAAATGGGTTTTTCATGCAGAGTTATTCGATTTGCTCCAAATTTCGTATACCGGTTTATTATGTTAAGGAACTTCCCTGATTAGATTTGGAGGTTCTTTGGTTAAGTAGAAAGGGGGGCAACGGGGACTAATCCCTTCATTTATTTTTCGAGGGGCATTATTCTTTGAAATAAGAGTATAATATACAATTAGTGTGAATAGCCTGTGAGCTCAATGCCATCAGTTTAACTGGGCAATTTTCTTTTTATTAGGTTTATTAACGCATAACCCTACCCAAACCCGAAAAATAAATTACAACAGACCGTACCCCGATCCGAGCAAGACAAAATAATTTCAGTCTACATGCAACCCGACCCGAACCTGAGAGTTCCATTTGAAAAAACCCGAAATCCCGAACCAAATCTGATAACCAACAAAAATATTCCAAAGATCCATAACCGGATCAGAACAAGACAAATTAGTTTCCGTGGACACGCAACGCTGCCAGAACCTAAAAATTCCATTCGAAGTCAAACTGAAACCCGTCCCGAACCAAATCTTAACCGACAAAAATATTCCAAAGAACTATAACCCGATGCAAGCCAAACAAAATAATCTCCGTCCACCGGCAACCCGATCCGAACCTGAAAGTTCTAATTGAACTCAATCCGAAACCTGGTTGTGGTCGGTTTTCGGGTTGACTTCAAATGGAACCTTCAAGTTCGGATCCGGTTGAAAAAAAATTAAACTAAATTAGATAAATCTGCATGAAAACCCATTTATCTAAATTAAAGGGAGGGGCAATTGCCCCCTTTTATACTTAACCAATGCACCTCCAAATCAAATGAAGGAAGCCATATCGCAATAAACTGGTATATCAAATTTGAAGCAAATCGAATAATTCTGTACGAAAAACTTACTTATCTAAATTAAGGGGACACTAGCCCCCATCCCTCCTTTATACTTAACCAATAAATCTCCAAATCTAATCAAGGCAGCTCCTTAACATAATAAACCGGTATACGAAATTTGGAGCAAATCGAATAACTCTGCATGAAAAACCCATTTATCTAAATTAAGGGGGGGGGCTGTCTAGCCCCCCTTTCCTCCCTTTATACTTAACTAATGAACCTCCATATGTTATGAGGGAAGCTCCTTAACATAATAAACCGGTATACGAAATTTGGAGCAGATCGAATAACTCTGCATGAAAAACCAATTTATCTAAATTAAGGGGGGTAGCGCCCCTTTATACTTAAATAATGAGCTTCCAAATCTAATCAGGGAAGCTCCTTAACACAATAAACCGGTATACCAAATTTGGAGCAAATCGAATATTTCTGCATAAAAAACCCATTTATATAAATTAAGGGGGGGGAGACTAGCCCCCTTTTCCCCCTTTATCCTTAACCAATGAACCCCAAAAACTAATGAGGGAAACACCTCATCAGAATGAACCTAGAAAACAAAAATTTTGAAGCAAATCGAATAACTCTGCGTGAAAAACCCATTTATCTAAATTAAGGGGGGGTGTCTAGCCCCCCTTTCCTCCCTTTATACTTAACTAATGAACCTCCAAATGTAATGAGGGAAGCTCCTTAACATAATAAACCGGTATACGAAATTTGGAGCAGATGGAATAACTCTGCATGAAAAACCGATTTATCTAAATTAAGGGGGGTAGCGCCCCTTTATACTTAAATAATGAGCTTCCAAATCTAATCAGGGAAGCTCCTTAACACAATAAACCGGTATACCAAATTAGGAGCAAATCGAATATTCCTGCGTGAAAAACCCATTTATATAAATTAAGGGGGGGGGGGGACTAGCCCCCTTTTCCCCCTTTATCCTTAACCAATGAACCCCAAAAACTAATGAGGGAAGCACCTCATCAGAATGAACCTAGAAAACAAAAATTTTGAAGCAAATCGGATATTTCTATCAAGAGTTATCGCGTCACGTACACAGACATCGCGTCACATACGCGTCACATACAGAATCAGCTTGAACATAAGCTCTCAGGCTTTGATAGCCTGTAAGCAGGGGCGTAGCTACCGTGGAGCAGTTGGAGCAGACTGCTCCAGGCGCACGAATCCTAAGGGCGCAAAATTAGAAAAAGCAAAATAAAGATGTCTTAAAATATTTGTATTTTTTTTTTTTTTTCATTATTTATCAGACATTATAGATGAATCTTGTTACAATCAGCGTATTTCTATGATATTTTACCTTGTGTTTAATCTCAACTATTTCGATTTAAAATATGTTTTCATAGACAGTTGAAAGAAATGACTTCTATTCAGGAAGTTTTAATTTTAATTAATACCACCATATTGCAGCCTCAAGTAACTTCTGATGATGATTCTGATGAGTAACATGATGATTACTGTGCGGAAATAATGGTAGCCAAAGAATTCACCGCTGAGAAACCTATATGTACGATGTAACAGTAGTAATTTACGATAATTATTTTACGATTTGGAAAAAATAGCCTGACAAGTTGAAGAAAATTATTGTCCATTTTACAGACGAAATCTAAGAAAACGAAAATTTTGAAGGGTTTTTTTTTTGTTTGTTTTGTGGAAACTAAACATGTATTAATACAGATTACAAAACAATAATAAGAGCTGGATTTAAACATATTCCACATTAGCTCACGGCGACAAAATTTAGACGGGAGGGGGGGGGTGTGCGGGTAAGGGGAAGCAGCAACTTAAAATTTGTGAGTATTATTTTTGAGATTTTGAAGAATCGATAAGCTTGAAAAAGAGAGAAAAAGTTAAGTACCCAATTCAGTGTTCCGTAGGGCCTGATTATAGACTATGCAAAATTACACCCCTTTTTGATAACAGTATTTTTCCGCATTAAACCTTATTTAATCGCATAATTTTAGGATTAAATAAGGCTGACTGGCCCGCCGGGCAACCGACCTGCAGGACTGTGCGCCCTAAACCGGGTAAAGCTGCTCCCTCCCTTAGGTGAAGCTAATAGTTTTAAAATTTGCTATACGCATTACATATGAAAAGTCTTAAATCATTTAATAATTTAAAAAAAAAAAACACTTTTTTGAATCATTTTTTATTAATGATTTTTATTTCTCTTTGCAAGGCAAAAGAATTGATTTTTTTTCTTGAAAGTTTCTTTGCTTCAGAGGACCATTTAAATCTTTTAAAACCTAATGTGTATGTTCTGTAATTTTCTTTGTGACCAATAGCGACATGGTCTGCCCCAAGAATTCTCAACCTGTCTGGTACCAAACAGCGCGGCCTCTCTTTAAATATACCGGGTGTCCCAAAAAGGACTGACTGATTTTAAAATTCAATAACTTGCAAACGGTGAGAGATATTTAAAAAATTCTTGCAGGAGGGTTGTGCATAAGGTCAAAAGTTTTATTACAGTGATTTTCGATTTTAGTTTGAATTACAAACAATAGATGGCGCTGTAAGCAATAGTCGCTAAATACAGGCTCGATTTCTGGTCCTTTCTCTTGTTCCATGCTGAAAAAGGAGATGGAAATGTATTATCCGGGCCACGAAGTACCAAAAATCGAGCCTGAATTCAGCGTCTATTGATCGCAGCGCCATCTATTATTTGTAATTCAAACTAAAATTGAAAATCACTGTAAAAAAAACTTTTGACCTTATGCATAACCCTCCTGCAAGAATTTTTTAAATATCTGTCACCGTTTGCAAGTTATTGAATTTTAAAATCAGTCAGTCCTTTTTGGGACACCCGGTATATATACGTATTTTATTTTATTTAGTTTTTTGTAAAATCATTTATCAAGTATTTGTTTGAAATGTGTAGACTTCGTGTATTCGTACAATACTGTGATTGTAATTTCCCCTATATATGTGTGTATTATATTGATTTTTGCGCTTGATGTGCAAAAGTATTTATAAAGAATATTTTCGGCGTAGAAAATGTAATTCAAACATTCTTTTTTGTTAAAAATTACATTTTAATATGAAAACGAGACTGTTTCAATATTGTCTATAAATGTGATAATCAGAACGGCGGTCAGCTATTTTGTATACTAGGGGGCTCGGCCCCCTACGAGCTACGCTCGCCAACCCCCTTCCAGACACCGTAGACTCTAAATGCACGCTAATTTGATCGGCTTTAAAAAGATTTCGAAAGATTGAATTATAATTTAAAAAACAGTGGCGATCTCTCTATAAACGGATTTCTATTCATTTCTCTTTGATTGGGGAATTTTAACGCCAAATCCGTTGTGGTACTACTTGATTATCCCGTCGACCCATTTCGCCAAATTATATAAATCGCCAAACCACTCGCCAAATTATACAAATTGACATAATTTTTATTTTAAATAACGAAAAAACAAATAAATTAGTACAACATTAATAAAAATACAAATAAAACGTCGAAATAAAAATAACTTGATGACGTAGACACGTGTAACAACATTTCAAAAAAGCTAATATAAAAGGAATTAAGTAAACAGAGTCTTTGTCTCCTGGTATTTTTTAACAAAGTGAAAAGAAAGTTCTTTTAAATGAGACATTTTAAATTAATCGTTTTTAATCTGACGTAATTTTGACCAAACTATTCTTTCTCTTTTTAATATTCACGTGAAAATGCTTGTGTTAGAAATTAAATATTATTTGCGCTTTCCTAACAAAAATAGTTGAAAAGTATCCTCTTAAAATATCAAATAAATGTCTAGCGAAATTTCTAAATTTAAACCGTTTTGCAATATTATTTTGTGTTCATTTTATGTAATAACTGTAATGTGACGTAAATATGACGTAATTTCTCCTATTTAAGACTTCTAACGCATGTTAATAAATTTATTGCTTTACAAATTCCTTTCTTACTTAAAATTCACGTGTAATTATAGTTTTTATGACATAATTTTTAATAAGTTCCTGCTTGTTGTACATAATTATTTAATTCTAATTCCAAATGTTTTTTCTGTTTATATAATAGTCACGTGTAAATAATTTTTTTAATTTATTTACACGTATAAATATTTTTTTTTTTTTTTTTTTTTTTGAAGCAAACATTATTGCTTCCGCTGTTTATACAGTTGGCAACAGTTTAAATTAATATCACTTTCTAAAATCTGTTAAAAATATCTCTAGAAATGCTGAAAATCTGAATTTAAAATAGAAATAAAACCTCAAAAAATTAGTCAAAATAAAAAAATTAATGCAATCTGCACTCCGGCAAATTCTAACGCATAAAATGATCTAAAAATGATTAAATTCCTATGAACAGTTTTTGCTCCTATAAAACTTTTTTAGTGGAACGATTTTGTCCAACTTTAGCATTAAATATCTCTTAAAATAATTCTTCGATCTGAAAACTGTCTGCATCAGCGTGTTTATCATACATTTCTGTATAATACTACCGATTTTCATATTTTTGTAAGCATTATTTTTCTTAATATTAACGAAGAAAGACCTCCGGTCACAAAAAATTCAAAACCGGCGGCGGCGGCGGTGACAGCGGTAGTTACTTTTTTTTAGAATAGAGAGATACGTTAAAACAGGACTGTTTTTTTTTTTTTTTTTAATTTTTAAATCGATTTTTCACGCAGTCATCGAGCTCGTATTTCAGACAAAATCGTGTTAAAGATATATGACAAGATTTTTCCCTTCGTTGACTGTTTTTTCTACTTTCGTCGGGAAATTCCGTTGAAAACGCCATCTTTGACAATGTTTTCAGTAAGATCTATTGTGTTTACAAAAAATCCGGAAAACGTCTTTCGATTACAAAGTTTCTGAATAACAACACATGCCATTTCTCGAGCAAAAATTAATTAAAATGCATGTCATAAAATTGCCCCTTTGGATTTAAGAACAGCCTTAAGAAATAAAATCATAAAAATTTCAGGTTCATTTAAGAATATTATCACGGGCCCGGGCAACACTGGGTAGGTCAGCTAGTCTATCTATATTATAAAGGACAAACATATCTGTGCGTAACGCATACGTCATTTTGCGAATGGCAACATTTTGAAATTTGAAATAAAATTTTGGTTTTGCAATTTTCTCTACTGGATTTTTTAAAACTTCCAAACATCGCACATTTTAAATTTTTATACCGTCGTATGGGGAAAAAAATGCTCTCTTAAATGCAATTTTTTTTAAAGCTGTACCTCAATTTAATTTTGAGATATTAATTTTTTTGTAGTTTTTATTACTTTTTTTGTAATCGTGGCAACTGAAGTACTCCATTTCTGTTGAAAGTAAAGGGGGGGGGAGGGAAAATAGTAGATTGCTATATCTTTTTGTTGCCATTTTCTCATAAAAACTGAAAAAAAAATTGAAATTAAAATACGAGCTATGTCAAGAATATCGTCTGTTACAAAATCCGATGGGTTTTAGCTTTATTTCGTTTTTATCAATTAAATGATTTTTAGTTTATTGCAAACTTACTTTACAAACGATACAACGCTTTCTCTTTACAAAAATGAGTTTTAAAGAATATTTGTGTGACTTATTTTCCCCGCATTTGCTTAATTCGTATCAAAAATCTGAAAGAATGCAATTTCATTAATCCGTGTGTAATTACGTTTTCCGAATTAAAAAAAAATATATAAAGGAATGACTTCTGCGGATGCAATTGACGTCATTTTATAAAAAAAAAGCATGTATTTTAATTCTTAAAACTGAAATATGTTTTGCAGAAGTGCGTCATTTTCACCCCATTTGAAAAGTGTTCTATGAAACTTCTTCAAAATGATCGTAATGAGATAACTTTTATTATTGCAATGAAGAGATAAATAAGGAGCTTTATTTATCTTTATTCGTGTGATTATCTGCTAAAAATTCAAAATTGTTGATAAAAATTGTTTTAATGGCGCAAAATCCCATTAGGGACATAATACGTTGAACGAAAAATTGCGTACTGCTTTTGAAAACAGGCATTTTCCTCATAAAGTTTCCTTATTTTTTTCCTTCTGTATGTCTACGAAGTTTTAGACACTAGGTGAAATTCTTAAGTAAGTGAAAATGACGTCATGTTTAAAAGAAAACGATGATTTTCTTAGATAAAGCTAAACTTTTTAATGAAAATACGTAAAAAAGAAACATAAATTACGGCAGTTTTTACTCTCCGGTACTGAGATCAGAATCTCGAGTTAAGAGTGCGACTGTTCACATGCAAAGATTTTGTTGACAATCGTGACTTCACGATTTGAGTTAAAATGATTTTAAAATGATCAAATTAAAATACCAATTTTTTAAAAAGGGTGATTGCATGTAAGAGAGGTTAATTTTTAAATTTATCTCTATCGCGTGGAGCTCGATTAAGAAAGATTAATCCATTTGCTCTTGAAACAACATAAAGAGTTCATCATTTTCTTACGACTAATATCCCTTAAACAAAAGTAAAACTTCCTCTATGATTAAATAAATAAAATAATATAAATAAAACACAAATTTAACAGACATGTAATTGAACTACGCGCGTAAAGTTCTGAAATGATCAGAAAATAAAAGGAAGCCGTAAGCAGCAAAATCTTGGGCTAATAACTCCTAGCATGCGGCTAATACGAAAAAATCGTTTTGATAAATTTCAAAAGTTTATTTGATTGTATAATTCACATTTTCCATCCTTCTTTAAGATTTTATTCGAATGAATAATAAATACCCTATGCTTAATTTCGACTTATTGAGATCTAAAGCGCTAAGTACTAGAACCTTTTAACATGTTTCCATCTTAGGGTCCTGCTCTCAACTATCAGTTGGCCCCCTTTGGACCTCCTATTATATCTCCCTTAAAAATGGTCTGATTCAATAACTTTTTTTTTTTTTTATTGTAACAACATGATAGGAAATCCAGCTACTACGCGAACAACATAAAAAATTTTCAGACTTCAGCTACCACAAAATTTTAAAATTAATCGCCTTCTTGGGGCCTTTGCTCAGCTACATTCCAGTTGAGACCCTGGACCCCTGGGGTTTGGTATAAGGCCACTTTAAGTTTTTGTGCCCTTAATTGTTAATAAATCGCCCCTTTTAATCCGTCTTTCGTTTTTGGGGCTCTTTTTTCATTTGGCTTTTTTTTTTTTTCGTTCTTACATTTCAGTTCAGACACTAGCCCCCTAGGGTAACTTTTTGTGCGCCATGCATTTTTCACCCACTAATTCTGTTACATTCTCATAGCATAACTTCAAAATTGAGTCTTGGTCTTCTCTCCCCGAGCCAACACCTTCATATTTTTATTGGGGTTCTAGAGCTCTCTTTCAAAGCATTTCTATGAAATTTTTTTCTAATGATTAATACATATACCCAGTGGTGGGATTCAGCCGGTTCGCACCGGTTCGGTAGAACCGGTTGTTAATTTGTCTTGAGTTCGGCGAACCGGTTGTTAAAATGATTCTTTAAATGCGAAAATCGCATTTACATTACTTTGCTTTCTTTAAATGTTTATCTGCACAACATTGTTTTGTAGGCATAACTTTGTGATAAGTCCTGATTAATTTTATTTAATAAAATAATATTTCATTTGGAACAATAATATATTTTTTCTTCGTCACTCCTTGCTGGACAGATAATTACACCTGTTTATTTTCTATTTAATTTACATCCAAAATTGTTAATTGGTCCAAATCATCCAAGCAACCTCATAGTAAATTGGTATATAATTTTATATACCTTAGACAAATTCAAATAACATAAGTGATCGTAATTACATAATTCTAGTAGAAGAGCAACGCGAAGCATTAATAAAATTAAATTATAATCCGCGTCAAAATGTAATTATTAAATTTAATTAATTACGAATAAAATTAAGAGTTTGCATTGTGAATTATTTAGACGAACTCTTCCACTTATGAATTAAACTAAAATTTAAGCTGTAAAAATAAATTGACACACCTTAAACATTATCAATTAAATAATTACAGAAACTTTTTAAAACTTGATTAAATATTTTATTTACATTGAACACAACTATATACAGAAATACATAATATTAATTCAAAAAAAAAGAAAGCAACACTTTTGTTTGCTTCTCATTATTTTATGTATATTTAATCTTTAAAAAAAAAGACAATATTTTCATTTACTCTTATTATTATATATTTTTCTTTTTGCTAAAAGAATAATTCTCTTTCATTTTTAAATTACCTTAATTATATTTAATTATTGGTTTTGTTGGATCTCAGATTGCTCTCTACCATAAAATATCAGAAAAGGATATTTATAATTTCTCATATGATTTCAAGTGGTAAAAGAAAAAGTTTAAGGTAGTACCTTATTTCATATACGGGATGGTGGCCTTTATTCATCAAATTCAGAGTTGTCGCGTTGCTAAGGATCATATCCATATGTCATCAGGAATCCGCTTCTTATCAGAGCGGCGATATCGGGATGGCAGGATGCATAGCTACGGACCTCAGTAGAACAATCCACTTTATTTTAACATCAGGAAGACATCCTCAATTAGGCTTGCTTAGGCTCACTCCGATATGTCCATCTCGCCTGGGCATTACTAGGGCTTTCTGGATTCATTGCGCGTGCTTTCAGGATTCATTGCACGGGCTTTCAGGAGAGCTCCTGCGTCCTCGACATCTTTTTTCAGACTCCCTTTTTCAAACCTTTTTCTTCTGGCACACCAACTCCTGCAGTGGGTGGAACTATTTGTCTAGTCCACCCTTATTGGATGTGAGAAGATTTTGCATTATCCTTCGATAGGCCTATTAGCTAACAGTCTGCAAATGGCCCCTTATATATACTTTAATATTATTATATGCCTTAAAGTTTGGGTGGTCTGAAAAGCCATAAATTTATCCCAACACTTTTATTAAGGCCATAAATTTATTCCAACATTTTTATTATTTTACGATATCTAATTATACACCACTTTCCACTGGCTTGTCATAAAACGACACCATGGCGTCTGGCTATTGTTGTTATCTGAGATCCGAACTACATTCAACATTATACATTCATTTTACAATACAACAATTTTTTTTAAAAATATATATTTAATATTTAAAATCAACTTAATAATTTTTGTATGAACTTACACTCCTATTTTACTTAAATATATAAACATTATAATTTTACACTCATAATTATATTTTATAAAAAAATATTTATACAAACAGAAATAACAAATTACGCAATTTTACTTTGATTTAACCAACATGGTGCGGGAACATATCATTGTTATATGTTGCCCAGCACTCCTGTAAGAGAAAATTCAGCTTAAACGAAATTTTAAAGAATTTTGATAACTAAATTGACAGTCCTAGGCTAATCCCAGTTACATGGTAAGGTTATTGAAAATTACACTAACTACTTATCTATACTAATAAAAGAAAGTTTTGCTCTGTCTTTGTGTGTGCGATGGCTAGCAAAATCTACGGCACGTACGAGACTGAAAATTTTTGTGAGGCTAGCTCAAAATGTAACTCGCAGTACATAACGATTCATATTTGAACACAACCATGGAATCGAAAATGAGTACATGCGTTTCTCAATTTTGAGTATATTTGGATCGGAGCTATTTTGAGTATGTGACGTATTTAAAATTGAGTACTTTTTACTCAATTTTGAGTACTCATTTTTTTCAGTGAAATAAAACGTGTGAAATTTTCGACGAAATTAGCAAAGATCTGAGTGTTTCGTTGGGGTTTCGCTCCTTCAGGGCGAAATTTTAGAGGTACTGACAAATCAATAATATATTCGTAAATCTGAAATCATCTTCTTATCGATGGGACAATCGGTTTTAAAAAATAGGAATTTTAACCCTTACAAATACACCGGCAAATGCAGGTCATTTTATGCCTCAAGGAGACGATATTTTTCTACGCTAAAAGTAATTAAACGATCGCATTTGAACACAATCTTTTAAGAGTATCTCAAATTCAGATGGTATTGAGATTCTCAATAGATCAGATTTACATCATCTACAAAAATTTTGAAGCATTCGGACGGGTAGAAATATTTTTTTACAAAATAAAATGTGTGAAATTTCGACGAAATCAATGAAAACCTGGGTGTTTCTTCGCGGTTTCGCTCGCTTTCGGTTTCATCACGGGCCCAGGCAACATTGTTATTCGAATAAACGGTACTTTGCTTTGGTACGGAATGTTCCCTGTTATCGCTGACCTATAGCTAACACTTAAATCGTCAGATTTAGATATATACTTCCAAGTGGACATTTTTTTATATTGTTCTTCATATCTCAGCAGTTTTTTAAATGAAAGTAGTTATTTTCATAAATGCAACAAATCCAAAATTTTGATAAGTTCTTCTAGTCTTATAATTTATATTTAGAAAAATATTTTTCCATCTCTAACAAATGAAAAGACATTGTATGATCTAAACTTCCCGAATCATGATACTTTGTATTTTACGAATTTCCAACGTTGTCTGGTCGGTTTTTTTTTTTTTTTTTTACTAAGAAATGGTAAAAATTCCTAAAATTTCTAAATGTCATAACTCGAGAAGTTTTGGTATAGCAAAAATTTGTCTCACTAGCTATAGCATAGATAATATTTTTCTAAATATGTTATATACAACTTTAGGTCATGAACATGGGTTAATTCTTAAACTTACATTTCTGCTATTTTTATATTATATTGTTTATTGTTTTGATGCATTTTCTGATAGAAATTATGATCATGCTTTCATGATTGCCGAATATTTATTAACGTCCTTTTATAGGGCAACATGTTGCAGGATTTGTTTCACCATACCAAAGGATCAAAGTTTTTTTTTTAAATGTTCTTATACTATTGGAAAGTGTTTCATAATCTATGTGAGATGCTTCATTTTTCTTTCATTTTTGTACATCAAAAATCATTCGAGCAGCGAACCGGTTGTTAAATTATTTTAATCCCATCACTGCCCCTATGCTTAATTTCGACTAATTGAAAATCTAAAGCGCTAAGTACTAGGACCTTTTATCGTGTTTTCATCTTAGGCCTTGCTCTCAATTATCAATAAGCTCCTTTTGGTCCCCTATAAAAATGGTCCGGTTCACTAGGATTTTTTCCCTAACTATTTCTTAGGTGCCCCAGCTACTACATGAATAACAAAAAAATTACTCACACTTCAGCTACCACCAATTTTGAATATTAATCGCCTTCTTAGGGTCCTTGGTGCAGTTTCATTAAAAATTATCTGATAGTATTGCAATTTTCTTTAGCATAGTTCTAGGGTCCTCTGGCTACTTTGGAAACCACTAAAAATTTTCTTTTACTCCAGCTACCACTTTTTTCGAATATTAATCTTCTTTTACGGTATCAACTTACGTTTACTCACTACAGCCGTGAATTAAAATTCGCGCTACTGTTAAAGGTAAGTGGTTAACTTTAGAGGGATGGGATTTCCTCCGTAAATTAAATATCACGTTAATGCTAAAGGTAATTAGTTAAATTTACAGGGGGTGGGGGCAACAAGCACCTTCCACTGCTTCGGGGTGGGTTCTTTCTTCGAATTCTAGGGGGCCGATTTCAACGGGAATTGGTTAATTCAACCTAGATTACGATTCAGCTCTGTATTATGAAAATTTGTCTTAGACTTCATTTACTAACATTTTCGAACATTAATGGTGCATTATTTTCTCGGGTTCAATATGTCCGATTTCAACGGTAAATGGATAATTAAGCTTAGCTTACTATTCAGCTACTTTCTGCATTGTGAAAGTTTATCTTAGACTTCTGTTACCACCATTTTCGAACATTAACGGCGCATTCTTTTCTCGGCTGTTATGGGCTCTATTTCAACGGAAATTGGTCCATGCAACTTAGCTTACGATTGTTTTAAAGATTATAGTTCTACCGCCAGATTCGCATTCTTATCTCGGGTTCTATAGGCTCGATTACTACAGGGTTTACTCATTCAATTTTCGATTGTCTCCGTCGCGTACGGAATACTCCTGGCATACACTGCCTTTGGTAGCGAGGACCCAGGCCACACTTTCGTTCTGAAAGAGGTTTGTCGGGAACACACTAGACGCTGCCGAAGGCAGTCGGCCAACCCTAAAACCATGTTCATTTGAATTACTTATGAATATATAAAAACATACAAACTTGATTTTTGTTTACGTTATTATAACGGACCCGGGCAACGCCGGGCGGGTCAGCTAGTTACACACACACACACGTATATATATATATATGTGTGTGTGTGTGTAACTTCCAAACAAAATTACGCAGAACTTTTTTGAGAGACAAGAGGGCGCACAAACTTTGCTTGCTCCAGGGCGCTGAATATGTAGCTACGCCACTGCCTGTAAGCTAAAAATATCACCCTGATCGGATAATAAGTGGTCATTTTTCAATTAGCCTAACGCTTTCTAGGCTCTTTGCAATAAGCCTGAACAATATCAGGCTAATTGGAAAAAGGGAGATGGATTCTCCAATTAGCCCGGCTCTTTGCAAACAGCCTAGGCTGTTTGCAAAGAGCCGAGGCTGTTTGCAAAGAGCCGGATTTCTCAATTAGCCTACGACATATATATTTAAAATAAAAAAAGATTTAAAAACGAATACCACAACTGAAAACGCACTTCCAGCGATTATTGTTCATAGTCAGTACTGCAGCCAAATTCTTTTGTGTGTGTCTGTAAATGAACGATAAATTCTATGCACACACTATTCTACAGTAAGCGCTTTGTAGTATACCTCAGTGGCATATATACATTTCAATGTATTTAAAATAGTGCAATTTCATTAAAATACACCGCAAGTGATTTTTCCCAATAGACCGTAATGTAACGGAACTCTTTTGAGTTGAGAGTCCCTATATTACGAGCCGTAAATGCTACACACTTCAGTTTCAATTCCGAACATGCCATAGTACAACCCCAATAACATATATCAATTTTATGGCAATCTGATAATAATTATGTGTGTTGGAGGGCGGACTAACTAACACACAAACAGAAATCATGAATACTTTTCAATTTTGTTAGAAAGTGTTAAAAAAAACTCGGTCTTTATTATTTTGCAAAATTATTTATTCCAAAACAAAATCTTTCAGTGAGTGCATTCATCTTGATTATCTAATACTCGAGGTTGTTCAATTTACGTATTGTTCAATGCTGATATGCATACTTATTCTCAATTCTGCAGAAAGGAAAACAGAAATCGAAACTTTTGGCTACCCATTAATTTCGAAATGCATTGTTTTGTTTACTCTGGTGCTGCAGTGATGCAATTAGCATCTTCGTATGAGGGGGGGGGGGGGGGTTAAAAGCATTTCTTACTCATACAAAGTATAAAACAAGAATATAAAATCATGCAGCAGGCATAGATTATGAAACACTTTCAATAATACTTTATCAAAACTTACCGTTTAATAAGGTAAAGAAGATACCTAATTAAACATTTTAGAAAATAATAACACATTCGAAAACCAGATTTCTACAATTATCGCCCATAACCGGGAAAGTACTCCAATTCTTTTGTGCAGCTCTGCATGTTATCTACAGATTTGTACAGACTCTACATAGTATGCTAAAATTTAGTTTAGTAAGAAAACTAATAACAAAGTTGAAATTCACCTTCAGCAATTTCTACCAATAGGCGGAAACGTATGAATTCTTTTGTACAGCCTTGTACATTACATACAGGTTTTTATAAACGCCACATATTAGCTGAAATTTAATTCAGGCAAAAACAGGCTTAACGCTACTGAAATCACACTTCCAGGAATTACTATCTATATAGTTATAGGCGGCCATGTATTCAGTTCTTTGCTTTGCCCTGTATACGATTATATTTGTATGCTACAAACATCTCTTAGTATATTAAATGTACTTGAACTTGAAAATGCATAACTCAAATTAAAAAAAAAACACCTTTAAGCAATTCACGCTCAATCTCAATAATGCTTGCAAATCCTTTTGTGTAGCCCTGTATAGTGTCTATAGAATTTATGCATTCCACGTAGTCTGCAAAAATTTAGTTAAACTTAAAAACGAATATCGTAACTTAGTGTTTATTCTAGGGAGGGTGGGTGCAGCACGGCGGGGGGGGGGGGGGGAAATAAGAGCACCGAGGAGAAGAAAATGACAAATGAGGTGCGTTCGTTCTATTAGTTTTATAAATACTTTTTGCACCGAATATTGTACTGAATGTATATTTTAGTGCACTTCATAAGTGCATATTCATTTCATTCTGTTCGAAAGGCTGTAAGATCATTAAAATGCACTTGAAGTAATTGTTTCCCATTGGCCGTAATGTAACAGAAAACTTTTGACTGTCCCTGTAATTAAACTATACATCCGATTTTCATAAAATTTGAAATGACTCGATAAAATTTTGCAACAATTATATATTAAAAATTTCAGACCATTCGGAAGGCTGTAGCATTATTAAAATGCACTTGCAATAATTTTTTTCCCATTGGCCGTAATGTAACGGAATACTTTTGACTGTTCCTGTAATTAAACTATACATCCTATTTTCATACATTTGAAATGGCTCGACAAAATGATGCAACAGTTACATATTTAAAATTTCAGACCATTTGGTTGGGTAGTTTTTACTCTGTTATATGCGGACAGACAGACGGACCGAACGACGACTATAGGTGCTACGTATTTATATAATTACGAACGCTCCTAAAAGGGTATTGAAGAAAAGATAGCTTAAGTAAATACTAAAAAATAAGTTTGATAAACAAATTCACTTGAACAATATTGCAAACGCTCTCACAATATTACAAAAACGTACTTAACTCCACCCACCGTCAAACAAACAAGTTGAAAATTGCTCGCCAAACGTGGCAAATGAGGTGCGTTCGTACTATAACTAGTTTTATAAATATTTTTTGCACCGCATATTGCACTGAATGTATATTTTAGTGCGCTTCATAAGTTCATATCAATTTCATTCTGTTCGAAAGGCTGTAACGTCATTAAAATGCACTTGCAATAATTTTTTCCCATTGGCCGTAATGTAATGGAAAACTTTTGACCGTTTCTGTAATTAAACTATTCATCCGATTTTCATAAAATTTTAAATGACTCGACTAAATTTTACAACATTTATATATTAAAAATTTCAGACCATTCGGAAAGCTGTAACATTATTAAAATGCACTTGCAATAATTTTTTCCCATCGGCCGTAATGTAACGGAAAACTTTTGACTGTCCCTGCAATTAAACTATACATCCGATTTTCATAAAATTTCAAATGGCTCGACAAAATTATGCAGCAATTACATATTTAAAATTTCAGACCATTAGGTTGGGTAGTTTTTTCTCTGTTATTTGCCAACAGACGGACCGAACGACGACTAGGTGCTACGTATTTATATAATTACGAACGCACCTAAAAATTAATCCTTAAACAATGTAGGAAATAAATTTTGTTTTTTTAATTTGTTCTTCAAATTATGTTTTTGTTTAATTTAAGTATTGCGCGGCAGCGCAATACTTATTTATTTCCAGTGTCACTTCTCAATGTTAATTTAACATGGAAAAGCCTATGGAGATCTTAACTTTTTCATTTTTTCTTCCCACCTTTTTGTCCCTGATGCCACTCATTTTTTATTCTTTACTAATTCCAATGATATTATAAATTTAAAGTGTAAAAACGTTTGTCTGACGTCAGGGTCAAAACGAATGGTAAAATGCCTCTGCATATGAGTGAATTATAACCCAGAGAGAAACATGGGCCAATTTGTTTTTACATTATTCAAATATTTTTCTTAATAATTCCAATTTTCGCTTTTTTCATTGAAAATCAACGGACATTTTTCATAGAAAATGTAACATTTTTACTTCATTGTTGCAAAAATTTCAAAAGCCATAATAATAATTTATTTATTTTTAGTTGAAAGATTTTCACGTGAAATATTAAATTGAGGTAGTTTTTTTTTGTTTTTTTTTTGTCCAAAAATTATAAAGGTGAATATAGCGTCATAGTGAAAATAAAAAGGATATTTTCAGAATAAGTTTTTGCTTTGGTCAAGTTTATATTTTAGTAAAAAGTTTGTAATGGATAGTTATTTTTATGCAGGTAGAGAACTTAGTGGGGAATTACATAACTTAAATTTTAAATTGTATTTTTTTTTCCGAGATGAGAACTATTTATACCCCAAGTTAGACTTAGGTAATAATTTTCTGGTGTGTTTACATCACCCCTTGGGAGAGAATAAGGTTTTAAAATTTAAGTAATGGTGTTATTACACGAGGGGTCAAAGTGGCTTCATATTCCAGGCGTCTCCATGTTATCGTATGGCTGCAGGGGAGTCGCTTGGAGAGCGAGCGTCTTTTTTCTGTCGGAGCGTCTTTGACGCCCGAAACGAGGCGAGTCGCCAGTAACAGCCAATCAAATGCTTGGAAATCTGATAATAGAAAAGTCTTTTCCGGAACAGCCAATGAAATGCTTGGAAAAGACGGGCCGTGAGGCGGCTGTTGTCGATAGACGTCTGGGATTTCAAGCGTCTTTGACTCCTCGTGTAATAACACCATTAAACTTTTATTTTTTTATTTTTTACTGTATTACAGTTAAATATTAGCAGTAAGGATTCAACACAATTTACATTTACATTCATAGCGCTCCTGGGAAATAGGGTATCTAAATTTAAGTGAAGTTAATTTTTTATGTTTTGATTATAGATTTTTTGCGTTCAGATTAGAAGTTTTTGTCCAAACTACCGCAACCTGCATTACTACAGTGGTGAAACATTTTGAATTACACATTGGTAAACTGCATCCCACATTGTGATGCAATACCGCATACATCAAAGCCTGATGATGATACTCTCTAATAATTTTGAAATGCGTTCGTCTGAGTTCAGTAGTTATTAAAAAACTTGACATATTAAACAAAAACATAATTTGAAGAACAAATTAAAAAAACAAAATTTATTTCCAACATTGTTTAAGCCCGAGAAGGGACATATATTAAGATATTTCATTCAATTAGTTCTACATTTAATTAAACAAAAACATAATTTGAAGAACAAATAAAAAAAACAAAATTTATTTCCTACATTGTTTAAGACCGAGAAGGGACAGATATTAAGTTATTTCATTCAATTAGTTCTACATTTAATGTTAAATTTTTGTAACAAATTAGGTAAGCCAATTGAGGATTAAAAAATAAAAATAAAATTCATACAATATGATACTTAAAACACTCTAAAAATTAGATTCCGTTCAAATGAAATCGAAATAAATCTTAGACTTCTTCCATTTTTAATTGAAAATATTTGTATTGCAGATTTTGTATTATGTTTATGACAATTGTGCATAAAATAATAAGATGCATGCAAAATACCAAAACTTTAAAAAAAAGTCTAAGATTTATTTCGATTTTATTTCAACGGAATCTAATTTTTTAGGGTGTTGTAAGTATCACATTTTGTATGAATTTTATTTTTATTTTTTAATCTTCAATTGGCTCAACTAAGTTGTTACAAAAATTTAACATTAAATGTAGAACTAATTGAATGAAAGAACTTAATATCTGTCCCTTCTCGGTCTTAAACAATGTAGGAAATAAATTTTGTTTTTTTAATTTGTTCTTCAAATTATGTTTTTCTTTAATTAATATTTGGTCTGTTTTAGAATTGGTAACAATAGTTTAAAAGATCATCTCGGAATATGAAATAAATGGCTCGTATAAATATATTTTTTAATTTAAACTCTTGGCGATGTTATTATTTGGCCATTTTAAATATGATGTAATTTCTCCCATCTACTGCTTTTAACGCATATTAATGCATTCATATTTTAAAGTTTTCCTTCAGTTTTAATATTCCACGTGTAAATATAATTTTTATGACGTAATTTTCAATATTTTCCTGCGTAATGATTTAATGACGTAATGATTTAATTCTAATTTTAAATGGGGTTTTTTTAATAGTCACGTGTAAATAAATTTTTAATTGAAAGAAAATATTATTATTTGGTTTGTTAAAATAATAAAATTTTCTAAAATATGAAAAAAATATCTCTTTAAATGGTGAAAATCTGGATAAAAAATTGGGAAAATAGCTCAAAACATTAGTCAAAAAAAAAATCAGTCTGCACATCGCGAGTTAGTAATTTATATCCTTAGAAAAAATGATTAAATTCCTACGTACAGTTTTTGTTTCTATAAAATTTTGTAATGGAATGATTTTAACCAACTTTTAACATTAAATATCGCTTAAAATAATTCTTAGATTTAAAAATTGTCTTATTCAGTGTGTTTATCAAACATTTCTTTATAATAATACCAATTTTCATATTTTTGCATGCAGTAGTAAAAAACTACTTATTAATTATTATTATTATTTTAGCGAAGAAAAATCTCTGGTCACAAAAAATTCATTTAACATTAATTACTTTTCTTTTAGAATAGAGAGATTCAAGGATAATTATAAATCCCAACAAAAAGTTTTCGGTAAAAAAAAAAAAAAAAGCGCCAAGTTCTCCTTAACGTTTCGGCCAGAAAAAGTAGTGATATCTAATGTTCGCACAAGTTAAAAGCCAAACATCCCAAATCTTTCATTGAAAATGGCTTCCTGCGACTTGGCCGTTAATGCCTTCTACAGCATTTCAAAATTAATGATTAGAAATTACGCATTTATGAATTAATTAAATATTAAAAGTAATATTAGAATGCAAAGAGGCAAATTCACATAAAGGCATTATAAGTAAAAGATTTCTGATAACTACCGTTCAGTTTCAACAAACATTAGTTTTGATTACAGATCATTTAGTCCACTTACGGTTTAATTGCCATTTTGTACGGTCTAAAGCTAAAGTCATTAACGTAAAACCCAAGAAATAAAACAAAATTTACTTACTTCATATCTCACAATATGTTACATTATATTTCATTGTATAATATTGAAATCTTGTGTATTGACGAAAGAGATTTTTTTTCGTTTGAACATTTATTATAGTTTGTTTGCAAACATTAAGAGGTATTCGATTTATAAACTGTTAAAAGTTGATATTAATTATGTTTTAGCAATTAGGGATATTATCTCCCGAATACAAGTATTTTGTCATTTTTAACTTCTAAGCATTTAAATAGACTGAAGTTGTTTAAATGCTTTTTTCAAATGTGTATTTTATTTCTGTATTTTGTGTCACAAAATGCCTAAAATAATCAAAAAATGTAGTTGGCATGTAGCTCATTTGTACATATTTTAAAATTTGAAAAACTCTCACGAAGGCATTAACGGCCAAGTCGCAGGAAGCCATTTTCAATGAAAGATTTTGGATGTTTGGCTTTTAACTTGTGCGAACATTAGATATCACTACTTTTTCTGGCCGAAACATTAAGGAGAACTTGGCGCTTTTTTTTTTTTTTTACCGAAAACTTTTTGTTGGGATATCACTACTTTTTGTATGTTTTTTCAAGTTTGTTATTCTAAACTATATTAATATGAAAAAACTTAAATTTCGATACTTTTATGTTAGCCGGGAGCAAATCTCCTCATTAGCCTTTTGTTTTTTCGCCAATAGCAGTTTTCATTTTTCACTTGTGTAAATTAGAAACAATGCTTTGATTTTCAAATAAAATATTTTGGTTTATGTTATTATTTCTTATTTATTTATTTCTATGTTAAATATTCTATTAAATAAAATGAGGGAAATGCATCTATTTTAAATGAGATGACTGAAAAGTATATATCTTTAAATGAAATGAATGCAATATGAACAATGGAGTTGGGAACAGTATTTGGCGATTTGCCACTTGCGCCCGGCTAACATAAAAATACCTA
The DNA here is from genome assembly GCA_963932465.1 of Maratus speciosus. Taxonomy (NCBI): domain Eukaryota; kingdom Metazoa; phylum Arthropoda; class Arachnida; order Araneae; family Salticidae; genus Maratus; species Maratus speciosus. Next base: position 91,912,949 of record OZ010786.1, on the reverse strand, counting down.
AATTTATTTTATTGAGCTTTACAAATTTATAGTCTTTATTTATTTTTATATTAAACTACTAGCCGCCTCTAGCAAGCAGCATTTACCGTATTACTTCCATGTTAAACGTTGCATCATGTTACTGTGATTCATAATTTAACTTACTTGCCCATTCTTTCGCTAATTCGGAAGCTTTTGATAGAGAAATCAAGAACTTTTTACGATCATGGAGCACATCATGTATTTTGTGTTGTCATGTATTTCATCTTTCGTGACAAATATCTCTTAACTCACTTACGCATGCTTCCTTAGCAGTTACGATTCGTTCTCTAATGCAAAAATTTTTAATCCTATTAAGTAATCTTTTCTAATTGGGCTCACTGCCAATTGTTGTATTTTAACTGATACGACTGGGTACAAGTGAAATGGTTCTTATGAAATCCTTTGACAATATCTGTATTTGCATTAAACCATATTGATGCTAATACCTTTTTGTTTCACGTTAACCTTTTCAATAGACTCGATTACGGAAGAATAGAACGTCTACCGGCTCACTGCCATGATCCATTTAAAAATCTGTCATTCTTCTCATCTGATCGTATTGAAGAATTAGTCAATGTGCTGTGGTTTTAAGATTTTAGCTAATTTTACTCGAAACCTGAAAACTAAAATGCGAGGAACCGGATTATAGAAGATTCATTCTAACGTACATATTGATTAACAGGTTACATATTATAGAATTATAATAATCATAAGGAGAACTGGCAGTTTCAATGCTTTAATAGTTTCCGTAAATTCTCTTTATATAATACAGAAGATTTAGCTGTGTAAAGGTTAACAACATAGTCACAGTAAGTATAATAACAGTACAATATAATAACAATAGCACTTTGCTAGAAACTATAGACGAAACTATTAGCACTTTGGAAATATTAGTACGTTATATCATTTAACTATTCAGATGATATGCGGAAAAATAAAAATAGATGGCTCGCATTAATAATTAACTCATTGAAAAATAGCCACTAGCGTCAAATATTCGCCAAGCTTGGCGACATTTAGAAAAGTTTCGCCAAATTTGGTAATATATCATGTCAATTCTAAATTTGGCGACAAAAAAATGTTTTGTTTATTCTGACGTCATAATGATGCATATGTATTATGTATTACACACATACCTATAATATGTATGATGCAAATGTATTACGTATTATATGCATATGTATAATATGTATGATGCATATGCATAAGTTCATTAACATCACTAAAACGCACTTAAAGGAATAGTGTTTCATAAATAGTAGGGATAATTGCCAGATTGACCAGAGTGCTATTGAGATTAGAATACCGACATTTATAATAGACGTCTGTACACACCATCACCTCATCGAGTTTACAGCTGAAGTTTTAGGATTAGTTAAAACTAGATTAGCATATTTAAATGCAACTGGTCTGTTAAGTCATATCTTGGTAGAAACCACCTAAAGACCTAATTTTGGTGGTTAACTGATAGGCTTACTATTGTATTTTCCTGAATACAAAAGTTTGGAAACATGGAGGAATGGGTGCAGGAAAACACAATGGAAAATCCACCAATTAACCCGTAAAATCGGGTCTGTAGGTGGTTTCCACAAAGATATGACTTGGCAGACCAGTTACATTTCAATACGCTAATCGATATTTAACTAATCCTAAAATTTCAGCCGTCAACTCGAGGAGATGATGATCTGTGCAGACGCCTCCCGGTCTTTAATAAAATTTGTTTTAAGGAAGTAAAAGATAGAAAGATGGACACATAAACTGAAAGATTTGCCTTATTAAGATTTTTGTAAAAGCATATAAAAATTCATTCAGCTTGAAATCATGTAACACCTTTATAACTCAGGCTAATTTTCTGTAATCGGGTTTTGGCGACCAACATATCTTATCTATAACTATAATCTTTCTTTTACAGATTTAAAATTAACAATAAATTAATATAATAGCATTAGCAGAGGACTTCGGACGCCGCATCTGTCGCACATCGTTAAAGATAGTTTATTAGTTACACATTTCATTTAATTAAAAGGAGATTTTTAAACTTTCATATGGAATTAGGATATTTTTCCACTATAGGGACCTTGGCATTTTTTAAAAATCTTGGCGCAATTCGGACTTCAGAAACTGAGATATGTTGCCTAATGATATAAACAACTACGAAAACAAACCTGATGAACTTTTATGTTATTTATATGTATTTATATACATACAAACATTTTATTTATACATGTATGAAATATTATTTTTTATATACAGATTATTTATGTTGGTATATAAAAATAAATAAACGGGTTCCTTACATTAAATAAATTGTATACATATGGAAAAAATTGCTTGCGTATATGACACAGTAAATAGGTTGCCAGAAAATACGTTATTATCAAATTTCTTTTCTCGTCAAGGCTATTTTCTGTATTTCGCCAAGGCTACTATATCGGAAACGTACCGAATTGCGATTATATTTTTTAAATGTTTTATTATCGTAAATATATCATAACCTATACTGATTAAAATTTTTAGGTTACATTAATTTTTTCTATTTAACAAACATCTTTGGAAAAGCATATATATAAAATGTTATTCTGCTTGAAATTGCGTGACCCCTTCAAAACTCTGTAATCGAGTTTTGGCGACCAACATTGGCACAATTGAATGTGTTAGGACCTGTTTACGGCCAAATCAACACCCCCTGTGTTTTCAGATTTTTCTGGTTAATTGTGCTATAAACCCGACTTACTTGTGAAATTTCATGATTGTACGACTTTTAGAAGTACCTTAGTTATTTGATGATGCGAAGTAATTCAGTGACAAAAAAGCGCTTTTTCGGAATTTAATATTTCGAAAACTACTAAATATAGAAACATGAAATCGTGGATCCTTAGTTCAGTTTGACCATACGAACATGTGTATAAAAGTAAAATTTCTATATCTCTCCCTAAAACGACGTTATGAGGGGGTGAAAAGTATGCCGAAATGGTTCAGGAAAAGGTAGCTTACGGCTTGTGCGAACTTGGCGGACGCACTGCCGTGCTCCCAGATTGAAAATAGGATGGTAACTAACTTACTTTTGAAAAAAAAAAAAAAAAGAAATCCAACCCATGGGAAAAGTCGGCTTATCTGACCCGATGCGATTCCTTTCACGAGATTTACTATTTTTTCGCAGGATTGACTGACGAAATCCTCATTTTTTTTTTAGATTGATTGCCGAAATTGATTTTTTTCTGCGACCGATTGGCAAAATTCGCAATTTTTTTTTCCGTAACCAAGTGATAAAATTTGCTATTTGTTTCCGCGAAGTTTCAACAAAATTTGCCACATTTTCCCTTGATCGTTTATAGAAATTTGTGACCGCAACCGATTGACAAAATTTGTGATTTTTTGCTCGATCATTTGACGAAATTCATGATTTTTTTTTTTTTTTTTTTGCGCTGCGCTAAATATTCCTAGTTTAATCTCTTACCATAACTGAAAACGCACTTTCGGCAGCCAACCCTAATAGACAACACTACGGATACGGAATTGTATCCGAAATCTTATATATATTCACGTAAATGACGATAAATGCACTGCACATCATATTCTACTTCATATATGGTCGATCCAGGTGAAAATTTGTGATAGCGCCTCCTCACCAGTGATGTAGCCTTAAAAAAAACCAGGGGTATACGCTAAAGTCATGAACGTCATGCCTAGGGCATGCGCTATAGCTTTATTTGAGAAACAGAGGGTATACGGTGCTTCTTAAGTAAATACAGAAGGTATACAGCGTATACCTTCTACTACACCTCTACTCTTCACAAAATTCCTTTTAATAAAAGAGACCCCAAAATTCCCATAGTAGAAAAAAGCATATTTCACAAAATTTGATTCCATAAAAGCGAATCCGTTGTATTTTTACTTTCTACTATCTTTACAAGAAGAAAGTATTGGATTCATGAAAATTTTCGAATTCCGGTTTTCGACGGATTTACACGTTTTAGGGGTCAGAGAACCCGAAAAACATGTTTTTACTTTCTTTTATCTTTACAAGAAGAAAGTATTGGATTTGTGAAAATTTTCGACTTTCGGTTCTCGACGGATTTACACGTTTTAGGGGTCAGAGATTCCGAAAAACATGTTTTTACAAAATGTCTGTCTGTGAGTCTGTGCATCTGTGAGTCTGTCTGTTTGTCTCTATGTGACACAAATTTTGTGGGCGCTCTATCTCAAGAACTAATGCACGGAATTTAATAAAAATTTATATTCAGTTAGTCCCTGATATAAATTGGTGCTGATTAGTTTTTGGTGTAAATCGCTCAATAGGTGGCGCTGCTATGCAGCCTTTTTCACGATTTCCGCAATAGCTTAATCTCCAGAACTAATGCACGGATTTCCATCAAACTTCAGATTCAGTGAGTCCTTCACATGGATTGAAGTTTTGTGCATTTCAGTGTAAATCGCTCAAGAGGTGGCGCTGCTATGCTGCATTTTTTACGATTTCCGCAACAGCTCTATCTCAACAACTAATGCTTGGATTTTCATCAAACTTCAGATTCAAGTATACTTTGATATGAATTAGTGCTGTTTGTGTTTTGGTGCAAAACGCTCAACAGGTGGCGCTGCTATGCTGAACTTTTCAGAATTTCCATTATAGCTGTATCTCAAGAACTAATGCAATAATTTTCACCAAACTTCAGAGTCAGTTAATCCTTGACATGAATTGACATTTTGTACATTTTGGTGTAAATCGCTCAACAGGTGGCGCTGCTATGTTGTATTTTTCAGAATTTCCACTATAGGTGTATCTCAAGAACTAATGCACGAATTTTCATCAAACTTTAGAATCAGTTAGTCCTTGACATGAATTGACATTTTATACAGTTTGTTGTAAATCGCTCAATAGGTGGCGCTGCTATGCTGTTTTTTGTGATATCCGCAATAGCTCTATCTCAAGACCGAATGCTTGGATTTTCAACGAACTTCAGATCCATGTATACCTGGATATCAATTATTGCTGTTTATGTATTGGTGTAAATCACTCAACAGGTGGCGCTGCTATGCTACATTTTTCAGAATTTTCGCTATAGCTCTATCTCAAGAACTAAGGCACGATTTTTTATCAAACTTCAAAATCAGATACACTTTGATATGAATTGGTGCTAAATTGATATAATTTCTTGTACTATTTAAATGATTTAATTGACGTGAATTATATAGAAGAAAGTTTTGTGATGGCCACAACATACTAGTTACAAAATGTCTGTCTGTCTGTGTGTGACACAAATTTTGTGTGCGCTCTATCTCAAGAACTAATGCACGGAATTTAATAAAAATTCATATTCAGTTAGTCCCTGATGCAAATTGATGCTGGTTAGTTTTTGGTGCAAATCGTTCAACAGGTGGCGCTGCTATCTTGCATTATTTACGATTCCACAATGGTTCTATCTCAAGAACTAATCCACGGATTTTCATGAAACTTCAAATTCAGTTAGTCCTTGATATTACTTGATGCTGATTACGTGTTGGTGTAAATCGCTCAACAGGTGGCGCTGCTATGCTGCATTTTTTACGATTTCCGCAATGGCTTTATCTCAAGAACTAATGCACGGATTTTCATGAAACTTCAGATTCAGTTATTCCTTGATATGACTTGATGCTTATTATGTGTTGGTGTAAATCGCTCAGCAGGTGGCGCTGCTATGCTGCATTTTTTAGGATTTCCGAAATGGCTTTATCTCAAGAACTAATGCACGGATTTTCATGAAACTTCAGATTCAGTTAGTCCTTGATATGACTTGATGCTGATTACGTGTTGGTGCAAATCGCTCAATAGGTGACGCTGCTGTGCTGCATTTTGCGCGATTCCCGCAATAGCTCTATCTCAAAAACTATTGCACGAATTTTCATCTACCTTCAGATTTAGTTAGATGTTGACACAAGTTGTTGCTGATTATGTTTTGGTGTTAATGATCCAATAGGTGGCGCTGCTATGCTGGAATTTTCATGATTTTCGCAATTGTTCTATCTCATAAACTAACGCACGGATTTTCCGCAAACTTCAGATTCAGTTAGTCCTTGACAAAAGTTGGAGCTTATTATGTTTTGGTGTTGATCGTCCTATAGGTGGCGCAGCTATGCTGCATTTTTCACGATTTCCGCAATAGCTTTATCTCAAGAGCTAATATACGAACGTTCATCTAATTTCAGATTCATTTAGACGTTGGCACAAGTTGTTGCTGATTAGATTTTGTTGTTAATCGCTCAATAGTTGGCGTTGCTATGCTGTATTTTTCACGGTTTTCGCTATAACTCTATCTGAAAAATTAATGCACGGATTTTCATCAAACTTCCGATTCAGTTAAGCGTTGACATAAGTTATTGCTGATTAGGTTTTGGTGTAAATCACCCATTAGGTGGTGCTGCTATCGCATTTTGCAAGATTCACACGATTTCAGCGATAGCCATATCTGAAGAACCAATGCACGGAATTTCATATCTTTAGAATACTCATGATGGGCTTAGATTGCCGTTTAATTTTGGCAGTGTGATAGCGAATTTTCAAGTATTAACATGTATGAGATAGAATAAAGTTTTGGGATTGCTACATCAGACTAGTTTGTTGTTATTGTTAAAATTGAATCAATGGCGGATCAAAGGGGGGGGGGGGCGAAGGGGCGATCGCCCCCCCCCCCCCTTGGGCTAATAAAGGGTTTGTAAAACGACATTATGCATCCTCACGGGAAATGACTTGGGGCGGATCTCGAGCCCGGCGCGACCCGACCCGGGTCGCGCCATTTTAAATCCACGAGACTCGGGCTGGGTCAGGTCTTTTTTCTTCTGAATCGGGTCGTGCCCTGATCTTAATTTTTTCTGCAGATTCGGGTCGGGCCAGACTTCTTTTTCCTCCAGATCGAGTCTAGCCTGGGCTTCATTTTCCCTAGAAGATGTTCAAAATTTCCAGGTCACTGGTCAAAATTTCCAGGTCGGAGCTCGGCCCGGAATAAAAGCTAAACATTCGGTCCGTGTCAGTCCGTATGATAAGCATTATTGGCCCGAACCCGACTCGTGTACTCCTCCCGCTTATTCTTCTTCCCGAGCCCAAGTTGGTCTGGCATCTTACTTATTTGTCATTCGTAAAAATTATATTTGTGTTGTACATTTGTCTAGCGAAATCTTTAGAAATTTAATTTGATTTGATAAGTTACAGAGATGCATTTTTTTAAAATATACCTTTTTTCTTTGTAGAGCTTTAAAATTATGATTTTCTTTTATGAACCGTTTCTTTCATTCTAAACTAATTATCTTACTGGATTTTCATTTGAATATAATTGTCTAAGTCATATTTTTACGTAGTGTTTACGTACACAATTGCCTAAATAGTCATTGTTATAGTCATTAATATTGTTGTTTTTCTGTATTCATGAATTTCGAACATAATCTGAAAATAAAATATGAGCATAAGCAAGTGTGCTTTATGAATAATTTTAATTGCAAAATGCAGGCAGGGCTGAAGTTGATTTTTTAGCTTTTATACTGGGCCGGGCCAATAGTTTTTTTTTATGTGGGTCGGACCTGGTCTTGGGCCTGATAACTTCAGCCCAGGTAAACCTCTAACTGACATATCGAAGCCAACTTAGATTTTTTTTAAATGCTTCTTTCAGCCATCATCCCATAGCTACTGAATATACCGGGTGTCCTAAAATGGACTGACTGATTTTAAAATTCAATAAATTGCAAATGGTGACAGATATTAAAAAAATACTCGCAGGAGGATTATGTAAGATGTCGGAAACAGGGGTGATTATGTTCAGAATTTTCCGTAACCCTCTCGCTGTGCAACCCGCAATTTTCACGGCCGGCGTAAAAGTGGCAAAATTTGCGCAACCCGCGATTTCCGCAGCAAATCTTTTTTTTTTTTATGATAAAAAAAAAACCTGTTTCACAAAGATTTTGGGACATATTTTATTCTAAAATGTGTGCAGATTTGAAATGTGTAATAAAAAATATGCGCAATTTTTGAACCTATGTTGATAAAAAAAAAAAAAAAGAAAAAAAAGAAAAAAAAAAAAAAAAAGCAGCTCCAGAGTTAAAGGATTCGATTCCAAAAATTTAGAAAATTCATCTATCCGAAAATTCGGACATACAAATAATCGCGAATTTTGATAAATGGTCTCAATAAAAAATCTATTTCGTGAATCGTTCGCAGAAAATAACTTCATTTTCGCCGAATGATCACAGAAAAAACGCGAATTTGGTCAGGGAGCCACGGAAAACATGCGAAATTCTTCAAATGATCGTGGAAAACGCGAAATTCTTCAAATGATCGTGGAAAACGCGAAATTCTTCAAATGATCGTGGAAAACGCGAAATTTCTTCAAAAGGCAGCGGAAAAGAACTCAAATTTCGTTAAAGCATCGTGGAGAAAACGCAAATTTTGTCAAATAGCCGCGGAAAAAACGCGAATTTCGTCAAAGGATCGCGGAGAAAACACGAATTCCTTCATAGAATCGTGGGAAAAAAAACGAATTTAGTCAAAGAATCGCTTTAAAAGCGCGAATTTAGTCAAAGGATCGCTGAAAAAACGCGAATTTTATCAAAGGTCTGAAAAATTACACTAATTTCGTCAGAAGGTTGCGGAAGAAACGCAAATTTCATCAAAGGGTCGAAGAAGTGCGAATTTCATCAAAGAGTCGTGGAAAAAATGCAGTGGTCTCTTTAGAAAACAGCACACATACATACGTTTATTTTTATAGGTATAATTTTTAACTTGAAATGTAATTATTTTAATTAATAATTTTTAACTGAACTAATTTTTGAAAAAAAAAAAAAAACAGGTTAACCCAAACTCAGCTTGCAGGAATCTATACTCAGCCTGAAATCGATCCGAATCCAAAACAGCTAACCCGACCTGCAACAAAAATAATTAGTGCCAGGAGGGAATCTCCCCATCTGCTGTAACCTTTCAGAAAACTTTCTTTGAATTTCAGATTTTTTTTTTTTTTTTTTTTAACTCAGAATTACCCCTGATAATTTTTTTAACTGCGATTATTGATTTTAGTTTAAAATAGCAACGATAGAGGGTGCTGGAAGCAATAGGCACTAAATCGGTTCCCGGAGGAGGTAGGTTTAACGACCATTGTTTACAGCGCCATCTATCGCTGCTATTATACAGTAAAATCAAGAATCGCAGTAAAAAATCTCCTGACACCTTTCATAACCCTCCTGCAGGATTTTTTTAAATAGCTGTCACCATTCGAAAGTTACTAAATTTTAAAATCCCTCTTAGGACACATGGTATGTTTTTTAGTAAGTTTCAAAGCATTCTTTACTGAATTACAACTGATCTTGGATATAAAGAGACAAGCAGTCTTATACCAAATTAGTATTTTTTACATAATTCCGGAGGTTAAAACGTATCCCTAAATAATTACTTAGACGTGTCCGTTATGGAGATTTTACTGCATATAGTTTTTACCTTAAAAAATACTTAGACTTTCTTTTCAAGAAAAGGGTCAACCCGAACCCTTCTCGCAAGTCGCAGTAGTGAAAACCCAGACCGAAACTGACCCAAACCGGATCTAATGTATGTCAATCTGCCCCAAACCCAACGCGCTAGGCGCAGCTAAAAAGTAAAAGTCAACCCGACCTGTAGCAGAAAAGTAGAAGTCAACGGGCCCAAACCCGACCCGCATAAAAAAAGTAGAAGTTAACCCGGCCCATAGCAAAAAAGTAGAAGTTAACGCGACCCACAGCAAAAAAGTAGAAGTTAATCCAACCAGCAGCAAAAAATAGAAGTCAACCGGACCCAAACCCGACCCACAGCAAAAAGTAGAAGTAACATGACCCACAGTGAAAAAATTAGCCCCGACTCGCGCATCAGATTGGAGTTTTCAAATTTCTGAAATCCCCCCCCCCCCCCGCCCCTTGAGGACTCTCCAGATCCGCCCTGTTGAATGTGTTTGTGCGTGTGTTTTTTACTTTCTTCTATCTTTACAAGAAGAAAGTATTGGATTCGTGAAAATTTTCGATTTCCGGTTTTCGACGGATTTACACGTTTTAGGGGTCAGAGATTCCAAAAAACATGTTTTTACAAAATATCTGTCTGTGAGTATGTCTGTCTGTGTGTGACACAAATTTTGTGGGCGCTCTATCTCAAGAACTAATGAACGGAATTTAATAAAAATTCATATTCAGGTAGTCCCTGATATAAATTTGTGATGATTAGTTTTTGGTGTAAATCGCCCTACAGGTGGCGTTGCTATGCTGCATTTTGTAGGATTTCAGCAATAGCTCTATCTCAAGAACTAATGCACGTTTACTCCTTGATATGAGTTGGTGCTGTTTACGTTTTGGTGTAAATTGCCTAACAGGTGGCGCTGCTATGCTGCATTTTGCAGGATTTACACGATTTCCGCAGTAGCTCTGTCTCATGAACTAATGCGCACATTTTCATCAAACTTCAGATTCAGTTAGTCCTTGATATGAAATTATGCTGACTACGTGTTGTTGTAAATCGCCCAATAGGTGGCGCTGCTGTGCTGCATTTAGCACGATTTCCTCAATAGATATAGCTCAAGAACTAATTCACGAATTTTCATCAAACTTCAGATTCAAGTATACCTTGATTAATGTTGCTGCTGAGTGCTGATTATGTGTTGGTGCAAATCGTTCAACAGGTGGCGCTGCTATGCCGCATTTGTCATAATTTGCGCATTAGCTCTATCTCAAGAACTAATGCACGAATTTTCCCCAAACTTCATATTCAGTTAGACGTTGACATAAGTTGATGATGATTAGGTTCTGGTGTAAATCACCCTATAGGTGGCACTGCTATGTTGCATTTGGCTGAATTTCCACGATTTCAGCGATAGTCATATCTCAAGAACTAATGCACGGAATTTCATCTTTTTAGAATCCTTATGATGAGCATAGATTGCCATTTAATTTTGGCACAGTGATAACGAATTTTGAAGTATTGAGATGTATGAGATAGAAGAAAGTTTTGGGATTGGTACCGATTGATCCGACTAGTTTAAATATGTTTCTGTTTCATAACTAAGAAAAGAATAAAAAATTTATATTCCTATAAGATATTAATATTGTTATATTATTTGCTTCTAATATGCTGATGATTCAATGCATAATGCATTAGAGCTATAAAACTCCGAAATGCCACCGCCCCTGCCCTGAAACAAATAAATGAATGATTAATATAATAATTTAAACTAGTCGGATGTACCAATCCCAAAACTTTCTTCTATCTCATACATGTTAATACTGGAATATTCGCTCTCACACTGCCAAAATTAAACGGCAATCTATGCCAATCATGAGGATTCTAAAGATATGAAATTCCGAGCATTAGGTCTTGAGATATGGCTATCTCTGAAATCGTGTAAATTCAGCAAAATTAAGCATAGCAGCGCCACCTATTGGGTGCTTTACACCAAAAATCACCAAGCAACCACTTATGTCAAAGTCTAACTGAATCTGAAGTCTGGGGAAAATCCGAATATGAGTTTTGGAGATAGAGTTATTGCGAAAATTATGAAAATTCCAGCATAGCAGCGCCACCTATTGGACGATTAACACTGAAACCTAATCTGCAACAACTTGTGTTAACACCTAACTAAATCTGAAGTTAGATGAAAATTCGTGCATTAGTTTTTGAGATAGAGCTATTGCGGGAATCGTTCAAAATGCAGCACAGCAACGCCACCTGGTGAGCGATTTACACCAACACGTACTCAGCATCAAGTCATATCAAGGACTAACTGAATCTGAAGTTTCATGAAAATCCGTGCATTAGTTCTTGAGATAGAGTCATTGCGGAAATCGTAAAAAATGCAGCATAGCAGCGCCACCTGTTGGGCGATTTACACCAACACGTAATCAGCATCAAGTCATATCAGGGACTAACTAAATCTGAAGTTTCGTGAAAATCCGTGCATTAGTTCTTGAGATAGAGCCATTGCGTAAATCGTAAAAAATGCAGCACAGCAGCGCCACCTGTTGAGTGATTTGCACCAAAAACTAATCAGCATCAATTTGTATCAGGGACTAACTGGTTATGAATTTTTATTAAATTCCGTGCATTAGTTCTTGAGATAGAGCGCCCACAAAATTTGTGTCACACACAGACAGACGGACAGACAGACAGACTCACAGACAGACATTTTGTAAAAATATGTTTTTCGGGTTCTTTGACCCCTAAAACGTGTAAATCCGTCGAAAACCGGAATTCGAAAATTTTCATGAATCCAATACTTTCTTGTAAAGATAGAAGAAAGTAAAAATTCAACAAAACCTTTTTACTTTGCAAAATCCTCCAATTCCAATTAGAAGTCTAGAATGATTATTATTATGTTTAACTGCAAATTCCTATGAAAGGAAAACCGGTATTAAAAATACTTATTTCTTTATGCACTTTCAAAAAAGAAAAAGGAAATCAAAATATTAACAAAAAGTATACAGAACTACCTTGACAAAACCGGTTACAGCGTTATTATGATTTCTATGTCTTTTATGGACCTTTAGGGATAAACGGTGAATACCACATGACGTTGATTGAAATTCATTTCATTTCTTTAGAACTGGAACTAGAAATTAAAGGTATTATTTATTAACGTCTTGGGCTGGAGTGACGTGCTTATATAAATTCATTTTGCTGATTTCATGACTTAGGTATAGGTTTCGCCGCTACCACAGTTATATAATACTAAGGTGGTAGCGGTTTTAGTCCTATACGGAATCTGTCAAAGTTAGATAGAAAGATGGCAATTTTTTTTGCGTTGCGTGCCGAAAATTCACAAGCAGTAGCTATTAATATTGTAACGTACCAAACTTTTACATAATGTATGTATATGTATACGTACTCCAGTAAAATATGCAAAAACAAATGTATTATAAAATCAGAAAGAAGGTTTATATTAAAAATATTTTAACAATTAACTATAAACTCTTAAAAGAATTAAACTTAAACAACACAGGCAAAAGGCAAGTTCATCCTGCATTCAAAAACAATGTAAAAACTGAAAAAAATCTACCCTATATATATAAAATCCTAATGAAACGAATTTATGAAACGAATATATGAATCACCTGAAATGTATCGATTCTTTGAATTTGAATTGTCTGATTAAACAACTGATTTAGTTTCACGGCGATTTCTCCTAAAATATGGAATACTTTGCGATGAAATTAACACCAAAAATCCGTGTTGATCCACATATCTCAAAACTGGTATTAGAATTTTTAAATTCGAATTAGTTTTCGAAATATTAATTTTTTTTCTAATTTTAAATACATTTTTTCTAATGATGGCAACTCAAATTTTAATCATAACAGAAATTTTTTTTTCATAATTCAGAAAAGGTTACTATTTTAAATTAATTTGGCGAGAGTTGGGCCTCCTTTAAATCTATGCTAAGAATAAGGTTTTTTTTTTTTTTTTTGTATTTCGTTATCATTTTATTAAATACAAAACTTTCATTTAAAAATGAAACATTTAAATTGATGGCTTTCACTTCTTTAAAAAAAAAAAAAAAAAAAAAAAAAAAAAAAAAAAAAAAAAAACCGAAAAGAAAAATATTAGACACAGATGTCATATACGCACCGGGGTACCTAATTGGCGCACAAATGGCATTATTTTGATAGACATGGTAACCCGGCTATTGTTGTTTATTTAATAATAAATGTATATTTACTTTTATTTCTTTTTTAAATTTATATAAATTACTAGCCGCCTTCGACCGCTACGCTGGTCGGTTTCTCTAAAGAAATCTTGAATGAAACAAAATATATCTGTGAATTTGATCATGCGTTTTAAAGCAGTATGAATGTCATTACGCTATTATATCTTTTATTGAGTCATACAAAATTTAGACTGTTAAGGACCAATTTCTTTAGTTGATCTGTTAGTGTAGGATTCGGTAAAGAACAATAGAACAATATGTAATATACTAAAAGCGTTCATGAAAAATTATCAGTGCAAGTCTCATCAGAATCTGTTAATTGGAAAGGCTGTTCGTTCATAAAAAATGGGTTCGCCTGATTCTAGAATTTTCATCTATAATTCTACAATCAAGCAACCTAACAAAGAAGCAACAGCAAATGATATGTGCTTTATACTAAAACATTCACTGAAAAATTAACTAACCAATCAAGTTGCATCGAAATCCACTTAGCAGAATCTTTTAAACTGGAAAATACACCGAAACCTTCCCTAAAAATGATCTAATTAACAGTTTAAATCCCATAAAAATTCATTCAGTGGAACCTTTAAAAAAAGCAAATCTTTCAAAATTGGGTTCATCTGATTTAGAACTTTCCCCATAATTATTTAACTAAGCAACGTAGAACATTATGTTTTATACTAACATCTTTTATGAAAAATTATCTAACTAACAATGTAAGTCCCATCAAAATCTATTCAGCAGAACTCAAGATATAAGCGGCCGGAATGAAATTTCTCTTTGCATTATATATATACTGAGATAGTTAAATATAACTTTCATAATCGCGTTAACCTGATTACAGAACTCTCTGTGAGGTAGGGGTAGGTATATACTGCATCACTTCTGAATTTTTTAAGGAACTCAGCTCAACTTCCATAACTATAGCATATATACTCTCTAGTATACCCTATCTCTGTAGCGTATATCTTCCAATTTTTTTTACTGTACCACTGAGAACTTTTTCCGCATAGCTCCGTAATTAAACAACACAGATTGATATGATAAATATTGAAAAAATCCTTGAAATATTATCTAACTTACTGTGCATTTAATTAGTTGACTTGAAATCTTTCATAATCGAGTTCACCTAATTTTAGAACTCCCGTAGCAACTTAGAATGATGGTTTTTACATTAAACCATTTATAAACCAAATTTACTATTTAACAGTGTAAGTTCTACAAAATCTTGTTCAGTAGAATCTGAGTTATAGTCATATTTACAATATTTTTTGCTCATTAAACCTTTTTTCTTTTTTCTTTTTCTTTTTTTTTTTTTTTTTTACATTTGAAATAAAATCAATAACTGTTTTGGTATTTCCCTGTTATGCCAACATCATTGTCACCAAGCGTAATAGTTGGCACAAAAATGAAATGATACATTTGAAAAAAAAAAAAAAAAAAATGAGCATTTAAAAAATATAACATTCGAAAATTACAGACTTTGATCTACCATTTTTTTAAATCAATAAAAATAATGGTACTACTTGGTTATCCCGTCGACCAAAAATCTATTGCCAAACTATAAGATTAAATGCCAATAATGGTTGATCGTAAATGCCAGGTAAATTTTATTTCGACGTTTTAAATGTATTTTTATTAATGTTATACTAATTTATTTGTTCTTTCGTTATTTAAAATAAAAATTGTCAATTTGTATAATTTGGCGAGTGGTTTGGCGATTTATATAATTTGGCGAAATTGGTCGACGGGTACCAAAATAAATACTTAAGATATAATAAATATTTTGCAAGTAATAAAATATAGTCAATTTAAACTGCAGTCTTGAAATTGTAAATGTCTTTTACTACTGAAGCATGACGTACGTAATACGTTTGTCTCACACTGCAGTAAACATTTCATTCTTTCAATGAAGACATTCATGGTTTTTTGAACAAAACATTTTTATATGTATAATTCCTAACTTCTGAAATAATTTTATTGTAGCTTCCTCATCATCAGATAACTGCGAAATGGTAAAATCTACATCAGTATCAATAATAAATATTTTCTATTCAAAAAATAACAAATTAAAAAGTTTTGCGAGATTATGATGGAATAAAATAAATTCCATCATTAAAAATTCCTGCATAAAAATATTCACGTTCAATAATTAGCAAATGTTAATGTGTGGCATGGTTTGCAATAAAAATCGTTTGCACGATTAGGGTTGAAATAAATGGCGCGATACCATACATTTTGGCATGGTATCGCGACGAAAATTACAACGAAAATGTACCACAGTTTTTTTAGGTGCGTTCGTAATTATATAAATACGTAGCACCTATAGTCGTCGTTCAGTCCGTCCGTCCGTCTGTCCGCATGTAACAGAGCAAAAACTACCCAACCGAATGGTCTGAAATTTCAAATATATGATTGTTGCAAAATTTTGTCGAGCCATTTCAAATTTTATGAAAATCGGATGTATAGTTTAATTACAGGGACAGTCAAAAGTTTTTCTTTACATTACGGCCAATGGGAAAAATTATTGAAAGTGCATTTTAATGATATTAGAGCCTTCCGAATGATCTGAAATTTTAAAGATATAACTGTTGCAAAATTTTGTCGAGCCATTTCAAATTTTAGGAAAATCGGATGTATAGTTTAATTACAGGGACAGTCAAAAGTTTTTCTTTACATTACGGCCAATGGGAAAAATTATTGCAAGTGCATTTTAATGATATTACAGCCTTCCGAATGATCTGAAATTTTAAAGATATAACTGTTGCAAAATTTTGTCGAGCCCTTTCAAATTTTAGGAAAATCGGATGTATAGTTTAATTACAGGGACAGTCAAAAGTTTTTCTTTACATTACGGCCAATGGGAAAAATTATTGCAAGTGCATTTTAATGATATTAGAGCCTTCCGAATGATCTGAAATTTTAAAGATATAACTGTTGCAAAATTTTGTCGAGCCATTTCAAATTTTAGGACAATCGGATGTATAGTTTAATTACAGGGACAGTCAAAAGTTTTTCTTTACATTACGGCCAATGGGAAAAATTATTGCAAGTGCATTTTAATGATATTACAGCCTTCCGAATGATCTGAAATTTTAAAGATATAACTGTTGCAAAATTTTGTCGAGCCCTTTCAAATTTTAGGAAAATCGGATGTATAGTTTAATTACAGGGACAGTCAAAAGTTTTTCTTTACATTACGGCCAATGGGAAAAATTATTGCAAGTGCATTTTAATGATATTAGAGCCTTCCGAATGATCTGAAATTTTAAAGATATAACTGTTGCAAAATTTTGTCGAGCCATTTCAAATTTTAGGACAATCGGATGTATAGTTTAATTACAGGGACAGTCAAAAGTTTTTCTTTACATTACGGCCAATGGGAAAAATTATTGCAAGTGCATTTTAATGATATTACAGCCTTCCGAATGATCTGAAATTTTAAAGATATAACTGTTGCAAAATTTTGTCGAGCCCTTTCAAATTTTAGGAAAATCGGATGTATAGTTTAATTACAGGGACAGTCAAAAGTTTTTCTTTACATTACGGCCAATGGGAAAAATTATTGCAAGTGCATTTTAATGATATTAGAGCCTTCCGAATGATCTGAAATTTTAAAGATATAACTGTTGCAAAATTTTGTCGAGCCATTTCAAATTTTAGGAAAATCGGATGCATAGTTTAATTACAGGGACAGTCAAAAGTTTTTCTTTACATTACGGCCAATGGGAAAAATTATTGCAAGTGCATTTTAATGATATTACAGCCTTCCGAATGGTCTGAAAGTTTAAAGATATAATTGTTGCGAAGTTTTGTTGAGCTATTTCAAATTTTAGGAAAATCGGATGTATAGTTTAATTACAGGGACAGTCAAAAGTGTTCCGTTACATTACGGGGAATCGGAAAAAATTATTGGAAGTGCATTTTAATGATGTATCAGACTATGCGCTTTATGAAGTGCAAAAAAGTATGCATTCAGTACAATATGGGGTGCAAAAAATAATTATAAAACTAGTTATAGTACGAACGCACCTCATTTGCCACGTTTGACGAGCAATTTCCAACTTGTTTTATTTAGTTTTCATTTTTGAGCCGTTTGAATTTTTTTTTTTTTTTCGAATTGACGAAGTTGTTTTTATTTAACCAAAAGGATTGGTTAAAAAATTATTCAATTTGAATTTTTTCCCTTGCTATAGTAACAGAATGAAAAGAATGAGTTTTTAGAAATTATCACTTGAAAAATTCAGGTTTTGGCGCCAAAGATAGTGCCAATTTAGAAAAATATGAAATATCTCTCGAACTATTGGGCTTAAAAGAATTTAGTTAGTACCATTCGATTCAGCATACAAAAATACACCAAAATATGTCATCAGTTGAAAAATAGCTATAAAATCAGATTTTTAAGAAATTTTTTAAAAGTTCGTTCTCTTTTTTACCCCCCTTAGTGGTGGAATTTTGGAAAATCCTTTCTTAGCGGCACTCTATATCATATGAAGTATTTTTAGCACGATTTTCAGGATTTTAGGTTCAGTAGTTTTGGCTGCGCGGTGATTAATACAAAATCCAGACTTTCTTTTATATATATATAGATTTTGTTCTATAGTAATTAATTATTTTTTTGCTATTTCCTTTTGAAAATAATAGAAAATAATTAAAAAATACGGTACAATGTAGTAGTTATTCCGTCACCCAATTTCGCAAATTATATAAATCGCCAAACCACTCGCCAAATTGTACAGATTGACAAAATTTTTATTTTAAAAACGAAAGAACAAATAAATTAGTATAACATTAATAAATATAAAAATAAAACGTCGAAATAAAAATCACTTGATGACGTAAACACGTGTAACTTGCTAAAAGTCAAGTGAATATGACATTTACGATCAAGCATTATTGACATTTAATCTTATAGTTCGCGATAGATTTTTTGTCGACGGGATAACTAAGTAGTACCAAAAATACATATGTAACTGGTATTCGAAAACGAGATTTTCGCCAAATTTTCGTAAAAAAAAAAAAAAAAAAATCGTGCCAAACATGTATATGACATCTGGCGAAATATTAAATTATGTAACAAACCATGACATTTAATTTCAACTTCAAATCAGTGTTTTAATTTACCACTCGAACAATAAAAAAATGCTAACTGGCGAGTTGAAAAAAAGATACTGGCGAGATTTGCACCCGACTTTTTTTTCTTTCGGGACAGATGTCATATACGGCCCCATATTGGCGCGATTTTTTCGGACGCCAATGTCATATACGCAACGGGTACTTAACTGGCGCCAAAGTATTGTTATTTTGCTTGATATGGTAAGCCGGATGTTGTTGTTTATGCTGTTGATGCGTTCCCCAAATTGGCGTTGGAAAAAAATCGCGCCAATATGGGGCCAATTATATGACATTTGTTCCAAACTTTGATATGAAAGGCGAAGGGATCAGATCGTATTTGTTTATGGCATTTGATGACTTGAACTATTATAATATAGATGAAATGATGGAGATAGAATAATATTTGGCGACTTATCACCTGTGCCTGGATAATATTAAAGTATCAAAATGGCACCTAGAGTATAAAAAGCAAAGTGTTCCGCTCGGAACTGTTGATGATAGTCACATGATTTAGGCTATTGTTATAGAGATTGTTTTAAAATATCGGTTGACAAAGACTCTGAATGCTTAATTCATTTTATATTAGCTTCTTTTCAAATGTTTAACTGATCCTCTTTAATCAAAAACAAAAACAACCATTGGATGTCTTAACAGCAATTGATTATCCATTAAATTTTTGCAATCAAAGGGAATTGAATGGAAACCCGTTTACAGGGAGATCTGCACAGCTTTTTCAGTATAATTTAATCGTCTCTAATATTTTAAAAACCCATTAGATTTTTAGATTTTCAGATTCTGCAGCGTCTGAACGGGGGTTGGCGAGCGTAGCTTGCAGGGGGCAGAGCCCCCTAGTATATATATATATATCTATATAGACTTTAAGATGTAAATTGACATATAAATATTGTAACTTAAATCATCCTAAAAAGTAAATCAAAACATTTAAAATGTTATATAAACAGTACAAAGTTACTTAAATTTAAAGCATAGTTATATTGTAGTATATATTCAAATGTAGAACAACTAGTGTCCACCCATACCTACAAGAAAAGATATAAAACTAACAGAAATGCCTGTCAAATTAAAAATAACAGAAGTATATATATGTATACACTATATTGCCATTAATGACCGGCAATTTTCAATTTTAGACATTTTGTCGAATATTTAGAAATATACTTGTCAGATTCTTTTGGAATTTCAGGATTAAAAAGAACAGGTATGACCTCATATTTAGCAATGTCGATTTGATAAGGGGGACAATTAGGGGGCCAACAAAAAATCAAAGAAAAAAATAATACTTGGGATCACCCTGTAAAATAAAATGCACGAAATGATCTATCGCTACCGAATATAAATAAACAGACATTGTGTAATATGTGTATTCTTTTGTGTAAGAATAGCACGTATATTAATGGAGATATAGCGATTTATTTAAAAAAATTAAAAAATTCTTGCATGTTTTTTGCTTATAACATACAGGGTTTTCAACCAAATTTAACGCCGATTTCAGAAAAATTGACAAAATATAGTAGAAACTAAAAAAATATATTTCTACTATATTTTGTCAATTTTTCTGAAATCGGCGTTAAATTTGGTTGAAAACCCTGTATGTTATAAGCAAAAAACATGCAAGAATTTATTAATTTTTTTAAATAAATCGCTATATCTCCATTAATATACGTGCTATTCTTACACAAAAGAATACACATATTGCACAATGTCTGTTTATTTATATTCGGTAGCGATAGATCATTTCGTGCATTTTATTTTACAGGGTGATCCCAAGTGTTATTTTTTTCTTTGATTTTTTGTTGGCCCCCTAATTATCAAATCGACATTGCTAAATATGAGGTCATACCTGTTCTTTTTAATCCTGAAATTCCAGAAGAATCTGACAAGTATACTTCTAAATATTTGACAAAATGTCTAAAATTGAAAATTGCTGCTCATTAATGGCAATATAGTGTATATGAGGACGTGAGTTTCAAAATTCGCCGTATCTAGAAAAACAATTTCACAGGTAAAAAAACACAGATATTTTAAAAAGACAAAGTCTAGTCGGCAGGAATTTTACTCTGTCTATGGGTTTCTTTTTTCGTGGGATAATCCAAAATACTAATTCAGTACTCTCCTTTAAATTGTCTTTAAAAAAGTCGTCCGCTAGAGTATCAACTCTGGCGCAATCCGGTCCGAGTTTTACCGGGCAAACCAACGCTTTAGCAGCGAAGAAAAATGAACTGTTCTTCCGCAAGTTCGAATGTGGAATCCCCATCAAGGGCTCCCTTACATTTCCTTTATAAGCAGGCTTTTTTGAGTAGTCTGGAGCGGTTCTCGTGACCTTTGAAGTACTCTAGAATTTATTGGCTAGTATCTGTTGGATATAGTGTCAAATATAAGAACTCGGCTAAAGAATCTCGCCGATACCATTTTTTAAATTTTTTTATCACCAATGGTAGCTTTTATTTTTCGTGTGATAAGGAATTGATTTTTTTTTTCCATAGGTATATTTTAATGTACAAATATCACAGTATGAACTATACCTTTGATAGGAAAAATTTACCAGCCAAATTGTGTAAGTCATAATAAAATACTTAAAAAATGACCTATTCATCGTAAAATCTTGAAAGAAAAAAAATATATATGTTATGATTTATAATCGAGTTACTACACGTGTCGATGGGAAATGAGCAGTTTACCACATCTGGCGCAAAACCTAGACTGGTGTTAGACCGGGAGGCAACTGCACAGATCATCACCTCTTCGAGTGGGCGCTGAAATTCCAGCATTAGACACAACTCGATCAGCATATTAAAATGCAACTGATCTGCCAAGTTATATCTTGATAAAAACCGCCTGCAGATCCGATTTTCAGTGGTTAGTCAATAGTTTTACCATTGTGTTTTCCTGCATCCAAAAGTATGAAAACATGGAGAACTCGGAGCAGGAAAACTCAATGACAAACCTACCAGTCAACCACTAAAATCGGGTTTGTAGGTGTGCCAGAACAGTTGCATTGTAATATCCTAATCAACTTTTACCTAATCCTAGAATTTCAACCTTCTACTCGATAGGGTGATGGCTTGTGCAGCCACCTCCCATGTGTGTTCATCTATTTATTGAAATAAGTATTGTGTGTGTTTTTAACACTTTCCAACAAACTTGAAAACTGTTTATGCATTCGGTTTGTCTGTCCGTCTGTCCCCGCCCTAACTCCTGTAAATAGACTCGGATTTTCATGCAACTGAACAAGTTATTTAGGTTCACCAAAGCTTGTTTGGTATTGTGCATGAAGTGTGTATAGGATTAATAGTTCATTTACAAAAAGAACTCTCAAAAGAATTCCATTACATTGGTATAGGGGGAAAAGTCATTTGCAGAGTATTTAATGAGATTATGTTATTTCAAATTTATTGAAACAGATATAAATCACTGAATTTCACTACGATTACGTTAGAACAGGGCATTCATAGCATTTTTTATTCATTTACAGGGACACACAAAAGAAATCGGTTACAGTACTGTCTTTGAGTAATAATTGCTGGAGTGTGCGTTTTAGAATTCGGTACGCATTTTTCAATTTAACTCATTTTTTGCATGTTACTCGTTATATATAAATTCTATAAACTCATATACAAGGCTGCACAAAAGTATTCCGGTACCATTCTCCTCATTAGAGAAAGTTGCTGAAGGGTAATTTTCAACTGTGAGGTATATGTATTTCTTAAGTGAACTAAATTTTAGCATGCATGTAGTTAATAGATACAAATTTATATATCCTATACAGGTCCGCTGAAAAAATTTGGATAATTTTCCGATTGTAGATGGAAACAGCTGAAATTGGGTTTTGAAATGTGTTATGCATTTCCATATCGTTAAAATAGACATAACATTTTAACTTATTAAATGGTGCAGTTTTGTTACATTATTCTGAATGTGTTGGAAAGTGTTTCATGATCTATGCTTGACGCATGATTTTTTTCTTTCTTGTTCTTTTTTTTTTTTTTTTTTTTTTTTTTTTTTCAACCTGAAACTTCACACCAGTTGTTTTGCGAAAACTATGAACAAAATTAGCCGACACTTTTAATATGCAAAACTTTTAATATTGCAAATACACTAACCTCCAAAAATCCCTGCGTAACTCGTTATTATTACTATTATTTTTATAAAGAACGCACTGGTTTCACTTTCCAAACAACAATCCTATTACATATCTTGTCAGTTATATCTCTTGAATTCTGATTATACAACTGAGAACAATGGAAATGGATTTCAAACATCGTGATTTAAGTGAAGTACGGTGTAAATGATAAGCACAAAAATATATTCTCAATTTTCATGATAAAGTCATGAAGTTTTCACAGCGTAACATCAGGAATCAACTTTTTAATGTTTATAAAATGCATACATACAATTAAATGTCCTTATCACCCACAATTGACAATAACATAAGTCACTTGCAGGATTTTTAGATATGGGGGTCACATTTTTAAATATAGATTGAACAAAAAAGAGGAAATCGTACCTTACTCATAGATTATATCATGTAGTCAATTTACGTTTGATTTCTTACACAATTTACTTATAAAATTTCGTCTATATTGACGCAAATAAGTAAATTAATATATGTAAATTAGCATCGTTGAAAATCATTCGAAAAATAAATTCTTAATGTTATTTAAACTAATTGAGTTATTGTGTTTAAATTAGATCTAAATATATAATCCTTTTCATTTTGTACTATCTACAAGTAATATTTATTCTTTTTTACACTTTCCAACATATAGTTGAAAAGTGTTTATGACTTCGGTTTGTCTGTCCGTCTGGTCGTGCTCTAACTCTCGTAAATACAGTCGGACTTCGTTATCCCGACACCCGGTTTTCACGTCACTCCGCTTATCACGTCAGTTTTTCAAAGTCCCGATTTTCTGTATATTATTTTAATGTAAATAAACTCCGGATTTTACGTCGTTGAATAATTTTCAGCTCCGGATATCCCGACGGTTTAGAAAAATTGTCCATTTTTCATAATCCATCTTATAAACACGAAAATTAAGCGGTAAGAAATGTCTTATCAAAACTTTTCGCAAAAGTGTCTAAAATACCCATTGAGATAATTGAGAAATTTTACTTCAATTCTTTATCTGAATAAATAAACCCAGACACTATGAATGACCCACTTAAGCACCAGATAGACGTGTGTTTACTCGCGTCTTTTTGTTCTGGTCAGGGGACGATTTCTTGTGGTTACACGGTGTTTTTCATCCGACTAAAACCGAAGCAATCACTGTAAAAAAAAAAAAAAAAAAAAAAATGGGACTAAAAAACGAAAATACTACTGGAAATCTAGACGCCAGTACTATTTCCTTTTTTTACGGGAATTTTTACCCATAAATTACAGAAATTTTTCCGTTTTTCTTTTTAAAAATGGAAATTTTTCTGTAATTTATGGGTAAAAATTCCCGTAAAAAAAAACAAAAACGGAAATAGTACTGGCGTCTAGATTGCCAGTAGTATTTCCGTTTTTTAGTCCCTTTTTTTACAGTGTTGTATTGCATTGAAATGATCAAAAATTATCTAACATCCATTTCTAAAACAACGAATATAGATTACAATTAATTGTGTAATATTGAAAAAAGAATTGTATCAAGCACATCTAGGGATAAGCAAACCTTAATTCATCAATATTTCATGTAACAATAAAAAAAACAAGTCATCATAAATCTGATTTTTATTCTTTTCAATTTTTTTAATAATAATGTTTTATTGCTTAAAACTGTAAGAGCAGTTATGAATTTTAAATTGTCTTAAATTAATTAAAAATACAGCTTTTTATAAACATATTTTTCTCCAAGCCCGGTTACCGTGACACTCCGCTTACGACGACACTTTTTTCTGGTCATTAGAGTGTCGGGATAACGAGGTTCGACTGTATACTCGGTGTGCTCTGAAATTTTAATATGTTATTGAGATTTACAATGGCATTATCCCTGTTGAAATTTAAGACTGTAACATTTATAGTTCATTAACAGGGGCATAGTCAAAGGTATTCCTTTGCATTACGGTCAATGGGAAAAAATCGTTTGAAGTGCCTTTTGATGATGTTGCACCATTTCAAACATGATGAAATTGATATGCTTTTATGGAGTGTACAAACACATGCATTCTGAGAAATATGGGGTGTAAAGCATTTAATATTAATTTACAGGGTCACAGAAATGAAGTACATTACATAATGGTTTACGGAGTTAAACTGTTTCAGCGTTTTTCAATTGTGATAATGTTTTATTTTAAATATACACTGCAAAAAATAAATTGCTGACTTTCCAGTATTATACTGGCAGCTGGGGTGCTAGTATAATACTGGAGAATCAACAATTACACCGTTAAATAACAATAATAAACCGTAAAATAAACAGTAATATACCGCTAAGTAGGGATATATGGTATATTTCTGCATTTTCATTTATAAAACTGTATACTGTTGTTTATTTACGGTTTATTACTGTTACTTTTACAGTATAATACTTGCACCGCACCCCAGCTGCTAGTATTATACTGCAAAATCAACAATTATTTTTTACAGTGTACTGAAATTGATATACAATACTGAGGTTTACAACAGCAAGATAATTGCTGTAGAAAATTATTTGCATGTCATTTGTTATTCATCTACAGGGAAACACAAAAGATTTTGCAAGCATTACTGGATATGAGCGTGAATTGCTTAAGGGGTCAGGTAACCTTTGAACCAATAAAGTGCATGGAAAAGTGACCTCTGTAAGAATTGCAGTCATTCTTTAACTAATTAACTTTTAATTATAAAATTGAAAACACATGTTAGAAACGATTTATTTTATCAATCAAAGTTGTTCGAAAAGGTATACACATATATAGTTTTTTTTTTAATTTATTTTTAAAGATAATACAATTTTTACGAAAGAATTATTCTTGCATGCATTGCGCGCATGATTTTTCCCATTTGAATGGCTGAAACAAGCCAAGATTTTTTTTATGAGTACAGATATAAAGTGTTTTCAAAATGACCTACAATGAAAAAAAATAAAACTTGTAGATCCCGAGAAAAAAAATTTTTTTAGAGTAATTCGAAATATCGAGATTTTTTTTATACAAAAGTAGGTCATTTTGTGCTCATGTACGTTTAATACATCCACCAGAAATTTCGTGAAATTCTAGGCAACCGTTTTTCAGAAATCGTGCGCGCAATGATCAAAATCGCTGTTTTGAGAAAATTGGCTTTAAAGATTGAAAAACCCATTGATCATATAGCAAAAGCTCAAAGTGTTTTAGACATAACTTCTCTTCTAATGCGAATTCTTATATGGGGTTTGCTTTTATATGTTCCCAAAGAATCATATTTAATTATAAGCTATTAAAAAAAAAATTCGATTTTTGGACGCTTCAAAGGTTACCTGACCCCTTAAAGGAGGTTTTTAATTGAGTTATGCATTTTCAATCTAAACTATAATTAACATACTAAGAGATGTTTCTAGAATATAAATAAAATTTATATACAGGACCACACAAAGTACTGGATAAATGACAGCTTATGGATGATAATTTCTAAAAGTGTGGTTTCAGTACAGTTTTAAGCCTGAATTAAATTTTAGCTTAATGCGTGGCGTGTTTAAGAATCATTAGTTAATATTCAGGGCTATCAAAGAATTCAAGTATTTTTACACAAAAGAATTGAAATACTTTTCCGGCTATAGACGGTAATTGCTGAATTCCTTTTTTTGCTTTCTTCTATCTTTACAAGAAGAAAGTATTGGATTCGTGAAAATTTTTGACTTTCAGTTTTCGACGGATTTGCACGTTTTAGGGGTCAGAGATTCCGAAAAACATGTTTTTACAAAATGTCTATTTGTGAGTCTGTGACTCTGTCTGTCTGTCTGTCTGCCTGTATGTATGTGACACTAATTTTGTGGGCACTCTATCTCAAGAAATAATGCACGGAATTTAATAAAAATTTATATTCAGTTAGTCCCTGATATAAATTGGTGCAGATTAGTTCTTGGTGTAAATCTCCCAACAGGTGGCTCTGCTATGCTACATTTTTTGCGATTTCCGCAATAGCTCTATCTCAAGAACTAATCCTTGGATTTTCAACAAACTTCAGATTCATGTATACGATACCAATTAGTGCTGTTTATGTTTTGGTGTAAATCGCTCAACAAGTGGCTCTGCTATGCTACATTTTTCAGAATTTTCGCTATATCACTATCTCAAGAACTAATGCACGAATTTTCATCAAACTTCAAATTCAGATATACTTTGATATGAATTGGTGCTAAATTGATGTAACTTCTTGTACTATTTAAATGATTTAATTGACGTGATTCATATATAATAAAGTTTTGCGATGGCCACAACATACTAGTTTTCTATTATTATTTTTGCTATAAAGAAAATGGAAGTTTAAAAATACCTCAAAAGTAGTATTTAGAGATCATAATATCATTTGAGAGAATCTCGTAAATAGCAGAATCAATATTTTTGTTATGTTTTTACTTTCATCTATCTTTACTAGAAGAAAGTTTTGGATTAGTGAAAATTTTCGACGGATTTATACGTTTTAGAAGGTCCTGAACACGATTTAATGTTTTTTAGAAAATGTCTGTCTGGTGACTCTGTCTGTCTGACTGCCTATATGTGACACAAATTGTACGGGCGCTCTATCTCAAGAACTAGTGCACGGAATTTAATAAAAATTTATATTCAATTAGTCCCTGATATAAATTGGTGCTGATTAGTTTTTGGTGTAAATCGCCCAACAGCTGGCGCTGTTATGTTGCATTATTCACGATAGCTCTATCTCAAGAACTAATGCACTGATTTTCATCAAATTTCAGATTCAGTTAATCCTTGACAGAAGTTGGTGTGTATTAGGTTTTGGTGTTGATCGCCCAATAGGTGGCGCTGCTATGCTGCATTTTTCACGATTTCCGCAATAGCTTTATCTCAAGAACTAATTCACGAACGTTCATCTAATTTCAGATTCATTTAGACGTTGGTACAAGTTGTTGCTGATTAGGTTTTGGTGTTAATTGCTCAATAAATGGCGCTGCTATGCTGTTTTTTTCACGATTTTCGGTATTACTCTATCTCAAAAATGAATGCACGGATTTTCATCAAACTTCAGATTCAGTTAGACGTTGACATAAGTTATTGATGATTAGGTTTTGGTGTAACTCACCCATCAGGTGGTGCTGCTAAGCTGCATTTTGCAGGATTTACACGATTATAGCGATAGGCATATCTGAAAAAGAGCATATGCATGGAATTTCATATTTTTAGGATCTTTATGACGGGCATAGATTGCCATTTAATTTTGGAACTGTGATAGCGAATTTGTAAGTACAGTCGAACCTCGTTATCCCGACAATCTAATGACATGAAAAAAGTGTCGTCATAAGCGGAGTGTCGCGGTAACCGGAGTTAGAGAAAAATATGTTTAAAAAAAGTTGTATTTTTAATTTTTTTAAGACAATTTTAATTTCATATCTGTTCTTGCACTTTTAAACAATAAAACATTATTATTAAACAAAATAAACACAAAAACAAAATTGAAAAGAATAAAAATCAGATTTATGATGACTTGTTTGTTTATTGTTACATGAAATATTGATGAATTCTTTGCCTATCCCTAGATGTGCTTCCTACAATTCTTTTTTCAGTATTATACAATGAATTATAATCGATATTAGTTGTTTCAGAAATGCATGTTAGATAATTTCTGATAGTTTGAATACAACGCAATGCTTCGGTTTTAGTCGAATGAAAAACGTCGTGTAACCACAAGAAAGTGCCGCCTGACCAGAACAAAACAACCACGAGCAGACTGATATGTGGGTTTATTTATTCAGATAAAGAATTGAAGTAAAATTTCTCATTTATTTCAATGGGAAGTTTACATAATTTTGTGAAAAGTTTGGCCAATACACTTCTTACCGATTAATTTCCGTTTTTATAAGATGGATTATGAAAAATGGACAACTTTCCTAAACCGCCGCGATATCCGGAGTTGAAAATTATTCAACGACGTAAAATCTGGAGTTTATTTACATGAAAATCATATACAGAAAATCAGGACATTGAAAAATTGACGTGATAAGCGGAGTGACGTGAAAACCGGGTGTCGGGATAACGAGGTCCGACTGTATTAACATGTATAGATGAAAGTTTTGGAATTGGCGCATCGACTAGCTTTAATTATATTTTTTGTATATGATCTAAAATTCGAATATTTCATTATATTTATTCGCCGCATATGATTCTGAAAACTTGTGTAATTTTTCCTCCTACAATAGTTATCATTATTTTTTTCTTTCAATAGTGATTCATTTTATAACTTCAGGTGTTGAGCATTCTGGTTGCATTCTTCATGGTAATAAACAAACTCTGTTTGAGCACCTGTCTTTTTCTCTTAAACATGTTGAAAGATGTGTGCTTTTCAGTTCAAAAACACACTCAGTCTCTGTTCATATTTCGAACATTCCACTTTTCATCTGAAAATTTCTTTTCGGAACCAGATTTTTCACACATTTTTATTTAACTTAATTTGTTTCATGTTATATGTAAACTTGGAATTTTGTAATCTATTTTTCACTCACTTCCTGACTGGGGTATGTGATATACAGGGTATCATAAAAGAATGTCCCAGTTTCAGTGATATATTGTAACATTTTAATTTAGGCTATTTACAACAAACCATGCATCAAATTGAAGGTCAACTATACTAGTTTTTCTTACAAATGCACTGTTAAAAATTTTCCTGTGAAATTACAGAGAATCTACGGGTAATCCATTATCTTAAGTCTTATGTAAAATTACAGAGATTTGAAAAACAGAGATTCTGTTAAATAACAGAGAAGTTATTTGGTAAATTTACACAAGACTCTGTAAATTAACATCGTTAAAAATGCACAAGACTCTGTAAATCAATTTATTTTTTTAATTAAAATAATTTAAATTAGTTTTTAAAATCAGCGAATTTTAGAACTTCAAAGTATCAGAGTTATTCAAGCAAATTTGAACTGCTATGCCATTTAATTTTTTACACAACTTGCTTCTGGCCGGCGGCGTGGGGTTTGAACACGAGACCTCTGAGCAGGAGAAAAACATCTTACTGACTGCGCCATAGGAGATGTTACTGCGTTGCATAAAGAATGTCCTTTATAATAAAGCGGGGAAAAATCTATTGTACTTGTGCTTTTCAAAGATTTCGCTTCAAATATATTCGTTAGAAAATTTCTTAAACGGTTTATTTTAATTTAGTTTGGACCGAAACAAAATACCTATTATTTTTTTAATCAAATTTAATTTTTAATACTTTATTCACGGAATTATTTATTAAGAAATTGCTTCTTCTCAATAATTATCTTCTTTAATATCCGAAGATATACTGGAATTTTTAAATAATAATAATGTGAAATTTAGGTGTATTTTTTCATTAAAACTGGTTAAATATATTGGTAATTATAAAATTTTTTGTAAAATATTTACAAAAATAACCAGATTAATTAACCAAAATTACTTTTAAGGTTACGAGTTAGAACCCGTCGAAATTCGACGAAGTAAAATGTTAGAAAGGAACTGTCAGATCGAATTTATAATAAACCTACAAAAATAATTACTATAAAAAATCATCTAACATTGGTTGTCTCACTTTTAAAACAAATAATATTTTTAACCTAAAATTACCAAAATATTATTTCCACAAACTTCAACTGCTTAAATTATTGAAAAAATTAAACTCTATTGGAATACGTAATCAAGATGAGTAATTATGATGAATTTATCGATTGAGACTTTTATGTTTGTTCTTATGGAATGAAAAATCAGTAAAAAAGATTTCGCTTTGTCACATCATAAAATTTTCCCCCATGAAATCTAAATTGTACGTTATTTGCACATTCTCATAATTTACATACGCACCACTCAAATTCACAATTTGTAAGTATTTTAACGCGCAGTAGATTATTAATGAATGTATTTCTAAACTTAAAGTCACGTTTGTTCGATACAACTTTTCATGTTAACATTCGCACAAACTTTAAGTTCTAATCTCAATACCCGCGAAAAAAAAAAAAAAAAAAAAAAAAAAAAAAAAAATCAGAAATTTGCCTTTAGTTGTCATTGTATTAGCCATTTAGTATTGGTCAAATATTTAGTTTTATCAAAATAAAAGATGGTTTTGTTTTAAATATGACATAATTTTTACTCACTGAATCATTTTGCCTAGCGTCTCAAACTCAGTATCAGCGTAATGTAAAAATATTGAAATGTAACTGAATTATATAGAAGAATGCGTGTTTTTTTTTTTATGTTTGACATCATTTTCTGTTCAAAAATTATAAAAAAGTTACTTTTATTTGTATTGTGAAAATGGCATCCATAAGGATATAATCAATAAAAATAATAAACCATGACTATTTTCCCTTTACTTTCAATATAAATGGGGTACTTCAGTTGCCACAATTACAAAATTTGTATTAAAAACTACAAAAAAATTAATATATCAAAAATAAATTGAGATACCGCTTTCAAACAAATTGCATTTAAAAGAGCATTTTTTTCCTTATACGACGGTGTTAAAATTTAAAATGTGCGATGTTTAGAAGTTTCAAAATTTGCCGTAGATATAATTGCAAAACCGAAATTTTAATTCAAATTTCAAAGCGTTGCCATTCGCAAAATGACGTATGCGTTACGCACAGATATGTTTGTCCTTTATAATATAGATAGATATCACAATTCTCATAAAAGCAATGTATTTAAATGTATTATGATTCTAACTAACTAAATGAATGAAAAAATAAATAAATAAATTGAAACTAAATTTTTTCGGCACAGATGTCATATTCGCCCCATATTGGCGCGATTTTTTCGGTTGCCAATTTGGCGAAAACATCAACAGCATAAACAACATAATCCGGGTTACCACATCAAGCAAAATAACGACACTTTGTCGCAAGTTAAGTACCAGTTGCCTATATGATATTGGCGTCAGAAAAAAATCGCGCCAGTATGGGGCGAATATGACATCTGTGCCATTTTTTCTTTAATAATTCTAATAAAATTGCAAAAGAATTTTAAACGTGTGTATTTGAATTACAAATTTTAACAAAGCTGAAAATATTTTAAAATAAAAACATGGAAATCCCTTACAGGGAATTAGATACAAGATAAGGGAAATGTCTGTAAATCGATGACCGAGAAACTCAATCGAACGCATTTAACCGAGAACTAGTGTAAATTTACAGAGAGTCTTGACCGAGAAACTCAATCGAATGCATTTAACCGAGAACTGGTGTAAATTTACAGAGAGTCTTGACCGAGAAACTCAATCGAATGCATTTAACCGAGAACTGATGTAAATTTACAGAGAGTCTTGACCGAGAAACTCGATAGAATGCATTTAACCAAGAACTAGTGTAAATTTACAGAGAGTCTCGATTTTTTTCTGTGATTTTACAGAAATTTTTAACAGTGTGTTCAATAAGCGCACTTTTATTCATATGGCACACATCCAACCTAAGTCTAATTCGTATATTTCTGTTAACAGGTCCGGAGTTAGAAGCAATAGCCTCTTCAATTCTGTGTCTCAACTCTGGCAAATCATTAGGTAGTGGTGGGGCGTAGACACGGTCTTTTATAAAGCCTTAAAGGAAGTGTTTTCCGGTAGTGGTACGCTTTTAAATATTCGGCCCAAAAATAACGCTTTACGCTCAGGAGTCGCCATTTTGCATATCTGGCACTGCAAGCGAGTCAATAGCAAAGCAGTACTCGCGCATGCGCTTATCTAAAACTGTTTGAGTTGCTCTTTATTTTTGACCTTGAACTAACACTCTACAGAGGTTATAGTTGATGCTATAAAAATTTATAACTGGGACATTTCAAAATAAAGAAGTGACATTTTTGGTGCTTTTCATGACTTTAGTCCATATATTGGTTCAAAGTTGAACGAAATTTTTTTTTAAAGTGTATAATGCCAGGCTTTCACTCTCGTCAGCGGAGTGAGATGTTTCACTCTCGACAACGGAGTGACATATCAGGTTGTAACGAAAGTTTCCCGCCACAGCTAATACGGTCTGTGAAAACAGTTCGCGTTGACGTGTTTACTCATATTTTGTCAAACGAGTTATGGCATTTGAACGAAAGAGACTTGCTTTATAGCACTGTGTTGTGAAATTTCTAAAAAAATATCGTTATCATCAAGTACAAGGTATCTGAAATGGAACTATTACTCTACCAGATTAGAACCATCATTAACATCCAGTTCTGTTGTAAAAAGTCAGCTACAGCATGTCACAGAATAAAGTGTACAGCGTTAGGTACTAGTGTTGTATCATATGGCAATGTGAAGGTTTGGCGGAATGGTAGTTATATATAAAATTACAGTTAATTATCTATAGTATATTAGTATTATGTAATGGTGATTTGGCGGAAAACTTTCGTTACAACCTAATATTTCACTCTCGACAATGGAGTGAAATATTTCACTCCTTTCTAGTGAGTGAAAAATTCCGCTCTTTAAGGAGTGTATTTTTTATAAAATTCACTCCAGAAAGAGTGAGTTTTTCACTTCCCCCAATTTTAGAGTGTAGTATGCTACTTAGCCATCGCATAAATTTCCATTGTGAAATTACTACCACAGTCACTGTAGCAATAATATTTGGAATGCACATGAGAATAAAGATTTCTAGAAGCGCATTACACGTCGCCTTAGCCACTATAGATCTTTAGGCTGTTCTCAAATCCTCTGCTCAATCAACGCGAAACTTTCTGACACATTTTCTGACTCATTTTTAAATGTAAAGGCATAAAATTGGCAGGTCTCATTATTGAAGCTATTAGAAATCGAAATAATTCCATTTTTTGATAAATAAATTACTTATAAAGTTATAAGCAATTGGTGTCACGTAACGACCGGTTTTTCTCCTTTCTCGTGCTAAATTTGGTTCAAAACGCCCACTTTGACAGTATTTTCTAAAAGATCTTCTGCGTTTACAAAAAAATGGAAAACGTCTTTCAATTACATAGTTTCTGAATAACACTTGCCAATTCCATGCGTTTCCGAACAAAAATCAATTTAACAAGTTGGAAATTGCACGTCAAACTTGGCAAAATGAGGTGCGTTCGTACTATAACTTGTTTTATAAATATTTTTTGCACCGCATATCGTACTGAATGTATATTTTAGTGCACGTCATAAGTACATATCACTTTCATTCTGTTTGAAAGGCTGAAACATCATTAAAAATCACTTGACATAATTTTTTCCCATTAACCGTAATGTAACGGAAAACTTTTGACTGTTCCCTGTAATTAAACTATGCATTCGATTTTCAAATAATTTGAAAAGACTCGACAAAATTTTTAAAATTTCGAAATTTCGAAAAATATTTTAAAATTTCAGACAATTCAGTTGGGTAGTTTTGCTCTGTTATATGCGGACGAATGACAGACAGACAGACGGACCGAACGACGACTATAGGTGCTACGTATTTATATAATTGCGAACGCACCTAAAAATGTGTCTGAAAATAGCCCTTTTGGATTTGAGCACAGTCTTAAAGGGTCCGTCTCTGGCCACTGAGTGTATTATTTATTAAGCACGATATATAATGATGCTATCTACTAGACGGAAATGCTATTTTTCCAATTAGAAACAGTTTTACCACTTCAAAAAGCAGAGAAAGGTTCGCTATTACTGTAATAGGCTCTCTATCTGAAATTTTATTTACTTTTCTGAACTGGCGAGCATCGCCATGTTTTACCAAATTCCGCTACATCTTTTGACATTTTCATACATGACAGATAGTATGCAAAAATTTTGTTCAGTTTTGAAGCGCATAACAATTGAAAATTCCGCTTTAGTAATTTCTGTCAATAAGCGGAAATGTACTCAAATTATTTTGTGCAGCCCTGTGTACGACCTATGGCAGGGCTGTCCAACGCGCGGGCGCCATGGCGCTCTTTGAGGGGTCTTTTGGCGCCCTTTCGTATATCACTAAGTTTTTGTAAGGAAAAAAAATAATTTTAAAGATTTTTCTCAAATAAGTAATATTTGCATATTTTTTTTAATTGTTATTAGAGCAATTAAGGTTTATGACTCCTTCCTCTACAAAATCTTTTGCATTGCCCCCCCCCCCCCCTCCTTCTCCATCGCTCTCAAAAAATGTCATTCTAAATTTATTACAATTTATGTTAACTCTTGAAATTATTTTTGCATAGAATTCCTGAATGATAGAGACCTTATGGCTACCACTATGTGTATGTGTATCGTATAAAGCGCGTGTGACGTATAAGACTACCACTACTCAGGCCTTGGTTACCGCAGGGGCAAACTTACACCAATATTTCTGAACAGTAAATTTTCTCCAAATTTATGACAGAAATTCTGCATTTAAATAAGTCGACGATTACTATACAAAAACTACTTGGATGTGCCAATCCCAAAACTTTCTTCTATCTCATACATCTTAATATTTCAAAAAGTAGTTACAGATGTCAATACTGCAATAATGTTAGTTCAATACTAAACCAACTTTGATTTTCATCTTAAATTTCTGCTTCAGTCAATGAAGCGCTGTAAAAATGAGTTCATATCGATCATGATATACATTAAAATCAATAGTTTTCGTTAATCTGTTGTACATCAGCTTTTTACGAATAGTCAGCTTGGCAGGACGGGAGTTTCCGCCGCGGAACGAGCCGCCGATGGACAACAGAACTACGAAAAACTGAGAAAATTATACAAAAATCGCGATCACAGCCCCCCTTTCCGGCAGAATAGGGGAGAGTAGCCATATTTGGACCGCCGCTTTAATTGGACCGCTGCCATTCTGCTATTAATTACAGGAAGAGACTCCATCTACCGCTGAAATCCTACGCATCAGAATGACCACACTCATGATTAGAAGAAGCAGCCGCCTACCACCGGGGCCGTCGCGAAACAACTTCCTTCTCTTACGGGCCTGCTTCAAGACGAAAATGTACAGCAAGATGGCGGCGCAAGAGATCTGAGTAGCAAACGAAATAGGTCGGATAGTTGTATATTTGTATCAAAAAAAGTGCTAGAAATTTCCGTTTTAGAATATTTTATTGAGCAATTTGTGGCTTGTTTTAGATCTATTTGATTTATACATTCAGTAATTAAACAGAGAAGGGTCATTAAACAGGTGCTTTTTTTTTCCTCCTTTGATTTAAAATATATTCAAATGCATTTGATTCGCCGTTTTTATTGGAGATTTTAACTTGAAATATACATTTATGGTAGAAAAAATCATACATTAAAATTATCAACTTTATCATGAAAAAATAAAAATACAAAAATAGTTAAAGAACTGGGATTCATGGTATTTTTCGGAGAGTTTAACTTGAAACATACATTTATGAAAGGAGATATCATGTATTAAAATAACACAATTTTAGCAGATAATAATTAAATTTCCCTTTAAAAATAAATACGTCTTAATTTAAAAGTATAAATTTCAGGACTGATATTATATAAAATCAAAAATAAAGATATTAATTTTTTTAAACAAATAAAACAAAAATTCTATTTATCAATTAAAATTTTAATTTTAGAATGAGATTGCCCGAATAAAGTGTATAAGTTCCTGATGTAGGCAGATAGTGGTAAAATAAAATGGCTCCAGGAAATGTTATTATTTCTAATTGTAAATGGTTTTCAAATTTTTAAAAACTAATTATAATTAGTTTTTAAAAACACTTTTACAAAAGTATATTTACAAAAGTGCTTTCCTAAAATTCCAAGAGCCCAAAATCTTATTGTACAACTCACTATTGAAAAGACTGAAAATTTAGGTCTGGATTTCATAAGTAAATGGAAGTGTGGAAGCTATATATTTAAGGAAGCAATTTACTTTTTCAACATTTTTTTTAATTTAAATAAATAATTCAAATGGTGCAATAAGTCACTGCATTTCAATGTTCAACTAAAAGTACATTAAAAAAAATTTTTTTTAACTGCATATTTAGTTAAAAATTTAAAATAGTTTAAAACATTTTGAATTTTTTAAAATTCTACTTTTTTAAATATTAATATTTTTGCCCATTTTTTTAAAAAGATTTTCAAATGTGTATTACGCAAGACTGAGCATGGAGTTTTAGATAAATCAAATGTTACATTTAATATAATTTTTTCACTGATATACATAGCGTAAAAGAGTGAAATCTAATACATCTTCATATACTTTTATTAAAAAAATAAATAAAATAAAACCATGAAGGACAATTCCATGCTCATATTTTTCACATATATAATAAAGAACATGTACAAAAAAGTTTAAATCTATATCTGAAATACGAAAAAAAGGCCTTAGCATTTTTAAATCATGAAAGTGAAGTAAATAGGAACATAGCCAAAAAATAAATAAATAAATAAATAAAAATAAAGTTGGTTGTTTCTGGGTAATTGCGCTGGGTGTATTAATGAAATTTACAATATCTGGCGTTATAATCGCCGTATGGGTAAAAATGAGGTGTCACAATATTCATAATTAAATAAGCTTCCATTTAATATTTTTTTAAATATAAAAAATCGATTTTTTGGGGTTAATTTTCAGGTGAACTGTCCCCTTAAGTTATGTGTTTGTCAGGAATTGCGAATATAATAATAAAATAAATAACTATGCAAAAGTCAAGAATGACAACAGAAAACTCACTTCTAATAAAATAAAATCACATGTATTAACAAACATGTAACAGTCGTTGATAAGTTTCCAGATATTTCAACTTCCTTAATACTTGTCTGTTTAAGTGAGATTATTTTTTTATGCAATATTAAATACCATATATTTTTTAAATTACTGTAAGTATGTGCTTACTGTTAGTGAGAAATGCTATTTTAGTTGTAACACCTACCAACGGAATGTATATTTTAAGTTATGCATACATTATGAAAAGTAAATTTTTTATTGATAAATAGAATTTTTGTTTTAATTAATAAAAAAAATATAATATTTTTATTTATGAGTTTACGTAATATCAATTCTGATATTTATAATTTTAAATTAAGGCATTTTAATGTAAGAAATTTTTAAAGGGAACTTTGTCATAAATGTATATTTCAAGTTAAAATCATAGATAAAAACCGCGAATCAAATGTTTTCGAATATATTTTAAATCAAAGGGCAAAAAGAAGCAAAAAAAGAAAAAAGAAAGAAAGTACCTGTTTAGTGACCCTTAATTCAAACAGCCATAACAAAATATTACAAAACAGAAATTTATAGCACTGTTTCTGATGCATACATACAACTATTCGACTTGGTTCGTTTGCTAACTCAGATCTCTTGCGTGACTCATCTTATTCTTGAAGCAGGCCCGTTGAGAAGAAAGTTGTTTCGCGACGTCCCCGCTACCACCTGCTGTTTTCAGACAATTTAAAAAAACCTAAAGTTACCTGTTTTGATCTAATTTTTTCCTACTAAACGTAAGTGAATATTTTAAAACTAAGGTAAATTGTTATGTTTTCATGTACATATATGAATTCATCTGTTTATTGCGCATATTTTTCACGCGGATTTGTTTGATTTCTTTTTTGTTCTTAGTCTTGAAATTAACTGTTTTTAAAAATGGCGCAGTTGCCGTAATTGGGCCAATTTAAGTTGCTTACATTGGACCAGATATGCGATCATAAACTTGAAAAGTAAGTAATGAATTTCGAGGACGGTACGCTCTGAGCACAATTTTTTTTATATTTTATAATGGATTACTATATCCATGCAAGTTTTTTTTTTTTTTTGTATATCTGGATTAATTTTTTTTTATACAGTTTAGGCCTATATAAACATAAAAATATTTGTACATGTCTATGCAATAAATTTTGTTTGCAATGTCTTTTATCTTGTATGTAATTGTATCTTTTTTTTTTATTCTTTACTCCTCCAGCATATTTGATTTACAGAGTTGAATTCAAACATTTTCCTCCTGCAGGATATTTGTGATGGAAGACTTTTTGCAGTTCTGGAGGGCGGAATTATACTTTTTTGCCATTAAAACGCATAAAATCTCAAACCTTGATAAAAATGTAGAAAAAGACATAGACAAACTGCCTGGAAGAAAAACACGCGTGACAGCAAAAGCTGTTAAAGATATAGGAAAGAAAAAACAGACAGTAAGTTGTGAAGAAATTGACCTGCAACAAGACTGCATCTACAAATCCTCCCCAAAACCAAAAAAAAATCATTGCAAAAATTATTTCTCTTGCTAAATTCAGTTAAATCAAAGTACAGAGGGAGCCAAAAAACAGTTGTGTTAACATCAATGCCATATAAACTGAACCTTGAAATGAAAAAAAAAAAAAAAAAAAAAAGACAAAAAGGATGCTTTTAAAGCACAAAAGCAATTGGAACATCGAGTTTTAGAAAATAGGCGCAATGCAATTAGCAAGAAAATGATGATCTACAAACACAATGTAAAGAAAACTTCTGTTGCAAAAAAATAAATAAATAAATAAATAAATCTGATAATTCAGAATATAAAAAGAAAAATCTAGACAGTGATGATTGATTTTGCCTAATTTGTAAGAAAAATAAAATAGCAGAAATGATTCAGTGTTCAGATTGCCATATACGGTTCCATGTTGTGTGCGCTGGAAAACAAAAACAAATAAGCAAAATTCATGTATAAGCTTTGCATCACTCCTTACATGATATTCAAGTAACTGACAATTAGTTCCATAATTTCTATTCTTAATTACTGATAACTCCGATTTATATTTTGAATACATTTTGATTTAAAACAATTACTCTTATTTTCAGATATTTGATTTCATTATATTTCATTGCTGTTATTTTTGATTGTTTCATTAATTGCAAACTTTGCTTTTAATAAAATTAGTTATATTCCCTAGTCATTAAAACAACCTGATATTATTTGGTCCAATTTAGGAGACTGGGGGTCCAACTTAGGCGACCAGTTGCTGAATTTGGACCACTTTTGACAAATTTTTCAAATTAAAATAAAATTTAAGATTTTCAAAAAGAAATTGATTTAAATATTTAGTTAGTTAGTAGATGAATAGATTGACCCTGTGTAATGATCTTTTGCAGATATTTCAAAAATTAAGTGAGTTACACCTGAAAATAAGTGAAGTGGTCCAAATTCGGCTACTCTCCCCTATATCCAAATTCAAGGAGGACCTGCTGGTCATAGCCAAACACATACACAATAAATTTGGTTCAATTCTATTCATAACTTCTTACACTTTTTGATGCTAAAATAAAGAAAATGGAACAAAAATCGCTATTATAGCAATCGCTATTCGATTACAATACTTTCTTCTATTGAAGATAGAAGAAAGTAATACTCTTGAAAGTTAGCCCATTGTGGTAATCAGATTCTGCCACTACAATAGAGAGATAAAATTCTTGTATGTTTAAGTCATATGAATGATGACGCCATTCACTGTTTGCAACCCGGTGAGGACAAACCTGATCTATCGAATTTATACACACCAAGTAATAAGCAAACAAGAAAGAAAAATCATGAGTTAAGCATAGATTATGAAACACTTTCCAAAGCTTCCAGAATATATTAACAAAACTTCGTTATTTAGGGAAATAAGGTAAATAATATAACTAAGTAAACATTTTAGAAAACGCATAAAACATTTTAAAAAATGATTTCAGCAATTACCGTCCATGCCCGTAGTACCTTTATCACACGTCACTATTTGGCTAAAATGTAATTCAATCTAAAACACTCTTAAAACTACTAAAATCACATTTCCAGATATTATCATCCCTATACGGTTATGTATCCAATTCTTTACGTGACACTGTATATCATTTTATCTATATTCTACAAACATTTCTTAGTAAACTAAATGCAGTTGAGCGTAAAAATGCACAAGTCCTTTAAACACCTTTAAGGAATTTACGCTCATACTCACAACCCTTACGAATTCTTTTGTGTAGCCTTGTATATGAACTATAGCATTTATACACACCATATAGTTTTCATAAATATAATGAAACATAAAAGCGCATAATCATAATTAAAAATGCATTTCCAGCAATCATGGCTTATGTACAGTACTTCGGACACAATATAGTATCTGAAATATTTTGTGTTTCCCTGTAAATGCTATGAACTTCTTATTATGCATGAAACAACTTATAGTAAACCTCAGCGACGTATATCAATTTCATTATATTTGAAATAGTTTAACATAATTGAAATACGCCGCAAACAACCCCCTCCCCCCCCTTTCCCATATCATTATGTAACGGAATCCTTTTGTGTGGCCCTGTAAATGAATAATAACTATTTTTTGCACTGCAACACTTTTCAACTAGTTGAAAAGTGTCTCTCTATTTAAAAAAATAGTAACTAACGCTGTCACCGCCGCTGCCGTAAATATTTTTTTTGTGGCCGGAGATCTTTCTTCGCTAATATTAAGAAAAGTACTGCATACAAAAATATGAAAATTGGAATATAATAGAGAAATGTTTGATAAACACGCTGAAGTAGGCAGTTTTTGAAGCGAAGAATTATTTTAAGAGTTGTTTAAAATCGGCCAAAATCGTTCCATTAAAAAAGTTTTATATAGGAGCAAAAACTATACATAAAAATGTAATAAATTTTTTCTAAGGATATACATTAAAAACTTATGGTGTGCGGAACGCCTTTATTACTTTTTTCTATCTTTACAAGAAGAAAGTATTGGATTCGTAAAAATTTTCGACTTTCGGTTTTCGACGGATTTACATGTTTTAGGGGTCAGAGATTCCGAAAAACGTGTCTTTACAAAATGTCTGTCTGTGAGTCTGTGCATCTGTGAGTCTGTCTGTCTGTCTGTATGTGATACAAATTTTGTGGGCGCTCTATCTCAAGAACTACTGCACGGAATTTAATAAAAATTTATATTCAGTTAGTCCCTGATATAAATTGCTGCTGATTAGTTTTTGGTGTAAATCGCTCAACAGGTGGCGCTGCTATGCAGGCTTTTTCACGATTTCCGCAATAGCTCAGTATCCAGAACTAATGCACGGATTTTCATCAAACTTCAGATTCAGTTAGTCCTTGACATTAATTGAAGTTTTCTACATTTTGTGTAAATCGCTCAACAGGTGGCGCTGCTATACTGCATTTTTTACGATTTCCGCAATAGCTCTATCACAACAACTAATGCTTGGATTTTCATCAAACTTCAGATTCAAGTATACTTTG
Organism: Maratus speciosus; assembly: GCA_963932465.1. NCBI lineage: Eukaryota > Metazoa > Arthropoda > Arachnida > Araneae > Salticidae > Maratus > Maratus speciosus. The sequence goes on along the minus strand of OZ010786.1, from coordinate 91,870,917 downwards.
ATATGAATTAGTGCTGTTTGTGTTTTGGTGCAAGTCGCTCAACAGGTGGCGCTGCTATGCTGCACTTTTCAGAATTTCCATTATAGCTGTATCTCGAGAACTAATGTAATAATTTTCACCAAACTTCAGAATCAGTTAATCCTTGACATGAATTAACATTTTGACCATTTTGGTGTAAATCGCTCAACAGGTGGCACTGCTATGCTGCATTTTTCAGAATTTTCATTATGGGTGTATCTGAAGAACTAATGCACGAATCTTCATCAAACTTTAGAATCAGTTAGTCTTTGACATGAATTGACATTTTATGCAGTTTGGAGTAAATCACTCAATAGGTGGCGCTGCTCTGCTGTTTTGTATGATTTTCGCAATAGCTCTATCTCAAGAACTAATGCTTGGATTTTCAACGAACTTCAGATCCATGTATCTTCAGATACCTGGATATCAATGATTGCTGTTTATGTATTGGTGTAAATCACTCAACAGGTGGCGCTGCTATGCTACATTTTTCAGAATTTCCGCTATATCTCTATCTCAAGAACTAATGCACGAAATTTCATCAAACTTCAAATTCAGATATACTTTGATATGAATTAGTGCTAAATTGATGTAATTTCTTGTACTATTTAAATGATTTAATTGACGTGATTTATATAGAAGAAAGTTTTGTGATGACCACAACATACTAGTTTTTTAATTTGATTAATTTTTTGAGGGTTTTTTTCAATTTTTTATTCAAATTTTCATTATTTCAAGAGATATTTTTTTCATATTTAAAAAAAAAAAATTATTATTTTAAGTTGTTGTCAATTGTAAACACACCGCAAAGAATAATATTTCCTTTCAATTAAAAGCTTATTTACACGTGATTAAAAAAAAAAAATCTTTAAAATTAGAATGAAATGATTACGTGTTAAAAGCAGCAAAATATTGAAAATTACGTCATAAAAATTGTATTTACACGTGAATATTAAAAGAAAAAGAAAACTTTAAAATAATAAATTCATTAATATGCGTTAAAAGCAGTAAATGGGGGGGAAATTACGACATATTTAAAATGACCAAATAATAATATTGCCAAACAGTTTAAATTTAAAAATATATTTTCACGAGACATTTATTTCATATTTCGAGATGATTTTTTAATTATTGTTGCAATTCTAATACAGCGAAAATAATCATATTTCGTATCGAACAACAAAATTATTTTCATGTGAATATTATAAAGAGATAGAAAACTTTGGTGAAAATTACGTCAGATTTAAAAGGATATATTTCAAATTTATTATTTAAAACAATTTTCTTATAGCGGGAGACAAAGACTCTGTTGACTTATTTCGTTTTATATTAGCTTTTTTTCAAATGTTTAACTGATCTTATTTAATCAAACACGAAAACAGCCATCAGATGTCTTAACAACAGCTTAAAATTCGACCTTAAAATTCCTCAATCAAAGGGAAATGAATGAAAACCCTTTTACAGGCAGATCGCCACTGGTTTTTTTTAATTATAATTCAATCTTCCGTAATCTTTTTAAAGCCGTCAAATTAGCGTGTTTTTAGAGTCTGCCGTGTCTGAACGGTGGTTGGCGAGAGTAGCTCATATGGGGCAGAGTCCCCTAGGTAATAAAAAAAAACATAATACTAAACAAACGTTTTTTTTTTTTTTTTTTTGTCGGAAGTTGGCTAATAAGTCCACTTTCCGAAGTTTTACGCTATTGATTAATTCACAACATAAAATCACTGATGGCTAGAGAATTTTCTCGAAATTTTGCCAAAAATTTGTTAATTTTAATTGTTAATTAATAAAATTTAACATTTAAAGCAAACATTCTAAATAGTGTTCCTTAACCTATGCAGTAACTAACAAAAATATTGAGATTTTGTAAGTATATAAATTGCATGATGAAGTGCAGAATAATATTCATAGTGTAACAGCAATTTGCATAAAATTTTTAAATTCAAAATTTTTGTTTGAAACGTAATTAACAATATATAAGGATTAGCCTTTTCCACCAACTCTTTTTAAGGTAGTTCATTCTTAATACAAAAGGGTGCAATGACCTCTCACCTATACGTGATTATAGAAATCGATTTAAAAACGAGAAAAGCTAGCAGCAACGCATGCGTGTGATTCTTTAATCTCTAATGCTGTAATTATTTATGATGCATATGCAAAATATGCTATAGTCCGTCTCAAAAGTTTAAGCGCAAGCATAAAATGTTGATTTTTAATGAATAATAAAAAGTTAGAATAAATAACATTCTTTTATTTACGGATTTCGCAACGTCATTTAAATAAATTATATCAAAAGTAGAAGAAAGTAAATTACATATTTGTAAAAAAATATAATTTAAAATATGTTCAATCAAAACTGTCTCAAAAGTTTATGTACAATGGCAAAAACAACTACATTTATCATTTTCACAAAACTATTACATACAAATTATTATTCCGTGATTTCAGATTAGTTAAAAAAAAACGAGCGTCCATCGAAATTATTAGTTTTTGCAGGGTTTCTGGCGAGGCTAACGAAAAAGACAAGTTACCGCGGTGGGTCCGATTCTTCCAAAAAGGAAGAATGGACAGGACGCAGACCGCTGGAGTCACGTGATGCTCTTTTCGCACACCTTCATTGGTGTATTCGAGCATCACATGACTCCAGCGGTCTGTAAAAAAAGAAGAATCGGACCCACCGCGGTAGCCTGTCTTTCTCGTTAGCCTCGGTTTCTGGTGGCAAAGAGTACCATGGCATCAATGAGTCTCAATGACACCTTTGAGTTCTTCAAGAGAGTCATACTGCTTTCCATTGCTGTAAACACGGGTTTAAGTTCCCCAGACATTCTCAATTGGATTTATGCCTGGACTTAAAGCTGGCGAGTCAAGAATTTAAAAAAAAAATTCTGTGAAAGCCACGATTTTGTAGAATGTTATATGTAGATTGAGGCATTACCTTGTTCAAAGATCCATTCAGGACCCGCCAAAATGTCACCGAATGGAAGGAAATGTGTTGGTTCAGCGTCTCTTGATATTTTTGGGAATTTTGTCTTCCTTTTAGAAAATCCAGAGAGGTCAGGCTGTTAAAGCCGAATACACTCCAAGCCATAACAAAGCTTACCGCCTTGCTGCCTTGGTTCCTTTCGTAGTCATGCCAATACATGTTCCACCCACAGGGGCGTCGCCATGGAGGGTATGGGGGGGAGCCTCCCCCCCCCCAATATATGTGAAGTTGGGAAATTTGAGCTTAGAGTTGGGAAATTCTAGATTTTTGAGGCATTTTCTTTTTTAAAAGTATTAGTAAAAAAATTATGAAATTTTTATTGTTTTCGTGATTATTTTGAGTACTGCGACAGTAAACAAGTTAAATTATCAAAAGAAATACAAAAAGAAATCAGCCACACTCAATCTATCATTGTATTTTTCAGTTCTACAAAAATATTGTACATCTACCAGACCTAAATTTCTCTACTCCTGTCCATGAATAACTGACTAACCAGTTCCTTTATTTCCTCCAAAACTTTGTTCCTTTCTCAAAAATTTCACCCTACCTTCCCTTCTCCTCCCAAAAGAGAATGCAGCTATTTTAATCCAAAGGGTTTGCAGCTTTTTTTTAAAATTGGAGATCACTTGTAGCACAACAGAAAGGAATGTAGTAACCTACTTGAAACACAGCTATGGGCAAGAAGATTTGATGAGTTTTCACAAATTTTTTGACTAATTTTGCGATTTTTGGACAATATTATACTCATTCTCATGATTTTTTTGCCGCAAAAATTAGTTAACCCTTCGTTGTCAAGTAAAATGCGCTATATGAGTAAATGCGGATATAAGAAGTCGTTAGTTTAGATAAATTTGTCACATTTTACTTTTATTTGTGCGCGGAAATATATATCAGTCCTGTTCGTTTATATTCATATGTGTTTATAAAATTTTAAACCAAAAGTCCAGTGTTCTGTGCTTAAAGCTGTTCTAAAAAGTTACTATAAATCTCAGCACGAAGAAACCCTTCATAATAGGAAAAGAGTTTTCGTGCAAGATTTTGGAGCATCTAAAAATCCATTCGAGGATGAAAAAGGTAAAAAATGGACGATTTTAATTTGGAACAGAAATATGACCATGAAAGCAGTCCATCAACTGGAGAAAAAATCGACATGCACTGTAACACTGACACGTCGCACTTGAATAAAATTTTGAAGAAATAAAGATTTCCTTACAGACAAGCTCACAAACAATTATGAATATTAGAATGTGACTGGAGAAGCTGAGTTCCGAAAGTACCGTAGAAAAACGGTTTCACCAAAGGCAATAGATAAAAATAATAGCACAGCAATGGACATTGATACACATAAGTTTTACAGTAAAGAATTATAAGAAATACAAGAAAATTTTGTGAATTTAGTAATGGGCTTAAATGACAATGTTCCCTATATCAAGAGAATATTGCAGCCATACATTCCATATTTAAATTACAATTGTGCAAGGGAAAAGTTAATAATGTTTCCACCTGGATATGAGAAACCGGATGTACATGACTTGCAGAGTCAAATAGAAATAAACCGAATCCTAACTCACTTAACAAACCTTTTACTCATGCCATGAAATTCAAAGACCATTTGGGTCACGCCGTCAAACTATATACTCGTACCTTAACATTAACAGCAGCTTATCTTTATGGCGTTGCATCTAATGAAAGAATCTTTAGTCAAATAAAAATTTAAAAAATATATATTGCAAGCTACAGTGAGGGATAACAGACTTGACAGTCTAATGCTTTTAAAATATGAAAGTGAAATAGGGAATTTTATTAAACCAAGCGATGTTATTAACAGGTGGGCTTCTTTGAAGACCTCAAGAATTAATATTAAGTGAAAACTAGTCGGATGTGCCAATCCCAAAATTTTCTTCTACTCCATACATGTTAATGCCTCAAAATTTGCAATCACAGTGCCAAAATTAAATGACAATTCTTTGCCTATAATAACAAACTCTAAAGGTATAGATTTGTTGAATTGTGTGCATTTAAAAAGGAGATATAAGCAAAGCATTTTTCAAACAAATCATTGAATTTTGGCACCCAGCCTCTTAGATGTCTGCAACCAAATTTCCTTACTCAAAGTGCACAAAAGCGATATCTTTGGACCGTATAGACCCAAACTATCTATTTATGGATTTATATTGTAAAGATCTATTTATGTGGAAGTGCTACTTATGTGTAATATGAAGTTTGACTAAATTCTGTGCATTAGTTTTTGAGATACAGCTATTGCAAAATCGTGAAAAATGCTGCATAGCAGCGCCACCTGCTATATGATATACATAAAAAAGCTAATCTGCATCAAATTATGTCAAGGTTTAACAGAATATGACGTTTGATCAAATTCCGTGCAATAGTTTTTGAAATATAATTATCGCTAAAATCCTGTAAATTGTGAAAAATGCCGCATAGCAGTGCCACCTGTTGGGCGATTTACACCAAAAACAAATCAGCACCAATTTTTATCAAGGTACAGTCAAACCTCGTTAACACGAACTGTTTCCGATTGCCTCGTTCAGTTGTATGTAATGTAGTTAAGTTCCGATAATACGAACTACTTTTAATACGAACAAAAGAAGTTTCCCCTTGAGTGTTCGCGTTAACGAGGTTCGACTGTATAAGTGAATCTCTAAAGTTTTATTAAATTTCGTGCATTAGTTCTTGTGTTAGAGCGCCCATAAAATTTGTATCACATATAGACAGACAGATATTTTCTAAAAACAGTCGAATCGTGTTCAGGACTTACTAAAACGTATGAATGAGTCTAAAACCGGAAGTCGAATTTTTTCACGAATCCAATACTTTCTTCTGTTTCGAATCTAATAGCGAGATTCTTCTTCAGTGCAAGATAGGGAAAAAGGAACAGCGTGCTAGAAAAAGCAAGGCTGAGTTAGTTATGGTAGATTCGAAACAGCTGTTTGCTGCTTTTCATGTATTATTTGTACATTTTTAAACGTTGTTTTTTCTGCTTTTTAATATTGTTGCACAAAGGCTTTATTTACTATTTTTAAGTAAGCCATTTGTCCACGTAGGAGATGTGTTTTTTTGCCTGTTCATTCTTACCTGTGGTGAAGTTTGAGACACGGCTTCAGACTCATCTTTTTAGTATGAGGTAATCACATTCTTTAATACGTCTATGTACAGTATCTTTGGACACCTGTACATTGAGATCCTTTTTAATTTGCTGTATGGGCATATTTTATCTAAACCCCAATCTCCGTATTCTCCGATCCTTCTCAACAAGCTTCGTACGTGGCCCACATCTTGATTTCCGGTTGAAATTATCATTTCTAGAGAGTACTTGATATAGATACATAGCTTTGCTCGATTTAAAATTTTTGCAAATTGAGAAAAAGTTTTATTTTGTGATTTCGATTAAAAAACTTTTAAAATCTCACCTTTTGTGAATTCTTTACCCTTCGGCATCCTTAAAACGAGTGGAAATGATTTTTTCACTTTTATATTTTTATAAAACTGGAATACGACGTCACACAACCTCATTACACCCGTCCAATCCCGTGTTTCTAAAAAAATTGTGACGAAACAAAATTTTTACGCACCCTATTGAATAGCATATCATTGGATAGGTCTTCCAAAATGAAGACGATGTTTCATTGACTATTTTACAGTCAGAAGCTCCGTTAAAATATTACACAAGCTGGAAGTTGTGTAGGTAGGATCTCTAGCTTTACTGAAACTCTAACCTTCATAGACATCTATAGGCCTCATCAAAACAGTGTTTATAGATAGGAACTAACAATTAAATACAAGTTAAAAGTCATCAATACAAGTAAATAAATAAAAAAAAAGGTAAGTAATATAAAAAAATAGTTTCACATTGATGAGAAATAATTAATTAGTTCGCTTTTTATGCAGTCGGGTCTTTTGATTTTTTAAATTTAATTTTTACTTGTTATTTTAACCAACAAAAAGGGCTTATTTTATTTGATTTTGATTAAATGTCGAGTATTTATCGTAAATTGGCTTCATATATTTTCTTCTTCAGTTATTTTTAAACAGATTTGAAGAGTGCATAAACTTTTGAGACGGACTTTATAAAAATAAATTAATAACTAACTTAAAATTTGAATGTCTTTCATTAGACAAATGGACACTTTTAGATAATAATATTATCTCTTGATTGAATAATAGCAGTTAATCGATATTAAATGAAACAAATAGTTTATTAGTCTATTAGTGTATGCTCTCACGCTGTGATGGATAAGACCATCAACTGCTACGCTCGTTAACGGAGGTGCTTTAAGGAGTACGCGAGAACTCCTCGATGAGATTTTTTAAGATTCGATTTAGATTTTTTTTTAAATTAAGTTTTAAGGGATATTTTTACTGTATTTTTGCATTAGGTATACGTCTACCATTCTTATCTATAATCCTAACTGTCGCATAATTTCAGTCTTTACAGCACAGAATAGAAAAAAAGAATGAAAAATCATGCCTCAAGTATAGATTATGAAACACTTTCCAACGCATTCAGAATATTGTAACGAAACTTCGTCTTTTAATAGGGTGAAAGATGATATCTAACTAAACAATTTGTAAAACACATAAAACATTGGAAAACTCAATTTCGGCAATTACTAAGTATCTATAGTCGTAAAATAGTTTTAATTCTTTTGTGAATCTCTGCATATTTATACCGGGTGTCCCAAAAAGGACTGACTGATTTTAAAATTCAATAACTTCCAAACGGTGACAGATATTAAAAAAATTCTTGCAGGAGGGTTATTCATAAAGTCAAAAGTTTTTTTTACAGTGATTTTCGATTTTAGTTCGAATTACAAACAATAGATGGCGCTGCGATCAATAGAGGCTAAATTCAGGCTCGATTTTTGGTACTTCGTGGCCCGGATAATACATTTCCATCTCCTTTTTCTGCATGTAACAACAGAAAGGACCAAAAATCGAGCCTGTATTTAGCGACTATTGCTTACAACGCCATCTATTGTTTGTAATTCGAACTAAAATCGAAAATCACTCTAATAAAACTTTTGACTTTATGCATAACCCTCCTGCAAGAATTTTTTTAATATCTGTCACCGTTTGGAAGTTATTGAATTTTAAAATCAGTCAGTCCTTTTTGGGACACGCGGTATATACCCAGTGTCCTAAAAAGGACTGACTGATTTTAAAATTCAATAACTTACAAACGGTGACAGATAATTAAAAAATTCTTGCAAGAGGGTTATGTATGAGGTTAAAAGTTTTTTTACAGTGATTTTCAATATTAGTTCGAATTACAAACAATAGATGGCGCTGCAAGCAATAGGCGCTTAGAGATCCTAGATTAGAGAGAGATTGGACATTGAAGAAGTGTCCACCATTTTCGTTACAAAGAAGATGGAACGCCGTACAACGCAATGCATTTTTATCAGCGTGTAACAATTTTTTTTTAATTAAAATTATTAAAATTTCATTTTATATAACTTCAAAGAGTCTTTCGGAACATAAATATAATCACATTTACATTTTAATGAGTAAGAATTCTCAGAAAATGCATTTTTTTTACTCAGCTGTTTTACGCTATGCAGCAGTGTGATTTTACTTAATTATCGGATTTTGATTTATTTGTAGAATTTGTTTTTCATATTTTTTATTTGTTTCTTTTAACAGCAGTGCCTCTATTTAACTGTTTTTCTATACTTTCATTTAATGTTTTGATAACAATACTCATTCTAATATTATATATTTACAAGACTTCAGTATTTAAAAAGAATATCAAAGAGAAGTAGCAGTACGTAGAAACTTATAAAATATTTTCAGCGCAAATATTAAATTAACTTTGAATCACATACATACTTAAATAGGAGTGGTATATGATATGTTCAAATTTTAATCTTTCTGAAATTATCAATGCGAAGATGGTGAAAATTATAATAATTACTGTTGTTTTAAAATGCGTAATAAATTATAGATAGTTAAAAAAAATTTAATTCTATAGTTCATTTTCTATCTGATAATCGTTAAAAATTATTTTCTCAAATATTGTGAAATTAAAATAAAGTTCTTACATGCCCAATCTTCCTCTGCCCACAAAAGAATATTTACATTATATACATAAGATGAATTAATCTCGAATTCGGTTTGATGGGGAAAAAAACCCACATCTCAAAATCGTTCTTCTTTCGTTCTAAAAAACAAAAAGTTTCTGTTGCCAAACGACAAAAATAAATAGTCCTCATTCGAAGGGAAAATGTCCGTGGAGGTCGTGTTTTGTAATACCTGTAAAATCTAAACCCGACATCATTTTCACCTTCTCATAATTTACATATGTACTTCTCATATCCGTATTTACCATGTTTAAAAAAATGGTATTTTAATTTTATCATTTTTAATTCATTTTAATTCAAAACTTGAAGTCACGATTGCCAACAACAAATTTGCATATGCACAGTCGCACTTTTAACTTCAGGTAGGTACAAATAAATCTCAATACACAATTATTTAAAATACGTTTTCGTAAAGAGAAAGTGTTATGTCGTTTGTAAAATATTTTTGATATAAACTAAACAAGTCGGAAATTGCTCGTCAAACGTGGCAAATGAGGTGCGTTCGTACTATAACTAGTTTTATAATTATTTTTTGCACCCCATATTGTACTGAATGTATAATTTTTTGCACTTCATAAAGCGCATAGTCTGATACATCATTAAAATGCACTTCCAATATTTTTTTCCCATTCCCCGTAATGTAACGGAACACTTTTGACTGTCCCTGTAATTAAACTATACATCCGATTTTCCTAAAATTTGAAATAGCTCAACAAAATTTTGCAACAATTATATCTTTAAAATTTCAGACCATTCGGAAGGCTGTAATATCATTAAAATGCACTTGCAATAATTTTTCCCATTGGCCGTAATGTAAAGAAAAACTTTTGACTGTCCCTGTAATTAAAGTATGCATCCGATTTTCCTAAAATTTGAAAGGGCTCGACAAAATTTTGCAACAGTTATATCTTTAAAATTTCAGATCATTCGGAAGGTTCTAATATCATTAAAATCCACTTGCAATAATTTTTCCCATTGGCCGTAATGTAAAGAAAAACTTTTGACTGTCCCTGTAATTAAACTATACATCCGATTTTCCTAAAATTTGAAAGGGCTCGACAAAATTTTGCAACAGTTATATCTTTAAAATTTCAGATCATTCGGAAGGCTGTAATGTCATTAAAATGCACTTGCAATAATTTTTCCCATTGGCCGTAATGTAAAGAAAAACTTTTGACTGTCCCTGTAATTAAACTATACATCCGATTTTCATAAAATTTGAAATGGCTCGACAAAATTTTGCAACAATCATATATTTGAAATTTCAGACCATTCGGTTGGGTAGTTTTTGCTCTGTTACATGCGGACAGACAGACGGACGGACAGACGGACGGACTGAACGACGACTATAGGTGCTACGTATTTATATAATTACGAACGCACCTAAAAACATTTAATTGATGAATAGAAACGAAATAAAACCAAAATTCACCTCATTTTATATCAGACGGTATTTTTGACATAGCAGGTATTTTAATTTCAATTTTTATGAGGAAATGGCAACAAAAAATTCAGTAATCTACTATTATTCCTTTACCAAGACTCCCTTATCATATTATCAGACTTGACAATCCGGTGAAAGTCTATGGGTGAAATTGTCCACGATTATACTTTACCCATGTGACGTCAGCCGCGGGTAGACAGAAGAAAAACACGAATAGGCATAAAGAACATTTTAACACTGCTTCCCCTTCGTCCAATAAACAGTCTTTTTCGGAGGATACCTACCCGCAGAGGTGTGGCTGTTGCCGTTCGTGGGTAAAGTCCATTGTCAACTTATAAACTGACTTTGGCCCGTAAGTTACGCCACCTGGTGCATGTTACTGGTAATACTACATAAACAAATGTATAGTGAAAAATGGAAAATATTGTGTTACTGACATTAAAAAATATTTTTTGAATTCCACTAAAATAAATACGTAAATTCAAATTATTTCGCACAGTTATTTTCTGGCTTTTAAAAATGTTGAAAATGAAGATTTAAATGCAAAATTTATTGGTACTTTTTCAGTAAAGAGGCCTTTGCGTTTTTTTTTTTTTTTTTTTTTTTTTTTTTTTTTTTTTAAATCTTGGCGCAATTTGGGCTTCAAAAATGAGATTTGTTGCCAAATGATACAAACAGTTACGAAAACAAAAATTTATGAACTGCTAGCTTGTTTTATAAGAATTTACATGTATAAATTTAATTTATAGGTATTATTATTGTTTTTTATATACAATTTACTTATTTATATATAAAAATAGATAAATTGATTTTTTATATTAAATAAATTGTATAAATATTAAAAAATATTGCTTCATGAAACAGTGAATAGGTTTCCAGAAATTACGTTGCCAAATTTCGTTCTCTCGCCAAGGATTGAAAAGTACCGATTTTTTATTATATAATGCAGTATTAGCAAATTTTATGTAATCTGTTCCAGAGCCAAAGTTAGCTGCAAAAAGCGCGATGCTAGAACAATGTGGTATCATTTATACCGTTTAAAAATAAAATTGCTTTTGCGCCAAACTACACTTACTGTAATAAGCGGGCGTAATACTGTAATAAGCCAATTGGCTGTAGGTCTGATTAATGAAGAATCCCAAAACAAGATTTACAAACACCAAAATCGTAGCATGACAATAATTTATCTTTTCGGGTAAAAGCTGAGGGACACGTATAAATTTAAGTGATTATTAAACTTTTTATTACAGATGTCATATACGCCCCTTATTAAATTATTGGCGCGATTTTTTTCCGATGCTAATTTGGCGAAAACCTCGTTACTATATGATCTATATCCGGGTTACCATATCAAGCAAAATAACGAAATATTGGCGTCAGTTAAGTACCTGATGCGTATATGACATTCGCGTCAGAAAAAAAATCACGCCAGTATATGACATCTATATATGACATCTGTGCCAAAATCGCGCCAATGTGGGGCGTATATAACATCTGTGCCAAACTTTTTTATGTTTCCAATTTTTTAAAGTGTTTATGTCTTCAGCCCATTTGTTTGTCCTATCCGTGTTCAAACTTTCCTAAAATACTTTGATTGCCGCGAAATTTATATATGTTATTAAGTTTCAATGTTATTATTTTTATTAAGGCTGCTAATTGCAAGATTCGTGCTTAGATAAATTTTAGTACATTATGAAGTGCATTGAACTTCTGTATATCATATACAGACGTACATAAGTTCTCATATACACAGTAAAAAAACATAACACATGTGAGTTACAACAAGGATATTAATTATGCGCGAAGGTATGCCAACTGGCTGTGAACCCGATAATGAAACTTTTCATGTATTAATACATACAAACTTTATATGAAAAAAAAAAAACAGTGAAGCTTGCGCCTAAAGTATGTTAAGCTGAAATGATCCCACATCGCGGCACAGATGTCATATTCGCCCCATATTGGCACGATTTTTTTTCGGTTGCCAATTTGGCGAAAACATCAACAGCATAAACAACATAATCCGGGTTACCACATCAAGCAAAATAACGACACTTTGGCGCCAGTTAAGTACCCGTTGCGTATATGACATTGGCGTCAGAAAAAAATCGCGCCAATATGGGGCGAATATGACATCTGTGCCCACATCGCTTCAAAAATAAAACGATCATAAACAAATAAATAAATAAATGTGAGCATTTAAAAAATTGAAGGAACGATATTAAATTGATAGTGTAACATGAAATTAACTGTGAAAAGAAGCAAACCAACAATAATAAAGTGAATCACATATTTGAAAATATAAATAAGAAAATATATTAAAATATTTAACTTTTTCGGGATCTAGATGCTACCCATTTATTCCAATAGCTAATGTAATATCACTGACGAATTCATGTCCTGATTATTATTATTTACATAACGGAATTCAGCTATAAACTTTTCTTTGTTTAATAGTAAAATAAGTCCACGTTATTTAAAAAAAATGTCGAGAATATATGAATTTTTTTAAATTAGCAACTATCATTTGTAAAACACAAATATTTAGCATATCGTAAAGAAAATGCGAAAACAGATATGGAAAACAAATTAAAAAATATTTCTATTTCTCATGTTAGATGACGCTAGTTGCAGGAAAACCATGTGGTTTCAGACCACGTGTACTGCGGTCAAAGGAAACTTAGCGATTGTCAAGTCTGATAATATGATAAGGGAGTCTTGTTCTTTACTTTTAATAGAAATGGAGTACTTCTGCTGCCACAATTACAAAATTGGTACTAAAAACCATAAAAAAATGAATATCTCAAAAATAAATTGAGATACAGCTTTCAAACAAATTGCATTTAAAAGTGCATTTTTCCCCTTATACGGCGGTATAAAAACTGAAAATGTGCGATTTGTAAAAGTTAGAAAAATTTCAGTAGCGAAAATTTCAAAACAAAAATTCATTATTTCGTATTATTAATATTTGGTAGCATTTAATACAAAGTAAAAATGAATGTAATAACACCGTTAATCTACTTTAAGATACTATCAATATAGACCGGGCGGCGGCGACTCGAATGACTACGCCATCGAGTTACGGGATGAAATCATGATGCAGGACAAGATTTTTAGGAGTAGATTAAGGTATGACTGGTCTGCCTCGGCATTTCTTGGTACCATAGGCGCAGCAGTGGGCGCCAACTCGTCATTTTGGCGTCACTATCACGTCACCGAGTTACGGGATGAAACCAGTGCCAAATTGCAGGTAAAAAAAATGTCTTTTAAGAATATTTTGGTCTGCCTGCGCATATCCTGGTAGAAATCCCGGCAGACTAAAATCTATAACAAAAAAATACGTCATAATGTACAATTAAAACCCTATAAACATAATATTTTACATTACATTGCCATATATATTACTTCGAATCGACTTTCAAGATGAATTAAGGGTTTAGGAAAAGTTTATTAACAGTACGTGAGAAAATGACTGATTCGGCATAACTTAGTACAAAGCGAGAAGGACGGGGCGCCAATTCCCTATTTTGACATAACTAGTACGTCATCGAGTTACGGCTTGAAATTTTTGCACATTAATCATACCGATTAATACAATACGAATATTTCAGTCTATTCAGTTATATATATATATCATCATCATCATCAACCGTTTTCAATCCACTGCTGGATGTAGGTCTCCCCCAGATTTTTCCAATGTTTTCTGTCTAGTGCTTTAGTCATCCAATTTACACCGGCTACTTTTCTGATTTCATCACTCCATCTTACTTGAGGTCGTCTTCTTGGCCGTTTTACATCTCTGGGATACCACTGTAGGGTGTTTGTGCTCCATCTATTGTCTTGTCTTCTTGCAATGTGCCCAGCCCATTTCCATTTTAGCCGTTTAATTCTTTCAATGATGTCAAAAACTTTCGTCTGACTTCTTATCCAGGTTATTCTTTTTCTGTCTCTTCTAGTTATACCTAGCATACATCTTTCCATACTTCTCTGTGTTGTTTGTTGATAGGCGATATTGGATAAAAGGGATTTAAAGTTAATGAAATAAACTTTTTAAGTTGGTAATATTTAAGAAATTAAAATCATTGAATTAATAAAGTTAAATTAACATCTTAAAGGCATAAAATCCCTCTATCCAAAGACGCATACCGACCGGAAAGAAAGTGGTTAGACATTGCGTTGAAATGTAAATAGAATTAAAGCCATCCAAAAATTATTAATTATATAACATGTAATCGTTGAGAAATGAAAAATAAAGAAAACATAAATTACTCACCCAACTCTTGTGTGTGTGAAAATGGAATAAATAATCACTAAAATATAGATGACATCATCAAACATTTATTTGAACATAAATTAAAGATATTTGAATTCCGGAATTTAAAAAAAAAGGGGGGGGGAGGAGGAGATGGATCGAGGTAATCACTATTGTTTAATACATAAAAATTATATTTTCACATTCACTTGTTGAGATGCACTCTATAGATGTATGGCTATTTTTTCGATTAATATTTTGTTAGTAAAGAGAATATCCAATAGAAATAAAGTTCTGTGAATGTTCAAAGTTCGGAATTTAACGTTAGTACTTAGTCCGTCGAATATTTCTATTTTAGATATATGAGATGAAGTCAGTGGAGCCGAGCGTCAAAATTATATTTCACTATGATAACGTAAATTAAGATGAAGTAGAAATAATCAGGTTCGCACAGAGCATCAAAATTTATATTTCACAATGTTGGAATTAATTCACATTGGGATGGATCTCCTGTCGGAACTTGGGATGAGCTATTTTGTTGAATCCATGCACATGATGATCCCCGACCGCTCTTGATTATCGATGTTCAGAGAATCAAGTTTGAGCATTAATTATTGAATGTGTAAATCCTTAGCTGTAGTTAATTTCATCTAAATTACGAACAATTTCATTTTCTTGGATTGATGATAATCTTCAAATAAAATGTCACTCCTTCTTCCAGCACATTTTACTCTCCTTCTGCCCGGTTGCAGCCAAAGCTACGCCGTGCTCACACACCAACGACTGTCTGCTTAATCCCTAAATGACAGACTCAAAACAGATCTCAGCCTGAAAGAATGTGTAAGATTTTGAAAATAGCCAATCCGATGCATTCAAGTACCGCGCGTCCATCCGGGAACGCATGAGTTCAATGAACTATCCGCGTGGGTGTCTCGCGATGTCACCGAATTGTACGAAAAAAATGGCGCAGAAAAGCATCCTTTTATCAATGGCGGACAGAAAGCATCGCGCCAATATTTAAAAATAGAGAAATGCAGAAAACGTTAAATTAAATATCTCCAATATTTGTTGACGGATTTTGCTGCAACTTGTATCAAATTAATCAGAAAAATATTCTCTATCTATTGAATATAGATTGAGCATGCAATATCAAAAAAAAATTATTTTTATTTTCGTTGTTTTAAACTTATAAAGAATGTAGAATCGCGATATTTTCGGAAAAGTAAACACGAACGTAAAACTTTGTTTACACATATTATTGTTATTGTTTAGTTTAATATATTTTAATGAATGATTGAAAGATAGAATTTAAGTTTGATTGAGGAAAATGAATAAAATTTAGAATAACTTTATTAAGAGGAAACTTAAATATTTTGAAGAGAATTTTCTAGATTTGAAGTTGAGTTTAAAATGAATAAATAATAATTTAAGATTGAGGAAGATAAATAAATAATAAAATTGAGATTATTTACTACTAGAGATGTTGCATTTTATAACATTTCCTTCCCCCTGTAGAAAAAAAAAATCAATAAAAAAAAATTCTTTGCTGACGGCTAAAAAAAATTGCTGGATTGGCCATAATCATTGAAATTTGTTGCTAATTTATATCAAACTGTCTGTAGTATATTTTGTACTCAATAAATTCTTGCTTTGAAGTGAATCCTAGTTGCATTATTCTATAGCTGTCACACTGAATACTTAAACCAACAAAAGTACAGGGATAACAAATGCAAACACAATACATACAAATACAACACTAAACTTTGATACAAACACAATGAATATAAATATGTGATACATAACAATGATATATACTTAACAAAAATACAAACAATACAAGAAATAACATTTATCATTTACACACGAAGGGTGAGTATACCTCAGAAACTTAAAATTCTGCGAAATCATATGTGCAAATCAAAAACCTGAACACATTGCACGATAAAAAGAATAGCAATTCATGATAAAACTCATATTTATGTACAAACAATGAAACAGCAGATATTGGCACTTGTAAATAATTGACAGTTATTGAGTATGACAAGATATATTTGAATGTAGTAAAATCAAAACTACTAAACAATAACCAGAGATTCCTATGTAAATATTGCTACGTAACTTGTAGAGTGATGTTGATACAAAATTATAAACAATAGAAATAATATTTCATATTTTTAATAAATTGCAAAATTACTACATAACATTTAAGAGGAAAACTTGCGTACACCTCTTAGAGAATGTAGTTGTGTCCCAAAAAGAATTAAAATAATTTATTCCTTCATTTCATCTTTGTTACCATTAAAACAATGCGAAACTGGACACAATTTTACAATTAAAAAATGTTATTCCCTTTCAAATTATAGCTTAACTGCACCTTGAAGGACTTATCGGAGGGGTAAAAATTTTGTGTTAAGTAATTCCCATGCCGAATTTACCTTCCGTGTGTGCTCATTAAAATTTTGTGGGAATATAAAAAAAGAGAAAAGACTTAGAGCAGTTGCTCCATCGTATTCTCATACTAAAATCTCCACTAGTACCATATAGGCATGCGCATGTTTGGAGATAATTAAAAATTTTCATTTAATTTCATTATCTTTATATTATTTATTTTCATTTTATATATTTCTCTGAGTAATAAATTGTTTACTTTCTTATAATCATATGTAAAAAAATTAATTTAGGATCCTAAAATTGTAATATTTGAAAATATAAAAATTTTATCACTCAAAACAAGTCGTAGAAATTAGTAAAGTCTAAATCACTCTCTCTGCACAATATGAAATGGACGATATATTGAATTAAGATTAATAGTTGAGAAATAAAAAAAAAATTGTGGTAACATAATATTGATTTCCAAAATAAAATATAAATCTAGGGAAAATAAGTTGGTGTAGTTGTGGCTATGGCAAAAATTAACGATAAAATTATGACAAAGCTGTATCATAAAAATAAATAGATCCCAGTGTGCCACTACGTAATAGCACACTGCTGTTTCGCCAGCAAAACGTGGATTATCCATTTTTAAATGATTTAAATGTTACCACTGTACTAATAAAAAAAAGCAAAAAGGATATAAAAATGGAATTAAAGTTGTAGGAAGATTGGTAAAAAAATAAAAATTGAAAAAAGAATATCCATAATCAAGTGAGAGATGAAGGAGTAGAAGATAGACATACTATTTACCTCCTGTCCTAATTAACTTGGTGACATTTACTTTTATATCTCTTATTGTGGTGTCACTTAAATGTCTAATTAAATAATTATCACCTCCGAAAGCTCTAATAATTTTATATGGACCAGAATGTTTTGGATGAAAGGGTGAACCATGATGAAAATTTTTTAAGTATACTATATCACCAGTTTTAAATTTACAAGCAGGGCGACCTTTAAGGAATTTTTCATTTTTATCAAAATAATTTTTCTCAAATTGTTTGACTAATTCTCTGGTTGCTGTGATATGTTCTTGTTGTTTTTGAAAATATATAGAAGGTTCTTCTGCCTCTTTGGGTGGTTGAAAAGTATCTATTGGCAAATTTAAGTCTCTACCCAAAAATAGATTAGCTGGAGTGAAGTTAGTAACTGAATGTTTTGAATTATTGTAGTGAAGGACAAAAAATTTCAATCTACCTGACCACTCAATAACTTGATCAGATAGTGCTGCAACAGACTCTTTGAGAGATCGATGGATACGTTCCAAAAGTCCATTCGACCTCGGAAAGTAAATTGAAGAATTTCTACGTTTAATATTTAGAGATTTAAGAAAATTGATAAAAATGTCAGATGTGAAGTTTTTAGCATTATCAGACAATATAACTTTAGGAAGACCGTACCTTGAAAAATAGTCATTGAGAGCTTTAATTATTGATGGAGAAGTAGCATCTCTAAGTGGAATCGCTTCCAGAAAGCGTGAATAGTGGTCAACGATGGTAAGAATGAAAAATTTACCGTCATGTGACCTGGGGAGTTTTCCCACAATATCTATCGCAAGCATCTCTCCGGGAGCTAATTCGCACTTTGAAATGAACGCAGGCTTGGTATTTGTTTGTTTACTTTTATGAGGCAGACATTTTTCACATGAATTGACAAAATTCTGAATATCTTGAACCATTCCATGCCAAAAATAATTTCTCGAGATTGTATCCACAGTTTTCGTTATTCCAAAATGTACTTGATGACCCATTGCTATGCAGCTATTAATTAAAGTTTTAGGAATTAGGATTTTATTAGATCTATTGACATTACCGGCTTTTTTCCTTGAAAACATTAACAGATTAGTATCAGGATTAATGGAATAATTAGAGTTAGAACATGCTTTATTGATTATTTTCTCTCTGATTTCTTTAAGTTTTTCATCATTTAATTGTTCTTGAAGAATATTTTCAGTTTTTAATGAGTCATTTGTGGGAATAAAAATATTAAGTGCATTGACATATAAATTAGGGTTATTGGGGAGGTCTACAACACGAGAAAGAAAATCAGCTGGATTCACCAGTCCAGGAATGTGTTCCACCTTAAAATTGAAACTTTGTAGAAACATTAGCCATCTAGTTATAATTTCTGCTTGCTTTTCCAAATTTAAATGATAAGTTAAGGCTTTAGCATCGGTTAAAATTTTAAATTGTCTACCATATAGAAATTCTGAGAAATGTTTTACAGAGGAATAAATAGCATAAAATTCACGTTTAATTGAAGGATATCTTGATTCTGCTTCATTAAGTTGTTTCGAATAGAATTCAATAGGATAAAATTTATCATTATGTTTTTGCATTAAAATACCACAAATTGCAATTTTAGATGCATCAGTAACTAAAAAAACTTCTTTGCTGTCATCGAAATTCTTTACAGTTGGATTAGTTAAAAGTATATCTTGAATTTTTTGAAATGCTTCCTGACACTGTACTCCAAACAAATTTAACTTTTTTCTTCGTTAAGTTTACAATAGGTTGAATAATTTTAGCAAAGTCAAAAATTAAGTGTCGAAAGTAATTAATCATGCCTAGATAGCTCTGTACTTGTTTAAGATTAGTTGGAACAGGAAATTTATTTATTTTACTAATATTGTCAGTGGAGGGAGAATGACCATTTTTATTTAAATTGAAACCTAAGTAAGTAATTTCCTCTTTACAGATTTGTAATTTACCAGGATCTAATGTGAGATTAAATTCTTTGAGTTTGTCAAAAACTTTCTGTAGCCAGATGAGCATTTCCTGTATTGAATCCGCTGCAACAATTATGTCGTCTGAGAAATATTGTACATTTTTACCTTTTAATGAGCTGAGACATTTTTAAGAGTATGAAAATAAGAAGTTGAATTGACACATCCGAATGGCAATCTTTTTGGCATAAAATTACCAAATTCTGTTGCAAAAGCCAGTTTTGACCTATCTTTTTCCTGAAGCAAAATTTGAAAAAATGCAGATTTAAGATCCAGAACAGTGTACAACTTTTTGCCAGCGATATTTTGCATTATGTCATTTATTTTAGGTAGACAAATTTTATAAGGTTCAGTTATTGCATTAAGAAGACGATAATCTATGACCATGCGGAATTTAAGTTTATTTGGATCATCTGTAGCAAGATTTTTCTTTTTGACAAAAATAACAGGAAAACAATAATTGGATGTAGAATTTTCTATGATACCAGCATTTAAAAGTTCAGAAATTTCATTGCGAGCAAATTCCTTAGCAATTTTAGGTATTGGATATGGTTTAGTTTGTAATGCAAAATCATGTAGCAAATTGAACTGAGGAATGACTTTGTCTGTACACCCTAGTGTGCTATATGAAGAAGAAAAAACAGCAGAATTTTGCATGAGAAGCTTGAGAATACTTTTTCGATCTGAATGAGGTAAGTGGTCTACATTAAAATTGTTTACATTTAACTCTTTCTTTCTTAGTTGTAAGATGAACTAGTGAATTAATTTGATAAGTTTTGTTGTTATTGTGTGAGGAAATTTGGTCATCTGAAATTACTTTAATGTAACCTAATTTAATGTTTTTATTTAGAGTTATTTTTGTATTGTTGTTATTGTGAACATATAGTAAAATTGAATTGTTGACATTTGGTGTGTGAAGACTGAAATCTAAATTTAAAGCTAATTTGTTTTTTAAAGGACAGAATAAATAGTTAGAGGATTTATTGATTTTATGAAGAGCTTTTAAACGTATAATTCTTCCCTGATTAGGTCGAATTATAACTTTGTTGGCAGGAGTTACAATGTTTTTGTTTTCATCAGAATCATTGTTGTTGTTATGTTCATTATTAGAAAAATTGGAAATATTTTGAGAATTATCATTGGTTTCAGAAATAATCTCATTTAAGTCATTGTTTGCATTATGAGTTTTAGATGAATCTGGATTTTTGTTCTCAAATGGAAATGTGAGGTTGCCCATGATTAATTGTGAATTGGCTGAGTCCAGCAAAAGTTTGTTTCTGTTTAAAAAGTCGTAGCCTAAGATTATTTGATAATTTGAGTTCCAATTATTATGTGTTATGAAGAAAATTCCCTTGAACCATTTATTTTTTATTTTAAAGCTTAGTTGAACTGCAGAAGAATATGGAATGTTAGTGTTATCTATTGTTTTAATATTTACGGATCTAGAAATGAAGTTAAGTTTGGTTTTTTGTTTTAAAATCTATATTGTTTTTGGCTTAATTAACGACAAATTTGCACCCGAATCCAGAAGAGCATCAAAAACATGGTTATTAAATCTTAATTTAATAATGGGAAGTTGTGAATTGTCCTCGTAACAAGACATTAGATTTTTTGTAACATTAACATTAGAAACTGAGCCATCAAAACAATCAAAACCCTCTCGCATACCAAAAACATCATTATTGAGGGTCCTGTGAGACGGAGGGAAAAAATTATGAAAATCATCACCAGAACCCCTCAAAAGTTTAAATTCCGCCTAGCTCTGTGATTGTATGGCCTGAAGTTGTTCCTACCTCTACCTCTGCCTCTCTGAAATCTCGGAACATGGTTATCACCTCCTCTATTCGAATGTACAGAAAAATATCGATCATGAGTAAAATTAAATCTGTCATTGCCCGGCGAATTGTTGCGTGGACTCCAAAAATTTCCACTCTGACCTGCAAAATTGTTTCCCTGACCTGTAAAGTTGTTTCCTTGACTCGCAAAATTGGTTTGAACCGGATATGTATTGTTAGTGTTGTTACTTGGAAAATGCCAACACTCTCGTGTATTGTGCATTTTCCCACATATATGGCACACCGCCTTTTCCTCTTTAATCTTTTTCAGCTGATTAGCCATGTCTGTGAGTAATTTATTAGAATCAGCTTGTTGTTTTAAGAGAAGTGAGATGAGAGATTCCTGCGTGTTAGAATTTTGAGCTTCAGTTGCATTGAGATTGTTAATGCATAAGGATTGTTGTTCTAGAGCCTTCTCGATATCCATTGCACATGCAACAAGGTCCTCAAAATTATTGCGGCCAAATTTCAAAACTTCAGATTTTATATCTGATCTAAGTGCATCAGATAATTTCGCGAACATCATATTAGCTCTGACTGCTTCTATTTGCGGAATTTCCTCGTCGTTTGGAATCAT
Source organism: Maratus speciosus (assembly GCA_963932465.1). Taxonomy (NCBI): domain Eukaryota; kingdom Metazoa; phylum Arthropoda; class Arachnida; order Araneae; family Salticidae; genus Maratus; species Maratus speciosus. The sequence goes on along the minus strand of OZ010786.1, from coordinate 91,848,552 downwards.
TCGGTTTACAACCTGTTTAATTTCATCGGCTAACTTCCTAACATTTTGTTTTGGCTTCTGACAGATTCTGGAAAAGTCATATGAAGCTTGCTGAAAATTGTCCTGTTTAGTGAATTTGTTTCTCAAAAGGCGCACCACTACCTCAAAATTCTCTTCATTAGCAATTTCCGGATCTCCCGAAACATACTGTGACGCCCTGTCCCTACATAAAAGTTTCAATAAAAGAATCCTGTTTACATCTGGCCAAGCTTCCAGATTGCAAACATCACTCACATTCCTAATAAAAATGTCCACGTTTTCATCATCTCGCCCGTGGAAAGTAGGAATAGATGCTAAAAGTGAATTTAAAAGCAATTGATTCGCCATTGCAAATTTTTCTGAAGTAAAAAAAATTCAGAAATAGATGTGAGGGAAACGAATCAAAAATGCCCTAACAATCGTGAACTATATAAATTTAAATTATCAAAAGTAAAGCAATTAATATCTATTGAGAAATTAACACAAAAATAAAATAGAAAATTATTGAAAATTATCTGCACAAAAATTAAAAATTCAACCTCTGAAATGTTGTATCTGATAATCTCAAACTTATGAGAGTGCAATTGTAAAAGTTGAAAAAAAATTAGCCCAATTATTTTAAAATCAGTACTTAAAAATTTTGCTTATCAGAAAAGAGGGAAAAAAATTAAAATAGAATCCCCCAAAATACATAAAAATAGTACTATATAAAATTTAAAATGCTTACTCATAGGAATAATAATAGTAAAAATAAAAAAAATTTCAAAATTTTAATCTCTTGAGAAAAAACCTTAATCATAAACTTTGAAATAATAAAAAATAGAAGTTATATTCTATGCATCAAAAATATAGCATACAAATATTTGAACTTGCAATACAAAAAATCAAAAATGTATTTTATATCATTTGTGAAATTTTGTAAATATAGATATAAGAATCCCCCAAAAAGGAAAATAGTAAGCATATAAAGGTATATGTTGTTATTGTAGCAAAATCCCTAAATTTAAAAACTCAGCTCTGATAATTTTTTTTTTTTTTTTTTTTTTTTTTGAAAGAAAAAAAAATAGAGTGATAGTAGAGGTTAATGAAAATTTGAAAGAAAAATTAACAATTTATTTATAACCAAAATAATTGAAATAAATTCTTCAAATAAATTTAATGTGAAAATGATAAATTTTTAAATTGAAGCTGTAAAAACTCAATTGTAGATATTTAAGAAAATAAAAATAAACTATAGAAATTGCAACCAAAATATATACGATTCAGTATGTTAATATTGCACTAAATCTGGATATTTTTACCAAAGCATAATATATTAACAATATTGTTTTCATAAATTTATAAAATTGTATTGCACAGTTTCAATAAAAAAAAAATAAAGATTTTCGATTTGCACACATGAAAAAAAAAATAAAGACACAGAAATTAAATTGCAATGAGCTATTTCTTTATAAATTAAAAATATTTTAATAATCATTAAAAGATGGCTATTAGCTTTTAAAAGAAAAGAAAAAATTTAAATTCGCGATACCCCAGATAAGTCTAAAAAAACACGGCACCAAAGATGAAAGGCGCTATTGGATAAAAGGGATTTAAAGTTAATGAAATAAACTTTTTAAGTTGGTAATATTTAAGAAATTAAAATCATTGAATTAATAAAGTTAAATTAACATCTTAAAGGCATAAAATCCCTCTATCCAAAGACGCATACCGACCGGAAAGAAAGTGGTTAGACATTGCGTTGAAATGTAAATAGAATTAAAGCTTTCCAAAAATTATTAATTATATAACATGTAATCGTTGAGAAATGAAAAATAAAGAAAACATAAATTACTCACCCAACTCTTGTGTGTGTGAAAATGGAATAAATAATCACTAACATATAGATGACATCATCAAACATTTATTTGAACATAAATTAAAGATATTTGAATTCCGGAATTTTAAAAAAAAAGGGGGGGGGGAGGAGATGGATCGAGGTAATCACTATTGTTTAATACATAAAAATTATATTTTCACATTCACTTGTTGAGATGCACTCTATAGATGTATGGCTATTTTTTCGATTAATATTTTGTTAGTAAAGAGAATATCCAATAGAAATAAAGTTCTGTGAATGTTCAAAGTTCGGAATTTAACGTTAGTACTTAGTCCGTCGAATATTTCTATTTTAGATATATGAGATGAAGTCAGTGGAGCCGAGCGTCAAAATTATATTTCACTATGATAACGTAAATTAAGATGAAGTAGAAATAATCAGGTTCGCACAGAGCATCAAAATTTATATTTCACAATGTTGGAATTAATTCACATTGGGATGGATCTCCTGTCGGAACTTGGGATGAGCTATTTTGTTGAATCCATGCACATGATGTTCCCCGACCGCTCTTGATTATCGATGTTCAGAGAATCAAGTTTGAGCATTAATTATTGAATGTGTAAATCCTTAGCTGTAGTTAATTTCATCTAAATTACGAACAATTTCATTTTCTTGGATTGATGATAATCTTCAAATAAAATGTCATTCCTTCTTCCAGCACATTTTACTCTCCTTCTGCCCGGTCGCAGCCAAAGCTACGCCGTGCTCACACACCAACGACTGTCTGCTTAATCCCTAAATGACAGACTCAAAACAGATCTCAGCCTGAAAGAATGTGTAAGATTTTGAAAATAGCCAATCCGATGCATTCAAGTACCGCGCGTCCATCCGGGAACGCACGAGTTCAATGAACTATCCGCGTGGGTGTCTCGCGATGTCACCGAATTGTACGAAAAAAATGGCGCAGAAAAGCATCCTTTTATCAATGGCGGACAGAAAGCATCGCGCCAATATTTAAAAATAGAGAAATGCAGAAAACGTTAAATTAAATATCTCCAATATTTGTTGACGGATTTTGCTGCAACTTGTATCAAATTAATCAGAAAAATATTCTCTATCTATTGACTATAGATTGAGCATGCAATATTAAAAAATAAATTATTTTTATTTTCGTTGTTTTAAACTTATAAAGAATGTAGAATCGCGATATTTTCGGAAAAGTAAACACGAACGTAAAACTTTTTTTACACATATTATTGTTACTGTTTAGTTTAACTAGGGGGCTCAGCCCCCTACGAGCTACGCTCGCCAACCCCCGCCCAGACACCGCAGACTCTAAATGCACGCTAATTTGATCGGCTTTAAAAATATTTTGAAAGATTGAATTATAATGTAAAAAGCAGTGGCGATCTCCCTATAAACGAATTTCTAATCATTTGTCTTTGATTGGGGAATTTTAACGCCAAATCCGCTGCGGTACTGCTTGATTATCTCGTCGACCAATTTCGCCAAATCCGCTGCGGTACTGCTTGATTATCTCGTCGACCAATTTCGCCAAATTATATAAATCGCCAAACCACTCGCCAAATTATACAAATTGACATAATTTTTTATTTTAAATAACAATAGAACAAATAAATTCGTACAACATTAATAAAAATACAAATAAAACGTCGAATAAAAATAACTTGATGACGTAGTTACGTGTAACAACATTTCAAAATAAGCTAATATAAAAGGAATTAAGTAAAGAGTCTTTGTCTCCTGGTATTTTTTAACAAAGCGAAAAGAAAGTTCTTTTAAATGAGACATTTTAAATTAATCGTTTTTAATCTAACGTAATTTTTACCAAGCTATTTTTTTCTCTTTTAAATATTCACGTGAAGATACTTTTGTTAGAAATGAAATATTATTTGCGCTTTTCTAACAAAAATAGTTGAAAAGATCCTCTCAAAATATTAAATAAATGTCTAGCGCAATTTCTAAATTTAAACTTTTTTGCAATATTATTTTGTGTTCATTTTATGTAATAACTATAATGTGACGTAAATATGACGTAATTTCTCCTACGACTTCTAACGCATGTTAATGAACTTATTATTTTACAATATCCTTTCTCTTTTAAAATTCACGTGTGTACTTTTTATGACATAATTTTTAATAAATTCCTGCTTTTTATACGTAATTATTTAATTTTAATTTGAAAGTTTTTTTTCCTGTTTATAATAGTCACGTGTAAATAAATTTTTAATTTGAAGCAAATATTATTGCTTGCGCTTTTTATACAGTTGGCAACAGTTTAAATTAGTACAATTTTCTGAAATCTGTAAAAAATATCTCTAGAAATGCTGAAACTTTGAATTTAAAATAGAAATAAAACCTGAAAAAATGAGTCAAAATAAAAAAATTAATGCAATCTGCACTCCGGCAAATTCTAACGCATAAAATGATCTAAAAATGATTACACTGCCATATATAGTTTTTGCTGCTATAAAACTTTTTTAGTGGAACGATTTTGTCCAACTTTAGCATTAAATATCTCTTAAAATAATTCTTCGATTTGAAAACTGTCTGCATCAGCATGTTTATCAAACATTTCTGTATAAAACCACCGATTTCCATATTTTTGTATGCATTATTTTTCTTAATATTAACGAAGAAAGACCTCCGGTCACAAAAAATTCAAAACCGGCGGCGGCGGCGGCGGTGACAGCGGTAGTTACTTTTTTTTAGAATAGAGAGAAGAGATATATTTTAATGAATGATTGAAAGATAGAATTTAAGTTTGATTGAGGAAAATGAATAAAATTTAGAATAACTTTATTAAGAGGAAACTTAAATATTTTGAAGAGAATTTTCTAGATTTGAAGTTGAGTTTAAAATGAATAAATAATAATTTAAGATTGAGGAAGATAAATAAATAATAAAATTGAGATTATTTACTACTAGAGATGTTGCATTTTATAACATTTGTAATCTTTGTACCATCCGTTTTGTTAGCGTCCATGTTTCTGCTCCATAAGTTAGCACAGGCAAAACACATTGGTTAAATACCTTTCTTTTCAAACAAAGGGGCATGCTACTCTTCAGAATAATATTGTTCTTCCCAAAAGCACTCCATCCATTTCTTATTCTTCTATTGATTTCATTCATGATACTATTATCTGATGATATTTCCTGCCCAAGGTACACATAACTTTGCACTTCTTTAATTTCAGTGTTGTTGTAGACAATTTTCTTATTTGATGCAAATGAATTGAACATCACCTTAGTCTTTTCCAAGTTTATTTTTAATCCCACATTAATGCTAGCTTCTGCCAACTCTTTTAGCATATTTTCCAATTCTTCAGGACTGTTACTGAAAATTACAATGTCGTCAGCGAATCGGAGATGACTTAAATATTCCCCATTTATTCTAATCCCTTTGTTTTCCCAATCCAGCTTCTTGAAAACATTTTCTAAGACAGCCGTAAAAAGCTTAGACGAAATGGTATCTCCTTGTCTTACCCCTCTTCCAAGCTTGATCTTTGCTTTTCCTTTGTCCAAGCGGATGGTTGCTGTTGCTTTCTTGTAAATCTTCTTTACAATATTGAAGTAAGGTTTGTCTATACCAATGTCCTCCAGAGATTCTACTACTGCTGATGTGTAGACCGAATCAAATGCTTTTTCATAATCAATAAAGGCAAGGCAAAGAGGTAAATTATATTCCTTATGTTTTTCAATGAGTTCCCTTACCGTTTGGATATGATCCATTGTGCCGAATCCACTTCGGAATCCTGCTTGTTCTCTAGGTTGAGCTGAGTCCAGAGCTGATTCAAGTCTTGTCGTTAAAACTTTGGAGAAAATTTTATAAATCACTGATAGTAAGCTGATCGGACGGTAGTTTTTAATGTTTTCCTTCTCTCCTTTCTTGTAAAGTAGCACCATCACAGCATTATTCCAATCTTCTGGCACATCTGACTTCTTGAGACATTTGGAAAACAGTAAGGATAGCATTTTTGCAAATTCTTCTCCTGCTTCTTTGATAAGGTCGATTGTAATTCCATCTTCTCCTGGGCATTTACCCTTTTTCATAAATTTAATGGCTTGTAAAACTTCGTCTGTCATCACTGGGATTATGGCTTCGGTTTCTGTAAAGTTTTCTCGTGGATCATATAGGTTGATTTCTCTTTGGTCTTCACATTTATATAAATCGTTATAGAATTTTTCGACAATGTGTACTATTTCTTTATTGATTTTGGTGATTGTTCCATCTGCCCTCTTTAGTGCAAAAATACCTTTTCTTCCAACACAAAGTTTGCGCTAGCTGATTTTAAACTTTTGTTATCATCTAGAATTTTCTTGACAAGATCAGAGTTAAATTTTCTGATATCTTCTGTAACACATTTTCTTACCGTTTTACATAATTCAGCATATTCAACTCTTGATTTAGGATCGTTTTTCTTTATTTTAAATTCTCTGTGTTTCTTCATCAATCTTCTTGTTTCTTCTGTTATTTTCTTTGTCTGCTTTACTTGTGCATCTCCGGCTATCTTATTTGCAATATCTTGTAGAGTATTGGTTAGTTTCTTGTTCACTACTGTAACATCTTGCTCTTCTTCTAAAGTTGATTGAAGTACTTGGAAACGGATTTTAAGTTCCAAATGGAATTCTTCTTTATGTTTTTGGAGATTATTTATATCGATTGATTTCTTTGAGTGTTGCAAAAGCTTCATTCTTTCCACTTTAGTATTTAACAGCAGTTTGCATCTAACCAACCTGTGATCACTTCCTGTATTGAAGTTATTGAGAACGCTGCAATCCTGAATAAGATGCTTTTTGTTCTGCTTATTAACCAGGAGAAGACCCTTTAATTGCCTTCGAGGAGGACTTAAAGGAATCGACTGGGAGCGGAGACTTCGTGTCCAATCCGCACCTTCCACCGGTGCAGCCTGTTAGTACCCTTGCCTAGTGCATGGGGAACGAACGCGGATGGGCTTCCTCCAACCAGTTTGGCCAGCGTGGAGGAATTTGGCCAACTACCCCCCTTATTTATATATATATATATATATATTATATAACATATAATAATTTGCAAATTTTTTGCAATTTTCTAATTTTATTTTTCAATTTTCTAAAAATTTACAAACTGGGCCATATTGAGAACGGGGTGTTACCAATATGGCCCATATGACACTTTTTACATTTCAGCTTATATAATTTTTAATAGTATAATTACAAGTATAAAGCCTTTTCTTTTATTTACCACATTAATCCCTCTAAGCAACAGCATAAATAGTTTCCGGGAAAAATAATATTGACATGGTGAAAAAAGAAATCAAACCTTAGATGGGTCATAAAAGGCCACGTATCTGATATAAAATCGAAGTGTCTACTTATATAGCAAAATAGAAGTGTAGGCAAGCTTAGGTAACCATTCCGGGGCGAACCGTGTAATTATATATTTAAAACACAGGGCTGTTTTTAGGTGCGTTCGTAACTATATAAATACGTAGCACCTATAGTCGTCGTTCTGTCCGTCTGTCCGCATATAACAGAGCATAAACTACCCAACCGAATGATCTGAAATTTTACATATATCATTGTTGAAAAATTTTGTCGAGTCATTTCAAATTTTATGAAAATCTGATGTATAGTTTAATTACAGGGACAGTCAAAGGTTTTCCGTTACATGACGGCCAATGGGAAAAAATTATTGCAAGTGCATTTTAATGATGTTACAGCCAGGGTGCATTCTGATTTTTTGCGAACTTTAGCAATTTGGCTAATCGAAAGTAAAAATATTTGCCAAATGAAAAAAAAAAATTAGCAAAATAAATTCGGTGTGAAACAATGAAAATTTGATCTTTGAACCTTTAACGCATCCCTCCCTTTTCCCCCCATATGTTTTAAAATAAGCTAAGTTTTTAAAACTGCTTATAGATCAGTTATTCATCTAAATTTAATTATCCGCTGCAGAAACTAGAAAAAATAACTGTATTCTAAATGGGTCCAAAATCCAGAAAAAATTTAAAATCTGATTTAACTCAATAAAATATTATGAAATAAGACTAATATAACAAATCCACAAAACGTACTACGCAAAGCAGATTTATGTTTACTTTTAAATTCTACGAATGAAAAACTTTTAATAAACTTTATATTTTAAACTTAAACCATACTCACATTAGCACCTTTGTGCTCGTATAATTTGTACTATTTATGGAACAACTCCTACGGTGAGATAACTTCAAAATTTAGTAATAATAACTCATAAAAAACAAGCTACCAGCATTTATTTTATTTCTTACTTGAATCTACATAAATATAGGAAGTTACCACAGAATACATCAAAACTTGTCCTTTTTCTTTTTTAACCAGCGACAATAACATGTGAACGCGCAAAAACAAAATAATAAAAGTCATTTCAAGTCATTTGTTTTCCTTTACATTTTTCATCTCTGATCGCGTGATTTTGAACAAAAATAAATAATGCAGATTCCGTAACATCCTCCCACCTTCTGATTACCTTGTATAATCAGAACTAATTCTAAACGTAGAGAAATTGACAAAGTCACTTGTTATAAATTCAGTCTTTCAGGAATTTTCAGTATCCTTCCAGCTCTGCTGTGTCTAGGAGATTCCTTGCTTGAGGATACATCCGAAATTGCAGCTTTGTTAAGTATTTTCACTGGATTGTGAGAAATCTTTGGTTTCGGGCAGTCAGTAGACGAAGCTATCTCTAGTGGATATATTCTTTGTATAGGTCGTAAAAGCTCATGTTGTGATGTTTGAACTCTTACGAGTCGAACTTTCTTGTCTCTACCAGGTATAAGTTCTGTGATTCGACCTAAAGGCCAATCAATTCTCTTTTTATTATCAGATCCGATCAATACAACATCACCTACAGCTATAATTTGCTCTTGGTGTTTGTTCCTTGCTCTTTCAATTAATGCACCTAAATATTCGGACCTGAAGCGATCCTTCAATTCTTTTTTTCAATGACTGCCGTACTTCAATCTCTTGCTTAATGATTTTTGTTCCACAACATCCAGATCTGGGAGATTGCATTCTTCTATACTCTGCAGAAACATAGATGGGGAGATAGGTTTCACACTTGCGTCTTCCGAAAGGTATATTAGCGGTCTTGCATTTATTACACTTTCCACATCTGTCAAAATTGTGTTAATTTCTTCATAGGTGAGGTAAGCATGACCTAATACTCTTTTGAGAAGATCTTTCATTATTCTGATAAGCCTTTCCCAAAAGCCACCCCACCACGCTGCGGTTGGTGGATTAAATTTCCAATCAATAGCATTAACAGAACTGTATTTTTGTATTCGTGACCAATCTAGGCTTTTCAATAAATTAGCTGATCCAGTGAAGTTTGTGCCGTTGTCAGAATAAATGACAGTGCACCTTCCTCTCCGTGCTACGAATCGTCTGAGTCCCATCAAAAATGCCTCTGTCGAAGCAGCGGTCACAAGCTCTAAATGCACTGCTCTGTATATTGCGCAGGAAAATATCAATATCCAAGATTTCTCAATTTTCTTCAAGTATAACGGACCCGCCATGTCTACACCTGTGATCTGAAACACGTTAGCATCCTTTATTCTATTTTCCGGTAGAGGCGCACTATCTCTCCATAAACTCTTCCCACTGAAGTGTTTGCAGACAACACACTGTGCTAAGGGGCTGTTCAAATATTACGTAAGCATGTTTTTTGGCAATTTTTGACTCCCCCTCCCCCCTTGTCAGCAAAAATAAGCAAATCACAAACCCCTCCTTTATAATTGCGTAAGAAAATTGAACCCCCCCCCCCTCTCCACCTTTTTTTAACAGTAATAATTCAATTTAAAAAAATTAGGACTTATCGTTTTTTATGGAAGAAACGCCGCACCCGTCGTAAACGCAGCACTCCTCAAATTGGCCTGAATAAGCTTAAAAGTATCGTAATCACCGCACCCGTTGTAAATGCCGCATCCGTCGGAACACTACTTTTGTCGAGAGCGTCACATTGACCTAGCTTTAATCAAAGTTTTCTGAGCAGTGTAGGATGCCATGTTTTAGATATCTTAAGATGTCTGAAGTTTTATTTAAAATATTTAAATTCGATTTTAAATATTTTTATGAATTTTTAAATTAAGGAAACTCAGTTGGTATTTTAAAAAAATCGTAAACCGCGCACTTGGAAAAAAATTAACTTTTAAACTCGTAAACGGCGTTGCGTTTCTTCCATAAAATACGGTAATTCAAATTTAAAAAAAAAATACTCTACTCGACTTAAAAAAATAATTAAAAAAAATGCTTGTTTTATTTCCTTACAATTTTATTTATGAAAATTTCTTGAAGAACATAGCCGTTTGTAAAATTTAAATTTGAACGTGCCCATATCTATTCCGATGCTGACCACGGTTGCTCAAGCCATTTTTCCATATCTGTTATGATATTGGTTTCCAGTTTTACTTGATTATCTTTCTTTACTTGATTATCTTTTACTTGATTATCTCACTTTCTTTTCGGATGCAACCTTGATTAACTTCATCTTCATTGATCCACTCAACATCTTCCATATCTTCCACGAATTTTACGACGCACATAAGTTCATTTGCTCGACGAGCAGCAATTCTCAATAGTCGTATAAGGCAGGCCCCTTCTCGCTTTTTTCACTGTGTTGAATTTTTTTGTGTCTATTTGCTGACTTCCGAGATGCATGACATTGGCCAAATCTTCCACAAGTTCTTGCGGATAATTGCGACTTTATGCAAGGGCAAAAATAATCATACGGTATCTTTAAAAATCCCTTTGCTGTAATATTCAGATTTAAGGTCAGACGGAGACTTAAATGTATAAATTCCCCCTCCTCACTTGTAATTTAATAATGATGTCATTTGACGATTGTATCATTTTAATTGGAGGAGGAATGAATCGTCCTTTTAATATACGAAATAATCCACTGCGTGCAGGAGAGCAACAATTCTTTTGTCCGCATTTTACAATTTGCAACAAGTATTCACTTTCTTGTACGAGCTTCGAATACCAATCCAAGCCATAACCAAGAGAGTCTGGTTCGCCTGAATCAACATATGTGGCAGTAACAGCAGGGCCGTGCGAAGAGAAAACTGCGCCCGGGGCAAAGTTTAAATTTGGCGCCCCCCCCCCCCCCCCCCACACACACACACACACTCCTTCATTTTTTCAGGAGACGAAGAGAAAACAAATTTTGTACAGTTCCGAAAAATGTCATAATTTTCGGAACACCTGAAGCATGAATCAAGCATTAGAGAGTGTGCAGAGTTATTTAGAGAGTGTTCAGAAGATGCTAAAAAATAAGTGAATTATAACCATAAAATAGCACTGAGTTCTACAGTTGTGAATGTCGAGTTGTTGGCCATTATTTCATCTAAAATTTGTTGAGCTAATCTTTCTCCTGTTTTTTACTTTCTTCTATCTTTACAAGAAGAAAGTATTGGATTCATGAAAATTTTCGACATTCGGTTTTCGACGGATTTACACGTTTTAGGGGTCAGAGATTCCAAAAAACATGTTTTTACAAAATGTCTGTCTGTGACTCTGTGAGTCTGTCTGTCTGTCTGTCTGTCTGTGTGTATGTGACACAAATTTTGTGGGCGCTCTATCTCAAGAACTAATGCACGGAATTTAATAAAAATTTATATTAAGTTAGTCCCTAATACAAATTGATGCTGATTAGTTTTTGGTGTAAATCGCTCAACAGGTGGCGCTGCTATGCTGCATTTCCCGCGATTTCTGCACTAGCTCTATCTCAAGAACTAATGCACGGATTTTCATCAAACTTCAGATTTGGTTAATCCTTCATATGAATTGGTGCTTGTAACGTTTTGGTGCAAATCGCCCAACAGATGGCGCTGCTATGCTGCATTTTGCAGCATTTACACGATTTTCGTAATAGCTCTATCTCAAGAAATAATGCACGGATTTTCATCAAACTTCAGATTCTGTTGGTGCTTGACATGAGTTGACGTTTTGCACCTTGTGGTGTAAATCGCTCAACAGGTGGCGCTGCTATGCTGCATTTTTTGTGATTTCCGCGATAGCTCTATCTCAAGAACTTATGCTCGGGTTTTCAACACACTTCAGATTCAGGTATACCTGGATATGAATTAGTGCTGTTTATGTTTTGCTGTAAATCGCTCAACAGGTGGCGCTGCTATGCAGCGTTTTTCTCGACTTCCACAATAGCTCAATGTCCAGAACTAATGCACGGATTTTCATTAAATTTCAGATTCAGTTAGTTCTTGACATGAATTGATGTTTTGTACCTTTTGGTGTAAATCGCTCAACAGGTGGCGCTGCTGTGCTACATTTTTTGTGATTTCCACAGTAGCTTTAGCTCCAGAACTAATACACGGATTTTCATCCAACTTCAGATTCCGGTATACGAATTAGTACTGTTTGTGTTTTGGCGATTCCGGTTTAGGATTCCGGTATATGAATTAGTACTGTTTGTGTTTTGATGCAAATCGCTCAGCAGGTGGCACTGCTATGCTACATTTTTCAAAATTTCTCCTACAGCTCTATTTCAATAACTAATGCACGAATTTTCATCAAATTTCAAATTCAGGTATACTTTTATATGAATAAATTGATGTAATTTATTTTACTATTTAAATGATTTAATTGACGTAATTTATATAGAAGAAAGTTTTGTGATGGCCACAACATACTAGTTTTGTTTTGACTCAACGAAGTCAAGAAACCTTTCCTCGATTGAATAATTTCTACTTTCGGTTATCTTCACTTATAATTTGCATCATTTGTTCTTTGGGGGTGGACCTGGACTGCAATCGAACGAAATTGAAAAAGACTTTGCTTTATGGATTTCTTCTACAATCATTTTTCTTAATTCATTAGCAAGAAGGTTAATAACTTCATTCTGAATATTGTTCGAAAAGTAAGATATGCGGCTTTCTCTCTGTGTTGCAGTCTCGACGGGAATTTCTTAGTCTTTTTTAAAAATTTTAAAAATTGCGAAAAAAATTTCGCAATTTCTTTTATCTCATTTAACGTGCCTCTTAATACCAAATTGTTCACAGCACAACGAAGGATAACGTTTATTGCTGTTTCTAATATATTTCACCATTTTTACTTTCTTCTATCTTGACAAGAAGAAAGTATTGGTTTCATGAAAATTTTCGAATTCCAGTTTTCGACGGATTTACACGTTTTATGGGTCACAGATTCCAAAAAACATGTTTTTACAAAATGTCTGTCTGTGAGTCTGCCTGTCTCTCTGTCCGTCTGTCTGCCCGTCTGTCTGTCTGTCCGTCCGTCTGTCTGTCTGTATGTGACACAAATTTTGTGGGCGCTCTATCTCAAGAACTAATGCACGGAATTTAATAAAAATTCATATTCAGGTAGTCCCTGATATAGATTGGTGCTGATTAGTTTTTGGTGTAAATCGCCCTGCAGGTGGCGCTGCTATGTAGCATTTTGCAGGATTTCCGCAAAAGCTCTGTCTCAAGAACTAATGCACGGATTTTTATAAAACTTCAGATTCCGTTAATCCTTGATATGAATTGGTGCTGGTAACATTTTGGTGCAAATCACCCAACAGATGGCGCTGCTATGCTGCATTTTGCAGCATTTACACGATTTTCGTAATAGCTCAATCTCAAGAAATAATGCACGGATTTCCATCAAACTTCAGATTCAGTTAGTGCTTGACATGAATTGACGTTTTGCCCCTTGTGGTGTAAATCGCTCAACAGGTGGCGCTGCTATGCTGCATTGTTTGAGATTTCCGCAATAGCTCTATCTCAAGAACTAATGCTTGGGTTTTCAACAAACTTCAGATTCAGGTATACCTGGATATGAATTAGTGCTGTTTATGTTTTGGTGTAAATCGCTCAACAGGTGGCGCTGCTATGCAGCATTTTTCACGATTTCCACAATAGCTCAATGTCCAGAACTAAATGCACGGATTTTTATCAAACTTCAGATTCAGTTAGTCCTTGGTATGAATTGATGTTTTGTACCTTTTCGTGTAAATCGCTCAACAGGTGGCGCTGCTGTGCTGCATTTTTGTGATTTCCACAATAGCTCTAGCTCCAGAACTAATGCACCGATTTTCATCAAACTTCAGATTCCGGTATACCTTAATATGAATTAGTGCTGTTTGTGTTTGGGTGCAAATCACTCAACAGGTGGCGCTGCTCTGCTGCATTTTTCAGAATTTCCCCTACAGCTCTATCTCAATAAGTAATGGACGAATTTTCATCAAACTTCAAATTCAGGTATACTTTGATACTTATTGGTTCTAAATTGATGTAATTTCTTTTACTATTTAAATGATTTAATTGACGTGATTTATATAGAAGAAAGTTTTGTGATGGCCACAACATACTAGTTTTTTCTATACTCTTTTCAAATTCGCTGTCGATTACATGAATTTATTTTACCCACATCCCTCTTAAGTTCCTTCCAGCGAATGTATGAAAATTCCTGTGTTTCGGAGCATTTTCATGTTTAGGAATTTTAGGATTTATTTTTTTTTCCACTTGGAAACTGCACAATTTGGATTAGCTAAATTTGGAGGGCAATTATAATAAATGCCGAAAAATAAACAGGGTAAACAAAACAACAATCCCTTAATTAGGCTATATATAAGCCAAGCACGTCTAATTGTTTCACAGTTAGGCCATATCTTGAAACCATATCTTGGAAAATTTTGTTCTTCTGCTTCCGCAGATTTCATGTAATCAACCCTGTGCTGGACTTTTTTTGTAAATGCAAAGTTATACAGAATATCTATAAGGATGCACAAATGTACAGTCGTGGAAAAAAAAAAAGTAAACACCCCCTACTAACTCCATTATCGCAGAAGAAAGTTACTGGTACCGAACGATTGAAAATAAAGTCTACTTTTAAATGATATAGAAAAAATTTGCTTAGGGAGCCATCTAAATATTAAAACGAACCATAACTTTGTGTTTTTCAATAGCAGTACACAATTCTGACAGCATAAATGAACTCTACACCCTTCAATTAGCCTAAAAACAAATGTTTATGTAATTCGTATCATAAGTTTCTGAGAAATTAATTATTTTAAAACGAGCGTACTTTAAGGGCTGTATCTAAATTGAAGTTCGGAACTCGATTGTTAAACGAGAGAGCCCCCATCTTGATCAAGGCACCTTAAGAAGTCAATGAAGCCTGCTAGATTACAGGACAGCAGAAGAAATTTCAAAATATCTAGTCACTTCTATTATAGACGGCCCCTTAAACCATAATTTTGCCGTTTTTTAAGCATAATTTGAAAACTATTTGGAAAAAATATGTGAAATTTTGGATTTCCATAAAGGAGGACTTAATAAATCTAAATCCATCAAAAAAATTGTGGGTTGCAATTCATAATTTTTTCGAATATTAATTTCATAATTCATATCATAAAATTATAAAAATTGCAAATTCACTGTATTTATGTTTGGGTATAATAGTATTATTGCTATACAAAAAATTAGCACATTAGAAGCATAATTTCTGGAGATATAAATAAAAATATGAAAATGTAATTTAACATTAAAAAAACTAAATTTTGAGTGTTTATAATTCAAAAACTTATCATTCATATGACTTAAAATTCGGTGACTAGGCATAGTTTGTACCGAAGATTTGAAATATCTCGTTAAAATTGGGTATTGTAATTGAAAAAAATGAAATTTGGATTCGTTTTAATATGTAGATGGTCCTCTAAGCAAATTTTATATACATCATTTAAAAGTAGATTTTATTTCCAATCGTTCAGTACCAGTAAGTTTCTTCTACGATAATTTGTTGAGGAGTTAGTAGGGAGTGTTTACTTTTTTTTCCACAACTGTACCTGGATTAGGTTTGTACCTGGGACCGGTTTGTAATTTGTCTTTGGTTTCACTCCACTGTTCTCTCAGAATATCAGCGGTAATTTTTGTGGCAGCTGCAGTAATATTTGGTTTAAGTAATCACTCTGCGTTGACAATTTCTAATGCATTATCATTATCCTGTTGCTTTAGAGACTACGATTTCAATCTCAGAGAGTAAGTTTTGTTTCTTTTTTAGGCTTCCGTACTTAAAAAGTTAAAACGGAACCATTATAAGGTCACTCCTGTGTCTGTCTGTCACAGCCATTTTACTCGAAAACTATGGAACGTAGAAAGTTCAAATTGGGGGAAATAATAAGGACTATTGGCCCACATATTTACTGATTATTAAATATTTACAAATATTTTTAGGAAAAATGTAGAGGGGCTGATTAAGTTACTTGAAGAAACAAAGCTTTTCTTTGTATATCGTGTGGGGTATCATGTGAAAGCTTTTGTAACGCCGATCTCAAAAATACACTTGTTTTAATTTTAGGTATTATATTTTCAGAGATATCGTCAGAAATGTAGTGCAAAAATGTCCCCCCCCCCCATCTATTTTCGAATCTACTGAAATTAAAATTATGAAAAAAATAGAGGTAGTAGACGTTAATTTAAACCTTGCAGGAAAATTATAGCGATTATCTAAGGTCACATAGTTTTTAAGAAAAGCCCATTTTTCCATTACACACAAATTTCGATTTTCGTGCATTCAGCAAAGGCGTTGAGGAGCTCTGGAGGTACCTATCGTAGCAGAAGTATAAAGGCATTGTTGATAATGATTTTTGAAAAAAAAAAGTCTAATTAGCCGAGATATTAACCCTTAAAGGCACGGACGGTTTGGACATACATGATGAGAGTGGCGGCATACTCTATGTACCATCAGCTTTTAAAGCCTAAATAACAACTTTTAATGATACATTTGTATAATACAATGTCCAGTAGCAATATAAAAGCAATAAACGTCAAATTGTTTAAAACAGACTGATTTAATTAGAATTAATCACATATAAATACTATGGAATGCGCAACTAGTTAACATTGTGTGGATGTCTCAATACGCCCCCCGTGTTTTAAAAAGTTAATTAAAAACCTAACTGGAAAAACGCAGCATGGACCTAGGCGGCGTTACTTCTTTGCGACCTCCTTTCGAAGCGCGCTTAGCAAAATGACAAGTTTAAACTTTGAACAAGGGTTTTGTTTTAGCTACACTGTAAAAAGAAAAGATTAGTATTACTACGCTGAATTTTTATGAAATGCCAAATGAAGTTTAAATATGCACTACTTCTATTGTTAGTGCCGAATTAAGTTCATCATAAACAGATTAGGATAAGATTTAAATAAGAGTTATACAGAATAGCAATACTTGATATTATTTAGGCTTCATATCTCTTTGAACTTCTACGATATACCCATACCCATTCATACCTTTCTAGCATATATATACAGCTATAACAAACCCTACATTTTACAGTTTTTTACAAAGTCTTATTTTTCTTTTAGCAACGATTTTTTAATAATACAGTTAATAATTCATATATTTATTGTACGGAACCCTCTGAGCGCAAGTAATACTCGGACTTGACCGTTTATTTCTTTTGAAGTTGGAGAAGCATATCTGGGATTTGTGTTTGGGTTGTTATTTACCATTTTTGCCAATTCCTCTTCTTGCTGTTTTCCTAATTTACAACGACAAGCAAAATATTTTTTTTGCCATGTTACTTTTATGGGTACTTACTATAACTTAAGTAGACGATCACTAAAAGCAAAAAATAGATAGGAAAAGAGACATTCAGGGATGAGATTTCCGCGTTTTTGCTCACCAGTATTTTCTTGGAGAGAATTTTGTTCTCTTAAATCGCAAAAATGTTATGACTAAATGCAATAACATTTTCTCTAACAAAATACTGGTGACCAAAAAAGAGAAAATCTCATCCCTGGAGACATTACAAAACTAGATTAAAAAATTAAATTATTTTTTAAATCTTAAAACTTGCTAAATATAGTAACTTATTTTATTTGACATTAAGACCAATGTTAGATGGCATTGTGAATGGATAATGCGTAAGCAAAAAAGCAGCAAAAAAGACGCCCGTCTGACAATGGTCTAACAAGTTAAATCTCATTACCCTTAAACTAGAGCGTAGTTGAGAGGTGTTAAACGCAATGGGGCTGCAAGCCATTTTTCATATTGGTATACCATGGCTCGCGCGCAGTGACATAGCCAAAAAAAAAATCGTTGACGGTTCGAAATTTCTGACGAAATTTTTATTTTATTTTCTAAAAAATTTATTTCCTTAAACAAACGAAATAAAAATTCTCCCACAAACAGATAAAATTCATAATCGCTGTGGAACGGAGGGGGTGCGACATTAGTAGATGATGTAAAAGGGGGGGGGGCGCAGAGTGCAAAAGTTTGAGAACCACTGCAATAAGATATCTCAAAAGTATATTATAAAACCATCAAATCTAATGAACTTAATGAAAAGTAAATGTGAACTTACTAATATAATCCAAGGAAAGTTGTAGATCCAATAAGAAAATGATAGTTATAAATGAATTAGAACGTTCTGCTAAGAAAGTCACAGTAAATGGTCGACGGCCAAAATAAAAAATAAAATAAAAACAAGACTGATAGTCAAAATTTGGCGCCCCCTTCGCCCCCCCTTTCGCACGGTACTGAGTAACAGGATAACCGACAATGTTTAAGATAGTAGTAGAAGTATAAGACACATTGTTTTCAATCCAATTGGATTACATTTCATTTTTAGTAAAGTACAAAATTTGAAAACAGTTAGAAGTTAGAAGTTAACAGTTCTGCTACAAAACTTACATATTTTTAATTTTTTCCCCATGGATGCATTAATTTTCGAGTTATTTGAAAAGAAAAAATAAGGTTTAGCTTGGCTGGCCATATTTAAAAAGTAATAACTCGTTTTTTGACATTTCTTTGGTCTTTATTTATTCCCATACTGACCATGTTTCGCCAAGATTACGCGGTCATTTTATCTTATCTATCTTTTTTCCAATTTTTACAAGTAATTATGTAAACTTAAAGTTATAATAAAATATATTTAAAATTTTTAGAATAAATTGATTATAATTACCTTTATAAAATAAGCAAGAAAGACTGATTTCTTTTTGGTTGCCTTACGCAGTTCGTCCTCCGTTCTTTTTAGCACCAATACCTCTAACTCTTTGTCAGTTTTTGTTTTAGAACGCTTTTTGTACTGCCACCACACATCATTAGTTTTAGATTGGATATCCTTCAAAGGTTTATCTGATGCAGCCTTTTTGAAACTTTCAAAAAGTTTTTATACAAGATTTCTCGAAATGAAGACATATTTCCGATTTCATTTATTTTAAACACCACTACACGACAGTATTGAGAGGTTTTCAAAACTCACGAGACAGTAAAGTAGTCGGTCACTATGGTTATGTGGTTCAACCACTTGGCAGAGGAGGGATGGGAGCAAAGAAGATAGAATTTTACTTATGTTTTGGAAACTTTCCCAGAAAACTCATATTGTCACAATACAATATATCGCATCAGTCCATTCAATTCTATTTCTATTCTATTCTCACAATTGGAAATAGTAGTAAGTTGTCAGAGATAATAAGTCCTCATGCATCAAACATGAATAGTCACCCCTAGATAAAATAGATCGTTTATGTTTTCCTTGTGTAGTCAAAATAGCTGACATCAGAACTTCAAGTTTAATATTCTTTTGCTATTTCTTTTTTTCAATTTGAAATTTTTAATAGTTTTTTTTTTTTACATCTTAAGAGATTTTGTAAATGTCTTACGTAAGCATCATTCAAACCCCCCTCCCCCCTTGTCAGCAAAAATAAGCAAATCGCTAACCCCCTCCCCCCCTCTAGGTGCTTACGTAATATTTGAACGGCCCCTAACACTTGTTTTACATTTCTACGACCATTAAGTATCCAGTATTTTTCTCTCAATAAATTAAGTAGTATCTGTAATCCAGCGTGACAATGTTTTACATGTACATGATATATGAGTCGTTTTACAACTTCATGTTTTGCTGGCAGGACTATAGGTTTCAGAAAATTTTCATTGTCTTTCCTGTACGTTATTTTAGTCTCCAGTCGAGTTATATCTTGTTCATCTTTCCATGTTTGTAAAGTTCTCAATCTGTTATCATTCTCGGGAAAAAACGCTTCTTTCTGAATCATACGCAGAGTCTTTAATTCAGCTTCTTTAAATTCAGATGACGTCAGGTCTCCTCCTCTTTTCACTTCGGTACTTCTGCAGTTATGCCTAAAACGTAATATCCATGCGACCATCCGTATGATTTTTACATAACTCGAGAAATATCTGTAATACCAACCATCTTGTTTAACATCAGAATTCGTTATCATGGAAACTGGCTTTATTCGTTCCTTCCGAATTTCATCTTCGTCATAGTCTTGATCACTAGAGTTCGTATATTTTTCAAACTCTGCTGAATCTCTCAACCAAGCTGGACCCTCCCACCATCTCCTGGCAGCTAGCTGTCTCGCTTTACATCCACGAGTTGGCAAATCTGCATGATTTTTATCACTTGGCACATAGATCCATGATGAAGGACTGCTTAATCTTCTGATCTCTAGAACCCGATTTCGCGCAAATACTGACCAATTGACATCTCTGGATATCCAAGCGAGTACTGTAGATGAATCGCTCCAATAATATCTCTTCATCTTTTCCCAACCGAGGGCATCTACAATAGTTTGCGCCAAACGAGTTCCCATAGTTGCCGCCAATAATTCCAATCTTGGTATCGTGACGTTCTTCAAAGGTGCAACTCTTGATTTGGCTGCTATAAAAACTAACTCGACTTGGCTTCCAATTTCTATTCTAAGGAATATAACTGTTGCGTAAGCATCTTTACTTCCATCTACAAATGTGTGAAGTGCACACGCTTCTATGTTTCCTGGAGTCATTTTTATGTATCTTGGGATCTCTATATCCTTCAAAACTGTTAGTTCTTGAAACCATAGTAAAAATTCTTTACGTAACTCACCAGTTATCTCTTCATCCCATTTAAAACCTAATTTCCAGGCTCTTTGCAACATTATTTTCGGACAAATCATGACTGGCGACGTAAAACCAAAGGGATAAAATATTTTATGCACAGCTGACAACATACTGCGTTTGGTGATCTTTTCTGTGTCAAAATCTTGTAGCCAACTTAGGTTGATCTTTAACATGTCGGATTCCTTATTCCAAACAAGTCCTAAGACGTTAGTTTCATTCGTGTTTGGCGTTTCTTGGCGATCACCTGTGTACTCCCACTGTCTTAGATCAAAACTACCTTTCGCCATGAGCATCCTCGCATCTTCGATGAAATGTTTCAATTCTTCTTCGCTATTTACACTGAATACGACATTATCCACATTAAAACTGTGCAACAATCTATCTTTAAAACTTTCAGAGAAATCTGGAGCCCTTCGGATGTGATATTCAATGACAGGTGAAAGAAGAAATGGACTGCATTTCACACCGAATACTACTCGGGTATGCCTGAATGTCATTAATTTCTTTTCCTTTAAGTCCTTCCACCACAAAAAACGTAAGAAATTTCTATCTTTCTCACAAATGCTGATCTGTAAAAAAGCTTTCCTAATATCTGCAATTACACCAAGTTTTCTTTCTCGAAAGCGTAGAAGAACATCTGGAATGAGCTCGATCAAGTTGGGTCCACATTGTAGGCATTGATTCAGAGATGGATAATTTGCTAATCTTGCTGACGCATCAAATACAGGACGGATAGGGGTTGTAGTACTACTCTCTTTTATGACTGGATGATGCGGCAAGTAATTGCCATAAGATTTCGTTTCGTAAGAAGGAAGTTCCTCTACAATACCTTCGTTAATCCAATCATTAAAAACATTTTCATATTGTTGAAACATGTTCTTGGCGATTAACTTTGAGGTGATGCCTTCCAAACATTTCATCGCCAAATTAAAGTTATTTGGCAGTGTTGTTATGTCATCAGCCCAAGGAAGGCAAATCTCATACCGATTTTCATCGTTTATTTTTACTGTTTCGAAGAAATGCTCCTTAGTTTGGCGATCTATCTCTTCTCTTTACTTCTTCTCTATGGGATCTGTAATTCCGATTAAGTCAAGTCTCCATAGGTTTGAGATATCCGCTTCTTTTACAAACATTGATGTTACTGTCATCGCCAAGTTTTCGGATGAATATGGCTTTTCACATGGTGCTTTTCCCATTAATGTCCATCCAAGATATGTTTCCACTGCAACTAAACCAGAAGACAATATTTTTCTTTTACCAGTTAATATTTTCCCCATAACATCAGCTCCAATTAAAACTTCTATACTACCACAACATTGACTCACATCGCTTAACATGATGCCACTTTCCTTTAATTCTTGTAACCATGGCCCCTGTGTAACGGGTAGAATATCTCCGCATATGCTAACTTGATCTCGTACTTCGAAATTATACCTGAATTCTTCACTCAAATCTCTAACTCTTATTTTGTAACAGTTGTGATGGCATTCTTGAGTAGTAATGTCGCCAAATAGAGAATATATTATCTTTTCTTGCCGAATAGGCTTGTAATTCATTTCTTCCGCCACACTTTTTAATATATACGATTTCTGTGATGCTGATTCGAACAATAAACGAACAATCTTCTGTTTACTTTCAGAAACTAGCTTCACCTTCAAGGTCTGCAAGAACACTTTGGCGCTCTTCTTAGTAATATTTGTCATATTCACTTCATCTTTTTTACACTTCTCCTCAGCTCCCTCTTGAGTATCTTTACCGGATGACTTACGTTGATCGCACAGTAATGGCACATGCCGTTTATTACAAATAATGCATTTCACTATCACTCGGCATCTTTTAGCGGTATGTTCTGGCACTAAACATATGAAGCAGCATTTCTTCTCCTTGGCGATTTTTTGTATTTCCGCTAAGTTTAATTTTCTCGCAGAAAAGCATTCCGAACTTGCATGTCTTCCCTGGCAAAAAATGCAGACTCCTTTTTTCTCTGTTACGGAAGAGGTAGTCAACAGACCTGCCGCTGTCGAAGTCTTACCGGTTTTATGTTCAAAATTATTGGGATTCCTTTTTGCGACATATTTACGGTCTTCACTTTTAGCTAATCCAAAACCAGCTACGGCGAGTGACACCCTTTCTTCACCTTCTACTTCAGTTCGCAAAAACTGCATCAGACTATTTAATCTGTCCTGCGCCTCAGTTTTCTCAGACGATATGTTCGTGCGATTCCACGCTTTTAGAAATTCTGCTGGAAAACAGGACTCAACTAATGGATATAAAATTGATGCACATTTGTCATTTGTGACACCTAATGTATCTAAGGCTCGTAAATATAATTCCAATTTATCATATAACGATGTCAACGAGAATTTTCCCTTCGTTTGTACTGATATTATTAATTTGAGTAGTTCTCTCACATAGACTTCTACCAAAACGGGTTTTTAAACTCTCAATTGCCTTGGCGTAATTAGTGCCACTTGGCGGGAAACTCTCTACCACTTCTCTTGCTCGGGAGCCGGCAACTGTTGCTTGCACCAAATACTGAAATTTATCTTCTGGTGCTATTTCTGTATCTTCATCAATTTGTCTAAATTGACACCAAAACGGTAACCAGTCTATTATTTCACCGCCAAACTTTCTGAATTCTAACTTGGGCAGCGTAAACTTTCTTCTCATTGCATAACTATCGATAATTGGATTAAGAGCTCCACCTTGGCTGTTTACTGCTGACTGAAGTTTCGCCAATTCTAACTCGTGCGCCAATTTTAACTTTTCGCCTTCAATCTTTGCTTGTAATTCCATATTCAATGCTTCAGTTTTTTCCTTTGCTTGTAATTCCATATTCAATGCTTCAGCTTTTTAATTTGATTGTCTCTCTAATTTTTCCATTTCCTTTCTTTCTGAAACGGCATTTTCTAAAACGCTCTGTACAAATTCAGGATCATCTTTATATGCCTTACAATTCAAAATTAAATCTTTAAGTGCCACAAGTGAAGCCGTTGGTGCTGCTATTTCACCTAATTGCTCCGCTACGAAGATCAAATCTTCCTTTTTAAAACCTTTAACCAACTTAAACATCATGGAAAATCTTTATTTCATTTAATTTTTATTAACACCTTTTAAACTACGTGTGATAGATAACCTTGTTTAAACTCAGGTCCTGTCGCGGACGCCACTAATATAACAAATCCACAAAACGTACCACGTAAAGCAGATTTATGTTTACTTTTAAATTCTACGAATGAAAAACTTTTAATAAACTTTATATTTTAAACTTAAACCATACTTACATTAGCACCTTTGTGCTCGTATAGTTGTACTATTTATGGAACAACTCCTACGGTGAGATAACTTCAAAACTTAGTAATAATAACTCATAAAAAACAAGCTACCAGCATTTATTTTCTTTCTTACTTGAATCTACATAAATATAGGAAGTTGCCACAGAATATACATCAAAACTTGTCCTTTTTTCTTTTTTAACCAGCGACAATAACATGTGAACGCGCAAAAACAAAATAATAAAAGTCATTTCAAGTCAATTGTTTTCCTTTACATTTTTCATCTCTGATCGCGTGATTTTGAACAAAAATAAATAATGCCGATTCCGTAACAACTTCCAATCCCAGTTAGTTCAGGATTTCAATATATAACATTCAATGAATTCTGAAAAATTCAAAATATAAACAACAGAATGTGTCAAAAACTTTATTTTTCTAGAATTCTTCGACTTTTCATTGAAAATATACTATTGTTTTGTCGCTCACCTTACCCTTCTTTTGGCAACATTGTTTTGATGCAAAGGCACTATTAAATAGTTATGTTGCTGACCGCCCTTGTATAATATTACTTAATTACTAATACATGAATAATAGTTAAAGGTCATGCATGTAAGTGGAGTCATCAGAAATTGGGCGTCTAACAGGCCGTGATACACACCCCTTCCTATCCTGAGTTTAACACGAGACAAATGTGGGCAGCAATAAAGACTAGACAGATTAATGATTAAATAGTTTAATTTTGTATGTTAAAGTTTACAATTGGATAATTAGTATAATAATTAGGACTCAAACACAAAGTCCATAAAACAATAAACAAATTTAGTATAAACATGAGTAGCCTCACCTTGTCTAAAGCATTCCGTATTAATGCATTTCACATTTACTGTAAATCATTGCTAACGCTCTCAAACATTAAATATCTAATAATTACAGTGCTGAAGAGAGAAGGAATAGTTAAAATTTAGCTTACCCAATATACAGGCGAAGAATAGATGCAATGCCCCTGGCATGCCACTTTCTTGAGAAATCGTCTTCCAGAACATTATCTTATCACCAGTAATGTAAAGTCACGGGCCGTAGGCCAAAGGGGTTCAGTATCTAAATACTGACGCAAGAGCTTAAAGCATTCTACTAAACAGTAAATTAAGGTTTGACGATCAACTCAAGCACTTTCCAGTTCAGACGGCTGACAGACTAAAACTCCATGTAGGTTTCCAGGTCACTAACTGCTCGTTTCCCAAAGCACTCTCCAAGAATCGTCTAAAACTTCCAAAAATTACTCAGAATTCCTACTCTCTTCTCTCATCTTCCCTTTTTACTCTCCATCTTTTTCCCTCTTTTCATCCCCCCTCACATCAAGTCCTCCTATCTTGCTTTTCCCAATATCCTATTGGTTTTTACTCTTACAATACGGGACGTTCCATTGGTACTAGAACCCCTTCTTTAATATTTAAATTTTTATTGTTAAATCACTTGATAAGTAGGTTTTTCTGTTATCACGTGATATAATTGTACACCTGGATGTTAGCAGTCGCCCCTCTTACTCTCTTCTAACCAAGCCCAAAATGTCATCTCGCCCCTTCTTTCATACATTTATTTATTTCCTTATCACTATTGCTTTGTAATGGAAGGTTTCTCATTCCCCTTTTAACCAAGTTATATGGTGAAAGTCACTGTATTTACTACTGCTGTCCTAATAATTTAATGCAAAAGGGAGAACACCCAGGCTTCCCCGCGTTAACTTCAATCACTTGTATTATTCCCTTACCTCCTGCATCACGTTTATGACCCTCTTACGCTTTTCACGTTATACGTTTTAAAACGGCATGACTGACTTTTATTCTTCAAAACGTACCCTAAATTCCTATCTCACACCTGTATGAAACGCATCATCCTTTTACCTACTATTTTCTTTTCTATGTTAACTCTCTTCTAACATTTTATCCTTTCACTAAAACGTCTCGTACTAACCTTTTGTATCCTTTTTCCTTTTGGACATTATTATTCGTTTGATACTGACTTTCTTTTATTATCTAACCACTACCCTAAATTCCTTTACTCACGTCTGTGTCCTTCTTATTTTTCCATTTGCCCATCTTTCCTCTCTTTATATTTTTCTCAATATTTTAGTGCCTGAAACCATACTAGCACCGCAATACTATACCATACTTCAAAGGCTATTTCAAAATAGTACTATTGCCCATTGGGCACATTAAAAAATACTGAATTGACATTTTTGCTTACTGTGGCTTTGGATGAAGCTAAATTGAATTGTTGTTGGGTTAGTATCTCTAAAAATATTGCAAATTGTACGATTCGATTGAACATGATAAGTGGCATCAATTGCTCAGTAATGTAAATAAGAGTGTCGCTTGTACTGATACACACACTCACAAAATAAAAAGATGAATAAAAATTGAGCACTCGTAATTTGGCGAGTCTAATCATGCGTTCACTCGCCATGAAACATTTTGTCGTGATTTGGCGCAATGGCGAGCGACAGCGAGAACACTGGTTGTAACCAGTGTTCAACCAGTTATGAAGCCAACCAGTTTTATTAGCCAACTCAATGGGCTAATGAAATTTAGAAACTTT
The DNA here is from genome assembly GCA_963932465.1 of Maratus speciosus. Taxonomy (NCBI): domain Eukaryota; kingdom Metazoa; phylum Arthropoda; class Arachnida; order Araneae; family Salticidae; genus Maratus; species Maratus speciosus. Next base: position 91,821,948 of record OZ010786.1, on the reverse strand, counting down.
GAAACAACTCCTTTTTTGGCTCCGGGACTTCCTCTTTGACGTTGACCCAGAATTCCCTCACTTATTATTACCATTGATTTTCCAAAAAAAACAAAACAAAAAAAAAAAACAATAGTCATAACCTATAAATAAAAGTAAGGAAACTTTCTTTGACGTTGTTTCAAAGTTTCTTCGGTATAAATTTAAGAATGGTATTTTTCATTAGCCAGTTTCATTCAACAGCCAACCAGTTTATTGGCCAGTTCAACCAGTGTTCAACCAATGGCTGTGTTCCGAAGGCTACAGCAATTCGGAAGGCTGTAGCCTTCCGAATGGTCTGAAATTTTAAATATATTATTGTTGCAAAATTTTATCGAGTTCAAATCTTATGAAAATCGGATGTATAGTTTAATTACAGGTACAGTCAAAAGTTTCCCGTTACATTACGGCTAATGGGAAAAAAATATTTCAAGTGCATTTTAATGATGTTACAGCCCATCGAACAAAATGAAATTGATAGGCACTTATGAAATGCACTAAAATATACATTCAGTACAATATGCGGGGCAAAAAATATTTATAAACTAGTTATAGTACGAACGCACCTCATTTACCACGTTTGACGAGCAATTTCCAACTTGTTTTAATGGTCATATACCAAAATATATCAATAATACGGCGATCCGAGTATACGAAAGTTAAAACATGGGCAGACGGCAGGCAGACAAACCGAAGTCATAAATTCTTAAACATTTTTCAACCATGTTGGAAGGTGTTAATCAGTTATTGGTCTCCACTTTGACACTGTCATGGGATTAACTTTATTTTTTATTAGACATTTATCTATCAGTTTATTCATAATCGAAAAATAAGTAAAAACCTCCTTCCACTTTGTCTTGTACCAGGGTTTCTTCACTTTATTTATACAACCCCGAATTTTATAAAAACGAAAGTTATAGATAAGGGATTCTCAAATAACATTTTGAAATGAAGCGCACTATCAAACAGCGAGTTTTTTTTAAACTTCTTTTTTTTATATAAAATAAATAACTCACAGAGTCAAAGAACTGTTAAGAAAGAAAAATTATCTCGAAATGCCGCAGAACCGTACTTGTATTTTTAGAAAGCATTTTAAAACAGTTCTCAGAGCAAAATTTAAGTATTCTGCTCTTTTTGCTGAATACATCAAGCATTTTTACATTCTGTTTTGTCAGTCTCTGATGTTTTCTTGACGACTATAAGCATGCAAATTGTGCCAAATGTTTAACACCTGTTTCTCTTCAACTGGGATTTTTGGCTCCGGGACTTCCTCTTCGACGTTGACCCAGAATTCCCTCACTTATTATTACCATTGATTTAAAAAAAAAAAAACAATAGTCATAACCTATAAATAAAAGTAAGGAAACTTTCTTTGACGTTGTTTCAAAGTTTCTTCTTTATTATAAGCCTATTAATTTTTAAAAATAAAACAATAGTCACAATTCAAACAAGAAAGAAAAGTCATGCATAAAACATAGATTATAAAACATATTCCAATACTTCCAAAATACTGTAACAGAATTTCAAAGTCTAACAGGGTAAAATAGGGTGTCTATGTAAACAATTTGGAAAAAATCTATAGATTTGTATATATTCTACATAGTGTGCTAAAATTGAGTTTAGCGAGAAAACGCATACCACAAATGAAAATTCACCTTTTCCAATATCTGACAATAGACTGAAATGTACTCGTGCTTGAATTCTTTTGATAAAGTATATTACCTACATATTTTTATACACTCCGCATATTAAGCTTAAATTTAATTCAGTCAAAAACGCATTTCTCTGAAATCTCTTTTCCATCAATTACTATCCATAGGCGGTCATGTATCATTTTGTACAACCTTGTATATTTATATACTACAAAAACATCTTAGTATAATAAATGCATTTGAACTTGAAAATGCATAACTCAAATATAAAAACATCTTTAAGCAATTTACGCTCATTCTCAATAATGCTTACGAATTCTTTTGTGTAGCCCTGTATAGGGTCTATAGAATTTATACACACTATGTTGTGTGCAAAAAATTAATTAAACTTAAAACGCATACCATAACTGAAACATAGTTTCAGCAGTCATCCCTAATGTACAATACTTCGGATACAGTATTGTATCTAAAATCTTTTATGTGTCCCTGTAAATGAACGATACACATCATATTCTATTGCAAGTATCTTGTAGTAAATCTCTCAGTAAATCTCAGTAATGTACATCAATTTCATTGATTTGAAAAAAAAAAAAAAAAAAAAAAAAGGTTGAAAAGAAAAATAATAATCTAAAATACTCTGCGAACGGTTTTTCCCCGTAGACCATTATAAAACCGAACTCTTGTGTGACCCTGTAAATGAACGATAAATGCTTTGCACTCCATATTCTACAGAAAACATGTTTTAGTGCACCTCAGAAATTCATATTAATTTCATTATGTTTGTAAACAGAGTAACAGCATTGAAATTCAGATTTACAAACTTTTTTTCTTCATAGACCATAATATAACGGAATACTTTAGAGTAGGGGTGCACAACCTTTTTAAGAGAAGGGCCACTTTCAAAAATGTCTGGGTTGTCGAGGGCCACATCAGTCACACGAAGAGAATTGTATTTCGGGGAGGTGTGTGTGTGTGTGGGAGGGGGGGGGGGTACCCCTCTAGGTTCCTCTACCCAGCCAACATATCCAATTCAGTTGGCAAGGATATATCAACAGTTTACGTTTGTATATATAACAAGTATTAATTTAAAAGAGTGATAATATTCCTGGACTTTATTCGGTGGAGTAAATTTTGTTTTATTAAAAGTGCTAAAAAACAAACATAGGCATGAAAATGGCTGGTGCCGAAAAAAAAAAATGCGAACTTTATGAACGAAGGGGGCAGGAAGAGAAATTTGAGAAACGAAATCAACGAAATTTGAGATTTTTCCGCGCCTGATCGACAAAATTAGCTATTTTTCCGCGAATGATCGACAAAATTAGCGATTTTTCTGCACCGGATCGACGATATTCGCGCTATCTTACCGCACCTGGTATACGAAATTCCAATTATTCTGCACCCGATCCACGATATTTGCGATTTTTCCGCACCTGATCGACAAAATGCGCGATTTTTTCGTGCACGGCCAACGAAATTCGCGATTTTTCGGATCCCGATCGACAAAAACTCGCGATTTTTTCGTACAAGAGCGACGAAATTTCCGATTTTTCCACCGCTGACAGACGAGATGCGCGATTTTTCCGCGAACGATCAACGAAATTCGGGATTCTTAACTGACTCTGACGAAATTTGCGATTTTTTTAAACGGTAAATTGACGAAATTTGCGATTTGTTCGCGCGATAATCTGACGAAATTCGCGATTTTCCCGCAGCCAATCAACGAAATTTTCAATTTTTCCGCGCATCATCGAGAAAAGTCGCGATTTTTCTGTGCCTGACAACGAAATTCTCGATTTTTTTTGTGCCAAACCAACGAAATTTGTGATTTTTCCGAGTCCGATTGACAAAACTCGCGATTTTTCCGTGTCCGTCCGACGAAGCTTGCGATTTTTCCGAGCCCAATCAACGAAATTCGCGATTCTTAACTGACTGACGAAATTGGCAATTTTTCCAGCGGCAAATTCACGAAATTCCCGATAAACAGACGAAACACGCGATTTTTCCACACCCGATAGACGAAATTCACGATTCCTAATTGACTGACATAATTTGCAATTCTTTCCCGCTGCAAATTGACGAAATTCGCGTTTTTTTCGCACGACTTACGAAACTCAAGATTTTTCCGCAGTCGATCAAGAAAATTCGCAATTTTTTCGCGCATCATCAACAAAATTGACGATTTTTTCGTACCCTATCAACGAAATTTGCGCTTTTTCCGCACTTGATCGACAAAATTCGCGATTTTTCCGTGCCCGACCAATAAAATTCGTAATTTTTCCGAGCCCGTTCCCCATAACTCGCGATTCTTCCTAGCCCGACTTTTCCGTGCCCGATCGGCGAAATTTGCGATTTTTTTCCACGCTTCAACTGCAAAATTCGCGATTTTTCGGTGACCGATCAAGAAATTTGCTATTTTTCTGCGCCTGACCGACAAAATTCGCTATTTTAGGGTTCCGTACTTAAAAAGTAAAAACGGAAACATTATAAGATCACTCTTGTGTCTGTCCGTCTGTCTGTCTGTCTGTCACAGCCGTTTTACTCGTAAACTGTGGAACGTGGAAAGTTCAAATTCGGGGAAGTAATAAAGAATGTTGACCCACATATTTTCAGATTATTAAACATTTATAAATATATTTAGTAAAAATGTATAGGGGCAAATTCAGTTGCATGAAAAAAAAATATTTTCTTTGTATATCGTGTGGGGTATCGTGTGAAAGCTTTCGTAACGCTGAATTCAAAAATACATTTCTTTTAATTTTAGGTATTACATTTTCAAAGATATAGTCGAAAATGTAGCGCAAAAATATGTCCCCCCCCCCCCATCTAATTCCGAATCTACTGAAGCTAAAATTATGAAAAAATTAGAGGGAGTAGACGTTAATTTAAACCTTGCAGGAAAATTATAGCGATTACCCTAGGTCACATAGTTTTTGAGAAAATCGCATTTTTCCGTTACACACAAATTTCGATTTACAGGCATTCACCAAAACTGTTGAGCAGCGCTGGAGGTATCTATCGTAGCAGAAGTATAAAAGCATTGTTGATCATGATTTTCGAAAAAAATCGTCTGTAATTAGCCGAGATATAAACCCTTAAAAATATGGACGGTTTGGACACACATAATGACAGGGGCGACGTACCATTGGCTTTTAAAGCCTAGATAACAACTTTTAATGATATATGTGTGGAATGCAATGGCCAGTAACAGTATAAAAGCAATAAACGTCAAATTGTTAAAAACAGACTAATTCAAGGGGTCTCAGGACTCTTAAAGCTTCAAAATGTTTTAGATGTTAATCTTCCATCTTTTCTGAACATTTTAATATAATTGTTTCCTTCAAATTCTCATTAGAACAGAATATATGGCTTTTATAATTATATCCGCTCAATAGCTTAAGCGGCCTTTTCGAAACTTTTAAGTCATTTTTCTCCAAATGACTTTTTTTGGCATAACGCGCACGATATCTCAAAAACTTTTGAATATTTTTTCATGAAATTTTCAAAACATACGTTTTATATTAATCTGTATAAACTGAACCTAAATTTCCTTTTCATTGTTGAAAAAAATATTTTTTAAGTAATTATATTGTTCAAATTTTCAAAATTTTCTATTAGCTAAATACAACTTTGTATTAAAAATATAAAAATGCTTTAAATACAAATTTATTTAGGTTCATGGTAATTATTATAATCTGAAGTATAAGTAGGGGCCAAAATTTTTGTTCTAGTTACAATATTTATTTTCTAATCGTGCGCGTAAGCTGTTATACCAATATTCTGCTTATCAAATGTCTGACTGTTTGGAGCTCCCTGTAAATGCTAATTCTTCATCTTGAAAATTTTTAAATACATAAAATGAAAGAACGTACTTATCTTTCATCTCAATAAAAATTGTGTTTTAAAATCATATACATTTTAAAATATTAAATGTTGAATATGGTCTCTTGTTTTCATTTTTTCCAATTTTTGAGATCCTGAGACCCCTTAATTAGAATGGATTACATAAATACTATGGGATTCCGATAATTTACATTGAATTGCTCTTTCAATACGCCTCGAGTGGCTTTAAAAGTTAATTAAAAACCTATCTGGAAAACGCGGCAAGGACCAAGGCGGCGTTGCAATTTTGTGACCTCCTTTCGAAGCGCGCTTAGCATAATGCCAAATGTGAACTTTAAACGAATGTTTTGTTTTAGCTGCACTTTAGAAAGAAAGGTTATTACTATGATGAATTAAGCTTTATGAAATGACAAATGAAGTTTAAATATGCATTTCTTTTATTGTCAGAACCGAATTAAGTTCATTATAAAGATATTAAAATAATATTAAACTAGTCGGATGTATCAATCCCAAAACTTTCTTCTATCTCATACATGTCAATACTTCCTGATAAATGCAGCACAGCAACGCCACCGGTTAGGCGATTTATACCAAAATCTAATCAGGGACAACTTTCGTGAACTTCTAATTGAATTTGAAGTTTGGTGAAAATTCGTACATTAGTTTTTGAGATAGAGCTATTACGGAAATCGTGAAAAGTTCTGAGTTACAGTGGCACCTCTTGGGCAATTTACACCAAAAACTTATCAGGATCAGTTCATATCAGGGACTAACTGAATCTAAAGTTTGATGAAAATTCATGCATTAGTTCTTGAGATACAGCTATTGCGGAAATCGGGAAAATTGCAGCATAGTAGCGCGACCTGTTGGGCGATTTACACCAAAAAGTAATGAGCACCAATTTATATCAGGGACTAAATCAATCTAAAGTTTTATTAAATTCCGTTCAATAGTTCTTAAGACAGAGCGCCCACAATATTTGTGTCACTCACAGATAGACAGACTCACAGACAGACATTTTGTTAAAACATGTTTTTAATTACCTCTGTACCCTAAAAAATATACATCCGTCGAAAACGGAATTCGAAAATTTTCACGAATCCAATACTTTCTTCCTGTAAAGATAGAAGAAAGTAAAAATGAGTTATACAGAATAGCTGTATTTGATATTTTTTAGGTTCCATATCTCTTTGAACTTTCATGGTATATCCATTTACATTTTTCTAGTATATACTGTTATATCCAACCCTACTTTGCATAATGTTTTACAAAGTGTTAGTATTCATTTAGCAACATTTTTTTTTAATAATACAATTACTAATTCATATAATTATTGTACGGAACGCTCTGTGCGCGAGTATACTCGCACTTAACCGTTTATTTCGTGTCCGATGAATGAAATTCACGATTTTTCCGAGCCTTATCAACAAAATTCCTTGTTCTTCCACACCCGATCAACGAAATTCGCGATTTTTCTGCGCCCGATCTACGAAATTCCCAAATCTTAACTCACTGACGAAATTGGCAATTTTTTTCCCGCGGCAAATTGACGAAATTCGCGATATTTTCTCGCGACTGACGAAACTCATGATTTTTCTGCAGTCGATCAAGACAATTTGCAATTTTTCCTCGCATCATCAACAAAATTTATGATTTTTTTCGTTCCCGATCAACGAAATTTGCGATTTTCCCGCGCCTGATCGACAAAATTCGTGCTTTTACCGTGCCCGACAAACGAAATTCGTGATTTTTCCGTGACCGACCAATGAAATTTGCGATTTTTCCGTGCCCGAACGATAAGACTCGCGATTTTTCGCGCCCGATCAGCGAAATCTGTGGGTTTTTTCGTACTTCATCGACCAAATTTGCGATTTTTCCGAGCATCATTGACAAAATTCGCTATTTTTCCGCACCCAATCAACAAAATTCGAAATTTTTCCACGCCCGATCAACGAAATTCGCGATTCTTATTTGACCAAAAAAATTTTCAAAATTTCCCGCGGCAAATTAACGAAATTCACGATTTTTTCCTGCGACTTTTGAACAAAAATTGCAATTTTTTCCAGTTATAAATTGACGAAGTTCGCGGGCCACTTTTGGCCAGCGGGCCACAGGTTGTGAGTAGTAAGCCGCGCCCGTTGGGTGACGGAAGTGACGTCACGAGGGGCGTGGCAGCTGTCAATCAAAAGGGGGGGGGAAACCGGAAGTGGGGGGGTGGTCACGTGATTGGCTCGTCTTGGAGTACGAGGGTAGAATGTTGAGTTGTTTTTTTTTTTGCTGGATATTTTGAGGGGGAGGAAAAGGGGGGTCGCAGGATTTTTATCGTTCAGGTGTACGAGGGTAAAGGTTGAGTTGTTTTTGCTGGATGTTTGTGGGGGGGAAGTCACGTGATGTGTCGTATAGGATAATGAGGGTAGAATGTTGAGTTGTTTTTTGCTGTATGTTTAGGGGGGAAAGAAGTGGGGGATGACTTTTTTTTTTTGCTGGATGTTGAATGGTAAATGGCAGTATATTTTGGGTGACGGAAGTGACGTTACGAGGGGGCGTGGCAGCTGTCAATCAAATGGGGGATGAAACCGGAAGTGGGGGTTGTCACGTGATTGGGCCGTCTAGGAGTACGAGGGTAAAATGTTGAGTTGTTTTTTTTTGCTGGATATTTTGAGGGGGAGGAAAAGGGGGGTCGCAGGATTTTTATCGTTTAGGTGTACGAGGGTAAAGGTTGAGTTGTTTTTTGCTGGATGTTTGAGGGGGAGGAACAGGGGGAAAATATTAGTTTCGGTTTTCTCGAGGGGTGGCTCATGAGAGGGGGGAGTCAATCACGTGTTACAAAACAAGGGTCTCTTTTTTATGAATTATTTTTTTATTTTAATTTAAACGAATATAACTTTTAACGGAATGGATGATTAGTTTAGAATTTTAAATTGGTTTCAAAACTATTTTTATTTTTTCAGTTTTAATTAGAATCTTATGCTGAATGTCTTATTCTCATGATGACGTAATCGGTTATTTCAATTTATTTAATTGAATGAATGAACTAAAATTAAAGTTTGAAACTGATTATTTTTAAATTGATTTTAAGCTTTTTGAACTGAATTATAAACTTAACTAAAGTTTTTTTTTAATTAGAACCCTTTAATGAATTTATTATTTTTTAGAATTACGAAAATGTACAAAAGCTTAACAAGGGATTCGAACCCGCATACTCTTGGTCACCAGATGAACGCGTTTCCTAACCAAGCTGCGCTTACCTTTGCTTTGTTGTGAGTTATAATCTATACGAAACACCTGGCTGTGGGGGAAAACGGAATGGAATGCCCAGGCTTTTTGAATAATACTTCAGTGATAGTGTTTAGAATAAATATTTTTACAAAGGTTATTTGCGCTGTTTGGATACTTTTCCAGGCGAATGACTTTATTTTATTTACCAGTTAAAGGGAATTTGAGCGCAAACGTAACTTTAACTGGGACTGAATTTGAACATTGTGACTTTTATCGGCACTTAGATTTTTCTTAGGAATAATTTGTACCACCTTTAATATCCACTTTCTTGCTTTAAAACAGACTTTTTTTCAACCCTTTTTTAAAAGTTTGATCTTTGGCAAAATATCTTTAAATCCATATTGCTTTATTCTGAAAATCAAAACATACTTTGAAATTTTTAAACGTACTAACGTATTACTAAACGTATGAAATATATATATATATATATATACATATATATTTTCATTTTGCTGAACATAGAAATACTTTTTCCTGACATGATGACATACTTTGAAAGTTTACTGAACATAGAACTATTTCTTGCACACTAATTCTATAAATATTTTAATTTCCTGACGATGTCTTTTTTCACTTTACTGTGGAAATACTTTTTTCCTTATTTTTTCATCCAATTAATAATTCTATTTCCTGAACATTTAAAATATCAGTTGCATTTTCTTTTACTCTGATCTTGCATTTTCTTTACTTTGATTGCAATTGTATTTTTTTATTTTACTGAACATAGAAATACTTTTTCCTTGACATACTTTGAAAGTTTACTGAACAAAGAACTGTTTTTTAATCACCTGAAGATATCTTTTTCATTTTATTGAGCCTATTAATAATTTTCTTTAGTTTTCTGTATTTAAAAATATTTTATAACCTAAAAACAGCATTTTTACCCCAGAATCATGAAAATATTTACTTTAATTTTACTGATCACAGAATTATTCTGATCATATGCATACTTTTCATTTCTTTAACATAAAAATCTCTTTTTCTTCCTTTTAAAAAAAGTATATTTGCACTTGTCTTGATTAAAAATAAAAGAAAAAAAGTCAAAATTTAATATTTTGTTACTCGTAAAAAAACTTATAAGACCTAAAAATTTGCCTAAAGATTTTTTTTTTTAACTGGATCTTTTTTTTCCAAACATACAAATTTTCTTTCTGAACATTTTTCTTGTTTTACTAAAACACAACTTTTTTTCCGAACACTAAACTTTATTTTCCAAACGCTAAACTTTTTTTTTCCAAACACTAAACTTTTTTTCCAAACACAACTTTTTTTCCAAACACTAAACTTTTTTTCGAAACACAACTTTTTCCATACACTAAACTTTTTTTTTCCAAACACTAAACTTTTTATTCGAAACACGAAACTTTTTGCCAAACACAACTTTCTTTTTTCCAAACTCAACTTTTTTTTCCAAACACTAAACTTTTTTTTCCAAACACAACTTTTTTTCCCAAACACAACTTTTTTCCATACACTAAACTTTTTTTTTTTAAACACTAAACTTTTTATTCGAAACACTAAACTTTTTATTCGAAACACGAACCTTTCTTGCGAAACGCAACTTTCTTTTTTCCAAGCTCAATTTTTTTTTTCAAACACTAAACTTTTTTTCCAAACACAACTTTTTATTCGAAACACGAAACTTTTTTATTCGAAACACGAAACTTTTTTCCAAACACAACTTTCTTTTTTCCAAACTCAACTTTTTTTTTTCCAAACACTAAACTTTTTTTTCCAAACACAACTTTTTTTCCGAACACTAAACATTTTTTTTCCAACCACTAAACTTTTTTTCCAAACACTAACCTTTTTTTTCCAAACGCAACTTTTTTTCCAAAACAACTTTTTTTCCAAACACTAAACTTTTTTTTCCAAATACTAAACTTTTTCTTTCCAAGCACTAAACTTTTTTTTTCTAAATACTAAACTTTTTTTTCCAAACACTAAGCGTTTTTTCCCATGTGATCCTTTTAATATTTTTACTGAACATAAATCTTTTTCCAATGCTTATATTTTATCAAACTGATTTTTTTACAATACATTACTTTTTTCCAAACCATTTAGCTTTTCTCCAAAATATAAATCTTTTTTTCCAAAACATAAAGCTTTTTTTTTCCAATGCATAACTTTTTTTCTGAACTGAATTTTTTACTGAACTTAAAACTTTTTTAGGTGCATATATTTTATCAAACATTTTTTTTTTTTTTACTTTCTTATTGTATATAAAACAATTTTTTTCCTAAACACAAAAATAATTTTCCTAAATATCAAATTTTTCCTAAACACAAAAATAATTTTCCTAAACATAAATCTTTTTTTTTACTGTACTTCATACTTTTTTTCAAAACACAAAACTTGTGTTCCAAACATGAAACATTTTTTTCCCTAAACATAAACATTTTTCCAATCACAAACATTTTTTTTTCCTAAACATAAATCTTTTTAACTGTACTTCATACTTCTTTACTAAAACATAAACATTTTTTTTTTCTGAACATGTAAATTTAAAATTTTTTACTGAATATAAAAATAGATTTGTGCTTTTTTTAATTAAAAACAAAGACTATTTAAAATAAATATATTTTATTTTACTACATATTTCTCTACATAGTTTTTAAAACCGTATGGCACAGTTGAATAATCTTCTTTTAGAACTCGCTTATCGTAGACTACTTTGTACAATTTCTTTTCATATCTATTTACTATTTTCTTTCTTTTACCATCACGTGTTATCTTGCTCGGATTCTCAATAGCAACTGTAATTCCTGGATCCATGCTACTAACTAATTTTTTTATTGAGTCAAAGTTTAAACGTCGCGTATTTCTGTAGTTAAGAGTGAAACCTCTCCCTTTACAACATGTTTTTCCTTTATTCGTTATATAAGCATAATTCTTTGCCCCACCTAAATAAATGAGTAAAAATAAATTGAATTGATAATTTCTTAATTTCTTTTCTTTCTTTTACGTTAAAAAATAAATAAATAAATAAATTACCTGGTTATTGTCTCTCCATCTAACTCATCAGTGAATTCTCCCAAGTAGTTTCCTTATAGAGGGGTCATTTGCGCCGTTCGATGCATATATTATAGAATCAGTGTCGCAATATAACACAGCATCTTTCAGTTTGTCCATCTCTCTGTATAATTTTATACGGGCCCAGGTAGTTGTAAATGCCGCAATAAATACATTTGTACATGAATCCTGCTTTATAAAATCCCCTTTTTTGCTCCCAATGAATGGCTGCTACTTCAGGTGAAGCTAGATAAACATCTTTAATCTTTTAAATAATAATAAATATAAATAAATAAAAGAAACAAAAGCAATACATTAAGAAGAAAATAAAACTAAACCTCTAACCTTTTTGGTTGTATCTGCCAATACTTTATTAAAAGAGGCTATGTTGTTTACAAATTGCACTTGTGTTTTATTGCAATTCATTCCCCACCTACAAGCAAATAAATAAACATATATAAACATGTTATTATTATAAAATAAACGGACAATGAATAATGTAAAATAATAATAATAGTAATAAATACCTTCTTCAAAAGCAATTAAGAGCTAATTTGGCGACTTGATGCCTACCAGGATTCTTTTTTATTTCTGTAATATCCAGTTTAACTCCTTCGTGTTTCTCGTAATTTGCAATGTACTCTTTTCTCTTTTCATCCGTTTGGTAATCAGTTGGCCATCCGTTACTTTCCTGCCTAATCTTTACGAATTCGTCGATATAAGGTTTAAATAAATCTGATGAACTTTTTGAAAATTGTAAACTTCAAATATCTGTAAAAATAATACATGTACAAATATACAGGGTTCAATAGGTTATCTATCGCCGACCTTTAATTTCTCAACCGCTGGTCGTAGACATATAGTTCCGATTACAAAAACGTTTCAAATAAGGTAAATATTCATGTTGTTTCATTATTTAAAGTAAAAAATCAATTTGATAAAAATTACGAAAACTAACTTTTTATACGGTCCCCCAGTCCCTATAGTTATATTTAGTAAAAGTTTACACATATCATAACAGATATAACACAAAAAGTTTGACATCTGTACTACAAAAATTGACATAGTTATTAAATTTCAAAGTTTGAGATTTTTACACATGACTTTGTCTTTCATTGAAGGATCAGTTAAAAGATGAATTAAAGTAATTCGAGATCAAAGTCAGGGTGCAATGTCCTTTTTACGACGAAACCACCTTTAGCCGATATCGCCAAATTGAAGAATCACCAAATAGGGCTATTTCATCAAAACATTTAGCTAACTTATATGGGTCGAACAACATTCAAACGTACTGACGATAAAGGCTAAAAGCGGTTTCACCGTAAAAAGGACATTGCACGCTCATTTTGACTTCGAATTACTTTAATTCATCTTTTAACTGATCCTTCAATGAAAGACAAAGTCATGTGTAAAAATCTCAAACTTTGAAATTTAATAACTATGTCAATTTTTGTAGTACAGATGTCAAACTTTTTGTGTTATATATGTTATGATATATGTAAACTTTTACTAAATATAACTATAGGGACTGGGGGACCGTATAAAAAGTTAGTTTTCGTAATTTTTATCAAATTGATTTTTTACTTTAATTAATGAAACAACATGAATATTTACCTTATTTGAAACATTTTTGGTAATCGGAACTATATGTCTACGACCAGCGGTTGAGAAATTAAAGGTCGGCGATAGATAACCTATTGAACCCTGTATATTTGTACATGTATTATTTTTACAGATATTTGAAGTTTATAATTTTCAAAAAGTTCATCAGATTTATTTAAACCTTATATCGACGAATTCGTAAAGATTAGGCAGGAAAGTAACGGATGGCCAACTGATTGCCAAACGGATGAAAAGAGAAAAGAGTACATTGCAAATTACGAGAAACACGAAGGAGTTAAACTGGATATTACAGAAATAAAAAAGAATCCTGGTAGGCATCAAGTCGCCAAATTAGCTCTTAATTGCTTTTGGAGAAGGTATTTATTACTATTATTATTATTTTACATTATTCATTGTCCGTTTATTTTATAATAATAACATGTTTATATATGTTTATTTATTTGCTTGTAGGTGGGGAATGAATTGCAATAAAACACAAGTGCAATTTGTAAACAACATAGTCTCTTTTAATAAAGTATTGGCAGATACAACCAAAAAGGTTAGAGGTTTAGTTTTATTTTCTTCTTAATGTATTGCTTTTGTTTCTTTTATTTATTTATATTTATTATTATTTAAAAGATTAAAGATGTTTATCTAGCTTCACCTGAAGTAGCAGCCATTCATTGGGAGCAAAAAAGGGGATTTTATAAAGCAGGATTCATGTACAAATGTATTTATTGCGGCATTTACAACTACCTGGGCCCGTATAAAATTATACAGAGAGATGGACAAACTGAAAGATGCTGTGTTATATTGCGACACTGATTCTATAATTTATGCATCGAACGGCGCAAATGACCCCTCTATAAGGAAACTACTTGGGAGAATTCACTGATGAGTTAGATGGAGAGACAATAACCAGGTAATTTATTTATTTATTTATTTTTTAACGTAAAAGAAAGAAAAGAAATTAAGAAATTATCAATTCAATTTATTTTTACTCATTTATTTAGGTGGGGCAAAGAATTATGCTTATATAACGAATAAAGGAAAAACATGTTGTAAAGGGAGAGGTTTCACTCTTAACTACAGAAATACGCGACGTTTAAACTTTGACTCAATAAAACAATTAGTTAGTAGCATGGATCCAGGAATTACAATTGCTATTGAGAATCCGAGCAAGATAACACGTGATGGTAAAAGGAAGAAAATAGTAAATAGATATGAAAAGAAATTGTACAAAATAGTCTACGATAAGCGAGTTCTAAAAGAAGATTATTCAACTGTGCCATACGGTTTTAAAAACTATGTAGAGAAATATGTAGTAAAATAAAATATATTTATTTTAAATAGTCTTTGTTTTTAATTAAAAAAAGCACAAATCTATTTTTATATTCAGTAAAAAATTTTAAATTTACATGTTCAGAAAAAAAAAATGTTTATGTTTTAGTAAAGAAGTATGAAGTACAGTTAAAAAGATTTATGTTTAGGAAAAAAAAATGTTTGTGATTGGAAAAATGTTTATGTTTAGGGAAAAAAATGTTTCATGTTTGGAACACAAGTTTTGTGTTTTGAAAAAAAGTATGCAGTACAGTAAAAAAAAAGATTTATGTTTAGGAAAATTATTTTTGTGTTTAGGAAAAATTTGATATTTAGGAAAATTATTTTTGTGTTTAGGAAAAAAATTGTTTTTTATACAATAAGAAAGTAAAAAAAAAATGTTTGATAAAATATATGCACCTAAAAAAGTTTTAAGTTCAGTAAAAAATTCAGTTCAGAAAAAAAAGTTATGCATTAGAAAAAAAAAGCTTTATGTTTTGGAAAAAAAGATTTATATTTTGGAGAAAAGCTAAATGGTTTGGAAAAAAGTAATGTATTGTAAAAAAATCAGTTTGATAAAATATAAGCATTGGAAAAAGATTTATGTTCAGTAAAAATATTAAAAGGATCACATGGGAAAAAACGCTTAGTGTTTGGAAAAAAAAGTTTAGTATTTAGAAAAAAAAAGTTTAGTGTTTGGAAAGAAAAAGTTTAGTATTTGGAAAAAAAAGTTTAGTGTTTGGAAAAAAAGTTGTTTTGGAAAAAAAGTTGCGTTTGGAAAAAAAAGGTTAGTGTTTGGAAAAAAAGTTTAGTGTTTGGAAAAAAAATGTTTAGTGTTCGGAAAAAAAGTTGTGGTTTGGAAAAAAAGTTTAGTGTTTGGAAAAAAAAAAAGTTGAGTTTGGAAAAAAGAAAGTTGTGTTTGGAAAAAAGTTTCGTGTTTCGAATAAAAAAGTTTCGTGTTTCGAATAAAAAGTTGTGTTTGGAAAAAAAGTTTAGTGTTTGAAAAAAAAAATTGAGCTTGGAAAAAAGAAAGTTGCGTTTCGCAAGAAAGGTTCGTGTTTCGAATAAAAAGTTTAGTGTTTCGAATAAAAAGTTTAGTGTTTTAAAAAAAAAAGTTTAGTGTATGGAAAAAGTTGTGTTTGGGAAAAAAAGTTGTATTTGGAAAAAAAAAGTTGTGTTTGGAAAAAAAAGTTTAGTGTTTGGAAAAAAAAGTTGAGTTTGGAAAAAAGAAAGTTGTGTTTGGCAAAAAAGTTTCGTGTTTCGAATAAAAAGTTTAGTGTTTGGAAAAAAAAAGTTTAGTGTATGGAAAAAGTTGTGTTTCGAAAAAAAGTTTAGTGTTTGGAAAAAAAGTTTAGTGTTTGGAAAAAAAAAGTTTAGCGTTTGGAAAAAAAAGTTTAGTGTTCGGAAAAAAAGTTGTGTTTTAGTAAAACAAGAAAAATGTTCAGAAAGAAAATTTGTATGTTTGGAAAAAAAGATCCAGTTAAAAAAAAAAATCTTTAGGCAAATTTTTAGGTCTTATAAGTTTTTTTACGAGTAACAAAATATTAAATTTTGACTTTTTTTCTTTTATTTTTAATCAAGACAAGTGCAAATATACTTTTTTTAAAAGGAAGAAAAAGAGATTTTTATGTTAAAGAAATGAAAAGTATGCATATGATCAGAATAATTCTGTGATCAGTAAAATTAAAGTAAACATTTTCATGATTCTGGGGTAAAAATGCTGTTTTTAGGTTATAAAATATTTTTAAATACAGAAAACTAAAGAAAATTATTAATAGGCTCAATAAAATGAAAAAGATATCTTCAGGTGATTAAAAAACAGTTCTTTGTTCAGTAAACTTTCAAAGTATGTCAAGGAAAAAGTATTTCTATGTTCAGTAAAATAAAAAAATACAATTGCAATCAAAGTAAAGAAAGTGCAAGATCAGAGTAAAAGAAAATGCAACTGATATTTTAAATGTTCAGGAAATAGAATTATTAATTGGATGAAAAAATAAGGAAAAAAGTATTTCCACAGTAAAGTGAAAAAAGACATCGTCAGGAAATTAAAATATTTATAGAATTAGTGTGCAAGAAATAGTTCTATGTTCAGTAAACTTTCAAAGTATGTCATCATGTCAGGAAAAAGTATTTCTATGTTCAGCAAAATGAAAATATATATGTATATATATATATATATTTCATACGTTTAGTAATACGTTAGTACGTTTAAAAATTTCAAAGTATGTTTTGATTTTCAGAATAAAGCAATATGGATTTAAAGATATTTTGCCAAAGATCAAACTTTTAAAAAAGGGTTGAAAAAAAGTCTGTTTTAAAGCAAGAAAGTGGATATTAAAGGTGGTACAAATTATTCCTAAGAAAAATCTAAGTGCCGATAAAAGTCACAATGTTCAAATTCAGTCCCAGTTAAAGTTACGTTTGCGCTCAAATTCCCTTTAACTGGTAAATAAAATAAAGTCATTCGCCTGGAAAAGTATCCAAACAGCGCAAATAACCTTTGTAAAAATATTTATTCTAAACACTATCACTGAAGTATTATTCAAAAAGCCTGGGCATTCCATTCCGTTTTCCCCCACAGCCAGGTGTTTCGTATAGATTATAACTCACAACAAAGCAAAGGTAAGCGCAGCTTGGTTAGGAAACGCGTTCATCTAGTGACCAAGAGTATGCGGGTTCGAATCCCTTGTTAAGCTTTTGTACATTTTCGTAATTCTAAAAAATAATAAATTCATTAAAAGGTTCTAATTAAAAAAAAACTTTAGTTAAGTTTATAATTCAGTTCAAAAAGCTTAAAATCAATTTAAAAATAATCAGTTTCAAACTTTAATTTTAGTTCATTCATTCAATTAAATAAATTGAAATAACCGATTACGTCATCATGAGAATAAGACATTCAGCATAAGATTCTAATTAAAACTGAAAAAATAAAAATAGTTTTGAAACCAATTTAAAATTCTAAACTAATCATCCATTCCGTTAAAAGTTATATTCGTTTAAATTAAAATAAAAAAATAATTCATAAAAAAGAGACCCTTGTTTTGTAACACGTGATTGACTCCCCCCTCTCATGAGCCACCCCTCGAGAAAACCGAAACTAATATTTTCCCCCTGTTCCTCCCCCTCAAACAGCCAGCAAAAAACAACTCAACCTTTACCCTCGTACACCTAAACGATAAAAATCCTGCGACCCCCCTTTTCCTCCCCCTCAAAATATCCAGCAAAAAAAACAACTCAACATTCTACCCTCGTACTCCTAGACGGCCCAATCACGTGACACCCCCCCACTTCCGGTTTCATCCCCCATTTGATTGACAGCTGCCACGCCCCCTCGTGACGTCACTTCCGTCACCCAAAATATACAGCCATTTACCATTCAACATCCAGCAAAAAAAAAAAAAGTCATCCCCCACTTCTTTCCCCCCTAAACATACATCAAAAAACAACTCAACATTCTACCCTCATTATCCTATACGACACATCACGTGACTTCCCCCCCACAAACATCCAGCAAAAACAACTCAACCTTTACCCTCGTACACCTGAACGATAAAAATCCTGCGACCCCCCTTTTCCTCCCCCTCAAAATATCCAGCAAAAAAAAAACAACTCAACATTCTACCCTCGTACTCCTAGACGAGCCAATCACGTGACCACCCCCCCCACTTCCGGTTTCACCCCCCTTTTGATTGACAGCTGCCACGCCCCCTCGTGACGTCACTTCCGTCACCCAACGGGCGCGGCTTACTACTGTTGTGCATCCCTACTTTAGAGTTACCCTGTACGCGTACTCTAAATGCTACACATAATTTTCTCTAGTAACCATCTTCTAGTGCACCTTAATAATTTGTATAAATTTCATTATGTTTAAAATTGTGTAACACAATTAAAATACCGCAGATAATTTTCCCCCATAGGCCGTAATGTAACGGAATACTTTTAAGTGCCCCTGTACATAAACTGTGAATGCTACACGCTTCATTTTCAATACCGAAATTGCCGTGACAAGCCTCAATAGCGTAAATCAATTTCTTGTCAATCCGAGTATATTTACATGAGTTAGAGCACGGACAGACAGACAATCCAAAGACATAAACACTTTACAACTATGGTGGAAAGTATTGAAAATAATAAATTCCCTTTTTAATTTGACTTAATTTTCAAAAAACTAAAAAAAAAGCTGCTATTAATAAGTAAGGTGCTTCCATTTTCGAAAGATTTCCTCTTCATTAAATGGTCCAAAAAAAAAAAAAGAAAAAAGCAATGTAACAAAATACAACGACCATTTGGAAAATGATTTTTTCAAAGACTAAAATTTAAGACATAAAAAATCGCACGGAGTTGATCATACATTACGCACACCATGAATTAAACATTAATAGTGTTATTACACGCAAAAATTGCAAGTGACAAAAATCGCTTGCGACTCGTCAGATTTCCCGAAACTTACGTATTATCCACCTGAAACGTACGTATTATCCAAACATTTCATTGGCTATTCGGGAATAGGCTTTTCCATCGTCCGAGAAATCTGACGACCCATTTTAAATGAAATTTCATTCTTTAACTTCTAAACATCCCACAATATTACTTTTTACACCGTCGTATAGAGAAAAAAATGTACTTTTAAATGCAATTTGATTGAAAGCTGTATCTCAATTTGTTTCTGAGTTATTAATTTTTTTTTTTTTTTTTTTTTTTTTTTTTTGTAGTTTTTATTACTTTTTTGTCATAGTGGCAACAGAAGTATCCATCTCTGTTGAAAGTAAAGGGAAATACAGATTACTGTATGGACCAATCATAAAACGAATAAAATGCGGATTCGACCAATAAAAAGCTTCAGATATGCTTTTGATTTCCTACCCTGACGAGGACAATAACCATTTTTCCAAATGGTTAAAAATGTCATAATGAAAAACAAGAATGAAAAATCATGCGTCAAACATAGATTAAGAAAGACTCACATAATACTTTAACAAACTTCGCTGTTGAATAAGGTAAATAAAATACCTAAGTAAACATTTTAGCAAACACATAACACATTCGAAAAACCAGATTTCAACAATTACCGTCGATAGTTGTAAAAATACTCCAATTCTTTTGTGCAGCCAGGTATTTGAACTATAGATTTGTATGTACTTTACATAGCATGCTAAAATTTAGTCGAATAATAAAACGCATAATAGGTTGAAAATTTACTTTCAGCGATTTCTACCTATAGCCGGAAACATATTTGAGTACCTTTGTGCAGCCTTGTATATTACCTACAGATTTTTACACATGCCACATATTAAACTAAAATTTAATTCTGGCTCAAACACGCGTAAAACTACTCAAATCACATTTCCAGAAATGATGATCCACAGGCGGCCATGTATAAGGTTCTTTGCGTGGCCCTGTATCGTGTATATGCTTTTATTTATATTTTACAAACGTTTCTTAGTATAGTAAATAAGTCAGCTTGAAAGTGCATAAATCAATTAGAAGCCACATATAGGATATATAGGCAATTCAAGCTCATACTCAGTAATGCTTTCGAAATCTTTTGTGTAGCCCTGTATATGATCTATATCTATAGCATTTATACACACGACGTAGTATGCAAAAATTGAGCTAAACTTAAAAACGCATAACGTAACTGAAAACGTATACTTCCTGCAATTATTGCTAATAGACAGTTTTTCGGTTACAATGCTTATCCGAAATATTTTGTGTTCTCCTGTAAATGGACAATAAATGCCATATGCACATCACATTCTACAGCAAGTATCTTGTAGTAACTCTCTCTAATGTGTAACGATTTTATTGCATTTGAAATAGTGTAACATATTAAAAATACGCTGCCAACAGTTTTCCCCGTAGACTATTATGTAATGGAATACTTTTATAAATGAAAAAAAAAATGCTTTGTACTTTAACAGAAAGCATGTTTTAGAACACTTCATAAATTCATAAAACTGTATTATGTTTGAAATGATGTAAAATCATTAAAAATGCGTTTGAAACGATTTTCTCTCATTGGCCGTAATGTAGCAGATAATTTTTGACTGTTCCTGTAAACGAAGTATCACTGTTAGACACTTCCTTTACAATATCCATAATGCTATAGTAAACGTCAATAACTTATACAAATTACAGGGCAATCCGAATATATTTACGATAGCTAGAGCTCGGACAAATGGACACATAAACCGAATTCATAGACACTTTTAAACTATGTTGGAAAGTGTTAAGGGCGCTGGTCACTGGCGGAAAATATCGCGTTCAGCTCATATAGTAGACTGTTCCTACCCCCCCTACGAGCTGTCAGAGAGGCGTGTACTTTTAATAGCCGTGAAGTCCAAGAGATATTATCGGCTATCTGTTGACAAAATTTACGACCCAGTAGGAACGGAAAGTTCTCCATAGCAGCTAATTTTGTTAGTAGGGAAATACTACAATTTCTTTTGCACTTTTTAAAATACACGAGATCACATTGAACAATTATTAAAATATCTAGAAGGGGTGAGTTCGCGATTAGCGTGAAGCTAAGGACCCAGTATAAATATAAAATTGTTATACCAAAACTTTTTTCATTAATAATGAAAGATAGAAATTTATTTTCTTACCTTTCTGGTAAAGCAGACATACGCTGGTTTCCTTCATGTGAAAACAACCTATATTTTTTATTTATTGAGTAGATGTTATAAATCGTGAAAAATATCTTCTTAGAATGATGCAGATGCACTTGTAGAGAAAAAACTATTTAATGCACGACGAATTCTGGGTTACATGGATGCACACACACACACACTAAAAAAGAATAAAATAAAAGGGTTAAATATGGATACTATAAAAGTAATAACATTGGAATTCCAGTAGGAGATGTAAGTCTTCCATTGAACAAAGAGTTAACGCACGAAAAACCGTGCGTCTTGGCCTCACAAAATCGGGCCTTCAAGTGAAGAAGTAAAAAGGGGCCCACAAGAGTTAAAACAGAGTAAAAAAACTTGAAACAATACAGACTGCTTAATAAGCAAAAAGGTTCTATTTAAAATCAGTCTATCAGAAAAGTTCTGTGGTGCTGCGATCTGTTGACGCCTTTTCGAAACACAAGTCTTTTACACAATCCTTCTTTAGTTTGTGACCTTACGCCACGATAACTCAGGGAAGTGTCGCCATCTTGGAACATATTTCACAACTAAAAAAAACGCGTTGCATATATCACGAGGAAATTGTCATTTCACAAGCGAAGTGATGTTGGACATAAAATTACTTACACTGTGACGTTTTCCAACACCTCCGCTTTTTATGTCAAACCGACGAGCGTAGAATGTTTAACTTGTTTCTCAAACACTCGAAATGAGGCTTAGGCAACGGCTTGGTGAGCACGTCTGCCAGCATTAACTTCGATGGACAATAAGTTATTTTGATTATACCATTCTGGCATAGATGTCTGATGTGGTGATACTTAACTTCCACGTGTTTAGTCCTTGTCTGTGCCTTTTCGTTTTCGGTCAATCTTATGGCTGATAAGTTATCTTCGTACAATGTTACGGGTAGTTGTTGACACAGTTCGAGGTCATTTAACAGGTCTAACAACCACGAAATCTCTTGACCTGCATTAGAGGCAGCGATATATTCAGCTTCCGTGGACGAGAGTGCTGTGCAACTCTGCTTCCTCGATGACCATGCCAATATATTATTTCCTAATTTAAACAAGTTTCCAGTGGTTGATTTCCTGTCTATTCTGTCGTTCCCCCAATCGTAAATGAGTAAAGATCTGGCATCCCTGCACTTTGACGTTGTGTCAGGGTTTTTTTCACTTTATTATACGATCCCGAATTTTCCAAAAACAAAGCTATAGATAAGGAAAACCTTAACCCTTCATTGCACCACGTGCCATACCTGACACATACCTAAAAACATTATAATTTTCATTATGTGCCATGAATTTGGCTAATATGATCGCTGATCAAGAACATGATCAAGAACTGATCAAGAACAATCCAAAGAATGAAATAACACTTATTTTGTCCATGTCAGATGGCTGCACTAGACGTAAAATTAGAATTTATTCTACGGAAACAAAAAAAAATATCGATCAAGCTATTAAGGTAAGATTTACTTTCATTATTTTTACTGAATACGTAAAAATAGTAATATAAAAATAGTTGCAAAGTGTTAAGTAGGTAAAATTAATTAAAGCTCATTTAGTTGCAAAATATAGTAATACAATATTTTAAAATCCTAAATGTGTACATATAGCATACACCATAAAATATCAAATTTTAGCTGAAAATTTTAAAATTATTTGTTTTTTACCTTTTTCCCCATTATTAGACCGATATATAGATTTCAAAAATAATTTTTCATAAAAATAGAAAAATTCGTGCAGTGAAGTGTTAAATAACTTTTTGAAATGCAAGAAAAGTTTCCAAAAGCATTTATTTCGAAACTTTTTTCTATATAAAATAAATCATTTAGTGAGTCAAAGAACTTTTTAGAAAAATATTATCTTGAAATCTTGCAAGAACCTTACTTGCTGTTTGGAAAGAATTACAAAAACAGTTCTCAGAGAAACAAATAAAGTACTCTGCCCTTTCAGCTCATCTCCATAAAAAATAAGAAAAAAAAAAACGTTTGCATTCTGTTATAGTCAGTCTCAAGTGTTTTAGAGACTATCAACATAGAAGCTGTGCCAATTTTTTAACACCTACTTCTCTTCAACTCAGAATTTTGGCTGATATTACAGACAATTGTTTTCACGTGCTTTATTTTTCTGATCGCTGACTATATCTGACGATACTATTTTGAGACTTCAAAACAGACAACGTCGTTCAATACTTCAGTGGGTCTAGGTTGTGTTCCGAATGTTTTTCGACTAACAGGCAGGTTGTTTTGAAATGAAAGTTCTGTTGTGACGCATATTTAAATGCTCTTTGCACTGTAAATAGCAATTCTGAAATAAAATCCTTCACTTTTTTTCAGCTTTTCAATTCCACAGAAAATTATCATTTCGGGGGGAGGAATACAATTTTTAATATGTTTAATTTAAGGGTATAATTAGAAAACTTGATATTTTTATATTCTATAATAAAATCCTAATAAAAAGGCATTGTATGTTACTGTTTACAAACTAAGTTAAGTACCATTATTGTCTTTTTAAAGTCATAATGTTACGTCAGTTACACAATAAAAGTTACGTCAGTTACACGTGTAAATGCCACTTTTTTTCTTTTTTATTATTCAGGAATTAATTAAACAAGTTACTGTTATAATTTGGTATTACTTAGTGTGGTTGAGAATATTAAATCATTTTTTTAGGTGCGTTCGTAATTATATAAATACGTAGCACCTATAGTCGTCGTTCAGTCCGTCTGTCCGTCCATCTGTCCGTCTGTCCGTCCATCTGTCCGTCCGTCCGTCCGTCCGCATATAACAGAGCAAAAACTACCCAACCGAATGGTCTGAAATTTGAACTATAGGATTGTTGCAAAAATTTGTCGAGCCATTTCAAATTTTATGAAAATCGGATGTATAGTTTAATTACAGGGACATTCAAAAGTTTTTCTTTACATTACGGCCAATGGGAAAAATTATTGCAAGTGCATTTTAATGATGTTACTGTCTTCCGAATGGTCTGAAATTTTAAATATATAATTGTTGCAAAATTTTGTCGAGCCATTTCAGATTTTATGAAAATTGGATGTATAGTTTAATTACAGGGACAGTCAAAAGTTTTCCATTACATTACAGGCAATAGGAAAAAAATTATTGCAAGTGCATTTTAATGATGTTACAGACTATGCATTTATGAAGTGCAAAAAAATATACATTCAGTACAATATGGGGGGCAAAAAATAATTATAAAAATAGTTATAGTACGAACGCACCTCATTTGCCACGTTTGACGAGCAATTTCCTACTTGTTTTTAACGGGATAGTTTTGATAATTTTTACGCTTCAATGAAGGCAAAAGAAAAAAAAATGTTTGTATATTTAATGTTATGTCAGTTACGGAATTTTGAAATGCAATTTTGGGAACTAAAAGAGAGATTGAATTAATGTGCAGGTATTTGGGTATTAAGTCCTTAGTAAGAAATATTTTAAATTGTAAAAAATTGTTCTAGCTTTATTAGTAAATTTTCTACATAATTTTGAAAACTAAATTTGATGATAAAATGATATTTTACGATAAATGTGATATGCCGCTAACAGTGCTGTTGTTCTAAGAGAGAACAAGTCAGAAATTGTACACCAAACGTGACAAATGAGGCACGTTCGTACTATAACTCTGTTTTAAAAATATTCAGATCTTAATGCAACAGCTGTTGCACTCTTATACAAAAATGCAGCATACAAAATTTATTACGATTCTATATATTAAATTCAATAATACAGAAATAATACGACTCCATCTTCAATAGGACGTCATCACCATGGCAACCTAGAATCCATTACCTATCGTGGGATAGGGCCTGTGCATATATAACGTTATTAACTTTTTGGTAATTTTGGATCCCCTCCCCCCACCCCCTTCCGTAATGATATCGTTATCAATGTCTATAATTTTTTTTTTTATCTTTGGAATTTATTTCTTTTTATTTGGAGTGACATACATAAATGGTTACATATATTTTTCGCATACTTTATTGATTCAAATAAAGAGAAGTTTCAATAAAATATCACTTTATTAATAACACAAGTTTCATTTAAAATATACTTCATATATGGTTTCTCGAACAGCGATTATTCGTATATGCATACACATATGAAGAAGAACAGGAATGTCAAACGTTGGCGTATCTCATATTTTGGAATAAAATAAATTTATAATAATTTAGTGATTTTAATAATAACTTTCTATTTTCATAAAAATACATAACACACTAATATATATATAACATACTATTTTGATATATATAACATACTATTTTGACCATGCTAAAAATAAAAAGAGAAAATTTTGGATGGATCAAAAATGATATCGATATCAAAAGACAAGCTCCCTCCCCCCAGAGATATCTTACGATATCATTTGCCATACTCCCCCTCTCCCCTAAAATGATAATGCTATATATGCACAGCCCGATATCATTGAATTAATTACGTATGATAGGATTTAATAGAATGAAGAAAACTTTCATTAATGTCTTTTTAAGTTTGGATTCGATTTTCCTAAAAATTGAAATGACTCGCCAAAATTCTGCCACGATTATATATATTAAATTTGCAAACCATTCGGTTGAGTAGTTTTTGCGCTGTTATATGCGGTCAGTCGAAGAGACAGGCGGACGGACTGACCAAACGATGACTATAGGTGCTACGTATTTATATAATTACGGACGCATCTAAAAAGAGGGATACGCTATAAACAGAGGGTATACACTAAGGAGTATACGCTAAATATAATGCACTTTACTTGAAAAACAGGAGGTGTACGGAGTTTCTTTTAAAATTCCAGAAGGTATATGTCGCTGCTTCTTACACTTTATTCCCACATACAGAGGAATAGGAAAGGGAAGGGCTAAATGAACTCAAGTCCTCCCCATTCAAATGAAGCCAATTTTTTAGGACACATAAGTTGTTCCCAAAATTGGTATTTTCTTCTTTTAGTATTTACTAATTCATCTCTGAAAAATATCCTCTGTACATAAAAAAGCATTATAGATATTAATTATATTTCTAACATGTAAATCTGCAGATCGGAAACCTCAACGTCAGCCCTTCAAAACTCATTTATTTTTAATTCATCTTATTTAACCCTTAAATGTATTGTGTAACTCAGGAGTTACATATATATTTTTTTTTACCATTTGGCGCTTTCTATTGGTCTTTTGGTGAACTACTATGTGTTACTTACGTATGATAACAAGCATTTAAGCTCGTGAAGTCTGTTTTTGTTCTGATTTGTTATCACGGGGAAGTTATAAAATCTTTTGTGGATACTGCTTTCAATGGGCTCGACTGGCGTTTTTTCTCTC
The DNA here is from genome assembly GCA_963932465.1 of Maratus speciosus. NCBI lineage: Eukaryota > Metazoa > Arthropoda > Arachnida > Araneae > Salticidae > Maratus > Maratus speciosus. The sequence goes on along the minus strand of OZ010786.1, from coordinate 91,795,259 downwards.
TCTTTATAAGGTAGTCATTATTAATTCTGAAAACTATTAAAATCATTCTAAAAATTATTATGTCATTGAATAGTAGTTACTGTGTAGTGTAAACACTTTAAAGTAAATACAATTTGAAATTATAATTTTTTGAGCAACTTTTCTTATGTAACTTAGGAGTGACATTATGACATTGTGTCCAACAGAAACTTACATAAATTTTTTCGTGGATAATTAACAAAAATAGACTCAAATATAATGTCTTCCGAGCAAAAAAAAAAAAAAAAAAAAAAAAAAAAAGAAAAGAAAAAAAAAAATAATAATAATAATAATAAAAACTAGTTGGATGTGCCAATCCCAAAACTTTCTTCTATCTTATACATCTTAATATTTCAAAAACTAGTTACACAATGTTAGTACTTCAATATTATTAGTTCAATACTGTACCAACATTGATTTTCCTCTTAAATTTCTGCTTCAATGAATTAAACGGACTAAAAACGAGTTAATCTATAGCATGATATTTGTTAAAATTATTAGTTTTTCCTTATTCTCCTGTTATCAGCTGTTTGCGAAGAGCCGGCATAGCAGGAAGCAAGTTCCCGCCGCTGCACGAGCCGCCAATGGACAATAGAACTACGAAAAATCAAGAAAATTATACAAAAATCGCTATCACACAGCCCCTTTACCACGTAACATTTCCTAATTCAAGGAAGACCTGTTGGCCAAAGCCAAAAACATGCATAAAAAATTTGGTTCAATTGTATGCATAATTTTATACACTTTTCGATGGTACAATAAAGAAAATCGCACAAACATCGCTATTACAGCGCCCCCCTTCCGGCAGATTTTTTTCAAATACAGCGAGGACTTGCTTGCCATAGCCAGAAACATGCACAACAAATTTGGTTCAATTCTATGCATAACTTCATACACTTTTCGGTGGTACAATAATGCAAATGGCACAGAAATCGCTACTACAGCGCCCCCTTCTGGCGGAAATTTTTCAAGTTCAGAGAGGACTTGCTTGCCATAGCCAGAAACATACACAAAAATTTTGATTCAATTATATGCATAACTTCATACACTTTTCGATGGTACAATAATGAAAATGGTACCGACATCGCAATTATAGCGCCCCCTTCCGGCGGAATTTTTCCAAATTCAGGGAGGACCTTCGCGCCATGACCAAAAAACAAACATAAAAAATTTGGTTCAATTCTATGCATAACTTCATACACTTTTCAATGGTTTCAAAATGGCACAAAATCGCTATTACAGCGCCCCCTACAGCCACATTTTTTCCAAATTAAAAAGGGACCTGCTTGCCATAGCCAAGAACTTAAAACATTTTTTTGGTTTAATTCTATGCATAACTTCATACACTTTTCGATGGTTCAATATTCAAAATCGCTATTACAGCGCCCCCTACCGGCGAATTTTTTCCAAATTCAGGGAGGACCTGCTTGCCATAGCCAAAAACTTAAAATAAAAATTTGGTTCAATTCAATGCATAACTTCACACACTTTTTGATGGTACAATGGCGACAGACACACGGACAGACGGACAGACAGACATTTTCTATAAACATGTTTTTGGGATCTTTGACCCCTAAAACGTGTAAATCCGTCGAAAACCGGAAGTCGAAAAAAAATTTCGATTACAATACTTTCTTCTATTGAAGTTAGAAGAAAGTAAAAAAAAAAAAAAAAACCATGCATGAAGGAGTTAATACTAGCAAAACCGGCGGCTTTGCCCGCGTAATTGTTGAAATATGCCAAATGTGGTATTTGTTTGTCTACTAATATTAGGAGGAATTTTACTGCTGAGGATAATTTAAATGTTATTAATTAAGTCACATTTTGATCAAACTTCATTCTTATACCGTATTAGGTAAAAGGGACTTGAATTGATGAAAAAAATCTTCATTCTAACTCCAAACCAATTGCAGTCACCTCCTTTCAAAAAACATTTACAATGTAGTCTACTTGGGAATTCTGATTATCAGTTTTAATACAATGAAAGAGCTTTTTAAATCGGCTCAGCAGTTTAAGAATCTTTTTCCTACAAATAAACAACTGTTTGTTTTTCACAGTGTTAGTATACCTTGAATCAACACTAACAGCGAAATACCGTTAAGTAATAAGTTGGAAATATTACACACCAGAGGCGCCTGCACATAACCGTCACCTAATCGAGTTGACGACTGAAATTCCAGGATTAGTAAAAACTCGATTGCCACATTAAAATGGAATTGGCCTGCCAAGTCATATCTTGGTGGAAAACACCTGTAAAACCCGATTTTATTGTACGAATTGAATATTTCCTACTGAGCGAAAAAATGCCCAGGCTGGGAATCGAACCCAGATCCTTGGCTTCCAAGGCCAATGCTTTACCGTATAAGCTAACTGGGCCGACAACCAGCCAGCCTATTTCGCTCAGAATAGTTCCAATTTTATTAATTGACTGGTAGATTTACCATTATGTTTTCCTGCTCCCAGTCCTCCACGTTTCCCTTACCTTTGGGGGTAGGAAAACACAGTGATAAACCTATTGATCCACCACTAAAATCAGATCTGCAGGCGGTTTCCACCAAGGTATGACTTAGCAGACCAATTGCATTTTAATAGGCTAATCGAGTTCTGTCTAATCCTGGAATTTCAGCTGTCAACTCGATGAGGTGATAGTCTGTGTCCCGGTCTATCAGTTTAGTATATTTAGTCCTCGTTTCTGCAGGTTAAAGAATATGAAGTATTTTCTTACCTGGCTGGCCATCCCGTTTCTTTATCCCTCCCATTTGAAATAATTATAGCAGTTGCGTTTTATCCCACTGCTTAGAAAAGTTGTATTTAACACTGGCACACTGAAGAAAATGGGTACTCAAAATTGAGTAAAAAGTTCTCAATTTTAAATACGTCACATACTGAAAGTAGCTCCGATCCAAATGTACTTAAAATTGAGAAACACATGTACTTGTTTTTGATTCTATGGTTGTGTTCAAATCAAGGCTCGAAATGGAAAAATCCACGAACCGGAATGACATTTCAAAATTATTGACGACTATATATATATATATATATATTTTTTTTTTGAAAGTACAGTAAAGTCCCGATTATCCGAGCCCCGCTTAACCAAGTTTCCGCTTTAACCGAATTATTTTCTTCTGGTGGACTGATGACTTCCATTATGATGAAGCAGCCATTATAAATGAAGTGTTAGTTGAAGATGAAAGAGCAGTCGTAAAAAGTTAGAAAAAAAATTATGGCCATTTTTTTCCCCCATTCTGACCAGAAAATCAGAGTTCTAACTTTTTACGACTGCTCTTTCATCTTCACCTATCACTTCATTTATAATGGCTGTTTCATCATAATGCAAGTCATCAGTCCATCAGAAGAAAATGATCCATTCCAAAGGTATAAGTTCGATTGAGAAAAACAATTTCATTTCCGGTATTTCTTAAAAGTAACGGAAATGGACATCAAAGAAATGTTGCTAGTACCATAAAAAAAAAAAAAAAAAAAAAAAAAAAAAAGATTGAATTAAATGAAAATTTATGTTTCAACTTCTTAGTTGGTGACGATTTGTGTAAATTTGGTTTATGCGAGTTTTTTTTTGCTTATCCGATGTGAGCTTGGTCCCTATTAACGAGGATAATCAGGACTTTACTGTAAAGCAAATTTATTTTTAACCGTAGAAGAACCAATTTAAAAAAATGCATTCAAGATTTTAAACAATTAGAAAAAAACGTTATAGAGAGCATAGAAGCTATATCTATGAAACTGTAATAATATTTTTTAATAATTCCACGAACCGGAACAATATTTTCCATACTTTCACGAACCGGAACAATATTTGTCACAATTTCACGAACCGAAACATCGTTCCGGTTTGCTCCGGTACATTTCGAACCCTGGTTCAAATATGAATCTGTCCTTCTGAACCTACAAATGCATTATTTGCAAGCACTTTTAAATTATTTTAAAATACTGTGCATAATTTAATATTTACATAAATAAACATCTTTTATATAAAATTTATTTTACATAAAAGATATATAAAAGGCCCATTTATGCCGCCAACAATTACAGGATACAAAATTATCGTTTTGTTTGGGTTTGATAACATGTGGTGTATCAAAATTGAGAAAGCATAGGTTCCTTTTTGATCCAAGCATACTCAATTCGATATGAGTACATCGATTTACTCATTTTTTAGTACTTCTTTTTTTTCAGTCCATTTTTCTCTTTTAAATTAAAAAAATTTAGAAAAAAGAAGCATTGTTTGTGCGCCTCTACATCTTAGAAGTTATCTCTAAGTCTAATCTAAAGCTTCTAGGTTGACAGTTGCTAAGAAATTACATTGAAAATATATATAACTGTAGAACTATTTCACTCATTTGAAATTCGATTTTTTTCTTTAGACATATCACGTCTTAACCCCTTGGGGACGAGCGGCACGTGTACGTGCCGCATGAAGCGCTCAGAATCCTTGTTTTTCTCACCAGTAAAATTTTACTGTAAAGTTTGCCTTATTTAATCAGCGCATTTTTTCGATTCAAGAAGACACAAATTTCTGTTTTTAGAAAACGGTGACAAAAGATTAAAAATTTCGCAAAAGGCTCCCGTCCCGAAGGGGTTAATAGAAATTTGCATGCCAAATTAAATTTTTTAGCCCCAACAGTATCAGAATGCTCATGATTATAGAGCGTTTCACAATAATTTCATGTTTTTAAATCTCGATTTTAACAATCGTTCTGAGCGACTATTTACGCATTAAAAGTAATAAACCATATCAAATTAAATTTTTTTAGCCCCAACAGTATCAGAATACTCATGATTATACAGCGCTTTACAATAATTTCATATTTTTAAATCTCGGTTTTAACAATCGTTCTGAGCGACTATTTACGCCTTAAAAGTAATAAACTATATCAAATTTCATATTTTTAGTCTCAACAGATTGAAAGATATTGGAATTTTAGAATCTGTTCTGAATGAGCATGTAGTAGGTCTTAAAAGCAACTACAATGTCGAATTTCACATTTCTAGATCAAGGAATTTCAAAAAGAACGTAATTTAGAATGGTTTTAGAACATTTTAGGTTCTCTTTCGAAGATTCCAGTTGTCTCATCAACGAGACATCAATTAACTCTGATAAGGACCTCATTGCAAGACTTTCAGTCGCTGTTTCCAGCACCGTGCGAAAGGGGGGGCGAAGGGGGCGGTCGCCCCGGGCGCGGGAATTCAGGGGGCGCCAAATTTGTACTACTAATTTCCGTTTTTTTTTCTTTCTTTTTTTGTCCTCGATTATTTTTATTGAAAAATTTTTTTACATTCTTCGATATTCTATTTTTTTTTTGTAAAAAAAAAAAAAAAAAAAATGTATATATTTACATATTGGGAATTTTTTCCCCGATGAAAGTATGTACATTTTTCATTTCAAAGTAATTGCATCGCTCACATTTGCTTTTCATTTAGTTCTTTAGATTTGATGATTTTATAATATGCTTTTGTGATATCTTATTGCAGTGATTCTTAAACTTTTGCACTATACGGCCCCTTTTACATCGCATACGAAAGTTTCTGCTACCTCCCACACTCAGTGAATATGAATTGCTAACCTATTCTGATTCCACTATGGGATCATTCTTATAGTCATTCGGTCATTACTTTGCTCTTAAAAAAGGGTCCAGCACAGGATGAAAAATGCTGATTACATGAAATCTGCGGTTGTAGAAGGACGAAAATTTTTCAAACTAACGTTCAAGAAAATTACACCTAGTGGAGAAATTATCAACGGTGATTGCGGCTTAGTATTGGATAACTTAAATAAGGGAATCACTATATTTTGTTTTCTCTGTTTATTATTCACCAATTATCATGATCGCCCTCCAAAGTTAGCCAATCCAGATTGTGGTCTTTTTAAGTGGAAAAAATTAAATCCTAAAATTCCTGAGCGTAAAAATGCTCTAGAATACAGCAATGCATACATTCGCTAAAAGGAACTTGAGAGATGTTTAAAATTAAATCATGTAATCGACAGAAAATTTGAAAAGAGCAAAAGGAAAAATTATTGAAAGTGAAAAACACAAATGTTTGAAATATATTCAAGATGAAATTATGAGCCTTCTTGCCAATGAAGTAAGAAAAATGATTGTAGAAGAAATTCATGGAGCAAGGTATTTTTTCAATTTCGTTCGATCACATTCCATATACAGAGTGTCCTAAAATGGACTGACTGTTTTTAAAAATCAATAATCTGTAAATAGTGACAGCTATTTAAAAAAAAATTGCGGGAAAGTAATGTAAAATGTCAGTAGTCCTTTTTTTACCTCGATTCTCGGCTTTAGTTCTAAATAGCAACGATAGATGGCGCTGCAAGAAGGGATGACTACCTTGAGAACTCAGCCTACGCCTTAGGATGATAGTGCAACCCTGAGGGGAGAACCAAATCCACTAACCGCTTCGCGTTACAAATGACTTTTTGAATTATTATACTGGAGTTTTACAATTTCACATTACAACATAAATATCGATAAAGAATTAAATAGGTTTATAGTAAATTCAGGTTACAGCAGTATACTTTATTAAATTATATTCGGGAAAATCAATCAAGTTTATACTGAACTAGCTGAGTACCCGCGCTTCGCTACGGTAAATTCTCCCTCTTTCATAACTTCCTATTTTGGTCGATTGCCTGTCTTATTTACTATTTCTCAATCAGTAATTCTAATTTTGCGCCTTTTTTTATTTAAGTCAACCTAGTTTTTATATGTAAAGATGGAATTTTGAAATCACTAATTGATTTTAACTCACTTATTGGTATGTTAGAATTATAAACATTATGTTTACAGGGGTGTTTATAGGTCAATAACGACAAAGCAACTCTTTAATATTAGAAAAAATTAATTGTAAATTAATACATTAATTTTAAGGCATTTTACTGTTAGCCTATCTCAGGTGCTAACTCACCAAATATTTTTTGTACCTCGTACAATTTTATGCGAGTTGCAACCACAATAGATTTAATTATGCGTCAATGAATACTCGCCAAAATATGCCAAATAATTAAAACTGCAACAATGAAACATTTTTAAATAAAAAATACTGAAAATAAATTAAAAATGAAGAATATAATATTTTTAAAAACGAGGGGGGCTCCGCCCCCCTGCTCGTTACGCTCACCAACTCCCCACGTAATCGCCTCTCGATTCCATTCGGTATCGCAAAGCAATCCCTATTTTCTAGCCCACCTTAGACGTAATTATTTCGCGTTTTCATCCTGGATCTCTTCGCGATCCCTTATTTTCTATACATTCAATTTTTGGATTCCACTTGGTAAAAACACGCTCCTCCCCAACTCCTGACAATTTTATTTTCTTATCTCCAAGAGCATAATCATTAGAGCTTATAGAGTTTCATAATTATAAGAATTATTAAGTATAAAATTATACATAAAGCATTTCGAATATTGTAAATAGTTAGTGTTTGTACTTAAAAATAATGTAAATAGTTCAATTAAGCTCTATTCACAAGCTAACATTAGTTTTTGTTGCATTGAAATATCTCAGTTTGTTGATTTTCTGCAAGCAAGTAAACGCTATTGCATTTCAATGGAAGTCTACGGAAATTTGGCGAAATACTGGAAATAGCGCCAAGTTGGCGTCACTTTGGGCGGGTAATTTTAGACGCAAAATTTGGCGATACATCGCCAAGTTGGCGACAAACTTGGCGATATAGCCCGCAACCCCCTCCCTTGGTAACCCTTCTTATAGCTTCAGGAAGCTCTGACCAATCAGATGCGTTTCGTGGTATTTACGCAGATTTTCATTGGTCCATTTCTAAATCGTTACTTTTTTATATATATAGAAGGATATATATTTTTATCAATTATTAATTAATTAACTTAGGATTATATGCTAAGTAATACATTTAGAAATCCTAAAAAAAGATTACATAATGTTTCATTTTTTCTTTCCTGCTGTCCTAACTTTAAAAACGAAAAAGAGTAAAAATTATACATCATTTAATAAATTCATTTGCTTGCATTTTTACCAAGCATCAGAAAAAGCAGTGACTTAGTTATAATCGTGTTCTAAGCCCACGCCAGATTAATGTACCGTAACGGAAGAAAAAAAAACATGAATTTCGGTCAAAAAATTGGGTGTGATTTTTAATATAAACATTGAATAGTTATAAAACAGTTTTAAAACAACCATTGTTTTCTTATTATTTTGACTTCTATGTTTATCTCTTTTTGTATCTTAATTTTCTAGTCATTGAACAGCATTTAATGCATCTCCATACCTATAAGGAGGGGGGGGGGTTACCATAGGGCCCACCTGTTCTGTCGCTAAATGCCACCACGTTTGCCTGTAACTTGAAGATATATCACCAAAAGTGACGCCAACTTATCGATATCTCTAATATTTCGCCAAATTCCCATAGACTCTCTTCCATTGTAAACCAATAGGGTTTACATGTTTACAGAAAATCAACAAATTGAGATATTTTAATGCAGCAAAAACTAATATTAGCTTAAGGGATTATATTAATTATATTTAAGGGAGTTCAACGTTCAAGTAAATTAAATTATGAATAAAAGTAACACGATACAATGCTTAGCATGCTTTCCCAAACATAAATTTTAAGGGAGACCAAACTGGTCGCCAAGGGCGGCTAGTGTCTAAGATTACAATTGTTAATTTCTTAAAATATATACGTTACTATAGCAATGGACAGTCCGTACGGAAAAAACTGCTTGCGGGTGTACATTTCGTCACATTATATTATAACAAAAAAAAAAAAAATCCTCTTGTTTTATCTACATTATTAATTCATACATGCCTTTTGCTCATTTCATTTAAAATACACACATTTAAAATATGTGTCTAACTAATTTCATTTAAAATGATGAAAAGAAAAAATAATAAGAAGAAAAAATACCTTAAACCAAAAAAAAATTATTTCAACATCAACATTTCGTACATCAATGAGTATTTTGTAATTTACGCAGGCGAAATATAAATAATGTCATTGTTTATAAAATGAAATGAAACATTTGAAAAAAATAATAATTTTGTTGATAAAAAAATATAACTTTTGAAAATTACATACTTTAACCCACCAGTTTTTTTAAATCAGTAAAAATAAGTACTTAAAATAAAAGCATAAATAAATATTTTGCAAGTAATAGAATATAGTCAATTTAAACTGCAGTCTTCAAATTGTAAATGTATTTTACTACTGCAGCGTGGCGTACGTAATACGCATTACTCACACTACACAGTAAATATTTCATTCTTTGAATGAAGCCATTCATGGTTTTTTGAACAAACTTTTTTATATGTATAATTCCTAACTTCTAAAATAATTTTATTGTAGCTTTCTCCTAATCAGATAACTGCCAAATAGTAAAATCTATGTCAGTATCAGTAATAAATAAGTTATAATTATTAATAAATATTTTCTATTCAAAAAATAACAAATTAAAAAGTTTTACGGGATTACGATGGAATAATACTCATAAAAAATATTCACGTTCAATAAATAGCAAGTGTTAATATTTGGCACGACTTGCAGTAAAAATCGTTTGCACAGTTAGGGTTGAAATAAATGGTGCGATATCATACATTTTGGCATGTTGGTAGAACGAAAAAGTAGAACAGTTTTTTTTTCTTTTTTTTAGTTTTGGTTTTTGAGGCGTTTGTATTTTTCCCCTAACTGACATAGTTTTTTTAATTATTAAACCAAAAGAATTGATAAAAAAAAACATTCAATTTGAATTCCTTCCCTTGCTATAGTAACAGAATAAAGAAAATGAGTTTTTAGAAATTATAACTTGAAAATTTGAGGTTTATGCGCCAAAGATAACGCCAAATTAGAAAAATATGAAATATCTCATGAACTATTAGACTTAAAAGAATTTGGTTAGTACCATTCGATTCAGCATACAAAAATACACTAAAATATGATATCAGTTGCAAAATAACTATAAAATCAGATTTTTAAGGAATTTTTTAAAAGTTCATTCTATTTTTTACCCCCCTTAGGGGTGGAGTTTTAAAAAATCCTTTCTTAGCGGCACTCTATAACATAAGAAGTATTTTTACCCAAAATTTCAAGATTTTAGGTTTAGTAGTTTTGGCTGCGCGTTGATTAATACAAAATCCAGACTTTCTTTTATATATATAGATTGACAATTATGCCAGCAATGTATAACCACACAAGCACTATAAAGACAACGTCTAGCGCCATAGGTGCTCAGTCAATGCCAAAACTAAAATCGTCCAACTCTGATGCGAAAAGAGAAGGTTAAATATATGGAGTGTGTCTCATTAACCAATGCAATCTTATTTTTAGGGGCCTACTCTATATATTTAGCCTCCTTCCTTCGCATGATGCTAGGGGATTTCAGTTTAGATCTCCATTGAGAGATTATTGCTTGCCACCTATCTCTGCTATTTAGAACTAAAACCGAGAACCGCAGTAAAAATACTTCTGGTATCTTACATAACTCTCCTGCAAAAATTTCTTTTAATAATTGTCACCCTTTGCAAGTTATTGAATTTTAAACACAGTCCAGTTTAGGAATCCAGTACACCCCAGAAAGAACAAATGACGCAAGTTATACGATGCCGAAAATGAAAAATTTTGAATCGTGGAAAGGTTTCTTGACTACATCAAGTCAAAAAAAAAGAAAAGAAAATAGCGCAAGAAATTTCAGATAAGCTAATGTCCGACAATCTCGACATTCACAGCTGCACGAGAAGTTCTGTTCTCAAAGATGGTGGACGGGAGGTGCTGAGTTCGACCCAATCACGCACGTAAGCCTAATCGTTCGAAATTGTCCGTAGTTTTTTTCGAACCTTGCGTAAATATGGGTTAGGTTCCCTTAGAAAGACTCTACTGAGGACACCCCCACCCCACTGCGGCCTACTATATCCAACTTGTAGATAATCGGCCGTCATAAACAATACCAATCCTACAGAGCTCAATATTGTGATATGGAGCAAATATAGCTTCCCAATATAATGTTGTGCAAGCTCCAATCGTCGAAGTAAATAAATTCGTCTATTTTTTACTATGTTCTGCACATTCTCTAAACTTTGAGTTCGTGCTGCTGGTGTATGCCCAAAATGTCCGGAACTGCATAAAATGTGTTTTTTTTCTTCCCTCCTACTGAAAGATGGGATATATTTATATCCCACTTATCAGTTTATTTAAAGAAACATTGCGATACTCTATGGTCATGAAAAAATAGAGCTATATCTACAGTTTACAAACAATTGCCACAGATTTTAAAAGCTCTAGAAGGCCGTTTAGAAATGAAGTAAAATGAGTAAACTTACTCAGGAGCAAGAAGCTTAATAAAGCAAATAAATAAATTCCCCTTTATTTACGGCCTAGTAGTTTGACACAGTATTTTAAATGAATTAGAAAAAGTTAACATTATTCTTACGAAAAAAAAGAAGAAAAAAAAAACTGATCGCCAACAAACTGATTGAAACACTAAAAAACACATTTCAGACAATAAGAGAGGAAATTCTTGAACAAGAAAGCGAAGATTTGATTATGTCCGTAAATGTAGAGTTCTTATTTGAGCAAAACAGAAAACGTAAAATTCGCAGAACAATTTGACTACGAAACTCCTAAACCGGGAGCTGGCAGCACAGACAACCACCTCTTCGAGTCGGAGGCTGAAATTCCAGAATTAGCTAAACCTCGACTCCCATATTAAAACGCAATCGGCCTGCCAAGTCATGTCTTGGTTCAAAACACCTAAAAACCCGATTTTAGCGGTCGACTCGTAGGCTTACCATTGCGTTTTCCTGCACTCAAAGGTATGAAAACATGGCGGACTGGGAGCAGGAAAACACAATGGTAAACCTATGAGTCAACCGGTAAAATCGGGTTTTTAGGTGTTTTCCACCAAGATAGGACTTGGCAGACGGATTGCGTTTTAATATGGGAATCGAGTTTTAGCTAATTCTGGAATTTCAGCCTCCGACTCGAAGAGGTGGTTGTCTCATGGTTCGTACGCCTCCTTGAATTTTGCAGGCCAGAAAATTTTTCGGCACCAGTATTATCTTATAGAAAATATTTTCTTAAAAAAAGGTGAAATTTTGCGCGTTTAACCTAGATTTCTTTTTCTATAAAAAGATACTGGTAGTTTTCCTGGAAAAATAACGGTATCCGTACGAACCATCTAGTCTGTGCTGCCGGCTCCCGGTCTATCGAAAGTGGAAATTTATATGAAAGTGAAGGATTTCATGTTACATAGAGACACTATAACCGTGCAGCTGATCTGAAGGTTTACGAAACTGAAAAATGTATAACAAAATTTTGAGTTTCTAGCAGGTGCGAATCTAAAATCAACCGAAAATCTGTTCAAGTTAATATTGCCTGGGCCTTTCCCTTTATTGCTGGCTTGAATGGACTTGAATTGTTAAGCGAGGTTTTAAATGCGAAAACCTTATTTCTATCATTTGATAAGAACTTTTATAAAATGAGATCATTTAGAAATTCTTTAGTTGCTCCATAATTTTAAACTTAGGGAGAACAAAGGAATTACAAAAACATATAGACAGCGTACATAATTTATAAGTATTCCAGTAACAATAAAATAGTAAAAAACTACTTAAGATCTACTGTGAGTCGAGAGATTAAGCAACCTGTGTTTACTTTCTATAAAATTCAGTGTGACGCAATCTTTACACATAAAATAATAAACGATTTTGTTACCCTAAACGCAAGAAAAATACAATGGAAGTAAATGTATTTGCCTGATATTATATTTTATTTTTATGTTAATTAAAACATTGTATTTTTATCTTTTACATTATGTTCTGCAGGTTTTTTGTTTGTTTTGCTTTTTTAGTACTTATCGGTTGAAGGGACCAGTTGTTTCCAACCTGGTTGTTAGTGATTTTTACCCATTATCTGCACCTTAAAGACTAACAACAACTAAAAATGGCTAGAAAAATATGTGAGAAAGGTTAAGAAAAATCTGTCGCAAAGCATCATGATCTCATTAACAAATAAGTGCAATTTTCTTTACTGTTATTTAGTTGTTTGGAATTTCTGAATTAAAATTAAATCTTTTAAAGTTCCAAAATAAACGCAAACTATTTATTCAATATAATTTATTTCTGTTTCTGCCCTTTATCAATTTTGAAGGAGGGGGGGGGGGTGCCAAATTGACACGCTGCCCCGGGCGCACTTTTCTCTTCGCACGGCCCTGGCTGTTTCATAACGCAAAACATCTGGAATCTTCAAAAAGATACTCCATTCACTTATTAGACGCTGCCAGACCTGTATCGATGTTGGTGGTGGCACATTTGAACAATTTCTGTATTTGTTATGTCAACAAAACGTTTCTTTTCATTTCAATCACATTTCTTGTTTTTCGCCAACTTTTTTCACTTCCGACACCACATTGCTATACCAAAATTACTTCTTTATGTGTACTTTATCTTCCCTTACAGTTTGACCCATGACTTCGTGGACACCCTATATATAAAAAACAAGAAAGAAAAAATTACGCGTCAAGCATAGATTATGAAACACTTTCAAACACATTCAGAATAATGTAACAAAACTACACCATTTAAAAAATTGAAATATTAAAATATTACGTACAATTCAATCAGATGGAAACGCATAACACATTTCAAAACCCAATATCAGCTGTTCCCAACCACAATCGAAAAATTATCCGATTTTTTTTCCGCAGCCCTGTATATGATATATAGATTTGAATCTATTAACTTGATGCATGCCAAAATTTAATTCACTTAAGAGATACATATACTTCCGTTGAAAATTTACCTTCAGCAATTTCCTCTAATAAGGACGTGAATACTTTTGTGCAGTCCTGTATTTGAGGTATAGAATTTATATATAACGAGTAAGATGAAAAAAAATAATTAAATTTAAAAGCGGATACCGAATTTTAAACCGTACACTCCAGCAATTATCTCAAAGACCGATTTCTTTTGTGTGTCCCTGTAAATGAATAAAAGATGCTATGAATGCCCTGTTCTAACGTGATCGTAGTGAAATTCAAAGATTTATATGAGTTTCAATACATTTAAAACAGCGTAATGTCATTCAAATACTCTGCAAACGATTTTTCCCCATATACCATAATGTAATGGAATACTTTTGAGTGCTTCTGTAAATGGACGATTAATTTGTGTAAATTAATTAATTACGATAATCCTACATGCTTCATATGCAATACCAAACATGCTTTGGTGATCCTAAATAACCTTTATCAATTTCATGAAAATCCCAGTATATTTACGGGAGTTAGAACGGACGAATAGACGGATAGACAAACCGAATGCATAAACACTTTTCAACTTTGTTGGAAAGTGTTAACAAGTAACAACTTTGTTGGAAAGTGTTAAAAACATATAGACCGGGAGCCGACCGCATAAACTACTACCTCATCGAGTTCATGGATGAAATTCATGCACAAAATAGAACTCGATTACGATATTAAGATGGAACTGGTCTGCCAGCTCATATCTTGGTGGAACACCCGGGCAGACTGGATTTTAGTGGTTGAATTTTAGGTCCCCAAACACCTCATCGAGTTCACGGATGAAATTCAAGAACTAAGTAGTGCTCGATTAGCACAATGAAATGGAACTGGTCTGCCAGCTCATATCTTGGTGGAACACCCGGGCAGACTGCATTTTAGTGGTTGAATTTTAGGTCCCCAACCACCTCATCGAGTTCACGGATGAAATTCAAGAACTAAGTAGTGCTCGATTAGCACAATGAAATGGAACTGGTCTGCCAGCTCATATCTTGGTGGAACACACGGGCAGACTGGATTTTAGTGGTTGAATTTTAGGTCCCCAACCACCTCATCGAGTTCACGGATGAAATTCAAGAACTAAGTAGTGCTCGATTAGCACAATGAAATGGAACTGGTCTGCCAGCTCATATCTTGGTGGAACACCCGGGCAGACTGGATTTTAGTGGTTGAATTTTAGGTCCCCAACCACCTCATCGAGTTCACGGATGAAATTCAAGAACTAAGTAGTGCTCGATTAGCACAATGAAATGGAACTGGTCTGCCAGCTCATATCTTGGTGGAACACACGGGCAGACTGGATTTTAGTGGTTGAATTTTAGGTCCCCAACCACCTCATCGAGTTCACGGATGAAATTCAAGAACTAAGTACTGCTCGATTAGCACAATGAAATGGAACTGGTCTGCCAGCTCATATCTTGGTGGAACACCCGGGCAGACTGGATTTTAGTGGTTGAATTTTAGGTCCCCAACCACCTCATCGAGTTCACGGATGAAATTCAAGAACTAAGTAGTGCTCGATTAGCACAATGAAATGGAACTGGTCTGCCAGCTCATATCTTGGTGTAACACCCGGGCAGACTGGATTTTAGTTGTTGAATTTTAGGTCCCCAACCACCTCATCGAGTTCACGGATGAAATTCAAGAACTAAGTAGTTAGTATAACTATTCAAAAGTTTGGACGAATTCAAATTATTAAAAATATTATTACATTTATTTAAATTATTGTACTATTTTTTAATTACATTACAATAAACTTGTTACTTTGTAAAAAAGTTCAATTTGTATGATTGTTGTAAAAAAAAAGGGATTTAATATATTAAACATCATACAGTAGCAAAACATTTAAATAAAAATTTCTCTTCAGGTGCCAATAAATATTTGCGATTTTTCATCTGTACGCCTTAAAAATATCAACAAAAAGAACATTTCCAGAACTTGTAAAAGTAAAATATTCGTAAATATTTGCAGTATACCAATTTCAATTGTGCGTTAGAATTTCATTATATCTAATTTTATGACTATTATCATTAAAGACGATTTTTTATAGTTAGGGTAAGTCTAGGATAGATGGCCATAGTTTTACAGATTGAAATAAAAATTCTTAGATTGAAAATGAAAGAAATATTTATGCATATTTAAAATCCTTATACTCATCCTATTTTGAGCAAAAAATAATTAAATATTGAGAACAAAAAGTGGGAAACAAAATTGAAATTAAAATGGCAGATGGCCATCTCTCCTTCAAGCCTAGGAGAGATGGTCATCCAATATAAGAAAGAAAAAGAGCAGTTAAAATAAAAAAAAATGACACATTTTATATAGTTAATCATGAAAAACATACAGAAATTTCTAAAGATGCAATTATGTCACAGAAAATGAGTGAATAAAATTCGAATAAAGAAAATTTGAAGTATAATTTCAAGCCTTCAGTTTTCGTAAAATTTTACCTGATTTTTGAAAGGTCTTTATAGTTCATACACGTTTCATGGGACCACTTCAGACACCTTATGCATTGTATCCAGTCATCCTTTTTGGTTGTGGTATTATATTCTTCTCCACAACCAACACAGTGATCCTCATCCAATTCTATTCCCTCGGTATCTGCAGAATCTGATAATTTCAAATGTATTTCATATTCTTCTCTACTTAAAGTGTCGGGTATTTTTTCTCGCGTTTGTTTTAGACATTTTCATGGTTTTAGGATTATTTATCAACTTTTATCTGTTTGTGGGATGAAAGTTTTCGACGTTTTTTTCAAAATCTTTTGAAAAAAAAAACATCGTTAGGCCCTATATTATATTATTATTATTGAAATCTTTATTTTTGGCAAAAAAGTTTAAACAATTATATCAGTTAATATAATTATAAACACAAAAGATGTATAATTATTTTAAATATAATTATATTTAGTTAAAATCCTCAATCCGTTTAATTGGGAACTGTTAATTAAAGGTGGTCATCTCTCTTCCATTTGATGTGGCCATTTATCCTGAAATCGAAGGACAAATGGACACCTAATTTGAAGCCTCACTTCGCCATTGTACGTCTTTGTTTTAGACTTAGAAGGAAATATTGGATTATACATGTGCCTTAAAAGTCCGTATATTAAAATAAAATGTAACGTACGTACTGCAAAACATTTCGATACCAAACTCAACAAAAATATTCAACCACTAAATAAAACTAGTATATTGTGGCCATCACAAAACTTTCTTCTATATAAATCAAGTCAATTAAATCATTTAAATAGTGCAAGAAATTACATCTATTTAGCATCAATTCATATCAAAGTGTATCTGAACTTGAAGTTTGATAAAAAATCGTGCCTTAGTTCTTGAGATAGAGCTATAGCGGAAATTCTGAAAAATGTAGCATAGCAGCGCCACCTGTTGAGTGATTTACATCAATACATAAACAGCAATAATTGATAACCATGTGTACATGGATCTGAAGTTCGTTGAAAATCCAGGCATTAGTTCACGAGATAGAGCTATTGCGGAAATCACAGAAAACAGCATAGCAGCGCCACCTATTGAGCGATTCATACCAAACTGTATAAAATGTCAGTTCATGTCAAGGACTAACTGATTCTAAAGTTTGATGAAAATTCGTGCATTAGTTCTTGACTAGAGATGGGCAACATCGTTCCTTTTAAGGAATCGTTCCAGCCGGAATCGTTCACCGAAAGGAACGAGTTCATTGGAGTCGCTCCTTTCGGAATCGTTCCGAGAAAAAGGAACGATTCCGAGAAAAAGGAACGATTCCGAGAAAAAAGGAACGATTCCGAGAAAAAAGGAACGATTCCGAGAAAAAAAGAACGATTTTGAAAAATAAAGGATTCCAAGGGGAAAAAAACACTTCCGAGATAAAGAGAACCACATGCAATCCATAATATTTTTTACTGATTTATTTTCTTATGTACCCATCCATTTTCTTAGGCATCCAGTCGCTTTAATTTTGTAATGTTTTGGACAGATGATTTTGTTTTTAAGAGTTCATTTCATTGATCAGCGTGTGCAATTAATTTGCAGTTATTTCTAACTTTATGATTTATGGTATAAAGCATAATTCCTCTTGGAAATTTAAGGGCGGTGCAAGGTCTATTCGATTTTCAGTGTAATCATTGGTTTCTCTTGAAAATATGTCGTCAAATGACCATCCATTTATATTATTATTTTATATAGTGTGTCTTTACTCTCAACGATGTTCAGTGGCTAAACTGGTAGACGGGAAGTGCTGGGTTCGATCCCAATCGCGCCCGTCGGCCTAATCGTTCGGAGTTTTCGTGGTTTTCTTCGAACCATGGATTTCCATGCGTTAATACGGGTAAGGTTCCCTTAGAAAGAGCCCCAGGAAGGGCACCCCCCTTAGGGCCTTTATCCCTCGTGTTGATAATTGGCCGTCATAAATACAACCAATCTTACATAAGCTAATTTAACTTTCAGGGGCAAAGTACTTCTATTCCTAAAATGCTGAAATGATTCTATGGCACCGGAATTTATTTCACAAACAAATTTATTTGAAAATATGTAAAAGCTTTCACTTCACGTACGTGATAAAAGGAAAATTTTCAATCCAAAATTCAGGTGTCAAAGTGCCATTTTGGGATAAATATTGAGTGGTCCAAAAATGAGCCACCGCCCTAGAAAGGCTTAAATCTATACACTGTTTTTATTTTATTTTATTTTTTTTTTTATAATTCTGGTATAAGTTTCTTGGTAATTTCATATCTAAATAGTAAGTTAAAACTTTTGTATTAAAAGCTGATTTTATAAGTCGAGAGTGGGAAAGAAAGGCCACAGATCTGAATTACGTAAAGGTACTATATAATACAGAGAGTACCCATAATCATACTGATAAATGCTACAAATTTTACAGTAGCAAGATTGAAAAATTAAGTTTATTTATTTCTCAAACATCTCAAAGGTAAGGCCGTTAGTCATAGACCTATAGTTCCAATTACAAAAATGTTTTAAATAAGGTAAAAAATTATTCTGAAAGTCGTTTGGATCAATAAAAATATTTCTAAAAAAGTTACGAAATTTAATTTTTTATACGGTCCTCCGCGCTATAAGAGATATTTAGTAAAAATTTCCTGTTCTCTTAAAAGAAAGACAAAAAAAGTCCCATTCATCTAACACTAAAATTCATGAAGTTATACGAAACTTTGAAATGCAAGACTTATGCCACTTTTCTGCATCCGAATACATATGAGTTTAGCCATGCTTCTAGGGGTCATAAACAAAGTGCTTAAAGTATATGAAGGATTTATTTCATGTGTAGCTGCGCTTTGAAAGAAATCGTATTACGACAGATTTTTGTAAGGATTTGAAGCTGTTTCTTTTCATGATTTTTTTAACAAAAACTATGCTATTTTTATAAGCTTTTATTTAACCTATTAACCGCCAAAACTATAAGTAGGAATTTTCAAATTTCTTGTTGAAAGTCGCTTGTCACCACAAATTCAGAAAGGTAATTTCCGCTTTATTAAAATATCAAAATTTCTGCCAATAAATAAGGCAATTTTTTTAATTGTAAAATAGTGGTGACAAAGTAATTAATGTAAGCATGAGCAATTATTTTGACCGTTGCGTGAACGCAACACCAGCGGGTAACGGGTTAACTTGAAACGATCGTATGTATGTCTTTCCAGTTCAAAATTTGTACTCGAAATTCAACTCACTTTAAAATATGCGATCGAGGTTAAATTTTACATATTGACGTAAATCAGATGACAATGTAATATTATTATGATTTTCAGTGCTTACCATTATGTACTTATTTTACAGGGTAACACAAAAAATTTCGGATAGATTACTGCCAACAAGTTTTCTAAAAAGTTTTAGATTAGATAACACAAGACTGCGATGGTTGTGTTTTTTTATTTTTAAAATTATGTATTTTTAAAATTATGATTTTTATGTATTTTTTAGCACTGAATCCGAAAATTATCTTCATTTTTAACCATCATGTCAGAATTTTTCGCAACGAGTAAATTTCAAAATAGTAAATTTCAAAATTGAAAAAATAGCTAATACTATAAAATAGAGTCGATGGTTGTATTTTTTAACTTTTACGACTGATTTGTATGTGCTTTTTAGCACTGAATGTAAAAATTACCTTCATATTTAACCATCATGTTAGACTTTTTTTGTAAATGGCAAATTTCAAAGTTAAACTAGTATGTTGTGGCCATCACAAAACTTTCTTCTAAATAAATCACGTCAATTAAATCATTTAAATAGTAAAAGAAATTACATCAATTTAGAACCAATTCATATCAAAGTATACCTGAATTTGAAGTTTGATGAAAATTCGTGCATTACTTATTGAGATAGAGCTGTAGGGAAAATTCTGAAAAATGCAGCATAGCAGCGCCACCTGTTGAGCGATTTGCACCAAAACACAAACAGCACTAATTCATATTAAGGTATACCGGAATCTGAAGTTTGATGAAAATCGGTGCATTAGTTCTGGAGCTAGAGCTATTGTGGAAATCACAAAAATGCAGCACAGCAGCGCCACATGTTGAGCGATTTACACGAAAAGGTACAAAACATCAATTCATGTCAAGGACTAACAGAATCTGAAGTTTTATGAAAATCCGTGCATTAGTTCTGGAAATTGAGCTATTGTGGAAATCGTGAAAAATGCTGCATACCAGCGCCACCTATTGAGCGATTTACACCAAAACATAAACAGCACTAATTCATATCCAGTATACCTAAATCTGAAGCTTGTTGAAAACCCAAGCATTAGTTCTTCAGATAGAGCTATTGCGGAAATCTCAAAAAACGCAGCATAGCAGCGCCACCTGTTGAGTGATTTACGCCACAAGGGGCAAAACGTCAATTCATGTCAAGCACTAACTAAATCTGAAGTTTGATGAAAATCCGTGCATTATTTCTTGAGATTGAGCTATTACGAAAATCGTGTTAATGCTGCAAAATGCAGCATAGCAGCGCCATCTGTTGGGCGATTTGCACCAAAACTTTACCAGCACTAATTCATATCAAGGATTAACGGAATCTGAAGTTTTATAAAAATCCGTGCATCAGTTCTTGATATAGAGCTTTTGCGGAAATCCTGCAAAATGCTACATAGCAGCGCCACCTGCAGGGCGATTTACACCAAAAACTAATGAAGGTCATTTTCGGATTCAATAGTAAAAAATACATAAAAATCAATTATCAAAAGTTAAAGAAATAACAATCACATCTATTTTATACTATCAGAATCAGACTTCCGAAAATTTTTCACTTTTTAGCTTTCAAATTTACGATTTGCAAAAAATCTGTACTTTGTGATAAAAAATGAAGGCCATTTTTGGATTCAGTGTGTAAAGAATCGAGGCTGTTGCTTTTCAACATTTTATTTAACGAAAATTCTATTATTTTTTTCCTGTTATATGTTTAGTACAAGCTGTATATTTTGAATTAATATTTCAGAATGATTATAGATTTCAAATTTATAATGCAATGTTAATTTTACTATCAACTATATTTTTTATATATCTGAAGATTATTTATATTTCTAGTAAATTTGTAAATGACCCCTATTTCGCAGCAAAAAATATGCTCCAAGTTGAAACAGCCAGTTCTCAGCTTCGGTCAGTTTTAGTCGTAGAATAATAGGACTTTTATTTGTCTTACTTGTAAGTGTAATAGGAAAGTTTTACTAACTATAACTTGAAGGACCGGGGGATCGTATAAAAAATTAAATTTCATAATTTTTCAAGAAATGATTCTATTGACCCAAATCACTTTTTAAATATTTCTTTACCCCCATTTAAAACATTTTTGTAATTGGAACTATATGGCTATGACTAACGGTTTAGGAATTAGCTATTGGACACCGTTGAGAGTGGACATCCTGTATAGGAAATTTTATTATTGCTCTGATATTTGTCCCGAGGGTCTAGGAATTTTTAGTCTCATAGATTCCTCTTCAAAATCTACCTCTAGGTAATCATAATTTCATTTTTCATTCTGAATCTCATTTTTCATTTGGATGGCCCTACTGGTTTAGATATGTAACTAGTTAAAGCAGATTACATTTTTGTTCCAGTGTCCGTACTTTCAATAACTTTATGCCCTTTATCGTCTTTCTCCTCAGCTCCCTAACTTTACGCACACAGGATATTTCGCATAATTCATCAACATTATTATCACCGCCTTCAGGATCTGGTTCAGAAGTGAAACACCCTATTCTATAGCAATCATCTTGTAGTGCAATTCAGTGATATATATCAATTTCAATGCATTTGAAATAGCTTAATGTCATTAAAATGTGCTGCAAACGATTTTTTCCCGTTGACCATAATGTAACGAAATACTTTTGAGTGCCCCTGTAAATAAACTATTAATGCTACACTCTTCATATTGAATACCAAACATCCCATAGTAAACATCATTAACATATATCAATTGCATGGGAATCCGAGTATATTTACGGGAGTTAGGTATATTACACACTGAGACCACACAACGACACAAAGCGCAACATGAAGTGCAAAAACCGGTCGAAACAAAGAACGAAGTAGTTGCAAACTTGTTTTAAACGAGTTTTTCTAGCGAATTCAAGCGACATGTCTTATGTGTCGCCTTAGTGTGTGACTTGCCTTAGAGCGTGAACAGACGGTCTGACGGACAGACAAACCGCATTCATAAACACTAACTTTATTGGAAAGAGTTAAAAAGTAAAGCACGTTTTTGCACACTGTCTTTCCTGAGTGACTGATGTATGTCTTGTCTTTTACCCTAACATCGCTATTTGTGAACTGCTGTTAACTACGTAGAATTTCAATAAACTTACAACTCTTTTTGAATCTCCAATTTCACGAGAACCTACCGGAATTTCTCTAATTTTACACCCTCATCCGCCGTCACCCTCTCTTCACTTATATGATACAGAACCTCAGTTCGGTGTGAGTGAATTGCAATGCTAATATGTTTGTTTGGATTGGGATCTTTGGAGCTTTATAACTCATGAAGTCATGGAACACTTGTGTTACACGAAAGGGTAGAAGTTCCTTCAGATGATTTGTAAACAGATTCATTAGCAGGGCTATGGCTAGTGATATTTATAAGATAATATTATATGCATTAATATTATAATATAAATATATATATATAGTAATATATATGATTTTATTCATATATAGTACATATTATCTCCGCCAAAAGATATAGTGATTCACTAAACTTCAAAGTTCTATTTCTTTAAATTTGAAATTTGCTAACATTTTAACTGAAAAACGGTTTATTGGTTTAATTAAATTAAACAAATTAAAAGTATGTCCATTATTATTACAGAGTGTAGTACTATATAAAGAACTATCCTTTTGACGATGTTTCGGCCGTTGAATGAAAGATATCTGTTGTAAACGTATTATAGATAATACCAACCTTAATTTTTTGAGAATTTAACTATTTTTTATTCGGAGTTAAACTTTTTATTGTCAAAACTATTTAAAATATATAAAACATTTTGTTAAATTCGAACTTTTCAGAAAACTTTATGTAATTTAAGAAAAAAAAGAAAATAAATAAATAAATCTTCTAAGTGAAAAGAATAACAATAAGAAAGGAAAATACATAAAATTTAGTATCGTATTTGCAGTAAGTTTTACCTCAATAAAAACGGAAATTTGGTATTAGGCTTGAAACATTAAATTTAGTTTAGCATGAAGGGAGCCTTGATTTGCTCGAAATTAAACTCAGATATGTATTATCCATCACCACAGTAACAGGCATTAATCGTGGCATTGAACTCGGGATTTACGAGTATCAATAACGATCAAGAAATCTGAATTATTATAAGAAATTATTACGATAAACGATTTTTTTTGCTTTTATTTTACGTTGAATTAAAACAAAGTCACAGTTATTTAAATTCTAATTATTTAGCAAGAAATAGAAGTAAAATAACAATTGAAAAAACTGTACAAAATCACAACGTGCATTCTTTGGAAACCAATAATTAAATTCGTATATTGTAAAAATTTTAAATGCAATATTAACCTTCCGCATACCAGACCGGTGCAACAGGACCCGATAGATACATTCAAATTGATTTTTCACATTTTAAAAAATGAAAATTTTGTAAATATGTGACTTTTTCTGGAATGTTCTACTCAAAAGAATAGAACATCCCAGAAAAAACCCATATTTACAGAAATTTCAGTTTTTAAAATAAATTAGAAATATCATTATAAATGTACCTGTCGGGGCCATTGAACCCCTCTGGTAGGCGGAGGGTTAACATAAATCTATTAAACCGAAACAAGCATAAAATATGCAGCTTTATATATGTCGCAGTGTTGGAGAAAGTCCGATAATCTATATGTAGCACGTGATTTTTCTTTCCCGTTTTTATACTCAAAACGGCCATTAAGAGAGCGAACCGCGGTTAAATTATTTCAATCCCACCCACCACTGTTACTGTTATCTTATTATTATTATTAGACATTATGCTTTTTGAAATATTCATTATCTTAAGAAAGAAAGAAACGTTTTACAAAAATTCCTTGTTCTAACAGATTTTACTCTATGTAATAAACCTCAATGTAAGTTGATTAAAACAACAATCTTAGGGAGTTTCGAGATTTTTTTAATCATCTTCTTCAGGAGAGAAAAACAAGACGCCAAACTGTGGAAATAAAGTGGTACTCGAGCGCTCGTAGCTGGTCATATATTTATTTTGACAAAGAGGATTCTCAAATTGAAATTATGTTTGAGGAAAAAGCATGAAATAGTGAAATATGCATGAAAGTGCGTAACTTTACAATTATTAAAATAATTGAAAATCAGTTATTATTATCCTATTAAAATGCAATTTTTATGGCCTAGTGATATATTTCTTACATTATTCAAAACTGTTTCTAGTCAGA
This sequence comes from Maratus speciosus, assembly GCA_963932465.1. Taxonomy (NCBI): domain Eukaryota; kingdom Metazoa; phylum Arthropoda; class Arachnida; order Araneae; family Salticidae; genus Maratus; species Maratus speciosus. The sequence goes on along the minus strand of OZ010786.1, from coordinate 91,770,558 downwards.
TTTAAAAAAATATTTTTCACTAGTAATTAAACAAGCATTTTCTTTGTTTTTCTTAAGGCTGTTCTTAAGTGATCTGCTCAACAAGCGTAAAACGTTTTGACACATTTAAAAATTCATTTTTTAACGGAAAGATATAAAATTGGAATGTTTGACCATGGAAGCGATTTGGAATCGAACTGTGTTTTCCATCTTTTGATCAGTAAATTACCTATTGAGTTATAATCGATTTTGATCACGTGACAAACATGTTTTTCACCCATTTTTGAGAAATTATGCCTCTTTCGCGCGGAAATTCGGTTCAAAACGCCCACTTTGACACTATTTTCTGAAAGGCCTATTGCGTTTGCAAAAAAACGAAAAAAACAGCTCGATTACATAGTTTCTGAACAACAACACCTGTTCGTTTCATGCATTTCCGAATAAAAATAAATTAAAACTTTTGTCACAAATTTATCCTTTTGGATTTGAGAACAGCCTTAAGAATTCATTTAGAAAAAATTCATTTCGTATGATACATTTACCAATTAGAAAATGCATTAGTGTATTAAAGTACACATGGTGTTCCATTACCCTCGGGGTCCAGGTACTCAATCGGTAAAGCACGTAAAGTTTCTGGGTTCGAATCCTATCTCGGGCACTTTTTCTCTCAGGTGTAAAAAATCCAATTCGTATAAAATATTTTTTTTAATTATTTCTTTCAGATTAATTTAGCACAAGAAGATGAAATAGTAATGTTTATTAAACGCCCTACTCCGCCCCGCACTTCAATTTCTTTTTTCTTTCTTTCTTTACTTTTCTTTTTTTTTTGGGGGGGGGGGAGGGGGGGGGAGTGGCACACACATTAGAAGGATATTTTGGCAATAAAGTCAGCTTTAATAGAATCAAAATCTGTTATTTTGAAATAAAATAGCGTATTTTAATTTATTAAAACTGGCCAGTCTACAAGAAAAGAACCGATTCCCGAGGAATCGGTCCTTTTCGGAACGGTTCCTCGGATTCGGTCCTTTTTGGAACGATTCCGAAATGGACCGACTCCGAGGAATCGGTCCTTTTCGGAGTCGGTACATTTTGGACCGATTCCGAGGAATCGTTCCGAAAAGGACCGATTCCGTGGAGTCGTTCCTTTTCGGAATCGTTCCAAAAAGGACCGAATCCGAGGAACCGTTCCGAAAAGGACCGAATCCGAGGAACCGTTCCAAAAAGGACCGAATCCGAGGAACCGTTCCAAAAAGGATCGAATCCGAGGAATCGTTCCAAAAAGGACCGAATCCGAAAAGGACCGATTCCTTTTTACAGAATGGAATCGTTCCTTCAGTTTCACTGCCGGAATCGTTCCTTTGGAGTCGTTCCTCAACAAATGACACATCTCTATTCTTGACATACACCTATAGTGGAAATTCTGAAAAAAAATATGCCTAGCAGCGCCACATGTTGAGCGATTTACACCAAAATGTACAAAATGTCAATTCATGTCAAGGATTAACAACTGATTCTGAAATTTGGTGAAAATTATTGCATTAGTTCTTGAGATACAGCTATAATGGAAATTCTGAAAAGTGCAGCATAGCGATTTAGCGATTTAGCGAGCCTTTTGAGCGATTTACACCAAAACAAAAACAGCACTAACTCACATCAAAGTATACTTGAATCTGAAGTGTGTTGAAAATCCAAGCATTAGTTGTTGAGATAGAGCTATTGTGGAAATCGTAAAAAATGCAGTATAGCAGCGCCACCTGATGAGCGATTTACACCAAAATGTACAAAACTTCAATTCATGTCAAGGACTAACTGAATCTGAAGTTTGGTGAATATACGTGCATTAGTTCTGGAGATTTAGCTATTGCGAAAATCGTGAAAAAGGCTGCATAGCAGCGCCACCTGTAGAGTGATTTACACCAACAACTAAGATGCACAGACTCACAGACAGACATTTTGTAAAAACATGTTTTTCGGAATCTCTGACCCCTAAAACGTGTAAATCCGTCGAAAACCGAAAGTCGAAAATTTTCATGAATCCAATACTTTCTTCTTGTAAAGATAGAAGAAAGTAATAAGCATTAAAATTACACTTACTTTTTATAATCGAAAAACACAGCTGCACGTCGCAATGAATGAAGTCGTTGGACTATTTCCTACGAACAAAGTTTATGCTGAAATCTATGATCAAGTTTTGGAAATATTTAGACTGGCCATCTCTCGTCTATGGCCATCTCGCCTAGAGTTACCCTATTTGTTCAGCTTATATTGGTCACTCATAATTTACTCCAAAAGGAAACTAGTCGGATGTTTAAATCCTAAAACTTTCTTCTATCTCCGACAAGTTGATGCTTCAAAATTCCCTGTCAAAGTGCAAAAATTGGACCCATCATGAGGATTCTAAAAGTATAGGTTTGAGAACTGTATGAACTTAAAAAAAGGAAATATAAAAATCGCATATTTTACAGAAATCAATGAATTTCAGCACCCACAATTTGAGATGTGTGAATGAAAATTCCCAACACAATCGTAATAAGAAAAGACACCTGTTAGGATGTATACCGTCATGCCGAATGAGGATTTATTTATCTGAAAGTGTAACAGAATATGAAATTTGATAAATTCCGTGCATTAGTCTTTGATAAATAGCTAGAGGCGAAAATCTTGAAAAACACAACATAGCAACGCCAGCTTTTATTTGCCAGGTAAACCTAAGCAGAATTAAGTTAGTTCAATATCTAACAGCATGCTAAATTTCATGAAAATCCATGCATTATTCCTTGAGTACAGCAATTGCGGAACTCGTATTGAAGCGCCACCTGTTGGGCGTTTTATACCGAAACACAATATGGTTGGTTGGAAGGTTGTGTTTATGACGGCCAATTATCAACACGAGGGATAAAAATAAAATATGCAACAAATTACTGAATATAAATTTTATTAAATTCGGTGCATTAGTTCTTGAGATAGAGCGCTATTTTTTGTTATCTTTTTGTCACATACAGACAGAAACACAGATACGTATTTTCTAAAAACAGTCAAAACATGTTCAAAACCTAAAACGCATAAATTCGTCGAAAACGCGCTAATACTTTCTCGTAAAAAGAGAAGAAACTACTAAGTAATATCAACCACTAAAATTTGATCTGGCCACGTGTTCCACCATGATATGACATGCCAGACAAGGTTCAGTTTAATATGATAATCAAATTCTATTTAGCTCATGAACTTCATCCGCGAACTCAATGAAATGGTTGGGGACCTGAAATTCAAACACTAAAATTCAGTCTGCCGGTGTGTTCCAGCAAGATATGTGCTGACAGACCAGCTCCATTTCATTGAGCTAATCGAGCACTACTTCATTCTTGAATTTTATACGTGGACTCGATGAGGTGGTTGGGGACCTGAAATTCAACCACTAAAATCCAGTCTGCCCAGGTGTTCCACCAAGATATGAGCTGGCAGACCAGCTCCATTTCATTGAGCTAATCGAGCACTACTTAGTTCTTGAATTTTATACGTGGACTCGATGAGGTGGTTGGGGACCTAAAATTCAACCACGAAAATCCAGTCTTCCCGGGTGTTCGACCAAGATATGAGCTGGCAGACCAGTTCCATTTCATTTTGCTAATCGAGCACTACTTAGTTCTTGAATTTCATCCGTGAACTCGATGAGGTGGCTGGGGACCTAAAATTCAACCACTAAAATCCAGTCTGCCCGGGTGTTCCACCAAGATATGAGCTGGCAGACCAGTTCCATTTCATTGTGCTAATCGAGCACTACTTAGTTCATGAATTTCATCCGTGAATTCGATGAGGTGGTTGGGGACCTAAAACTCAACAACTAAAATCCAGTCTGCCCGGGTGTTCCACCAAAATATGAGCTGGCAGACCAGTTCCATTTCATTGTGCTAATCGAGCACTACTTAGTTCTTGAATTTCATCCGTGAACTCGATGAGGTGGTTGGGGACCTAAATTCAACCACTAAAATCCAGTCTTCCCGGGTGTTCGACCAAGATATGAGCTGGCAGACCAGTTCCATTTCATTGTGCTAATCGAGCACTACTTAGTTCTTGAATTTCATCCGTGAACTCGATGAGGTGGCTGGGGACCTAAAATTCAACCCCTAAAATCCAGTCTGCCCGGGTGTTCCACCAAGATATGAGCTGGCAGACCAGTTCCATTTCATTGTGCTAATCGAGCACTACTTAGTTCTTGAATTTCATCCGTGAATTCGATGAGGTGGTTGGGGACCTAAAACTCAACCACTAAAATCCAGTCTGCCCAGGTGTTCCACCAAGATATCAGCTGGCAGACCAGCTCCATTTCATTGAGCTAATCGAGCACTACTTAGTTCTTGAATTTTATACGTGGACTCGATGAGGTGGTTGGGGACCTAAAATTCAACCACTAAAATCCAGTCTGCCCGGGTGTTCCACCAAGATATGAGCTGGCAGACCAGTTCCATTTCATTGTGCTAATCGAGCACTACTTAGTTCTTGAATTTCATCCGTGAACTCGATGAGGTGGTTGGGGACCTAAAATTCAACCACGAAAATCCAGTCTTCCCGGGTGTTCGACCAAGATATGAGCTGGCAGACCAGTTCCATTTCATTTTGCTAATCGAGCACTACTTAGTTCTTGAATTTCATCCGTGAACTCGATGAGGTGGCTGGGGACCTAAAATTCAACCACTAAAATCCAGTCTGCCCGGGTGTTCCACCAAGATATGAGCTGGCAGACCAGTTCCATTTCATTGTGCTAATAGAGCACTACTTAGTTCATGAATTTCATCCGTGAATTCGATGAGGTGGTTGGGGACCTAAAACTCAACAACTAAAATCCAGTCTGCCCGGGTGTTCCACCAAGATATGAGCTGGCAGACCAGTTCCATTTCATTGTGCTAATCGAGCACTACTTAGTTCTTGAATTTCATCCGTGAACTCGATGAGGTGGCTGGGGACCTAAAATTCAACCCCTAAAATCCAGTCTTCCCGGGTGTTCGACCAAGATATGAGCTGGCAGACCAGTTCCATTTCATTGTGCTAATCGAGCACTACTTAGTTCTTGAATTTCATCCGTGAATTCGATGAGGTGGTTGGGGACCTAAAACTCAACAACTAAAATCCAGTCTGCCCGGGTGTTCCACCAAGATATGAGCTGGCAGACCAGTTCCATTTCATTGTGCTAATCGAGCACTACTTAGTTCTTGAATTTCATCCGTGAACTCGATGAGGTGGTTGGGGACCTAAAATTCAACCACTAAAATCCAGTCTGCCCGGGTGTTCCACCAAGATATGAGCTGGCAGACCAGTTTCATTTCATTGTGCTAATCGAGCACTACTTAGTTCTTGAATTTCATCCGTGAACTCGATGAGGTGGTTGGGGACCTAAAATTCAACCACTAAAATCCAGTCTGCCCGGGTGTTCCACCAAGATATGAGCTGGCAGACCAGTTCCATTTCATTGTGCTTATCGAGCACTACTTAGTTCTTGAATTTCATCCGTGAACTCGATGAGGTGGTTGGGGACCTAATATTCAACCACTAAAATCCAGTCTGCCCGGGTGTCCCACCAAGATATGAGCTGGCAGACCAGTTCCATTTCATTGTGCTAATCGAACACTACTTAGTTCTTCAATTTCATCCGTGAACTCGATGAGGTGGTTGGGGACCTAAAATTCAACCACTAAAATCCAGTCTGTCCGGGTGTTCCACCAAGATATGAGCTGGCAGACCAGTTCCATTTCATTGTGCTAATCGAACACTACTTAGTTCTTCAATTTCATCCGTGAACTCGATGAGGTGGTTGGGGACCTAAAATTCAACCACTAAAATCCAGTCTGTCCGGGTGTTCCACCAAGATATGAGCTGGCAGACCAGTTCCATTTCATTGTGCTAATCGAACACTACTTAGTTCTTCAATTTCATCCGTGAACTCGATGAGGTGGTTGGGGACCTAAAATTCAACCACTAAAATCCAGTCTGCCCGGGTGTTCCCCCAAGATATGAGCTGGCAGACCAGTTCCATTTCATTGTGCTAATCGAGCACTACTTAGTTCTTGAATTTCATCCGTGAACTCGATGAGGTGGCTGGGGACCTAAAATTCAACCACTAAAATCCAGTCTGCCCGGGTGTTCCACCAAGATATGAGCTGGCAGACCAGTTCCATTTCATTGTGCTAATCGAGCACTACTTAGTTCTTGAATTTCATCCGTGAACTCGGTGAGGTGGTTGGGGACCTAAAATTCAACCACTAAAATCCAGTCTGCCCGGGTGTTCCACCAAGATATGAGCTGGCAGACCAGTTCCATTTCATTGTGCTAATCGAGCACTACATAGTTCTTGAATTTCATCCGTGAACTCGATGAGGTGGTTGGGGACCTAAAATTCAACCACTAAAATCCAGTCTGCCCGGGTGTTCCACCAAGATATGAGCTGGCAGACCAGTTCCATTTTAATATGGTAATCGAGTTCTATTTTGTGCATGAATTTCATTCATGAACTCGATGAGGTGGTAGTTTATGCGGTCGGCTCCCGGTCTAATAGCAATGCAGAAATCTAACGAATAAGATATTCTAAAAATCCAAAACTAAGCTTCTATCGGCCTTTTTAAAAATGAATTGAAACAGTTAACTATTATTATTTTTAACACTTTCCAACAAATTAAAAAAGTGTTTATGATTTCGGTTTGTCTGGCCGTCTGTCCGCGCTCTAACTCTCGTAAATATACTCGGATTGCACTGAATTTTTTTTATGTTATTTGCCTTTACCCTAGCAGGAACCCTATTTGAAATGACATTTGTAGCATGTTTAGTTTACTTACAGGCACAGTCAAAATTTTTCCATTACATTACGGCCAATGAGAAAAAATCGTTTACAATAATTTTTAATGATGTTAAGCGCTTTGAAACATAATAAATTTGATACGCATTTATGAAGTGCAATAAAATATGCATTCTGTAGAATATGCGGTGAAGAGAATAGTTATTATTCATTTACAGGGCCGCACAAAAGAATTCCGTTATATAACGGTATAGGGGTAAATTGTTTGCGGCTTATTTTAATTACGTTAAACTATTTCATATATAATGAAATTGTTAATACATAGTTGAGGCTTACTATAAGTTATTTCATGTACAATACGAAGTGCATAGCATTTACAGGGACACGCAAAAAATTTCACATAGTATGTTCTATTAGAAGTACTGTATATTAGCGGTGATGGTAGGAAATGCATTTGTAATTATGATACATGCTTTTAAGTTTCTCTATATTTATGCATACTATATGGTGTGTAAAAATACTATAGTTGATATATAGGGCTACACAAAGGAATTCGTAAAGGTTAACGAGTATGAGCGTAAATTGCTTAAAAGTGGTTTTTAAATGTGTTATGCATTTTTATGCTGAAAGGCATTTAGTTTACTAAGAAATGGTTGCAGAATATAGATAAAATGATATACAGGGCCACGAAAAGAATTGGATACACGACCGCCTATGAATGATAATTTCTGGGAATGTGATTTCAGTAGTTTTAAGAGTGTTTTAGTTTGAATTAAATTTTAGCTAAATAGTGGCATGTAATAAGATGCTAGGTAAACTATAGGACTGAAAAAAAATGTTTAAGTATTTTTCCATCTATAAATATAAATTGCTGAAATAGAAATTTCAACCTGTTACGCGTTTCCTTGCTAAATTAAATTTTCCCATTATATAGTATATACAAGGTGGCCATAATTAAACTGGCAGTACTCAGAGTGTTCTGTCGCGCGATCTAAGTGAGAGAATGACACTAAATTTTGTAAGAAGATTAAACAAGACGGGGGACGAAGGATTCCGCGAAAAAAATAGTTTCAAAAGCCACCGCTAGGGGAATGTGTGGCGCTATGTAACAGAAAAGAGAGTTTAAAAAAATACAGAATCAGTACTAAAATCGTTAAATGTACTAAATAAAAGGTAATTTTATTTCGGTATTGATTGTGTATTTTTTAAAACTCTCTTTTCTGTTACACAGCGCCGCATATTCCCTTAGCGGTGACTTTTGAACTATTTTTTTTTTTTCGCGGAATCCTTCGTCACCCGTCTTGTTTTAATCTTCTTACAAAATTTGGCATCATTGTCTCAATGATCATGCTACAGAACATTCTGAGTACTGTCAGTTTAATTATGGCCACCTTGTATATCAACCTACAGATCAAATTCAGTGGTGTTTAAAAGAATTGTAATACATATTAGACTATGGAAGGTAAATGCTGAAATCATATTTTTAAATGTTTATCTGCTTTCTAAAATGTTTTCATAGTTATCTTATTTAGTTTATTTCCCTAGAAAACGAAATTTTGTTAAAGATTTCAGGAAGTGTTGTAAAGTGTTTCATAATCTATGCTTAACGCATGACTTTTCTTTCTTGTTTTATTATTATTATTATTACCGGACTCCGCCCAACCCCTGAACTTCCCGCTTAGATATTTTTTTTAACACATAAGATAAATAGAACTGAACTGAAAATTATCCTCAATGAGGAGGTCAGAGGTTCTGAGTCCCCCTTCCCCCGACGAAAAATCCCAGGTTCCTTTTTCGCTTAGTGTTTAATTATTTTAAATCATTTACGCACAATAATATATTTATTTATTTATTGTGAAAAACGGGCGAGAAAACGAAAATTTATTTAATTAAATTTGAAAATCCAGGGTCCCACCTCTCTTGCATGTGCCCATGTAAAGCGGTTTTCTGTACCATCTATTATACTATTCAAATTGTTCATCATGATGTCAATGACCCACTTTTACTATTAAGCAAGTAAGTTGTTTCTTGCAAGGCTGAATATTAAAGAGTTCCGCCTTCCCCAAACCGGCCAAACTGCACTTTAAAAAGCAAAAAGGAAACCATGCTTGTAGTAAAACACAAGTTCAAGCTTACGGACAAGGAAATTTTTCGTCAAGTGTGATAGGAAGAGGAAACTTTGATATTTGCTATTACATACTATGTTTGAGCGAGCCTATTATTAATTTCTATTGTTGCATTAGCGTGCACCCAAGATAAATGCATTGGAACCACGATAACTCGACACCATATAACCCGACTACCCCTGTAACTCGACATATCGCTCCCTTGCTTCAAAAGTGTCACAACTCAAAAATTGGGTTTTTCGAGTTATGGCTGCCATGCTACTTGGTTTTTACACCTCTACCAATCACTTAAAGTACGAGATAGTGCACAGAAATTCCAGCCACCAGGTAGCAATTGTTTTCGCAAGCTGGCCATTGACCCTTCCACAGCACGGAAATAGTTTCTAGCATTTTCTTAAAAAAGAAGTTTTTTGAATTATGCCACTTTTGAAGCAAGGTTGCGATATGCTTAAAAAGTTTATTAAAATGGTTGTTATAATGCTAATTGCAATAAGGTAGAAACCAGCTTAAGTCGTCAACAATTTGAACAATTCTATCAGAGCTAATCTGTATAAATTGATCCTCCATGGATCAGCACTTATACATTAAAATACATTGTTTTCTTCTGTAATCCAATTTAACTTCATATTTTACTCAAAAGTAATTTTGACACATTTAAGAAGCATTTTCTCAGCTTATTCCTTATCAGTTACTATAAGTCCATGATTTAGAAACCAGTTGGATGTGCCAATCTCAAAACTTTCTTCCATCTCATATATTTTAATATTTCAAAATGTTGTTACAGATGTCAATATTTCATTTTCATTAGTTCAATACTATATCAACTTTGACTTTCATCTTAAATTTCTGCTTCAGTCAATTAATCGGAGTAAAAACGAGTTAATCTCGATCATGATATTTATTAAAATCACGAATAGTCGTCTTATCAGGATGGGAAGTTCCCGTCGATTCCCGAGCCACTGGTGTAGAATAGAACTACGAAAATTAAGAAGATTACACAAAAATCCCTATTACAGCGCCCCCTTCCGGTGGAATTTTTCCACATTCAGGGAGGGCCTTCTTGCCATGGCCAAACACATACACAAAAATTTTGATTCAATTCTATGCATAACTTCATACACTTTTCGATGGTACAGTATTCAAAAGGGTACAATATACAAAAATCGCTATTACAGCGTTCCCTATCCGCGAATTTTTGCCAAATTAAGGAAGGACCTGCTTGCAATAGCCAAGAACTTAAGAAAAATTTTGGTTCAATCCGATGCATAACTTCATGCACTTTTCGATGGTACAATATTAAAAATGGCACAAAAATCGCTATTACAGCGCCCCCTACCGGCGAATTTTTTCCCAATTAAGGAAGGACCTGCTTGCCACTTGCCATAGCCAAGAACTTAAAAAAAATGTTGGTTCAATTCTATGCATAACTTCATACACTTTTCGATGGTACAATATTCAAAATAGTACAAAAGTCGCTATTACAGCGCCCCTTTCTGGCGGATTTTTTCCAAATGAAGGAAAGACCTGCTTGCCATAGCCAAAAACTTTTTTAAGAAAATTCGTTCAATTCTATGCATAACTTCATACACTTTTTGATGGTACAATGGCGACTGAGAGATGGACACATGGACAGACAGACATTTTCTATAAACATATTTTTGGGGGGTCTCTGTCACCTAAAACGTGCAAATCCGTCGAAAACCGGAAGTCGAAAAAAAATTTCGATTACAATACTTTCTTCTATTGAAGATAGAAGAAAGTAATAAATGAAATCAGTTTATATAATAATTTTGTTCAACTATTTAATAATTCCAACATTATTACGTATTTAATAGTATATATTTATTTAATATATATATTTATGATTTTCTAATCATACTACATAAATGATTTAGAATACAGGAACAGGGTGCCATGAAAGAATTTCCCAATTTCAATGGTATATTATAACCGTTTAATTTAGACTATTTACAACAAATCATACATCAAATTGAAGGTAAACTATCCTAGTTTTTCTTACAAACGTTCAATATGTGCACTTTTAGTAATACGGCACACACCCAACCTAGAACTCCTATAATTGGAGTCTTAACCCAACCTAAAGTCCAATTCTTCTCACACTTCGGTTAACAAGTCCGGAGTAATGGAAGCAATTTTCAGTCTCTTCAATTCTGTCTTCACACTGGCAAATCATTAGGTAACGGCGGAATGTGGACACGACCTTTTATAAAGCCCTAAAGGAAAAACGACTCTTACGACACAAAGCTAAAAACATGGTATAAAAGTGATATGCCTAATTCTGAAATTAAGTGAAAATTTCAATTTGGTAATTTGTAAAAAGTAAAAGTTCAATTTGTCGCGCTTAAGTTGTGTTGGAGATGACACATTATTCCATGGAGGTGACAACCTTTAATAGTAATGATGAATATAAGTTTTATTGTCCATTTACTAGATTGAAAAACGCTTATGGTTGCGATATTAGTTTGTTTTATTCTTTAAGAGGTATAATATGTTATTTCAATGAAATACAGAAAGTCAAATAACACATCAAAACAAAAACTGGATTACAATACAGGTAAAGAACACTATTCTTGAGTAACATGTTAAGAAAGAACAAAACTCAAATTAATTTTTTTATTAAATAATATTGCAGTTTTGAGGGATCAAATCAATGATAAGTTGTAACCGATTGTTCCCTTTCCGCTATTTAAAGCACACAAATTTATTTTTCATATCTTATGATTGCTTCTTGCTCCTTACTGAAAACAAATTCGTTCTTGGATCCCGAACATCTTTGCATATTTTTATCTTCTACGTAATCTTCAACTGAGGTCATATTTGCTAAATACAGATTAACAGGACCTAACTGAAATCTTGTGCATACTGCGGTATTCCTTTATTATTTTTTCAGAAAGGACAAGTCTAAAGGCTTTCTTTGACTTTTGAGACTTCTCGTTTTTTTTTTCAAAATTTTTCTCGATTTGAGTGGTCAATACTGAACTGAATTTCAGGCATTTTCTTACTTTAGGAGAAACATTTTCACCTTTCAATATTTTCTGTACCTTCTCTTTTGGACTGTTTAAATGTTTTCGTTTATGTATGATACGTTGATAACTTTTCTTATAATAATCTTTTTTCTTTTATATTTCAACTTTTTATAACATTTTTAAGCTCTTTTTCAAACAATTTTATTCTTTAGTATGCCTTTGTTTTGTTTCTGTTAACAATTTTTCGACCACTTTTTAGCCGACTGGTACCTGTTCTTCCTATCACATCTTTAACATTCGCAATAGGATTATTTATAATTTCTGAATCATTATCTGTTTCTGGTGTAGTAGAATTTAAAAGAACTTGCTTTAATTTTTCTTTATTTGCTTTCTTCTCTCACTTTTCCTTGTCTTCTGTACCCGATTCTTTTTTTGTGCACGCTTCTGTCGTTCACTCAATTGAGAAACAGCTTTTATTTTTCTTTATTTTTTCTTCTTGTAATACTTTTTACGTTCTTTTTTTTTCTTACATTTTTCATACAATTCTGGATTTTCTTTAATTTTATCCCGTCTTTTTATTTTTCTTCTTTACAGAATTCTTTTTGCTTTTTGCCCAAGCCATGATAACTAAAAAATATTTAAAAATATTAACGTGCAATTAGATAAAAAATAAGTAGATTGATAGATAAATAGAAAATACAGCACTGTAAATACGATTGCAGAGTACTTTAGTGTGGCCATATTATTTAAATATATTAAATATTAAACAAACATTCTTTTAATATTTATTTATCAAATTGGCTAGCATAGAAAAACTGAAATTTTAAATTTAGTTCTGTTTTTATTAATATTTTTTTAAGTTTAGAAGATCGGGAAATTCAATAAGAGTCTTTAAAATAAAGTTTAATTAAATCTAAAATTTAACTTGTATTGAAAGAAGTACTGAAAGGTATTACAAAATCAAACTTTTATAAAATTAATTATTTTAGAATTAAAAATTTTCAGTTTCAAAAAATATTTTTATTAATATAAAATTATCCTTAAAATAAAAAATATAGGTTCAATAATTAAAAATATATTTTAAGTATCATTAAAATATTGTTTACATCAATAAATGTCACATCCATGGGTCAATAACACGTCCAAGATACAACAATGGCATGGAAGTGACATATCTGAGAGTAAGCCTAACATTTTCCGAACTATGCACAACATGAACATAATGCTACTTGGATACAAAATTAAATAAAGCAATTTAACGCTAATTATCGACAGAATTCTGCTATTTTAAAAACTGATAAAATTAATGAGGCCATGGAGATGACACCCAATTAAAGTACACTATAGTAATTAAAAGTTTTTTAATAAAATCTAAATGAAGTAACAACTTACCATGCGTCAGAAATATTCCATCCAATAAGTAGCTGCCTGTAGTTAATTTGTATTCCAAGTTCTAGATTATGTTTCCATCTAGCAGATTTTTAGATAACTATAACTGATATGTCATGGAAGTAGTTCTAATTCTAGGGAATGGAGTGCCTTGGTCTCTAATTTTTTTTAAATATAAATTTTCAAAATTTTCTTTTAAAAAGTAAGTAACGTATATCCATTTTTTAACTTAATACATTTTATACGATTCTTTTCGTTTATCTTATGGGATATATTCATGTTGCAAAGTAAAAACAGGCATGGAGGGACATACCATGGAGGTGACATTTAGTATCATTTTATTATTTTTTTTAATATAAATTTTCAAAATTTTCTTTTAAAAAGTAAGTAACGTATATCCATTTTTTAACTTAATACATTTAATACGATTCTTTTCGTTTATCTTATGGGATATATTCATGTTGCAAAGTAAAAACAGGCATGGAGGGACATACCATGGAGGTGACATTTAGTATCATTTTATTTTTTTTTAAGTTTTAAATTTCAAATTCATTCTAAAGTATTTTTTAATACAAGTTTTAGATGTGCCTTCATAGATTATCTATTTAGTTGAACAATTATTTGCATAAAAGTACAAAAAAAATTGATTGGGACTCAAATTTCCACTTAATTTCAGAACTACCCATATAATACCTTTATTTAGATTAATGCTCGTTTAAATAAAGGTATTATATTACTTTTATAGCATTTTTTTTAGCTTTGTTTCATTATAAGTGATTAGCATATATATTTTTATGACTCTAACGACTTTTAAATCTTCAGCCCAGCAATAACGCTTTACGCTAAGGCGTCGCCATTTTGCGTATGTGGTACTGCAAGCGAGTCCATAACAAAGCAGTACTCGCGCATGCGCTTCTCTAAAACTGTTTGAGTTATTCTTTATTTGTGACCTTGAACCAACACTATACAACGCTTACAGTTGATACTATTAAAATTTATAATTGGAACGTTCTTTTATGGACACTCTGTATATAAACTACAGTAAAACCTCCCTGAAGCGACCACATTCCGTTCCAATAAAAATTAGTCGCTTCGACAGGTGGTCTCTTAATGGAGGTTATGTTTAAATCTAGATTTTAATTGTTGGAAAAAGGTAAGAATTAATGTTACTAAAATTTATTTTTTACGTTAGGAAAAAATATGAAAATTTAAGTATCAAGACAAAAGTTAAAGCATTAGCGTTAAATTACATAAGTACTATATCAATAAGTATAATATTAATTACATAAGTTAATTACTGCCGAGTTAAAAAAAATGAAAACATTAACGTTTGCTTTGATTTTACCGTTTTATCTTCTATAACTTTTATTTCTAAGTCCTTTCGAAGTTCAGTCAATAAATGCAATTTTTTGGACGGGAACAAATTATGACGATTTCATTCATTTATCTATTTCTTTGTGAGTTTCTTGACAGAAAAGGGCAGGGGAGTTTATTGATCGTCATTCTTAATTTGTCACCAGAGTTAAAGCCATTGCCTAAAAAGGCACAAAGGAGTTTAAACACTTAAAAGTTACCGGAGTAAAAAAAAAAAAAAAAAAAAAACTTAGTTTAGAAGTTTGATGAATAATGCGCTCTCCGGAATTATTTTTTTAATAAAACCTTCTTCAAGCGACCAGGAAAAATGGAATTTGTTTCATTTTCTTCCAAGAAATGGGTCGCTCATGGAGGGAGTTTAACTGGGATGGTCTGTGAATAGAGGTAAAATTAGTATTGAGCGTATGGGAATAAATTTCGTTCCATGAAATAGGTCGTTCAGGAGGTGGTCACACAGGGAGGTTTCACCGTATTTATAAGTATGAAATTATGTAGAACTTTGCTAACTCCACATAAACGGCATTTTAAAAACTAGAGAACAGGAATTCTGCTTTTTCAGAATTTAGTGTCGCTCCAGGCATTTCCATTACTTCATTTTCTTCTGATGGACTGGTGGCTACTATTATTATGAAACAGCCATTATAAATGAAGTGTTAGGTGAAGATGAAAGATCAGTCGTAAAAAGTTAGAACTCTGATTTTCTGGTCAGAATGGGAAGAAAAAAATGGCCATAATTTTTTTTGAAAAAAAAAAAAAAAAAATTATGGCTTATTCTCTCTCTCTCCCCCCCCCCCCCTCCATTCTGACCAGAAAATCAGAGTTCTAACTTTTTACGGCTGCTCTTTCATCTTCACCTAACACTTCCTTTATAATGGCTGTTTCATAATAATAGTAGCTACCAGTCCATCAGAAGAAAATAACTCGGTTAAGCGGGACTTTACTGCACTACAAAACACATTTCAATTTTAAGACTTAAAGCACACGTTTTATTTTATGTAAAATGTCGTCATTCGCATCCGCTTAAGAATTCCACAATTACGATCTACTCTTAAACATCTACAGTAAAGCATGCATAGTACATCACTATCGCAAAATAATGCACAAATGCAGCAAAAAGATGCCGTCATTCAAGAAAATCGACAAAAAAACGGCTATGTAATGATTCATAGATACTTAAAATTAAATATAGTTTAAAATAGCTTCATTGTTTTAACAGAAATCATTCGTTTCTATTTTTTTTCAAAATAGCACGTATTTTAATTACATTTTCTTTCGGTTGTTATGAGAAAATGGCAACAAAAATATATAATTACTATTTTCCAACTATACTTCCGTTGCCAATATTAAGCAAATGGCTCTAAAATCTACAAAAAAATTAATATTTCAAAAATAAATGGAGATACAGTTTTCAAACAAAATGCATTTAAAAGAGCTTTTTTTTTTCAATACAACGGTATAAAAATTGAAAATGTGCGATGCTTAGAAGTTTAAAAAATTACCATGGAGTATTTAATCGTACTGCTTTTTTTTGCGGCTAGCTTCTGTAAGGTAACGTTATTTTTTGGAGACTTCACAAAATAAGCTGGGAGAAAGAAATAGTATACCGTACCGGGGGCTAAAAAATCTCCGTAATGTGCTGATTTACCAAAATTCCACTACGCATAACAGTATCCGGACAAGTCTCTACTGTAAATAACTGTAATACTAAGTAGCCGTAACAGGATGGCCACAAGTCAGAAAAAATTTTAGGGAAAAATAATAGTATTTTCTTATTTTTAAAAAAAATCGCCTTATTTAATCGCGCGATTAATTCAAGTGAATTTTTCTATAAGAAAATATTGATACCTTCCATGAAAAATTTCCTTGTGCAAAAACACAAAGGTAAGAAACAATTCCTTAAAGTCGGTTTTATGTATTTCTCAAAAATTACCTGTCTTCAACTACAAAAATATATTTATTAAACAAAACAAAAAAAATCATAATTTGGTAAAGAATGCTGTTAGTAATTTTACATAAAACTTTTACAAAATTGGATGAAAGAAACTTTGCACCTCTACAAGATATAAAACCAAAGTGTATATGTCTACATTTTACAACTACACTCTCTTATGAAATTCAGTCGTATTGGCAATCATCTGATAGATGTAGATCAGATAAAGAAAAAAATATATATCGGAAAGAGTAAACTGTCAATGATGGTAACTCTAACGGAAACGTATCGAGTTGCAGAAACCTTGATATTATTTACGATTTCAGAACACATAAGGTTTAATGACACTGAAAGCTGCAAGGCACAAAACTGGATTGGATCTGGTTGGAATAGAAGACATTTTCGCAATTTATTTATGCAGCAAGATAGTAACTACAAAATGTCTTAGCAGTGGCGTAGAAATATTAAAATTATGGTAGAGAGGGTCAAATAGTTATTTTCAAATTAATTGAACAATTGCAATTATCTATATAAATCTGAAGTTAAGCTAATATTATAAAAAAGTAAAGTTTTGTTTGTAGGCGGAAATCTCTGGAACTACCGAGCCGATTTCGAAAATAACGGCCACAAAGTACTCATCATGCATGACAGACCATCTCTGCTCCAACACTGTAACGCCCAAGGGAGTGAAGGGGTAAAAAACATTCTAAAATTGCGATTTCTGCGATATTGTTGTGGCTAGAAAATTGAAATTTTATGTGGTGATTACCTTTAACCCTTTATGTTCTGAATTATGAATTCATGAAAATTTTATCTTCTAAAGCATTTTTCGTGAATTGTTTAAACTACGTTAGAAGATTTACATAATCATTTAAAAATTTTTAGAAGGATTTTAGAAGGATTGAAGGATTTAGAAGGATTAATTAAATTTGAAGTTATAGGGATTTTATGCAATATTTATAACACCACTCAAATCTTTTATTTTAAATATTTTCTTAGTATTTTGTAGAATTAGGAAATGTACAAATATAATGTTCTTACAATTTCCGAATTGAAAAATCCCCCCTCCCCCCCCCCCCTAGCCTGAAAAGATGCAAAGGCAAAAGAAATCATCCTTTTAAAAATATTTCCTTTTTGTGTAACCAATAATGCTTTTGGAACAAGATAAAGTAATATATAACTCATTATATACTCACTATAACTCATTCTAAACTGTATTACAACTAATCGGTGTATTAAATGAATTTTATAACAAGTTATTCTCATGGTACTTATAAGTACCGTCAGTAGATAAAGGGTTAAGATGTAAATGTTCCGTAAGAACGGTTTCTAAACAATTGGAAATTTAAAAGAGTAAAATGGGCGAAAAATTTTCTAAAAACATTACATTCTATATTACGATTAATTTAGAACTGTTAAGGACTAGTAACTTGACATGAATGTTACTTTTAAGATGTAAATTCTCGCAATAGAACAATTTCTAAAATAAAAAAAGAAAAAAATCGAAATATAAAGACTGTTGGAACAAAAAAAAAAGTTCTAAAATTGCGCTTTCTGTGATACTGATGTGGCTAAAAACTTGAAATTTCTCATGGTGGTTACTTTTAAGATGTAAATGGAATGGTTTCTAAAACACTCGAAATTAAAAAATTGAAATGAGCAGAAAACTTTCTAAAAACGTTCTAAATTACGATTTATTTAGAATTTTTAGGGTTAGGGCTATATACTGGAAATATATAATAAAACTAGATATCTTTTTACCTCAAACAAATGAAAGATCTCAGGCAATTTAAATGCAACACAACGGGCTACTAATTAATAAAATATTCATGAGACTAATTAATAGTTCAAAGTAATTATTCATGTCAGTATTACAAAATCAACATTATCATTATTATAGACTAGAGAACAGTAATTCTGCTTTTTCGGAATTTAGTGTCATTCCCGATGAAAAAAAAAAAAAAAAAAAAAAAAAAAAATATATATATATATATATATATATATATATATATATATACAGTAGAGTCCCGATTATCCGAGTTAATCGAACTTATACCTTTGGAATGGATCATTTTCTTGGCTGTTTCATAATAATAGAAGCCATCAGTCCATCAAAAGAAAATAACCCGTTTAAAGCGGCAAATCGGTTAAGCGGGGCTCTACTGTAGTTCAGTTTTAAGACTTAAAACAAGCGATTGTATTTTATGTAAAAGGGCGTCATTCGCATCCGCTTAAGAATTCCACATTTACGATCCACTCTTAAACATCTAACAGTAAAGTATGCCGAGGACGTCACAATCGCGAAATAATACAGAAATGAAGCAAAAAGATGCCGTCGTTCAAGAAACTCGAAAAAGAAAAAAAAACGGCTATTTAATGACTTATATGCCTTTATTTGTTTGTAACATTAATATAGATACTTAAAATTAAATATAGTTTAGAATAGCTCTATGTTTTAACAGAAATCATTCGCTTATATTTTTTCAAAATAGCATGTATTTTAATTGCATTTTTTTCGGTTGTTATGATAAAATGGCAACAAAAATATATAATTACTATTTTACAGCTATTTTTCCTTTACTTTCTATAGAAATGGAGTACTTCCGTTGCCAATATTAAGCATATGGCTCTAAAACCTACAAAAAAATTAATATCTCAAAAATAAATGGAGATACAGTTTTGAAACAAATTGCATTAAAAAGTACCTTTTTTCCCAATACGACGGTATAGAAATGTAAAATGTGCGATGCTTAGAAGTTAAAAAAAATGCTGTAGGGTATTTAATCGTACAATGATACATGTAATTTGTTTTACGGCTGGCTTATACGACGTAACGTTATTTTCTGGAGACGACACAAAATAAAATGAGAGAAAGAAATAGCATACCGGGGGCTATTAAAAGATTAAAGTTACTGAATTCTAGAAAGGCATCAAAATCAAATTAATATGAGGTGATGGGGTTTGAGAAGAGCAGAGTCCACATAAGAGAAAAAAAAAAAAAATAGATTTCACAGAAAATAAACTGAGTGTCAGTGTATGTAAATGATTTTTCTGTTAAAATATTTAAGAGTTAAATATCCCAAAACTACTTGAAATTTTACTTGCACAGTAATATATGAAGAAAATGAAACTGCGAGTTTAAGGTTTCAAAATATTAAATACCAGCAAAACCGGCTTTTTGCAAGTGTAGTTGTTGTGATATTCGTGTGCCTTTAAAATGGATGTTGAATTAGTTAACAGCAAATTTCATGTGAAATTCCACAGAAATCGTAATTTAGAACGTTTTCTGCTCGTTTCATCCTTTTAATTTTCGAATTTGTTTAGAAACCATATTCTTAGCGAGCATTTGTATCTTATAAATAACTGTCATGCCAAATTTCTACTTTCTAGTCCCTCCAGTGTCACAAAAATAGTAATTTAGAACTTTTTTTCAACTACACCTTTTTCAATTTATATATTTTTTAAAAACTTCTTTGCGTTTGTGTCTTAAGCAGCTATGTAAAATTTCAAGTTTCTATGCTTAACAATTCCATAGAAATCGTAATTTAAAACGCTTTTCGCTCACTTCACCCTTTTAAATTTTGAATTTTTAGAAACCGTTCTTAGAAAGCTAACTACTATGCCAAATTTCAAGTTTCTAGCCCTTTCAGTATCACAAAAAAATCGCAACTTTAGAATATTTTTCGCACCTGCAACCCCTTGGGGATAACGGCATAAAATATTGCCTATGTTGGAGCAGACATTATCACCATTAATTTGTCAACATTATGCTTTTTAAATCAGTTCGGTAGCTCCAGAGATTAACCCCGTACAAACTAATAAACAAACGTTACGTCTATAACATTAGTATAGACAGAAGGTTCAAAATAAAAATATGACAGATGACATTAGGACCTTTGATCTGCAGATTAATTAGTTAGAAATGAAATCGGTATTTTTAGTATTTCTTTAACCCTTTGCAACTCAACAACCCCGATTTGAAAAATTCCTACACAGATATTAAAATGCATCCTTTTAAGCATGGAAAAAATAATAAAAAAAATTCAGAATAGAAAAATAAAATTTTATTTGGGAAAATGGGTTTGTTGCATATCTGCAACGTCTTGCCAAATGGCACAAAAACTGAAAATTTTTTAAACAATTGTTAGTTTTGTTGTAGCCAAGTCCCACACCACATTTCTCACAAACAGTTTGATTAAAGTTTTTACAATCAGGGTATTTACAACGTTTTTTTTTTTTTTTCGTGCCCAATATGGCCAGTGCCCAATTTCGTCTAGGCGCACTTGTTTTGGTGGAATATGTTGAGTAGGCACTCTATGCTTTTTCTGTTGAATTCTATTGTCTACGAGACTTTTCCCTTTTTTGTAAGCTTTGGACTTGAAGTTAATTTTACAGAGGGGGGGGGGGGGGATCCCTAACTTACCCTATAGCAGTTAAATAATATAAAAACAGACTAATGTTTCCCCTTTTCAATAATTATGCTCTTCTGAAAGAAATGCAACTTAAATAACCATTAGAAGATATTTTCGATGATCTTTCGATTTTTCGATATTTTTAAAAAATCCATTACAAGGGAAGATATGGCACGTTATTGCAGATCTGCAACAAACAAAAGTTTACGTTTATCTTATACATATTATAAATTTCCTAGCTCGAAAATGGTCTTTAAATAAAGAATTTAAACTCACCTTTGAAAACAATATACTTTTAGACGTCTGGAGACTTTTTTAACTCCTGTATTTCAATAGCTGATCAAGCAATAAATCAAACTTTGGCGCGAAAAAAAAAAAATCAGTATCGACATTTGTTGCGGATTTAATGAAATAATTATGTTAATAGTAGTGTAATAGAATAACAACAATTAACAAAATCGTCTTTTTAAATTTACTGTTGAAATAACAGTGACGTTTTGGGTATGTTGCAGATCTGCAACACAGTGATACAAAGGGTTAAGTACAGAGTTGTTTTTTTTTTCACTCTTTTTATATTTAACTTAACTTCATTTCTGTATTAAAGATGGAATTTTTTAATCGATTGTTCACGCACTTCCTGATACGCTAGAACTATAAAAATTATATACAAAGGTGAGTTTCCGATGGCAATATAACATTTTAATATTTTAGAGCCTAAGTATAAGTTAATAAATTAATTTTAAGGCATATTTTTGTTAGCCGGGCGCAGGCGATAAATCGAAAAATATCCTTTATGGTTACAACTGTTTACGAGTTACAAAAACAATGGAGTTAATGATGCGCAAACCACTCGCGCAAAATTGGCAACTACCGTGGAACTGTAACAAAGAAATGTTTTAGAATTAAAAAGTAAAAAATGCAAACTGAAATAAAGAATTTAATATATAGAGGAAGTTCGGGTATTATGGAATGGTCAGACAATATGGAATACATCAATATCTGGCGCATACGGTGTTGCAGCCAAACGTAAATCTGCCCTACGACTTCCTAGTACTCCCATGAGGCACTGTGCTCAGTCAACACCAGCGCTAATAGCGTCGGAGTTGGCTCAGTTCTGTTTGGATACCTGTTGTTCGAGCGGCACGGTGAAATAAACTCTTATTCTCAATTTTCGCAGGTAAATTTTACAAAATTCGTAAGGTACTTGTACCCAATATGGACAGTGCTCTCAATATGGACACCCCTAATATCGTTAAAAGTAACAATTTTGATCGAGAGATGGCGCTACATGTCCGTAACAGTTAAAAAGATAATTAAGACTGGAAAGTGCAAAAAAGCGTGCTGTTCGTCATTTTGAAAGAAACTTGTTGTTTCGTGGTGTGCTGATCGTAATTACAGGTAAGTTTAAATTCTTATTAGATATGGTAAAATTACTTTAAATATTGAAAAGTGGAATGTTTTACAAAGTTGATAAAACATATTTTCGATTCCTATTGCATATATTGCTTTAAAATGTTTTCTTTGTTTATTTATTACAAGATTTAGTAAAACTATGCCCGATTCCCAATATAAACACCTTATGTCCACAATGGAAATACAGCAAGAGAATCTTCAGATTCACAAATTTGTAAAATATCTGTTTAATGTCATCTGAAAAATCCTCCAAGAAACTTCCTCCAAAAAGCCCTTGCAGAAAAATCAAAAGAAGCCTCCCCGAAGTAAGGTATCTGTTGGCGAAATCGCAGGTACCAACTGTATGACTTCCTGAACAAAAGAGAGCTGGTACTGCTTCTTATGAAGTATTGATGCTGTTGCAGACATGCGGCAGATATGTCCATGAGGACTGTGTGGGACTTACCGCCCATGATGAAGAAGTTTTTATTTGTCCATCCTGTGAGGACTGAGTAATAACAGATGTTAATTCTGCAGACAGATGCAATGAAACTAAGCAAAACCAACAATATTATTTCATGATATTTTGTAGTAACTGAGGTGCTTTGCATGGGTCTTTAAAGAGCCACAACCGAAAATGACCCTCCCCCTTTCTAAAGTGCATGTTCTGAAGATATTTACTGTGCACCCCCCCCCCTCCCCCGCAATACTTTAAGATATATTTCTTTTATCCCCTCTCCTCTAAAATCCCTTGGAAGAGTGGCTCTTACATACACCCTGTGCAGTCGGTCAATAAGGAGCCACCTGTCCATAATAGGGACAGATGGTTCCTTATATGGTCACTTGTAAACATTTTTTGTTTTTATCATTAAAATTAAACCATAATAATTACAAGGTCGCTAATTTTAATAATGATAGCCAACAGTCCAGGGATAGTGGTCATATATTTGTGAAAAAAATCCATTTTCCTTAGGTATCCATATTGGGTACAAGTACCTTATTAATTATAAGATCTCATTGTCAGTGATGTTAACCAGGTTAAGTATAAAGTTGAACAGATATGATTATTTCTGTGTTAGTCAGTTTTCCTCTGTGCTGACTTGTTGACGAGCGAAAAGGTTATGTTTTTCAAGATGGTGTGTCGGGTAACATGGAATATCAACTAGCAAGGGTCAATGCAGGTTTTAATTCTTGGGGCCCATTTTGTGAAAAGTAAAAGTTATTTTTGTGAATTTTATAATATTTTTGTGATAAATAACATTTTGTAAAGAAAGTTGAAATCCAGTTACTCAAATTCGAACCAAGAATTTATAAACAAAAACTTCTTTAAATCCCTTTGCTAAAGTTTTTTTTTTTCGAGACCTGGTTTTATTTACAAATTACACATTTTAAAACAGTTTTTATGAAAAAGAATGTTATGAAAGGGGCCTATTTTATTAATAGGAATTTTGTGAAGGGACCTGTTTTATTAAGTTCATTTTTGTGAAGGGCCCATTTTATTAAATTTATTTTTGTGAAGGGGCCCATTTTATTAAATTTATTTTCGTGAAGGGGCCTATTTTATTAAATAATTTTTGTGAAAGGGCCCTAAGTAGGCCCCAAATTTTGCCTGGATCCACCCCTGACTAGACAACTATTTTCAAACGAGTCTAGAAATTAAAACAAATTTTCAAACAATCTGATGATTTATAGATGATGTACCAAGGTTTACTCATTAAATAATTTTGGTTATTCTTTTAAATCGAGGTTTATCTTGAAATTTTAATATTCCTTATAATACTATTCCATATTACCTGACTGGTTGCCATTACCTGAAAAGTGCATTTTAAAAAAAAAGCTAAATATTGATATGTATTTATTTCTTCGACTTTAAACGCATTAAAAATGTGTTGAGAAGCAGTCAAAGTTTGTTCTGTACTAACTTTTAATGTATCTCAAAATTTTTATGCTGATGTACAAATAAAAATGAAATGGTATTCCATAACACTCGAACTCCCTCTATATATCTTAGTTTGGAATTGGGCGGGGGAGGGGGGGGGGGTGAGACCCCTGAGACCTAACATTTTCAATTTCTCCGTCTCTTAGCAACGCAAGGAAAATGGAACTACATTCGATTACATTGGAATTCGATTAAATTTCAGCCATCATATAGCATGTGATTTTCGATAAGCACTCATTATCAAAATACAGTGATTTATTTTTATCTTAAGTTTTCTCTCAACAGATTGCTGTAATATTGGTTATTGAGATAAGATATATCGCACTCTGCCTGAATTTGATCGTTTACCCAGCGCCAGCAGAGAATGAATTTAATTTTTATAAATCAAAGGTTAATGTCACACAACATAGTTAATTTCGACGGCCATGGCTTTTGTGTCAAAAACGATACCTGTGCTGCAGCTGTCACATAGGCGTTAGTTTCGACGCTCCTATTACCACCAAAAGAGAGATATTCTACTAATCGATCTTTTTACTGGTCCGGCCCGGCCCGAGAATAAATCTGACCGAAAAACTCCGCTCAATTTCTACAAAAAATGTGGATTTTTCTTAACCAATACTTAAAATCCTTTCAAATGCCTTACAATTAAAATCCTTTTAAAGGAATATTATACACATATTTATGCAAAAGTTTAGATTACAGTATATTTCAGAATATATGTTCGCAAGGCATGGAGTCGGTGCCAGATTAAGTCATCAAGAGGCCCTTTGGCAACTTATATCTCGATCCACTTTTTCCCATCCCGGTCTTTCAAAACCAGATTTTAACTTGAAATGATTTTAATTTGATTTTAAGTTCTCAAGTAACTCCTATTATGATAAAAAAAAGTATTAACTTTTTTTAATATAAGCACTGTATTCGATTTTTTTAAGAATATTTATACTATTTAAAAATATTTTTCTATTAAAACTTAACCTGAGCGGAAAATTAAATATGTTTGAATTTCTCATTGCCATGGGGTAGAGGTCTGCACCGGACGGAATTTACAGCCCCGGGCCCGACCCGTTGCAAACACTAAAAGTTCAGCCCGGGCCCGGACCGGCCCGTTTGTATTTACGTGGTTCATGGCTCGAGCCGTACAAAAATCAGTGAAATTAGACCTCCCTCAATTTCCACAGAAAATACCGATTTTTCTTATCATACAATTGAGATTTTCTAGAATACTGCATACATATTGGTAACGGACGCTTCCGAATAGCGGACACGTCTGTTTTGGTGGACACTTTTTCGATCCCCAACATCTGTAAATCTATATATTTTTGCCTCTCTAAAGCGGACACCTCCAAATAGCGGACTAATTCCGCACTCCAGAGGTGTCCACTATTAAGAGGTTTTACTGTATTTTGGTTAGGAGGGGCCTTGAAAAGCTCCTGGGCATTGGACCCCAGACAATCCTAATCGGGCTCTGTCCGTCCCGTCCCATTAAAAAAATTAATCCGCCGGCCCGTGCCGGACCCGTGCAGATCTCTACCACGGGCCTCATAAAGAATACAGGGCATATAAGCCATTGTCTTCTCTGACCATTTGGTAATCCAACACTCCGTGAAATACGGAATTACTATATTAATGAAAACTTAAATAATTACATTCAAATGTAATAAATGTAATAAAAATAACAAAAAAAACTAGTTTTAGAAGGTAAAAAAGTTCTATAGAGAAAATTATAAGGTTTAAAAATAAATTCTCTTATTTATTAAACCAACAGAATTTTTCAAAACGTTAATATTCCCTACTTTCACTATTTGACAATCTAACACTCCATGGAATACGGAATTACAACATTAATAAAATCTTAGATAATTACATTCGAATGTACTAAAATGTAGTTTATGGAGAAAGAAAAACTGTATAAAGAAAAAATACCGTAGATTAAAAAAAAAAAATTCTGTCTCTCTATATATATATATGTTCATTTATCCATATATTGATTTTAGAGATACGAGTTGCAACCCGTCGAAATTCGACGAACTAAAATGTTAGAAAGGAACTTCAGATCGAATTTATAATAAACCTACAAAAATAATTACAATTAAAAATTCATCTAACATTGGTTGTCTCACTCTTTCTTAAAACAAATAATATTTTTTACCTAAAATTGCCAAAATATTATTTCCACAAACTTCAACTGCTTAAATTATTGAAAAATTAAACTCTATTATAATACGTAATCAAAATGAGTAATTATGATGAATTTATCGATTGAGGCTCTTATGTTTGTTTTTACGGGATGAAAAATCAGTAAAAAGTATTTCACTTTGTCACATCATAAAATTTTCCCCCATAAAATCTAAACTGTACGTTATTTTCACATTCTCATAATTTACATACGCACCACACAAATTCACAATTTGAAAGTACTTTAACGCGCAATAGATTATTAATGAATGTATTTCCAAACTTAAAGTCACGTTTGTCCGATGCAACTTTTCATGTGAACTTTAAGTTCTAGTCTCAATACCCGCGAAAAAAAAAAAATTCAGAAATTTGCCTTTAATTGTCATATTGACCATTTAGTATCTGTCAAATATTTAGTTTTATCAAAATAAATGATTATATTGTTTTAAATATGACATAATTTTTACTCACGGAATCATTTTGCCTAGCGTCTCAAACTCAGTATCAGCGTAATGTAAAAAAATCCCTGCCGGCCCGGCCTACAGGCTGAGGTAGATTTCGAAGTTAAGTATACTAATTTCACCAACAAAAACTAAATCATTATTAGATATAAATCCACTTTAACAGTTTTGTCTGTCTGCTTTTGACGAGTTTTTATTTCCTTTTTATATAATATCTGATTTTATCAGAATCATGTTAAGGCGGTATTAAAAAAAAAAAATACTTTTCCATGCTCAACAACTCGAAATTTTCTGGCACATCTTCAGATTCATTTTTAATTTAAAAAATATATATATATGAAACATGCTGAAGTGATTTTTTAAAAGATTTATAAGCGACCTGTGTTTTTATTTTTCTTTCAATTAATTAAAACTTGATTAATAAACTATTATTTTCTCAGTAGGGCAATATTTTTCGTTTCTAACACAATCGCTTCGGGAAATTCTGTTCAAAATGCCCACTTTGACATCATTTTTTGAAATATATTCTGCCTCTATCAAAAAATTGATCATTACTGTAACATTATATAGTTTCTGAATAAGAGAATCTAGCAATTAGATGCGTTTGAGAGCAAAAATGAATTTAAAAATGAGAAAGAAAATAGACAGTTTGGATTTGAATGCACCCTTAATAAGATTTTTTTTTCTTCAACCGCTATGTATTTTTAATTTGTTTTTGCTGTAAGAATTAACCCTATCAAAAACTTGCCTACATAAATGTTAAAGACAATATTAAGAAGATATATGATAAATTCATGGAGATTTTATATCTTGTGAATTGACGGAGTTATGAAAATTCTTCTTCTTCAACCCCCGCTTTTTTGTTTTCGTTTTTAATTTTTTTGCGGTACGAATTGCTCCTATCAAAAACTTGTGAATATAAAAGTTGTAGATAATATTAGGGAGATGTATAATAAAATTAATTGGATTTGATATCTTAAGAATTGACGAAGTAAGGAATTTTTTTCTCCCCAAAACCCTATTTTTTGCGCCCCTTGAACCTATTTTAAATTTTATCAAAAATCTGTGATGCATGAATTTTTGGCGCTATGTTTAGAAGTAATAAAAACTTTAAACTGATTTGATATGTACAAAAATTAAGAAGTTATGGGTTTTTTTCGGTTTTCACAAAACCCCTCCCTATTTCCATCCCCTTTGTCCGCCTTTGCCCATTAACGAACTTGACCGAGATTTTATGTCCCTTGATTTTATGTATCAATTTGGAAGAGATTTGTGCAGAATTGCGGAAGTTATCGTGTCCAGAAGAAAGTGATAACACAATTTGCTTCGGGAAATTCCGTTCAAAATGCCCACTTTGAGATCATTTTTTGAAATATATTCTGCTGCTATCAAAAAATCGATCATTGCGGTACATTATATAGTTTCTGAATAAGCGAATCTACCAATTAAATGCGTTTGAGAGCAAAAATGAATTTAAAAATGAGTCAGAAAATAAGCAGTTTGGATTTGAGTGCATCCTTAATGCAATGATTTTTCCAACACAATCCGCTTCGGGAAATTCGGTTCAAAATGCCCACTTCAACAGCATTTTTTTTAAATATATTCTGCCTCTATCAAAAAATCGACCATTACGGTACATTATATAGTTTCTGGGTAAGAAAACGTACCAATTGGAAGTCTTTGAGAGCAAAAATGAATTGTAAAATGAGTCAGAAAATAAGCAGTTTGGATTTGAATACACCCTTACATAGATGATTTTTTTCTTCAACCGCTATGTATTTTTAATTTGTTTTTGCTGTAAGAATTGGTTCTATCCAAAACTTGTATATATAGATGTTGTAGACAATATTAAGAAGATATATGATAAATTCAGGGGGATTTTTTATCTTTTGAATTGACGGAGTTATGGATTTTTTACTTCTTCAAACCCTCTTTTTGTTTTCGTTTTTAATTTTTTTTGCGGTACGAATTGGTCCTATCAAAAACTTGTGAATATAAAAGTTGTAGATAATGTTAAGGGAATTTATAATAAAATTAATTGGAATTGATATCTTGAGAATTGACGAAGTTATGAATTTTTTTCTCCCAAAAACCCTATTTTTTGCGCCCCTTGAGCCCATTTTTAACTTTATCAAAATTATGTGATACATAAATTTTTGGCCCTATTTTTAGAAGTAATAAAAACTTTAAACTGATTTGATATGTACAAAAATTAAGAAGTTATGGGGGTTTTCGGTTTTCACAAAACCCCTCCCTATTCCAATCCCCTTGGTCCGATTTTGCCCATTAACGAACTTGACCGAGATTTTATGCCCATTGATTTTATGTATCAGTTTGGAAGAGATTGGTGCAGAATTACGAAAGTTATCGTGTTCAGAAGAAAGTGATATATATATATAGATAGATAGATAGATAGATAGATATATAAAGTTTTTTACTGAGGGTGGTTCTGGGTTCTAGGGGTCATGATCGGTGTAGATCTGCAAAAATTTTTCAGAAATTCCAACATAGGAACGATCCCAATAGGTAGTATTTCATACGAAATCTACCTAATATTGAAATGTAACTGATTTATGAACAAAAATGCGTGTTTTTTTTTAATGTCTGACATCATTTTCTGTTCAAAAAGTATAAAAAAGTTACTTTTATTTGTAATGTGAAAATGGCATCAATAAGGATATAATCAATAAAAATAATAAACCATGACTATTTTCCCTTTACTTTCAATATAAATGGAGTACTTCAGTTGCCACAATTACAAAATTTGTATTAAAAACTACAAAAAAATTAATATCTCAAAAACAAATTGAGATACAGCTTTCAAGTAAATTGCATTTAAAAGAGCATTTTTTCCCTTATACGACGGTGTTAAAATTTAAAATATGCGATGTTTAGAAGTTTAATATATAATTGCAAAACCTAAATTTTATTTCAAATTTCAAATTGTTGCCATTCGCAAAATGACGTATGCGTTACGCACAGATATGTTTGTCCTTTATAATATAGATAGGCCATTTTTCTATATCTATAATCGTATTTAAGTATGGATTATTTTTCCTTCATTTTAGGTTTCGGTTTGAAGCGTATCGGGTTTGAGGTCAACGTAAATTATTTCTTGGGTTTGAGTCAACAATATGTTTTGTCAAGTTCGTGTCGTGTTTTAATGTATATCTTAAATTCAGGAAAAAATAATTTGAATGAATAATTTTGATGCAAATTAGAATAATTTGCATCACATTCTAAATTTTTCAGACAGAGGGAATATTTACTTATTTATTTTAATCATGTAAAATTTATGGCTCATTTACTGTTTTATAAAATGTCACAACTTTAAACTAGTCGTTGGGAGCCACCGTAATACGTACCCATCATGGATATACATCCTTCTATATATAAAAAAAAGTTTTGATTTGGAAATGGACCAAGGAAAATCTGCGTAGATATTCCCGGCAGATCGGCATCCAATTTGAATGCTTAAGCATGGCCTTTCTTCGTTAATATTAAAAAAACTGTTGCATACAACAATATTAAAATCGGTAGTATTATACAGAAATGTTTGATAAACACGCTAATGCAGACAGTTTTCAAATCGAAGAATTATTTTAAGAGATATTTAATGCCAAAGTTGGACAAAATCGTTCCATTAAAAAGTTTTATAGGAGCAAAAATGTACATAGGAATTTAATCATTTTTGGATCATTTTATGCGTCAGAATTTCCCGGTGTGCAGACTGTATTTAGTTTTTTAATTTGAATCATTTTTTGAGGTTTTATTTGTATTTTAAATTCAAATTTTCAGCATTTCGAGAGATATTGTTTGCATAATTTAGAAAATTGTATTAATTTAAACTGTTGCCAACTGTATAAACAGCGCAAACAATAATGTTTGCTTCAAGTTAAAAATTTATTTTACACGTGACTATTATAAAAATATAAAAAGCAGGAACTCATTGAAAATTACGTCATAAAAACTATATTTACACGTGAATTTTAAAGAGAAAGAATATTGTAAAATAGTAAATTCATTAACATTCGTTAGAAGTCTTAAATAGGAGAATTTACGTCAGATTACACTTATTACGTAAAATGAACAAAAAATAATATTGCAAAACAGTTTAAATTTAAAAATTGCGCGAGACATTTATTTGATATTTTAAGATGACCATAATATTTCATTTCTAACAAAAGTATTTTTACGTGAATATTAAAAAGAGAAAGAAAAATTTGGTGAAAATTACGTCAGATTATAATTGTCAGATTCAAATTATAATTTAGTCTTCCGAAATCTTTTTAAAGCCGATCAAATTAGTGTGCTGTTAGAGTCTGCGGTATCTGAACGGGGGTTGACGAGCGTAGCTCGTAGGGGGCAGAGCCCCCTAGTAATATAAAACATGAAAATAAAACATGTGTAAATTATTTATAAAATGCATTGCAATTCCAAAATAAAATTTAAAGTTATATTTAAATATTTTTATTACATAGTAAATGCTCTATTACTGAATTGCGGGTATTACTTGATTATGCCGTCGACTCATTTCGACAAATTGTTTAAATCGCCAAACTACTCGCAAAATTATACAAATTGGCATATTTTTTATTTTAAATAACAAATAAATTAGTAAAAGATTAATAAAAATACAAATAAAACGCCAAATTAAAAATCACTTGATGACGTAACAAACACGTGTAAAATGTTTAATGTCAAGTGATTGTGACATTTACGATAATCCATTATTGGCAATTAATCTTATAGTTTGGCGATACGTTTTTGGTCAACGGGATAATCAAGTAGTGCCGAATTGCGTAAAAGAAACATCTTTATAACTCCAAAAATGATAATCATATTAACTAACAGTTTGCTGCGTCAGATTAAGCGTCTCATTTCCAATTAAAATATATCTTTGAATTGAAATTTGAATGAAATACAGGGTCATGAAAAATCGAAGAAGTGTGTGTAAAATAGGATTACAAACATCTCGGCAACTCATTATCCGATCGACTTCATTTTTATGCAAAATTTATGTTTTTTTATTGTCTTTTATATTCACTCCTTGAAATAAGCAATTTCGAAAATTTTTATATATCTTTTATCAGAATGATAACTTCGAGAGTCGGAAAAAAATAATTCTGTATAATCGAAGTTATGGATATTCAATAGGCTTCTTCCCATTATTACATACTAAGTACACACCATATTTCAAGTCTCTATTTCAATTTGTTCGGGAGATAAAGCGTTTGCACACACACAGGTGGACGGCAATTTTTTTTCTTTCTAAAAATATGTTTTTCGGAATTTCCAGTGTCTGAAACGTGTAAATCCGTCCAAAATTTTTTTTTCGATTTTTAAAACGATTACAAGACTTAACCTATACTACGTATGATGGATAAGTAAAAATATGAAATCCTTTCCTTATATATGAGGACGTGAGTTTAAAACTCGCCTTATCGAAAATTTAAAAAATCGAGTTTTCTCTATCAATCTATTCTATTGGTGAAGCTGCATCGAAAAAACATTACAATCTGCAAAAAACTATTTTATTGTGTATTTCTGGCATTGTAAAATTTTTGTTTATAATGAAAACCAATGGACGCAATAAGAGGTTTTTCGCGATTTCCCAAAATTTGATTTTCTGAATAAGGCGAGTTTTGAAACTCACGTCCTCATATATATATATATATTATTTTAGAAAATTAACCCGGCAGGACGGGCGCGGGGTGTTTTGACACCCCACACGCTGGAAAATATTCGTCTGCTGTCGTTGAGTGCTTTTAATTTATTGTTAATTAATTTTTAAAATTAACTATCATTTAACATTTCAGTTATCATTTTTAACGAGAAAGAGTGTAATTATCATGAATTCCACTAACAGACAGAATTCTAAAGTGTTTTTTCGTATTTATGCCATTTAATATGTTTCGGGTGTGCTGACACCCCATGCCCGTTCTCGTGTTACTTTTCGTGGCGCCCGTCCTCGCGGGTTAATGATGAATTCAAGAGGCGAGATGAATTCACTAAGGGTACAAAATCCTAACCGAGAGATTCCTAATTTTCTACGAGTCTGAATCCCTTCCCTCTGATGAAAAAGTTTGGACTCAACACTGAAAGATGTGTAATTTTTTTTCTTCTTTTGAGTAACGCAGGGAATTTGCTATGATCAGTTAGTCACAATCACTTTCGAAATGTTGTAATATGTTATGTAAACACCACATGAAAATATGAACTCATACATAGTCTGCATTCAACATTGATTTTAATCTACAACTTCAAAAGACCGCAAATTGCATCATTTCTATCTTTACAGTGACTTATACAGTACAGATACCTTATTCTAGTAAATAAATGATTCATCTGGTCATAGCAATACTCACGAAGCGTTTGTCATTAGATTTCGGCCTAAAATTTCATATCATGCATTGATCTTCTTTAAAACAATTCTGACTATCAGATATCAGAACGAAACATTACGAAGCATTTAGTTTTATTTCACATCAAGTCGTATCGAAATTCCAGATAAATTTCGCTGGCAAAACAATAGGCGATAACATTGCAATTTGTTTGTTCTCCGAATAAAGGAATATTATCCAAGAGAGGTGTTCAGAAAAAAAATAATAAGTTGTTATTTCTGGATCAGAAATAAAGTGAAAAGCGGAAGTTATTCAAAATCGGAAGTAGAGGTCTGCATGGTCCGAAATTTCTAGGCCCGGGCTCGTACAAAATCTTTATTGGCTCAACCTTGTGCCAGACCTGGTTCCTGAAAAAGTTTATTGACCTGGAATAAAATCTAAAAATTCCACCCCGGCCCGATTCAATTTCTACAAGGGCATACCGATATTTTTGAAGAAATATTACCCTGCAATGAAAATTATTCAATATACACACTTATGCATAGATATTATTTCCAGGTTATACAACATCCACAATTCATTGAATAGGGAATAACAATAATATTAATGACCATGACCACTTAGACAATTGCATTCATAAACACTCATTAAAATAATTGAATTAGACAATTACATTCAAATGATGATCCAGTAAGGAAATCAATATTGTTCAGGATGAAAGAAAAAAATGGTTAAACGAAAATTCCAATTTAAAAGCTCTACAAAGAAATGCTAGTCGGATATACCAATCCCAAAACTTTCTTCTATCTCATACATATTAATACTTCAAAATTCGCTATCACACTGTCAAAATTAAATGGCAATCTATGCTTCTCATGAGGATTCTAATTATATGAAATTCCGTTCATTAGTTCTTGAGATATGACTGTCGCTGAAATCTTGTAAATTCAGCAAAATGCAGCCTAGCAGCGCCACCTATTCGGTGATTTATACCAAAACCTAATCAGAAACAACTTATGCCAACTTCTGACTGAATCTGAAGTTAGGAGAAAATCCGTGCGTTAGTTTTTGACATAGCGCTATTGCGAAAATCGTGAAAATTCCAGCATAGCAGCGCCACCTATTGGGCGATTAACACTAAAACTTAATCAGCAGCAACTTGTGTCAACGATTAACTAAATCTGAAGTTAGATCAAAATCCGTGCATTAATCTTGTGATAGAGTTATTGCAGGGATCGTGAAAAATTAGCACAGCAGCGCCACCTGTTGGGCTATTTACACCGACACGTAATCAGAACTAACTCATATCAAGGATTAACGGAATCTAAAGTCTTATAAAAATACGTGCGCTAGTTCTTGAGATAGAGTTATTACGAAAATCGTGTAAATCCTGCAAAATGCAGCATAGCAGCGCCATCTGTTGGGCGATTTACACCAAAACGTTATCAGCGCCAATTCATATCAAGGGCTATCTGAATTTTGATGAAAATCCGTGTATTAGTTCTTGAGATAGAGCTATTGCAGAAATCGCGAAAAATGCAGCAAAGCAGCGCCCCTTGTGGGGCGATTTACAACAAAAGCTAATCAGCACCAATTTATATAAGGCACTGCTTGACAGTGGTGTAGTCGTAAAAAAAACAGAGGGTATACGTTCTAAGCAGAGGGTATACGCTCAAGGCAGAGGGTATACCCTAGTGTATATATACTATAGCTTTCTTGAGAAACAGAGGGTATACGGTGTTCCTTTAAAAATTCCAGAGGGTATACGGCGTATACCCCCGTATACCCTCCACTACATCCCTGCTGCTTGAATATAAATTTATATCAAATTACGTGCATTAGTTCTTGAAATACAGCGCCCACAAAATTTGTGTCACTCACAGACAAGACAGACTCACAGACTCACATTTCGTAAAAACATGTTTTTCGGGATCTTTGACCCTTAAAACGTGTAAATCTGTCGAAAATTTTCACGAATCCAATACTTTCTTTTTGTAAAGATAGAAGAAAGTAAAAAGCATGTTTTACAAAATATTGCCTTATAATTTAATAAATCAAATTAAATTCCTAAAGGTTTCGTTAAACATCATTCATAACATCATTTTATTTTTACAAAAAAATAAATAACGCAGCATAGGCTCGGTAAAAAGAAAGAAGCCAAGCTCGGATTGCTCCGGCAAAAAAAAAAAAAAAAAAAAAAAAAAAAAAACTAATATGTTGTGGCCATCACAAAACTTTCTTCTATATAAATTACGTCAATTAAATCATTTAAATAGTACAAGAAATTACATCCATTTAGCACTAATTCATATCAAAGTATATCTGAATTTCAAGTTTGATGAAATTTCGTGCATTAGTTCTTGAGATATAGAGATGAGTATAGCAGAAATTCTGAAAAATGTAGCATAGGAGAGCCACTTATAGGGCGATTTACACCAAAACATAAAAAGCACTAATTGATATCAAAGTATACTTGAATCTGAAATTTGATGAAAATTCGCGCATTAGTTATTGAAATAGAGCTATGGTGAAAATTCTGAAAAATGCAGCATAGCAGCGCCACCTGTTGAGCGATTTGCACCAAAACATAAACAGCACTAATTCATATCAAGGTATACCTGAATCTGAAGTTTGTTGAAAATCCAAGCATTAGTTCTTGAGATAGAGCTATTGCGGAAATTGCAAAAAATGCAGCATAACAGCGCCACCTGTTGAGCGGTTTACACCAAAATCTATAAAGCATCAATTCATGTCAAGGACTAACAGAATCTGAAGTTTGGTGAAAATCCGTGCATTAGTTCTGAAGATTGAGCTATTGAGGAAATCGTGAAAAATGCTGAATAGCAGCGCCACCTGTTGAACGATTTACACCAAAAACTAAACAGCACTAATTCATATCCAGGTATACCTAAATCTGAAGTTTGTTGAAGATCCAAGCATTAATTCTTGAAATACAGCTATTGCGGAAATTACAAAAAATGTACATAGCAACGCCACCTGTTGAACGATTTACACCAAAATGTATAAAACGTCAATTCATGTCAAAGACTAACTGAATCTGAAGTTTGATGAAAATCCATGCATTAGTTCTGGATATTGAGCTATTGTGGAAATCGTGAAAAATGTTGCATAGCAGCGCCACCTGTTGAGCGATTTACACCAAAAATAATCAGCACCCATTTATCGCAGGGACTAACTGAATATAAATTTTATTAAATGCCGTGCATTAGTTCTTGAAATAGAGCGCCCAACAAAATTTGTATCACATTCAGGCAGACAGACTCACAGACAGACATTTTGTAAAAACATGTTTTTCGGAATCTCTGGCCCCTAAAGCGTGTAAATCCGTCGAAAACCGAAAGTCGAAAATTTTCACGAATCCAAAGTTTTCTTCTTATAAAGATAGAAGAAAGTAAAAAGACATCTGACCCGGCTCATGTACTCAGAAAAAAGTAAGACTTGGCCAGGGCGAAAAGAATAAAGGACGAAACGTAGATGAAAGAAAATTGGCCCGAACCTTCGCAGTCCTCTAGTCAGGGGCCTCGCTAAGGGGGGGAGGGATCCCCCCTTAGCGAAGCCCCTGACGTTCGAGAATGCTGTTATACTTGGCAAATTTACCAACTTAGTTGGTGAATTTTTGTAAAACTTTAATAAGAACTATAATACATTTTCTATTTCTGATAGACTTGGCAGAAATTACAAATCTAATTGGGAGTATTATTAAACTTTTCACAAATAAGAACTATATTGCATTTTCTAATTGTAGTAACTTGGCAAAATTACAAAACTAGTTGGCAAATTCTGAAATTTGACTTGGCAATTTAAGGTTCTCTCCCCCACCAATAAAAAGTCTTCGCGATGGCCTCTAGTTAGAAGATAACGTTTAAAGTGAACTGTATGATTGTACGTTAAAACCTGTATAAACAGTACCTGTCTATAAGGGAATCTTGTGTTAACACTAGAACGTCCAGCAATTTTACCCAACCTTAATAAAAATATTTTAACACCAGAATTTTTATTTAAAAGAATTTCACTTATTTATTTAATCGAGTTTTCTCTTGTTACAATTCAACTAATTTTATAAAAAAGAATATGGTTCGAATCGACATTTTATCATTTGATCTCTGTGTCGAATTGACACCAGTTGGACGTTGTAGTGTTAAACTTAAACAGACAAACAGACGAACAGATAAACCGAATGCATTAATACTTTTCAGTTTTGTTGGAAAGTGTTAAAAAGGGCATAAATAATTCTTTTGAAACTTTGTATACATAGGTAGATTAGAAATGAGATTAGGACACAAGTCGCTTGAACATGTAGTTTTTAATAAATTTCCAAACTTCATTATTTTAAACATGTATTTTATAGTATTATATAAAAATGCTTTTTGATGTATTTGGTGAGAAATCTAAAAAGCTATGTAAAAAATGTATTATAATATTAAATTAAAAGCCATTTTTACATATGTTCTGTAATCTGGGTACCCCTCGATGGATCCGCCGATATATTTTTCAAACAATGAAATAGATGCTATGCTATACACATAGTTTTCGACAGAAAGCATCTCTGTAGAGAAAACTCAATAACATACATAAAGTTTGGGGCATTTAAGTATATTTACGAAAGCCAGAGCGCGAGCAGGTAAACATACGAACCGCAGTAACAAATTATTTTCAACTTTGTTGGAAGTTTTAAAAAAACAAGATCAAACAAAATTACCCTTTTAAAGACGACAGGTGCATAATAACGCCACTTGAGAAAATTAATGATAAAAATTTTATTGTTTAATTCTATTTCAAGTATATTCATAACTGTTAACAAACCTTTGACATTTACATAATATAGGGATCTAAAAATTGAAAATTATGTAAGTTTAGTAAATAATTCGTTTTAACATTTTCAAAAGAATAAATATAATTAGTTTTTCGTTTCAACGAGAAATTAAATTGCCATGGAATATTTTTAGAGATTAAGAATGTTTTAGAACTCGACTTAAATTTTTTTTTAGATTGCAGATTATTTTTAAAAAGAATTTTCTAAAATCTCTTAACGTTATGAAAAGTAATGAAAATGGTGAAAAGAGAAAGATAACTTCATTACGATTAATTTCTTTAACTGCTTCCATGATTATCCCGAGTTAGCTCGGGTTCGTATATATTATAATTAATTATTATGCAATACCCGAGAAAACTCGGGCGTTGCATAATTTGTCACTACGATTTGTTTGATCACATTTTTACTCGGCCTAAAGCTTAAAAAGAAAGGAAATATTCTTATATAATATAATAAATTATGAAACGCCCGAGTTTTCTCGGGCGTTGCATAATGTATCACTACGATTTGTTTTATCACATTTTTTACTTGGCCTGAAGCTTAAAAAGAAAGAAAGTATTCTTATATAATATAATAAATTATATACTGTTATCAATTATATATACTAATATTTGATTGGCAGTTTTTCAAGTTTTGTGATGTGAAATGCAATGATGTGACTGCAAAAAAAGTGATGATTTTTTTAATTTTTTTTCAAAAGAATGGTAAGGGAAGCGTTTAAAGAAAAAAATGATGAAAGTTTTCAGTGAAAATCCCATTTAAAAGATATTTTTATTATGTAAATTTTAAATACCTTTCAATTCTTTATTAACAATGGATTCAAATTTAATCTCAATACAAAAGCTAAGGCACAAAAAGATAGATACTAGTTTTAAGTTAAATTCTTAATATATTTATGTATCTAAATGTTAAAAAGAACAATCCTACAATTCATCTTCCATAAAGTTTATTACTTTGTGATAAAATAAACAAAACTCCGTGAGAAAGTAATGCAATCTTTTATGTATACCTGTACAATGAATAAATGGAATAAATAAGAAAAATATTTTTATTTTTTTCTCATTTCTTTTAATAATTCACACCTTCTTGCTGTTATTTGACTTCTGGGTTTAAAAACCTTAGGATATAAAGTGAAACCTTATTTGGTGTGATCATTTATTATTATCAGCCAGCGAAGTGTTAACGTCTTTCAGAAAGGATTTAAAGAATCACTCGGTCGATAAACTTTCTTTTTGTTCATAGTTGATTTTTCAAGAAGAATAGCTTGTGAGTATTTTGATAAATGTGTGGACAACTCCGATTATTTAAATAATGAACACTAAAAAAAGAAAAAAAAAATATGTTCTCAAAATTGAGTAAAAGTACTCAATTTTAAATGCGTCACATACTCAAAATAGCTCCGATCGAAATGTATTCAAAATTGCAAAACGCATTTATTCACTTTTCATTCCATTAATAAGTTTAAATATGAACCTTGATGTACTCATTTTTGAACTCACGGATGTATTTAAAAGTGAACCGTTATGTACTCAATTTTGACTGACATTGATATAAATAACATTGGCGAAGCACTCATAACAACAATGGAATGTAATCTTATGAATTATATAGGAGACGCAAGATATAGTTCCTTCGGAGGAATGAAAATGTAATATTATTCCCTGATTTCTAAGGTATATTGCATTATTTTCCTATTAATGAACATCCCTTATGCCGCCATGAATGAAATAAACCATTACAAAGTATTACTAAATTATCTTATCTTTTCTATTGGGTTCGATAACATGTGTTGTTTCAGAATTGAGAAAGCGTAAGTTCATTTTTGATCCAAACGTATTCAGTTCGATATGAGTATATCGATTTACTCATTTTTTAGTACTTAATTTTTTTCAGTATAACCATCACAAAAACTTTCGTCTGTTTATGTTAACCTAATACAGGGGTTCTCAAACGTTATTGTTAAGGGGTCTGCCTTAAAGATACATTTTTTGCGACCCACAGAATATGTAGGTATATTTAGTAGGGATAAGCTCGTGTTCTTTTTTTTTTTTTTTTTTTTTTTTGAAGCCAGAACCCAAAAAATTTGCGGTCATCAGAGCCCGAGCCCGATACCGAAAGTACGCAACAGAAAAATGTTAATACCATTTTAAAATTGTTTCAAGATTTTCTTTCTCATTTAAAAATCTCTTCGTACATAGAAATAAGTATTAACCCTAAATATTCCTTTTGGAGAACCTTTAGGTTGATTTTCATATCCCTGAAAACCTATTCAAAAAAGCAAATTTGTTATTTATACCCAACAACAGGCAGTAATCTGAAAAATGCACAATTCTTATTCTTTTAAAATATTACTGAACAATTATGGCATAAAGACATGAGTTCTGAGACAAGGGATATCCCGCTGCTTCTTATGTTACTAACACTGACCGTGGAAAGATTTCACAATCAAATATTTCTTATTATATCCCATCAATAACAATTCATTTCTCTTTCAAACTGACTTTTAACTCCTTGGAGACGAGCGTCACGTATACGTGACGCATAAGATGCTCAGAATCCTTGAATATTAACACCAGTTATTTTAGGTGGATTTCGTAAGAAATACTACCTATTGCACTCGTTACCATGAAAAATTTCTTCGTAACTTTTCATTATAAGACCACAGGAACCCAAAACCACCCCCACCTAAAAAGTTTATGCACACACACACACACACACACACACACACATATATACAGGGTGATTCATAAAAGATGGGCAGAACTTTAAGGGGTTATAGTACACTTAAAGACAAATAATATTAAATAGGAGACTAAGGGTCCCAGACGTATTCCCAAGGAGATAGGGGGCATTAAAGTTTAGGGTCCGAAATTTCAAATGATTATAAAACATGGAAAAATTGGTCGATTCGTTTGCGGTTTTCGCAAAAAATTTTCTTTATGCCAGTATTTTCTTGAAATAAAATTTTAAAGTTCAATTTCAAAAAATGTCGATAGGGAGCGCTTTAGACTTTGGAGTAACAAACAACTATTTTTTAACGTTATTTTTTGTATTTCTTTAAATGATTTCGAAAGCTTAGACTTAAACTTAAATTTTGATCTAAAAATCTGAGTCCTAACGAGTAGTTAAGTAGCATAAACTGAAATTTGAAATTTGAAACCCTTCTCCCCCCAGAACAAAAATCAGTTATTCCCGATCTTTGTGTCGTAGATTAGGCTCTAACTACTGCCGCGTTTTGCTAAAATTATTCTTTATGTCAGTATTTTCTTGAAAATAAATTTTAAAGAAAATTTTCAAAAAATTCCGATAGAGGGCGCTTTAGACTTTGGAGTAACGAACAACTATTTTATACCGTTATTTCTTGTGTCTCATTAAATGCTTTCTAAAGCTTAGACTTAAATTTTCAGCCCAAAATCTGAATCGTTAGACGTGGTTAAGTTTCTGGGGAGAGGGGTTTGAAATTTCTACTCCTGAGCACAGTTCAGTTTACCATGTCCACACATTGTGTGCTGTGATACGAGGTAAAAAAGACACAAATTAGGATTATGTTACCAAAGCATATTTATTAACATGTAATTACAATAAATGTTCAAAATTGTGACCACCGCAGAATTATCAGGTTATGCACGCAGAACAACGGCGAAGAATGGAACGGCGAACATTCGCGAAAACATCAGGCTTTTCGAGCACTTACCCTACAGCGGCGGAAAGTCTGGCGACCAGTTCCTCGGGGGATTCAATGGGTGTCTCATACATAAGAGCCTTCAATCGTCCCCCAAAAAAGAAATCGAGGGGTGAAAGATCTGGCGAGCGAGCAGGCCAAGCAACAGGACCACCTCGACAAATCCATCTGTTCGGAAATGTGATGTCCAGATAGTTGCGGACGTCTCGTGCGTAATGGGCTGGCGCTCCATCGTGCTGGAACCACATGACCCGCCGGATGCGTGGAGGAACAATGGATGTTGCAGAAATATGAGGTATGTTTTACCGTTGAGGCGTTCAGGAAGAAGGTACGGTCCGATTAGGTGGTCTCCGAGGATTCCTGCCCAAACATTGATGGAAAAGCGTCTCTGATGAGCATGTGGATACGTAGCATGTGGATTGACATCCGCCCATACATGTGCATTGTGTGTGTTAAATGTACCTTCACGTGTGAAGGTACATTCATCGGTGAAAAGCACAGTTCGTCCAAAATGTGGATTTAGCGCGTTCTGCTGCAGAAACCAGCGGGCGAATTCAATACGATTTGGATAATCCCCTGGAGACAGTTTCTGGACTCGTTGCACATGAAACGGGAGCAAATGTTCATCCTTCAGTACCCTCCAAGTCATGGACTGTGAGGTATCCACCTACCTAGCCACTGTTCGTGTACTTGTACTTGGCTGCGCCGCTACTACATCCAGAATGGCTTCTGCAACAACTACTGATTCGTCCTTTTTTGCACGACCTGCATTCGACCGGGAAGCGAGAAATGATCCCGTCTCACACAACTGTCTGTGCAAGCGCTCGAAAGTTTTGCGGTTAGGCAACCGCCTGTTGGGAAATCGCTCTCCGTACATTCGTTGTGCCTCTGCACCATTTCCATCTGCCGCTCCGTAAATTAAATGCATCTCAGCCTTTTCCTTATTCGTGAAGGGCACCATCTTCCGATTCATTACTACAGCGACTTACACTTGACTCACCGTTCAGTGGTTTTTATGCCTGAATCGTGTCGAAATTTTGCATACGTGTTCTTCTTCTTCCCCATTTGACATTTGCATACTTTCTGTTTCCTTCTTCACCCGGTGACTAGCGTCAGGAATGGAGCTTTAACGTTTGCATGAGCGACGTTTCCAACTGTGCCAGTGCCTTTATGAGTGAATTCCGACTATGCAGTCCTTGACGAAAGTTGTATTTTTGCCTCGTATCACAGCACAGAATCGTTGGGCATGGTTAAGTAGTGCAAACTGAACTATGTTCAGAAGTTGAAATTTGAACCCCCTCCCCTCGCTACTGAACCACGCTGAGCGATTCAGATTTTGAGCTGAAAATTTAAGTTTAAGTCTAAGCTTTAGAAAGCATTTAATGAGACACAAAAAATAACGGTATAAAATAGTTGATCGTTACTCCAAAGTCTAAAGCGCCCTCTATCGGAATTTTTTGAAAATTTTCTTTAAAATTTATTTTTAAGAAAATACTGACATAAAGAATAATTTTAGCAAAACGCGGCAGTAGTTAGAGCCTAATCTAC
Organism: Maratus speciosus; assembly: GCA_963932465.1. Taxonomy (NCBI): domain Eukaryota; kingdom Metazoa; phylum Arthropoda; class Arachnida; order Araneae; family Salticidae; genus Maratus; species Maratus speciosus. The sequence continues at coordinate 91,727,202 of OZ010786.1, read as the reverse complement.
GGCTATGTTCTGGGGGGAGAAGGGTTTCAAATTTCAAATTTCAGTTTATGCTACTTAACTACTCGTTAGGACTCAGATTTTTAGATCAAAATTTAAGTTTAAGTCTAAGCTTTCGAAATCATTTAAAGAAATACAAAAAATAACGTTAAAAAATAGTTGTTTGTTACTCCAAAGTCTAAAGCGCCCCCTATCGGCATTTTTTGAAATTGAACTTTAAAATTTTATTTCAAGAAAATACTGGCATAAAGAAAATTTTTTGCAAAAACCGCAAACGAATCGACGAATTTTTCCATGTTTTATAATCATTTGAAATTTCGGACCCTAAACTTTAATGCCCCCTATCTCCTTGGGAATACGTCTGGGACCCTTAGTCTCCTATTTAATATTATTTGTCTTTAAGTGTACTATAACCCCTTAAAGTTCTGCCCATCTTTTATGAATCACCTTGTATATAGTATATATATATGTATGTACTAAATTTTGTCCGCACGATAAAAGTCGCAATTATGCACGGATCGTCTTCAAACTCGCCAAAAACATTGAGATGGCTAATATCTCGACGGGGATTGCAATTGGGCAAAATCGGCACAAGGGGGTAGAAATAGAGTGGGTTAACATTTTTGAATACCGCCTTAACATGATTCTGTTAAAATCAGCTCTTACAGAAAAATGACAGGAAAAAATAAACATTTTTCGTTGTATCAGTTGCCGACAATTAAAAAAAATAATAATAAAATTCCCATCACAACAATTACTTTTCGATTGCAAGATTTACACGTGAAAAATGAAATAAATAGTTTGATGAATTAAAAGAAAGTGAAAATTGTGTCATATTGGAAATATAATGGACATCAGCAGCAGTGGCGTGGCGTGAAAATTTTCGGTGGTCATCGCAATTATTTAAGTTTGTGGTGAAAAATTATTAACTCTAAAATTCAATGGTTGAATGTTTAAAAAAGAAACTTTAAATCTTACCTTCACTTATACATGAACTCCAAATGTTCTGCTAAAACTGGATCGTAGAGTTTTAAAAGCTTATTAAGAGTTTTAAAATATTGCTTGGTCATCGCCGCATCCAGCGATGACCGGACGCCACGCCACTGATCAGCAGGTAAATATGTAACGTCACATGAGTTTGAAAAAACGAAACATGATAAAAACCCGACTATGGCACATTTTACCATTTTGAGGCTCTAATTTTGAAAAAGGCCTTAACATGTTTCTGATAAAACCAGCTCTTGCAGAAAAATGAAATTATAAACTCGTCAAAAACGACCAGATAAAATTGTTAAACTGTGTTTATCTTTAATCTTGATTTAGTTTTTGTTGGTGAAATTAGTACTCAACTTCCAAATCTACCTCCGCCTGTAGACCGAGAGCCGACAATGATTTTTTTATTCTAAATTTTGCCTTATTTAATCAGGGTATTTTTTCGATTAAATTACGCAAAAAATTCTGTTTTGTAAAACTGGTGATAAAAGATTAAAAGTTTTATAAAAGACGCTTCTCGCTAAGGGGTTAAAAGATTTTAAAACTCTTTAAGAAACTTATATATATTTGCTACTCAAACAAATAATCCAAATATCCGATCGAGGTTAAATTTTGCATACTTATGTAAATCCGATGACAATGTACAGATGGGTGACAAAATAATACGAACACCTATGAAATAAGAGAAAAGCTTTATTAATAGGGGGTTGGACCACCCTTTGACTTAATTACAGATTGTATGTGTCGTGGGAAGGATTTATAGAGGTTATGAACAACAATTAAAAGAATATGAAGCCATTCTTCTTGGAGAGCAGTCTCTAATTTCAAAAGAATAGATGGTGGAGGAAATCGAGCACAGAGTTTTGACTCCAAATATCCCCACAAATGTTCCATAATGTTCAAGTCAGGAGGCCGAGGGGGCCAAGCAAGATGTCCTATTTTCTCCTCATGCTCTTCAAACCATTGTTGGACGATTTTAGCAGTGTGGATAGGAGCATTGTCGATATGATAAAGTGGGCATTCTCCTGGAAATAAAGTTTGGTAAAAAGGATGCACCTGATCCCCCAGAATATCGACATAGTGAGAAGCTGTAACCTTCTTATGTAGAGTAACAAGCGGCCTAAGGCCACACAAGATATCGCAGCCCATACCATAAGAGAACCACCTCCATGCTTTACAGTCGGCAAGAGGCAGTCTGGAGAAGATGACTCTGCGGGCTTTCTCCATATATAAACGCGTCCAGTTGTCTGAAATATAGTGAAGATTGATTCATCAGACCAAATGACTTGTTGCCACTGTTAAGGAGTCCAGTTTTAGTGTACTTTACACCATTGGCGTCTCTGAAAAGCATGACGTGATGTCACCAATGGCTTACGAATTACATCTCTTCCATAAATGTTCGAAGCATGAAGTTCCTTTTGGACAGTTCTTGCTGAATGGGATTCTGGAGAGGACTATTTATCTCTGACGTTAGCTGGCATTAAGATTGCCTGCACTTTCGGACCGCTATGCGGGTCAACTCTCTTTTATCCCTCTCAAAAAGCTTTATTTTCCGTCCACTGTTGTTCTTCGCAGATGACACTTTACCACATTTCGTGTACGCTGTCATAACGGCTGACACAGTACTCCTTGCACGCCCCAAATAATTGGCTGTTTCCGTCACGGAGCAACCAGCGGACCGCATTCCAACAATCATTCTTTTCTCGAACTCTGACAGGTGAGTCATTATTGGGTTTTCCAGAGCGTATGGTAAGCACATGCAACACCTATGACGGATGTTGAGCAACTAATACCTTACCTTTCATAACCACTAGGTGGCAAAATTGAATACAAAGTGACATGTGCGTTCTGCTTCTTTGAAATGGACCATATATTTTTCATGGGTGTTCGTATTATTTTGTTAACAATCTGTAATATTATTATAATTTTCGGAGCGTACCATTTATACTTATTTTACAGCTCCACGCAAAAAATTTCGGATACATTACCGCCCACAAGAAGAAATTTTAAATCAAAATTAGTAAAATTTACGTAAGGTATTGAGATGCACAATAGCATTTTTCCAAAGGAAAGCACGTTGCATTGATATTTCTTTTACAGGGTCGCACAAAAGAAGTCAGACATATTACGATATATGAGCAGAGATTGCTTAAAATACGTTTTAATGATATTATGCTTTTTGTTCTCAAATTTAACTTTTTATTTCTTCAAAACAAGTAAAAAAACTTGTATTTTTTTTTATAAATATTTTAAAGATCAAAATTAAAATGCAATTCCTACTTGCTAAACAAAAGAATAAATATTAAATGGAGTAAAAAATTTCGCTATTGGACAAGGACGTAAATGTGACGAAGACGAAACGACGTAAATCGTCGACATAAACAACGTCGTCAAGACGAAATGACGTAAACAACTTTATTTGCATTAACACAATTGCCGTGCGAAAGCATTTGCCACTCATATCCTGCATATGCAAAAAAATTCCAAGAGTTAAAATATCTCCAATATGTTAATAATATTTTGACTTTTTTGTTTAAAAATATAATCAAATTGCTATGCAAAATTTTCGTTGGACTACAAATATTTTGCACTCTCAATTTATACAAAACAGTTTGTATCTTAACAGTGTACTAACACATACATTAACTTTTTTAAGTGCGCTTTAATCAATTTTGCAGGCATTTGTTAAATTTTGACATTAAAAAAAATATGTTTACCAGCAATCAGTACTGTGAAATGGCATTACTTTACGGGCAGAGCAATCGTAATAAGCGAGAGGCGTCAAGGCTGTATGCTATGAAATTTTTGAATCAAAACCAACCACATCCAAACACTATAGCTAAAATTTTTAAGCGTTTTAAGAGAAACAATTAGCTTTAAAAATCATCCTCCATTAAGTCGGTTCACTGGTTCAACAGTACCTCCGGAGGATGTTCTAGAGGTTTTCAAACTTTTTCAGTCACGAAGCACCTTTGAAATTGGAAATTCAACGCGGAGCACTAAATTTTTATCTAGCAGCTAATATACTGTATTTAATAAATAGAACGACAAAATAGCATTGACGATATAAGATAATTTCGTCATTTAAGCTTGTAGGACATTAAATTTCGCCGTTTATTTATTTATTTATTTTTAACGCACTAATTTCTCATTGCAGACAGAAAACACACACGTTGAATTTAAAAAAAAAAAATAAATTCAGGGTAAATATTGCAGATCCACAATTCGTTATCTTATTAATTTGACATTATTACATTTGTTACAATTTTTTACTTGGTTTCGCGAAACAGAAATTTAATGAGGAGTATGAGGCTGTTTAGATTTGCACAGTAATATTATATCTGGCTGAATTTCGGATAGTTGCAACTGAATATCTTGCTCTGCATTGAGACGTGATCTGTATTTTTGTTTTAATAGCGGCGCATGAGGAGAATTCTATTTCGCCTAAATAACTGGTTTAGAAGGGCATAGGAGAATAAGTTTCGCTTTATTTGATAGGATTTTAAATTCATCTTTTAGCGTACACCAAAAATATGAGATTGATTTCTCAGTTTCAAACTTTGATCTTATCGGTGTATCTGGTGTCAAATCAAGCAAGCATTCATATTCCTATGATGTCAGAGAGGATGGATTTTTGGATATAGAATATGGTATTACAACCCAAACCCTTTTATGTTTTTATGCAATCCTTTTGGAAAATAAGAGTTCAAAGTATGAATCAAACGCAAGAGATGAATTTCAAACTCGTTTAAGGTATCCGCAGGAATGTCTGATTCGAATTCTTCTCCAAATCCATTTTGTTAGTGGAAAACAATCCAGGCTTCCGTTGTTGATTGACTCTACATAATACTTCAGTTCCTTTTTAAATCTCCCACTTTACAGTAGCATCAAAAACAGTTATTGCTTTTCCTTGAAGTGAAAGACATAAATCATTATCTTTTGGGAAAATATCTGCCAAATACACCAATTTCATTAGCCATCGATCATCACATAACTTCTCTCCCAAAACAAAATCCTTCTCACTCATGAAGATTCTGACTTTATTCCTTAGTTCAAACAGGCGCATTAAACTTTTGCCTTGGGAGATCCACCTTATTTCTGTGTGAAGAAGAAGCAGTAAAGACGTATGTAGACTTCTCATATCCTCATATAAGACTTTGAAAAACCTGGTATTCTTAGGTCGTGATTTTATAAAATTTATTATTTAAACAGTTTCATCCAGCACTTCTTTTATAAAAGGCGGCATTTTCTTCATTGCAAAAGTATGTCTGTGAAGTACGCAGTGGTTGCTGCTGCAGCCCTCGTTTTTAACACTTTCCAACAAAGTTGAAAAGTGTTTATGACTTCGGTTTGTCTGGCCGTGTGTATGCGCTCTAACTCCTGTAAATATACTCGGATTGCCCTGAAATTTTTGGATGTTACTAATGTTTACTGTGATATAGTCACATAGTGTTTTTCCTTTATCCTGTAATTATTAATTGTAGTCAGCAGGCTACAACTCAACTCAATATATTCTTGTACTCAACAACGTTGTAGCACGTTTGCCGTAATGCACGGTTAAATACACTTAATTTCAGAGTATTCTGAGTAGCCTTTTTAATTATTAGTAGTAAATATTAAAATGGCGACGAGATGTTAAATATTACGAACTCATCGTACAGTAAGTTATATTTAGTTACGTATTTGTTTTACAAAAAGTAAACGCATTATTTAGCGTCATGACACAGTTAGGCCTAGTGGGTCAACTCTCAGTGTTCGATGAATCGAACGAGGACTTTTCCCTATACATGGAAAGGTTCGAGCAATATTTTATTGCAAATGAAGTGGATGATAAAAAAAAACTCCCTATTTTAATATCGGTTATAGGACCGAGAACATATAAACTCTTACGTAATCTTTTGACTCCTAAATTGCCGAAGGACTGCACGTACGCTTAAGTAAACAAATGTTTAGAAGATCATTTTTGCCCAGTCCCAATCTTGATTGCCGAGAGATTTCGTTTCCATAGGAGAAATCAGGAAAGTAATGAAACTATTGCTGCATATATGGTGGAGTTAAAACATTTATCTGCCACCTGTGAGTTTGGTGCATTTTTAGACGAAGCGCTACGTGACCGTTTTGTGTGTGGTTTGCGTTGCGAAGCTACACAGAAGCGCCTACTGGCTAAAAAAGAGTTGAAACTTGCTGAAGCATATGATATAGTGTTAGAAATGGAGCTGGCAAGTCTTGATGCATCAGTTTTGAAGATTCCGGCTCCTAATGTAAACAAAGTGCACCTCGCGACCAAAACAATGTCAGTCATCAAAATGCAAACAAAAAATTTGGCGCAAACAAGATAAAATGTTTTCGTTGTGGTGCCATGCATTCTCCCAAAACATGCAAATATATTAATGCTAAGTGCCATGCATGTGGGAAAATTGGCCATATTTCTCCAGAGTGCAGAACCAAAGGTCAGAAATTTACCTCTCAGAAATTTTCCTCTGCCAAATTTGTTTCTGCAGATATGAATAGTGATGCAACTAATGCATGTGATTTATTTTCTATTCAGCCAGTCAATCAAGTGTCCCGTAAATATATGGTTCCAGTAAAAATATGTGGAAAGCATTTAGAAATGGAGGTGGACACCGGTGCTGATGTGAGCATAATTTCTCAGAAGTTTGTCACGGACAACCTGCCTTCTCTCGAGGTAAGAAAATCAAATCTTATTCTTAAAGATTATAATCAGAAATGCATTGATGTGATTGGTGAAGCTAGCATTGTCCCTTCGTATGAAAATCAGACTGTAAATGTGCAAGCAATAATTGTTAAAGGAAATCAACCATCATTGTTTGGGCGAGACTGGATGTCGCAGGTGAAATTAGATTGGAAGAGAATATTTGATGTGCATAAAATAAGTAAAGTTGGAAAGTATGTAGTTGGCGATTTAAAAACAAAATTCAGTAACTTATTTTCCAATAGCACCGAACCAATCAAACATTTGAAAGCAACTTTAAATTTTAAAGAAGATTCAGTACCAAAATTTTGTAAAGCACGTCCTGTGCCTTATTCACTAAAAGTTAAAGTTGAGGAGGAAATTTTAAAAGCTAAAAGTAATGGAATATGGGATTTTGTGCAGCATTCAAACTGGGCAACCCCTGTTGTCGTTGTTCCAAAGAAAAACGATGACATTAGACTGTGTGTTGATTTTAAAGTCACAGTTAACAGATGTTTAGACAAAACCCAGTATCCCCTTCCTACACAACAAGACTTATTCACAACTTTAAGTGGTGGAAAATACTTTACAAAGCTAGATTTGAGTCATGCATACCAGCAGGTGGAGCTAGATGAAAATTCACAGAAATATTTAACTTTGAATACCCATCTAGGATTAGTACGTCCACGTAGACTGCTATATGGCGTTAATAGCGCTTCTGCAATATTTCAGTCCATAATAGAGCAAATATTGCAAGGTCTGATGGGGGTAGTGTGCTTTCAAGACGACATATTGATCACGGGTGCGGACGAAGCTGAACACTACCAAAACCTCGAGAATGTATTTAAGAGACTTTCTGAATATAATGTAAAGCTAAATTTACAAAAATGCACATTTCTTCAACCCAGTGTAGAGATTTTAGGTCATAGAATAAATGAACATGGAATTCACCCAACGAATGATAAAGTTAGAAGTATAAAAGAAATAAAGGCTCCCACCAATATGACGGAACTGAAATCTTTTCTAGGCATAATAAATTATTACGCGAAATTTATTCCGAATAGTGCCACACTATTTGCTCCTCTGTATGGTTTGCTACACAAGGAAACACCATGGAAGTGGTCGCCTGAATGTCAGGAAGCATTCGAATCCAATAAGGACATGTTATCTTCAGAGTCAGTATTGGTTCACTATAATGAGAAATTGCCATTGAGATTAGTATGTGATGCCTCTCCTTTTGGAGTTGGTGTCGTTTTATCACATGTAATCAACAGTATTGAACGTCCCATTGCTTTTGCCTCAAGGACATTAACTAAAACAGAACAGAGATATGCACAAGTAGAAAAGGAGGCTTTGGCAATAATCTACGGAATTAAAACGTTCCACCAGTATCTATATGGCAGAAGTTTTGTATTAGTAACTGACCATAAGCCATTGATCTCAATTTTTGCTCCAGATAAAGCTATACCTCCTATTGCAGCTGCACGTGTACAGAGATGGGTTGTTCTTCTTTCTAGTTTTGACTATTCAATTGAATACAAAAAGGGAAGTGAGCACACAAATGCTGATGCACTGTCACGATCACCTGTTGAAAGTGAATACGAAGAAAATCCTGAGGTTTACAAAATATCCTATTGCGAAGACCTTCCGGTAACAAGCTCTGATATTGCTGCTGCAACCAGAACTGATGCTGTTTTAGGACCAGTTCTTAAATTTGTGCAAAATGGCTGGCCTAATAAAATGGACAATGACAACATCAAACCATATTTTGATCGTAGAAGTCAATTATCAGTCGAGAACAATTGTGTATTATGGGGTATGAGAGTCGTGATACCTGAAAGATTTAGAAACCAATTGTTAGAAATGATCCATGACACTCATCCTGTCATGTGCAAAATGAAAGCTGTGGCACGTAGTCATATTTGATGGCCTCATATGGATGAGCACATTGAAGAGATGGTACGCAAGTGTCTAGCATGTCAACAAACTGCTCGAACACCTCCTGCAGCCCCATTACATCCTTGGACTTGGGTAAAATCTCCCTGGGAGAGAGTCCACATTGACTTTGCACTGAAGGATGGCAAGAATTATTTAATAGTAGTAGATAGTCATTCTAAATGGCTAGAGGTAATGTCGATGCCATATATTACTTCTGAGTATACAATAGATGCTTTACAACGTCTATTTTCTAGATATGGTTTACCATTGGAACTAGTCTCAGACAATGGATCCCAGCTGAGATCTGATGAATTCGAAGCCTTTCTGAAGGCATATGCAGTGGAGCATACATTAACTCCAACATACAGACCTCAAGCGAATGGTCTGGCTGAGCGATCAGTGCAAACATTTAAAAATGCACTGAACAAGATGAACACTGACAAGTCTGACAAATCAAAATTAAGTCAGAAAATTGCTAGATTTTTGATGCAGTACAGATCAACGCCACATGCAACCACAAATTGTACACCAGCCGAGCTATTTTTAAAACGTCAAATACGCACACCTATTTCTTTCGTACACCCTAGTACTGCAGTTTATGTTCAAGGTAGGCAAGAAGCTCAAAAGCACTATCATGACAGATCCCACAAAACATTTCGTAACTTCTTCCCAAATCAAAAAGTGTTTTTGAGATCTCATAGCAACCAACAATGGTGTAAGGGTGTGTTGCTAAGTCTTAAAGGTAACGCAACATGGTATGTCAATGTAAATGGCAAAAAATATCTTGCTTACATTGACCAGTTAAGACCTGACTACACAGATGATGCACCTGTAAAAGTAGCCACCCATCTGGATGATCCTGATCATGGCACAAGTGACAAATTCAAGCTGTGCACTAATGATTCTGCAACAGACCTGCAACCAGCTTTTTCAGTGGACTGCGAACCATCCACTAGTCATCAGCCAATAGAGTTCCCCGATCCTGGCATACCTGATCCTGTTATATCTTCAGATCCCAACAGTGCTCCTCTTGTGAACTCTGAAACTGTCCGTCGGTACCCTTCACGCATTCATAAAAAACCTCTTCGGTACCGTGATTAGACTTAAAAAAAGAGAGGGAATAATGTGATATATTCACATAGTGTTTTTCCTTTATCCTGTAATTATTAATTGTAGTCAGCAGACTACAACTCAATTCAATATATTCTTGTACTCAACAACGTTGTAGCACGTTTGCCGTAATGCACGCTTAAATAAATACACTTAATTTCAGAGTATTCTGAGTACCTTTTTAATTATTAGTAGTAAATATTAATTTTACCATAGCACGCTCCCTATTTCAAATGAAGTTTATAGCATGTTTAGTACATTTACAGTGACAGTCAAAAGTTTTCCGTTACATTATTAACACTTTCCAACAAAGTTGAAAAGTGTTTATGACTTCGGTTTGTCTGGCCGTCTGTATGCGCTTTAAATCCCGTAAATATACTCGGATTGCCCTGAAATTTTTGGATGTTATTAATGTTTACCATAGCACGCCCCCTATTTCAAATGAAGTTTATAGCATGTTTAGTTCATTTACAGTGACAGTCAAAAGTTTTCCGTTACATTACTAACTCTCTCCAACAAAGTTGAAAAGTGTTTATGACTTCGGTTTGTCTGGCCGTCTGTTTGCGCTCTAACTCCCGCAAATATACTCGGATGGTACTGAAATTTTTGGATGTTATTAATGTTTACCATAGCACGCTCTTTATTTCAAATGAAGTTTATAGCATGTTTAGTTCCTTTACAGGGACAGTCAAAAGTTTTCCGTTACATTACGGGCTATGGGAAAAAATCGTTTAAAATGATTTTTAATGATGTTACATGCTTTCAAACATAATAAAATTGATATGCATTTATCAAGTGCACTAAAATATGCATTCTGTAGAATATGCTATTCAAAGAATAGTTATTATTCATTTACAGGGCCACACAAAATAATTCCGTTACATATTGATATAGGGCTGGAGGAAATTGTTTGCGGCGTATTTTAATTATGTTAAATTATTTCATGTATAAAGAAATTGATATACGTCGCTGAGGTTTACTATAACTTATTTCATGTATAATACGAAGTGCATAGCATTTACAGGGACACACAAAATATTTCAGATACTAAATTGTATCCGAAGTACTGTACAGTAGCGATGATTGCTTGAAATGCATTTTTAATTATGTTATGTGCTTTTATTTTTCACTATATTTATGCATAGTATATGGTGTGTATAAAGGCTGTAATTCATATACAGGGCTACACAAAAGAATTTGCAATGGTTACTGGGTATGATTGCAAATTGTTTAAAGGTAGGTTTTAAAGGAGTTATGCATTTTTACGCTGAACTGAGTTTAGTTTACTAAGAAATGCTTGTAGAACATACATAAAAGGATATACAACACTGTAAAAAAAACGGACTAAAAAACGGAAATTCTACTGGCAATCTAGACGCCAGTATTATTTCCGTTTTTTTTACGGGAATTTTTATCCATAAATTACAAAAAAAATTCCGTTTTTCTGATTAAAAACGGAAAATTTTCTGTAATTTATGGGTAAAAATTACCGTAAAAAACGGAAATAATACTGGCGTCTAGATTGCCAGTAGTATTTCCGTTTTTTAGTCCGTTTTTTTTTACAGTGAAGGTCACGCAAAGAGTTAGATACATGGTCGTCTATAAATGATAATGTCTGGAAATGTGACTTCAGTAGTTTTAAGGGTGTTTTACTTTGAATTAAACTTTAGCTAAATAGTGGGGTGTAATAAAGGTACTAGGTTAACTACTGGGCTGTACAAATATATACAAGTATGTTTTTATCTATTAGTATAAATTGCTGAAAGAGAAATTTCAATCTGTTATGCGTTTTCTTGCTAAACTAATTTTTCCCATTATATAGTATATATATCAATCTACAGATCAAATACAGGGCTGTTCAAAAGAATTGAGAATATATATTTGGCTATGGACGGTAACTGCTGAAATCAGTTTTTTAAATGTTTTATGCATTTTCTAAAATGTTTACTTAGTTCTCTTATATACCTTATTTCCCTAAATAACGAAGTTTTGTTAAAGCATTCAGGGAGTGTTGGAAAGTGTTTCATAATCTATGCTTAACGCATCATTTTTTTTTTTACTTGTTTCTTTTATTTTTGCGATTGCACCAGAGACCAGACATCTTACAAGTCGTAGCTTTCGCTCCATCTGTGTAAACATCAACGCAGTTATCCCATAGGATGCTATATATTCTACGCGAAAACTTCACCTAATAATTTAAATATTTCAGTGCCACGTGTGCGGTAGTCGGTAATGGCTTGCAGAGAAGTAAATCCTCTTGAAAAGAGTCCAAATACGGATAGCTCACAAATACCATTAATATTGCCAAACCAGAAACATCGATTGATTTATCCATTTGAACTGAAAATTTAGTAGATTTTATACGAGAAATTAAAATAGCGTTCATATTCTCTGCTAAGTTTCCGATTCGCAAAAGAATCCCGATTTGACAAAGGAATTATGTCTATCACTTTTGCAATCTTTTCTCCAAACATGTATTCGATAATGCCTTTTACACAAGGCTTGATAAAGTTTTCAGCAACAGTATGGGCTTCGCCAGCTTGAGCAATTCGGTAATTGACTAACAAGTAAGATGCCATCAAAGCCTCTTCATTGACAGTTTTTGAATGATATGATATACATTTCTGGACGTCCATGAGTTCTTTATACTTCCCTCTGAAAAAAAAAATAGCTGGTTTATCCTTGCATTTTTAATGAATCCACACTCAAAATGACGGCGCATTTCTGCTAGAAACATTGAAATGGTCGGCAAGGCTTTGCTACAAATTACGCACCGAGGTTTATTATCAGTGGTCTCAGCGAACCCAATATCCAAATAAGAATCACGATATTTTCGTTTTAAAGTTTTTTTTTAATTGTGGAACTTGTAACACGAGGAAGTAGAGCTATGAAATTTGTTCTATAATTCAAGAAATTCTGTTGCATCTGCAGAAAAATGATTCATCCGAAAAGCCATCTTGTATAGCAATTGTAACACCTCTATCTTCTTCCACACTGCAATTAGAAAGTTAATACGTATGAATATTAGCTGTGTATGTAACCACAGCATAAATTCAGTAAAAAGTTTAAATAAGATATTGCATCTTAAAAGATTCACTGAGGTAAAATAAATGTTTACTTTTTTCAAATTACTTAATTAGATTTAATTTCTTTCCCTTATTATAAAAAAAACGAAAAACTAATATAAAACTGAAGTGCAAATAAATAATAAAAATTTTGTTTATTTCTCTTACTTTCTCGATTATGATATGTTTGCTTTAGTCCGCAGCTATGATTTTATATTTTTTAAATTTATAACGGTTCATTTTTTAAAATAAAAAACTCTATATATCTTAATGTATTTGGGGTGCTGCGCCCCCCCAAACATCGAATAAAACCAAAACAAGTACATACCTCTTAGATGTTGATACTTTCACATTTATTCCAATTAGCTTGGCAGAAGTTTTGAGGGTTTTTTAAGGACCCGATCTCCAGCCAGCGATCCATTGAAAAAGAAATCGATGTTATGTCCCATATCACTAATTTACTATTTCAAGAAACCCCCCACAAGACAAATATTTTGTCACCAAAAAGAAAAATCTGAGAAGCTACAGAAAATTGATTTATAAAAATAATAAATTGCATACAATGAACTTTATAATTTGTCGGTTCTCGACTGAAATTTGACCAGTGGCGCCAAATTATATGGGCTGCATATAAATTCACAATATCGATATTTATCCACAATATTATCCCACAATTTCGATACTTACACAGTCGAATAGGACAAAGAAAAAAAATATTCTTTCAGAATGCAATTTGTTCGAAAACTGTATCTCAATTTACAGATTTTTTATGGTTTTTAAAATAATTTTTAAGTAGAATTTTTTTTTAAATCTATCTCTATCTCTTGTAGCCCGATTACGAAAGATTCATCCGTTTTCGCTTAAAACCATATAAAAAATTCAGCTTCAACCCCCCCCCCCCGACTAATATTACATAACGAAATTTTAACACTTCATCAATAAATATATAAAATATGTAATATAAATAAATTCAACAACCGAACTACAAAACTACAAATTGAAACACCGAAATTTTCAGAATCAAAAAGTAAGCAAATAGTAAAATCTTCGGCTCTTGACTCCTGTCGTTCGACTAATTCGAAATTATGGCTTTTAAGAAATTTCAAAGTTTTATTTGAATACACAATTGATATTTTCCCAATAAAAATGCTTTTCGGTGTTGTTAGTAGGAAATCTAAAATATACATTAAATGAAAAAATTGTGTAAGAGTTAAAAAATAATAATACAGTCGAACTCTCTTATAGCGAGTGCGAAGGGACCGTGATATTTGCTCGTTATAACCGGGTGCTCGTAAAAAATGGGTTCGTAAAAATTTACAGAAATGCATGCATACTTACTTTATTATACATATTTTTTATTTCTGTACAGTAGAAAAGAAGTTGGTTAATTTGCTTTTAACTGTCTTATTGTCTCTTAATTGTGTTATTGTTCTTCGAAGAAGACTCGTGGCCCGAAAAACATCATCATTTGCACCACTGGCTTCGAAAAAAGTTTGAAGTTTTTCTGCGCTCTCAATTTCGGTTGACTTCGGAATGTTAAAGGAATTCCTCCAAGAAACGATTATCTGAGCTGGAGAGGTGGAAGTCAATAGAAATTTTATGAATCACAAAATATTGCTCGCTATAACCGGGGTTTGCTCGTTAAAAGCGAGTTATGCTCCCATAGACTTAACATTGCACCAACCAAGTATTTATGATTTCCTCGTTAAATCAGGGTTTTCGTTAAATCAGGGCTCCTTATAAGCGAGTTCGACTGTAATGGTTTTCAACTACATTCTGTAACTTGTAAACCTCGGGGTGGTTGCCCTACTTTATTTAATGCATGAGAGCGGCTCATTTTATTAACCAGTCTTTCAGATAAGCAGCACATGTTGCAACATAGTTGACATTGTTTATGGATTCGGTTTGTCTGCCGTATGTTTGGCGTCTGTCCGTGGTTTAACTCGCGTAAATATACCGAGATTGCCATCAAATTTATATATGTTATTGAGGTTCATTATGGCATATTCGGTGTTGAAAATGAAGTGTATAGCATTTATAGTTCGTTTACAGAGACACTAAAAAAAATTCCGTTGCATTACGGTCTCTGGGGAAAAAATGTTTGCGGTGAATTTAAATGATTTACACTATTTCAAAATTTAAATTGATATTTATCAATGAGGTGCACTACAAGACGCTTGTTATAGAATTGGGTGTGCGTAGCATTGATCGTTCTTTTAATCCCTTGGAAACGAGTTTTACGTATACGTGACGCATATAAGGTGCTTAGGTTCCGCGATTATTCCTACCAGTTAAATTTTGCCTTATTTAATCGGGGCATTTTCCTGATTCATGTAGGCAAAAATTTCTGTTAAAAAAAAAAAAAAAAAAAAAAAAAAAACTGTGATAAAAGATTAAAAATTCTGTAAAAGACGCTCGTCGCGAAAGGGTTAAAGCGTTAAAGGGACGCACAAAAAAATTTGGTTATTTTACTGTCTATGAACAATAAATTAATTGGAAATACGTTTTCAGTTGTGATACACGCTTTTAAGTTTAACTATTTTTTACATATTACTTGGTGTGTATAAAAACTTTAGATCATATGCAGGGCTGCACAAAAGATCTCGAGTAACATTTCTGTTTTTTGACGAAATTGCTGAAGGCGAATTTCCAACTGTGCTAATTGAACTAAATTTTTGCTTACTGTGTATTACATATACGAATCTATAGGCCATAAACAGGGTTGCACAAAAAAATTCTGATGTTATTGCGACTATACGTGGTAAATAATAAAATTGTTTTTTCAAATATGTTGTGCATTTTTCAAAACATTATTTTTTATCTAATTGAACAGGAAAGTTTTGTGACACTATTTTGAATATGTTGGAAAGTGTTTCATAATCTATGCTTTATGCATGATTTTCTGTTCATATTTTGTATAAAAGTGCGGTATATTCCAATATTGGTAGGTATTGTTTTGAATTTTTGGGTACGCACACACGTAAAAAATCCCTGTCGGCTCGGCCTACAGGCGGAGGTAGATTTCGAAGTTACGTACTAATTTCCCCCAACAAAAACTAAATCAAGATTAGAGATAAACCCAGTTTAACAATTTTATCTGGAAGCTTTTGACGAGTTTTTAATTTCATTTTTCTGTTAGAACTGGTTCTATCAGAATCATGTTAATACGATAATTTTTTTCTTCAACCCCTACTTTTGTTTAATTTGTTTTTGCTGTAAGAGTTGGTCCTATCAAAAACTTGTCAGTATAAAAGTTGTAGATAATAGTAAGAGGATGTATAATAAATCTAAGCGGATTGGATATCTTGTGAATTCACGAAGTTATGATTTTTTTTCTTCTTCAACACCTCTCCCCCCTTTTTTGTCGTTTTTAATTTTATTTTTTTATTTCTTGCGGTAACAATTGGTCCTATCGAAAACTTGTCAATATAAAAGTTGTAGATAGTATTAAGAAGCTTTAAAATAAGTTTAAGTGAATTTGATATCTTGAGAATTGACGAAATTATGAAATTTTTTCTCCCTGAAACCCTTTTTTTTCGCCCCTTTAGCCCATTTTAATTTTATCAAAAATCTTTGGTAGATAAATTTTTGGCCCTTTTCCAGGAAATAATAATAACTTTAACCTTATTTGATATGTATTATAATTAAGAAGTTATGGGGTTTTTTCGGTTTTCACAAAACCCCTCCCTATTTCCACCCCCTTGCTCTGATTTTGCCCATTAACGAACTGGACCGAGATTTTCTACTCCTTGGTTTTTATGTATCAGTTTGGAAGAGTTTTGTGCAAATTATGAAAGTTATCGTGTCCATAAAAAAGTGATATAGATAGATAAGGTTTTGAATTACGTGTGGTTTTGGGTTCTAGAGGCCATGATCAGCGTAGATCAGCAAAAATTTTTCAGAAATTCCAACGTAGGGGAGAATGTAATAGGTAGTATTTCTTACGAAATCTACCTAAAAGTTCGTCATCCCCGATACATACTACGACGAGAAACTTCAAGGTAAACACAAATAGTACGGATGAAAATTGAAGTGTGAAATTGCTTCTTTTTTACATCTTAAAAGAAAAACTACACTGCCTATATTATACTCGCTATAAAAAATACAATAAAAAAATCCAGTTTCATTGATAAAATCTATCGCGACATTGCGTATCATTTCCTGTTTTATTCAATCTGCTTTAGAAGCTAGTTTTGTAAGGACAACTGTTGTCAGATTTTTTTTTTTTTCTATTGCACACGGAAATGTTTCTGTTTTAGAAACATTATTCATTTTAAAACAAGTAGGAAATTGAACGTCAGACGTGGCAAATGAGGTGCAATCGTACTATAACTAGTTTTATAAATATATTTTGCACCGCATATTGTACTGAATGTATATTTTAGTGCATATCAATTCCATTCTGTTTGAAATGTTGTAACATCATTAAAATGCACTTGAAGTAATTTATTCCCATTGGCCGTGATGTAACGGAAAACTTTTGACTGTCCCTGTCATTAAACTATACATCCAATTTTCATAAAATTTGAAATGACTCGGCAAAATTTGGCAACAATTATATATTTAAAATTTCAGACCATTCGGTTGGTAGTTTTTGCTCTGTTATACAGGGTGTCCGGTCTCAACGGTGTCCAATGGCTAATTCCTAAACCGTTAGTCATAGACATATACTTCCAATTACAAAAATGTTTTAAATCAGGTAAAGAAACATTTTAAAAGTGATTTGGCTCAATAAAAACATTTTTTAAAAAATTACGAAATTTAAATTTTTATACGGTCCCCCGGTCCTATAAGTTATATTTAGCAATTTTTTCCTATTACACTGACAAGTAAGACAAAAAAAGTCCCATTCATATACCGCTAAAATTGAGCGAGTTAGGAAACTTTAAAAATGCATGACTTATGCCACTTTTCTACTCTGAAAACAAATGAGTTCGGCTTGGCTTTGGGGGATCATATACCAAGTGTTTAAAGTATTCGAAGATCTTACTTCATGTGTATCTGCGCTTTGAAAAAAAAAATCCTACAAGTATTATGATTAAGTCTCAAATTGGCTAAAATAACATAGGTTTTATTTTGTCAGTATTTGAGACTGTTTCTCTTATGATTTCTTTTAACAAAAATTATGTTTTTTTATAAGTTTTTATGTTACTTCAGCAATCGTATGTATGTTTTTCCAGTTCAAAATTTGTACTCGAACTTTAACCCACATTTAAATATCCGATCGAGATTGCATTTTACATACTGACGCAAATTCGATAACAATCTAATATTATTAAGATTTTCGGTGGTTACCATTTATACTTATTTTACAGGATAACACAAAAAAATTCGGATAGATTTCTGCCAAGGAGTTTAAGAAAAAGTTTTAGATTAGATAATACAAGACTGCGATTGTTGGGTTTTTTAACTTTTATGTATTTTTTAGCACTGAATCCGAAAATTACCTTAATTTTTAACCATCATGTCAGGATATTTCCCAAATCATAAATTTTCAAATTTAAAGAATAACAAAAATCGAATACTATAAAGTGGAGGAGATGGTTGTGTTTTTTAACTTTTGATAATTGATTTTTACGCACTTTTTAGCACTGAATCTGAAAATGACCTTCATTTTTAACCATCACGTTAGAATTTTTTTGCAAATCGCAAATGTGAAAATTAAAATATAGCGAAAATCTCATACTATAAAACATATGTAAAACATTTTTTTATTTTATTTTATTTTATTTTATTAAAAAAAATATTCGCTATTTTTGCTTATCCTGGTATTCTTACAGCTAAACAGCTCAGTGGTCCGATGAGATGGGGGAGGAAATTCAATTTTAACATTGAATTTCTTAACTTTGAAATTTGCAATTTGCGAAAAATCCTGATATGTTAGTTAAAAATGAAGGTCAATTTCGGGTTCAGCGGTACAGAATTTATAAGAACCAATTATCAAAAGCTAAAAAACATGACATAACCCAACTTTTGCAGGCTTGTGCAATCTAATAATATTTTAAAATACGTATCATTTTGTAAAGAATTGAGGCTGTTAATTTAGAATCATTTTATTTAACAAAAATTCTGTTTTTTCTTTCTTCTTAAATGTTTATTACAAATTGTATATTTTCCATTAATATGCCAGAATGATTAAAGATTTCAAATTTATATTGCAATGTTAATTTTCCTCCCAAACATTTTTTATATCTGACGAAATTATATTTCGACTAAATTTGTGAATGACCCCCAATTTGCAGCAAAAAATATGCTCCAACTTTAAACAGCTATTACTCGGTCAATTTTAATCGTAGAATAACAGGACTTTTTTTGTATTACTTGTCAGTGTAAAAGGAAAATTTCACTAAATATAACTTATAAGAACGGGGGACCGTATAAAAATTTAAATTTCGTAATTTTTTAAGAAATGTTTTTATTGACCTAAATCGCTTTTAAAATATTTCTTTACCTGATTTAAAACATTTTTGTAATTGGAATTATATGTCTATGACTAACGGTTTAGGAATTAGCCATTGGGCACCGTTGAGACCGGACACCCTGTATGTGGACAGACAGACGGACCGAACGACGACCATAGGTGCTACGTATTTATATAATTACGAACGCACCTAAAAAGAGAAAATACATATAGTTATGCATAAAAAAAATTATTTTTTTTAATTCACAAAATATCACAGAAATTACATAAAGTAATAAAAGTGTACTTTTTTACTCTCTTTTTAACACTGTCCAACAAAGTGTAAGTGTTTATAAATTCGGTTTGTCTGTCTGTCTGTGCTCTAACTCGCGTAAATATAGTCCGATTGCCATGGAATTCGCAGATGCTATGGCCTATTTGGTACTGCAAATGAAGTGTATAGCGTTTACGGTTCGTTTAGAGAGACACTCAAAAGAATTTCGTTACATTACGGTCTATGAGGAAAAATCATTTGCGGTGTATTGTAATAATATTACAGTATTTTAAACATACTAAAATTTATATATACTGAGGTGAACTACACGGATCTTACTGTAGAATACGGTGTGCATAGATACATTCTGTTCATTTACAAAGACACACAAAATAATTTGCTTACAGAAGAAATTGAACTATTGTAATCTATGAACAATAATTGGCTGAAGTGCGTTTTCTGTTGTGGTACGCGTTTTTAAATGGAACTATTTTTAACACTTTCCAACAAAGTTTAAAAGTATTTATGCATTCGGTTTGCCTGTCCGTCTGTCCACTCTCTAACTCCCGTAAATAGACTCGGATTTTCATGCAATTGATAAAGGTTATTTAGGGTCGCCAAAGCATGTTTGGTATTGTATATGAAGTATGTAGGATTATTCGTTCATTTACAGGGGCACTCAAAAAAAAAAAACATTACATTATGGTACATGGGGAAAAATCGTTTGCAGAGTATTTAATGAGATTATGCTATTTAAAATGTATTGAAACAGATATAAATCACTGAATTTCACTACGATTACGTTAGAACAGGGTATTCATGGCATTTTTTATTTATTCACAGGGACACATAAAAGAAATCGTTTACAGTACTGTCTTTGAGTAATAATGGCTGGAGTGTGCGTTTTAAAATTCGGTATGCGCTTTTCAATTTAACTCATTTTTTGCATGTTACTCGTTATATATAAATTCTATAAACTCATATACAGGGCTGCACAAAAGTATTCCGGTACCATTCTCCTCATTAGAGAAAGTTGCTGAAGGGTAATTTTCAACTGTGAGGTATATGTATTTCTTAAGTGAACTAAATTTTGGCATGCATGTAGTTAATAGATACAAATTTATATATCCTATACAGGTCCGCTGAAAAAATTTGGATAATTTCCCGATTGTGGATGGGAACAGCTGAAATGGGGTTTTGAAATGTGTTATGCGTTTCCATATGGTTGACATAGACATAACATTTTAACTTATTAAACGGTGCAGTTTTGTTACATTATTCTGAATGTGTTGGAAAGTGTTTTATAACCTATGCTTGACGCATGATTTTTTCTTTCTTGTTTAAAATATTACTTGGTGTAGATAAATTGTGTAGATCATATACAGGGCTGCACAAAATTTCTCAATTACATTTCCATTTATTCACTGAAATTGCTGAATGGAAAATTTCAACTGTGCTAGTCGTTTCAATGAACTAACTTTTAGCATACTATGTAGTATACATACAAATCCATAGATCATACACAGGTCCGCAAAAAAAAAAAAAACGGATATTTTTCCAACTATTGATTGCAATAGCAGAAATTGGGTTTCAAATGCATTATTAGTTTTTCAAATTGTTTATTAATACATCGTATTTCACATTAATAAACTGTAAAGTTTTGTTACTGCATTCTGAATGTGTTGGCAAGTGTTACGTAATCTATGCTGGACGCATGCTTTTTCGTTCTTGTATTTAACTCAACTTGATTCATGTATGTAAAAATGGAATTTTGTAAGCGACTTTTCACTTACTTCCTGATAGCCTAGAATTAAGAAAATTGTGTACACGTGTGTATTTTCGATAACAATACAATATTTTAATATTTTTAGAACTGGTAAATTAATACATTGATTTTAAGGCGTTTTTCCGTTAGCTGGCCGTAAGTGATAGATTTCCAAATACGCTTTATGGTTACAACTGTACAGGAGATACCACAACAATGGCAATAATTATGCGCCTAACCACGCTCACTAAAATATGCCAACTGGCTATGTGAATCCGTTGGTGGTAGCAAATCCGAACTGTGTCGATAAATGTGACCTGACTCTGGGACGACGGTATTGTATTATTATCTTTTCTAGTGTGCGGAACAAAATTTGGTCTATTAACCCCTTGCGCTCTGGTGCTGTTAGCGGATATATGTCACTAGGCACCAGTGTCGCCGCATCTGACAGATTTTTTTTTAAAGAAATTTTGAATTCACACCACAAAAGTTTAATTGTTAATTATCTTTTACTTTATTTATGGAAAAGTAATTATCTTGTACAGCAAAAAGGAGAGCTAAAACTTTCTGGTGACAATTCGGGATGCCAGCCAGATTGCGTACGTCACAGAGCTCAAGCGGTTAAGGACCAAGACTTTTGAATTGATCATTTACAGTAGGTTTTGGTAGAGAAATGAAGCCGTTATGATATCAACAATTAAAATGTTCTCCAGTTGCTTCGCTACTGAAATGTAGAGTATTACAATTATTGCAGAAAATGTGCATTTCACCTAAATAATGTTCAGGTTCTCGTTTGTTAGTTCCTGAACTCCTGGTCTCATAGCTTAGCGTCACAAGTGGTTTTGGTAGTTTAAATGCAATCTCACTCAATATTCTGTTATATTTTGAAATACACGTGACCTGAAGTCGACCGTGGGTCTGGACGGGGGTTGACGACCGTAGCTCGTAGGGGTAGACCCCTCAATTCGTAAAAGAAAAAAAAAGTTAAAAGGTTGGTAAGTCCCCTTAAAGGTGCATGCATATATGCTTAAACCCGATGAAAAGGCGTAAATCTTTCAACTGGCCTCTCCTTTCCAAGCACTTTGTAGTCATAAACAAAAGGAAAGAGAGTTTCAACGAAAGAAAGTGGCCGAGATGAACATGTAAACGACGTCCACCGGTGACCACTAGACATCCTATGAAAGTCATAAAACACATGAAAGAAAGGTCCGTTTATATGCTTTTTTCAAAAATCGGTCGTAAACCATACGGCTGGCTTTCCTTTCCAAAGTTTCAGTGGTCATCAACAAAAGAAAGGGAGGTCTCAACAAAAGAAAGAGGCGATGATAAACCTGTCAGCGATGTCCCTTGCTAACTCCTGACCTTAGACCAGCTAGGAAGGCTGAACACATGAAAAATACCACCTTACCGCAAGAAAGGTATCTCTTAGCAAAACGTAGTATGTTTTAACTTTTAAGCCGTCTCAAGGAAATTCCAAAAATCACTCCCTTTTATTTCATGCTTCACTTAGAAAATTTAAACTGGCGGCAACAAGTACGAAATGACATGAAAAACGGCTGACACTGATGTACCTTTTTCTAGAGAAATATTAAAGCTATATATATATATATATATATTTATTTATTTATTTTTATTTATTTATTTATTTATTTATTTTTTTAGTTTTGGCAGCAGTTAAACTATAAAGAGATCGCTTGGTAAAAAATAAAAATAGAAAATGCGATAGATATGTCAATTTTAAGAAAAAAAAAAGATTTTGTTTGCGAAATGGCGTAACTATTGTATTTTTCATTTATATGTTTTGCTTAGTGACACAGTTACAGTTTAGCATCTGCCAAAACCATTAAACAAAAGAACTGCGATCTCTTCAGTAATTCTTAAGAAAAAGATACACCGATGCCAATTGTTTTACATGCGTTGCCGCCTTCTAGTTAAAAGAACAAAGATCTCTTTACAAAGGCATCGCGCGATTCCTCTATACCTCACCGCTGTAGTTACCTTCGATATAAATCTAATTAGAACGAAATAATTCTACAGGGTAAAAATAAGCGAAAGAAATAAAGCAAGAGACGTACCAATTTTAGAATGTATTAATAATTAATATTGTATTAAAAATAATTTTTTAGAATGTATTAATTTATTAAATTTATTATTTTATGTAATTAATACATTAATAAATAATTAATTTTAAAAATAATTATAATTAATTTATATAAATGTAAAATTATTTTATATATTTATGAAAAGTTACTTTTTAATTACATTTCTTAAAATCAAATTAACTTTTAATTAAAGAGTTTGTACTATTACTGATTTCTATGTAAAATACATAATTATTCAAATAATAATATGCACACGCAAAACTGTATGTTTGTGTCATAAACCTATACAAACAAATTGGAAGAAATTTTCCACACCAATGTGTACACAGTATTCCATACAGCGTTTTGCAATTTAACAGTTAAAAAAAAAAAGTCTTCATTCTAAATAATTCTATTAAAATTATAGTAGCACCGGTCCCGTTGATTTCCCCCCATACACACTCCTGAACCCCTCTCCCAGTAACACTAGACATAAAGGTCGACAGCAACGCATTACATAGTTCAAAATGCCGATTCATTTTATGCAATTTAATTGTTTTTATCTCAAATGGAATAACTTGACTCATGCATTGTTTCAAATATTACACAAAATAAGCTAATATTGATACAAAAGATTGCATAATACGTGTAGAGGAAGAAAGAAACCAACAAAAATAACTTGTGCATGTGTTGAAAACAACAAGGCGACCTTTACCACGTTTCGATTTAATCGGCTACCACATATTTTCTTCTAAATATAGTTTGTCTTCCAATCGAACACATTAATTGCTGGAATGATCCCAAAGAAAATTAAATGACCTCTGAAAAACACTGTAGTAGAAAGTATTTTATTTGGACAAGAGATAAAATCGTTTCAGTCAAAAGGTCAATTGCGCGGATTCGAAAATTCGAGTTGTTATCAGAATGATTACATTTAAACTATGGCAAAAAATGATTAGAATTTGGAATTTTGAACACTTGTCCAATATAGTTTGAAAAGTGTTTATGACTTGAGTAACTTTCTGTTTGTTATATATTATATCTAACTTTTGTAAATATGCTTGAATTCAGGAGTGTATACGGAGGTATACGCGGTATATTTTCTGAATTATATATCCTCTGTTTCTGAAATGAAGCTATAGCGTATAATATCTAGCGTATAGCCTCTGCCTTAAAGTGAATACTCTCTGGATTTTTTTTTTTTTTTTTTTTTTTTTTTTTACGACTATAACACTGCTTAGATTGCTATGAAATTGACATTTTATTGGTATTCACCAGAGATATAAGCAGAAAAGGAGAGGCAAAAGGGAATAGCCGAGTCTCTATATAACGAAATCCATTGTTCAAGTAAAAAATTCGTTATATAGAGAATTTGTTAAAATTCCTATTTAATGTGTAAATTTTGAATAAAAAATTACTTTTGAGGTGTTTAATTAAGAATTTGAAATGTTTAACTAGAAATATTAACCTAATATTGTATTTCTGAATCATTTAAACAGTTTCAAAAAAGACAACAGACAGTTATTTGAAAGCATAATACAAATCACATGAGGAAAACTTACATTAATTTTAGACGAAGAAATCTGCAATTTTTCGCTGTTTTGATTTCAAAATTGTTACACTCTCGAAAAAATGTTCACACTTTAGCAAGGAATGAAAAATCTTATCGGGAACATTTTCCTCCATTTGAATTCTCGTTCACCTTAAACTTCAATTACCTCTCTGATCCCGCTCTTATATGTGTAACAATCCAATTGACACTGTTTTAAGAAGGAGGTTGGAAGGTGTGTGGGAGGGGGGGGGGGGGAAGATGAATTCGTTGGGCATAAAAAAAACAAGGAGATTCAAGGTAAGTAAGATAAAAAACTCAGCACTGAACGATAAATCACTAATCAGTGATGGGAAATTGATTCCATGTGATTTGGAAACTTTTTTAAAACAACAAATAAAGAACATTTTATGAAAAAATTCGTTATATAAAGATAGATATTTCGCTATATGGAGACTGTTTTTAATGAAATCATGGGGAAAAGGGACCGTTCCTACTAAAAATTCGTCGTATAGAGAAAATCGATGTATGGAGTTTCGTTATAGAGAGACTCGACTGTAATTTGTAATAGGTCCTAAGTTTCAGAAGGTCCCCTACCAGTGGCGCAGAGAGGGGTTGAGGAGGACTGGTGGGAAAAAATTTCCGGAGACTCTCTAGGAAAAAAGGGCCCTCACTACTACAAGTTTTATATAATTTTACGGAAAGAACAATTTTTCGGAATTTTCAAAGTTTAAATCCTATTTTTGTGTAGAAAAGGAATAATAATAATAATAAAGCCAAAATGTTGTGAGTTGTGGCCATCACAAAAGTTTCTTCTTTATTATTCTAATATATTAATTTAAATAGTACTGTTACACACCAGCAATTACGAAGTAGGGAACATTTCTC
Organism: Maratus speciosus; assembly: GCA_963932465.1. Taxonomy (NCBI): domain Eukaryota; kingdom Metazoa; phylum Arthropoda; class Arachnida; order Araneae; family Salticidae; genus Maratus; species Maratus speciosus. The sequence goes on along the minus strand of OZ010786.1, from coordinate 91,701,450 downwards.
TCAATTTAACTCGGAGTTACAGTGATCAGTGAATTAAAAAAAAAGGTACAGTTTAAACAGCGCCCCTTGTTCGGTATTCAAAATGCAAAATTGGATCAACATATGTATTTTTAATTTTTCAATTATAAAATTTAGTACATTTCTACCAATAAGGACTCAGATACCACTAGAATGTTCATCGTAAAAATATAGTATAGCAGCGCCTACTGTTGAAGGAACAAAGTCAAAATTGATTCAACATAATTTAATAAAAAACGAGTTATTTTCTCTATATAAGTACATTTGTTGATATTTGCGTAAATTTAAACTGAATATATAAGTATCGCATATTTCGTAGAAATAACCGAATTTCGGTATCCCATCCCCTCTTAGAAGTTTGCAACCAAAATTAAATGACAATCTATTCACATGATGAGAATTCTAAAGATAAAGGTTCATTGAATACTGCGCATTTAAATCGGAGATTTAAGAGTCGTATTTTTTGAACAAATCATTGAAGTTCGGCACCCTCCTCTTATAGATGACTGTAACAAACAAGTTGGAAATTGCTCGTCAAACGTGGCAGATGAGGTGCGTTCGTACTATAACTAGTTTTATAATTATTTTTTGCACCCGATATTGTACTGAATGTGTATTTGTTTGCACTTCATAAGTGCATGTTCTGTAACATCATTAAAATGCACTTGCAATAATTTTTTTCCATTCCCCTTAATGTAACGGGAAACTTTTGACTGTCCCTGTAATTAAATTACACATCCGATTTTCATAACATTTGAAATGGCTCGACAAAATTTTGCAGCAATTATATATTTAAAATTTCAGCCCATTCGGAAGGCTGTAACATCATTAAAATTCACTTGCAATAATTTTTCCCATTGGCCGTAATGTAAAGAAAAACTTTTGACTGTCCCTGTAATTAAACTATACATCTGATTTTCATAAAATTTGAAATGGCTCGACAAAATGTCGCAATAATTATATGTTTAAAATTTCAAACCATTTGGAAAGCTTTAACATCATTAAAATGCACTTGCAATAATTTTTCCCATTGGTCGTAATGTAAAGAAAAACTTTTGACTGTCCCTGTAATTAAACTATACATCCGATTTTCATAACATTTGAAATGGCTCGACAAAATTTTGCAACAATCATATATTTAAAACTTCAGCCCATTTGGTTGGGTAGTTTTTGCTCTGTTACATGCGGACGGACGGACAGACGGACTGAACGACGACTATAGGTGCTACGTATTTATATAATTACGAACGCACCTAAAAATGGATGAAGATCTATTCCTATTATGAGGATCTTAAATTGGATGTTTCGCTGAATGCTGCGCTCACAAAAAAGAGATAAACATCACAAACATCGACAGAAATCATCGATTTGCGGCACCCCCTCCGGGAGTTTTTTACCCAAAAAGTGAACAGCATCGATAGAACATATAAAATTTCATCATATTCTTACGCAGTATTATATGAGTTAGAGTGCCACAAAATTTGTGTCACATTAGAGACAGACAGACTCACGGACAGCTATTTTCTAAAAACAGCCAAATCGTGTTCAAGACGTTCTAAAACGTACAAATCCGTCTGAAATCGGAAGTTGAAAATTTTCACGAATCCAATACTTTCTAGATAGAAGTATAGTTATAAGAAAGTAAAAATACTGCTCAAAATTACAAATTTATAAACTCATTTTGATTTAAACCAATTTATGTTAAAAGTCATAGTTGATATATCCCTTTCAAGGAAAATTCTATGTACAAACAATGTGACTCGCCATATACCATTGTCTACGTTGTGAAAAATTGCCTAAATTTTTTCTATAGCACTTTTTATTTGAATACATTTTTTTTGTTATTTTGCAAAGAAATCACAAATAGTACAAACAAATTTATTGAAATAATAATGATTTATTAAAAATGAATTTGATGTAAAAATGAAATTAAATGAAACTAGTTGGATGTGCCAATCTCAAAACTTTCTTCTATCTCATATATTTTAATATTTCAAAATGTTGTTACAGATGTCAATATTTCATTTTCATTAGTTCAATACTATATCAACTTTCACTTTCATCTTAAATTTCTGCTTCAGTCAATTAATCGGAGTAAAAACGAGTTAATCTCCATCATGATATTTATTTAAACCACGAATAGTCGTCTTATCAGGATGGGAAGTTACCGTCGATTCGCGAGCCACTGGTGTAGAATAGAACTACGAAAATTAAGAAGATTACACGAAAATGCCTATTACAGCGCCCCCTTCCGGTGGAATTTTTCCACATTCAGGGAGGGCCTTCTTGCCATGGCCAAACACATACACAAAAATTTTGATTCAATTCTATGCATAACTTCATACACTTTTCGATGGTACAATATTCAAAATCGGTATTACAGTGCCCCCTTCCGGCCGATTTTTTCCAAATTAAGGGAGGACTTGCTTGCTATAGTCAAAAACTTTAAAAAAAAAATGTTCAGTTCTATGCATAACTTCATACACTTTTTGATGGTACAATGGCGACAGACACACGGACAGACAGACATTTTCTATAAACATTAATTTAAGCAGAAATCATTAGAGGGGCGTATATGACAATTTTGCCGACTAGCTTAATTTTTTTTTTTTTTTTTTTTTTTTTTAAGTACGTTTCTGTGTCTGTACATGTGCATCTACCCGGAGTCCTAAAATGGACTGCTGATTTTAAAATTCAATAACTTGAAAATTGTGACAGCTATAATGTTAAATTCTTGCAGGAGTGTTATGTAAGATGTCAGGAATTTTTTTACTGCTATTCTCAATTTTAGTTTAAAGTAGTGGTGGTAGATGGCGCAGCTTGCAATAGGCGCTAAATCGGGGCAAGATTTTTGGCCTAACTCTTTTCTCAATATTGATGCGAAAGAAGGAGATTAAATATATGCAGTGGGCCCCTACGAACAAAATTGCATTGGCGACTGAGAACCATCCCGTATATTTAATCCTTTGCACTCCCCGTCATTTTGACTGTGGGCTACAGCAACTCCGCGTCATTACACAAAAATTTTATCCGGTCGGCACCACTTTTTAAAAAGAAGTTTCCTTCAAATACACAAATTCAAAAATGCTTTGAGTAAATAAGGCAAATTTTATTTTCCTTTATTACTGGTGCCATAAAAAAGAAATTTTCCAGGAAAGATGATGTCGCCGTATCGGCGATAACGGAGTTTTTCACTTACTGTACCATGTTACCGCAGCGGCGACAACGGAGTGCAAAGTGTTAATCTCCTTTCGCATCAATACTGAGAGAGAAGAGAAACAAAAAATCAGGCCCCGATTTAGCACCTATTGCTAGCAGTGCCCATGTATCGCTGTTATTTTAAACTAAAATCAAGAATAGCTGTAAAAAAAACTCTTGACATCTTACATAACCCTCCTGCAAGAATTTTTTTAAGTAGCTGCCAGCATTTGCAAGTTATGGAATTTTAAAATCAGTCAATCTATTTTAGGACACCCGGTATGCTCTATATAAAACTAAACATTATTAACCCATCGAGATTAAATTTTTCCCTTTAGAACGTCGAATACTTTACACTTTAGAATATTGAGGAGAATATAAGACATGGATACACCATTCCTTCACTTACGTTACATTGTTGTAACTGTTCCAGTAAAGTATTTTGATATTTTTTGTTGAATGTGCAGATGAAAATCTGCAATTCGGATTAATTAAACAAGTTGAAGTTTTTGTAAGATACAACTTGGAACTTATATAGAATCAGCTTATTTATATTTACATTAAAAAGGATTACATCAAAACTTATTTTAATTACATTTTTGTTCATTCATTGCGTAACATGCATTTTAAACCACCATTTTTTAGACAACCCATCTATTCACAACAGCGTCCAAATCTAGGTATTTCGAAATATCCTTCTCAATGGTAAGCATCATGAGTGTACTCAAACGTGGATTGGTCATTGTAGTTCTTACATATTTTTTTCACAATTTTTAATTTACAATGTTCTTTCATTCAAGGCAATTGTGACTGGAGAAGTTAGAGCCAAACGACTGACATGGTTCGCAAGTGGTAGAATGTATCTCAAAGATTCTGTTTTCATGTAAATATCGTCCATTCTTTTAGCCTCTGCGCAAAAGTCTGACAAAATTTTCAGCTCTGTGTGTAATGCTTCCATATCAGGAATTGCCAATGTTTCACGAAAGACATTTATTTACCGCTTTCTTAACCAGATTTAGTGTTTATTTCTTTCTTGTAATGGGACGATACATTATTTTATCCACAGTGGTGAGATTATGCTGATGCATGAATTAAGACTTTCAGCTATCACCACTGTAAGAGTATCCAGTACCTTTTGAAACTCCATGCATTAGATTAGAACATTAAAAGTTCGGAAGCAAAGAGAATGTTTCAATTACCGTCTAACATCTTTGGTGCCAATCTTCGTCGATACTGCATAGCAAATTCATTTAACGGATCAGCACCTTAGTTGCTTTAAAAGAGAACTGCACTCTATATTTCCCTATTCACATTTTCATTGTCATTGTTGATTGTTTCCAATGATTTTATATAAGTCTTCAGTATTTTCGTAGCGTCTATTTTAAAAGTTTCGACATCATTTTTTCAGTAACTAACTTGCACTTGTACTGAACGTTCTTGAGAAACATTATAGTGAAGCAATGAAGTCGAGCGATAACATTTTCTTTCTTAAACCTCGTGGCTTGATCATTGTTTTGCTAACAGGAGTAGAGGAATCAACTTTTTCAAAATTTGTAGGATACATTCATATGAGATCCAAACCGCTTTCAATAATTCCGCTCGAGCAGTCCATATCGCCTTAGAAAGATTCCGCAGCAGAAGAGCATTCCTCTATTTCTTGGAGCTTGCCCACTAATGGCTTCTTCCGTTTAGTACTTGCTGTGAAAAACACAAACATCTTCCAGAACGTCGAACACATCACCTATAACATTGCTGGCATTACAGATATGCGAAACGAAAGTGTTGAGTCTGTGACATTGACAAAGAATATAGGACACACACAATTCGACCCATGATTCCTGAAAACGTCTTCTAAGTGCCGTTGAATTCTCCAGACATGTTGCTTGTAAAATCGTATGATTGGAAAACTACCTGTTCTATTTCGAGCTCATTCTTTGTAAGGATGTGCGATATCTAGCATGCAAGGTCGACGTTGGTTTTTACGACTTCTTTTAAAACTTCCAAAAACCGATCGGAATTTTTCCATCTTTGTCGACATATTTCAACCCAACAGCTGATTGATCATGATGCGAAGCATCTGGTGTCGTATCTGCCATAATTCCATAAAATTATGCTTCTTAAATATCCCTGAATATTGTTTTGCGCACTGCTGTAGCAAATAATCATCTCGTTTTGGGATGAAGCGGAAAGGTAAGTTATATGGTATGGGCTGAAACGTGTGTTCTCAAACATTTCCTCAGTTGTGGGTTATGTCTGGAAATTAATTCCACAATTTTTCAAAAATTTCCATTTTCATCTTTGTCACTTCCACAAACTAGACCTTGTCTACTCAGTATTCGTGTAATGTACATTAAAATTGCTACAATTTCTGTGCTGAATGCAAGATGTTGATGTTGCTCTTCCAGAATAATCTGTTTGCGCTTGCTCTCGTCAAGTAAGTGATTATGCGTCATCATGAACTGACAAAATAGGAAACAGCAAATTTGGTGGGAGTTGGAAGAGAAATGTTGTGCGAACTTTCTGTTCTTTTCTTTTCCTTAAACTCTTCATTTTGTGTCCTTTGTTTACACCACTCTCAACTGAAGCATTTTATATTTTTTCTCTCCCAGGTCCTTCATGAAACATGAAAAAAAAATTGCATTGAGTTCTGTGCTATATTTCAAAAACGGATGCTCTTTTGCAGGGGCGCGCCGACCCAGTGTGCAAAGTGTGCACCGCACACAGGCGCCAGGATAGTAAAGGCGCCAAATATTTTAGGTGAAGCTGAAAAATTTGAAAAACTTTTAACCAATTTAAATTTATTAAAGCGGTATTTAAATCGAAAGTACGTTATTTCTGACGCATTTATGAGTTCATTTTTACTTATAAGATATGAAATTTGCAGATGCTCGTCAGCGGCGTAACTTTAGGGGTAGGGGGCGGAAAGAGTTTCAAACCAAAAGGCGCCACGGTGTCGAAAGGTAACGGTCGTAAGGCGCCACAGAAGGCTTAAGGGCGCATCAAGCGCCTAAAATAAATTAAAAAAAGCTAGAAACATAAAAAATTCGGAAGGACGACCGCGAATGCTCCTTTTGACATCCCTGCTCTGGACCAGGCCTGTCCAGCTTTTCAGAAAGCAGGGGCGCACTACAGTTTGTGGCAAACATGGAAGACTCCATTATTCAAATAACTGAAATATATAACACTTCTATCTTACTGTAGTATACACATACTGACGATATAAAAACGGGTAGTATATTACTATATTGCACAGTAGTAAAGCAACATAAGCCTCCAGGTTATGCATGGTACCCATGTAAAAGTAAATCGCCAAAAAAAGCACAAACCAATCATAGCAATTGGCTACATTATAACAAAAACAGTACTAAATACAGAGCCGAAACTAGCCTTTTTTGCACCCGGGGCAAACATGGATTTTGGCGCCCCCCCCCCCTCTTCCGCAATGTATATTTACAAAAATAATTTTATTAATTTCCTAATAGCCGACTTATTTTTAAAATTTAAAATACGCAATCATAAAATATGTAATACTGAACTACATAATCTACAATGGCGGATCCAAGGAGGAGGTCACGGGGGTCATGACCCTCCTCTGAACACCAACAAAAAAAAAAATTCTAAAGATCATTTTTAAAATGAAATGTACAGTAGAGTCCCGGTTATCCGAGTTTCGCCTAACCGAGTTATTTTCTTCTGATGGACTGGTGGCTTTCATTATTATGAAACAGACATTATAAATGAAGTGTTAGGTGAAGATGAAAGAGGCATTTTTCCCCATTCTGACCAGAAAACCAGAGTTCTAACTTTTTACTGCTGCTCTATTATCTTGACCTAACACTTCACTTATTATGGCTGTTTCAAAATAATGAAAGACATCAGTCCATCAGAAGAAAATGATCCATTCCAAAGGTATAATCCTTTATTGGGCGCCCCTTCGTTCTGGCGCCCGGGGCACTTGCCCCCTCTGCCTCACCCCCTTCGTTTCGGCCCTGACTAAATAAATAAAACAGGATGTAGTTCAAAATGCAATACACATTAAAAAAAAGAAATGAAAAACGCCATTCAATTCCAAACAAATTTAATAGTTTAGCCTATCATTGTATGCAACGCATAAAAACGAGCCCATGAGCATGTAAGAATGTTTCATGTCATTTAAAGTCGGGAAAATATGTTTTTAGAACAACCTTAAAATGAATTAAGGTTTACTGAAAATTTAATTGTATATTTTATAGATTTGCTTCGAACAAAGAATAATCGGTCAAGAGCGAGTTTCACTCGCGTACAGAGAGTTCATACAATAAATTTGTTAATCACTAACTGCAATCTTACAAAATATAGTTGTTAAACGAATAATAAGTCTGCAAATAATTTGAAATTATTTTATTAAATATTTTTCAATAATTGCCTTCAATAATTGAATTCAATTGAAATGAAAAACGCTGACTATTTATCATTGTGATCCGTCTTACCTAAAAAAAAGACCTTGTACAAAGTTTAATCTTGCCATTGTGCCAAGTGCGCTTCGAAAGGAGGTCGCAAAATTGCATGGCCCCTTTGGCCTGTGCCACATTTTTTAGATACGTTTTTAATTAATATCTCGGCTAATTAACGACAATTCTTTTGGAAAATCATTATCGACAATTCTTAGACGATTTCGCGTCGATAGGTACCTCGAACTCTCCCGCTGAGCGCCCGCCAAATAAAGTTTATGTATAACGGAAAACTGCGATTTTCTGAAAAACTCTATGACCTAGGATAATCGCTATAGTTTTCCTGCAAGATTTAAATAAATCCCAACTACTACTGATTTTTTCGTAATTTTATTTTCAGTAGATTCGGAAATAGGAGGGGGGGACACAATTTTCCCATACATTTTCGACGAATTTCGAAAATATAATAGTATCTAAGAATAAAACAAATACAGTGAAATACGTTTAACACAAAAACGCTTAACATGAAAAATGGGTTAACACGAAATGATGTAGCGGTCCGGACAGTATACTATGCAATTTAATACATTTTTTTTTTCTTTTAACACGAAACAAAAATCGTTTAACACGAAAAAAATTCGCTTTCGAGCTAGTTAGTTTGAGTTGAAATTGGTGAATTTTGTGTTAAAACCACTGAATTTTGGGTGAAAATCAGAGAATTTCGTATTTTTTGTAAATTAGCTTATGTTTTATGAGCACAATGGCTGAGAAATCGGTGCGAAAACGAACTGCCATTTTGCTTCAAATGAAGATGAGGCTGCTTAATGCAGTTGATGAAAAAGAAGAACGAAAAGAGAAATCTACAAAGAGTTTGGCATTGCCAATTCTACTTTATCAACAATAATAAAAAAAACAGTGATACTATTACGTTAATGTTTGAGCTCAGTATATTTAAGCCAGAGAGAAAACGTATGAGAGCTGCTAAGCGCGAAGATTTAGAGACAGCTTTGCTTATTTGGTTCAAACAAGCTAGATCTCAGAATGCTGAAAAATACACTAAAAAATGATATTTGATCCCCCCCCCCCCCCCCAAAAAAAAAAAAAAAAAATATTACTTGCTTTTTATCCTAATGGATGCAACTTACTAGTAGTTTAACATGAAACCGAAGTAAAATTTGACAATGTCGAAAAAATTTGCGAGTTTTGTTCTTTCTTTACAAATCTTTTAACGCGAAAAAAATTTTCGGTCCCCTCAGTTTCGTGTTAAACGTATTTCACTGTATATTTTTGAGTTCTGTGTTAAGAGCTTGTTCAAACGATACGCCCCCCCCCCCCCCACCCCTTTGATGATTTTTAAATGAACCTTAAATTTATATGATTTTATATCTTTAACTCGATTTTGTCTGAAGTATGAATCCGCTCACTGTGTGAAAATGGGAGAGAAGCTGCTAATTGTTCAGATTTGTTATGTAAATTTTTTTCATGATTTTTGGAAAATTGCATGGGGTAGTAATGAACAAATAAAAACTTTAAAAAGACCTCTACTTACTGATGTAAAAATGAGTTAAGAGGGGGGGGGGTACCAAAGGGGGGGGGGTGCTGATGGGGCTACAGCCCCCCCCCACCCGAAATTTTCGAAAGTGATATGAAAAAGTGCTGTTTTTTGCGTCTTTCTTTTGTGGATTTTTTAAAAAAAATTTTCAATCATACAGCGGACTAGCCATTCTCATTAGTGCCATATTAGCCCACATTGACAACAAAGGAGAAATAAAAAAGAAAAGTGCCCAGCTAAACTGATGGCATTGAGCTCACAGGCTCTTCACACTAATTGTATATTATACTCTTATTTTAAAGAATAATGCCCCTCAAAAAATAAGTGAAGGGGGATTAGCCCCCTTTATCCTTAACCAATGAATCCCCAAAACTAATCAGGGAAGCTCCTTAACATAATAAACCTTTATACCAAATTTGGAGCAAATCGAATAATCCTGCATGAAAAACCCATTTATCTAAATTAAGGGGGGGGGGGTGGACTATCCCCCCTTTTCCCCCTTTATCCTTAACCAATGAACCCCCAAAACTAACCATGGAAGTTTCTTAACATAATAAAGCGGTATACCAAAATCGGTAATCGAATAATTCTGCATGAAAAACCCATTTATCTGAATTAAAGGAGGTGGACTAACCCCCCTTTTCCCCCTTTATCCTTAACCAATGAACCCTCAAAACTAATCAAGGAAGCTCCTTAACATAATAAACCGGTATACCAAATTTGGAGCAAATCGAATAATTCTGCATGAAAAACCCATTTATCTAAATTAAGGGGTGGACTAACCCCCCTTTCCCCTTTATCTTTAACCAATGAGCTCCCAAAACTAATCAGGGAAGTTCCTTAACATAATAAACCGGTATACCAACTTCGGAACAAATCGAATAATTCTGCATGAAAAACCCATTTATCTGAATTAAGGGGGCGGACTAACCCCCCTTTATCCTTAACCAATGAACCCCCAAAACTAATCAGGGAAGTTCCTTAACATAATAAGGCGGTATACCAAATTCGGAGCAAATCGAATAATTCTCCATGAAAAACCCATTTATCTGAATTAAGGGGGGGGGTGGACTAGCCCCCCTTTTCCCCCTTTATCCTTAACCAATGAACCTCCAAAACTAATCAGGGAAGTTCCTTAACATAATAAGCCGGTATACCAAATTCGGAGCAAATCGAATAATTCTGCATGAAAAACCCATTTATCTGAATTAAGGGGGGGGGGGGGGGTTGACTAACCCCATTTTCCCCCTTTATTCTTAACCAATGAACCCCCAAAACTAATCAGGGAAGCGCCTTATCAGAACGAAACTAAAAAAAAAAAATTGAAGCAAATCGGATGTTTCTATCAAGAGTTATCGCGTTACGTACGTACATACATACATACGTACATACAGAACCGGCGAGCACATAAGTTCTCAGGCTTTGATAGCCTGTGAGCTAAAAAAGGGGCTGACGGGGTTACAGCACCCCCCCCACTCCTCCCGAAATAGTCGAAAAATTAAATGAAAACGTGTTTTTTCCTTACTTTTTAAAGATAAATCTGTAATTTTTTCTTCTTTCATATAGCAAAGTAGGCATTCTTGTTAACACCATATTAGTCCACATTGACATCACATACCCAAAGATGGCGACGGGGCTGATGGAATATCAGCCCTCTCCTCTTCAAAATGAAATGAAAATAATAGTGCTGAATTTTTTCTGTCTGTTTAAGATAAATTTGCATTTTCCCCCTATCGTTTAACAGACTATGCGCTTCCCTCGCTTTAGTTCCATGTTAGACCATATTGACACCAAAGAAGAGAAAGGGGGTTGATGGGGTTACAGCACCCTCCCCCCAAACCAGAAATAGTCGAAAAATTAAATGAAAAAAGTGTTTTTTCCTTACTTTTTTAAGATAAATCTGTAATTTTTTTCTTCTGTCATACAGCAAAATAGTCATTCTCGTTAACACCATATTAGTCCACATTGACATCACAATTACAGCATACCCAAAGATGGGGAGGGGGCTGGTGGAATTACAGCCCCTTCTCTCGAAATAGTCGAAAATGAAATGAAAAAATAGTGCTGATTTTTTTCTGTCTGTTTGAGATAAATATGCATTTTCTCCCTTATCATTCAACAGACTAGCCGCTCCCTTCGCTATAGTTCCATATTAGTGTACAGTGACATTACATTATACCCAAAAAGGTAGAAGTGGGCTAATGAGGTTACAGCCCTCTCCTAAAAAAGTCGAACATGAAATGAAAAAGTGTTGATATTTTCCTTTTTGTTGTAGATAAATTTGTATTTTCCCCCTATCATTCAACAGACTAGCTGATCTCTTCTCTTTAATTCCATACTAGTGCACAGTGACACCACATTATACTCAAATAGGTGAAAGGGGCTAATGGGCTACCCCCTTCCTAAATAGTCGAAAATGAAATGAAAAAAAGCCAGATTTTTTTTCTTCTTGTTTGAGATAAATTTGTAATTTTTCTTCTGCCATACAGCGAAATAGCCATTCTCGTTAACTCCATATTTGTCCACGATGACATCACAGCATACCGAAAGAAGGGGAGACGGTTGATGGGCTTACAGACCCCTCCTCCCGAAATAGTAGAAAATGAAATTAAAAAAATATTACTTTTTTTCTTTCTGTTTGGGATAAATTTGTATTTTTTTTTCTCCTATCATTCAACAGACTAGCCGCTCTCTTCTCTTTAGTTCCATTTTAATGCACAGTGATACCACATTATACCCAAAGAAGTAGAAAGGGGGTGGTCCAAAATAGTCGAAAATGAAATGAGAAAAGTGCTGATTTTTTTTTTCTTTTTGTTTGAGATAAATTTGTAATGCAATTGTTTTCTGCAATACAGCGAACTAGGCGTTCTGGCTAGTTTCATATCAGCGCACAGTTACACCACTGTATACCCAATGAGGGGAAGTGGCTAATGGTTTTACAGGCCCCCTTTCGAAATAATCAAAAATGAAATGAAAAAAACTCCTGTTTTTTTCCTTTCTTTTGAGATAAAACTTTAATTTTTTTTCTGCGACGCAGCTATTCTGGTTAGTCCTATATATTAGTGCACAATGATGCCCCAGAATACACCCAAAGAAGTCGATGGGGACGAGGGTTATGAGGTTACAGCTCCATTCCACCTCCGAAGGTTTTTTGCGGTTTTCCAGCGGTTTTTTGATGAAATTTGCGTTTTTCCGCGGTCCTTTGAAGAAATTCGCGTTTTTCTGCGGCTTTTTGTCGAAATTTGCTTTTTTTTACGCAATCCTTCGTCGAAATTTGCGTTTTTTCCGCGGATCTCTGACGAAACTCGCGTTTTTTTCGTGATCCTTTGAAATTTGTGTTTTTTCTGCGGCTTTTTGACGAAATTTGCGTTTTACCGCGGGTTTTTGATAAAATTCGAGTCTTTTCGCGGATTTTTACGAAATTCACGTTTCTTTACGAAATCCTTCGTCGAAATTTGCGTTTTTTCTCGTCTTTTTGATGAAATACGCGTTTTTTCAGCACTGTTTGACGAAATACGCGTTTTTTTTCTTTTACGAAAGTAGCATTTTTTCACGAAAGTAGCATAATTCCAGTTTTTATGTAGCTCTTCTTTGTGACCCTGCTTTTTCTTTTTTCTTGCGATCCTTTAACGAAATTCGCGTCTTTTTCGCTTCCCTTTGAAGGAATGCGTGTTTTTTTGCGATCCTTGGTCGACATTTGCGTTTTTCTGCGGCCCTTTGACGAAATTCGCGTTTTTTCTGAGGTCATGTGCCGAAATTCGCGTTTTTTTTACGCAATCCTTCATCGAAATTTGCGTTTTTTTCATGGCTGTTTGACGAAATTTGCTTTTTTCCGCAGTCTTTTGACGAAATTCACGTTTTTATGTGGCCCTTCTTTGTGATCCTGCTTTTTTCTTGCGATCCTTTAACGAAAATCGCGTTTTTTCGCTTCCCTTTGACGGAATGCGTGTTTTTTTCGCGATCCTTTGTCGAAATTTGCGCTTTTTCTGCGGCCCTTTGACGAAATTCGCATTTTCTCTGAGGTCATTTTCCGAATTTTGCGTTTTTTTTTAACACAATCCTTCGTCGAAATTTGCATTTTTTCGCGGTTTTTTGACGAAATTCGCGCTTTTTTCTCGTCTTTTTGATGAAATTTGCGTTTTTGTGCGGCCTTTTGACGAAATTCACGTTTTTGCGTGTCCCTTTGAAAAAATTCGCGTTTTTTTGCGATCCTTTACGAAATTAGCTTTTTTTTCGCAGCCCTTTGACGGAATGCGTGTTTTTTGCGAACTTTTTTTCGAAATTCGCGTTTTTCCGCGACCTTTTGATGAAATTTGCGTTTTTTCTGCGGCCCTTTGACGAAATTCACGCTTTTTTCGAGATCCTTAGTCGAAATTTTCTTTTTTCTGCGGCCCTTTGACGAAATTCACGCTTTTTTCGAGATCCTTAGTCGAAATTTTCTTTTTTCCGCGGGTTTTTGACGAAATTAGCGTTTTGTTCGCGGGTTTTTGACGAAATTAGCGTTTTGTTCGCGGGTTTTTGACGAAATTAGCGTTTTGTTCGCGGGTTTTTGACGAAATTAAGCTTTTCCAGCAGCCTTTTGACGAAATTCACGTTTTTCTATGGCCCTTCTTTGTGACCCTGCTTTTCTTTTTTTGCGATCCTTTAACGAAATTCGCGTTTTTCCGCTTCCCTGTGACGGAATGCGTGTTTTTTTAGTGATCCTTTGTCGAAATTTGCGTTTTTTCCGCGGCCCTTTGACGAAATTTCACGCTTTTTTCGAGATCCTTTGTCGAAATTTGCTTTTTTCCGTGGGTTTTTGACGAAATTAGCGTTTTGTTCGCGGGTTTTTGACAAAATTAAGCTTTTTCCTACTGCCTTTTGACGAAATTCACGTTTTTCTATGGCCCTTCTTTGTGACCCTGCGATCCTTTAACGAAATTCGCGTTTTTCCGCTTCCCTGTGACGGAATGCGTGTTTTTTTAGCGATCCTTTGACGAAATTCGCGTTTTTTCTGTGGTCAATTGCCGAAATTCGCGTTTTTTTATGCAATCCTTCGTCGAAATTTGCATTTTTTCCGCGGCTTTTTGACGAAATTTGCGGGGTTTTTTTCGTCTTTTTGATGAAATTTGTGTTTTTCTGTGGCCTTTTTGATGAAATTCACATTTTTTTCTGTGTCCCTTTGACGACATTCTTGTTTTTCTGAGGTCATTTTCCGAAATTCGCGTTTTTTTACGCAATCTTTCGTCGAAATTTGCGTTTATCCGCGGCCCTATGACAAAATTCCGGTTTTTTCCTTGATTCTTTAAGGAAAGTGGAGATTTTTTTCTGCGAACGATTGACGAAATTGATTTTTTTCGGCGACCATTTGTAAAAAATCGCGATTTTTTTTTAAGTCCGAATTTTCGGACTGATGACCGAATTTTTCAAACTTTCGGAAAATTCGGAACAAAGTCCCCCTTCTCTGGCTACGGCCTTATCGGCAAAAATGATTTCTGTGTAAAACACAATTCAAAGTGTTTCGCAAGATTTAGAACATTATGGAAATTTAAGTCAGCACCCCCCCCCCCACCCCCGAAATAAAATCCTGGGTACGCCACTGTTAAGAGGAGAGGAGTGAGTGCTTAGTAAAGTACAAGCCAAAAGCTTTAAAACGATATGTCACATGAAAAAATTCATTCCCCCCCCCCCCCTCCCACGGAAGAACGCCCACTAATAACCTGGGGTTAAACACAGATCTCACCAACCGAAGGCCCGTGAAGAGTTTCACCTTCGGTCAAGCCTTCAAATGAGCTCGAATCTTGCTGCAGTTTAATTAGGAGCTCAGTTAGAAAATTGATCCCCCAGGGGGGAATCTGAGTGAGGGAGGTAAAATGGTTCCAGGGTTTCCCGATGATATATCACATGAGGGTTTAACAGGCGTGCTGCGTACGCACTGCAAAATCTTGCAAAAAAAACCAAATCTCAAATCTTTTAGTTCCATATTCCAACACCAGGGGGAGAACTCTATTCTTAACAAAACTGTTTCTGAACGAAACTCTGTTAAACAACCTACCCATAGTCAGTATATATTAGTCATTAGCCATATATTAGTATATATTAGTCAAGGGGTGGCGGACTTAAGCAAGGATCTAAGATATTTTCTGAAATTACTATTCGAAAATAATGGTAAGTACACTTTTGAAATTCTTATATTAAAAGTAATATTTATCCCAGGGCTCCGTCAAAAACCCATTTCTAAAACGGTAGAAAACGGTACGGTTTTAAATATTTGATCCCATCCTCCAAAATTTTTATCGGCTCCCTCTCCCCCCCCCCCCCTGAAATTTGATGCCCCCTACTTTTTTAAATTTTTATTATGTATTATGAACTATCTGAAAGTTCCAAACGGTTCGTCAGTTTTCTTTAATTTTAACAAATTGGATTCAACAAAGTTTTTCTTTTCCTTTTTTAAAATAGAATTTTTTATAAAACAAAAACTTGCGGATCGATTTTTATAAAATTTAGATATTATTAAACAGCGTTTAAAGATAGGAATATATGCATAACTTTAAAAGGTGTATTTAAAAAAAATTTGACGACGTTTCAAAGAATCCTAGCATAAAAATCATTTATGGTTTCGAAAGACTGGCTTTTAAATTGAGAGTTTGAAAGGAATCATCCGATTACTGAGAAATAATAATTAATATCTAAAGTTGCAATTGAGCGACCATGAAGAAATTTAGATATCTGAAATCACCGAAAAATTCTACATCTAGATGCATAAAATTTAAATCGATAAATTTATATTTTAAAAAATTTATATTCTTTCGAAAATGTCCACTATTGGAAGACGTTGGTTATCTGTAAAATGAACTCCTGACGTCCGTGGGAGAGATTTCGAACCTTTCTTTCGATGGAAATAAAAAGATTTTTCATAAATCAATTTTTCGTGGATTTTTTGACTTCCTGAAACCGTACCGGAATAATTTTTAGAATTTCTGAAAAGGGGATTTTTTTTTTTTTTTTTTGCGTCTGGCTGTGCAATTTTCGAGCTGTTAGCCCCAGTAGAATTTAAGGTACAGCCCTTTTAAAAAGGTCCAGTACATTTATCACCCTTGCATCTCTGTAAATCTATTAACCCCTCCCCATCTCTTCGAGTTTTCGAAGAAGTTGTCTACGGTTTGAAAAAAATATATGCTCTTGCTGAATTATGAATACTTTTGCATTCTTTTTATTTGGGATTTTTAATTAATTTCTCAACTAATTATTAGAGATGTAAAATTCTGAAATTTACGTGCAGGGTGCACCAGGAGAGACTTTTGACTATCCTCACAAAAAGTTTGACCCTCGTATGTGCCGTAGATTCTGCTGGCCATCGCACACAGACACACACTCACAGACAGAGCGAAACTTTGTTTTATTAGTATAGATATTTTTAATTTAGAACTTCGATTCATTGCACGAAAATTGGAAATTCGAAAAATAAAAAAAATCTGATAGAGAAGGAAAGGTTAACAGTTTGACAAGATAAAGATACGCTTAGCTTCTTAACAATGCAAACGTCGAAACGAATGTGCATTTTCATAACAATTCTTATATAGACAGAATAGGGATTCTATATTTGCTAATACAAAATCAAATGTTCCAGGACTGGAACATTTTCGAATGCACCCCTAATTATGATCAACGAGCGGTAATTGTTTAAGGCGCATATTAATTGATGTTACCTTATTTTAAAAGAAATAAAAGTACAGTATAGCCCCGATTATTCGCGGAATTGGGTGGCAAGAGCACCGCGGATAACCCGAAAAAGGCTGAAAATGGGGTGCAAGCACGAAGAAAAGAAAATTCACCATTAAAACTATGTTTTAGTGTACAAAAAACATAATAAAACGTTTAAAATACATACACATGCACAGTACAGCAGAAACCTTTGCTTTACGTCTAAATCACTAAAATAAAGAACAGTAAAGAAGAAACAATGCCATGCATACTGCACAAAAAGTGTCGAGTTACACCTTTTTTAAAAAAAATCAATCACTTGTTTTTGCTTCTTGCTTTGGAAACACCTTTTCTATCTCGAAAAGGGAGCTATTCTTGATATGCTTCCCTGGATTTTATCATAATAGTCTTATTTAATTGTTAAATACTTTAATTGCTGTATGTTTACGTTTTGTTAATAAAATCAAGAAAAGGCATCAAGACTTTATATCTGATATTTTAAACATGGCAACTGAATCTAGAAATATTCTTCTATTACTTTCGAATACACGAATTTTTCTGTTTATATTTATCAGTAGGACTTACTGGATTTTCCTTGCTGTTGGCTTAAATAATAATAATAATAATAATAATAATAAAAAAAAAAAAAAAAAAAAAAAAAAATCGCTTCGCGGATAAACCGCACCGCGGATCATCCGCTCGCGGATAATCGGGGCTTTACTGTACTATAACGCGCTCCGGTGTATTACAAACGTCATAATGTGAGAAAATATTTTTCTACTGTTATGTGTATTTGCCGTATTACGAGCACCCCTTTCTTTGTGTCATAGTCCTACCAATGATTAATTCAACAGAGCTATATTTCCAAATTAAAGTTTATTTGAACTGTTTTAAGTATAAATATAAATAAAGATCAGATCTTAAAAATTACGGAAGTGATGCAGGTAAAAGAAGTTCATTTACTTAGGAGGTATGCCATTGTGGGGAGAGGGAGCAAACAGCTGAAACACCGACCTTTTAGGAATGTCCGTTATTTGCATTGCTGCCAACATTCCTTGTTTTTAATTCAAACAACCATATTTTTAACTAGAAATTTAATTTAATAAATGAAATAAAAAAGAACCCTGTGGAAACAAGAAACATTTCATTAAATACATTTTCTGGTTCCAAATTCATTTATTTGATTTGGAGAAAACCGCTGGAAGGTTGGTTTGGCAGCTATGCATTTATACTCATAGAAAAAAAAAGTTATAAAGTTTGTTTTTTCTTTCTTTTTTTTTTGGTGGTGGTGGTGGTGGTGGGGGGGGGAGGGGGATTAGGAATATGGGGCGCCAACTGAAGTTCTGCACACAGGCGCCGAATACTGCTGGCGCGTCCCTGCTCTTTTATACCAAGCGCTGTTGAAATGTCGCTGTCTATCTTGAGGGATGGAACCATTTACCGGATATACGCTGAGTTTTGCCTGATACGGACCTAAACTGATGATAAAATGTGTGTCTTATTGTCTAACTTCATTTTAGACCTTTTTCCCGGGTCACGTTCAATGATGGAATCGTTCCCACTTTCCGTTATGCTAACCTCTCCACGATTCTTCTCGATTTCTTTCACGATCTTACAATAAATATATGACACAGACGAACAATTTTATTTTTTCCTGTCAATTATATCTATGGTCTCCTTAAGGAACAAGAAAACACTTAATTCATCAGATGGGGTCAATTTTTCAATAATCAGCTTCCAATAATTTAAACAATCAACTAAATGATTCAATTGTCGAGCACATTTCAACACACCACGAGTAATATGAATGCCTTCACCGAAGTCGTCATCATCTTCAGTGCAAGTCGATCATCTAGATGTTCAGAACTCTACTAATCCGGTGCGGACTCTCAGAAAGACTCCTTTAAATAATGATAAACTATAGTCCCTCCTGGTTCTTTCTCAATTTATTTTCAGCAGTCAC
Source organism: Maratus speciosus (assembly GCA_963932465.1). Lineage (NCBI taxonomy): Eukaryota > Metazoa > Arthropoda > Arachnida > Araneae > Salticidae > Maratus > Maratus speciosus. Next base: position 91,682,606 of record OZ010786.1, on the reverse strand, counting down.
GCGAAGTCGAAGAAAAAAGAAACAAACTTCGGATTTTTGAAAGAAATTAAGACAAATGCTAAGGATTGGTGTTTTTTAATGTATGTTTTAAGAAGAAACGTAGAAAATTGGAAAAAAATCGATTGTTTCAGAGTTGTATCGATCGATACTAACTACCTAGAATTTTCCGACTATGATCAAAGTTGCCAACATTGGGGGGAGGAGATGCCCCCCCAGTAGCTTCGCCCCTGCTGGAATGGGTTTGTTTCATTAACAGTTACTTTACATACTTATATGATGCACTGCAAAAAAATAACGTTAATACCAGTTTTGTGTTAAATCAGCCCTTGAATTCAAAGATTACGTGACGGAAAAACACGGTTAGGACGCTTAAAAGGTTAATCCTAAATACTGGAATGGGTTTGATTCATTTAACAAACTTTTGCATTTAACAGACTATTATTTCCCCACATATAGGCATTGTGAAACGCAAGTTTTCAGAAGAATGATTACTGATAAGTTCATTCGTGTTTTACAGAATACTATTACATCACATTTTCCTGTCATCTGCAAACACTGAGTCTGCAAAATCTTTGCCTTTTAACTTGTAACTCCACTGTGAAAGACAGTACATCAGATTTTTTTTCGAAAATTAATTACAAAAAATGTATATTTTCGAAAAAAATATGTATCGTTACCTATAAAAAAGGTTTTAACAAAAGTATTTTCTGCCTATGTGCAATTTTTGTCTTGTCTAATAGCAGGCAGTATACTGCATTATTATAAGGCTGCAAACATTTTAGGTATGTTTTCGGGTCCAGTGACAGGTTACACGGGCCCCTGGGCAGATCAAAAAGTATGGGCCCTCTGGAAGAAAAAGTATGGAAACCCACCGATTATAGGAATCACCGTACAATCTAATCAACTTTTTTTAAATATATAATTAAGAACATGTCATTAATTGCCTATTATTGGAATCAGCACCACCCCCTCTAAATGAATTAGATTCTGCGTTACAGACATGTAAGGGTTAATTTTAAGGATGGTTATTAAATTTTGATAGAATCTTGCCAAAAAGTAATTTACTCAAAGGTATTCTGAAATTTTACATTTTACCCCGCTTGACAATTCCAATGTCGCTGACACATTTGCAAACAAAAAATGAAAATTTCAGTTATTTTCAATCAGGTGTTAAAGAATTAAGAAACCCGCCTTTTCCCCTATAAATGTGATGCAACTTTGACTATAATCAATTGCTACCTGATGACCAGCTTTTCATTATTTTCACATCGCAAAAATTTCTTTTAAACATCAATTTTGACTGTGTTCACAGGTATATATTTTTCTAATATTAATGTCATAACTCATATTTCACATATGAAATTTTTTTTAATTTATAAAAATCTCAAAATGTTTCGGCGTGGTTAATACTAACGCTACAGAATATTCAGTGTGAAAAAATAAGTATTATAGACAGGCGGGCGTTACGAATAAAAATCAATTTGCTATTTAGAGGTAAACTTTATAATTCCTGAAATTCTTGACCGAATGGCTTTCAGTTTGATATCTAAAGTTAAAGTTTGACTAACCCCATGTATTAACAGACTTTTTTTTTTTTACAGGATTTCCCTCGTGCTATTCAGTACGAGTATGGGCCGGTAGGTCCAACCGGCTCATGCGAGTGTTGCGGAAGAATGAAGTACGCCCCCTTTTATTTTTATTTTCTTCTATCTTTACAGGAAGAAAGTATTGGATTCCTGAAAAATTTCGACTTCCGGTTTTCAACAGATTTATACGTTTTAGAAGGTCCAGAACACGATTTCGTGGTTTTTAGAAAATGTCTGTCTGTCTGTCACGCTGTGAGTTTGCCTGTATGCAAAAAAAAAAAAAAATAAAATAAAAAATAAAATAAAATTGTGGGCGCTCTATCTCAAGAACTAATGCACGGAATTTTACAAAACTTTAGATTCAGTTAGACCTTGATATAAACTGGTGCTGATTAGTGTTTGGTGTAAATCGCCCTATATAAGTGGCGCATGCTATGCTGCATTTTTCACGATTTCCGCAATAGAATCTCAAGAACTAACGAACGGATATTCATCAGACTACAGATTCAGTGTTCGTGATATGAATTGGTGCTGATTACGTTTTGGTGCAAATCGCACAACAGGTGGCGCTGCTATGCTGCATTTTTCACGATTCCCGCAACAGCTCTATCTCAAGAACTAACGCACGAATTTTCATCAAACTTCAGATTCAGTTAGACAGTGACACAAGTTCTTGCGAATTAGGTTTTCGTGTCAATCGACCAATAGGTGGCGCTGCTATGCTAGATTTTTCACGATAGCTCTATTTCAAAAATTAATGCACGGATTTTCATCAAACTTCAAATTCAGTTAGACGTTGACATAAGTTGTTGCTGCATTAGGTTTTGATATAAATCACCCAACAGGAGGTGCTGTTATGCTGCATTTGCATGATTTACACGATTTTAGCGATAGTCATATCTCAAGTGCACGGAATTTCATATCTTTAGAATCCTCATGATGGGCATAGATTGCCATTTAATTTTGGCACTGTACTAGCGAATTTTGAAGTATTTACATCCATGAGATAGAAGAAAGTTTTGAGATTGGCACTCCGACTGGTTCTCTTATTTCTTCTTTTGACAAACCAAAGTTAAATAGCAACAGAGAACCGGCAAACGCAGAAAATGAAAACAAACCTTTAAAGAGAGCTGTAACAATGTTGACAAAATACTTGTCAGGTGGATCACCGCAATGTGGCGATCAAGCGAATATCGCTCCTCGGCCAGGTACACAACCCGCCCGGTAGGTAGGAGCTCAGTTTGCGGTAAGAAAAAAAAAAGTTCTCTAGATTCAAAATACGAAGTAAAATCGTGTTTTAATATTTTTAATTTAAAATCCTTTTAAAGGGTTCGTACGGTTCAAGGACTTTCAATGACCTTTTACCAGAATTTTCGTAAAGAAATATTTTCCTTATTTAATGAAAGAATAATTCTATCTTCAGATATAGAAACTAATAATTTACGAAATTTCTGGTACTAAAACACTTAAAATCTCCTAAATCATTTGATGCGTACGAACCTTGTTTTACTATTTCAATATGGGGACGCCCCCTTATTTTTTAATATAATTTTAAGGAAGACATATTTTGTAATTGAGTGATTATTTTTGTTTTTCTCCGATAAAAAATGTATGCAGGAAAGGTTCTTTTTTTTTTTTTTTTTTTTTTTTTTTTTTTTTTCGTACCTACGACACATAATGCACAACATACAACATAGGAATAAAGTATAACGTACACGGCATAGGATGTAACTTATAATAGTGTTTCACAAATAATATAAAATTTTCTTCTAATCTATATTTTTCAACATTTTACTTTTTTATTCTTGACGGGCTTTGGGTAATAGTTTTTAAAATTTATTCACACACGCTAAAGTTATCTCTCTCATGCATTAATATTTTACATTTAAAATGAATTATCAAGAACAGATAATGTTGAATTTTTAAAATTCTTATAATTATTACTAAATTACAAATAATATTAACAAACGCTAAAATATTTTTTAAAAAGTTATCAAATAGATTTTTATAATAATTTAAACTTTAGACTCCTTACCACAAAGCAAAAAGTAAAATAATCATTATTGGCCATGTTTTTGTTTAGATCCATAAGCAGAACATCTCTCAGAAAATTCTCTGTGATGCAGAACAGAAAAGAAATTGACAGAGGTAGATTTTCTCATTGAATATTCGAAACTGAAATGACTCTCCTATCTATTATTTCTATATTTTACAAGCATTATTAAACTTTACATGAAGTTTATAAGTTATACAGAAATAAAAATAACATAAGCGTAACTCGCTGGAGAAGGGGGGGGGGGGGGGTCGCTATTCAATACAACACTATACGAGGTTGCCATACATGACAGGGTTAACCCTTACGTGACGTACAAGGTTCTCAGAATTATTGATTCTAGTAAATTTGAATAAAAAACTTTGCTTTATTCAATTGCAGAATTTGTTCAATTAAATTGGACAAACAATTTTTTTCTGAATTATCAGCGATAAAAGATTAAAAATTCTTTAAATGACGCTTATCGCGAAGGTGTTAACAGTCTAAAATGTCTGTTATGTTCATACTGATGATGCATTATTCTATACAGGGTGTATCAGAATTGATCGTTCAAATTTGTTAGGGAGATAAAAAATAGCAAAAGAAGACAATCTCACATAAGAAAGTATAGGCGCAAACAAACGCATGAAGTTGTCGAGGGCTCTGCGTATCCACAACTTCTGATCACGTGCAAAGCTTTCTGACAAGTCCAGCCGGTCGTCAACGTCATTCGACAAGGTGACTTTGCAGAAGTAACACATCATTATACGTTAAATGAATATACAAATTTCAGTATCTGCCACACTGTTGAATGCGAAACACCATACCAGCGAGCAATACACTATGTGCTGAAACTTGGTTTTTCTTCGACAGACTGTAAGATAGCTTCCTCGATTGGAACTGTCCGTGTCCGTGCGGATCGGTTACCTCCTTTATCATAACATACTGGTAACCGATTCAGTTTCGCACCTTTGTTTATGAACACGTGCAAACACTTGATGCTGAGATTTGCGTCGTTTGAGGTAGCGTTCTGCATACATTTGCGCAGCTCTCCGACCGCTTTACCTATCGCACCATAAGTTAGATGCCATATAGATATCTGCATATTCATTTAATGTATTTATGATTCATGTTATTTCTGCAAAGTCACCTTGCCGAATGACGACCGGCTGTACTTGTCAGAGATCTTTGTGCATATTCAGAAGTTGCTGATACACAGCGCCCTCTGCAACGTCATGCGTTCGTTTGCGCCCATACTTTCTATGTGAGATTGCTTCTTTTGCTATTTTCTACCTTCCCACCACATTTGAACGATCAATCCTGATACATCCTGTATATCATTATTTACAAAATATAATAAATTTTTATTAAGTAAAAGTACTTTGAACATTTTTTATAGTAAAACTAGGGGGCTCAGGCCCTGCGATCTGCGCCAGCCAACCCCCGTTCAGGCTTTGCAACCTTTAAACACAAATTAATGTGTCCTGTTTAAAAAATATTATCAGGTTAAGGGAGATTGGATGATATTTATCACTACAATGTCTATCACTATGTAATCGGGTTGCCATTTTTTTTTTTTTTTTGAATGGGGTATTTTTCGGTTACCATGGCCTTATCCATCGCTGCCGTAACAACTGACGAATGTTTTCAGGATTGATAAGTAAGATCAATTACAAATTTGAAAATCAGCTTTTATAAAATGGTTACGTTAAATATGTCGCTATCTTTCAGATTTTGAAAACACCACTATGGGAAATATTCTTCCTTTAGGTTCGAGGCTAAAAAACTGTCTGCTTATGGGAATAGCTTTCAGAACCACGGTATTGAAAAGCATTGTCTTTTGAAATTTTACGCTTATATTTTATATTTTGATCGAGTTTTAGATATTTTCAGGAACAGGTATAGCTTATTCATGACTTATTTTCTCTATTTTAATACACTACCATGCATATTTTCATTACAATGCATATCGTTTATATTAATTAATTAGAACATCGGAATTTTCTAACATGTATTTATCGAATAGTAATACATATCAAATAGTTGTACAAAATAAATCGAAAGTATTTTGCGCTGTATTTATGCTGCATCAAGCGATGTAATATGTAAACAAATTTGCTAGCCGCACTACTTTTATACCGAGGCTAACGAAATAGATACGTTACACGCGTCTCAATTTTAAGACCGCTTAAATCACTTGATGCCTTCGAGTCGAAGGCACGAAATAGTGATGGGCGATTCTGGAAAATTCAGGAATCGATTAAAATCGACATCGTATAAAACTGAATCGATCACAATAAGAATCGATTCCCAAATTCTAGAATCGATATTTCGATAGTCACAGATTCGCACAGATAAGCTCAAAAATATTAATTTCAAAACTTAGCGAATCAGCAGAGCCGTAGCGACCACCTCCCAGACCTCACATTTAGAGGGTAGACAAAGTCAGGGGCCCAGTCGTAAGCCCAGACCTTTGAGTCAAATAATAAAGTTTTTAACTTTTAAATTATTAGTTTTAAGATGTGATTTTACTAATATTATAATTTAGATTTTATTTAAATTTATTTTTTAAGAAAGATCTCGGTTAAATACAAGTTGGAAATTGCGCGTCAAACGTGTCAAATGTGGTGCGCTCGTACTATAACAGTGCACTTCATAAGTGCACATCAATTTCATTCTGTTCGAAAGTCTGTAACATCCTTAAAATGCACTTGAAATAATTTTTTCCATTGGCCGTAATGTAACGGAAAACTTTTGACTGTCCCTGTAATTAAATCATTGTGATTTTCTTCCAGCCTGAATTAAAATTTAAATTTTCAGGGACATAATTCACGTTGCCATAAGAACCGATTTTGTATTTTTACAATTTGAGTTTAATAATGTAACTAGCAAAGTTTATTAAAGTTCTTTTATTTAAAAAAAAAATCGTCGCTGCAAGACGTGAAAATTTAGTTTTCTCAGAAGAAATAAAAATCAATTAATTTTACCGTCTTAGAAGGATAGTAAACGCACATGTATATTGCTTGGAAATCTTTAACATTATAGCTAGTAACTAGCGGGTTCCCCCTAATATGAAATCTCGAAGCGAACGAACCGCGAACCGGGTTCCCGCTGCCTACAGCACCGTATAGGTGTACCCCCCCCCACTTTGCCCACCGGGTCGGAAAAACGCGCTCACCTCCCCCCCCCCAATTTTTGACATTCATCATTTAAAAATTTTTTATTATGTGTTATAAACTATCTTAAAATTTCAAACAAATCGCCCTGTTATATTTTCTAATTTTGTTCTGCCCCTCCCCTCTATCCCCCCCCCAAAATGTGACGCGCCATTCTTTTTTATAATTTTTTATCATGTGTTATAAACAATCTTAAAGTTTAAAACAGATCGCATTGTTAGATTTCCTAATTTTAACAAAATCGCGTTATGTTAGTTCCAGATTCCACCACCAGGGTGCGCACTCTATTCCTAACAAAACTGTGAACGAAACTCCGTTAAACAACCTATCAGTAGATATATTACTCAAGAGTGTGGCAATCTTGATCAAAAATTTAAGCTATTTGCCGAAATTACTATTCGGAAATAGTGGTAACTAAACTTTGAACTTTTTTATATTTAATAAGTAGCATTTAGCTCAGGACTCCGTCAAAAAACCCCACCTAAAACGGTAAGGAACGCTAAGGATTAAAAAAAATTCTAGCGGCCTCGCCCCCCCCCCCCTCCTCCCGAAATTTTCGCACCATTCTTTTTTAAACTTTTTCTTATGTGTTATAAACTATCTTAAAGTTTCGAACAGATCGCCTTGTTAAGATTTTCTACTTTAAATGAAATCGCGGTCTGTTAGTTCTATATTCCACCACCAGGGAGCGCAGTCTATTCAAAACAAAAGTGTATCTAAACTAAACTCCTTTATACAACCTATCCGAAGATACATTAGTCTAGGGGGTGGTAGTCTTAAGCAAGAATTCAAGATATTTGTGAAATCACTATTCGAAAATAGTGGTATGAACACTTATAAAATTTTTGATATTGAAAAGGTAGTAATTATCTCAGCCCGCCGTCAAAGAACCGCACGCTAAACGGTAGAAAACGTTAATGCTGCTATAAAAAATCACGTGACTGCCTTTAAAAAAAAAGCATTTAATTGAAATAAACCAATTAGTGAAATAATAATTAATATCTCAGCTTGTAATTAAGATAATATTTTTTCGAATTTCTGAAAGGAGAATTTTTTTTTTTGCATCGCCCTGTCCAAGTTTCAAATTTTTACGCCCCTTACATTCTAAGATGTGGTCCCCTTTTAAAACAGTACAAAGTTCTCGGGAATCACTTTGTTTAAATTGTTAAATACATTATTTGAAAAAAAAGGTTTTAAAGCATTTTAGCACGTATTTTCATACCTACACCCTTGAAAAAAATTAATAACATACAGGGGATCCTTTAGTTTCGGAAAGCTCCGAAATTTCATAAAATTCAAAGTATCATAAATCAGTAAGTTTGGTTGTAAACGACTGGAATTTTTATAATACAACTTACAAAAACACTTTGACAAACTTGTGAAATACCGCTTAACTAACGAGAACCTTGAATCACGTGGCTTTAAACCAAGAATGATAAGTTTAAAATGCAAAAGAGACGAAATTTGTTATTACCATTCATAAATAGTGCTCACCAAGAGCTGCAGATATAATATCAGTGTTTAGTTGGTAAACAAATGACTCGGGAAGAATGTCAAAAAAGGTCCCATTGAAATTGGACCATAATTAAGAAAATTGGGATGGGGGGGGGGGGGGGATGTATTGGTGACGAACTGGAAAAGTACAGCTTAATAAACTAGTAACCCAAATAACTTGGCTCCTAAACTAAAAATATAACAATTTAACCTAGAAAGAAAAAGGCTCTTATGCGAAATTTGACAGCAGTTCTGCCTTTAAAACAGTAAATCCGAAAGAATAAATATATATTCCTTTGAAATTACTGTCAAAAATATCAATACAAAAGTTGGAGCACGATAGACCCTTACCAAAAAGAAGGAAGGCTAGAGACAGAAAATAAAAGATCACATTAAAAGCTTTCCAACGATATGTTATACGATATGGTTTGGAAGAAACAAAAAATTTCCCCCCCCCCCACCCCGAGGGAGCAGGTAAGCCCCAAACGGTCGGAGGGGCGACCTCAAAAGTATCTTTGGTCAAGGTTTCAAAATGTGGCTTTATAATAAAATAGAACAAGAATTGGACATTTTAAAAATTGCATGCAAATTTTGAAAGGCCCTGTAAATTAAGATTAGCGAGGAAAAGGGGAGAGGGGGTGGAGAGATTAGAAGGGACGAACTTGAAAAATACAATATAATAAACTAGTAACCTGAATAACTAGGCTTCTAAACAAAAGTATAACGATTTAACCTAGTGTTGAATTCAGGGGGTAACCCGGGAGGGCATCCCTCCCGGGACATTGAAATGTCCCTCCCGTAAGTTTTGAGATTTTATGCTTTTTAAAGGACAAATGTGCACCCCCCCCCATTACGGAACTCTGAGATACACCCCCCCCCCCCCAATCCCGACCGGAGTCGCATAAATACCTCCCTGAGAAAAATACCTGCATTCAACACTGATTTAACCTAGAAAGTAAAAAAAGGCTCTTATACAAAATTTTACAGCAATTCTGGCACTAAAACAGCAAAATTGGAAGAACTGATTCAACCCGAATCGTGGATCGACCGCGATGCGATTTGAATTGAAGTAAATCAAAACATAACGATTCGACATTGCATCTAAAGAATTGAAGTAAATCAAAATATAACGATTCGACATTGCATCTAAAGAATTGAAGTAAATAAAAAAAATAACGATTCTGAAGATCGCATCTGAAGATCGACATCGGCATCGAATCTGAACTGAATCGATTCACCGTTTCTGATCCAAGGGCAGAATCGATGCGTTCATCTTTTCTTGCTTTCTTTTGTCTTTAGAAAAATAAAGTGTTGTTTTCGTGAAAATTTTCGACTTCCGGTTTCTAAGGATTTATAGTTTTAGAACTTTTTGTCTGGATTACGATTTGACTATTTTTATAAATTTTTTGTTTGTCAGTCTGTCTATTTGTTTGTCTCTGACAAAAAAATTGTGAGCGGTCTATTTCAAGAACTAATGCATGGAATCTGTTGAAACTTTAGATTCAGTTAGACCTTCATATAAATTGGTGCTGATTACTTCTTGGTGAAAATCGCTCAACAGGTGGCGCTGCTATGCTGCATTTTTCATGATTTCCGCAAGATTGCTATCTCAAGAACTAATGCACGAATATTCACCAAACTTCAGATTCAGTTTGACGTTGACATAAGTTATTGAGGATTAGGTTTTGATGTAAATCTACCGGCAGGTGGCGCTGCTATGCTGAATTTTTACGATTTTCGCAATAGCTCTATCTCAAGAACTAATACACGGATTTTCATAAAACCACATTCAGTTAGACGTTGGCATAAATTGCTGCTTATTAGGTTTCGGTGTAAATCGCTCAACAGGGGGCGTTGCTATGCTGATTTTATCAGCAGAGTTGAATTCAGACATTTTTCTCCGGGAGGGACAGTTCAGAGGGGGAGGGGATTGGACTTTTGTACATTTTAATGTACAAAAAGCATAAAATCTCAAACTTTCTGGGGGGCATTTGAATGTTGCGGGGGGGGAGGGGGAAGAAATGTTACCCTCCCGGGCCATCCCTGAATTCAACACGTTTTTCAGGATTTAAATAATTTTAAGGATAATATCTCAAGAACTAATGAACGAAATTTCATCAATTTTTAATGTACAAAAACGTATTGAATTAAGGGGGTGGCCGGGGGGGGGGTGACATTCTCCTCCCCCCGAAACACTCAAATGCCCCCAGAAAGTTTGAGATTTTATGCTTTGTTGCGGGGGGAGGAATGTCACCCACCCGGGCCACCCCCTGAATTCAACACGTTTTTCAGGATTTAAACAATTTTAGGGATAATATCTCAAGAACTAATGAACGAAATTTCACCAAACTTAATATTCTGTTAGACAATGCCATAAGTTATCCATGATTAGGTTTTTGTGTAAATGATATAACAAATTGTGCTGCCATGCTGCTTTTATCAACAGTGTTGAATTCAGACATTTTTCTCCGAGGGGGGGGGGGGGGGGAATGGACTTTCGTCCATTAAGCATAAAATCTCAAATCTCCATAGGAGACATTTCAATGTTCCGGGGAGGGTGGGGGTGTCCACCCGTACCAGCCCCTGAATTCAACACTGTTTTTCAGGGTTTACACAATGTTTGCGATAACATCTCAAGAAGTAATGAACGGAATTTCATCAAACTTAATATTCTGTTAGTCATTGACGTAAGTTGTTTCCGAGTCTTTCGTGTTAATCATATAATAAGCTGCGTTGCTATACTGCTTTTTTCATGATATTCATGATAGCCATATCTCAAAACTAATGCACGGAATTTAATCAAACTTCATGTTCTGTTACACTGTCGTATAAACAGATCCTTATTAGACTTGGGTGTATACTACCCAGCAGGTGTCGCTTTTATGCCCTTTGAACTGGGATTTTCCGTTGCGGACATCTAAGAGGGTGTGGGCCGAAATTCAATGATTTGTTAGGAAAATGGGATTCTTATATATATTTTTTAAATACACATATTTCAACGAACCTATACTTTTGGATCCTCATGACGGGTATAGGTTATTTAAATTTGACACTGTGATAGCGAATTTTGAAGTTTTAACATTTATGAGACAGAAGAAAGTTTTGGGATTGAACATCCAACTACTTGACCTTAAATTTTTGAAGGAAAATGAAAATGATTTGACCTTTACAGACATCGATTAAAAAATTTATAGTATCGATTAAATCGAGTTGGCCATAGTATCGATTAAATCGATTAAAAAAATCGAAATCGCCCATCACTAGCACGAAAGCGTGTGCACGATCACGAAAGGAGAATAACGTGACTCTAGCAGTCTAAAACGAAAGGTAGTGCGATAGCCTGCCCTTTTTTTTTTTTTTTTTTTTTTTTTTAGCCTCGTTTTATACCGTGTGACGTCACATTAAAATTCTCTGGAATGAAAATCGTTTTAATATATGACGTAATTTTCACTATTAAATGCATTTCTGATGCAATAGTTTATTTACTTTAAAGTTTTTTTTCTCTTTTAAGAGTGCCGGGTACATATATTATTTGATTTAAGAGTATTTGGGATCATTATTATTTGAGCTTTTTAAATATGACCTAATACTCACCATTAAAAGTTCATGCGTAATAATTTAATTATTTTAGGCACTGTAAATATGACGATATTTAATATTTGGGCATTTTACATATGACATAATTATCACCTTTAAATGCGTTTCGCGTGTAGTAATGTTATAGATTTCATACTTTTTCACTTTTCAATTTCAATTTGAAAATGACGACTAAAAAGAAATCTAATAATTCGTTTTGTTTTCCCTTCTCTCTCTTTTCCCCCCACAAAAATTGATTTTTTTTTTTCTTTACGTATATGGAGATTATGTCAAAGCTGAAGGATGACAGGCGATTTTTGGTTTCTGAAATAAACTGATTCCTGACTATCAAAATGTGATAAAAAGTTTTTATTTTTTCGAATTTTCCTGAAAAACATAATTTAATCACAATGTTGTCTTTACTATCGATTGAAATAAAAGATCATTTAAATTTCAATTTGAAAATGACGAAAAAGAAGAAATCTAATAACCCGTATATCAATTTCTCCCCTTTTCCCACAAAAATGCAGTAATTTAGTTGTCATCATTGCAGAAATGTCATTAAAAAAAAAAAAAAAAAAAAAAAATTGATATCTCGAAAACTAATTCAAATTTAAAAAATCTAATACTCCTTTTGACACATCTGTGGATCAATACGGATAACTGGCGTTAATTTTACCGCCAAACATTCCATATTTTAGGAGGAATAGCTGTGAAACATAATAAGTCGTTTCTTAAAATCGTTTCATAAACACATTTCATAAATTCGTTTCATTAGGATTTTACATATATAGGGTAGACAGCTGTGAAACATAATCAGTCATTTCATAAATTCGTTTCATTGGGATTTCTATAAGTAGGCTAGATTATTAATTAAAAATTATTAAAAATAAAGATATTAATTTAAAAAAGGTTTTTGTCTGTGTGTCTGTCTGTTCGTTGGTTAACGATAGCTAGGGAAATTTATCATACGCACAGGTCTGCAAATTTGGATAAAGATAGAGGAAGACACATCCGAATACACCTGAGGCTCAGATTTTTCATTTTTTAAAATAATTAACTTAGTCATTTCTTGAACAAAATCTCCTTTGCATAAGGCTGTTGTTACGCATGAGATTTTATCAGAGATTTACCCAAGCAACAATACGGTAAAATTGTGAAAATGAAAGATTTTATTGAATGATTCTTTGTTATGGTTGGAAATATACAGCTTTAAGTATAATTATAAAATTAATCTTCACAGAATCTGGTTAGGGGTGCTACGCTGACCTTTTGCCCACGTGGGATAAACAGACCGGGGCCTCCGTTTAAAGAGAAATCCGACTCATTAATTATGCGGAACTTGAGAGAAATACTTGAACGACGTATCGTTTTATCACAGGAAATATCAAGTCTTTACTTTTCATTCTGAAAAGAAGCTTCAAGCCTATTGTGTTTTATTAAAATTTTGGCTCTGAATCAAATACCAGGAAAAGCTGCAAGATTGCACGTTTTTCTGCGGACTTTACCTTTAATAGATATCGACAAAACAAATTTGTGTTTTCAACTTGTTTTCAGGGTAGGGTCCTTTAGGCCCCTGACCCACCTATGCTGCTTAAACATATCGGCCACTTCTCTTACTATCACATCCTTCCACTAAATTAATCCAGTTTTGTACAAGAACTTTATACCGCATAGCATTAATATAATTTTTGATAGAAAGGGAAGAAGTCTCTTTCTGTGTGGGGCCCCGGTTCGTGTTTTCACGATCAGAAATATAACTGGGTCAGAAAAAATGCGTCATTAAGCGAATTAAAGGAAAATTGGGGAGCAACTTTAATATCACGTTTCAATTTTTATGCAAGCAGCACACATGATGCTTAAGATTTGATTTTCTATTAGGCAAGTAGGTACAGGACTAGGGAACAGAATTTTGAGGCGTGGGAGCAGATAAAGAATATCATTTTAAACTTTAAGTATAGCGTGTGTAAAGCATCTTATGCATAATGAAGCTATAAGCGAGTTTGATATTTTAAAAGATAACAAAAATATACTATACCAGCTGACCCGCCCGACGTTGTCTGGGCCAGACGGAAAAAAATCAGATAGATAAATAAATAAACAAATAAATAAAAATAATAAATAGCGGAGGAGGAAATACTACTTATAATACATTTTTATAACCTGAATTCAGAATTCATTTCTGATGATACACCTGGATGCAGAATACTTTAAAAACAATCTGAGGCAAATTTCAAACAAGAAAGGAAAATCACGCGTCACGCACAGATTTTGAAACCTTTTCGAACGCTTCCAGAATACTGCAACAAAGTTTCACTGTTTAACAAGGTAAGAAGATATCTGAATACACTATTAAGAAAACGCATAATACAGTTATACACGCAATTTTTAGCAATTGATGTCCACAGTCAATAAGATATTCGAATTCTTTTGAGCAGCTGCATATATAATGATCTATAGATTTGCTAAAATTTAACTCAGCTATGAAACGGAAAGCACACTTGATTTTTTGTTTTTTCCTTCAGCATTTTACTGCCTATATAGGTTGACTTGAAATATTTTGTGCTGCATTGTATACTATAATCTAGAAATTTTTTTTTATACGATACAACATATGAAGCTAAAATTTAGTTCAGTTAGGATTAGGAAACTCATAACACAACTGACCGCCCATCTGAAAACGCACTTCCAGCGATATCGCTTATAGACAGTACTGTTACCGTAGGCGACCCCATAAGCAAATTTTAATAGCCTACACTAGTCAACCGGAGAAACTCGAACGCTAATGTTAAACCTATGGGAGAAATCTTTATAGATTTCTCGCTTGCATTTTAATATTCTTGTTTTTTTTTGCATAGGATACCTGAGGTAATTATTGTTGCGAGTTTGTACTGTTTCGATTTGGGTTACAGTTTTTTTATATACGAACTCGGGGGATTTGGCCCCTACGAACTACGCTCGCAAACCCCCGTTCAGACACCGCAAACTCTAAAAGCACGCCAATTTGATCGGCTTTAAAAAAAATTTTGGAAGGCTGAATTATAATAATAATAATAAAAAAAAAAAAAACAGTGGCGATCTCCTTGTTAACGGGCGTTTTCGTCTTCGATTAAATCAGATCAGTGAAATATTTCTAAATTAGCTAATAAAATTAAGTAAACAGAGTCTTTGTCTCCCGGTATTTTTTAACAACGCTATAAGAAAGTTCTTTTAACCCTAGAACTACCGGAAATTTTACTCAAGTTTTATAAAAACATTCTACACCAGAATTTTTACTTAAAACTATTTAATTTGTTTATTTAACTTATTATTGTCCGATTTATACATTTAGTTTGTTTTGAAGAAATTTCTGGTTTGAATAAATATTTTGAATGTACATGTCGGGTCCATTGGACCCTTCTGGTAGACAGAGGGTTAAATAAGACATTTGATATGAATCGTTTAAAATCTGACGTAATTTTCACCAAAGTTTTCATTTTCTTTTTAATATTCACGTGAAAATATTTTTGTTATTAGAAAGGAAATATTGTTAGCGCTTTCTTAGAATTCACAACAATAGTTTAAAAGATTATCTCAAAATATGAAATAAATGTCTCGCGCAAATATATTTTTTTAACTTAAACTGTTTGGCAATATTATTGTTTGGCCATTTTAAATATGACATAATTTCCTCAATTTACGACTTATAACGCATAATTATGAATTTATTATTTTACAATTTCCTTTCTCTTTTAAAATTCACGTGTAAATATAGTTTTTATGACTTAAATTTCTATATTTTCCTGCTTTTGAAACGTAATCATTTAATTCTAATTTGAAAGTTTTTTTCTGTTTGTAATAGTCACGTGTAAATAAATTTTTAATATGAAGGAAGTATTATTCTTTGTGCTGTTTTAAAAATTGGCAACAATTTAAAATAATACTTTTTTCTAAAAGATGTAAAAAAATATTTCTCGAAATGCTACAATTTTGAAAGTAAAATGGAAATAAATCCTCAAAAATGAATCAAATTAAAAAAATAAATACAGTCTGCACACCGCGAACTTCTAATGTATAAAATGATTAAATTCCTATGCATAGTTTTTGCTCCAGAAAACTTTTTAATGGAACGATTTTGACCAACTTTAACATTAAATATCTCTTAATTATTCGATTTGAAAACTGTCTGCATCAGCGTGTTTATCAAACATTTCTCTAAAATACCACCGATTTTCATATTTTTGTATAATGCAGTTTTCTTAATATTAACCGCTGAATTCAATGTAACAGTAGGGAGTTAGCTCTCCGTACTATTGTGGAGCTTAGCGGCTACAATTGATGTGCATGTCCGAATTATAGCATCGAGAGCATTAAGAGGCTACTTCAGTCAAACGAAAAGACGCGCTCGCTAATGCTAATCCTATGGAAGAAATTTATAAAGTTATCTCGGTAGCATTTCAGTATTTTTAAATGATTTTTTTTTAAATTCTATAACTGAGATCAATCTGTATGCAGGTCATTTTTTACTTTTTCGATTTTGATTGCAGATTTTTTTTTTTATGAGGATGCTTTTATTTTCGAAATCGGTTCCGAAAATGAAAGTGTCTTCATAAAAAATACCTGTAAACAAAATCGAAAAAGTAAACAAAGGTCTTTGTACAGATCGATCTCAACTATTCAATGCAAAAAAATCATGTAAAATTTTTTAAAATTCAAACGAGATATCTTTATAAATGTCTTCCATAGGATTAGCATTAGCGAACGGGTCTTTTCATTTGACTGAAATAGCCTCTTAACTAATTTTAGATTCTATGAATACATTCGAGAACTACCTAAACCTAGTAATGCCAGGGGAGGGGGGTGCTCTGAAAACTTTTTGTGGGGCTGCATCTTTTAACAATCCATATGTCTTATGCAAACTAAATATAACAAACCTGTTAAAACGGATCTCTCTATAAGCAGTGTTTGCTTTTTTCAAACCTCTCCTACGAAACTCATAAAAATGTCAACTAACTTTTCTTTTCCAACTGTTCTGCGGTCAACAAAATAAAGGGGAATCTCAACAATGAAAGAGGTGGAGATGGATTTCGTCGGATGGATTTTGTCTCATCGATTTCTGGATCCTGCTACATCTTAGGCAAGTAATAACACATGAAAAACACTGCCTGGCAACTTAAAGCTTAATAAGAGCTAAAATCTTAAACAACGATTTT
The DNA here is from genome assembly GCA_963932465.1 of Maratus speciosus. Classification (NCBI taxonomy): domain Eukaryota; kingdom Metazoa; phylum Arthropoda; class Arachnida; order Araneae; family Salticidae; genus Maratus; species Maratus speciosus. Next base: position 91,665,550 of record OZ010786.1, on the reverse strand, counting down.
TACGCACAAATAACGAACAGAACGATAAAAAAAATACCATACGATCTTTTCGAGGATTCCTCGATCCCCTTCCTCAATGAGGAAAAAAAAAAGGGGGGGGGGGTTCGAAGAGCCTCTCGGTTTTAGCCCAGAGAACTGGCTTATGGATTGATTGAAAAGGCAGAAGCAAGAGTTTATATATCCCAAAGAAATGACGTAATTGAACAGAACTAACTGAAAAAGAGTCACTGCGCAGGATCTCTCCACACTGGTGAAAGAAAAGGGGTGCTGGTCATATCATTTACTAAGGTGGAAGTATGTTTATGAATATAGTTAGCTTCGTAGAAGTCTAGATCAAAAACTGAGTTACATTTTTGAATAATTTTTGCCTCCGGATAATTAAACTGGCAGGCCTAGGACCGCTGAACCACTCTTGAAAACGAGAGAAAAGAGACTAAATCGTAAGAAAAAGAGACTATACAACGTAAAAAAAAAAGAGACTAAAAAGAGACCAAATAAAATACATTTTTTCTCTTCACTCATATGTTTTGGATACACAGACAAACACAATAAGATTTAACGCCATCTGCAGAATGCATTTTCAATCGGTTACGAAAAAATTGCAAATTTCGTCAGTTGGTCGTGGAAAAATATCGCGAATCTCAATAATCCGTCATGGGAAAAAAAGAAGGAAATTTATTAAATGATCCTGGGGAAAAAAATCGCTAAATTCACCAAATGGTTTCGCAGGAAAATCACGAAATTCAGCAAATGATCTCGGGGGAAAAAACTAAGAAATTCGTCAAATCGTCGTCTACGAAATTTGCGGAAAAAATAGTGAAGTTCATCAAATTGTCCCAGAAAACAAGTCACGAAATTTGTCACATGATCGTGGGAAAAAAAATCTCTAAATTAGTCAAATGTTCTTGGGATAAAAATCATGAAATTTGTCAAATGGCCTCGAAAAAAAAAATCGAGATATTGGTCAAATATCGACATTGGTCGCGATACTTCTCTGAGGAAAAATCGCGAAATTCGTCAAATGGTCTAGGGATAATATTATAAAATTCGGCAAATAGTCTCGAAAAATTCATCAAATGGGTCTCGGAGGAAGGGAGGAATCGCGAAATTCATCAAAAAATCGATCATTTGTCGAAATTTACGACTTTTTTCCGCGATCGTTTGCCGAAATTCGCGATTTTCTCCGCGATCATTCGCAGAAATCCGCGATTTCTTATGCGATCGTTTGCCTAAATTTGCGATTTTTTCAGAGATCATTTAATGAAATTCGCGATTTTATTCAGCGATCGTTTGCCGAAATTCGCGATTTTTTCCGCAATCGTTTGTCTAAATTCGCGATTTTTTCCGCGATCGTTTGTCTAAATTCGCAATATTTTTCAGATTGTTTACGAAATTTGCGATTTCTTTTCAGAGATCGTTTTATGAAATTTGCGATTTTTTTTCAGAGATCGTTTGATGAAATTCGCGATTTTTTTTCAGAGATCGTTTGATGAAATTCGCGATTTTCTTCCGCGATCGTTTGCCGAAATTCGAGATTTTATTCCGCGATCGATGTTTCCCTATTTTTGGCTCATTTTTTCCCCTCCTATGTACCTATTAATTCCAAAATACTGATTTTGTGGAATTTTGCAAAAATAAATGATTCGCGGGATTCCGCGAATATATATATATATATATATATATATATTAGAAGAACAATCATGACTTTTACTGCTACAGTACAAAACTCGCGAAATTCCAGGAAAGGTTACTATATTTTAGAACATTCCAGGACGTTTTTCATTTTTCAGGAATTTCAAGATAAGAACGACCCCTTCCGAAATTCAAAAGTGATCGCGGGGAAAAATCTTGAAATTCGTCGAGAGATCGTGAAAAAAATTACCAATTTTGTCAACGGGAATAAACAACGAACTTCGTCAATCGGCCTAGAAATAATTTCGCAAATCTTGTCAATCGGTCGCGCGAAAAAAAGTTTTTCTTAGTGATTTCATAGAAAAAAATCGCGAATAATCTCGTGCGGGAGCGAGGCGGGGAGTTGAGAAATTCGCCAAACGAGCGCAGGAAAAATCGGAAATCTGCCAAAAAAAAAGCGCCAAATAGTGGAAATAAATAGCGAACTTCGTCAATCGGTCGCGGAAAAAAACGCGAATTTCGCCAAATGATTGCAGAAAAAAACCACGAAATTCACTAAACGATCTCGAGGAAAAATCACGAAACTCGTCAAATGTTCTCGTGGGAAAAAATCGCGATATTTGTCAAATAGCCTCGGAAAAAAATCATGAAGGTTGTCAAATGACCTCGAGAAAAGAATCGCGAAATTCGTCAAATGATCTCGGGGAACAAATCGCGAAATTTGTCAAGCGACCGCGAAAAAAATTCGTTAATTTTGTCAAAGAATCGCAGAAATAAATAGCGAACTTAGTCAATCGGCCGCGAAAAAATATCGTGAATCTTGACAATCAGCCGCGGGAAAAAATAGCGAATTTCTTCAAATGATCGAGGTAAAATTCACGAAATTGTTTTTTTTATGAAGCCAATGGACAAATTTCGCGTTTTTTTTCCCCGGACAGAAGAATGTCGCGATTTTTCCCATAACCCACTGACTAATTTTGAAATGACTATTTTTTTTTCATGCCATCGATTGACAAATTTGGCGATATGTACCTGTGACCGTAATTACTGCAGATTATCCAAATTCATATTCTTTTCAGTGTCCGATTGAAAAATTTTGCCATTTTTAGCCGCGACCTACTGACTAATTTAGAGATTTTTTTCGACGATGTCACGATATTTTCGCGCGATCTATTGGCGAATTTGATGAAACCGAGGACGGAATTTCGAGATACTTTCTCGCAACCTATTGACGATTTCGCGATTTTTCTTTTTGACCGACTGACGAATTTAGTGATTTATTTTCATGTAACCGAGGAAATAATTTCGCGATTCTTTTCATGAAACGGAGGAACGAATTTCGCGATTTTTTTTGCGATCGACTGATGAGTTTTGAGATTTTTTTCAATGGAGTCGAGTAACTAATTTCGCGATATATAACGACCGACAGAAAAATTTTGCGATTTTACTTGCAACCCAGTTTTTTTTTTTTTTCCCCCACAAGTTAGATTGAGAAATTTTGCGATATGTTTCTGTAACCGATTGACGGATTACGCGTTATTTTCCCCGCGAAAATGACGAAATAGTGATATTTTTCCCACGACTGAAGGGCAAAATTTACGATTTTTTCCCAGTGAATGATTATCAAATTTCGCGATATTTTCCTGGCCAATTGGGGGAAATTTGCGTTTTTATTTTACCACAGTTCACGTACCAAATTCACGTTTTCTTTTCAATGTCCAACAGAAAAATTTTGCGATTCTTGCCCTCGAACGATCGACGATTTCGTAATAATTTTCCCACGATCGAATGACGAAATTTACGATTTTTTCCCCGTGACTGAAGGACAAATTTCTGATTTTTTTTCCTCGACTAACAACGTTTCGCGATAGTTTCCGCGGAATTTCGTGGTTTCATCCTGCAACAGACTGATGTAATTCCCGATTCTTTCCCCGGTTTTTCAACTGAAAAATTTTGCGATTTTTTACCCGCGAGGACAGACAAATTTCCAGATTTTTATTTCCTGCGACAGATTACTAAATTTTTCGATATTTTCCCGCGACCGATTGACGAATTTCACGATATTTTTCCAGCGAACAAATGACGAAAGTTACGATCTTTTTCCCGCGACCAAAGGATAATTTGGGGGCGATCGATGAGTACGGAATAATTGAAAAAAAAAAGCGAGAAAAGCAACTAAATCTAAAAAATAGACTAAAAGAGACAAATGCAAAACATAGCGAGAAATAGCGAGCCAGTCCGAGGCCTGAACCGGTGGTTGGAATTCCAACAATGTTTCGCTATTGTAGATTTCTCAATTTCTTGCTACCTATCGTAATTATGGTGTTCTTTCAGCCTAATTCTAAGTGCACGTTTCGTCTGCTTAAAGTAAGAGAGGCCGCACTCACAAAAAATTCTGTAAATGCCCCAGGTATTATGATCGTCAATAGGATCTTTAAGATTGGAGAAAAATTTTATTGGTTGGAGAGAAAACTTTAAAACTAAACCTATTGAGAATACGAGAAATTTGTGTACTGATTTTAAGAAAATAAGGTAAGCCAATAACATTTTTAAATTCTTTATTTGCTGGAACAGAATCGGTGATTATCTGAGGTTTAGATAAAATGGGGTTGGTTAATGATATTCAAATTAAATCCACAATCGAGGGCAACTGCCTTTACATAGTTAATTTCACTATTAAATAAATCAGAATTTGAGCAAATTTTACGTGCACGGTAAATAAGAGTATTGAAAGCTGCAAGTTTTTGATATGGGGGATGACTGGACTTATAATGAGGGGAGTAAACTTACAGCAAAAGGTTTATGGTAAACTCACAATCATTACGAATTACCAGGACATCCAGAAAAGCTCGACGTTGTTGAGTTTCAATTTCAAAAATAAACTGTATACATGGATCAATTGAATTAAATCAAGAACAGCGGTAATATGTTTAGACAAATCAAGCAAAGCAAAGGAATCATCTACGTAACGTGTATAAAATGGAAATTGTATTAATTCAAATAATTTAACTTCAAAATAATGCATGTAAATATCACTCAAAACAGGGCTTAATGGGTTACCCATAGCTAAAGCTTCCGACATTTTATAAAACTTCTCTTGAAACACAAAAGTATTTCGTGATAAACAAACGCTGGTTAAAGAAATAAGGTTCTCAATTTCATATTGAAAATAATGAAACTCATTTAATTTTTTTCTCAAACAATCTAAAGCACCTTGTCAGGAACATTTGTAAAAAGAGATTTGACATCGAACGAAACCACAGTGTAGCCTGTTGGAAATTACGAATTCTATTAGCAAATTGAACAGAGTTTTTTGACGTATAAATATTGTTAACCATGAGGGAGGGAAAACTTGGAAACTAAATGTTTTGCAAGCTTATAGGAGGCAGTACCAATATTGGAAACGATGGGGCGAAACGGAATATCAGGTTTTATGAACCTTAGGTAAAGCATATAAACAGGCACAATTTGCCACAGAAGGTATGAGAGAGTACTTGCTAGAATCAGTAATAATGGGGGAGGAATTCACATCAGATTTTGTTTTTAAGTTCAGAGGTAGATGGGCCTTTTTTAATATTAATGTAAGGCGCTTCATTTATTAATTTCATAACATTTTGAACATAGTCAGTTTTATTTAGTACTACAATTTGGCCTCTTTTGTCTGCTTTAGTTATAATGATATCTGGATTAGTTTTAAGAGTTTTGAGGGCATTGCCGCGTACGCGCTATAGCGCGTAAATTACGTGAAAAATCGGAGACGGGACGCAAAAAAGTAGCTCTTACGCGTCCCTTGGGACACGTAATTTTGTCAAAAAATAGCGGAATTTCATCAAAGGGTCGTGAAAAAGGCTGAAATTTTATCAAAATATCGCGAAAAGAACGCGATTTTCGTAAAAGGGCCGTGAAAAGATAGCGCATTTTGTCAAAGAATCGCGAAAAAAATAGCGCATTTCGCCAAAAAATCGCGAAAAAAGCCGAATTTCGTCAAAGGATCGCGAAAAAAAAAAAAGCGCAAATTCCATCAAAATACCGCGGGAAAAACGCGATTTTCGTAACGGCTTTGAAAAAATAGCGTATTTCGTCAAAAAATCGCGAAAAAAGTGCACATTTCGTCAAAATATCGCGGAAAAAGGCCGCAATTCGCCAAAGGATCGTGAAAAAAGCGCTAATTTCGGCAAAGTATCGCGGAAAAAACGCGGATTTCGTCAGAGGATCGCGAAGAAATAGCAAATTTCGTCAGAGGATCGCGGATTCTATCTTTATTATTATAGATTCCTTTCACATTAAGTTGTCTGTTGTTCTACAACTCAATGCATAATCAGACTTTGCACTAGGCATAAAAAAATTGAAACAAAGGGGGGGGGGGAGGTGGAAAGTGTGCAAACCAAACTTATAGGTAGAATATTCATAAAATGGGATTAAAAGTTTTTATACGAGATTCCTAAAAATACAGCATGATTTCGGTTTACTTTGATAATGTATTCAGGGGGTGGACCAGTGAAAAATCCCCCCACCCCCCTTTTTCACTGCATTGAAATGTCTCCCACCTTCAGAAGATTTAGAATTTGACGATTATTAATGATTTAGATGTGAATTTCCCTTCAAAGGAAAATGTCAGATTCCAACACAGACGTATGCGGACAAATAATTCAATGGGAAGTGTAATGAAAGCACACATTCACTAAACAAAAAGTACTCCTTTACTTAACGAAAGTATTTTTTTTTTTTCAGCAAACATATATTTTTCAATAAAACAGTCTTGCACCTTTTAAAAGAAATGTGAACATTAGTGATAATAAGCATTATTTTACAATTAAAATTGTATCTTGCATTTTTACTTTTAAAAAAGTAAATTTCTCTTAATATATATTTTAAATGTCTTATTTGAGTGCAAATAATATTGGTTTTAATTCATTACTTAATTATTATTAAAACAATAATTAATGCCTTTCATTTATCTTTTCCAAATAAAAAAGTTTCATTTATTCCTTTAAAATATGAATTACAGTCGGTTGCCAAATTATTAGGGACAGTCATATTTTTTGCTAGTTTTATACTTTGGGTGCACTTGACTGCGGCTCTAAGTGGTTTAAGTGTTGCAGGAATGTATTTTACCGTTCTCAATATCTCTATAATTCAACTTTTAAGTACTTTTAGTATGTTAAAAAGGTTTGTTTGCTTTCTATAAATATTTTAATAATGGGAGAGATGCTGAGTCTTTTACACACACAATACTGGAAGACGCTTTTCTTTATTTTAAACAAAATTCTTTTTTTTTTTTTGGGGAAAAGTTAAGAATTATATGCGAGTATTATCTTTCTTTTATTGATTAAATATTTGTTTTTTGCGAAATTATTTACGATTTTAATTAATTTTTAATTTTTATTAATTTTAGTATGGGTCGAGGGGTTGATTTGTCCCCTAGGAAAAATCTGAGGTAAAAACCCTTCTTCTGCATACGAGTCATTCCCAAAGGAAGATAGCAGAAGTTGCTGGAGTTTCCAAGTCAGTAGTCAACAGGATAAAAATAAATCTGGACAAAAAACAGCCACTTTCGCCCAAACGAAAACGTAAAAGTGAGGAAAATCCGATATATCTGTTTAGGAAACAGAAAGAAAAGTGTGGGACTCCTTACTCAGATCATTCAAGGATCTGGAGTATGAGTTTCTAAGAGAACTGTGCAGTGGAGGGAGAGTTGACAGGTCATCGTTCAGCCAAGAAACCCCGGTTGACAGAAGCGATGAAGAAGAAGCGCCTTGCCTGGGCTCGTGAACGACAGTTGATGACTGGATTAAGTTCAGTTGTTAAGATAATTATTATTTATGTCATTTAAAATAATTTGTTTCTAAATTATTAACATATTTAATTTTTTTTCAGATGTGTTTCTCAGATGAATCAACCTTTGAAATTTTAGCCGATTAAAGCAGCTTTGTCAGGCGATGACCAGGCGAAAAATACCGCTCTGACTGCATCGTGGAAAGTGTTAAACACCCTGATAAAATAATGGTGTGGTCTGTCATAAGCGCTAAAGGTGTTGGACGCCTCTACATTGTCCAGGGAACCATGAGACAAGACCAGTACAGGCAAATTCTGGAAACTCGGCTACTGCCACAAATTGAAGAATTATTCCCAGGTGGTGAAGAGTTCATGTTTATGCATGATTAAGCACCTTTTCATAAAGCTAGAAGTGTGACAGAGTTTTTGGCAGGCCACAGTATCCCAGTTTTACCTTGGCCGGGCAATTCTCCTGACATGAACCCCATAGAAAACTTATGGGAGATCACCAAGGAAGAAATCGCCAAAGATATGATTACAACCAAGGTAAAACTCATCGAAAAACTAATAAATGTATGGCATCACAACCCTAAAATAAAAGAAGTTGCCAGAAATTGCATAGAAAGCATGCCGAGACGCATCGAAGCACTCCTCGAAGCCAAAGGAAATGTCACCAAATATTAATATTCTTTACTTAACACTGGTAAATTGACTATATTATATATTTTTTTTCATATAATACTGTGTAAATACTTAAACTATTATAACAATGAAGCTTTTTAAACTTAAAAACAGTGTTTATTTTCAAATTATATCCTAATATTGAACAAAAAACCTATCCTTCATGACTGTCCCTAATAATTTGGCAACCCACTGTATTGATGGGGACCCGCTTTTGTGAAGAAAGGACCCAGATTTTAGGAAATCCTGGGGACCCACGATTTTTCAAGTCTAGCAACATCACTGCATGGGAATGAGTCTTCTAATTGGGTTCTTCGCATTTTAGCTTCATGTTTGAGTAAAATTAGCTAAACTCTTATAAAACCAAAAAATAGGGAAGTTACCTTTTCCTCCCACTAATGGCTGGAAAGACTTTTTGGGGTTTGATGACAAATACATTACATTATTTTTGCCGAAACAAGTTGATTTAGGTTCCTTGTGGTGTATTTAAGAAAACCATAAATTGAAATCTTTTAAAAAGTTATCATTTGACACCGGTAGAAAGTGTTCGAACAATGCAAGAGCATTAAAAAAAATAAGGAACAAGGCTGTCTGCAGACTGTCACTCCATTAAGCTATTGTAAATATTTTCTTATATTTTCCATATGATTTTTTAATTAATAAAGTCATTTTTTCTTTGCCTTTTTAAAAAAATCAAACCCAATTTTTGTAACAGAGGTTCCTTCCACTTTAAACTAATATTTGCCTTTTCTACGAGGTATAAAACAACAGCCATAATTTCCAAAATGATTCTTGAATATACATAAACCCTTATAAGTTCTTTGGGTAGCTAAAATATATTTTTTAATAAAACTATTTCTACTTTTGATAACTAGTGTTACTGAGTCCAACATAGCAAAAAACAGGATGAACGTTTCTCAATCAGGTTATCAGCAAGCAACTCGGTTTACTTTCATCATACCAGGTGTCCCAAAAATGACCGATGATTTTAAAATTCAATAACTTGCAAACAGTGACAGATATTTAAAAAAATTCTTGCAGGAGTGTTATGTAAGATGTCAGGAGTTTGTATGCTGTGTATCTGAGTTTCAGTTACAAATAGCATAGATAGATGGTGCTGCAAGCAATAACCGCTAAATCCAAGCTCGATTTTTTCAGCCTCTCTTCTTCCATGCGAAAAAAGGAGATTAAAATGTATGGAATGGATCCCGAAGAACCAAAAATCGGGTCTTGACTGAGCACCTATTGCTCTCAGCACCATCTATTGTTTGAAATTCGAACTAACATTAAAAAATCCCAATAAAAAAACTCCTGACATCATACATAAGACTCCTGCAAGAATTTTTTTAATATCTGTCGTAGTACAATAAAAAGATGATATAGAAGGTTACAATAATGTAACTAAATGCATGTAAAGCTACTTAAAAAGTACACCTGAGATAGAGCTTTACAAGACACACACACAAAATGTAATATATCAAAGCACAATATAATTGGAGGCTACTGTAATCAAAAATGGAAAAATAGACTAAATCAGTCAGACAATATGTGAAGGATCAATTTATTAAAGCAAAATAAGCAGATACATAATTGAATTAAAAAGTACAACAAACTAAAACTTAAATGATATCCACACCATGTCACTCGTATTTACAAAGTTTTCTAGAAGGGACACTTCAAAATGCTGCAAAAAATCCAGTCTTTTTCTGTCAACAATGAAAGTGACAGTGCTATTTCATTGCAGATTTGAACATAATTTTGGAATCAATATATGAGTAATTCAACTATATTTAGATACCTTTAATATGGCATTCATTAAATTTCTAAATTTTAAATGAAGGAATGAGATTAAATTTTTTGAAGGCTGTTTTTATCTTTCTTTGGGGGAGAAAAGAGATGGGGGTAAACACCTATATTGTTTCAACTTTCTGGTCCCCCTACAAAAGTTTAGTATTTTACAAGTTACTTTACATTGGAGATATGGAAAATATATCCTATTCTTTCAGTCATATCCAGTCAAAAAAAAATCTTCATTAGCAGAAATCAACTGCTATATTTTCATCCGACATTAAATCACAATTTTCTTGAAGATGGTGCTTTCACGCAGGAAAGCAAGTCTTCAGACTTAAAGCACTTAGACTGACTGATATCCCTTCTGGCGACTTCTCCTTCGGCCAACTAAGTAGGCAATCAAAACGACAATGATCAAAGATGCCAATGCAACACCCACTGCTATGGGGACAATATCACTCACTTTCTCATCTGCAGCACATTCTTCAGCTGAAAAATAAAACGTTTAATTTTTTTTTTTTACTGAGAAAAAAAAAAAAAAAAAAAAAAACACAAAGAGAAAGAGATGAGATAAAACTATAAAATGTGAAAGTAGTTTTGCAAAATTCATAACCAAATACACTTAAACCTACATGCAGTATAGCAGATCATTGCTTTTCCATAGACGGGATGTTGTGAACTCTAAGCCTTTTGATCTGGCTACTTACTTTCCTTAATTTCTTTCTGTAATAACACTCAAGAACATAGTCAACCAATATCCAGCACCAGATTCAGAAGATTTGCATCAACAAATGCTCTCTAGCAAACACATAATATACGTTCATTGACTGTGTGGGTAATACTGAAATGCACAAATACTTTGCAAAGCTTGGTAACTTTATGTACCTTCAATTTTTGAATATCCATAAAACTTTTCTAAAATAATATCTACCGCTGCACATAGGGGTGTTTGAGCGTTCTACGCGGCCAAAAGTCAAATTATTAAAGTACTAAGGCCGTTAAAAAGAAAGACAACCTGGGTTAGAGGACAGTTTCAAGGACAATACCCAACCCCTTCAATCTTTCCCCCGCGCACGCGTCTCGTTTATCTTTAGTCGGAATTCGATCGTTCAACATGTTGTTTGTGTCTGTTCTCGGCGTTCGTGTAAAAACATTAACTTTGCAGTGAAATATTTATTAATTTACGTTTATTTTGAAAGTGTTTGTGATGGATCCAGATACAATAGGTAATAATGCAAAACTCTAATAAATTTTTTTATTGTTTTATCATTATGAAGTTTAGTTGTTGTACTTTGAAGGTACCCTCATATTAGAGTGAGATTATTTCTAAAATATTTTATTCAATCGAGTGTTTGTTGTACTATCCTGTCAGATCCTGTTATAATTTCGAACTGAATTGAAAGTTTGAAGCCTTGAGTAGTGAAAAATCAAAGAAACTGCTGCGGAATAGCACGGATGTGTATTGTCTTGGTCTTTGAATTTTTTTTACCAAATAATTAAAAAAAAAAATGACTATCGTAAATAGTATTCTAAAAGGAAATATTTTTATTGTAGGTTTACAGGGTGCCTCGGGAGTAAGGATTGTGACCCGTAAATATTTGTTTGATCGAATGCAGAGCTTTGACTTGTCCAATTTGGAAGATAAATTTCTTAAAAGATCAACTAATATCGGGTGAAGGTTACACAGAAGACCAAATTGAGAGCTTAAAACGCAATTTCGAACACTTTAAATCGCAAATTAAGCAGAGATGGTTAAAAGCCCATAAGAAGGAAGACGTATTTCTCAAAAACAATCATTCTTGGCTAGAAGGAACGTTTGAGATACCTACCATACCACAAACATCGGCCTGTGCGACCATCTAAATTAGTTACATAATCGAGTGAGAGAACTAAGAGGAGAAAAACAGAAGAAGTGCGATCTTCTCTAGAAAAAGATATCATTCATGCTGCTCAGGTGGAATTGCGGAAATCTGGAACACGAGATGCTTCTGAAATACTCAAATAAATTATCAGTAGTGCAAAGCGTGCAACAAAATATAAAAAGGCTTTTTCTAAATCAGAAAACGAAAAAACCGACTCACTCACGCCAACACAAGCATTGTCCATGTTTGTAGAAGCTGATTTAACTCGTCGACAATACGAAATAGTGAGGAACACCAACAAGAAATTCTTTCCTTGTTATACCTTGTTACAAAAAGCGAAACAAGAATGCTATCCGCCCCCAGAGTCATGTAGAGTAACAAGTACTTACGCCGAAACTGATTTACAGCCTTTGGTTGACCATACAGTTAAGCGTTTGTCTATGTTTCTAGAAGAGGTTCTAACAACAGTGAAAGAGCAAGAACGAGAGAGTTTAAAGTTAATTTCAAAATAGGATGTGATGGCTCACAACAATCACAATTTAAACATAAATTTTTAAAGGATGCCGACACAGATGCGAACATATTCCAAAGTAGTTTTGTTTCTTTACGACTAGTTTCTGGTAGTGAAAACGAAAAGCTATTATGGGAAAACCCAACACCTTCACCTCGATTTTGCCGCCCTATATTTATGCCGTCGTTTTGTCAAAGAAAATACTGATGTTACGGAGGAAGAAATTAACTTTCTAAAAAATTCTGCGATGTCACTAAACGCCACCGAGGTTAATTTAAATGGAAACAGGTTCTTAGTCAGTCATGTCTTCATAATGACAAGGGTAGATGGCAAGGTTTGCAACGCTGCGACTGGCACTAAATCGACAAGTCGATGCTACATATGTGGTGCAACTTCTAAGGACTTCAACAAAATTGATATTCAAAAAGAAATTAATTCTGAAGCTATAGAGTTTGGCCTTTCTATTTTACACACTAGAATTAGACTTTTTAAAAGCATTCTCTATTTGGCTTATAAGTTGCCAGTAAAGGAATATAGAGAGCGGAAGACTGAAGCAGAGAAAAAATTGAACTGGAAGAAAAACTCGAAATCCAGAAAAGATTTCGCGAAGGAACTGGCTTACTGGTAGATATACCAAAGAAAAATTTTGGCAATACCTATGACGGTAATACAAGTAGAAGTTTTTTTGAAGACCCGAAATTGGCTTCTGACATAACTGGCATTAGTTATGACCTAATATACCGCTTAAAATTCATATTGGAGACAATTTTAAGCGGATATATAATTGATCCCAAAAAATACGAGAAATATGCATTAGATACTGCTCGCTTACATGTAGATTTGTACCAGAGTGGCATTCAATGACCCCAACAATGCACAAAATATTAATTCATGGTTCAGTTATCATTAAAAACACATTATTGTCCATTGGACAGCTTTCAGAAGAGGCCGCAGAAGCACGTAATAAGCATTTTAGGCTATACCGCCAAGACTTCGCTCGAAAATTCTCAAGGGAAAATTGCAACAAAGACATTTTTAATCGGCTACTTTTACCATCAGACCCTCTTATAAGCAGCATGAGAAAAGTAAAAGGAAGAAGGATGAGCTCCTTTTTGCCAGAGATAATTGCTCTTCTTTTGCTTGCGAAGCCCAATGTTCGAGATGATCCATCAGAGAGTGACAAAGATGAATATTAATTTTTAAAAATAAAGTTTGTGTTTTATTTTAATAAATCGTCTTTATAAGTTTAATAAATTTATTTTTTCTTTCAATTGTATCCTTTAAAATAGATATATAACATAAAATAATTTTGGCCGCGTAGATAACGCAAATACCCGTATGTGCGCTGTATGTATAATATTTTCTTATGAGAGATTTTAGTCTTAGATGCAATATTTGAAAATGCACACCATAATCAATCTGTAAAATAAAATGCTCGAAATGGTATAGCTGTAACATTGGACTATGAGGATTTTGTACAACATTATTAAGTATATTAATTTCAAATGCTAAAAAGGTGTAAATTAAAAAACTTTAAAAACAGTAAAAATACGTTTATTTCAACTGTTGACATGTTTCGACTCACCCAGAATCATTTAAAAACACAAATAAAGCTATTCTAAATTTGCACAGTCTATGACACGCCATCACTCAGTTTTCCACGTATTCTTTCATATTATGCATGCTACATTTTTATTTTATATTGATGTTTATTTTATTTTCATACTCATTGAGTAGCTCGAGCCATATTTTTGGCAAGTGAAATGATGCTGCATCGTTACATATTGAGTTTTTGCACGTTACAATCTCCATGGTTTCTCTTAGAATAGATGGATAGCATAGACTGGATGGGAAAATTATTTTACTTTTATTGAAATTTACTTGAATGGTTTCTTCTTGATAAAATCTTGCTAGGGCTATGGTTTTTCTATTATATTTAATATCAGCTATATGCTCCTTTTTTCTATACTTATATTTCCTGCTAGTCAAACCAATATAGTAATTCTTTGATCCGTCTGTTCTAATAAATGGTATTTCACGCGCAAAAACACAATATGTATTTGGTCTAGGAATTAATTTGTGCGGTTTTTAATAAAAAATTAAAGCTATATTTCAAAAGCAAAATACATAAATACGTTAAAAATATTGTCCATCACTACCCACTACCTTTTCCCATATTTCAGGCAATTTACGAATTCCGCGTTGAAAGAAGTCCACTTTTCGAAGCGATCCAATCAGAGATCCATTTTTCTATATTTTCTGAAGAAGTGAACCGCTGTCCAATCAAATTGTCATTCATGCAATCAAACAAGTAGTAGTCTGAAGGAGCAATGTCTGGTGAATACAGCGGGTGGGGTAACAGTTCCCATCAGACATTCTCCAAATATGTTTTGACCGGTTTTGCAACATGTGGTCGGGCATTATGTTGAAAAATAAGTTTATTATGTCTGTTATCCCATTCTGGTCGTTTTCTGGCCAGAGCTTGTTTCAAACGCATCAACTGAAGTCGATAACGTTCTCCATTAATAGTTTCACCAGGTTTCAAAAGCTCATAGTACACCACACCTTTCATATCCTACCATATACACAGCATAACCTTTGCACAGTGAATATTTCATTTCGGTTGTGATGGACCTGGTTCACCTGGCATTACTCAGGCTTTTTTTCGTTTAGGATTCTCGTAATAAATCTATTTTTCATCACCAGTAACAATCCGATGCAAAAATCCCTTATATTTCTGTCTTTGAAGCAGCATTTCGCAAACTGTTTTTCTTCTTTCGTCTCTTTCTTTCAATTCATATGGAATCCAATGTGACATCTTTTGAATCATTCCCATTGCTTTGAGGTGTTTGGAAACTGTTGTTTGATCAACCTCTAATGATTTTGCAAGTTCTTCCTGCGTTTGACATCCTGATTGAGCAATGCTATCAATTCTTCATCTTCAAATTTTTTTGGCTGTCCAGGTTGTGCTTGGTCTTCCAAGCCGTAATCACCACTTTTAAACCGTGCAAACCACTTCTGACAGGTTCGTTCAGCTAGAGCATGGTCACCATAAACTTCCACCAAAATACGATGACTTTCGGTTGCACTTTTCTTCGTGCTAAAGCAATAAAGAACCCCCCGCAAAAACACTTTATCAAGCACAAAATTGGACATTTTCAGTTGGATAAAAATTGTTTACGCTTAAACCAAATGGCATATACTAAACTGGATGCGCAATAACAGTAGTTTTAAATGCATGTTTGAACAAATGAAACTATGGGACAATACGCTAGTTACGCCATCTCTTGTAAAACTGCACGAATTAATTCCTAGACCAAATAATGATGCAGCATCATTTCACCTTGAGCTATGCAATGAGTATGAAAATAAAATAAACATCCATATAAAATAATAATGTAACATGCATAATATGAAAGAATACGTAGAAATCTGAATAATGGCATGTCATAGACTGCACAAATTTAGAATAGCTTTATTTGTTTTTGAAAATGAGTGAACATGCGAGTTGAAGCATGTCAACAGGGTCATTCCATGTCAAATCAATGCAAAGAAGTGCAATTTTTTCCCTCACCGTCTTCAAATTTTACAAAATTTAGGGAACTAGTTAGACTGGTTGAGAAAGTAAAAAATCTGCAATTTCATATTTCCGAGACTATTAGTTTTTTTAATTATAGGCATTTAAAGATGGCCGACTACGACTAATTTACTGTCAAATGGCAACATTAAAATCATCATAACTCCTGTTCTAATTAACATACAGACATGGACATGGTATTTTAAAGCATTTGAAGTGACCTTTAATATGATACCAAATACAAGACGTTTGAGAAAAAAAGTTTGAAGGTCACTGCACTTGACCTTTGATTACTAAAAAACGAATTCTTCAATTTTCACGATTTTTTTTCTCCGAATGCTGAAGTGCCTTAACTAGATGTGTAGAAAGATTCAAAATGGGACCACAAAGGGATAGTACGAAAAAAAAAAAAAAAAAACCCCAATAACAAAAAATGAAATATTCGCGTTTAAATTGTCTATTCATAATGAGTTTGTGAACTCATGTAATTTTATCCATATATACAAATAGAAATTGAAATAAAAAGTAAATATATAATACAAATTAATTTGAATAAAAAAAACACAATAGATATTGAAATAAAACATACACAATTTAACATATGAATATGTGTACATAACAATTATACATAATGGAATTGTTCACATATGGGCATAATACAGAGTGTTTTCTTGCATTCAGTTTCACATTTGTTGCTGTGGTTTCTTTTTCACTGACATTGTAAACTTTTCCAGTTGCTGTAGTTGGATTAGCAAGTATTTATAATGTGTGGGCATTAAAAGTACATCTGGGTAACTTGGAAAGCTGTATGATGGAGAAGGTCTTGATGATGAAGAAAGCTTAATTTAACTTGTGCATTTTCTTCATCGGTAACAATCACACAAACTATCCACCACTTTCTGTCATGTATAGCAGTGGCAAATCCCTTGATATCACCAATTGAAAGTTTGCCTTTTTACTAGTTCTACATTTGAGAAAGGTGAAGCAGAATATACTTTAGTACAAATTTTACCTTTAGTTATTGGAATGAATGGGTGAAGCTTTTGAGTTTGTATTTGAATGATACAGAAGGAATATTAAGGATTGCACACTCGTACAACTGTTTAGGATTCATAATCTGTTCATCGTATGGTTTTTGTAGGCTAGCACAGGCAGATGAACTTTAAGTTCCCCAATCCCATCACAAGCACTTTTTCCATGTGCTGTCACAATGAAGTGCCATTCAGCAGATATATACCAAAATCTGCTTTGTGATAAGAGTTTTATAAAATTCTTTCGGTATTTTGTAATGTGCTGCAGTCCCATCCGAAAAGTAAAAGATCTTTTTAACATTGAGTACATCTTACTTTTGAGAAAATTTATTAAGTATCTCAAATAAGTGAAATGCAATGGTATCATGAGTTAAACACTTTGAAATAATTACAAAACTAACAAGCTGGCGAATAAATTCATTATCATTAAAATACGCAAAAAAATGGATGGCGTTACCTGAGAGTTATTCCAAAGGTATCCATGGATTTAATCTTGAAGTACGAAAGAATAATTTTCTGAAATGTCATATATAACCAAAAACTATCCTGGTTGCAGCATTAATCTTAGTTCTGCTTGAAATAGGTGTTGTTTGGCAATAAATGAATAACGAAGGAGGTTTTAAATTTTTGCAAAACGAATCAAGAAAATCCTCATATGCTTTTATAGCTGTTTCAAGCATGCACCTATCTTCCTATCTACCACTGTTTATATGTTACTGTATCCACCATATTCTCATTCATCATGTTTCTTATTCGTTCTTTCAAGATTAACATATAGTCAGCTTATATCACATTCTTATACAGCACAATAAAAGACTACTTGATTGAAGAGCAAAACATTAAACAGCGATTCCAACAATCTTGTACAATTGTTGGTACTCAAAAGCTTCATTCATTTAAATAACAAAAACTAAAATTTGTACTAAAGTGTGTTCTGCTTTACCTTTCTCAAATGTGGAACTAGTAACCAAATTAGAAGGCGAACTTTGATAAGAAGTGGTGGAAAGCTTATGTGATTGTTACCGATGAAGAAAATGTGCAAGTTAAATTAAGCTTTCTTCATCATCAAAACCTTCCCCATCATACAGCTTTGCAAGTGACCCAGATGTACTTTTCATGCCCACACATTACATATAAACACTTGTTAATCCAACTACAGCAACTGGAAGAGTTTACAATATTATGCCCATAAGTTAACAATTCCGTTATGTATAATTGTTATCATATACACATATTCATATGTTAGATTCTGTATATTTTATTTCAATTTCTATTGTGTTTTTTATTCAGATTATTTTGTATTACATATTTACTTTTATTTCAATATAAAAATACATGAGTTCATGAACTCATTATTATTATTATTATGAATAGATAATTTAATCGCGAACATTTCATATTTTGTTATTGATTACTGAAACTTTGCAATAGATTTCAATTTGTCATGAAAATACTTCTATGTTTTGCAGGAATTCATTATTAGCATTCCTATTTATAATTCCTGAGGCATTCCCCTTCTTTTTAGCCACATTAAAAATATATATATGTTTATGAAAGATAAAACCTTACCAAACTTTTAGATGTATATATGTATGATACTTCTGGGTACTTTCTGTTACTTATGGAAGTCAGTAAAATTGAAATTCTTTAAACAAAAAACCTACAAACTGCCCATTAAAATTTTTTTATCAGGCATCAAAACACACTTTGAGCTGTCTATTTATGCAATTAGATGAAAATTGAAGGGGGAACAATGGGGGAAATCGGCCATTGAAGTTATACCTTTTTTTAATTAAAAAAATGGCAAAAAGTCATTCTCTGACAGCATTTTAATGGAATAAATTGCAAAAAATCTGTTTATATGAAAGTTTACTTTATTCTGAACAGAACTAAAAAAATTTGAAAGTTCTAGCTTAAACCTGAAAGAAGTTATAGACCTTTATGTTGTCACATGTGCCATTCAAAATGGCGGCAAATCGGCCATCTTGGAAGACATTTAAAAGCTCATATCTAACAAACCGTTTGATCAATTTCAATATGATTGACATTTTTGGAATCAGCATTAAAAACTCTGCAAATTCACAGACTTTTATCAAAATTGGTGATGGTGGGTGCCATGCCCTGGGTGATTTGACATGGAATGATCCTTATATCTTCATGCATACAGGCACTATTCTGACAGAAATTAACACAAATGTGTACAAGATCTTCAGATAGTCAAGCATTTCTCTATATTCAACTAAACATCTAAAACAAAAAAATGTCCGCTGACTGTCGGCCACATAGTGCAAGTGATTATAAAGAAGTATCTTTACTGACAAACATGTATTCCATCGCATAATGTGCACAGTAAAGGCAAAAATAAGGATTATTTGCTTTCAATTAAGTTCCTGAATTAATTGGTCAGCCTGTGTCACTTTGAAAGCAGAAAGTGTAGTAATTTGCTCTATTTAAAAAAAAAACATATTTGCTTGCTGAATAGAGCTTGAATAATTTGGTATGATATTTCATTAACAGACTATTATTTGGAAGGGGTGGGGGAAAAATTAAGATTAACTAAATAAATGCATTTTAGGTCAGATAAACACTGAGTTTTGTTACAGTCCATTTACCTTTAATATTTATTGAATAATTCTATACAAATGCTATAAAAAATTTAAGTTTTCTTTAAAAACATGTTTTATATTTTTGCAGTTCAGTGGACTTCTGAGAACTGGATTATTTAATTTCTTGCACATTTGTTGTGCTTCACATTGCATAACATTTGTCATTTGTGTATTATTAAAGATTTACTTTAGACAAATTATTTCAAAATTTGGAAACACAGAGTAGCATCATTACACATTTTAAAATAATAAATTGAGAACTGCACATTGAATAGACTTCTTTCTTTCTTAAGATATAAATAATGAATAAAAATAACTAAATTATGCAACTGAATTGTCTAATTCACCAATCAAATTTATGGATTGAATGTCTCTTTTGATGCACTTTCAATTTGACACAAGACATTGCTGACTAGAACATGCAATAGTCGCAGATAAAATTAGACATAGCATCCAACCGGCTGCAGTTATTACTGATTGCAATCCAGAATCTAGTGTGCTATATGGTGAATTTCAAATCCAAATATACCATCCCAGTTATTTCGTGGCCAACATAATCCCAAAGATATGTTTCGGTTTTAAATAAACTTTAACATTAATTTGATATATTTTTTAATTCTTTTACCACAACTCTTAACATCATATATGCCATGATTTACCATAATTAATGATTTGCTCACTTCACATTAGTAACATTATAAACTCAACAATTTCATGAAAAGTAGTTGCATGAGAAATTCAGAACAATACACTAAGAAAATTATATTTCACAAATAAAAAAGTATGAAAGATTAAAACTTTTAATAGTTAAAAAATAACAAACACTAGATAAATTGACCAAAGCACATTAGCATGCCATTGCAACACACTTAAGATTATCAAAAACTCAAAGAGACATGCTTATTGTAATACAGATATTTCCCATCCCTTCACGTACATAGTATATCATATTACCATTGACCAGGATTTAAAATGAAAGCATTTTAATATAGGGTATTTTGAATTTAAAAAAGAGTTACCATTTCCAAGATATTGTTATCTCCTGTCAACAGCTAATTAATCTTCGATGTTGATTGGTTCCAATTCTCAATCTGGTTAATCTAATAATTACTTTTGAATCAGAAGCAAAAAAGGCACAGTCAAATATAAATGACAAGTCTGATCAAATGGGTGTTGCTTTGATTTCAACCAGTTATTCAGGAAAACCAGTTACTTATAATACAGCTGCATTAACCAATATGGGTAAATGGTTCTATACAGTAGTACGACTAAAATGCTTTGAACAATGATAAAAAGTTCATTTTATCATACACAGGTTAAAAACTCAACTATGAGCAAAAAGCAACTTCCATAAATAAGAACTATAAAGTACAAATTACAAAATTTTTCATACAATAGAAAATAAACCAAAATCCTTCAATTTTTAGATAAGATCTTCTGTTACCTATAAAGATTGGATATCTCATATCATAACAAGTACTCATGAAATGAATGCATACAGATTATAAGCAAAAGACAGATTGAACTTACTGGCACCATAGCCCTTGCCTTCTTCGATGAAAGCTTGAATGTGTACTTCATGGACTTCTACTGTAACATTTTCAAGGTGAACATCAAATTTGCTTTTGCACAAATAAGAATTTCCAGATTTTACATCAAACAAATCTTGTGAAGAGTTGGATGCGGTACCTATAGGGAAAAGGGTTTACATATAAATCCAACTAAAATACATTTTAAAAGTCATACTAATATGTATTTTAATAAGGAAATAAGCATACACAATTTTAAAAATTGAGAAATTTTTACATAAAAAGATCTCACCTCTTGGACCTTCAGGCAAATTGTAACTAAAAGTAACATTCTGTACGAGCACTTTATTAGACTTCTTTTCAAATACCATGGTCAATGTATGAGTGGGTTCAGACAGAACCAAAGTTTGTGTGTCATTTGAAGAACAATCACTCCCTGAAGACGATGCATCACACCCAAGCAATACAGTATACTTTTGACCCTGAAATTTAAAGTTCCGATTTAATATAATAGTAAAAATAAAGATGCTAACAGATTATTAATTTCACCTTTAGACTAAGAAACTATACTAAATTTACAATAAAATGCACAGTAGAGTAGAAAAGCACATTACTCTAAAAATTAATTTAGCTCAAATCAAGGTTGCCACGGTTTAAACCAATTGGTTTTAACCATGATTTAAACCACGGTTTAATTTATATTCATTTATCTTTCTAAATACATACTATTTCCCTCATTTGTTTTCTCTTTATAAGGAAACGGCAGCTGACATCACTGTGGGTTAAATTACTGTAGGGTAGCAAGTAACACCTGTCTGTCCTTTATGACTCCTACTGTACACACGATTTTGGGCGATTTGATTGGCCTACATCGCCATGGCAATGACAGTTCCTGTAGTGATCGCTATGACAAAAATGTGGTAGATTGGTTGATGGAAGTGTCCCAGTAATAGAAATAGTGCTGCAGATTTTTTTTTTTTTATTTAAATACATTGCAAATCAATCTAATAGCTTTAAAAAAATTCTGAGCTAAGAAAAATTGCTAAATTTTAACTTTTATTTCTAGATTTATTGTACATTCAGCTTATATTTTCTTTGTAAATGCAAACTCTGCTTATTTTATGGGCTACTAATAACTTCTTATAATCGTAAGCTTGGTCCAACAATCTTAGGTCGCAGATAAATTTTGATTTGCTGCAGATTAACCACAGACAATTCTGCTACTGGGAGAAGTGTTTGTAAAAATGCCCTTTTTTTATATACTGACTGAATATTTTATTCTTATTCCTCCACAAATCTACAAACTCATTTAAAGGAGGGGAACTGATTTGGGCCAATTAGTACACTTTCACATCTACAAATTCCTCATAGTAGGAAGAGTTTAGTCTAATAGGTTACTGGATTGGCAAAATTCCAGGAACTAATACATTTACTCTTAAAGGAGTATGGAGATGGGAGGGGGAATTGAGAAAATTTTTCAACATATGGTTTTGTTTGGAACAAGATTAAAAACATTTTAGGTGCTGAAAAATTAGTAAAAGTGTACTGTTATTTAAAAGCTGCGCCAAATGATTGTTAACTTATTCAAATTCCATAGACCAGTAGTAGTGTATTACTTTTTGAATAAATATCCAATTTTGGAAAAATCATTTGAACTCTTTTAAAAAGTTTTTATGGCACAAATTTTCTAATAAACATTTCTACTATCTGTTGATCGCAAGAATATTTATGTCAATTTATTAGACAGTTCTACTTTAATTTGGAGTAGATTTTTATGGCAACAGTAATTAAAAAGTTACTAATTAATAATACATTTTGCTTCAAGAACAGTTTTTGTAATAAAAAAAATTGTTTTAGTAAAGACCGGCTTTTTAAAAATAAAAGCTAACCTTTTTAAAGTGGTTTAAACCAGAAAAAGTCAACCGGTTTTAACCAGCCTGGATAAAATCCGTTAGCCTCGATTCCATGCCAACATTTTTGGTCATTAGATACAACCAAGTGGTTTAACCAACTGTTTTTTTTTCTCAAACCAATTGGTCTTTTTTGAACAAATCTAATATTTCTCTTTTTTGAAATTTGTTTTAAATTATTGATAGAAATATCTACTTTTAACCTTTATCTAAGCAATCAACATCCAACATGTGTACAGTAGCGCTCAAAAGTATTTTGACAAACTTATATTCTCTCTCATTTTATTTAATATAAAAATGTAAAAGAAAATAATATTCCCTATAATTGAGAACACTATGACTGCAGTTATTCAAATGTATCAAGTTTCAACTTGTTTGTTTACATTCGGTTCCACCGAAGAAATATGACTCCTCCTTAGCTCAAAAGTATTTTGACAATTAGTTTGCATTTAACTGTTGAAGATGTCAGTGGCGATATAGCTTCGATTAGTGTTTATATCGACTTATTGTGATTATTTTTAAATGCCGCAATGTAAAAAATGTTGACGTGATTCTAGAAAAGCCGCTGGAAATGCACTTAAGAAAGGTAGACTGCAAGCAGAAATAGCTCGTTCTTTTAACGTGTCTCGGCAGCTTGTTATTACATGGAATAAAGTTTTTAATAAACAGAAATACATCGAAAATAAGCCTCAAAGTGGCCATCCGAAAAAAAAACCAACTTGCAATGTTGATTGTATTATAAAAATGATATCTACAAGTGATTGTCGTAAGTCCGCTGTAATAATAAAAAATGAATTGAAAGAAATTTACGGCATAGAAATACGCGTTTCACCAGTCAAACGACAACTAAACCTCTATGGTTTACAAGGCAGAAGACCAGCAAAAACACGTTTGTTATCTACTAAGAATAGGAAGGCTAGAGTTGCATTTGTAAAACGGCATAACCCTTTCAGGGGCAAAGCAATTCCATTGCTAAAGTGTTGAAATTAATGATTCACACCGAAATTTTGGTTTAAAAAAATTCGGTTTATTATGTGCATGAAATATAGCTTTTTCTTATTTACAAATAAATTTATTTTCAAATTCCGGTGTCAGTCATTAAATTCAACACTTCAGCAATGGAATTGCTTTGTCCCTGAAAGGGTTATGCTGTTTTACAAATGCGACTCTAGCCTTCCTATTCTTAGTAGATAACAAACGTGTTTTTGTTGGTCTTCTGCCATGTAAACCATAGAGGTTTAGGTGTCGTTTGACTGATGAAATGTGTATGCATATGCCGTAATTTTCTTTCAATTCATTTTTTATTATTACAGCGAACTTACAACAATCACTTGTAGATGTCATTTTTAGAATACAGTCAACATTGCAAGTTGTTTTTTTCAGATGGCCACTTTGAGGCTTATTTTCGATGTATTTCTGTTTATTAAAATCTTTATTCTATATAATAACAAGTTGACGAGACCCGTTAAAGGAATGAGCTAATTCTGCTTGCAGTCTACCTTTTTTAAGTGCATTTACAGCGGCTTTTTTAGAATCATTTCAATATTTTTTACATTTCGGCATTTAAAAATAATCACAATAAGTCAATATAAACACTAATCGAAGCTATAGCGCCACTGACACCTTCAACAATTAAATGCAAACTAATTGTCAAAATACTTTTGAGCTAAGGAGGAGTCATTTCTTCGGTGGAACCGAATGTAAACAAACAAGTTGAAACTTGATACATTTGAATAACTGCAGTCATAGTGTTCTCAATTATAGGGAATATATTTTCTTTTACATTTTTATATTAAATAAAATAAGAGAGAATATAAGGTTGTCAAAATACTTTTGAGCGCTACTGTATGTTTGTATGCATGTAATATGAAAACTAGCATGTATTGATGAAGATGTCTGATGGCCTAAAGAATTATTTTAAAACATGCAAAATTAGCAAAGATAAGAGATTTTAAAAATATTCAATATCTAGCATAAAATATTTTCATTTAAAAAATGCAGATTTTTTACAGCAGTTAACACAATGACCTTTAAGATTTTGGTCAAGTTGCAAAAGAAAATTTTCTTGGTTGGGGAGATTACTCTTTAAGAATTTAAAAAAATAAAACGCAAGATACCCAGTGGCAGAAAGTTTTGTAGCTGTCTGCGACAAGCTTTTAAAATTTCATAATCTGTCTGCAAATTTTGCATGTCATTTTAATGAATAAATAATAAATTAAACTAGGAATTTTTTATCATTCTATTTAAAACATGGTAAGCATGATGCATTCTAATTAATTTTGCTTATAAATTTTCATCATCTAACTTCTTGTACAATTTCTAAAGTGTGAAGGATAAGCAGAATCACAGATAGACAATAACGATGCTTTTAAAAACCTTCGGAAGATTCAGAGGCCTCAAGCACAAAAAGCACTGGGATTTTTCTAAAACCCTTGAATGAAATTAGTTTTTTTTTCCCAATCCTTTGGCAAAATTCGTGTTTTTTCATGCACTTCTGATGAAATTTGCATATTTTCCCCGACCCGTTGACAAATTTTATGTTTTTTTCGCGATCCCTTGACAAAATTCGCAAGTTTTTTTTCTGGGGCTTTTTGAGGAAATTATTTTTTTGTAATTCTTTGGTGATATTCACATTTTTTCCATGGCTTTTTGACGAATTTCTCGTTTTTTCCGCAATTTTTGGAAGAAATTTGCGTTTTTTTAGCGATCTCGATGAAATTTGAATTTTTACTTCCCGTGTCCTTTTGAGGAAATTATTTTTTTTGTAATTCTTCGGTGAAATTCACGTTTTTTCCCGTGGCTTTTTGAAAAATTTCGCGCTTTTTCACGCGATCCTCTGCCGAAATTCGCGCTTTTTACGCGATCTTTTGCCAAAAATTTACGATTTTTACCCGATCTTTTGCCGAAATTCACACTTTTTACGCGATTTTTTGCGGAAATTCGCGTTTTTTTCGCGGGGAAAATTTGTCCGAAAGTTGCGGATAATTTTTTAAATTGATTTCATTAGTGCAGGCAATAATTGTCCGTAAAAGAATTTTTTTTGTCCGCGACTGTCGCCGTGTTTCTGCCACTGTGTCAAGATATGAAGTTTAATAAGATGGCATGCAAAAATTGAGTAGCATTTCAATAATACCAATCAATCTTTTCTGTTACTTGCTGAATCAACTGGCCAAAAATGTTGACTTGGAGTTATTCAGAAAACAAAATACCCAGAAGCATTCGAATTTTGTTTTTTTTAAACAACCACAGATTATTTCTGTAAAAAAATTAACTATTTGGAAATACTATCTTCAAGATGAATTTGTTTATTGCTTAAGTAATGATTAGGTAGAAGGAAAATATTATGGTAGAGAAAATCTTTTATTGGTGTGGACTACTAAAATAATGGGTCACTTACAGTAACATCATTCGAAAACGATCATGGTCCATGCATGATGAACAAGCACAAAACACATCGAAAGCTGAATTGCATCAAACAAAGATCATGCTGTCAATTTGGTGGGATTACAAAGGTGTATTTTGAGCTGCTTCCAAGGAACCAGACAATTCAGATGTTTACTGTCAGCAGTTAATGAAACTGGAGGAAGCAACCAAAAACCAGCATTGGCAAATCGTAAAGGAATTGTCTTCCACCATGACAATGCACGGCCCCACACATCTTTGGTAACTTATGGGAAATTATTACAGCTTGGTTGGGAAGTGATGTCACTTCCCTCCTACAGCCCTGATCTGGCACCATCTGATTACCATTTATTTCGAAGTTTGCAGAATTCTTTGAGTGGTAAAAATTTCACAAATGACAATGACTTTAAATCGTTCTTGGTTCAGTTTTTGTCTGATAAGGACAAAGGTTCTATGAGTGCAGAATCATGCAGCTGGAAAAAAGATGGCAAAAGGTCCTTGAACGAAATGGAAAATATACAATTAACAGGCATGCAAGTGCAATAATGCTTCCAAAAAAGTGAGAAAAGTGACAAAAAGACCAAGAAAAGTGACAAAAAAGTGACTGAAGTGTGTCAAAAAAGTGGCTAAAGCGGGTGAAAAAAGTGACTAGATAGTAACAAAAAAAGTGCCTAAAGTGGAAAAAAAAAAGGTCACAAGATTTTTTTTTTTTTTTTTTCAATTTTCTAAGTCAATTTATGTAAATAAAACACCTTTTTGCTTTTTAGATGAAAATCCTCTACCAAGATAAGATCAAACCTCAGTTTCATCTTAACTGTACTAAAAACCAAAGTTTTGCTCTGTCTGCATGCGATGGTTAACAGAATCTACGGCACATACCAGGCTGAAAAATTTTGTGAGCTTAGCCCAAAGTGTCTCATGATGCACCTGAGACTCTGAATTTTAAAGTTCTTATACTTAGTTGAGTTATTACCAATCGCAATTCCCTCTCATTAAAAAACTCATCTCGACCGTTCCGAGGAGGTAAAAGCTGTGGTGCATATGCTGAAGACTTATTTACACATCAATTGAAAATGAAGAACGAAAAAAAAAATTGAGGATATTTTGAAATTATTAACTTTATTAACTTGCATCGTCCAAACTGCTCAGTAAAGTTAAAAAAAAGAAAACATTCTGAAAGATCATACTCTTATGTCTTAAATGCTGCAATCAATTAAAAAAATATCGCAGTTAAGTCCTTGAAAAAAAAAATCAAAAAGGATTGTTTTTCCGAAAAACGATTTTCTCACTTATTGCAATACCTCCCCAGGATGAAATGTTAAGAGGTTCCAAAAAACCAAATATATCTTCTTAAAGCTGAAACCGTCTACTAACTGACGGTGCAATCAGTTTTAAAATATATGAATTTTAACTCTTTCAAATACACCAGCGAACACTGGTCACTTCTTGCCTAACAAACACTGTATTTTCTACACTAAAAGTAACTAAGCGTCAGCATTTTATCACAATCTTTTTAGAACATCTCAATATATCAATTTACAACGTTCGGATGGGTATGGATGGTTTCGGAAACGTTCGGATGGGTAGAATTATTTTTTACAAAACAAAATGTCAAATTTCGACGAAATCGGTAAAAACCTGAATGTTTCGTCATGGTTTTGCTCGCTTTTGGTGCACATAGACTCCAAAAATCAAATTACGCAGAAAATAAAATACCAAATAGTATATACTTTCGATTCAGTATTTTTTCATTTAAAAATATAAATTCAGACAAAATGGAGCCTTGAGATATACAATCATGCAAATTTGGTTAATTAAAGGATCATTCATCACGGGCCTGGGCAACACTGGGCAGCTCAGCTAGTATTATAATATAATTATATAAGAGCAAATCTTGTATCTGTATATGTAAATTTTACCTTACAAAAGGCTCTAACGATTTGATCCTACTTTTGTAGTTCATAATAAGCGAGAAAATCATAATACAGTTTAAATGATGAACTTTTCTTAACCTCTTCAGCCCTTGGGTCGGGGACCTCTGTTCTTTTCCTTATAAAAACTAAAATGTCCGATTTTTTTTACATTTTCATATCACTTCTTAACAGCTGAATATTTTTTGCGTTCAAAGCAAACGAATAAATGACAGTATCTAAGCTGATTCCTACATAAAATAAATGTTATTTTCATCTGTGTTTGCAAAATGCTCAAAAGACAATATGACCAAGAAAGTGAGAAATTTTCATAAGTATTTAACTTAAATCTTTTTCAATAAAAAATTTTGAGTAGTTGAAGATTATTTACTTATTTAAGGCTCTTAAATTTGTGATCGCGTTAATTTAGGTTAATGGGTATTAAATTGATATTTTTAAGGGGGTTTGTAGTTTTAGATCCATATTTTTTAACCTAAATTACTAACCGCCTAAAGGATCAATTTCAGAAAAGATATTTTTTCTGCCATTCATGATGTCATTTTGTTTGGAAAAAAAACAATGAATAAGCATTTGTATTATTATTTTAGTTTCGGAACTGAAGAAGTTAATGTATAAATGGCTTGTTTTAACAGTGTCCTCTTCTCATATTAGTCGGACTCATGGTATCAACTGTATTTACATATGTTTTTTTGTGGGAGAATATCAACAATTATTGATGTTGAGAATATCGACAAATCTGAAAGATAAAAATGTCGATTTAATTACAGTTTAATAAAAGTGAGCTAACCAGTTTCTGCAGCTCACTCACTTTTAGAAACTTCATCTCTTTAGGTCAAAAAAAGTGACTTTTTTTTTAAAATAGGGACTAAAAGTGAGAAAAGTGACTAACTTGCATCCCTGAATTAAGTTTATTCCTTGTCTTAAAGTGAGTTTTTTCCATACTACAAAACCGAAATTACTTTCTTGCCAACTCAGTAGAATTCACATCCTACCTCTAGGAAAGAGCCCCCCCCCCCCCCCCCCCCCCCCGCCCTCTTACCTTAAATGAAAAATGAGGGTTGACTACTTCCACCAAGTATACAGATTTTGAAATTTATCAAAAGGAGTCGAAAAAGACTGGTAACTGTACAGTACCAAATGCAATTTTAAATAGGGATTTTGAAAAAACCACATGAGTTTTTTCAGGTTAGGCAAAGTCAAGTCAAAGAAAAAGAATGCTAAGGCAATTCCAATAAAGATAAAATAACTTCTGAACAACTTACCTCAGCATCAATAATAAATTCTGCTTGTAGTTCTGCTCGAATGCAAGTTACATTCCCTTCAGTCACATTAAACTGACATTTTTCAGGTCCAGGAGCCTTAGTAGAAGGAGGTGCAGAAGATGATGTGGGAACAGGTACTTCTGATGTACTGCTTGATATTGTTGTAGGACTTAATGTGGTTGTAGATATCTCAGTAGTAGATGTAGTAGTAGTCGACTCTAATGGAGTAGTTGTGTCTAATGTAGTGGGTGTAGTTTTATCACTAGTAGTTTCTGTAACTAATGGGGAACTTTGAGTAGTAACATCAGAAGTTGTTTGTCCTAAAACTAAAACATGCCATTTTGAAATTAATTTGTTTATCAACATAAAAATAAGTTATGTTAGAGCCAAAATGTTGATAAATCATTTCTAAAATAGTATGAAATAAACCTTTTGAAATTGTAAAAGTTGTTTATAATGAACATGCTACAAAAAATTCAATTACATAATATCTGCTAACAATTATATCACAGTTAAGTTTAGACATCAAAAACTAGTACAGTAGACTCCCTCAAATCCACACAACTTGGGACCAGAGGTTGTGCGGATTTCTGGTCATTGCTTTGTTTATATTTTTTAAACAGCAACTTGAATGTAATAATGCAATCAAAATTATAAAGAATCCTTGCAATATAGTAAAATATTAAAATAATTAAGTAACGTCATAAGCTAAAATGATAAGAAAGATAATTTTAAAAATAATTAAATTATTAAAAGTAAAGTAAAATAATGTATAATTAAATCTGCATAATAAAAGATAAGATACATTTTCCTTGAATTATTGAATGAAACTTGCCTCATAATCAGGGTTGGAAAAAAAACAGGTTTTTTTGGTTTAAACCAGGTTTTTTTAAATATAATTTCCTATTGCATACAGATGCATATCTGCTGATAAAATAAACATTTTTGGATATTATCTAAGTAATAACTTTTGAAAATATTTAAATTAAATAATTACAGTCAATTATGTAGAAAATTGAAATCATTTCTAATTTAAACATTATTAGTAACAGCTACAGTACCGGACTGGTCGGGACCGCGCCTGTTCCAGATTTCGGAATTTTCTGGATTTTAGGTCCTCAACCAAAATAAACAGATACCCTTGGCAAAATTTTACATGCCACGGAGCAATCTATACCGCGAATTGCCATGTTAGGCTTAGTGTAAATAAAGCCAAAAATACAAATTACAAAAAGTAATTCAAATAAAAATAAGTTTTTAAAAAAAAAATACTATTACTGCATATTCTTAGAAATATTAAAGCATTTTTTAGAAAATGAAAATGCGTTGTTGCTCGCGAGTTAGGCCCAGGAATCTATATCGCGGATTGCCGTATGAGGTATAAGTAAACAAACATAAACAAATTAAAAAAAAATAATTTAAAATAAGGATAAGAATTTTTTTTAATCCTGTACATCACATTATTAGGAACATAAAAACATTTTTAAAAATGAAAATACATCGTTGTTTGCGAGAGCCGAATTAGGCTCTTTATTAACCGCCATTTGTCCCTAAGTTTGCTCTGAAACCATAGTAACGAGCTCCCAGCGACATGGTTTTTTTCCTTAAAAATAATTATCTCCGTTGCTAATTGACGAATTTCTTTCACATTTTCAGCAAGTTACAATAATAGTGAATTAGCTTTTGTAACAAATTTTTATTAAATTATGATAAGTTATTAGAAAGCTAGTGTACCTCTTAAAAAAAAAAAAAAAAAAAACCACTAGATGAAAAGAAAGTAAAGAAAAATGACACATCTATCCGCTGTTTGTTTTGCTTATTCAACGTGTTTATTTAACTGCATGAAGTGGAAAGTCAACATTATCAGAACGAGATCATTAGCTTTCGATGGACAGCTTGTTTTGTTATGGAGAAAGGAACTTTGGGTAGATTTTTTTTTTCTCTTTGAGTTAAAGAAAAGAATTTTTTAGTATGGTGCTTACAAACAGAATTTTTTCGAAAAATTAAATTTGTTGAACATATTAAAAGTAGGGGGGGGGGGCATTGTAAAATATTTTTACATATAAATATTATAAATATATTCTACGAACCTTTTTAAAAATAATTCTTTCTTGTGGTTATTTATTTATTCTTTTTACATTTTCTATATAAATGAAGAAAAGGGTTTCTTTTTAAAATAAATTCAAAATGTGTGCACACACTAACTACGATAATTCTGTTAGAAAATTTGGATTAAAACTAATGAATGAATGAAAAACATTGCAATAAAATAAAATTGCTGAGTCTAGTTTGGCTCGGCACTGTGTTACGTGCGCACGTAGCGCCCTCTATGGACGTTTTTACGAAATATTTATTAGAGATCATCGCGGAATTTCAGTTTCTTTTTTCCATTCCGGATTTTGGGTCGTCCGGATTTTAGGATTCCGGATTTGAGGTCCGGTACTGTATGTCTTATGTTCACAGTAAACTGTTCTACACAGTGAACATTGATACCTTGAAAATCGTATGAAGAATCCTTTGATTAATAATATAATAATCAATCAAACATTTGATGCAGTTTCATGAATATAATATTATTTTGTGGTTGTTATTTTTTTAATATCCAAATACTTCTGGTTATTTTGTTTTCTGAGTGATAATTCCAAGTGTCCAAGTCAACGTTTTTGGCCATTAGATTCCGCAACTAACAGAAAAGATTGATTGGTATTATTGAAATGCTATAACTAGCACTTAGATTTTGCAAGCTGTGTTATTCAATTTGATATCTTAAGTTACTCTTTTAAATTCTTTAAAGATAATCTTCCCCAATCTGAATCCAGAAAATTTTCTTTTACAACTTAACCAAAACCTTAAAAATCATCGTATTTTGTTATTAACTGCTGTAAATAATCTGCATTTTTTAAATGAAAATATTTTATGCTAAATATTGAATATTATTTATCTATTTTATCTTTTCTAATTTCACATGTTTTAAGAAAAATCTTTAGGGTACCAGATATGTTCATCAGCACATGCTAATTTTCATTCTACATGCATAGAAACATGACCTAAGCTCATTATGTCTCATGTTGACTGCTGAGATGAAGTGTTAAAAGTAGAAATTACTTCTATCAATAATTTAAAACAAATAAATTACAAAAAAGAGAAAATATTACATTAGATTTTTTCTAAAAAAACCAATTAGTTTAAACCGTGGTTTATACCATGGTTAAAACCACTTGGTTTAAACCGTGCCAACCCTGTCTAAAAGAAAATTCCTGTAAGCCCATATTGAAAAACTGCATAATAGAAGGGATCAAATCATGAAACCATACCATTGTTTGGCTTATACTTTTCATCCCAACCATCAGGGCCAAGGGTTGACTGCTGTATCAGTTGATTCAGCTTGCACTTGAGCTACAGAGAGAGTTTATGGATGCTTACCCATACTGATTGTGTATGAAGCTAAAGAATCCCCTTTCCAGTCTTCTTATTTCAGTGCTATAGGGAGGACTCCATTGTTTGGTGGAAAGGAATGCAACAGCTTTTTGAGCCTGCTTCAAAACTTGCTCATCTAGCAATGCTTTTGCTATCAAGTCCTACTAGCTCAGCCTCAATTAAGAGACAGACTATTTTCTAACGCTTCGTATACTCTAAACCAGGGTTGGAAAAAAAACGGGTTTTTTTTGTAAAAAACCAAAAAAAAAAAAAAACCCGGTTTATTTGGTTTAAACCAGGTTTTTTTGGTTTAAACCGGATTTTTTAAAATATAATTTCCTATTGCATACAGATGCATATCCCGTTGATAAAATAAACATTTTTGGATATTATATAAGTAATATAACTTATGAAAATATTTAAATTAAATAATTACAGTCAATTATATAGAAAATTGAAATCATTTCTAATTTAAACATTATTAGTAACAGCTATGTCTTATGTTCAAAGTAAACTGCTCTATACAGTGAAACATTGATTAGTGATGGGCGATTCTCGAGAATTCGACAATCGAGAAAAATCGTCATCGTAAAAAATCACAATCGATACAGCCATCGATTAATTCCTAGAATCTACAATCGAGATGTTTTACAATCGATTATAACGAGAAAAGCTCTATTATTCTGGCCGACAATTTCATAGTAGTGATAGGGCTTAGTGATGGGCGATTCTCGAAAATTTACCAATCGAAAAAAATCGTTATCGTAAAATACATAATCGATACAGTCATCGATTATTTTCGAGAATCTACAAAGGAGATGTTCTAGAATCGATTATTGAAATCATTGTTTTTACATATATATAAGGCAGATTTTATTAAATATAGGGTAACTGAAAACAGATGGAATAAAAACACAACAAACCAAAGGGAGGCTATAAAGGAGCCATAAGACTGGAAAAGTCTTGTAAGGGTGCCCCCTGGTTGAAAAAAGCTGAAAAAACGCGAGTAGCTATGAAGCGGTAAGGGGAGTTTAAGTATCAAAAATTAGAATTTTTCGGCAATTAGCACCAAAATGGCCAAAGAAATAAGAATCAAAAGCACCCCCTAGTGGCAAAAATATGAACTAAAGGATGATAAAAGGGATCAAAATTTTTTATTGATTTTTCTACGTCATTTGAGATTGGATCTTTAATTTCCCCATTTTTAGAAAGACTTCGACTGCAATACATTAAACGAACCCCCGCGGGGAGCAAAGTAGGGGGCAGGGGCAAGGAAAGTGCATAATATGAATAAGTTGTCACAGGGCTTTCCAACGATATGTCACATGAGGGGTGTCGGCTAAATTTAGAAAAGTGCCCCCGCGCGGGGGCAAAGTAAGGGGAGGGGCGCGGGCGATATATAAAATGAAATAGTAGTCACAGAGCTTTCCAATGATATATCACATGAGGGGTATCAGCAAAAGATAGAAAAGAGTCCCAACTCCCAGGATTCCAATTATCGTGCCCCCCCCCCCCGAGATATACACTGCCCATCCTTCTCTTTGAAATTTTTATATATTAAAAATTATTTATCGGAGGGCTTCTTAAAAAACCCGATCTAAAATGTTTAAAAACGCTACGATTTCAAAAAAGTTCGAAAAGTGCCTCTCTCGGGGCGCCAAAATAGGGAGGGAAGAAGAAAGGTTCATAATATGAAAGAGTAACTTTCCGATGATAACCGAAAACTTTCCAATGATATATCAAATGACTGGTCCAAAAAAAGTTTGAAATCTACCCCTCCCATGTGGGTTCCCTCTTTTATCCCAGAATATACCCGGAAATCACGCAGCCCCACTTTTAAAATTTTATATTTAATAAATAATATTTATCGGAGAACTCCATTAAAAAAATCTCATTTAATGATATTTATTGTAGAAATCTCTACAATTAAAAAAATAAAAAACACCCCCGCACCGCTCCCCCCCCCCCGCCCCCTTCCGGAATTCAAGTCTGGGAGGAGAAAGGTTCATAATATGAAAGAGTGGTGAAAGGACTTTCCGATGATATGTCAAGGAGAGGTTTGGTAAAAGTTTGAAAATTACCCCCCCCACCCTTTGTCCACTCTCGCGCCCCCCAGAATTCACTCACCTTCCTCTTTGAACTTTTTATATTTAATAAATAGTATTTATCTGAGTCTCCAGGTATGGGGCAGCTTGGCAGAGCTAAAATAAGAGAAACATTGAAAATTCGGGGCAAAATGACACTAAATTTAACAGTAAAGTTTGAAACTAGGACTATGCAGAACTGAATACATAAACCACTATGCTTTATAACCCACATCGGTTAATAGCAATAAAAAGATAAGTGCCAGTTAAACTGATGGCATTGAGCTCACAGGTTATTCACACTAATTGTATATTATACTCTTATTTCAAAGAATAATGTCCCTCAAAAAATAAATGAAGGGAAATATCCCCCGTTTGCCCCTTTTATACTTAACCAATGAACCTCCAAATCAAATCAAGGAAACTCCTTAACTATAATAAATCAGTATATCAAATTTGAAGCAAATCAGATAATTCTGCATGAAAAAAAGAAACATATAGCTAAATTAAGGGTGGTTTAACCCCTTTATACTTAAATAATGCACCTCCAAATCTAATCAGGAAAGCTCCTTATCAGAACGAACATAGAAAAAAAAAAAATTAAAGTAAATTGAATAATTCTCCATGAAAATCCATTTATCTAAATTAAGGGGAGGGGACTTACCCCCTTTTCCCCCTTGTATACTTAACCAATGAACCTCCAAATCTAATGAAGGAAGCGCCATATCTGAATAAATCGGTATATTAAATTTGAAGCAAATCGAATAAGTCTGCATGAAAAATCCTTTTATCTAAATTAGGGAGGAGACTAGCCCCTCCCCTTTATACTTAACCCATAAACCTCCAAATCTAATCAAGGTAGCATCTTAACATAATAAACCGGTATACCAAATTTGGAACAAATCGAGTAATTCTGCATGAAAAACCCATTTATCTAAATTAAGTGGGGGGCCAGCCCCCCTTCTCCCCCTTTATCCTTAACCAATGAACTTCCAAGTTTAATCAGGGAAGCTCCTTAACATAATAAACCGGTATGCCAAATTTGGAGCAAATCGAATAATTCTGCATGAAAAGCCCATTTATCTAAATTAAGGGGGGACCAGCCCCCCTTCTCCCCCTTTATACTTAACCCGTAAACCTCCAAATCTAATCAAGGCAACTTCTTAACATAATAAACCGGTATACCAAATTTGGAGCAAATCGAATAATTCTGCATGAAAAACCCAATTATCTAAATTAAGGAGGGAATCTACCCCCCTTTACCCCCTTCATACTTAACTAATGAACCTCCAAGTTTAATCAGGGAAGCTCCTTAACATAATAAACCGGTATACGAAATTTGGAGCAAATCGAATAATTCTGCATGAAAAACCTATTTATCTAAATTAAGGAGGGGGGGGGGGGGGGACCAGCCTCCCTTCTCTCCCTTTATTCTTAACCGATGAACCATCAAAACTAATCAGCGGACCGCCTTATCAGAATGAACATAAAAAAAATTGAAGCAAATCGTACATTTTAATCAAGATCAGGCTTAGATAGCCTGTGAGCTAAAAAGAGATTGGATAAGCAGATTGACTCCTTTGAGAAATTATGACTTAAACCAGAAATGCGGTAAGTTTGACTCTAAAAGCTTCATTTCCATCTCGCATTTCGGCAAACCTCATCTCGATGATTTTTCCAGCATTTCGACGCTTCCAGATGAGAAGCTGCTCGATGGTTGGTTCTCTCGCTGTTTTAAACCTTTCGGAATGGGAAGTCTCTCGAGAGTTTCTCTTGCCCTTTTCAACCTTTCCCGATGGAAGCTCTCGCTGGTTTCTCTCGTTCTTTTCG
The DNA here is from genome assembly GCA_963932465.1 of Maratus speciosus. Taxonomy (NCBI): domain Eukaryota; kingdom Metazoa; phylum Arthropoda; class Arachnida; order Araneae; family Salticidae; genus Maratus; species Maratus speciosus. Next base: position 91,628,719 of record OZ010786.1, on the reverse strand, counting down.
AAATCTCCCAACGAAAAACCTTTCGAGGATTTCGCTCGCGCTTTTCAACATTTCGCTATGAGAAGCTTTGAGGATTTCTCTCATCCTCGGGAGAGAAGAAAAGTAAGAAAATTTATCGAGAGTACCAAGGGACGAGATAGAGAAAGAGGCATGACAATGAGCTGTGAAATGAATGCCCTAATTTTCAAAGTTTCTCTTATTTTAGCCCTACCAAGATGTCACATACCTGGAGCCCTCCGATAAAAATTATTTATTAAATATAAAAATTTCAAAGAGGAAGGTGGGTCGGTGATTTCGAGGAAGGAGGGCGTGAGAGTGGACTCATGCGGGGTGCAATTTTAAAAATTTTACAGAACCCTTCCTGTGGCATATAATCGAAAAGCCCTTTGACCACTCTTTCATACTATGAACCTTTCTTCACCCAAAGGGGGATGGGGAAGGGGCGAACAAATTTTTAAAACCGTAGCCGATTTCTATAATAAATTTAAATATCACTTTAGATGTGGGTTTTTTATGCAGTCTTCCGGTAAATATTATTTATTGAACATAAAAATTTTAAAGTGGCGGCTGTGTGAATTCCGGGGCGAAAGAGTGGGCTCACGGGGGGCGGGAGGGGGAGCAATTTTCAAACTTTTTTTGGACCAGTCATGTGATATGTCTCTTATTTTAGCCCTACCAAGATGTCACATACCTGGAGCCCTCCGATAAAAATTATTTATTAAATATAAAAATTTCAAAGAGGAAGGTGGGTCGGTGATTTCGAGGAAGGAGGGCGTGAGAGTGGACTCATGCGGGGTGCAATTTTAAAAATTTTACAGAACCCTTCCTGTGGCATATAATCGAAAAGCCCTTTGACCACTCTTTCATACTATGAACCTTTCTTCACCCAAAGGGGGATGGGGAAGGGGCGAACAAATTTTTAAAACCGTAGCCGATTTCTATAATAAATTTAAATATCACTTTAGATGTGGGTTTTTTATGCAGTCTTCCGGTAAATATTATTTATTGAACATAAAAATTTTAAAGTGGCGGCTGTGTGAATTCCGGGGCGAAAGAGTGGGCTCACGGGGGGCGGGAGGGGGAGCAATTTTCAAACTTTTTTTGGACCAGTCATGTGATATGTCATCGGTAAGCTCTCGGATGACTCTTTCATATTATGAGACTTTCTTCCTCCCCTCCCTAATTTGGCCCCCACTGCGAGGGTAGTTTTTTCCGTTTTTATCATTTTAGATCAGATTTTTTTATGGAGCCCTCCGCTAAATATTATTTATAATATATGAAATTTCAGGACACTTTTCCAAATTTAGCCAAGACCCCTCATGTGACATATCGTTGGAAAGGTTTGTGACTACTTATTGATGCTATGCACTTCCGGTGGCTGCCCCTCCCACTTTGCCCCCCCCCGGAGGACACTTTTCCAAATTTAGTCAATATCCCTCTTGCGAGATATTGTTGAAAAGGTCTGCGACTACTTATTGATGTTATGCACTTCCGGTGACAGTACCCCCCACTTTTTGCCCCGCCTGGGGCACTTTTTCAAATTTAGTCAAGACCCCTCGTGTGAGATATCGTTGGAAAGGTCTGTGACTACTTATTGATGTTATGTACCTACGGTGTCCCCACCACCACTTTGCCCCCCCCCCCCCGGGGGCACTTTTCCAAATTTAGCCAAGACCCCTCATGTGAGATATCGTTGGAAAGGTCTGTGACTACTTATTGATGTTATGTACCTACGGTGTCCCCACCACCACTTTGCCTCCCCCCCCGGGGGCACTTTTCCAAATTTAGCCAAGACCCCTCATGTGAGATATCGTTGGAAAGGTCTGTGACTATTTATTGATGTTATGCACCTCCGGTGACAGTCTCCCCAATTTGCCCCTCCCGGGGGACACTTTTTCAAATTTAGCCAAGACCCCTCATGTGAGATATCGTTGGAAAGGTCTGACTACTTATTGATGTTATGCTCCTCCGGTGTCCATCCCCCCATTTTGCACCCCCCCCCAGGGGGGGACACTTTTCCAAACTTTGCTAAGACCCCACATGTGAGATATCGTTGGAAAGATCTGTGACTACTTATTGATGTAATGCACCTCCGGTGACCGCCCCCCCACTTTTCCCCCATGGGGGTGTTTTTCTAAATTTAGCCGGGACCCCTCATGTGACATATTGTTGGAAAGGCTTATGACCACTTACTCATGTTATCCACCTCCCGCACCCCTCCTGCCCTTTGCCCCCACTTGAAGGGCATTTTTATAAATTCAGATCCAGACTTCTCATGTGACATATGGTTGGAAAGGCCTAAAGACCTGTGACGACTTAATCGTATTATGCAGCTGCTGTGTCCCTCCGCTCGCTTTGACCCCTCCCCCAAGAGATCTGGTCCGAGGTTCATTCGTTTCGATATTATATTTTTTACAAGATTTTGTAGTGCGTGCACACCACACCCGCCTGCTATCATATATCAGTGCCGTATATAGCGGGTGACCTGTTTGTGATTTCATATTACAAGATTACGTATAAATTAGGGGCCCCGATTACAGGAGGGGCCCGCTAGCGGTCGAAGTCACCTAGTCTTTATTAACATCAACTCATTCCAGTTCACCCGCAGACGATTCTTGATAAATGTATGACGTATATAATACATAATATATGATTTATAAAAGAAATGTGCAAACTGTAGTCATCGAGAAAAAATTTACACAATCGAAAAATATCGAGATGTCCATACAATCGAGAAAAACATCTCGTTATCGCCCATCACTAACATTGATACCTTGAAAATCGTATGAAGAATCCTTTGATTAATAATATAATAATCAATCAAACATATGATGGAGTTTCATGAATATAATATATTATTCTGTGCTTGTTATTTTTTTATATCCAAATACTTCTGGTTATTTTGTTTTCTGAGTGATAACTCTAAGTGTCCAAGTTAACAATTTTGGCCGTTAGATTCAGCAACTAACAGAAAAGATTGATTGGTATTATTGAAATGCTATAACTAGCACTCAGTTTTTGCCAGCTATGTTATTCAACTTCATATCTTAAGTTACCCTTTTAAATTCTTTAAGGATAATCTTCCCCAATACCAATCCAGAAAATTTTCTTTTTCAACTTAACCAAAATCTTAAGGATCATTGTATTTTGTTATTAACTGGTGTAAATAATCTGCATTTTTAAAATGAAAATATTTTATGCTAAATATTGAATATTATTTATCTATTTTATCTTTTCTAATTTCACATGTTTTAAGAAAAATCTTTAGGGTACCAGATATGTTCATCAGCACATGTTAATTTTCATTCTACATGCATAGAAACATGACCTAGGCTCATTATGTCTCATGTTTATTGCTGAGATGAAGTGTTAAAAGTAGAAATAACTTCTATCAATAATTTAAAACAAATTACAAAAAAGGGAAAATATTATATTAGATTTTTTCTTAAAAAAACAAATGGTTTTTTTGAGAAAAAAAAACCAATTGGTTTAAACCAACGTGCCAACCCTGCTCTAAACTCAAAAATCTTTTGGGTGTAAATAAATGTGCTAAACAAGTGGTGTGCTGCAGCATGCTGTGGGGTAAAATTGATCCGGATTATTTAATTGTACAAAATTATTTTCTTCTGGTGGAAAAATGAAAAAAAAAAAATATTTTATTGCAAATAATATATTTTTTAAATTATTAAATTTCAATAAAAGATCACACAAATCCTTGACTTATTTAATGTTTATCTATTGTTAAAATGTTTTAGCGTGTTACATGTATTTGGCAGTTTTCGACGGTTTAAACCAGTTTATGACAGTTTAAACCAGTTTTTGATGCTGTCATGTCAAAAACCCAACCCTGGTTAAGAGGGTCATAACACATTTATATGATAATACAAGAAAAGTGTAATTAAAATGGAAAGATATCAAAATTAGTATAGTGTGGCTCTAAATATCATTAGGGTTTGTCACACAAATCTTATAAAAAAATGTTTTACCACCATCAGCTCCAAACATAGTTCGTGGTAGATTTCTTTTACAATTGTTGTGGAAGTATGCTGTTAAAATTGTTATATAAAATGTTTTTATGCTAATTTTATCCATGACAAAGTTCAACCATAATTAACTACAGTTGTATAATGATAAAACAGAATAACAATACAGAATTTACATTAACATTACAGTAAGTTTTGAGGGACAAAAATAAAAATATTACTTTTAATAATCAGTGATTTGTTCATATACTTTTTTTAAACTGTAGAAATATATATAGTTCAAATTTAATTTTGAATAATAATTAGTGTTAACTACTTTGCACAATAAGCATCCCATTTACGTAAAGCATAAAGTGCTCAGAATAAATTATTCCTAACAGTAATTTTTTTTATTGTACATTGTTTTATTTAATGAATGCATTTCTGGCATTAAATTAGACAAAAGTTTATATTATAATTAAAAAAATCTGGTGACAAAAGATTGAAAATTATGTAAAGAGCGTTGATTGCCAAGTGCTTCAGAAATGTATGCATAACTGTAGCACAAATAGGACTACAACTGAAAAAAAAAAAAAAAAAAAAAAAAAAAACTTTTCACTAAACGAAAATGGCATTTAGAATATTTAAACAATTTAAAATTAATTATAAATAACATGACAGATTTTGTCATCTCACAAAAATATATAAAGCAATAGGGAAAATCTTAAATATATTTTATACATATATTAATTCTATAAATAGGGATTAATGATTATGTATCTCGGGCCACAAGTAAAAGATTACTGGGCCATATGTGGCCTGCAGGTTGAGCATGGCTGCTTTAAAGCATGACTAAATTATTGGGAAAGTAAAGAAGAGAAACAAAAAAGAAGACAGGAAGTGAGGCAAGTTAAAAAAATTAAGGGAAACAAAACACAAAAAAATGTGAAAAAGCAGCAATAAAGACTTCTACATATAAGTAAAGTCTGACAAATGATTGGTTGTGAAAGGCATGTGAAGAAATCTGAATGGAAGAAGATATGATAGGAATTAAAGAAATCTGGGAACAGTGTGACGTATGAGCTCTATCATACTAAAATGTGCGTCTACTAGACACAGGCAGCAATTTGCATTGGATGACAGAGTGACAAAGAAGTTGACTTTGTGTGTGCCAGTTGTTTTGGTGAAACAGATCAGGATTAAGTTTCATTTTCGTGTCAACTATAATAATAGTTTTTTTTTTTTTTTTTTTTTTTTTTTTTATAAATAAATTTCGAAATAGTAACTACTCTTTTCTTGTCTATATTTACATATAAATGTGACCTGTGGCAACAGTCTGTAAGAGACGACAGCAGCGCCACGAGTCGGCATAGAAGAATATCTTTTTTTAGAACATTCGACAGACGAGGGAAAAGAAGGTAAAAGAGGTGGTTGCAAAACACCGAGCTCTCAACGACGTTTCATTAAGACGCATTAAGACGAATGAGTGTTTAATTTCATTAATGTTCTACTTAATTGTAATTGTATATAGTGTAAATAGTTCATTTAATATATTTAATTCTTAAAGTTAGCAAGTGTTATTATTCGAGTATGAGTCTCCTTTTCCCCGTCACATGAGGGCTTGATCTGGGATTGGATTATTTTTGCTTTCAATTCTCTACCCTAGACAAGACAAGTATCATTTTTATAACGACGCCAAAATTCTTTCAGAAAGTAAGCCGGAGCTGTAAATTTATAAAGATCATGTCGTGTGTGAAGAATACAATTTTTTTTCTACAGCCTTGGCGACTGGCCAACTCTTCAGTTATTTTGAAATAACTGCAGCAATATATTATTCCAAACTGGAAATAAATTGATTCATCTTTTTTCAACGACAGAAATTAGTGGGTGAGTACTGTTTACTGTTTTTTTTTTCTTTTCATCATGATTTTAAATGACATTCCAGTCATCGCTTTTGCATTGAAAAATGAAAAGACGAATCGAATAAAATTATTACATAAACTTTTGTTTTCATCTGAAGGCGATCGTTTAAATGGATCGCGAATAAGAGCATTTACGGGATTTCCATTCTGTGAAACCGATGATGAATTTACGAGTAAAGTAGAAGAAACCGCTAAAAATTTTTCTTTACTTGAACTTATAACTATTGCCACTATTTTACGCATCGAAATAGATGGCACAGAAACTGAGTTATCTAAACGCATAATTTCATTTTTAACTACTTTGGAATCCCTCCAAAAACATATTGAAACTAATGTCGATACAGATGGCGAATCGGAAGAAACTTTCAACAATTCGCCAGTGCCAAACGATAAGTCGAATATTAAAATTTCTGAATTTACCAATAAATGTGCTATTAATGCTTCAAACATTGCTCAGGATTCTATGTTTATGCCATCAGTAAATTTTCGCGATGTTGAATCGCTGGTACCTACATTCAATGGAGAGAAGTATGAAAATGTTCATTTATGGTTGCAAAAATTCGAATCCTTTTCTTCCTCTTTTAATTTAAGCAAAATGCAAAAATTCATTTTTGCGCAAAGAGCGCTCGCAGGCATTGCTTCTTTATTCGCTAAGAGTGAAAGCAACATTCGTTCTTTTCCTGAATTGAAACATGCCTTAGTTACCGAATTTGGTTCGCAGATTAATTCGGCTGAAATACACGAAATGCTTAGTCATCGGCATATTAGACAAAAGGAATCTTTTTTTTGAGTATTTCTTAATTATGAAAGAAATGGCTGGACGGGCCAATATTGATGATCAGTCACTTATACGTTACATAATCAATGGCATTCCTGATTCTCCTCAAAATAAGTGCATACTTTACGATTGTTCTGATTTGCATGAATTTAAACAAAAATTGAAAGTTTACGAAGAGATTACACACCACTCAAAAAATGATTCTGGTAAAAATATAAATCATTGTCAAAATATGAAATCGAAACAGAACTTTGACAAATTTGTTCACAAGAATGTTCCTAAATTTAAACCAAAACATGCGGATGCTGAAAAGCCAGCATTTCATTCTAATAATTCAAGAAATCAGAACACTAAAATCTGTTTTAATTGTGGGGAAAAAGACCACATTTCTAAGTATTGTTCTCACAAGAACAAGGGATTTAGATGTTTTAGATGTAATTCTTTTGGGCATAAAGCCTCTGATAATAAGTGTTCTACTGAGGCACGTAACCCTAAAATACAAGTGAATAATTTGGGGATTCCGAGAAACATTCTCGACAAGAAATGTATAAATTAGTTAAAATTTCGGGTGTCGAAATTGATGCTCTTATCGATACAGGTAGTAATCTTACTTTGCTTCGTGAAGATAAATATTCACAGATGAATTTGCCTACGTTAACACCGGTCAGTTTAACAACTGGTTTTGGTAGTGGTAGTACCACACCACTTGGCTCGTTTCAGGGTGTATAAATATAGATAACATTTTTTCAACAAATATTTATATAATTAGTAAACATCATATGAATGTTCCTCTTATTATTGGTACTGATATAATTATGCAAGGTACTTTGCTTTATAATAAAAATGGTATTTCCCTTAGTAAACCAACATCTGATGATAATTTGTTTGTATACTTAGTTAATTCAATTGAAGATCCTCTTGATGTAGATTTAAGTCATATTAGTAAGAAAACATCCCCCCAAGAAGAGAAATTACACAGTTATGAATTGGAAGTTCTCACGGTCATTGTGCACTAAAAAAATTTAGAGTTTATTTGCATGGAACTAAATTTAAACTTGTCACTGATTGTGAGGCCTTTCAAAAAACTGTGGATAAACCTGAACTTAGCGCAAAAATTGCAAGGTGGGCTCTTTTTCTCCAAGATTTTGATTTTGTTGTCACTCATAGACCTGCTAAACAAATGCAACACGTTGATGCTCTCAGTCGATATCCAGTAATGTTAATAACACATAATGAAATTACGCAAAAAATTATCGCAGCCCAAGCAACTGATGATTTTATAAATAGCATGAAACAAGCGGTTGAACATTCCCCAATTGATGATTTTTTCTTAAAAAATAGTGTATTATATAAGCTTCTCCAGGGCCATGAATTATTAGTTGTCCCTCAAGCCATGTATACTCAAATAATTCAAGACGTGCATTCCAAAGGCCATTTTTCGGTACAAAAAACTGAGGATCTCATTAAAAGAGATTATTACATTCCCAATCTCCATAAGTTAGTACAGACTGTCATTGCGAATTGTGTACCATGCATTTTGTCCTCTAAGAAGTCAGGAAAGCCCGAAGGATTCCTTCATCCAATCCCTAAAGGCGATACCCCCCTTGACACGTATCACGTTGATTTTCTAGGACCACTACCTTCCACGAATAAAAACTATAATCATCTTCTTACCGTTATAGACACATTCACAAAGTTTGTGTGGATTTATCCTGTTAAATCAACGTCTGCCCGTGATGCTTTAGACTCCAACAGACGGTGTTCGGCAATCCACGCCGCATTAGTTCTGATAAAGGTCCTGCTTTTACATCAGCTGATTTTCAAACCTTTTGTGAACAAGAACAAATAGAGCATGTTCCAATTGCTACTGGGGTGCCACGTGGAAATGGGCAAATTTAAAGATTTCATTCCACTTTAATTCCGGTTCTCACAAAACTATCCTTGGACGATCCTACCGAGTGGTACAAACATGTCCCCGCTGTTCAAAAAATCATCAACAGTACCAAATCAGATACCACTAAATTTTCCCCTTTTGAATTAATGGTTGGTGTTAAAATGAAAATTAAGGATGACATTCGCATAAAACAACTGTTAGAAGAAGAACATACCAATTTAGTAATGCATGACAAAAACGAGCTGCGAGAGATTGCTAAAAATAACATTCTCCAACACCAATAACAAAGTAAGCGCCAATATGATAAACGTCGAAAACCACCAAGAATATATCAAATTGGTGAAACTTAGAATAAAATATTTTGGCCCTTACAAGGTTACATCTGTCAAAGCTAACGACAGATATGAAGTGGAAAAGGTTGGACACCATGAGGGTCCAAACAGAACATCCACTGCAGTCGATATGATGAAGCCGTGGTCAACCACGTAAAATTTGACATTCAAAGTGTTTTTCTTCTTTTCTTCCTTTCCGTTATTGTACATATTGTGTGGTGCTTCAAGAATATGAGAAAAAAAAAAAAAAAAAATTCAAGAATTCGTCTTTCTACAAAATATTTTCTTTTGTGTGTTTCTTCTTTTTTTCATCACCTGTGTTTACATCAAGAATAATTTTAACAAAAAGTTAAAATTTTGTTTGTGAAATATTGTGATTCAACTATCCCCGAGATGTCATTTTTTTTGTTTCCTTCAATGCTGCTGCTGAAAAGTGTGTTCCGTAAAGTATTGTGGTTTTTTTTTTTTTTTTTTTTTCTGTGAACTACAAAGACTTTTTTTTTACTTTTTTGTGCTTTGCATAAAGAACTTTAGAACTGTGGACAGCTCTATTTTTTTTTTGTTATATGAACATTCTGTGACTTTATTTGATTACAGACTCTAATTTTTTTTTCTGCATGAAGTTTCAATTTTTTTTTTTAAAAGGAAGACGATTAGAAGATGCCGATTTGTGTTTTTTTTTTTCTTTCTGTTTTTCAGACGTACCACTTTAAGACGTATATAAATGGGTATATATATATATTTTTTATTTATTTAAGACGAGTACGAAGTAAAGACGGGTACGATTTAAGACGGGTACCATTTAAGATGGGTACCATTTAAGACGGGATGGAAGACGAAATGCCAACCGGCATTGACGACGATTTTCATTTTTTCTCTCTTTATTTTTTTTTTGTTTTATTCTGTGTAATTTTTTTTTAAAGATATGGTATTTTATTTTAAGTTTGTGTTTAGGTGTATGGTATGCACGAGGTCGTGCATATCAGGATGGACGAGTGTGACCTGTGGCAACAGTCTGTAAGAGACGACGGCAGCGCCACGAGTCGGCGTAGAAGAATACCTTTTTTTAGAACATTCGACAGACGCGGGAAAAGAAGGTAAAAGAGGTGGTTGCAAAACACCGAGCTCTCAACGACGTTTCATTAAGACGCATTAAGACGAATGAGTGTTTAATTTCATTAATGTTCTACTTAATTGTAAATAGTGTAAATAGTTTATTAAATATATTTAATTCTTAAAGTTAGCAAGTGTTATTATTCGAGTATGAGTCTCCTTTTCCCTGTCGCATAAATGTCATGTTTTACCACTAATTTCAAACTTACAAAACATTGTGGAATTCACTAATATGTTTTCTGTTCAGAAACAGTTTTATTTTTTTACAAAAAATCTCTTGACTAGCTTTTTAAAAGCAGATCATGATGTGCTCATACATATATAATGTGCATCTATATTTTCCATATAGAGTGACTGACTATTGACTAGCCAAGTTCAGTGATGAATTTCATTTTTCTAGGTTTTCCATGCCAATAAAAACAATTGGTACTTTTCGGTTAGCCAGGTGGCAACAATTTTTCAGGTGTCGAGATTGTGTGATGTTACATACCAAAAACCTTAATTGCCAAGAAAAAAGTAAAAAAAGGATAAGCAAAAAAAAAAAAAATAAAATAATAAGAAGAAATTCGAACAGTCCTTATAAAGAGCACAGCTATATCTTTTGCTACTACTGCAATTTAAAAATCCTTGGCTTTATGATTGAAATTCAATTCTTTTTCTAAAAAATTTCTCAGAAATTTGAAATTTCCCAGATTTTTTCTGGCTGTCCAGGAGGCTAAACATTCAGTTTCTGTAGAATAAAACTTGGCAGACTTCCCCATTTTTTCATACGATTAATTTTAAGAAGGTTTATCAGTTCAACTTCAGGGTGGTCAATTACTGACACAGTGATGGTAATTTTCTAACATTAAGTGGTCAATTACTGGCAAAATCTCATTTGGCAACTATTATATAAAATAAAATTGCAAAAAAGTAGGCAAAAAATGTTTATTTATTGATACTTATAAGTGATTGTTGCTTTTGAAAAAAAGTTTCAAGAAATATCTTTTTAAATTTAGCACAGAAAAAAAAAATGCGAAGAAACTTTCACTAAATGGTCAATTACTGAGTAGTTCACCTTAACTTAAAATTGTACCAAATCAATCTACTAAATGTTCTTTCATTACAAAAAAAAGTGTAATCAATAAATCTATGAAACATCACAGAAATTAACATTAATACCATATGATGTATGCATTTCTATTTTTTTTTTAACCCCCGTGCAGACGCATACATTTTAATTTCTTGTTTACTCAATTTTTAAATGTGGCAAAAAACCTGCATGTTCTTTCTGAAGTACAAGTTCAAGTCTTATACCTCAAAATTATCAAAGTATTTGATAACTTTAAACTATTCAGTTTTACCGAAAATAAACACAAACTAAATGCCCCATGCATCTCGTAAGAATCACCAGGTAGCTCTTTCGTCTGCTTTTCATGGATCTAATGGAATTCTTTTATATTTCTTTTTATTATCTACTTTTATATATTGTTAAACTTTTAAATATTTCATTTATTCTCACTTCTATTTTAGTCATTATAGTTTTTTCTCTTTTTAATGTGGATTAACCACATTTAAACATATTTCTCTCATGTCTCCCTATGCCTCATTTAGTTGAACTAAACCACCTTTAAATTGGATGTTAAGCTGCTCCGTAACTAGGTAATCCAGAACACCATCTGCATTGTTCAATAAATTAGCTCGCAAATTTTTAACCAAATAAAACATTATCAACAAAATTGAATAAAAAGAGAACAGATAATTTACTATTGGTTTTAATTGGGTTACTTTATGTTTTTCTAGTTGAAATTGAAAAAAAGATAATGAACCATACAAAGAATAAGAAAATTAAACCGATTTCCTTTTACAGGAATGGTTAAAGTAGTTGCGTCATTGGTACTTTTCAAGATGCAAAGGCGTAACTTAGTATACTAATAATGAAATTCCGCAATAGGTAACATAACAGATATAAACTACACATGGAATAGCGAAAGTTAAACACATAAATATTGTCCCTTTTACAATATTTACATAACGACTATAAAAATATAATTAGTTGATAATTTAAAGGGCTAATTTGTTTATATTACAAACAAATACACACTGAGGGGAGGTAAGCAAAAAATTTGAAAATATAATTTTCTTTTCTTACCTGCAGTAAATAAGACGAATAATAAAACTGACGATATAATTTTCATTGTGATATTATGGAAGGACAAAAGTCTTTGAGCACTAGAAAGAAGTTTGGATAACCAGGTATATCACGACTTGACACACTTGCACTATGTAACACAAACCAGCATTAATTCCAAAAGAAATTTCTTATTGGAAACACTGAATTTCTAATATGAAAACAATTAATTATCGAAAGTACTTCAATACATGTTTTAAAAATTAATCACCAATTTTAAAGATGAACTAAAAAGATCTAGATCGCAGACCTTCCGAATATAAATTTACCAATCAGATAACCGTATGACGTAAAAGTCACAAGCCAACGTCAGCTGACTATTTGTTTAAATTATTTTAAATTTTTTTTAATTTATCATTTCAATAAATGTTTGATAATAGAAATATAAAATAAAAAATATATATATCAAATACCCTTTCATATTAAATATCCTTTATCTTAGTTTTTTAAGACTGTAATTGTAGGAAGCATTTTGATCCGTAACTGCAACTGCTGTTCATCAAACGAAAAATAAAAATAAACAAAGAAGTATTTGAACCTGAACATTGAAGTTTAGTGAAGCAATTTCTTATTTCTGTGTACTCTTGTAGTGAAGTCATATTCTTTAAAGATTACTCCAAGTAAGAAGTTTAATATTATTGAAAAATAATTAAAATTTCGTGTATAAGTGAATTTTAATGACTTCCAATTAATAATTCACTCTAATATAAATAATTATCCTCCAAGCCATCACTATGACTTATTGTGGTGAAAGAGGCCTTAAAATTGCTGAGTCAGTTATCAGTAATTGACAACGCTGTTTATTTAACCATGTGAAAGTGGTACCTGCCGAAAGCGGAAAAAATAAAATGGTCTGACGGAAAGTTTGGTGAAACGTATCTTAAATAGAAAGAAAGATTTACCATCATAGCGGTGTGCAGGTGACTATATAGTATGAAACAATCCACTTTAGAACATCACACATTTAATGACAAACATTACATAGAGCGCTAGATCTACAACTACTAAAGTTACGGTTAAAATAGGTTCTACAGGTAACAAATGTCAACACAGGGTTAGGACTTTAACTAGTGTTCATAATTCTTTTTAGAGGTGGGAATAACAGGGATAATGTCTTAATACTACATCTGCCGTTTCAAAGATTTAGTCTGTTTGGAGCATTTATTGTTTCTATCACTAATAGTGACAATAGGTTGATTAAATTGTGATGTAACTGTTATTTTCTTTGGTTATGACAGCATGATCCAATCTTACTGTTATGGAAACCTCTTCTGAAAGAATTTCTCCCATGTTATGTTCCACTGGACTTATAGTTTAGTACCTGGAATTAAATACTTCCTATTTTGCCTTAGGGTTTGTTCTCCTTTCTTAACAAGATACAATGTTGGTGTATAGTGCTGTCCTCTAAAAAAAACCCACAGGAAAATGTATCCTAAAAAAAACCCACCCTAGAACTTAATCAAAAAAATCACAGAAGTCAAAATTTCTTTTTGTCCTGTTTCTATATGTCATTTACAATAATAAAAGCATTTAAAATTACTTAAGTGTTTATTTAGTTTTTTAAAAAATAAGCAACAAATTACATTTATAATTTTTCATTTGTAAATCCTTCAATTTACAATTATTAAAATAATATTATTTTTTCTTTTTTTTTTTTTTTTGCAGAATTGTGTTTTAAAACTAATTAATAATGAAAGAAAAACTTTGCTGTTTAATATTTTGATTTCTAGAAGTGTTTTTACATGTGGGTTATTTTTAGAAAAAAGTGGGTTTTTTTCAAAGTCTTGTTTAATTGGCTGCCATTTTGTAATATATTGATAGAAAAAAAAATACTATACATTAAAATCTTAGTCAGGACAGGCTGTGAAAATGTAGCTACTTCAAATTGTTTTGTATTTTTTATTAAATTTTATATAGTGAGAAATTAAAAAAGTGGGGTTTTTTTAGAGGACAGCACAGTATCTGCCTCCTTTTCTACAGTACCAACACCTCAGCCTTTCTGTCTGTTATTATTCAAACCCTTTCTCCTGGATTTATTGGTTTCAACTCATGGGCGTTATGTCGTATAATATCTCTTATAATGATTATAATCTCTTATTTTTTTTAAATTATATTTTCTTTTATTTCTCCCAATCTCTCCTTCCACACCAGTTTTGGTTGAAGTTCTGAGAGTGCTATGGGTGGAATTGTTTGTAAATGCAGCTCAATGAGCAGTGGCGTATTCAGAGGGCAGGCTGATGCTGATGGGCCTGCAGCCCACTCTGAAATTTGTTGCAAGTTGTTCCAAAATATCATGTATGCTAATTATGAAAGTTTAGCAAAATGAAATTCAAAAGGCATCAGAAAAATATAGTCTGCTTTACACAGGTTTTCATCTTAAGAAGTGTGTTATTTTGTTAAGACCACGAAATAACCAAATATTTCAACCAAGTTTCCGTTATACACAGGCCCTCTTTATGTGCTTTTTATTGTGTAAAATGTGATATGTGATGATTAAAAGTGCGTTATTAATTTTAATTAGTTTAAAAAACATTAATAAAATGTTTACACTTGCTATTTATCAGCTGAAAGTCTGATTTAAGGCAGCATATATAGATTGAGACATCTCAGTAAAGCTTTTATGCAAAGCCTTGAACCTTTTTTTTTTAAATTTACTTAAATGCTTGGTACGTTGTAGACTTGTTATTCAGCTCGTCACAGCATTGTGATTTGTTATTTTATTTCCACAGCATTTCAAAATAGACAAAAAAGGTTTTCTATGGTTGTGATGTTTTTTATTAGAAATAAGCTTTATTTACATTAAAAGTACATCATAATTCTAATTGAGTGATTCTGAATCTCGAATCCACAAAAAGCTTCCTATTAACCCCAATTTATGATTAAAAATACTTCAGAAAATACTATCAAATTTAGCAGTTTAAGCTGACTTTTAAGATGTGACAGTCTCGGAAAAATCATCATCAGGGAGCTTGCCTATTCCAAATTTATCCCATTTCTGAGAAAATGAAAAATGCTTTCATTACTTAAGTATTGCAAATGTCACGCATGTATGCTCCAAAATGAGTCCTAGAATGTGTTGAAGGAGGTGCGGGACGGTAGAGTGAGAACACTCTTAGTCTTAAATAATGTTAAGTTTGTTGTTTACTTCAGTTTTATTTATTATTTATTGAGATACCTTTTAGTATATAATTTTCAGTATTCCGTTTAAAAAAATGTGGTTAACTGTGGTAATTATACTTGTTAAGACAAAAAATGCCTAAAACAAAATTTTCTCCAGTCCTATACGATTCCATCTTAGCAGGTTTGATTGTATAATAGATGCGTTACTTGATGTGATAAAAACCTGTTTAAAGCAAAATTTTGATAATTTCTTGTAATTCTCTCTTAAAAACTTTTACTATATCTCAGCTCCCTTTGAAATGAAGTGTCTAGATTAGGGATTGACCGAAGCAGCAATTCTGTCGAACACCGAAGCTTCGGTCAAAGTGTACACTGAATATTCGGTATTCGGCGACCGAATACTTAAAAATTTTAATACACATTTTTGCATATATCAGATATTTTAATAAACTTGAATTAAAATTAAACTCTTAATAATTTAATTCAATTACATTTTTATTGTTAAATCTAATTACACAAAAAAATTTAATGACTTCTTTCCCCTCACAAATTCATTAACCCATCACTTATTTATTATTTTATCACTAGTTAATACCCAAAATAACCCATGAAAATATTAAACTATACAGGCTACTATTAAAAATAAGGCTTGTCAGAAAAACAAAAGTTCATTCAAATAAAAAGAAACAATGTTGCCATTAAGCTGATTTACTGATTGTCTAAGTCTAATTATAAATACATTGAATAGGGATGTTCTCAAATACAAAAGGTATCACATCAACTCATACATTTAACTATTTTCTGTCAAATTATTGATGCATATTTATATTGTGATTAATATTTTAACATTGTGGTGATGAAGATAACAAATTTGAGCAATTTTAATTTAATGGTTATAAAAGCTGTATGATAGGCTTATTTGATGTGTGTATTTTCTTTAATAACATTAGATATACAGAGATAAACTCTGATATACTTATTTGAAGAGTATATTTAAAAAAATGCACATTAAATAAATTTAAATGATAAGGATAAGATGCCCATCTTCCTTACTTTCTTTTATCTCTATTGCAGACAGTTGTTTTGATCTCACCCCTATGTAGACTATTTTAGGAAGGAAAAAGTTTTTTTTTTTTTAAATTAAAAATGGTCTTTGACTTGTTTTTTGTAGTGCAGCTGAACTCTGAACTCATACATATAATACTAAAACTCATCGTTTAGCCTATTCTACTTCTAAGTAAAAGAGAATTCTTCTACTTCTAAGAAAATAACTATCCCCAATTATTCGGCCGAATACTTAAAAGTATTCGGCCGGAGCCGAATATTCGGTTTACATGCTGAATTGACTATTCGGTATTCGGTCAACCCCTAGTCTAGATACGCCACTGCCCATGAGTAACTCTGCCAGGGCTGTAACCTTTTTCAAAGGCAAAGCTCTGTAGTTTAACAAAGCCAGATAAGGATCTCTTCACTTTTTTAATCTGAGCAGTGGTGCCGACTTATATGGGCCTGTGGGGCACTAGCCCACCCAATGTCATTTGATTTTAATTCATTATTTATTTATTTTAATCGCTGAAATGAAATTTGGTTTTATTGACATTCTCAAAATAATTTTGTTTGAGAAATAGTACAAGGACTTCAATTAGACATAGGAGGACAATTATCCCCTCCAGCAGAGCAGGTGTCTAATTAAATTTCTCTCAAAAACAAATTTCCTACATATTTTGCCATCTGTTTTAATGTCTTGAATTGATAGGTGTCTAAACTGTAGTATAAAGTATTCTTGGCACAGGGTTGGCAAGTTTCTGCCAGAGTGGTTAAAACCAGCGGTTATAACCGGTTAAAACCGGCATGGCAGAAACTAGTTTCTGCCAGTAAGTGGCAAAAACTGGCAGAAACTCAGAAATAATATTAATAAGAACTTTAATGTGCAATGATTCTTAATTCATACATGTATTTGATGTGTTAACAATTAAGTTAAAAATTAAAATGAAAGATTATGAATGTTATTCAAAGTTGTAAAAAAGTTTCAAAATTATCATATAAATATACTTTGTTTATATAATAGGTACTAATTTTTTTTCACTTGAAAAACAGAAATTTTCAATGGTAGTCTGATACTGTACAAGTTTAACTATTTTATATATTATTGTTTAGAGTTGAATTTTTATTTAAAAGTAAAAAAAGAAATTTACAAAAAATCTGTGATATTTTAACAAATGTATTTTTCAGAGTATTTTAAAATAAATAATGCAATGCAATAACTTAAAGATTATGATTCTTGTGAAAATATATAAGTAAATAATTGAAGCACAATAAATAACAGAAAAAAAATTTAATGAAATATCTTTAAAATATTGAAAGAACAAAATTGCCACTCAAATATACTATTATTACTTTTTCCACAGAACATTCCATAGCATAGGACAAAATTTTGCTAATCTTTCTGAACACACTGTTTCTTTGTTTTGAATGAAAGAAAAGTTTGAAAATATACTTTCAAGACTATCATTACTTGCTGGCAATGTCATTATTGAGGATGCAAATTTGAAAAATCCTCATTTTCACCAGTATTCGTTTTTAAAGATGATCACATCATAGAAGGTAAGGGCAAGACATTTTCTAGGGCTTCCTTGGAGAAATATGTTTCTGAGGCAGGAGTCGATTTTGCTTCAAAGGATATTTTATGTGGCACAAAATTGGGATTAATATCAGAAAGCAATTTCCTTGCCTTTTCTTTATGCTCATATGTCAATTTTGATCCCATATACTTAGAATGAAGTAAATAAGTTAGCATATGGTAGTCGGTTATTACTGTATCAAATCTGCTTTGAACCTTTGTAGTTGTTTGTTTTGTAAGTGCAAAATATGGTTGGAACATTTTCAACTAACAGTCTTAATAAAAAAGCTAAAATCTTTAACAATGATTTTATGCATATTGTATTTTGAACAAGTATTGAATATTTTTCTTTTCTTTTCATTGTTTAATTTAAAATAAGTATTGGATATAGTTTTGTATTTGATTTTTAAACTGAAATTTTAAAATACTCTAATAATTGTTTACATATAAAATTATATAACCATACTATAACAAAAATTTTATCTGTTACATTACTCATTTTTTCTAATACAAATCTATTTATTTTTTAATTAAAACTACCCACAATATTTCATTTGTTATTTATACGGAATAAAATGTACTTAAGGAATTTAATACTAGTAAAAAAGTCTTATGTCATGAAATGTGTTTATGCCAGTTTCTGCCGGTTATAACCAGTTTCTGCCACTGGCAAGGCAGAAACCCTTTTTTGCCGGCAAATAGCCAGCCCTGTACTTGGCATTTAGTTTTTTGTACTTTAAATAGTTAGTAATTTTTATATTATTCAACTTTCGTCAAAGGATCACGGAAGAAATGCAAATTTTGTCAAAGGGATGAGGAAAAACACAAATTTCGTCTAAGGATCGCTGAAAGAATGCGAATTTTGGCAAAGGATTGCAGAAAAAGTAATTTCGTCAAAAGATCGTGGAAAATAGGCGAATTCTTCGAATAATCGTGGAAAAAACGCAAATTTCGTGAAAAGATCACGAAAAAAAGTACAAATTTTGTCTTAAGATCGCGAAAGAAATGCCAATTTCATCAAAGGGCAGTGGAAAAATACCAACTTTTATCAAAAGATGGCAAAAAAGCACGAAAAATTTTGCAAAAATATCACGAAAAAAACGTGAATTTTGTCAAAAGATTGCAAAAAAACCCCTCAGAATTTCGTCTAAGGTTCGAGGAAAATACGGGAATTTCGACAAATGATCGCAGAAAAAGTGTGAATTCTGTCAAAGGATCGCGGAAAAACGCGAATTTTGTCTAAGGATCGCGGAAAAATGTGAATTTTGTCAAATGATCGCAAAAAAACTTGGAATTTCGTCAAAGGATCGCAGAAAAAAACGCAATTTTCATCAAAGGATCACGGAAGAAATGCGAATTTTGTCAAAGGATCGCAAAAACACTAATTCTGTCAAAGGATCGCAGAAAAAACGCAAATTTCGTCAAAGAATCGCTGGAAACTTGCTGCAACATTAATGTTTATTGGTAAGTGACATAATGGTGAAAAGACCAACAGCAGGGGATGGAAATATGGAGGAAATAGGCACAACTGTTATGAGAGCTTTTGTTGTGTTAAATGGTCCTCCACCAGAGTACAAAAATACTATTTTATTTCACTTTAAGTAACATTTGATATTATCACATCTACAGATAATTTTGGTATCACATTGTATCAATCTTTTCAAAAATTTTAGAAATGGTGTTCACATGTTATTTTTACTGTTATTCTGTATTCTAACTTCCCAGAAATTTTGACAAATTTTATGAAATATTTTTCAGACAATGGTGTTAAAAATTTTGAGGACACAGGTAAATTATTTTCAAAGGCACTTTTCTTTTATGTTAATCACAAATATTTGGGAGGGGGGGGGGGGGAATTTGTGTGCATGTAATGTAATTGGATTGGAAATAGGGCATTTGTCCTTAAGTTCTGCAGGCTGTTTTTAAAGTTTCTACTTGTGTTGCAGACTGCAGAAAAAAATTTTGCTGCTGGTGTTGGGAAATAGAAAACCAGAATTGTTGATAAAAATAAGAGCAGTGTGGCTTTAACACATCCTTGCTTTCTTGTCTCCAAATAATCTTAGTAAAAACTTCAAAGCTGAAACATAAGCATGTCCAAGCAAAAGCAGATGAAATTCTAAGACATTATGAAATAGTTAAAAAATGAGTCTGATAACCGGAACACCAAAAAAGTTAAAATGGACAAGAAGAAAAAGTGTTAAATGAGGCTCAAATTAGACTATATGTGTGGAAGATATCCCTGAAGTAAAAATAAATGTATCTGCAGCAGGGTTCGCAAAGCTCAGTGGGCCCACTTGAAAAAGCCCACTGAAAAACCAGGGTTGGCAAGTTTCTGCCAGAGTGGTTAAAACCAGCGGTTATAACCGGTTAAAATCGGCATGGCAGAAACTAGTTTCTGCCAGTAAGTGGCAAAAACTGGCAGAAACTCAGAAATAATATTAATAAGAACTTTAATGTGCAATGATTCTTAATTCATACATGTATTTGATGTGTAAACAATTAAGTTAAAAATTAAAATGAAAGATTATGAATGTTATTCAAAGTTGTAAAAAAATTTCAAAATTATCATATAAATATACTTTGTTTATATAATAGGTACTAATTTTTTTTCACTTGAAAAACAGAAATTTTCAATGGTAGTCTGATACTGTACAAGTTTAACTATTTCATATTATTGTTTAGAGTTGAATTTTTATTTAAAAGTAAAAAAAGAAATTTACAAAAAAATCTGTGATATTTTAACAAATGTATTTTTCAGAGTATTTTAAAATAAATAATGCAATGCAATAACTTAAAGATTATGATTCTTGTGAAAATATATAAGTAAATAATTGAAGCACAATAAATAACAGAAAAAAAAATTTAATGAAATATCTTTACAATTACAATATTGAAAGAACAAAATTGCCACTCAAATATACTATTATTACTTTTTCCACAGAACATTCCATAGCATAGGACAAAATTTTGCTAATCTTTCTGAACACACTGTTTCTTTGTTTTGAATGAAAGAAAAGTTTGAAAATATACTTTCAAGACTATCATTACTTGCTGGCAATGTCATTATTGAGGATGCAAATTTGAAAAATCCTCATTTTCACCAGTATTCATTCGTTTTTAAAGATGACCACATCATAGAAGGTAAGGGCAAGACATTTTCTAGGGCTTCCTTGGAGAAATATGTTTCTGAGGCAGGAGTCGATTTTGCTTCAAAGGATATTATATGTGGCACAAAATTGGGATTAATATCAGAAAGCAGTTTCCTTGCCTTTTCTTTATGCTCATATGTCAATTTTGATCCCATATACTTAGGATGAAGTAAATAAGTTAGCATATGGTAGTCGGTTATTACTGTATCAAATCTGCTTTGAACCTTTGTAGTTGTTTGTTTTGTAAGTGCAAAATGTGGTTGGAACATTTTCAACTAACAGTCTTAATAAAAAAGCTAAAATCTTTAACAACGATTTTATGCACAAATAACATACAGACACGACAAAAATATCCCATATAATCGTTTTTTGTCGTGTCTGTACGTTATTTGTGCGTAAAATCATTGTTAAAGATTTTAGCTTTTTTACTAAAATTCGCACAAAGTTTGATCTATGCTTATAACAGTCTTAAATTGAAAAAAAAAAAAGTCAGATTTGTTCCTTTGAATACTGTATTTAAATGAAATGTTTTTTAAATTCATGGAATTACAAGATCCGCATATAACTATAACATTTCTATGAGAGATAATTTATAGTGTTGTTATTAAATTAATACGTTAAATTACAGAAAATTATTTTGAGCAAGTATTGAATATTTTTCTTTTCTTTTCATTGTTTAATTTAAAATAAGTATTGGATATAGTTTTTTATTTGATTTTTAAACTGAAATTTTAAAATACTCTAATAATTGTTTACATATAAAATTATATAACCATACTATAACAAAAATTTTATCTGTTACATTACTCATTTTTTCTAATACAAATCTATTTATTTTTTAATTAAAACTACCCACAATATTTCATTTGTTATTTATACGGAATAAAATGTACTTAAGGAATTTAATACTAGTAAAAAAGTCTCATATTATGTCATGAAATGTGTTTATGCCAGTTTCTGCCGGTTATAACCAGTTTCTGCCACTGGCAAGGCAGAAACCCTTTTTTGCCGGCAAATAGCCAGCCCTGTGAAAAACCCATAATGTGGATTTTTTCAATTTTCAGAAATAATTAAAAAATTTAAACAACATATACATTTAATGAATTTAAGTCATTTCAGTTAATTTTGAAAAAAAATTAATATATAAAAGCCATTACATACACATCTGAAGCAAAATAAAAATATATTCCAGCACATTGAAATACTTTACTAACATAGAACTTAGTAGGCAACATACATAGTACATAATTATAGGTAAAGGTTATATCATAAGAATGTCTATATAAAAAATTCAAATCAACTACAGTAAAACCCGTTTAAGAAGTTCCCGCTTAAGAAGTTTTCCCGTTTAAAAAGTTTATATTTTCGATTCCCATTTTTCTCTTATTCTTACAACACTAAAGTAACTCGTTTAAGAAGTTTTGTTCGAAACTCTTTCCTGCTTAAAAAGTTTTATTTTTCCTTCCATTTTTACTTTCAAAGCTCGTTTATTTTGTCTTTTTGATTATTATTTTATTTTCTGTGCTGAAATCTCTTTCTTTATTATTCTTCGCTATTCAAAATGGTCAATGTTTAGGACTGATAGCAGATGTGGTCACCTCTATTTCACCTTAAAATCAATTTAACGTGTTTGATGGAAATGGAATGTGGGTAGAGGATGGTCCTCTCGTCACTGTAACAATAGTGACTGATAAGAGAAAAGGGAATTGCTCCGCCCCACCGATGGGTGGTTCTTTCAGTTCAATAGTTACAACAGATTCTTTTCCACCACCATATTCCATAAGTGTAATGTACCAAATCTGCGTTTGGTTCATTCATTTCACAGTTTTTAAGTCAGTGTAAAGTGCATAACATCAAAGCTTTCTCGTTAGAAAATACACGGACAAAAAATTCTGTTTTTTTTTCCCCAAAAATGTCGGACAAGGCAATTATAAGGAAAGCCTTGTCAATTGAAGACAAAATCAAAATTTTGAAAGAAGTTGATAGTAACGCCAAAACAACAAGAGTTGAAATTGCAAAGAAGTTGAACATACCAGTGGCTACTCTGAATGGAATTCTAGCAAAACGAGATCTCATTTTAAACTGTTCTGAAAAATCTCGTAAAATTAAAAATGTGAAAAGAGGAAAATATGGAGTTATGGAAGAAAAGTTATTGATTAAAGGTTGCCGAAAAAAAAAAAAAAAAACTATTACCGAATTTTTTTTTTTTTTTTTGCAAAAACATATCAAATCACTCTTAAAGAGAAATTTCTTGTCTTGGATTAAATAAAGAGTTTCTAAGGTAATTATGTATTTTTACTTTATTAGCTAATTTTTTAAGTGTGCAAACTAATTTAAATTTCTTAAGAAAACTCAATTTTATAGAAAGTACTCTTTGTATTATTGTACTAAGGTAAAATAAACCCTCTTCTGAATATCAATATTTAAACTATTGATTTTTTTCAAAAAATGCTAATTTCCCGTTTAAGAAGTTTTTCCCCTCCACTCCCTTGGGAAACTTCTTAAGCGGGTTTCACTGTATATTCATGGAATTAAAAAATATGTATTTTTACTTTCTTCTATCTTTACAAGAAGAAAGTATTGGATTCATGAAAAATTTTGCCTTCCCTTTAAGATGGATTTATACATTTTAAAAAGGTCCTGAAGACGATTTGATGGTTTTTAGAAAATGTCTGTCTGTATGCGAAAAAAATTTTGTGGGTGCTCTATCTCAAGAACTAATGCACAAAGTTTCACAAAACTTTAGATTGAGTTAGACCTTGATGTAAACTGCTGCTGATTAGTTTTTGGTGTATACTGCCCAACAGGTGGCGCTGCTATGCTGCATTTATCTCAATTTTTGCAATAGCTTTATCCCTTTATCTCAAGAACTAATGCATGGATTTTCATAAAACTTCAGATTCATTTACAAGTTAAGTTGTTGCTTATTATATTTTGGTGCATATCACCCAACAGGTAGTGCTGCTATGCTGCGTTTTTCGCGATTTCAGCAATAACTCTTATCTCAAGAGCTAATGTATGGAATTGAATAAAAATTTAGAATCAGTTAGACTTTGATATAAACTGGTGCTGATTAGTTTTTGGTGTATATCTCCCAACAGTGGCGCTGTTGTGCTGAATTTATCTCACTTTTTGCAATAGCTTTATCTCAAGAACTAATAATGTATGAATTTTCATCAAACTTCAGATTCAGTTAGACGTTGACATAAACTGTTACTCATCAGGTTTTGTTGTAAATTACACAACAGGTGATACTTATATCTCCTTGTTAAATGCATCCAATTCAACAAATCTACAGGGTGATTCATAAAAGATGGGCAGAACTTTAAGGGGTTATAGTACACTTAAAGACAAATAATATTAAATAGGAGACTAAGGGTCCCAGACGTATTCCCAAGGAGATAGGAGGCATTAAAGTTTAGGGTCCGAAATTTCAAATGATTATAAAACATGGAAAAATTGGTCGATTCGTTTGCGGTTTTTGCAAAAAATTTTCTTTATGCCAGTATTTTCTTGAAATAAAATTTTAAAGTTCAATTTCAAAAAATTCCGATAGAGGGCGCTTTAGACTTTGGAGTAACGAACAACTATTTTATACCGTTATTTTTTGTGTCTCATTAAATGCTTTCTAAAGCTTAGACTTAAACTTAAATTTTCAGCTCAAAATCTGAATCGCTGAGCGTGGTTCAGTAGCGAGGGGAGGGGGTTCAAATTTCAACTTCTGAACATAGTTCAGTTTGCACTACTTAACCATGCCCAACGATTCTGTGCTGTGATACGAGGCAAAAATACAACTTTCGTCAAGGACTGCATAGTCGGAATTTACTCATAAAGGCACTGGCACAGTTGGAAACGTCGCTCATGCAAACGTTAAAGCTCCATTCCTGACGCTAGTCACCGGGTGAAGAAGGAAACAGAAAGTATGCAAATGTCAAATGGGGAAGAAGAAGAACACGTATGCAAAATTTCGACACGATTCAGGCATAAAAACCACTGAACGGTGAGTCAAGTGTAAGTCGCTGTAGTAATGAATCGGAAGATGGTGTCCTTCACGAATAAGGAAAAGGCTGAGATGCATTTAATTTACGGAGCGGCAGATGGAAATGGTGCAGAGGCACAACGAATGTACGGAGAGCGATTTCCCAACAGGCGGTTGCCTAACCGCAAAACTTTCGAGCGCTTGCACAGACAGTTGTGTGAGACGGGATCATTTCTCGCTTCCCGGTCGAATGCAGGTCGTGCAAAAAAGGACGAATCAGTAGTTGTTGCAGAAGCCATTCTGGATGTAGTAGCGGCGCAGCCAAGTACAAGTACACGAACAGTGGCTAGGCAGGTGGATACCTCACAGTCCATGACTTGGAGGGTACTGAAGGATGAACATTTGCTCCCGTTTCATGTGCAACGAGTCCAGAAACTGTCTCCAGGGGATTATCCAAATCGTATTGAATTCGCCCGCTGGTTTCTGCAGCAGAACGCGCTAAATCCACATTTTGGACGAACTGTGCTTTTCACCGATGAATGTACCTTCACACGTGAAGGTACATTTAACACACACAATGCACATGTATGGACGGATGTCAATCCACATGCTACGTATCCACATGCTCATCAGAGACGCTTTTCCATCAATGTTTGGGCAGGAATCCTCGGAGACCACCTAATCGGACCGTACCTTCTTCCTGAACGCCTCAACGGTAAAACATACCTCACATTTCTGCAACATGTGCTGCCAGACCTGTTAAACGTTGTTCCTCCACGCATCCGGCGGGTCATGTGGTTCCAGCACGATGGAGCGCCAGCCCATTACGTACGAGACGTCCGCAACTATCTGGACATCACATTTCCGAACAGATGGATTGGTCGAGGTGGTCCTGTTGCTTGGCCTGCTCGCTCGCCAGATCTTTCACCCCTCGATTTCTTTTTTTGGGGACGATTGAAGGCTCTTATGTATGAGACACCCATTGAATCCCCCGAGGAACTGGTCGCCAGACTTTCTGCCGCTGTAGGGGAAGTGCTCGAAAAGCCTGATGTTTTCGCGAATGTTCGCCGTTCCATTCTTCGCCGTTGTTCTGCGTGCATAACCTCTGGTGGTCACAATTTTGAACATTTATTGTAATTACATGTTAATAAATATGCTTTGGTAACATAATCCTAATTTGTGTCTTTTTACCTCGTATCACAGCACACAATGTGTGGACATGGTAAACTGAACTGTGCTCAGGAGTAGAAATTTCAAACCCCTCTCCCCAGAAACTTAACCACGTCTAACGATTCAGATTTTGGGCTGAAAATTTAAGTCTAAGCTTTAGAAAGCATTTAATGAGACACAAAAAATAACGGTATAAAATAGTTGTTCGTTACTCCAAAGTCTAAAGCGCCCTCTATCGGAATTTTTTGAAAATTTTCTTTAAAATTTATTTTCAAGAAAATACTGACATAAAGAATAATTTTAGCAAAACGCGGCAGTAGTTAGAGCCTAATCTACGACACAAAGATCGGGAATAACTGATTTTTGTTCTGGGGGGAGAAGGGTTTCAAATTTCAAATTTCAGTTTACGCTACTTAACTACTCGTTAGGACTCAGATTTTTAGATCAAAATTTAAGTTTAAGTCTAAGCTTTCGAAATCATTTAAAGAAATACAAAAAATAACGTTAAAAAATAGTTGTTTGTTACTCCAAAGTCTAAAGCGCCCCCTATCGGCATTTTTTGAAATTGAACTTTAAAATTTTATTTCAAGAAAATACTGGCATAAAGAAAATTTTTTGCAAAAACCGCAAACGAATCGACCAATTTTTCCATGTTTTATAATCATTTGAAATTTCGGACCCTAAACTTTAATGCCCCCTATCTCCTTGGGAATACGTCTGGGACCCTTAGTCTCCTATTTAATATTATTTATCTTTAAGTGTACTATAACCCCTTAAAGTTCTGCCCATCTTTTATGAATCACCCTGTATATTTTGCAATCCTCATGATGGGTATAAATTGTCATTTAATTTTGGCACTGTGATATGAACACAGTGCCAAAATTATTAACATGTTTGAGATAGAAGAAACTTTTGGGATTGGCACATCTGACTAGTTTATACCCCTTTTTTTCTTCCTACTTATATATTTTAAATTTTAATATTCTATTCATTATTTGATTTTAAAGCAAATTAACAATTTTATATCTTCTATTATATTTAAAACTAATTTGTGAGAAACACTGACATTTAATTAATTTAAATTCATATAATTTATACATTTTATAATTTGTAAAATAGCATTACAGTTATATTGTATATAAGGGGACAATGTATTTTTTATGTATAGTGTATATAATATATAGAAAATATAGTATACAGTAATGTAATTATGTATACAGTATACTTTTGAAAAAAACCTGATTTTCCTCAGGGAAAATTAGGTTTTTCATGAAAAAACTTATGTGGGTTGGGTTTTTTCAGAAAAACCCAGGTTTTTGTGAACCCTGATCTGTAGGTGCATGATTAACAGTTCAGTGTTTTGGAAAAAGACAAACAAAGAATTTATTGGTAAAATTGGTAATATTGAAGAAAATGAAACATGAATGTGAAATAAAATTCTTGCAAAAGTCCAAGATTGTTTGCATTTTGTTTTCCCTGATGCTGAAGACACAGGGGTATCTCCATTTATTATTCTTGTGACCATTAGAGCAAATTTTCAGAAATATTTCTAATTATTTTATTATTAAGATAAAAATTGATATGTCTAGTTAAATATCATTGTGTTTCACTCACATAAAATATATCTAATTTGAAACCAAAAGCGTTTTACTTCTCTATATAATAAATCAAAATTTTGTTACAAATTAGATATATTTTATATGCGAGTGGAACATGATGGTTTAACTGGTTATATCAATTTTATCCTAATTATATTTTGTAATAAAATAATTGGAAGTTTTCCCAAAACTTTGCTCTAATGATCACAAGAATAACAATGGACGTTCTCAAAGATTATATTGGGGGAAAAAAAGCAGATAATAGAAACATTAAATGAACCAACATTTAATAATCTGGATCATTATGTTTTTGATAGACTTTTGGCACTTATAATGTAATGTTGATTCATAGTAAAGTTTCTCATTTATCTATTAACTTAATTTCATATTTTTTTTTTTTAAAGTTGACATTTTTAAAGACATATAACATTGTTTTCCATATTACTTCATTATATAATCTCTGGTAAATCTATTTATACAGTATTTATTGTTAAACTTTTATGTACCCATTTTTACCTGCATGGGGTAAAATGGGTATAGCAAACATATATCTATTAAATGTTTTGTTATCTGGGAGCACGGCAGTGCGTCCGCCAAGTTCGCACAAGCCGTAAGCTACCTTTTCTTGAACCATTTCGGCATACTTTTCACCCCCTCATAACGTCGTTTTAGGGAGAGATGTATAATTTTTTCTTTTATATACATGCTCGTATGGTCAAACTGAACTAAGATTCCACGATTTCATGTTTCTATATGTAGTAGTTTTCGAAATATTAAATTCTGAAAAAGCGCTTTTTTGTCACTGACTCACTTCGCATCATCAAATAACTAAGGTACTTCTAAAAGTCGTAGAATCATGAAATTTCACAAGTAAGTCGGGTTTGTAGCACAATTAACCAGAAAAATCTGAAAACACAGAATTTCCGCCTCTAAACCCTTCAAACAGGGGGTGTTCATTTGGCCGTAAATGGTTCCTTGTGCCAATGTTGGTCGCCAAAACTCGATTACAGAGTTTTGAAGGGGGTCATGTGATTTCAATCAGAATAACATTTTATATATATGCTTTTCCAAAGATGTTTGTTAAATAGAAAAAATGAATATACCTAAAAATTTTAATCAGTATAGGTTATGATATATTCACAATATTAAAACAATAGCACATTTAACAAAATATAATCGCAGTTCGGTACTTTTCCGATATAGTAGCCTTGGCGAAATAGAAAAAATTGCCTTGACGAGAAAAGAAATTTAGTAATAACGCATTTTCTGGCAACCTATTTACTGTTTCATATACACAAGCAATTTTTTCCATATGTATACAATTTATTTGATGTAAGGAACCCGTTTATTTATTTTTATATACAGACAGAAATAATTTGCACATAAAAAACTATATTTTATACATGTATAAATAAAATGTTTATATGTATACATACATATATGGACAACATAAAAGTTCATCAGGTTTGTTTTCATAGTTGTTTATATCATTTGGCAACATATCTCAGTTTCTGAAGTCCGAATTGCGCCAAGATTTTAAAAAAAATGCCAAGGTCTCTAGTGGAAAAATATCCTAATTCCATATGAGTGTTTAAAAATCTCCTTTTAATTAAATGAAATGTGTAACTAATAAACTGTCTTTAATGATGTGCGACAGATGCGGCGTCCGAAGTCCGCTGCTAATGTTATTATATTGTATTATTAGCCTACTTACTGTTAATTTATTGTTAATTTTAAATCTTTAAAAGAAAGATTATAGTTATAGATAAGATATGTTGGTCGCCAAAACCCGATTACAGAAAATTAGCCTGAGTTATAAAGGTGTTACATAATTTCAAGCTGAATGAATTTTCATATGCTTTTACAAAAATCTTAATAAGGCAAATCTTTCAATTTATCTGTCCATCTTTCTATCTTTTACTTCCTTAAAAGAAATTTTATTAAAGACCGGGAGGCGTCTGCACAGATCACCACCTCATCGAGTTGACAGCTGAAATTTTAGGATTAGTTAAATATTGATTAGTGTATTTAAATGTAACTGGTCTGCCAAGTCATATCTTTGTGGAAACCACCTACAGACACGATTTTACGGGTTAATTGGTGGATTTTCCATTGTGTTTTCCTGCACCCATTCCTCCATGTTTCCAAACTTTTGGATGCAGGAAAATACAATAGTAAACCTATCAGTTAACCACTAAAATTAGGTCTTCAAGTGGTTTCTACCAAGATATGACTTAACAGACCTGTTGCATTTAAATATGCTAATCTAGTTTTAACTAATCCTAAAATTTCAGCTGTAAACTCGATGAGGTTATGGCGTGTACAGACGCCTCCCGGTCTATTATAAATGTCGGAATTCTAATCTCAATAGCATTCTGGTCAATCTGGCAATTATCCCTACTATTTATAGAACACTATTCCTTTAAGTGCGTTTTAATGATGTTAATGAACTTATGCATATGCATCATACATATTATACATATGCATATAATACGTAATACATTTGCATCATACATATTATAGGTATGTGTATAATACATAATACAAATGCATCATTATGATGTCAGAATAAACAAAACATTTTTTGTCGCCAAATTTGAGAATTGACATGATATATTACCAAATTTTGCGAAACTTTGCTAAATGTCGCCAAGCTTGGCGAATATTTGACGCTAGTGGCTATTTTTAAATGAGTTAATTATTAATGCGAGCCATCTATTTTTATTTTTCCGCATATCATCTGAATAGTTATATGATATAACGTACTAATATTTCCAAAGTGCTAATAGTTTCGTCACTGCCCAAAGCCTCTGCTATTGTTATTATATTGTACTGTTATTATACTTACTGTGACTATGTTGTTAATATTTACACCGCTAAAACTTCTGTATTATGTAAAGAAAATTTACGGAAACTATTAAAGCATTGAAACTGCCAGTTCTCCTTGATTATTATAATTCTATAATATGTAACATGTTAATTGATATGTACGTTAGAATGAATCTTCTATAATCCGGTTCCTCGCATTTTAGTTTTCAGGTTTCAAATAAAATTAGCTAAAATCTTAAAACCATGGCACATTGACTAATTGTTCAACACGATCAGATGAGAAGAATGATAGATTTTCAAATGGATCATGGCAGTGAGCCGGTAGACCTTCTATTCTTCCGTAATCGAGTCTATTGAAAAGGTTAATGTGAAAAAAAAAGATATTAGCATCAATATGGTTTAATACAAATGCAGATATTGTCAAAGGATTTCATAAGAACCATTTCACTTGTACCCAGTCGTATCAGTTAAAATACAACAATTGGCAGTGACCCCAATTAGAAAAGATTACTTAATAGGATTAAAAATTTCCGCATTAGAGAACGAATCGTAACTGCTAAGGAAACATACATAAGTGAGTTAAAGCGATATTTGTCACGAAAGATGAAATACATAACAACACAAAATATATGATGTGCTTCCATGATTGTAAACAGTTCTTGCTTTCTCTATCAAAAGCTTCCGACTTGGCAAAAGAATGGGCAAGTAAATTAAATTATGAATAACAGACACATGATGCAATGTTTAACATGGAATTAATACGGTCAATACTGCTTGCTAGAGGCGGCTAGTACTTTAATATAAAAAGAAATAAAGTACAAATTTGTATAGCTCAATAAAATAAATTTAGTTATTTTTATGTTAGCCGGGCGTAAGTGGCAAATCGCCAAATAATGTTCCCAACTCCCATTGTTCATATTGCATTCATTTCATTTAAAGATATATACTTTCCAGTCATCTCATTTAAAATAGATGCATTTCCCTCATTTTATTTAATAGAATATTTAACATAGAAATAAATAAATAAATAAATAAGAAATAATAACGTAAACCAAAATATTTTATTTGAAAATCAAAGCATTGTTTCTAATTTACACATGTGAAAAATGAAAACTGCTATTGGCGAAAAAACAAAAGGCTAATGAGGAGATTTGCTCTCGGCTAGCATAAAAGTAAAGAAATTTAAGTTTTTTCATATTAATATAGTTTAGAATAACAAATTTGAAAAAACATACAAAAAGTAGTGATATCCCAACAAAAAGTTTTCGGTAAAAAAAAAAAAGAAAGCGCCAAGTTCTCCTTAATGTTTCGGCCAGAAAAAGTAGTGATATCTGAAGTTTGCACAAGTTAAAAGCCAAACATCCCAAATCTTTCATTGAAAATGGCTTCCTGCGACTTGGCCGTTAATGCCTTCGAGAGAGTTTTTCAAATTTTAAAATATGTACCAATGAGCTACATGCCAACTACATTTTTTGATTATTTTAGGCATTTTGTGGCACAGAGTACAGAAATAAAATACACATTTGAAAAAAGCATTTAAACAACTTCAGTCTATTTAAATGCTTAGAAATTAAAAATAACAAAATACTTGTATTCAGGAGCCCTAATTGCTAAAACATAATTAGTATCAGTTTTTATCAGTTTATAAATCAAATACCTCTTAATGTATGCAAACAAACTGTATTAAATGTTCAAACGAAATAAATCTCTTTCGTCAATACACAAGATTTCAATATTATACAATAAAATATAATGTAACATATCGTAAGATTTGAAGTAAGTAAATTTTGTTTTATTTCTTGGGTTTTACGTTAATGACTTTAGCTTTAGACCGTACAAAATGGCAATTAAACCACAAGTGGACTAAATGATCTGTAATCAAAACTAATGTTTGTTGAAACTGAATGGTAGTTATCAGAAATCTTTTACTTATAATGTCTTTATGTGAATTTGCCTCTTTGCATTCTCATATTACTTTTAATATTTAAATAATTCATAAATGTGTAATTTCTCAATCATTAATTTTGAAATGCTGTAGAAGGCATTAACGGCCAAGTCGCAGGAAGCCATTTTCAATGAAAGATTTGGGATGTTTGGCTTTTAACTTGTGCGAACTTCAGATATCACTACTTTTTCTGGCTGAAACATTAAGGAGAACTTGGCGCTTTCTTTTTTTTTTTTTACCGAAAACTTTTTGTTGGGATAGACATATTTTTGTAGCCTAATAGATAAAAATTGTGTATTTTCATTCCAAGAATCTGCAATGTAAGGAAAATACCAAAAAAGTTTTAATTTAACTTTTACCAGAAAATTTTAACTGAACATCTAAAAATTGTGAATTTTATACCCATTTTACACCACCTGACCCTAACTTACAGCACTAATTAAGCGCTTTTTCGGCTTGGTGCCTGGTGTTAGGTTAGAACCATTACGTACTTTCTCCGATTCTGATGCTGCAAAGTAGAGCATAAATGAAACACTGATAGATCAGGAAAACATCTGAAAATTTGAAAAAAAAAAGGCTCATTCACATGTTTTGTACTCATGAATTGTATATCTGTATACAGTATGGAACCATTTATCCAGAAACCAGTTATCCGGAATGATATTTCTGATAGACTGATTTCAGAATCTTTGCAGAAAAAGGTGTCATATACTGCCAGTTTGACATAGGCTTTGCTTGAAACAATTGTATAATTTGATGACAACATTTAGTATTTGAAATGAAAACATATTTAGTTGTATTTTAGATGTTTTAATTTTTATGCAGAGGAAACAGAAGAATTTTTGTTCCTAATATTACCTTCTTTTAAACTCTAGTTAACTTTTGATCTTTCTTGCATTGATTTTTAATCCAAGTAATCTAATAATTTAAAATCAGAAGTAATGCCACAACCACACATGTTCCACAAAACTTATCAAGTGGATGCTGTTTGAATGCACAACCAGTTATCCGGAATACGTCTGACCCCAAGCATCCCGGATAAATGGTTCTCTACTGTATATAAATTTTTTTCATTTAGCATTTCCATAACAAAAAAGACAAGTTTGACTTAATAAAACCCGGCAATGTTTTGTCTAATTTTTGATCTGAGCAATTTTATTTCAATTAAAAACATATTTTCGTGCTTTTTATTTTTTACTTCTAATTCTCAACAAGTAACTTTAAAAATCTATATCTGAATTATATTACCAAACATGGTTAGTTACACATTAGCAATTAGGATTAGAAATTATAATGCATTTCTCTGAACATGGAGTTGCAGTGATCCGGGGATTTTTTTTCTTTTAAAGATAGCACAACAGCACCCCTGTTCAATATTCCAAACTAAAATTGAACAATTATACATAATTTAAATTTAATAGATATACAATTTGGTGAATTTTTACAGGATAAACGTTGAAATACAGCTGTAATACTCCTTGGAAATAGGGTACATAGGATAACAGCGCCTCCACCCCTTAAACGTCTCTCTTAAATTAAATATAATATTTGTTATATGTTAAAATATCAATCCCTACCCATTTTACCCCACCAGACCCTAGTTAGCCGCTCTTAGCAGCTGCTTAATTTCCGTTTTGTTGGTTAAAGTTTCGAATTTTTTATGTCTTCTATTTTCTCTAGATGTGGGTGTAGTCCGAACTCATTGATTACATGACCAAGGAATTGTGCAGACTTAACCAAGAAGCAGCATTTTAGTTTATTTAGAGTGATTCCCATTTTTTCCAGTCCAGATCCAGATGTTTCAAGGTTGATTTCAAACGCTCGTCATGTTCGTTTGATTGGATCCCCATACCAGGATCAAGATATCGTCCATGTTGCATATTGATGACCCGTGAATCGGGTCAATTGGTGCATACCTCTGAAATACCAACTTCTTAAACATTCTGAAATTTTAAGCAGAATATTGGAAGCTGAAAAATATCGCTGAAGGCGAATGCGGACGAGCATGTAACACATTGACTAAACAGATTTAAGTTTTAAATACTAAAACATAATAAATAAATAAAACTTTTTAGTATAATAAATAAATAAAACTTAAAATGTCAATTAACTTAAATGACAACGTTAATGGTTGACAGCTTTCAATTACATCGGCAACATGATGCAAAATTTGTTTTTTAATAAACAGCTTCTTACTTTAAAAAAATAAAGTTTTTTTTATAAATATAACAAATATAAGACATGCTTTAATGCTGCACATTCTATATAAAAATACAAACAGTGTTGTGTAGAAATATGTATCTTGATAAAACAATGTAAGGAAGATAAATATTTAGGTATAACTGAAGTCATACTGAAGTAACCTTTTATGGAAATAAACAGACTTGAAAGCTTGAAATGAACATTCTTCATTGAAAAAGCTGACTCACACAATACACAAAGTATGATAATACATAATAGAAATAAAGCAATTGCCGGTTTGATAATTTAAACAAATATTTAGTGGAACGAGACTCCATCCTGCTCTAAGGCATGTGGTTTTGTGAACATAAAACGAAAATAAACCAGACGACGAAACATGAAATGAGCTTGTTTTAAATACAAACTGAAGCTAACAGCTGACGCGTGACACGGAAACTACCGCCTGCACGCTATTACCCAAGACCGGAGGTGTGTCGTGTTACATCATTCATTGAGAAAAGCCATCTAGTCCTAGTGGTGAAAAGATTATGAGTGCCGGATCAGTAAATAACGATGTCGAAAACTATTATCAGGAATCGGAAATGGTTTCGCGGCAAGTAAGAAGTGATTTTAATAGAACTAATAATTATGTGGCACAATATTAACTTAGACCTGTCATTGAAAGATAGGTAAGCTGCCTAATTTAGATAACCAGTTATTTATAGCTTCATTAGAAAGAATCTTTTACAATTTTGAATTTGATTTAGGTCATTGTAAGCTGAACAACAGGTTAAGAAATGAAAAAGCAGACAAGCTTACATTTGTGTTCAGATTTTTCAATTAAAAATTTATTTTGTAACATAAAATTTTCTGGATACTGACTCCTATAGTTTGTTTTTTGGTTAGTGTAAAAACAAATTGTTTAATTTAGTGCTGCACAACCTTTTTGCCAGAAAGTCATTTGTCATCACTACATTAGAAAGGTAATCTCTAGCTTATTAAATACCAAAACATCTGTCAAAAAATAAGGCAAATTATTTTGTGTAAAAATAATGGTATTTTGGTGGCAGCAGTTGTGCACCTCTGGTTTGACTTTCCAGAAAATTGTTTCTATTTTCATGTTAAGTGCATTGTGTTTTAGTTTCCAATTTGTATTAAGTCTGAAAATATTTATATGGTAACTTGACTATTTTGAATTACGAACCCTGTGCCTGTGCATTACATAATACAGGGAAGGTCCAATTGATAATAACAAACATAACTTCATGCTTGTGCGTTATTAGCGCGAAATCACATTGTTAATCGACAGCTTTTATTAGCAATAAATGGTCTACAGAAAGTAAAGAAGTACTAATAAAATATAACTACATTTTTGAAGAGTCGCATAGATATGCAAAAAAAAAAAAAAAAAAAAAAAGATATAGGTATTATTAAATTGCAACAGTGCTCATGTTTTCCCCCATAGAATTTTCTCTTTTAAATATTTTCAATTATTATTATATACAAAATAAATTTTTGTTTGTTTTTATGTGTTTATTTGTATTTTAACTATATTTAAAAAAATAAATTTCTCTATTTTCATTACTATTTAGTTTTTTAAAAATGAAGCCTGGAAGTGTAGTAGCTGATGAAATGTTTCCTGAAGGAGCTGGCCCATATATGGATCTAGATGAGGTGAATGAAAATTTTTAGATAAAGTGTATAGACATGCACTAGTTTTGGACGAAACCTTTTAATTGCTTTTCCGATCTTTTATTGTTTGAGATTCACCATCTGTTCAGATGATAATATTGTGTTTCAATCAGGGATTCTTTTTTCAATAAAATCTACCTTTTACTTACTAGGATACTATAGCTCAAAATTAACATTTTTACCTACTGGCCACTGGCCAGTACACTGATTTCTTTCACTGGCCAGTTTTTTTTTAAACCACTGGCCAGTAAAAAAGTTATGTACGTTCCATACAAAATTGTTTTTTCTATGAAAATTGTAATTTACTAATATCTTTCACTTACTATTCGATATGATTACACTGAAATAAATTCACAGCAAATTTTCAGAAAGGTTACAGCAGAGGGGTACCCCCCTGGCACTAACTATGCATTTTTCTGCGATCATTTTACGAAATTCGCGTTTTTTCCACAATCTTTTGACGAAATTTGCAT
This sequence comes from Maratus speciosus, assembly GCA_963932465.1. NCBI lineage: Eukaryota > Metazoa > Arthropoda > Arachnida > Araneae > Salticidae > Maratus > Maratus speciosus. Next base: position 91,591,792 of record OZ010786.1, on the reverse strand, counting down.
GTTTTCTATGATCTTTTGATGAAATTTGTGTTTTTTCTGCAATCTTTCGCAAATTTTGTGTTTTTTCCATGATCTTTTGACAAAAGTTGCATTTTTTAAACAAAATTTGTTTTATCTGCAATTTTTTCGCGAAATTTGCATTTTTTCTGCAATCTTTTCACGAAAGTTGCGTTTTTTCCACGATCTTTTCACGAAATTTGTTTTTTCTACAAACTTTTCACGAAATTTGCATTTTTCCGCGATCTTTTCACGAAATTTGCATTTTTCCGCGATCTTTTCACGAAATTTGCATTTTTCCGCGATCTTTTCACGAAATTTGCATTTTTCCACGATCTTTTTACGAAGTTTGCGGTTTCCGCGATCTTTTCATGAAATTTGCGTTTTTCTGCGATCTTTTCATGAAATTTGCGCTTTTTCCGCGATACTTTGAAGAATTTTGATATTCTTTTTCATGATTCTTTGATGAAATTTGCATTTTCTTCTGCGATTTTTCGACGAAATTCACGTTATTTATGTGGTCCTTGGCCGAAATTCACGTTTTTTCGCAATTCTTTGACGGGACTGGTGATTTTTTTTCTGCGAACGATAGACGAAATTGATTTTTTTCGCCAGCCATATTAAAATAAGCGATATTTTTATGTCTGAATTTTCGGACTGATGACCGTTTTTTTGAAATTTTTGGAAAATTCAGGACAGAATCACCCCTGCTGCTTTCTTGTCTTACGTTTGGGAGAGTCGTCGATCTGGATGCCGTAAATTCCAAACGAATTTCATCCCTTTCCTCCATGGCATCGATCTTTCAACCATCGCGTTTGGCAAGTGGCGCCCATTGAGTTTGATGAGTGAGGACAATAAAGTTAATCACCACGTTTTATGTGTTACTCGATGATTGGTGAGTGCTAATTTTGTGCTATATAGGATACAAGAAAAAAATTTCATTTTACTGGTAAAAACCTAAATATCAGTATCCTATACTATACATGTTTATCAATAAACATTATCTTAAAAAACTAAATAAAATAAGACAGACTTGAATACAGTTTTACTAAAAACATTAAAAATACATTCAGTAAACGTTTTGCCAAGCAACCGCAAGATATCGTCAGTGTGATTTAATCATTGTTAAAACAAACAGAACAAATCAAGTTCAGTTAAAGTTATTTTTTCAAAACCAAACAATATTCATCAGGAATAGAACAGGCTTCATTCAATGTTGGCGAATGTAATTGAGATGAGACCAGCCTTCTAGAAACAATCTACCATGATAACTGTTACAACCTGATTTCAAAATACAAGCGTTCACAAATAGTGGGATGTGATCGGTTTCAAGAGAATGCTGGGCTATTTTTGAATGTAGATTTCCTCTTTTGAAAGCATTAATAAGTTCTGTAATGCCTCGAAGTTGGCGTAGGACGGGTAGCGTGAAATGTTGTGTCTATGATTAAGGCACAAATTTAAATAGAAAAGTTGTTTATTAAGTAAACAAAAGAAATTTTCTAATAAATACAGCACTTATAAATTGTAGGTTCGTCACACCTTTTAAAGGTATCGTAGATTTGAAGAGGGTAGTCTCTGTTGACAAGGCAAAGTCTTTATATAGGCTGAAAGTCTGTGAAGTCGTTACTGGATGTATCGCAGAGTCCAAAGTGATTAAATGTGAATATGATCTGTGTCGTATCAGAGTTCAAGCAAAGTCCTGCTTAGCATGTAGGTTCTCTACTAAAGAGTAAAGCGTTGGAATCACAACAACATTCCTTTTCTTTTTGTTGAGCAAAACCGAAGTCTAGACTTGACTTCGCTAACGTATTCCTTTGATGTTTCGAAGCACAGTTTTCCTTGTGAGAAGTCACTGAAAGTTATCCACCGAGATAATCAGTCTTTACTAACTTTATCTCTCTGAAATTTCAGACCCAGATGATGCTGATCTCTCAGCACCCTCTAGAAATCTTTTTCTCTCCCTCTTCCTGAACAAAAGAAGGTATCCTTTTGACCATTTAGTGAACCTGAGCTGTTGTATCACTAACAAACTTTCTTCGGATAGGCTCTACAGGTTTTCCCATGCATCCGAGTGCTCTTTCGCTTTCTCTATTTTCATTTCACAGCTTGGGAGGTTGGCAAGAAAAGATCACAAGCGATTCCATTAGTGAGGGAGGAACTTTCCTTTTGCGCTCTTTAGAAATGACTGTCATTTTAACTTCATCTGGAAAGAATACTGATGCATCGTTTCGTTTGAATTCAGCCGATATATTTCTGTACTTTAAAGTAAAAAGAGGTTAAGTTTTCAATATATGGAGATTCCTATATGAGATATCTTTTGCTTTATGCAAGAGTTTTTCTCAGGAGAAGTGAAGTTCTCACAGTTCCTTTAGGCGAATTTTCATTGATATACCTATTTCACCAATGTAAATGCTATCGCAATCTTTACAGGGAATGGCATAAACAACACCGGTTAATTTTGACGTATCATATTTAAATTTGTTTTATTTTAATATTATTATTATTATAATTTTAATATTATTAACATTATCTTATTTATAAATTATAACTGATATATTTATTTCTGTATTATAAATTTTTATTGGGGTTTCCCATAAGCCTTTTGACTAACCTTGGCAATGTGGCTGTTCAGCAAAGAAAAACTGCAGCCAAATGAAAATAAGATACATTTATGTTAGCCACATGCAAATCTCACAAGTAGCATTTTTCTTTCATTTCACAGCAGTTCAAGATGTCATCCTTGCTGAAAAAATTGAAGTTAAACCATGTTCATTTTCACTCATTTCATTTAAAATGTTTTAATAAGAAATACTATAATAAAACCAAAACATTTTATTTCAACATCAAAGCATTGTTCACGATTTAAACAAGCAAAAATAAAAGCACCGCTTTTCTTACTTCAATTGGGATAGAAGGTGGGAGGATAAAACCTTTTAACTTTATAATAAGATATAGAATCCTGTAAATACTTACAAAATGGATAAGTTAAAGAGTTTTTACAAAAATTAATTGAAGTTAGCTATCAAAGGATCTATAATATCTATTATTATATTATAAAATAATTTCTATGTGAATGTCTGCTATTTTGTATAATTTAATATCCAATTCATTATCACAGTTGTAGTAAAAAAAACTTTAAAACTTGTCTACAAAAATCTTAGTAGTGGTCAGAAAAATATGATATTGACTGTTTCATGAACTTTATAATTATTATTATCAAAATAAAAAGTTAAAATCTGTTTTAAAAATTAAAGTAGCTATAAAATAATCACGATGAAATACGTAAATAACAAGTACAAAATATTCCGTAATCTAATTTAATGATGACTTGGCTTAATCAATGAAAAAAATTTGGTACTTGTCTATTATCCTGTCGACCACTTTCTGTACAATAAAAAAACCTGTCCAATGCCAAAAATGCATAATTGTTATGTTATATTCTTTATATGTTTATGATTTTCGACCAACAGCCATTGCTGAATGCCTTGTCCATGTGCCCCAAATACAGAAGATTCAGGAAGGTTCTCTGCCAAAAATGAAAAAAAAATACTAGACTGATGTTTTTTGCTTTCTAAGAAGACTCACCAATTTTTATAATCTTTTTACGCCTTCTGATTTTATCAGAATATCTTTAGAAATACAAACTTCTCAGAAATAATTATTGCTATCAATCACTGTAATCTTGCTTAAATTCGAATATATTTACATGAGTTATTGCATGGCTAGACAGAAAAACTGAATTCATAAAAACTTTTGAAATATGTTGAAAATGAAAAAATTCAATTAAAATTTTTCCCAAAAGAATGAAATATTTCATATGCATTTCTCAAGTATTTTTTAAATGCTATAATTATGGTTGGTGTTTAACAGATATGATTTCAGGCTCTTTTTTTCGGAGCCTGATCCCTACGATTTTAAATCCGAGCCCGAAAAATTTTATGTCATCAGATCCTCAGCCTGATATGCAGTAGGGGGAGGGGGAAATGCATTACATTTAAAATTGCTTCAAAAGTAATATCTCATTTTTAAGCAACTTCTTTTATGGAAAAAACTGTTAATTTTTAACACACATTTACTTTATGAAAATTTATGTTCAATTGTATCAAAAGTTTGACATCAAATATATACAGTACAGTCTGAAAAATCCGCAATCTTCTGAAATCCGTTTGCATTTCAAAATGTAAACAATGAAATTTGCAATTAATAAGTATTCTTTATAATCTTTATTCCAAATAACAGTGATCCAAAATAAATTAATTTTTAATGTAAATTTATGGAAAAATAGTAATGACACAGGATATTACACAAATAAAATGCTTTTATTTCACAGAAACTTACATACAAGAAAATGGAAAATAATAGAAATTGACGAGAGATATAAACAAGCGCTGAAAAGTTTTAGTAGGGGCACCATCTACCAGCCGCTAAAGAAAATAACAATTTTATATTTCATGCAAGACTCTAATTAATGCATGACATAAAATATGGCGTAGCTCTATTTATCCAAAATGAGGATGAAGATAAAGATTTTTCACTTAACCTTACCACAAACAGAAGCCAAAAGAAAATACCAAAAGCTAATTTTGGAAGAAGGTTTGGTTTTAGATGAAGATTTTGAAGTTCTTTGAGCAGAAGAGTTGTATAGACCAACAGGAAATAATGGCTATTTACAGAATTCAAAAGAAACTTCAACAAGAGGAAACGGAAGTTCTCAATCAAATGATTATATAAAAAATGTTTAAAACTTGAAACAAAAAACAATTTTGGTTATTAAAATGTTAATGTACAGGTAAATAAGATATTCAAGTTTTGATTTGCTTAAATTGAATTATTACATGCTCTTCTTGGAAATAAAAAAGGTACAGTAGAGTCTCTAAAATCTGCACATCTAAAATCTGCAATGCTCTGAAATCCACTTGCATTTCAAAGCGTAAACAATTAAAGTCCCAGTTAAGAAGTATTATTTACAATTTTTATTCCAAATATCAGCGAATGAAAATAAAATTATTTTTAATGTAAATTTATCAGAAAATAGTAATTACACAGGATATTACGCAAATAAAATGCTTTTATTTCACAGAAACCTACACACAACAAAATGTAAAACAATAGAAATTGATGTGAAGCGTAAACAAGCTCACAAAGGTTTTAGTAGTGGCATAATCTATCGGCCACTATAGAAAGTAGCGAATTAATTTATTTTATATTTCATGTGAGGTTAGCAACACTCATTTCATTATTATTTTGCATTTGCTTTGAGTTGTATAAACCAACAGCAAATAACGACTGTTTACAGGATTCAAAAGAAACTTCATCAAGAGAAAATGAAAGTTCTCAAGCAAAGAACTATACAAGAAATGTTTAAAAATTGAAATAAAAAATAATTTTGGGTATTAAAATTATAATGTACAGGTAAATAAAAGGGTGTGATGTAGGAGACGATGGTTTACTTTTCTAATAAATACACTTTATAAATGAAGAGGCCATCGGGTGGTTTTCTTGATTTAATTGACATTCACAAACAAAGATTTACGTACACAAACAAAAAAAATTATAATCAGGAAACATTTTCTTTTTTAAATACATCACTCTAACGTCGAGTCACCTTCACAAGCAAAAACAACACTCTGAGCGCTCATTCCCGCTTCTCGCTTCAGTGTTCGAAAATGCAGAACAATCTTTTATCATCAGATGACTACCGCCATTTATCGGTGGAAAATGTTAGTTTTTTGTTAGTGAGTTATAATTGAGTTATTTCTTTACAGACTCCTCCCCACCTGGAGAAAACTTTTCACTGTTGACGGGGAAAAGTTTCTTTCTGAGTTATTGCTTTTCAAGCACCAGTTCCAAACACAGTTTAGTACCGTGAACCACAACTGACTTATTCCCACCATGAAAACATAAATATATAGAATACAAATAAAATTTATAAATACTCAACATTATACTCAAGATACAAATGAAAAATAATTTACACATATTCAAAACAATAAATTCAAATTTAACTGTCATACAAATTATCATATTTACATATTAGCCTTCTAATCAAACTTAGGCTTTTAGGGCTTGACTCAACCTATCAGCATTCTGATGATGTTTTCCCTTTTTATGAACAATTTCATAATTGAAGGACTGTAAAAGTAAGGCACATCTTAAAAGTCTAGGATTAGTTCCGCTGTTTTTGTCTAACCATACTAAGGGGTTGTAGTCCGTCTGGATCTGAAATTTTTTATGTCCATCCAAATAGCATCGTAGTTTTCGCACTGCAAACACAATAGCAGCACATTCTTTTTCGATGGTACTAAAGTTTCGTTCTCTGTCTGAAAACTTTTTGCTCAGATACAATATAGGATGTTCTTCATTATTTTCATTCAGCTGTGATAACACTATACCAATTCCCAAATTTGAAGTATCATAATGAACGATGAAAGATTTTGTAAAGTCAGGACTATATAAGACAGGATTTTCAGAGAGTTTACCTTTCAGTTCATCAAATGCCTTTTGACAGTCGTCATTCCAGTCTACTATTGAATTGTGAACCTTTCTTTTTAATAAATTAGTGAGAGGCGTTGCAATTACAGAAAAATTCGGAATATAGTTCCGATAATATCCGGCTAAACCTAAGAAAGATCAGATTTGAGTTTTAGTAGTAGGAACTGGAAATTCTGTTATGGCTTGAACCTTCAGTTCTCCTGGAGTTCTAAGACCTTGACCCACTAAGTGTCCAAGATATTTTACATAAGCTTGGGCGAATTGACATTTAGATGGTTTAATATGCAGGTTTGCTTCACTCAGTCTTTTGAAAACGTCTTCCAGGTGTTTTAGATGATCTCCCCAAGTTTGAGAAAAGACAGCAACATCATCCAAATAAGGCACCGCATACTCTTCACAGTTTCTGAGTAATCCAGCTATAAGTCGGCTAAATTCATACAGAGCATTTTTTAAACCAAAGGGGAGGTGTAAAGGTCTGTACGTCCCAAAATTTGTCACAAAAGTTGCATACCTTTGAGCGCGTTTCGTTAATGGATTGGGCAAAGGATAAAATTTTGTGCAAGTCACTTTATTTAAACGGCGATAATCTATGCAGGTCTCGCTTCTCTGCCTGGAACTTACACTAAAATTAATGGAGAGGCAAAATCAGCCTGGCTCAATGACTAGCAGTTTCAGCATTTTCCCGACTTCGGCTTTAAGGATTTCCGTTTGTCTAGGCGACATTTTATAAGGCCGGGCACAGATTGGTTTTTCTGATTCCAGCTCGATATGATGTTCAGCTAGATTTGTGCACCCTGGTTCAGTCGAAAAAGAGTCAGCATATTTTCCAATAAGTTGTCCTAATTCTTCTCGTTGACTTTCTTTTAATCTGTTGTTTTTTTTGGATGTCTTGCAGTACTTCTAACAACACATTGTCATTATTTTCCTCATCCAATTTAGGAATTTCATCGTTAGAGGTTGTTTTTATAGTCAGTAAATTTATACTTTCTATTTTTCTTTGATGGTAGGGCTTTAACATATTTACATGATACACTTGGGACTTCTTTCTCTCTGGATCGTAAATAACATAGTTAGTTTCTGACAATCTGTTTATTACTTCTCCAGGTCCTATCCAACTAACTGACAGTTTATTTGGTTTGGACAGGGCCACAATTAAAATTTGATCTCCCTCTTTAAACTCTTGTTTTCTGGCTTTTATATCATACCAGTATTTTTGGTTTTGTTTCTCTTTTTCCATATTTTCTGCAGCGAGCTCTTGGCATTTCTTCATTCTGTTCATTAAGTCAAATACATAGGATATCACACTATCTTCTTCTATCTCTTGCTCAGTCAATTTTTCATAGAGTAGCATCATTGGAGTTCTTAAGTTCTGGCCATGGACTAATTCTGCTGGACTGAACCCAGTGCTATTGTGAGTTACGGTTCTTAAAGCAAAAAGGGCAGGAGGGAGTACTTTCTTCCAGTCAGCTCCAGACCCAGTAGCAGAAAGTTATGGTTGTGTCTGCGACAGCAATTTAGTGGGATGAAAATTGTCTGCGGGAGTAGCGTGTTACATTTTCTTATGTACAAACATTATGAGTGTTAAAATAAACAGTGTTCTTACTGATTAATACCAGGGGTGATTCTGAGAAAAAAAAAAAAATTCTGAAATTCAGAGAAAAATTTCCGAAAGGTTACAACAGAGGGAAAGGAGGGGGGGGGGGGGCAGGGAGCGAAAATCCGCTACCGGCACTAATTATGTGTTTTTCTTGCGCACTTTTGATGAAATTTGGGTTTTTTCGTGATCTTTTGACGAAATTTGCCGTTTTTTCGCGATCTTTTGACGAAATCTGTTTTTTTGCTATCTTATGAGGAAATTCCTCGGTTTTTTTTTGCAATCTTTTGGCGAAATTTGCCGTTTTTGACGATGCTTTGACAAAAATGAGCTTTTTTTCGCGATCCTTTACAAACTTCGTGTTTTTTCCTCGATTCTGTGACAGAAATTTGCGTTTTTTCGGCCTCTCTGGGACAAAATTCACGTTTTCGCCCGGGATCTTTTGACGAAATTCACGTTTTTACAGCCATCCTTTGGCAGAAATTTGCACTTTTTGCGATTTTTTGACGAAATTCCGCAAATTTAATTCCGATCTTTTGACATAAATTTTCCTTTTTTCGCGATCCTTTGACAGTAATATGCGTTTTTCGTGATCCTTTGACAGTAATCTGCGTTTTTCGTGATCATTTGACAGAAATTTGCGTTTTTTCGCGATTGTTTTACAAAAATTTGTGTTTTTTCGCGATTGTTTTACAAAAATTTGCGTTTTTTTCGCGATTGTTTTACAAAAGTTTGCGTTTTTTCGCGATTGTTTTACAAAAGTTTGCATTTTTTCGCGATTGTTTTACAAAAGTTTGCGTTTTTTCGCGATTGTTTTACAAAAGTTTGCGTTTTTTCGCGATTGTTTTACAAAAGTTTGCGTTTTTTCGCAATCGTTTTACAGAAATTTGTGTTTTTTCGCGATCGTTTTACAGAAATTTGCATTTTTTCCGCGATTGTCTGACTTAATTCCTGTTTTTTCCTCGATCCTTTGATGAAATTCAAGTTTCCTCTGCGATTTTGTGACAGAAATTTGCGTTTTCTTGCGCCCCTGGAACGAAATCCACGTTTTTTAAGGATTTTTGGATAAAATTCAAGTTTGTACAGCGATTTTTTGGCAGAAATTTACGCTTTTCGAGATCTTCTGACGAAATTCCTCCTTCTTTCCGCAATCCTTTGACATAAATTTGCGTTTGCTCGCGATCCTTTGACATAAATTTGCGTTTTTTCGCTATCGTTTGGCTAAATTTGCGTTTTCCCACAATCATTTGTCTAAATTTGCGTTCTTTCCGCGATCCTTTTACTAAATTCGCGTTCTTTCCTCGATCCTTTTACTAAATTCGCATTCTTTCCGCAATCTTTTGACAAAATTCGTGTTTTTTCCGCGATCCTGTGACAGAAATTTGCATTTTTTTCTACAACCCTGGGACGAGATTCATGTTTTTTTTCCGGTCTCTTTTGACGAAATTCGCGTTTTTATAGCGACCCTTTGGTTATAAATTACCGATTTTTTATGCAAACGATTGCCGAAATTGATATTTTTCGGCGGCCATTTGTCGAATTCGTGATATTTTTTGTCAGAATTTTCGTACTTTTTTTTTTTTTTTTTTTTTGTTAAGGAAATACTTTTTTTCTTCAAGTTGGCAAATTTATCTGCAAGGTCCAAAATAAATCTGCGACGCACGTCGCGCGTCTCGAACTTTCTGCTACCGGGGCTCCAGATTCTAAACAAAGTACTCTGAGTATTCGTTTCAAAGTCCTGTGCATTCTTTCAACTGGATTACTTTGTGGATGATAAACCGAACTTCGCACAACTCTAACTCCAAATTTCTCTAAGAATTCCGTTGTAAGTACACTCATGAATGACTTTCCTTAATAAGTTTGTAGTATACGAGAAAATCCAAGTCTACTGAAAATTTGCAATAAAGCATCAATAATCGTCGTAGAATACAAATTAGGCGTAGGAACCGCGTCAGGATATTTCGAAGCTAAACAAATTACAGTTATTATGTATTTGTTCCCTAGTGTACTGACAGGCAAAGGTCCACAAGCATCAACATTTAGCTTTGTAAATATTTCTGAAATAACTGGAACAATCTGTAAAGGTGCTTTCTTTTTGTCTTAAGGCTTTCCAACCCATTGACAGTAGTCACAAGGTCTTACATAATCTTCGATATCTTTAAAGCAATTTGGCCAATAAAAAGTCTTAAACAAAGCATCTTTAGTTTTAGCTACCCCCAAATGAGTCGCAACAGTTTCATGACAAAAATTTTTTAACTGCTCACGAAATCTTTCCGGGACAACTAATAATTTTCTTTCAGTACCATTCCTATCTTTTCTTCTATAAAAAAGCATATTTTTCTCCAAAATAAATTTGCTATCTTTGGTATTTTTCCTTTTAGCTTCTTTAATAAGAGGTTTTAGCTCTTTGCTCTTCTTTTGTTCTTCAGAAAATGTCTTAGGAGAAGTTTTTATAAGCTCTTGTACTGAGACAGTTTGACATACTGGCAAAATTGAGTCTTCTTGGTTTTCTAACTTCTCTTCTTCAGATTTATCTTTATCTTTTTTCGCTTCCATTTTTTTTGTTTTCTCTTTCTATATTATTGCTATGATTCTTTTCTACAGTTTCATCAGGAATTTCGTGCATTTCTTCAGGTTCTTCATAAGAAACCTTCTCTGCTTCCAGAATTTTCTTCTGAGCTCTGGTTTGGACAGCATTAATCATATGTGTTGGGGGGATGGTGTCGTGTGTTTGTTGCTTGCCCCTCCCACGTGAAAATTTCAGCAGAGTGACTTGACAAATTAGTTTAAGTTATATATGAAACTTTGAAAATATAGTTAAAATAAGAACTTTGAATAAGAATATGTTGAAGTATATGCAACTTCATGAATCCTATATATATAATATGATGCTTCATGGATAAGGTAAGTGTAAAATGTACTTACAGTAATGAGCCAAAATGATGAACAGAAGAAGGATTCATTTATTGGTGCTTGCTGTACATGAACTTGACTTCGTTCTTGAATTAAATTAATGGACACTTGCGATGATAGTCTACCCGAACTCGAGAACACTGCATCATTCGACGACATAAGTAACTTGAAATATATTATCCACAACTCTATCGCCGATTTAATTAACAATTTTTCGATGAAACGTCTTCAAAATAAACCACTATGCTTAATAAATTCTCACAATTATATCGGTATTCAGCCATATATCATACATATTCGCTGACACTTCATAAAACATACCAAATAATACCATAAGTCAGCCTTCAGACATCGCACACCTCACACATCGCATACCTCGAAAACATGAAATCGCTGTCCCTTTAAATCAGGACGAAAACCTATCGGCCAATCAGAATAGACTATGCAATTTGCATAAGTCAGAAGATATTTAACATTTACTTATAATTTGAATAACATTTAATAAATATTACGATGACTTTAGAAAAATTACTTTAATATAAAAAAGACTTAAAAAGATTATTTTACAGGGTAATTAAATTTAAATACTTATCTTAAAAAAAAATGAATACTAGCGAATGCGATCGCAAGTAAAATTGCCGTATACGGTCCACAACCGAAACGCGATATGCAACCATCCAACCGTGGCGGTAAAAACGTAAACAAACGCCGAAAGGCGGCAAAAGAAAAGAAAATATCGTGCTGTCGAGTTCAGGTAGACTTTACAAATTGTTTAATGAAAAAATAGAAATGAAAAATGCTTGGGAATAATTTTCCCACAGAATGCCCCTCTTTCCCATTCATTTTGATTTTCTGCAATAAAGTTCCTTACAAAAGTTTTTGTAATAATGGCAGGATCAAAGGAAAGTTTTTTTTTTTTTTTTTTTCGTGGAAAGTTCATCACCATAAAAAAACTTCTCTGAATCTAAGAAAGGAGTCCTTTACGAGGGATTTAGTCAAAATATCTGCATAGTTCGCTTTTGACATAACATGCTTAATGTCGAAGAGGCCATTGTTATACCAGTCTCTTATAAACTTGTATTTTAAATCAATATACCGATTCTTTATGGTATCAGCTTTCTGTTTGGTGAAGGAAATGGCAGCAGTATTATCACAAAAGAGCATTGGATGTTGAATAGTAATGATGTCCAAGTTAAGACTTTTCTGAATTTCAATTAGAGACATGTTTAAGAATTTTAGATCTTTTACAGCTTCTGTCGCTGCTATTATTTCTGCTTCCATTGGACTCAAGGCTACGCAATTTTGTTTAGTTACTCTCCAGGTTACTGGAATATTGTTCAATAAAGCAATGTAGCCGCTCCAGGATTTTCGATCAGTAGTGTCACTTGCCCAAGAAGCGTCGACGTAGACAGCTAGCTGGATTGGAGGGTCAGATTGTGCCAACTTCTATCCCAAGGATTTTGTCGAAGAGAGATACATCAGGATTCGCAGGAGTGCCTTGTAGTGCAACAGGTTGTGGCTCTCTGTAAATTGTGAAAATGCAGCAACAGGCCAAGCAATGTCTGGACGGCATCGATGAGCAATGTACTGTAGACATCCCAGTAAGTTTCGGTACGGCAGGTTCTCAGGAAATTCGTCATCTTCAGCAACTGGAACAGGATTATATCCAGGAGGAGAAGGAAGAGATATATTAGTGAAATCAGGGGCATCAAACTTCTTTAAACACTTTTCAATATAATGTTCACAGTTAATGTTAACTATTGCATCCTTTTCTCTTTTAAAATTGATACCTAATAACATTGAAATAGGACCTAAATTTTTAACTTCATAAATGGATTCAATTAACTGTACTACCTCTTTTAAAACTTCACCATTCTTCGCAAAAATAGGCAAATCATCCACATACACTATAACTATTGCTTCACTTTTATAAGAGTATACACAAGTTAACCCTTGTACTTCACTGAATCCATTTGCAATTAACTTATTATGCAAATCATGGTACCAACATCTTCCAGCTTGGTGAAGCCCATAGATTGCTTTCTTTAACTTTAAAACACAGTGTTCTTTCCCTGGAATTGTATAATCTTCAGGTTGTTTGATGCAAATTTCTTTATCAATATCCCCATATAAGTATGCACATTTAACATCAAGAAGACAATGCACCCAATTCAATATTCTAATAAAAAAAAGCTATGAAAAGACGAATGAGTGTAAAATTTATGACTGGACTAAATGTGTCGTTGTAATCTAAACCTTCTCTCTGATTATTACCTAGTGCAACTAAACGCGCTTTAAATATGCAATTCTTTCCTTCACTATTTTCTTTTACAGTATAAACCCATTTGGTTCCTATAACTTTTTGATCAACTTTTGGGACAGGTGTCCAAACGTGTCTATCTAACATGGTTTGGATCTCTTGATCCATTGCCTCCTTCCATTTTTGTGCCTCTGGAAGTTGTTTTGCTTGTGTCGCATTTTGTGGTACAATTATCTCAGTTAGGAGCGCTTCTTCAGTTAATTCACTCTCTAGTTCCTTATCTAGCTTAATTGGGCCTTCATATGTATTCCCTAATGAAAAATTTGCCACAGTATCATCTAATATGATTTTATGCATTTTACAATATTCACGTAAATCTTGTTGCGATCTTAATCTGGAACCAGTAGGAGATAAGATATAAACATCAATTTTACCTTTAGTTCTTCCTTTCTTTCTTTTCTTCATAAATCGATAAAATGTTGCTTCTGCTTCTTCCTGTTCCCTCAGAATATTCTCTTCTAATTCATCTTCAGATGTTGATACATCATCTTCCATTTTCTCTTCGGATCTAGATTCATCTTGCTGCATTACTTTCTCAACTTCTGTCGGAGTTGTAGAGCTACTCGGTTGATGGACAGTCAAATCATCTTCCATTGTCGGTGAATTGTTAGGACCTGTAAAGAATTCATTATCATCATTTGAAAAATCAACAAACGTGCGATGTATTATTTTCCGTTCAGGAGAACCGTTCAGTTGAGCTTCGTCAAATGTCACATGCTTTGACTCAATTACTTTATTTTCTTTAGGGAAATAAATGCGATATGCACAGGATCCTATACCATATCCTACAAAAACTCCTCTTTTTGCTCTTGATTGAAACTTATTTCGTTTTTCTTTAGGTTGATGCACATACGCAATGCATCCATAACGTTTCAAATGACGAATGGATGGTTTAGCTCCGTACCATCGTTGAAACGGTATTGCTTCTATGCCTGTGTGAAATATTCGGTTGCGAATGTAATTTACTGCCATAACTGCCTCAACCCATAGATTAGGCGGCAGATTAGCTGCTTGCATAAACGTTCTAGTTCCTTCAAATAAAACTCTGTTACATCGCTCGGCCACGCCGTTCATCTGGGGACTATATATTGTGGTCCTCTCATGCTTGATTCCCATCTTTTCTAACATATCTCTTATTTGCTTATTGCAATATTCTAACCCGTTATCAGTTCTCATGACTTTGACTTTTCTGTTAGTTTGGCGTTCCACAAACGTGATGAAGTGCTTTAATTTCAGGAAAACTTCATCTTTAGAGCGTAGCGGGTAGCAAAAGGCTCTTCGACTAAAATCGTCAATAAAAGTAAGTATGTACCGTTGCCCATTCCTTGATGTAACTGGAGCCGGGCCCCATACATCGCTATGTATCAATTCTAACATTTCTTTTGAGCGAACTTTCTTTAATCTAGGATATGTTGACCTAGTATTTTTAGCTAGAATACATGGTTCACACGGAGTCTCTTTTCCCTGTAATTGTCCACAATTTTGAACTAAATTTTCACGAAACATTTTCTTAATTATATCAACATTACTATGTCCTAGCCTTTCATGCCAGAGCATGATGTTGTTACGCTCACTGGCAAATGTAACATTGTAATTTTGATTTGATTCTTGTATATTAGTTACTTCCCTGACATTATCTTGTATTACATGAGCACTTCTTGAATTAGTGTTATAGGCTTGATTTAAGGATTTAGTACAAGTAAAAACTTTTAATTTATTCTTATCAGAAAAAGATGGTTGATCAGCAAGCTCTAAATATTGGTTCTTAACATTAGATTTAGTTTTGTCATAACTTTTAATGGCTTTAAGAACATAAAAATTATCTTTTAGAGTGGCAGTATATAAGTACTTCCAATGCTTATCAAATACTTTAAACCCATTGTCCATTGTGGCATGGAGACCAGCTTTATCCATTTTTGACATGGAAATTAAATTTTTATGAATGGTAGGAACATACAACACATTATGTAAATTTACAATAGATACTTTATCCTTTTCCTTTAATTTAAAACTTACTTTTCCTATTCCTCTAACTTTATGAGGTGTTGTTCCCATCCTAACAACTGCACCCTCTGGTGGCTCACTTAGATAAGTAAAGAAATGCCCATTTTGGCAGACATGAGATGTGGACGCTGAATCCAATGTCCACTCCCAGCAAGGGGGGGAAACATTGCACAAATCATTACTTTTACATTTTAATTCTGCGACGTATGAATCTAAATTTACTTCATCCCTTTTATCACCACTTTTCTGTTTCCTACAATTTTTATCCCAATGGCCATATTTACCACAAACTTCACACTTTAAATTTATTTTATTTCGAGAATGAGACTTAGGGGAAACTTTTTCAGACATTTGAGTGGTTCTATCAGCCATGAGGGTTTCATTTCGTAATCTTTCTCTCAAATCCCTCCTTGAACATTCCTTTAGAATCTCCTCTTTAACATCCTTAAATTTAAAATCTTTTTCTGGCAAACGGTCTAATTCCCTAATTAAATAATCATAATTTTCTGGTAGGCTTTCTATTAATTGGTAACAACGATGCTTTTCTGCAACTTCCTCCCCGGAATCAACTACGCGACGATAAGCCTCTTCAAACCTAGCAATATAAGTTGGGATATCTTCATCTACATTAATTTTTAAATTCCTAAATTCATTTACATGAAACGATTTTAATGCTCTTCCTGGGATTTCCAGATTTAACTTTAGTGTTTCCCATATTTCCGACGGATCATCCAAATGACCTATTGTTAACCCAATTTCAGGACTGACATACGTTTTGATAATTCCAGCTGCCCTTTGCTTTGACTGATTTAGCTTAAACTTATCAAGGGGCTTCAAATCTGTATAATCTGGCCATTCAGTTTTATTCACCCAGGTATACAAACCTTCAGTTTGCAATGTGCATTTTATAAAACGAGTCCAACTTTGATAGTTATCCCTACTTAATACTACTATATCTGGTGCAGTAGCCATTTTACTTACTTTTACTTAAAACAATAAATAGATATAAAATATAAATAGTACTAAAACTTGCATGCACATATATATAAACATTAAAATATTTCATACACTAGATACTTGAAAAAAAAACACTTCATTAATTAGCTTCAACATTTTCATTTTAAAATACTTTTCTCTAGCTTTGCCGCAGTTGAAGTGCTTCTGGGCCCATAACCTCTGTTGGGGGGATGGTGTCGTGTGTTTGTTGCTTGCCCCTCCCACGTGAAAATTTCAGCAGAGTGACTTGACAAATTAGTTTAAGTTATATATGAAACTTTGAAAATATAGTTAAAATAAGAACTTTGAATAAGAATATGTTGAAGTATATGCAACTTCATGAATCCTATATATATAATATGATGCTTCATGGATAAGGTAAGTGTAAAATGTACTTACAGTAATGAGCCAAAATGATGAACAGAAGAAGGATTCATTTATTGGTGCTTGCTGTACATGAACTTGACTTCGTTCTTGAATTAAATTAATGGACACTTGCGATGATAGTCTACCCGAACTCGAGAACACTGCATCATTCGACGACATAAGTAACTTGAAATATATTATCCACAACTCTATCGCCGATTTAATTAACAATTTTTCGATGAAACGTCTTCAAAATAAACCACTATGCTTAATAAATTCTCACAATTATATCGGTATTCAGCCATATACCATACATATTCGCTGACACTTCATAAAACATACCAAATAATACCATAAGTCAGCCTTCAGACATCGCACACCTCACACATCGCATACCTCGAAAACATGAAATCGCTGTCCCTTTAAATCAGGACGAAAACCTATCGGCCAATCAGAATAGACTATGCAATTTGCATAAGTCAGAAGATATTTAACATTTACTTATAATTTGAATAACATTTAATAAATATTACGATGACTTTAGAAAAATTACTTTAATATAAAAAAGACTTAAAAAGATTATTTTACATGGTAATTAAATTTAAATACTTATCTTAAAAAAAAATGAATACTAGCGAATGCGATCGCAAGTAAAATTGCCGTATACGGTCCACGACCGAAACGCGATATGCAACCATCCAACCGTGGCGGTAAAAACGTAAACAAACGCCGAAAGGCGGCAAAAGAAAAGAAAATATCGTGCTGTCGAGTTCAGGTAGACTTTACAAATTGTTTAATGAAAAAATAGAAATGAAAAATGCTTGGGAATAATTTTCCCACAATATGCTCTTTCACTGCCTTTTCTTCTTTACAATGTTCAAATAAAGCGGCTGTTTTATTTCCTAACAAATATCTTCTTAAATCTACAGAGTCTCTAGAGACAGCAGCTTTAGTTATCACATGCCCCATTTCACAGTCTAATTCAATCTCTGCAAGAGGTAAACAGAATAGACCATCGTGTAAGGGCACCTGAACCCACACTTTTTCGTTTAGATACATATGTGGTTTGACATACCTTTGTGCAATTAAATCTATAGTCGCACCTGTATCCCTCAAAATTTCCATTTGTACGCTGTCCCCACACTAAGATAAGGCATTATTGAAGAATCTTGCCCAACTCCAACCTTAACATGAGAAATTATTTCTGGGGATTTCTTAAGTTTATTACATTGAGGATGAAGATGAGTGCTTGATCCACATTCGTAACAATGTAACGTTCTCCTCTTATCAAATTCTCTTTCTCTATGATTCTTAGTTAATGATTCTGATTTAATTGGCAATTTAGGCTTATTATCCTTACTTTCTTTCTTGTAGTCAAAGTTATTTGAATTTTTAAACTGGTGTGGAAAATTAGACATGGTCTTTTTCAGAAGTTCTTTCTTTTTAAAACTTTCTTTGCTACTTTCATAGTCATCCAATTTCTTAGCCAAATCTAAAAGCGTCACAAAAATTAACCAATTGTCTAGAAAATGTTCTTTTGTTTCCGCAGGCACTCGAAACTTTAACTCTTCTGTAATAATTAAATCTTTAAGTTAATCAAACTTTTCAACACCTAATTCTGTAATCCAGGCTGTAAAATAACTAGTGAGTTCCTGCGCATAATTCCTCCAAGATTTGTCTGGCGTTTTATGATGCCGATAAAAACATTGTTTCAGTTTCTCGCTATTCAACTTATATCTTTCTAATATAAGATTTTTAACGAAATCATAGTTAATCGCATCTTCAGGCGATTCCCTGGCTAACATGTTTGTAACCTCTGTGGGCAAAACAGCTAACAACTATGCAACCCATTCATTCTTCGAAACTTTAGCCATCTCTGCTCTTCTCTCAAAATTAATTAAAAACAGACCCATCTCATCTGATTTTTCGTCGAATTTCAGAACAATTTGTGCCAACTGTATCTTTGGTCCGACATCAACCTTTCTTCCTGACCCATCGTTCTGTTCAGAAGTTCTTTGCAATTGCTCCAATTATTTTTAATTCTGGTTCATGTTCATGAGCTTCCTTAGCCATATGTTTTTCCCTTTCTTCTTGTTGAATTCTTTCTTCTTTTTCTTTCTCTTCTTTCTCTCTCTCTTCTTGCTTACATTTTTTTTCTTTTTCCTCTTCTCTCATTTTCCTATCTTCTATTACTCAGTCTAACATGAGTTTAACCTCTTCTTCCTTGTAAACTTCACTCTCTAAAATAATTTTCTTAATTTCTGGAATCTTTCTCGAAAGATCAACCTCCAATTCCAATTCGTCACAAATTTCCAACAAGTCTGCCCTTCTAGCTTTTGCTAAATAAGCCATCTTAATTTTAGATAAACCCAAACAAAATCAGAATGCTTAATTTTTAATTAATAGAACTCAGAAGTCTCCTACTTAAAACTAGCAACAAAACTTTTAAGCCGATATAATAAATTTTAATAAAGCAATTCTAAAATCCACCTCTATCAAATTCTTAGTAAATTAAACACTGTACAACTTTTTAAACAAATTAAATAAGTAAATGTGTAATTGTCACAACAATACGATTAAGATGATAAAAGAATATAGATATTTTTTTAATTCTCAACATTCAGAACTGTATTTTTCAATAAACACAATTATTTCAGAATAGGGATGCACCGGATATTGATTTTGCCGGATATCGGATACCGGATATCCGAAGCTCCTTCATCTGCCGTATTCGGATATCCGATCGGATATCCGGCCCTAGATATGTTTTTAGTTATATATTGAATTATTTCTCTATATAATGTCATTTCAAAACAATAAATTACAAACATGTTTCACACATCATTGAAACATTTTAAATGTATTGAAATATAATTTACAAAACTATATCTCTTTGAATATCATGGCTTGAATTCAAGTTTTCCCAAGAGGGGAGTTTCGTACCCAAAATTTATAAATGCAGGGGAGTTGAACTGTTAGAAAGGGAAAAAAAATCTTTACACCCCGTTATTTTTTATGTGCTACTTAAAGAATTACATTTATACAGACATGACAAAATACCATTGAAACAATTTAAATTAACAACTCAAGATAATTATTCAAAATTTTTATTTTATTAAAACAAAGGAACAGAATCAAGCTTTATATATACCATGTCTATTTTTCAATTTTCACCCAATGTTATGGGCAATTAACAATCGGGTTGCTAAATGAATTTCTTAATTTAGATTTTATTCCATTTTGCATACTTTAGCCTCTTTTAGAAGTTACACTTTTGACAAACAGTACAGAGCGATTTTATAACTTTAGAAATTATCGGAAACACATGGTTATGCTCTCTTAAAAAGTTTTAGAAAACTTTGTAAAATCTGATGTGCATTAATTTTTAACTTACATGAATAATGCATATCTGTGATGGTATGTCACTTCTGAACAAATTTTTTAATTATATCCTTAATGGAATTATAGTCAAAACTGTAATCACTGGTATTTTTGTTAATTGAACTATGTTCTATGCATTGGAATCTACGCTATGAAATCCATATCCAAAGTTTGAAAAGGGAATAGTCAATTGATTTCTTCTATTACACGAGAAAAGGTTGATTTCAAAAAGTCATGTCCTAATTTCTGTTAATTGCGAGAAACAACTAGTTTGTTGTTTCTAATTATGTTTTTTTTAAGTTCATCAAAGTTTTTTTTTTTTCATGTGCATCACATGTGTAATCTCATTTTGTTTAGTGCTGACTATTGGCCAATTCGATAGAGCTTAGTCTCCAGTGGCCGTTGCTGCCCTTTTAGGTATTTCCTATTTTGGGCAGACAGGTAAAACATCGCAAAATACGTAAAACGGTCATAGAAAAAACATTGCTGATTTCGTCAATCATGGTGAAAATAAATAAAATAATTTGTCGATTGTTTGCGAGAAAAAAATTGAAGTTCATGGGAAATCGACAGTGGGAAAATATCACAAAATTCGTCAATCGATCATGGAAAACTATCGTGAAATTTACCAGTCCGTCATGAGCAAATACTGTGAAATTCCTCAGCTGGTCGCAGAAAAAAAATGCAAAATTTTTCAATCGGATGCAGAAAAACAATCGTTACTTTCATCAGTATGTCACAAGAACAAACAGGGAAATTTGCCAATCGGTCACAGAATAAAATTTCTAAATTTGTCAATTGATTGCAAAAAAAAAATTTATGAAATTCACCAATCTGTCTCCAGAAAAAAATCAAGAAATTCGTACAGTCGGTTGCGGAGAAAAATCGCAAAATTTTTTTGTCAGATGCAGAAAAACAAACATGAATTTTGTCAATTTGTTGTAAGAAGAAACTGTGAAATCTGCCAATTGATAGTGGAAAATATCACGAAGTTTGTCAGCCGGTCCTGAGACTTCATCGTCGTTTTACAAAGAAACATTTTCGGAAAATGATTTTTTTGGAAACAGGAGTCTCCCGCCCCCAATATTCTTTAGGGCACGAATCCTACCATCCCATCTCGAAATTCAAGACATGTATCTGCCATTCAAGCCATGTAATGTATATTAATAACGTTGTATAAAAAATGTTATTTAAACATTAAAATATTCTGTTTATTTGTACAATGAAATGCTGATAATTGCTACTGGATTTAGATATGGGATTGAGTATATTGATAATTGCTAATAATTAATTTGTAGTACAATGAAATGCTGATAATTTGTGTAACAAATTTTAACCAATTAAATATGCCTATAATTGTAGAGTATTTTCACAAAGAAATACATACATTCTTTTTATAATTTAAACATAAAATATCTACTAATATACCCATGATTAAAGAGTGATTTTCTCCAAATAAAGGTTTAGTTGATGCCTTTTTTCTGTTTTAATTATTTAATAGTGTTTTGCTTTGAATCACATTTAGTTTTATTTTAAGTTAAATTACTGTGATATTTATAAGTAAAAAGAAAATTACTTTTAATTTTAAATATTTTATTTACAATGAAGTTACAAACAGACTCACATAAAACCAAAAACTTTCTGCGCACATAAATATTGGGTCAAAAACTTTCTGCAAATTTAATGTTTAATAAAATGACGTGTTATATTACTTTGACTGTATGAATTTTAAATAGTAGTTTTAAAATAATTACCGTTTAATTTAAAAATTAATTAATGTTAATTACAGAATAATTATGTTGGCTAAAAAAATAATAAAACTAAAAATCCATGATATGAAGGGGTGAATTCTTATCAGTTATTTTGTCAATGCATTTAGAAACAGCCCAATCCTTAATATTGTGACCTTTTCTCACAAAATGCAAAACATTGCTTCTGAAACAACGGAATCACATTTTGTAAGGAGAGGTCCATTCTTAGGTATCATCATTAAAGAGACCGATGAGTTTTTATTGCAGCCTTTTGACGAAATTCTCATTTTTTTCTGCGATCATTTGGCGAAATTTCCGTTTTTCCGCGATATTTTGACGACATTTGCATTTTTTTTGAAAAAATTCGCGTTTTTTTAGAGATCCTTTGACAAAATGCGCTTTTTTTCCTCCTATCCTTAGACGAAATTTACATTTTTTTGCAATCTTTTGACGAAATTTAAGCTTTTTTTTCACGCCGTTTTGACGAAATTCGCAATCCTTTGATGAAATTAGTTTTTTCCGCGGTTCTTTGCCGAAATTTTCATTTTTTTCATGATCTTTTGACAAAATTCGTGCTTTTTCCACTATGCTTTTACGAAATTAGTTTTTTTCCTGCGCTTTTACACAAAATTTGCTTTTTTCTGCGATTCTTTGATGAAATTCGCTTTTTTTTCGCAATCCTTTGACGATATTCGTGTTTTTTCTGTGGCCTTTTGAGAAAATTCATTTTTTTTTCGCGATCCCTTGACTAAATGCGTGCTTTTTCCGCGGCCCTTTTACCAAATTTGTGTTTCTTTCGCGATCCTTTAACGAAATTAGTTTTTTTCCTCGATTCTTTTATGAAATTTGCGGGATTTTTTTCACGATCCTTTGACAAAATTCTCGCTTTTTCCGCTATGTTTTACGAAATTCATTTTTTTCCTGCACTTCTTTGACGTAATTTGCGTTTTTTCTGCTATTCTTTGACAAGAATTTTTTTTTTTTTGTCCACGATTATTCTTTAAAGAAATTAGCGTTTTTCCGCGGTCCTTTAACGAAATTTTCATTTTTTCCGTGATGCTTTGACAAAATTGGGTATTTTTTCTGCGAACGATTGACGGAATTGGTTTATTTTCGACGATCATTTGTTGAAATCCGCAATATATTTCAGTTATTTTTTTTTTTGTGTGTCTGAATTTTCGGACTGATGGGCGATTTTTTTTTAATTTTCGGAACCGAATGCCTTAAGTTTTCGGAAAATTCAGAACAGAATCACCCTTATCAAACAATAAATAAATCGTACATAAAATTGGAGAACACTTTTAATTTTTCGGTATTTAAAAAAAAAATACAAGAACAAAAACTACTTTTCTTTTCTAAGAAATTTTCCGCAAAGTTCCGAATTTCGCGGAAAATTTTCCGCGCACGGCGTGCGTCTATATTATACAACTCTGGTTACAAACTAATTGGATGTGCCAATCCCAAAACTTTCTTCTATCTCATACGTCTTAATATTTCTAAAAGTAATTTTAAATATTAATACTTCGATATTATTAGTTCAATATTATACCAACTTTGATTTTGATCTAAGATTTCTGCTCGTCAATTAATCAAAATAAGAATAAGTTAATCTCAATCATGATATTTATTAAAATCAATCATTTTTTTCGTTATTCTGTTGTACATCAGCTGATTGTGAATAGACAGCCTAGCAGGATGCGAAGTTCCCATGACTTCACGCGCCACCAATATACAGTACAAAAACTGCAAAAAATTGAGAAAATTTTACAAAAAACGCTGTCACAGTGACACCTTCAGGCAGAATATTTCCAAATTCAAGGAAAAACTGATGGCCATAGCCAAAAATATACACAAAAAATTGGTTCAATTCTATGCTTAGTTTCATACACTTTTCGATGGTAAAATAATGGAAATAACACAAAAATCATTATTATAGCGCCCTCTTCCAGCAGATTATTTTCAAATTCAAGGAGGACCAGTTGGCCATAGCCAAAAACATACCCCTAAAAATTGGTTCAATTCTATGCATAACTTCATACAATTTTCGATGGTACATACAAGAATGAAAATGGCACAAAAATCACTGTTACAGCGCACCCTTCTGGTAGAATATTTCTAATTTAAAGGAGAACCTGCTGGACATAGCCAAAAACATACACAAAAATTTTGTTCGATTATATGGATAACTTATTACATATTTAACAGACACTTTTCGACAGTACAATAATGAAAATGGCACAAAAATCGCAATTACAGCAGCACTCCTTTCTGACAGAATGCTTCCATATTGAAGAAGGACCTGCAGGCCACAGCCAAAAACATACACAAAAATTTGGTTCAATTCTATGCATAACTTCATACACTTTTTGATGGCACAAAAATCACGATTACAGCGCCCCCTTCCAGTGGAATGTTCCAATATTGTAGAAGGGCCAGCTGGCTATAGCCAAAAATATTCACAAAAAATTTGGTTCAATTCTATGCATAACTTCATACACTTTTTGATGGTATGATGACAGACAAACAGACATTTTGTATAAGCATGTTTTGGGATATCTGACCCCTAAAACGTCTAAGCCCACCGAAAACCAGAAATCGAAAAAAATCTCAGGTACAATACTTTCTTCTATTGAAGATAGAAGAAAGTAAAAATAGGCCTGTTTAATTGTTAAACTTAAAAGAGAGAAAGAAAATTAATAAAGTCATACTTTAATAAACAACTTCAGATTTTGTTTCACATTCTGAAAGTAAAGGTACAATTTTCTAAAAGATGTAAACATAAATTCTTAAATTTATTATAGAGAGTTCAAATACCAATGTTAGGAAAGCTGGTAATTCTTTAAACTTTTGGGAATTACCTTTTACTCATAAATAGTGGACTTACTTTCATATTTTGCATTATAAACAAAAGTCGTTCGGCATTGTTTGGGTCAAACGATTTCTCTTATCCTTATATATTTGCTTTGTTACGCATTGCCGGATATCCGGCAGAGAAGTCGGATATCCGGTGATTGTGATTCGGATATCCGACGGTATTTCGGATATTGAAAAATGCGCCGGATATCGGATATTTGCCGGATATCCGTTGCATCCCTATTTCAGAACAATAATTAAATTATGCAATTAAAATTAAACCAATCAAACTAAGTAAATACGAGAATTTTTCTTAATTCTCAACCCTTTTTATGCAAGCATAACAAATTACTTGCAAAAAAAAAAAAAAAAATAGTTAAAATAACCCACTTAACATTTTCATTTCTTTACATGAAAAGAGTAAATTACAAAATATTCAACTCAATTTCTTTGTCCAAATGAAAATAACACTTTTATCTTTTACTCGATACTTATCAAGTTTTTATTTTTTTTTTATATAAACTCAACAAACAAAACAGAATTATTTATTTTTCCGTTTTAAACTCAATAACTTTTTTCTTTAAAAATAAAAAACAAACATCAAATCCACATTCATTTTTCAATCAGAAATCAAAGAACGAAAATCTCATCTATTCTATTTTTAGAATAAACTAAATAAACAAATAAAGGAAAACAGAATTCATCTGCCTTCCAACACTTTTTCTTTCAAACTTTGTAATTTTGGCATTGATCCAAATAACAAAATGGTAAGATTGGAAAATTTACTTTTTTTTTCAAAATCTCGTTCCTTTAAAGTAGGGGTGCACAACCTTTTTAAGAGAAGGGCCACTTACAAAAATGTCTGGGTTGTTGAGGGCCACACCAGTAACACAGAGAGGATTCTATTACGGGGGGGGGGGGGGTGATCTATGGCCTATAATCAGATAAAGGCTAGTGCTGAAAGAAATGTGAACTTTATGAACGAAGGGAGGGGGGGGGGAGCCTATCAACGAAATTTGAGATTTTCCGCACCTGATCGACAAAATTAGCAATTTTTACACACCCGATCGACAAAATTTGCTATTTTCTGCACCTGATTATAAAAAATGACGACTTTTTCGCTCATGATCGTCAAAATTTGCAATTTTTTCGCGCATGACCGACGAAATTCGCGATTTTTTTCGTTCTCAACCAACGAAATTCGCGATTTTTTGGACCCGATTGACAAAACTCGCAAATTTTCCCTGCCAGATCAACGAAATTCCCAATTTTTCTGAGCTTCATCGACGAAATTTGCAATTTTTCTGCCCCGATAAACGAAATTCGCGATTTTTTCTCATGATAAACAGATGAAACACGTGATTGTCTCGAAGCGAATCGACAAAATTTGAGATTTTCCCGCTCCTAGTTGATAAAATTCGTGATTTTTCTCGCCCGATCGACGAAATTCGCGAATCTTAACTAACTGTCGAAAATTTGTGATTTTTTCCCTCGGCAAATTGACGAAATTCGATTTTTTTCTTGCGACTGACAAAACTCACGATTTTCTCGCAACCGATCAACAAAATTTGCAATTCTTCTGCGCATCTTCAACAAAATTGACGATTTTTTCCGTGTCCGATCAACAAAATTTGCAATTTTTTTCGCACCTGATCGACAAAATTCATGATTTTTCCGTGCCCGACCAACGAAATTCGCGATTTTCCCAAGCCCGATCGCCAAAACTTGCGATTTTTCCCTGTCTGATCAACGAAATTCGTGATTTTTCCAAGCCTGATCGACAAAACTCACGATTTTATCCGTGCCTTATCAACAAAATTCGCGAATTTACCCTGTTCGATCAACAAAATTTGTGATTTTTTCCTCGCCCGATAGACAAAATTCGCGATTCTTAACTGACTGACGAAATGTTCAAATTTTCCCGCGAAAAATTGATGAAATTCACGATTTTTTTTCCTGCAACCATATGGACCAAAATTGCAATTTTTTCCAGTTATAAATTGACGAAGTTCGCGGCCACACATTAACCACTCGCGGGCCACTTTTGACCCGCGGGCCACAGGTTGTGCATCCCTACTTTAAAGAATGAAATTATGCCATTTTAATATTAAATCATTTGGATTCAAAAGAATTATCACCATCATAACTATCCCCCAAAATATATAAATAAACTTTATTTATTATTATTTCAACTTAAAAAAAAGATCTTAATATTTCTAAGATAAAATGCCTAAGAACACAATATTTTATAAAGAGAACAGCTTAATGAAATAATTTTCAATATTATTCAAATTTTTTATTTAATTTGATGGGAATAAGTCCAGTATATATCAGTACATGAATTAAGCCCAATGAACCCGCACTTTTTCTAAAGTTTGAAATTAATTTACGCAAGCAAATAAATCTAGTTAGTCCAGATTAAAAGAAATTTAATCGATAACAGATTTGATTCAAGGTACTTATAAATACAAAATGTGGAACTGGCTTACTTGCTTATAGTTGCATCTTTACTTAGGATCATCACTGGTTCTTTTTGCACCATGAAATATCGTACCGGGCTGCCACCAATTTTCCGTCTGTGATGTAGGAGACGATGGTTTACTCTTCTAATAAATACACTTTATAAATGAAGAGGCCATCGGGTGGTTTTCTTGATTTAATTGACATTCATAAACAAAGATTTACGTACACAAACAAAAAAAATTATAATCAGGAAACATTTTCTTTTTTAAATACATCACTCTAAAGTCGAGTCATCTTCACAAGCAAAAACAACACTCTGAGCTCTCACTCCCGCTTCTTGCTTCAGAGTTTGAAAATGCAGAACAATCTTTTATCATCAGATGACTACCGCCATCTATCGGTGGAAAATGTTAGTTTTCTGTTAGTGAGTTATAATTGAGTTATTTCTTTACAAGGGATTCAAGTTTTGATTTGCTTAAATTGAATTATTACAAGCTCTTCTTATAAATGGATACAGGTAAATTAAAAAAAATAAATCATTTAATCCAGAATCTGCAAAACTCTAAAATCCGCACAGCCTCCGGTCCCAAGCTGTGCAGATTTTTGAGACTCTACTGTATATTGAAAAAAATAAATCATTTAATCCAGAATCTACAAAACTCTAAAATCCACAAAATTCTAAAATCTGCACAGCCTCTGGTCCCAAGCTGTGCGAATTTTTGAATCTGTACTGTACTTCATAGGTTAAAGGATTCCCTTATTTGTTCTCCCCCATCAGCCAAATTGGATAAAACATTAACAAAGTGCATTTTATGAATAAATGTATGGAATTTGCAGAAACTACTATTTACACGCCGAAGAATTGAGCAGTGTTTTTAAATTTCTTACAATTACCTTAAACTATAATCGATTTGTGTCTCATAGCAATCTTTCGTGATTGTCATGTCCCTGAAAGTCAGCTTAAATTAAAAATTTTACAACATTATCTGAAAAATCTAATGCTTTTATAGGAAAAGGAAAACACTTCTTGATTGCTTTCTATTGTAATAATATTGTATGGGCAATTATGTGCATACGAATGAAAGGGACTTCATAAATGTGCAGAGCACAGCCTCAGCATGAGCAGATTACATGATGAAGAATAGATATA
This sequence comes from Maratus speciosus, assembly GCA_963932465.1. Taxonomy (NCBI): domain Eukaryota; kingdom Metazoa; phylum Arthropoda; class Arachnida; order Araneae; family Salticidae; genus Maratus; species Maratus speciosus. The sequence continues at coordinate 91,563,512 of OZ010786.1, read as the reverse complement.
AGAATCACTAACGTTATTTATAAAGAGTGATTATGGCTCGTTCACAATAGGAGACTAAAAATGCTGAATTCATTAATCTCAAGCTAATTCTGGTTTGCTAAAACAGAAGAAAATATTCTTTTAGTGTTAGATCTCTAAATAAAAAAAATAAAATATCTAATTAAGAAGTATCCTGTACTGTCACAAACGAAAATCAAACTAAAAGCAATTTCATTGTTCGTGATGTTTCGATTGGTGCTATGCCATATCAATAGGTCTTTGCCCTCAATGCGAGACATGAATACTGCAAATATGACAAATTTTCTTTTAAAATAGCATTCTAATACTAGAATAGAAAAACATGGCTTTTGTTTCCCCTTCACTTAAAATGACTTGAAATGAGATAAGTAGTAATTAAAGAAAACCAAAGTTTATTTTTTCCATATGTGAATAAATAGAAATTTGAGTTTCAGAAAGAATAAGCTGATATAAAAAGACATATAAAAACCGAGCTTGAGCCCGTCTCATCTCTAGTGCTTAACAGAATACATAAAATTGTGAATTATTCACATTTGAAATGCAAAGAAAATTATAACAAGAACGAAAAATCATGCATCACAGCATAGATCATGAAACACTTTCCAACCAGTGATGAAAATTGGGAAATAAAAGGTAGGCATCAAATGACAACCAGGGGTGCAGAATATGTCCAATCCGGCGATCTAGGACCGGGGAAAATTTTAACCACCTGGGGAAATTTTGCAGAAACATACAATTGATAACGAATTACATAATTCCCTGGGATAGAAAAATTTTTCTACAAATAAAAAGAACCGCATGGCGACCTTCACAAAATCGATCTCAGATTAATATGTACCGTAATATCAGGGTGTGGTGTAGTAAAGACGTTTATTTTTATTTGCATTCATATCTCGCCCTTTTAAATGATTTTATTTTGACTCAACGCATTGTTCAAATTGCTTTTTTTTCCATGTTGATAATTACAATTGAATTTAGTGTTATAAAAACAAAACATATAATGCTTTTGTTATATATAAAACATTTGAATCTCGTAACATAAAATCAAAAGGTGCACTAATTTTTTAATTTTTTTTTTGCTAACCATTAAATAAATATTTTTAAAAAAGGTGCCAAATTTGATGACCAAGAATAATTTTGTTGCATTTGACGACTAACAACTGCTAATTTCGAACACTGTTTCCAACACTATCAGAATATTCTTAAGATTTTTTTTTTTTTTTTTTTAAACACAAAGAAATGAGATGTTTAAATAAAGAAAAAAAAACACAGTAAAAATTCATTTTCTGCAAGGGGCTGTGCATATATAATGGGGCCTGGCACATAATATGATAAGATGTCTCAAAGGGGGGAGGGTGGGGCTTTTGATATCGTTATCAATTTTGATCCAACCGAAATTTTCTCTTTTTATTTGTAACTTGTTCTTTACATCAAAATAGTCTGTTCTTTATTTTTATAAAAATACAAAGCTACTATTAAAGTCATTAAATGGTTATAAAATTATTTAATTCCAAAATATGGAATTCCCTAACGTTTGGCATTCCAATTCTTCTGTCATATGTGTATTACTATATAATCTGCTGTTCGAGAAACCAACTAGTATGTTTGAAATTATACTTGTTGTGTTTACTAGTAAATAAATGAAAAAGAATGTTGTCCACCTGTTTTGTGGATAATGTCCCACCTCCACCCGTTCTGAGGCAAGTGCAAGAAGATATTGTTACTGTTGAATGCATTATATAGAAAAAGCTATTATTAAATACTTTTAAATAGTAACTATTTTTGTAACTATGCTATTTGTTATAAAGTTATATCACGTAGAAAGTGATAATTTATTGATTTCTCTTCATTTGAATGAATAAAGTATGCAAAAAATAAATGTATAACAATATCTGTACATCACTCCAACCAAAATAAAAAAAATTCCAAAAGTGAAAATTTGAATTTTAGACATTGATAACGATATCATTACCGGGAGTGAGGGGAGTGTTCAAGGTATGATATCGTAAGGGGGAGAGGGGTCCAAAATTATCCAAAAGTTGATAAAGTTTTATATGTACAGCCCCCAATTGCTGTTCATGGTTGGTAATGTGTGTGAATTCTTTCATGCAGTCGAGGTGTGATCTACACACCTCGTAATGCATGAAAAAATAGTTCAGTTACAAAATGCATATCACAACTGAAAATGCACATCCAGCTGTTATGGCTCACATAGACACTGCTCTAACCGAATTCTTTCCAATGTCTCTGTAGTGCACTGCAGTAATGTACACCAATTTCATTGAAATAGTGTAACATCATTAAAATACACTGCAAGTGATTTTTTTCCCCCATACATCATAATGTAATCGAATTCTTTCCAGCAACCCTGTAAACAAACTATATCTGCTACTTACCAGAAGCGTGTCCAGACTTTTCTCTCTGGGTCTTGTTTTTGTGAAATTGTGAACAGCTTTTTTAAATTTGTGAAAAATCCATTCCTAATTTTGCAAATTTGAAATGATTGTTATATTCAGGTTCTTTTTTTATATATTTTAACCCTCTAAGCAGTTTGCCTGTATTTTTCCGTTTCCCTAAAGCAGCTTAAATCTTTTGTAGACAAAAATAATTTTAGCAGAAAAGTATTTTAAAATGCATGTCAAATAAAGGGGCATGAAATGTATATCAGAAACAAACAGGGAAAGAAAATTTAAATTAACATTAGTTTTATAAGTATTTTTATGAAAATGTAGGAAAGCTCTCAAAATGCTCAGAGGTTTAAAGAAGATATATGTACATAAAATACATATACAGTCGAACCTCGTTATTCTGACACTCTAATGACCAGAAAAAAGTGTCGTCATAAGCGGGGTGTCGCGGTAACCGGAGTTGGAGAAAAATACGTTTATAAAAAGCTGTAATTTTAAGTAACTTAAAGCAATTTTAAATTAATAACTGTTCTTGCAGTTTTAAGCAAAATAAATACAAAAACAAAATTGAAAATAATAAAAATCCGATTTATGATGACTTGTTTTTTTATTGTTACATGAAACATTGATGAATTAAAGTTTGCTTGTCACAAGATGTGCTTCCTACAATTCTTTTTTCAATATTATACATTGAATTGTAATCAATATTCGTTTTTTCAGAAATAGATGTTAAATAATTTCTGATCATTTCAATGCAATGCAAATGCTTCGGTTTTAGTCAGATGAAAAACACCGTGTAACCACAAGAAAGCGCTGCCTGACCAGAACAAAAAGACCGCGAGTAGACTGATACGTCTATCGGGAGCTTAAGTGGGTCATTTATAGTATGTGATTTTATTTATTCAGATAAATGATTGAAATAAAATTTCTCATTTATCTCAATGGGTATTTTAGACACTTTGCGAAAAGTTTGGCTAAGACATTTCTTACCGCTTAATTTCCGTGCTCATAAGATGGGTTATGAAAAATGGACAATTTTCCTAAACCATCGGGATATCCAGAGTTGAAAATTACTCAACGACGCAAAATCCGGAGTTTATTTACATCATATACAGAAAATATATATACAAATCATATACAGATCATATATACAATATATACAAATCATATACAGAAAATCGGGATTTTGAAAAACTGTCGTGATAAGCGGAGTGACGTGAAAACCGGGTGTCGGGATAACGAGGCCCGACTGTATTATTTTTTATATATGTGAAAGTGACAGGTCAGATTTTACTTTTAAATGATAAAATTTGAAAAAAAAAATGAAATTTGCAGTTGAAAGCCTTTTTAAATGACATCATTTTCACAAATGAAAGTGAAAATGATGTTTTTCTTTGTTGAATGTTCAGTCTGTAATTTCCGATCTTAATGATAAGAAGTCAAAGTCTGTGAAAATGATGTCATATTGATGCAATTGCGCATGAAATGTTTGCAATTTCATGTTTTAAAATTGATAGTTTCTTATTAAAAAGATGTCAATCAACTTAAGCTTATTGGTGGCAATAATTGCTATCTATTTAAATGAAAACTAGATTTTATTTTTAATTGCAATGAGAAAATGACATCAACAAAGATAAAATAAGCCGTTCTGAAGAACTTTTTAAAAAATTAAGTAAAATATAAAACTGGAGATATTTAAAAAAATAGTTAGTGCCAGCTCACCTTCAAATATATAGCTTTCAGTTAAAAAATTATTAAAATTTGTTCAGTAGAAAACTTGGGGCAGATGACGAAATAACTGGTTTGTGTTTTCAATATAATAGAACATCAATATACAATACATTAAAATTCAGAACTACTTGACCTTTTGCAAGGTAAAACTGTTTCATTTACTGGGCATTTTAACCCTCATAAGGAGAAAATGATCATAGCTATACCGTTTCATCTTAATTTGTGCCTTTTCTAGATGTGTATGTATACACATAAAAGCAGGGAACTAAGATTTGAGTGGCGATTTTGTTATTGATTTCGATCAAATAATATTTTAGATTCATAACTTGTAGTACTTGTATTTCAGCATTTTAAAACTGTACTTTTTTATTCTATATTTAAGGCTGGCGGATCATCTGGTCTATTAATGGATTTGGCAGCTAATGAAAAATCAGTTCATGCTGATTTCTTCAATGGTAAATATATATATTAAGATACATTTAAAAAAATATATTGTCAGATTGTATTAATGCTGTTTGCAAACAGACTTTGTTTTGCATGGCTTTATTTTGCATGTAAGTGTTCTAAAATACCTTTCAATGTTTTTGTAAAAAAGAAAACAAATGAAAATGGTACTTCCTTTTTATATGGGCCTTGGCACACACAATAGAGAAAATAGGATTATTGAGTTAGGTAAGAAAAGCAAAATTTTTGAAATCAGTTTCTGGAAACCTGTATTTACATTTCCAAGTGTCATCAGCTTCTTATATTTTTATATAACTATTTGTTTAATGTTTGTATCATTTAATATGTACAATGAGAAGCAATTTATTTAAAATATGCATAAAAAAGCCATAATGAAATACAAAATATACAAGGTGATTCATAAAGATCGAAACAATAGGCTATTTCCTTAAATATTGACCCTAGACACATACTTCCAATTGCAAAGTTTCATAAAAAAATGTGCAAAATTTAATGACATAAGTTGTAACTCCATGGGGGGTCTATTTGAGAAAATATAAAAACTAAATTTTTATATGGCCCCCGTAGAGTAAAATTTCAAAATAGGAAATTTTTCCTTATCCATTTCTGAATTAAGCACAAAAAAATTCATCTCGATATCTGCAAAACTCACAGAGGTATTGAAATCCAAAATTCGTGACTTACATCATTTACCCATACCTCTGAGCGACAAGTAATTGACTCATTTTGAATGGAAGATAGGGATCATCCACAAATTGTATATTATTGAAAGTCGTTTTAAAACGGTGCCTCGCCTTTGGATATAAAACAGTAGCATATAGATTTTATATTAAACCTGCTTTCAAAATAAGCTGGAGGTCTTCACGGGTCGAAATATCCAGGTCCGGTGCCGAGCCGACTCATAGAAAATAAAGTTCGGCCTGGCCTGGAAAAAAAGTTAAAATCTTAGTCCGAGCACGGCCTGGCCTGACTGAATTTCTACAAAAATAGGTTATTTACGTTGATATGGTTAAAAATTGTTTCGTATGGAATGGAGGAGTTCTGATCAAAAATACTTATAGCTTTTCTTCATTTTTAAACAAGCACCAGAGGCTGTGATATTTATTTATTTTTTAATGAATCTCTATTTGTATGTAAATATTTCACTTATCATTTAATATCAGTTATCCATATTCCATGTATTAGAGACTTTGAAATTGCTATACAATAAAATCTTCTAAGACTGAATCACATAGGAAAGAAAAAAATGTGTTATAGACAAGTTCCCTTCTTAGGAAATGTAAATGTAGTCTATTCTTTTCTTTTCTCAGGTATTATTATATTTATTTTTCATGGATCAACATATTTTTCCATTTAAGACAGCATTCTGATTCTGTCATAGGCAGGTTCTTTTTCATTGGTTTTACTGTATTTTAATTTTTTTGCCTTTTACTATCCTTTAAAAAAATGAATTTTAAAGTTTAATTGTAAAATAATCAGGGTTGTAGTGGGTAGCTGCCCGGGTACCCGCCCAGCTACCCACCCAGGCTGGGTTTTTTTTTATAAAAACCCCAGGTTTTTTACAACCCTGAAAATAATGGTAATTAAAAAAATATATGCATTTTTTTGTAAAAAATTTTGGGCTGAGCCAAATTTTACTGATTTTTGCATGGATCAGGTAAGTTAGAGACAATGATTTTAATATGGGCTGGGTCGAGACCAGGACTGAAAATTTCATCCCATGCAGACCTAGGAAGAAGGAAGCCAGTTCCGGTTCGGAACGAAAAAATATGATAGGTCCGCCCAAGCCTTCAGAAAAAAGTATGGCCGGGCCCCAGAGTACAGATTTTTTCTAATGGCCTCGACGGGACGATATAAAACCAAAAGTTGTGAGGACTAAAATTATGAAAAAATTCTTAATCAGCATGTTAGAAAAAGCCTTGTTTTAAATCAACTGATGGACATTCAAATAGTACAGAAAGAAGGTGGAAATAGCCAAAGTTAAACTGAATCAGATGTTTAAGCTACAGGAAGGACTTACTTACAGGGGTGCAGAATATGTCCAATCTGGCGATCTAGGATCGGGGGAAATTTTTGCCAACTGGGGAAATTCTGCAAAAAAAAATATGCAATTGATTTCGATTTTAACAATGAATTACATAATTCTCAGAGATAGAAATATTTTCTCTACAATTAAAAAGATCCGTATGGTGACCTTCACAAAATCGAACTCAGGATAATATGTACCTACCATATATATTCGAACGTAAGTTGAGAAAGTTTTGAAAAAAAAAAAAAAAAAAATCTATACCTAAGGTAATACAGAATTTATGTAAGCCTATAACATATCGTAAAATTTTGGGGAAATTTTCATATGGATTTGGGGAAATTTTTGGAGTGAAAACATTTTCTGCACCCCTACTTGCAACTTTAAATTCGTTTTACTGCTTGATGGGGTTTTTTTTCACCATTTCTTGTCTTTAAATTATTATAAGTCAAGAATTGTTAAAGAAAAGAGGTGCAAACTTGGAACATGTCTTTTTTGATTATTTTACATTAATTTTGTTTCAGCAAATTTGAAAAAATATTTACTTTTGAAAATATGATTTAAAATAAAATAAGTTACATTATTTTTTAAATTTATATTTTTAATATTTTTAAAATTAATTTTTAAAAAAATTCTGAAACAAAATTCAAATTATATTTTCCTCTTTAATTAAATGAGAAATTTTTTCAATTTGACAAATAATGTTTTGAGTTATAACGATTTTAAATTACCCCTCTTAAAAAATATAATAATCATTTTAAATTTTTTGAAAAACTTTATGAGAAATTTTAGGATGTGATTTTGTTTGCAAATTACAGTCGAACCCCGTTAATACACGCCTTGCTTAATACACGAAACCGCTTAATATAATCGAATTTTCTTCGGTCCCTTGAAATACGCCTATCTTATGCATATAAAAAAAAACTCTTAATACGCAAACAGTTAATAAGCGAAATTTTATCAGTCCCTGGCAAAAAAACCCTACGTTTAATACGCGAATGAGCATGGTTCGAAACAGACGAGGTTTTAGAGGGAATATTTTCCCAAGCATTTTATACGACAATTCTTTAAACTATGATTTCTTTTTTTTTCTGTCAAAATTTAATGCAACCATGAATAGCTATACTAAAATATCAATTTCAACCTAACCCTGTTATAGGAGAATTCTTTCCCTGCCTCGATTACTTCGTATAGTCAAACAGGCCAGGAAGAGAGAAAAGAAAATTTTAATAACAATAATATAAAATAAGCAAAAATGCTGCTTTTCCCCTCACCAGGAAGATCCTGAAGAGATCTCCTCTGATAAAAGAAAAAAAGCGAACTTCTCCCACCACGAATGAGAAACTATGTGACGCCCCCTCCTAACTTAGAGCCTTGACAAACCGATAAACTGCACTCTAATTGCAGATTAAACACGCCAGTCTTCCCATTCGCTGCCGGGTCAGTTCTGTAATATCTTAAAAAGGAAGAGGGTCGCTATCGATAGAATCTAGTCTATGATATATCAGTCAGATATACAGTCCACCTGTGCTTTTAAAATTGTAATCTAGTCTATACTATGGCAGAAGAAGCAAAACATATTAAAACAAAGGCTCTCTCCATCACAGAGAAGTTACAAATTATAAATCATTACGGTGCCCAGGATGTCTCGAATAAGTCTGCGTTTGCCAAAGGAAAAGGCTTATCGAATTTAACTTTAAGTACTTTATTAAAGAAGAGGGATGCTGTTGTTAACTAAGCTTTTGTTGGGAGAACAAAGAACAAGAAAATAAAAACCGCCAAGTTTGAAGACATGGAGAAGACCATCTATGAGTGGTTTGTTCAAGTGCACTCTACGAATATCCCAATAAGTGGCCTGCTAGTCCATGATAAAGCTTCTGAAGTCGCTGCAAAAATGGAATTGCTGGATTTCAATGCCTCACATGAATAGATGGATGGATCGATTTAAAGCATGCCACGGAATAAATTTCAAGCAAGTGGGCGGTGAGTCAGCCACTGTCAACAATGAAGACGTCAATTGTTGGAAAACAAATGTGCTTCCGCAGCTTGTAAGGCTATGAAAGGAAAAATATTTCATGGGAAAAAACTAATGACCATCTTACTCTTTTGCTCATTGCCAACTCTGATGGATCAGACAAGTTAAAGCTACTGGTCATAGGGAAATCATGCAACCCGCGATGCTTTAAAAATGTAGAGATTCTTCCCTTCCTGTACAGAAGTCAGTGTAGAGCGTGGATGACCTTTTCAGCAAGGGTTCATAATTTTGTCCGGCGTATGGGAAAAGAATCGCGCCATGTCTTATTGCTTGTGGACAACTGTCCTGCTCATCCAAAAGATAACTAAGGCCTGAAGAATGTTCAAGTAGAATTTCTACCTCCAAATTTAAACTGTGTCACTCAGCTGATGGGCCAAGGAATAATACAGTCAAAGTAAATTACAAGACTCGCTTAGTATGATGATACCTTCACCAAATGGAACACGGCAGCAACTTTTCTTGCTATGAGTGTCGTCCTATTACACACATGCTTACCACAGTATGGGAGAGTATCACACCAACGACGATTGCAAATTGTTTTTGAAAAGCGGGTTTCGGAAGTAGCGATGACATAATTTAAACCTTAGAGCCAACCTTACATCCTAATTTTGAAGAAAACTGGCTGTGCACACAAGAAACTGTAGGGAAAGATTTTGTGGATTTAGACACGTTCATTAATATCGACAAAGATCTAGTCACCTTTGAGCTCGGGAGTCTAGATGACATCATCGCCGATGTAACTACGACTGATAAAGCAGAGGAGCAGGAAGAAGATGATGAACCTGTGCGTCCGGCCCCCATCCCCATTCTCCAAAGTTACGTATGCGTAAAGTTACATATGCGTTCAGTTTTGACGGGATTAGATTTAGATAGGGGTATTAGTTTTAGCAGAGTGAGTTGAAAATGCCCATTGGAAACTTCAGCTGATAACCCCAAACCTGTGTATATTAAATAGTTAAGGGAGAATAAAAGATATGGTGGCGAAATAATTACAAGATAAATGTAAAAACAATCTAACGTTTATTGAGCAAAAGATAAAAACAAGATTAAAAAGTGATTTAACAGACCTCATGACATTCAGGAAATGAACTGCATCAAAGAGTGACTGCCAATATGTAAGGTCCCATATACTGCTTCAATCATGCTGAGTCTAATGCTTCCATAAATAGGATTAAATTGATGAGAAACTTCTTTATAACAGATGACATTTCCATGAAGAACGTAGCAATAAACATTGCACGAAAACATAAATGATTTAGCTTTGAACTTCCCGACAAACGTGACTCTAACAACGATGTTTATTTAGAAACACTTAACACAGAGTCCACATGTCAATCCAGAGCCGATGTCAAAAACTATCCAACTCTCAAAAAAGGTAATACGAAGCGTTAAAATCAAAGTAAATCATTCCGATGTCAGCTTATTAAGATGTGCAGAACTTTCAGTTTCACGTCAAACGCCATTTCAACAATCAAGGACGACCAGCTGTTAGTGACTAGGAATTGAAGTAAGAGGAAGAGGTAAGTAAGCCAAGGAAACATTCATATTTATACAAACCGGGAGAAAGAATAATAACTCATCACGCAATTCAACGGGCAGCTAATGATGTATCCAGAGTGACGACGTCGTGACGAAGTGTCGTACATCTGATGTGCCGTAGGCTTGAACGAAAGACGCCATCTAGTGGCGACCGTGAACCATGCGTCAAATGAAAAAGCTACGTGCCGTTGAAAGCGTGGGAGAAACAGATGGAAAACGGAAAGTACGATAAATGTAAACAGAGTGGATAAATTAAAGAGATGATGACAGAAGTTAATTTAAGGTAAGTAGAATGATATTTAAATTAGATATTATATCTGAAAGAAATAAAATGTATTGTTTAATAAAAGTGAATATAGAGGAGATAGATATATTGTTATGTAAAAGTAAAATGTAGAGGGAAATTCCCGGACAGTGGCAAGACAGAAGAGGGTAATTTACATATATCAAATGCCACCCCTCTTGACACTGGAACGGAAGGACAGAAGGGCAAATGCTCACAGAACCACTACCATGACCTAACAACATACGAGACATGCAGTGTCCACCAGAGCTAACAATACGCCCCCCCCCCCCCAAAAAAAAAAAAACCCAACTACTTAAAAACAGTAAGGCTCAACCTTACACAATATATCCATGAAAACACAATCCCCCCTGGGATTACAGAACCAGCAGCCACTCAATGATGTAACATTAACCACTTCACCGGCTGCCCCGAGATAAGTCGGGGGTAAAAGCACTGTTTCCCCAAACCTGTCGCCGGTGAAGTGGTTAATCTATATACCTTAAAAGATAAATGTAACATATAATACACATAAAATATTAGTAAAAACACACATTTCTCAGATCCCCCCCCCCATATTTGAATCATCATCCCAAAATTCAATCATTACAAATTCAACATGATTGATTTAAAATTTTATAATGTAATGAAGTCAAGGCATATAATGTTGTACAATTTCTTAAAAAAATTTATAAATGAAATTGCATGTGTAAACCTCCACCTAACAAGATTATAACTACAAATTGCCTCTGCCAAAATTCAAAAAATGCGCACTTATATTTATATAAAAAGCAATTCCCTGAAAATTTCAATATATGTGGCAGCCCTACCCAAAAATAACGAATTGCTTCCAATTTATGTCAAATACAATTCAACCCACTTAATGTCAAAGAAAAACCAACCTTACTACAAACAGGTAACCTTTGTTAGCTACTCAAAGGCACCCCTTGGCAAAAGTCGATGATGCTCCAAAGATGACAAATGCTCCATAAAACTTTACTTTTTTAAAATTTATAAAATAAGGTTTCTATTTTTAAAACCCCCCTAAATTGTATTTTTAAAAACGAAACTTCAACAGACTTCCTCCGATCACTACAATATACCTGAGAATCCTGATAAATAAAAAATTAATCTTAAACAGAAAAAGACTAGACTGGTGAAATAAGACACCTTCCACAGGGCCTACCAACATGCTGAAAAATTGTATCAGCATTCCCTAACAGCTCAGATGCTGAAGCACGCACTCATTCCAAAAGAAAAACAATTTCTCCATCCGGTGGTACCGGAGACCAGATAAAGAAATTTGCCTTTGGCCAAAGGTCTTCATTCACACCGACCCATACCACATAAACACGCAGGTATATATACAACCAAAAGGGTCCTTGAAGTTACAACTAAACCTTAATAAAAATCTCTAAATTCAACAACTATAGGAGCAATTTGTATTTCTATCCATGGAAAAACTAATTTTTTTACATCTTGACATCAAAGGGAGAAAAGGAGATTTATACATTAGGAAGGCATGTAAGTGAGTATCAAGTGCAAAAGGCTGATCAAGTTCTATCATTAGATGAACCAAATCTTAAAAACTTTGCAAACTTGACCCTAAAAAGATTATGTTCTAAAACAACAGCCAACCATTTCTAATTTAAAAGGATTACATAAACTTGGGCAACAGGTACCCATCATAAATACCAATTTGCTTAACCACTGGGAAAAGGACCTTACACAGCTTTAAATTTTTAAACAAAACTTCAAATACACTAAGTATTCTCACTTTCATGATCTAACCATCCAAAGCAACAAATATATTCCATCAATCTAACCAGTAGACCTCTAAAATAAACTGTCAATCATTTCTAAAAAGTGAAGTTGAATCACTAAAAGGTTAACATTTGCAGGTTAACAAGATTGCTGGTTAACAAGGTTAACAAGATTGCTGGAGGTTAACTTCAGATAAGCCAATGAATCACAAATTCCCAGGGCTTAACACATTACTGGAGCTCTTTCTCATAAGCATTAAAACTTATTTAAAATGAAGTTAAATTCCGGAATCTCTGCTTTCATAATGATCTCTGATCATTTACACTAAATCCACATGCCAATGAATGAACATGCCACACGCCAGAAGGGGAAAGGTTAAAAATCTTTTAAAACTTATGAAAACTTAAACAATTATAAATATTGCACATGTAACATTTAAAGCTAAAACCAAAAAGTCCCCCCCCCCCCCAAATCAAAATAATGTTTCCCTCAGGTAATAAAAATCACAGTGTCTTAAAATAATACATGACACAAGATACTTATACCAAGAAAACTAATGTAAATGACTAGAGGAAACTAACATGGCCAGCCCAAGTCACATGAGTTTAATTTAAATAAAGATAAAATAATTAAATTAAAGCATTGCCGTAAAAAGGTTTCTTAACTAGAACCCTGATATAGGATTCAAATACTAAGTGAAGACACAAATTACTTATCTTTACACTTAAATTTAAAAATTTCAAAAGATCTTAAAGAAAACACCATTAAAATTTATAGGCAATGCAAAAAAAAATTTAATTCCTATTATAAATTATATTAAATTGAAAATAAATAGGTCACTTAAAAAGAGATTTAAAGAAAAATTTAAATTAACTCCAATTAATGGCCAAAAATTCATTATCTTAAGCATGAATATAAAAGCTCTACTTTTAAAAGATTCCATTGTTGTGGACAGCTGAAATGAGAACATGTCAAAATGCACATTTATATTGGGGAGGAGAACATTAATCAGGGCAAATAAAGCAGCATGAATAAATTAAACAGATTTCTCTTTATTAACAAGATATAGCATAATCATGAAACAGTAAATAATTATGTCACTTAAAGTAAAAGCATCTTAATCAACCGACTTCTCATATAGCCCAGCTATGCACATGACTAATTAAAAGGATAAGTCTAAGTTGAAAAAAAAAATTTAGCAAGAATTAAGTGACAATTTCAAAAAAAAATTAGATTAAATGTTCAAGAAGGGTATAAAATAATTGTAGCTATTGTACTTGACCCTCTGATAAATTAAAAGCAAAAGGTAAGCATAAGTTCAAAAAAAAATTCTTAGCTCTTACAGATATAGAAAATCAAACTTATTTGTAAAAACTATCAAAAATTTTGGGTAATCGGTCCTGTTTTTCGAACTTCCAAAAATATTGACAGTAACAAAACCATCCAATATTGATAGGACGATCAGAGGTAAAGTCAGATAGAAACCCTCTGCATTTCCCATAATCAAATTAAATGGCAAAGAAAACAAGATGAAAATAATTAACAAAAATTAAAGAAATTCAAACAACTGTTGATCAATCTATTAAGTTTAAGAATGTACATTTAAACTATAAATAATTTAAGAAGGCCAAGGATTAGTTTAGATAAAACAAACTGTATAAACCCAAAGTTAATTTAAGTCAGGCAGATAGGCAACATGCATAATCTGTGAACAGAAATTATGCTACTCTTAAAGAATTGCCCCCATTTAAAAAAAAATTTAGATTTAACCTGACAAGATAGTATCTAATTAATGAAATCTGTAACATAAAAATCATAATTTAATAAAAGATTCTTACCCTGATCAATTAAATATCAATTTTGATCATGAAAAAAATCTCCCCTTTTAAAATTTGCATAAAAGGTTTTACTTTAAAACTATTATACTGATCTACAGTATGATGATTCCGAAACTTGAAAAAACATTTAATTATACATTAGAAAAGCACATTAAAAAATCAGCAGAAAAACAATCATGGCAGTTGAAATTTGATGGAGTACACAATAAAAATACCAAGACTCATTAAAAACATAAATCACTTAAATAGTGAGGGACTGAAAAAATTGTAGTGGCGTCCTTGAAAGGTTGAAACAATGCTGGCTAAAGATGACTCTGGAACAAAACTGTTCAACTTTAAGTCAAAGATGTCATTCCGAAAGTTCCTTTATAAGCAAAAGAAAAGTTAAAAGTTTAATCTTTATATAGCCCCTAAGCAGGCATATATTGTAGAAAAGCCTCCATCTTTACAATCACTTCTACCCAGCACGCAACCACTGCGCTACTGGTAGGAACACTAATTGCAAATCTCTGGAAAAATATTGCACTAAACTTTGACCATATAGTGAACTTTCGATGGGACAGCTTTAATTAAAAATGTGATGTTTCACACCATAACATATCACCAAATGAAGAAGCATAACAGTTGAAACCACAGCAGTTGATTCACTTTCACAAAACTTTAACTTCAGCACTATTTGAAGACTTGGAAATACGCAAAACATTTTTATAAAAAATGCAGATTTTAGAACGGCTTTCAGCGATGTAGGCGATGTCACTATTTCCATTTATTACCACACTTTAAAATAGAAAACTTTCATCTTTTCAGCAGTAAAAACTTGCAGTATTCATGTCATGAGGTCAAAAAAAATTTCAGGCTATTTAAAATTTATTCTAAAAACTCTAAGTTACTTTTAAAAAGAACTGCAAATAAGCCATATTAACTTTATTTACTTTAAAGAAAATTTCAAAAAACATATAACTTAATAAACATAAAAGTAATAGAAATTAACCGCCCCCCCATCGCAAAGCATCGCTAAAGAGCTGATGAGGTCAGCGTTCACCACCATAATGCCGAACCCGTAAGGGTTAAGTTCGGTAATTATAAAGAAAAACAAAAATATTGGACAATCTCTTAAAAAAAATTTTGATAAAAACAAATAACTTACAATTTATTTACTATTATAATGAAAAACGATTTTAAGTTTCTATTATATTATATTAAACTATTCACATGGTTAGGGTTAGGCCCATAACCTGACGGGATTAGATTTAGATAGGGGTATTAGTTTTAGCAGAGTGAGTTGAAAATGCCCAATGGAAACTTAAGCTGATAACCCCAAACCTGTGTATATTAAATAGTTAAGGGAGAATAAAAGATATGGTGGCAAAATAATTACAAGATAAATGTAAAAACAATCTAACGTTTATTGAGCAAAAGATAAAAACAATATATAAGTTAACTTTATATGCATTCAGTAATTCATAAATATAATTAACAGTAACAAGATTAAAAAGTGATTTAACAGACCTCATGACATTCAGGAAATGAACTGCATCAAAGAGTGACTGCCAATATGTAAGGTCCCATATACTGCTTCAATCCTGCTGAGTCTAATGCTTCCATAAATAGGATTAAATTGATGAGAAACTTCTTTATAACAGATGACATTTCCATGAAGAACGTAGCAATAAACATTGCACGAAAACATAAATGATTTAGCTTTGAACTTCCCGACAAACGTGACTCTAACAACGATGTTTATTTAGAAACACTTAACACAGAGTCCACACGTCAATTCAGAGCCGATGTCAAAAACTATCCAACTCTCAAAAAAGGTAATACGAAGCGTTAAAATCAAAGTAAATCATTCCGATGTCAGCTTATTAAGATGTGCAGAACTTTCAGTTTCACGTCAAACGCCATTTCAACAATCAAGGACGACCAGCTGTTAGTGACTAGGAATTGAAGTAAGAGGAAGAGGTAAGTAAGCCAAGGAAACATTCATATTTATACAAACCGGGAGAAAGAATAATAATTCATCACGCAATTCAACGGGCAGCTAATGATGTATCCAGAGTGACGACGTCGCGAAGAAGTGTCGTACATCTGATGTGCCGTAGGCTCGAACGAAAGACGCCATCTAGTGGCAACCGTGAACCATACGTCAAATGAAAAAGCTACGCGCCGTTGAAAGCGTGGGAGAAACAGATGGAAAACGGAAAGTACGATAAATGTAAACAGAGTGGATAAATTAAAGGGATGATGACAGAAGTTAATTTAAGGTAAGTAGAATGATATTTAAATTAGATATTATATCTGAAAGAAATAAAATGTATTATTTAATAAAAGTGAATATAGAGGAGATAGATATATTGTTATGTAAAAGTAAAATGTAGAGGGAAATTCCCAGACAGTGGCAAGACAGAAGAGGGTAATTTACATATATCAAGTTTTCTCAGACAGTATTCATTGTCACTGGGCGAAGGGCCCTCTACGAGCAGGCCTTACCATCACCTGAATAGGACTGAAAACAATGTGACTGCATGTCAAACAGGCCAAAATTGATACAGTATCTGTTCAGGAAATAATAAGACTGGATTTTTAGCGGCAAGCACAAGGCCGAAGAGGCGGAATTTGTGGTGAGGAAAGTAAGCTACAGAGTCTAGCAGAAGTCAGTTGGCCGAGAAATAATGTCGAGATGAAACTTCGAGAGAAAAAAATGTCGAGATGGGAAAAGAATGCACCATTCTTTTCCCAAATGCCTGACAAAATTATGAACCTTTGTTGAAAAAGGTTGCCAGTCATCCACGCTCTGCGCTGACTTCCGTACAGGAAGGGAAGATTCTCGACATTTTTGGCCTTTGCAGCACACGGAGACACGAGTTTGAAAGGGGCCTTAGGTTTTCAGAATTCAGCAGAGTGTCGAGTAGCAATACGCCAGAAAGTTTTGTGTAAAGCTAAACAAATTGGCTAACTGAGACACTTGCCATGTTACAAGAAGCCTATGGAAAGGATTTTTCGTTCAAGGCTCAATTGTTTAGTAGGCACAAAGCCTTGAAAGACGGAAGAGAGGGCGTCGATGACGAGCAACACACTGGGCATCCATCAAGTTCTCAAACTTCAGACAATGTGCTTAAAATTAAAGTGCTTTTGTTGGACTCTGATTGTCACATGAGTGACCTAATGACTGCGAAGACGATGGGACTTACAAAATTGATTGCACATCAAATCATTACGGAAGAACTTCAAATGCAAAAAATGTGTGCCAAGCTAGTTCCTTCAAAGTGACTAAATTCTTTGGAAAACACAGCATCACAATGCTGCCCCCAACCATCGGTCAACACCGATCTGTCACCGCCGGACTTTTCTCTATTCCCTCGGTAAAAATCCAGCTTAAAAGGTCATTGTTTTGTCAATCTGGAGAACTTTCAGAAAAACGCAATGCATGTTCTGAACAGCATTCCAGTTGGAGACTTCCAGGCAGACATAAAAGGGTGCAGAGTGATTGGCAAAGGTGTATTAATGCAGGAGGAGGCTATTTTGAAGAATATTAAGTGTCTGTAAAATTATCTTCAAATAAACGAATTTTATGGAATCGGTCTCATTACTTCTTGGACAGATCTTGTAGCTATTTTGCCAGAATGTAATTTTTATGTCATTATTTAGTTTATTAAATTTTATATTGATTGCTTTTGCTTTTTATATTGATTTTTTATTATTATCAACACTGTTCCCTATTTGTTCTGTATACCTAACAAGGATTTTAATTTTGTTAACATTAGTTTTAGTTAACATGTTTAGCAGAAATTTTTGTGTTCGTTTTGTTCCATTTTATGTGTCATACAAAATAAATCTAAATTTGAAAAGACTTCTTGGATTTTTACCTATGACAATAACACTTATTTGAATTTCCAACTTTCAAATGTTCCTGCTTAATAAGCACATAATGATCGAAACAAATATAATGTCATTTTATGTCATAAAAAAGCTGAAAATTGTCAAAAAGATGTGTTTTATCCGTATAGGTTGTTATTAGATGGACCACTTGACGAAAATTCGCGACCTTTGCTTAATATGCGAACCTGTTTAATATGCGAATTTTCATCGGTTCCTTAATTCGCGTTTTAACGGGGTTCGACTGTAAATGGTTAACCATTACAAAAAAAAAAAAAAAAAAAAAAAAATCCTAACTCAATCAATAAATATATTTTTTACATGTGTCCTGGAACTCTTAAAATAACATTGTTTCTTGAATTACACACATTTCAATTTGTGTTTAATGTCTTAAAACCTGACGAATTATTTAAATGGGGATATATCTGTGAATTTTTCAGATATGAAGATAGAATTTTTTGTGTTTAATTCAGGAATGAATAAGGAAAACTTTCCCAATTGGAAATTTTACCCTATGGCAGCCGTATAAAAATTTAATTTTCTTATTTTCTCAAATAGACCTCTCATGGAGTTGCAACTTATCTCATCAAATGTTGCACTTTTTTTTTAAATGAAACTTTGCAATTGGAAGGATGTGTCTAGAGGCAGTATTTAAAGAAATAGCCTACTTTTTCAATCTTTATGAATCACCTTGTATAATTATGGATACATAAATGAGCCATATAAGATTAGAAATTCTTTCATTGGCAACCAAAATCATCTTCATTTCTATTTATTTTACAATATTTTGCAAGAAATTGCACTTCTTTAAAATGAAGTTATACAAAGACCCCTATAAAAGTTAGTTATAATAATGTTACTGTTAAGACTTTCTACTTAAAGCTGTTTTAATTATTATTATTCAAATTAATTTTATAGATATAATAATTATTTTTAAAAATTTCATATTCTGTTTTGAAATAGATTAAAAATTTATTTTTCTAAAAGATTGCCAGATTAATCCTAGTTTTATATACTTATCTTCTGTAAATCATGAAATGCAAAGAAGTTTGGATCACAGCAGCTACAGCAAAACATGCTAAAACAAAATCACAAGGGACTGGAGAAAAATTCTCTTTCAGACAGATTTCTGTTTTGTGTTTTAAAATGTACACACAATCTGTTGAATATATATCATATTTAAGTATTGTGCGGCAGCGCAATACTTATTTATTTCCAGTATCACTTCTCAATGTTAAATTAACATAGAAAAGCCTATGGAGCTGATAACTTTTTTGACTTTTCTTCCCACCTTTTTGTTCCTGATATCACTCATTTTTTATTCTTTGCTAATTTTAATAATATTATAAATTTAAAGTGTAAAAACATTTGCCTGGCATTAGGGTCAAAACGAATGATAAAATGCCTTTGCATATCGGTGGGTTATAAGGCAGAAAGTAACGCAGTCTATGTTTTATTTCGATTATTCAAATATTTTTCCTAATAATTACAAATTTCGCTATTTTCATTGAAAATCAATGGGCATTTTCCTATAAAATTTAACATTATTTCTTATTGTTGCAAAAAATTCAAAAGCCGTGATAAGTTTTTGTCTCCAGCAATTAATTTTCACTTGAAAGATTTTCACGTGATAAATGAAGTTAAAATATTTTTTTTTAAGAATTAAAAATACGATGAATATGGCATCATTGTGGAAATAAAAATGACATTCTCAAACATTTGTTATAGACCAGGAGGCGACAGCACAGACAATCACCACATCGAGTTCACAGCTGAAATTGCAGAATTAGTTAAAAATCGATTTGCATATTAAAACGCAATCGATCTGCCATGTCATATCTTGGTGGAAAACACCTGAAAACCCAATTTTAGTGGTTGACTCATAGGTTTGCCATTGTGTTTTCCTGCACCCAGTCCTCCATGTTTTCATACCTTTGGGTGCAGGAAAACACAACGGTAAACCTAAGAGTCAACTGTTAAAAACAGGTTTGCAGGTGTTTTCCACCAAGGTATGACTTGGCAGACCGATTGCGTTTTAATATGCGAATCAAGTTTTAACTAATTCTGGAATTTCAGCCGTGAACTTGATGAGGGGATTGTCCATGCTGCTACCTCCTGGTCTGTTAATAATACAAGAAACATTAATATGAGTAAATACAGAAAGTAGGTGAATATGACTTCAAAAATTGAAATATATGTTACTGATACTGATTCTTAAGCGTGACTATCAGTTACATACAGATGAGTGTGTAGTTCGATTAAAAAGTTGTTAACTTTGTGATTTATTTATGTTTTCTTTTATTTATTTATTTATCGATGAAATTTTAATTTTGTTAAGGAATATTAGCTGGAAACCAATTCTGAACTGTTTCTATTATGTTTTAAAACTGTGTAAAAATTGAAATTTTCCGACGTTTAGAAGTTAATAAATTTTCAAATAAGTGAAATTTATTTTACCAGTCAAATCATCAATATGACGTCAGCGTTACACACAGACATTTTTTTGCTGTGTAATATATGTATTGTTCATAGGCAGTTTCTTTTTGTATCAACAAGAAACAAAAAATAATGGATCCTATCAGTGTGACGTCACGAGGCAACTCAACTCCACATATGAATTGCAAATTGGATCCAAACAAACACAAAAAGTTCAGAGTGTATAAGAGATACACAATGCCGTCAAAACGGCTTGCAATATGAAGCCAGATATCGCTCAAATCATTCACCCCAAACAAGACGAGCACTTGGAACCATGATTGAATTATTTGGAATGGGAGACCAAAGAAGATTTCAAAGCAACCTGCAATTGTTTGGACTGAATTGTGACTGGTTTTAATTGATTTCATGGTTACATCTTTAGTTTCATGCTGAACCATCATATTTCCTCCCTATCTGTCTCTGAACTCTGTGATTTTTTTGGATCCAGTTTATGGTTGATATGCGGAGTTGAGTTGCCTTTGATGTCACCGCTGATGGGGTCCATTATTTGCATTTTTTAAAAAGATAGGGACTTTTAACGTTATGTCTATGGTATTTTTTATCTAAAATTTTTCCCTCAAGGTCTTTAGTCATTTTTTTGTATGACACAGAAATGACTGGTGTTGCCGCAAAATAAATACCCCAAGTTAAACTTAGGTAACAATTTCCTCTTGCGTTTTCATCATTCCCTGCGAGGAAAAAGGATAAAAATTTTTTAAAGTAAAACTGCCGTTTTTTTATGTCTTACTGTATAACAGTTATACTGTTGTTACATATTAGCATTAAAGATTTAACAATATTTTTGCATTCATAGCTTTCCCGAATGGAAAATGGGAGTAACTAAATTTAAATAAATTTTGATTTTTTATCCTCAGATTGGAAGTTTTTGTCCAAACAACGATAACCTGTATTATTGCTTTCATGAAACATTATGGATTAATCATTGGTAAATTACACCACAAATTGTGATACGATAATAAACCTTAATCATGGTATATCCTGTTAATTTTGAAATGAGTTCATCTGAATGCTGTAGTTATTAAAAAATTTGACATGTTAAACAAAAACATAATTTGCAGAAAAAATTAAAAAGAAAACAATTTGTTTCCTGCATTGTTTAAGCCCGAGAAGGGACAGATATTAAGATATTTCATTCAGTTAGCTGTACGTTTGATGTTAAATTTTTGTAACAAATAGGTTAAACCAATTGAACATTATAAAATAAAAATAAAATTCAAACAATATGATACTTTAAACACCCTAAAAACTTGGATTCCGCTCAAATGAAAGCGAAATAAATCTTAGACTTTTTCCATTTATTAGTTGTAAATATTTGTATAGCAGATTTTGTATTATGTTTATGATGACTGTACATAAAATCACAAGGAAAGTCTAAAATACAAACCTTTAAAAAAAGTAAGATTTATTTCGCTTTAATTTGAACGGAATCAAAGTTTTTAGAGTGTTTGAAGTATCATATTGTTTGAATTTTATTTTTATTTTTTAATGTTCAATTGGTTTAACTTATTTGTTACAAAAATTTAACATTAAACATAGAGCTAACTGAATGAAATATTTTAATATTTGTCCCTTCTTGGGCATACACAATGTAGGAAATGTTTTCTTTTTTAATTTGTTCTGCAGATTGTTTTTGTTTAATTATTTTTTGTCTGTGCCATAAAGTTTTTCTGCTAATGGCAAGGTTCACTGCATATAACTAGTTTATGCCAAAAAAAAAAAAAAAAAAAAAAATAAAAAAAATCCATGTTTTAAAAGACATAATTAAAGGTGTTCACTGGTTACAGGGTCTTTAAGAGAAAAAGCTGCAGTGAAATTTTAAAATCTGTCACTCTTTGGTATGATTTTTAAAATTTGTCAACTTGGCACACTTTTACATCTTGTCTTCTGGAGTTGCAATCCTGTGCTAAAGTATGCAAAATACATCATTTTAAAAGACATAAACAGCTACAAAATACCAAAATTTGTATCCCCCCCCCTCATTTTTTCTCAAGATAGATATTTAAACAATAACTTTTTGTAATGAGTTCTAAAATTACCCCCCCCCCCCATTTTTTTTTTTTTTAATGCAAAACTTTTACATAACTTTCAAAGCATTATTTTTCTTTTTTCAGGAAAATATTCTTTCTTTGTCTCAGAAGGGCAAGCCTATGTTGTAGGGTAGAGACCCCTTAGTCTCATGTTCAACGGATTTTATACAACGCTCCTTAGTTCTTGAGAAACAGTAGGGTATAATATTATAATACAACTTAAATAATTACTTTGTAATGAAATAATAACGTTGTCGTAGCTCACTTGGAATGGCGTTTTCTCGTTGTCGCTCTGGTATGATGCCGGAGCGTGCTGCATTTGTTTTTCTCATTTTTTACTTTATAATACTTGTTATTATTATATTATACTTGTAATTATAATTTAATAATCTCATTGTCAATTAAAAATGATAGTATTTTGTAGGGTCAGGTGGGGGAAAGTGGTCATAAAAACAGGCTTTTCAAACTTTCAGAGGATATAAACATCAGAATTTCTGTGATGTTTTCTAAAATTTTGGGTGTTATTTTACATTACATTACTCTAGAGTACATCCATATCCATTTCAGAAATATTTTGGGGGAATAACACCTTTTTATAACATATTTTTCCAAGCTTGTTTTTATGACCACTTTACCCCAGGGGGTGGGGTAAAGTGAGTAGTGCATGGGGTAAAGTGGTCACATTGAAAAAGTGTAATAAAAAAATAAACTAATGAATAAAAAGTGACATTTTATTATTTACAAACATTTTAAACAACCTTTATAATAAGTTATCTGCCATTTTATTTTATTAAAGTGTAAATTTGTAGTGTTAAAATTGTTTGTTGTTAAAATTTGGTTCTTCAAGGATTTTGATCACATCTGATTCTGGAAAAGTATAATGATTGCCAAATTTGGATTTTTTTTAACATACTTTAAGAAAAAGAATCATGTTTTTCCCCAATAAATTGCTTTATTGATTTCTTCATTTCATATCTTAGCAACACTCAAGGTCCTATAGATATGGTTTGAGATGTCATCTTTAGCGATTATAAATGGATTCAAAAGAGAACGTTGACTAGGGATATTTTGTTGTTGTTTTTTTACTCTTGGAAATTTAAGCAACTTTTAAGTATCCCATTCCTCTTGTTATTTTTGCAGATATAATGCAAGTGTTTTTTCTGTCAATACTACCCCGATCTTGGACTGGACACATTTCCTTTTCCTTTAAAACTATGTCTAACAATTCTATTCACATCTGAAATGACAAATGAGTGTAGATAATGTTGCCAATGTAGCTTATTTTAATTTTTTTTACATATTTTGCAGTCGGCTTTCTTGGTACTGTTTCTTTAAAATTCCTTTCCAGGCTTTTTTTAATGGGGGAAAATACACAAGGATCTAAAGGTTGTAGACTATGGCTTGTATGAGGTAGCAGGCAGAGTATTATAATGTGATTGTCGATAGCTATTTTTCACGGCGTCATAATTCATTTATGTCCATCACAATCATAAATAAAAGGGCAGGCTTTTGTAAGCTTTCGGTATGCTATCTACTTAATAAAATGATCCATCCAAGATTCAAGTACCTGCATCTATCCAGATTCCATGATTCATACAATGCTCCTGCACGACCACCCTTTATCCATAATTCATATATGCTCACTCATAAACTGCAAATGGAAGAATGTAATAACCACTAGCTGATATACCAAAAGGAACACTAAACATTATCTTTCCTTTGGTTTCTGAATTTTATATAATGCATTGCATTGCGTAAAATTTTTTAAACTGAACTATTTTAGATATCCATATCCATTCCAGCCTCATCAACATTAAAAATTCTTTCAGGACTTTCTTGTGTACCATTTTCTTATATAATACAGGTATAGGTATTAGAAAAAGTAGTTAATGTGTTGGTTGTTAAATTAGTTGATGTAACCTTTGCAAGCAATTCGAGTTTACACTTAGTTAATTCATTCACTATTCTGAACCTATTAAAAATTAAACCTAACCTTTTTTAACCCCTCATATTATAAACTATTATTAAATAATAACTATTTGCAGTTAGTTTTTAATAATTATTAGTATTTAATAAACTGGCATTCTATATAATGAATAATTTAACTCAAATCAAATATCTATAAGTTAAGCCTAACCCTATGACCACTTTACCCCATGTAACTAAAACTATTATAAAATAAAATCTGTGATAAATATAACTTAGCTATAAATGAAAATATGTTCTTGAGATATGTGAAAAGCTTTCTGAACTGCCAATTAAACAAAATTTGGGCTAAACAAAATGCAGCAGAAAAGTTAATTAAAGAGTTAAAAGAATAAGGTGTAACAAAAACAGACAAAATGAGTGCTCAGTGGCTCAAACATGTTACTAAAAATGTTTTTTTGAGTGAGAAACTTTGATCAATATTTAATAAATCTAAAATTAAAAGAAAATTTCTCAAATTTCTATATTAGTCAGGATTTTAGCCCTTTTTATGAATTATGACCACTTTACCCCGCCTGACCACTTTACCCCACCTGACCCTATCAATTATAATTTTAACTATTTACTTCTTTATTTGTAACTAAATAGTTGTATAAAACATCATAAAACTGTTAATTTTTTAAAATTTTTTTTGAACTCATTTGAATATCTATTTTGAACTCAAAAGATCCAGTTATTCAATTTACTTATGAAGTTGAAATTGATAATAAATTGTCATTTCTTAATGTGTTGGTCATTCGTCAGCTTAGCACATTTGACAATTGCGTTTACCGAAAACCTTTTGTTGTCACCCCCCCCCCCCCTCCCATTTTAATGGACTTTACCCGGGAATGACAAAAGCTACGCCTCTGTAGGTATATAGCCTCTGAATATGACTGTTTATTGGACGAAGGGGAAGCAGCGTTAAAAAATTCTGCACGCTTATTGGTGTTTTCCTTTTATATACCTACTTTGATGTCACATGGGTAAAGTCCATTCATGTCACCCCCCCCCCCCCCCCACACACACACACACACACCCTCGCAAAAAGCTTCGGCTTTTCTTTATTTGATTAATAGAGCTCGCTTAATTTGTTCAGATAACAATTCCCTTGTTGCAGAATTAAATTATATTAGATCTGTTGCTATTGATTGTGGTTTTTATCTTATATTAATAATTTAATTTCTCATAGTCTTAATAAATATGTTAATAATCCTGATTCTTCTGTTTCTAACCTTCTTTTTCTAACCTTATCATTTTACCATTTTATAGTAGTATTAGCTTTAAAATAGCTAATATCTTAAGACATTATGATTTTAATGTGATTTTTAAACCAGTTAATAAATTAACTTTTTCACAGTTTAAGGATCAAATTCCTCCTCAAAATTATTGGGGTGTTTACTATATTCAATGTCAATGTGGTTTGTCCTATATTGGAGAAACTAAACAAAAACTCTGTTACAGAGTCAAAGAACACATAAACTAAGTAAAGAAAAAAGAATTCGAAAAATCCTCTATTGCTTCTCATTGCTGGGGGGAGGGACATAATTTCAGTTTTGACTCCGCTACCATTATCAAGAAATGCATTACTCCTCTAGATTTAGACTTTTTTGAAGCTGTTCATATCCATAGATTAGGGATACTCCCCTTCAAATCATTAACCCCTTGGTTAACGATTTGTCTAGTGTACCTTACATCTCAACTTTCGGGGTGGATTTGTTGTGTCATGACACTTCTCATCCGCTTTGATTTTATTGGCTGTTGGAACTTGATGGTCCTTTGGTATTGTGTTTTCTGACATTTGGGTTTTCGCTATGCATGTACTCGGGGGGGAGGGATATTGTTTTTATAGATTTTGTACACTGATGATGTGAGTCCAGGAACTCACGAAACGTATACGTCTGTTCACATTACCTTGTGTATTTTATTGTGTGTTTAAACGTTGTTTTGGCGATTTGTTAATTTTTTTGTTAAATCACTTTTTAAATGTATTTCGTACATTCTTTATCGATTCAATGAAATTGAATAATTGTGTCAATCCATGATTTAAAAAAAGAAACATCATTTAAGTACTGCCTTAACAAGGGAAGTCAATACAATGGTAATATTACTCTGTTTTTAAAATAACAAACATAATTATATTGAAAATTAGTATAAGAATTAAATTACCTATTTTTTGCATAAAGATTTTAAAATTTGCAATACGTATGCTTGCTCTTTCAATTATTTTGCTTTCACATTTATCTTCTTTCTGCTTTTAAGTATATTTTATTTGAACATGTTTTATTTTCTTATAATTATATGGCGCCACAACAGGTTTTGTAACGATTTTGGAATTTTTATTATTCAACAATAGATCCATTAAAAAAAAAAAAAACCCTTTAAATGATGAGAAATAATGGTTTAAAAATCAAAAATGCTAAATTAAAGTATAAATATGTTAACATTGTAATTAAGGTAGGTACGATGTTAAGATATTTAATTAAGATCATTAAATTATAATTACAAGTATATTTATAAAACAATAAATGAGAAAACAAATGTAGCCAGCTCCGGTATCGAACCCGAGTCCGTGGGACAACGAGCAAATGCCATACCAACTGAGCTACAATCATCATTATCCTTTCGTTACAAAGTAAGTATTTAAACTATGCTATAATATTAGACCCTCCCCCTCCCCTGTTTCTCAAGAACTAAGGTGCATTGTATACCATTGAACCTGAGACTAAGGGGTCTCTACCCTACAACATATATTAAAAAATAATAAATATCTGTAATTACCAAGGTTGGCCATCTCCTTGTCAGACAAATATAATCGGTCGATTTTCATTTACTAAATATGGTCATTTGTCAAAGAAACAACTTTCAAACCTAATATTAATATTTAATACATCATTATAGTTAGAAACCAAAATGAATTGAAAACATAATCTAAGCCCTTTTTTTAATAAAATGATTTAAAACGTTAAGGTATGTGCGGACGAAAAAGAGTTTATTTCTCTTTTGCCGATGAGATCGAGTTGTTTTTTTTTAGAAAATCAAACCTGCTAAACCGAATTTTAACCGGCTTCATTATTTGTTGTAGTGTGAAATATTTTGCCTATTTCTCATAAAAAATGAAATACTTATGATTACAATATTTTGATATGATAAAACACTATGGTATGTGGCAGCGAAAAAGGCAGTTATTTCTCTTTTTTTTATGGCAACATATAGTTTGTTTAGAAAATCCAACATGCTAAACCTAACTTTAGCCAGCTTTATTATCTGTTGTGGAATTTCCACCAAAACATGTGTTACTTACGATCACGATATTTTAATAGATGATTTTGTTGATGATGTTACAACAATGATTTTGTTGATGTAATGGTGTATAGTGATGTGACATTTCATTCATTGATCGGATGAGGGGCACACATTGAAGTATAAAAATTGCTAATGTTTTGCTAATTTATGAGTTTACAGCATGAAGTTTACATAATTTATGTAGAAGACAACAGCGTGCCATTGAAACTGTGGACAAAATGATTGAAAGAAGTTCCTTCGAAATGAAACTGATAGGCTTGGACGAGCCACAAAACTTTCTAATCAACGACAAAATAGACTTAAGGCGAAACTATATAAATTCACAATTTGAAGGGAACATCTCGGAGCATAGCTGTGGAAATATGACTGAGGTGCATGATTTTTAACACAGATGCTTTGTGTGAGATCAACTAATTTAGAATAATATACATAAAAGGAAAACTATAAAAAATTACCGTAATTTCGGGTGTATAGCCCGCAGATCAAACAATTCAGTTTGGACTCAGAAATTTTATTCAGTATTTGAAGACCAATAATTACCCTAATCTAAAAAGTTACATTTTATTTTTAAACATTTCTGGGTCGAAACACGATTGTTTGATCCGCGGGCTATACACCGGAAATTACGGTACCTTTTCTGTACCTGCATGTGAAATATTCCAAACTGAGCAAAATACAGAAAAAAACAGTTTTGCCATACTAAAAGAACATAATAGCAGTGTGATTTTACTTTACTCAGTGGATCTAACAGCAATTTCAAATCAAACTTTTTAGTTCATTTTGGTAAATCCTTCTCTCGCATCTAGTCAAAAAACTGAAAACAGAAAACAATCTGAGCATGTGCCAGCTTAGAGAAAATTTTCAACCTCTTCAAAATTTCTTCTTAAGCTCGCCTTAGCCAAGGTTGCCATATTTGGTGCATTTGTCACTCCCAGAAAAGTCTCCAAATCAGTGGAAGATTTTAAAAAACATTTAAAATGACTTATCTGCCAACGGTCATTTTTCCTATTTGAAAAATTCCCAAAAATGCACCCCATATACCTGAAAAAACATGATTTCCATTCCTCATCATATTGTTTCTCAGAAAATTTACAATCAATGCACCCTTCTGTCTCTTAAATACCCAAAAGCTATATCCAAAAATACGATGGTTTCTGCTGGCTTTTTACATTGATACTGCCTACTACGAGAGAGTAAAATTTACCTGCTTGTCATCAGTGATTCCACTCTTACTGTTTGCAATATTTTAATAGTAGTAACATATTTATTTAAAAAGTTAACACTAATAGAAATTTTACCATAAGTTAATTGTATACCTTTTTTAAATAAAAAAAGCTCACTAATTTAAAAAAATGGCCGCTAATGAAATTGTTTCTACTATCTACTAATAATAAAACAACTATTACTAATATATATATTTTAGATGCTTATTTTCACACTGATGAAGAGAATCTAAGTATCTTTGAAACGGCTATATGTGGTTTGATGTCATGGTGGTCTAACTTGTGTTTTGCATCATTGTAAATTTGTATCTTATGTATTTAAAACTCATACAAAGTGATTACTTTATGGATATAATCTGGCCTCAGTGGGCCTTTAATCCTTTTTATTTGTTTTTTATTAGTTATTTATTTTGGATTTGTCATGTCTTTGGTTAATTGTTTTATGAATCTTCGACTTAAACATTTAAAACTTCTTAATCATTTATGGTTTTAATTAATTGCAGGCTTCACAGTTCCAGAGTTTATTTTATTTACTTGTAATTTATATGAGTCAAAAAGGATCAGTAAATATTTACTCAATTCTTGCCTATCCGAGAGCACCGATTCAAGATACAACTTTTGGCTAATATTGAAAGGAAATTTTATGAATTACATCTTTCTGTGGCTGGTTCTTATCAAGATTTTTTTTTTTTTTTAAATTTCTTGGAACAGAACATGTTCACCTGCTCATTACCATAAAATTCATTTCGAAAAGAAATTTACAAAATTATCTGAACGTCCCACTCCTAGGGTCCCTGATAACTTATCTATAGTACACAATCAAACTGTGGCAAATTTGTCTGATTTTGAACTGGATGTTAATCATATTAATGCTTTAAAACTGAATAACAAATTTTCAGTTAGTAAAAATCCTAGCATTTCAAAAAGTAATTGCTCCTATTGAAAAGGCTTTTAAGCTTAGTATTTTTTCTTCTCTGCAAAAGGATTCCATTAGGCATCTCATTAAGAATAAGTTGACTTCAGTACTAAGTTAATCCAAAGTAATTTGAATAATTCAGAGAAAAACTCTCTCAAAACTCTGAAATCTAACTAATATTGTAATAACTAAAGCAGACAAGGTAGGTCAAATTGTGATACTAGATAAAAATAATTACGTTCAAAATGTCTTGAAATTAATTAATGGGGGTCTTTAAATCAATATTAAAAAAGATTCATCTAGCGCTGAACTTATAAAATCTGCAGTGAAATCATCCCCCATTATATCTGATTCTAGGTAAATATTCTCTCATACCTTCTGTTGTTAACTGTGCTCATTTATATGCTTTACCTAATGTACATAAAGCTGATGTTCCATTTCGCTCTATCGTTTTAAACATTGGTACTGCATCTTATAAACTTGCTAAACATTTAGTTTCCAGGTTTTCCCTCCTCATGGTTAGCATTATTTACATGTCAAAAAACTCAGTTCAATTTGCCAATAGAATCCATAACTTCAATCCAACAGGTTATACCATGGCTTCATTTGATGTCAAATCTTTTTTTACTAATGTTCCAGTACAAGGTGCGCTAAAGTGGTTAAGAAATAGGTTGAATGAGTTTCACTATTTTCAATATGAAATTGATAACCTGATTTCTTTAACCAGCATTTGTTTCTCTCAAAATACTTCTGTTTTTCAAGAGAAGTTTAATAAAATGTTGGATGGTTTAGCTATGGACAGGGGTGGGGAATTTCTAGAAAATCTTACCAGCCAAGGATTTATTTCACCAGCCAGTAAAACGCAACGTACAGTTGAAAAAATTTCTGACAAAATTTACGCAACTCAAAAATAGTTGGTTATTATTACTATAATGCATATTCATCTTAAGTAAGTATATTTCTGTAAAATTAAGAAATATAAACAAGAGACGAAAGTCTAATATAAAATAAAACTCAGTACCATGTTTACATTGCAGTAATTAGGAGAGTTGAAAAATGTAGCTACTACTAAAAAAAAAAAAAAAAAAGTTTTCGCATATCTATATAGTTTGCAGTTTTCAAAGACTACCTAAAAATTCACTCGCCGGTGGCGAGTAAAATGATGCATTTCCCCATCCCTGGCTATGGATAATCCTGTAAGTGATATATATGTATGCACTATTTTGAAGTTAAGTAGTTTAAATTAATACAGTTTCCATTTTATACTCGTTGTGCAGATGATCCTTTTGCTTTACTTGATTTGTCTTAACATAATATCAATGCTATACTCGATTTATTAAATCCAGTTGATCATGTATCCAGTTTACCTTTGAGATTGAAACCCAACATCTTGCTTTTCTGGATGTCCTGGTAATTCATAATGATTGTGAGTTTTTGATGACTGTTTACCGCAATCTTTTTGCAGTTAGTTTGCCCCTTCATTTTAGATCCAGTCATCTCCCAAAACAAAAATTAGTCATCAAAACCGTCGAAATTGATTGTGGATTTTCCTTGGATATGATTGATCATATTTTATCTAGATCCACGAAATTCACTGATTCTGTTCCAGCAAATAAAGAATATTAAGATGTTGTCATGTTACCTTATTTCCCAAAAATCAGTACTCAAATTTCATGTATTCTCAATAAGTTTAGTTTCAAAGTTGCTTTCTTTCTGATAAATAAAGTTTTCTCTAACCTTAAGGATCCAATTGGCAACAATAATACCTGGGGTATTTATAGAATTTTTTTTTAAAGTGGCCTTTCTTACATTGGACAGACAAAACATGCACTTAGATTTAGATAGAGAAAACACGAGAATTATGTTAGAAGGCAGGAATTGGATAAATCTACTATAGCTAAGCATTGTTGGAATATCAACCACCAGTTTTAATTTTTTCAAGTCTAAAATTATTAAAAAATGTAATTCAGTTTTTGATCGAGATTTTTATGAGGCTTACTACTTATATAAATATACTACTTCCTTGGTTAGTGACATGACTAGCACCCCTTTTTTCTCCCTTGTATCAAGCGTTCATGCATTGAGTTTTAACTGTCAGATACGTCATTTTTTTTTTCGAATTTAAAAACTCTTACTTTTGCCACTTCAGTCAATTCAATAACCAGTACTTGTGGCTATAGCTGAGGAGTTCTTAAAACCTGTTTTTTCTTTATCTTTTTTTTTTCTTTATTCTTATATTCACACTGATGTAGGGGATCTTAATATCCTTTTGAAACGTGTGTATGTGGTTTGATATTGTGGTGGTGTTAATTTGTGCATTTCTATGTTGTAAAGTTGTAGCTTATGTATTTAAATATGGATATTTGAATTTCATTTTTAGGTTATAAGATAAATTTATAAATCAGAATAATATCAGATTATAAAATGGTTTATTTCTCCCTAGATTTTGATGATCTGTTTGACGATGATGACTTATCATGATCAATTGGAATTTTTGCAAATAATGTTTTAGTAAGTATTATTACATCAATGTTAAAAAAAAGTAACTGTCTTTTAAAGTTTTAATTGTATTTTAAATGAAGTTAAATGGGCATAGTAGCCTTTCCACCTACAAAAAATCTATTTAATTATTATTATTTTTTTTTAATAATTCGTAGGAGTATTTAAAATAAACTGCCTCAAAAATTACACCCGCAGCAGTTAAAGATATAAATATTAATTATGATTTTGTAAAAGTAAATTCTTAAATTTGACTGTGTCACTTTCTAATTTTATACTTCCAATATTAACCCTTTAAGACAGAGCAGCTTTTTGAGTATTTTTGAAAACAATGATATAACTGAAATTTGCAACTGATAATTCACTATCTGTTGATAAAATTCATATAATATAGTTTCTGTTAACCAGCACAATCACTCAATTCTGGCATTTATGGAATAGCGAACCCAGGAAGATAGAATTTTAGTTATTGCCTAACCCGCATGATTGTGGGGGTCCAGTCTTAAAGGGTTAATAAAACAGTTATAAATGTAGAGTTGTGAAATTTTACATTTATATTGTACATACATATAATTGTTATGTTGTGATCCTCCAATGGACCAAAAGATTTTCTTTTGTATTATTTTTACTTATGAAAATTTTAATAATTTCAAAATTGTATGAAAATTTTTATTTTAAAAAATTGTGAAACATGAGGTTTATTTAAAATTTAAAGCAGTGTTGTCGTAAGCAAAAAATTAAAAAAGAATTGCATAAAAAAGATTGCGATGGGTTCTTCAGCATGCATAATTTTCCTTTTGAAAATCGTAAAAGTGACATAATTTGTACTAAATATATAGAATGTCCCAACAAAAAGGACACACTTTTGTATAAAAGGAGCGACCCAACGTTTTTGGAATTGCCTGGATTCCAGGGACCCAGGATTTTAAGTCTAGTGGCATCACTGTTGAAGTTTATAATATAAAGGCAATATGCAGTTTTAATTGTTTATACAGATATAGTTAATTTAATTTTTACCGACTTCAAAAAGGAGGAGGTTATCAATTCGACGCGTATGTATGTTTTTTTTTTTTTATGTATGTTCACCGATTGCTCCGGAACTTTTTGTCCGATTTATGTTATTTTTGTTTTAATTGAAAGAGGATACTCTCGAATTGGTACCACTTCCGTTTCATCGAAATTGGTTGAGTAGTTTTTTAGTAATTCAACAAAAACCAATAAAATTGTTACGTAATGACTAACTTTATCTTTCATCCATGTATCAGTCACCTGCATAATTATTTAACCGGTTGTAATTGCATTGTTTCAATATCTGGCAACAGTTAGTTTTGTTTTGTTCTAGAGAAAAGTTTATCAAAATAAAGTAATGTTAAATATATGGCTCTTCTGTCATTGAATTTAAGTTAGAAATATATTCGCTTTAACAGTAAGAAATGATATTGGGGGCAGTTTTAATAACTTATAGATATTTTAATACTTAACTTTTAGGGATTCATTTAGTTAAGAGATTTATTTACATTGGAATCCAACAAAAATGAAGGATTTCACCCAAATTATCTTTCATTGTTGTAACCGGTTTCTCAATCATAAGAATAAAACTAGGTATTCATATACGTTAGCGCTAAGTTGTCGCAAAACTTTGCATAGTTGCGTGAATTATCGCCAAATTTTGTGACCAAAATAAGTCGCCATAAATAAAGCCAACTTGGCTGTAACTGACTAATTTGGCGATATTCCAATTCAAATTCTGTAATGGATCTTCCCCAATCTGTTTCTTCGCATTTTCTAATCGACATTCATATTTAAAATTCTCAATTGGCTATCGCATTCAGAATAGTAATTTAATATACATTTATTAAAAATACACCATTATTTCAAATGCTAAATAATACAGAAGCAAACTAAATACAAAACAATAATTTAGTATACAATAGTTTAGTTTAATTAAACACATAACATCAGACTGGCGGCACATAATATATATATATATATATATATATATATAATATTTGTACTTCTTAGTTATCCTGTCGACCAAATTACTGTCGCCATATTGTAAGATTAAATGCCAATAATGGTTTGCCATTAATTAATTAATTGTAAGATTAAATGCCAATAATGGCCAATAAAACCATTAATTCGACGTTTTATTTGTATTTTATTAATGTTTTACTAATCTATTTATTCTTTCGTTATTTAAAATAAAATTACGTCAATTTGTATAATTTGGCGAGTGGTTTGGCGATTTATATAATTTGGCGAAATTGGTCGGCGGGATAATTAAGAAGTACCATAATATTATATACATACCTATATTATATTATATTAAACAGTTATATGTATGAATGCTTTTTGATTGCCTTTAATATTTCCACAAGATAACATTAATGATAACTTTCCTGTATAGGGGCCTTGGAGAGAAAATGAAAATTTCACGCATATTTGCTGACAACCTATTAACTGTCTCGGTACTACTTAGTTATCCCGTCGACCAATTTCGCCAGATTATATAAATCGCCAAACCACTTGCCAAATTATACAAATTGACAATTTTTATTTTAAATAACGAAAGAACAAATAAATTAGTATAACATTAATCGAAATACAAATAAAACGTCGAAATAAAAATCACTTGATGACGTAAACACACGTATCTTGCTTAAAGTCAAGTGAATGTGACATTTACGATCAACCATTATTGGCATTTAATCTTATAGTTTGGCGATAGACTTTTGGTCGACGGGATAACTAAGTAGTACCACTGTCTCATATACACAAGCAAGTTTTTCAATATTTATAAATTTATTTATTGTAAACAACCATTTGTCTACCTTTATATATGCAAAGAGAAGTTGAGCCAAGATCCCTATGCTGTTAAAGTACAAGATAAACAACATAGAAAGAAATAAAAGGAGTTACTCTAATTAGTATTACAGGCGGCATTGTTATGCTGCGGTGTATTTATATAGCACAGAACTTAAGCATCAGTAGGCATAAGCATAATGGCGAAAGCAAATCAGTGAGTTACGCAGTCATGAAAACATTTGAATTGTATGAAGAAATGAGAGCAAGTAAATATGAATTAGATTGCCCGATAAAAGCAAATGTGTACGATACTAACAGCAAACATGGTTTAAAGGAAATGCGAATATCATAAGTTGCTTCCGAAAGTTCTATATGTTCTATATGTTTTGCAGCACTATACTCACTAAAATACGTCAGTTACTAAGCAGACCAATGACACGTTAAACAAGGCTATTAAATGAGCATGACGATGAATTTCTAATCTTCCGTAATCGAGCCCACAGTTAAAGCTAGCGTGAAACAAAAAATATATCAGCAGCAATTGGTTTAATGTAAATGTGGGTATCATAAAATATTTAATTCGCAAAACGCTTAAATGCACCAAATCATATTAGCTCGGAAACAACAATTGGCAGTGGACGCAATAACGGTAGATTACTTAATAGTTTTAAAATCTCCACTGCCCAGTGTATTGCAAATGATGATGCAATAAGAAGCATAAATGCCTAAGTGAGTTAAGCTGATTTTGTCAAGAAAGATTACAAACAAAAATAAACAAAATGCCGTCATGATGCAATGAGTTCTCAATTTCTCTATCAGAATCTTTAGATTTGGTGAAAGATTAAGCAAATAATTTAAATTATGAATAAAAGTACCATGCTGAAATGCTTATCATGCATTTAAGCACATTGGCATTACGTATACATTACATACTGGCACTTGCATAATATCTCTATATAAGAAAACATTAATGCCATCCAAAAATAAATTGTTTTTAATTCTTGAAACCTCAAATGAATTATATATAAATTCTCTTTTGACACCATAGAAATTTCATCAATGACCAGCCATTTGAGGGAACGCTATTTAAGACTTTCCCCCTGTAGTCTTTTCACGATCATTTTTTGATAAATTATTCGGTTGTCATGTACCCTAATGGCTCCTGGTGCATGTAAACTCCGTCGATAGATGCGAAGACCTCGAATTTACCTATAAATTATACCTCTCAGGTGCCTTGCCAATATGAATGTCTCGTCATCTGATTAAGCTTCTAAATTACGAGATCAACATGAGTAGCAATGCGCAGGTGCTAAACAACAAGATATAAATGTTAAGTAACTGGCATAAAAATGTTCATAATTAAGAAACAGGCACTGCCGATAGTAAAACGATCTAGGCGTTCATCAGGTTTATTGCCGCTACGTGGCGATTAGGTAGTCTCCTACGCCGATGCCAGGTATCAAACCCGTTCATCTAGGGCAACCCGGAAGATAAGGGCCTGGTCATCGGTTAGAAAGTATGAAAAATAAGTCACTAGGGTCTCTCTTCTCTATTTTATAGAGCACTTTTAGTAAGCCGAAGAACTTTTTATTGTCAGTTTCCAAAGTTCGATATTTTTTCATGCCAGCCTCTTGTCGTTCTACCCATGTCCAAATAGAGAAACAAAAATATTTAATTAAAAAATAAAGCTATTAAATCTGAAGAGAATAAATGTAATATATATGTAAAGAATTTTCATAAAAAACCTGTGTTATTAATGTACACACAAATCTGGACAAAAGTATTTACTTATCAAAATAACATCTTTAAAAGTTTCTTTAAAAGTCCGTAATTTCCTCCAAAAGAATCATGCAAAAATTGTAACTCAAAAAAAAAAAAAACTAAAAAGTGAAAAATAAACTTTTTTACCAAAAATAAAACCGACTTCAAAAACTACTACAAAGTAAAAAATAATTTTTTTACATAATAGTTAATAAGAAATTAAATTAAGAGCATTGTATGTACCATGCGTATTATTATATTTATGTACATTAATTTGATTTTTTGGAGTCGGTGCCAGCCATGCCAAGTTCAAAATTAAAATTGTTTATCCAATACAAATCGTAGCAAGATTCAGCAAAACCGTTTATGGAAAAAATTCCATTCTCAATCAACTCTGACACCATCCTGCATTTGAAAATCTGTGTTTGGCTACGATTTTTTTTACATAATAGCCTGTATAAACGCATTAATTTTACAATAATCCTTAATTTAGCACACATAATTACAACTAATCTCACTTGAAAATACACGTTTATAAAATCAGATGAAATGTTTCAAAAATGGTAAAATTAAAATTTTTTAACTAAATAACAAATCGTAAAAAACTCGTAGATATTTGGATGTGTCTGTTGGATGATTATACTTAACTTCGTTTGGCTGGCACCGACTCCAAAAAATGAAATTAATGTACATAAATATAATAATTACGCATGGTAAATAGAATGCTCTTAATTTAATTTCTTATTAACTATTATGTAAAAAAATTATTTTTTACTTTGTAGTAGTTTTTGAAGCCGGTTTTATTTTTGGTAAAAAAGTTTATGTAAGTACATATATATATATATATATATATATATATATATATATTATGTTATTTAGGTATATTTATTTAATTGCAAAAGTGAATTTAAATTTTAAACCATGGTACTGTTTTGTACAAGCTATAAATGTTACATTTGAGTATGAGTAAAAGTTTTTTGTTTTTAATGATTTGAAAAATATGTAAAATTTTTGGTTTTGAAAGGTAACTATGTTCCCTTAAGTGATATCAGTTTTAATTTCTCAATGCATGTATACTGTTTATATTCCTTATGCTCCATCCTCCTCATAAAAAGTTCTGTTCTAATAGTCCAGGCAATAGAGACCGTATAGGGACTCTAATAATGTAAATACTATCATGATTTATAAAGAAGTTAAATACCTGTTACAAATGTTAAAACCCATTTCTATTGCTTTAGGTAAAACTCAAAAACACGACTGTTCTATTGCTGATGCTTGTGAAATTTGGTTAACTTTATTTGATGATGAAAATCTCATGTAAACTCACAAATGCAAGGTTCAACGCAGATTTAATGCAATGCCACCTTTCGTGCTAGCTTATTTGCTTCATCCTAAGTATATGGGATCAAAACTGACATATGAGCAAAAAGAAAAGACAAGGAAATTGCTTTCTGATATTAATCCAAATTTTGTGCCATATATAATAATCATTTGAAGCAAAATTGACTCCTTTCCCAGAAATATATTTCTCCAAGGAAGTCCAAAAAAAAAAAGTCTTGCTTTCTTTGTGGTGGTCGTCTTTAAAAAAGAATACTGCTAAAAATGAGGATTTTCAAAATTTTGCATCCTCAATAATGACATTGCTAGCAAGTACAGTCCTCCCCCACTTAATCGGGTCACGGATAATCGAATACCCCGCTTATTCGAATAGAATCCTCCGGAACTGAATTTATTCCTATTGGTTCTATGCTATTTTTAACCTCTTAAACCAAATACCTTTTACAAACGTGCCTGCTTAATCGAATAACAACTGTGTGACCGATGTTTGAAAATAGGTACTGAAAGAACGTTTCAGCTGGAATTTCCTTTCACCTTTTGTCATTTTTAGTTCCTTTACGCTGAAAACAAATTTTCAGTTCTTCCTACAATGATTTCGGCTGGCAGGCGTATAATGGAGAGGTCAAATGTAAAAATGAAAGTAAAGAGTTTTGCTTAGTGGCCACTGGCCGGTAGGTTGGTTTTTTTTAGTAGCCAGTTACTGGCTAGTGTCAATAATTTCTTTAGTAGCCAGTAAGAACATTTATGTCACTGAATATTTAATTTTAAAATATGAGTTTAGAGTAAATAAGCAAATTATGTACTAAATAAAAATATTTTAATTCATATTGTTTTGAATAAACTTGAGATACTAATTTCCAATCTATTTTAAATTAAGTTAACAGCAATGTTATATGCAACATGCTTATATAGTTAACTACGTAAGTCCCACTGTGCTTAGGTACTTTAAAAAAAAAAAAAAAAAAAAAAAAAATCTGAAATTTACTGCAAATTTTCTAGAATGTAAAGGGGGGGGGGAGGGGTCCCTCCTGGTGCTAATTATGTGTTTTTTTTTCATACTTTAACCAAATTCGCGTTTTCCGCGATCTATTGGCGATGTTTGTGTTTCTTCCGCGATCCTTTGACAAAATGTGTGTTTTTTTTGGGATCTTTTGATAAAATTCGCACTTTTTCGCGATCTTTTGACAAAATTCGCATTTTTTTTTTTTCCCGCGATTCTTTGATGAAATTCGTGATTCTTTGATGAAATTCTCCTTTTTTTACGCGATTCTTTAACAAAATTTGTGTTTATTTCACAATATTATCTTTTGACAAAATTCGCATTTTTGTTTCATGATTCTTTGATGAAATTCTCCCTTTTTTATGAGATTCTTTGACAAAATTCACGTTTATTTCACGACATTTGCTTTTTTTTTTCTGTGATCTATTGACGAAATTAGCGTTTTTTTTCCGCGATCCATTGGTAGTATTTACATTTCTTCCGTGATCCATTGACAATATTTTGCGTTTTTTCCGCGATTCATTGATGATATTTTCAGACCTGCCAACTGCTACGAAAAAATCGTAGTTGCTACGATTTGGACCTATAAACTATGATTGCTACGAAAATTGGTATTAAACTACGATTTTTTGCAAAAAGCACAAACGCATATTTTGCTTCTAGTTGTGATTTTTATGCCGTGCAGCATATTTTTCAGGAGTGATTCTGTTTCGAAATTTCCAAAATTTCAAAGTATTCATTTTCAAAAGTTTTAAATAATTGACCATTAGTCTGAAAATTCGGACATTAAAAAATGCTTATGGGGGAAAAAAATCTGGGCTGCAAAACAAACTTCTTAACATAAAACATTATCCATGTGTATATTAACCACGAGTGAATCGTGTTTCTGTAAATATTTATACAGGAATGCCTTCCCTTAGAAACAAGAGAGCCATTTTAAGAATTGTTGGAGGGGAGGGGGGGGGGGGGGAGGGGGAGGGGGGGTTCTTTGAGGGACAAGGTTTGAAATAGTGTGCAAAATTGCATGATTTGCGATAAACTATCGCGAATTTCGACAAATGACCGTGTAAAAAATCAATTTTGTCAATTGGTCGCAGAAGAAAATAAATTTCGTCAAAGGATTGTGGTAAAAACGTGAATTTTGTCAAAATATCGTGGAAAGAAAACGCTAATTTCGTCAAAAGATCAGTAAGAAAACGCAAATTTCGCCGAAAGATCAGTAAGAAAACACAAATTTCACCGAAAAATTGCAGGAAGAAAACACTAATTTTGTCAAAGGATTGTGGTAAAAAACGCAAAATTTGTCAAAGGATCGAGGTAAAAAATGTGAATTTCATCAAGAGTTCATAGTAAAAAGTGTGGATATCACCAAAGAATCGTGATAGAAATGTGTGAATTACGATTGTGTAAAAAAAAATTGTGAATATACTGAAATGATCGCGGGAAAAACAAATCGCAAGTTTCATTTTAATTTACTGCACTGGACTAAAAAAATTGGAACAAGGCTTTTTTACAAAAGTAAAAAAAAAAAAAAAGTTGCAAAACGAGGAGAAACTCTAAAAATCATACAAAAATTTTTGGAGGAAAAAATTTACTATATTGAGTTGAAAGATTGAAACCTTATTCTTTTACGAATGTCAAAAGATGACTGCGAAACACGAAAAAACAACCAGCCAACCAACCTCCAGATTAATTTTAATTTTGTGTGCTACGATTTCTCATTTTCAAAGGTTGGCAGGTCTGTATTTTGCATTTTTTCCGCGATCCATTGATGATATTTGCTTCTTTTAGTGATCATTGGACGAAATTTGGGTTTTTTAGCGATCTTTGCACGAAATTCAGGTTTTTCTGCGATCCTTTAACGAAATGTGCGTTTTTTGTCGAGATCTTTTGAAAGAATTCTTGTTTTTTTTTTCTTCGACGAAATTCGCTTTTTTTTTTTTTTTTTTTTCTTTTTGGAGATCTGTTGACAATATTTGCGTGTTTTTTTTTGCGATTCTTTGACGAAATTTGGGTTTTTCTGCAATCCTTTGACGAAATGTGCGGGTTTTTCTGCGATCCTTTGACGAAATGTGCGGGTTACTTTCACGATCTTTTAACAAATGTGTCTTTTTTTCACGATTCTTTGACGAAATTTGCTTTTTCTCGTGATCTAATGGTGATATTTGGGTTTTTTCGCGATCCTTCGGCAAAATTTACGTTTTTATCCTAATCTTTTGACGAAATGTGCATTTTTTCGCGATCTTTTGACAAAATTCGCGGGTTTTTTTCCATGATTCTTTGGCGAAATTCATATACAAAACCCTCTTTTCTCATCACTGTCCACTCATTTCCCTACTTTCACTTTCATTTTATTTCTTTATTTACGTTAGTAATTCTTTATTTAGTTAAATATATACTTACCTTTTTACTTTATTCAGTTTCTTTTACTTTACTTAAATCCATCTTTATTTAATTTAATATGTTGAAATATACTTGCTTTCTGTTTTAATATATCTTTTTATGTTTCTATTTTCTTAAATCTCCATTTATTTCTTTATTAAATTTCCTTTCAATATCTCTTGAATTCAGCTTCTGACATCGTTCGTTTCACTTTCCGTCTGGGCAGAAAAACAGCGTCGAGTTTC
The DNA here is from genome assembly GCA_963932465.1 of Maratus speciosus. Taxonomy (NCBI): domain Eukaryota; kingdom Metazoa; phylum Arthropoda; class Arachnida; order Araneae; family Salticidae; genus Maratus; species Maratus speciosus. Next base: position 91,521,563 of record OZ010786.1, on the reverse strand, counting down.
TCGCTGTTTTTGCCATTGTTCTCGCATTGAATACTAGATGGCATTGTGTGTCCGGAGTGTTAGCGATTGTTGTCATAGTTACGAACTTCATGTGGTTCATTCTGGACCCCGGTTGGAGGTTAGGGTGACTTGCGTGGATGCCGTATCTTGGTATATCCTTTTGATATAAATCGCAATGCTTTCGAGTCATCTTTGCCAGTTGTATTTGTTCTCTGCACCGGGAAGGTTTATAGATATTTCTTCCAACGCTTCATCATGGATTCATCTGGAGTTAATCAACTCGCTCTTTTAGGAATTTCTGCAGTAATGTTATCGTGAGAAATTATGGCTGATGGTCGTTTGAATAGTTGTGAGTGCTTTTCCAGGAGACTGATAATGGCGACTGTTTGAAGTTATGATTGGCTTTTAGTGAGACTTCATAACCACGTGGCTGTGTTTCCGGAGTAAGCCTCCTGCTCTATTGTGATACCATCTTGCGTGAAATTGCCTTTCATCTGCAGTGTTAACTGGTAGTAATGCTTGGACGTTTGAGCAAAGTAATGTCATCATCTTCTAAGACGACTTCGATATTTTTGGTGGTTTCTTCTTTTGTGAATTGAAACATTTTTCCTATCAAGAGTAATTGACTTTGTGTCACGTCTTTGAAAGTTTAGGACTTACTTGTGTTTTCGAGCACTACTGGAGTTCTAGTGGATGTCATATCTGAAATGACTTTGTTATATTTGAAAGTAATCATTTCCATATACTGTCATGATGTTTATAAAAATATTAGGGTTTCAGATAAGTGGTTTACCAATATATATTTGTTATTTAAAACAGGCTGATAGTTAAGAGATATTGTATTTTACTTTTATGTTTTTATGTGTCGTTTAAGTTTAATAAATTTAATTACGTTTTTAATACAGTTGTCTTTATTTTCCACCACTTATTAAAACTAATTTACTTTTCAGATGTTATAGTTTATGGAGTTTATTTTTAATATAATATTTAATAGTCCTTTTTCTTTCGGGGTTTTAAATCAGCATTAGCGTTTCTACTGCTCACTAACACACTCTGCTACCCAACTTAACCCCTAAGCACTATATATTTTTATAGTGCTTAACAGAAATCTCTTTGGAAAATCCTGCATTTGGCCGCTACTTTCCATCTTTTTAATCGCCAATTTTTCATGTTTAGTCACCGAGTGGCGACTGGCGAGTGCTTATTTTCATCATTAGTCAAATGATTTCCCCACCTTGATCCCCTCACATCACTTCTTGCTGTTAACCAGGCAATGCGCCGTTACTTCGAGATGTGAGATAGTAATTGTGATATTTTGCACTCATTCGAAAAATAACTTGATATTTACTCTTTTAAGATTCCACTTAAACTTCTTTAAACGATTTTTTTAAGGCTGTATAAGTAATGTAAATTAGAAGTATCAAAGTTTTGACCAAATTCAAACGAGCTGCATTGCAATCATATAAATGTATGTACTGACATTAAATTAATACGTATTTACTTTATATTAGCATTTGTATTTATTTTAGTTTAAGTTATTCTATTGACGATTTATTATGCTGTTAATGAAATACACCGTAGGCGGTTCTTTTACCTTTTTATTATGCATTAAATATTACAGTTATGATTCCCCATTTAATCAAATACCCCGCTTAATCGAATATTATTTCTGTAACCGCCAATATTCGTTTAAACAAGGACGACGGTAGTGTTGGTAACTTTTCTTTCATTCAGAACAAATTAAGAAACAGTCTAGGTTCAGAAAGATTAGTAAAATTAGTCCTATGCTATGAAATGCTCTGTGAAAAAAGTAATAGTTTATTTGAGTGGTAATTTTGTTCTTTAAATATTGTAAAATAATTGTACAGGATATTTCATTATTTTTTTTCTTTTTGTGCTTCATTTACTTATATGTTTTCACAAGAACCATTTCTATTTGTATATAGTAGATAATCTTGTCATTGCATTGTATTATTTATTTAAAAATACTCTGAAAAGTGATTTGTTAAAATATCATAATTTTTTTTTTACTTTTAAATAGAAATTCAACTGTAAACAATAATATTAATAGTTAAACTTGTACAGCATCAGATTATCATTATGAAAATTTCTACGTTTCAAGTGAAAGAAAATTAATATTATATAAACAAAGTATATTTATATGATCATTTTGAAACTTTTTGCTGCTTTGAGTTTGAATAACATTCGTAATCTTTAGTTTTAATTTTAACTTAATTGTTTACATGTCAACATGCGTGAATGATGAATCATTGCAGATTAAAGTTCTTATTAGTATTGTTAGTTTCTGTCAGTTTTTGCCACACTGGTTTTAACCACTCCGGCAGAAACTTGCCAACCCTGTTTCTAAGTAAGGCAAAAGTGTTGTTTTGATATCGATAGAAGCATAGCCTTTTTGATGATATAATATTGACTTCTTAATCTACATATTTTAATTTTTCTCTCTTATTAATGAAGAACTTAATTTGCTTCCAATGTTATAATAATGTGATAAATACTCACGAACTTACAAAAATTTTCTTTAAACAGTTAATCAGTAGGTATTTAGATATTGTATGCCTTTTATATGAATCATTTGGGTACTTGTTCACTTTTCTGTTGACCAATAAAAACTGAACCCTATAAAAAAAATCTATCATCAAACTGTGTGATTTATCCTATTCAAAAAGATAAAATAAAAACTATACTAGCTTATCCACAAAATAAACAAAAATAGAATATTTACGAGTCATTCCATGTCGAACCGGTCATGCAACTCACTATTAAGATATAATTACCAGTAAATTTTTTTTGGTCCTAGGTGAATTAGATTTTTAGGAGGGGTGGAAGGGATATCAGTTTTTAAAAACTTCCATTATGTTACCATTCTTGACTGTTCCAATTTTCAAAGGTAAATATAGTCACGAGAATTATGTTAGAAGGCAAGAGTTGGATAAATCTATTATAGCTAATCATTATTGGAATTCCAATCACCAGTCATATTTTAATATCTAACCAACAAATTGTCATCAAATAGTTTATGAAAAATAAGTATTTAAATTATAACAAAAAAAAATTACTATTTAAAACATTTTAAGTCTGTCAAAAAATTTTTAATTAAATGAAGAATTTTTTATACAAATTGATGAATTAAAAATGCACTATGAACCAAAGGCAAGGGTGCTATAAAATTTTTATTACAAATTGTTCATAAAAGTACCTTTTAACTGATTCTGAAATAAAAATAGTGGGATTATGAGTGTTTTTGGTAGTACAGTAGAAGATCTTTATAACGCAAACCTAAAAACACAAGGTTGTGCGTTATATAGAATTTTGCGTTATATGGATCACATCATTAAATTCATCTTGTAAATATGGCCAAATATGACTGAAACATATCAAAATACATTAGAATATCTTTATACTGTATTCCTTGTTACCAAGAGTTATCCAAATTATAAATTTTTGCATAATATAGGTCAGACATTGTTAAATTTACTTTATAAACATGATCCAAATATAACTGACACAACCATCCCTTATATTAGACATTTTTAAAAATGTTTATTGTAATAATAGCATTTTTTTTTCAATAAAAAGGTCTTGAATTAGAAGATAAAGTTGAAGTAATGTATCAAATTTAGTCCACTAGAGAGTAGCAATATTTTATAATGTGAAAATACAGGTGCTTTTTAACTGCAAAAATCATTGTTTACATCTGAGCAGTTGTGCGTTATATGGAGAATTGTGTTATATAGAATTGCGTTATAAAGATCTTCTACTGTATTATATATTTTTAAAATATCTTATTTATGGAACATTTCAGATCAAATCATTCAGAGTCATTCCATGTCTTTTATGACACATTGTCCCAGTTTCTTTACCTACACTGCACTGTTAAAAAAACTTTTGTGTGCATCTGCATCTTAAAAGTTATCCCTATGTCAAATTTATAATGTCTAGGCTAACAGTTTCTGATAAATCACAGTGAAAATAAAACTGTAGAAACACACTTTCCGAGCTTCTACATCTTAAAAGTAACCACCATATCAAATTTGATGTTTTTAGCGGTGACAGAATCAAAGAAATCCATGTTTTAGAACATTTTCTGCTCTTGCATTCTTTTGAAGATATTTTGCAAAAAGATAAAATATAGCCTATTAAGCAGAGACTGTCATTATCATTATTCTGAGAAAAGATTTGAATTTGGCTTAGTAGTTACAAAGGAATAATTATTTTAGAAGTTTTTCATATCTTCACATTTTGAAATTTTAGAAACTGTTCTGAATATGTGTGAACTGTGATGAAACTGTGAAGAAACTGTATCTGTATGTCTTAAAGTAACTACCATGCCGAATTTCACGTTTCTAGTTCTAACAATTCCAAAAAATTGTAATTTAGAATGCTTTAAGAAAATTTTTGGTTCATTTTTTGCTTTTAAATTTCAATGTTTTTAAAACCGCTTCATTTACACTTTAAAGCTCTTAACCATGTCAAATGTCATATTTCTAGTCTCGAAAATCTAAAGAAATCTTAATTCTTTAATGTCTCTTGTGCTTCTTTGAAGGCACTTGGACGCAGGTAAAAATAGCCTGGTTTTAAGCAGCGACTGCCATCCACATTATCCTACAAGAATTTTTTTAATTGGTTCTGTAGTTCCAAAGTGATAATTTTTAACACTTTCCAACAAAGTTGAAAAGCAATTTTCATGCAATTGATAAAAGTTATTTAAGGTCACCAAAAGCATGTTTGGTATTGTATATGTAGTATGTAGGATTAATCGTTCGTTTACAGGGGCACTCAAAAGTATTCCAATACATTATGGTATATGGGGGGAAAATCATTTGCAGAGTATTTTAATGACATTAGGCTATTTCAAATGTATTGAAACTTATATAAGCCACTGAATTTCACTACGATCACGTTAAAACAGGGCATTCATAATATTTTTTATTAATTTACAGGGACACACAAAAGAAATCGGTTACAGTTCTGTCTTTGAGTATTAATTGCTGGAGTGTACGGTTTAAAATTCGGTATGCGCTTTTAAATTTAATTAATTTTTTGCATATTACTCGTTATATATGAATTCTATACCTCATATACAGGGCTGCACAAAAGTATTCTCGTACCATTCTCCTTATTAGAGGAAATTGCTGAAGGGAAATTTTCAGCTGAACTATATGTATTTCTTAAGTGAACTAAATTTTGGCATGCATGTAGTTAATAGATACAAATCTATATATCCTATACAGGGCTGCTGAAAAAATTTGGATAATTTTTCGATTGTAGGGAACAGCTCAAATTGGGTTTTGAAATGTGTTATGCGTTTCCATATGGTTGAATTAGACATAATATATTAATTTTTTAGAATGTGCAGTTTTGTTACATTATTCTGAATGTGTTGGAAAGTGTTTCATAATCTATGCTTGATGCATGATTGTTTCTTTCTTGTTTTGGAATGTCTTCCTCTTCCTCTCATTTCACCCTTTTAAAGTTAAAAATTTTAGAAACTGTTCTGTGTGAGAATATACATCTTAAAAGTAACAGCCCTGTGATATTTCAAGTTTCTAGCCTTAATTTCAAATGATAATTTAGACTGTCTTATCATTTAACCTTTTTTAAACTTTCATTTTTTGGTAAACCATTCTTAGAGAGCATTTGCATCTTAAAAATAACCACGATTCTAAATTTCAAGTTTCTAGCCATAATAGTATCACATAAATTGCAATTTTAGAAAGATTTTTGCTCCTATACCCTTTTAAATTAATTTTATATATATGTACATATAAACTGTTCATTGCGAGCATTTACATCTTATGTGCAATGGCTGCGCCAAATCTTAAATTTCTTGCCCCAACAGTGTCACAAAAATTACAATTTTAGAATGTTTTCTGCTCCTGCGCCCATTTTGATTTCGTATTTTCTGTGCGAGCATTTATGTTTTAAAAGTAGCAGCTGTGTGAAATTTCAAGTTTCTATCCTTAACAATTCCATGTAAATTGGAATTTAGAATGTTTTTAAAACATTTTTTGCTCATTTTACCCTATAAATTTTGAATACAGTAAACATCCTCTAATCTGGCACGGGACTCAGCATGCCAGATTACGAAAATTTACAGATTAATGATGAATGTCAGGAAAAACATCTAGAAGTTAGAATTAAACAAAAAATGATAATAAAGCATGTTTATTATTCCATAAACAGCTTAAATAGAATTTAAATAAAACTCAATAATGTAAACTACAACATATGTAAATGACTGTAAAATGAAAACACACACTGTATGCCTGTACAGTAGGCGTACTCCTGGAAGCCATCTTAAACAAATCTCGAATATCAGTTTGTTTTGTAGTAGTCTTCTCTCTTCTTTTGTTTTGGAAGTCATTTTGTAGGATGCAGAGTTTCATAATTTCTGTATTGTTTCGTTGAATGAACTGCTGTGCTCAGAAAACTTGATAAATTAGAAGACGGGAATTCTGCTTTTTCAGAATTTAGTATCGCCCCGATGAAAAGAAAAAAAATATATATATAAATATAGACAGTACAAAGCATAATTCAGTTTGAAGACATAAAACACATGCTTTTATTTTATATAAAATGATGTCATCCGCATCCGCTGAAGAATTCCATATTTACGTTCCATTCACGAAACTTGACAAAAAAAAAAGTATCTAATGATTCATATATTTATAAGATTAATATAGATACATAAAATTAAATATAGTTTATTGTAGCTGCATGTTTTATCAGAAATCATAAATTAAAATTTATTCAACATAGCACATATTTTAATTACAATTTTTTAAAAATTGTTATGGGAAAATGGCAACGAAAATATATGATAATCTACTATTTTTCCTTCACTTTCTACAGAAATGGAGTACAGTCCTCCCCACTTAATCAGGCCACGGATAATCGAATACCCCGCTTATTCGAATAGAATCATCCGGAACCGAATTTATTCCTATTGGTTCTATGTTATTTTTCCTTGCTTAAACCAAATACCTTTTATGAACGTCCCTGCTTAATCGAATAACAACTGTGTGACCAATGTTTGAAAATAGGCGCGGAAAGCACGTTTCAGCTGGAATTTTCTTCCATATTTTGTCATTTTTGGTTCTTTTACGCTGAAAACAAATTTTCAGTTCTTCCTGTAATGATCTCGGCCGGCAGGTGTATAATGGACAGGTCAAATAATTTCCCCATCTTGATCTCCCCACCACCATCACACTTGCTGTTAACCAGGCTTTAATAATAATGCGCCATCACTTCGAGACTCGAGATGGTAGTTGTGATATTTTGCACTCATTCGAAAAATAACTCGATATTTACTCCTTTAAATTCCACTTAAACAAAACACTTTAAATGATTTTTTTTAAGGGTGTTCTCAAATCCAAAAGGGCAACTTTCTGACATAAGTTTTAATTTATTTTTGTTTGAAAATGCATGAAACTAGCTGGTGTTGTTATTCAGAAACTATGTCATCGAGCTGTTTTTCCATTTTTTTGCAAACACAATAGATCTTTCAGTAAATTGTGTCAAAGTGGACGTTTTGAACCGAGTTTCCGAGCGAACGGAGAATAAGCACTCAAGAGCGGGTGAAAAATGTGTTTGTCACGTGATCCAAAATGGTTATAACTCAATAGGTAATTGATGGATCCAAAAATGGAAAAAACAGTTCGATTCCAAATCGCTTCCATCGCCAGGCTTTCCAATTTTATATCTTTCCGTTAAAAAAATGAATGTGTAAATATGTCAAAACGTTTTGCGCTTGTTGGGCTGAGAAGTTAAGAACAGCCTTAAGGCAGTATAAGTAACGTAAATTAGAATTAGCAAAGTTTTGACCAAATCCAAACGAGCTGCATTAAGCGAGATGTCAACCATATAAATGTATGTACTGACATTAAATTAATACGTATTTTTTTTATATTAGCATTTGTATTTATTTTACTTTATCTTGTTCTATTAACGATTTATTATGCTGTTAATTAAATATCCCGCCGATGGTTATTTTGCCTTTTTATTATGCATTAAATATTACAGTTATGATTCCCTGTTTAATCAAATACCCCGCTTAATCGAATGTTACTTCTGGAACCATCAATATTCATTTAAACGGGGACGACTGTACTTCAATTGTCAGCATTAAAAAAAAAATTCATTAAAAACTACAAAAAAATTATTATCTGAAAAATAAATTGAGATGCGGTTTTCAAACAAATTGCATTTAAAAGTACTTTTTTCCCCCTATGACGGTATAAAAATTGAAAATGTGCAATGCTTAGATGTTTAAAAAATTGCAGTACAGATTATCCCGTACAATGATAAATCTGCTTTGTTTAATGATTGGCGTTATATAAAGGAACGTTATTTTTTAGTGATGACACTTTAATAGCTGACCGAAAGAAATAGCATACCGGGGGCTAATATAATGAAGGCTTCAGCTGCTTGAATATAACTGATGTGGTTTGTCTCGTCCACATCATCTTCATCAGAGTCAACGTCTTTGGGAACTGTTGGGTTGATAACACTCTGAATGATGGCCTTATCTGCAAAATTCCTTCTGTCAACTCATCAAAATCTGCTTCACTCATTCTTTTATTTCTTCTCTATTCAGTTGTGACATGGAGTTCAATAAAGAAAAACAACTTAAAACATCTTCTAGTTCATCATCAACTGTATCGCTTTCAATAACTTCAACATTTTCATCCATTATTTCAGGCCAAAGTTTACTCCAGTTTCTTGTTTCATTCCTCATTCTGAAGTTACATCAGATTATTATCAGGAGTGATTAAACAAGGTGCACTATATTTTCCAAAAATCGTACCAGGTTATCCTGCATACCAGATTAGAGGGTGTTTACTGTATTTTCTAACCGAGCATTTGCATCTTAACCCTTAAATGCACGATTTTTTTTTTGTTTAAAAAAAATTATATATGATACTCTGAAAGGTTTATAACACAGGAAAAGTAATGAAAAAAATCAGCGATATATTTTTCATATAATACGTCAATCTCTTCTTCTGTTGCACATCTGCAATATAAGTAAAAACTACTGTCGTGTGGCTGTTTTACGCTAAAATAATGCAAATTAGTAAATACTTTAATAAGTATGTCTCCAAATACCTTATTTTATGTAATTATTTATTTTATAAACTTAACCTTTAATCCTTTAATTCCCATAACAGAATATGTTCTAGAAATTACGTAGTTCAGAGAATCTGACTTTACACCAGAAAATTTTAATGGTTAATTTTGCTTTATTTAAATACGGAATATCTGTTTTTTAATTAAAGCAAATATTACTATTTTAATTTTCTGGTGTGAATTAGGTATATGTGAATAAAAAAAATCTATTAAATTCAAAACAGTGTTGTTTGCATATATGCAAAGCTGTGCACTAAAGGGTTAAATGTAACCACCATGCCAAATTTCCAGTTTCTACTCGTCAGTAGCACCAAAAAGCAATGTTAGAACTTTTTTTCCAGAAGCACCATGTTGCAAGAAGTTGGAAACTTTGGACATAATGTTTATATTTGTTTTTTGTTGTAATCTAACCCACAGTTCAACTTGTCACTTATAGCTTTGAACTGGTTTAAAACTTACTTTTTAATAGCTTTCCTTTGCTATAATTGTAATATTTCATATCCATTTTATTTAGCAGAAGTTATTTTCTTCATTTAAATGAAATATCACTTGATTTTGAATATCACTGATTGTAAGTTTATTTATTTCCACAACTGAGTGAAAAAGTGTTCAGGCCAGGAGTCATGCCCAAGACATCTTGATTCAATTTCCAATGCTCTGTGTATTGAGCTACCTGGACCAACAACCAGCCAATACAATTCACCCAGGCAACCTCTTTGGTAATAGCATCTGATCTGCCATGTAGACAGTTCAACAGAAAATACTGCAAGTAATAGAACTCCATTAAATGATGGATATATGTAGATACACTTTTTATTATTTTTAACTGTGGTAAAGATATACGAATTGTTGATCCCCCATCCCCCAACTGAGTGAAAAAGGGTCCAGGCTGGGAGTATGTATCTACATATCCATTGCTTAATAGAGCTCTATTGCTTGTAGTTTTTTTCTGTTGAGTTGTCTACATGACAGACCAAATGTGTTTACAAAAAACATCGTCTGAGTGAATTATGTCAGCTGGTTGCTGGTCCAGGCAGCTCAGTAGACAGATTAGGGGCTGTTCAAATATTACGTAAGCATGTTTTTCACAATTTTTGACCCCCTCCCCCCTTGTCAGCAAAAATAAGCAAATCACAACCCCCCCCCCCCTTAATAATTACGTAAGCAATTTGCACCCCCCCCCACTTAAGAAAAATTAGGACACAATGCAAATTAAAAAAAAAAAAAACTGTACTCGACTTAAAAATAATAATAATAAATGCTTGTTTTATTTCCTTACAATTCTATTTAAGAAAATTTCTTAGATCACAATTTTAGAAGAACTTAGCCATTTGAAAAATTTAAATTTGAACATGCCCATATCTATTCCGATGCTGACCACGGCTGCTCAAGCCATTTTTCCATATCTGTTGTGATATTGGTTTCTAGTTTTACTTGATCATCTTCATCGCTTTCTTTTCGGATGGAATCTTGATCAACTTCATCTTCATTGATCCACTCAACATCTTCCATATATTCCACGAATTTTACGAAGCACATAAGTTCATTTGCTCGACGAGCAGCAATTCTCAATGGTCGTATAAGGCAGGCCTTCTCGCTTTTTTCACTGTGTTGAATTTTTTTGTGTCTGTTTGCTGACTTCTGAGATGCATGATATTGGCCACAACTTCCACAAGTTCTTGCGGATAATTGTAACTTTATAAAAAGGCCAAAAATAATCATACAGCATCTTTAAAAATCCCTTTGCTGTGATATTCAGATTTAAGGCCAGACAGAGAATTAAATCTATAAATTCCCCCTCCTAACTTGTAATGACGTCATTTGACAATTGTATCATTTTAATTCGAGGAGGAATGAATCGCCCTTTTAATATACGAAATAATCCACTACGTGTAGGAGAGCAACAATTCTTTTCTTCGCTTTTTACAATTTGCAGCAAGTATTGACTTTCTTGTACGTGCTTTGAATACCAATCCAAGTCATATCCAAGAGAGTCTGGTTCCCCTGGATCAACATATGTGGCAGTAACAGAATAACCGTCAATGTTTAATGAGTTCCAGATATCTGCAAGAGTTTTAACAGCATATGCAAAGTTATTTTTTTTCCATTTCTTCATTAATAATGCTACCGTTCTCATCGAGATGGGAACCATAATGGTCATGAGGGTCTATAAGACCAGGCTGTTTTCGACTGAGTAGTGCCATTCGCCTTTCTACTCAATTATATGCACTTCTTCCAGGAGTATTGCATGCTATGAAAATTCCATCCAAATCATGCTTTTTGAAATGGTTAATAGCAAACAATATAACTTTCTGGTAGCGGGGATTCTCGTCTGGACCTCCATCAATCGTAACTATGATTACAGGTTTGATGAAACCCTCTTCTCTGTGTTCACTAATTTTTCAAAGTCTTTGAGTATTAATAGAGTTTAAAAATTCTGAGCATGAGTATTTGCTATGGAAGAACTGTGTTTCCCACTTCTTATAGCTATAAACGTTAGACTAGAATAACCTATGGCTTTACTTTTAAGTGCCATGCCAGGAGCAATCACAATACCAGCGTAAACAGATGGGATAAGTTTATGGTGTTTAACGATGACCCAGTCGTGGTCGGGTAAGGATACACGATACTCCATATGCATCAGTATCGGAGCCTGTTTATTGGCTGCTGTAATTCCCAAAGGTACACATGCTTTCTCATCCTGTGAAAGAAGAAACACTTGCATAGGTCCAAGAATTGAAGCTAAAGTTTCTAAATAGCGGATAGATGTTAGTGCAAATTTGGTATCAATGCGAGATCGGTGATTAGGGTTTAATCTAGGAAAAAGGAATTTTTAGCTTTTTGGCTAATTGCAGCCAATAACTTCTAGCCAAATAAAAATAGCTTTAGCCAAGGAAGAAAAAGCTTTATTTATACAAAATTTCTATATACATGAGTATTATTTTTAGTTATGCAATATACAAACATATACATCACTCTGTAAGATTGACCCTTCGAGACTTGGCTGTATACCACACAGCAAATGCTTTTTTTTAATTTAAATTATTTTCAAAATTCCCCTTCCAAATTAATCATCATTAACCACTTCACCGGCGACAGGTATGGGGAAACAGTGCTTTTACCCCCGACTTATCTCGGGGCAGCCGGTGAAGTGGTTAAGTTACTTAAATTCTTGATTGTCAGTTTGTTTCTCAAGTCAGTTTTTGTTATATTCATGAGATTGAATCCCCCTTCACAGTCTGCTGTAGACAACAAAAGTGGTGCTACAAATTCATACAAAGAAGTCACATTGGGAAACATGCCAGTAATGTCATTTTTATGAGAAAAAAAAATAATACAATAACCTAGTTTCATTTCTTTACACATTGTAGCTAGAACCTGCATAAATTCAAGTCTGAAAAGTTTAAATGACATGCATCTGGCACATTGATGATTCAAAGCTAGTGCACACTCTATCCCACGCTTATACAATCTTCGATTTTCATTTTCGCCATATGCTGGAGTCGTGTCTGATGCAAATGACGTCACACTGCTTGAAGACGCTTGCATAGAGAGCACAAGACAAATTTTGAAATGTGGTGCCGCAGCACGGATGCAATATGAGATTTTTTTTTTTTTTTCGTTTTTGTGCAACGGCAGCAGGTTTACGAAATGCAGAACAACAAAATGGAAATGATATAGCATATTTCTTTGGCTGTCGTTATTTGGCTAATTCACTAAATGCTTTGGGGCAAAAAGCACTTCCAGTTAGCTTTTTGGCTATTTGGCTAGCTCTAGATTAAACCCTAGTGATAATCAGCCTGAACCCAAGAAAGTTTTATCGGCGCTGTGGTTACAGTCTTCGACCCTCGATGGTTGAGGAATTTTTTGGAAGCAAACGAAGATATGTTCTACTTCTGCTTATTGCAAAACCAACCTTTTTCAGTTCTGCAGTCAAGTCATCGAGAGTTTTGAAACTTCGTATTGACTCGCTTCTTCTTTTTGCATCTGCAGCGCTTCCAACAATAGCTATGTCTGCTATTGTCTTAAGCAATAATGGTTTATCTACATTTAAACCTGGTCTTCCTACTGATATCCTCAAAGCTATTTTTTTTTTTTATGTCTGGATTATCATGACAGATTTCTCCAAGCTTTGTTCGTTTGGTGGTTCGATGTTTTTTTTGGTATTCAGCATTTTGTCGTTTCCTTTTTGAGGATTGTTTTTCTTTTTTTAGATCTCTGGAAACCTTATTTATCTGTTTTTGAATTTGAGATACATTGGTTTCAATTCAACTGGATTACATTTCATTTTTAGTAAGGTACAAAATTTCAAAACAGAAGATTATCTGATACAAAACTTACATATTTTTTTAATTTTCCCTCATGGATGCATTAATTTTCGAGTTATTTTGAAAAGAAAAAATAAGGTTTAGCTTGGCTGGCCATATTTAAAAAGTAATAACTCGTTTTTTGGTCTTTATTTATTCCCATACTGACCATGTTTCGCCAAGATTACGCGGTCATTTTATCTTATCTATCTTTTTTCTAATTTTTACAAGTAATTATGTAAACTTAAAGTTATAATAAAATATATTTAAAATTTTTAGAATAAATTGATTATAATTACCTTTATAAAATAATCAAGAAAGACCGATTTCTTTTTGGGTTGCCTTACGCAGTTCGTCCTCAGTTATTTTTAGCACCAACACCTCTAACACTTTGTCAGTTTTAGAAGACTTTTTGTACTGCACCACACATCATTAGTTTTACACTGTATATCCTTCAAAGGTTTATCCGATGCAGACTTTTTGAAACTTTCAAAAAGTTTTTTTATACAAGATTTCTCTAAATGAAGACATATTTCTGATTTTATTTATTTAAAACACCACTGCACTACAGTACTGAGAGGTTTTCAAAACTCGCGAGACACTAGACAGTAGAGCAGTCGGTCACTATGGTTATGGGGTTCAACCACTTGACAGAGGAGGGGTGGAGACAAAACAGATGGAATTTTACTTACGTTTTGGAAGCTTACACGGAAAACTCATATTGTCACAATACAATATATCGCATCAGACTATTCAATTCTATTCTATTCCATTCTCACAATCGGAAATAGTAGTAAGTTGTGCGAGATAATAAGCCCTTATGCATCAAACATGAACAGTAACCTCTAGATAAAAGAGATCGTTTGTTTTCCTTGTGCGGTCAAAATAGCTGACACCAGAACTTCAAGTTAAATATTCTTTTGCTATTTCTTTTTTCAATTTGAAATTTTTAAAAGTCTTTTACAAGTTAAGATATTTTGAAAATGTCTTACATAAGCATAATTCAACCCCCCCCCCCCCCCCCCTTGTCAGCAAAAATAAGCAAATGGCTAACCCCCTCTCCCCCCCCCCCCTCCTTAGGTGCTTACATAATATTTGAAAGGCCCCTTACCTTCAGTTTGACTCCCAGGTTGGACACTTTTTCATTCAGTTGGGAGGAAAAAATTGATAATCCATTTATTGTAGTATGGTTGATGATTTTTTTAAAATTTAGTTTAAAAGGGCATTTCACTGACAAATATTCTATTTTGCCCCCCTCCCCCCCCCCCCCAAAAAAAAAAGATATATCTTTAGACTAATCAAAACTGTTTAAATTCAACTTTTTAGCATTAAATCAAAACAAGAAGAGTTACAATGTATTTGCTAATAATACTTAGATTTTTGCATGCAAAAATGCAATTATTTAATTTACTTCTGAATTCCTTCAAATATACCACAATTTTATCATAAAATCGGCATTTTGCATACTGTGACTTAGCGAAGACATGCATGGTTTCATATAGCTGTTAAGAATATTCAGTGTATATTGTGTATTAGGTCTAAAATTTTGGGTGAAAAAATGTATGCATTAAGTACACAAAAACAAATTGTAAAACTGAGTTTTTGTTATAACCTCCCCTACCCCCCTCAAAAATTTAATAAATAACCTTTGTTTTAAATGTTTTCCTTTATTGAATATGTTACATTGAAGAGATATTTTTTTCTTTCAGATTCAGTAATTGTACATCATTGTGTAGGAAAAAAGCTGCATCAGTCTTTGTTTTTGAAACTGTTTTCATGCATTTCTGTATAACTTGCTTTAATTAAATATATCATGTAAAATTTTTCTTGTATTTATTACAGTATAGTCACTTAAAAATGTACAGTTTGAAAACATTTAATAAATGATATATCAGTAAATTTATTGGATTTGATTTCTTTTCATACAGTTTCTCTCATACACATACATATTTTTTTATGTAAATACACTGGTTTCCAAAAATTAAGGAAAAATCATAAGAAGAGCGATAACTCATTCAAAAAGAAAGCTATCCATATGAAAATTGCATATGTTGTTAACTAAAAGATGCTGAATAAAATTACAAATCTCAAATTAGTGACACTGCAATAGGATTACATCATCTGTGATAAGCATAAAAATGCATGCTAGAGAGTACGGCTGCAGTTGTCGCTGTGATTATGAAATAATAAATCTGAGATAGCCAATTCATTAGTATGACCTCAAGGTATCATTTGTCCTATATGGAGCTATTGGACGATTGCAGGCAGGTCAAAGTCAGACAGAGGTAGCCAAATGGCTAAACGTGAATCCTTCTGATGTTCATTGGCTTTGGCAACAATTTGAAACCACTGGTTCAGCCAAGGACGCGCAAGAGTTACGACAAGTACCGATGACCGATATTGCAGTCATGTGTACAAAGTAATAGAACAGCAACTCCCTCTCCTCTTAGAGCTTCCCTTGCTGCAGCCACAGGAAGACTGGTATAAACGTCTATTGTGCGTAGAAGGCTTCATGAAGGTGGTCTTTACACGAGGCGGACAGCCATTTGTGTGCCGCTCACCTCACGTCAGCGGAGGGAAACGTTTAAGTTGGGCATGTCAACATGTCCACTGGATGGCTGATCAATGGGGGGCATGTTCTCTTCACGGATGAGTCCGGTTTAGCCTCCAAAGCGATAGTAGGCTTTGTTTGATTTAGAGAGAGCAGGGAATACGTTATCATCCATCGAAAATTCGTGAAAAGAGATTCATACGGAGGAGGCAGTTTTTCTGTTTGGAGTGCTACCTATTTGGGTGGCGTACAACCACCATGTCTTTCCACGTGGAACTTGAATACTTACGTCTACAGAGATGACATTATTGATGCTTATGTGCACCCTTATGCCGATGCAACAGATAATGATTTCCTGTTACAGGATGACAACGCTAGACCACACAGGACTCCATCGTGAAAGATAATCTTCAGCACCAATCAATTCAGATCATGTAATGGCCAGCTCAATCACTAGACTTGAATCCCATCGAGCATGTTTGGGATGCTTTAGGAAGCTATGTTGCTGCTCTCTATCCCTCTCCTCAGACCCTTGCCACGCTTACAACTGCTTAGTAAGAGCAATGGCCTGCACTTCCCAGCGAACTTATCAATCACATAATTGACAGTATCACACATTTCTGTATGTGCTGTATTGCTTCTAGGGGTGATCATACTCTGTATTAAAGGTATTTTATGTATACCAGACTGACACATTTATTTTGTGTATTTTATAATTGTGTTAATTTCTGAAAAACCACAATCGTCTGGTAATTTCTTTTAATGTTATTTTATATCTATGTGTTGTATATTGTGGCTCACTTTTATTAAAATCTACATGTAACATTTTGAGTAATCGCAATTTTTGTTGTTTTTCCTTAATTTTTGGAAACCAGTGTATGTATATTTTTATTACTTTTGTCTCTGTTTTTATGCTTTATTTAATATTTCTACATTGAAAAAAAGTGAATAAATGATTTCAGTGATCTAAATTCAGACGCATCTTTGTTTTATAAAGTAAAATTATAATGTATAAAAACAAAGTAGTGTTTTAAACTGTTTTTAAAACTTAGATGTTAAATTTTTAATTAGATATGAGTAATATGTTTTAAAGTTAATTATTTCCAAAAATATTACATTTTTGTGTATAATACTTAATTTAGTAAATTCTGTGTTGCTGTACTACCTGGAAAAAGTCAGAGTTTGAAAATTGACCAAATTATTCGAGGAATTTTGATATTTTATCTAAAATTGGGAAAAGATAGGGAATTTGATAAAATTTTATTGCATCTCAAAGTAAGTGTAATCTTCGCACTACCAGTGGTAAAAATCTTTGTTTTGGTAGATTTCATATGTAAAAAAAAGAAATTTCATTTAAATTACCTTACTTCTAAAATTTTCACTGTTACCCCCTTTACCGAGAAGTAATGTAACTGCTGTACCACAAACTTCTTCTACACAATTGAATTTTCTAATTTGAAACACTGCTACTTCGATTATCCAGTTACACATTTAAAATAAAAGTGACATATGAGAACAAAGTGATATAATAAAATAAAGGTAACCTCAGTTAATAATAATGAATATTTTCTCTAATTACATTCAGTCCAAGAAACTGCTACTTCTACTTTCAACTCTAATAATTATTCGCTGTCTTGTTTTCAAAACAAAGTGACATATTCGTATAAATAAACAGCAATTAGTTATAATATTATCTGATGAAGAGATTGATAAGCCCAAAAGTACTAACAAGGAAGGTCTCCATACGGGCATACTCAGAAAAATCTGAAAAAAAATTACAGAATGTTCTTCTCATGTGATGTATATGTTTATAAAAAAATTTCGCCAGAACCCTGATAGAGTGCCTGTAAAAAAATAATGAAAATTTTGTTATTTGGCGATTTATCACCGGTTGGCAATGAAGTAAAATTTCAAAATATACACTGTTATGTCGAATACTCTAAGAAAAAAAACTTTTTATGTTGAATTGGAAAACTAAGTTTAATTTAACTTTAGTTTTCTCATTTTTAGTTTGTTTTAACTATAGTTTTGTCATTTATATTTATGTGTATTTATAATGAAATTTAGCTATCATTTTTTACGATTTAAAATAAAACAAAATCTAAATTGATTTAAATCGTTCCAAGCTCAAAAATAAGTCCGATTGAGCATTGTCAATTTAATTTTGTTGCTATGGAAACAACGAGCTCTTCGATATGGAAATGTATAATGGCAGAATTCTTCATGTGGACTTTTTTTTAACAGTCGTTTAAATTTAAATAATCTTTGATTGGAGGATAAAACAATGGCAAAATTTCATTCAAATCGGTAATAAAAAGAAACTAGTATGTTGTGGTCATCACAAAACTTTCTTCTACATAAATCACGTCAATTAAATCATTTAAATAGTAAAAGAAATTACATCAATTTATTCATATAAAAGTATACCTAAATTTGAAGTTTGATGAAAATTCGTGCATTAGTTATTGAGATAGAGCTGTAGGGGAAATTCTGAAAAATGCAGCATAGCAGCGCCACCTGTTGAGCGATTTGCACCAAAACACAAACAGCGCTAATTCATATTAAGGTATACCTGAATCTGAAGTTTGATGAAAATCCGTGTTTTAGTTCTGGAGCTAGAGCTACTGTGGAAATCACAAAAAATGCAGCACAGCAGCGCCACCTGTTGAGCGATTTACACCAAAAGGTACAAAACATCATTTCATGTCAAAGATTAACTGAATCTGAAGTTTGATAAAAATCCGTGCATTAGTTCTGAACATTGAGCTATTGTTGAAATCGAGGAAAATGCTGCATAGCAGCGCCACCTGTTGAGCGATTTACACCAAAAGGTACAAAACATCATTTCATGTCAAAGATTAACTGAATCTGAAGTTTGATAAAAATCCG
The DNA here is from genome assembly GCA_963932465.1 of Maratus speciosus. Lineage (NCBI taxonomy): Eukaryota > Metazoa > Arthropoda > Arachnida > Araneae > Salticidae > Maratus > Maratus speciosus. The sequence continues at coordinate 91,502,669 of OZ010786.1, read as the reverse complement.
TGCATTAGTTCTGAACATTGAGCTATTGTTGAAATCGAGGAAAATGCTGCATAGCAGCGCCACCTGTTGAGCGATTTACAGCAAAACATAAACAGCACTAATTTATATACTGGTATACCTGAATCTGAAGTTTGTTGAAAACCCAAGCATTAGTTCTTGAGATAGAGCTATTGCGGAAATCACAAAAAATGCAGCATAGCAGCGCCACCTGTTGAGCGATTTACACCACAAGGTGCAAAACGTCAACACATATCAAGCACTAACAGAATCTCAAGTTTGATGAAAATCCGTGCATTATTTCTTGAGATAGAGCTATTACGAAAATCGTGTAAATGCAGCATAGCAGCGCCACCTGTTGGACGATTTGCACCAAAACGTTACCAGCACCAATTCATATCAAGGATTAACTGAAACTGAAGTTTGATGAAAATCCGTGCATTAGTTCTTGAGATAGAGCTAGTGCAGAAATCGCGAAAAATGCAGCATAGCAGCGCCACCTGTTGGGCGATTTACACCAAAAACTAATCAGCACCAATTTATATTAGGGACTACTTGAATATGATTTTTTATAAAATTCCGAGGATTAGTTCTTGAGATAGAGCGCACAAAATTTGTGTCACATACACACAGACAGACATTTTGTAAAAACATGTTTTTTGGAATCTCTGACCTCTAAAACGTGTAAATCCGTCGAAAACCGGAATTCGAAAATTTTCATGAATCCAATACTTTCTTCTTGTAAAGATAGAAGAAAGTAAAAAAGGAGGAATCATTTATTACTATATAGAGCATTTTAAAATTAATATTGCTGAAAATGTAATAAGTAAATAGTATTTGCAACTTGAAAAATATAAAAGAAACAAATTAAATAATTAAAAATCAAATGTAAGCTGGCTATAACTTAAAATAGATATTTACATCTTGCAAAACATAGAAAATATTTTTCCAGTGATAAAATCAAATAACTAAAGCAACAAGTTTGTTTAACAAGCAATTTTCAGATTCATTAAAATCATTTGCTTTTGGCGAAGAAAAATCTTGCCAAATCGCATGTCGCTTTCGTATTTTTTCGCCAAATATCCATAAGTATTTTATTTTTTTAGACTTTCTACTGGAATTCTGCCACTAAATTTAACTGATCCTTTATTACAAAGATTAGTTTCATTACCATTTTTTCAACATATTCTAAGTAGGCCCGGTAAGGAGACCTTCCTTCTAAGAAGTTTTTAAATAAAATGTAACATCTCTTTTATTATTTTAGTTGCATTTTAAGTAAAGCAGTTAAATTTTAAAAGTTCATATTACATACTTCATGTTTGAATCAAGGTGAAATATTGCATTTCGTCTTATGATTTTATAAAAAATTCCTTTTTAGGTCTTTGCTCTAAAGATGATCTTTGATCTTATCTACACAAGTCCCCTGAATTACTGGATGTTTATTCTATCATCTTATTAAAATATTAATAGATAAAAATACATATATATTTTATTCCTTTTTTTTTTTTAACACTTTTTAAAACCTTAATGTATTTTTCTCTGTTTTGATTGCTTGCTGTTTTCATTCCTGTATAAACTGATTTGGAATTTTGACATTCCAAAAAAAGTGGAGCAAATTACACTTTAATTTTCAGTGAATGTTTGCAGTTTATACACATACTTAAGTTAATACCATGCAAAAGATGCATAAAGTTTCCTTAAAAAATCCTTTAAATTATTATAAGACAATTTAGCAGCTTAAATGATTTAATTGCGGAAACAGTAGTTGAGGCTTACTGTGGAAACCAAAAAGCTTTTGGTGTATGTCTTGTGTTAACTGCTGCAAAAAAGCATCCATTAATTTGCAATTAGATATGTTGGTGAGGTACCCAGAGTTAGCTGTATAGTTTTTGGTTAAATTTGGTTCATTTGTTAAAAAAAAAACATTTTATTTTACATCATAATGCTTTTCTATGGAATTCACGTGATTTTCACATATACATTCATTGAAAAGGAAATGGCACATTTTGATAATTGATTTAAATATTAAATTATAGATGCCAAAATTCCCCAACGGGGATCTTAAATTACTCTGATTAGTTAGAAATTTTGTCAATATATGTCACACATTCAAAATTAGCTTTATATATTTCAGTAGAATTTCATGCATCTGCTCGAAAAATATCAACTGTCTTAACTTCTATTTTTGTTATCATAAGTAATAATCTTTCTCTTTTATATTTTCAGTTGCCTATTAACTCTATTTCGTAGTATGTTAGAAAAAGAAAATTTATTAAAATAATTCATTCATTGGGACTTTTCTGCTTATAAAAGATTCGGGGGAAAACTTTAAATAAAATGTAAAATAGATACCATTTGAAGAGAGCCCGCCTACATTTTATATCCTTAGAAATAATACATATAATCTAACATTATTAAATTGTGGGTTCCAGGATGTTAGATATTGTGTGAAATGAGATGAAAATTAAAATGTCTTGTAAAATGGATGTTGATGCCCCTGGAACTGAAAATTTACTAGTTGAAAATGGAAACTTGTATTTTATATGATGAATAATACTGTCTGTATAATCATATATTAATTTTTCTTAAGCGTTGCTGTAGTCGTAAATAAACGAGAGGTTATACATTATTGGCAGAGGGTATACGCTAGAGTCATAAATATCCATGCATGGAGTATATAGCTTTATTTGAGAAACAAAAGTTGTATGGACCTTCTTAAAAATATCCAGAAAGTATATGGCATATACCTCCATATACCCTCGACTGCACCCCTGTTTTTAAGTACACTGTAAAAGAAAAATACGACCAGTTTTATTGTAGGAATCGGAAAAATAGTTGCCCTTATCGTACCAGAAAATTTTCCGACCCAGCTCGGAATAAAATCCGTTAAAAAAAAAAAAAAAAAAAAAAAGGAAATAGTCAGTAAAACGGTATTTTACGGATTTTATTCCGAGCTGGGTCGGAAATTTTTCCGGTATGATAAGGCAACTATTTTTTCCGATTCCTACAGGAAAACTGGTATTTTTTTTTTTTTTTTTTACAGTGTATACATGATATGAAACAAATTCACCTTTAAAGGAAGTAAAATAAATATCTTCTCATGCTTGCAAAATGAACTTCAAATTATTACAGCCATTCTGAAAATAACCAGAAAAAAGGGAAATCAGGGTATTATATAGTGTATTTTTTTAATTTATTTTATAAATGCACCTTCGTTTTTTCAAAAATTTTTTAAAAATTTACTTTAAAAACTGAGCTGTGCATGATACATGATGAGTAGTTGAGATTTAACTAATCTCTGTATGTATGGTCATGGGTCACCACATAACATAGTTGACTGGCAATTTTGTATTGAAATTTATGAAACCATTAAACAATATATTGTGAATACAACAATTTTAGCACTAACTATTAAATTTTAATCTCTTAAAATATGTTTGAAATCTTATTTTTTTTTCTTTCCAAATGAGGTAGTAAAAATTAGAGTGTGTGTATGTGTGTGTTACCAGGGCTTAATTTCTAACAAAAGTAGTACCAGAGCCCTAATATTATGCAGTACTACCAACCGTAGTGTAACCCCGCCCCCCGTCACTCCAGTCTGCATATTTATATTTCATACACTATTTGCAAAATTTAAAGGATTTTGTTTTATTTAACAAAATAAAAATTTTTAAATATATCAGCTTATACTTAGCTGTCAATTATTCCACTTTTTATATAACACTCTTTCTGAATAAAAATCTTTGCCTTATTTTCTTGTTAATTATTTGCAGAATACTGCGATTAAATATAGTAAGGTATGATTCGGAAGTAGCATTAACACAAAAAGGAATAGTTTGTGGCTGTGCATTTTTATGAAACGAAAACTAATGAAATTTATAAAAATTAATATTTGTATGCTGAACAACGTTTTTCAATTTCCTATAAAAGGTGCATATCTTAAACTATAATCGATTCCTTCCGCATAACAATAATTTGTGTTGATTCCCTGAAAATCAGATTAAATTAAAAACTTGACACAGTTATCGGAAAGATTCGATGCTTCTATAGAAAAAAAAAAAAAGGGGGGGGGGGGACTGCTCGATTGCTTTCTATCAGAATAACAATACCTGACAATTACATCAAGGAAAGGGTAATTTAGGCTCCAATTTTTTGGAAGCACTATTGCACTGAGCTCCGGAGCCTTGCATTTATGAGCTCCAATGAATTCCGATGAATATTTAAATACTTACTAAAAAAATAGAAGTACCGGAGCTGAACTCCGGTGGGCTCCGGCGCAAATTAAGCCCTGTTGTTACACGAGGGCACAGCATGCATGAAAAAATACAGTAAATCCTGTAAAGTTCTTGGACTCCTTACAATTTTTCTAGACTCCTTGGATTTTTTCTTCTTAAATCTGTATGAACTTTGCGAAACATAGCAATAATTTCTTTTAATAAAATTGAGTTGCAAGCATACAAAAACAGAAATATTCTCAATTCCATGTTATACATTTTAAAAAGCCTTTATAAAATAAAATTTCCATTAAATATTTAAATGTTGTAATTTGTAATTTTGCAAGTGTTTTTTAATTCACTAGAGGGCTCTGCCCCCTACGAGCTACACTCGCCAACCCCTGTTCAGCCCACCGCAAACTAAAAGTACGCTAATTTGATCGTCTTTAAAAAATTTTCGCAAGAATGAATTATAATTAAAAAAAACAGCGGTGATCTCTCTTAACGGGTTGTTTTCGTCTTTGATTAAATCAGATCAGTGAAACATGTGAAAATAAGCTAATATAAAATGAATTAAATAAACAGAGTCTGTCTCCCGGTATTTTTTAACAATGCTATGAGAAAGTTTTTTAAAATAAGACATTTTAAATGTATCGTTTTAAATCTGACATAATTTTCACCAAAGTTTTCTTTTTCATATTCACGTGAAAATACTTTTGTTGTTAGAAAAGAAGGTACTACTTAGTTATTCCATCAACTAAAAATCTATCGCCAAACTATAAGATTAAATGCCAATAATGGTGTATCGTAAATGTCACATTCATTTATTTGACTTTAAGCAAGTTACACGTGTTTACGTCATCAAGTGATTTTTATTTCGACGTTTTATTTGTATTTTTATTAATGTTATACTAATTTATTTGTTCTTTCGTTATTTAAAATAAAAATTATATAAATTTGTATAATTTGGCAGTTTATGTAATTTGGCGAAATTGGTGAACGGGATAACTAAGTAGTACCAAAAAGAAATATTATTTGCGCTGTTTTGGAATTCTCAACAAATAGTTTTAAAAGATTATATCTCAAAATATGAAATAAATGTCTCACGCAAATATATTTTTTAATTTAAACTGTTTGGCAATTTTAAATATGACATAGTTTTACTCCATTTAAGACTTTTAACGCATATTAATGAATATATTATTTTACAATTTTCTTTCTCTTTTAAAATTCACGTGTAAATACAGTTTTTATGATGTAATTATCAATATTTTCATGCTTTTAATACGTAATCGTTTAATACTCATTTGAAAGTTTTTTCTGTGTATAATAGTCACGTGTAAATAAATTTTTAATTTGAAGGAAATATTCTTTGTGCTGTATTAAAATTTAGCAACATTTTAACCCTTTCATTGCCATGGTAGAATACGTTCTAGAAATTACGTAGTTCAGAGAATCCGAATTTACACCAAAAAATTTCTATGTTAAATTTCGCTTTATTTAAATACGGAATGGTCTGTTATTAAATAGACCAAATATTGCTATTTTAATTTTCTGGTATGAACTTGGAACATCCGAATTAAAAAATCCACTAACATCATGATGCCGTTTGGACTCACTGGGAGTGTAAGGGTTAAAATAATACCCGTTTCTAAAAGTTGTAAAAAATATCTCTCGAAATGCTGAAAATTTGAATTTAAAATAGAAATAAAACCTCAAAAAATGAATAAAAAATAAATAAATGCAGTCTGCACACCGGGAACTTCTAATGTATGAAATGATCTAAAATTTTATTAAATTCCTATGTATAGTTTTTGCTCCTATAAAACTTTTTTAATGGAACGATTTTGACCTACTTTAACATTAAATATCTCTTAAAATAATTCTTCAATTTGAAAACTGTCAGCATCAGCGCGTGATTATCAAAAATTTCTCTATAATACCATCGATTTTCATATTTTTGTATGCAATATTTTTCTTAATATTAACGAAGAAAGAACCCCGGTCACAAAAAATTCAAAACCGGCGGCGTCGGTGACGGCGTTAGTTATTTTTTTTTTTTTTTAGAATAGAGAAATATTTCGTACAAAATATTTAGTCCTGTAGTATAAAGGAGTAATATATAACAACAATTCAAATATTTAAAATTCTAAACTTTTTCTGTAAATTGCGTACAATTTAGTTCTTGGAATTAAATCTAGCTTTGGATATAAGTTTAGCTCTAATTTATATAAGAAAGAAAAATATCTTATTTCATAGAAAGTCTTATCATAAATTGTGTATTTTGCCATAAGAAAATTCAACCTAACTTTTGAAAAATTTAATAGCACCGTAATGTTATTATATATTTAAATTCAGTATGTCAAAATATGCTTATATACAAATATTCATTATTTTTTATCAATTAGTTAATTAAATGTAAAAATCAATGTTAAAGAGAAATATTGTTTATTTTGATACAATAAATTTAAGAATAACATAGTTCATTACTTTTTGTTTTGAATGATATATTGTAAAAGCTCAGACATAATGCACATCTATATGATTTTTTTTTTTTTTTTTTTTTTAAACTGCCTTTGCAAAAAATTTTATTAATTTCCATTAGAATCAGCGCTCGACATCCACCACAAAATTGCTTCCTGATCATTATGTTATACGTAAATATGTAAAATCTGCAGTTTTAAGGGGCCATACTTTAGAACGGTAGTGCTCAATAAAGTTTTTATAAGAGCCAAAATCTGGTAGAGAAATGAGTTTGGGGCTACACTTACATTATTGCAGTAATATGTCCCTATATTATAATGAATTAATGATTTATACTTATTAATAATAAGTTATTAATTTTAACTAATGTTGACAATTTATTATTAAGTGTGTATAAGAAAGATCTATTTGCTAACAAGTGAAGTTCTTGAATGTGAGATGAAATGACAAAGACCAGAATTCTACTCCAGTTTTTGGGTTATTTGTATAGTAAAAAAAAAAGCATAAGAGCTTTGTTTTTATTTTTATTGTATTAGATTTTTAAAACTGTCGTAAGCTTTTAAAAAATTAAATTTTACAAAATATATATCTATATACTTTTATGTACTTTTTTATTATTATTAATGTACACCCAGATTTCAGGCCATATACTAAAGGAATAAATGAATCTGAAATTAACTTGGGCATATAATGAGTACTGTTGCTTTAGAGTAAAAGTGAAAATCCCATTTCCTGCCATTTCTTATATTTTAGGGAATTAGCAAAAGAACAATATATTGATGGATTTCCAAGTGGGCATAGTTAAGTCACTCAAATAAATGCTATATCCGTATTTTAATAGTTATATAGTCATATTTTCATAATCGTCAAAATAATTTTCCCGGTATTGACACAGTTGCCAAACATATTTTAATTCATGTATAATGTAGTTTTCAAGATAGACCAGTGAAAGTTTATATTTAAAGAAAAAAAAAAACCTGTTTACATAGGAATTCATATTGAAACTTGAAAAAAGGTTTTTCTATAAAATTAAACTATTTAGGAGTAAGAAACTAACACTGTGGGCAAGCAACTTTTTTCTGGGACTTTTAGAAATGAAATTATGACTTGCATTCTGTTATTTATTTTATTTGTTTTGAAAAAATAGCATAGAATAAAGATAAATGAAATTAAATGTACAAATATAGTTATAAACAAAGAAATTGGCAAAAATTATTTTCATACAAAAATATTTTTTCTTAAGTAAATATTCTAGTTACCACTTTGCTTTTAATATTGAAACATACTGCATAAGTAAATTTGATGACATTGTATAGTTACGTAGAAATCTGAAACAGACTTCAGTTTAAGAAAATGCAGCACGAGGCTGGTCTGAAAACAGATACCTTTAGAACTGCTTAGAATATATAATCGAGTGATATTAAAAAAATATATATTTAATAAGATTTAGGGTAGAAGTCAAGAGAGATGATTTTTGCACTTTAATGATCAACATTGTCTCGTGCAATGTACAGCTTTTTATGTAAAGAAAACCTTGAAAATTATTGCGAAGATTATAAATGCAAACATAATGCTTTAATCTTTCCATTTACTATTGGTAGAGTTTTGAAAGATGCTGGTTATTTTAAATAAATCCCTCAGAAAGTACCAAATGCTAACATTTTCGGGTGATTCAACTGTTTAATAGCTCTAAACTAGAGGTCTGCACGGGCCGGAATTTCCAGGCCCGGGCTCGGCCCGGTGTAAAAATTGAAAGTTCGGCCCGGCCCGTACAAAAATCAGTGAAAACAGGCCCGGCCCGACTAAATTTCTACAAAAAATTCCGTTTTTTCTCGACATACAATTAAGATTCTTTTAATGAATACTACATGCATATTTATGGGAACATTTTACAGTATATTTTAAATTACTATGTGTTCGCAAAATAGAAAACACACAATAGTAAACGTTAACGATTACTTACAGTGTTTTAGTCAACGTCTCTACAGACGTTTCAAAATTTAAATAAGGGTTCATTAAAAGATTATTGTAGTTTAGAATAAAGGGTTAAAAAACATGATAACTTTTGAAGCTTATAATAAAAGGTACATTTGTGAAAATATTTCTGTCATTTTTAAGGCTTTTCTCAAATCCAAAGGAGCTACATTTTGATACATTTATGAATTCATTTCTTTTCGGAAACGCATGAGATTGGCAGGTATTCTTATTCAGAAACCATGTAAATGCCGTTTTTTTCTTAGATAAAAGTAATATATCTTTCAGAAAATACTGCCAAAGTTAGCGTTTTGAATCGAATTTCCGGAAGCGATAGCACAGGAAAGGAGAAAACGTACAGTCACGTGACAAGAGTCTGTGTTATCTCTGTACGTAATTTATGAAAAATGGAAACGCTATTCGATCCCAAATGCCTTCAATACTCAGGCCTGTCATTTTTATGCCTTTATAGTTAAAAATGAGTCAGAAAATGTGTCTGAGAGTTTCGCATTGTTGAGCAGTAAATATGAGAACCACCTTAAGGTACATTTCCAAAGATACTGTTAACAGAAGTTCATTATCGCTATTAATACTTTTACAAAACATAATGCCTGCCCTACACATCCTGAGAACGATTAAGACCATTTCCGTCCCGGCACAAGTCTGCCGAAAAAATTAAACCCGGGATCAGGCATCATGTAACTGTACGATGCCGATCTCTACGATGGACATGTTACATTTCTGTATTGATGTTGTTCAACTCGCATCGGCTCGTAACGCATATTTATACATCTCGAAAAAGTCATATTCATTGGAAATGACCTCGTATTTTATCTGCTCCTCTCAAATTCTTATATCGGGCCGATAGGCCCTATTAATTTTTTTTATCGGCCCGGCCCAGCCCTGTAGGCCCGTTCAATTTTTTTGCCGGCCCGGCCCGGCCCGTTGAAAAATTTGTCTTAATTCTGCCGGCCCGTTTGAAAATTCTCCTCCATTCCGCCGCCGGGCCGGGTACGGCCCTCTGGCCAAGCCCGGGCCCGTGCAGACCTCTACTCTAAACTTCTTAAACTTCAATCCTATTGAAATTTAATGAATTATCAGTAAAACAACCTCTTACGAAAGAGAGTTCAATAATTACAATTATGGGACAATATGTGCCATTACCTTTTGTAGTTTTATTATTATTATTATTATTATTAACACTTTCCAACATAGTTAAAGTGTTCGACTTCAGTTTGTTTGGCCACACTAATTCGCGTAAATATAATCGGTTACCCTGAAATTTTTGTATGTTGTTGACGTGTACTACATAGTATGATCGCTATTGAAAATGAAGTGTGTAGAGCATATATAGGTCATTTACAGGGACAATCAAACATTCTGTTACGTTACTGCCCATGGGGAAAAAATAGTTTCAAGTGCATTTTGATAATATTACACCATTTTAAACGTAGTGAAATTTATACGCACTTATGAAGTGCACTAAAACATGCTTTCTGTAGACTAAATATGGAGTGCAAAGCATGCATTTACAGTAGGGATGCACAACCTGTGGCCCGCGAATTCTGTCAATTTATAACTGGAAAAAATCGCAATTTTCGTCCATAATCAGTTGGAAAAAAGCGTAAATTTCGTCAATTTAACGCGGGAAAAGATTGCAAATTTCGTCGGTCAGTTAAAAATCGCGAATTTCTTTAATCGACCGACCGATACAATAGATATCAACACAGGAAATTCCCAAGTTGCGAATTTCGTCAGTCGTTAGTCGAAGTATATCGTGAATTTCGTCGATCGGGCATGGAACAGTCGCGAATTTCGTTGACAGGCACGGAAAAATCGCGAGTTTCATCGATCGAGAACATAAAACTCGAGAGTTCCGTCGATCAAGCGCGAGACAATCGCGAGTTTCGTCAATCTGGCACGGAAAAATTTGCGAATTGTGTCGATCAGGTTCGGAAAATTTTCCATTTCGTTGATCGGCTGTGGAAAAATCGCGAGTTTTGTCAGTTAATCGAGAGTAAAAATCGCGAATTTCGTCATATTGCCGCGGGAAAAAATTGCAAATTTCGTCATCAGTTAAGAATTCCGAATTTTGTTGATCGTCCGTGAAAAATCGCGAGTTTCGTCGGTCGAGCGCGGAAAATCGCGAATTTTTTCGATCAGGCGCGGAAAAATCGTGAATTTCGTCAATCTGTCGCGTTAGAGGTCACGAATTTTGATAATTGATGGAAAAAAATTACAAATTTTGCCAGTTGATTGCGAAAAGTTTCTCGAAATTCGTCAATCGCCCGTGGAAAAAAATCGTTAATTTCGTCAAAAGTTCAGGAATTTCGTGAATCGCTCATGGAAAAAAATTTCAATTTTGTCTGTCGGTCGCAGAAAATATCGTGAAATAGAAATCCATTGGTTGCAGGGGAAAATTGTAAATGTCGTCGATCGTGCACTGAAAAGAAATCGCGACTTTCTTCAATTTATCGCGGGGAAAAAATCGCGAATTACATCAATGTATATCAGAGAAAAGATCAGGAAATAAAATATGCTTCTCCTCTCCCCTCCCCTTTTGTTCATAAAGTTCACATTTTTTTTTTTTTTTTTCAGAGCTAGCCACTCCCATGCCTATGTTTTTTAGCACTTTTAATAAAGCAAAATTGATTCTCCTGAATGAAGTCAAGGAATATTTTCACGCCTTGAAAATGATCTTTACTATATCTCTGTTATATACGGGTGTCCTAAAAAGGACTGACTGATTTTAAAATTCAATAACTTGTAAACGGTGACAGATATTTAAGAAATTCTTGAAGGAGGGTTATGCATGAGCTCAAAAGATTTTTTACAGTGATTTTTTTTATTTTAGTTCGAATTACAAACAATAGATGGCGATGCGATCAATAGACGCTAAATTCAGGCTCGATTTTTGGCACTTCGGGACCCACTCAATACATTTTAATCTCCTTTTTCCGCATGGAAGAAGAGAAAGGCCAAAAAATCGAGCCTGTATTTAGCGCCTATTGCTTACAGCGCCATCCATTGTTTGTAATTCGAACTAGAATCGAAAATCACTGTGAAAAAACTTTTGAGCTCATGCATAACCCTTCTGCAAGAATTTTTTAAATATCTGTCACCGTTTGCAAGTTATTGAATTATAAAATCAGTCAGTCCTTTTTAGGACACCCGGTATATACAGATATAAACTGTTGATGTATCCAGTGTGTTGTGACGATCCATCACCAACACACTTGGTTACGCGACAATAAAGTGGTTAGTACAATTAATAGAAATATTACCCGATCCGCTTAGTGAAAGATCAAAGGAGGGTAATATTAATTAATAAAATAGGAGGAGATTAAATCTTGAATAAAATTATACGTCAATACTCAGAATCGACTTATTTAACATTAAAATTTATATCAGGATTCAATGGGTTGCATAGATAATTATTCGATTTAATATTTTCTAAAATTGAACTCTTAAAACTCATAAATTTAATAAACCTCTGAAAAGAAAGAATAAGAATAATGATTCAAAGAAAAGATAGGAAATGCACATATATAATCAATTTTTATTATTTTCAAGCACATAACTTTCATATATCAAACATAATTATTCTTAAATGCATATTAATTTGACAGCATATTCAGTTTCATGAGATAATTATGAGTCATATCTTTGTGGAATTTTGGATTCAAAACATTGGTTGAAGTTCTCACAGCACAAATACACTGGTTATCAAAAATTAAGGAAAAGTCACAAAATGCTAATTTTCAAATACGCGAACACTCAAAAGGAAATAATATAATTCAAGTAAATACTATCTCTACAACACAGCTAGTCCATATAACATCTCATTTATGTCACACATGGTCACAAATGTCACAGTCACTACGGTGAAGCAAAAAAATGGAAATTCCATACATCTCATTATGAGTCTCAAATGATCACTATATGTGATTCCACTGAGATGTCACTCTGACTGCTGCTTTGTGACGAGTCACCATGTGACTTTACAATGTAGTTACATTGTGACTCTCATGTGACTCATTTGTAGACTCAATTTCAAGGTCATCGTGAACGCTGCATTGTGATAAGTTACCAAATAATGTCACATTAAAGTTACATGATGACTTTCAGGTGACAGAGAGACTACTGTGAGGTCACCATTGTGCTCCTTTGAGAAAAGTCTCCATGTGACTATAATATATTATTCGGTGACTTATAATGCAACGATCATGATGACTATGAAATTGAGTGTCAAAATGACAGTCACATGAGAGTCACAATTTAACTACATTGTAAAGTCACCTGGTGACTCGTCACAAAGCAGCAGTCACATTGACTTCTCAGTGGAGTGACATATAGTGATCATTTGAGACTCATAATGAGATGTATAGAATTTCCTATTTTTTTGCTTCACCGTAGTGACTGTGACACTTGTGACCATGTGTGACATGAATGAGATGTTATATGGGCTAGCTGTGTGGTAGAGATAGTAATTACACGAATTATATTATTTCCTTTTGAGTGTTCGCGTATTTAAAAATTAGCATTTTGTGACTTTTCCTTAATTTTTGATAACCAGTGTAGATGGGCTTCTTAGCCAAGTTATTGACAAATTTCCAACGCTAACATTTTAATATTATGATTAGTCCATGATAATGATAAATACTCATATCTGCACTAAAATTTTGCCTATAAAATCTTAGACACAGAAATTCCTACGCACACAATATATATATATACAATAAAATAATGGCCATATATTAAAGTAATGTAAATTCTTTTCTCACCATATACCTCAGACGAAAGGGACGAAAGCACTTCCTGTAGAGCACTGATAGTTCTTATCACTAGGTAGATTTGGTCCGCACCTTTCAAATTTTGAAACTCACTTTTAACCGATAATTTTTTTTTTTTGAAAAAAAAAAAAAAAATGGCCATTTCTCCCCCCCCCCCCCCCATTCTGACAAGAAAACCAGAGTTCTAACTTTTAACAGCTGCTCTTTCATCTTCACCTATATATATATATATATATACAGATCCAATCTATTTGCGTTATGTTTGCGTTATAAGGAGCTTAATTTTGTCATTTTAGGCTTAATGCTGACAAAATTGGATGAAATAACGCATCTTCTATGAATGAACTCACAAGCTCCTCTGATGATTCTGTGAGTCATGCATAGTTTCTTATGAACTATTTTTTTTTTTTAACACAATCAAACTGACTGGTAAAGTTATCATACGAATTGAATATTTCCAACTGAGCGAAAAAATGCCCAGGCTGGGAATCGAACCCAGATCCTTGGCTTACAAGGCCAATGCTTTTCCGTTTAAGCTAACTGGGCCGACAACCAGCCAGCATATTTCGCTCAGATAACCTTATTGGTAAGAACATCTGGTCTGTCATGTAGACAGCTCAACAGAATAAACCGCAGGTAAAGGACCTCCATATAAACGATGGATACGTAGATGAACTATTTTTTTTTTAACACAATCAAACTGACTGGTAAGCCAAGGATCTGGGTTCGATTCTCAGCCTGGGCATTTTTTCGCTCAGTTGGAAATATTCAATTCGTATAGTTTCTTATTTTACATACTGGTTTCATATGTTCATTTCTAAATCATCTTTAGAACTTTATCAATTTCTTCATATATTTGATTTCAAATTTATTATATATATATATATATATATATATGTATATATATATATATATATACATATATATATATTGTCATCGGGGGCGACACTAAATTCTGAAAAAGCAGAATTCCGATTTTCTAGTTGTATTCTTCACCTTAATAAAAACTCGGAAATTCTGTCATTAGATAAGCCGAAAAATATTACTAAAATTTAGTGGTGTCAATAGGCTCCACCCCAGCGCCAGTTTTCCACCACTGGATATTATATCCCTCACAACTGAAATGGGTGTGTTGACTGGATAGGGGGAACCTAGAGGAGGTAAAACTGCCCCCTCTGAAACATTTTTAAAAATCTGATTATAGCCCACAGATCTCCCCGAAATACAGATCATATTCAAAATATTAGAATAATTACTTTTTTTTACAAATGGAAAATATCGTTTGGTAATTTAATGTTTTTTAATGCAAATATGCAAACGATATTTTTATTAAGAACTTGCTGTTGATTAAACTTATTTACTATCTTAAAATTAATATAATTTTTGAAAAAATTAATTGAAAAAAAAATTAGAATATTTATTCAAAATGGTTCAAAATATTAGAATATTTCACATTAATTCTCCTTTAATTATCACCAATTCGTAACTGGTGGCATCATTAATTAAATTCAGACGATTTTATTTAAAATTAGTATTCTTTTTGCAGTTTGTTTGCTTTTTCGTCTTAAAATGGGTCGTGCGAGTGATATTCCTGAATCTATTATCACGTTGAGTGCCACGATGACTGACACTGAAAATTTACAATGTTTAAAGTAATTTCTAAGAAAGTATAATCCTGTAATAAATAAAAGGTAGGTAAATTTTAAACATTTGTTCAGTAATTATTTAAAACAATGTATATTTTTTCAATTTTGTATCATATTTTAGACGTCAGCCATCTGTGAATGACTCGTTTTAAACGGAAAGTTCGCTGTTAGCCACCGGTGGCTGACGTGGCGCTTAACGTGTTAAACTTCGTATGGTTGATTTGTATCGGCACGGTAAAAATCAATGTTATATAGCGAATTATTTACATTGTTCGCAATCAAGCGTTAGTAAAATACTAACACAATATTCAAAAAATGGAAAATTTCAAAGTAATCGCCGAAATGGCGGCCGAAAACTAAAAACATTTGCTAGAGATAGGAAACAGAAACGTATAGTTAAGAAAAACCGTTTTAAAAGCGTGCGATTCTTGCACCGAAAATAGAAAGAAGGAGGAGTTTAAGTTTCTACATCGACAACATTAAGACGTCTCCATAAATTTAAGTTTGAATCTCGTGTACCGAAAACAAAACGTCTCATGACTGCAAAACAAAAGTGTATAAGATTGAATTGGAGTAAACCAAGACGTTTATGAAGCGAAGAAGATTGGGAAAATATATTATTTACTGATGAAAGTATGTTTTGTGTTTCATATGTTAATCAAGGTTTTGAGTTTGGAGAATGAAGCAAGAAGCATTTGATAAAGAATGCCTTAAACGTTCCGTAAAATTTGAGGCTAGTATCACGGTTTGGGGTTGCATGAGTGCAGAAGGACCTGGAAAAGTTATGCATCGTCTACGAAAAGGTTAACTCTCAGATATATCAAGAAATTTTGGAATATTACCATTTTGGAATATTCCATTATCAGAAGATTTATTTGAAGGTGATTTCATCTTTCAACGAGATTTAGTGTCACCGCATACCTCGGTGTCAACTAAGAATTGGTTCCGCCAACGCAACATTGAGGTACTTCCTTGGCCACCAAACTCACCATACCTTAATCCCATCGAAAACCTATGGTGTATAATGAAGAAAAAACTCCAAGAAAATCCTCCTTCAAGTAAAACTGAGTTAATGGCACATATAGTCTATTTGGGCTAATATTGATAGAAATGTTTGTAAACACCTTGTATATAGTATGCAAGATCGATTGTACGCTGTTATGCGAAAACTAAAGGAGACGCTACAAAATATTAACTACCATTTACTTCATATTCATAAGGTAATATTGTTGCGTAAAATAAAATATTCTAATATTTTGAACCAATCTAAATTTTATTCTAATATTTTGATGTGTTTCAGAAAGCTGCATACCTAATTTATTGTACTGTATTTTATATTTTGTAAATGTTAAAATCTTATCTAAACATTGAAGATTTAATTTATGAGAAATTTAATTGCATTTACTTAGTATCAAAAATAAATAAATGAATGAATTTTTTTTTCTTATTACTTTTTCTCAATTATCCTAATATTTTGAATATGAGCTGTAGAATTCTCTCCGTTACTGATGTAGCCCTCGACAACCCAGACATTTTTGTAAGTGGTCCTTCTCTTAAAAAGATTGTGCACCCCTAATTTACAGGGTCACACAAAAGAATTCTGTTGCGTAATGGTCTATGGGGGAAAATAGTTTGCAGCATATTTTAATGTTGTTACACTATTTCAAACATAATGAAATTTCTATGCACTGTAAATTTCTTAATGAAAAGTAAGGTGTTTTGCTGATCATATACCGGACTACACAAACGAATTTGTAAGTATTGCTGACTATGAAAGTGAATGGCTTAGACGTAGGGGTTCACAACCTTCTTAAGAGGAGGGCCACTTTAAAAAATGTCTGGGTTGTCGAGGGCCATATCAGTAACACAGCGAGAATTCTATTTCGGGGAGGCGGGGGGGAGAGGATCTGTGGCTATAAAAAACAAGGTTATCCGAGGCTTATAATCAGATAAAAAAAAACATGGTTTCAGAGGGGCGAGGGGGGAGGGGGGTTACCCCTCTAGGATCCCTACCCAGTCGACATATCGAATCCAATTGGCAAGAATATATCAACAGTTTACGTTTGTATATATAATAGAGATATAGCAAGGGTTATTTTCAAGGAGTGATATTATACCTTGATTTTATTCGGGGACATAAATTTTGCTTTATTAAAAGTGCTAAAAAACAAATATAGGTATGAAAGTGGCGAGGATGGCCACCCAGGTAAATCCAGCAAATGCTTTAGAGTTTTAGTGCAGTGCCCGGGGGAAGACACCAGAACCGAACCGTCCCGCCTTCCGATGCCTTAAATTTATTTTCTTTGAACTTCATGTACAGGTTCAGCAATATTTACAAGATATTATTGTATAGAACAATTTATGCAAGTTTAAGTAATTGCCACTAAGTTTAAGTTTATGTATTGGATTAAGTATGATTAAATATGATAAAAGAATGAGTAAATAATAAATAAATGACCATGGAATGACTGTGTAACAAAAATAAATGATGATATTTCAAGGTACTTAGAGCAATACAAAATAGGAGCTAAAGAAAAATAATTTCAGATAATTTTGCAAAGAGAAACACTCTTCTAGTTAATATCCTCAAACTCTTCAAGATAAATTCCTCAAATTTTTCAATGCTTGAAAGTTATAGGAAAGTTACACAGTACCACAGCTAAATTGCTCCCCCACGTAGAGCTAGCCAAAAATTTCCCAGTTTTTGAAATAATACTTAGGTAGAGTTATAGTTATTAAAAGTGTTTTGAGATAAGAGGCAACATTCAATGAGGGGGCGAAACTTCTAAATATTTCTAATGGCCATTTTGTAGAGATCAATGTTTAAGTATTTACATATTTAACAACACAGCACAAGTAAGAATGAATTATACTTTTAGGATTATTATTTACAAAGACAACACCACATCATAACACTTAAGTTTAGTCTAACTTAGAAAGATAATTTAAGTAATTTGGTAATTAGATTTAAAGTAAATGATAAGATATTTACGCACGATAAAATAATTTGTAATTAATATAACATTTGGTGAGGGTTTATTGGTAACCCACAACATATAGATGAAAGTTTAGAGTTTAATATTCACGGTTGGCAGCACACCCGCCATACCAACCAGTACTCATGGAATTACTTTTATCATTATTCTGATTAGCATTTCTGTATTTCATTTGATAAAGAAATGTAGGACACTGCGGCGAGTCTGCTGCATGAATATGATAGTTCTCAAAACTTAAGCAGTTTGTACAGTTTTTAAGTTCTGGTTTGTCAATGTTTATGCAGTTCTTAGTTGGGTGACCCATTGCGCAATAAGCACAAATGGAACCTCTCTTACACAGTTTTTCCGAGTGTCCATAGATCTGGCAATTAGCACAACGAATTATCGGTTTGTAGAGATAAATACCAGATTGACGCAATCCCACATAGAGAAATCCCATTCTGAGAAAGATATTTGAAGTTGGACTGTCCATCTCGAGAACCAACTGGTAATTATTTGATTTTGTTTTCTGTATTACCTTGTAGGTTTTCATTAGTAAGTTATTTTTAAAGTTAGGATGTAGTTTTATTAAGTTGTTAATGTATTCAATTGATATGTTCTTGGGAATTCCTGTTATTATTCTTTTGGTGTTGTATTCACTGTAATTAATTTCTATTTTACTTTTTAGCTCTTCAATTTTTTCAATATTTAAATTTCCTTCAAGTGAACTTCTGTATATGTTTTTATGATAATCGTTTTCTTGTTTCGTGATGTCTTGCTGAAAAATAATGGCAAAGTATCAGATTGAAGTAGTTTTGTGTTTATGATGTCACGTATCTCTATTATTGAAGTACCTTCTAGACACCTTATAAGGATCGCTGCCTCTGTAAATGCATTCTCTTCCCATGTGTTGCTCTTTTCCGATGTATGTTCTTTATAATTTTCTTCATAACTTTTATCTATTTTTATTGATGTTTCTTCTAACATCTTTTCTAATTTTAGAAGTTTTTCTTGTATCATCATGAACTCTGGTTCTTTTATTATTTGCATTTTCAGCTGTTCTCCAGAGGGACCCTCCACATGTTTTCCTTCTCCTTCCTTTCTTATGAGTTAGTTCAGCTACTTCCATCTGAGGAACTGTACTATTTTTGTTTTCTTTATCTTTTTGTTCTTTTGTAATAATAGTTGTCCGAGTACTTCTAGTCGTTGTTTTAATGATGGTTGTTGTTGCTTTATTTGAAAATTCTTTTTTGTTTATTTTAACTTTTTGTTGTTGTAATTCTTTCTGCAGATTCTCAATTTTTGCGGTTTTATTGGTATCATTTAGTTACTATCTCATTTTGTTTATCTATCAGTCTCGTTTCTAACTTTTTTACTTTTACTGTTAGTTGTTCACTAATATCCTTCTGTTCTTTATAATTAATATTTAATATATCTTGCATTTGTTTTTTATTATTATTGTTCTGTCTTGATAACTCTTGCATTTTTTCTTCCATTTTTTGGAGCTCAAGTATTTGTTCTTTTATTTTTATTTCTTTTTCTTCTGATAGTAACTTGTATTTTGTTACTTCTTGTTGTTTTTCCTGCAGTAGCTTTACTAAAATTATCCTCTCATTATTGTTATAATTAATTTTTTCTTCCATTTTATTCATTTTATCAATTTTTTCATTCAACCATTCTTTCTTTACAATGCATTCCTCTTCACTTTCACTCTCTTCTATTATATTAACTTTTCCATTTCTTTCAATATTGGTGTTACCTTCTCCATGTCCGTCTGCGTCACTGTCTACTCCATCCTGGTCAGTGGTATCCTCTTCACTGGATAGAAGACGTTTGATCTCATCATAGTCTCCAAATCCTTCCTCTTTATTGCTGTCAACTTCATAATAATCTTCCCCTTCAGATGAAATTTCACCTTCACCAGGGAGGTCATCCAGGCCATAAATGATTGGTTGATTATATTCTGAACCCTGATTGTCCATCTTCTCTTTTATCAGGTGGACTATTCTTATGAGATATAAATGTTCTACTAGTATTTTACTTATTTCTATTCTCTTTTTTGTAATTATGTGATCAATTTTATCAAAAATTCTTTCAGTTCTGTATGGTGTTAAAGTTTTATGGAGATCATATAAGTCTTTGTTGTTTGGGCTATAATATGGACTTAATTTATGGTTTCCTGTTTCTATAGCTTTCCCGTGCTCCAATTGATAGGACAGATATTTTACTGTTAGATGCCATTTCTTGTTGTGGTCTTTATAGTTGTACAAACTTTCTATGACCTTACTGACTGCTTTCGTGTGATCTGATGATAACGTATTTACATATGGACTTTTTCCAATATCATCCCTTTCCACCGCTCTTATATGCGCCAATTGTCTTAGATAATATTTTCTCATCAAGTAATAGAGTTCTGGATCTTGATTTTTGAAGATAATTATTATTTGTTTTACTCTATTGTATGAGAAAAATGGTTCTTTGCAGTATTCCTCATTTTCTTGTTCAACTGAATCACCTTCCTGATTCACTTCTCCTTGGATGGCAAATGGTGGTGCCATCTTTGATGATTGCGGTTTTAGTATTCAGAGAGCTTAATTTATTATATTTTTAGTAGTTATTATTTCATTATATATTGTTGGCAGCGAATGCATGCAAACATTAGTTTCTACGATATTAGTTTGAAAAAAAAAAAAAAAAAAAAAAAAAGAGCTCTCGATGATGTTTCTTTTTGAAATGCTGTCTATGGGTAGTTAATAAATTGTAGGTAGATTTATGTTATTAAATTATATGAGATATGAGACAAAAGTCAGGCTTTGCCGCCACCCGTACATGGAATTTGAAGGAAAGGTATGACAGAGAAGGAACAGCAAAAAATCAGTGGTCGAAACCGCTGGAAATGGCTCTGATAAAAAATTAGTTTAGGTGGATAGTTGGGTAATTTAATGAAAAAGGAAAAACGAAATACAAAATATATGCAAAATTTGGAATAAAGCAATAAAAACTGGGGAATATAATTCAGAAAAGAACTGAACAAATAATACTGAAGCTTGCTCATAGTACGTGCTGCTCCCGGTGTGACAAAAACTTTTATTAGTTCAATAAACAATAAATATAAGTTATAAACAGTTATAAAAGATAAGTATTCAATATTAGATAATAGGCTCTCAGACCGAGTACTTGTATATATTTTCTTTTTATAATCTTTTTACAATTTGTTCTGTACTCATAACACTCACCCTGTGTCGATATTGCCCAAATGCAAGTCATAACAACAGAGGCAGTCAGTAACCCCAAAATAACCAGACTTACCTGAAATAATTGCGAGGCTCCTATGCTGCACTTGAAAGATAACAGTAGAGTACAGCGCAAGCGGGAAAGCCCGTCAACTACGGTTGACTGCTGTATACGGGAGAGGAATCTTGTATGATATTTAAAGAAGATTTTCTAATTTAGTCCACTTTCAACTTAAAAATACTATAAAATGTGCTTTAGAGAAGAATAAGGGGGGGGGGGGTGAATGGGTGGACAAACTGGGTTCATAAGTGGTGGAAAAAGTTTGTTGATGAGATGTAACATATGAAGTTAAAATGTTGCGAAGGTAATTGGGGCGGGGGCCCCCTAGCAAGGTCCCCTTATGTGATATCGAAAAACTGATTGCACCAAAATACTCAGCGGGAAATTTCTGTATAAAACGTACTTTTCCTAAGCCGCACTTCCTTTTTGTAGGCCCAAAACTAACTGAGTTATGGCCCATTGAATGAATTTTATAGCTTTAAACGGCTATATCTTTATGGGAAAGCCTCGTACGACAACTGTGAGACAATTTTATGTTGTATTTTTCAATATTTAATTTAAGGTACATAAAAGGGGGGGGGGGGGGTAATAGCAAATTGTAGATGTTGAGTCTCCCCTCACTCAAACAAGGAATGCAAGGAACGGGTTGAGTGTAAGATAACAATGTAGAAGACTTCCCCTGACGAGAAATAAGAAAATTTAAGGTAGTAGAATGAATTAAATATAAGCTAATGCTTTAGAATATGAGATACCCGCAGGAACCACCTATTTCCCAGAATGCACTGCACTCCAATATACTACTGAGATATAGGCTCCGACTGCCTCCGTACAAACTCAATGTCATAAGGAATATTCTAACATTTATAAAATTATTGTGGCAATACATTGACAGACCATAGCATCTATGTAGTTAAATGTTTTTAAGTTAAATCTCTTATAGTTGTAATATCTCTACGTTGCCGGAAATATATCATTTTACAATCTTACCTCTGATAATAGTATTACTCTAATGTCTAATTCTTTTATGTCTTGTATTATCTAAAAGTTTTATAATTAAGTTATATTTTGTGGCAATGGCCGCTGGTGCTCCTCTATATTATGCATAATCCCTGTACTTTAAGTTTATTCATAGATAATTTAAGTATTGCGCGCAGCGCAATACTTATTTATTTCCAGTGCCACTTCTCAATGTTAATTTAACATGGAAAAGCCTATGGAGATAACTTTTTCATTTTTTCTTCCCACCTTTTTGCCCCTGATGCCACTCATTTTTTATTCTTTAAATTTATAATATCATTAGAATTAGTAAAGTACAAAAACATTTGCCTGACGTCAGGGTCAAAATGAATGGCAAAGTGCCTTTGCAGATGGGTGAATTATAACCCAGAGAGAAATATGGGCCAATTTTTTTTTCAAATATTTTTCTTAATAATTTCAAATTTCACTTTTTTCATTGAAAATCAACGGACATTTTTCATAGAAAATGTAACATTTTTACTTCATTGTTGCAAAAATTTCAAAAGCCGTAATATTAATTTATTTCTTTTTAGTTGAAAGATTTTCACGTGAAATATTAAATTGAGGTAATTTTTAATTTTTGAAAAAAAAAAAAAAGGCGAATATGGCGTCATAGTGTAAATAACAAAGATATTATCAGAATAAGTTTTTGCTTTGGTCAAGTTTATATTTTAGTAAAAAGTTTCCAATGAAAGTTTCCAATAGCTATTTTAAGATACGTTAGATACATAAGATACTTTATTATTTAAAAAGATAGCTATTTTTACGCAAGTAGCGAACTTAGTGGGGAATTACATAGCTTAAATTTTAAAATGTATTTTTCCCCCCGAGATGGGAACTATTTATACCCCTAGTTAAACTTAGGTAATAATTTTCTGATGTGTTTACATTACCCCTTGGGAGAGAATAAGGTTTAAAAATTTAAGTAAAACTTTTATTTTTTATTTTTTACTGTATCACAGCTATAATATTGTTAAATATTATCAGTAAGGATTCGACACAATTTACATTTACATTCATAGCGTTCCTGAGTGGAAAATGGGGTATCTACATTTAAGTGAAGTTAATTTTTTATGTTTTGATTATAGATTTTTTACGTTCAGATTAGAAGTTTTTGTCCAAACTACCGCAACTTGCATTACTACAGTGGTGAAACATTTTGAATTACACATTGGTAAACTACATCCCACAATGTGATGCAATACCGCATACATCAAAGCCTGATGATGATACTCTATTAATTTTGAAATGCGTTCGTCTGAGTGCTGTAGTTATGAAAAAACTTGACATATTAAACAAAAACATAATTTGAAGAACAAATTAAAAAAACAAAATTTCCTACATTGTTCAAGCCCGAGAAGGGACAGATATTAAGTTATTTCATTCAATTAATTCTACATTTAATGTTAAATTTTTGTAACAAATTAGTTAAGCCAATTGAAGATTAAAAAATAAAATTCATACAATATGATAGTTAAAACACCTTAAAAAATTAGATTCCGTTCAAATTAAATCGAAATAATTCTTAGACTTCTTCCATTTTTAATTGAAAATATTTGTGTTGCAGATTTTGTATTATGTTTATGACAATAGTGTATAAAATGATAAGATGCATGCAAAATACAAAACTTAAAAAAATGTCTAAGATTTATTTCGATTTCATTTGAACGGATTCTAATTTTTTAGGGTGTTTTAACTATCATATTGTATGAATTTTATTTTTATTTTTTAATCTTCAATTGGCTTAACTAATTTGTTACAAAAACTTAACATTAAATGTAGAATTAATTGAATGAAATAACTTAATATCTGTCCCTTCTCGGGCTTAAACAATGTAGGAAATAAATTTTGTTTTTTTAATTTGTTCTTCAAATTATGTTTTTGTTTATAATTATTTAGTAAGTTTTATGCATGTTGGCATAAAATGGTTAAGTCTCTGTATTGATATTATCTTTGATTTTGTTGTGCTCTGAATTTGAGTAACGTTAATTACTCAACGGATCCAAATTCAGGACCCGAGCATCTCAACACGGGCCCAGAAATTAGTTTCGATGAAGAAGCCAGCAGCCATTTTGAATTAAAATTATTCACAAAAAGCAAAATTTCATAAGCTCAAAAAACACTCATAACACATATCAAACACTATACAAAGCATATCGACACAAACCTCAAACTATCTACTATCCACACGTATCACTTTTTTAAAGTTTAAGTTTAACAGTTTAAGTTATTAAATTAATTTATTTTGTAAAAGCCACTCTCCATGTATTCCTATGGGTGGCTGTTGAAAAAGCGGTATTCCCCGATCTGCCGTGTTGGCCCAAAATTTCAAAAACATGCACAACTTCATGACAGTAGTTAGGGTATTAAGTAAACTGTAACAACAGTGGGGGGCGGAAGAATCTTTAATGATTTCTGCAAGTGAGAAAAATAGTAGTTTAGCTTTATGTTCACTAAAAGTATTATTTATATGAGTATTAAATATTGATGTTTATAATGTACACTGCTCAAAACAATTAAAGGATATTTGAAATTTTATATAAAATAAAGATATAAACGAAATTTTTTTTGCCGAAAATAGAAGAAGAGAATCACAAATGCAAATTTTTCTGGTTTTCAAACTGTGGAGTATGCAAATTTTGAGTTCGACGTCAAAAACGTCGCTTCAGCGGCAGCGAATGAAATTTGACTTTCAACTGGATAAAAGAGAATGAAGACAAGGATGATCGGCATTCAGTGATTGCTTTGTTTCGATGAGTACGATGTCTCAGCGAAGTCATTTGACAGATTCAGAAGCTTTGAGAATTGTTGGTAGGTTAGAAGGCGGCCAAACTCAAGCCGAAGTAGCGCAAGCCGTTGGAGTGTCACAAAGTGTCATTTCCAGGATCTGGAACCGTTTTTTGGAGAGTGGATGTGCAGGCCGAAGACCAGGGCAAGGTCGTAGACGGGACCCAACGCCCAATGAAGATCGGTATTTAGCGTTAACAGCTCGGAGACACCGAACCATGAACGCTACTCTTCTCCAACAACACCTTCGCTCAGCTACAGGCACCACGATTTCAACTCAGACTGTCCGAAACCGGCTCCATGCTGTAGGTCTGTATGCTCGCCGACCGATGGTATGTGTTAGATTAACATCAAGGCATCGTCGCGACCGCAGGGAGTGGGCAACCGAGCATGTCAACTGGAGGAGAAATGAATGGAGCAATATTCTGATTTCTGACGAGTCCCGTTTTTCTGTGCATCCGGATAATAGGCGTATTTTCATCTGGAGGGACCGTGGCAGTAGGAATAATCCTGTGTTCGTGCACGAAAGTGTCAGATTTGGCGGTGGAGGAGTGTTGGTGTATGGTGGCATCTCCATTGACGGGCGCACTGACCTCTACATCATTCGAGATGGAGCTCCGACTGGTCGCCGATATAGGGATGAGATCCTCAGACCTATTGTAGTCCCTTACGCTGCAGCAATCGGAGATAACTTCATTTTAATGGACGATAACTGCAGGCCACATCGTGCAAACCTGGTGGAGGATTTCTTTTTCGAGGAAGGAATCGTTCGAATGGAATGGCCAGCGTGTTCTCCAGACATGAATCCAATCGAGCACGTTTGGGACGCTCTAGGAAGACGAGTTTCTGGCCGCCAACAACCAACACCGTCTCGATATTATAGACATGCCTTCCGACGGTCATAAAAAGTAGCCCGTGACGTCACAGATGCAGTTCTAACATTTTCTCCTCTCAACCCCCCAAATCTCGCGGGAATTCCCGAATCCCGCGCTTGTTTCAAATGTTTTCCGTTGTGTCTTGTGTGTGAAGCTTTTCTGAATGGATTAGAAATACGTTTCATTGTTTGTTTTTAAACTATTTTATTACTTATTATAAATAAAAACTTTTTCTATTCGTGAAGAGGATCATCCAATGTCTCTGAGAGTTTTTGTAAGGATTAAATACAGTTTCATGTAATACAAATATGCCAGCTGGGATGGATATAGAGCTGAATGTAAAATTAATTTTTAGTTCTATAGCCAGACTAGCTAGATTTCATACTGCATCTTTTTGGATATACAAAGAGCAAAGCGAAGTAGTAAGTAATTAAAGATTTAATATTTTTTGAATTTTTCCTACCCGTTAAAAAAGTAATCTGTGTTGATATCTGTGTTGATTGTTTTTGTGAAGAAACGTGTTCATTTTATTTTTAAATAACTACTTATACTTGAATTGCATTTTATTTTACTGAAAGAATAAAATTTTGTAATTGAAAATTTATTTTATAAATACAATAAGAGTTTTTTAAAAGGCTTTAACTACTGAATATTAACTCCGAATTAAGTGGTTAAAATGTCAAATATACCTATGATAAAAAACCAAAATACAATTTGTTTTAAATAAAACTATGAATGCTTTTTATATACTGTAATATCTTTAAAAAAATTAAAAGTTTGAAAAAACTTTGGTTTGAAAACTGTTCATCATCAGTCTTAAAAATGAAAATTTTAAGTACAAGATTTAGTAAAAATGTTACTGACGAATTATTCTTTGTTGAATACTTATTTTAAAATAATTACTTTCATTAATGTTTGACCTGTATTTGTTTCACTGAAAGAATAAAATGTTGGTAATCGAAAGTTAATATTATAAAAACAAAGCAATAGAATTATTTTAAAAGCAGTAATTGCTGAATTATTGACGTCAAATTATGTGGTTAAAATATGAAGTTGTTATAAAAATCATGAAAAACTATTTAATAATATATTCATCTAATGTAAAGAAAAATAAGTAAAATGAAATGACATGAAATAAAATTTAGTATATATCAATGTTAAAGGTATTTACTATTTTATATTTTATTGAAATGATATAATATTTTATTGTAATATAACCGCAAGAAAATATATTCTCTCAGAAAATTTTTTTTTTCATCATTTCAAAATTTTCTGAAATTTTACTCCTCTATATATGATAAAAATAAAATATATGGTAAAGCATATCTGTGAATGTGAGCATATATTTTAATTTCAAGCTTTTAATTTAAAAAGTACGGATTATTCTTATCATCTATCAAATGTTCTTATTTTTTTTTTTTTATTCATAATGAAGTAATTAAGGTTGAAATAAATATTACTTCTTTTATATCTCTATTATATAAACAAAAGTATATTACTTATTGTACTCTCATCTTTTATGGTTTAAAGGATATGAATGGTATGTAATATATACTGTTGAAATTAATTATGAAGGTGAAAAGTTAAATTTTTAATAATAAAAAAAATCATGTAAAAATATTTAATAATATACATTCATCTAAAGTAAAAAATAAAATAAAAATTTTAAATTTAGTTTTTAAATGTTGTAGATATTATTGCATATTTTATTGAAATGATTTATATTTAATTGAAATATAACTATAAGGAAGAAATATAATAGATCAACTTTTCCACGGGGAAAAACGATAAAATTGTTTTCCATCGCTTCAAAATTTTCGGAAATTTTACTTTTCTGTATCTGACGAAACTAAAACATATGTGTGAATGCAGTCATATATTTTAATTTCAGGCTTCTCATTAAAAAAAAAAAAAAAATTAGATTATTATTAATCCTGTATGAGAATAATATGATTTATTTTTACATTTCATAATGAAATGGAAGAGATAAATATTACTTATTATATATCTTTATTAAATAAACAAAACTTCATTACTTATCAAGATATTTATGTTTTCTTACATGTGATTAAATAAGAAAAAGGTTACTTATTAGTAAATAGTGGTACTTATTTTTAAATAATTATCCATCAGTAATCTATCTCCGATTTTCTTACATGGTGAAATTGTGAATTGTTCTTAATATTTTTGAAAAATCTAATCACAATTTCATGAATGTGAATTTATTGTTATATATAGGTTCATGTTTATCTTTTTAACAAGATTATTTATGTCTAAAAAAAGCTATGAATAGACACTTTGGTAACTTCAGCTGTTTTGTGGCAAGTTAAATTTTATTTTTAAATTATTAAATTTGTGAAAGTTTAAGTTTGTAGAGGGGAAAGTTTTATTTTTAAGCCAATGAATTTTGCGAAACGTCCTCTTTTAGGATGAAAAATTTTGTGAAGGGTTCTGTTTTAAGATTTAAAAAATTGTGAAAGGTCCTTTAAAGAACGAAATTTTTTATTAAACAGATCCCTGTTCGCATCAATGTTTAAATTGCAGAAAGAATAAAATTTTGTAATTGAATAATATTATAAATTTTTAAAAATATTAATAATTATGAATTTAATGAATTTTATAATATTATAAATTTAAAAAAAAATCTTTCAAAAGGCATTAACTACTAGATACTAACTCAAAATGTGATTAAAAAGTGAAAGATTTCCATGAAATAAAGAAAAGAAATTCAAAATCCATTTTGTTTTAAATAAAAGTATGACTGATTTTCATATCCTGGAAAATTTAAAATCAATTTGAAAAAATCTTTTGTTTGAAGAGTAATTTTATAACTACCACCTTCTCCCCCCCCCCCCCCAAAAAAAAAACAACAAAAAAAAAACCTCGGGCTTCCTAGTAAATCTTTTACTGGCGAATTATTCTTCCGCATGCACTTGTTTTTAAATAACTATCTTTATCTATGTTTGAACCGTATTTGATTTCACTGAAAGAATAAAATTATATAATTGGGAATTAATACTGTAAATAAAACTATAGAATTATTAAAAAAAGACATTAATTACTGAATATCAACTAGAAATTATGGTATTGTGAAATACTTTCATGGGAAAAATAGAAAAAGATAAAATCTGGTTTTTCTAAATAACACTAAGAAAGTTTTTGTATTCTATAAAGTTTAAATTGCCAAAAAAAAAAAAAAAAAAAAAAGGTTGAAAGCTTGAAGATTTTTTTTTTTTTTTTCCGAAAATTATTCCTATTTTTAGATTATAAAAACGAAAACTTTGAATCGGGTATGCCCAGTAAAAAGCTTATTGGTGAATGACTCTTTACTGATACATTTACTCCCTAGCACTTCGTTCGCCGCCATATTTAATGGGTGGATAGGCCTGTCTCTTCGAGACGGTACTGCAACAACCCCCACAAACTCTCCAAGAACTGGAAAGAGCTCTTCTGGAAGAGTGGGGCAGAATACCCCCAACTCGTCATTAATAGCCTCATTGAGTCCATGCCTCAAAGGTGTTCAACGTTGCTGACCGCCCGTGGAAACCATACCCCCTACTGAAAATGATTTTCTTTGAAGAAAACACCTTTTCTTATTCTTTTTTTCTCATATGCACAAATTGTGTATTTTTTCTTTAGTACACAAATGCGCAATAAAATGCATTTTTTTCTGCCAAACATGTGTAATTTATTCTCATATAACCTACTATGTCTGTCGACCATGTATCAATCAGCTAAACAGTTTACCAGATACAAAATCCACCTAAAACTGCAATATCCTTTAATTGTTTTGAGCAGTGTATTTCCTATGGGAGAAATTTAAAGTGCGAGCTGAAACACCAAGTTTTCAGGAATTTTTTAAAAGTACAGAAATGCATGGATGTGGCGAAAAAAAAATTGTGAACTTTGGAGGCCGATCAACGAAATTTCCGATTTTTCCGCACCCGATCAACGGAATTCGTTATTTTCCCGCACCCGCGATGTCAAAATTCGAGATTTTTCCGCGCCCTACCAACGAAATTCGCGATTCTTAACTGCTCTGGCAAAATTTGCAACTTTCCCGCAGCCGATCAGCGAGATTTTCCAGCGCCTGATCGACAAAATTCGAGATTTTTCCGCACCCGATCAATGAAATTTGAAATTTTTCCTAGCCTGATCGACAAAATTCGAGATTTTTTCTGTATCCTATCAACTAAATTCGCGTTTTTCCGTGCGATCAACGAAATTCGTAATTCTTAAACTGACTGGCAAAATTTGAAATTTTTTACCGCGACAAATTGACGAAATTCGCGATTTTTTCTCGCGACAGAGTGGCGAAACTCACGATTTTTCAGCAACCGATAAACAAAATTCACCATAGTTACGTAACTGACCAACGAATTTTGCGATTTTTCAGTGCCTGATTGACAAAATTTCCGATTTTTCCGTACCCGATGAACGAAATTTGCGATTTTTCTGCGCCTGATCGACTAAATTTGCACTTTTTCGCGTATCATCGACAAAATTCGGGATTTTTCTGTATCCGATCAAAAATTTGCGATTTTCTGTTCCTGATCGACAAAATTGGCTATTTTCCGTGGCCTATTGATGAAATTTGTGATTTTTCCGTGCCCAATCGTCGTAATTTACGATTTTTCAGAGCCTGATCGACAAATTTCACGATTTTTCCGCACCCGATCAACGAAATTCGAAATTTTTCTGCACCTGATCGACAAAATTTGAGATTTTGCCGTACCCGATCAAAGAAATTCGCGATTCTTAACCGAAGAAATTTGTAATTTTTTTCTCGCGGCAAATTAACGAAATTCGCGATTTTTTTTTCTCGCGTTAAACTGGCAGAACTCACGATTTTTCCCTATCCGATCAACAAAATTTGAAATTTTTCCTCGCATCATCGGCAAGATTCGTGATTTGTCCGTGCCCGATCAACGAAATTCACGATTTGTCCGACCCCGATCAATAAAACTCGCGATCTTTCCGTGCCCTATCGAAGAACTTTGCGGTTTTTCCATGCTTCATCGACAAAATTCGAGATTTTTCCGGGCCAGATAAACGAAATTTGCAATTTTCGCACCGGATCGACAAAATTCGCAATTATTCCGTACCTGATCCACAAAATTTGCAATTTTTTTTCGCTCGACAAAACTCGCGATTTTTTTCTTGCCCGGTTGACGAAACTCGCGATTTGTCCGTGCCCGATCGACGAAACTCTATTTTTTCCGTACGACGTTATTCGCTATTTTTTCTTGCGACCTATGGACAAAAATTGAGAATTTTTCCAGTTATAAATTGACGAAATTCGTGGGCCACAAGTTAACCCGGGCCACAGGTTGTGCATCCCTAGCTTAGAGTGTAGTTTTATTTGTGTTATGCGTTTTCCTGCTGAACTATATTTATATACTAATAGAAGTTTGTAGAATATGAATAAATTCATATACAGGTTTACGCAAACGAACAAGATACATTGCCGTTTATTGTTCTTAATTACTCGAAGTGCGACTTAAGTTGTTTTATACATTTTTTTTTTTTTTTTTTTTACCTGAATTAAATTTTAGTTTAATATGTGGTGTGTACAAACAAATTTGAGTGCATTTCTGTATACTAGCGAGAGTTGCCAAAAGAGAATTTTCTAAATGAATGAAATTTTAGCATGCTATATAGTGCATAATATGCAAATACATAGATTGTAAATAGGGCTGCACAAAATAATTAGACGACTATTTTGATTATGGAAGGTAATTGTTAAAACTGAATTTTAAATGAAAGTTTTCTAAACTGTACTCGCATATCTTCTTGCACTTTAACTGTGAAGTTTTGTTACAGTTTTATACATGTATTAAAACAATGTTTCATAATCTATGCTTGAAGCATGATTTTTTGGTCTTGTTTATTATTGGTATCATGAACATATTTTATTTTATAATTTAGCAGATTTACTTGAAAATTTGGAGTATTTATGCTAATATTCTTTTAAAAGTTTACAAAAGTTTTAGATCATCTTAAATATATAAATAAAAGGAGAGGATTGTACTTTGTGTCAATACATTAAAAAGAGAGAAACAACGTTTACAAAACACAAATGTAAGTAATTTTAAAAAGCATGTAGCTATTTCGAAGCCTCTAAGGCCCCATCATCAGTGCTTATAAATTAAAGATAAAAATAAAACTATGGAATAAAAGAGGGTGGAGGCAGAGCCAGAAGGCGCACCTCACATCCCGACCGTCAACAGCGAAATGAAAATCACTGTTGACAAACAACCACGGGTCTGTCTCACGCGCACACAGGGAGACCAATCAAAAACCGCCCAGATGCTCCCGGAGAGTTCAAACAAAGTGGAGAAAAAGGAGGGGGAGGGAAGAGGACGAATTAAAGAAAATTAAACCATAACTTTGAAAAATTGGGCGTGTTGGACAAATCGTTTACTAAGCACTTTGAATTTTTCCATATGTGGTAGGCTTCCCAAAAGTCAAGATCGTAAATTGATGAGCATTTCTGTATAATTGAGGCTTCGGAAATTTTAAAATTATGATTGTTGGACCAGCAGTGATTAGCAATAGCGGAACGCTTGATGTCACAATTTTTAACACAAGTTTTATGCTCCCTTAAACGGACCTTAAAGGGTCTTTTCGTTTGACCAATGTACATTTTATTGCATTCGCAAGATATCTTGTAAATACCCCAATGTGAAAAACTGTCAATTGGATGATTCAGATTTGTGAACTGAATTTTGTTAAAAAGGAGTATAAACTACCTTAAAATCAAATCTTAACAAGATTTTAGAGATTTGATGGCTTATTTTCGGAAAATATGGAAGTATAATTTTTTTTAATTTTCATTGCCGACAGACTCTTTTTAACACCTTAAATATCCTTCTAAAGATTAAATTTTTCAAAAAAAAATATGAATCTTTTACATAATATTAATGGTTAAAGTTTCTGAAGCAACATCCTCCAATTTTAGCTATGAGCTGCCACTGGCTGGAGGTATTTTCCATTTTTCTGGTCCTCTTTTGACAGTACATAATTTTTGTAAATTCTGTATATCATTGTAGTTTCATTTTTATTTATAACTTTAATAAAAACGAATGAAATTTATACATATTCTTTTTAATAATTTTTTTATTTAAAAATAGCTTATAATGAAAAAAAGGCACATGTTTTAATTGATTATGATAAAGTAAATATCAAAGCTTCAATGAGTAATGCAGTCGTTTTGAATTTGGCAGAATGTTGTCAAAAAAGTAGAGTCCCGATTATCAGAGTCCCGCTTAACCGAGTTTCCGCTTTAACCGAGTTATTTTCTTCTGGTGAACTGATGGCTTCCATTATTATGAAACAGCCATTATAAATGAACCTAACACTTCATTTATAATGGCTGTTTCATAATAATGGAAACCATCAGTCCATCAGAAGAAAAGGATTTCATTCCAAAGGTATAAGTTAGATTGAAAAAACTATTTAATACTTTGAGCAGAAAGACCTACACCTGCAATTTTCATGACACTAATAGAATCGCATAGCTGCCAATTTGTACGGTTTTGTTACCTCCAAAATTTAATACTAAGTTTTACCATATGTAATCGTTGACAATCGTTAGATTTCAACGATTGAATTAGGCAAAATTTACTGGTAAGTTTTAGTGGTAAGGAAAACTCTTAGAAATTGATAGCTATGTAGTAGCGTAATGCTGTAGAAAAAAAAAACTGCATCAAAATTGACATTAACAAACAAAAAACTATCAAAGGCTGTTTCAAATAAACAACTTCATTCCCCGTTTTTCTTAAAAGTAACGGAAATATACATCAAAAAATTTGTTGCTAGTACCATAAAAATGAATGAATGAATTAAGTGAAAATTTATATTTCGTCTCCTTAATGGGTGACGATTTGTGTCAATCCGGTTTATCAGAGTTTTTTGCTTATCCGAGGTGAGCTTGGTCCATATTAACTCGGATAATTGGGACTCTATTGTAGTCATTTCATATTATGAAAATGAAGTTGAGTCATAAATTGCTGATTTTCAGAAGTTGATGTTCCTTATCTTCTGGAACCTATGGAGTTAGGATTCAATTTTGTCACACTTCCTCCTTCATTGGTGAATCTTGCGCTTCAGTATCTGATGAAGTGGGGCTGAGTTTTATTACTGTTGGTTGAGATTTCTTTTTTGCATCCACAGAACGTTGAACACATGGAATGAAAAAGAGCATGAGTCCACTAAATGCTATCATACCTCCTGATACATAAAATCCTGGATCGTAAGATCCCGTGTAGTCATGTAGCCAACCTATTTAATTGAAAAAAAAAATACATTGGAGTGAGATTGTGTAATCAAATGCAGAATAAGGTTACTATTATACAGAAATTGTAAAATATTTAATATACCGATTCTAAAATTGCATATTGTTATGAAAAGAGCGTAATTTCAGACATTATTAAGGTAATATTTCCGTTAAAGTGTTTATTTTATGAACTTTTTATATATTTAAAAAGAAAAAAAACTATTAGAATCATTTTTTTTTCCTTATATCACACAATGATTTTTTTATAATATGGGTTAACATATAATTTATTCACGTATAGTATGGGTTTAAAAAAGGAAAACAGCAGGGTTAACTTTTATTGCCATAATTATGTTAAAGGATCTCTTTTATTCAAGAAACCTAAAACATCTAAAACATGCTATAATGCAGTAAAAAGGTCTAATATTTTATGTTATGAAAATTGAGTTTGAAATCCTAATTATAATTAAAATGCAATTTTATGAAAAATATGTTTCTGTCATATACTTTTAAGTATTTGATATTCTAAACATAATATTTGATAAAAATAGTATGACTATTTGAAGTATTAAAATCCCTCAGCAGAGGTCATCAACCTCAAGCTTGCAGACACATTTTCACCCACAGATCCTTTTTCTTTCCAGAACGGACTTGGGGTGTTGAAAAAGAATTTAGGATTTATTGAAAGTTGATAGTAAAATTCACTGTAGTCTTCTCCTGAAGTTGCTTCTTAAAGTTTAAATAAAATACTTTAATCATGAAATTGTGGTTCCTTCTAAATAATAGTTACACTTTCATTCCATGACTCCGCCGTGATTCTATAATATGCATATATATACATAAATATGTGGGGGTAAAGAGAGGGTTCACCCACAAAAATGGTTAAAAGATACAAATATTTACTTTGTACAAACTTTGATTTTTCTTTTTAATGAATTAATATTAAGTCTGGATGCTTATTTTACATTACTGAAAAGACATTTACAGACAGACCAAAGATTAAAAAATACTCCTAAATGTTATCTTATTATTTATTTCATTTTTTGCTTATATGATTACTAAGTTTTATAATGCATGTTATAACATATATTTAAAACCTCACTAACAACAACAGGTATATACACCTCTAATCATAATACATTTTATGACGTATCTGAGCATCTCGAATTCGTCTCTCTCTTTATAGTCCAAGAGCTGTTAAACATTTTAGGGAAGGTATTTGAGGCACCCTGAAAATTTGTGCAACACTTCTTTTGTAATGGCTGAATACAAAATCGAATGTCTGGCTGAAGGATCGTGGCCCAAAAACTGTGCCAGACACGTGTCAAGTGCCATTTTTTGACTACCCCAAAAAAAAGGTATTTGAGGCACGCTGAGATTGAGACAGAATAATATTTATACTTAGAAAAAAATATTTTGAAAATGACAGACACTTTAGTCGGCACAAAAACTGTGCCAGACACGTGTCTGGCACAGTTTTTGGGCCACGATCCTTCAGCCAGACATTCGATTTTGTATTCAGGCATTACAAAAGAAGTGTTGCACAAATTTTCAGGGTGCCTCAAATACCTACTCAAAAATGTTCAACAGCTCTCCTACTATTACTACAGTAAAAGCATACAGGGTGCGAGAGACAAAGAATGTTAGAATTGCAGCATTGCTAATTTAGCGGGTTATTTTTTATTCGTGTGTCTACTACTATTTCCGATTTGTAATGTTCGTCTTAATTAATCTGTTACTAAATAAAGCAAATATTACTATTTGAAAACAGTGGTTTTTATCTGAATAAAAATATCCTCTAAATTGGCAACTTTGGAGAAGAGAAAAGAAATTCGCATCTTGATCTATGAATTCGCGTCTTCAGTTTGATTTTTTGCTTTAAAAGGACCGAAAATCTATCGCCTAATAACCGTTCCCATATTAAACGTGATATTTTTTCATTAGCCTTATGGGCGATAATATTTGAATCAGTCTTCATATGTTTATTTTTATACATAAAAGACTGAATTGATATATCAATTCAGTCTTTTATGTATAAAAATGAACATATAAAACTAGTTTTTCATAATTGTATTATTTTAAAAATCAGATTGAAGTTGTATTTTGGGTTTGGATATAGATGATTTTTTTTTTCTTTCGCGTCCGGTTTTGGGTTTTTTTTTTTTTTTTTTTTTTTGGTGGGGGGGGGGGGGGGGGCGGTCTGTTTCGGGTCGAGAAGCGAAATTTTCGAATTCGAGCCCGATGCATGAATGACTCCTTACATGTTTATTTTTCAACATAAAAGATAAAATTGACATTAGAGATACGATTACAGACTGTTTTCCATAATTATATTAAGTTGTGATTCAGTTTTCTCGGATTGAGGTTTTCGGGACGAGTTGGATTAAAATATATTGGGTCCAGGCTCAAATTGAAGTATTTCATGTTCGGACCCCTTGCGGATCAACGAAATATTTTTTGGTCACGTGTCAGATTATGGGTTAGCTTTAAATAAAATTTGCGCATTCGGATCGGGTATAATCCGACCCGGTAAGACTCTGGTTGGCTGTTATGTTTAACTGCTAATTTTCACGATGACACCTACTGTAACAAATTTAAATTGCTTTTTTGGTCACTTCATGTGTTTTTAATAGTTATCAACTGGTTTTCTTTAGTTACCTCCTACATCAAATGTAGGAGAGTCAACCCGGCCCGAACACGAACTGCGTTTAGGAAAAATTGAGTTATCCATCTTTCAGGGTTCCCAGCGTTATGGAAAGTCAGGGAAAATCAGGAAAGCGAGGGAATTTCAAAGTAGTCAGGGAAATTTCAAAATGTATAGGAAAAATCAGGGAATTTACAAATATTTTCTAAAATGTCACGGGAAAATGACGCGAAATTTATCAAATAATCTCTGGAAAAAATCACGAAATTCATCAAATAATCGCTTTTTTTTTTTTTTTTTTTTTTGAAATTTGAAGAACGATCGCAGAAAAAAAATCACAAATTTTGGTAAAAGATTGCGAGAAAAAGTAGCAAATTTCGTTATATGCCCATTTGGTCAGGGAATTTGCCAGTCATGTTTTGCTGGGAACCCTGTCTTACCTGATGCAGGACATTTTTTTTTTATGTGAAGGAGTGGTCCGCAGTGGCCGGGCTCATAATCGGAGAGCTGCCCCATACTTAGTCTCTGGTACACTGCTATGTATATGCCATATGTGTGCACATATCCTCCTGAGACCCAAGCAAAATGTAATGCACAATTTTTTTTAAATATGAGTTTTTTTCAACAAATAGGCATCAAAAATGACGTTTTTAAAGAAATTAATAAATTTCGATCTTTTTAATTTTGTTTCACAGCACATCCATCTAAATGGATGTTCAGGCCATAACTCGCTTTAAAGTAATTTAAAAAATGCGAGAAGTATGGGAAAGAACAGAATTTATTATAAAGAACATAAGGCAAGTATTAACATCTGATTTAAAATTGCAAAATAAAAATAGTTTAAACAAATTAACATAAAAACGAAAATTACCAGTAGAACGTATTTATTTATTTAACTGAATAACAAACATACGACTTGTGTGCTTGACATAAAGCCCGCTTATAAGTCGGAGACAAGATAGCACAAGGAAATATTACAACACAAGAGAAATACACCCTGGAAGTTCCACACAAAGTGTGTGTGCAATGCAAACAGAACGTAGAATTGCAACTTGACTTATTACGCTATTTTGTAAACAAAGTAGTTACCGTTGCCAAAATCCAAAAGCTGAATGTTGATTTTTGATTCATACATTACCAAAACCAACTGGTTTTAAATTGCTACAATGAAATTCAAGGCAGAAAGCAAAACATCCATTTAAATGGATGCCAGGCTCAGGAGGATATGCAATATTGAATGGCCACTTATTGGGAGGTTGCTAGTTGGCAGAAGAGTACGAATCTGAGATTTTTCTTGCAGGTAATTCTAAAATTGTACGGAAACTTTTTCCTTTGTGGATTTTCCCTTCTGTAAAGGTTAGGCGACCGGTGAGGTGCTTGAAAAATAACCTTTGTAAATAGCTATTTTTTTACGTCATTTCTCAAAAATATTCTTTGACAAGCTGCCTAATTTATGCTTCAAATAAAAATCATTTGTCCTCCTACAATTCAACTCTAATTTAAGTAAGAGAATGAGTATTAGAATCCTGCGCCATTTGGGTTATACTAAATCCAGACCCAAAAATTTTGGTACTTGTTAGTTATCCCGTCGACCAATTTCGCCAAATTATATAAATCGCCAAACCACTCGCCAAATTGTACAAATTGACATAATTTTTATTTTAAATAATGAAAAAACAAATAAATTAGTATAACATTAATAAAAATACAAATAAAACGTCCAAATAAAAATCATTTGATGAAGTAAACACGTGTTGTCAAGTGAATGTGACATTTACGATCAACCATTATTGACATTTAATCTTACAATTTGGCGACAGTAATTTGGTTGACGGGATAACTAACAAGTACCAAAATTTTATATAAAGTTAACCCAAAAATCATCCGAACCGGAATTCTCGGAACCTTTGAGCCGACTAATTTTCGTCGATCAACCCCGAACCGAACCCGAAATGAAAGGAAATTAATCCATATTGTTTGTAATGCAATGATGGGAAAGTAATTTGCAATTATGTCTCTAGAATCAATTTTTTCTTTTTAGTGGGAAAATCAATATATAACCATTAATATTCAAATGTACAGTTTCCCAATTGAAAAAATATTTGCATGCAGATAGAGTCTTGTATCGGGCCGAGCAACCCAATTTGACGTAAATTTCATCCGTTGGGGTTCAGGTTTTCTTTAAAGGTTTTAGGTTGGGTTTCAGCTCTTTCGTGTCGGATTCAGGTTGACCCGATTTCTCAAAACAAAGTACAGGATATTTTTCAGGTATATATTTGCATATTAATGAGCATATATATGCTCATTTTTCTATTTAAAAACCAAAATTGAAACTATAGATATAATTGTAGGCTACTTTTCCATTAAAATAAAGATTAATTTTCTTTCACTTTGGGTTCGGGTCATGTTACGGGCCAAGGAAAATTTGTTTATCGGGTTTGAGCTTGGTTGAGATAGAATCGGGTATATGTACTATCAAAAATCTTGCAGGGATTTAATTTTTTTCATTGTATAATCCAAACTCTGGTTTATATGATGTTAAAATTATTTACCTGTTATGGGTGGTCCTATCAAACAAGCTATGCCTTCAAAGAGTAATAGCAGTCCAAAAGCATTTGTTAGCTTGTCTAGACCTAAAAGATCTACTAAAATGACAGATGTGAGACTTACGTAGGCGCCTGAAAAAGGAAAAAAATTGACACATTACTGTATCATACATTTAAAGGGATGTCATCAGCTTTAATAAACAAGAAAATTTAAAAGTTTTTCTTAATTCATCATCATATTATACAGTCGGCAAGAAAAGAAAAAAAAAAAGCATCCCAATACATTTTATCTCCTAGTTATTACAGAAAAAAAAGGAAAAAAATTCGACTGAAAATTGTGTTTTTTAAATTATAAAAAGCTTAAGGCTGTTAGTCAATTTCCGAATTCCCCTCGCTAATATTAAGTTTATAGATGCATGATGCATTCGTATATTCAAAATATCTCCTCCGGAAATTAATATTTAACTTATTTTTTCCGTGTACTCTTCTTAAAAGATGCCTCTTTTTTTTTCCTTAATTGTGAAAATGTTTCTAAAATATATACTTAATTTTATATGAAGTGTTAAAATCGTACTCTCAGTTCGTCAGGTTTTGCAAATATTTTGAGAACTAAAAAGAAAAAATAAACATCTTTTAAGATGATTACACAGAAAAAAAAGAGTTAAGAATATTAATTCATAGAGGAGATATTTTAAATATGCGAATGCATTCTACGCCCATCGATTTTCGCCATTCTGTTCCGAATTTTCCGAAAAATTAAGGCAGTCATTTTCGAAAAAAAAAAATCAGTCATAAATCCGAAAATTCAGACATAAAATATATTGCGAATTTCGACAAATAGTCGCCCAAAAAAAGAAAAAAAAAGTCAATTTCCTCAATCGTTCAAAGAAAAATCGCCAATTTCGTCAAAGGATCGCGAGAAAAACGCGAATTTCGTCAAAGGATCGCGAAAAAACGGCAAATTTCGTAAAATGGGCGCGAAAAAAAAAAAAAAATTAGTGCCGGGAGTGAATCACCCCCCTCCCCCCTTCTGTTGTAACCTTTAAGAAAATTTGCTGTGGATACCAGAATTTCTTTTTACTCGGAATCACCCCTGATTTAACATTAGCGAGGGGAATTCGGAAATGACTAACAGCCTTGTCGTCTTTATACTCAAATTGTACAAACCTTGAAATTCCAATGCAAACACCTGAGATATTGATATTCTATTTGTCTCTTTCATAAATTTTACCATAAGATACCAAACGAGAAGTCATTCGGTCAGGTACTTTAGTAATTATGACATTAAGTTCATTTTTGTATTATTTGCAAAACAGATTCGAATGCGGCTAGTTTTATAAGCATAACTTAAGAATTGCTTGCCGGAAGAGCTCTAATTTTCAATTCCAATATTTAAAACTTCTTCGTTTTCTGTTTTTAAAAACATTACAGGTTACAATTCATATTCTTTTCGAAAATTAATTAAAAATTATATAAATTTCCGAAAGAATTATGAATTGTAACTCATGAATTTTTTTAACAGAAGTCGATTTCTAGAAGCTTCAAATAGGCTAATCTCAGATTACAGATAATTCCGCAAAGTAGTTCTTGAGTTAGGCTTAAAAAACAAATCGCATTGCAAAGCGCTTTGCAATGATTGCAAATGAATTTAATACCAGAAGTTCCAAGCTTTAAAACTTCACAATTAATTCCTAAACTATTTGACCAAATGACTTCCAGATTGGTTAAGGTAAAATTTACTGAAAAAATCAAATTTTGTGAAAATTGGGTGTTCGTATTGAAAATGTTAGGATTTGGTATAATTTCGGTATGAAGACGACCGCCTAAGCTTATTTTTTTAAACATGAAATTAAAAAAAGACAATTTCCAGAGGAATGGCTATTTCCGTTTTTTCTCTGATAAGTCGTAGATAAAATTCATGGGTGTCTTTTTTTTCGCCCTAGTTGTACTTTATTTTATAAGAAACTATGTTTCAGCATAAGTAGCACATCTTATTTTCTGCTTTTTAATTACTTACCCATCTTACGTAGTATAGAGTAAGTCTTGTAATCGTTTTATGAATCGCAAATGTTTTGAGTAAAGAATATTCATTAAACTTTGTTTTCGCAAAATTTCTGCTACAAAAGCATCTGAAATATTGCAAAAAACTTTTAAAGACGACTATTTATCAAAAACAACAACAGTATTTGATCGGTATAAAAGTTTAAAGGCGATAGAGAATCCGTCATGGATGATCCGCGATCTGGTACATCATCCACATCGATTAATGATCAAGATATCGATAAGGTCAGAATTGATGCTTGGTGATAATCGTTTGACAATAAGAGACATTATCGAACAAGTCCCTATATCCAGTGGTGGGATTCAACCGGTTCGGTAGAACCGGCTGTTAATTTGTGTTGAGTTCGGCGAACCCGTTGTTAAAATGATACTTGAAATGCGAAAATCGCATTTACATTAATTTGCTTTCTTTAAAATGTTTATCTGCACAACATTGTTTTCTAGGCATAACTCTGTGACGAGTCCTGATTAATTTCTGTTAATAAAATAATATTTCATTTGGAACAATAGTATATTTTTTCTTCATCAATCCTGTAAAAGAAACTTCAACTTAATGGTAACTAAATTGACAGCCCTAGGCTAATTTTAGTTACATGGCAAGATTATTAAAAATTACACTAACTACTTATCTATCTATCTATCTATATTATAAAGGACAAACATATCTGTGCGTAACGCATACGTCATTTTGCGAATGGCAACACTTTGAAATTTGAAATAAAATTTTGGTTTTGCATTTTCTCTACTGCAAATTTTTAAACTTCTATGCATCACACATTTTAACTTTTTACACCGTCGTATAAGGAAAAAAATTCTCTTTTAAATACTATTTGTTTGAAAGCTGTATCTCAATTTGTTTGAGATATTAATTTTTTTGTAGTTTTTAATACAAATTTTGTAATTGTGGCAACTGAAGTATTCCATTTATATTGAAAGTAAAGGGAAAATATTCATGGTTTATTATTTTTATTCATTATATCCTTATTGATGCCATTTTCACATTACAAATAAAAGTAACTTTTTTATAATTTTTGAACAGAAAATGATGTCAGACATTAAATAAAACACGCATTCTTCTTCATAAATCAGCTACATTTTAATATTTTTACATTACGCTGATAAAGGAGTTTGAGGCGCTTGGCAAAATGATTCATTGAGTAAAAATGACATATTTAAAACAAAACGATCATTTTTTTTTTGATAAAACTAAATATTTGACCCAATACTATAAATAGCGAATACTATGACAACTAAAGTCAAATTTCTGAATTTTTTTTTCGCGGGTACTAAGATTAGAACTTAAGGTTTGTGCGAATGTTCACATGAAAAGTTGTATCGGACAAACGTGACTTTAACTTTGGAAATGCATTCATTAATAATCTATTCTTTTGCGCGTTAAAATACTTTCAAATTGTGAATTTGAGTGGTGCGTATGTAAATTACGAGAATGTGAAAATAACGTACAGTTTAGATTTTATGGAGGAAAATTTTATGATGTGACAAAGCGAAATCCTTTTTACCGATTTTCATCCCGTAAAAACAAACATAAGAGCTAAATCGATAACTCCATCATAATTACTCATCTTGATTACGTAATCTAATACAGTTTAATTTTTCAATAATTTAAGCAGTTAAAGTTTGTAGAAATAATATTTTGGTAATTTTGGGTTTAAAATATTATTTGTTTTAAGAGTTAGACAACCAATGTAAGATGATTTTTTTGTTGTAATTATTTTTGTAGGTTTATTATAATTTCGATCTGACAGTTCCTTTCAAACATTTTAGTACGTCGAATTTCGACGGGTTGCAACTCGTACTAATAAAAGAAAGTTTTGCTCTGTCTGTGTGTGTGCGATGGCTAGCAAAATCTAACGGCACGTACGAGACTGAACATTTTTTGTGAGGCTAGCTCAAAATATCTCCTGATGCACATGAAACACAGAATTTTAAAATTCTAATAATTAGTTGAGTTATTAATTAAAAATCTCAATTCACTCTCGTTAAAAACTCAATTCGTCCTTGCGAGAAAGAAAAAACTCTGGCGCACGCACAGAAGCCTTATTTACGCATCAGTTGAAAATGAAGAACGAAAAGAAGAAATTTCGGGGTATTTTGTCATTATTTATTAACATATATGGGCCAAATCGTTTAGTAAAGTTAAAAATTAAAGACATTCTGAAAGATCTACGTCTGAAATGCTGCAATCAATTAAAAAAAATCGCAGTTAACCGCTTGAAAAACAATTTTCAAAAGGAGTCGTTTTTCCGAAAAACTTTTTATCCCTTATTGCAACCCCCTGCAGGGCGCAATTTTGGAGGTGCAGACAAACCAAAAATATGTTCATTAAGTGAAACCCTCCCTCTTCTAATCGATGGTTCAATTGGCTTAAAACAAATCTGAATTTTAACCCTTTCAAATACACCGGTAAACGTAGGTCACTTCGCGCCTCACGAAGACGATATTTTTTCTACGCTAAAAGTAACTAAGCGTCCGTATTCTTTACACGCTTATACACACTTTTTAGAGCATCT
The DNA here is from genome assembly GCA_963932465.1 of Maratus speciosus. NCBI lineage: Eukaryota > Metazoa > Arthropoda > Arachnida > Araneae > Salticidae > Maratus > Maratus speciosus. The sequence goes on along the minus strand of OZ010786.1, from coordinate 91,458,553 downwards.
CAATAGATCAGATTTACATCACCTGCAAAAATTTTGAAACGTTCGAACGGGTAGAAATATTTCTCACAAAATAAAATGTGTGAAAATTTCGACGAAATCAGGAAAAATCCGAGTGTTTTTTCGAGGTTTCGCTCCTCCAGGGCGAAATTTTAGAGGTACTGACAAACCAATAATATGTTCGTAAATCTGAAACCACCTTCTTTCTTAAACCTGGGACATTTGCTTTTAAAAAATAGGAATTTTAACCCTTACAAATACACCGGCAAATGCAGGTCATTTCGCGCCTCATGGAGACGATATTTTTCTATGCTAAAAATAATTAAACGACCGTATTTGAACAGAACTTTTAAAGAGTATCTCAAATTGAGATGGTATTGAGATTTTCAATAGATCAGATTTATATCATCTACAAAAATTCTGAAACATTCGGACGGGTAGCAGTATTTTTACAAAATAAAATGTGTGAAATTTCGACGAAATTAGTGAAAACTTGAGCGTTTCTTCGCAGTTTTGCTTGCTTTCGGTACCAAATAGCAAATACTTTCAATTCAATATTTTTTCATTTAAAAATATAAATTCAGATAAAATAGATTTAAAGATATAAAATCATACAAATTTCCGTTTAATTTAAGGGTCATTCTTCACGGGCCTGGTAATTCCAATAAACGGTACTTTGCTTTGGGCACGGAATGTTCCCTGTTATCTCTGGTCTATAACTAATATACTTAAATCGTCAGATTTAGATATATACTTCCAACTGCACATTTTTTTTTTTTATATTGTTCATATCTTAGAAGTTATTTAAATGAAAAAAGTTATTTTTGTAAATGTAACAACTTCAAAATTTTGATAAGTTCCTCGAGTCCTATAAGTTATATTTAGAAAGATATTTTTCTAGCTCTAACAAATGAAAAGACATTGTATGATCTAAACTTGCCGAATCATGATAATTTGTATTTTACGAATTTCCAGTGCTGTCTGGCCTGGTTTTTTTGCACTAAGAAATGGTAAAAAATCCTAAAATTTCTAAATGTCATAACTCGAGAAGTTTTGGTCGTGCAAAAATTTGTCTCACTTGCAATAGTTTGGATATTTTTCTAAATAAGTTATATACAACTTTAGGTCATGAACATGGGTTAATTCTTAAACTTACAGTTCTGCTATTTTTATATTATATTGTTTTCAGGGCTTATTTTGCTCCGGAGCCCACCGGAGCGTAGCTCCGGTATTTCTCTGGTTTTAGTAAATATTTAAATATTGGTCGGAATTCACAGGAGCTCCTAAATATAGGGCTCCGGAGCCAAGTGCAATAGCGCTTCCGAAAAACCGAAGCCTAAATTCCCCTTTCTTTTCCTTCCAATCTCCAAGCTTTTGCATTCTTTTTTATCAAAACACTTATAAAAATTGAGTTGAAACATCTCCTTATATCAGTATTTGGGCTGAAGCTGGCTCAAGCTCAATCTGAATTACATTCAAAATTTTATTTATTCATGTATAGGGAAAAAAATCCTCCTTAAAAATTACGCGTTCTATTTTATTTCAAATCATTTTAATGCTATTTTGGTCATAATAAAGGGAAACAGGAATTGTATTTTTCTATTCCATTTGCAAATTTATGTCTGGTATTGAGGGCGGCGATGTGTTGATTCGGCGCCAATCAAGAGACTGAACAATGAATTTGCTTAAAGTTCAATTTTCTTTCGCGACATTACGATAATTTTTATTTGGCTGGTTTATTTTATTTTTTGACTTAGATATTGAACCTGAAAAGAATATTTTCTGTTTTTAGTCAGTGGGCATCAGTTTGAGGTTTTAAGTCTTCTATTTTGTACGTGTATAAAAATCACGTTAGTGATTTTTCTGTTTATTTTGTAACATGAACGAAGTCCATGCTAAGGCTGTGCTATTTACGAAGTTTACTTTCATTTGTAAGTAGATATAATTGCCATGTATCGTCATTCTGAGAGAGAGCAACCGAGCAGTGTTACCTCTTTTTCTATAAAAGCATAGAATCTTTCCCATAACGATGTCAAAATTTTCATTTAATCTGATTTTCAGGAACTCACCATGAAAGATTGTTAGGCGGAAGGAACCGATTGTAGTTTAAGGTAAGTATATTCTATAGGAAATTGAAAAACGCTGTCCCATTCTTCAGCATATAAATATTAATTTCAGTAAATTTTATTCATTTCTTTATAAAAATGCACAGCTGCGAACTATTCCTTTTTTATGTTAACACTATTTCTGAATCATAATACTTATTATATTTATTCGCAGAATTATTCAATTAATTAACTTTAAAATTAGACAAAGATTTCTATTCGGAAGGAAATGATAACTAAAACAGTAATAGTTGACAACTAAGTATATGCAGATAGATATTTAAAATTTTTATTTTGCTAAAGAAAAAAAATGCTTTAAATTTTTACAAATAATGTATGAAATGTAAATATGCAGATTGGAGTGATGAGGGGAAGCACGCTACGGTTGTTAGTATTGCAGAATATTAGGGCTCCGGTACTTTTTTTGTTAGAAATTAAGCCCTGATTGTTTTAATGCATTTTCTGATAGAAATAATGATCAGGGTTTCATGATTGCCAAATATTTATTAACGTCCTTTTATAGTGTAACATGTTTCAGGATTTTTTTCACTGTACCAAAGGATCAAAGTTTTTTTTTTTTTAACAAAGTTCTTAGAATATTGGAAAGTGTTTCATAATCTATGAGTGATGCTTCATTTTTCTTTCATTTTGGTACATCAAAAATCATTCGGGCAGCGAACCGGTTGTTAAATTATTTGAATCCCACCACTGCCTATATCATTTGGTCCCTGTCAAGCAATTTTAAAAGATCATTTACGGCTGTGATTGCAACGCTTCGTTACTCGAATTGTTCCAAGAACTTTGAATTTGTTTAAAAAACAACAACGTGCTCAACTAGCTCGAGAGATGCTTTTTCAAGGCGTTTCTTTTTTAAAACGGTTTTCTATTACCGGTGATGAAACTTGGATATACACTATATTGCCAAAGGTGACCGGTCACTTGCGATTTTAGACGTTTCGTTAAATATCTAGGAAAATACATGAGGAATTAACCCGAAACTGCAGGTGTGTAAGCAGTATAGTACAGGTCACATATTAACAAAAGATTTTTTCCCGAAACCCCATAGGGGACTGTCAACAAATTGAAAAAGAACGAATATCTTTTAGATAACCCCGTAAAAACTAATGTAAAAAAAAAGCGTTCAAACTCGAGTTTATTAATAAGTGGCTTATTGTAATATACTGTGATATAGAATAAGCTCAAAATCCGTTGTTCCTAAAATGAAGCAAAAAGATGAGGGATTGTATCCATAGATCCATTGATTAGTGCCAATATAGCATACACAATATTGCACGTACTACTGTATTTGGATACCTCCCCTCATCTTTTTGCTTCCTTTTAGGAATAACGGATTTTGAGCTTATTCTGTAAACGATTATTATTAGACTTTTCAAACTATGTTTTTGAGACTTTTACAAAAGTTGCTCTATACATTTAGCTAACACATTATGCAAATTATATTTTGATTACGTTCGAGCATGCGCAGTGAATCATTTAGTAAACCTGCTCATCTTCCGTACAATTTTTATTATTTTTTCATTCTGACTGCAGGGTATTGTGTACAATGTTGTTTATCATATTTTCTGAAAAGAACTTTTTTTTTATATTAAGAACTCTACATACAAATTATAAGCAAAAAACTTGACGAAATTTGGGACTGTTTTTATAAAAACCTTAATTTCTCTACGAGTATACATGCTATCCTCATAAAAATGAACACAGTGTATTACATTAAGCCACTTATTAGTAATCTCGAGTTTGAACGCTTTTGCTACATTAGTTTTTACAGGATTATCCAAAAGATATTCGTTCTTTTTCAATATGTTGACGGTCCCCTATGGGGTTTCGAGAAAAAAATCTTCGCCGAAATATATGACTTATACTATGCTGTTTACACACCTGCAGTTTCAGGTTAATTCCTCATGTATTTTTCTAGATATTTGACAAAACGTCTAAAATTGCAAGTGACCGGTCACCTTTGGCCATATAGTGTATGCTTTTGATACAGAAACAGAACAATCAAGTGAATGGCGCATGTAAGGTAAAGCAAGACCGAAAAGATTACGTCAAAGTCGCTCAAAAATCAAGGTAATGACTTTTCTTTTATTGTCCTAGTGTTGTGCATTATGAATTCCTACCAACTGGCCTGACACTCAATAAAAATTAAGTGTTTTATGCCGTTTGCATAAAACAATTCGTCGAAAAAGGCCAAAAATGTGGCAAGAAAATTCATGGGTTTTACACCACGATAATGCGGTTTCTCACAGTGCAATTATTGTTCGTGAATTTTTAACTAAACATTCAACAAATATGGCTCCACAAGATCCATATTCACCTAATATGGCACCGTGTGACTCTTATTTCCACGGTTGAAATTGCCTCTTCGTGGTCGCCGTTTTGAATATATTAATTCGATAAAAGAAAATTTTGTACGAACTCTGAAGGGGTTTCACAAAAACGAATTTAAGGGCTGTTTTGATGATTGGAAAAAACGTTGGCAGAAGAGTATTGCAGTCAGAAGAGATTACTTTGAAGGAGATTAAATATATTTTGACCAATAAATTGATACCTTTTGTTTTACGACACCATTTCGGGTATTTTTTTTTTAGTCACAGTAGTATGTATTATTTCAATTAAAATATAATTATGCCAGTTGACTCTCGCAAGGCTTTCGCACTGCAATCTTTCAGATTATTTACTGATATGTTTTTCATTAATTTTTCATTAACTGCAAATTTGATTCAAATAACTTATTTTAACAAAATGTGTCTCCACTGTGTCAAAACCCCGTTTACAAACCTTGTATATCCCTTATTTCATTGTTGTGCATTTTGTATGGGCATAGGAAAAGAGATGTTGACACGAACGAAACGGGCTCGATATCAATTTTTATAAGAGTCTTCAGATTTGCGCTCAAATTTTATTTTATTTTTCCACAAATTCAAAAAAGGAAAAAAAAAATGCTATTTGAGAAACAAGAATCTCTCTATTCTAAAAAAAAGTAACTACCGCTGTCACCGCCGCCGGTTTTGAATATTTTGTGACAGGAGGTCTTTCTTCGTTAATATTAAGAAAAATATTGCGTACAAAAATATGAAAATCGGTGGTATTATAGAGAAATGTTTGATAAACACGCTGATGCAGACAGTTTTCAAATCGGAGAATTATTTTAAGAGATATTTAATGCTAAAGTTGGACAAAATCGTTCCATTAAAAAAGTTTTATAGCAGCAAAAACTATACATGGGAATGTAATCATTTTTAGATCTTTTTATGCGTTAGAATTTGCCTGTGTGCAGATTGTATTTCTTTTTTTAATTTGGCTAATTTTTGGAGGTTTTATTTCTATTTTAAATTCAAATTTTCAGCATTTCTAGAGATATTTTTTACAGATTTTAGAAAGTGATATTAATTTAAACTGTTGCCAACTGTATAAACAGCGGAAACAATAATGTTTGCTACAAAAAAAATATTTATACGTGTAATAAATTAAAAATTTATTTACACGTGACTATTATAAACAGAAAAAAAACATTGGAATTAGAATTAAATAATTATGTACAAAAAGCGGGAACTTATTAAAAATTACGTCATAAAACTATAATTACACGTGAATTTTAAGAGAGAAAGGAATTTGTAAAATAATAAATTTATTAACATGCGTTAAAAGTCTTAAATAGGAGAAATTACGTCATATTTACGTCACATTACAGTTATTACACAAAACGAACACAAAATAATATTGCAAAACGGTTTAAATTTAGAAATTGCGCTAGACATTTATTTGATATTTTGAGCGGATACATTTCAACTATTTTTCTTAGGAAAGCGCAAATAATATTTCATTTCTAACACAAGTATTTTCACGTGAATATTAAAAAGAGAAAGAATAGTTTGGTCAAAATTACGTCAGATTAAAAACGATTAATTTAAAATGTCTCATTTAAAAGAACTTTCTTTCCGCTTTGTTAAAAAATACCGGGAGACAAAGATTCTGTTTACTCAATTCCTTTTATATTAGCTTATTTTGAAATGTTGTTACACGCGTCTACGTGATCAAGTTATTTTTATTTAGACGTTTTATTTGTATTTTTATTAATGTTGTACTAATTTGTTATTTCGTTATTTAAAATAAAAATTATATCAACTTGTATAGCTTGGCGAGTGGTTTGGCGATTTATATAATTTGGCGAAATTAGTCGACGGGATAATCAAGTAGTACCGCAGCGGATTTGGCGTTAAAATTTCCCCAATCAAAAAGAAATGAATAGAAATCAGTTTATAGGGAGATCGCCCCTGTTTTTTAAATTATAATTCAATCTTTCGAAATCTTTTTAAAGCCGATTACATTAGCGTGCATTTAGAGTCTGCGGTGTCTGGACGGGGGTTGGCGAGCGTAGCTCGTAGGGGGCCGAGCCCCCTAGTGTAGTCTAAGTTTCTTAAACTGCTTTACAATTCTTTAAAAATTAGTTTGAAAAGGAAGTGAATTGCTCTTGGGATGAGCTATAGCGAGAAATAATTTATCTGATTCTGAAGTCTTTGCATGGTCATTGTTATAGTAAATAAAGAAGCCGTGGAATATCCCTTGTCTATCCTAGCTTTCTGTTTGAAGTCTTTTTCCAGAATGACTGAAATACAGAACTCATGGCTTTTTGCCATCCTTGCACAATGATATTTTAAAAGAAGAATTTTAAATTTTCTAGGTTTCTGCAATTCTTTGGAATGTAATGTGTCAAAATTTCAACCCGTAATTTGATGACGTGATAGTACCGCTAAAATGGGAAATTGGCACCCCACTCAGCTCGTCTCGTACCAATATATGACAAGGCAGACAAATATTCTTATTGTTCTAATCTGTATCTTTAATGTGTTAAAATTTCTAGCCGTAACTCGATAAAGTGATAATGCCGCCAAAATTAAGAATTGGCGCCCCGCTCTGCTCATCTCGTACCAAGATATGAAGAGGCAGACTGAAATATTCTTATTGTACTAGTCTGTATTTTTAATGTGTCAAAATTTCAAGCCGTACCTCGATGATGTAATAACATCGCCAAAATCAAGAATTGGTGCCCGCTCTGCTCATATCGTACCAAGATATGACGAGGCAGACTGAAGTATTTTTAATATGTTGATATGTACAGTCGTGGAAAAAAAAAAAGTAAACACCCCTTACTAACTCCTCAACAAATTATCGTAGAAGAAAGTTACTGGTACCAAACGATTGGAAATAAAGTCTACTTTTAAATGATGTATATAAAATTTGCTTAGGGGGCCATCTACATATTAAAACGAAACCAAACTTCATTTTTTTTCAATGACAATACCCAATTTTAACAAGATATTGCAAATCTTCGGTTCAAATTATGCCTAGACACCGAATTTCAAGTCATTTGAATGATAAGTTTTTGAATTATAAACATTCAAAATTGAGTGCTTCTAATGTTAAATTACATTTTCATATTTTTATTTATATCTCCAGAAATTATGCTCCTTATGTGCTAATTTTTTTTGTATCAACTAGGGGGCTCGGCCCCCTACGAGCTACGCTCGCCAACCCCCTTCCAGACACCGTAGACTCTAAATGCACGCTAATTTGATCGGCTTTAAAAAGATTTCGAAAGACTGAATTATAATTAAAAAAAACAGTGGCGATCTCTCTATAAACGGATTTCTATTCATTTCTCTTTGATTGGGGAATTTTAACGCCAAATCCGTTGCGGTACTACTTGTTTATCCCGTCGACCCATTTCGCCAAATTATATAAATCGCCAAACCACTCGCCAAATTATACAAATTGACATAATTTTTATTTTAAATAACGAAAAAACAAATAAATTAGTACAACATTAATAAAAATACAAATAAAACGTCTAAAGAAAAATAACTTAATGACTTAGACACGAGTAACAACATTTCAAAATAAGCTAATATAAAAGGAATTAAGTAAACAGAGTCTTTGTCTCCTGGTATTTTTTAACAAAGTGAAAAGAAAGTTCTTTTAAATGAGACATTTTAAATTAATCGTTTTTAATATGACGTAATTTTGACCAAACTATTCTTTCTCTTTTTAATATTCACGTGAAAATGCCTGTGTTAGAAATGAAATATTATTTGCGCTTTCCTAACAAAAATAGTTGAAAAGTATCCTCTTAAAATATCAAATAAATGTCTAGCGCGATTTCTAAATTTAAACCGTTTTGCAATATTATTTTGTGTTCACTTTATGTAATAACTGTAATGTGACGTAAATATGACGTAATTTCTCCTATTTAAAACTTCTAACGCATGTTAATAAATTTATTGTTTTACAAATTCCTTTCTCTCTTAAAATTCACGTGTAATTATAGTTTTTATGACGTAATTTTTAATAAGTTCCTGCTTCTTTTGCATAATTATTTAATTCTAATCCCAAATGTTTTTATCTGTTTATAATAGTCACGTGTAAATAAATTTTTAATTTATTTACACGTATAAATATTTTTTTTTTTTTTTTTGAAGCAAACATTATTGTTTCCGCTGTTTATGCAGTTGGCAACAGTTTAAATTAATATCTTTCTAAAATCTGTTAAAAATATCTCTAGAAATGCTGAAAATCTGAATTTAAAATAGAAATAAAACCTCAAAAAATTAGTCAAAATAAAAAAATTAATGCAATCTGCACTCCGGCAAATTCTAACGCATAAAATGATCTAAAAATGATTAAATTCCTATGAACAGTTTTTGCTCCTATAAAACTTTTTTAGTGGAACGATTTTGTCCAACTTTAGCATTAAATATCTCTTAAAATAATTCTTCGATCTGAAAACTATCTGCATCAGCGTGTTTATCAAACATTTCTGTATAATACTACCGAGTTTCATATTTTTGTATGCATTATTTTTCTTAATATTAACGAAGAAAGACCTCCGGTCACAAAAAATTCAAAACCGGCGGCGGCGGCGGTGACAGCGGTAGTTACTTTTTTTTAGAATAGAGAGATAATACTAATATACCCAAACATAAATACGCTGAATTTGCAATTTTTATAATTTTATGATATGAATTATGAAATTAATATTCGAAAAAATTATGAATTGCAACCTACGATTTTTTTGATGGATTTGGACTTAAGTCCTGCTTTATGGAAATCCAAAATTTAACATTTTTCTTCCAAGTAATTTTCAAATTATGCTTAAAAAACGGCAAAATGATGGTTTAAGGGGCCGTCTATAATAGAAGTGAGTAGATATTTTGAAATTTCTTCTGCTGTCCTGTAACCTAGCAGGCTTCATTGACTTCTTAAGGTGCCTTGATCAAGATGGGGGCTCTCTCGGTTAACAATCGATTTCCGAACTTCAATTGTGATACAGCCCTTAAAATAACGCTCGTTTTAAAATAATTTCTCGAAAACTTATGATACGAATTGCATAAAAATTTGTTTTTAGGCTAATTGAAGAGTGTAGAGTTCATTTATGCTGTCAGAATTGTGTACTGCTATTGAAAAAAACCAAAGTTCTGATTCGTTTTAATGTGTAGATGGTCCTGTAAGCTAATTTTATCTATGTCATTTAAAAGTAGACTTTATTTCCAATCGTCCGGTACCAGTAACTTTCTTCTACGATAATTTGTTGAGGAGTTAGTGGGGGGTGTTTACTTTTTTTTCCCACAACTGTACCTATAATGGGCCAAAATTTCAAACCGTAAGTGGATGACGTGATCGTACCGACAAAATGCGAAATTAGCGCCCCGCTCTGCTCGCTCTACACCAAGAAATGACGAGGCAAACTGAAATATTCTATTTGTACTAATCTGTATCTTTTATGTCTTGAAATTTCAGGTCGTAATTCGATGACGTGATAATACCGCCAAAATTGAAAATTGGTGCTCCGCATTGCTGATCTTGTACCAAGATATGACGAGGCAGACTGAAATATTCTTGTTGTACTGATATGTACCGTTAATGTGTTCCAAAATTTCAAGCCGTAACTCGATGACGTGATAGTACTGCCAAAATGGGGAATTGGCGCCCTGCTCTGTTCATCTCGTACCAAGATATGACGAGACAGACTGAAATATTCTTATTGTACTTATAGGTATCTTTAATGTGCCAAAATTTAAAGCCGTAACTCGATGACGTGATCGTACCCTCAAAATGAGGAATTCGCTGCCCGTTCTTCTCGCTTTGTACCAATTTATGCCGAATCAGTCATTCTTTCACGCACTGTTAATAAGCTTTTCTTAAACCATTAATTCATCTTGAAAGTCGATGCCGAAGTAATATATATGGCAATGTAATGTAAACAATTATGTTTATTGAGTTTGAATTTTACATTATAACGTCTTTTTTTGTTATACATTTTAATCTGCCGGGGGTTTCTACCAGGATACGCGCAGGCAGACCAAAATATTCTTAAAGTACTTTATTTTATCTTTAATTTGGCACTAATTTCATCTCGTAACTCGATGACGTGATAATGAGCTGACGTCCGCTGCTGCTTATATCGTGCCAAGAAATGTTGAAGCAGACCAATCATCCCTGCATCTACACCTAATAATCTTGTCCTACATCATGATTTCATATCATAACTTGATGAAGTAGTCATTTGTGTCGTCGCCGCCCGGTCTAATAGTAAAGAAGTTCCTAATTTCGCATATTACTCTAATACAAGAATGAATACTTGTTTACTTGTCATTCAATTTTAATAGCCGCCTTTCCATTTTAGGACTCCACGTGGCTATATTTATTCTTATTCGACTACATTAATTGCTTACCTGCTGTCGCTCCAAAGACCGCAGCATATAGAGCCATCAAGTTGTAGTTCGTACAAAACGAGCTGAATGCGGTCGCAAAACCGCAGAGTGTGAGGCTAGCATTGTACAGCCACAGTCTGTTGATGCAACTGCGATCTGACAGGTATCCTAGGATCACTCTCCCTATAGTGTTTGCTATTCCTATAACGGAAAGCAAGTAGCTTGCATATTCCTCGCCTGCCAAGCCGAGACCAACAGCCCGGTCCTTGGTGTAAACAAATGGAACATTAAAGCCAATGTTTGTAAAAAAGTTCGAGACACCAAACATGAGGAAAATGACGTCTCTCATCAACCGAAAGTTCATCATTTCCTTGAAGGCATCCTGCATCACAGGAGGGCACAAATAGTTTATGATTTTTCTGGACGTGGTAGGCTTGGACAAATCCTTGCCGTCCTCGTCTTCTACATGCACATCGTAGATGTACAAATTTGATATGCATTTTGGCATGTCACGCATACTTCCGCTGTAGAACACGTCTTTGCGAGCCAGCGGTCCGGAGCGTCGTCGAATTGAAGACCTTCGTGAAGACGTGGTGCCACAGCTTAGTGTCATGGATGTTGCGTTTCGAATTTGATGGTCGGAAGATGGGTGTTGAGAATGATTGTTGATGCCTAATAAAGAGGCCGAATGTTTTTTCAGATTTTCAACTTTTAACGGTGTAAGGCATACCTCGCCATTGCTGCCAATGGTTCCTGAAATGTAAAGGAAAACATATTGAAAATAAATATTAAAATAAGAACAAAAAATCATGCATTACGCATAGATTTTGAAACACATTCCAGCACTATCAGAATATTTTATTTTTTTTTTGTATTACAATGAAATTCGAAATATAAATAAACAATTTAAAAAACACATAACGGAGTAAAAATTATTTCCAGCTATTGCTGTCTATAGTTGGTAAGTTTTGCGAATTCTGTAACAGCCTTGTATATGATCTATTATAAAATTTTTACGCACTACGTAATACTCTAAAAATTAGTTGCTTAAAAATGCATGCCACAGATGAAAACGCACTTCCAGCAATTATCCAGCAAAATTTGAAATAGTTGTCACATCATTGACATACTATGCAAATATTTTTCCTGATAAGTAGCAGAATTCTTTTCTACTAACTTACCAGGTGTCCTAAAATGGACAGACTGATTTTAAAAATCAATAACTTGCAAATGATGACAGCTATTAAAAAAAATTCTGACAGGAGGGTTATGTAAGATGTCAGAAGTTTTTTACTGCGATTCTGGATTTAAGTTTAAAATAGCAGCAATAGATGGCGCTGTAAGAAATAGACGCTAAATCGGCACCCAAGTTTTGGCCCCTCTTCTCTCAGCATTGTTGCGAAAGGAGGAGGTTAAATATATGGAGTGGTTCTCAGTTGCCATTGCATTTTTTTAGGAGATCACTCCATATATTTAACCTCCTTCTTTCGCATTAATACCGAGAGAAGAAAGAGGTAAAAAATCGGGCACCAGTTTAGCGCCTATTGTTTGCAGTGCCATCTATCGCTGCTACTTTAAAGTAAAATCGAGAATCGCAGTAAAAAAAAACTGACATCTTACGTAACCCTCCTGCAATACTTTTTTTTAATAGCTGTTACCATTTGCAAAATATTGAATTTAAACTCAGCCAGTCCATTTTAGGAAAACCTGTATAAAGGCTACAAGAGCCGTAAACAAATGGGGGTAGGATGGACTGAGCCAATACATGCACCTGAACTTGCTAAAGGCGATTTTTTATTTCAAGAATTACGGAGAGAGAAAAAGGCGCACTTTGGAGGATGCATTGATGAATGGGGTGTTTAAGATAGACTGGGACACCAAATCATACTTTTTTTTTTTTTTAACAGTTTCCAACATAGGTGAAAAGTGGTTATGAATTCGGTTCGCCTGTCTGTCCACACTTTAACTCTCGTCAATACATTAGGTTGTAACGAAAGTTTTCCCGCCAAATCACCATTAGATAATACTAATTATAATATATATAATTAATTGTAATTTTATATTTAACCACCATTCCGCCAAACCTTCACAGTGTCATATGATACAACATTTGTACCTAAAGCTGTACACTTTATTCGGTGACACTCTGTAGTTGACTTTTTGCAACAGAACTGGAAGTAAATTATGATTCTAATCTAGTAACGTGATAGTTCCATTTCAGACACCTTGTACTAAATGCTAACGATATTTTTTTTACAAATTTCACAACACAGTGTTGTAAAGCAAGTCTCTTTCAAATACCAAAAATGTTTTGACAAAATATGAGAAAACACGTCAACGCGAACCAGGGCCGAAACTAGCCTTTTTTTGCACCCGGGGCAAGCATGGATTTTGGCGCCCCCCCCCCCCCTCAGCAAAGTATATTTACAAAGCGAATTGTACTAATTTTCTAATAGCCGACTTATTTTAAAATTTAAAATATGTAATACTGAACTACGTAATCTACAACGGCTGATCCAAGGGGGAGGTCGCGGGGGTCATGACTCCCTTCTGAACACCAACAAAAATATTCTAAAGATCATTTTTAAAATGAAATATACAGTAGAGTCCCGATTATCCGAGTCCCGCTTAACCGAGTTTCCGCTTTAACGGACTTATTTTCTTCTGTTGGACTGATGGCTTCTATTATTATGAAACAGCCATTATAAATGAAGTGTTAGGTGAAAATGAAAGAGCAGCCGTAAAAAGTTAGAACTCTGATTTTCTGGTCAGAATGGAAAGAAAAAAAAATGGCCATAATTAAAAAAAAAAAAAAAACCCTTCGTTCTGGCGCCGGGGCACATGCCCCTTTGCCCCCCCCCCCCCTTAGTTTCGGCCCTGGCGCGAACTGTTTGCACAGACCGTATTAGCTATGGCGGGAAACTTTCATTGCAACCCTGATGCTTCGATTTCTAAGTTATTGATGCATGCTATTAAAATTTATCTTGGCATGTTCAAAAAAGAAGTAGGTAGTTTGTCTACAAAGGCACTCAAAAAAAAAAAAAAATTTAATTTCGTTACATTATGGCCTGTGGGTGAAAAATCGTTTGCAGTGCATTTCAATGTGATGCTACATTATTTCAAACATAATGAAACTGATATGCATTCATGTTGTGCACTAAAACATGTTTTCTTTAGAACATGGAGTGAAAAGCATTCATCTACAGAGTTAGTTACACAAAAGAATTCTATTACATAGTGGTCTAGGAGGCAAAATTGTTTGCAGCACATTTTAAAAATATTAAACTATTTCAAATATAATTAAATATTATAAATTACTGAGGTCCATTAAAATATTTTTACTGTAGAATGTAGAATACGTAACAATTATCGTTTATTTATTGTGATACAGAAAATAATTCGATTATTATAGAGTAATAATTGCAAGAAATGTGTTATCAACTTTTGTTTGCGTTTTTAAGTTTAACCCTTTATGCACCAATGGTACTTTAAAGTACCACAGTTTTCTATCACAATTTCATTGAATGCATTCGCAATGAATTAAATAAATATTGACAAAGCATTTTATTCCGATCTTTACCACGCTAGTATTTATTTTCATTGCATGTTCTAAAACATATGATTCTTTTAAAATGTCCATAAAAGCAACATAAAGAATTCACTCCATAAAAAAGTGAACATTCACTCCTATGAAAGAGTGACTATTCACTCCTACCAGGGTTGAAAAAACGCACTCTTTTTTGCAAGAGTAGAATAGTCACTTCTCCGAAAGAGTGATTATTCATCCCTGTTTAGAGTGAATATTCACTTCCCAGGAATGAGTATTTACTCTTTCAGAAAGTTAACAATTCCACTTTTGCTCAGAAGGAATAGCCACTCTAAAGAGGTGGGGCATATTTTGACTATGCGATAGAGTGAGTATTCATTCACTCCTCTAAAGTGAATAGTCACTCTTTTTTATGTAGAGTGTACTTTTAAGAAACAATAGTAAATACTTCCCTTGACCATCACTAGATAGCAATAGCAGTTCGAGTAAGCTGAAAATTGTTTATGAAGCTATTTTGACGCGTGTGTGAGTGTCAATTTTGCTTCCATTTTCTTGTCTGACATGGTGTCCCTAACTTTTGCTTGGATACACCTTCAATTTTAAAAGGTAAGGCTATCGTATTTTTCCCCCTTGTTTCAAATAGATCCCTTTTCAATATGCTATGCTAAAAAAAATAATTTTCAGTTTGTTTACTTTACGAAGCACTTACCAAAGCGGTACTTTTAGGTACCGTCGAGATTACGTTGAACAGGATTTTTACTTAGATTTTTATCGTTGCAATATATATGGTGCATAAAAACGTATATGTTTACTACGGATGCGTGGATGCTAGACAGGTGGATTTTGATGCAATGTAGGGGAAGATATTGCCTGATTTATGTGTGACATTGACGAATAATAAAGCAAAATGTTATTTTTATCTTTAGAAAAAATACTGTACTTTTATAAAACAAAATGGAAAAAAAATTACAAATTAGAAAAAAAAATCTAAAAAAATCTTTCAGCCTTTTTATGAATCCTTTTGAGTTTTAAACAACAAAAAGTTTGGAAATTTCTTTCAGATAGGTTTTCCATCGGACGATAGATCGGACAACTGTAGAATATGCTTCCGATGGCGAAATGCTCACTGATGATGCATCAACAGCATCATTTTCTAGTCATATATACATCATAGACATATATACGCTAAATATATGCATGATAAGTCACATTCAAATTATAAGAAAAAATCGGATATAGATTTTTTTTCTAAGTCTCGATTTTTGTCCAAGCGTTATGACCCAATGGTACTTTGAAGTACCACATCAAGTAATTAACCATAATTAAAAAAAATCTTTTGTTTTTAGTGCATATATCTTCTAATGGATCATAGTAATGCAAGGGAAAAAAAGTTTCGAGGACATAGTTCTTTAAATTCATAATTTGGGAAATAAAAGGTTAACTAAATTTTCATATACTGCATTGTGTGCATACATTCTGTAGATTATGTTCAAGGAACATACATTCTACATGAAAGAATTCGAAAACATTACTGTCTATCCCCGTGAATTGATTAATGATGGGTTTTTAATTGTGTAATGTGTTTTCCAGCTCAATTATATGTAGTACACTAAAAAATGCCTGTAAGACTATAAATAAATGAATTCCTACACTATAGCGCTACGCAAATAACTGGATGGATGGTAACTGTAGGAACTGCGTTTTTAATTGTGGTAGGCTCTTGTACCGTGAGGCGAGGACAGTCGCGAACTAATGCTAAACCTATGGGGAAGTTTTTTGTCGATATCTCATTTGCATTTCGACTTTTTTTTTTCTTTTTACTTTCTTCTATCTTTACAAGAAGAAAGTATTGGATTCGTGAAAAATTTCGACTTCCGGTTTTCGACGGATTTATACGTTTTAGAATGCTCAGAACACGATTTGATGGTTTTTAGAAAATGTCTGTCTGTGAGTCTGTCTGTCACTCTGTGAGTCTGTATGTGACAAATTTTGTGGGCGCTCTATCTCAAGAACTAATGCATGGAATTTCACAAAACTTCATATTTAGTTAGATCTTGATATAAACTGGACCTGATTAGTTTTTGGTGAAAATCGCCCAACAGGCGGCGCTGCTATGCGGCATTTCTCACGATTTCCGAAATAGCTATATCTCAAGAACTACTGCATGGATTTTCATAAAACTTCAGATTTAGTTAGTCCAAGATATTGTTTGGTGCTGATTACTTTTTGTGAAAATTGCCCAACAGGTGGCGCTGCTATGCTGCATTAACATGATTATCGCTAACTCAAGAAAAAATGCACGAATTTTCATCAAACTTCCGATTCAGTTAGCCCCTGATATAAATTAGTGCTGTTTAATTTTTGGTGTAAATCTCCCTACAGGTGGCGCTGCTGTGCTGCATTTTTCACGATTTCCGCAAGAGCTGTATCTCAAGAATTATTGCACGGATTTTCATCAAACTTCAGATTTAGTCAGTCCTTGACATGAATTGACGTATACATTAGTGCTGTATAATTTTTGGTGTAAATCGCTCAACAGGTGGCGCTGCTATGCTGTATTTTTTGCGATTTCCGCAATAGCTTTATCTCAAGAACTAATGCTTGGATTTTCAACAAACTTCAGATTCAGGTATACCTTGATATCATTTAGTGCTGTTTATTTTTGGTGGAAATCGCTCAACAGGTGGCGCTGCTATGGTACATTTTTCAGAATTTCTGTTATAGCTCTATCTCAAGAACTAATGCACGAATTTTCATCCAACTTCAAATTCAGATATACTTTGATATGAATTGGTGCTAAATCGTTATTTCTTGTACTATTTAAATGATTTAATTGACATGATTTATATAGAAGTAAGTTTTGTGATGGCCACAACATACTAGTTTTGCATCGGAGAGCTGAGATCGATCTCTACTGTTGCCCTTTTTAACAATTTGGAAAAATGGTTATTGTTCTCGTCAGGATGGGAAATTAAAAGCATATCTGAAGGTTTTCATTGGTTTAATCCGCATTTTATTCGTTTTATGATTGGTCTATACAGTAATCTGTATTTCCCTTTAATTTTAACAACGATGGATACCTTCTGTTGCCACTATGACAAAAAAGTAATAAAAACTACAAAAAAAAAATAACTCAGAAACAAATTGAGATACAGCTTTCAAACAAATTGCATTTAAAAGTACATTTTTTTCTCTATCCGACAGTGTAAAAAGTAATATTGTCGGATGTTTAGAAGTTTAAGAATGAAATTTCATTTAAAATTGGGCGTCAGATTTCTTGGAAATCTGACGATGGAAAAGCCTTTTCCCGAACATCCAATGAAATGCTTGGATATTTACGTAAGTTTCAGGTGGATAATACTTAAGTTTCATGAAATCTGACGGGCAGCAGGCGATATTTTTGGCTTGCAATTTTTAGCTCACAGGCTATTAAAGCCTGAGAGCTGCCCGCCCATTCTGTATGTATGTACGTAACGCGATAACTCTTGATAGAAACATCCGATTTGCTTCAAAAAATTTTTCTAGGTTCATTGTGATAAGGCGCTTCCCTGATTAGTTTTGGGAGTTTATTGGTTCAGGATAAAGGGGGAAAAACGGGGTTAGTCCAACCCGTTAATTCAGATAAATGGGTTTTTCATTCAGAATGATTCGATATGCTCCGAATTTGGTATACCGGTTTATTATGTTAAGGAACTTCCCTGATTAGTTAAGGATAAAGGGGGAAAAGGGGGGTTAGTCCACCCCCTTAATTCAGATAAATGGGTTTTTCATGCAGAATGATTCGATTTGCTCCGAATTTGGTATACCGGTTTATTATGTTAAGGAACTTCCATGGTTAGTTTTGGGGGTTCATTGGTTAAGGATAAAGGGGAAAGGGGGGTTAGTCCACCCCTTAATTTAGATAAATGGGTTTTTCATGCAGAATTATTCGATTTGCTCCAAATTTGGTATACCGGTTTATTATGATAAGGAGCTTCCCTGATTAGATTTGGAGTTTCACCGGTTACGTATAAAGGGGGAAACGGGGGCTAATTCCCCTTCACTTATTTTTTTGAGGGGATTATTCTTTAAAATAAGAGTATGATATACAATTAGTGTGAATAGCCTGTGAGCTCAATGCCATCAGTTTAGCTGGGCACTTTTCTTTTTACGTGTAATAACACTATTAATGTTTAATTCATGGCGTACGTAATGTATGATCAACTCCGTGCGCTTTTCTATGTCTTAAATTTTAGTCTTAAAAAAAATCGTTTTCCAAATGGTCGTTGTAATTTGATAAATTGCTATTTTTTTTTACTTTTGCGATTTTGGTTAGTTTTTTTTTTTATGTCACTTTCGGAACTAAAAAATTTCTGCAACCAAAATCGAAAAAGTAAAAAAGGGCAACTGTAGGGATCGACCTGAGCTGTCAAATGCACAAAAAAATTTTTAAATGTCGAAATGAAAACGAGATATTGGCAAAGAACCTCCCCATAGGTTTAACATTAGCTCGCGACTGTCTTCGCCTGACGGAGCAGGAGCACCACTTTCCACCAAAGTTGAAAAGTGTTTATGAATTGTGTTTGTCTGTCCATGTTCTAACTCGCGTAAATATAGTGCGATTACTGTGAAATTGATATATGTTATTGTGGTTTACTATGGTATGTTCTGTATTGAAAATGAAGTGTGTAGAACTTACGGTTCATTTACATTACAGGGACACTCAAAAGAATTCCGTTACATTATGGCATTTGGGGGGATAATAATTTGCGATGTATTTTAAAGATATTACACTATTTTAAACATATTGAAAATCATATACAGGGTGTATCTGAAATGCTTCAACAAATTTAGGGGGATGATAGTACTCATCAAGTCGAACAAAAAATGCAATGGAACATGGGGTCGCAACTGTCTTAAAGGGTGAAAATCGCAAAACTAATAAAAATATCGAAATCTCGCATGCTGCTTTTCTGAAGAACTGGCTAGCAACACAAAGCTAGTTTCCTTTCACTTTGTGCATGTTCGGTTAGAAAGATATAACAAAAACTTAGAAGAAAGCCAAACAAATCTGTGAGCAGGAATCCACGTATGCAGGACTCCCGAAGTCTTCGAGCGTGTCCGCCAGTCCTTCCTCCGTAGATGTAGAATTGTTGTAAAATATTTGTTTTCTCTGGACATATCGAGCTGTGTTGTACCTATTCTGTGTAATAAATAATTTTCTGGAGTGTTTCTTTCTTGTCTCAGTTTGTCCATTTTCAGACGCATTTTCTCGATTTTCAACCCTTTAAACGTCATTTGAGACCCCATGTTCCACTGCATTTTTTGTTCGTCTTCATGAGTACTATCATCCCTCTAAGTTTGTTGAAGCATTTCAGATACTCCCTGTATATCACTGAGGTGTACTACAAACGCTTACTGTAGAATCTGGTGTGCCTATAATTTTCATTTACAGGGACACACAAAAGTGTTTTTCTACAGTACTGCTATGAACAATAATTGCTGACAGTGGTTTTCAGCTGTGGTACGAGTTCTAAAATTTACCTATTTTTTCTACATGTTACGTAGTGAGTATAAATTTTATAGATCATAAACAGGGATACACAAATGATTTCCGTTTATCGATGGAAATGGCTGAATGGAAATTTTAAACTGAGCTATGCGTTTAATTGAACTAACTTTTAGCATACGAGGTAGTATAAATACCAATCTATATAGATCATATACAGGAATGAACAAAAAAAATCTGACGTTTTTCCAACTATCAATGTACAGTATTCTGAATATTTGTTGGAAAGTGTTTAATAATCTATGGTGGACGCATGATTTTTCGCTTAAAACCTGGAGTGACTTTTAGCTTAATATGTGATACGTATAAAAATTTATGGATACCATCAAGCCCCGATCATGACTAATTGGGGCCCTGGACAAAGATAAATTAGGGGGCCCCATTCGAATCGTTGCAACATCGTTCAAATAGAAATGATGGTCAGTCATATATGTAATGCATAAACAATATTTTTGCACCTTGGATTTTAAATAGAAGGAAATTCTTAGCTCCGTCAGTTCTAAATCAAGTAGTACCATAATTAATAAAAATACTCTTTTTTGTTAGTACAGAACAAAACTCTTTTATACAACTTTAGCAACTTGTTATATTACTTTAAGACGAATTTAATAACTTCAACTTATGGAGGAGTGTCAAATACTTTGACATGCAAATATTAGTTTATCAAGTTAGTTTCTTTTACATCTTTTTAAGTCGTACTACACACAACATAATATCGAATCAAATACATCCTACTTCACAAGTAAAAAGTGCCTTTTCAATAAATCTAAAAAGATGGCAATTTTGGGTTTCGTTTTTCATATTTACTCTAAGTTAAAAGAAAAACCTTTGAATACAGAAGAAAATTTAGCTCATGACAATTAAAACTGATTATTTTCAACCACTAAAATTTAGATATGATTTAAGTTCATTGCTAATAAAATCTATTAAAATCAAAATATTATTTCTAGTTTAATAGTGGTCGAGGTTAGCTTTGCGAAAGCATTGAGTTCTGTGTGTTCAAAATGAAATTTGTTTTTCAGAAAGTTTAGTAGAATCTTTTAAAGATGAAATCTGTATTTGACAATTTTCAGAGCTGGAATTGCGGAACAAAAGTATAAATATTTAATAAATTAATATATGGATTTGGGGGGGGGGGGCTGGGAAAAGTCCCGATTTGCCCATGCAATAATAAGGGCCTGGAGGTGACTTTTTAACAGTGTTATGGGTTTTCTAAAGGATCTGAAATGTAGTATATATGCAAAACTATTCATCATATACAGGTCTGCACAAAAGAATTTGAATATCTTTTTGATTATGGACGTTAATTGCTGAAATTGGGTTTTCAAATGTGTTATACGTTTTCTAACTTGTTGAACACTACCTCAAACGGCGCAAATCTCAGCATTAAATGTTTGCACGTGTTCATCAACAACTGTGCGAAGTTTTAGATCGGTTACCAGTACCTGTCATGATAAAGGAGTTAGCCGATCGACACTGATAATTGCAATCGAGGAAGCTATCTTACAGTCTGTCGAAGAACAACTAAGTTTCAGCACATGAGGTATTGCTTGTCGGTTTGGTGTTTCGCACTCAACAGTGTGGCGGATACTGAAAGAGGAACGTTGGCATTTCTTTTCAGTAGTTGATAAACACGTGCAAACATTTGATGTTGAGGTTTGCGCCGGCTGAGGTAGCGTTTTGCATGAATTTTCACAGCTCTACGACCGCTTTCGCCTGCAAGTTGTAAGTTAGAAGCACATCTGCATATTCATTTAACGTATAATGATTGATGTTACTTCTAAAAAGTTATCTTGTCGACTGACGACCGGCTGGACTTGTCAGAGAGCTTTGCGCGTGATCAGAAGTTGTGGATACACAGCACTCTCTACAACTTCATGCGTTCGTTTGCGTCCATAGTTTCCTACGTGGGATGTCTTCTTTTGCTATTATCTATCTCCCCACCAATTTGAACGATCAATCCTGATATACCCTGTAGAATTGCTGGTGTATTTTTCTATATAGATACCATCACTTTGTTCGCTGAAAGGCCTATGGGATAGATCATTTAGGGGCCACCTATTGCCTTGGACTCAACCCATGTAATTCTTTCTTTTGGGTTTATTTGAAGGAGCGATCTTTCGAAAAATTAGTAGTCCCTTTTTCTATACGTTGTTTTGTGCAGACAGTGGCCACTTTGTAAACCTTTTCTGTTAATTTCAATCATTGCTTGAGTCTCTCTGAAATTTCAGCAAATTTGGTATAGTAATTGCGACACTGTGTCATTTTACTTTTCAACACACCGTCTTGGCCACGATGCATGCAAAATCGTTAAGGAAAAAAAAATCATTTTTGCCATGTTTAAAATTTGATATTTATTCTCAAAGAATAACTCTTTGTATATATTTTTTAATTTTTGAAGAAAAGTTGTTACAGTAAAGAATTAATATTAATTTGTCTTTCGAATTTACAAAACTATTTTTCTTTAATATTTAAAGAAAGAAGGATTTTTAAAAATATTTTTTACTATAAGAATCATTTTTTTTTTTTTTCTGAAAAAAAAAAATCCCGCAAACGATTTAAAAATGTATAACCGATAAACACACTGAATAAATTTTCAGAGTTATCTTTTACACATATTTCGGTATGTGGATTTAAATAATGACAAATCTTAAACAAGAACGAAAAATCACGCTTCCAGTATAGCTTATGAAACACTTTCCAACGCATTCAGAATACTGTAATAAAACATAGTTTATTAACGTGAAAGATGCCTGAATAAGCAATTTAAAAAATGCATAACATTGCATAATGCATTTGAGAACCAAATTTCTGCAATTACCATCAATAGTCGGAAAAATATCCGAATTCTTTTGTTCAGCCCTGTATGTGATCTATAGATTTCTATGTATACTTCATGGTATCTCTCTAATTCTAAAAAAAAGTAACTACTGCTGTCACTGCCGCCGCCGGTTTTGAATTTTTTTGTGACAGGAGGTCTTTCTTCGTTAATATTAAGAAAAATATTGCGTACAAAAATATGAAAATCGGTGGTATTATAGAGAAATGTTTGATAAACACGCTGACGCAGACAGTTTTCAAATCGAAGAATTATTTTAAGAGATATTTAATGCTAAAGTTGGACAAAATCGTTCCACTAAAAAAGTTTTATAGGAGCAAAAATTGTACATCGGAATTTAATCATTTTTAGATCATTTTATGCGTCAGAATTTCCCGATGTGCAGACTGCACTCAGTTTATTAATTTGACTCATTTTTTGAGGTTTTATTTCTATTTTAAATTCAAATTTTCAGCATTTCTAGAGATATTTTTTATATTATTTTAGAAAATGGTATTAATTTATACTGTTGCCAAATGTATAAACAGCGCAAAAAATGTTTGCTGCAAATAAAAAATTTATTTACACGTGACTATTATAAACAGAAAAAAACATTTGGGATTAGAATTAAAAAATTACGTACAAAAAAAGCAGGAACTTATTAAAAATTACGTCATGAAAAGTATACACGTGAATTTTAAAAGAGAAACGATATTGTAAAATAAATTCATTAACATGCGTTAGAAGTCTTAAATAGGAAAAAATACGTCATATGTACGTCACATTACAGTTATTACATAAAATGAACACAAAATAATATTGGAAAACAGTTTAAATTTAGAAATTGCGCTAGACATTTGATATTTTGAGAGGATCTTTTCAACTATTTTTGTTAGGAAAGCGCAAATAATATTTCCTTTCTAACAAAAGTATTTTCACGAGAAAGAATAGCTTGGTCAAAATTACGTCAGATTAAAAACGATTAATTTAAAATGTCTCATTTAAAAGAACTTTCTTTTCGCTTTGTTAAAAAATACCAAGGGACAAAGACTGCTTACTTAATTCCTTTTATATTAGCTTATTTTGAAATGTTGTTACACGTGCCTACGTCATCAAGTTATTTTTATTTCGACGTTTTATTTGTATTTTTATTAATGTTGTACTAATTTATTTGTTCTTTCGTTATTTAAAATAAAAATTGTCAATTTGTATAATTTGGCGAAATTGGTCGACTGGATAATCAAGTAGTACCGCAGCGGATTTGGCGTTAAAATTCCCCAATCAAAGAGAAATGAATAGAAATCCGTTTATAGGAAGATCGCCACTGTTTTTTAAATTATAATTCAATCTTTCGAAATCTTTTTAAATCCGATCAAATTAGCCTGCATTTAGAGTCTGCGGAGTTTGGACGGGGGTTGGAGAGCGTAGCTCGTAGGGGGCCGAGCCCCCTAGTGCTGAAAGTTATTTCAAGTAAACGCATAGCACAGTTAAAATTCCCATTCAGCAATTTCCGTCAATAAAAGGAAATGTACTTGAGATCTTTTGTGTGGCCCTGTATTAAAATATGATCTATAGAATTGATACACCATAAGTAATGTGCAAAAAAAAAAAAAAAAAAAAAAAAAAAAAAAAAAAAAAAAAAAGTTACAACTCAAAACGCACTTCCAGCAATTGTTCTTCATAGGCAGTATTGTAGCCAAATATTTTGTGTGTCCCTGTAAATGAACGGTAAATAATATGCATATCAGATTGTACATCATACATCAAGCACCTTGTAGTACACTTCAATGATATATATAAATTTCTACCTCTCTATTTTTTAAAAAAAGTAACTACCGCTGTCGTCGCCGCCGCCGGTTTTGATTTTTTTTTTTGTGACCGGAGGTCTTTCTCCGTTAATATTAAGAAAAATATTGCATACAAAAATATGAAAATCGGCGGTATTATAGAGAAATGTTTGATAAAGACGCTGATGCAGACAGTTTTCAAATCGAAGAATTATTTTAAGAGATATTTAATGCTAAAGTTGGACAAAGTCGTTCCATTAAAAAAGATTTATAAGAGCAAAAACTATACATCGGAATTTAATCATTTTTAGTCATTTTATATATTATAATTTCCCGTGTGCAGAATGCATTTATTTTTTAATTTGACTTTTTTTTGAGCTTTTATTTCTATTTTAAATTCAAATTTTCAGCATTTCGAGAGATATATTTTACTTATTTTAGAAAATTGTACTTATTTAACCTGTTGCCAAATGTATAAACAGCGCAAACAATAATGTTTGCTTCAAATTAAAAAATTTACACGTGACTATTATAAAACAGAAAAAAAACTTCCAAAGTAGAATTAAATAATTACGTATAAAAAGCAAGAACTGATTTAAAATTACTTCATAAAAACTATATTTACACATGAATTTTAACAGAGAAAGGATATTGTAAAATAAATTCATTAACATGCGTTAGAAGTCTTAAATAGGAGAAATTACGTCACATTAAACTTATTACGTAAAATGAACAAATAATATTGCAAAACACTTTAAATTTAAAAATTGCGCGACACATTTATTTGATATTTCGAGACGAACTTTTCAACTATTTTTGTTGGGGGAGCGCAAATAATATTTCATTTCTAACACAAGTATTTTCACGTGAATATTAAAAAGAGAAATAAAGGTTTGGTGAAAATTGCGTGAGATTAAAGACGATACATTTAAAATGTTTCATTTATTTATTTATTGAACAACAAACATACGACTTGTGTGCTTGACATGAGAGCCCGCTTAAAATGTCTTATTTAAAAGAACTTTCTTTTCGCTTTGTTAAAAAATACCGAGAGACAAAGACTGTTTACTTAATTCATTTTATATTAGCTTATTTTGAAATGTTTAATTGGTTTTATTTAATCAAAGAGGAAAACAGCCATAGTATCTTAACAGCAGCTGATTTTCCCTTAAAATTCCCCAATCAAAGAGAAATGAATAGAAACCCGTTTATAGGGAGATCGCCACTGTTTTTTAAATTACTAGGGGGCTCTGGTCTCTACGAGCTCCGCTCGCCAACCCCCGTTCAGGCACACCAAAATCCAAAAAGCACGCTAATTTGATCGGCTTTTAAAATATTGAATTAAAATTTAAAAATACAGTAGCAATCTCTCTGTAAACGGGTTTCCATTCGTTTTCCTTGGAATGGGGATTTTTAAGACCAAATCTGCTGCTGTTAAGAGATACAATGGCTGTTTTCGTATTTAATTTAAAAAATTAGTTAAACATTTGAAAATAAGCTAATGTAAAATGAATTAAGTAAACAGTGTCATTGTCTCCCGGTATTTTTTAACAGCGCTATAAGATAGTTCTTTTAAATATTTCATTTTAAATGTATCGTTTCAAATCTGACATAATTTACACCAAAGTTTTATTTCTCTTATTAATATTCACGTGAAAATACTTTTGTTGTTAGAAGGAAATATTATTTGCGCTGTCTTCGAATTCACGATAATAGTTGAAAAGATTATCTCAAAATATCTCGCGCAAATATATTTTTCAATTCAAATTGCTTTGCCATATTTTTTGGCCATTTTAAATGTGACGTAATTTCCTCCAATTACAAGTTTTAACGCATAATAATGATTTTTTTATTTTAAGATTTTGTTTCTCTTTTAAAATTCAAGCGTGAATATGATTCTTATGACGCAATTTTCCTGCTTTTAACATGTAATCATTTAATTCTAATTTTAAAGTTTTTTTTTCAGTTTGTAATAGTCACGTGTAAATAAATTTTTAATTTGAAGTAAACATTATTGTTTACGCTGTTTATACATTTGGCAACAGTTTTAATTAATAACATTTTCTAAAATTTGTAAAAAATATCTCGAAATGCTGAAAATTTCAATTTAAAATTGAAATAAAACCTCAAAAAATGAGTCAAATAAGAAAAATAAATGCAATCTGCACACCCGGAACTTATAACGTATAAAATTATCTAAAAATGATTAAATTCTCATGTATAGTTTTTACTCCAATAAAACTTTTTTAATGAAACGATTTTGTCCAACTTTAGCAATAAATATCTCTTAAAATAATTCTTCGATTTGAAAACTGTCTGCATCAGCGTGTTTATCAAACATTTCTCTACAATACGACCGATTTTCATATTTTTGTATGCAACAGTTTTTTTAATATTAACGATGAAAGGTCATGCTTATCCTTTAAAATTGGATGCCAATCTACCCGGAATATCTACGCACATTTTCATTGGTCCATTTCCAAATCAAAACTTTTTTTTATATATAGAAGGATAATTCAATCTTTCAAATTCTTTTTAAATCCGATCAAATTAGCGTGCTTTTAGAAACTGCGGTGTCTGAACGGGGGTTGGCGAGCGTAGCTCGTAGGGGGCCGAGCCGCCTAGTATGTTTAAAATTGTCTAATATCATTAAAATACATCGGAAACGATTTTTCTCCACAGGCCGTAATGAAACAGAGCTCTTTTCAGTGTCCCTGTAAATGAATCGTAAGAGCTACAGACTTCCCTTTCAATACCGAACATGACATAGAAAGCCCCAATAACATATACATGTATAAATTTCATTACAATCTGACTATATTTACGCGAGTCAGAGCACGGACAAACTCCAGACAATCAAACCGAATTCATAAGCACTTTTCAACTTTTTCAACTAGCATGTTGGAAAGTTAAAAATACATTCTGAGATGAATCGATCTAAATATTGGAAGAGGACTTGGCAACGACAAACAGTATAACTTAAAAAGTATTATATATCACTTGATTTAATTATCTTATTTACATGTGGTTTTATTCTAAAAACTTCACGGTATCTTTTAAAAAGCCTAAAAAGTAAAAGTAATTTTTCCTAGGTTTTTGTGTCTTTAAAGAATTTGGTGTAAAAACAAATTAAAAAATGTTGTACAAAAAAATATTTCAATTCTTTTTTTCAAAGAAATTGAAGAGTTAGACGGTAAAAGAAAATTAAAACAAAATACGGTAAACTTCCGTTAGTGTGAACTTCCAAGAGAGGCCATTTTTTGCACGAAACCGAAGTTCGCATTAAACGTTGTAAGCATTTGAATGGTGTAAAAAAATTCGATACTTTTCGTTAGCCGGGTGCCAGTATTACATATACATATATATACACCAGTGGCGTGGCGTGAAAATTTTCGGTGGTCATCGCAATTATTTAAGTTTGTGGTGAAAAATTATTAACTCTAAAATTCAATGGTTGAATGTTCAAAAAAGAAACTTTAAATCTTACCTTCACTTATACATGAACTCCAAATGTTCTGCTAAAACTGGATCGTAGAGTTTTAAAAGCTTATTAAGAGTTTTAAAATATTGCTTGGTCATCGCCGCATCCAGCGATGACCGGACGCCACGCCACTGATATACACATTATGTACATATGTGTGTGTGTGTATATATGTACATATATGTGTAATATATAAGTACATATATATGTATATATAACACTGGCGACCGGCTAATCGAAAAGTACCAAAAATTCTTTTCGTTGAATAAATTGAATTCAAATTTTGGCAGAAAATGGGTTACCGACTTAATGCTAAAATAAACAACGTTTATTTTAATTTAGTAATTTAAATAAACAGCAAGTTAATGAATTTAATTTGTAAATACAAAAGAATACATTAGTAAGGACAAATAAACTATGCAAATTGCTGTACTTTGTACGCAGTTTAACTTTAATTGAAGTAATCTGTCACTGTTGTTTGCGTTACTTGAACAAATATTTTTACCGCATCATTTTTCAGTTTTGAGACAGACACACTCGACAGTTTCGTCTGTTACATCACATTTTGATTGGTAATAGCGAGGCACAGTGGTCAGCACGTCTGACGGCCACGCAACACGTCCAGAGTTCGACTCCTTGCTGGGCAAGGTTCACTGGACCTTGCATCCCTTCGGGGTCTATAAAATGAGCACCAAGCTTGTTTGGGAACTAAATACCGAGGGTCTTGCGTTAGACTGATCACCTGACCAGGACATATGCTGTTAAGCACCTCGGTCCCCAGGGATGGGCAGTGTAGTCTCTAATTCTTCATGGATCGTATAGCCACAATTTTTTTTTTTTTTTTTTGGGGGGGGGGGGGGAAATAGCGGTGAACGGCTCTCAGCAATTTTTTAACCTCTCACATTTTTGCTGGTACAAAATCTTCGTTCTTTTCATTAGTGTCACTGGCAATTTCTTGATCTTTCAATAACCAAAAAATAATCAAAGTTGCTTTTGAATAAATAATGTAGAAAAGCGGTTTCGATTCTGCTTGGTGAAGTTTTTAAAAAGACTTGTTCGCATTATGCAATGAGCACAGAACGCTTTAAGCGATGTTTTTAAGGGGACAGTTTACCTTTTGAACAATTTTGTTTATTAAGAGCCATTATTTTGAAAATCAGACAAGTGTGATAGTTGCATTTTTTTATTTGCTTGATATTTTTTTATGTGGAAGTAGATCACATTTAATGAATAATGTGCAATTTTGAAGCCCTGAAAAAATTTTCCCTTCCCTCTAGAAAATGTCAAAGTTCAAGGTTGTGACCGTCATTTTTCATGAAAAGTGAAATGCGAGTATGTTTGCAGTGCTAAAGCTTGGGAAAGCAACGACATCCCAAAATTCTTTTGTGGTGATATGTTAGTATAACACTACCTGCTTAGTAAACAGTATTCGTTTCCATGGGGCATTGTTATTTTACATTGTTATGTTGCCTCAAAATGCAATGAAAATGACGTTTTAGTCCGTTTTCCGCACGTATTTTCTTATTTAAGTAATAGTACCCCAAACTTTTTCTTATAGAATATCAAAGTGTACTACTAGGACAAGCTAAATAATATAAAACTTTACCGGAATATTGCTGCTGTTAGCAGGAATAGTCTGTTAAATATTCAAAAATTTCAAAATAGGGAGCATTTCAATTAGTCTTTTCTCAAAACAGCGTCACGGTTCATTAAAACAAAATATATCACGTAGTAGTTGGAAGTATGTACAAACACATGGAAAAGAGAAAAAAGTGGGGCCTCGTCATATTTTTAGAAAGATATTTAAATAAAAGTTAATTTTTTTTTAATATTTTAAAATTCCTATTACTTTTTTTAAAGGTTAATATTTTCACCCATTTTTTTTTTTAAAGATTTTTAAATGTGTATTACACAAGACCGTGCATGGATTTTTAGATACATCTAATATTATATATTTACTGATATATATACTGTGAAGCGATGCAATGTAATACACCTTCATATACTTTTTTTTTAATAACAAAAAAACTGAAGGCTGATTCCATGCGCAGATTTATCACATATATAATAAAGAACATGTACAAAAAAGTTTAAATCTCTGTCTCAAATACAAAAATAGCCTTAGCATTTTTAAAACATGAGAGTGAAGAAAATATAAACATGGTGAATAAGCCATTTAAAGTTTTAATTTCTGTGGGTAATTATGATGGGTGTATTAACGAAATTTACGATATCTCGCGATGTAATTGCCGTAAGGGTAAAAATGAAATGTCAAAATATTCACAATTAAACAGGCTTTCATTTAATATTAAAAAATAAAAAACGATTTTTTGATAAATTTTGAGGTAAACTGTCCCCTTAAGCGCCCACACTAGTCACGGTAAAAAACGATAACGCTAATGTTATGTTCATGAGGATGTTATTTTCAAATATCTCGCCTGAATTTTAATTTTTTTAAATGATTTTTTTTTTTTTTTTTTTTTTTTTTGCATAGGATAGCTGAGGACGAGCTACAACCTGGCTAGTTTTCACTTTTCGATTTTGGTTTCAGATTTAAAATAAAAATTACTTTCGCGGTTGGAACCGCTTCTGAAATTGAAACTATCCTAATATAAAAAAAAACAAAACTATAACCAAAATCGAAAAAGTAAAAACTAGCCCGATTGTAGATCATCCTCAGCTATCCTATGCAAAAACAACAACAAAAAAAATCATTCAAAAATATTAAAATCAAAGCGAGAAATTTGAAAAGAACGCCCCCATAGACATTAGCGCTTTCCTTTTTCCCCATGACTAGTGTGGACTCTTAGTATCAACTGCAAATAGGAAATGATGGAGGAAACGAAAGTGTCCTCATTAACCCGAGATACGTCTTAAGCGTAACTGCATTAACGAGAGTCCACTTATTCATAAAGAGAAAAAATAATCTCAAAAATTACTTTAAAATTCGAAATTTGGAGAGCTAATATGACATCGTTGGATCCTTACGAATATTAGACACCAAATTCAGCCCGTATTTCCTGTTGACAGATATTGTGAAATATAATCTCCAAACAAGGACATTAAAATAATTAAGCGAAGCAAATTGTTTTTTCATGTGTCAAACGTGATTTACAAAAGTAATTATCGAAAGTGTTTATTATCTAAAAGAAGGAAGTGAAATTGAAAAGTAATTGCACAATCGTAAACAGATATTTTATTATAAACATTTTGCAATACTTAAGAACTATAAGACATTTATATACTCTCATTTTAAATTACCGTAAATATAAATATTGATACAAATTATTTGTTATGCTGATTTATGGGATTAATTTCCTGTTCTTTATTGCTAATAATATTTTATTCATGTATTTTTCCTCTACTTTCACTTGTAACTAAAACTCTCAAACTGAGAGATGTGTATCTTAAAGCTCTTATTAAAATCTAATTTTACTTTTCTATTTATAAGTTTCGGCACGAACTTACGTTCACAAGTCACACAAAACTATGCGTCTTTTTAAACAACATGAAGTGTGACCATCAGTCACACATATGGATTAAATCAGAAATACAGGAAGAACATGTAGATCCATTTACCCTTTCCGGAGGAAAATTACCAGATGATAA
Source organism: Maratus speciosus (assembly GCA_963932465.1). Taxonomy (NCBI): domain Eukaryota; kingdom Metazoa; phylum Arthropoda; class Arachnida; order Araneae; family Salticidae; genus Maratus; species Maratus speciosus. The sequence continues at coordinate 91,426,932 of OZ010786.1, read as the reverse complement.
ACGGATATACATAAATATAAGGTAAGCCCAATTTATCTTACCTATGTTTTTTATATTGAGAAATAGATAATTTTGGAGGATAAAAAACGAACATCACGCAAATTTTATGATAGCAAAGATTAAATATTGCTAACATTTCCTACATATTTTAAATGTAAATTTAATGTGAAATTTGGAGTACGAAGTAGATCTCGTGATCTATACTAACCGTTAGCTAAAGGACTAAACATGTAAAAGATTCTTACCATTGGGGAGGGAACCCTTTCTGATGTCCCCGTTAGTATTAGAGTTAGAAAATGAGCATGTGGGTATTCGTCGTGTGGCTGGTTTCTTTTCTAAAGGCCTAAACAGTGCTCCGAAAACGCAGCAATTCAACACAAAACCTGCAGTAACGAGCATAGCTCCTTGCCAGCCCAGTGTGGTCACCATCCATTCTGTAATGGGAGCCAGCAAAAATGTCCCGATGCCAGATCCGCACACAGCAATACCCGTAGCAAAAGCACGTTTTTTCTCGAAGTAGCACGTAACACATACTATTGCAGGAAGATACATCAAGCCGAAGCCCGTACCTAGGAAGATGTGAATTTATAAGTTTTTTTACATCACAAGTCATGTAGTTGATCAAATATAAATACTCTACTAGATATAGTTATCATAATTTTTGCAATTTAAGTGAAATGAAAAATTGGTGATAATAAAGGCGAATGTGGGAATATGAACCACATGATTTACTATACTTACTGTGCTTCAATCTGTGGAAGGTTCGGTCTATGTTTGTATTTTGTTTTCACATCGTCCTCTAGAGTAGTGGTTCTCAACCTTTTCGACTCGGGGAGTTTAAAATGCATATCTATGACGGAGCCCCTTAAATTTATTGTACCCTATACGTTATAATATAATGGTGTTTAAATACATACGTGGCAACCTTTGGTTTAAAAATAAATAAATGAATAAATATAATAATAAAAACATATCGAGCCAGAAATTTATTTAATGAATGATATTAAATGGATTTCAACTGACTATCGCACAGAGTTAAGACACATTTAATTGAATATATTTTCGGGTTCAAAGGCTTTTTCTATAATACCCCCCCCCCCCCCCCACAGGTTGGCAAATATGTAGATGATTTCTAGAGCAGTGCTTGGGAACCTCTGCTCTAGAGTCTAGAGAGTTCAAACGTCAAGAAATAACACTAACATGGTGTAATTTGTTTGTCTCTAGTCCAAAGGTTTGCCTTTATATGGAGTTCTCATGTATAAGTTTTCTCTTACTATGTTATTCAAATTAATTCGTTATACCAATCTTCAAAATTATGTAATTAATTGTAGAATGTAATGGCTAATTTCTAACATTTATAGCAGTGGTCCATATTACAATCGATTTTTTTTAGTTCGTTTTGGGGCGAACATAATAAAAAAAACTTTAAATTGCAAAAATATTGCCAAGTTTTGATCCTTAGATTACTAAATAATTAACGCAATTTTAGCATTTTAAGGGTAACACTACTTACGATGCTTGAAAAATACCCGAATTTGATAATTATTTTTGAGAAAATCATACATCGGAATGAAAATCTGTTTGTAGGTATTCATTATATCAATCTTTAATATCGTTAACAATTTTTTTTCCTCGTGACAATTTTATGAATCATATGTACCCAGCAATTTGAAACGTGTATTTGAATTTGGATTTTGGCTTTAACAACTTTCATTGGATCTCCTCCAAATTTTAATCACATATTCACAACAAAAACGTTCACAATATTCTTAGGATTGATCAAATACTTTTATTTTTAACAATATACAAAGTCCAATTTTTATACGAAAGTCTTATCCATCATTTGCATGTTTGCCCTTTTTACAAACATGAATATTTTTTTTTTTTTGCGATACTAATCATACTATTCTCTTGCAAATTTGAAATTTGATGTAAATTAACAACAACAAAAACATATCTTCCATTAATTTAAATACCTGCGCTGGAAGCAGCGGAGGGGCTACATTTTTGGCATCATAATGTTGCCATAGCTCCAACACTGCCATTTTGATTTTTAATAAATAAAAACTAATTGTTAATGATGTTAAAGATTGGTATCTTGAACATCTTCAAACCATTTTTCATTCCGATGTATAACTTTTTCAAAAAAGTAAAAAATAAATATGATAATAATAAATCAGTTTTTCAGGCGTCGCAGATAGTTAACACTTAAATGGCCGTATTTGTCTTACTATCATAAAGTGTTCCATATTCCCACCATCTCCCATACATACAAAAGCGAAACCAAGAAAAGAGCCAGACCGCGGCATATCCATCTATCCCGGCTGGAAGTGCCTAATCGACATAGGCTGATTTCCACCAATTGCCGAACTGCTTTTCAGATACATCATGGGATATACATAGCCTGTCTCCGTTCTTGCTGCGATACAAAATACAGGGTGTCTATAAAAGGTCTGACGCATGTTTAATGTTTAATAATTTATAAAATGATGAAGATACACGAAAAAAACTGTTTTGCTGAAACAAATGAATTTTGGTTAATATAGCTCCAACCGAATATTTTGGTTGAAACGATCAAATTTCGGTTAGATTAACCAAATGATTTTGCTAATTCAACAAATCATTTGGTTAATCCAACCAAAGTTAGGTCATTTCAACCAAAATATTTGATTGGAGCTATATTAACCAAAATTTAGTTGTTTCAACTTAAACAGTTTTTACCGTGTATGAACAAATCTATACCATTTATGTATAGATTAACACATATAATTTTATGAGAATTCACGGAGCACGGTGTTCCGCGAGCCCGTCGGAGGTCCCCGTACCCTTTCCGACACTTGTTCGGACCGGTAAAAAAAAAATTAAAAAGACGTCACCGGAGCAAAATTCAATAAGTTTAATGCATCGAAAAGCAGGATTGATTGGGATGGGGGTTCGGAAGCCATATCGGCCGACAATTGATTCTAGTAAAACTTTTGGTTCAGTTTCGATTTTATATTTTTTAAGCCTCATCTTAATTTTAAATTTCAAACTTGATATTTTTTCAGAATATTCTTCTACCGATTTTAGTTCCTTTTCATATTCAGTTTTTTCCTGAATTAGCTCATCCATTTCGGAATCTAATTCCTTAAGCAGAGCTTCCTTTTCATTTACGAGCTCTAATGATTTCATTAAAGAATCGCAATCAGTCTTATCAATATCAACAGATAAAAATGTATCACATTTTGTAATTAATTTCGTAATAGCTGCGCGAACAGTAGCTCTTTTACTTTTAAATTTTTCTGGTTTATCCATGTTTAAATTTAAATTCAATTTTCGAAATAAATTATCATGAGAAAGCGTTATTTTCAATAAATCAAGAGTCAATAGTCATGCAGAATAATAGTCATTAAAAAAATATAACCCCTTAAGCTAATATTAGTTTTTGTTGCATTAAAATATCTCCATTTGTTGATTTTCTATAAGCAAGTAGGTTTACAATGGAACTCTATGGGAATTTGGCGAAATATTAGAGATATCGCCAAGTTGGAGTCACTTTTGGCGACTCATTTTGGCCGCCAAATTTGGCGATATATCGCCAAGTTGGCGACAAACTTGGCTGTATTTGGCGACACAACAGGGTTTCCTATGGTAACCCCCTTATAGATGTGAAGATGCATTATATGCTTCAATAACCAATGGCCGCTATTTTGTCTCCCGTGCAAAACAAAAATTAATTAAAATTTAATTAATATTTGAAAAAACTGTATTAACATCAATTGTCATCCAGTACAAGTTTTAAAAAATTTATTTCAGCTTGATAGGATGAATAATGAGTATTTTATTAACGATTGGAAATTTGAACAAGATATATAAATAAATAAATAAACAAGTAATATAAAAATTTTATTTTTAAAGTCAATTCCTACTTAGGCCATCAAAGAAAAATTTAATAGAATCCCTTAAGCTTATATTAGTTTTTGTTGCATTAAAATATCTCAGTTTGTTGATTTTTTATAAGCAAGTAGGTTTACAATGGAACTCTATGGGAATTTGGCGAAATATTAGAGATATCGCCAAGTTGGCGACTCATTTTGCCCGCCAAGTTGGCGACAAACATGGCGGTATTTGGTGACAGAACAGGGTTCCCCCTATGGTAACCCCTTATTGAAAATATTTTCATTGACCTTCAATAACCAATGGCCGCCATTTTGTTTCCTATGCTAAACTAAAATTAATTAATATTTGAAAAAACTGTATTAACATCCATTGTCATCCAGTACAAGTTTAAAAAAATTTATTTCAACTTGATAGGATGAATAATGAGTATTTTATTAACGATTGAAAATTTGAACAAGATAAATAGATAGATAAATAAATATAGGAGAGTGTGAGCTAATAGTAGGAATTGAATAAATATAGGGAGAGTGTGAACTAATAATAGGAATTGAAAAATAGTTTCACATTGATGAGAAATAATTAATTAGTTCGCTTTTTACGCAGTCGGGTTTTTTAATTTTTTTTATTTAATTGTTTATTTAAACTATTGAAATAGGCCAAGTGAAAAAAGAAATTCTTACGAGCCGTTTTATATCTAAATATCAGAATTTTTTCTTTACCTATCTTTCACATAGTTAAGAACACGTATTTTATATAAACATTAGGAGATCGAATCCGGGCTTCCCGGGTTACAGAGTATAGGTGAAAACCATTTTTTTTTTTTTTTATTGAAAACTCAGATAATATTTTTACATGCAGTATATTTTTTAGATTGCCCACTAACACCAAAAAAGCATTTTTATATGAAAATTATGAATTATGCAATCAAATAAAGTTTTGAAATTTGTCAAAAGCGATACTTTTGTATAAGAGTTATTAGCTAAGAGTTAGCTTTTCTAAAAGTTACTAGCAAACCCCGCGGCCTTTCTCGCGTAATAATTGAAATATGCCAAGTGATATTTGCATGAATATTTTTTATTAGAAGAACACGTTTTGAAATAATTCAAAAATTACACATTAAGCCACAGTTTGACTAAACTTAATTATAAATGTGCAATAGACAGAAATGAGATTTTAATTAGTAAGAAGAACTAAAACTAATTCCAAATAAATGATAATTTAGAAAGTATTTTCAGACTTTTATACTCATTTCATACGCTCATTTCAGTATTCATTTGAAGTTTTGAATTTTTTAGAAACCATCTTAACACAATTTACATCTCAAATTAACCATCATATTAAATTCCAAGCTTCTTGTCTAACAGTCTACCACCTCTCTGGTGTTAGTGGCACCAACATAAAATACCGAAACAGAGTTGAAATAGAATGTCTCGAAAAATGTTGAAACAGAGACTGTTACCAATAATTTGCCAACATTAACCTTGAAATCGGTTGGTATTTCCTAATATTCTATAGAAAACGGAATATAGATGTTTTTAAAGGCTTTCTTGCTGTTCCTGCCAACCAGGTGATAGTGACACCGGCATAAAATATAGCACGTATAGGATCAGGGACTATCTCTCTTGATTCGCAACCAATAACTTCTGTAATCGGTATATTATTTCCTGAGATTCCATAGAAATCGTAATTTAGAACTCTTTTAGGATGCTTTTCGCTCCTTCTCTTCGCTTCACCCCTTTTTAATTTTTAATTTATTTTCGACTGTTCTTAGAGGGCATTTATATTTTATAAGTAACTACCATGCTCTATTTAAAGTTTCTAGCCTCTTCAGAATCGCAGAAATCGCAATTTAGAAAGTTTTTTGCTCCTGCAACCCTCTAGGGTTTGCGGCACCGACATAAATATAGCTTATGTTTGAGCAAGTTCTATCACCACCAATTTGCAACCATTATGTTTGAAATCGGTTTCGTATTTCACACGATTGCATAAAAATCGTAATTTAGAACGCTTATAGAACGCTTTTCGCTCAATTCATTGTTTTAAATTTCTAATTGTCTCTCGGCAATTCTTAGAAAGCATTTGCATCTTTGAAGTAATTACCACTCCAAATTTAAAAAGTTAGGCCCCCCTCAGTAACACAAAAAACGCAATTTAGAATATTTTTCGCTCCTGTAACCCACAGGTGGTAGTGACAATAATTTAAAATATAGGCTATGTTGAAGAGGGGACTGTCACCATCAATTTGAAACCATTACTTCTGAAATTGGTTTATATTTCCTGAGATTGCGTAGAAATCGCTATTTGGAACGCTTTTAAAACGCTTTTCGTTCATTTCCACCCCTTTAAAATTTCAAATTTTTAAGGAACTCTTCTCAGAGAGTATTTAGATCTCATAAGTAATTACCATGCCAAATTTGAAGAAAATGCAACAGCAAGGTGGTAGTGACGCCGACATGAAATTAATCCTATATTGGAGCAAGGGCTGTAATCATCAATTTCCAATCATTAATTTTTAAATATGTTGGGTACTTTCTGAGATTGCGTAGAAATCGCAATTTAGAACGTTCTTTAGAACTTTTTTCGCAAATTTTCACCCCTTTTAAATTTTGAATTATTTAGGAAATGTTCTTAGAGATCATTTATATATTACAGGTAACTACCATGCCTAGTTTCAAGTTTCTAAACCATGCATTATTACAAAAAGCGCAATTTAGATCCTTTTTTGCTCCTTCAACCTATTTGGGGTTGTGGCACCGACATGAAATATAGCGTTATGTTAGAGCGAGGGCTGTCACCATCGTTTTCATAGTATTAATTTTTAAACCGGTTCGGTACTTCCTGAGATTGCGTAGAAATCGCAATTTAGAAAGTTTTTTAGAACACTTTTCGCTCATTTTCACCCCTTTTGAATTTCGATTTTTTAGGAAATGTTCTTAGATATCAATTGTATCTTATAAATAACTGGCCTGCCTAATTTCAGGATTCTAGGCCCTTCAGAAACTCAAAAATCGCAGTTTAGAACGTTTTTTGCTTTTGCAACCCCTAGGTGGTAGTGACACCGACATGAAATAGAGCCTATGTTGGAACAAGGGCTGTCATCATAAATTTCCAACCATTAATTTTGAAATAGGTTGGGTACTTTTGAGATTGCGTAGAAATTGCAATTTAGAATGTTTTTTAGAACTCTTTTTGCGCATTTTCACCCCTTTTAAATTTCGCATTTTTTAAGAAATGTACTTGGAGATCATTTATATCTTATAAGTAACTACCATTCCAAATTTCATGTTTCTAGGCCCTTCAGTAACAAAAAAATCGCATTTTCGAACGTTTTTTTGCTCCTGCACCCCCTTTGGGGGTAATGGCACCGACATAAAATGTAGCCTATGTTGGAGCAAGGGAAGTCACCATCATTTTGACACCATTATTTTTTTAAATCAGTTTGGTACTTCTTGAGATTGCGTAAAATTCGCCATTTAGAACGTTTCTTAGAACGCTTTTTGCGCATCTTCCCTTTTAAATTTCGAATTTTTTAAGAAATTTTCTTAGAGATCATTTATATCTAATAAGTAACTACCATGCCAAAATTCCATGTATCTGGGCCCTTCAATAACACAAAAATCTCAATTTCGAACTTTTTTTGCTCCTGCACCCCCCTTAGAGGCAGTGGCACCGATATAAAATGTAGCCTATGTTGGAGCAAGGGTTGTCACCATCATTTTGACACCATTATTTTTTAAATCGGTTTGATACTTCCTGAAGTTGCGTAAAAATTGCCATTTAGAACGTTTTTCGCGCATTTTCACCCCTTTTTAATTTCGATTTTTTTAAGAAATGTCCTTAGAGATCATTAGTATCTTATAAGTAACTACCATTCCAAATTTTATGTTTCTAGGCCCTTCAGTAACACAAAAATCGAATTTTTAGAACGTTTTCTGCTCCAGCACCCCCTTTTGGCCAGTGACATGGACATAAGATATAGCCTATGTTCTAAGTTGGACTAACACCATCATTTTGATACCATTACTTTTGGAATCGGTTCGGTAGTTCCAGAGCTTACCTCCTACAAATAAACAATTTTTACCTCTTTATAATATTAGTATAGATTAGATAGTATAGATTAGGCCAAGATTTTTCTACTTGCGCCAGCTTTTTTGATTTTGATCATTTCAGTGCTTTAAGCGCGTAGTTCAATTATGTATATGTTAAATTTATGTTTTATTTATAGTACTTTATTTACTTATCTAAAGAGGAAGTTTTAATATTTCTATGGAATATTAGACGTAAGAAAATGCTCTATCTTTACATTGTTTTAAGGTGGTAAATAACACGAAATGTGAGATTTTGAAAACAAATTTTTTGAAAATTAAAATCGTTTCAAAGCTTTTGATTCTTTTAAAAATGTTTTTTGAGCAGCTGAATAAAGGAGTTACGCGGTTAGGATAATGACCGCCAGGATAACGGCAATTTCATTCTAAAACATTTTGCACATACTTGCTTTTTTTTTAGATCTAACAAAAGAAAAAAAGAAAAGAAAAATTAAGAAGTTAAAAATTGTAAAATTTTTTACTTCTTAATTTTTTATTTACAAAGCCTTTAAACACATTTTTTCAAAGAAATATCAGAAAGATCTTGCTGGTAGCATTGATTTTACTACTTCTGGCTTGAACTGCGTCAAGAACAAGAATAATTACTCTGCAGCGTCACCTTTAGACCTCATAAAGAACTAAAATGAGTAGGCCAGAAAATGACATTCATTTTCAATGACAATCAGATTTTAATTATGGAAAATTATTTATAAAATACAGAACTTGTTACCTTCCTCATATATGTGTTATATAAGGTATAATTAATTAGAAATTAAAAAAACTAGAAAAAGATATTTGTACATGATAGCAAAAAGCCTTTTACTTTGCACACATCACAGTGTGACATGCCAGGAAAATGACAATCTGAAAGTTTAAGTCTTAATTGCTTTATTCTTGTGTTATTATGAATATAATATCTCTTGAAAATACTTCTAAGAATATTTATTAAAATGTAAAAAAGAAAATTGCATTATCTGACATTTAATAGACATTTTATTATGTGGACTGCAATTTTCGTATTTTGTGATATTGTCCCTAAGGGCAAACGGAATAATCTTTCGTAATCGAGCTCCACGCGATAAATTTAAAAATATGTCATGCTTGAAAATTATTTTTAAAACCATAGGCAAACAGTAAACTGAGATGCAGTTTGCAAACAAATTTCACTTGAAAGTTTTTTTTCCCCTATTTGGGGGTGTAAAAATTTAAATTGTTCGATTACATATATGTTAAATGTTTTCTTTTGTTTTCTTTGAAACATTATCCTTTTATTTATTTATAAGGGAAGTTTTAATTTCGTTATGGAAAATTACTCAGAAATAAAGGCTGAACAATTTTTATTGCTTTATGTGCAAAATGTTTATTATTATTATTATGTAATGGAGCCGGCACGTGACAGAGATAAATTACAAAAATTCATGCTTCAAAATTATTTTTAAAAACATAATAAATCAGTCAATTAAGATAGAGTTTTCAAACAAATTGCATTTGAAAGTAGGTTTTTTTCTTATACGACGGGGTAAAAATTGAAAATGTCCGATGGTTAAAAGATTAAAAAATTGCAGCAGCGAAAATTGCAAAAACGAAATTTGTTCGTGAAGTATGGCCATTCGCAAAATGACGTCAGTGTTACACACAGATACGTTTGTTCTTTGTAATATATAGAGCCATTCGCAAAATGACATCAGCGTTACGCACAGATACGTTTTTCCTTTATAATATAGTTATATAAAGCTTTAAGATTTTGAACAATTATATGTGAATTTTATTATATTTTTGTTTAAAAAAAAAAAAAAAAAAAATTGTAATGAAAGGTGAAATCCTGCAACTCAAATTCGAACAAAGCATTTATTAAAAATAACTTCTTTAAGTTAAGTTCTTGGCTACAATATTTTTTCCCAAAATTTTTACACGGGCTGCAAAACCGTCATATTGATAACCGATAAAAATTTCAGAGTTCGGACAACAAGATTTTTTTTTTTTTTTTTTCAAATTATGAAACGACCCATCGTGAAAAAACGTCTTTTTACAAGCGATTTTACCACTAAAAATCAATATTTTTTCGCGATTTTTTCATTTAAAGATATAAATTCAAACAAAATCGAGTTAAATATATAAAATCATACAAATTTGGTTCACTTAATGTTATTATCACGGGCCCAGGCAACGGCGGGCATGTCAAAGAGTCATACAGTATTTATGCGCCCGTTTTCGAATCGAACACCGGAATTAGCATCGTACAGGGCTGCCACAGGCAACTATTTTTTTTATTATTATTATTCTACCTTGCACGACTTTCTCAAGACAAAAATCTTTGAGATAGAATTTGACAACATTAGCAAAAGAAACTTTTCTTTTTCTCTCTTTTCTTTTCTTTTAATAGAGGTGCGAATTTTCAAATAGAAAAATAGTCGCCTGTGGTAGTCCTGATCATACTCTCTCTACGGCCCTGGAGGAACTTAAAAGATTTTGGAGATAAAGACGATTGAAGTAAGGTGAATGATGAATTAAATTCATCCCTGCTTCTGTAAATTCAATAAATTTTATAAGCTCTATTTCAGTTCAATTATAATTTTCTAATCAATAAAAAGGAGGAAGCAATATAATTTACTAGCTAAAAAACTGCTTTAAAAAAAACCTAATAAACATTTTAACGTAAAATGGAGAAACTAACCTGTGCATATTCCAATGCTGAAGTAAAGAAATGTGATATTAGGAGCGACAGTGCTTATAATAAGTCCAAATGCAGCTAGGAGAGATCCTATTATGGTGACGGTTCTGCATCCAAACTGATTGGTTAAGCCACTGGCAAATGGACCTGGATAAATGGAAATCATTAACATGTACACACACTAGAGAAAATTGTAGGTACAAAATCAGTCACTGAATTTCTTCAAAATGGAAAATTTCAAATGAAAGTTACTACATAGGTATTGTTTCATTGTTCCATAGCCATTGACATGATTTATTAGGGGGGGGGGGGGGGGGCTTTAAAATTGTTAAGTCAATAATTAACCTGTTTATAATGGCAAGTTACCTAAAACAGCAAAATTGCACAGTACCGTCAGAAGGAATGCCATGCGACTGGAAACATCTAAAGTTGATTTCTTTTCTGGTTTTCACAGGTTTGACTGCATATAGTATTTACTTATAATATTTATATTTTAAGGAAAGTATTTAACAAATTTCCAAATAAGTTTATGTTCTTCCTAGTCTAAATAAATTTATCAACTTTGGTGTGGAAAAGGAAACTTCCCCGAACCCTTCTTTAGCGAGGGCCCAGCATTGGTCTTAAAAGTAGCAAATGATAGACCCAGGTACGCAAGCGCACTAAAAAATTCCAAGTAAAAGGTAGAAATTTCTTGAAAACACGATAAAAATAATGGGCAATGCGTTTCGAAAGAATGGCGCTTTTCTTCATCAGGCGCAAAAATGACTTGCTACCACTTTGAAAGCAGGAGCAGCTCCTGCTTCCAAAATGGTACCAAGTCTTGTTTGCACCTGATGAAGAAAGACACAATTCTTTTTAAACACGTTGAGCATTACTTACTTTTTATGGTGTTTTAAAGAAATTTCTACCTTTTATTGTGATTTACATCAGATTTTATAAGATCTTATTCTAAATGTTTCCAATCTTTTTCCAATTGATCTGTTGAAACGACACTGTACAATTTCTAGTCTTTGTAACACTGTATGTTTAAGTTATAGTCTACATCATGTGACCAAGTTAAATCTCGTATTATAAAGTTTTATAACGGTATGAAATTATCTGTGTGAGGGGGGGGGGGGAAACAAGACCTATTGTTTTATCTAATGCTCCAAACAAGTTCTTTAAATTTTAATTTTACTATTTAGATGTGAATCCAGCCATGATTGTTACGATTCAGCCTTCAGATTTGGAGAGAAGAGGTAGAAGTAAGTAAACTTTCACTTACCTACACAAAAAGTCGTCCCCACCATGATAGAAGCCACCCAAGATGTAGCACCTTTACTTTCACCAAAATGTCTTAAAAATTCCATATAAAATATACCGAAGGTGTATGTCACTCCGTCGGCTATAACGTGGATCATGAAAGAGCAAAACACCACTACCCATCCCCATCCACCATCGGGGGGCTGAGGCATCCCCAGGTCGATTTCTTCCTCTTCTTCTTCTTGGCCATGTGGATGATGATTGTCTGTTTTAGAGGAGGAATCAGTTGGCGAGGTCTGTTTTCCTTCCGTAGTGGTAGTCATTAGCGAAATATTAATGAAAGATAATTCTTGGAATCATCAGGGGCTTCTTTTAGTGTTGAGCTCTGGAAAGCACAGAAAGAATTCATTATTTTATCAGAAAAATTAATTGCGTAATTCCTTAAAAAATGCAATAATATACGTAAGTAATTCAAATATTTTGGGAGGGGATCAAGTAAATCAAAGGATCAAGGATTTTCAAATAAATTCAACAATTTGGATTATCAATAATTAATAAAAATATTTATGAAGCTATTATTAATCTCTCAAATTAATTAGAAATGCCATTATCGAAAAATCAATTCTTTATTATCTTAGGCATTTTAAGATACGAAATTCCATAGAATATAATTATCAAATAAATAAGGGAATGTGGCAGCGAGTAGCCCCTCTGATATAATAAAGGGTAAAAATAGCAAATAAAGCCTTTGTGCAACAATATTAAAAAGCAGAAAAACCAACGTTTAAAATGCACAAATAATATATGAAAAGCAGCAAACAGCTGTTTCGAATCTACTAGCGAGATTCTTCTTCAGTGCAAAAGGAACAGCGTGCTAGAAAAAGCAAGGCTGAGCAAAATCATAGACAGAGACGCGCTGGCTTTTATACCCTATGCGGGTGGCGAAGGCGCCGGAACAACCAATGAGAGAGAAGCAGTGGAAACGACTGGGTGGACAAGTAGCGACATCTACCGGAGAAGTAGAGAAAAGAAACCAAAAAAGGGGAATTAAATTAACGCTTTCCAAATACTTGGAAAATCTGGACTACTAGATAAGTCATTGACTAAAGAGTGAGAATTTTTAATGATATGGTAAGCTTCCCAAAAATCAAGATCAAGGTTAGAAGAACATTTTTGGATAATGATGGCTGAGGAAAAATCGAACCTATGTTGAGAAGACCAAGAATGTTGAGCAATAGAAGAACGTTTGAGCTCCTGATTTTTAACATAACCTTCATGCTCTTTTAGACGAAATCTAAGAGCACGTTTAGTCTGACCAATATAAGAAAGACCACACTGACAAGAGATCTGGTAAATGCCCCAATTATCTAGGCGATCAACGGGGTGTTTGAGGTTTGAAAAAGGGATTTTATTAACAGGAGAAAAAATAACTTTAAAATCAAACCTTCTTAGGATTTTAGCAACTTGCTGACTGATTTTAGGAAAAAATGGTAATACAACTGAAGTATTAGAATTGGGATTAGAATGCTTTTCAGAATGGTCGGATTTCATCAATTTCTTATAAATAGAATCGATAATATTAGAGGAATAACCACGATCGACAGCAATAGCTTTGAGGTAATTAAGTTCAGCACTAAGTAACTGAGGAGTGGAACAAATATTAGTAGCCCGAAAAACAAAAGTATTGAAAGCAGCGAATTTCTGGTTAGGGGGATGAGATGAATACCTGTGAGGTGGGAGACTGACAGCAAAAGGTTTACGAAAGACGGTAGTCTGAAAGCCATTTTCACAACGAATAACAAGGACATCCAGGAAAGAAAGACAGTTATTGGTCTCAATTTCAGAGGTAAATTGAATGCAGGGATCAATGGAATTCATAATAGAGAGAATATGATTAATATCCGAATTCATTTCAATCAGGACATAAACATCATCAACATAACGAACATAGAACGGAAATTTTAAGATTTCAAAAAGCTTGACCTCAAAATAGTGCATATAAATATCGCATAAAATTGGACTAAGAGGATTACCCATAGCCAAACCGTCAATCATACGGAAGAAATTACCATTGAAAACAAAAGTATTTTGCGACAAGCAAGCGCGAGTGAGAAGTATAAGTTCCTCGATTTCAAAATAAGAGAAATGGAATTCACAAAGCCTTTTCTTGAGGCAATCTAAAGCCCCCTCAACCGGAACGTTTGTAAATAATGATTTAACATCAAAAGAAACCATCATGTGACCCTGCGGCTTAAAATTATGAAGTTTTTTAACAAAATCAAAAGAATTCTTAACAGTGAAACAGTTACTGCTCAAAAGTGGGGAAAAAAAGTTAAGTAACAATCAGCTCGATGCTCTCAAATTGAATAACAATTTTTCTGTCTCTGCTATTCCTTCTTTACCTAATCTTATTGCTCCTATTGAAAGAGCCTTTAAGCATAGCGCTCTATCTTCTTCTCAAAAAGAGTCTATTAGGCATCTCATTGCCAATACTGTTGATTTCAATTCTAATGTTTATAAACCCAATCTTAAACATCCTGTTAAACAATGTCTGAAAAATTTGCGTTCTGATCCAAACTTAATTATTACTAAGGCCGACAAAGGTGGTCAGATTGTTCTTCTCGACAAATCTACGTATTTGGAAAAAACCCATAAATTAATTAATGATGGTCCGTATGTGGATATCCGCAAAGACCCTTCCACTAGTGAAATTAACTTTATTAAGTCTGCCATTAAGTCTTCTTCCATTATTCCTGCTAACTTTAAGAAGTCCCTTATTCCGTCTATTGCGCATTGTGCCAGGTTTTATGCTTTACCTAAGGTCCATAAACCTGACATTCCTTTTAGACCTATTGTCTCTAGTATCGGTACAGCTTCTTATAAGCTTGCCAATTATTTAGTTTCTGTTTTTTCCCCACTTTTGAGCAGTAACTGTTTCACTGTTAAGAATTCTTTTGATTTTGTTAAAAAACTTCATAATTTTAAGCCGCAGGGTCACATGATGGTTTCTTTTGATGTTAAATCATTATTTACAAACGTTCCGGTTGAGGGGGCTTTAGATTGCCTCAAGAAAAGGCTTTGTGAATTCCATTTCTCTTATTTTGAAATCGAGGAACTTATACTTCTCACTCGCGCTTGCTTGTCGCAAAATACTTTTGTTTTCAATGGTAATTTCTTCCGTATGATTGACGGTTTGGCTATGGGTAATCCTCTTAGTCCAATTTTATGCGATATTTATATGCACTATTTTGAGGTCAAGCTTTTTGAAATCTTAAAATTTCCGTTCTATGTTCGTTATGTTGATGATGTTTATGTCCTGATTGAAATGAATTCGGATATTAATCATATTCTCTCTATTATGAATTCCATTGATCCCTGCATTCAATTTACCTCTGAAATTGAGACCAATAACTGTCTTTCTTTCCTGGATGTCCTTGTTATTCGTTGTGAAAATGGCTTTCAGACTACCGTCTTTCGTAAACCTTTTGCTGTCAGTCTCCCACCTCACAGGTATTCATCTCATCCCCCTAACCAGAAATTCGCTGCTTTCAATACTTTTGTTTTTCGGGCTACTAATATTTGTTCCACTCCTCAGTTACTTAGTGCTGAACTTAATTACCTCAAAGCTATTGCTGTCGATCGTGGTTATTCCTCTAATATTATCGATTCTATTTATAAGAAATTGATGAAATCCGACCATTCTGAAAAGCATTCTAATCCCAATTCTAATACTTCAGTTGTATTACCATTTTTTCCTAAAATCAGTCAGCAAGTTGCTAAAATCCTAAGAAGGTTTGATTTTAAAGTTATTTTTTCTCCTGTTAATAAAATCCCTTTTTCAAACCTCAAACACCCCGTTGATCGCCTAGATAATTGGGGCATTTACCAGATCTCTTGTCAGTGTGGTCTTTCTTATATTGGTCAGACTAAACGTGCTCTTAGATTTCGTCTAAAAGAGCATGAAGGTTATGTTAAAAATCAGGAGCTCAAACGTTCTTCTATTGCTCAACATTCTTGGTCTTCTCAACATAGGTTCGATTTTTCCTCAGCCATCATTATCCAAAAATGTTCTTCTAACCTTGATCTTGATTTTTGGGAAGCTTACCATATCATTAAAAATTCTCACTCTTTAGTCAATGACTTATCTAGTAGTCCAGATTTTCCAAGTATTTGGAAAGCGTTAATTTAATTCCCGTTTTTTGGTTTCTTTTCTCTACTTCTCCGGTAGATGTCGCTACTTGTCCACCCAGTCGTTTCCACTGCTTCTCTCTCATTGGTTGTTCCGGCGCCTTCGCCACCCGCATAGGGTATAAAAGCCAGCGCGTCTCTGTCTATGATTTTGCTCAGCCTTGCTTTTTCTAGCACGCTGTTCCTTTTGCACTGAAGAAGAATCTCGCTAGTAGATTCGAAACAGCTGTTTGCTGCTTTTCATATATTATTTGTGCATTTTAAACGTTGGTTTTTCTGCTTTTTAATAATAAAGGGTGTTTGATATAATTTAAAAAATCTTAACAGAAAAGAAAACGCTCTGGAGTATAAGTGTACATAATCACATTTGTCAGAGGATATTTTTAAAAGGAAAATCTCTTAAAAAAAAATAATTTTAGTATACCGATATTAAAGAAATGAAACTACGGGTTTAAGGTTTCATATATTAAAAATCAAAATAGGAATGCGACTTACAAAGTTGACTTGAGGACCTAATCTGCATATTTATTAGTTAGAAATTTAATCAATATTTATCATTTTTTGTGCACAGAATTGTTTCCACAAGGAAACAAGGTGGACGGCTAGCTTAGTAAATCTTATGATTTAATTGGGAATAAAATTAATGAAATCACTAATAAAAAATCAGTCAAGTACGAGTATTATTAGCGCACAGAGAGTTCCTTACAATAAATATGTTAATTAGTAACTCTAATATTACAAAAAATCGTTGCTAAAAGCAGGGGCGCGCCGACCCAGTGTGCAAAGTGTGCACCGCACACAGGCGCCGAGTAGTAAAGGCGCCAAATAATTTAGGCGAAGTTGAAAAATTTGAAAACCTTTTATCCAATTTAAATTTATTAAAGCGGTATTTAAATCGAAAGTGCGTCATTTCTGGTGACACATTTAAGAGTTCATTTTTACTTTTAAGATATAGTTGTAAGGCGCCACGGAAGGGTTAAGGGTGCCTAAAATAAATTAAAAAAGTGCTAGAAACATAAAAAATTCGGAAGGGCGACCGCGAATACCCCTTTTGACATCACTGCTCCAGATCAGACCTGTCCAACTTTTCAGAAAGTAAGCACGCACTACAGCTGGTGGCAAACATGGAAGGCTCCATTATTCAAATAATTGAAAATATATAACACTCCTATCTTACTGTAGTATTGGTAGTGATACACATACGGACGATATAAAAACGAGTAGTATGTTACATGGCACAACGGTAAAGCAGCATAAGCCCCCCAGGTAAAAGTAAATTGCCGAAAAAAGCACAAATCAATGACATCAATCGGCTACATTATAACAGAAACAATAAATAAATAAAACAGGATGAAGCTCAAAATGCATTGAATTTAAAAAAAGAAATGAAAAACGCCATTCGATTCCAAACCAATTTAATAGTCATGCCTAACATTGTATGCTTTTACGCATAAAAACGAGCCCATGAGTATGTAAGAAAGTTTCATGTCGTTTACAATAGGGAAACATGTTTTTGAGAACAACCCCAAAAAGAATTACGTTTTATTGAAATTTTAATTGAATATTTTATAGATTTGCTTCGAACAAAGAATAATCGGTCAAGTGCGAGTTTCACTCGCGTTCAGAGAGTTCATACAATAAATTTATTAATTTCTAACTGCAATCTTACAAAATATAGTTGTTAAACGAATAATAAGACTTTGCAAATAACTTGGAATTATTTTATTAAATATTTTTCAATAATTGCCTTCAATAATTGAATTCAATTGAAATGAAAAACGCTGAATATTTAGCATTGTGGTCCGTCTTACCTAAAACAAAGACCTTGTACAAAGTTTAATATTGCCATTGTGCCAAGTACGCTTCGAAAGGAGGTCACAAAGTTGGATGGCCACTTCGGTCTGTGCCACGTTTTTTAGATAGGTTTTTAATTAATATCTCGGCTAATTACCGACAATTCTTTTGGTAAGTCATTATCGACAGTCCTTGGATGATTTTTCGTCGATAGGTACCTCGAACTCCCCTAAAATTTTCGCTGAGCGCAAGCAAAATAAAGTTTATGTATAACTGAAAACTGCGATTTTCTGAAAAATTGTATGACCTAGGATAATCTCTATAGTTTTTCTGCAATGTTTAAATAAATTCAAACTACTTCTGATTTTTTTCGTAATTTTATTTTCAAAAGATTTGGAAATAGGAGGGGGGACTTAATTTTGCCATTCATTTTCGACGAATTTCTGAAAATATAACTGTATCTAAGAGCAAAACAAATATATTTTTGAGTTCTGTGTTACGAGCTTTTTCGAACGATCAACCGCTCCCCATTTTGTCTGAAATACGTACCCGTTCACTGTGTGAAAAGGGGGGAGAAGCTGCTAATTGTTAAGATTTGTTATGTAAATTTTTTTCATGATTTTTGGAAAATTGTATGGGGTAGTAATGAACAAATTAAAACTTTAAAATGACCTCTACTGATAAAAAAATGAGTTAAGAGATGAGGAGTGAGTGCTTAGTAATATCCAGGCCAAAATCTTTAAAACAATATGTCGCATAAAAAAATTCATTTTCTCCCCCACGGGAGAAATGCCGCCTAATAGTCTGGGTTAGAGTCCTGCATCAGGTCGAGTTACCCGCTTTTACCCTTACCCGACCCAACCTGCACTCGGCGCTATATTTTCCCGTTGCGGGTCGGATCGGGTTGACTTTAACTATTTTTGTTGCGGGTCGGGTTGGCTTTCATTGTTTCGGGTTCGGGCCGGTTTTGTGTCGGCTTTTTGGCTCTTGCGGGTCGGGTTCGGGTTGAACCGATTTTTTAAAAAAATGTGAAAAATATTTTTTCATGTTAAAAGCCTATATAAAAACGCAGATCAAAGTTTCACAAAAGCAAAATGCGTGCCTGTCTGTTTTGTCTTTAGTCATCCTTTCACGAGTCTTCGAAATAACAAACTGCATTATATTTTTATCGTATTTTAAAAATATAATGCACAGCAAAACGCTAAATGGTCTTTCCTGTCTATCGCACAGTAGTTGCTAAAGTTAAAAGTATCAAGACTTATAGAACATTAGCAATTGCAATCTGTTTTGCAGTGATTAAAAATGAATTTAACATTAGGAGATTCAAATTTTAAATCGCCACAATTCCTAAACTACTTGACTAAATTTCTTTCTGTTTAATTTTCTAAAGTAAAATTTAATGACAAAGCCAAATATGATGTAAAAATTATTGCATTTGTATTGAAAATTTCGAAGTTTGGTACAATTTTAGTAGTATGAAGATTTACCTTAAGATTTTTTTAAGATTAAGAAGCCTTATAAAATTCCTATTAAAGAAGCCTTAAGATTTTTTTTTTTATATATAACTTGACAGAATACATAATTTCCTATCGAATGTTTATTTAATTGTTTTCTGCGGAAATTTGGTGAGTAAAATGCATGGGGTCATTTTTTCATTCATTATTTCCTTTGACCGACTGCACCTTAAAACCGTCAGATACAAATGATATTTATTCATGAGATTGGCCATCATATGATATGAGAGAGCACTCATCTTAGACTGATGTAGTTATTTACAGAGAAAAAGAGTATCGGGGAAAGAAAAATCTTCTGCTGAGGATAAATTTGGGCATGTCTCCCCTTTATTGGAGAACTACCATCGTAATATAGTGTTCCCTTGGTAGTGCTTGAAGTGACCTATGTAGTACTAATATACATTAACTGAATCAGTATTCCACATATATTAAGTGCACCTGTTACACAAATTTAATTAAAATTGTCTTTTTAATAAAATTCTTCTGATTTAATGAATTATTTTTTTTTTTTTTTACACTCTTCATTATGATAAAAAAAAAAAGACATTTATATTCAACTTTTAAATGTAAAATGTTGAGGATCTTTAAAATTTAAGAGTTGTAAGAAGTCTAAAGTTCTAAATTTTCATTCTTTTTCAGTAATCCATCATAACTAATAGCATTATAAGTTTTTTCACAGCTGTATTTAACTGAAAAATAAATACACAGAAAAATACCCAAAGTGGGTATTTTACATCACTGGGTGCACCAGGGCAGGCTTTCGACTATCCTCACAAAAACTTTGAGCCTCATACGGGCCGTAGATTCTGCTAACCATCGCACACAGACCGAGCGAAACTTTGTTTTATTAATATTTTAAATTTATAACTTGGATTTATTGCACGAAAATTGGAAATTCGAAAAATGAAAAAATCTGACAGAGAAGGAAGGGTTAAGAGTGTGACAAGGTAAAGATGCGCTTAGCTTCTTAGCAATGTAAACGTCGAAATGAATATGCATTTTTCATAACAATTGTTATATAGCCAGCATAGGGGTTCTGTATTTGCTAAGATAAAATCAAATGTTCCGGGACTGGAATATTTTTGAATGCACCTCTTATTATAATCTACGTGTGGTAATTGTTTAAGGCGCATCTTAATAGATGTTACATTATTTTAAAAGAAATAAAAGTACTATAACAAGCTCCAGTGTATTATGGACACCATAATTTGAGAAAATATTTTTCTACTTTTATGTGTATTTACCGTATTACGAGCACCCCTTTCTTTGTGTCATAGTACTACCATTGATTAATTCAACACAGCTATATTTCCAAAGTAAAGTTTATTTGAACTGTTTTAAGTATAAATATAAATAAGGATCAGATCTATAAAATTCCGGAGTAATGGAGGTAAAAGAAGCTGGCTTATGTAGGAAGTATGCCGTTGTGGGGAGGGGGAGTAAACAGCTGAAGCAGCCACTTTTTAGGGATGTCTGTTATTTGCATAGCTGCCAACATTCCTTATTTTTAAAGTCAAGCAACAATATTTTCAACCAGAAATTTAATATATGAAATAAAAAAGAACCCTATAGAAACAAGACACATTTCATTAAATAAATTTTCTGTTTCCAAATTCTTTTATTTGATCTGGAGAAAACTCCCAGAAGGTTGGCTTGGCAGCTATGCATTTATACTCATTAAAAAAAATATATATTTTTTTTTTCTTTTTTGGGGGGGACGGGGGTAGGAATATGGGACGCCAATTGAAGTTCTGCACACAGGCGCCGGAAACGTCTGGCGCGCCCCTGGCTAAAAGAATAATAAGACTTTGTAAAAACTATACAACGTAGGGTTGGGCATAGCTATAAATACTAGTATAGATACTAGTAGCTGCATATATAGTATACATGGATATGCCATGAAAGTTCAGACAGATATGAAATCTAAATAGTATCAAATATTGCTATTGCGTATAACTTTTTTTAAAATCTTATTCAAATCTGTTTACGATGACTAAACACAAGTAGTGCATATTTAAACGTTATTTGGCATTTATTAAACCCAAATTCAGCGTAGTAATACGCTTTTCTTTTTACAGTACACCTAAAACAAAGACCTTGTTCAAAGTTTAAATTTAGCATTGTGCTAAGCGCGCTTCGAAAGGAGGTCGCAAAAGTGCAACGCCGTCTTGGTCCGTGCCGCGTTTTTCCAGATAGGTTTTTAATTAACCTTTAAAGACATGGGTGGCGTATTGACAACGCTACTTAATGCGAACTAGTCGCGAACCCCAAAGTGATTACGTGATTAATTCTAATTAAATTTGTCTGTTTTTAATAATTTGTCGTTTATTGCTTTTATATTATTACTGGCTATTGCATTACACAAATATATCATTAAAAGTTGTTATCTAGGCTTTAAAATCCGATGGCGCATAGAGTCAGTGTCTTTTATGAATGTCCAAACCGCCTGTGTCACGTAAATGTTAATATCTCGGCTAATTAGGGACAACTGTTTTCATCAAATTCAGTCAAAATCATGATCAACAATCCTTTTAACTTCTACGACGATAGGTACCACCAGCGCGCCTCAACGCCTTTGCTGAACGCCCGCAAGTCATGTGGGGAAAAAAATGGCCATAATTTAAAAACTAGAGAACAGGAATCAGGGGCGTCGCCATGGGGGGGGGGGGGTATGGGGGGGAGCCTCCCCCCCCAATATATGTGAAGTTGGGAAATTTGAGCTTAGAGTTGGGAAATTCTAGATTTTTGAGGCATTTTCTTTTTTAAAAGTAATAGTAAGAGAATTATTAAATTTTTATTGTTTTGGTGATTATTTTGAGTACTGCAACAGTAAACAAGTTAAATTATCAAAAGAAATACAAAAAGAAATTAGCCACACTCAATCTATCATTGTATTTTTCAGTTCTACAAAAATATTGTACATCTACCAGACCTAAATTTCTCTACTCCTGTTCATCAATAACTGACTAACCAGTTCCTTTATTTCCTCCAAAACTTTGTTCTTTTCTCAAAAATTTCACCCTGCCTCCCCTTCTCCTCCCAAAAGAGAATCCAGATATTTTAATCCAAAGGGTTTGCAGCTTCTTTTGAAAATTGGAGATCACTTGTAGCACAACAGAAAGGAATGTAGTAATCTACTTGAAACAAAGCTATGGGCAAGAAGATTTGATGAGTTTTGACAACTTTTTTGACTAATTTTGCGATTTTTGGACAATATTTTACTCATTCTCATGATTTTTTTTGCCGCAAAAATTAGTTAACCTTTCGCGTCAAGTAAAATGCGCTATATGAGCAAATGCGGATATAAGAAGTCATTAGTTTAGATAAATTTGTCACATTTTACTTTTATTTGTGTGTGGAAATATATATCAGTCCTGTTCGTTTATATTCATATGTGTTTATAAAATTTTAAACCAAAAGTCCAGTGTTCTGTGCTTAAAGCTGTTCTAAAAAGTTACTATAAATCTCAGCTCGAAGAAACTCTTCATAATAGGAAAAGAGTTTTCGTGCAAGATTTTGGAGTATCTAAAAATCCATTCGAGGATGAAAAAGGTAAAAA
This sequence comes from Maratus speciosus, assembly GCA_963932465.1. NCBI lineage: Eukaryota > Metazoa > Arthropoda > Arachnida > Araneae > Salticidae > Maratus > Maratus speciosus. Next base: position 91,404,000 of record OZ010786.1, on the reverse strand, counting down.
ATGGACGATTTTAATTTGGAACAGAAATATGACCATGAAAGCAGTCCATCAACTGAAGAAAAAATCGACATGCACTGTAACACTGACACGTTGCACTTGAATAAAATTTTGAAGAAATAAAGATTTCCTTATAGACAAGCTCACAAACAATTATGAATATTAGAATGTGACTGGCGAAGCTGAGTTCCGAAAGCACCGTAGAAAAACGGTTTCACCAAAGGCAATAGATAAAAATAATAGCACAGCATTGGACATTGATACACATAAGTTTTATAGTAAAGAATTATAAGAAATACAAGAAAATTTCGTGAATTTAGTAATGGACTTAAATGACAATGTTCCCTATATCAAGAGAATATTGCAGCCGTGCATTCCATATTTAAATTACAATTGTGCAAGGGAAAAGTTAATAATGTTTCCACCTGGATATGAGAAACAGGATGTACATGACTTGCAGAGTGAAATAGAAATAAACTAAATCCCAACTCACTTAACAAACCTTTTACTCATGCCATGAAATTCAAAGACTATTTGGTCACGCCATCAAACTGTATACTCGTACCTTAACATTCACAGCAGCTTATCTTTAAGGCGTTGCATCTAATGAAAGAATCTAGTCAAATAAAATTTTAAAAAATATATATTGCAAGCTACAATGAGGGATGACAGACTTGACAGTCTAATGCTTTTAAAATATGAAAGTGAAATAGGGAATTTTATTAAACTAAGCGATGTTATTAACAGGTGGGCTTCTTTGAAGACCACAAGAATTAATATTAAGTGAAAACTAGTCGGATGTGCCAATCCCAAAATTTTCTTCTACTTCATACATGTTAATGCCTCAAAATTTGCAATCACAGTGCCAAAATTAAATGACAATTCTTTGCCTATAATAACAAACTCTAAAGATATAGATTTGTTGAATTGTGTGCATTTAAAAAGGAGATATAAGCATAGCATTTTTCAAACAAATCATTGAATTTTGGCACCGAGCCTCTTAGATGTCTGCAACCAAAATTCCTTACTCAAAGTGCACAAAAGCGATATCTTTGGACAGTATAGACCCAAACCTAATAAGGATCTATTTATGTGGAAGTGCTACTTATGTGGAATATGAAGTTTGACTAAATTCTGTGCATTAGTTTTTGAGATACAGCTATTGCAAAATCGTGAAAAATGCTGCATAGCAGCGCCACCTGCTATATGATATACATAAAAAAGCTAATCTGCATCAAACTATGTCAAGGTTTAACAGAATATGACGTTTGATCAAATTCCGTGCAATAGTTTTTGAAATATAATTATCGCTAAAATCATGTAAATTGTGAAAAATGCCGCATAGCAGTGCCACCTGTTGGGCGATTTATACCAAAAACAAATCAGCACTAATTTTTATAAAGATACAGTCAAACCTCGTTAACACGAACTGTTTCCGATTGCCTCGTCCAGTTGTATGTAATGTAGTTAAGTTCCGATAACACGAACTACTTTTAATACGAACAAAAAAAGTTTTCCCTTGAGTGTTCGCGTTAACGAGGTTCGACTGTATAAGTGAATCTCTAAAGTTTTATTAAATTTCGTGCATTAGTTCTTGTGTTAGAGCGCCCACAAAATTTGTATCACATATAAACAGACAGATATTTTCTGAAAACAGTCGAATCGTGTTCAGGACTTACTAAAACGTATGAATGAGTCTAAAACCGGAAGTCGAATTTTTTCACGAATCCAATACTTTCTTGTTGTAAAGATAGAAGAAAGTAAAAAGCGTATTTCTTTTTTTAGTAAACAAACCCATAATTAGAATTTTTATGTTTTCAGTTTCAGAAATTTTCTTTGGAAAGGAATTTTTTATACAAAAGTATCATTATAATTATTACACACGTTGTGGATATCATTTTAGTCGAAAATTGGAGCAATTTGTTTCAAGTTGGGAAGTTTTCGAATTCTCCCCCCCGAAAAAATAACTGTGGCTACGCCCCTGACAGGAATTCTACTTTTTCAGAATTTAGTGTCGCCCCCGACATTTCCATTATTTCATTTTCTTTTGATGGACTGATGGCTTCTTTTATTATGAAACAGACATTATAAATGAAGTGTTAATGAAGATGAAAGAACAGCCGTAAAAAATTAGACCTCTGATTTTGAGGTCAGAATGGGAAAGAAATGGCCATATTTTTTCCCCATTCTGACCAGAAAATCAGAGGTCTAATTTTTTACGGCTGTTCTTTCATCTTCATTAACACTTCATTTATAATGGCTGTTTCATAATAAAAGAAGCCATCAGTCCATCAAAAGAAAATAACTCTGTGAAAGCGGACATTTGGTTAAGGGGAACTCGGATAATCGGGACTCTACTTTAGCTCAGTTTTAAGACTTAAAACACGCGATTTTATTTATATAAATCAGAATCCGCTGAAGAATTCCTCATTTATGATCCAATCATAAACATTTACAATAAAGTATGGGTAGGACGTCAATATCTCAGAATAATACACAAATACAGCAAAAAAGCAATTCATTAATATTTTTTCAAAATAGCACGTATTTTAATAACTTTTTTTTCAGTTTTTATGAGAAAATGGCAACAAAAGAATATAATTGCTATTTTTCAACTATTTTCCCTTTACTGCTACAGAAATGGAGTACTTGAGTTGCCAAAATGAAACAAATGTCGCTAAAAACTACAAAAAAATTAATATCTCAAAAACAAATAGAGATGCAGTTTTCAAACAAATTGCATTAAAAAGTACTTTTTTTCCCAATACGACGGTATAAAAGTTGAAAATGTGCGATGCTTAGAAGTTTAAAAAATTGCTAAAGAGTATTTAATCGTAATTCTTTGTTTTACGGCTAGCGTCTGTAAGGTAACGTTATTTTTTAGAGACAAAATAAGCTGGGAGAAAGATGTAGCATACCTTACCGGGGGCTTAAAAAAGGCCTTTTTTTCCCCATTCTGACTAGAAAATTAGAGTTCTAACTTTTTACGACTGCTCTTTCATCTTCACCTAACACTTCATTTACAATGACTTTTTCATAATAATGGAAGCCATCAGTTCACCAGAAGAAAATGATCCATTCGAAAGGTGTAAGTTCGATTGAAAAAACTATTTAATACTTTGAGCAGAAAGAAGAGGCTACACCTGCAATTTTCATGACACTGATAGAATCAAATAGCTGCCAATGTGTACGGTTTTGTTTCATCTAAAATTTAATACAAATTTTTGCCAAATTTAATCGTTGACAATTGTTAGACTTTTTAAACTGAATTTCCGGAAGTGACAGCCAATTGTTCCCTTTTGACGACATTTCTGTGGCTTCGTAAAACTTGGCTAAAAATGCTAACTTTGGCAACATTTTCTGAATGAATCTTTGCCTTTATAAGAAAATGGGAAACTAATTTCTTGGTATCTGAACAAAATCGGTAAATTTTATATTTTTACGAATATTAATGCAATTTTTTTCTATTTACGAATGAAAATGACTTCGCGAAAGTATCAGAAAAGTAGTTAGTTTGGATTTGGGAATAGCTTTCAATATAAAAAATTCCGATAAAGAGATGTGATCCCCTCCCACCCAAAGAAAGGAAATCCATGACTTCCCTCTAAATGGTGAGCTGGATCAGCTTTTGAGAACATTACCTTAAACCGAAAAAAATTATGATTACAGCGGAAAGAATAAATCATACAGGGTGTCTCGAGGTCTAAATGCTTTTAAATTTCAATAGCATAGTGTTTCACAAATGCCAAGTCTCGTAAAATAATCCAGAAAGAACGATGTTTCGTTTATGGTTCTTATTTTTTATGAAAAAAAAAAAGTTTAATAATTATTTCTAGAAATTATAAAGGTAAAATCAGCAGCCTGCTTAATACTTTTTTTTTATCGAAACTCCATAAAAAGAGGAGGAGAGATCTGTAGAGTTGGTTGAAATCACATCACATTATTTGAGCGGAAAATTAAGGTCCTCGGGAAATTGGCATTTCAGTGGGTATTTGGTTCAAGTCATTAGCTTTTAGAAGAAGTGTAGTGGAGGGTATACGGATGTATTCTCCTTTTAATATAATTCTTAAAACAATTGTTTTCATTTGCGTATGTGTTAGTGTGTGTGTGTGGGGGGGGGGGGGGGGTCTTAGCCCTATTAGCATTTCCCTTTACTACGCCTCTGTGCACAATTAAAATTTATAAGGGTGATATTAATAAAATGAAATAAAAACTGTGAAAAGGAAGCATGTTTGTAACAGAGCACTACTTTAAACGGAAAAAATTATGGTTACGGCGGATACATTTAAGACAAACAAATTAATTACTTTGGTTTATTGTTTTGAGTCAACAGAATTAGCATTGCGACCAAATATTGTGCTCCCCCCCCCCTCCCAAGTCAAATGAACATATTTTGAACCAAAAATTTTACTCATAAATGAAATAAAGTAAGTGCTACTTAGGAACAAGACACATTTTAATAAATAAATTTCCTGGTTCAAAACAGGGCCGAAACTAGCCTTTTTTGCACCCGGGGCAAGCATGAATTTTGGCGCCCCCCCCCCTTTCCGCAAAGTATGTTTACAAAGAGAATTTTACTAATTTTATAATAGCCGACTTATTTTAAAATTTAAAATATGTAATCATAAAATATGAATTATGTAATCTACAATGGCGGATCCAAGGGGGAGGTCACGGGAGTCATGACCCCCCCCCCCCCTCTGAACACCAACAAAAATATTCTAAAGATCATTTTTAAAATGAAATATACAGTAGAGTCCCGATTATCCGAGTTTCCGCTTTGATAAATGAAGTGTTAGGTGAAGATGCAAGAGCAGCCGTAAAAAGTTAGAACTCTGATTTTCGGGTCAAAATGGAAAAAAAAAAAAATGTCATTTATCATGGCTGTTTCATAATAATGGAAGACATCAGCCCATCAGAAAAAAATGATCCATTCCAAAGGTATAATCCTTCATTTGGCGCCCCTTCGTTCTGGCGCCCGGGGCATATGCCCCCTCTGCCCCCCCCCCCTTTAGTTTCGGCCCTGGTTCAAAACATGTTTAAAATCGGAAGGTATGGCAGCTGTGCATGTGTAACATGTGCTGGGGTTCTTCAAGCTTTCGTGAAAAAGAGAGGGCACAGGAGAAAGAAACCTAAATTTCTTAATGTAATTCAATATGTCCTTGATCTTTCCGTAAATATGCTCATTTCTGATTTGTTTTTTCAAAGAATTCAGGTTCGTCCTATCTTATCAAATAAATCTTATCGAAGAAAGTTTTATTTCAATAAATACTCTATAGTTCAGTCTTAAACTTGTATGTCACCACTTCTGTGTTGGTGTTTATTTTAGTTCTGTTGATATCTTAAGTGTCTGAACGGACTTTAACTATAATTGTTCTTTGATATTTTCAATGAAAACAGCGGACAGTGGGAGGAGGGGGGGAGGGGGGATATACGTTTTGTTACGTTAAATGGACTTTTCAAACAACATTGACACTGATAGACTGTTATATTTCAGGATTCGTCCCACTATATTTTTAGTAAAGTAATATTAATCTTATTTTATTAAATAAAATTGCGATTAAATAAGGCAAAGATTAATATTTGGAAAACGCATAACGCATTTCAAAACCCAATTTCTATTATTATTACCATCAATAGTCCGAAAAATACCAAATTTTTTTTTGCGCAACACTGTATAGATCTATAGACATGTATGTGTGCTACATACTATGATAAGGCTAATGTCAGACGAACGCCTTTTTCACGCTTTTTTCCCTACATATCATCCCTTACACAATGCTAGCGGTATTGCGTAGGGATGATATGTAGGGGAAAAAAGCGTGAAAAAGACGTTTGTCTGACATTAGCCTTAAGGTTAGTTCAGTAGTTCAGTTAAACGAATAGCACAGTTGAAAATTTCCATTCAACAATTTCCATGAATAAACGGGAATATACTTGTCAATTTTTTTTCAACCCTGTATGTTTTCTATAGAATTTACACACACCAAGTAATATTAAAAAAAAAAATAGTTCAATTCAAAGACGTGTACCACAACTGAAAACGCACTTCCAACAATTATTGTTTATAAGCTTCGATAGATCCATTATTGTTCAATTTCTTTTGTAGCTAAATTCCTTTATGTGTCCCTGTAAATGAAGGATAACTTCTATGCACACTTTATTCCACAGTAAGCACCGTGTAGTACAACTCAGTGATATATATAAATTACAGTATATTTAAAACGGCGTAATATTATTAAAATACACTGCAAACAATTTTTCTCCGTAGACCGTAATATAACGGAATTCTTTTGAGTGTCCCTGTAAATGAACCATAAATTCTACACACTTTATTTTCAATACGAACATATCATAGTGATACCCAATAACATTTTTAAATTTAATGACAATCGGACTATTTTTTCGCGAGTTAAAGAGCCCGGACAGACGGCAGACAGGCAAACCGAAATCAAACATTTTTCAACTATGTTGGAAAGTGTTAAAAATATAAAAGTCTTCTCAAGAAATTTAATATTTCAAATTGTGTCAGTCAACATAATCAGACTCTTTTTTAACACTTTCCAACAAAGTTGAAAAGTGTTTTTGACTTCGGTTTGTCTGGCCGTCTGTCCGTGCTCTAACTCTCGTAAATATACTCGGATTGCCCTGAAATTTTTGAATTCTATTGACGTTTACCATAGCACGATCCCTATTTCAAATAAAGTTTGTAGCATGTTTAGTTCATATACAGGGACAGTCAAAAGTATTTCGTTACATTACGGCAAATGGGAAAAAATCGTTTCAAATGATTTTAATGATGTTACACGCATCCAATCATAACAAAATTTATATGCATTTATAAAGTGCACTAAAATATGCATTCTGTGGAATATGCGGTGCAAAGTATAGTTATTCATTTACAGGGACACACAAAAGAATTCCGTTACATGATATACGGGGGTGGAGGAAGGGGAATTGTTTGCGGCGTATTTAATTGTTAAACTATTTCATATGTAATGAAATTGATATACGTCGCTGAGGTTTACTATAAGTTATTTCATGTACAATACGAAGTGCGTAGCATTTACAGGGACACACAAAAGGTTTCAGATGGTATATTGTATCAAAAGTACTGTACATTAGCGATGATTCCTGGAAATGCATTTTCAATTATGATCTGCGCTTTTATGTTTCCCTATATTTATGCATACTATATGGTGTTTATAAGTGCTATAATTTATATACAGGGCTATACAAAATAATTCGTAAGTGCTACTCGGTATGAGCGCAAATAGCTTAAAGGTGGTTTTTTAAATGAGTTATTTTTACGCTGAACTGCATAGATATTGATAAAATGATATACAGGGTCACGCAAGGAATTGGATACATGCCGTCTATGGATGATAATTTCTGGAAATGTGATTTCAGTAGTTTTAAAAGTGTTTTGGTTTGAATTAAATTTTAGCCAAATAGTGGCGTGTAATAAAGGTAGTAGGTAAACTACAGGGTTGTACAAAAGTATTTAAGTATGTTTCCATCTATTAGTATAAATTGCTGAAACAGAAATTTCAACCTGTTATGCGTTTTCTTGTTAAACTAAATTTTCCCGTTATATAGTATATATATCAACATACAGATCAAATAAAGGGCTGTTCAAAATAATTGGTATATATATTTGGTTATGGGCGGTAACTGGTGAAATCAATTTTTTAAATGTTTTTTTATTTATCTTATTTACCTTATTTTAATAAATAACGTAGTTTTGTTAAAGCTTTCAGGGAGTGTTCGAAAGTGTTTCATAATCTATGCCGTACGCATGATTTTTCTTTGTTTTTTTATTGCACAAAAGCTAAAAAAAACTTGCCATATTTGATTAAAATAGAAATACATTAAATAAACACTAAGCACAGAAATTTATAATTATGAATAATATTTGCTAAAACCTTGCTCTTGAAACATGGTCAAAAGTGAGACACATTGTCACTAGCCAGTACTTTAAAAATTATCCAAAGTATATGTCAGTAATAACTGTCAGTATAACTGTATCTATTGCTTCCCAGCAATGCACAACAAGATCCAAAGAACCTTTTGCCTCCCCTCCTCCAAAGAAATATTTATTTTATTTTTTATCTATTTCAGGTGAAAAGAGTTTTCTTTGTTGGAACTCTTTTTAATAATAACAAAGTTAAAGCAAATTCCTTAGGGAGAGCAAGAATTCCTTCTCGATTCCTACTCTTATACATGTTTATCAGTTTTTGATCAAACTTGCTTATTAAAGTGCATGAAATATATACTTTACAATTTTATTTTTTTTTTTAGAGGAAGTTAGACACATCGGAAACTAAATTCCTTTTATAATTTCACAATTTTTGTCGGTAATTATTTGTAATGGTTTATAATGGTTTTATATAATATGTATATACTAACTATCATATACTAGTATATAAAACTAGGAGGCTCTGCGCCCTACGAGCTACGCTCGCCAACCCCCCGTTCAGACTCTAAAAATCCGTTAATTTGATCGGCTTTAAAAATATTACTAAAGATTGAATTATAATTTTAAAAAAAACAGTGGCGATTTCGGTTTCCATTCATTTCTCTTTTACTGAGGGATTTTAAGACCAAATCAGCTGCTGTTAATTGCTGTTTTCGTGTTTGATTAAATAAGATTAGTTAAGTATTTGAAAATTAGCTAATATAAAATGAATTAGAGTCTTTGCTTCTCGATATTTTTTAACAACGCTATAAGAAAATGATTTTAAATGTAACTTTTTAAATCTGACGCAATTTTCACCAAACTTTGCTTTCTCTTTGTAATATTCACCAGAAAATATTTTTATTGTTAGAAATGAAATATTATTTGCGCTGTCTTAGAATTGGCAACAATAATTAAAAAGATAATCTCGAAATAAATCTCGTGTACGTGCAAATATATATTTTTATTTAAACTGTTTGGCAATGTTATTATTTGGTCATTTGAAATGGGACAATTTCACCCGCATTTACTGCTTTTAACATATATTAAATAATTCATTATTTTATCGTTTTCTTTCTTTTTAAACAGTCACGTTTAAAAACAATTTCTGTCACGTAATTTTCAATATTTTCCTGCTTTTAATACATAATCATTTAATTCTAATTGCATAGTGTTTTTCTTCTATTTATAATAGTCACGTGTAAATAAATGTTTAATTTAAGCGAAGTATTATTCTTTGCGAAGTTTTATAACTGGCAACAATTTTAAATAATAACCTTTTCTAAAATATGTAAAAATTATCTCTGTAAATGCTAAAAATCTGAGTTTAAAATTGAAATAAACCCTCACAAAATGAATCAAATTAAAAGAAAACAAAATAAGTGGGCAAGTGTGATCACAGATCGCACGGAGGGTTTCGTTTAATATTCCTTTCAAAACACTTTATCCTTTTGCAAAATCTGTTAGTTCCATATTTCGCAACCAGGGGGCGCACTCTATTCTAAACATACCTCTATCCGAACAAAAATCCGTTTTACAACCTATCCGTAGATATATTAGTCGAGGGGATCGGGCCCATAGCACCCGAGATAGGTAGGCGCCCCCTGTCGGTAAAAAAGGAACTAAAATATGTAAGACTATGGTGCATAATATGAAAGAGTGGTCAAAGGGGTGTCGGCAAAAGTTAGAAAAGTGTCTCCCGGGTGAAAAGGGGGGAGGATAAAAATTTGCTTAAAATACACAAGTTTAGAGCCCGGAGGGGTAAAAAATATAAGACTTTTTGAAAATTTTATGATTTTTCGTGTGATCGAAACTGTTCTGCTATAAGTATGGAAAATGTCTTGTCTCTAACTTAATTAGGGGGCTGATTAGGGGGAGTTAGAAAAATTGCTTAAAATACACAAGTTAGAGATCGGAGGGGTAAATATAAGACTTTTTGAATTTTTTATGATTTGTCATGTGATTGCAAGTGTTTAGCTATAATTATGCAAAATTTCAAGGCTTCAAGTTAATTAGGGGCTGAGTTAGAAAAAAAAAGCTTAAAGCTTAAGCTTAGAGCCTTTGCAAACTGTCAAGGCTTCAACTTAATTAGGGGCTCAGTTAGAAAAAAAAAAGCTTAAAATACACAAGTTAGAGCTCAGAGGATTAAATATAAGACTTTTTCAAAACTTTATGATTTGTCGTTTAATGTGAGGTGTTCAGCTATAAGTATGCAAAACTTCAAGTCTCAGACATATATAGTTTCTGAGAACGGGCACTGTGACGGACGGACAGACAGACAGAGGAGTGAGACGAATAGGGTTTCGTCAGATGAACGAAACCCTAATAAATGCCGTCTGCAGGCTGCGAGTTTCTAATGTATAACCTTAGAAAAAACGATTCAATTGCTGTGTATAGTTTTTGCTTCCATAAATTTTTTTTTTAAATGGAACGATTTTGACCCACTTTAACATTAAATAGTTCTTAAAATAATTCTTCAATTTAAAAACTGTCTGCTTCAACGTATTTATCAAACATTTCTCTATAATACCCCCAATTTTCATACTTTTGTATGCCATATTTTTCTTAATATTAGCGAATAAAGACCTTAGATCATAAAAAATTCATTGACAGCGGCGGTGACTTTTTTTGTGTGTGTCCCTCCCTACGGTAACCCCCTTATAGGTATGGAGATGTATTAAATGCTGTTCAATAATCGCATAAAAAATTCACTAAAAATTCAAAAATCGCTGTACGAATTCCGAATAAACTTTTTTGAAACGAGAATAAAATTTACTATATTGGGTTAAAAGAAAGAAAACGTATTTTTTACACTAATGTGGGAAATTATACTCGAAACTTAAAAAAAGCGTTAAAAATTGCATAAAAAATTAAATTAAAAGAAAGTAATCAAAAAATCTAAAATCGGGCTTTGAGGTGCAAAATTTCATATATAGACGTACCTTTTCCCCAAATTTTGTAGCTCTACGTGCAGCGGTCTCTTCAGAACACCGTCGACACACACACAAACTTCTTTCTTTATTATTATAGATTTTGCCTTATTTAATCATGGCATTTTTCTCGATTCAATTAGGCAAAAATTTGTTTTGAAAAACCGGTGAAAAAAGATTAAAAATTCTGTAAAAGACGCTCGTCGCGAAGGGATTGACCCTGTCCGTCGCGGAGTAAGTCTGCTTGTAAAACGATGAAATGATGGACTGACACCAGAATTTACAAACGAATAATTAGAAGATAAAAACTTGCTTATTTTCCCGTACTTTATAAAAGGAAAATTTTAATTAAAAATTATTGGTGCCGTTTGTCAGTTTTGAAATTAAAATTAGGCGTCCTTTTTTGTGGACACCGCCCGCTAAAGGGTTAAACGATCTTTTTTCCGCATTAATGTATACAAAAACGTCGATTTTCTCAGCAATTTATGTGCATTAATCTCTAGTAAAAATTATGAGGCATTACAACAATGGGTAGAATAATTTTGGCCTTTCCCCTTAAAATCCGAACTCTCAATGAATTTAAATCATCATGACAGCTAGAATAATCCATTCACAGACACATCTACATTTACTCCGTTGCTACGTGGCAACCGCCAAATCTATTGATGGGATTGTCCCTTTCATTGCACGTATAAAAGGAGGCTTATTTTATTATGACATTCGTAATTCTTTAAATACCGAATGATCCAAACGTAGGAGAAAAGGCGAAAGATTCAATAATTCGAAAAATAAAGCAGTAAGCGAGATGAGGTGCGGGCTAGTTTTCACCGGTAAAATGCCCAAGAGGGCATGGGATTTCTTTATAACAAACTTTTACTGTCAAAGTAGTTTCATTGCCAGTTACACTTCAGTTGAAAACATTGGCGCAACGCAGTTCGAAACACAGCTAGGATTAAAAATGTTAGGCGTAACGGCTGCCATTGTCATGTCAAATATATAATGGCACGGTACACAGCATCGAAGAAGATTTATGCTATAATTTTTGTCACATGATGGCTTAAATAGAGACAGGTAGCAGCTCCGTGACCACTAGAGAATTCATTGGCAAATGTGTCTATTCTGGCAATAAAACGTTTCATTATTAAAAAATTTCATGTTTTTCTATGAAAACCGAATCCTGCATGTATAGTCTACTATAAATACGTATACTGTCTAACAGGCGTCGACAACTTTTTACTAGCGTTATGCAAACTCTTAAAATCCTTTCCGTGTGCTATGCCCATTCTGCTAAATTTTTGTAAAGTTATAAAGCTCATTACATAGAAAGATGAAATGGACACTACGTCCTTAATTATTAGCAGATAAAAACAAACAAAAGTGTAATTTCCTTTAAGGCGTGAAATAGATTTCAATGATTTAATTTACTCCCCCAACAGTTTCCATCGCATTCGTGACCATCATCAAGGGTAGATTTAACAAATCTTCGATATTTCACTCGCCTCCCATGAGTTGAAATGTTCCTTTTCTCTTGCAGTTTCCATTGGGAGTTCATTTCGACTCATGCGAGGTGAGTGAACCATCAAAGAACTGTCAAATCTACCTCTAATGATGTGATGGTCACGAGTGAGAAGGAAGCTGCTGGAATGTAAATTAAATCATTGAAATCTAAAGTTAAATACTTTTGTTTATTCTTATATCTCCTAAAACACATTATATTTTAAATTATCATATTTTCACGGTAAACTTCTTGTGATTATATGTACTGCCCTCCAAAAGTTAAGGTACAGTATGTTTTTTGAAGCTCACCATTAAATTAAAGGCAGTAACAATAAAATTCATAGAATATATGCACGATACTATCGAACTTTAAGAAAACTTGCAAAAAATCTTGGTCAAAACTTTTATTTTAAAGAAATTGTCACTTATGTAGAAGTAAGAGAAATTGTGGAAAAATCAAACTTACCCGACTTTGTGTGTAAGTATGTGAATGATTGTTTATCTGCAAATGTTGTGGGGAATTTCGTTGACAATAGCTAGGAGAGTCTATCAATGCCTCGGAGAAGTCGTTTACCCGATTCATTAAGGTGACGGGCGACCGGATAGATGGAAATGGTATTGTCACAAGCCGGTGCTGCTAGACCTCTCAATGTATATCGCAGTATTTTCCAGCGATTGTGGAATCAGTTTACATCAAATGATTGTGTCTAGAAGACCTGTCCCAGGAGCAGGACTACTACGAGTTTTAACACCTGCGGGAGAACGCTTTCTAGCTCTTTCGGCCTGAAGAAGGAGAACCACTACTGTGCCCAGCTTGTTTCAGATCATTTTATCGCTTCAGGAACATAATATCCGTTACTACGGTGTGAAAACAATCTTCACAATTCTGGTCTCTAAGCAAGATCAGTTGTGTGAACATCACTGAACCGACGACAGAGAAAGACCCATTTATGTTGAGTAAGAGAACGCGCTTCTTGGACCAGACAGCAGTGAGCTTCTCTACTGTTCATAGAGGAGTCCAGGTTCACACTAGACAGCGATTCAAAGCATCTGGAGGAAACTCACCAGATGCAACCGAACCACTGCTTAAAGACACAGTTACAGAGGTGTTGGAATAATGGTTTGGCCAGGAATCTCAATCGATGGTCACAGTGACCTGCATGTGTTCCATGGGGGAAATCTGACTGGTATGAGACGAGATCTCGGACGAGATCAGTATGTCCGCCCATATGCCGCTGGTAACGATTTCATTCTAATGGATGATAATAGAAGACCTCACCGAGCCCTGTTTGTTGAGGATTATCTCGACGGTCACGGTTTGTAGCGAACGGAATGGCCAGCTCGATCTCCAGACCTGAATCCCATAGAAAATGTTTGGGATTAACTTGTCAGACAAGTTGCTGCTTTAAGTCCTCTTCCAAGGTCCTTACATGAGCTGGAAAAAGGTTTACTCTGTTTCTGTTCTCCGCTACCCATTTCGCCGTGCGACAACTTAATTGCAACATGGGACGTTGGTGCCGACAATGCATTGCAGCTAGAGGTATTCCTTATTAGGAAAAAACATTCTTTTTTGTTTTAATGATATTTTTTAACATAAAACTGATGTATTGCTTTAGAGCTTTTTTCTACGAGTGTTTTTTTGCTGTAACCCATGTAAATTATGTAACTTTCTTTGTCGCATTTAATAAAGAACTCCTTAGTGCAGATTTCCTCCAAATTTCTTGTTTCTCTGTTCATTCATTTTTAAATTAGACATCAAAAACAGGTTGTACCTCAGAGGGCAGCGTATGTTACTGCAAAATAATAAATTATGAAATATGTATACTTGCTGTTAACTTAAACACAGAGAAATATACCCATTTAAATAATTCGTCAGGTTTTAAGGGATTAGACACAAACTGAAATGCATGTAATTCAAGAAACAATTTTAATTTAAGGATTTCGGGGAAACGTCTATTTTTATTTCTTGAGTTAGAATTTTGAAATTTTTTGTGATGGCTAACCACATAATTTGTAAACAAAATCACATCCTAAAATTTCTCATAATGTTTTAAAAAAACTTTTAAATTATTTTTTTTTAAGTGGGGTAATTTAAAATCATAACTCGAAATATTATCTGTCGATTTTCAATTTTTTTTTTTCATTTAATTAAACAGAAAAATGTGTTTCAATTTTGTGTAAGATTAATTTAAAAAATATTTGGAATAATAAAAAAAATATATATATGTAATTTATTTTTTAAAAATATATTTTCAGAAGTAAATTTTTTTTTCAAATTTACCGAAACTAAATTAATGTAAAATAATCGAAAAATACCTGTTCCAAATTTGAACCATTTATCTTTAACGATTTTTAACTTATAACAATTCAAAGAAGAGAGATGGTGAAAAAACCCATCATGCAGAAAAACGTATTTAAAGTTTTAAACGAAGATTGTCTCCTAATAGGATATTTAAATGCCTTTTAAATTTTTTAAAAAGGCATTTAAATATTCAAGTAGTGAGTAAACTAAGTGAGTAACTCCTTCCTGTAGCTTAAACTTCTGATTCAGTTTACTCTTTCCGGGCCGGGCTTTACATTTTTCTGAAGGATCCGGTCGGGCCGGGTCTAAAGTATTATTTCCATAACGAGCCAAAACTGGCTTCATGCTTCGGAGTTCTGCACGGGCCGAAATTTTCAGTATCGATCTCGACCCAGTCCGTATGAAAATAATTGTATCTGCGTGGCCTGATTCGTAAAATTATCAATAACATTTGGCCCGGCCCAAATTTTTTTGGCAAAAAATACATATATTTTTAAATCGCCATTATTTTACAATTAAATTTAAAAATTTATTCTTTTTAAAGAACTAGGGGGCTCCGCCCCCTACGAGCTACGCTCGCCAACTCCCGTTCAGACACCGCAAACTCTAAAAGCACGCTAATTTGATCGGCTTAAAATTTTTTCGGAAGATTGATTTATAATTAAAATAACAGTGGCGATCTCCCTGCTAACGGGTTGTTTTTGTCTTTGATTAAATCAGATCGGTGAAACATGTAAAAATAAGCTAATAACTATAAAATGAATTAAGTAAACAGAGTCTTTGTCTCTCGGTATTTTTATAAGTTTTTTAAAATAAGACATTTTAAATGTATTGCTTTAAATCTGACGTAATTTTCACCAAAGTTTTGTTTCTCGTTTTAATAATCACGTCAAAATACTTTTGTTGTTAGAAACGAAATATTACTTGCGCTATCTTAGAATTCTCAACAATAGTTTAAAAAGATTATCTCAAAATGTCAAATAAATGTCTCGCGCAAATATATTTTTAAATTTAAACTGTTTGTCAATATTATGCATTGACAATTTTAAATATGACGTAATTTCCTCCATGTGCACTTTTAACGCATATTAATGGATTTATTATTTTACAATTTTCTTTCTTTTAAAATTCACGTGTAAATATAGTTTTTATGACGTAATTATAAATATCTTCCTACTTTTAAAACGTAATCATTTAATTCTCATTTGAAAGTTTTATGGTGTTTATAATAGTCACGTGTAAACAATTTTTAATTTGAAGGAAATATTATTCATTACGCTGTTTTAAAATCTGGCAACAATTTAAAATACCCTTTTTTAAAAGTTGTAAAAAATACCTCTCGAAATGCTGAAAAATTGAATTTAAAATAGAAATAAAACCTCAAAAAATGAGTCAAAAAAATTAATGCAGTCTGCACACCGGGCACTTTTAATGTATAAAATGATCTAAAAATGATTAAATTCCCATGTATAGTTTTTGCTCCTATAAAACTTTTTAATGGAACGATTTTGTCCAACTTTAGCATTAAATATCTCTTAAAATAATTCTTCGATTTGAAAACTGTCTGCATCAGCGTGTTTATCAAACATTTCTCTATAACACCACCGATTTTCATATTTTTGCATGCAATATTTTTCTTAATATTAACGAAGAAAGACCTCCGGTCACAAAAAATTCAAAACCGGCGGTGGCGACAGCGTTAGTTACTTTTTTTAGGTAGATTTCTCATGAAATACACCTATTGGCGTCGTTCCTATGTTAGAATTTCTGAAAAATTTTTGCAGATCTACACAGATCATGACCCCGGAATCCTAGTAAAATTTACATGGGACCGCAACGAAAACAAGTCCTCAGACAACTTCAGAAAATAATTATCAAAAATTGGAGCATCCATTTAGAAAGTTGGGCGAACATTTGTAAAATCTTTAATCATTCTACTACAAATATTTAAATATACATAATAATTAGCAAATTTAAACTGCTTATAGTGTAATGTTGTATTTGTGAAGTACAGTAGAACCTAGCCGAAACTCTCGGTTAACCAAAATCCATTTTTAAAGCCATTTCTTTCTTTCTTTCTTTCTTTTTTAACTATCATATTCCTTGTGTGCAAGTGGTCCATTCCGAACTACGAGTACATATAAATATTTTCGATCCTCTTTCTAAGAGTTCCTTTGAATTTAACTTAGGGCTCCCGTAAGCTGCGGAGTGGAAGGAACAAATTAGCAATTCTGAAGCTTTTGAATATTTTGCAAAAGGTTTGGCATGGTTGGAGCAGCAGAAAGACTGTGGTACTCGTGAACTAATAATATTAAAAAAATTCGGGATAGAGTTTCAAAGCAAAGGCAATCAAAACCCAGACAAACAAAACATTGTTTCAAACCCTTGTGAAATATGTAAAAGGTACTTATTTCAAAATTAAATTTCGGGTAATTTATTCTTGTTTTTATTTTGTTATTGCTTTATTTTTATTAAGCATTTGTGTCCATAATGAGAAATAGCACATTTATTTCTCCTTAATCTTAAAATTAAAGCATTCTCGATTATCCGAAAATTTCGATTTTCCTAAAGAGGGTCGGTCCCAATTACTTCGGATAATCGAGGTTCTACTGTACTTTTAATGAGCTTATCAATAGTTTCAGTTGTGTGTAACAGTTCCTTTAGGGTAAATAAACTTTAAAACTTTGCACAAATTAAAAAAAAAAAAAAAAGATTATTAAAATAAGTACCTTTTACAATTTCTTTGCAAACACTGTGCTCAATTTGCGCCAAAGCTCATCGAAGCTCAGTTACGGTACATATTTTTTTTAATGAATATTTAAATACTATCCTGAGTTCACCGGAGCTTATAAAATAAATATCGCGTACTGGAGACGACCAGTACATCGCTGTATGCTGCAGATGGCTGTTTGATAAAAAATAAATTCTCAGTTAGTAAAATTCTGAAATTTTCCCAGATAAATATTTGATATTTGATCAATCATTAGATTTCATTATATATATGCACAGAGCTGCCAAATATTATTACTTTTTTATAGTATCACTATTTCCGAATAGTAATATTGACCTCATTTAATCGCGAAATTTTGCAATCAAATCCCGTCAAGATTAGGCAGAGTATTCTATTTGGAAGAAATGATAACAAAACTAGTTGGATGTGCCAATTCCAAAACTTTCTTCTACCTTATACATCTTAATATTTTAATTAAGTAGTTACACATGTTAATATTTCAATATTATTAGTTCAATGATATACCAACTTGCATTTTCTTCTTAAATTTCTGCTTCAGTCAATTAAACGGGCTAAAAACGAGTTCATCTATATCATGATATTTGTTAAAATTAATAGTTTTTCCTTATTCTGTTGATATCAGCTGTTTGCGAATAGCCGGCTTCGCAGGAAGCGAGTTCCCGCCGCTGCGCGAGCCGCCGATGGACAATAGAACTACGAAAAATCAAGAAAAGTATACAAAAATCGCTATCACAGAGCCCCTTTACCGCGCGATATTTCCAAATTCAGGGAGGACCTGTTAGCCATATCCAAAATTATGCACAAAAAATTTGGTTCAACTGTATGCATAATTTTATACACTTTTCAATGGTACAATAAAGAAAATGTCACAAGCATCGCTATTATAGCGCCCCCCTTCCGGCAGATTTTTTTCAAATTCAGGGAGGACTTGCTTGCCATAGCAAGAAACATACACAAAATATTTGGTTCAATTCTATGCATAACTTCATACACTTATTGATGGTACAATAATAAAAATGGCGCTGACATCGCAATTAAATAGCGCCCCCTTCTGGCGGATTTTTTAAGTTCAGGGAGGACCTACCGACCATAGCCTTACACATACACAAAAACATCAGTTCAATTCTATGCATAATTTTATACAGTTTTCGATTGTACAATAATGAAAATGGCACAGACATTGCTATTACAGCGCCCCCTTCCGGCAGATTTTTTTCAAATTCAGGGAGGACTTGCTTGCTACAGCCAGAAACATGCATAAAAAATTTGGTTCAATTCTATGCATAACTTCATACACTTTTCGATGGTACAATAATGAAAATCGTACAGACATCGCAATTACAGCGCCTCCTACCGCGAATTTTTCCCAAATTAAGGAAGGACTTGCTTGCCATAGCCAAAAACTTAAAATAAAAATTTGGTTCAATTCTATGCATAACTTCATACACTTTTTCATGGTACAATGGCGACAGACAGACACACGGACGGACATTTTCTATAAACATGTTTTTTGGGATATCTGACCCCTATAACGTGTAAATCCGTCGAACACCGGAAGTCGAAAACAATTTCGATTACAATACTTTCTTCTATTGAAGATAGAAGATAGTAAAAAGGGGAATAGTTGCAGCTATGTATATGGGTATGTGTATTTTCAAATTTTAAATTTTTTCATTTTTCTGAAAACAAATGCTTTAAATTTTTCCATAATCTCACTATTCTATAAAAAAAGAACTTACGCTGTCACCGCTACGGCCAGTTTTGAATTTTTTGTGACCGGAGGTCTTTCTCCGTCAATATTAAGAAAAATATTGCATACAAAAATATGAAAATCGGCGGTATTATAGAGAAATGTTTGATAAGCACACTGATGCAGACAGTTTTCAAATCGAAGAATTATTTTAAGAGATATTTAATGCTAAAGTTGGACAAAATCGTTTCATAAAAAAAGTTTTATAGGAGCAAAAACTAATACATGGGAATTAATTCATTTTTAGATCATTTTATACGTTAGAATTTCCCGATGTGCAGACTGCATGTTTTTTTTTTTTTTTGGACTCATTTTTTGAGGTTTTATTTCTATTTTAAATTCAAATTTTCAGCATTTCGAGAGATATTTTTCTTATTTTAGAAAATCGTATTAATTTAAACTGTTGCCAACTGTATAAACAGCGCAAACAATAATGTTTGCTTCAAATTAAAAATTTTTTTACACGTGACTGTTATAAACAGAAAAAAATCTTTCAAATTAGAGTTAAATAATTACGTATAAAAAGCAGGAACTTATTGAAATTACTCCATAAAAGCTATTTTTACACGTTAATTTTAAAAGAGAAAGGATATTGTAAAATAATAAATTCATTAACATGCGTTAGAGGTCTTAAATAGGAGAAATTATGTCACACTTACGTCACATTACACTTATTAAGTAAAATCAACAAAAAATAATATCGCAAAACAGTTTAAATTTAAAAATTGCGCGAGACATTTAGGGGAGAGAGGGGCACATGTGAACAATTTTTACATTTTTGACTATTTCTCAAAATTGTTATGACCTATTGAACCAAAAATTGATTTATATGAATATTTAGAGTTTTTTTGTTCTTTTGGTGAAACTTTTGGATGCATTTATCAAGAATTTCTAACTTATATCATCATTCTAAAAATTGTCTAAATTTGTTCACATGTGAACACATGCATAAATAAGAAAAAAATAATTTTTTGAGAATAAAAACTGATAAAAACTAGTTAGATGCCCTCTTTCTAGTTGTGTGAATAAATCAATAAATGTTTCAACATAGCTACAAGAAATTATTCGTAAAATTGTACACTAATATGCCTACTCCCTTTGAGTCACTTTAATTGTTATCTAACTTCCTGTAAATTAAAACTGTGAAGCAATCCTAAAACATTGAATATATAGTTCAATGTTTGACATTGGTAATTAAATTTTAAACTAAAGAAAAAAAATGCATTCACAGACTTAAAAAATACACTTGTGAACTGTTCACATCTGTCCCCATATGTTCTGTTCACAAGTGCCCCATCTACCAACTTCAGCCTAACTTATAAAAAAAAGATATTTTTAATTGAAATAAGGAAACAAAGCTTTTTGTAGACTTACCTAATTAATGCCACTATAGAATGCAATGCTGATATTCTTCTTTAAAAAATGTCTAGAATGAATTTTTACTTCAATAACTTAGAAGACTTTTTTACTTCACCCCTTCTAAAACAAACAAATTACAACTACCGGAAATCAAAATGACCTATTGTTCTGAAAATTCAGTCAAAAGATGGTACCAGTACTACCATCAATTGGTAATTTTTGGAATTTATTTCAAATTAACTGAGTGAAATATGTACTGTTCACATGTACCCCATGTTCACATGTGCCCTCCTCTCCTCTACTTGATATTTTGAGATGATCTGTTCAACTATCTCAGTGCAAATAATATTTCATTTCTAACAAAAGTATTTTCACGTGAATAATAAAGAGAGAAAGAAAAGTTTGGTGAAAATTACGTCAGATTAAAAACGATACATTTAAAATGTCTTATTTAAAAGAACTTTCTTTTCGCTTTGTTAAAAAATACTGTTAGACAAAGACTGTTTACTCAATTCATTTTATATTAGCTCATTTTGAAATGTTTAACTGATTTTATTTAATCAAAGACGAAAACAGCCATTGTATCTTAACAACAGCTGATTTTTCCTCACTTTCAGTGAAGAAACTGGGTTTATCTCTAATCTTGATTTAAGTTTTGTTGGTGAATTTACTACTTAACTTTGAAATCTACCTCCGCCTGTAGGCCAAGCCGACAGGGATTTTTTAAAAATTATAATTCAATCTTCCAAAATCTTTTTAAAGCCTATCAAATTAGCGTGCTTTTAGAGACTGTGGTTGGCGAGGGTTATGGTTAGGGGGGGGGGGGGGTCGGTGAGCGTAGCTCGTAGGGGGCCGAGCTCCCTAGTGTATGAAATAGAAATATGTGGATGGAGGGGATGTGGGATATACTACTGCTGTTAATATTGTAGAATATTAGGACTCCGATATTTTTGTTGTTGTGGGAAATTGAGCCCTGTGTAAACAGTCATAACATTCTGTAAATCTACCCTAATTATATAAAATCCTAATGAAACGAATTTATAAAACGAATTTTTGAAACGTTTTTATGAAAAGACTGATTAAACGACTGATTATATTTCACAGCTATTCCTCCTAAAATATTGAACGTTTAACGGAGAAATTAACAGCAACTATCCGTATTGATCCGTGTGTGTCAAAAGTAGTATTAGAATTTTGAAATAGTTTTCGAGATATTAATTTTTCTTCTAATTTTAATGACATTTCTGTAATGATGGCAATTAAATTACTCCATTTTTGTCGAAAAAGGGAGTAAAAAGAAATATAGGGGTTATGATACTTTTTTTTTTTTCATCATTGTCAAACTGAAATTATCTTTTATTTCAATCGATAGTGAAGAAAATATTGGGATTAAATTATGTTTTTCGGGAAAATTAGAAAACAATTTTCATATTTTGATCGTGAGGAATCAGTTTATTTTAGAAACCAAAAATCGCCTGTCATCTTCAAATTCCATATATATAATATATAAAAAAAGTTTTATTTTCAATTTTAAAGTAAAAATGACATGAATAATGCAAAAATGACATCATTTACCTTTTTCTATGACTCATCTACAGCAAAAAATTGCAGCTTTTTTTAGAGAAATACCATTAAAATTCAAAACAAATTAATATTTCAATAATACTACTTTTTTATTATTTTACATTTAGAAATTTTAAGAGTTATTATAGACCTTTGAAACCATTTGGATATCTGAAGCGAACATATGAAATAATAATTGCCCAACTGAATGCAATGGTAACAAATACGTCATATGTAAAATGCCAAAATATTTGATATCGTGATATGTAAAATGCCTAAAATAATTAAATTATTACGCGTGAAAAACTTTTAAATGATGAAAATTAGGTCACATTTAAAAAGCTGAAACAATAATATTTCCAAACACTTTTAAATTGAATAATATACTGATACCTGAATCTTAAAAGAGAAAAAAAAAACTGTAAAATAATTTATTACATGAGAAACACATTTAATACTGAAAATTAGTCATATATTAAAACGATGCATTTAAAACGATTTTCTTATAGGTAATATTCATGTGACGTCAAATTGGAAATTACATGGTGTAAAAGTAACGCATCTGGCAAATTTATGTTTTACATCACTTCATGCATTCATGCAGCATAAATACAGGTAAATGCAAGCACAAAATACTTCCGATTTATTTTGTACGAATTTGACAAGTGCATATTAGAAAAATTTTATAAACATATTATTTAAAATAAAAAAATTACATTTTAAAAATAACATGAAAATATGCATCAGGGTGCATTAAAATCGATGAAAGAATTCATGCATAAACTATATCTTTCCTGAAATTATCTAAAACTGGTTGAAAACATAAAACGTAAAATTTCAAAAAACACAATACTTTTCAATACCGTGGTTCTGAATGTTATTTTCAAAGAGACGGAGTTTTTTTTAACCTCGAACTCAATGGGAAAATATTGTCCATGGCGTCGTTATAAAACCTCGAGAGGCAGCGACATTTTTAACCTAACCATTTTACACAAGCTGATTTTTAAATGTGTAATTGATCTCATTTATCAAACCCAAAAACGGCCGTCAGCTATCGCGACACTGGTGGATGCGGCCATGGTAACCGAAAAATGCCCCATACAAACGGAAAAGCATGGCAACCCGATTACAGAAGATAGTCGCCGTCCATTCTTGATAACATTAATCAATTATCCGTAACCGAGTAGTCTTTTTAAAACAGAATACATTACCATGTTTTTAAAGGCTGCGAAGTCTGAATGGGCGTTGGCGGGCATAGTTCGCAGAGGCAAAAGCTCCCTAGTAAATTATAAAATTTTTGATTATGCTATAAATACCCTTTAAATATACACAACAATTAATAAATGTAAACTGCTTACAGTGTAATGATGTACTCATGAAGTGCTTTAAAAAAACTTATGATTGTACAACTGTGAAAATAGAAAAAAAAGCGGTCTGTGAGACCGCTAACAGCAGTGATAAGGGCGTAAATAAAATGCAAAGCTTTGAACGAATGAAAATAAAAAAGAGTTAAAATAAGTACATTTTCTTTTGCGATTTTATTAGTAAACTCTTACACCCTTTGGTAAATAAATTATAAAATCATTAATTATGTTATAAATACCATTTAAATATGCACTATTACATACATAATTTAAACTGCTTATAGTGTACTGTTTTATCTATGAAATACTTTTCAAGAGCTTTTAACGATATCTAAACATTCTTATAGCAATTACTTTAGATTAATTAAACTTTAAAACGTTGCACAAATGACAAAAGATTATATCTTTGTAAATACTTACAGCCTTCCGCAAATATAATTAAAGTGGTTATTCTTTCCAGAAAGTATTTGCTTTGAAGTTTAAGACGTACTTCCTTTTGTAGTGGCTGCCATAATAACAGAAGCTATACTAACATGCATGGTTCACTTTGAATTCTTGCACAAGTCTCCCTTATTGCTAATTAATGGTTTGACCAAGTGAGCGTCATCGACAACAGTTCAAAGTTCGAAGATTACTGAAGCTTCTTTGTAGTCTTGGACAAGAGTTTCAAACGATAAAAAAAGAAAATGCAAAAGAATGATCTCGATTCATGCAAGCATGTATTTCACAATACAGAAATATCCAATACTTACAACGATTTTTTATTCTCCTTTTAAAAATTATTTTCAGTTTTGAACCATAGAATGTTATATATATTCACGGTTATTTCATAAAAGAAACAACAAATCGGATAAATCATATATATAATAAACAATTAAATTTTAAAAATCAAAAAACTCGACTGCGTAAAAAGCGAACTAATTAATTATTTCTCATCAATGTGAAACTATTTTTTTTTTCAATTTCTACTATTAGCTCACACTCTCGCTACATATATCTTGTTCAAATTTTCAATCGTTAATAAAATACTTATTATTCATCCAATCAAGCTCAAATAAATTTTTTAAAACTTGTAGTGGATGACACTTGATGTTAATCCAGTTTTTTTTCAAATATTAATTCATTAATTAAATTAATTTAATTAACTTTCAATGATTGAGAGAGCCCTCTTTTTGATCAAGGTATTTTAAGACCGAGAGAGCCCTCTTCTTGATCAAGGCATTTTAAGTGCCACTCAGGAGGAAAGAAGAATGGGAGGGAAAAAAATCTCTTATTGACCCAAGTAGGAATTGGCTTAAAATATTTTTTACACATTACTTGCTTATATATTACTTATTTATTTTTTTTATATACTTGTACTGATGACTTAAGTTGTGTTTAATTGTTAGTTCCTATCTATAAACACTGTTTTGATGAGGTCTATAGATGTCTATGATGGTTAGAGTTGCAGTAGAGCTAGAGATCCTACCTACACAACTTCCAGGTTGTATAATATTTTAACGGAGCTTCTGACTGTAAAATAGTCAATGAAACATAGTCTTCATTTTGAAAGACCTATCCAATGATATGCCACTCAATAGGGTGCGTAAATTTTTTTCGTCTCTACCGCCATTTTGTATTTTACGGCCG
Source organism: Maratus speciosus (assembly GCA_963932465.1). Taxonomy (NCBI): domain Eukaryota; kingdom Metazoa; phylum Arthropoda; class Arachnida; order Araneae; family Salticidae; genus Maratus; species Maratus speciosus. The sequence continues at coordinate 91,378,900 of OZ010786.1, read as the reverse complement.
CCATTTTGAATTTATAAAAACAAACCCTAGCCTATAACCATCGGGTCGTTAAGACTAATCGATAGAGACCTCATTCATTAAAATCCATCCAGCCGTTGGGATGTTTCGAGGGTATAAAGAAATCCACATACACAGATACACGTTAAACACATGACCCTTCTTTTCAGTCGGGTAAAAAGACTATTAAACAAAAAAGTAACTTAAAAAAATTAAGTAGCATGTTTTTAATCCAAAAACCAATGTATTGAATTTGCATTATTATCGACATACAAAATTGGAATAAATCAGGTTTGTCAAAAATTTGATTTCAATATGAAACATAAAAGTTCTTCCAGCTTATATCGGGAGGAAAAGGTAGCTTCCCCCTTCCTTATTTTAAAGAATTTAGATATTTTACTCAAACACGCTAAAATGCGTGGAACCTAATTATAGAAGATTCCCAATTTTCGTCAATATTGAATTTGGTAGGAATTTCGAAAAGTTTGTCAGCGATCGCTAAGTTGGTTTCGTTTGTGGCGATTTATTTTTTTTTTTTTTTTTTTTGCCAAATATGCCAATAATTCGCCTCGCGAAGTATCGCCAAGCTTGACAAGAAAGTGAGGCTGGCGGATATTTGGAACAATGTCTGTAAAACAATGAAAAAATTTTGAAAGAAGCCATGTTCAATAAAACTCGTTACTTAAACTCCTTTATCGAAGAATTCCTTATGTTTACTCCGGAATCAAGGTAGGGGAAAAAACTTTTCAGATTTCTAATTTTTCTGTACATCTTTTTGAATTTGAAATCTTTAAATGACCGTCATTTTGAAACAAGATAGCAAATGAAACTGGCCAACGAACTCGGTCGAGACATTGGTAATAACCTTAATAAAATCTTAATCCGCTGTCTTGTTTCAAAATTTCAGCCATTATAGAATTTCAAACTGTTATACCTCAGCAATTTTTTTACCCCTTGCCCGTGACGCCCGATCTCAGTTCGGGCAACGCAAATGCACCAATTTTGGAATGCCCGAGCTGAGTTCGAGTAAGAGAAAAATTGGTGTTTCAATTCCGTGAAGCCCGAACTCAGTTCGTCCAATGCATAATATGTAATTTTCCATTTCCCCAGTAGATGGCGATACTTTTCCACGAAAAGGTCGGCAGTTTAGTGCCATTTGTCGAATTTTTGCAGTTCTTCCCAAATTTCATTCAAACCATTGAGAGGAGGAAAAAAAAAATTCAATTTTGGGCAAGTTTTTCTCAAATATATTCCACACGCAAGGGTAAAGATAGATGCGAAACAAAAATTCCGTAAACATGGTCGAACACTTAAGGGAAAAAACTTTTCGGATTTCTAAATTTTCTGCACATCTTTTTGAATTTGAAATCTTTAAATGTCCGCCATTTTGAAACAAGACAGCAAATGAAACTGGTCAACGAACTCTGTCGGGACCTGGTAATAACCTTAATCTGTTGGTAACAACCTTAATAAAATCTTCATCCGTTGTTTTGTTTCAAAATTTCCACCACTGTAGAATTTCAAACTGTTATACCTCAGCTGTTTTTTAAGACAGATGTGAAATAAAAACTCCGTAATCAAGGGCGAACATTTAAGGGAAAAAACTCTTCAGATTTCAAATTTTAACGCGCATCTGCTTGAAAATTTTAAATAGCCCATTTTGAAACAAGATAGCAAATGAAACTGGTCAACGAACTCGGTCGAGACTTTGGTAATAACCTTAATCTGTTGGTAATAACCTTAATAAAATCTTAATCTGTTGTCTTGTTTCAAAATTTCAGCCACTGTAGAATTTCATAGAAGAACTGTTATACCTCAGCTATTTTTTTAAGACAGATGCGAAACAAAAACTCCGCAATAAAGGCCGAGCACTTAAGGGGAAAAACTTTTCGGATTTCTAATTTTTCTGTACATCTTTTTAAATTTGAAATCTTTAAATGGCCGCCATTTTGAAACAAGGTAGCAAATGAAACTGGTCAACGAACTCTGTCGGGACCTGATAATAACCTTAATCCGTTGATAATAACCTTAATAAAATCTCATTCCGTTGTCTTGTTTCAAAATTTCAGCCACTGCAGAATTTCAAACTGTTATACCTCAGCTATTTTTTAAGATAGTAGATACGAAACAAAAACTCTAATCAACGCCGGACACTTAAGGAAAAAACGTTTCGGATTTCTAATTTAATGCACACCTTTTTGAATTTGAAATATTTAAATGTCCGCCATTTTGGAACGAGATAGCAAATGAAATTGGTCAACGAACTCGGTCGCGACCTCGGTAAGTTATTTACATATGCTCAAATAGGTTCATAAAATCATAAATACAAGTGCTATCGTATGTTAAGAATCATATATAATAAAACTTTTTGCATATATTTATATATATATATATATAAATCAACATTTGAACGGAGTGTGGTTTTGGTGTTTGGAAGGGGGTCAGGATTAGTGAAAAGTACGGTCTTGAAATTACACGAATGTTACACTGGCATAAACAATGAATTTGTGAACAAAATTTAAGGAAAATTGGTTCGTCATATATGAATCGATTTAGATAAAAACTAAAAAAATTTTGTCCCTGGATCTTGTTCTTGATGGGGTATAGCCCCGAAAATATATTAATATGGAATTTGAACTTGTATGCAAGCATTTGAGGAAAATCAGTCTGAAGAAATTGATCAAAATCGACTGCAAAATTTGATCCACACATCCAGACAGATAGACATGCATGCATCAAATGAAGTTAAATAAAATCTATTACAAAATGACTAAAATAACATCAAAAAGGAAAAAGCTCCCCCGCCCTCCTCCAAGCATATATGTACACATACGGAAATTGGCATTATACATGGCTGCCAACTTTTCGATTTTTTGTTAACAGTATATTTTAATTGTAATTTTCACTTTATTTAATCTCCAAAATTCGGCGAATAAATTAAACAAATTTTTTTTTAAGTGATGGTAAGAAAAAAGCGAAAAAATTGGCAACTATGCATTGTAGTATTTTTAAGGGGACCGTGGGCCTAAATTTGAGCAAAAACCGACCCAAAAATTGAAAATTATTTTTGTGCATATTGGTTATTCTTCAGTTTGTTCTGAGACATTTGCGAAAAACCGCATGTAGATGCAAACATACAAGCGTTCAAATTTTGTGCATAAGCAATTTTTTGGCCTTTTAATGTACAGTCGTGAAAAAAAAAAAAAAAAAAAAAAAAGTAAACACCCCCTATTAACTCCTCAACCAATTATCATAAAACAAAGTTATTGGTACCGGACGATTGGAAATAAAGTCTACTTTTAAATGACGTATATAAAATCTGCTTAGGAGGCCATCTACATATTAAAACGAACGATAACTTTGTTTTTTTCAATAGCAGTACACAATTCTGACAGCATAAATGAATTTACTACACCATTTAATTAGCCTAAAAACAAATTTTTATGCAATTCGTACCATAAGTTTCCGAGAAATTAATTATTTTAAAACGAGCTCATTTTAAGGGCTGTATCTAAATTGCAGTTCGTTACTCGATTGTTAACAGAGAGAGCCCCCCTTCTTGATAAAGGCACCTTAAGCACTACTCAAGCAGTCAATGAAACCTGCTAGATTACAGAATAGCAGAAGAAATTTCAAAATATCTAATCACTTAATATCATAGACGGCCCCTTAAACCATCATTTTACGTTTTTTAAGCATAATTCGAAAACTACTTGGAAGAAAATTCCGAAATTTTGGATTTCCATGGCACTTAATAAATCTAAATCCATCAAAAATTGCAGGTTGCAATTCATAATTTTTTCGAATATTAATTTCATAATTCATATCATAAAATTATAAAAATTGTAAATTCAACGTATATATGTTTGGGTATATTAGTATTATTGCTACACAAAAAATTAGCACATTAGGAGCATAATTTCAGGAGATATAAATAAAAATATGAAAATGTAATTTAACATTACAAGCACTAAATTTTTAATGTTTATAATTCAAAAACTTATCATTCAAATGACTTTAAATTTGGTATCTAGGCATAGTTTGAACCAAAGACTTAAAATATCTCGTTAAAATTGGGTATTGCCATAGAAAAACAAAGTTATGGTTCGTTTTAATATGTAGATGGCCCCCTAAGCAAATGTTGTATACGTCATTTAGTAAAATATTCAAAAGTAGACTTTATTTCCAATCGTTCGGTACCAGTAACTTTCGTCTACGATAATTTGTTGAGGAGTTAGTAGGGGAGTGTTTACTTTTTTTTTTCCACGACTGTACTTTAAATCTGTTTTTCTCAAAACTGATTTTTCAACGTTTTTAGATTTTTGAAATGCTCCATGCGTCTTTATTTTTGACCAAAATTCATGAAATTGATAAGGAAGAATCCTGATATTGCTTACAAAGAAACTGTGTATCCATTTTAAAATTCGACTTCATTAAGATAATTAAATTTGATTTTTAACTCATTAAAAGGCAAAATTGTGATAAAAATCGATATGGAATTCAGATTTTTTTTTCCCTTCAAAAAACTAACTATTCAAGGGATTACAAAATCGATACACAGATGTATTTGTAATAGTGTTTTAAGTGATTAAAATGCAAAATCGAGGAAATATTTCAAACATTAAGACGCATGGAGCATTTTAAAATTTCGTTTTAAAATTTAATTTTTTTTTAAATCTTAAAATTATAATAAGATTGGAAGTTCCTTTTAAGGTGTTCTATATACTCATAGTGAAATGTATATTTGCGGAAAATTTCATATCTCTATGATGAAAGTTAAAAAAAAAAAAATAACGTAAAGTGTTGGTTTAGAGTTAGAGATATGGTCGTAAAGGGGCGCAGGGTTGAACGGGGAGAGACAGTTCAAGTGCGCTCTGAGCTAAAAAATGCTCCGATAGGGCCCGATTTGAAATACATTATATGCGTTTATGGAGCAGTGGAGCACCCAGAAGGGAGAGGTGACCTGGAATACCAGAATTTCTGAATTTTTTCATCTTATATCAAAATTCTGCAATTTAAACAAGGAAGATTCTTTTTCGTAAATAGTGATATCCCCCCCCCCCTTCACCTTCAGTACGCCAATGACATAGAACGTGACATAGAACATTTAGCGGAATCTGTACCGAGACTAACAATTTATGTCAATGCCCTTGATTACAGCATGATCGGTTATTACTTGACCAGCACCTAACTGTGATTGTCATATGTTTAAAGAATAATTTCAAAATATCGTGGAATTTACTAAAAAATGCTTTTGTTTTACAAAAAAGGATGAGGAATATTTAAAAGAAAGGAAAATTTCGATCAACTGCATGAAATTTAAATCAGAATATCTACGAGTGATATGAATTTATGGTTAACCCTTTTTAAGCCTCTGTCATCACGAACGTGATGGTTAACAGCATTGCATATTTTATGCCTTAAGTTTTAAATCTTTTTAAATATTCACTGACAATGATCGTGATGGTAACTTTTAGCTTCATAGTTTAAAACATTACTGCTGAATACCACCTCCATGAATATTTCTATATTTTAAGGGGACGCAGGACCTTTGAGTTTGTCGAAACGGTAAAAAACATCGCCCTTTTCAAAGTACCAAAACACAAATAATATGCAATTAAGATCTTTTTTTCCCCCTTTCTACCTAAAATATATATTCTTAGCTATATTATTCAGAAAAATAAATGTTGTATATAGAAAATTAATATTTAAATTTTAAATTTAAAAATTCATCTCACTAATGCGTGAATTAAAATCATTAAGTACTGCGCGCATGATAAAACTCTAAATTATGCATATAGAAAACAATTTTTGAACAAAATAGAATCATAACACGCCTACTTCTAAATTAAAACCAAAATGTATACAAAAAGGTTTGTTTAAAATTTATTTTTAGCACAAAGTAAGAAAAAAAAATACAAGATCTTTTTCAAGTGTAAAAAATTTAATAACCAAAATTTTTTCATGTAGACTGTAAACAAACGCATATTTTCTTAATTTTTTAAAGCTGTGGCTCATATAGTGTGAAAGTAACAGTGCGCGCAAAGTCCAAATTTACTAATCTGAGAAAACGCGTTTTAAAGTTTCAATATCGATGGACTTTCAATGTATTCACCATCTATAAATGATTATAACTCAAGAAATAATGCAGATTTTTGAGTAGGGTTCTTTGCATATTGTTGAGAATCTTAAAAATTCAGAATATAAAATCCGATAACTCATTTTAGGTCCTGTGCCCCCTTTAAAAACTTTTGTATTGTTTGCATATCAATTAATCGAAAAATGTCTTAAAGTTAAAAATTTCGTATATATGTAAAAATGTAAGAAAGGATCTGAGAAAAGTCGTATTGACTATTTTATACAGTGGATACTTATCCTTTCTGAAGAGTATGATATTCCCATGGAAAACAATTCAATGCTAAATTCGCACAGATTTTAATTAATGTTTTTAGACATTCAGGATAAATTATGTGAACTTAAGACAATGAAAAGTACTGGCATAAAAAAAAGTGTTGGAGTAAGTCCAACTGTGGCAGGGTCGTAATCAACCTTTGAAGCTAGAGGGGGCATCGAAAATTTTTGATGGGGCTAATTCGCAGCTACCCTGCCTATACTTGGTTACGGCCCTGAACTGACGATTTATATTATGGAGCGATCGAATTAATTTCAGAAGATATTGGGAGAACTTGTTTATTGAACCTTATAAATTTGAAGTATTTATTTTACAGGTTATACCAGGACATGAGTTTCAAAATTCGCGTTATCCAAAGTTTTAAAAATAGTGTTTTCTATATCAATGTATTCTGTTGGTAAACCTGCACCGGAAAAACACTAAAATTTACAAGAAAACACGTTTATCATGTATTTCTGGCATTGTAAAATCTTAGTTTACAATGAAAACCAATGAATACATTTAGGGCCAGAATTTTTTTTTTTTTTTTTTTTTTAATTAAGGCCATTTTTTTCCCATTCTGACCAGAAAATCAGAGTTCTAACTTTTTACAATTGCTCTTTCTTCTTCACCTAACACTTAATTTATAATGGCTGTTTCATAATATTGAAAGCTATCAGTCCATCAGAAGGAAATAATTCGGTTAAAGCGGAAACTCGGTTAAGCAGGACTCGGATAATCGGGACTTTACTGTACTTTCAAAAACAGTCGACATTAATTTTGAAATAGCGTTCCGGTTCGTGGATTTTTCCATTCGGAGTCCTGCTTATTTTTCTAAATTTCTGCTATCGATTTCACGGTAACGATATATATTTATATATTTATATTAATCTTAGGAAACGGTAACATTATTAGCCTGGCAGGGTACTCAGATACAAAAATTTGCGTGCCTCCCGTGCATTAAATTTAGTTAATATGTTACTACTCACTATGATGGAGAAACATAAAATATTCTTCATGTATTTATTTTCTATTTAATTGTCGGTATATATAAATGGGACAAAATATATAGGATAACGTAAAATGATGGGCAGGTGGGGCATGATTAAATCCAGACGGGGTGTGATTTGTTTATGTAAAGTAAAAAATGTAATGAAAATAATTTTTTTGTGTCAAGTTTATATTCAATAAAATAATAACGACCTATTTCTTGTGCATCTTTGAAAATATGTATAATTTAATTAATAAAAGAAATGGCACTAAACTAAAAAATAAATTATCTGAAATATTCGTAATGGCTTGGTGAAAGATTGTAAAATACCAAAAAGATGAAAAGAGAAAACAGGCTGAAAGTTTGACCAATAATCTCAAATCAAGACATTTAAAAATCATATCTTAATTTTTTCGGTTGATGATTGAATAAAAAATATACACTCTTAATGAGCCTGATATCTAGAAATTAAACACTTGAGTGGTTAAGTACCTTTTTTCTATGTATAGTCGAGTGTCTTACTTAGTAAATTTATAATTAGTTAATTTACAAAATAGCTTTAAAAAAATGTGCACTTGCCAAGTTTTCTATGACCCACTAAAATTGTTTTCACGGCCCTCTTGAGGGGACAATTACACTTTAAGAACCACTGCTTTAGAATATTAATATGACGTTAGAATTCCGTGAAAGAAAAAAGAAATACACAAAAAGGTTACAAAACAAAGAATAAGAACTTCAGATTCTTTGATAAACACAGATTTTACGTAGATTAGAACAATCAATATATTCATTGAGAAGAAGCTTATCTGCAATCAAAGGTTCACACGCAGACGGTCCTTTCTTATCTTTTTGTGTGTGAAAAGAAAGGTCGCAGCGAACAGTCGCATGACTTGAGAAATGTGCTCCCGATGTTACACATACAACACATTCTTTGTTTGTAGATCGATTGGGTCGCATACTGATTAACTGTAGAGAGAATTCAATAAACAAAATTGTTAGTTTAAAGTGAGATCACTTTACTTGTTTCTCCATTTAGACAATTTTATTCATAAAAATACACTTTTCCGCGTATGATGAATTTTGGCGGTGGCCTGGAGCCTTGGCCGCTTTTGTAATCTAGCTTTCGGTTCTATTTAACTCGAGTAATGCCATTCGGGTTGTTGAACGTATTCTATAGATTTTCTAAATTAATGGATAAGCTTTGAAGAATTTTGTCTGCACTCTTTAGACTAAGGGGGCACAACTTTTTTTAGAGAAGGACCTTTTTTTAGAGAAGTCTGGTTTTTCGAGGGCCACTTCAGTAACACGGAGAGAATTCTATTTCAGGGAGGTAATCTGTGACCTATATATAAAAAAAAAAAGTTCAGAGCAGAGGAGGGGTACGCCTCTAGGTTCCCCTACCTAGTCAACATATCCAATTCAGTTGGCAAGTATATATCAACAATTTATGTTTGTACATATAACAAATATAGCAAGGATTATTTAGAAGGAGTGATAATATTCCTCGACTTTATTCGGGGGAGTAAGTACTAAAAAACAAAGGCATAAAAGTGGTTAGTGCCGAAAAAAATAAGAACTTTATGAACAAGAGGGGGGGGGGGGGGAGGAGGAGCGGATCAACGAAATTTGCAATTTTTTCACGCCTGATCAACGAATTTTGCAATTTTTCCGCACCCAATCAACAAAATTTACGATTTTTCCGATCGATTAAATTCCTATTTTTTCGGAAGTGGGTCGTTAAAATTCGCGATTTTTCCCCACCGGATCAACGCGATTTCTTATTTTCCCCCTCCCGATCGACAAAATTTGCGATTTTCCCGTGCCTGATCGACGAAATTCGTGATTTTTCGAAGTCCGACCGACAAATTCGCGATTTTTCTGCGTCTGATCAATGAAATGCTCGATTTTTAATTGACTGACGAAATTTATATTTCCTCCTCCCCTGATAACTGACGAAACTCGCGATTTTTCCATGCCTGATCAACGAAATTTGCGATTTTTCGGCGAATGATCGACCAAATGCGTGAATTTTTCGTGCCCGACCAACGTAGTTCATAATTTTTCTGACCCCAATCGACAACATTTTCGATTTTTGCGTGCCCGATCGGCGAAATTTGCAATATTGTGTCGTGCCCGATCGACAAAATTAGCGATTTTTTTCGCATCGGATCAACAAAATTTGCGACTCCTAACTGACTCTGACGAAATTCAGAATTTTTCCCGCGGCTCATTGACGAAATTCGCGATAAACAGACGAAACACTCGATTTTCCCGCAGCCGATTAACGAAATTCGCGATTTTTCTGCACCCGGTCAACGAGAATTCGTGATTCTTAACTCCCTGATGAAATTTGCAATTTTTTCCCCCTGGCAAATTGATGAAATGCATGATTTTTTCTCGCGACTGACGAAACTCGAGATTTTTCCGCTGCCGATCAACAAAATTTGCAATTTTTCTGTCGATCATCAACAAAATTCACGATTTTTCCTTGCCCGACCAACGAAATTCGCGATTTTTTTTAGCTCGATCGACAAAATTCGCGATTTTTCAGTGCTTAATCAACGAAATTTGCGATTTTCCGCGCCTGATCGACAAAATTCGCTATTTTTCTGAACCGATCAACGAAATTCGCGATCTTTGACTGACAAAATTTTTAAATTTTCCCGCGGCAAATTGAGGATTTTTTCCTGCGACCAATAGACAAAAATTTAAATTTTTTCCGTTATAAATTGACGAAATTCGCGGGCCACACGTTAACCCATCGCGGGCCACAGGTTGTGCATCCCTACTTTAGACGATATGGAAATATTTTCAGACCCCTGGAAGACTATATTAGGCATTGTCCTTAAAAGAATGGAGCTAAATTAAAAATTGAATTAGCCAAGTATAAGTTTACTCAGAAAACCGTAAACTATTTGGGACATGGCGTAGGTGTGGGACGACGCAAACCGACCGAACGGAAGATTCAGACCACTGTAGAATTGCCGGCCCCGAAAAATAAGACTGAAATCCGTGCGCCCCCCTATCCCTTCCAGTGCATCAAAATGCCGGAATCGGAGTTTCAAAAATCTCTCATGGAGGAAGATGGTCCCGCGGATGTTATTGGCTATTTATTTTATGATTTGCATCCTTACCTCCCACTGTTTTTTTTTTTTTTTTCAATCGGTCACATCCGTTTAAAATCCTACTACGCGAACTCGGAAGTTCATTTTGTAGTCAGCTCAAAACTGACCTTAAAATCGAAATTTATATACTATATACATATAAATTAATGCCATATTTTAATGCAAATATGGAAATACAGTCTACGAACATGTTTCTAATATTAATTTTATTTCTATTTTTGAAAATGAATATATACGGAGAAGACAAGGCACACTGCAACAAGCAATTTCACATTGGAAAAGTCGCAATCCACTTATGCAGTTAAAAATGCAGGGCGTCTCACTCTAAGGCCAATGTCAGACGGACGTCTTTTTGCAAGCTTTTTTACTTACGTATTATCCATTTCCAATGCATTGTGAATGGATAATACACGTAAACAAAAAAGCGTGCAAAAAGACGTTCGTCTGACATTAGCCTAATCCCAACCTGGATTTTTGTTCATAACTTTAACAATAATAAAGGTATTTTAACAAAATTTTGAATTTCAACAAGTGCACCACACGTGTTGCTTATATTGGTGCATATAACATTTAATGTTATTTTGCAGGATGAGATGATTTTGTGTAGAGAAGATGTATAGATGCATTTATCATCTATAACCCTTTAAGACCCAACCCGCACGATCGTGCGGGTTAGACATACATGTAAATTTTTGCTTCTGAAACGGTCGTCTGTAATAAAACCCCGAATCGAACGATTGTTCTGGTTTGCAAAAAGAGTAAAGTATCATTTTTCATCAACGGATGACGGTTGTAGTACATGTCTTACGTTTAGCCGGCATGATTAGCTTTGTTTACAAGTACAACGAAAACAGCTCATCATTTTATCTATCGTAAAAAGGTAATTATCAGTATATTTCTAATTGCTTAGATGTCTAAATAAGTGTAATATAATAAAAAACGTTAATTATACGCTATTTATGTTGCTCATAGGACTTCTGATTTCGTTACCCGCACGATCGTGCGACTTGGACGTTACGTTAGTCAGTGCTACTGTAAAGGTAAGAGCTTTCTCAATGTTCATATTGTTTTCTGTTTCAATAATTTTGGTGACAGCCAGAATAAAAACGAAGTATGTTGTTATATAATTAATGCCATATTTTCTTGGGTGTTGTCATGGATGACTTTTTTTTTTTCTTTTCAATTAATAAAATTTTCTAAAGACTTAAAAAAAAAAAAAATACTTTGTTAACTTTTAACAAAGCAAAATAAAATACTTTTTCAGATGCCTAAACGGAAAAGAATTCTCACACAAGAAGAAATATTGTAATTGATGAATAAATCAGACGCTGAATTTACAGGTTGCGGACAAAATATTTGAAGCAGATTTATTAGAAGGATAGTCAAGTTCAGATGGGCTCGATGAAGAAAAGAAAAAAATACAAATATTTCTTTAGAAATGGCAATTTTGGATCATTCTTCCTCATCAAAGTCCCCTGAACTCATTCCTCAAAGTTCACCTCCAAGACAGTTTCAGCAGAGACTAAGATACATGTGGGATGTTAAGGAGTTCTTTTCTATACCTCATTTTGCTCCTTTAGATTTCATGCAATTGCAGGTATGTCTCATTTCTTAAATTTTAATTAAAAAAAGTTATAGACTTATAGAAAAAATAAAATCGATATCATAAAAAATTTTTAAAATAAGGCAAACATTTTAAAATTAAAATATGAATTTTTTGAAGTCGATAAGTACATCTCCAATATTAATTTTTTTCTCCTTTTTTAGGCTTTAGAGCCAGTAAGGATTCCATTGCAGTATTTCAGCCAATACATCCCAAATCATCTTATAAGTAATTATTTCACAGGAAAAACCCAACCCGTACGATCGTGCGGGTGTGGCTTTCTTAGAAAAAGCCCAACCCGCACGTTCGTGCGGGTACTCTCCACGCTCCAGGGGGTGACGAAAAATTTTTTTTAAGTCTCATTAGGGTCAGTATAGAGTTAATAACCAGAAGAATGTAATATTTAAATGTGAAAATGTTCCGGGTCTTAAAGGGTTATGCGATATTTGCTAAAAGCACATTTTCCGTTGTGTTATGCATTTTCAAGCTTAATTAAATTTCAGTGGTATGTAAATTCTACAGATAATACTCAGGACTGAACAAAAGAATTTGAATACGCTACTACCTTTGTGCAGAAATTCCCAAAAGTGGGTTTTCAACTGTGCTGTGTGCTTTTCGGCTGAACTAAATTTTAGTATATTATGTGGTTAGTGTATAATATAAATAAATTAGTGCATTTTCAACCGTGTTGCACATTTTTCAGATGAACTAAATTTTATTATACGAGTTTAAAAAAGTCATATGTAAGATTGCACAAAGTAATTTGGATACATCGTCGTCTAACGATGGTAATTGAATGGAAATGAGTTTTGAAGCTGAATAAAATTTCAGTATCTATACATTTAAAAGACAAGGCTGTTTTTTTAGTCATCTGGCCTGATCCCGAAATTGTTATTTTTCAAAATACTAGGGGGTTCTGCCCCCTACGAGCTACGCGCGCCAACCCCTGTTCACACACCACACTCTAAAAGCACGCTAATTTGATCGACTCTTATAAGATTTCTGAAAATTAAATTTTAACTAAAAAGAAAGAAAAATTATGCGTTAAGCATAGATTATGAAACACTTTCCAACACTTCCTGAATGCTTCAACAAAGCTTCGTTATTTAGGGAAATAAAGTAAATAAGATAACTAAGTAAACATTTTAGAAAACAAATAAAACATTTAAAAAACTGATTTCAGGAGTTACCGTCCATAGCCAGATATTTATTTCAATTCTTTTGAACAGCCATGTATTTGATCTGTAAGTTGATATATATAATTTACACATTTAATAAAATCTTTGAAACCTAGTTTCAAATACCATGAAAGGTGCTTAAAAAATATATTTCGGACCTTCCTGGACCATTTTCAATTTTCTACTGGTTCAGACCACTACCCCCTACATACTAATGTACTAACGTAGTATGTAGGGGGTAGTGTTCAGACTCGCTTTCCGCTGGCCACTCTTCGGATCCCCCCCTCCTCTTCTTCCCATATTCTCATCTTTTCGTAATAGGGATGGGCATTTCCACTCATTTTAAGGAGTCGACGCTGAGTCGACTCACTTGATTGATGAGTCGACATACCGACTCGACTCTCGACTCACTTGCGGAAGTAAGATTGGTTGGTTGGTAGTAAAGATGACGCAATCCTACTTTTCGTATCAAATTTATCGCGCAGGAGAAAATATTTGAGCATAAGCTTGAATTATTTTGGCTTTCATTTTATATAGAAGAAGTCTTTTATATTAAACTTTGTTGGATGGTAACTGGAAACAGCCAAACTAGATGTCACTACAGGACCAAATTTACAGGCCCCGTCCAGTCCCATCCACAGAAAAAGAAGTTGGGCTTGCTCAAAGGAAAAAGTTTGGCCCGGCACGTAGAAAAATAATCAACTACCCGCCCCGGTATAAAATTTAAAAGTTCATCCCGTACAAAAAAAATTACTAGTCCGGCCCGGTAGAAAACTTAAAAGTTCGGGCCGGTCCCGTCTTGGCCAGATTCTCCCCTCCCCCCCCCCCTAAAAAAAAGTTAAAATCTAGGTACTAAAAACTAGAAAACATGGATTTTTACGTCGATAGAATAAAAAATTGTTTCGTACGAGGAGTTCTGACTAAAAATGCTTATTTTATCCTTTTTTCTTTTCATTTTTATAATCTTCATTTTTAAAGAAACATCGTGTGCTGCGATATTTATATTTTTAATGAATCACTATCTGTATGTAAATGATTCAGTTAACATTAATATCGTTAATCCATATTCTATGTATTGGAGGCTTAAGAATCTGATAACTACTATACAGTAAAATCACATAAGACGAAATTGCTTAGGAAATGAAAAAATATACGTTATAGACAAGTTTCCTTCTTAGCAGTTTTAAATGTATTATATACTTTCCCTCACATATTATTATATTCATTTTTCATGTATCAACACATTTTTTAGTTTAAGACAGGATTATGTCATATACGGATTCTTTTTCACAAGTTTTATTGTATTTTAATTTTATTACCTAGAAATTGCTATTCTTTAAAAAGAATAAATTTTAAATTTTAATTGTACAATAATGGCAATTTAAAAAAATATAAATTTTTTGCGCAAGTTTTTGGGCCGGGACAAATTTTACTGATTTTTGTACGGATCAGACCAGGCCGAGACAATAATTTTCGTACGGGGTGGGTCGAGACCGGTACTTAAAATGTCGGCCCTTGCAAATCTTGGAAGAATGAAGCCAGCCCCGGATCGGTACTGAAAAATTAAGTTGAGCCCGGTGCAATCTTTTAGAAAAAAGAAAGGCCCTAGCCCGATCTGCAAAGCGCAATGCCTAGGCCCGGCCCAAAGCCTTAAAAAAACGTAAGGGCCGGTTCGACCCCCAGCGTTGCGAAAAATTGGCCCTAGCCCTGCCCACGGGTTGGGCCAATGCACACCTCTAAGCCAAATTGTAAAATATAGAAATATTCTTGTTTAATCCCGAAACATGTCTAAAAATTTACCTTCTTTTTAACTGGGAGTGGAAGGTTTTGAAGTGTTATTTTTTGTATATATCAAGTTTTAAAGGTTTAAATTTTCTGTGCTGAAAACAAAACGGGAAACTTTTTTTTTTTTTTTCCCGCACGCGTGTGTGTGCGCGCGTGCGCGCGGAGAGTGTGGGTTTAGTGAAATTTACTGCTGACAAGGACAAGAATTCATGAAAATATCCGAATTCCTCCCCAATCACAACATTTTAAATTCTTAGATCTCTTCTTCATTGATATTTTTAGGATTCCGTACTTAAAAAGTGAAAACCGATCTATTATAAGTTGATAGTGTTAACAAATTTATAGATTAAAAGCTATTCACAAATATTTTTCGAAAAAAAAAAAAAAGGACTAATTTAGTTACTAGATTTTTTTTTTCTTTTATGCGTGTGTGTATTTGTATCATTTGGGTATTGTTGGAAAGACCTCGTAACATCGAAATCAAAAATATATTTGTTCTAATTTTAGATACTGTCAAAAATATGATACAAAAATATGTCCCCCCCCCCCCCTCCAGCCTATTTCCGAATCTACTAATACTAAAATTATGAAAAAAAAAAAAAAAAAAAAGAACTAGGGGCAATAGTAGTTTATTCAAACTTTGCTGGAAAATTATAGCGATTATCCTCGGTCACATAGTTTTGGATAAAACCGCATTTTTCCTTACACACAAACTTTAATTTGCGGGGCTCAGCGGCAGTATTTTTAACTACAAAGTTATAAAATTGACAGGCCTAACTATTATGGCGATTTGGAATCAAATAGCGTTTTCCGTTTTTTTACATAAATAAATTGCTTATCAAGAAAAATACGATTTTTGTCACGTAACGACAAGTTTTTCTCTTTTCCTCGTGCTATCGTGTACCGAACTTCGTTTAAAAATTTCAACTTTGACAGCATTTTTTGAAGGGTATTTTGGCAAAAAAAGGAAAACGCCATTCGATTACTTAGTTTCTGAATAAGAACACCTGTAAATTTTACGCTTTTCCGAACAAAAAATAATTCAATAATCAGTCGCCCGTCCACCCGGAGGGGGTAGGGGGGAGTAAGTTTTAAAAAGTTCTTTTTTTCACATGTTTATAGTTTTTGATTTACTCTCTTTAAAAATTTTATTTTTAAAACCATGATAATATATTGAGATATACCCATAGAGAGACACACACAGCCTAGTTGTTTACGAAAAAAAGGGGGGGGGGGGACGGGGAAGCTACAGGATTCCGAAAATATCTTCCACATCTGTGTTTAAATAAGGAACGTTAAAAAAATCGATTGGCTAAACTTTAAAAAATATATATCTAAATTATATGCATTTAATATTACCTGCGAACATTTTTATTTATAAAACGGAATTAAAATAACATTATATACGCAAACAAATAAACGATAATTCACTTTTATCTAAAATACATCTAATATAAAATAAATTCAGTAACTTAGTATATTTTAAACAACCTGCTATTAAAGTAGAATTTTATTTCTCTTTCTTCTAAGTTTTTTTTAATATTGCATGATATGAAAACAGATGAAAATATTCCCCTAACTAGTCCTACTTCTTTTTTTGCCAAAAAATACAAAGGTAACATCTGCTATTTTTTTTTTTTTTTTATCTTCTTTCCCTTAAGCATATCGTAAATTCAACTAATCTTTAACAAAATATCCTACTGCCCGCCTGCCCGCCCCTTTGTCTCTGTCCCTCCCTCTCCTTTCATTCATATCGTCATCTTCCTAAGCATACATCTACACTGCTTTCTTCTTTCCCAAAATCGCCAATACATAATTAAACCAAGCTCTCCGTTCTCTGGTTTTCTGCTAAACAACCCAGCCTGGATTCGAAGAGTTGAAATCCGATACTGAGTCGAAGAGTCGAAAATGTATTCTTCAACTCTCGACTCTCCAAGTCCGACACTGTGTTAAACTCGTCCAACCACTCTTTGAGTGAGTCGACTTCGACTCCTAATCCCAAACTGAGTGGAAACTAAAGTTCGACTCTTTTGAGTCGAGGCAATTCACTATCGAGGAGTCGACAGTTCGACTCACTTGGAAGGAGTCGAGATTTTGAGTCGACTCTTCGACTCTTCGGCCAACTCTATTTCGTAATCATTTCTCTCCAACCTTGCTCCACCAGCGTATGTTCCATGCGGTTGATCGCATTGTTCTCACTCACAATCTCCACGGCTTTTCTCTTTAAGGCATGATTAAAGTTTTCATAATTTGCCAATTTTTTAGGACGCTCAAATTCGATTTCCACCTTTTCCTCCGCATTGAGCCTTGCTAAAGATGTTGTTAGTCTTCCTTTCTTTATGTCCTCCCTGTGCTCTTTTACTCTTTTTTCTATTCTTCGCTTCGTCACTCCAATATAACATTTTTCGTCCCCATTTTCGTTTTTTAGGTTGATTCTATTTACTCCCGAAGTTTTCATATCATCTATTCGGTCTTTTTCATTTCTTATTCTCTGAAAGATATTTCTATTAGGCTTTATTGGTATATTAATGTTATATTTCATGGCTTCCTTTTTAAGCACATTAGCGGCTCCTTTATCATACGGTATAGCTCTTGTAAAATTTCTTCGTGCATTTTGGGCGGGGGTTATGGTCGATAGTTTTTTAATACGCTTTTTGTATAACTTGTCCACTATATAGGTTTTAAAACCAGCCGTTTTTGCTATGATCTTTATTGTCTTAATCTCTTCTCTTAATAATTCTTTATTGGAGCAAATTTCAATAGCTCGATTGACATAGGCTCTTAGGGCGGCCCATTTGTAACTTTTTGGGGTTTTACATTTTTCATTAACAATATGGTTAACATTTGTAGGCTTTCTGTATACCGTTGTTCTAATTTCTTCATCTGTTCTTATTATTTTCACATCAAGGAAATTTAGGATTCCCCCTTCTCCATTTCCAATGTGAACTTAATGCTGTTGTCCATCTCATTCATCTCCTTTAGAATCTCCTCCGGATTTTCTCCTCCTTTTATCACCGCGAAAACGTCGTCTACATATCTTAACCACGTCTTGATTTTTCCGCCTTGATTGTCCAGTATTTTTGCCTCTAGATCTCGCAATTTAAATTCGGCTAAAATGCCTGATATAGGCGACCCCATGGGGAGGCCATTGGTCTGCTTGTAAAAGTGGCCATCAAATGAGAAGTAACTCTCGTTTATTACTAAGTTACTTGATCTAACATATACATCTGCCATTTGGTTTTCCCCAAATCTTTTCTCTAATTTTTCCTTTACTACATTCGCTATCTCCTTTGTATTTACCGAGGGATACAGTTCTTTCACATCGAAACTTACAAGCACATCATCTTTTTCAATACTTATTTCCCTGAACTTTTTTATAAACTCCTGTGTTGATGTTAACGCGTTTTCCGATGCTGGCAGAATTTCGCTGTATATATTTTTTATTATCTTCTCCAATTGATATGGAACCCCTTCCCTTTTATTTACTATTGGCCTCATTTTATAAGGGTTCTTGTGATCCTTTAATCTCCCAAACAACCTTGGTGTTACTGAGGCCCCATTGAAGTTGAACATTGTATATTTAGGCCATTTCGGATCTTTTATTATGGCTTTTGTTTTTTCAATAAGCTCTGGGTTAGGGTCTCTTTTTAATTCCGTTACTTTCATTCCCTCAATTGTATCTAGCATTTTCTTTACGTAATCCTTTCTTGGCATCATTACTATTTTTCCTGTCTTGTCCGTCTTAAGAAAAGTTATATCTTCCCTCTTTTTAAGTTTATTCAGTTCCTTTCTATCTTCACTGTCCGTTCCATTCTCTTTTTCTTTGAGATAATACCTTGAATTTTTCCCCTCATTATATTCCGTTCAAGTTTAGGCATCTTTTCGATAATTTCCTCCATTTTAGGTATCGTGACCTTCAAGTTAATGTCATCATCTAAAATGTACTTCGGTCCCCTCTTTAGCAGACTGCCTTGGTAATTATTAAGTTTTTCTTCCGTAAGATTCAAATACTGAAATTCCTTGTCATCGTTTCTTATTGGAGTTTGCTTTCTTTTCAGCCAGAATTTTAACTTTCTGCTTTAGGCCTGCTCATGCAGCACCGTGCGAAAGGGGGGGCGAAGGGGGCGGTCGCCCCGGGCGCGGAAATTTAGGGGCGCCAAATTTGTACTACCAATTTCAGTTGTTTTTTTATTGTCGTGGATCATTTTCATTGGAATTTTTTTTTTCACTCTTCGATATTCTATATATTTCTAAAACTAAATGTATATATTTACATATCGGGAATATTTTTCCCAATGGAAGTATGTACATTTTTCATTTCAAAATTATTGCGCTGTTCACATTTACTTTTCATTGAGCTCTTTAGATATAATGATTTTATAATATGCTTTTGTGATATTTTATTACAGTGTTTCTTAAACTTTTGAACTCTGCGGGCCCTTTACATCGTATACGAAAGTTTCTGCCACCTACCACCCTCAGTAAATATGAATTGCTAACCTATTCTGATTCCACTATGGGATCATTCTTATAGTCATTCGGAGATTACTCTGCTGTTAAAAAAAGTTCCAGCACAGGATGAAAATGCTGATTACATGAAATCTGCGATTGCATAAGGACTACGATTTTCAAAACTAACGTTCAAGAAAATTATACCTAGTGCTAGTGGAGAAATTATTAACGGTGATTGCGGCTTATTGGATAACTTAATTAAGGGAATCACTATATTTTGTTTTCTCTTTTTACTATTCACCAATTATCATGATCGCCCTCCAAAGTTAGCCAATCCAGATTGTGGGTTTTTCATGTGGAAGAAATTAAATCCTAAAATTCCTGAGCATAAAAATGCTCTAGAACACAGGAATGCATGCATTCGCTAAAAGAAACCTGAGAGACGTTTAAAATTAAATCATATAATCGACAGCAAATTTGAAAAGAGCTAAAGTGAAAATTATTGAAAGTGAAAAAGACAAATGGCAAAATATATTCAGGATGAAATTATGAACTTTCTTGCCAGTGAAGTAAGAAAAACGATTGTAGAAGAAATTAATAGAGCAAGGAATTTTTCAATTTCGTTCGATCGCACTCCATATACCGAGTGACCTAAAATGGACTGGCCGTTTTTAAAATTCAATAACCTGTAAATGGTGACAGCTATTTAAAAAAAAAAAAAAATTGCGGGAAGGTAATGTAAAATGTCAGTATTTTTTTACCCCGATTCCCGACTTTAGTTCCAAATAGCAACTATAGATGGCTCTGCAAGCAGAGATGACCACCTCGGGAACTCAGCTTACGCTTTAGAGTGATAGTGCAATGCCGAGGGGCAGACCAAATCCACTAGCTGCTCGCGTTACAAATGACTTTTTCAATTCTTATACTGCAGTTTTACAATTTCACACTATAACATAAATATCGATGATTTGTTGAAGAATTAAACAGGTTTATAGTCAATTCAGGTTACAGCAGTATACTTTATTAAACCATATTCGTGTAAATCAATCAAGTTTATACTGAATTGACAATTATGCCAGCAATGTATAATCACACAAGCACTATAAAGACAACATCTAGCGCCATAGGTGCTCAATCAAGGCCAAAACCGAAATCGTCCAACACTGATGCGAAAAGAGGAGGCTAAATGTATGGAGTGGGTCTCATTCTCCAATACAATCTTATTTTTAGGGGCTTGTTCTATATATTTAACCTTCTTCCTTCGTATGATGCTAGGGGATTTCAGTTTAGACCTCCATTGAGTGCCTATTGCTTGCCATCTATCTCTGCTATTTGGAACTAAAACCGAGAACCGCAGTAAAAATACTTCTAATATCTTACATAACTCTCCTGCAAGAATTTTTTTTAATAATTGTAACCATTTGCAAGTTACTGAATTTTAAACACAGTCCAGTTTAGGAATCCAGTACACCCCACAAAGAACAAATGACGCAAATTATACAATACCGAAAATAGAAAATTTTCATTCGTGGAAAGGTTTCTTGACTACATGAAGTCAAAATAAAAAAGAAAAAAATTAGCATAAGAAATTTAAGATAAGCTAATGTCCGACAATCTCGACATTCACAGCTGCAGGAGAGGTTCTGTTCTCAAAGACGGTACACGGGAAGTGCTGAGTTCGACCCAATCGCGCACGTCAGCCTAATCGTTCGAAATTGTCCGTAGTTTTCTTCGAACCTTGCGTAAATAAGGATTAGATTCTCTTAGAAAGACCTTACAGAGGGCACTCCCATCCCACTCCGGCCTACTATATCCAACTTGTAGATAATCGGCCGTCATAAACAATACCAATATCAACCCTTCGGAGCTCAATGTTGTGATATGGTGCAAATATGGCTTCCCAATATAATGTTGTGTAAGCTCGAATCGTCGAAGTAAATAAATTGGTCTTTTTTTTACCATGTTCTGCACATTCTCTAAACTTTGAGTTCGTGCTGCTGGTGTATGTCCAAAAATGTCCGGAACTGCATAAAATGTGTTTGTTTTTTCTTCTCTTCTACTGAAAGATGGAATATACTTATGTCCCACTTATCAGTTTATTTAAAAAAACATTGCGATACTCTATGGTCATGAAAAAATAAAGCTATACCTGCAGTTTACAAACAATTGCCACAGATTTTTAAAGCTCTGGGAAATCTTATAGAAATGAAGTAAAATGAGTAAACTTACTCAGGAGCAAAAAGCTTAATAAAGCAAATAAGAAAATTCCCCTTATTTTACGGCCTACTAGTTTGACACAGAATTTTAAATGAAATGAAAAAAGTTAATATTATTCTCACGAAAAAAAAAAAGAAGAAGAAAAAAAAACTGTCAATGTTTTGATCGCCAGCAAACTTATTGAAACACTAAAAAAACACATTTCAGACAATAACAGGATTCGTACGGGTCCTTGAATTTCCATACTAAGAAATTCTTTGAAACCAGTATTTTCTTATAGAAAATACATGCTCAAATAAGTCGAAATCACGCGGGTTTAAACTACGTTTATTTTTTTGTAAAAAAATACTGATATTTTGCCTTGAAAATAACGGTACCCGTACGAACCCTGAATAAGAGAGGAAATTTTTGAACAAGAAAGCGAAGATTTGGTTATGTCTGTAAATGTTAGTCCTTATTTGAGCAAAATAGAAAACGTAAAATTCGCAGAACAATTTGACTACGAAGCTTCTGATGAAAGTGGAAATTTATATGAATGTGAAGGATTTCGTGTTACGTAGAGACACTATAACCGTGCAACTGAACTGGAAGTTTGAGAAACTGAGAAATGTAAAACAAGAATTTGAGTTTCTATTATGAGCGTATCTATGAGCGTTATTTATGTGTGTATGTGTGCTTTAATATATATTGTAGTATGAGTGTTTTATTATAATTTGAGTTTCTGGCTGGTGCGAATCTAAGATCAGTTATCGAAAATCTGTTAATATTGCCTGGACCTTGCCCTTTATTGCTGACTTGAATGGACTTGAATTGTTAAGCGAGGTTTTAAATGCGAAAACCTTATTTCTACCATTATATAATAACTTTTATAAAATGGATCATTTCGAAATCCTTTAGTAGCTCCATAATTTTAACTTTGGGAAAACAAGGAATTACAAAAACATGGAGACAGCGTACATAATTTATAAGTATTCCAGTAACAATAAAATAGTAAAAAACTACTTAAGATCTACTATGAGTCGAGAGATTAAGCAACCTGAATTTACTTTCTATAAAATTCAGTGTGTCACAATCTTTACACATAAAATAATAAACGATTTTGTTACCCTAAATGCAAGAAAAATAAAATGGAAGTAAATGTATTTGCCTGATATTATATTTTATATTAACCTTTAACTGATGTCACAGAAATTGTCACATAACTAGTGTGAAGTGGTTTGTGAGACCGCTCCATCGAAAGATAAATAAAATGCAGGATTAACTCATGATGGTGTTTTTGTACTAAACTTTTTGTACAGGACTGTTATGATTAAAATGCACCTATTCAAAAGTCTCTGTTGATAGTACTAAAGTTCCAAACGGTATACGATTTCGGTAGTGTTTGTAGTTAAACCAATTTAAACTATAAAATTTGAAAAAAGCCGCGGTCTGAGAGACCGGTAACATTAGTTAAAGGTTAACCTTTAACTGATGTTACCGGTCTCTCAGACCGCGGCATTTTTCAATTTTTAGCTCACGGGCTATCAAAGCCTGAGAGCTAATGTGCCCGCCCGTTCTGTATGTATGTATGTATGTATGTATGTACGTACGTACGTATGTACGTAACGCGATAACTCTTGATAGAAACATCCGATTTGCTTCAAAATTTTTTCCTAGGTTCACTGTGATAAGGCGCTTCCCTGATTAGTTTTGGGGGTTCATTGGTTAAGGTTAAAGGGGGAAAAACGGGGTTAGTCCCACCCCCTTAATTCAGATAAATGTGTTTTTCATGCAGAATGATTCGATTTGCTCCGAATTTGGTATAGCGGTTTATTATGTTAAGGAACTTCCCTGATTAGTTTTGGGGGTTCATTGGTTAAGGTTAAAGGGGGGAAAACGGGGTTAGTCCAGCCCCCTTAATTCAGATAAATGTGTTTTTAATGCAGAATTATTCAATTTGCTCCGAATTTGATATACCGGTTTATTATGTTAAGGAACTTCCCTGATTAGTTTTGGGGGTTCATTGGTTAAGGATAAAGGGGGGAAAAGGGGGGTTAGTCCACCCTCTTAATTCAGATAAATGTGTTTTTCATGCAGAATGATTCGATTTGCTCCGAATTTGGAATAGCGGTTTATTATGTTAAGGAACTTCCCTGATTATTTTTGGGAGTTCATTGGTTAAGGAAAAAGGGGGAAAAACGGGGTTAGTCCACCCCCACTTAATTCAGATAAATGGTTTTTTTATGCAGAATGATTCGATTTGCTCCGAATTTGGTATACCGGTTTATTATGTTAAGGAACTTCCCTGATTAGTTTTGGGACTTCATTGGTTAAGGATAAAGGGGGAAAAACGGGGTTAGTCCACCCCCCTTAATTCAGATAAATGGGTTTTTCATGCAGAATGATTCGATTTGCTCCGAATTTGGTATACCGGTTTATTATGTTAAGGAACTTCCCTGATTAGTTTTGGGGTTCATTGGTTAAGGTTAAAGGGGGAAAAGGGAGGTTAGTCCCCCCCTCTTAATTTAGATAAATGGGTTTTTCATGCAGAATGATTCGATTTGCTCCGAAGTTGGTATACCGGTTTATTATGTTAAGGAACTTCCCTGATTAGTTTTGGGGGTTCATTGGTTAAGGTTAAAGGGGGAAAAACGGGGATAGTCCCCCCCCCCCCTTAATTCAGATAAATGTGTTTTTCATGCAGAATGATTCGATTTGCTCCGAATTTGGTATAGCGGTTTATTATGTTAAGGAACTTCCCTGATTAGTTTTGAGGGTTCATTGGTTAAGGTTAAAGGAGGAAAAACGGGGTTAGTCCGCCCCCCTTAATTCAGATAAATGTATTTTTAATGCAGAATTATTCAATTTGCTCCGAATTTGGTATACCTGTTTATTATGTTAAGGAACTTCCCTGATTAGTTTTGGGGGTTCATTGGTTAAGGATAAAGGGGGAAAAGGGGAGTTATAAAGCCTGAGAGCTAATGTGCCCGCCCGTTCTGTATGTATGTATGTATGTACGTACGTACGTACGTATGTACGTAACGGGATAACTCTTGATAGAAACATCCGATGTGCTTCAAAATTTTTTCCTAGGTTCACTGTGATAAGGCGCTTCCCTGATTAGTTTTGGGAGTTCATTGGTTAAGGATAAAGGGGAAAAACGGGGTTAGTCCACCCCCCCCCCCTTAATTCAGATAAATGTGTTTTTCATGCAGAATGATTCGATTTGCTCCGAATTTGGTATAGCGGTTTATTATGTTAAGGAACTTCCCTGATTAGTTTTGGGGGTTCATTGGTTAAGGTTAAAGGGGGAAAAACGGGGTTAGTCCCACCCACTTAATTCAGATAAATGTGCTTTTCATGCAGAATGATTCGATTTGCTCCGAATTTGGTATAGCGGTTTATTATGTTAAGGAACTTCCCTGATTAGTTTTGGGGGTTCATTGGTTAAGGTTAAAGGGGGAAAAGGGGAGTTATAAAGCCTGAGAGCTAATGTGCCCGCCCGTTCTGTATGTATGTATGTATGTACGTACGTACGTACGTACGTACGTACGTATGTACGTAACGGGATAACTCTTGATAGAAACATCCGATGTGCTTCAAAATTTTTTCCTAGGTTCACTGTGATAAGGCGCTTCCCTGATTAGTTTTGGGAGTTCATTGGTTAAGGATAAAGGGGAAAAACGGGGTTAGTCCACCCCCCCCCCCCTTAATTCAGATAAATGTGTTTTTCATGCAGAATGATTCGATTTGCTCCGAATTTGGTATAGCGGTTTATTATGTTAAGGAACTTCCCTGATTAGTTTTGGGGGTTCATTGGTTAAGGTTAAAGGGGGAAAAACGGGGTTAGTCCCACCCACTTAATTCAGATAAATGTGCTTTTCATGCAGAATGATTCGATTTGCTCCGAATTTGGTATAGCGGTTTATTATGTTAAGGAACTTCCCTGATTAGTTTTGGGTGTTCATTGGTTAAGGTTAAAGGGGGAAAAACGGGGTTAGTCCACCCCCCTTAATTCAGATAATTGTGTTTTTAATGCAGAATTATTCAATTTGCTCCGAATTTGGTATACCGGTTTATTATGTTAATGAACTTCCCTGATTAGTTTTGGGGGTTCATTGGTTAAGGATAAAGGTGGAAAAGGGGGGTTAGTCCACCCTCTTAATTCAGATAAATGGGTTTTTCATGCAGAATCATTCGATTTGCTCCGAATTTGGTATACCAGTTTATTATGTTAAGGAACTTCCCTGATTAGTT
Organism: Maratus speciosus; assembly: GCA_963932465.1. Lineage (NCBI taxonomy): Eukaryota > Metazoa > Arthropoda > Arachnida > Araneae > Salticidae > Maratus > Maratus speciosus. Next base: position 91,352,925 of record OZ010786.1, on the reverse strand, counting down.
TTGGGAGTTCATTGATTAAGGATAAAGGGGGAAAAACGGGGTTAGTCCACCCCCCCATTAATTCAGATAAATGGGTTTTTCATGCAGAATGATTCGATTTGCTCCGAATTTGGTATACCGGTTTATTATGTTAAGGAACTTCCCTGATTAGTTTTGGTGGTTCATTGGTTAAGGATAAAGGGGGAAAAACGGGGTGAGTCCACCCCCCTTAATTCAGATAAATGTGTTTTTCATGCAGAATGATTCGATTTGCTCCGTATTTTGTATACCGGTATATTATGTTAAGGAACTTCCCTGATTAGTTTTGGGACTTCATTGGTTAAGGATAAAGGGGGAAAAACGGGGTTAGTCCACCCCCCTTAATTCAGATAAATGGGTTTTTCATGCAGAATGATTCGATTTGCTCCGAATTTGGTATACCGGTTTATTATGTTAAGGAACTTCCCTGATTAGTTTTGGGGTTCATTGGTTAAGGTTAAAGGGGGAAAAGGGAGGTTAGTCCCCCCCTCTTAATTTAGATAAATGGGTTTTTCATGCAGAATGATTCGATTTGCTCCGAAGTTGGTATAGCGGTTTATTATGTTAAGGAACTTCCCTGATTAGTTTTGGGGGTTCATTGGTTAAGGTTAAAGGGGGAGAAACGGGGATAGTCCCCCCCCCCCCTTAATTCAGATAAATGTGTTTTTCATGCAGAATGATTCGATTTGCTCCGAATTTGGTATAGCGGTTTATTATGTTAAGGAACTTCCCTGATTAGTTTTGGGGGTTCATTGGTTAAGGTTAAAGGGGGAAAACGGGGTTAGTCCACCCCCCTTAATTCAGATAAATGTATTTTTAATGCAGAATTATTCAATTTGCTCCGAATTTGGTATACCTGTTTATTATGTTAAGGAACTTCCCTGATTAGTTTTGGGGGTTCATTGGTTAAGGATAAAGGGGGAAAAGAGGGGTTAGTCCACCCCCTTAATTCAGATAAATGGGTTTTTCATGCAGAATCATTCGATTTGCTCCGAATTTGGTATACCAGTTTATTATGTTAAGGAACTTCCCTGATTAGTTTTGGGAGTTCATTGGTTAAGGATAAAGGGGGAAAAACGGGGTTAGTCCACCCCTCTTAATTCAGATAAATGGGTTTTTCATGCAGTATCATTCGATTTGCTCCATATTTTGTATACCGGTATATTATGTTAAGGAACTTCCCTTATTAGTTTTGGTGGTTCATTGGTTAAGGATAAAGGGGGAAAAACGGGGTTAGTCCACCCCCCTTAATTCAGATAAATGTGTTTTTCATGCAGAATGATTCGATTTGCTCCGAATTTGGTATACCGGTTTATTATGTTAAGGAACTTCCCTGATTAGTTTTGGGGGTTCATTGGTTAAGGATAAAGTGGGGAAAAACAGGGTTAGTCCACCCCCTAATTCAGATAAATGTGTTTTTCATGCAGAATGATTCGATTTGCTCCGAATTTGGTATACCGGTTTATTATGTTAAGGAACTTCCCTGATTAGTTTTGGGGTTCATTGGTTAAGGTTAAAGGGGGAAAAACGGGGTTAGTCCACCCCCCTTAATTCAGATAAATGGGTTTTTCATGCAGAATGATTCAATTTGCTCCGAATTTGGTATACGGGTTTATTATGTTAAGGAACTTCCCTGATTAGTTTTGGGAATTCATTGGTTAAGGATAATGGGGGAAAACGGGGTTAGTCCACCCGCCTTAATTCAGATAAATGTGTTTTTCATGCAGAATGATTCGATTTGCTCCGAATATGATATACCGGTTTATTATGTTAAGGAACTTCCCTGATTGGTTTTGGGGATTATTGGTTAAGGGTAAAGGGGGAAGAGGGAAGTTAGCCCGCCCCTCTTAATTTAGATAAATGGGTTTTTCATGCAGAATGATTCGATTTGCTCCGAAGTTGGTATACCGGTTTATTATGCTAAGGAGCTTCCCTGATTCGTTTTGGCGATTCATTGGTTAAGGATAAAGTGTTAGTCCACCACCTTAATTTAGATAAATGTTTTTTTTTTTTTGCAAGATTATTCGATTTGCTCCAAATTTGGTATACCGGTTTATTATGATAAGCTATTGAGGAGCTTTCCTGATTAGATTTGGAGGTTCACTGGTTAAGTATAAAGGGGGAAACAGGGGCTAATTCCCCTTCACTTATTTTTTTGAGTGGCATTATTCTTTAAAATAAGAGTATAATATACAATTAGTGTGAATAGTCTGTGAGCTCAATGCCATCAGTTTAGCTGGGCACTTTTCTTTTTTATTATAGTTTAACTTGCAATTTTCAGTTTAACTACAAACACTACCAAAATTTTGTTCCGTTTGGAACTTTAGTACTATCACCAGAGACTTTTGAATAGGTGAATTTAAATTATAACAGTCCTGTACAAAAAGTTTAGTACAAAACCACCATCCTATGAGTTAATTGTGCCTTTTATTCATCTTTCAATGAAGCGGTCTGTGAGACCGCTTCACACTAGTTATGTGACAATTTCTGTGACATCAATTAAAGGTTAATTAAAACATTGCTTCAGTTATCTTTCTTAATTAATGTACTGAAATTATAATTTATTTTTATCTATTACATTATGTTCTGTAGGTTTTTTGTTTGTTTTGCTTTTTTAGTACTTATTGGTTGAAGGGACCGCTTGTTTCCAATCTGGTTGTTAGCGATTTTTACCCATTTTCTGCAGCTTAAAGAGTAACAAGAACTAAAAATGGCTAGAAAAATATGTGAGAAAGGTTAAGAAAAATCTGTCGCAAAGCATCATGATCTCATTAACAAATAAGTGCAATTTTCTTTTCTGTTATTTAGTTGTTTGGAATTTCTGAATTAAAATTAAATCTTTTAAAGTTCTAAAATAAACGCAAAATATTTATTCAATATAATTTATTTATGGTTCTGCCCTTTATCAATTTTGAAGGAGGTGGTGGGGGGGGGGGGGCGCCAAATTGACACGCTGCCCCGGGCGCAGTTTTCTCTTCGCACGGCCCCGTGCTCATGTCTTTCTTTTTCGTATGCCGCTATGCTCTTAAGCTTATTACTATACTCCTTCATTTTCTCCTCTGTAAATACACTTTCCACTTTTGTTTTTAATCGCTTTACCTGCTCTTTAAGGTATGCTATTTTGGCAAATTTTCTTCTAATAATTTTATTCAAAATCAATCTCTCAAATTTTATCGTATCCGCATAGAACTCTTTTTTCGGGGTTTTATTTCCTATCCTAAAAAAAAAAATCCCAATGGCAAATTTTATAAACACTGTTTATTTAGATCCATCGATTCAGCCACGAAAAGGTCACAATACAGAGTTTTCCTTGCTCTTGAGTTTAGAGGGAGGGGCGGGGGGAGGCAGTGAAGTACTTTGCTATTAACAGCTTATAGGTTTTATGCAGAGTTCCGCAAGGATATATTTTCTAACATACTGTATAAAGATATAAATTTACCATACAGAAAGCCTACATACAGAAAGCGGTATACAGAAAGCCTACAAATGCTAACCATATTATTAATGAAAAATGTAAAACCCCAAAAATTTACAAATGGGCCGTAGAGCCTATATGTCAATCGAGCTATTGGAATTTGCTCCAATAAAGAATTATTAAGAGAAGAGATTAAGACAATAAAGATTATAGCAAAAACGGCTGGTTTTAAAACCTATATAGTGGACAAGTTATACAAAAAGCGTATTAAAAAACTATCGACCATAACCTCCGCACAAAATGCACGAAGAAATTTTACAAGAGCTATACCGTATGATAAAGGAGCCGCTAATGTGCTTAAAAAGGAAGCCATGAAATATAACATTAATATACCAATAAAGCCTAATAGAAATATCTTTCAGAGAATAAGAAATGAAAAAGACCGAATAGATGATATGAAAACTTCGGGAGTAAATAGAATCAACCTAAAAAACGAAAATGGGGACGAAAAATGTTATATTGGAGTGACGAACCGAAGAATAGAAAAAAGAGTAAAAGAGCACAGGGAGGACATAAAGAAAGGAAGACTAACAACATCTTTAGCAAGGCTCAATGCGGAGGAAAAGGTGGAAATCGAATTTGAGCGTCCTAAAAAATTGGCAAATTATGAAAACTTTAATCATGCCTTAAAGAGAGAGGCCGTGGAGATTGTGAGTGAGAACAATGCGATCAACCGCATGGAACATACGCTGGTGGATCAAGGTTGGAGAGAAATGATTACGAAAAGATGCGAATATGGGAAGAAGAGGAGAGGGGATCCGAAGAGTGGCCAGCGGAAAGAGAGTCTGAACCAGTAGAAAATTGAAAATGGTCCAGGAAGGACCGAAATATATTTTTTAAGCACCTTTTATGGTATTTGAAACTAGGTTTCAAAGATTTTATTAAATGTAAAAAAAAGACTGGTGTTTTGTGATTATCCTATAGTTATTCAAGCTGTACCGGCTTTTCGTGGATTTAAATCCGATAAGACTGATGGGGCTTGCTATGTTGGGCAGGATCGACAGGCAAAAAGTTAGTTAATTGAAAAGGACAGCAAGTAAGGAGAACAGTAAAGATCTTTAATAACCTTTAAAGTACTTTTTTGTAAGAAATACCGATAATACATGAAAATAACCTTTTGTTAGAGCGTTATGTACTGAACTTATATGTATTTGAATATGTTAAAAACAGCACTTGTGTTTACCAAAACTTAGGTTATCAACGTTAAGTGATAATATACTCGTATATGGAAATATGATATTTAAATCTCTTTAAACGCCGTTTACTAAAGTTGAATGAATATTATTACTCTTCTGCCTTCCTAAGACTCTTATATGAATATGTGACTCTTATAGGGAACTTTAAAACACTCTTTTACTCGGCACTTTATGACCATATAGGAAATTCTGGATTTTACCTCTGAAAGATTTTGTTTAACAACGGTAAATTTATATCTTTAGTACAGTATGTTAGAAAATATATCCTTACGGAACTCTTTGCATAAAACCTATAAGCTGTTAATAGCAAAGTACTTCACTGCCTCCGCCCCCCCTCCCCCTAAACTCAAAAGCAAGGAAAACTCTGTATTGTGACCTTTTCGTGCCTGAATCGATGGATATAAATAAACAGTGTTTATAAAATTTGCCATTGGGATTTTTTTTTCCTATGGAAAAACAAGGGGTATTGTAAACACTTGAAGATGGAGTATAAACTGTGGAAAAAAATCGGACCTGAAATATGAGCGCGAAATAAGGCATAAAAACTTTCTGCAAGAGTGCAAGCACTTTAAAATAATACCTAAATTTATAAGGATAGGAAATAAAACCCTGAAAAAAGAGTTCTATGCGGATACGATAAAATTTGAGAGATTGATTTTGAATAAAATTATCAGAAGAAAATTTGCCAAAATAGCATACCTTAAAGAGCAGGTGAAGCGATTACAAGCAAAAGTGGAAAGTGTATTTACAGAGGAGAAAATGAAGGAGTATAGTAATAAGCTTAAGAGCATAGCGGCATACGAAAAAGAAAGACATGAGCAGGCCTAAAGCAGAAAGTTAAAATTCTGGCTGAAAAGAAAGCAAACTCCAATAAGAAACGATGACAAGGAATTTCAGTATTTGAATCTTACGGAAGAAAAACTTAATAATTACCAAGACAGTCTGCTAAAGAGGGGACCGAAGTACATTTTAGATGATGACATTAACTTGAAGGTCACGATACCTAAAATGGAGGAAATTATCGAAAAGATGCCTAAACTTGAACGGAATATAATGAGGGGAAAAATTCAAGGTATTATCTCAAAGAAAATCAAAGAGAATGGAACGGACAGTGAAGATAGAAAGGAACTGAATAAACTTAAAAAGAGGGAAGATATAACTTTTCTTAAGACGGACAAGACAGGAAAAATAGTAATGATGCCAAGAAAGGATTACGTAAAGAAAATGCTAGAGACAATTGAGGGAATGAAAGTAACGGAATTAAAAAGAGACCCTAACCCAGAGCTTATTGAAAAAACAAAAGCCATAATAAAAGATCCGAAATGGCCCAAATATACAATGTTCAACTTCAATGGGGCCTCAATAACACCAAGGTTGTTTGGGAGATTAAAGGATCACAAGAACCCTTATAAAATGAGGCCAATAGTAAATAAAAGGGAAGGGGTTACATATCAATTGGAGAAGATAATGAAAAATATATACAGCGAAATTCTGCCAGCATCGGAAAACGCGTTAACATCAACACAGGAGTTTATAAAAAAGTTCAGGGAAATAAGTATTGAAAAAGATGATGTGCTTGTAAGTTTCGATGTGAAAGAACTGTATCCCTCGGTAAATACAAAGGAGATAGCGAATGTAGTAAATGAAAAATTAGAGAAAAGATTTGGGGAAAACCAAATGGTAGATGTATATGTTAGGGTTGGGTTGATTTTTGACGGCCAATTATCTACACGAGGGATATAGGCCCGGGGGGAGTGCCCTCCGTGGGGGTCTTTCTAAGGGAACCTAATCCGTATTAACGCATGGAAGATCCACGGCTCGAAGAAAACCACGAAAACTCCGAACGATTAGGCCGACGGGCGCGATTGGGATCGAACCCAGCACCTCCCGTCTACCAGCTTCGAGAGCAGAACCTCTCGGCCACTGGTGGGGCGATGTATATGTTAGATCAAGTAACTTAGTAATAAACGAGAGTTACTTCTCATTTGATGGCCGCTTTTACAAACAGACCAATGGCCTCCCCATGGGGTCGCCTATATCAGGCATTTTAGCCGAATTTAAATTGCGAGATCTAGAGGCAAAAATACTGGACAATCAAGGCGGAAAAATCAAGACGTGGTTAAGATATGTAGACGACGTTTTCGCGGTGATAAAAGGAGGAGAAAATCCGGAGGAGATTCTAAAGGAGATGAATGAGATGGACAACAGCATTAAGTTCACATTGGAAATGGAGAAGGGGGAATCCTAAATTTCCTTGATGTGAAAATAATAAGAACAGATGAAGAAATTAGAACAACGGTATACAGAAAGCCTACAAATGTTAACCATATTGTTAATGAAAAATGTAAAACCCCAAAAAGTTACAAATGGGCCGCCCTAAGAGCCTATGTCAATCGAGCTATTGAAATTTGCTCCAATAAAGAATTATTAAGAGAAGAGATTAAGACAATAAAGATCATAGCAAAAACGGCTGGTTTTAAAACCTATATAGTGGACAAGTTATACAAAAAGCGTATTAAAAAACTATCGACCATAACCCCCGCCCAAAATGCACGAAGAAATTTTACAAGAGCTATACCGTATGATAAAGGAGCCGCTAATGTGCTTAAAAAGGAAGCCATGAAATATAACATTAATATACCAATAAAGCCTAATAGAAATATCTTTCAGAGAATAAGAAATGAAAAAGACCGAATAGATGATATGAAAACTTCGGGAGTAAATAGAATCAACCTAAAAAACGAAAATGGGGACGAAAAATGTTATATTGGAGTGACGAAGCGAAGAATAGAAAAAAGAGTAAAAGAGCACAGGGAGGACAAAGAAAGGAAGACTAACAACAGCTTTAGCAAGGCTCAATGCGGAGGAAAAGGTGGAAATCGAATTTGAGCGTCCTAAGAAATTGGCAAATTATGAAAACTTTAATCATGCCTTAAAGAGAGATGCCGTGGAGATTGTGAGTGAGAACAATGCGATCAACCGCATGGAACATGCGCTGGTGGAGGAAGGTTGGAGAGAAATGATTACGAAAAGATGCGAATATGGGAAGAAGAGGAGAGGGGCTCCGAAGAGTGGCCAGCGGAAAGAGTCTGAACCAGTAGAAAATTGAAAATGGTCAAGGAAGGACCGAAATATATTTAAGCACCTTTTATGGTATTTGAAACTAGGTTTCAAAGATTTTATTAAATGTAAAGGAAGACTGGTGTTTTGTGATTATCCTATATATGTATATATATTGTTTTTATTCTATTTTTATTTTTAATCTATTCACTTGATTATAATGGTTGTTTGGGCACAGGGAAAAATAATTTTAGCTTTAGCTTATTTTTCTCACAGAAAACACCATATTGCTTATATCATTGAATTCTGTGCCCTTGATAACGTAATTCAATATATAAGCTTTTCCATTATTTGTCGGTGTCCACTTTCTTCTTTTTTCTTCCATAATAATTCTTATAATAAATTATTTGGCACTTTTTTTTATACTTACAGCTTTAATTCATAATATTACGGTTTTTGATGGTGGTAGGTTATGTTTAATTAATGGTTATATATATATATATATATATATATATATATATACAGTGGGTGATCCGCTAACGAACTGTTCGGTTTAACGAACACTTTTGCGAGAGATTTTTATGTTCGGATAACGAACACAAAGACTCACAAAATAAAGCCAAGAAGAAGCTGTGCTGTATTTCAGATTTTCCGAGCTGTAATACAATTGCATACATTGTCGACTTAGAGAACATTTTAACAATTGTATACGTATGGCATAATTAATTCAGGAGCTACCGAGGGTTCGGGCCCTACATTTTAGAGCCCCAAATTAGAATTAACAAATCAGAAAAAATAATTTTTATATTTTGTGTCCTTTTCTAAAGAAATATTTTTAATTGCAAATTAATTATTTTAATTGAAATTTAGTTCAAATTATTAATAGGCGATCTAGGCTCCAATTGAGCTTTATCGGGCCCTACAGTAAACACGCTTTTTTAGAGTAACTAAGGAGTTTTTGTAAGGTCAAAGCGACAAATTTATATGATTTAATGCCGCAGTCAATGAACGTAATCTTAAAAGTTTTTATAAAGGACATATCATTTATTTTTTTAATACGGCACGATACGGACAAAGCCATCAAAATACGATCTGTCCACATTAAAAAATGATGTAATTCACTCTATTAAAAAGAGAAAATTTATATTATTTATACAATATTTAGCTTTCAAGAACGAATTAATTGAATTCCCATACAAATCAATAGAAAATCTAAGATCGGTTAACGAACACTGTTTTGGAACGCATTAAATTCGTTAACCAATCACCCACTGTACTATATAATGGAAAAATTTAGTTTAACAAGAAAACGCATAACAGGTTGAAATTTCTCTTTCAGCAATTTATGCTAATAGATGGAAACATACTTGAATACATTTTTACAACCCTTTTTACTCGCTACTGTATAGCTAATTTTTAATTCAAACGAAAACAAACACTCTTAAAACAACTGAAATCACATTTCCTGAAATTATCATCCATAGACGGCCATGTATCCAATGGTTTACGTGGCCCTGTATATCATTTTATCTATATTTTACAAACATTTCCACATTAAAAAATGATATAATTCACTCTATTATAAAGAGAAAATTTATATTATTTATACAATATTTAGCTTATAGGGTTATATAGTTATCGGGAGTATACGAAATACCTTTTACCAAAGAAGATGGAACCAAGAAGTTTTATATAGGTATGACAACTAGAAAACTTAAAACTAGAATCAAAGAACATATAGCAGACATCAAATACAACAGAAGAACCACAGCTTTGGCCAGATTATACAGCGAAGAACCTTTACAGATCGATTTTAAAAATAGCAAGTTAATTTATACATCAAGATTTTATTTACCATTTATAATCCGAGAATCAATAGAGATATTTTTACGCAACAAGAATATTTGCAATGATTCAGTGTCCACAGAATTACCTAAAATTTGGAAAGAGATGCTATGTAATTTTAGTAACAATAGTAGAAATTAATCCACGCTCACAAATAACCAAGATAACTTTATTTTTATTTTATATTTTGCAATGCTTTTCATTATGCATGTTGTCTCGTGACATTGTTTACCATATTGTTTTGAAAATTAATCCACGCTCACCAATAGCTAATCTAATCTTTTAAATTAATTTTATGTTTACAATGTTTTTCATTATGCATCATGTCGCGTGACATTGTTTACTATGTTTATTGTTTTTAAATTATGTGAAAATATTTTCTATCGTTGAATGATTTTGAAAATGTTGCCGTTTGTGCAACGAAACGATCGTCAATCTTAATAAATATTTTCTATCACTTTTTATAGCATTTTTTTACTTTATCTGTTTATAAGTGATTATTATACATGTGTTTAAAACATTTCTTAGTAAACTAAAGGCAGTTCAGCGTAAAAATGCATAACTCATAAAACCCACCTTTAAGCAATTTATGCTCATACTCAGTAACCCTTACGAATTCTTTTCTGTAGCCCTATAATATCAACTATAGCATTTATACACACCATATAGTATGCATAAATATAGTGAAACATAAAAGCGCATATCATGATTAAAAATGCATTTCCAGCAATCATCGTTAATGTACAGTACTTCGGATACAATATAGTATCTGAAATCTTTTGTGTGTCCTTGTAAATGCTATGCACTTCGTATTATACATGGAATAAGTTATAGTAAACCTCAGCGACGTATATTAATTTCATTATATATGAAATAGTTAACATAAATAAAATAAGCCGCAAACAATTCCCTCCATCCCATACATCATTATGTAACGGAATTCTTTTGTGTACCCCTGTAAGTTAATAACTATTCTTTGTACCTCATATTCTACAGAATACATATTTTAGTGCACTTCATAAATGCATATGAGTTTTATTGTGTTTGAAAACGTGTAATATCATTAAAAATCCTTTGAAACGTTTCTTTTCCATTGGCGTAATGTAACGGAATACTTCTGACTGTCCCTGTAAATGAACTAAACGTGCTACAAACTTCATTTGAAATAGGGAAAGTGCTATGGTAAATGTCAATAACATCCAAAACTTTCAGGGCAATCCGAGTATATTTACGAGAGTTAGAGCGCGGACAGACGGACAGACAAACCGAAGTCAAATACTTTTCAATTTTGTTGGAAAGTGTTAAAAACAATGTTGTTCAAACAACCTGTAAATTGGTTTCCATTCATTTCCCTTTGATTGGGGAATTTTAAGGCCAAATCAGCTGCTATTCAAAGATACAATAGATGTTTTCGTCTTTGATTAAATAAGATCTGTTAACCATTTGAAAATAAACTAATATAAAATGAATTAAGTAAAAAGTTTTTATCTCCAGGTATTTTTTAACAACGCTATCGGGAAGTTCTTTTAAGTAAGACATTTTAAATGTATCGTTTTAAATCTGACATAATTTTCACCAAAATTTTCTTTCTCTTTTTAATATTCGTGAAAATACTTTTGTTGCTAGAAAGGCAATATTTTTGTTTGCGCTGTCTTACAATTGGCAACAATATTTAAAAGATCATCTAGAAATGTTATATGTCTCGTGTAAATATATTTTTTAATTTAAACTGTTTGACAATATTATTTGGCTATTTTAAATATGATGTAATTTTCTCCATTTACGACTTATAGCTAATATTAATAAATTTATTATTTTACAATCTCCTTTCTCTTTTAATATTCAAGCGTAAATATAGCTTTTATGACGTGATTTTCAATATTTTCCTGCTTTTAATACGTAATCTTAATTCTAATTTGAAAGTTTTTTTTCTATTTATAATAGTCACGAGTAAATAATATTTTAATTTGAAGGAAATATTATTCTTTGCGCTGTTTTTAAAATTAGCAACAATTTAAAATACAGTGAAACCCGCTTAAGAAGTTTCCCAAGGGAGTGGAGGGGAAAAACTTCTTAAACGGGAAAACTTCTTAAACGGGAAATTAGCATTTTTTGAAAAAAATCAATAGTTTAAATATTGATATTGAGAAAAGGGTTTATTTTACCTTAGTACAATAATACAAAGAGTACTTTCTATAAAATTGAGTTTTCTTAAGAAATTTAAATTAGTTTGCACACTTAAAAAATTAGCTAATAAAGTAAAAATACATAATTACCTTAGAAACTCTTTATTTAATTCAAGACAAGAAATTTCTCTTTAAGAGTGATTTGATATGTTTTTGAAAAAAAAAAAAAAAAAAAAAAAAAAATCGGTTATAGTTTAGTTTTTTTTTTCGGCAACCTTTAATCAATAACATTTCTTCCATAACTTCATATTTTCCTCTTTTCACATTTTTAATTTTACGAGATTTTTCAGAACAGTTTAAAATGAGATCTCGTTTTGCTACAATTCCATTCAGAGTAGTCACTGGTATGTTCAACTTCTTTGGAATTTCAACTCTTGTTGTTTTCGCGTTACTATCAACTTCTTTCAAAATTTTGATTTTGTCTTCAATTGACAAGGCTTTCCTTTTAATTGCCTTGCCCGACATTTTTTGGGGAAAAAAACAGAATTTTTTGTCCGTGTATTTTCTAACGAGAAAGCTTTGATGTTATGCACTTTACACTGACTTAAAAACTGCGAAATGAATAAACCAAACGCAGATTTGGTACATTACACTTATGGAATATGGTGGTGGGAAAGAATCTGTTGTAACTATTGAACTGAAAGAACCACCCATCGGTAGGGCGGAGCAATTCCCTTTTCTCTTATCAGTCACTATTGTTACAGTGACGAGAGGCCCATCCTCTACCCACATTCCATTTCCATCAAACACGTTAAACAGATTTTAAGGTGAAATAGAGGTGACCACATCTGCTATCAGTCCTAAACATTGACCTTTTTGAATAGCGAAGAATAATAAAGAAAGAGATTTCAGCACAGAAAATAAAATAATAATCAAAAAGACAAAATAAACGAGCTTTGAAAGTAAAAATGGAAGGAAAAATAAAACTTTTTAAGCGGGAAAGAGTTTCGAACAAAACTTCTTAAACGAGTTATTTTAGTGTTGTAAGAATAGGAGAAAAATGGGAATCGAAAATATAAACTTCTTAAACGGGAAAACTTCTTAAGCGGGAACTTCTTAAACGGGTTTTACTGTAGTACCTTTTTCTAAAATATGTAAAACATATTTCTCGAAATGCTAAAAATTTGAATTTAAAATGGAAATAAATCCTCAAAAAATTAGTCAAATAAAAAAAATAAATGCAGTCCGCACACCGGAAATTTCTAATGAATATCCTAAGAAAAAATGACTAAATTCCTATGCATAGTTTTTGCCCTATAAAACTTTTTTAATGGAACAATTTTGACCTACTTTAACATTAAATATCTCTTAAAATAATTATTCGATTTAAAAACTGTCTGCATCAGCGTGTTTATCAAACATTTTTCTATAATACCATTGATTTTTGTAGGCTGTGGTTTACAGCGGCGATGACAGTGTTCGTTACTTTTTTTTAGAATAGAGAGAATCCCTATTTTTATATTTTAATTTTAAAAGTCATTTATGAAATTTCTTCCTATATGTGGCAATCGGGTTACTTCCATTGTTGAAGAGAGAAAGGAATCAATGGTAATTACCATATCAAAACGGATGCCATTTTCGTATTACAATTAAAAATAACTGTTTTAAAAATACTGAACAGAGAACGACGTCAGGATTTAAAATAACGCATTTTTACTCATAAAGCTGTTACATATCAATATTTTTTTTCATTCCGCTGATATTGAGATTGAGAAGTCGATCTCTGAGGGCTTCAGTGAGTGAAAATGGCGTCATAGTAAAAAGGAAATAAGTATTTACTTTCATAAAACTAAATAATTACGAATGCGTCAAAAGAGGCATAAATTTCTAGATTTCTCCGACAAGTTTGGTTCTATATTTATTAATAACACTGATCAACAAGAAATTTTTTCTTGAAAAATTTTAACAGATTTAAGCAACCATACCCCTGGGAATTTAAAAAATATTTAGAAAAAGGTGAACTTGGTTTCCGTTTCAGAGATATCTGTGTTTAAATATATCTCATTATGTTATTTTAGCGCCTTTTAAAGCACTCTGTTTGTACAGTCTAATGACTCTGAAAATGAACAAATATCTGCTACTTATAATGCATCTAGGCACCAATAAGATCGTCAGAGAAGTGTTTAGTCCATGTGAAAAATTCAATACTGCAGCGCCACTTGTTGGACGATTTACACCAAAACATAATCAGCACCAATTCATAAGGAGGACTATATTAACTTTGTATGCTTTTTACAATGAAGAAGAGAACTTAAATATATATATATAATAATACAGGGTTCGTACACATTTCTTTAAATAAACATCAAGGACTTTTAAGGACTTTCAAGGACCAAAAGAAAGTGTAGGACGTACAAATTAAATGAACTAATAAATTATAACATGCATTTTTTAAAAGAGGGTTTCATTTTTGTAAATACAAGTTATTCAAATGGCCGGGAAGTGGGAGGGGGGGAGGGTGATTTCAGCGTGTGGCAGTAGAAATTTAGAAAATTTTAAAACGAATACAGCAGACGATAAAATTAGTCAGATGTGCCGATCCCAAAACTTTCTTCTGTCTCATACATGTTAATACTACAAAATTCACCATCAGAGTGCCAACATTAAATGGCAATCTATGCCCATCATGAGGATTCTAAAGGAATATAATTCCGTGCAGTAGTTCTTGAGATATGACTATTGCTAAAATAGTGTAAATCCTGCCAAATGCAGCATAGCAGAGGCCCCTGTTGGGTGATTATACTAAAACCTAATCAGCAACAACTTGTGTTAATGTCTGACTGAAACTGAAGTTTGATGAAAATTCATGCATTTGTTTTTCAGATAGAGCTATGCGGAAATCATGCAAAATTCAGCATAGCAGCGTCACCTGTTTGTCGATTTAAACCACAATATAATCAGCTCCTATATTTATCAAGGTATACTTGAATCTAAAGTTTGATGGCTTTCATTCAAGTACATTGTGCATAATTACTTAGGAAATAACAAAGCTACAAATTACAAGTGTATAGTTCAAAATATGGTAAACAATTTTTAAAAAGCTAAATTGTCACATGTCATTAAAGCTTCATTTCTTCCACTCTCACACTAACTTTTCTCAGATAATATGGAAGTAATTATTGACGAGGATGGTGAACGATTTGGCCAACAAATTTCTGCTATGGAGTCTCGTTATCGATCTCAATGGAATGCAGCAATACTTGCCGATTATTGTTGGTTCATCAAGAGAGAAGATACTGAACATAAATATAAACGCAAAAATAGGTACTAATGTACTCAAATTAACACACTCAAATTGTGTTCAGCTGCGTAAAATGTGTGGAAAATATGTGGAAAATGTGTATAAACAGTGTACAAGTATACTGCTGGCAAATTTAATATTTATATATTATCATTATTTTACGATCTCTTAATTTGTGATGCATCGTAATAACCTATAAATATATATCCTTCGTCTAAAAAAAAAAAAAAAAAAAAATAAGAACCAACTAAAAATTTCTAATATTTTTATTTTGTCAAGAGTGTATATAATTGGAATATTAGCTTTAAATTAAAGAAAAAAAATAAAGTCAATTTTTGTTTATCAGTGTAATCTATTGCACGTTAAAATATTTTTTAAATAGTGAATATGAATATGAAATATATGCATATCAATTTTGCGACGGTGAAAACGACATTTTTAGATTTTGCTGAAAAAAATTGATTGTGTCATAATGGCGCAATTTACGTTGATTTTTCATTACGTAATACCAAACATCAAAGCCTCAATGAATAATTTCTTAAATTTTTTATATAAATTGCATGTTACTGATAGCGAATGGGAATAAAATTTAATTTTTCAATAATTTGAAAAGTTGAAATTAAACTTTAGTTAAAAATAATATTTGTTTTAAGAGTTAGGCCAGCTAATTATACGATTGATTATAAGCCCCCGGTGCGGTATGCTATTTCTTTCTCCCAGCTTATCTTGTGCCGTTTCCAAAAATAACGTTACCTTACAGAAGCCAGCCGTAAAATAAATCAGTACGATTAAATACTCTATAGCAATATTTTTAACTTCTAAGTATCGCACATTTTCAATTTTTATACCGTCGTATTGGAAAAAAAAAGTACTTTTAAATGCACTTTGTTTGAAAACTGCATCTCCATTTATTTTTGAAATATTAATTTTTTTGTAGTTTTTGGAGCCATTTGCTTAATATTGGCAACGGAAGTACTCCATGTCTGTAGAAAGTAAAGGAAAAATAAAATAGTTGTAAAACATTAATTATATATTTTTTGTTGCCATTTTTTCATAACAACCGAAAGAAAATGTAATTAAAATACGTGCTATTTTGAACAGCCCCCCCCTTTTTTTTGAGTTTCTTTAATGATGGCATCTTTTTGCTGCATTTGTGTATTATTTCGCGATAATGACGTCCTATGCATACTTTACTGTAGATGTTTAAGAGTAGATCGTAAATGAGGAATTCTTAAACGGATGCGAATGACGTCATTTTACATAAAATAAAAGCGTGTGCCGTAAGTATTAAAATATGTTTTCTATTATTTATATATACATACTACGGGGCTCCGCCCCTCTGCTCGCTGCACTCACCAACCCCCCCGCGTAATCGCTTCGCAATTCCATTCGGTATCGCGAAGCCTATATCCCTATTGTCTAGTCAACCCCTGAAGTAATTGGGGAAACAGCACCAAAAACTGGCGATATGAAGCAATTAAAATAATAAAACTTTGTAAAAAATCACCATAAAATTAAAACAAAACACAGGACGCGTTTCGAGCTAAAAACATAACAGCTCGTCATCAGCTACAGCATACACGTGTCCGTAAACGAACAAGTTCAAAAATGAACTGAAGATAAAGAATGTTGCGAAGAGTGCGACAGATGACGCTAACTGATAGAGGGATATGCAAAAGGGAAATGTGTTGAAAAAAGATAGAAGAGAAAATGAAATGGAAAAAATGGAAATAAAAGAAAAAATAAAAATAAAAGAAGTAAATTAAAAATATAAATAAAAATAATAAATAAAGAACTATAAAAGAACAAGAAAAAATCCAAATTATTATTATTATTATTTATTTTTTTTTTTTAATACAAAATAAAAAGAAAAGAAACAAGAGAAAAGGGAAAAGAATTACAAAATTAATTTCCACGCTGGAGATAGGAAAGGAGATGATGGGAGATCATTGACAAGATTAGCAGAATTTTTAGAAATAAAATATGCTTCATGAAAATCCAAGTGAGAGGGAGAGGCAGGGGAAGAAATAATTTTGGCCATGGAGAAATTGAAACAATGACTGGAAGACCAACAGTGAGAAGCAATCGAAGATTTAGAGATTTCTTGATTTGCAATATACCTCTGATGCTCGCCTAATCTGAATTTTAAAGCTCTCTTCGTTTGACCAATATAACCTAAATTGCAAGAGCAAGGAATGAAAAAAACACCCCACCGGTTCTCAGTAGGAACAGGATCTTTTAGAGAAGAGAATTTAATTTTATTCATAGGTTTGAAGATAACTTTAAAGTTAAAACAAGAAAGTATTTTAGCAATTTTGAAACACAGAAGAGAATAAAAGGGCAGAACTATTATAGAATTAAAATTAGGAGGATTATTTGAATCAGAAAAAGGACGTTTAGGCTTATTAAATTTATACAAAGCTTTATCAATCAAAGAGGGATTATAACCACGAGCAAGGGCAAGAGATTTCAGATAATTAATTTCATTATTCAGAGCAGAAGAGTCAGAACAAATGCGTAACGCCCTAAAAACAAAAGTATAAAAGGACGCCACTTTTTGTTGAGGAGGATGATTTGAAAGGGCATGAGGAGGAAGGGAGACAGCGAAAGGTTTTCAATAAACGGAGGTAGAGAACCGATCTGGGAGTTTTGAAACCAAGACGTCAAGGAAAGGAAGATAATTGTTCTCTTCGACTTCGAGTGTAAATTGAATAAAAGGATCAACAGAATTAACAAGAGAAAGGAGATTAGAAAGATCAAGGTCAGATGGAATTAAAATGAAAGTGTCATCAACATACCTAAACCAGAAAGGAAATTTATATAAACTGGAGAGTTTTTCTTCAACAAAATGCATATAGATATCACATAAAAGAGGAGACAATGGATTACCCATGGCCAGACCCTCAGTTTGAAAATAGAAAGAATTGTTAAACTGAAAAGCAGTTTGCCTGACACAAATACTAACTAAATGCAGGATTTCATCAATCTCAATGGAAGAGTAATGAAATTCGCGCAACCTTCTTTCCAAACAATCAATTGCCCCTTGAACAGGCACATTAGTGAAAAGGGATTTAACATCTAAGGAAACCATTATATAATTGCAAGGAGAAAGGCGTTTAATTTTATCGTCTTTGTTGATAAAATGACTTCTCTTCTATCTTTTTTCAACACATTTCCCTTTTGCATATCCCTCTATCAGGTAGCGCCATCTGTCGCATTCTTCGCAACATTCTTTATCTTCAGTTCATTTTTGAACTTGTTCGTTTACTGACACGTGTATGCTGTAGCTGATGACGAGCTGTTATGTTTTTAGTTCGAAACGCGTCCTGTGTTTTGTTTTAATTTTATGGTGATTTTTTACAAACTTTTATTATTTTAATCCCTGAAGTAATTGTTTGGCGTTTCGATTCTGGATCGGTTCGCGATCCCTTATTCTCTGTGCATTCAATTTGTAGTTGCAGTAAATCATCATATAAATCTCCTCTCCTCTGAAATTTTCTCTTCGCCGCCTTTTCTCCGCCAATATATAGGTGTAAAATTATATATATAGTGTTACGAATATTGTAAATAGTTCAATTAAGCTCTATTCATAAGCTAATATTAGTTTTTGTTGCATTGAAATATCTCAATTTGTTGATTTTCTGCAAGCAAGTTGAACCTATTGAATTTCAATGGGAGTCTATGGAAAATTGGCGAAATACTGAAAATAGCTCCAAGTTGGCGTAACTTTTGACGACTGATTTTGGTCGACAAACTTGGCGACAAAGGCGGGTCCCCCCTCTTGGTAACCCACCTTATAGCGTCAGAAAGCTCTGACCAATCAAATGCTTTTCGCGGTATCTACGCAGATTTTCATTGACCCATTTCCAAAGCGTTACTTTTTTTTAAATATAGAAGGATATATTTTTTGGTACTACTTAGTTATCCCATCGACCAATTTTGCCAAATTATATAAATTGCCAAACCACTTGCGAAATTACACAAATTGATATAATTTTTATTTTAAATAACGAAAGAACAAATAAATTAGTATAACATTAATAAAAATACAAAAAGCAATTTAACAAATTACAACGACCATTTGGAAAATGATTTTTTCAAAGACTAAAATTTAAGACACAAAAAATCGCACGGAGTTGATCAGACATTACGTACGCCATGGATTAAACATTAACATTCCTGGACCCATCATGAACAAATTTTAAAAGAAATTTCAGTTTCACAATTTTCGGTACTGTAAATTTTTAAACTTCTACGGAGCTGATCATACATTACGCACGCCATGGATTAAACATTAACATTCCTGGACCAATTTTAAATGAAATTTCATTTTTAAACTTCTAAGCATCCCACAATATTACTTTTTACACCGTCGTATAGAGAAAAAAAAATGTATTTTTAAATGCAATTTGTTTGAAAGCTGTATCTCAATTTGTTTCTGAGTTATTACTTTTTTTTTTTTGTAGTTATTACTTTTTTGTCATAATGGCAACAGAAGTATCCATCTCTGTTGAAAGTAAAGGGAAAATACAGATTACTGTATAGACCAATCAGAACACGAATAAAATGCGGGATTCAGCTAATAAAACGCTTCAGGTATGTTTTTGATTTCTTACCCTGACCGAGGACAATAACTATTTTTCCAAATGGTTAATAAAACGTCGAAATAAAAATGACTTGGTGACGTAAACACGTGTAACTTGCTCAAAGTCAAGTGAATGTGACATTTACGATCAACCATTATTGGCATTTAATCTTATAGTTTGGTGATAGATTTTTGGTTGACGGGTAAGCTAAGTACATTTTTTTCCATCGGGGGCGACATTAAATTCTGAAAAAGCAGAATTCCTGTTTTCTAGTAAAAAGCGTTTTCTTGTAATTTTTTTTTTTTTTTTATAAATTCAACTGATCAGTTCTTGTAAACGTTTTCATTCGTCGAATTCGACGGGTTTCGACTCGTGCTATATAATATGTATCTCTAAATTGTTCATTGTTGAAAGTTTATTTTCAATTGTACTGATAATTTTTTTTTTTTTTTAATTTGGTTATATAGATATCGCCTTTTACTGTATCAAAAAAAAGTTCCATAAATATTCTGGTAGGGTTAAAAAGCATTTAAAATCTATGCCTGATTTATCTTTCTTGTCGGCTAATTAAAGTGCGTTCCAATTTTATTCTTTGACTTAACCCGGGAGAACTCGCTGCTTGAGATTTTCTCTCACAGTCGTACTTTAAGACTCTTATTTAAACAATTTTTCATTTTAATTAAAATTTCAAAATGTCATTTCAATTATTTTACCTCTTTTCTGAATAAAAATACTAAGCCAACCAAAAAAAGTTGATATTATATGAATGTAAAGTAAAAGAAAAGCAATTGGGCATTCTCACTAGCGAGTTCTCCCGGGTTAATACAGTTGCTGATAATTCTTTTTGTCGAAAACTGTACCAGAAGTCGAGAGTATTACTTGAATAATGTTTAATTAAGAAAAGGAAGAGGAAAAGGAAAGCTTTTATTGTAAAAGCGTTCCAGAGAAATTGCATTCACTGGAATCATACGAGATAAAATCGAAATCTCATTATGGGAAATCTTTCTGTTTAAGATAAGGGAAGACGCAAGTATTTGGTATGGCAAAGCGAAAATAAGACTGTTTTAAAAACTCTTGATTGTAGTTTAAAATTCGTTTTCCGATTTGATGCTAAACTGGGTTCGATGATATATGGGGCATACTCACAATCATTTGACTTTCAGGAATAAAAATCTGGTGAAATTAAATGTGCTAAAATAACATTTTAAACTTATAGACGAATGCCTTAATGATTCAAAATAAAGAAACAATGGTCAGCAGCGAAAAATGTTTTATTTAACTGAGGTTTAAGTTAAACTTGCGAGTAAT
Source organism: Maratus speciosus (assembly GCA_963932465.1). Taxonomy (NCBI): domain Eukaryota; kingdom Metazoa; phylum Arthropoda; class Arachnida; order Araneae; family Salticidae; genus Maratus; species Maratus speciosus. The sequence continues at coordinate 91,332,010 of OZ010786.1, read as the reverse complement.
TTTCCTTACCATTTTACCACTATAACTTTTAATTTTCTTCTAATTTTTTACTTATAATGAATTAGCATAGTACCCACAGGACATTCAAATAAGAAATAATAACAATGTAGTATTTTTATTACAAAATTTTGGTATAACATTGTCTTAAAGGGGTGTTAAAGAAGGGACAATAAGGAAAAAAAGGGGGACGGTATAGGAAAAAAGGGACGGTAAGGAAAGAAAAAGGGATGCTAAGGATGGAACGGTAAGGAAAATTACCACCTATTTTTAGGCAAATCATGTTAAGACTAAGTGATAGCCACAATGTTCATTGATTTTTAGCAACAGTTATTTACGTTGGATTAAATAAATAATAATAATTATCTCAAAAAGTGCAGAGATAAACCTTGGGGACGGTAAGACTACCAATAAAGCCACGATGCTTGAAACAGATATCTAATTCTGGTTTAAATTCTGCAGTAAATTTCCTGTCAAAGAATTTTAGTCATTCTTTCTCTAGCATACTTCAGCATGAGAAAAAAGTTGAAAAAAATTCTGCGGCTGCAAAAGATTTTCTGTATAATTTTAGCAAGAGGGACGGTAAGGAATCTAAAATTCAGGGACAGAATTAAAAAAAATAATAACAATGGGAAAAATGTGTGTAGGTTAATTTTTTCCTACTTATTTATATAAAACAATAATCCCAGTTTCGGAAAAAAACTATATATATGGAATTACTTTTATTGAAACAATTTTATACAGACGGCTCCAAACTCAAAAATCAGCATAAGGGACATGGGACGGTATAGGAAATTCCTGGTATATTTGGACTCCCAACATCGTTCCAAACTTATTTATCTCGCCAATATTGTTATACAGCCATGCAGTGGGATGTTCCCCAGTATATGAAATAAAAAACTCACAAGAATCTCTCTATTCTAAAAAAAAAGTAACTAACGCTGTCACCGCCGCCGGTTTTGAATTTTTTGTGACCGGACCCTAGACCGGAAACGAAGAAAGACGAAGGTCTTTCTTCGTTAATATTAAGAAAAATATTGCATACAAAAATATGAAAATCGGTAGTATTATAGAGAAATGTTTGATAAACACGCTGATGCAGACAGTTTTCAAATCGAAGAATTATTTAAAGAGATATTTAATGCTAAAGTTGGACAAAATAGTTCCATTAAAAAAGTTTTATAGGAGCAAACACTACGCATGGGAATTTAATCAGTTTTAGATCATTTTATACGTTGGAAGTTCCCGGTGTGCAGATAGCATTTATTTTTTTAATTTGACTTATTTTTTGAGGTTTTATTTATATTTTAAATTCAAATTTTCAGCATTTCGAGAGATATTTTCGAAAATGGTATTAATTTAAACTGTTGCCAACTGTATAAACAGCGCAAACAATAATGTTTGCTTCAAATTAAAAATTTATTTACACGTGACTATTATAAACAGAAAAACCCCCTTCAAATTCGAATTAAATAATTACGTATATAAAGCAGGAATATTGAAAATTACGTCATTAAAACTATATTTACACGTGAATTTTAAAAGAGAAATGATATTGTAAATTTAATAAATTCATTAAAATGCGTTAGAAGTTTTAAATAGGAGAAATTATATTATATTTAAAATGAACATAAAATAATATTGCAAAAGAGTTTAAATTAAATTAAAGAATTGCGCGAGACATTTATTTGATATTTTGAGATGATCTTTTCAGCTATTTTTGTGAATTCTAAAACAGCGCAAATAATATTTCATTTCTAACAAAAGTATTTTCACGTGAATATTAAAAAGAGAAAGAAAAGTTTGGTGAAAATTACGTCAGATTAAAAACGATACATTTAAAATGTCTTAATTAAAAGAACTTTCTTTTCGCTTTGTTAAAAAATACTGTGAGACAAAGACTCTTAACTCAATTCATTTTATATTAGCTTATTTTGAAATGTTTAACTGATTTTATTTAATCAAAAACTAAAACAGCCATTGGATCTTTTAACAGCAGCTGATTTGGCCTTAAAATTCTTCAATCAAAGAGAAATAAATAGGAACCCTTTTTTATAGGGAGATCGCCACTGTTTTTTAAATTGTAATTCAATCTTCCGAAATCTTTTTAAAGCCGATCAAATTAGCGTACTTTTAGAGTCTGCGGCGTCTGAACGGGGGTTGGCGAGCTTAGCTCGTAGGGAGCAGAGCCCCCTAATATGTACTAAAATAAAATTTAGGGACTGAAAAGTTGAAAGATTGTGAGAATGCCCCATATACCAATGGATATATCAAAATACCGGACATTTTTGATATATTCGAAAATATCATGATAGTCGAGTCTCTATATAGAGAAATTCATTGTTCAGGTAAAAAAAATTGGGTATATAGAAAAATTCGTTGCATAGAGAATGACGTAAAAATTTCTAATTAATGAGTAAATTTGAAAATTTTTTTCTTTAAGTAATTGAAATACATATAAAGCACAAATAATTGTACAACAATTACACGCAGGTGCATAAATATCTCTCTATTCTAAAAAAAAAAAGTAACTACCGCTGTCACCGCCGCCGGTTTTGAATTTTTTGTGACCGAAGGTCTTCTCCGTTAATATTAAGAAAAATATTGCATACAAAAATATGAAAATCGGTGGTATTATAGAGAAATATTTGATAAACATGCTGATGCAGACAGTTTTCAAATCGAAGAATTATTTTAAGAGATATTTAATGCTAAAGTTGGACAAAATCATTCCATTAAAAAAGTTTTATAGCAGCAAAAACTATACATGGCAGTGTAATCATTTTTAGATCATTTTATGCGTTAGAATTTGCCGGAGTGCAGATTGCATTAATTTTTTTTTTTTGATTCATTTTTTGAGGTTCTATTTTAAATTCAAATTTTCAGCATTTCTAGAGATATTTTTTACATTATTTTAGAAAATGGTATTCATTTATACTGTTGCCAAATGTATAAACAGCGCAAACAATAGTGTTTGCTTTAAAATTAAAAATTTATTTACACGTGACTATTATAAACAGAAAAAATCATTTGGAATTAGAATTATATAATTATGTACAAAAAGCAGGAACTTACTAAAAATTACATCATAAAAAGTATACACGTGAATTTTAAAAGAGAAAGGACATTGTTAAATAATAAATTCATTAACATGCGTTAGAAGTCTTAAATAGGAGAAATTACGTCATATTTACGTCACATTACAGTTATTACATAAAATGAACACAAAATAATATTGCAAAACAGTTTAAATTTAGAAATTGCGCTAGACATTTGATATTTTGAGAGGATCTTTTCAACTATTTTTGTTAGGATAGCGCAAATAATATTTCATTTCTAACAAAAGTATTTTCACGTGAATATTTAAAAGAGAAAGAATAGCTTGGTAAATATTACGTCAGATTAAAAACGATTAATTTAAAATGTCTCATTTAAAAGAACTTTCTTTTCGCTTTGTTAAAAAATACCAGGAGACAAAGACTGTTTACTTAATTGCTTTTATATTAGCTTATTTTGAAATGTTACACGTGTCTACGTTATCAAGTTATTTTTATTTCGACGTTTTATTTGTATTTTTATTAATGTTGTACTAATTTATTTGTTCTTTCGTTATTTAAAATAAAAATTATGTCAATTTGTATAATTTGGCGAGTGGTTTGGCGATTTGTATAATTTGGCGAAATTGGTCGACGGGATAATCAAGTAGTACCGCAGCGGATTTGGCGTTAAAATTCCCCAATCAAAGAGAAATGAATAGAAATCCGTTTATAGGGAGATCGCCACTGTTTTTTAAATTATAATTCAATCTTCCGAAATCTTTTTAAAGCCGATCAAATTAGCGTGCATTTAGAGTCTGCGGTGTCTGGACAGGGATTGGCGAGCGTAGCTCGTAGGGGGCCGAGCCCCCTAGTAATATAAAGATATTTAAAATACAAATTAAAAATATCTTAAAATACATAAGAAAAACCTAGAACGTTTTCAACGATTACAAGGCCGTCATCAGTAGGATTTAAATGTATTTTCTTTGCGCTTATTCGAGAATTGTCCAGAAGAAAAGCACTGTAATTTTAATTTAAATGTTGTATGTCAGAATTAAATTCACCATCAAAGTGCGTCAGAGTTAAATAATAACAACATTTAAATCCTACTGATGACGGCCTTGTAATGGTTTAAAACGTTCTATGTTTTTCTGATGTATTTTAAGATATTTTAATTTGTACTTTAAATATCTTTATATTATATTTATGCACCCGAAAGTAATTTTTGTACAATTATTTGTGCTTTATAAGTATTTTAATTATTTAACTCAAGGTGAATATAGCACTAGAATTTTAATTTTCATTTATCGATTTATTTTTGAAGTTTTAATTAAGATTTTAAAATGTTAACTCTAAATATTAATTTTATATTGTATTTTTTAATTATTTTATCAGTTTTAAAACATTGCCTTATAATGGTATAGCAAAAACTTTTGTAGCAAAGAAAGTTGATAAAGCAAACTTTTGTAGCAAAGAAAGTTGATAAAGCAAACTTTTAATTAAAGTGTTATGATGAATTTTCCGTAATTTTTATATTGTGTACTAATTTACATTAAGATTATAAAAAAAACTTAAATTATATGCGTACAATGTCCTGTTATAAAGGACAGCTTACACGTTGAAAATGTTATATGTGTTAATAGTGTTTTTTGCTTTAACTGCCATAATTTACTCAGAATTTATTTTAAAAATAATTGCTGGTGGGGCTCCAAGTAATTTTTTTTACCACTGTTGAAATTTAGTTTAGTCACAGCATACACACACAATATTTTTACGCATGAAAAATTTCCCCCTAGTTAACCCCTTGAGGAACGGTGGGATATATTAAAGTTTTTCACCAGAAAAATTTAATAAAATTTTACTATTATAACTTAGGTGGAAAAAAGTTTTAAATTGCTTTTCTTTACTTTGAAATGAAATTTTTCGAAAATTCTGGTCTGACTTCAGCATTATCGAAACACAATTACTTGCCCCTGAAAGAGTTAAAGAAATAATTTTAAATTCTTTCAGTTTTAAGTTCAAGGGCTTAGTGATGTCGGAGAATTTGGCAACATCTAAAATCCATTACAATTTCAGGAAATCTTTTAACTAATTACCAACCAATTTTAAAACTTTCTTCCAAAAATCCGCATTGTAACTTTGGCAGAAATGCCCCAATAAAAATAAATTTGAAAATGACTTTAAAAAACCACATTTTGTTCCCTAACAGCTTGATAGCTTACTCTATTTTTTTCATTTCCCTGCGTAGATTCTTTTTTCTTTCACTAGTACTTTCTTTGCCAAGAAACGAGCTTGTCGGTTATCAGGTGCTTATAAATAAGAACTTCCCGAAAGAAGAAAACAAATTCACGTGGAAAATTAAATTGTTTAAGTTGTTTTTAAATGTTTAAAAGCTTTTTATGCAAAAATTTGAAAACGTAAACACTTAATCTGGCAAGCTAGCTCCGAAAATTTTAAAATACCCCTTGTTTATAATTTATTTTTAGAAAAGATAGTTTACGAAGAGCTATTTCACTGAAGTTAAGGGAAGTTACTTAATTTTGTTTTACAGGAACTTTTTTATACGGTTTTGATTTAGCACAAATTGAACCCTTTAACCCGGCAAACTTTAAAATACCATAAAAAAAAACTTGTTATAAAAAAGATTGAAAGGTAGCAAATATAATACAGGATGAGTTATAGACGCTTTACTTTAGTGTATTCCAAAAAGTATTATTCATTGTACAAAACAAAAATGTTAACTCTTAACTGCCGTTAGAAGTCTCACAGATCGCTGCTTTTTTTAATTTTAGCAGTTTAACTTGTAACTTTTAATTTAACTATATTAGACATTTAGGGAAATTTTGTTTCGTTTGAAGCTCTTAACCCTTTATATCCCAAATTATGAATTAAAAACTACATTTCCTCGAAACATTTTACCCTTGCATTACTATGATACAGTACAAGATATATGCACTAAAATTAAAAGATTTTTTTTCTTTTTGTTAATTATGGCTCATTACTTGATGTGGTACTTCAAAATACCGTTGGTTTACGGTATACGCTTGGACAAAAATCGAGACAAAAAACTATATAAAAAATTTTCTTGTTATTTTAATGCGACTTATGCATATATTTAGTGCATATATGTCTATGATGTATATATGATTAGATTATATGCTGTTGGTGCATCATCAGTGATCATTTCTCCATCAGAAGAATATTTTACAGTTGTAACACTATCGTCCGATGGAAAGCCTATCTGAAAGAAATTTCGAAGCTTTTATTCGTAAAAATTTAAAAGGATTCATAAAAATGCTAAAAATATTTCTAGATTTTTATTCTAATTTGTAATTTTTTTCCATTTAAAAAATAAAAAATAAAAAAATACTTTTTCTAAAGATAAAAATAACTTTTGCTTTATTATTCATCAATGTCATACATAAATCATACAAATCTTCCCCTACATTGTATCAAAATCCATCTGTCCCACTCACGCATCCCTAGTAAATATATACGTTTTTATGCACCACGTATATTCAAATGATAAAAGTCTAAATAGAAATCATGTTCAACCTAGTCCCGACGGTACTCAAAAGTAACGCTTTGAAAAGTGCTTCGTAATGTAAGCAAACTGAATTATTCTTTACCAGAACATATTTAGCGTTGATCATAGTCAAGGATCTATGACTTATGATGATCAATGTCAAGTGATCTATTTAAAACAAGAAAGAAAAAATGATAGTCTTCCCTTTAAAATTTAAGATGTTTCCAAGCAAAAGTTTGGGATACCATGTCAGAAAAGAAAATGGAGGCAAAATTTACACTCACACGAGCCAAAATAGCTCCGTAAACAATTTTCAAGTTTACTGGAACTGGTATTGCTATCTGTCGATAGTCAAGGGAAGTATGTACTATTGTTTCCTAAAAGTAGGGGAGACTTGGGAGACTTTATCCCTTTTTCAGTTTTTAATTTTTATTTTGAAAAAAACAAAATAAAAAAAATGTTTCCAGCTATTATTAAAGGATTATGTGTCTTCTTGTAGTATTTTTTTTTTTTGAAAAACCATTTTTAAAAAAAAAACAAATTGTTTTCCAAAAAATAAAAAAGGATCATGTCTCCTCAGTTGCAGGGAGACTTGATCCTTGAAACAGATGCATTGAAATGATTCAAATTAAGTAGTAGAAATCAAATTTATTGTTGACTAACATGTAAAAAGTGAGAAAAACACAATGATTCAAAAACATTTTCAAAGTTTGAAAAATCAACTGTAAATATTAAAATTATTGCAGTTCGAAGAATTCCACCAAGCATGGTTGATTTTGGTACTTTTTTGACAATGTCATCATAATCCACAAAACTATTATCATTTTCTGGATAAATAAATTGGTCGAAATTAAATCCTCGTTTTCTTAGAAAATTAATTTCACATTCAGATGATAAAATCTTTTAAATTTTTCCTACGAAATGACTAATTTTCTTCTTTCCCAGAAATCGCACAATGACAAAGTCATTTTTATCAATCGACAAATTTTTGGGATCTTCAATGATTTCATCAGAATGTTCATCAAGTGGATCTGAGTCGGTTGAATCATAAACACTAACTGCTTTTATAACATTCTGAAGATTCGGGGTCTTTCATTTTTAGTGTTTTTACTTTCTTTCTTGAGATATGAGTTTTTTCGATTTTTGTCTTTTTATTCAGGTGGCGTCCTTGTATTTGTTCTTTATTCTGTCTTTTAGTTAGTGTGCTTGTCAAAATTTTTGAAGACCCTTTTTTCATTTCTTTAGATTTTCCCATTTTTGGTAATGAAACTTTAGAGAAGGCTTGTATGTCTTCTGATGTCATTATGTTTGGTTTAACTGTAATTTTTTTTTTACTACTTGTCGGAGTTAATGGTTGATTAGTGACGAAAAATGATAAAAAATCATCTTCAAAAACTCCTATTTAAGGAATATATTCCAGTGATTTTAAACCCATTTATTATGTTAGTTGACACCATGGCTTTAGGACTGGCAATTCCAATCAGTTCAGCAATTTGATAAATTGTTGTCCTTTGAGCAGGATGATTAGTCATCCAGTCTTGAGCAGCCACGTTAAAATATCTTTTAAGTGGTCCACATACAGTACGATCCAGAGGCTGCAACTTTTGAGAAGTGTGCGGTGATATTTTTAAGAAAATTATTACATCTTCTTTGGCATAATTCAAACTCTCAATGCTTATATAGTTATGATTATTTTTTACGATTAACACTTTACTGTTTTGATTATAATAGCTTGCATTCTTTACGAAGTGTTGTAATTTTTTTAAAAGTTAGACGTATGTCTTACATGTGCATTCATCCACCATGTGCTTGCTAACCATCATATGCAGCCACATATTAATTTACTATCTTTGTCAATCATCTAAAATCAAGGCAACCATATTCTAACTAATACAGATAATATCTAAATGTCACTATGAGAAGTAGGGGATTAATAAAATTTAACATTAATTTAGCTTAACTTTGGTTTGGGGACATTTGATCCCCAGGATCAAGTCTTCCCATAAAACAGGGATCAAGTGTCCCTAATGTTCATGTTTGTGGGAAAAAATGCTAAATCAAAAATAAAGAAACTGTATTGGATTTAAATAACAACATTTAAGCAGTGAGGAATGTTAGTATATTATATCAATGAAATGAAGTAATTTAGTTATATTTAGCAAAAAATATGAAACTCAAACTACATACTCAAAAAGAAGTTTGATTGTAAGAAAACAGAGATTACCTTCTTACAACAAAAATAAAAATGACTGAATGAAATTATGTTGCTAGATCTATTGATAAGGTATCACTTTATTAATTCTTCCAGTTTCAAAGACTTAATTGCATTTTTTCTTTGGTTTTAGACCTAGGGATCAAGTCCCCCTAGCCCTAGGGATCAACTCTCCCAAGTCTCTCCTATTATTGCGAATGCATTCAATGAGTATGTTATTTGGGATAGAAAACTGTAGTACTTTAAAATACCGCCGGGGCATAAAGAGTTAATATCGCTAGAGACTTCTGAATAGGGTAATTTTAATTATACCAGTCCTGAACTTAAAATTTTGTACAGAAACAGTATCCCATGCGCTAATCTAGTATTTTATTCGTCGTTCGATCCACTGCTTTCAGAGACTGCTCACGGTAATTATGCGACAATTTCTGTCAGTTGTTAATGGCCACAGTTAATGTCACAGTAGCTAAAGGATTTAAATGGACGATTTATTTTCTAACTTATAACTGCTCAGCTTTCTTGATGCTGAAAGTGGAAAGTTTCCGTATTGACAAATCCCTATATTTATATTCTAATGCCATTATGTTTGTACAATACACCCCCCACCCCCCCCCCCCAAAAAAAAGAATAAATAAGTAAATAAAAAATCCGAACGATGGTCATTATTTTATTTGTAAAAATCGCAGGAATAAATATGCTTGCACAAAAGCTCCCTGTGATGTATTATTTTCTACAAAATTGTTACAAAAAATTTTTCTTCGGAGTTCATCTACACATTGAAATTGTACCAAACTTTAAAAATTTCATTACTTTCTCCTAAATTTGACATCATATTTGATTCTGCGGTAAATCGTACCTCTCGGATACCAAACAGGGAGTTATCCGGTTAGAAATTATGCAGATTTAAAATTTGGAACTCCTAATGTTAAATTCTTTTTTAAAAGCTTTAAATTCATATATGTATATATATATTTTAAATTAATTTTGAAACTACATATACATTTTTAAATTAATTTTAGAAAAAAAATATTAACTCTAAGCTATGAATTAAACAGATATCGATTTCTAGAAGCTTCAAATATGCGAATTCAAAATTACCTCAAAAATTACTTCGCGGAATGAGCTGTATCTTAAAAAATTATGACGATTTGTTAAATGACGATTTGTTTTACAACTGTTAAAAATGAACGGCACACTAGGACTTCCAAATTTTAAACATGCATAATTCCTAAACTACTTGACTGAATTTCTTCCCGTTTGATATCCCAAGGGCAAATATACAGAAAAATCCAAATATGATGTGAAAATTAGGTGTTAGTATGGAAATTATTAAAGTTGGACTCCAAAGCTCCCCTATCCCGCCCTCTGCCCCAAACATTTTTTAACCAAATGCCCTGAACCCCCTGAAATTAATTGGATACGTGTTTCACATTTTACTGAAATTCCGACTCGTTCCCAAGATGGAGAGGGCTGGGTGGGACATTTGGCGAGCCCTGTATACAGGGTGTATCTGAACTCTTAGGGCAAAACTTTAAGGGGTGATAGTACACGTACACATCAAGACAAACAATATGACAAACAATAGGAAACTAGGGGTTCCAAACGTCTTCCGAAGGAGGTAAGAGCCATTAAAGTTTAGGGTCCAAAATTTCAAATGATTTTAGAAAACGGAACAATTGGTCGATTCGCTTGCGGTTTTCACTAAAACTATTCTTTATGGTTTATGTCAGTATTTTCTTGAAAATAAATTTTAAAGATAAAGTACAAAAAATGCCGATAGAGGGCGCTTTAGACTTTGGAGCAACGAACAATTATTTTTTACCGTTATTTTTTGTACTTCATTAAATGCTTTCACAAGCTTAAACTTAAATTTTGAGCTCAAAATCTGAATCGTTAGGAGTGGTTAAGTAGCGCAAACTGAACTGTGTTCAGGAGGGGGTTCAAATTTCAACTCCTGAACACAGTTCAGTTTGCGCTACTCTTAACCACTCCCAACGATTCAGATTTTGAGCTCAAAATTTAAGTCTAAGCTTTTGAAAGCATTTAATGAGATACAAAAAATAACGGTAAATAATACTTGTTCGTTGCTCCAAAGACTAAAGCGCCCTCTATCGCCATTTTGTACTTCATCTTTAAATTTTATTTTCAAGAAAATACTGACATAAAGAATAGTTTTAGAAAAAAACTGCAAATGAATCGACCAATTTTTTCCTTTTTTTATAATCATTTGAAATTTTGGACTCTAAACTTTAATGGCGCCTATCTCCTTCGGAAGACGTTTGAGACCCTTAGTTTCCTATTTAATATTGTTTGCCTTGATGTGTACTATCACCCCTTAAAATTTTGCCCAAGAGTTTAGATACACCCTGTATATATATAGGGTGACTGAGCCTGTAGTTGATCAATTAGGAATAATTTCGACTTTCAGAGCTTCTCTCGTCTGCCTTTCTTGTCGTAAATCTACTTTATCCTTTTTAATGCTGATTAAAACTGTGTTTATCACGTTCGTCAACTCTGTATCATTATCTCGTGATTCTGTTCTTAGTGTGCTAACTGTAGTTTCGTTAGTATTTGATCATCCACTGCTACAGCGCGTGTCAATAGTTTAAGCAAAATAACAATTTTAAAATAAAACTAAATATTTATTTTATTTCAATACCTGTCTTGTATATGTTAATAGCAGTTTTAACACTATATTCAATAAAATTATCTTTTAAATTTTATTTCAAACCATGGAATTTAAAAATCGAGCAAAAATAACCGTGTCAAAAGTTTAAACACAAAATCGTTTTTATGCAAATTTTACAAACTGACGTAAGCGGTTGCGCACATAAACAATTTCTGGGTGTATAAGAAGCAGTCAGTTGTTTTTGAGTTAGTACAAAATGCCTAAGTCGTAAGAATTTTCAGAAGGAGGAGGTGATAAATATCTGGAGTATGAGAACAAAACATAGTTCTCTTTCTGAAATTCCAAGTGCATAAAAAAGATCAAAACGAGGTATTCATCAAGTTTTGGCTCGTGGTAATGATTTCAAACGAAAATTCCGTTCAGGAAGGCTACGAATGACTATTTTGGGCAGAGACCGCCGCATCAGAAACTTGGCTTCAACTGGCAATTACTCTTTTTTGCAAATAAAACATGAAGTTGGAGGACAAATATCAAATAAAACTTTTCATAGAAGAGTTTTGGAATCGGAATACATCAAAAATTGTAAAACGGCTCGGTTACTATGTCTGAAACGACACCATAAAGAAGCTAGTAGATTACAGTGGACCAAAGACCATGTCATTTAGTGATGAGTGGCTGAATGTCATATTCAACGATAGAAAAAAAAATGGAACTACGATAGCCCTGATGGGTTTAAGTACTATTGGCATGATCTCAGCAAAGAACCTAGGAGTATATTTAGGCGACAACATGTTGGTGGCTGTGTAATGGTATGGGAGCTATTTCTTTCAATGGCCAGACATATCTAGCATTCATCAGTGGTCGTGTAAACTCTGAAAACCATCAAGAGACACTTAGGAATCATTTGCTCCCTGTTGCCGAGGGTTTTTTTTTTTTTTTTTTGGGGGGGGGGGTGATTATTTCAACATGATAATGCTTCGATCCATACCTCAAACTCAACTTCAACGTGGCTTAAATCAGAAAAAGTATCTGTTTTGAAATGGATGGCAATTAGCCCTGATTAAAACCCTATAGAAAATAGGTGAGGTATTCTCACTCATGCAGTTTATCCAAATGGAAAGCAGTATTTTTTAGTTAAAGATTTGAAAGATGCCTTTGAGAACGCGTGGTTTAAAATTGAACTAGAAACAATACAGAACCTCATTCTATCAATGGAAGACCGTACATTTAAAGTAATTCAGCAGAATGGAGCAATAATCAAGTATTAATTTTTTTTTTCTGCTTCTACTAAAGACTAAAGAGCTACTGTGCTTAAACTTTTGCGACACTCATTTTTGTTCTTTTGATAAATTCTACTTAAGATAAATTTTAAAGCACAAATCTGTTAAATGTCTTTTTAAAACTATAATTTGTAGGTCATGGGTAAAGGAAAGTAACTTTCAGTCAATAAAATTTTATTTTGAAATTTTATGTTGTGCTTAAACTTTTGACACATACTACATTAGTTACCTCTGATACAGAAGCTTATAATAGGTCTCAAAGTAAATAAATAACTACGACGAAGCAAACAGTAAAAACCATGCGTACATTACAAGACTTCATTTGATACGATATAATATTAACGGATCAACTACCGGCGATTGATCAACGACTGGTTTATTGTAATAAATAAACATAACTTCAGTAAAAAATAAATTCACTTTGGTAAATAACGAATAGACTTTTGTTTCATACATGATCACAAAGCTGTACTTATGTAAAATAACAAATACATTCTCTGAAACGAGTTACATCAGTGGTATAAAATTTCGTGCCACGCGCGTTATCACACAATCATTAACCCGGGAGAAATCGCTGCATGAGATTTTCTCTCACAGTCGTACTTTTTTAAGACTCTTATTTAAATCATTTTTTCATTTTAATTAAAATTTCAAAATGTTTTTCAATTATTTTTCCTATTTTGTGAATAAAAGTACTTAAGCCAACCAAAAAAAGTTGATATTAGATGAATGTAAAGTAACAGAAAAGCAACTGGGCATTCTCAATAGAGAGTTCTCCCGGGTTAAGAATGAAATGATACATGGATTATTGATTGTTGCCATCTAATACTTTTAAAATCAACAAAAACTTGAAACTAATGCAATCTCCCTATAGGGAAGACCGGGGGAATGGCGACACCTTAAGGGAATTTAAATTTTTTCACCTCTAAAAAATGTTTATTTTTAAACAGTAAAAATTCTAAAGCTGAATCATGATCTTTAGTATCTGTATAAATTTAACCGTAATTATAACTGCAACATAAACACCCATAAAAAAAACTTCATTCAACGTCTGCACATTGGCGCGATTACCCAGGATACTGGAGTAATTCCGTCACTGTATCGGGGTAATGACGCCTCTCTTTAATGACTTAGTAAATACGTCAAATGGATATTAGGAAACACATAACCTACCGAAGATATTTAAAAAGCAATTTAGAAAGCAAAAGTAATTTGTCAGTTACAATTTAACTCAAATTGAAAAAGCACAAATATATGTTTCTGCTGAATCGGCTCCACTACATTCAAATGAGGCCATTTCTCACCCGATTTGCATGGTGGCGGCATTACCCCGAGAGAACAATATGGCGGTAATCCCCAAGCAAAGCCAAAAGAACCGAAATTGTTCAACACATTGCATCAAAATGTCGGCGAATGCATGTAGATTACGGGTAATATTATCTTAAACACCTAATGTTACAATAAAAGGTGCTTATCCCTACTCATTTGAAGCTCCAAAATAAGAAGCAACTAATTGAAAACTAAATTTTTCACTAGAACAAACGAACGACGTGCAGCAAAATAACTCTCACTCTAGGCACTGTTTCTATTGCTGGCCGCTATAGTTCAGGCACATTCACTATCTCAAACAGCCCTTAGTTTTTAAACTAGGCGGGGTGGCGCTATTCCCCCGGTCTCCCCTACACATATGAGGCATTCTCACAAAAATGTAACTTTCAGGAATAAAAATCTGGGGAAATTAAACTTAATAAAATAATTTTAAAATTATAGACGAATGCCTTAATGATTCAAAATAAATAAAAAATGATCAGCAGCGATGATTTTTTTAATCATTTAACTGAGGTTTAAGTTAAACTTGTGAGCTTAATTTTCCTTACCATTTTATCTCTTTAACTTCTTATTTTCTTCTAAATTTTTACTTATAATGAATTTGCATAGCACCCACAGAACATTCAAATAAGAAATAACAACAATGTAGTATTTTTAGTACAAAATTTTGGCATAATATTGTCTTAAAGGGGTGTTAAGGAAGGGACGGTAAGAAAAAAAAAAAAAAAAAGGACGTTAAGGAAAATAAAGGGTCGGTAAAGAAAATTACCACCTATTTTTAGGCAAATCATGTTAATACTGATAGCCACAATGTTCAGTGATTTCTAGCAACAGTTATTTACATTGGATTAAAAAAAAATAATTTACTACGAAAAATGCAGGAATAAAACTTTGAGGACGGTAAGACTACCAATATCAAAGCACGATGCTTGAAATTGATAGTTAAATGCCGATTTAAATTCTGCAGTAAATTTCATGTCAAAGAATTTTAGATATACCTTCTCTAGCATACCTCTGCATGAGATAAAAGTTGAAAAAAAAAAAATTCTAGCTGCATCTGATGTGATTTTCTGTATAATTTTAGCAAGATGGACGGTTAGAAATCTAAAATCCGTGGACAGAGTTAAAAAATAATAACCGTAAAAATGTGTGCAGGTTAATTTTTTGCTACATATTTATATTAAACAATAAATTCCAGCTTCATAAAAAAAATTACATCAAATTACTTTTATTGAAACAATTTTATACAGACAGCTCCAAACTTAAAAATCAGCGTCGGGGACACTGTGCGGTATACGAGTTTTCCTGGTATTTGGGCCCCCAACATCGTCCAAAACTTATTTATCTTGTTAATATTGTTATACAGACAATGGGGTGTTTTTTAACATAAGGAAAAAAAAACAAACAAAAAAACAAGAATATGTACTAAAACAAGATAGCACAAGGAAATATTACAACACTAGAAAACAGGAATTCTGCTTTTTCAGAATTTAGTGTCGCCCCCGATGAAAAAAAAAATATGTATATATAAATAGTCCAAAACATATTTCAATTTTAAGGCTTAAAGCACAAACTTTTATTTTATGTAAAATGACGTCATTCGCATCCGCTTAAGAATTCCGCATTTACGATCCACTCTTAAACATCTACAGTAAAGCATGCATAGGATGTCACTATCTCAAAATAATACACAAATGCAGCAAAAAGATACCGTCATTAAAGAAACTGGACAAAAAAAGGGCTATCTAATGATTCATAGATATTCATTTGTTTGTAACATTAATATAGACGATTTCAGTCGTGACGTCAGTCATGACGTTTTCGTTGGAAACCGATTCCAAACAAACGGTTGCTATGTTGTATTTTCTATTTTGTTTGTGTGTTGCAGCTATATCTTTCATTTATATCTCACATCTAAGTGTTTTAATACTTGATATGTACTGGTAACATTTTTCACGATTTATATTTAAAAAGAAATGACGCATAGCAACCGTTTGTTTGGAGTCAGTTTCCAACCAAAACGTCTTGACTGACGTCACACTGAAAGGGTCTACAGATACTTAAAATTAAATATAGTTTATAATAGCTCCATGTTTTATTATTCGTAGAAATTATTCGTTTATATTTTTTTCAAAATAGCACGTGTTTTAATTACATTTTCTTTCGGTTGTTATGAGAAAATGGCAACAAAAAGATATAATTGCTATTTTTCAACTATTTATTTATTTTGAAAAGCAGTAAACCAACGTTTAAAATGCACAAATAATGCGTGAAAAGCAGCAAACAGCTGTTTCGAATCTACAGCGAGATTCTTCTTCAGTGCAAAATGGGGAAAAAAGAACAGCGTGCAAGAAAAAGCAAGGCTGAGCCAACGCACGCTGTTCTTTTTTCCCTATCTTGCACTGAAGAAGAATCTCGCTGTAGATTCGAAACAGCTGTTTGCTGCTTTTCACGCATTATTTGTGCATTTTAAACGTTGCTTTACTGCTTTTTAATATTCCAGCACAAAGGCTTTAATTGCTATTTTAATATTTATTTATTTATTTATTGAATAACAAACATACGACTTGTGTGCTTGACATGAGAGCCCGCTTATAAGTCGGAGACAAGATAGCACAAAGAAATATTACAACACAAGAGAAATACACCCTAGGAGTTCCACACAAGGTGTGTGTGCAATGGAACCAGCGGGAATCGAACCCACAAACTCTTACGCTCGCAAGCGATTAGCAGACTGGTACTTTGACCATTCAGCCACAGAGTCCCCATTTTTCAACTATTTTTCATTTACTTTCTATATAAATGGAGTACTTGAGTTGCCAAAATTAAACAAATGGTGCTAAAAACTACAAAAAAAATTAATATTTCAAAAATAAATGGAGATACAGTTTTCAAACAAATTGCATTTAAAAGTACTTTTTCCCCCCAATACGATGGTATAAACGTTGAAAATGTGCGATGCTTAGAAATTAAAAAAATCGCTATAGAGCATTTCATTGTACAAAGATATATCTGCTTTGTTTATCTCCTGTAGCTTCTGTAAGGTAACGTTATTTTTTGGAGACAAAATAATCTAGGAGAAAGAAATAGCATACCGTTCCGGGGCTAATAAAAGTTATTATTCAGGGACTTAAAAATCAAAATTATGTGAGAATGCCTCATGTATACTTAATACATACACGGAGTGTCTTATTTAATTCCTAAACTATTAGCTTGTTAATTTTCGAGTTATACATCCAGTTACAAAAATGTTTTAGATATCTAAATCTATTGAGATGTCTTCATAATTCTGAGTCTTTTCTGCCAATAAAATTTTTAACGGGTAACACGAAAAGTGTTTTATTTTTTAACTATGAAAGTCTACCGAGTTATATGGGGTGTTTCACAAACATAGTAGACTAAGTCCATTTTGAAAAAATGAGATAGTCCATTTAGAAAGTGCATAAAATCTGTTTTATTTATTCCTATAGTGAACCAGGGATGTTTTCACATTACTTTCACGTATATGCCATCTGTTTAGACTTGCTTTATTGTGGGAGTGAATAAAACAAATTTTGTCCCCTTTCTAAATAGACTATCTCAATGTTTTTTTTTTTTTCAAAATTGACTTGGTCTACTATGGTTATGTGTGAGCCCCTTATATTATAATTCGAATTTTCAGTATTTTCACGCACTAAAAATGGGAAAACAGTGTTTACAATATTTCTAGTTTTTTTCTTTAAGTAGAACCAATTTGAACCACGTTTCAAATTTGACTAAGGTACATACCTCTTTTGCTAATGACATAGATTCTTTAAAAAATAATTAAAAAATAATAATAAAGATTTTTAAAACACCGACTGAAATCCTTTTTATACTAACATCAAGACATTATATCCATGAGAGCTAAAAATAACGTCCGTTTGTTTGGATAAAGTGACCAACATAGTGATAAAATAAACTAAAACTTATCAATTTTAAGTATCTGAATGTTGGTCAGGGATAATCTGTCAAGATTATATAATTTCGCATCAGTATTGATAAACATCTGCGGAAGAAACGCATCAAGTTTCTATTGCAATATAAATTTGGTTTACAGTTTTTTTTATTTTTAAATAAAGAAGGAAGACAAATGTGAAAAACGAAACCGCCTTATTTGCAGATTTAGCCCTTATCGAGCGCAAGCTTTTTATACATGATTCGCCCCCCTAGGTTGTTATTGTATTCAGTGAATATTTGCAGGACTGCCACAAACGACTATATTTATATTCTATTTACACCACTATATTTTAAAAATAAATTTTATAGTATATTTTTCTTGCACATGTTAGCAAAGTACAGTCGTGGGAAAAAAAGTACAAATTGTCGTAGAAGAAAGTTACTGGTACCGAACGATTGGAAAAAAAAGTATCTTTAAATGATGTATACAAAATTTGCTTAGAGGGCCATCTACATATTAAAACGAACACAAACTTCATTTTTTTTTCAATGACAATACCCAATTTTAACAAGGTATTTCAAATCTTCGGTTCAAACTATGCCTAGACACCAAATTTAAAGTCATTTGAATGATAAGTTTTTGAATTATATAAATTCAAAATTTAGTGCTTCTAATGTTAAATTACATTTTCATATTTTTATTAATATCTCCTGAAATTATACTCCTATGTGCTAATTTTTTGTGAAACAATAATACTAAAATACCCAAACATAAATACGTTGAACTTGCAATTTTTATAATTTTATGATATGAATTATGAAATTAATATTCGAAAAATTTTTGAATTACAACCTACTATTTTTTTATGGCTTTAGATTTATTAAGCCATGCTTTTCCAAAATTTCATATTTTTCTTCCAAGTAGTTTTCAAATTATGCTTAAAAAATGGCAAAATGATGATTTATGGGGCCGTCTATGACAGGGTTGTAAAAAACCCGGGTTTTTTGTTAAAAACCCAGCCCGGGCGGGTTTTATTAAAAAACCCGGGTTAAATGGGCAATTTTCCCCGGGTAAATTGGCTACTAAATTTTGGTACTTTGCAAAATTTATCCGTTAAAATTTTGAAAATTCTCGGAGGAATTGCTCAGGGAAAATTTAATTTTTTGCTTAGGAAAGCGCAAGAAATTTGATTGCCGAAACAAGTGGCAATCCTGATCTCAAATACAATCTTTGTAAACAAACACTTCATAATCTAATAGATGGGAATGACTTCATAGTCTTAATAAGGATCTCAATATTTTTCTCTGTTCTTAAAATACATTATATGACTTCTTAAATTTAAATAACAAACAAATTTTAAATTGCAAAACTATCAATTGTGTGTTATTTAATAATAAAATATAAATATAACTTAAAAAAAAACTTGCTTCTTTGAAATTATCATAAGATTAGCAAATGTTGATAAAAAATATCTTACAACAAAAATGTTTCTTATGTATATATACAGGGTGTCCACTCTCAACAGTGTCCAATGGCTAATTCCTAAACTGTTAGTCATACACATATTGTTTAAATATTACAAAAGTGTTTTCATTTGAGGCAAAGAAATATTTTAAAAGCGATTTGTGTCAATAAAAACATTCCTTAAAAAATTACAAAATTTAAGTTCTTATACGGCCCCCGGTCCTATAAGTTATATTTAGTAACATTTTCCTATTACACTGACAAGACAGACAAAAAAAAGTCCCGTTCATATAACACTAAAATTGACTGAGTTGTGAAACTTTAAAAATGCATGACATATACCACTTTTCTGCATCTGAACACAAATGAGTTTGGCCATGCTTTGAGGGGTCATATCCTAAGTGCTTAAAGTATTCGAAGAACTTTTCATGTGTATCAGCGCTTTGAAAAAAAATAGTAAAGTGTTATGATTGAGTTAACTTTTATTAAGTTTCAGATTGGCTAAAATTATTGTATTTTAACATGTGTTTTATTTTATAAGGATTTGAGACTATTTCTTTTCATGATTTCTTTTAACAAATATTATGTTATTTTATTTAACTTCAACGATCGTATGTATGTTTTTCCAGTTCAAAATTTGTAGTTGAAATTTAACTCACTTTCAAGTTTCAAATATCCGATCGAGATTAAATTTTACATGTATACTGATGTAAATCTGATGACAATCTAATATTATTATGATTTTCGGTGGTTACCATTCATATTTATTTTACAGGATATTGGATAACACAAAAAATTTCAGATAGATTACTGCCAAGAAGTTTAAGAAAAAGTTTTAGATTAGATAACACAAGATTGCGATGGTTGTGTTTTTAACTTTTATGTATTTTTTAGCACTGAATCTGAGAATTACCTTAATTTTTAACCATCATCTCAGGATGTTTTGCAAATCATAAATTGTCAAAGTTAAAAAATAACAAAAATCAAATACTATAAAATAGAGGAGACGGCTGAGTTTTTTAATTTTTGATAATTGATTTTTATGTACTTTTTAGCACTGAATCTGAAAATGACCTTCATTTTTAACCATCACGTTATAATTTTTTTGCAAATTGTAAATGTCAAAGTTAAAAATAGCAAAAATCTGATACTATAAAACAGATGTAAAACATTTATTTAATTTTCCTTACCTGATGGTTAAAAATGAAGGTCATTTTCGGATTCAGCAGTAAAAAGTACATAAAATAATTTAATAAATATAATAAGTTTAGTAAATATAATACTCTTGAAGCTAACTGAAAAGCTTAAATTTACGTTTTAAATTAAAAGCTAAAACGTTTTAAAATTATAAGGTTCCCAATCTAAAAGTGCAAGTAAATTAGTACAAATATATTTTCTAAGATTCCAAGAAGTGAATAAATAAAACAAAATAACCATGAACAACAAATACATCATTTGTTCCTTTCCAGAAATACTCTTAAAAAACCCGGGCTTTTTAAGTGGGTTTTTTATAAAAAACCCAGCCCGGGCGGGCAGCTGGGCGGGTACCCGGGCAGCTACCCACTACAACCCTGGTCTATGATAGAAGTGAGTAGATATTTTGAAATGTCTTGTGCTTTTCTGTGATCTTAGTCCAGGCAATAGAGAGCAAAATTCATGGTAGTTCTGGAAAAAGGCTTACTATATGTTTTTTGGGTCGCTGAATCCGAATTTTTAACTTCCTACCAAAATTTTCACCGGCAACCACCCCAAATTTTGGTAAAATGCCGCCCAAAAAAGGTTATTAAAAATCAATTTTTTTATTGTTTTAGGGAAAAAAATAATCTAGAAATTCAGAAAGTAGATAAAATTTGCAAAAAATACAGTATATGACATTATGACGTAGGATGAATGGGGAGGGGGGATCTGCCTCGGAACATGCGCTGCGGTGCTGCACAAAGTTGCGCAATTTCACTTAACCACTCACATCGTTTACATTCGCCCTCCCGTCTCCCCTCCGAACTTTCCCTATAAGGTTTATTTTAAGTTTTTTGGGTTTCTGTATCCGAATTTTTAACTTCCCCCCAAAAATCCCCCCCCCCCCAAAAAAAATAGTTGTTTTTAAATTAAATTTTTTATTGTTTTATGGGAAAACTACGTAGACATTCAGAAAGTAGACAAAATTTGCAACAAATAGGATGTATGACGTATGACATTATGACGTAGGATGAACGGGGAGGGGAAGGTCTGCCTCTGAACATCCACTGCGGCGCTACGTGCACTAAATTATGCAAGTCCAGGCAATAGGGGGTTTTAGCTAGCAAAATTAATACTAGTTTTGGATTTCGACTCACTTTATATTTTTTGGGTCGTTGAATCCGAATTTGTAACTTTCCACCAAACTTTCACCCGGCAACCCCCCAAAAAATTTTGTTTTTGAGAACAGCGCGCGGGGAATGTTCCGAGGCAGCCCCCACTCTCCCCGTTTATCCTACGTAATAATGTATAATGTAATATATCCTATTTGTTGCAAATTTTGTCTACTTTCTGAATTTCTACGTAGTTTCCCCCTAAAACAATAAAAAATTTAATTTAAAAACAACTATTTGGGGTGGGGGGTTCGAGGGGGGGGAAGTTAAAAATTCGGATTCAGTGACCTAAAAAACTTAAAGTAAACCTTATAGGGAAAATTCGGAGGAGACAGGAGGGCGAATGTAAACGATGTGAGTGGTTAAGTGAAATTGCGCAACATAGTCCACGCAGCACCGCGGCGCATGTTCCGAGGCAGATACCCTCAACACCGTTCATCCTATGTCATAATGTCATGCATGTTATTTGTTGCAAATTTTGTCTACTTTCTGAATTTCTAGATACTTTACCCCTAAAACAATAAAAATATTGCTTTTTTTAATAAAAACCTTTTGGGTGGCATTTTACCAAAATTTTGGGGGGGGGGGGGGGTGCCGGGGGAAATTTTGGTGGGAAGTAACAAATTCGGATTCAGCGACCCAAAAAACAAAGTAAGCCGATTTCCAGAATTACCATTAATTTTGCCAGGTAAAATCCCCTATTGCCTGTACTATCTAGCAGTCTTCAATGACTGCTTGAGTGGAGCTTAAGATGCCTTGATCAAGAAGGAGGCTCTCTGGATCAACAATAGAGTACCGAACTTCAATTTGGATACAGCCGCTAAAACACGCTCGTTTTAAAATAATTTCTCGGAAACTTATAGTACAAATTGTATACAAATTTGTTTTTATGCTAATTGAAGGATGTGGAGTTCCCTTTGCTGTCAGATTTGTGTACTCCTATTGAAAAAAACCAAAGTTATGGTTCGTTTTAATATGTAGATGGCCCCTGAACAAATTTTATATACGTAATTTAAAAGTAGACTTTATTAGCAATCGTGTGTTAGCAGTAAATTTCTTTTACGATAATTTTTTGCAGAGTTAGTAAGGGTTGTTTGCTTTTTTTTCCCACGACTGTACAACTGAAAGTGGTGCATAAAAAGAGTCGTGCCAACTCAATAAAATTTGACCCCGCGACGCTTTTCAATACCGTGGCAGTGTTACCGCATCTGGCGGATTTTTTATTTAGAAATATTGAATTCATACCAGAACATTTTGAATAGCAATTTTCTTTTACTTTATTCATAGAGTATCCATCGTCTTTGAAAGCAAAAATAACTATTAAAACTTACTCGTGAGAATTCGGAATGCCTAAATAAAAAATCAGCCAGATGTGGCAGCACTGTAACCGTGGTTCTGAAAGCTCTTTTCAAGCAGACGGAGTATTTTAACTCCGAAATTAAAGGAAGGATATTGTCCATAGCGTCGTTATAACAGTCAGAAAGATAACGACATTTTTAACCTAATCATTTTATACAAGCTGATTTTCAAATGTCTAATTGATCTTACTTATCAATCCTGAAAACAACCATCAGTTGTTACGACAGCGATGGATGAGGCCATGGTAACCAAAAATACCCCATTCAAACAGAAAAGCATGACAACCAGGTTACAAAAGATAGCTGCTGTTATAGTGATAACATCATTCAATCTTCCGTAACGTGGTAATATTTTTTTTTTTTTAAACAGGGCAAATTACTATGCTTTTAAAGGCTGTGAAACCTGAACGGGGGTTGGCTGGCGTAGCTCGCAGAGAGCAGAGCCCCGTAGTATAAATATATATTATTAAAGCATTTCATAAAAATACCTTTCATAAAAAAATTAATTTTTCATACAATATGGTCATGTGGCTGATCCGTTTCAAGAACCACACGATCGCAACTCCCAAGTTTGTCCAACCAACCAAAGTCGTCAATTTATCAGGCAGTATTGTCGTCCAACCAATCAAAATCAAGAAAATCTAATTATTTAATATTTGTAGTAATTTGAATAATATTTGAAGCATTGGTAAGTTTCCGGGTATGTCGATTTTAGGAATCTCTTTTCGAAGGAAAGAGGACCCCGAAATGACGCTGTGTTTCCCATAGCTTCAGAGGTTTATCGGGCGTTAGCCATACGACCGATAGGACAAAGTACCGATGTCACGTGAGAAGTGACATAAGACCGATAGGGATCGATAAGGATCAATTTCCATGCCAGAGTGGTTTAGTAAAATAAATACTTATTAATTTTTAAATTGCTTTTATTTGTATTGTTCTTCAAAATTATTCTTTTGTGAGTATACCTTTTTCTCTTCAAGATTTTAGAACATTGGTTGAAATGGTTCTATTACTACCGCCCAGTCCACTGTCGCAAAAAGCGGAACAGAGAGACAGAGGAAAAAAGGCTAGATAGCGGCTTCTAAATTGGGACATAAAAATACAGTAAATCCTATGAAAACGGTACTTGCCTATAACGGGATCCTCCAATAAACGGAAAATATTCATAACCCCATGGAAAAAATACCATAAAATTACATTTGCTAAGACAGAAACCTTTTTGAAACGGAATCTTTCTCTGCTTAATCCAGATTCAGTCTTAGAATGTTTCGCAGTATTAAATAAACACAGTAAAATACGTGTAAGCGGAATCGCAAAAAGACAGAAACAAAATTCCTTTTTAGGAGGTTTTTGATTGAACAGTTATAATTGTATAGTACTGCTTCCCCAGAGAGAGATTCTTTGACGTTTCAGGAAGAATAGTGTTATAAACAGGTACCCTTTTCGCACGTTTTGTTAAATAAAGTACAGCAAAGTTTGTATAAACAGAAAGTTGGAGGGCTGAAAAATATTCCATCTTAGCCGGTAGGTTTATACGATATTCCTTTCGGCGAAATCCTGAATATGTTCCATTATAGATAGGTTCATGTTTAGCAGATTTTACTGCATGAAGTTCCATTCGATACAAACTAATGAACAGCACAGCATGGTAAAGAGAAATGTCAAAGAATTTATGCATCATGAAAAATCGGAACATTAGTGGTCCTGCGCAGGGCGGGTGTTGGAGGAGGAGCACTTGAAAATCGGGACGTCCGGCGTAAAATCAAGACACTTTGCAACACTAGTTACTACTGTCTTTTATGTAAAAGAATCTTTTGTACACTTTATAAATGCCTTTTTTTTGGGGGGGGGGGGGTAGAAAAATATTCCTTTTTTGTAGTTAAAAACAATTAGTAACATTTTATTGGTATAAGTGATATAGAAGTCAACAGATTTCAGATGATCTCTCAGATTCTGGACCTAATTTTGTCAATTTCTTAGATGAGGGTGGGGAGAGACCCCACCCCTCTCAGCCCCTCATTGTCTTATTTGATAATTTGAACTGTCTATAGTTTTTGGTACATTAAATTTTCTGTCTAGAATAATTAGCATTTAAATTTTATGGTAACGACATTAATAATGAATATGAACTATTATTTTCTTTTAAGGTATTTATTATCCTAATTGTTCATTTTATCTGTCAATGACTGTTCTTGTCCTTTTCTTAACTTTTGAGTTCGTACGCCACTATTTAACATAAAGCTTTTCTCCATTGCTTTGTTTGATGCCAAAAGGAACCTCTGACCTTTTGCTTCAATGGAATTCCATTTTAAATTTCACCTCGTTGAAAGAAAATTATTTCCATCTGATTTTGAGTGGTTAGAATATTATTATAAAAAGTTTTCACGGAAAGAAAAAGAAGATTTCTTTGAAATGTAAATATATAAAAATGAATCGTGGATAGAATTACATTTCAGATTTTTTTTTTTTCTTCAAAATGCAATATATTATTAAAATGAATTGATTTATAGCTTAAATCTGATTTAAAACTATGAAAGCAAGCAAAAATTAAATTTTTCCCCTACATTTTTATAAGTTGGCAGTTTTGAACAAAAATTTGGAGATTATATGTCCACGCCACCAATTACACACTTAGTTCAACTTATACAGGGTGTCCGGTCTCAACGGTGTCCAATGGCTAATTCCTAAACCGTTAGTCATAGACCTATAGGTCCAATTGCAAAAATGTTTCAAATGAGGTAAAGAAGTATTTTTATAGCGATTTGGGTCAAGAAAAACATTTATTGAAAAATTACGAAATTTAAATTTTTATACGGTCCCCAGGTCCTATAAGTGATATTTAGTAAAAATATCCTATTGCACTGACAAGTAAGACAAAAAAAGTCCCATTCCTCTGCGATTAAAACTGACCGAGTAATAGATGTTTAAAGTTGGAGCATCTTTTTTGCTGCAAAATAGGAGTCAGTCACAAATTTACTAGAAATAAAAATAATCGTCACATATAAAATTTAATATTAAACATTGAGAGTAAATTGACACTACAATTATATTTTAAGATTTTTGTTCATTCTGACACATTAAAACAAAATATACAACTTGTACTAAAAATATAAGTAAAAAGTAAATAAATAACAGAAATTTTGTTAAATGATTATGAAAGAAACAGTCACAACTCTTTAGAAAATGATACAGTTGGATTACGTAATCTAAAACTTAATAAAAATTAAGGTTATCTTAAAACGTGCTCGAAGTGAATCCCTTCGGCTGTAATGCAGACACGTGAAATAAAAATTCTTCTACTTTTTTCAACATTGTAGGTATTACAGATCTGCACGTCATAGCAATACAATTCCACAAATCTGCTCTACTAGTGGATTCTCTTTCATATACCTTATTTTTCAGAAAACCCCAAAGAAAAAAATCTAAAGGATTCAAATCTAGCGACCTGGGAGGCCACTCAATACGACCTCCATATCCGATAATATTATTTCCAAAAGTACTGGTTAAGACAGTGCGTGGCTATACAGATTTATGTGCTGGCGTGCCATCATGCTGAAACCACACATTCAACAAATCTTGTAATGAATTGTACTCTTCTAAAAAATCGGTTACTGGTTCAGATAAAAACTCCGCGTATTTTTCTGATGTTAAAGTGTCATCGAAGATGAATGGCCCAATTAAGGATGTCTTCCAGATACCACACTAAATATTTATGGACCAACGTATTTGATGTTTGTTAGGACGAATAATGTGCGGATTTTCCAGGGACGAATAGTAAAAGTTTTGAGTATTTACGACCCCTTGTCTTGTAAACTGACATTCATCAGTCCACATAATTTCATTCACAAAAAATGGACTTTCATCTTGTTTGTTTAAAATAAAATTTCAAAACTTAAAACGACGCTCTTTGTCTCCTGGTGCTAATTCTTGTCCTAGTATTGATCGATATGGATAAGCACAATACTTGTTTAAAATTGTCCATACTTGACTTTTTGAATATCCATACGATCGGCTAATATCTCGTACACTACATTCAAAATGAGCATTCAGGACTTGGGGAAAAAAAAGGGTCCGTTTACTTTATAGATTACTTATTAATTATTGCAGCAATAATCTAAATTCCACCTGAAATTGCAATTTAAACTTTTTCCTCACTGTCTCAAAGTTCATATAAGCTCTCATACACACATAAAGCTCTTATACACGCATAATCCTGAAAACTACATTCTTTTTTATGCAGCAATATTTGTTGTAGTAATGAACACTAAACAGTCGTATCAATTCCCCCTGAAATCTCCGCTCTAAATTTTGTTACATCTACACATCTAACACCCCCCCCCCCCCCGTCCTTCCCGTCCCAAGCACAGACACAAGAAAGCTCAATTTTTAAGTAATTTGTTTGTACCATCTTGACTTTTTTTTTTTTTTGTATGCGTATATTTTTATACATAACTTTTGAATGGCTGCTCTGAATATGTTAAGGAAATTAATGTGTCCCTTTTTGAAAATGATCCTCTTATCACTTTTATTTTCTTTTACAATAAACATCGATTTTTTGAATTATATGATTCTACCTGTGCGATTACTTCAACGATTTAAATAAACATAAAAATATGTTACAATATTTTAATATTTTGTTCTAATAGAGCACAGATTTATCCATTAAAGGTCGGACATCATATCACCGCCCACATTCTCTCTTTTTTATTAACTTTTCTTTTTTTTATGATTTTGTTCCATTTGTCATTTTATTGTAATGATAAAAAAAATAACTATTATTTTTACATTACCCCTTCTGAAAATTCCACTGTCTCTCCCCTCAGCAAATATTCATTAGAGCAGTTATTTTTTTAATTACTTTTTAATTAAAAATTAGGGGAAAATATTGTTAAATCAGAACATAAATTATTAAATTTTAACATTTAACAATTTATAATTTTTTTTTTGCCGTACTTCTCGCTAAGCAAGTTTCAAAAGCATATAAATCACTTTTGCCATTTAAGCACTTGCCTCTGCACTTGCCAAGCACGAATACCGCCAAGATGAGTCACTTTGACGCCGAAACCCCTTTCCAATCAGATTACAAATTGGCAAAACATGGTTGGGAAAAAAATATGCATTTTAAACCCTAGAAAGTATTTGTACGTGCATGATTTGAGGCCGCAAGTGTTTTGACAAATCTATTGTACAAATAAAATTACTTACCTCATTTTCCTTGTCCAACAGCAATAATTTTCACTCCGTTTAATATTTATTTTATGTTTAGCAAGTAGAAATTGCATTTTGATTTTGGTCTCTAAAATATTTTTTCAAACAAGTTTTTATAAAGAACTAAAAAGTTGAATTTGAAAAAAGCATATCATCATCAAAATGTATAATAAATAATCTCTGGTCATACATCATAATGTATCTGACTTCTTTTGTGCGGCACCGTATAAAAAATATATAAGTAACGCACTACCATTTGGGAAAATTACATTATGAATCTCAATGCCTTACATAAATGTTACTGATTTTGATTTTAAAATTTCTGTTTGTAGGCAATAATGTATAAGAAATTTTTGGAGTGGTCCTGTAAAATAAATATAAATGATACGTACCTAAAATCATATTAATATTACATTGTCATAGGATTTACATAATTATGCAAAATTTAATCTTGATCGGATATTTGGAAGTGAGTTAAAGTTGGAATACAAATTTTGAATTAGGAAGACATATATACGAACGAACGTCGTAAGTTAAAAGCTTATAAAAATAATATAACTTTTTAAAATAAAATCATCAAAAGAAACACACTCATTTCCTTACAAAAAAGAAAAAAAAATGTCAAAATACAATTGAGGACGTCAGTTTCGAAACTCGCCTTATCCGAAGTTTAAAAAATTGTGTTTCTCTATCAATCTATTCTATTGGTATAACTGTACCAATCAAACACTACAATCTCCAAATTTTCAATGAATACCAATGGGCGCATTTAAAGGTTTTACACGATTTCCAAAAATTTGATTTTCTCGATAAGGTGAGTTTTGTAACTCACTTCAATTATTTTAACCAATCTGATAGTTAATTACTAAAAATTAACACTACCGTAATATTTATGCGGGAAGCACCTTCAGATAAATCGCTTTAAAAATACTCCTTTACATTACTTAAAACCTTTTTGTAATTGGAACTATATGTCTTTGACTAACGGTTTAAAAATTAGCCATTGAACATCGTTTGGAGTTAACGCCCTTTGTAATACTTTAAGCACTTCGTGTACGACCCCTGAAAGCTTGGTCCAATTCATCTGTTTTCAGTTACAGAAAAGTGGTTTAAGTCATACAATTGAAAATGTCATAACTCGGTCAATTTTAGTGTTAGATGAATGGGACATTTTTTGCCGTACTTGTTAGACAAATAGGAAAAGTTTACTAAATATCCCTTATAGGACCGGGGGACCGTATAAAAATTTAAATTTCGTAATTTTTAAATAAATGTTTTTCTGGACCTAAATAGCTTTAAAAATACTTCCTTACCTCATTTAAAACGTTTTTGTAATTGGAACTATATGTCTATGACTAACGGTTTAGGAATTAGCCATTGGACACCGTTGAGACCGGACACCCTGTATATTTCAATTTCTTTTTACCATAATATTATTCAGAACTTTGTTCAATAAACTAAAAGTTTTAAAATATATCCGAACTTGCCTGACAAGTATTGATTTCCACTCCCAAAACTCAGAATTTTCGTTAAAAAAATGGTTATTTTTCTCTGTTTAAATGTTTGTAAAATAAATACTTTTGATCACAGCGCTTCACTTGTAGTTCACTGCCCAGGTGTATATAGTATAAACTCGAAAATCTGGCAACCTCAAAAATCCAGCACCAAATCAACTTTTCGCCTTCCTTTTTTTTTGTACAATTCCAACTCAGGAGAGAAAAAAAAAAGCAATTGTTTACAAATTAAAAACTTCGAAAGCGAAGGATTAACGGACAGAGATATCGCTGATGGTGTACTAAATAGAACCGCCAATAACGCTGGTAGCAGCTCAGAGCAACAAGGACGAGGAGCCGGCAGAAGGAAAGGTATCACTGGAAACATAAATTTTAAATTAATAATTGCTTTAGAGAAACAAGAGTGCATTTCCGAAATCGATATTCTTTACTTGTATAAAATCCAAGAAAAACTTATGAAAGAACGACTGAAAAAATTGAAGAAAATAAGATTGACATCATAGTTTCGGTAACTACACGAGAAGAGATATCTTCACTGTTTATTACTACTTTTTTTTTGTGTGTGTGTGTGTGTGTGTGTGTGTGTGTGTGTGTGTGTGTGTGTGTAACGTAGAAAACCTCAATTACCTTTTTTGGGGGGTGGGGGGGGGAGGTATTTAATATTTTCTTTTTTTCTCACAGAAATATTCCTTGCCTATGAATTAAATTATGAATAAAGACACCTTTGAGAATATCATTTGATATTCTTTCAGAAATCCGGAATTTTCGAAAATCCGAATTAGTCTCGGTCCCGATGATGCCGGATTTTCGAGATTATACTGTAAATAAATACGAGAACGAAACTACGGAAAAAAAAAAATATATACACTGCTGATGCAAATTTGCACAGTTTAGGTAGTTAGAATATCATTATAAAAGCAACAGGAAAAAAATGGCTGCTTTAAAATATAAATATGCGAAATGAATGATCATGGGTAAAAATTTCAAAAAAGGTTTTCTAAAGAATATCGTTACAAAATATTGGAAGCTACTTTCCTATACAGATTCTGTTATTGCTGTAAAACTAGTTTTACAGATATACAATACGCAATAAAATCATCCGACCCCAAGCGCCTGATAAAAACACAGGCGAAGAACGCAGTGACCCCGCAGCCCTTATTTTTGCGGAAGGGGGGGGGGAGGCTGTTTTCTATTCCCCTTTTAAATATTTCCGAATATGTTGAAATAATATCGGTTACACCATTCTTATGTGCTGAGATAAAACTAGAATTTTCTTTCAAGGCGTGAAAATACTCGTTGACTTATATTTGAGGCGTGAAAACTGAACTTTCACGCATGTAGGGGGAGGAGGGCGGTGGGGGGTGGGGTGGTTAGAAACGCCTACTATTCTATACTTCAACACATTTTAAGTATCATTACCAATTATTGACACTATAAACTGTTATTAATAACTATAAAAAAATTATAAAGACTAACAATTCATTATTAACTAATAAAACTTTTGTTAATAAAAAAATAGTGTAAGCAGAGTTTTAAAGGGGGGTAGCCTATTGAGGTGTTTTACATGCTAACTAAATATACAATCGTGGAAAAAAAAACACCTCCTGCAAACTCTGCAACTAATTATAATAGAAAATAGTTGCTGGTACCAAATGATTGGAAATAAGGTCTACTTTTAAGGGACGCATATAAAATTCGCTTAGGGGCCATCTACAAATCCA
Source organism: Maratus speciosus (assembly GCA_963932465.1). Classification (NCBI taxonomy): domain Eukaryota; kingdom Metazoa; phylum Arthropoda; class Arachnida; order Araneae; family Salticidae; genus Maratus; species Maratus speciosus. The sequence goes on along the minus strand of OZ010786.1, from coordinate 91,300,467 downwards.
AACCAGAACAAATTTCGTTTTTTTTCCAATGGAAACACCCAATTTTGACAATATATTTTAAATCTTCTGTTGAAATTATGCCCTGAAATGAAATTTCAAGTCATTTGAATGATAATTTTTTGAAATATAAACATTCAAAATTTAGAGCTTCTAATGTTAAATTACTTTTTCATATTTTTATTAATATTTCCTGAAATTATAATCCTAATGTGATATTTTTTGTGTGGTTATAACACAAATACCCAAGCATAAATACATTGAATTTGTAATTTTATAATATGAATTATGAATTCGAATATTCGAAAAAAAGTTCAAATTGCAGCCTGCAATTTTTTTGATAGATTTAAATTTATTGTGTCCTGTTTTATGTGAATCCTCAATTTCAAATTATTCTTCCAGGTAGTTTTCGAATTATGATGTGCAGAGAAACATAATTAGAAAAATTTATATTTTACTCATTTTATTGAAATATTTGGGCTGGCAATAGTCGAAACACATTAAGCGAGGAGATGTTTATATTGATAAGAAATAATACATTAATAGGAGTGACATAGTCATTCTGTAGCATTTCAACAATTCAATTTGGAACTTCAGTTTGGATACAGCCTGTAAAATAGGGTCATTTAAAAATAATTATTTTCTCTGAAACCAATCGTACGAATTTCATGAAAATTTGCATTTAGGCTAATTGAAGGGTGTAGAATTTATTCATGGTGTCAAACTTGGGTATTGCTGTTGAAAAAAAAACAAAGTTCGGGTTCGTTTTGATATGCAACTGGCCCCCTAAGAAAAATTTATACATATCATTTAAAAGTATACTTTATTTTCAGTCGTTTGGTACCAGTAACTTTGTTCTACATCAATTTATTGCAGAGTTAGTAAGGGGTGTTTTACTTGTTTTTTCCCCACGACTGTACGTTTTCTTTCAAACCACTCATCCTATCACTACAAAATCTTTTGTATAACATTATTGAATCTGTATTTATCAATTGAATTAAGGATTTTTAAAAAGAATAAATACTTACATTTTATTGAGGTTGACAAAAAGCGCTTGTACTTAAAAAAATATATATCTTGAGATTTAAAATATCAGCTATACGAAAATTACATAAGATTACGTGGGGCAACTGGGCCATGATTTTACGATGTGACTGGAGATTCTGGCAATTCAGCTTCAAAAGGCTAATATTCATTTGAATTAAAGTGTGAACTTTTGTAAACGTGTTCAGTTAGGTTCCCTCTATCAGACAGAAATGTTCAAAATTACATTTTAATATCTAAAAATAAATAAATATATATATATATATATATATATTTCATCTTTATTTCCTCATGGGTCTAGTTGCCCCATAAAAATGGGGCAAGTGGACCAGGAGGGTCTACATTCCACGCGTGTTTTTTTTTTTTTTTTTTTTTTTTTTTTTTTTTAATATTGGGTATCAGATCCTGTTTGAAAAACTGTAAACAACTAGAAAAAAAATTAAACCAGACAGATCATGTACATTATATATCAAATAAAGTGCGTTGTAAGAGAAACCTTTACTCTCAATGTGCCTAAAAAAAAAAGCACTAAAAGTGAAAATATTAGATTTATTTATACAAAAAACATAAAAAATAAGTAAATACTTATGTACTTCAGTATAGGTAATAAGTATAAAATTTACATGGGTATTTTAAGGGAAAAGAAACAAGATAAATCTATGAACAAACAAACAGCTATGTAAGTACTTAGGTATCTCATTCTCTTTTTTATTTACCACAATGGAAGTTCGATACGTCCTATAAACCTGTGAAGAATGTAACCATATTTTTAAATCGAACAGAACTATTTTTTATTCGTTTCGATAGTTTTATAATAATATCACTGCCTTATGTACGCCTCTTCATCTGCATCGCAAAATTTCGAGCTATAGCTAGCACACTTAAGAAATTTGGTTTGATACCCTCAAAGTGCTTTTTTAAAATTTTATAATGCAATTTTAATAAGGTATTATGTAATTTTCTTTATTGCAAGCAAAAAAACAATGGAAAAATTAATTTCCCGTAGTAAGAGAAATCCAAAAAGATATTTATAACTGTTAGGGTAACTGGATCCCATAGGGTCGAGTTACCCCTGATACATGTCCCAGTTACCCCATTCTTGAAAAAATTATGGGGTAACTGGAACACTGGCTTTACATTTGAAACATGAAGTAAATATGTATAAATACTTAATATTAATGTATTTATGTGTCTAATCTTTAAATAAAAAGGTTGTTTAATAAAAAAGTCGAGGAAGTTCAAGTGTATGATGTTTTTAAAAAGAGAAACCTAAATTTTCGGCAACCTATTACAGCAAAGGCAGAGTTATGATTGACTTGACACACGTTGTTTTAAGAAGTAGAGATGTGTTGAGATGTATACTATGTTGACAAAAGCTAAAGTTTAAAAAAAAAAATGATTTTTTATAAAATAGCCTATGACCCAGTTACCTCATGTGTCCAGTTACCTTACCAAATAAATATGTGAATCTTCACTGCATATGTGTTGCAGTTGCAGTAAAACAGCTTTTACAGGGAATAAAATCATGAGATACAATATTACAGGGCTCCCAAATGGTCCGCTTTTTGAATACCAGTATTTTCTTAGTTTTTTTTTTTTTTAGATTTTTCTTGCAAATTTTGCAGAAATCACCTTCGGAGGTTAATTCTATAGCGCAAATGTTGTAGAAACCTGCCATGAAATTTTCTGTTAAAAAATATTGGAATCCAATTTGAGGGCCATTATTGAGTCTTGGTATTGCAATAACCGAGGTGACAAACTAATTTTTTGGCGACTTTGACGGCAAAAACTTATCTGTAAATTTAGAGAAATCAACTTATTTGGAAAGTTCTAAAAATAGACATTTTCTTCATTATTTAAGCTAAATTATCGAGACTGGTCCAAATTACCAGTTATGAAGTCACAACATTTGTCTCGCCAAACAAAAATTACAAATAGGATTGTTTGACATTTGGTGAATTAAGTCGCAAAATCATTGCCTGCTGTATTAAAAACTTAGACGACCTGTTGCATTCTTTATAAAGTTTGCTGATTGCAAATTGCATACACGTTTAACTGAATTCCGGGTCTCCGCGGTTGTTTGTATTCTGATTATTAATGTTCTATTCATCTGCTTTCGCCGGATTTTTTCATAAGAATTGCGACCAGTGTGTAATGAATGCCCAGTATTAAGTTTCATAAAACGGATATTTGAATTGGTTCACAAATCTTCTGTGACCGTCCTAAAAGATTAGAACAGTAGAAGATTTTGTAACATTATTATAATTTGGGGAGTCTTTTCATAATCCATGCTTAACGTATGATTTTTTTCTTGTTCATTTTAACGTTATTTAATGAAAAATAATTATTATTAAAAATTATTGATTGAAATATAATATGATCAAGACCAGGAAAAATTATTCCTTTTAAATGCAAATATGTGAAAATGAATTTTAGACAGAAATAATTCGATTTCATAAAGGTCTTGATACAAAAGAATATGAAATAAAAATATTAAGAGAAGAATAGATGCATTTTGTGCTTCGTTTCAATAAAGATTGCTTAAAAATATATTATTCTTTTGAGAAAGATTTTTTTTAAAAAATAATTCTTTTGCAATGGAAACTTTTTGAATATTTCTTTTGAAGAAAGTATTATTTGGTACATATTCAGATATTGTCTTTATGCACTGAAAATGAAAATTTCAATCAGTGACTAGTCAATCTGAAAATTAACTGTTGAAGAAGAACATGGGAAATAAACGAACTTAACCCTTTCCAACGCGAAATAATTCTGTTTAAAAACTGATGAAATGATGGACTGACACCAGAATTTATAAACGAATTTATTAGAAAATACAAACTTGCTTATTTTCACGTACGTTATAAAAGAAAAATTTTAATTAAATATTATGGGTGGCAGTAAAATAAAAATTAGGTGTCCCTTTTTTAAGGACACTGCCCGCGAAAGTGTTAACAGAAGATGAGAATGCTAGAAAAAAAAGAAAAAAAAAACTTTCATGTTAGGAAATAAGAAAATTTCGATGACATTTCTTTAGAAAAAAAAAATGTAAAAAAACTTGATTAAAAAGTGGGAATGCATTACTATGATTTATTACGCGGTTTTCAGTCTTATATTTATATTATGCAATGTCGAATCCAAAGGGGGGTCACGACTCCCCTCTGAACACCAACTAAAATATTCTAAACATTTTTAAAATGAAATATACAGTAGAGTCCCAATTACCCGAGTCCCGCTTTAACCGAGTTGTTTTCTTCTGATGGACAGATGGCTTCCATTATTATGAAACGGCCATTATAAATGAAGTGTTGGGTGAAGATGGAGTAGTCGTAAAAAGTTAGAGCTCTGATTGTCTGGTCAGAATAGGGGGGAAGAATGGCTATAATTTTTTTTTTCAAAAAAAAAAGACCCCTTTTTTTATTATTAGTATATTTTTACTAAAATTGACTATAACGTCTGTTCTAAAACATGGTAAGAACAAAAACAGAGCAGTTTTAGAAGCGTAAAAAGTTGTACTATCAAATGAAATAATAAAAACAAAATCGATAATTTTCGCGAAAGCACTCATTTCAAACGTAGGCAATCAGTTATCTTAACGCTTTATGCCCCGTCAGTAACTTTAAAGTACCATTAAAATAACTTGTTATAAAATTCATTTAATACATCGATTAGTAGTAATACAGGTTTAGAATGTATTATAGATACTTTATCTTGCTCCAAAAGCATTATTGGTTGAACAAAACACAAATATTTTTAAAAGAATGTTTCTTTTTCGTTTGCATCTCTTCAGCTTTCTTGACGTTGAAAGATTGGGGGAAAGGGGGAGGTTTCAATTCAGAAATACAATTTCTATATTTCTATTGTAAGAACATTATATTTGTACATTTCCTTTTTCTACAAAATACTAAGAAAAATATTTTAAATAAAATTTTTAAATGGAGTTATAAATATTGCACAAAATCTCTATAAAATCAAATTTAAATAATTTTAATTGGAATAATTCTTCTAAAATTTACTAAATGACTGTAAATCTTCTAATGTAGTTTCAAAAATTCACGAAAAATGCTTTAGAAGATGAAATTTTCATGAATTTATAATTTGGGACATAAAGGGTTAAAAGCCCTTCAATTTGTTATTGCGTGAATTTAGATTGCTGATAATTACATTGATATTTTAAGGGGACTAGTAATTTTATATCCACATTTGTGAATGTAAATTACCTGGCACCTAAATTATTAATTTAAGGAAAACTCTCTGTCCTCCACGGTGTCATTTTGTTTGTGCAAAAGCAATGAATGCGTATTCGTAGTGTCATTTTAAGGTCAGCACTCAAGAGGTTGATGTCTTTAAACCCGGAACTTGTAAGGATACAAAAGCAGAATTTTTATAACTTCATAAGAAAAGCCAGAAAATGTCTGAGCGGAAAATCGATATTACCAAGTGCTTTTATTTAGCTCGGTTTCGCTATCGTGATCAGATTTCGCTATTGATTTTTCACCCAATTCCACTGAACTGCATTTTTAAATGCTGCACCCTAGCAAAATGTCGGTTTTCGATGTCTTTAATTTGTGTAATTTGCCTTTTAAATTTGTCTGGTTTCAATTTTTGATTTTTTTTTTCTTTTCTTTTTTTTTTCATTTCTCTTTGATTGGGGAATTTTAACGCCAAATCCGCTGCGGTACTACTTGATTATCTCGTCGACCAATTTCGCCAAATTATATAAATCGCCAAACCACTCGCCAAATTATACACATTGACATAATTTTTATTTTAAATAATGAAAGAACAAATAAATTAGTACAACATTAATAAAATACAAATAAAACGTCGAAATAAAAATAACTTGATGACGTAGACACGTGTCAAAATAAAGCATTTCAAAATAAGCTAATATAAAATGAATTAAGTAAACAGAGTCTTTGTCTCCTGGTATTTTTTAACAAAGCGAAAAGATAGTTCTTTTAAATGAGCCATTTTAAATTAATCGTTTTTAATCTGACGTAATTTTTACCAAGCTATTCTTTCTCTTTTAAATATTCACGTGAAAATACTTTTGTTAGAAATGAAATATTATTTGCGCTTTCGTAACAAAAATAGTTGAAAAGATCCTCTCAAAATATTAAATGTCTAGCGCAATTTCTAAATTTAAACTGTTTTGCAATATTTTGTGTTCACTTTATGTAATAACTAATGTGACGTAAATATGACGTAATTTCTCCTATTTAAGACTTCTAACCATGTTAATGAATTTATTATTTTACAATATCCTTTCTCTTTTAAAATTCACGTGTATACTTTTTATGATGTAATTTTTAGCAAGTTCCTGCTTTTTGTACATAATTATTTAATTCTAATTCCAAATGATTTTTTCTGTTTATAATAGTCACGTGTAAATAAATTTTTAATTTGAAGCAAACACTATTGTTTGCGCTGTTTATGCAGTTGGCAACAGTTTAAATTAATACAATTTTCTAAAATATCTAAAAAATCTCTAGAAATGCTGAAAATTTGAATTTAAAATAGAAATAAAACCTCAAAAAATGAGTCAAAATTAAAAAAATTAATGCAATCTGCACTCCGGCAAATTCTAACGCATAAAATGATCTAAAAATGATTACACTGCCATGTATAGTTTTTTGCTGCTATAAAACTTTTTTAGTGGAACGATTTTGTCCAACTTTAGCATTAAATATCTCTTAAAATATTTCTTTGATTTGAAAACTGTCTGCATCAGCGTGTTTATCAAACATTTCTGTATAAAACCACCGATTTTCATATTTTTGTATGCATTATTTTTCTTAATATTAACGAAGAAAGACCTCCGGTCACAAAAATTCAAAACCGGTGGCGGAGGTGACAGCGGTAGTTACTTTTTTTTAGAATAGAGAGAAAATTATGCATTTTAAATAAAATGAGTGAAAGTATTATATTTTTAATGAAATTAATGAAATAAGAAAAAATACGACGGGTACAATGTTTGGCGATTTATCCCCTGCACTCGGCTAACATAAAAATACCGAGTTCATGATTTCTGTATCAGAATGTTCCGATTTGGCGAAGGATTGAGCAAGTAAATTAAATTATGAATAAAAGTAACACGATGCAATGCTTAGCATAGATTTAACGGCGACCAAACTGGTCGCCAAGGCGGTTAGTATAATAAATATTTTTTTATTTTACCGAGAAATCGCTTTTTAAAATTAGTAAAAAGAAATGCTTTGTCGTTGTTCATTGCTTGATTTTTTACATATAAAAACTTAAAAGAGGGTTGTATGTTGATTCTCAAGTAGGAGAGGGGAAGGGGACAGTAATACTTTTTTTTTTTCGAAGCGTGTTTCATCGTTTTAGAAGCTGTTTTATCATGGAGGCTTCCAGTAAATAATAGTGATAAATATTTGACATTTGTAAAATATAAAAAATTGAAATACGGGCGTTGAATTTCAGGTTAGGGAGAGGGGAATAAATTTAAATTAACGATTTTGATTTGTTAATTTAAGGATAAAGTGTTTTAAAAGGGATATTAAACGAAACCGAACTACCATCTCTAGTTTTAAAAACAGGAGGGAATTTTTTTCGATATAGAGTCCGTTAAACCTTTAATGCATGATTTTTTATTTTGTTCGGAAAAAATTATGTTTCAGCCTACTTTTGTTAATCATCCACTAGGAAAATAGGGGGAAAAATTATGTTTTTGTTGGACATCATGTCACTCGAGTTACATAACAAAAATGTCTCAAAAAATGATAAATTTAAATTATATATTTACTTTAAAGTGTTTACACTGCACAATAACAATTATTCAACGATATAATAATTTTTAGAATGCTTTTAATAATTGGCAAAATTAATAATGACTACATTATATATAGATAGAGAAGAAAGGCCAGTCGGGCAGTATCAACAAAATATGTTATAACCTCCCCGTGATAAGAAATCGGAACAAAAACAGACTTCACAATCTTAAATGCACATAATAGTTCACAAAAAGACCAATAAAAAGCGCCAAATGACAAAAAAAGATCATGTAACTCCTGAGTTACATTATGCATTTAAGGGTTAATAATTTCCACTTGCTTTAAAAGGGCACAGTTTTTCCCTATGCTTTAGATAAGATTTTTTTTTTCATTCTGAACATTTTAACTAGTTTCAGTCGACAAAATTTGGTGCATTGCATTAAAAAGGTAAAGACAAGACGTAAATGACATGTCAGAGGTTTGTATTTTATCTTGCGAATATTTTAATTTTTACGTTCTTTTATTTAACTTAACTCGGTTCATGTATGTAACGATGGATTTCTGTAATCGATTTTTCACTCATTTCCTGATTGGCTAGAATTATACAAATTATGTACACACGTGTGTTTCCGATGACAATACAACATTTTAATATTTTTAAAACACCTGGTCTTGTTAGGCGAGTGCAGACGATAAAAATATCAAGTATTTTTTATTACAATTTACACTTTTTATTATTACAATAGTTATCGTATACGAGTTACAACAGCAATAGAGTTAATTATGAGCCAAACCACGTTTTCTAAAATAAGCCAACTGGCTGTGAAACTGTAACAATGAAATACACTGAAATACGTTTAACACGAAATTGAGGGGGCCGAAATTTTTTTTCGTGTTAAAAGAATTTTGCGTTAAACGATTTGTAAAAAAGAAGAACAAAACTCAAATATTTTCGACGTCGTGAAATTTTATTTCGATTTCCTGTTAAACTAGTAGGTTGCATCCATTAGGATAAAAAGCAGGTAAAAAAAAAATGTTTGTTTGTTTGTTTGTTTTTTTTTTTTTGGGGGGGGGGGGGGGAATCAGATATATTTTTTGAAGTATCTTTTTCAGCATTCTGAGATCTAGATTGTTTGAATCAAAGGAGCAAAGCTGTCTCTAAATCTTCGTGCTTAGCAGTTCTCATACGTTTTCTCTCTGGCTTAAATATACTGTGCTCAAACATTATCGTAATGGGATCCCTGTTTTTTATTATTGTTGAAAAATAGAATTGGCAATGCCAAACTCTTAGCAGATTTCTGTTTTTGTCCTTATTCATCAACTGCACTAAGCAGCTTCATCTTCATTTCAAGCGAAATAGAAATTTGTTTTCGGACCGATATTTCTCAGCCATTGTGCTCATAAAACATAAGCAATTTACAAAAAACACGAAATTCACTGATTTTCACACAAAATTAAGTGGTTTTAATACAAAATTCACCAATTTCAACTCAAACTAGATTGAAAGCGAATTTTTTTCGTGTTAAACGATTTTTGATTCGTGTTAAAAGAAAAAAAAAGTATTAAATTACATAGTATTCTGTCCGGACCGCTATATCATTTCGTGTTAACCGATTTTTCATGTTAAGCGTTTTCGCGTTAAACGTATTTCACTGTATTAAACTCTCTCCGCCCGCGGTCCTTTACGCTTTATTTATCTTATTCCGACTCTTTTGCGGAAGCCAGGTTCATAGGTCCCCAGATACGTCCCGAGTATAAGAGACTCTAGCGGAAGTCAGGTTAAAAAAAAAATTAAAACAGGACAAATTCAAAAGGGAAATTACACAAATTAAAGAAATATTTTAAAAACACACACAAAGAGTATTTTTTAAATACACTTTTATCAATTAACAATTTAATATTAAATTAGGATTACACATTTGGAAAACATTTTAGAAATCTTCAATAGATAGATTAAATATTGCTTCTTTTTTTCTATCCTGTTCAGGGGGCGGACTGGCCCACCCCGCTACCCCGCGATCGCGGGGTGGGCCAAACGGGTGTAGTGGGCCAAAAAAAAAAATACATTTTTTTATTTTTCTTTCCAATAAAACTAAAAAAAATAATAATTATGAAACTCAATTCTTCTTGGTAGAGGGCAAGGCCAAACGGGTGTAGTGGGCCAAAAAATACACTTTTGCAGTTTTTTTTCTTTTTAATACAACAACAACAAACAAAATATTATAAAACTCAAGTTTTCTTTTTTTTTTTTTTCGTGCGTTTTTTTTCTTTTTTTTTTTTGATCAGTAAAGTCTTAATTTTTACCTTCCGTCTTCCATCAGCAATCGCTGTCATATCTGCGCAAATTATTCATCTTGTTAGTAAAAAAAGATAGGCAAGGATTACCTTATATATCTAGGAATAAGCTACAGTCTACAGATCAAGGATCTTGGGAGACAAGAATTAACTTTAGAAAAACGAAAGGAGGCAGCAGCAAACTTGAATAATAGAAACGTTAAACAATAAATACGACTTTTTTTTACAATTGGTAATGCTGCTATGTAAATATAAACTTGTGCACGGTTATGTAGCACAAGCTATGGAGAGAAGTCAAGAAAGAAGATTTTCAGAAAGTATGATGAAGGCTAGAATAGAGCAGAAAGAACAACAACAAAAAAAAATGAAAATCCTAAACGCCATGGAAGAGGTTCGTTGATTACATTCCTGGCACTTCTTTTGATGGTGCAGCAAATATGAGTGGGAGATATAAAGGTCTGCAGGCACAACTGAAAAGGACAATCCAAATATACAGCATGTTCACTGATATGCACATATGCTTAATTAGTTCCTGACAGATGCAACAGAATGTTGCAAATTGAATATGGACTTCTTGGTCTTAATGTAAGTTACAACCCTATTTAGCTCAAAGTGATATGAACGAATGAAAGCACGGACTTCAGTGAATGAGTCTGTAGGTGGAAATAAACTTCTTCGCCGATTACAAAAAAGTAAGCGCTACTAGGTGGTGGATTAAAGATCGAGCACTAAATAGCATGTTTGGCTAGTCTTCGAAATCTTTTAAAGATCAACGTAAGTTTTTAACATTGCTTAAGTGCCTACAAGGTATCACCGAAATGGACGATTTCCCGTCATATAAATCTTCTTCGGCAAGATCACCGATTGATAATTGGTGCAAGTTTCAGCATATATTAATAGCAACCATTTTAAGCGACCTATTCAATATGTCTACGCCCGACGAAGTATCTGCATAGATAAGCAGCCTGAGCTATTTAACTGCTGCTAACAAAATCCAAACCCTGAAATCCAATCTGCTACACAAAAGAAATTATTTTGATATGGTTATAAAAAATACTTCTGAATTTGCGGAACATCTTCGAAAGCAACTAATAGAAAAGGAGTACACCATTGAAACTGAGAGTTTCCTACCGGAAAAGAGTATCTATAGCGAAACGTCGATGTGGTGAATATTATCACGATGAGGCAAGAAGTATTATCGTATCACCATCTGACTTATTTAAGGTAAACATTTATAATTTCATTTTAAACACAGCTATTCAGCAGCTGAATACACGATTTACTGGAAATGGCTTGCTCATGAAAGACATTGCCTGGTTTGATCCTCGCCGCTTCAGTGAGGTTAAAATTTTAAATGAACTTGCTGAAGAAGCTCTTAGTACTCTGGCTTGCCGAAAGTCATGAAAGACTATGCAGAAAAGAGTTACTGCAATTTTCCCAGCACTATACTCATATTATAATCAGTCGCTATTGCAGCAACAATCTCGACGTAGTGAGCTCTACGCCGCTTACTGAAAAAAAAAAAAAAAAACGAGCGATTCAGAAGAACTCATTAAAGATGATGAGGATTGCTGCAAAGTTAACAAGAAATGTAAAAAATGACTAGCTTGTGCATTAGAATTATTGTGAGAGTTGAATGCCTATGGTCATATTTACCCAAAACAAAGATGCAACTATTTAGTGTCGAATACGTAAGCGTACATGCGTGCGTGTATGGGCGGAACGAGTAGAAGAACAGGCTTTATAAGTGAGTGAGACAATTTTCACGTTTTGTTCGTTCGCACACCTCACCGAATATCTTGGTGTTTTTTTTTTTTTTTTTGCTACATACGGTGAAATTCAAAAGCAGACAGTAAAAATGAGAGTAACCATCAAAGTTTGAATGCTGGGATGAGAGGGCGAATAGCGGGGAGACTGGAAAGAAGGCAGTCTCAAGTGCAGATTCCTGGAGACTTGTATGTAACGCCCAACGTCGTATCGAACTTATGGAAACAGTTTAAGGATACTAGATCCATAGAGAGAAAAATCGTCCAAGAGCCACGACGGTCAATGAAGATAGCTATTTATCTATTACAGCGAGGGTAACAGGAGTGCAGAATCTTCCCAGGTCTCTCGTGACCTTTATACGGCTACAGGAAATAGAGTTTCAAGGGTTATTTTTGCAGAAGGCTACATGATAGAGGGCTGTTTGCAATAAGACCTGCTGCTTGCGTCAGCTCACTCCTGCACACGGGAAAACTCGTTTATCATGAGCAGCGATAACCGACTTTGGGCCAGGGATCATTAGAGGACCGTTCTATTCACTGATGAGTCTCGATCCAGACTAAACACTAATTCTCGACGTACTTTTATCTGGAGAAAAACAAGGATCCAATACATACCTCCCAAAGTCTGAGAAAAGAAAGCACTATGACAGCGAAGGTTTGATGGTCTGGACAAGCATCATGTTGGATGAGCCACACCCCTCCCTGTGTTTGACAAATGCTCTGAGACTGGTCTTAAGTGTAGGGATGATATATTTGTACCCTAAGTTCGCCTTTTCAGGGATGCAGTTGGTCCTGATTTTATTTTAATGGACTATAACACGCGCCCAGATAGAGCTCATTTGGTCGAAGAATTTCTGGAAAGTGAGGATATTCGCTTGATGGATTGATCCGCAAATCGTCAGACCTAGTCGACCCCTATCGTAGACCTAGACCCTCGTCATCCCTATCGAGCATGTCTAGGATGCTCTGGGGAGGAAAATTGGAACTCGCTTTCCTTCTTCCAGAACCACAGAGTTCCTGAAAACAGCATTTCTGGAGGAGTGAGATTATCTGCCACAGGGACTCATAAACTGCCTGATTTCCAGTATGAATTCACGTTGTGGGAGCTGTATAACTGTAAGAAGGGAACATAGCCCTATTAACCCATTTTTTGGTTCAATATTGTAAGCTCTGTTTTATACCTTCTGATGCTGATAAGTCTTATGTGAGAACTGTTCAATAGTTGTTTTTTTTTTGCATTTTATCAACCTACGTACATAACTGATTTCATTAAAATCTACCCAGTAGTTTTGGAGATAATCAACCAAATTACGATTATGATAAGATAATAGATGGAGTTGCCTCAAGTTTAAAAGGATTTTCCATATAACTGACATTCTAATTAGTAGTGAGGGTATAAAACAAACTATTCAATTTTCAGGTACTGTATTGATACTATAAACAAACATTAATCAATGTACAAAGGGTAGTCAGTATTCAAACATTTTAACAATGGGGTTGTCGAATGGTGGGCCAACGCATAATTCTAGCGGGGTGGGCCAAACTATGCCAGTCCGCCCCTGATCCTGTTGCCATATCTTAAAAATGAAAGAAAGCAAAAAAAAATTTTTAAATAAATTCACCAGTAAGCGCTTTTTACCAAGTGTAAACCAATGCGGTGAATTTTCCACAATCGGATCAAATTAACGAACTGCAAAGAAAAATGTTTGGAACAACACAAATTGCAACCATGTAATTAGGAGAGATTTTTAAGATATTAAACACTTATATAAAAGGTTTTTTTGAACTTTTTTTTTAAAAATTGAATTTAAAAAAAAAGATTTTACGGTCTTGAAAAAATAATTTACGTGCAGTTACGGTTTTCGTTCCCTAAGAAATAACAGTATTTTTCGGTTTTTAATTTTATTCCGGTTGGAAGTCCTGGTCAAAATAACATTTTGATATCCATTCTGCGATAACTTTATTAAATCGGCTAACTCATTTAACGCTATTAATTCACGTAAGAAGAGGCTTTTGCATTTGAAAATTTTAATCATTTCTGCAAGACCGATTCATGATTTATAGGCAGATTCGTTTTAAGGTACCGGGGGTTTTAAAAGTCGTAAAAGCAATAAAAATTCAGTAATTCGTAAAGTGTAAACAGTAACGCGATGCTGTTTTTACTAAAATGTACAGAAAGGCATGAGATTTTTTTTAAATAACGAAAATTTCATTGGCAGAATAACTACATTGGCCATCAACAAATAACGTTTCAGTTATATGCCAACACTTTGCTGAGCGGCGTAACACAGATCACTGAGCATAGAATTACATGTTCATTTCAATAGGTATCAGTTGAGAATTGCCAAACGTGGTAAGATACTCTGAAGAGCATTGAAAAGAATTTCTGCTGTAATTCCTGCCTAAATATCTATATCCAGCAGCTTTGAAACAACTACACTGTTTAAAAAAAAAAAATCTAATTCTACAGATGTAAAGTTACAGAAATCTGTATGCTTACTAAAATTTTATCTGTACACTGTACAAAAAAAGATGTAAATCTACAAAACTAATTTTTGTAAAACTACAGAAATCTGTAGCTTTTCAAAAGAATCTATACTAAAATTACAGTAATCTTACTAAGATTTTATCTGTAATACGAGTTGCAGTTACATAAAAAGTTCTACGCATCCAAGTTTCCTAAAAAAATTCGTAGTAACTTTTCAGATTTTTTTAATTTACAGGTCAAAAGTAAATTAAAACATTTTTTCAAAGTTTTTGAAATAATCAGATCCTGGTGGTTTTCTTCCAAAAGGACTTTCTCTGTTATTTAATAGTTAAAATATGTGTAAATTAAGTTTGATATATCAGAATTATCAAGTGGACATCCATACTGTTACATGCATTTTTGTTGTTGCCGTTTACATAAAAAGTTCTAGGAATCCCAGTTTCCTAGAAAAATTTTAGTAACTTTACAGATTATTTCTTACAGTGTAGAGACTTTCTGTTCTCCGCAATATATAATCTCAGGGCTGCCACAGGCGACTATTTTTTAATTATATTTCGCACCACTTTTTCAAAAGGAAAATCATTTACATACGTTTTGACAACATTTTCAAGAGAAATATACTACAAAATGTATTTTTTAAAAATAATGGTGCGTACAGGGTAAAAAATAGTCGCCTGTGGCAGCCCTGCAATCTATACATTTAAAACACAAATCTTTTTTTTCCGTCGTTTGTCCTGGGCTTCCTATTGCACCATTTGTAATAATTTTTAGCTGAAAGCTGTTCAATTGCAGATGTAGTTTTTTCCATGTATATGTATATGCATGTGTATATATATATATATATATATATATCCATTATATAATTACAAATCCTCATCTATTTCCAATTACTAAAATTAAATTAATAAATTTAGCTTCAATTCATAACACTGACATTATACAAAATAAAGATGGAACCTTTAACTTGTAATACAAAATCAAGCACAATACCACTAATTCACGAGCACATTGCGGACGATTAAATTAATCCATATAAAACATGAAAAACCACCAAATTTTGATACAATAACCTACTAAATACAAAAGATACAAATAACCAGCGAAATATTGTTGAACCATTAAAAGACGTATCATAAACAAATAATAGATCAAATGGATGGATGTAGCCGGAAGCTTATATAGCTTTTCACTTTTTCAAGGGTACATGAAATACAAATAGAAGCAAAAACAGTCGATTTCTGTAATAGAATCCAGCAATAAGCTAAAAATTGAAATCCATTATGTACCCGATCGACTATACACCAAAAAGTATAAATTTACCATGCCATATAAATTGAATTAAAATAAATTATTAATCAATGCAAGATCCGTAATAATTAACAATATGAAAAAATTAGAACATTTAAATTTAAGACATACCCAGCTAGAGAATTGCTATGACCATATTACAATCTCAAACATGTATCCCATTTTAGCACAGAAAAAATCCCGCCTAATTAAATGGTACAGTTAAAAGCGAATCCTTACGGTTGCAAATCATCACAGCTTGCAGATAATATTAACATTCTTATAAATATAATAATTATAATTAACTTATATAGTCTATATAATAAAAATTATTTTATGCTATTTTAAGGAGGAATAAATTATTACTAAAAAGTACATAAGGCAGTATATGTTTAAAATTAAACAGGTAATAAATAAGTAATATAATATAATAAAGTATGGCAACATTATTATATTAGAGCTGAATAAATAATTAATGCTGCCATCTAGCGGAACTTCAAAAAATTAAAAAGTTAAAAATATCTATATGTGAAGACAATCACGTCTAAAAGTAGAATTAATTTGTAGTGGTGCGATCTATTTGAGATTACCAAACATAACTGTAGAAAAATTGCGTATTGAAAATATTGCAAATATTTGAAGTGATTAAATCACTTTAAAACAGCACAACAATATCATTCTAAAACAGCTCAACAGAATATCGATAATAATCATTTAGCATCTTTAATAAAGTGTTTATAGTTATTTTTAATTATTTTACTTAAAATTAAGTAAATTAATAATACTTTCAAATACGTTACAATTATAATAATATAAAAGTGTTTCTTTTAATCACTTAATAAATTTAATGTTTTACATTATGTTTCTTTACAGAATGGGGGGGGGGGGGGAATATATACAAGCAAATTACAACATTTCTATATACTGATACTCCTCCCTCCTCCATAATTTAACATCTGCCCACCCAGCCAACCTATTTAATTTTTTTTATATATTTTGTATTTTTAATTTTTTTTTGTTTATTTTTAGTTTATTATTTTTTTATATATTTTTTGATACGCAAAATGTTAATAGTAACTTAAAAGAAACCTCCCTACTATCCATTGTTTAGATCATTAATTATAGATTAAGGAATATGAATTTCTTAGTAAAACCATGATTTAATGCATCAAATATTAATTGTTTAATGTTTTTATTGATAAGATGTAAGGAACATAAACTTTTGATTCTATAGAAATGATTAATTAGTATATTACGGTAAACTGAAATATGTAGACAGGATTTAAAATGAGTAAATGTTTTAACTTTGAATTGAAAGTCTTTACGTTTGTCATAAAGATCAGTAATTGTTTTGTTCGATTACGATTATTAGATCTAAAAAGTTAATAGCATTATTTGTTAAAAGGTTTTCTGTCAATTCTAAATTAGTTGGATAATCAACTGGAAATTGATAAATATTTGATTGTTTAGTGTCAATTAAAATTATGTCATCAATATAGCGATACATTAGTATATTATCATTACAGAAATTACGTTCATATTGATATAAATATAAATCAGACATCAAAAGGATGTAGATCCGCCTTGTGGAATTCTTTCTATTTGTAGACAAATAATATCTTGTAAGATATAGTTATTGTATATTATAAAGTTAGTTAAAGTTCGAAAATATTTTATATCCACATATGTAGGAAGAGTTATTTTTATATGTTTTAAATAGTGTATTAATTATATTATGTAGGTCTTTAAAATTTATATTATTAAATAGATCTTTGAAATCATATGTACGTATATTTTTTACGTATATTACGAAAATTAAATTTCCAAGCCTTATTAAAATTATTCCATAAAAATTTCTTTCCTAAATTATTCTACAATCCTAGTTTTTTAAATTATTCTTTATCTTAAATAATATTCCATTCATTCCGTTCATTTAAATTCATTCTATTTAAAACGTGTATTTAATGTCCTCCAAAATCTTCTAAAAAACATTTTCCCTTAATAACTTTTCATTTCTCAGTCTTAAATTGCTAATATTTATTCGATTAAGGTTATCCGATTTATACCATTTCTTTTTTTTTATTCCGCAACTCGATTCCTCACGTAATTTCGGCTCAGTCATTTCACCTCAATTTTATGCCGCGTACAATAAAGAGTGTCCCAGCTTTGCCGCCCGCTCATTGGTTAAATTACCCCTGCATTGGCGAAAAGATTCCTACGTCTTGACCGGTATAAAACGTGAAACAGGAGCGTGGAGCTCAGATTTTTCGTGGCAATTGTTTTTAAAACAACGTTGCTGCCTACAGACAGCAATACTGTCTGTATCGGGATTGAAACTTTTTTTTAAAAAACCAGAGTCGTTCTATACACAAAGTTAATAAAACGCTGTCTTTTAATGAGGTTATTCATATTTATTTTTTCACGGTGTTTTCTTTTAAAGTGTAACTATTCTTTTCATTAAACTTTTAGAACCGATAAAAATAAATTTTTGAAGATTTGAAAGATCGTTCTCGACTCATCAAAACGTCACCCGCCAATCGAATTCGTCTGAAAAGTAATGAAAAATAGTTTGCATAACGCCCTTTAATAAAAATTAATGCTTTGATATTACTTGTCAATTGAAAGAAAACTTCAAAGAGCAAATTTCCATTCTTAGCTGATAAATATTCAGAGGTGGGGAATTTTCAGAAAATCTTACCAGCTAAGGATTTATTTTACCGAGCCCTCCCCCCCCCCCCCGCCCCCGAACACACACACAAGTAAGGTGTTATGCACAGTTGAAAATTGTTGACAAAATTTACGCGTCTACAAAAAGAATTCATACTACAGAACATTTTCGTAGTAATATTATCGTATCTTATAAATATATAACTGAGAAATCTATACAACAGAGGAAAGTTTAGCATGTAATATAACTTAGTGCCATGTTTACATCGCGGCAATTTGGACAGTTGCAAAATATGAGTAACAAATAAAAAATAAAAAATAAAAATAAAAAATGGTGATATATTGTCTGTAGCATGTAATTTTTAAAAGACTGCTTAAAAATGCATTCGCTCTGTCCGAAAATCTGCTCGCTAGTGGCAAGTAGAGTGGTGCAATTATCCATCCCTGTAAATACCTTTTCTTCGTGAGAATGCATGCTTTGCTATTCTTTAAAAGACTAACTAGATTTAGACTAACGATCGATTTTATTTAGAGACGTGTAGGCGTGGTGTACTAATATACCCTTGGAAACAGGGGTGGAACACTCATGTATTTTTATTTTTTTCCTAACGAGAAAAGTTTGTCTTCTATTTTTATAGTTCCGCTAACATTTTTTTGATAAAAAGATTTTCATGAAAAGTGACACGAAAAGAATTTTATCTTATCTCAATGCAACAGCAAACAATAAAAGTTAATTTAATTTTGAATAATAGTTAATGTATTTTTAATTAAAAACAGTTAGAAAGTTTCTTTACTGTTGTCGACAATTTTGTTTGATGTTATTTTTCTTTTATTTAGTTACAGCTCCACCCTAGTCACGCGAAAAGACTCAGAAGCTAATGTTAATCCTAAGGGGAAGTTGTTTTCAAATTTCTTGCTTGGATTTTAATATTTTTGAATGATTTTTTTTTGTGCATAGGATAACTGGGGACGATAACAGGGCTAGTTTTTACTTTTTTGATTTTGGTTTCAGATTTAAAAAGGAAAAAAACTTACTTTCGGAACCGATTCTGAAATTGAAACTATCCTAATATAAAAAATACCTGCAACCAAAATCGATAAAGTCAAAATTAACCCGGTTAGAGATAGACCTCAACTATCCTATGAAAAATAAATAAAATAAAATGGAATGAAATTAAAATAAAATAATCAAAATGCAAGCCAGATATTTGAAAATAACGTTCCCATAGACAATATTAGCATTCTCGTTTTTCCCCCATGACTAGTGTAGGCTGTACATGTGATCGAATATTTAAGAAAAAATTTGCTTCAACCGCGGTTTTTTGTTTACGCATGCGCAAAATTTTAGTGAAAAGAAAAGAAAATCCACTTCTCCTAAAATATACATATTACACCTCCAAGTTCATAAAATTGTAATAAAAAAGTGACTGTTTTAGTCACTAAAATAGACTGCTGGACAGATAATTACACCTGTTTATTTTCTATTTACTTTATATCCAAAATCGTTAATTGGTCCAAATCATCCAAGCAACCTCATAGCAAATTGGTATATAATTTTATATACCTTAGATAAATTCAAATAATATAAGTGATCGTATTTACCTAAATTCTAGTAGAAGAGCAACGCGAAGCATTAATAAAATTAAATTATAATTCGCGTCAAAATGTAATTATTATATTTGAATAATTACGAATAAAATTAAGAGTTTGCGTTGTGAATTATTTAGACGAACTCTTCCACTTATGAATTAAACTAAAATTTAAGCTGTAAAAAAATGAATTGACACACTTTAAATATTATTAATTAAATAATTACAGAAACTTTTTAAAACTTGATTAAATATTTTATTTACATTGAACATAACTATATACAGAAAAACATACTATTAATTCAAAAAATAGAAAGCAACACTTTTGTTTGCTTCTCATTATTTTAAGTATGTTTAATCTTTTAAAAAAAAAAGACAATATTTTCACGTACTCTAATTATTATAATTGTTTCTTTTTGCTAAAAGAATAACTCTCTTTCATTTTTAGGTGCGTTCGTAATTATATAAATACGTAGCACCTATAGTCGTCGTTCAGTCCGTCCGTCTGTCCGTCTGTCCGTCCGTCTGTCCGCATGTAACAGAGCAAAAACTACCCAATCGAATAGTCTTAAATTTCAAATATATGATTGTTGCAAAATTTTGTCGAGCCATTTCAAATTTTATGAAAATCGGATGTATAGTTTAATTACAGGGACAGTCAAAAGTTTTTCTTTACATTACGGCCAATGGGAAAAATTATTGCAAGTGGATTTTAATGATATTAGAGCCTTCCGAATGATCTGAAATTTTAAAGATATAATTGTTGCAAAAGTTTGTCGAGCCATTTCAAATTTTAGGAAAATCGGACGTATAGTTTAATTACAGGGACAGCCAAAAGTTTTTCTTTACATTACGGCCAATGGGAAAAATTATTGCAAGTGCATTTTAATTATATTACAGCCTTCCGAATGGTCTGAAATTTTAAATATATAATTGTTGCAAAATTTTGTTGAGCTATTTCAAATTTTAGGAAAATCGGATGTATAGTTTAATTACAGGGACAGTCAAAAGTGTTCCGAAAAAATTATTGGAAGTGCATTTTAATGATGTATCAGACTATGCACGTTATGAAGTGCAAAAAATTATACATTCAGTACAATATGGGGTGCAAAAAATAATTTTAAAACTAGTTATAGTACGAACGCACCTCATCTGCCACGTTTGACGAGCAATTTCCAACTTGTTAAAATTACCTTAATCTTATTTAATTATTGGTTTTGTCGGATCTCAGATTACTCTCTACCGTAAAATATCAGAAAAGTATTTTTTTAGATTTTTCATATGATCTTAAGTGGTAAAAGAAAATGTTTAAAATAGTACCTTCTTTTAATATACGGGATGGTGGCCTTTATTCGTCAAATTCCGAGTTGTTGCGTTACTTAGGATCATGGCAATGTGTCATCAGGAACGCATCCTCAATTTGGCTTGATTAGGATCACTCCGATCTGTACATCAGGAAGACATCCTCAATTTGGCTTGATTAGGCTCACTCCGATAGGTACCTCAGGAAGACATCCTCAATTAGGCTTGATTAGGCTCGATTAGGCTCGCTCCGATATGTCCATCTCGCCTGGGCTTTACTAGGGCTTACGGGACTCATTGCACGGGCTTTCAGGAGAGCTCCTGCGTCCTCTACATCTTTTTTCAGACTATCTTTTTTAAACCTTATTCTTCTTGCACACCAGCTCCTGCAGTGGGTGGAACTATTTTTGTCTAGTCCACTGTTATTGGATGTGAGAAGATTTTTTATTATACTTCGATAGGCCTATTAGCTAGCAGTCTGCAAATGGCCCCTTACATATACTTTAATATTATTATCTGCCTTAAAGTTTGGGTGGTCTGAAAAGTCAAATTTATCCCAACACTTTTATTGAGGCCATAAATTGATTCCAACGTTTTTATGATTTTACGATTTCTAATTATACACCACTTTCCATTGGCTTGTCATAAAACGACACCATGGCGTCTGGCTATTGTTGTTGTCTGAGATCCGAACTCTAATCAACATTATACATTCATTTTACAATACAACAATTTTTTAAAAATATATATTTACTATTTAAAATCAACTTAATAATTTTTGTATGAACTTACACTCTTATTTTACTTAAATATATAAACATTATAATTTTACACTCATAATTATATTTTATAAAAATATATTTATACAAACAGAAATAACAAATTACGCAATTTTACTTTGATTTAACCAACATGGTGCGGGAACATATCATAGTTATATGTTGCCCAGCATAGACCTAAAATGAGACTCAAGTGACTAATTTTTAACAAAATGATAAAAACGCTTTACTCATACAAAAGCAAATTTCTTAGTAAAATCACTTAAGGATCCCGAGGAAACAGAATATAGGCGAAAACAGCTTTTAACTAAAAACTATTAGATTTTTTACATTTAATATATTTTTTAGATTGCCCACTGACAACACCAAATAGCATTTTTTATATGAAAAACAATAATGTATTCAAATAAAATTTCGAATTTTATTAAAAATGATACTTTCGTATTAACCGCACGCCAGAGGTTACCCTCTAATTCCCACGGTAGATATGTTCTAGAAATTACTTAATACCAGAAAATTTCAATAATAAATTTCGCTTTATTTAAATACGGAATGTATTAAGTTATGTTAAGTAAATAAATAAATGTTAATAAAATGTGTTAAATAAATGTTAAATAAAGTAAATAAATAAATGTTAATGTGTTAAATAAATGTTAAAATAAATATTGCTATTTTAAATCTTTGGTAAAAATTTGGAATATCCGATTTAAAAAATCCACTAAATTCGAAACAGTTGCATACATGCTACCATGAGCATTAGATGGTTAATAGCTGAGAAAAAAAAAAAAAAAATCAAAGATTTTGCTCCTTATAACAAACTTATTCATACTAATAATTTCAGAGGTTCAAGTGCGTAGTGCGATTACATGTCTGTAAAATTTGTGTTGTTTATACCATTTTGTTATTTTATTTACGAAGGTAGTTCAATAATTATTGTCCTTAGTGTATATAAAATATTTGTACTGCGACGGTTGTTGTGGAATATCGAAGCCTAATGTCTTAGGTGCGTAAATGCTCAATTTCAGAACAGTAGCTGTTATATTTACATAGTTTTGGAGAGAGGAGTGAAATGGGGGTGGGAATGGGGATGAAAGTGTTTTTTATCTTATGGGGCTAGATTTGTGACGGTGGATGAGACGTAACTACTGTCGTTTGCAGTGACCCAACGCCGAAAATTTGTTGATGCTCCAGTTCCGCTCCCAGATAAAAGTACTGTGGCTCCGGCTCCGCCAACCGCTCGAACTCGGCTCAGACTTCAGCTTGAGCTGCAGATTTTAGTTTACATAGTTCATTTTGTGCTCACAAACTCTTTCTTTACCTTCATTAAAGATCTGACAAAATGCATTTTTCTTATCATCAAACTTGAAATGCTTGTTCAGAAAATCTGACATCTTTTAGCTTTTACTTTTAAAAAAGAAAGTTTGGTGGGATTTTAAACACAAAAATCTTAAATTTCTTCTACACTTTTCAAACAACCAAAATTGTACAACTACACAGGTAAATAACAGGCGACCATATTTGTTTTCAAATAGTGACGCCACTTAGCTTAAGTAGAAAGTAGAAGTGAAGTACTGTTACTATATTTTTGTGAGAAATTTTCCACCTCTAATTAAAAAACCTAAAAAATGATATAATTAAAAATACTGAATAATTATGTAACTAGTAAATCTGCAGATCAGGAGCCTCAACGTCATCTTTGCAAGTCATTGTTTTTTAACACTTATTGCGTAATATTCATCTTCCTACAAATCGCTTTTTAAAGTTTTCAAATTACATAAATATTTATAAGAATACAAAATACTTCGTAAAGTTTCAGAAATTAAATGTGTTAAACAAGTGGTTATACACTGATGTTCTGACGAGCTGCTTATTCTGGTAACTTTTTAAATCAAAAATTGCATTTCTTCAGGGGGGCTCTGCCCCCCCTGAACCCCCCGTAGTCTATTTAAATTTACATTCGTAATTTTTTATTGATTGTGCGGATGGTTATAATATATCAGATTTTTTTTTTTCGCTGTGATTTATAAGGATAAGCATAAGTTTTTTTTTTTATAAATTAATTTAAAATTAAATCCTCATGTTAATCGTACGCAAACAATAAATCTTGAAGTGATGCCAAAAATGTAACCTTAAAATCCGCTACTTTCGACCCAAACACAACGGCGTGCTTAAAAAAGAAAGAAAGAAAAGAAAAATATTTTTAGTAATACAGTTTTTAATTCATAATACGATGAAATGCTACTTTAGAATGCTTAAATATAAGCAGACGATTTTCATTTTACAGAAAAAATGCGCGGATGAAGTCAAAAAATTCGGTCCCTGTTCCACGTGCTTGTTTTGTTTGGGCCGAATGAGGGCATTTAAATCTGAGCGATAACGCACATCATATTGCAAACTGTTTTTACGGCATACTGCATCTCCATCTATCTCTTTCCTCCGTGTTAATTTTATTTTAGCCAAGATATTTTTATTCCAACATCTTTTTTTTGATAAATTACGTCTAATTCACCTGCTATTCGTACTTACTCAAAACTTTTCATCTTGTTATATTAAGAAATACTTGAGAGTTTTCTTTTTATTCCCAATATGTCGCCATATTAATTTTTTTATTCTTAATTTTTTTTTTTTCATTTTCTTGTTTCACGTCAAAATCTTTCAATTGAAAATTGTGAGAAAATATTATTCAGGGTTTTGATTTTCTTGGCAACGATTAAAGAAACATTGATAAATTTTATGAAAAAATGTCACATTCTCTATGAAAATAATGAACTTTTGTATTTTTAAGCAAAATATTTGAATAAAATAAATAAAATATTGCCTATTTTTATTTCTGGGGCTAAAATCCATCTATATGCAAAAATACAAATGCATTAATTCATCCGTTTTGACGTTGGCTTTACTGAAACATTATAGACGCATATATACTAATATTATTAAGACCAAATACGTTGCTAGGCAACTGATGAAAGAAAAGGTAAAATAATGAAATATGTATTATATCAAATTGATAAAACAAAATGCTTTATGTTATTGGAAAACATGCATAAAGTTCCCCCAAAAATTATAAACCTAATTCAAAAAATCTCGCAAATATATTGACATAATTTCAAACTAATTGGAATAATTTAATAATCTTATTTAAAAATTTCAGCATCCAAAATTTACCATTTAAATCCATTTTTTATATGAGCCATTTCTTTCAACAAATGAAAATTTGAAAATCGTCTGACTTGCCATAGAAAAGCATTACAGAGCAAAATAAAATGTTCTATATTTCCCGAACGAATGAACCAAATTTAACAAAAAACTATACAGCTAAGTCCGAGTACCTCATCAACATGCCCAATTAATTTCAAGCTGATCGGATGCTTTTTGCGGCAGTTATCGCGGAACAGACAGACAGACAAACGGAAATCAAAACTTTTCGTGTCTCCACAGTAAGCCTTCACTGACGTTTCGGCAAATATTTTAAGCCTGGAAATTTAAAAGACTGAAAAAAAAATTTAAAAATATATTAACTAGTAAATCTGCAGATCAGGAGCCTCAACGTCATCTTTGCAAGTCATTGTTTTTAAACACTCTTTGCGTAATATTCAACTTCCTACAATCGTTTTTAAAATTTTTCAAATTACATAAATATTTATAAGCTTACAAGATACTTCGTAAAGTTCCAGAAATTAAAAGTGTTAAACAAGTGGTTATACATTGATGTTCTGAAATTCTGATGAGCTACTTATTCTGGTAGCTTTTTAAATCAAAAATTGCATTTCTTCAGGGGGGCTCTGTCCCCCTGAACCCCCCGTAGTCTATTTAAATTTACATTCGTAATTTTTTATTGATTGTGCGGATGGTTATAGTATATCTTAGATTTTTTTTTACGCTGTGATTTATAAGGATAAGCATAAGTTTTTTTTTTACAAATTAATAAAATTTAAATTTAAAATAAAATATTCATGTTAACCGTACGCAGACAATAAATCTTGAAGTGACGCCAAAAATGTAACCCTAAAATCCGCTACATTCGGCACAACACAACGACGTGCTTAAAAAAATAATAATATTTTTAGTAATAGAGTTTTTAATTCATAATACAATGAAATGCTACCTTAGAATGCTTATTGCTTAAATATAAGCAGATCATTTTCATTTTACAGAAAAAATGCACGGATGAAGTTAAAGAATTCGGTCCCTGTTCCACATGCTTGTTTTGTTTGGGCCGAATGAGGGCATTTAAATCTGAGCGATAACGCACATCGTATTGCAAACTGTTTTTACGGCATACTGCATCTCCATCTATCTCTTTCCTCCGTGAATAATAGTTAATTTTATTTTACCCAAGATCTTTATTCCAGCATCTTTGTTTTCGATAAATGACGTCTAATTCACCCGCTATGCGTACTTACTCAAAACTTTTCATCTTGTTATATTAAGAAATACTCGAGAGTTTTCTTTTTATTTCCAATATGCCGCCATATTAATTTTTCTATTCTTAATTTATTTTTCATTTTCCTGTTACACGACAAAACATTCCAATTGAAAATTGTTTAAAAGAAAATATTATTCCGTGTTTTGATTTTCTTGGCAACAATTAAAGAAATATTGGTAAATGTTAGGGAAAAATATTACGTTATTCCCTATGAAAATAATGAACTTTTGTACTTTTTGTCAAAATATTTGAATAAAATAAATAAAATGAATGAAATATTGCCTATTTTTATTTCTGGTCTAAAATCCATCTATATGCAAAGATACAAATGCATTAATTCATCCGTTTTGACGTTGGCTTTACTCAAACATTATACACGCAACTATACTATTATTAGGACCAAATACGTTGCTAGGCAACAGATGAAAGAAAGGGGAAAAAAATGAAATATGCATTATGTCAAATTGATAAAACAAAATCCTTTATATTATTGGAAAACATGCATAAAATTAACCCCAATATTATAAACCTAATTAAAAAAATCTCGCAAATATATTGACAAAATTTCAAACTAATTGGAATAATTTAATAATCTTATTTAAAAATTTCAGCATCAAAAATTTACCATTTAAATCGATTTTTCATATGAGCCATTTCTTTCAACAAATGAAAATCTGAAAATCGTCTGACTTGCCATAGAAAAGCATTATAGAGAAAAATAAAATGTTCCATATTTCCCGAACGAATGAACCAAATTTAACCAAAAACTATACAGCTAAGTCCGGGTACCTCGTCAACATGCCCAGTAAATTTCAAGCCGATCGGATGCTTTTTACGGCAGTTCTCGCGGAACAAACAGACAGACTAACAGAAACAAACTTTTCGTGTCTCCACAGTAAGCCTTCACTGACGTTTCGGCAAAAAACTGAAGGAGCCCTGGAACAAGGGGAAATTTAGAGCTCCAGCTCCTGCTCTAGGGAAAACACAGCTCTGGATCGCCCCGGGTCTTTGGTCGTTAGGACTCGGGATCATAGTGATGTAGCCCCATAAGCTCCAAACCAGCATTTCACCCTAACCCCTCCCCCCCTTAAAAACTCCCTCAAAAATATTGCTTTAAAACTGCACCCCTCCCTCCAAAACTGTTAATATAGCAGCTACGGTTCTGAAATTGAGCATATAGGCCCTTGAGGCATGAGGCTCCGATATTCCACATTAATCATCGCAGTACAAATATTTTATATAGACTAGGGACAATAATTATTGAACCACCCACGTATTTATTTATGAAGTTTTGATTTCGTTGTTGAACATTAGCCGGAAACAAATTCTGAACTATTTACCTTAATTTAAGGGAAAACGCGTTAACTTTAATCTTTCGTAATCAGACTGCACGTAATAGAAAAAGATTAAAAAATATTCATGCTGAAACATTTTTAAAACAATAAAAAATCAGTAAATTGAGATAAAATTTTCAAAGAAATTACACTTGAAAGAATATTTTTTCCTATTCAATTTTTACACAAATTACAATTGTGCGATGTTTAGAAATTAAAAGAAAAAAAGAATAAGAAAATGACAGTAAAAACGAAATTTGTTATCAGGTCTTTCCACCGTTAATATGACGTCAGCGTTATTCACGGATATGTTTTTGTATTATAATTTAGATGTAAGGAAGTATATGTTTTCGCTTTAAATGGCTGGTAGATTTCCTTTAAACATGCCAGACATCGTTTTTGAATTTTTAATCTATCCACATTTTTTAATAATTTCTGAACACTTACAATATGACGATTTCGATAATGATTCTAGAAATTTTGAAACTTAATGTCCCAGCTATTATTAATGTTATTGTAGTTTTTAATGAAATTTCTGTAATGGAGCAAACTAAATTGCTCTATTGATGTCCTTAAAATAATGTGTGTGTGTGAGGTGGGGGGTGGGGGTAATAGACTATTATATTTTTATTAATGCTATTGTCTCATAAAAGTTGAAAAGAAAATTTATTTTCAATTTGAATAGATTGTGATAAACATTTTTCAAGAAAATTTGAATAATAATAATAAAACCATTTTCATATATTCAAGTATTAGAGTTTATTTTAGATCCAATTAGATTAAGTCTATGGGCGTTTGATGCATTCATATATTTACAATATCTCCTCGAGAAATTAATATTTTTAACTCCTTTTTTCATTGTACTCTTCTTAAAGAATGTCTCTCTTTTCCTTAGATGTCAAAATATTTCTAAAATATATACTTATTTTTTATGTGAGGTGTTAAAATCTTACTCACAGTTCGTCAGCTTTTATCACATAAAAGCATAGGTTTTAGAAATATTTTGAGAACAAAGAAATAAAAGACACCCTTTAAGAAGAATACAAACAACTAAAAATTAAATTTAAAAAATCAAAAGATCCGACTGCGTAAGAAGCGAACTAATTATTTCTCATCAATGTGAAACTATATTACTTGCCTATTTGTTTTATTTACTTGTATTGATGACTTTTAAGTTGTGTTTAATTGTTAGTTCCTATCTATAAACACTGTTGTGATACTGAAGGGGCTAGCAATTTGAAATTTAGCATGGTAATTGCTTATGAGACGTAAATGCTCTCCGAGAAGTGTTCTTAAAAATTTCAAATTTAATAGAGATGAAAATGAACGAAAAGCGTTCTAAAAACGTTCTAAATAGCGATTTCTACGCAATCTCAGGAAATATAAACCGATTTCAGAAGTCATGGTTTCAAATTGATGGTGACAGTTCCCGCTCCAACATAGCCTATATTTTACGTTGTTGTCACTACCACCTGGGGGTTACAGGAGCAAGCAATGTTCAAAATTGCGTTTTTTGTGTTACTGAGGGGGGGTCTAACATTTTAAATTTGGAATGGTAATTACTTCAAAGATGCAAATGCTTCCTAAGAACTGTCGAAAGAAAATTCCAATTTAAAAAGGATGAAGTGAGCGAAAAGCGTTCTATAAGCGTGTTAAATTACGATTGTTATGCAATCGTATGAGATACGAAACCGATTTCAAACATAATGGTTGCAAATTGATGGTGATAGAACCTGCTCAAACAAACTATATTTTATGTCTGTGCCACAACCCCGAGAGGGTTGCAGGAACAAAAAACTTTCTAAATTGCGATTTCTGCGGTACTGAAGAGGGTAGAAACTGTATAGCACGGTAGTTAATTATAAAATATGAATGTCCTCTTAGAACAGTCGAAAATAAATTCGAAATTAAAAGGGGGTGAAACGAAAAGCATTCTAAAAGAGTCCTAAATTACGATTTCTATGGAATCTCGGGAAATAATAAACCGATTACAGAAGTTATTGGTTGCGAATCAAAGACTGGTGGTCCCTGATCCTACGGGGTATATTTTATGCCGGTGTCACTACCACCTGGTTGGCAGGAACAACAAGAAAGCCTTTAAAAACATCTAAATTCCGTTTTTTCTATAGAATATTAGGAAAAACCAACCGATTTCAATGTTAATGTTGGCAAATTAATGGTGAGAGTCTCCGTTTCAACATTTTTTGAGACATTCTATTTCAGTTCTGTTTCGGCATTTTATGTTGGTTCCACTAACACCAGAGATGTGGTAGATTGTTAGACAAGAAGTATGGAATTTGACATGATGGTTAATTTTAAGATGTAAATGTGTTAAAATGGTTTCTAAAAATTCAAAACTTAAAATGAATACTGAAATGAGCATAAAAGTCAAAATACTTTCTAAATTATCATTTATTTGGAATTAGTTTTCGTTCTTCTTAATTAAAATCTCATTTCTGTCTATTGCACTTTTATAATGAAGTTTAGTCAAACTTTGGATTTGTAAATTTTGAATTATTCCAAAAAGTGTTTTTCTAATAAAAAATAGTCATGCAAATATCACTTTGCATATTTCAACTATTACACGAGCAAAGCCGCGGGGTTTGCTAGTAACTTACATAACGTTTTAAATCTTATATAATGACAATCTGCAATTTAATATAAATAGAAATCTTTAGAAAAAAATTATCATATTATGAATAGTTTACGGAAATCCGAATAAAAACATGAAAATCAAGATCTTTTGTTTTTAATTATATAACTCTAGGCATTACATAAAGATCATTTGTTCATATATAATATTTGTGTAATCATTAAATCTATATTATAAAGCAACAGCATATACCGTGAGTAATGCTAAGTCATATTGACTGTGGCAATGAACTAAAAAGGTTAAATGTCGCTCTTACTGAAATTTTTTTTCAACATTTAAACATCGTGCAATTTCAATTTTTACAATTTCGAATAGAAAAAAAACTTTCAAATGCAATTTGAAAACTGTATTCCAATTTATTGATTTTTTAAAATAATTTTCAAGCATGTTTTTTGTGTGCATGCTACTCAAAGACGGAAGATTAACGCATGCACTTAAAACGGTATAATTAATGTAGTATTTGTTTGTGTCCGTGTAATATTCCATAACTAAATTGGCAAACGAAATCTAAACTTCACAAATAAATATACAAAACACGAATTTAAGTATGTAACCGAACTACGTTTCGGTTACATATTAAATCTAATTACATTTGTTCTAAATTATTTATACTGTTCTAAAATAAAAACAAGCATATTAAGTTTTTATAATCATCATACACGTGTATTTAAGATCATATATAATATTTTACCTGTATTAAATAAATTTACAGGGGCGAAATTGCGTGGGGGGGGGGGGGGGGGGAGAATAATAAAAACAATTTTTCGACACAAAAAATAAACATTGTTTATATTGAGAAAGATATTCACTAAAACTTGGAATTTATTGCATCTATAAATGAACTCTTAACTATGCAGTTTTTGTTTTACAATATATTAAATAAAGGTTATCCTTTAAAATGGAGAGTTTAGCTGGTGCTAATTTATGTACTATGCGAGAGATTCTTATGTAAATTACTTTGTCTTAAGTGATTCCTCACAGTCATAGTAAATTATAACTAGCTATTACAGCTACTGCATATTGTTGCTGTTCATCTATGGCATTTATGCATTCATGAAACCGCTTTAAAAATCAAATTTTTATAGTGACAATATGCACATAAATATAAGCACAAACTTAAAAATTTTTAAAAACGTAGAATTCAATATGAGTAATTAGAAATATTTATGAATTTATCCTTTGAATAGGGAGTTTAGCGTGAGATAATTTAGACACTATGTGAGAAATTATGTTAATTAACTTCCTTAAATTATTCTTCCTATTTAATTTTAACTCTAGGTATTGCATAATGTTGATGTTAATCTATGGCATTTATCTATCCACAAAACGGTTTAAAAATCATATTTTTGTTTATAATGACAACCTGTGCATTATGAGTACAAATATAAAAACAAAAAAGTGTAGCATTTGTTATGAACAAATTAGCCAACTCTTAATTAAAACTTGGAAATTAAGATATCCTACATTGAACGTACACAAACATCCTTCTTTCTTTTTTTTTATATACATAAATTCACATTTATGAAAAACACCCAACGGGAAAGTAGAATAATTTAAATTAGTATATTTTTCTGTTGGAACAAAAATAAAAATAACTGGTAATACCGAGAAAGATATTCACTAAAACTTTAAGTTGATTATGCCTATAAAAAAAAAATTGTTAATTATGCAGTCTTTGTGTTTTCCCGTTCAATGTAGAAAATAACAGTTATTGATCAAAATTAAGAGTTTTGATTGCTTCATATCAAGCATTAAACGAGAAATTCTTAGTAAATTACCTTCTCTTAAGTTATTCCTCGTCAAAAAAGCCGGCTCTCGGATCATTCTAAAAGCATCTTCGCATCTTCATTCGTCCTGACCGATCATTCTAACCATTTTCTCGCTCTTCAGTCTCATCATTTTCCTCTCCGAAACATCGTCTGAGCTTAATGATGACGTCACTATTAGGTTTGCCATGACGTCGCCAAGCTGAGCCAAAAATAGCTATTGGTTTAAAAGTATCGGAGTACTTTAATGCTACGTAGGAGTGAATTCACTTGGTTATTTTTAGGATCATCTAGGTACAAAGGATTAAAGAAAGTTAAGAGGTAATATCTTAAGGCGTCCTTTTTAAGTTTTTTTTTTCAGTTAGAAGACGTGAAATTTGAATGAACTGTCATTGATCATCTGTGCTAGTGTACTAGTGTCATAATACGCATTCAAATGGAGAAATATTTATAACCTCCTCACCAGTCAGGCTGGAAATTCCCCTCTCTAATGCTAAACCCATGTGCTTGGAATCATCCGTATTTTTAAAATGTCTCCTCGGAAAATTAATTTTTTTTCTTCTGTTTTCTGTATGTTCTCCTTGAAGAAAGATTTTTTTTTTCTTTTTTACTAGACAAAATATTTATTAAATACAGTGTTAGTTTTATTTAAAGTGTTAAAATCTTACTTAAAACTCGCCTGCTTCACTTAGGTTTTAACACTTAAAATATATAATTAAATATATATTTTAGAAACATTTTGGAAAATAAAAAAGAAAGAAACATTCATGAAGAATAGCTTACACAGGCCCAAGGGCGCCATTTGAGGGGGGCTGGGGCTTAGCCCCCCCCCCCCAAGGAATTTGATTTTTCAGAAAATTTATCAACCATCAAATGTCAGACTGAAACAAAGTTAAAACTTTGCTCAAGAAGTTAAGGAAACAAAATCACGCAAAGCTTTTTTTTTATTATTATTGTGCGGTATTTTCCCATTGTCTGTGTAATTTGTGCCGTTTTTAGATGTCAGCACGGGCCCGGGCTTGGCCCGAGGACCGTACCCGGGTCGGCCCGACAAAAAAATTGAACGGGCATGCAGGTCCGTGCCGATAAAAAAAATGAAGCGGGACTACCGGCACGATATAAAAGTTTAAACGGAACTGATAAGTTATGAGCCATTTTCAATGAATATGACTTTCGCGAGAAGAAGTATAAATGTGCATCACGTCACGAGCCGATGCGAGTTCGACAACATCAATACAGAAATGTAACATGTTCATGGTAGAGATCGGCATCGGCAGTTACATGGTGTCTTTAATTTTTTAAGCAGACTCGTACCGGGCCGAGATCAGGCCTGCAATTTTTTCTGCATTGTCGTGCCGGGACGAAACTGGTCTTAATCGTTTTCAGGATGTGTAGGGCAGGCAATATGTTTTGTAAAAGTATTAATACCGGTAATGAACTTCTGTTAACAGTATCTTTGGAAATATACCTTAAGGTGGTTCTCAAATTCACTGCTCAAGAATACGAAAAATTGAAATGCCTGACTATCGAAAGGATTTGGAATCGAATAGCGTTTTCCATTTTTGATAAATTACTTACAGAGATATAAGAGATTCTTTTCACGTGACCGTAGGTTTTTCTCCTTTCCCGTGCTATTGCTTCCGGAAATTCGATTCAAAACGAACATGGCAGCATTCTCTCAAAGATATATTGCTTTTATTAAAAAAAAAAAAAAAAAAAAAAAAAAAAACTCACTATTTACATAATTTCTGAATAAGAATACCTGCCAATCTTACTTTTCCGAAAACAAATGAATTCAGTAATGTGTCAGAATGTAGTTCCTTTGGATTTGAGAAAAACCTAAAAAATCAAAGAGAAATATTTTCAAAAAATCTGTTTTTTATTATAAAACTTCAAAAGTTTTCATGTTTTTAATTCTATATTCTGAACTACATTAATTTTTTAATGAATCCTTATTTGGGCCGGGATCGGACCGAACTTTTAATTTTTACACCGGGCCAAGATAGCTTACGTTTGAGCCGGGCCGGGCCCGAAAATTCCGGCTCGTGCAGAGCTAGAGATGAGACGGGCTCAGGCTCTATTTTTATTCTAGTCTTCTGGCTCATTTTTTCTGAAACCGGAAAATTTTATTTATTCATGTGTAGAAAAGATTGAAAGAACTTTTTTCCACTTAAAATTACTTAGTGCTTTTCAAGTCGTTTTAATGCTATTTTGATCAAAATGGTGGGGGAACTGAAATCGTGTTTTGTTATTTTAGTATTTCATTGCTGTTTCAAAAGAAAATTTGTTATAATTGCAGAGTTATGTCGACGGCATTTCCGGCGACGATCTATTGATATGGCGCCAATCAAAACAAACACAACAATGAATTTGATTTTAGTTGGCTTTTTGTTTCTGACAGAAGATATTTTTTAATCGGATCCTTTATTTATTTATTTATTTATTATTTAGTTATCTAATGCGAAGAGATTATTTTCTTATGTTTTTAGTAGACGAGAATTAGCTGGAGGTTTGCAAATTATTTAATCTTCTATTGTGCATGTGTCATAATTTTTTTCATATGAAAATAACTTTAGTAATTATTATATCTATTTGTCATCATGAACTCTGCTCATGCTGAGGACACTACATTTTCGAAGTCACCTTGTTCTGAAAGTAAATATAATTACTATGTTATTCCATTAGAAAGCAATCGATCAGTGTTTCCTCTTTTCCTATAAAAGCATCGGACACACATAACAACGTCAATATTTTTAATTAATGCTGATTTTCAAGGACCCGTCAATCACGGAAGATTGTTATGAGAAAGGAATCGATTATAGTTAAAGATGTACACTTTTTACAGAAAATTGAAAAACGTTGTTCGATTCTCCAGCTTACAAATTGTAATTTCTGAAAATTAAATACATTTATTCATTAAACACAAACGTGTCCATCAAATTTGCTTGTTAAAGCAGAAAAGAATATGAGAATCCTTTTAAGTATGAAGTATATTTTCATTTGATAGATTTCGATAAGATTGAATTTAAATTTTTATTTAAGAATTATTTCTATGTAAGAAGTTTAAAAAAATAAGATATCACTTTTGAAACAATTTTTAAATATCATGCAATTTTGTTTTGTATTTTTTTGGTATTGGGCTCGGGCGGGCCCGAGTTCCGAAAAACGAGCCCGAACTCATCTCTAGTGCAGACCTCTAGCCGTTTAGCATGTTCCCTGTTCCTCAAAAAAAAAAAAAAAAAAAAAAAAAAAAAAAGAAAGTCCTTATCTTTCGCAAGGAAACTCTTGAAATGGAACCCCTGTTGTAAAACCTGGAAAAAAGGGAGTCGAAAGGGACTAATAAAAAGTTCCATTTTAGACCGGTCTCCGTCTTAGCAAGTATAATTGTATGATTTTTTTCATCAAAATTTGATTTTTCCCCCCTTCGAGAAAGAATTCTGTGATAGACAGGCTTCGTTTTCACCAATTTTAATGTAATACATCTCATTTCAGCGGATACTTTAACAATCTTTGAGGATACCTGTAAAAATGGGACCTGTCTATAACAGAATCCTGTCTAAAAAAAGAAAATTTTTCATAATCAATACATTAAAATTTTACCTACTAAGACGGAAACCTGTCTAAAATGGAATATGTCATTGGTTCTTGAGTTTCCGTATTCAAAGTTTTTACTGTTTTTGTAAGCATGATTCAGTTTACGTTTCTCGTTTGGGGAAGGGGTGTTAGACCCCCGGATCCTACCCTTAGCTATATAGCTTCCCTCAAAAAATCTTTGCCCCCCCCCCACAAGAAAGCTCTGAAATGGCGCCCCTGCACAGGCCCCTATTATCGCATAAGCAAATCGGGACTTTGTCCAGGGGCCCCCAGACCGAAAAGGGCCCCCCAAATTCACATATTAATTTATAAAATATTTACTTTTCTTTTCCCAATTCCAACTCTGAAAATTTTCAAATACAAAATACAAATTTCGCGTTTAAAAGATTCTACTCAACTTTCTGAAAAACAAATTTCATTTTGAACTCGCAGAGTTCAATGCTTTCGTAAAGCTAGCTTCAGCCGCTATTAAATAAGGAATAATATTTTGATTTTAATAAATTGCATTAGCAATAAATTAAATCATATCTAAACTTTAGTGATTGAAAATAATCAATTCTAATTGTCGCTAGATAAATTTTCTTCTGCATTCAAAGTTTTTTCTTTTAACTTTGAGTTAAATATGAAAAACAAACCCAAAATTGCCATATTTTTAGATTTATTGAAAAAACATTTTCTATTTGTTAAGTAGAATGTATTTGATTTGATGTTATGTTGTGTGTAGTACTAGTACAACTTAAAAAGATGTAAAAGAAAGTAACTTGTTTAACACATATTTACTTGTTACGGTATTACTCTTCCATACGTTGAAGGCCCCACCAGTGGCCGAGAGGTTCTGCTCTCGAAGCTGGTAGACGGGAGGTGCTGGGTTCGAACCCAATCGTGCCCATCGGCCTAATCGTTCGGACTTTTCGTAGTTTCGGTTGTAAGTTCTCTATACGAATTCTCGTTCATCTGTTTGCTTGAATAAATTAATGCTTGCGACGGAAATTTCGTACAGGGGAAAACAAAAGGTATTATAGTCTAATTAATTTCTGTTTACAACTGTGTAGTATAACAGTTTTCGGTTTATTGCGGGGTTCTGTAGCTATAACTTTCTCTCATATTTAAAAAAAAAAAAAAAAAAAAAAAAAAAAAAAAAAAAAAAAAAAAAACGTGCGGGCGCGTTTCTTTAGCGTGTTATAATTTACTAATAGTTTGTATACCTAAACCAATAATGTCTTTATTTTCCTGTTTACTCATATAAAGTTACAAAGTCCTCGGTATTTTCATGCACGTAAATTTACAGTTTTCTTAACCAGGAATAAAGATTTTTCGAAAAAAAAAAAAAAAAAAAAACAAAAAAAAACAGCAATAACATTAGCATTAACATTTAAACATTATTATTAACATTAATATAATAACATTAAAATTGACATTTATATTAATATTATTTTGTTACTCCTGCATGTATAAATTTAATTATGTAGCTAAACATATTTAATTGAGATTTGATAGCAACATAAAAATTGATTATTCCAATTTGAGAGAACTGATTAATTCACAATAAAAACTACTCGGAAACCGAAAATCTGTGGCTGCAGAAAAAACAAACAAACTTGTTCTTATAAATGCTTCTTTAAATCTCGAAATTATATTGGTTTCTAAAGACAAAGAATGCTTTTTGGTGTAGCGGGTAACTCGGAAGACGTTGTTGTACATTTTCGTTCATTGTTATATAATATTTTCATAGATTAAGCAACATTTGTCTTTTTTACAGCGTAAATAAATATATGTATGCATATCCAAAAAATCAGTCTCTTTTTTTCCCCATTAAACCAGTCTAAAAATAATTCATAGCTTAATTGTAAAAACTAGTTGGATGTGCCAATCCCAAAACTTTCTTCTATCTTATACATCTTAATATTTCAAAACCTAGTTACACATGTTAATACTTCAATATTATTAGTTCAATACTATACCAACTTTGATTTTCATCTTAAATTTCTGCTCAAGTCAATTAAACGGACTAAAAACAAGTTAATCTATATCATGATATTTGTTAAAATTATTAATTTTTCCTTATTCTGTTGTTATCAGCTGTTTGCGAATAGCCGGCTTAGCAGGAAGCGAGTTCCCGCCGCTGCATGAGCCGCCGATGCACAATAGAACTACGAAAAATCATAAAAGTATACAAAAATCGCTAACACGGAGCCCAATACCACCGCGCAATATTTCCAAATTCAAGGAGGACCTGTTGGCCAAAGCCAAAAACAAGCACAAACATTTTGGTTCAATTGTATGCATAATTTTATACGCTGTTCGATGGTACAATAATGAAAAGGGCACAGAGATCGGAATTATAGCGCCCCCTTCTTTCGGAATTTTTTCAAGTTCAGGGAGGACTTGTTTGCTATAGCCAGAAACATGCACAAAAAATTTGGTTCAATTATATGGATAACTTCATACACTTTTCGATGGTACAATAATGAAAATTGTACAGACATCGCAATTATAGTGCCCCCTACCGGCAGAATTTTCCCAAATTCAGGAAGAACCTTCGTGACATGACCAAAAATAAACACATAATATTTGGTTCAATTCTATGCATAACTTCATACACTTTTCGACGGTACAATATACAAAATGGTACA
Source organism: Maratus speciosus (assembly GCA_963932465.1). Taxonomy (NCBI): domain Eukaryota; kingdom Metazoa; phylum Arthropoda; class Arachnida; order Araneae; family Salticidae; genus Maratus; species Maratus speciosus. The sequence continues at coordinate 91,262,113 of OZ010786.1, read as the reverse complement.
AAAATTGTACAAAAATCGCTATTACAGCGCCCTCTACGAGCGATTTTTTTACAAATTACGGGAGGACCTTCTTGCCATAGCCAAGAACTTAAAAAAATTTTTTTTGGTTTAATTCTATGCGTAACTTCATACACTTTTCAATGGTGCAATATTGAAAATCGCACAAAAATCGCTATTACAGCGCCCCCTAACGGCGAATTTTTTGCAAATTCAGGGAGGACCTGCTTGCCATATCCAAAAACTTAAAATAAAAATTTGGTTTAATTCTATGTAAAACTTCATACACTTTTGGTCGGTACAATATTCAAAATCGCACAAAAATCGCTATTACAGCGCCCCCTACCGGCGAATTTTTTCCAAATTCAGGGAGGACCTGCTTGCCATAGCCAAAAACTTAAAATAAAAATTTCGTTCAATTCTTTGCATAATTTCATACACTTTTCGATGGTACAATATTCAAAATCGCACAAAAATCGCATTTATAGCGCCCCCTACCGGCGAATTTTTTCCAAATTCAGGGAGGACCTGCTTGTCATATCCAAAAACTTAAAATAAAAATTTGGTTCAATTCTATGCATAACTCCATACACTTTTGGATGGTACAATATTCAAAATCGCACAAAAATTGTTATATCAGCGCCCCCTACCGGCGAATTTTTTCCAAATTCCGGGAGGACCTGCTTGCCATAGCCAAAAACTTATAATAAAATTTTGGTTTAATTCTATACATAACTTCATACACTTTTTGATGGTACAATGGCGACAGACAGACGGACAGACGGACGGACGGACAGACGGACAGACGGACAGACGGACACACAGACAGACAGACATTTTCTATAAACATGTTTGTTGGAATCTCTGACCCCTAAAACATGCAAATCCGTCGAAAACCGGAAGTCGAAAAAAATTTCGATTACAATACTTTCTTCTATTGAAGATAGAAGAAAGTAATAAAAGAAATATATAACCATAATTAAGTTTAATATTAGAACTTCATTACGCAATAAATTGTTAAATTTAGTTTTTAATTGTGTATTTTCTTCGGCTAAACCATTTTGATAGCATGGAAAGTATTTAAATTTTAACTATATTAAAACCCTACTCTAATATTGAAACTTTGTTTCGGTATTACTGCAATAAAAATTACAAATTCCTATTTCAGCATATTATTCAGCCAAAGAAAAAGATAAATAGTCAAACTATGGCAGCCAGCCTTGTAAAATGCGGCATGCCGTTGCATTTTCGCCGTCTTTATTGCATGCTTCTTTTGTGATCAATACTTGGTCAGACGCATTCTCCCCTAACTGATCCTGATAGCGGTCCTCAGTAGGTCAGGGTTACAATGACATTTTCCCACGAAATTAGATCATTTGATTATTAAAAGTTTACACACATAAACAAGGGAGAGGGTTGCGTCCTTTAAAAAATCTAATTGTAGAGACGCGACCTACATCTCTGGTGTAAATACGAATACCACTATAAATAGTTAAAAGCGTGCTTTCGTGTTTTGAACAACATGTGCTTTTTAAAATAATCTGTAAACGGGGCAACGTAATTTCATATTACAGACAAAAAATTGCCCAGCTTACAATGCTCATTGTTAATGGGTTGCACTTAGAATAAACAAATAAAGAAGTAAATCAATAAAATGCAGTTTAACAAATTACAACGACCATTTGGAAAATGATTTTTTCAAAGACTAAAATTTAAGGCATAAAAAAGTTGATCATACATTACGTACGCCATGGATTACATTTTTCGGTACTGTAAATTTTTTAACTTCTACGGAGCTGGTCATTCATTACGTACGCCATGGATTAAACATTAATATTCCTGGACCCATTTTAAATGAAATTTCATTCTTAAACTTCTAAACATCCCACAATATCACTTTTTACACCGTCGTATAGAGAAAAAATGTACTTTTAAATGCAATTTGTTTGAAAGCTGTATCTCAATTTGTTTCTGAGTTATTATTATTATTTTTTTTTTGTAGTTTTTATTACTTTTTTGTCATAGTGGCAACATAAGTACCCATCTCTGTTGAAAGTAAAGGGAAAATACAGGTTACTCTTTAGACCCAGCACCGTGCGAAAGGGGGGGCGAAGGGGGCGGTCGCCCCGGGCGCGGAAATTAGGGGGCGCCAGATTTGTACTACTAATTTCCGTTTTGTTTTTTATTGTCGTCGATCATTTTCATTGGATTTTTTTTTTTTTAACCCTTCGATATTCTATTTTTTTTTTTTGTAAAACTAAATGTATATATTTACATATCGGGAATTTTTTTCCCAATGAAAGTAATGTACATTTTTCATTTCAAAGTTATTTCATCGTTCACATTTACTTTTCATTGAGCTCTTTAGATCTGGTGATTTTATAATATGCTTTTGTGATATTTCATTGCAGTGTTTCTTAAACTTTTGCACTCTGCGGCCCCTTTTACATCGTATACAAAAGCTTCTGCCATCTCCCACACTCAGTGAATATGAATTGCTAACCTATTCTGATTCCATTGTGGGATTATTCTTATAGTCATTCGGTCATTACTTTGCTTTCCAGCACGGGATGAAAATGCTGATTACATGAAATCTGCGATTGCAGAACGACGACAATTTTCCTAACTAACGTTCAAGAAAATTATACCTAGTGGGGAAATTTACTAACCGTGATTGCGGCTAATTGGATAGCTTAATTAAGGGAATCACTATACTTTGTTTTCTCTGTTTATTATTCACCATTTATCATGATTGCCCTCCAAAGCTAGCCAATCCAGATTATGGATTTTTCAAGTGGATGAAATTAAATCCTACAATTCCTGAGCATAAAAATGCTCTAGAACACAGGAATGCATGCATTCGCTAAAAGCAACTTGAGAGACGTTTAAAATTAAATCATGTAATTGACAGAAAATTTGAAAAGAGCAAAAGTGAAAATTATTGAAAGTGAAACAGATAAACTGCGAAATATATTCAGGATGAAATTATGAACCTTTTTGCCAATGAAGTAAGAAAAGCGATTGTAGAAGAAATTAATAGAGCAAGGTATTTTTCAATTTCGTTCGATCGCACTCCATATACCGATTTTCCTAAAATGGACTGACTGTTTTTAAAATTCAATAACCTGTAAATGCTGACAGCTATTAAAAAAAATTGCGGGAAGGTAATGTAAAATGTCAGTATTTTTTTAACCTCGAATCTCGGCTTTAGTTCCAAATAACAACTATAGATGGCGCTTCAAGCAGGGATGACCACCTCGGGAACTCAGCTTACGCTTTGGAGTGATAGTGCAATACCGAGGGGCAAACCAAATCCACTAGCTACTCGCGTTACAAATGACTTTTTCAATTCTTATACTGAAGTTTTACAATTTCACATTACAACATAAATATCGATGATTTGTTGAAGAATTAAACAGGTTTATAGTCAATTCAGGTTACAGCAGTATACTTTATTAAACCATATTCGTGAAAATCAATCAAGTTTATATTGAATTGACAATTATGCCAGCAATGTATAACCACACAAGCACTATAAAGACAACATCTAGCGCCATAGGTGCTTAATTAAGGCCAAAACCGAAATCGCCCAACTCTGATGCGAAAAGAGGAGGTTAAATATATGGAGTGGGTCTCATTCTCAAAAACAATCTTATTTTTTGGGGCCTACTCTATATATTTAACCTCCTTCCTTTGCATGATGCTAGGGGGTTTCAATTTAGACTTCCGTTGAGGGCTTATTGCTTGCCACCTATGTCTGCTATTTGGAACTAAAACCGAGAACCGCAGTAAAAGTACTTCTGATATCTTACATAATTCTCCTGCAAGAATTTCTTTTTAATAATTGTCACCATTTGGAAGTTATTGAATTTTAAACAGAGTCCAGTTTAGGAATCCAGTACACCTCACAAAGAACAAATGACGGAAATTATACGATACCGAAAATAGAAAATTTTCAATAGTGGAAAGGTTTCATGACTACATCAAGTCGAAAAAAAAAGGGGGGGGGGAAATTAGCGCAAGAAATTTGAGATAAGCTAATGTCCGACAATCCCGACATCCAAAGCTGCACGAGAGGTTCTGTTCTCAAAGATAGTAGACAGGAGGTGCTGAGTTCGACCCAATCGCGCACGTCAGCCTAATCGTTCGAAATTGTCCGTCATTTTCTTCGAACCTTGCGTAAATACGGATTAGGTTCCCTTAGAAAGACCTTAGAGAGGACACCCCCATCCCACTCCGGCCTACTATATCTAACTTGTAGATAATCGGCCGTCATAAACAATACCAATATCAACCCTTCAGAGCTCAATGTTGTGATATGGTGCAAATATGGCTTCCCAATATAATGTTGCGTAAGCTCGAATCGCCGAAGTAAACAAATTCTTCTATCTTTTACCATGTTCTGCACATTCTCTAAGCTTTGAGCTCGTGCTGCTGGTGTATGCCCAAAAATGTCCGTAACTGCATAAAATGTGTTTGTTTTTTTCTTCTCTTTTACTGAAAGATGGGATATACTCATGTCCCACTTATCAGTTTATTTAAAGAAACATTACCATACTCTATGGTCATGAAAAAATAAAGCTATATTATCTGCAGTTTACAAACAATTACCACAGATTTTAAAAGCTCTGGAAGATCTTATAGAAATGAAGTAAAATGAGCAAGCTTACTCAGGAGCAAAAAGCTTAATAAAGCAAATAAAGAAATTTCCCTTTATTTACGGCCTAGTAGTTTGACACAGCATTTTAAATGAAATAGTAAAAGTTAATATTATTCTCACGAAAAAAAAGAAGAAAAAAAACTGTCAATGTTTTGATCGCCAGCAAACTGATTGAAACACTAAAAAACACATTTCAGACAATAAGAGAGAAATTTTTTGAACAAGAAAGCGAAGATTTGGTTGTGTCCGAAAATGTAGAGTCCTTATTTGACCAAAACAGAAAATGTAAAATTCGCAGAACAATTTGACTGCGAAGCTCCTGATGAAAGTGGAAATTTATATGAAAGTGAAGGATTTCGTGTTACGTAGAGACATTATAACCGTGCAACTGAACTGGAGGTTTAAGAAACTCAGAAATGTATAACAAGAATTTGAGTTTCTGGCTGGTGCGAATCTAAAATCAGTTACCGAAAATCTGTTAACACGTTGAGTGCCACGGTCATTGACACTGAAGCTGAAAAATTTACAATGTTTTAAGTAATTTTTAAGAAAGTATAATCCTGTAATAAATAAAAGGTAGGTAAATTTTAAATAAATTTTCAGTAATTACTTAAAACAATATATATTTTTTTAGTTTTATATCATATTTTAGACCGTCAGTTATTGGTGAATGACGCGTTCTAAACGTAAAATTCAGTGTCAGCCACCGGTGACTGACGTTGTGCTTAACGTGTTAACCCGTAACAGATATTGTGAAATTTTGTTACGCTACAAGTATGGCGCGGTCTCTCGGATCGCTTAACGGAAAGATGAATAAAAAACCCGAATGACTTGACCCCGATTGTTTCTGTACTTAACTTTATGTACAGGACTATGGTAATTAAAAATAATGTGTTTAGAAATCTCTAGCGATAACACTATCACCCGAAACCAAACTTCATTTCAGCAGCATCTATAATTAAACCTTAAACTGCAAGTTAAATCGAAAAGAGAGCCGGTCTGTGAGACCGGCAATACCTGTTACGGGTTAATATTGCCTGGGACCTTGCCTTTTATTGCTGATTTGAATTGTTAAGCGAGGTTTTAAATGCGAAAACTTTATTTCTACCATTAGATAAGAACTTTTACAAAACGGATCATTTAGAAATCCTTTAGTTGCTCCATAATTTTAACTTAGGGAAAACAAAGAATTACAAAAACATGGAGGCAGCGTACATAATTTATAAGTATTCCAGTAACAATAAAATAGTAAAAAACTACTTAAGATCTATTACGTGTCGAGAGATTAAGCAACTTGAATTTACTTTCAGTGTGTCGCAATCTTTACACATAAAATAATAAACGATTTTGCTACCCTAAAAGCAAGAAAAATAAAATGGAAGTAAATTTATTTGCCTGATAATTATATTTTATTTTATGTTTATTAAAGCATTGTTTCAGTTATCTTCCTTAATTAATGTAGTGAAATTATAATTTATTTTTATCTTTTACATTATGTTATGCAGGTTTTTTTTTTTTTTTTTTTAGAACTTATCGGTTGAAGGGACCGCTTGTTTCCAACATGGTTGTTAGCGATTTTTACCCATTTTCTGCAGCTTAAAGACTAACAACAACTAAAAATGGCTAGAAAAATATGTGAAAAAGGTTAAGAAAAATCTGTCGCAAAGCATCATGATCTCATTAATCCCTTGAGGGGCAAGCAAAAATGTCTCTAAATCTTGAATTCTCACCAGAAAAATCGAAAAAAAAAAATATTTTTAAATAAGGAAAAGACATTTTTCAACGATTCTCTCCCAAAGATAAAAATATAAAATTTAGTTAAAATTTTCTGGTGAGAATCTTGTTTAAATTAGGTGTGATAGATTTTATCCCACCGCCCCTCAAGGGATTAACAAATAAGTGCAATTTTCTTTTCTGTTATTTAGTTGTTTGGAATTTCTGAATTAAAATTAAATCTTTTAAAGTTCTAAAATAAACGCAAAATATTTATTCAATATAATTTATTTTTGTTTCTGCCTTTTATCAATTTTGAAGGAAGGGGGAGGGGCGCCAAATTGACACGCTGCCCCGGGCGCAGTTTTCTCTTCGCACGGCCCTGTTTAGACCAATCAGAAAACTAATAAAATGCGGATTCAACCAATAAACGCTTCAGATGTGTTTTTGATTTCCTACCCTGACAGAGGATAATAACCATTTTTCCAAATGGTTAATAAAGAATAGGGGAATCGTATTCAAATTAAAAAGACCTTTGAATCAAAATTTATCTTACAAGTTCAGATAACAAGAGTAATGAAGATGGCATGTAATACTAATGGTACAATTTAAAATTCTCACATAAGATAGTAAAACAACTTGAAAGTAGATGTTACAATAGATTCATTTTGAATTTGCAAAGAAATGTGATATGCTGCATTGATACAGAAAACAGTATTGTATAAAATATAATAAAATAAATACATAATAAAATAAGCATAAGCAGCTATATTATTCTGTATTTTTAACCAATCAAAATTATTTTAAAAGGCCAAACTGGGCTTATAAATTTACATAAACACAAGTTCGTATAACCGATCTCTTATTTAATGTACCGATCTCTTATTTAAAGGTGACATGTAATGATATCTTTAATGTAATTGTTGTATATAGTAACATATATATACCGGGTGTCCCAAAAAGGACTGACTGATTTTAAAATTCAATAACTTGCAAACGGTGACAGATATTTAAAAAATTCTTGCAGGAGGGTTATGCATAAGGTCAAAAGTTTTATTACAGTGATTTTCGATTTTAGTTCGAATTACAAACAATAGATGGCGCTGCGATCAATAGACGCTGAATTCAGGCTCGATTTTTGGTACTTCGTGGCCCGGATAATACATTTCCATCTCCTTTTTCAGCATGGAACAAGATAAAGGACCAGAAATCGAGCCTGTATTTAGCGACTATTGCTTACAGCGCCATCTATTGTTTGTAATTCGAACTAAAATCGAAAATCACTGTAATAAAACTTTTGACCTTATGCATAACCCTCCTGCAAGAATTTTTCAAATATCTGTCACCGTTTGCAAGTTATTGAATTTTAAAATCAGTCAGTCCTTTTTGGGACACCCGGTATGTATCTATACATGCTTTGACATTATTGTCAAGGACATTGTTAAACTCTATGATACCGCTATTTAACATGGTTATCCCATTAATCTTTTAATGCATTTGACTTTGAACTAATGTAAAAAATAAGAATTGCCAGAAAGCGCTGTATTCTCATTTCGATATAAGTGTCGATTAATTAATGGTTTACTAATTATGTATCGATTGGCACTAAGCAATAATTTGGTCACTGATAGTTTTAGTCTGGTTTCGGCAGGTTTGGGGGACGTTACATGTCTAATACTGGTAATACACAGCTTGCATGTCGTTAGTCATGCAGCCTGACTTCGGTTATTTTAAGAGTTATGCTTTTCTTGCTTGTTCTTCTTTTCAAATTTGTTATAGATTTATTTTCGATCTGTTTTTGGGTTTGATCTCTATTTTACTTGAATATTCTGACTCTCAGTTGGCTTTGGAGAGCTTAAGTGATTTATGTTTTGATGTTGTGTGATTTTTGTACTATATATAAATGCATTTAATTTCCTGTTCATATATTAATCTTTTTTCGAAATTTAAAATTTATAATGTTTGAAATTTATTTAAAACTTAATTTATAAATGCTTGGATCTTGTCTTAAATCTTCATCTTCATTTATAATTACTTCATTTAATAATTTGTTGTTCCGAATTTAGAATTTATAATGTTTGAATCTTATCTTAAGACTTAATTTATAATTTATATATTTAAAATACACTGTAATTTGTAATATTTTATAATATATATATATATATATATATATATATAACATTTCAATAAATAAAGCTTACCAAGAAATCTCAAAATATTAAGAATAATAAACATATTTCAAAGATAAATGAAGGCCAAACTAAAACTGAAATTAAAAAGATTTTATCATAAATTGGAGCAGAAATGGAATATAGAAATCATAACATATGTTGATGGAAAATAAAAAAACAAAGCGACACGCTACAATTTTAATCATTAGTCGGCAAGAACAGCCACATGTCGCAAAAAAATGCATTATTAGTTATAATAGACAAGGCAATAACCAAGCTAGCCCATCATTGCCGTAAACGCATTGAAATAAATAAAAAATGAGGACACAAGAGAAAACAAAACACTAAATTAGAAAATCATAGAAAAACATATGGAAAATTAATAGAAAATCTAATAATAATAATAATAATAAAAGGATTATACTAGGTTAAAAAATCCGATCCTTAAATTTTTTCAAAAGACCCGCACCAAAAAAATCTGGTGAACAATTAATATATATATATATATATATATATATATATATATATATACAGTCTCTCAAAAAGGTAGCTGAATCAGCTGCCAATCCTTCCATTTACGAATTTCAAAAGCAAGGTTAAAAAAAATCTTGAGTTTTAAAAAACTCTTTACGTTATGTAAACATTAAGGTCCTTTCAAAGATTTAGGAAATGGTGTTTACATAACGTAAAGAGTTTTTTAAAACTCAAGATTTTTTTTAACCTTGCTTTTGAAATTCGTAAATGGAAGGATTGGCAGCTGATTCAGCTACCTTTTTGAGAGACTGTATATATATATATATATATATACTAGTAGTGTTTTAAATTAGATATTTAAAATTAAACTTTAAAAAAAATTGTGAAAAAATAATTTTCAATTTTTAAATTTTTTTCGGATTAAATTATATGGAATTAACATTAACATAATACTATCTAAAAATGTTATTTCAAAGTTGATATTTTTTTTTCGGGGGGGGGGGGTGCCAAGTCCCCTATGAAAACCAGAAACATACTTTATGCATAATATTAATTAATAGACATTATTCCCCGTCGATTGGTACCTATATCTTTTTCACGTGATTATTTGCAGCAAATACTTTTTCCCCAGCACTGTACACTTTTCAAGAATAATATAACAGTGATTCAAAACCCCTCCCAGACGAAGCTCTTGACTGCACCACTTTTATTCGATTTCTCTGATATAAAATTCTGAACAGAGTATAAATTAAAGATATGTAAGAGACATCAATCTTTCAGTGTTAAAAGCGGGACAATGGGGGGAAGTGGAACTACTTTTCTTTACATAACAAAAGTCAAGCTATTCTTCAACATTATGAAAAGGTCATCTTTTGTTGACGCATGACCTGATCTCTTATTATCAGATAAAGAGCTCTCCAGCAAAATTTAAGTTCACACATTGTGCAAATTCTTGAGATTATTCTAATTAGTTTTTTTTTTTTTTTCAGAATTGTCTTTTCACTTTCGATTGCAAAAATAATAACACATTTTTCGCGCATCTGATTAAGTAAAATTATTTAATGAAAGTAAGAACACTTATTTATTTATTTATTTATTTTTTTCTTGATTGGTTAATTTTTCTTCTTAAGCTTCGGCATGGTTGCAAAAGTGCTTCTAACGAGTTGCTCTTCAATTTTCATCCTTGTACCCCAATAAGCATCAATTATTCACTATTCTTTATTTTATTTATTTTCTAGCTAACGAGATTGGCGTGGAACGGACCCGGTCCGGTCCAAATCTGCATAGATAAATTAAGTCCGGGCCTGGGCCAAATGAAGAAAGACTGAAAAATATAAAAATGACAAGCAGAAAAAGAATATATATATATATATATATATATATATATATATATATATATATATATGCTTTTGGATTCCATGTGCGGGAAGATATTTTGAAAATTTATGGGAATTTATTCGGTATGTTGTGTAAGATTTCTATTGCTATAAATTAAATATTTAATGGGTTGTAGTGTTTTTTCCATTTCATGCCATTTGATTAGGGGCGGATTTATGAAGTGAGGGGCCCCTCTCTCTGGAACTTTTTAGGGCCCTCCCATCTTGAAAAATTGGGTACATTTATAATTTTAAAATAATAGATATTCAAAACTTAATTACAATAATTACTTACAAATGAATTAAAATGTATTCAAATCGTTAAGGATTAATTACACAAAATTCATTTCATGTTCAAATTATATTAGATTATTTTTCATGAACTTAGATACTGTGACGGATAAATGTGCTAAAATTATGTCTCTTATCTTCCTTTCCATTTTTTAAGAACATAAAATGATAATTCAAACTTCAAACCAAGGTAAATCAGAAACTAAGGAGACAATATTTTAGTGTCTGCTGAGCTATAACTCAAAAACTCGTTTCGCTTCTTTTCGTTTTTGGCTCATTTATGACAAGAAATAAGATATAAATGTATGCGGTTTTAATGCATGGGACTGCAGTGGCCTGCATTGCATCCCATTATCTTGCTTGCAATTTTAATTTCGCGTTTTAATAAACGATTTCAGAAATCAAATAAATTCACCAAGTATAATCAAATTAAATTATATTTTCTTCTTTTCGTTACATAACTGGGTTCTTAGAATGACAATTGCTTTCCACATGTAAAAAGAATTCGAAGCTCCACAAGTTATTTTAAACCCATCTGCACTGAATTTTTTTTTTTTTTTTTTTTGTAAATATATTTCTAAACACTGATTTAATTAACGTTTAGGGTCAGGTATAACGTCCTATAATTAACGTTATAGGTTTGTAATTAAGTGTGTCTTAATAACGAATTCTATAAAAAATGGCCCCAAAAATCTAAAAGTGGCACTTCCATAACTGCGATTTGCGAAAAATCTGCTAAAACGGAAAAAATTCCTATTGAGTTTAACTATGGAGGACATTGTCTTTGACAGTCATGATATATCTCATTGTCGTGTGTCATTTTTGATCTGGATGTGGAGAATTTTTTTGAGAAGGTAAAAGTATGAACAATGCAATAATAAAACTTATGCAATAATAAACGATGCAATAATAAAATAGTGATTACTAGCTGACCCGCCCTGCGTTGCTTGGGCCCGTTATAATAACCTTAAACAAAACTAAAATATGTATGATTTTATATCTTGGTAAAATCCGGGCACCAATGCCTTTGGCATCGTCTAGTGTGTTCCCAACAAACCTCTTTTCGAACGAACTTGTGACCTGGGTCCCCGCGGCGGCCTAGGCAGCGTATATCAGGAGTGTTTCGCACGCGCGGAAGACAATCGAAAACCAAGTTGAATGGCAAAAATCCTGTAGTAATCGGGCCCATAGAACCTGAGAGAAGAATGTGCCTTTGGCGGGGGAAAGTGGAACTAAAAACTGTAAGACAAATGTAAGCTAAATTGAATGAACCAATTTTCGTTGAAATCGAACCCATAGAAACCGAGAAAAGAATACATTTTTAATCTTCGAAAATGGTGGTAAAAGAAGTCCAAGATAAACTTTCATAATGCAGAAAATTGCTAAATCATAATCTAAGTTGAACGAACCAATTCCCGTTGAAATCGGACTGATAAAACCCGAGGAAAGAATGCGCTCCCAAGCGGTGGAAGGTGCCCCCTCTCCAATAATTTTGCCGAATTACCTTTAACATTAACCCAATTTTTATTTTATGCATGAAATCCCCCCCCCCCCTCCTAAAAAGTTAACGACTTACCTTTAACTGTAGCGTTATTTTTAATTTCGGCTGTAGTGAGAAAAAGGAAGTTGATGCCGAAAAAGAAGATTAATATTCGAAAAAGGTGGCGCATAAGGAAATTTTTTAGTAGTTTATAAAGAGGCTGAAGGACTCTAGAACTATGTTAAAGAAAATTGCAAGAGAATCGGATAATTTTTAAAGGAGCTGAACCAAGGGCTGCAAGAAGGCGATTAATATTCAAAATTGGTGGAAGCAAAAGTTTGTCGTTCATGTAGTAGGTGAAGGACCTAAGAAGTTGTTAGAAAATAAAAAGCTAGTGAATACGACTGTTTTTAAGGGAGCTATAATAGGGGGACCAAAAGGTGTAAATTGGTAGCTAAGAGCAGGACTCTAAGATGAAAACATGTTAAAAGGTCCTAGTACTTAGCTCTTTAGATCTTCAATCAGTGGAAATTAAGCATAGGGTATGAATTAATCAGTAGGATAAAATTTTGAAGAAACGCGCAAAAATAGTGGAAAATTCTTAAAAAAGGGCCCTAGGGTCACCAATAAAAATATGAGAGGTAGCTGGAGGTCCTAAGAAGTTGTTAGAAAAAAAGCTACTGAATCAGACCATTTTTAAAGGAGCGATAATAAAGGGCCTAAAACTGACAAACTGATAGTTGAGAGCAGAGCCCTAAGTTAAAAACATATTAAAAGGTTCTAGTACTTAGCACTTTAGATCTTTAATTAATCGAAATCAAGCATAGGGTATGAATTATTCATTTGAATAAAATTTTAAAGAAATGAGCAAAAAGAGGGGGGGGGGGTTCTTAAAAAAGGGCCCTAGTGCCTCAAATAAAATATGAGGGAGTTGATCCGCAGAGAGGAGTCCAACACTCAACTTTAAAGTTCTACATTGAGAGTGTGACACAGTTAGGGGATGAAAATGCATGGTGCCCAAAAGGGCCCAACTGGAGCAAGACCTTAACTGGAATGTAGAAACGGGGGAATAACTGAATGGAAAAGTTCTCCCAAAACAAAGATCGAATTAAAAGGGACAATTTATTAAGAATTTAGGCACAAAAACTTCAAGGTGCCCTGTACCAGGTGACAAAGGGCCAGGATCTTAACTGGAATGTAGTTGGCTAGGAAAACTTTTATTAGTTTATAAAGTAGCCGGATGACCCAAGAACTATGTAAAAGAAAATTCTTAGAGAATTCTTAGAGAAGGTGCACCAAGGGCCCCAAGAAGGCGATTAATGGTCGAAATTGGTGGTAGATGAAGTCTGAGAAATTTTTTTTGTCGTTCATGTACAGCTGGAGGACCTAAAAAGTTGTTAGGGAAAAAAACTAGTGAATCGGACCACTTTTAAGGGAGCTATAATAGGAAAGAGGCCAACTGATAGTTGAGAGCAGAGCTCAAAAATGGAAACATGTTAAAAGGTGCTAGTACTTAGTGCTTTAGATCTTCAATTAGGCGAAATTAAGCATAGGGTAAGAATTAATCATTAGAATAAAATTTTAAAGAAATTCGCGAAAAATGAGGGGAATGCTTTAAAAAGGGCCCTAGGGTCCCAATATAAATATGAGAGTGTTGGACCGGGGACAGGAGTCTAAGAATCAATTTTTAAACTATGCATTGGAGAGGGTTACACAATAAGCGGGTGAAAATGCATGGCGCACAAACAGTTTAAAGGGCCCTAGAAGGACAGCATCTTAACTGGAATGTAAAATCGGAAGAATAACAAATGAACAAGACGGAAATTGTACGTCAAACATAGCAAATGAGTTCGCATAGTTCGTACTATAACTAGTTTCATAAATATTCAGATCTTGGTGCAATAGCTGTTGCACTCGTATGCAAAAAGACATGAATACAAATTTATTACGATTATATATATTAAATTCAGGAATACGGAAATAATATAATAATAATAATCCATATTAAATATGACGTAATCACAATGGCAACCGGGAATCATTACCTATCTTGGGATGTCATTAAATTAATTACGTATGATAGGATTTAATAGAATAATCATCATGGCAACCTATAAGAATTATCTATCATGGGATATCGTTGAATGAATTAAGTATGATAGGATTTAATAGAATGAAGAAAAGTTTTATCAATATCTTTTTAAGTTTTGATTTGATTTTCATAAAATTTGAAATGGCTCGACAAAGTTCTGAAACGATTATATATTAGTAAATTTCAAACCATGAGGTTGGATGTTTTTGCGCTATTATATGTGGACAGGCGGACGGACGGACCAGACAATGACTACAGGTGCTACGTATTTATATAATTACGACATTTTGCCATAGACCATAATATAATGGAATAATTTTGAGTACCTCTGTAAATAAACTATGATGTTTAACACGCTTAAAACTACTGAAGTCACACTTCCAGATATTATCATCCATAGACAGCCATGTATCCAATTCTTTGCTTGGCCCTGTATGTAATTTTATTTATATTCTCCAAACATTTTTTAATAGTATATTAAATATGTTGTTCAACGTAAAAATTAATAACTCATTTAAAACCACCTTTAAGCTATTTTCGTTCATACTCAGTAACCCTTACGAATTATTTTGTGTAGCCCTATATATAATATACAGCATTTATATTCACAACGTAATATGCAAAAATTTTGTTAAACTTAAAAACTCATATCATAGCTAAAAATGCACTTCCAGCAATCATCGGTAATATACAGTACTTCGGATATATACAGCATCCGAAATCTTTTGTATGCCCCTGCAAATACTATGCACTTTCTATTATAGAGGAAGTAACTTGTAATAAACCTTAGCAACGTATATCTATTTCATTATATGTGAAATAGTTTAACATAATTAAAATACGCCACAAACAATATTTCATTATGTAAAGGAATTTTTTGCGTGACCCTGTAAATGAATAATACATATTCTTTGCGCCGCCTATTCTACAGACTGTATATTTTATTTCACTTCATGAATTCATATTCATTTCATTATGTTCGAAATGGTGTAGCATAATTAAAATGCACTTTTGACTGTTCCTGTAATTGACCTATAGATGTGATTTTCATAAAATTTGAAATGACTAGACAAAATTCTGCAACGATTACATATTTTAAATTTTAAACAATGCGATTGGGTAGCTTTTGCGCTGTTATATGTGGACAGACGGACGGACGAACCAGACGATGACTATAAGTGCAACGTATTTATATAACTACGAACGCACCTAAAAAAGGGCCCCAAAAACGAATATTGGATTAAAAGGGAGTAATTTATTAACAATTTAGGGCACGAAAATTTCAAGGGCCGTGTACCAGGCTCCAGTGGGCCAGGATCTTAACTGAAATGTAGAAAGGAGGATAACTAAATGAAGAAAGGGCCCCAAAAACGAAGAAGATCGGATAAAAAGGGGGCAAGTTATTAAAATTTTAGGGCATAAAAACTTGAAGGGCCCGGGTCTTAAAAAATTAAAAATCTGACCATCAGGTACATCAGGAACTGGCTTAGACTATCTCACGCAAATTTTCAGACTTCTACTTCCTGTAGATTTTGATAGCCGTCGCACACAGACAGAAACTTTCTTTTATTAGCATAGGTAATGAGTAACAAAATAAAAATACATTTAAAATATCAGCTTTATGAAAACTGCATACTAAGTGTGGGGCCCCCAAAAGTCAGGGGCCCCATGGTGACGACCCATAATTTAATCAGGCCCTCAATCTTTACAGTAATTAAATCGTCTTAGAAGGTCTCTAACAGGGTTCCTTTCGGCTCAGACCCAAGATTCCTTTGAATCCCACCCCATCTCTCCACAACCGATCATAGTCCTGATAATTCATAATGGAAAAAAAGATAAGGGAAAGCTAAAATATTTCTGGTAGTAGCAAAATTCTATTTATTACATAAAAATGGTGTAATATTTATTAACTGAAAAATTAACAAAGAACACTAAGAAAATCTTTTTTTCAAGACATCACATTTCTCTTTGAAATCAAAAGAAGATTTGGGGGCCCTTCGGATGCGGGGCCCCTCGCGATTGCGACCATCGCGACCCCTTAAATCTGCCCCTGCGGATAATGTTCTGTTTTCATCTTGAGACTATTCTTTTGGTTATATTGGTTGTTTGGGTACAGGAGGAAAAAAAATTTCGACTTTTGGCTTTTTTTCTCACAGAAAACAACCGATTTGCTTATATCATTGAATTCTGTACTCTTGAAAACGTAATTCAATATATAAGTTTCAATTTTTTCGGAATCCACATTCTTCTTTTTTTCTTCCATATTAATTCTTGTAATTAAGTATAAGGTACTTTATTTTATACATACAGTTCTATATTATAGGTTTGTGGCATCCATTTTCATTCACAATATTGCGGTTTTTGATGATGGTCGGTAATGTTTAATTAATGGTTATATCTATATATATATACAGTAAACTCCCGACTATCCGGCCTAATGTGGCGAAAGTGTAGGCCGGATAACAAAAAAGCCGGATAGGCCGGAGTTCTATAAATATTTACTCACTTTCTGCACCCCCCTCCCCCTCATTATATTAAAAAGATATGTTACACATTTTAAGATAAATTTATACATACAGTACATACAGTTTCAAAATAAGCAAAACATTAACGTAACACGTAAGCCTAATTCTTAAAAAGAGTAAATCTTATTTTACTGTTTATTAATAAATGATTGCACAAATATGAAAAGTTGTGCATAAGACAAAAGAATCAAAACTTAATTTTTAATTTTTAAAAAAGTAGTTGATAGATGAATGCTTCACCTTGTTAGCCCTCTTCCGCGACGCAATGTCCCTCCATTTACACAAGCAGATAATATCAGCTTGGGTCGCTTCCTCCTGTTGACTAGTAGTTTCTCCTCCGTAGTCACTACAATCTTCTTTCGTTTATCACCCATTTCGTTAATCTTCAATAAATAAACGCGAAGCACACCAAAAGATTATACGAACGTAACCAGGATAAGCGGAAAATAACGCCCGCACTTGTTAACATCCGTGGCACAACTGACGAAACAAGTTATCAAGCCTTAACTCCTCCCCTTCCTTCCTGTCTGTCTCTGCTATTCCATTCTGTAATCCATTCTTGCTCCTTCTTGTCGTGTGTTAGCACTTTCCTACGGACAAGAACTTGCCTGTCTCGGCCGCTTGAAATATTCCTCTTTTTTTTTTTCACTAGGCCGGCTAGTCGGGAGTTTACTGTATATATATATACATTTTTCTTTTTGAAATAGTAAATACTTTTGAAGCAAAAGATACCATCACTACCAAGAAGAACATTTTCTTTTTGCGATTGCGATTTTAAAATGAAAAGAAAAACTGAAAATATATAAACGACCTCCAGAAAAAAATACTTTTTTGAAATAGTAAACATTCATATTTCTTGAATGAAAGGTGCCCTCAGTACCACGAAAGTATTGTCTAAACGTGGATATTTCTTGGTTTATTATATAAGTCCATCTGGCACCCGTTGCGATTTTAAAATGGGCAAAAAAAAACAGGAAGTATGGAAAATACCTACATAATTTTTCTTTTTGAAATAGTAAATATTCATATTTTTTAAAATGTAAAGTACCGTCGGTACTGAGACGGCACCTTCTATTCGCAAGGGTCCTTATTTTCATTTTATTATTATTTCCGTTCGGCATTGAGCGATCGCGATTTCATACTACATATACTAAAAACGGAATGTTTCCTCCTGTCTGTTCTTGAAACACCACGTTTTTCCCGGACATGCATGGAAGGGATGATAACGCCTGCGAACTGAAAACAATTGAAACTCGTTCAATAGCGTTTGGCGGGTATTTTTAATTAATATCTCGGCTAATTATCCAAAAATGAAAAATCAGAGTCTCAAGTGCATTGTGACCTGTCTTCATCTATCTAGATGCTGACAAACATCTTCCTTTTATTATTTCTTTATTTTACTTTAAAACTCAATTTCTTTCTCTTTTCTAATTCACCATTATTTAATTAAAATCAGTATTTAAGAAGTCATTACGTTTTGTTTTATTTGTAAATAAAATATTACATTAAGTTCTTAAGGGGTCTCAGGACTCTTAAAATTGGAAAAAATAGAAAAAAAGACCATTTTCAACGTTTAATATCTTAAAATGTATTTGATTTTAAGAGACAATTTTAATTGAGATGAAATATATAAATATGTCCTCTCATTTCAAGTATTAAAAAAAAATGCAAGATAAAGAATTAGCATTTATAGGTCGTTCCAAACTGTCAGACATTTGAGGAGCAGAAAATCGGCATAACAGAATACGCGCAGGATTACAAAATAAATTTTGCCACTAGAATGCAAATTTTGGTGCCTACGTATTATACCTCAGATTGTAATAATTACCCTGAACCTAAATAAATTTATATTTAAGGCATTTTTATATTTTTAATAGAAAGTTGTATTTAGCTAATACAAAATTGTGAAAATTTCAACAGTATAATCACATTAAAAAACATTTTTTTTTTAACAATAAAAAGGAAATTTTAGGTTCAGTTTATGTAGACCAGGCATGTCAAACTCATTTACTGCCGCGGGCCAAATTAAGTATTGTATACAAAGCCGCGGGCCAGATTAAAAAGAGTAAATAATATTATTACCGTTGCATAGAATAGAATAAAATATCTTCGTACAAAACACAGCCATGTTAAAAAAAATTAGCACAAAATTCCAAAGTTAATATTATACATTGTGTATGTTATTTATTGAAAAAAAAAAAATACTCAAAATTACTTTACAACAAAAATCTATAAAATTTAATAGAATTTTCTAAATTGCATTTATTTTAAAATTTGATTGTGCACACTAATCTTGATCTAGCATTGGGCTACCGGTCCTTCAAACACTGGAATGACCCTGCTGTTGCTGGGTTCTCCACCAAAGTTTCGAATTTTATTTTTTATGTTCCTTGTTCAATTTCAACAGGTGTTGTGTGCTAAGCATTGGCTTGGCTTGTCATAATGCCTGGCATATTTAAAATGAAATGCATTTTCTTTTTAAAAATAATTTTGTATAAGTAATAAACACTATTGGAAGATGCTAATACTACTATTAAATAAGAAGATAGCATCAAGAAATTTACTCAGGTGCTTTTAATTTCAAATGAAAATTCCAAGCAGTTTGTCTTTTGGTAGTCTTTTGAAAATACCCATTCATAATTTGTCGATTTAAAATGAAAATTGCAACTTTTTATAATTGTTCGAAATATTCTAATACAAATCTTTCGGATTATTGCTATCTCTAAGACCGCGGTTGATGCAAGTCTATTCGTGTAAAGTATATTTACAGTATGCCACGTTCTAATAACTGCATTAAATACAGGTAAAGTGACAAGGGCTTCGCGGGCCAAAAATAAGTTGTCGGCGGGCCAGTTGTGGCCCGCGGGCCGCGTGTTTGACATGCCTGATGTAGACTAACAAGAAACATTACGTTTTTGAAAAGTTAGCGAAAAAATATTCGGAAGTTTTTAAGATATCGTGCGTGTTATGCCCAAAAACGTCATTTGGAGAAAAATGACTTCAAAGTTTCGGTAACGCCGCTCCAGCTATTGAACAGATATAATTCTAAAAGCCATAACATCTGTTCTAATGGGAATTTCATGGAAACAATTATATCAAAATGTTCAGAAAAGATAGGAGTTTAACATCTAAAAAAAATTAAATTTAGAAAATTTTAAAGCTTTAAGAGTCCTGATTAAGCTATGAAACTTTTTTTAACAGAGAAAGAGAGGAAAAAAATCGCTTCACTGAACCAATTGTTCATAAGGGGTCAGCCAAAAGTCTGAGTTATCAGTCAAAAATTTTAGAACAAGGATATTTTTTTTCGATAATATTATTCATTGATAATATTCAACGAAATTTTCAAAGAAGAACAAAAAACGAACGGCATTATAGTGCGTTTTGAGAACAGGAATGTTTCAAACACTCTTGTACCGCCGAACTTAAAACATTTTTCTGGAAATCATATTTTTTTTTGTGATCAAAATACCTGATCGCTACTGTATCATTTTTTTTTAAATGTGTACAGTTTGCATAAGAAAGGGTAGATGTTCAATGATGGTTTTTTATTTAATTTTATTATTTAATTTTTAGAGTTCCGAAATTAAAACGTAAAACGGAACCCTTATAAGATCACTTCTGTGCCTGTCAGTCCGTCTATCACAGCCATTTTATTCGTAAACTATGGAACGTGGAAAGTTCAAATTGGGGGAAGTAATAAAGACTATTGACCCACATATTTACAAATTATTAAATATTCACAAATATATTATATATAGAGAGAGGCTAATTAAGTTACTTGAAAAATAAAAAATCTTTTCTTTGTATATCGTGTGGGGTAGGTATCGTGGGAAAGCCTTCGTAACGCTGAACTCAAAAATGTGTTTCTTTTAATTTTAGATATTATATTTTCAGAGATATCGTCGAAAATGAAGTGCAAAAATATGTACCACCCCCTCTATTTAAGAATCTACTGAAACTAAAATTATGAAAAAATTAGAGGTATTAAAAGTTTATTTAAACCTTGCAGGAAAATTATAGCGATTACCCTAGGTCGCTTAGTTTTTGAGAAAAGCGCATTTTTCCATTACACACAAATTTCGATTTGTGGGCATTCAGCAAAGGTGTTAAGGAGCGCTGAAGGTACCTATCGTATCAGAAGTATAAAAGCGTTGTTGATAATGATTTTCGAAAAAAAAGCGTCGGTAATTAGCCGCGATATTAACCCTTAAAGACGCGGACGGTTTGGTCATACATAATGACAGGGGCGGAATACTCTATGTACCATCGGATTTTAAAACCTAGATAACAACTTTAAATGATATATTACTGTAATGCAATGCTCAGTAGCAGTATAAAAGCAATAAACGTCAAATTGTTAAAAACAGACTAATTTAATTAGAATTAATCACATAAATACTATGGGATTCGCGAAGTTCGCATTGAGTGGATCTCTCAATACGTCTACCGTGTCTTTAAAAGTTAATTGAAAACCTAACTGAAAGAACTCGTCACGGACCAAGGCAGCGTTGCAACTTTGCGACCTCGTTTCGAAGCGCGCTAGCACAATGCCCAGTTCAAACTTTGAAAAAGGGTTTTGTTTTAGGTACACTGTAAAAAGAAAAAAAAATTATTACGACACTGAATTTAGTTTTATGAAATGCAAACTGAAGTTTAAATATGCACTACTTTTTTTGTCAGTACAGAATTAAGTTCATCATAAACAGATTAGGATAAGATTTAAAAATTAAGTTACACAGAATAGCAATATTTGATGTTATTTCGGCGTCATATCTCTTTGAACTTTTATGGTATACCCATTCATACTTTTCTAGTATATACAGCTATACCCAACCCTACGTTGTAATAATTCATATATTTAATGCACGGAACCCTCCGAGCGCGAGTAATACTCGCACTTGACCGTTTATCTATATCTATATCTATACTAATATTATAAAGAGGTAAAAATTGTTTATTTGTAGGAGCTAAGCTCTGGAACAACCGAACCGATTCCAAAAGTAATGGTATCAAAATGATGGTGTTAGTCCAACTTAGAAAATAGGCTATATCTTATGTCCGTGCTACTGGCTAAAAGGGGGTGCCAAAGCGATATAAGTAAGCGTCCTATCTTAAATGGGAGAGGTAACCGCAAGATTAAAGGCGAGGTCACGTCAACCAAGGTCATACGCCACCCAGCGGACGGAGTGAACTACAAGAGGATTATTAACTTCTTTCCCCTTTGTGGATAATCTATAAGTTCGATATCTATGAAATAACTATGCGCACGCGCAGCCGTGATTTTATTCGTTTGTCGTCTGCAGTACTTAATTGTTGGAAGTCTAGATATAATTCGATTTATTTAATTTATTAATTGAAGTTAGTTATTTAAACAAAATCAGTTCTTTTAAGAACTTATATTATTTGGGGAAATACCGCGTTGGCGTTCTAATTATTGCAGTTTTCAAAACTGCAAAAGTAACTCTCTATCTGAGAGAACTCATTTTTTAGGAAATAAAGAGAAAAATAGGTTAGTTTTGTGTTTTATTATAATTTATAAAAAAGTTCAAATATTATTTAATATATATTATTAAATGTCAGTGATTTTAATACGTTCTATTTGAATTATGTTTTTGTAATGCAATGAACAAGGACTTATAAAAATTAGTTAATGTATGTTAAGATAGAATTTTACAGCAGCGTTTTTAATTCAATTCCTGATAAGATAAAGTTATAAAAATTACATAAACATGGGTATTTCCAATGAGAATTAAACGTTTTATTACGCTTAGAGTTTAAGTATAAATTATTTAATTAATTTTAAGGCATATTTTTTATTTACCGGGCGCAGGCGATAAATTGCCAAATATTATCTTGATCGAATTGCATTTATAATATTTAAAATAGAAGCATTTCATTCATTCCATTTAAAACTCATTTAATTTTACATTAGGATCCACTTTAATTTAAAATGCAAGCATTAATTCTTGTATTATTAACCCCTTGGGGACGAGCGACACGTATACGTGCCGGAAATAGGCCTAAGGATCCTCGTTTATCCTCACCAGTAAAATTTTACTGTAAAATTTGCCTTATTTAATCTGAGCATTTTCCCGATTTGAATAGGCACAAACTTCTGTTTTTTAAAACCGGTAGCAAAGTAATAAACATTTCGTAAAAGGCTCCCGTCGCGAAGGGGTTAAACCAGCAATAATTGATTATTTATAGTTTTAAATATTTTGAGAATTTTAGACAACAGCTTTAAAAGAAATCCTAAAATCGACAAATTACTTTTTTTTTTTTTAATCTAGAAATATGTCGGTCATTGTGTCATATCCGGGAAAAATAGTTTTCATGGGATACCTGCATTTCGCACAGGTGAATAACATTGCAGAAAGCATTCAAAGTATAGAAGAAACTTCAAAAATTGGAATAAAATATAAAATATTTTTAAATAGTACGTGTTATGCTCAATTAAACATTTATTATCTTACACCGGTTCTTCGTAGGGGTAAAATGAATAACTTTCCATAATCGGGCCGATAGCCATGATTGGCGTCAAATGAGAAAACAGTATACAATTGTAACTGTATAAAAGTTAAATAATGGTTAGAAAATGAAAGTAACTTTTATCGAAATAACCCAATTGCGGAACATTCTCCAAATTTGAAAAGGGCTTATGAAACACACAACAATTGCCA
Source organism: Maratus speciosus (assembly GCA_963932465.1). Classification (NCBI taxonomy): domain Eukaryota; kingdom Metazoa; phylum Arthropoda; class Arachnida; order Araneae; family Salticidae; genus Maratus; species Maratus speciosus. The sequence continues at coordinate 91,238,654 of OZ010786.1, read as the reverse complement.
ATAACTGAAAACTATAGACTAATATTAAGCTCGACGTAGCAGTTGTTGCTCGATAGCCAATAATTTCAAATTTCCTTTTTAATTTTGCCCGGTTCAATTTTTTTTTTTAATCTGGCTTCCGCAAAAGAGTCGGAATAAGTAGTAGAAAGGCTGCGGACGGAGATGGGCCAATTGAACGTATAAAAATCACTGACATTTAATAATATATATTAAATAATATTTTAACTTTTTTATAAAAAAATTATAGGGCTGAAAATCATGTTTAAGATGCTTAAAGATTTTAAATATTTCTCTTTTGCAATTTCCCAACCAGCTGGTATATTTTAGAAATCGTAGTTTGTTACATAACTTACTCAATTGTTGTACTTGTATATACAGTTGTAACAACCATAAAGAATGTTTAAGGATTTATCAGCTACGTTTAGATAATGTAAAATTAATTTGCTAATTTATAATCAAGTTGTAAAAATACTAAAATGTTGTATTGTTACTAGAAACACATCCATGTACATAATTTTTATTTTTCTAGCATATCTGGGAGGGAAAAATCGATTCAAATTTTTTATCTTTTCATATATATGAACAGGGTTAGATTAAATAAACAGTGTAAAAAAGTACTTTTATGTTAGCCGGCCGCAGTTCATAAACCGTCAAATATTTTCGCCCATCACCAGCGCTTATGTTGCATTCATTTCATTCAAAATATAAAATCCTCATTTTAAAAATATACTCGTCATTTGAAAAACAACTTTATTTAAAATACATACATACTGGTATATTACATCAATTTAAACACATGCTTTTCGCTCATTATATTTAAAATACATTTTTTTTCCTAATAAATAATAACATAAACCCAAGGTGGGCAAGTTTCTTCCAATGGGGAAAAAAAACCTGGAAAAAACCATGGGATTAAAAGTTAGGCCCATAACTTTTATTAACAAAAATGGTTTTCTTTTAGCCTGAATAGCTTGTATAAAATTCAGGTCTATTTGAAGATATTTACAGTTTAAGAGTTATAGGCGGAAAAGCAGACAAAGCCATTTTAGAGAATACCTGTTAAAATTTTAATCGTGAATTTCAAATATTTACTCACTCATGGAAGATTAACCTTGTTTACCAGATTTATTGCAAAATATTTTTGTTACAGCTTGTTTTGATAAAAATATACGTATTTAAAAAATAGTTGCAATGTCAGTTTAGTTTCGGGGCAAAAGGCAATACTATTTATGTAGCATTAGTGCTTTTTCTCCCGAAATTAAAATGACATTGCGATTTCTTTTTTTTTTTTTTTTTTAAATACACATATTTTTAGTAAAACAAACTGTAACAAAAGTATTTTGCAATAAATCTGGTAAACAAGGTTCATCTTCCATGAGTGAGTAAATATTTGAAATTCATGATTAAAATTTTAACAGATATTCACTAAAATAGCTTTGTCTGCTGTTCCGCCTATAACTCTTAAATTGTAAATATCTTCAAATAGACCTGCGCACGAGATGCGCAGATGGTAGAAATTCTGTCATATATGACGTCATACAAAAAACCCGCGTATTTGCGTTATTCACTCCATCCACAAGATGGCGCAGCTGTGTCAATTTACGAAAAATTCCAGCATTAACTTTGTACGCTTACTTATAGCGCTTTGGGGGGTGCAGGAGCAAAAAACGTTCTAAAAATGCGATTTTTGTGTTACTGAAGGGTCTAGAAACATGAAATTTGGAATGGTAGTTACTTATAAGATATAAATGATCTCTAAGAACATTTTTTAAAACATTCGAAATTTGAGAGGGTGAAAATGCGCAAAAAGCGTTTTAAAAAACGTTCTAAATGGCGATTTTTACGCAATCTCAAGAAGTACCAAACCGATTTCAAAAATAATGGTGACAAAATAATAGTGACAAACCTTGCTCCAACATAGGCTACAATTTATGTTGGTGCCACTACCCCAAAGAGGTGCAGGAACAAAAAACGTTCTAAAAATGCGACTTTTGTGTTACTGAAAAGCCTACAAACCTGAAATTTGGAATGGTAGTTACTTATAAGACATAAATGATCTCTAAGAACATTTCTTAAAAAATTCGAAATTTAAAAGGGGTGAAAACGCGCGAACAGAGTTCTAAAAAAAAGTTCTAAATGGCGATTTCTTCTCAATCTCAGAAAGTATCCAACCGATTTCATTTGATGATGACAGCCCTTGCTCCAATATAGGATCCACTTCATGTCGGCGTCACTACCACCTTGCAGTTGCATTTAAAAAAAACGTTCTAAATTGTGATTTTTGTGATCTGAAGGGGCTAGCAACTTCAAATTTGGCATGGTAATTACTTATGAGATGTAAATGCTCTCTGAGAAGAGTTGCTTAAAATTTTGAAATTTAAATGGGGTGAAAATAAACAAAAAGTGTTCTAAATAGCGATTTCTACGCGATCTCAGGAAATATAAACTTATTTCAGACCTAATGGTGTCAAATTGATGGTGACAGTCCCCGCTCCAACATTGCCTATATTTTACGTTGTTGTCACTATCACCTGGGGGTTATAGGAGCAAAAAATGTTCTAAATTGCGTTCTAACATTTTAAATTTGGAATGGTAATTACTTCAAAGTGCAAATGTTTTCTAAGGATTTTCGAAAGAAAATTCTAAATTTAAAAGGATGAACTGAGCGAAAAGCGTTCTAAATTACGATTTTTATGCAATCGCATGAAATACGAAACAGATTTCAAACATAATGGTTGCAAACTGATGGTGGTAAAACCTGCTCAAACATAACCTATATTTTATGGCGGTGCCACAACCCCTAGAGGCTTGCAGGAGCAAAAAACTTTCTAAATTGCGATTTCTGCGGTACTGAAGAGGCTAGAAACTTTAAATATAGCACGGTAGTTACTTATAAAATGTAAATGTCCTCTAAGAACAAATAAATAAATTCGAAATTAAAAACGGGTGAAGCGAAGGGAAGGAGCGAAAAGTATTCTAAAAGAGTCCTAAATTACGATTTCTATGGAATCTCAGGAAATAATAAACCGATTACAGAAGTTATTGGTTGCGAATCAAGAGTGATATTCCCTGATCCTATACGGGCTATATTTTATCCCGGTGTCACTACCACCTGGTTGGCAGGAACAACAAGAAATCCTTTAAAAACATCTAAATTCCGTTTTCTATAGAATATTAGGAAATACCAACCGATTTCAAGGTTAATGTTGGCAAATTAATGGTGACAATCTCTGTTTCAACCTTTTTCCAGACATTCTCGGCATTTTATGTTGGGGCCACTGACACCAGAGAGGTGGTAGACTGTTAGACAAGAAGCTTGGAATTTGACATGATGGTTAATTTTAAGATGGCTTCTAAAAAATTCAAAACTTCAAATGAATACTGAAATGAGCGTATGAAATGAGCATAAAAGTCTCAAAATACTTTCTGAATTATCATTTATTTGGAATTAGTTTTAGTTCTTCTTATTAATTAAAATCTGATTTCTGTCTATTGCACTTTTATAATGAAGTTTAGTCAAACTGTGGCTTAATTTGTAATTTTTGAATTATTCCAAAAAGTGTTCTTCTAATAAAAAATAGTCATGCAAATATCACTTGGCATATTTCAACTATTACGCGAGCAAAGCCGCGGGGTTTGCTAGTGTTTATATATTTTAATTGTTTTTATTGAGCTGAAATATTATTTTAATTAAAAATCTGAATTGTCATTTTGTAGTGATTTTTTGTAAAAATCATTCTTTTTTTAACTCCTTCATTAAAAATGTAAAGGATTTAATACTTAACACGAATTGCTCTGTTTCCTGATTTCATTTAAGTGTTCTGTAGTGTCGGAATAAAATTTAAGTTCACACATTGCGCCATTTCTTGAGATTATTCGAATTAGTTTTTGAAGAATTATTATCCTTATTATTATTTTACTTTCAGCTGTAAAGGTAACCCTTTTTCTGGCATCTGATTGGGTACATACACATGTAACAAAAGGATTAAGGAAAGAATAAGACGATAGATTACCAAATGAAAATAATAGTCACTATGTTCTAACATTTGTTAATTTTTTATTCTTAAGCTTCGACATGGTTGCAAAAATGTTTCTAACGAATTTCACTCTAGCTCTATCCCAAAAAGCATCATTGTTTCCCCCCCCTTTTTTTTTTTACTTGCACTAGCTCTTGCCAACTTTTTCTTTCTAACTTGTCGTTATTTAATTAAAATAAGGACTTAAGGATTCATTATGTTTGTCTTGGTTGTTAACATTGTGTTCTTAAGCCTTACGTAACAGGGGGAAAAAAAGGTTGCATCAGTCAATTATTAATTGATTAGTCAGAATTTCTAAAACAACGGATTTTTTTTTTTTTTTTACTAACCTTTTTGTCGGGTAGTAATAGAGTACATTCCCTAAAATTTTTAACTTTAAAAATTAATGGAGTTCTGGAACATTTTGAGAACTAGGATCTTTCAAACACTCTTATAATAACGCAAGCTCCTATGTGTTTCTCACGAAACTGTATTTTTTAAATCGGTGATTAAAACAACTAAGTGCTATTTCGTCGATTGCTTTCAAAAAAAGTTTTGTGTATTTTACAAAGGAAGCGGGTTTTTTGACGGAGAATTTTTATGTCGTACTTTATTAGATTTTTTTTTTCTTTAAATTAATGATTTTTAGGTAATTATATAATTACGTAGCACCTATAGTAGTCGTATGGTCCGTTCGTCTATCCGCATATAACAGTACAATAAATTGAAAAGTGCCCAGTTAAACTGATGGCATTGAGCTCACAGGCTATTCACACTAATTGTATATTATACTCTTATTTCACAGAACAATGCCCCTCAAAAAATAAATTAAAGGGAGATTAGCTCCCCACCCAATTCTTTTCCATCTTTATACTTAACAAATGAGCCTCCAAATCTCGTCAGAGAAGCGCCTTATCAGAATAAACCAGTATACTAAATTTCAAGCAATTGGACTCCCGTTCCCCCTTTATACTTAACCAATGAAGCCCCAAAACTAGTAAAAGTACCTTATCAGAATGAACATTTTTGCAAAATTTGAGGCAAATCGGATATTTCTTCCGAAAACCACATTTTTAATAATTAAGTTGGGATTAGTCCACCGAACCCCCTTTATACTTAACCAATGAACCCCCATAAGTAATCAGGGAACAGCCTTATCAGAATTAACCTATTTACAAAATTTGAGGCAAATCGGAAAATTCTGCCTGAAAAACCAATTTGTCAAAATTAAGAGGGGGGGGGGGGGGTAACCCCCGTTCCCCCTTTATACTTAACCAATGACCCCCTCCCCCCAAAAAAGTAATCAAAGAAGAGCCTTTTTTGCAAAATTTAAGGCAAATCGGATAATTCTGCCTGAAAAACCAACTTATCTAAATTAAGGGGGCGCTTAGTACCCGTTCCCCCTTTATACTTAACCAATCAACCCCCAAAAGTAATCGGTGAAGGACCTTATCAGAATGAACCTATTAACAAAATTTGAGGCAAATCCGATAATTTTGTCTGAAAAAAACCATTTATCTAAATTAAGGGAGAGGGTCTTAACCCACCGTTCCCCCTTTATATGTAATCAGTGAACCTCTCACAAATAATCAAAGAAGAGCCTTATCAGAATTAACCTATTTACAAAATTTGATGCAATTCGGAAAATTCTGCTTAAAAACAAACTTATCTAAATTAGGAGGGGGGCTTAGCCCCTGTTCCTCCCTTTATACTTAACCAGTGAACCCCAAAAGTAATCTGAGAAGGACCTTTTCAGAATGAACCTATTTACAAATTTTGAAGCAATTCGAATAATTCTGCTAAAAAACCATTTATGTAAATGAAAGGAGGGGGGCTGGCGCCCGTTCTCCCTTTATACTTAACCAATGAACCCCCAAAAATAACCGGAGAAGGACCTTATCAGAATGAACCTATTTACAAATTTTGAGGCAATTCGAATAATTCTGCCTAAAAAAAACATTTATTTTAATCAAAGGGGGTGGGGGCTGGCGCCCGTTCTCCCTTTATACTTAACCAATGAACCCCCAAAAGTAATCGGAGAAGGACCTTATCACAATGAACCTATTTACAAAATTTGACGCAAATCGGAAAATTCTGTCTGAAAAACCATTTATCTAAATTAATGGGGGCGGGTACCCCCGTTCCGCCCTTTATACTTAACCAATGAACTCCCAAAACTAATCAGGGAAGTGCCTTATCAGAATGAACCTAGAAAATTTTTTTGAAGCAAATCGGATATTTCTATCAAGAGTTATCGCGTTACGTACATACGTTCATACGTACATACTGAACCGACTGGCACATTAGCTCTCAGGCTTTGATAACCCGTGAGCTAAAAACTACCTTACCGAATGGTTTGAAATGTAACATATCTAACTGTTGCAGAATTTTGTCGCATCATATAAAATTTAATGAAAATCGAATCAAAACTGAAAAATACATTAATACAAGTTTTCTTTATTCTATTAAATCCTATCATACGTAATAGTTTCAGTGATATTCTATGTTAGGATAGGTAATGATTCTAGGTTTTCACGATGATTACGTCCTATTTAAGTGAGGAGTCCTGTTATTTCTGTATTACTGAATTCAAGGTATATAATCGTAATAAATTTTGTATTCATGCATTTTCGCATAAGAGTGCAACAGCTATTGCACCAAGATCTGAATATTTATAAAACTAGCTATAGCATGAACGCACCTCATTTGCCATGTTTGACGTACAATTTCCGACTTGTGTTTTAACACTTTCGTCCTAAAATTTAACACTTAACATGAATTTCTCTATTTCTTTTATTTATTGTTCTCCAGAATCGGAATAAAATTTAAATACACATATTTAGCAAATCATTAAGATTATTACAATTCGTTTTTGCGTAATATATGCTTTTTTAGACTTTCGGTTGCAAAAATGAAAATGTCTTTTTTTCTTCCATCTATGTCCATACATAGGTAAGAACAGCAAATGATTATGGAAAGCAATAAAGAAATAATTTAAGGAAAATAAGAGTCGTTACGTTTTTACTTTTATTAATTTTATATTCTTAAGTTTCGACACGGTTATTTTAAATCAATGCACTTCAGTTTTCACTGTTTTACCCCAATGAATATACTTATCCATAATTTTTTTTCTTTACTTTTTGAAGATTAGAAAGCTTATTATCTTTTCAAGCTTAACATTATTTAATTATAAAACGACTTTTAAAAGCTATTCATCTGGGTTATTATTCTGTCATCATGTGGTTTGCAAGCAAAATGTAATGTTTTAAGTTGACATGTATGCTGTCTTTATAATATATTATTGAAAAATGTATTAAACACTTAAGGTCTATTTGGTAAATTATTTTAAATGTTCCAATTTTTTCATATTATTCATTATTACGGATCTTGCGTTGATTAATAATTTTTTTGTAATTCAAATTATTTGGCGTGGTAAATTTATACTTTTTGGTGTATAGTCGATCGGGTACATAATGGAATTCAATTTTTAGCTTATTGCTGGATTCTAATACAGAAATTGACTATGTTTTAGCTTATATTTGTATTTCATCTACCCTTGAAAAAGTGAAATGCTATATAAGCTTCCGGGTACATCCATCCATTTGATCTATTATTTGTTTACGATACGTCTTTTAATGGTTCAACAATATTTCGCTGGTTATTTGTATCTTTTGTTTTTAATAGGTTATTTTATCAAAATTTGGTGGTTTTTCATATGGTCTATATGGATTAATTTATTCGTCCGCATTGTGCTAGTGAATTAGTGGTATTGTGCTTGATTTTGTACTACAAGTTAAATGTTCCATCTTTATTTTGTATAATGTCAGAGTTATGAATAGAAGCTAAATTTATTAATTTAAATTTAGTAATTGGAAATAGATGATGATTTGTAATTATATAATGGTTATATCTACCCTATATATATAAAATTCTAATGAAACGAATTTATGAAATGGAAGTATGAATCGACTGATTAAACAACTGATTATGTTTCACGGCAATTTCTCCTAAAATATGGAATACTTTGCGATGAAATTAACACCAAAAATCAATATTGATCCACAGATTTCAAAACTGGTATTATAATTTTTAAATTCGAATTAGTTTTCGAAATATTGATTTTTTTCTAATTTTATATACATTTTTCTAATGATGGCAACTCAAATTTTAATCAAACAGAATTTTTTCTTATATATTTCAGAAAATGTTGACATGGTAACCCGGCTATTGTTGTTTATTTGATAATAAATGTTTATTTACTTTTATTTCTTTTTACAAATTATATAAATTATTTTGTTCTATGATTATTAATTATTTTTTTTTTATATTTTCTTTAGAAAATAATAGAAAATAATTAAGAAATACAGTACTACTTAGTTATTCCGTCGACCAATTTCGCCAAATTATATAAATCGCCAAAACACTCGCCAAATTATACAAATTGACATAATTTTTATTTTAAATAACGAAAGAACAAATAAATTAGTATAACATTAATAAATATACGAATAAAACGTCGAAATAAAAGTCACTTGATGACGTAAACACGTGTAACTTGCTTAAAGTCAAGTGAATGTGACATTTACGATCCACCATTATTGGCATTTAATCTTATAGTTTGGTGATAGATTTTTGGTCGTCGGGATATCTAAGGAATACCAAAAATGCATATGTAACTGGTATTTGAAAACGAGGTTTTTGCCAAATTTTCGTAAAAAAATAAAAATCACGCCAAACCTGCGGTGCATATCTGGCGAAATATTACCACTCGAAAAAAAAAATGCTAACTGGCGAGTTGAAAAAAAGCTATTGGCGAGATTTGCATCCTGTTAGCGTAACAGTACCTAGAATTCTTTGCGATCAGGGCAACTTTTATGTAGTTTTATTCGAAAAAAATTTTTTGATTTTTTAATCAAAATGGAAAACTTACGGTCCCATATTGGCGCGATTTGTTTCTGACGCCAATGTCATATACGGAACGGGCACATAACTGGCACCAAAGTATCGTTATTTTGCTTGATATGGTAAGCCAGATGTTGCTGTTTATGCTGTTGATGCGTTCCCCAAATTGGCGTCGTTAAAAAATCACCACATCTTTGCCAAACTTTCATATGAACGGCGAAGGGATCAGACCTTCAGACCGTATTTGTTTATGGCATTTGACGATTTGAACTATTATAATATAGATGAAATGATGGCGATAGAATAATATTTGACGACTTATCACCTGTGCCTGGCTAACATTAAAGTACCAAAATGGCACCTAAAGTATAAAAAGGAAGTGGCCCGCCTGAAACTGTTGATGATAGTAACATGACTTAGGCTATTGTTATATAGATTGTTTTAAAATACCGGGAGACAAAGACTCTTATACTTAATTTATTTTATTTTAGCTTCTTTTCAAATGTTTAACTGATCCTCTTTAATCAAAAACGAAAACAACCATTGGATGTCTTAACAGCAACTGATTCGCCCTTGAATTTTTGCAATCAAAGGGAATTGAATGGAAACCCGTTTACAAGGCCGTTGCCCAGCTTTTTTCAGTATAATTCAATCTTCTCTAATATTTTTAAAACCCATCAGATTAGCGTGTTTTTAGATTCTGTGGTGTCTGAACGGTGGTTGGCGACCGTAGCTTGCAGGGGCAGAGCCCCCTAGTTTATATATATATATATGTAATACCCTGTTCACACTAGAAACTTAAGATATCTTAGACCGCCAGTTTTGAAGTGGTATCCTCCCGGAACTGGATGCCTGTTCACATCGAAAAACTTACCTAAGGTATCTCAGTAGCGTCACTGTGTCTGTGATCTCAACAAAAGTAAAGTATGCGCATGCGCTTAAAATAAAAACGGCCGCAACAGCCAATCACTAAAGGCGAAGCTTCATAGCCAACGAGAGTGAGTGGTCGTTCCTGTATCTAGCCGAAGTAAGTCGAAACTCACTGAGACAGTTTGTGGAACTCTCTCAGAGAGTTCGGCGGCCTGAGATATCTTAAGGTAACCAGTGCGAACATAGTATTACCGGCCAAACCCGATTTTATGCCAAACTAGTTTATCCTAACGTGCATAGGATAAACTCGTTTTTCCTAGGCCAAACTAGTTTATCCTAACGCCCATAGGATAAACTAGTTTTTCCTAGGCCAAACTAGTTTGGCCTAACGTACATAGGATAAACTAGTTTAGACTGCCATTCATTAGTCCGAACTAGTTTATCCTAGGCCGATCTAGTTTATCCTAGGCCAATACAATTTGGCATGATTTTATTGTTTCCAAAGACCGCTCCGACGCCAAAACCTTCTAGTTTACCCTAGGGCAACGCAATTTGACGTGCTTTTATTGATCTCAACTACCGCTCCGGCGCCAACCTTGTGCAAAGTAGTATTGCCATCACCCCTGTATAATATATTTTATTCGATGGGGAGCGGGATACTGTCCCTTATCTTCCCTCATTTCACCGCCGCCGTTAGTTACAAAATATGTTCCATTTGACAAATTGTGTGCTGGAGGACCGAAGAATTGAATGAGAGGTTATCATAAAATTCAGGAGAGGAAGAATTTAGAGGATTGATTACGCACCGTATAATTTCGAAAATCCGGCATCGTCGGGATTGGGTCTTCGCCGGATTTTTTTAAATTCCAGATTATTGAAAGAATATCAAATATACTTTTGATATTCCTAATGGTGCATTTATTCATAATTCAAAGCCAAATGATATTTATGTGATAATTTTTTTTAACATTGATTTATTTTTTTCTCACATAAATATCACTTGGCTTTGAATTAATTATGAATAAATGCACCATTAAGAATATCAGAAATGCATTTGATATTCGTTCAAAAATCTGGAATTTTTAAAAATCCGGCGAAGTCCCGGTCCCAGTTTGTCCTAAAATACATATATTTTTAAGCTACCATTATTCCATAATTAAAACTCTCTTTAAAGAATAGTACAAATACTTTATACGGATGGGGATACATAACTGTAAAACCTGTTAAAGAATCTGTGTATGACGAAATCGTATTTTAAACGGAATTTTTTTTTAATCGGTGTAAATTGGGTATAATAATCCGTTTGAAAAAAACATAATACATTTGCTAGAGACGACTGACCTGCTAAAAAAGGAACTTAACTATACCAAGGTTTTTTTTCTCTCCTGTGTAATTCCGTCTTAGAAAGTTTTTCTACATAAATTTTTTCAAATTTTCAAGTTTCCAAGCCGTGTAAAAAATTAATGGTATTATTAATTATTCAAATATTTACATACAAACAGAGATTCATTAAAAAATCAATGTAGTTTACAATAGAATCATTAATATTGTTAATCCACATTCTATGGCTTGGAGATTAAAAAATTTTATACAATAAAATCTTCTAAGACGGAATTGCATAGAAAAGAGAAAAAAAATCCGTTATAGGCAGGTTCCCTTATTAGAAGGTTCATCTCTGTTGTAAATGCATTATATTCTTTTTAGAAATACTAATATCCTCATTTTACATAGATCAACATATATTTTTTTTTTGTTAAACACGGGATTCCGTCATAGGCAGGTTATTTTTCTCGGGTTTTACCGTACTTTAATTTTATTACCTAACAAGTACAAATTGAATTTAAAAAATAAAAAAAACCTGACTGCGTAAAAAGCGAACTAATTAATTTTTTATCATCAATGTGAAACTATTTTTTATATTACTTACCTATTTTTTTATTTACTTGTATTGATGACTTTTAAGTTGTATTTAATTGGTAGTTCCTATCTATAAACACTGTTTTGATGAGGCCTATAGATGTCTATGAAGGTTAGAGTTGCAGTAAAACTAGAGATCCTACCTACATAACTTCCAGGTTGTGTAATATTTAAACGGAGCTTCTGACTGTAAAACAGTCAATGAAACATCGTCGTCATTTTGAAAGACCTATCCAATGATATGCCACTCAATATAGTGCGTAAAAAGTTTTTTCGTCTCTACCGCCATTTTGTATTTTACAGCCGCCATTTTGAATGTATAAAAAAAAATCTAGCCTATAACCATCTGACGATTAAGACCAATCGATAGGTACCTCATTCATTAAAATCCATCCAGCCGTTGGGATGTTTTGAGGGTATAAAAAATCCACATACCCAGATACGCGTGAAACACACAACCCTTTTTGGTAGTCGGGTAAAAATGCATCTACTCATCTTAAAAAAATTAATAAAAATAACTAGAAAACAGGAATTCTGCTTTTTCAGAATTTAGTGTCGCTCTTAATTAAAAAAAATATGTATATAAATTTAGATAGTACAAAACTTATTTTAGTTTTAAGACTTAAAATACACGCTTTTGTTTTATAGAAAATGACATCATTCGCATCTGTTAAATCTATTGTCCATGTTTATTTATTTGTTATTATCCTCTCATCTTTATTCTCGTGATACCTTTTATATATGATGTAACGTGAATCAGAAATTATTGTTTGTTATTGTTTGAATATTTTTATGGAAGAAGGTAAAAAGCTTTACCGGTAAATAAATTATTTTTGTTTTGAGAAGTTAATTGACTTCTTTATGTACATTTTAAGTTCATAAATATATAATTGGCGTCCGCATTATATTCTGAAAGCTGGGTTGTTAAAATAACATCCTTTTTGAACGCTTTAATTAACATTGTGACGTCCGGCGCGACAGGACATTTTACAATATTTATTTGAAGCAAAATGTTTCAAGCCGTTAAAAATTTTAAAAAGGTCGACTTAAAGTTCGTGGTAGAAGAGCTTGGGGAAACAATCCCGCAAGATTATACGATTGGGACACTAAAGGAAATTATTTTGAATAGTAATGAATATAAACAGGATCCCGCTTTTGTACAAGAAATTTTATTCAATGCTGTTGCTGAGAGAAAGGAAAAAGAAAACGAGGCTAAGAAGTTAGAAAAGGAGAAGTCGGATCAAGAGTTAAAAAAGCTAGAATTAAAGGAAAAGTTAGATCAAGAAGTAGAGTTAAAAAAGTTGGAATTAAATCATCAATTAGAATTAGCAAAGATTCAGTCACAGGGACAAATGCAATGTGAGTACATTTCAAATGATTACGAAACTAATAATTCTAAAAAGAAATTTACGTTGCCCAAGTTGGAATTTCGCCAATTTGATGGTGATTTAAAGGAATGGTTGCCATTTTGGAGCCAGTTTGAACAGATTCACAATGATCAAGATATTGCGCCAGAAAGTAAATTCCAGTATTTGATCCAAGCAACTATCACTGGATCTAGAGCGCGAGAAGTTGTTGATAGTTTTCCGCCAACTGGCGCTAACTATGCCAAAGCTATAGAGAGTCTTAAGGCTCGTTTCGGTAGGGAAGATCTTTTGGTTGAAGTGTATGTGCGAGAATTATTAAAATTAATTATATCTGTGCAATCAAAAGGAAAATTTTCTATTACATCATTGTATGATAAACTTGAGTTGTATTTACGAGCTCTTGAGACGTTAGGTGTCACAACGGATAAATGTGCTTCAATATTATATCCAATGGTAGAATCTTGTTTTACTGCTGAATTTTTGAAAGCGTGGAATCGAACACATACGAATTCGGTTAGTTCTGATGCAAAAGAGCGCCTAGATAATTTAATGGCGTTTCTCAAATCTGAAGTTGAAGGAGATGAAAGAATTAATTTGGCAGTGACAGGTTTTGGTTTAGCGAGAAAAGATGACGCGATCTTTAGAAAAAACAAAAGTCACAACGATGGTACTAAATATTTACCAACTGCTGCTACTTTATTAACAACTTCTTCAAGACCAGATTTAAGGAAAAATTGCGTTTTTTGCAAAGGAAGACATCTGAGTTCAGAATGCTTTTCGGCACGGAAGATGAGTTTTAATGAAAAGCAGAATATATTGAAGGACAAAAGATGTTGTTTTTTATGTTTGGCAACAGGTCACACAACGAAGCAATGTAGAGCTATCTTGAAGTGTTTCTTTTGTGATAAAAGACATGCGTCTGTGATGTGTCAAACGCTCGATAAGAATAAGCTGAATGAAAAGAAAGAGGAAGACACAGAAAAGTCGCCTGGAAAAGAAGTAAATATGGCCAATTTCAATAGAAATCCTAAAGTGTTCCTTCAGACGATAAAGGCAAAAATATTTTCCGAAAACAAAAAGAAAGATGTTAGACTAATTTTGGACTCAGGTTCTCAGAGATCGTATATTTTAAAACATTTAGCCGAAGAAATGAAGTATTTACCTCTTCGAGAAGAAAAAGTTTCTCATTCCCTTTTTGGCGGAGTCATAACAAAGGATTATAATCATCATTACTACAAGGTAAGATTAAGCGATTTGAAAGAAAATTTTAAATGTAATTTTGAGGTTTTGGATCAAAACATTATATGTGAAAATGTTATGCCAGTAGGAAAAGGATCCTGGTTTAAAGAATTATCGGAAAAAGGCATCACTTTGACGGATGTTGGTGAAACTCCAGAATCTATTCAAATATTGATTGGAGCTGATGTAATGGGAAAATTACTGACAGGTCGTAGAGAAATACTCTCGTCGGGATTAGTAGCACTGGAAACATTTTTAGGTTGGACCTTAATGGGAAAAGTGCCTCAAGATAATGCGTCTAAAGAAAATTTAGCTTTGTCAGTTACGTCTATGTTTGTAAAGGAAGCAGAGATTGCTGATTTATGGAAATTGGATTTGCTTGGAATAAATGATCCGATTGAAAAACAATCTAAAATGGAGATTGATCGTCAGGTTAAAGAGCATTTTTTACAGACAGTAAAAATGAATGAAGATAATCGTTATGAAGTTTCTTTGCCATGGTCAGAAGATACACCACCTTTACCTGATAATTTGAGTTTAGCCAAGAAAAGATTGAGTAACGCTACAAACAAGTTGCTTTCCGATAACATTTATCAAAGGTATGAAAAAGTACTTTTAGGGTGGCTTGATGATCAAATTATAGAGGAAATTCCACAGGCTGAAATGAACCTTTATGGAAATTATTTACCTCATCGACCAGTAATAAAAGAGAGCAGTACAACTCCCATTCGTCCAGTGTTTGACGCATCAGCTAGAATGCAGAACCATCCATCTTTGAATCAATGTTTGCATTGTGGGCCAAACCTTATTGAATTAATTCCTGACATTCTCTTACGATTTAGAAAAAGTAAATTTGGTGTTGTAGCTGGTATCAAGAAAGCATTTTTACAAATAGCTATTCGTAAAGAAGATCGGGACTATTTGCGTTTCTTGTGGTGGAGTAATCCAGAAGAAAGAAATATTAGAATGTTTCGACATACTAGAGTGGTGTTTGGAGTCAAAAGCTCTCCTTTTCTTCTCGGTTCCGTCATAGAATATCACATTAAAAACGATGAAGAATACGACCCCAATCTTAAACAGCAATTGCTGAGAAGCTTTTATGTTGACAATGTCGTTGCTAGTGTCCACACACAGGAAGAATTGGAAAGGTTTATAACTGATTCTAAATCTCTTATGGCTAAAGGTGGATTTGAGTTGAGAGGATGGGAACAGACAGAAGAAAGAAACAATATCGAAAATAGCGAAGAAACTGCTGTACTGGGATTACAATGGAACAGACTTCTAGACGTTTTAAAAGTTAACGTAAGCTGGACGAAAGATATAAATATAGAAAAAATAACAAAAAGAATCATGCTATCAATTGCACATAAAGTTTTTTATCCAATTGGTTTTACTGCTCCAGTTATGATATGTCCCAAGATGATGTTACAGAAAACATGGAAAGAAGGGATCACGTGGGATGAAGAAGTTACTAGTGATATAAAAAATGAATTTATTGAATGGTTTTATGAATTAAATTGTTTACAAGAAATTCAGATTCCTAGATATATTCAGTTCACCCCAGATAATTTAAAAGGTTGTACTCTTCACACATTTTGTGATGCAAGTCAGTATGCGTATGCTGCTGTTATATTTTTGAGGATAGCAACTAAAGATCGTGTAGAGTTATTCCTTCTTGCAGCGAAATCCCGCATAGGTCCTTTAAAATGTGGAACTATACCTAGAATGGAACTTTTAGCTGCTTTGATTGGTGCTAGATTGGCTAAATCAGTAACTGACGCTATGGGCTGGGAAGATATAGAAAGATATTTTTGGAGCGATTCCACAACAGTGCTTGCATGGATATCCAGGAAAGAAAACTGGTCTGTTTTTGTTAGAAACAGAGTTCAAGAAATAAAAAATTTGACTGATCCTGTTTTATGGAAACATATACCTGGTGAAATGAATCCAGCAGATCTGCCATCTAGAGGATGTAAAGCAAGACAGCTGGTATCTCTCAAATGGTGGGAGCGTCCATCTTGGCTTAAAGATTGTAAAGAATATTATAAATATATGGATTTCAAGTGCCAAGACATAAACGAAGAAGAAATTGAAAAAGAAAAATTGAAGTCTACAAAATTACTGGTAAATGTTGATGAAAGTCCAGAGAAAAGCTGGTACTACCAGTATTTTTCCAGTTATGAGAAAATCGTACGTCTTGTTGGTTGGATACTTCGTTTCAGATATAAATCTTCTAATCCAAAGGAACAGATCAAAGGAGAATTGACGAATCTTGAATTTAAGAGAGCAGAAACGAAGATAATTTGGATGATACAAAAGGAATGTTTTTCCCATGAAAGTGAGGGGAGATTGAAAACTCTGGAGACGTTTAAGGATGAACAAGACATAATACGTGTAAACACTAAGATTACGTATAGACAAGACAATATGAATTTCCTCACACCTATGGTTGTTCCTTCAAATCATGAAGTTGTCAAACGATTAATTTTACATTACCACCGCAAAAATTGTCATGCAGGTCCTCAGATTCTTCTGAATTTGCTTAGAGAAAAATACTGGATTTTGAATGGAAGAAGAACTGTGAGCTCTGTTCTATCAAAATGTACCATTTGTAAAAGATTTAATTCGAAGAATTTAGAATCTTCTCCAGTTTCTCTGCCAGAAAATCGAGTGAAAGATGCAGCTGTATTTCAAATTATCGGCATTGATCTGGCTGGCCCTTTGTTTCTTAAAAATAAACAGAAGAGTTGGGTTATCTTATTTACATGTGCCATCTACAGAGCTGTGCATTTGGAGCTTGTGACTTCAGCTTCTACAGAGTCATTTTTAATGGCTTTGCGAAGATTTGTATCTCGTAGAGGAAGATGTTCTGTTATATATTGCGACAACGGTTCCAATTTTGTTGGTGCATCCAATTTCTTAAAAAGATTGAACTGGAATCGCATACAGAAGTATGGAGCAATAAATTCTTTCAAATGGAAATTCAACCCTCCGACTGCTGCTTGGTGGGGCGGATGGTGGGAGCGGCTCATCAGATTGATGAAAGATCTATTAAAAAGAGTCTTAGGAAAAGCCTGTTTGAACTATGAAGAGATGATAACTGTATTAGCTGACTGCGAAAGTATTATAAATTCGCGACCACTAACTTACATGTCTGAGAAAGAGTCCATCAAACCCATATATATCACCGGACATGTTTCTGAAAGATATTCATGAATGTGGTTTACCAGACGTTGATGCGGTTGAGAAAGGTTCTCTCACTAGAAGACTTAAATATAGGCAAGAACTGCAAAAAGAGCTCAGAAATCGATTTAGATTAGAATATTTGGGTCTCCTTATCCAACGACCAAATGGGAGAAGATTGCAACGTTCAATTGCTGTAGGAGATATAGTCTTGGTGGGAGCAGATAACAAGAAAAGAATCAATTGGCCCTTAGGACGGGTTACAGAGCTCATTCGGGGCAAAGACGGAAAAGTTCGTCTTTTGAAGTTACGAACGTCTCATTCGCAGATGATTCGGCCTATTCAAAGAATTTACCCTCTGGAAGTGTCATCAGTGGATTTTACTGAAAACAATTTTCCTAAACCAACTTTGAAGGAAAATCAGGTTGAGCCTGCAAAAGACGAATCGCAAATTAAAAAGACGAGATCTGGTAGAATGATAAAGGTTCCAGAAAGACTCGATTTATGATGTTTATGTAAATGTTGTATTTATTTAATGTGAAGTTTTGATTATAATATATAATCAAAAGGTGGGAGGATGTTAAATCTATTGTCCATGTTTATTTATTTGTTATTATCCTCTCATCTTTATTCTCGTGATACCTTTTATATATGATGTAACGTGAATCAGAAATTATTGTTTGTTATTGTTTGAATATTTTTATGGAAGAAGGTAAAAAGCTTTACCGGTAAATAAATTATTTTTGTTTTGAGAAGTTAATTGACTTCTTTATGTACATTTTAAGTTCATAAATATATAATTGGCGTCCGCATTATATTCTGAAAGCTGGGTTGTTAAAATAACATCCTTTTTGAACGCTTTAATTAACAGCATCCACTGAATAATTCCTTATTTACGATCCAGTCTTAAACAGAATCTACAGTAAATTATTCATAGAACGTTACTATCGCTGAATAATACATAAATCCAAAAAAAGAGATGTCGTCATTCAAGAAACTCGACAAAAAAAATCTGCTACCTAATGATTCACATGCCTTCATTTGTTTGTAATATTAATATAAATACTTAAAATTAAATATAGTTTATAACAGCTCAATGTTTTATCAGAAATCATTCATATATATTTTTTCAAAATAGCACGTATTTTAATTACATTTTTTTAAAATCAGAAATCATTCATTTATATTTTTTCAAAATAGCACGCATTTTAATTACATTTTTTTTCGGTTGTTATGAAAAAAATGGCAACAAAAAATATAATTACTATTTTCCAACTATTTATCTTTTAATTTTAAAACAAATTGCAGTTATAAGTACTTTTTTTGCTAACACGACCGTATAAAAATTTAAAATGTGCGATGCTTAGAAGTTTAAAAAAAATTGCAGTAGAGTATTTAGTCGTACATTGATACATCTGCTTTTTTACGACTGGCTTATACAACGGAATGTTGATTTTTAGAGACGAAACTTTTATTGCTGCCCGAAAGAAATAGCATATCGGGGCTAATCTATATATATAAAAGAAAGTCTGGATTTTGTATTAATCAACGCGCAGCCAAAACTACTCAACCTAAAATCTTGAAAATCGGGGTAAAAATACTTCTTATGATATAGAGTGCCGCTAAGAAAGGATTTTCCAAAATTCCACCCCTAAGGGGGGTAAAAAAGAGAACGAACTTTAAAAAAATTCCTTAAAAATCTGATTTCATAGTTATTTTTCAACTGATAAC
Organism: Maratus speciosus; assembly: GCA_963932465.1. Lineage (NCBI taxonomy): Eukaryota > Metazoa > Arthropoda > Arachnida > Araneae > Salticidae > Maratus > Maratus speciosus. The sequence goes on along the minus strand of OZ010786.1, from coordinate 91,219,429 downwards.
ATATTTTGGTGTATTTTTGTATGCTTAATCGAATGGTACTAACTAAATTCTTTTAAGCCCAATAGTTCGAGAGATATTTCACATTGTTCTAATTTGGCACTATCTTTGGCGCCAAAACCTGAATTTTTCAAGTGATAATTTCTAAAAACTCATTCTTTTCATTCTGTTAAAAGAAGCAAGCGAAAAAATTCAAATTGAATAATTTTTTAACCAATCCTTTTGGTTAAATAAAAACAACTTCGTCAATTAGAAAAAAAATTCAAACGCCTCAAAAACTAAAACTAAATTAAAAAAAAAAAAACTGTGGTACTCTTTCGTTCTAATTTTCGTCGCGATACCATGCCAAAATGTATGGTATCGCGCCATTTATTTCAACCCTAATCGTGCAAACGATTTTTATTGCAAACCGTGCCACATATTAACATTTGCTAATTATTGAACGTGAATATTTTTAATGATGGAATTTATTTTAATCCATCATGATCTCGCAAAACTTTTTAATTTGTTATTTTTTGAACAGAAAATATTTATTACTGATACTGATATAGATTTTACCATTTCACAGTTATCTGACGATGAGGAACCTACAATAAAATTATTTCAGAAGTTAGGAATTATACATATAAAAATGTTTTGTTCAAAAAACCATGAATGTCTTCATTGAAAGAATGAAATGTTTACTGCAATGTGAGACATATTTTACGTATTACGTACGCCATGCTTCAGTAGTAAAAGACATAATTACAATTTCAAGACTGCAGTTTAAATTGACTATATTTTATTACTTGCAAAATATTTATTTATTGTTATATTTTAAGTATTTATTTTGGTACCCGTCGACCAATTTCGCCAAATTATATAAATCACCAAACCACTCGCCAAATTATACAAATTGACATAATTTTTATTTTAAATAACTAAAGAACAAATAAATTAGTATAACATTAATAAAAATACATTTAAAACGTCGAAATAAAAATCACCTGATGACGTAAATACGTGTAACTTTCTTAAAGTCAAGTGAATGTGACATTTACGATGAACCATTATTGGCCTTTAATCTTATAGTTTGGCAATATATTTTTGGTCGACGGGATAACCAAGTAGTACCATTATTTTTATTGATTTAAAAAAATGGTAGGTAAAAGTATGTAATTTTCAAAAGTTATATTTTTTAAATGCTCATTTTTTTTATCAACAATTTTTTTTTTCAAATGTATCATTTAATTTCTGTGCCAACTATTACGCTTGGTGACAATGGTGTTGGCATAATAGGGAAATACCAAAACAGTTACTGATTTTATTTCAAATGTAAAGAAAAAAGGTTTAATGAGCAATAAATATTGTAAATATGACTATAACTCAGATTCTACTGAACAGAATTTTGTAGAACTTACACTGTTAAATAGTAAATTTGGTTTATAAATGGTTTAATGTAAAAACCATCATTCTAAGTTGCTACGGGAGTTCTAAAATTAGGTGAACTCGATTATGAAAGATTTCAAGTCAACTAATTAAATGCACAGTAAGTGAGATAATATTTCAGAGATTTTTTCAATATGTATCATATTCTGTGTTGTTTAGTTACGGAGCTATGCAGAAAAAGTTCTCAGTGGTACAGTAAAAAAAATTGGAAGATATACGCTACAGAGATAGGGTATACTAGAGAGTATATATGCTATAGTTATGGAAGTTGAGCTGAGTTCTTTAAAAAATTCAGAAGTGATGCAGTATATACCTACCCCTACCTCCCAGAGAGTTCTATAATCAGGTGAACGAGATTATGAAAGTTATATTTAACTATCTCAATATATATAATGCAAAGAGAAATTTTATTCCGGCCGCTTATATCTTGAGTTCTGCTGAATAGATTTTGACGGGACATACATTGTTAGTTAGATAATTTTTCAGAAAAGATGTTAGTATAAAACATAACGTTCTACGTTGCTTAGTTAAATAATTATGGGGAAAGTTCTAAATCAGATGAACCGAATTTTGAAAGATTTGCTTTTTTTAAAGGTTCCACTGAATGATTTTTTATGGGATTTAAACTGTTAATTAGATCATTTTTAGGTAAGGTTTCGGTATATTTTCCAGTTTAAAAGATTCTGCTAAGTGGATTTTGATGCAACTTGATCGGTTAGTTAATTCTTCAGTGAATGTTTCAGTATAAAGTACCTATCATTTGCTGTTGCTTGGTTGTCAGGTTGCTTGATTGTAGAATTATAGATGAAAGTTCTAGAATCAGGCGAACCCAATTATTATGAACGATCAGCCTTTTCAATAAGTCCAATTAACAAATTCTGGTGAGACTTGCATTGATAATTTTTCATGAACGCTTTTAGTATATTACATATTGTTCTATTGTTCTTTACCGAATTCTACACTAACAGATCAACTAAAGAAATTGGTCTTCAACAGTCTAAATTTTGTATGACTCAATAAAAGATATAATAGTGTAATGACATTCATATTCCTTTCAACAATTTGATTGGATACACCAGGTAAATGTCCATATTACTTTAAAACGCATGATCAAATTCATAGCTATATTTTGTTTCATTCAAGATTTCTTTAGAAAAACCGACCAGCGTAGCGGGCGAAGGCGGCTAGTAAGTATATAAAATTTAATTGGGGAATAATAGCGATTTAAAAGTACGTGCATTAAAAAAAAAAAAAATTGGACCTGCCTAAATGTTACTGATATTTTTACTGAACAGATCAGAGATCCTGCCGGTCCAAAGGATTTTCATATGAGCTGAATTGGAAATTGGACTGAAAATTTCTGCCTGTGTAGACCTCAAGAAAATTGCAGTCCAGTCCCGACTTAAGCCGGAAAAAAATTGAGCCCCAGTCCATCTCGGTCCGAACCTCTCGAAAAAAGTAATCCCCAAACCAAGCCCGGGCCAGGAAAATTGACCGGGCCCGTAAAGACCCTTACATCGAATAACCGAAAGACTAGCTCACAAAATTTTGTAAATTTAGACGCTAAACTTCTATTATATTTAAAAAATACAAAAACGAGTTTTTAGTGAACTTCGCTCACTTCCATAGATGTGTTTGAGTTGAGCGGATTCGTTTGAAAATTTTTGAATTTGAGAGTGAACTTGATTCATTTTTGAGAAACTGAATTAGAGTTTGAATTAGTTAGTTTTTTTTTTTTTTTCTTTTTTTTTTTTTTTTCTTTTTTTTTTTTTTTTGTGAGCGTGCTCAACATTGGTTGGCATCAATTAAAGCACGTCAAATTGAATTGACCTAGGATAAACTAGATCACCCTAGGATAAACTAGTTCAGACCAATGAATAGCAGGCTAAACTAGTTTATCCTATGAGCGTTAGGATAAACTAGTTTGGCCTAGGAAAAACTAGTTTATCCGATGCGCGTTAGGATAAACTAGTTTGGCCTAAAATCGGGTATGGCCTGTAACATATATATACATATGAGCCATAAGAGTATTTTAACTGATTTTCATATTCAGTGACTAACAATCAGGGCTGCAGAGTCGGAGTCACGCCCATTTTTGAGCGAAAGAGTCGGAGTCGTCCATTTTACAAGCAGGTCTGCGTTATCGGAGTCGGAGTCGGCCCATTTTTTAGCAAAAGAGTCGGAGTCTGATCTGTTAAAATTCCCGGAGTCGTCCTTTTTTTCTCACCGACTCCGCAGCCCTGCTAACAATGCATAAAGAATGGTCGATTTCATTGTTTAAAATAGTTTTAAAAGGTAGAGCTGTGGGATTTGTAGAGAACACAGCATCCGAATTCTTTGTTACTTGATTGATAATAATGAAATACCAGAAAATATATGTTTTGCAAAATAAGCTTAGCATTTTTTAAGGTTTTGTTCATCAGACGAAACCCTATTCGTCTCGCTCCTCTGTCTGTATGTCACAGGGCCCGTTTTCAGAAACTATATATTGTGGAGACTTGAAATGTTGCATACTTATAGCTGAACACTTCACATCAAATGACAAATCATAAAATTTTGAAAAAGTCTTATATTTAACCCTCTGGGCTCTAACTTGTGTATTTTAATCTTTTTGTTCTAACTGAGCCCCTAATTAAGTTGAAGACTTAAAATATTGCATACTTATAGCTGAACACCTCACATCAAATGCAAATCATAAAATTTTGAAAAAGTCATATTTAACCCTCTGGGCTTTTATTTGTGTATTTTAATCTTTTCGTTCTAACTGAGCCCCTAATTAAGTTTAAGACTTGAAATTTTGCATACTTATAGCTGAACACCTCACATCAAACGCAAATCATAAAATTTTGAGAAAGTCACATTTAACCCTCTGGGCTCTAACTTGTGTATTTTAATCTTTTTGTTCTAACTGAGCCCCTAATTAAGTTGAAGACTTGAAATGTTGCATACTTATAGCTGAACACCTCACATCAAATGCAAATCATAAAATTTTGAAAAAGTCATATTTAACCCTCTGGGCTTTTATTTGTGTATTTTAATCTTTTCGTTCTAACTGAGCCCCTAATTAAGTTTAAGACTTGAAATTTTGCATACTTATAGCTGAACACCTCACATCAAACGCAAATCATAAAATTTTGAGAAAGTCATATTTAACCCTCTGGGCTCTAACTTGTGCATTTTAATCTTTTTGTTCTAACTGAACCCCTAATTAATTTTGACTTAAAATTTTGCATACTTATAGCTGAACACCTCACATCAAATGACAAATCATAAAATTTTGAAAAAGTCTTATATTTACCCCTTGGGTTCTAACTTGTGTATTTTAAGTTTTTTTTTTCTAACTGAGTCCCTATTTAAGTTGAAGACTTGAAATTTTGCATACTTATAGCAGAACACTTGCGATCACTCGAAAAATCATAAAATTTTCAAAAGTCTTATATTATTTCCACCGGCTCTAACTTGTGTATTTTAAGCAATTTTTCTAATCTCCCTCCATTGCACCCGGTGGTTACTTTTCTAACTTTTGCCGACACCCCTTTGACCACTCTTTCATATTATGCACGTAGCCTTACATATTTCAGTTCCACTTTTTACCGCCAGGCCAACCTATCTCGGGTGCTATAGACCCAATCCCCTCGACTTATATATCTACGGATAGGTTGTAAAACGGAGTTTCGTTCGGATAGAGCTTTGTGTAGAATAGAGTGCGTCCCCTGGTTGCGAAATGTGGAACTAACAGATTTCGCAAAAGGATAAAGTGTTTTGAAAGGAATATTAAACGGAACCCTGTGTGAGATCTGTGATCACACTTACCCACTTTTTTTCAAATATGTTAGTCTTTTTGTAGAACACGTCACATCGTCGATATTCCATCTTGATTTCCACGATGAAAGAGCTTTTCTTAAAACATCAAGGTTGATTTTATTCCACTCCTCGACCACAATCTTCCAGAGTCCATCCAAACCAGAAATTTTGTAAAGGTAAAAATGCAGACTATATAACATTTTTGTTTCACACTGAGATAAATTAGCAAGGAATAAAAAACCTCTTCTGCATATAAACCAGAAGATATATGGTCCCGTTGCATTTATAGAGTTATTTTTAAAATACAGTAGAGTCCCGATTATACGAGTCCCGCTTAACCAAGTTTCCGAGTTATTTTCTCCTGATAGACTGATAGCTTCCATTATGATGAAACAGCCATTATAAATGAAGTGTTAGGTGAAGATGAAAGAGCAGTCGTAAAAAGTTAGAACTCTGATTTTCTGTCAGAATGGGGAAAAAATGGCCATATGGCCATTTTTTTTAAATTATGGCCATTTTTCCCCCATTCTGACCAGAAAATCAGAGTTCTAACTTTTAACGACTGCTCGTTCATCTTCACCTAACACTTCATTTATAATGGCTGTTTCATCATAATGGAAGCTATCAGTCCATCAGAAGAAAATGATCCATTCCAAAGGTATAAGTTCGATTGAAAAAAACAATTTCATTCCCGGTATTTCTTTCCCGGTAATGTGTTGGGATGCCGCTTATAAAGAGCTTGTTTTAAAACTCCAAATGCGCAGTAAACTGTAGGAGACATGTTGACTTGGGCGCGACCCTCGACATCACCCGTCTAAACAATGGTTTGTGACATCACTCTAGAGAGATCTCCACTGCATTGGTGGGAGAGATCTTTGGGAAAACGATATATAAGTTTCTTTATTTCGGATTTTATCTATTAAAATCAGGAATAAAATTCTTACATAAAAATTAACCTTACCTCCAAACCATAAAGAAAACCATACCCCCCTGTTAGTGGTGAGGTATGGGACACGTTTTGGAATTTACAATTTCTTTATTTATGAAATTGTTTCCGCAAATTATGTTTCTATCTTGTTCAAGGACATTAGAAAGTGTTTCATTTTGCATTATATATATCGAAATTTTTGTTTTTGTGTCAAACAAAATTGATTTTCTTATTTTTGCAAAATGTGTCCCATTCCTCACCACTCTCCCCTATGGCTGGTAGACTTATCCTGTGTTTTGGGTAAAGAAATGGAATTTCTTCTCAATATCACACATGGCACATTCTCCTTGATAGTATGATGAGTTGATATTTAAAAAAAAAAAAATTCCCAGTCTTCTTATTACTTTCTTCTATCTTTACAAGAAGAAAGCATTGGATTCGTGAAAAAATTCGACTTCCGGCTTTCGACGAATTTATACTTAAAAAAAAATCCCGAACACGATTTGACCGTTTTCAGAAAATGTCTGTCTGTTGTAACTGTCACTCACACATTTTGTGGACGCTCTATCTCAAGAACTAATGCACAGAACTTAATAAAACTTTAGATTAAGTAATACCTTGATATAAATTGGGGCTGATTAGTTTTTAGTATAAATCGCCCAACAGGCGACGCTGCTATACTGCATTTTTCAAGATTCCTGCAATAGTTCTATCTTCAGACCTAATGCACAGATTTTCATCAATCTTCAAATTCAGTTAGTCCTTGATATACTAATTTGGTGCTGATTAGTTTTCGGTGTAAATCGCCTTATAATTGGCGCTGCTATGCTGGATTTTTTACGTTTTTCATAATAGCTTTCGCTCAAGAACTAATGCACGGATTTTCATCAAACTTCAGAGTCAGTTAGATGTTGGCATAACTTGTTTCTGATTAGGTTTTAATGTAACTCTCCCAACAGCTGGCACTACTAGGCTGAATTTTTCACGATTTCTTCAATAGCTCTGTCTCAAGAAATAATGCACGGAATTTAATGAAACTTTAGATTCAGTTAGACGATATGAATTGTTGCTGATTATTTTTTCGTGTAAATTGCCCAACAGGTGGAGCTGCTATGCTTCATTTTTCACGATTTCTGCAAAAGCTCTATCTCAAGGTCTAATGCATGGAATTTCATCAAACTTCATATTTTTTTACACTTTCACATAAATAGATCATTATTAGACTTAGGCTTATACTGCCCAACAGGTGTCGCTTTTATGCTGTTTGGGTTTGAATTTTGGCTGCAGACACCTAAGAGGATGCTTGACGAAGTTCAGTAATTTGTTTGAAAGATACGATGCTTGTATCTCCTTTTTTAAATGCATACAATTCAACGAACCTATACCTTTAGGATCCTCGTAATGGCCATAGATTGTCATTTATTTTGGCACTGTGATAGCGAATTTTGAAGTATTAACATGTATGAGATTGAAGGAAGTTTTGAGATTGACACATCCGAATAGTTTTTTGTTTTCCCATTGTAAGAGAAACCTGCGACAATTCCTTTATGGAAACTTTCTTTTCAGTCTCGGAATGCAGTATTTTTTTCGTTTGGGAGTATTTGTCTTTTCTTCTTCATGTGGATGTATTGATTGTCGAGATTACCCTTTCCGATTAATAATGTTGTTTATTTTACACTTAGAAACATTCATGCCATTACCACGCGTTTCACATTTAAAAAAATTACAGAATAATATTTCTTCTCAGAAAGCAAAAAAAAACGTATCCTATTCCTATCCGCCCTTTTGAAAAGAAGAATAAATTCGAAAATATCAGACGGTAATTTTAATTACAAATAATAAGCTTTTACCAAAAATCCCCCTCCCCCTCAAAAAAGGAAATAATAAAATAATAATTTTTTTAATCGTTTATCCAAGTCCTTACAAAAATGTGTGTATTACATCCTAGTTGTATTTTACAATAAACACATTTTTGTTTTCAAATATTGAGTGAATCTTTTATTTCTATTCGATCTACAATATACTACATGACGAAACTTTTAAACAGAAGTCTACCTTAGGGTTTAGCTAAATCTGGCTGTTTTTGAACATTCTTAAGAAAAAAAAAAATATTACCTAAACGAGGTAATTGCCAGATATATAAAATTAATAAATCCTCAAATGGAACAAAAGAAAATAAATGGCAAACGTCTTATGGCTTTACTGTAGATCTCATACACATATAAACATACATATTGACATATTACATTGTAAAGTTTAGAGTGAAATTATATTTGGTAGTCAACTGTCGATAATGGGAAAGCGAAAGCCAATTAACAGAGAAATGTGTTATGAAAGAAAAAACAGGGTATACTTAAAATTAATAAATATGTTAATCCATAAATGCTTCTTGTGCATTATGTTATTCATAGAGAGGTCTTAGTGCAGAAAAAAACATTCAATCTGTTCTTAATGAGATACTAAAATCAGTTATAAAATATGTCATTTGTGTCAAATTTAATGCCAAATGAGAGAGTCCTATAAAGAAATTTTGTAAAGGTAAAAATGCAGACTATATAACATTTTTGTTTCACACTGAGATAAATTAGCAAGGAATAAAAAACCTCTTCTGCATATAAACCAGAAGATATATGGTCCCGTTGCATTTATAGAGTTATTTTTAAAATACAGTATTTTTAAAATACAGTCCCGATTATACGAGTCCCGCTTAACCAAGTTTCCGAGTTATTTTCTCCTGATAGACTGATAGCTTCCATTATGATGAAACAGCCATTATAAATGAAGTGTTAGGTGAAGATGAAAAAGCAGTCATAAAAAGTTAGAACTCTGATTTTCTGGTCAGAATGGGGAAAAAAAATGGCCATATGGCCATTTTTTTTTAATTATGGCCATTTTTTCCCCCATTCTGACCAGAAAATCAGAGTTTTAACTTTTAACGACTGCTCGTTCATCTTCACCAAACACTTCATTTATAATGGCTGTTTCATCATAATGGAAGCTATCAGTCCATCAGAAGAAAATGATCCATTCCAAAGGTATAAGTTCGATTGAAAAAAACAATTTCATTCCCGGTATTTCTTAAAAGTAACGGAGATGGACATCAAACAAATGTTACTAGTAACCATAAAAAGGATTGAATTAAGTGAAAATTTATATTTCATCTCCTTAGTGGTTGACGATTTGTATAAATTCGGTTTATAGGAGTTTTTTCCTTATTCGAGGTGAGCTTGGTCCCTATTAACTCGGATAATCGGGACTTTACTGTATAGCAAATTTATATTTAACCGTAGAAAAACCAATTTAAAAAAATGCATTCAAGATTTTAAATAATTAGAAAAAAACGTTACAGAGAGCCTAATCTATGAAACTGTAATAATATTTTTTAATAATTCCACGAACCGGAACAATATTTGTCACAATTTCACAAACCAGAACATCGTTCCGGTTTGCTCCGGTACATTTTGAGCCCTGAAGATTGGGAAATACTAGTCTTAAGGGATCTTATCCTATTATCGTTCTACCTCGTATAAGAAAGTCGTAGAATAAAACCAGAAATTTTGACATTTTCTTTTGTTTAAAAGTACTTTATTATGCCCCTAAATTTTTATCTGGGATTTTTCTGGTTAATATTTTTATGATTCCGGACGTTTCCTCTTGTCGGATCTTAAGTACATTTTTCTTAGCTTATCGGTTAAGTCCTAATACATTTTCTTTTAAAACTCCATGAAAATAAAAATAAAACAGCATACAAAGCCTTTATAACCTTATACCATTTAGCAAATTGTTTTAATCAGAGAAACTCAAATATGATATCAAAAGTGGGTGCTACCGTTTGAAAAAACAATGTTGGTACATCTTCAGTGCATATTTCAAAAATTGCAAATATATATTTCGAAAGAGGACATTATTTCGAGTCTGTCACCTTTGTTTTACTTTTATTGTAAACGATCTGTAATAAGGGGAAGGTCTTTTTTTTATTTTTCACAGACTGTAAATACATGCAAAAACGCTATTTAACACTTTCCAACATAGTTGAAAAAAACATATGAATTCGGTTTGTCTGTCCATCTGTTTGTCCGCGATCTAACTCGCGTAAATAGAGTCCAATTGCCATGAAGTAGATATATGTTGTTGGGGTTTACCATGGCATGTTCGGTATTGAAAATGAAGTGTGTGGCATTTTCAGTTCATTTACAGGGCCACTCAAAAGTATTCCGTTACATTATGATCTATGGGGGGGGGGGGGGGGGATCGTTTGCCGTGTATTTTAATGATATTACAGTATTTAAAGATATTGAAATTGATATACATCACTGAGGCGTACTGCAAGGTTCTTACTATAGAATGTAGTGTGCATAGAACTTATTGTTTATTTATAGGGACACACAAAAGAATTTGGCTATAGGAGAAAATGAACAATGGTTGAACTATTGAATCCTACGAACAATAATCGCTGAAAGTGCGTTCTGAGTTGTGGTATGAGTTTTTAAATTTAACTATTTTTTAAATATTACTTGGTGTGAATAAATTCTGTAGATCTTATATAGGGTCGCACAAAAGTTCTTAACAATATTCATTGGCGGAAATTGCTGACTGGAAATTTTCAACTGTGCTATGAGTTTAACTGAACTAACTTTTAGCATACTATGTAGTATGCATACATATCTGTAGATCATATACAGGGTCAATGAAAAATCGTATATTTTAACGACTATTTACTGTAATAGCAGAAATCGGGTTTCCAAATGCGTTATGCGTTTTCCAAATTGTTCATTTAAATGTCATCTTTCGCCTTATAGTAAACTGTCAGGTTTTGTTGAACACGCAAAATCTAAAAATGCATTAAGTGTCGATAAAGGGATATAGATGATTGGCTAAGCATTGACGAAAATGCATCAACAACGAACAATTTAACAGACAGCGAGATCACTGACATTGTGCTAAATAGAACCGACGGTAATGCTAGTAGCAGATCGGAAGACGAGGATGAACAACCGGCAGATGAAAAGGTGAAAGTGGAGATTTCTTCAGATAAGCTGAAGATTATTTTTAGTGGGGATGTTACTAAGAAAATGCATAAATTTGTTTGGATAATTAATATATGCTTTAGAGAAACAAGACTGTATTCTGAAATAGACATTCTTCATTTGCATATAAAAAAAAACCTTGTTAAAGTACGGCCAAAAAAATTTAAGCAAACAAAGTTGACATCGATGTTTCCAAAATTACAAGAGAAGAAATAATTTCACTCTTTATTAAATTTTTTTTTCTATAACATAAAAAATATCAATTAAAATAGGGTTTTTTTTATATTTAATTTTCTCTTTTTCTTACACAATTATCACTTAATAATGAATTAAATTATGGCTAAAGGCACCATTAAAAAATTAGAACTACTTTTGATGTTCCTAGTTACTACTTTGGATATTCCTACAAAAGTCCGGAATTTTCAAAAATCCGGCATAGTCTCAGTCCCGATGATGCCAGATTTTTGAAGTTATACTGTATAATGACACGGAGCGCTCAAGAAACAAAAAATAATCATTCTGTCGTAATAAATAATTCTACAGAAAATGCCACAAAAAAACAAAATTGTGAAAACTTGTAGAGTGGGAAAACATAACTGATCTTGTCAGCTGACCAAACAAAGTGTGCACTCGTAGAAACGAAAGAATGAATAATTCAAGGAGGTATTTCAGGAAAAAATAAATAAAATAAAAGGGTGACGTTGCATTGTTTTTGTGTTTTGCAAATAGCATTTAGTAGCGAAAATCAGAAGAAGTTTTCCTGTCTTCTGAAGAAAACATTCAATATTTCTGAGGTAAGACGAAATGACTTTTAACGTAAAATTGATTTGTACTAAACTGAAGAAATTCTAATTCAGTTTAGGAAGTTATCATTAAATATTATTTCTAATGTCAACATTCTTTTTTTTATGCACTTAGCAACTGCTCAAAGCTGAATGGTTTATCATTACGAAAGGTTTTTGAGCAATCTTTTGACATAATACACTAACAATTCATTAAAACTCGTTTGACGATATTTTTGAATTAAAGAAAAAAAAAGCGTTAGTAAATAATCTCAAAGATTGCTCTACGAAAGCATTGAAAGGGTCTACTGGTATGATATTGTTAATAAAAAATGCCGCCTCCGACTGGAAAAATAAATCATATAAATAAGGCATAAAAATCTCATGAAAAATTTTCTTGCTATTTTATTCCACTCTTTTATTAACCATTTGGAAAAATGGTTATTGTTCTCATCAGGGTAGGAAATCAAAAGCATATCTGAAGGTTTTTATTGGTTTAATCCGCATTTTATTCGTTTCCTGATTGGTCTATACAGTAATCTGTATATCCCTTTACTTTCAACAGAGATGGATACCTTCTGTTGCCACTATGACAAAAAAGTAATAAAAACTACAAAAAAAAAGTAATAACTCAGAAACAAATTGAGATACAGCTTTCAAACAAATTGCATTTAAAAGTACATTTTTTTTTCTCTTTCCGACGGTGTAAAAAGTAATATTGTCGGATGTTTAGAAGTTTAAGAATGAAATTTCATTTAAAATTGGTAGTCAGATTTCTTGGAAATCTGGCGATGGAAAAGCCTTTTCCCGAACAGCCAATGAAATGCTTTGATAATACGTAAGTTTCAGGTGGATAATAATTAATGAAAATGAAAGAAAATGAATAACAATTTCTGCCAAAGAGTTAATTTTAATTTGTAAGATTTTCACGTGCAAAAGAAAAATGGAATAAGCCAATTAAAAATAAAAAAAAAGATAAATAGGACAGGGATGAATACATATAAATATTTCACACCAAATACGAGTCGCAGGCGATTTTTTTTGTTTGGAATTTTTAAATGTAATAACACTATTAATGTTTAATTCATGGCATACGTAATGTATGATCAACTCCGTGCGATTTTTTATGTCTTAAATTTTAGTCTTTGAAAAAATCATTTTCCAAATGGTCGTTGTAATTTGTTAAATTGCTTTTTTTTAAACTCTTTTTAGGTGCGTTCGTAATTACATAAATACGTTAGCACCTATAATCGTCGTTCAGTCCGTCTGTCTGTCCGTCCGTCCGCATATAACAGAGCAAAAACTAGACAACCGAATGGTCTGAAATTTTAAATATATGATTGTTGCAAAATTTTGTCGAGCCATTTCAAATTTTATGAAAATCGGATGTATAGTTTAATTACAGGGACATTCAAAAGTTTTTCTTTACATTACGGTCAATGGGAAAAAATTATTGCACGTGCATTTTAATGATGTTAAAGCTTTCCGAATGGTCTCAAATTTTAAACATATAATTATTGCGACATTTTGTCGAGCCATTTCAAATTTTATGAAAATCGGATGTATAGTTTAATTACAGGGACAGTCACAAGTTTTTCTTTACATTAAAGCCAATGGGAAAAATTATTGCAAGTGCATTTTAATGATGTTACAGCTTTCCGAATAGGCTGAAATTTTAAATATATAATTGCTGCAAAATTTTGTCGAGCCATTTCAGATTTTATGAAAATTGGATGTATAGTTTAATTACAGGGACAGTCAAAAGTTTTCCGTTACATTACGGGCAATAGGAAAAAAATATTTCAAGTGCATTTTAATGATGTTACAGACTATGCACTTATGAAGTGCATAAAAATATACATTCAGTACAATATGGGGTGCAAAAAATATTCATAAAACTAGTTATAGTACGAACGCACCTCATTTGCCACGTTTGACGAGAAATTTCCTACTTGTTTAACTTGGATTTTGTACGCAAAGATGGAGTTTTGTAATCGATTTTTCCACTCACTTCTTTATATGCTATAATTGTTAAAATTTTGTACACGTACGTGCTTCTGTGATAATACAACTTTTTTATATGAGGGTCTCGCAACCATAGTACACCAAGTCCATTTTGAAAAAAAAATGAGATAGTCCATTTAGAAGGCGCATGAAATCTGTTTTATTCACTCCCATGGTGAACTAAGTCTGTCAACAGATGCCATACATGATAAAATATGTCAAAACAGGCTTGGTTCACAGAGGGAGTAGATAAAGCAGATTTTACGCGCCTTCTAAATGGACTATCCATTTTTTTTTTTTTTTCAAAATGGACTTGGTCTACTGTGGTTGTGAGCCCCTCATATTTTTAGAACTTAATTAAAAATTAATAAATTAATTTTAAGGCATTTTTATGTTTATCGGCCGCCGGCGATAAATTTATAAATAATCTTTATTGGTTACTAGCTGAGACACCCGGCTTTCCCCGGGTCTATAAAAAGACACACACACACACAACGCGAAAAAACTCTCAAAATTCAAAAAATTCAAAAACTGCTGCACGAATTCAGAAAAAAAACTTGATTGAAAAGAGTATAACATTATTATATTAAGCTAAAAGATTGAAACCCAATTCCTTTTATGACTGTCAAGAAACTCGCCGCGAGACTCAGAGACTGAAAATCGCATTCAAAAATTGCTAAAAAAAACAAAAATTGACGAGGGCAAAATTTACTATAGTAGGCTAAATGTTTGAAACCGAACCCGTGTAAGAATGTCAAAAAATCGTCTCAAAACGCGAAAAGACACTAAAAGTTCCATTAAAAATAAAACTTATAAGATCCAGGAGCCGTATAAAAGTTTAAATTTTGCATCTGTTTAAAAATAAGTATTTTGATGAAAATGGATTTTAAGATGGTGGAAAACAAGATTTCAAATACTTTTACAACTGAAAACATACCTCTAAAACTAATGATTTAGGAATTAGCAATGGGTCAACAATAAGAGACATCCCGCATAAAGGTATGCAAGCACATGTACACTATATAACCATTAATCACCGGACGCTTTCAATTTTAGACAGATATTTTATCGAATATTTAAAAATATACTTATCGGATTCTTCAGGATTATAAAGAAATGTTTGACCTCATATTTATCAAGGTCGATTTGATAAGGAAGTCAATTAGGAGGCCAACAAAAAATCAAAGAAAAATAATATTTGGGATCACCCTGTAAATTAAAATGCACGAAATGATCTGTCGCTGCAGAATACAAATTTGTGGATACTGTACACTGATTTGTGTTTACTGATTTGTGTAAGAATAGCACGTATATTCATGGAGATATAGCGATTTATTTTAAAAGTTCAAAAAATTCTTGCATGTTTTTAGCTTATATCATGCAGGGTTTACAACCAAATTTAACGCCAGGTTCAGAAAGATTAGCAACGTGTAGTAGAAATAATATAGTCCAATTGGATTATAAATATGTTAAATATTTTATGAAATATCAGTAGTTGTATGAAATAATTTTTATTTGCGCATGCGCGAACGATAACAAAGATTTTTTTTTTACATAACTTAATAGTCAACTCTATGGCAGGGCTTAAATTCTACCAAAAAAAAGTTCCGGAGCCCTAATATCCTGCGCTATTGGTACAACAACTGTACCGTTCCACCCTCCCCCTCCCCCCTGCCCCTGTAATCTGCATATTTATATTTCGTACATTAATTGCAAAATTTAAAGCATTTTTTTTTTCTTTAGCAAAGTAAAAATTGTAAATATATCTATCAGCATATACTTAGCTGTCAACTATTCCACTTTTTAGTTATCACTTCTTCTGAATAGTAAAAATCCGTGCCTATTTTTGATGTTAATTAATTGCAGAATTCTGCAATTAAATAGGGTAACGGTTATGATTAAAAAATGGTGTTAACACAAAAAAAGGGATAGTTCGCAGCTATGCATTTTTAAGAAAAAATGAATGAAATTTACAGAAATGAATATTTATATGCTGAAGAATGGAACAATGTTTTACAATTTCCTGTAAAAGGTGCATATCTTAAACTATAATCATTTCCTTCCGCATAACAATCTTTTGCGGTGAGTCCCTGATAATCACATAAAATTAAAAATTTGACAACGTTATCGGAAAGAATCTATGCTTTTATAGAAAAGGGGAAAACACTGCTCGATTGCTTTCTATCAGAATAACAATACATGGTAATTATATCTACTTACAAAGGAAAGTGACTTCGTCTAGGTGAAGAGCAGAGCCGTAGCGTGGGTACCGTTCATGATACAAAATAAACAGAAAAATCACTAACGTGATTTTCATACTTGTACGCAATAGAATACAAAAAACCTCGAACAAACAAAACCTCAAGCTGATGCTTGTTGGATAAAACAGAAAATATTCTTTTCAGGTTAGATATCGAAATAATAAAAAGAAAACCCAGCCAATAAAAAATTATCCTACTGTCACAAAAGAAAATCGAACTGAAAGCAAATTTATTCTTCAGTCTGTTGAGTGGCGCCGTATCAACACGTCGCCGATATAAATTTGAAATAGAAAAACACGATTTCTGCTTATCCTTCATTCTGATCAAAATAGCATTAGAATGATTTGAAATGGAATATAATACGTAATTTTAAAAGAAGATTTTTTTTTCAATACATGAATAAATAAAATTTTAAATATAATGCAGATTGAGCTCGAGTCAGTCTAAGCCTAAAAACTGATATAAAAATTTAGTCCGTTTTATCACCATCTCCTACTTGTGTGACACATTACGTCACGTATAAGTGTTTTGGTAAAAAGAATGCAAAAGCTTGGAGATGGGAAGGAAAGGAAAAGGTATTTTAAGCTTCGGCTTTTCGGAAGCGCTATTGCACTGCACTCCGGAGCCCTGTATTTATGAGCTCCGGTGAATTCCGAACAATATTTAAATATTTACTAAAAAAAGAGAAGTACCGGAGCCGGGCTCTGGTGGGCTCCGGCGCAAATTAAGCCCTGCTCTATGGAGCAACTCATAAAAAAAAATCCAGTCAAATATCGTGAAAATTCAGAAAAATATCGGCGACAAAGTTGAGCTGATTTTTAGTTGCTTTCTAAAAGCAGCTGAATGATAAAGGATTTTCCACAAATTGGTAATTTTCATTTTCATTTTTTATTGATGCTTAAGTTCTTCTTGGATAACCACTAGAATGAGTCTATTCCGCGATAAAAAGAAGTATAAAACTCGAAGCATTTGTTCCAAATCTACTCATTGATATTCATTAGACACTTTTTTCTGGAAGTCAGTTAAAAAAATATGACAATTTGTGAAAAATCCCTTATCTTTTAGCTGCTTTTAGAGAGCAACTAAAAATCAGCTCACTCTATCGACGATGTTTTTCTGAATTTTCACGATATTTGACTGAATTTTTTTTATGAGTTGCCCCATAGAGTTAACTATTAAATTATGTAAAAAAAAATCTTTGTTTCGTTCGCGCATGCGCGGATAAAAATTATTTCATACAAGTGCTCATACTTTGTAAAATATTAAATACATTTATATTCCAATTGCACTACATTTTGCCAAATTTTTTGAAACTGATGTTAAATTTGGTTGAAAACCCTGCATCATATAGATATAAGCTAAAAACATGCACGAATGTTTTGAACTTTTGAAAAAAATCGCTATATCTCCATGAATATACGTTCTATTCTTACAAAAATTAGTAAACATGTTGTACAGTATCCACGTATTTGTGTTCTGCAGCTATAGATCATTTCGTGCATTTTAATTTACAGGGTGATCCCAAATATTATTATTTTTCTTTGATTTTTGTTGGTCTACTAATTGTCCCCCTTATCAAATCCCCGTTGATAAATTTGAGGCCAAACATATTCTTTATAATCCTGAAATTCCAGAAGAATCCTACAACTATATTTTTAAATATTCCACAAAATGTCTAAAATTTGAAGTGCCCGGTGATTAATGGCTATATAGTGTAGTAAAGAATCTGATAATCTAATATGACACTAAAACATTTTAATTAGTGAGAGCGTTTGATCTGCTTCTTGTCAGGAAATAACGATCAAATGATACTAGAAACTATACATGCAGAAAAAAAAAATTATCGACATATTCTGCAATCTGTCATTTCTATTTCTTCAGCTTCAATCACTTTCTGAATTAACTTTTCATAGAGATTAAATTTTCATACGCAATTCTTTTCTTTTTTCATATTCATGTTCATTTATATTTTTTTAGTACAATCCATGAGGTGCTGATTATTCCATACCGAAAAAAAAGAAAAAACTAAATGTCATTCCTTCCAGTTTTTGACGAACAGTTTTTTTCGAGAATACCAAATGTTGCAGGTGTCCTTTGCGATATTTGATATATAAACGCATCGAGTCATCACTGTAGTTATAAACACTTATGTTTATCATCGCCTTCATATTTCAGATTGGTTCCAGGAACCCCCCCCCCCCCATTTTTTTTTCTTTTGCTTTGATAGAATCAGTCGTGAATAATTTTATTCATCATATGCAATCTGAAATTAAATGAAGAGCACAGATGATAAAATTGGTAACACAATCAATTGGAATATCTGTGAGTATAATTTTTTTTTTATCGTAATTTAACAGATGGTAGAGGACCATTGATTATCATCAATCATATGATTAACAATTTTTTTTATCACATACCACCTTTATCATCTAAGTTCTTCAAATAATAAATAAAACAAGTTAAAAATTCCTTTTATTACCATTAAATTAAAGTTATGATAAAAGTGAAAAAAAAAAGTACATTTAAAGGCATATAACTACTTTTTAATCTGATCTACATGTTTCGAACGCACTATCGGCGACTTTATCAAGATCATCTTGATAAAGTCGCCGATAGTGCGTACGAAACATGTAGATCAGATTAAAAGTCATTTAACCTCTTCGGTCTCTGGGTCCATATATGTGGACCTCCGTTCTTCCCGATTTGTTAATGATATTCGGACATAATTGCAATTTCGACCTCAGAATGATATGCTTCGATGTTTAAAATTCGAAATAACGATAAACAATTAAATTTAAAAAATCAAAAATCCCGACTGCGTAAAAAGTGAACTAATTAATTATTTCTCATCAATGTGAAACTATCTTTTTTTTCAATTCCTACTATTAGCTCACACTCTCGCTATATATATCTTGTTCAAATTTTCAATCGTTAATAAAATACTTATTATTCATCCAATCAAGCTCAAATAATTTTTTTTAAAACTTGTAGTGGATAACACTTGATGTTAATTCAGTTTTTTTCAAATATTAATTCATTAATTAAATTAAATTAATTAATTTCCAATAATCGAGAGAGCCCTCTTCTTGATCAAGGTATTTTAAGACCGAGAGAGCCCTCTTCTTGGTCAAGGCATTTAAAGTTCTACTCAAGAGGAAAGAAGAATGGGAGAAAAAAATTTCTCTTATTGACCTAAGAAGGAATTGACTTAAAATATTTTTTTTTATATTACTTGCTTATATTACTTACCTATTTTATTTTATTTACTTGTATTGATGACTTTTAAGTTGTGTTTAATTGTTAGTTCCTATCTATAAACACTGTTTTTATGGGGTCTATAGATGTCTATGATGGTTAGAGTTGCAGTAAAGCTAGAGATCCACAATACATACACAACTTCCAGGTTGTATAATATTTTAACGGAGCTTCTGGCTGTAAAATAGTCAATGAAACATCGTCTTCATTTTGAAAGACCTATACAATGATATGCCACTCAATAGGGTGCGCAAATTTTTTTTCGTCTCTACCGCCATTTTGTATTTTACGGCCACTATTTTAAATTTATAAAAACAAAACCTAGCCTATAACCATCGGGCCGTTAAGACGAATTGATAGAGACCTCATGCATTAAAATCCATCCAGCCGTTGGGATGTTTCGAGGGTATAAAGAAATCCACATACACAGATACGCGTGAAACACACAACCCTTCTTTTCAGTCGGGTAAAAATAGATCAACACTCTTACACTGAATTTAAATTGGTTGGTTGTGTTTATGACGGCCAATTATCAGCACAGCCAATTATTAAAGCTTTTTTAGGCCCAAAAGGGGGAGTGCCCTCCGTGGGGGTGTTTCTAAGGGAACCTAACGCGTATTTACGCTTGGAAAACCACAAAAACTCCGAACGATTAGGCCGACGGGCGCGACTGGGATCGAACCCAACACCTCCCATCTACCAGTTTCGAGAGCAGGACCTCTCGGCCACTGGTGGGGTGAATTTAAATTGGAGAAGAAATAAATGAGTAATAATCAATAATATTACATTAATACTCAGTAGCGAAGAGGAGAAATGTACTTTTTTTCAATTTTAGCATTTTATAACTTTAGGGAGGTGGGGGGGGGGGATTTTTTTATAAGCATTCAGTGTTTATCTTGAAAATCCTGTTTAATTTAATGACTGCGACTCGTGTTTTTCCATCAAAAAATTCCGTTATAATGCATTAATATGGTTTGAGCACCGAACCCATAGTTATGGAATATTCACTGCTTTTTCTCTATATATAATTCCACATTTCAATTTTATTGAGAAAATGACGTGAAAGAAGGAAAAAAAAACAATAATCCCTATCGTTACACTTTCTACCTCTCTTTTATTCACAAAAGACACCTAACCAGTAACTGGCACTTCAACAAAAAATCTAACTCAAATAAGCATTTTCTTGTAAAATTCTGCAAATTAATGTCATTTGGTGGTAACTTATTTTTCTTATCTGTTAGTTATCGACTTACAAAATAGGGATGGTGTCAGTTACTGGAGTTATTGACCCTATTTATGAAAAAAATTAATTTTTAGTAGAAAAAAGT
Source organism: Maratus speciosus (assembly GCA_963932465.1). NCBI lineage: Eukaryota > Metazoa > Arthropoda > Arachnida > Araneae > Salticidae > Maratus > Maratus speciosus. Next base: position 91,198,615 of record OZ010786.1, on the reverse strand, counting down.
ATAATTTTGAAAATTTTATCTACAAATGCGTCTTTACTATACTTTCAGACACAAAGATATAGATATAAAATAGATTTAAAGCGCTGTATTGTAATAGTGATTTGAGCAAGACAGAATCTTCAAGGTGTCAGCTAGGTGTTACAATTATATTTTTATTAATGTCATTTTGTCTTCTAAAAAGGTAAAAATCGCCTGTCAACAAACTGACGTAAAGAAATTATTCAATTGTAGATTTTTACTTTCTTCTATCTTCAATAGAAGAAAGTATTGTAATCGAAATTTTTTTCGACTTCCGGTTTTCGACGGATTTGCATGTTTTAGGGGTCAGAGATTCCAAAAAACATGTTTATAGAAAATGTCTGTCTGTCTGTGTGTCCGTCTGTCCGTCCGTCCGTCTGTCCGTCTGTCCGTCCGTCCGTCTGTCCGTCTGTCCGTCTGTCCGTCTGTCTGTCGCCATTGTACCATCAAAAAGTGTATGAAGTTATGTATAGAATTAAACCAAAATTTTATTATAAGTTTTTGGCTATGGCAAGCAGGACCTCCCGGAATTTGGCAAAAATTCGCCGGTAGGGGGCGCTGATATAACTATTTTTGTGCGATTTTGAATATTGTACCATCGAAAAGTGTATGAAGTTATGCATAGAATTAAACCAAATTTTTATTTTAAGTTTTTGGCTATGGCAAGCAGGTCCTCCCTGAATTTTGAAAAACTTCGCCGGTAGGGGGCGCTGTAATAGCGATTTTTATTCGATTTTGAATATTGTACCGTCCAAAAGTGTATGAAGTTATGCATAGAATTAAACCAAATTTTTATTTTAAGTTTTTAGCTATAGCAAGCAGGTCCTCCCTGAATTTGGAAAAAATTCGCCGGTAGGGGGCGCTGTAAAAGCGATTTTTGTGCGATTTTGAATATTGTACCGTCCAAAAGTGTATGAAGTTATGCATAGAATTAAACCAAATTTTTATTTTACGTTTTTGGATGTGGCAAGCAGGTCCTCCATGAATTTGCAAAAAATTCGCCATTAGGGGGCGCTGTAATAGCGTTTTTTGTGCGATTTTGAATATTGCACTATCGAAAACTGTATGAAGTTATGCATAGAATTCAACCAAAAAAAATTTTTAAGTTCTTGGCTATGGCAAGGAGGTCCTCCCTTAATTTGTAAAAAAATCGCTCGTAGAGGGCGCTGTAATAGCGATTTTTGTTCAATTTTTGTGCCATTTTGAATATTGTACCGCCGAAAAGTGTATGAAGTTATGCATAGAATTGAACCAAATTTTACGTGTTTATTTTTGGTCATGTCACGGAGGTCCTCCCTGAATTTGGAAAAATTCTGCCGGAAGGGGGCACTATAATTGCGATGTCTGTACCATTTTCATTATTGTACCATCGAAAACTGTATGAAGTTATCCATATAATTGAACCAAATTTTTTGTGCATATTTCTGGCTATGGCAAACAAGTCCTCCCTGAACTTGAAAAAATTCCGAAAGAAGGGGGCGCTATAATTCCGATCTCTGTGCCATTTTCATTATTGTACCATCGAACAGCGTATAAAATTATGCATACAATTGAACCAAAATGTTTGTGCTTGTTTTCGGCTTTGGCGAACAGGTTCTCCTTGAATTTGGAAATATTGCGCGGTAAAGGGGCTCCATGCTAGCGATTTTTGTATACTTTTCTTGATTTTTCGTAGTTCTATTGTCCATCAGCGGCTCATGCAGCGGCGGGAACTCGCTTCCTGCTATGCCGGCTATTCGCAAACAGCTGATAACGACAGAATAAGGAAAAATTAATAATTTTAACAAATATCATGATATAGATTAACTCGTTTTTAGTCCGTTTAATTGACTTGAGCAGAAATTTAAGATGAAAATCAAAGTTGGTATAGTATTGAACTAATAATATTGAAGTATTAACATGTGTAACTAGGTTTTGAAATATTAAGATGTATAAGATAGAAGAAAGTATTGGGATTGGCACATCCAACTAGTTTAAATTTTATATTCAACAAAGGAAGTAAAATAATTAAACAAAAACATAATTTGAAGAACAAATTAAAAAAACAAAATTTATTTCCTACATTGTTTAAGCCCGAGAAGGGACAGATATTAAGATATTTCATTCAATTAGTTTTATATTTAATGTTAAATTTTTGTAACAAATTAGTTAGGCCAATTGAATATTAAAAAATAAAAATAAAATTCATACAATATTATACTTAAAACACTCTAAAAAACTAGATTCCGTTCAAATGAAATCGAAATAAATCTTAGACTTCTTCTATTTTTAATTGAAAATATTTGTATTGCAGATTTTGCATTATGTTTATGACAATTGTGCATAAAATGAAAAGATGCATGCAAAATACAAAACTTAAAAAAAAAGTCTAGGATTTATTTCGATTTCATTTGAACGGAATCTAATTTTTTAGGGTGTTTTAAGTATCATATTGTATAAATTTTATTTTTATTTTTTAATCTTCAATTGCCTTAACTAATTTGTTACAAAAAATTAACATTAAATGTAAAACTAATTGAATGAAATATCTTGATATCTGTCCCTTCTCGGTCTTAAAGAATGTAGGAAATAAATTTTGTTTTTTTTTAATTTGTTCTTCAAATTATGTTTTTGTTTAATATGTCAAGTTTTTTAATAACTACTGCACTCAGACGAACGCATTTCAAAATTAATGGAGAGTATCATCATCAGGCGTTGATGTATGCGGTATTGCATCACAATGTGGGATGCAGTTTACCAATGTGAAATTCAAAATGTTTCACTACTGTAGTAATGCAGGTTGCGGTAGTTTGGACAAAAACTTAAAATCTGAACGTAAAAAATCTATAATCAAAACATAAAAAATTAACTTAATTTAAATTTAGATACCCTATTTCCCATTCAGGAACGCTATGAATGAAAAATGTAAATTGTGTTGAATCCTTATTGCTAATATTTAACAATATTATAGCTGTGATACAGTAAAAAATAAAAAATAAAAGTTTTACTTAAATTTTTAAACCCTATTCTCGCCCAAGGGGAGATGTAAACACATCAGAAAATTATTACCTAAGTTTAACTTGGGGTGTAAATAGTTCTCATCTTGGAAAAAAAATACATTTTAAAATTTAAGTTATGTAATTCCCCCCTAAGTTCGCTACCTGCGTAAAAATAGCTATCCATTAGAAACTTTTTACTAAAATATAAACTTGACCAAAGCAAAAACTTATTCTGAAAATATCCTTTTTATTACCACTATGATGCCATATTCACCTTTTTAATTTTTGAAAAAAAAAAAAAAAAAAAAAAAAAAAAAAACTAGCTCAATTTAATATTTCACGTGAAAATCTTTCAACTAAAAAGAAATAAATTATTATTACGGCTTTTGAAATTTTTGCAACAATGAAGTAAAAATGTTACATTTTCTAGGAAAAATGTCCGTTGATTTTCAATGAAAAAAGCGAAAATTGGAATTATTAAGAAAAATATTTGAATAATGTAAAAATAAATTGGCCCATGTTTCTCTCTGGGTTGTAATTCACCCATATGCAAAGGCATTTTACCATTCGTTTCGACCCTGACGTCAGGCAATCGTTTTTACACTTTAAATTTATAATATCATTAAAATTAATAAAGAATAAAAATGAGTGGCATCAGGGACAAAAAGGTGGGAAGAAAAAATGAAAAAGTTATGATCTCCATAGGCTTTTCCATGTTAAATTAACATTGAGAAGTGACACTGGAAATAAATATGTATTGCGCGGCAGTGCAATACTTAAATAATATTATTATCCTTGCATTTAATTACTGAATTGTTGCTCCCTATTTACAGGACATTGATTTAAAGAAAAACAACACAGATTATTTTTAACTAAATAAATAAATAGAATGCTAAATTCATCTTTAAAAAGTTAAAATTACACTATGTACAAATTACTTAAAGATGAAAAATGTTTAAAAAGGTGTTAAATTAGGGGAGGTGGGGGAGGAATGGGACATTTTTACAAAAATGTTTATTTTTAATACTTTTTTTAAGTTATTATCAATATTATATATCACATTTCATACATTAGGTATTTGACTACATCTATGCACCATATTTAGAGTATCTGAGCGTTGTTAATCACTTCTTTTACTGCAGTTTTAACTTGTAGTGCAAACTTCGACTGTCTATCTCCCTATGTGTCTATGTCCCTTTCCCACTTACGAGACATTTTAGATATAAAATGAAAGTGAATAATGTCTTTTAATAAGTGAATAATGTCTTAATACGGCATAGCCAATATTTTTCATTCACTACTAATTCACTAATCTAAATATTAATTCAATGTATCTTAGATATCATTCACAAATGAAATTATGTTAGGGGAGGTGCGAGTGGGGGGAATTTGTTTAAGCACAAGTTTCAAATTCAATATAATTTACCCCATCTGATAAATAAACATATACTACTTTTAACAATTTTATCTATTTTGATAATGTTTCAATAGCAATTTTTTGATAAACTATTTAACCTTTATTACAATACAATAATTAAGATTCAATATAATTTTTAATAATAAACAACCTATATAATACGACTGCAGTTTAATACTAATAGTTAACATAAATCATTAATTTATAAACCTATATAATATGTTTTAGTTAATAAATAAATGTTTTAACATCTCTAGGGATGAAAAAGACTGTCCCATTCATCCCCATTTAAATTGTCCCAATCATCCCTATGATACATAGATTCAATTGTCCGCTATTTTGCGTCAGAAATTATTTTGTCACATTGGTAAATGCACTCATTTTAATTGCCAATATTGAACCTTCAAATAAATAACTACAACATATCTTATTTGTTTATATTGTATAAAATATTGTATAAAATTCTACCTCTACAAGAAGAAAGTATCGGATTCGTGAAAAAGTTCGACTTCCGGTTTTCGACTGATTTATACATATTAAAAGGTCCTGAACACTATTTGACTGTTTTTAGAAAATGTTTGTCTGTGTGTCTGTGACAAAAATTTTGTGGGCGCTCTATTTCAAGAACTAATTGGATGGAATTTAATAAAACTTTAGATTCAGTTAGACCTTGATCTAAATTGATACTTATTAATTTTTGGCGTAAATCGTCCAACAGATGACGCTGCTATGCTCCATTTTACACGATTTCAGCAATAAAATAATACACGGATTTTTATCAAACTTCAGATTCAATTAGACGTTGACATAGGTTGATGCTGATTAAGTTTTGTTGTAAATTACGCAACAGGTGGCGCTGCTATGCAGAATTTTTCAAGATTTACACGATTTTAGCGATAGTCATATCTCAAGAAATAACTTGCACGGAATTTCATCAAACTTCATATTCTGTTAGGCCTTGAAGTAAGTTGTGGCGGATTAGGTTTTCGTGTAATATGCACGATGGCGCTGCTATGTCACATTTTTCACGATTTTCGAGATAGCTTATATCTCAAAAACTAATGCACGGAATTTAATCAAACTTCCCATTCTGTTGCACTTTCACATAAATAGATCCTTATTAGGCTTGAGTGTATACTGACCAACAGGTATATCACTTTTAAGATCTTTGAGCGATGTGAATTTTGGTTGCAAACACGTTAGAGGGTGGGTGCCAAAATTTAATGATTAGTTTGAAAAAAAAAAAAACGTTTTTATGCGCACAGAATTCAATGAGCCTATGCTTTTAGAATCCTCATGATGGGCATATATTTTCATTTAATTTTGGCGTTGTGATAGCCAATGGCGGATCTAAGGGGGGGGCGAGGGGGCGATCGCCCCCCCCCTTGGGCAAAAAAAGGGTTTCAAAACGGCATTATGCATCCTCACTTGAATTGACTTGGGGTGAAGCTCGAGCGCGCCCCGACCCGGGTCGCGCCACCAGTTTAAATCCACGAGACTCGACCTGGGTCAGGTCTTCTCTCATTTAGAGCCGGGCCGTGCCCTGATCTTAAAATTTTCTGCAAATTCAGGTCTCTTCCTAGAGGTCAGCATTGGCCAAAATTTCCAGCTCGAGTCTCGTCCCGGAATAAAAGCTAAACGTTCGGTCCGTGTCAGCCCGCATGATAAACAGCATTGGCCCGATCGCGACCCGTGTACTTCTCTAAATTTGTTTCCCCGAGCCCAAGTTGTTCTGGCATCTTGCTTATTTGTTGTCCGTAAAATTTATGTTGTACATATGTTTAGCGAAATCTTTAAAAATTTAATTTGATTTGATAAATTACAGAGATGCATATTTAAAAATCTACTTTTTTACTTTCTTCTATCTTTACAAGAAGAAAGTATTGGATTCGTGAAAAATTTCGACTTCTGGTTTTCGAAGGATTTATACGTTTTAGAATGTCCTGAACACGATTGGATGGTTTTTAGAAAATGTTTGTCTGTCACTCTGTCAGTCTGTATGTGACAAAAATTTTGTGGGCGCTCTATCTCAAGAACTAATGCACGGAATTTCACAAAACTTTAGTTTCAGTTAGACCTTGATATAATCTGGTCCTGATTAGTTTTTGGTGAAAATCGCCCGACAGGTGGCGCTGCTATGCGGCATGGTTCATGATTTCTGCAATAGCAATATCTCAGGAATTACTCAACGGATTTTCATAAAACTTCAAATTCAGTTAGTCCAGGATATAGTTAGGTGCTGATTACAATTTGGTAAAAATCGCCCAACAGGTGGCGCTGCTATGCTGCATTATTCGAGATTATCGCAATAGTTCTATCTCAAGAAAAAATGCACGAATTTTCATTAAACTTCAGATTCAGGGAGTCCCTGATATAAATTGTTGCTATTAATACATGGAAATTATTCCAGAGAGAAAACATTCGCCTTGCATACAATATTTCAAATGAAAATCAAATTTCAAAGTAATTGCTTAAAAGGCGCAAAGGCCAACATAGTGAAAAAGATTCCAAGCCGGGACTCGAACCCGGGCCATCAGTATAGCGCACTGACGTTCTACCGACTAAACCACTTGGAACGATACCTAGCTCGGAAAATTTCTCACTATTATATGTTGGCAAGGCTACAAACGCAGCACAAGATGGAATATTTATAGTGAGTCACCGACCTGGGACAAACACGAAACATAATTAAATCCAGCATCGATAGAAATTATATTAATACATGGAAATTATTCCAGAGAGAAAACATTCGCCTTGCATACAATATTTCAAATGAAAATCAAATTTCAAATTTCAAAGTAATTGCTTAAAAGGCGTAAAGGCCAACATAGTGAAAAAGATTCCAGGCCGGGACTCGAACCCGGGCCATCAGTATAGCGCACTGACGTTCTACCGACTAAACCACTTGGAACGATACCTAGCTCAGAAAATTTCTCACTATTAAATCTCTTTCACTATGTTGGTCTTTGCGCCTTTTAAGCAATTACTTTGAAATTTGATTTTCATTTGAAATATTGTATGCAAGGCGAATGTTTTCTCTCTGGAATAATTTCCATGTATTAATATAATTTCTATCGATGCTGGATTTAATTATGTTTCGTGTTTGTCCCAGGTCAGTGACTCACGATAAATATTCCATCTTGTGCTGCGTTTGTAGCCTTGCCAACATATAATAGTGAGAAATTTCCCGAACTAGGTATCGTTCCAAGTGGTTTAGTCGGTAGAACGTCAGTGCGCTATACTGATGGCCCGGGTTCGAGTCCCGGCTTGGAATCTATTTCACTATGTTGGCCTTTGCGCCTTTTAAGCAATTACTTTGAAATTTGATTTTTCATTTGAAATTAATTATTGCTGTTTAATTTTTGGTGTAAATCGCCCAATAGGTGGCGCTGCTGTGCTGCATTTTTCACGATTTCCGCAATAGCTATATCTCAAGAACTAATGCATGAATTGTCATCAAGCTTTAGATTAAGTTACTTCCTGGTATAAATTGGTCCATATTAGTGTTTGGTGTAAATCGCCCAACAGGTGGCGCTGCTATGCAGATTTTTTTCTTTGTAGAGCTTTAAAATTCGGATTTTCTTTTATCATCCGTTTCTTTCATTCTAAACTGATTTTCTTACTGGATTTCCATTTGAATGTATTTGTCTAAGTAATGATTTTTACGTAGTTTTTATGTACATAATTGCCTAAATAGTCATTAATATTAATGTTTTTCTGTATTCATGATTTTCGAACATAATGTAAAATAAAATATGAGCATAAGTAAGTGTGCTTTAATGAATAATTGTAATTGCAAAATGCAGGCTGGGCTGGAGTTGATTTTTTTAGCTTTTATACCGGGCTAATAATTTTTTTTTTTTGTGGGTTGGACCTGGAAATTTCAGCCCTGGTAAACCTCTAACTGACATATCGAAGCCAGCTTTAATTTTTTTTAAATATGCTTCTTTCAGCCATCATCCCATATAGCTACTGAATATACCGGGTGTCCTAAAATGGACTGACTGATTTTAAATACAATTCAATAACTTGCAAATGGCGACAGCTATATAAAAAAAAAATACTTGAAGGAGGGTTATGTAAGATCTCAGGAGCAGGGGTGATTGTGTTCCAAATTTTCCGAAAATTTAATTCTCTCACCGCGCATCCCGCTATTTCCACGGCCAACGTAAAAGTGGCAAAATTTGCGCAACCCGCAATTTCCGCAGCAAACCATTTTTTTTTATGATCTAATTCTATTTAAAAAAGGAACTCTTTCACAAAGATTTTGGACATATTTGAACTCTAAAATATATACAGATTTGAAATATGTAATAAAATAAAGGCGCAATTTTTGTCCGAAAATTCGGACATAAAAATAATTGCGAATTTTGTCAAATGGTCGCCGCAAAAAATCCATTTCATCAATCGTTCACAGAAAATAACTTCAATTTCGCCAAAGAATCGCGGAAAAAACGTGAATTTGGTCAAAGAGGCGCGGAAAAAGCGCGAATTTGGTCTAAAGGCCACTTAAAAACGCGATGTACTTCAAATGATCACGGAAATCCCGAATTTCGTCAAAGGATCGCGCAAAAAACGCGAATTTTGTCAAACAACCGCGAGAAAAGCGAATTTCGTCAAAGGATCGCGAAAAATGCTAATTTTATCAAAGAATCGCGAAAGGAACGCGAATTTCCTCATAGGGTCGCAAAAAAACTCAAATTTCGTCAAAGGATCGCGGAGAAAAGCAAATTTCGTTAAAGAATTGCTTAAAAAGCGCGAATTTCGTCAAAGGATCGCTGAAAAAATGCAATTTTCGTCAAATGATCGCGAAAAAAACACAAATTTTGTCAAAGGGTGGAGGGAAAAAAACGCGAATTTTATCGAAGGGCTGCAAAATTACACTTATTTCATGAAAGAGTTGCAGAAGAAACGTAAATTTTGTCAAAGAATAATGGAAGAAATGTGAATTTCATCAAACAGCTACGGAAAAACGCGAATTTTATCGAAGGGCTGGGAGAATAGGCGAATTTCGTCAAAAAGTTGCGAAAAAAACGCGAATTTCGTCAAAGAGTCGTACTCTCTACAGTGCTCTCTTTGGGAAACAGCACACATACATACACCTATGTTTATTATTATAGGTATAGTTTTGAATCTGAAATAATATACTGAACTAACTTTTGAACAAAATGGTTTAACCCAAACCGAGCTTGCATGAATCTACACTCAGCCTCAAATCGACCCAGATCGAAAACGGCTAACTCGACCTGCAACAAGAATAATTAGTGCCAGAAGGGAATCCCCACCCCTCTGCTGTAACATTTCAGATTTTTTTTTTTTTTTAAACTGAGAATCACCCCTGATCAGGAGTTTTTTCAGTTTAGAATAGAAACCAGATGGCGCTGCAATCAATAAGTGCTAAATCGGTGCCCGATTTAACAACTATTGTTTGCAGTGCCATCTACCGCTGCTATTGTAAAATAAAATCAAGAATCGCAGCAAAAAATCTCATGCCATCTTACATAACCCTCCTGCAAGATTTTTTTAAATTGCTGTCACCATTTGCAAGTCACTGAATTTTAAAATCAGTCAGTCTATTTTAGGACACTCGGTATGTTTTTTAATAAGTTTCAAAGCATTTTTTTACTTTCTTCTATCTTTACAATAAGAAAGTATTGGATTCGTGAAAAATTTCGACTTCCGGTTTTCGACGGATTTATACGTTTTAGAATGCCCAGAACACGATTTGATGGTTTTTAGAAAATGTCTGTCTGTGAGTCTGTCTGTTACTCTGTGAGTCTGTATGTGACAAAAATTTTGTGGGCGCTCTGTCTCAAGAACTAATGCACGGAATTTCACAAAACTTTATATTTAGTTAGACCTTGATATAAACTGGACCTGATTAGTTTTTGGTGAAAATCGCCCAACAGGTGGCGCTGCTATGTGGTAATTTTCCCGATTTCTGCAATAGCTATATCTCAAGAACTACTGCACGGATTTTCATAAAACTTCAGATTCAGTTTGTTCAGGATATAGTTTGGTGCTGATTACTTTTTTGTAAAAATCGCCCAACAGGTGGCGCTGCTATGCTGCATTATTCATGATTATCGCAATAGCTCTAACTCAAGAAAAAATGCACGAATTTTCATCAAATTTCAGATTCAGTTAGTCACTGATATAAATTAGTGCTGTTTAATTTTTGGTGTAAATCACCCAACAGGTAGCGCTGCTGTACTGCATTTTTCACGATTCCCGCAAGAGCTGTAATCTCAAGAACTATTGCACGAATTTTCATCAAACTTCAGATTTAGTTAATCCTTGACATGAATTGGCGTATAAATTAGAGCTGTTTAATATTTGGTGTAAATCGCTCAACAGGTGGCACTGCTATGCTGTATTTTTGGCGATTTCCGCAATAGCTTTATCTCAAGATTTTGGATTTTCAACAAACTTCAGATTCAGGTACACCTTGATATCACTTAGTGCTGCTTATTTTTGGTGTAAATCGCTCAACAGGTGGCGCTGCTATGCTACATTTTTCAGAATTTCCGCTATAGCTCTATCTCAAGAACTAATGCACGAATTTTCATCCAACTTCAAATTCAGATATACTTTGATATGAATTGGTGCTAAATCGTTGTTATTTCTTGTACTATTTAAATGATTTAATTGACGTGATTTATATAGAAGAAAGTTTTGTGATGGCCACAACATACTAGTTTTTTTTTAATTACAACTCATCTTAGATATAAAGAGATAAGCGGTCTTATAACAAACTAGTATTTTTTACATAATCCTGAAGATTAAAAAGTATTATTAAATAATTGTTTGGGCGTGTCAGTTATGGATCTTTTACTTTACCTTTTATCTTCAAAAATATTTAGACTTTCTTTTCAAATTCGGGTCGGCCCGAGCCCTTCTCGCAAGAGTGAAAACCAAATCAGAAACTGACCCAAACCGGAATTAATGTATGCAAATCTGCCCCAAACCCAATGCGCTAGAGCGCAGCTAAAAATTAGAAGTCAACCCGACCCGCAGCAGAAAAGTATAAGTATGCCGAACCCAAACCCGAACCGCAGAAAAAATTGAAGTCAATCAGACCCAAATGCGATCCACAGCAAAAAATTATAGTCAACCGGACCCAAGCCCGACCCACAGCAAAAAGTAGAAGTAACACGACCCGCAGTGAAAAAAAATTAGCCCCGACCGGCGCATCAGACTGGAGTCTCCAAATTTCTAAAATCGCCCCCCCCCCTTGAGGACTCTCCAGATCCGCCCTTGGTGATAGCGAATTTTGAAGCATAAACACGTATGAGATAGAAGAAAGTTTTGGGATTGATACAGCCGACTAGTTTTTAACACTTTCCGAAATAGTTGAAAAGTGTTTACCAATTCGATTTGTCTGTCTGTCCGTGCTACAACTTGCGTAATATATAATCAGATTGCCATGAAATTTATATATGTTAATGGGGGCATGTTCTTTGGCATGTTCGCCATTGAAAATGAAATATGTAGCATTTACGGTGCATTTACAGGGACAATTCTGTTACATTGCGACCTACGGGGGGAAATCGTACATTTTAATGATATTACACTATTTGAAACATATTGAAATTTATATACGAGTAATCCCTTAACATTCGCGAGGATTAGGTTCGCGGAAATCTCCGCGAATGTCAAAATCGCGAATGTTGAGACTATCTTCCCGTGCATAAAAAGGGGGTTAGGTTTTAAGATTTTGTTTTAATGGAAAAAAAAAGTAATTGAAACGTAAAAATATATTTATTAAGCATTAAAAAATGCATGCTGTAAATAAATATGAATAATTATAAACATATTGTACAAAGTTTAGTTGCTAATTGATGGCTGAAAAAATTATTGATATACGATTGTTTCTAAGAACAGATCTTTTGTTTACGAATTTCCAGATAAGGAAAAGTTGCAGCCTCGATTTTTCTGTTAAATTTGAGACTCTTCACCAGTTAAGGATCGCATTTTAGTGCTTTTTTCAACAAATTGTTCTTGAAGTTTTTTAATTTCTCATACAACTTTTGCAGAAAATTTTTCAGTTGCAAAAAAATTTTGAATTTTAGAAAATTTAGGATTTTTTTTAGCTTTGCATCAACTTTTGTTTCGGGTAACTCTATATTGCTGATTTATATTTTGCCTCAATAAAAGGGTTGAAATTATCGGAACTTAGGCTGTACAGTGCAATGCAGCTGTCCAGTGTCAAATAGTTTCATGGAAATTAAAACAAAGCGAGTTTACATTGTAAAAACATATTTTTTATTAAACAAAATTCTCGTAAAACAAAGTTAAGTATTCGCAATTGTTGAAATGATCTTCATTTTTTATTTCGCGAATAATCGAAACTCGCGAATGTTAAGGGATTACTGTATATCACTTAGGTGTACTACAAGGCACTTAATTTAGAATCTGGTGTGCATATAATTTATCATTCATTTACAGGGACACAAAAAGTACTTTTCTGCAGTACTACCCATGAAGAATAATTGCTGGAAGTTCGTTTTCAGTTGTAGTGCGCGTTTTAAAATTTAACTATATTTTTTAGATATTACTTAGTGAGTATAAATTATATAGATCATATACAGGGCTGTACAAAAAATCTTAAGTACATTTCCGTTTATTGCTTATGGGAACTTTCAACTGTGCTATGCGTTTAATTGAACTAACTTTTAACGTACTATGTACAAACTGTAAAAAAACCACAGTAAATTTGCCAGCACAACTCGATCACAGTTGAATGTACTAGGGATGCAACGGATATCCGGCAAATATCCGATATCCGGCATATCCGGCTGATTTTTCAATATCCGAAATACCATCGGATATCCGAATCACAATCACCGGATATCCGATTTCTCTGCCGGATATCCGGCAGAGTGCAGCAAAGCGAATATATAAGGATAACAGAAATCGTTTGACCCCAAACAATGCCGAATAATTTTGTTTATAATGTAAAATATGAAAGTAAGTTCACTATTCATGAGTAAAAGGTAATTCTCAAAAGTTTAAAGAATTGCCAGCTTTCCTAACATTGATATTTGAAATCTTTATAATAAATTTAAGAATTTACCTTTACTTCGTTTAGAAAATTGTACCTTTACTTTCAGAGTGTAAAACAAAATTTGAAGTTGTTTATTAAAGTATGACTTTAATTTTCTTTCTTTCTTTTAAGTTTAACAATTAAACAGGCCTATTTTTAGAAGAAAGTATTGTAATAGAATTTTTTTCGATTTCTGGTTTTCGACGGATTTAGATGTTTTAGGGGTCAGATATCCCAAAACATGTTTATACAAAATGTCTGTCTATCGCCATCGTATCATCGAAAAGTGAATGAAGTTATGCATAGAATTGAACCATTTTTTTGTGAATGTTTTTGGCTATAGCCAGGCGGCCCTCCTTCAATATGAAAACATTCCACTGGAAGGGGGGGGCACGGTAATCGCGATTTTTGTGCCATTTTCATTATTGTACCATCGAAAAGTGTATGAAGTTATCCATATAATTGAACAAAATTTTTTGTATTTGCTTTTGGCTATGTCCAGCAGGTTCTCCTTAAATAAGAAATATTCTGCCAGGATGGGGATATTTCCAATAATAGCGATTTTTGCCATCGTAATGAAGTTATGCATAGAATTGAACCAATTTTTTTGCGAATGCTTTTGGCTATAGCCAGGCGGCCCTCCTTCAATATGGAAACAATCCACTGGAAGGGGGGGGGGGGCGTTGTAATAGCGATTTTTGTGCCACTTTCATTCTTGTACCATCGAAAAGTGTATGAAGTTATGTATAGAATTGAACCAATTTTTCAGGGGTATGTTTTTGGCTGTGGCCAGCAGGTCCCTCTTCAATTTGAAAATATTCTGCTGGAAGGGGGCGCTATAATACGGATTTTTGTGTTATTTTCATTATTTTACCATTGAAAAGTGTATGAAGTTAAGCATAGAATTGAACCAATTTTGTGGTGTATATTTTTGACTATAGCCAGCAGTTTCTCCTTGAATTTGGAAATATTCGCCAGAAGGTGGCACTGTAACAGAGATTTTGGTAAAATTTTCTCGATTTTTCGCAGTTTTTTTTGTACTGTATATTGGCGGCTCATGAAGCGAAGGGAACTTCGCATCCTGCTAAGCTGGCTATTCACAAACAGCTGATCTACAACAGAATAACGAAAAATTTTTTGATTTTAATAAATATGATCGAGATTAACTTATTCTTATTCTGATTAATTGACTGAAGCAGAAATTTTAGACCAAAATCAAAGTTGGTATAATATTAAACTAATAATATTGAAGTATTAATATTTGGAACTACTTTTTGAAATATTAAGATGTATGAGATAGAAGAAAGTTTTGTGATTGGCAAATCCAATTAGTTGTTTTTGTAACTTCATTATAAATATTTAAAATTAAAAGTAATTTTCTTTTTACTTTTAAATATAAAAATAATTTAACTTAAAATAAAACTAAACGTGACTTAGAGCGAAAACAATATTAAATAATTAAAACAGAAAAAGGGCATCAACTAAACCTATATTTGGAGAAAATAACTCTTTAATCATGGGTATATTAGTAGATATTTTATGTTTAAATTATAAAAAGAAAGTATGTAGTATTTCTTTGTGAAAATACTCTACAATTATACACATATTAATTGGTTAAAATTTTTTGTACAAATTATCAGCATTTCATTGTACAAATTAATTATTAGCAATTATCGATATAGGCAATCCTATATTCAAATCCAGTAGCAATTATCAGCATTTCATTGTACAAATAAACAGAATACTTTAATGTTTAAATTACATTTTTTATGCAATATTATTAATATACATTACAGGGCTTGAATTTCGAAGCGGGATGGCAGGATTTGTGCCCCATTTATTATGCCCTATTGTGAGTGGGCGGCTCCTGTTTCCAAAAAATCATTTTCCCGAAGATATTTCTTTGTAAAATGACGAGCAAGTCTCAGCACCGACTGACAAATTTTGTGATATTTTCTACTATCGATGGGCAGATTTCACAGTTTCTTCTTACGACAGATTGACAAAATTCCTGGTTGTTTTTCTGCATCTGACTGAAAAATTTTGTGCTTTTTCTCCACGACCGACTGACGAATTTCACAATTTTTTCTAGAGACCGATCGATGAATTTCATAATTTTTTTTTCTCGAGATTAATTGATAAATATAGCAATTTTATTCTGTGACCGATTGGCAAATTTCCCTGTTTGTTCTTGCGACATACTGATGAAAGTAACGATTGTTTTTCTGCATCCGATTGAAATTTTTTGCATTTTTTCTCTGTGACCGGCTGAGGAATCTCACGATATTTGCTCATGACAGATCGATTGACGAATTTTGTGATATTTTCCCGCTGCCGATTTCCCCTGCACTTCAGTTTTCTTCTTGCGACCGGTCGACAAATTTTTTAATTTATTTTCACCATGATTGACGAAATCGGCGATATTTTTTTTTTATGACCGATTTATGTATTTTGCGATGTTTTTTCCCTATGCCCAAAATAGCAAATAACTAAAAGGGCAGTAATGACCACCGGAGACCGAGCCCTACCAAATTGGCCAATAGTCAGCACTCAACAAAATGAGATTACACTTGTGGTGCACATGAAGAAAAAAAAGATATTGGTTGAACTTAAAAAAACATGTTTAGAAATAACAAACTAGTTGATTCTTGCAATTCACAGATTAGGACTTGACTTTTTGGAATCAACCTTTTATCGTGTAATAGAAAATATCAATGACTATTTCCTTTTCAAACTTTGGATATGGATTTAAAATTCCAATGCATAGAACATAGTTCAATTAACAAAAATACCAGGGACTACAGTTTTGACTATAATTCCATTAAGGATATAATAAAACAAGTTTGTTCAGAAGTGACATACAATCACCGTAGGATATTGACAATAGAATCACCGATATGCATTATTCATGCATTTTTAACTTACTGTTAAATATTAATGCACATCAGATTTTGCAAAGTTTTCTAAAATTTTTCAACAGAGCATAACCATGCGTTTCTGATAATTTCTAAAGTTATAAAAGTCGGTATGTGCTGTTTGTCAAAAGTGTAACTTGTGAAAGAGGCTAAATCACGCAAAATGGAATAAAATCTAAATTAAGAAATTCATTTAGGAAACCAATTGTTAATTGCCCATAACATTAGGTGAAAGTTGAAAGATAGACATGGTATATACCAGGGTTGGCACGGTTTAAACCAAGTGGTTTTAACCATGGTTTAAACCACGGTTTAAACCAACTGGTTTTTTTGTCAAAAAAACCATTTGTTTTTTTTAGAAAAAATCTAATATAATATTTTCTCTTTTTTGTAATTTAATTGTTTTAAATTATAGATAGTACTACTTTTAACACTTCATCTCAGCAGTCAACATGAGACATAATGAGCCTAGGTCATGTTTCTATGCATGTAGAATGAAAATTAGCATGTGCTGATGAACATATCTGGTACCCTAAAGAATTTTCTTAAAACATGTGAAATTAGAAAAGATAAAATAGATAAATAATATTCAATATTTAGCATAAAGTATTTTCATTTAAAAAATGCAGATTATTTACAGCAGTTAATAACAAAATACAATAATCTTTAAGATTTTGGTTAAGTTGTAAAAGAAAATTTTCTGGATTGGGGAAGATTATCCTTAAAGAATTTAAAAGAGTAACTTAAGATATCAAATTGAATAACACAGCTTGCAAAAATTGAATGCTAGTTATAGCATTTCAATAATACCAATCAATCTTTTCTGTTAGTTGCTGAATCTAATGGCCAAAAATGTTGACTTGGACACTTGGAGTTATCACTCAGAAAACAAAATAACCAGAAGTATTTGGATATTAAAAAAATAATAATAACAAGCACAGAATAATATATTATATTCATGAAACTGCATCAAATGTTTATTGGCTGATTATTATATTATTAATCAAAAGATTCTTCATATGATTTTCAAGATATCAATGTTTCACTGTGTGGAGCAGTTTACTTTGAACATAAGACATAGCTGTTACTAATTATGTTTAAATTAGAAATGATTTCGAATTTCTATATAATTGACTGTAATTATTTAATTTAAATATTTACAAAAGTTATATTACTTATATAATATCCAAAAATGTTTATTTTAGCAACAGATATGCAATAGGAAATTATATTTTTAAAAAACCCGGTTTAAACCAAAAAAATCTGGTTTAAACCAAATAAACTGGTTTTTTGGTTTTTTACAAAAAAACCCGGTTTTTTTCCAACCCTGGTATATACCGGGTGTCCTAAAAAGGACTGACTGATTTTAAAATTCAATAGCTTGTAAACGGTGGCAGATATTTAAAAAATTCTTGCAGGAGGGTTATGCATAAGGTCAAAAGTTTTTTTACAGTGATTTTCAATTTTAGTTCGAATTACAAACAATAGATGGCGCTGCGATGAATAGACGCTAAATTCAGGCTCGATTTTTGGTACTTCGTGGCCCGGATAATACATTTTCATCTCCTTTTTCCGCATGGAACAAGAGAAAGCACCAAAAATCGAGCCTGTATTTAGCGACTATTGCTTACAGCGCCATCTATTGTTTGTAATTCGAACTAAAATCGAAAATCACTGTAATAAAACTTTTGACATTATGCATAAACCTCCTGCAAGAAATTTTTAAATATATGTCACCGTTTACAAGTTATTGAATTTTAAAATCAGTCAGTCCTTTTTAGGACACCCGGTATATAAAACTTGATTCTGTTCCTTTGTTTTAATAAAAATAAACATTTGGATAATTATCTTGAGTTGTTAATTTAAATTATTTTAATGGTATTTTGTCATGTCTGTAGAAATGTAATTCTTTAAGTGGCACATAAAAAATAACGGGGTTTAAAGATTTTTTTTCCCTTTCTAACAGTTCAACTCCCCTGCATTTTTAAATGTTGGGTGGGAAACTCCCCTCCTGGGGAAAACTTGAATTTCAAGCCCTGATATTCAAAGAGATATAGTTTTTGTAAATTATATTTCAATACATTTAAAATGTTTTAATGAGGTGTGAAACATGCTTGTAATTTATTGTTCTGAGATGGCGTTATATAAGGAAATAATTCCCCATATAACTAAAAACATATCTAGTGCCGGATATCCGATCGGATATCCGGCCGGATATCCGAATCCGGCAGGCAAAGGAGCTTCGGATATCCGGTATCCGATATCCGGCAAAATCAATATCCGGTGCATCCCTAGAATGTACTGTATCTTTCTTTGGTTTCCTGACTATTTAAACATGAAAAATACAGTAGTTGCGTAAAATTAACAGTACAATGTACTGGCAATTTCAGACGCATTTGGACCACAGTACAAACTACTGGCGTCCAAATTGCCAGTACATTGTGCTGTTAATTTTACGCAACTACTGTATTTTCCATGTTTAAATAGTCAGGAAACCAAAGAAAGGTTGGTTGATTTTTGACGGCCAATTATCTGCACGAGGGATATAGGCCCAGGGGGGGGAGTGCCCTTCGTGGGGGTCTTTCTAAGGGAACCTAACCCGTATTTACGCATGGAAATCCATGGCTCGAAGAAAACTCCGAACGATTAGGCCGACGGCCGCGATTGGGTTCGAACCCAGCACCTCCGTCTACCAGCTTCGAGAGCAGAGCCTCTCAGCCACTGGTGGGGCGAAACCAAAGAAAGATACAGTACATTCAACTGTGATCGAGTTTGTGCGCGAGATGAACAGTACTTTGTACTGTAAAAATGTTGTTTTTTTTACAGTGTAGTATACATACAAATCCATAGATCACATATAGGGCTGCACAAAAATTTCGGATATCATCCCGACTATTAATGGAAATTACAGAAATTGCGTTTTCAAAAGCGTTACTTATTCTAAATTGTTTATTTAGGTATTTTTCACCTTAATAAACTGTAAAGGTTTGAGACAGTATTCTGAATGTGTTGGAAAGTGTTTCATAATCGATGCTAGTCGCATACTTTTAATTTTTTATTTTTTTTTAAGCACTACTCATTTTATTTATTGTAGTGAAACAGTCTCTGATTGTTTTTTCCTACTACTTATTTACTAGGGTGTAAAAAAATCGGATTTTTTTTTATTTAAATCGGACTTTTTTGGTTTTTTTCCCTGTGTTAAAATATTAAACATCTATCAAGAATTAAGCATTTGAAAAATGAATAACCCTCCAATTGCTAACATAATCTATGTTTTTTTTGCTTTAATTAATAAAATTTTAATTATGTAATTATAGAAATTACAAAAAACTGCAAATTAAAAATTTCTTTAGTAACATACAAAATTATGTGCATTAATATTTTGTAATAATTATGTAAACCAATATTAAATACTGCTTATACAGTATACTCTCAATATCTCGAAGTCGAGGGGACGCTAAAAAAAAATCGAGATAGTGAGTTTTCGAGATAACATGATCATAGCTAAAACAAAAAAAAATCATGTAAAAACACAAGATACGGAATTAATATTATAAAAATTAGAGTAATGATAGATGATAATAAGTAAAAATATGTAATGATAGTCGGCAATATGTGTAATCGCTGGATGATAATTTTAATTTTTAAAGTACTAGTAGAAAATAATTACATTAAATTGACAAGAATTAGTAAATACATAAATGAACTTGTATCGCTAAAATTTCTTTAAAAAGTCCATTATCGTGGCTTGGACGCAAATAAACGGTGATTTTCCCGGGAAAATTCATTTTTTTACTTCGAAAAATATCCGACATAACAAGGTTTTGAGTGAAAACTTTTCGAGATAAGAATTAAAATTAACGTTAGATGAATATGTAATAACAAGGGGGAAAATAAATTTTCGACATATCAAGGTTTTTGAGATATCGAGAATATACTGTATTTTAAAGTTATTGATAAATTGCATTTATTTTCAAATTGATGATACAGATTAAATTTTGTAATTATTAAACAATTAACTGTTTAATTAAGAACACAATCTACATTTTTGAAAAAGTGGTTGAAAAAAGGTGATAAATAATAGTTTGATAAATTCATAAGCAGCCAGTAATTTTACACAGGTACAAGCGTATGTATATCAAATTTATCAAAAATTGTAGCAATGTATACAGCAAACTCACACATAATTTATAAATAGATTACAAAAATTGTATTTCTGAAATTTAAATCAGATTTTTTATGTTTTGAAGTTATTTAACATTTAGTTAGATGTTTTTTAAATGTGTAATACTTCTTTTTACACAGTTTAATATTGTTATAATTAACAATAACAAATATTACATTTTTTACAAGTGATTTAGTGATAATTTCCATTACTGATTATAATGCTTTTCCATACTATTTTAAAAAATCAGAAAATGTGTGATTTTATAATTTGATTTAAATCAATTGATTAAAATCATTGACAATCTATTGCTATGTTTATTGTATATAAAAGAATGAATAACTTGATTATTAAAAGGAAATGGTGACATTGTAAGTTATATTAGATTTAAATATCATTTTAAAATTAAATGCTTTTATGTTTGTTAGATAAAAAACCATGCTTTTTACAAACTTACTGTACTTAAATTTTTCACAATACTCAGGAATTACGCTTCGAAACAATTATTTAAAGCTTTGTTTTGTGTATTCACAAGTCACAATACCTGTAGAAACTTTCCAAATTATGTTCATCTTAGATTTGAATACTTTTTTATGTCATTTTAAACATTTAAAAATTTTTTTGATTTTAATCAATGATTTTTTTAAAAAAAATCACTTGATTAAAATCATGATTTAAATCGCTGATTTAAATCAACTGATTTAAATCGTTGACACCCTATTATATACTTATTCATTTGTTGCAAGAGGTATTTAATAGTGTTAAGTTGAAAAATATTACAATTTTTTTTTTTTACCGTTAAGTAAATTATTTACATTATGGAGCTTTTGCTGGTGAATTTTTTATTTGTTGCAAATACAAAACAACGCAAATACAACGCAAATACAAAAGTTGCGTTGTGTATCAATTGATCTAAAACTATTCTAAGACTGTCGAGCAAAATTTATATTGCAATAGAAGAAGTCGACCGAAAATGAAGTTCAAAACCAGAATCTATAGTCTGTATTTTTATCATTTGCTATTTTATGTCACCTCGTAAATACTGTAACCATGAATAAACTTTTAAGATGGGCCTATTTGAAATGTATACAGAAAATTTACTTTATCGTCTTTGGATTAATGATGCAGTTATCTCCAAGATAAACTTCGAACTGAAATTTAGTTATTTGCTTATCAACACAGATGGATGTCATTCTTCAGTTTACTGAATGTGGGTGGTTTAGATATTCATTTGCTGAAAAATAATCTTTCAGCAGCCTTTAAAACTGTCCGTGACAAACGAAAGAAATGCTTAAACAAAGATAAAAGTGTTCCAATAAAAGATGGATCCTGTGTTATTTGGAAGGAGTATTTCTAAAACATGGGCACCCGCAGAATGGAAGCCAGAGAGGGGCAAATTTTTGGAACAAATGTGCTTACCGTCCACAGCCTTAAGCTGCTTTTTTTTTTTTTTTAAACAATATAAACACGAAATAACTTAAAAGATTTTTTTTTTTTCAACCCAGACGTGCAAGATATTTTTTTAAGTACTACAGTATAAAAAGCCGTACAAAAAATAAGAAATGTGAAATATTAAGAAAATAAGTTTTCACCAGCATTTTTCAAAAACAAGAATCGAGATAGAACTTTCTTTTTTGGCAGAGAAAGTGTTATTTTTAAGCACATGAACTTAAAAGGGAAAACATAACTAAAAATTTACTTCTATGGGGGTGAAGGGGTCGGGAGGTCAGGAGAGCTCTCCTCCTATTTGACGAAAAGTTATTAATTGATTTTGTTCTTAGTGTTGAATTATTTTAAGTCACTTGAGAAGAATAAATTGTACTAATTATTTTTTCAAAATTATCAGAGAAAAAGAAAATTCATTTAATTATATTTAAAAATGAAGGGAAGGGCAATGGTCTGCATTTCCTTTTCCTTTCAGGCGTTTATGTTCTACGTTCTACAATGCTTGGAGAGGAAAGGGAAAAAGAAAAACAAAAAGAAAAAACTGTCCTTAGATATACTAGAAAGCTGATTATGTAGGTACTAATACGTAATCTTGTATGTGTATGCTTTTCTATGGTTGGCTGATGCCCTCTGCTTTCTTATTGGCTGTTTTCTTTAAATTGTACCTTTCCCTTCCATTTCCTTTCAGCATTGCTCCTGCTTTCCAAGTGGTAGCACGCCTTCTTTGCGCTTGAAGAAGAAAGACAAAGTTCTTTCGAAAGACCTAGTGCATTTCTTAATTTTATGGTGTTATTAAGAAGGTTTTTTGTCTTTATTGTATCGCACCAGTTAGTCTAACATTTTAATACAACAATATTATGTCACTAAAGTAGTGGTGGTGAACATATAATTGACCAATGTAGCCATATGGACCTTGCGATGAAAGGTTACGTGTAAAAGGAAAATGCCAGAAGACATAAACAATAGTAAAATTATTATTACAATTTCTGAGGGTGGGGACATCAAAAATATTTGCAGACGAGAAACTAAATACTTTAATACATCAAGTAATAAAAATAAAACAAGCAAACATTATTTATTTTAAAGAAAAGCCTCTTTTAAAGTGGATAATTACTTTAAAAAATTAAAAATTAAAATAATTAAAAAATCTTCTGAAGTGATACATTCGACAAGGAGGAAAGAGGGATTTGTAGGTTCAAAATTTTATCCTTATTACCTCGTTTTAGGTTTGCTTTTTGATACTTTAATAGAGATGAAATTAGTTATTGTGAATTCGAATAACTCACACTTATTACGAAAGAAAACTCAATAACTGAGTTTTGTTAATAACGAAAAAATTTATAACCTTGTTTGTGGGGATGTTGATCCTACTTCGCCCTTATATTAACATAAGTGAGAAACTAAATTCAAGATTTCTAAAGGTTTTTACATAAGTTTCAAATATTTGTTGTCAAGAATGTCTTCCCAAGGACATATGCCAAAACTGTTGCATTTGCCAATTTGAGGATATTTGGAATTACATCCTCAACGCATCATTCTTCAAGAGTTTCATTTTAAAAAGTTCACGAATTCAATATTAGAATATTCCAGCTGTTTTGCTTGACAGCATGGAAATCCCGTTTTACAGAATCCCATTCCAGAAAACTGTAGGAATTTTAAAGACTTTCTAGAAATGTCATTCATTTTTTCAACATGCTGACGGAATCAAAGAAAACAAGTTGGAAATTGCACATCAAACATGGCAAATGACGTGTGTTCGTACTATAACTAGTTTTTAACTAGATTTTTTTTTAATATTTTTTACACCGCATAGTGTGCTGAATGTGTATTTTAGTGCACTTCAAAAGTGCATATCAATTTCATTGTGTTTGAAAGGCTGTAACATTATTAAAATGCACTTGAAATATTTTTTCCCCATTGGCCGTAATGTAACGGAAAATTTTTGACTGTCCCTGTAATTAAACTATTCATCCGATTTTCGTTAAATTTGAAATGACTCGACAAAATGTTGCAACAATTACATATTTAAAATTTCAGACCATTCGGTTGGGTAGTTTTTTCTCTGTTATATGCGGACAGACAGACGGACCGAACGACGACTATAGGTGCTACTATTTATATAATTACGAACGCACCTAAAAAGAGTTGCTAACGTATAATATTTTGATTAAAATTTTTGATTGTAATTGATTTTTAAATTTTAATTGTTTTGATTGATTCTTCATCCTGACGAAAAATTTCGGAGGGAGGTCAAACTCCGGTGATCCCACCCGTCTGGCTTCGGCCATGGGGCACTGCGTTTGACAGCTCTGTTCTGGATTATTTCGACGCTAACGAAGAAAAAACTAAAAAAATCATTCATTCAGCATAGATTATGAAACACTTTCCAACACTTCGAGAATAGTTTTAAAAAAAACTTTACCGTTAAATGCTCTAATAATGTGAAAGACGATTAAGTAAACAATTTAGAAAACGCATAATATATATAAAATCCAATTTCAGGAATTAATATCTATAGTCATTTGTACAGCCCTGTATATGATCTATAGATTTGTATATTACTATACTACATAATATGCTAAAATTTAGATCAGTTAGGAAACGCACAATTATAAATTCCCCTTCAGCAATATTCGCCATTAAACAGAAATGTACTCGAGTTCTTTTGTGCTGCCCTGTATATGATTTGTAGAATTCATAGGCAACAGGTAAAAGTATTTTTTTTTTTATTTAAAAACTTGTCCCACAACTTAAAATGCAATTCCAGCAATTATTGTTCATAGACAGTACTGTAACCGAATTCTTTTGTGTGTCCCTGTAAACGAACGATGAATACTATGCACATCCTATTCATGGTTATTCTCTTGTACTGCACCTCAGCGATATACAAGGTGTCCGTGCTAAAAGTATCCAAAAGTTATGGCTTATTTTTACGGAACTACTAATTAGAATTAAAAAAAAAATAGATTTAAATAGAAAGAACGTCTCACCAAGTTTCAATATCAATAGATTTCGATGTGTGCACCTTTTGTAAGAATGACAAACGTCTAAATAGTAATCCAGTTCTCTCCAAGTGTTTCGTAACATATCAGGAATTCTTAGACGAATTGCTTGAATGATACACTGCTTCAACTCATCCACAGTAAAGCTTTTGTTTATACACAACGGATTTAACGAATACCCAAGCAAAAAAGTCTAATGAAGTCAAAACGAGAGAGCTTGGCGCTTGGCTGCCAGGCAATTGGGCTCCGTCTTCCAATTCAACTTCCAGGAAATGTCATATTCAAAAACGCGGTAACATCTCTGTGATAGTTTTATGGTGGAGTCCCAAAAAATCTCGGAGAGGTTTCCAATCCACAGAGGATCAGTCTATTATATTCTAATGGATAGTTCTGTAATAATAAGTCATAACTTTTGGATACTTTTAGCTCGGACACCCTGTATGTCAATTTCAATATGTTTGAAATAGAGTAACTTGATTAAAATGTATTGTAAAAGATTTCCCCCCATAGATCATACTGTAACGGAATTCTTTTGAGTGTCCCTATAAATGAACTATAACTTTTTATTTCCTATGTTCCGTATACATGGTAGAATATTCTGTAAGCTCGATAGCCCGGGTCACATTTGCTGGTTTTAACCGTATTCTTAGCGGTCTCACAGACCGATCTCTCTCTTTTTTTTTAAACCTTTGCAGTTTAACTTGTACGTTACAGTTTTTCTATATATTTATATTTTGGAGCCCTAGGATTAACGCTAGAGAATTCTGAATAGTTGAATTTTAATTATAATAATCCTGTACATAAAATTTAGTATAGAAACAGTATTTTGAGAGTTAATCGAGCCTTTTATTCATCTTTTGATCAAGTGGTCTCAGAGACTGCTCGATCTGTGCGACAATATTTGTCACAACAGAGGCTATTTCACTTACGCGAAAACGCCCGCTCGCTAATATCCTATGGAAGAAAAACTTTTAAATATTTCATTTGCACTTCAATATTTTTAATTAATTAATTTTTTTCTTTTTTGTATTGGCTAGCCGAGATGGATCTCTACAAAGGCGGTTTTTTTACTTTTTTGATTTTGTAAACAGTTTTTCTTTTTTTTTTTAAATTGGGGTACTTTTACTTTCGGGACCGGTTTCGAAAGAGAAAGTATCCTCATTAAAAAAAATCTCCACTAAAATCGAAAAAGTAAACAACGGCCTTTCTAGAGATCAATCTCAACTAGCCAATGTTTGTTCCATAGATACTGTGAGCAGTATCCGAGACCGTTTGATTGAAGGATGAATAAAAGATTCTATTAACTCATAGGATACTGTTTCTGTTCTAAACTTTACGTACAGTATCAACATAATTAAAATTCGCCTGTTCAGAAGTCTCTAGCTATAGTACTAGAACTCCAAACGACACAAAAGTTCACTAGTATATATAGTTAACTGAAAATTACAAGCAAAATTGCGAAAAAAAAAAGGGGAGCGCTCTATAAGACCGCTAACAATAGTTAAAGGTTAACAATTCAATTAACTGTATTCAAATCAATCGCAATATCCTCTGAATACCTTTATAGTTAAGACATTGAGGAAGCTTTTACACACGACAAATATTTCTCTTGGGGGATTAAACCTGTTCAAATCTTTATTTGAGGATGGATTAGAAGAATATATTCTGCAAACACTGTTAGAAAATTAAGAGAGATTCAGAACTGCATTGAGAAATTTCCAATGTAATACTTTTCTAAGCTTTCATCAATATTAAATACTTAAGTCATTTCCTAGCGCAAATACTTTAGAAAGATTATAAATATGTTTTATAAATACTTTATTTCGCAAATGTTAATAATACAATATTTTAATTTATAAAAATGAAAGTTTGATGTTCAGACACGAAAATCCTATTTTTATTTAGGACTAAATGTTTTATTATCTTCCGTTATTATCCTGCTTTGAACTTGTGATACATATATCCAGTCGTAGAGGAGACAGGGGCCTAATGGTACACATTTTACATTTTATACTGTAGAAAATGTAATATAATTTTGGGGAAAATTACGTAGTAAACTTATATAATTAAAAAGTTCTGTATTTACACTTGTTTTTAATATGAGGTAGGAAGCAGAAGAAAAAAATAACGCCGCATACCTCGCAATTACTTCTCCTTTCCAATTCCCCTGTTCTACCCTATACAGGGTGATTCAGAACTATGTGTCAAAAATGTAAAGGCAGGTAGATGAGACCTAAATAAGCAGATTTCGTATAGGAATGTGGGTACGGAAATACAGTGTTGAGGCAGTAGAGGGCGCTGTTGAGTGCGGCGGATGAATGCTCTTCGTTAGTTTGAATCGTCATTTTCCGCACTGATTTCGAGCAACTGGGATTATTACACCAATGCGGATTTTGCCGACATGCATTTAATGTATGGGATTGCGCAAGGAATTAGATTGGCTGCTCAAAGAATTTAGATTGAACGATTCCCAGGTTGGATTTCTGGAGGATCCCTGAACATTTGAGCGTCTTCTTTAGGAATTGTGCGCGAGTGGATCGTTTTATGCTTTCAGATGTGATAAGGGCATTGTAAGATATCGCAGAATTCCTGCAGTGGAAGAAGCAGTATTACGCACAGTAGAGGATAGTCCTTCGACGAGCTCAAAAGCCGTTGGACGTGCTTGGGTGTGAACCATTTCCTTGCTTAGCCCCATACATAAAATGCATGTCGACAAACTCTGCATTGGTGTAACGATGTATGTTGCTCGAAATCAGTGAGGGAATGACGATTCAAGCTAGCGAAGAGCTTTCATCCACCGAACTTAACAGCGCCTTCTACTGCCTCAACGCTGCATTTCTGCACCCACATTCCTATACGAAATCTGCTTATTTAGATACCCTCTACCTGCCTTTAAATTTTTGACATATAGTTCTAAACCATCCTGTATAGAATTTTAATTAGCTATACAACAGAATGAAAATTTGGAAACTTTTGGGACTATTTATATCGATAGTAAGCCAAATAAAAGTTTGTTTAGGATATAGATAGGAAGCCACATAAGAGCGTGCTTCCATTTTGTTGAAAAATTACTCGGATTCCGTTTAAAGGCAAATTTGCTTATTTAAAAAATATATTCTAAAATTAATGCTTCAAATTTATATTGTAAATGATTACAAATAAAAGTTATCGACCCAGCTGAAAGTTTTTAAGCACATACTCCACAAGAGATTTTGTTGTCTTTAAATTAACAGCTTTGATTAATTTCATTTGTAAACACACTGCATTACAATTTTCATTCAGATATAATAATCGCGTGTTTATCAACAGTAAAATTATACTGATAAAAATGAAACGCTCTACTTAAACTGAAAATTCTTCGCTGGAGGTTTTTAAATGCAAAAGAATTGAGGACACAGGCCTATTTTTTACCAAGTCTGGACCACCAATAAACTACCATTTGTAAAGAGATCAAACGAATGACAAGAGACCATTTTTTTTTTTTTTTTTTTTTTTTTTTTTTTTTGTTCTTTGTTTCTTCCGAAAATTTTTTTAAAGCATGCTTTTTCAGAAATACCACCCATTTTCCAACAATGGGACAGTTGGGAGTTCAGATTTTAACCCATTACAATCTAAATGTGAGATGTGAAGAGGTGAAAACCTGTGATGTCTGGAGCCGTTTAGATTAATTTCTCTTTCGATTCTTTTGGCGCCAACGCCATACGTCACGTGGTATGCGGGCGCGCGCGGAGAGAAGGGTGGATATTTTTTTTTTCAGAGAAAAAGTGATTTTTGAGAAGGGTAACCGAGCCGTGCATGTTGGCCGGCGGCGTGTTTTTGGATTTGTGAAAACGGAAGTATATCGGGTGCTAAGAGCACCAAAGGATTATAATTTGAGTAGTTTGTACTACAAGTTAATAATATTGTGAAGTGTAGTTCGTGAAGTGAAACATAAAAGTGTCGTGCATCTTGTGAAACCATTCATTCATGGTAAATAGTCATCATCATTGTGTCGTCTTGTAATGTCTTCATGTTCGTTTTAAATAAACTCAATAATCTTTGATTAAAAAAAAAGGAGTGCTATTTTTAATAAGTTATACACCACGTGGGATGGTCAGAGGAGCGGCGCCGACTTTACAAACCAATGGGGGAAGATACTGTAAAAGGTTCTTAGACATTGAAGGTCCGAAATATATACCGATAAGTTAAATTTTACAATCACATATTATGTTTAATGCAATTTAAAATTAGTTTATGTAAAAGTTTTTTTTTTTTTTTTTAAACAAATAGATCACAAAAAGATGTTTTAAGTTTTGATACATTTAAACCAATATATTACTTTTTCTTTTGTAAACTACAGAAGAAAAACCCTATACAGGTAAAACTTCCTATGTTTACAATTTGGTCGTAAGTCCCAGGCCAGTCTGATCTCAAATTCGCCTCGCCAATGTTAAACCTAAAATCGTGGAATGCTAATGCTTTCGGATTTTTCGAATTTTTTCATCAGAAAATGTATATTTTTAACTTATACATATTTAAGAATAGTACAGAAAAAAAATTCTCCTGCGTGTTGACAAAATATTTCTAAAATACATACTTAATTTTGCTTGAAGGGTTAAAATTTTACTAACTGCTCGCCATCTTCGCTTAGATTACGCGAACTAATATTAAGTATATATTTCAGAAATATTTTGTCGATTTGTCATGAAAGATACATCCTGTAATAATAGTATAGAGAAAAATAATTTAAAAATATTACTTTTTTTATGAGCTATTTGAAAAATTCGAATGCGTTCCTTGCCCATTGGGTTAACATTGGAGAGGGTAATTTGCTATCTGACTGACAAAACAGCCTTAGCATCAGGTGGGAAAAAAAAGAAAAGAAGAGAGAAAAACACACACAATGACACTTCATTCCTAATTATTCTGCTCTACGCTATATAAACATTTTGTATTCGAATTAAAAATTTTTGGGCAATATTTAGGCGGTCATATAAGAGTGTGCTTCCACTGAGCTGGAAATGTAGTTGAGCCCCATCTTAAATGCAAATTTGTATACTTAAAAAAATATATTCAAATGAGTACTCCAACTTTCTACTGTAAATGTTATCAAATAAAGGTTATCATAGAGGCTAAAAGTTTTTAGCACATATTCTACAATGCGTTTTCTTGTCTCTAAATTATCAGCTTTGATTAACATTTGATTAATTTCGCTCGTAAACACACCGCATTACAAATTCCATTCAGATATAACGACGGCATGTTTATCAACAATAAAACGATAAAAATGAAATACTCTACTTACACTGAAAATTCTTCGCTGAAGGTTTTTAAATGCAAAAGGATTGAGGATACAGGCCTTTTTTTCTGGGTCTTGACCAATAAGCTGCCATTTGTAAAAAGATCGAAGGATACGAACAGAGCATCTTTTTTTCGCCCGAGTAATTGTTTACAGTTCGCAGCTCGGACACTTGATTGGTCGACATCGGTTGAAAGAAGTGGACCATTTTCGAGCACATCATATCTTATCTGATCACGATTACATCAATCAACGATCTCTTTTTTTGTAGCTCTTCTTTTTATATTAAATAGCCGATTTTAATATGGAGAAGAGAAGAAATCCTCAATTCTCTTACACCTTCAACAATCAATAGTATAAGTTACAGACATAAGTCATCGACAGTGGGGTAACAATTCAAGAACGCAAATAAACTGAACAAGTAGTATTAGCAATAGTTAATTATGAGAATAATTAATCGTTCAAACTTGTTATTATAGCCATTGTAATGAAATCAACACACGGGGCCGAACAAAATGACAGTGTATCCCAGTAATAATTCCAATGCGCCCTCCCTCCAGCATGGCACATTAAAATCTGCTTAGACGGAAAACGACCAGTGAAATTTTCCTTTTCTTACAGGTTGTTTTAGTTTAGAAGGTATAATTACATAATATTTTTATGGAAGCTTGGCCATGATTTTTTTTTTCAGATTCCGTTTTAAAAAGGGTTTACTCTGAGTTCAAACTAGTTCACATTAAAAAATAAATTAGCCCCTAGCCCAGCCCATTAAGATGTTATAGCAAATTCTGACTTTAGAATTTTATTATTTATTAGTTATTTTAATTTAAAATTTTGAAGTAAAAAGTACGAGTCTACTTTTTCTAGTACTTTCTTTCAAACCTGGAACAAAAACCGGGATCCTAGAAGAGCCGGGCACTGGCAATTTGTACCGGCTGTACCCTACTCTGAACGGGCCTATCAACACAGTGAACTGCTTTAATGCGGACTTCTGTGGCAGGTCACTTTTTTGTCTGCACTGACGTCCGCATTAATCCCTTGAAGGGCGATGGGATATATTTTATCCCAACTACGATTAATGAAGATTTGCACCAGAAAAATTTTATGAAATTTTACTTTTTTAACTTTGGTGGAAAAAAGTCGTAAAATTGCTTTTCCTGATTTTGAAATAAAATTTTTCTAAATTTCTGGTGGGAATTCAGCATTACACAAACGCAAATGCTTGCCCCTCAAGGTGTTAAACTATCTAAATATTTAAATCGTGTTATCCCTTATGTTAAATAAATTAAGCTCTTGTCTTAAATGATATAAATTACCAATTTTATGCTAAAAGGGAAAAAAATCTTTAATTTGGTAATTTTAGCAAAAAAGCTATTTAATGGCAATTTGTTAATACAGAAGAGTAAATTACTCGGGGCAAACAAAATATGTAAAAAAGTTGTCGTAATTGTATGATTTAACTTTTAAAATAATATCTCACTTTTCTTTGCGATAGTTGACAAATGATCTTTTTATCACATGATTTTTAAAATTTTGCGACATACATTCGGAAATTTGGTCTGTGACATCACATTTTGATTAATAATATCGCGAACAACCGATGTCAATTTTAGAACCTTTCACGTATTTGGTATTGAAATGCTTCATTTCTCTTCACCATTGTCAGTGACAATTTTTTGATATCAAGCAAGATTTGTAAGAAAGTTTTGAGAGACTTTGGGGATTATGTCATGTGTGTGCCTGCCATTGTCTGATGTATCGCAATACTCCTGCCATTTGGATAGGATCCTGGACTTCAAGATCTTCTTAATAAAGGAGTGAGGTATTGGGATGCGTTGATCAACCGTGATGTTGGTTGTGTCTTGCTTGGTCAAAGTGCACCCCCCCCCCCCCCACCGGAACTCTATAATGTCCCTCCCGAAGCCACAGAAATCCCTTCCGGAGAAAAGTCTCTGAATTTGACACTGGCTGAGTGAGATGTCTCTTCCGCAGGATGAATCTGCCAACTGTAGATCTTGTGTTGGATAATCATGTTAGAGAACCGTCTTAATAAAATGTTCTTGTTTTAGGAAACAGAACTTATTGGCTACGCATTTATTGCCGCATATTCTCAGATATTATTCCAAAAGAATTGGATATTTCTGCAAGGTTCTGCATCTTTACACTGAAGCCAAATCAACACAGTCTTTTGGTTACATGTCAATTGTCCGAAGTCTATCATGCAAGAAGCGATCTTCTTCCCCCCGGAACTCTATAATGTCCCTCCCGAAGACACAGAAATCCCTCCCGGAGAAAAGTATCTGAATTTAACACTGGCTGAGTGAGATGTCTCTTCCGCAGGATGAATCTGCCAACTGTAGACCTTGTGTTGGATAATCGTATTAGAGAACTGTGTTAATAAAGTGTTCTTGTTTTAAGAAACAGAACATATTGGCTACACATTTATTGTCGCATATTCACAGATTTTATCCCCAAAAGAATTTGATATTTCAGCAAGGTTCTGCATCTTTGCACTGAAGCCAAATCAACACAGTCTTTTGGCTACATGTCAACTGTCCGAAGTCTATCATGCAAGAAGCGATCTTCTTCACCAGATCTAAATCCTTTAAGCTATTGCATCTAGGGGATTTTAGAGGTTCAAGTAAATGGTAAACAACACCGAAGTTAGGACTCTTTTAAAGCTTCCACATTTCATAAATGAGACAGATTACGTCTTAAAAGGTTGTATCTAGTTGGCGGACAATGGCGTAATAGATCTTTGGTAATCAATAAAGATAGCGGTCGATTTGAATAAAATTATTTCAAGGTAAACTTCCATTTTTTATGTTCATAATATCGGTTTATTTATCATTTTCTATTTTATACCTGTAAAATAAAATGACTCAATATTTGTAACAGTATAGTTGGTAGCCACCCTGTAGTAAAATTTAGCCAAATTCAAATATCTAAAAAAATATATTATTAAAATTGAAATAAGTATGATTCCAAGTGACACTTATTAATCTTAAAATCTATTTTAGTACGAGCAGAAATAAAGAGTTGCGGTGTTTCTTATGAAAATTCGATCAATCTGAGCACTCCTGTGCATAGGTCAATGGTAAAACGCGGGTTAAATCCACGTTTTTTAAATTTATTTATTTAAAAAGCGGCTGTATAAAATTAAGCATGAAATGACCTTGAATATTAAAGTAAACAGTAGCATTCCTTCATCTTTCCTTATTGCTAAGTAATCTTATCATTCTAATTTTTCAGGTATCGATATCAAAGGTCTCAACAATAACGATAACACCTTAAAGGTCATTACCACTATGATAACAACGTAAAGGCTGTAATAAATAAAGATAAGAAGGTGTGTACGGGCGAAGCAGCTGCTGCTTTAGCATTCCAAAACTGAAAATGATCAAGACTCTGAGACAGCTGAAAAATGGAATCAATGTCAATGCAGTCAAGCGAAAGTTTTCATCCTCGTACAACCAACCCATGTCAGGAAACGATATGCCCCGGGCCGGAGGTATCGCTACATTTATGAGACTACCTCATTATTCCTCGGCAAAAGGTAAGATATTTTTACTTTCCGGACTTACACAGTGTGAAGAAAGCATTACAATTACCAGGAGCGCCAACTTTTCAAAAATATTGGGTGGGCTCAAAAATGTTTGAGTAATATAACACATGTATCCCCCCCACCCCCACCCCCCTTTGTGTGTATGTGTGTGGAGAGAGAAAAGGGAGGAGCGAAGGACTAAAGATGATAATTCAAAATTAAATTATGTTTTTCTAAGCAAAGTTGAAAATTACTATTATAATTTAACCTTTAACTGATGTTACCGGTCTCTCAGACCGCGGCTTTTTTCAATTTTTATAGTTTAACTTGCAATTTTCAGTTTAACTACAAATACTAGCAAAATTTTGTTCCGTTTGGAACTTTAGTACTATCACCAGATACTTTTGAATAAGTGAATTTTAATTATAACAGCCCTGTACAAAAAGTTTAGTATAAAAAAAAAAAAAAAATCCTATGAGTTAATTGTGCCTTTTATTCATCTTTCCATGGAGCGCACAGTGGGGCAAAATCCCAAAAAGCTGGCCAAAAGTCAAAAAATAAAGTTACTATTTAGGAAATTTTGACTATACAGATGGCTAGAATAATGTTTGGAGGGTCAGAATCTATATTTATAAAAAGGTTTTCGTTTTGCTTTGGCAACCTGTATCATTTCAAAAGTAACGCTTGGAAGATTATCATCTGAGGCGAACAAAAAGAGCAAAACAAAGCTTCTTCTAAACACGTACTACATTTTTCTATATCATCCGATTTTAATGCTTTAAAATGGATTCACACGATGATAGTGTGTACTTTTTTTGCACATGTTACAAAAATTATATTAAGTACATAAAATTTAATAATTTCATGATTATTTTTTATATTTATTTTTTTAAATATATTATTTTTTTGCTTTCAAACATCAAAAAGTTTATAAGTTCCACAGTGTTCCGCAACGACATATAATGGAAACAATAGCCTGAACTATTATCTAATGAATCATGAAAAATTAGCTGCCAAAAACTGCCATTCTGCATTTCGTGCAGGTTTTTGTAACCACAAGTAAAAATATCATTTTTTTAGTCGTTTCAAAAGCTATGACATTTATTACTTTTCACAGTAATTTATCGGGCAAACATTTTTGAAATTTTTAGATTACTCAGTTTTGTGATAGATTATTATGTATTATATTACAAATAAGTATTATAATCATAAGCATAAAGGAATTTTATAAGCAAGATTACTAACAAAAAAAATCTATCGTCGATACAATAGAAATACATTGTCTTATCTTTATAGCTCATAATTTTGCGCATTCTGTCGTAATTAGAAGAATTATCTTGTCAGTTGCAATCTTTGCTAGATCATACTGCAGCACGTATTTTATTAATGCAAACGGAAATTATTAAGAATCTGACTTCCGAGAACATTAGCAATCTGAATTTTATTTTCAAGTGGGGATGTGATAGTACATCTGTACTATCTTATTCTACATCCTATTATCTTGTACTATGTGATAGTACATCTGTACTATACAAGTAGGGGAGACCGGGGGAATGGCGACACCTTAAGGGAATTTAAATTTTTTCACCTCGAAAAAATGTTTATTTTTTAATAGTAAAAATTCTAAAGCTGAATCATGATCTTTAGTATCTGTATAAATTTAACCGTAATCATAACTGTAAAGTAAGCATACATAAAAAAATATTTTTTAAACATCTGCACAATGGCGGGATTACCCAGGACACTGGGGTAATTCCACCACTCTACCGGGGTAATGCCGCCACTTTTTAATGACCTAGTACATGCATCAAATGGATACTAGGAAACACACAACCTACTGAAAATAGTTAGAAAGCAATGTAATTGAGCAGAATGCTCGCATAAGCATAATGGTTAAGCTTACAATTTACTTCATATTGCAAAAGTCACTCTGCTGAATCGGCTCCACTACATTAAAATGAGGCCATTTCTCACCCGATTTGCATGGCGGCGGCATTACCCCGAGAGGACAATACGGCGAAAATCCCCAAGCAAAGCCGAAAGAAGAACCGAACTTGTTCAACACATTGCATCAAAATGTCGGCGAATGCATGTAGATTACGGGTCATATTATCTTAAATACCTAATGTTACCATAAAAGGTGCTTATCTCTACTCATTTAAAGCTCCAAAATAATAAGCAACTAGATGAAAACTACATTTTTCACTAGAACAAACGAACGACATACAGCAAAGTCACTCTCACTTTAGGCACTGTTTATATTGTTGGCCGCTATAGTGCAGCCACATTCACTATCTCAAACTGCCTTTAGTTTTTAAACTAGGTGAGGTGGCGGCATAACCCGGGTTGGCGGCATTCCCCCGGTCTCCCCTACTTTTAAACAAAAATTTAGCGTTGATGATGGTATAAATTAGGTTTAAATAGCTTTTTCACTTCTCTAGTGCCACTAGAACTTAAGTGTTGCGAATAATTCAGAAATCGTTAACTGGAAAAATTCGCGATCTTCATCTCCTCGATTTTTTAGGCTCATCAGAATCCATTTTTATACACGAAAATACGGAAGCTACTGTCAGTGAAATCTGAAATGGATTATATTACAGATCAGAAGAGTAAACTTATTCCTTTTAAAACAATCATTGATAGAAAATAAGTAGGCGCTAATTACAAACTAGCTTTAACGATGATTGATAGTAAAATTTTTGTCATTACTAGTAATTTGTCAACTCAACGTTGATACCTATATCAGGCAACTTCAAACCAGTTTAATAATCTTGATGACATTTTCAAACTAAAAGTGAATGAAAATCATTTAGAATTCGGGATGTCCACGTCACCTGCCTGTATAAGATCTTTTGAGTGTAGCTTGCATTTGGCATACAAACGGGATATAAAGGAATGGCAAATGTGCACTAGATTAATATTAGCACAATTATTCTAATTGGTAAACAAATCATATTAGATGTAAATTTCCAACTGGGCGAAAAATGTCCGGACCAGGATTCGAACCCGGGATCTCCTGGCTGAAGCCGCCAGTGCTCTGCCATCTGAGCTATCCCGGACGATTCTGGTCGAACTTTTTCACCCAGCTAACCTTGATGATTACAGCATCTGGTCTGAAACCTGGTTCAGCTCAACAGAATAAATCTCAGGTAAAGGAACTCCAGAAATCGCTGGATACGAAATTACACTAGATTAATATTAGCACAATTATTCTAATTGGTAAACAAATCATATTAGATGTAAATTTCCAACTGGGCGAAAAATGTCCGGACCAGGATTCGAACCCGGGATCTCCTGGCTGAAGCCGCCAGTGCTCTGCCATCTGAGCTATCCCGGACGATTCTGGTCGAACTTTTTCACCCAGCTAACCTTGATGATTACAGCATCTGGTCTGAAACCTGGTTCAGCTCAACAGAATAAATCTCAGGTAAAGGAACTCCAGAAATCGCTGGATACGAAATTACACTAGATTAATATTAGCACAATTATTCTAATTGGTAAACAAATCATATTAGATGTAAATTTCCAACTGGGCGAAAAATGTCCGGACCAGGATTCGAACCCGGGATCTCCTGGCTGAAGCCGCCAGTGCTCTGCCATCTGAGCTATCCCGGACGATTCTGGTCGAACTTTTTCACCCAGCTAACCTTGATGATTACAGCATCTGGTCTGAAACCTGGTTCAGCTCAACAGAATAAATCTCAGGTAAAGGAACTCCAGAAATCGCTGGATCTAATCTAGTGTAATTTCGTATCCAGCGATTTCTGGAGTTCCTTTACCTGAGATTTATTCTGTTGAGCTGAACCAGGTTTCAGACCAGATGCTGTAATCATCAAGGTTAGCTGGGTGAAAAAGTTCGACCAGAATCGTCCGGGATAGCTCAGATGGCAGAGCACTGGCGGCTTCAGCCAGGAGATCCCGGGTTCGAATCCTGGTCCGGACATTTTTCGCCCAGTTGGAAATTTACATCTAAAAATGTGCACTCCTGACGAGAAGAAAAAAAAACTAAAATTGCAAAACAAAATTTACAAAAAAGATTTCTTTTACAAGTAGGACTTCTCGTCGATAAATCAAAGTTCGGATTTGGAAGCACAAATGATTACAATACAGCTCGTCGATTCTTTGAAAACGCAAATAATTCTACTTCCATAAGTAGCGTAGACGAAGATTTGATCAAAGATTCCATGTCATATTACAAGTAATTTCTTAACATTCATTTGACCAATTTCGTGGGTTATTGCTCACAAACAGCTTGTAAACTCGTCGAATTATAATCCTCGTTCTATATGCCAACTTCAGTGCGCAAACTACTTATTCATGGCACAGAAATAATAGCTTCCCCATTATTGCCTGTTGAGCAAATGTTGGGAGACGCTCAAGAATCGTGCAACAAATTGATCAAAAGGTATGGAGAAGATTTCTCCCTAAAATGCAGTAGGACGTAAACAATGGAAGATTTTTTTGCGGCTTTTAATGTTATCAGATCCCTTCATTTCAAGCTTACGTAAATTACCATCGAGGAAACTAATATCCTTGCCCCTGGAGGCACAGAAACTTCTGTAAAATATTTCGACACCTCCCCTTCTGAAGAGTCTACTTGATATACTACATATGATTCAGAAGATGAATTTTAGAATATCCTTTAGTTTTATTTTAATAACTACGGGGCTCGGCCCCCTACGAGCTACGCTCGCCAACCCCCCGTTCAGACACTGCAGTCTCTAAAAGCACGCTAATTTGATCGGCTTTAAAAAGATTTTGGAAGATTGAATTATAATAAAAAAAAAACAAAGGCGATCTCCCTATAAACGGGTTTCTATTCATTTCTCTTTGATTGGGGAATTTTACGGAAAAATCAGCTGCTGTTAAAAG
Source organism: Maratus speciosus (assembly GCA_963932465.1). NCBI lineage: Eukaryota > Metazoa > Arthropoda > Arachnida > Araneae > Salticidae > Maratus > Maratus speciosus. Next base: position 91,159,934 of record OZ010786.1, on the reverse strand, counting down.
ATACAATGGCATTTCAAAATCATCTAATATAAAATGAATTAAGTAAACAGAGTCTTTGTCTCCCGGTATTTTTTAACAAAGCGAAAAGAAAGTCCTTGTAAATAAGACATTTTAAATATATCGTTTTTAATCTGACGTAATTTTCAATAAACTTTTCTTTCCCTTTTTAATATTCACATGAAAATACTTTTATTAGAAATGAAATATTATTTGCGCTGTCCAAAAAAAAAAAAAAAAATAGTTGAAAAGTTCATCTTAAAATATCAAGTAAATGTCTCGCGCTATTTTTAAATTTAAACTGCTTTGCAATATTATTTTTTGTTCATTTTACGTAATAAGTGTAATGTGACGTAAATGTGATGTAATTTCTCCTATTTAAGACTTCTAACGCATGTTAATGATTTTATTATTTTACAATATCCTTTCTGTGTTAAAATTCACGTGTAACTATAGATGAAGTAATTTTCAATAAGTTCCTGCTTTTTATACGTAATTATTTAATTCTAATTTGAAAGTTTTTTTTTCTGTTTATAATAGTCACGTGTAAATAAATTTTTAATTTGAAGCAAACATTATTGTTTCCGTACAGTTGGCAACAGGTTAAATTAGTACAATTTTCTGAAATAAGTAAAAAATATCTCTTGAAATGCTGAAAATTTGAATTTAAAATAGAAATGAAACCTCGAAAAATGAGTCAAATTAAAAAAATAAAAATAATTCTGCACACCGGGAAATTATAACATATAAAATGATCTAAAAATTATTAAATTCCGATGTATAGATTTTGCTCCTATAAAACTTTTTTAGTGGAACGATTTTGTCCAACTTTAGCATTAAATATCTCTTAAAATAATTCTTCGATTTGAAAACTGTCTGCATCAGCTTGTTTATCAAACATTTCTGTATAATACTACCAATTTTCATATTTATTGTATGCATTATTTTTCTTAATATTAACGAAGAAAGACCTCCGGTCACAAAAAATTCAAAACCGGCGGCGGCGGTGACAGCGGTAGTTACTTTTTTTAGAATAGAGAGATATATAGAAATTAAGGGGGCTCAGGGCTTGAAAATTTTTAAAAAATCGATTTTTTTTAAGTATCTATTTTGTTTATTTAGTTAATTCTGAACACATTGCAAAAAACCGCATAAAAATATTTGCATTTTTAACGGAGCATTTATGTAACAATCGTTACAAAGCCGCCCCCATTTAATTGCAACTTTAAGTCGCGTTTTCTCAAAACTTGATTTTTGACGATTATCCGTAAGATAAAAGGAAAACTATTTGGAGGAATAGCTTGAAATTTTTTTTGCATGCATATAGCATCATTATCTATAGAATGAATTAATATATTTTAGATAGTTTAATATTTTGAGTATTTTTAATGGAAATAAAGTTGTATTTTTTAGGGGGTTTTACATTTTTAAATTTGAGAGATTCTTTTAATAAGGTTTCCTTTGAGTGATAGTTATATCCTTATTTCATTCTGTAGAGTAAAGTTTCCTGATCATTGTAAAGCAAAAATAAAGTTCTTATGTCAATTTAACGTTAAGATATCTTACGGATGGTGATATGACACCGAAACTTTTTCTCGAAAATTGTGTTACATAAATTTTGCTATATTTTCTATTTTATTACATTGAAGTACTTCATTTTATAATTTTATAAGACTACAAACATACCTTAAAAATATCAGAAAGTTTAAATCAGTTACACTGAATACTTCTGTTTTTATATGGACTCGAAGCAAGAGCTCTGTTTACATGTTTTTCGTTAACGATCAAGCCCTGAGCCCCCTTAAACCTTGTAGTATTTTATTTTTCATTAATGTACTTAATTGTATTTCATAAATAAATATTCATCGTTTAATTTCGATTAAAAACATCTTAGTTCCTTGAAAACACCTTGCAACGTTTAGCCTCGAAACTTTTTAATTTTGAAACTCGAAATATTTTATTTAAATCTAATTGTTTTTATTTTTAATTCGCTTTTTTTTTAAATTTAATTTGTGAATCCTACTTGGCATCCTCAAAAGTACCTGTATACGAAATTTCATAGAAATGGAATAACTTTCAAAGCATTTTAATTTTAAGTCCGCCATATTGGATCCGTCATTTTCTACTTTGTAATTTTAATTTTAGAATCGAGATCAGCATCCTGAAAAACACCTGTGTACGAAATTTCGTGGCATTTAAATAACTTTTTCATATTTTGGCCGGCTTTTCGGGATTTTGCCCCACTGTGGAGCGGTCTCACAGACCGCTTCACACTAGTTACGTGACAATTTCTGTGACATCAATTAAAGGTTAACCTTTAACTGATATCGCAGAAAATGTCACGTAACTAGTGTGAAGCGGTCTGTGAGACCGCTCCATCGAAAGATGAATAAAAGCCGCGATTAACTCATAGGATGTTGTTTTTGTACTTAACTTTTTGTACAGGAGTGTTATAATTAAAATTCACCTATTCAAAAGTCTCCGGTGATAGTACTAAAGTTCCAAACGAAACAAAATTTCAGTAGTGTTTGTAGATAAATTGAAATTTGCAAGTTAAACTATGAAAATTGAAAAAAGCACCGGTCTGTGAGACCGATAACATCAGTTAAAGGTTAATTACAATTTTATAAATAATTTCATTAAATTATATTCTTAAGTTCTTCCTTATAGATTCATGAATCTTTTCTGTAAATAACATTGGAATTGCTAACTATTGAAAGTGCAAAAAATTATTTTCAGAAGGTGAATAAAACCAAATTTCATTTCAGCAATTAACCTCTTCGGGACCGACGGCTTTTACACAAATTTTATTCGGTTGGTACCACTTTTTTTTTCAAAAGTTAACTTTACTTAAACAATCACGAAGATGCTCTGATTAAAGAAACTAAATATTACTTTTCTTTTTTACTGGTGACTAAAACAAATTTTGTATGTTCTTTTTGAGGGTGCATATATGCACCCATGCAGGGCTGCCACAGGCGACTATTTTTCAATTCTAACTGGCATTACTTTCTCAAAACAGAAGTACTTAACAGATTCTTTGACAACATTTGCAAGAGAAATATTCTTCAAAATTTATATAAGAAAAATACTGGTAAGAACGGAATATAAAAATAGTCGCCTGTGGCAGCCCTGCCCATGTTCCCGAACAGGTTAAATAAATAAAAAAATAAATTACTAATTAAATCATTTGAAATTAGGTGGGAGGAGAGATCGAATTATTGGGTGGGCTTGCGCCTCATGGGCCCATATAAGTTGGCACCAACGGTAATTACGTTAAAACTCGATTATGGATGGTTTTTTACATTTTGAGGTTTTCTGAATCCGCTTTCGTTATTTAAAAAACATATTTCATGTGTATACGTGTAAGTTAGAATTTCTCCATGTTTTCAGGTACCTGTTTTTGTTCTTTTTAGGATTTCGTTCAACTCACAAAACCCTTATAATCTCGCTTTTCTGCCTGTTTGTCACAGTGCTCGTATTCGGAAAGTATTTAAGTTACAGGCTTGATTTTGTTTTACACAGAGCTGAATACCCATTGTCATACCCAAGATCATAAGATTTTGAAAAAGTTATCTTATTTTAATTAAATTAATTAATGTAATGACATCCCACCATTTTTGTGATTTCAAAACACAATTTCAACCATCTTTTCGTGAACTCGGTAGTCCTGTGGTAGAGTGTGTTACTTCTAACCGAAAGGTCCCAGGTTCGAAGCATGTCGGCGAAAGTTGAAATTTTCAATTTGTTACATTTAATTGTCCAATGGATTTAATTAAAAAAACTTTCGTATTTTTTAGCCATTTTACGGGGTTTTTTTTTTATTTTAATAAATGTTAACATTTTTTTGGCGCCATCTAGTGAATGTTTAGAAAGTGAAAGAATTAATAGGGATTCTTTTCGGAATTATTTCAGCATTTTAAATATCTTTTAAACAATTTTTTCTTTTAAAAAATTTATATTTCATCTATACCTCCGCTAAATTTTGGATTTTTAAATTTTATTTATATAATTTTACTTGAATATTTTTAATTTCTGGAAAAAATATTTTTTTTCATTATTTTTAAATTAATTTGCCAAATAAAATTAATTGCCATTTATGTAACGGTTTAATAATTATAAATTAACAATTCTGATTCATTAATTAAGCATAAAGTGTTTTAAAGAGATATTAAACGAAACTTTCTGTGCGATCTGAGGTCACACTTACCCACTTTATTTCGATGATACTGGTATCGGAATGTATGTCATGTACAGTCGTGGGGGAAAAAAAGTAAACATTCCCTGCTAACTCTACGACAAATTATCACAGAAGAAAGTTACAGGTACCAAATGATTGGAAATAAAGTCTACTTTTAAATGATGTATATGTAATTTTCTTAGGGGTTCTTTTTCTTACTTCATATCAAAACGAACCCAAACTTTGTATTTTTCAGTAGACACCATAGTAGACACCATAAATAGATTCTACACCCTTCAATTAGCCTAAATCCAAATTTTTATGAAACTCTTGCGATAACGGAGACCGGCTAACTGCGCCGATGCCGACCCTTCTTTGCCTCCCCCTGTATGAACTGCGCTTGGCGTCACGTTGGACCGGATATCATTGTCAACCCCCTCTCTGATACTTATGGGCACGAAGTGACAGCTTTTTTTGTTAGAAAGACTCTTTTCTGTTGGCGTTGATTTGCTAAATTGGGCGCTTTATGGATAATTTCGGCTATCAATAATGCTTTTCTTAAACTCGCAAAAAACTTATACACATATAATACATATATTTTATGTATGTGTATAATAATTTTTTGTTGTTGTTGTTGTTAATAATAACTATTAAATTACAGAAAAATCGACACTATAAAAATGTATATTCCGTTAATATAATATGCACTAATTGAAAAAAAAAAGGAAATAAATAAAAGTATGATGATAAAAAAATCCATATATAACCATTATAGAACATTACAAATCATCATCAATTTCAAATATTTACATAAGAAATTTAAACGTTGAAGAATTTTTTTAAATTACTTTAGAAGAGAAAATTTTATGAAGAAATAAAACTTGTTACCTAATAATGCCATTTTTTTCTCCAAGCATATTATTTTTCGTTCAATAATATAATATTTGACATGGGCCAATTATGTATGGAAACAAATATTTTCGTAAGGTTTAAACTAATATCTCATTCACTTTGCCTTAAATGTTTCATTTTAAGATTCTTCAAGAACCTTAAACATTATTAACATTTATATACAGATATTTACAGATATTTCATAATTCAATTAATATGCTAGAAATAAATTCACTTTAATATTATTATCTGTAGTATTTTGAAAGAAAGATGCTGAGGAAAAAGAACAACATTCTAAATGGAAGAATATTCTTGCTGCTGAAATATTCCTATGAACGCTAATTTGTATTTCTTTTATTGCTCTTAATATTATTGTTTTTACTATTATTATTATTAACTTATTTAGAGTAAGTTTTATTTAGAATAACTTATTTAGTATGTAAATAATCATTTTTTATTTTCTTTCAAAACTTAATTTTTTCCAAGTTCTAAAGTAAATTTTAAAATTCCAAAGCGGTTGCACGATGTTTTATAAGTAAAACTTAAATATGTATTTCTTGATAAAGTTTAATTTTTACTGAATATATAATTATTATAATCACGCACGATTCTCTTATGCACAGGCTAATAAATTAATAATAATAATAATAAGAGCAAAATTCTCATGAATTCAAAACTGAGAAGTGCATTATCATTTGAAAAATATGCATCAAAAGTGGAGTAAAGAAACTTAATTCGTTAAGGGTGTTCTCAAATCCAAAAGGGCAACTTTCTGACATAATTTTTAATTTATTTTTGTTCGAAAATGCATGAAAATAGCTGGTGTTGTTGTTCAGAAACTATGTCATTGAGCTATTTTTTCCATTTTTTTTTTTTTTTTTTTTTTTTTTTTTTTTTTTTTTTTTTGCAAACGCAATAGATCTTTCAGGAAAGAGTGTCCAAGTGGACGTTTGGAACCGAATTTCCTCGCGAAGGAGGAAGGAGCCCTCAAGAGCGGGCGAAAAATGTGTTTGTCACGTAATCAAATTCGCTTCTAACTCAATAAGTAATGGATGGATCAAAAAATGGAAAAAACAGTTCCATTCCAAATCGCTTCCATGGCCAGGCTGTCCCATTTTATACCTTTCCGTTAAAAATGAATTTGTAACTGTGTCAAAACGTTTTGCGCTTGTTGAGCAGAGCAGTTAAGAACAGCTTAAGGTGCTTCACAAATTCCCTGCTCGCAACACAAAATTTTGTTACACATTGTCTGATTCATTTTTATACTTAAAGAAATAAAATTAACAAGCCTAAGCGATTTTTAATTGAATAGCGTATTCCATTTCCAGATAAATAAATTACTTAAACAGTTATAACCCATTCTTGTTATGTGACGAGAAGTTTTTATACTTTCTCGCACTGCTGCTTCGTGAATTTGGTTCAAAACGCCAACTTTTACAGTATTTTCTGTAAAATTATCTGCTTTTTCCACAAAATGGAAAAGTCATTCGATTACATAGTTTCTTAATAAGAACATCTTCTAAGTTAATGTGTTTTCAAGCATTCAGAAATGTGTCAGAAAATAGTTTCTTTGAATTTGAGAGCAGTTTTAAGACTGTTTTCAAATGCAAAATGGTTACTTTCTAGAATTCATATTTGTTTGTATTTACATGAGAGTGACCTATCTGTTATTTAGAATCTGTGAAATTGAACGGTTTTTCCAATTTTCATTAAAGGCAATCTTTTACAAAATGCTGTTAAAAGCATTTAGCATTTGAACTGTATTTCCACAATGCGTTCTAAACTGAATTTCCAAACGTGACAGTCCGATAAATTTTTATCAAACAACAATTGCTTATAATTCAACATGTAATTCAGTTATCTGAAAATGAAAGATTAATAGATTATAAATCCATTCAATAGTCATGTCTGCTAGTAACATGCTTTTACGTTTAAAAGTAAGTTTGTAAGTTAGAAAATTTTGAGGGAAACTCTTTGCAACACCCTTAAATCTAAAAAAAAAAAAAAAAAAAAAAAAAAAAAATTACCTTTGTACACATAAGATTATGATTTTCTAATTTCTTATTAAATCAACACATCTTCTCCAAATATAGTAATTTCACACATTAGATTATGATTTCCTAATTTCGCATTAAATCAACGCATCTTCTCAAAATATAATTTCAAGGTTTCATCTATACTTCTATACTAATATTATAAAGAGGTAAAAATTGTTTATTTGTAGGAGGTAAGCTCTGGAACTACCGAACCGATTCCAAAAGTAATGGTATCAAAATGATGGTGTTAGCCCAACTTAGAACATAGGTTATATTTTATGTCTGTGCCACAACCCCAAAGGGGGTGCAGGAGCAAAAAACGTTCTAAAAATGCGATTTTTGCGTTACTGAAGGACCTAGAAATATGAAATTTGAAATATTAGCTACTTATTAGATATAAATGATGTCTAAGAACAGTTCTTAAACAATTCGAAATTTAAAAGGGGTGAAAATGCACAAAAAGCGTTCTAAAAAACGTTCTAAATGGTGGTTTCTACACAATCTCAGGAAATACCAAACCGATTTAAAAAATAATGGTGTCAAAATGATGGTGACAAACTTGCTCCAAGATAGGCTATATTTTATGTCGGTGCCACTACCCCAAAGGGGTGCAGGAGCAAAAAACGTTCTAGAAATGGGATTTATGCGTTACTGAAGGACCTGGAAATATGATTTGATATATTAGCTACTTATTAGATATAAAGGATTTCTAAGAACAGTTCTTAAGCAATTCGAAATTTAAAAGGGGTGAAAATGCGCGAAAAGCGTTTTAAAAAACGTTCTAAATGGTGGTTTCTACACAATCTCAGGAAATACCAAACCGATTTAAAAAATAATGGCGTCAAAATGATGGTGAAAACCCTTCCTCCAACATAGGCTATATTTTATGTCGGTGCCACTAACCCGAAGGGGGTTCAGGAGCAAAAGACTTTCTAAAAATGCGATTTATGCGTTACTGAAGGGCCTACAAATATGAAATTTAAAATATTAGTTACTTATTAGATATAAATGATTTCTAACAACAGTTTTTAAGCAATTTGAAATTTAAAAGGGGCGAAAATGCGCGAAAATCGTTCCAAAAAAAACGTTCTAAATGGTGGTTTCTACACAATTACAAGAAATACCAAACCGATTTAAAAAAATAATGCTGTCAAAATGATGGTGACAACCCTTGCTCCAACATAGGCTATATTTTATGTCGGTGCTACTACCCCAAAGGGGGTGCAGGAGCAAAAAACTTTCTAAAAATGCGATTTTTGCGTTACTGAAGCACCTACAAATATGAAATTTGAAATATTTGTTACTTATTAGATATAAAGGATTTCTAACAACAGTTCTTAAGCAATTCGAAATTTAAAAGGGGTGAAAATGCACAAAAAGCGTTCTAAAAAACGTTCTAAATGGTTGTTTGTACATAATCTTAGGAAATACCAAACCCATTTAAAAAATAAAGGTATCAAAATGATGGTGATAACCCTTGCTCCAACATAGGCTACATTTTATGTCGGTGCTACTACCCCAAAGGGGGTGCAGGAGCAAAAAACGTTCTGAAAATGCGATTTTTGAATTATGGAAGAACCTAGACTCGTGAAATTTTGCATGGTATATATTTATTAGATATAAATGATCTCTAAGAACATTTCTTTAAAAATTTGATATTTAAAAGGGGTAAAAATGCGCGAAAAGTGTTCTAAAAGCGTTCTAAATGCCGATTTTTCAGCAATATGTCAGGAAGAATCAAACTGATTTTAAAAGTAATGGTAGGAAATTGATGCTGACAGCCTCTGCTCTAACATAGACGCTATTTCATGTCGGTTCCACTATCACCTAGAGGTTGCAGGAGCAAAAAAAAAAAAAAAAAAAAATCTAAATTTCGATTTTTGTGATCGGTAGGGGCTAGCAACTTGAAATTAGCCAAGGTACATATTTATTAGATATAAATGATCTTTAAGAACAGTTTCGAAAAAATTGGAAATTAAAAAAGGGGTGAAGGTGCACGAAAAGCGTTCTAAAAACGTCCTAAATTGCGATTTCTACTATATCTCAGGAAATATCAAACCTATTTCAAAAGTAATGGTTGCAAATCAATGGTGACAGTCTCTTCTCAAACATAAGCTATATTTTATGTTGCTGTCACTACCATCTTGGGGTTGCAAGAGCAAAGCAGGTTTTAATTTGCGTTTTTTGCAGAACTGAGGGATCTAACACTTCGAAATATGGCATGATATTTACTTAGAAGATGCAACTGCTTTCTAAGAACAGTCGAAAGAAAATTCCAAATTTAAAAAGATTAAGTGAGCGAAAAGCGTTCTAAATTACAATATTTATACAATCTTATCAAACACCAAACCGATTTCAAAAATAATGGTGACAAATTGTTGGCGAGAGAACCTGCTCAAACATAAGCTATATTTTATGTCTGTGCTACTACCACCAGAGGGTTGCAGGAGCAAAAAATTTTTCTAAATTGCGATTTCTGTGATACTGAAAAGGCAAGAAACTTTAAATATGGCATGGTAGTTACTTATAAAATATAAATGCCCTCGAAGGACAGTCAAATGTACATTCGAATTAAAAAGGGGTGAAGAGAAGGGGAGGTGCGAAAATCATTCTAAAAAAGTCCTAAATTATGATTTTTATGCAATTTCAGGGAGTATAAACAGATTATAAAAGTAATATTTGGGAATCAATGGTAACAGTCTCTGATACTACACAGGCTATATTTAATGCCAATGATTCTACCATCTGGGGTTCACAGGAACAACAAACGTTCTAAAAAACGCCTTTAAAAGATTTTTAAATTACGTTTCTGTGGAATATTAGGAAATAACAAACAGATTTCAAAATTAATGTTGGCAAATTAATGGTGACAGTTCATATTTCAACATAGCCCTTCATGTTGAGAGAGGAGGTGGGACTTGGAATTTGACATGATGGTTAATTTTAAGATGTAAGAAGATGGTTTCTAAAAAATTCAAAACTTCAAATGAATACTGAAATGAGCGTATTAATTGAGCATAAAAATTTCAAAATATTTTCTAAATTATCATTTATTTCGCTTTATTAATTTAAGTCTAATTTCTGCCTAATGAAGTGTAATAATGATGTTTAGTCAAACTGTGTTTTAAATACTAATTTTTGAATTATTCCTAAAAGTAATAAGTATCTTTTAATAAAATAAAATATTACCTTTTAATAAAATAAAAATTTAGTTAGTACCTTTTAATAAAAATTAGACATATAAATATCACCTGGTATATTTCTAATATTACGCGAGCAAAGCCGCGGGGTTTGCTAGTTTATCTATAAAGATAAAATATCCTTTTTTTAATAATAGATGACTTCCTATAAAAGAAAAATACACTTTAAATAATAGATTATAGTTGACTTTATGATTTTGATCCTCAAAATATTTTAAAATTAAATTTTTGCTGACTTTTAAAGGCCAAATTTTTAAGTAAAACTGATGAATTAGTTATTTGGTATCTGAAAGAGAATATAAATACATGAATGGATGAGAATTATGCTGTGATAGAAAAATTTAACATATTAATGATTTTTAAAATAATCCTAAATTAGACCATTTCCCATTCTGCTTCATTTAAAAAATAATACTAGTAATAATAATAGTAACACTACAACTTATATATAGTAATAATCTTGTTAATTTAAATATGCTGCTGACAGATTTGGTATTATTTGAGGAAAATAATTATGAAAAGTTCAAGTCCATTATTTTTATCTTTCGAAAATAAGAATTTTCACTGTATATTAAAAAACATAATAGCTTTGGAAATGATGTTTATGATTATCAGTTACAGGTTATCTCGCGATTTTTTTCGGACGCCAATATTTTGCCAAAAATTTTCCCACCAGAGAATAAACATTTATTTTATATTACTACCTATAGTTCTTGCAAAAATGAATACATTTTTAATCTTTTTTTTATTATTATTTAACCATTCAATAGATTTTCGATTAAAATAAATAAAATATTCCGTTTTAAACATCATTAGCGCAAAATAAGGTAAGGGAGGAGGGGATTCTACATCAAATTCTTCCAAGAGTATAAACTAATAACATGCATATAGAACTCATTGTGTTAAATAAATACATTATATGTAAAACCAACGTAAAGAAAAGTATTAACAGTCAAAATTTTTAGCATACAACTGTTTCGTGGCTCCATAATGAGAGCCTTTATTAGAAAAGAAAAAATTTTTTTAAAGAAAGAAAAAGAATGCAGCAATAGCAGTTGTAATGTTACTGCTATACTGCTGTTTCTCTGTCTGTCTTTTCTGAAGATTAAGCCTTTAAGCACATAAATGCTCAATTTATATAATGGATGTTTGTGCTTTTCGTTAGTCTTTGGAATGGATCATTTTCTTCTGATGGACTGATGGCTTCCATTATTATGAAACAGCCATTATAAATGAAGTGTTAGGTGAAGATAAAAGAGCAGTCGTAAAAAGTTAGAAGTCCGATTTTCTGGTCAGAATGGGAAAGAAAAATGGCCATAATTTAAAAAAAAAAAAAAAAAAATGTATATGGGCATTTTATCCCCCACATTCTGACCAGAAAATCCGAGTTCTAACTTTTTACGGCTGCTCTTTCATCTTCACCCAACACTTCCTTTATGATGGCTGTTTCATAATAATGGAAGCCATCAGCCCATCAGAAGAAAATAACTCGGTTAAGGCGGAAACTTGGTTAAACGGGACTCGGATAATCGGGACTCTACTGTATATTTCATTTAAAAAATGGTCTTTAGAGTATTTTTGTTGGTGTTCAGAGGGGGGTCATGACCCCCGTGACCTCCCCCTTGGACGCGTCATTGTAGATTGCATAGTTCAGTATTACATATATTATGATTACATATTTTAAATTTTAAAATAAGTCGGCTATTAGAAAATTAGTAAAATTCTCTTTGTAAATATACTTTCCGGAAGAGAGGGGGGGGGGGCAAAATCCATGTTTGCCCCGGGTGCAAAAAAGGCTAGTTTCGGTCCTGTTTAAAAGGTGGCTTGATAAAGCAGCATTGAAACGATGCAAAGTTAAAAAACAAAAGAAAATCACAACATATTTTGTAAAAAAAGATGAAGTGTCGTACGTGTCTATCTAATAAAGTGCCCGAAATTACGCAATTGAAAAAAAAAGTAAGTTGACTCTGTTTATTATTTTCATAAAGAACATGCTTTTTTAACACTATTTCTACCCACATCCAATAACACCTTTCAAAGTTTTGATTTTTATTTATTTTCCTTTTAATTTTTAAAGGTAATAAGTATTAAAACAACTCTTCAATGTACTAAAAATGATTCGGAATTGTTTGATCTAAAACTTACAAATCAAATATTAATCATAAATCAAAATATGTTAAAAGTTGTCATTTGACATCGGCCAAAATAGTGTTGGCAATAAATTTTTTTCACATTTAAAAAGGACTTTGAGGAATTTTTCGGATAACCGGGTTTCTACTGTATATATATATATAAAATGTTATTTTTAAAAGTTACAGAAATTTAATTTTTTTTTACGGGATTTAAATACTATATATTTAGTAAAACTTTCTTCGAGTACTAATAATTAAACAATAAAAGTTTCATTTTTGTACAAATAAAACTTACCGAGTTTTGATAACTTCAATTTTATGTATTTTCAGCATTTTTTGTCATTGAAAAAGGAAAAACACTTTTTATCCAAATGTTACAAGTCAAAATAAAAATTTTCTTAACAATGGTGTGTTTTTTAAAAATTAACATTAGATATTTCTTGAAATACCTTGAAAGAGCTAACAAAATTTGGGGCGGCAGTTTGCACCGCGCCATTTAAATGAGAAGTCCCCTTCTTTCGTAGTAAATATTAGTAAGTATCCTCTAGTAATATTTTATTTGTATTCATTACGTTGAATATCTCATAAGATATAATGCAATGCTAGATGAATACAGACCTTAAGTATTGTGATTATTGTCGCCAAGATTTACCATGGCCGGATTTGCATCCAGAAGACTTTTTTGGGAAAAAGAACTCTTTAAGGCAACCCTCAATAAAATGATGGATTGCTTATCTCACCCCTTCGAGCGCAGTTCATACAGAAGGGACCGAAGCTGTAGGCGCAATTTATGATCTCCTCCCACCGTAGGCGCAATTGATGTACACCCGCGATGACTTTCCGAGAAATTAGTTATTTTAAAATGAGCCTATTTTAGGGGCTGTATCCAAATTGAAGTTTGGTACTCGATTGTTGAAATTCTACAAAATGACTATCTCACTTCTATTAATATATTATTTCTTGCCAATATGGCCATTTTACTCGCTTAATATGTTTCAACTATTGCCATCACAAATGTTTAATTAAAATGGGTAAAATATATATATATTTTTTTTCAAATTATGCTTTTCTGGATATCATAGACAGCCGCTTGAACCGTCATTTTGAATTTTTTTGCTCATAATTAGAAAACTACTTGGAAGAAAAAATTGAAATTGAGAATTGCATAAAGCAGGACATAATAAACTGAAATCTATCAACAAAAATTGTAGATTGCAATTCATATTTTTTCGAATATTTATTTCATAATTCATAATTCATATTATAATTTTTTTTTAATTACAAATTCAATGTATTCACGTTTGGGATTTTTTGTATTGTAATTAAACAAAAAAGTTACCACATTAGAATTATAATTTCAGGAGATATTAATAAAAATACGAAAATGTAATTTAACATTAGAAGGTATAAATTATGAATGTTTATTATTCAAAAACTTACCATCCAAATGACTTGAAAATTCCTTTCTAGGTATAGTTTGAACCGAAGATTTAAAATATAGTGTCAGAATTGGGTGTTGCCATCGAAAAAGAAAAAGTTTGGTCTGGTTTTGGTTTGTAGATGGCCCCCTAAAAAAACTTTATATACATAATTTAAAAGTAGATTTTATTTCCAATCGTTTGGTACCTGTATATTTTTTCTATTATAATTAGTTGTAGCGTTAGTAGGGGTGTTTTCTTTTTTTTTCCACGATTGTGCATGTGTGAGTGAACACCATAGCGTTCAAACTGTGCTTTCTATTGGACTCACATTTGATGAATTACCACTGTTGAAAGAGTTGTATTTATTTTCGTACAAATCGGAGAACGGCTGTGGTATCTAATCCATTTTTCAACAACTTTGTGACCTTATAAAAATGATAAGCATTTTCTTTTTTAACTGACTTATTCAAATAAATATTTTTATTGCTCACGCTTATCTTATGTCGATACAATAAGGATATTTCGCCAGAACGTGACTTAATTTAATAAAACTTTTTAAAAATTAAACAAGAACGAAAACGAATGTGTCCATCATCGATTATGTAGCACTTTCCAACACATTCAGAATACTGTAACAAAACTTCATAGTTTTTTACTTTCTTCTATCTTCAATAGAAGAAAGTATTGTAATCGAAATTTTTTTCGACTTCCGGTTTTCGACGGATTTACACGATTCAGGAGTGAAAGATCCCCAAAAAATGTTTATAAAAAATGTCTGTCCGTGTATCCGTCTGTCTGTCGCCATTGTACCGTCAAAAAGGGTATAAAGTTATGCATAGAATTGAACCAAATTTTTATTTTAAGTTTTTGGCTATGGCAAGCAAGTCCTCCCTGAATTCGAAAAAAAATGACCGGTAGGGGGCGCTATAATAGCGATTTTTGTGCGATTTTAAATTTTGTACCATCGAAAAGTGTATGAAGTTATACATAGAATTGAGCCAAATTTTTACTTTAACTTTTCGGCTATGGCAAACAGGTCCTCACTGAATTTGGAAAAAATTCGCCGGTAGGGGGCGCTGTAATAGCGATTTTGAATGTTGTGTCATCAAAAAGTGTATGAAGTTATGCATAGAATTGAACCAAATTTTTTGTGTTTGTTTTTGGTCATGGCACGAAGGTCCTCCCTGAAGTTGGAAAAATTCCGCCGGAAGGGAGCACTATAATTGCGATGGCTGTACCATTTTTATTATTGTACCATTGAAAAGTGTATGAAGTTACGCATATAACTGAACCAAAATTTTTGTGCATGTTTCTAGCTATGGCAAGCAAGTACTCCCTGAGTTTGAAAAAAATCTGCCGGAAGGGGGGCGCTGTAATAGCGATGTTTGTGCCATTTTCTTTATTGTACCATCGAAAAGGGTATAAAATTATGCATACAATTAAACCAAATTTTTTGTAGATGTTTTTGGCTTTAGCCAACAAGTCCTCCTTGAATTAGGAATATTGCGCGGTAAAAGGTCTCTGTGATAGCGATTTTTGTATACTTTTCTTGATTTTTTGTAGTTCTGTTGTCCATCGGCGGCTCGTGCAGCGGCGGGAACTCGCTTCCTGCTAAGCCGGCTAGTTGCAAATAGCTGATAACAACAGAATAAGGAAAAACTATTAATTTTAACAAATATCATGATATAAATTAACTCGTTTTTAGTTCGTTTAATTGACTGAAGCAGAAATTTAAGATGAAAATAAAATTTGGTATAGTATTGAACTAATAATATTGAAGTATTAACATGTGTAACTAGTTTTTGAAATATTAAGATGTATAAGATAGAAGAAAGTTTTGGGATTGGCACATCCAACTAGTTAATGTGAAAGATGGTGTCAATTTGAAAAACTCATAACGCATTTGAAAACACAATTTCTGCTATTACAATCAATAGTAAACAAAAATATCCGTTTTTTTGTGGAGCCCTGTATATGATCTATGGATTTTTATGTATACTACATAGTATGCTAAAAATTAGTTCAGTTAAACGAATAGCACAGTTGAAATTTTTCAATCCAAATTTTCCATTCAGCAATTTCCGTGAATAAGTGGAAATGTACAGTCGTGGAAAAAAAAAAAGTAAACACCCCGTACTAACTCCTCAACAAATTATCGTATAAGAACGTTACTGGTACCGAACGATTGGAAATAAAGTCTACTTTTAAATGGCGTATATAAAATTTGATTACGGGGCCATCTACATATTAAAACGAACCATAACTTTGTTTTTTTTTTCAATAGCAGTACACAATTCTGACAGTATAAATGAAATCTACACCCTTCAATTAACCTAAAAACAAATTTTTTTGCAATTCGTACCATAAGTTTCCGAGAAATTAATTATTTTAAAACGAGCGTATTTTAAGGGCTGTATCCAAATTGAAGTTCGGTACTCGATAGTTAACCGAGAGAGCTCCCTTCTTGATCAAGGCACCTTAAGCAGTCAATTAAGCCTGTTAGATTACAGGATAGCATAAGAAATTTCAAAATATTTAGTCACTTTTATCATAGACGGCCCCTTAAACCATCATTTTGCCGTTTTTTAAGTATAATTTCAAAACTACTTGGAAGAAAAATGTGAAATTTTGGATTTCCATAAAGCAGGACTTAATAAATCTGAATCCATCAAAAAAATTGTAGGTTGCAATTCATAATTTTTTTTAATATTAATTTCACAATTCATAATTCATATCCGAAAATTATAAAAATTGCAAATTCAACGTATTTATGTTTGGCTATATTAGTATTATTGCTAGACAAAAAATTAAAACATTAGGATTATAATTTCAGAAGTTATAAATAAAAATATGAAAATGTAATTTAATATTAGAAGCACTCAATTTTGAATGTTTATAATTCAAAAACTTATCATTCAAATGACTTGAAATTTGGTGTCTAGGCATAGTTTGAACCAAAGATTTGAAATATCTCGTTAAAATTGGGTATTGCCATTGAAAAAAAATGAAGTTTGGATTCGTTTTAATATCTAGATGGCTCCCTAAGCAAATTTTATGTACGTCATTTAACAGTAGACTTTATTTCCAATCGTTCGGTACCAGTAACTTTTGTCTACAATAATATGTTGAGGAGTTAGTAGGGGGTGTTTACTTTTTTTTTCCACGACTGTACTTCAGAACTTTTCTGCAGCCGTCGGCCCTATATATAATCTACAGAATTTATACAAACAACAAACCAAATAATATTTAAACAAGAAAGAAAAATCATACGTCAAGCATAGATTATGAAACACTTTCCAACAGATTCAGAATAATGTAATAAAATTGCACCGTTTAATAAGTTAAAATGTTATGTCCATTTCAACCGTATGGAAACGCATAACACATTTCAAAACCCAATTTCAGCTGTTCCCATCTACAATAGGAAAATTATCCAATTTTTTTCAGCGGACCTGTATAGGATATATAGATTTATATCTACTAACTACATGCATGCCAAAATTTAGTTCGCTTAAGAAATGCATATACCTCAGTTGAAAATTCCTCTTCAGTAACTTCCTCTAATGAAGAGAATGATACGTGAATACTTTTGTGCAGCCCTGTATACGAGTTTATAGAATTTATATATAACGAGTAACATGCAAAAAATGAGTTAAATTGAAAAGTGCATACCGAATTTTAAAACGCACACTCCAGCCATTATTACTCAAAGACAGTACATTGTAACCGATTTATTTTGTGTGTTCCTGTAAATGACAAAAAATGCTATGAATACCCTGTTCTAACGTAATCGTAGTGAAATTCAGTGATTTATATCTGTTTCAATACATTCGAAATTGAAATAGCACAATCTCGTTAAATACTCTGCAAACGATTTTCCCCCCTGTACCCTAATGTAATGGAATACTTTTGAGTGCCCCTGTAAATGAACTATCAATCCTACATACTTCATATACAATACCAAACAAGCTTTGGTGACCCTAAATAACCTTTATCAATTGCATGAAAATCCGAGTCTATTTACGGGAGTTAGAGCGTGGACAGACGGACAGACAAACCGAATGCATAAACACTTTTCAACTTTGTTGGAAAGTGTTAAAAATAGTTCAATTAAAAACACGTACCATAACTGAAAACGCTCTTCCAGCAATTATTGTTCATAGGCAGTACTGTAGCCAAAATTTGTTTTGTGTGTCTGTGTAAATGAACGGTGAATCTATGCACACCGTACTCTACAGACACCGTATTCACCGTATTTCTCCCTGTACTGATACATATCAGATCAGTTTAGAATAAAAGAAAAATAGCAGGTGCAGACCTCTAGTTCATTTAAAAATTATGTATAGATATGCATTAAAAAACAATAACAAAAATACAAATTGTATAATGTCCATTTTTTGAAGTCGGTTTAAAATCGTGCAGTAAAGGGTTAGAATATTACAAAGTAATGTAACAGACTTCTTGTAATTTTATTTTAAGGTTTGGACGTTGGTATTTTGGGAGTGCCTTTTGATTGTGGAACATCTAACAGATCAGGAGCAAGATTCGGACCTCGCCAAATTAGATCGGAATCGAGTTTACTGAGGCCTTGTAATGCTTCAACAGGTAATGTGCATTTTTTAAAAACTTTTCTAATCGTTTGTTTGCGATATCTAGGCTTGAAGAATAATACATTTTCTTTGCGCAAGAATCATGGGCGTAGGGAAGGAGGGGGGGGGGGGGGGCACTCCCAAAATCTAGGAAGGAAAAAAATGTAGGTAAGAGCAAAATTTCAAAACAGCTGTGCGCTGTATTAGGCTGGTTCACAGCCTAATATTAGTCTGTTTTTGTTTTTGTTGTTCTTTTGTTTTTTTACGCAGATTACAAACATAAAATAATAAAAAGAAAAGCGCCCAGTTAAACTGATTGCATTGAGCTCACAGGATATTCACACTAATTGTAATATTATACTCTTATTTATGTCTATTATTCATAAAAGTGCACTGATGCATTAAATAATGCAGCATTGATTGTTGCGCGTATATAATTTACGATGCAAGTGTAAAACTGCCAAAAGTGTTACGAAAGGATTGCACATCGAACATTTGTAACTTTAAAAAAATTTGGAATGTTCTTCTTTATTTTCATATATCTCTTATTATAATATGTGTGTAATAGTTTTGATAATATAATTTTTAGAATCCGATCATTCATCTGTGCTAACACTATATTTTTTACTTTTTAGAGTTTAAAATATTTCGTTCTTGCTGCGGCCAGTTGGCATAAGGTAAAGCGAGGAGATTCTGCGCACATTTCAAAAGAATAATAATATAAAATAAAAAGCAATTTAACAAATTACAACGACCGTTTGGAAAATGATTTTTTCAAAGACTAAAATTTAAGACATAAAAAATCGCACGGAGTTGATCCTACACTACGTACGCCATGAATTAAACATTAATAGTGTTATTACACGTAAAAATTGCAAGCGACAAGAATCGCCTGCGACTCCTCAGATTTCCGGAAACTTACGTATTATCCACTGAAACTTGCGTGTTATCCAAGCATTTCATTGGCTGTTCGGGAAAAGGCTTTTCCATCGTAGAAATCTGACGACCCATTTTAAATGAAATTTCATTCTTAAATTTCTAAACATCCCACAATATTACTTTTTACACCGTCGTAAGAGAAAAAAACGTACTTTTAAATGCAATTTGTTTGAAAGCTGTATCTCAATTTGTTTCAGAGATTTTTTTTTTTTTTGTAGTTTTTAGTACTTTTTTGTCTTAGTGGTAACAGAAGTATCCATCTCTGTTGAAAGTAAAGGGAAATACAGATTACTGTATAGACCAATCAGAAAACGAATAGAATAAAATGCGGATTCAACCAATAAAAAACTTCAGATATGCTTTTGATTTCCTACCCTGACGAGGACAATAACCATTTTTCCAAATGGTTAAAAAATCTAAATATTAATTTTTTGTTAAACTATGCATCAATATTTTTGACTTCATTTGTTTTTTATGCATTTCCATTGTTATTTTGTTGTTATGCTGTAATTTAACAGAACAGCAGTAATAAAACAAAGGAAACTATTTTGCGCAATCTCTCCTTACAGGGTAAGATAGATTGCGCACGTGGGTAGGAGAGATTGCGCCCATGGGTAAAAGAGATTGTTATTAATAATAAATACAATTAAATTGTTAACAATAATAATTACATTTAAATGACATTATTGTGAGTAAATATTATTGTATTAGGAGTGAATATTTCAACCTAATGTTTAAATAATAAAAAAAGAAAGAATTTTAACAACCGTTAAGGAATTTTAATTTAAGAAGAAGATTGAAATATCAGTAAAAGCAAGCCCTACTAAGATTACATTACAAAACAACATTAATCTACTTGATCACATGTTCAACTTCAAAATTACATCACTTTCATTTCCACAGTTTCACTGTATTTTGTTTGGTAACCGAAGTTGTCGTCCACAATCGATGCACTTATTGTTGTAAATCATGCAGCTTTCGTACAATCACCTGCCAGAAGCAATACATTGAATCCAGTCAGTGGTCGAAGTTGTCTCCTGGTACAGTTCCAGACATTCAATGCATTCATTCTCATTGACCTTCGTTTTTTCCCGTTCAGTTTTTTTATCGCACTTTTCCTGGAAGCACCTTATCTTCAGCTGTTTTTTTTGTAGTGGGATTCTGTGTAAGACTTTTTTCATGGATATTTTGTGGATCAGTAACATTAGTTGCACTCTGTTTCCTTTTGATTTCGATGGCTCTAAACTACTTGGAATGGGTGAAAGCTTTTCCAAAACATTGTAGGTGTTATTAGAAAATTTATTTTATTTAACAAAATTAATTTATTATTAGATTAATTGTTCATAAATTAAAAAAAAAATTATATATATATATAAACTAGGGGGCTCTGCCCCCCGCAAGCTACGCTCGTCAACCCCCGTTAAGACACCACAGAATCTAAAATCACGCTAATTTGATCGTTTTTTAAAAGATTAAAGAAGATTGAATTGTAATGAAAAAACCTATAGCGATTTCCCTGTAAACGGGTTTCCATTCAATTCCCTTTGATTGCGAAAATTTAAGGCCGAATCAGTTGCTGTTAAAATATCCAGTGGTTGTTTTCGTGTTTGATTAAAGAAAATCAGTTAAACATTTGAAAAGAAGCTAAAATAAAAGGAATTAAGTAAACAGAGTCTTTGCCGATCGGCATTTTTTAACAGCGTTATAAAACGATTGATATAATAAAATTTACTACAATTACTGCAATTTATTGCTTTAACCCCTTCAAGGGCGGTGGTTCATTTTTGGACCACTTAATTTTAATTCTTAAATGCTACATTGGCACCAGAATATTGGAATGAAAATTTTTCTGTTATTAAGTAAATGAACAAAAGCATTTTCGTATTTCGAAATTTGTTTGTAAATTCTGGTGCCATTCACTGATTTCAACATTTTACGAATAGAAGTACCTTGCTCCTGAAAGGGTTAAACGCATATTAATGTATTTATTATTTTAAAGTTTCCTTTCTCTTAATATTCACGTGTAAATACAATTTTCAAGACATAATTTTCAATATTTTTCAGCTTTTAACACGTACTCATTTAATAGTAATTTTAAAGTTTTTTTTCTGTTTTTAATAGCCATGTGTAAATAAATTTGTAATCGTTAGGAAATATTATTCTTTGCGCTGTTTTTAGAATTGAAAACAATTTCTTTAATAATAGCCTAAGTCATGTGACTATCATCAACAGTTCCTTCGCTTTTCATAAGCAAGGTTTCCACTTTGATTAAAGAATCAAAGTTATTTTTTCGAATAAAACTACATAAAAGTTGCCATGATCGCAAAGAATTCTTGGTACTTTTATATTAGCCGGGTTCAAATCTCGTCAATAGCTTTTTTTGGTACTTTTCCGTTATACGGACACCATGCCAAAATGTATGCTAATGCACTAATTATTTCAACCCTGATCGTGAAAAGGATTTTTGGTACTACTTAGTTATCCCGTCGGCCAAAAATGTATCGCCAAACTATAAGATTAAATGCCAATAATGGTTGATCGTAAATGTCACATTCACTTGACTTTAAGCAAGTGACACGTGTTTACGTTATCAAGTGATTTTTATTTCGACGATTTATTTGTATTTTTATTAATGTTATACTAATTTATTTATTCTTTCGTTATTTAAAATAAAAATTACGTCAATTTGTTAATTTGGCGATTTATATAATTTGGCGAAATTGGTCGACGGGATAACTTAGTAGTACTGGATTTTTATTGTAAACCATGCGAAACATTGTGATTTGCTATTATTTGCTATATTTTATTGTACAACAGTTATTTGCTCACTTATTTTAAGTATATATTTGTGATTTAGTAAAATAGTTTGTAAAAGTCTGTAGTTTCCAAATGTTATATTTTTAAAAGGCTCACTTTACTATCGACAGTGTTTTTTCTTTTATTTTTCAAATGTTTCAATTCACGTGATTTTTATTTTGCGCTAACTATTGCGCTTGACGGCAATGGTGTCCGTATAACGGAAACGTACCATTTTTTTTAACTCGTAAGTTAGCATTGTTTTATTTTTCGAGTGGTAAATTAAAACGGTACTACTTGGTTATCCCATTGACCAAAAATCTATCGCCAGACTATAAGATTAAATGCCAATAATGGTTGATCATAAATGTCACATTCACTTGACTGTAAGAAAGTTACATGTGTTTACGCCATCAAATGATTTTTATTTCGACGCTTTATTTGTATTTTTATTTGGCACAGATGTCATATACGCCCCATATTGGCGAGTTTGTTTTCCGACGCCAATTTGGCGAAACCATCAACATCATAAACAACAACATCCGGGTTACCATATCAAGCAAAATAACGACTCTTTGGTGCCAATTAAGCACCCGTTGCGTATATGACATTGGCGTTAGAAAACAATTGCGCCAGTATGGGGCGTATATGACATCTGTGCCTTGTATTTTTATACTAATTTATTTGTTCTTTCGTTATTTAAAATAAAAGTTACGTCAACTTGTATAATTTGGCGAGTTGTTTGGCGATTTATATAACTTGGCGATATTGGTCATTTGCTATGAATTTGAAATTAAATGTCATGATTTCTTGCATTACTTAATATTTAACACAGATGTCATATAAGCACCGGGTTTGGCGTGATATTTTTTACGACAATTTGGCGAAAACCTCGTTTTCGAATACCAGTTACATTATTTATTTTAAATTATTTTCTATTGTTTTAAATTATTTTCTATTACTAGGGGGCTCGGCCCCCTACGAGCTACGCTCGCCAACCCCCGTCCAGACACCGCAGACTCTAAATGCACGCTAATTTGATCGGCTTTAAAAAGATTTCGAAAGATTGAATTATAATTTAAAAAACAGTGGCGATCTCCCTATAAACGAATTTCTATTCATTTCTCTTTGATTGGGGAATTTTAACGCCAAATCCGCTGCGGTACTACTTGATTATCCTGTCGACCAATTTCGCCAAATTATGTAAATCGCCAAACCACTCGCCAAATTATACAAATTGATATAATTTTTATTTTAAATAACGAAAGAACAAATAAATTCGTACAACATTAATAAAAACACAAATAAAACGTCGAAATAAAAAATAACTTGATGACGTATACACGTGTAACAACATTTCAAAATAAGCTAATATAAAAGGAAATAAGTAAATAGAGTCTTTTGTCTCCTGGTATTTTTTAACAAAGCGAAAAGAAAGTTCTTTTAAATGAGACATTTTAAATTAATTCTCAAAATATCAAATAAATGTCTAGCGCAATTTCTAAATTTAAACTTTTTTGCAATATTATTTTGTGTTCATTTTATGTAATAACTATAATGTGACGTAAATATGACGTAATTTCTCCTAAGACTTCTAACGCATGTTAATGAATTTATTATTTTACAATATCCTTTCTCTTTTAAAATTCACGTGTATACTTTTTATGACGTAATTTTTAATAAGTTCCTGCTTTTTATACGTAATTATTTAATTCTAATTTGAAAGTTTTTTTCCTGTTTATAATAGTCACGTGTAAATAAATTTTAATTTGAAGCAAACATTATTGCTTGCGCTTTTTATACAGTTGGCAGCAGTTTAAATTAGTACAATTTTCTGAAATCTGTAAAAAATATCTCTAGAAATGCTGAAAATTTGAATTTAAAATAAAAATAAAACCTGAAAAAATGAGTCAAAATAAAAAAATTAATGCAATCTGCACTCCGGCAAATTCTAACGCATAAAATGATCTAAAAATGATTACACTGCCATGTCTAGTTTTTGCTGCTATAAAACTTTTTTAGTGGAACTATTTTGTGCAACTTTAGCATTAAATAACTCTTAAAATAATTCTTCGATTTGAAAACTGTCTGCATCAGCGTGTTTATCAAACATTTCTGTATAAAACCACCGATTTTCATATTTTTGTATGCATTATTTTTCTTAATATTAACGAAGAAAGGCCTCCGATCACAAAAAAATCAAAACCGGCGGCGGCGGCGGCGGTGACAGCGGGAGTTACTTTTTTTTAGAATAGAGAGATTTTTAAAATAAAATAACAATAAATAAAAAAAAATAATTAATAGCTATAGAACAAAGCAAATTGTAACTTTTTTTTAAATAAAAAGAAAATAAATGTAAATAAACATTTATTAATGAATAAGCAACAAAAGCCGGGTTACCATGTCAGGCAAAATACGGCCATTTTGGCGCCAATTAGGTACCCCGGTGCGTATATGACATCTGAGCCTAATATTTTCCTTTCGTTTCGCTCAAAAAAAAAAAAAAAAAAAAAAAAAAAAAGTGAAAGCCATTAATTTTAAATGTTTCAGTTTTAAAGGAATGTTCTGTATTAAATAAAATGATAACGAAATTTAAAAAAAAAAAAGCATTTTTCTAAGGAGATTTAAGGGTGGCCAAACTGGATTTAAGGGAGGCCAAATTGGTCGCCAAATTAATTTAAAATTATAACCTTTTCTGAAATTTGAAAAAAAATATATATATCTGTTATGATTGAAATTTGAGTTGTTGCCATCATTAGAAAAAAGCATTTAAAATTAGAAAAAAATTAATATTTCGAAAACTAATTCGAATTTAAAAATTCTAATACCAGTTTTGAGATCTGTGGATTAATACGGATTTTTGGTGTTAATTTCATCGCAAAGTATTCCATATTTCAGGAGAAATCGCCGTGAAACATAATCAGTTGTTTAATCAGTCGTTTCATAGAATCGTTACAAAAATTCGTTTCAATTCAGTCGTTTCATTAGGATTTTATATATATAGGGTAGATATTTAACTTATTTATTAACAAATATAATATTAATTTATTAACAAAAATAATTACATAAAATTAATTTAATGACAACTCTATTAGTAATTTATTAATAAAATGTTTATCTGCAAAAATATTTTTTTGCAAATTAATTTGTTGCCAAATTTAGTTTTGATAATTATGTGCTTTTCCGAAATTATTTCAAAATTGATTCATTCACATGTTTTACACGTAATTTGCAATTCATGCAAATTTATCAATGAGCTGCGTAACCTCTCCGAACACTGAAACATAAAGGGAAATGCGCCATCTCTCCTAAGTAGCAGATGCGCAAACTCTCCTATTTTGGTAGGAGAGATTGCGCGGCCTTTTATTTAAACATGGCCACTTCTTAAATGAATTGTTGGTATTCGCATCCTTAATCTAGGTTAGTAGTTTATAAGAAATCGTTTCAGTTCAAAATATTTTGTACTGCTGACATCTCTCTATTCTAAAAAAAAGTAACTACCGCTGTCACCGCCGCCGGTTTTGAATTTTTTGTGACCGGAGGTCTTTCTTCGTTAATATTAAGAAAAATAATGCATACAAAAATATGCAAATCGAAAGTATTATACAGAAATGTTTAATAAAAACGCTGATGCAGACAGTTTTCAGATCGAAGAATTATTTTAAGAGATATTTAATGCTAAAGTTGGACAAAATTGTTCCACTAAAAAAGTTTTATACACTGTAAAAAAAAATGGTAACGTTCCATGTAAAATCCAGGAACGTTTCGCCATTTCTCAGGTTTTCAGAATAATTTAGCTCTTTCCTGTGAAATTCTGGTTTACTTATCTGAAACGTTCCTGAACAAAAGTTGGAAACAGCAAAACGCTGCGGTCGCCATTTATTATTTTTTTGCTATAATCCGTTGCTCGCACGCGAGTGTCGAAAACGAATTCCTTAAATGAATGTAAAAAAATCAATATGGAATGCAAATAAATCAATAGACGACATAATCCTTTACGTCTCTATTGTCAAGACCATTCAGATAAAAATACAATACCTCTGTGACATCGCTAAGAGATTATCTCTCGTACTTGTCTGTGGAATGTTTAACAAGCAGACCGTGTAAAAAAATGCACCTATTATTTGGATCTCCATTAACCAGGGGACCATCAAACATGATTCTCACCGATTTTGATTAATTTAAAGTATGTTTTAGAG
This sequence comes from Maratus speciosus, assembly GCA_963932465.1. Taxonomy (NCBI): domain Eukaryota; kingdom Metazoa; phylum Arthropoda; class Arachnida; order Araneae; family Salticidae; genus Maratus; species Maratus speciosus. The sequence continues at coordinate 91,133,554 of OZ010786.1, read as the reverse complement.
TTCTTATCTCTAATTATTCTTGTGAAAGGATTTCTTCAAATGGGCCTTAGATTTTCAGAAATTAGATGCCGAGGTTTAGCATACGTTTCAAATACCCATTAGTTTGCAGCTCTCAATGTGTCTTTCGTGGTGTGAACGCAGAAGGCTCGCACGCCACCCGTACGGCCCGAGTTCGATGCTACCTCTTGACTTTTTTTTTTCTTTTTTAATTAATTTTATATTTTAACACTTTACAATTTGATTTAAATTTGATATATATTTGACACTTTGAATTGCTGCAAATTTGAATTTTTTTTTTATTTTCGAAAAAATATACAATTACGTTTAGGATTTTTTTTTTCATGAAAATTTATATGTATTTTATCTAACTTGTAAACTAACATAATTACTGACGAAAATCCAAAATATTTTATGTCTAGATTTTTTTTCTAATTATTATTTACATTTATATATTTTTATATTTTAAGCAAAGTTCAGAAACAATATATCATATATATATTTACTTTATTGAATTTTAACTGAAAATTTATTTTTTCGTGTAAATTATAATTAATAATTTTGATGTCAATTTCAAAATATTTTTTCAGTCCAACAAATAATGATAATAAAGAGAAAATTGTCAACTGGAAATGTAAAAATCGTCTGCGGATCCCGCATGCTGTGAAATGTCAGTAATGTTTTTCTGTCAACAGAAATATTCCTGGTATTTCGCAGGAAACTTACTGGCATTTCTGTAGAATGTTTTTAACATATACAGTAAAGTTCCAGTCATTTTCAAGAAATGTTTCTTGGAAATAATGGGCAACTCAACTGCCCATTTTTACCCAGGAACGTTGCGGAATTTTTTTTACAGTGTAGGAGCAAAAACTGTTCATAGGAATTTAATCATTTTTAGATCATTTTATGCGTTAGAATTTGCCGGAGTGCAGATTGCATTAATTTTTTTATTTTGACTCATTTTTTGAGGTTTTATTTCTATTTTAAATCCAGATTTTCAGCATTTCTAGAGATATTTTTAACAGATTTTAGTAAGTGGTATTAATTTAAACTGTTGCCAACTGTATAAACAGCGGAAACAATAATGTTTGCTTAAAAATATATATATATTTATACGTGTAAATAAATTAAAAAATTATTTACACGTGACTATTATAAACAGAAAAAAACATTTGGAATTAGAATTAAATAATTATGTACAAAAAGCAGGAACTTATTAAAAATTACGTCATAAAAACTATAATTACACGTGAATTTTAAGAGAGAAAGGAATTTGTAAAGCAATAAATTTATTAACATGTGTTAGAAGTCTTAAATAGGAGAAATTACGTCATATTTACGTCACATTACAGTTATTACATAAAAGGAACACAAAATAATATTGCAAAACGATTTAAATTTAGAAATTGCGCTAGACATTTATTTGATATTTTAAGAGGATACTTTTCAACTATTTTTGTTAGGAAAGCGCAAATAATATTTAATTTCTAACACAAGTATTTTCACGTGAATATTAAAAAGAGAAAGAATAGTTTGGTCAAAATTACGTCAGATTAAAAACAATTCACTTAAAATGTCTCATTTAAAAGAACTTTCTTTTCACTTTGTTAAAAAATACCAGGAGACAAAGACTCTGTTTACTTAATTCCTTTTATATTAGCTTATTTTGAAATGTTGTTACACGTGTCTACGTCATCAAGTTATTTTTATTTCGACGTTTTATTTGTATTTTTATTAATGTTGTACTAATTTATTTGTTTTTTCGTTATTTAAAATAAAAATTATCTCAATTTGTATAATTTGGCGAGTGGTTTGGCGATTTATATAATTTGGCGAAATTGGTCGACGGGATAACCAAGTAGTACCGCAACGGATTTGGCGTTAAAATTGTCCAATCAAAGAGAAATGAATAGAAATCCGTTTATAGAGAGATCGCCACTGTTTTTTAAATTATAATTCAATCTTTCGAAATCTTTTTAAAGTCGATCAAATTACGTTCATTTAGAGTCTACGGTGTCTGGACGGGGGTTGACGAGCGTAGCTCGTAGGGGGCCGAGCCCCCTAGTTTTATAAAAATTCTGACGAACAGTTATGAAAATCCAAGCACTTACTTTGGAAAAACAAAACAAAATAGCAATGCTTTATTCACGACGCTTGGAACAATCAATGTGCACATTCATGTAGACACTGTACTTATGCTGTTGTACAACTACCTGGAGTCTCTGCGCGCGCACGCTACTCCTTGTCGTCGAATCTCTTTGTGCGCGATCTCTCCTAAACGACCCTACTTTAAAGTTGTCTACAGGCAAAACTATTGTTCATAAAGTTATGAAATTTTGTGAAATGCATTATAAAGGTATGGGAATTTGTTTAAGCTAAAAAAATATAAATAAAAGTAGTTTAAAATTTCGCCACCAGAAGACGATTTTTAATAAATTACACATTTAGCATTGCGATTGTTTAGAAATTTTAATTATTAACTCAACCTTATCCTAAAGACAGCATTTCACGACACGTTCCTAGCATTTCCCAAAACACAATTCTGACAACTGCGGAACATGCTATCTTAGGATTCCATATGGTATCTGAAAATGATGAAAGTCATGCAGAACATGTTTGGCTATAACAAAATTTGTTAAACTATTGTAAATGTATGCTAAATGTGTAATTTGTTAAAAAACGGCCTCCTAATTTTTTTTTCGTTCAAACAAATTTCCATAGTTTTATTGTGTCCTCCACAAAATTTCACAACATTCTGAACAATTGTTCCGTCTGTAGACAACTTTAAAATAGGGTCGATTAATTAGGAACATACTGTAAATAAAATTTCTAAACTATCTTAATGCTAAATGTGTAATTTATTTAAAATCGCCCTCTGGTGGCGAAATTTTGAACTATTTATATTTTAATTTTTTTAGCTTAAACCAATTCCCATCCCTTTATATATACCATTCACAAATACATTTCACAATTTTATGACCAATAGTTTTGTCTGTGACAACTTTAAAGTAGGGTCGTTTAATTATGGACACCCTGTATTTTAGCGACAGTGCTTTGGCGCATCATTAATTCCATTCTTTTTGTAACTCGTGAAATGTTCTAACTTCTAACCATAAAGAATGTTGGGCGATTTGTCGCCTGCGCCCGGCTAAACGAAAAACACCTTAAAAATAATTTATAATTAAGTTCTAAAAATATTAAAATGTCGTATTGTCATCGTAAACATATTTGTGTAGATATATTTTTTAATTCTAGCCTATTAGTAAGTAAGTGAAAAATCGATTAAAAAATTGCTTTTTTAAATTACAAAAATCAAGTTGAATTAAACAAAAGAGTGTAAATACAGTAGTTTGAAAATTTCTTACGGCTAACTTTAACTTTGATTTACATCTCTAAAGTTTTCAGTTAGAAGTATTGAATATATTAATTTATGCTTATTTTTATTAAAAGAGAGGAAAAATGTAATTTTTATGGACAAATCAACTGAATAGTTTCGAAAAAATTTTGCCCAAATATAAACAGGCACAATTATTAAGTTGTTAATTTTAAAGAATAATATGTGGTTTCTTTCTTTTTTTGTAAGATTTCTTCTGACTTTAATAAATGGTTATGTATCAGCCGCGTTCCTAATTCATAGCTGCCAACTTTTACGCTTTTTTCTTACCATTAATTTTGACAAGAAAAATTTACGTCATTTAATTTTAAATAATCTGTCAAGCGTGAATTTTACTCGAATAAAAAGTATTCCGTACGGTAAATTTATTAATTCTTAGCTGCAATATTACAAAAAATCTTTGCTGAGGGAATAAAGACTTGGTAAAAAAACGTGGAATTATTATATGAATTATTTTTCAGTAATTGCCTTATATAATTGAATTCAAATAGAATGAAAAACCTTGACTATTTATCACTATGATTCGCCTTACCTAAAACAAAAACCTTGTACAATGCTTAAATACTGACATTATGCAAGTGTGCTTCGAAAGGAGGTCGCAAATTTTGCAACGCGCCTTGGTCCGTGCCGTGTTTTTCTAGATAGATTTTTAATTAACGACAATTATTACACTATTTATTACACTAATTACCGACAATTCTTTTTCGAAAATCATTATCAACAATCCTTTTATACTTCCGCGTCGATAGGCACGTCGAGCGCCCCGCCCTTTAACTCTTTCGCTGAGCGCCCGCAAATTAACGATTGTGTATAACGGAAAAATGCAATTTTCTCAAAACTACTATATGACCTAGGATAATCCCTATAGTTTTCATTCAAGCTTTAAATAAACTCCTATTACCCCTAGTTTTTTCATAATTTTAGCTTCAGTAGATTCAGAAATAGGGGAGGGAGTGGGCATATTTTTGCAGCAAATTTTCGACGATTACTGTGAAAATATAATACCTAAAATAACAAAAATATATTTTTGAATTCAGTGTTACGAGATCTTTCGAAAAAAAAAAAAAAAGTAACTTATTTAGCCCTCTAAATTTTTCCTAATAATAGTTGTGAATGACTAATAATCTATAAATATGCCAGTCAATAGCCTTTGTAACTTTGACAAGTGTAACTTTCCACGTTCCATGTTTCTCGAGAAAAACGGCTGTGACAGATGTACAGTCGAGTGACCTTATAATGATTTTTAACCCTTTCCAATATATAGTTGAAAAGTGTTTATGACTTTGGTTTGTCTGTCTGTGCGTGCTGTAACTCGCGTAAATATAGTTGGATCGCAATGAAATTGATATTCACTATGGCATGTTCGGTATTGTAAATGAAGCTTGTAGCAGTTGCAATTTCTTTACAAGGACATTCAAAAGAATTCCGTTACATTACGGCCAGGGCCCTCACTAAGGGCGGGGGGGAACAGGGGGGAGCCTCCCCCCAAACATTCGCAAATTTCTGTAACACTTGGCAAATTTACAAACTTAGATGGCAAATTTGTTTAAAACTTTAATAAAAAACTGTAATACACTTTCTATTCCGACAGACTTGGCAAAAGTTACAAATATAATTGGGAATATTATTAAGCTTTTTACAAATAAGATCTATACTACATTTTCTAATTGTGGTAACTTGGCAAAATTATAAAACTAGTTGGCAAATATCGAGAATAATTTATTTTTGCTTCTCAATGAGTTGACAAATACTGAAATATTACTTGGCAATTTAAGGTCCTCCTCTCCCCGAATAAAAAATCTTAGCGATGTCCCTGATTACTGCCTATGAGGGAAAAATCGTTTGCAGTGATTTTTAATAATGTTTATTGATAAAAAAAATGCTGAAGGGGAATTTGCAACTGTGCTATACGTTTTCTAATTGAACTAAATTTTAGGATACCATGTATTATATGATAAATCTATAATTCATATACGGGCTGTGCAAAAATTCCAGATTTTATTTTTTTTACTTTTGATGAAAATGTGTTTTCAAATGTGTTATGAGTTTTACAAATTGTCTATTTAAACATCTTTTTTTATCTTATTAAACTACATTGGCACGGTGGCACGTGCCAGGTTATGTGTTTCCAACTGGTGGGGCAGGCTTGATGCCGTGGTGCGGTTTGTGGCTAGGCTGCAATTCTTGAGAAGGGATGTTCCGCCCGCTCCGCTTCGGTAAGCCCCTAGGCAGGGTGTCGATTAGGTTCGATACCTGAGGGGGCACATGGTGACCCTCTCGGGACGTAATGCCTGTTGCTTGATTGAACTCGTTTTGTGGGAAGCGAGCTCTGTAATTAAGCTTGTTTGTGGGGAAACAAGTCTTGATACGTACACAGCTTGCCTGGTCGTGGACCTTGCGGCGGCTCCGAGCCTTGATTTAAGGATACTGGGAAGCGAACCGCTCTGTTCAATTCTCCGGGCCTCTAGGTAGGGTGCCGGACTTGTTTTGTAACCTAAAGGGCACATTGTCACCCTCTTGAGGCGTAATGCCTTTAGCGTTGGTTGTAGACTGACATACGGATGTCGATGGTGGTACACTGAAACACGGATGTCTAAATTTTGGTCCCTCTAAGCAGGGTACTTGGGACTAGCCACCTTGGGTACCTGAGGGGACTGTCGCATTCGCATCCCCTCGACGTTTGGCTACAGCGGCAAGTAGCAGGATCCCTCTTTGATGCATGGCTTGTCCATACGTAGATTGCCGATTTCGTTGTGGCGATGAATTGTCGGCTTGACGATATCGCTGTCACTGGCAGGCAATGTTGCACTCGTTTCGCCTTGATTGGCCACTTGGTGGTCAATTTTAGGTTTTGTCGCAAGCGTGCGGCCTCGCCCATGGTGCAGGCGTTTTCTTGAGAATGGAACTCGCCACCTCAATCCGCGGGGCAAACAAAATCTGGCTGCAACACAGACTTTGCGAAATTCTAGGTTATAGTTTAGCCTTGTGTTTTCATACTCAGCTGTTTCGACTGGCGCACAGTGGGGTATTTGACCCAAAAACCTGGCCAAAAATGCAAAAATTAAAATTTCGTCAACAATTGTAAAAATCATATTTTTTAATAGCTAACTAATTGGTGCATCGATCTACGTCTATTTTAGAAACCTGAGTTATATCCGGTGGCTCCTGGCGTCAGCTCAAAAGGAAGTTTCTTTCTGAGAAAACGTGGTTTTTTGTTGTTGTTTTTTGGCATTGTTGTTATGTTTAAATATAATTTTTTTGTGGCTCAATGAATTGTTGAATTGAAACTAAATAGGGCTTACGTGTTTAACAAAGGTCAGAGCTTAGTGTTAAACTATGTGTTAATTTAAATAGTTTCGTTTTTAATGCAATAAACAACTAATATAAAAATTTTGTTTTTCAAGTCAATTCCTACTTAAGTCATCAAAGAAAAATTTAATATAATCCCTTAAGCTAATATTAGTTTTTGTTGCATTAAAATATCTCAATTTGTTGATTTTCTATAAGCAAGTAGGTTTACAATGGAACTCTATTTGAATTTGGCGAAATATTAGAAATATCGCCAAGTTGGCGTCACTTTTGGCGATATATCGCCAAGTTGGCGACAAACTTGGCAGTATTTGGCGACAGAACAGGGTCCCCCCCCTATGGTAACCCCTTACTGAAAATACTTTCATTGACCTTCAATAACTAATAGCCGCCATTTTGTTTCCCATGCAAAACTAAAATTAATTAATTAATTAATATTTGAAAAAACTGTATTAACATCAATTGTCATCCAGTACAAGTTCAAAAAAAATTATTTCAACTTGATAGGATGAGTATTTTATGATGAATATAGGATGAGTATTTTATAATGAGTATTTTATTAACGATTGAAAATTTGAACAAGATATATAAATATATTAAACAAAAACATAATTTGAAGAACAAATTAAAAAAACAAAATTTATTTCCTACATTGTTTAAGCCCGAGAAGGGACAGATATTAAGTTATTTCATTCAATTAGTTCTACATTTAATGTTAAATTTTTGTAACAAATTAGTTAAGCCAATTGAAGATTAAAAAATAAAAATAAAATTCATACAGTATGATACTTAAAACACCCTAAAAAATTAGATTCCGTTCAAACGAAATCGAAATAAATCTTAGACTTCTTCCATTTTTAATTGAAAATATTTGTATTGCATATTTTGTATTATGTTTATGACAATTGTGCATAAAATGATACGATGCATACAAAATACAAAACTTAAAAAAAAGTCTGAGATTTATTTCGATTTCATTTGAACGGAATCTAATTTTTTAGGGTGTTTTAAGTTATCATATTGTATGAATTTTATTTTTATTTTTTAATCTTCAATTCGCTTAACTAATTTGTTACAAAAATTTAACATTAAATGTAGAACTAATTGAATGAAATAACTTAATATCTGTCCCTTCTCGGGCTTAAACAATGTAGGAAATAAATTTAGTTTTTTAATTTGTTCTTCAAATTATGTTTTTGTTTTAATATGTCAAGTTTTTTAATAACTATTGCACTCAGACGAAAGCATTTCAAAATTAATAGAGAGTATCATCATCAGACTTTGATGTATGCGGTATTGCATCACAATGTGCGGTATTGCATCACAATGAGTTTACCGATGTGTAATTCAAAATATTTCACCACTGTAGTAATGCAGTTTGCTGTAGTTTCGACAAAAACTTCTAATCTGAACGTAAAAAATCTGTAATCAAAACATAAAAAATTAACTTCACTTAAATTTAGATACCCTATTCCCCACTCAGGAACGCTATGAATGTAAATGTAAATTGTGTTGAATCCTTACTGCTAATATTTAACAATATTATAGCTGTGATACGGTAAAAAATAAAAAATAAAAGTTTTACTTAAATTTTTAAACCTTATTCTCTCCAAAGAGGTGATGTAAACACATCAGAAAATTATTACCTATGTTTAACTTGGAATATAAATAGGAAAAATCATCACGGAAAAAAAATACATTTTAAAATTTAAGTTATGTAATTCCCCACTAAGTTCGCTACCTGCGTAAAAATAGCTATCCATTAGAAACTTTTTACTAAAATATAAACTTGACCAAAGCTAAAACTTATTCTGAAAATATCCTTTTTATTTCCACTATGACGCCATATTCACCTTTTTAATTTTTGAAAAAAAAAAAAAAATCTAGCTCAATTTAATATTTCACGTGAAAATCTTTCAACTAAAAAGAAACAAATTATTATTACGGCTTTTGAAATTTTTGTAACAATGAAGTAAAAATGTTACATTTTCTATGAAAAATGTCCCTTGATTTTCAATGAAAAAAGCGAGAATTGGAATTATTAAGTAAAATATTTGAATAATGTAAAAACAAATTGGCCCATGTTTCTCTCTGGGTTATAATTCACCCACATGCAAAAGTATTTTACCATTCGTTTTGACCCTGACGTCACGCAAACGTTTTTACACTTTACATTTATAATATCATTAGAATTAGTAAAGAATAAAAAATGAGTGGCATCAGGGACAAAAAGGTGGGAAGAAAAAATAAAAAAGTTATGATCTCCATAGGCTTTTCCATGTTAAATTAACATTGAGAAGTGATACTGGAAATAAATAAGTATTGTGCTGCCGCGCAATACTTAAATAAATAAATATATAAATAAATAAGTATAGGGAGAGTGTGAACTAATAGTAGGAATTGAAAAAACATTAAATGTGTAAAAGGGTTATTTTTAAAGCGTTTTTGGCTCTAATTTATACATATCGAAAGCTTTTTAAATATGTGCCGCGCTTTGCCTAGCCATGTTTGAATTATAATCGTATTACTTATAGTCTTGAGTGTCAATTTCTGCAAAAAAATCTTCCACATATTGTTGCCATTTTTTTATAAATTTTTTTGGGGGGGATGACTATTTAAATGCTCTGTTTTGCGGACACCGAATTGAAGAGATAAGAACTATATATTTACTGTCGTATTGCAGATTTCAGCTCACAGGATATTACCGGGAAGCTTTTTGCTTTTGAACCTACATATTCTGTCTGTATGTATGTACGTACGTACATATGTACGTATGTAGGTGCGTATATATATGTACGTATGTAGGTACGTATATACGCACGCGACTCGATATCTTTTGATATAAATATCCGATCGCTTTCAAATTGTATATACTTATTTATTGAAAAAGGGTTCCCTAATTAGTTCTTGTGACTCATGTGTGTAACATAAGGAGAGAAAGGAGGGAATTAACTCTTTTGAGGGCGGTGTCCTTAAAAAGGGACACCTAATTTTAATTCCAAAACTGACAAACAGCACCAAAAAAATTTAATTAAAATTTAATTAAAATTTTCCTTTTATAATGTACGTGAAAATAAGCAACTTCATATTTTCTAATAACTCCGTTTATCAACTAAAAAGAGCAAGCCATACAGTAGCGAGACTCTACTACTTCTTCTTCCAGCAAGGTCTTATGGTAGTCCCGATAAAAGCCAAGAAGAGAGTGATGAAGAAGAGTTCCGAAGAATCATTTTGAAACTGGTAATATATTAAATACATTCAAAAACTAGCAATCTATACTGTATAGACTCCACTTTACTGAACCTACTATTAAATATAACACTATTAAAAATGAATTAAATTCAATAATTATTATTAAATGTCATTTAAATGTAATAAGCATTATTAAATGTAAATAATAAGTTTTATATATAGTAAAATTAAATACATGGAATTAAGCATTAATAGTGAATAAGACAAACCTATCAACAATTACTTTCCTCTTCAAAACAGTAAATAGTTAAGGTTACAAGTCGCCCAACTTCCAAACTCCCTTCGGTAATGTTAAGCCAATGGACATGTGATTTATTCGTATTTTTAAAATATCTACTTAGTAAATTAATATTTTAACTTCTTTTTTCATTGTGCTCTTCTTAATCATGACTCTTTTTTTTCTTAATTATCAAAATATTTATAAAATGTATATTTATTATTATGTGAAGTGTTAAAATCTTAGTTACACTTCGTCAGTTTTTAAGGTATAAAATATTAAACTAAGCTATAGATTTGTATGTATACTTCATAGTACGCTAAAAGTTAGTTCAGTGAAGCGCATAGCACAGTTAAAAATGTCCATTCAGCCATTTCCGTGAATAAACGGAAATGTACTTGAGAACTTTTGTGTAGCCCTGTATATGATCTATAGAATGTATCCACACCAAGTAATATTTAAAAAAATTATTCTATTTTAAAACGCCTATCACAACTACAAACGCACTTCCAGTAATTATTGGTCATAGTCTTCAATAGTTAAATTTATTCTTCAGCCATATTCTTTTGCGTGTTCCTGTAAATGAACGATATATTCTATGCACACCATATTCTACAATAAGTGCCTTGGTACACCTTAGAGATGCACATAAATTTCAGCACGTTTAAAAGTGTGATATCATTAAAATACAGAGCAAACGATTTTTCCCCATAGACCATAATGTAAGGGAATTCTTTTGGGTGTCTCTGTAAATGAATCGTAAAGGCTATAGACTTCATTTACAATACCAAACATTCCATAGTGATACCCAATGACATCTAAGAGTTTGAAGCCAATCGGACTATATTTACATCGAAAAATATTTTTGACCAGGATTTCGGGTCAAATACTCCACTGTGTGGCAGGTTTGTTGCGTGACGACTGGGCGTCGCTTGGTGCCTTGGAGGACTGGGGGTCGTTACGCGACCTCCTTCGAAGGACCGCATGGATCCATTTGGATCCGGATCGAGAAACTATTTAGTTTTACCTTATTAAACTGTGAAGTTTTATTACAGAATTCTGTATGTTTTGGAATGTGTTTCATTATCTATAACGCATGATTTTACATTCTTGTTACTTTTTAAGTAAGGGACCCTAATAAAACTTTTTTTTTTTAAATAGTTGTTAGAAAGAGAAAAACATAAAAGTTAGCAGCAATGCTAGTTATTATTTTTTTTAAATTACGTCATAGTAAAATACAGGATTTTTTTTCATGTTTCATCGTCATATTGAATTAAGTCTAAGATTTTTTACAGATATGTATTAACACTATGACCTTTTTGGCGACTGGAGACTACTTTGGCATTAAAAAAATATTTTGTAATATGTAATAGTTGATTGATAAAACTTAAATGAAAAATTACATAAACGATATATTATAATTTCATGTCTAGGAGATGAACCCTTTTCAAATTTGCAAGTTGGAGATTTGGGAGATGTTCCAATAACCATCTACAACGTTTTCGAAGCAATAAAAGACATAAGAAAATTTATATCTCAAGTTTTGAAAGAAGAATGCACGCCTTTGACTATGGGAGGTGATCACACAATAACATATCCAGTACTGCAAGCCATGAAGGTATGATTATCTTAATTTTACAATATTCAGTTAAAGTCCGTTATAACAAAGAAAAAGGGGCGGGAAATTTGCACGTTTTAACAGAGTTCTCGTAATCAGTGCCGAAACTAGTTTTTTTTAAACTCGGGGCAAACATGGATTTTGCCCCTCTCCCCTCCTCTTCCGCAAAGTATATTTACAACGAGAATTTTGCTAATTTTCTAATAGCCGACTTATTTTAAAATTTAAAATATGTAATACTGAACAACGTAACTACAATGGCGGTTTTTAAAATGAAATATACAGTAGAGTCCCGATTATCCGAGTTTCCGCTTTAACGGCGTTATTTTCTTCTGATGGACTGATAGCTTCCATTATTATGAAACAGCCATTATAAATGAAGTGTTAGGTGGAGTTGAAAGAGCAGCCGTAAAAAGTTAGAACTCTGATTTTCTGGTCAGAATGGGGAAAAAATAACCATACTTTTTTTTTTAAAAAAAAGGTCATTTTTTATCTACCATTTTTTATGGCCGCAATTATATATTTAAAATTTCAGGCCATTCATTTGGGTAGTTTTTAATCTGTTATATGCGGACAGATAGACGGACCGAACGACGACTATAAGTGCTACGAATTTATATAATTACGAACACATCCAAATATGAAGGAAATGGGTCCAATAATTCTCGAGAGAAAAAAGGTCGCCTGGGTTGAAAAACAGGGTTTCGAGAAAAACAAGTTTAAAATTTTGCAATAGTATTACGTTCAACAAGCGACGCACAGTGGAGTATTTGACCCAAACACCTGGCCAAAAATGCAAAACTTAAAATTTCGTCAAAAATTGTAAAAATCATCTTTTTTAATAGCTAACTAATTGGCGCGTCGATCTATGTCTATTTTAGGAACCTGCGGTGGCTCCTAGCCTCAGTTGAAGAGGGAAGTGTCTTTGTGAGAAGACGTGGATTTTTGTTGCTTTTTGGAATTGTTGTTATGTCTACCCTATATATATAAAATCCTAATGAAACGAATTTATGAAACGGATATATGAAACAACTGAAATGTAACGAATTTATGAAACGATTCTATGAAACGACTGATTAAACAACTGATTATGTTTCGCGGCGATTTCTCCCAAAATACGGAATCCTTTGCGATGAAATTAACACAAAAAATCGGTATTGATCCGCAGATCTCAAAACTGGTATTAGAAATTTTAAATTCGAATTAGTTTTCGAAATATTAATTTTTTCTAATTTTATATGCTTTTCTCTAATGATGGCAACTCAAATTTTAATCATATTAGATATTTTTTTTTTCATATTTTAGAAAAGGTTATTATTTTAAACAAATTTGGTGACCAGTTTGGCCTCCGTTAAATGTATGCTAAGAAATGTATCATGTTACTTTTATTCATAATTCAATTTGTATTTCATTATCATTTTATTTAATACAAACCTTTTATTTTAAACTGAAACATTTAAAATAAATGGCTTATTCTTTCTTTTTTTTTTTTTAACGAAACAAAAAGAAAAATATTAAGCACAGATGTCATATACTCAACGCTGTACCTAATTGTTGCCAAAATGGCGTAATTTTGCCTGACATAGTAACCCGGCTATTGTTGCTTATTTATTCATAAATGTTTATTTGAATTTTTCTTTTTATTTACAAAAAATGTTATAAATTGTTTTGTTCTATATTATTAATCAAACTTTTTTTATTTATTGTTATTTCATTTTAAAAATAACAGAAAATAATATAAAAATACATATGTATTTTGTATTCGAAAACGAGGCTTTCGCCAAATTGTCGTAAAAAAAAAAAAAAAAAAAAAAAAAAAAAAAAAAAAAAATGCACGCCAAAAACTGTATATGACAATACAACAAATCATGACATTTAATTTCAGCTTCCAAGCAATGTTTTAATGGTTCTACTTCTCCCGTCGACCAATTTCGCCAAATTATATAAATCGCCAAACCACTCGCCAAATTATACAAATTAACATGTTTTATTTCAAATAACGAAAGAACAAATAAATTAGTATAACATTAATAAAAATACAAATAAAACGTCGAAATAAAAATCCCCTGATGGCGTAAACACGTGTAACTTCCTTAAAGTCAAGTGAACGTGACATTTATTATCAACCATTATTGGCGTTTAATCTTATAGTTTGGCGACAGATTGTGAATCAAACACGAAAACAACCATTGGATGTCTTAACAGCAACTGATTCTGCCTTAAATTTTTGCAATCAAAGGTAATTGAATGGAAACCCGTTTACAGGGAGATCGCAGCAAGTTTTTCAGAATAATCCAATCTTCTCTCATCTTTTTAAAAGCTATCAGATTAGCGTGCTTTTAGATTCTACAGTGTGTGGAAGGTGGGTTGGCGAGCGTAGCTTGCAGGGGGCAGAGCCCCTTAGTTTAGATATAATTTTTTTGTGGCTCAATGAGTTGTTGAATTGAAACTAAACAGGGCTTACGTGTTTAACAAAGAACTTAGAAGGCTTAGTGTTTTACTATGTGTTAATTTAAATAGTTTAGTTTTTAATGTAATAAAAAAACATTAAATTTGTAAAAGGGTTATTTTTTAAGCGTTTTTGGCTCAAATTTAAACACATCGAAAGCTTTTTAAATATGTGCCGGGCTTTGCCGGACCATTTTAAAATTATAATCGTATTAGTTATAGTCTTGAGTGCCAATTTCTGCAAAAAAATCTTCCGCATATTGTTGCCATTTTTAGGTGCGTTCGTAATTATATAAATACGTAGCACCTATAGTCGTCGTTCAGTCCGTCTGTCCGCCCGCATATAACAGAGCAAAAACTACCCAACCGAATGGTCTGAAATTTTAAATATATGATTGTTGCAAAATTTTGTCGAGCCATTTCAAATTTTATGAAAATCGGATGTATAGTTTAATTACAGGGAAAATCAAAAGTTTTTCTTTACATTACGCCCAATGGGAAAAATTATTGCAAGTGCATTTTAATGATGTTACAGCCTTCCGAATGGTCTGAAATTTTAAATATATAATTGTTGCAAAATTTTGTCGAGCCATTTCAAATATTATGAAAATTGGATGTATAGTTTAATTACAGGGACAGTCAAAAGTTTTCCGTTACATTACGGGGAATGGGTAAAAAATTTTTGCAGGTACATTTAAATGATGTTACAGATTATGCACTTATGAAGTGCAAAAAAATATAGATTAAGTACAATATGGGGTGCAAAAAATAATTATAAAACTGGTTATACTACGAACGCACCTCATTTGCCACGTTTGACGAGCAATTTCCAACTTGTTATATATAATTTTTTTTTCGGGATGACTATTTAAATGCTCTGTTTTGCGGCCACCGAATTGAAGATATAAGAACTATATATTTACTGTCGCATTGCAAGTTTTTAGCTCACAGGATATTAACCGGAGAGCTTTTGCACTACAGATTCTGTGTGTATGTATATACGTACGTATGTATGTACGTACATACGCACGCAACTCGATATCTCTTGATAGAAATATCTGATCGCCTTCAAATTGTATTAATTTTGTTATTTATTGAAAAAGTGTTCCCTAATTAGTTTCTAGGGCTCATAGGTGGAAAATAAGGGAAGAAAAAGGGGAATTAAAGATGTCTGGAGTAAACGCAGATATGATTAAAAGGTTGCAAGTAATATTGGAAGTCATACAACAGGGCATCGCATTGACGAAAAAAAGTTTCAAACATGTTCTGATGAAACAGCAAGACTGTATGTGAACCTGTATGTGAACTTTTACAATTGATATCCTATGATTCCGACAATGCACAAGGTTTTGATTTATGGTACCACTGTAATTAAGAAAGCAGTCGTAACCATTGTCCATTGCAACGATCAGAAGAAGCTGACGAAACAAACACTTTAGACAATACCGTATACAAAGTACTCAAGAAAGTGCAATAGAGAAGTTTGCAACAGAGATGTCGCAAATTGGCTTCTTTTAAGTAGTGATCCTTTTATAAGCTGCTCTAGACAAAAACCGACGGAAAAGAGCAAGCCATACAGTAGCGAGACTTTACAACTTCTCCCAGCTAGGTCTGATGGTAGTGCTGATAAAGGCCAAGAAGAGAATGATGAAAAAAATGAAAAACTGAGTTCTGAAGAATCAGATTGAAGCCGTTAATCTATTAAATACACTGTAAAACTAGCATCTGTATACTGTGGAGATTCCACTTTACTAAATACATTTGTAACTTTATCAAATGTGAATAATCTTTATTAATGTAATATAAATATAATTATTATTAAAGTCAATTAATTGTAAATAATAAATTTCATGCATTGTAAAATTTAATACATTTAATTAAACATTGCTAGTAAATAAAACAATCTATCAACAATTACTTTTCTCTCATAAACAGTAAACATTTAAGGCTGCTAGCCACCCAACTTCCAAATTCCCTTCGGTAATGCTAAGTCTATGGGCATGTGATGTATTCGCATTTTAAAATATCTTCTTAGTAAATTAATATTTTAACTTCTTTTTTCTTTGTGCTCTTCTTAAATGGTGTCTCTTTTTTTTCTTATTTGTCAAAATATTTATAAAATGTATACTTTACTTATTATTATGCGAAGTGTTAAAATCTTACTTACACTTCGTCAGTTTTTAAGATATAAAATATTAAACTAAGCTCTGGATTTGTATGTATATTACATAAGTATGCTAAAAGTTAGTTCAGTGAAACTCATAGCACAGTTAAAAATTTCCATTCAGCCTTTTCCGTGAATAAACGGAAATGTACTTGAGAACTTCTGTGCAGCCCTGTATATGATCTATAGAATGTATCCACACCAAGTAATATTTAAAAAAAAATGTTCAATTTAAAAACGTATATCACAACTACAAACGCACTTCCAGCAATTATTGGTCATAGACTTCAATAGTTAAGTTTATTCTTCAGCCAAATTCTTTTGTGTGTCCCTGTAAATGAACGATATATTCTATGCGCAGCGCACCATATTCTACAATGAGTGCCTTAGTACACCTCAGTGATGTATATAAATTTCAGTACGTTTAAAATAGTGAGATATCATTAACCCTTAAATGCTTGGTGTTGCTTTTCGGCAACATACCCAATTTAGGCTCTAAAATACTATTAGAACAATATTGAAGCTATAATGCCTAATGTTGCCAATAAAATACATTCTGAAAATATTATTAAATCGATTGTCAACATGTAGATGGCAACACTTGTGCTGTTTAAGAATAAAGATAGGTTTATTTTTTCAATTGTTGCTACTTGTTCTTTTTGTTTTGTTTGGGAGCTTGCGAAATACCCTATTTTGACCTGCAGTGAACAAGTAAAATTTATTTCTTATTATAGTTCCTAAAATTCTTGTTTGTTTAATATTATAGAATTTTATCAGGGGAAATTATTTTTTCAATTAAACACCAGTATTGCCGATTAGTAACAGACTGTTTTTCAGCCGTAAACTATACTTAAAACAAAATATGATTTTTTTTAGTATTTTTCCCATGATTTATTTAAAAAATGAAAGCCGAAAAACATTATTACAATGATTTTTGAAAAATCAGGCATTTAAGGGTTAAAATACAGAGCAAACGATTTTTTCCCATAGTCCATAATGTAAGGGAATTTTTTGAGTGTCTCTGTAAATGAGCTGTAAATGCTTGACTTCATGTACAATACCAAACATGTCATAGTGATACCCAATAACATCTAAGAACTTTAAGGCAATCGGACTATATTTACATAGAAAAATATTTTTGGCCAGGATTTCGGGTCAAATACTCCACTGTGCAGCGTTAGATTCAATCAGCTAAAAGTACTGCAAAGAATTGAAATATCACTAAATCGCTTTTGGGCAACAACCTACACACTTGAGCAGTACAATAAAATGAATGGAAAAAAAAGCAAAAAAAACAAACTGAAATTTTTTACCGAAAGAAGTAGAACCTCCTGTTAACTATTTTTTTTCTCTCTCATGATTTTGAAAAAATAAACAAAATGTATTATCTTGAATTGGGTAAAATAATTAAACATAAGAGAAATTAAGCATTAAAATAATTAAATATTAAGAGAAAAAGGAACTAAGAATTTTTTGTCAGGGGGACACCTATCTCAAACTCACTTAGATAACAATTTTTACTCTCTTCTATCTTTACAAGAAGAAAGTATTGGATTCATGAAAAATTTCGAATTCCGGTTTTCGACGGATTTACACGTTTTAGGGGTCAGAGATTCCAAAAAACATGTTTTTACAAAATGTCTGTCTGTGACTCTGTGAGTCTGTCTGTCTGTCTGACTGTGTGTATGTGACACAATTTTTGTGGGCGCTCTATCTCAAGAACTAATGCACGGAATTTAATAAAAATTTATATTCAGTTAGTCCCTAATACAAATTGATGCTGATTAGTTTTTGGTGTAAATCGCTCAACAGGTGGCGCTGCTATGCTGCATTTTTCATGGTTTTTGCAATAGCACTATCTCAAGAACTAATGCACGGATTTTGATCAAACTTCAGATTTAGTTAGTCCTTGATATGAATTTATGCTGACTACGTTTTTGTGTAAATCGCCCAACAGGTGGCGCTGTTATAATGAATTTTGCAGGATTTACACGATTTCCCCAATAGCTCTATCTTAAGAACTAACTCGCGGATTTTCATCAAACTTCAGATTCAGTTAGTCCTTGATATGACTTGCTACTGATTATGTGTTGGTGTAAATTGCCCAACAGGTGGCGCTTCTGTGCTGCCTTTTTCACGATTGCCTCAATAGCTTTATCTATAGAACTAATGGACGAATTTTCATCTAACTTCAGATTTAGTTGTATGTTGACCCAAGTTGTTGTTAATTACGTTTTGGTGTTAATCACCCAATAGGTGGCGCTGCTATAGAGGAATTTTCACGATTTTCGCTATAGCTCTATCTCAAACACTAATGCACGGATTTTCTCCAAACTTCAGATTCAGTCAGACGTTGACATAAATTGTTGCTGATTAGGATTTAGTATAAATCAACCAACAGGTGGCGCTGCTAGGCAGCATTTTGCTGGATTTAGACGATTTCAGCAATAGTCCTAACTCAAGAACTAATGCACGGAATTTCATATCCTCATGAGATGCATAGATTGCCATTTAATTTTGGCAGTGTGATAGCGAATTTTGAAGTATTAACATGTATGAGATAGAAGAAAGTTTTGGGATTGGTACATCAGACTAGTTAGTTATATTTTTACTTTCTTCTATATTTACAAGAAGAAAGTATTGGATTCGTGAAAATTTTCAACTTTCGGTTTTCGACAGATTTGTACGTTTTAGGGGACAGAGATTCCGAAAAACGTGTTTTTACAAAATGTCTGTCTGTGAGTCTGTCTCTCTGCATGCGACACACATTTTGTGGGCGTTATATCTCAAGAACTAAGGCACAGAATTCAATAAAAATTTATATTCAGTTAGTCCTTGATATAAATTGGTGCTGATTAGTTTTTGGTGTAAATTGCTCAACAGGTGGCGCTGCTATGCAAAATTTTTCACGATTTCCACAATAGCTCAATCTCTAGAACTAATGCACGGATTTTCATCGAACTTCAGATTCAGTTAGTCCTTGACATGAATTGACGTTTTATAAATTTTGGTGCAAATCGCTCAACAGGTGGCGCTGCTATGCTGCATTTTTTGTAATTTCCGCTATAGCTCTATCTCAAGAATTGGATTTTCAAGAAACTTCAGATTCAGGTATACCTTGATATCAATTAGTGCTTTTTATGTTTTGGTGCAAATCGCTCAACAGGTGGCGCTGCTATGCTACATTTTTCAGTATTTCCGCTATAGATCTATCTCAAGAATTAATGCACGAATTTTCATCAAACTTCAAATTCAGATATACTTTGATATGAATTGGTGATAAATTGATGCAATTTCTTGTACTATTTAAATGATTTAATTGACGTGATTTATATAGAAGAAAGTTTTGTGATGACTACAACATACTAGTTTCTTTTACGTTCACGAGTTAAAAATTTATATTAAACGGAGCATTTAAGGGTGGAGGTGGGGGGGAATGGAGCTTCCTTAACGAAAAGCAAATAACTACTTCAATTCATTATTTTTTTTAAGTCGGTAGGAGCTTATTTTTGGATTTTTTTTAATATTTTTATTTGTTGCATTTTTGTATTACGCCTTATATTGAAGTGTTATACGTGTTATGCACACATAAAAATTGTCTTGCACCTGGGGCTCTAGCAAACAATTCTTTAAAAAGGAGGAAGGATTGTACTTTGTGCCAGTATATTATGAAAGAGAAACAACGTAGAAAGACACAAATATAAATATGTATAAAAAACATACAGCTGTTTCGAAACCTCTAGGGTTTCATCATCAGTGCTTAAAATCAAAGATAAAATTACCGTGGATTAAAGGGGGGGGGGGGAGACAGTGAGCCAGAAAGACGTATCTTACAGCTCGGCTGTCAACGGCGAAATGCCAGGCCTTCCTAGCTCTCTCTCCCCCCCCCCCCTTTAATCCAGATTTTTTATTTTATCTATGATTTTAAGCACTGGTGATGAAACCTTTAGAGGTTTCGAAACAGCTGTATGCTTTTTATACATATTTATATGTGTGTCTTTCTACGTTGTTTCTCTTTCTTAAAAAAAATCTTTGTTTAATTTATTTCATATTTATATTCTTCATCAAAAATAAATAAATAAAATAATCTTGGTAGGCACATACGTCCCAAAATCTTGCCCTTTACTACATTTTGTTCTGTAAGTGCTCATGTTAAGATGGTGTTAAGTGCTCATGTTAAGTGCTCATGTTAAGATGTTTGGTTCTATAAAAATAAGTAAAACTCAAATCATTAAAAAATATTGAATATCAGTACTATAGGAATCGCTTTCCATTCTTAAATTAGTTGAAATTACAAGATGGCCAAAAAGGGACTGACAGTTTTAAAATTCCGTAACGAACGAACAGATACTGAAGTTATTTTTTCAGGAGAATAATGGGTAAAGTCAGGCGTTTCTCTATTGCGTTTGTTTGTTTTAGTTACAAACACGACCGGCAGATGGTGCTAAATCGTCTCAAACTGTAAGAATGCTCAGACTAACGATAGATCAAAATTCACACAATGTTTAACCTTAATTTTGTTTATCCTGCTAGAGCTGGAAAATGTTTCATAATCTATGCATGATACATGGTATTTCGATCTTGTTAAACTTTAAATTATCTTTATATTTTAAAACTTTTTAACTCCATATTTAATAAACTATCTCCAGGCATACACAAATCCTCATTTATAAACACTAGGGCATCGAACCCGAGCTCCTCGGGTTATAGAGTATAGGTAAAAACAATTCTTTTTTTTTCTTTTTTTTTAACTCTAATTATTATTTTTTTACATGTAATATATATTTTAGATTGTCCACTAACATAAAAAATAATTTTTATATGGAAAATATCAATTATGCAATCAAATAAAGTTTTAAAATTTATTAAAAGCGTTACTTTCACATGCCAGGAGTTCTTAGCCCAAGATTTTGCGACTTAAGGCAGTCTTTCCGATCATTTCAGTGCTTTAAGCGCGTGGTTCAATTCCATGTTTGTTAAATTTGTTTCTTATTTACATTATTTTATTTATTTTTCTATAGAGGAAGTTTTAACTTTGTTATGGGACATCAGACGGAAACAAATGCTGACATTTTTACATTGTTTTAAAGGCAAGCGGATTAATATTTCATAATCGAGCTACACGTGATAGAGATACATTTAAAAATAATTCATGCTTGAAAATCTCTCTCTATATATATGTATATATATATATTACGCTATCGCACGTGGTTATTTGTTATTTATTATTTGTTATTTGTTTGTACGCATTATTTGTTAATTGTTTAATGGCAACCCCCGAATGAAACGCATCTCATTGGTTATTGTGTAATAGTTTTCAAAAGGGAATAACATTGATTAAACTTTTTTTTTATTTATTAACTATAGAAAAAACAATTTATGTAATAAATAAAATAAAGGCAAATAAACAATTTATTAATAAATAAACAACAAAACAACAACATCCGGGTTACCATATCAAGCAATATAACGACACTTTGTCGCCAGTTAAGTACCCCGGTGCGTATATGACATTGGCGTCAGAAAAAAATCGCGCCAACGTGGTGCGTATATGACATCTGTGCCGTCTTTTACTTATTTATTTATCGAACAACAAACATACGACTTCATCTCATTTAAAATATAATAAATAAATAAAGGTACTTTTCCAGTATAGGTACTTGGCGAAATAGAGAAAGGGTCCATGGCGAGGAAAGAAATTTGGCAACGTACTTTCTGGCAACCTATTAAATCAAAATATTTTTTTCGAATAAAACTACATAAAAGTTGCCATGATCAGAAAGAGTTTGTACTTTAATGTCAGCTGGACGCAATTCTCGCCAATGGCATTTTTTAACTCGCCAGCATATTTTTTTATTTTTCGAGGGGTAAATTAAAACAATGCTTAGATGTTGAAATTAAATAGTTTATTGTATTATTGTATTATTTATTCTTTTTCTTTTTTAAAGATTTTCTTTTTAAGTGAAAGTCATGAATTTTAAACGTTTCAGTTTTAAATTAAAGCTATCCATTTTAAATAAAATGAGTGAAAGGATTACATTTTAATCATGAAATATGAAAAACGGGTACAATGTTTGGCGATTTATCACCTGTGCCCGACTAACGTAAAAATACCGAGTTCTTGATTTCTCTATCATAATCTTCCTCTTTAGCGAAGGATCGAGCAAGTAAATTAAATTATGAATAAAAGTAACATGATACAATGCTTAGGATACATTTAAGGGAGACCAAACTGGTCGCCACGGGCGAATAGTTATTTTAAAAACCATAATAACTCAGTCAATTAAGATACAATTTTCAAACAAATTGCATTTGAAAGTGGGTTTTTTTTTCTCTATTTGACGGCGTAAAAATTGAAAATGCGCGGTATTTAGAAATTTAAAAAATCGCTGACAAAGCAAGCATTTTAATTTAATTTTTTTTTCAGGTTTTATGGGAAAATGACAACAAAATATACAGTATCTTCCATTTTCGACTATTTTCCGTTTACTTTCAATGACTTTCAATAGAAATGGGGTTCTTTTGTTGCCACGATTAGAAAAATGATATTAAAAACTACAAAAAAAATTAATATCTCAAAAATAAATTGAGATACAGCTTTCAAACAAATTGCATTTAAAAGAGCATTTTTTTCCTCATACAGCTGTGTAAAAATTTAAAATGTGCGACGGTTAGAAGTTTAAAAATTTGCAGTAAAGAAAATTGCAAAACCAAAATTTTATTTTAAATTTCAAAGTGTTGCCATTCGCAAAATGACGTATGCGTTACGCACAGATATGTTTGTCCTTTATAATATAGATACAGCTCGTAACTTTTTATGTGCAATAATGCCTTTTTCAACAAATGTAATTAATCAAAATCATTAATGAGGAATACTCCATAATTCTGATTCAACTAAAAGTGAAAATACATTTAAATTGAGATATCTTCCATAATAGGCGAATCCTAATATATATATATGTATTTATTTATTTGTTTATTTATTTATAAAAACGTAAAAAAAAAAAAAAAAAAAAAAAAAAAAAACTTATTTTTATAAAATTAATTTTTGCAACAAACTGATTTAAAATGAATTTTTAAATAGGATAAGTATGGGCCAGTTGGTTTAGTTCATGTTGATGCTCATGCTGACGTCAATGACACCATGATGGGCTGCAAAATAGCTCATGGCACAACATTCAGAAGAGCGGTAGAAGAAGGATTGCTAGATTTGAAAAGAGTTGTTCAAATTGGACTGAGGGGCACTTCATACACTCCTACCGATTTTCAGTGGAGTGTTGATCAGGTACTTTTTTCTCCATTATCGAATCAAATTAATAATATCCTGAATAAAAAAAAGTTTTTTTTTCTTTTGTAAGAAATATATTTTTTAAACTTCCGAATTTGCTTTATATAAGAAAAATAAGGTATAGAAAAAATTCTGTCTATTGAGCTACCTGGGCCAACAACTGTCTGACTTCACTCATACAACTTTTTCCGGGATAGCTACTTGTCTGTGATGTTGACAGTTCGACAGAAAATACCACAGGTAATGAAACTTCACTAAACAAGGGATACATGAATATACTTTATTATTTTGAAGTTAATCCCTCTGTTTGGAAACGTGGCGGTTTTCCAACTTACTAGGGAACGTTCCCAGGTGCAAGTTGTGGATTTGGACGAGAGTGGTATCAAAAGAAAGGTCTCGCCATGTACATTAAAAAGTCCAATGGAACTACCCGCCCGAATCCAACCGTTTTCGAGATATCCTCACTTGAAGTGTGAATAAGTAAAATAAATTGGCAGGCAGGAATATAAATTGTTCGCAAGTTAAAAGTTTCTTTGGACTGTTTTAATCCTCTTCCGATATCTTTTCCCGAGCTACGAGCAAAATCCTTTACACCCACACATTGCCGGTTATTTCCCCTCTTTTAGACAGGCACTTCGCATTCTACGAAGTTTTCGCGTACGGCTGCATTCGGAGAGTTTTTCCATCTGTTTTTGCTATTTCCAGCACCTTGTTTTATGCAAATTTTTCGGCAAATATGTGGGCGTAAAGGATTTTGCTCGTAGCTCGGGAAAAGGTATTGGTAGAGGATTAAAACAATGCAAAGAAACTGTTAACTTGCGAACAATTTATATGCCTACCTGCCAATTTATTTATTTACTTATTCACACTTCAAGTGAGAATATCTCGAAAACGGTTGGATTCGGAGGGTAGTTCCATTGGACTTTTTAATGTACATGACGAGATCTTTCTTTTGATACCACTCTCGTCCAAATCCACAACTTGCACCTGGGAACGTTCCCTGTGAAAAAGTGTCCAGGCCGGGTATTGAACACAAAACATGTTAGTAAGTTATCGGTCCAGGTAGTTCAATAATCAGGGTGTTGACAATTGAACCCAACAGTCTTTTGTCAACTCCCAGCGTGGGCACTTTTTTTACTGTGTTGGGAAAATATCAAATCATATGATATATTCATCAATCAGTATGATTGAGTTAAAAATAATAAAGTGTATCTATGCATCCATTGTTTAAGGCTTATTCACTACCAGCAGTATTTTCTGCTGAGTTGGCTACATGACCAGATGCTATTCCCAAATAGGTTGTCTGGAGGAATTATGCTAGCCGGTTGTTGATCCAAGTAGCTCAATAGGCAGAGCTTAGGCGATTTAACTGGAAATTCTTGTGTTTGACAATTATCCTGGACACACTTTCAATCAGTTGAGAAAATGTCAAATCGTAATATATCTTCATCAATCAGAATGATTGAGTTTAAAAAAAAAAGTGTATATATGTATCCATTGTTTAAGACAGATTTACTACCAGCCACAACCCAAGTAGCTCAATAGGCAGAGCGTTGGCGATTTAACCGGAAATTCTTGTGTTTGACAATTAGCCTGGACACGCTTTCACTCAGTTGGAAAAATTTCAAATCGTAATCAGATCTTCATCAATCAGAATGATTGAGTTTAACTGGAAGGTATTGTGTTTGACAACTAGCCTGGTCACTTTTTCACTCAGTTAGAAAAATGTTTAATCGAAGATATCTTCATCAATCAGTATGATTGAGTTAAAAATAATAAAGTATAAATGCATGTTAAATTGCATGAAATACAAAAGGCGTAAAAAAAAAAACAACCGAAAAACCATAAAACTTTTTTAATAGATTATTTTATTAAAATATTAATAAACAATATATGTAACACCAAACATTAACGCATAAAAATTTAAATAAGCAAAATAGATTTGTATAAGTAAACAGAACTTAAATACAAAAACTTTGCTTTATGTGCAAATTAAACATTGATTAAGCTCTTATTTTATTGCCAAAAGGGTTTTAGGTTAGTCTTAGCAGAAGAATGCTGGCATAGTTCAATGGCTCCCTTGATGGATGATATTCGCAAACAAATGGGAAAAGCACCTGTATATGTAAGCCTGGATATTGATGCTTTAGATCCAGCTTTTGCACCTGGAACAGGTATAAAAATACTTTATTATTCTAAAGCTAGAAAATCTGTAGTATTTTAGAGCTATAAATATCATAATTTATCAACCACTCGGGAGGGAAAAAAAGTTTAAACTATTACAAACAGAACCCGGATATTAATCATATATACTCATATTCTTTTAGAGTTTTTAGGTACTTTTTAAATTTTTAGATCATCATTTCCCCTTTTTTCTGTCCTTTAAAGAAAGAGTAATAAAATAATATTTTATAAGGCATTCTTAAACACAAAATTAGGATTTCCAGAAGACTAAAATAATCTTTTAAAAATAGCTCATTTTTTAACTTTAACCCTTTTGGGTCTGAAATCTTTTTCATTTTAGGAAACATTTACTTTTATTTTTTAAAGTTAAAATTAACTATCCAAATGACAAGAATTAAGTTTTATTGAAATTTAACGAATATATCACTTACAGAAATCTAATGAATGTTAGTTAGTTTGCATACTGTTAATATGACAATAGTTTATGGAATTCTTTTTAAACCTTGGAAAATATTGTATTACAACAGGATTAAGTAGATATAATAGTTTTCTAATGTTTTTTCATCATAAATTATTTGTTTGTACAAGTAGTTCCCATTTTTAAATTTTAAGAATGAAACACACGTTTGAAATAAATCTCAGCAACAATGTATAACGTATTAAGGGGACTTGGTACCCTTTATTCGGCGAAAAATGACGAAAATATCGATTTTCTAATTTTTTGCTTAAATTATACTATTTTATCCTACTATATTTTGATGAAGTTTCGTAAAGATCTGAGTATTATGAATATAGTTAAAAGCGATTTTATTACATCGCTGTCCTATTCGGCACCCACTTTACTGTTTACGTTGCGATTGCAGTTGTGAATACTTATCTCTTTTAATATATCGCAGCCAGGAAGAAGCGTTGTAGATTTAGAATAATTAGTTTTGAAGTTGAAATCTTAAAAGTGATTTTTCTTAGTTTGTGATTTTTCGACGAATTAGCATGTTCAAAGTGATAAAACTTTTATGTATATTTTTCAATTGACTCATTTTTTTTCTGGTTAATCGTTATGGTCTATTTGATAAAACGGATGATTAAGTATCGTATTGACAATAAAGTAAAAAGTATTTTTTTACACAAAAAATGTAAAATAAATTCAGTTTTTATTGTAATTTTACGCGTATTTGCACATTTTATTTTTTATTTTCCCAAACTAATTACTTAAAATTATACAGCACACTTCAAGAAAAATAGTTTTAAAAAAATTAGCTCAATGTTCAAAATTGTACAAGAAGATAGATTTTAAAATGTACTTTAAAATGCTTATTGTATCAGAAGTACTGTGAATTAGCGGAGATTGTTGGAAATGCATTTTTAATTATGATATGCGCTTTTATGTTTAACTATATTTATGCAAACTATATGGTGTGTATAAATGCTATAATTCACATACAGTGCTACGCAAAAGAATTCGTAAGGGTTACTGGGTATGAGCGCAAATTGCTTGAATGTGGTTTTTAAGTGAATTATGCATTTTTACGCTGAACTGCATTTAGTTTATTAAGAAATGTTTGTAGAATATAGATAAAATGATATACAGAGGCACGCAAAGAATTGGATACATGGCCGTCTATGGATGGTAATTTCTGAAAATGTGATTTTACTAGTTTTAAGAGGGTTTTAATTTCAATTAATTTTTAGCTAAATAGTGGTGTGTAATAAAGGTACTAGATAAGCTACAGAGCTGTACAAAAGTATTCAAGTATTTTTTCAATTAATTGTATAACTTGCTGAAAGAGAAATTTCAACCTGTTATGCGTTTTCTTGCTAAACTAAATTTTCCCATTATATAGTATATATATCAACATACAAGTCAAATACAGGGCTGTTAAAAAAATTGGAATACGTATTTGGCTATGGACGGTAACTGCTGAAATCAGATTTTTAAATGTTTACTTAGTTATCTTATTTACCTTATTTCCCTAAATAACGAAGTTTTGTTAAAGCTTTCAGGGAGTGTTGGAAAATGTTTCAGAATCTATGTCGTACGCAAGATTTTTCTTACTTGTTTTGATATAGACTGATTTGTTGTTATTTGGCTGCATTTGGAATGTATATCTTTGGCAAGCAATATCGGTGAAATTTGGAAGAATGTTGATGAAATCGGTAGTAGACATGACAACATGGGCCAATTCATGAAATATCTAAAGCTTACAATTTATTTGTTTTGTAAAACAAAATAGATGATAATCTGTACCTTAATTTTTGCTGATTACAATGCATATCAAAGTACGTGTTGTTTGAGCATACATTATACAGTTAATATCAGTGCAATATATGTGTAGATCAAGACACATTTTTCGTCTGAAATGTGACTATAAGCTTGAACATCACCTCATATTTGAAATTTTTTTTTTTTGCTGTTTCTGAAAAACTCCATATTTTGAGTTGTGTCACTTTAATTTGAAATATTTGGATTAGCAGGATTTAAGTGTGATTTAATTTTTATAAAAAAAATAACAACGTTTAAAGTACAAATTAAGAAACTATTTTCAAGTTCTGCTCTATATCTCTCAGTAAATTATCTGTTTCAGTAATGCTGTAATATAAAATTTAGTTATAAAACAGGACAAGTGAGAGTAAGACTCGCACCTTGAAGATTTCATACCGTTATGTCATATTACCGTAAAGCTTAGTAAGTTAGTTTCTTGACAGATATATATCCTTCTATATATAAAATAAAAGCTGCCTAGTTGTACCACAATGCTTCTTATAATTGTTGTATAATAAAATTGTAATTTATAATAAAACCCTCATACTACAATATAGGCTCAGTGGTTAGAGCAGCAGTCTTGTATACTGTGGTCCCGGGTTCGATTCCTGGCTCTGGCTAGTTTTTCACTCCAGTTGGGTTTATTGTATTTATTGCTTGTATGTCTGTATAATATTTATATATACCTTTAAATTGTAATTTATTTAATTACACTCTTTCGTTTAACTTAACTTGGTTTTTGTATATAAAGATGGAATTTTGTAATCGATTTTTCACTCATTTTCTGATAGATTAGAATTATAAACAAATCCTTCTGACCTGTACCAGGAGGAAAAATTAGCTTCTCTATTCCTTGTTTTTAGTAATTCAACTAATTTTACTGAAACACCTGAAGCTGAAACGCCCTATCATAGCAGACTCCCAGTTTTTGTCGATGTTGAATTTGAATGGGAATTTTTTTAATTTAGCCAGCTATCGCCAAGTTGGCTTCATTTATGGAGGTCTATTTTTATTGCCAAACTTGGTGAAATTTCACCTAGTATCACCAAACATGTCGAGAATTTGACGCTGGCAGATATGACTAATGTAGTTTTAAGCATATGAAAGTTGGAAATCGGTTAACTATAGTGTAAGTTAACTTAGAACCTTGAAATTTGACACAAAGGAAGGTCTTAAAGAACATATAAAAGAAAAAAAAATTGATAATCATTAATTTATGTAGATTTATTACTTGAGTTTTCCATAATTGCGATTTCTATAAGCATGGTTTTAAGGCCATAATTTTTTTTTTTTTTTTGCATTAAGTTAGAAACTCGAAATTTTTATAGAACAATGGGGCTAAGGACCTTATTATTTGATATTAATTTCAACTTGTAACATATTATTCAGAATCCGGGGTGGAAACTATCTTATGTTACAAAATAAAACTGGATAACTTATCATCGACTAATAAGTTTAATATTTACAAGGTATTTACATGTTACTATTTACAAAATAACTCAGTTAATTTAACATTACGGCTTAGCTCACATGCCTTGTCGGCAACAAATTTGTAAACATTCTTCTCTCTCGTCCAGTCTAATTTACTCAGCTTGTCAGTTCTTTTGAAAGAAAAGAAAAAAAAAAGAAAAGGAGAGAAAATATGATGGAGTGCGTATTGTTCGAGCGTTACACTCTTCCCCTCACACTGCATTACTGGTCCCTCAGATGCAGTGTGCATTTCCTGGGTGGATTCCTTCGGGATGCTTTCTGATGCCTAAAATCCTCTATTGGTCTCGTGTTTTTTTATCCTTTCGTAAATATTTGCTGGCTGGGCGTCTGACGTTTCCCGGGTCTGCCTCTAGGACGAATAAAGCCTTTAGAACCTCCACCATCATCTTGCGTGTAAGGACACAAAGCTGATATATGATAATTTCGTAAGGGTGAAAAGGGGTTTTCTTTTGTGGCAATTGTAGTGGGAGATCTTTGTTTTCCATAGTACCCATTATCATGTCTGTAACTTCCAGACCTATAATCCAATTTGTAATTATCCTGATCATTAGTTCTAAGATCATTTTCATATCTCTTTTCAAATTTGCTTGACGAATCTGCAGTTCGCTGTGCACTATACCTGTGTGATGGTTGGGAATTTCTTTGCTCCTGATAGCTACCTCTACCTGATCATCGGCCATCATAATTATAATTATTTCGAGCATGATAGTAGCCTCTATTTTTGTACCTACGAGAAAAATTTGAATTATACTTTACCTTTGAAGTAAGTGAAGCACTTTCTAGCGTTTCAGATGCATCATTAGGTTCAACCACATCCGATGAACTATTCACCAAACCTTCACTTTCTGTCATATCTTGAGATATTAAAGAATCTTTAGTCTCAAAATTTTGAGGAATCTCTGATTCATCTTGGTAAGAATTCTCTGAACCAGGTTTCTCATAACTATTTTTATTGTAATTTCCATGGTTAAATGACTGTTTAACATATTTTTGGCCATATCTATTTTTGCTTCTGTTAATAATTGGTCTATTAAAATTTCTGTTCTTACCCCTATAATCGAAATTCCCACGGCAATCTTTTACATAGCCTTTTCTATCATGTGCAGGACTATCAATTTCATCAGATAAAATTATGCCCATCCGTGGTCCTGTATCAATATAATGTTTAACTTTAGGTGTAGTCTCTTCTCCTAGTTGGAAGCTACTAGTAAATTTTTCAAGCAGTTCATTCAACCTAACTTGTTGCTCTGAAGTGAGATGTCTACCTTCATCTTCTCTAAGAAAAACGGTGTCTAATTCAACGGATTTTATCGCTAATTCACTGGGAGGTCTATATGTATCTTCAGCGAATCTATACTTCCACCTACATCTATCAGCGAAGAACCATTCTTGATTTAATACATCCAAAACAATTTTTGCTTTGCGTAAAAAATCGATTCCCAAAATTGTACGATTATTTCTGGCATTCGACAGAGCATAAAGAGTTGCTTTAACGTCGCGACCTTCAATTTTAACATGAACTTCTGTTTTATAAACTTCGGTAGTGTTTTGTAGCCCATCCGCTAATACTACGATCATTTGAGTTTTTTCAAACTTCACACCTTGGTCTTTTAATAAAGAATACAAAACTTCACCCGCAACGCAATGTGTTGCGCCAGTGTCAGCATAAGCTGTGCCAGAGAGACCATTTATGCTTATTTTTACCAATAATGTTGGTGATGTTTGCATATTACATGTGCGAAATTCTAGTGATTGAAAGTGCACCGATACATTTTTCGGAGAACAGGTTGGACACTTGGATTTAATAACTCCCTGGTTTCCACAAGCATAGCAACTTAACATTGGTCGATTTAAATTCGAAGGATAGTTAATTTTATTTCTCTTGGACTCCTTTTGATTGCCAATTTTACCAAACTCATTTCTTTTAAAATCTAAAGGCGTTTTTTCAAAGCGATTAGAATTCCCGACCTCACTGATTTTATTTGATCTCTTTATTTCTACTTTGTGTGACCTCAAATTATCATATAAATCTAACTTTTCAGCTAATTCAACAGGATCTGTTAAATTCTCCCATTGGTCTAAATAATGTTCTTTGCAATCAGGGGAAACCTTTTTCTTTAATTGGTCAGCAATAATTAATTCCGATAATTTTTCAAAGGAATTTATATTTAATTCGGATAGCCATCCCTCAAAATAGCTTCTGATTTCAAAATAATATTCTTTCCAGCTAATATTGGTTCGCTTTGGATGTCGACTAAACAAAACTCTAAACCTTTCAGCAGTTAATTTGAACCTCTGCAACAATATATCTTTAATATAAGAATAATCCTCAAATTTTTCTTCCGGTTCACGCGCTATTAATTTACCGATTTCATTTGGAAGGACTCCAATTAAATACGTAATCCACAGTTCTTTAGAAACCTTTAAAAGTTTCATTTGCCTCTCAAAAGTTATTAAAAATAAATTCATATCATCCTTTTCAGGATTAAAATCGGGTAAAATCTTTTTCAAGTCAACGCGGATTGAAGAAGTTTCTAGAGGGTTGCTTGTATTTGCAACAACATCTCTTGTTCCTGATTCTAACCTGAGCTTCTGTAGCTCAAATTCTCTTTCTTCGGCTAAACGTTTCTCTTCCTCAAGAGTCTTTCTTTCTTCTACGATATTTTCATAAATTCCCTGTACAAAATCTATGTTATCTTTAAATGGCTCACTATTTACAATTTTATCACGTAATTCGAGGACTTTATCATCGCTACTTATTTCTACTTTTAATTCTGAAGCTAATGTGATTAAATCAATTTTCTTACCCTTAGAAAGAAACGCCATCATTCGAACTAAATATGTTTTAGCTAACTTGAAACTTAACTCGTGTTACGAATAACTCTTAGCAAAATACGTAATTTTTAACATATATAGAACATAAATAACATACATCTTTCAAAACTCAATATAATGACACCAACTATTTGCCTTTTTTTTTTTTTTTTTTTTTTTTTACACAATAATATCAATCATATAATAATTAAAATAATGCCAAGCACTCATTTATAATAATAATTTCAATAATAAAATAGCTCAGTGCAACTATATAAATGTATAAAATAAAGCAAACGATTTTCATTTTTCAATAATAATTATTAGAATTATTTCTCTTATGAATATCTTCATTTAATTCAGATACCAAAATACTTGAAGCTGCAGACGACTTTTCGTATTTCAATTTAAGGAAAATATCATTCAGGCTGAATAGAACAATTCCAAAATATTTCGATTCTGGATGAATCAAAAGTACTTTTGTATAAATTTTTGTACCTTAGTATCTATATTTTCTTATTAAAACAGTTTAACACAATTTAAAATAATACTTATCTCCAAGTATAGTACTCCAAGTTGGTTTCATTTATGGAGGTCTATTTTTATTGCCAAACTTGGTGAAGTTTTACCTAGTATCACCAAACATGTCGAGAATTTGACGCTGGCAGATATGACTAATGTAGTTTTAAGCATATGAAAGTTGGAAATCGGTTAATTATAGTGTAGGTTGACTTAGAACCTTGAAATTTGGCACAAAGGAAGGTCTTAAAGAACATATAAAAGAAAAAAAAATTGATAATCATTAATTTATGTAGATTTATTACTTGAATTTTCCATAATTGCGATTTCTATAAGCATGATTTTAAGGCCATAATTTTTTTTTTTTTTTTTTGCATTAAGTTAGGAACTCGAAATTTTTATATAACAATGGGACTAAGGACCTTATTATTTGATATTAATTTCAACTTGTAACATATTATTCAGAATCCGGGGTGGAAACTATCTTATGTTACAAAATAAAACTGGATAACTTATCATCGACTAATAAGTTTAATATTTACAAGGTATTTTCATGTTACTATTTACAAAATAACTCAGTTAATTTAACATTACGGCTTAGCTCACATGCCTTGTCGGCAACAACTTTGTAAACATTCTTCTCTCCCGTCCAGTCTAATTTACTCAGCTTGTCAGTTCTTTTGAAAGAAAAGAAAAAAAAAGAAAAGGAGAGAAAATATGATGGAGTGCGTATTGTTCGAGCGTTACAAACTTTATATACTCTCAGCCGTTCCTGAGAAAAATGGTCTTGATGGACAACAAAGCTATCTTATAATTTACTTATATATTTATGTGTGGATATATGGCTGCGAATTTTACCAGATATCCAGTGTCCAGCCAAATTGACATTATTTGCGTCTCTATTAAAAAAAAAAATAATTCTGAAAGAGAGTAAATTTATGTATATTTTTTTTTATAAAGGGTTTGAAATGTTAGTAACAATATCAAGAGCTCTAAAATTGTTTGTCAATGTTAGAGGTCTGCACAGGCTCTGCCCAGTTTTCTTTCTTTAGACTCGGGCCGGCTAGGCTTGTATTTAATTCTTTTTGTGTATTGATGTCAGTTTTTTTTTATGATAGTAATATAGTACTTATGTTTATGGAATGTTTTCTAAATTACATGGTTTAATAAATTAAAGGTTTAATCTTTTTCTTCTCTTCTAAACTACATCAAATTTTTTTACTGGGTCTTCATTTCAATGTAATTTTATCTAAGTAACAATTAATGTTGTAATTTGACATTTTACATGGCTTGCAAACATATACAGTAAAATTCGGATATAACGCTCACCGCTTAAAACGCTTTCCCGCCTTTTACGCTCATTTGTTCCGGTCCCTTGAACCATACCCATAAGAACAATGTAAAAATTCCTCGCTTTTAACGCTCCACGTTTTTAACGCTTTCCCGCTTTTAACGCGCTTTTTATTGGTCCTTTGAACAAAGAAATCCCGGATATTACGCTTTGGTACTTTGGATTACACCCGGAGTTCTCATTAAAAAAAAAAAAAAATCAGCCGGCGCGGCGGTCTTTTCTCATTAGATCAGAGAAAAAAGAATTTATGCCGTCCATCTCAGAAGCACCTGTCTGTCTCTTTCTTCACACAAACTGTTTTCGCTTTTTTCATTTACACATAAGTACGTAGCATCGCTGCCGACTACAATTAGGTGCAACATGGAAGCTAAGAGTATAGAAAGAAAGACGCTGACACTTTTGAAAAAATTAGAGATTCTAAAAAATTATGACAAAAAATCACCTATTCTGAGCCAGAAAGATTTTGCGTTATCTATGAATATCTCGCCGTCGCGTCGTCTCTTCGGACTCTTCTTCAAAACAGAAAATATATTGAAAAAATGCTTCAATTGGTGGCTCAAGGAAAAAGAGAGTGAAAACAGGAAAATATGAAGATTTAGAAAAAGTTATGTACAAGTGGATTCCTGAGTCAAGACACTGTAACATACCTATCAACGGATCCATAGTTAAAGAAAAAGCTTCAGAAGTAGCTCAAAAGCTAATAATGGAAGATTTTACTCCATCTAATGGGTGGTTAGACCTATTTTGAACCCACCACGGCATTGTGTGAAAGGAGATTTGTGGAGAATCCGCTGCCATGAACATAGAAAATGCAGAATTTTGGAAAAAGAACAGTGTTCCAATGCTTATCAAAAACTGTGTCAGTTGTGATATTTATAACACCGAAGAATTTGGCTTATTTTTCAAAGCGATACCTGTGCGACTGTACTTGTTTGTTTCAACGCCGATGGGAGCGACAAACCCAAGCCTCTGGTGATTGGAAAATCGGCCAAACCTCGCTGTTTCAAGAACATCAAACGACTGCCCTGTGACTATGTACATAAACGTAAGGCTTGGATGACGGGTCCCCAGTTCATTAAATATGTTTTTGATTTAGATGTCGAGATGCGGAAGCAAAATAGGAATGTTATACTATTCTTAGACAATTGCGCAGCGCATCCCCAAGAAATACCAGATATTTCAAACGTTTCTCTGTAAATTTTACCTGCAAACACGACAAGCGTACTTCAACCGATGGATCAAGGGATCATAAAGGTTTTAAAACAACGTTATCGCAAACGTATAGTAAAAAGATTTGTAGATGAAATGGAAATGAAAAGTAGACGATCTTCTGTAACTCTCCTCGACGCCAAGAACTTCCCTAGCGCTGCTTGGGATGCAATCGAACCTAAAATAATTCAAAATTGCTTTAAAAAGGCAGGCGTCATAACGGACGCCGACGATGATATGGATGCCACTGAAGAGGGGTCAGATCCTATAGACGACGAGGACGGCAAGCTGTTTGCGAGCATCTTGCAGAAAACGCACACAGCCTTCAGAACTATCGTAACCAATTCGTACTGGGTATTAATGCAATATTATTGATTATTACTGAGTTATTTCTTCTCCCATTTGACTTTAGATCGAGATTTTTAATTTATTTGCAATAGTTCGAACCTTAGACTTCGAAACATATCATTCTGATTTCGAAATTGTAATTATGTTCGGGTATCATTAATAAAACGGGGCAAAACGAAGGTCCATATATGTGGACCCAGGGAACGAAGAGATTAATATTGATAAGACGTTATCACAAGTAACGTTAGGAGCATTGTCGACATTATAGGGGAAACTGTACAAGATGCCGCAGAAGAAGATGGCCCTGAGGAAGTTGCTGATGGCGATCTTCAAGGGCGCATCCCAACGATAGCTGAAGTAATGGAAGCTTTTAGCACTATCCGCCTATACACCGCTTCAGTAGATACCGCCGCTTCACATGAAGATATATTAAGACACAGAAACAAAGCAGAAAACTCTCTTTTATGTGGCCGTTCGCGCACCCGTCAGACGAAACTCGAAGAGTTTTCTCTAAAACAAAATAAACAATAAGTGAAAGTTTATAGTCCTCATAGTGGTGTTCAAGAATACAAATGTTACACTTTTTTTTTTTTTTTTTTTTACAAAATATTATTATTAGTTTCGTTCATAATTTTATTTTATGTTAAATATAAGGATATAGGTTCCTATTAGAAATGTTAAATATATTTTGTAGCTTTTGTTTTAATGCTAACAATTCTTTTACTTATTCTGATTTGAAATAATAATACACTATGACTATGTAAATTTGTGATATTTTAAATGAAGGAAACGTTTTTGTACCTATACTGTGAAGTTTCTACTTTAAATAATACACGAAAATGATTCCCCGCATTATTTAAAACAGATAATCTATTATTCTCAATTTTAAAATGCCGAAAACCTTCTCCCGCATTTAACGCTTTCCCGCTTTTGACGCTCTTCTAGCCCGGTCCCACGGAAGAGCGTTATATCCGGGTTTTACTGTAATTTGAAAAATTCTTTAACATTTTTGCATAAATATGTATACAATATTCTTTTAAAATAATTTTAATTGTGAAAAAAATGTCAGTTTAAAAAACAATTTTATTTCCCCAGGCCAAGATTTTTTTTTTTTTTTTTGCTTTTACTCTGGAACAGACCCAGACCTCAAAAATTTTGGCCTGTGCAGACCTGTAGTCCATGTATCTGCCCAAATAGCTTTCAGAAATGGACAGTAGGGATATTTATTTATTCCATTATGAACTATAAAGGGTTTAACTCCTTCGGGACGAGCGCCTTTTACAGAATTTTTAATCTTTTATCACTGGTTTTTTAAAACAGAAATTTTTGCCTAATTGAATCGGGAAAATGCTCGGATTAAATAAGGCAAAATTTACAGTAAAAATTTACTGGTGAGAGTAATCGCGGATTCTGAGCAACTTACGTGGCACATATACCGGTCGCTCGTCCCCAAGGGGTTAAGGAGTAGATAAGGGCTGAACCTGAAATATGTAATCATTTTCTTTTGAAGACTTGATAAAATTGCGTAATATTCGCTACTGACTATAAATTCTTTAACCCTTTTGGATCTGGCATCCTATAATAATAGGATGTCTTAAATTTATTATTATTGTGTCAAGTTGTTACTTTTTTTTAATCTCCATGCAGTAATTACAGTATAATTCGTCATATTTACTATTATTACTTTATTTATGATTCAGCATTCTAGTAATAAAACAACAACATCAACAAAAATGTTTTCTTAAAGAGACTCGATACGCTTTGAACATTTTTTTTTGTTTTTATTTAAGCATTTTAAAGTACATTTTTGGCATAATAATAACGGTCCCCTATGGGGTTTCGGGAAAAAATCTTCACGGAAATATATGTCCTGTACTATTCTGTTTATACACCTGAAGTTTCAGGTTAATTCCTCATGCATTTTTCTAGATATTTAAGAAAACGTCTAAAATCGCAAGTGACCGGTCACCTTTGATCATATAGTGTATATCGTCTCCGGAAGGCGGGAAGTGACCTGCGTTTACTGGTGTACTTAAAAGGGTTAAAATTCATATTTTTTAAAACCAATTGCATCATCGATTAGAGGAAGGCTTCAGCTTTAAGATCATATTTTTGGTTTGTCGGTGTCCCTAAAAGTGCGACCTGGAGGAGCGTTGCCCTAAGGGGGGGGGGGGGAACGACTCTTTTTTATTTTTTATTTTTTTCGAAAGGTTAGAAGCGATATTTTTTAATTGATTGCGGCATTTGAGACGTAAGAGTACGATCTTTCAGGATACGTCTTCCAATTTAGATAGCGGTGAAACTGCACAAATGGAGCTAATTCTTAAAAATAATTATGTATGTTTTTAATGCAGGTTAAAGTTTATTTTAATGATTCCCTCATATCGATGCCTCAAAATTCATATTTTTGAGATGAGTTATTTCAAAAATAAAAATAAAATATGTTATAATAAATAAAAAAAAACACGACCGAGCGTTTGGTCGATTTAGCTTAAAACAAAACTATTAAAAAATACAAATAAAATCCAAAAGTCGATTCTTCGCTTCTTCGGATGCGTAAATGGGTTTCTGCGCATGCTCCAGCGCATTTTCCCTCTCGGAAGGACAGATATAAGTTTTTAACGAGAGTGCATTGCGATTTTTAATTAATAACACAGCTTATAATTAGAAATTTAAAATTATGAGTCTCAGGCGCATTAGGAGAGGATTGTCTTCACACAAATTTTCAGCCTTGTACGTATGGTAGATTTGTCTAGCCATCGGGGACACACAGGCAGAGCGAAACTTTCTTTTACCAGTATAGATGAGCTAGGTTACTTCAGATTTCCTGCAGATTTAGAGGCAATAGTTTTCATAATTTGAAATTTAGAAAGCAGTGAAAGTGCACAAATGGAGCTATTCTTAAAAATCATTAAGTATGTTTTTAATGCAGGTTAAATTTTATTTTAATGATTCCCTCATATTAATACCTCAAAATTCATATTTTTGAGTTGAGTTATTTCAGAAATAAAAATAAAATATGTTATAATAAATAAAAAGCACGACCGAGCGTTTGGTCGATTTAGCTTAAAACAAAACTATTAAAAAACACAAATAAAATCCAAAAGTCGATTCTTCGCTTCTTCGGATGCGTAAATGGGTTTCTGCGCATGCTCCAGCGCATTTTCCCTCTCGGAAGGACAGAGATAAGTTTTTAATGAGGGTGCATTGCGATTTTTAATTAATAACACAGCTTATAATTAGAAATTTAAAATTCTGAGTCTCAGGCGCATTAAGAGAGGCCTTGGACTATCTTCACACAAATTGTCAGCCTTGTATGTATGGTAGATTTGTCTAGCCATCGCGGACACACAGGCCGAGCGAAACTTTCTTTTACCAGTATAGATGAGCTAGGTTACTTCAGATTTCCTGCAGATTTAGAGGCAATAGTTTGCATAATTTGAAATTTAGATAGCAGTGAAAGTGCACAAATGGAGCTATTTTTAAAAATCATTAAGTATGTTTTTAATGCAGGTTAAATTTTATTTTAATGATTCCCTCATATTAATACCTCAAAATTCATATTTTTGAGTTGAGTTATTTCAGAAATAAAAATAAAATATGTTATAATAAATAAAAAGCACGACCGAGCGTTTGGTCGATTTAGCTTAAAACAAAACTATTAAAAAACACAAATAAAATCCAAAAGTCGATTCTTCGCTTCTTCGGATGCGTAAATGGGTTTCTGCGCATGCTCCAGCGCATTTTCCCTCTCGGAAGGACAGAGATAAGTTTTTAATGAGGGTGCATTGCGATTTTTAATTAATAACACAGCTTATAATTAGAAATTTAAAATTCTGAGTCTCAGGCGCATTAAGAGAGGCCTTGGACTATCTTCACACAAATTGTCAGCCTTGTATGTATGGTAGATTTGTCTAGCCATCGCGGACACACAGGCCGAGCGAAACTTTCTTTTACCAGTATAGATGAGCTAGGTTACTTCAGATTTCCTGCAGATTTAGAGGCAATAGTTTGCATAATTTGAAATTTAGATAGCAGTGAAAGTGCACAAATGGAGCTATTTTTAAAAATCATTAAGTATGTTTTTAATGCAGGTTAAATTTTATTTTAATGATTCCCTCATATTAATACCTCAAAATTCATATTTTTGAGTTGAGTTATTTCAGAAATAAAAATAAAATATGTTATAATAAATAAAAAGCACGACCGAGCGTTTGGTCGATTTAGCTTAAAACAAAACTATTAAAAAACACAAATAAAATCCAAAAGTCGATTCTTCGCTTCTTCGGATGCGTAAATGGGTTTCTGCGCATGCTCCAGCGCATTTTCCCTCTCGGAAGGACAGAGATAAGTTTTTAATGAGGGTGCATTGCGATTTTTAATTAATAACACAGCTTATAATTAGAAATTTAAAATTCTGAGTCTCAGGCGCATTAAGAGAGGCCTTGGACTATCTTCACACAAATTGTCAGCCTTGTATGTATGGTAGATTTGTCTAGCCATCGCGGACACACAGGCCGAGCGAAACTTTCTTTTACCAGTATAGATGAGCTAGGTTACTTCAGATTTCCTGCAGATTTAGAGGCAATAGTTTGCATAATTTGAAATTTAGATAGCAGTGAAAGTGCACAAATGGAGCTATTTTTAAAAATCATTAAGTATGTTTTTAATGCAGGTTAAATTTTATTTTAATGATTCCCTCATATTAATACCTCAAAATTCATATTTTTGAGTTGAGTTATTTCAGAAATAAAAATAAAATATGTTATAATAAATAAAAAGCACGACCGAGCGTTTGGTCGATTTAGCTTAAAACAAAACTATTAAAAAACACAAATAAAATCCAAAAGTCGATTCTTCGCTTCTTCGGATGCGTAAATGGGTTTCTGCGCATGCTCCAGCGCATTTTCCCTCTCGGAAGGACAGAGATAAGTTTTTAATGAGGGTGCATTGCGATTTTTAATTAATAACACAGCTTATAATTAGAAATTTAAAATTCTGAGTCTCAGGCGCATTAAGAGAGGCCTTGGACTATCTTCACACAAATTGTCAGCCTTGTATGTATGGTAGATTTGTCTAGCCATCGCGGACACACAGGCCGAGCGAAACTTTCTTTTACCAGTATAGATGAGCTAGGTTACTTCAGATTTCCTGCAGATTTAGAGGCAATAGTTTTCATAATTTGAAATTTAGATAGCAGTGAAAGTGCACAAATGGAGCTATTTTTAAAAATCATTAAGTATGTTTTTAATGCAGGTTAAATTTTATTTTAATGATTCCCTCATATTAATACCTCAAAATTCATATTTTTGAGTTGTGTTACTTCAGAAATAAAAATAAAATATGTTATAATAAATAAAAAGCATTTTCAAGTTCTAAAATTTATTTCACAGGCACACCAGAAATAGCAGGATTGACGACCATTCAAATGCTAGAAATAATAAGGGGATTAAAAGGTCTTAATATCACTGGAGGAGATTTAGTAGAGGTATGTTGAAAAAAAAATTTTCTTCTGAAAATCATTGAAACGTACTTAATACTATTTCTTTTGTTAATGCAATTTGTAGATTGTTAAAACAGTGAAGAAAAAGCCACAGTGCCATATTTAAATAGCAACACATTATGACTAACATATCAGGTATTTCCTAGTCAAAGGTATGGTTCAAAAACGAAAAAGATAGCAACAGAAGATGCAAACAATAATTAAAGAAAACAAATTTCTAGATGAGAAAACAGCTGTTTTTGTTAAATAAACGTCCCTTATTGAATGGCATCATTTGATAAATCAATAGTAGATTTTATTTATTTGATTTTATTTATTTGATATTTTATTTATTTGAGAAATAATCAAATTAAATTTTAAATAAATTATTTTTTAATATTTTGCACATCAAATTAAGAAATAATTAAAAAATTAAATTTCATTCATACTGGCTTGAAAAAAATAATTATAATTGAAAATGGCTTGCATTTTTTTTTTTTTTTTTTTTTTTTTTTTTAAGATAGAAATGACATTTTTTTGAAGTAAAAGGAGAACTTTTTTACTGTACAGAAAAACAATAAAATTTGGCAGTATGCAATTTGAAAGTTTATTTCATTAAATATTCACGCACCCAATTGGGATCATTTGCTTGTA
Organism: Maratus speciosus; assembly: GCA_963932465.1. Lineage (NCBI taxonomy): Eukaryota > Metazoa > Arthropoda > Arachnida > Araneae > Salticidae > Maratus > Maratus speciosus. The sequence continues at coordinate 91,091,555 of OZ010786.1, read as the reverse complement.
AATGCAAAATTAGCTTACAATGAATCAAGCAAAAATATAAATAAATAAATACTTTGGTTGCTTTCAAATGCCCCTATAAAATAGAGGAATAAATATAGGTTTTATTTTTTTACTTTTGGTGTTGTTGCTCAATAATTTAATATTCATTTAAAATTACAAATTTTGAACTTAATTCATATATGAGCTTAAATTTTAAAGTAAATGTTTCAAAGTGAACTAATATTTCACTTATTAAGTACTGTAGAGTCCCGATTATCCGAGTTTCCGTTTTAACCGAGTTATTTTTTTCTGATGGACTTATGGCTTCCATTATTATGAAACAGTCATTATAACTGAAGTGTTAGGTGAAGATGAAAGAGCAGTCGTAAAAAGTTAGAACTCTGATTTTCTGGTCAGAATGACAAAAAAAAAAGCCATAATTTTTTATGGCCATTTTCCCCCATTCTGACCAGAAAACCAGAGTTCTAACTTTTTACGGTTGCTCTTTCACCTTCACCTAACACTTCATTTATAATGGCTGTTCCATAATAATGGAAGCCATCAGTCCATCAGAAGAAAATGATCCATTCCAAAGGTATAAGTTCAATTCAAAAAAACTATTTAATACTTTGAGCAGAAAGAAGAGGCTAACACCTGTAATTTTCATGACACTAATAGTATCACATAGCTGGCAATTTGTACGGTTTTGTTACTTTTAAAATTTAATACAAATTTTTGCCATGTTTAATCGTTGACAATTATTAGATTTAGGCGATTGAATTAGGCAAAATTTGCAGGTAAGTTTTAGTGGTAAGAAAAAATCTTAGAAATTGACAGCTTTGCAGTAGCGTAATACTGCAGCAAAAAGGAAAAGAAATGCAGCAATATTGACATTCAACAAACAAGAAATTGTCAAAGGCTTTTTCGGATAAACAATTTCATTTCCCGTTCTTCTTAAAAGTAACGGAAATGTTCATCAAAGGAATGTTACTAGAACCATAAAAATGAATGAATTAAGTGAAAATTTATATTTCATCTCCTTAGTTGGTGACGATTTGCGTAACTCCAGTTTATCCGAGGTGAGCTTGTTCCATATTAACTCGGACAATCGGGACTCTATTGTAGTATAATTCTACCCATCACTGTAGTTTAATGCTGAATCAAAGGAATAGAGAATAGTTAGAAGTGATCAATATCCCTAAACGGGCACCACAAAAATCATACGGGTGACCACAAATGAAATATACAACTTCTACATTACATTAAAGCAAAAATACAAGAAATAAGAATTTATTTTTAATGCTGAAACAAAAAATACATATAAAAAAATTTTAAGACGTTATTAGACCCCGAAATGTGCTCTTTTAGTTGCTCACAGGATATCAAACCGATAGCCCAGTTCAATCCATGTACGGTTCAAAATATCCGGTATATAACCAGAAGGAAGGTTTCGCTAATGCGTTGGTTGAGCTCATGCATAGATGTTACCTTTGTCTCATAAACGATATTCTTAATGAACCCTCAAAGAAAAAAATCGCCAGGTGTGATATCAGGAGAACAGGGTAGCCATGGCGTTAGTCCTCGACGTCCGGGAAAGTGGTGATCTAAAGACTTTCGTACCAGGGCCGTGCGAAGCGGGCGGTCGGCCCGGGCGCGGAAATTGGGAAGGGGGGGGGGCGCCAAATTTGTACTACAAACCCCGTTTTTTCTTCTTTTTTTGTAAAAAAATTTACATATTGGAACTCCCCCCCCCCCCTCAATAAAAGTAGTACGTTCATTTTTCGTTTCAAAGCTATATGTGCATAGCATGGTCCCTTACACTGCACCCAAATACAAATTTACGAATAAAGACTTCTTTCTGTTCAAAACTTGTTTTAGGTTTTTGTCTTAGTCTCTTCCGTTAACCTTCTTCTGAGTCTGTAATTTTCATTCTGTGCTTGTGACAAAAACATATGCTCTATTGCTCTCAAACTAGCATGAGGTTTTCTTCTGAGAATTCAAAAGGGTTGTAAACTGCTATACTGTTACTGTTAGATACATTTTAGGTATATTTCGTATGAAATATTACCTATTGGCGTCGTTCCTATGTTGGAATTTCTGAAAAATTTTTGCAGATCTACACCGATCATGACCCCTAGAACCCAAAATCACCCTCAGTAAAAAACTTTATATATATATATATTATATAATCACTTTCTTCTGGACACGATAACTTCCACAATTCTGCACAAATCTCTTCCAAACTGATACATAAAATCAAGGGGCATAAAATCTCGGTCAAGTTCGTGAATGGGCAAAATCGGACCAAGGGGATGGAAATAGGGAGGGTTTTGTGAAAACAGAAAAAACCCCATAACTTCTTAATTTTTGTACATATCAAATCAGTTTAAAGTTTTTATTACTTTTAAAAATAGGACTAAATATTCATGTATCACAGACTTTGGATACAATTAAAAATGGGCTCAAGAGGCGCAAAAAATAGGGTTTTTGGGAGAAAAAAATTCATAACTTCGTCAATTCTCAAGATATTAAATCCAATTAATTTTATTATACATCTCCTTAATATTATCTACAACTTTTGTATTCACCCAGAAGTTTTTGATAGGACCAATTCGTACCGCAAAAAAAAAAATTAAAAACGAAAACAAAAAAAGGGGGGGTGAAGAAGAAAAATTTTATAACTCCGTCAATTCATAAGATATAAAATCCCCATGAATTTATCGTATATCTTCTTAATATTGTCTTCAACATTTATATAGACAAGTTTTTGATAGGACCCATTCTTACAGAAAAAACAAATTAAAAATACATAGCGGTTGAAGAAAAAAATCATCTTATTACGAATGTATTCAAATCCAAGCTGCTTATTTTCTTACTCATTTTTAAATTAATTTTTGCTCTCAAACGCGTCCAATTGATAGATTCTCTTATTCAGAAACTATATAATGTACCGTAATGATCGATTTTTTGATAGAGGCAGAATATATTTTTAAAAAAATGATGTCAAATTGGGCATTTTGAACAGAATTTCCCGAAGCGATTGTGTTAGAAACGAAAAATATTGCCCTACTGAGAAAATAATTGTTTATTAATCAAGTTTCAATTAATTGAAAGAAAAATAAAAACACAGGTCGCTTATAAATCTTTTCAAAAATCACGTCAGCAAGATTCGTATTTTTTCTATTAAAAATTAATCTGAAAATGTGCCAGAAAATTTCGAGTTGTTGAGCATGGAAAAGTATTGTTTTTAATACCGCTTAACACGATTCTGATAAAATCAGATATTATATAAAAATGAAATAAAAATTCGTCAAAAGCGGCCGGATAAAACTCTTAAATTGGATTTATATGTAATCATGATTTAGTTTTTGTTGGTGCAATTAATATACTTAACTTCGAAATCTACCTCCGCCTGTAGGCCGGGCCGGAAGGGTTTTTTTCTACACTCATTTCCCAGATTCTCTTTGCCAAAATCTAAGTGCAATTTTCTCTTACGTTATTTAGTTTTTTGAAGTGTCTGAATTAAAATTAAACATAAAGTTCCAAAATAAATGCAAAATATGTATTCAATAGAATTTATTTCTGTTTCTGCACTTTTCAATTTTGTGACGCATGACACAAAGAAAAAGTGTGTGTTTGTGTGTGTGTGGGGGGGGGGGGGGCGCCAAATTGAAACTTTGCCCCGGGCGCAGTTTTCTCTTCGCACGGTGCTGTTTCGTACATCCGAAGTCCAATACGGAGGAGACCTGCCCTACTAAAAAATGATGTATTTTCCTATGGCATAGCCATTTCTGCTACACTATATGGCCAAAGGTGACCGGTCACTTGAGATTTTTGACGTTTTGTTAAATATCTAGAAAAATACACAAGGAATTAACCTGATATTGCAGGTGTTTAAACAGTATTGCATAGTTCATATATTTCCGCGAAGATTTTCTCCCGAAACCCCATAGGGGACCGTCAAAAAATTGAAAAAGACCGAATATCTTTTGGATAACACTGTAAAATCTAATGGAGCAAAAGCGTTTAAACTCGAGATTATTCATAAGTGGCTTATTGTACTATACTGTGTTTATTTTTATGAGGATAGTATGTATACTCGTAGAGAAATTAAGGTTTTTATAAAAACAGTCCTAAATTTCGCCACGTTTTTTGCTTATAATTTGCAGAGTTCTTATTATAAAAAAAAGTTCTTGTCAGAAAATATGAAGAACGACATTGTACACAATACCCCGCAATCAGAATGAAAAAAATAATAAAAATTGGATGGAAAACGAGTAGGTTTACTAAAAAATATTTCACTGCGCATGCGCGAATCCAATCAAAATATAATAAGCATAATGTGTTAGCTAAGTATATAGAGCAACTTTTGTAAAAGTCTCAAAATCATAGATTGAAAAGTCTGATAATAACCGTTTATAGAAGAAGCTCAAAATCCGTTGTTCCCAAAATGAAGCAAAAACATAAGGGGTTGTATCGATATATCCATTGATTAGTGACAATTTAGCATACACAATATTGCACGTAATACTGTATTTGGATACAATCCCTCATCTTTTTGCTTCATTTTGGGAGCAACGGATTTTGAGCTTATTCTATATACGACTATTATCAGACTTTTCAAACTATGTTTTTGAGACTTTTACAAAAGTTGCTCTATACATTTAGCTAACACATTATGCACATTATATTTTGATTGCATTCGCGGATGCGCAGTGAAACATTTTTTAGTAAACTGGCTCATTTTTCATCCAATTTTTATTATTTTTTCATTCTGATTGCGGGGTATTATGTACAATGGTGTTCTTCATATTTTCTGAAAAGAACTTTTTTTTGTATTAAGAACTCTGCAAATTATAAGCAAAAAACTTGGCGAAATTTGGGACTGTTTTTATAAAAACCTTAATTTCTCTACGAGTATACATACTATCCTCATAAAAAGGAACACAGTATATTACAATAAGCCACTTATTAATAATCTCGAGTTAAAACGCTTTTGCTCCATTAGATTTTACAGGATTATCCAAAAGATATTCGTTTTTTTCAGTTTTTTGACGGTCCCCTATGGGTTTCCGGAGAAAATCTTCGCGGAAATATATGACCTATACTATACTGTTTACACACCTGCAATGTCAGGTTAATTCCTCATGTATTTTTCTAGATATTTAAAAAAACGTCAAAAGTCACAAGTGACCGGTCACCTTTGGCCATATAGTGTATTTTCCATACTTAATGATATTCCTCATTGTATGAGACACTCAGTGCCATCTACCGTTAAGATTACAAACTTTAACATTTTGTCCATCTCCTAATAAGTAAAATGCGAAATTATCTTAGCTATATTTTCTTTAACGGAATATTGAAGTTGTATATTTCGTTTGTGGACACCCTGAATATATATTTATATTAATCTCTATTATTATTATTATAGTATATACATAAAACCACTATAAACCAATACAAATGATCATCTACAATTGTGACATGCAAATTAAAAATTAAGTTTTATCCTTTATAATTTTTTTTAAACATATCATCGTAACAAGTGATACAAGGAATTGAAAATACAGTAAACACTATATATCATAAAAATATTGGAAAAACTGGAAAAATGAAAATATTTGTAGAAATCTTCATGCCCAAATTACCTTAAGTACCACAAATAACATGTATGGTTTCATCCTTGCATGAGCCATAACAAACTTTAAAATGCAAAATTTGGGCTACCGTACTCAGTGTGTGTATATATATATATATATATCATCATCATCAACCGTTTTCAATCCACAGCTGGATGTAGGTCTCCCCCAGATTTTTCCAATGTTTCCTGTCTAGTGCTTTAGTCATCCAATTTACACCGGCTACTTTTCTGATTTCATCACTCCATCTTACTTGAGGTCGTCTTCTTGGCCGCTTTACATCTCTGGGATATCACTCTAGGGTGTTTGTGCTTCATCTATTGTCTTGTCTTCTTGCAATGTGCCCAGCCCATTTCCATTTTAGCCGTTCAATTCTTTCAATGATGTCAAAAACCTTCGTCTGACTTCTTATCCAGGTTATTCTTTTTCTGTCTCCTCTAGTTATACCTAGCATACATCTTTCCATACTTCTCTGTGTTGTTTGTAATCATTGTACCATCCGTTTTGTTAGCGTCCATGTTTCTGCTCCATAAGTTAGCACAGGCAAAACGCATTGGTTAAATACCTTTCTCTTCAAACAAACAGGCATGTTACTCTTCAGTATAATATTGTTCTTCCCAAAAGCACCCCATCCATTTCTTATTCTTCTATTGATTTCATTCATGATACTATTATCCGATGATATTTCCTGCCCAAGGTACACATAACTTTGCACTTCTTAATTTCAGTGTTGTTGTAGACGATTTTCTTTTTTGATGAAAATGAATTGAACATCACCTTAGTCTTTTCCAAGTTTATTTTTAATCCCACATTAATGCTAGCTTCTGCCAAATCTTTTAGCATATTTTCCAATTCTTCAAGACTGTTACGGAAAATTAAAATGTCATCAGCGAATCGGAGATGACTAAAATATTCCCCATTTATTCTAATCCCTTTGTTTTCCCAATCCAGCTTCTTGAAAATATTTTCTAAGACAGCAGTAAAAAGCTTAGGCGAAATGGTATCTCCTTGTCTTACCCCTCTTCCAAGCTTGATCTTTGCTTTTCCTTTGTTTAAGCGGATGGTTGCTGTTGCTTTCTTGTAAATCTTCTTTATGATATTGATGTAAGGTTTGTCAATACCAATGTCCTCCAGAAATTCTACTACTGCTGATGTGTAGACCGAATCAAATGCCTTTTCATAATCAATAAAGGCAAGGCAGAGAAGTAAATTATATTCCTTATGTTTTTCTATGAGTGCCCTTACCGTTTGGATATGATCCATTGTGCTGAATCCACTCCGGAATCCTGCTTGTTCTCTAGGCTGAGCTGAGTCCAGAGCTGATTCAAGTCTTGTCGATAAAACTTTGGTGAAAATTTTATAAATCACTGATAGTAAGCTGATCGGACGGTAGTTTTTAATGTTTTCCTTCTCTCCTTTCTTGTAAAGTAGCACCATCACAGCATTATTCCAATCTTCTGGTACATCTGACTTCTTGAGACATTTGGAAAACAATAAGGATGGCATTTTTGCAAATTCTTCTCCTGCTTCTTTGATTAGGTCGATTGTAATTCCATCTTCGCCAGGGCATTTACCTTTTTTCATAAATTTAATGGCTTGTAAAACTTCGTCTGTCATCACTGGGATTATCGCTTCGGTTTCTGTTAAATTTTCTCGTGGATCACGTAGGTTGATTTCCCTTTGATCTTCACATTTATATAGATTGTTATAGAATTTTTCGACATTGTGTACTATTTCTTTGTTGATTTTGGTGACTGTTCCATCTGACCTCTTTAGTGCAAATATACCCTTTCTCCCAAAACATAGTTTGTGCCTAGCTGATTTTAAACTTTTGTTATCTTCTAGAACTTTCTTGACAGGATCACAATTAAATTTTCTGATGTCTTCTGTAACACATTTCCTTACCGTTTTACACAATTCAGCATATTCAACTCTTGATTTAGGATCGTTTTTCGTCATTTTAAATTTTTTGCGTTTCTTCATCAATCTTCTTGTTTCTTCTGTTATTTTCTTTGTCTTATATATATATATATATATATATATATATATATAACCAATATAAGATTATATTTAGCCTTTTATATTTAGCATTTTATCATAAAAAGTCGCAGATATATGGAAATACATAAATGCTGACTTAAACCACTTTTCGATGCCTAGATATAAGTTTGCAAAGATGAAAAATCCTGTCGGATGATCGCGTCTTAGGGGTCGTACACAAATTATGAAAGAAAACAATGATTGACATTGAATTGAAAGCATTCACATTTTAATTTATGTTTAACCTCTCACCAACTTTATTTAAGCATATCTCTGCGACTTCTTATGATAAAATGTTGAAATTTTGTACATGACCTTATTAGTGTATGGGGCACATTTTACTTATTGGGGAAATTTTTTGTATGCGGACCGTATGAAAGTTTAAATTTTGTATTTCCTCTAATTTAATCCCCAGGAAATTTTAATCAATTTCATAAAATTCTGTGCCTTTTTTTTTGCGTAACTTTGTCATTTATAATGTATGTCTATGATCAATATTTAAGGAATGAAAGCTGAGGTCAGTGTTTTTGGAACATCCTGTATATACCCTTTTTTTTTTTATTCTGTATGTCTCCCATTATAAATTAATGAAAATTTTACCTTATAAAGCATTTTTCTTGATTTTTTTGAAAATATGTTAGCAGATCTCTGCCACCATTAAAGAAATTTTAGAAAAAGTTCCTTTAAAAAATTAATAAACAATATCATATTTATACGGATTTTATAGAGCATTTACAAGTCTAACAAAATCATTTCTTCAACAAATGTTGTTCTTAGTGTTTTACAGAATCAGAAAATACACAAATATTATTTCCATAAATGTATTATTAAACCATTATAACTTACTATTTCTGTTCTACTTAATTTATATATTTATTATGAAATGGCCTTACATATAAATATAGGAATTTTTCATAATTGAAACTTTTCACTCCATGCCTTTCAACATCAAAAAGGCTGTACCGTTATCATTGGAAAATAAATGATCCATTAAAAAAAATATTTCTGCTTTGCAAAACGAATAATGCTTTTGGAACATGATTTAGTAAAGTATCTAGAAATCATGCTAAATTGAATGACTACTAACCAATTTTATAAAGTTTTTTTTTTTTTTTTTAATGGCAATTTTATGCAGTAATAGGATATTTTACAATAATTATAGATTATTTCTACTTTTTAAACAGTTCATCAATGTAAAATTCCCAATTTTGTTTTCGACTTTAAAGACAAAGTAATCACAAAGTTCACAAAGTAATAAACAAAGAGTTGCTCCAAAAATGTACTTATTATGTATTTTAAGTAATTTTTAAAATGTGGTAATAAAAAGACATTTTACAATATGAATATTTATAATGTTTTGCTAGATATTCTGATCAGTTTCATAAACAAAACAAGTTGGAAATTGCTCGTCAAACGTCGCAAATGAGGTGTATTCGTACTATAACTAGTTTTATAAATATTTTTTGCACCGCATATTGTACTGAATGTATATTTTAGTGCACTTCATAAGTGCATATCCATTTCATTCTGTTCGAAAGGCTGTAACATCATTAAAATGCACTTTAAATAATTTTTTTCCCGTTGGCCGTAATGTAACGGAAAACATTTGGCTTTCCCTGTAATTAAACTATACATCCGATTTTCATAAAATTTGATATGACTCGACAAAGTTTTGCAACAATTATATATTTAAAATTTCAGACCATTCGGTTGAATAGTTTTTATTCTGCTATATGCGGAGCGGACAGACAGACAGAGGGACCGAACGACGACTATAGGTGCTGTATTTATATAATTACGAACGCACCTAAAAAGGGCTTTTTATAAAAATAATTTAAACAGTAATAAAATTTCTTATCTTGATAACAGAAGGACAATAACAAAAGGAAAAAAAAGAAAAGGAAAAGAAAAAGAAAAAAAAGGAAAACTGATATGGAATTCAATTAAGAAAATTTTAATTACGTTATGAAATATATTTAAAAAGTCGTTCTATATTATGCTTAAATAAGAATATTAATAAACACTAGGAAAAATAGAACGGTTTAATTTTCAGCTCTAAACTTTTTGAGATAAAACGTAATATTTTGATACAGGTGACAACCTCATTAGTCAATTTTTTTTATGCAGAACATTTTTCTTAGATTTGACTATTTGTTTACCATTTGTCTTAATTTATTACGAATTTAGCCATTTTCATAAAGTGCGAAAAACTCAATCAATTTTGAAATTTTTTATTCTTATCACTTATCGAATATAGAGTGCTATGAAGTGTTGTGGATAATTTAGTTTTTGGAAATCATGTCTCCTTGAATAATCATTCTAAAGTACACGGTAAAAAAAAAAAAAAAAAAAAAAAAAAAAAAAAAAAAATCTGTAATTCTGCAGATGTAAATTTACAGAAATCTGTATGCTTACTTACTAAAATTTTATCTGTACACTGTACAAAAAAAGATGTAAATCTCCTGAATTAGATTTTGTAAAGCTACAGATATCTGTAGCTTTACAAAAGAATCCATTAAAATTACCGTAATCTTGCTAAAGTTTTTTCTGTAACCCCGGGTTGCTAGCTACATAAAAAGTCCTAGGCATCCCAGTTTCCTAAAAAATTCTTAGTAACCTTACAGATTTTTTGATTTTCGGTGCAAAAGTGTATATGTTACATGAATTTTAGTTGTTGCCGTTACATAAAAGTTCTAGGAATCCCAGTTTCCTAAAAAAAATTTTAGTAACTTTACATTTTTTTTATTTTTTTATTTATTTATTTTTTTTTTTTTTACAGTGTAAACCGGTAGTTGGGGCATAAATGGTTCGATACAGATTATTTATATACGGTCGCTCTGAAATTTTTGAGATACAACTAGGTTTTTAAAGTTATACTTACAAAATTTTAGGTGTGTTCAAAGTAGTCTCCTCCAGCATCAATGCACTTTTGTAGACGAATTTTTCACAGAATAAATACCTCAAGCCATTCATTTCTTGGAATAGATGAAAAAATGCATTTATAGCTACATCAATCTCTTCTTCTGAATGAAAACGACGTCCACGTAAATTCTTTTTTATATTAAAGAATGATCAAAAGTCACACATAACTAGATCAGGTGAATACGGCGGATGTTCTATCACTTTAATTCGTTTTTGTTTAAGAAACTCAACTGTTAATCCGGCTGTATGTGAAGATGCATTGTCATGGTGAAGCATTAGTCCCCTAACATTCACTTCTTGTAGAATTTCTGGAAGACATTAGTGATATACCAGTTTGCTGTTACTGTCTTCTGCCCTTCCAACTTGATGGCTTTGACCAATCCCGTACTTCTGAAGAAAACGGCATACATCACTTTTTTCAGTGCGCGTTGTCTTTTCACCATTGTCGGCGTGGTATCATCTTCAAAGACCCATACTTTGCTTTCTTGACGTGTTGGAACGTCAAAAACGGTATGTACGTTTCATCACCCGTTACAATTTTAGAAATGATGCGGTGGCTACCATCATTTAGAAATTTAAGAGTTTCTTTACTGATTCTGACACGCTCCTCTTTTTGGTGCTCGGTTAGATTATGGGGAACCCAACGGCAAACTACTTTTTTCATATGCAATTCTTCATGAATAATTTTGTGTATGGCTGCGGATCCAATGTTAAGTTCCTTCTGTATCATTTGATAGGTACAGCGATTATCATCCATTAACATTTTTCGTATGGCAGACACATTATCCGGGATTACTGCCGACGGCGGCCTTCCTGTGTGTTCTTCATCTGAAGAAAATTGCGACCTCTGCTAAATTCTTTAAACCATCTGAATACAGTAGCACGAGCTGGAGATTCATCACCAAATGCTAATTTCAATCGTTGAATGCATTCTTCTTGATTTAATCCTGCTTTAAAATCGTATAAAATCATAGCGCGAAAATATTCTCGCGTCAACTCCATTTTCTCTTCTGTTTAAAATTTATTCTACGCTAAACAAGTTGAAGTAAGTCAGTAAAAAATCGTCTGCTGTGTTAAAATACTTTGTATTTTAAAATTAAACCGTTATTTTTATTTTGTAAATTCTCGTCTGCGCGTATCTCAATAATTTCAGAGTAACCCTCGTATTAGAGGGAAAAAGCTACTTAAGCAGGAGACTTCCAGACTTTTCTAAGATCTTGTTTTTTGTGGAATTGTGAAGGTTTTTTTTTTTTTTCAATGCGTGTAAAAAAACAAATTACAATGACTAGAGAACAGGAATTCTGCTTTTTCCGAATTTAGTGTCGCCCCCGACATTTCCATTACTTCATTTTCTTCTGATGGACTGGTGGTTTCTATTATTATGAAACAGCCATTATAAATGAAGCGTTTAGGTGAAGATGAAAGAGCAGTCGTAAAAAGTTAGAACTCTGATTTTCTGGTCAGAATGGGAAAAAATTATAACTCGGTTAAGCGAGACTCGGATAATCGGGACTCTACTGTAGTGCAAAACAAATTTCAATTTTAAGACTTAAAGCACACGCTTTTATTTTATGTAAAATGACATCATTTGCATTAATGTAGGTATTTAAAATTAAATATAGTTTATAATAGCTCCATGATTTATCGTAAATCATTCATTTATATTTTTCTCTAGCACGTATTTTCATTACATTTTTTCAGTTTTTATGGGGAAATGGCAACAAGAAGATATAATTGCTATTTTTCAACTACTTTTCATTTACTTTCTACAGAATTGGAGTACTTGAGTTGCCAAAATGAAACAAATATCGCTAAAAACTACAAAAAAATTAATATTTCAAAAATAAATGGAGATGCAGTTTTCAAACAAATTGCATTAAAAAGTACTTTTTTTTTCAATACGACGGTATAAACATTGAAAATGTGCGATGCTTAGAAGTTTTTAAAAATGCTGTAGAGTATTTAATCGTACAATGAAACATCGGCTTTTGTTTTACGTGTGTCTTATACCAGGTAACGTTGTTATTTTTTGAAGACGACACAAAATAAGGTGGGAGAAAGAAATAGCATACCGTACCGGAGACTAATAAATTTATGAATCGGAAATTATCATTATAGTCGGATTCCTCTTTAGACATTTTTTACAAGCTCCTTAATACATGTAACTTTGATTTTATTTTTAAATGATTAAATTTGTGAAGGGCTTTGAGAACAAAAAAATTTGTGAAATGTCTGGTTTAAAGATATGAATTTTGTGAAGGATCCTGTTTTAAGATGAAAATTTTGAGAAGGGTCTGTTTTGAAATGAAAAATTTCGTAAAAGATCCTATGGAAAATTTTGTGAAAAGTTTTCTTTAAAGATTCTAAATTCTTCCTAAACAGTTTCCTGATTTAAATTACGGTAAAAGTTTTAAGATTTTCATAAAATTCAGTTAATTAATAAAAAAATTGTTTTAATTAAAAAGCAAACGGTATTTAAAAAAATAATTATACTAAGAATTATTGATGCTTTCAATTCAAATAAATTGAAGAGCAAAAATAAAAATTTAAATCATACTATTTTTTTTTTTTCTTTTCAGGTTTCTCCTCCTTATGATCCAAGTGGCAATACTGCTCTTACAGCTGCTAATTTATTATTTGAATTATTATGTATATTTGCGAAGAACAAGTAAATTTAAAAAAATGTACATATTGAATGAAACAAGATGGTCTACCTTCTTTACATAACTTTACAAAATATCATCACCAGATTTTATTTTTATCCCTGGAATGCAAATCATCGATTAAGAGTTTTGTCAGACCTGGGAATAGAGATCTTATATTTTCTGTTATCACTAAAAGAGAAATAAACAAGCAGGAATTCTGCCTTTTCAGATTTTAGTGTCGCCCCCTATGAAAAAAATTAAGAATATATATAAATACTAGCTGACCCGCCCGGCGTTGCCCGGGTCCGTGGTAATATTTACAAAGAAACCTTTAATTTATATGATTTTATATGTAACTCGATTTTGTCTGAAATACGTACCCATTCACAGTGTGAAAATGGGGGAGAAGCAGTTGCAAATTGTTGAGATGTTATGCAAATTTTATTCATAAATTTTTGTAAAATTGTATGCCATAGTCATGAACAAATTAAAATTTTAAAACACCCTCTACTGATGAGAAAATGAGTTAAGAGGAGAGGAGTGAATGCTTAGTAATGTACAGGCCAAAAGCTTTAAAACGACCTCTGTCAGAAAACAACATATAAAGGATACTCATCGAAGAAAACGCTACAGTTGTAAGGACGCTTATCGTCACCCGTCTTCCAAACTCGAAATTCAACTCTCCCACCTTCTTTAAAATTTTAAAGTGTTATCATTCACGTAAGTTAATTTCAATTCTATTCGTTCTTCGTGTTAATGGTAATTTACATATGCATAGTCACCCAAGCATGGAACGTGTTTCTTGAACTTTTTATGAAGTAAATAATTTCCGTTCTTGAGCGATTAAGAGTCCATTCACATGCGATTCTTATAAAACTCCTAATATATCACAAAATGCACACCATATTAAGTATTTCATGAACTCAAGGATTTTTCACTCAGTTCTTATTCTTTTGTTAATATTTTCTCATCCTAATGAAAACATATGTTATACTTTATTGAATGTTTTCGCATTGAAAGTGCAGTGCAAAGTTTAGGCATAATTCAATAAAGCGAAAATTTTGAGTGTTCGTTATTTATAATCTATCTTCCTGTTAAAATTGTTGACTACATTTTTAGACACCCATGAACGCATAACATGCGATAAATTGTCACAAATTTAAAAAAAAATCACAAATTTTGTCATAGATCGTTGAAAAAAATTGTGAAATGATCATAAAAAAAAAAAGAATTTCATCCAACGATCTTGGAAAAAGAATCATGAATTTTGTGAAACAATCGAAGAAAAAAATTGCAAATTTCATCAAAAGATCGCAGAAGCACATGTTGAATTTTGCCAATCTGTCACTCAGGAATATCGGGAAATTCGACAAATAGTCGCAGGAAAAAAAAAATCGAATTCGTCACAGATAATTGAAAAAAAAATGCAAATTTCGCCAAACAATCTTGGGAAAAAATCATGCATTTTGTGAAATGATCGCTGCAAAAAGCCCTCGAACTTCAGTAAACAATCGAAGAAAAATATTGCAAATTTCATCAAAAAATCGCGGAAATGTATAGCAAATTTTGACAAAAGAGTGCCGAAGCGCACACTGAATTTTGCCAATCTGTCGCTGAGAAATATCGGGACCTTTGGCAAATAGTCACCAAAATGAAATAAATAAAATAACAAATTTCATCATAGATCGTTGAAAAAAAAAACGGAAATTTCGTCAAACGATTGCTGAAAAAAACCCAGCGAATTTCAGTAAACAATCGAAAAAAAAATTGCAAATTTCATCAAAAGATTCGGAAATACATAGCAAATTTCGTCAAAAAAGTGCAGAAGCATATGCCAATTTTGCCAATCTGTCGCTGAGAAATATCGGGAACTTCGACAAATGGCCGCGGAAAAGAAAACACAAATTTTGTCACTGATCGTTGAAAAAAAAAAATGCAAATTTCATGAAACGATTTCGGGGGGGGGGGGGGCGGGGAATCGTGCATTTTGTGAAACGATCGCTGAAAAAAAACGTGAACTTCAGTAAACGAAGAAAAATATTGCAAATTTCATCAAAAGATCGCAAAAACACATAGCAAAATTTGTCTAAAGAGTGCAGATTACAAATTTTGCCAATATGTCGCTGAGAAATATCGGAAACTTCGACAAATGGCCACGGAAAAGAAAAACAAATTTTGTCACTGATCGTTTAAAAAAAAATCGTGAAAAAAAAAACGCGAATTTCGTGAAACGATTGCTGAAAAAAAACCCGCGAATTTCAGTAAACAATCGAAGAAAAATATTGCAAATTTCATCAAAAGATCGCGGAAATGCATGGCAAATTTCGTCAAAAAAGTGCAGAAGCATATGCCAATTTTGCCAATCTGTCACTGAGAGATATCGGGAACTTCGACAAATGGCCACGGAAAAGAAAAACACAAATTTTGTCACTGATCGTTGAACAAAAAAAAAAAAAAAAAAAAAAAAAAAAATGCAAATTTCATGAAACGATTTGGGGGGGGGGGGGGGGGGGGGGATTGTGCATTTTGTGAAACGATCGCAGAATAAAAAACGTGAATTTCAGTAAACAAAGAAAAATATTGCAAATTTCATCAAAAGATCACAGAAACGCATAGCAAAGTTTGTCTAAAGAGTGCACATTACGAATTTTGTCAAATGGCCGCGGAAAAGAAAAACACAAATTTTGTCACTGATCGTTAAAAAAACCCCCACAAATTTCATGAAACGATTTGGGGGGGGGGGGGGGAGCATCACAAAAAATTTCAAAATAGTAACTCAATAAATAAAAATTATTTTAAAATAGGTATGTCCCGGACCTCCTTAAATGAAACAGAGTTCAATAACAAATCTTAAAATCAAAACATACATCTTATACTTTTGCTAAGAAATGAAAAGAAAACATTCAGTGAAGCGTTGATTCAGCAAATATGTGAAAAGTTTAGTTTTCAGGTGAAAAAGTTTGTAAATGCCTACTTTTATGACAATTTTGTGAAGGGTCCTGCTTTGATTTGAAAAAAATTGTGCAGGGTCCAGTTTTGACATAAAAAATGCTGTGAAGGGTCCAGTTTTGACATGAAAAACGTTGTGAGGGCTCCTGTTTTGAAATGAAAAATTTTGTGAGGGGTCCTTTAAAGAACCCAATTTTTCCTAAACAGATCCCTGTGCTTGTTACATATCATGACTTTGATAAGAAATGAAAACACTCAGTAAAGTGTAAAAAATATGTTTTCATTGGGACTTGTTATGAAACTCATAATATATGGGGAAGTGGAAAAAAAAATATAAAAGAAAAACCCAAATAACTTCATTCATTTCCCCTGAAAAGAAATATTTGTTTTAATCCTATTCTTGGGGGATGACAACATACATCTCTTAATCACCCGAGAACGGAAATTATTTACTGAATGTTTCCATTTCATAGAAAGTACAGTTTTCATCTTACACTTTACTATAAAATGTACAGTTCTATTTTTACTAAGAAATGAAAACATTCAGTGAAGCGTTGATTCAGCAAATTTGAAAAAAAAATAATCAGCAAATTTGAAAAAAAAATAATTACTTTAAGATCCCAGAAAGTTCAAGAAACATTATACTATTTCATTCTTGGGCCACTACGCGTATGTAAATACATATTAATACGAAGAACGAATACAATTTAAAGTAACTTACGTGAATTGTATTATATCACTTCTTATAATCAATATAAAAAACATTTTAAAATAATGTCAATAAGATTAAATCTTATAGTAACAAAATAAATAAAGCATGGAAAATAAACAGTGCAATTTCCCGCTACAGTTAGGCTAGGAAATGCAGCCGCTGTATCTCATATTTACCACCTTCTCTCATTGACTGATTTCTTCTTTGCTGCGGATTGGCTTAGAGCTGTAAATAGCCTGAAACCCGTAACGTTTTATTGCAGCGGATTGGCTTAGAGCTGTAAATAGCCTATAACACATAACGTTTTAATTACGTTTTAATTTTTTTAAAAATATCTAAATTGAAATTTTAAAATCCGGCGGTGAAGTGCACTTTCCGGTAATAGCATCTACACATGACAAAAATTTCAGAGGTTTAGGTGTTATAATTTCGGAGCTTTCCGCGGTCAGGCAGGCAGGCAGGCAGACAGACATCTCTTATTTTATATATATAGATAAATAGTACAATACATATTTCAGTTTTAAGACTTAAAATACACGCTTTTATATTATATAAAATGACGTCATTTGCATCCGCTGAAGCATTCCACATTTACGATCCAGTGTTAATCAACATCTATAGAAAAGTATGCGTAAGAAGTCACTATCGCGGAATAACACACAAATCCAGCAAAAAGCGATGGCGTCATTCAAGAAACTCGACAAAAAAAAATCGGGTATCTAATATTAATATGGATACTGCAAATTAACTATTGTTTATAATATCTCCTTGTTTTATCAGAAATCATTTATTTATATATTTTGAAAATTTGGAAAATGTTATTACACACGGATTTATAAAATTGCATTCTTTCAGATTTTTAATAGGAATTAAGTAAATGTGGACAAAAAAAGTCACACATATAGGGCTGCCACAGGCGACTATCTTTTAATTCTATTTCGCACGACTTTTTCAAAACAAAACTTTTTTACATACGCTTTACCAACATTTGCAAGAGAAATATATTGAAGAATGCATTTTTTAAAAATTGAGGTGCGCACAGAATATAAAAATAGTACCTGTGGCAGCTCTACACATATATATCTTAAAATACCTTTTTATAGCAGGCAATATTCTTGGCATAGCAAGTATTTTAATTACAATTTTTTTTTAATGAAAAAAATGGCAACAAAAATATACAGCAATCTACTATTTTCCCTTTACTTTCTACAGAAATAGAGTACTTCAGTTGCCACCATTCGGGAAATGGCTTTAAAAACTACAAAAAAATTAATATCTCAAAAATAAATTGAGATGCAGTTTTCAAACAAATTGCATTTAAAAGTGTTTTTTTCCCCTATACGACGGTGTAAAAATTGAAAATGTGGCGATGCTTAGAAGTTAAAAAAATTGCATTAGGTATTATCAGTATTTAACCGTACAATAATACTTATGTAACGGAACGTTATTTTTTAGAGACGACATTTTAATTGTTGCCCGAAAGAAATAGCATATCGCGGACTAATAAGAGAAATTAGCAATAAACTCTTTTTACAAGTCAAATGAGCATATTCTATGAAAAAGTTGGTGTGTTTATAATAGTTAAAATTTTCTTTTAAAAACATAAAAATAAAATAAGCACTTGGAATAAAAAATCTTAAAACTTATACTTTTCATTAATATAAAAAAATTCCCTGAAATTTTCTTATTAGTTAATTAATTTAAAAATTTTAAAAATAGTAATATGCTTTATATACAATTATTTCTACATTATTCAGAAAGAGTTGTTTAACAAATTAGGAAGCATAAACAGTTAGTTATATATAAACATATAATAGGGTTAAAGTAGATATAACTATTTACTATGGATTTTCATAATCAGAACGAGAAAAGAAAAGTGAATTTTTTTTTTTTTTTTTTTTTTTTTTTTTTTGTTAGTTATTGCATTATTGATTATAAGAAAATCTTTCAGATTAAAGTTTAAGGTTATACCTGTATCAGCATGAATGAGGGCATTTTAATAAATCTCACATAATGAACTCGCATGCATAATCTCATGGTCGTCATATGTTCTTTCAACAAACATTATTTATTATAAAACACCACAATATAATGAATATATAGTAGAACCTCGATTATCCGAAGTAATTGGGACCGACTATCTTTCGGAAAATCGAAATTTTCCGATAATCGAGAATGCTTCAATTTTAAGAATAAGGACATATACACTATTTCTTATTATGGTAACAACTGCTTAATAAAAATAAAGAAATAACAAAATAGAAACAATAATAAATTACTTGAATTTTAATTAAAAAATATATTACACAAGGGTTTGAAACAAAGTTTTGTTTGTCGCAGTTTCGATTGCCTTTGCTTTGCAGCTCTATCCGGAAGTTTTTTTAATACTATTAGTTCACAAGTATCACGGTCTTTCAGCTGCTCCAGCCATGCCCAAACTTTTGCAAAACATTCAAAAGCTTCAGAAGTGCTAATTTGTTCGTTTTCTTGACACACATCGTTGTCGTACATCGTTGTCACACACCGTGAAAAAAAAAGGTTTTTTAAAACTGATTTCGGTTAACCGAGAGTTTCGGTTAAAAGAGTTTTGGATAAAAGAGGTTGTACTGTATATCTAATTTATAACTTACAATTTCCTTTCTTTCAAATCTCTATAAAGCTCGAAACTTCTCATATAGCAAATATACTATAATTTTATCCGCCCCCCTCCTTTCCTCATTATTATTATTATTATTATTTTTTTTAAATAGTAAGTAATTTATAAACAAAATTTTAATTACATATATGCATAACTACTTAAATTACATATGCAGTAATTCTTACGGGAAAAAAAAAATGTTAAAATGATCTGAATACTATGGGCTTGAAGGCTTTAGAAATGAAAAATTACTGACCATAGTTTCTTATTCAGATCTTAATTGTATTTTTGTTTTCTTAAGTAGATTTTTACGTATAAAATTAATTAAGAAAAGAATTTTTAAAATAACAATTTTTTTTTTTTTCAAAATAGCACACACTGGAAGTGAAATATTAATTTTTTGTATAAAAGAATCATTTGTTTTTGCTCATTGGTTAAAAAAAAAAAAAAAAAAAAAGCTCTTAGTTCAAAAACTGGTTTTTAACATACAGAATGTACAATCGTGGGGGGAAAAAAAGTAAACACCCCCTACTAACTCCTCAACAAATTATTGTAGAAGAAAGTTACTGGTACCCAACGATTGGAAATAAAATCTACTTTTAAATAATGTATATAAAATTGGCTTAGAGGGCCATCTACATATTAAAACGAACCATAACTTTGTTTTTCTTTTTCAATAGCAATACACAATTCTGACAGCATAAATGAATTCTACACCATTTAATTAGCCTAAAAACAAATTTTTATGCAATTCGTACCATAAGTTTTCGAGAAATTAATTATTTTAAAACGAGCGTATTTTAAGGGCTGTATCCAAATTGAAGTTCGGTACTCGATTGTTAACCGAGAGAGCCCCCTTCTTGATGAAGGCACCTTGAGGGTCATTCAAGCAGTCAATGAAGTCTGCTAGATTACAGGACAGCGTAAGAAATTTCAAAATATCTACTCACTTCTGTCATAGACGGCCCCTTAAACCATCATTTTGCCGTTTTTTAAACATAATTTGAAAACTACTTGGATGAAAAATGTGAAATTTTGGATTTCTATAAAGCAGGACTTAATAAATCTAAATCTATCAAAAAAATTGTAGGTTACAATTCATAATAGTTTCGAATATTAATTTCATAATTCATATCATAAAATTATAAAAATTGCAAATTCAACGTATTTATGTTTGGGTATATTAGTATTATTGCTACACAAAAAATTAGTATATTAAAAGCATAATTTCAGGAGATATAAATAAAAATATGAAAAGTAATTTAACATTAGAAGCACTAAATTTTGAATGTTTATAATTCAAAAACTTATTATTCAAATGACTTGAAATTTAGTGTCTAGGCATAGTTTCAATCGAAGATTTGGAATATCTCGTTAAAATTGGTTATTGCCATTGAAAAAATGAAGTTTGGATTCGTTTTAATATGTAGATGGTCCCCTAAGCAAATTTTATATACATCATTTAAAAGTAAATTTTATTTCCAATCGTTTGGTACCAATAACTTTCGTCTACCATAATTTGTTGAGGAGTTAGTAGGGGTGTTTACTTTTTTTTTTTTTTTTCCCCACGACTGTACATAATTTTTTCCATAAATCAATAGAACATCATTCACGATTTCAGCTAAAAGTTTGAAAAATATGATTTTTAGAAAAATACGTTGAAACTTTGATATAATGATTCTATTCGAAAGATTTTAGTACTTAAAAATTATCATAATTCCATAATTTTTATATATTTCTTTGACATTTTTGTACTGTCTCTAAAGATTGTACTATCAAAAATATTAATTTGTGATATTTAAAGAATAATGTTTAAGCCATGGCAGAGCGTCGTGGCTTAAATATTTGTTGTTCTTAAAACATATTTTCAGCTTAAATGAAAGGTGATAATAATTTTCAATTTAACTTATTAAACTTCTTTATTCACTAGACAACTTTGAAGGTTTTTGTGAGGCTACAGTGATATATATATATATATATATATATTTAACGTGTTTAGATAATTATAATCAAAATAAATAGGAGCTATTATTAGGATGAGCGAAGCGAATCTTCTACTAAGCTACACAAATAACATTTTGTCATACACTTTACAAAAGAAAGAAAAAAAAAAACTATTGAGTATTTTGACGTGAAATTAAACATAAAAATAAATTATGATTTGTAGATTTGCACAATATTATAATTATTTTTTTTTACAGAATAACCTTAAAAATTTTTATTATTTTAATTAATTTATTTTACATGTTTTTCCATTACGGACACCTTTTTACAAACAAAAAATGAAACACGTATATTTTCAGAAGAAAAAATAAATCATGGAGTTAGTAATTATAGATCATGACAAATTAAATTCATAAATGATAAATCAATAATGATAAATCATGATTAATTAAATAGTTTCACGATTTCTTTTATGAAAATTTTAAAATACCCTTTTAATGAAAATTATAGCATATTTTTAATGAATTAAAATTTGTGAAAATTCGATTATTTACATTCAGTTATAAAAGTATTTTCAGCGTTAAGAATTCAAATACACAATTTATTCTTATTATGTGATCGTTTACTCAGACGCTACTTAAGCATTTTAAAAGAATTATATTATGATTATTTTTTTTTGTAAAGTGGCAACAAAAGCATTGTAAATAAATAAAATAAATTGTTAAATTCGTTATACCATAAATAAAAAATTACGAGGAAATTTTTAGTTATTTGGCTGAATTTACATTTCTAAAATTAAAATGCGCCAAAACATGAAATAACGTTTTTGCCGCACAGATGTCATGTACAAGCGATTTTTTTCTGACGCCAATGTCATATACGCATCGGGTTCTTAATTGGCGCCAAAGTGTTGTTATTTTGTTTGATATGGTAACGAGGTTTTCGCCAAATCGGCGTCAGAAAAAAATCGCTCTAATATATGACATCTGTGCCGTTTTTGCTTAATAAAGATGCAAAAATAATATAAAAAAGTATTGTTACTTTCAAATATTTATCTTATTAAAGAATGCTTCGCGAATCCAAACAAAGCATGACTTTTGCTAATTTTTTAAAAAATAACTAGGAGCGCTGCCCCCTACGAGCTACGCTCGTCAACCCCCGTTCAGACACCGCAGACTCTAAAAGCATGCTAATTTGATCGGCTTAAAAAATATTTCGGAAGATTGAATTATAAGTTTAAAAACAGTGGCGATCTCCCTATAAACGGGTTTCTATTCATTTCTCTTTGATTGGGAAATTTTAAAGCCAAATCAGCGGCTGTTAAATGATACAATGGCTGTTTCCGTCTTTGATTAAATAAAATCAGTTGACATTTCAAAATAAGCTAATATAAAATGAATTAAATAAACAGAGTCTTTGCCTCCCGGTATTTTTTAGCAAAGCGAAAAGAAAGTATTTTTTTAATGACACTTTAAATGTATCGTTTTTGATCTGACGTAATTTTCACTTAACTTTTCTTTCTCCTTTTACTATTCACGTGAAAATAATTTTGTTAGAAATGAAATATTATTTGCGTTATCCTAATAAAAATTGTTGAAAATATCATCTTAAAATATTACATAAATGTCTCGCGCAATTTTTAAATTTAAACTGTTTTGCAATATTATTTTTTGTTCATTTTACGTAATGTGTAATGTAACGTAAATGTGACGTAATTTCTCCTATTTAAGACTTCTAACGCATGCTAATGAATTTATTATTTTACAACATTCTTTCACTTTTAAAATTCAAGTGTAATATGGTTTTTATGATAATTCTCAATGAGTTCCTGCTTTTTATATTTTCTTGTTATAATAGTCACGTGTAAAATAAATTTTTAATTTGAAGCAAATATTATTATTTGCCCTGTTTATACAGTTGGCAACAGTTTAAATTAATACCATTTTCTAAAATGTGTAAAAAAATATCTCTCGAAATGCTAAAAATTTGAATTTAAAATAGAAATAAAACCTCAAAAAATGAGTCAAATTAATAAACTGAGTGCAGTCTGCACACCGGGAAATTCTGACGCCTAAAATGATCTAAAAATGATTAAATTCCGATGTACAGTTTTTGCTCCTATAAAACTTTTTTAATGGAACGATTTTGTCCAACTTTAGCATTAAATTTCTCTTTAAATATTCCTTCGATTGGAAAACTGTCTGCATCAGCGTGTTTATCAATTATTTCTCTATAATTCCACCGATTTTCATATTTTTGTATGCAATATTTTGCTTAATATTAACGAAGAAAGACCTCCGGTCACAAAAAATTCAAAACCGGCGGCGGCGGTGACAGCGGTAGTTACTTTTTTTTTAGAATAGAGAGATAACGCCTACAAATATTATGCATGCCAAAAAACAAGGGAAAAAAGCACAATATAACCAAGGGCATTCAAAAATGAGATGATAATCTACAAATAAATGTTTTATATTTGTTGCCTAAAATTGTAGTTTATACTTAGTATTTCTCTATTCTAAAAAAAAAGTAACTACCGCTGTCACCGCCGCCGCCGGTTTTGAATTTTTTGTTACCGGAGGCTTTTTCAAGCAGGCTCACGTTTTGAGCACTTTATCGCCAGAGTAAGGGTTGGCGCGGTGATGAATTCAACGCTACGCACCCTTTTTTGTTCGTGACGTCGTACCAACACCGTCTCGATATATATACATACGACCAATACCGTCTCTTCAAGACGGTATTGGTCGTACGCGTAGCGAACAGCAACCTCATTCCTTTGCTGAGAAGAAGAGATGTGCTTTTTTTCATTTGTTTTTTCCGCAAATGTAAAAAGCTAGACGAAATGTTATTTCGCCGTGGTTTGCAATTAGAACCTTGCTTAAAACAAAAATCTTTTTCGGATTAAAATAACTTTTAATTGCACAAATATATGTAATTCAAACATAAGTTATTTTTTTCAGTTCTATAATATTCATTTATTTCATTAATTCGCTATATGTTCGAAGAAATAGAGAACGTATTTTAAAAAACAGACGTAAAAATTTTCTTTAATAAATATAATTGTATTGATCATGTTTTTATGACACAATTGAACATAGTTTTATTAGTATTATTACTGAATTAATTTAGTTTTTTTATTATTAAGCGGCATAATTGTGTGACTTGTTGATTGCATTAATAAAACACATTTTCACTGAAATAATTCATTAAAAATTAATTGTTTTTAATTTAATTGCGATTAGAAGTTAATAGGAAGTTGAAACTAAAATCAATTCGATTATAATTAGATTGAACGATAAAGCATCAATTATTTAGCCGTATCCTGCAATTAAATCTATGAGCTAAAATAATTGCAAGTTGATGCATGCAATTAAATCAATTACTATTACATTTTAATATTGTTAAAATTTTATCATTATTTGAGTTTTTATGAAAAAGACATTGGTCTGTCCCTAGTGAACAAAATTAAAAATCTTTAAAATTCTTCAGTTTTTTATTTAAAAATTTTTGCCATATTTTTAAATATTATTTCGCCTTAGTTGTTTTATTTATTATTTAAAAATAATAATTCGTCATATTTGAATAAATCATGTAAATTCTTCTCTCGAATGAAATCCCCCCCCCCCCCCCCCCACACACACACTTTATATTTCGTCATTCACACACATATTGCTCTATTTATTAAGTTGAAGTGGCAATAAAATAATGCTCAATCGTCTGAGGCAACCTCCCATTTCGAATTTTCTCCCCCTCCCCTCCCCCACCCCATCCTCTCCTCCATCACACTACTTTTTGCCCATTTAAAATTCATTGTTGCCTTGCAGAAAAGATTAGTTAAAATTGTGTCTGAAATGTTAACTATTCCTTCGCTTATCCATAACAGTGCATAAAGTTTACTGCTTTGCTCTATCTGTTGATTTTTAAGTAACAAATAAGTAATTTACCATAAAAAAAGATAAGGAAACAAATAGAATGAAAGATTAAAAAAAAAATAATAAGGATTAACCTTTTGTGCACACGCTTTCATTTTTTTTTTTAATTCTTTACAGTTTTTTAAATTTTCTGTCCTATTTATTACTTTGAAGTAAGTAACTATAAGTAAAAGACCAACTATTCAAATTCTGCCCCCCACCCCGAAAAAAAAGAAAAGCTCGTTTTTGTTCCCCCCCCCCCCCTCCAAAAAAAAAAGTTAAATATTCCAAGTTTTTAATTTTTTGTTTGTTTTTTCTATTTGTTAATTGATAAATTTTACTATTTAAATCTATATCCCCTCACTATCATATACAGTTAAAAAATTTCTCTAATGATTTTATTTGTTACTTTGAAACAAAAGATAGCCATTCAATCTTCCGTCTACCCCATCTCCCCTTAAGAATTTCATCTCACATTAAAAAGGCAATTTCTAAACATCCTGTTTGGGGGTGTGAAAGGCTTTTTTTTCCTTTCTTGGTTTGGCCTATTTTCACTCGACTTTGGGGGTTGTTTCTGCAGAATGATTTGGTATTAAATTAATTATATAAGTTCATCGCAGAAAATATAGTAATTTTCTGCCACAGGTATTTTTTAAAATCTGTGTTTATATGCATCAAAATGCACTGAAACTGCGTTAATTCATGATCCCCATAAATCCATCTTTATATGTAATCAAATATCTAAATATATGAAGGTAATGAGTTTTTGTTTAAGAGGTATGGAATTAATAATGCTCAACTGAATGAAAATTTAGATTTTTGAGGGGATCAAATAATCAAAATTTCAGTCTATATCATCAAAAGTAATAAAGGCCTTCGATAAAACAGAGTATAAGAATTCGTAATACAATTTCTTTCGAAGAAGATTTCTTTTCATCTAGAACACATAACTGAAAATATTTCTTTAATTTGGGTAGGACTGTTATTCTAAAATATGCTAGTTCGTCTTCCGCCATTTCGGTTCAAAACAAAACACAAGACGACGATTGGCGTTAGAGCTGGCTGAACGCTCTCGCTTTCGCCAACTCGCCAAGGCTGGTGCTGAAAACGTGAGCCTTCTTGAAAAAGCTTACCGGAGGTCTTTCTTCGTTAATATTAAGAAAAATATTGCATACAAAAATATGAAAATCGGTAGTATTATACAGAAATGTTTGATATACACGCTGATGCAGACAGTTTTCAAATCGAAGAATTATTTTAAGAGATATTTAATGCTGAAATTGGACAAAATCATTCCACTAAAAAAGTTTTATAGGAGCAAAACTATACATGGGAATTTAATCTTTTTTAGATCATTTTACACGTTTGAAGTTCCCGGTGTGCAGACTGTATTCTTTTTTTAATTTGACTCATTTTTTGAGGTTTTATTTCTATTTTAAATTCAAATTGGCAGCATTTCGAGAGATATTTTTGACATATTTTAGAAAATGGTATTAATTTAAACTGTTGCCAACTGTATAAACAGCGCAAACAATAATGTTTGCTTCAAAGTAAAAATTTATTTACACGTGACTATTATAAACAGAAAAAAAGATTTCAAGCTAGAATTAAATAATTATGCATAAAAAGCAGGAACTTATTAAAAATTACGTCATAGAAACTATATTTACACGTGAATTTTAAAAGAGAAAGGACATTGTAAAATAATAAATTCATTAAGATGCGTTAGAAATCTTAAATTGGAGAAATTACGTCACATTTACGTCACAGTACAGTTATTATATAAAATGAACAAAAAATAATATGCAAAACAGTTTAAATTTGGAAATTGCGCGAGACATTTACTTGATATTTTGAGATGATCTTTTCAACTATTTTTGTTCGGACAGCGCAAATAATATTTCATTTCTAACAAAATTATTTTCACGTGAATATTAAAAAGAGAAAGAATAGTTTGGTCAAAATTACGTCAGATTAATAAACGATTCACTTAAAATGTCTTATTTAAAAGAACTTGCTTTTCGCTTTGTTAAAAAATACCGGGAGACAAAGACTCTGTTTACTTAATTCATTTTATATTAGCTTATTTTGAAATGTTTAACTAATTTTATTTAATCAAAGACGAAAACAGCCATTATATCTTTTAACAGCAGCTGATTTGGCCTTAAAATACCCAATCAAAGAGAAATGAATAGAAACCCGTTTATAGGGAGATCGCCACTGTTTTTAAAATTATAATTCAATTTTCCGAAATCTTTTTAAAGCCGATCAAATTAGCGTGCTGTTAGAGTCTGCGGTGTCTGAACGGGAATTGGCGAGTGTAGCTCGAGGGGGCAGAGTCCCCTAGTTTTCTATAAAGAAAATTACTTATGTTATTTAAATTGCATGTAAAAATAGAAAAAAATGGGGTTAAACATACAATTTTTTTTTACACAATAATCTCTAAACAATTCTTACAATTAAGTTCCCATTTAACGAAAAGATTATAGGCCCCAGTTGCAACAGTTGCATTTATTTTTGCAAAAATTGGACAATGGGTTTGATAGCTAAACAATTCTGGACGAAAGAAAATAGACATTTTCTTTTTTAACTGAAATATTCTTGTAATATTTTTGTATTTTACAATTCACTCTGATCTTATGATGCTGAAAATTTATGTTTCTCCAAAATGTGAATTAATTTAGTAAAAGTTTTTTTTAATTAAAAAAAAAGAAAATTTATTGATTTTATTAATCTGATTAAAGCATATAGAAAATTAAATACTGTATTTTGTTGGAAAACTAGTCGGATGTGCCAATCCAAAAACTTTCTTCTATCTCATACATTTTAATATTTCAAAAAGTAGTTACAGATTTTAATACTTTAATATTATTAGTTCAATAAAAACCAACTTTGATTTTCATCTTAAATTACTGCTTCAGTCAATTAGTCGGAGTTAAAACGAGTTAACCTCGATCAAGATATTTATTAAAATAAATAGTATTTCTTTATTCTGTTGTACCATCAGCAGTTTTGAATGGTCAGTTTAGCAGGACGCGAGTTCCCGTCGCTGCACGAGCCTCCAATGGACAATAGAACTAAGAAAAGTCGAGGAAATTATACAAAAATTGCTATCACAGAGCCCCTATCCGGAAGTATTTCAAAATTCAAGGAGGGACGTGCTGGTGATAGCAAAAAATATACACAAAAAAATTTATTCAATTCTATGCATAACTTCATACACTTTTCGATAGTACAATAAAGAAAATAGCACAAAATTCGCTATTACAGCGACCCATTCCTTCAGAATATTTCTCAATTAAAGGAGGACCTGCTTGCCACAGCCAAAAACATTCACAAAAAGGTTTGTTCAGTTCTATGCATAACCTCATATACTTTTGGATGATACGATGGCGGCACACGGACAGACAGACATTTTGTATAAACATGTTTTTGGGGATATCTAACCCCTAAAACGTGTAAATCCGTCGAAAACCGGAAGTCGAAAATTTTTTCGAATACAATACTTTCTTCTATTGAAGACGGAAGAAAGTAAAAAGAGGCAAAGTATAAAATTTTAAAACAACTTATTACACCCCCTATTAGTATGACTATGTAAATTTATCTTCAACATTTATTTTAATTTACAGGACAAACCTTAATATCCTTACTGGCGGGATAAAATTCCATTGAAAAAAAGTTATAATTTTTGAAAAATTCAAGTGCACTTTTTTTTCAGAGCACCAGAACACAAGTGGAAACGTTTTACCTTTGTAAAATTACTAAGTTTTTATTATTTTCATATTAATATTTATTTCAACGCATAGTATAATATTGTAAATCGTTTGGAAAGCCGAGTGGAATCACTCCAGATATTTTTTTAGACAAACTAGTTGGATGTGCCAATCCCAAAACTTTCTTCTATCTCATATATATTAATATTTCAAAACGTTGTTGCAAATACCAATAATTCATTTTTATTAGTTTTATTAGTATTTTTATTAGAATTATACATAACTTCATACACTTTTCGATGGTACAATATTGAAAATTGCACAAAAAATCGCTATTATAGCGCCCCCTTCCGGTGGAATTTTTTAATATTCAGGGAAAACCTTCTTGTCATAGTCAAAAGCATACACAAAAAATTTGGTTCAGTTGTGTGCATAACTTCATACACTTTTCGATGGTACAATCTCAGACACAGGAAAGAAAACTTAGTTCTCTAATCTGAGGCTGAGGGTGCAATATTGAAAATGGCACAAAAATCGCTGTTACAACGTCCCCTTCCGGCGGAATTTTTTCAAATTCAGGGAGGACCTTCTTGCCATGGCCAAAAACATACACAAAAAATTTGGTCCAATTCTATGCATAACTTCATACATTTTTCGATGGTACAGTATTCAAAA
This sequence comes from Maratus speciosus, assembly GCA_963932465.1. Lineage (NCBI taxonomy): Eukaryota > Metazoa > Arthropoda > Arachnida > Araneae > Salticidae > Maratus > Maratus speciosus. The sequence goes on along the minus strand of OZ010786.1, from coordinate 91,061,791 downwards.
TGCACAAAAATCGCTCCCCTACCGGCGGAATTTTTCCAAATTCAGGGAGCGCCGTCTTGCCATATTTAAAATCACACACAAAAAAATTGGTTCAATTCTATGCATAACTTCATACACTTTTCGGTGGAACAATATTAAAAATGTTCAAAAATCGCTAAACAGTGCCCCCTACCGGTTGAATTTTTCCAAATTCAGGGAGGACTTTCTTGCCATGGCCAAAAACATACACAAAAAATTTGATTCAATTCTATGCATAACTTCATATACTTTTAGATAGTACAATATTAAAAATGCACAAAAATCGCTATTACAGAGCCCTTTACCGGCGGATTTTTTTCCAAATTAATGGAGGACCTGCTTGCCATAGCCAAAAACTTAAAAAAAAAAAAAAAAAAAAATCGGTTCAATTCTATGCATAACTGTATACAATTTTTATGGTACAGTGGCGACACACGGGCAGACAGACATTTTATATAATCATGTTTTTGTGATATCTGACCCCTAAAACGTGTAAATTCGTCGAAAACAGGAAGTCGAAAAAAATTTCGATTATAATACTTCCTTGTATTGTGGTCATTCCATACAAAATGAGCAAATCAGCTGTGGCTGACATGTCACAGATTTTAATAAAAATCAGTGTATAAGTAGTATATTTATGAGTAAATGTAAAATAATAGATTTCAGGATTGTTTATTTAAATATTAAAATTGACCGTAAAAGTTGATGCAAAATCGAGGCATTGTCAACATGCTTGAAATTTCAATTTTGATTATTAGCGTTAAGAATAAAAAGATTATAATAAAAATTAATTATAATTAAGAATGAATAATAAGTAACAGATTAGCGTAAGTTAGTGATTGTATTTTTATTCCTTAATGAGAAAAAAAAAGTATCTTTGAAAAATTTGAGGAAAAAAAATCATTATTTATATTTCTCTTTTATACATGAAGGACAGCTCTGGCAAGTTTAAAATTACTTGACGTTATAGCTAAAAATATATTTTTTAAATATCAAAACTTTCATTCTTGCCTTTTTATTCCTTAATGAGAAAAAAAATAAATAGTAAAAAATGTTCAAGGTAAAATGCAATATTTCTATCACCGGCTTGTACGTAAAGGAAACCTCTTTTAAGATATTTAAATTATTTGATATTATAGATAAAAGTGTATATTTTAAATATAGAAACTTTTATTCTTGCTTTCAGTTTAATTTTGGCTATTAATATATTTATTTTAAACTACAGAAAAAAAATGATTACGTTGAACAAAAAATTATATATTAATCTTAAATCCATAGATAGCAGCACTACATTTTTTCCCCCTTGAAATCATGCAATATTGTAAAAAACGCGCGTGGATTCAAAGAGAAAAGCCGACGAAATGCAACAAATATTACTTTTTTAACCCAATTTTGTTACGTTTAGGAATCAAAAGGCAAACTTTAATTTGTTTGAGCATATCATGGACTGTGATCTTTATGTCTGTGCAATAACTGTAATGTCTGACCTTTCCCTCAGTAATTTTTTTGCCTATTAATAAGAAGAAAAATTATGATTTTGCAACATTTTTAAATTTCTAAAATTTTTTTTAAGATGAAGGAAATACGTGGCAACTTAAAAACTTTAGCAATTCGATCTTAATATGTAACACTACATCAAGCATCCATTTCACAGATGCTTTTGAATTGCTTTGATTTTTATAAAGTTTTTAATTTTCTCAAAATTGACAAATTTTCAATTTTTACAACAAATTTAACATTAATCATGACGTTACCAAATTATTATTACTAAATAAATATGAAGATAATTTTCCAGACATTACAATATTACAAAAAGATTTAATTTATGTTAAACAGTTTTCAAGATACGGAACTTCAAACTTGCAACTTTGAACGATTGTACACATGCCATTCTATGTCACAAGTTTTTTAAATGTCCAGAACTTGCAAAATTTTTATTTTTTGTCGAAATATTTCGCAATGCTCTATTTGAATATAAATTGAATCTGTGTATAAAATTTTATTAAAATGTAGCCACGACTTTTTTTAAATATTTGCTCATTTTGTGTGGAATGACTCATTGAAGATAGAAGAAAGTAAACTAGAGAACAGGAATTCTGCTTTTTCAGAATTTAGTGTCACCCCCGGGATTTCCATTACTCCATTTTCTTCTGATGGACTGATGGCTTCTATTATTATGAAACAGCCATTATAAATGAAGCGTTAGGTGAAGATGAAAGAGCAGCCGTAAAAAGTTAAAACTCTGATTTTTCTGGTCAGAATGGGGTAAAAATGGCCATAATTTTGTTTTAGAGGTCTAACTTTTTACGGCTGCTCTTTCATCTTCATCCAACACTTCATTTATAACGGCTGTTTCATAATAATAGAAGCCACCAGTCCATCAGAAGAAAATAACTCTATTAAGCGGGACTCTACTGCAGTACAAAACATATTTCAATTTTAAGACTTAAAGCACACGTTTTATTTTATGCAAAAGGACGTCATTCGCATCCGCTTAAGAATTCCACATTTACGATCTGCTCTTAAACATCTACAGTGAAGCATGCATAGCACATCACTATCGCGAAATAATGCACAAATGTAGCAAAAAGATGCCGCCATTCAAGAAAATCGACAAAAAAGACGGCTATCTAATGATTCATAGATACTTAAAATTAAATATAGTTTATATAAGCTCTATTGTTTTAACAGAAATCATTCGTTTATATTTTTTTTCAAAATAGCACGTATTTTAATTACATTTTCTTTCGGTTGTTATGAGAAAATGGCATCAAAAATATACAATTACTATTTTAGAGCTATTTTTCCTTTACTTTCTACAGAAATGGAGTACTTCCGTTGCCAATATTAAGCAAATGGCTCAAAAAACTACAAAAAAATTAATATTTCAAAAGTAAATAGAGGTACAGTTTTCAAACAAATTGCATTTAAAAGAACTTTTTTTTTCCAATACGACGATATAAAAATCGAAAATGTGCGATGTTTAGAAGTTTAAAAAATTGCTATAGAGTATTTAATCGTACTGCTTTGTTTTACGGCTGGCTTCTGTAAGGTAACGTTACTTTTTGGAATACACAAAATAAGCTGGGAGAAAGAAACAGCATACCGTACCGGGGCTAAAAAGAGCGATATAACAAGGGGGACTTCTGTATTAAAATGATGCATAGATTTAGCAAGTAAATTTTAGCTATGTAACATGCATAATAGCAATGTAAAAGTGTTTTTGCCAATGTTAAAGTATCAGGTTGAGCAAAAAGTTCTGGGAAATTTTTAATCTAATAGTTACCATAATTTGTATCGTATATAGGAGTACTAGTGGTATATTTATAGGAGTTCAGGAACTTTGGCTCCAAAATGCCTATTGAACTGTATGATTTGCATCTGTTGATCCGGCATTATTAGAGAAAAGGCCTAACGATTCTGAAAGCCGTCGATGAGATTAATGTGGATGAAGGTGCTGGTAACGGCACAAACTTAGCCAGTAAATCCGGAATCTGGCAGAACGGTGGCAAAAAGTCGTGGACTATGATGGTTTCTACTTTAAAGAATATTCCTTGTTGCTTTTGTTGCTAATTTGCGCATAACAACGCAACTTTCACAAATTTCCAAGAACGTTTTGCTCAACCTAGTATCAATAATGTAGTTGTAAAAAATTTTGAGAACCATTCTAAAAATTTACAGACAAATCAATAAGATTCAACAAGCAAATAATGATTCTACTTCAATATTTAGTGAAAACTAGTAAATCTGCAGATCAGGAGCCTCAACGTCAGCCCTGCAAGTCACTGTTTTTAGACACACTTTGGTAATATTCAATTTCATGCAAACCGCAATTTAAAGTTTTCAAATTATGTAATTATTTATAAGAATAAAAAATACGAAGTTTTCAGACATTAGAAGCATTAAATTAAAAACGTTGTTATGGAAGGATATTTTGAAATAATTTTCACGAGCTACTAATTCTGATATTTTTTTAAATAATAAAAGAGATTTCTTCAGGGGGGGGGGGGTGGCTCCGCCCCCTGAATTCCCTGTGGTCTCATTAATTTACATATGTAACTTTTTATTAATTGCGCTAATGGTTATCGCAAATCTTAAATTTCTTTTTATAATTCCGAGCCTTAATTTTCAATACTGGTGGACAGAAAATGATTCACATTGACGCAATTATATTAAAAGTTTAGGTTTTATGAATGAAAATATAATTTCCTTTTAAAAATAAAATAATTTTCATTCATATTTTCTGAAATGAGGCGGCATTAAGAAGTAACACTCGTCATAAAATATTTTTTTAGGTAATCTAGTTAATGCTTGGTTTTTAAGAATGAGAATATTTATTTCCCAATACAATGACGTCATTTTCGACAGCGATAATTTTGCGGTGTAAAATTTTGACGTTTACTATATATTTGATTTTCAAAAGTTTTTTTTTTTTTTTTCTCATTGAAATTTTCGATTAAAAATTAACATTTCTGTTAGCTGTGTGCAGACGATAAACCATGAGATATTAGTAACATTTCTTTTAATAATAAGAATTAATATCATAACACAAGCCCTTTTTATTTCAACCTCAAAGCATATTAGTTTTATTTTTGATATCTGAGATCAAATTCACCTTCTTTTCGGATTTTAGTTTTATTTCCAATATGAAGACGTATTCATGTCTATTTTTTATTTCATTTTCCTCTTGCACATGAAAATCTTTCAAATCAAAATTAACTGTTTAGGATAAATTATTATTCTGGGATAGGATTTTCTTGGCAACGGTAAAAAAAGAAAAAAAAAAAAAAAAAAAAAAAAAAAAAAAAAAAAAAGATTGTTAAATTTTATAGCAAAATGTCGATTTATTCCTTATGAAAATAATGAACTTCTTCATTTAAAAGAAAGAATATTTGAACAAAATAAGTAGAACATAGTCTTTCTTTATTTCTGGGGTAAATTTCATCTATATGTAAAGTCAGAAAGGCATTAATTCGTCCCTTTTGACTTTGATTGACTTCAAACAATTACAAATACTTTCACATTTACGATATTTTTAGGTGTAGTTCCGTCGCTAGGCAACAGTTAAAAGAAAATAAAACAATGAAATATGCGCTTTGAAAAAAAATAAATTTATAAAAAGATATATTATTGGAACACATATATAAAATACCTCCATAAGTTAAACACCGAATTTAAAAACTCTGACAAATGTATACATAAAATTTCAAACTAATATGAATAATGTATGGTTCTAATTAGAAATTACATCATCCATAATTTACTATTTAAATCCTTCAATCATATGAGCCATTTCCTTTCAACAAATAAAAATGGAAAAATCGTCTGAATTGCTATAGGAAAGCATTACGTCGCAAAATAAAATGTTCTATATATTCCGAACGCATGAACCAAATTTAACCAAAAACTATACAGCTAAATCCGGTGATTTTACCAACATGCATACTTAATTTTAAGGTAATCGAATGCTTTTTACGGCAGTTATCGCGGAACAGGCGGACAGACAGACAGACAGACAGACAAACGGAAACCAAAACTTTTCGTGTCTCCACAGTAAGCCTTCACTGACGTTTCGGCAATAATTATTTTTTTTTTCATTAAAGAAGCATCAGAGAACCATAATATGTAAATCTTTTCTGAAAATAATATGGGTGATTCTATACACAAATAGGCCATAATGATGAAACTGGAGGATATTTAAAAAATTTTATAATTTTTTTTATAATTTTTATATTAAAAAAAATTAAATATTTAATTGCAGAAAAACCTAATCCATTTTTTTAACATGTAGTTTAGACATGGTTTTATTATATTAGCTCATAAAATTGAAGCATTAATTAAAACATATATTTCAAATAAATTTTTAAACCTATAAAATATCATTCCCTCACATGCAACTGCTACCACCCAAAACTAGTATGTTCTGGCCATTACAAAACTTTCTTCTATATAAATCACATCAATTAAATCATTTAAATAGTACAAGAAATTACAGCAATTTAGCACCAATTCATATCAAAGTATATATGGGGCATTCTCACAATCTTTTGACTTTCATGTCCCTGAATAATAATTTTTTATTTAATACACTTTTTTGTGTTTTTTTTCATATACTGGGGAACATTCCATTGCATGATTGCACAACAATATTAACGAGATAAATAAGTTTTGGACGATGTTGGGGTCCAAATACATGGAAAACTCCTATACCGTCCCGTGTCCCTGACGCTGATTTTTAAGTTTGGAGCTGTCTGGATAAAATTGTTTCAATAAAATTAATTCGATGTAATTTTTTTCTGAAACTGGAACTATTGTTTTATATAAATATGTAGCTAAAAATTAACCTGCACACATTTTTAGGGTTGCAATTATTTTTTAAACTCTGTCCCTGGGTTTTAGATTCCTTACCATTCCTCTTCTAAAATTATACAGAAAATCATTTCAGATGCAGCCATAGAATTTTTTTCAAGCTTTTTCTCATGCAGAAGTATGCTAGAGAAACAGTGTCTAAAATTCTTTGGCAGGAAATTTACTGTAGAATTTAAATCAGCATTTAAATATCAATTTCAAGCATCGTGGCTTTATTGGTAGTCTCACCGTCTCCAAGGTTTATTCCTGCACTTTTCGAGGTAAACCCTTTTTTTACCATTTCGTCCCTTTTCTCCAATACCATCCCCCTTTTTTACCTTAACACCCCTTCTTTAACACCCCTTTAAGACAATGTTATACAAAAATTCTGTATTAAAAGTACTACATTGTTATTATTTCTCATTTGAATGTCCTGTGGGTACTATGCAAATTCATTATAAGCAAAAATTTAGAAGAAAATAAAAAGTTATACGGGTAAAATGGTAAGGAATATTAAACTCGCAAGTTTAACTTAAACCTCAGTTAAATAAAAAAATTTTCGTTGCTGACTATTTTTTCTTTATTTTGAATCATTAAGGCATTCGTCTATCAGATTAAAATGTTATTTTAGCAAGTTTAATTTTGTCAGATTTTTTTTCCCCCAAAAGTCAAAAGATTGTGAGAATGCCCCATATCTGAATTTGAAGTTTGGTGAGATTTCGCGCATTAGTTCTTGAGATAGAGCTATAGAGGAATTCTGAAAAATGTAGCATAGCAGTGCCACCTGTTGAGCGATTTACACCAAAACATAAATAGCACTAATTGATATCAAGGTATACGGGGCATTCTCACAATCTTTTGACTTTCATTTCCCTGAATAATAATTTTTATTTTAATACACTTTTTTGTGTTTTTTTTAATTTCATATACTGGGGAACATCCCATTGCATGACTGATTGCATAGCAATATTAACGAGATAAATATGTTTTGGACGATGCTGGTGGTCCAAATACCAGGAAAACTCCAATACCGTGCCGTGTCCCTGATGCTGATTTTTAAGTTTGGAGCTGCCTGTACAAAATTGTTTCAATAAAAGTAATTCGATGTAATTTTTTTCTGAAACAGGAACAATTGTTAAACTTAAACTTACACTATGTGCAAAATTACTTAAAAGATGACACATTATTTAAAAATGTTAAATTATTTTAATACCTTAGAACTTTCAACTATACAAAACATAGTCTTCTTCAGAGGAATATAAGAAATACAACAATTATTGACGCCTAATTTTCAAAATCCACGTAGACGGTGACGAAAGGGGTGAAAGTGGAAGTTAATTTATAGATCCGGAAACATTGGGAAAATAAAACATGGATATAGGGAAGTGGAAAATTACTCGTTTTATCATTCTTTAAGCAAACTGAGCAAAATTCTGGGTATGTTGTATGATAAAACGTCATTACAAACAGTATTTTCTTTAGTAATAATTTCTATTAATTCGCGGATAATTAAATCATGATAATTCTTAGAGGGATATATAATTTTAGCGTCTTCGAAATTAACTTGTATATTCTGCTTCTGGTTAAGTCTTGACAGGACTGTTGTAGGTCGGTTATACTTTAAATCTCTCAAATGTTCTTTAATACGAACTTTAAGTTTACGCGAAGTCATGCCTATGTATTCGAGATAAATATCTTCTGTTTTCAGTGGAATTACATATACCCCAGAAACTTCATCCCTCGGGATCGGGTCCACTTTGACACTAATCAGATCTTTCAGTTTTGCAGGAGGAGTGGCGACTAAGTTTACGTCAAAGCGAAAAAGTGCATGTCTGAGTTTTTCGAAAAGTCCTGGTATGTACTTCATTTTGCAATATCTCATATTACTCCGTGGAGTTTTTTGTATTTTCATATGGTTCTTCTGTGAGTTGATTAGCTTATCAATAATGCGTATTGGGAAACCATTCTCAACTGCAATGTTTCTAATGGTATTCAATTCATTTTCAAGGTGATTAATAGAGCAAACACTAAACGCTCGTCTTATATAAAAGTTGATCGAAAAATTAATATAATCCAATTACAATTTATAATTAAATTAATAACAAATTGAGATACAGCTTTTAAACAAATTGCATTTAAAAGTACATTTTTTTTTCTATACGACGGTGTAAAAAGTAATATTGTGGGATGTTTAGAAGTTTAAGAATGAAATTTCATTTAAAATTGGTCGTTAGATTTCTACGATGGAAAAGCCTTTTTCCGAACAGCTAATGAAATGCTTGGATAATACGTAAGTTTCAGGTGGATAATACGTACGAGTCGCAGGCGATTTTTGTGGCTTGCAATTTTTACGTGTAATAACACTATTAATGTTTAATTCATGGCGTACGTAATGTATGACCAGCTCCGTAGAAGTTAAAAAATTTACAGTACCGAAAATTGTAAAACTGAAATTTCTTTTGAAATTTGTTCATGATGGGTCCAGGAATGTTAATGTTTAATTCATGGCGTACGTAATGTATGACCAGCTCCGTAGAAGTTAAAAAATTTACTGTGCCGAAAATTGTAAAACTTAAATTTCTTTTAAAATTTGTTCATGATGGGTCCAGGAATGTTAATGTTTAATTCATGGCGTACGTAATGTATGATCAACCCCGTGCGATTTCTTATGTCTTAAATTTTAGTCTTCGAAAAAATCATTTTCCAAATGGTCGTTGTAATTTGTTAAATTGCTATTTTTTTTTTTTTTTTTTTTTTTTTTTTTTTTTTTTTTGCCGCGCTAAATATTCCTAGTTTAATCTCTTACCGTAACTGAAAACGCACTTTCGGCAGCCAACCCTAATAGACAACACTACGGATACGGAATTGTATCCGAAGTCTTATATATATCCCCGTAAATGACGATAAGTGCAATGTACTGCACATCATATTCTACTTCATATATGGTCGATCCAGGTGAAAATTTGTGATAGAGCCTCTTCACCAGTGATGTAGTCTTAAAAAAACCAGAGGGTATACGCTAAAGTCATGAACGTCATGAATTCATGGCGTACGTAATGTAGGATCAACTCCGTGCGATTTTTTGTCTTAGATTTTAGTCTTCGAAAAAATCATTTTCCAAATGGTCGTTGTAATTTGTTAAATTGGTTTTTTTTTCCTAATAAGTATCTTTTCTAGTGCCTTGTTACAAAAAATTAGAAACTTCTGAAATGATTTATTTTTTCTTCATCACTATGATGAAAATGGCGTATTTGCGTAGAATCCATTCAGGGCTTAATTTGTGCCGGAGGCCGGCTCCGTATTTCTCTATTTTTAGTAAATATTCAAATATTGGTCGGAATTCACCGGAGCTCATAAAAACAGGGTTCCGAAGCCCAGTGCAATAGCGCTTCCGAAAAACCGAAGTCTAAATTACTTTTTCCTTTCCTTCCCATCTCCAAGCTTTTGCATTCTTTTTTACCAAAACACTTATATCTGACTTAATGTGCCGCACACTAGAAGATGGAGATAAAACGGACTCAATTTTTATATCAGTTTTTGGGCTTGGACTGACTCGAGCTCAGTCTGTATTACAATTAAAATTTTATTTATTCATGAATAGAAAAGAAAAAAAAACTTTTCCTCCTTCAAAATTACTTATTATATTCTATTTCAAATCATTTTAATGCTATTTTGATCAAAATGAAGGGGAAACAGAAATCGTGTTTTTCCAATTCAAATTTGTGTCGGCGACGACGTTTTGATACGGCGCCACTCAAGAGACGGAACAATGAATTTGCTTTCAGTTCGATTTTCTTTTGTGACAGTAGGATAATTTTTTATAGGCTATTTTTTTTTCTCTTTTTTTCTAGATATCTAACCTGAAAAAGAATATTTTCTGTTTTAGCCAACGAGCCATAGCTGGAGGTTTTATTTGTTTGAGGTTTTTTATCTTCTATAGCGTACGAGTATAAAAATCACGTTAGTGATTTTTCTATTTATTTTGTATCGTGAACGGTACCCACGCTAAGGCTCTGCTCTGCAAATTACAAAGTCACTTTCATTTGTAAGTAGATATAATTGCCATGTTATTTTTATTCAGATAGAACGCAATCGAACAGTGTTTCCCCTTTTTCTAAAAAAGCATCGGTTCTTTCCGATAACGGTATCAAATCTTTAATTTAATCTGATTTTCAGGGACTCACCGCAAAAGACTGTTATGCGGAAGAATCTATTATAGTTTAAGATATGCATCTTTTATGAGAAATTGTAAAACAGTGTTCCATTCTTCAGCATATAAATATTAATTTCTGTAAATATCATTCATTTTTTCTTAGAAATGCATAGCTTCGAACTATTCTTTTTTCGTGTTAACACTATTTCCTAATCATAATCCTTACCATATTTAATCGCAGAATTCTGCAATTAATTAACTTTAAAATTAGGTAACGATTACTATTCAGAAGGAGTGATAACTAAAAAGTGGAATAGTTGGCAGCTAAGTATATGCTGATAAATATATTTGAAATTTTTATTTTGCTAAAGAAAAAAAAATGCTTTAAATTTTGCAAATAATGTATGAAATATAAATATGCAGATTGAAGTGACGGGGGGGGGGGGCGGTACAGTTATTGTACCGGTACTGCGGAATATTAGGCTATGGTACTTTTTACCCATATAATATATAAAAACAAATATGGCCTAATAGTATTGGACATGCTGTAATTAACTGCTGTTCGTTGTGTGACTTTTACTGTACTTATGAGTACAAAAAGTCTAGTTTCAAAATTTTTAAGTGCATTGTAGATTAATGAATTCATTTGAAGAAAGTAAATTTTGTCTAAATTTTATCAACAGCATGAACAAATCAAAATCAGGGAACTAGATATTATTTGAACATTTCGACTAACAAAGATCTCCTTCATTACCTACTGTCACCAGATTCAATTATACCACAAAACTACCGAAAAGATATTTTACATACAAAAGAAGCACTTCCAATAATTTTGTACACTACGAATTCAATCCAGACCACTGTGAGCAGTATTCAAGCTAGAATGCATGATTCTCGCTATAATTTAAAAAATCTTGCTTAAAAAAATAAATAAATAAATAAATAAAATGTAATTTAATAGATTACAACGACTATTTGGAATTTATTTCACCCACCAAATTCCGTCGCATTCTCTTCAACAATAGATCGCAAAAATAAAACTTCAGACGACCAAAAGCTTCATCGATAAACTCTCCAAGTCTCGTTTCGAGAAGTAAAACAGTTTACATATCGAAAGCAGTTCCACCGAATCATCCACAGATTGCAACAAATTACCTACGTTGAGCTCAATTTTTCCCGGTTAGAATCGACCGATTGTAAAACGCCGTGGCTAGTGGATTGGAGCCCCTCGAGACATGACCTTTAACTATCAATTGATTAAACATTAGATTGTTTCCTTTTTCGCATCTGTCATTTATTCTGTAATCGATTTTAACGGGCTACATAATCAGTTGAAGACCTCGATTTTCATGGGCTACATAATCAGTTGAAGACCTCGATTTTCGTGGCCTACATAATCAGTTAAAGACCTCGATTTTTGCTTTGCAAGACGATTTTCATTTCGGCGTTGCTCTTTGGCTTTGGATTTTTCCATATCTGATAATTTGCGCCTACCCATTTTGTAACTTTTTCAATTTTTAACGATTTTATGCCTTTCGATTATCTATTCAAACAATTTTTAACGATTTTATGCCTTTCTACTACCTATTCAAATAAAAATTCTTCTAAAAGTAAAAAACATCGTTGAATTTCGTTAAGAAAAATAAAATGCGAGCATCATTTGGCCCCATCCTCGACCGAAAACAATAACCATTTCCAAATGGTTAAAAAAAAAAGTGCTTTTTCCGAAATGGTCACAAAAATTATGAGTTTGTGAAAAATTCATAAATTTTGTCAGTCTGTTGCAAAAATCCCAATCACAAATGTCCTAAAAAAGTCACAAATTTCAACAACTGGGTCAAACTCATACGCAGCTTAAAACTAATAGTCCATGCAATAGAGACCGTATAGGGGCTCTACCTAGCAAAATTCATGGTAGTTCTGGAAAAAAGGCTTACTATATGTTTTTTGGGTCGTTGAATCCGAATTTTTAACTTCCCACCAAAAGTTCCCCCGGCAACCCCCCCCCCCCCAAATTTTGGTAAAAATCCCCCAAAAAAGGTTTTTCTTAAAAAAATCAATTTTTTTTTTTTGTTTTGTTTTAGGGAAAAAGTATCTAGAAATTCAGAAAGTAGACAAAATTTGCAACAAATTACATATATGACATTGACTTAGGATGAAGGGGAAGGGGGGATCTGCCTCGGAACATGCGCGCGGTGCTGAGTGAACTAAGTTGCGCAATTCTACTTAACCACTCACACGTTTACATTCGCCCTCCCATCTCCCCTCCGAACTTTCTCTATAAGGTTTACTTTAAGTTTTTTGGGTCGCTGAATCCGAATTTTTAACTCCCCCCCCCACAAATTCCCCCCCCCAAATAGTTGTTTTTAACTTAAATTTCTTATTGTTTTAGGGGGAAAGCATTACAAATTCAGAAACTAGACAAAATTTGCAACAAATAGGATATATGACATTATGACGTAGGATGAACGGGGAGGGGGAGGGCTGCCTCTGAACATGCACTGCGGCGCTACGTACACTAAGTTATGAAGTCCAGGCAATAGGGGATTTTACCTGGAAAAATTAATACTAGTTCTGGATTTCGACTCACTTTATGTTTTTTGGGTCGCTGAATCCGAATTTGTAATTTCCCACCAAAATTTCACCCGGCAACCCCCCCAAAAAATTCATTTTTTGAAAAAATTCATTTTTTGAAAAAATTTGGTTTTTGAGAAAAGCGCGCGGGGAATGTTCCGAGGCAGCCCCCTCTCTCCCCGTTTATCGTACGTCATAATGTCATGTATCCTATTTGTTGCAAATTTTGTCTAGTTTCTGAATTTCGTAATGCTTTTCCTCTAAAACAATAAGAAATTTAAGTTAAAAACAACTATTTGGGGGGTTCGGGGGGGGGGGGGGGAATTTGGGGGTAAGTTAAAAATTCGGATTCAACAACCAAAAAAACTTTAAAAAAACCTTATAAGGAAAGTTCGAAGGGGAGATGGGCGGGCGAATGTAAACGTGTGAGTGGTTAAGTGGAATTGCGCAACTTAGTTTACGCAGCACCGCGCGCATGTTCCGAGGCAGATCCCCCCTTCCCCTTCATCCTAAGTCATAATGTCATGTATCTAATTTGTTGCAAATTTTGCCTACTTTCTGAATTTCTAGATACGTTTCCCCTAAAACAATAAAAAAAAAATTGATTTTTTTAATAAAAACCTTTTTTGGGTTTTTTGTTTACCAAAATTTGGGCGGTGGGGGGGCGGAAATTTTAGTGGGAAGTTGCAAATTCGGATTCAGCGACCCAAAAAACATAAAGTAAGCCGATTTCCAGAACTACCATTAATTTTGTTAGGTAAAATTCCCTATTGCCTGGACTATAAGTAATGATTGATTTAAAATTTACAAAACAATTTTAATCAATGTGCGATTAAATAATACACAGCTAATTCATGTATAATGGTGTTAGTAACAGGGATGGCTGGGTCTATTTTTTAATAGAATTAAAAAATTCTAATTTTTAAACAGGGAAAAAAACTGTAGTTCTCAATTAAAATTATGGTTAAGATAGAAAAATCTCATCTTCATTTTTACTTTCTTCTATCTTTACAAGAAAGTATTGAATTCGTGAAAAATGCTAAATTTCTCAGAAATGGAGAACTCAGTGAGAATGCAGATCACTTACAATTTTGAAAACAATAAAGTTCTAAGCACTAAAGGAATTTCAATCTTGCACAAAAATTGAAACAAAAGCACTAGTGTTAAGCAAATCTCCCTTCCCTATACTACATGTGTGGTATTATAAAGAATTTCTTAATACTAGTAAATCTGCAGATCAGGAGCCTCAACGTCAGATTTGCAATTCATTGTTTTTAGACACACTTTAGTAATATTCAATTTCCTGCAAACCGCAATTTAAAGTTTTCAAATTACGTAATTATTTATAAGAATAAAAAATACGAAGTTTTCAGACATTAGAAGCATTAAATTAAAAACGTTGTTATGGAAGGATATTTTGAATTTTCATGAGCTACTAATTCTGGTATTTTTTGTAAATAATACAGTATTCAAGGGGGGCTTCGCCCCCCTGAACCCCCCGTGGTCTCATTAATTTACATATGTAACTTTTTATTGATTATGGTAAATCTTTTTACTCTTCCGAGCTTTATTCTTCAATACTGGTGGGCAGAAAAGGATTTACATTGACGCAATTATATTAAAAGTTTAGGTTTTACGAACGAAAATGTAATTTCCTTTTAAAGATAAAAAAAATTTTCATTCATATTTTCTGAAATGAGGCGGCATTAAGAACTAACACTCGTCGAAAAATATTTTTTCAGGCAATCTAGTTAATGTTTGTTTTTAAGAATGAAAATATTTATTTCTCGATACAATGACGTCCTTTTCGACAGCGATAATTTTGCGATGCATAATTTTGACATTTACTATCAATTTGCTTTTCAAAAGTTTTTTTTTTTCTCATTGAAATTTTCGATTAAAAATTAAATATTTCTGTTAGCTGCGTCCAGACGATAAACCGTGAGATATTAGTAACGTTTTTTTTAATAATAAGAATTAATATCATAACACAAGCCCCTTTTATTTCAACCTCAAAGCGTATTTGTTTTATTTTTGATATATGAGATCAAATTCATCTTTCCGTTGCTAGGAAACAGTTAAAATAAAATTAAGACAATGAAATATGTGATTGAAAAAAAGTAAATAAAAAAAAGAAAGTATTTTATATTATTGGAACACATATATAAAATCTCTCCATAAGATATACACCGAATTTAAAAACTCTGACAAATGTATACACAATTTCAAACTAATATGAATAATCTATGGTTCTAATTAGGAAATTCCATCATCCATAATTTGTCATTTAAATCTTTCAATCATATGAGCCATTTCTTTTCAACAAATAAAAATGGAAAAATCGTCTGAATTGCTATAGGAAAGCATTAAGGCGGAAAATAAAATGTTCTATATATTCCGAACGAATGAACCAAATTTAACCAAAATCTATACAGCTAAATCCGGTGACCTCACCAACATGCCTCCTTAATTTCAAGCTAATCAGGTGCTTTTTACGATAGTTATCGCGGGACAGACAGACTAACAGACAGAAATCAAAAACTTTCCGGGTCTCCATAGTAAGCCTTCACTGACGTTTCGGCAATAATTCAATTTTAACAGAAACAGAACTTTTTATGTTACACAGATATTAGGAAAATTTGAACTTTTTTTCATTTACCAAAGAATTAAATGGAATGTTAGTAAAATATATTGTGAGATATTTATATGTATTCATATGTTTAATAAGTGTGCAGTGGTTACATGTGGAATGTTGCTTTTTTTAAGGTTTTGGACACTTTAGTACAGTTTTGGACGCTTTAATACAGTTTTGGACACTTTAGTACAGTTTTGGACAGTAAAACCCACATGTCCTGTCCAAAACCCCAACCCTGCTAGTCCCGGCTCTGTGCAGAAAAAATAAGTTAGGCCCGGCCCGTGCCGATCTTTAGAAAGAAAGCTAAAACTGATAAACCAAACAATGTACTGTGAGTGATACTAGGGCAGTATTTACAGTTCAAAACACCTTGAAGGCTTTTCATTAAGTAAATACAAAAGGGAAGAACAAATTTACTAAGTTGGCTTTTAAGAAATCAACACCTTATATGTATTTTAGCTTTTAACTGATTAAGATTAGGGCATAATCCTTTTTTGTTCATTCATCAATTACCTCTTGATTTTTACCAATGTGTGTGGCTGTGGCAATAACGGTACATTTTTTACACATTTTTTGGCTTTCTTTAGAAAACATTAAGATGATTGAATTTTTCAAAGGATCTTTCTTTTTCTTGTTTTTTTCTTTCTTTGGAAATTGCTATGAATCTCATTCTTTTATCAAACAATAGAGCACAGAAATTAGAATTGCAGCTTCTTTGAAAGAATGAAAAAGTTTCAACACTTTAAAGGGATCCATATAACGATTTCAATTTTCTTTTGTAGAGATTCAACAAAATGTACGCGAAGTGGCCTCGTCTCCCACCTCAACCCATAGTGCCAAAAATTACGGCGCCATATGCCTTTTGACAGGACATTATCCTTTTTTGTTCATTAATTGCCGAAACGTCACTGAGTTTTATCATTGACATCCGAAAAGTATTTGGTTTTCGTTTGCTTGTCTGCTTGTGCCCCGTAAACTACCGTTGGAAGCGTTGAATTTATATGCTGTGGGGGGCGACAGCCCCGATCGCGTCACCCCGTGGATCCGCGCCTGGGGGAATCTCTTCCTATGCTAATTATGCGTTTTTTCTAGGCGCTGATCCACGGGGGGTCGATCGCCCCCCCCCCCCAAAAAAAAAAAATATATATAAATCCACCGCTTATCATGACGTTCGACAAATGGTCGCCGAAAACAAATTTCGTCAATCATTCGCAGACAAATTCGGCAATTTCATCAAAGGATCGCGAAAAAGCGTGGAATTCGTCAAAAAATCGCGATATTCGTCAAAAGATCGCGAAAAACGCGAATGTCGTGAAAGAATCGCGAACAAACGCGCATTTCTTCAAAGGACCACGAAATAAAAGCAAATTTCGTCAAAGGATTGCACAAAAAAGCAAATTTCGCCAAAGGATCGCAGAAAAAACGCACATTTCGTCAAAAGATCGCGGAAAAAACGCACATTTCGTCACGAGATCGCGAAAAAAACGCAAATTTCGTCAACAGATCTCGGAATAAAGGCGATTTTCGTCAAAGGATATTATGGATATAACATCATTTTATCAGAACCATTCATCCTTTCCGTGATTAAATCGTCATTTAAGCAATTGTTTTAAAATTCCTGAGTTTCATTAAATATTCATTTTAAATAATTGAAAATAATGTAATTTTCAGAAATATTTTATTTTGTGTATACCAAGGATCTTTAAATAAATAAAAGAGTCCAGTCTATGTATGTGTAGGAATAAGGATCAGGAATATGACGTTATCACTGACACAGTTATAGTAAAATATTTTAATTCATGAATGAAAATGCATCTTTTGTTTTCCGAATGACGCCATCATTTTTATCGGAAACATTTCGTTTTCCATATTGCTTACACGAAAGATTATTCACTGTCATTTTATTTACACAGATTACTTTATATTGTTTCTCAATACATAATCTGTATTCTGCTCTTGCGCAATTCTTTCATCATTAAACGGAATCGTTTTAATATGTTTACATTTTATGAAAACCATTAAATTTTTTCTTTTAAATATGACGAGAGTTTAAGTGGTGTAATCACTCTTCTGATTGGTGGAATGTAGTAAAAAGCAAATTAATTGTGTTACTGCGGTTGTTGCCAAACGGCAAGATAGAAATTCAACGCTATTTTAGCGCCACGCAAGAGAAATATATATATATATATATATATATATATATATATATTATAATAATAATAATAATAATAATAATAATAAATTTGAAATCACAAATATATGAAGAAATTGATAAAGTTCTAAAGATGATTTAGAAATGAACATATGAAACCAATATGTAAAATAAGAAACTATGAATGACTCACAAAATCATCAGAGGAGCTTGTGAGTTCATTCATAGAAGATGCGTTATTTCATCCAATTTTGTCGGCATTAAGCCTAAAATGACAAAATTTAGCTCCTTATAACGCAAACATTACAGAAAATAGATTGGATCTGGATTAATAAATTGGAACTGGATTAATAAATTGGAACTGGATTAATAACAATAATGTTTAGAGTTGCCATCTTAAGTCAAAAAATAAATAAATAAATAAATAAAAGGAATGAAAATGATTGAAGAAATCAAGAAAATACTTAGATTAACTTTTAGTTAAACTATAATGAAAAAATAGAAATAAACTTAATAAGTACTGAGTGAATACAAAATAAAATAAAGAAAAGGAATAAATTAATACAAATAAATAAATAAAGAATTATATAAAAACAAAATAAAAGGGCAATTGATTAAATTAATATTTTAAAGACAAAAAATTATAATATAAAAAAATGAGAATATAAATAACATTTAAAAAGATGAGGAATATTTGAGATTGTAAAATTTAGTCTTGTATTATGTAAATAAATGTGAAAATTTAAAAAGCAATGAGGAATATTGAGATAGTAAAATATATCCTTAAATGATGATGCAATGTGAAATTTTATTATGTTAAATGCATGATACCCCATTTATATATATATATATTTTATTATATGTCCATTCAATATATAAGCATATATACATACACTTATACACGCTCACACACATAAAAACATATAAGGTTTTAAACTTTTTTTAGCATTCCCGACCTCAACCCTCCATAATGGTATTTTTATTTTTTATGTTTTTAGTGTATAATGCAGGGCATGAAATTTCAGTTTAAAAGGTGCTCGCCAGACTAAAACTTTTGCTCGACATTATTTTATATTCATTTAGACAGCAACGTCGGTCACCATACTTGCCCAGAAAATGAACTATTTATGACAAACTGAATTTAAATTGACCGTTGTTAGAAGAAGCTGTCTGTTAAATCAGGAAAATTTTACATTCATAGATACATTAATAGAAATTCTGAGTAAATCATCCAGTGTCTCAGACTTCAGAGAGTTCCTGTAGTATGCCATGGATGTATTATTAAATAATACATCCATGTAGTATGCAGTCTTGAGTCTGTTGTGACAACTGAAGCCTCTCGCACGAAACTATGCTCACTGGTAGAACAGCACAAATTGTTAGAATTTGAATCGAGTTATTCAATCTTGCTGAGTTCTTTTCACTATAAAACTCCTCCAGCGTATATTTCAGTGTTAGTGAAGGAACATAAACTTAAATTCTGCCCTTTCTGCGAATACAATATTCACTTTTTCATTAAAGAGATTTGGATTAAAATTTATGAAGAGCTTTTTTGTTCCTTCTAACCCAAATTCGAGATTTTTTCTTTAAAAGGCCAACCCAAAGCGTCAAAAACATACAGAGATGTTAACACATCTGTTGACATAGATTACAGTCTTTTTGTAATGTATATTTTTGCATGTTTAATTAATCTTCCTCTTAAAGTCTGAAACTCTCGCTCCCCATTTTTAATATTTGCCAGATGTACAACCTTGATTATCCCTCAGATGAATAGTTGGTCCAATAACTCCTGTTCGTTTGGTCCAACACAAGATTCGAGATCTGTCAGAAATGAGATGCAATGTTAATTTTTTATTTCCAGATGAAATGACAAGTTCATTGTTTTTTAATGCCACACTTAAAGGGTTCAAATTCCTGTAGAAATCCAAGAGGAAGTACAGAACTTAATTTATAATCCTTCAATCTTTTCAGCAAACCCTTAGCTTTAGCACTATAATTGTTTTTTCAGTGGGTCCTCTGTTTTCAAGATGGCTTCCAAAAGAGCTATCAAAGCTCTTTCTTTGATGGATAATCATCTAATAGTGTGAATATCTCTCAGTTTAAGAATTCTTTCTCCTAGAATTACTGTTGTTTCTTTTAACATATGAGGTTTTTTAGCCGAGACATGGTAAAATTTAAAAGTACTCCTAACCACTGAATCAAATGTTTTAAGATATTCAACTTCACCACATGCATCCAAAACAGCCAACTGTAAATGGTGTGCAAGGCAGTGAATGCTTAGCAATTCAGCAAATTTAGCACAAATAGATTTCTTTTTGATAGCTAGTCCTGATTTGTATCCAACCATATTTGGAGAACCATCAGTACCCAAGCCTACAATATAATACATGTTTCTATATTCATTTGGACCTGTATTCTTATCTATAAAATCAGTTATGGCTGGGAAAATAACTGGATGAACTAGAATTTGGCAGCTTTACTGCTCCAAAAATGTCCTCTTGGATATGATTATCTCTTGCATCCACGTACCGAACATGCACTTTTGCGTGTTCAACATCTGATCTGTCTCTGGTACCATCAACCAGAATGCTGATGTATGTACACTTTTCTAATTTTTACACCAAATCTAACATCATAGTTTCAGTCAGCAATAAAAAGGATAAAATACCTGCATTGTTTTCATTGCCATACTTTGTTAAAATATCCACATTTCTCAGCTAAGCAGAAAAGATCTACAAGAACCGCATGTCTCTGGATTGAGGCACGATATTCTGAGCGTATATAGTTTGATTTAAAACACAACATTTTAAAAGACAAAACTTACTCGCCAAACTTAAATATTTGCTCGCCATTGGCGAGCTGTCAAGCGGAAATTTCGCGCCCTGGTATAATGTATGGAAAAACATACACATACACCAATTTTTTTTTTCTTTTATAAGAATATATATATATATATATATATATATATACACATACATATAATTTTTTGTGTGTATGATTTATATATATATATATATTCTGATATAACGTTTTAAATTTGTCGACCTAATAAGTAACAATAAAATATATTTTGAGGAAAGGGGGGATTACATAATAAGAGTGTTGGTTAACCGAGTATTTCGGTTAATCGGACGTCGGATAATCGAGATATTATAATATTTTCAAGTCTCATTATTTCATATTCATTTAATAATTAACTGTAAGGAATGATTTGACCAACAGAAATTATGACTACGTTGATTATATGTCACTCGGTATCCCCCCCTCCAAAATGATTCTCTGGATCCGTCCCTGATTTTTTCCGGGGCACTTTGACGATATTCGCGTTTTTACAGCGATTTTTTGGCGAAATTCGTGTATTTTTTTCGCGATCATTTGACGAAATTCGCATTTTTTCCGAGATCTCTTGACGAAATTTGCGTTTTTTCGCTATTCCTTGACGAAATAAGCGTTTTTTCCGCAATTCTTTGGCGAAATTTTTTTGCGATCTTTTGACGCAATTGGCGTTTTTGGTGCGATCCTTTGACGAAATTCGCGTCTCTTTGGCGATCCTATGACGAAATTGACGACTTTTTCGGCGACCAGAAGTTTGTCGAAGTTCGCGATAAGCGGTGGACATTTTGGGAATTTTTTTTTTTTTTTTTTTTGGGGGGGGGGGGGGGGGGCTCCCCATCGTGGATCCGCGCCTGGGTCAGAGATCCCAAAAAACATGTTTATAGAAAATGTCTGTCTATCTGAGTGTCTATCGCCATTGTACCATCAAAAAGTGCATGAAGTTGTTATAGTTAGAATTGAACATTTTTAACACTTTCCAACAAAGTTGAAAAGTGTTTATGACTTCGGTTTGTCTGCCCGTCTGTCCGCGCTCTAACTCAAGTAAATATACTCGGACCGTTCTGAAATTTTTGGATGTTAGTGACCTCTACCACAGCATGAACCCTATTTCAAATGAAATTTGTAGCATGCTTAGTTCATTTACAGGGACAGTCAAAAGTTTTCCGTTACATTGCGACCTATGGGAAAAAATCGTTAAAAATGATTTTTAATGATGTTACATGCTTTCATACACAATAAAATTGATATGCATTTATCAAGTGCTCTAAATATGCATTCTATAGAATATGCGGTGTAAACAATAGTTATTATTAATTTACAGGGCCACACAAGAGAATTTCGTTACATAATGATATAGGGTGGAGGGAATTTTTTCTGGCGTAAATTGTATTAAATTATTTCAACGTATATTATATTCATTGATATACGTCGATGAGGTTTATTATAACTTATTTCATGCATAATACGAAGTGCATAGCATTTACAGGGACACACAAAAGATTCAGATACTATATTGTATACAGTGGCGCAGCCAGAAATCCGCTCTGCGGGGGGTGGGGGGTTGAGATGTTGATAATGGTGATCGGCGGTTATTTGAATCACCGGTTAATTGAATCAGTCTAGTTAATGAATGAAATCATGATGCTTTTTTTCTCGGTTAGTAGAATCACTTGTTACGTTGGTTGTGATTCATTTAAACAGCGTTTACAATATTACAGTTTCAAAACATAAAATACACCAATGAAATAACTATACTACTACTATGTTAGATTTATATAAAGCGTTTAAAAAATGATGAGGAAAACTTTAAGAAATGGAAGAGCAAACAATTTTTGTACGGAAAATCAAGAACCCATTGTTCAGTCAAAAATACACACGGGATTTCACTCCAAGACAATCCCGAATTCTTGTTCTTAACTTAAAAATTAATTAAACAATTTTAGCAAAATTTTCAATAGACATACCTTGCATTGTGTCAGATGTAACAATATCACGAGAATTGGTGAAGTTTATCATCATCCGTGTCCAAACAGTGCTGAATTTTAGAATATAGCTGGCATTATTATATATGCGCGCAAAAATTAGTAAAATTTCGCCCGGACCAACAACTTTTTCAAAACTTGCATATATTTTACTTACCCATGATACGTAGTATAGGGTAAGTCTTGTAATTGTTTTTTAAATTTCCATTGTTCTACAATTAAAATTTTCAATTTATTATTTTTAAAGAATTGTCATTTTCTAGGCAATAAATGTTATAGACGATAACAATTTCTAGGCAATAAAAATAAATATAACGCTTGAAAAAGAACCAGCATGTGACGAAATCCTGTCTTAAACGGAAAAAATGTGCTGATCCTCACAAAATGAATATAATAATACGTGTGAAAAGAATATAATACATTTACAACAGACGGTGTACCTGCTAAGATGGGAACTCGTCTATAATGAACATTTCTGCTCTCCTATGCGATTCCGTCTTAGAAAATTTTACGACATAGCCAGGGGTGATTCTGTTCTGAATTTTCAGAAAAATTAAAAAAAAAACGGTCATCATTCCGAAAACTCGGACATAAAAATATCGTAGATTTCGACAAATGGTCACCGTAAAAAATCAATTTCGTCATTCGTTCGCAGAAAAAGATCACCAAAGTACCATGGAGAAAACGCGAATTTCGTCAAAGGATCGCGAAAAAAAGAAAAATTTCGCCACATGATTGCGAAAAAACACTAATTTCGTCTAAAGATCGTGAAAAAACGCAAATTTCGTCAAAAGACCGCGAGAAACACAAATTCCACCAAAAGATCGAGAAAACGCAAATTTCGTCAAAGGACTGCGGAAAACGTAAATTTCGTCTAAAGATCGCGTAACAACGCAAATTTCGTCCTGAAGATTGCGAAAAAACACAAATTTCGTCAAAAGCTAGCAGAAAAAACGCAAATTTCGTCAATAGATCGAGGAAAAAACGCAAATTTCGTCAAAAGATCGCGAAAAAAAGCAAATACCGTCAATGGATCGCAGAAAAAAAGCGCAAATTTCATGAAATAATCGCGAAAAAAACCCTCAAATTTCGTCAAAGGATCACGAAAAAACTGCAAATTTTGTCAAATTATCGCAGAAAAACACAAATTTCGTCAAAGGAAGTGGAAGGAACACGAATTTCGTGAAAGAGCCGCGGAAAAAACAAATAGTTAATGCCGGAGGGAATTTCCCCCCCTCTGCTGTAATCTTTCAGAAAATTTGCTGTGAATTTCAAGATAACAAAATAAATATCGCAGCTCAAGTCATTTTTTTCTTTTAAATGGAGAATACAAACATGAAAAAAGCTAAAATAAGTATTCTTTTGTCAGAACTCCTCTTACAAGACAATTTTTAACCGTAATGGCATAAAAATCTCTATTTTGTAGAAATTCAGTCGGGCAGGGTAGGGCTTATTAAGTTTTCGTATGAGCCAGGCCGAAATTTTAGATTTTATACCTTGCCAATAATTTTTTTTGTGGAAAAAATGGAAAAATGGGCCGGACCCGGCTCGGGCCGAAATTTTCGCTTTTTATACCGGGCCGAAATTCTTTTCTACGGATCGGTTCGCGCTCGGGTGCTGAAACTTCGGCCTTTGCGGACTTCTAACAAGAAGTTTGAAACTGAAAGAGACCTATAAAGCGTATGTTTTATGTTTTTGCCTGGAAGTCGATGGCCCATTATCGTTTCTAATGGAGCAAAGACAGAAATGCAATTAAAAAACTGTACACTGCACAATACTTAAACTCAAAGCGTCTATATGGCAGGAAATGATCATTCTCTTAGCATAAGACTCTCGAAAATGTGATCACTGACCTTTTTCAAAACAAATGACTAGTTCTCGCTTAACCAATGCATGTAATATACGCTTTCACAGTTTTAAATACAATATTCGCCGTTTAATTGGATCACTTTGTTGAATTTAATTTCATTCAGCAAAGTCACAGATTCTAAATAAGTCAAAAAATGTTAATATTAATTTTGACTGCCGCTTATATGAATTAACTAGTGATTCATATAAGCAACAATTATAGTAATTTTTGTAGCTCTGGGAGAGGTTTCAACCCTGAATCCCCCCCCCCCCTTCACTGCACCAGTGAATTAGTTATTGAGTTATAAGCGATTTTGATCGCGTTACGACCGGTTTTTTTTCTTCTTTTTGTCGCTATTCGCAATCATGTCGTAAATTCGGTACAAAGCATCCACTGTGACAATATCTTCTGAAAGATCTTTTGCGTTTATGAAAGAATGGAAAACGTCTTTCAGTTACATAGTTTTTGAATGACAAAACCTACCTATTTCATGCGCTTCTGAATAAGAATTAATGAAAAAAAGTGTCTGAAAGTCCCTTTGGATTTGAGAACAGCATTAACAAAATGACAATATACCCGAACTGTAAAGCATCAAGAGTACCCATATGATTGATTTTAGGGGGAGGGGGGGGGGGCTGAGAAAAATCTCAACTTCCTCCAAAGCTACCATACATGTTAGTATATATTTAAGGCACTTTACGTTTTTTCGCGATCTTTTGACGAAATTTGGATTTTTTCGCGATCCTTTGATTAAATTTGCATTTTTCCCACGATTTTTTCACGAAATTTGCGTTTTTCCGTGATCTTTTGACGAAATTTGAGTGTTTTCCTGCGACCTTTTGACGAAATTTGAGTTTTTTATCGCGAACCTATGAAGAAATTTGTATTTTTTCGCGATTCGTTGACGAAATCTGTGTTTTATCCATCATTCTGTGACGAAATTTGCGTTTTTTTCCATGATTCTTTGACGAAATTTGCATTTTTCCTGCTCTTCTTTAACTAAATTCTCGTTTTTTCCGTGATTGTTGAACGAAATTCGCGTCTTTTGTGATCCTTTGACGAAATTTGCGATTCTTTGACTAATTTTGTATTTTTCCCGTGATTATTGAATGAAATTCGTTTTTTTTTCTTCAATCCTTTGACGAAATTTGCTTTTTTTCGCAATCTTTTGACAAAATTCCTATACCTTTTCCGCGATCCTTTGACGAAATTGGTGATTTTTCTGGAAACTACTGACGAAATGGATTTTTTTTCGGCGACCATTTGTCAGAATTTGCGCTATTCTTCTGTGAAATTTTTTATATTTGAATTTTCGGATTGATGACCGATTATTGTTAAATCTGTCTCAGCGTTTCGTTTACGCAGAATCAGTTTTACTTATGAAAATGGATCCTGTCTACAACGAAATCCTAGCTTATGCAGAAAAACTGTCATTGTTTTGTAGGAAAAAACCCCACACAGTAACACCTGCTAAGATAAAAATTGTCTAAAATGGAATTTGTTTCCTATCTTGTGTTTTTTCTTTTTGTAAGAAGTAGCCTATTCGAAAGCACTAATTAAAAACTCATGAAAACAGAACCTGTCTAAAACAGAATCCAGCTTTAAAAGGAAAAAAAAAATCATGGTATGACAAAATAAATTCCCAACAGTTATACCTGCTAAGACGGAAACCCACCTAAAACACAAAATTGTTCTGGTACCTTCTGATCTTGTCGATGCAGGTTTTATTCTGCTTTGTCTTTACAAGATAAAGTTAAAATTTTCATATCTTGCAACTGAATTATAAAAAATATAACCCCATATAAAATAAACCCCCTCCCCCCCCATATAGGTGCCCTTGTAAAGCATGCGCGTTTATATCTTTCCAGAAACATAAATATAAAAGAATTATATGCTTTCCGAACATATCTGAATTAATGAAAGCTTGGAGGAAGTCAAAGACTTAAAAAAATGTTTTCTTACCATCTTTTTCCTAATTTTCTTCTCTGAAGAGGGTTTAATATCAAACTAATACCTTAGCACAACGGCAACTGATAACAGAACATGTGTGCAGTCTACTCTTCAAAGAATGCATTTTGTGTTTTTCCTGGAATTCGACGGTCCAGTCACGTTTCCAAAAAAAGAGCAAGAAACAGATGCAATTAAGAGGCTACTTCAGTCAAGTGAAAAGACCCGTTCGCTAATGCTAATCCAATGGAAGAAATTTATAAAGATATCTCGGTTGCATTTTAATATTTTTAAATGATTTTTTTTTGCATTGGATAGCTGAGATCGATCTGTATGCAGGCCGTTTTTTACTTTTTCGATTTCTATTGCAGATTTTTTTTAAGAAGATGCTTTCAGTTTCGAAGCCGGTTCCGAAAATGAAAGTGCCCTCATAAAAAATATCTGTAAAGAAATTCGAAAAAGCAAAAAACGGCCTTTGTAGAGATCGATCTCAGCTACCCAATGCAAAAAAAATCATTTAAAAATATTAAAATGGAACAGATATATCTTTATACATTTCTTCCATAGGATTTAGCATTAGCGAACGGGTCTTTTCACTTGACTGAAGTAGGCTCTTAATCAAGACTCCCAATGTTGCAGCTTTGAAGAACCCAGGGCGGCATTCACAGGGACAGGAAATGACCATTCCTTTTAGCCTACGGCTGATTTCCAATAGCGCGAAGGAATGCTGTCCTCGGTATGAGTGACCTTGTTTTCGTTAAAAGCCTGTTACCATGTGTTTTCCCCATTTTAAAAATAAAATACATTACCGCCATTTAAACAAATCAATCAAACTTTTGAGCAGAATTTGATTCGATAAAGCGGCGAATTTCGAACAAAATAAATATAATTCTAACTTTAGTTTTGTTTTAAATTATTTGATTCATAAAAAAAGGGAAATTTCTGTATTTTTGTCTTGGCTCTGGGGGGGGGGGGGGTGGGGGAGGGGGGTGTTAACCCCGAAATCCCCACCCTCGCTGCGCCACTGTTGTATACGAAGTACTGTACAGTAGCGACGATTGCTGGAAATGCACTTTTAATTATGTTATGTGCTTTTATGTTTCACTATATTTGTGCATTGTATATGGTGTGTATAAATGCTGTAATTCATATACAGGGCTACACAAAAGAATTCGAAATGGTTACTGGGTATGATTGCAAATTGCTTGGTGGTTTTTAAATATGAGTTATGCATTTTTACGCTGAACTGCATTTACTTTACTAAGAAATGTTTGTAGAACATAGATAAAATGATATACATGGTCACTCAAAGAATGGCTTATAGGAAAAAATTGTTTGCAGCATACTTTAATTATGTTACACCATAATGAAATTTATATACATTACCAAGGTTTAGTACATGATACTTGTGTTGGTTTTGGGGGCACACAGAGTTAGCAGAATAGCTCGACATAAACATTTATTAACACTAACACGAAGACAAAAATATATACATAGCTTAAGTGCGACTAAGCACTGACATGTTTTTTAACAGAACTGAATAATCTCGCTCGCAGAGCGGATTTGTAGAAACGTCACTGTACGCGCATGCGCTGAAAGAAAAGGGTAAGATAAATGGACGTTGTATTCCAACAATTCCCCCTTTACAACGTGCATTTTCTTAACAAAACAATGTTCTCCTATTAAGCAAATTACAGAGAAATAATATTAATATAAAAATTACAAATACAAATTATATACTTATATACAAAAGGATACAGAATAATGCTGAAAATTATTTTAAACATTTTGTCCTATCATTTCACAACATTTTTTATGTTTATAAGCATTTAAAGCTTTGGTTAAAATGTCTGCAGGCATATTTTCTGTCTCTAGGTATTTAACCTCTATTTCGCCATTGTCGTAAATTTCACGCACAAAATGATGTCGAATATCGATGTGTTTGGTGCGCGAATGGTAAACCGGATTTCGTACTAATTTTTGAGCAGACTGGTTATCACAAAATATTATAGTAGGCGCAGTCACTGTTTCAGGAGAAAGTTCACTTAAAAACCGTCTGAGATGCAAAATCTCTTTGGCGGCTTCTGACAATGCCATGTACTCCGCCTCTGTTGTGGATAAGGCGACAGTTCGTTGTTTTCTCGATTCCCACGATATGGCTCCACTGGCGTATTTAAAAATGTAGCCAGTGTACGATTTTCTGTCATTCACATCCGACGCCCAATCGGCATCGACAAATGCAATCAAGGATTCAGAATCACGTTTAAAGATCAGTCCTTGATCTTGGGTTCCTTTCAGATATCGCAAAATTCTTTTTGCAGCTATCCAATGAGGTTTACCTGGATTGTTGTTAAACTGACTTAGGAAATTCACAGCGTGAGTTATATCAGGTCTAGTAGCAACTGATAAATACATAAGGGATCCTATTAATTGACGGTAGGGAATATTATTCATTTCAGACTTTTCTTCTTCAGTTTTGGGACACATATCTTTAGTAAGCTTCATGTTATTATCAAAAGGTGTAGATATTGGTTTGGATTCTTGCATATTAAATTTGCTCAGAATATCTTCAATGTATTTCTTTTGTGTAATTTTAATATTGTCCCCGTTTTGCATAAATTCTATGCCCAAACAATAGTGTAAGAGACCTAAATCTTTCATTTTAAATGATTTTGCTAATTCATCTCGAATATATTGATAATCTTCTTTACATTTAGTAAGAATTATGAGATCATCAACATAAACAATGATAATAGCTTCAATGGGAGATTTAGAAAAATACACACATTTATCAGCATTTAGTGATTTAAACTTCATTTGTTTCAATTTTTCATCTAATTTTTTGAACCATTGGCGACCCGATTGTTTTAATCCATAAAGGGATTTTTTTAATAAACAAACTTTGTCATCATTAGATTCATTTTTAAAACCTTCAGGTAATTCCATGTATATTTCTTCAGTTAAATCACCATTTACATAAGCCATAATAAAATCTAATTGATATGCAGTGAACCCATTTTGGATGCCATATGCGATCGCAGTTCTTATTGAACTTAATCTAGCTACAGGAGAAAAATTTTCGTCAAAATCGATACCAGGTTTTTGTGTACAACCTTTTGCTACCAATCTCGCTTTAAATTTCTCGATTGACCCATCTGGCTTATATTTTGTTTTTAAAACCCACTTAGATCCTATAATTTTCTTATGTTTTGGCCTATCTACTATTTGCCATGCATTTTCTTGCATTAATGAATTAAATTCTATATTTATCGCATTTATCCATTCGTTTTTATACGGACTATTTAGAGCTTCAAATAATTCAGGACAAGAGTCAAAAGAATTATTTACTGCAGTTTGAGATTTTTCTTCTTTCGGAATAATAATTGTTTGATATTCCTTTCGAGGTCTCCCTTTTCTACCTGTTTTTATTTTTCTTGGCCTCCCGCGCGTTCTGAAAGAAGGGGGGTCGGAAATTTCATCAGATTGCGAATCAATTTCTCTTTCACTGTCGCCACTAGAATTGTCTGGTTCCGTTTTCATGACTGAAAATATTTCTGATTGTTGCGTAATTGTATTTGCGCTCGTATTTTCATTATTTTGAGAGAAAGGAAAAATTAATTTTATTTCGGTGTTACAGGAGGGATCATTTTCAAATTCGTTAATAAATCGAACATCACGGCTTATAACAATTTTTCTAGATTTCTTGTTCCAAAGCCTATATGCTTTTGATTCATTAGAATAACCTACAAAGATATGTTCTTCTGATCTAGGATCAAATTTTCCTTTATTTTGCCTTTTATTAAGTACGAAACATTTTTGCCCAAATATTTTGAAGTATGATAAAGTTGGCTTGATGCCAAAGAATACTTCACATGGAGTTTTATTTTCGCTTAAACGTCGTGTTGGGCAGCGATTACGTATGTAAGCAGCACAATTTATAGCTTCGGCCCAAAAAGATTGTGGAAGATTACTTTGTAATAGTAAACACCTTGCCATTTCAGTTAACGTTCTATTCGATCTTTCAGGGGTGCCATTTTGCTGAGGGGTTAAAGGGGAAGAAAATTCTCGTTTTATACCGCATTCTTCGATATATTTATCAAATTCTTCGCCGCAATATTCTAAGCCATTATCTGTACGAAGAAATTTTATTTTCTTTCCTAATCGGTTTTCGACTGCTGCTTTGTATTTAACAAATGCATTCTTAACCTCATCCTTGGTTTTAAGAAAACTAACTTCAATATAACGTGATTTATCATAAATAAAAGTAACAAAATATCGCGATCCTCCATGGGAAGGGACTCTCATGGGCCCACATAAATCTGAATGGATCCGAAATAATAAATCATTACTTTCAAAATTTGATTGTTTAGGAAAAGGGCGGACAGTTTGTTTACCTTGAATACAAACTTTACAATCTTTAAGAGACTCATCATCATTGAAATTTAAATTTCTAACCATATTATTAGATTTAAGTTTCTTTAAATCAGACTCATTTAAATGTCCTAACTTTAAATGCCATTTTACAAAATCACTTACCTGTGCTATTGCAGCTCTTTCGGGGATTGGATGTACATAATATAAATCACCTTGACGGACAGCTTGTACTAGTATAGAACCATTAGGCTCAATTATTTTAGCATATCGTTCTTTAAAAAGCACAGAACGATTATTAGCCGTTGCTTTTGACGTTGAAATCAAATTACATTTTAACTCAGGTACACACAGAACGTTCTTAAGTGTGAGATTAGTAGTCCCACTACCGTTAGGCACTGTAATAAGAACTGTTCCTATTCCTGTGATTTTTGCTGTTTTATTAACCGCAAGCTGTATTGTAGAATTATCACGAGGATGAAATTCTGTAAATAAATTTTTATCTTTGCACATATGAGATGTACAACCACTGTCTAAACACCATGCAGTAGATTCATGATATACGTCGTTAAATGCCATACTAACCGGTTCTTCATAACTAATCATTGAACCTTGATTTCCTTTATTTAAAGATGCAAGCTTTCTGTCAGCTATTTTCTTTCTACATTCGTTAGCTTTATGCCCGATTTTGGAGCAATAATTGCACTTGAAATTACGATAATTTCTCTCTGCAGGAAAATTTTTATTCGCATTAGTCTTCCATTTTTCATTTTTCTTCTGTTCTTGATTATTTCTCTTGTTTTCTATATAATAGGCATTTTGTGAATCATGAGTCGTTTTTCCTTTTCTAGCTTCCCATTCTTCTAGCATCTTAATTTTCAAAGAATCGGGTTTAGGTAATTCATCTCTCGATTCTATAGCGCATCTAAAATTTTCGAAATTCTCAGGAACACTGTAGAGTAGAAGAATTGATAACAAATCATCCGCAATTTCTATTTCCATTTCTTTTAATTTATCAACAATCTCAAAAAAGATATTTAAATGTTCAGACATCGTTTCACTGAAACTCATCTTTCGAAACAGAAGCTGTTTTAACAGCGTTGCTTTCTTTGCGGGGCCTCTTGATTCATAAACGTCTTTCAATTTATTCCATACAGAATTTGAAGTCGCACAATGCTTGATGTGGCACAATTCACTAGGATTTATGGCCAGAATTATATCAGCACGGGCTTTTTGATCAGCCTGGAGCCATTTCTTTTCATCAGCGCTACCTTCGGCCGGTTTCTCTTCTTTGCCGATTACATAATCCCAATGATCATTTTTTATTAATACTGCTTCAATTTGAAGTTTCCAGCTATCAAAGTTATCTTTGCCGAGCTTTTCAATTGTCGTAACATGGGACATGATTAAATAAAATATCTCGCAGCCACAAATCAAAACAGTTAATCAGAACGTAGAAGAGTTCTTAGTTTCGGTTTAGGCTTAAGACTTTATGATTCGAAAGTTCGAATTAAAAAATATTTCTGCTATTTATAGCGCAGTGAGTAGCGTCTCTGGTCCCATAACCTTTGTTGGTTTTGGGGGCACACAGAGTTAGCAGAATAGCTCGACATAAACATTTATTAACACTAACACGAAGACAAAAATATATACATATAGCTTAAGTGCGACTAAGCACTGACATGTTTTTTAACAGAACTGAATAATCTCGCTCGCAGAGCGGATTTGTAGAAACGTCACTGTACGCGCATGCGCTGAAAGAAAAGGGTAAGATAAATGGACGTTATATTCCAACAACTTGCTGCAGCATATGATGTGCATAGCATTTATCGTTCATTTACTGGGACACAAAAAATTTCAGATACTGTCTAAAAGCAATAATTGCTGAAAGTATATTTTCAATTTCGATATATGCTTTTAAGTTTAACTAAATTTTTATATACCACGTGGTGTGTTGTGTATAGACCCTATAGATCATATACAGGGCTACACAAAATAATTCATAAGTGCTATTGAATATGAGCATGAATTGCTTAAAGGTGGTATTTAAGTGAATTATGCATTTTCAAGCTGAACTATAATTAGTACACAAAGAGATGTTCGTAAATTAAAAATAAATTCATATATAAGGACTATGCAAAGAACTGGATACATTGTTCTCCATGGGTGATATTTCAGTAGTGTTAAGCGTTTTTTGCCCAAATTAAATTTTACCCTAATATGTGGTATGAAAAAAAAACTGTAGATAATATGCAGGGTTGAAAAGAATTCAAGTATGTTTCTGTCTATGGGCAGAAATTATTGAAAGTTAATTTTGAACTGTATTATACATTTTCTAGCTAAACTAAATTTTAACATACTTACTATGTTGAATACTTAGAAACCTATAGATCATATACAGGTTTGCACAAAAGAATTAAACTATCTTTACAGCACTGTGAATGGTAATTGCTGAAATCTGGTTTTTAAATGTGTTATGCATTTTCTAAATTATTTACTCGGATATCGTCTTTACCTTATTAAACTATGAAATTTTGTTAAGTATTCTGGAAGTGTTTCATAATTTATGCTTGATTTTATCTTTCTCATTTTTTCCTATCATGAACTCTGACTGTGAGGCACCTGTCACATATATATACATAAAGCTAAAAATTAGCAGTTGCCACACACCAAATGGGGATTTATTGTTAAAAAATGGTGATTAAAAAATTTGCAATTAGCGAACACTTCTTGGTTGCATTGTTTTAAAAACATGTGCTCATCCATTTTCTACCATTTTATTCGACAAAATATATACATTTGCTGCAAGCCTCATGCAGGCGCGGATCCACGGGGGGGGGGGGATCGCCCCCCCCCCGAAAAAAATCCACCGATTGTCGCGAATTTCGACGGATGGTCGCCGAAAAAAATCAATTTCGTCAATCGTTCGCAGGTCAAAGGATCGCAAAAGGAACGCAAATTTCGTCAAAGGATCGCGCAAAAAACGCCAACTTCGTCAAAGGATTGCAAAAAATCGCGAATTTCGTCAAAGAATCACGCAAAAAACGCTAATTTCGTCAACAGATCTCTAAAACAATGCGAATTTCTTCAAAGAATTGCGAAAAAAATGCGCGAATTTCGCGAAAGAATCGCTGAAAAAATGCGAATTTCATCAAAGGGTCGCCAAAATTAACGCACAATTGGTATTGGGAGGAGATTCCCCTAGGCGCGCATCCACCGGGGGGGGGGGGGTTAGATCGGGCAAAGAAGGGAAGAACAAATTACCAAGTTGACAGCGAAACAGCACCGAAAACTGGCGATATGAAGCAATTAAAATAATAAAACTTTGTAAAAAATCGCCATAAAATAAAAGCAAAACATAGGACGCGTTTCGAGCTAAAAATATAACAGTTCGTCATCAGCTACAGTAAACACTTGTCCGTAAGCGGACAAGGCCAAAAATGAACTGAAAGGGAGAGAATGTTGCAAAGAATGCAACAGATGGCGCTAGCTGGAAGGGGAACATACAGAAAAGTGTTGCAAAAAAAATAGAAGAGAAATTGATAGGGAAAAAATGGAAATAAAAGAAATAAACAAAATTAAAATAAAATAAAAGAAGTAAATTAAAAAATATAAATAATAATAATAAATAAAGAAATATAAAAGAATAAAACAATAAAAAATCAAAAGATCCCCCTTTTTTTTACAAAATAAAAAGAAAAGAAACAAGAGAAGAGGGAAAAGAATTACAACAGTAATTTCCACGCTGGAGATAGGAAAGGAGATGATGGGAAATCATTGACAAGATTAGCAGAATTTTTAGAAATAAAATATGCTTCATGAAAATCCAAGTGAGAGGGAGAAGCTGGGGAAGAAATATTTTTGGCCATGGTGAAATTGAAACAATGACTGGAAGACCAACAGTGAGAAACAATCGAAGATTTAGAGATTTCTTGATTTGCAATATACCTCTGATGCTCGCCTAATCTGAATTTTAAAGCTCTCTTTGTTTGACCAATTGCACTAAATTGCAAGAGCTTGCAATTTACTAAGAGCTTGCAATTTAGAAAATTGCAATTTACTAAATTGCAAGAGCAAGGAATAAAATAAACACCCGACCGGTTCTCAGTAGGAATAGGATCTTTTACAGAAAAGAATTTAATTTTATTCATAGGTTTGAAGATAACTTTAAAATTAAAACGAGAAAGGATTTTAGCAATTTTAAAACAGAGAAGAGAATAAAAGGGCAGAACTATTATAGAATTAAAATTAGGAGGATTATTTGAATCAGAAAAAGGACGTTTAGGCTTATTAAATTTATATAAAGCTTTATCAATCAAAGAGGGATTATAACCACGAGCAAGGGCAAGAGATTTGAGATAATTAATTTCATTATTCAGAGTAGAAGAGTCAGAAGAAATGCGTAACGCCCTAAAAACAAAAGTATAAAAGGACGCCACTTTTTGTTGAGGAGGATGATTTGAAAAAGCATGAGGAACTTAATTCCGTTCCTAACCTTCTTATTACTAAGGCTGATAAAGGCGGTCAAACAGTTCTTCTCAATAAATCTGATTATATTTTCCACGTTGAATCTATGTTAAACTCTGGTCCATATTCCAAATTAAAGAAGGATCCTTCTACTAAGCATTTATCTGATATCAAGCATGTCATTAAAAATTCTGTCTTTCTTAATGATAACACCAAACGTTTGGTCACCCCTTCTATCGCTAATTGTGCTCGTTTCTATGCTCTTCCTAAGGTCCATAAACCTACTCTTTCCTTTCTCCCTATCGTTTCCAATATTGGTGCTGCTTCTTATAAACTTGCCAAGTTCCTTTCTAAGTTACTCGCTCCTTTATCTTCCACTAACTTTCACACTGTGAAAAACTCTTTTGACTTTGTTGATAAAATTAAACGCCTTTCTCCTTGCAATTATATAATGGTTTCCTTATATGTTAAATCCCTTTTCACTAACGTGCCTGTTCAAGGGGAAATTGGTTGTTTGGAAAGAAGGTTGCGCGAATTTCATTACTCTTCCATAGAGATTGATGAAATCCTGCATTTAGTTAGTATTTGTGTCAGGCAAACTGCTTTTCAGTTTAATAATTCTTTCTATTCTCAAACTGAGGGTTTGGCCATGGGTAATCCACTGTCTCTTCTTTAATGCGATAATTTATATGCATTTTATTGAAGAAAAACTTTTCAGTTTATATAAATTTCCTTTCTGGTTTAGGTATGTTGATGATACTTTCATTTTAATTCCCTCTGACCTGGATCTTTCTAATCTCCTTTCTCTTGTTAATTCTGTTGGTCCTTGTATTAAATTTACTCTCGAAGTCGAAGAGAACAATTCTCTTCTTTTTCTTGACGTCTTGGTTTCGAAACACCCAGATTGGTTCTCTACCTCCGTTTATAGAAAACCTTTCGCTGTATCTCTTCCACCTCATGCTTTTTCAAATCATCCTCCTCAACAAAAAGTGGCGTCCTTTTATACTTTTGTTTTTAGGGCGTCACGCATTTGTTCTGACTCTTCTACTCTGAATAATGAAATTAATTATCTCAAATCTCTTGCCCTTGCTCGTGGTTATAATCCCTCTTTGATTGATAAAGCTTTGTTTAAATTTAATAAGCCTAAACGTCCTTTTTCTGATTCAAATAAACCTCCTAATTTTAACTCTATAATAGTTCTGCCCTTTTATTCTCTTCTCTGTTTTAAAATTGCCAAATTCCTTTCTGGTTTTAATTTTAAAGTTATCTTCAAACCTATGAATAAAATTAAATTCACTTCTCTAAAAGATCCTATTCCTACTGAGAACCGGTGGGGTGTTTATTTTATTCCTTGCTCTTGCAATTTAGGTTATATTGGTCAAACAAAGAGAGCTTTAAAATTCAGATTAGGCGAGCATCAGAGGTATATTGCAAATCAAGAAATCTCTAAATCTTCGATTGCTTCTCACTGTTGGTCTTCCAGTCATTGTTTCAATTTCTCCATGGCCAAAATTATTTCTTCCCCTGCCTCTCCCTCTCACTTGGATTTTCATGAAGCATATTTTATTTCTAAAAATTCTGCTAATCTTGTCAATGATCTCCCATCATCTCCTTTCCTATCTCCAGCGTGGAAATTACTTTTGTAATTCTTTTCCCTCTTCTCTTGTTTCTTTTCTTTTTATTTTGTAAAATAAAAAAGGGATCTTTTGGTTATTTCTTGTTTTATTCTTTTATATTTCTTTCTTTATTATTATTATTTATATTTTTTAATTTACTTCTTTTAATTTATTTTAATTTTGTTTATTTCTTTTATTTCCATTTTTTCCCTATCAATTTCTCTTCTATTTTTTGGCAACACTTTTCTCTTCTGTATGTTCCCCTTTCAGCTAGCGCCATCTGTCGCATTCTTTGCAACATTCTCTCCCTTTCAGTTCATTTTTGACCTTGTCCGCTTATGGACACGTGTTTACTGTAGCTGATGACGGGCTGTTATATTTTTAGCTCGAAACGCGTCCTATGTTTTGCTTTTATTTTATGGTGATTTTTTACAAAGTTTTATTATTTTAATTTAAATTACTTAGTTGGTTTTTAAGAAATCAACACACCATACTCATTTTAGCTTTTAACTGACTAGGATTAGGACATAATCCTTTTTTTTTCATTCATGAAATACCCTTGAAATTTACAAATGTGGGTGGAAATAACAGTATATTTTTAACACATGATTGGTTTTCTTCAGAAAACATTAAGATGCTTGAATTTTTCAAAGGACCTTTCTTTTTCTTGTTTCTTTCTTTCTTTGAAAATTGCTATGAATCCCATTCTTTTCTCAAACAATAAAGCACTCCTCAAAAATATCGTTATACAGAAATTAGAAATGCAGATTCTTTGAAAGAACGAAAAAGTTTCAACACTTTAAAGGGATCCGCATAACGTTGTCAATTTCTGTTGTAGAGATTCAACAAAAGGTACACGAAATGGCATCGTCCCCACCTCAACCCATTAGTGTCAAAAACTATGGCGCCATATGCCTTTTGACAGGATATAATCCTATTTTGTTCACTAACTGCCGAAACGTCAGTGAGGTTTACCATTGACACCTGAAAAGTATTTTCGTTTGCTTGTCTCTCCCGCGAAAACTGCCGATAAAAACATTGGATTTATATCTTGGGGGAGCGACCGCCCCAATCGATCCCCCCCCCCCGTGGATGCGCACCTAGGGGAATCTCCTCCTGGTGCTACTTGCGCGTTTTTTCCGCGGACCTATGACGAAATTAGCGTATTTTTTTCGCGATTCTTTGACGAAATTCGCATTTTTTGTGCGATTCTTTCGCGAAATTAGCGTTTTTTTCGCAATTGTTTGGCGAAATTAGCGTTTTTTTCTGCGTTCCTTTGGCGAAATTCGCGTTTTTTCTGCGATTCTTTGTCGAAATTTGCGTTTTTTTCTGCGATCCTTTGACGAAATTCGCGTTTTTTTTTCGTGGTCCTTTACGAAATTCACGTTTTTTTGTGGTCCTTTGATAAAATGTCCGATTTTTTGGCGAAATTCGTTTTTTCCGCGCTTCTTTAATAAAATTCACGTTTATGCTCGATCCTTTGACGAAATTCGCGTTTTTTGCGTGATCCTTTGACGAAATTCGCGTTTTTTGCGCGATTTTTTTGATTTGCGAACGATTGACGAAATTGATTTTTTCCGGCGACCATTTGTCGAAATTCGCGATAATCGGTGGATTTATATTTTTTTTATCCAAAGGGGAGGGGTGGGGGCAATTGGGGCGATCTCCCCCACCCCTTCCTTGGATCCGCGCCAGTAAAGAGGTATACACACCACTTAGATGACACATTTTGACTTTCTAGTATGTTAAAGGACCGCCAGATTTCTGAAGGGGATCCTTTTTAGGTGCGTTCGTAATTATATAAATAC
This sequence comes from Maratus speciosus, assembly GCA_963932465.1. Classification (NCBI taxonomy): domain Eukaryota; kingdom Metazoa; phylum Arthropoda; class Arachnida; order Araneae; family Salticidae; genus Maratus; species Maratus speciosus. The sequence continues at coordinate 91,023,036 of OZ010786.1, read as the reverse complement.
GTAGCACCTATAGTCGTCGTTCAGTCCGTCCGTCTGTCCGCATGTAACAGAGCAAAAACTACCCAACCGAATAGTCTGAAATTTCAAATATGTGATTGTTGCAAAATTTTGTCGAGCCATTTCAAATTTTATGAAAATCGGGTGTATAGCTTAATTACAGGGACAGTCAAAAGTTTTTCTTTACATTACGGCCAATGGGAAAAATTATTGCAAGTGGATTTTAATGGTATTAGAGCCTTCCGAATGATCTGAAATTTTAAAGATATAATTGTTGCAAAATTTTGTCGAGCCATTTCAAATTTTAGGAAAATCGGATGTATAGTTTAATTACAGGGACAGCCAAAAGTTTTTCTTTACATTACGGCCAATGGGAAAAATTATTGCAAGTGCATTTTAATGATATTACAGCCTTCCGAATGGTCTGCAATTTTAAAGATATAATTGTTGCAAAATTTTGTTGAGCTATTTCAAATTTTAGGAAAATCGGATGTATAGTTTAATTACAGGGACAGTCAAAATTGTTCCGAAAAAATTATTGGAAGTGCATTTTAATGATGTATCAGACTATGCACGTTATGAAGTGCAAAAAATTATACATTCAGTACAATATGGGGTGCAAAAAATAATTTTAAAACTAGTTATAGTACGAACGCACCTCATTTGCCACGTTTGACGAGCAATTTCCAACTTGTTCAGAGATTATCTTCTTTCAGAAATCTGATATTAAAAAATGGATGTGATGGTTATGTTTTTCAGCTTTCGATAATTGGTTCTTATGTATTTTTTAGTGCTGAATCCAAAAATGATCTTCATTTTTTACCATGTCATCACGTTAGGATTTTCCATAAATCGCAAATTTTTAAAAAGTCTTACATCAAAATCAATTATCAAAAGTTTAAAAAGATAATCCTCGCAGGGTTGTGTTATTAACGTTGTTCACCATAACTAAAAGAACAAAAAATAAGATAAATAATTACCATAGTATAAGAGTAAACAGAAAAAGAAAAAAAAAGTCATTTAATAAATAAATTCTGTTATAACGTTTTTAATTTTACGACCTAATAAGTAACAATAAACGATATTTTGAGGAGAGGGCGGATTATAAAATAAGAGTGCTGGATAACCGAGTGTTTCGGTTAATCGGATTTCGGATAATCGAGAGTCTGTAATATTTTTAAATTGCATTAATTTCATATTAATTTAATAATTACCTGCAAGGAAGGATTTGAGCAACAGAAAGTATGACTACGTTGATTATATGTCATTCGGTATCGCCCCCCCCGCCCCCCCCAAAGCGATTCTCTGGATCCGCCCCTGGCCTCATGGAAGAATCATGGTGACTTCCCGCCCCCCACCTCCTATCATATGAACAGAAAAGAAAACACTTTAAAATTCTTGAAGCTTTTAATTTCTATCCTGCCCTATTTATGTATATTGTATTATCCTAGTTATATTATTTTCTTACTTTAAAGCACTAATAAATAAATAATCCTCTAGCATGATGAGTCTCAGCCATCAAATGTACACAACGTGTTACGAATATTTGCCCTATATATATATTTTTTTTTTATCATAATCATAATAGAAAAACATAAATTGGCCATTGCATAATTATTCATAAAAATTTTAAAAGAGACACCAGAATTCATTATATTTATAAAATGCATTCCATTTTGCGATGGGTTAATAGAGAAATAAAAGCAAAAAATAAAATAATGAATAAAATCCATTACAGTTATGACAAACAATCATATTTATTTCTTGTTATTAATAAGTGAGTTACTAATAAAAAAAGTACTAATAGCAAAAAATAGTTTTAAGAAAAGGTTAAACTTATTCTCTGAAAATATTTCTCTACACGTATTGAATAGACTTTTTTTTGTTATAGCCATATAGTCATATTAGAAAATAATTTTATGATAGAATTTACATTTGAGATTATTTTTATTCAAAGTTATATTTAAAATGAGATATTTTTGGATGAATTTGTATAAATACCTAAAATAATGAATTCATCCAGGGCCATCACTAAAACTTTTTATTGGTGAGGGAAGAGGACCTTAAATTGCCAAATCAATTTTTAGTATTTGCCAATTTGTTTTATAATTTTGCCAAGTTACCACAATTAGAAAATGTAATACAGTTCTTATTTGTAAAATGTTTAATAATATTTCCAATTAGATTTGTAACTTTTGCCAAGTCTGTCAGAAAAGAAAGTGTATTAGAGTTTTTATTAAAGCTATAAACAAATTTGCCAACTAAGTTTTGTAAATTTTCCAAGTATAACAGGATTTGCAAAATTTTTTTTTAGGGGGGATGCTCCCCCCTTCTCCCTCAATGAGGGCCCTGAATTCATCTTTCTCTAAATTAATTTTAATGCTTGCACATGTTTAACAACCATATTCTAAGGCAAATTTAGATTTAAAACAAGCAGTGAATGATTTATCTCAGGCAGATAATTTAAGTCTGAAGAGCAACAAAAATAGGTACTTTTCGGTTAGCCGGGCGCCAGTGTTATATACACATATTTATATACATACATATTGTAAATATACATATATATAGATATACACATATATATAGATATACACATATATATGTAAATATATATATATATATATACATATATATGGAATTGGTGGGATTGACTGCGGTTGTACTTTGGTGATAAATGCTTCTGATTGAACACTCGCTGGTATAGAAATAAGCAGGTTTTAATGTCTTGATTAAAGCATGAATTCTATTTACAGAGCACAATAACTATGTACAGGGTTTAGGGGGAATGAGAGGGGATTTCTTACGGCAGTCTAACCGCTTTTAAGATACTCAGACGCGTTCTCAGCAGCTTGACTGGAACGTCTTTCCAAGTCAGCTCGCAGAACAACTCTAACGTTACCTCAACCTTCACTCTCAGGCTGGCCGTTCAAAAATACTAACTCATCAGGTTTATTGTCTTATAGAATTTGCACACTCCATCAGTTCTCATGGCTTTTAGCTGCACCTCTTACTGCGGTCAGGATGTGGTTTAGAGTGTTTTGCGAACCGCAAGCCACATCCACACTCGGGCATCTTGACATGTGTGCGCCCCTGCACAAGTGAGAGCAACCGCAGCAAGAAAAGGGCAAATTAAAATTTATCTAAAAAAAAAAAAAAAAAAAAAATTCGAAATTTTTAAAGTTAAAAGAAAAAAAAAAACTTATCTTTAACCCAGGAGAACTTGCTAGTGAGAATGCCCAATTGCTTTTCTTTTACTTTACATTCATATAATATCAACTTTTTTTGGTTGGCTTAGTACTTTTATTCACAAAATAGGTAAGATAATTGAGAACCATTTTGAAATTTTAATTAAAATGAAAAATGATTTAAATAAGAGTCTTAAAAAAGTACGACTGTGAGAGAAAATCTCATGCAGCGAGTTCTCCCGGGTTAAAAAAGAATTTAGAGGCCAAAAGGGAGAAAACTGACAAAGCACAAAAAAAAAAAAAAAAAAAAAAATTAAATTTAGGCTTTTCCATTACAATGCATAGGCTGAACTGCACTACAATATATGAAGAAGAAAGAGAAAAAAAAACGTCTTTGAAGAAAAAGAGAAAAAAAAATGAAAAATCGATGTGTGTGCCATACATGCACCATCTTTCGTCTGATAAGAAGATCCACCTTGGAACTTCGCGTCTTTTGTCATTAAAATATTTTTCGTCATTCGTCTTAAAAATCTAACATAAAAGAAAAAAAATAAAGATTCGTCTTAGGTAGTGCAGCCGTCAGTTACTATACAGTGAAGAAGAAAAAAAAATTAAATGCAGGTGTTGTGTGTGTGTGTGGGGGGGGGGGGGTACATACAAATATTTTAAACAATTATTTGAATCAAACTTCAAAATATATAAAAAATGATCAAATATATACAAATACAAGAACAAGACTTATTCATAAACAGAAAGTCGTTAAAATAAACAGGTTCTTGCAATAATCAGTAACAAAAGGGAAAGATATATAAAATCTTGCATATGTCACACTTATTGGAATAATAAAAAAAAAAACACGTTATTCCATTGCTGTGTATAAAAAAAAGAAGGAAAGAAAAAAAAAAGGTCTTGGTGAAAACTGTCTTATCTGGGAAAGTTCTGTAATAAACAGCTGTTGATGGCAAATAAGTTCTTGCCCTATCAGTCACTGATAAAAAAAAATAAGGTTTGGAGATGTCTGACTCAGAGTCCAGATAAATAAAAATACTGAAAAGTACTTACAGTCTGCAGTCTTGATAAACGTGTCTATAGATACGCGGACTTTTCGTGAGATAAAAAAAAATGCACCACTCTGTAGTAGGAATCACACACAAAAAAAATTAACACTGGTTGATAAAAACACTGGGATAATTGGCTGGTGGACGTGACACACAGAAAAAATTAACACTACCTATGGCAAAATAAAAAAACCCACACATTTCGCAACGCGGAAACTTATTTGAAACAACAGAAGAGTACTGTGGACATCTGGTTAACATTGAGTCCAAGGTTTCATGTAATCAATTGCAGAAGGTGTCGTAATAGGGCCTTCGTGCTGACCCACTTTCTGGACTTGATATCTGTCGTTGGGCTGGACTCCAATAACTTTATACGGACCAAAATATTTGAGTCGAAGTTTTAATCCAGATCCGAATTGAGTTCTCTGAATCGCAACTAGGTCACCGATGTGATATTGAGCAGGAGGTTTTCTTTTTTTATTATATTGGGTACAGTTGATTTCTTGTCGTTTTAAAATGTTGGTTTTTGCTGCATCCCGTAGTTGCTGTTTATGATCCAGTGAACTCAATTTGTTCGGTTTCTAATAACTGTTTAATGACTAGGTCGTCCTTATTTCTCATTTTCACACCTGTGAGCAGCTCAAATGGGGAGAATTTAGTCGTGGCTAACATCGTGCTATTTATTATTCTCTGCACTGATGATACATGTTTATACCATTTCGTGCGATCGTCTAAAGATAATTTCATTAAAATAGGGATGAGCGTGACATGTAGTCTTTCGATCTGAGCGTTCCCCCGGGGAACCCCAGTCGTAATGGGATGGTGTTCGATATTTTCTTGTTCACAAAATTTTGTAAAATCAGAAGATGTAAACGCTGGACCCTTGTCTGTGATAATATGTCTGGGGTTACCAAATGTGGTTTGTTGGAGTTTGAGCTTATCCAGTGCGTCCTGTGCTGATGTAGACTTGACCGGATATAACCAGAAAAATTTTGTGAATGCATCGACCACTGAACACAGGTGGTTGTAATTTTTATTTGTCAATGCTAATGGACCTAGAAAATCGCAGTGATATGTATCGAGGGGCGTATTGCCTTTAGGAATTGGATGCAAAAACCCTTCTTTTTTTCCTGACTTCCGGGAAGCTAAAATGCACGGGATACAGTTTGCCACGACTGTATTTGCGAGCTCGGGTAGCTTAGGTATAAAAAAGTTTTGGGACACAATTTCTTCTGTTTTCTTTGCAGAGAAGTGTCCCTTATTGTGTGTATCTTGAACTATGTTAAGCTGCATTGCTTCGGGGATCACTAATAAATCTCTACCACGTTGAACTTTATACAACACGTTGTTGCGAACCACGAAGTCGGCGACCGGGTTTTCGGCCGCTTGTTTTGATACCTGATACAAAGGGGTCTTTCTCTTGCGCCCGTATGACTTTGAGTGTGAATTCATCAAATGTAACATGCAGAACGGGATATCTGCTAATGAGAGTCTACATGTTTCATTTTTGTAGCTGGGCGGTGTTTAATTTCGAAATCAAAGTCTTGTAGGAATAAGGCCCACCGCGCGATTTTCGGTGTAAGGTCTTTTTTATCTACCGTTTTTTGGAATGCCTGGCAGTCTGTGATGATACGGAATCTGGTACCATGGAGGCAGACATGGAATTTTTTAAGTGCTTCGATAACTGCTAGGACTTCTAGTTCATAGCTACTTAATTTTTCTTCCTGTGGTGATGTTTTTTTACTCATATACTGAACCGGATGGAAGTGGCCGTCAGAAGACTTTTGCATAAGTGCTGTGCCAAAACCGTATTTACTGGCGTCGGTGTGCACTTCGAGGTCCAAACCCGGTATAAAAATGTGTAAAACTGGAGTGCTAGTGAGCAGATTAGGTAAGGTGTGCAGCGCTTGCCTCTGCTCTGGTCCAAACTCGAAAGTTGATGTTTTTCGTAAGAGGTCGCGTGATAGAGGCATATTGTGGGATAAATTTTCGAAAATATCCTGTTAATCCTAGGAGCGATTGCAACTGTTTGACGTTTTTGGGTTCCGGAAAATGTTGGACTGCTTTAACTTTTGTTGGAGAGGGTGCTATGGTATTATTCTCTATGACGTGGCCCAAAAATTCGATTTTTCACTGCAGAAACTGGCATTTTTTGAAGTTGATATCTAAGCCGCAATCAGCGGCAGTGTCTAATACTCGTTTCTGCTTTTGGAGGCCTTCGGCTTCTGTTTTTGCGGGAATAATGAGATCATCCATATACAAAATTAATACTCCTTCTATCAGCAGTTCGCGGAATTCACAGGCAAGGTATCTGACGAACACGGCAGGGCTGCAGCAGAGTCCGAATGGGACTTTAAGAAACTCGAATTGACCGTCATATGTGATAAAAGCAGTGTACTTAATGCTTTGCGGGTCCACGTCTACATGCAAGAATCCATTTTTGAGGTCGAGTGTTCTAAAGACTACAGCTTGCTTTAGTTGGTCAAGGATATCATCGTTGAGGGGTAGGGGGAAACGATCTTTAACAATTTTTTTATTAAGTCTACGAAAATCAATACATAGACGCATAGAATTGTCCCTTTTCTTCACTAATACTATGGGACTTGCGTAGTCGCTGCATGAAGGTTGTATAATGACATCTTTTAGCCACTGGTCAATCTGGTTGCGGATTAGTTCCTTCTCGTTGAGGGACATTCGTCATGGGCGTTGATAGACTGGTACGTCGTCGGTCAGAACTATTGACATCCTTAAATCTGTAATTTTATTTTATTAGGTTTGTAGGGTTGGATTAGGGTCGTTACCTGTTTGCGGATATTTTTGTCGGTAATGTGGGTTAGGTCCATTCAACTCGGCCGAAGCCCTCATATGGAATTGACTGCAGTTGTACTTTGGTGATAAATGCTTCTGATTGAACACTTGCTGGTATAGAAATAAGCAGGTTTTAATGTCTTGATTAAAGCATGAATTCTATTTACAAAGCACAATAACTATGTACAGGGTTTAGGGGGAATGAGAGGGGAATTCTTACGGCAGTCTAACCACTTTTAAGATACTCTGACGCGTTCTCGGCAGCTTGACTGGAACGTCTTTCCAAGTCAGCTCGCAGAACAACTCTAACGTTACCTCAACCTTCGCTCTCAGTCTGGCCGTTCAAAAATACTAACTCATCAGGTTTATTGTCTTATAGAATTTGCATACTCCATCAGTTCTCATGGGATTTTAGCTGCACCTCTTACTGCGGTCAAGATGTGGTTTAGAATGTTTTGCGAACCGCAAGCCACATCCACATATATATGTATATATTACACTGGCGCCCAGCTAACCGAAAAGTACCCAAAAATAAAATCGGTAAGGTGAAAATAAATTTTAAAGTTTGCAAAGAAACAACGAAAAATTATCTTACAGTAGAACCTTGATCTATCATTCTTGAAAAATGAGTTTGTTAAAATATGTTTCTTTTATGAGTTGGATTAAAAATAGTATAAAGAAAAAGAAATTGTTAAAACAGCATAAAGAAAAAATATGTCCAAAATTGAGATTATAAAAAAGATGTAAACTACCAAATATTTGGTTAAATTGGATAAAATATTAAGAAATTAGAATAAACTTTATAAAAAAACATTTAACAATGATAAATTACAGTGCAATGATGTTGCGATTCAATATTCTATGGTTTGCAGACATATAGTCTGAAACATACTGTAGCATGTTCACATAAATATGCATGCAGTATTCTTTAAAGGAATCCTAATTGTTTGTTAACAAAAATCGAAATTTGTTTTAGAAATTGAGTCGGAACAGGCTGTGCCATGAAATGCGAAAATTATCAGGCCAAAGATAGAAGGCCAAGATATCTTTTGTTCAGGCTAGTGCAGAGCAGACCATTTTCATTTTTCAAAAAATGAAAAACATTCGATTCCCAATTATTTCAATGGCCTGAAAATGTCATACTTTTAATATATATATATATATATTTAATCAGTTAAAAAATAAGCAAAAACATGCTGTAAATTTTAAAAGCCTTCAAATGTTTAATAAGAAACAAGCTGTATGTAATTTTCTTTAAAGAAAACTTGAATTGAATTGAACTACGATTGAATTGTATCATCATAACTTTATAAATTTAATTTGAAAGAAAAAAAAAAAAAAAAAACAAAGGAACAGATGTCATATATTCCCGAAATATATACAACTAAATAAATAGGCACAGATGTCATATACGCCCCATATTGGCGCGATTTTTTTCTGTCGCCAATATCATATAGGCAACGGGTACTTAACTTGCGCCAAAGGGTTTGATGTGGTAACCCGGATTATGTTGTTTATGATGTTGATGTTTTCGCCAAATTGGCAACCGAAAAAAATCGCGCCAATATGGGGCGAATATGACATCTGTTCCAATAAATAGCCTTTTAAAATATTTTTTTTTAAATAGAAGAAAATTTTTAGGATGAAATCCATAATGCAGGGCTTCATATTGAAGACTTAATACTGCGTTCACATCATACTTTTGTCTTTAGAGATATTATTAGCGAAATTAACTTCTGTAAAAGAAAAGAAAATCAAATAGAAAAATTTATTTAACTGTAAAAAAATATTAATAATTTCAATTTGCAATTATTCAATCCCTCTGATTGAAAAGAGAAAAAAAAAAAACATGATTTGTTTATTTATTTACCACAGATGCTTGGTTGGTTGTTAGACAGGATATATTTAATTGATCGCTCTCTGAAACTATGAGCGTGTTCAGAGGTGCACTTTGCGCCGCGCGCGCGCTCAGAAGTTTATGCCATGGAGTAGGTCTTATCGAAGAAAGGAATTTTAACATAATTCAATTATTTCATTATTTTTATGGTTCAAAAAAGGTAAAACCAACGACTATATTTCTTCATCCTTCCAAAACATGGTTTTCGTAACAGGAATACATGCCTATGTTCACTCAGATAAAATCTAAAATAGTCGGGAAAAACATCACGTGACCTTCTTTATCTACTTTAGCCCATTTAGCATTTAAAATTAGTTAATCAACCGCACGCAAACTCCGCGCGAGCTGCTCAAAAAAATTGTGTGGGCGATTTGATCACGTGATTGTGCGTTTTCTGCTTATGTGTTATTGGTTGTGCTTTGTTTGGTAGGTTGATTGATACAATTTAAGAATTCAACTGGTGATCTAAAAATTTTAACTTTTTAACAATTTTCTTTTTATTTATTTAAAAATGATTTATCAGTTGATTTATATCTTCTGTGATAAATAGAATGCTGTTAGTAAACCAAGATTCTGATATCAACATATGAGATTTGTTTGTAATCTACTATAGACCCCTTGCATTGACGTCACGTTGCTATTAGCAACGACTGATACTATAGCTTCTGGAGCACACACGTGGAGCACAGAAGTCCCCGTTTGCCGTTAAAAGCACGTGTTATCTTTCTCTTTAATTTAGAGGTTTCTTCTTATTATTATTATAGTGCAAATAAGTCTAAAAAATCAAATGGAGAGCACTATATTCGCCTTATATTTGGGCGCCATCTGAAGCGATTTCAGACATGTGACGTCATGTGCAACCCGTCTATACTGGATGGATTTCAATGGAATTTGCACTGTTAGTTAGACAGTTTTTCAGAGTAGGTTTTAATATATATATTTCTTATTTTATGATTGCATATTTTAATACCGTGTGGATAACAGACCAAAATACATCATAAAACATTAGAAATAAATGGCATTCAAAGTTATGTTAGTATAAGCAAAATACTTACTTATACTTTCAGTAAAAAATTTATAAACATTCTAATCATACTTTATTCATTACAAACTAGGCATCAGACCTATATATTTTATCTCTTTAAAAAATATATGTACAGATATTTTTAGTTAAAATAATTTACAACTATTACATTTTATTTTTATAATGTTCAAAGTAGAATATGATTTCTAGCCTAGTCTGGATAAAAATTCACTCGTAAAGTACTCAAAAAAAAAAAAAAAAAAAAAAAAAAAAAGGAATTATTCTACGTGCAAAAGGATATTTTCGCACAATATATATTATTTTTTCATTTGGATTTGCTTAATGTTTATATCATTATACATATACATACTACATATATAATCACTTAGAAACAAAACTTTGAATATTTAAAAGGCGTTCAGATCTAAAACTTTCATCTCGAAATACCTCATTTTCTCACATTTAAATGAGTATTTTATTATTATAATAAAAATACACGTGCCTCTGTATAACAAAAATAAAAAATATATCTTCATCAAAAATATCTTATTCATTATGAAAAATATAAAACAACCAATAAACAAAACAAAAAAAAAAATTGTGACACAATGTGGGACTGGAGGGATTCGAACCCACAATCCCTAGTCTCGAGTTCACTGCCTTATCCATTCAGCCATCCAGCACACGTTCCTTTTGCAACAAAATATCTTTATAATTAGCACCTTAATTAATCAAATCCATGATCTGTTCCTGAACATACTACGTGTTATTCCATACATGATATGGACCCACTCCATGTTCCTGTCTCCTGAGCTCGCGCGCGTAACGCGCGTGCTTCTTGAACACACTCAATGATAAAAAAGCTAAAAAATAATTTCTGATTGATAATGTGAATTTTCTATAAATAATATTCCACAGATATTTGTTGAAATAAATAAATCCTGAGAACGCAATGAAAAAATTCACACTGATAGTAGAAGTAGTAGTAGTAATGTTTATTATTTTTTTATTTAGTTCCGGTTTCAGATTCAGATTTGAATCATCATGGCGTCGTTCCGGTGAATTTCTAAAAGTGATCGTCGTAAAATATGATCAAGGAAAATATCATTTATTTATCATTCACTTCATTTAATTTCACATTTAAAAATGGCTGGTAACTTCTGGCAAAGTTCACATTTGTAAGTTTTGTCAACTGAATTTTTCTTTGATTAACTAGTTTGGTTAGATTACTTTTGACTAAACATTACGTGTAGATTTGCGCCATGTAAATAAAATAATATTGTTTTGTAATTTAAAAAAAAAAATCATTTATATTTTCATTCATCAATGTATGAAATTGAGAAAAAAAAAACTGTTGTCGCGATATCCTTAAATGAGTTTTTCCTACTGGTTAATCTACCTAATTTTTTATTTCTCTTTATCCACATATTCATATTATTTCCATTTATCGATTTACCCATTATTGACATTGCATTAATATAACAAAAATGGTTGTCCCCTCATCAACATTTGTTGTGTGCTTTTAATGCTTACTTTAATAAATTGTCATTTTAATTGAATATAATATAGTTTAAATTTCTATATTTTTTCCCATTTAGTTTATTTATTTCCTTCTAAAATACTTTCTTTTGCTGTTTCCCATCTCAAAATTCCACTATTCTATGCCTAGTAGTCTTTCTTTATAAAAATCCTTTAATTTTGAAAATTCTTTTTCTTTCAAGCATTATGGCACAAAATTAGCACTCGCCAGGCGTCGAGTAACACTTAAAACGTGGCGATTAACTTTATTGTCCTCACTCGCTGAACTGAATGGGCACCACTCACCAAACATGGTTCAAAGATCGATGCCAGGGAGGAAAGGGATGAAATTCGTTCGGAATTTACTGCATCCAGATCGGCGATTCTTCTGAAAGAAAGTAGCAGGGGTGATTCTGTCTCGAATTTTCCGAAAATTTAAGGCATTCGTTTTCGAAAAAAAAAAAAAGTCATCAGTCCTGGGGGGAAAAAAAAGCTCATCAGTCCAATGAATTCGGACATAAAAATATCGCGAATTTCGATATGGTCGCCGAAAAAAATCAATTTCATCAATAATTCACAGAAAAAATCACCAATTCCGTCAAAGAAATGCGAAAAAACGTGAATTTCGCCTAAAGACCATGTAAAGAATGCGAATTTAGTCAAAAAAACGCAAATTTCGTCAAAGAATAGCGAAAAAGAATCACAAAATTCTACAAAGTATCGTGGAGAAAACACAAATTTCTTGAAAAGATTGCAGAAAAAATGCAAAATTCGTGAAAAGATCGCAGAAAAAACACAAAGATCGTGGAAAAAACACGAATTTCGTGACAAGATCGTGGAAAAAACACAAATTTCGTCAAAAGATCACGGAAAAAACACAAATTTCGTGAAAAGATTGCGGAAAAAACAAAAATTTCGTCAAAGAATCACAATATTCTACAAAGTGTCGCAAAGAAAACACAAATTTCGTGAATAGATTGCAGAAAAAATGCAAATTTCGTGAAAAGATCGCAGATAAAATGCAAAATTTGTGTAAAGATCGCGGGAAAAAAGCAAATTTCATGAAAAGATCGTGGAAAAAACGGAAAATTCGTGGAAAAAAATGGAAAATTCATGAAAAGATCGCGGATAAAATGCAAATTTCACGAAAAGATTGTGGAAAAAACATTAATTTCGTCAAAAAATCGTGGAAAAATGCAAATTTTGTGAAATAATCGCAAAACTCTACAAAGTATCGTGGAGAAAATGCGAATTTCGTGAAAAGATTGCTGAAAAAAAGCAAATTTTGTGAAAAGATCGCGGAAAAAACGCAAAATTCATGAAAATATCGCAGAAAAAAATCGAAATTCGTGAAAAGATCGTGGAAAAATCGCAGATTTCATGAAAAGATAGCGGAAAAAACGCAAATTTCGTGAAAAGATCGCGGAAAAACACTAATTTCGTGACAAGATCATGGAAAAATGCAAATTTCGTCAAAAGATCGTGGAAAAAACGAAAATTTCGTCAAAGAATCGCACAAAAAGAATTACAAAATTCTTCAAAGTATCGCTGAAAAAACACAAATTTCGGGAAAAGATCGCAGAAAAACGCAAGTTTTGTGAAAAGATCGCGGAGAAAACGGAAAATTCATGAAAAGATCATGGAAGAAATGCAACTTTCGTCAAAAGATTGTGGAAAAAATAAATTTCATCAAAAGATCGCCTAAAAACACGAATTTCGTCAAAAAATCTCGAAAAAAATGCAAATATTTTCAAAGAATGGTGAAAAAAACCCACTTATTTCTTTAAAAGATCACAGGAAAAATGCAGATTTCGTGAAAAGATCGTGGAAAAAATGCAGATTTCATCAAAAGATCGTGAAAAAACGGAGATTTTGCCAAAAGATCGTGAAAAAAACGCAGATTTTGCAAAAGGTCAGGAAAAAACGTGAATTTCGTCAAGAGATAGCAAAAAAAACGCAAAATTCGTTAAATGGTCGCAGAAAAATGCATAGGGGAGAGGGGGCACATGTGAACAATTTTTACATTTTTGACTATTTCTCAAAATTGTTATGAGCTATTGAACCAAAAATTGATTTATATGAAATATTTACAATTTGTTTGTTCTTTTGGTGAAACTTTTGGATGCGTTTATTAAGAATTTCTAACTTATATCATCATTCAAAAAATTGTCTAAATTTGTTCACATGTGCCCCGGTGGAGGGGTAGTTATGAACATAGCTGGGGCACATGTGAACACATGCATAAATATGATAAAAATAATTTTTTGTGAATAAAACTGTGATATAAACTAATTAGATGCCCTCTTTCTAGTTGTGTGAATCAATCAATAAATGTTTCACCATAGATACAAGAAGTTATTCGTAAAATTGTACTACACTAATATGCCTACTCCTTTTGAGTCTCTTTTAATTGTTATCTAACTTCCTGTAAATTAAAACTGTGAAGCAATCCTAAAAACATTTAACATATAGCTCATTTTTTGACAAAGGTAATTAAATTTTAAACTAAAAAAAAAAAAATCCCTGCCGGCCCGGCCTACAGGCAGAGGTAGATTTCGAAGTCAAATATACTAATTTCACAAACAAAAACATCATGATTATAGATAAATCCACTTTAACAATTTTATCTGGCCGCTCTTGATGAGTTTTTATTTCATTTTCATATAATAGCTGGTTTTATCAGAATCATGTTAGGGCGGTATTCAAAAAAATACTTTTCCATGCTCAACAACTCGAAATTTTCTGGCATAATTCCAGATTCATTTTTAATAAAAAAAAATATGAAACTTGCTGACGTGATTTTTGAAGAGATTTATAAGCGACCTGCGTTTTTATTTTTTGTTCAATTAATTAAAACTTGATGTATAAACAATTATTTTCTCAGAAGGACAATATTTTTCGTTTCTAACACAATCGCTTCGGGAAATTCCGTTCAAAATGTCCACTTTAACATCATTTTTTGAAATATATTCTGCCTCTATCTAAAACTCGATTATTACGGTACATTACATAGTTTCTGAATAAGCGAATCTACCAATTAAATGCGTTTGAGAGCAAAAATGAATTTAAAAACCAGTCAGAAAATAAGCAGTTTGGATTTAAGCGCATCCTTAATACAATGATTTTTCCAACACAATCCGCTTCGGTAAATTCGGTTCAAAATGCCCTTTTTAACAGCATTTAAAAAAATATATTCTGCCCCTATCAGAAAATCGACCATTACGGTACATTATATAGTTTCTGAGTAAGAAAACGTACCAATTGGAAGCTTTTGAGAGCAAAAATGAATTGTAAAATGAGTCAGAAAATAAGCAGTTTGGATTTGAATACACCCTTACTAAGATCATTTTTTACTTCAACCGGTATGTATTTTTAATTTGTTTTTGCTCTAAGAATTGGTCCTATCCAAAACTTGTCTATATAGATGTTGTAGATAATATTAAGAAGATATATGATAAATTCATGGGGATTTTATATCTTTTGAATTGACGGAGTTATGGATTTTTTTCTTCTTCAAACGCCCTTTTTGTTTTCGTTTTTATTTTTTTTTTGCGGTACGAATTGCTCCTATCAAAAACTTGTGAATATAAAAGTTTTAGATAATGTTAAGGAGATTTATAATAAAATTAATTGAATTTGATATCTTGAGAATTGACGAAGTTATGAATTTTTTTCTCCCAAAAACCCTATTTTTGCGCCCCTTGAGCCCATTTTTAACTTTATCAAAAATCTGTGATACATAAATTTTTGGCCCTATTTTTAGAAGTAATAAAAACTTTAAACTGATTTGATATGTACAAAAATTAAGAAGTTATGAGGGGTTTTCTGTTTTCACAAAACCCCTCCCTATTTCCCTCCCCTTGGTCCGATTTTGCCCATTAACGAACTTGACCGAGATTTTATGCTCATTGATTTTATGTATCAGTTTGGAAGAGATTGGTGCAGAATTACGAAAGTTATCGTGTCCAGAAGAAAGTGATATATATAGATAGATAGATATATATATATATATATAAAGTTTTTTACTGAGGGTGGTTTTGGGTTCTAGGGGTCATGATCGGTGTAGATCTGCAAAAATTTTTCAGAAATTCCAACATAGGAACGATCCCAATAGGTAGTATTTCATACGAAATCTACCTAAAAAAAAAAAAAAAAAAAAAAAAATGCATTCACAGACTTAAAAAATACACTTGTGAATTGTTCACATCTGCCCCCATATGTTCTGTTCACAAGTGCCCCATCTACCAACTTCAGCCTAACTTATAAAAAAAGTATATTTTTAATTGAAAAGGAAACAAAACTGTTTGTAAACTTACCCAATTAATGCCACTATAGAATGCAATGCTGATATTCTTCTTTAAAAAATGTCTTGAATGAATTTTTACTTCAATAACTTAGAAGATTTTTTTACTTCACACCTTCTAAAACAAACAAATTACCTACCAGAAATCAAAATGGTCTATTGTCCTGAAAATTCAGCCAAAAGATGGTACAAGTACTACCATCAATTGGTAATTTTTGAATTTTTTTATTTCAAATTAACTGAGTAAAATATGGAATGTTCACATGTGCCCCCCTCCCTCCTATTACTTAGTGCCGGGGGGGGGGGGGGTCGCCCTCTGCTGCAACCTTTCTGAAAATTTCCTGTGAATTTATGTCATTGCAATTAATAGAAAAAATAAAATTTTTCAGTTGAGTGTAATCATATCGAATGGTAAGTAATATATATATTAGTAAATTTCTGCCGAATATCAAGTGCAATATCAAGTATTCGGCCTTGGCCGAATAATACTGTAATAAATGTTTTTATATTTACACAGTATAATTTTTTAATTTGACAATTTATATTCATCATATATAATGAAAATTTTATTTGAAATTAACTAACACTTTTTTTCCCATTAACTTTCATACTCCGAATGGGTTTTATCTACCCATTTCCTTATAAGAGGCTAATTTAGGAATCATGTTAAAAAAAATTTATGCTGTATCAGTAAGCACAAAAAGTATCTGTAATAAGCTAACATAATCTGTTAAATTTAAAATTAATCTATTCAAAATTGTTTTAATACAGCTGTACAAGCTAATTCAAATTTTTTTTATCATAATGGGAAGTTTAACATTTAACCCTTGTTACATAAAAAAATATTTCTTTCAATAATATTTTGAATTACACCTATAAAGAACATAAATATATGATTGATTAGATATAGATGCATTATATATGTATAAGATATTTAAGTCGTATATGTTGCAATACTTAACGGGGTTTTTTTAAAGTAAAATACACTTAAAAGTTAAATATAATTTAAGTGATTTTTTTTAGTCTGTTACTATTTCTTATTAAATAATGAAAGAAATGTAAATACTAAATTCTTTTAATTAGTTTAGTATGTATTTAAGTTTTAGATATTTTTTTCAAGAATAGCATTGTAATGCTTTAAAAAACAGTTAAAATGTTTTCAATAAACGTAGATTGTGATGCAGAAATAATAATTCAGCATTCTCAGGTGATAGTCTATTTCTTCTTTTTTTTTCTGTAAATGTTACCTGCTTCTGAAAATAATCTCTCACTATATATGGTACTTCCTGGTGCTGAAAGGTACTTTTTGGCTAATTGTGAAAGATTTGGAAAGATTCTTCCAAATTTTTCGCCCACCACTCCAAAGGACACTGTTGTCTTTCTAGTAGTGGCTGGGAAAGAAAATTACTAATTCTTTTACTTCTTCACATTGAGGGGCACTTTCTATAAAGGCTTCACTGCTGACAGCAAAGAAAAAAAAATAATAAAGATAAATAAAAATTTTGTTAATTGTGAGCTTTATAAAGTCTACAATGATTTCTTTCCACCATTTTAGAGGATATTCCTTTCACCTTTTCTATCTGTAGTTTTTCTTAAGATATTCAAATTTCTTATATTTTATTTCAGCTCTTTCCACCATTTTAGAGGATATTTCATCTGAAAGCTGAAACTTATGTTTCCTAGTACTTTTAAAATTTTGTCATTATTTTAAAATGTAACTAGACAGTACCTGATGAGGAACATTTGCTAAGAATTTTTTTTTTTTTTTTTTTTTTGGGGGGGGGGGGGGGGTCTGAATTATATTATTCATTATTGAGGCAATTTTTAGGCCGAACATAGCCGAATATTTTTTCAGAGTAAAAGAATGCTTTAAAAAATTAAAAATTTGTATATAAATAATTTTTTAAAAGAAAACAATACATTTTAATTGTGAAATATACAAGAATTGTGCATATAGTGCATACTATATTTTGTTTTTAAGTAAAAATAAGTTCATTATTCGGCGGCCGAGTATTCGGCTGTAACTTGGCCGAATATTCGGTATTCGGTTATTCGGCCAAACCACTATTTGTTGCATCACTAGTTGATAGTTAGAGAAAACACAATTTTGTACGGAGCGTACATAACTTTGTTACTGGCCAGTGGTTAAAAAAAACTGGCCAGTGAAAAAAATCAGTGTACTGGCCAGTGGCCGTTTAGTAAAAGTATTAATTTTGACCTATATCAAGCATACCTTTTTATTTTTTGGGATGCATTCTAAAGTGTTTTCCATGATGAATTACACCTTTTTTTTTTTTAGGTAGATTTTGTAAGAAGTATTATCTATATTACATTCTCCCCTATGTTGGAATTTCTGAAACATTTTTGCAGATCTATGCCGATCATGTCTCCTATAAGATAAAATCATCCCCAGTTCAAAACTTTATATATCTATCTATCACTTTTTTATGGGCACAATAACTTCCATAATTCTGCACAAATCTCTTCCAAACTGATACATAAAATCAAGAGGCAGAAAATCTGATGAGATTGCAGTTTATTCTCCTTCTTGGCGCGATTTTCAAAAATCGCCAAATTGGCGTATTTTCACGTACTACTACTACTAACTACTTGTACTAACTTCACGTGCAACATCTGGGAGAGAGTATGCAAAATTATTTGTTTTCTCTTCTCGTGTATTTTGAAACAACTATCTATCTAAGCAAATGCTTAAAATGTGAGAATAGATATTCAATCAGTTATTTTTCTCTTATTTTAGCCTGTATTTTTGAGTAAAAATAAAAAATACATAAAATTTCAAATTTTTTTTGAAATACATTTTTAAAAAATACATTTTATCAAATATACTAAAAAAACAAAACTTTCACTTACCCAAATTATTAAAAAAGAATGTTTGTTGACAGTAAGGGGAGCAAAACAATGTTGTGGTTTTTTTAATCAGAGGGGCCCTTTTTTTTTTTAATCGGGGTGGTAGCCCCCCCCCTCCCCCTGAACCTCCCGTTTTTTTATTCATAATTTTACCGTGTACTCTAGGATGTCATTCAAAAGCATCACTCAATCTGTCATATTTAGTCATTCATAGCTTGGAACAATCAGCCTCTCTTTCGTACATAATTCAATCAAAGCTCAAAAATACAGGTTAAAAATAACTGATCGAATATTTATTCTCACCTGTCAAGCATATTCAAAGTGTTCCCTAATTCTCCTCTTTGTCCAATAAGAAAGCCTTTTACAAAAAAATAAGCGTCCAATTCGTTTCAATTAGAAAGCAGCTTACAAAACAAGGAGTTTAAACCATCAACTTTCTCAAGAGAAATCTTAGGGTTGTCATATTTGGTGATGTCCAAGGAGCCGCCCAATAAACCGGCGTTGCCACATTAGCGCAGTTATCGAAGGAGAGTAAACTGCGATTTAAACGAAAATCTCAATCAAGTTCGTTAATGGGCGGTGATAGGTTTCCTACAGTTAGTGATTTTAATACTTAACTGTTTGCAACTTGGGCATGGGTTAGTTGTTGAGCTTGAATTTCTGCTATTTTTGTGTTGAACTGGTTTGATGCATATTTTCTGGTGAAAATTTTAATCTGGATTTCATGACTGAATACTTATTAAATAAATTACGTCCTTTTATATGGAAGCATGTTTCAGGACAATTTTTTTTTGCTATTCCAAAATATCAAAGTTTTTCAATGATGTTCTTATAATGTTGGAAAGTGTTTCATAATCTATGTGTAAGGCTTTATTTTCCTTTCATGTTTATAGGGTAGATGTGCCAGTAATGGACACCTCTTGATGCTTTTGGTTAATAAAAAAATAACTATTAAATATTTAGCTTTAATTTTTTTTTTTTTTTTTTTTTTTTTTTTTTATAATTCCCCTTTGCATGTTTTATAAAACTGGATTATTGTTGACACATTTAATCAAACCAATCTGGAAGCAGAAAATAATGTTTCAAAGTTTCGCTGTTTTTCTGTGAAAAACTTAATGAAGAGGCTAAGAGCTGGCTTCGTTTAATTAATTTATATATTATTTATTTTCTTGCAAAATTTGAATGTTTTTGTTTGAGTAGTAATAGAAAATGTAGAATTTTATATATACCAATGACCGTTTATAAAATTTCATTTATTTTTAAGGTTTTATGAGGGGGTGTCCATTACTGGGATGGTTAATTAGTCATTTTCCAGTAATGGGCACTCCATGTAGACATTGCTAAAAATTGAATTTCAGTAATGTTTATAGTGCATAACATATTTTGACTTAACTGCAAAGCTAAATAACCTACTTACCAAACTGTAATGACACCAAAACTTTTATAAATAGTTGCTTTTAAGTTATTTTATATGATTAATAAAATTTCAATATTTTATTCTTTTTTTTTTTTAAATGTTATATGTACCTTGCATATTTTATAATCTGGCAATCAAACCAGCAAAGGAAGCAGAAAATATTGTTTAAGAGCATAGTCAAAGAGGGGCTCTTAGGGCTTAAACCCTCTCTGTTTAAATAAAAATAAGCTACAGAAGCTGTTAAAAATCCATTTTCTGTCTTAAGTGTTTCCTTATTCACCTCAGACAAAAAAATAATAAATAAATAAAGGGCATTTCCATGAAAAAGTGGACATGAGGGTTGAAATTTCAAACTTCTTTTATTATTACAAGTAATACAGTAGAAGATCTTTATAACGCAAACCTAAAAACGCAAGGTTGTGCGTTATATAGAATTTTGCGTTATATGGATCACATCATTAAATTCACCTAGTAAATATGGCCAAATATGTCTGAAACATATCAAAATACATTAGAATATCTTTATACTGCATTCCTTTTTACCAAGAGTTATCAAAATTATAAAATTTTGCATAATATAGGTCAGACATTGTTAAATTTACTTTATAAACATGATCCAAATATAACTGGCAACATCCCTTATATTAGACATTTTCAAAAATGTTTATTGTAATAATAGCATTTTTTTCATAGAAAAGTTCTTAAATTAGGAGATAAAATTGAACTAATGAATCAAATTTAGTCCTCTAGAGAGTAGCAATGTTTTTACAATGTGGAAATGCAGGTGCTTTTGAACTGCAAAATTCATTGTTTACATCTGAGAAGTTGTGCGTTATATGGAGAATTGCATTATATAGAATTGCGTTATAAAGATCTTCTACTGTATATCAAATTAAAGGTAAAAATATATACACATATGAAATTACAGAGAACTAAGCTGTAAAACTTATTCTTTTATGGTTTATCTAGGGTCAAAGTTAGAAAATTTTCAAAAAATTTCTAGACTGTAAAATAAGGTATCTTCATTCCACCAGATGCAATATTTAAAACAGCAGCATTTTCACTCTATGTGCATATATTACTATTTTTGACCTTTGTTTACCTTTTGAAACACTTAATTTTTCAAAATAATTTAAAAGACCCGATTTTTAATACAAATACATTTATACTGTCTGTCTGTCACACCCGTCACAAAAAAAGATGCTCAAGTTATTATACAAAATTCATTTTTTCTCAAAAATACATGAAACTTTCTGAAAGTCTAATTATTATAAGTCTGAATAAATATGAAATATTAAAAATTCATTAAATTTTTATTTTGTGTGGAATTTTAGCGTGATGGGTGTGACAAAATCCTTGTGACAGGTTATGACACTATTTTAAATTGTTCAGAAATATATTTAAATGTTTCTTAAATGAAGTGTAAGGTTGAATCATTATTGTTTCTAAACATATTAAGACAAATGCGGCTTAAAAAAAAAGATAAATAAAAAATATATATTTGAATTATTTTAGCAAATTGTGAGTTGGTGGCAATTTACTTTAACTTTTGATAGATTTTCAAGAAAATGAAAGTCTATTATTAATATTCTTTACATAACTGTAACTCAATCCAGTTACTTTGAAGACGCGAAAAATAATGTGGGAGACACTGAAGCAATAATGCAAGTGGTCTTTGCCGAGAACAATAGTGCTGTCTCTCAAAATGAGATCCAGAGTGCTCACTGGACTCATCCTCAAATCAGCATTTTTACATGCTTTGCATCATTGAAAGGTAATGTGATTTGCTCTTATGTAATAATATAGTAATCAGTACTAGGGATTGACCGAATCAGCAATTTTGCCGAATACCGAAGCTTCGGTATTCGGCAACCGAATACTTGAAATTTTTTAATACGCATTTTTGCATATATTAGCTTTTTTAATAAGCTTTAATTGAAATTAAATTCTCAATAATTTAATTCAGTTACATTTTTATTCTAAAATCTAATTACACAAAAAAATTTAATGACTTCTTTCCACTCACAAATTCATTAACCCATCACTTATTTTTTATTATTTTATCACTAGTCAATACCCAAAAATAACCTATGAAAGTATTAAACTATACAGGGTATTATTAAGGATAAGGATTGTCTGAAAAACAAAAGTTCATTCAAATAATAAGAAACAATGTTGTCATTAAACTGATTTACTGATTGTCTAACTCTAATTATAAACATATGAATAGGGATGTTCTCAAAATACAAAAATATTACAGTAAATTCTGTCTAAGGCGGACTCTGTATAAGCCGGAAATCTGTCTACCGCGGAATTTTTTCAAGTCCCGGCGAACCCGTAGAAAATTACATTATTCCATGCTGCATAAGGCGGAATCTATCTAACGCGGAAACGGAAAGGATTTTAAGGTCCCACCGAAACCCAAATTTTGCATAAGGCGGAAAAAAGGAGAATTTAAAAATGAAAGGCATTTTGTTTATTAAACTTTTAAAACTGATAAGTCAAATATTCAATGTCGAGCATGTTAGTTAAATTCCGTAACACTTTGAAAAAGTTAATTCAAAAGAACAGAACCTGTTTTAATTCTAAGGAATTTATGCTTATGCCATTTTTTCATATGCAAAATTGCATTTAAAAGTTAATATTTCTAGTAGAATGAACATTTATCAAAATATATATTTTCGAAAGAAAAATGTATTATAGTTTAAGGTTGTTCTCAAATTCACAGTTATAGCGTTCTGTCTCATTCTCGAATTTTTTTTTTTTTTGTGTGTGTGTGTGTAAACTTGTAATTCGCATATGTTACAGCAGTACTAAGAAACTGAATAGCGTTTCTCATTTATCTATAAAGACAAAAGGTCTTTTTGAATTTCAGTTTTCAAGTGATTTTCGAGTCGGGAAAATCAATGAGAGGCCATCATCTTCAAGGGATTTTTTTTTTTTTTTTGGGGGGGGGAGGGGCTTTTTTGCATAAGCCGTAATATTGTCTAACACGGAAAATTTTCTCAGTCCCAATCGATTCTGCCTTAGACAGAGTTTACTGTATATCAATTTGTACATTTAACTATTTTCTGTCAACTTATTGATAAAATATTTTGATTAATATTTTAACATTGTGGTGGTGAAAATAAGAAATTTGAGCGATTTTGATATAATGGTTATAAAAGCGGATAGGCATAGGGGTATACTTATTTCATGTGTGTATTTTCTTTAATATACACCTTAGATATACCAATGTGAACTCTGATATACTTATTTGATGTGTATATTAAAGAAAATACACATTAAATAAATTTAAATTTAAAAAAACTAATATAGAAGTAAGTAAAATTAAATGATAAGGGAAAGATGCGCATCTTCCTTACTTTTTTTTTCTCTGTTGTAGACAGAGTTCTTTTGATTTCGCACCAATGTAGACTTTTAGGAAGGAAAAAGTTTTTTTTTAATAAAAAATGGACTTTGACACTTGTTTTTTGTAGTGCAGCTGAACTCTTGAACTCATGCACATAATATTGAAACTCATTGTTTAGCCTATTCTACTGCTGAGTAAAAGAGAATTCTTCTACTTATAAGAAAGTACTTATCTGCAATTATTCGGCCGAATACTTTTAAGTATTCAGCCGAAGCCGAATATTCGGTTTACATGCCGAACCACCGAATACCGAATCAACTATTCGGTATTCGGTCAATCCCTAATCAGTACTAATATAGTAATCAATAACGAATTGCAGCATCTTAAATAAGTATTCTGTATGGGAATTTTTAAATGCCATTACTAATAGCCTGAAAACAGAATTTCCCCAACTCAAAATGGTGAAAAAATTTTCTGATGGCTGTGCAGCCCTGTTTAAAAACATTTCAAACTTGTGCTTCTTTATCAAAGATTTTAAGCCAACATGTGAATGGAACTTTTTGGCCACTTCTCATGGTAAAGGAGCAGTTGACGGAATTGGGGGATTGATAAATTCAAGAGTGTGGGTTTTACTTGTCCAGAAAAGCAATATCTGCTTTGGCTTTTTTTAAATGTGCACAGGAGATTGGTGCAATAAAGACATTGTATGTGTCAGCAGAGAAAATACTGGAAAGTAAACAAATGCTGACAGAAGGGTGAGAAGGCATCAAGTCTTATCACCACTTTAAGGTAAGTGCTGATAGTACCAACTTTTTGATTGGAAAAACTACGAAATCAACACTAAGGGAGGTAAGTCACTGCTAATTGTGAATCTCTCCCCAGAAAGATTTTGAAAACATCAGATTTAAATATCTGAGACTATGTTGTGGTTTCCCTGGCCAGTAACAAAAAGCACAATAGCTTGTTCCTTGTACTGCGATAATGTCTTGAATATCAACTACCATAAGGAAGAAATAAGCTTGAAATACATGCAAGCCAATGGACCATACTGGATTTGGCCAGAGAAAGATGATATCTCAATTGAAAACTTTTTTGCCATTGTAAAAAAAATAGCTACTCTATCACTTATAACAAGTAGGGGGCACTACAAATTTTAAACTAACTGCATAAAGATGTTAGTTTTATTAAATTTTGTTTGTATATTAGCTATTGTAAAGTTTTCTGTCCATACCGTTCGCTGCTTTCTTTTGTAAATAACTTTAAAATTGTATACTTTGCATGATGTCACACCTGTCACAACTTTGTCACACCCGTCACAGTAGAAAAAAATTTCTTATACTTTAAAATAATTAAAATTTATTATGAAAATTATGCATTAAGTTTAATCTGAATCTCTTTTATTAGAAAAAAATTGTTTTAATAATGAAACATTAAAATATTCACAGGAATTTTAACAAATGTGTATGCTAGTGAAAACTCATGTCCGGAGAGAGTCACACCCATTACAAGATTTAAAAATTTTTTAAAAAAAATTGGAAAGCTATTGAAGTTTTGTGTTTGCACAATTATTCAAGCAAATGCATGGAAAAACATATTTTAAATACTTTTCAGGGATTTATTAGCTAATTTATTGCCCAAAATAAAGATATAACCTCTTAAAATTGTGTCTGGATGTCACACCCGTCACAATGGAAAGGCCCTTAGCTGACTTGACAGTGTTTAAACTTTCGTAAAAATTTCCCATGACACAACAAGAGGCAACAATATCACAGCTGGTATCGCATATTTAGAAAAATACCGTCACTTACTGCACAGGAAAGTTCACGATATCACTGAAGCTCCATTATCAACCAGTAAACTAAATCAACTCCCTCAAAGTTCTCACGATGCTATAAAAATACTTTATACATGCTAAAAGAGCAACTTTGAGGTCGATGCTATATCATATGAAGATCCACACGTATAAATGCTTCACAGGCTTTCATAAGAAAATGTAGAAAAACAAAGTACCGGCGTCACAACATCTTAATAAATTACCCGACAAAGTGCATGCTGATTTTCCACTTAAGTTCACATATGAATCCAGTTTTTCGATTCGATTAACACATTTATGAAAAGTCATTACTTAAATGACTTAACACTCCTTACACTGTAGACCTTATATCAGCAGCAAAACTGGAAGAGATAAACTAAGTCATAGCCGATAACTTCGTTCAAAATAAACCAACGCACAATAAATACAGAAACCGGCAGAAGGGAGAATTCACTTGGATAACTGCTACTGCTCACATCCTCTTTAGACTAAAACAAGTGAAGTGCCACGAACGCTTGAAAGTCCGAGCATATATCTGTCTCGGGCGAACAAAAACTAAACTTCCATGCATCGCTAAATAACGTCCTCTCACGGCCTTGACAGGATGGCTTCTAGAAGTTTCAGAGTGACGACATCGAATTTGCATAAGCATATCACGATCGTATTGAACCGCTCGCACCCTCTAGTAGAGGCAGGAAAAACAACTTTGAAGACAAAGAGGGAAAAGAAAGATATTGTGATACGGACATAAACAAATGTATTTCGAAATGGATGAAGTCAATTTAAGAGAATGCTATTAGCTGGAAAACTATTTCAACAGGTAAATACAGGAAACATATTTTAATTAAATTATTCATTAGATTTACAGATTTAGTTTAGATTATAATATATAACTTTAATAAACTTAAGGAAGTAAAAAGAAGAAGTAAGCTGTTTTAAATAAAGGTAAGTGGGTTCTATAGATTTAATCAAAAGGAAATGTTAAATAGGAATATATAAATGTACAGTGACAAGACTAGGGTTTCACTTTTTCTAACAAATGCCCCCCCCCCCCCCACCCTCTTGTCACATTTACCATATGAATGGCTATGCCAAAGGAATACCATAAAAAGTACAACCTGACAAAGTTGCAACTCTAACACCAAGGCATTCACAATGGCTAACATATACCACTCCTTCAATCCTCAAAAACAATTTTCACAAATCCATTCAAAAACCCACTCATCAAAAGCAGTTCCAGCATATCGAAACCTCAATTCATCTACCTGAAAAACAAACCGAGTGAAAAGACTAAAACCAGTGACAATGAGCTCCAGTGCATCAAAAACTTGTATAAACACATTTACAATATTCATTACAATAAAAAATGTACATACACATAATAAAAATGAGATAATAAAATTTAACAATATCCAGTTCATAATTTAAAACACTTCACCCCAATATCTTAATATGTACTGCACTTATCTTACACTTATATCTCGTTTAAAAGAAAAATTAAAAGTCGAGATCCTAACACTTTGATCCAGAAATACGTAACCCCATCTAAAAGTGTATACTGCTATTTCAAGATAAAAGTCACTTAACATTATTTAAACTTAGCAATGTAATGGTCCTTTCAGCCAAGCAACATCAATAATTCGCCTGAAAATTCCGGAAATCAACGTTAACTAGAAGAAAATGCATCCCTATAATTCATGACACCTTTCATGTAACACTGACTAGCCAGATTAATACATGTAGACCCAAAACGTCACCATTAAGGACCACCATGTATGATGGACATAAGGAAATGCTCACTCCAAAACTACTCCCCGTTACACCTTTCTAAAAATAACTTTAATAACTTATGAATAACGAAAAATGAAATTCAAAACCAGTAATTTTCTTCTCGCCAACTACCTACGACTCTGGGCCCAAAGATTTCCTAAAAAAAAATTAACATAGGCAGCAAGCGATTTCTGTAAAAATGAGATTAAACTTAGAAGTAATAAGGGAAACCAAAAAAAAAAAAAAACTTCATTACACGATAGCACTAACTACCATGATAACAGAGCATTAGCCTTTCAATATCCTTTCAAAAACTAGCCAAACAATGCTACAGGTAATCATCCTTACTCCGAACACATCCCCCAGTAGCAACATCAATTCTTGACAAGGGAATGACTACTAATTACATATCTTCTATATACTAGGCCGATTAACGACGAGCATAACCCGGAAATTTTGCCATGACGGGGAGCGAAGTCAAACATCTGAATGTAAATCTCCCCCGCCAGGCAAAACTAGAAAACCAGAAATCGCTAAAACAAAAACTTTAGAAATTTTAATGGAATCCATTAATAGATATACCATCTTTTACGTAAAAAAAAATTAATCCATCGATGCCGCCTGCCAAATACCTGAAAATCATTACGGACCTTACATATTAAAAGGAAACAGCTTTTAAACTACCGTCTAACGATCTCCCCCTCTTACGTACTCCAGGAAAAGCAATTAGGAAAAAAACCTATGCTGCTCCATCCGAACAAATCACTGGGAGGAACCTATATTTACACATGTTAACAGCAAATCCAGCAAAAATTCAGTGAAATTACCTAGTCCATTTATGAGGGGCCGGCCCCATTTAAATCCTCAAGACAAACCTTTCTAACACTAGGATTTTCACCAAAACAAAATTCACTGCCCTTTACCTTGACTTAACTCGCCAAGCCTTTTAAAAACCAGTTGGAAATTCACCTTAAAAACTTGTAGTAAAAATATCTAACAGGCAAACTTCTATACATTACCTAAAGTGACCTGTAATTCAA
Organism: Maratus speciosus; assembly: GCA_963932465.1. NCBI lineage: Eukaryota > Metazoa > Arthropoda > Arachnida > Araneae > Salticidae > Maratus > Maratus speciosus. The sequence goes on along the minus strand of OZ010786.1, from coordinate 90,994,986 downwards.
ACGTATAGCTGCTCCCTTTAATAATTTCTCTTCCTAAAAATTTTAACACTCACAAACTTCAACTCCCGATGTTAAAATTAACAACATCCACAGGATCTCCATCCAGTCCCCTCCAATTTCAGTTCCGTATTCATCTGTATGCACTATAAGCAATCTCATTTATTGTAAACCAAAATTCTCTTTTTCTAAAAAAATCTTAACTATTATAAATAAAAATTTCATAAAACAAAAATTTTAGTAACATAACACTCATTTATTTTTAACAAAATGTTCAATATCGAATTAACAATAAACTATTAGGTATATAAATATGTATTAATTGCTCAATCAAAAATGTGGCATATACTATCATTTCATATGAAAAACTCACATAAATCCCAATACAGGCATAAAAACTATCTGTAAAAACACTACTCCGATAATGTCCATAGAGTACTATGTATCACACAGCCAGCTTCATTCTGAAGAGCAATTCTAAATAAAAATCTATTCTAAAACTAAAAAATTATATATATTGCCATGTTCAAATCCTGCCAGAAAATCAACTCAAAAACTTCAAACCCCACTATTCAAGGGTCCAGGAGTCCATTGAAAACAACTTCTGTCTAACAATTTACCCAAAAGATAATTAGCAGTGTTCCAAACTCTTAAAGTCATGAGAATAATCTGGATTAAGATTCAAACACAGCAATATAATTAAATGAAATTGAATTTAAACCTTTAATTTGTTTATCAATCTTAAACCATTAAGACATTTTAAATCGAATATTTAAATAACTTAAATAAAACTTAAACCAATTGTCAAAGTTAAATATACATAAAGATTGCTCAAGTATATGCAAATTAAACATTTCAAATTCTGATCAACTCATGATGTCAGATTCTCAATTCAATGTATGATCATGACTCAGAAAAACATTTTAAGAGGTATTAACCCCGTTTAAAAATTAAAAACTGAATCATATCAAAGTTTAAATATATTCATTATTGGATACTTTGGGGTACAATTGTATAATACTGTAAATTATAATAAAAAATGTATGAATCGAAAAACTGTCAAAATGTCCAACTGCCTGGTCATCCATCCGACCCATTAACATGACTTGAGAAACAACTCCCAATGTCTTTTACACAATGTTAATAAAAACAACCGAACGATTCCGACATACTCAATTTCCGATAAAAAAAATTAGCTCTAAAAGATTTATACTCTATTAATATAAAAAAAAAAATTCTATTTAATTACCCTTTAATGGCCTCCCCCAACAAAACTATTTTAATTTTACTCAAAAATAAAAATCTATTATATCAATTTATTTTTAAAAATTTAAACTGTATGTTAAATAAAGAAATATTCCTCATCTAATAAAAGCACACTGTTCAGCTAACAGGACCAGGTTTACCTAACACTTAAACCTTAAAAGGGAATAAACCGTCCATGCTAAACAAAAGCTATAAGTGAGGAATATATACTGCAAACAAAAACCTGAACATTTAACCGTAAATCCTTTAATTAAAAAAAATTATATTACTTCAGTATATATCTATTTTAACTTTTTTAATTTATATAATTAACAGGAAGGAGGCCGCCTCAGAAATTTAAACTGTATTTATGGGAATAATTATATCTTTAGTTACAATTAAACTTTAAGCTTCTTAAACTTCTAAACAAAATTCAATTTATTAAGAGAAAACTATACCCTGCATCTGTACCCAACACAATTTAGTAACATTTATACCAGTAAAGCAATTCAACCTGAGTAAACATTAACATCAGAACATAAGAATCAATTTGAACTTTTTCAAAAAAATTGATCAAATTTAAAGATATATTTGGGTTTAAACACTGGACGGAAAAACCTGCAAACATATAGCATTACACTTTTAAAAATTAGAATTACATTTTAAAAAATATCAACACACAAGTATCAAAGGCAGCATTTACAAGTGATGAGGCTTGTTTCTTGAATTACATAAAGATACAGCACCTTAAAATGATATTTTTGAACTGGATAATTAAAAATTAGGAAGAGGATCTATTTTTGTTGTAGCAGCATCTCTCTATTCTAAAAAAAAGTAGCTACCGCTGTCACCGCCGCCGCCGCCGGTTTTGAATTTTTTGTGACCGGAGGTCTTTCTTCGTTAATATTAAGAAAAATAATGCATACAAAAATATGACAATCGGTGGTTTTATACAGAAATGTTTGATAAACACGCTGATGCAGACAGTTTTCAAATCGAAGAATTATTTTAAGAGATATTTAATGCTAAAGTTGGAGAAAATCGTTCCACTAAAAAAGTTTTATAGCAACAAAAACTATACATGGCAGTGTAATAATTTTTAGATAATTTTATGCGTTAGAATTTGCCGGAGTGCATATTGTATTAATTTTTTTATTTTCACTCATTTTTTGAGGTTTTATTTCTATTTTAATTTCAAATTTTTAGCATTTCTAGAGATATTTTTGACAGATTTTAGAAAGTAATATTAATTTAAACTATTGCCAACTGCATAAAAAGCGGAAACAATAATGTTTGCTTCAAAAAAAAATATTTATACGTGTAAATAAATTAAAATTTATTTACACGTGACTATTATAAACAGAAAAAAACATTTGGAATTAGAATTAAATAATTATGTACAAAAAGCAGGAACTTATTAAAAATTACGTCATAAAAACTATAATTACATGTGAATTTTAAGAGAGAAAGGATTTTGTAAAATAATAAATTTATTAACATGCGTTAGAAGTCTTAAATAGGAGAAATTACGTCATATTTACGTCACATTACAGTTATTAAATAAAATGAACACAAAACAATATTGCAAAACGGTTTAAATTTAGAAATTGCGCTAGACATTTATTTGATATTTTGAGAGGATACTTTTCAACTATTTTTGTTAGGAAAGCGCAAATAATATTTCATTTCTAACACAAGTATTTTCACGTGAATATTAAAAAGAGAAAGAATAGTTTGGTCAAAATTACATCAGATTAAAAACGATTAATTTAAAATGTCTTATTTAAAAGAACTTTCTTTTCGCTTTGTTAAAAAATACCGGGAGACAAAGATTCTGTTTACTTAATTCGGTACTTTTCGGTTAGCCGGGCGCCAGTGTTATGTATACATGTATATGTCTATATACATGTATATATACATATGTATACATACATATATATGTGGATATATATGTATATATGTGTATACATACAATATATGTATACATATATGTATATATACATATATATGTATGTATACATAACACTGGCGCCCGGCTAACCGAAAAGTATCCTTAAATCCTTTTATATTAGCTTATTTTGAAATGTTTAACTTATTTTACTTAATCATAGACGAAAACAGCGATTGACATATGTATTTTTGGTACTATTTAGTTATCCCGTCGACCAAAAATCTATCATTCGCCAAACTATAAGATTAAATGCCAATAATGGTTGATCGTAAATGTCACATTAACTTGACTTTAAGCAACTTACACGTGTCTACGTCATCAAGTTATTTTTTGTATAATTTGGCGAGTGCTTTGGCGATTTATATAATTTGGCGAAATTGGTCGACGGGTTAATCAAGTAGTACCGCAGCGGATTTGGCCTTAAAATTCCCCAGTCAAAGAGAAATGAATAGAAATCCGTTTATAGGGAGATCGCCACTGTTTTTTAAATTATAATTCAAGCTTCCGAAATCTTTTTAAAGCCGATCAAATTAGCGTACTTTTAGAGTCTGCGATGTCTGAACGGGGGTTGACGAGCGTAGCTCGTAGGGGGCAGAGCCCCCTAGTTTATCAAAAAAATCATAGGAACAAGTCCCCGTCATATCGTCAAAAAGTTCTCCCATAAAGCCAGTCTCCATTTCCTCCAAATAGTAGAATCGCACATGAAAAGAAAAGTTATTTCCTGAGAAGTCAAAATGTTCAACAGTTTTTCAAATCAGTGAGGCAAATCAGTCATCAATTCCAACCCTAAACAGGGCGCCAGCCGAATCCACTGATGAACCGGAAACTTTAAAACATGACTAGTTGTAAGTAGAGATTGACCGAATACCGAATAGTTGATTCGATATTCCATGGTTCGGCATGTAAACCGAATATTCGGCTTCGGCCGAATAATTGCAGATAAGTATTTTGTTAGAAGTAGAAGAATTTTCTTTTACTTAGCAGTAGAATAGGCTAAACAATGAGTTTCAATATTATGTGCATGAGTTCAGAGTTCAGCTGCACTACAAAAAACAAGTCAGAGGCCATTTTTTATTTAAAAAAAAACTTTTTTCGTCCTAAAATAGTCTACGTAGGTGTAAAATCAGAACAACTGTCTACAACAGAGAAAAAAAAAGTAACGAAGATGCGCATCTTTCCCTTATGATTTAATTTTATTTAATTTTACATTAGTTTTTTTTTTAATTTAAATTTATTTAATGTACACATCAAATAAGTATATCAGAGTTCATATCTGTATATCTAAAGTGTATATTAAAGAAAATACACACATCAAATAAGTAGTATACCCATATGCCTATCCTATAGCTTTTATAACCACTATATCAAAATCGCTCAAATTTCTTTTCTTCATCACCACAATGCTAAAATATTAATCAAAATACAAATATTCTATCAATAATTTCACAGAAAATAGTTAAATGTACAAATTGATATGATATCTTTTGTATTTTGAAAACATACCTATTCAATATATTTATAATTAGACTTAGACAATCAGTAAATCAGCTTAATGACAACATTGTTTCTTTGTATTTGAATGAACTTTTGTTTTTTTGACAATCCTTATCCTTAATAATACCCTGTATAGTTTAATACTTTCATAGGTTATTTTTGGGTAATGACTAGTGATAAAATAATAAAAAATAAGTGATGGGTTAATGAATTTGTGAATGGAAAGAAGTCATTAAATTTTCTTGTGCAATTAGATTTAAGCATAAAAATGTAACTGAATAAAATTATTGAGAATTTAATTTCAATTGAAGCTTATTAAAAAACTAATATATGCAAAAATGCGTATTAACAAGTTTCAAGTATTCGGTTGCCGAATACCGAATACACCGGTATACACTTCGACCGAAGCTTCGGTATTCGGCAAAATTGCTGCTTCAGTCAATCCCTAATCTTCATCACCACAATGTTAAACCATTAATCAAAATATAAATATGTATCAATAATTTGACAGAAAATAGTTAAATGTATAAATTGATATACCTTTTGTATTTGGGAACATTCCTATTCAATACGTTTATAATTAGACAATCAGTAAATCAGCTTAATGGCAACATTGTTTCTTTTTATTTGAATGAACTTTAGTTTTTCTAAAAATCCTTACCCATAATAATAGCCTGTATAGTTTAATACTTTCATAGGTTATTTTGTGTATTGACTAGTGATAAAATAATAAAAAAATAAATGATGGGTTAATGAATTTGTGAGTGGAAAGTAGTCATAAAATTTTTTTGGTGTAATTAGATTTAAGAATAAAAATGTAACTGAATTAAATTACTAAGAATTTAATTTTAATTAAAGTTTACTAAAAAAGCTAATATATGAAAAAATGTATGTTAAAAAATTTGAAGTATTCGGTTGCCGAATACCGAATATTCGGTGTACACTTTGACCGAAGCTTCGGTATTCGGCAAATTTGCTGCTTCGGTCAATCCCTAGTTGTAAGCTCTCAGTGCTGTAAATCATCTCAGACGTGTGAACTGTTTGACCTTTACTTTCCACTGGTTGAATTAAACACCTTGCATTCTTGAATAAGGATCAAGCAATATAAAAGATTTCATCAGGATACACCAAAACTTCTGATTCACAACGATTCAGCATCTATTTCCCCCAAAATTTGTGTCATGGAATCAAACATTATTAAAAAATTCCAAAAAAAATTTAACTTCTATTAAATTCATGAAATTTCCCTTCAATTAGCAAATTAAACTTCAGAACATTACTTTTAAATTATCAAATTACCGATTAAACTATTAAATTACCTTTTAAACTATCAAATTATCTATTAAACTTCTAAAAAAATATTTCTTAAACTTCAATTAAACACCAGCATTTCATTTAAAATTTCTACTTAACAACCCTTAAACTTTTACAAATATTTACTTAACTTTCTTTAAATATCTTAAAACATCATTTAAATATCCTTAAACCCCCCCAAAAAACTTAAATATTCTCAAAATTCTAATTAAATCTGAACTATTTTCCTAACTTTTAATAAATCAACATTTAACTATTCAAGAAAATTCCATTATATTTATAATATTTTCTAATATACCAAAAAAACCATTAACTTTAATTAAAATAAACCTTAAAGAAATAAAGATATAAAATATTAAAAACCAAAAGCAAATGTCATCGTTGTCTTCCCCCCCCCCCCCTTGAAATAATCGCTAACATCTTACAGGGCCGAAATTAAACTTCCACCACATGAAAACGCCAGACCGGTCAAGGTCAAAAACGGCAAACTTTAAACTAAGAAAACTATCAAAATTACTTTAATTTAATCAAAAAACTTAAAGGTCTATTCAAAAACAAAAAAAAAAAAAAAAATGCATTTTTACACAATTAAATCATTTCCAATTAAACTATTATAAATTATATTATATTAAAAGAATGTTATACAGTACAGAACCATTTATCCGGAATGCTTGGGGTCAGATGTATTCTGGATAACTGGTTTTTCCAGTTAACTGGTTGTGCATTAAAGCAGCATCCATGTGATGAGTTTTGTGGAATATGTGTGGTTGTGGCATTATTTCTGATTTTAAATTATTAGATTACTTTGATTAAAAATCAATGCAAGAAAGATAAAAAATTAACCTGAGTTTAAAAGAAGGTAATTTATAGGAATCCCTTTGGAACAAAAATCCTTCTGTTTGCTCTACATTTAAATTAAAACATCTAAATATGTTTTCATTTCAAATACTATATGCTGTCATCAAATTATACAATTGTTTCAAACAAAGCCTATGTCAAACTGGCAGTGTATGACACCTTTTCTGCAAAGATTCTGAAATCAGTCTATCAGAAATATCATTCCGGATAACTGGTTTTCCGGTTAACTGGTTTCCGGATAAATGGTTCCATACTGTATTTATATTTTTAATTTTTAAACAAGCTAAGTTATAGAAGCCCATAACCCAATTGTCAGGAAATACAAAGCATTTCCTGGGGGTTGGAATGAGCAGAGTTACTTAATGCAGAAAGGGAACGCTAACACTGATTTTTACAACCCCAATAAAAGAAAAACTTAAGATTGATTTGCTGAACTAAATTTAACTGAAAAATAAATTTAAAAATTACTGTGGTGGTTTAAAAATGATGACAATGATTTTTAAAAACTAAACATATTTATTAAAAGCTTAAGAAACAAAAAACATATAAATAAACTCATATAAGAAAAAAAATATATATACATTAATAAATTAGACAAAATGACTTAGCTGACTTTGACAGTGTTTAAACTTTTGTAAAAATATCCCATGACACAACAAGAGGCAACAATATCACAGCTGGTATCTCATATTTAGAAAAATACTGTCATTTACTGCACAGGAAAGTTCACGATATCACTGAAGCTCCATTATCAACCAGTAAACTAAATCAACTCCCTCAAAGTTCTCACGATGCTATAAAAATACTTTATACATGCTAAAAGAGCAACTTTGAGGTCGATGCTATATCATATGCAGAATCCACACGTATAAATGCTTCACAGGCTTTCATAAGAAAAATGTAGAAAAACAAAGTAGTTATATCGTCTCTTAAAAAAAAGTCACTGGTCCCAAGGACCTGTAAGGATGAGAATTTACTGGTCTGCAGGTATCATAACTGGTCCGCTACATAAAATTCTATCATGTTCCTTAACCCTTTGAGTGACCTCCCCTACCCCTATGATATAAACAAAACTCAGTTATCCAAAATTTTCAGAATAATAAAATGTAAAAGTATAATTTACAAAAAATTAATTAAACAACAGTATATAAATAAAAGCAAATAATTAATTAGATATTTTATTTCCGATTATTTATTTCAGCTGATTGTAAGGTTTAATGCATTTTTTTTTTCTCCAGATTGAAGCCAGAGTTACTGATGGGTCAAATTTTTTAAATTTTTGGTATGTCCAGACAAACTCTCATTAAACCTGAAACAGTTTACCTGTTTTCTCCAGTCATTAGGATTCGTTCATCTGACGAAACCCTATTCATCTCACTCCTCTGTCTGTCTGTTCGTAATAGAGCCCGTTCTCAGAAACTATATATGTTGTAGACTTGAAATTTTGCACACTTATAGCTTAACACCTCACATCGAATGACAAGTCATAAAATTTTGAAAAAGTCTTATACAGTAGAGTCTCTAAAATCCGCAACCTTCCGAAATCCGCTTGCATTTCAAAGCGTAAACAATGAAATTCCCAGTTAAGAAGTATTCTTTACAATTTTTGTTCCAAATATCAGCGAATGAAAATAAAATTATTTTTAACATAAATTTATGAGAAAATAGTAATGACACTGGATATATTACGCAAATAAAACACTTTTATTTCACAGAAACCTACACACAAGAAAATGTAAAACAATAGAAATTGATGTGAATAGTAAACAAGCCCACAAAGGTCTTAGTAATGGCACTATCTATTGGACACTATAGAAAGTAGGAAATTAATTTATTTTATATTTCATGTAAGGTTGGCAACACTCATTTCATTATTATTTTGCATTTGCTTTGAGTTGTATAGACCAACAGCAAATAACGACTGTTTACAGAATTCAAAAGAAACTTCATCAAGAGAAAATGAAGGCTCTCAAGCAAAGAACTATACAAGAAATGTTTACAAATTTTAATAAAAAATAATTTTAGGTATTAAAATTATAATGTACAGGTAAATAAAAGGGATTCAAGTTTTGATTTGCTTAAATTGAATTATTACAAGCTCTTCTTGTAAATGGATACAGGCAAGTTAAAAAAAAATAAATCATTTAATCCAGAATCTGCAAAACTAAAATCTGCGCAGCCTCGGTCCCAAGCTGTGTGGATTTTTGAGACTCTACTGTATTTAGCCATCTGGGCTCTAACTTGTGTATTTTAAGCTTTTTTTTTAAACTGAGCCCCTAACAAAGTTGAAGACTTGAAATTTTGCATACTTGTAGCTTAACACCTCACATCAAATGACAAATCATAAAATTTTGGAAAAGTCATATTTAGCCGTCTGGTTTCTTTGTATTAAAATTGGTAAATATGTTGAAATAAACATATTTAAAAATTAATGAACTTAAGGCATAATATTAAAAAAAATTTTAATACCTGACTTTTATTTATTTTCTAATTTATATATGTTTAGGTGTTTATTAATTTTTACTTTACAGTTTTATGTATGCAATATTTTATACAGAGTTTATTTTTGATTTTTTCAGCCAACAGTGGCTTTTGGATAGACAAGATTTGCTAAGAGAACGACATCATGATCTTCAAATATTTTCTGAAGAAGAGTATCAAAAGGTCATGATATTTTTTGCTAATTGTAAGTATCACTATCAGTTATACCTGTATTTCACATACAGTGAGCAAAACAAGTATTTGCACGCAGATGATTTTTTGCATAAGTAACCATAGAAATCAAATTTGATACTATTCTCTTAATTATTCATTTATTTAAATAAGAAGAAAATAAAAATAACCACCCATTTTCCTTAAACAGTAATATTACACATTTAAAAAAATAAATTAATATTTTCTCATGCCTAAAAAGTATTTGCCCAAGAAGCATTGACTGTTAAAAAAGGCATTAAATGTGAACATTATGCAAATGTTTAGCGTATCAGTCCTGCAGTACATTAGCCCCGCACTTTAAAGTCACGTAATATATTAACTGGAGCAGGGATTCTGGGGAGTTTTTGTTCTAATGGTGCCGAAAACGTGTGAACTGTCTGTTGCTACCCGTGAGAAGATTATATTTCTTCACAATTCTGGATTAAGTTACCGAGGAATAGGTAAAAAATTAAATCTAAACTTTTCTAGCGTTCGTTATGTAATTAAGAAAAAAAAAAGAAATTGGTTCGACAATAAATAAGCCGCGAACTGGGCGTCCAAGAAAGCTAAATACCAGACAAAGGAGAGCCATCATAAAAGAATCTTCAAAAAACCCTTTTCTAAGTGCTCGAGAATTGGCTGTTGATGTCGCTTCAATGTCGGGAACAATAGTTACACCACAATCAATTAGAAATATTCTTCATGATGCAAATATTCGAAGAAGAGCCCCTCGAAAAAAGCCCCACCAGTGGCTGAGAGGCTCTACTCTCGAAGCTGGTAGACGGGAGGTACTGGGTTCGAACCCAATCACGCCCGTCGGCCTAATCATTCGGAGTTTTCGTGGTTTTTTTCGAACCTTAGATTTCCAAGCATTAATACGGGTTAGGTTCCCTTAGAAAGACCCCCACGAAGGGCACTCCCCCCTGGGCCCATATATACCTCGTGCAGATAATTGGCCGTCATAAATCCAACCAACCAACCCTCGAAAAAAACCATTTATTAGTGAAACAAATAGGGTGAAAAGACTTGAATTTGCAAAAGCTTATGTCAGCAAACCACTAGAGTTTTGGAAAACTGCTATTTTTCCCGATGAAAGCAAGTTCAATATTTTTGGCTCAGATGGTAAGAAAACTGTATGGCGAAAGCCAAATACTTCTCTTCAAATTAAAAACTTGAAACCCCGGTTGCAGAAAGTTTGAGACGAGAGACGGACGTCGCAGATTTTCTTTTCTCTTTTGCAGATTCTTTTTCATCGGACCTTTATTTTGCTACATATTTAGCTCTTTATTGCTTAATACAAAAAGCTGAGATTATTATTAATAAAAAATTATAAAATGCCTAAAAACGCTATAAGTAAGTGATCGTTTGATTAATTAACACTTCAATTGTAAAAATATGTTACCTGCAGATTATTTTTTGTCCCTGAAGTATCTGTCGCAGACACTTGGAGAATTTTCTGGTACTTGGTTTGAAACCAACTGTAAAACATGGCGGTGGTCACAAGGGCAGTGCCAGAACTTGCCCAATGGGGGGGGGGGGGGGGATGGTATCCCCGACAGGGGGGCCGAATTAGAACCCTGCATGGGACCCAAAAATTACATTTGAAGTCAACACGCTACCCGACTAGACCGGAACCGCCAAAAACATTTCTGCAACCTGTCCTCCCGAATCCGACAAATTTCAATCCGCATCCGAACTGAACTCGAAATACGTTAACCCGCTATCCGACCCAAACTAGAAATGTGTTAATCCGCAACCCGACCCGAACCTGAAAGGAAAGTAAACAAGGTTTTGCGGCAATTATGAAAAGTAATCTACAATTATATCTCTAATACCAATTTTATGTTTTACATAGAAAAATGGACAAATCTGTATTCTTTAATATTCGAATATAGTAAATAATCTCTGAATATAGCAGACACCTCGTTGAACAGAGTATACTGCATCTGGTCAGGTTGTCCTTAATTTTCTTTTTTCAGGTTGGGATGACTAACTTTCTTTCTGCTTGTCGGGATCACCCTAGAATATTTCTTGCTGGTCATATTTAAGATTTTTGCATGTTGGGTTATTTGTATTTTTAAAAAAAAAAGTTTGAGCAGAACTATGCTTCAAATGAAAATAAGTACGTATTTGAATATGAATGAATGTATATTCAATTTACTGCAAATATAAAATATATATAAGAAGTGTGATCATAGATTATTCTTTCTTTAAGCTTTAAGAACCATTTTTATCGTGTCTCGGAATATGAAAAATATTACTAACATTTCTTTTCTAATAAACAGAAATATACATGCATCGTATTTATGATAGTTTATGCACACATGCATATGTTACATGTGTGTAGATTGGGAGTTTAGCACTATTCAAATGTATGAGTGTACGAATATATAAGTAATAGGAATTGGAAAAGTGTTCGCTAAAAAGACGTGTGTGCGCTTTTCGGTAGTGTCCATTGTGGAAATATTATTGTATATAGATCAGTTAAAAAACCCTTAATGGGTTAAAAGTTTGTGACGCAGCACTTTATCTCATTGCTATAAGAATTTTAAATATGGAACTTAAAAATAATGATATCAAATTTTAAGTGACGCTATATTATTTATTTCATCATTTTATTTTTGTTTTATTTATAATTGCATGTGTAAGAATTATGTTAAATTTAAAAGGACGTATAAAAATTTATTCATTCATGCGTTATCATTCACATTTTTCATAAATTCAAACTATGAGTTTTAAAAGATATGATATCAAAATTTAAGTGACGCCTTGATGTAGCCTTAAACAATTTGTTTTAAAATTCAATTTTAAATGTTTTCGATTTGGCTAAATATATTTACACATCTAACCAAAACTTTTAATTTTCCAATACACTGTTAAAAATACCACTTTCACTGAACCTGTACAATGCACTGTAATGTATTTATATGAATAAATTGATTTATCTTTTGTGCCACGCTATCCAAAATCAAAAGTAAAATTTATGTAAATGATTTCTTTGTGTCATAATATCCATTTGCATATATTTCGCTTAGTTTGGATACAATGACGCAAAGGAATCCCTTACATAAATTTTACTTTTGATTTTGGATAGCGTGGCACAAAAGATAAATCAATTTATTCATATCAATACATTACAGTGCATTGTACAGGTTCAGTGAAAGTGGTATTTTTAACAGTGTATTGGAAAATTAAAAGTTTTGGTTAGATGTGTAAATATATTTAGCCAAATCGAAAACAATTAAAATTGAATTTTAAAACATTGTTTAAGGCTACATCAAGGCGTCACTTAAATTTTGATATCATATCTTTTAAACTAATAGTTTGAATTTATGAAAAATGTGAATGATAACGCATCAATGAATAAATTTTTATACGTCCTTTTAAATTTAACATAATTCTTATACATGCAATTATAAATAAAACAAAAATAAAATGATGAAATAAATAATATAGCGTCACTTAAAATTTGATATCATTATTTTTAAGTTCCATATTTAAAATTCTTATAGCAATGAGATAAAGTGCTGCATCACAAACTTTTAACCTGTTAAGGATTTTTTAATTGATATCATTCGTTTTTTTAAGTTAATAATAAAAAGATAAAAAAAAAAAATAAAGACTAATGATAGGAACTCATAATCGTGATTTCCATTCACCTTTAATTCCCTCCCCCCCCCCTCAAAAGAGCATACCTCATACTTCAATTGTAAAGAGTGTTGTGCTATTTGATTTTTTTTTTAAAGAACTTTTTAGTAACATATGGAAGTAATATACGAAATGTGGGGTGTTATGGTTTGTTTCACAGATATAGAAAGCTTTCTTAAAACTTACTATGTAAAAAGTTTACTTTCTTAAAAAATATATAAAGAAATATTACTCTTTAAAACTTTTTATTTAAAATACAATAAAATTGTAAGCAAAAAAATACTTTCAAATAAAATTTATTTGGGAAATTTTTGATTTTTTAAGAAATAATTTTCCATCATGTAAGTTTTTAATCTATCAACATCTAACATAACACTAACATGTGACATAACATTTATTGCTACTTTAATGTAAATGTTCAATTTTTAGTTGTATTGGGGTGGTAGGATATTAGATTTACTGGATACAACTGTATAAAATGCATAAAATACATTATTATTGCTCCCATTATTGAAAAGAAAATTTTATTGTAATATTCCCCCCCCCCCCTAACCCCCCATTTATTGTTAATGCTGAATTTAGCAAATAGATGGCAATACCATGCAGAGAAGCATTTAATTATTGATGAATTTAATTAACCATGTAACTAACAACTTAAATTACTTCAAAAACAGATTTTAATTATATTTTGTACCTTGAAATTTTTAATGATAGGCAACGGTTTAATAATTTAGTTAGCCAACTGAATTATTTAATTTGAATTTTTATTTCACTTAATTTTTTCTGTGAATACATTTCCCATTTATGCTGAATTTAGCCAACAGATGGCGATACCATGCAGAAAATCATTTAATTATTGATGTATTTAACTACCAACTTAAATTATTTCAGAAACAGATTTTAATTATATTTTGTACCTTGTAATTTTTTAATGCAAGGCAATGGTTTAATAATTTATTTAGCCAACTGAATTATTTAATTCCAGGTTTTATTTAGTTTAATTTTTTCTGTGAATACATGGGAAGTTTGCAAGGTATATTTTTTGTTGTTCTGAAACTAAAAAATAATTTAAATATATTTAAAAAAATAAATTTACATGACAAATTTTGCATTTTATGCTCTCTTGATTTATAGAGATGGTTTAATAAACCTTTATTTGAGCCCCCTCTCCCTCCCCCAAAGATAAAAGTATAAAACTGCAATTTATTTGCATTTTTTTGCAAAATTTTGAATGTATGACATTTTTTAAAAATCTCGTAGTCTTCCATTTACAGTTAGAATAACAGCACGTATGTAATATTATTACTATTATAAAGGTAATGGAAGAATTACGGCCTGTTTTTTTTTTCTTTTTTTATTATAAGGATAATGGAAAAAATAAAAACGCATAATTTAAATTTATGTACTGTAGAAAAACAGAAATTTATTTGTGTTAAAAATTGTAAATGCAAAGAAACTCTTGTAGATTGAACAAATAGAAACTGCGTATTTTCTTTTCCTTATCATTAAATCTGAAAAATTTCAAAATTAAAATTCTCTCTCTGTAAACAAATGAATGCATAAAAAAATGTGCTTTTATTTATATTGTATTTTATATGTATTCATTTATTATATGTATTTGATCTATCTATCAGTTTTAAAGTTCCCTTTACCGAATGCTTTTCCGTATTAAAATATTCTTTTTTCCGTCTTATGTAAATTCGAGCCATGGATTTCCATGCGCAAATACGGGTTAGGTTCCCTTAGAAAGACCCCCACGAAGGGCACTCCCCCCTCGGGCCTATATCCCTAGTGTAGATAATCGGCCGTCAAAAATCAACCAAATCAACCAACCGTCTTATGTAAAAATTGGCTTTCAGCGGACCTTAAAAACCTTTCCGTTTCCGCGTTAGGCAGATTCTGGCTTATGGAGCACGTATTAATGTTATTTTGAATGGATTCGCCAGGACTTAAAAGTCTTTCCGCGGTACGCACATTTCCGGCTTACACAAAGTCCACCTTAGACAGATTTTACAGTATTTTTATTGTCTGAAAAATTGTCACGAAATAGTGATACGTGAAATTCTTAAAGAAAAAAATCAAAACAAATAAATATATTTTTATAGAAACAAAATCAAATGTACTTTGATAAAAAAAAAAAAAAAAGTGCTTGCTGCTTCAAAGAGGACAGACCTCGCAACCTATGTATTGCGAGGCACGCACTTAACCGACTGAGCTACGGATGTTCGTAAACTTTTCACTAAGCGTTGGTCAGAAGAAATTAAGCGCATGAATACAATAGGCACATTTTCGGTGGAATTCCCATAAATAGTGGGAAAATATAGTCCGATTTTTCATGCTTATTATAAAACTTATAAGAGTCTTCTTGGAAACAAAAATGATCTTATTCGGTTCATCTAAAATAGATTTATATTATATATTAATTTTAATAAGGTCTTTTTCGGAGGAAAATAAAAGTGAATTAAAAAGAAAATTAGAGTTTTCCCGGAAACAAATGTTATCTTATTCCCTTCACATAAAACATATTTCTATTACATATGAATTTAAAGAAAATCGTTAGAGCCGTTTTCCAGAAATGGAAATTAGGAACTTCTTACATACCAAGTAACTTTAAAAATGGGTTTCGAGATCTCAAAATATACTGCACGTAGAAATGTAAAAATTTCAGGATAGCATTAGGCTGCAGAAATAAGACTGTTCTGAAAAAATTAGAATAATAAGAGCTATATTCGCCGAGTTATTGAAAGGCGGCTTTTCACGTTTTCTTTGAAGTCGAGTTAGTTGTATATATGAGTTCCGCCATCTACGAATTCTACGATACGATACAATACGATTTTAGGCTTAAGGCTGCGTCACTGGAATACTATCGTCTTCCATGATATTTAACCTGAAAAATGTCTTGGAGACTATTTTGAAAAATCTGGACAACCCAAACCCGACCCACAAGAGTCAAAACCCAACCCGAAATTGATCCGAACCCGAAACAATGAAAGGACACCCAACCCACAGAAACAAAGTAGAAGTCAACCCGACCTGCAATTAAAAAATATAGCACCAACCCGAACCACAGGTCGGGTGCGAGTAAAAGCAGGTAACCTAACCCGATGCAGGACTCTAGGCCGAATTCGTAATATATATCAGAAGTGTCCACGAGCCCGGACCTATCTCAAATCCCAAGTTCGGTGAAATTTTCGTTCATTATGTTCGGTCAGGGCTTAATTTTTATCTGAACACTCGGGTCGGGCTGGGACTAAATTTTATTTTTTGAAATGTTCGGCCGGGTAGGAATTTAATTCTTCCAGGGACAGGTCTGGGTCTTTCATTTTTTCTGTAGATTTCAGCCGGACCGGGACCGTATCGGATGAGACCTTTTTTCCCCACAAGTAGTATCCTAGTAACGTTCCTCCTTTATTAGTATAGAAAATGAACGATAAAACAGCATATCTTTGTTTGTTTCTTCATCTTTTGCGTTTTTAAAATAAAAGGTGGAATATTTGGTTAATTTCTAAAGAAATTAACAAAATCCCCCAGGGCCTAAAATGAGAAAAAAGCAGACAGACCGAACCGGCAATGTATCAAGGGTGGATCCAGCCCTTCATTTAGAGGGGGGTCATGTCTCCTTTTTTTTCAGGGGGGGGGGGGTGTCACATCACTTAATAAGCAGTTTTTATATTGAAGGCTGTATTCCCATATCAAAAATGGCTACTTTACTGATACTTTTGGGAAGTCGTTTTCATTCGTAAATACAAAAAAATTACATTAATATTCGTAAAAATATAAAATTTAAATATTATATTAGATCCCCGTTTTCTTATAAACACAAACTCATTCAGAAATTGAGCATTTTAAACCAATTTTTAAGACTTATCAGTTACAAAAATGCCATCATGAGTGAGCAATTGGCTGTTGCGAGCTGAAATTCAGTTTAAAATCCCACATTTTACATAGATTTCCCGAAAGATCCTTTGCCTTTATCGAGAAATGGAAAACGTTAATCACATTTGTTCTGAATAAGTACACTTGCAAATGTCTTGCATCTGAGATTGAAAATGACTTCCTGGATGTATAGTAAATTTATCTGTTTTGGAGTTAAGTAGAGCTTTAAACAGTCAAAAAGATTCTCATTGCTGAGCAAGGGCTAAATTTAAAAAAAATATATATTTCATTTTTAAAATATGCTTTAGAAATTTTCTTCATCCAGGAAGGAGGAGGGGGGGGGGGGGGGGTTCCATGAACCCCGTGACCTCCCCCTTGGATCTGCCACTGCATGGTATGTTTGCTTTTATAACGGGAAATCCACGGTTGTTTACTTTTTATAACGGGCTGGGCGAACTAGAGGTCTGCACGGGCTGAAATTTCCAAGCCCGGGCAGACATAGAAGAAAAATTCGGCCGGGTATAAAAATTAAAAGTTCGACCAGAGGCCAAAGAAAATATAGGCCCGACCCAGTCCGGTAAAAAAGTTAAATTTTTTTAGACCATACAAAATTTTACTGATTTTTGAACGGACCAGGTCACATTGAGACAATGATTTCCATATTCATACGGGCTGAATAAAAACCAAGGGTGGCGCTAGAGCGGGGTCCGGGGGGACATATGCCCCCTCGTCGGGGTCAAAATTCAATCTCGTCGCGGAAAATATTTTGACTATTGAAATTCGGTCCGGTCGGGTTGGCTCGAGTTGGAGCTCATTTTTTTTCTTTGTAAGTCGGATTTACTAAATTAATTCTTCCGGGTATGAGTCTGTTTCTGATTGAATTTTGATTCTTGCATGTTGGGTTAAGGTAAACATGATTTTTCGAAAAAGTGTCCAAATTCCTTCAGATTAAAATCTACATAGGTATTTGGAACATGAATGACTGTTTACACGTTTATTTTCCAATACAAAAAATAAAATGTATACTAAAGTTATGATCATGAGCTACTTTTTTTATAACTAAGATTAAATTGTGAATCAAGTTTCACTGATTGTGGATTTATGGTCGGCTTGGGTTGAAGTCTGTGGTTGAAGTATTTCGCGTTCGGTTAAGAATATGGAGGACGAAAATTATTTTTCGTGGTCGGGTTGGATGGCAAGTAGAGTGTTCCATCGGGTCGGGGAAATTTAACCTGACCTGACTTGTGGTCTGGACTGGATCAGATTGGATCTAAACTTTTGTCGTTGCAAGTCGGATTCGAGTCGGGTTAAATTTAATTGTTTCAGGTTCGGGTTGGTTGTTTAACACTTACAGTTCTTGATTCGAGATGAATCGCTTTCTCAAAAGAATTTACAAAATTTATTTTAAGAAAAAAAAACTATGTATTTGATTATTAACGAGTACATGAATATTGAATTTTTTACTTAAACGTTAAAATTGATACTAGAGGTGTAATTGTAGACGACTTTTGCATTGTTGCACTACAATATACATGTATATATTTTTTTCATCGTTTAGGGTTGGGGCTTGGTTGAGGTTGTAGTATTTCGGGTTCAGGTCGAAATGTCGAGGATAAAATGCTTTTGTCGGGCTCAGATCGCGTTTTGAGTAGAGTCCTGCATTAGATTGGGCAAACTAAACCCAACTCGGCTGGTGGTTTGAGTCGGATCCGGCTAAAGTGAATATTTTTTCAGAAAGGTTCGGATTGACTTCTGTTTTCCGAGTTGAGTTAACTTTGTTTCTGGAGGATGGATTTGATTCTGCCTGATTTCGCCAAAGATTCTCCAAAGTAAATTTTAAAATAAAAAACTAATCTATCAACGAATACATATACAGATATATTGTTTTTTCTACAATAAAAAATGTAATTGATACTAGAGATATAATTATAGGCTACTTTTCCGTTGTTTCGTTATAATATGGGTTTTTTTTAATTATTTCATTTTGGCGTGGTATCGGGTTCGGGTTGAAGCCTGTCGGTTTTGGGTCGAAGTTTGTCGAGTTCGGGTCGGATGTAACCCAAACTGAGCAGGAATCTACGCTCAAAAAATGATCCGTTGAACAATTTTCCCCCTTCATTATATTTCATTAAACCATGTAATTTGTGCTTTGATTTTCCCACTTTTTTGTATTAGAAACGGAGTTTATAAATCCGCCTTATCTAAATATAAGTAAAAATCATGAACATAAGCTCAAAATTTTCTAAAATTCTTCGGTCAGACAGAAATTTATTTAAAAGAGAAATCTCTTCAAATCACTGGGATATTCAGGCATTCCCGAGCCGGGCCTTTAAATTTTGGCCCATGCAAACCTCTACTAGAGTCCTGCATCGGATCGGGTTATCCACTTTTACCCGCACCCGACTCTACCTGAACCGAGGGTCGGTTTGGCGATATATTTTTTATTGCGGGTCAGGTTCACTTTCATTGTTTCGGGTTCGGGTTGGGTCTTAACTCTTGCGGGTCGTGTTTCGATTGACCCGATAATTCAAAAGAATGTCCAAAATATTTTTCAGGTTAAAAATCTATGTACGATAAGACCTCTATAATGGATACTCCCGATAAACAGACATCTCTATTTAGTGAACACTTATACATCTTTGAATAGTGGATAGTGTGTATTAAAAAAGAAAAGTTGGTACAGTAGAATCCTTTATTTTTAAAGCTTTTTTTTTTTTTTTTTTTGCTATCACATTCCTTGTGTGCAAAATCCATTTTGAAAGCTTCTTTTTAAAAAAAAAACTACCATATTCCTTGTGTGAAAGCAGTCCTTTGAGAACTACGAGTACATATACATAGCTGCCAACTTGTACGGTTTGGCCGTACAATGTACGGATTTTGTACTAAGTGTACGGTTGTATGGATGAGCAGTACGATTGTACGGTTTTGTGCATTAAAAAACGTTCGCGAAAAATTGTAATTTCGTGAAAGAATCTCGGAAAAAACTCCGATTTTGTGAAAATACTGCAGAAAAAATGCCGATTTCGGGAAAGTACTGCGGAGAAAACGCCGATTTCGTGAAAATACTGCGGAGGAAACGCCGATTTCGTGAAAATACTGCGGAAGAAACGCAGATTTCGTGAAAATACCGCAGAAAAAACACCGATTTCGTGAAAATACTGCGGAAAAATGCCGTTTACGTCAAAGGATCCCGGGGGGTAGATTTCTTAAAAGTATCGCTGAAAGAACTCCGATTTCGTCAAAGGATCGCTGGGAAAAGCGCCGATTGCATCAAAGGATCTCAGGAAAACGTCGATTTCGTGAAAATATCGTGGAAAAACGCCAATTTCGTGCAAGGATAGCGGAAAAAACGCCGATTTCATCAAGGGTAGGGGTGATTCTGATCTGAATTTTCCAAAAATTTAAGGCATTCATTTCTAAACATTTCAAAAATTCGCTCACCAATCCGAAAATTAGGACATCAAAAATCGCAAATTTCGACAAACGGTTGCCGAAAAAGATAAATTTTGCCAATTGGTTTCAGGAAAAATGCAAATTTCGCAAAAGGATCGCGAAAAAGACGCACATTTCGTCCAAGAAACGCAAAAAAACTGCAAATTGTTTTAAGAGATCGCGAAAAAAACGAAAATTTCGTCGAAAGATCGCGAAAAAAACGAAAATTCTATCGAAAGATCGCGAAAAAAACGAAAATTTCATCGAAAGGTCACAAAAAAAACGAAATTTCGTCGAAAGATCGCAAAAAAAAAATGAAAATTTCGTCGAAAGATCGCGGAAAAATGGCAAATTTCGTCGAAAGATTGTGAACGAACGGCTAATTTCGTCGAAGGGCCACGGAAAAAACATATAGTTACTGCTGGGAATGGATTTCCCCATTCCCCCTTCACCCCCTACTATGACTTTCAGAAAATTTGAAGTGAATTTCAGAATTTTTTTTATTACTCAGAATCACCTTCTGGTCAAAGGAATATATTATAGAAAATATTATGAAATGATATTCCTTTTTTCAATGCATACGCATTTGTTATGTACTGTTTTAAGTACAGAAGAATATGTCGCAAAAATTGTAAGGTTTTCAAAAATGACATGTTGGCACGTATGTATATAAATATTTTCGACCCCCTTTCTTAGAGTTCCTTTGAATTTAACTTGAGCTCCCGTAAGCTGCGGAGTGGAACTAAGAAAACAAACAAATTAGCAATTCTGAAGCTTTTGAATGTTTTGCAAAAGCTTTGGCATCGTTGGAGCAGCAAAAAGACTGTGATACTAGTTGACTAATAGTATTAAAAAACTCCGTGATAGAACTTCACAGCAAAGGCTTTCGAAACTGCGATAAACAAAATATTTTTTGAAACCCTTGTGATATATGTAAAAGGTACTTAATTTCAAAATTGAAATCAAGGTAATTTATTCTTGTTTCTATTTTGCTATTGCTTTATTCTTATTAAGCACTTGTTACCATAATACGAAATATTGCCTATATTTCTCCTTAATCTGAAAATTGAAGCCTTCTCGATTATCCGAAAATTTCGATTTCCCGAAAGATGATCGGTCCTAATTACTTGGGATAATCGAGGTTCTACTGCAGTATTTTCCATATTTCAAAAGAAGAAAAAATGGTTCTTGAAGAAATGATAATCTATTATCGCACTTCTTACTATTTCATTTCTCATGCAGTAAATGGAATATATACTCATTCATATTCAAATATGTATTTATTTTCATCTGATACATGCTTGTGGTCAAACTTTTTGTGAAAATCCCAGCAACCCAAATTGCAAAAAACCTATGAACTGCATAAATTATTGTAGTGTGAACTTAGTGTTGCCAGCTGTTCCAATTTACGCTAAATGTTCCGCTTTTTCACCATACCCAAATTATATAAAACTCTTACGAGTTTACTCTAAATTAAAATTTTACTCCTTAGTCTGAGATGAGAGAATTGAACCACAATAAGTAGTCACAATGGCCGGATGTTACCGAATACCTTATATTTTGTCTAGAACTCGTGTGCACTTCTGTTCATTGTTTATTCAATTGACCGCAATCTTTAGGCTTCTTTAGGAAATGAGGCTCAAAAACAGATAACACATGTGAAAATCCAGTTGCTCACTTCAACCTTTTCATTAAAAAGTGTTTGGCGAGCATTTTTATAAATGAATGTGTAAACAAAGAGTGTTTTTTTATATTATTGTTCCAATTACCATAGTATGAAGCTAAAAATTGTTTACCGCATGGCCAGTTATAAAAGCTAAACAACCGTGCATTTCCCGTTATAAAAGCGAACATGTCATGCGGCCCAGTCTGTCAACTTTTTTCGCATATTTGATCCAGGGAGCATTATTCCACCTTTTATTTAAAACACACGCACAAAAAGAAGAAGAAACAAACAAAGATATGCTGTTTTAATGTTAATTTTCTCTACTAACAAAAAGGGGGAGTTACCAAGACATTACTCGTGGAAAAAAAAATTCTCATCCGATACGACCCTGAAAGAAAAAAATACAGTCCCGCGGTCCAGCCCCGAAAGAATAAAATACTGTCCCGATCCGGCCCGGATCTGCAAAAAAATTAAAGACCCAGGCCTGCCCCTGGAAGAATAAAATTCCTACCCGGCCCAACATTTCAAAAAATAAAATTTAGTCCCAGCCCCGACCCGAGTCTTCAGATAAAAATTAAGCCCTAACCGAGCTTAATGAACGAAAATTTCATCAAACTTGGGTTTCGAAACAGGCCCGGGCTCATGGACACTTCTAATATATATTATGAATTTGGCCTAGAGTCCCGCGTCGGGTTGGGTTAGCGCTATATTATTTCGTAGCGGATCAGGGTCGTGTTGACTTCTACTTTTCTGCTGAGGGTCGGGTTCACTTTTATTGTTTCGGTTTTGGGTTGGGTTTTGATTCTTGTTCGGGTTCACCCGATTTTTCAAAATAATCGTCAAGATTTTTTTTTCAGGCTAAAAATCTATATACAATAAGATTTCCACAATAGACACTCCCTAAAAGCGGACTCGTTTATTTAGTGAACATCTTTTCAATTCGTAACACTTATACATTCGTACGTTTATACCTTTGAATAGTGGTCACTTCCCAATGTGTATGTGTGCATAAACTATCACAAATACGACACATGTATATATTTCTGTTTATCAGAAAAGAAATGTTTGTAATATTTTTTACATTCTGAGACACGAAAAAAAAAAAGTTTCTTAAAGAAAGAATAATCTATGACCACATGTCTTATATACATTTTATATCTCATACAGTAAATGAAATATATATTCATTTATATTTAAATACATATTTATTTTCATTTGAAATATAGTTCTGCTCAATTTTTTTTTTTTTTTTTTGAAAGTCCCAACAACTACACTTGCAAAAAACTTAAATATAACCAGCTAGAAATATTCTAGGGTGAACCCGACCAGCAGAAAGAGAGTCATCCCGACCCGAAAAAAGAAAAATTAGGACAACGTGACCCGATATCCTATTCAATGACGTGTCTGCTAGTCAAAGATTTTACTATATTCGAATATTAAAGAATACAGAATTGTCCATTTTTCTGTATGAAACATAAAACTGGTATTAGAGAAATAATTGTAGCATACTTTTCATTATTGCATTAAAACCTTATTTACTTTCCTTTCGGGTTTGGGTCGGGTGCGGATTGAAAGATGTCGAGTTCGAGTTGATGAAATTTTTTGGCAGGTTCGGGTCGGATTGCAGATTGACTTCAAGTGCAATTTTCAGGGTTGGCCCCCCTGTCGGGGATACCATGCCCCCCACCCCCGTCGGGCAAGTTCTGGCGCCGCCCCTGATGAAAATTGGGGCTAAAAAATTTGGCCCTTGAAGACTAGGAAGATTGAAACCAGAGCCGGCTCGGTACGGAAAAAAATAAGTTAGTCCCGGCCTGATCCTTCAGAAGTATGGCCCAGTCTGAAAAGAGTGGAGACCAGGTTCATCCCGATTGCCAGGAATGAAAATAGGCCCGAGCAGGCTTCAGGC
Source organism: Maratus speciosus (assembly GCA_963932465.1). Classification (NCBI taxonomy): domain Eukaryota; kingdom Metazoa; phylum Arthropoda; class Arachnida; order Araneae; family Salticidae; genus Maratus; species Maratus speciosus. Next base: position 90,970,905 of record OZ010786.1, on the reverse strand, counting down.
CAGAGACCGACACATACAGATCTCTGGGGTGAACAACACTTTTTAGCTTGGTACTATGTTAAGACTGTTCTCAAATCGAAAAGGGCAACTTTCTGACATAAGTTTTAATTTATTTTTGTTCGAAAATGCATGAAACTAGCTGGTGTTGTTGTTGAGAAACTATGTAATTGAGCTCTTTTTTCCATTTTTTGCAAACCCAATAGATCTTTCAGAAAATAGTGTCAAAGTAGGTGTTTTGAACCGAATTTCCATGCGAAGGAAGAAAGAGCACTCAAGAGCGGTCGAAAAAATCTGTTTGTCACATGATCAAAATGGCTTGTAACTCAATAGGCAATTGATTAGTCAAAAAATGGAAAGAAAAGTTAAATTCCAAATTGCTTCCATGGCCAGGCTTTCCAATTTTATACCTTTCTGCTAAAAAATGAATTTGTAAATGTGTAAAATGTTTTGCACTTGTTGAGCAGAGCAGTTAAGAACAACAGCCTTAATTTGAACAATAATATAAAAAAACACTTTGTTTACCATTCATTTATAAAAATACTCGCTAAACACTTTTCAATAAAAAGGTTGAAGTGAGCAGATGGATTTGTGCATGTATCTTATCTTTCCTTGAACCTTATTTCGTATGTGCGCATAAAGATTGCAGTCAGTGGAATAAACATTGAACAGAAGTGTATACAAGTTCTAGACAAAATATAAGGTATTTGGTAACATCCGGCCGTTGTGACGACTTACTGTGGCCTGTTTGCAGTTGAATTCTCTCGTCTCAGAGTAAGGAATAAAATTTTAATTTAAACTTGTAAAAACTTGATGTAATTGGCGAAAAAGTGTAACATTTAGCTTACCGCGTAGGGATTCTTCGGGACTGGTCTCGGTTTACCTGAAAATTGGGGCGTTCCGTGTAAATCGGAACATTTGGCAACTCACTGAGTTCACACTACAATAATTTATGCGGTTCATAGGTTCTTTGCAATTCGGTTTGCTGGGATTTTCACAAAAACTTTGACCCCAAGAAGTATGTATCAAATGAAAATAAATACGTATTTTAATATGAATGAGTATATATTCGATTTATTGAATGAGAAATAAAATGGTAGGACGTGTGATAATAGATTATCATTTTTTTAACCCTTTCAGGGGGAATGCACTTATGTTACTAAAATGTTGAAATGATTGACTAGCACCAGGATTTATAAACAAACTTATTTGCAAACAAGTAAAAGCGTTTGTACACCGAAGTAAAAGCGTTTTTTTGGGGGGGTTTTTTTGGGGTTTTTTTTTATGTACATTATTTAAGCAAAATTTCGGTGTTGAGTGTGGCATTTTGGAATAAAAATTAACAAGGAGAGGGTCCGAGGTTGGTCTCACGGAATCCAGCGACCCTTTGTGCATTGATAGAGTATAGTCAATAGATAAACATATCAACAGGATAAAGTGCAATATTCAGGGGGGCCATAAAAAACGAGCCCCAAAGTTGACCCATTATTGACTCTTTAGTATATAATCTGATAAATTACTCAATTGCGAGAGCCTGGATAGTACAGTTGGCAGCGCGCAAGTCTTTTAATTTTCTCCTTCGCGGATCTCTGTGGGTTCAATGCTCTGACGAGGCTTTTTTTTTTTTTTTTTTTCCCACAGACAAAATAATGATCAGTTATTTTCGAACCACTATTATAAAATATATATATAATTATTTAAATGTAAGACAAATATAAATATGCACATTCACACATATTTATTTATTTGCAGAGAGAGAGGGAGTTTTATTGCAACTTATGGATATAATGAAAAGTAAAAAATAAAACAAAAATCTTATGCAGTAGATACGTATTTTTTTTTACATTAAACATTTTTGTAAATTTTATATTTAGTTTTATTTAGAATTATCATATTTATTTTAGAATTACTTACATCTATTTCACAATTACGTACACTTATTTTACACTTATTTACATTTATTTTACATTTATGTCTATACTATGTACTTAAAAGTTAAATGTGTGCTATTAAAATTGAGGTTCTGATTACGGGCAGGAACCGGGGTGATAATTATCATAAAAACATATGAAACAGAAACTTTTGCGACAGCGTGCACAAATAATAAAAGAAGTGTTTTTACAGGAACAGGGTGTTTTAAGAAGTTCGTTTGAAAAACACATTTCATTGACATTCATAAATATGGTTCTTTTTTGTGAAAGTTTCCACGCATGTCAGGCGTATTTTATCATGTTACAAAATATAGGTGAAGAGAGTTGATGGTGCACAGTTGAATGTATTTTTATACAATCCTTGCGAGAATTAATTTATCTTTTCTGTTCAATTAAACAATTACAATTTTGTAACCGCTTAATCATATTTTTCACCTGCCTATAAAAATAAACGTCACATGGTTGAACCAAAGCTGTGCATTTTGGAGGAATGACTTTAATTATAGAAGTAGTTTGTTTATCTTTATCCTGGAAGGTTTCGTCATATATTTCTGGTCGTGTTTGTCCTGCCCAGGAGTCGATAATCAACAAAAAATTTCTTGCCCAACGTAATTTTTTAAACAATTGTTAAGAAATTCACTGTATAAATGTGAGGTAAGTTTACCAGATTTTGATGACAGGGCAAATATATTCGTATATTTCTTTTCATATTGATTTATCAGTATTTGTATCTTAGGACCAAATGTACCTGTTACTTCCTGTAAACACAAAAAGACACGAGGCAGCACTTTTCCTGACAAAGTTATGCCATACTGTGCCGTATATGAATGAGAAAGTTTATTCATATCTTGTTTTTTAACAAATATACTTTTAATTCCTTTTTTGGCGAGAGTTCTATTATATGCTGATTGGTATTGGCACCCTGAAATTAAAATCAATTTATTTTACAAAATATTATAATATATTTTTCATTTTTTTTTAACACACAAAAAGTACTAGGATATTTTATTAATAAAATATTTTACATACCTGTCTGGTCAATATTAATGACATAATTTTCGTCGAAATTGGGGATTAAGCGTAAAGTCTGAACACAAAGATTTTCCGCAGATGCTAGCGTTTCTTCAATTGACACTACCTCTTTCTGTGACACAAATTTTGTGATTTTTCGCTGCCGTGTTCCGTGTCTTCTTTTAAATTTTTTCACCCATGAGTCAGAAGCTTTAAATTCTAAATCGTCATATTGCCTTGCAGCAGCCAAAGCCCATTCTTGCAAATTTTTTGTTGTTACTTGTTCATAGTTCTATCGAGCTTCCACAAAACGGTCATATGTCCAAGAATCAATGACAGAAAATTTATCATATTTGTTGCCACCATTTTTAACATCTTCTCCCCATTGCAATAAATGATTTTTTCTTTTTAAGAGACTACAACCTCTTTTTTGCAATGATTGCAGACTCCAAGTAGGATGTTCTTTAGCCATATTATTGACTGCTTTTATTTTATAATCCAAAGGAATGAAATCTGCATCTTTGCTTTTTTTAGGAAATGGTTCATATTCATTTGTTGACTGATCATCTTCCACCTCCTCAAAATGTACTTCTTCACATATTTCATTCATATGGATGAGCTCATCTTCAACTATAAGTTTTCTATCACAAAGTAGTTCTAGAGTATTATGAAAAAGTTCATTCCCGATAAGCTTGGCTTCATAAGAAATAGTGTCTGAAGACTCCGATGTAATTAAATTATTTTCAGAGAGTAACTTTTCGTAATACACGACTGCATCTTTTAATCTCAATTTTGATGATTCGCTATAAATTGAGTCTTCTGAAATTCGCTCTTCAATATTTGTAAATTTAGAAGCTTCTTTACTAGACATTTTTTACAAAATAACTTTTTTCATTTTAATTATGATACTATAATAAAGAACAACGTCTAATAACCGCAAAACTTTAAAAACAAAATGCCGTCCTCATTCGCTCTGCAGCAGATGGCTGCTGAAACTTCAGTATAAGAAGAGTAAACATTCAAAACCCACCCTGTTTATTTTCTATAGTGTACTTGTTTTGCTTAAAAATCACCTGCAAATCTACGTAATAAAATGTCCCTGAAAAGATTCTTAACCAAAAACAGTTATTCTAATTCCAAACATGAGATCCCATGATAAAAAAATAATTATGTTTTAAAAATTAAAAAAAGAAAAAAATTTGAAAAATTATAATCTTTAAATTAACAAGATAAAAATAAAATAGCATATTTTAATTTTATGTAGTGTATTTTAATTTACTTCGCTGAGAACAACAGGGATTTATTCATAGAAAAGTCTATAAATAAATGTGAATAAAATTAAAATTTTGTCGGCTGAATAAGCGGCGATTCCATGCGGAGAGTCACACACGTAACGCAATCTTTAATTTGCATTTATTCAATTATTTATTATATTTTAATGTTAATTCTGATTTTAGGTGGTATGGTAAATAAGTTATTAACATATTTTTTAGTTTAAATGTGTGTAAGGTAAAACTCACAGAAATATATCATTTAATTTCATACTCAAAATGTGCTTTTTTTCTGAAGTAGAAAAAAAGCACATTTTGAGTAATGAAATTAAATGATATACTTCTGTGAGTTTTATTGCCACACATTTAAATTTAAAAATATGCTAATAACTTATTTACCATACCACTTAAAATAAGGATTAACATTAAAATTTAATAAATAATTGAATAAATGCAAATTAAAGCCTGTGTTACGTGTGCGACACTCTCCACGGAATCGCCCTAATTCAGTTTTTTTACTTTTCCCCTCCATTAGATCCATAAAACTGAAGTCTCTCTGTAAATAAATAAGCATATATATGTGTGTGTGCATGCAGAAGCATGTTTTTATGAATATTTGTCTTACATTTAAATAATTAGATATATTTTTAATTGTGGTTCAAAAATAACTGATCATTGTTTTGCCTTGAAAAAAAAAAGTACCCGGTCGGAGTATAGAACCCGCAGAGATCACAGACAGAGAAAATTAAAAGACTGGCACGCTGCCAACTGTACTATCGAGGCTCTCGCAATTGAGTGTAATTTATCCGATTATATACTAAAGAGTCAATAATGGGTCAACTTTGGGGCTCGTTTTTTATGGCCTCCCTGAATATTGCACTTTATCCTGTTGATATGTTTATGTATTGACTATACTCTATCAATATACAAAGGGTCGCTGGATTCCGTGAGACCAACCTCGGACTCTCTCCTTGTAAGTGGGATGTATTATATCCTAACGCCTTTCAAGGGGTTAAGAACCATTTTTTCTTCTTCCGAAATAACGAAAGTATTGCCAAAATTCTTTTTTTATACACACAATAACACATGCATAGTATTTGTGATAGCTTATGCACTTGCACATCTACACGTTACATGCGTGTAGATTGGGAGGTATCCACTTTTCAAACAGCGTACGAATATTTAAGTGTTAGGAATTGAAAAAGTGTTCACCAAATAGAGATGTCCATTTTTCGGGAGTGTCCATTATGGAGGTCTTATTGTATACAGATTTTTAACTTGAAAAATATTTTGGACATTCTTTTGAATTATCGGGTCAACCAGAGCCTGACTCGCAAGAGTTAAGGCCCAACTCGAACCCAAAACAATGAAAGTCAACCCGACCTGCAGGGAAGAAGTATAAGTCATCCCGAGCCAAATCCGACCCGCAACAAAAATATATCGCCGACCCGACCCTCGCATATAAAAGCAGATAACCCGGCCCGATCCAGGACTACAGTAGAGGTCTGCATGAGCCGAAATTTCCAGGTACGGAAATGCCGGAATATCCCAGTGATTTGAAGAGATTTTTCTCTTATTTTAAGAAATTTCTGTTTTTTGACCAAAGAATTTTAGGAATTTTGGGCTTAGGTTCGTGATTTTTACTTATATTTTGATAAAGAGGAATTATAAATTCCGTTTCTAATACGAAAAAGTACTAGGCAGCACAGCTTCTGGAACACCCATGTAATTTGATGAACATGCTGCTTTAGGAGCGAGTATTTCAGGTAATTGCTTGTTTTCTGCATTTTGTTTTGCAAAATTAGGGGGCTCTGCCCCCTACTAGCTATGCTCGTCAACCCCCGTTTAGACACCACAGACTCTAACAGCACGCTAATTTGATCGGCTTTAAAAAGATTTCGGAAGATTGAATTATAATTTGAATCTGACAATTATAATCTGATGTAATTTTCACCAAACTTTTCTTTCTAATTTTAATATTCACATAAAAATACTTTTGTTAGAAATGAAATATTATGACCATCTTAAAATATCAAATAAATGTCTCGCACAATTTTTAAATTTAAACTGTTTTGCAATATTATTTTTTGTTCATTTTACGTAATAAGTGTAATGTGACATAAATTCTCCTATTTAAGACTTCTAACGCATGTTAATGAATTTATTATTTTACAATATTCTTTCTCTTTTAAAATTCAAGTGTAATTATAGTTTTTATGACGTAATTTTCAATGAGTTCCTGCTTTTTATATTTTCTGTTTATAATAGTCACGTGTAAAATAAATTTTTAATTTGTAGCAAACATTATTGTTTGCGCTGTTTATACAGCTGGCAACAGTTTAAATTAATACAATTTTCTAAAATATCTAAAAATATCTCGAAATGCTGAAAATTTGAATTTAAAATAGAAATAAAACCTCAGAAAAGGAGTCAAATTTAAAAACTAAATGCAATCTGCACACCGGGAAATTCTGATGCATAAAATGATCTAAAAATGATTAAATTCCTATGTACAGTTTTTTCTCCTATAAAACATTTTTAATGGAACAATTTTGTGCAACTTTGGCATTAAATATCTCTTAAAATAATTCTTCAATTTGAAAACTGTGTGCATCAGCGTGTTTATCAAACATTTCTCTATAATACTACCGATTTTCATATTTTTGTATGCAGCAGTTTTTTTAATATTAACGAAGAAAGGCCATGCTTAAGCATTCAAATTGGATGCCGATCTTCCCGGAATATCTACGCAGATTTTCATTGGTTCATTTCCAAATCAAAACTTTTTTTTATATATAGAAGGATAAAAAAAATCCATTATTGTAGTGAAATAATGGAAAAGTAGCCTACAATTATATCTTTAGCATCAATTATATTTTTTATGTAGAAAAATCAATATAATTTAAGTATTGCACAGCAGCGCAATACTTATTTATTTCCAGTGCCACTTCTCAATGTTAATTTAACATAGAAAAGCCTATAGAGATCATAACTTTTTCATTTTTTCTTCCCACCTTTTTGTCCCTGATGCCACTCATTTTTTATTCTTTACTAATTCTAATGATGTTATAAATTTAAAGTGTAAAAACATTTGCTTGATGTCAGGGTCAAAACGAATGGTAAAATGCCTTTGCATATGGGTGAATTATAACCCAGAGAGAAAAATGGGCTAATTTTTTTTTTACATTATTCAAATATTTTTCTTAATTCCTAATTTCTCTTTTTTCATTGAGAATCAAAGGACATTTTTTATAGAAAATGTAACATTTTTTCTTCATTGTTGCAAAAATTTCAAAAGCCGTAATAATAATTTATTTCTTTTTAGTTGAAACAATTCCACGTGAAATATTAAATTTAACTAGTTTTTTTCTTCAAGAACTAGGGGGGCTCTGCACCTCCGCTCGCTATGCCCGCCCCCCGCATAATCGCTTCGCGATTCCATTCGGTATCGCGAAGCAATCCCTATTTTCTAGCCAACCCCATCCATACGTAATGTTTTGCGTTTCCATTCCGGATTCCTTCGCAATCCCTTATTTTTATGCATTCAATTTTTAGATTCCACTTGGTAAAAATGCGCTCCTCCCCAACTCTTGACAATTTTATTTCCTTATTTCCAAGCACATAATCATTAGAGCTTACAGAGTTTCATAATTATAAGAATTATTAAATATAAAATTATATGTATAGTGTTACAAATATTGTAAATAATTCGTATTTGTGTTTAAAAATAATGTAAATAGTTCAATTAAGCTCTATTCATAAGGTAATATTTTTTGTTGCATTGAAATATCTCAATTTGTTGACTTTCTGTAAGCAAGTAAACCCTATTGGATTTCAATGGGAGTCTACGGAAATTTGGCAAAATACTGGAAATAGCGCCAAGTTGCCAACAAACTTGGCGAAGTTTGGCGACAGAGCCGGGTCCCAACCCTTTGGTAACGCCCCCTTATAGCGTCAGAAAGCTCTGAGCAATCAGATACTTTTCGCGGTATCTACGCAGGTTTTCATTGGTCCATTTCCAAAGCGTTACTTTTTTTATATATAGAAGGATTAAAAAGGTGAATATGACGTCATAGTGGAAATAAAAAGGATATTTTCAGAATAAGTTTTTGCTTCTGGTCAAGTTTATGCTTTAGTAAAAGTTTCAAATGGATTGCTATTTTTACGCAGGTTAGCGAACTTAGTGAAGAATTACATAGCTTAAATTTTAAAATGTATTTTTTTTCCAAGATGAGAACTTTTTATGTCCCAAGTTAAACTTAGGTAATCATTTTCTGATGTGTTTACATCACCCCTTGGGAGAGAATAAAGTAACAAAATTTAAGTAAAACTTTTATTTTTTACCGTATCACAGCAACACAATTCAACACAATTTATTTTTGCATTCATAGTGTTCCTGAGTGAGAAATAGGGTATCTAAATTTAAGTGAAAATATTTTTTTATGTTTTGATTATACATTTTTTACGTTCAGATTGGAAGTTTTTCTCCAAACTACAGCAACCTGCATTACTACAGTGGTGAAATATTTTGAATTATACTTTGGTAAACTGCATCACACATTGTGATTCAATACTGCATAGATCAAAGCCTGATGATGATACCATCTATTAATTTTGAAATGAGTTCGTCTGAATGCAGTAGTTATTAAAAAACTTGACATATTAAACAAAAACATAATTTGAAGAACAAATTAAAAAAAACAAAATTTATTTCCTACATTGTTTAAGCCCGAGAAGGGACAGATATTAAGATATTTCATTCAATTAGTTCTACATTTAATGTTAAATATTTGTAACAAATTAGTTAAGCCAATTGAAGATTAAAAAATAAGAATAAAATTCATGCAATATGATACTTAAAACAGCCTAAAAAATTAGATTCAGTTCAAATGAAATCGAAATAAATCTTAGACTTTATTTTTTAAGTTTTGTATTTTGCATGCATCTTATCATTTTATGTACAATCATCATAAACAAAATACAAAATCTGCAATACTTTCAATTAAAAATCGAAGAAGTCTAAGATTTATTTCGATTTCATTTGAACTGAATCTAATTTTTTAGGCTGTTTTAAGTATCATATTGCATGAATTTTATTTTTATTTTTTAATCTTCAATTGGCTTAACTAATTTGTTACAAATATTTAACATTAAATGTAGAACTAATTGAATGAAATAACTTAATATTTGTCCCTTCTCAGGCTTAAATAATGTAGGAAATAATTTTTTTTTTTTTAATTTGTTCTTCAAATTATGTTTTTGTTTAATTGTATATATGCTCGTTGACATTCAAGTAATATAGTTTTTCATTTTAAAATATATTTTGGAGAATCTCTTGAGAAATCGGGTTGAATGGAACCCATCCGCCAGAAACAATTAAAGTTAACCCAACACGAATCTGACCCGCAACGACAAAAGATTAGGTCCAACCCAATCCCACGGTTCAGATCACGAGTTTGGTCAGGTTCAGTTTGCCCGACCCAATGTAGCACACTAATTGCCATCCAACCGGGCACCGACAAAACAATTTTCATCTTCTGCATTCTTAACCGAATCTGAAATACTTCAAACCAAACCGACCGTAAATCCACAATCAGTGAATATTGATCCAAAATGTAATGTTAGTTATGCAAAAATAGCATATGATCATAACTTCAGTAAAAAGTTTACATTTTATGTTGAAAAATAAGCATGTAAACAGTCATCCACATATCAAATATGTAGATTTTTATCTGAAGGAATTTGGACAATTTGTTTTTCGAAAGATCGGATTCATCTGAATGCAACCTGCAAGAATCAAAATTCAATCAGAAACCGACTCATACCCAGAAGAATTAGTTTAGACAATCCGACTTGCAAAGAAAAAAAATTAACTCCAACTCGACTCAACCCGACCGTGCCGAAATTCAAAAGTCAAAATATTTTCCCCGACGATATTGAATTTCGGCCCCGACAGGGGGGCATATGCCCCGGACCCCACTCTAGCGCCGCCCTTGGGTGGTCATGTAATGATTTGGGGATGCATGTTTGTCGAAATGACCTTTATTGAAGGCAATATTAATGCTAAACAATATATTAATATATTGTGAGATCATTTATCTAATAGTGCTCTGAAATTAGGAATTCTTAATTCATATTATTTCCAACAGGATAACGATCCGAAACACACTGCATATATTACGAGGTTATGGTTGCTTTATAATGTAAAAAATCAATTGAAAACGCCACCACAATCACCAGACCTCAATCCGATTAAAAATTTATGGCATATTTTGGATGTGAAAATACGGAAAAAGAAAATTTCTAACAAATCAGAACTTAAGCAAGCTCTTAGGGAAGAATGGCTACAAATCAGCAGTGAAACATGTCACAAATTAATAGAATCAATGCCCAGATGGTTACAAGCAGTAATTGAAGCAAAGGGCATGCATACTAAATATTAGCACTGTTTTTAACTTATAAATAATTCCTCTAGTTCTATTTTTATTGCTAGTGTGCAGATATTTTTTTGGCAGTACAAATGCTATTTTTTTATGTTTTCATATTTTAAATATAATTATTAAGTCAGATATTAAATATGTTTATTTGTTTTGTAAAAGTGTTGGTATTTTTAATTCTTAGTTGCTTTTTATTTATTTATACATATGCTACAACAAATTTACCTGGTGTGTGAATACTTTTTTGCTCACTGTATACTGATTAAATGTGTTTTATAAAATTAAATAATTTCCAATCTGTCTTATTTTTTTAAAACGTTTTTGGTAGTCCAGTCAAATAGGGATTCAACCTCGGAATGAAAGACAAGCAAGCTGAAATTTTACAAAAAGCTTTGTTTTGGCATTCTAAAAGTTAGCTGAAAAGTCTCATAAAACCTCATGTCTGCGTCGCCAGATATTCAAGGTCAAAGGTCACAGAAATCAGTTTTTTGCTTTTATCTAGAAAACTGTACATTTTATTGAAAAACATCCCATTATAAAATTAAAGTAAACCAAATTTCCTATAAAATACGTACATTAACTTTAATTTTCTGGCAAAAAATTTTGGCACTAGAGCGCGCTGAAGAAAGGCGCCTTTTTGACCTTCTGGTCAAAACGTAAGAAAAATCCTCGCCCATTCTCGATTTCTCAGAAACTATGCATTTTATAAAAAAAAAAAAAAAAAAAAAAAAAAAAAAACAGTTACAAAATTCAAGTAGGCTATTTTCTATAAAATTTAAATAGGCTATTTTCTACAAACTTCACATAGATTATTTTCTACAAAATTCACAAAATAACTTTCATTTTCTGACAAAAAGTTTAGGTGCTAGATCATGCTGAAAAAAAGGCAATTTTTTTACCTTTCAGCCCAAACGAGAGAAAAGCCCTTTTCTACCCTCGATTTTTCGAAAAGTATGCTTTTTATCTACAAACTCCAGTTACAAAATTAAAGTAGATAACGTTTTCTGAAAAATGAGTATATTAACTTTAATTAGTTTTTAGCCCTCTCGCCAAAAGTGAGAAAAGCCAACTCGAGATTGTTTCCTATATTTTCAGTTATGTTTAGAGCTTTAATTATTTACTAAAAATATTATATTTCTTAAGAAAATTACATTATTTACTTATTTACTGGGTTCGTAAATATCATGATATTTTCGAAAATATAAAAAATATCCGATATTTCGATATATATCTGATATTTTCGATATATATCAGATATTTTCAAAATGGTCAACTTACTGTGCATAATAGATGTTTCAAGAATAATATAAATTAGAAACTAAAACATATTGCACTTAACAAGAAAACTTAATTGAACAATTTGTTAAAAGTGCATTTTTCTTTTCCTTTTCTTTTTTATTTCACTTCGAGAACAACATTGAAGATCAACTAATTGAAAACAGAAACAATTTTCTTTATACACTTACATGATGCTTAGAAAAAAAGGGGGGGGGGCTATAGGATTCAGTATCAACTATCAACAAAGCAGAAATTTATAAAACAAAATTTTTATACAAAAACATTTTGTAATTCAAAGTTTTGAACTAAAAAAATATAAGCTTATATTACTTTTTATTCCCTAATATCCTGCACAGTTTAAACTGAACTAAATCAAACCAGAACAGATTCTTTTCTAATGAAGCTGTATATAACTGGGTATCTAAATTAGACAGTTTATCTTTTTGTTTCTGTTCTGAATTATGTCCCACATAATCTACAGTTAAAAGTAAAAAATTCAAACATAAAGCTTGAAAAAGATATGTTTTCTTTTTTGGCTAAAAAAATCACTACCAGAGACAAAAGTTTTTTATCTACAGAAACACACAGTCAATAACAGTTGGAAATTTTATTTGTATTTGTTTTGACTGAAAATATCAAAAATATCTTGCACAGTGATATTTTGAAAATAAATATCAAATATAGAAAAGATCACACATCTTGATATTTTGAAAATAAATATCAAGTGATATAAAAATATCGAAAATATCAAAAATGTTGATATTTTGAAAATAAATATCGGATATATATCATGATTTATATCAAGATATATATCAACGAACCCTGTTTATTTATAAATATTATTCATAAATAAGACATCTGTATGATATTTAATTAAATTATATAAATAAGAAGATATTGCAATGAAATAAGTTTAAATACATTGTAATTTCATTTTTATTTATCATAAATTTATCGTAAATAGGTAGGGGAAGGTGGGGCACGTTGGGACATGGCCCACCTTGTGACATCTCAATTTTGGGGCTTAATTTTGCAGTTAAGAATTAGCACATATAAGTGCCAATATATGATACTACAATCTACTCTTCCATGTGTTTTGGAATCACTGGTGTTTGCTGGCAACAAATAATACCATTATTTTTGTTTTGAATGAGGTTGAGTAACATTTATGTGTGCTTTGAAAAATAAATTTTTTATTAAAGAAATGAAGTAATACAAGTGGGGGCATGTTGTGATGAGAAAACATTGATTTATTGTTATTTTAAGAGTAAAAAATCGACTGCAATGCTAAGCTTTAACTGTTTTAAAGTTTTTGTTACTTAATGTGCGAGGTGGGGCACCTTGGGACATGTCCAGAAAGGCTGTAAAGACCAAATGCAGCTTACTGAAGGAAAAAAAAAGTACTCAACCAATTAGAATTTTCATCAAGCAGGGAGGATGAGACAGTTGCACTAGCAAAATTGGTGAAAATTACCCCTGGCAGGAAAACAAATATAAATGATTTGTGTAATGGCAGTAGTGATGAATTCAGCTGTTCATGTGGTGCTGATTTTCCTACAGATTGCAAACTTACTTAAAATAAGTCCAGAAACTTAAAGGATAAAGGTAAACCAACTGTGGGATAGTGTACATTGGCAAAGTTTGCAGGAAAACAAAGCATTGTTGTATTTGTGTTCAAAATGTTGAGGACAGCAGCGAGTATGAGATATCCATTTTGAGAAGACAAGATCTAGAGTTGTCATTTTTTTTTTTTTTTTTTTTTTTTTTTTTTTTTTAATCCTGATAAACATGATAGCTCATTTGTGTATCAAACATATATTCTTTTAAAACTTGACACTCCTGAAAACAAAATAGGTCAAAGATATGTTTTATTGCAATTTGATGAACACCATTTTTTTCACATCAAGTACAAGATCTATTAATGAAAACATGTTACAATTCAAATTATTAAAGTGTTTCAATGCTTAAATTATTTCATGCTCAACTAAAAGCTTTATAAATAAAGCTTTGTTCATCTATTAAATATAAAATTTTACATGTATTTTTGATTAAAATTAGTGTCCTAACCTGCCCCACCATGTGGGGCAGGTTGGGACATTTTAAGGGCTTTTTTGTTTTGTTTTCACTCTTTTCCTATGTGAGATATTAGATTATTATGATGTTTATTTGATGCAGAAATGTTTATACTTTATGTCTAATTGGTTCTAAAATAAGAATAAATATTAATAAAATTTAGAAAAATTATTTACTGAAAAACGTCCCAAGGTGCCCCACCTTCCTCTATAGATAAAAATAGAATAGATAAAGTGAACAGATATAAAAAAAAAAAATGTAGAGCAATATCATACAATTGCTGCAAGAAAATAAACGGTACTACTTAGTTATCCCATCGACTAATTTTGCCAAATTATATAAATTGACATAATTTTTATTTTAAATAATGAAAAAACAAATAATAAAAATACAAATAAAACGTCAAAATAAAAATCATTTGATGATGTAAACACGTGTAACTTGCTTACAGTAAAGTGAATGTGACATTTACGATCAACCATTATTGGCATTTGATCTTATAGTTTGGCGATAGATTTTTGGTCGACGGGATAACTAAGTAGTATCAAAGAAACTTAACAAATAAAATAATTAATATATTAGCAGAAATAACGATATTAATTATAAATTATTTACTGAATATATATACAGTATGGAACCATTTATCCGGAACGGTTGGAATCAGATGTATTACGGATAACTGGTTCGGCATTAAAGCAACGTCTATTTGATCAGATTTGTAGAATATATCTGGCTATGACAGTGTTTCTTTCGATCTCAAATTAATTATTTGACTACTCAGAAAGAATCAAGTCCAAACAAAATCAGACATTAATTAAAGTTAAAATGAAGGCATTTTATAGAAATACCTTAGAAACAAAAAACCCTGTTTCCTCTGTATAAAAAAACTATGTACCTAAATATACTTCCATTTCAAATCTCAGTTGTTGGAATCAAGTTATATCATGCATGTTGTAATGTTTAAAGCAATTTACACATCAAACTGACACTGTATGGCTTACTTTTCTGAAATAAGTCAATTGGAAATATCATTGTGGACAACTGGTTTTCCGGTTAACTGGTTTCTGGATAAATGGTTCCATACTGTATATGTCTAAATTTTGTTTGCACGATAAAAGTCGCAAATCATCTTCAAACTCATCAAAAACATTGAGATGGTTAATATCTCGGCGGGGATTGCAAATGGGCAGAATCGGCTCAAGGGGGTGGAAATGGGAGGGGGTTTAAAAATTTTGAATACCGCCTTAACATGATTCTTATAAAACCAGCTTTTACAGAAAAATGACAGGAAAATTTAAGCATTTTTTGTTATAGCAGTTGCCAACAATTAAAAAACACAATAAAATTCTTACCACAACAATTACTTTTCTATTGCAAGATTTCCACGTGAAAAATGAAATAAATAGTTTGACGAAAAAAGTGAATATTATGTCATAACTTTACTATAACAAGATTTACACATGAAAAATGAAAATGAAATAAATAGTTTGACTAATTAAAAGAAAGTGAATATTATGCCATATTGAAAATATAATGGATGTCAGCAGGTGAATATGTAACATCATGTGAGTTTGAAAAAATGAAATTAAACATGATAAAAATCCAACTATGGAAACATTGGCATATTTTAACATTTTGAGGTTCTAAATTTGAATACCGCCTTAACATGATTCTGATGAAACCAGCTCTAACAGAAAAAGGAAATAAAAAACTCATCAAAAAGGCTTGATAAAATTGTTAAACTGTGTTTATCTCTAACCTTGATTTAGTTTTTGTTGGTGAAATTAGTACTTAACTTCAAAACCTACCTCTGCCTGTAGGCCGAGCCAGCAGGATTTTTTTTTTTTTCCCTGGTATGTACCGGTACTTTTATCCTATGTATTTTTTGTTTTATAAATTAATGTTAGTATATTTGTATACAGTTTTGTGTGATTTTAAATTGTTCCTTAATTTTAGTTATCCAAGCCTTGGGTGAACAATTAAAGGTTAAACAACAAGTAATTGCCACTGCTACAGTTTATTTTAAAAGATTTTACGTTAGGTAAGAGTATATAAGCATTTGGTTTTAAATATATATTTTAAAAGAGCTCAGTAACAAAAATAGGGCGACAGGGCAGTGAACACTGTGACCTATTTACACTGCGACATTTTAGACCTTTCAGATTAATCTAGCAGCTTAAAAAATACTAGATAGTGCTCGTCAAGATTTGACGGTAAATAACTTGAATGTTTCATTAGAAAAATTCTTGAATTTTTAATTAGTTTTAAATTATTAATTTTAAATTATTGAATGACGAATTTCTATATATTGCATAAGTGATTCCTATTTCTTTAAGGCGATAGATGGTGCTGTCAGTCCAGCCTATTCAATGAATTGAAAGAATTTTAAGTTTATAATTTACAACCAAATTATGCTTGCTTTTTATCAGAAAATTACCTAAAAATACCAGGTAGAGAATTTATTTTTACCTACTATGGCCTCTTTTAATAACAATATTTATTTTTATTTACTTATTTATTTTTTAAAACTACACGACCATTAAAAGCTGCCATGAATTTTATTTTTATCTGTCTCATGCTCTAATATCCTAAATTTGAAACTTGATGTAGCTAACGATTTATACAGTAGACTCCCTCAAATCCGCAGAGGTTGTGTGGATTTTTTAATTTTGCAGATTTCTGATCATTGCTTAGTTTATATTTTTTAAGCAGTAATTTGAAATGAATGCTTACAATGTAGTAAAATACTGAAATAATTAAGTAAAGTAATAAACTAAAATGATTAAAAGTAAGATAATTTTAAAAATGTTTAAATTATTAAAAGTAAAGGTCAAGTAAATAATTAATGTATTATTAAATAATAAATATATGCATAATAAAGATGAGATACATTTTCCTTGAATTATATTCAATGAAACTTTCCTCAAAAAGGATTAATTAACATTAATAAGAATTAATTAACATCAACATCATAAAGAAAGGAAGTTTTATTTCAGGTTTAGCCAGTCTTAATACCCCAAAAAGCTTGATTAATACATAAATATATTTGGTAAACAGATTGTGATTACCAGTGATATCCACAATATCTTGATTTTTTTTTCAAAAATACATTTATACTTCATGAAAAACCACAAGTTCAGTCATGTTATTAAGAATTACATATTAAAATACATACGGAATGATATAAAACTAAAAAAAATCTGTAATTTCGCCCCTACATTTGAACTGAAAGTTTCATTGTTTACATCTGCCATGATGTGTGGAATTTAGGCGTTCGTGGATATTAGGGTTGCGGATTTGAGGGAGTCTATTCTACTATAATATATATATATATTTATTACTTGAATTTTATTTTACATTTTTGTACATTTTTTAAATATTAAACCTGGATATCAAGAAAATTTCTTTTATAGCTCTTTTTCGCTATTTTTCTTTCTTTCAGTTTTATTTTTTACACAAATGAATGCAAATTTTTCTTTCTGACACACACACACATATATATGTTCTTGATAATAGTCAGAAAATAAACGAAAATTGTAGATCAGCTCAATTTATTTAATTGATATTTACTTGCAAAATGTTTTAGCTTAAATATTTTAAATATAAAATCATTATTTCTTTCAAAATACTATTGAGTGTTAAATTTTATTTAATAATAAAGCATTTAAATAATAATAAAATAAAAATCCTATAACTTCTCTTCCTAATAAAATCTGTCATTGAAATGAATTATCGACAAAGATATCACACATTTTGCCAAGCTTGGGTTTGAACCTGCGTCCTCTACAAAAATTCAGAACTTTAAACTGCTTTTTTAACCTGCTATGCTAGTACAAACTTGTTTTTCTTCCTTCTAAATTGACGAGGTTCGAAAAGCAGTTGATGCATGTGCAATTGTCTCAAATTTGAGTTCTGATCTGACAGAAATAGTTTTGCAGTTTAATATTTATGATACCTTAATTTTTTTCAAAGATGCAGCTACAACTTAATGTGCTAGTTTCTTTGGCAATTTATAAGATGAATCACCAGCCATAACTTCTAGCCTCAAATCAGTGTGTTTATCTTGTGTGTGTAATATGACCAAAACAATATGACACCCCTGAAATAAACCGTATCTAGCTCTTAATATCGATACAATAAATTTTTCAATTTTTAACAATGCTGAAAAAGCCAAATAATATTAACTTTGTGAAATAAAGAAAAATTGTTTACAGTAAGATCAAATAGCAGACGAACTTAAAACAACTTCTACCTGTGGTGTGATAGTTCAACTGAGTGAGCATCTTTGCGCATGTGCAGCGCGTCACTCCAAAGGCAGACTTGTACTTATATACTACGCATGCACAACTGTAGAATTTTAATTTAAAATTACGGCTAATTAATAAAATATTTGAGCAAACGAATGTACAATAACAAATCTGTAACCAAATATCTTCATTTAAAAAAAATATTGGTGTAATTTGATGTAGTAGTTTCTTCTCATGGACTGTCGAAAGAAAATGCTTAGCATTTAAAAAATATATATATAACATTAAAAGTTAATCGAATTTACTTTGTCTCTAGACTTATTGTATTTATTATATCTTTTTATTATATTTTCTTTATAAAAATGTAATTTTGCTTATTTTATGGGTGACTAATGATTTGTATGATAGTAAGCTTGCGTCCAGCAATGTTGGGTTAAACATAAATTTTGATTTGTTGCAGACAGACAAAGAAAATTTTTGCTATTGATAAGAGTTAAACTTAATAAAGTTAATCTAAAATTCTTTCTTGCTCTGTTCATAACTGGTTTATCTCTATCTCTGCAACAATATTATTTCTTGCTTGAATTTTTGAAAAATTGATTCTACTATTTGGAAGAGAGGATCTGGCTGAAAAGTAGTTTTACCAAACAAGCTTGTGATCTTCTATGTCCTGTAATAATGATTTGTATTCATCACTAATATTTAAATAGATAGCACTAAAAACTTAATTCTGTCTTGGGAAGGGGGGGGGGGGAGTTTTTACTTCATTTAGCCACCTTTATCCATTGGAAGGACTTTAAATATATTCACATAACAAGTAGCTGTTCCAATCAATTATACCGGGTGTCCTAAAAAGGACTGACTGATTTTAAAATTCAACAACTTGCAAACGGTGACAGATATTTAAAAAATTCTTGCAGGAGGGTTATGCATGAAGTAAAAAGTTTTTTTACAGTTATTTTTGATTTTAGTTTGAATTACAAACAATAGATGGCACTGTAAGCAATAGGTGCTAAATACAGGCTCGATTTTTGGGCCTTTCTCGTCTTCCATGTGGAAAAAGGAGATGAAAATGTATTCAGTGGGTCCCGAAGTGCCAAAAATCGAGCCTGAATTTAGCGTCTATTGATCGCAGCGCCATCTATTGTTTGAAAATCAAACTAAAATCGAAAATCACTGTAAAAAACTTTTGAGCTCATGCATAATTCTCCTGCAAGAATTTTTTAAATATCTGCCACTGTTTGCAAGTTATTGAATTTTAAAATCACTCAGTCCTTTTTAGGACACCCAGTAGTTTTACTACTCTCTATTTGCCTTTTACACTCTTTTATTTAGTTGAACTTAGTTCATCGGCAACAGGCTGTGAATCTGCAACAATGAAAAATTTTAACACTAAAAAGTTATCTATTATAATGTACCGGGAAGAAGCAACGCAACACATACAAGTTTAAAATATCCTGCCGGGGCAGTCGATATGGTGATGATTTTCTCCTGCACGATATTTATTGATAGTGTTCTTGTTTGACGTTTTTCAAAGGGTGCTGTGCTTTGCACTTTTTGTTTAAGTGTCAGTACACCCTCTCCCCATCTTTAGACATGGAAAAAGCCCATATTCTTTCTTTTTTTCTTTTTATTTTTTTTCCTAAAATATAATGCTGTTTCTCTTTTTTTTTTCCCAAGCGAAAACACATGGACTTTTAAAGACAAAAGTTCTGTTACTCTGTTTGACTTGCATGTAAAATCCTAATCTGTCATACCCATGCAAGAAACAGGTGCAACAACTGCATACTGCATTGCATTTTCCATTTGAAAATCATCCCAGAACGACACCTGCTTTTCTAAATTCTGGATTTCTCTCTTTAAGGGGCTGCTGCATTGAAACTCCCAGAAATCGAAATCCCATGTTAACCTATGGGAAAACGGGATTCTCATGGTTCTTTATTAAATGGCAACATTAATCAGCGTTTCTTCGGTTTCGAGTTCTCTAGATTCCCCCAGTCTAAACTGTGGTATTAAATACTGAATCGTCTGTTCCGATTATTATGATACTAACGGAGTGACTTCTCTCAAGTCTAAACCGTGGTATTAAAAATATCGATTCCTCGGTTTCGGTATTCTTAATATTAACGGTGCGACTCCTCCCAGCCTAAATTGTGATATTAAATACCGACTCCTCTTGTTCAGTGTTCATGATACTAATGATCGTTTCGGTGGGTAATAAATATCATACATGCAGTTTTTGATGTGATCGCTGACAGCAGATATATATTTTTTTTTCACGGTATAGACGGTGTAATCTGAATCTCTGAGTGTATACGTTGTATGCTGCAGACACCATAGCTTTCATTTCATTATGGTATTTAGATTTCAGCGGTGTTGATGAATATTTGCTCTTTGTTATTGATCAATGTGTGAGAGCGATAAAGAAATGAGGTATAACATTTTATTTGCAACAGTGGATTTAGACAAATGAAATAATAATTATATAGTCAGGTCCCCGGGGCCACTTTTCTAACTTTGGCCCAGACCCCTCATGTGGCATATCTTTGGACAGCCCTGTGATCACTTATTCATGCTATGCACCTCCGGTGACCCTCCGCCCACTTCCACATCTGGGGGGGGGGGGGGCACTTTTCTAAATTGTGTCGACATATGTCATGTGACATATCATTGTAAAGGCCTGTGACAGCTTATTCATGTTATGCGCCTTCGGTGTCCCTCTCCCCACTAGCTCCCCCATGGGAGGGCCTTTTTCTAAATTTTGCCGTCACCCCTCATGTGATGTATTGTTGCAAAGGCCTGTGACCGTATAATCATTTTATGCACTTCCGGTGCTGCGTCTACCACTTTGCCCCTCGAGGTCACTTTCCTAAATTTTGCTGACACCCGTCAAGTGACGTATTGTTGGAAAGGTCTGTGACCGTTTATTCATGTTATATGCACCTTTGGCATCCCTCTCCCCACTTGCCCACCTCTGCGGGAGTACCTTTTTCTAAATTTTGCTGCCACCCTCATGTGACATATTGTTGCAAAGGCCTGTGACCGCTTAATCATTTTATGGTCTTCCTGTGCTCTACCCACAACTTTGCCCCCCACCCCCCTGGGGGGCACTTTCCTAAATTTTGCCGACACCCTTCATGTGACATACCGTTGGAAAAGCCTGTGACTGCTTAATTATTTTATGCACTTCCGGTGCTCCGCCCACCACTTTGCCCCCTAGGGAGCACTTTCCAAAATTTTGCCCACACCCATAATGTGAAATATCGTTGAAACGGCCTGTGACTGCTTATCATGTTAAGCACCTTTGGTGTCCCTCTCCCCACTACTTCCCCCCCGTGGGAGAGCCTTTTTCTAAATTTTGCCATCACCCCTCATGTGACATATCATTGCAAAGGCCTCTGACCGCCTAATCTTTTTATGCATTTCCGATGCTCTGCCCACCACTTTGCCTCCTGGGGGACACTTTCTTATATTTTACCGACACCCGTCATGTGACATATCGTTGGAAAGGCCTGTGACCGCTTAATCATTTTATGCACTTCCAGTCAGGGTTGTAATTTTAACCGGTCAAAATTGATTTTGACCAGGACACTGGATAAAAGTGGTTTTAACCGTCCAAAATTGGTCAAAAGTGGTCAGAAATGGTCAAAACTGTTAAAAATGGTCTTAATTTTAATAATTATTTTTTCTTTGCAATTAAAAGTAACTTAATAAGTAATAAAAGTAACAGGCAGTTAAAAAAATAATACACTGATAAGTTAAGGAGGCTCATTAGTAAAATATGCTTATGCAATACAATAAGAAAGCTAGATCCATAATTGCCCTATCATTGTTAATTGAGTATAAATAGTGAAAAAATCATTCTTCCTTTCAGCTGTTGATACAGGGGCATCTAAAAAAACTGCCCAGTATTGTTTAAAACTAGCAGCTGATGCTAAAGAAGAGGTAGAAAACAAGTTTGGTTATAAAATAAGAAGTTTTGTAAGTGACAATGAAAACAAGATGAAACGCATGAGAGAAGATTTTCAAAATGCATATAGAGACGCACTGTTTATTTCTTATAGATGTGCTGCACATTACTTGAATCTTGTAGGACAAGATATTACAAACACGAACAAAATTAATTTAATAATGAAGCATGTAATTGAAATGAAAAATTGCAGATGAGCATGAAGATAATATTGATGATAACATTGTTAAAATCATTAACAATGTATACAAAGAAGTAAAACATTTATAAAATCAACTTAAGGCTATTTCCCTTGCTTTAGATAAACTTAAAAAAGAAGATGCTACTATATCTGATGAATGATTAAGATTGCTAAAAGAAAAAGATCTTGAAACTTATTCTAAAATGATACAGTTTCGATTTAATGAAAATCTTGCCCCAGTTCATTTTCTGGCTCATATGCTGAATCCTGTCTACATGAGTAAAAATATTGATGAAGAGAAGCAAAAAATAGCAAGGCAGTGGTTACACGATAATATTGATCCTACCTTTTTGCCTCTTGTGATTGTATTTCAAGCAAAATCCTCACCATATCCAAAATCCTATTTTTCTGAAAGTGTAAAAGATACAATTGGCCTGATGCCTGGTAGGCAGCAATGAAGAAGGTTAAAGGCATTAATATAAAATTTATTGAATTCACATACATCTAATGAACTGTTATGCCAGCTCATCATCAATTGAAAGATTGTTTTCTAAATTTAGAATAATCCAAAATTACGAAACCATCTAAGTTTAGAGACAACTGCAAAACTTGTTACTTGTAATCATTTTTTAAATTCAACACAACTTACATAAAAAAATAAAAGAGCTTGTGTATAAAAAATAATTAAAGCATTTGTGTTGTATCTTGGTGTTATGTTATTTATATTACGACTTTTTTAATTTGGTATTTGCTGGTGTTATGTTACTTATATTATGACATTTTTAACAAATGTTAACTTAGTTTTTAACATATGCTAGTAAAACATATTTGATTAGTAGTAAATAAATTGAATAGTCAATTTCAGTGGTCAAAATGGTCAAAATGAATTTTGACCAGGACGGTTAAAACCGGTTTAAACCACTGGTTAAAACCACCATGGTTAAAACCGAGACAACCCTGCTTCCAGTGCTCCACCCACCATTTTGCCCCCCCCCCCTCGGGTCATTTTCCTAAGTCGATATATCAGAATATCATTATATAAAGATGCCGATTTATCATGATATTTAATTCTAAACATCGCCCAGCCCTACTCATTACCTAATATAATTATTAAAATATCATTTACACCATCAGAAAGTAGATGTCAGATGCCGATGATGTGCGTTTTTAAAAATTGCCTACATAAATTTTAAGTATTTTTAAGAAGATGATAAAATTTAATCAAATGGAAATTTCAAAGTTTATAGGGATTTTTTCTGTACTTAAAATTTACGGAGATAATTTTTAGAAATGCACATCATCGGCTTCTGATGTCTACTTTCTGATGGTGTAAACGGTATTTTAATAATTATATTAGGTAATGAGTCATCGCACTTGAAAGTTTTCCCATAGGCTAACATGGGATTTCGCGATCGGGTAGTTTCAGTGCAGCGGAGCCTTAAGGTTATGCCTTCATTACAATGCAAATGGGCATTAAAGGAAAATGTTAATTAAATATTTAACTGCTTATTGCAATCTTCGTTGAGAATATGCAAAACTAGCTAATTTTTTCCTCATTTATAAATTTATTTCTAAAAATTATGATTATAATACATCTATTAATATTATTTTTCTATAATGAAGCAAAACTATTCATTGCAGTATTTTTGCCATTCCTATTAAATTGATTTCAAAATTTGTATACTGATTCTACGCATGGTAAATCATAGAACCTCCTATTTTGGATAAATGCCTTTGTTTAGACTTTTTTGTAATTAAAAAAAAATTCTATGCAGGGTATTCTTCTGCATAAATGAAACATTATCAATGGAAAACTTATCTGATTTTCAACACGTCCGAGTTTTCCGAGCTAAATAAACAAACTGCAGGTCATTGTCAGCTCTTTTTTTTTTTTTTCCAGTTGTTCTAATAGTGGGCTTTTTTGTGGGGGCTATAATTTTCTTATAACTTATTATATTTTAATAAAAGTTTGGTACACAACCTAATTTATTATTATTGCAACTTGCTGAAAGTTTGAGCAAAATCTGCCAATTAACAGGGAAGATATCAATTATTTTTTTCTGGTAAGAAAAAGTTTACTTTTGGTTCTTTTTCTTTTAATCATTATTTCTGTTTGCTTTTCAACAATGCAGAACTTTCTGACACATTCACAAATTCATTTTGACACTTAAAGGAAGAAAATTTGCTGACAGAACTGTTGAAATGATTTGGAATCGAAAAGCGTGTTCCTTTTTTTGATAAGCATCATACATGTTGAATTTACTATATCTCTGCAGAATGTGAAAAAACCCTAAAAATTACATATAAAATTTTCAATCATTGCAGAGGAATAAAATGTTATGTTGAAAGGTTGAAACTGGATTCCTTTTACAAATATAAAAAAATTGCACAAAATGTGAAAAACATCACATTGAAATTGAAAATCGCTGTATGAATACGAAAAAACTTTATTGACAAGAAGACCAAATTTGCTGTATTGGCCTAGATTTGGGCCTGAGTTGCACCAAGATCTGAATATTTATAAAACCAGTTATAGTGCAAGCAAACCTCATTTGACACATTTGACGTGCAACTTCCGATTTGTTTCATTTAACGTGCTGTATTTTTTATTTCATTCCACATACCAGTATCGGACTTTCGTGTACCAGTAAACAGAGCTTCTTGTACCAGTACTGGTATGCGTGCCATAGTTTGAGAATCCCTGTGTGGCAGATTTTATCTGCAACATATCGGTTTCACCCCCCCGTTTCGCAAAATCTACTTTGAACAAGTAAATTCACTATAGGAATTCTTTTTTCCTAAAACAATTCATAGTTCTACATTCATTTATTTATTTATTTTTCTTTCTCCTTTCACAATGAACTTTACTCAACACATATAAAGATTTATAGTTTCATATATTTTTTCACTTATTCAAAATTCTCATTCTCGCATATTTATTTATTTTTCCATTCTTAACGGTCCTTATTTAAAAGCAATCAAGAACACATTTATACCTCCGTGTATCTGCACTTTCTTTTAACGGTTCATTTTCTTTATCGTATTTTATCTGCATTTTAAATAAACCACTCTCATTTCCTATTAGAATTTGATGGGTAAAAAAAGAAATAAAGGAAAAAGTATTTTCATTGGAATTACAGTTTCACATTATATTTCATTTTTATCATTATTCCTTCTACATTGCACTAAAAAAAATGTTGACATTATCTGTAATCATCAATTATTGTAACTATCACCAAAGTTCATATTCTAGATACGAAGGAAACTTAAATCGGTCTTCAGAACACTATGTTTATCCTGTACTTGATAGTAAGAACACAAAGCGTGGAAATTCTATTCAAAGAGTTTCTCAAATAGAGAATCTGGATAAAGATAGTTTAATGGGTTCGTGAGAGTAACAAAATGTATTTATTCGCTCCAACGGAAATTTTGGGAGCCGGTAAAGAAAAGGATTCCACTTCAACATTTGATCTCAAGATAGAGATTGCTGAATCGTATCGGACCTTGGTTACTTCGAAAGTAAATCTCGATCGAGAATACATCAATTCTCAAGTCTCTTCATCGTTTCCTTCAAGAAGTAAAAGAAAACTTTTCTTAATGGTCTTTATTTAAAAGCAATCAAGAACACATTTATACCTTTGTGCATCTGCACTTTCTTTTAACAGTTCATTTTCTTTATCATATTTTTCTGCGTTTTAAATAAACCACTCTCATTTCCTATTAGAATTTGACGGGTAAAAAAAGAAATAAAGAAAAAAGTATTTTTATTGCAATTGCAGTTTCACATTATATTTCATTTTTAACATTATTCCTTCTACATGTTGCATACATTCGTTAAAGATTACTCAGTCACATTTAACTGCAATCTGTTGTTAAAGTAAACAACAACCAGACTTTATGTCGCACTTATTCTTGAAACATGTAGGGTTGCCTCACATCCTGTGGGTGCGCTGAAAGGGGGGCTGCCCCCCCCCCCCCCTGCCTTATTTGTCTGCTAAACCTGCCGCCAATGCTTTGTCTCTGCAATTCCGGCATCAATAAACTTTATTAGTTGGTGATAATGCAATGCGCCAAGTCGTGTGATTCAGTACGCATTATGTTCAGTTCGCTTCCGACCACCCTGCTGGAAGTTCCGCTAAAGGACTGCTGTTGTTTTTTTCTTTTTGTAACGTTGCGGAGCAGTTTGTCATGGGCAGATATATTTCTACATAGCTTCTTATTTGAGGCTCCCTTTCTACGAGATGTCTTCTTTCATTTGAGAATGAATAAAAAGTGATTGTACTTTCATCTATAATGTTGGAGTTTTTTTTTATTCACCATTTCATCGAACCCGTGAACCACCAGATCATCTCCTTCACACCCTGGTCTAAGAGAATAAAATATTTTATAAATTTCTTTTTATGAATATCAGAGTGTTTTAATAGAAATGTTTGTCACAGTGTTTTAAAGGAATGTTTTAATAGAAGTTCAACCAAGATTCTATTCTTTACGGTATCAACAGTTTATAAACTGTTGGCTGGTTAAATGTTTTCTTCTTTAATTGAATGCGTAACGAAAGTGAGATGTGTGATATTTTCGCCCTCGTGTTCTTGTAGTCTGTCTTTAATGTCTTCATTGGCAGAAGTGTTTTTAAAAGTTATTAAGTGTTATAAGCATCAGCATGGTTCTTCGTTGATTTAAATAAATTGACTTAATTTAACATAGTTGCTTTGGAGACAAAGTGTAGTAACTACTGAATGGTGTTCGTCAAAGATCTGTGTCACTTGATTAATGTTTGGCTTCATTTACTAGTTTAAGATGTCCAAACATGTGTTTATGTTCAACTTTGTTTCCAAACATAAAGTTTAATAAATAATTTGCTTTTACGTTTTTCAGAGCTCTTTAAACTCTTTGTATTTTTCATTAAAATAAGCTTAATAAACCCTGTGTGTTCTAGCGTCAGCGTAGTCGAATTTCCGCAGCTGTTTAATATCTATATAGATCAAGTGAATGAATCCTTAATACCCTGTTACATTTTGATGCAGGTTTGTTATTGTGATATATAACTGAATTAGTTATGCAAGTTATCGAGACAATTTATAAAATATTTGGTTTTCTTTTGGTTAAATAAAAGTGTTATTTTTATCTTTTCTATTTTTGTCATCATTCCATTTTGTACATTGATCATGATCTTTAACCGTGTTTGTACTCAATCCATTTTCTTTAAGGTTATTTACCATTTACTGGTTTTTCTTAATGTTTTAACTCTTCTCAGCCTTAATGTTTTCTAATTGCATTTTAGAGAACTTGGCTAATTTTCCAGACCCCCTTTTTTTTACTTACGTAATGCCGGGACAACATTAAATGTGTTTTAGGAGGTGCGGCACATATTCTCGAAATTACGGTAATAATTTAAAAAAAAAAATACACTTTTTATCTATTAATAGTTTAGTATTAAAATATGATTATATATTGAGAAAACAATTTAGAAATCCTGAACAGATAGTTTAAATAACTTTTTTTTTGCTCTTTGTGATGTCTTAGATAAGAAACAGAGAAAAAATGATAATTTTTAAAAATAAATTAACTCTTTCTACAAGCATAATTCAAATTGGAAAATTTTTCATGATGGGGGGCCAGCTGTAAGTTTTATGATGGACATTTTTAAAAACAACATGAATTGCAGTTGAATTTTAAGATAAACATTGAAGGACTTTGAAAAAGTTTTTTTTAGCTTTTGTTTCTTTTATACTTATCACACTATCAAAGTTAGCACTTCCGTCCAACAGTAAATAAATCTACATACCTGTATATGAAATAGGAGATTTATCAAATCATGTTCTGACTTGAATTCCTACTTTTTTGTTGCAAACATTACACTGCCAAATAGGCTTAGCATAAAGGTACAATCTCTTTGTATCCAGTAAAACAATGTGTTCTTGTTCTTCTGGAAGAATCTTTTTTGAATGAGAAAAAGATATAGCATCTTTCTCATCTTTCCCTAATATTTATTTCAAAAAGTCAAACTAAAGTATGAAAAGGCAACCATAAACAAAAGAAAAATAATTAAAAAACAACTGTCAAAATAAGCTAATTTATAAAATATGTTTATTTATTTATGTGTAAGTGTTATCTGATTTTAGAAAATTTCCCCTCCAGCATATACTCTAAATCACTGGTTGGTACTCACTAAAATGTTTGTTGTATGAGTCAAAATCGCCTAGAAGAAAAGCTTGAAGGCTGCATGTGCAATGTAAAGATGAAAATAAGCACTCGCCAGTCACATCTCAGCGATTACACTTGAAAAACTGGCAATTAAAAATATGGAAAGAACCGGCCAAATGCAGGACTTTCTGATATGATCTTTCCCCCATTCCTTTTTTCTGTACACCTTGATGTTTCCGATTTCACATTGCACTACCAGTTCGACAATCTTTTCATTCTCATATCTGCTAGTCAGTGGATACATACTTATTTTATTATTGTCAGATCGTAATTCTAGACAAATAATTTTAAAAAAAAGGTACTTATGTAGTTAGTTTACTACTTTAGCTTAGTGGGACTTATGTAGCTACATAAGCATGTTGTGTTGTGTATAACTTTGCTGTTAATTTATTTTAAAATTTAAAATAGATTGGAAATTAGCATCTCAAATTTATTCAAAACAGTATAAATTTAAATATTTTTATTTAGTTCATAAATTATTTGTTTACTGTAAACTCTAATGAAAATTAAATTTCAAAGTAATTGCTTAAGAGGCGCAAAGGCCAACATAGTGAAAAAGATTCCATGCCGGGATTCGAACCTGGGCCATCAGTATAGTGCACTGACATTCTACCGACTAAACCACATGGAACGATATCCAGCCTGGAAAATTTCTCACTATTATAAGTTGGCAAGGCTACAAACGCAGCACAAGATTTATAAGATAGATGGAAAATTTCTCACTATTATAAGTTGGCAAGGCTACAAACGCAGCACAAGATTTATAAGATAGATAAAGTTTTTGATTATCAGCGAAATATAGGTGTTAATTGATAAATATATATTTGAAATTTTGCATTTAGGTTTGATTTTTATTGTAATTATATAAATTTTTTGATTTAAAATATTTAAGTATAACAAGTTAAAAATTTTTTAGTAAATTGTAAATATTTTTTTAAGTAAAGGTTTTTGTTTAAATGAAAGTTAAATGCTTTAAGTTAATTTTTATTGGCATATAATGCTCTGAATTTTTTAATGTCATCTTTTTAATTAGGAATTAATAAATTGTCAGGGATTTTTAATGATATGAGATTTTTCTTGAAAATTTTTAATTAGGAAATATAGGAATTGAGATGTTAGATAACTTTAACTGCTACTTGAACTCCTTGAAATGCAGCTGCACTTTTATTTTTTTTTAAGATATTTAATAGTCTTAAAGATAGATATTATGTTACAGATTAAATCTTAAAACTCTAAATTGATTATATATTTTTTTATGTTAAATATTTGTCTTTGAAAGTTTAAATCTATTTGAATTTTCTATAAAATATGAAATAACTTTAATTTCTGAGGTTTAAATTTGGTAGTGTCCTTGATTTCAATTGGATAGTCTTATGTGTTAGAATAATGGACATCCAAGTATTGAATCAGGAGCAAATTGCACTATGGTGTAATGTAATTTAAACCTGGAATAGTTGAAAATATATAATAGTTAAAATTTTATGTTGATTTAATTAAGCTTAGAAATATCTTTTTATTACTTTATAATTTATTGAAATTTGTAGTGTCAGTATAATACTATGGATTAATTTAAAGTGATTTATATTTGTTCTTATTTATTTAAATAGTTTTTTTTTTATTAAAGTTTGTTAATCAATATATTAATCCTGTTTCCTTTATAGTAAATCCTGTTTGCTGTGTCTGTATGTGCTTAACTGAAGGTTTTTATGTGTTCTTGAGGCAATGTTTTCCCGAGGTATTAACATTTGCTTTGGACAGTTAAAATTGTCCATGCTCCTAGAGATTTTGTTCCAGGGAACAATGAGGTCTTTCTGGGGGAAGACACCTGCTGGATGTTGAGTATTGATATACAGCAAGCTCTATTCAGTATTGGTTTATAGTTTAGTTTTTATTGGGAAATCAGTTGTGGCTGTAGTGATAGAGTTTTTACTTTAAGAAGTCTAGAATTTAAATTGTGTTAGGAGATCCAGATGTAATGAGTAGTAAATTAAATTATGTGTAAGGATTTTAAGAAATGATAGGTGGTGGAGAATTTTTTTTAGATGTTAAAGGCTGTCATTTGATAAAGTTACAGTGTTAATGCTTTCCTGTGAGGTTTGTAAAGAGGCATTTTCCTGTTAAAGGTCCAGATGTGGCGGTTATCAATAGATTGGCTACATTCCATGTAAGGGCTGGATTTTTTTGGATAATATAGCTGGAATAAAATTTTGGACAGTACAGGTTTAAGGCTTCAGGTGGGTGGTTAAATTTTTTAGACGTGCTTGGAGAGTTTTTTTATAGATGCTATTGCAGTATAAAGAAAGTGAATAAATATGCTGACGTTTAGAATAAACACAATTGAAATTGCATAATGTAATACGAGATTGCATTTCAGTATATGGAGATGTTAGATGGTTGAAACTTCAGTTTTGACAGAATCTAACTTAGAAACCTGTCAAATTTTGTGTGTTAGGGATAGGTTCTCTGTATTTCATGTAAATTAAGTGTAAAGTCAGCAATTTTTTTTAGGATTTGCTTTAATTATTACGTTTTTATTTGAGAATGTTAATGATGTTAGATGGGCTAAATACCTTAAATTGTCTTTAATGGTTTTGGTCATGAAGTTTTTTTGCAGTGGCATCTACTTTCTGTGGCAAGAAGATCGAACCACATGTTAGTTTTTCAGTGTTAATAGTGTTATTAAGAGTGTTGGTCAATAGTGTTGGGATAACGGTGTTAGATTATGTTAGTATATTGGAAGAGTTAATGTCGAGTCAAGTTTAAAGTCAATCGTGCTCCATTTCCATTGTGGATGTTTAAGATAGCAATAATATTGATAGTTAAAGCTTTTCATGGTATTCTATAGATTATTCAAGTACTACATTCATCTATGTCTTATTGCAAGATTGATGTGAAATCTAGGGTCCTAGTAAATGGTTTTTAGCAGAAAGAAGATGGATGAGAGTGTTGTAACCATTTAAATTGTAAATGTTTTTGTGTCCTGGTTTTCGAGATGAATAGTGGTCGATAAATTTGTTAGAATTTTTATAGTGACAAATGAGAAGGTTGGTTTTTGATTAATGGGGCATGGATTGACAATGTGTAAGATTTGACATATTGAATCTTCTTTCGGGTTGTTACTCTTAGGTAAACATATCCACCTGACCTGGAGCTATTAAAGGTTGCCTTATTTGAATTTAAGTGATAATGATGATTATACTTATCTATGGTATTACATGACATGAACTTTTGTGTGCGATAAAGTTTTTTAGGGCTAGTTGTCTATGGTCGACTAGATGATATTTTAGCTGATGGTCAAGTTTTAAAAAGTCCACATGTACTGACCACTTGTGTGTGTTTTATTATTGTGTTATATTATATATAATTTTTATTTTACAGTTATTGTAAAGTTTTGGAGCTCGAAGGAATTTTTATTTATTTATTTATTTATTTATTTATTTTTTTGATAGATTTTTTTTTATATGAGGAGGCCTTGGACAGATTGATATGGTATAATGGTGGTGAATGGTTGTAATATAAGGAGTTTGTTTGTTGCAATATGGTTGTGTTGAGACAATTTTTAGATTAGGTGTCCGTGACATGCTGATTGTGCAACTATGTGTTAGATATCCTGTTTGATATGTTCCTGGTGTTCACCAGTCTGGTGTCATTGAGACTGATAAGAGGGGGGGCATTTGTTGGGAAATTCATTTCCTTAACATGGTCTTATCACTTATCCCTCTGTGGTTTTATCACTCATTCAACCATTACTCTTTCAACTCTTTCAATCTTTTAAATACATTCATATCTGGTATCATATAGGCCATATCAAAATATAGTTATCAACCATGTATCTAGTTATATACATGCTAACACTTTAAAAGAAAAACTTTATTTGAATTCAATAGTTTACTTTTCTACTCAATATCCTAAGTTTCATAATAGCTCTTTATTTTCTGAAATAAACATCTTTTATTTTTACTTACCTTTATTACTACACTGTTGTCTAAAATAAAACCTGGCTTTACCCTATATTCATTCTTCTATCAATACTTTAGTTTTGTCTATCTGCAAACCACGTAATGTTTACATTGCTATCGACCATTCATAAATATACATCGACATTATTAGTCACTGTATCACAAAAGGAGTTACGGCAGCTATTGGAGTGACATAAGCAGTTTGTCTTCATTTGCATTTTTCTCCTTCAGTGTCGAATGTCATAGACACACCCTCCAATCATTCCAGTGCCGGTAGCAACGCTTTGTATGCAGGATGAATGATTGTGTAACCAAAGAAGGTGTTTCCCGACAGGTGGTATTTATGCCGTGTAGTCCGTCGTGTGTGCAGTAGCTTGCAGCAGCTTCGTCGTTTTACGTTCTTGCTTGCTGTTTTATTTTAGTCTGCTTATTATCACAGATGTTTTTTTTTAAAGAACTTATTGATACTGTTTATATGATACTGTTGCTGAAGTCAGTCATTTGCTTTTATGGTTAATTAAAGATGAGCTTAGATCTTGCCATCTTGCCGACGACATTGTTTAAATTAATGACTGATAGTTTTGCAGAGAAAATGGAGACGGGTTTTTGTTTACAAGTTTTCAACACAGATCGCTGAAATGACAAAGGGCAGTCCAGACACATTTTTAACTTGAAGTATGATTTCCCTTTTTATTCAACAGTTCATTTAAATAGAATTAAGGATTTATTTAAAATAACTTATAGTTTTCTGTCTTGATATTTTCTTAGTTGGTTGGTTAAGTTTCTCCTCGTTTGCCATAATTTCTGTTACTGATGTTTCAACAGTGTTTTTCCTTCATAAAAGATTTATTTGACAGTATCATATTCTATTGAGACTCAGGGTTCTGGTCCGATGTTTATGGTTGTTTTACGTCTATAAGTCGTTTGTCATTGGGCTCATTGCAACAGTCTGCTTTAAGCACCCCCGAGTGACGTGTTTTGTCTTGGCTCCTATTGTGTACTTTAACCCATTTGTGCCTGAATTTTTGTTTTCTCAAATTTTTTGGTAAAATCACTTTAAAATGTTGCAAAATGAACTGAAAAAATACTAAAAAAAATTAAGCTTAGTTTTTTTTGTATTTATTTGATAAAATGTAAAAGAACTAAATATGAGTATTTCTAGTAGAATAATATGCATAATTATATATTTTGCCTATATTTATATTTAAAATGTTTTTAAATTGTATATTATGTACTATAATTAGTATTTTAATGAACTACAAAAAAAATATATATTTATTTCTTTGCAGAGACTAATAACGTTATAACTATTATTAATAATAAAATAAGAATAATCGTATTGCAGACTTAATAACAATTTATTTCATAAATATCTTCGAAAGGAGATTGCATAAATAACTGTCTCCTAAATTTCTAACAAATATATGCGCCCATTTGTGCCTAGAACCCTATATTTTGTATATTACAAAAATGCATAAAAAATAGGCTTGAACATTTAATTTCGCAATTTAAAAAAATACGCATTTAAAAAAAAGTCCACAAGCTAAGATTATAACTTGCGATTTTATGTCCATGATAGAAAAAATACAAATAAACTTACTTTTTACGTTTCGCCCTCTTGAAAAATTAAAAATCTATAAACACCGAAAAAAGCCTTAATTTAAGCAAATAAATACCCACCTGGTGCTGTCATCTCTCGGTTATAGATAAAGACATTTATAAATAATGATTTCATGCAATTTTCATGTTATAAAGAAGAAGAAAATTATACAAATGCATTAAAATTTGAGACGTCCCAAAAATGGGACGCTAGGCATAAATGGGTTAATACAACGGTATCTGACGACTAAGTGCCGATAGTGAGTTACCGGACAAGTTATGGAGGATTGACTGTGTTTGAATATATTAGTGTGAACTTTAGAGCAATAATTATTATGAGGAAATTTAAGATCTTTTTTTTTTTTAATCAACTATATCCTTTTTATTTACAGAGTTAATAAAGTAATTCAATTTTTATTAAATTCATTTTCTATAATATATATATATATATTAAATGTTTAAAAAGTTAATAAAAACCTTTTCATATCCTTATTAAAAACTAAAACAAATTTAAAGTTAAATCAATTTGATAAAATGAAATACAATTACAATTTGATTTTATTTAGAGTTAACATATTTAAGTTAATAGATTTTTGAGAATTAACTAGTTCTTCCATTTAATTATTTGAAGTTTTTCCTTTTGAAACTCCTTAACTATTTCTTGATGTATATGGTGATATTATGAGGGTTGTTTAAGAATGTGTATGTTGTTTAAGAATGTTGTGTAAGAATTATAACTATCTCATGGCATAGTGCTTCGATTATATGAAATTTGTGCAAAGCTATTTTGAGCTGTTATCACATATGGTCAAGATTTGCATTTATGTTTTTACTATTGCTTTTAATTTTGCTTTTCGTTAATAAAGTTAAGTTTGGTGTTTTTAAATCTGTTTGGTTATTCTTTACATACATAACATTTTCATTTATAGTTTGCGGAATATATTCTTCTTTAAAATTACTTTTTACCTTGGGCAATTTAAGTCAGCATATACGCTCCATTAGTGTTTTAACTCTCTTATTTATATATATCCTCATATCTTGGAAATCACCTTTTGGTTATTTCCTCTCAATCTTTTTCACTATATTGGCCTTTGTGCCTCGTAAGCAATTACTTTGAAATTTAATTTTCATTAGAAATATTGTATGCAAGGCGAATGTTTCTCTCTGAAATAATTCCCATGTATTAATATAGTTTCTATCAATGCTGGATTTAATTAAGTTTTGTGTTCGCCCCAGGTCGGTGGCTCATGATAAATATTCCATCTTGTGCTGCGTTTGTAGCATTGCCAACTTATAATAGTGAGAAATTTTCCAGGCTGGGTATCGTTCCATGTGGTTTAGTCGGTAGAACGTCAGTGCGCTATACTGATGTCCCGGGTTCCAATCCTGGCATGGAATCTTTTTCACTATGTTGGCCTTTGCGCCTCTTAAGCAATTATTTTGAAATTTAATTTTCATTAGAAATATTGTGTGCAAGGCGAATGTTTCTCTCTGGAATAATTCCCATGTATTAATACTGTAAACTCATTTTAAATACTCAGTAACATAAAAGTACTTACTGGCTACTAAACAAATTATTCTCACTATCCAGTAACTGGCTATTAAAAAAACTCAACCTACCGGCCAGTGGCTACTAAGCATAATTCCTTATTTTCATCTTTACTGCACTACACTCACATATTTGTAGTCTTATGTGACTACATGATATGGATTACTAAGGTGAAATGAAACTTCATAGCTCGGACATATACATTCCTACTCTAGTATTGGTGTTATTGGGAAAAAAAATTATAGAATCCTTATGTGCATTTTTATTGTATCAGATTTTGAAAACAATCCTAAATTCTTTGCAAAATATATATTTGTGTATATTTATATATATTTCTAAGTTATAAAACTTGTGTATCACTACTATAAATAGAAGTTCTATTCTGTTTAGTGCCCATTTGCAAAAAATGACCATAGTGCCTTTAAATATCCAACCATCCTCTATATAAAATTTTCAGTCAAGAAAGACCATACTTTATGTAACTATATGAGTGAGTTGTATGCTGTTGTGTGTCTTAATAATATATATTGCTCTTCTATTTATTTATTCATTTATTTTTAGAAATAGCTTGAAATGTATTGATCCCCTGCTAATGGCACCAACATGTATTTTTTTAGCATCAAAAGTTGAAGTAAGCAAATCTCTTATCATTAAAAGTCTTTAATTAATCTTTGTATTTATTTCGTTCCTGTTACAGAATCAAAAGTCTCAATACAAAAACCTATAGCAATTAAGCCTCATTATGTATTGGTCTCATTATGTATACATCTTTTAAATATACGGGTTACACCTTTGAGTTATGAGATAATAAGTTTATATATGAGTTATACCTTTTAAAAAGCCCTGTTTCATAATCCTTGTAAAATTCACACATAAATAAATAATTCTACCCCATTTATGACTAGCCTGCGTATAAGGTTCCTTTTGTATGGTTCTGTTTAGTGTTAGATAGCTGTGTATGTACATTTGACTATATATTAATAGCAATTTTGTATTTTGAAAATTAAATATGAAATTAAATTTTATTTCTTTACATCTTATTTACTAGATTGTAAGATTCCTCCTCCCCCCCCCCCCAAAAAAAAAAACAAAAAAAAAAAAACTGAAGTTTTTTTAATTGGGTGTGTCTTGTAATTGGATACTGCTTGTAATACTGTATAACCAAATGTGTGTGTGTGCATTATATATTAGAAAGTTTATTATCAGTACATGTCTTGGCATTTAGTTCTCATAAATTTAATATTATAAGAGAAAACTGTTTCTATTTTTATGTCCTGCTTCAGCTGTTTTGTTTTCTTTAAAAATTAATTTAATCGTTGATATATATTACTTTAATTTTCTGTATCTAAAATTTCATAGGTTTTTTTTAATATATGTTGTTTTTTTCTTAATTAGGAATTTGGAGTTATTTCAAATAGTAGGCTGATTTCTACTTGTCAAACTGTTGGTTAGTACAAATTTGAATTCTCATATAATTTTAAATAAATTGACATCCCATATGTAACGTTAAATCTTTCCCAGTGAATTATCATAAGCACTAATTTTTGACAAAATGATCTTTTTTTTTCCCTACCGGATGTACTATAGCGTATCTTTAAACAAAAAAGAATAAATAGACAAAGGATACATAAGAAATTTGTGATGGATCCATGGTTCGTACGCTTTGGAAAAAATAGAAAAAGTGCTGGAAAAAAAAAGTGTTCATTTTCAAGGAATGAGAAGTGCTGGAAAAAAAAGTATTCATTTTCAAGGAATGAAAAGTGCTGGAAAATATTGCGAACTTCGACAAATGGTCGCCGAAAAATATCAATTTGAACGATCGTTTGCATGAAAAAAATCGGTAATTTCGCCAAAGAATCGCTGAAAATGCAAATTTTGTCAAAAGGTCGCGGAAAAAACGCTTATTCCGTCAAAGAATAGAGAAATAACGCAAATTTCGGCAAAATAACCCGAATAAAGAGCAAATTTCGTCAGAGGATCACGGACAAAAAGCGAATTGCATTAAAAGATCGCGTAATTACGCATGTTTCATCAAAGGAATGCGAAAAAAACGAAAATTCCGTCAAAGGATCGCGAAAAAAACGCAAATTTCGTCAAAGAATCGCGAAAAAACGCCAATTTCATCCAAGAAACGCGAAAAATCCTCAAATTTCGTCATAAAGTCATGAAAAAAACCGAAAATTTCGTCAAAAGATCGCGAGAAAATGAAAAATTTCGTCAAAAGACCGCGAGAAAATGAAAAATTTCGACAAAAGATCGCGAGAAAACGGCAAATTTCCACGGAAGATCGCAAAAAAACGGCCAATTACCGCGGAAGACCACAAAAAAAGGGCAAATTGCGTCGAAAGACCACGAAAAAACGGCAAATTGCGTCGAAAGATCACGAAAAAACGGAAAATTTCGACGAAAGATTGCGAAAAAGTGGCAAATTGCGTCGAAATATCGCGAAAAAACGGCAAATTTCGTCGAAGGGCTGCGAAAAAACTGTATAGATAGTGCCAGGAGTGGATTCCCTCGCCCCCTCTTCTGTAACTTTTCAAAAAATTTCATGTGAATTTCAGAACTTTTTTTTAATACTCAGAATCACCCCTGAAAAATCATCGGGAAAAAGTACCACAAAATTCGTCCAATGGTCACAATAAAAAATGCAAATTTCGTCAATTTGTCGAAAAAATCGCAAATTTCGTCAGTTCGGTGCCAATTTCACCTAATGCCCCCCTCCCCCTTTCCCCCTCCTAATATAGTCAATCGGTCATTGAAAAAAAAAGTGTTAAATTTGTTAATCGGTTGCAGAAAAACATTGTGAAATTTGTCAATCGGTCATTCATAAAAATCGCGAATGGTGTCAATCAGGAAAAACGTCACAAAATTATATCAATTATAAATTTTTGCTGTGTAACTGATAATAAAATTTTTATTCCTTTTTATAAACTCTTTTTTTTAAATCTTTTGTTTTTAATAAGTGAAAGTAAATTATCTAACCTTTATTCCAATTATTTTTGTATGGATAAGCGCAATTGCTGTAAGGTTTGAGAATTCAGAGAATAATATTTATTAAAAATATTAAAGTATAACTTGTAAAAAATTATGCACAACTTCAGAAATGCTAATATTTGACCCCTGATGAGTTTTCGGAAAATTTAACTAGTTTATTCCTGTCTTCTTCTCTTGTAGTGATACCATACCTTTTATTTATTTTGCACTTAAAGAAAAAAAAAAATCAAGCTCTGTTTTCTTATCTTTTTATTATATGTGAAATTTCTTTCCATTGTACCTTACTAAGTTAAAACACATTATTCTTTAAAAATTCTCTCTAATAATATAATGTCTTGAAAATTCCTTTTATAAAAATTAAAAGATCCAATAAGATTTCTTTGAAACAGATAATCAATGGGGTGGCTATTTTCCTTATGTGTTATTCTACGCCACTTTTATGCATGTATCTAAACAGTCCTTGAATAGTACTGGAATAGTGCTTGAAAAGTGCTTGAATTTTATTTGTTCTTGAGTGTATGAACCATGGGATCTTTCATGGTACACAGTTTTCCTCTTTTAAAGAATAAAATATTTGGTATATAATCGAAAAAGAGAAATATTTTATATTAAACACATTCAATCTGTCTTATAAGAAGAAAGCAAACTTAAGTGTCAATCATTGATCGTAAAAAAACTTTCCAACACTTACAAAATGCTGTAACAGAACGTACCTTTTTAAAAAGATGAAAAAAGATATCTAATTAGAAAAATTAAAAAATGTGTTACACATTTGAGTACCAGAATTCAATCATAATCATCTCCATAGCCCTAAAGATATTTAAATTCCTTTGTGCAACTTGATACATGATCTATAGATCTGTGTACACTATAACGTAGTGTGCTAAAGTTTAACTTGGTTGCAAAATGCATAATACCCTCAAAAATTCGCCTTCATCAGTTTCCACCAATGGACAGAAATGCACTCGAATAATTTTGTACAGCCCTTTATATTACTGCAGATCTTTATACATGCGTCATATTATTAAACTAAACTTTAATTCATGAAAAATGTGCATAACACAACTGGAAACGTAGTTTCAGAAATTACCATCCATTGATTATAAGGTATAGCCCTGTATATGAATTTATTTATATTCAGCAAACACCTCATAGTGTGTCAAATATGGTACTGCTGAATTAAATGCTTAAATTAATTAAAAAAACACGCTTAACCCTTTCCGGCATGGTGGGTCAATTTCTGTCCCACCTAATTAACTTTTTTTTAAATCGGTCTCAATTCACACACTTTATAATTCAAATATATGGATCTCTTCATTTTTAATCCCTCTTTTAAACTGTAGATGGCAGCACATCACAAAGATTATAGTTTCTCTTTAAAAAATATTTAAAGTGAGGTCTAAAAAGAGGTATTAAACGAGCTGTCATTTTTATCGAATTTTAAAGCACATATGTACATGAAAGCCTATTATTTATATTTATATTTATCTCCAGGTATTTTCCAAGCAAAAAAATAAATTTCAGTGGACATTTTAAATTATTTTTTATTCATCTAAAGTATGCGGTTCAGAATTTGACCCATCACACACATGAGATTCTCGCTAACAGATGGCAGCACCAAATAATTTGTAGAGCCTTACGTTATAATTCTAATTGTTCTCGTTGTGTCTAGCTTTTGTTTCCCGCCAAATTGTGCTTTTCTCTTAGTTTTTGAATAGTGAAGTAGTTGTTTACTCAAAATGTCGAGAAAAAAATTGACTATTGAAGAAGCAATAGCTTTATTTGAAGAGCTGCCATCGGATGCAGACTCAAATGCGTCAGATTCCAGTTCTGATGAAGAAGAATGCATTGCACCTATTGAAAGAATAATTCCTGAAGAAGATGAGAATGAGGATGACAGTGAAATAGAGGCTGCAGGACCCCCAGAACCTGTGATTCCAATATGGACCAAAAGTAATGCTAATATTTCTTTACCGCAATTCTCTGGAGAATCTGGACTGTCCGAAGAAATCTTAAATTTAGAAGATCCTTCACCACTGAACATTTTTTTATGTATTTTCACAATGGAACTTATTGAGACAATAGTCTTTCAAAGTAACTTGTATGCGACGCAGAAAGGTACAACTTCTGATGCCATGTTGACAAAAGATGAATTTTTGCATTTCATCGCTATAAATTTACTGATGGGCATAAAAAAACTTCCCAGCTATCGTGATTATTGGAGAAGTACCCCTTTACTTCGAGATAGTTACATTGCAAATGCTATGGCTGTAAATCGATTCAGCTGGATTTTAGGAAACTTGCACCTCAATGACAACTGTTTACAGCCAAATAGGGGTCAAAGCAATTTTGACAAACTATATAAAGTGCGCCCATTCCTTGAATACTTATCTGAACGATTTTTAAATATATTCAAGCCAAGTGAACACCAAGCCATTGACGAGTCGATGATTAAATTCAAGGGTAGAAGCACTTTAAAACAGTACATGCCCAAAAAACCAATTAAACGGGGATACAAGGTTTGTATGAGGTGCGATGAAACAGCATTTTCTTCTCAATTTGGACACATTCCAGTAAGAAGTAATAGAAGGAGATGTGCATATTGCGGCACATCTAAAAAAGAGCATCGCACATTTTGGATGTGCGAAACATGTGAAGTTCTGCTTTGCCTCCAAAAATCAGAAGCATCCTGTTTCACAAAATTTCATCAAAAATAGAATTTTTGCTTTTTTTTATCAACAAAATTATGAATCTGTATAATCTAGTGTTGGTTATCGATATTTTCACACATTATGAGCATCAAAGCTTCTATATACATATCCAGATTTATAGAAGAAGTTGAAATTTTAAATTTATATATTCTTATTCATAAATTTTTATTCCTTATATTCCTCTTACTTCTAAATTTATGCTCATATTAATTTAATATTTCTCATATTAATTTCATATTTCTCATATTATTCAAATATTTCTCATATTATTCTCATATTTCTTATATTATTCTCGTGTTTTTGAAATTATTCATATATTTCTTGTATTTCGCATATTATTCATATATTATATCCTAGATTTTTGTATTATTGTCTAAACATTTTATACATATAATACCATGTAAAATGATATTATATGTTTTTATTTTCATTTTTATTCAATTTATAAAAAAGTTTTCTGTAAATATATCATTTTTATTCATCTATTAAATATATTACTTAAGACATTAAGTAGCTCTCACTGTAGCTTATGACATACCTTTGTTGCATGGTGGGTCAGTTTCTGCCCCACCTCCCCAAGTAAAAAAAAAAAAAAAAAAAAATCCAGAATTTTTTTTTTAGTCATGATTTGCATAATCATGCCTATCTAAACCTTTTTATAACATTTTCCTGAAATTTAAGTACTATTTTATCATAGCGTGTCGCAAAGGGTTAAGCAGTTCATACTAATACACAGTAGCTTCGGAATTATTTTGAAAATCCTGTATATGATCTATAGAATTTATACACGTAGAATACAAAAGTTTTGTTAAACTGAAAACAGCATACTGTGATGTAGAAATGACATATAGTTTTAAATTAGCTGTTTTTTATTTATTTATTTATTTTTTTTAAATATCCATTTCTATCATTCATTGATTAAAATTGTACCAAATTTTATTAAAACCATATTTTTCTTACTATAAAGAAATAACAGATATAATTAAGCATTTCTGTGGTTAAATGCTTCCATGCAAAGACTCATTTTTACTCACCACATGAATTCAATCAGTGAAGTGAGATAAAAAAAAGAAATAAAAGAAATATCTTTGCTACCAAGCTAACTTTGCTCTTATAACGTTCGTTATATGTTTTCTTTATGCAGTTATTTTTCTGTGAACAATAATGAGCAAAGCGGTAGTAATTTTGCATTATTTTGAATAGATATTCCTTCCCATGGTGCTATTGAAATTTTTGAGCAATGGATTATTTGGCTGAGATTTAGTCATTCTAAATTATGAAGGTTTCCATTAAGCTCAAAGTTATCCATATGCTTTTATTAACAGTTATCTGATGATCCATGCTCTTATGCCGAATGTACTATGTCAAGAAACTTAAAAGAAGAATTTGCAGCTTTGATTTTTATATCATTCCTTCTCTGACCGCAAAGATGTAGGCTTTTTTCTTTATACGAGGATTAAGGCACCACCCACATTCCTATATTATTTGAAGTCATCTGTCTCAATTAAAGATATTTCAAAAGGTTATAATGTTTTTTAAATTGATTTCCTCTATTTTTAAGAAAGAATTTTTTGCAGAACCTGGGTTTGTTCTATAAATTATATCATGGAATCAATATCATACATACCATAACTGAAAACATATTTCCAGTATTTATTACTACTTAACACAGGGTGTCTACAGAATCTGGAAATCAGGCAATCATGGAAAAATCAGGGAAGTTTATCACTCTGGAAAAATCAGGGAAATGTCAGGGAACTTTGTAAAAATACTGGAAAATTAGGGAAATTTGTCTATATTGCGAAAATATTTGCATTTTCACCTTGCCAACGAGACTGATTCGTCTGTTTTATGTACCATATTTTTTCACATGCTGATTCATCTTTCCCAATATTTTTTAAAAGATGTGCATGGTATGAGTTTTTGATATTTAACGTAAATTAAGGTGATCAGATGTCATGATTTTCTGTACATAGCACTTATATTGAAGGCAATTTACGCATTTTTAAAATTTTTAAATGGTACATTTGCATAACCTGACCAGGTGGCCAGCTTAATCCAATTAGTTATCCCGTCAGATTTAGATAAGTCTTAGAATTGAATATTTTTCAGAAAATGAGGAAACTTTCTGTTCACCTTATATCCATTGGCTTCTATATGAAGTTGGTCTCTATGAAGTTAGAGTTCAGATTTATAAAACTGTCAACCAATACTTAATGAATATTAGGCAATTTTATGTTTTCTCTTGTTTTTTCTCCCAAATGAGATATTAGCAAGCTGGATAAGTGTGTTATACGAGGAATCGGCATACATGAAAAAATACCTTATGTGTATTGTTAATGATGGAAATCAGGGAAGTCTGATAAAAATACTCAGGGAAATCATGGAAAAATCAGGGAACTTTTTTTTAGAATTTCTGTAGACACCCTGTAACAGTACTGTAAACAATTTCTTTCGTGTGTCCCTGTAAACAAGCAATACCTTTTATACACGTCATATTCTACAGTAAGCATCTTATAATACATATGAATCATGTATTTAAATTTCATTATGTGTGAAATAGTATAACATTAAAATATGCTGCAAACAATTTTTGGCCGTAGGTCATTATGCAACCAAACATTTTTGTGTGCCTCTGTAAATGAATAATAAATGCTTTTTC
Organism: Maratus speciosus; assembly: GCA_963932465.1. Classification (NCBI taxonomy): domain Eukaryota; kingdom Metazoa; phylum Arthropoda; class Arachnida; order Araneae; family Salticidae; genus Maratus; species Maratus speciosus. The sequence goes on along the minus strand of OZ010786.1, from coordinate 90,926,831 downwards.
ACTCTATATTCTACAGAAAACATGTTTTAATGCACCTCAGAAATGTAAATCAATTTCATTATGTTTGAAATAGTGTAACAACATTAAAATATACTGGAAGCGGCTTTCTCCATAAATCATTCTTTTGAGTGTGCCAATGTCCCTGCCAATGTCCCAACGAACTATAAATGCTATACAGGCATCCCTCGACTTACATATTATGCAATGCCGCAAATTATGTAAATTCGCCGCTACGTAATAAATCTCGAAAATTACATTTATGAACACACTAGTGCAATTGTATGCATTTGCATACTTTGATAATTTATTTAAAATATTTTATTTAAAATATGCAGATAAAAACCACAACCATAATATAGTTTTATATATTAATGAGCGTTATATTTTTATTGGGATATATAATCAAATCTTTAGCAAAACAAACTCAAATCTAATTTAAATGAGACTAAAAATCTGGGATCAACCGTAAAAATTAAGTTAGCAGAATTCAAACTAGAACGAAAGCTAATGCTAAAATTTCGATGAAGAGGAACAAGTGTATTTTTTCTTCTAGCTTCACCTGTTTGTTTGATGTAGATTGAAAATTGTTTAAATCAATTCATCTATGTTAAATTTATAAATGCATTCCATAAGAGGGTCTTTATTTGAAAGTGTTTTTTTGTTGGTTTTTATATTTTTTCATACTTTTATAGTTTATATCCGAGTAAGTACTGCTGCATGATGATTTATTTATAAAATAATACTGTGTAAATAAAAGATATATATATGTAATATTCATGAATAAGATACTGTACTAAATTCTAACTCGTTAAAAATTATCATAGTCCTTATCGTTAATATTTATATATACATAATAAATATTGCAGTTTCTTATGAAATTTTAACTAGTGAATTAAAAATTTGACTTACGTAAAATTCAAGTTATGTAAAAGTTTGTGGAACGCATTACTTACATAAGTCAGAGGATGCCTGTATACTTTATTTTCAATAGCAATATATGCCATAGTAAATCTTAACACATCAATTAAATGGCAATGGCAATCCAATTATATTTAGTTAGAATTACAGCACAGGCAAACAAACTGAGAAGTCATAAACACTTTTCAACTGTGTTGGAAATTGTTAAAAAAGACAGTTTTTAAAAAGTGCCTGTGTCTTATGCACTCAAGATTTGAAAAACTTAGAAACTGACGTAAAAATATAATGTAAATTTTGAAGTTGTTTTATGTGATTAAGACGTACCTGCCAAGTTTTACATTTTAAGCATATTTTCCACTTTTGAGCCTTTTTTTTTTTAGCTTACATCACTTTTCTTTTATGCTTTTTCTACTATTTGGACAGCTCTCTTTATTTCCTTGGTATTTATTATTATTATTTTTACAATATTCCCTTGAATTTGAGTTTAAAATTTTAATTTCTTTATAAAAAATATCATATTACATCTCTAGAGATTTCATTTAAATTCAGTTTTCATTATGAAAATATTTTAGTGAGAAATTATCATATTGATAATTCAGTGAATGGTATTTTTATTATCTGTGCAGTTCTTTAAAAACTTTTAATTTTCATACTAGGGGGCTCTGCCCCTTGCAAGCTACGCTCGCCAACCCCCCGTTCAGACACCGCAGAATCTAAAAGCACGCTAATCTGATCAGTTTTTAAAAGATTAGAGAAGATTAATTTATAATGAAAAAACCTGTAGAGATTTCCCTGTAAATGGGTTTCCATTCAATTCCCTTTCATTGCGAAAATTTAAGGCCGAATCAGGTGCTGTTAAGACATCTAATTGTTGTTTTTGTGTTTGAAAAAAAAGATCTGCTAAACATTTGAAAAGAAGCTAAAATAAAATGAATTAAGTAAACAGAGTTTTTGCCTCCTGGTACTTTTTTAACGGCATTATAAAACGATTGATATAATACAATTACTACAATTTACTGCTTTAACCTCTACAAGGGCAATGGTTCAATTTTTTAACCACTTAATATTAATTCTTAAATGCCACATTGGCACCAGAATATTGGAATGATAATTTTCCTTTTATTGAGTAAGTGAACAAAAGCATTTTCGTATTTTGAAATAAATTTATTTGTAAATTCTGGTGCCATTCACTGATTTCAACATTTTACGAATAGAAGTGCCTTGCCCTTGAAAGGGTTAAACACATATTAATGTATTTATTATTTTAAAGTTTCCTTTCTCTTTTGATATTCACATGTAAATACAATTTTCAAGACATAATTTTCAACATTTTCCTGCTTTTAACACATACCCATTTAATAGTAATTTTAAAGTTTTTTTTTTTCTGTTTTTAATAGTTACGTGTAAATAAATTTTTAATCGTCGGGAAATATTATTCTTTGTGCTGTTTTTAGAATGAAAACAATCTCTATAATAATAGTCTAAATCATGTGACTATCATCAACAGTTCTGAGCGGATCCCTTCGATTTTTATATTCCAGGTGTCCATTTTTAATGTTAGCCAGGCACAGGTGATAAGTCGCCAAATATTATTCTATCACCATCATTACTATCACTTATATTATAGTAGTCCAAGTCATGTAACTGCCATAAACAATTATGGGCTGATCCCTTCGCTTTTCATAGTACCATTAAAATATTGCTTTGAAGTTGAAATTAAATGTCATGGTTTGTTGCATCATTTAATATTTGGCACAGATGTCATATACGCTCCGGGTTTGGCGTGATTTTTTTTTTAATGACAATTTGACGAAAACCTCGTTTTCGAATACCAGTTACATATGTATTATTTTCTATTATTTTTAAAAAGAAAAAAAAATAATTTTTAAAAGAATTAATAAGTATAGAACAAAACGTTTTATAACATTTTTTTAATAAAAAGAAAATAAATGTCATTAAGCATTTATTAATAAGTAATCAACAATAGCCAGTTTACCATGTCAGGCAAAATAACACCATTTTGGTGGCAATTAGATACCACGGTGCATATATAACATCTGTGCCTAATATTTTTCGTTTTGTTTAAAAAAAAGAAAGTAAGTGAAAGCCATTAATTTTAAATGTTTCAGTTTTAAATGAAAGTTTTGTATTTTAAATAAAATGATAATGAAATAATTTAAAAAAAAAATGTGACAGAAGAAATGTTTGGCGATTTATCACCTGCTTCGCGCTAACATAAAAATACCGAATTCTTGATTTCTCTATCAGAATCTTCAGATTTGGCGAAAGATTGTTCAAGTAAATTGAAATATTAATAAAAGTAACATGATACATTGCTTAGCATACATTTAAGGTAGGCCAAACTGGTCACCAAATTAGTTTAAAATAATAATCTTTTCTAAAACATGAAAAAAAAAGTATCTTATAATTAAAATTTGAGTTGCCGTCATTAGAGAAAAGTATTTAAAATTAGAAAAAAAATTAATATCTTGAAAACTATTTCGAATTTAAAAATTCTAATGCCAGTTTTGAGATCTACAGATCAATACAGATTTTTGGTGTTAATTTCATAGCTTAATATTCTATATTTTAGGAGAAATCGGCATGAAACTTAATCAGTCGTTTCATAAAGTTATTTCATAAAATCATTTCATAAAGTCATTTCATAAATTCGTTTCATTAGGATTTTATATATATGGCGTAGATATACTACTATCACCATGACTTCCCATTAATAAAATCTATTTTAGTGTAATGAAGAAAATCACTATGACCATCGACTCTATATTAATTGTAAAAATGTGTTTACTTAATTTTATTACTAGCTGACCCGCCCAGTGTTTCCCGTGCCTGTGATAATATTCTTAAATGAACATGAAATTTTTGTAGTTTTTGTGCTAAAATATTGATATTTACCTTTAAAAATCACTATTTTATCCATAATTATTATTATTATTTTTTTTTTTCACATGAGGCACAAAGTGATCTGCAGCTATGAATTTTTTTTAAAGGTTAAAATTCATATTTTTAAAAACCGATTGCACTGTCGAATAGAAGAATCTCTGAGCTTTACATACCTAATTTTCGTTAATCGATACATCAGAAATAGCACCCTATGTTAAATTTCTAATAAATATTGCCAGGTTGGCACAGATTTTTTTTTTTTTTTTGCTGCTATCTAGTAAGGGTTTTATAAGTGAAAGAATTGTAATTGAAAATTTAACCGCATTATCTTATGAATAAATCATCATGCAATAGTATTTACTCGTATATCTATTTATATAAAATCCTAAGTCTCTGTGTGTCCCTTACAATTCTGGTTGGACCGCCTCATTGATCGCGACCATATCAGGGTTAAGCTTCTTGGAGAAATCGGTACCAGCTTCAACAATGAGTAATTGTTGAAAAATACTATTAACAGGGTTGCAAAAATAGCGCCAAATGTTGACCAACTTGACAAAATATTGCCAAATTTGGTGATATTTTGCCAAATTTGGTGTCAAAAATAAGTTGCCATATATGAAGCCAACTTGGCGATAGCTGGCTAATTTGGCTAAATTCCCATTGAAAACCCATTAATCTTTCATAATCTTTCATATTTCATTTAAACACCGCACATTGAATGCTTTTTTTTTTTTTTTTTTTTTTTTTAAATCTATGGGTCAGAATTTAAAGTGTAATATACGACAACGTACGTCGTATACAACAATCATCATCATTCCTATGCTGCTAATAAAATAACCACCACTAGACAGCGCTGTTCTATCTGAGCTCCTAACTGCCCAATTTTAATGTGATTTACATAGCTGGATACGAAAATTAAATTCTCGGTTTTTTTCCAGTATAGGGGTCTTGGCAAAATAGAGAAAACTGCTTTGGCAAAGATGAAAATTTGGCAACATATTTCCACATTTTAAAATGTATTATTATCATCTATCACTGCGGAACAAGTGAGAAAAACTGCTCATATTCTTGCACATGTGATAGCTTACTAGATATATGCATCTTTATATTTCACTTTCCGACATTTTTGACGAGCTATCTTTCTAGTAAACTATAAAAGCATGAAAAAATATAAAAACAAACTTAAAGAACACTTTTCAAAATCTTGTGGAATAAGGGATTTATAAATCCAACATTGATGAATTGATTTATAAAAATTTTGAATGTACACCAAACAACTATAAAAAAAAAAAAAAAAAAAAAAAAAAAAAAAAAAATTAAAAAGGATTAATTTAACCTATTCTCAATGAATTTCTGATGGCAAGACAAATGAATAGCACTCACAAAATAAAATAATCCTTGATAAGCACAAACTGTATTTATTAGATGACTACTATGAATAACTAACAATAAAGATTAAGTTGTTTTGTTATAGATTTGATTGTATATACCAATAAAAATATAACTCTATCTAATATACAAACTATATTGCGATTGTGTTTTATATCTATATATTTTATTTATAAAATAAATATCAGAAGTATGCAACTACGTATCAAACGTGCCAGTATGTTCACAAATGTAATTTTCAAGATTTATTACGTACTGCAAATTTACGTAAGTTGGGGGATGGCTGTATATATATTACAGCTGAACAAGTTTAATCATTTAATCAACGTTTAGCATTTAAATCACTTAGTTTAAATACAATATTTTACAACTTAAAGAGAAAAACATTTCATTAAAATATAATTATAATGAATTGAACACATTTATCCCTGAGCTCAAACATTTTATATGTAATAACAAAAAAAAAAAAAAAAACTGGAAAAAAAATGAAATTTCTTTTAATTAAATCCATTGCTCAGTGAAATTTATAAATAGAAAATTTCAACTTCCATCCTGTCGAGTTCTGAACCAAGGACCTTTCATTTAGAAAACTCGTACTTTACCACAAAACTACCATGATTTCAAAAAAATAACTGAAATGAAGGTTCTCTTTCCTTCAGATGTGTAAATGGAAATCTAGGTATGCGCTAGGGGTGATTGAGAGTGTTTGCTATTTTTAATTAATAACTCAACTAATTATTAGAAATTTAAAATTCTGAGTCTCAGGTGCATTAGGTGAGGCTTTGGACTATCTTCACACAAATTTTCAACCTTGTACGTGCCGTAGATTTCGCTAGCCATCACAGACACACATGCACACAGGCAGACAGAGCAAAACTTTCTTTTATTAGTATAAATTATTTCTATTACCTCACTCAAACTAATTGATAAAGAGTTCATATGAGTTGAATATTTCCAAACTGGGTGAAAAAATGTCAAGTAAAGGAGTCAAATACAGAACCTTTTGCATACCATGCAAAGATGTTGGGTTAGACATCTGGCCTAGACTCTTTTCACTCAGCTTGGAAATTTTCATCTTATATAAAAGTGTGTTTTCCATAATTGTATTTTTAAAGAATATTTATAAATCTTGCTTTAGATTATGTTTTATTACTTTTATTAAACTATTATTATTTATTAAACTATTTACTATTATTTAACAAACTCTTCATTGTGATTTTTTTCTTTTTCAGTGAAAAATAAATTCTCGTTTGCTTACCCTCAGGAATTTCCATATCGTATGACACATGTTCTTGAATGTGAATTTTATCTTCTGGAAATGATGGTAAGTGTAATATATTTTTTTTAACCACATTTAACTGCATATTTCAAAAGTAAATAAATATACAAAATTTTTTAAGAAATATATTTTGAAATGTTTATACTACTATGTACTTAATGTACTAAATGTTTGTAAGTTTAATTTTGATATAAAATTCTTCAGGCTGTTTTTCTTCCCCCCCCCCATTTTTTGCTGTATTCTCCCTAAAGTTTTCTTGTAACAAGGTAGTGTGAAACTTTTTTCAGATGGAAACTTATGAGCATGAAACTTAACTAGCCGTACATATAAACATACAACTTTAAATAAAATCACTCAGGTGATGCACTCCACTTAGTAGATGATTCTAAGGAGGGCAATGCAATTGAATTTTAGAACAGTTTGTAATACTTTTTATAGCCATTTATTGTCGTAGCACAGCTCTGGCTTCCCTGTAAAAATTACACTTATTGTTAACATGACAGCGTCCAAAATATTTGTTGTATCGACACAAAAAATTAAATGGATGTTGGTAGTGCCAAAATCTCGGTGCGTATTGAAAATCATACATATTCGTTAACCCTAACGGTATGAAATGTCTGCACAAAATTTTCCCATAGAGATAACATTGCGAGTTTAAATCTATATATTTGAAAGATAAGGCTTTTTTTGACATCTACCTTGAGCTTTTTTCTAAACCAATTTTAATAATTCTTTTTTTAAATGATAGCTGTTTATTTGTAGATTTGCGGCACTAGCTATTTTTTTTTTAAATATTCCCATTTTTATATTTAAATTTAAAATTTAAAAATTTTCTATGATTTTTTTTTTTCAAAATGGTAGCAATTGGATTACTTACATTGTTGTAAAGAAAAGAAAATTAATAAAGTATGTTTATCTTTATTGATGCCAATTTCTAATAAAATTCAAAATTAACTAAAGGGAACAGAAAATGACGTCACACTTTAAAAAAACACTAAATTTTTCCTCAAAAAGTTATTATAATTCTATACTTTTTCACTCCACTGAGTTTGAGACGCTATGTGAAATGCTTCAATGAGGCAAAGTGACATCATATTTAAATGAAAACCATCATTTTCTCTGATAAAACAAAATGTTTTACTATGAACGCCTCTAAAAGATATAAATTTCTAGAATTTTATTCGCTGATACGGAGATTAGAATCACAATTCAAGAGTGTGAATGTTCACATGCAAAGCCGTAGTTAACAAACTTGATTTCAAGTTTGGAAATATATGTATTAATAACTTATTGCGTACTGCGATATTTTTGAAATGGTGAATGTAAATTTGAGAGATTCGTATGTAAATTTTGAGACGATGAAAATGACGTTAAGTTTAGATTTCACGCGAAAAATAATTCTATGATTGGCTCAATGTGAAATCATTTTTGCTGATTTTCAATCGGAAATTTCAAACATAAGAGCCTCAATGGGTAATTTCATCATAATTACTTATCTTGGTTAGGTATACTAATACATTTTAATTTTTTAATACATTAGACAGTCAAAGTTTATGAAATTAGTATTTTGGTAACTTTAAAAATAATATTTGTTGAGTAAGTATTAACTAATGTATGAGTTCCTTTTTAAACAATTTCTTTCATCAAAATATGACGGGTTTCATCTCGTTATTAAACAAAACATTAGCTCCATTGTTGTAAATTATGCATTTTAACCTCATCCGAATCGTTATGGCGTCGTCAATATTTGTGACCTGAGATATAGATTGATTTTCAGAAGTTTTACTTTCTACGTCTGTAATGACCACTTTTTCTTTTTTTTCAGTGCGAACCTTTTATTCTCCATAACCTACCGAATCGATGCAATTCATTTTGAATTTTAAATTAAGAGAAATGAAAAGAAATCGAATATGGGGAATACGATTTTGGGTCTTAGCCGCATGGTAACAGATTTCGTATTAGTTGCATGGCTACGAGGGATAAATTAAAGAAATCGAGAAAAATATAACAAGGTTTTCTACGGATCAGGGTATTTTCCAGGAGAGTTTCCAGTATTTTTTTTTTATAGAAAAAGAAATCTAGGCTAAACTGGTGAAATTTCGTGTTCTTATAAGGAGAGATTTTCTGTAAGAAAATAGTGGTGCAGAAGAATTTCCTGGTAACAAAATTCCAGGAGTCGTACGAACCCTGATATAATGTTATAAATGCAGTAAAACCTCTGAATACCGGCCACCACTGGGAGCACGGCAAAGTGACCATACTTCGGAGGTTGCCGTTATTCAGAGGTTCCACATTTTAAAACCTCAAAATTAAATTGCATTAAAATAACAATAACTGACCAAAATTATTTTATTTTTACAGTTAAAAAATACATACTATTATTTTACACGAGGAAAATGAAACAAATTCCATTTTTTCCTGGTCGCTTGAAGGTTTTATCAGAATAATAATTCCGGAGAGCACATTATTCATCAAACTTCTGAACTAAGTTTAGAATTTTTATTTATTCCAGTAACTTTAAAGTTTTAAAACTCCTTTGTGCATTTTTATGCAATGAATTTAACTCTGATGACAAAGTAAGAATGATGGTCAAACTCCCCTGCCCTATTCTGTCAGGAAACTTTCAAAGAAATAGATAAATTAATGAAATCGTCATTATTTGTTCCCGTCCAAAAAAAAAAATTGCATTTATTTACTGAACTTCGAAAGGACTTGGAAATAAAAGTTAAAGGAGATAAAACCATAAAATCAAAGCAAATGTCAGTTTTTTAAATTCTGCAATAATTAACTTTTGTTCTGATACTTAAATTTTCATATTTTTTTCCTAATGTGGAAAATAAATTTTAGTAACATTAATTGTTGGCCTTTTTCAACAATTCAAATCTAGATTTAAACATGACCTCCATTAAGAGACCACCTCTCTGAGCAACCAATTTTTATTGGAACGGAATGTGGTCGCTTTAGGGAAGTTTTACTCTGGTTATTCACACTTTTTTTTTTTTTTAAAGCATATCACTTTCTCTAAATGCATAATCATTTCCACAGATTTGTTGTAGAATTCGTTATCATTTTGAGTGAGTGCAAAAATTTTAATTTCCCAGTTTCTCTGCAATGTCTCGGGCACTTTCATGCAACAATAATCCAGAAATTGGGAGATTTTTCTTTCGAGAGTTCGAAAGCCATTCCAAAAGCAACTTATCAATCTCATCATAACTAGTTCTTTTGATGCTTAGTTTTAGATTCCAAATTTACACCTTGAAATGTTTTTTCTAAATAAAAGTCACTTTTTTTTTTCAAAATGTCATCTGTTTGGGTCCTTCCGCATATGTCATTTCAGCTAATTTTCATGCACTTATTTGCTGTCCTGGATAACTTTCAACTTATCACTTAAAGTTAAAATTTTTTCACTTTGAACTAATTCCCTTAGAGAAAAACACATGCTACACATAGACAAGAAATATCATCACGCGATTCAAAAAGAGTACATTTGACAGTGGTCATTTGACTACTGCTTCCTCACACATAAACTTAAATTTCGTCACCCCCACCCCCTCTCGCCACACCTATTTACTGACGAGATTTTTCTAAGCAACCACTAGATATTAGTAAGGAAATTATAAGGACGTCAAATAAGAAAATCCACCTCCACATTCTTTTCAATGCCAGTTATAATTAAAACATAACGTAAAAAAAAAAAAAAAAAAAAAAAAAAAAAAGCTGTGGGGTGGCCATTATTTGGAATTCGTTGTTTGGAGGTTTAGTGTAATGTTATTTCTATGGAACAGATTCGGTAATACTAAAACATGGCCGGTGTTCGGAGTGACCGTTGTAGGAGGTTTCACTGTATTACTTATATGTATGTATTCTTATGTATGTATGTTTATATTCAGATGTATGCATGTTTGTATTGTATTGGGAAATTTCCGCAATCGGGTTTATAGACAATTTCATAATTTAGCGAGCATTGTTTGATGCACAAATTTAACCATTTGGTGGCAGTCCCAATTACAGAAGGTTACTCATTTTTTTTTATTCACTGTAAGTGAATGTGCTGCAACTGAAATGCACATGGACATTCTCTGTAACCTTCCAAATCGGTGCAATTCATTTTGAATTTTAAATTAAGAGAAATGAAAAGAAATCAAATGCGGAGAATATTATTTCGTTTATTAGCTGCATTGTAACGATTTCAGTATTAGCCGCATGGCTACGAATGATAATCAAAAAAATTGTGAAAAATATAATGTCATGTATGTATTACTTATATGTATGTATGGTTGTATTAAAATGTATATATGTTTGTATTGGGAAATTTCTGTAATCGGGTTTGTAGACGATTTCATAATTTAGTGAGCGTTGTTTGATGTGCAAATTTAACTATTTGGTAGCGGTCCCAATTTCAAAAGGTTATTAATTTTTCTTTTTAATTCACCGTAAGTGAATGTGCTGCAACTGAAATGCAAGTGAACATTTTCCGTAACCTACCAAATAGATGCGATTCACTTTGAATTTTAAATTAAGAGAAATAGAAAGAAATCGAATACGGAGAATACGATTTTGGATGTTAGATGCATGATAACAGATTCAGTATTAACCTCATGGCAACGAATGATAATAAAAGAAGTTGAGAAAAATATAATGTTATGTATGTATTACTTATATGTATGTATTCTTATGTATGTTTTTATTCAGAGGTATGTATGTTTGTATTAGGAAATTTCCGTAATCGGGTTGGTAGAAAATTTCATAATTTAGTGAGCGCTGTTTTGTTCGCAAATATAACCATTTGGTAGTGGTCCCAATTACAGAAGGTTACTCATTTTTTTTAAAATTCACCGTAAGTGAATTTGTTGCAACTGAAATGCGAGTGAACATTCTGAAGTGAATGAGATAAGTATTTTTGGCCCAGATGTACACTTGAAAACAAAAATATGTAGATAAAAAATAAAAAAAGCCCTAAAAGCATAAAGAAAAGGTAGCTTACTTATTTCTTGATTTTAATATTTTAGCTAATTTTACGGTGAAACACAAAGCTAAAATGCGAAGAACCCAATTAGAGAAGAATCATCAGTGCTGAATTTCAGTGGAAATTTTGCCAAATTTGGCGAAATTTCACAAAATGTCACCAAGCTTGGCAAAAATTTTGACGTTAATGTATATGACTATATAGTTTTATGCTTATAATCAGAAAATGGATATAACAATGAAAGATAATTCATGCAAAGTCAACTTCACTAAAAGTCATAAATCATTCTGTGATTTTTTTTTAACCTGTTGCCTAGATGTAGTGTACATTTTAAGAAATGTACACATTTTTATATGTGTAACATTATACACAAAAGTTTCGAAAATGCCGGTTAAAAAAAAGCAATTGAGATGAAAAAAGTTACTCAGCGTAATTCTATGTGGAAAAGTCACATAAAAATAACCCAGCTGCCTATGAGTAATTGCACGAATAATGATATAAAAATAACTCAGATAAACAAAAGTATTAAGTTTCATAGACTAGTATAGCAGATTACCCATGTGTGTGTGTTACATACGTGTTACAAACCTTTCCCTTATACCATATTAAATAAGTCTGGGCTATGCCATACATGCAAGTCTTTGAAGGAGCTTTGAAGTTTTCTGCCGTTAGCTCGATGGATCCAGTGCCAATTTTTGATTGTCTCAAAGATCGGAGCTACATTAAACAAATCAAAATCGCTCAACACATCCCTGGTGGTTATTCTTTCTTTTTACCATAGACTATCTTATTCAATGAATTCTCTTTACTTTTAACATTTCTGAATTATTTTAAAGAACAGCAAATCACGCTACATGAAAATTTTGATAATTCTGACATCAGATTTACAGATGAGCAGCAGAAAGTACTTTAGTTATGCACAGAACAGCTTTCGTCATTGCAAACAAAAGTTACAATTTTCCCTAAGTCAACTTTTATTATTGGAAAAGCAAGAGCTGGAAAAAGTAGGATATTCAAAGAAATTAGTAAAACAATCATAGAGCAGTTAGGATCAGAAGCTGTTATTCTTTTGGCACTAACAGGTACTGCTGCGCTTAATGTCGAAGGAACGTCAATTCACTCAGTGATTAAAAAACCACAGTGTTTTAAATAGTTTGCTGATTTAAAAAGTCAGGCAGAAAGAAATCTTCAGCTCAGCATGGATACAGTATTATTTATCTTTATTGACGAATTTTCAATTGTCGTCTTATGGCTGAACTTGAACAAAGATGTCGCAAAGGTACGTTGTTTAAATCCTTGGAGGTATTAGGTAGTTACATCGCGTAAAAGACATCCCTCTATATAAGAGACATTCTATAAAAGACATTTTTGCTCTTCGCAGACAAAAAATGCTTAGAGCTTTTGAAAATTGCTTCACATTAACAAACTCATCGAGACAAAATGACGATCAGCAAAGACAGTTTCGAAAGACTCTATATTCGCTTTGCGTCGGTCAAGTTTCAGACTACTCTCATCCCTTATGCAACGGTGGAAAGCTACACTGCTTCCGGCTCAACTTAAATGATTTCAAGATGCTATATGTCTTTTTTCCAAAAACAAGCAAGCGAAAGAACATAATCAAGAAGTACTTCTTAAATCAAAGTGGTCAATGATAAGAATGTTAGCAGACCATAATAATTAAAAGTAAGATGTAGTGAAGATGATCACGTGTTTTGACTTCAGGCTGAACTTTTTCAGCAGTTGGATACAGAGTTATGTTACATACCAATATCTGGATGGAGTGGGGATTGATAACCGATGTACTGAGTACAGTAAAAGGTACTGTCTATGACCCAAAATTTCAACCCCCAGGTTGAACCCCCTTATTATTTCAAATTTAATTTTGTACTATTAAACAGTAATCATGAAAATTAAACTTTTTTTAAAATTTTTAAATGTTATGTGTTAAGTTTATACAACTCCATGCTCCGACATTTCGGCCTGACGGATACTAGCAATTATCTTTGTAAAATGCAAATATAATCTTCTAAAATATCGTTAAAAATATTTCATTACAGTTTTTGCCTTACACTTTTGGAAATTAGCTGATGATTTTCAAATTTGGTTACTAGTCTGATTTTCTGAGTGTGGTCCCTTTGTGTGTGTAGTGTGCACGTTAACATCAGTGCTAATTTTAGATTTTTTTTTTTAATTATGTATTTTCCTACAGAAATTATATTTTTGCTCATTTTAATTGTATTTAAAATGTATTATATTTGGGTTGGTGTATTAAACTATTGATTTCTACACATGTCCATGTATAAAATTTATCATTTTTATATTGTCTTATATTCTGAGTTTTGAACAATCTATATTTGTATTTTTTTTTCTTCTTAAGGACTGTTGCCTAGTTTTATATCATCCCTATAGACCTTTAGTGTACTATGTTCAAGATATTGGTCAAGAAGAAACTTTGCTTCCAATGGCCTGGTGAGCTATATTCTTTTATTATTGGATTAATTTTACTCATTTTATTCCTTAAATTATTCCATATTATTCAGTTAAATTCTGTGCATTGTTTTATTTCATTTTTTAAAATTAAGTATTTGTATTATTGTGAGTTTTGAAATTATAATGACTTTAAAAGAAAGCAAAAACAAAATCAAAAATATTTAGTGGTGAAAAGGCCAGAGATAACTGCAACGGGAACGGTGGTGGTGGTGGTGGGGGGGGGGGGGGGGGGGTATTCAATCTTTTAAAAAATACATTTCTTGTTATCCAAAGCATGTTTATAATTTTCATGCGAAGATATTGATGATGAGTTGTAAAAAGCAGTATTTTCTTCTGTTATTTTTCTTCTTTCTTCTTCTTCTGGTGGATGGAATATATGGCAAAATTTTTGAAATTTGAACCTACCTATTATTTCCCCTCTATATGTTGTAATATCAGAACCAAATTTCTGAGTTATAAATATGTTTCCAATGACCATGCATAATTTTTGTGCAAAAATATTGATATTTAGTTGTAAAATTAACTGTTTTATGCATAACTAATTTTTTTCTTCTTCTTCTTCTTCTTTTTTTTTTTTTTTTTTTTTTTGACATCTAAATCCTGAGTGAATTTTTTAACTTTCAAACTGGTTATTTCACCCTTAAATCCAATTATACCTGAACCAAATCGATACTCGATCATTAGCTAAAAGGTTAGTATATAGTATTAAAATTTCAGAGCTATTGTATAAAATTAAATGTATTTTTTTTTAAATCAAAATATGTGTAATGCTAATCCTGCGGCAAAATGTGTGGAAAATACGAAAAGTGACTTTCGGGAATTAATTTTTTTTCAAAGGGTTAATTTTTGTATTTTTTGAAATGCTTTGCAGTGTTGCAAAGAGAACTGAAAGTACAGTCAACTTTGTGAAATTTGCCGATGTATAATCTGCAAACATTGATTATCCACACTACACATTGGAATGTAAACAGTGAAAATTGTCATTAACAGTTAAACTCATAAAGATAAATTTGGTATATTTTTTTTCTGTTATCAATTTTCCAACGAATAAATATTTAAATATAAATATTTAAATGTCCTTGTAACAAAATTTTATCTTGGAACAAGAAATAATGAGTGTTCATAGACTATAGAAAAAAAATTATTGACAACAAACCAAATCTGAAACTACCATTGTGTTGTGTGAATGTTTAAAATAGTGAATAATCAGTAAAATTTGTATTTTATATAATTTAATTTTTCTTTAATTGAAATTTTCTTTAATCTTAGTTATTAAATATATTAAACAATGCTGCATTATGTTTTTCTTTTCCGTTTAAAATGTAATTTTTGTACAGTTGCTTGTCATTTATAGTCAGACTTTAAAAGATAAAATGTAAACAAAGGGATGATCTATAATCTGCAAAAATGTATAATCCACAAAACCCTCGGTCCCTAAGTGTGCTGATTTCACAGAGTTGACTGAGCATGCTATTTGGTAATTTCTTTTTTGCGTATTTTGATTTTCAGAGTTGATGCATAATTTTGAATTTTGCTGGAATAAGGCAGATTCCGTTAGCATAACAAAAAGTATATTTCTTAACATCTGATTTCTCTATAATTTTATCAGGCCTTCTCTATAATCTTGTAAAAAAATATGCATATTTAATAGTAAAAACTTGAGCCGAGGGTGAGCAAAACCACGCCAAAACTTCTTATTTTTGTTGTTTAAACAAGCTTTAAACCAATTTCTTGTCTCATTGCCTCATTAAAGTCCTATAATATATCTTCTAATATCTGTTAATTTACTTTTATTTAATCATTAAATCATACTTTATTCAAATATCTCTTAAAGTAAAACACCTTTTTAATCAGGTTCCGTTTTTATTTAAACTTGGTTTCATCTGTTCTGTAACGTAAATATCGAACTGCTGTTTTCAATAGTCTTCTAAAAACGATCCTACCTTTGTAAATTTTTCTTCTATTATGATGTAGTATGCCGATATGCTCATAGATGGCATCGTGATCGTGCTGTTTTCGTCACGGATCGCGTCACTCGCGTCATCCCTTTTCTGCTATGAATTATTTCTGATTGTCCTAGAATGAAGGCGCTATCGTAGCATGTGTACGATCGTTAATAGTATAAATAGCTAGGTATTTCATTCAGTCTTCGCTTGTTTTAAAGGGTTTAATCCCAAACCTCTCATGAAATGGAGAAAGTGTCCAATGCTTTCCTCAAATGTTTTTAATTAAAGTATTAATCTTTTCAGGAATATTTAATCTCAGTATGAATTTCTTATGGTAAATATATTTCTCTCAGTTTTGAAATTAATTAGTGATGTTATTGAAAGATCTCTTTTAAAGTAGTAGTTAAGCTTTTCATCTTATGCCATAGTACCTGGACGTTTATGATATTTAAAAATGTTTCGTCCTTATCTACATTATGTTTGATCATCTTTTATCTGAAGAACTTTGCTTATGATTCAATAAATGCTGGATTTTACTTTCGTTGTTATCCTTTCAAGAAAAATAGATATTTTTTTCTTTTTACTGAACTTTTCATTTACATTCTTCATATCAGTTCTTTAAAGGCCAGCTCATATCGTCAAAACATCATGACAGCTATTCCACGTGCATTTAATCAAATATGCAAATGTGTTACCTGGTGTTAAATGTGTTATGGGTTAGCATAAGATACGCTACCTATATTTCACAAGAATTTTTAGTGTTTTCGTTAAAATTTTCACACATTTTATTTTGTAAAAATTACTTCTACTTGTCCGAACATTCCAAAATTTTAGTAGGTGATGTAAATCTGTTCTGCAGAGATGCTCTGAAAAAAAAGATTGTGTTGAAATATGAATGTGTAGGCACTTTTACAGTAGAAAACACATAGTCTCTATAGGGTACAAAGTGATTTATGGTCACGAATTTTTTTCAAAAGGGTTAAAATTCATATTTTTGAAAAACTGTTGCACCTTCAAAGAGATTAAGGTCTCAGCTTTACATAATTTTTTTTGTTAACCAGTACCTCCGAAATTTTGCCCTAGGGAAGCAATGCTGTGTAATAGAAAAAGATAACTGAAAAAGCAGCCCTTTTTTAAATTTGTTTTTCAGAGTGTTAACAATGGTGTTTTTTCAAACTGATTGTGGCATTTAAAATGTAAAAGTACATTCTTTCAAAATATATCTTCCGTTTTTAATTATACTAAATGGTTCGACCAGTCGAAGTTAAAAAAGAACAATGATAACCCCACCCCAAATTCCAGCATTTGGTTCTTCATTTTCGTTCTGCTGAGTAAATTGGGTTCTGGGAATGCACAAGTACTTTTGCCAGCTCAGAATGAACACAACTGTGACTGACGCTGACGTTGCAGCATTTAGTCAAAAGGCTAATCAAGTACTGTCGATAATTTATTTAAACATCGAGGTTGATTACAGAAGGATAATTGAGGGTTGTCCTGATCCAGTTAGTGCCTGGAGGAAGTTAAAGTTAAATTTCTGTCCAGATTCGAGGTCTTACCATATGAAGGTGTTTAGTGATTTAATGGAATGTAGAATAGCAGAAAATGAGGCAATTAATTTATTTGCTTCTCGTTTACTACACATTTCAGCTGAAATTAAATCCATTGATTCTTCCTTTAATGAAAAGTATACAAGTTTTCAGATGTTGCGGTATTTACCACGAAGTTTCGATAGCATAGTTCAAAATATTTTACGATGGGATGATGATAAGTTCGTTTTCGATAAGATAGTGACTGAACTCATAGCCGAAGAAACCCGATTGAGGGTTAGAGATTTGGATAGTGGCAAAGCGGTACCTGAAGTCCAGATGTCAAACGTGAAAAAGTTTGTAAAAGCTCGTAAGCGTATTATATGTTGGAATTGTAACCATTTAGGCCATTACAAATCACAGTGTAAGTTGCCTGTTAAGCAGAAATCGTGGCAGGAAGAAAAATTCAGAAGTCGCTATTCATCGAAATCTACAAATGGTTTCTCTTCATCGAGCCGACATTCTTCTACCGATGACCGGAGTTCTTATGGTTGTTCCCCTGAAAGTTGAAAGCGTGGATACAGAGATCCTGTTTGTCAACCTGGCAACAATTCTCCATCAGCTTATTCCAGACCATCTCGTGACCAGAGGAGGTGCCTTGACCAAGGCAATCATCGATGGAATGGACCTGATTCTAAACATAGTCCTTGTGGAAGAACCACACTTTTTATTAAGTTTTTTTCATCATTTTTCAACTTCATTTATTGTATTAAGTGTTTTATTTAAAAAGGTACCTTTTACTATATTTCAACGATAAAAACTACTAACTTACTAACAAAACTAACCCTAACACTTAACTTCAACAGCATGCTGGCATCCATATTGTTTACATTTTGTTTTTATGGTTTTCAGTTAAATTCATAGTTAATTGATTGAATGGTTGTTGGGATTGGTTGCAAACCATTATAAAATGAGAGAGTTTCTCATTCATGTCATCTGGTTCTTGCTTTAGTGTTGATGTTGTAAAATTGAATATACCTCCAGATTTAAATAATAATAAAAAGCTGTTAGTTTTTATTTAATGAAGTCTTCATTTCTAGTATGTATCATTGTGAGTCATCTATCTCATTTCTTCTACAAGTCTCTTCAAATTTGTAAGTAGACATTTTATTTTCTACTAAGAAGTTGGGAGGTAATAGGTATTACGAGGCATGTTTTTTAAGTAAGTACCGTTTTGGAATAAAAAAAGACGTGCAAAGATATCGCAATAATTTTATTTTTACATGAAAGCCTGTACCTTCATCTACTTTTCTACATAATTTCCGTGATTATTGAGGCACTTGTCATAACGTGGCACCAGTTTTCGAATACCCTCCTCATAACATTCTGCCGCCTGACTTTTTAACCACTGTATCACAAATGTTTTGACTTCGTTATCGTCTTGAAGACGCTGACCACCCATGTGTTTCTTCAAGTGCAGGAACAAATGGTAGTCGCTGGGCACCAGATCAGGGCTGTATGGAGGATGATCTAGAGTTTCCCATTTAAAAGATTTGATGAGATCTTTGGTCCGATTAGCCACATGTGGACGGGCTTTGTCATGCAGCAAAATGATATCCTTACTGAACTTGCCACGTCTTTTGTTCTGGATTGCACGACGCAGATTGTTCAATGTCTCACAATAAGACGCTGCATTAATTGTCTCATTACGAGGCAGAAACTCCACTAGCAATACTCCTTTTTTGTCCCAAAAAACTGTGCACATGATTTTCTGGGCAGAAATTGTTTGCTTAAACTTCACTTTTTTGGGTGATGATGAATGTCGCCATTCCATGGATTGTTGTTTCGATTCTGGTGTGACGTAGGCCACCCATGTTTCGTCACCAGTAACAATTTGGTCTAAAAAATCTTCACCTTCATTGTGGTACCACTCAAGGAAAGTCAATGCACTGCCTAAACGTTGGGTTTTGTGCAAATCCGTCAACATTTTTGGAACCCAACGTGAACACAATTTCCGGTAATTCAATTTCTCGGTCACAATGTGATACAAAACACTACGAGAATATTGAGGAAAGCAGTCGCACAATGATGAAATTGTAAAGCGTCTGTTTTCTCGCACCTTTTCGTCCACTTTCTGCACCAAATCTTCATTAACGACCGAAGGATGCCCACTCCGTTCTTCATCATGCACATTTGTGCGGCCATCTTTAAATGCTCTCACCCATTTCCTTACCATTCCATCACTCATAATGTTTTGTCCGTAAACTTCACAGATCTCACGATTAATATCGATCGGTTTTATGCCTTTAGCACTAAGAAATCGTATAACAGCCCGTACTTCACAATCAGCGGGACTCACGATTGTCAGAGGCATCTTAAACACTCAGTAAACAACGTATACAATGAAGAATCAGACTGTAATGGCGTCAGTGCGTAGACAAGAGATGTAGGTAACCAGCGCGCATGCGCGGAACGCCGACCGTAGCGCTGCGGCGGCGGAATCGCAAAACGGTACTTACTTAAAAAACATGTCTCGTATGTTAAGAAATTAAAGACAGTTAGAATTCATTAATATTTAAAGTAATTACGCTCTGCTATATAATACTTAATCAGAACAAAGGGTTATGGAACCCAGTATTGCACCATTTTAAAGTCAGAATTTGATGAGTTTTAACTTAGAAATATTTCAGTGTTTGTAAACAAACATGGCTGCTAGCCCTAACCCTCAATTACTATTGACAAGACATAATTACTATTCTTGGGTAACAAATATAAAGAGGATACTAGAGTCAGAGGGTTTAATAATTTGGATAGATAAGAGTAAATGGCCAAAAGTAGATGACTTAGGTGAAATTGATAAATTTAAATTGAATCAAAGTAAAAGCAAGGCCGCTGGTCTATTGAAAACATACTGTAGTAGAGAAGTTGAGCTTCAGATAAATCATTTAAGTGATCCTTCAGTTATATGGGATACTCTTAAAACAAATTTAGAAATTGAGTGTAGGTCCTTAAAAGCATATAGGCTAGCAGAGTTTAGAAATTTAAGAATTCTTCCTGATGAAGAGTTACCTACATTTATAGCTAGGTTTGAGGATTGTTATAGAAAGTTAAGGGATTCTGGGGAATCTATTACTGAAGATCATAGGTGTTATCAATTGTTACAGTGCCTGCCAGAGGAATATGATTACCTTGCAAGGGAATTTTAAAATTGTGTCGAGTCTAAATTTAAGTTTGTCAATTTAAAGGCAGAAATTTTAAAGGAATATAATCGACGAAATTTCCGTGATCTTCAAAAACAAGAATGTTTATTAACTGTTGAAAGTAAAGATAAATTAAATCCTAGTAAACCAATTACAATTAGGCTAGACATAAGGAAAAAGTTAACTTGTTTTTTATGTGGTAAAAGTGATCATTTTGCTAAATTTTGTAAAAACAAAACTTTAGTTTCTAGAACTTAACCTCTTTCGTCTCTGAATTTATGGTAGATAAGTGTTATCCAAATGAACTTTTTCCTGCAAATAGAGAATGGACTTTAGATAGTGCATCATCGGCACATGTATGTCAAAATAAAGAATTTTTTACAGAATTAAGGAAGCCTCCAGCAGTTGCAGTTGTACGTATGGGAACCACTCCCCACACAGTACAGAGTATTGGTGAAGTTGAATTTAATATTAAAGACTGAAATAAAATAATGACTGTAAATTTGCATGATGTTTTATACGTTCCTTCTATTCATAGAAATTTAATTAGTATGTCTAAAATGGATAAGGCAAAAATGCATGCCCGACTAAATAAAGGGTTTCAAATTTTTTCACCTAGATGGAAATACTTATGGAGTGCTAAATTAAAGGGTAATTTTTACACTATAAAAGGCTGGCAAACACTTAAGACACAACATAAAGTAAACTTAAGTAAAGAGGACAATTATAATAGTTCATATGCTTTAGACAGGAATAACATCATGCTCTGGCATGAGCGACTGGCGCATGTAAACTTAAGCACTTTGAAAGATATGTTTAATAAAAATCTAGTACAAAATCCTGGAAAACTAAAAGGTGATGAAATACGATGTGAATCATGTGTAATAGGTAAAAGTATGAGAGCTGTCCACCCAAAATTACCACAAATTAGATCTAAAGAGCTATTAGAACTTATACACAGCGATGTGTGGGGTCCGGCTCCAGTTACAACAAAACAAGGCTATAGATAATGTTTTAACATTTATTGATGATTATAGCTGCAGGGCTTTCTGTTACCCACTACGAAATAAGGATGAAGTTTATAGTAAATTTAAAGATTTTTATAGCTATGGTAGAAAGGCAAACTGGAAAGAAAGTTAGAACTGTCAGAACAGATAATGGGTTAGAATACTGCAACCGACCATTAGAAAATTTTTTAGAAAATCTCGGAATCAAACATGAACACACCATGATTTACTCGCCACAAATGAACGGCTGTGCAGAGCGATACAATCGTGTGCTGTTTGATGGAATGAGAACATTAATACATTCAGCTAATTTAATAGATGATTTTTGGCTAGAAGCCATGATGGCAGTTAATTACATAAGAAACAGAACATTTCACATTACCATAAATGACATTCCTTTCAGGCGGTGGTATAATAAAAAGCCATCAATAAATCATCTTAAGAGATATGGCTGTACAGCCTATGTTCATCAACCCCCACAGAAAAGAAATAAATTTCAGCCTCGTGCCAAGAAAGGCATTTTTGTAGGATATGGGTATGGGACGAGTGGTTATAGAATATGGATCCCTGATGAAAATAACATTGTAGAAAGTAAACATGTGACTTTTGATGAAGCAATGTTAGGAAAAGCAAAAGAGGGTCATAATATTTCCTCGGAGTTTGACGATGATGATATTTGGGGGGCAACATAAGAAACAGTGTTTCAAGTCCTGAATTACAAGTTGATCCAAAATCAGTGCCTTTACCCCCAACCAACCGAAGATGAGTTAGAAAAAGCGATTGAATTAAAAGAAGAATCTCGATCACTCACCAGTCCTGAACCAGAATCAAATACAGTTAAATTTCATAGGATAAGAACAATAAGAAATAAAGGGGCCTCAAAGGGAAAAATTGACATTTATATTTTTACACCTGACGGGAAGACTTTAAGAAGCCAAAGAGAAATGCAAGAGTATTGCCAGAAAAATAAAATAATTTATGACAAAGATCTAATAAGCTTTTCATATAAAGATGAATATCAGGGTCCTATTATCTTAAAAATGGAAAGTAACACTAATGTACCAGATAGTGAGGAAACCTGCTATGCAGAAATCATAATACTAAGATCTCCGAATCAAGCAAAATCGCTCCCTGAAGCTAAGTTTTGGAAAGAGGCAATGGATGCAGAAATTAAAACTATGATCGACCGAAATGTCTGGACATTAGTTCCACAACCAGAAAACTGTAAAATTTTAGGTACTAAGTGGGTATATACTCTTAAAAGAAAAGCCAACGGTGGGTTTGGAAACTTTAAAGCAAGATTAGTAGCCTTGGGAATAACCAGAGAGAAGGACTGGATTATGAAGAAACATTTAGTCCAGTGGTAAACTTCCTATTAATCAGACTTTTTATAGCTTTATTCATATGTATTTTGGGGTGGAAGCATTGTCTTCTAGATGTACGATGTGCATATTTATATGGAATCATAGATAAAGATATATACATAAGACAACCTGCAGATTACATAACACTTGGAAAGGAAAACCATGTCTTAAAATTACATAAAGCATTATACGGCCTTCATCAATCAGGAAGGTGTTGGTATGAAGAATTGCACAACAAACTCACAAGTAATGGTTTTAATGAAATACCAGGACTTACTTGTGCTTATTCTTATAAAAGAAAAGCAATGGTACTAGTATATGTGGATGACCTGCCGATATTTGCTGAAAATGAAATAATTTTAAAAGAAGTAGTTTCTCTTATAAAAAGTTTATATGAAGTCGAGAATATGGGGCCCATTTCTAAACTTTTGGGTATTGAATTTTATATGACAGGAGACTCCATGAAAATTCATTGTAAAGAGTACATTGAGAAATGTCTTGAAAAATTTAATTTTAAGAACTTTACTAAAATCTCTCTTCCTCTCCAACCTGGAGTTGTTCCTTCTAGGAAAGATATGCCGACTGATGACAACCAGATGGAAGATGTTCCATACAGAAATTTACTGGGATGCCTGCTCTAAATTTCAGGACGTTACAGACCTGATATCAGCTATGGAGTAGCAGCTCTTTCGCAATTTGTTGAAAATCCTGGACCTGTCCACTGGAAATGCCTTCAACAAATCCTGTGCTACCTTGGAACTACGAAGGCATTTGGAATCCAAATGCACCCTCAAGACACTCCCACTCAACTCTCTGCCTATGTTGATGCTAGTTGGGCTAGTGACCCGAGTGACTGCCGATCCTGGACTGGCTACTCTATTTTCTTAAATGGCCTCCCGATAACATGGCGTGTGGTGAAACAGACCTGTGTAGCTATGTCTCCGATGGAATCAGAATTTATTGCAGCCTCAGAAGCTGCTAAAGAACTTAAGTACTTGAATTCGACCTTAGAACAACTATATTCTACTTTTAACCTTGATTCAAATATTATTGGTAACCAAAAACCAATATTGAAGTGTGACAATGCTGCTGCTATACAGTTCATTAAGAACCGAGCTGAGAATATCAGGAATAGATGCATAGATTTAAAATACATGTTCGTAAGGGACTTATATCTACAAAATGTGTTTGACATTATTCACGTTAAGTCTAAAGACAATTTAGCTGATCTCCTTACAAAGTCTCTGTGCAAGGACTTATTTATGAAACTTAGATCTGCTTACTTATGCTGAAAAAAAAAAAAAAAAAAAACTTTTTGAACTTAAAATCATGAACTGATGAATTTTTTTTTTAGAAGTGAATACTTTTTAATTGTGTATTGTATATATGTATTTTCCATAATACATTTACATTTATTTTTGAAAGTGTTTAGTAAATGAAAAATGCTGGAAAAGGGGGCATTTTGTGGAAGAACCACACTTTTTATTAAGTTTTTTCCATCATTTTTCAACTTCATTTATTGTATTAAGTGTTTTATTTAAAAAGGTACCTTTTACTATATTTCAATGATAAAAACTACTAACTTACTAACAAAACTAACCCTAACACTTAACTTCAACAGCATGCTGGCATCCATATTGTTTACATTTTGTTTTTATGGTTTTCAGTTAAATTCATAGTTAATTGATTGAATGGTTGGTTGGGATTGGTTGCAAACCATTATAAAATGAGAGAGTTTCTCATTCATGTCATCTGCTTCTTGCTTTAGTGTTGATGTTGTAAAATTGAATATACCTCCAGATTTAAATAATAATAAAAAGCTGTTAGTTTTTATTTAATGAAGTCTTCATTTCTAGTATGTATCATTGTGAGTCATCTATCTCATTTCTTCTACAAGTCTCTTCAAATTTGTAAGTAGACATTTTATTTTCTACCAAGAAGTTGGGAGTTAATAGGTATTATGTTAAGAAATTAAAAACAGTTAGAATTCATTAATTTTTAAAGTAATTACACTCTGCTATATAATACTTAATCAGAACAGTCCTAATGCCCGAAGTCCCAGTGACGGTATACATAAGTCATCTTTGTATTATGTTTCTCAAGTTAATTGCTGAAACGTCAGTGAAGGCTTACTGTGGAGACACGAAAAGTTTTCGTTTCCGTTAGTCTGTCTGTCTGTTCCGCGATAACTGCCGCAAAAAGCATCCGATCGGCTTGAAATTCCCTGGGCATGTTGATGAGCTCCCCGGATTTAGCTGTATAGTTTTGGGTTAAATTTGGTTCATTCGTTCGGAATATACAGAACATTTTATTTTCTGATATAATGCTTTTCTATGGGAAGTCAGACGATTTTCAAATTTTCATTTGTTGAAAGAAATCGCTCATATGAATAATAGATTTAAATGGTAAATTTTGGATGCTGAAATTTTTAAATAAGAGTATTAAATTATTCTTATTAGTTTGCAATTTTGTCAAAACATTTGTCAGAGCTTTTAAATTAGGTGTATAACTTATGATAGAATTTTATACATGTGTTCGAATAATATAAAACATTTTATTTTATGAATTTACTTATATTTCATTTTTTCTTTTAACCGTTGCGTAGCAACAGCATCTCATCTAAAAATATCATAAATGTGAAAGTATGTATGGTTTTTTGAAGTCAAATCAAAGCAAAAGGAATGAATTAATGAATGCCTTTGTATAGATATTTGCATATAGATTTATTTAAACGCAGAAATGAAAATAGTATTTATATACTATATAGAATAATATTTTCATTTATTTATTCAACTATTTGATTATAAATGAAAAAGTTCGTTATTTTCATACAGAATAAACTGACATTATTCTGTTAAATTTTATAAACTTTATTGTTGCCCAAAAAAAATGAATAACAATTTCTCCCAAAGAGTTAATTTTAATTTGTAAGATTTTCACGTGCAAAAGAAAAATGGAATAAGCAAATAAAAAATAAAAAAAGGATATATAGGACAGGAATGAATGCATATAAACATTTCACACCAAATACCACCTAAAATAGTTATTGTAGCAGTATTTTCCCAGCACTGCGAAGAAAGATTCCTCGATTTACACGATTTTACTGGGCCTTCCTTTTCTCATTCTTTGCGATTTCATTTTCGCAATTGCGTGCATTAATTGGCACAAAATTTTACATTTTTATGACTGAGATATATGTAAGGCCATACAAATAAGAAATTCCGTATTGTCTCCTATAAAATGTGATAAAGTGTTGGTTAATCATATATGTTTTTATTAAGAGGAGCAGAGCTGCCAAGCCTCCGGCGTTCTGGGTACCAGTATTTTAATACAGAAAATGTTACTTTATTTAATTGAAACATTTGCGCGATTTAAAAGAACATTTTCTCTAAGATAATAGTGATGTGCAAAAAGCTTGAGACTTGGCATGTCTGGTGGGGAGTGAAATGTTTTACTTAATGCATTTATCTCTATTTTAATGCTACGTGAACAACGTCCGTGTAACAGCTTGTAGAGTGTAAAATAAATTAAATTATTAAAATAATCCATATTACGAAAAATGAAACAAAGTCCGGCTAAAGGAAATGAAATGTTAGTTAACCTTTCGTAATTTGACCTGAACATAGGTTTGCGTCAAATTTCAACGGTATTTGTAACATCACGATTTTAAATTAAATGTAGATACTATTAAAAGAAAATCACAAAAAATACTTAAAAGCGCGAAATCATGTTTATGTATTTAACGATGATGATGATTCTGTTAGGTTTAGAAGCCCCCCTACTTTAGGGTGATTTTAGTAAGTTAATGCTATCGAGTACATTTTTTGATAATTAGATTAGATCTTAGATATAAATATTGCAGAATGGTAATCAAAATTATTTTTTTTATAAACAAAATTTATAAAGGTATTAGATTTCTAAATTAGATGTTTCAGTTTACATTTCCAAAAGTTCTTTATCCATTAGATACAGGTATTTGTGGTTAGCAGGCAAGTAAATACTGCTGTATGGATATTAGGATAACGTAAAATGCTTGACCGAATTATTGCTTATCCTTATAAATCGCAGTGTAAAAAGAAATCTAAGATATAGGGTAATCATTAACTCAATCAGTAGAAAATTACAAATGCAAAATAAATTACACAACGGGGGGTTCAGGGGGGCAGAGCCCCCCTGAAGAAATTTGCTTTATTATATAAAAATTACTAGAATAAGTAGCTCGTGAGAATTTCAGAATATCCTTACATAACAACGTGTTTAATTTAACGCTTTTAATGTCTGAAACCATCGAAATATTTTTTTTCCTTTTATAAATGTTTGTGTAATTTAAATAGTTTAAATTTTGTTTTTGTAGAAAGATTAATATTACGCAAAGTTTGATAAAAACAATGAGTTGCAGAGATGACGTTGAGGCTCTTGATCTGCAGATTTACTAGTTTATATAATGTTGGTAATGGGGCCACCTGGACCTTTGATTCAGGTGCGTCTCATCATTTTTGTCGTGACAAACGTTTGTTTATTAAATTTGAACCTTTAACTAATAAAAAGATTACCGTTGCTGTCAGGGGGATTTCGTTCCTGATCGAAGGGAAAGGTGAAGTGAAATTTCGTTTTGGTCAGATAATTGTAACTTTAACCAACGTAATGTGTTCAAGCCGTATAAGACGAAATCTAATTTCTGGTCCACAATTGGACAAAAATAATGCTTTATTTTATGGCGGTCAAGGTGAGGTGAAGGTGTCCCGAGAGGGCGAATACTTATTTAGCACTTACCTCAAAAATGGAGTCTATCAGGTTTTCCCTCGAATTCCTAATTCTCATAAAAAGCATGTTTCTATTTCTGCAAATAATGTTGAAAATATGAAGCTTTGGCATCACCGTTTTGGCGATGTAAGTCCAACTCTTTTAGTTCATACATGCCGTAAGAGGGGGTTTCGGGAGTTACCTGACTTAAAAGATTTAAACTTTAAGTGTGAATTATGTAAATTAAATAAGTTTAAACGTGTTTCATTTCATTCTCTTGACAATATAAGATCTTCTCAACCATTAGAACTGTTATATGACGATCTTTGGGGTCCGTGCAGGACCGAAGGTAGGCAAGGCGAACATTATTTCCTGTCTATAATTGACGATTTCTCTCGACGCGTGTCCCTTTATCCAACGAGGCTTAAGTCCAATACTTTTGATATTACGAAAGCTCACATAACTCATGCTGAGAATTTTCTTGGGAAAAGAGTTAAAAGTGTGCATACGGATAATGGGGGAGAGTTTGTCAATGATAGCTTCAGGAATTTTTTTGAAGAAAGGGGGATAAAACATGAATTATCTAACCCATTTACGCCTGAACAGAATGGCGTGGTTGAGAGGTTTATGCAAACTGTAATTAACGGTGCAAGAACAATTTTATGTGAAAGTAAGTTTGATCCTAAATTTTGGCCAGAAGCCATTGAAGTATTATGCTTACAAAATTATATGGGTGGGAACGTCCACTGTTACTCTTGTGACCATTCGTGCAGTTTTTTACAAATACTTGCAATTATCTTACTATAAAATATAATTAAGATAAAAAGTGATATAACCAGTAAAATACTATTGTGCTCCACTCATTTAATATATATCTAATTTGTAACAAAAAGCATTTCCCTTGTCTATATAATCAATCAAAATTTTGTTACTGTTGTGACAAGAGTGTCACAAGAGTCATTTAATATATACATAAGTAATTTTTTTTTGGTTATAAATTTGATATATGTTTGTGTGTGGAACTCAGTGGTATTTAGCTGGTTATATCAATTTTTATCTTACTTATATTTTGTAATAAAATAATTGGAATTATATATGAAAATTTGCTCTAATTATCACAAGAGTAACGAATGGACATTCCCATATTTTTAACACCGGTTTTAATCGTTAAACCGGTTAATCCGTTAAAGCGGAGTGTATAAAGTTATTATACACACAGATGCTTCGGATGTTTTGGTAGCTTCTTGTAACTTTTACATTTTTTTAAATTACATTTTTACATTTGGATCACTCTTTTCATTGCCATGTCATTTGACATGACATTGATGAGACTGTCTGTTTTATAGAAAAATTTAAATGTTTTTGAGAGTCAGATTCATTTTGAGGCCCAAGTTGGAAAGTTGAGAGAAAAAAGTCTTATACAATGTTTGGTCACTTTGATCAGTGCTTGGCCGGTGAATTGTCTCCCCGACCTAGTTATGATTAGACAGACTTCTTTTTTTGAATGAAATGTGTATTTTTTATGTTTAAATTTTTTAAAGTATATATCTTTTTGAATGTTTTGTAAAGCCTTGGGGATGCTAAAAAGGGGGCTGATTGTTATGTCATGTATATTAAAATGTAAAAATTAATCTTTATTTAAATTCTGTTTAACATGACATACCTTGTATTTTTATCATCCCCAAGTCTAATTTAAATTACGACTGAACGCCATTGCTTCACATGCTTTCTGCCGGTAAATACGCGATTCAGTCACACTGTAACTGCTGTGATCTTGAATCATCGTTACTCGCTGCTCTTGGCTTGCGCGATGTTTCCTACCTTCAGATTGGTTGATGTTTGACGTCATCGTTCGTGAGTCAGTGGCGTTCCGAGTATGTATTTCATTTCATGTAATGGCAACAGCTTTATGCAGATTTCCACAACAAGCTAGTATATTTAATGGTATGTAACATTGCATCTTTCTCTTGTCCTTTTTGTCTTTGCTGGCTTCTAAGCAGCATTTGATTTGTTTTTTCGCCATGTAATTACGCCGTCATAGCTTTTGCTATGCAAGTATGAAGTCTGCTGGCAGTTCTTCTTATTATGAACAAATGTTACTCATCTCTTAAGTTATTTTAAGTTTAGTTCAGCAAAGTTATGCTGACAACATTCTTCATGTATATAATTTTCATTCATCATTAAATAATTACATTTACTCCTGCTGTGTTTATTTACTGAAATCTTCCACTCACATGCATTTCCATATAATTTAGATTCTACTGTGCATTATCTGCTGAAGTCTCGTCTATATTGATAAGAGAATACAACAGTGTCTGAATGTTCGGTCCGAGAAAGCGATGGAGTGAATTTGAAATTAAATATGTTTTTCTTTTAGTTGAGTCAAGAGATAACAAAATTGTATGTTCGTTTTTTAGTTATAAATACATACTTGAGTAATTTTATTAGGAGCTTCTTTAAAAATAAAGATTATAAACATGAAAAAAAAAGGTAAAATAAGTATTTTTGTTCAGAACTCTTTGTACGAAACAATTTTGAACCATATCAATGTAAAAATCAATATTTTGAAGAAATTCAGTCGAGTCGGGCCGAGATTTTAAGTTTTCTGGGCCAGGCCAAACTTTTAGCTTTTATGCTGGGCCATTAATTTTTATTTATTTTTTTTCTTTGGTACGGGCCAAGCCGATCCCCCCCCCCCCCCCCCCCTATGGATTGGCTACTTCACTCAAGGGAAAACACCCGCTCATTAATGTTAAACCTATGGAAGTATTGTTTTAAATACACGTTCGCATTTCAATATGGTTAAATGATTTTTTTTTGCATCGGATAGCTGAGGTCGATCTCTAAAAAGACCCTTTTTCGATTTTGTTTACAGATGCTTTTCGTAGTGTACTTTGATTTTCGGAATCAGCTTCGAAAGTGAAAATATTCTAGTAGAAAAAAACCTCTAAACGCAATCGAAAAGTAAAAAAGTTGGAAATCACATGTCAAACGTGGCAAATGAAGTGCATTCGTACTATAATTAGTTTTAGAAATATTTTTTGCACCACAAATTGTACTGAACGTATATTTTAGTGCACTTCATCAGTGTATATCAATTTCATTCTGTTCGAAATGTTGTAGCATCATTAAAATGCACTTGCAATAATTTTTTCCCATTGGCCCATGTAACGGAAAACTTTTGACTGTCCCTGTAATTAAACTATACATCCAATTTTCATAAAATTTGAAATGACTCGACAAAATTGTGCAACAATTACATTCTTAAAATTTCAAACCATTCGATTGGATAGTTTTTGCTCTGTTATATGCGGACAGACGGACAGACTGAACGACGACTGTAGGTGCTGTGTATTTATATAATTACGAATGCACCTAAAAAGACTCTTTGTAGAGATCGACCTCAGCTTTCCAATGCAAAGAAAGATCATTTGAAAATAATGGAATGCGAACAACATATTTAAAAAAAAAAAAAAATTCTTTCTTAGGATTTATATTAACAAGCTGGTGTTTTTTGCAAGAGTAAAATAGCAGCACCGGCTCATGCAGCACATTTATACTTATTCTTGCAAAGTCATATGCATTGAAAATGGTTCATATTTTATTGCCTTCTTTTAAATATTTATATCACTGAAGTCGGCCAACTTTTTTTTTTATATTGATCAAAACCGTTATTTTGTTTATCGCCTGACCCTGCTCATTAAAAAAATTGTCCTAATTCTGCTGACCCGGTCGGTTTCAATGTTAAGTTTGAATTCATTTTGCCTGGTCGAGTCTGGTCTCTATTTTAGGGGCCAGGTTTAAAAAGAGTCCGGTACTGAAAAAAATAAAGAAAAATCTTGCTCTCCAGTGTTTTTACTCTGTATTAAGAGATCCAGGATTTGAGATTTCTGTAGTTAGAGTCCAGTAGTTTCACAGAGTGAGCACTCTGCGAGCAGTTTTGCTTTGCAAGTGGAAAGAAAGGGGTTATTAGAGGAAAAGCTCGTTACAGCTGTGCATTCCAGTATCCAGAGGGTAAAGTAAATATTGACGGATGCGCAGAAAACGTAATCATTTTTAACTTGAGAATCGGTGAGATAAACGTTATTCATCCCACTGATTGTTTAAAAATAATCAAATAACATTTCTCGGACATCTGCGGTTGAGAGACATTTTCTAATGTTTTGGTACCAATTTGAGAGTATGAAACTATTAATCAAAGGGGAAAAAATGGCGTCATAAGATATCAGTATGGCCAAAAAAAAAAAAAAAAAAAAAAAAAAAAAAAAAAAAAAAGATGCCATATGACATTGCTGTGAAAAGAAAGAATCACCGTACCCGCCGCCCTGGCATAAGAGCCGCACTTAGAATATTTTATACTTTCAAACTCGTATGTGTCGCGGCTCATATGCCAGAAAATACGGTATTTAAATAATTTTTCATGATTAAATAAAAACTGCAAGTACAAGAATTCAATGACTTTTATTTGAAAAAAATCTGAATCCTTTATTTCAGTTTTTCACTAAGAATTCTGTCCCCTTGTACACTACACTCACCAGCCCCCTGCATAATCGCTTTGCGATTCCATTCTGTATCGAGAAACAATCCCTATTTTCTAGTCAACCCCAGGTGTAATTGTTTTGCATTTCCATTCTGGATCACTTCGCGATCCCTTATTTTCTATGCGTTCCATTTTTAGATTCCACTTGGTAAAAATGCGCTCTTCTCCAACTCCTGAAAATTTTATTTTCTTATCTCCAAGCACATAATCATTAGAGCTTACGGAGTTTCATAATTATAAGAATGATTAAATATAAAATTATATAGATAGTGTTACGAATATTGTAAATAGTTAGTGTTTGTGCTTAAAAATAATGTAAATAGTTCAATTAAGTGCAACCCTAGTCTTGTTACTGTACATTTATATATTCCTATCTAACATTTCCTTTTTAATTAAACCTGCAGAACCCACTTACCTTTACTTAAAAACAACTTCTTCTTTTTACCTCCTTAAGTTTATTAAAGTCATATATTATATTCTAAGTAAATCTGTAAATCTAATGAATAATTTAATTGAATTAAATGTAAGTTTCCTGTTGAAATAGTTTTCCAGCTAACTGCATTCTCTTAAATTGACTTTGTTCATTTCGAAATACATTTGTTTATAGATATCTTTCTTTTCCCTCTTTGACTTCAAAGTTGTTTTACCTGCCTCTACTAGAGGGCGTAAGTGGTTCGATGCGATCGTGATTTGCTTATGCAAATCTGATGGCATCGCTCTGAAACTTCTGGAAGCATGCTGTCAAAGCCATGAGAGGATGTTGTTTAGCGATGCGTGGAAGTCTAGTTTTTGTTCGCCCAAGACGGATATATGCTCGGACTTTCAAGCGTTCATGGCACTTCACTTGTTTTAGTCTAAAGAGGATGTAAGCAGTAATTTAAGTGAAATCTCCCTTCTGCCGGTTTTTGTATTTATCGTGCATTGGTTTTTCTTGAACAAAGTTATCGGCTATGA
Organism: Maratus speciosus; assembly: GCA_963932465.1. NCBI lineage: Eukaryota > Metazoa > Arthropoda > Arachnida > Araneae > Salticidae > Maratus > Maratus speciosus. The sequence goes on along the minus strand of OZ010786.1, from coordinate 90,893,605 downwards.
TTTAGTTCATCTTTTCGGGGTTTTGCATCTGAAATAATTTCTGCAGTGTAAGGAGTGTTAAGTCTGTTTAAGCAGTAACTTTTTCTGAATGTTAGTTGAATTAAAAGTAGATTCATATGGAACTTAAGCGGAGAATCAGCTTACACTTCGTCGGGTGAATTGTCAAGATGTCGATACACCCGTACTTAGTTGTTCTTCATTTTTCTACGAAAGCCTGAGAAGCAGTCATGCGTGTGGATTCTGCATATTGTGATATTATTTTATAGCATCGTGAGAACTTTGAGGGAATTTATATAGTCTACTGGTTGACATGGAGCTTCAGTGACATCTTGAATTTTTCCTGTGCAATAAGTGATGATCCCTTAACATGTGATACCGACTGTGATATTTTTTTTTTACTTCCTATCGTGTCATGGGATATTTTACGAACGTTTAAACATTGTTAAAGTCAATAAGTTATTTTGTTTAATTTGTTAATGAATATATATTTTTCTTATATGAGTTTATTTATATGTTGTTTTCATTTCTTAAGATTTTAATAAATATGTTTAGTTTTTAAAAATCATTGTCATCATTTTTAAACCACCACAGTAATTTAAATTTATTTTTCAGTTAAATTTAGTTCAGCAAATCAATCTTAAGTTTTCTTTTATCGGGGTTATAAAAATCAGCATTAGCGTTTCCATTCTGCATTATGTAACTCTGCTAAGTTCATTCCAACCCCATGGAGATACTTTGTATTTCCTGACATCCATAAGGTAATTAGAATGAGCAAAGAGAATCTTCTACTAGGCTACACAAATTATATTTTGTCGTACACTTTACAAAAAAAAAAAAAACTATTCAGTATTTTGACTTTAAATTAAACATAAAAATAAATTATGATCTCTAGATTTGCACAATATTTTTTTTTTTATTTTAATTTTACAGAATAAACTTAAAAAAATTATTATTTTAATTTAATTTACATGTTTTTCCATTACGGTCGCATTTTTGCAAATAAAAAATGAAACACATATATTTTCAGAAGAAAAAAATAAATCATGGAGTTAGTAATTATAGATAAAATCATGATTAATTAAATAAATAAAATATATTTTCATTATTCCGCCAAAATATCTCAAAAACTGTTTTTTAAATTTAATTAAGGAAAGAAATATTTTTGGACTTGAAATAAATAAAATATCTGTAGATTCTTACAATATTATTTTCTTATCGAATGATTTAACAAAAACATTTTTTATTATTTTGTTGAATATACTTTTCCATTATACAGATTTATTTTTGTAAACGAAAATGAAACCTGCGTATTTCTTGCAGTAAATGAAAATCATTGAGTCAGTAAAAATAAATAAAGTCATGAATGATTAAGTATGTGAAATATTATCATTGCATCAAAATTTCTCATTTTTTAAAAAATTATTTAAATAAGGAAAAAAATTTATATATGCATTTTGCGAAGGCGAAATGTTTTAAATATTGAAAATACCTGCAGAATTTATACTTCAAACCATAAAAGAACATTAAACTTTCTTATATTAAAGATGTATGTTGTTTGAGAGGAAAATATATATTTTAATAGAATGCTTTATTAAGATTGGTTGGAAATGGCACATATTTTGGTGCTCATTCTTTTTAATCATATTCCGCTTCTGATTTCTTTTATGAAATTTTTAAAAACTTTTTTTATAAAAATCATAGCATATTTTTAATGAATGAAAATTTGTGAAAATTCAATTATTTACATTCAGTTATAAAAGCATTTTTCAGTGTTAAGAATTGAAATACACAATTTATTCTTATTATGTGAATTCATTTATGCAGACGATACTTACGCATTTAAAAATAATTATATTATGATTTTTTTTTTTTGTAAAGTAGCAACAAAATAAATGTAAACAAATAAAATTAATTGTTAAATTCATTATATAAAATGTTATTTGAATTCAAAAGTTGAAAATTGAACCAAATGAAACATATTTACTATTAAGAAATCATTACTACTACTTCCCTCAGAGGTATTAGTCTGAGCGATGTTAGTGAGAACATAAATTTAATAACTCGTGACAAGAATAGAAAATGAGATGCTATATATAAATGACAATACGTGGCCTGTCTGAAAAATATTCAGCCTTTGTCCGAAAAAATACATATATTACCTGACAAGATCGGTACCCTTATTCCTTTCAAGTTAGGCCCCTTGCACCTCCACAAAAACAAATCGGCATTGACTGCAGCGTAAGTTATGACACGAGATCTAGATTATCTTGTGTGCATAACCTCTGAGGCTTGAAAATATCATTTCAAGTAATTCACAAATCCATACATGTTTTTCCAACAAATCATGCAAGCTAAAATACATCAATATTAACCCGATGAAAAAAAATTTACCCGAATAAGTTACTATCCAAAAAATCGTCTAATGACAATTAAGAAAATAACCTTATGATTAAATCTCTAGATTGGTGAAGCTGAAAAAAAAATTGCATATCAAATTTAAACTCACTTTTCGATACTTTTGCCCAGAGAAGTAGCATTTTGACAAGTACTTTCATGCAAACTGTTCGCTGTTTCATACCGACATTTATTCAATGTTAACACAACTTATTCAATGCTAGATAAGTAGCTACCCGTTTTGTTGCATGTTTTTTTGGGGGGGTGGGGGGGGTGGGGTGTAGTTTTATTAAATTTTTAAAGTTTCTATAACTAACAATGCAAATTAATGGTAATTTAGAACGTTTTTCATTCATTTCATCTTTTTAAATTTTGTATTTTTTAAAAGCCATTCTTAGAGAGCTATAAGTAGATATTTAAACTTTTGTTTATATATTTGTTGCTTGTATAATTAATTAGTACCTTGATAAGTATTCCATCCAAAAATTTCAACCCGATAAAAAGTTTTTAGATCAGCAGTAGCACAGAAAAAAAAAAAAAAAAAAAAAAAAATCTTGCATTATTTTATATAGCAACATTTTTAAAAATTGTTCTATTGCGAGTATTTACGTCTTAAAAGTAACATTAATGCAAATTTTCATCTTTATGTACCTTATATAATTCCATGTACTTCGTTATTTAGATCATTTTTAGAACTTTGTCCTCTTTTTGTAGTCTTCTTAATTTCGATTTTTTTAGAATTCGTTCTAATATATGCATTACTGTTTGAATTCTTTCTATAACAAGCATTTAGGTCTTATAAGTTACTACTATGCCAAATTTTAAGTTTCTAGACCCAACAGTATCACAGAAATTGCCGATTAGATCTTTTTTTATGGTGCACCCTTTTAATTTTTTTTAAATTTTAAATTTTTTTTTTTTTTTAACTGACTGGTATTAACAACTAAGTGATAGTAATGTGAAATTTCAAAATTTCTTTCTCTAACAATTCCAAATAAATCATGATTTAGAAACTTTCTAGAACGTTTTACATTTATTTCTAACTTTAAAATTTTGAACCTTGTAGAAAGAGTTCATTACGAGAGTATTTACATATTTAAAGTAACCATCACACAAAATTTCAAATTTCTAGCCTAAACAATATCTCAGAATTCGCAATTTTAGAACTTCTCTGCTCCTGCACCCATGAAGATTGCTGTAACGATATAAAATATAGTCTTTGTTGGAGCAGAGATGATCACCAGCATTTTCAAACCATTATTTATTAAATCGGCTAGGTAGTTTTTGAGATTACATTCCACAAACACACACACATTACTACTTTATAATAATAGCATACGCATAGATAAAGGAGCCGTATAACTTTTATCTTATAAAAACATAAATAATTAATTTAATATGTGTTAGCAGGTGTATTTATTAAAATACATACATAAACCAGTTTAATATTTCTTCAATTTTATTAACCATTTGGAAAAATGGTTATTGTTCTCGTCAGGATGGGAAATCCAAAGCATATCTGAAGGTTTTCATTGGTTTAATCTGCAATTTATTCGTTTTCTTTTTGGTCTATACAGTAATCTGTATTTCCCTTTAATTTCAACAACGATGGATACTTTCTGTTGCCACTATGACAAAAAAGTAATAAAAACTACAAAAAAAATTAATAACTCAGAAACAAATTGAGATACAGCTTTCAAACAAATTGCATTTAAAAGTACATTTTTTTCTCTATCCGACGGTGTAAAAAGCATACCTGCCAACTGCTGCGAAAAAATCGTAGTTGCTACGATTTGGATCTATAAACTACGATGCTACGAAAATCGGTCTTAGACTATGATTTTTTGCAAAAAACGCAAACACATTTTTTGTTTCTAGTTGCGATTTTTATCCCGCGCAGCATATTTTTCAGAAATGATTCTGTTCCGAAATTTCCAAAATTTCAAAAGTATTCATTTCCGAAAGTTTTAAAAAATTGGTCATTAGTCCAAAAATTCGGACGCCCCACCAGTAGCCGCGAGTTTCTGCTCTCAAAGCTGGTAGACGGGAGGGGCTGAGTTCGAACCCAATCGCTCCCGTCGCCCTAATCATTCGGAGTTTTTGTGGTTTTCTTCGAACCTTGGATTTCCAAACGTAAATACATTTTTTGTTTCTAGTTGCGATTTTTATCCTGCGCAGCATATTTTTCAGAAATGATTCTGTTCCGAAATTTCAAAAATTTCAAAAGTATTCATTACCGAAAGTGTTAAAAAATTGGTCATTAGTCCAAAAATTCAGACGCCCCACCAGTAGCCGAGAGTTTCTGCTCTCAAAGCTGGTAGACGGGAGGGGCTGGGTTCGAACCCAATCGCTCCCGTCGCCCTAATCATTCGAAGTTTTTGTGGTTTTCTTCGAACCTTGGATTTCCAAGCGTAAATACGGATTAGGTTTCCTTAGAAAGACCCCCCCCCCCCCCCTTAGGGCCTATATCCCTCGTGTTGATAATTGGCCGTCATAAACGCAACCGAACAACCAACCGAAAATCCAGACATTAAAAAATGCTCATGGAAAAAAAAAAATCTGGGCTGCAAAACAAACATCTTAACATAAAACCCTCTTTATGTATATTAACCATGAGTGAATTGTGTTTCTGTAAATATTTATACAGGAATTCCCTCCCTGAGAAACAGGGGTGTCATTTTAAGAATTTCTGGAGGGGGTATGTGGTTCTTTGAGGTGCAAGGTTTGAAATAGTGTGCAAAATCGCACAATTTGTAGACGGAAAAGGAAAGGCCTGTGTAATGAAAAATGCTGTGCAGTACTTCCCACTGCAAATTCTTCCACAGTCCTATGATTCTTTTGCGAGAATATATTGAAATTTCCTGGAAGTCTGGGAATTTTGTTCTTTTAGGGAATTTCCCATATTAATTCGTGAATTGATCGCGGAAAAAATTGAGAATTTCTTCAAACGATCGTGTAAAAATATCAGGTATTTCATCGAAGATCTCATAAACATATAGTATTATCAACATATCTTCAATTGGTCGCTGAATAAAATCGCTAATTTCGTTCAGAATTCAGAAAGAAATTGCGAATTTCGTCAAAAGATTGCACAAAGAATCACGAATTTCAATAAACTATCGAGGGAAAAATATTGCAAATTTCGTTAAAAGGTCGCGGAAAGGAGTAGTGAATTTTGCTAATTGGTCACAAAAATTTTGCCGATCGGTTGCGATAAACTATTGCGGATTTCGACAATTGGCCATGTAAAAAAAAGCAATTTCGTCAATTGGTCGCAGAAGAAAATAAATTTCGTCTAAGGATTGGGGTAAAAACGTGAATTTTGTCAAAATATCGTAGAAAGAAAACGCGGATTTCGTAAAAAGATCAGTAAGAAAATGCAAATTTCATCGAAAGATCAGTAAGAAAATGCAAATTTCATCGAAAGTTGAGTAAGAAAACGCAAATTTCACAGAAAGATTGCGGAAAGAAAACGCAAATTTCACAGAAAGATTGCAGAAAGAAAACGCAAATTTCACAGAAAGATTGCGGAAAGAAAACACTAATTTCGTCAAAGGATCGTGGTAAAAAACGCAAAATTCGTCAAAGGATCGCGGTAAAAAATGAGTTTCATCAAAAGTTCGTGGTAAAAAGTGCGGATTTCAACAAAAAATCGTGATAGAAAAATGCGAATTAAGATTGTGAGAAAAAAATTGTGAATATCTTGAAATGATCGCGGAAAAAAAATCTCGAATTTTGTCCAATTTACTGTACTGGGTTAAAAAATTGGAACCAGGCTCCTTTTACAAATGTGAAAAAAAAAAACCGCTTCGAAACGAGAAGAAGCTCTAAAAATCGTATAAAAATTTTCAGAGGAAAAAATTTACTATGTTGAGTTGGAAGACTGAAACTTTATTCTTTTTACAAATGTCAAAAGATGGCAGCGAAACACGAAAAACCAAACAACCAACCAACCTCCAGATAAATTTTAATTTTGTGTGCTACGATTTCTCATTTTCAAAGGTTGGCAGGTCTGAAAAAGTAATATTGTCGGATGTTTAGAAGTTTAAGAATGAAATTTCATTTAAAATTGGCTGTCAGATTTCTTGGAAATCTGACGATTGAAAAGCCTTTTCCCGAACAGCCAATGAAATGCTTGGATATTTACGTAAGTTTCAGGTGGATAATACTTAATGTTTAATTCATGGCGTACGTAATGTATGATCAACTCCGTGTGATTTTTTATGTCTTAAATTTTAGTCTTAAAAAAAAAATCATTTTCCAAATGGTCGTTGTAATTTGATAAATTGTTTTCTACTTTTATTTTCATAGTCGTTTATGTCATTTGGCAAAAAATCTCACTTTTTAAAAAAGCTTCAAGGCCCATATAACAATGAAGTATCGTGAAGGGTATTAGACACAGGGTAATAAGGCACTTAGCAGGAAACGGGAGATAAATCGCTAAATTTGTAATGCATTCTTTTCATTTGAAATACATAAGTTAAATACACTTAAAAAACACGACTTTGACTCATTTCTTTTAAAATACAAATAAGTAAAAATAATAAGAGATAATAAGTCAAAACATTTTCTTTCAACATCAAAGAATTGTTTCTAAATTACTCATGTGAAAAAAAAGTTGCTTTTGGCGAAAAAAAAATGCTCTTGTCTAAATTTTAACCCTGCTAAAAGTAAAGTACCGTGATTACTTCAAATGTTATAGGAATTTTCCAATCTGGTTTGCAACTAATGTCGTATTATAAAAAGCGTTGCTTAACACCAATATAATTTCATTGCAGTAACTTTTTTTGGGGGGGTGGGGGAGAGGTTGAAAATATTTACATTTGAATTTAAACTTTTGTTTATATATCTGTTGCTTGTAAAATAAATTAGTACCTTGATGATCAAGCTTCCCTTGAACCATATGTAAAATACTCCTATTATACAACTCAGCACATTCTCACAATTTTTTCTGGCACTAATGTCATACACACACCGGGGTACTTAATTGGCGCCCAAGTGTCATTATTTTGCTTGATATGGTAACCTGGATGTTGTTTCATTCATTAATAAATTGTTTATTTACTTTTATTTTACTTTATTAAATTATATATATTTTTTTGTTCTATAGTTATTAATTAAAAATTTTTTAAATTTATTGTTATTCCCTTTTTAAAAATGTATATGTAACTGGTATTAAAAAACGAGGTTTTTGCAAAATTGGCATTAGAAAAAAATCTCGCCAACATGGTGCGTATATGACATCTGTGCCCCAATAGCAAAATTGATACTTTTATGTTAGCCGAACGCAGGTGATAAATGGCCAAAACATTTTTCCTATACCATATTCATATTGCATTCATTACATTTAAAAGGTAATCAATTCATTTAAAACATGACAGCATCATAAAATATAACCTGTTGGAGCAGGGACTGTCACCATCAATTTGCAACCATTACTTTTGAAATCTGTTTGATATTTCCTGAGATTGTGTAGAAATTGCAATTTAGAATGTTTTTAGAGTGCTTTTCGTGCCTTTTCACCCCTTTTAATTTCTAATTTTTTTCGAAACTGTCCTTAAAGATAATTTATATCTAATAAATATGTATCATGCCTAATTTCAAGTTGCTAGCCCCTATCGATCACAAAAATCGCAATTTAGAACATTTTTTCCTTCTGCAACTCCCAGGTGGTAGTGACACCGATATGAAAAAGCATCTATGTTGGGGCAGAGGCTGTGAGCATCAATTTCCATTACTTTCTACCATTACCTCTAATCTACCATTACTTTTGAAATTAGTTTAATAATTCTTCCTCAGATTGTTCACAAATCGGCATTTAGAACGCTTTTTGTGCATTTTCACCCCTTTTAAATTTCAAATTTTTAAACAAATGTTCTTAGAGATTATTTATATATAATAAGTATATACCATGCCAAATTTCATAAATCTAGGTCCTTCCATAACACAAAAATTGCATTTTTAGAATGTTTTTTGCTCCTACACCCCTTTTCGGGTAGTGTAAACAGACAAAAATATAGCTTATCTTGGAGCAAGAGCTGTCACCATCATTTTTACACCATTATGTTTGAAATCGGTTCAGTACTTTCTGAGATTGCATAGAAATCGCAATTTAGAACGCTTTTCGCACCTTTTCACCCCTTTTAAATTTTGATTTTTTTTAGGAAATGTTCTTAGAGATCATTGATATCTTATAAGTAACTACCATTCCAAATTTCATGATTCTAGGCCCTATCATAACACAAAAACCACAACTTAGAATGTTTTTTGATCCTGCAACCCCCAGGTGATAGTGACACCAACATAAAGTAGAGTCTTATGTGGGAGCAAGGGCTGCCACCATCAATTTACAACCATTAGTTTTCAAATCGATTTGATACTTCCTAAAATTATGTAGAAATCGCCATTTAGAACACTCTTTGCGCATTATCACCCCTTTTAAATTTCTAATTTTTTAAGAAGTGTTCGTAGGAATTTTTTATATCTAATAAGCAACTAATATTCGAAATTTCATATTTCTAGGCCCTTCAGTAACACAAAAATTGCATTTTTAGAACTTTTTTGTTCCTGCACCCTCTTTGGGGTCGTGGCACCGACGTAAAATATAGATTATCTTGGAGCAAAGGGTGTCACCATTATTTTTTAAATCGGTTTGGTATTTCCTGAGATTGCATTGAAGCCACCATTTAGAATGTTTTTTAGAATGCTTTTTGCACACTTTCACCCCTTTTAAATTATAAATTGTTTAGGAAATATTCTTAGAAATCCTTTATATCTAGTAACTAACAAATATTCAAAATTTCATATTTCTAAACCCTTCAGTAACACAAAAATTGCATTTTTAGAACGTTTTTTGCTCCTACACCCTCTTTGGCATAGTGGTATTGACTTAAGATTTAGCCTATGTTCTAACGTGGAGTAACACAATCATTTTGATACCATTACTTTTGAAATCGGTTCGGTAGTTCCAGAGATTACCTCCTACAAATAGAAACAAATTTTCTTCTTTATTATATTAGTATAGACTCATATATATTGGGTTTTTTGTTTTAAATAGAAAAAAAAAAATCATATTTATTTTCCTGTTTAAATAGGTTTTATTATACTTTTAATATTAGTGTGTGCATATTTTCTTTGCTCCATGTGCTGTAATCTGATATTCTACGAAAACATCCAGCCAGTGAAAATGACGTACACTAAATTTCTGTGACATATGTAAATTGTGCTTTTTTATCAGTTTTTTTAATATAATTTTTAAAGATCTTATTTTTGATAGTAGGTGCATTCAGTAGGTTACCCTCATAGGTACCTTCTGCTGCAATCAGAAACTAAATCCGACAAATATTTTTTGAGTTATGCTTGACAAAAGATTTTTATTAGGCATTTTTTTAGTAGGCCATTGCTTTAATATCCATCATAGCTGTATGTGCCTGGAAAGCAATACTGCACTGTGTATTAGCCTTCGCTTAGCTCAGACAATTAGTATTATTTTTAATACGTTTGCTGTTTAAAAACAATTTATGGGATGTATTAGTTCTATCATAAAAAATGCCGAGAAAAATTCACTTACTGGTCGAAAAGAACGTGAACATGATTTAGCTTTAAGGCAAGAGACTAGATACCAGCGTAAAAAATGATGACATGACGAATCTCTTCTGATACAGAATGCATATGCTCAGAAATATGCTTTAAATTTCGAAGATGCACAAAAAAAATTTTAAATCATATTTTTGTAAAATTTGTGTTTGACATGCATATTCAATCTGATGGATCTTGTAAGACTTGCTATAAATGTATAGTAAATAATGAACTAAATATTTTTTCTGTAGCTAATAATATGGATCCAGGTCCACAACCAGAAATATTGGAGAACTTAACTTTCATTGAGGAGCAGTTAATTCACCAAGTTCATCCGGTTATTCCTATTTATCGCATTAAAGGTAGTCAGCTTGGATACAGTGGGCAAGTTATTAATTTTCATCAGGATATTACAGAATTTTGTACTTTAATACCTCATTCCATAGATACTATATCACAGTACATCTTTGTTAGAAGACAAGATGGTAAAGGATACAAAGATTTTATAGTAAATCGTAAAAATGTTAAATCAGCTTTAGAATATCTAAAGGAAAACAATCCTTGGTATCGTTATATTACTATTGATGAAAATAATTTGCAGAATTTACCTGCAAATGAAAGTATTTTTCAGCAAATAATACTCAGTCAAGAGCAACAGCAGATTTATTTACCATCAGTTGAAAAAACTTCCTGTAGATGATTAATGCCCATGGACAAATAATATATATGAATCCTGAGCTCCAAATGTAACTTTCAGATGTAATCGAGAGATAATAAATAGTACATTAGGAATTAAAGAAGGAAATGATGAATGCAGTGTCATTCCTTGGCCTCAGATAGATACCAAGCCTATAAATGAACTTTCATGTGATGGATATATTTATACAGCTTTTCACACGTTATTTCCAACAGGAAGAGGTGATCTTAGAGATGCTAGAGTACGTAAAATTATACCCAAAGAATACTTTAAATTTTGCATGATATATGATGATGGAAGATTTGCACGGCATCCAAGATTTAGATGTTTTGCTTTCAATAACATAATGTGTTGGACAGCATTACAAAATGGAATTATTTGTATAAAAAAAATTTCTCACCTACTTGATGTTGAAACAGTTGAAAAACTCCAGGAACGGTTGCAGAAAGATCCTACATTGTATAAGTTGATTTAATCTTTCAATGCTAATTTAAGATCATCAAGCTCTTGGTTTATCAGATCACAAGAGTTGTTAGACATGGTTGAGGAATTGAGAACTCCTACTGTTTTCATTACACTTAGTGCAGCTGATTTATACTGGCCTGAAATTTATCGCATCATTGATGCAGACTATGATTACACTAATTGTAACCAAAATTCTGAATTCATCAGAAAATCAAAATTGTTGAATTGTAATCTTTTAATCATTGCTTACTTTTTTCATAAGCGGTTGGATTTTTTTATGGAACATTATTTAAAGAAATATTTCCGCCAAGGACTTTTGGTTTCATATTGAGTTTCAGCGTACAGGTAGGCCTCACATGCATGGTCTTTTTTGGTTTGAAGATGCTCTTGATGTAAACAATCTTAGTTCAGATGATGCTGAAAAGATGCATAAAATTGTAAAGTACTTTGACGAATTCATATTGACTTGGCAACCAGATCCTAATCGAGTTTATGATATGCATCCTTCTAAATTTCATTTTATGGATGTGCCTGATGAAGCTGCTAACTATAATCATTTAATATGTGCAGTACAAATGCATAAATGCTCTAAAGCTTATTGTAAAAGAAAGAAAAAAGATTCTTCTAAAGTCACATGCCATTTCAAATTTCCCAAAGATTATTCTCACGAAAGTAAAATTCAGTTCCTTAATAATGAACCTGAATACATTTCAAAAAGAAATGGTCCTTATTTAAACCACCATAGCCCACAAATTTAAAAAATTTGGCAAACAAACATGGATTCCCAAGCAATCCTTTCCATTCACACAGTTCTAAAATATATTGCTAAATATGCTAGCAAAGGTGAACCCAGATCAGAAGGGATGAAAAGTTTCATCAGACAAACAGTTCAAGAATCACGCGATAATATCAATGTTCAGCAAATAATTCAGAAGATTTTAATAAAAATGTGTGCTGAACATGATTATTCTGTCAAAGAAATATTTTGGTTGTTAATGGGATGGCCTTTGTATATGTCATCTTGTCAGTTTCTCCCCATTAATTTAGCAAGGAATGCATGAGAACAGTTAGATATGAATAAGGAGGATGGAAGCATGTCCATTTCAAATATTTTGGAAAAGTACCAGCAACGCCTAGTGAGATTTGAAAATATGTTCTTGCAGAATTATTCGTTTATAAACACGGTGCAAAATTCAGTATCAGAAAAAAAAACATTTATCCCCAGAATCATACCGAAATTGAAATTTGATCCCAATAATGTAAATAATGAAGATTTCTATAAGCAACAAGTTATGTTGCATATTCCTTGGTGTGATTTTCAAATTATGAATCCAAATAATACTTCATGGAAAGTTATATATGAACAGCATTTTGAGAATAATAAAATTCAGAGATTGGATTTGGAATATCTGTTGCGAAATTTAGAAGATGAGGAAGAATTTAAAGAAATGGAATCTACTGAAATAGATCAACCATTTGACTGGATGAATGTCGATTCAAGACAAAATAACGCACAGGATGAATTAGATTTGGGCAGAAGGGACATTGATATAAAGTATAACTGGCATATCATTCAAAGTCAAGATTTGCTTAATAAATTACAGAATTTTATTGAAAATGAAAAGGTGAAAGAGAGTGAAAAAGTGATTGTGTCACTGTTCCTTTTAATTTGCCAAATTTTGTCTTTTCCCATGAACAGAAAAAAATAATAAATATTTTTAAAGAACAGCTCAATTTCTTGCAAGGTCATAGGCAAGAAATGCCAATAAAAAGAATTGTTGCCCAAGGAAAAGCAGGTTCTGGAAAAAGTACTTTAATACATTACTTCACTGCTCAATTAAATGAAACATCTGGTCCATCTTCTTTTCACTTGCTTGCACCAACTGGTGTTGCCACAGTCAATATAAAAATGGATCAATAATTCATTCAAAACTTTTATTGTGTCTAAATCTAAGCGATCTTAGTCCATATTCGCTTGGTCAACTTCAGGAAGAGTTTCTAAATTGTAAATTCATAATTATAGATGAATTGAGTATGATTGGATGCAGTCTTTTGCAAAAAATAGATTTACGATTACATAGTGCTGTGCCATCGAAACAAGATGAACCTTTTGGTGGAATGTTCTTATATATATTTGGAGATAACCACATCCAGTAAACGACAGGCCTCTTTACAAGTGACAAAAATCAAGGAAGTGAGTTTCTTTTGGAAGGACAATTGTTATTTTCTTTGACTATTCAAAAATATTTTTTTTTTATCATCATCCTTCCAGCAAGATGAAACTCGACAAATATTTTGTAGCATACTTGATCGAATTATCAATGGAGAATGGACTATTGAAGACTATGAAATATTAATGAATAAAAGATGACAGTCTCTTTCAAAAAGTGAACAGCATTTATTTAAAGATGCAATTAGGCTGTTTTCAACGAATAAAGACATAAAAGAATGTAATAATTAAAAACTAAAAGAACTGCGTCAACCTGTTTCCTTGATTCAAGTCTTCATAATTGTATTGAAGCAAAGATGGCCGATTCTGAAATGACAAATGGACTTAAACAATTTCTTAGTTTATCATTTGGGTCTAAAGTAATGTTATGTTCTAATTTGTGGACCGAAAAAAGTGTAGTAAACAGGGCTTTGGGCTATGTTGCAGATATTATTTATGATGAAAATCACGGGTCACCAGACCAGATGCCGCGAATAATCATGGTTAAATTTGAAAACTACAGTCATTCAACTTATGAGAATGTCTGCGTTCTGATTCCGCCGAGAACTAAATTCTGGAAAAATGGAAATATAAAGTACTCAAGAAAACGATTTCCTCTGCAGTTAGCTTTTGCGGTTACAATTCATAAATCCCAAGGTTTACCATTTGAAAAAGCAGTTGTAGATATTGGGGATAAAGAGGCATCGGTTGGCTTAATGTACATAGCGTTGTCAAGAGTGAAAAACCTTCAAGGTTTAGCATTCAATATAAAATTTCCTTACAAGAGATTCTACAATATCAAAAATTTTCATATGCTAACATGCAGAAAGAAAGAAGAAATTAGAATGAAAAGTTTTGTAGTTAATAACTCTTGGTATCAACAACAGCAGATTTCAAATGTTTTTCCAGAAAATAGGATTTTGAATAAGTAACTTTCTTCAAGCTCTCTTCGAATATATTATTCTAAGATTGCTATTAAAGATTATTTGATGTGAATTACAAAGATTGGAAACATACCTATTTCAAACCATTTGAGAAAACACCAGATGCTATTGGAAAATGTAAAAACATCTTTCAAAGAGCTTTTAGTGGAAAATTTAAAAATATTTTGTAAAATTTTGCTTTTAAAATAATTTTATTTATACCAGTCTTATATCATAAATAAAAAATTGTGAGGAAATTCTTAGTTATTTGGCTGAATTTACATTTCTAAAATTAAAATGCGCCAAAACATAAAATAATGTTTTTGCTTAATAAAGATGCAAAAATAATATAAAAAAGTATTGTTACTTTCAAATATTTATCTTATTAAATAATGCTTCGCAAATCCAAACAAAGCAGGCTTTTGCTAGTATAGTATTAGCTTTTGTTGCATTATTGAAATATCTCCATTTGTTGATTTTCTGCAAGCAAGTAAACCTTATTGGATTTCACTGGGAGTCTATGGAAATTTGGCGAAATATTGGAAATAGCGCCAAGTTGGCATCACTTTTGAAAACTAATTTTGGTCACCAAATTTGGCAATATATCGTCAAGTTGGCGACAGAACCACCGCTACCACCCCATAGGTAATCAATCCCCTTATAGCATCAGAAAGCTTTGATCAAGCAGATGCATTTTGCAGTATCTATGCAGATTCTCATTGGTCCATTTCCAAATCATTACTTTTTTTTATATATCAAAGGATAGATTTAAAAATGGCGAAAACAAATTCAGAGAACCTCAAAATGTTAAAATATGCCAATATTTCCATAATCTTGTTTTTATCATGTTTCAAACTCATATGATGTTATGTTTACCTGCTGACATCCATTATATTTCCAATATGATGTAATATTCTCTTTTTTAGGTGCGTTCGTAATTATATAAATACGTAGCACCTATAGTTGTCGTTCAGTCCGTCTGTCCGTCTGTCCGTCCGTCCACATATAACAGAGCAAAAACTACCCAACCGAATGGTCTGAAATTTTAACTATATGATTGTTGCAAAAATTTGTCGAGCCATTTCAAATTTTATGAAAATCGGATGCATAGTTTAGTTACAGGGACATTCAAAAGTTTTTCTTTACATTATGGCCAATGGGAAAAAATTATTGCAAGTGCATTTTAATGATGTTACAGTCTTCCGAATGGTCTGAAATTTTAAATATATAATTGTTGCAAAATTTTGTAGAGCCATTTCAGATTTTATTAAAATTGGGTGTATAGTTTAATTACAGGGACAGTCAAAAGTTTTCCATTACATTACGGGCAATGGGAAAAAATTATTGCAAGTGCATTGTAATGATGTTACAGACTGTGCACTTATGAAGTGCAAAAAAATATACATTCAGTACAATATGGGGTGCAAAAAATAGTTATAAAACTAGTTATAGTACGAACGCACCTCATTTGCCACGTTTGACGAGCAATTTCCTACTTGTTTAAATTTATGAAGCTATTCATTTCATTTTTCACGTGGAAATCTTGCAATAGAAAAATTATGACGTAATGGTCCCTTTTTTAAAAATTTGTCCAGCTATTTATTTCATTTTTCATGTGGAAATCTTGCAATAGAAAAGTAATTGTTGTGGTAAGAAGTTTATGGAGAATTTTTACTGCTGGGAACTATAACGAAATGCTGCTATAACGGAAAATGTTTAAATTTGATAGAAAGTGCTGTTAAATAGTTGGTTTTTTATTAATTAAAAATTAACTATAAATAATTTCGATTCCGAATTACCTTAGTTGCCTCGGCCGTGCTTTAATACACATGTATGTAACATTTCACAATTCTGGCTTCCAAACTGTGGATTTATGTAGAATTACAGACAGATAAATTTTCATTTTTATATATTCGATGTTTGACACATGATATTTCTTTCTTCTTAAAAGAAATAATTTTTTTGTATGTTGTTTTCTGTGTTGGTTAAGTTTCTGAAACTTTCAATACATGGTGTACTTATCAGCTATGTACTTGCTTTTCTCATATGTATCACATGGAGTTTATTTCTCCCCTAAGTATACAGTGAAACCTCTCTGTAAGGGCCCCCTGCCGTTCCATTGAAAATTGGCCCTTATGAGGGATGGCCCTTGAATAGGGGTGACAGAAAAAAAAAAAAAAAAAAACAGCAACTAAAATAAGGAAATCAAAACATCTATAGGTTAAAAAACTGTTTATTAACATTTTCAAACTCTATACATGATTAAATTTTTTTTATTGAAGTTTGTTTAGTTTTCATAATTTTTTCGCAGACAATTTTGGTTAATAATTATTCTTTTACATTATAGAACAAATTACTTAAATTTGCATAATTTATTAATGCCTTAGAATGAGATATTAGTTTATTATGTTAGCGTTTCCTGACACGTGTAAAAATTGTGCTTCAGTATGCATTCACAGTTTTAGTAAATGTGGAATCAGTTTTTCTAGATAACCTGTTAATTTAAGAATTAAATCTTTTCCTGTCTAATTTAATAGCTTTTTTAAGTAATTAAAATTATTCTTATGGTATTTCTTCATTTTAACGTGCTATTTATTTTGCAGGAAAGTAATTAATGATAGTCTTCGAACAGATGTTTGCTTGCTTTATCCTCCTCATCAGATTGCATTGGGTAAGTGATTTATATTTTATTATGAAATTTGAAACAAAGCATAATATTGGGTGAGTGCAAAAGTTCTACCCGTTTTTTAATAAAAACAGAAACACAGAGAACACAAAAAGTTAAGCACCTATCAATTCACGCAAGCACCATAATTATGTATGCAGACCTGCCAACTGTTACGAAAAAATCGTAGTTGCTACGATTTGGATCTATAAACTACGATGCTACGAAAATCGGTCTCAAACTACGATTTTTTTGTGGAAAGTGGAGATCGTGGAAAGAAAACACGAATTTTGCCAAAGAATCGTGTAAAAATCGTCAAAGGATCACGGTAAAAAAATGAGGATTTCATCAAAAGTTTGAGCTAAAAATTCATTCATTCGAGGATTTCAAGAAAGAATCGTAATAGAAAAAAGTGAATTACGATTGGGGGGAAAAATTGTGAATATCGTGGAATACAAATCGCAAATTTCGTCAAAATTTACTGCACTTGGCTAAAAAATTGGAACTGGACTTCTTTTACAAATGTTAAAAAAAAGGCTGCGAAACGAGAAGAAGCTGTACAAATCATATAATAATTTTCAGAAGAAAAAATTTACTATAGTGAGTTGAAGACTGAAATCTTATTCTTTTTACGAATGTAAAAAAAATAGCCGCGAAACACGAAAAACCAACCAACTAACTTCCAGATTAATTTTAATTTTGTGTGCTACGATTTCTCATTTTCAAAGGTTGGCAGGTCTGTGTATGACCTCTTGTCACGTGTCTGGCAGTAAGTGAATCTCATGCCGATTAAACTCCTCTGTTTTACAGTCAAAATACTGTTGCAACGCCATTTTTATAGTCTCCACATCATTGAAAGTTTGGCGAGCGAAGGCGTTGTGTAACGATAAAAAAATGTGATAAATTGCAGGTGCAAGGTCGGGGCTATACGCCTGGTGAGGTAAAACTTTCCAACCAAAGTCCAATAATTTTTGTAACATGAGGTCTGGCTTTACAGTGATGAAAGATAACCCCCCTGTGAATGTTGAGTGCTGTTCTCTTAGACATGAGTTTTGCTCACAGTCTGTCCAATCATTGGCAATAGAGGTCTGCATTGATCGTTTGGTTTGGTGCGAGGGCCTACTACTTGGTTATTCCCTTGGCATCCCACCATACACTGGGCAAAGCATTTTCGGGACGAAGTCCTGCTGTTTAGATCGATGAAGTACCCTTTGCAACATCTGCGTACGGTCCTTCAATGCTTCACATTTACGATACAGTATCCACTTCTCATCATCCGTTACAATTTGGCTCAAAAATTGTTCTCTACTGTTCCAGGAAAGCAAAGAGACACAGGGGCTGATCCTTTCTTCTCGTTGCCTCACTGTAAGCTGGTGTGGTATCCACTAATCGAGCTTGATGATGAAGCTAAGTGCAAGCATTAGTCTTTCGACTGCTGTTCTGTGTGCCAAGAACGTTTCCGCTAATTTTTCGACTGTTGGATGCGGGAATTTGTAATGGCTGCGTCCAGATCCTCGCCAGAAACCTCTGAAGGGCATCCAGAACGGGAATGACTTTTACAGCTCCTGTCTCCACCCCGGAATTTCCTAAGCCCTCGACAGCAGGTGCTATCGTCTTTGGCATCCTCCCCATACACTTGAAAAATGCTGCGGCTGCTGTAATGGCTTTGTCATACTCGTGCAGTAAACAATGTCTGATGTGGTACTCCTTACTTGCCATGTTGTTTCCCGTTCGGCATGAGTTCTTCTGACAGACATTGTGCCTATGCATACTCTACTACTCTGCGCGTTATAGGCCACTTTCCTGTCCTCGAAACATCAGCTGTAACGTCTGTACTCCACTGGACAAATACATATCTTCAAAACTGGTAGAACTTTTGCACTCACCCAATATTAAGCTTTGTACTTTTAGTTTTTTTTAATTATTTTTAATTATAAAATTATATGTAATGTTTTTATTGAAACTTTCATATTTTTAACCTGTGTACATACATCCATTTGTTTTTAATGATTTGGCCTTCTTTTTTTCTATTTTCTCAGCCTGCCTGCATATGGCATGTGTAATACTTGGTAAAGACTGTAAACAGTGGTTTGCAGAGCTGAATGTTGATATGGAAAAGGTATGACATTTCATTATTTGAAATATTTAATTTGTATTATCGCTATACATGTTTCTTCTGCTTTCATTTGGACTTAGTTTAAAATGACTTTGAGGAATTTTTTTTTTTTTTTTTTAAATCCTTTCTGCAAGTGATAAATACAAACTGTCATTTATTATAAATGTTAGTGTTGTTGTAAAATAAAAGTTTTTATGTACACAAAGTACAAGAAAGATATTTGCAACTGCCAACAACAATGGCCAGGTCCCCCACCACTCTTATATTTCTTATATTTTCAGAATTTACAATATATTTTTCTATATTTTCTGTATTATCCTATATTTCTTATGTTTTGTGCATGGATTATCTAAATAGAATAAAACTGGCAAAATTCATGGACAAAAAATGACAAATAACCAGAGTTTCCCCCAGGCAGTTTCAGGAGGGCGCTGCGTCCCGCCTGCCATTTGGTTTACAAAATAACAACCCATCCATATGCCCCTCATCCAAAGAATTAGCACCCTTCTTGCCTTTCCATTAAAAAAGTGCCTTTTTTCTTTTTTGCATTAAAAAATTTGCTTACATAGTAGAATCTAACTGAATGTTGTTTTGAAAACAGATATCTAAGTTTTAAATATTAAAAGTGACTTTAACCCTTAACCGGAATCGTGGATCCATTTTGACCGGACAACGACAAAAAAAATTTCTAGATATATATGAATAAAAGTTGATTTATACTGTACATGAAACTTTTTTCAATGCACTTATAACTCATCTAAGTGGTAATTACATATATATTAGAAAATAACTTGGATTTTAATTAAAGGGTCCATTTGGACCCAAGATTCCAGTAATGTGGAACAATTTAGCGATTCCGGTTAAGGGTTAAAAATTAAAAAAAGTGCTCAAGAATCCAAAACATGCCCTTAAGAATAAAAAAAGTGCCCTTTTCTCGCCGGCAGCACCCTGCCCTTTTTTAAACCAAGGGGAAACTCTGAATAACCTTTACGAATTTACATTTCCTTAATAGATATCGATTACCACAATAATGACTTTTTTTTTTTCTCATTTCTTTTCATATTCAACAATAAAGTTAATTACTTTGACTTGAAATCTTGTTTTTATCATTTTTACTTTTTATTACATTGGTAGAATTTGAAACACTTCCATAAATTTCAACCAATTTATGTACCACTGCTACCCTCACAACAGCAGTATCTAATGCTGCTGTTGTTAGTTTCAAATCAGCCAAAAGATGCTTTGAATTTGTTAATCACACAATGCACAAGCCAGATGATTTCAAAGTATAGAATTGAGTTGATCACTGAAATTGAGATGGTCTGATAACTTTTTTAAAGATCAGTAATGAAATCTGTGATAGTTTTGTATTGTTGCTGATCCCTTTTATTGAATTTAAATAACACAAGGTTTTTGGAAGCCTTAAGCAAAAAAAAAAAAAACCTGTTTTAATTTTTTATGAACACCATCATTCAAATTCCATCATTTTAGGAGTATCAGCATGCATAAAGAACGAATCACAAAATTTAAAGAAACTCCAAAACACTCAAAAATATGGCTATTTTCTTGTCATTATCATTAATGTCATAAAGTAGAATTGCATACACTCTCAATAATTGACTCGGCAATAGTAAAAAAAAAAATTTCAGACACTCAGGCAAGCTTGCTATTTGGCAAAACTCCATCTAAAAAACTTTTATTCATTGCCAGTGTTATACAGTGCATGTCAAAAATTTAAACACAGTAACCATTTTTAATTAAAACTTCTAAATATTCATTTTATTTCAGTATCTTATTTATATGTGTTAATAATTGGAATCTTAACACCATGTTCAACAGAATTATGTTTTTAATTCTATTCCAAACTATTGAGTTTAAGAATGTCACAAAAAAAAATGTCAAAAGTTAAGCACAAAATTGTTTTTATGCAAATTTTACAAAATGACGTAAGCAGTTGTGCAGGCAGACAATTTATGGATTTATATGGAGTGCAGGTTATTTTTTCATTAATACAAAATAGTAAAGTTGAAAGAATTCTCACATGAGAAGGTATTAAAAATCTAAAGTATGAGAGCAAAGCATAAGTCTAGTTTTGAAATTGCAGCTGCATTAAAATGATCAAAATGGTAAATTTATCAATATTTTAGCTTATGGTAAAGATTTCAATTGAAAATCTTCTTCAGGAAGGCCACAGGTGATCCTCAAAGGCTAGCATATCTGAAACTTCACTTCAATTGATAATTATTCTACTTCTCAAATTGGAAAACAAATATAAAAAAAAATATTCAGGAAAGAGTTTTAGAATTGGAATACATGAAAAAATGTAAGATGGTTTAATTACTAAGCTTGAAACCACAACATAAAAAAGCTCCATTATAGTGGGCCAAACAACACATGTCATTTGGTGATAAATGGCTAAATGTCATTTTCAACAATGAAAAGGTTGGTTGGTTGTGTTTATGATGGCCAATTATCAGCATGAGGGATATAGGCCCAAAGGTGGGAGTGCCCTCTTTGGGGGTCTTTCTAAGGGAACGTAACCCGTATTTACGCTTGGAAAACCAAGGTTCGAAGAAAACCACGAAAACTCTGAACAATTAGGCCAACGGGTGCAATTGGGATCGAATCCAGCACGTCCTGTCTACCAGCTTCAAGAGCAGAACCTCTCGGCCACTGGTGGGGCTCAACAATGAAAAGAAATAGAATTTAGATGGCCCTGATGAATTTGTATACTATTGACATATCTCCGAAAAGAACTGAGGAGTATATTTAGTAGGCAACATGCAGACCTGCCAACCTTTGAAAATGAGAAATCATAGCACACAAAGTTAAAATTAATCTGGAGGTTGGTTTTCTGTGTTTCGGAGCCATCTTTTGACATTCATAAAAGGAATAAGGTTTCAGTTTTTTAACTCAATATACTAGTAAATTTTTTCCTCTGAAAATTTTTATATGATTTTTTTACATTTGTAAAAGGGGCCTGATTCCAATTTTTCAGCCCAGTGCAGTAAATTTTGACAAAAGTAGCGATTTTTTTCCTGTGATCATTTCAGGATATTCAGTTTTTTTCCCTCACAATCATAATTCACATTTTTCTATCTCGATTCTTTGTTGAAATCTGCACTTTTTACACAAACTTTTGACGAAATTCGCATGTTTTGCCGCAATCCTTTGACGAATTTTGCGTTTTTTATCATGATCCTTTGACGAAATTAGTGTTTTCTTTACGAGATCTTTCGATGAAATTTGCGTTTTCTTACTGATCTTTTGACGAAATTAGCGTTTTCTTTCTGCGATATTTTAACAAAATTCACGTTTTTACCACGATCCTTTGACGAAATTTATTTTCTTCTGCGTCTGATATGAAATTGATTTCTTTTACGCGTTCATTTGTCGAAATTCGCGATAGTTTATCGCAACCAATCGGCAAAAATTTCTATATATTTTTGCAACCAATTAACAAAATTCACTATTCATTTCCGCGACCTTTGGACGAAATTTGCAATATTTTCCCCTTGATAGTTTATCGAAATTCATGATTTTTTGCACAATCTTTTGACAATTCCTTTCTCGCAATTCCTTTCTGAACTCTTAATGAAATTAGCACTTTTATTCAGCAACCACTATTTGTTTCTGAGATCTTTTCACGAAATACCGATAATTTTACATGATCATTTAAAGAAATTCTCAATTTTTTCCGCGATCAATTCACGAATTAATTTGGGGGAAATTCCATAAAAGAAATACCCGCAAAAGAATCATAGGTCTGTGGAAGAATTTGGAGGGGGAAATGCTGCACAGCATTTTTCATTATGCAGGACTTTCCTTTTCCGTATGCAAATCGTGCGATTTTGCACACTATTTCAAACCTTGCCCCTCAAAGAACTATCCCCCTCCCCCCCTCCAGAAATTCTTAAAATGGCACCCCTGTTAATAAGGAAGGGAATTCTTGTATAAATATTTACAGAAACACTATTCACTCGTGGTTCATATACATAAAGAGGGTTTTATGTTAATAAGTTTATTTTGCAGCCCTGATTTTTTTTTCCTCATGAGCCTTTTATGTCCAAATTTTTGGACTAATGACTAATTTTTTAAAACTTTCGGAAATGAATACTTTGAAATTTTGGAACAGAATCACCCCTGAAAAATATGTTGCAAAAATCACAACTAGAAACAAAAAATGCGTTTGTGTTTTTTGCAAAAAAAAATCATAGTTTAAGAACAATTTTCGTAGCATCGTAGTTTATAGTTCCAAATCGTAGAAACTACGATTTTTTCGTAGCAGTTGGCAGGTCTGAACATGATGTTGGATTTGTAATGGAATGGGAGCTATTTCTTTCAATGATCAAATGTCCCTCATCAGTGGTCGTCAAAACTCTGAAAACCATCAAGATATACTTAGCAATCATTTGCTTCCTGTTGGAGAAATTTTAGAGGAGGAAGATTTGATTTATCAATATTACAATGCTTCAACCCATACCACTAACTCAATGTCACAGTGGCGTAGATCAGTTTTGAAACTAGCCAGCACATAGTCCTGATATAAGCTCAATAGCCAACATATGGGGGTATTCTCACACGTAAAGTTTACCAAATTGATAAGCGATATTCTTCAGTTAAACACTTAAAATGTGCCATCAAAAATACTCGTTTTCAAATCAAGCCAGAAACAATGCAGGACATGATTTTATTGATGAAAACTGTCTATTGAAACTCATTAAATAAAATATTGTAATAATCAAGTATTAACTTTTTATTATTATCTTTCTATAAAAAGTAAATAACTACAGTAAATTCCCGACTGTCCAGGCTAATGTAATGGAAGGGTAGGTTGGATAACAAAATAGCCAGATAGGCCAGAATTAGAGTCCTGCATTGGGCCGGGTTACTTGCTTTTACCCGAACCCGACTTGACCCACGGTTTGGGTCGAGTTAGCACTATATTTTCCCATTGCAGTTCGGGTCGTTATGGGTTTGGTTGGCTTTCATTGTTTCGGATTTGGGTCGATTTTGGGTTGGCTTTTTTACTCTTGCGGGTCAGGTTCGGGTTGACCCGATTTTTTAAAAATAATGTCCAAATTATTTTTTCACTTTAAAAGTCTATATAAACCACAAATCAAAGTTTCACAAAAAATAAAATGATGCCTGTCCGTTTTGTCTAGTCATTTAGAATTCGTTTCTCGAAGTTAATATACATATGCTTTTTCAACTATTGGTATGATAAAGATTATAACGAACGCTTCTGCACAGCCAAAACATTTCTGCTGAATAGTTACAATTCTAACTCTTGATACTCCTAATGTTGTTATGACAAAAAACTAACTGTATGGAATACAGGAAGAAAGGAAAGATCATTTTAACAATTTGGTGTGCATCGTATTTTTAAACTACTGTAGAAACATAATGCACTTTGTGTGAAGACTCTGGAAAGAATGACTAATAACTTCTAGAACTTCCGTTAAAAATCTATAATGTTGAAAATGTAAATGATGTACAAGACGTGGGAAATTTTTCAAAATAATAACTGTTGACAATGATGATAAAATAAAGGGTGAATGGCAATTGTGTAAAACAAGGTGTACCGTTATAAGTGAACTTTTGAAGCTGCAAATAATTTTAAAGCATATTTAAAGACTAGATTTTTAGTTTTATAACATTACATCTATCGATTGAAATATTATCGTTTCTACTTTCTTTGCTTTCATTGTATCAAAGTTCGGGTATAATTTATCATACCTGTAATATTCATTTAATTGAGGGTGAATTTTATTATAATAATAGTTTTATTTATTGATAAAGAATGTAAATTTTTATTAATCATATTGCATTAAAATATGATTTACTTTTCTTTCATTTCGGGTTCGGGTCAACTTCAAATGGAATTTTCAGGTTCAGGTAGAATACAACCTGATCTGTGCGTCTAAGGCAGACAACTCTATTTAGTGAACACTTTTTCAATTCCTAAAATTTATATATTTGAACGCTTCTATATCTAAATAGCAGGCACCTCTCACTCTACACCAGGGCTGCGGAATCGGAGTCGGTGTGATTTTTCGGTGAAAAGAGTCGGAGTCGCTAAAAAAATGCCGACTCCGACTCCAATCTTTTTGTTGAACAGTTTGAAGAGAAATAAAAAATAAAACCAATTTACACTTAATTTTAAATTTATGAACTGAATTATAATTTTATTTTTTAACTCTATACATTAATAAATATTTAGTTATTTTTCAGTTTATTGACATGTTAATGAGTAAATATAAGGCAAAAGGACGGATGTGATTTTTTTTGCCTACATCAGTCATTAAATTGATTCATTTACTTACTTCTTCAGCTCATAGACGACACTATTGTACAATAATTAAATGAAAGTGAATTTTGAAAGGTTTTTGTTTCGTTTTATTTTTCGTAAATTAAGTCCAACTTAACCCGAATCCCATGTCGGTCCGACTATCCAACCCAATGAAGTAATCTATCTCAGACAAAAACAGATGTTTCAATGTAACCTCTGTCCATCCGTGTTCGGGTCGGGTCGGGTCAGGTCGGGTCCTGAAATTTATATTTTAGGTCAGTCCGAAGCAAACCGGAAAGAAACCTGAACCATGAACCCGATCCGAAATTAAACAAAATCAAAATTTTATTGGAATTATGAAAAAAAGTCATCTCTAACAGCACTTTTATCTTTTGCGTAGGAAAAGGTATATATATATACTTATTTGACTTATAAGTTAAATGATATTATAGATTTTCTTTTCAGAAATCGGATCAACCCGACCCGAACCCGCAATAATAATTATCAGACTGGCCCACAACGAAAAACATTTAGCGCCAACTCAGTCTGAACCACCGTTCGAATCGAACCCTAACGAATGCAACAATCTACTTCAGATAACAATGGATGTTTCAATTATCCTTTGTTCAACTTATACTGCCTTATTTTTCAATATTCCAGATAAAAGAGAATGCGTGTAAAATATAAAACTGTTTAAAGCCGCTATCACTACAGTATAGGACAACTCATAAAGAATTTTTCTCATTAAAACAAAAAACTGCAATTTTCTTCTTAAATATTTCTTACCCAAAACTTAGAATTTTTTCTATTTCTAAGCCCCAACTAGATTCTGTCAAAGGCCGGGTTGCACCCAACACGAATCTGAAATTTTTGCTGAAAATCAACCCGAAACCCGACAAAAGGAATTCGTCAACCAAATCCGAAAATGGAAAAAAAAGTCGTCAATCCGACCATAATTCGAGACGAAAGAAAATTAGTTCATATTTTATAGAATAAACAATTATAAAAAAAAAGCCTACAATTTTTTTTTTTTTTTTTGTATAAAAATGAACTTAAATACACTCATTAATATTCAAATATATAGATTTTTCATTTGAAAAATATTCAGTACATATTTTCTTTTGAAAAATCAGGTCAAATCAAAAGTGTCAAAATCTGACTCCAAACATTTAAAGTCTATCTGATTCAGGCTAAATTTTTTATCCTATCCGATGGAAGACTGTAATTCTAACCTACTGTAGAAAAAACAATTATTTCATGAATTTTGAGAGGAAAGGGAAGAAACTCATTTCATGCCTCAAAATGGCTGGCTTTTTCTTTTCTTTTCTTTTCTTTTTTTTTTTGTAATGTATATTTTTAAAGATTTTTTTTTATTTTCTCACTTTTTTTTCATGATTATTCCCTATTCGTCGATCCCCCCCCCACCCCCCACCCCGCCTAATCTCCCTGAAATTGGCATTAATTTATTTAATATTTTATTAGTATAGTGCAGATGTAGATAATAGCATTTACGTCTATGAATAAAAGGCGATGACAACTTGCCAATCTTTCACATAAAGTGCGGCCGAAGCATAATTTTCTTTTACTCATTCTGTTCAAAGTTCAAATTGAAAATATCTTTGTTTCTTAAGCAGGAATATGTTCTTTTCGCGTAATTTGGTTTTAATTTGCAGCTGACAAGATCCTTTGAAAGAAAAAGAAAATTTGCTTTGAAAGAGAAATCCTTTGTTCGTATATGTAAATTCAAATTATATTTAGGTAAGGGAATCTTTTTAATTGTAAAATAATTACTATTTTTATTTAATGTATTGCATATTCTGAATCGAAATTTATAAACGTCCACTATGATTATACAGCGGTTATAAAAATAAAATATTAGAAACTAGCATCCTTCGCCCGCTACGCTGGTCGGTTTCTCTAAAAGAATCTTGAAACAAACGAAATATATCTAGCAATGATGAAAAAAAAATTCTTAATATCTAATCAAGTATCCGTAAGTGTTATCTTATTTGTATAATCGTACCTTATCCAGTTAAAATCAATGTTGGCGACATAATAGATCTAAAATGACTGAAGTACTCGTGTTTAACTATATTTTTAGTAGGTTTGTTATCTTGAATTTCCTAACTAAAACTGCTGCTGAGATATGACGAAATGACCTAAAATTTTTGTCCACCTCTTTAACACCCTTAGGAGGGGGGGGTGGGGGGGTGATTTCTGAAATTCCTGAAAGATGTGTTTAACTATTTAATAGGTTTGCTATCCTGAATTTCTCGCTCCTACCTAAAATTACTGCTGAGATATGGCGAAATGATTTAAAATTTGTGATCACCCCATTAAAGCCCATTAGGTGGAAATTTCTAAAATCAATAAAATACATGTTTAAGTATGTTTTAGTATATTAGTTATTCTGAAATCCATGCCTCTATCTAAAACTGCTGCAGAGATATGGCGAAATGATTTAATAGTTTCGACCCTCAGCATTAATTCCCTTAGGGGGTGGGGATTTCTAAAATCGCTCAAATACGTGTTTATTTATTTTTTAATACGTTTTGCATCCTGAATTTCTCGCTTCCACCTAAAACGGCTGCGGAGATGTGGCCAAATGTTCTGAAATTGTCGTACCCCATATTTTAACCCCCTTAGGCGGGATTTCTAAAATCGCTGAAATCCATGTTTAATTATTTTTTTAGTAAATTTATTTTCTGGAATTTCACGATCCTACAAAAAACGGCAGCTGAGATATGGCCGAATGTTCTAAAATTTTCGACCCCTTCTTTAACACCCTTAGGGGGGCAATTTTCAAAAATCTTTTCTTAGTCCGCACCTATGCCATAAAAAGATTTTTCGCCTAATCTTTATGCTTCTAGGTTCAGTAGTTTAGGTAGTGCGTTTATTATGATTCAGTCAGGATAAACTCTTGGGGTAGATGTGCTAGTAATAGACACCCTTCAATGTTTATGGTTTATAAAAAAAAAAATAACCAATAAAAATTTACCTTTTATTATTTTTTTCATAACTCCCCTTTGCATATTTTATCATTTTGCATTATTGTTGACACTCTTTAATCAAACCAATTAGGAAGCAAAAAATAATGTTTAGAAGTTCCACTCTTTTTAAGTGAAAATCTTAATGAACATGCTAAGAGCTGGATTTATTTAATAAATTTATATATTCTTTATTTTCTTGCAAAATTTGCATTTTTTTGTTTTGGTAGTAATAGAAGTCTTTGAATTTTATATACTGATAGCCATTTATAAAATTTCCTTTATTTTTAAGGTTTTAAGAGGGTTTAGGGGTCTGCACGGGCCGAAATTTCCAGGCCCCGGCCCGGCTCATAGAAATAAATCGGCCCGGCCTGATACAAAAATTAAAAGTTCGGCCCGGCCCGAGTGAATTTCTACAAAACATCGATTTGGTTAAAAATTCGTCTTGTACGAGAAGTTCTGACCAAAAATATTTATTTATTTTATTTTTATTTTTTTCATGCTTATAATCTTCAGCTTTATAAAAGTGCCGCAGGCTGCGATATTTATTTATTTTTAATGAATCTTTATTTCTTGTATGTAAATGTTTCAGTTATAATTAATATTGTTAATCCATATTCCATGTATTGAAGTGTTAAAAATCTGAAAAATGCTATACATTAAAATCTTCTAAGACGGAATTTCATAGAAAAGAAAAAAAAAAAAAAATGAGTTATAGACAAGTTCCCTTCTTTGATAAAATTTTAATAGTTTATTCTTTTTTTTATGTATATAACTCTGCCTTGCATATATTATAATCAGGCAATCAAACCAGTTAGGAAGCAGAAAATATCATTTAAGGGCACAGTCAAAGAGGGGCTCATATGGCTCAATCCCTCGCCATTTAAATAAAAACAATTAATTAACAGAAGTTCTTAAAGGTCTATTTTGTGTCTTAAATGTTTGCTTATTCATCTCTGACCAAAAAAAAAATTGTAATATTAATAAAAGCTACAGTAATGATGGAATTAGTAAATCTGCAGAACAGTGGCCTCAAACACTAGTTCTGCAGTTTTAATTTGAAATTATTTTATTTAATATTTAAAATAAAACTCAAAGTATAATTTATTTCGTATTTGTAATATTAATTATTACAACTAATATATCAAGAAGTCTCTGGAAGTTTAATTGTTAAAAATAGGGAGACAAAACTATACACTAATACTCAACTTTTTTTAAAAAATTATTACCTTTTAAATACCCCCACTGTCTCAATAATTTATAGCTGTAATCACCTGACACTTAATATTTTAAACTATCCATCAAAAATAATTAAAAATTCGATGTTCTTATAATTACAATAATTGATGCAAAAGTGAATGATTATCACAAATATTTTATTAATTACTGGTATCCTAATTGTTAAATTTATTTAAAGATAATTATTTTGTTTCATTAGTGTACCTCCATAAAATTCTAGTTCTAAATACAGTAATAAAAGCAATTATATGTATTACTTTTTATGGGGTGTGCATTACTGGAATCGAGGGTGTCCAGTACTGGAATCGAGGGTGCCCATTACTGGCATTTTAGGTGTTTTGATATATTTCTGCTATTTACAATTAAATTTTGATTAATATTGGGAAATGAGACTATGGGAATGGTTAAATATTGTTGATAAATTAATATAATATTGAAAAAAACTGGAATATAATGCACATAAATATTACTTAAAAAACAGTTTTTGGAGAAATTCCTTAAGGGTGCCCATTACTGGCACATCTACCCTATTTATAGATGTATAGATATATAACCCATATAATCTGACTGGCAGGATTTCCTGCTAAGCATTATAGACAGTTTAGTGCTTAAAAAAAAATCGGTTGACACCAGTTTTTTTTAAATAATTTTCCCCTTACTTGAAGAATGATGTATTAGATGAAAGGAATATTACTCCTAAAGTGCCGAGTAATTATCCTCATATTATAAAAATGTAGTTATCTACATTTGAGACTGTAACGCCTGTATTTATACTTTACAGTTTATATACCAATTTCAGACATTAATTCATACTTTAAAGACAATTTTAATCACTGTAATATATACAGGTCTGTTTCCATAAAATATATCTGATGTAATATTTAAAAAAATATGTTTGACATCACATTTAAAAAACCAAAAAAATTTTTAATGTGGCGTCTAATATATATTTTTAAAATGTATTTTATGGAAACAGACCTGTATATATTACAGTGATTAAAGTTGTCTTTAAAGTATGAATTAATGTCTGAAATTGGTATATAAACTGTAAATTATAGATACAGGCATTACAATTTCAAATTTAGATAACTACATTTTTATAATATGAGGATAATTACTCGGCACTTTAAGAGTACTATTCCTTTCATCTAATACATCATTCTTCAAGTAAGGGGAAAATTATTATTTTTTGAAAAACTGGTGCAAACTGAACAATTTAATTTTTTTTTAAAGCGCTAAACTGTCTATAATGCTTGGCAGGAAATCCTGCCAGTCAGATTATATGGGTTATGTATCTATATATCTATAAATAGGGTAGATGTGCCAGTAATGGACAGCCTTAAGGGATTTCTCTAAAAATTGTTTTTTAAGTAATAGTTATGTGTATTATATTCCAGTTTTTTTCAATATTATATTAATTTATCAACAATATTTAACCATTCCCATAGTCTCATTTCCCAATATTAATCAAAATTTAATTGTAAATAGCAGAAATATATCAAAACACCTAAAATGCCAGTAATGGGCACCCTTTGTTCCAGTAATGGACACCCTCAATTCCAGTAATGGACACCCCATAAAAAGTAATAAATATAATTGTTTTTATTACTGTATTTAGAACTAATCGAACGAAATTTTCGGCCGAAAATAGCAATATTACCGAAATTAGGTTTCTGTTTCGGTCGATCCTTAATCTTAATTACTATTTAATTTTGAACACTTTTTCAATTTGCATTATCTATATATCTCCAACAGATAAAAAATTAAAGCGCATTTCAATCTTTTTGAGAAACCCTGTGTGTATGCCGGAGTCGGAGTCGATTGTTTCAGAAATCCAGGAGTCTGAGTCGATCATTTTTCCTACCGACTCCGCAGCAATAATAATCAAAATAAGCAAAACATTAACATAATACGTAAGCCTAATTCGTAAAAAAAAATGAGTAAATCTTATTTTACTGTTTATTAATAAATGATTGTATAAATATGAAAAGTTATGCATAAGATAAAATAGTAAAAACTTACAGTTTTTAGTTTTTGAAAAGTCCTTGATAGATGGCTGCTTCTCCCTGTTAGCCTTCTTCTGACGCAATATTCTCCCATTTATGCAAGCAGATGATATCAGCTGGCATCGCTTCCTGCTGTTGACTAATGTACAGCATTGCTGCTTCAATCATCTTGAACACTCCCGAATGTGGGATGAGATTTTTCCTGCCATCCTCCTCCTCTTTTTTCTTATGTTACTTCTCCTTGTGTCATCATTTCTACAATATCCTAGTCAGTTAATTCATTAACTTCGTCATTTGTCATTCATTCTGTAATGTCCTCTGCATTGACATTGTCAGAGCACGGTATATCTTTCATCAACGAAAGGAGTTTATCGTTCTCATTTTCCACTTGAGTTTCCCACACGGGTTTTTGTCTACCTTTATGGCTCAAAAGAATGACCTTTCAATTACTCTATTTGAAATTTCTTCCCATGCTTCTGCCACCCACCTTATGACATCTAGCATGTCAATCTTTTTGCGAGTGGTTATTTAGTCTTCATTATTATCATTCTCTGATATCAACAAATGCAGAAGACTCTGTTGATACTTTTCTTTATCATTTTAAGGATGGCCTGCTCCATCGGCTGACAAATAGCTATCACATTGGATGGTAAAAATTCATCTTTTATGTCTCCATTTGAGAGTTCATAAATGGATGGATGCGAAGGTAACATTGTCAAGAATTAGTAGAGCTTTTCATGGCAAATTGTTGTCTTTCATTTGTTTTCTACAGTTGGTACGAATTCATTTATGAACCAGCTTTTAAAGATCTCTGAATTTATCTATGCTTTCTTTTGATATGTGTAATATAGGGGTAGTGATCCCTGATTTTTCAGTTTTTTAAAAGCTCTAGGTTTGTTTGACTTTCCTGTTAAAGTCAACCTAAGCTTATGGTTTTTCTGGTTGCATTACTACAAGCCAATATAGTGACTCGTTCCTTGCTTTTTTTGTATCCCGCAGCAGTGGCTTCTTTCTTTGATGCAATCATTTTTGTAAGGAGCATCTTATAATTTAAACCGGTCTCATTGCATTTGTACAACTTCTCCCGAGAAAGTTCCTCCTGTTGAATAAGTTTAGCAAGATAGTCTTTGAACAAAGGTACAGTCTCTTTATCAACAGATAAAACCTCCCCACTTATGATAATCTGATGAATACTTAATCTTTTTTAAAGAGATGTAACCATCCTTTACTAGCATTAAATTCTGAATCTTCTCCTTTTAATAGTTGGGAAAGTCCCAATGCTTTTTCCTGCAATATCGGCCCAGTAACAGGCAAGCCATTTCCTCTTAAGTGTTAGTGCACACCAAAAGACTATACGAATATAACCAGGAACAGTGGCAAATAACGTCCACACTTGTTAATATCCAAAGCACAACTGACAAAACAGGTTATCAAGCCTTAACCTCCCACCCCTCCCTTCCTGTCTGTCATTACTCTACTATTGCATTCAGCAATCCCTTCTTGCTCCGTCCTGTCGTGAGTCAGCACTTTCCCACAGACAGAAATCTGATTGTTTCGGCCACTTGCAACATTCCTAATTTTTTTTTACTAGGCTGGATAGTCAGGAGTTTACTGTACTGTGCTTAAACTTTAGCCATGGTAATTTTTGTTCTTTTGTTAAATTCAATGGGTTCAGATAAAATCAAAAGCATAATTGTGTTAAATATATTTTTAAGCTACAGTTTGTAGCACATATGAACATGGATTAAAATTAGAATGAAAATTTTAAATTATTTTGAAAATTGCTATTATGCTTAAACTTTTGACGCACATAGTTTTAAGAAATGTGTGGAACTAAAGAAGAATGCATACAGAGTTAAGCATAGCACAGAATATTTATTAAGAAGTGCACAAAAATATTCTCAATTTACACCAAAGTAATAACTTGGAATAATCTAGAACAAATCAGACTTTTAAGTCGAGAAAGATTTAATATATTACACACAAGTTCTTGTGAGTCCTCTATGTGCACATGTAAATAAATGCTGTATGTTGTGACTGACTGTGGTGTGCATTCTTCTTTAGATCCACACATTTAAAAGGAATATATACTAAATATATTATAAAACTCTTTTATGAATGTCTGTTGTTGTATTGGCACTGTTACATTGGCATTTTAGTTATCGTAGGGTATGGCCATGGCCATGAACCTTATAGAGTTTTTAATTTTCTTTTTATAAAACAACCTTAACACCTTCAATATACTCTCCATTTAACTTTATACACATGTCTAATCAATGATTCCATTGTTGGAAACATTGTTCAAACTCATTTTCTTGGCTGTAAGCTCCTGCCTTGTTCTTTTCTTCATATCATTAAAATGATGCCCTTTCATGTTCCTCTTCACTCGTGGAAACAAAAAAAAAAGTCTCACAGAACGAGGTCAGGTACATAGAGAACGTGGGGCAAAGGACTCAATCTGTGTCGTTTTAAGCCAAGAACTGGCAAACTGCATGAGCAGGTGCATCTTTGGTACACCCATGGAGGGAGCTAAGGAGGGACTCCTGAGACTAGACTAGTTATATAAAGTTTTCTGAAATTATGAAAGATTATTATGATTTTTTTCATAGGTCCTTAAAAGATCTATTTTTTTTTTTTTTTTTTTTTTTAATATTGATTTTCGCCCATAATTTTTTCTTGTATATAAATTTTCTTATGAAATTTGAAATATTAGCATGTTTAATATTTATTAATTAAACAAATTTTGAGTTTTTGTAAACATGTTACAATGAGAAAAAGAATAAACTTTATATGCAGACTAGAGTAAGAATAGACAATAAAAATTTGAAAAATGCAAACTGAATGTAATTAATTATATATACAGTGTGATTCATAAATATTGAAACAATAAACAATCTTCTTAAATATTTCCCCTAGGCACATACTTCCAATCGCAAAGTTTCACAATAAAAGATGTAAAAATTGATGAGATAAGTTGCAACTCCATAAGAGTCTATTTGAGAAAATACAAAAATTAAATTTTTATACGGCCCCCGTAGGATAAAATTTCCAATTAGGAAATTTTTCTTTATCAATTCCTGAATTAAACAAAAATTTTCTTCTTGATTTCTGCAAAATTCACAGAGATATTAAAATCCAAAATTAGGGATTTACCCCACTTAAGCATACCTCTGAGCAACGCAATATCAGTTCATTTGAAATGCAAGTTAGGGATCGACCATAAATTTACACATTATTAAAAGTCGATATAAGACAATGCCTTAACTTTTAGATAAAAAATAACAGCATATAGATTTTTGCGTTAAACTTGCGTGAGAAATGTGCTAGAGGTCTGCATGAGACCGAGCTTGCCGCCAGGTCCGTAATCGGCATGGCACAGCACGCTGGCCGAGCTGTGTCTTTATTGTTCTTAAGATGTGTCAGGCAGGCAATAAGTTTTGTAAAAATAGTATAACGGTAATGAAACTTCTGTTAACGGAATCATTGGAAATATATTTTAATAAATTACACAGAAACATTTTCAAAAATCTACTTTTTGTTATACAGCTTCAAAAGTTATGATGTTTTAAATCTATTTATTCCAAACGACATTGTTTTTTAAAAATATATCTTTATTCGAATGTAATAGTGGAAGAGTATATACATTAACCTTGAATGAGAAATAATAATTAACCTTGCTATTGCATATTTTTTTAATAAATGCCAAGCTCCCACTAATCTTTTATTATAAGTATGTTTATTTGACCCAGGTTTAATACGTTCGAAGCAGAAACTCTTTTCAGAAATTCAATTGATTAAATTCGACTTAAAGCCTTTAAATTAAGTAAGTCAAAGATTCATTAAATAAATTTCCTGCTTTTAAAGCAAACTACGTATGTGTACTTGACCACTGCTGGTCATCACACGGTGCCCTCCAAAAGGACCGCCTCGGCACCCACTGCAAGGGGGTCGGTACGAGAACGGGCTAGTCATTCTGACCGTGCACCGATATATCTCATAAGTAGGGTCCCAAGCAGGATTGTCCCGCTTTGGCCTCCTCTGGAGCATTGCACAATCGGGGTACCACGGACCAACACTCACGTTGGTCAATGACGATCCCCCGAACGCCGACCAAGCAACCCGGCTCAATAAATCTCGAAAGAGGGGTCGGAACAGGTTCGACCTGATGCAGAGCCACCGTCACATCATCGAATCCTAATCGCGTTACACTTCATAGGAAGAGCCCGTGCTCGGAAACTAATGAGGGGGACTCCACACCTGCTTACTTTACCGCGTGCCGAATCCTGCTTTTAAAGTGGGTAACTGTTCTAATTAATTTACATATTACGGAGGATTAGTGGGAGGTTTGGCAGCTATGTTTTTGTCATGCAAACACATAGTAATCTAAAATATACTGTAACATTTTCGTATAAATATGCATGCAGTATTTTTTTAAATAATCTTAATTGTATCTTAAGGAAAATGGAAATTTTTTGTGCATATTTCGGCTTGTACAGAAGTCTAAAATATGCACAGACACCTGTCTAGATAATCTCTCTGTTCTAAAAAAAAGTAACTACCGCTGTCGCCGCCGCCGGTTTTGAATTTTTTGTGACCGGAGGTCTTTCTTCGTTAATATTAAGAAAAATAATGCATACAAAAATATGAAAATCGGTAGTATTATACAGAAATGTTTGATAAACACTCTGATGCAGACAGTTTTCAAATCAAAGAATTATTTTAAGAGACATTTAATGCTAAAGTTGGACAAAATCGTTCGACTAAAAAAGTTTTATAGGAGCAAAAACTATACATCGGAATTTAATAATTTTTAGATAATTTTGTACGTTATAATTTCCCGGTGTGCAGAATTCATTAATTTTTTTAATTTGACTCATTTTTCGAGGTTTCATTTCTATTTTAAATTCAAATTTTCAGCATTTTGAGAGATATTTTTTACTTATTTTAGAAAATTGTACTAATTTAACCTGTTGCCAACTGTATAAACAACGGAAACTATAATGTTTGCTTCAAATTAAAAATTTATTTACATGTGACTATTATAAATAGAAAAGATACTTTCAAATTAAAATTAAATAATTGCGTATAAAAAGCAGGAACTTATTGAAAATTACGTCATAAAAAGTATACACGTGAATTTTAAAAGAGAAAGGATATTGTAAAATAATAAATTCATTAACATGTGTTAGAAGTCTTAAATAGGAGAAATTACGTCATATTTACGTCACATTACAGTTATTACATAAAATGAACACAAAATAATATTGCAAAACAGTTTAAATTTAGAAATTGTGCTAGACATTTATTTGATATTTTGAGAGGATCTTATCAACTATTTTTGTTAGGAAAGTGCAAATAATATTTCATTTCTAACAAAAGTATTTTCGCGTGAATATTTAAAAGAGAAAGAATAGCTTGGTCAAAATTACGTCAGATTAAAAACGATTAATTTAAAATGTCTCATTTAAAAGAACTTTCTTTTCGCTTTGTTAAAAAATACTAGGAGACAAAGACTCTGCTTACTTAATTCCTTTTATATTAGCTTATTTTGAAATGTTGTTACACATGTCTACGTCATCAAGTTATTTTGATTTCGACGTTTTATTTGTATTTTTATTAATGTTGTACTAATTTATTTGTTCTTTCGTTATTTAAAATAAAAATTATGTCAATTTGTATAATTTGGCGAAATTGGTCGACTGGATAATCAAGTAGTACCGCAGCGGATTTGGCGTTAAAATTCCCCAATCAAAGAGAAATGAATAGAAATCCGTTTATAGGGAGATCGCCACTATTTTTTAAATTATAATTCAATCTTTCGAAATCTTTTTAAAGCCAATCAAATTAGCGTGTATTTAGAGTCTGCGGTGTCTGGACGGGGGTTGGCGAGCGTAGCTCGTAGGGGGCCGAGCCCCCTAGTAAATTAAATAAAATTAAGTGCATTGCCCATGAAAATGGTTTTCTTTTGCATCATATCAATAAACCGATCTATGACCTTAAACAATAAAGTGCATAAAAGAAATTTATGTCTCTAATAAACTTAAATTTTGTAACTTTAGCTGTATACCAGATTTGTATGATAGACTTAGGTATGCTTTAAACAAATTTAATATCTGTACCTGAGAGCCAAACTATCGAAAGTCACATTTTACTTATTTTTCATAAGGAGGAAAAGAAAGAAGATTACTATGCTAGGCAATAAGTGACTTACAATATTATAAAACAGAATATCTCTGAAATAACTTATGATACAAATATAGCGATAGTTTGGCTCGAAAGGGAACGGTTTCTGTTGTATTAAAAGCTGATAACATAAAATTTGTCATTTTTGGACATGACAGTTTGGTTGTCAGGTACAGATATTAATCTTGTGGTTAAAAGAACAGTAAAGCTAAATTACTTAATCCATAACAAGACTTCCCTATACCAAAAGATGAAATTGCGTGCATATATATATAATCATTGATAACAGACACACAAGAAAATAAAGTATGTTTGGAATGACCACACTTAAGTTCAAAGACAGATTAAAAAAGCACTTAAGGCTCCTGTCCCTGCAGGCGAAGACACTCACCGTAGCTAATGCTAAACCTATAGGGAGGTTATTTGCTAATATCTCGTTTGCATTTCGACATTAAAAACATTTTTTGGATTAGGTAGCTGAGCTCTATCTCTACATCATTCCTTTTTTACTTTTTCGATTTTGATTGCAGATATTTTTTATAAAGTTGCTTTCACTTTCGAAACCAGTTTTGAAAATGAAAGTGTCATTCTAAAAAATATCTGCAACCAAAATCGAAAAAGTAAAAAGGGTGTGATGTAAAGTCTGATGCCTTGAAACCTCACGAATTATTAAAATGGTCATATCTCTGAGTTTTGCAGATATCAAGATGGAATTTTTTTTTGTTTAATTCAGGAATGGATAAGGAAAAATTTCCTAATTGGAAATTTTGTCCTACGGAAGCCGTATAAAAATTTAATTTTTGTATCTTCTAAATAAGACCCCTCATGGAGTTGCAACTTATCTCATCAAATTTTGCACCTTTTTTTATTGAACTTTGCAATTGGAAATATGTACCTAGGAGCAATATGTTAGGAGATAGCCTATT
Source organism: Maratus speciosus (assembly GCA_963932465.1). NCBI lineage: Eukaryota > Metazoa > Arthropoda > Arachnida > Araneae > Salticidae > Maratus > Maratus speciosus. The sequence continues at coordinate 90,854,925 of OZ010786.1, read as the reverse complement.
GTTTCGATATTTATGAATCACACTGTATATATTACAAAATTAAAAAAATTTCGCCAATGTTAACTTTATTCTATATAAATTTCCCTTTTACTAATATTCCATATATTATACCAGCTTATTAAGTTAAAACCCCTTTTATTATTTAAATCCTTATTAAAATTCGCTATTATTTTTCGGTTTATTCCCTCTAAATTTTTTATTTAATTGCTAAAATATCATAATTCATAATTTATCCCGTCTAAAAAACCTATTTATTTAAAATCATTCTTTTATTAAAAAATATCAAGGTGTCTACTAGAACAGGTGTTCCCAAACTTTTATACCTACGTACCACTAAATAGAAATTCATACTTCCGCGTATCACCAGGTGACAAACTCAAAGCTAATGCAGAAAAACTTGTGTAAACAGTTTACTGTTTGAAAGCAGAACAAACGAAAACAAAACAAAAGATTTCGGAAAAACATGCAAAGGTATAATTTATTTTTTATAATTTATAGTGTATTTATCAATATAAAGTGAATAATTTTTGGGTGGCAATTAATGGATGTATTTAAGTAGAGAAGATAAATAATACATCGCTTTGTTAAATGTCGAAAGAAAATACACATTTGAAGTCGCCTTGCTCCTCATTTTTCTTTATATAACTACAATGTTTATATCAAAAGATAAATAGATTTAAGAAAATTTAATGTGAATAACCTACAATAACAAATTCACATACCTTCTTAAAATAAACTGTTTATTAATGCAGGATCAAAACTCGTTGAAATAAGTAATATACACACATAAAATATAGTAATAGAAGAAAACTTTTTATTTTTTTTTTCAGGGGGGGGGGGGGGGAATAAAAAAACCATATAAGTCCACCGCTTATCGTGAGGCTTGACAAATCGGCGCCGAAAAAATCAATTTCGTCAATCGTTCGCAGAAAAAATCGCCAATTTCGTCAAATTATCGCGCACAAAAACGGCAATTTTGTCAAAAGATCGCAAAAACGCGAATTTCGTCAAAAAATCGTGGAAAAAAACGCGAATTTCGTCAAAAAATCGTGAAAAAAAACGCGAATTTTGTCGGAAAAAATGCAAAATTCATCAAAGGATCACAGATAAAACATGAATTTCGATTCCCCCCCCCCCCAAAAAAAAAAAACCCCATATAAATCCACTTCTCATTGTGAGGCTCGACAAATCAGCGCCGAAAAAATCAATTTCGTCAATCGTTCGCAGAAAAAATCGCCAATTTCGTCAAATTATCGCGCAAAAAATGGCAATTTTTTCAAAAGATCGCAAAAACACGAATTTCGTCGAAAAAATGCAAAATTCGTCAAAGGATAGCAAAAAAAAAAAAAAAAAAAAAAAAAAAAAGAATTTCACCAAAGGGCTGCAAAAAAACGCATAATTAGCGACAGGAGGAGATTCCTCCTTGTGCAAATCCATGCGGGGGGGAATCGGTGTGGTCCCCTCTAAGATATAAATCCAACACTAAATCCAACACTTTTAATGGCTGTTTTCATGGAACAGACAAACAAACAAACAATAACCAAACACTTTTCAGGTGTCAATGACCTCACTGACATTTTGGCAATTAATGAACAAAAAAGGATTATGTCCTGTCAAAAGGCATATGGTGCCATAATTTTTGACACTATGGGTTGAAGTGGGGGACGATGCCACTTCGTGTACCTTTTGTTGAATCTCTACAACAGAAAATTGACACCGTTATGCGGATCCCTTTAAAGTGTTGAAACTTTTTCATTATTTCAAAGAAACTGCAATTCTGCAATTCTGCAAGAGCTGAGTGGAAGAACATGTTATGCCATATTTTCTTAAAAATTATTTTATCTTTTGTACGAAGGCCTTATCAGGTATTCTATCACAGCTAAAATATAAGCTAAAATACCAAAATTCTATTCAGCCTTGAAGATTTAAGACATTATTGATTAATATTTAATATTTTATTATTTAATAATGCAAATAATATTAATATTTTTTAATATTTAAAAATTAAATATGAATAAGTTTTTTTGATAGAGTTCAGTATCACACCTGTTACTATTTTAAACACATGGTATCAAACAGAAAATAAATCATTAAAATTGACAACAAAAACTTTCACATCACATTTCTTCAAATGTAGTTTTTGTTACTTAACATGTTCTTCCACTTAGCTCTTCATTTATGTATAATGGTATTTTTGAGGAGTGCTCTATTGCTTGAGAAAAGAATGGGATTCGTAGCAATTTTTTCAAAGAAAGAAAGAAACAAGAAAAAGAAAGGTTACTTGAAAAAATTAAGCATCTTAATGTTTTCTCAAGAAAGTCACTAATGTGTAAAAAATGTACTGTTATTGTCACCTACATTAGTAAATTTCAAGGGGTATTTGATGAATGAATAAAAAAGGATTATGTCCTAATCCTAGTCATTTGAAAGCTAAAATGCATACAGTGTGTTGATTTCTTAAAGGCCAACTTAATAAATTGGTTCTTCCCTTATGTATTTACATAATGAAAGGCCTTCTATGTGTTTTTAACTGAAAATATCACCTTACTGTCACTCACAGTTCATTGTTTGGTTTATCATTTTTCGCTTTTTTTCTGAAGATTATGAAGAAATATACACACACTTAGATGACACATTTTGACTTTAAAGGATGTTAATGCCCCTTCAGATTTATGAAGGGGATCCTCTTTCAGAAATCCGATATTAAAAATAGACGTGATGGTTATGTTTTTTAGCTTTCGATAATTCGTTCTTATGTATTTTTTAGTGCTGAATCCAAAAATGACCTTCTTTTGTACTATACCATCATGTCAGGATTTTTCACAAATCGCAAATTTTTAACTGTTGAAATATTGCGAAAATCTGCTACTATAAAATAAACATAACTTTTTTCATAATAATTTATTCATCTTTTTGCTTATACTATGCATTTTTACAGTTAAACATGTAAAATATTGTGTATTTAAAATCCTTACAATTTTATTCCATGTGTGGAAGTTTCTTTGAACTGCTCACGCTCTGCTTCACGCTTTTCCTTTTAACTTCTCTATGGGGTTCATCTTGGTATCCTCTTTTTATTTTGGCGGTAAATAAGGCTGGGAAATTAGTTGCAGATGCATTTAAAACATTTACCTTCTTTTGTTAAGGCTGTTTGTTCTCAACTGCTCTGCTCAACAAGTGCAAAATGTTTTGACACATTTACAAATTCATTTTTTAACGGAATGGTATAAAATTGGAAGGCCTGACTATGGAAGCGATTTAGAATCAAACAGTGTTTTCCATTTTTTGATAAATTACCTATTGAGTTATAAGCGATTTTGAAAACGTAACAAAGACTTTTTCAACCTTCCTTGAGTGGTTATTCTTCTTTCGAGCGGAAATTCCGGTTCAAAACGCCCACTTTGACAATATTTTCTGAAAGATCTATTGCGTTTGCAAAAAAAAAAAAAAAAAAAAAAAAAAAAAAAAAAAAACGGAAGACACAGTTTGATTACATAATTTCTGAACAACAACGCCTGCTAGTTTAATGCATTTCTGAGTAAAAATAAACTAAAACTTATGTCATAAAGTTGCCTTTTTGGATTTGAGAATAGCCTTAAGGCTTTGAGAGATTTTCGCTATTTGTTTACTCTTTAACTTTGAAATTTACGATTTGCCAAAATCCTGACATGGTGGTTAAAAATGAATGTCATTTTCGGATTCACCGCTAAAAAATACATAAAAATCAGCTATCAAAAGTTAAAAAACACAACCATCAACATGTATTTTATAGTATCAGATTTTCGCTATTTTTTTACTTTTAATCTTTGAAATGTAAAATTTGCAAAAAATCCTGACGTGATGGTTACAAATAAAGGTCATTTTCGGGCTAAAAAATACATAAAAATGAATTATCAAAAGTTAAAAAACTCAATCATCGCAGGTTATTATATAATAAGAGTGTTGGTTAACCGAGTGTTTCGGTTAATCGGACATCGGATAATCTAGAGTCCATAATATTTTCAAATCGCATTAATTATTTCATATTCATTTAATAATTAACTGCAAGGAATGATTTCTCCAACAGAAATTATGATTACGGATGCACCAAACAGTGATTTTGACCGAATACCGAATATTCGGCTAGCCAAATAGTAACTGTTATGCCGAATACTGAATATTCGGCCAGCTGAATAGTAACTACTCAGTCGAATACTTTTATATCTCAAAGTTTAAAGGTATTAAAATGTTAAATTTAAAAAAAAATACATAATATTTGAAACAGAAACTTTCATTTTGATAAACAAGAGCTTTTTTCAAGTAAACTTTATACTGAAAATATCTGCTTTGAGTTATTTAAGAAGAGGATAGTTATAAAACTTTTTTAATTAATAAAATTTTAAATTTCATGGCTGTTTCTGTGAATTAAAACAAATTAATAAAATTTTTTTAAATTCCAAAACAAACATTCTAAAATCAAAGAGAAATTGTAAAAAAATTGGAAGAAAAATTGTACAGGATCATATATTATTTGTTTGTCGGGAAGAGACTAAAATAAAAGTAAATAAATAATACAATCTATTCAAATTTTATATGATGGCAACTCAGCAAGAATAACTTTCTACTCCCTTTGATTAAGCAAGGAAGTTTTTAAATGCATCCTTGATTGGTGTCTGGAGAGGGCGATCATTTTCAGAGGTTGTAACCGTTGTTCTTAAAATCTTAGCAAGAAACAGATTATTTACTGGACAATGTTCAGGAACTTGCATTTGTACATAATCAATTTCTATGAAAATCCTCGTGATTGTTTAATTTTCTTAAATAATACTTAACAAACAGCAAATAAATAATGTAAAAACATTCTCTTTTATTTAAATATGATTCTGTTTCTAATTATTCGGAATATCTTTATAAGTTGACAGTTAAAAGTAGAAATTGTGTAAGTTTTTTAAAATTGTGTTTTAAAATTTTTTTTAAGTATTCAGTTCGACTGAATATTTCGATATTCGGCCAAACCGAATATTCGGCATGCCGATTTGTTTGATAATTGGCCAAACCAAATATTCGGTAACATGGCCGAATACCGAAGACACATTGAATATTCGGTGCATCCCTAATTATGATTATGTCATGTTACTCAGTATCGCCCCCTCCCGCCCAAAAAAACGATTCGCTGGATCTGTCTTTGGGGAGGGGGTGAAAGGTCACTCAACATCTACCGAAGCATTAATTCCCTTTATCTAAAAATTCTAATCAAAATTATATTAAAATAAGAGAAAGTAAAATGCTGTCAAAGCAGTAATAACATAGAGCAAACACCACGAACCGGTGAACTGACAAATTAAGAAATAGGAGGAGTGGATTGAGCTGTTTTTTTTTACATGTTACATTCTTTATTTCATTTCACGTACCAGTATCGGACTTTCACGTACTAGTAAACAGAGCTTCACGTACCATTACTCGTACGTGTAGCATAGTTTGAGAACCCCTGTACTAAAATATTTCAATGCTTTAAATCTTATTCTGTGGCAATAAATTCATTTTTCTTTTTAAATTATTGTCTGGTGGGGAAAAAAGCTATTTTTAGCTGCAATCTCGACAGCAGGGATTAAATTGTGTTTACACCTTGTGCATCTGGTTTCAGGTTAGAGAAAGTTCTTGAACAATGTTTTCGCATGAGGAAATTTATTTACTTCTATATTAATCTGACCAGAAATGTTAATAAGCCATCTTAAAAGTGATTATGATTGGGAGAGAGGAATCAGCTGTCTTTATTGTAACCTTGAGCCAATGTAGTTTAAATACTGATTCAGCAGCCACATACGAAGAGAGAGAAAAAAGGTACAGAGCAGTGTGCAGAACGGTGTACAGAGATGTTTGCAGAAATGTGTGTAAAAAACAGCGGAATAAGTGTAGAAAGGTGAAATGTAGTGGTGTAGGAAACAGAATGAGTAGAGTGGTAGTAAGAGGAGAATGAGATTAGCATGTGGAAAGCTGCATAGTAATGGAACGTTGTTTAAAACTTCGAAGTTTGATGCAAGTGAATTCTATTTTTATCATTGACTAAATTGAGCATTTCTCCTTAAAAACTATTTTTGATTGTGTAAATAAAGTTGGATAATGTCCCATTTGACTGCATCGTTTGTGTTTTTCATCTGGTTTCTTCTTCTTCTTCTTCTTCAAAAAAAAAAACCATCCTGCCAAAAACGTCTGTGCATTTAATCTGGAAACCCAACTAAACCCGATTGTGGCCAACTGCTCTTCATCATTTCACCACAAATATGTTCTTGCAAAAAATTCTTGATTAGTACTATTTATTATAACACTAAATTTCACATATGGCAAGGGAGCAGATTTCCCGTTCTCTCACTTCTAAACAGGGACCCCAACAGAGTTGTATAATATAGACGCGGAAATTTTCCGCAAAATTCGGAACTTTGCGGAAAATTTTTTTGAAAAAAAAAAAAAGGAATTTTTGTTCTTGTAACTTTTTTTTTTTTTAAATAACAAAAAAATAAAAATATTCTCCAATTTTATGTATGATTTATTTATTATTTGCCAGGGGTGATTCTGTTCCGAATTTTCCGAAAATTTAAAAAAATCGGCCATCATCCCAAGAATTCAGGCATAAAAAAGTATAACTTAAAAATATTGCGAATTTCAACAAATGGTCGCCGGAAAAAAAACAATTTCGTCAATTGTTCGCAGAAAAAAATCACCCCTTTCGTCAAAGCATCGCGGAAAAAACGCAAATTTCGTCAAAGGATCGCGGGAAAAAAACGCGAATTTCTTCAAAGGATCCTGAAAAAAAAAAAAGGTTTCGTCAAAGAATCGCAGAAAAAACGCAAATTTTGTCAAAGGGGCGCTGAAAAAAAAAAAAAACGAATTTCGTAAAAGCATAGCGGAAAAAGCCGAATTTTGTCAAAGGATCGCGTAAAAAACGCAAATTTCGTAAAAGAATCGCGGAAAAAATTAATTTCGTCAAAGGATTGCGAAAGAAATACTAATTTTGTCAAGGGGCCACAAGAATAGCGCGAATTCCGTCAAAGAATCGCGAATTTCGTGAAAAGATCGCAAAAATACACGAATTCCACCAAAAGATCGCGAAAAAATTGTGAATTTTCTCAAAGGATCGCTACTTTTGCAAAAAAAAAAAGAATAAAACGCTGTCAAAAGATAGAAGAAATCCCTTGTAAATTTCTTCAAAAGATCACAAGTTTTGTCAGAAGATCGCAAAAAACAGGCAAATTTAGTCAAAGATTGCGAAAAACACGTAAATTTTCTCAAAAGATCGCAAAAAATACGCGAATTTCATCAAAAGACCGCAAAAAATACGCGAATTTCGTCAAAAGATCGCAAAAAATAAGTGAACTTAGTCAAAAGATCGCGAAAGGAACTCGAATTTCGGTAAAAGATCACAAAAAATACTCAAATTTTGGTAAGAGATCGTGAAATTACATGAATTTTATCAAAGGATCGCGAAAAATAAGCTAATTTCGTGAAATGGTTGCGGAGATTTTATTTTATTTTGTGATTAGCTGAATTTAGGTCCCTAAAGGTTCCTTTTTATGAGAAATATATGGTCTTTTTTGGTCCCTTTTTACCATTTTTTACTACAAAAGTTGAGTGGGAGTCCTGTATGTTGTATTCATAAGCTTTTCTTTGATTAGTTAAAATTGCTGCTTTAAAATAATATTTCTTAAAGCCAAATAAACTGATTTTTTTTCTTCCTGCTGCTAATTTTCCATTATTGCAATCTGCACCCAATTGTCGTTTAGAATGCCCAGAGTTAGCAAAATGTGTGGAGAAATTTTATCTATGTAATTATTCTTTCAAATGTTGCAATATTTTAAAGATAGCAATCATTTTAATTTTTTGGAGTTTATTAGCATTAGAATTTCAGTCTGCTCCAAAAACAGAATTTTAATTTTATTGCTACAAAATTAGATTTTTACTGCACAGAAATTGATTTTACTGCTCCAAAATCAGATTTTTGCTGCTCTAAAAATTGATTTTGCTGCTCAAAAAATGGATTTTACTACTCCAAAATCAGATTTTTGCTGCTCCAAAGGTGCTCCAAAATGGCTTTAGTGCACTTTTATCTCTGCATCAGTCTCTTTAATGATGATACCTATGAATAGACCTCTCCTTATAAAATGTGATGCAGTTGTTTCAGAAGCAATGCCAAAACAGAGTGACTGGCATTTTGTGCGAAGAAGTTACAATATTAAGGATTGGGCTGTTTCTTAATGCATTAACAAAATAATTGATAAGAATTCACCTTTACTTATCATGGATTTTTAGCTTTATTATTTTTTTAACTAAAATAAATATTCTTTAATTAATATCAATTAATTTTTAATTTAAATGGTAATTACTTTAAAACTACTATTTTTAATTAATATCGTCAAAATAATATACTAACACATTATTTTATTAAACATTAAATTAATTTGAAGAAAGTTTTTGACCCAATATCTGCGTGCGCAGAAAGTTTTTGGTTTTATACAAGTCTGGACCCCAATAATCCAATCTTTTTGCTCAAAATTAATACAAATTGTGTCGGCTACAAATACACCATGAAGTTCTTCATCTGAGTCTTTGCCCCAGGTTCTTACGTAGTCCGTCCCTGGTCAATGAGAAATTGCAGTATTGTCAATTTTTTGCGATACGAAAATTCTCAAACCTTTCATATCTCAGTTCTTTCCATTTTCAAAACAGGTAAAGAAGTATAGAAATACTTTCAAAATCAGCTAAATAAGGAAGGGCAAATAATATATACAGGGTTCGCACAGACTCCTTAGACTCCTTGGAAACTCCTTAGAAATGAAAACATTCCCAAGTAGTACTTAGAACTACTTAGATAAGCAAACCACTACTTAGAAACTCCTTATATTCTATTGCGGCTTCAGACGCAAGCGATATTGCTGCCGAGGGGGGGGGGGGGGAATCGTGATTGAAAAACGCACGGTAAATCCTTTATGAACGTCATTCATCTGAAGCACAACATTGATTGGGTAGGGTAATCTTAATAGCAGGGCACCCACTAGGTCCGTTTTTCAATTATTAGGTCCGTAAAGACCGTTTTTCGACACTGTTAGCCGACCTTAATTAAAAATTTTATCGATGTTTGGCATTTAGAAAAGAATCTCGAAAAAATCGCGTTTTTCGCAAATATGTTCCAAAAAAAATAAAAATAATAATAATACCGTCAAATATCGTCAAAAAAATTTCGTCGAGGAAAAAATTCGTAAATTTTGTCAAATGATCGGGAAAAAACGCGAATTTCACCACCCGATCTCTGGAAAACTCGGATTTCTTAAAAAGACGATAATTACTTAAAAGACAGCGAAAAACGCGAATTTACTCAAAGGATCACGAAAAAACGCGAATTTCGTTACAGATCGAGGAAAAAAAAAGCAGATTTCTCAAAAGATCACATAAAACGCGAATTTCCTAAAAAATCGCGATAAAATGCGAATTTCTCATAGAAAGATCGCGAAAATCACGCGAATTTCCTCAAAAGATCTCGAAAAACACGCGAATTTCCTTAAAGGATCGCGGAAAACACACGGTTTCCATCAAAAGATCGCGAAAAAAAACGTTAGTTTCGTGAAACGATCGAAATAAAACACGAATTTCCCCAGAAGATCGCGAAAAACACGTGAATTTCCTCAAAAGATCGCGAACAACACGCGAATTTCCTCAAATAATCAGGAAAAACACGCGAATTTCGTCAAAGGATCGCAAAAACACCCAAATTTCGTCTAAGGATCGCGAAAAATACTCAAATCTCGTCAAAGGATCGCGAAAAACACGCGGTTTCCATCAAAAGATCGCGAAGGAAACTCAGATTCGTTAAACAAACGAAATAAAACGCGAATTCTATTAAAAGATCGCGAAAAAAAGCGAATTACCAGAAGGTCACGAGAAAAAACGCGAATTTCTCCCAGAAGATCGCGAAAGAAACGCGAATTTCATTATTAGATCGCAAAAACAATGCAAATTCTTCAATATTTCTCCTTCAAAGAAAGCGATTACCGCTGTTCTAAAAGAATAAATTCAAAACTTGTTATATATTTTCTTGTATGTTGCATTTAGCATTCTTTTGTTTTGCCTTTTTAAATTTTCTTTAAGATGTATCATGTATGCGATATACGTAATAAGTGTTTGGGATTTGACATCTCTATTTATATGACCTAGGGCTGATTCTAGTCCGAATTTTCCGAAAATGTAAGGCATTCATTTCCGAAATCTTTAAAAAATCGGTCACCAATGCGAAAATTCGGACATATGGTCGCGAAAAAAATTAATTTTGTCTATCGTTTGTCGATCGCGGGAAAAACGCAAATTTCGTCAAAGAATCGCGAAAAAACGCAAATTTCGTCAAAAGATCGCGAAAACCCCCCACAAATTTCGTCAGAAGATCGCGAAAAAACCCACAAGTCTCCTCGAAAGATCGTGAAAACCCAAAAATTTCGTCAAAAGATCGCGAGTAAACGGCAAATTTCGTCAAAAGATCGCGAGTAAACGGCAAATTTTGTCAAAAGGTCGCGATAAAACGGCAAATTTCGTCAAAAGATCGCGAAAAAAGCCACAAATTTCGTCAAAAGTGCGCGTAAAACCCCACAAATTTCGTCAAAAGATCGCAAAAAGCCACAAATTTCGTCAAAAGAGCGCGTAAAAACTCACAAATTTCGTCAAAAGATCGCGAAAAAAAACCACAATTTGCGTCAAAAGCTCGCAAAAAAATCGACAAATTTCGTCAAAAAATCGCGAAAAAACACGAATTTCGTCAAAGAGCTACGGAGAAAATGCATAGCTAGTGTCGAAAGTGGATTCCCCCCTCCCCCTCTCTGGTGTAACTTTTCAGAAGATTTTCTGTGAATTTTAGAATTTTTTTTTTTACTCAAAATTACCCTTGTGACTTCGGGTTATATCGGTCACTGCATAAAAAAGTAGATAGTCAATTTTGTGTTTAAACTTACGAAATCAATAAGCAATATATTGTGAATACTATGCAATTTCAGCACTAACAATTAAATTCTAATGGAGTAAAATTTGTTTTTGAAATATTGTTTTCTCTAAATTGGGCATTAAAAATTGGAGTGTGCATACCACATAACGGTGCAGCATATAAAAACATCGACAACAAAATAAAATGGCAAATCCTTAAAAATTTTTCGACTCCTTGGATTTTTTGGGTACTCCTTGGATTTTTTCTTTCCAACTCTGTATGAACCCTGTATATATTACATCCATATCCTTAGGATGCAGTTAAGAAAAGAAGGGTCCGAATGATTAGGAATGTAACAAACAAAGTTTTTTCTTTCCAAATTCAGCTAAAATTTCCTGAAATAAAACAGTGCTAATTATTTCTCTGTCTTTTTTTCCCCAAAAGTTATCCTACATAGTTTAAACATTAAATATTAAAGTTTCTGTAAAGCAGTATAAAACTAAAAAATTAAGAATAAAATAAATGCAAAATAAGACTAAACAATATACCATCGACCAAAAATCTATTGCCAAACTATAAGATTAAATGCCAATAGTGGTTGGTCGTAAATGTCACATTCATTTGACTTTAAGCAAGTTACACGTGTTTACGTCATCAAGTGATTTTTATTTCGACGTTTCATTTGTATTTTTTGCACAGATGTCATATACGCACATATCCCATATTGGCACGATTTTTTTCTGGAGCCAATGTCACATATGCACCGGTACTTAACTGGCACCAAAGTGTCGTTATATTGCTTGATATGGCTACCTGGATGTAGGTGATATGGCAACGAGTTTTCACCAAATTGGCGTCGGAAAAAAACGTGCCAATATGGGGCATATGACATCTGTGCCGTATTTTTTATTAATGTTACACTAATTTATTTGTTCCTTCGTTATTTAGAATAAAAATTATGTCAATTTGTATAATTTAGCGAGTGGTTTGGCGATTTATATAATTTGGCGAAATTGGTCGACGGGATAACTAAGTAGTACCATAATTAATAATAATAAATACATGTATAGACAAAAATAAAAATTCATCAGGTTTGTTTTCATAGCTGTTTATATATTTTGGCCACATATCTCACTTTCTGAAGTTCGAATTGCGCCAAGCTTTTTTAAAAAATGAGCTTTAAGGGAAAAGTACCTAAATAAATAATTAATAGAAATAACCAATTATATAAACTAAAACATTTTATTTCGAGATCAAAGCATTGTTTTTAATTTCGATTAAAAAGTACATGTATTCTAGGATAACTTCAGTTCAAATTAAGTTGACAGCTTAATATCTCATTCCATAAACCTAAACAGTGATTCATTCATTGTGAACCGTAAAAAATATTAAACCACTGAGGTAATCATTCAGAAAGTAAGTTCTCCAAAAATCAATGGACAATATTCTTATGATGTTATAGTAGGTAAAATGGTGACGGTATCGTTTGTTTATGGTTTGAATTCACAAAAATTTTATTTTGCAGTGTGTCTTAGTTACATTACTTTATTGTCATACTTATGACCTCAGAACAAAAGCATATTTTTTCATTATTTAGTTATTAAATAATTAAAAAAAAATTATAAATGCGTGATTTGAAGAATTCAAATAATTTTCTTTCTTAATACTAAAAAATAACATTGACGTAACAGCGGGTTTAAGTTAAATAAGTGTAACTGTTTAATTCTGTTGTAATATTCAAAATAACTGTATTTATTAGATTTCAGTAAACAACATCAGGGCCCGATTAAACTTTGAAGTTAGAGGATTTCAATGTCATTTCGGGACTTTTCTTTTGGAGAAGCTTTTCTAAATTCCACATATACATGGAAACTCTTCAGTGTTACAAATATTATTCCTAGGACTGACATAGCATCAGAACGGCCGGCAATTTTACACAAGTTTTTGAAAACTACTTTAAATCAGAAAGTTTATTAAAAACTGGTTATGTCTTTTTTATAGCCGCCCATACAATTATGATTATGACAAGTTGTAGCTTGTAGCCAATTTCGCCAACGTCGTAACCAAAATCGTGTCTAATTTATTTATTTTTAAGAATTAACAATCTAAATTGCCCAGTATATGAATTAGAAAAAATGTAAACAAAGATTGAATAGACATTACTGCAAAAAGCCTCAAATCCGCACAATACTTGGAACTAAACTATGCAGATTAGTGGTCTTCTACTGTACACAGTTTTTCATAAATGTGTTTTGTTCTTAAAATGTGTTATTTTCATTCTCACTGTGGGACAAGCGAGAAAAACTCATATTCTTGAACATGAGTTGTATATATCTTTGTCTAATTTTCCGTCATTTTTGATGGGCTACCACCTTTCTAGTAAATATATAAACTTTAAGAATAACTGTAAGTGCATGTTTATTTCATGTAGTTCAAATTAATCTGCTATCTTTGTTATAATGTGTTAAGCATATTAGCAAAATTCCATATTGTCAAATTAAAACAACAAGAAAGTTGTTTTAAAATTTTAATACAATCTATATTACATTTTCATTTACCTTCCATCACTTTGATTATTGAGGAACTAAATGTCTCCAATATCTTTAAAGTATTTTAAAACATATAAATTACACTTAGAACCTTTATTTATTTATTTTAAGCTATACACTCTCAAAAAGTCTGTGAAATGAACGAATATTTACGTTGATTATACAGTACAGGACCTCAAATCCGGAATCCTAAAATCCGGAAGACCCAAAATCTGGAATAAATAAGGAAATCTGAAATTCCGCAATGATCCGGAATAAATAATTCCTGAAAACGCCCATAGATGGCACTACGTGCGTCACAGTTTCCAACTAAGCTAGACTAAAAAATTACACTCAACTGAATAAGTTTGTTGCAATGTTTTTATATTAGAGTTTTAGTCCAAATACTATTTGCTGACTGAGTTATCGAAGTTAGTGTGTGCACAAATTTTTAATTTATTTAAAAAAAAACGTTTTTTTCATTTAATAGAAAATACAAAAAGAACAAATAAATAACCACAAGGAAGAATTATTTTTAAAAGATGTGCAGATTTAAAATATTTATATGTAATGATATTTTACTAATCCCCCCCCCCCCTTTCTCCTTCAAATTTTCAACAAATTTCATTTTTCGAAAAATTCTGTTTGTATGCACCGTACCAAAAATATTTTTTCTTTAACTCAAAGGGAAAAAAAAATATCTACGCAAGGTTTCTTTCTGCATAACAAAACATACTATCCATCCAAAGCTGATGATCTCATTCTGATAACGTTGATTTTCCGCTTCAGAGTTAAACAAGTTGAATAAACAAAACAAACTGCAGATATATATCTTGTTTTTCTTTGCAGTTATTCTATAGTGGCTTTTTTTTTTAGGGGTACCTTATTTTTTAATTAAAATTTTTTACACAGGCTAATTTACTATTATTGCAACTTGCTGAAAATTTGAAAGAAATTCGTCAATTAGCAACGGAGATAGTTATTTTTTTAATAAAGAAAAAAAACGGGTTTTGCTCTTTTTTTTCCTGTTTGCTTGCAATTCAATAATTTCTTTCTCGTGCAATCAAACAGTCCTTTTTTTACGAAAAGAATAGAACTTGAATAGATTTCCTCTTCTTTTTGTTTATTTTTAAACTTTCTTAGAACATTTTATTTTAAAAATTTAAATATTTCTCTCTTTATTTTCACTGAGTCTAATACTGCAATTCGCGATATAGACTCCTAGGCCTAATTCGGCTCTCATGAACGACGACACATTTTCATTTTCTAAAAGGTGTTTTAATGTTGATAATATCCTTATTTTAAATTCTTTTTTTATAATTTATATTTTTGTCTGTTTACTTAGACTAAGCACTACACGGCAATCTAACTCGGCTCTCGTGAACGATGACGCATTTTCTAAATTCTTTATTTTCAATTATTTTTTGTAATTTGCATTTTTGACTGTTTATTTACTCGAAGCGTAACATGGCAATTCACGGTATAGACTGCTTCGCAGCATGTAAAATTGTCACGGGCATGTACTGTATCTGTTTATTTATTGTTTTGGTTAAGGACCTGAAATCCGGAAAATTCCGAAATCCAGAACAATCGCAGTCCCAGCCAGTCCGGATTTGAGGTCCCATACTGTATTTTATTATAGAACGAAAATGTTCACTTAAATTTGCTCATTTCCCCCTCAAAATATGAAAAAGTGATTGATCTGACCTAAGATTTACCTGAAATCCTCCAGTCTAAAGTTGCAATTTCATCAAATCATAGGGGTGTTACTGTAAAAAAAGACAAATGTTTCTTAATCTGCAAAAATATAAAATAATCATGCAAGGAAATATTTTATAACTTCTTCTGAGTTATCCATGATTCTGAAAAGCATCTTCCTTCATCTCATGAAACCAGAAAACCAATATATTTTCGAAATTTAAAGAAACATTTATAAAAACAAAGTTCCTTTTGCTGCCACTAATTTTTAGAAACAGTTCCGAGTAGTTTTTATTGTGTGTAAGTTTTCTAAAACCTGAATATCTGTTTTTGGGATCCTATCAACTGTCAATTAAATATTTTCAGCAGCATGATTGAATTTAAACATGCAAGAGTAGCAAAATAATATTAATTTAATGTTAATTTTCATGCTGTTAATGTATCATGTTTGCCTGTAAAACATAAATCGGAAAAACTAAGATACATGTTAGTTACAGTATTTTATCATCAAATATATTAAAAGCATTCAGAATTAGCCCCGGCAAAAATTTTCAGATCTTTCTCTGGCTGGTTACGGCTCTGTTCAAATCAGCAGAAAGAATGTAAGTTAGGACCCGACCCGTCCCATCCCATCGAATCATGTGAAAGAAAATTGAACTGAGCTTGGATGTGGGTTGGACTAGATCTGGAAACATGTAGACCTCTAAAATATGCTAGCCCCTTCCAAAGCGTAATCCTAGGTTCATCGCTGAGGTGCACTGTCATGGTGAAAAAACCAGTCACTCATCTGCCACAAAATGGGCCATATAACTCCACAATTACTTCAATCGTCCATCGTTGGTCTTCAAGCACAATTGCACAAACTTTCTCAACATTTTCATCCATTCTGGAAATTAAAGAATGTCCAGAACAAAGTTTGCCATCGATCAACATTTCATTTTTTTTTTAAACGAGAAAAACCTCTCGTACACTTGAGTTTTTCCCATGGCGTCATCTCTGTAAGCTGTTTGAAAAATAAAAACTGTTTCTACAGCATTTTTCCTGAGCAAGAAGCAAAATTTCACAGTTGCATGCTGTTCGCTTAAGTCCAACATTACCAAAAATGAGAAGCAACCGAAAATGCTTTTGAAAAGAAATGCAAGTGATCAGACACAACCTTCCCTGGTGACAGCACTGAGTGTATTGAACCCAAAACAAGTTGTGTGATGTGTGAGAAATAATGTGTTCTATGCAAGCCCCGCCCACAGTGCTGCCATTCTGGTTATACAGTAGAAGATCTTTATAACGCAAACCTAAAAACGCAAGGTTGTGCGTTATATAGAATTTTGCGTTATATGGATCACATCATTAAATTCACCTAGTAAATATGGCCAAATATGTCTGAAACATATCAAAATACATTAGAATATCTTTATACTGCATTCCTTTTTACCAAGAGTTATCAAAATTATAAAATTTTGCATAATATAGGTCAGACATTGTTAAATTTACTTTATAAACATGATCCAAATATAACTGGCAACATCCCTTATATTAGACATTTTCAAAAATGTTTATTGTAATAATAGCATTTTTTTCATAGAAAAGTTCTTAAATTAGGAGATAAAATTGAACTAATGAATCAAATTTAGTCCTCTAGAGAGTAGCAATGTTTTTACAATGTGGAAATGCAGGTGCTTTTGAACTGCAAAATTCATTGTTTACATCTGAGAAGTTGTGCGTTATATGGAGAATTGCATTATATAGAATTGCGTTATAAAGATCTTCTACTGTATTTGGTTATCCCTCATATATATATATCATAAATCACGTATAAAAATTTCAGAAAAAGCATATAGATGTACTGTATTTTTCTTTTTTTCTTGTAGACTCCTATATTTTTCCACGAAAAATCCTGTATTTTAATTTTTTTCTGGTGGGAACTCTGAATGGTTGATAACAAAAGCATTATGCTTCATTGTCATGGTGTAAATCATGAAAAACAAAACAATATAAGTATGACAATTAACATCATACCCTGAAGATTTTATCATATTTGTATGAGAAATGGTAAGAATCACATTAATGTGTCATTGTCAGGTCTCGGAGTGGTTCCTTTTTTGTTGCTATATTTTAGTGTTTCTTTTTTTCTTGCTATATTTAGTATTTGTCTCCTGTATAATCTATATTTTTCTGCTTTTGTCTCTTTCTCACTTTTTTCGATCATCCTTTATACATCGATTTTTATATAATTTCCTTTTTTTAAAATTTTTTAAAGTTTATTTTTCAATAAAATTTAAAAACTAATTAATCAACAATGTATTCTTCCTTGTTGTTTGCAACTTCTTCCCAACGTTCAATAAGATTTTCAATACCTCGTTGGTAGAAATCCCCCAGTTTCGACTCGAAAAATTCATCCAACAAAGCTCTCAATTCTGCATTAGTATTGAACGAAACTCCGCTCATAGCATTTGCAAGAGATCTAAAAAGGTGGAAATCTGTTCGTGCCAAATTGGGATAGTACAGCGGGTATGGCAGCAATCCCCAGCTATGCGTTTGATTGGCTTCCTTGGTCATATTGGCGATATGAGTGCGGGCATTGACGTGCAGCAAAAGAACTCCATGTTGCGATTAGGTCTTTTCTCTTGAATAGCCGTGTTGAGTTATTCCATCTGTTGAACACAGAGTTCTAAGTTAACCGTTTGTTTCCGTTCAAGAAATTCATAATGGATAATCCCTTTCCAGTCCCACCATACACACAACATCGTTTTACGTGGATGAAGATCTTGTTTCACGCGCGGTGTTGGTAATTTACCAGGGCTAAGCCATTCCTTGCGCTGCTTCATATTAATGTATAGGCACCATTTTTCGTCACCAGTAACGATTCGGTAAAGAAATCGTTGCTTGTGTCCATGAGTTGAGCGGTGAGGAGCAAGCAAACCAGCGGAGATTGTGGCTCGCTGATTTCTGTTGTTGTCACTTGAAGCATGCGGAACCCATGCTCCACACTTCTGAACATTTCCCATTGAGTGAAGATGCTTCTCTATAGCAGTGTGGGAGAATTTCATTTTCTCTGCGAGTTCCCTTGTCGTTTGATGCGAATTTTCGTGCAAAAGTTGGTTTAATCGATCTTCATCGAACTCAACTGGATGGCCAGAACGAGGTGCGTCATTGATGTCAAAATTTCATTTTTGAACTTGACATACCAATCATGAGCGGTTCTTTCAGCTATGGCCATACACAGCACAAATGTTGCCATCAGCAAGGTTGCAGCCAACAACCTTGATTAAAAGCAAAGAGGAGGAGGTGTCGAAAATGCTCCGTTTTCCCAACTTGACACTCCATTTTACGATCTGAATTTTAACACAAATTAACTCTATCCAAAAAACAAAATATAGATTCCGATAGAAAACTTCTATTTAAAAAAACTGCGGGAACTTAGTTGCCAACCTAATATAATTTTTCATTGACCCAAATTTACCAAAATTATTTTTGTCAATATGCTAAATTGAACAAACAGAACGACAGAATTTTAATTAGTCCGTAACCAAACCAGGAATGAAAAGAAAAAAAATCAATACCATATTTAAATTTAGTAAGATTTTTGTCAAAAACTGGCAAATCCCTCTCTTGAAAAATGTCTGGATGGGAGACCCCCCCCCCTCCTCTCCCCCCCCACACACATACTTTCCTAAAATTGACAATTATCACTATTGCAATAACTAAAAGAAATTGGAATCGTTGATCTTCAGAAGACGACATCCAATTTCCAGGGTCCTGATCAGATCCTGTTGAATTCAGAATTTTTTTTTCCTGGATAAAATTTCTGGAATTCTATGAGAGAGTAGGGAGAAATTACACTTCTAGACATATTAGATGACCTAACCCAAGCTTAACAAACTATTACCCAAGCTAAACAAGCTTGAAAACTATTTTATTTTAATTGAAAACTGTAATAGTTGTTTTAGCATGCAATAGAGATAGTTTTTTAAATGCTCATGCTTAAAAATTATTTTAAAAATCATAAAAATCAGTAAATTGAAATACAGTTTTCACACAAATTGCATTTGAAAGATATTCGATGTTCTAAAAAAAAGGGGGGGAGGGGGCGGATACTCTCCCAAACCCATTTCTGGAATTAAGGTGTAAAAATAAAAAATGCTAAAAAGAGTACTAAAAGTCTATTTCTTTTTTTTTTTTTTTTAACAAAAAAAAAAAAAAAGTTTTAATTGCCAAGCTTAACAAACAGGAGAACGCTTGAAGTGTCAACCCCAGAAGTAACAGTTCAAAAAGAAATCCAAAGATATTGCTGTTTGAGTGTGTCACACAAGTGGAAGTGGAGAACGCTGAAAGTGCCAGTGATAAGATGTGTGGCAGCTGCTGGCCATCGCACAACTTGCTCTTGTTGTTATTGTTTACATCAATGGGATATTTTTAAGCAAATTAAAAAGAAAATAATAAGATAAATGTTTACAAATAATAATATTAGGTATTTAAACACTAAATGAAAGGAAGCTAGGTACCTATATTTTAAAGGGTTGACTCAGGGGCAATAGGAGTGAAATGGAAAACTCTGTAAGTACCAGAAGTAGGAGTTTTTCTTTTTTTCACTCTCTTGAAAAATTTCCTCTTTTGGACTTTATGCATTTTCCTTTTTCAGTCCTCAATTCATCACTGTTTTTGATAGAATGGGGGAATGCAGGAATCTCGACCTTTTTAGAGAGAAAAAAAAAATCTTGAAGTATTCTCACACACACACCATAATGGTAGTCAAGACTCCCTTATAATAATATCAGACTTGACAATCGTTAAGTTTCCTTTGTCCGCTGTACACGTGGTCAGAAACCACATGGTTGTCCTGTTACTAGCGCCATCTAGCATGAGAAATAGAAATATTTTTTAATCTGTTTTCCCATTTTCTTTGCAATATGCTGAATATTTGTAGCTTACAAATGATAGTTGTTAATTTAAAATTTTTCATATGTTCTAGACTTTTTTTTAATATCGTGGACTTATTTTACTGTTAAACAAAAAAAGTTCATTGCTGAATTCCGTTATGTAAATAATAATAATCAGGAAAGACAAATATTTTTCCATGAATTCGTCAGTGGTATTACATTAACTTTTGAAATAAGTAGATAGCATCTAGATCCTGAAAAAGTTAAATATTTTAATATATTTTCTCTTTTATATTTTCAGATATGTGATTTACTTTACTGCTGGTGTTTTGCTTCTTTTAACAATTATTTTCATGTTACAGTATTAATTTAATATCGTTCCTTTAACTTTTTAAATGCACACTTTCATTTATTTATTTATTTGTTTTATTTTTGAAGCAATGATTGGGGGGGGGGGGGGGTCATTTCAGCTTAACATACTTTAGGCTCAAGCTACACTGTTTTTTCATATAAAGTTTGTATGTATTAATCGATAAAAAGTTTCATAATCGGTTCCACAGCCACTTGGCATATCTTAGCGTGCCTGGTTTGATACATAATTAATATCCTTGTTGTAACTCACATGTGTTATGTGAGTTACTGTGTATATGAGTCCATATGTATGTCTGTATATGATATATAAAAGTTCAATGCACTTCATATATGTACTAAAATTTATCTAAGCACCAATCTTGTAATTAGCAGCCTTAATAATAATAATAACAGTAAAACTTAATAACATAAATAAATTTCGCGGCAATCAAAGTATTTTAGGAAAGTTAGAACACGGATAGAACAAAAAAAAATGACTGAAGCCATAAACACTTTTAAAAATTTGGAAACATAAAAAAGTTTAATCACTTGTCCCTCAGCTTTTTCCCGAAAAGATAAATTATTGTCATACTACGATTTTGCTGTTTGTAAATCTTGGTTTAAGATTTTTCATTAACCCTCTCACTGCGCAATCCGAGAGTTTCTTGGGCAACGTAAAAGTAGCAAAATTTGCGCAACCCGAGATTTCATCGGGGATGCATTTTCTTAGTCACATTAACCCGTCTTGATCATTCCCACCAATTACTTTTTATTGTAAATTTTGCTTTATCTAATCAGAGCATTTTCCCGAATAAATCAGCCGATAATTTTTGTTTTGAAAAACCGGTGGCAAAAGAATAAAAATTCTTAAAAGACGCTCATCACAGAGGAATTAAGTATGCAATTTTTGAAGCTATTTTGATAAAACAAGTTCACAGCGAGAGGGTTAATCAGACCTACAGCCAATTGGCTTATTACAGTAAGTGTACTTTGGCGTAAAACTAATTTTATTTTTAAAGGGCATAAATGATACCACATTGTTCTGGCATCGTGCTTTTTACAGCTAGCTTTGGCTGTAGAACAGATTACATAAAATTTGCTAATACTATATTATAGAATAAAAAATCGGTACTTTTCAATTCTTGGTGGGAGAATAAAATTTGGCAACGTAATTTCTGAAAACCTATTCACTATTTCATAAAGGAGCAATATTTTTCAATATTTATACAATTTGTTTAATATAAAAAAGCAATTAATCTATTTTTATATACAAATAAGTAAATTGTATATAAAAAACAATAATAATATCCATAAATTAAATTTATACATGTAAATTCTTATAAAACAAACTAACAGTTCATAATTTTTTGTTTTCCTAAGTGTTTGTATCATTTGGCAACAAATCTCAGGTTTCAAAGACCAAATTGCGCCAAGATTTAAAAAAAGAAAAGAAAAAAAAAATTCAAATACCTCTTTACTGAAAATGTACCAATAAATCTTGCATTTAAATTTTCATTTCCAACATTTTTTACATTTTTGAAAGCCAGAAAATAATTGTGCGAAATAATTTATTTTTTTCATATTTATTTTATTTTAGTGGAATTCGTTTTTCATTTTTCACTATACATTTGTTTACGATGTACTACTAGTAGTATGCACCAGGTGGCGTAACTTACCGGACAAAGTCAGCTAATAAGTTGGCAATTATTGCAGAAATTTTCACCCATAGACTTTCTCCGGATTGTCAAGTCTGATATATGATAAGGGAGTCTTAATGGTAGTAATATTAAATATTTGGCTGAATTTTAGGCTGAATATCTAATTTTAGGTAGATTTCGTAAGAAACATTACCTATTGCAGTTGTTACCATGGTGCGACTTTTGAAAAATTCCTTCATAACTTTTCATTATAGGACCCCAGGAACCCAAAACAACCCCCACCTAAAAAGTATATATATATATATATATATATATATATATATATAATATGATAATATATATATAATATATATATAATATGATAATATATATATAATATATATATAATATGATAATATATATATAATATATATATAATATGATAATATATATATAATATATATATAATATGATAATATATATATATATATGTATGTATGTATGTACTATATTTTGTCCGCACGATAAAAGTCGCAATTATGCACGGATCGTCTTCAAACTCGCCAGCAACTTTGAGATGGCCAATATCTCGGCGGGGATTGAAAATGGGCAAAATCGGCCCAAGGGAATGGAAATGGGGAGGGTTCAAAATTTTGAATACTGTCTTAACATGATTCTGATAAAACCAGCTCTTAAACAACAATGACAGGAAAAAAATAAATATTTTTCGTTATAGCAGTTGCCAACAAATAAAAAAAAGCAATAAAATTCTCACCACAGCAATTGCTTTTCTATTGCAAGATTTTCACGTGAAACATTAAATTAAATAAATAGTTTGACAAATTGAAAACAAATTGAATATTACGTCATAAGTTTTCTAGAGCAAGATTTCCGCATGAAAACTCAAAATGAAATAAATAGTTTGACGAATTAAAAGCAAAAACAAAATATTGTGTCATATTGGAAATAAAATGGACCTCAGCAGGTGAATATGTAACGTCATGTGAGTTTGAAGAAATGTATTAAAGCATGATAAAAACCTGACTATGGAAATATTAACTTATTTTAACACTTTGAGGTTCTCTGAATTTGCTTTAGCTATTTTTTAAACCTATTCCATATATATGTGTGTGTGTATTCGCGTATATTAGAATTTTCACAAAATGTTTAGCTCCCTAAAGCTCATTCTTAGTGAAGGAACTGGGCTTATCTCTAATCTTGATTTAAGTTTTGTTGGTGAATTTAGTACTTAACTTTGAAATCTACCTCTGCCTGTAGGCCCGAGCCGGCAGGGATTTTTTTTAAAATATACTCTTTTTATATTTTTTTTTTGCTTTCAAATTAAATAACAGAAATAAAATTTACACAAGTTAAAATTCATTTTTTGTTTAAAAATTTTAACAGCCTGGTGTATTTTTTAATATTACACTTCTGTAATTGCCATTCATTTCCCTTTGACTAAAGGATTTTTCAGCTACCAGGGCCACATCCACCATTGTCTTCATGATCGCTCTTTTGTGATTGATTAAATAAGATAATCACATATTTGAAAATCAGCTTATTCATGATTAAGTAATAAAATGTTGTTGCCTCCCAAATTTATAATGCCGAGAACTTTCTTTTAGATGTTGTAAGAAAAGTGTTTTAAATATGATATAAGTTTCGCCTTTAAATGCTTTTAGTTATAATTTGTTTTATAGTTTTCTTTCTTTTTCAATATCCTTTTCATAATAACACTTGAGCATATCCAAAATTGAAATGTTTTGATTTTTTGGAAATAAGCGAATATTTTTTTAGCGATGAATAATTATTGTATTACAGCGAAACTCGTTTAAGATACGCCTGCTTAAGATACGATCCCGCTTAAGATACGAATTATTTTTGGTCCCTTTTTACCACCCAATGCGATTATACTCCCTTTAGGCAAAATCGGCTTTTCAAGGACAAACGTCCTATTTTCATTTTCCCTTGGTTACCATAGTTATTAACCTAAAATAACTGCCGAGGAGTGACCAACGAAGGGATAAGGAAGAGAGGGCGTTTGTCCTTAAAAAGCCAACTTTTCCTACAGGGAGTATAGAGTGGTTCAATCCATGGATCAAGGCATAATTCATGTTCTCAAAATGAAATAACAAAAGTCGTGTTTTTGTACATCATCTACACCAAATAGATCATCACAAAAAGGATCTGTCCTGCCCAACTTGTGAGCCTATTAACCTCTTGGATGCCATGCATTTCCTGAGTACGTCCTGGGAAGACGTAACATCAACCACCATTGAGAACTGCTTCTGTAAAGCCTTTGACATCGACGGCACTTAAAACGTTGACATTGCTGAAGAAAAGCAGTATCAAGAAGAATGCAAAGATTGGGACTCATTTGTCAAAACTGACGATCAGGTTGTAACAAGTGAAGTTCGTTCTATCGTGGATCAGAAGAAGCAGATGACGACGCGGATGAAGGAACGGATGTACCAGCCATACCATCATTTGCATCTGTAATGAGCTCGTTCAGCGTACTTCGACTGTACGCCTCTCCGATGGATGCTGGTCCCTCCGTCGAAGATTTTTTCTACCACAACAAAAGGCAGAAAATTTCGTGATAAAATCCCGCCCTACGTTGCACCAAACCAAGGTAAACGACTTTTTTCAGCAAACTAAAACTAAATCACGTACTTTAATTTTGATAATGTATCAAATAATTTTTGTATCTTGCATGCATTTAGTTTGTCTTTCTAAAAATAAATTATGAAAATTTATTATTTTTCTTCTTTAACACTAGAATGACGGTAAGGGGCCATTTTGGCCCGAACCAAATGATTATATTTCGGTTCGAACCAGAAATTTCTTTATAAAATCAGCTTAAAAGACTTAAAGAAAAAATGGATTAATTAGAGAAGTTACACTTTTAAATAAATATTCTGGTGTTAAATATTTTTATAAATTTCCCGTCTTTCTAGTGTTAAGTATGCAGTGTATTTTAGTTTCTGTTTTCTAAAGATTAACAAAAATTTCGTTTTATTGTCTTTTTTTAATTTGACAGTGAGTACTGCATAAAGGCATTTTAATTCTGTTATTGTACAAATGGTGACTCAATAAAATTTTGGAGTAAAAGAAAGTTATTCTTTATTTCAAAATCTTAAACTTAAATTTCCTAGAATATCTAAAAATCGTTAGAAATGGATAAAATGAGAGTTATAAATGGCTAAAATATGTTAATAACAATGTGCACTGGCTTTATATGCATTATTATTCGAGAATCTATGAGATCTGGATAAGATACAATCCCGCTTAAGGTACGAAATGCTCTCGGTCCCTTGATTCGTATCTTAAATGAGTTTCACTGTATATGTAAAAGAAAACAATTCAGACCCAAATAAGTTAAGTATTGTCATTTTATCAGGTTCAAATGGAATTTTGGGTTCATTTAAATAAAATTTTCTGGTTCAAGTCAGATTATACACTCAATTCATTCCTTTGTTTTTCATTTGTGTGTAAATTTGTTCTTTTTTCAGTTTGAATATTTTTGAACCACCGTTTTAGAATAATTTGAATATTAAAAAGCTTACTAAATAATTATTTTTTACATTTTCTTCAAAATTTTAGCGTTTAAATCTACTTCATTTTTATTTAACAGATACTAGAAATTACTCGCCAGATTCTCTCATTGTATGATGCCTGGAAGTTATTTGATGAAAAGAAAGAAGTTCCTCTACTTTTGGCAAAAGTGCCTAAACCAAAAACTCAACCTACCAGGTAATATTGATATTTTATAAAATATTACATTAACATTTAAAACTATTTTATACTTTGTTACTAATTTTTAAATTTTCAATCAACTATATAATCTACTTATGTAGAGTTACAAATTGCTTAAACTCTTGTGAGGAAAAAAATAAAGTTGTGACCTTTTTTTAACCCTCACATTTTTGCACCTCTCAGCATTTTCATAAAAATGGTTGTAAAACTAATGTTAATTTAAATTTGCATTCCCTGTTTGTTTCTAAAATACACTTCATATCTCTTTATTTTACATGTATCTTAAATTTCAATTCTATTAAAATATTTTTATCTAAAGTCGATTTAAGTTGTTTTGGTAAAAAGAAAAATATGGGCAAACCACTTAGAGAGTTAAAAGAATTTAAATCATTTATTGTTGTAAAAAATGGATGTAATGTAAGTTTAAATCTTGTAAAAGCTAAATTAAATAGAAATTGGAAAGTTAAAAATATATTTTGTTGATACACGAGGGCAAGTCAGTAAGTAGATTACAAAAGCCAATAAAAAAAAGAAAAAACAAGATACATACTTGAAAAGCATGTTTATTTCTGTATATAATCGCCATTTGCATTGATACATTTGTCCCATCTCTTTATAAGTTTTCCGTTAGCTGCTGCATAAAAGTCTTTGGAGTCTCTCATTCATCTATGTACCTCACATTCAGTGTCTGCATCAGTTGCAAAACACTTGCCGATTAGATGAAATTTCAATGGACCAAACAGGTGATAATCGCTTGGAGCTAAGTCTGGGCTGTAAGGTGGATGTTGAAGTTGTCACCAAAACTCTTCAAGCATGACCTCGAGCACAGTCACCATTTTCAAATGCATCTTGTACACGCTCATCTTGTGCATCTGTTGTCTCATAAATTCGAAATTAGCATCTTGCAGTTGGATAGTGCTACCATTTATTAGTATATTTGGAAAATTTTTACTACTAATTTCTGCCCTCTCATATCAGTTTGTATCTACTTACTGACTTTCTCTCGTATATGTAACCCATGAACCTGTTACCCGTGACGACATTCATGTAGTACTAAAAAAAAAAAGATAAATGCATTAATTAAACAAAACATTTCACTCATGATAATTTAAAACATGTATAATTAACCCACTCTTTATCACAGTACTTGTTATTTATAGGGACCTTGACATAACTCAGTAAAAAAAATGGATATTTTGTGCCAGGTAACACAAACAATCGCATCCAAGTAAAATCGTGAAAATCGATCAATCTCTCTTCATAAAACAAAAAAAACAATGCTGGGAGAATTCTACTACAAAACTGTATTTTAGGTGGTATTTTTTTAAAAATTTGTATATGTATGTACTGCATCCTATAAGACTTTACAAAAATCTATTATAAAAAAAAAAGCTATTGACAACATATTTTTATTCTTTTAAAGCTAAAAGAAATGTGGAATTAAAATCCAGTTGCCAAACCACGATTTACAAACATGTTTCCAATATACTTTGGGCTCCTGATCCTTAATTTTGATATTGGCTGAGGGAAAATTATATTACTTTGACGCTATCATATTAAATCTTTAGGCTTTAAGACCGAAACCGCAATTTTCTTTTTAAAAATAAAGTAATTTTTATTTAAGAATAAACAGGCTTTAAGAATTAACACTCATAAAAAATAATTTTTTTTTCAGGCAGTCGAGTTAATTTTTTACCTTTTAAGAATGAAAAAAACTATTTTTTGCTAATCATGAACGTCATTTAGACATGGATAATTTTGCGTTGCATATTATTGACATATACTATTCATTTTATTTATTTATTTTTTTTACTTATTTCAATTAAAATTAAATCTTTATGTTAATTGTGTACAGACAATAGAGCATCAAGTATTGATAATAATTTTCTTTGAATAATAAGATTTAATACTATAAGCCAAGACAATTATCTTTTAACATCAAAACATAGCCATTTTATTTTTCATATATGACGTCACATTCGCCTCTGTACTTACTCAAAATTCATGCACCTTGTATTATTAGAAATACTTGAAAATTTCAGTTTTATTTTCAATATGATGTGGTCTGCTCTCTAATGATAATTCTTAAACAAAAATGCTAGAAAAAGTATAATATCTAAAGCGATAAAAATGCTAAAATATCAAAGAAAAAAAAATTTTTTTTTACTTTCTTTTTCATTTAGAAAAGCTTTTAAAATTATTGAGCACACCCATGGTTTGTACGTTTTGAAAAAAACTAGGTAAAGTGCTAGAAAATTTTCAAAAATGCAATGCTAGTCCTTGAATTTTAAAATTTCTTTTCTAACAAACAAAAATACATTCATACATTTTCACTTAAAAAAAACCATATTCTCTTTCCTTCTTAAAATGCCCGCTGCTAAAGATTACATTTTCTCTTCTAAGCAGTTATGTACTGGGCGTTAGTAGCTAATAAGCTCTGCTCAAAAGCAACCAATTGCAGTGAACATGCAGAAAGGCTTCGCAAACATGACGAAAAAGGAAAAGAGGAAGCTTTATCATTAGCGGACTCTAATTGGTGGTTGCTCACTAGTCGAGCTTCCCCACTCCTAAGCTCTAGTCATTTATGTTTAGCACCATTCCTTCACTGTAAAAATAGGATGACGTAATGATGCTCGCTGCCTCCACACAGATTAAAACATTTCCGGAAATTAAGGAGTTTATCTGGAAATGCAGGATAAAATACGGTACTATGGTAATTAGGGATGCACCAAGTAGTACTTTGGCTGAGTACCGAGTAGTTGTGTATAAGAAAGAACTACTGATACGCACATGAAGTGAGCTTAAGAGTAACATTTCTGTGTGTGTATGTATATCAGGGTTGTAAAAAACCCGGGGTTTTTGTTAAAAACCCAGCCCGGTCGGGTTTTATTAAAAAACCCGGGTTAAATGGGCAATTTTCCCTGGGTAAATTGGCTACTAAATTTTGGTACTTTGCAAAATTTATCTGTTAAAATTTTGAAAATTCTCAGAGGAATTACTCAGGGAAAATTTAATTTTTTGCTTAGGAAAGCGCAAGAAATTTGA
Source organism: Maratus speciosus (assembly GCA_963932465.1). NCBI lineage: Eukaryota > Metazoa > Arthropoda > Arachnida > Araneae > Salticidae > Maratus > Maratus speciosus. The sequence continues at coordinate 90,826,097 of OZ010786.1, read as the reverse complement.
TTGCCGAAACAAGTGGCAATCCTGATCTCAAATACAATCTTTGTAAACAAACACTTCATAGTCTAATAGATGGAAATGACTTCATAGTCTTAATAAGGATCTCAATATTTTTCTCTGTTCTTAAAATACTTTATATGACCTCTTAAATTTAAATAACAAACAAATTTTAAATTGCAAAACTATCAATTGTGTGTTATTTAATAATAAAATATAAATATAACTTAAAAAAAAACTTGCTCCTTTGAAATTATCATAAGATTAGCAAATGTTGATAAAAAATATCTTACAACAAAAATGTTTCTTATGTATATACTTATGTCCACTCTCAACAGTGTCCAATGGCTAATTCCTAAACTGTTAGTCATACACATATTGTTTAAATATTACAATAGTGTTTTCATTTGAGGCAAAGAAATATTTTAAAAGCGATTTGGGTCAATAAAAACATTTCTTAAAAAATTACAAAATTTAAGTGTTTATACAGCCCCTGGTGCTATAAGTTATATTTAGTAAAATTTTCCTATTACGCTGACAAGACAGACCAAAAAAAGTCCCATTCATATAACACTAAAATTGACTGAGTTATGAAACTTTAAAAATGCATGACTTATACCACTTTTCTGCATCTGAACACAAATGAGTTTGGCCATGCTTTGAGGGGTCATATCCTAAGTGCTTAAAGTATTCGAAGAACTTTTCATGTGTATCAGCGCTTTGAAAAAAAATAGTAAAGTGTTATGATTGAGTTAACTTTTATTAAGTTTCAGATTGGCTAAAATTATTGTATTTTAACATGTGTTTTATTTTATAAGGATTTGAAACAATTTCTTTTCATGATTTCTTTTAACAAATATTATGTTATTTTATTTAACTTCAACGATCGTATGTATGTTTTCCCAGTTCAAAATTTGTAGTCGAAATTTAACTCACTTTCAGTTTCAAATATCTGATCGAGATTAAATTTTACATGTATACTGATGTAAATCTGATGACAATCTAATATTATTATGATTTTCGGTGGTTACCATTCATATTTATTTTACAGGATATTGGATAACACAAAAAATTTCGGATAGATTACTGCCAAGAAGTTTAAGAAAAAGTTTTAGATTAGATAACACAAGATTGCGATGGTTGTGTTTTTAACTTTTATGTATTTTTTAGCACTGAATCTGAGAATTACCTTAATTTTTAACCATCATCTCAGGATGTTTTGCAAATCATAAATTGTCAAAGTTAAAAAATAACAAAAATCAAATACTATAAAATAGAGGAGACGGCTGAGTTTTTTAATTTTTGATAATTGATTTTTATGTACTTTTTAGCACTGAATCTGAAAATGACCTTCATTTTTAACCATCACGTTATAATTTTTTTGCAAATTGTAAATGTCAAAGTTAAAATATAGCAAAAATCTGATACTATAAAACAGATGTAAAACATTTATTTAATTTTCCTTACGTGATGGTTAAAAATGAAGGTCATTTTCGGATTCAGCAGTAAAAAGTACATAAAATAATTTAATAAATATAATAAGTTTAGTAAATATAATACTCTTGAAGCTAACTGAAAAGCTTAAATTTACGTTTTAAATTAAAAGCTAAAACGTTTTAAAATTATAAGGTTCCCAATCTAAAAACTGTGCAAGTAAATTAGTACAAATATATTTTCTAAGATTCAAAGAAGTGAATAAATAAAACAAAATAACCATGAACAACAAATACATCATTTGTTCCTTTCCAGAAATACTCTTAAAAAACCCGGGCTTTTTAAGTGGGTTTTTTATAAAAAACCCAGCCTGGGCGGGCAGCTGGGCTAGAGGTCTGCACGGGCCCAGGCTTGGCCCGAGGCCCGTACCCGGCCCGGCCCGCGGGCCGGGGCGGCAAAAAGATTAATCGGGCCTATCGGCCCGATATAAAAATTTAAGCGAAGCAGATAAAATACAAGCCATTTTCAATGAATATGATTTTCTCGAGAAGTATAAATGTGCGTCACAAGCCAATGCGAGTTTAACAACATCAATACAGAAATGTAACATGTCCATCATAGAGATCGGCATCGTACAGTTGCAAGATGTCTGATTCCGAGTTTAATTTTTTTTCAGCAGACTCGTGCCAAGACGGAACTGGTCTTATCGATCTCAGGATGTGTAAAACAGTCATTGTGTTTTGTAGTTTTAATAGTGATAATGAACTTTTCTTAACAGTATCTTTGGAAATATACCTTAAGGTGGTTCTCATATTCACTGCTCAACAATGCGAAGCTTTCAGACACATTTTCTGACAAAATATTTAACTATAAAGGCATAAAATTGAGAGGCCTGCCTATTGAAAGCATTTGGAAACGAATAGCTTTTTCCATATTTGATAAATTACTTACAGAGATAAAAGAGATTCCTGTCACGTGACTGTACGTTTTTCTCCTTTCCTGTGCCATCGCTTCCGGAAGTTCGATTCAAAACGCTAACTTTGACAGTATTTTCAGAAAGATATATTGCTTTTATCTATGAAAAAACGACATTTACATAGCTTCTGAATAAGAATGCTTGCCAATCTTACGCGTTTCCGAAAAGAAAAGAATTCATAAATGTGTCGAAATGTAGCTCCTTTGGATTTGAGAAAAGCCTTAAAAATGAGAGAAATATTTTCACAAATCTACTTTTTATTATACAGCTTCAAAAGTTATCATGTTTTTAATCCTTTATTCTGATGAACTACATTAATCTTTTAATGAATCCTTATTTCCATTTTGAAATGTCTGTAGACACGATGACTAAAACACTGTAAGTAATCGGTAATGTTTACTATTGTGTGTTTTCTGTTTTGCGAACATCATAGTAATGTAAAATAATATTGTAAAATGTTCCCATAAATATGTATGTAGTATTCATTAAAAGAATCGTAATTGTATGTTGAGAAAAAACGGATTTTTTTTTTTTTTTTTTTTTGTAGAAATTCTGTGGGGCCGGGCCGGGCCTGTTTTCCCTGATTTTTGTACGGGCCGGGCCGGGCCGATAACTGTAAAAATGCAAACGGGCCGGGCTCGGGCCGAACTTCCCATTTTTACACCGGGCCGGGCCAAGATAGCTTTCGTTCGGGCCGGGCCTCAAAATTCCGGCCCGTGCAGACCTCTAAGCTGGGCGGGTACCCGGGCAGCTACCCACTACAACCCTGATGTATATAAACATACTTCTTGAGCACATTATCATGTATTTTTTAATTGACTTAAAAAAAAAAATTCAAATTAACTAATTAAATTTGAAATTCAATTATGCACTTTTTAAGCACAATTTTTGAAAATTAAAAGAAATTAAAGCAGTAAGAGTAACTTTATTTTTAAAAAAATATGAAAAAAATACATAAAAAGTGGAATTAGCCAATATGAAATTAAAACTGATTCAATTTATCTAACTCATTCTGATATCTGAAATCTGTCTATCAAAAATGGTTATTGGTTGCTATAACAATTCATTGAATAATGTAAAATGCTGATGTTAAAAGCATAGCTTGCACCATACACAATGTGCACTTTGCAGCTTATAATAAAATGGGTTTTATCATCTTAATATGCTATTTCTGATATGTTAGCTATAGCTAAAAATAAAAATGTTCTGGAACATTTTAATCATTCCATAGTTGCATGCTCAAAATTTGAAAAGGTTCAGTTTCATTTGTCTATGAATTAAAAAAAAATTAATCATAAGAGTAATTAAATATAATTAAGCATAATATGGAATGCAAAATATAATATGTTAAAAAAGATTGCATGAATTAAAGTGACCTTTTTCCCTTTATGTTGTCAAAAATGAGATAAAAAATTTAAACTTGGTTCAGTAGTAAGTAATTACTGGAAAGTGTAATGAAATTGTTATTCCTATTCAAAGTAATCACAACATTGATGATGTCAAATGAATACATCATATTGGAACTATTATCATCAATTAAAACATTGCTACATTTTTTGGAAAAAGAAAATTCCAATCAGTTTGGTTGTGGTACAATGAAAGGGGCATATCGCTTAAAAAAAAAAAAAAAAAACATCAGTTAGCAAAAAATGTCTGGATTTTGGATGTTTGACACTCTGTGCTGCGTTTTGGAATTGATAGGTGCAAAGAAAAAAGTATTTACTAGCTGAAAAAATACAGACTACCTTTTGCAACCAAGTTTTTTCTATTGCAGAAAAAAAACGTGAATTTCATCCATCACTAACAGAAAAAATTGCCAATTCCGTCTATTACATACTGACAAAAATCGTGAATTTCATTAATCTGTCGTTGAAAATAATTGCAATTTTTTTGTAAATCAGCCATGGAAAATATCACAAAATCCATCAATGGGTCATCAGTCATTAACAAAATTTGCAAATTTCTTCAATCATATGTGAACAAAAAAAATCACGAATTTTGTCAATTTGTCGTGGAAAATATCGTGAATTTCATCTATAGTGAACATTTAAAAAATCGTAATTTTCTTCAATCTGATGTCGAATAATTTTGCGAATTTTGTCAATCCATTGAGGAAAAATACTGTAAAGTTCGTCCATTCGTCATCGAGAAAAATCACAAATTTCATGAATTTGCCACAAGAAAAAAAAATCACCAATTTTGTCAGTTTAACGCAGATTTTGTCTTGTCAGTTGTTGAAAAAATAAATAATAATGTAAAATTAATCAATCGCAGAAAGATATTGTGAAATTCGTCAAGCGGTTGTTCATAAAAATCTCGAATTTTGTCAATCTGTAAAAACTTTATAGAATTATATTAATTCCGAATTTTTCTCTTTTTACTGATAGCAAAATTTTAATTCTTTTTTATAATTTCATTAAAAAAAAAGAAAAAAATTTTGTATTTAAAAAGTAAAAGTAAATTATGTAACCTTTATTTCAATTATTTTTATACAAATGCTTTGAGGTTGGAGGTTTCAGAGAATATAATTATAAAAAATATTAAAAGTATAACTTCAAAAAATTGTATACAACTCCTGAAGGGTGTTCAAAACTCTTAAAAAATAACTAGTTGACTCCTGACTTCTACTCTTGTGATACCATATCTTTTTTTTGCACTTAAAGGGAAAAAAAATCAAGATTTATTTTCTTAATTTTTTATTATATATAGAATTCTCTTTCCATGGTATCTTACTAAGCTAAAGTACTTTATTCTTTAAAAATTCTCTAATAATAGCATGTCTTAAAAATGCCTTAATTTTTTTTTTTTTTTTTTTTTTTTTTTTTTTTTTTAAAGATGTAATAAGATTTCTTCGAAATAGACAGTCAATGTGGTGACTATTTTCCTTATGTGTTATTTTAGTGCCATTTTTTAATACATGTAATATTGAATGCATATCTAAACAGTCCTTGAATGGGCTTGAATTTTATTTATTCTCAAGTGTATAAGTCATGGCATCAGCCAGAACCAGGGCTACAGAGTCGGTGGGAAAAATGGACGACTCTGACTCCAGGAATTTTAACAGATCCGACTCTTTCACTCACAAATGGTCTGACTCTGCCTCTGCAGCCCTGCTTGTAAAATGGACAATTCTGACTCTGGAAATTTAACCCTTTCAGTTTTTTTTTTTTTTTTTTTTTTTTTGTGGGGGGGCGGGGGGTAAATGCCCTGTGCGGAATATTTTGACCAAAAAAGTGATTTATTCAAAAACAACAGGAAACGTTTCTGTTTTATTCACAGTAAGTGAAAACTACAAAATAACAAGATTTACTCAATTGTTTTACCTCTGGCAGACTTATATCTGCCTCATTTTAAAATATTTCATTGACTTCACAAAAATTTTACCGAAAGTCAAACATTGCCAAAATTACAAGATAAGTATCTTTATAGAATGCTAAAACAACATAAGGATAAAATGTCAACAATGTAGTCTGTGGGGGACACGATGTTTCTTTACTGTTCGACGTTTCATTTCATGCGGTAGTCCTTCAATGTGTGGTAACGCTCGAAACAGCCTGAAGCATGTATCGGCTTCTGGCACTGTTTACAGTAGGTGTTACACTAGTAACGACGATGTTCAAGTCGATTGCTATAGTCTTTGCAGTCCGGTTTATATTTATTGTCATCATACAAGACAGGAAAGTGCCGTTCTGCAAGCCTCTTCGGGAGTTTGTCCTGCGATGGCCAGCCACGTCTTGGAAAATGAACTAGAACGTATTCAGCTCGTAAGCCGTCAACGACTGCTTCGCGAAACTGTGCCGCAGTTATCCTGCTGTCTGGATGATCCTGTTTGTAGATGATGAAGCCATTAGTGAGTGCAATCTCTCAGACTCAGTTGTACATGGCATGATACTATTTAGTAGACTTGTGAGGGTAGGCGTAGGACACGAGCATTTGGTCCAGTCGGTCGACACCACCCATCTTGGCATTGTAATCTTCCACTAGTGCAGGCTTGTCAAGTATTCTTCCAGCCGGATTGCCTTTCTGCCGAATTACCTTGTCACATGTGTTGTTTGTGTTGACTGTGGACATGCAGGTTACGCATTTTACATCTTGCCAGGCCACAGCTACGATGTTGTCTGAACGCATGAAAACAGGATCGTCGCTGCATTTCAATTTCATGTTTTCTGGTTTTAGCTGCTCTGGCATGTTTCTATGGTTCATGCGAACTGTCCTGCATGCACCAATCCCCTTTCTCTATAACTGGACAAACAGATCTGGAGATAAGTAAAAATTATCCATATAGATGATGTGGGCAGCATTGTCAGAACCGTCCAGTAACTGCAGCACCACCTGTAAAGTCAACGGGCGTCTTGCCGGAGAAATGCGTCTTTCCCACTGTATGTTATCACGTTCAAACAGTACCTGGTATTTGCTTCGGCTAGGACGAAATCCTTTATTCCATATTTGGTCGGCTTTGCTGGCATATACTGACGAAAGAATAATCGTCTTTTGTACTTTACCATCGACTCATCAACAGAGAGGTTACGGCCAGGCTGATAGCACAGTTGATACGTCGGCAGTATAAGATCAAACAGCTGCTGCACTTTGAATAGAGGGTTATATCTGCCTGGCCCCTATCGACTTGTTTTTTGTTGTCACAAAAATGAACAAAACTTTGCAGCAACACAAGTCAATCCCGTGACATCACTCGCCTGAAACCACTTGGAGACACATTATGCATCGACCAGTGCATCTTGTAGTCATAATGCCAGTTCATTCCCATTTCAATCTGAAGAGTCACGAACCCCTTCATTTCGTCCTTGGTTGTTGGTTTCCACTAGTGAAAATGCAAATGAGCTTCGAGTTCAACTGGTGAATCAAAAAACCGTTCTGCATACCGGTTGGTTTCGTTACTCATCAGTTCAAAGACACCGTCGGGGAAAAATAACTTCAAATAGTCGTGCGGATCGAAATCAGTAGTGTCTACAAGCACCCCGTGACGTTTGGTAAAGTCAGGAATCCATGACGCCTACCATGGGTCAATATCCAGATAATCCTGCAAGTCGTAAATAATGGAATCATTGGCACTTTGTGAATTGTCATCTGGCTGGTTTTCGGTGTCATCGTTTAGACTAAACTCACAATCTGACAGGTCTGAATCAGAATCCGCAATAATACACAGTGCATCTCTTAGACGGTATCGTTTTTGACGTTGAGAAGGTTCACTACGAGATGAAGCCATAATAATTATTTTGATTTCAAAAGATAAAAATCATCAATAAAATGACACATAACCACAAAAACAATGTATATGCAAGGCACACTACTGGTTTTGGTTATAGCCAAATTACTGCACTACACAGTCACAATACGTCATCACTGTTAAACCCATGATGCACTATAGTGAACACAATACATGCCATGAACGCCTAGATGACACTTTTGTCGGCGCTTACTGTAGCCTACAGCACCCAACTCCTAGATGTCGACATTAGTTGACTCCCGCACTCGGGCCCTTATGTCAGCTATTGTCGACTCCCGCACTAAAAGTGTTAACAGTTCCGATTCCGACTTTTTCGCTCAAAAATGGGCCTGACTCTGACTCCGACTCCGACTCCGCAGCCCTGGCCAGAACTGGTTTTGGTTATAGTCAAATTACTGCTCTAGCCACATAACATTACATTGATCCAACTTATATATGCAAAATACTTGCAGTTCTTTTTGGAATGGAAAGGGACATTCCTAAGGGGTCATTTAGCTCTCAAATACTGCTCTATTATCCAATGAATTAAGAGAATCTATTAATAAAAAATCATCATGCTCTTTAAACAATCGTAGTATATTTGACTCTGTGTCATAAAGCATTGATTTTCTGGAAGATTCCATTCCCATAGTAATTTACTAATCTAGAATTTTAAAAATTAAATAAAAGAAATTTTTTATTAGCCTCATTGCATTCATCACAGTGTTGGGTCGCATGCAGGATGTGGGTTGGACATCCCTGATTTAGAATATTCTCAAACTTTAACTCTTTCATGATCTGATATGTACTTGCCCAGGAGGCTGTCCAATTTTAGCATTAATGATGTTGGTTTGTGTAACAGACTACCAGACTTCGCTCGCTGTGCTGGTCGGTTTCTCCAAATGAACCTTAAATCAACCAAATTATACCGGTGAATTGGACCTTTTCCTAGAAAGAAGTCCTTCTGCATTGCTAAAAACAATATGAATGCCATTATGCTATTATATTTTCTAACATTTCAGAAAAAATTTTGGTTGTTAAGGACCAACTCTTTTAGTTGATCATTTACAGTAGGATTTGGTAAAGAACAATAGGCTTTATGCAATATACTAAAATCATCCCTGAAAAATTATCTAACTAACGATGTAAGTCTCATCTATCCAGTAGAACTTTTTAAAAAGGCTGATCTTTAATATTTGGTTTCACCTGATTATAGAGCTTTCCCACATAATTCTATAACTAAGTGATGTAAAACAATATACAGTATACTAAATCCATCCTTTAAAAAATATCTTACTGAAGCTCCATCAAAATTCACCCAGTAGAAATAGAAGCCATTTAGCAGAATCTTTTATAAAAATTAATCTTTCATAATCAGGTTCATCTGATTATACAACTTTACCCAATAATTCTATAACTAAGCAACGTAAAACAATATACAGTGCACTAAAATCTTGACTGAAACGTTATCTAACTAATAGTACAAGTGTCCCATCAAAATCCATTATAAGCAGCCGGAACAAAATTTCTATTTGCATTTTATAGTAGATTAGATGTTGCAGATAACGAAACTCTCAGTCAGCTGTTGTTGCAATGTTAAATGAATGGCAACCTGATTACTCATGATGCCTCTGAGTCATAGTAACATCAGCAATCAGGTTTTCGTTTATTTAACATTGCAGCAGAACATGCAATGTTATGGCAACACCCCGTGCTGTTGCACCAGCTGACTGGCAGTTTCATTATCTAATCTGTCATATATGTAGAAATTTAATGCACATTTATTTTAACGAATAAGTGCACACTGTGGCCGGTGTCTAGAAGTAAAGTCCAGGCCGATTCTTGATGGAATCAAACTTTAATGCTCTTGATTATGTGGGTGAAATATTTACAGATGGGGTATTTACATTTAGATTAAACATGGTAACTATAACTGGCCGGCGATATTCCGCCTTACTCAGGTCCATGACCCGGTATTCGGTCGAACAGCGATGTTTCAGCATGTCTGCTCTCATGAGCAACCAACAGTCAACTCTATCTTTTCACAATAGTTTGTGTCAGTTCAGCAGTTTTTTCCGTTGACTCAGAGGCCGGGGTGGATCATCCCGAGCCTCATCTAAGAATGTGCTAGGCTTTGCAGTGCAGAGTTCAAACTCTGTCACCACAATTCGGCCTACCTGACAGGGCTGGGTCCTCCCAGTCACCCATCTACTCTATATATCTGACTGGTACTGGACTACTTTTTCCAGAACGTATAGGATACACACAAAAAAAATTCACAAACAATATAAAAACAAAATAATAGTAAAATCAGTCACTAAATACTGGTGATCAAAAGTTTTCAGTCCTTGACCAATATTTTTAGAGTTAGAAAAATAATAAAGTTTTTCTGCTTGTCACTTGGAAGCAGTTCTTTTCCACAGTTTATTCATAATAGTAATAAAAAAAAGATATCAATAATACACAGTTTAAAAAAATATATATAAAAAAAACACAAAAATCACTTAAAGCTCAAATATTTCGTCTTAGACAGTAGAAGTCCAAGGCTTCATGTGATCTGCAGCCGTCGAGGTCGTATTTGGACCCTCATGGTGTCCAACTTTACTCACGTTATAGCGATCGTTTCTTTTTACTGCAGTAATCTCATAGGGACCAAGAAACTTAGGCTTTAGTTTGGTACCTGTCCCAAACTGTGTTTTTTGAATGGCCACCAAATCACCGAGTTTATATGTATTGGCCTTTTTTTGCTTTTTGTTATACGTTTTCATGTTTTCCTGTTGTATTTTTAGTATGTTTTGCTTAGCTATTTCTCTATTCGAATTTCTTTCCGATATGAACGAATTTAATTCCTCATCATCTAATAGCGTTTTGATTTGCAGGTCAGTTTTCTGCCGCAGTTTCGTTCCTGTCAGCAATTCAAAAGGTGTAAATTTTGTACTCCTCGATATGGTACTATTCATGATGCGTTGCACAGGCGCGACAAATTTGTACCATTTAGTGGGGTCCTCTACGCTAAGTTTTCCTAAAATTGGGATAAGAATTCTGTGCATTCGCTCTATTTGACCGTTTTCTCTAGGTATCCCTGTTGTTATGGGAATATGCTCTATGTTCTCTTCCTTACAATATTTCTCAAAATCAGCGGAGGTAAATGCTGGTCCTTTATCGGTAATGATTCGCGATGGATTTCCAAAAATATCATGTTGTCTGGTCAATTTATCGATGACTTCTTTAGCGGCTGTAGTTTTAATGGGGTATAGCCAAACGAATTTGGTAAATACGTCCACAACAGTAAAAATGTGATTGTAATTTTTATTTGTAGAAGGCATGGGACCAATGTGATCTATATGATAAGTCTCGAGGGGCATATTTTGTTTTGGGATCGGGTTTAACAGACCTTCTCCTTTTCCTTGCTTTTTATTGCAAAGTATACACTCTATGCAGTTGGCAATGACACTTTCAATTTGCTTTCTTAATTGGGGTATAAAATAATTTTCTTTTAAAATAATTTCAGTTTTAGCCACTGCGTAATGACCTTTGTCATGAACATCGCGTATTATTTCCTTTTGCATATTAGTAGGAATCATCAGAAGTTCTCTATCATTTTCATATTTGTATACGATGTCGTTTCTTATAAAATATTCTGAACTTTCATTTTTTTCAATTAACTTTTTTATCGCTTGTATGTGTTCGTCTTCTTGTTGTGCATTCTTTATTTTTAAAGTTAATTCATCTTGCGATCGGGGAACTATTAGAACTGTATTTCTACTCAATGCGTCTACATGTTTCATTTGGGATCCTGATCGGTTGGCAATTTCGTAATCAAATTCCTATAAGAATAGAGCCCATCTGGCTACTTTTGGCGTAATGTCTTTTTTGTCCATTGTCTTTTGAAATGCAGAACAATCTGTCACAATTTTAAATTTCGTGCCTAATAAGTAGTTTCGGAATTTTTTAACCGATTCTATTACCGCGAGTGTTTCCAATTCGTAACTCGAGTATTTTGCTTGAGTAGGTGTAGGTTTACGGCTCATATAATGAATAGGATGTAAGTTTTTGTTTTCATCTTCTTGTAGTAGGACACTACCAAAACCTATGGCGCTTGCATCGGTGTGCAATTCTAGTCTAGCGCCTCGTCGAAATGTATGCAATACTGGGGGGTTAACTAATTTTTCTTTAAGAGTCTCAAAAGCTTGTTTTTCAAGGATTCCAAATTTAAATGTATTTCCCGCTTTTAATAAATCACTTAAAGGTCTCGCTATAGTTGCATAATGTAGGATGTATTTTCTGAAGTAAGAAGTTAAACCCAGAAAACTGTGTAATTGTTTAAGGGTGCGGGGTTCAGGAAAATTCTTTACTGCCAAAGTTTTGGCTTCCGAGGGCCTTGTAGTTCCGTTTTCGATAATATAACCTAAAAATTCAATTTTCCGTTTAAGGAATTGGCATTTTGCAAAATTAAATTCAAGTCCGTAATCCGATGCAACTTCTAGGACGCATTTCAGTTTTAAAAGCGCTTCTTCCTCAGTCTTTGCAAGTACTATGACATCGTCTAAGTAAATTAATATTACTTTTTCTTTAATTAACTGTTTAAAAACAGCTTGAATATATATCTGAAAATTCTGCGGGCCAATCGATAATCCGAATGGAAGCTTTAAATATTCGTACTGGGAGTTATGCGTGACAAATGCTGTATATTTCCTACTCTCCTCTGCTACATCTATATGAAAAAAAACCATTTTTTAAATCCAATGTAGTAAAAACCTTCGCTTCCTCAATGTTATCTAAAACGTCCTCTATTCTTGGCAAAGGAAAATTATCTCTAATTATTTTTTTATTAAGGGGTCTATAGTCAACACACAATCTCCAAGAATTATCTTTCTTTTTCGCTAACACAATAGGCGATGCCTAATTAGAATTACTCTCCGTTATAATTCCCATTTCCAACCATTCTTGTATTTGTTTGTCTACAAATTCCTGTTCTGGATATGCTGACCTACGCGGTCGTTGCGCAATCGGAATATCATCAGTTAATACTATATTTACTTTTAACTCCGTGTCCTTAACCTTGTTTGGCTTATAATTAGTGATCAATTCCGTTAACTCTTTCTTAATAGTGCTGTTTGTAATATGGTTTAGCTCAACTTCCTGAAAATTAATAGAATTAGCTGTCTCAGCTAAATAAATATCTGTGGTTTTCGCTGAGTCTAACTGTGGGACAGAACACTGTTCACTTTCCAACAAGCAATTTTTATCAGAGCTTAATTGCATGTTTATTTTTTCACTAAAGTTGCAAGCTGTTTCATTTTGACTAGTTTGCTCCTTTCTCACCAATTCAGCTGTCGCAATCGTTTTTCCTATCGTGGGATTGTTTTGCTTCTCTGACCGCAACATCGCATGAAATTTGGGTGTGACATAGATGGCGCGTCTGTTTTTTGTCATGATTGTTTCTTGCGGGAAAGCAGTTACGTAATTCACCCTAACTTCCTTCAATTTTCGTTTCCCTGTAATTTGCAATCCTTTTTCCGACATATTGAAATTTACCTGTTTCAAAAAGTTATTTCCTAAAATTATAGAATGGCTCAAATTTTTTAAGACGTATAAATCTGCGTTCACTGTGTAACCATCTATTTCGGTTTTTACGGTCATAAATCCTATGGGTGTAATTTGACTACCACCAATACCTGATAAAACCAAATCATTTTCATGCAATTTAGGGCATCCCAGGGCTGTATAAGTATCATTGCTACACATATTGACGTCACTTCCTGTATCTATTAAAGCATCCATATTTTTCCCTAAAATCCCCACGCTTTTTATTATTTTATCAACCGGATTTGAGTTATTGCTTACGGCAGCATTTGCATTTTTAGGAGAATTATTTGTATACTGGTCAGACCTATGGCCAGGAATTTTACACCTCCAGCAGACCGGACTTTCTTTTTTCCGGGGGCAATCCCTAAAACGGTGGGAAAAGTCATTGCAATTGAAACAACGGATTTTTGTATTTAAATTCTTTTGGGGGGTAGGTGTGTAGTTTTTCTCATATGGTACGCGACTAATGTCATTTCGATGGAACGCTCTATTATTTTCACTACCTTGATGTTTTCTAAATTCCGTATTTGAGGGCTTAATTTCAGTTTTCCGTAAGTTAATTCTGGCGGTTTCAAAATCATCCAATTTATTGGTCAAATCTTCTACACTCGTAATTTTTGGCAATTCGTCACAAAAGTGTTCCTTCATTTCTAGGGACAATTTTCGCCTAATCTGGTCAATAATTAAAATATTTTTTAACTCTTCGAACGTTGATATGTGTAAACCCGACAACCATTCATTCAGAAAATTTGAGATTTCAAATGAAAAATCTTTCCATGACGCTGAATTTTGTTTTCTATGTAAAAAGAATTTTTGCCTGAATTGCTCTGGTGTAAGTTTGAAACGTCTTAAAAGTATTTTCTTTACACAGTCGTAATCACTGGATAGTTCTTCACTTTCACGATTTACTAAACTAACAATATCGAGAGGTAACAGTGCCAACAGATATGTAACCCATTCATCTTTTTCTATCCCAAGACGCTTTGCTTGCCGTTCGAAAAGGGTTAAGTAGATACTAATTTCTTCCTCATTATTATATCTATTTAGCAATTTTAGAACATCGGAACCCTTTCCGGCGATTGTAGATATTGGATTATGCAATTGGGTATTTTGTGTCTTTTCCAATTGTAATTTTCTTAACTCAAAATCGCGGTTTTCGATTTCTTTTTGTTGCAACAATTTCTCTTTCTCTTCCCTTTAGCAATCAAATCCCGCTAGCAAATTTTTTACTAAGTCCTCATTATACCCTTCGGATTTTAAAATTAAATCAGTCAGTTGACTTTTATTAGCACCATCTGGAGGACTTAAACCTAACTCGATTACCGCAGTAACCAGATCGATCTTTTTAGACCTTATCAAGTGTGCCATAATTATATCTAACCAATTAACACATAAAATAAAACATTTCAATATAAATCAGTAATATATAAGCACCCGATAAATCAAATATATCTATATATATAATAATATTAACAGTTTTCTAAAACAGACTTACTTTGTACCTGATATTTCCACCAAAAAAAATAAATATATATATTTTCTTCACAATATAACAATACAAAAAAAAATAATTATTTAACACCTGTTTTATAAAAACTTGCTTCCCTCTAAATATTCTCACATAATATATATTTCTTTCTTTTCACATAAAAAAAAATTATATCGTTAATACTTTTTCTTTCAAAGAAGCAAAAAAAAACGTATTTCTTAGGAAGCAAAAAAAAAAAAAACCACCTTCCTATATTTCCTCTTCGCAGACACGTCTAAGCAAGTGCCTTATTTCTTTTATTTAAAAAAAGTGCAGAACAAAAAAAAATCCACTTCTGCATAAATTACTAAATATTCTTTTTCTTCTGGCGTACACAACAGAAACTTACTGTACATTTTTTATGGGGAAAAATAAAAAAAACACTTCCCCATTTTATCACAAGAAAAGAAAAAAAAAAGAAAACCTTTCGTCATATAAGACGGGAAAAAAACTTTCACCGCTCACTATTTAGGTCAGCGTATATTTTCTTCTCGAATACTAGAAACGACCTATTAAAACTTTAGCAGATGCATTTTCACAAATGATTCATCTCACAGGAACAGATCTTTTCAAAAAGACAAACACGTAGTTAAACTTCAACGCGCACAGATAGAAATACTCTTTTTATCTTTCCTCCTGCATGAGATTTTCCTTTTTCTTTTTTCTCTTTCCAGTAATTCACAGAACATTCGATGAAAGCAACTTTTTTCCTTTCCTTTTCAGAGCATCGTTCAGCTTAAGGACATCAGTATTTCTTTAGTACAAGTTCAATCATCCTCACTTTGCATGTAAATATCCCGGCCGAACCCCCAATCTGTAGAAATTTAATGCACATTTATTTTAACGAATAAGTGCACACTGTGGCCGGTGTCTAGAAGTAAAGTCCAGGCCGATTCTTGATGGAATCAAACTTTAATGCTCTTGATTATGTGGGTGAAATATTTACAGATGGGGTATTTACATTTAGATTAAACATGGTAACTATAACTGGCCGGCGATATTCCGCCTTACTCAGGTCCGTGACCCGGTATTCGGTCGAACAGCGATGTTTCAGCATGTCTGCTCTCATGAGCAACCAACAGTCAACTCTATCTTTTCACAATAGTTTGTGTCAGTTCAGCAGTTTTTTCCGTTGACTCAGAGGTCGGGGTGGATCATCCCGAGCCTCATCTAAGAATGTGCTAGGCTTTGCAGTGCAGAGTTCAAACTCTGTCACCACATATATACCAAAATTATCAGTGCTAAAATTTGTTTCAAAATTGCACCTTTGATAATTTTGAATTGCATCAATGCCTCCAAGACTATTAGTTCAATAATTTTTTTCTTTTTGGTCTCGGTACTTGGCCCTCAGAATTTTTGTAATTGGTATTGAAGTTCAAGTTCATTCATTTTTACCATCTCTATAAATGTTTTTTTGAGAAACAATTTTATAAACAATGAAATTTTCGTTGCAGAACTGTTTTGCTAACCTTCAGTAGGAACTTTGTTCAACATTTTGTATTGTAAGAAAAAAAGCCGTTAATCAATGTCACTTTTGTAATTTGTAATAGTGTCCCATTCATCGATATGACAGCAGTACTTTGTGACCCTTCTTTCTAAAAAAACACTAATTTTGTAATTGCCACTTTCCAAAAAATTCATGTTTATTGTAGCTCTTTGTTTAGCTAATGTTGGATATGCAACAGCAGTAGAAAGTATTTTCATGCTATTACATAATAATTCAACCTTAACTTTTTAAACCTGCATCACCCTTACCACAATGGTGCTATTTCATTTTTTTTTTTAGTAAATGTAATGAATATTCAAATGCTATCTATTGAGAATCAATCATTTAATTCTAAATAATGATATCAACATGAAATTTTTGACAAAATTTGACATAAAGCTATACAAATATATTTTTGTGCATAATCATTAGTCTTCAAATCAAATCTTCATTTTTAAAAATTAGTGATAGTGTTTGTTTTTTAAGAATTTTTAACATTAGGAAAAAGTTATGCATTTGTTACTTTTTCTTATTATTTATATGAAGCATATCAAAGTAGAAAAAGATTTCTTTTTTTTTTTGCCAAGCACAGGAGGGTGCCTCCACTGTCCAAAAAATAGAAAGCCTTCTCAACAGGAGGTGGTGCTAAAACATTTTTAATCCACTTTGGTTATCTCTGGAGTCCTTAGATTATTAATTTTATATAAAAATAGCAAATAAAGATTTCGTGCAAGAATATTAAAAAGCAGTAAACCAATGTTTAAAAAAAATGAGTTGAAACGTTGAAATTAACTCTGTTAAGCCTGCCATCAAGTCTTCTTCCATTATTTTTGCAAACTTTAAGAAGTCTCGTATTCCTTCAATTGCGCATTGTGCCAGGTTTTATGCTTTACATAAGGTCCATAAACCTGACACTCCTTTTAGACCTATTGTCTCTAGTATCAGTACAGCTTCTTATAAGCTTGCCAAATATTTAGTTTCTGTTTTTTCCCCACTTTTGAGCCACTGTTTCACTGTTAAGAATTCTTTTGATTTTGTTAAAAAACTTCATAATTTTAAACTGCAGTGCCACATGATTGTTTCTTTTAATGTTAAATCATTATTTACTAACGTTCCAGTTGAAGGGGCTTTAGATTGCCTCAAGAAAAGGCTTTGTGAATTCCATTTCTCTTATTTTGAAATTGAGGAGCTTGTCCTTCTCACTCGCACTTGCTTGTCACAAAATACGTATGTTTTTAATGGAAATTTCTTCCGTATGATTGACGATTTGGCTATAGGTAATCCTCTTAGTACAATTTTATGCTATATTTATATGCACTATTTTGAGGTCAAACTGTTTGAAATTTTAAAATGTTCGTCATGTTGATGATGTTTATGTCCTGGCTGAAATGAATTCAGATATTAATTTTATTCTCTCTATTATGAATTCCATTGATCCCTGCATTCAATTTACCTCTGAAATTGAGTCCAATAACTGTCTTTCTTTCCTGGATGTCCTTGTTATTCGTTGTGAAAATGGCTTTCAGACTACCGTCTTTTGTAAACCTTTTGCTGTCAGTCTCCCACCTCACAGATGTTCTTCTCATCCCCTAAGCAGAAATTTGCTGCTTTCAATACTTTTGTTTTTCAGACTACCAATATTTGTTCCACTCCTTAGTTACTTAGTGCTGAACTTAATTACCTCAAATATATTGCTGTTGATCGTGGTTGATAATCGTGGCTCTAATATTATAGATTCTATTTATAAGAAATTGACGAAACCCATCCATTCTGAAAAGCACTCTAATTCCAACTCTAATACTTCAGTTGTGTTGCCATTTTTTCCTAAAATCAGTCAGCAAGTTGCTAAAATCTTAAGAAGGTTTGATTTGAATGTTATTTTTTCTCCTGTTAATAAAATCCCTTTTTCAAATTTCAAACACCCCATTGATCGCCTAGATAACTGGGGTATTTACCAAATCTCTTGCCAGTGTGGTCTTTCTTATATTGGCCAGAAAAGAGCATGCAGGTTATGTTAAAAATCAGGAGCTTAAATGTTCTTCTATTGCTCAACATTGTTGGTCTTTTCAACATAGGTTTGATTTTTCCTCAGCCTTCATTACCCAAAAATGTTCTTCTAACCTTGATCTTGATTTTTGGGAAGCTTACCACATCATTGAAAATTCTCACTCTTTAGTCAATGACTTATCTAGTACTCCTGATTTTCTAAGTATTTGGAAAGCATTAATTTAATTTCCTCCTTTCTTTTTCTCTCATTCTCCGGTAGATGTCGCTACTTGTCCACTCAATCGTTTCATCTGCTTCTTTCTCATTGGTTGTTTTTGGTGCATTCACTAACCGCATTGGTTATATAAGCCAGCGAGTCTCTGTCATTTTGCTCAGCCTTGCTTTTTCTTGCACGCTGTGCCTTGCTCTATTTTACACTTAAGAAAAATCTCGCTGGTAGATTCGAAACAGCTGTTTGCTGCTTTTCATGCATTATTTGTGCATTTTTAGATGTTGGTTTTCTGCTTTTTAATTAATTTTATAGTTTTGCTTTATGTAAAAGGAAATTTGAAAACAAAGAAATAATATTGTTGGACAAAAAGGAGTTGTGTTCTTTTTCCCTCCCTGCCATTAGATGATTCTTAAGGGTTGTACTAACCACTTTTTTGCTACCATTGGGTGATTCACAAGCAAAATGTAATGTTTTGAGCATTGACATGTATGCTGCTACTATAATATCTTATTAAAATACATATTAAACACATAAAGTATATCATCTATATATATATATACTAGTGTAAATGCCCGTCCTAAGACAGTGGGTAGAAATCGTGGTTTTTCCTTAAAATTTAAAATAATCGATAAAAATATTCATATACTACGATTTCCGTAATTAAACTATTTGGTTTAAAAATCATAAAAAGTCAGTAAATTGACATATATTTTTCAAACATTTTACGTTTGAAGTACACCCTGCTTATTCAACAGTGTAAAATTTAAACTTATGCGACGTTGAAGAGTAAGTTTGCAAAAAAAAGGAAAATGGATTAATGATTCATCAAATCAATTTTTCCAAAATAAATTAAACATACAAACCTGAAACAAACTAACTAAAGACTATGTTTATTACATTAATACTCAGAAAATAGAGTACTTTTATGTTAACTTGGCGATGTGATAAATCGCTAAATATTGTTTCCATTGACATCATTCATATTCCATTAATTTCACTTAAAATATAAACCTTTAACCCATTTCATTTAAAAAGCATACATTCAAAATACATATATTGTACACAATTAAGATACATGTAGACCTGCCAACTGCTACAAAAAAATCATAGTTTCTACGATTTGGAGCTAAAAACTATGATGATACGAAAATTGATCTAAAAGTATGATTTTCTGCAAAAAACACACACGCCGGAGAAAATCAATTTCGTCAATCGTTTGCAGAAAAAAAAGTCAATTTCGCCAAGGGATCACAAAAAAAAAAAAAAAAAAAAAAAAAAAAAAAAAAGTGAATTTTGTCAAAGGGTCGCGAAAAAACACATTGTTCCAAAAGATCACAAAAAGAAAAAAAAAAAAAAAAAAAAACGCAAATTTCATCAAGGGATCGCGAACAAAACACAAATTTCATCAAAGGATCGTGGGAAAAAATCCAAATTTCATCAAATGATCGTGGGAAAAAAAAAAAAATCGTCAAAGGATTGTGGAAAAAATGCTGCGAATTTGCTCAAAGGATTGTGGAAAAATGTGAGCTTCGTCAAAGAAACGCCAAAAAACATGAATTGCATCAAAGGATCGCAGTAAAAACATGAATTTCGTCAAAGGATCATAGAAAAAACATGAGTTTCATCAAAGAATCGCAGAAAAAACATGAATTTCGTCAAAGGATCACAGAATAAACATGAATTTCGTCAAAGCATCGCGAAAAAACGCAAATTTCATGAAAGGGCCACAAAAAAAAAGCACATAATTAGCACCGTGCAATATAGTCCAGGAGAAATGTACCAAAAAAAGGGGATTACCTTGCAAAAGGTCGGGTAGAAGATTTTATTTTTTTAATTATGCTGAGGCAAGCATGGAAAAACCAAGTTTTCTAACAAAATTTCTTAAGACTAAATTTTCTGTGGCCAAAAAACAGCAAAATTTTGGGACTTTTTTTGATTTTTTAAAAATATCTCGAGACCCATTGTCGTAGCATATTATTTGTCAATTAGAATATTAAAGATGACAAAATTCTCTACAACTTTCATATTTACAACTTTTTTATACACTCAATAGCAAGCGCAGTATGCCATTTCAAAAATAGGGCAATTTTTTCAATTTTCTTAAAAACCGTGAAAAACGTATTTTTTTTTTCTGATTATTCAAACATTTCCCACGGATTTAATCATGTATGTCAACTTCTATATATTGATAGAAGTAAATACAGTAGAACCTCGATTATCAGAAGTAATTGGGACCAACCCTCTTTCGGAAAATCGAAATTTTCAGATAATCGAGAATGCTTCCATTTTAAGATTAAGGAGAAATATATGCGCTATTTCTTATGGTTACAAGTGCTTAATAAAAATAAAGCAATAACAAAATAGAAACTAAATTACCTGAATTTTAATTCTGAAATTAAGTATCTTTTACATATTTCACAAGGGTTTGACACAGTGTTTTGTTTGTCGCAGTTTCGATTGCCTTTGCTTTGAAACTCTATTAGGGAATTTTTTAATACTATTAATTCATGAGTATCACAGTCTTTCTGCTGCTCCAGCCATCTCAAACCTTTTGCAAAACATTCAAAAGCTTCAGAATTGCTAATGTGTTCGTTTTCTTCGTTCCACTGCGCGGCTTACGGGAACGCAGGTTAAACTCAAAGGAACTCTAAGAAGGGGGATTGAAAATAGTTAGATGTACTCGTAGTCCGGAATGGATCGCTTGCACGCAAAGAATATAATAATTAAAAAAGAAAAAAAAAATATTTGAAAATGGATTTTGCACACAAGGAATGCGAGACTTAAAATAAAAAGCTTTAAAAATGGATTTCGGTTAACCGAGGGTTTCGGTTAAAAGAGTTTCGGATAAAAGAAATTCTACTGTAATGTGTTTCAGAGCCGAAACTAGCCTTTTTTGCACCCGTGGCAAACATACATCTCCCCCCTCCCCTCTTTTAAAAAGAAAATTTACCACAAGAATTTTAATAAATCTCTAATAGCAGATTTTGAAAATTTTAAGTGTGCAATCATAAAATATATAATGCTGAACTATGTTATCAGCTTTGTCAAATATTAATTCATTAAAACCTTGAAAACCGAACCGAAAGGAATGGAGATTTATTCCGCTTTAAACAGGTTTCCATCTTAGCAGGTATAATTGTTCATATTCTTTCTCTTGAAAATATATAATTTTTTCTTTAAAGACTGAATTCCATATATACAGATTTCATTTTCAAAGATTTTACGGCAGTTGTAGTATTGAGGCATTTAAAGTCACAGTTATACGAATATGAGACTAAATTAGTCACACGAAGACATTCGCAAGGTAATAATAAACCTATGGGAGCGTTCTTGACAAATATCTCGCTTGAATTTTATTACTTTTAAATAATTTTTTTTCATGGGACACCTGAGATCCTGCGTTGAGCAAATTCATAACTGCAGTTCCTTCAATGTAATTACAATTAAATTGCATGTAATTAATTATAGTTAAAATTACATGCCATAAAAAATTCTTGCAGCAATGTAGTCAGAATTGCTCCCATTCCATTATGTGTACGTAATTTCTGCATTTGAATGTGTCTAACTGTAATCAATTACATAAGCACATAATTGAACTAATCTTTTAAATATTTTTATGAAACTAGTGATCTCAAATATTTTATTGACAAAATTTTTAAATTTGTCAAGAGATAAATACATAAAATTAGTTAATGAAATAATCTATTTTCATTTTTATTGTAGCTATTTTATAAGGTAAAAGTATTTCGTACACAAAAGATATTTATCTTTTGAGTGCCCCCTTTTATATGGAATTATAATCCAGTGTTTGCGATCTTTAAAACAGTAAAACATTAAAATATATGTTATCAATAACTAGTAAACAAAATATACCATTGTAGTGTGGAATAAAATATGTTTTTCGCAAGTTTTCATACCTATTCCATTGGTCCCTGGAAAAATATGCATACATTACAAAAATTATAAATTTATTAAAATTAAACAAGAATTCCCCCTTAATTGAAACTATCATGTCAATAACTTACTAAATATTGAAGTATTCTTTTAAACAATGCTTTAAAATTAACATTGTATACACTTAAAGTTACTGTCTAAATATGAAAATTGTCTTATTCATCTATACTCTGCCCTACTTTTAAAATATATAAATTTATTGAATATAAAATGCCTGTTGAGATCAAAATAAAGATGTGGGTGTAGGTAATTTACTGCTACCAATATTTAGAAGTCGACATACACAATTAAATCCGTGGGGAACATTTGAACAATCAGGACAAAACTACATTTTTCACGGTTTTTAAGCAAATCGAAAAAAAAAAGTCTTATTTTTGAAATGGCGTACTGCGCTTGCTATTGAGTGTATAAAAAAGTTGTAAATATGAAAGTTGTAGAGAATTTTATCTTCTTTAATATTGTAATTGACAAATAATATGCTACGGCAACGGGTCTCGAGATATTTTTAAAAAATAAAAAAAAAATCCCAAAATTTTGTTGTTTTTCGGCCACAGAAAATTTAGCCTTAAGAAATTTTGTTAGAAAACTTGGTTTTTCCATGCTTGCCTCAGAATAAACAAATTAAAAAAATAAAATTTTCTACCCAACCTTTTGCAAGGAAAAATGTACATTTCCCCTGGACTAATATTCAATGTGCAAAAGTTTTTAAATTTAAATCAATGAATTTTCAAAAATGAATGACTGACTACATATTGTTTACATTTGTAAAATTAATCACAATTTCTCAAATGTTCGTTTGTTTACATGCGTAATCTGTTGTTGGTAGTTAATTATGACTCATTAAATAGTACATTATGGCTCACATCAATAGTTACATTAAAAACATTATAATTGTATAGTTTATGAAGGTTTTAGAGAAAATGAAGAAGAATAGATGTGATACAACATAGATTATTTCCATAAGTCGAACAATTGTCTTATTTATGGCATCTGAATGATGGCCGCGATCAATGAGGTGGTCCATTCGGAATTGTGAGGGACACACAGAGACTTGGATTTTATATAAATAGATGAGCCATAAGAGTATCTAAACTGATTTTCATGTTCAGTGACTAGCAATGTATAAAGAATAGTTAGTTTCAATTTTTTTAAATAGTTAAAAAATGTTGAGCTTTGAAGAAAACACAGCATCTGAATTCTTTGTTATCCGATTGATAATTATGAAAATATATATATCTCAAAGTCAGCTGCAACAATTTTTTTTTCTTTACTGTTACAACATTTTTTGTTGGTTAAGGAAAAAAAATATATTACAGAGGGTGTTTGTTTACACATTTTTGTAACAATTGTGGAAAAGAAATATGTAAACAAAGATGGTAATTTTATTTCCTAATATGTTCAATCTGATAAAGTTTTTGTTGAACTACCATATTACATCCATGATAAAAGAGCTTTACTTAAAATATCAAGTTTGATTTTGTTCTACTCCTCAACTACAATCTTTCAGAATGAATCTAATGTTTTAGGATGCCTCTTATAAAGAGCTTGTTTTAAAAGTCTAAATGCGCAGTAATTCATAGGAGATATGTTGGGATGCATTTGTGGGATGCATTTATATGGAATAACCTTAATTCCAGTTTTCTTATTTATTCTAAAAGTATAGCAGTAAATTTAGAGGTACGGCCGGTAGTCTTATCCCGATGGAACTTAACACAATAAAGGTTGTGTGGGTAAAGTAATGGAATGTCTTTTTAGAAAACGTATTAAAACATATTTCTTAATCCTAGCTAATTTTGAGATTTTTTTCTACTTTGTCATTTTTTTCTACTACTATTTTTTTAAGTTTTCTGCTATAAGAGAATCCAACAATAACAATAAAAACATTAGCAAAACTTGTTTTCTCTAAACCGAGATTTTAGGTCTTTTCCTCCTTATGACCCTTAAAAGTTATCCTTAAAATTTACATAGTTTATTTCATTTGAAAACTTTAACCCATTTCCTGCTAATGGTCAAAATCAAATTACTATTTTCTTAAGTATTTTTTCTTTTGTGAAAATAAATGTTTAGATCAACAAAAATATTTTTATTGAAAACTATGGCATTTGTTTAACTAGTTAAATTTGTTTGGTTACCAGTCGCAATTTTTTATATGTGAAAAAATTTGTAAAATTATAGTTTCTCACACTTTGTAATATACCTGAAAATGCTAAGTGCTCTGAAACATTTTAGAACTCATTAAAATTTGAATTTCTATGTATTTTCATTAGTCTCAGAAAGAATCCATGCAAGTCATACTTTTGTTTTGCTGGTTTATAAATCTTATTATATATGTATATTTTCTTTTTTACAACTAGTGGGCTCTGCCCCATTTGAGCTATACTCATCAACCCCTCCCCAAGCCCCACAGGGTCTAAAAACATGTTAATTTCCTCTGTTATAAAATGATTACCCTATTACGGAAGATTGAATGATATTATCTCGATCACTGCTGATCTTTTGTAATTGGCCTCCCATTCATATCCCTTTGATTGGGTGACTTTTCTGTTCTCAAAACTGCATCCACTGCTTTTGCAACAGCTCATGGCTGTTTCTTGATTGAGTAAATAAAATCAATTTCACATTTGAAAATTAGCTTTTATAAAATAATTAAGTAAAAAATGTTGCTGCCTCCCAGACCTTTTATAATGATGCTATAAGAAAATTGTTTTAGATATGGCGTTTAAATGTATTTTTTAAAAATTACACAATTTTCACTATTAAATGCTTTTGCACATAATAATTTAATTATTTCAAAGTTTTCTTTCTTTTATTCTTATTTTAAAGTTTTTTTCTTTTTTAATATTCACATGTAAATATATTTTTCAATTGAAAAGTGTTTGTAAATATTATTATTTAAGTTTTATGGGTTTTTTTTTCCATTATTATTTGCAAACAGCAGATATAAAATAGCTATATTCAAACAGCAAAATTTTGAATAAAAAAAAAAAAAGCCTTATGACAAATTTAAAAAGTGATTTGACACTGCATACCACAATCTAGTCTAGTATGTGTCTGCAAAAGATAGTTAAATTGCTATGCATAGTTTTTGATCCTATAAAACTTATTTGACTAAACTATCTTAACCAATTTCAACATTAAATAGTGCTTAAAATAATTCTTCAATTATAAACCTGTTTGCTTCAATGTGTTTATCATACATTTCTATATAAAACTACTAGTTTTCATGTTTTCACATTGAATCATGGAATGGTTTTTGCAGTGTAAGTTGAGAAAATCAAAATGTCGCAATAAATTCAATTACTGCAGTAGTAACAGCAGCATTAGTTAACTTATTTTAGGATAGACAGACCTTTTTTTTTACAATGTCTGCTGATGGTGCATTTTTGCAGTTATTTATAATTCTTAAACTAACAATTTAATTTTATTTTTCGTATATTTATTTATTTATTTTCCAGTTTTGTCATAAAATATTAATATGAAACAAAAATTTTAATAAAAAGTTATTACAGCAAAGGATAGATTAATGGTCTCTTTACATTAGAATTATCCTTTTTCACTGTAATTCAGAAAACAGAAAAATTTGGGTTAGATGAATAAGTTCATCATACTGTCAAAATTAAATCACAGTCGAATACGGTTAAAATCGCATTTCAAAGGACTGGACAAAAGTCGCATATTGCTTGTGATTTGCATAATGTTGCAGGAACTGAGCTTATTTTACCCATCTAATCGTCTAAATGAACTTTAGAGCTTTGTTTTGTTTTTTGTTTATGCTCGAAAATTGTATCTTTTATGCATATTAAGATTAAAATTTAACTATTCAAGTTAACTTATTGTTTGTTTCTATAGGATCGACTAGAACAACAACTGAAAATATATGACTATTGTCAATTAATATGTTACAAGCAAAAGTAAAACAACAAAAGTAATTTTCCTGCTAGCCTATTTTTTTAAGATAAACAAAACATTAAACCTTTGCAGAAAAAGTTAGTTAATATCATATTTAGTACTTGTGATAATGAGTAACCTTATAATCAGTCCTTAATTTTTTATATAATGAGAAAAAACTAACCTTATTAATCTTTGTTTAAAAATATATTGTTGGCATGGTAAAAAGTAAACAAAACAGAAAAAAAAAACTCAAAAGTAATTTACAACCGTAGTTGCATTTATTCAATTTTTACAAATTCTAGTCTTTCTTTACTCTGGTTTTTGTTCAACATCTGACTTTCATAAAGTGCCATCTGTTGTATTTGACACGCAAATTGCTAGAACATACAGTATAAAACATAATAGTGTTCATACATTAAAAAACTTCACAAACAATGAACATAATTACCTATAACCATAATAATTTTTATGATGTATCTGAGCAAGATGTTGAAAGCATTTGCAACAGTTACAGTAGATAATGCCAGAATAGGTGGGGGTTCAGGTTCTTCGTCATTCTTGCTCTTACCTGCTTGGTTCTTAGAGTCATGAACACACATAAGATCTCTTTTTTGAGTTTTTGTTAATATTTTCTAAACTTTCAAAGGTGCTTGTTGCCTTCGTGATGTCAATTAGTCTTCAAGGAAGTTTTTTTAAATTGACTCAGAAATTCAATATTGAAACAGGGGGATGTCATCCAATTCCTCGTGTTGAGCATTAATTTTGTTTGGTATAAAACTGGCTTCCCACAAATGGTTTGCATTGCTTTTGATTTGATGCTATCTCAATATATACTGAGGCTTAATTTTATCCATCAAACTGACAGATATCAGTTTTTCGTTTTTATATCGCTCTAGAAGGAACCAATCAACTAGTCATAATAGCAAAAAGTTTGAAAACTTCCTTCTTTAGAATGCTTAAGTATATAAAAAATTTTCATGAAAATAAATAAATAAATAAAATAAACTTTTTATTCTGTTTTAAATTTATTTTCTTCTGTTTTGGTTTTTATTTTATTAAATTCGACTGAATTTAATAAACTGAAAAAAAAAAAATATTTTTTTAGAACTAACATCTTAACTGAGATTGGATATAAAAGCTTTACATTTAAATGCATGATTTAAAAAAAATAAAAAAATAAAGGAAAAAAAAAAGAAAGAAAGATGGGTACCTACGGAATGAAGAGTAATATGCAAGAGCTTCCTTTTCCTATAAAGAGAAAAAAAAAACTGAATTTTAAGAGAGAAAAAAGAGAGTGTATCTTTGTAACGTTGTATGAAATTGAATTTGATTTATATACTTGTACAGCTATGCCTTTTTAAATTTTTGTTTAAATTTATTTATTATTTGTTCTTAAAATGTGTTTGTATTTTTTCTGTGTCTTTTGTGATTATCACTCTGTTTTATGTAGATTAATCTTCTTTATTATTTCTACTCTTGTGTAAGTTTTAAAATATGTATATGTATAATATATTCTGAAAACTAATGCATTCTAAATTATCTCATAGAATATTAATAATGTAATATAGAAAATATATTTAATATAGTAATAGTTATTTCATAATTATTTTATTAATTCGATGAAGACCTTCAGTAATTAAACATGTTCATTAACAAACTTTAACATTAAATAAGTTTTTCTTTTTAATTTATAACTGCATCTTTGGTTGATAAAATCAAATGCTTAAAAGATATGCATTGTTCTTTAATGGAAAATTCTAAAGATGATATATGAAAATTTTAGCCTAAAGTTTTAAAATCTTAGTTTGATAGCATTATTAAGGATTAAAATACTTAAAAAAAATTATTTTGATAAATTTCCTTGGCAGGTACTATGTTTTTGCTATGATAAAGTTTTCTAATTGTTTACAAATGCTTGCTAACTTCATTATGTGCATTTTTTAAAAGTAGTATATTTTCAACATTTTTATAAAAAATATCATTTTGACTTCTTAGACTTAATTTAGTATAAAATCTTGTAATTTCTTTGTATTAAAAAACTTACATTTATCTCATATCAACACAAATTTGTTTTAACCTTTCAATCAAAATACATAAGATTAGTCCCAAATCAATTGTAA
Organism: Maratus speciosus; assembly: GCA_963932465.1. Taxonomy (NCBI): domain Eukaryota; kingdom Metazoa; phylum Arthropoda; class Arachnida; order Araneae; family Salticidae; genus Maratus; species Maratus speciosus. The sequence goes on along the minus strand of OZ010786.1, from coordinate 90,797,683 downwards.
AGTATATTTTTCCTCTCTTTTAATAGTATGCTTAGGTGTATGAACCATCCAAAACAATTTGCTCCTGATTACTAATGCATTTGTTGGCATCCCTGCAATGTGCAGTGAGGAAAATATGTGCATCAACTCAGCCAAAACATGGTGCTTGTTTGTAGTCACTTTTTTTTGTCGAGATGCTCTGTGATACAAATAGGAAAGTTTCTCCGAAGCTGTGCCATATTTGTGAACAATAAAGTATTATTTACACTATTGTGTCTCCTGCTCTTTTAGTATATAGCATTGTCTAAGTTCCTGCTTTTGTGGCACAGTCAATAGAAAGAAGCACTATTGACTTGAAATAAACATGAAAGAAACAAGCACAATGATTTGTGCAGTTTCAGTTATTTCATAGGTTGATTTTAATAAAATACAAAACAGTATTACAGTTGTTTTAAAATGCATTAAGTCATAAGGTAACACTTATTTATTAATAACACATATAAAATGTAGCTGATATATACTGAAGTGCCATTGAATTAGGTATGGACAGTGTTATGGGGGGGGGGGGAGGTGATATTTCTGCCTTGTTTCTATTCATATACAGTCATATGATATACATAGTTATTTGCATAGGCGTCTGTAAACAGCTGTTAAAAGTTACATGATGGGAAAGCTCCTGATTTAGTTATCTTTGATTGAAGACATAAAATAGATGCTCACAACATGGGTCATTCAATTTCAGAAAAGAGTTTGACAACATAGTTTCCTTGTACCATAGTAGTAAGAGTAAAGCAGGAGTACACAGATTTTTTTTAAAAAAAAGAGTGGTATTTGAGCAAACTACAAAGGATGGGCAGGTTTGAATGAACTTGGCCTTCTAAGAGTCAGCTGTATTGTATGCAGCAAGTGACGGCAAACCTTAGCTCAGGTGACCATCCAATAGAATGTGGGGTCCATACATATAGTCTATACACAAATTGTGCAGCTTTTGCTCCACCAAATGGGCTTCAGGAACAGAAGATGCACTAGAATACCATTTGTCAATGCACACTATGGTATTCAACATCTTGCATGGACCAGTGAATACTGTGAATGGACCATTGATGGTTAGCGCTCAGTAGCATAGAGTGATGAATCTCAAATATGACTGTGTCAATGCTGATGATAGGCTAAGAATAGGGCATCAGATTCATGGAACCATAAATCTTGCATGCCAAGCTGGAAGTATCATTGAGTGTCACTGATGACTGGAATTGTTTTCTCTTGATAATATTTGGGATTTATAGTACTTGTTGAAAGCACCTTCCCTGCCTCTGTAATATGAATGACCTTATATTACATCATCGTTTTAAACTTTTCTGCAACCCAGATAAAAGTGGAGTTCCAAGCAGATTAACTGCTCTTATCAAAGGGTCCCACTGGTAATCACATAGTTTGAAAAAAATTCTGTTGGTCTTCTTACTAAAGCAGCCATCAGGAATCTCAGATTTAAATTCCTATCAACACCATTGGGTTCTTGTCTTTGAAAAAAAAAAAAATTAAAGTGCATCATCTCACAGCAATGTCTAACTGATTTATAAAACCTTCTTGCATGTTTGGCAGTCATGCCGTTGAAACACTTCTGTAGACTTGTTGAAACCATGCCTTGTCTTGTATCAGTGGTTATTAACGCCAAAAGGTGTAAGAATTTGTGTCTATTAAGGTGTCTCTAAATGAGTGGCACTTCAGTTTATCAGTAGCAGAAATTTACTTTTGGAGATAGTTACATTTTAGATTTTGCTTACAGGAGTGAAGATATATTATTTTTTAAACTATGATAATTTATATAGCTTTAGTCTTCAGTTAACAGATACTTTATTATCTCATTTATATAAAATCACAAATTGTCATCGTCATTTAGTACAAAGATTTTTTTTTTTATTATTTATTTACTTACAGTAAGGAGATTTGGTATTTACGTAATATTCGGCCCAGGTAGATAAGATCGCCAAAAATTGTTGTCAATTGCCAATTGTGATCAAAATGCCAATTTAATGTACATTTAATAAATACATAACATTGTTAAAAAAAGATAAATAATATAAAAGCAAGTTAAAATAAGACAAAACAGTAATCAGTGTTGCTACACCACCTGGAAAACCTGGAAAAGTCAGGGAATTTGGAAATTGGCCAAATTAATCAGGAAAAAGTCAGGGAATTTCAATATTTTCTTCAAAATCTGGAAAAGTCAAGGAATTTGAGAAACTTTCACTGTGATCTGAAGAATGTTTAATTGTTACGCTGCCAAAATCCTCTATGGTTTGGCAAATTCCACAATTAAAAAAAGAAAAATCATCTAAATTACCTTTTTTAAAAAAATGTCCACTTTCATCCTCCACCCTTTTCCTATCCACCATAGCAAATGTTTACATTTTTAATAATTATTACAGATTTTAAAACTTTTTCCAGCAGTCATTTTCAAATAACAATAAATAATTATCACAAGCCTCCATCTCCCCACTGAAATGTCTGCTTCATCTCTTTTTGCCTCCTGTTGAAAATAAAGTTTAGCTGAACATTAAGGATTTTGCGAAATACAGTTGACGAAATGAATGATGACTCTGTGCACAAATATTGTGTAGAAAGTTTGTGCAGTTTGTAGGAAACTTTATATGAAAGCTTTGTAATGTTCACAAATTATTAAAAAGAGCAATTCCAACTATAAACCTCAAAACAAGGTTATTATTTTTTGGGAGGGGCATGAGTTGAATTAAGATAAGGAGCTTTTGATTTTTAACAACTCTATTCAGGAAATTTTAGCCTTTTTGAATGATATAACATTTGTTTTACCTCAGCACGTCCACTATGCATTACACCGCTATACTTGGGGAAGGACTAAGAAGATAGTTAGGTGAAAGCCTGATACTGCCTATTTACCTTCCTTGGCTTAATATGGCTGAAACATTGGGCGATATAACACTCATTTCGGTGACATAAAATTAATTTTGAATTGCGTTTGCAAAAACCTTATTTCAAAGATTTTTTTTTTTTTTTTGCCATCTTTTGAAAGATTAAATATAATTGGTTATTTACAATTTATCACCAAGGCACATTATTTAAATTAGAATAACATACGTTATTTTCCAAGAACATTTCACCTTTGAAAGTAATCTTCAGAATTAAAATATTTTGAAAGAAAAAAAATAAACATACTGTTGCAATTTAACATCACCTATAATTTTATTATTTTGTAAGGGAGTCATAATTTTTTTCGTTGAGAAATGTTTTTAAAAACTAATGCAAATGTGTTTCTAATCAGGTTTAAAGTGAAATATATGTATGTAACACGTAACAAGTATCTAACATTGCTTAATGTGCAATTTTGAAGAACCACATGAATTCACATTTGTTATTTTATATAAAGTCTTTTCATATTTTAAATTAAGATGAGAAAACAAACTATTAAAACAAAAATTTTTAAAAACTTTTAGCTTTAATCAGTCAAAAATGAAAATCACTGGAATATCTGAATTATCCACATTACGAAAAAAAGTTATCTCCTCAACATATGTAAACAAACAACATATTTTTCCTTTATTTGTAATTCAATCCCATATTCATGCTAAAACTTCTTTACTATATTAGCATAACTATGCATTTTTTTTTTCTAATATTGCCTATAACTATAAATAGCAATTCATTGAATGGGTGCCGGCAGCACTAAATCCAGAGAGAGGAAAGATTTTTAGAACATATATGACTGTGGTCCGCAGCATTGACCGCATTCTTTAAAAATGGAGACGACATAAGCTAAACTAATAATTTTATTTAATCAAAACATCTGCACAAGGTAATTTTTAAAACATATCAATATAAAAAGCAACTTAAAAATTAACAAATAAAAATTTTAAATATCCAAAAATAAATATATACTGGCATTCAAAAAAAAAAAAAAAAAAAAAAAAAAAAAAAAAAAAAAAAAGAAAAAAAAAAAAAGAAAGAAAGAAAGAAGTAGAGAAAAATAAAAAGAAAGAAAAAAGGACAATTGAACAGTAATTTAATTTTCGTTAGAGAGGGCTACCCCTCCTGAAACCCCGTTTAAGATATATTTAAAAATATTGAATGCAAGAAGGAAAACAAATCTAAAGGGAAACAAATTATTGCATGTACGAGTATACGTTATAAAAATATGTAAAATAAAGTTTTAAGCTTATTTTTACTATCAATATTTTATTTTATTCAATCTCATATTCATGTTAAAACTTCATGCAATTTTTTTCTAATATTGCCTATAACCATAAATAGCAATTCGTTGAATTCATATTTGAGTGGAATAACTTTCTTCAACTTTTTTATTTACAACCTCAGCATTATAAATAAACACCTTTCCATTTATTTTATTTTGCATTTTTTATTGTTTTAAATATTTTATTGTCATGCTTGGTATCCATTTGAGATAAAATTTTCCGATAAGTTCAAATCCACAAAAATTGTTTCAGTATTTTAAGTTTCAAAAATAAAAAAATATATATTGCAGATTAAAAACCGCAAACTTCATGTAATTATATCTTAACTCACTGGAAATTGGGGAGATGCAAGAGACATTATCTCTAGTATGTTTGCAATTTCTGTACAACACATGTTCATTAGCACCAAAATTTCGCCAAAGCGAATAAATACATTTTTACATAAATTTAATATATACATATCATAATAGTGACAAATTTTAATTTAAATCAGTTTCATTTAGTCAATGAATCGTTTTTGCATTAAAATTTTGGAAAAAAAAAAAAAAGACAAACAGATATCGAGTGAGATTTTATTAAAATAATCAATGCACTTCTTCTTGTCACAGAAGTATAACAATCTCAGTATATTCAATACTATCAAGTTCCTCGTTCCCTGAGTATAGACTAGAATTTTCTTGTAATACACCTGGAAAAGTTAGAGAATTTCATTCACCTGTATTAGTAGCAACTTTGAGTAATTTATCGTATATTTATTAAATACATAACATCAAATTGATGGCTTTTAAAAATAAATCATATTAATGAGGGAAGTTTTATTTCCAGTGGTTTCTAATGCCGACCAGAATAAATATAATATAAATAATATGTAATTTAAATATATCTATATATATATGCAGTAGTATATTATATAGTTATACATATAAATACTTCTGCCATTGCTTTTAATGTAACAACTATATAGTATTAACTACATAGTTAAAATGAAGAAAATAAAAAAAATAAGAGTTGCTGTAATTAATGTTTTTGGCACTATTGGTGGTGCAATGAATATGACCTGGCCCTGATAATACGTAAGAACCAGATTTTTTTTAAAAATTATCATATCAAAATAAATTGCCTAAATTTATGTCATCATTAATAGGTTACAAAGAAATTTGTGTAATTTTTGAAAAATAATTTACACATCAAACTTAAAAGTTTATTACATACTTAACTTAATTTGGTTCATGTATGTAAATACAGAATTTTTATTATCGATTTGTCACTTACTTCCTGATATGTTAGAATTATAAAAGTTATGTACACGTGTGTTTCTGATGACAATACAACATTTGAAGATTTTTAGAACTTAATTATAAATTAATTTTAAGTTTTAAGGCATTTTTCCATTAACCGAACACAGTTGTTACATCACAAAATATTGTTTATGGTTACACCGACAATGGAGTTATTTATGGTCCTAACCACACTCATTAAAATAGGCCATCTGGCTGTGAAAGTGTGCCAATAAAATAATTTAAACACTAAAAAGTAGAAAATGCCATTTTTTTCTTCCTTCCATGTTAATTTAACAAAAGCTTAATCTTTGTTTTGTAAAATCTCCCTTCTTTTGAATTATTTTTTTCTATATAAAATAAATGTATTACAATTGTATTCATTAATTGTTTCTAAATTTATTGTAAAACTAAAATAGGAAAGGAATAAAAATCAAACAAATTATGCTTATGCATACACACACAAATGTGTGTATTGATTAGATGAATAAATAAAAGAAGAGGAATGGATTAAGAAAAACAAAAGCAAAGTTATGCATTGCAATAACAAAATACAATGAATGTACATTAAAAAATTTAGTAAAAAGTGTTTCTTTTTTCTAGGAATCAGTAAAAGGCAGAAGCTCTAAACACATTGAAAGTTTAATTTATGCTGTATTGCTCATCTCCTTTTTACTTTTTTCCTTCACAACAAAAATACTCTTGGGTGATTTTTTTAGAATGTTCAGTTATTTTGAACATTGATGCAACTTATTATTTGATATATTCCTTTTCCTTTAAATATCGGTACTACTTTGTTATCCCTATGATTTACATAAATTTGCTGTCAATTTTGCCAAGCTCGTGAAGTGTGAGCGTAACATGCACATATAATAGAAATATAAAAAATAAATACCATTGCATTAAATAATCTGGGATGAGAGCACTCCAACCCAAATGATCGATAGCTACCACAAAATTTTAATAGTATTTCTTGTATTTAATGACAGAATTTCTGAGACTTAATAAAGCAAAGAATACTATTAAAATTTAGTGGTGAAAATCAACCATTTGGGTTGGAGAGCTCTCATCCTTGAATAATATAATATTTCATGTTAATAAAAATATAGTATTACAGTAATTCTTAACAAATTCCATGATATAAAGGAATTTTCAAATCACTAAACCAATTTCCAACATGGAGGTCCTTTTCTACAGCTTTTTACGATACATCTCCATATAGCTTCATCATATGTAACATATAGTTTCATATCATAGCCATTTTCACATGGTTTCTTGGGTAAAAGACCTTGATTTTGAAAAAGTGAGATTTCATCCATCTCGGTATTTGGTAAATCAAAAATTGTTTCTATATTTATAAAAAAAAAAAAAATAAATAAATACAGGTCATTAAAAAAAAATAATAATAATGAAAAATGTTCTGGAACATCAACAAAAAATTAATATGACAATAGCATAAACAGGTGCTGCTTCTTTAGGACTGCAAACCATTTGACGGAATTTTACAACCCAATTTGGCAACATATCTCTGTTATTTGGCAATTCATTCTCATTTGGGGGCTGCTATAACAAAGAAGTACCTAAATATTTTTATAATTTTAATAATGGAGAAAACCCCTCAGTTTTTACATCCATGCAATATAAAGTAATTTTTTTTTCAGAACAACATTTATTCATTGTACAATTGTTTTTAATTACTAGTTATTCATAAAAATTGCATACAATTGCAAAACTTATTAATTATTACTTAATAAGGGTTGGTTTGTTGAGTTTTTTAATGAAAAACCAGAGCATATTTTAGTGTCATATTGCAAAAAATTTCAAAACGCAGCTAATATTAAATATTTAAAAGAAACCATAAATGTGATAGATAAGTATAAAATTAAACAAATTCTGAAAGTACCAATCAGTTCCATTAATAGCATAAAAAGTTAAAAGGCTACATAGTTTAAGACTCAAGAAACACTTCATCATTGCTGTTGCTGTAAATAACCACTTCAACAGCCACAGAGAAAAGGAAACAATCTTTTTATCAGGATTTATCTTCGGGCTGCTGTTGAAGTGGTTAATCCCCCTCGCATAAATAAATCATATAATTGCCAGAAAACAAAACATTTTGTATGCCTTGAAATATGTTAAGAAATTTTAGAACATTCAATAAATTTAGGTTGGAAACTATGCTAATATCTGTTTGTATGTTTATTCTGCTATTGCAGTGGACAAGGCAGTTCAGTGTAGTGTAAAATATATTATGCTGAAAATCTTTGCTCTTTTTGAATTTAGCAGAGTAACTGTCAATTGTTGCCTTAGGTGGTTAATCTTGGCTATAAAAGTTGATATACTCGAGTATGTTCATTTTTGTATTAGATTTCTATATCAAATTTTCATAACTTTTCTTTTCTGGGTAGGTTAATTTTAATCCTGTAGAGATGTAAATTTTCTGAAAATTTTGAAGTGGCAGAAAAAAAACATTTTTTTTTTCTGGGAATTTTGGAAAAAATGATTTTGCACAAATGTTTCTCTAAAATAAATTATATCTTCTTAAAATATATAAAATAAACTTTTTTTAACACTTTCCAACAAAGTTTGAAGTGTTTATGACTCCGGTTTGTCTGGCTGACTGTCCACGCTCTAACTCTCGTAAATATACCCGGATTGCCCTGAAATTTTTGGATGTTATTGACGTCTACCCTAGTACGAAATCTATTTCAAATGAAATTTGTAGCATGTTTAGTTTATGTACAGGGACAGTCAAAAGTATTCCATTACATTATGGCCAATGGAAAAAAAGTGTTTCAAGTGAATTTTAAAGATGTTACACCTTTTCAAACATAAAAAAATTGATATGCATTTTCAAAGTGCACTAAAATCTGCATTCTGTAGAATATGCGGTGCAAAGATTAGTTACTATTCATTTACAGGGCTACACAAAAGAACTCCATTACATAAATGGTATAGAGGGAAATTGTTTGTGGCATATTTTAATTATGTTAAACTATTTCATGTATAATGAAATTGATATACATTGGTGAGGCTCACTATAAGTTGTTTCATGTATAATACAAAGTGCGTAGCATTTACAGGGACGCACAAAAGATTTCAGATAATATATTCCATCTGAAGTACTGTATGTTAGTGATGATGGCAGGAAATGCATTTTTAATTATGATATGTGGTTTTAAGTTGCACTATATTTATGCATACTATATAGTGTGTGTATAAGTGCTATAGTTGATATACAGGGCTACACAAAAGAATTCGTAAAGGTTACTGAATATGAGCGTAAATTGCTTAAAGGTGGTTTTTAAATGTATTATGGATTTTTACACGCTGAACTGCATTTTGTTTACTAAGAAATATTTGTAGACTATAGATAAAATCAATATGTTAACTTAAAGAATTGGATACATACTCATCTATGGAGAAATGTGATTTCAGTAGTTTTAAGAGTGTTTTATTTTGAATAATATTTTAGCTAAATAGTGGCGTGTAATAAAAGTACTAGATGAACTACATGGCTGAACAAAAGTATATTAGTATGTTTTCGTCTATTAGTATAAATTGCTGTAAGGGAAATTTCAGCTAGTATATCTATCAAAATACAGCTCTGTTCAAAAGAATTGAAATTCATATTTGGCTATGAAAGGTAACTGCTGAAATCAGATTTTCAATTGTTTTATCTGCTTTCTAAAATGTTTATTTAGTTATCCTATTTAGCTTATTTCCCTAAATAACAAAGTTTGTTAAAGATTTCAGGAAGTGTTGGAAAGTGTTTCATAATCTATGCTTAAAGCATGATTTTTTGTTCTTGTAATATTTATGCACACTAAAAAACAATTATTTTTCCTTTACATGACTATAGAGAAAGAAAAAAAAAGAGAGAGAGAGAAAACAAGCCAGCTTTAGCTAATTTTAAAAATAACAAAAAAATCTTAAGTTTCAACCAATATCACAGCAGTTTGAAAGCAATTTTAAACTGTATTGTACATCCCATCTACATTGTACTGGTTGTCAAATATATAAATGATGCCAGTTTAAAAGAAAGAAATTATAGTAGTTCTGGTATTATTATAAATACTATTATCATTTTTAAATCTTCCATTGTTTAAAAATTTGTATTATTTTACTATATTATACTTTTACCCCCTTACAATTATAATTTTTATTTCCTATGTATTTAGTTTTGGTACAGCTTTTCAGTTTAAACCCAAACTATGTTTTAATTTAAGTTTCGGATTCAAAATAAGGAAAGAGGTTTTTTTTTTTGTTTTTTTTTTAAATGAAAGTTTTAAAACAGGTGTATTTTTCCATGTTTAAAAGTTGTTTACAACTAAATTTTTCACAGAAATATGCTTCCATTTTCTTTGCAAATTTTGTATCTATAAATTTATATTTAAAAAAAAAAAATACAGTTAGACAGCTCTAAAAATCTATGTTTCAGGAAAAGAAAAAAAATAAATAATTTTAACTACACATTATTATGAAAAGAGTTTTTTCTAATACAGTATAGGATCCGTTATCCGGAATGCTTGAGACCTGAGATATTCCGGATAAGGGGTTTTTCCGTAATTTGGAACACTTTACAATAAATGTTAAGAACGGTATGAAATGTATAAAATATGAATAATATATGAAAATACATAATTATAAATTAGCTAATTTAATAACTTATTTACACAAAATAAAAAACCCTTCTAAATTACAATTCAAATAAAAAAGAAAATTACATTAGTATATAAGAAGAGAGCAGAATCCTTTGATTTGGTTTTATAGAACATTTTTATTAAGATTGGTTGTTTATAGTGTGTCTTTTGTACTAATTGCTTCTGTATACTGACACGATTTGCTGTTTGTGGGAGTAGTTTGTTTGTTGCATTCTACAAATCATCTGTTCAATTGAAAAATATTAATAGCTCATTTGAAATCTTTTTACCACCTCATTCTGCTTGTCATCATCTTAATTTCCATTAGACATATCCCTTGGCATTATGTCACAAATCTCACTGCCAGTCATCTGATCACTTACAGGAATATCGTCATCAGCAATTAGACAATCTTTTACTGGTTCTTGATCCAACAATTGAGCCTCTGAACATGAAAGTTCTTTAGCTTAGTCCAACAGATTTGTAATAATTTCTTTCTCTTTTTAAATTTTAAAGTCTTCAACTTCATGCTCATTCACACTATTAAAAAATATTGCACGATTTTATGTTTTTGAAATGAAGCAAATTATTTTTCAGTTATTATTCTGCATTCCAGATTTCGGAGCATTCTGGATACGGGGTTTCTAGATAACTGGTCCCATACTGTAATATTAAAAAATTACAGCTATGCGAATAAAAATAAATGTATGTTTCAAATTTTACATTAAATTTTCCACCTTACCATTTTCATTAATTGGTATATTATTGAAATAATTTTGCACATGAATTTTCATTTTTAACAAGAGAAGTTGCATTTAATTATCTTACCAGGGATTTGGTTGGATTTTTTTTTACATTATCCTGTTTTTGCGCAATTGTGAACTTTTGTATATATTTGTAAAAAATGTAATCAAAATTTTGTGAATTAGAAATTATATTTAAGTTCTTAGACATTATTAAGATGGTCCTTTGTAAATACAGTCAAACCCTACTATAGTGAACCGTCGGCGGACCCAGCAATATGTCCACTATAACCGATGGTTCACTATATCCAAATTCTTTGAAAAAAGTATTTTTTAGCATATGATATAGTATTGTTAAAAATAATGATTGCAATAATATGTAATTTGCTTACAAATTATTAACTAATTAAATAGCAAAAATATATATATATACTAGGGAGCTCTGCCCCCTGCAAGCTACGCTCGCCAACCCCTGTTCAGACGTCGCAGAATCTAAAAACACGCTAATCTGATGGGTTTTAAAAATATTAGAGAAGATTGAATTATATTGAAAAAGCTGTGCAGATCTCCCTGTAAATGGGTTTCCATTCAACCCTTTGATTGCAAAAATTTAAGGCCGAGTTAAGACATCCAATGGTTGTTTTCGTTTCTGATTAAAGAGGATCAGTTAAACATTTGAAAAAAAGCTAAAATAAAATGAATTAAGTATACAGAGTCTTTGTCTCCTGGTATTTTAAAACAATCACTATAACAATAGCCTAAGTCATGTGACTATCATGAACAGTTCCGGTGGACCACTTCGCTTTTTATACTCTAGGTGCCATTTTGGAACTTTAATGTTGGCCAGGCACAGTTGATAAGTCGCCAAATATTATTCTATCACCATCATTTAATCTATATTATAATAGTTCAAGTCATCAACTACCATAAACAAATATGGTCTGATCCCTTCGCCTTTCATATGAAAGTTTGGCACAGATGTCATATCTCGCCAATTTGGGGAAAGCATCAACAGCATAAACAACAACTTCCGGCTTACCATATCAAGCAAAATAACGATACTTTGACAGCAGTTAAGTACCCGTTGCATGTATGACATTGGCGTCAGAAAAGAATCATGCCAATATGGGGCCGTATATGACATCTGTGCCGAAAGTTTTCCATTTTGATTAAAAAATAATTTTTTTTTTTTTCGAATAAAACTACATAAAAGTTGCCATGGTCGCAAAGAATTGTTGGTACTGTTATGCTAGCCGGGTGCAAATCTCGCCAATAGCTTTTTTTCAACTTGCCAGTTAACATTTTTTTTATTTTTCGAGTGGTAAATTAAAACATTAATTTGAAGTTTAAATTAAATGTCATGTTGCATTATTTAATATTTCGCCAGATGTCATATATGCACAGCAGGTTTGGTGTGATTATTATTATTTTTTTATTTATTTATTTATTTTTTTTTTTTACGAAAATTTGGCGAAAACCTCGTTTTTGAATACCTGTTACATATGTATTTTTGGTACTACTTAGTTATCCCGTCGACCAAAAATCTATCGCCAAACTATAAGATTAAATCCTAATTATGGTTGACATTCACTTGACTTTAAGCAAGTTACACGTGTTACGTCATCAAGTGATTTTTATCTCGACGTTTTATTTGTATATTTATTAATGTTTTACTAATTTATTTGTTCTTTCGTTGTTTAAAATAAAAATTATGTCAATTTGTATAATTTGGCGATTTATATAATTTAGCGAAATTGGTCGACGGAATAACTAAGTAGCACCATATTTTTTAATTATTTTCAAAAGGAAATAACAAAAAAAACTAGTATGTTGTGGCCATTACAAAACTTTCTTCTATCTCATACATGTCAATGCTTCAAAATTCACTATCTCAGTGCCAAATTAAATGGCAATCTGTGTTCATCATGAGAATTCTAAAAATATGAAATTCCGTGCATTAGTTCTCGAGGTATGACTGTCGCTGAAATTGTGTAAATGCAGCATACCAGCACCACCTATTGGGTTATTTACACCAGAACCTAATTATCACCAACTTATGTCAACGTCTAACTGAATATGAAGTTTGGGGAAAATTCGTGCATTAGTTCTTGAGATAGAGGTATTGCGCAAATCATGACAAATGCAGCATAGGAGCGCCACCTGTTGAGCCATTTAAAACAACACATAATCAGCAGCAATATTAATCAAGTTATACTTAAATCTGAAGTTTGATAAAAATCTGTGCATTAGTTCTTGAGATACAGCTATTGAGGAAATACACTGCTCAAAACAATTAAAGGATATTGCAGTTTTAGGTGGATTTTGTATCTGGTAAACTGTTTAGCTGATTGATACAGGGTCGACAGACATAGTAGGTTATACGAGAATAAATTACACATGTTTGGCAGAAAAAAATGCATTTTATTGCGCATTTGTGTACTAAAGGAAAAAAACACAATTTGTGCATATGAGAAAAAAAGAATAAGAAAAGGTGTTTTCTTCAAAGAAAATCATTTTCAGTAGGGGGTATGGTTTCCACGGGCGGCCAGCAACGTTGAACACCTTTGAGGCATGGACTCAATGAGGCTATTAATGACGAGTTGGGGGTATTCTGCCCCACTCTTCTAGAAGAGCTCTTTCCAGTTCTTGGAGAGTTTGTGGGGGTTGTTGGCGGCCAGAAACTCGTCTTCCTAGAGCGTCCCAAACGTGCTCGATTGGATTCATGTCTGGAGAACACGCTGGCCATTCCATTCGAACGATTCCTTCCTCGAAAAGGAAATCCTCCACCAGGTTTGCACGATGTGGCCTGCAGTTATCGTCCATTAAAATGAAGTTATCTCCGATTGCTGCAGCGTAAGGGACTACAATAGGTCTGAGGATCTCATCCCTATATCGGCGACCAGTCAGAGCTCCATCTCAAATGATGTAGATGTCAGTGCGCCTGTCAATGGAGATGCCACCATACACCAACACTCCTCCACCGCCAAATCTGACACTTTCGTGCACGAACGCAGGATTATTCCTACTGCCACGGTCCCTCCAGATGAAAATACGCCTATTATCTGGATGCACAGAAAAGCGGGACTCGTCAGAAAACAGAATATGGCTCCATTCATTTCTCCTCCAGTTGACATGCTCGGTTGCCTACTCCCTGCAGTTGCGACGATGCCTTGATGTTAATCTAACACATACCATCGGTCGGCGAGCATACAGACCTACAGCATGGAACCGGTTTTGGACAGTCTGAGTTGAAATCGTGGTGCCTGTAGCCGAGCGAAGGTGTTGTTGGAGAAGAGTAGCGTTCATGGTTCGGTGTCTCCGAGCTGTTAACGCTAAATACCGATCTTCATTGGGCGTTGTTGCCCGTCTACGACCTTGCCCTGGTCTTCGGCCTGCACATCCACTCTCCAAAAAACGGTTCCAGATCCTGGAAATGACTATTTGTGACACTCCAATGGCTTGCGCTACTTCGACTTGAGTTTGGCCCCCTTCTAACCTACCAACAATTCTCAAAGCTTCTGAATCTGTCAAATGACTTCGTTGAGACATCGTACTCATCGAAACAAAGCAATCACTGAATGCCGATCATCCTTGTCTTCATTCTCTTTTATCCAGTTGAAAGTCAAATTTCATTCACTGCTGCTGAAGCGACGTTTTTGACGTCGAACTCAAAATTTGCATACTCCACAGTTTGAAAACCAGAAAAATTTGCATTTGTGATTCTCTTCTTCTATTTTCGGCAAAAAAAATTTCTTTTATATCTTTATTTTATATAAAACCTCAAATATCCTTTAATTGTTTTGAGCAGTGTAGTTCAAAATGCAGCACAGAAGCGCCACCTATTAGGCAATTTACACTAACACATAATCAGCATCATTTCTTATGAAGGACTAACTAAATCCGAAGTTTGATGAAAATGTGTGCATTAGTTCTTGAGATACAGCTACTTCGAAAATAGTGTAAATCCTGCAAAATGCAGCATAGCAGCGCCACCTGTTATGTGATTTGCACCAAAACGTAAACAGCATCCATTCATGTCAAGGACTAACAGAATCTGAAGTTTTATAAAAATCCGTGCATTAGTTCTTGAGATAGAGCTTTTGCGGAAATCCTGCAAAATGCTACATAGCAGTGCCACCTGCAGGGCGATTTACACCAAAAACTAATCAGCAACAATCTATATCAGGGACTACCTGAATATAAATTTTTATTAAATTCTGTGCATTAGTTCTTGAGATAGAGCGCCCACAAAATTTGTGTCGCATACAGACAGACATTTTGTAAAAACATGTTTTTTTGGAATCTCTGACCCATAAAACGTGTAAATCCGTTGAAAACTGGAATTTGAAAATTTTCATGAAACCAATACTTTCTTCTTGTAAAGATAGAAGAAGGTAAAAAATTGATAACTGTAGAACAAAATAATTTATATAATTTAAAAAAAGAAATAAAAGTAAATAAACATTTATTATTAAATAAACAACAATAGCCGGGTTACCATGTCAATCAAAATAATGCCATTTTGGCACCAATTTGGTACTCCAGTGCGTATATGACATCTGTGCCTACTATTTTTCTTTTCGTTTTGTTTAAAAAAAAGGAAAGAAGTGAAAGCCATCAATTGTTTCAGTTTTAAAAGAAAGTTTTCTATTTTAAATAAAATGAATGAAAGGATTATATTTTAAATGAAATTAATGAAATATAACAAAATGCGACGGGGAAAAACGTTTGGCAATTTATCACCTGCATATCGCTAACATAAAAATACCGAATTCTTGATTTCTCTATAAGAATCTTTCGATTTGGTGAAAAATTGTTCAAGTAAATTGAATTATGTATAAAAGTAACATGATACATTTCTTAGCATACATTTAAGGGAGGCCAGACTGGTTGCCAAATTAGTTTAAAATAATAACCTTTTCTAAAATATGAAAAAAAATATCTGTTATGATTAAAATTTGAGTTGCCATCATTAGATAAAAGTATTTAAAATTAGAAAAAAAATTAATATTTTGAAAACTAATTCGAATTTAAGAATTCTCATACCAGTTTTGAAATCTGCTGATCAATATGGATTTTTGGTGTTAATTTCATCGCAAAGTATTTCATGTTTTAGGAGAAATCGTCATGAAACATAATCAGTTATTTAATCAGTCGTTTCATAAATTCGTTACATTTCAGTCGTTTCATAATATCCGTTTCATAAATTCGTTTCATTAGGATTTTATATATATAGGTTAGATATAGTTACTTACTAAAACTTGATTTTATTTTTACATCCTATGGAAGTAATTAGTGTTTTTTGATTGAATACAGTTCGTTTTCAAGTAGAGTTCATCAATTTTCTTACCAACAATTAGTGAAGAATCCAATATGTTCTGGTCCACATTTTCTGTAGTAAAAAAAAAAGTTCAGGATATTCACTGCCAATTTCACTTCCGAGATAGAAGGTGCCGAAATCTCAAGTTCTTCTTCAACATTATCTTCTAAGTCTTCTTCAGCATCGCTCTTTTGTTTGACTTTAGATACAATGTCATCGTCTGTAGGGGTACCAGATGTGTACACTTCATCATCACAAGATTCGAAATGCTCAGTAATGTCCCTTGGGAAAATGTTCGCACTGTGCTTTTCCAGCCACAGAGCTATTGGTAAATTGTCTTCGTCCTCCATGTTGCCATCTTTTCCTTTCAACAACACATACTTCAAAAGACCTGCGTGTCGAAAACAGTTGCGGATTGTTGGTGATGTCACCTGTCTCCATGACTTTTCCAACAGAACGATTGCTTCCAAAAGAAAGATGTATTCTGTGTTTTTCTCTTCGTAGTTCTCTAAAACCTGCTTCACAAGCAATGGGACTTCAGGCTGCGAATAACGCCCTGGTCCATGGACTGCAGCACAGAAGTCGTATTTGGAGGCAAAAAAACGAGCTTAATGCACTTCAGATTTTCTAAGTGGGGATGAGCTGTGCAACTGTCGACAAGAAGAACAATTTTACGTTTTTCTTTCAACAAATCATTGTCCCATTATCGAAGTTCTTCAAAAAAATTGGAAGTCATCCAGGATTTTTTATTGGCTTTGTAGTTGACGGGCAGTTTTTAAAATTTTTAAACCATTTCAGCTTTTGGGATTTACCTACGATAGTTAATTTTCGCTTTTCTGAGTCATTCATATTTGCACATACATTCTCACTTTCGAGAGCTTCCCGTTAGTGCACTTTTCTCCTTTAAATTTTAATGTCTGAGTGGGAGTCATTTTGTAAAATAATCCAGCTTCATCAGCATTAAAGATATCATTCTCTTCATAATCCTGTATTGCATCCACCCACACTTGAGTTTTCCACTTTTCCACATCCGA
The DNA here is from genome assembly GCA_963932465.1 of Maratus speciosus. NCBI lineage: Eukaryota > Metazoa > Arthropoda > Arachnida > Araneae > Salticidae > Maratus > Maratus speciosus. The sequence goes on along the minus strand of OZ010786.1, from coordinate 90,780,461 downwards.
TGTACAAACACTTGCTGCTGCACCATCAATCTTTCCACAAGAAATATTGTTCCGTTTTTTGAACCTACCAGCCATTTGTTAGAGCACACAAAACTGTTCTCTCCAAATCTTTCAGCAAACTCATTCGCTTTAATTTAAGCATGCGTCCGGTCACAGGAAGATTCTTATTCCGCAGAATGGTGAACCATTTTAACAGAGCTTCTTCCACATTTTCCCTTTTAGCCCGACGTAATTTCTTCGAAGAATCCAAATTTTTTTCGTGTGCAGCTATAGTCGCACTGCAATTTTTCCAAATGTTTGAAACTGTAGATTTTGACAAAGAAAATTCCTTGCACACTGCCAGTTGATTAATTTCATCTTCAATATGTTTAATAATTTTAATCTTATCCTTAATCGAAAATGAATTTTTACAGAATTTGCCATTTTCATGAAATTTTTAGCTGCTCTTAAAAAAAACGTCTTCTTATCTCAAATCAACCATAATAATAATGAAGAGAGACAATGTAAAACGAGGGACATTCTTTGGACTGTTTCGATTATACCGACGGGAGGGGTACAGAATTAGCAAATAAACACCAGATGCCTAGATGCCATTCCGAAAATTAGGGAGAGTCGAAGAAGAGAGGTTTGTTCCCGTGTTGTATTTAAAAAAAAAAAAAAAAAAAAAAACGTTTTTCCCTGCTCAAGAACTCGAAATTTTTTGACACATTTTCAGGCTCATTTATAAAAGTAAAAACAGGAAACTTGTTGACATGATTTTTTGAAGAGATTTATAAGTGATCTGTGTAATTTATTTTTCGTTCAATTAATTAGAACTTGATTTATAAACAATTATTTTCTTAGTGCGACCATTTTTTCCGTTCCCAGCTCTCTCGCTTTGGGAAATTCGGCTCAAAATGGCAACTTTCACAGTGTTTTTTGAAATATATTTGGTCATTATCAAAAAAAAATCATCACACATGCAGACCTGCCAACCTGTAAAAATGAGAAATCGTAGCACACAAAATTAAAATTAATCTGGAGGTTGGTTTGTTGGTTTTCCGTGTTTCACAGCCATTTTTTGGCATTCGTAAAAGGAATAAGGTTTCAGCCTTTCAACTCAATATAGTAAATTTTTTCCTCTAAAAATTTTTTATATGAATTTTAGAGTTTCTTCTCCTTTCAAAGCAGTTTTTGACATTTGTAAAAGGAGCCTGGTTCCAATTTTTTAGCCCAGTGCAGTAAATTGATGAAATTCGCGATATTTTTCACGCGATCATTTCAGATATTCACAATTGTTTTCCCAAAATCGTAATTCATATTTTTCTAACACGATTCTTTGAAATCCACACTTTTCACCACGGACGTTTGATGAAATTCGCATTTTTTACCGCGATCCTTTGACGAATTTTGCGTTTTCTACCATGATCCTTTGACGAAATTAGTGTTTTCTTTCCTCGATCTTTCGATGAAATTTGAGTTTTTTTACTGATCTTTCGATGAAATTTGCATTTTCTTAATGATCTTTTGACGAAATATGCGTTTTCTTCCTGTGATATTTTGACAAAATTCACGTTTTATCATGATCCTTTGATGAAATTTATTTTCCTCTGCATTAACAGATGAAATTGATTTTTTTACACAGCCATTAGTCGAAATTCGAGATAGTTTATCGCAACTGATTCTTAAAATTTTCGATATCTTTCTGCGACCAATTAGCAATATTCACTATTCGTTTCCGCGACCTTTAGATGAAATTTGGAATATTTTTTCCTCGATACATTATCGAAATTCGTGATTTTTTACGCAATCTTTTGACGAAATTCTCATTTTCTTTTTGAACTTTGAACGAAATTAGCAATTTTATTCAGCACCCACAAAATTAACGATTTTATTCAGCGACCAATTGAAGATAATCACTATTTTTTTATGAGATCTTTGATGAAATACCCGATATTTTTATACGATCATTAGAATAAATTCTCAATTTTTTCCGTGATCGATTCATGAATTAATCTGGGGAAATTCCATCAGCTTTTATCATTATGCAGGACTGTCCTTTTCTGTGTGTAAATTGTGCGATTTTGCACATTAATTTAAACCTTGCCCGTCAAAGACCCCCCTTCCCCCCAGAAATTCTTAAAATGGCACCCATGTTTCTAAGGAAGGGAATTCCTGTATAAATATTTACAAAAATACGATTCACTCGTGGTTAATATACCGTAATTTCCGGCGTATAATCCGCAGTCGCAATTTTTAGCCCTTATAAAAAAATTTCAGAAGATAATCCGCATCGGTGTATAATCCGCGGATTATACGCCGGACTATACGGGGATTACTCTTTTTTTTTTCAACATTCGAAAGTACCACTAATAAACCACCTCCCTATTTATTTAGTTGCTCTATTTAAATGATAATTGTATTAAAGTAATTGAAAAAAAATAACAATAAAATAATTACAAGTTAAAAAAATACAAAAAAAATTTCCATTGAATCTTATATCTAAAACGTAGAATGTCTTGTGATCGATTTGGCTGTACATTTATGATAATAATCGACACTTATATCGATTTGACTATAGATTTATGCTTGATTATTTTGTAATTTTATGGTATGGTTCTAAACAGCTGAAACCAATGACTAAATCTTCTTATCTTTCCAAACAATGACTCTTGTAATAGGCATACATGAGGGAATACATGTCTATATTGACTCAAACAAAATCTAAATCATTTCAGAATAATCGAGCTTCAATCGATATTTGTAATCAAATCATGGAATGTTAGTTGTTTTCGTTGGATATGATTGATGTGGTATTTAGTATATTATACTATTTTTTATTTTATATTTTTTAATCCCCAATAGCACGTTAGTATCTAAAATAATGCTTTTATGTTATTACATATATTGTGTCTGATTAAATTCTTATTGAATATGTAATCTAAAAGATTATTAACACAATGTTAACAAGTTATTTTGAAAAGTATTTCACAAAAATTGACCCATTGAAGCAAACAAAAAACAACTGATTTTAAAAATAATAACGTTTATTTTTTACTGTGATTGCATATCGTAACCTTCAGCGCGTTACAGTTTAAAAAGCTTTTTCATATTTGACAATAGATTTATGCTAATTCCGATACCTATATCGATTTTGGGCATACATTTATGCTAATTCCGATACCTATATCGATTTGGTTATATATTCATGCTAATAATCGGTACCTATTTCGATTTAACTATAGATTTATGCTAATTGCGATACCTATATCTATTTGGCTATAGATTTATGCTAATAATCGATACCTATATCGAAATCACCTTCCGCTTTTTAAATAACGTTCAGTTTAAATACACGTTTTCTCTTAGACATTATTATAACTTTCAACGTCATAACAATACAATATTTCATAAATGATTGAGATTGAAATTTTTGAAAGATATGAGTTGAGAAACGCTTTGTTCATCATCGAAACATTTTGCCAAAAGGCTAAAAAAATAACATAAAAATTGGAAGTCACTCCCACTAGCATGCACGTCATATGTGAACCAATCAGGAGCAACTCCGTGAACGGTCGACAGTAGACAATCGTGCGATAGAATCTTGAATCTGGATGTCTGACGGGAACTTCTTATTAAAAAAAAATTTCAGCAGATAATCCGCACCGGTAAATAATCCGCACTTAAAATTTTTGAGGTTTTTTAACAGATAATCCGCGGATTATAGGCCGGAAATTACGGTACATAAAGAGGGTTTTATGTTAAGAAGTTTGTTTTGCAGCCCAGTTTTTCTTTTCCCATGAGCATTTTTTAATGTCCAAATTTTCGGACTAATGACCAAATTTTAAAACTTTCGGAAATGAATACTTTGAAATTTTGGAAATTTCAGAACAAAATCATTCCTGAAAAATATGCTGCACGGGAGCTAGTTGCAACTAGAAACAAAAAATGCGTTTATGTTTTTTGCAAAAAATCGTAATTTAATTCCGATTTTCGTAGCATCGTAGTTTATAGATCCAAATCGTAGCAACTACGATTTTTTCGTAGCAGTTGGCAGGCCTGCACATGGCACCTTATATAGTTTCGGAATAAGAGAACCTGCCAGTTGGATGCATTTGAGAGCAATAATGAGTGAGAAAATAAGTAGATTGGATTTGAATACACCCGTAAAAAAAATTTTGCCCTAGTTTAAGGTAATGTGTGTGAAAGTGTGAAATTTGGCACAATATAAAGAAATGCATCACCAATAATATCATTTGCAAACACCACTAGTGCAAGGTTAAAGTTGGAGAACGGAAAAAAAATTCTGGGGAAATAAAATTTGAACTATAAACGAACTACCAAATTCTCATCTGTCCACTATAAGCGTATAAAATAACATTAGCTATATGGGAGTTCGGACGGGACTGCTAAAAAAGTTCACTATATCCCGAGTTCACTATAGCGGGGTTCGATTGTATATACAACCAGGTAATAGATTCATTGGTGATTTCAGCTATTATGCAATAGTTTTTTTTTTTTTTTTCTAAAATCATGACATTTGTGAAGGATTCAATTAGTAGATTGAAAAAATTTCTGAAATGTCTATTTTTAAGAGAAAGAATTTTGTTAAGGATCATATGTTTTAGGGTGAAAAAATTGTGAAGGATCTTTAAGGGACTCATGTTCTTTCTAAACAGATCCCTACTTACTGATAAGGTTTTCATTGTTAATGTTTTCATGTTGGACACTAAACGAGAAAAAATATATAAATAAAAGTATCAGAATGTAGCAATTATAAAATTTTGACAAATTGAAAAATAGCTCTTTGGGAAAAAAACTGGTTTTTTCCCCAAAATTTCCGGGTGTTTTTCGAGCATTCCCATCTCTCCAAAAAGTACAAAAGAAAATTTTTAGAATATTCTGAATTTAAAAATATATTATGCTTAAAGGAATCACCACTGATACAAGTTCTCATATGTAGTAGGAAGCAAAAAAATTGACAAACATATAAATATACATAACTATGTTAGGAAAAATTTTATTATAACATAGTTTACATTATTTCATTCGAGAAACTCTTAATTTACAATATATATATATAATTGTTTATTTTTCATCACATCTGGAAATACACTCTTGTAATCTTCTTTTCATGCCAAAAAAAAAAAAAAAAGACTCCAAATGTAATGAACACATATTATCTCATAAATCTATAACAATGAGTTTCCATTCTATCGTACTGGTTACTCTTTAGAAAGTTTTATTTACTGATAACTCAATAAATTTCAATATGATTAAAGTCAGTAAAGTTTAAAGACCATTAAATTGTTAAAATTTCATGATTCTCAAGAAATTTTACTGTTTCATACTTTTTGGAGGACTCATTTAAAATAATCTGCATCTTTCAAAATTCTACTAATAGTCCATCAAAAGACTAAAGCGTTAAGTTTGCATTTTCAATCTTTACAATAATTTTCAGACTATATTTTTAATAAAAAGTTGCAAATTTCGCCAGATGACATTTATCATTAACATGAAAAATGCTCTTCCATCGTGATCTAGCTTTTACAAAAATGCCTTCATCCTGTTCAAAACTTTTCATCACTTGATTACATATTCTAAAAGTTTCCTGTTTTCAAACTAGCCTTTTTTTTCTGCTCTCAGACAAGCTTAATATCGTTTTTTTTTTTTTTTTTTTTTGAAGTAACAGTCTGGTTTGAATTTCCATTTTCATAACATGTTGAGTGTATATATCTTTATAATGAAAGTAAACTAAATTACTACATGCTGTCATTAAGTTTGCTTATGTAGTGTATTTCAATATTAAAAGCAAAGTGATAACTGCAATATTTATTTACAATTTTTGTATAAAAAGAATGTTTTTGTTGTTTGTTTTTTTGCTCCCTACTATAACAGAACAGAATTAACTGTGTGGTTTTGATTACGGTAAGGTACCTTCATTCCACTCTGATGCAATATCTTTATTCCTGAAAGAGCTGCAAGTTATTTGAAAAGCAAAAATGTTAAATGAATATGCCTGACTTACTTTGATCTGACAATTTATCGAATGCAGAACTCTTTTCATAGGATTAAAAAGCAAAACTTGTCTTCAAGTCTGAATAGAAACAATACATAGCTGAAGACACCCTTAGATAGAAGGTTATAATAATGTGACGTTTCTTTGCTTTAGAATTTAGAAAACACTAAAAAATCTTAATTGATTGCATTTCTTTTTCAAGTGCCCATTATGGGCGTAAATGTAAGCAGAATGGACAATTCCTTTTGCAATTGACAGATAGGCCATATTTTGAGGAAAGATCTCAGTTTTTAATAATAGTAACAAAACATTTCATTAACGTACAGTAACAGTGTAACATGTAATTTTTTGTATTCCTTTAAATTGGAACATATAGGGGAAGGGGCAGGAGGTGTATTTCAGACATGGAATATTATTTAGATCATCTAGGATATATTTCCTATTGAAAATGATGCATGTAGCATTTTAGAAGTTTAACAGGCTTCACAAAGAAGTTCAAATGCATCATTGCTTATGAGAAAGCAACAACTTAAAGTACATTTTTATGGCAGTACAGTAGAGCGCCGATTATCCAAACTTCCAATTATCCAAACAGCCTATTTCTCTCAAAAAAAATTTTTTAACCAAACTTCCAGTTTTCTGAACAGCCTATTTCTCCCAAAAAATTTTTTTAACCGAACTCCCAATTATCCATTGGCTTGGAATAAAAATTTAAATAAAGAAAAACTGATAGTGGATCAGAAAATAAGGAATGTAAAAACAATAAAGGAGATGGAAAGAATCCTAAGCTATGAATAAAATGAAATTATCGAGTGGTCAAATAGTGAAGTATACATGACCCTGGACATCAGATTTTAAATGATGATGAGACTGTGGGATGAGATTCATGATGAAAACGAAATTGAAGAAAATGAAAATGAATGCTCTGAAAATAACCCAGGTCCATCCCATAATGAAGCCTTTGAGTGTTTGGAAACAGCTATGAAATGGCTCGAACGGCAGAAGAACGTTGATCCTATTCAACTAACGTACTAAAGAAGCATTAGAGATATGGCAGCATTGAAAAGAATGTTTTCGTTGAACCAAGCAACAATCAAAAGCTTTTTTCCTTAAATTATAGTCTCTGTAGTTCAGAAAATGATACCAAAAAAAAAAAATAATAATGATAAAAATGTAAACAATTTTTTTTTAAATACAAAAAGAAAAAAAAAAACAATTTTTAACCAGCACTAACTGATGCTGCGAGTCCTAAGTTTAGATAACGTATGAAGTATAGTCAGAAACATCCCTTAAATTGTCTGTTCATTTATCTGAACTAAGGTCGGTCCCGACTTGTTCGGATAATCGGCGCTCTACTGTATAAAATGTTATTGAGGTATAAAATGTATTCTATATTGAAAATATTGTATGTACTACTTATAGTTTTTTCACAAACCCACACAAAAGAATTGAGATACGCTGCCATTTTATGGCTGGTTATGTTAGAAATAAGTTCTCATAGTGCTATATGTTTTCAGACTAAAGGAAATTTTATTATGATACTTCAAAAGTATATGACTTAGATTTATCAATCATCTTATGTGTCATTTGACAGAGGATACAAGCAACTCACCCAAAGCTGTAAGAAGGGGTTCATAGTCACTCCCCCCTCCCTCCCACATGCTCACAAATATTTTTGGCAGTCCTTCATAGACTTTGAAGAAATATTTATGTTGAATTTTCCATGTTAGTTTCATATTATAATAATACTTACTAGCAGAGCTTCAGACACTTTGTTTTTTTTTCCCCCCCTAACCCACAGCCTTTGGCAGTGAACATCTGTTTGGGATATGCTCACTCTGGGCTCAAATCAAATTAACCTTTAATTTTTTGTGATTTTTATCTTAGACCCAGATTAAATTCAAATTTTCAATGTCTCGCCCACATTGCTATAGGAATTGATCTGGTATTCTTCCATTCCAACTTGATTTTAATCATGATAGTAGCAAAATTTATGGAAGAGTTCTTCTGTTTCAGAAAACAATTGCTGCAGAACATGAAAAAACGCTAAAATTCACATTAAAAATTCGCGAAAAACTCAAAAATCACTGAAAACAAAATTTACTATATTGGGCTAAAAGAACCTTAAAACCGCATTCATTTTACGAATATATAAAAGAAAAAATCTGCTAAAAATCACATTGAAAATTAAATAAAATAAAATTCACAAACTGGCTTTGATATGCAAAAAACAAACATTAAACATATGGTAAGTATCTTCCTCTCAAATCTTGTAGCTCTATGCATAGGGGTCTCTTCAGAAAACTCTGGACAGAGTTTTCTGCCTCTATTTACTTTTTTTTTTTTTTTTTTTTTTTTTTTTTATTGCAGGTCAGTTTTTAAATTTTCTAGTTTTTCTACAGTTTAAAGCTGTTATCCAAGGTGCTGGCATGGAAATATAAAAACACAAATAAAATACTCATGGACAGATAGTACCTTTCTTGGACCAGGGCAGTGACAGACAGGTTTGCTAGTGTAATAATTATTGTAGTAAAATAATAATACAGACAGCTGAAAGTTTGTCTGTCCGTCCAGAGTTTTCTGAAGAGACCACAGAGCTACAAGAATTGACAGAAAGTATGTCTGAAGTTTTGCACATCAAAGCCAATTTTTAGATAGTTTTATGTTTGTTTTATTAAATTTTTTTATGCCATTGCTGCATTTTTGCTTTTTTTTTCCACTTTTGTAAAAGAAGCCCGGTTTCAATCTTTAATCTAACATAGTAAGTTTTTTGAATTCATAAAGCTATTTTTTTTTTTTTTTTTTTTTTTTTTGGCATTTGTAAAATGAATCCGGTTTCTATCTCTTAGCCCAATATAATAAATTTTGTCCTTTGCTATATTTTTCAGTTTATCGTGAATTTTTTATGCGATTTTTATCGTTTTAAAACGTTTTGCAGTGGTTTTTTTTTTTTTTACATTCGTAAAAGGAGTTTTGTTTCAGTCTTTTAGACCAATACATAGTAAATTTCGTCCTCTGCGATTTTCGAATTTTTCATGATTTTTAGCTTTTTTTTCCCTCCCCTGCGTTTCACAGCCATTTTGTGACATCCTTAAAAAGGAATCGGGTTTCAATCTTTTACGACAATATAGAAACCTTTACGATTTTTTTTTAATTTTTCACAAATTTTTTAATGCGATTTTTAGCATTTTTCCCTCGTTCACAGCAATTTTTTGACATTCGTAAAAGGAATCCAGGATGTCAATATTTTAGCTTAATACGATGAATTTTGTTCTCTGCAATTTTTTAATTTTTTCCAAATTTTTTGTGGGTTTTATGATTTTTTTTTAACGTTTTGCAGTGATTTTTTGACATTTTTTTTCAGAAATAAAAAAATTCTTTGGTAAATTTTACTACTGCCATGATTAAACTCAAGTTGTAAGAATACCAAATCAATTCCTATGGCAATGTGGATGGTGTTGCTGAAATTGTAAATTTCACTCTGAATTGAAAGAAAAATCACAATAATTCAAGGTTCATTTGGTTTGAGTGTTTGAGACCAGAGTGGTTGTGCCTTGCATGTGTTATGCTGCCCAAAGCAATAGGGCTCCCCAACCCCAGCTGGTTTGGGAAAAGCTAATTAGCGAATCTTTTCTAATAAAGTAAATAGTTACAAAATATAAGTTATGTAATTAGCATTAGTAATTTATGGAAATAAGAGAAACTAGTGAAGAAAAAAACAGGCAAAACATAAAAGGATATGAAGCAAATACAATTCCCAAAGGCTTCCATTTATAGGGGTCCCCCAACGAAATTAAAAATCTTTTTTTAAACCATTGAATTTAAAAAAAAAATGGGATCTAAAATTTTGAATCTTGGTTCCCACATTTACCTCATTCTTGTACTAGACTTGTACAGACATACTTGTTCAGACTAAAAACCATTTAATTTTTGAAATAGAATTTAGGGTCTCCAAAATTTTTTTCATCTGGGCCCCTTTAAAAAGAATGGTGGCGACCTGTTTGGTTGAAGGAAGTAATAGTAGAAAGTATCACTGATCATGAAAGAAAAATTATAATTCTCATTTCTTGAAATCTGACCAAGATCTTTGATTTAAAAATATAATTTAAATAAAGCATACTGGCTCAATGTGTGTGGGTGTGTGTGTGTGTGTGGGGGGGGGGGGGTATAAGGGGCAATAGCTTTGGCCTTGAACTCACCCAGACTTTTAAAACTTTGACTGTTTCCACAAAAATCTCCAATGACCCTCAAAATTACCAAATGTTTGTTAAGGTTTGCAAAGGTTGACAAAATACTGATAAATTTGGTACTAAAAATAATTCATAAAAAATTTAAATACAATTTGCCATATTGTTTGTGAAATTCCTACTCAAATCTCATAAAAAAAAGAAATAAAAAGGTTATCACCAAAAAGATTCGCTGACAGTCTTGGGGCTCTGACAGTCTTGGAAAAGGACAAAATTGTAATGTTGTTTTCTATGCATTTTGTTTTAAATGCTAAAAAAAGATGATTCTTTCAACATTTTATTAAAAAAACTTAATAACGAATATGAATGCAATGTATTAAAAATACATTTAATAGAATTATATTACTTTAAATATTGCTTGTATTGCAGTGAAACCTGGAGCTTTGTGAATATTAACACGGGCTTGTCAGTGAGGGGGTTAAATGAAATTGATTTACGTTTTGGAATAAATATATTAAAATTACATAAAGATTTATCTATATGCAAAAATCTCACCTAGGCAATATTTCAGCAGTGAAAAGATACATGTTGTGGAAAAAGTGCAAACTTATTAACAATAACTGTTTTCTTCTTTTCTGGGGAGTAGAAGATAGTTGCTTTAAGATTGCAGTTTTTAATGTGCACTATATAAATATATAAAACAAGTAAAAATTTTTATGGATTTCAACTTTTCACGAAATTTTTCTTAAAATACATAACAAACATGCCAATAAAATATTTAACATAACAAAAAACTTTTGCAAAATGAAATTAATGGGAAGATGTTTAATTCTGCTATTGGAATAAAAATCAAATTCCTGCTCCACAATGTGAATCTTTCTGGTGCAGCCATCAAATCATTTTTATACAGAAGCATGATGTGTGCAGGAAAAGCACCTTTTCTAAATTTAAAAAAAAAAAGTAAATTATTCTTAAAATACTTTGATCAAAGTATCTTTAAAAAGTACTAAGAGAATATCTCTCTGTTCTAAAAAAAAGTAACTACCGCTGTCACCGCCGCCGCCGCCAGTTTTGAATTTTTTGTGACCGGAGGTCTATCTTCGTTAATATTAAGAAAAATAATGCATACAAAAATATGAAAATCGGTGGTTTTATACAGAAATGTTTGATAAACACGCTGATGCAGACAGTTTTCAAATCGAAGAATTATTTTAAGAGATATTTAATGCTAAAGTTGGACAAAATCGTTCCACTAAAAAAGTTTTATAGCAGCAAAAACTATGCATGGCAGTGTAATCATTTTTAGATCATTTTATGCGTTAGAATTTGCCGGAGTGCAGATTGCATTAATTTTTTTATTTTGACTCATTTTTTGAGGTTTTATTTCTATTTTAAATTCAAATTTTCAGCATTTCTAGAGATATTTTTTACATTATTTTAGAACATTGTATTAATTTAAACTGCTGCCAACTGTATAAACAGCGATACAATAATGTTTGCTTCAAATTAAAAATTTATTTTACACGTGACTATTATAAACAGAAAATATAAAAAGCAGGAACTCATTGAAAATTACGTCATAAAAACTATAATTACACGTGAATTTTAAAAGAGAAGGAATATTGTAAAATAATAAATTCATTAACATGCGTTACAAGTCTTAAATAAGAGAATTTACGTCACATTTACTTCACATTACACTTATTACGTAAAATGAACAAAAAATAATATTGCAAAACAGTTTAAATTTAAAAATTGCACGAGACATTAATTTAATATTTTAAGATCATAATATTTCATTTCTAGCTAAAGTATTTTTACGTGAATATTAAAAAGAGAAATTAAAGTTTGGTGAAAATTACGTCAGATTAAAAACGATTAATTTAAAATATCTCATTTAAAAGAACTTTCTTTTCGCTTTGTTAAAAAATACCAGGAGACAAAGACTGTTTACTTAATTCCTTTTATATTAGCTTATTTTGAAATGTTGTTACACGTGTCTACGTCATCAAGTTATTTTTATTTCGACATGTTATTTGTATTTTTATTAATGTTGTACTAATTTATTTCTTCTTTCGTTATTTAAAATAAAACTTATGTCAATTTGTATAATTTAGCGAGTGGTTTGGCGATTGATATAATTTGGCGAAATTGGTCGACGGGATAATCAAGTAGTACCGCAGCTGATTTGGCATTAAAATTCCCCAATCAAGAGAGAAATGAATAGAAATTTGTTTATAGGGTGATCGCCATTGTTTTTTAAATTATAATTTAATCTTTCGAAACCTTTTTAAAGCCGATCAAATTAGTGTGCATTTAGAGTCTATCTGGACGGGGGTTGGCGAGCGTAGCTCGTAGGGGGCCGAGCCCCACAGTAAATATAAAAAGAAGTTGATTAAAAAATTAATAGATTGGTTTTGTTATTTTAGAATGAACTGTAGAAAATAACCTGCATGTCAGTTTCTCACATTAGAATCAAGTGAAATTTACAAATACATTAATGTCTGTTAGACCATAATCATGACTCATGAATATCTATTATTCCTTCATAAATTACTTGTATTATTTTATGTACTTGCAGATTTAAATACTTTTAAAATGTATAATTATTTAACCGTAAACTAAAAACTGCGCAAAGTTTTCTTTGGAACCATGTGTGACCGTATGAAAACTATTTTTCTTTTTCAGATGGAAATTATGTTTTTGAAAATCGATATACTGTATTCATGTAAATAAATGTTGGTTAAATGAAAGAATATTTAATTTAAACGTTTATCTTGGGCTTTAACCTTTAAGTACAAGGCTAATTAAATGTATAGCACATGGTGAAATTTTAATTGATTTATGTATCCATCACTGCGCAGTGTAGGGTTAAAATATTTTCTTATTGGCTCATATGCAGTGAATTATAATAGTCATGGTTAATTTGTCGATTTGCTTTTTTAATGTCATTCAGAGCACAAGAATATGCTATGCAAGCATTGAAATTCATAATAAAATGTGAAACAACTAAAAGCATGAATTAAATTATAAAATAAATCCGATTCTGGTGGTATAAATTAAAAAAGAAAGGGGGAGGGGTAGGATGGCACAGCATTGCACATTTAAAAGAATGATCAGTGCAATGTACCATAGGTGCTGGCAAGAAGAAAGGCCTCTCCTTGGATTTTGAAATTTAACTAAATTTTCTTATCTGATGATTTTGAAAAATAATAGTAAAATTTATTCTTCTTGAGTGACTTAAAATAATTAAATGCTTAGAAAAAGAGGAAGTGTTTTCTTCTTCTTTTTTATTGTTAAAGGGTTTTTTCACCAGATAACCCAAGAAAATATTGCTGCCACAGGGCATCTAAACACAACTATTTTTGAATTGATATTTATTTCCCAAGGAAGAACTTATTTTTTATTTATTAAAAATCACAAAACTCAGTTTACTTTCTCCAAATGTGAAATAGGACTCTATGTGAAATAGAGTCCAGCACAGGTCAGATTGCAAACTATTTAAGTTACAGACTTGATTTTTTTTTTCTTTTACATAGAGCTGAATACCCTCTGACCTTGCCAAAATCACAGAATTTTGAAAAAGTCTTAATGCATGTTGTTAATTAAAAACCCCAATTAAAAGAATGGAAAATGTTCATAATTCAACAAAAGCTTTGATTTTAATCAAACTGCAATGATCTGCAATCAGAAGCGTGGGCTTACCATAATTTAGAAGGGGTTCTATGGCGATAAATGTACTGGGCGTTTTGAAATACACCTGTATTTTATAATCTACCGGATCTAGAAACTTGAAAATTGCGCATGCAGATGCAAAAAAATTTTCACTCAAAAAAATAACACTTCAGAATTTATAAATTTTTTTCGAAATTTCAATCTAGAAGCGGACAAATTCATTAAAAACAGATTTGTATAAACAGATTCTATTTCCTTTCAAAGACAAGCTGTAGAACACAGGTGTTTGAGAAATATTTCCTGGCCAGATGATTGATGCCTAGGGTATTGGCATTTATTGTTGGCCTATAATTTTTTTTACAAATATTGCATTTATAGATTTAATTTTTAAGCATCTGTGTGTAATTTTTGCCACTGATTCCGAATATGTAATTTTCGTTAAAATATTCCCAGTAGAACTCTAATTATCAATTAAAAATCTGGTTTAATGAAAGGATTCATTTCCTCTCTGCGAAAACGTTAAAAGTGAGACATCTGGTAAAACCATAGATAATTATTTGACTATGATTGTTTTTTGAGGTATAAAACTTTTACAAATACTGCATTTATAGATTTTAAACTTGTGCATATATGCCTATTTTTCGACGCTGATTCTGAATAAGTAATTTTCGTAAAAATCGATTAAGAATTTTTTATTTTATCCAAAACTTGCTTTTTAAAAAGAAAAAGGAATGCTTTTGTATGACACGTTATTTAAATCTAAACGTTTCTTCACTAATTATCATTATTTTTCATCTGATTTTTTATTATAGGCTATATAAAATGAACATATTGCTCCTTTCATCTATGAGTAGTAGTAGTTACCACTATTTCCGAATATTAATTTCAGCAAAAAGAAAGAAATTAAAATTAAGAAAAGTAATCAAATCATTGATTTTAAAATTTCAGATATTTTATAACACTTAAAAATTTTTAAGAAGTGTGTGTGGTGGTGGAGGGGGGGGGGGGGGTTGAATTTCTAAGTCAGCTTAGCTTTAGTTAATTTCTTTTTTACCTCTCTGTGCTCTAACTTGTGTATTTTAAGCAATTTTTCTAACTCGGCTCCTAATTAAACTACAGCGAGATTCGAAATCATTTGAAGGCTTGACCGAAGGGGGTATCTCGTTGAGCTCGACATCTTGCTAGGGTCTATTTCGATCCCAGACAATTAGGGGCATTCCCCCGTATAGGGTGGGCGGGCAGGTAATTGATTTTTTCATGTGACACCATCGTTTTAAAGCTCTTGCCTGTTCTGAGCACCCACTCCCCACCCTCTTAACTCATTTTTCCACCACTAGGGGTGTTTTAATGTTTTATTTTGTTCATTACTACCCCATAAATTTTCCCAAAAATTAAGAAAAAAATCTGCATAACAAATCTCAACAATTAGCATCTTCTCACTATTTTTGTCTTTCGGCTGCTAGGGAGCACTATTGAAAAAAATTGGCAAACTTCAAATTTCATCTACGACATGTCATATAATGTCTTAAATGAAAGGCCATGTGCCCAATAATGTTATTCTTCACACTCTCCCTACCTCCATCCTCACCCCTCTATGACATCCCGATCTATGTAAGGATTTAATAATTATAAATTTGGGTTTATTAATTAAAGAATAAAGTGTTTTGAAAGGAATATTAAACAAAACCCTCTGTGTGATCTGTGATCACACTTACCCACTTGTTATTAATCAGTGGAAAAAAAAAAAGCTAAGACATTGGTTCAAGAAAAAAAAAAAAAGTTTCTGGAAAAAAAAATATTGAGAGATTCGTGGTTGCTACTGTCATGAAAGTAAATGTACAGGTAAAATAGGTTTTTTTAAACAACTGATGGCCATACACCAAAATTTGTAGAGAACTTTGTTTTCATACTAGAAATGAGTGGTCCAATGGGTTCGCAAAAAATAAAGTTGTTTTACCATGTTTTGGTGGGCAAAAGGGAAGGGCGTTTTTAACTAAGGGAGGGGGGGGGGGATTCAAAAAATTTTTAAGTAGGTCAAGTGGAGTATTGTTTATTATGTATCCGTGTATTCCTAAAACCATTCAAGCAATAACAGCATTTCCCTCAACACCTGTAAATTTCTTTAACACTTCCTCCAGGACTTTTCTGTATTTGACTTATTGAAAATAAGCATTTAAAAAATACCCATTTTTGTACCCAATTTAAAATACCCATTAAAAAATACCCAAAAGAGTCAAGCTCTCCAATAGTCAAAAGGTTGCAAGAGATATAGAATTTAAGCATAAAAATAAGCCGTAAAAATCAATGTCCATAAATTATAATCAACCTTCTGTATTTTAATCTGAATAATAATCTGCCACCTTTTTTTGTAAAAAAAGAAAAAGTCTGTGTGTGTGTAAAACTCGATTACCTGCCTAGATGCAGGATTCTAATGTGAACATACACATATATATATAAATATGGCAGCAGTAGCATGGCGATATTGGTATATAATGAGAAAGATGAAATACTTTTCATGTGGTAATTGCATAATGAAGACTGCAGATAAAATCTACAAATTTCACACATGAGTGCTTTTGAAGATACATTTCAATATCTTAAAACTGAATTTTCTATTTTTTTACTAATTAATTATATTTCGATTATGTTACTAAATGACCACCAGATATTAGATCTTAAAATTCAAAAAAGCTAAAGAGAAGGAACTTTCTTTACAAGGCACTGGTATTTGGATTGGAGGCTTGCTTAAAGAGTAATGAGACACATTTTTAGAAATTTTCTGTCCCACAACCCCTCCTGCATTTCGCCATGTGTCTGTGTGGGAGCAAACTCATATCTGGGAATCTATTATGACTGAAAATAATATATTTAAAAGGATGACAAATGACAGATTTTTTTTTTTTTTTTTTTTTTTTTTTTTTTAATGCTTCTAATGTTTCCAAGATTTTTATTGGTGATGTGAATAAAGTGTACAAAGAATGTGTAAAAGGATTGCATTAAAATAACTACATGGAAAGTAGTGATGGGAGTATTTGAATACGAAATGTCTGTGTTCTCAATTAGCCAAATTCTCAAGTGGTCTCAATTCAGACAGGAGTATTCAAATACATGCAACCTGGCATTCATGCGGGGGATGAAAACTGCAGTTTTTGACGGTTCTTATTTCTCATGAATCGAGTTTTCTATGGTTTTAAAAGATGCCAATAAAGCCAAAAGAGGGAGTATTTGGAATAGGAAAAAGGACCCTTCTGATAAAGAGCGAAGCTTTTTAAAATGGCAAAGTAAAAATGAGGTTAGGGAAATGAAAATCACCGTTGTTCAAACTAGATAGATGGGCTTCGAAAGAGAAACATTTAATAATAATAAGTGAATTGTTTGATAAATTTTTGAAAAGGAAAAGGAAATGATATTGTATACATTTAGATGAATTATTAGAATATTTTTAAAGACAGGTGAGAAATAAATAAAATAGGGTATTAGAAAATAGATGAGAAAAATTATAGAATACTTTTAAGATAGGACAGAATTTAAAATTTTATAATATATATGTACATATAAAACATTCCAATCTTTCTTATGCTGATATCCATATGTTGTATCTGGGATTAGAATTTAGAAAACTAAGCATAGACAGTCTTCTTTTTAATGCACTATAATGAAGCAATATACTTGACATTGAAGCATCTCAATTATTATAAATTCAAATACGAATTATACAATGATTTATTCAAATTATTATTTTTGAAAGGAAAACTATTAATTTTGTGTATTCAGATAATTAAATTTCACATTTCAGTGTTAATTTCACATTTCAAGTATTTCAGTGAGTATTAGTATGCAGGTTTGGTAGGTAGAGAATAAAAGTTTGGGAAAGTAGAAATTCTGTAATAGTAGTAACAAAAGAAAGCCATTTTTTTCCCCAGTTTAAAGGGAAAATGATATTTTTGGATAAAAAATAAAAGTTACAGTAATTTTTATTGGGTACTTCATATAGAGCAGTTTTAAATTAAAGTACAAATGAAAAGAAAAAGGACAGAAAATCATGCATAGATTATGAAACATTTCCCAACATTAATAGAATATTAAGAAATTTAATTTTTTAATACAATGAAATCGGTCATAGTCTGTCCCGTAACCCAATTCTTTTGTGGATCTTTGTAAGCAAACTATAAATGCTACTTATTTGTAGTCCTGGGAAAGCATGTTTTAGACCACCTCAGTGATGCATTGTAACATCAATAAAATGCATCAAACTATTACCCCTCAATAGACCATAATTCAATGGAATTATGTGTATCCCTGTGAACAAACTATAAATGGTGCACATTTCCTTTTCAATACTGAACATTGCTAGTAAATATCAGTGTTATTTAAAAATTACATGGCAATCTGAATTAATGAAAGTTAGAGCACAGATAGACTAACCAAACTGATAAAAAAAATTCAACTATGTTGAAAAGTGTTAAAAAAAAAAAAAATTGGATTTGATATGAGACATTTTTAATTGCAACTCCAAAAACTGCTTCTGAATATATTACATTGAAAAGAAATTATAGTAATAGGGGTTGTTGGTCCAGACAAAAATTGGGGCCATTTTGAAACCCCAAATCTTTTAAGTCCCTTCACAAAATTCTATTTTATAAAAGCAAACTCTTCACATTATTATTATTTTTTTTTTTTTTTAGTTAATTAGGATTTAAAATGCGTAAACTGCAAACATAACAAGTCACCAGAAAGGCAAACTTTAGTAGGAAAACATAAACGTCAGTATTAATAAATGCTTTGTTCGAATTCAAGTAGCTGTATTTGATCTCTTTTTACAAGTTTTATTTTCACAAAAATGCAATATATTTCGCAGAATGGAGAACCAAGAAATATGATGCCTATATTGTTAATGCCTGCCCTGCCCCCTCAAAAGGAATAATCAAGAAAGAAAAGTCATGTGCCAAGCTTAGATTGGGAAATATTGTTTGATAATAACAATATGTATTTTTCCAACAACACATCCAGAACACTGTAACACAACTTCACTATTTAATAAGGTTAAAGAGGTCCAAGTAAAGAATTTGGAAAACACATAACACATTTGAAAACCTGATTTCAGCAGTTATCATCTACAGTTGGAAAAATTTGGAAATTCTTTTGTGTGGTCCTATATATGATCTGTAGTTTTGTATAGATATGATATAGTTTGCAAAAAGAAGAGGAAAAGTTCATTTAGGAAACACATAACACAGTTGAAAACTCCCCTTCAGCAAGTTCCGTCAATAAGCAGAAATGTACTCTTAAAATTCTTTTGAGAAGTCCTGTATATAATCTATAGAATTTATACATATCTAGAAATATGCAAGAAAGAGTTAAGTTTGAAAATGTACTTCTAGAAATTATTGCCCATAGACAGTGCTGTAACCGAATTTTATGTGTTCCTGTAAATGAATGATAAATGCTATGCACACCGCATTCTATAGTAAGCATCTTTTAGTGAACCTGTGATGTATATCAATTCCAATATGTTTGAAATAGTTTAGCATTATTAAAATACACTGCAAACGATTTTTTTTTCAATAGACCATAATTTTAATGGAAGTCTTTTGAGTGCACCTGTACACTGTAAATGCACACAATATTTTCAATGTAGAACATGCCATCGTAAACCTCAATAACATACAATTACATAGCAATCCCACAGTATTAATGTGAGTTACAGCACAAACAAACAGACCCCATTCATAAAATTTTCAACTATGTTGGAAAGTATTAAAAAGAGAAAAGACCAGAAAGATCATCGATTCATAAATCAGTATTTATATGCTTTATAATTCAAATTCTATTAGACTTATTGCATATTTTGAGGTAAAATCTTGGAAATCTGCAAGAAAATATGCATGCATAAATATAACTCAGAATTAAAAGAATGCAATATAAAAGAAAGTGGCTTTTACAAAATGAAAGTTAAGTACAGTTTAATCTTATTAGAGTACTAGCTTTTGCCTGCACTCATGTGGAATGTAAGTTTTGCAATTCAAAATCCAAAATTTACATATTTTTACAATTCTTTAACAAAGTTTATCTAACTAACAGTGCAACTGCCATCAAAATCCTTTCATTACAACTTTTTAACAAAGCTAATATTTCATAATCGGTTGACCTAATTATAGAACTTTCCCCCATCCTATAACTAAGCAACATCGAGCAATGTGTTTTACTTCCCCCCCCCCCCCCCCCAAAAAAAAAATAAATAAATAAATAAAAAACTGCCTAACTGACAATGCAAGTCTGATAAAAATCTGTTTAGCAGTACATGAGTTATAAGTGCTTTGAAAAGTGAATGAAATTCCCATTTGTGTTTTATATATACAAGGGAATAAACCTGGGTTAGAGAGTATAAATTAAAAACTTTTTTTTTTTTTTAACTGTAACAGATTTTTTGCATTTAATATATTTTTATAAATGTTCACTAACAATACCAAAAACCATATTTTTATAAAAAAAAAATAGCAATTATGCATTCAAATAAAGTTTTGAATATAAACATCCATATAATTGTACTAATTACTACTAATAATTGCTCTAAATATCTCCAAGGTAAAATTAACTTAATATCACAAAAAGTTAACATAAAATATTCAGTCTTACCTTTTTGTCATTTATTTAGATAAGAGCACAGTACGGAAATAAAAACCTCTAATGAACTCCAAAGTACATAAAGGATGTTTAGTAATGCAACTTATCGCTTCCTCCTTTTCCCAGAAAAACCAACAACATTGCAACAGTCTCTGCAATTTTTGAGCTATTATTTCACATATCCTTTTCATTTTAATAGAGCAATAAGAGACATGAAAAGGCTGGTTAATATGGCCCATAATATGGATTTAAAGAAAGAAACAAAGATTTCTGCCTGTGTTCTTTCGTTTCCATGGCTCAATTGTAAATATTTGAAACATCCTTATCTCTACTTTCTTTCATTCTTTCAAGATCTCATGACATTCCTATGCATTTTCTTGGGTTGGGGTTTCCTTGAAGGTTGAAATTCTGCATGGCAAAACTGGTAAATCATTGCCTTTTCACAGTTGTAATGTAGAAGTAGTATCGCTGAGAGAGAACAGCATTCAATAAGAAAAGGATTTCTTTCCTAATTCTACACTACTTTGTGTCGAAAATCACATTGAAATGAACAAATGTTTTGTTTGTATCACACATAATCCTGCTTTTGTAGGTCATAAAAAGTGTGAAAATCTTAATATAGTTTAAATGATGAACCATTCTTAACATGCAAATTGCTTGTTTTAACTGTGTCCTTGTACTAATCAAGTGATATTGGTTAATTAAGAATAACGAGGCTCGCTCGCTCTCTATCCCTGCTGGATATTTTTAAGTGAAAAAAAGAAATAATAAGCTTAAAGCATATCCATGTGGCACAATTTTAATTTATAAGAAACAATTAGCATAGCATAAAATTATTCTTTTAGTGTATCATTCAAGTAACTACAGTATGGAACCATTTATCCGGAAACCAATTAACCAGAAAACCAGTTATCCAGAATGATATTTCTAATAGACTTATTTCAGAATCTTTGTAGAAAAAAGTATCATAACTGCCAGTTTGACATATTCATTGCTTGAAACAATTGTATAATTTGATGTCAACATCTAGTATTTGAAATAGACACATATTTAGTTGTATTTTAGATGTTTTAATTTTTATGCTGAGGAAACAGAAGAATTTTTGTTCCCAAGGGATTCCCATAAATTACCTCCTTTCAAACTCTAGTTAACTTTTGATCTTTCTTGCATCTGATTTTTAATCCAAGTAATCTAATAATTTAAAATCAGAAATAATGCCACAACCCGATATATTCCATGAAACTTATCAAATGGATGCTGCTTTAATGCCCAACCAGTTAACCGGAAAAACCAGTTATCCAGAATACATCTGACCCCAACCATTCCAGATAAATGGTTCTGTACTGTACTTATTTTCTTTATAAGGGCTTTGGCAAGATTGAGAAAATGGTTTTAGCAAAAATTTTTTGACAAGTAATGGCAACTTATTCACTGTTTCATACGCACAAGTAATTTGTATAATATTTACACAATTTATTTAAAATATACATTTATCTAATAATAATTTAATTATGTTATATGTGCAATGTAATCAGAAGCATTTTTTTTTTTTTTACATACATAAACAAGCATAATAGTTCATCAGTTTTGTTTTCAATAACTGTTTATAATCATTTTGTAACAAATCTCACCTCCTTAAGCCCAAACCGCACAAATGCTACTACTATGTTGAAAGAAGATGGAAGAATGGATATTATAATGAAAAGAAGTGTGTGTTTTCTCTTATGAGCAATGCAAAATCATTCAAATATTTTTATTGTTGCAATATAGTGTTGATTTTAAAATAAACTACTTTATAAGAATAGTACGTAAATATTATTTACATTTGCAAAGGTTGTACTGTGCTTTTGTACTTTTTTAAAAAGTTTTAACTTTTCACTAATACCAGCTATTTAAATCATGCTTCATGAAAATTGAAACTAAACAAATTATAAAGTTAAAATGTTTGAAAATAGTTTTGCATTTTAAACATTTGCATATGTAGTTATATTTTTTCTTTTCGTATTTTATAACTACTGTTTAAAAATAAAATTAAATATTTGTTTCCTCATAGGCCCCCTTCACAAGGACCTGGTGGAACATCCAATGATCCAAATAATCCAGTTACCTGCCAACCTTCTGCTGTCCGAGGATAAAACACATACAAATTTATGAAATTTTATTTAACATTGTAAATATGTACATAGGTTCTATCAGGCTAGGGATGATTTAAGTGCAAATATTGTTTCTGAAATTATAATTGGGTAAATAATGGTATACTTTTTTTTCAATCTGAATATGCTTTTTTAGAAATTATAGTAAAATCATTCATAATGGTTATTACCCCCTTGTGCTCTAGCGCTGTTAGTGGATGTATGCCACTAGCAACAAGGTTTCATAATAATATGATCTTTTGGACAAAATCTGTGTTGGTTATTTCAAATTAGGGATACAACGAATAATGGTTTGGCCAAAGAACCGAATACCAATTATTCGGCCGCCGAATAATGAGCTCATTTTTGTCTAAAAACAAAAGGTACTTTCCGTTATACGGACACCATGCCAAAATGTATGTTAATGCGCCAATTATTTCAACCCTGATTGTGAAAAGGATTTTTATTGTAAACCATGCGAAATATTGTGATTTGCTATTTATGAAATGTGAATCACGTGAATGATTATTATTTAACCTTAACCTCGGAAAACTTTTTAATTTGCTATTATTCGAATTAAAAATAATTTTTTTTAAAAGTTATAATTTACTTTTACTGCTGATGCTGAGATATTTTAAGTATATATTTGCGATATAATAAAATAATTTGTAAAAGTCTGTAATTTTCAAATGTTATATTTTTAAAATGCTCACTTTACTATCAACAATGTTATTTCTTTTATTTTCAAATGTTCAATTCACATGATTTTCATTTTGCACCAACTATTACACTTCGTGACAATGGTGTCCATATAACCGAAAAGTACCAAACAAAATATAGTATGCACTATATGTACAATTCGTGTATATTTTACAATTGAAATCTATCATTTTATTTTCAAAAATTTATTTATGTGCAAATTTAATTATTAAGCATTATTTTATTCTGAAAAAATATTTGGCTATGTTCAGCCTAATTGCAAAAAAAATATAATTCACCCCACCCCCACCCACCCACCCCAGGAAAAAAAAATCTTAGCAAAAGTTCCTCATCAACTACTGTCTAATTATATTTTAGTACATATTATGTATGTATGTTGTTACATTTTAAAATAATGACAATTTTTATAAGTACTAGAAAACAAATTTCAACTTTCAGATGAAAGATGAAAATATGAAAAAGGAATTTTAATATCTTAAGAAAAATCACTGATAGAAAGGACCTCTAAAATGGTGGAAAGAAATAAGTGTAGACTTTATAAAATTCACAATCAACAAAAAAGTTTTTTTTATTTTTTTTTATTTGGGGTGGGGGGGGGGGGGGGTATGCTAGCAGACAGCAAGCACTGTTAAGAAGTGTATAGTAAATGTTTTCAGATTTAGAGGAGGGAAAATAAATATAAAAAATACTGACTATGTAGTATCTTAGGTACTGTATTGTTACAATTGATATTATGTAATGTTGTTGCTGTTACATTTTAAAATAATCACAAAATTTTAAAAGAACTAGACAACATAAATTTCAAGTTTCAGATGAAAGAAAATCTGAATTAAGTAGTGATGTAAAACATACATACTAATTAAAAAATTTAGTACTTGCATTTCTTTTATTACTTAATAAGAATTAGTGACACACTTAAAAAAATGACTTAAATTATATTTAACTTTTAAGCACATTTTACTCAAAAAAAAAAAATAAAAATAAAAAAATAAATAAATAATTATTGCAGCATATATGAGTTAAATGTTTGTTCTTTATAGGGATAAATATTAAATTTTCCATTATGCTTTAAAAGATTAGAATTTTCTTGTATAGGAAAATTTTGAATATAGATTAATTTTAAATTTAATAGATTATGTTAGCTTATTACAGATACTTTTTGTACTTATTGATACAGCATAAAAATTTTAACATGGTTGATAAATTACTGTCTTATATAAAAATGGATAGATAAAACACATTCAGAGTATGAAAGATAAGGGGGGAAAAAGTGTTAATTTCAAATAAAATTTTCATTATACATGATGAAAATAAATTGTCAAATTAAAATTTTACTGTATAAATATAAAAACATTTCTCACAGTATTATTTGGCTGAGGCCGAATAATGAATTTGATATTCGATAGATAGGCCGAATATTCGGCTGAAAATAAATTGTCAAATTAAAATTTTACTGTGTAAATATAAAAACATTTCTCACAGTATTATTTGGCCAGGCTGAATAGTAAATTTGATATTCGGCTACAGCTGAATAATCGTTGCATCTCTATTTCAAATGACTAGGGAAAGATAGCTATATGTGATATATGTTGATGGGTTTGTAAAAAAAAAAAAAAAGCAAATTTAATTAATCAAGTTCAATTATTTAAACTGCTGTAATTATAACATTTGTAAGTTAACATAACTAATGTTAATACAAAATGATGACATAAAGCCAATACGAATACTACATCAAATGAACAAAAGGTATCATGGAAACATAATTTCATAAACTACTCTCTGTGATAGGCATCAAATTGGTTTTAATTACAAAGCTATGGAAAATATACGCAACCAGAACACATAAGCAGAGTATCCCAACACAGCTCCCCACACGTACCGACTAGTTTTCATTTATGTTTTTGCAGGAAAACGACAAGACGAGTCATTGTTGGAAATGATTAAAGTACCATGACGTATGCTGCGTTTGAAATTGTTGCATTGTTGGAAATGATCAGAATAACATGACATACACTGCGTACATCAAAGAGCGCAAGAGGTTAATTTAAAAAGAAAAAATGAATTCTCGTTTATAAGCACAAGTGATGAAATTTCAAAGTGGCAAAAAAATTCTAGAATGCAAATATATATAAAAAATTTAGTTGTAACTCAACTGAAACATCTTATGCTGGTTTAAATTTGTTAAATTTCATCCAGGTTTAGATCTGTCTTCTCAGTAATTGCTTATAATAGAAATTGAATGTAGTACTTCATGTCAAATAAATATACTAGTTCATAGTGTCCTGTCCAGGGCCGAAACTAGCCTTTTTGGCACCCGGAGCAAACATGGATATTGGCGCCCCCCCCCCTCCTCTGCAAAGAGAGTTTACAAAGCGAATTTTTTCTGAATTTCTAAAATTCAAAATATCATCAGAAAATATATAATACTAAGCTACGTAATCAGCTTTTGTCAAACACTGATTCATTAAAGCCTTGAAATTGGAATTTAAAGAAACCAAAAATATTCCTCTTTATACAGGTTTCAATCTTAGCAAATACAATTGTTGATATTCCTTCTGTTGAAACTATATAAATTTTTCATTTAAGATCGGATTCTATTACAATCAGATTTCATTTTCATAGATTTTACGGTATTTGTATGCAATTGTATGGAAATTGAGCCATTTAAAGTCACAGTGATATGAATTTAGAGACTATATTAGTGACGCAGAGACAGTCGCAAACTAATATTAAACCTATGGGAATGTTCTTTTAAAAATTTCTCACTTGCATTTTAATAGTTTTTAATCATTATCATTATCCTTTTTTTCCCCCCTTAGAACAACTGAAATTGAAAGCTGAAAGTTTAGTTTACTTTTTCAATTTTAGTTGACGATTCTTTTTAGTTATTTCTAGTTTCAGTTAGTTTTCTATTTAGATTTTCTGGCTGAGAGAAATTTTTTAGAAATTCCATTTAATACACTTTTTGTATTGAATGACAAACAAAACCTTCATTTGGCACCCGGGACACATGCCTCCTCTGCCCCCCTCTAGTTTCGGCACTGGTCCTGTCACAAAAAACACATTTATTCTTAACATCTGATGCAATTGACAGATATTTTAATAGCATTAAATATGACTTCAATAATTGAAAATATAAATTTTGAATAAAATTGAATATATAATACAGAAAAAGCTAATTATTTTTTTAAAATCTTGAAATTTTAAATGCCAGTCTAATAATGACTGTTATTTTCAATGGAAAGAAGATTTAGAATATTTTCAAACCCTTTTTCACAATTTTTTTTTTCTTGTCCCATCCCATGTAAAGATGGAAATACTCAGAAAATCCCTGGAAATTTTGGTGAAAAGGACTTTTCCCCCTTCCCCTGTAGGGATTTATTTTCATTTGAAAAATAATATATCCAGAATTTTATAATAACTACCTTCTGATGATTTTTCTTGCTTTATTTATTTTTTTTTTTCATGTTCACTGTTCCACATGAAACATTAAATTGGAAAATAGATAATTAAAGGCTACTTCTATCATTAAAATTAAAAGTCATGAAATTTTATACCAGTTACACAAATTTTTTAGAAATGGTAAGGTTAAAAGCATTATTTGAAAAAAAAAATAATTTCTATTTATTACCATATAAATAGTTTTTCATATAATCTGATAGTAATTGCCAGATAAAAAAAATTAATATATATTTTAATATATACCATAAAATTCCGAAAATAAGCCTCCTCTTCAATTTTCAACAAATTTTATTTTTCAAAAAAGTTTATAAGCCACCTACCGAAAATCTTTTGTTGGAATGTGTTTCATCCCCACCCACTTGACAACGAAATTTTTTATGGTGTCGATAAATGCACCAAGTTTAGTTTCTTTGTTTTCATGTGCCCTAGTGTGCCTTTTTTGATGTTTTTCAAAGGGTGCTGAGCCCCCTACCTCTTTTCCATGTTTCTTCTTTGTGCCCTCTATTTTTTTTCAAAATATTTTGCCTTTCTTTTTTTTTGTGGAACATGACATTATTTTCTCTAGTAAAAAGAAAAATCTATTCTTTTTGCATAACAAAACATGTTATCCAAAATATGTGTTTGTGCGTATAACACCAGAAAAAAAGTATTCAACATTAGGTTGAACATTGACAACTGCTGTGTGACTGAACTGCTGTGTTTGACACCATTTCATATCAACAGAAGGTAGCTGTTTTTCCAATAGACAATTTTAAAACATGTAAACATAGAACCAATATAGAAAGGTAACATGTAAGACAGATTAAAAATCCAAAAATAAGCTTGTATTGTCTTTTTAAAAAATAAACAATTTACCTTTTTATTTTTCCCCCATCAGAGAGACGAAGCTCCATGAACATTCTTCTTCCGATTAAAAAATATTATTTTACACATGAATATAAAAAGAACTTTTTTTTTAGATAGGCGGGGAATAAAAAATCTTTAGTTCCTTTTTCTCTTTGTGTTTAATTATTCAAATCATTTCAGAAAAATAATTTTTTTGCTTTTAAAAACCATGAAAGAGACAAAATTTAGTTAATCAGATTAAAATATGCAGAGAGGGACTTGGCCTCCACTGCATCCTACTTCTTTTGCAGACATCCAAAGCATCATCATATCTATATTACAAAGCACAAACATGTCTGTCAATAATGCTAAGCTCAAAAGTAACACTAAATGCCACAACATGCACTATCACTTTTTTTTTTTTTAATCACATATCTGTTCTCTTTTATATATTGCATAATTTGAATTCATATTCCATAAAATAGAACAAAAAATGTACTTTATTTTTTTTAATAATTTTCAAGCATGTAATTTTTTTAAATCATTCAACATCTGATGTAATAATAAATAAGCATTTGTTTCCAACAATAATGTAAAAATAATATATGCAGTAACCTAAATAAATATAGCACTCCAATAAAATATGCAAATCTTAAGGTGTAAGTGGTGTGGTTACCACAACTGGCATCTTTATCTCCCAAGGGCAAGGGCATATTATTCTGGTTATTTATAATAAAAATATATCATCAGCTAAAAATGTAACTTAAAATGTAGTACCTCATTAAAAATATATGTTTGTTCACATATAAAAATATTTATAATTTATGCAGTAAATTAAACTGTAATTCAAATGTATAAAACAAGTTATGTAAAATATCTAAATAATCTAGGAATATTTTTATTAATTTTAATAGAAGGTACAGAAATTAGTCGATTACCCATGTCTATCAACTTTTTTATTCTTTTTTTTTATGACTTTAATATAGATTTTTTTTAAAAAATGGAAATAAAATCTATAAGAATAACAATAAAACTGAAATTGTATGAAAAAATATAGATTAGCCTGTTTACAGCAGCACATTTGGTGCATTAAACTGTTAAAACAAAATAAGTCTTTAATGAGTAGGCAAATGTAAATTTCCAAAAGTCTATTGAAAGGAATTGATTCTCTCCACAATATCACACCTTTAAAAAGCAAGAACTTTATCCAGTAAACAAAGCTTTTCTCTTAAACTGCCTATGAGTACACTAAATCCAACACAAATGCTAATTTCTCCTTATTTCTGATGTAACGGTTGGAAAACAGAAGAGGCTCTTTTTACATGAAGAAAACATTCAAAATTGCATCTTTAGTGATTTGTCAATGGTTATCAGAAAAAGATAATTGGCTTCATGGAAATTAACCCTTTCACTGTTCAAGGGTTTTCCTGTATTTTTATAAGAATGCTTGTAAATTCTAGGATATATATATATTTATTAATCACAGTTTGATGCTATAATATCTTTAATATAACTTCTTTCTATATATGGTCCAAAATAAAATTCTGTTTAAAATATTTTTGTCTACAGCCATTTTAACATGATTTCTAGAAACAGAAAAATCCAGGCCAGCCGGTCAAAGGGTTAAGGTCCAATAGTGATGCTAAAAAAAGATTGCTTTGGAAATAGAGCTTTGACAGTGAATATCAAAATAAAAGGAATTTTCTCATGTAAAAGCAAAACTTATCTTATGAGGTGTTTATAAATAGAAAATATTCACAGTGTGAACAATTTAAAATCCTGTTACAACTAGAATATTTCATAGCCATGGTGGAATTACATTTTCTTTAATGTAGTCAGTGCGGCTTTTTATCTGCCTAGTTTTCTGAACTAGGCCTAATCCTAACACTCTACTGTATTAATTTTACACATTGAATATTTTAGAATTTTCCCTCACAATTAAATGCCTCAAAAAATAAAATAAATGGACATGAATGATACGGGTTTAAATTTTTTTTTTTTAATTAAAATAAAATTTAACTTAAAAAACCTATCAAATATTTAAAATTTAGTTTTGCCAAAAGAAATATAAGGTTGATTGCAACTTTTATCATCGTGTGAATGAATGTTCTCTCAAATAACTAGTATTCTGAAAACAAAAAGGGGTACTGGAATTACAGTGTATAGCCAAACACAATCACTTTTGAAAACCCCATCACTCTGATATCCCACAATTAAATTTTATGTTACAAATTTTCAAGATTTTAAAAATATACATATATGTATCCAGTATAAGGATTTTTATGTGTTTCTTTTTGAGAAAACATGGAATATTAAACATAGAAAAGTTTATGTATATTATACATAGTACACAAATTGCAAAATTAAACTAATACTTGAAAATGTGTTTTTTTTTTTTTTTTTTTTTTTTTTTAAGTCTAACTATGTTTCTTTATATGTAAATTAAGCTTAAAGAGATTTCTGCAAACACTGCGTATTGTTAATTTTTTAATGGTTGCACAAAATATTTGTTAATTTTTGTTAGAAATATGAATTTTGCAATGTTGTTTTTAAATTATGTTTTTTAATTTAAATTTTTATTGTATTATAATTAAAATTTAATCTTGTTAGGCAATTGATATTGTATTATATGGTCAATAAATCTTTTTTATTAATAGAATTGTGAATGTCTCATTTTTGTTATATCAAAACATCTAAAAATGCAAAAACTACTATCCATAAGCATAATACTATGCAAATACATTTATTCTCTTTATGTATATGACCTATTTTGTATTATAAATTATTATATTCAGTTTTATTCCTAGAGAAAAATACTTGATGGTGCAGACCTGGTATAGCAACTCAAAGTATTTTAAAAGTATTCTAATGCAGATTAAAATGTCAAAGAAAAAATTCAATCAAAGGTATGTTATGTAAGTACAGTCGTGGGAAAAAAAGTAAACACCCCCTACTAACTCCTCAAAAAATTATCGTAGACGAAAGTTACTGGTATCGGACGATTGGAAATAAAGTCTACTTTTAAATGGTGTGTATAAAATTTGCTTAGGGGGCCATATACATATTAAAACGAATCCAAACTTCATTTTTTTTTCAATGTCAGTACCCAAGTTTAACAAGATATTTCAAATCTTCGGTTCAAAATATGCCTAGAAACCAAATTTCAAGTCATTCGAATGATAAGTTTTTGAATTATAGACATTCAAAATTTAGTATTTCTAATGTTAAATTACATTTTCATATTTTTATTTATATCTCCTGAAATTATGCACTAATGAGCTAATTTTTTTGTGTAGCAATAATACTAATATACCCAAACATAAATACATTGAATTTGCAATTTTCATAATTTTATGATACAAATTATGGAATTAATAATCGAAAAAATTATGAATTGCAACATACAATTTTTTTGATGGATTTAGATTTATTAAGTCCTGCTTTATGGAAATCCAAAATTTCACATTTTTCTTCCAAGTAGTTTTCAAATTATGCTTAAAAAACGGCAAAATGATGGTTTAAGGGGCCGTCTATGATAGAAGTGAGTAAACTTTTGACATTTATTCTGCTATCCTGTAATCAAACAGGTTTCATTGACACTTAAACATGTCTTGATCAAGAAGGCGACTCTCTCAGTTAACAATTGAGTTCGGAACTTCAATTTGGATACAGCCCTTAAAATACGCTAGTTTTAAAATAATTAATTTCTAGGAAACTTATGGCACGAATTGCATAAAAATTTGTTTATAGGCTAATTGAAAGGTGTCAACAAAGTTATGGTTTGTTTTAATATGTAGATGGCCCTTTAAACAAATTTTATATACATCATTTAAAAGTAGACTTTATTTCCAATCGTTCGGTACCAGTAACTTTCTTCTACGATAGTTTGTTGAGAAGTTAGTAGGGGGTGTTTATTTTTTTTTCTACGACTGTACATTATAACTCTATTACAGTGAAATGGTACCAGTGAATTACTTTATTTTATAATAGAGGCAATTTTCTTTTATAATAGGCTTAACTAAAAAAGAAACATTAAAGAGTAAATTGATCTGAAAATCATTAGTAAGACATATTTACTTTAAAACTGTTATTAAAACATGTATTACAATACATCTACACTAATAAAAGAAAGTTTCGCTCTGTGTGCATGTCTGTCTGCAATGACTAGCGAAACCTACCACATATACAAGGCTGAAAAATTGTGTGAGTGTAGTTCAAGGCCTCTACAAATGCACCTGAGACTCAGAATTTTCAATTTTTGTTAATTACTCCAATTATTAATTAAAAACTCATCGAAAACACATTCTTTTTATGAAAATATGAAACGTGGCCATGCATGCTCAGTTTGATGCAATCTTTTTTATCTGAAAATAAAAACCTGCTTCTATTTTAAATGGCAGATGATGGAATTTTCACTAATTTGCGAAAATTAAGAAAATATGTATGATATCAATTTGAAATTATGTATACATACATAGAAAATTTTTCTGCATCCGAATATCTAATTTTGAAAAAAGTTGGTTCTTAATTTTTCTTATCTTTTGCAAAAAACTGACAAGACAATTCAAAAATGATCTAAAACAGGTGTCAGCATGTTCATTAAAAATTGAAGTAAAAAGAGATCAAAGGAAATAAGTTGAAACTGGTGTGAATTAATACGAACAAAATAACTTCTTAAAACACCATCAAAACCTTAAATGCGCTAGGCCTTTCGAAAGATCTGAGTCTTTCTTTGTCAGGCGCAAAAAGACGTGCTTCTACTATGAAAGCAGCAGCAAGACTGAAATGAGAGAAAGGAAGGGAAAAACAAGCTGAAG
Source organism: Maratus speciosus (assembly GCA_963932465.1). Taxonomy (NCBI): domain Eukaryota; kingdom Metazoa; phylum Arthropoda; class Arachnida; order Araneae; family Salticidae; genus Maratus; species Maratus speciosus. The sequence goes on along the minus strand of OZ010786.1, from coordinate 90,748,021 downwards.
AAACAGCCAATAGGATAGCAGGAGATAACAACCAATCACAGAAGAGTATAATCAAAACAAAAGAACACACAGTAGAAGGAGAATAAGGAAGCAAAATGGGAAAAAAAAGTACATGAAAATAAAAATAAAGGGAAAACACACACATATATTAAACTATGAGAACACGTGAAATAAAAATAAATAAATGAATAAAATATAAAAACAGACTGAAACTAATTAATACAAAAATTAACTTATATGGTAGTACTAAAAAGGGTTTTCCAAGCTGCAGAGAGCATTGTGGAATCAGATTTATTATTAACAATAATCAAATCATTGTTCTGAATTCATTCTAACAATAATTTATCATTAACAATAATCAAATTATTGTTACTGATAAATCTGATTCCACAATGCTCTCTGCAGCTTGGAAAAACCTTTTCAGTACTACCATATAAGTTAATTTTTGTACTAATTAATTTTAGTCTGTTTTTATATTTTATTCATTTATTTATTTTTATTTCATGTGTTCTCATAGTTTAATATGTGTGTGTGTTTTCCCTTTATTTTTATTTTCATGTACTTTTTTTTCCCATTTTGCTTCCTTATTCTCCTTCTACTGTGTGTTCTTTTGTTTTGATTATACTCTTCTGTGATTGGTTGTTATCTCCTGCTATCCTATTGGCTGTTTCTTCAGCTTGTTTTTCCTTCCCTTCTCTCATTTCAGTTTTGCTGCTGCTTTCATAGTAGAAGCACGTCTTTTTGTGCCTGATGAAGAAAGACTCAGATATTTCGAAAGGCCTAGCGTATTTAAGGTTCTGATGGCGTTTTAAGAAGTTATTTTGTTTGTAAAAAGATATCTCCCAGTCAATACCTCCATTTACTTTCCGAAAATGAAATGAAATAATTGCGAACTAATGAGGGGATATAGATTTGAAAATCGTTAAACATATGTATGTAAAACTCAAAAGTGAAAAGGGGAAAAAGCATAATCGTAGCTTTCTCTACAATACAATTTTAAATCTGTTTTTTTTTTTTTTTTTTTTTTATGCAGCCCTCCGATACATATTATTTATAACATATAAAAATCTCAAAGAAGTGGGGGTGAATTCTGGAGGTGTGATAGTTAGCCACTGGGAGAGGGGGTCCTTTTTCTAACTTTTTCCAACCTCTTCATGCAATATATCATTGGACAGCCCTTTGAACGCTCTTTCATATTATGCACCTCCTGTCCCCTATTTGCCCCCTGGGGGCACATTTCTAACCCCTTCAAGAATGAAAAACCTATAATTTTCATCCATCGGCAGTAAAAACCTATAGTTTTCATCCATCTGTAGTAATTCTACCACCACCCTGTGCAAAGAACAAAACATAATTAACAAGAAAAAAAAAATCATGTGTACAGCATAGATTATGAAACACTTTCCAACACATTCTGAATACTGTAACACCTATAATTTTCATCCATCTGCAATAATTCTACCACCCTGTGCAAAGAACAAAACATAATTAACACGAACAAAAAATCATGCATACAGTATAGATTATGAAACTTTCTGACATATTCTGAATACTTTAACACCTATCATTTTCATCCATCTGCAGTAATTCTACCACTCTGTGCAAAGAACAAAACATAATTAACAAGAAAAAAAAAGTTGTGTACAACCTAGATTATGAAACACTTTCTAACAAATTTTGCCGCAAGCAGCAAGGACACGTGTTGGATGTTCGTATAAAACATATGACATCCCCTGGCGGTGGAACTAAAGGATTTTGCAGCATGTTGACAGCCCGTTTGTTATACAGTTGCGCAGTTTCATTCGAAAAGTGGCTGTTCAGAACACAGTGTGCCCCCTGGCAGTAGAAAGTGAAGCAAATTGATTTTTCAGCATACCTACGGTCAGGGGTGCCCAGAGAGGGGTTTGGTGACGCAAAATGTGACATACAATTTATTTTTGGGGGAGAATTTAGATAAAAAGTACATTTTAGAGGGATTTTTAAAATCTTAATACTATTTCCTTTTCGTTTTTTTTTTTCACTATTAAAAAAATTCTTGATTTTTTTAATATCACTTTTAACTTCTTTTCAGCATTCAATTTCCAGAAATGTTCATGTTTTTTTCATTCTTTAAATTCTAGATAAGGGCAATAAGAACCCATTCTGCATCTTAATATCTTTGGAGGTGCGGTAATTAAAAGCATTTCAGCATTTCGAGAGATATTTTTTTACATATTTTAGAAAATTGTATTAATTTAAACTGTTGCCAACTGTATAAACAGTGCAAACAATAATGTTTGCTTCAAATAAAAAATTTATTTTACACGTGACTATTATAAACAGAAAATATAAAAAGCAGGAACTCATTGAAAATTACGTCATAAAAACTATATTTACACATGAATTTTAAAAGAGAAAGAATATTGTAAAATAATAAATTCATTAACATGCGTTAGAAGTCTTAAATAGGAGAATTTACATCACATTACACTGATGAATGAACAAAATAATGAACAAAATGAACAAAAAATAATATTGCAAAACAGTTTAAATTTAAAAATTGCGCGAGACATTTATTTGATATTTTAAGATGATCATAATATTTCATTTCTAACAAAAGTATTTTTACGTGAATATTAAAAAGAGAAAGAAAAGTTTGGTGAAAATTACGTCAGATTATAATTGTCAGATTCAAATTGTAATTCAATCTTCCGAAATCTTTTTAAAGCCGATCAAATTTAGCATGCTGTTAAGAGTCTGCGGTGTCTGAACGGGTGTTGACGAGCGTAGTTCGTAGGGGGCAGAGCCCTCTAGTTTATTAAATATAAAAATTTAAAAGTGAGGGTTGTGTGATTTCCAGATGTATTCTAGGAAGGAAGAGTGAACCCATGGAATTATGAATCTTTCTCCCGCCCTCCCCAATTTGGCACCTGGGGGGGGGGGGGGGGAGGGGGGCACTTTTTGAACTTTTTTGAAATCTTAACGTTTTTATTATTTTAGATCGTATTTTGTTACGGAATTCTCAGATGAATAATTTAAAATATATTAAAATTTCAAAGAGAGGGGAAGGGTGTATTCTGGGGGGCACAATAGTTGGAATCCTGGGGGCACTTTTCACAATAGTTGGAATCCTGGGGGCACTTTTCACAATAGTTGGAATCCTGGGGGCACTTTTCTATCTTTTGCCGATACCCCTCATGTGATATATCATTGGAAAGCTCTGCGACTATTACTTCATTTTATATGCCTCCCGCATCCTTCTCCCCTTTGACCCTGTGGGGAGTCACTTTTCTAAATTTAGCCGACACCCCTCATGTGATACATCGTTGGAAAGCCCTATGACCAGTTATTCATATTATGCACTTATTGCTCCTCTCCTACTTTGCCCCCCAGGGTGGTCGTTTAACGTATTCCAGTAGATGGTCTTCTAATAATAGGGAAATCAACGAACTGATATCAAATGACGTAAAAAATCAATAAAAAATATTGATACCATTTACCAACCTTTTATTTCATGTTCTTGCCACTAGGGGTGCTTTTTATTTTTATTTCTTTAGCCAATTTGCTGCTAATTATCCAAACATTCTAATTTTTGATACTTAAACTCCCCTTACCATTTCATACCTACTCGCAACTTTCAACTTTTTGCAACCAAGTAACGCTGTCACATAACTTTTCCACTATTATGACTTCATTATAGTCTCCCTTCGATTTGTTGTTTTTTAATTCCATCTGTTTTCAGTTACCATGTATTTACTAAATACTGCTTTATAAACATATAAAAAACAATGATTTTTAATAATCGATTGTAGAACATCTCGACTGTAGGTTCCCGGAAGTAATCAATGACTATATAGATTGTGTTTTTTATGATTACGATTTTTTTTTATTGGTAAAATTTTTGAGAATCGCCCATCACTACTTCCAGCCACGAATTATTCTAGGGGGAAGGGAGAAATTTATAGAAAAATTAGATTTCTTTGGGAGGTAAAGGAGGATTAATTACTAGGTAATAAGACTGAAAAACTATAGTGTGAAAGAAAAACATATACAGAATACAGGGGCTTGCAATAGATTTAGGACTATGTTTTAATGATACAATGTCTGCCATTTTATAAGAATCGGTACTTGTATAAGAGTATATTGTATGTTGTTAAAGCAGTATAAGGCAAAAACTTGTACTGAAATAAACGCTTCAATCCACAGTTCATTTTAAGGGGGGGGGGGGGGAGGTGATTTAGAGAATTTTTTTGGGGAGTGAGATTAAACTGTATGACAAGGTAGTATAAAAAAATGATTGGGAAATCTTAAGCGTTAAGATTTAATCTTAAACAAGGGTGTATGTACATGCAAATGCAAATGTACATACACGTTTGATATAAACAACTCGTCTTTAATATTTTAGTTTTCTTAAAACGATACGCAATCTTTGCATTTAAGATTTATTTTGTAATAATTTAAAAGATTTTTTTCTTTTAAATACTTGTAAGTGAATATTTATTTTCATAAAAAAATACCTTTATTTATTAAAACGTATATAGTGAACGTATTAACCTATGTAAGAATACTATTATTAAATAATTTAATAATAAGAATATATTTTACAATTGATGTTCTGTTTAGAGGGGGGGGGGGGGGGGGTAGGGACTCAGTGTTAATGTATGAAGATTTTTTGGGAGGGAATTTGCGTCGTTGGGTTGGGGGGGGGGGAGGGGGATGGTCACCACTGCCTACGGTTAGGTTATGTTATTTTGTAGCGTGTATGCAACATGCCTGCTATACAGTGCTGCAAGCAGCAGGGACACATGTCGGGGGTTCATTTAGAATATATTGTACACATTGGCAGTGGAAGGTGGAAAACCAAGATATTTCTAGCACATGCATGGTGCTATATACAGCGCAGACGCAAGGTATGTTTGGAACATACTATGTAGCAGACCCAGTCTATGCTGACATTGACAGTGGATTATTCCAAAGGTTCATTTTCAGATATTCTTTTTTTTTTTTTTTTTTTTTTTTTTTTTTTTTTAAAGGTATAAATAGACATTTTAAATATACAGAATTTATTTGGAAAAATCAACGAGCCTGGGCAATGTTGGGCGGGTCAGCTAGTTAGTAAATAAAACATTTCTTTAAAAGTCTATTTTCTCTTTGGTTTCATTGATTCAGTTTTATTTGCCGCTTTCATTAGGATTGCTAAATCATCCTTTTAGGGGTGTTTTCCTCAGAATTAAATTAAAAAAACTATATTAAAACACAAAATACAGTTTTTTGAAATCTGTGTATTGCTGTTTTTTCTTTATTGAGTTTGTTGTTACTTAATTCTTACACAATTTGCACAAATTTTTATTGCTCTATCATTTTAAAGCTATTAATTGTTCACAGAAAAAAGGGAGACATCGTTAGTGATAGTTTATTAGGATTTTATATAAGCTGTCATTGTTGTGGTAACAGTTTATAAACTATGTTAAGGGTTTTTTTTTCTCTACAGTAAAACTAGAAGTCTAAATTAATTTTAAATTTTAACATATGATACTTTTTAACAGAAGAGGAAAATTCACGAAGCTTGGAAAAACTAAAAGACTATTAGTTGCACAGCAGTACAAACTGCATTATGTTAGAGATGATAAATATTATGGCAGTCAGAATTTTCCAGTATTATAATAAATATATCTTTTGAGGATCTCAACTAAAAATGATACATAAATTTCAAAATAAGTCAATAAATTTGCAAAATTATGAAAAATAGTAGTTATGTGCAGTAATGCATCTATTTTGATAGTTAATACACATAAAATTTATGCAAAGAGGTAACAATCTAATTTAATAACTTATATACAGTTTTAGTTAATTTAATAACCTATGTACAACAAGAGAAATAATATGTCTTATATATAACAACATTGGAGTCACAGAATTACAATGATGGAGAAGTAACAATTTTGCTAGCTGATTTTTCTCCATCTTTATTTGCCAAAGACTTTGCAACAGCTAATGGTGGAGTTGGACTAGGACTGGAAGAATTGCTAGCTGAAGTAGAAATTTCTTTCTGTGGACTGCTTCTTTGAGCACTAAATCGACGCATACCAGGTCTATATATTTCTAAAGAAGGTCTATCCTATAAAGATAGTAAATAATTTACAATAGTAAACATGCAAGCAGAAATGGCAACATAGCATAATTAATTGTTCTGTAAACAGGACTGTCAATTTCTCATTAGTAAATCATACAATTAAAAAAAAATTATAGAAAATGTCAAATTTATCCAAAAAAAAAAAAGCATCAAAAGGGGTTTAAAGTTTCTGATGATAAAAAGAAAGTACTGATTTTTTTTCATAAGCAAAATTATCAAAACAAATTGAAATAGTTACTTATGGCAACAAATTACCAAGCCTGTTTAATTATATAATTATTTAACCATAAATTATCAGTTTATTTTTTATCTTTAATACTGATTCGGATATTTCACCCAGATGAGCAAAATGAAACTCGTATAATTGATGTTTTACTTACAGTAGACTCTTGACTAATGTGTGGCACAACGCTGATTACTCTGTCATCCAAAAAAGGTCATAAACTGCAATGAAACATATAACATACTATGTTGAACATCTTTTGTTGCCATCTAAATATAATAAAACGCAGTGTGACAATTCCCGTGTGAACACATCTATTGAAGTACATGCCTTCGTAAAATTATGATTTTGATATAATTTTATTTTTATTTTAGTTGTGTAGTTTGGCAACAAATGAATTTAGTTTACTTAAAGTAACTTTTGTAACCCCATACAGTTTGTTTATTCACGGCCTTTAGAGGTCGTTATTTTTTTTATGTGAAATAAAATATGATTTAATGTATTTTCAAATGTATATACTTGAAAAGTGTATTTCAATTTACTGACTTTTTATGATTTTCAAACCATACAGCTCGATTACGGAACATTAAAACGTTTACACTTAAAAAAATATGAATAGTTCAGCGTTTGTTTCCAGCTAATATAACAAAATTAAGACTTCATAATAAACACAACTTAAAACAATAACTATACATAGTATTAGAAATTTGTTGTAGAAACTCCAATATAGCAAAAGGATGTTTTGTTTATAAAAAAAAAAAAAAAAAAAAAAAAAAAAAAAAAAAAAAGTAAGAAAAATCATGCGCACAGCATAGATTATGAAACACCTTCCAACACTCCCTGAAAGCTTTAACGAAACTTCGTTACTTAGGGAAATAAGGTAAAGATAACTAAGTAAACATTTAAAAAGTCCTTCCGGCCAGTGCCGGGAGAAAGAGGTAGCTTTCATATTCCTTATTTTAAAAAAGCCAACTTATATTATTCAAACACACGAAGCTCAATTTAGTGGAAACCGAATATAGGAGATTCAATACTAATTTTTATCAATACAAGATCATTATGAATGAGAATTTCACAAAATTACTCAGCTTTATCCAAGCTGCTTTTATTTAAAGTAACTTATATTTGGCTGCCAAATTCGGCGATTTCTTAAAATGCCTGCCATTTTAAGACAACATGGTGGATGAGGCTAACCAGTGAACTTGGTCGAGACCTTAGTAATTGCTGTGCACATGCTCACTCACATCGGAATCGACTGATATATACGAGTGCTGTCGCAGGCAAAAAATCAGATTTTTCAAAATGTCACCCACATTAGATATTGAGATTGTCTTTATCTTAAAAAATGGAACAGATATAGCATGTCTTTATCTTAAAAAATGGAACAGATATAGCAAACAAAAAATGCTCCTGAATCCTTATATCAAGGTCAAATACTTAAGAAAGAAACCTTTTTCAATTTCTAATTTTTTTGCAACTCACTTTAAATATAATTTTTTTTAATTTAATGGCCGCCATTTTGAAACAAGATGGCTGATGAAGCTGGCCAGCGAACTTGGTCAAGATATTGATGTATACTATCCACATGCCTTCATACATCGAAATAGGCGAATACGTGTGTTATCGCGTGACAAATACAAGATTGTTTCAAAATGTTAGCCATGCTAGAAATTCAAAGTACGATAATTCCACCATTTTTTAAGATATAAACAAAAGAACAAATTTTCAGAAACAAAAACTGCTTCGGAATCTTTGTATCAAGGCCAAACACATAAAAATCTTTTTCATTTTCCAATTTTTTAATACCTCATTTTAAATTTATTTATTTATTTTTTAATGTCAACCCTTTTGAAACAAGATGGCAAATGAAGCTGGTCAACGAACTCGGTCGAGACATTGGTATGTACATTGTACAGACCAAGTTACATCCAAATTGGTTCATAAATACGCCTGTTATCGCGTGACAAAAATAAGTCGTTTTAAAATGTCAGCCACAATAGAAATTCAAAATGCTATAACTCAGTGATTTTTTTAGATATAGAGACAAAACAAAAACTGTTCCGGAATCTTTGTATTAAGGTCAAACACATACGAAAAAAATCTTTTTCATTTTCCAATTTTTTGGTATCTCATTTTAAATTTTTTAAGTGGCCGCCATTTTGAAACAAGATGGCGGATGAAGCTGGACAACGAACTCGGTCGAGACATTGGTATGTACATTGTACAGACCAAGTTACATCCAAATCGGTTCATAAATACGCCCGTTATCACGTGACAAAATTCAGGACGTTTCAAAATGTCAGCCACGCTAGAAATTCAAAATGCTATAACTCAGCCATTTTTTAAGATATAGACGAAAGAAAAACTGCTCCGGAATCTTTGTATAAAGGTCAAATACATAAGAAAAAAATATTTTTCCATTTTCAATTTTTTGGTACCACATTTCAAATTTAAAATTTTTTTAAATTTTTAAATGGCCGCCATTTTGAAACAAAATGGCGGATGAAGCTGGCCAACGAACTCGATCGAGACATTGGTATGTACTATGTACACACCGAATTACATCCAAATCGGTTCATAAATATGAGAGTTACAGTGTGACATAGGTCAGATATATATATAGATATATATATTATAATAATTTTTTTTTTTTTTTTTATACATACAGCTTTAATTCATAATAATTGACAGTGGTAGGTTATGTTTAAATAATGGTTATAGATATATATATATGTCAATTTTGAACGGAGGGTGGTTTTGGGGTCTGGGGGTCATGATCAATGAAAATATACCAAAATTTTTTGAAATCGCTTTCCTCCAAACGGCTGCAATAGGTAGCTTTTTGTAATGAAAGCTACCTAAAAACGGATTTCAGTAGTTATCGCACATAGCCAAATATGTATTCCAATTCTTTTGGACACCCCTGTATTCGATCTGTATGTTGATATATATACTACATAATGGGCAAATTTAGTTTAGCAAGAAAATGCATAACAGGCTGAAATTCATCTTTCAGCAATTTATACTAATAGATGGAAACATACTTGTATACTTTTGTACAGCCCTGTAGTTTACCTAGTACCTTTATTACATGCCACTATTTAGCTAAAATTTAATTCAAACTAAAACACGCTTAAAACTACTGAAATTACATTTCCAGAAATTATCACCCATAGACGGTCATGTATCCAACTCTTTGCATGACCCTGTATATTATTTTATCTATATTCTACAAACATTTCTTAGTACACTAAATTCAGTTCAGCGTAAAAATGCATAACTCCTTTAAAACCCAACATTACCGTAAAATCCCGATTGTAAGCCCCCCCTTTTTCAAAAGAAAAAGCAGTTAAATTTGGGAGGGGGCTTATAATCGAGATTTTTAAAAATAATTATTTTAAAACCTGTTTTTATCATTAATTTAGAAGTAAATAAGGTAAATACAGGGATGAGAATCTTCCATATTTTGACAGCTTTCCGATTTCTAAAAAAAAAACCCTAAGAAATCTAAATCCTTCCCCCCCCCCCCCCACACACACACACAAAAAAAAAATACCCTTCAAAAAATCTAAGGAAAATTTTAAAAATTTACATTTTTTTTCAAATGCACTTCTTTATTTATTCTTTATCATATTGTTTCTTTATTTGTACTATTTGTTCTTTATTTTACTGCAACAATACAGTCACCTCTCACTTATGCGCCTCTCAGTTATACGCGAATTACGTAAAGTCCAACTGTTAGGGATTAGCACTAATACCAATTCCCCAACATCTTACACTTGTAACACTGATTAAAAATTATGTTGATAAAGCAGAGTTCAACAGTGGAAGTAGATCGGAGGATGGATTTCTAAAAAAATATGTAAATGAGAAAAATTATGAAGTACGTTGAATGAAGAAATGTTAAAAAGTGGATGAAGTAAATTGACAGATGAGATAAAGCTCCAGGCTTAAACTTCTTTTATTAAGATCCAAAGTTCACAGTAAAATATCTTGATAAAAACAGTCTTTAAAAATAAACCAAATATTGATGAATAAACCATGAATCACTTTAAATCAAAACAGCCATTTTTAAACACTTTAACTTAGAAGCCATGAAGAACAGAAAAGCTTAAATATCGTAACTTTAAAAGATGATTTTAAAAACAGAACGAAAAATAAAAATAAGCCGCATGATTTTTAAATGTTTACCACAAGATCAAATACAGCATCCCGAGAACGCTTAAAGCAATTCTCGTATCGAGAACATTGGTAGATAAAACAAGTAAGAGACATTTCCTTCCAAATAACCCCTTTAAATACTGCAGCTGGAACGGCACGTGTCGACACGCCCACTCTCCAGAATGATCTACGAGATGGTGATTTGCCGGTGACGAACTACGTCAACTAATTCATTCATAAATCCGTTCCCGCCATCTGTCGGGAGAAAAGTACACCACGTCATACGCTCTCGTAAATTCTACCATGTCGCGTGGAAAACGTAAACATCTGCAGTTGTAAAAATAAAGATACGGCGTTATCAATGAACTGTAACTAAAGAAACATAAAGCTGAATAAATAACTAAAGGATTAAAAGAATGAACGCAAGATAAAAGGTGAGTTTAATTTCAGAATACTTTTAAATACAGAATACTTTATACTTATACTATTTAAATGAAATGATCTTAATAAAAATAAAAATTATAAATAAAGAACTGTAAATTATACTACCAGGGTTAATGTACTATTGAAAATAATTAGAGGCATTGAGAACTCGGAAATAAGCCTGTTAACACTTCTTAACAAGTGCCCCCCCTCTCAATGTCTCAATCGAAAACGAAAAATAAAAGATCTAAAAATCTTCACTGACCATGGAACACCTTCTTTCTATAAAAACGGTTAAAAACAATGAACAAAACTAAACGAAATATTAATCCTAACACTTAACATGAGAAATGCCTGATAATGGCTAACAACTAACAAGAAATAAGCATTAATAAACTCCCAATGCTTTAAATTTAACAACTAACATTAAAAACCGAGAAATGCCCAACAAAAAAATTTCCAAACGAAAACCCACCAATTAACCACCAAAAACTTCAAAGACAAAAGCCAAAAGATCCAGCATAAAAACTTGCCTAAATCCATTCATGGCCTCTTTACAAAAATTCAAAATTTAAATTTCTAACAATATAAACACAATTCAAACATTTAACAAATTGAAAAATATCACAATGAAAAATCAACATACGTACCAACTTATAAAAGTAACGTTTCAATTTGAAACTATACATACTAGCCAACTCCGTCATCTTGACCACAGCTAAATATGCAAATTTATACAAAACTTAAATAACTTTTATTTAACAAGAACAAAGAAAAAAAAAAAATTAACTAGAGTAACTTCATCAGTCTCTCCCAGTAGCTTCCAAAAACCAGTAAAAATGACAAACTTAAGCAATAACTTGGCATCTGATTAATAAGACATAACAATAAATAGCTGTACACTTATCCATCTACAGACAACATCTTACAGCAATATCCATTTTCTCTACCTACATTCGCACAAGTATTCACATTGAAGATATCAGATGCCTGCAAATAAAAAGATCTATTAGAAACAACATAATCAACACAAAAATAGTCCATTATCATAAGATATATTCCTGTAACAAAACTTCTATATAAACATAACAGTACCAAATCCAACTTAAGACTTAACAAAGGTATAACAACTTTAAAAACATAAAACCTCAAAAAAAAGCTATTGCTACAAAGGAGAGAAACTGGATTTTCTAAACAAAAAAATCATATTCTTAATTTCTATTACTTTAACTTTAATATAACATATATTTAAACTTCAAACAGATTAATCAGAAACTTTAAACTATTAAAAAGATATATCCAAATATTTTAAAAATTAAGTTACATATACTTCTCTCAACCAGCTGATAAACGGGGACTAGTGACATTCTCATATATAAAAACTAGGGACTCACAAAATCAAAAATACAATGCCCGCAGCAGATCCGCCAGTGGCGGTTACCTCTCACACAAACTACCTCAGAAAGTTCTCTGGCATTTGTCTCCCAAGGGACCACCCACCCGAAACGGTACTGTGGGCTGCTCGAACCCCCAAGAATAGAATGGTAAGAGGCACCATTTCCACCATTGGATGGGAATTAAATGCTTAACAGCTAGACGAAAAAGATAATGAAAAACAATTGTGATCAAGAGACTTCATAAAAAGCTAGATAAAAACTTGCTAAACATCGTTTGCCTAAACCATGTAAATGGCTATGGCCACTCACCACGTACACAGGATTACAAACTTTATACATCTTAATACACGTAAATCTTATACTGAAGAAAAATGGTGGTACGCAGTATGATTTCTAAAAAAAAAAAACTTCAAACAGAAATCTAAAAACAATCTGAAAAACTATTTAAACATTAAAAACCTGTATCAAATACAGTTCTAACAAAAATTAACAGATCGTGTTTGGTCTGAGGCTTCGTAAAGACATCACTGAGGTTTGACTTACTAGGAATATATTCTAAATCAAAAGCTTCACTGTAAATTAAATCCCTAATAAAAAATAACTTGACATCTATATGACGAGATTTATAGTTTTCTATAGGTGATTTTACAAAATTAATGGCCGCCTGGTTATCTGCATAAAGCTTCGACTTGATACCTAAATCGCGTATGATTGCTCTATCCCGACACTCCTGCAGGATCCGGTCAAACCAAATCAGGTTTTTGGAGGCCTCAGTCATGGCGACAAATTCCGACTCCATTGTGGATAAACTGACGCACCTTTCTTTAAAGGTACGCCAGTCCACGGGGGAACTGCCGACCATGACTATTTGCCCACCAACCGATGTTCGGTCATCCCGATTCGCCGCAAAATCAGCGTCAGAAAAGGCAACCAACTTCTCCTCGTTACACCGTAACCGGAGATGGTAGTGTCGGGTATACTTTAAATAACCAAGCAACCGTAATAACCCGTCCCAATGTGAAATACCCGGATTAGACTGAAACTGACTATATATATTAACCGCATAACTAATATCTGGCCTGGTTCTACTGGCAATGAATGATAAACAACCCAGTAAGCTTCTGTAAGGAAAACGAGCCATGTACCCCTTTTCGGAATCAGAAGAAGGACAATTAACTTTAGATAATATAACACCCTTACTAATAGGGAGAGATGAAATAGGAATTCGAAAATTCTTAAATTTATCACACACCTCATCGATATAACTAGACTGGTGTATACATAATGAATTCCCCTTTTCAACAAATTCGACCCCTAAAAGTTTACGTGTTCTTCCTAAAAGCTTGATGTCAAAATTCTTTCCAAGCAAATCCAGGATTATGTCAATCTTCTTCTTAAATTTTCCAAAAACTACGAAGTCATCAACGTATAGTAGCAGAACTATATCAGAATCAAAAAGGTAAGTACAGTTACATGACTCAAATTTCCTAAAACCAATCTTTAATAAAACTTTATGGATCTCATAATACCACTCCCGGCCACTTTGATGCAGCCCATACAGCGCCCGATCCAGTTTGCAATACATATGCTCTTTACCGGGGATAACGAAACCGGGCGGTTGTGACATAAAAACAGACTCCCGTAGCGGGGCGTATAGGTAGGCGCTTGTTACGTCACACTGAACGTGTGACCATCCGCAACACGATACTAAGAGGGAAAAGAAAAATCGAATCACTCCAAAGTTTACAACAGGGCTGAAGGACTCCTCATACGATTCGCCCTTCACTTGTTTAAATCCCTGGGCCACCAAACGGGCCTTAAAACGAGCGATTCGTCCTCTTTCGTCCCTCTTGACCGTGTATACCCACCGACAGCCCACTGGGGTCACGTTTCCTGGCAAACTTTCCAAATGCCAAACCGACCGTTCGTTCATAACCCCGATTTCCTTTCGCATTGCATCAAACCACATCGCACGCTGCGGAGATTTCTGAGCCTGCTTAAAAGAGTTAGGAATTATTATATTGTCTAGTCATGCAGATATATTTGAAGATTCAGGATTATCAGAGTTCTCGTCATCAGATTCAGAATGTATAGGGACTAAACCAGCATACGTATTTGAGCCACTGAAATCAAAAAGATTTGGATCATACTTAATACCATTTACATTACAATACCTTTCAACTTCTGCAGGTGATCTTAACCTATTAGTTTTACCTTCCTCAAAATAATAAATATCTGTTCTGTCCCTGGAGGATCGCACTACGGGTTTACGTAACCACCTAACTTCTCGCTTGGAGGAAATAGGGGTCTTAACGTCTTCAGCTTCGGAATCAGACTCGGAATCCGCAACCCCCTCCCCATTAACCCGGGAATCCGGTGGTATGCCGGGAGGATTCAAGGGTCCCCAAGAATCTACTCCTCCAGCATCTTCACCCTGATTATCACCGGAGTCAATGGAGAAAGGATCACAAGATCCCGGGCCCATCACGAATCCACTGCCTCCAGGAACATCCTCAGGAATCTCTCTAAATGTAACACTAATAGTTTCAACAATTTGATCATCTTCAGGTATCCAAATCCGGTAACCCTTGGTATTAAAAGCATAACCCACAAGATAGCCCTTTTTTGCCTTTGGATCTAACTTTGAATTACGTTTCTGGTGAGGAATTCCCACGTAAGCAGTTGTCCCAAAAGGTTTAAGATGCCTCACAGATGGTTTTCGGCCCCCATACAATTCAAAAGGAGTCTTCGTTAAAGACTTAGGACAGACCCGGTTCCAGGTATAACAAAAATATTTTAAGGCCTCTGGCCAAAACCTGGGATTCAATTTACTTTCAGCCAAAATAGTACGGACTCCATTGACAGCTGTCTGCATAAACCTCTCAATGACCCCATTCTGTTGGGGAGAAAATGGATTTGTCAACTCGTGATGTATTCCCTTTTCATCAAAATATATTTCAAAATTATCATTGACGAACTCACCCCCGTTATCAGACTTAAAATTCTTTACTTTTCTACCCAAGAAATTTTCTGCACGAGTAATATGAGATTTGACAATATCAAAAACATCCGATTTTAATCTCATTGGGTATACTGAAACTCTACGGGAGTAGTCGTCCATAATTGAAAGAAAATACCTTTCCCCATTTCTCCCAACAGTTCTACAAGGTCCCCAAACATCCGCAAATAAAAGTTCTAAGGGATGTTCAGAACGAATGCTGCCAATGGGTTTAAATGAAGGTCTTATAAACTTATTCAACTTACAGACTTCACAATGAAAATCGTTATCTTTCAGATCAACCAATCCCCGGACCCCATTTTCTTTACACGTATGAATCAAAACAGAGGGACTAATATGCCCACATCGGCGGTGCCATAATTGCATTTTACTCATACGCTTAGCATTACCCGCAGAATTAGATTCAAAAGATACATTTTTCAAAGGTTTAGGAGCCCTAGGGAAAAGCTGATAAAACCCATTTTTCAAAAATGCATTGAATAAAATGATGTCTCCCCTCATGATGTCAATTACGCCTCCACCACCCAGAAATGTTAAACCTCTCTTATCCAACTGAGGGCCAGAGATTAGATTACGTCTTAGTTGGCTCGAGTACATCACCTCCGTAAAGGTGAACACTCTCTGTCCAAAGCGTAATTTTACCTCTCCCTTACCCTCAATCGGAAAAGATATATCCTTAACAGCCACATTCATTTGTTCATCTGAAACATTACAAAATTTAACAAATAAATTACGATTAGAACAGAAATGATGTGAAGCACCTGAATCAAAGATCCAGGTGTCAACATCCGATGCATTACATAAACTGGCTTGAGATACAACATAAGTTGACTTACGTGAGCTGTCAGGAAAGTCCTCTATATCTGCTCCATGCTTTCTGGGCTGTTGTCTGGATACATGATTCTTTCCAAAATTACGGGATCTTCTGTAAGGCCTGGGCGATGGAGATCTAGGATACTGTCTGGAATCACGAGAAAAACTCCGGCCAGCAGTGGAATCAGTCGATGAGTCACGATAATCACGTCGGTGAGATCCTCTACCTCTGGGCACAGTCGGAGAAAAATCAGAAGAACTCCTGGATTTTGGTGAAGATTCTGCATAAGTTGGATAGCTCTGTCGATCAGGATTATAACGAGAGTTCAGATACTTGCGACACTTGCTTCGAACGTGACCAGAAACCCCACAATGCCAACATTTCTTATAAAAACGAGGTTTCTTCTTACATTTTACACTATTAGCTGATGGCACGTACTTAGAACTATCTTGATCACGAACAGTCAATCTGGTCTCTTCAGACACTAATTCTAAAACTATCTTTTCAAACTTAAACTCGTCTTCGGACCACCTCAAGATACTCTGCACAATACCATCATATTTCCGTGGTAAATACCGTATTAATTGAAAACTTAAATAAATCTCGTTAAACTCTTTATCTTGTTCTTTAATTATACTCATAAGCCTCCTTAATCTAGTTGCAAAGATACTTATCGACTCGCTTTCCTTCTTTCTGCATTCTATCAATTCACTAAATGACTTCATCAAGAATGACCTAGAGTCGGGATGGAAATGTAACCTAATTTTGTTCCAAGCTTGAACAGCATTTGTACATTCAGCAATTACACGCTTAAATTCTCCCTCAATATTCAAAAATATTGCCGAAAGAGCTTGCCTTGACCGCTGTTTAAAAACGCTTGCATCTGATTCAGTTACTGAACTACTTGGGACCAGCTCCTCTTTACCGGATTCTATAATGTCCCATAGTCCTTTGTCAATTAGGACATATTTCATGTCAATACTCCATCCAGCATAATTCGTGGAGTTCAGCTTTTCTATTGTGTTGCCGGCCATTTTTTTTTTTCCATCAACAAAAAAAAATAAATAAATGAAGATGAATGATAAAACTAGAATTTAAAAATATAAAACTTCCTTCATAATCTTCTTCAAAAAAAAATTTTTCCTTTTTTTTTTTCCAGACACGTACTAAATCTTCGGCCCCCCCCTCTTTTTAATCATGCTGCGTCATTCTTTTTAACTTAAATATTTCTCATAGACCTCTATAAAGGGTAAAGGGCCAACTGAAGATCATCAAATTCAATCCTCTCCATTGATCCATATCCTCAAATCTGGACTTATCAGCCCATAACCTAAACTGTTAGGGATTAGCACTAATACCAATTCCCCAACATCTTACACTTGTAACACTGATTAAAAATTATGTTGATAAAGCAGAGTTCAACAGTGGAAGTAGATCGGAGGATGGATTTCTAAAAAATATGTAAATGAGAAAAATTATGAAGTACGTTGAATGAAGAAATGTTAAAAAGTGGATGAAGTAAATTGACAGATGAGATAAAGCTCCAGGCTTAAACTTCTTTTATTAAGATCCAAAGTTCACAGTAAAATATCTTGATAAAAACAGTCTTTAAAAATAAACCAAATATTGATGAATAAACCATGAATCACTTTAAATCAAAACAGCCATTTTTAAACACTTTAACTTAGAAGCCATGAAGAACAGAAAAGCTTAAATATCGTAACTTTAAAAGATGATTTTAAAAACAGAACGAAAAATAAAAATAAGCCGCATGATTTTTAAATGTTTACCACAAGATCAAATACAGCATCCCGAGAACGCTTAAAGCAATTCTCGTATCGAGAACATTGGTAGATAAAACAAGTAAGAGACATTTCCTTCCAAATAACCCCTTTAAATACTGCAGCTGGAACGGCACGTGTCGACACGCCCACTCTCCAGAATGATCTACGAGATGGTGATTTGCCGGTGACGAACTACGTCAACTAATTCATTCATAAATCCGTTCCCGCCATCTGTCGGGAGAAAAGTACACCACGTCATACGCTCTCGTAAATTCTACCATGTCGCGTGGAAAAACGTAAACATCTGCAGTTGTAAAAATAAAGATACGGCGTTATCAATGAACTGTAACTAAAGAAACATAAAGCTGAATAAATAACTAAAGGATTAAAAGAATGAACGCAAGATAAAAGGTGAGTTTAATTTCAGAATACTTTTAAATACAGAATACTTTATACTTATACTATTTAAATGAAATGATCTTAATAAAAATAAAAATTATAAATAAAGAACTGTAAATTATACTACCAGGGTTAATGTACTATTGAAAATAATTAGAGGCATTGAGAACTCGGAAATAAGCCTGTTAACACTTCTTAACACCAACCACGCGGAATAGGAAAATAATGCTATAGATCTCTCACTTATAAGTTAAATTTTGAATTGTCTCGCTCAGTTATACGCAGAAATAAAACGCAATTCACAAACTATGAATTACGTGAGAAAGTTTTTTTTTTTTAATCTATAAAAGTTTTTCTGCAGGTTTCAAGGTCCAAATACTGTTTCGCAAAGTGCCTGAAAGGGTGGAGAGGTTGTTACAATTCGACTTTTCATCCTCTCCCCTCAGTTCTAATGGTTTCTTCTTTTCTTTCTTTCGCTTTTATTTTTATCAAGCTACGCGTGTGTTTCTTTCTGTCTTTGCTTTTACGGTAACATCTAGATTTTAATTTTTTTTTTTTTTTTGCATTAAAAATGAGTAAAAGAAAGTTAACAATTTCGTTCAAAATGGAGGTTATACAAGCAGCAGAAAATGATCCCAAGCTGTCAAAAGTAAGTTTAGCTCGGAAATTCGATTTACCTGAATCAACGCTCAGAGGAATTTTAAAGAACAAGAACTCGATCAAAAAAATGAACAGTGAATATTCTACACAAGGAAAGAAATGACCAAGAATTCAGAAAGGAAAATTTGAGATTTTAGAAACCACTTTAATTCAGTGGTTCAGAGAAATGAGATCTTCTAATTTATGCATTAGTGGTGAGTTATTCAAAGAAAAGGCACTCATTTTGTCATCAAAGTTGGGTATCGAAAATTTTTCGGCTTTTTGGGGATGGCTAGAAAAACTTAAGAAAAGACACGGTTTAACAAATCATTATCTGAGTGGTTAATGAAGTGTTATTGAATCGATTGCAGATCTTCCAAATTTAATTCAAAATTTTGATGTTAAGAACATTTTTAACTGTGACGAAACAGGTTTATTTTACCGTCTTTTAACAAACAAAACACTGGATTTTATGGGAGAAACCTGTCATGGAGTCAAACACAGCAAAGAAAGAGCGACTGTGCTTTTATGTTGCAATGCGGAGGGATCAGAAAAGTTACCGCCAGTAGTGATTGGTAAATCGAAGAAACCACAGTGTTTAAAAAATGTGAAGAAATTGACATGTCCTTATGCAAGTAGCACCAAAGCCTGGATGACATCGAAAATTTTTTTAGACTTTTGGAAGAATTTGATACAAAGATGGCAAAAAAAAGAAAGAAACGTTCTGCCATTTATGGATCAGTGCCTCGCCCATCCTCCAAATCTCCCATTGCTGACACATACATGAGTTATATTTTCCCCTGCAAATTGTACTAGCAGACTCCAGCCATTAGATCTCGGTATGATAAGGTCAGTCAAAGCGTAGTACAGTACCGGACCTCAAATCCAGACTGGTCGGGACCGCGGCCGTTCCGGATTTCGGAATTTTCCGGATTTTAGGTCCTCAACCAAAACAATAAATAAACAGATACAGTACATGCCCTTGGCAAAATTTTACATGCCACGAAGCAATCTATACCGCGAATTGCCATGTTAGGTTTAGTGTAAATAAAACCAAAAATACAAATTACAAAAAGTAATTCAAAATAAAAATAAGTTTAAAAAAAAAGTACTATTACTGCATATTTTTAGAAATATCAAAGCATTTTTTAGAAAATGAAAATTCGTTGTTGCTCGCGAGTTAGGCCTAGGAATCTATATCGCGGATTGCCATATGAGGTATAAGTAAACAAACATAAACATAAATTAAGAAAAATAATTTAAAATAAGGATACGAATTTTTTTTAATCCTGCACATCACATTATCAGAGTTGTATAATATAGACGCACGCCGTGCGCGGAAAATTTTCCGCAAAGTTCGGAACTTTGCGGAAAATTTCTTAGAGAAAAAAAAAAGTAAATTTTGTTCTTTAATACCGAAAAATTAAAAATGTTCCCCAATTTTATGTACGATTTATTTATTGTTTGACAGGGGTGATTCTGTTCCGAATTTTCCGAAAATTTAAGGCATTCGGTCCCGAAAATTAAAACAAATCGGCCGTCAGTCCAAAAATTCAGATATAAAAAATATCACTGAAATATATTACGGATTTCAACAAATGGTCGCCAAAAAAAAAACAATTCCGTCAATCGTTCGCAGAAAAAATACCCACTTTTGTCAAAACATCACGGAAAAAACGCGAATTTCACAGAAAAAAATGCAAATTACGTCAAAGAAGCGCAGGATAAAAAACGAATTTCGTAAAAGCATAGCGGAAAAACGCGAATTTCGTAAAAGCATAGCGGAAAAAGCGCGAATTTTGTCAAAGGTTTGTGAAAAAAAACGCAAATTTCGTAAAATAATCACGGAAAAAACTAATTTCGTTAAAGGATCGCGAAAGAAACACAAATTTCGTAAAAGGGTCGCGGAAAAAGCGCGTGTTTCGTCAAAGAATCGCGAAAGAAACACGAATTTCCTCAAAAGGCCACAGAAAAAACGCGAATATCGTCAAAGGATCGCGAAAAAAAAAAATTTCATCCAAAAATACGTAAAAAAAAACAAATTTCGCAAAAGCATGGCGGAAAAAGCACGAATTTTGTCAAAAGATTGCGAAAAAATGCAAATTTCGTCAAAGAACCGCTGAAAAAAATTAATTTCGTTAAAAGATCGCGAAAAAACGCGAATTTCGTCAAAAATATCACGAAAAAAACGCGAATTTCGTCAAAAGAACGCGAAGAAAGCTTGAATTTCGTCAAATGATCGCGAAAAATGCAAATTTCATCAAAGGATAAGAGAAAAAAAGCGCAAATGTCGTCAAAGAATCACGAAAAAAATCCGCAAATGTCGCGGAAAATCGAAAATTTCGCTAAATGATTGTGGAAAAAATGAGAATTTCGTCAAAATACCGCAATAAAAAATCATCTGTCTGTTTAATGATGATACCTATGAATGTGCCTCTCCTTACAAAATGCGATTCAATTGTTTCAGAAGCAATGTCCATTATTGCATTTTGTGAGAAGAGGTCAAAATATTAAGGATTGGGCTGTTTCTAAATGCATTGACAAAATAACTGCCAAGAATTCACCCCTTCTTATCATGGATTTTTAGCTTTATAATTTTTTAGTCAACATAATTATTCTGTAATTAATATTAATGCATTTTAAATTAAATTAAATTATTTATTATATTTAATTATAATATTTTCGTAATTATTTTGAAACTACTGTTTAAAATTCATACCGTCAAAGTAGCATAACACATTATTTTATTAAACATTAAATTAATTTGCAGAAAATTTTTGACCCAATATTTATGTGCGCAGAAAGTTTTTGGTTTTATACAAGTCTGCACATTATTAGGAACATAAAAACATTTTAAACAGAATTTTTTCAAAAAATGAAATTTGTTGAACATATTAAAAGTGGAGGGAGGTCGTTGTAAAATATTTTTACATATAAATATTATAATATATTCTACGAACCTTTTTAAAAATAATTCTTTCTTGTGGTTATTTATTTATTCTTTTTACATTTTCTATATAAATGAAGAAAAGGGTTTCTTTTTAACATAAATTTAAAATGTGTGCACACACTAACTACAATAATTCTGTTAGAAAATTTGGATTAAAACTAATGAATGAAAAACATTGCAATAAAATAAAATTGCTGAGTCTAGTTTGGCTCGGCACTGTGTTACGCGCGCACATAGCGCCATCTATGGACATTTTTACGAAATATTTATTCGAGATCATCGCGGAATTTCAGATTTCTTTTTTCCATTCCGGATTTTGGGTTGTCCGGATTTTAGGATTCCGGATTTGAGGTCCGGTACTGTATAGGAAAGATTTGGCTAGAAGAATGTTCATATCACTAGAGCAGAAAAGGAATCCAAGAAAATTTGGATTCTGGTTGCTATGCATACGTTGGTTTCCTCTTCGAATAACGTAACAGCCACAACGATTTCTAACTGCTTTAGAAAAGCGGGTTTTTTTTCATTAAAATGATGTTGAAATTATTCCATTACAGGGAAATGAAAACAACAGCAATGATTTTAACGTAGACGTGGAAGAATGGAACAGCATAAGCCAAGATTCTCTTTCTTTTCAAGATTTCGTCAATGTTGATGAAAACTTAAAATCAATGGCAATAAGAAATATTGAAACTGTTTTTGATTATGTGACAGCTGAAAAAAAGGCGAAGATGATAATGATGAAACTGATACTGTAACTGCCCCATCTTATGCTACTGCTTTAGGAGCCCTGGACACTTTGAGATGTTACCTTCAAAATTCTGATGCAGCATCAAATACAATGATGCACTTTAATCCTCCGAGCGTCTTGCAAAAGGGTAAAATTGTAATGTTGTTTTCTTTGCATTTTGTTTTAAATGCTAAGAAAATATGATTCTTTCAACATTATAAAAAATACTCAATTACAAAAATGAATGTAATCCTTGAGAGTATTAATCATTCTTCAATGTATTTAAAATTCATTAAATCTATAGAATTATATTATCTTAAATATTGCTTTTATTGCTGTGAAACCTGGAGCTTAGTGAACGGAATATTACGCACACTTAGAGGGTTAATGCATTAGAAAAGGTCGTTGTACAAACACGGCCTAAGCAAAAACTACTATAAAGAGGACTAATTAGCATTTTTTGTTTTGTAAGTACTATATTCCTTTCTATGTAAAATAAAAATTTACGTTTGTTGTATTTTTTAAATTAAATTTTATAGTGAAAGTGTAAGAATTTTTTAAAAGGTCGATATACTAATATTACACCCTTTTTATTTTATCAAATGTTATTAATCATAATTCTTATATCGCAAAATGCCTTTTTCCCCATAATGTGTATAATTACTACATCAACATCCTCTCAGTTATGTGCGGCTCACAGTTATGCGCGCTTTTAAATCAATTCCTTCAAACGCGTATAAGTGAGAGGTGACTGTATTTAAGGGGGGAATTTTGGGGGACCACCATTCCACCATTTGGGGAGAAAGGATGGGAAAAAATTTCAAAGAGGATAAAGATTTTAGATGAGTGATACTTGTATGAGATTATGTAGATGAGATCTTAGATCAATCACCTTGCTACAAAATGCAGTTGAATCTTGATAATCGAGACATACAAATTCCGGAAATCTCTAAAATCCGGACATTTTTCTGATTTCCGTTTTATTAATTTTTAAAATAAGACTGCTGTATTTTTCGTATTTCTCATCAAATGCAGTTAAATTCTTTCAACTATAAACGCTAAATAAATAAATATAGATATATTCTGGTGTATTTTTATAATGATTGGCCGTTAATTAAAGATTTTAATTATTACAAAAACTGGAAATTTAAAAAACGGCATAAATAAAAAGAAGACTTGACTTTATATGTTGATGACTCAAAACTTCATATATTTTAATTCTAATAAAATCACTGAAGTACATATTTATAACTAAAGAAACAAACATGCAATTTCATTTTCTTTTGATTGAACTGAAAGATAAACACACTTGATAGTTACTCGATTCACACCTGCTCCTTCTCCAACAGAATGATCAACCTAGTGACACATTGTCCTATGACCTTGATGCGCACATTTGCCGATCTCGATGTGTTGTTTGTTTCAGTTTTGTTTCTTTGAAAAGAACTTAGAATGCAGTAGGAAAATAAAAAAACATGATGGGTTTTTTTTTTCTTTTTATATATCTTTTGACAAAATTCTCGTTTCTTTTTTCTCTTCCCGCAATCCTTTGCAAAATTTGTTTTTTTAAGTTCGCAATCATTTGACAAAATTGGCAATTTTTTCTGCAGTTGATTGACAAAATTCATTTTTTTTTGGTGATCGTTTGTCGAAATTCATATTTTCCTGTGACAGACTGACAAAATACACTATTAATCTTATCACTCTTGATGAAATTTGCACTTTTTTCCTTCATCGTTTATCGAAACTCTGATTTTTTTTTTCCCCGCAACCTATGACAAAATTCGCGATTTTTCTCAGTGAATGATAGACAAATTTGTTTTTTTTTTCTCCCTTTAATTGATTATTGAAATTAGCAACTCTTTACAGTGATCAGTCGAAAAAAAAATGTCTAATTGTATCTTAGATATGTGACGAAATTCACAATATTTTTCCATAATTATGAAGAAATTCTCTAAATATATTCTGGAAGAATCGCGCAATTTTATATGTTATCTCAAAGAACATCCCCCCACCTTCATGAAGCTCTAGAAATGGCACTAAACCTTCTCAGATAAAGAATTTGTGATGTAACTCCATGATTTCCCTCATATTTAACATCCACTAAAAGGATTTTATGTTAAGAAGCTTGTTTTCTTTTCCAAATTTTTTTATGAGGATTTTTTTAATGTCCGATTTTTTGGACTGGAGGCCGACATTTCTTTAATTTTCGGAATTGAATGACTTAAATTTTTGGAAAATTCGGAATAAAATCACTTCTGTACTATCTATTGTGTACTATTTTTTAATTTATTGTGTTTTAATATGTATATTTAATTTCAGCATAAGTGTTATGTTTTAGTGTATCATTCCTATTTTATAACTTAATTCGCCAATTTGATCGTTGTTTATTTGCACTAGTGGAAAAGTGCATTTTGTATGTTGCTATATTGTTATAAAAAATATTTTTTAACAGATCTCCAAAATCCGGCATCGCCGCTGTTTTTCCCACAAAAATTTTGTGAAAGGAGGGGGGGAGCTTACATTTGGGAGTGTGGAATAAAATAAAAAGTGCTTAAAAGTGGGAGGGGGGGCTTACAATCGGGATTTTACGGTAAGCAATTTATGCTCATACTCAGTAACCTTTACGAATTCATTTCTGTAACCCTGTATATGAACTATAGCATTTATACACACTTTATAGTGTGCATAAATATAGTGAATAAGTAGGTAAGTGTGATCACAGATCGCACAGAGGGTTTTGTTTAACATTCCTTTCAAAACACTATCCTTTTGAAAAATCTGTTAGTTCCACATTTCACAATCAGGGGCGCACTCTATAATAAACAAATCTCCATCCGAATGAAACTCCGTTTTATATACTATCCGTAGATATATTAGTCGAGGGGATTAGCACCCGAGATAAGTAGGTGCCCCTGGCGGTAAAAAGTGGAACTAAAATATGTAAGGCTATGGTGCATAATATGAAAGAATGGTCAAAGGGGTGTCGGCAAAAGTTGGAAAAGTGCTTCCCGGGTGAAAAGGGCGGAGGTTAGAAAAATTGCTTAAAATACACAAGTTAGAGCCTGGAGGAGTAAATAATATTTTTTGAAAATTTTATGATTTGCCGTGTGGTCTGAGGTATTCAGCTATCCGTATGGAAAAATTCATGGCTCCAACTTAATTAGCGGCTCTCTTAGAAAGAATTGCTTATACATATTTGGTAGCTCAAAGGGTTAAACGTAAGACTTTTTCAAAATTTTATGATTTGTCGTATGATATGTGGTGTTCAGCTATAAGTATGCCAATTTCACGCCTACAACATAATTAGGGACTCACTTAGAAAGAATTGTTTAAAATACACATGTGGGAGCCCAAAGGGTTAAATGTACGACTTTTACAAAATTTTACGATTTTTCGTATGATGTGTGGTGTTCAGCTATAAGTATGCAAAATTTCAAGTCTCCAACATGTATAGTTTCTTAGAACAGGCTCTGTGACAGATGGACAGACAGACAGACAGACGAATAAGGTTTCGTCAGACGAACGAAATCCTAAAAAAGCACATATCATAGTTAAAAATGCATTTCGAGCAATCATTATTAATATACAGTAATTCGGATACAATATAGTATCTGAAATCTTTTCAAATACACCGTAAACAATTTTCCCTATACCATTATGAATGGAATTCTTTTGTGTGGCCCTGTAAATGAACAATAACTATTCTTTGCACCGCATATTCAACAGAATGCATATTTTAGTGGGCTTCATAAATGAATATCAATTTTACTATGTTTGAAAGAGAGTAACACCATTAAAAATAATTTGAAACGATTTTTTCCCATTGGCCGTAATGTAACGGAAAATTTCTTTAAAAATAATTAATTCATGGCATACGTAATGTATGATCAACTCCGTGCGATTTTTTATGTCTTAAATTTTAGTCTTTGAAAAAATCATTTTCCAAATGGTCATTGTAATTTGTTAAATTGCGTAGCAAGCGTTGCACAGGCAGAACAATATGAGGTGGTGCTCCATTTTGCATAAAAGTGACTGTTTGGGGTGCCTGTCGCATTTGCAGTTCAGGAATAATGTTGTTCTGTAACAGTGCTACATATCGCTGACCAGTGACAGAAACTGTTTTGAAACCAGTCTGTGTGATTTCCTCGAAAAAAAATGGACCAATTATGAAATCAGCAGTGAAGCCACACCAGACTGTTGCAAAGATACCTCAACAAATGCATGTGGATTTTCAGTGGTCCACACTCGACAATTGTGGGTGTTAACAGCACCAGAGAGTGTGAAATGTGCTTCATATGTCCAAAGCACAGTGTGAAATGTGCTTCATATGTCCAAAGCACAGTGTGAAGCCAGTCGTGCTGCTCTTCCATCTTTTTGAATACCAAATTCACAAAATCTCGGCGAGAGTCGAAGTCAGGAGGTTTCAGTTCTTGGTTATGTTGCAACTTGTAGGGATACCGTTGCAAAGTTATTCGCAGTGCTCTCCAGACACTTCCGTATGACACTCCTGTCTGCCTCGAAACTTCTTGAGCACTGCACTCCCCATGTGCAGCAACTGCCAACATGAATTGCACTGTCTGCTCCACTGTCGTGGTAACAGCAGTGGCTGTTGAGAGACATCCACTTCTTTGCCGTGACGCCAAAGAACCTGTAGCTTCAAATTTCTTCATCATTTTGTTCAATGCAGAAAACATTATTGGTCCTTTACTATCTCATATATCCTTCATGTAGCGATATGCTCGCAATGGCACTTTCCGAATTCTTATAATACAGTTTAACCAAGAGAGCTTTCTCAACTATGGACAGCCTTTTGATGCACACAAGCTTCGACTACCATTACCTGCTGCAGTTGCTCCTTTTTATATCGTTTGTTGTTTTGCATAATCCTACATCAGAAATCCAACAATGCCATCTGTTGGTCGCCAACAGCACTATTTTTTTTTTTCGTTGCCACACAAAACCTGGTTTCTTTTCAATGTGTTTGGTGCAAGCCGTATCTTTGCATCTTGATTCATCTTCGAATTATTCATTTTTAAATTTTGTCCCGACTTTTGGATCACCCGGTATGTAAAAGGTACTTAATTTCAAAATTAAAGTTCAGGTAATTTATTCTGGTTTCTATTTTGCTATTGCTTTATTTTTATAAAGCACTTGTTACCACAATAATAAATATTGCATATATTTCTCCTTAATCTTAAAATTTAAATATTCTCGATTATCCGAAAATTTCGGTTTTCTGAAAGATGGTCGGTCCCAATTACTTCAGATAATCGAGGTTCTACTTTACTATTAACTCAATCATACTGATTGGTAAAGTATCATACAAATTCAATTTTTCCCACTGAGCGAAAAAATGCCCAAGTCGGGACTTAAGTGATGGAGTTCCATTACCTGAAGCTTATTCTGTGTAGCTGTCTACATGGCAGACCAGATGTTATTGCCAATATGGTTATCTGAACGATATATTCCTGCTGGTTGTCAAGCCCAAGTAGCTCAAACGGTAGACCATTAATGTTTTAGGTCCATTTTCCTTATTGTCAATAAATAGTATATGAATACTTTTACCAGTTATTTCAAAATTTTAAATGAAAACTATTCACTGTCCTAGGACGGGCATTTACACTAGTTATACAGATAAATTTTATAGTTCATGTTATATATTCTGTATAAAAATGTTACATCTATAGGTAGTTTTGGAAATGTTTTGCTCTAGTAAAAATTCTACACTTACAAAAATTCTCGAAATATAATGACTTTCTGATGAACATTTTATGCTGTAGCCCTCTAGGGAAATGTGTAATAAAATTCGAGACACCTCTTAATTCTTCAGTTTATCATGGACAAATTTGTTAACCAGGCTAAACAGTAGTATGGAGGACGGATAGGCAAGAGTCTTCTGTACAAGTTATTGTGCAGCTAAATTTGGTTATACAGCTGTAGAAAAAATTAATT
Organism: Maratus speciosus; assembly: GCA_963932465.1. NCBI lineage: Eukaryota > Metazoa > Arthropoda > Arachnida > Araneae > Salticidae > Maratus > Maratus speciosus. The sequence goes on along the minus strand of OZ010786.1, from coordinate 90,719,418 downwards.
ACAGTGAAATACGTTTAACACAAAATTGAGGGGAGGGGGAATTTTTTTTAGTATTAAAAGAATTTTGCATAAAAGATTCGTAAAAAAAGAACATAACTCACAAATATTTTCGAAGTCATCAAATTTTATTTTGATTTCTTATTAAATTACTACAGCTCATATTCAAAATATTAGAATAATTGAGAAAAATAATAAGAAAAAATTATTTTTCCTTTATTGTTTTTTATACTAAGTAAATGCAATTAAATTTCTTATAAATTAAATCTGGAATGTTTAGATAAGATTTTAACATTTACAAAATATAAAATACAGTACAATAAATTAGGTGTACAGCTTTCTGAAACATATCAAAATATTAGAATAAAATTTAGAATGCTTCAAAATATTAGAATATTTCATTTTACGCAGCAATATTACCTTATGAATATGAAGTAAATGTAAATGGTAGTTAATATTTTGTAGTATCCCCTATAGCTTTCATAAAAGCGTACAATCAATCTTTTATATTATATACAAGGTGTTTACAAACATTTCTATCAATATTAGCCCAAATAGATTTTATACATGCCACTAACTCAGTTTTACTTGAAGGAGGATTTTCTTGGAGTTTTTCTTCATTATACACCATAAGTTTTCATTGGGATTAAGGTCTGGTGAGATTGGTGGCCAAGGAAGTACCTTAATGTTGCATTGGCGGAACCAATTCTTAGCTGACACCGAGGTATGCGGTGACGCTAAATCTTGTTGAAAGATGAAATCATTTTCAAATAAATCTTCTGATGATGGAATCATGTAATATTCCTAAATTTCTTGATATATCTGAGAGTTAACCTTCTCGTAGACGATGCATAACTTTCTAGGTCCTTCTGCACTCATGCAACCCCAAACCATGACACTAGCAGCAAATTTTACGGAACGTTTAAGGCGTTCTTTATCAAATGCTTCTTGCTTCATTCTCCATACTCGAATACCTTGATTACCATATAAAACACAAAACATACTTTCATCACTAAATAATATATTTTTCCAATCTTCTTCGCCCCATAAACGTCTTGATTTACATCAATTCAATCTTATATGCTTTTGTTTTGCAGTCATGAGAGGTTTTGTTTTTGGTACATGAGATTCAAGCTTAAATTTATGGAGATGTCTTAATATTGTCGATGTAGAAACTTCAACTCCTTCTTCTTTCCATTTTCGGTGCAAGAATCACACATTTTTAAAACGGTTTTTCTTAACTATACACTTCAGTTTCCTGTCATCTCTAGCAGATGTTTTTGATTTTTGGCTGTCATTTCGGCGATTATTTTCAAATTTTCCATTTTTTTAATAATGTGTTAGTATTTTAATAATGCTTGATTGTGAACAATGTAAATAATTCGCTATATAACATTGATTTTTACCGTGCTGATACAAATCAACCATATGAAGTTTAATAGATTCAGAAATATCACTCAGACGACCCAGTTTAAGACGAAAAAGCAAACAAACTGCAAAAAGAATACTGATTTCAAATAAAAACGTCTGAATTTAATCAATAATGCCACCAGTTATGAATTGGTGATAATTAAAGGAGAATTAATGTGAAATATTCTAATATTTTGAACCACTTGAATAAATATTCTAATATTTTGACTCTTCAAAATAATTTTTTTTTCAATTAATCTTTTCAAAAATGATATTATTTTAAGATCATGCATAAGTTTAATTAACATTCTTCTTAATAGACAACATAGTTCTTAATAAAAATATTGTTTGCATATTTGCATTAAAAGACATTAAATTACTAAACGATATTTTCAATTTGTAAAAAAAAAAGTAATTATTCTAATATTTTGCATATGTGCTGTAGTAGGTTGCATCTATTAGGATAAAAAGCAGGTAAAAAAATATATTGTTTTTTTTGAGAGGGAAAAATCAGATATCTTTTTTTGAAGTGTCTTTTGCAGCATTCCGAGATCTAGCTTGTTTGAATCAAATAGCAAAGCTTGCTCTAAATCTTCGTGCTTACTGGTTCTCATACGTTTTCTCTCTGGCTTAAACATACTGCGCTCAAACATTAACGTAATGGGATCCCTGTTTTTTATTATCATTGATAAAGTAGAGTTGGCAACGCCAAACTCTTGGCAGATTTCTCTTTTGTCCTTCTTTTTTCATCAACTGCAATAAGCAGCCTAATCTTCATTTGAAGCGAAATAGCAGTTTATTTTCGGGCCGATTTCACAGCCACAGTACTCATAAAACATAAGCTAATTTACAAAAAAAAAAAACCCACTAAATTCACTGATTTTCACCCAAAATTCAGTGGTTTTAACACAATATTCACCAATTTCAACTGAAACTAATTAGATCGAAAGCGAATTTTTTTCGTGTGAAATGATTTTTGTTTCGTGTTAAAAGAAAAAAAAATGTATTAAATTGCATGGTATACTGTCTGGACCGCTATAGAGTCATTCTATGTCAAATCACCCAGAGCATGGCACATACTGTCACTAATTTTTATAAAAATCAGTGAATTTGTAGACTTTTTAATGCTGATTCTAAAAATATCTATCATATTGAAATTGATCAAATGGTTTGTGAGTTAAGAGCTTTTAAATATCTTCCAAGATGCCCGATTTGCCGCCATTTTGAATAGCACACATGACGACATAAAAGTCTATAACTCCTTTCAGGTTTAAGCGCTAGAACTTTCAAATTTTTTTTGTTTTGTTCAGAATAAAGTAAACTTTCATTTAAACAGATTTTTGTGCAGCTGATTCCATTAAAATGTTGTCAGAAAATGTCTTTTTGTCATTTTTTCAATTAAAAAAAGGTGTAACTTCAATGACTGATTTCCCCCATTGTTCCTCCTTCAATTTTCATCTACAGTAGAAGATCTTTATAACGCAAATCTAAAAACGCAAGGTTGTGCGTTATATAGAATTTTGCGTTATATGGATCACATCATTAAATTCACCTTGTAAACATGGTCAAATATGTCTGAAACACATCAAAATACATTAGAATATCTTTATACTGCATTCCTTGTTACCAAGAGTTATCCAAATTATAAATTTTTGCATAATATAGGTCAGGCATTGTTAAATTTACTTTATAAACATGATCCAAATACCGGGTGTCCCAAAAAGGACTGACTGATTTTAAAATTCAATAACTTGAAAACGGTGACATATATTAAAAAAATTCTTGCAGGAGGGTTATGCATAAGGTCAAAAGTTTTATTACAGTGATTTTCAATTTTAGTTCGATTTACAAACAATAGATGGCGCTGTAAGCAATAGTCGCTAAATACAGGCTCGATTTTTGGTACTTCGTGGCCCGGATAATACATTTCCATCTCCTTTTTCTGCATGGAACAAGATAAAGGACCAGAAATCGAGCCTGTATTTAGCGACTATTGCTTACAGCGCCATCTATTGTTTGTAAATCGAACTAAAATTGAAAATCACTGTAATAAAACTTTTGACCTTATGCATAACCCTCCTGCAAGAATTTTTTAAATATCTGTCACCGTTTTCAAGTTATTGAATTTTAAAATCAGTCAGTCCTTTTTGGGACACCCGGTATAACTGACATAACCATCCCTTATATTAGACATTTTCAAAAATGTTCATTGTAATAATAGCATTTTTTCAGTAAAAAGGTCTTAAATTAGAAGATAAAGTTGAACTAATGTATCAAATTTAGTCCTCTAGAGAGTAGCAATATTTTACAATGTGAAAGTGCAGGTTCTTTTTAACTGCAAAAATCATTGTTTACAGAGAAGTTGTGCGTTATATGGAGAATTGTGTTATAAAGATCTTCTACTGTAATTGCATAAATAGGCAACTCAAAGTGTGTTATGATGCCTGATAAAAAAAAAATTTAATGGGCAGTTCACAGGTATTTTGTTTAAAGAAGAATTTCAATTTTACTAACCTTCCAAAAGTAACAGAAAATTATATTACCGCCGTTATATTGATAATATCATTCAATCATCTATAACGTGGTAATATTCTTTAAACAGGGCACATTACTGTGTTTTTAGAGGCTGAGAAATCTGAACGGGGGTTGGTGGGCGTAGCTCGCAGGGTGCTGAGCCCCCTAGTTCTATATAATTATAACGATACAGATTTATAAGTTATTATAATGATGTAATGTTACTATAATGAGTTCCTATTTTAGCTAAAATGTGTATAAATTATATGCATTAAAAGATACAATTATGCTATTAGTAAAAGTCTTGTTTTAATAATTAGCATCGAAGTGTTTCAAATATTACAAACAGCTGTTAAATCTTTTAAACTTAAAAAAACAGTAAGTTTCGCATTATTGAGTGGGTAAAGATATCTGTTTGAGAACAGCTTGTTTCTTTCATTTCAAAAGTACAGAAGCAATTAAGCCTCTGGGTTTCTGGAAACCACATGTTTGTATTGTAACGGAGTCTTTCTTAAGGGATTGTCCATTTAAAAAATAACGTAAAAACAGAAGGAGCTACTGCGTGTTTTTCAAAGAAGCTATCGGTCATTCTGAGGCGAGACATTTCCGCTGATAAAAGTGTAAATTGTTGAGAATTAGAGTGCGCAACAAAATTTATTTTGCTTTTATCAAAAACTGAAGAAGAGGCGTTTCCTACCTTCACTCTTATGTTTAGATTAATGAATTTTGGCTCTCGTCAGAAGACCCCGTTAAAATAGTCCTAACTCTATTTTTCCATCCAGACATGCTGCAATTTTGCTTCCTAGTATGTAATTTAGGTATTGTACTCTATTAATTTTTAATATCCTGTGTGAGGTGTATCATTTTTAGATCTCTTGGATTTTTATTATCTATTTTCTGTTATGTTTGCATTATAAGGAGCTAAATTTTGTCATTTTAGGCTTAATGCCGACAAAACTGGATGAAATAACGCATCTTCTATGAATGAACCCACAAGCTCCTCTGACGATTCTGTGGGTAATTCATAGTTTCTTATTTTACATACTGGTTTCCTATGTTCATTTCTAATTCATGTTTAGAACTTTATAAATTTATTCATATATTTGTGATTTCAAATTTATTATACATATATATATACAGTAAGTAAGGTGCTTTGTAAAGCAGATTCTGTGTAAAACGGATTTTCGAGTCAATGCGAATCTATAGACATGCAGTAAATTTTGTCTATGATGGAATATTGTCTACTATGGAAAATTTCCTTGGTCTCCTGATCGATTCTGCTTTAGACAGAGTTTACTATATAGTGTAGTCATGATTCCAAAATTTCACAAAAATCCTTTTAAATTCCACACTGTCACTGTAGGATGTAATACATATAATACTCGTGCTAATACTACTCTTCTTAAATATTCTTACACAAATTTATGAGTTATCAGTTAAAAAAGACAACACTCACTGCATTAAAAACAGTTTTGAATTGGTGGATAAAATAAAGCCATTAACAAATGTCAATAATATTATTACTTTAGATTTCAAAGACCTATTTAATAATATCATTCTAAAAGACTTGCATTCTATTATCAATTCATTATTTATAGAATATCTTCCTTTATTAAATTTACCTGATAACATTGATACTGATTACTTCACATCTTTGACTAACTTTCTACTATTTCATAATTTTATTTTATAAGACAATGCTTTTTTTATTCAAATACAGGGCATTCCCCAAGGAGCTGCTTCATCAAGCATGTTATCTGATTTATAGCTTTACTTTTATGAACATAAATTTATTAATAATAATTTATTGCTCTACAGATACATAGATGATATAATTATTCTTTCTGTTACAAATAATAATTCTATATCTCTTCCTGTAAAGTACCCTTCTAATCTAGAACTTAGTACTACCTTTTCAAATAATTCTAGTATCAATTTTATGGATGTTAAAATTAATATTCTCCCTAATAACACCCTAACATTCAACATTTATGATAAACACAATGAATTTTCATTTAACGTAATTAATTTTACGAACTTTAACTCCTGCTTGCATATTTCAGTATATAGAAATATTCTGCTTAATCATAGTCTTCGTATCAAACGTTTATGTTCCTCCCAATTCTTACAGCCTAACATTTTTAAATTAAAGCAATTAGCATTGTTTTATAATTATCCCATCCCTTTTATATCTGCATAGCTCAAATCTTAATATTCATTTTTTTCTACTTCTTACCAGTATAGGCATTTAATATGTTTAAAAAAACTAAAAAATCGAAAACACTATTATGGAGAGTGGGATGTGGATTGCTGAAAAAATTATAAAAATCATACACACAAAAAATTATACGTATGTGTATACATGGTATATATATATATATTCTTATAAAAAAATTAAAAAAAAAGTTTTGGTGTATGTGTATGTTTTTCCATACATTATACACTAAAAACATAAAAAATAAAAATACCATTATGGAGGGTTGCGGTCGGGAATGCTAAAAAAAGTTTAAAACCTTATATGTTTTTATGTGTGTGAGCATGTATAAGTGTATGTATATATGCTTATATATTGTATGGACATATAATTAAAAATAATAATAATAATAATAAAAATATGGGGTATCATGCATTTAACATAATAAAATTTCACATATTGCATCATCATTTAAGGATATATTTTACTATCTCATTATTCCTGATTGCTTCTTAAATTTTCACATTTATTAACATAATACAAGGCTAAATTTTACTATCTCAAATATTCCTCATCTTTTTAAATGTTATTTATATTCTCATTTTTTTTATATTATATTTTTTTGTCTTTAAAACATTAATTTAATCAATTGCCCTTTTATTTTTTTTTATATATAATTCTTTATTTATTTATTTGTATTAATTTATTCCTTTTCTTTATTTTATTTTGTATTCACTCAGTACTTATTAAGTTTATTCCTATTTTTTCTTTCTAGTTTAACTAAAAGTTAATCTAAGTATTTTCTTGATTTCTTCAATCATTTTCATTCCTTTTATTTTTTAATTTCTTTGGACTTAAGATGGCAACTCTAAACATTATTGTTATTAAATCCAGTTCCAATTTATTAATCCAGTTCCAATCTATTTTCTGTAATGTTTGCGTTATAAGGAGATAAATTTTGTTATTTTAGGCTTAATGCCGACAAAATTGGATGAAATAACGCATCTTCTATGAATGAACTCACAAGCTCCTCTGATGATTCTGTGAGTCATTCATAGTTTCTTATTTTACATACTGGTTTCATATCTTCATTTCTAAATCATCTTTAGAACTTTATCAATTTCTTCATATATTTGTGATTTCAAATTTATTATATATATATAATACGTTCTTACTTAATTTTCAAATCAGAAGAAAAAGAAAAAAAATCAACGATAAAAATGCAACTTATAAGAAATAACAGAAAATAAAAAGTAAGGGAAGAAAATATACTTAAAATTTAACTAAATGCATGGAAAATACACATACTTTATTTCGAATTCTTCTTTCAACTCTGGGATCTTTATTATGACATTCTACACTACTACTATCACTTTTGGAATTTTCATTTGTCTCAGCAGTTTCATCGCCAATTACACTTTTAGTAGAATTCGTTAATGATCTGCTAGGCATCTTTGCCTCTTCCTTTTGGCTGCCACCTGTTTCTACATTACCAGGACAACTATTATCTCTTTTGTCTTTAGGAGACCACTGACTATGAGTAGAATTATTAGTACTATCTTCTTTGCTGTCTTTAGCTGTAATTGCAGGTTCCTTGGATTCAATATCTTTGGATTCATCATCTTCTGATTTCTTAGAAATTTCAATGTCTGTCTTTTTATTAATAAGCACTCTAGAAATAAAGAATAAAACAAATTAAAAACATATACATTATATATTAATACAGGTAATAATGATAATAATTCTTCATTCCCAAATAAATTACATTGATTCTAGAAAAACATACATTCACTAGATTCAAGTATACTGTAATTTTCAGTTAGTCAAGTCAGTACTGAATTGTATAAAAAGTATTATAATTAAAAATATTGTATACACTAGCAAAACTCATTGCTTTAAGCATGTGGTTATTGAAATATGCCAAGTGGTACTTGTGCACCTACTAACATGAGGGGGAAAATATACTGGCTGCAGATAATTTAAATATTACTAATTAAGTCGCATTTTGAGGAAACTTCATTCTCGCATCACATTAGGTTAACATAAAGAATTAAAATATTTTATTAAATACTTAAATTAATGAGAAAATCTTTCTTTGGACCTTAAAATACTCATTTCAAAACCTTCGCAATTATAGTTTCATTTAAGAACTCCATTTATCAGCTATCAGATGATGAAAGATTTTTTAAAAATCAGTTCAGTAGTTTCAAAGACTTATCTCCTACCAAGCGTACATTTCTTTTTTGCAGTATTAATATACCTTGATTCATTGTAAAAATTAAAATACTATTAAGTAAGAAGTCGGAAAACATCAATTTAGTATATTTAACTGCCATTTTGTACAGGATAAGGCTAACTAAGGCAAAGAATTTCCTTACCTAGTTAGTTGGAAATCATGTTTCTTTTTTATTATTATTTTAATTATAGCAGTTACTGGTAATTAGGGCTGAACGATACAAAAAATTTAATATTACAATATATCAACAAGTTAATATTGATATTGCTGATATATAGTGAATACTAATTTAAAGGGGGGGGGGGGGAGGGTAGAGACATTTGCTACTTTTGAAAGACAAATCCTACAATAATCAAAAATTTAAATCTAAAGCATAGTAGAAAGCAATGAATCCAAATTTTTATATACATTTGCTCATACAAAATAATTTCTATTTCTTATTTTACTTTTTTTTTAAATATAAAGAAAATGAACCAATTGTTCAATAACTATTTCCATTTATACCATTACTTTCATAAAGCTTTTCTTTAAAGATAGTATTTTCCCAATACGTCTCATTTTATTACATTAATCTTTTTTTTTTTTTTTTAAGTCTCATTTTCACCACCATGATATGATTAAATATACGACTAAACAAACTGATTTGATAAAATAAAATTTTAAATTGTCCACATATAAAATCTGTAAAATATTTTTTTCCTAGAATTTTAATTGTAAATTAATGTTTGTTAAAAATAGCTTTATTTGGTTCAAATTAAGCCAGATTTAATTTATTTTGTACACAGGATGGGCACAGGATGAAATACTAGTGCATCTCGAGCACCTTGGCAATTTTTTGTTTTTTTAAAGCTTGACCAGTGCCAAAAGTAGCCTTTTTTGCAACCGGGGCAAACATGGATTTTGATGCCCTCCCCTCTTCCGCAAAGTACACCGGCCTCCAAAAGTTAAGGTACAGGGACTGGATGCTTTCAATTGCACACGTTTTGTCGAATATCTACCAACATTATTGCCGAATTGCTCTTGAACTTCTAGGATGTAAAGAACATGCTTGATTTTATATTTCTCGGTGAAGATTTATCGGGCAGTACAATTAGGGGGCTAATAATAAATTTAATAATAAAATAATATTTGCGATCACCTATGTAACATAAAAGGCTGGAAATGGTTTGTCACTCTGGTAAATGACTATTTTGGGTCCTGTTCAACGTTTGTATGCATTTGTGTAAGCATAGCACTCATATTTGTGAAGATGTTAACGTTTTTGTAAAAAATTCAAAAGTTTTTTGTTTATAGCATACAGAGTTTTCAAAAAATTTAACACAATTTTCCGAAAACTTGTCAAACAATAGTAGCAACAGTATACTGCAATTAAAACCTGAATATATTGAATATTTGATGAGATGTGGGCATTTTTATGAGATAATTTTTAACTGCGCATGCACGGAAGATTTCAAAATTTTTATTTCATAATTTGGTAGTCAGTATTTTGGGGCAATTTCTATAAAATGCCCAGTCAAATGTTGTGAAAACTTAGAAAGATATAGTGAGCTGATTGAAAAGCCCTATCTTTGTGAAATTTCGCGATATTTGACTGGACTTTTTATATAAGTTGCCCTAAATAGCTGACTACCAAATTACATAATAAAAATTTTAGGATCTTCCACGCATGCGCAGTGAAAAATTATTTCATACAAATGCCCACATATCATCAAATATTCAATATGTTTTAATTGCAGTATACTGTTGCTACTGTTCTTTGTCAGGTTTTTGAAAAGTTGTGTTAAATTCGGTTGAAAACTCTATGCTATAAACAAAAAACTTTTTAATTTTTCACAAAAACGTTAACATCTTCACGAATATCAGCGCTATGCTTACACAAATGCATACAAACGTTGAACAGGACCCAAATAGTCATTTACCACAGTGACAAACCGTTTCCAGCCTTTTCTGTTACATAGGTGATCACAAATATTATTTTATTATTAAATTTATTATTAGCTCCATAATTGTACCCCCCCCCCCCCCCCCACACACACAAATCTTCACCGAGAAATATAAAATCAAACATGTTCTTTACATCCTAGAAGTTCAAGAACAAGTCGCCAATAGTGTTGGTAGATATTCGACAAAACGTGTGCAATCGAAAGCATCCAGTCCCTGTACCTTAACTTTTGGAAGCCAGTGTATATTTACAAAGAGAATTTTAACCGAGTTATTCTCTTCTGATGGACTGATGGCATTCATTATTAAGAAACAGACATTATAGATGAAGTGTTAGGAGAAGATGAAAGAACAGTCGTAAAAAGTTAGAACTCTGTTTTTCTGGTCAGAACGGGAAAAAAATGGCCATAATTTTTTGTGAAAAAAATATTAAACATATAAATTTAAGAAATTTTAAAAATATCACATATTTTAAGACGCTTATAATTTACTGCAAAAATTAACCATGACAATCATTAATTTAAAATTTCTTCACCTTTTTAAGTTAATTACCGTATTCTCCCGCATTAGCCAGCATGTCGGAAAAACTCGTATTTACCGGCATGCCGGAAAACATGAGGTTTTGCTATTGGAGGATGGGCAGCTGATTTATTTTGGTTTTTCTAACATTTTTCATTTTAAGGAAAAAACATCATTAATATTTCTCTCTGCCTATATATATGATGACGACTATATATATGACATGTGGTTTGATCTGCCGCAGCAGAAAACTTATGACTTTAAAGACGTGGAATCCATACTATGCAGAACGACTGGTAAGGAAAACTATGATACACAGTTATAAGCACAATGGCCGATGGAACAAAATTGAAACCAATTTTAATTTTCTAAGGCTTAGAAAATATTCCAAAGTCAGATTTCTCAAAGGATGTTGTATGTTGTAGTCACTGTGTCCATGAAAGGTTCTATGTATGACCTTTCTACTACTACTACTTGGTATCCTACTTGATGGATATACATAAGCAAAAAGTTTGGGGTAATCGCCCTAAATGTTTTTTTTAACCAAAATTCGTCTAAGTATTGGACAGTGCAAAACCCCACCTAAAAACGACTGTTAAATGCAGTTTTAAGCAACATTATAAAACAGAGCTTGTAATAATTCCTGGGGGTTTAACACCATTGTTACAGCCCTCGGATTTGTATTGGAATAAGACTTTCAAAGCATAAATTAGGTGTTTATGGAGTAATTGCTATGAAATGGAAAACAGGAATTCACGAAGTCTGGAAAACGTTGATCTGCTTCGTATCTTACTATAGCTCTCTGGGTAAAGGCCGTATGGGAAAAAGTTTCCGAAGACTTAATTAAACAGGTGCAGTTAAATTAATGTGGTTTAACTACGAAAAAAAAAAATAGACATTTTTACACAATCGTTTGAAAGAACTTATTCAAAAGAATGCTATTCCTGATTCTGATGCCAAAGACGAGAGTTTTGGTCTACCAGAGGAAGAAAGCAAGTATAGTGGTAATGAATGATTAAATATACATCAAATTTGGTATTTCTAATTTAGGACTAAGAATGGAAAATGCTGAAAGTCCAAAAGAGGAAATTTTTCAACAGAGCGAAAAAAAAGAAGGTGAGAGCGCCTCATTTGCCACGTTTGATGTACAATTTCTGACTTGTTTGAACTATTACTGCTAGGGTTAGCACTTGCATTTTTGTATTTGTTAAGCCTGACATTTAAGACAATTTTTCATTAAAAAAAAAAAAGATTTTCGATTTTTTGGTACTTTTAGCGTTTTCCATTCTTAGTCCACTGACCTTTCTTATTGAATAGTTAAATTTCAGTTTTTTAAATTATCATATAAAATTACATTTTTGATATAATGTAAGCACATATTTCTCTCTTTATACAGGGTGTCCGGTCTCAACGGTGTCCAATGGCTAATTCCTAAACCGTTAGTCATAGACATACAGTTCCAATTACAAAAATGTTTTAAATCAGGTAAAGAAATATTTTAAAATCGATTTGTGTCAATAAAAACATTTTTTTTTAAATTACAAAATTTTAATTTTTATACCCCCCAGTCCTATAAGTTATGTTTAATAAAATTTTACTATTACACTGAAAATTAAGACAAAAAAAGTCCCATTTATATAACACTTTAATTGAGCGAGTTATGAAACTTTAAAAATGCCACTTTTCTGCTCTGAAAACAAATGAGTTCGGCTTGGCTTTGAGAGGTCACAAACCAAATGCCTTAAAGTATTCGAAGATCTTATTTCATGTGTATCCGCCAGAGTTGGCAGTATCGAAAATACATGTATTTGAAATACATTTTCAAAATACATTTGTAATTTGTATTTTGTATTTTAAACCTTCAAAAGAAATGTATTTTGGTAATGTATTTTGGAATGCTTTTTCAAAGTATTTTGTATTTTCAAAATACTCAAAATACATTCCTCCAGATTTCACGCTGTGTTGTCTAAACCGCAGATCTAGATTTTCAGCAGGGAAACACATGCCTGTCTGTTTTGAATAGTTTTCGAATTCATTTCTAGAAGTTTATATATCACATTGTTTAACATTTGGTACGACGTATAAGCATATTAATGAATCGGATGTTTACTTCTGCAGAAGCATTTTTGCTGAGTAGTCACAAAAATAGTTTTTATAATTCATAACATTCAATGAGAATTACAAAAAATTAAGTTAAAACTGGTGTGAATGACTAAGAACAAACAATCTTCTTGAAACACCATCAAAAATTTGTAAATGCGCACAATCTTCTTGAAACACCATCAAAAATTTGTAAATGCGCATTTACAAATTTTTGATGGTGTTTCAAGAAGATTGTTTGTTCTTTGTTCTTACAAAAAATTGTTGTGTGAAAATGATTGTATAGGCAGGTGCTGCCTATTTAAAGTACATTAGAAATGTAATGCTGTTAGTTACCGCAGAGGCTCGTGGAAATAACTGCTAAATCTCCAACTGAAAATTTACCAAGAGGATTAACTATAATAAATACATAATCTGCGCTATTTGACATGAAATATTTTTAATGTTGTGTTGATGATAATAAATTTTTTTAGGGAAAATATCAGCAGTATAAAAAAAGATGTTCGATTATAGGTTAAATTTTTGAATGATAAAACAAACTTCAAACCCTATTTAAAGGTAAGATTTTAGTCTTATACCATCATATATCGATTTTAATATTATTTTTCTTAATTTCTTAGTATTCATTCAGTCGAGGTTCTAATATGATTTATCGTGCCTTTGATGTAAAAGTAGTTCAATTTATTCATAAAGTATGAAAATGTTCATTAACTGTATTTACATTGAGTATATTAGATATTGGATGTTTAAATGCAGACTTGGCTTTATTATAGTTGAGCATTTCCACGGTGACTTTGCATTCCAAAACATCTTGACACTTCATTTTTATTTTTTAGCCCCCGGTATGCTATTTCTTTCTCCCAACTTATTTTGTGTCGTCTCCCAAAAATAACGTTACGTTGTATAAGCCAGCCGTAAAACAAAACAGAGGTATCATTGCACTGTTAAATACTCTTCTGCAATTTTTTTAATTTCTAAGCATCACACATTTTCTATTTTTATACCATCGTATTTGGAAAAATATGTACTTTTAAATACAATTTGTTTGAAAACTGCATCTTCATTTACTTTTGAAATATTAATTTTTGGTACTTTTTAGAGCGATTTGCTTCATATTGGCAACGGAAGACGGAAGTACTCCATTTCTGTAGAAAGCAAAGGAAAATAGTTGCGAAATAGTAATTATAGTGTTTAAGAGTAGATCGTAAATGTGGAATTCTTAAGCGGATGCGAATGACGTCATTTTACATAAAATAAAAGCGTGTGCTTTAAGTCTTAAAATTGAAATACATTTTGTACTGCAGTAGAGTCCCGCTTAACCGAGTTATTTTCTTCTGATGGACTGGTGGCCTCTATTATGATGAAACAGCCATTATAAATGAAGTATTAGGTGAAGATGAAATTTTTTTTTTTCATCGCGGGCGACACTCAATTCGGAAAAAGCGGCTAGTTATTTTTATTTATTTATTTATTTATTTTTGTTAGCATGTGCGAATTCTGGCTTCCTGGCTTAGAGAACATAATGCTTTGTGTACAAAACATGGATGAAAATCATTTTTAGTTAAAAATTCTAATACATTTTTTTATGTTTAACTTTTTTTTTTCACTAACAACAGAAAAAAGCAATTTTCTATGGAAAATATAAGTTATACATCTAAACAAAGTTTTGATATTTATAAAAAACAGTACCTTTGCATTAGCTACATGCCAAGGTTTAATAGCCAAAGAAATCGTTATAACATTTACTAGTTATAGCAGATTTTTTTATTCTACTTATAATCGGTTAAATTTGTGTTTATTTATTTATTTATTTTTGATGAACTTTTAATATCGTTATTGAATGTTAGCCAAGAACAAATTATGAACTTATTTGCATCGTTTTAAGTGCATACAGGTATACCTTCGCAATCTGAACGCGATACAGTTTGTTTGTTAAAATCATGCTTGATTTTTTTTTATGACAAATCCGTAAAGAAAGATAGTTTTCAAACAAATTGTATTTGAAAGTACATTTTTTCTCTATTCAACGGTATAAAACTTCAAATTGTGCGATGATTAGAAGTTAATAGATTTGCTAGAAAGAGGGTTATTTCTCAGATCGTTGCTATTGTCAATATGACATCCGCGTTACTAATGGCCAAGTTTTTGTTTTATAATACAGATCAGCGATCTCACTCAGTTAAAAATGCCCAATGTGCAGTGTATAGAACACAGTTGAAAATAATTTTTTATTGAAAACTAATAATTTTTTTTTTTTAATTTAGTATATTTTCTCGGATTTCCAACCAACTACACTGAAACAGCGTTTTCGAGACTTTCTTATTAGACTACATACCAGCAGGTAATCGCAAATGGTTTTTATTATTTATAGCAAACATTATTATTTTGATTATTTCAGTATTTAAACGCGTTGTTGAATTACATATATGTTAAATTCGTATATTATGAATGTATTAGTGAGATTTAAATTTCGTTTGGCAATTTAGTTATGGAATATTACACATAAACCGACAAATGCTGAATTGCATCGTTATTTTAAGTGCAATGGTTAATCTTCCGTAATTTGGATTGCACGAATATTTGTGAGACAGGATTAAAAAAATATTCAAGCTTGAAAATTATTTTTTAAATCCATAAAAGCAATTGAGATACAATTTTTAGAGAAATCTCATTTGAAAGTATTTTTTTTTTCTTTTCCACCGTGTAGAAATTGCAGATTATGCGATATTTAGAAGTTACAAAAAAAAAAAAAAAAAATGTTTATTTAGATCATTGTCACTATTGATATGACATTAGAGTTATTCACGGACATGTTGTTGTTTTATACTATAGATTCACGGACATGTTTTATTTCCTTTATAATATAGATTGTTCGTAAGGTAATTAACACAGTGAAGATATAAATTAGCTGAGCAAGTTTTTCAGTCCAAAATCGTATTTAGATTTTTCTTGGAGTTTCAATAGAAAACGAAAATGAAAATTTTAACCAATTAATATAATATCCATATGTATATACAAATATGTTATTAGTTTAACTAATCACAAACACATACATCTTTCAAAGATACATCTTTCAAAGACACATCATTATGCATATGTGGGTATGTATTGTGCATGTATTTGTTTAAAATAAAATCGAAAATGTTATTAAAACATTATTTTGTATGGTTTTATAACTAATAATCAAAGAAGTTTATTAATTTTTAACTGATGTTGTTATTTACGCATTAAAAGTTTGAAAACCGTAATTTATTTTCATTGTACACAGAGTTTAAAATTGTTTAATATTTGGCTTTTAAATTAATTGAAAAATACCAGGAAAATATTTTTTACGATAATAATGTAATATAGTTTTATAATATAAATGATGAAGATATTCAATATATTATGAATGTTTAAGTAACTTTAATTCAGTGACTCATTCAAAACCAGTGGACTAGCCCATTGGGGCACCTTCTTGACAGGTGGAGCATGATAATCCCCCCCCCCCCTCCTTTTAACTGCTAAATTACCTCCACAAAAAAGACTTTGCATCAATAAATTTTTGAAATTTCTAAATGTATTTTGTATTTTCAATGTATTTTGAAAATACATGTATTTTGTATTTTGATTTTTTTAATTTTGGAAAGTATTTTGTAATTTGTATTTCAGGCTCTAAAACCAATGTATTTTGTATTTTGTATCGAAAAGGGTTTTTCGGTGTATTTTGCCCAACTCTGGTATCCGCGCTTTGAAAAAAATTGTACAAGTATTATGATTTAGTTAACATTTATTAAGTTTCAGATTGGCTAAAATAACATATGTTTTATTTTGTCAGGATGTGAGACTGTTTCTTTTATGATTTCTTTTAACAAAAATTATGTTACTTTAATAAGTTTTTATGTTACTTCAACGATCGTATGTATGTATTTCCAGTTCAAAATTTGTACTCTAACTTTAACTTTTAAATATCCGATCGAGATTACATTTTACATACTCGCGTAAATCCGATAACAATCTACAGTGAATTCTCGATAAGTCGAACATTCGTTTAAGTCGAAGTTTACACGAAGTCCCAACCCCTTTATTACAAATCAATGTTAAACTTTCTTGTTTTGTCGAAGTCTACATCTTTTAAGTCTATTATTTTTTCAGAAAGACAAATAACTGTAATTGGACTAATTTCTTAATTTTTCAGCCACAGCTCAAAAATGCTGGCACTTTCTGTTAGATAAAACTTTTCTGAACTCCTTCGCGGCCTTTGAAGGATGCTATTTTTACTTCCCACCTTGGACAGTGAGAAGAGTCTGCGAGTTTGCAATTCAGGTGGCAATTGTTCCCCCTCCCCCATTCATTTCTCCTTTACGTATTCCCTTTTTTCAACTCACAGGTGGCTTAGTGTATTCTAATTTACCAAATTTCTCATGCTTTTATGGAAGTATATATATATATTTTTTAAATCTTTCGATTCCATTATTGAGATTTCATTCGGGTACTTTTTTTTAATGTACCAAGTTGAGTCTTGTCATTTTAGTGTTTATTGCTTTCACATCGTGATACATTTTTAGTTGGGTTTTTTAAAATGTCGAAGCAGAAATCAGAAATTCTTACTTTAGAACAATAAGTAAATTTGATTGAAAACAATCCTAATTTAATGAAAAAGATCTAGCGCTGAAATATGGTATCCTTCGCAATACTCTATCTACCATACTCAAAGATAAAGAATGCATTTTCAAAAGACGTAAGTAAAGTGTCCACCCAAAGTGCAAAAAGATGAATAGGTGTGCCTTCCAAGATATCGAAACAGACCTCGTTAAGTGGTTTACATCTTGCAGTACACAGAAGAGTGTAATTCCTTTAAGTGGTATGATGGTACATGAGAATGCTTTGAATTTCACAAAATTGTTGAATGTGGAAGGATTCCCTGCAAGCACGGGATGACTGAGAAAATTAAAAGCCAGACACAACATTGTGTGTCACATTCGTGTGGCCCCCGAACACTCTAACAACCTCGCACCCCTAATGCATCTCTGGAATTTTGAAGTGGACTTTCCGCGGATGGGAGATGCGGGGGTTTGGAGAAAATAAACATTGGACGGGGAGAGCAGAGAGGCCCTCAACCTGGAAGGGTGAACAGCTGTTTTGGCCGCTGGTCGCCGAAACTGCAGTTGTTTTTATTATCGAATGCTCTGAAACCACGGGAGAGATAAACAATGAGCCTAGCTCATTGATGTATTAGAAATTGTAAATACTTTTTTTTTTTAATTATTAAATGTTCTTCATTTTGTTTAGAGGCATGATTACTCATTGGTCTCATCTGTACTAATTACTATCGGAACCATTACACGAGAAGACACCTCGTGACATTGGCGCAGTCGACAGGATAGACTGATGAGATTCACGTTGCGTGCCTCTATGGATGCTTATGCCCAGTTAGGGCAGCAAAACGAAAAAGAACGTCATGATGTATTGATGGTGAAGCTGATGGACGTAGATGGAAGATGCGATAGCTGGTGAGAGGCTGGAAGAGATAGAAGCAAGCCTTTTAGATCACCTGACGTCACAATTCTGGTGGAAGCAAGAATACTGGGAATGACTGGTGAGTGGGGATTTTTTTTTTTTTTTCCTGTTTGTACCAGAAACAGGTATGTTTTGTTAAAAAAAGGGTAAGGTTATAATAATAGTGGGTTATTTAATTTAATTGGTAATGTTAAAAGAAAAAAAAAAGGGTACAGATGTCATATTCGCCCCATATTGGCGCGATTTTTTTCGGTTGCCAATTTGGCGAAAACATCAACAGCATAAACAACATAAACCGGGTTACCACATCAAGCAAAATAACGACACTATGGTGCCAGTTAAGTACCTGTTGCCTATATGATATTGGCGACAGAAAAAATCACGCCAATATGGGGCGAATATGACATCTGTTCCAAAAAAAGTGGTTGTGGTTGTCTGTTAGGAATGAGTGATGGTGGGATTAACCGGCATAATTGTATGTAAACGTATTCAGGTATTTTTTTTTTTTTGTATATTATTATTGTTATTATTATGGTATTATGTGTTGTGAAAATTTAATGCTCTGGAAAAAATAGTTTTATGTCAGATTGAAATTTAAAATGTACATATATATATATATATATTAATTTTGAGCTAATTAAGTACCATAGAATTCTTTTGTTTGTTTGTTCTGTTTGGTTACTGAAAAGGGCTGGAAAATGACCTTTCTAATGAAAGGTAGTAAGGCAGATTTAGCTCAAGTAGTTGAGGAATTGGGGAAACAAGTGCCTGAAAAAGGAACCAAACTCCAACTCAGTAAAATTATTTTTGAACACGCGGATTATGAGGAAGCCATGATAAAAGAATTGCTAGAACAAATTATAAGTGAACGAAAAAAACTTGAGGGTGAGGAGAAAACGCGAAGCGCCCGCGAACATGAAATAAAACTTAAGGAACTCGAAATTCAACAACGACAGGGCTCGAGTGGGAATCAGAGGGAAATAATAAATAATTCTGAAGATGGACTAGCAAAATATTTACATATAGTAAGAGATCAAATGCCCCGCATTCCAGAAAAAACAGAAAATTGGGTTTTCTTTTTCCACCACGCAGAAACCCTGTTTGAAATTTATTCCGTACCAGAGCAATATTGGGTTAAAATAATTCTGAACAGACTTTGAAACTTTATTAGAAGTCTAACGAATAGTTTGGGAACCGACCAATTATCTAATTATACCTTCATTAAGGAGTGTATCTTAGTGGAAAATGTGTTAACTCCATTACAACGCAAAAAGAATTTTGAGGCATGTTATAAACAACATAACGAAAGTTACGTACAATGGGTAGCGAAGGCTAAAACCAACTTAGAATATTATTTAGAGAGCCGGGAGGTGAAAGATTTCAAATCATTAAAAGATCTTATCATATCGGATAAAATTAAAGACTCGTTAACAGGCAGCATGAAATCACATATACTAGCGAAAGAGGGGTCCAATTGGATGACACCTGTGGATCTTGCTAAGACACTAGATATATATGTAGAGGCCACCCCGCCATCGAAAGGGAGAGATTTTTATCGGGAGAGAGATCAGAGAAGAGAATTTAAGCCATTCAGGCAGGAAAGGGTAACCCCAGTAGTGGAGAGAGGAAGTGCTCGCCCCCCCAGTAGCAGTGAGGGAGGGAGTAAGAACGGTACGGGGAAAGAGAAACGAAAAGTGAAATGTTTCCTTTGCTCTGGTCCGCATTACAGATATCAGTGTCCACAGCGAAAGGAAATAACCCGCAATGAAGAGAGAAAAGTTAGTTGTGTTAAGGCAAAAGTGGGATTGAGCGCGGTGAATTCTAAGAAACATCAGATGAGGGAAAGGCAGGATAAAGAATTATTACCGATGGTAGAGCTTAATGTTGGGGGACAAAAAGTAGAGGGGATCTTGGACTCTGGGCCTGAAATTTGCGTGTTTCGAAAAGACTTGATTCCGGATAAATTTATGACTGGAGGTCACATTTATTTAATTCCTGCAATAGGAGAAATACAGAAAGCAGACTTTATCACATTACCTGTGGCATTATGGGAGGATAATCAGGCGATTTCCTCGGAAATTGACATAGTCGCTGCGGTAACGGAGAAATTAAACAGCCCGGCACTCATAACTCCGGCGGTCTATGATGAGTTAATAAGACAGGCAAAACTTTATAGCATCACTGTAGGATTAGAGAATCTAGAAAATACGGGAAGGGAGGAAAATGTGAATAATATCCAAGCTAAGGAAATGGATGAGGTAGTAACTAATAAGGAAGAAGGATTATCAATTGTGGGAGAAATAAAGGAAGATTCTCAGTCATTAGAAAAGGTCTCAAATGAGAACGCCAAGATTAATATGGAAGAAGGGAAACCTAGAGAATATGGGGGTCAATCAAAATTGTTTAGAGAACAACAGAGGGAATGTCCAACACTGCAAAGATCCTGGAAGGAAGGTAGAAGTGGAAAGAATAACTACTTTGTGGAGGATGGATTAGTATATAAAAAGAATCTAGTTATTAATGAAAGCGTTAAACAGTTAGTGGTTCCGCAGTGTAGAAGAAAAAAAATATTGAGACTTGCGCATAATCACTCAACAGGGGGGCATTTGGCGTCAGTAAAAACCTTAGAAAGGATTAAGCTATCATTTTTTTGGGAAGGTGTGAGGAAGGAAGTAAAGAAATATTGCGAGGCTTGCGAGGACTGTCAGTTGAGGCGGAGAATTAAAGTGAGTGACAGGTCACCGATTCAACCGGTAGCCCGCCCTGAATTACCGTTTCAAGTTGTTAACGCTGATTTAATTAGACCTATTGAGCCAAATTCAGCCCGAGGTCATAAATATGTTCTATCGGTAGTAGATCAATACAGTAGATGGCTGGAAGCAATCCCAATACAATCTCTTTATGCTAAGGCAACATGTCAAGCATTCCTTCAAATTTCTGTGCGAACAGGGATTCCCCAAGTTGTGGCGATGGATCAGGGAAGGAATTTTGCAGCTGAGTTGACTTCGGAGTTTTTAAAACACCTGGGGGCAGCCCCCAGATTGAGCACTCCGGGGTATCCTTTAAGCAATGGACTTGTGGAGCGTTTTAATGGCTCGGTAAAGAATATGTTGCACCATGCAGTGAGAAAACATGGCAAAAATTGGGATCAAATACTGCCATTATTATTATGGGCTATGAGAGAAGTCCCAAATGAAACGATGGGGGTTTCACCACTTCAACTGATGTATGGGAGGTTACCAAATGGTCCGCTGTCAGTTTTAAAGACTGGCTGGGAAGGGGAAACCGTCATACCGGAAGGTGTTGGAAATAATCTTACTGAATATTTAGAGCAATTAAAAAATAATTTAAAATCAGCAGCAGAATTCGCATCTAATGTGGCTAAAAGAAAGCAAAGCGATTATGCTAATCGGTATAACTTGAGATCATCGTCTAGGAAATTTTCAGTCGGGGGAAAAAGTAATAATTTTAATTCCCGATTCTACCAATAAGTTATACTCATGATGGACCGGTCCGGGAGTCATTGTGGATCAGAGAAATGAACATTCATTTTTTGTAGAATTACCAGATGGAAGTGTTAAGAATTTACACCAAAATAAGTTAAGACCGTATCCAGTAAATACGATAGGATTAGTATATGAGGCAGATGAAGAGTTTGGGGATATTCAACATGCTCCGGGGGGAGAGGTCGCTGAGAATGATAAGGAATTTCAGGAGATAATAGCAGAGAAATTAAATCACTTAGAGGAAGAGAAAAGGGAACAGTTAGAGAGAATCTTAAAAAAGAATAAAAATTTTTTTAGTGGGGAGGTAAAGCGGGCAAAAGTTGGAAGTCACGTAATTAGATTAAAACCTGATGTTGAGAGGAAGCAACCTCATATTTATAGGGTGTCCGAAATACTGAAAGCTGCAGTGGAAGAACAAATACAGGAGTTGCTAACGAAAGGATTAATAGAACCGTCCCAAGCAGAGATAGCGTACCCGATAGTTTGTGTAGCAAAAAAGGATGCGAGTATTAGGTTATGCGTTGATTACCGGGCCTTTAATGCAGCGACTAAAACGACCCCATTCCCAATGCAGAATGCCACTGAATTAAGGCATAAAGCTGGGGCCGCTAAATATATTACAACTTTAGATATTTTAAAAGGATATTGGACTATTCCAGTGGAGGAGGAGAGCACAGAATTAGCATCTTTTATGGGTCCAAAGGGACAATATCAGTGGTTAGTAATGCCATATGGGTTGAATGGGAGTGCGGGAACATTTCAGAAAACGATGAATAGGGTGTTAATTGAGCATTCAGAATATGCTGATAGTTATATTGACGATATAATTGTCTTCTCAAAAACGTGGGACGAGCACTTAGAACATTTAGAAGCAGTGGTGGGTACTCTGGGTGAGCTTAATTTTATGGCTAATGTTATGAAATGTCATTTTGTCCAAAAAAAAGTTATGTATTTAGGGCATGTAGTAGTATCTGGAGAGCATGGGCCGGACCCCGAAAAGTTAAGAGTTATTGAAACTCTCCAGAGTCCCCAAAATAAAAAGCAGTTAAAATCAGCCCTGGGATTATTTAATTATTACCGAGAATATGTCCAAAATTTTGCTCAGATTGCTATACCGTTAACGGCTTTGACAAAGAAGAACATCCCTAATGAGATACCGTGGACTGAAAAGGAGGAGAAAGCGTTTCTAAATCTCAAATCGAAATTATGCAGAGCGATGGCGTTAAATACACCAGATATAGAAAAACCATTTGTGATTGCATGCGACGCCTCAGAAGTGGGAATTGGGGCCTCTTTAGGCCAGTATGATGAAAGGGGGAAAATAATGCCAATCACTTTTGCCAGCCAAAAGTTGTCAGGGACACAGGCATGGTGGTCAGCTATTGAGAGGGAGGCATTTGCGCTAATCTGGGCTTTAAAGAAATTTGAAACATGGATATTTGGGTCCAAAGTATATGTGTATACTGATCATAATCCATTAAAATATTTAACGGGAAGTGCACCGAGGAATGCAAAATTACAAAGATGGTTATTGGCACTTCAGCGTTATGACACGGTTATTAATTATAAACCAGGACCTACAAACAAGGATGCAGATGCGCTTTCGCGTCTGGTGCCTATGGAATAAGTTAAGTGGGAATTTGTTGAATATTTTTAAGAATGGTAATTTAGGTTATGAAATATTATTGTGTTTTTTTATGTGTGTGTTATTAATAATGGTATTTAATGTGTTTTAAATTGTGTATTCTATGAGGGTAAAATATTTAATAAGTGATGAGTTTGTGTGAATATGATAATTAAATATAACATGTAGAAATTAAATTATGCAGCCAAACTGTCATGAAGATGAGTAGATTGAGATTTATAATAGTGGAAATCTCATCTTCTTTAATGAATATTAAATTTAATTGTTGTATGATTTGTAAAATTGTAAGTCAGCGATTAAATGTATAATATAATGTGGTGGATTATGCTAATTTGGCAGAATGAATGTAACAGATCACATAGTTGTGTGAGCTTATGGGAATTATACACTAATTCTAGGTATCAGCAGGATTGTAGCATTGAATTTTAATGTGTTATCAAAGTGGATTTGAGGTTTGTAAAAACAAAGTAAGAGTAATGAAATTGAAGATTTCTTTAATAGTAATTGTGTTTTTATTTGTATATCTGTTTTTTAAAATGAAAGTAAAAAACTGGTGTTATGGACTGATATCATGATATGGACTGACACCATGACTTCAGATAGTGATTATTTAGTGACTTTCCGTTCATCGGTTGAAAACAGATGAAAGAAAGTGGAAGGGAGGTGTCACATTCATGTGGCTCCGAACACTCTAACAACCTCGCACCCCTAATGCATCTCTGGAATTTTGAAGTGGACTTTCCGCGGATGGGAGGAGTTGGGAGGATGGGTTTGGAGAAAATAAACATTGGACAGGGAGAGCAGAGAGGCCCTCAACTTGGAAAAGTGAACAGATGTTTTGCTAGCCCGCTGATGTATTAGAAATTGTAAATACTTTTTTTTTTTTAATTATTAAATGTTCTTTGTTTTGTTTAGAGGCATGATTACTCATTGGTCTCATCAGTACTAATTACTATCAGAACCATTACACGAGAAGACGCCTCGTGACATTGTGTTTCGGACATTAGACACTGAAGCAAAAGATGTGTCTGATACGCTGTGTGATGAATGGAAGACAGTTTCATTACCCAAATTTCTTGCAGGCGATAGTGCGAACGAGGTTTACAATATGGATGAAAAGGGAGATTTTTACAAATGTTTTCCTAATTACTATCAGAACCATTACACGAGAAGACGCCTCGTGACATTGTGTTTCGGACATTAGACACTGAAGCAAAAGATGTGTCTGATACGCTGTGTGATGAATGGAAGACAGTTTCATTACCCAAATTTCTTGCAGGCGATAGTGCGAACGAGGTTTACAATATAGATGAAAAGGGAGATTTTTACAAATGTTTTCCTAAAAAGGCAATGATGTTTAAGGGGTAGCCATGTTCCGTTGGAAAGTTAAGTAAAGAATGTGTAAATGTGCTTGTCGTAGCAAGTGCTTCTGGAACAGAAAAATTACCTTTACTGGTCATCGCTAAATACAAAAATCCTCGCTGTTTCAAACATAAAAAGTCACTTCCGTTAGAGTAAAGATCCAATAACAAGGTTTGGATGACACTGATATTGTTTGCGGAGTACATCAGAAATTTAGATGCAGTGTTTCATGCAAAAAAGCATAAAATGTTGATCTTCGTTGATCCGTGTACAGCTCACGATCAACTTTTGAACTTGAAATCTATCAAGTTAGAATTTCTCCCTTCTAACACAAATTCTAAACTACAGCCAGCAGACCAGGGAATAATTAAATGTTTAAAACATTCCTACAGAAAAGGGTGGAAGGCAATAGAAGATGACGAAAATGGAATAAATTAAAAGTGTGATGTGTTAGAAGCAATTAGACTGATTTCAAGCCCCTGGAACAATGACTTGAAACAAATCACTACCAAAAATTGCTTCAGTAGATGTGGCTTCTTTGCAAGCAATGCACACTCATGTGTTGTGAATGAAAATCTACACAATAAAGTTATTTCTGAAGATGACGATAATGAGTTTTTGAATATTGACGAAAATGTCGCAGTTTGCGGAGAAATTAGTGCTTCAGATATAGTTGAAGCAATGAAAAAGGTAGAGAACGATTCTGAGTTTAAGGATGATGAGGAAGTAAATTGCGTTTCACCTCCAAACAATCAAGAAGTACATGTGGCAATGACGACACTACAGCAATATCTTGAAAGTACAGATGGTGTGGACGATTCTCTTTTCCTTTGTTTACATACTTTCTGACATGTGAAAGACACAAAAAGTTTCTTCAAAGAGTCAGAACAGTTCAAACTTTAACAGGTTTTTTCGGAAAACTTGAGTTTTTAAGTACCTTATATGTAGCATTAATATATCTCTTTAGCGCTCATTTTGCAGACTCCGTTATTACAGTATAATTGCAATTCCTGTGTATATGATTGAATTATTTTTCATATATTTTCTGTGTGTATTTAAAGATTTTTGATAAGTCGAACTTACGATAACTCGAATATTTTTGCCGGTCCCTTCGAATTCGACTTATCGAGAATTCACTGTAATATTATTATGATTTTCGGTGGTTACCATTTATACTTATTTTACAGGATAACACAAAAAATTTCGGATAGATTACAGCAAGAAGTTTAAGAAAAAGTTTTAGATTAGATAATACAAGACTGCGATTGTTGTTTTGTTTTTTTTAACTTTTATGTATTTTTTAGCACTGAATCTGAAAATTACATTAATTTTTAACCATCATGTCAGGATATTTCATAAATCATAAATTGTCAAATTTAAAGAATAACAAAATCGGATACTATAAAATAGAGGAGATGGTTGTGTTTTTTAACTTTTGATAATTGATTTTTACGTACTTGTTAGCACTAAATCTGAAAATGACCTTCATTTTTAACCATCACGTTAGAATTTTTTTGCAAATCGTATATCTGTAAGTTAAAATATAGCGAAAATCTCATACTATAAAACATATGTAAAACTTCTTTGTTTTGTTTTGTTTTATTTTATTTTATTTTATTTTATTTTATTCAATAATTTATTCAACATTTTCGCTTATTCTGGGATTTTTACAGCTAAATAGCTGAGTGGTCTGATGAGATGAGGGAGGAGATTCAATTTTAACTTTGAACTTTTTAACTTTGAAATTTTCAAAAAATTCTGATGTGATGGTTAAAAAATGAAGGTCGATTTCAGATTCAGCGGTACAGAATACACAAGAACCAATTATCAAAAGCTAAAAAACATGACATAACCCAACTTTTGCAGGATAGTGTAATCTAACAATATTTTAAAATACATATCATTTTGTAAAGAATTGAGGCTGTTAATTTAGCATCATTTTATTTAACAAAAATTCTGTTTTTTCTTTCTTCTTAAATGTTTATTACAAATTGTATATTTTGCATTAATATGTCAGAATGATTAAAGATTTCAAATTTATATTGCAATGTTAATTTTATTCTCAACCATTTTTTAACATATCTGACAAAATTATATTTCGACTAAATTTGTGAATGACCCCTAATTTGCAGCAAAAAATATGCTCCAACTTTAAACAGCTATTACTCGGTCAATTTTAATCGTAGAATAACGGGACTTTTTCTGTATTACTTGTCAGTGTAAAAGGAAAATTTTACTAAATATAACTTATAGGACCGGGGGACTGGATAAAAATTTAAATTTTGCAATTTTTTAAGAAATGTTTTTATTGACCCAAATCGCTTTTAAAATATTTCTTTACCTGAGTTTAAACATTTTTGTAATTGGAACTATATATCTATGACTAACGATTTAGGAATTAGCCATTGGACACCGTTGAGACCGGACACCCTGTATATTTAGATAATTGTTAAAGCGAAGCGAAGTCTAATACACAGCACAATATTACTTATAAATCACAAACAGCTATGATGGATATTAAAGCCATGGCCTACTAAAAGAATGCCTAAAAAAATCTTTCATCAAGCATAACTCAAAAAATATTTGTCGGATTTAGTTTCTGATTGCACCAGAAGGTACCTATGAGGGTAACCTACTGAATGCACCTACTATGAAAAATAAGTTCCAACCCCTTTAAAAATTGCATTAAAAAACTGATAAAAAAGCACAATTTATCTACATACGTCACGGAAATTTAGTGTACGTCATATTCACTGACTGGATGTTTTCGTAGAAAATCGGATTACAGAACATGGAGCAAAGAAAATATGCACACACTAATATTAAGAGCATAACAAAACCTATTTAAAGAGGAAAATAAATATGGATTTTTTTTCTATTTAAAAGGAAAAAGCCAAAATATCTTAGTGTATACTAATATTATAAAGAAGTAAAGTTTGTTTGTTTGTTTTTTAGTAGGATGTAATCTCTGAAACCATCGAACCGATTTCAAAAGTAATGGTATCAAAATGATTGTGTTATTCCACATTCGAACATAGGCTATATCTTAAGTCGATGCCATTACACCAAAGGGGCATTAGGAACAAAAAACGTTCTAAAAATGCGATTTTTATGTTGCTGAAGGGCCTAGAAATATGAAATTTGGAATATTAGTTACTTATTAGATATAAAGGATTTCTAAGAACATTTCCTAAACAATTTGAAATTTAAAAGGGGTCAAAATGTGCAAAAAGCGTTCTAAAAAACATTCTAAATGGTGGTTTCTATGCAATCTCAGCAAATACCCAACCGATTTAAAAAATAATGGTGTCAAAATGATGGTGACTACCCTTGCTCAAGATAGGCTAAATTTTATATTGGTGTCACTACACCAAAGGGAGTGCAGGAGCAAAAAAGTTCTAAAAATGCGATTTTTGTGTTACTGAAGGGCCTAGAAATATGAAATTTGGAATATTAGTTACTTATCCATCTATATATAAAAAAAAGTTTTGATTTGGAAATGGACCAATGAACATCTGCGTAGATATTCCGGGTAGATCACATCCAATTTGAATGCTTAAGCATGGCCTTTCATCGTTAATATTAAAAAAACTGTTGCATACAAAAATATGAAAATCGGTGGTATTATACAGAAATGTTTGATAAATACGCTGATGTAGACAGTTTTCAAATCGAAGAATTATTTTAAGAGATATTTAATGCTAAAGTTGGACAAAATCGTTCCATTAAAAAAGTTTTATTGGAGCAAAAACTATACATGAGAATTTAATCATTTTTAGATCATTTTATACGTTATAAGTTCCCGATGTGCAGATTGCACTTAGTTTTCTTATTTGACTCATTTTTTGATGTTTTATTTCAATTTTAAATTCAAATTTTCAGCATTTTGAGAGATATTTTTTACAAATTTTAGAAAATGTTATTAATTTAAACTGTTGCCAGTTGAATAAACAGCGCAAACAATAATGTTTACTTCAAATTAAAAATTTATTTACACGTGACTATTACAAACAGAAAAAAAACTTTAAAATTAGAATTAAATGATTACATGTTAAAAGCAGGAAAATTACGTCATAAGAACCATATGCACAGATGTCATATACGCGCATTTTGGCGCAATTTTTTTCCGCCGCCAATTTGACGAAATCATTAATAGCATAAACAACAACATCCGGGTTACCATATCAAGCAAAATAACAACACTTTAGCACCAGTTAAGTACCCGTTGCGTATATGAAACTGGCGTCAGAAATTACGTCAGATTGAAAACGATACATTTAAAATGAATTATTTAAAAGAACTATCTTATAGCGCTGTTAAAAAATACCGGGAGACAATGACGCTGTTTACTTAATTCATTTTACATTAGCTTATTTTCAAAATTTTAACTAATTTTTTAATTAAATACGAAAACCGCCATTGTATCTCTTAACAGCAGCAGATTTGGTCTTAAAAATCCCCAATCCAAGGAATACGAATGGAAACCCGTTTACAGAGAGATCGCTACTGTTTTTTTAAATTTTAATTCAATACTTTTAAAGCCGATCAAATTAGCATGCTTTTTGGATTTTGGTGTGTCTGAACGGGGGTTGGCGAGCGTAGCTCGTAGGGGGCAGAGCCCCCTAGTTATATATAAAAAATTTCTAAGAACACTTCTTAAAAAATTCAAAAATTAAAAGGGGTGATAATGGGCAAAGAGTATTCTAAATGGCGATTTCTACACAATTTTTGGAAGTATCAAATCGATTTGAAAAGTAATGGTTGTAAATTGATGGTGACAGCCCTTGCTCTAACATAGGCTCTATTTTATGTGTGTGTTACTACCACCTGGGGCTTGGCAGTTTAAAAAAAACGTTCTAAATTGCTGTTTTTGTGTTATGGAAGGACCTAGAATCCTGAAAGTTGGAATAGTTGTTATTTATAAGATATCAATGATCTCTAAGAACATTTCCTAAAGAAATCGAAATTTAAAAGGAGTGAAAATGTGCGAAAAGCATTCTAAAAAATGTTCTAAATGGCAATTTCTACGCAATTTTAGGAAGTATTAAATCAATTTCAAAAGTAATAGTTGTAAATTGATGATGAAAGCCCTTGCTCTAACATAGACTCTATTTTATGTTTGTGTCACTACCACCTGGGGGTTGCATGATCAAAAAACGTTCTAAGTTGCGGTTTTTGTATTATGAAAATCATGAAATTTGGAATGGTAGCTACTTATTAGATATCAATGATCTCTAAGAATATTTCCTAAAAAAATCAAAATTTAAAAGGGGTGAAAATGCGCGAAAAGCATTCTAAAAAATGATCTAAATTGCGATTTCTATGCAATCTCTGGAAATACTGAACCGATTCCAAACATAATGGTGTAAAAATGATGGCGACAGCTCTTGCTCCAAGATAGGCTATATTTTATGTCTGTTTTCATTATCCCAAAGGTGGTGCAGGAGCAAAAATTGTTCTAAAAATGCGATTTTTATGTTATGGAAGGACCTAGATTCATGAAATTTGGCATGGTATATATTTATTAGATATAAATGATCTCTAAGAACATTTGAAACCTAAAAGGGGTGAAAATGCACGAAAAGCGCTCTAAAAATGTTCTAAATACTGGTTTGTGAACAATCTGAGGAAGAATCAAACTGATTTCAAAAGTAATGGTAGGAAATTGATGCTGGCAGCCTCTGCTCTAACATAGATGCTATTTCATGTCGGTGTCACTACCATATGGGAATTGCAGAAGCAAAAAACGTTCTAAATTATGATTTGTGTGATCGGTAGGGGCCAGCAACTTGAAATTAGGCATGGTACATATTTATTAGATATAAATGTTCTTTAAGGACAGTATCGAAAAACTGGAAATTTAAAAAGGAGGAAACTGCACGAAAAGTGATCTAAAAATGTTCTAAATTGCGATTTATACACAATCTCAGGAAATATCAAACCGATTTCAAAAGTAATGGAAGCAAATTGATAGTGACAGTCGCTGCTCCAAAATACGATACATTTTATGCTTCTGTCACGTTTTAAATGAAATGATTAAGTTTTAAATTAAATGACTGCAATGTGAATATGGCATGGGAAATTTTTTTGGCCATTTATCACCTGCATTCAGCTAACATAAAAGTATCAATATTACCATTGGGGCATAGATGTCATAATATGCACCACATTGGCGCGATTTTTTTCTAACGCCAATTTTGTAAAAACCTCGTTTTTGAATGCCAGTTACATATATATTTTTAAAAAGAGAATAACAATAAATAAAAAAAAGTTTAATTAATAACTATAGGACAAAAAAAAATTATATAATTTTAGAAAATAAATAAAAAGTAAATAAACTATTAATAAATAAACAACAACATCCGGGTTACCATATCAAGAAAAATAATGACACTTTGACACCAGTTAAGTACTCCAGTGCGTATATGACATTTGATAGATATACCCTTCGTTCTTGTTTCTGTACACATCTTTGCCAACATTTACTACATACACAACAACCTAACCTAGTCATAGCTTTATTCTTATTAACTTTATTCATATTCCATTATACTTCATCAATTTCATTCTTTCATTCATCTTCATTCATTTTAATAATTACGTTTTATTAAAAGATCGTTTTGCTTTATTTACTTTTCATACAATAGCAAATATAACTTTCACTTTTATTAAAAGCACTTTCTTTGTTAAAGACAATAGTTTACTTACCTCTTAAATAGGCCTGTTTTATTTTCTGTTATCACTCATAGTTAATCTTCTTCCTTATTTACTTTTCATAAATCTTTATATTTCCCAGCATTTGTTTTACATCTCCGTCACACACTTCTGTCGTACACACTCCGATGTCTGACGTAGTTTACTTATTCCGATCACCATCAGGTGGCGTGATCGGCTTGTGTCAGTGGCGTATTCACTTACGTGAATCAACGTGATGACTTGGTGGCCAATCATATTGTTGGAATTGGTGGGTGTGTCTCGTGGGGTGTGATAGGAGGTTTTTCAATCTGGTGAATCATTTATATACCGGAGTTTCACCGAGTAGCAATAGCTTCGTTATTTTAGTTCTTTTGTTTATCTGTTACGAGTTGTAACGTTATTTCTGGAGGATGTTTCGCTTATTTAAATCAGTCTTTCATCAAATACATTAAAGCTTCAGTTTATATTTGTAAATATATTGCTAATGTGAAGTCGCCTTTTACATCTCTAAATTGTTTCATCCATAACCATCGATTGTCAGTTGCCGGACTTCCATATCGACATTTAAGAGACCATCTGATTCATGAGATTATGAGTTAGCCGCCGGAGGGTTTTGCTACTGTAAGAGACTGTTCGTATGGCTTGACGTGTTTCCAATGAAAAATAGAGTGGTTTCGTCATGGTTCATGTGGAAGACGACCTTTTGGTTTACGGCTCTATTTTTGTTTCCGCTGCTCGCTTCACGAAGGGGCTGTTGGTTTCTCCCGGAGCTGGAGTGTTTCACTTTCAAGGAAAGCTGTTCAGTGATATAATGAACATTACGTCCTGGAACTTTGTGATTGTATTGAATTGTGTTAGGACTTACAACATGCCATAAGGACTTTTGGGTGAACTGTTGCTCGGAATGGACTTCAGCATTTTTCTTATTTAAGTAAATCCTCAAAGTGCTGTTTTACGGATTACCGATTAGCTCTGGTGCATCTTCATGTGATAATAGTTGCTTATTATATTTTGTGTTTATTTTTATATACAATCAAAGCAGTCAAGTTTATTTTACTTTAAATCTTGTTTAACAGAATTATTGTTATGTTTAAGTTTAAATTGCATTCTGTTTCTAATGGCTATTATTTTATTTTATCTTATTATTATTTATTTTATTTATTTTTATGTTTTTACGCTAATGAACTAATAAATGTTATCATTGATTTTAATCAGTTGTATTTTTTTATATTCTTTTGATTAAGCTTCTTTAAGTTTCAATAGAACCAGTTAAATACAGGATAACATATTTAATTATTTAATTCTTTTAGGGGTAATAAAATCAGCTAATTGTTTTCATCTGCCATAAGCAGCTCTGTTTCTCTTTAACCCTTTGGACACTACTTAAGTAGTGACTAACAACATTAGCCTCAGAAAAAATCGCACCAATGTATATGACATCTGTGCAGCAATGTGTTCATAGTATGTGAAATGAAACGTATGTTATCGCCACTCTTCGTTCAAGAAAAGTGGCCAATAATTCAGATACACAGGCAAGGTTGCCATCAAACAAGATTAATACTAACAACATTGTTATAACTGTATGAGAGTTATAATAGTGATACAAAATTGTCTTTGAGCAAACAACCACAGAATGAGTATTTTACATATGTTTCGAGTGAAGCTTGATCATCAAAGTACTAATTAATTATACAAGTAACAGATATATATAAACAAAAGTTTAAATTAAAATGTAAATATTTGCAATCTCTTCCCCCCCCCCCCTAAAAAAAAAGTTAAATTATGAAATTAACTGGGCATTAAGCGACTTTTTAAAATATGACATTGGTTGCAAACCAGATTACGGAACATTCTTATAACATTTGAAGTAATCACGGTACTTTATTTTTAGCCAGGTTAAAATTTAGACAAGAACATTTTTTTTTTTTTTTTTTGCCAAAAGCAATTTTTTTTTTCAGATGAGTAATTTAGAAACAATTCTTTGATGTTGAAAGAAAATGTTTTGACTTATTATCTTGTATTGTTATTTTTACTTATTTGTATTTTTTTAAAAATACACAAAGTCATGTTTTTTAAATTTATTTAATTTATGTATTTCAAATGAAATGAATACATTATGAAAGCTAGCGATTTATCTCTTGTATCAAAGTAATTACCTTATTACCATGTGTCTAATACCCTTCACGATACTTCATTGTTATATGGACCTTGGCGCTTTTTTTAAAAAGTTTGACCCGATTCGGGTTTAAAAAAGTGAGATATTTTTGCCAAATGATATAAACGACTATTAAAATACAATTGAAAAAGTATTAAACTGGTTTATGTATGTATTTTAATAAATACATCTGCTAACAAATATTAAATAAATTATTTATGTTTTTATACAATAAAAGTTAAACGGCTCCTTTATCTACATGTATGCTAATATTATAAAGTAGTAGCATTTGCGTGTTTGAGGAATGTAATCTCAGAAACTTACCTTAGCCGATTTAATAAATAATGGTTTGAAAATGCTGGTAACCATCTCTGCTTCAACAAAGGCTATATTTTATGTTGATACAACAACCTCCATGGGTGCAGGAGCAGAAAAGTTCTAAAATTGTGAATTCTGAGAATTTGTTTAGGCTAGAAATTTGAAATTTTGTGTGGTGGTTACTTTTAAGATGTAAATACCCGTTATGAACTCTTTTTGCAAGATTCGAAATTTTAAAGTTAGAAATAAACGTAAAACGTTCTAGAAAGTTTCTAAATCTTGATTTATTTGGATTTGTTAGAAAACGAAATTTTGAAATTTCACATGCTATTACTTTTAAATTGTTAATGCCGGTCAGTTAAAAAAAAAATAAAAAATGAAAGGGTGCACCATAAAAAAAAATCTAATCTGCAATTTCTGTGATACTGTTGGGTCTAGAAACTTAAAATTTGGCATGGTAGTAACTTATAAGATCTTAATGCTTTTTATAGAAAGAACTCAAAGTGCAATGCACGAATTAGAATGAATTCTAAAAAAATCGAAATTAAGAAGACTAAAGCAGACAAAGTTCTAAAGATGATCTAAATAACGAACTTATTAGGAATATAAAGATGAAAATTTGCATAAATGTTGCTTTTAAGGTGTAAATACTCACAATAGAACAATGTCTAAGAATTTCACTATGTAAAATGATGCAGGAACGAAAAACTCTCAAATTTTTTTGAACTTTTTAAAGATGTAAATATGCTCTCTAAGAATGGCTTCTAAAAAATACAAAATTTAAAAGATGAAAAGAACAGAAAATGTTCTAAATTACCATTCATTTGCATCCTTAGGTATAGAAACTTTAAATATTTAATAAAACTACATCCCCCCCCCCTAAAAAAAACCCCCATGCAACTTGCAACTTAAACACAACAAAACGGGTAGCTACTTATCTAGCATTGAATAACTTGTGTTAATATTGAATAAATGTCAATATGAAGCAGCGAATAGTTTTCGCGAAAGTACTTGTCAAAATGTTATTTCTCTGGGCAAAAGTGTCGAAAAGTATCTATTTAAATTTGATGTGCATTTCTTTTTTCAGCTTCACTACTCTAGAGAATTAATCATAAGATCATTTTCTCAATTGGACGATTTTTTATATAGCAACTTATTTGGCTAATTTTTTTTAATCGGGTTAATATTGACGTATTTTAGCTTGCACGATTTGTTGGAAAAATACGTACGGATTTGTAAATTACTCGAAAAGACATTTTCACAGCTTAAAGGTTATATGCAGACGTGGTATTCCAGATCTCGTGTCATAACTTACGCTGCAGTCAACGCGATTTGTTTGTGTGGAGGAACAAGCGGCCTACCTCAAAAGGAATAAGGGTACCAATCCTGTCAGGTAACTTATATATTTTTTTTCGGACAAAAGTTGAATATTTTTCAGACACGTGCCACATATTGTCAATTAAATATAGCAACTCATTTTCTATTCTTGTTATGAGTTATTAAATCTATGTTCTCACTAACACTGCTCAGACTAATCCCTCTGAGGGAAGTCCTAGTTATTATATTTTTTCTTATTTTATACATATTGTAATGTAGGAAACGATGGTATACTTTAATAATGAACACACTTGATAAATGAAGAGGCCATCGTGGGTTTCTTGATTTAATAGACGTTCACAAACATAAAATTACGTACACAAACAGAAATTATAATCAGAAACATTTTCTTTTTTAACTACATCACTCTAACGTCGAGTCACCTTCACAACCAAAACAACACTCTGCGCGCTCACTCCCGCTTCTCGCTTCGGAGTTCGAAAAAACAGAACAATCTTTTATCCTCAGATGACTACCGCCATCTATCGGTGGAAAATGTTAGTTTTCTGTAATGAATTAGTTCTTTACAGACTCCTCCCCACCTGGAGAAAACTTTTCACTGTTGACGGGGAAAAGTTTCTTTCTGAGTTATTGCTTTTCAAGCACCAGTTCCAAACACAGTTTAGTACCGTGAACCACAACTGACTTATTCCCACCATGAAAACATAAATATATAGAATACAAATAAAATTTATAAATACTCAAACATTATACTCAAGATACAAATGAAAAATAA
Organism: Maratus speciosus; assembly: GCA_963932465.1. Lineage (NCBI taxonomy): Eukaryota > Metazoa > Arthropoda > Arachnida > Araneae > Salticidae > Maratus > Maratus speciosus. Next base: position 90,683,213 of record OZ010786.1, on the reverse strand, counting down.
TTTACACATATTCAAAACAATAAATTCAAGTTTAACTGTTATACAAATTATCATATTTACATATTAGCATTCTAATCAAACTTAGGCTTTTAGGGCTCGACTCAAACTATCAGCATTCTGATGATGTTTTCTTTTTTATGAACAATTTCATAATTGGAGGACTGTAAAAGTAAGGCCCATCTTAAAAGTCTAGGATTAGTTCCGCTGTTTTTGTCTAACCATACTAAGTGGTTGTGGTCCGTCTGGATCTGAAATTTTTGATGTCCATCCAAATAGCATCGCAGTTTTCGCACTGCAAACACAATAGCAGCACATTCTTTTTCGGTGGTACTAAAGTTTCGTTCTTTGTCTGAAAACTTTTTGCTCAGATACAATATGGGATGTTCTTCATTATTTTCATTCAGCTGGGATAACACGATACCAATTCCCAAATTTGAAGCATCACACTGAACGATGAAAGGTTTTGTAAAGTCAGGACTATATAAGACAGGATTTTCAGAGAGTTTACCTTTCAGTTCATCAAATGCCTTTTGACAGTCGTCATTCCAGTCTACTATTGAATTGCGAACCTTTCCTTTTAATAAATTAGTGAGAGGCGTTGCAATTACAGAAAAATTCGGAAGATAGTTCCGATAATATTCGGCTAAACCTAAGAAAGATCGGATTTGAGTTTTAGTAGTAGGAACCGGAAACTCTTTTATGGCTTGAACCTTCAGTTCTCTTGGGGTTCTAAGACCTTGACCCACTAAGTGTCCAAGATATTTTACATAAGCTTGGGCGAATTGACATTTAGATGGTTTAATATGCTGGTTTGCTTCACTCAGTCTTTTGAAAATGTTTTCCAGGTGTTTTAGATGATCTTCCCAAGTTTGAGAAAAGACAGCAACATCATCCAAATAAGGCACCGCATACTCTTCACAGTTTCTGAGTAATCCAGTCATAAGTCGGCTAAATTCATACGGAGCATTTTTTAAACCAAAGGGGAGGCGTAAAGGTCTGTACGTCCCAAAATTTGTCACAAAAGTTGCGTACCTTTGAGCACGTTTGGTTAACGGAATTTGCCAGTAACCTCTGGTCAGATCTAAAACTGAAATATATTTAGCTGAAGACACCTTTTCTATTAACTGGTCAATGTTGGGCAAAGGATAAAATTTTGTGCGAGTCACTCTATTTAAACGGCGATAATTTATGCAAGGTCTCGCTTCTCTGCCTGGAACTTCAACTAAAATTAACGGAGAGGCAAAGTCAGATTCACCTGGCTCAATGACTTCCAGTTTTAGCATTTTCTTGACTTCGGCCTTAAGGATTTCCGTTTGTCTAGGCGACATTTTATAAGGTCGGGCACAGATTGGTTTTTCTGATTCCAGCTCAATATCATGTTCAGCTAGATTCGTGCACCCTGGTTCAGTCGAAAAAGAGCCAGCATATTTTCCAATAAGTTGTCCTTAATTCTTCTCGTTCACTTTCATTTAATGTGTTTTTTTTTTTTATTTCTTGCAATACTTCTAACAACGCATTGTCATTATTTTCCTCATCCAATTTAGGAATTTCATCTTCTTCTTCATCGTTAGAAGTTGTTTTTATAGTCAGTAAATTTATACTTTCTATTTTTCTTTGATGGTAGGGCTTTAACATATTTACATGATACACTTGGGACTTCTTTCTCTCTGGATCGTAAATAACATAGTTAGTTTCTGACAATCTCTTTATTACTTCTCCAGGTCCTATCCAACTAACTGACAGCTTATTTGATTTGGACGGGGCCACAATTAATACTTGATCTCCCTCTTTAAACTCTTGTTTTCTGGCTTTTATATCATACCAATATTTTTGGTTTTGTTTCCCTTTTTCCATATTTTCTGCAGCGAGCTCTTGGCATTTCTTCATTCTGTTCATTAAGTCAAATACATAGGATATCACATTATCTTCTTCTATCTCTTGCTCAGACAATTTTTCATAGAGTAGCATCATTGGAGTTCTTAAGTTCTGGAAATGGACTAATTCTGCTGGACTGAACCCAGTGAGTTACAGTTCTTAATGCAAAAAGGGCAGGAGGGAGTACTTTCTCCCAGTCAGCTCCAGATTCTAAACAAAGTACTCTGAGAATTCGTTTCAAAGTCCTGTACATTCTTTCAACTGGATTACTTTGTGGATGATAAACCGAACTTCGCACAACTCTAACTCCAAATTTCTCTAAGAATTCCGTTGTAAGTACACTCATGAATGACTTTCCTTGGTCAGTTTGTAGTATACGAGGAAATCCAAGTCTACTGAAAATTTGCAATAAAGCATCAATAATCGTCGTAGAATACAAATTACGTGTAGGAACCGCGTCAGGATATTTCGAAGCTAAACAAATTACAGTTATTATGTATTTGTTGCCTAGTGTACTGACAGGTAAAGGTCCACAAGCATCAACATTTAGCTTTGTAAATATTTCTGAAATAACTGGAACAATCTGTAAAGGTGCTTTCTTTTTGTCCTGAGGCTTTCCAACTCGTTGACAGTAGTCACAGGTTCTTACATAATCTTCGATATCTTTAAAGCAATTTGGCCAATAAAAAGTCTTAAACAAAGCATCTTTAGTTTTAGCTACCCCCAAATGAGTTGCAACAGTTTCATGACAAAATTTTTTTAACTGCTCACGAAATCTTTCCGGGACAACTAATAATTTTCTATCAGTACCATTCCTATCTTTTCTTCTATAAAAAAGCATATTTTTCTCCAAAAAAAATTTGCTATCTTTGGTATTTTTCCTTTTAGCTTCTTCAATAAGAGGTTTTAGCTCTTTGCTCTTCTTTTGTTCTTCAGAAAATGTCTTAGGAGAAGTTTTTATAAGCTCTTGTACTGAGACAGTTTGACATACTGGCAAAATTGAGTCTTCTTGGTTTTCTAACTTCTCCTCTTCAGATTTATCTGTATATTTTTTCTCTTCCATTTTTTTGTTTTCTCTTTCTATATTATTTCTGTGACTCTTTTCTACAGTTTCATCAGAAATTTCGTGCATTTCAGGTTCTTCATGAGAAACCTTCTCTGCTTCCAGAATTTTCTTCTGAGCTCTGGTTGGAACAGCATTAATCATATGCTCTTTCACTGCCTTTTCTTCTTTACAATGTTCAAATAAAGCGGCTGTTTTATTTCCTAACAAATATCTTCCTAAATCTACAGAGTCTCTAGAGACAGCAGCTTTAGTTATCACATGTCCCATTTCACAGTCTAATTCAATCTCTGCAAGAGGTAAACAGAATAGACCATCGTGTAAGGGCACCCGTACCCACACTTTTTCGTTCAGATACATATGCGGTTTGACATACCTTTGTGCAATTAAATCTATTGTCGCACCGGTATCTCTCAAAATTTCCATTTGTATGCCGTTTACTTTCCCCACACTAAGATAAGGCGTTATTGAAGAATCTTGTCCAACTCCAACCTTAACATGAGAAATTATTTCTTGGGATTTCTTAAGTTTATCACATTGAGGACGAAGATGAGTGCTTGATCCACATTCGTAGCAACATAACGTTCTCCTCTTATCAAATTCTCTTTCTCTAGGATTCCCAGTTAATGATTCTGATTTAATTGGCAATTTAGGCTTATTATCCTTATTTTCTTTCTTGTAGTCAAAGTTATTTGAATTTTTAAACTGGGGTCGAAAATTAGACATGGTCTTTTTTGGAAGTTCTTTCTTTTTAAAACTTTCTTTGATACTTTCATAGTCATCCAATTTTTTTGCCAAATCTAAAGGCATCACAAAATTTAACCAATTGTCTAGAAAATGTTCTTTTGTTTCCGCAGGCACTCGAAACTTTAACTGTTCTGTAATAATTAGATCTTTAAGTTGATCAAACTTTTCAACATCTAATTCTTTAATCCAGGCTGTAAAATAACTAGCGAGTTCCTCCGCATAATTCCTCCAAGATTTGTCTGGCGTTTTATGATGCCGATAAAAACATTGTTTCAGTTTCTCGCTATTCAACTTATATCTTTCTAATATAAGACTTTTAAAGAAATCGTAGTTAATCGCATCTTCAGGCGATTCCCTGGCTAACATATTTGTAACCTCTGTGGGCAAAACAGCTAACAAGTATGCAACCCATTCACTCTTCGAAACTTTAGCCATCTCTGCTCTTCTCTCAAAATTAATTAAAAACAGACCCATCTCATCTGATTTTTCGTCGAATTTCAGAACAATTTGTGCCAACTGTATCTTTGGTCCGACATCAACCTTTCTTCCTGACCCATCATTGTGTTCAGAAGTTCTTTGCAATTGCTCCAATTTTTTTAATTCTAGTTCATGTTCATGAGCTTCCTTAGCCATACGTTCTTCCCTTTCTTCTTGTCGAATTCTTTCTTCTTTTTCTTTCTCTTCTTTCTCTATCTCTTCTTGCTTATGTTTTTTTTCTTCTCCTCTTCTTCTCTCGTTTTCCTATCTTCTATTACTCGGTCTAACATGAGTTTAACCTCTTCTTCCTTGTAAACTTCGCTTTCTAAAATAATTTTCTTAATTTCTGGAATCTTTTTCGAAAGATCAACTTCCAATTAGTCACAAATTTCCAACAAGTCTGCTCTTCTAGCTTTTGCTAAATAGGCCATCTTAATTTTAGATAAACCGAAACAAAATCAGAATGCTTAATTTCTAATTAATAGAACTCAGAAGTCTCCTACTTAAAATTAGCAACAAAACTTTTAAGCCGATATAATAAATTTTAATTAATAAAGCAATTCTAAAATCCACCTCTATCAAATTCTTAGTAAATTAAACACTGTACAACTTTTTAAACAAATTAAATAAGCAAATGTGTAATTGTCACAACAATACGGTCAAGATGATAAAAGATTTTTTTTTTTTTTATTCTCAACATTCAGAACTGTATTTTATTCAATAAACACAATTATTTCAGAACAATAATTAAATTACGCAATTAAAATTAAACCAATCAAACTAAGTAAGTACGAGAATTTTTCTTAATTCTCAACCCTTTTATGCGAACATAACAAATTACTCGCAAAAAAAATATTTAAAATAACCCAGTTAACATTTTGATTTCTTTACATGAAAAGAGTAAATTTCAAAATATTCAACTCAATTTCTTTTTCCAAATGAAAATAACACTTTTATATTTCACTCGATACTTATCAAGTTTTTATTTTTTTACATAAACTCAACAAACAAAACAGAATTATTTATTTTTCTGTTTTAAACTCAATAACTTTTTTCTTTAAAAATAAAAAACAAACATCAAATCCACATTCATTTTTCAATCAGAATCAAAGAACGAAAATATCATCTATTCTATCTTTAGAATAACTAAATAACAAATTAAAAAAAAAAACTGAATTCATCTGCCTTTCAACACTTTTTTCTTTCGAACTTTGTAATTTTGGCATTGATCCAAATAACAAAACGATAAGATAGAAATTTTACTTTTTTTTTTCAAAATCTTGTTCCTTTAAAGAATGAAATTATACCATTTTAATATTAAATCATTTTGATTCAAAATAATTACCACCATACTATCCCCCAAAATACATAAATAAACTTTATTTATTATTTCAATTTTAAGAACAATTCTTAATATTTCTCAAATAAAATAGTTTACAAAACACACTATTAAATCAAGAGAACTAATGAAATAATTTTCAATATTATTCAAATTTATTTTGTTTGATGGGAATAAGTCCAGTAAATATCAGTACATGAATTAAGCCCAATTAATCCGCACTTTTTCTAAAGATTGAAATTAATTTACGCAAGCAAATAAATCTAGTTAATCCAGATTAAAAGAAATTTAATCAATAACAAATGATTCAAGGTACCAATAAATACAAAAAGAAGGAACTGGCTTACTTGTTTATAGTTGCATTTTTACTTAGGAACACTGATCATTTTTTCACCGTGGAATCGTACCGGGCTGCCACCAATTTTACGTTTGTAATGTAGGAGACGATGGTATACTTTAATAATGAACACACTTGATAAATGAAGAGGCCATCGTGGGTTTCTTGATTTAATAGACGTTCACAAACATAAAATTACGTACACAAACAGAAATTATAATCAGAAACATTTTCTTTTTTAACTACATCACTCTAACGTTGAGTCACCTTCACAACCAAAACAACACTCTGTGCGCTCACTCCCGCTTCTCGCTTTGGAGTTTGAAAAAACAGAACAATCTTTTATCCTCAGATGGCTACTGCCATCTATCGGTGGAAAATGTTAGTTTTCTGTAATGAATTAGTTCTTTACAATATTAAAAATATTTCTGTTCATGTAATAATTTATGGGATAATCTATTTCTACACTGTAAATATCGGATGGGTGCTAGGCAGAGAGCTTTGTATGAAATGGTATATGACACATGAAACATGTTTTTATTATTTTGAATATGTAAAAAAAGTAAACAAAATAATTAGAAAAGTGGGGACAAACTCTATATTGCACCCCTCCTTCCCAACACCAATCGCTGCTAGTGAATACAGCTAGTGAACCTCATTCCTTTCCAATTTCGAAGATCCTCGTTTTTCCAGCATGCCAGGAAAGACCAGGGACTAATTTTCAAAAATTTGGTTCCCTCGAATTTTGTAGCATGCCGACTAATGCGGGGGAATATGGTATTATCGAATGTTTCTAAAATTCTTTAATGGAAAAATTTTAAAAAACTTGATCGCTGAATAACTGATAGTCATTTCAACACATAGAAATTTAATTTTGTAATAAAATCTACTAGAATAAGCAGAGGTTTAAAAGATCACCTCAGGTTTAAAAAAGGGCAGGGTGCTGCTGATGAGAAAGGGGTCCTTTTTGGATTCTTAAAGGCACTTCTTTTTCATTTTTAAAGATATTCTTTTTGTTTTTAAAGCCAGTTTTAATATTTAAAAGTCAGGGCAATCATTTTGAGACAACAATGAGTCAGTTTTTACTGTGTAAGTAAGTTTTTTAATGTGCAAAGGTGAAAGGGTATTCTTTTTAAGAAATGTGTTATTTTGTAAACCGAAGGGCATGCAGGATGCAGTACCCTCTTCAAACTGTCTGGAGGAAACTCTGGAATAAGCAATAAGTTAATTTCGATAATCAATTTAAATTCATCATAAAAAATTTCTATGAATTTAAAGTACTTTTTTATGACCGAAGCAATCAAAAATACTGAATCCAACACTTTCTGGTTGCTTATTTTAAGCACAGGCATAAATTCATTCAGAGAAACCACACTCTTGCAAGCAAAATCAATACTATCAGCAATAACCAACACATATTCAAGCTAATCTTATTGGACATGGTATATCAATATCTTGATAGAAACTGACAATAAGTGTTACTCAGTATTCATTTCTAACAAACAATGGAATTTGCAGTTTGCAAGGATAGGAATGAATGCAGCTTGTGAATGTATTGAGATATTCCTTACTTGGAGATTTTAACGAAAGAGAGATTATCAGCCGCAGTAGACTTTTTGTTCTGGATGAGGCAGGCCGGTGAATAAATATCTGGATTGGATGAAAGAAGAAATTGAAGAAGATATTGGTACAGGATATATTCGGCGTTGTTTTTCTGGGCTTAAAATCACTGAGTGCAAAACAACATTATTGTCATTAGGCTATATCGACAGAGTCATGGTTGAGATAGCTCTATTGCGATATTTAAAAAATATCAATATGTGACCGACATATTGATAAATAATTTAGTCCTGTTGGTAATTGTGCTGTATCCATTTGCTCAGAAAGATTGTTTCTAACACTGGTATGACAAAAATTTTATCTTTCTTCACTTTTTTTTATTATTATTAAAAGAACACTGTTTGGCATCTACATCTTAGAAGTCATCTCTATGCAAAATTTAAAGTTTCCAGGTTAATTAGAGAAATCATATTGAAAATATAACAGTAAAAAATTTTCTTCTCATTTCACCTATTTGAATTTTGAATTTTCAAAAACTGTTCTTTGGAAGTCTCATATCTTAATAGTAACCAGCATATCAAATTTCAAGTTTCTAACTTAAATAGTTTTAGAGCAATCATGAATATAGAACATTTTCAATCATTTCATCTTTTTTAAATCACAAATATTTTAACAAACATTCTTAGTGAGTACTAACATCTTAAAAATACCCCCATGATATTTTATGTTTTAAGTCTCAACAGATTTAAAAAATTGGAATTTTAGAAAGTTTTTTTTAACTGCACCCTTTTGAAGGCAATTGTACCCAAATAAAATATAGCCTATTGTTAAACAGAGACTGTCTTCAACATTATCCTGAAATAATTTTTTAATTAGTTCTTGCAGTTCTTAAGTACTTTAGGATGCTTCCTGCTCATCCCCCCCCCCCCTTTTTGAATTTAAATCTGAAAATCTGTAAAATAATAACACAAACTGATTGTAATAGTCAATTACTAAATTATAACAGTTTGTTAAGACATAACATGAAAAACGTTGAATGCACTTACATACAGATCAGGGAACAATTGAAATGCAATGGAAATTTTGAAATTTTGTGTTGAAAAGATTGAAATCAAACAACAATAAATTGAACAATAAATTTTATAAACAAACAAACAAAAAAAGTTATTTTCACATTATGCAAAAAAGTTAAGCCCTAATAAATATCAAAGAAATTGCATTTTTAGGAAGTTTTGTTCCTGCACCGCCTTGGGGATAGTGGTATCAACATGAAATATTAGCCTATGTTGGAGTGGAGGCTGTTACTATATTTTTTTAATTTGTTCAGAGATCTCAGAGATTACACACAACAAACAAAAATCAAACAAACATTGCTTCTTTATAATATTAGTACAGATTAGAAGTATTGTATTCTTTCAAGGATATTAAATAAAATAAAAGAAAAAGAGAAAAATTCATGTCAATAATTTTTTCTCAAAACATATTTATACTTGTTTATACTTGTGCAGTTAGAATAAAAATAATTAGTTTTAAGCTAATTTCAAAGATTAAACAATTTGATAACATATATATACTAGGTAGGCTCTGTCCCTTATCCCCTTTGTGTGGTGACCCCCAGATCAAAAGCTTATTATGGATTTGCTCTCAACTTATCATTCATTAGGAATAAGCTATAGCCTAACCTCTTCCCCTTTTTTTTTCTTTAAGTTAGAGAATGTGTTGTCAGAGAAACTATCTGAATAATTATATATCTCTCCTGTATTACAATTATATGTAATATATAGTGACCCAGTAGAGAAATGTTTTTTTTATAAAAAAAAAAAAAAAAAAAAAAAAAAAAATCAACAACTTTCTGTGTTTTTGTGTATATGCAAAATGAAATATACAAAAGAAAATAAGGAGGCTCAGAGGAAAGATTAAAAGAGAAATCTGTGGTGATTGGCTGCTCGTGAGATATGCTTTAGCTGACAAGGTCTGTAATTTCTCTCCTTCATTCTCACGACAACCCAAATACTTGGAACCATTTAATGACACTTGAAAGGATAAATTTTTTTCTGTGGCTTAGGTTGTTTATGATTAATCATTTTAGCTTTGAGCATTCATAGGTGCTTAAAATATACTTTTTCTATTCAGAAGTACTTTTCATGCTAACATGACAGAGAAAGAAAAGTTAAAGATGTTCGTCATTGGGAAAAGTAAATCTTGGTGCTTTAAAGTCTTTAGAAGGACTATGATGAATAAAAAGTCCTGGGTGATTACTGAAAATTTTTGACAAATGGTTAAAAATGCACAAGCAAATGAGAAAAAAAAATGCCGAAAAATTGCTTTGCTTATTGACAATTGTCCAGCTCACTCATAAAGCTGTGTAGAGAAACTGCAAAACATCAGTCCTTTTCTTTCCACTCAACTGCATATCAAGACTGCAGTGTAAAAAATAAATAAATTGGGTAAAAAATCTAAAGGTGCATTACAAGAATAAAATTCTTAAAGAATTTATCCTAGCTACTGAAAAAAGTGATTCCAACCAAGACATCATTATTTTAGAAAGAATATTGCGGAACTTTATAAAGCTTCAAAATCTGATATCACTGAAAAAATTATTCACAATTGTTTAAAAAAGGCCAGTTTTTCTGAACTGGAGAACAGAATGGATACTGAAGATAACGAGGAAATGACGCTAGCAGACTTGAAAAAGAAATGGAGAGCAATTAAGGAATGTGGAAGTGTTGCTCTCTCTGATTTTTTGGAAGTGAATGACAATCTCATTGTTGCACGGCATCCTACTGATCGTGACATTTTAAACAACATTGTGAACATGATGAACAGAGCGACAATGGGTGTGAAAATGAAAACCTACAACAAGAAAAAAAGTCACAAAGTGAAATCAGTTCTATTGCAATCAGATAAATATATCCAAGCATCATTTGTGGAGAATTATATGTTTTGACGCCAATTGAGCGATAAAGGGATGGCAGTGGCTCTATTGTTTACGTGGGGGTTACTCTGCTCCTGGGCTCATCTCTCTCTGTACTGTACGAGTACGTGAGAGTGGATGGAATGTTTTTTAAGAACAAGTTTCACTTTTACTGTAAACAGATATATCATGATGTATTATAGCTGTAAATATGTAGTCTTCCAATAAAAAGGAAGAGAAAAATGATATCCCATCGAATAATTGAATAAGTATTGATTTACTTTTAGATAGCGTTAGTTAATTAAGAAATCCACTGAACCAGAACCGGTCACCACACTGGTGCAAAGGCCGCGAATATAAATTGATAACTATGCTACTGGTATTCCATTAAACGGGTAAATTATTTAAAATTTCTCTTAAAATTTAAGATATATTGGAAGACATAATTCTTTGAATGAGTGAATATAAAGATGAATCAAAGTGAAGTTTTAAAACGAAACATAGCAAAATGCAGGTCAATTCGAACCACAGTAACGAAATTGATTAAAAAAATTTATAGTGAAATTAAAAAAGAAAGTGATTCCAAGCCGGAAATAGTTGAGGACTCTTTAGCAGCATTACTTGAACATAAATTATCATTAGAAAAATTGGATGAGTCAATTGAATCGGAAATTGAAACTGATAATTTAGAAACAGAAATAGAAACTTCGATAGAATATAAGGAAGCTATTGTGACTTGCAAATCAAGAGCCAGTAGATATTTGAAAAATTTAAAGATAAATTCAACTATCGCGAGTGAACCAAAAGCAACTACGCCCTCCATATCAGACAGCCAATTAAAGTTGAATACGAAATTGCCGCGAATTTCTTTAAATAAATTTACAGGCGACATTTGCGAATTTCAAGAATTTTGGCCTCAGTTTAAAGTCGCTATTCACGAAAATGAAGCTCTTCAGCAAATTGAAAAATTTACTTACTTAAAATCTTTAATTTCTGATACAGCAGCTGCCGCTATTAATGGGCTTCCATTAACAAGTGAAAATTATGTAATGGCAATAAATATATTAAAGGATCGTTTTGGGAAAAGAGATGTTTTGATTTCGGGGCACACTATCAAGCTATTAAACTTAGAAGCAGTGCGAAGATCAAATGACATACATTCTTTGAGAAAATTATATGATCAGATGACTATACATATACGATGTCTCGAAGCGCTTGATGTGAAGTCAGGCCAATGGTTGCTTATTATTACCCATTATTTATGAATGTATACCGAATGATCTCATATTACAATTTCACAGAGAACAATGCGATAAAAAGGATGTTTGTGTAAATGATTTATTGTTGTTTCTGAAACGTGAAACAGAAGCATGAGAAAAGGCTATTAATGTTACTTCTATCAGTTTTGAGAATACTAAATACCATGAAAATAAATTTAAACAAAATTCTCCCAAACACTTTCACCAAAGAAAAATAAAAAATCCTTCGGCATTCACATTAAATTTAATTACTGAAAACCTTTGCCAACTTTTGCTCTCAAAAACACGACGCAAATTCGTTAAGTTAAATTTGGAACAGCAAAAAGAATCTATTAAAACAAGCTAAATGTTTCAGATGTTATAAACGGTTCCACCGGAAACAGAATTGCAGAAATACTAATATTCATTGCGCAATTTGTTTTTCGAAAACTCATCAAAGTTCTCTTTGTAACAAAAAACAAAAAGAAAGATCATCGAATGAAAATAAAATTGACCTCCTTTCGACTGAGCGTGAACCGGGGGAAAAGGAAAATAAGAAGTATGAAAAAATAACAGTTTCGTCACTTTGTTGTAATCCAGATGAATATATTTATTTTCAAATGTTGAAAGGAATTATGATTGGAAAAAAATCAAAATATTAATGTTTGAATATTATTAGATAGCGCCTCGCAGCGAACATTTATCAGAAAGAATTTATCTAATCGTTTAAATTTAGAGGTGACAGGGCAGGAATCATTAAAATTTCATACCTTTGCTGGAACAAAACCTATTGTTGATAATCATAATAGAGTAAAGATTTTCCTAAAAGACAATAATTCGGACAATATAATATGTCTGGAAGTATTAGAAATGCCAAAAATATGTTCAGATATAATACAGGCGCCAAGTTCTGAGTTATATAAAAAAATTAAAAATATGAGTATAGAGTTATCAGACGTTTCTAATAAATTAGATGATGGCGAGAATGAAATAAATTTTTTGATTGGTAGCGATTACTATTGGTCAATTATGACAGGAAAATATAAACGTATTTCACCAACTCTTGTTCTGAATGAAACTAAATTAGGTTGGACACTTCACGGCAAATTCTCAGAGGAAGTTAATAGAAATAATTTAGTTAGCGCTATGTACATATCTATTTGGGATAATAACAAAGATGATAAAATTTCAGTTCAACTTGAAAAATTCTGGACTATAGAAGGGTTGGGGATTCAAGAAGATAATATGAACAAAGATTTGTGTGATAAACAAATACTAGAACAATTTGAAAATTAGATTAAATTTAAGAACAACAGATATGAAGTTAAACTACCTATGATATATTTTAATCTTGATCTTCCTAATAATTATGAAATTGCCAAAAAGAAGTTTGAAAGCTTAATTAAACGATTTATGAATAATCCTGCATTGTTTAAAGAATATAAAGATATCATTAATGAATATAAGGCTTTGGGAATAGTAGAAGTTGTTGAACCCCAGGAAATAAATTCGACCAATGGTAATTTGACATACTATTTACCCCCACCACCCTGTGATTCGAACGGACAAACAAACAACCAAACTGTGCATCGTTTTCGATGCATCATCTCAAGCTCCTTCTGAACCTTCTCTAAATGATATTATACCCTTTCCAGGTCCAAATTTGAACTCTGATTTATTTGATTTAATTTTACAATTTTGAAGCGACAGGATTGCAGTAGTGGCAGACATTGAAAAGGCATTCTTGCAGATAAGCCTTGCTGAAACTGACAGAGATATGACACGATTTTTGTGGATCGAAGAACTCCCTCAAGATAAAAATTCTCCATTGAACTTTATAATTATGAAAATGTGCCTCGTATTATTTGGTGTTACTTTGAGTCCATTCTTGTTAGGAGCAGTAATTAAACATCATGTGAAAAAGTATGCAACTTCATATCCGGAAACTTGTTCCAGAATTAAATCTTCCATGTATGTTGATGACCTTTTGTTAGGAGCAGATACTGTTAATGAAGCTTTAAAAATTTCAAAAGAATCTTTAGATATTTTTCAACAAGCAAATATGTCCTTGCGGAAGTGGCAAAGTAATTCTACTATTTTAAAGGAACATTTAAAATCATTAGATATGAACGTTTGGCCTGATACATCAGCTGATACAATTCCATTTAAAATCTTATCAATTCAATAATAAATGTATCAATTCTATCCAATGTAATGCAAAATGTCGAAGTCTCTTGAAAAAATTTCACAAGGATGAAAATGCAGACTATATAACACTTTTGTGTCTGAGTTAAGTTGCCAAAAAAAAAGAACAAAAAACAAACAAAAGAAAAATAACACTTTTCTAGGTGCAAATGCAAAGATGTATGACATCATCGGATTCATAGAATTATAATAAAAACAAAAAAATTTGATCCTTTTCATAATTTAAAGAATGTGAAATGACTTAACAAAGTTAATGCTCTTTCAGTCATTCTCCATGTGAATAAATTAATTTTTATATATTAAGAATTTTGTGTTACAGTAGGACGTATCTGTGGGCGAAGGAGGGGGGGGGTTACAAAGATTTTAAAGATGCTTAGGTAGCCAAAAAAAGGTTGGGAACCACTGTCTTAGATATAACAACAATAATAGCATAATGACAAGTTTTGTAACATCAAAAAGCAGATTAGCTCCCATAAAAAAGTTAACTTTACCACATTTGGAGTTAATGGGTGCTATGATTGGAGCTAGACTTGGAAAACGGGTAATGTCCATTCTCAAGATAAGTGAAAATAAAGTACACTATTGGACTGACTCGAACATCGTACTTCACTGAATTAAGAGTTCATCTAGTACTTGGAAGCCATTCGTCAGCAACAGAGTATCAGAAATACAAACTTTGATGAATCCAATGAACTGGCGACATTGTCCCGGTAGTTCAAATCCTGCTGACCAACTTACGAGAGGACTCTTACTTCTCGACCTCGAGAGCAATGATCTATGGTGGTCAGGGCCTCCATGGTTAATTAAAGATTCAAATTTATGGCCCAAGGAAGACAGAGAAGTAGATGAAGACATGAAGCAACTAGAAGCTAAAGGAAAAGTAATTTCCTAAAACCTTTGTTCATCAGAACAACAAAAACCACTTATAGAGATTGAGCGTTTTAGTTCTTTCTTGAAAGCAATTAGAACAGTGGCAAGAATTAAAAGATTTCTCTTCAATCTAAGAAGTCCAATTAAACGTAAAGGTGTATTATCTGCTGAAGAATTGACAGAAGCTGAAGAATTATTAATTAAAGATGTACAAATGAAAAATTATAAGGAAGAAATTGAATCATTAGAAGGAGGAAATCCCATTAAGAAGACCTCAAGAATTTATACGTTATAACCATATTTGGATAAAAATAAAATTTTACGAATCAGAAGCAGACTTATTGAAAGCTCATTTAGTTCAAATGAAACCAATCCAGTCATATTGCCAAAGAATGAAAAATTTACCAAGTTGCTGATTATGCAAGAACACAGAAAATTGTTGCATAGGGGTCATTCCATGTCAAATCACCCAGAATTTTCAAAAAATGACACCCACCACCTTCAATTTTGATAAACTTTGGTGTATTTGTAGAGTTTTTAATGCTGATTCCAAAAATGTCAATTATATTGAAATTGATCAAACGGTTTGTGAGTTATGAGCTTTTAAATGTCTTCCAAGATGGCCGATTTGCCGCCATTTTGAATCGCACATGTGACAACGTAAAGGTCTATAACTTCTTTCAGGTTTAAGCTAGAACTTTCAAATTTTTTTTGTTCTGTTCAGAATAAAGTATACTTTCATTTAAACTCATTTTTGTGCAGCTTATTCCATTAAAATGCTGTCAGAAAATGACGTTTTGTCCTTTTTTAAATTAAAAAAAGGCGTAACTTTAATGGCTGATTTCCCCCATTGTTCCCCCTTCAATTTTCATCTAATTGCATAAATAGGCAGCTCAAAGTGTGTTTTGATGCCTGATAAGAAAATTTTAATGGGCAGTTCGCAGGTGTTTTGTTTAAAGAAGAATTACAATTTTATTGACCTTTCATAAGTAACGGAAAGTACAAGATAATGTTGATATTTCTTTTATTACTAGAAATATCATACATATTTACATCTAAAAGTTTGATAAGGCTTTATCTTACATAAACATATACTACATATTTTTTAATGTGGCTATAAAGAAGGGGAATCCCACAGGAATAAATAGGAATGCTAATAATGAATTCCTGCAAGACATAAAAGTATTTGCCTAATAAATTGAAATCTATTGCAAAGTTTCAGTAAGTTATAAGTAAAACAGAAACAATGGGAAAAATTCTACAAATAGTCACATTTTATAGCAAAATCATACTTGTATATAATACAAAATATAATTTAAAAAAAAAAATACATTAAGTAAATATTATCGTACTTTAAAATTATACAAAATAACATTTAGCACATACACAGTAAAAATGCTATTGAAAATATATCTACATCAATAACAATTAAAAATAAAGATAATTAATAAAATTTGTTCTCTTTATATTTCGACTTTATTTCCTTCTAATTTTATGTTTTGCCCACTTGGTGCTTATTAAAGCACTGGATGCATCACCAAGTTTATATATTCTACCATTTGTAGTATTGATGTTACATGCACAAAGGATATGACTGAAAGGCACAATGAACTGTCATTTTTTGTCCAATAATATGAAGGTGATGGGCCATTGTGGATGCATGAATTTAACAGTTGCATCTATCTTCCTTTTTGTGGACTTTTGACACTAAGCCTATATACCAATTCCTTTCATGGTACATAACTTTTAAGAGGTAGAATATCCAAAAGTATCTTTGATATTCCTATCAAAAGATGAACAAACAGAAAAATTTTCATTAGTATTTATTCTTTTTCCACTTATTAATAAGTTTTCTGTAGATCCATAATAATGCATACTGCATGTTCCAGGAATTGTCGTAGCAAGTTGCATCCGATTAGACATGTTGTTGCGCAGTTTTAACATGTCACTTTTTGTGATGTTAAAAAATGTTATACCATCAATGTTTTGTCTGCAATATTCATACATCAATAGCAGAAAATTCTCCAAGTGTCTACAACAGATCTTTCAGGGGCTGAAAATAATCTGCATGTAAAATGTTACAAATGAACCTTTAATTAATTAATCATTTACTTTTAATCTTTCTAAGTATTTTACTCATTTTTATTAATAATAATCTTAAGTTTTAGTAATAAATAATAAAGAACTAAACATAATATAAAGTTGGAAAAAGATCCAATGGAAAAAAAAATCTGCAAAAGGGAAAAGAAAATCTGCGACGCACGTCACCCGTCAGGAACTTTCTGCTACCAGGCATCATAGCCACATTTGCAATTTGATCATGCAACGGCCTTTGCAGACTTGCCTTTGTCACAAGTCTTTTAACAGTCCCCCACCCCAAACAGATTTTCCATGACTTGTAGCAAAAAAGCTCCATTTTGCTTTTATTCCACCAAAATCATTTCATGGCTTCAAAAATGTTTTTCAATTTTAATGTTGGGCAGCAGAGCCACCAATAAAATATTCTACATTTGTAGCTAAGATATACTTATTATTTAAATGCTGCATGATTAATTTTTGAATCTGATAAACCATTGGTACGTCATGGTCCATATCACCTGAAAGCATGCAAAAGTTTTCACTTTTTAAGCTGCTTCCATTTTTTTGCTTTACATAGAATGAAACTATATGTAAAGTACAGCAACCAGGCATCCAATGGTAGCTGTTGTGCTTCGTCTTGCAATACAAAAGAAAAGTTCTCACTAAAATCCATTTGTATGAGAGTCTCATGACTAGTAAAATCTTTTTTCAAATAAATGCTTTGGGACTTGGATATGTGTGTATGGGGTATGAGCTTTTCATTCTTTTTAAGAATAAAATGGATGAAATCGTACAGAGTAGATGTATGTGATGTTAATCATACTCTGTCAGTTGATACCCACTGTTTATGTTCAATTGCGTCTTCAGGATCAAAATCCGGAAATTTTAACTTTTTTTTTTATGCTGACCGTATCTCCCTGACCAGGCATGAGACATGAAAATTCATTATCTTCATGAAATTCTTTCCCAGATTTTATAGTGTCTTCCCAAGTATAAAGTCTATACTTGGTACTCAGTTACACTAAAGGTTTCAATTATTTTCTTTCTTGACCATCATGACTCAGGAATCAAAGTTAGCAACTGAATTTTTTCTCTGGGACTAATTTGTGGAAACTTTTCTTTCACCATCTCCATTAATCTTTCGAATTCTGAAGCTTTTCTTTTGATTCACATTATTTTCATCAGAGCTACTGTTTTCACTCTGAAGAACGTTCTCTTCCAAATCAAGGGTGCAAGCAAACTTCTTTCGCAAAGCAATTTTCATTTGCTGTAATTTTCTTTCTCCAGTAGACACTTTCCTGTGTGCAGAAATTGCATGTAACCTTAGTGGTGAACTTCCATTAAGCTTTACGTGATATTTTTCTTTCTGATCCATGTTTGATGTAATTTCTTCAGAAAAATCAGTGGACTGACACAAGTGTTTCTGTTCTTTCACATATACTTCCAACAAAGCTCTTGCTTTTTTCCCTACAGGTTGAACATAGTTTCTTACCAGGAATGGCATCATTGTGTTGCTTATGCCTGTAATTCTTAGCTTGATCCATACTTATCACATGTAAGGATACTTTTCTTGGTCTTGTTAGGAGGAAGATTAAATAAATGAAAACATTTCTTTTGCTCAATTTACATATGCAGAAAGTGTTTCTGTGAGCAAAGCATATTGTTGAGTTTTCGCTATCTTCTAAATTGCATCTTAATGGAAGAAGTTCTTTATTTTTGGTTGATAACTTATTGCGATGGTGGATAGCTTGAGGATTATTTAAATCATAATTTGAATTATTAATATTTAAACTAACATTGTACATTTTTTATTTATCAATAAGAAAAATTAATACAACAAAGTAGCATCATTTATAGTTATAAGATCAAAAGAGAAACTTTAATCTTTGGCATAACAAGTTGTAAAATTCTGCTTAATCTGGTTGGTTGAAAAAATCTTCTGGGAAGTAATTTTAGTCTGATTCGTTGAAAATCTCTTTCTGGTAAGTACATCTATCTGGTTGGTTGAAAAAACCCCTTCTGGCAAACCAAAGTGATGTTATTGGTTAAAATTCTGTCTTCTGGAAAGGTCTGGTAATAAATTAACCCAATCAGATAATTTTAGCAATTAATTAATTAGAAATTTCATATTTTGGACAGCAATTTTCGATTTATAATTCAACAATAATTACAGCTTTAATGTTATTTACATTTAAAAAATGAACCAAAGTGAAATAAAATATATAATTTTTTTTTAAACTAAATTTTAAATTTTTAAATCGCCCATTAAAATTTTTTTAACAGGTATCAAAACACACTTTGAGGTGCAATATTAATACAACAGAGTTAATTTTTTAACTAATTATATTTATTTTGAATGTAGATATATTTTTAATAGTATTTTTACTGTGTATGTGCTAAATGTTATTTTGTATAATTTTGAAGTACGATAATTTTTACTTATTGTATTTAGTTAACAATTGTAATTTTATCATTTCGTATGATATACAAGTATGATTTTGCTAAAAAATGTGACAATTTGTAGAATTTTTTTTATCATTTCTTTTTTATTTAAAATTTACTGAAACTTTCCAATAGATTTCAATTTGTCATGAAAATACTCCTATGTCTTGCAGGAATTCATTATTAGCATTCCTATTTATAATTCCTGAGGGATTCCCCTTTTTTTAGCCACATTAAAAATATATATATGTTTATGAAAGACAAAACCTTACCAAAATGTAAATATGTATGATACTTCTGGTAATAAAAGAACTATCAACATTATCTTGTACTTTCCATTACTTATGGAAGTCAGTAAAATTGAAATTCTTCTTTAAACAAAAAACCTACAAACTGCCCATTAAAATTTTCTTATCAGGCATCAAAACACACTTTGAGCTGCCTATTTATGCAATTAGATGAAAATTGAAGGGAGAACAATGGGGTAAATGTGCCATTAAAGTTACGCCTTTTTTTAATTTAAAAAATGACAAAAAGTAATTTTCTGACAGCATTTTAATGGAATAGGCTGCACAAAAATCAGTTTAAATGAAAGTATACTTTATTCGGAACAGAACAAAAAAAAATTGAAAGTTCTAGCTTAAACCTGAAAGAAGTTATAGACCTTTATGTTGTCACATGTGCAATTCAAAATGGCGGCAAATCGGCCATCTTGGAAGACATTTAAAAGCTCATAACTCACAAACCGTTTGATCAATTTCAATATGATTGACATTTTTGGAATCAGCATTAAAAACTCTGCAAATTCACTGAATTTTATCAAAATTGATGATGGTGGGTGCCATGCCCTGTGTGATTTGACATGGAATGACCCATAGTGGAGTTTCTTTGACACTTGCACAAATCCGAAAAAATTTTTGGATTCCTCAAGGAAGACAATTAATTAAGAAAAGTGTCAGAAAATGTTTAATTTGTAAAAAATACAATACAAAGGCAGCTGACCAACTAACTGGCCAACTTCCGAAGGAAAGAATATCTAAATCTCCTGCGTTTACCGTTATAGGATTAGATTTTGCAGGCCCGATAATCGTAAAAACAGAGAATAAAGAGACGTCAAAGTCATATATTGTACTGTTCACCTGTGCCACAACAAGAGCAATAAACAATACATTTGGAAGCAGCCAGGGATATGACTACAAAATCTTTCATTTTGTGTTTTCGTCGATTTATTTCAAGATGCGGAAACTGTAAAATAATTTTTTCGGATAATGCAAAGAGTTTTAAGGCTGCTGATAAAGAACTACAACAATTTAAAAAAATCATTAAAGATCAAGAACGTCAGGATTTTATATCGAATAAAGGTATGACATGGAAATTTATCGTCGAGCATGCCCCATGGTGGGGAGGGTTTTACGAAAGGCTCGTAAAAAGTGTAAAAGAACCCCTAAGGAAAATTTTGGGAAAATCTCTCATTACATTTGAAGAATTGGCAACAATCTTGACAGAAATAGAAGCCATAATAAATATGAGACCACTAACCTATACAACAAGTGATTTCGGCGAGTCAGATCCACTTACCCGGGCTCATTTCCTTCAGCTAGGAAGAGAAAACATTAGTTTTCCTCTACATTTTGCCGAATTAGAAAATAAAATTTCTACTAAAGAAACTTTGTTAAGGAGAAAACGATATCAAAGTAAGTTGTTAAAACAGCTCTGGATTAAGTGGAAGGAACAATACTTATTGAATTTAAGTTCAGTTCATGAATTTAAAACTCCTGAAAGACACAAAAACTTAAAAATTGGCAATGTTGTTTTAGTAGATGGTACTGGTACTGCTAAATCTAAACTGTTGTGGGACTTAGGAATAGTTAAGGAAGTCATTACTGGCAGAGATAAACTTATTCGTGCTTGCATAATAAAAACTGCTAAAGGACTGCTGAGAAAACCAATACAACTTTTGCATCATTTTGAACTAGATTGCCGAATGATAAGTGATTTCAGTATTTGATTTGAAATTTATTTTTTTCTACTAGTGTTCGAATATCAAAGTGTGTTTGTTTTATAAATTCATAATTGGAATTTTTTTTTTTTTTTTTTTTTTTTTTGTGTGTGTGTGTGTGTGTGTGTGTGTGTGTGTATTTTGCAATTTGTTGTTTATCCATTTAGTAAAAATGTTTCATTTTATGCATAATTGTACCTTATTTCAAATTGAAAAGGTTATTGAATTAATAATGGTATTTAATTTGTTTATATTATGTATATATATATTCAGTTAATCTTATTCAGGTAAAATATCTGGCAAGATATGTTCATGTAGCTACATGTTATAAGAGTGTCATTTTTTTAATATACTGATCATAACTTTATTATTTTATGTTTAATTCTTTACACTTCAACACCTGTAGATTGAAAAATTTCTATTTTATTATTTGAGTTGTGAATTAAGGTTATGTTTATTATAAGAATTTGTTTATTTTGATTTATCATTATGTACTCTCATGAGTCCAGGTGGGGAGTGTGTAGATGTTTTGACGCCAATTGAGCGATAAAGGGATGGCAGTGGCTCTATTCAGGGCTCGCAGCATTCCGAAAATTTTCTACATTTCTTACCACTATTTCTAATCAAAAATCTTCATCATAGATTCCTTTAAAATCTACAATAGAAGTCCACAATAAAGATTATCGTTTTAAAATAGTGGTAGCAAAGTGTGAATTTTAGGAACACTGCGAGCCCTGTCTATTGTTTATGTGGGGGTTACTCTGCTCCTGGGCTCATCTCTCTCTGTTCTGTACAAGTGGGTGAGAGTGGATGGAATGTTTTTTAAGAACAAGTTTCGCTTTTACTGTAAATAGATGTATCATAATGTATTATAGCTGTAAATATGTGGTCTTCCAATAAAAAGGAAGAGAAAAATAATATCCCATCGAATAATTGAGTAAGTGCCAATTGATTTACTTTTATATAGCATTAGTTAATTAAGAAATCCACTGAACAAGAACCGGTCGCCACATCATTAATTGTCACTATTGTAACTACAAATTTCTATTTTTCACCTACCAAATAATTTTCATACAACAATCTGCAAATAGTCTTATGCTGAAAAACATGTTTTCACATTAGGCAGTGAATATCATGAGGTTTTTTTTATTTTATCAGTTTTAAATCTGATTTTATAATTTTGTTTACAGTTTCTGCAAAGATGTTTCAAGTGTTTATGATAGTTCTTTGGAGGGTTGGATTTTCTTTTAAAACATGAAATGTGACTTTAGATATAATAAGCGGTGAACATACTTTTATTGAGTATGCACTTTTTATACTTTTTTCCTGTCAAATGTAAACATAGATGTTTCTTTCCAGTTTAGGGTTACATTCATCTGACGAAACCTTATTTGTCTTTGTCTGTGTCTGTCACAGAATTCGTACATGTATAGTATAAGTTTGAGACTTGAAACAGCTGAATACCCCCAGTCACACGACAAATCATAAATTTTGAAAAAGTCATATTATTTTAATTAAATGAATCTGAACATTTCTGCAATTTTCTTAGATTTCAAAACAGAATCTTAATTTCAGCATTTATTACAAAGAATGTATAGCTTAGTTGGTGTGTGTTCGTTTCGTAAATCAAAGATAGCAGGTTCAACTTCTGACGACATAAGTTAAAATTTTCAAAACTTAAACTTGTAATTATTTTAGCGGAAATGCTTTTTTTAAAATAAAGCTGGGAAATATTGCGTGTTCTCTAAATAGTTCTATAAATATTTTACAGACGGAATAACATTATCTTATTTTAACAAAATAAAATATATTTTTTTATTCTACATTATCCATTAATGTTAGCTAAGTTTGTTTAAAGTAAAGATTTGCTTTTTCAGTCTTCAGATATCATTGACATATTTCTTTTAAATGATAAATAAATAAGCTTAAAGGATTTTGGTGTCACCATCCGTTCTTGAAAACGACTACTAAAGTTTCTATTTAAATTCTAGAGAGTCGTAGTATTAAAAATAAATAAAATATTATTTTAGTTAAAAAGTTGTTTTTTTTTAAGAGAAATTGTGAAATTTTAAATTTCATTTGAATTTAAACTAAATTTTTGAAATTTTGTTTTTTTTTTTTTAAATTTTGTTTGAACAATTTGTTGTTTTGTTTTGAGAAAATTCGAAATTTAGAATTTTGCTGAACTACCACAAAACTCTTGAGAAATTTCAGCATTTTAAATTTCGTTTAAACGATTTTTTGATTTTGATCTTTTTTAGCTAAAATTAAATCATGTATTAAATATGCTTTTCCGATATACAAACATATGTATGCTGTTACAATTATCTGAAAATGAGTTCTTGAATAGTTTTAATTTGATAAAAAATAGCTTCTTCTTGTAATCTAATATATAAAAATGAAAATTTGTCTGTCTGTAATCTATACAAATCCACTATTTGAAAGCCAGAATTGTGAAGAGTTACACACATGTGTATTAAAACACGGCCGAAGCAACTAAAGTAATCTGGAATCTGAATAACTTATAGTTAATTTTTAATTAATAAAAAACCACAAATTTTACAGCAATCAAATTTAAACATTTTTTGTTTTAGCTGTTACCACCAATTTAAAAACCACAATAAAATTCTTACCACAACAATTACTTTTCTATTGCAAGATTTCCATGTGAAAAAATGAAATAGTTTGACGAATTTAAAAAAAGGGAATATTACATCATAACTTTTCTATTGCAAGATTTCCATGTGGAAAATGAAAATAAAATAAATAGTTTGACGAATTGAAAACAAAAGTGAATGTTACGTCATTTTTTCTGTTTTATGATTTCCATGTGAAAAATAGAAATTATTTAATTAATCTGACGAATTAAAAAAATGGAATATTATGTCATATTGGAAATATAAAGGACATGGTGAATATATAATGTCATGCAGGGGTCACACTCACTTGAAATAATTTTTAGCAGTTTTAGGAGCAGCAAAAATCGAATTTTGCAGCAGCAAAATCAATTTTTGGAGCAGCAAAAATCAAATTTTGTAGCAACAAAATCAGTTTTTGTAGCAGCAAAACACAAATTTTGGAGCAAGTAAAAAAACAGTTTTTGTATCTGCACTCACTCGGACAAAAAATGCTATGCAAGGAGAAAAACATCTTATAGCAAGCTAAAATAAGCAACACAAGGAGAAGAAAGCAAATTTGCCTTACGATGAAATAAAAAACTGCAGAAAAAGTGTGAATGGATAAAATGTAAAATCAGATTAAAGAAAAAAAAATCACCATCTCCATTTTATTCAACGCTATTTTATTAATATTGAATTTGACGCATTCTATCAGTTGTTTTCGGAGAACTTAACACTCAAAAGCCATTATTCACATTGACTCACACCAATTTTGCTTAACTTTCTCCAACACAAGAATGTTTGACCATTTCATACAAAACACATAGAAAAAGAAAATGTGAGTAAACCCAGGGGTGATTCGGAGTTAAAAAAAATTTCTGAAATTCACAGCAAGAGACCCCTGCATTTTCCCTGCCATCCTTTGACGAAATTTCATGCTTTTTCCACTAATTTTTAAGAAAATTTCATGTTTTTTCTGCAATCTTTTGACAAATTTGCCATTTTATTCGCAGCTCTTTGATGAAATTTGTGTTTTATTTCGCAGCTCATTGACGAAATTTGTGTTTTATTTCACAGCTCCTTGACAAAATTCTGCATTTTTCGCGATATTTTAACGAAATTTCGTGTTTTTTCACAATATTTTAATGAAATTACGAGTTTTTTCGCGATAATTTAACGAAATTGCGCGTGTTTCCACGATATTTTAACGAAATTCTGCATTTTTTTCGCAATCTTTTAACGAAATTCCATATTTTTTTTTGCTATCTTTTAATGAAATTCCGAGTTTTTTAACTGATTCTTTGACAAAATATACATTATTTTCGAGACCCATTTGACGAAATCCGCATTTTTTGTGATCTTGTCTCGACATTTCCGTTCTTTCTGCAATTCTTTGGTGAAATTCGTGTGTTTTCCACGATCGTTTGCCAAATGTCTCATTTTATCTGCAATCCTTAAAAGAAATTATTCACGTGTTCTCCGCGATCTTTTGACTAAATTCCGTGTTTTCCTGCGATCCTTTTACAAATTTCTCATTTTTTCACAAACCTTTTACGAAATTTGAGTTTTTTCGTGGCCCTTTGACGAAATCCTTGTTTTTTTTTTGCGATCTTGGGACAAAATTTCCATTTTTATGTTTGACGAAATTTGCGTTTTTTTTTTTCGGAAGCTTTTTAATGAAAGCATGTTTTTTCTGCAATTATTTGACGAATTTGCATTTTTTTTTTTTCAATCTTTTTACGAAATTTGCATGTTTTTCGTGATCTTTGACGAAATTCTCATTTTTTTGGTGATGCTTTGACGAAATTGGCGATTTTTTCTGCAAACGATAGACGAAATTTTTTTTCGGCGTTAGTTTGACAAAATTCGTGATCTTTTTCCTCGATAATGGCGCAAAGGAATCAAATTTGGGTGCAAAAAGACGAAACGAAATGGCCGTTTTTGCGCAAATACAGTCAAAATGACCCATTTGTAGCAGTTTGTAGCAGATATTTTCGTTGGGCGCAATTGGAGCAGGTGTGTGACCCCTGTATAAGAGTGAAAAAATGCATTGAAGCATGATAAAAACTTGATTATGTAAATATTGGCGTATTTTAACATTATTGCTCCAATGATGAATGGAAATAAGTTCATTTATAGCTGTATTATTTTGTGCCTGTTATACACTGCTCAAAACAATTAAAGGATATTTGAAGTTTTATATAAAATAAAGATATAAACGAATTTTTTTTTGCCGAAAATAGAAGAAGAGAATCACAAATGCAAATTTTTCTGGTTTTCAAACTGTGGAGTATGCAAATTTTGAGTTCGACGTCAAAAACGTCGCTTCAGCGGCAGCGAATGAAATTTGACTTTCAACTGGATAAAAGAGAATGAAGACAAGGATGATCGGCATTCAGTGATTGCTTTGTTTCGATGAGTACGATGTCTCAGCGAAGTCATTTGACAGATTCAGAAGCTTTGGGAATTGTTGGTAGGTTAGAAGGGAGCCAAACTCAAGCCGAAGTAGCGCAAGCCATTGGAGTGTCACAAAGTGTCATTTCCAGGATCTGGAACCGTTTTTTGGAGAGTGGATGTGCAGGCCAAAGACCAGGGTAAGGTCGTAGACGGGCAACAACGCCCAATGAAGATCGGTATTTAGCGTTAACAGCTCGGAGACACCGAACCATGAACGCTACTCTTCTCCAACAACACCTTCGCTCGGCTACAGGCACCACGATTTCAACTCAGACTGTCCGAAACCAGCTCCATGCTGTAGGTCTGTATGCTCGCCGACCGATGGTATGTGTTAGATTAACATCAAGGCATCGTCGCGACCGCAGGGAGTGGGCAACCGAGCATGTCAACTGGAAGAGAAATGAATGGAGCAATATTCTGTTTTCTGACGAGTCCCGTTTTTCTGTGCATCCGGATAATAGGCGTATTTTCATCTGGAGGGACCGTGGCAGTAGGAATAATCCTGCGTTCGTGCACGAAAGTGTCAGATTTGGCGGTGGAGGAGTGTTGGTGTATGGTGGCATCTCCATTGACGGGCGCACTGACCTCTACATCATTCGAGATGGAGCTCTGACTGGTCGCCGATATAGGGATGAGATCCTCAGACCTATTGTAGTCCCTTACGCTGCAGCAATCGGAGATAACTTCATTTTAATGGACGATAACTGCAGGCCACATCGTGCAAACCTGGTGGAGGATTTCCTTTTCGAGGAAGGAATGGCCAGCGTGTTCTCCAGACATGAATCCAATCGAGCACATTTGGGACGCTCTAGGAAGACGAGTTTATGGCCGCCAACAACCCCAACAAACTCTCCAAGAACTGGAAAGAGCTCTTCTGGAAGAGTGGGGCAGAATACCCCAACTCGTCATTAATAGCCTCATTGAGTCCATGCCTCAAAGGTGTTCAACGTTGCTGGCCGCCCGTGGAAACCATACCCCCTACTGAAAATGATTTTCTTTGAAGAAAACATTTTTTCTTATTCTTTTTTTCTCATATGCACAAATTGTGTTTTTTTCCTTTAGTACACAAATGCGCAATAAAATGCATTTTTTTCTGCCAAACATGTGTAATTTATTCTCATATAACCTACTATGTCTGTCGACCATGTATCAATCAGCTAAACAGTTTACCAGATACAAAATCCACCTAAAACTGCAATATCCATTAATTGTTTTGAGCAGTGTATAAATTTATACATTTTTATATTTGGTTTTTATTTGATTCATGTGTACAACACTTCGACAGTTTGCTTTTTTATGTTGTATGTTAAATTTTGAAATTTGTTTTTCAAAACAAACAATCTTAAAATTCCGGGCAATGCCAGGTTACTTTAGCTAGTTATCTATATATTTAAAAGAGAAGGCTGTTTGTTTAGTCATCTGGCCTGAGTTTTCTACTGAACCGATTTTGATAATTATCTTTTTAAATGAAAGCACTTTATTTGTAGATGTGCCCACACTTGCTATTTTTAAAAATAATCTCATTTTTATATTTTAATTTTAAAGTCTTTTATGAAACTTCTTCACATTGATGGCAATCGGGCTACTTCCACTGCTGAAGAGATAAGGGAAACAATGGGAATTACTGTATCATTACAGATGCCACTTTGGTATTACAAGTAAAAATAACTTTTAAAACACTTTTAAAATGACATCACAATTTAAAATAACGCAATTTTACTCATAAATCTGTTATATTTCAATATTTTTTTTCATTCTACTGATATTGAGATTGAGACGCTAATATTGGAGGACTTCAGTGGGTGAAAATGATGCCATAATAAAATTTAAATAATTATTTTCTTTGATAAAGCTAAATATTTTACTACAAATGCGTATAAAAGTAAATTTCTGGATTTCACCGGAACTCAAATTAGAACCTCATGTAAAGAGTGTGAACGTTTACATGCAAAATTGTAACTGGTAAACGTGACATCAAATTTGGGAATATATTTATTGATAATATATTTATTGATAATCCATTGCATGTTAAAATATTTGTAAAATAGCAAATATGAATATGAAAAGTATGCATATAAATTTTGCAACAGTGAAAAAAATGTTATTTTTAGATTTCTTAGAAAACAAAAATAGTGGTGCAATTTTCATTGATTTTTCATTACGTAATACCAAAGTTACTCAATTAATAACTTCATAATTTCATTATCTTAATTGCATGTTACTGATTGCGTGTCAAAATAAAGTTTAATTTTTCAATCGTTTGAAAAGTTTAAATTAAACTTTACTTAAAAACAATATAAGAGTAATATTGATTAATTATTGTAATTATTTTTGTTAATTTTTTACAAAATCAGTCAGTCAGTTCATTTAAGCATTTTCATTCGTCAAACTCAACAGGTTTCGACTCGTTTTAATATTAAATTTAATGGTGCTGCAATAAGTTATTAGTTCTTATTGACAAAGTACTTTTTTAATTATAGTCTATATAAAATTATTAAAAATATATTATAGAGACTAATGGGTGAAGAATGCTATTTAGGTTATGATTATAAAAATCATGATTCTTATTAGGGAAAAATAAATAAAAACCTGCAATTGGTTAATAAAAAAACGTTTGAGGAGATGGAGAGGAGGAGGGGAACTACTTTTGATTAAAATCGTAATTTCCAAAGAAATTATTTTGGTTCCAAGCTTATGTACTAGTCTAATTCGTTGACCGGGTACTGCGGTAGTCTTAATTAGTTATTTATCTAAAAGCAATCTCATCTCCCCCCCCCCCTTCAAGGTTTTTTCTCTAACTGTACCCTGTTTCCATACCTCACCAACTATCTTTCAAATTTCAATGAAACTGATTCCAAACATTATAATTAACTTAATAATGACACTCTATAACGTTAAGTTTTAGTTGTAGCTTGTACAATCCACTCTTTTTTGAATAATCATATCAGACATTTTTTTTTTCATTTCAAAGTATCTCGGATTTTATGGGCCCGATGATGATGGGATTTGGTTGATTCAACTTGATATCGATAACCTTACATATTTATTTAAGTTCCACTTTTTACTGCCAGGGGCGCTTTTTTGTCTCAGGTTCTATGGGCCTAATTAATTAAATTTAAATGTTAAATTTTCACTCACTTTTTGATGTGATAGAGTTCTAAAAATTAAATACAGTTTGGTGTTCTCAATGATGAAACAATATTTCCAGAACTCAATTATCCATTAATAGATTTATTTAAATTACATTTTGGTTATATGTTTAATAAACAATTTAGAAATCGTAATTAGTCTAAATAATTTTCTGGCATGAATTTTTTGCAAGGGACTGAAGAAAATATTAGTTTGTTTTGATAATGTAAAATAACACCTGCAGTAATATAAAAATCCTTTATTTTTTCTTGCTGCTAGAATTGTTAAAAGAAACTGAGTACAAATTTAAAGTTTTTGCTAACAATATATTGATACTAGGGGGTTGGGTTGATTTTTGACGGCCAATTATCTACACGAGGGATATAGGCCCGGGGGGTCTTTCTAAGGGAACCTAATCCGTATTAACGCATGGAAGATCCACGGCTCGAAGAAAACCACGAAAACTCCGAACGATTAGGCCGACGGGCGCGATTGGGATCGAACCCAGCACCTCCCGTCTACCAGCTTCGAGAGCAGAACCTCTCGGCCACTGGTGGGGCTTGATACTAGGGGGCTTTGCCCCCTGCAAGCTATGCTCGCCAATCCCCGTTCAGACACTGTAGAATCTAAAAGCACGCTAATCTGATCGGTTTTAAAAAAATTAGAGAAGATTGAATTATACTGAAAAAACCTGTAGCGATCTCTCTGTAAACGGGTTTCCATTCAATTACCTTTGATTGCAAAAATTTAAGGTAGAATCAGTTGCTGTTAAGTCATCCAATGGTTGTTTTCGTGTTTGGTTAAAGAGGATTAGTTAAACATTTGAAAAGAAGCTAAAATAAAATGAATTAAGTAAACAGAGTCTTTGTCTCTTGGTGTTTTTTAACAGCGTTATAAAACGATTGACATAATACAATTAGTAAAATTTGCTGCTTTAATCCCTTCAAGGGCGGTGGTTCATTTTTGGACCACTTAATTTTAATTCTTAAATGCCACATTAGCATCAGAATATTGGGATGAAAATTTCCCTTTTATTAAGTAAATGAACAAAAGCATTTGTGTATTTCGAAATTTGTTTGTAAATTCTGGTGCCATTCACTGATTTCAAGATTTTACGAATAGAAGTGCCTTGTCCGTGAAAGGGTTAAACGCATATTAATGTATTTATTATTTTAAAGTTTCCTTTCCCTTTTAATATTCATGTGTAAATACAATTTTCAGGACATAATTTTCAATATTTTCCTGCCTTTAACACGTACTCATTTAATAGTAATTTTAAAGGGTTTTTTCCTGTTTTTAATAGTCATGTGAAAATAAATTTTTAATCGTTAGGAAATATTATTCTTTACGCTGTTTTTAAAATTGAAAACAATCTCTATAATAATAGCCTAAGTCATGTGACTATCATCAACAGCTCCAGGCGGATCCCTTCGATTTTTATATTCAAGGCGGCCATTTTGGTACTTTAATGTTAGCCAGCCACAGGTGTGATAAATCGCCGAATATTATTCTATCCCCCTTATTTCGTTTATATTATAATAGTCCATGTCATGTAACTGCCATAAACAACGGGCTGATTCCTTCGCTTTTCATAAGAAAGGTTTCCATTTTGATTAAAGAATCAAAATTATTTTTTCGAAAAAAACTACATAAAAGTTGCCATGATCACAAAGAATTCCTGGTACTTTTATGTTAGCAGGGTGAAAATCTCGCCAATAGCTTTTTTTTTTAACTCATCAGTTAGCATTTTTTTATTTTTCGAGTGGTAAATTAAAACGGTGCTACTTGGTTATCCCATCGACCAAAAATCTGTCGCCAAACTATAAGATTAAATGCTAATAATGGTTGATCGTAAATGTCACATTCACTTGACTTTAAGGAAGTTACACATGTTCACGCCATCAAGTGATTTTTATTTCGACGTTTTATTTGTATTTTTATTAATGTTATACTAATTTATTTGTTCTTTTGTTATTTAAAATAAAAAAATATGTCAATCTGTATAATTTGGCTATTTATATAATTTGGTGAAATTGGTCGATGGGAGAAGTAATAACATTAAAATGTTGCTTTGAAATGGAAATTAAATCTCATGATTTGTTGCATTGTCACATACGCATCGGGTTTGGCGTGATTTTTTTTTTACGACAATTTGGCGAAAACCTCGTTTACAAATACCTGTCACATATGTATTTTTAAATTATTTTCTGTTATTTTTAAAATGGAATAACAATAAATAAAAAATATTAATTAATAGCTATAGAACAAAACAATTTATAACATTTTTTGTAAATAAAAAGAAAATAAATTCAAATAAACATTTATTAATAAATAAGCAACAATAGCCGGGTTACCATGTCAGGCAAAATAACACCATTTTGGCGCCAATTAGGTACCCCGTTGCGTATATGATCTAATGCATCTGTGTCTAATATTTTTCTTTTCATTTCGTTTAAAAAAAAGAATGAAGTAAAAGCCATTTATTTTAAAGGTTTCAATTTTAAATGAAAGTTTTGTATTAAATAAAATGATAATGAAATACAAATTGAATTCTGAATAAAAGTAGTAACGTGATGCATTTCTTAGCATACATTTAAGGAAGGCCAAACTCGTTGCTAAATTAATTTAAAATAACCTTTTCTAAAATATGAAAAAGAAATATCTGTTATGATTAAAATTTGAGTTGCCATCATAAGAAAAAAAGTATTTAAAATTAGAAAAAAATTAATATTTCGAAAACTAATTCTAATTTTAAAATTCTAATACTAGTTTTGAGATCTGTGGATCAATGCGGATTTTTGGTGTTAATTTCAGCGCAAAGTATTCCATATTTTAGGAGAAATTGCTGTGAAATGTAAGCAGCTGTTTAATCAGTCGTTTCATAGAATCGTTACATAAATTCGTTTCAATTCGATTCATTAGGATTTTATATATATAGGGTAGATAAAATTTTTAATATGGTTTTTACATGGTTAAGGGGTGTCATATAAAGAGTGTGAATTTTCATTTATAAAGCAAGAGTTTATAATTCAACATATTTCTACTTTCAAATACAGTAAGTAATAAAAGTGTTTTTTTTTTTTTTTTAACTATTTTTATTTTTATTTTAAATCTTATTTAAATAGCATTACTCACTTATAGTCGACTTTGTCTCTTCTGCTTCTGTCTTTCTCTCGTGAACTATAAGTTGTCTTCTCAATAATTTTTTGTCTTTCTTTGGGACGAATTCTTTCCCATTCTTTTTTAGGTCTTTCCTTTTCTTTGGTCAATTTTGGAGACACAAAATAATCTTTTGTTTTAGGAGGGGGAGGATGATGTTCCTTCTGATCCTTTTCTCGCTCTGGATTCTTCAATACCTAATGAACAAAATCATCCAGATCAAAATACAGAAAAGTGTAACAAAAAAAAAAAAAAAAAAAATTATTTAAAAATGTCGAAATGCAAACAAGATATTAGAAAATAACCTCCCTATAGGTTTAGCATTACCTTGCGAGTGCCTCCGCCTGCAGGGGCAGGAGCCTTAACAATTCTGAGAAATCATAATTTAGAACGTTTTTCATTTATTTCAACCTTTTTAATTCCGAACTTTTTAAAAATCGTTCATAGAAAATATTTAGATCTTAAATGTAACCACCATGTCAAATTTCAAATTTATAATCCCAACACTATCACAGAAATTGCAATTTTAGAACATTTTTTGCTCCTGCGCCCCTTTGGGAGTTGTTGCACCGACATAAAATATAGCCTATGTTGGAGAAGAGGTGGTCACCAGCATTTGCCACTATTATTTTTTTTACTCAGTTTGGTAGTTCCAGAGTTTGCCCCCTATAAACAAACACACAAATGCTTACTGAGATTTAATAAACACTATTGGTGAGATTTGTGCATGGCTAACATAAAAGCACTTCTTTTTACTCACAATGAAATGTTAAG
Organism: Maratus speciosus; assembly: GCA_963932465.1. NCBI lineage: Eukaryota > Metazoa > Arthropoda > Arachnida > Araneae > Salticidae > Maratus > Maratus speciosus. The sequence goes on along the minus strand of OZ010786.1, from coordinate 90,649,931 downwards.
CGGCCAAATATTGCTTGAATTTGAATCTTTGAAAATGCAAACATTTTTTAATTCATACAAACATTGTTTTCATGTTTAAATTAAATATTTTTGCTTTATAGTGGTACTAATTTCTAAATAAACCTTTTTTTATTGTATTTTAAACAAAATCAGTAACAGGTTTTTCCCCGATGCATTAGTAATTTTTTTTTCTAACTAATATAGGCGTTTTAATTCCTAAAAAATAAGATTTCATTTGAATTTCCTCTGTTGCTATTGTAATGGATGTATTTTAAGAAATTATCACTAGAAATTTTGGGGTTTTGATGCCAAAGACATTGCCAAATTAGAAAAATAGGAAATATCTCATGAACTACACTGCTCAAAACAATTAAAGGATATTTGAAGTTTTATATAAAATAAAGATATAAACGAAATTTTTTTTGCCAAAAATAGAAGAAGAGAATCACAAATGCAAATTTTTCTGGTTTTCAAACTGTGGAGTATGCAAATTTTGAGTTCGACGTCAAAAACGTCGCTTCAGCGGCAGCGAATGAAATTTGACTTTCAACTGGATAAAAGAGAATGAAGACAAGGATGATCGGCATTCAGTGATTGCTTTGTTTCGATGAGTACGATGTCTCAGCGAAGTCATTTGACAGATTCAGAAGCTTTGAGAATTGTTGGTAGGTTAGAAGGGGGCCAAACTCAAGCCGAAGTAGCGCAAGCCATTGGAGTGTCACAAAGTGTCATTTCCAGGATCTGGAACTGATTTTTGGAGAGTGGATGTGCAGGCCGAAGACCAGGGCAAGGTCGTAGATGGGCAACAACGCCCAATGAAGATCGGTATTTAGCGTTAACAGCTCGGAGACACCGAACCATGAACGCTACTCTTCTCCAACAACACCTTCGCTCGGCTACAGGCACCACGATTTCAACTCAGACTGTCCGAAACCGGCTCCGTGCTGTAGGTCTGTATGCTCGCCGACCGATGGTATGTGTTAGATTAACATCAAGGCATTGTCGCGACCGCAGGAAGTGGGCAACCGAGCATGTCAACTGGAGGAGAAAGGAATGGAGCAATATTCTGTTTTCTGACGAGTCCCGTTTTTCTGTGCATCCGGATAATAGGCGTATTTTCATCTGGAGGGACCGTGGCAGTAGGAATAATCCTGCGTTCATGCACGAAAGTGTCAGATTTGGCGGTGGAGGAGTGTTGGTGTATGGTGGCATCTCCATTGACGGGCGCACTGACCTCTACATCATTCGAGATGGAGCTCTGACTGGTTGCCGATATAGGGATGAGATCCTCAGACCTATTGTAGTCCCTTACGCTGCAGCAATCGGAGATAACTTCATTTTAATGGACGATAACTGCAGGCCACATCGTGCAAACCTGGTGGAGGATTTCCTTTTCGAGGAAGGAATCGTTCGAATGGAATGGCCAGCGTGTTCTCCAGACATGAATCCAATCGAGCACGTTTGGGACGCTCTAGGAAGACGAGTTTCTGGCCGCCAACAACCCCCACAAACTCTCCAAGAACTGGAAAGAGCTCTTCTGGAAGAGTGGGGCAGAATACCCCAACTCGTCATTAATAGCCTCATTGAGTCCATGCCTCAAAGGTGTTCAACATTGCTGGCCGCCCGTGGAAACCATACCCCCTACTGAAAATGATTTTCTTTGAAGAAAACACCTTTTCTTATTCTTTTTTTCTCATATGCACAAATTGTGTTTTTTTCCTTTAGTACACAAATGCGCAATAAAATGCATTTTTTTCTGCCAAACATGTGTAATTTATTCTCATATAACCTACTATGTCTGTCGACCATGTATCAATCAGCTAAACAGTTTACCAGATACAAAATCCACCTAAAACTGCAATATCCTTTAATTGTTTTGAGCAGTGTATTATATATATATACTAGCAAAAGCCATGCTTTGTTTGGATTCGCGAAGCATTATTTAATAAGATAAATATTTGAAAGTAAGATTTTTTTTATATAATTTTTGCATCTTTATTAAACAAAAACGTTATTTTATATTTTGACGCATTTAAATTTTAGAAATGTAAATTCAGCCAAATATCTAAGAATTTCCTCGGAATTTTTTATTTATGATACAACGAATTTAACAATTAATTTTATTTGTTTACATTTTTTTTGTTGCCACTTTACAAAAAAAAAATCCTAATATAATTCAAGACTCCCTTATCACATCATCGGTACCATGTCAAACTATCCAATGTGAAAATAGCCAGTTTACAGGAGGGCAAAAAAACTGTTTTAATTGTGGATTCAAAATCAGCGCCAAGCAGCAGTAAACTATTATTATATTTTTTGGGTGCTGTTTTATATTCTATTTAAGCATGCTATTGAGATAAATCAATTGAATAATTTTACTCGCCAAAAAATCACATTGGATAGTTTGATATAGTATGTTTATTTGTATGTTTTCAGCTTCGTTAAACTTTTTCAGCCTCAAATTATCCAATATGCCACATTGGATAGTTCGACTTGTAGAGATTTTGTGCTTTTTTCAGGTTCACCATTAAATAGAAAGCAAATATGCCATATTGGATAGTTTGACTTGGAAAAATTTTGTGCTTTTTCCCAGATTCGCCGTTTCATAGTAGCAAATGTGTCGTATTCAATAGTTTAATTTATGAAAAATTTGGTATTTACATATTCAATATAAAATTCTTAAGAATTCTTTTAATAATTTTAATAACGAATATACAGTCAATTAATAAAGAAAAAAGCCTATTTTTAAAAATTCTGTTAATTTTATAAAATATAAGGAAACAAAAATATCTCAAATAATGGGGTGGACTGGACAACAACATGCACTTCATACCTGTAATTATAAATGGTAATATTGGCGCTATTTATTCTAATAAACTTGCTGGTCCCTTTCTACCACTATTTTCGAATAGAAATCTTTGATTTATTGAATCCCCTTTAAAAAAAATTTGGAACAAATGACTGAAGAAAATTTGGAAGAAATTCATAATAGGCTCTTTTAATACAATAATTGCAAATGTTATCCCGAACGTGGGGAATAATAAATTGGTAATCCATTTTTTCAAGATCAGGGGTGTAAAAATTTTTTGAAAATCTAGGAGCCAGCTCAAAAATCTAGGAGCCAGTTACTATCGATAACAAATTTGTAAAATGAAATTATAGTATAAGTTAATAATAGTACATACAAATTACTCGTTTTAATTAAATATATCTGACACATGACATAATTTTTTCTTGTATAAAAGTTACATAAAATTATAAATATTGATATAAAAAAATTTGAAGCGCTGATGTAAAATACAAATAATAATCATTAAAAACTTCTTTAAACACCTCAAAAGTACAAATATGTAATGCACTTCAAGGACTATAATGTATGTCATAAATCAATACTGTTAACTTATTGTTTGTCCTCATTTGCTTTTAAATTTTTATTATGTTTATGACCGCTCATGTGTCTAGTTGTTTTTTATGTAAAATACCAGCATTCAACTGCTTTTGTAGGATCAAATGCTTCTACAGAAGGTCCATTTAAATTTATTAATAATAAACCATTTAAATTTTGTGATGTCAAAGTAGAGCGAAACTTGTTCTTGATAAAATTCATTGTGCTGAATCCTTGCTCACAGGATGCAGTTGCTACAGGTATTACAGATACAATTTGCAGTAACTTTGATAAAATTGGAAATTTAGAATCCTTTTTCATTGATTTGATCAAAAGCTCACTAAATTTCATGTCTTTGCATAGTACATTAAACTCGTACCATTCGTCAAGAGCAATACTTTCAGTTGTTTCCAAATCAACATTCAATGTGACAAAATATTTCTGGAAATGATTTAATAATAATTTTATTTCTTTTATTCCAAAATCTTGAAGCCCTTTTCCACTGGGCCAGGAAAATGTATCAAATATTTTAGTGCATATTTCAACACTATTTTCATCTATAGTAAACCTTTGATTAATATATTTTGAGTCATCATCAATAAGCTTCTTGTTAGTGCCTTCAATTTGAACTTTAATGGACTCACAAAATCCAGTTAATTCTATATCTTTAAACTTGTCTTCAAGAGATGTATTCTTAATGAATATGTCTTCATAGTGACCTGGTACAGTTGATAACAAACTTAAATCGTCTACAGTTTTCTTAACAAACAACTGAACACTTGAAATAACAATGTCTTCTTTCTGGAAAATGAGGGAAAGTTTTTTCACAATTATCAAAAAATCTAACAAGAAATGTGTCATTTGAACAAATTTAAAACTTTTTAAGTTCTTCAAAAGACCTTTAGCTTCTGCGGAAGCATTCCCCTTTTCATTAGCAGCAATAGTTTCCAGATGAATTATGATAGGTTTCCAGTCTTTAACAAGAGCAGTTAATGCACCAACTTTACTGGCAACCCATCTAATAGTGTGAACTCGATTTACTCGATGAAATATCAGTCCAGTTCAGTGAAAGAGAACTTCGTTTTAGTTTTCTTTGCGCATGGAAAAAAAAAAGAAAAAAATCCATAAATAATCAAGGTTATAAATACAAATTATTTTTTATTTCCTAAGATATATCTAGGCGCCAGTGTCGAAAATTTAGTCGCACGGGCGACCTGGTGCCCGGTATTACTTACACCCCTGTTCAAGATTTTCTTGATTGTTAAAAAGTTTTTATGACTTCTGGTTTACTTTTCTGTCGTCTCACCATGCTCTGACTCTCAAAAATATACTTGCCATATAACTGATTTATGTTTTTGACGTTTACTATGGCATGTCTGGCACTGAAAATGAAGCATGTAGCATTTATAGGTCCTTTACAGGGACACTCAAAATAATCCCGTTACATTACGCTTACTGGGGAAAGAAGCATTTATGGTTTACTATAATGAAATTCACATACATTATTGAAGTGTACAGCAAAATGCCTATGTTAGAATATCACGTGCACAACAGTTATAGTTCATTTACAAGGATGCACAAAAGATTTCGGTTAAAGTGTATTCTATTAGCGATAATTGCTGGAAATGTGTTTTATATTATGTTATGTGTTTTAAAACTATGTGCATATACATGGTATGTATAAATTCTATAGATTGTATACAGGATTACCTAAAATAATTCATTAGCAGTACTAAGTATGATTGTGAACTGCTTAAACATAGTTTTTAATTGTGTTATGCATTTCATAGCTGAATGATAGTTAGTATATGAGATATTTGTGGAATATAAGCAAAATCATACAAAGGGCCACACAAAAAAACTAGAAACATGGACAATTATGGATGATAATTTATAGAAGTATCATTTTAGTAGTTTTAAGCGGCTTTTAGCTTGCATTAAATTTTTAGGTTATTATGTGGCATGTATAAAATCTGTAGGCAGGGGTCGATTTAGAAAAAGAAAGTTGCATAGCAGTAACTGCTATACAAAGTCAGTTTTGAATAGCAGTTAGACATTTTTGTATAGCAAGTAAAAAATAGCTAACGTAACTTTTAAATCTTGAAAATTTACAACAATTTTTTTTTTTTTTTAAAGCGTACTTCCCCGCTGTACTTCCATTGTAAATAAACACTTGGGGAGGGTGAAAACACAACGTATGTCGTGTAAAAACACCTTTAAATTTTAACTTTAAGCAGTGATGCCACTGTACTTGAAAAAACCTGGGTCCCCGGGACCCAGGATTTCCAAAAATCTGGGTCCCTTTTTTACAAAAGCGGGTCCCTATCAATAATAATTTATATTTTAAAGGAATAAATGAAAGTTGTTTATTAAGATAAATGAAATGCATTAATTATTGTTTTAACAATAATTAAATAATGAATTAAAACCAGCATTATTTGCACTCAAATAAGATATTTTTAAAAAATATTAAGAGAAATTTTCTTTACTTTTTTAAAAGTAAAAATGCAAGATACAATTTTGATTGTAAAATAATGTTTATTTGAGAGTAGAAGATACCAAGTTCCACTAACAAGTATCACTAATGTTCGCATTCTTTTAAAAAGAGGCAAGGCGGGTTTATTGAAAAAGATATTTTTGCTGAAAAAAAGAACACTTATGTTAAGTAAAGGTGTACTTTTCGTTGAATGAATTGGTGCTTTCATTATTATACTTTCATTATTATACTTGAATTATTTGTCAGCATATCTGTGTTGGAATCAGACATTTTCCTTGGAAGGGAAATTTATATCTAAATCACTAATAAGCATCAAATCTTAAATGTTCTGAAGGCGGGAGACATATCAATGCAGTAAGAACGAGGGGGGGGATTTTTACTGGTCCACCTAATGAATATAAATATTATCAAAGTACACTGAAATCATGCTGTATTTTTAAGAATCTCATAAAAAAGAAATTAAATCCCATTTTATGAATTTTCTACCTATAAGTTTAGTTTGCACATCTTTTTTGGTGCTTTGCTAAATTCACGTTTTTTCCGCGTTACTTTGACGAAATTCGCGTTTTTCCGCGATCCTTTTGTTGAAATTCGCTATTTTTTCGCGAGTCTGTCACGAAAATCGTGTTTTTTTCCGCGATACTTTGACAAAATTCGTCTTTATTCCGCGATTTTTTGACGAAATTTGCTATTTTTTCGCAATCTTTTGTCGAAATACACTATTTTGTCTCAGCCCTTTTACGAAAATAGCGTTTTTTCCGCTATATTTTCACGAAATTTGTGCTTTTTTCGCGATCCTTTGACGAAAATCGGCTTTTTTACGTTATTTTTTGACGACATTTGCTATTTTTGGGGGATCCTTTGATGAAAAACAACTATTTTCGCGATCCTTTGACGAAAATCGGCTTTTTTCCGCGATTTTTTGTCGAAATTTGCGCTTTTTTCGCTATCCTTTGAGAAAATTCGGCTTTTTTCCGTGATTTTTTGACGAAATTCGCTATTTTTCGCGATCTTTTAACGAAATACGCTAATTTGTCGCGGCCCTTTTACGAAAATCGCGTTTTTCGCAATATTTTGATGAAATTTGCGCTTATTTGAGCGATATTTTCATGAAATTTGCGCTTATTTCCACGATTTTTTGACGAAATTCGCTTTTTAATTCGCGATGCTTTGACGAAATACGCTATTTTTTCGCGGCCCTTTTACGAAAATCGCTGCTTTTGCGCGATATTTTGATGAGATTTATGCTTTTTTCGCGATTCTTTGACGAAAATCGTCTGTTTTCCGCGATTTTTTCATGAAATTACGCGGCCCACGGGACACGTAAGAGCTATTTTTTTGCGTCCCGTATCCGATTTTTCGCGTAATTTACGCGCTATAGCGCGTCCGCGGCATCCCTGCTTTAAGTGTACATTGTTAGGAAAGTGCAACCCTAGTCTTGTCACTGTACATCCATATATTCCTATTTAACATTTCCTTTTGATTAAACCAATAGAACCCACTTACCTTTACTTAAAACAGTTTACTTATTCTTCTTTTTACCTCCTTAAGTTTCTTATATCCATATTATATTCAAAGTAAATCTGTAAATCTAATGAATAATTTAATTAAATTAAGTTTCCTTTATTTACCTGTTGAAATAGTCCTCCATCTAACTGCATTCTCTTAAAATTGATTTCGTCCATTTGGAAATACATTTGTTTATGTTTGTATTACGATATCTTTCTTTTCCCTCTTTGACTTCAAAGTTGTTTTTCCTGTCCCTACTAGAGGGCGTAAGCAGTTCGATACGATCGTGATTTGCTTATGCAAATCCGATGTCGTCACTTTGAAACTTCTAGAAGCATGTTGTCAAGGCCGTGAGAGGGCGTTGTTTAGCGATGCGTGGAAGTCTGGTTTTCGTTCGCCTGGGACAGATATATACTCGGACTTTCAAGCGTTCGTGGCACTTCACTTATTTTAGTCAAGAGAGGATGTGACCAGTGGCAGTTATCTAAATGAATTCTCCCTTTTTGCCGGTTTCGGTATTTATCGTGCTTTGGCTTTTGTTGAACGAAGTTATTAGTTATGAGTTAGTTCGTCTTTTCGGCATTTTAACATTTGAAATAAATTCTGCAGTGTAATGAATGTTAAGATTGTTTAAGTAGTGATTTTTCCTACATGTGTTAGTCGAATCAAAATGGAACTTAAACGGAAAAATCAGCTTGCATTTCGTCAGGTATATTGTCAAGATGGTAAAACACCGGTGCCATTGTTTTTCGCTCATCTTTCTGTGAAAGCTTCCGAAGTAGTTATGTTCACGTTTCTTCAAGTTGCTCTTTTAGTACGTATGAAGGTATTTTCATAGCGTCGTGAGAACTTTGGGGAAGTGATATAATCTACTGGTTGATAATGAAGCTTCAGTGACATCGTGAACTTTCCTATGCAATAAGTGATGGCATCTTTCTGAGTATGTGATACGAGCTGTGATATTTTTACCTCTTGTTATGTCATGGGATATTTTTACGAAGGTTTAAGCACTGTTAATGTCAGCTAAGTCATTTTTATTTAATTTGTTAATGAATATATATATTTTTTTTCTTATAAGAGTTTATTTATATGTTTTTGTTTCTTGAGCTTTTAATAAATATGTTTAGTTTTTAAAAATCGTTGTCATCATTTTTTAAACCACCACAGTAATTTAAATTTATTTTTCAATTAAATTTAGTTCAGCAAATCAATCTTAAGTTTTTCTTTTATCGGGGTTGTAAAAACTCAGCGTTAGCGTTTCCTTTCTGCATTAGGTAACTCTGCTCATTCCAACCCCCAGGAAATACTTTGTATTTCCTGACAAATGGGTTATGGGCCTCTCAATAACTTAGCCTGTTTAATAATTAAAATATAAATATATTCAATTTTCTTTAATATAATAATAAAAAAAATAATAATAATAAAAAAAAAATTATAATGGTTTAATTGTGTAAAAATGTATATTTTTTTTGAATAAGCTTTTAAGTTTTCTGATTAAATTTAAATTTTGATAAATTTTTATGATTTAAAGTTTGCCGTTTTTGACCTTGACCGGTCTGGCGTTTTCATGTGGTGGAAGTTTAATTTCGGCCCTGTAGGATATTGGCGATTATTTCGAGGGGGGGGCCGAGATTACGATGACATTTGCTTTTAGTTTTTAATATTTTTATATCTTTATTTCTTTTAGGTTTATTTTAATTAAAGTTAATGGTTTTCTTTGGTATATTAGAAAATATTTTTTTAATATAATGGAATTTTTTTGAATAGTTAAATGTTGATTTATTAAAAGTTAAGAAAATAGTTTAGATTTAATTAGGATTTTGAGAATATTTAAGTTTTTTTTTTTGGTTTAAGGATTTTTAGATGTTTTAAGATATTTAAAGTAAGTTAGGTAAAATTCGTAAAGTTCAAAGATTCCTAAGTAAATTTTTAAAGAGAAATGCTGTTACTCCATTGAAGTTTAAGAAATATTTTTTTTAGAAGTTTAGAAATGTAATTTGATAATTTAAAAGTAATGTTTTGAAGTTTAATTGCAAATTGAAGAGAAAATTTCACGGTTTTAATAGAAGTTAAGTTTTTTTTATTTGATCCCATGACACAAATTTTGGGGTAAATAGATGCTAAATCGTTTTGAATCGGAGGCTTCAACGTATCCTGAAGAAATCTTCTATATATCACTTGATTTTTTTTCAAATATTGAAAGTGTTTAATTCAACCAGTGGAGAGAAGTTATACAATTCATATGTTTAAGATGACTTACAGTATGGAGAGCTTATAACTGGTCATGGTTTTAAAGTTTCCGGTTCGTCAGTGGATTCGGCTGGAGCCCTGTTTAGGGTTGGAATTGTCGACTGATTTGCCTCACTGTTTTGAAACTGTTGAATGTTTTGACTTTTCAGGAAATGACTTTTCTTTTCATGTGAAATTTTACTATTTGAGAGAGATAGATACTGGCTTTACGGGAGAACTTTTTGACGATATGACGGGGACTTGTTCCTATGGTTTTTTTTTATGATAAATGCTGCTGTAACAAAATGGATCCTCTTCATGTTTCTTCTATTATCCAGTTCAAAATATCATTTTAAGGTGCTGTATATTTATGCAATTCAAGAAACGAGCCTCATCAATTGTAAAATGCTGTTTTTAATGCTTGTATGTTGATAGTTTTTGAAATATAGTGCTAATTTTTAAAAGTGTAATGCTATGTTTGCAGGTTTTTCCGTCCGGTGTTTTAAACCCATATATATCTTTAAATTTGATCAATTTTTGAGAAAGTTCAAATTGATTCTGATGGTTTGATGCTAATGTTTACTCAGATTGAAATGCTTTACCGGTATCAATATCACTGAATTGTGTTGGGTACAGATGCGGGGTATAGTTTTCTTTTACTAAATTGAATTTTGTTTAAAAGTTTAAGAAGCTTGAAGTTTAATTGTTACTAAAGACGTAATTTTTCCATAAATATAGTTTAAGTTTCTGAGGCAGCCTCCTTCCCGTAAATTATATAAAATTTAGAAGGTTAAAATAGATATATACTGAAGTAATATAATTTTTTTTTTTTAATTAAATGATTTACAGTTAAATGTTCAGAGTTTTATTTGCAGTATATATTCCTCACTTATAACTTTTGTTTAGCATGGGCGGTTTATTTCCTTTTAAGGTTTAAGTGTTAGGTAAACCTGGCCCTGGTAGCTGAACAGTGTGCTTTTATTAGTTGAGGAATATTTCTTTATTTAACATGGTTTAAATTTAAAAAAAAAAAAAAATAAATTGATATAATAGATAATATATTTCTGAGTAAAAATTAAAATAGCTATTTTTGGGGGAGGTCATTATAAGGTTAAATTAAAAAGATTTGTTTTGATATTTAATGGAGTGTAAATTTTTTAAAAGCATAAGTCTTTTAGAGTTAAATTTTTCTTAATTGGAAATTGAATATGTCTGAATTGTTAGACTGTTTTATTAACATTGTGTAAAAGACGTTGGATTTTTTTTCCAAGTCATGTTAATGGGTCAGATGGATGACCAGGCAGTTGGACATTTTTGACGGTTTTCGATTTATCTGTTTTTGTTATTATTTACAGTATATTTAGAGTGTACCCTGATGTATCCAATATGAATATATTTAAGCTTTAATTATGATTCAGTTTTTAAGTTTTAAACGGGGTTAATACCTCTCAAATATTTTTACTGAGTCGTAATTATATATTGAATTGAGAATCTGATATCATGAGTTGATCAGAATTTGAAATATTTAATTTGAATGTGCTTGAGCAATCTTTATGTACATTTGATTTTTGATAATTGGTTTTTAATTAAGTTATTTAAATATTTGATTTAAAATGTGTTAAGATTTAAAATGTGTTAACAATTTGAGATTGATAAATAAATTAAAAGTTTAAGTTTTAATTTTATTGCTGTGTTTGAATCTTAATCCAGATTATTCTCATGACTTTAAGAGTTTGGAACACTGCTAATTATTTTTTAGGTAAATTGTTAGGCAGAAGTTGTATCCAATGGACTCCTGGACCCTTGAATAGTGGGTTTAAAGTCTGGGTTGATTTTCTGGGGGGATTTGAACATGGCAATATATATAATTTTCTTTGGTTCCAGAATAGATTTTTTTTAGTTGCTCTTCAGAATAAGGCTGGCTGTGTTACAAGGTACTCTATAGACATTATTATAGTGTTTTTATAGATAGTTTTTATACCTGTATTAGAACTCATGTGAGTTTCTCATATGAAATGATAGCATATGCCACATTTTTGATTGAGCAATCAGTATAATTTTTGTTTTAATATACCTAATAATTTATTGCTAATTCGATATTGAATATTTTGTTTAAAATAAATGAGTGTTATGTTACTAAAAATTTTTTTTTTTGTTTTATGAAATTTTTATTTATAATATAGTTTAAGATTTTCTTTTGAAAAAGATAATTTTGGTTTACAGTAAAACAGATTGCTTATAGTATATATAGATGAATACAGATTTGAAATTGGAGGGGACTGGATGGAGATCCTGTGGATATTGAGAATTTTAATATCGGGAATCGAGGTTTTTAAGTGTTAAAAATTTTGGGAAGAGAAATTTTTAAAGGGAGCAGCTATACGTTTGAATTACAGATCATCTTGGTAAAGGATGGAGATTTGCCTATTAGATGTTTTTCATTTTTCAAGTTTTTAAGGTGAATTTCCAATTGGTGATAGGGATGTTGGCAAATTGAATAAAGGTGTAAGGCAGTGAATTCTTGAGATGAAATCCTAGTGTGAGAAAGTTTTTTTTTTGGAGATTTAAATGGGGCCGGCCCCTCATAAATGGACTAGGTAATTTCACTGAATTTTTACTGGATTTGCTGTTAATAAGTGTAAATATGGGTCCCTCCCAGTGGTTTATTTGGAAAAAGGTAGCGTAGGTTTTTCCTAATTTTTTTTTGGAGTACGTAAGAGGAGGAGATCGTTGGATGGTTGTTGAAAAGCTGTTTCTTTTTAACATGTAAGGTCCGTAATGAGTTTCAGGTGCTCAGCAGGCGGCATCGATGGATTAATTCTTTGATGTGAAAGATGGTTTATCTATTAATGGATTCTATTAAGATTTTTAAAGTTTTTTTTTTTGAATTCTGGTTTTCTAGTTTTGCCTGGCGGGGGGGATTTACATTCAGATGTTTGACTTCACTCCCCATCATGGAAAAATTTCCGGGTTATGCTCGCTGTTAATCGGCGTAGTATATATAAGATATGTAATTGGTAGTTATCCTCTTGTCAAGGATTAATGTTGCTATTGGGGGATGTGTTTGAAGTAAGGTTGATTACCTGTAACATTGTTTGGCTAGTTTTTGAAAGGATATTGAAAGGTTAATGCTCTGTTCTCATGGTAGTTAGTGCTATCGTGAAATGAAGTTTTTTTTGTTTGTTTTGTTTTCCCTTATTACTTCTAAGTTGATTCTCATTTTTACAGAAATCGCTTGCTGCCTATGTTCTTAATTTTTTTTTAGGAGAATCTTCGGGCCCGGAGTCGTAGGTAGTTGGCGAGATGGAAATTACTGGTTTTGAGTTTCATTTTTCGTTATTCATAAGTTATTAAAGTATTTTTAGAAAGGTGTAACGGGGAGTAGTTTTGGAGTGAGCATTTCCTTATGTCTATCATGCGTGTGGTCTTTAATGGTGACGTTTTGGGTCTACATGTATTAAGCTGGCTAGTCGGTGTTACATGAAAGGTGTCATGAATTATTGGGATGCATTTTCTTCTAGTTAGCGTTGATTTCCGAAATTTCCAGGTGAATTATTGATGTTGCTTGGCTGAAAGGACCATTACATTGTTAAGTTTGAATAATGTTAGGTGACGTTTATCTTGAAATAGCAGTATATTTTTAGATGGGGTTACGTATTTTTGGATCAAAGTGTTAGGATCTCAATTTTTAATTTTTCTTTTAAACGAGATATAAGTGTAAGATAAGTGCAGTACATATTGAGATATTGGGGTGAAGTGTTTTAAATTATGAACTGGATATTGTTAATTTTTATTTCATTTTTATTATGTGTATGTATATTTTTATTGTAATGAATATTGTAAAAGTGTTTATAGGTTTTTGATGCACTGGAGCTCATTGTCACTGGTTTTAGTCCTTTCACTCGGAGTATATTTTTCAGGTAGATGAATTGAGGTTTCGATATGCTGGAATTGTTTTTCATGAGTGGGTTTTTGAATGGTTTTGTGAAAATTGTTTTTGGGGATTGAAGGAGTGGTATATGTTAGCCATTGTGAATGCCTTAGTGTTAGAGTTGCAACTTTGTGAAGCTGTACTTTGTATGGTGTTCCTTTGGCATAGCCATTCATATGGTACATGTGACAAGAGGGGGGGCATTTGTTAGGAAAGTGCAACCCTAGTCTTGTCACTGTACATCCATATATTCCTATTTAACATTTCCTTTTGATTAAACCAATAGAACCCACTTACCTTTACTTAAAACAGTTTACTTATTCTTCTTTTTACCTCCTTAAGTTTCTTATATCCATATTATATTCAAAGTAAATCTGTAAATCTAATGAATAATTTAATTAAATTAAGTTTCCTTTATTTACCTGTTGAAATAGTCCTCCATCTAACTGCATTCTCTTAAAATTGATTTCGTCCATTTGGAAATACATTTGTTTATGTTTGTATTACGATATCTTTCTTTTCCCTCTTTGACTTCAAAGTTGTTTTTCCTGTCCCTACTAGAGGGCGTAAGCAGTTCGATACGATCGTGATTTGCTTATGCAAATCCGATGTCGTCACTTTGAAACTTCTAGAAGCATGTTGTCAAGGCCGTGAGAGGGCGTTGTTTAGCGATGCGTGGAAGTCTGGTTTTCGTTCGCCTGGGACAGATATATACTCGGACTTTCAAGCGTTCGTGGCACTTCACTTATTTTAGTCAAGAGAGGATGTGACCAGTGGCAGTTATCTAAATGAATTCTCCCTTTTTGCCGGTTTCGGTATTTATCGTGCTTTGGCTTTTGTTGAACGAAGTTATTAGTTATGAGTTAGTTCGTCTTTTCGGCATTTTAACATTTGAAATAAATTCTGCAGTGTAATGAATGTTAAGATTGTTTAAGTAGTGATTTTTCCTACATGTGTTAGTCGAATCAAAATGGAACTTAAACGGAAAAATCAGCTTGCATTTCGTCAGGTATATTGTCAAGATGGTAAAACACCGGTGCCATTGTTTTTCGCTCATCTTTCTGTGAAAGCTTCCGAAGTAGTTATGTTCACGTTTCTTCAAGTTGCTCTTTTAGTACGTATGAAGGTATTTTCATAGCGTCGTGAGAACTTTGGGGAAGTGATATAATCTACTGGTTGATAATGAAGCTTCAGTGACATCGTGAACTTTCCTATGCAATAAGTGATGGCATCTTTCTGAGTATGTGATACGAGCTGTGATATTTTTACCTCTTGTTATGTCATGGGATATTTTTACGAAGGTTTAAGCACTGTTAATGTCAGCTAAGTCATTTTTATTTAATTTGTTAATGAATATATATATTTTTTTTCTTATAAGAGTTTATTTATATGTTTTTGTTTCTTGAGCTTTTAATAAATATGTTTAGTTTTTAAAAATCGTTGTCATCATTTTTTAAACCACCACAGTAATTTAAATTTATTTTTCAATTAAATTTAGTTCAGCAAATCAATCTTAAGTTTTTCTTTTATCGGGGTTGTAAAAACTCAGCGTTAGCGTTTCCTTTCTGCATTAGGTAACTCTGCTCATTCCAACCCCCAGGAAATACTTTGTATTTCCTGACATACATGACATAACAAAGGGTGTGGGAAATATGCATCGCAATGATTGCGATTTAATGCATTTCTTGGATCGCATTTTAGTTAAATTTGAATCGCAAATTGCGATGCGATACCGCTTAAATCGAACCCTGTCTGTAGGTAATATACAGGGTTGTACAAAAGAATTCAGTTATGCTCGTCTATTGGTAGAAATTACTGAATGTGAATTTTCAATCTATTATACTTTTTAACACTTTCCAATAAGGTTGACAAGTGTTTATGAATTCGGTTTGTCTGTCCACGCTCTAACTCACATAAATATACTCGGATTTTCATGCAAATGAAAAATGTTAATGGTGCTTAGAATGGCATGTTCGGTATTACATACGATGTGAGTAACATTAGTAGTTCATTTACTGGGCACTCAAAAGATTTCCATTACATTATGGTATATGGGGGAAAATCATTTGGAGAATATTTTAATGACATTTCGCTATTTAAAATTTATTAAAACTTATATAAATAACTGAATTTCATTACACGAAGATTACGACAGAATATGGCATGCATTCATAGCATTTGTCATTCATTTACAGGGGCATATAAAAGGAATGGGTTACAGTACTGTATATAATTGTTGGAAGTGTTTTTTTTTTTACTCCTGTATGTGCTTTTAAATTTAACTATTTTTTTTGCATGATGTATAAAAATTCTATGCCTTGTATACAGGAATGCACAAAATAATTCACTAAAAAACAATTACCATCCATAGACAGAAAAAGTACTCAAATCAGTTTGTAAAGCCCTGTAAATTATCCATAGATTTGTATATAATCTAGATAGTATGCGACAATTTAGTTTAATTAAAAAACGCTTAATGCAATTTACACTTTCAATCATTAGCATATTCCGCCACGCCAATAAATGGAAATATACTCGAACTTCTTGTATAGCCCTGTATATTATCTACAGATTTTTATACAGCTCATATTCAAAATATTAGAATAATTACTTTTTTTTTTACAAATTGAAATTATCGTTTGGTAATTTAATGTCTTTTAATGCAAATATGCAAACGATATTTTTATTAAGAACCAGGGTTGGCAAGTTTTTGCCATAGGCGGAAAAAACCTGGAAAAAACCGTCCCAGCAAAAATAGGTTTTTGCCAAAGTGGTGGCAAAAATAGGCTGTCCATTTAATTTTTTTCGCAGAAAAAGAGAAAAAAATATTTCATGAAAGAAAAAGAAACTTAATACTTAGTTAAAAAATCAACACTCTAAATTTATTTTTGAACTCTTGAATTTAAATAAGTATAGTTATGCATTTTATGAACAAATACCAACTTTTATAACACAATTTATAAATGAAAAAAATATCAATTTTATATAAATGAATAGAAAACTTGATTGTTCATACAATTATTAATGATTATTCACATAATAGAACTGTGGAGGCTCTAAATGAGTAAAGCATTTATGTTTATATGTGTTAGAAATTCAAATAAACAATTATATTCTAAATTCAATTTTTTAATATAATTTTATATTTAAAGCAGAAAACTATTCAATTTTAAATAATTCAGTAATATCTCCATCACATCCTAATTTTTGCTGTTTTAGCATAGCATAACAATAAACTAGTTTAGATAGAGTATTTGTTGACAGTTTATTTAGAATTTTAGTTTGCACAAATGAAAAATTTGAAAAAATCTTTCAATAGCAGCACTACTTGCTAGACACATTTGAAGGTGTGCGACTAATGAACAGAAGTCTTTTGAAATCTCGCAAGCTTTTTCGATACTTTTCCACCAATTATGAGCACTGACACTACTAATCACTTCTTCTGAAAAATATGAAATTAGGGAAGGGTTTTTCTTTTAGCTCGAAATTAATAACATAAGATATAAAGTTGGGATTAATTTTATACAACCATGCTTTACAGTTTTCCTTTTGTTCATAATTTAAAAGTTCACCTCTGTACTTTGGATGTAACAAATATGCTACAAGATGACACGGCAAAACTGCTTGTTCAAATTGCTTTTTGAATTTTGAAAAATGTGGTAAGCATGATGCAATACTCTGGTATTTTGTTATGTCTTGTGGTCATTTAACAATAGACTGCTGGATTTGAGAATTTCAAAAGAGTATTTGAGGGGGGGGGGGGGGGGTGAATATAATACAAAAATATAAAATGGCTACAGACTACTTACTGAAAGTAAAGAATGTAACTTTTTATCCCTTTCTTGAAGTGTAAGAAAGAGGTAAAAAAACTCTAGCTTCCTTAGTCTTTTCAATATATAATATTTAATTTAATTACTTTTTTATCTGTAACACACTATTTTCATCAGATAAATAATGATAAATTAGTAGCAAAGACTTAAATATTTACATATTTTTAAGACTCATTACATAAAACAAAAGTAACAAAGTTATAACCTTTTGATAATTAAAAAAATATTAAAGCCTGACAAAATACTTTACTTAAGAAAAAAAAAAAAGATATCTGATTTTTAATTTGGTTCTTAAATTCCTAAGCATTAAACTGAATCCTACCTATTTTATAAAGATTTAAAATATGTAAAAATATTTAATTATATTTATTAATTAGCAAATTAAATAAAAATATTAAATGATATGTTATTAAAATTAATTGTTTATACCATTATTATCCTTATTAGCTTAGAGATTTTATTACACATTAAAGTCAAATAAGAATTTGCCATTTTTGACGGTTTTTTCCATTTTTGCCCTGGTTTTTTCCAGTTTTTGCCACTGTCCTGGCAAAAATACCTTTTTGCCGGCAAAAACGCAGACCTGCCAACCTTTGAAAATGAAAAATCGTAGCACACAATATTTAAATTAATCTGGAGGTTGGTTGGTTGTTTTTCGTGTTTCGCAGCCAATTTTTCATTTATTTACTGATCTTTCGATGAAATTTGCATTTTCTTACTGATCTTTTGGCGAAATTCGAGTTTTTTTTCTGCGATATTTTGACATAATTCACGTTTTTACCATCCTTCGACGAAATTGATTTTTTTACGCCGTCATTTGTCGAAATTCGCGATAGTTCATCGCAAACTATCGGCAAAATTCACAACAGTTTTGCGCAATCGATCGGCAAAAATTTCGATATCTTTTCGCGACCAATTAACAAAATTCACTGCTCGTTTCCGCGTCCTTTTGACGAAATTTGCAATATTTTCCCCTTGATAGTTCATCGAAATTCATGATTTTTTGTGCAATCTTTTGACGAAATTCGCAATTTCTTTTT
This sequence comes from Maratus speciosus, assembly GCA_963932465.1. Taxonomy (NCBI): domain Eukaryota; kingdom Metazoa; phylum Arthropoda; class Arachnida; order Araneae; family Salticidae; genus Maratus; species Maratus speciosus. The sequence continues at coordinate 90,631,510 of OZ010786.1, read as the reverse complement.
GAACTCTTAACAAAAATAACGATTTTATTCAGCGACCAATTGAAGATAATCACTATTTGTTTCTGAGATCTTTGACGAAATACCAGATACTTTTTTACACGATCGTTTGAAGAAATTCTCAATTTTTTCCGCGATCGATTCACGAATTAATTTGGGAAAATTCCATAAAAGAAAAAAAAAATTCGCGGACTTCCAAGAAATTTCAAAATATACTTGCAGAAGAATCATAGGTCTGTCTGAATCATAGGTCGCAGAAGAATCATAGGTACTGCATAGCATTTTTCATTATGCAGGACTTTCCTTTTCCGTGTGCTAATCGTGCGATTCCACAAACTATTTCAAACCATGCCCCTGAAAGACCCCCCCCCACCCATCAAGAAACTCTTAAAGTGGCACCCCTGTTTTTAAGGAAGGGAATTCCTATATAAATATTTACAGAAACCGATTCATTCGTGGTTAATATACATAAAGAGGGTTTTATGTTAAGAAATTTGTTTTGCAGACCAGATTTTTTTTTTCCATGAGCATTTTTTAATGTCCGAATTTTCGGACTAATGACCAGTTTTTTAAAACTTTCCGAAACGAATATGTTGAAATTTTGGAACAGAGTCACTCCTGAAAACTATGCTGCGCGGGCTAAAAGTCGCAACTAGAAACAAAAAATGCGTTTGCTTTTTTTTTTTTTTTTTTTTTTTTTTTTTTGCAAAAAATTGTAGCTTAAGACCGATTTTCGTAGCATCATAGTTTATAGGTCCAAATCGTAGCAGCTACGATTTTTTCGTAGCAGTTGGCAGGTCTGAAAATGCCAACTCTGTTAAGAACTTATTGTTCATTAAACTTATTTATTATCTTAAAATTAATATCATTTTTGAAAAGATTAATTGAAAAAAAAAATTTTTTTTAAGTCAAAAATATTAGAATATTTATTCAAGTGGTTCAAAATTAGAATATTTCACATTAATTCTCCTTTAATTATCACCAATTCATAACTGGTGGCATTATTGATTAAATTCAGACGATTTTATTTAAAATCAGTATTCTTTTTGCAGTTTGTTTGCTTTTTCGTCTTAAAATGGGTCGTGTGAGTGATATTCCTGAATCTATTAAACTTCGTATGATTGCTTTGTATCGGCACGGTAAAAATCAATGTTATATAGCGAATTATTTACATTGTTCGCAATCAAGCGTTAGTAAAATACTAACACAATATTCAAAAAATGGAAATTTTCAAAATGTAATTTCCCAAAATGGCGGCAGAATACCCAAAAACATCCGCTAGAGATGACAGGAAACTGAAGCGCATAGTTAAGAAAAACCGTTTTAAAAGTGTGCGATTCTTGCACCGAAAATGGAAAGAAGAAGGAGTTGAAGTTTCTATCGAGCGAGTTCGTTGGCCAGCTTCATCCGCCATCTTATTTCAAAATGGCGGCCATTTGAATTTTTGAAATTTTTTTATATTTTCTAACATTGAATACTTATAAAAAATGTTACATTTCTGTTATGTCATGTATATTAAAGTGTAAAATTAATCTTTATTTAAATTCTGTTAAACGTGACATACCTTGTATTTTTACTATCTCCCAGTCTGTGTTAAATTACGACCGAACGCCATTGCATCACATGCTTTCTGCCGGTAAATACGTGATTCAGTCACACCGTAACTGTTGTGATCTTGAATCACCGTTACTCGCAGTTCTCGGCTTGCGCAATGTTTCCTGCCTTCTAATTGGTCGATGTTTGACATCATCATTCATGAGTCAGTGGCATTCTGCATATATATTTCACTTTATGTAATGGCAACGGCTTTATGGAGATTTCCACAACAAGTTGGTATATTTAATGGGATGCAATGTTGCATTTTTCCTTCTTCTTGTCTTTGCTTGCTTGTAAGCAGCATTTGTTTTGTCATTTTGCCATGTAATTACGGCGTCGTAGCTTTTGCTACGTAAGTATGAAGTCTGCTGGCGGTTCTTCTTATTATGAACAAATGTTATTCATCTCTTAAGTTATTTTAAGTTTAGTTCAGCGAAGCTGACAACATTATTCATATATGTATATATGTTCGTTCATCATTAAATAGTTACGTTTACTTCGGCTGTGTTCATTTACTGAAGTCTTCCACTCACATGCATTTCCATACAATTTAGATTCTACTGTGCATTGTCTACTGAAGTCTCATTTATATTAATAAGAGAATACAACAGGAGGGTTATGGGCCCAGCGGCTCGTAACCCAAATATTTAAGCTCTTTTTTTGTTTTGTTTTTTTGAAATGCGGAAGTGAAGAAAAAGATGGCTCCTGTTTTCCATGGACTCTATCGTTTTTTTAAATTGAACTTTTTACTAGTTTTCCAGAGTGAATTTTAACAAACTTTTCTTCTGTTGGTTTCCTGTGAATTTGAAGAATTGCCGTTTTTAATGGATGGGGGCTGATGGAGTTAAATCAAAACATCACCCTGTTGACTGGCACTAACTGGGAATCATGGAAGCATGAAGTAAAGGTTCTATTACTTCACTATGGAGCGTTTGAGTTCATAAAGCCTGAGGAAAGCGTGACCCAAGAGAAACCTGATGGAGTAAAAGAGAGTTCACCTGTGAAAAGTTCTGACAGTAAGGATACAGCTTTTGGAGTGATTGAGTCTCAGGAAAGCGTAACCCGTTAAAAGTTCTAACAGTAAAGACACAGCTTCTGAAGTGACTGATGTGCTAACATGTAGAGAAAAGCAGGATTTGAAGTTGAGGAAGAGCCGTGTATATAATATTATTTACCAGTCCCTGAGTTCTGAATTCAAGCCCCTAATATCAAGTACTACTGATGGAGCAAAAGCCTGGAAAATTTTACACAACCATTTAGAGCCTACAACTAGAGCAAGAGTCATCCAGCTTCTTGACGTTTTTTTTTAATACCAGATATGTTCTGGAAGAAAACCTTGGACTTTTCTTGTGTAGAGCCAAGCAGGCAGCAGAACAACTATGTGAGGTTGGACACCAGTTACAGCCACTCTATCTGGGGTATCAGATGATTCGGAGTCTAACCGATGAGTTTCAAGCCACGGTTCAAGCCATTTATACATGGAGCGATGTTGAATTTGTTTCTGATAAGATTGAATCTGAGCTGTTATTAGAAGAGAATCGTCTGAAGTTGTCCCAGAAAGATTTTGCAAATGTGGCGTTTTCCAGTGAATCTTCTGTAAAGCATTTTCCAGGTAAATCAAAATCCAAAGGTCTTAGTAAAAGTAAAATTGGTCCTTGTTTTTACTGTAAAACGTATGGGCACTTAATTTCAAATTGTAAACTTAAGTTAAATAAATCTAATAATGAAATGTCTAATGATAAAAGTAATTCTGATGTTAATTGTAGAAGTAATTTTAATAAGTTTGGCTCTAGAAATATGAAACCTAATGTTAAAAGTAAAAGTAATTTTAAAGATCAAAATTTTTCAAGACCTTTGGAAACTAGTAATGTAGAATGTAAACATGTTTTTAATTGTACCTTCTCTGAATTGGAATGTAGTTTAATAGAACTTTCTCCTGAACTGTTCGAAGCAAATTCATCAGATCTGGGCTATGGAAATACCCAATGGGTTTTTGATACAGCCGCTACAGCACATTTTTTGTAGCAATCGAAATTTGTTTTTCACTTTTGAGCCAGTATCTGATTTGCACATGTCTCTCGCAGTTGGGGAGAAAGAATGTCCAGTTGAGGGAAAGGGGACAATTCAGTTTTTGATAAAGTGTAAAAATGGCAAATTTAATCATTACTTTGAAAGATGTTTTATATAATCCTAACTTAAGAAGAAATTTGCTATCTGGGGTTAAGCTTGAAAAACTGGGGATTAATTTTGTGGGTAAAAAGGGTAAAGTTTTTGTTTATGATAAAAATGGAAATCAGCTTTTTTATGCATTGAGGAAAAATGATCTATACTTTTTGAAGCCATCAAAATATGTAACCCAATGTGAAGGAAATAACAATTCAGTCAATTTTTCAGCAAACCAAGTAGAAAAATTAGATATTAATGAGTTATGGCATGAAAGATTCTGCCATATTAACAGTGAATATGTTGTCAATACAAGTAAACAGAAAATTGTTGATGGTTTACCAATGCTATATAAATTGACTGAAGATTGTATTTCCTGTAAATTAGCTAAATCAAAAAGAGTGTCATTTAAACCAATAGGTTACATAAGATCCAAATCTCCTCTCCAGCTGCAGCATATGGATTTATGTGGCCCTTTGCCTGCTTCGTCCCATGGGGGAAGCAGCTATTTTTTATCTATAATTGATGATTTTTCTAGAAAAGTTACTGTTTATGCCCTTAAAAATAAATCTGACGTTTTTGAAACTTTTCTTCTTAGGTATCAAAAGAGAGCCGAAAGATTTTTAGATAGAAATGTAGTCTCAGTTAGAATAGATGGGGGATGTATGGAACAGAGTTTGTCTTAAAAATATTAAGAAAACCCCTTTTGAGTTATATTCTGGAAGAAAGCCATCCGTCTCTCATCTGAAAAAATTTGGCTGCTTAGCTTATGTTGGTGTACCTAAACAAAAAAGAAGCTCAATACGCGAGCTAAGCTTGGAATTATGTGTGGTTATGCACAAATGACTAAAGGATGCATATGGTTGGGGTAATTCTGTGTACTTGGGGGGTAGTGGGTATTTGGATTATAAGCGAGCAGAGAATTATAGAAACAATAAATGTTAGATTTGATGAGAGTAAAAGGGGGGTTGACATCATAAATAGCTCAAAACAAAATTTTCATTCTTTTTCTTGCTTGGACTTCCCAGAGGATGGTAATATCTTCCCTATGATAGATGACTTAATCGAGTCAGAAAGTAGAAGTGATAACACATCCAAAATGGAAGAAAGTAGTGTCAGTCCTGTAAAAACTAAATGTTTAACTCATGATTTAAATGATAGTTCAGACGTAATTCCTTGTAAATTGATTAATTGGATACGAACTGCTGTACGTAGGAAAAATGAACCCAGGACAGATATCTACTATGGCATAGAGGGGACTAGAGTTAAATTAAGATCTTTAAATGATACTATTAAATATTGTGCAGATATTAATATAAAATATGATTATGATTTTTTTTATTTTAGCGGTAAAAATAGTCAGTCAGGTAAAGTTTCAGATTTTTCAAATACAGAACGTAATTTAATTGAAGTAAAAATCCCTAAAAGTTACAAGGAAGCTACCAAAACACCTGAAGCATCTGAATGGGTAGAGGCAATGATCCAGGAAATACAGGTCATGTATGACCGCAAGGTTTGGCATCTAGTTGAGCCATTTGAGGATGCACAAATTTTGGGTAACAGATGGGTTTACACAGTTAAGAGAAATGAAATTGTAAGATTTAAAGCACGCCTTGTGACACAAGGATTTAGTCAAATTAGAGGCTTAAGTTATGATGAGGTTTTTAGTCCTGTTGTAAGTTTTTCAATTATAAGATTGTTCTTTACTATTTTTGTGTGCTTTTTCAAGTGGTTAAATGTACAAGTGGATGTAAATAATGCCTACTTATGTGCAGATTTAGATAAGGTAATCTATATGCAGCAGCCGAAGGATTTCACAACTGAAGAAGGTAAAGTTTATAAATTAAATAAATCTTATGGTCTCCACCAGAGTAGTAGACAGTGGTTTTTCGAAATAGATGATGTGCTTTTAAAATTGAATTTTATTAAACTTAACTGGTGCAATTGTGTTTATACATATAAAAATAAACTTGTTCTTCTATTATATGTAGATGACATAGTCATGCTTGGTAAAACTAAAAGTGATTTGGAACTTGGTGTAAGTTTGTTACGAAAGTTTTTCAAACTGAAAGTTTTGGGAAAAACAAAAAAGCTCTTGGGTATTGTATTGAGTTTGAAGAAGTAAATGACAAGCTGTACGTTCGTCAAAGTGCCTACATTGATAAAGTCTGTATCTTGTATTCAAAATATAAATTTTCTATGAGTAATGTGCCAATGCCCAAGGGGCTAATTTTGTCAAAAATGGACTCTCCAAGTAATCAAAGTGAAATAGATGAGATGTCTGAATACCCTTATAGGAATTTAATAGGTTGTTTAAGTTTTATTGCTGGTCGTACTCGGCCAGATATAATGTATGCTGTAAATCTTTTATCACAATTCCAACCTAATCCAGGTATGAAGCACTGGCAAAGTTTACTTAGATTATTAGGTTATTTACAATATACTAAGCATTTTAAATTAGAATTATCTAGAATTAATGACTTAACAGTTTCTTGTTATTCTGACTCTGCAGCAAATAGAGATGACCGTGTTTCCACAGGAGGCTTTATTTTGTTTTTAGATAAGTCACCAATTTCTTGGAAAACTTTTAAGCAGAAATGCATTAGCCTTTCTACTATGGAAGCTGAATATGTTACTCTCACTGAAGCTGCAAAGGAATTAATAAGGATTAAAAATGTTCTAGAAAATGAAAGTTTAAATTTAAATCTAAAAGAATGTTCATTGTTTTGTGAAACAGGCAGCTATTGCTTTTTCTAATTCACCTGTAGAGAATAAAAAAACTAAGTGTGTGCTCCCGAAGTTTGATTAAGTGATCAGCGCCACTTAGCTGATAAATGATGTAACCTTCAGTTGAGCTTCGTTGTCTCCCGAACAACACATCTGTAACGAGCGCCCTCGCTCTCAAATCAGAAGCTCATTTCAACGATTGCCCCTTGGCAAAGTAAACAATAAAAACCTATGGAAAAGTAATAACAGTCCATTGCTCTATCAGTGCTCGACATATGGTCCTAGCCGACCGGAGCACAGCAAATAATAAAAAAAATGACTACTTTAACTACTTTAAATCGCGAACGTGGCGTACTGAAAACCAAATTAAACAAAATCACGAAATTTATTAATGAATATGAGTTCACGCATTTAAAAAAATCGCAAGAAGAGCAACAAGAAGAACGATTGCGTTTAGAAGGCAAAAAAGTTTTGATTATGGAAATTAAAACGTCACTCCGTAACCTGATCGAATCCTATACAACTCTTCCAGAAGATGTCGACATAACAGACTCTTTGGAAACAGCAACTGAGCTAGAAGATGAACTGGAAGATTCAGAGGTAAAACTTAATATTATTCTTTGTAAATATGAATGTGCTAATATTAAAAAAGAAAATCCTACTGTTACTAACAACTTTAAAATGCCAGACTTACCTCTGCCCAATTTCTATTTGAAATATGATGAATTTCAAAATTTGAAAGCTCAATTTATGTCCATTATCGGAAATAATAAGAATCTAAACTCAACTCAGCAGTTATGGTATTTAAAAGGTTGTCTAAAAGGTGAAGCCAAAAGACTTGAATCGGCCCAAGATACCTACGAATCTCTTTGGCAGTCTTTAGAAGAAAGATATGAAAACAAAAGAGCTGTCATTGATTGCCATATTATAAAACTTCTTAATTTTTCAAAGGTACCGGATTCTCCTAACCATTTAATGCAATTAATTGATAATACAAAATGTAATTTGCGTGCATTAAAATTACTAGAGTTTGAATCTAACGAACTCTCAGATGCCTTACTAATGCACATCTTGTTTCAAAAATTGGATCCTAAAATTAAAGGGTCTTTCGAAATGAAATTAATTAAAAACGAAATTCCTAAATTAGCTAACTTTTTAAGCTTTTTGGAAGAACGAAGTCACATTCTTCAAAATACTGTTATATCAAAAGAGCAAAAAAAGTTCCCTTATAATAATTGGAAATCTGGCACTAAGCCAAACATTGAAAAATCCCTTTTAACAAAATCAAAACAGAGAAAAGGATGTATTTTAGGATCTACCGATTCACACTCTTTATATAGATGTGAGAAATTTAAACAAATGAATGTGATGAAAAGATCAGAACTTGTTAAAATTAACAATTTATGCCAATCTTGTCTAAATAATCATCTACCTAATCCTTGTTTATCTAAAAATAAGTGCCTCTCTTGTGACAGCAGAGAACATAATAGCTTATTCCATCCATTAAATTAAAATAATAATATCAGTAAGCAATTCAGAGTTGAAAACCAGACAGATAAGCGCCAAATGGATTCTCCCCCCCTCCCCCTCTCCTGATAATCAAACATTTTTCGCGAAGGAAAATGAAATAAATAAATCTTGTGTAATTTTAAACACAGCTGTGATATATTTGAAGGATGGTTCTGGGGAATTTCAACCTTTAATTGCTGCATTAGACAGTTATTCAAGCTCGCATTTATTGAGTTCTGATGCGGCAAATTTGTTAGGGTTGCGTAAACAAAAAACTTATATTCCCATTTCCGGACTTAATGATTTATGTTTAAATGCTAAATCATTTGTTAGTACGGAATTAACGAATGAAAACAAAACTAAATCTTATCAGCTAAATATGTTAGTAGTTCTTAAAATCGCAGATCTTCCGCCGAGATATGTAAATACGTCAAAATTAAAATTGCTGTTGAATATAGAATTAGCGGATAATAATTGGAATAAACCCAAATGCGTACATGCACTGATTGGAGCGCAGTTATTCTGTGAATTAATAGGGTCGAATAAGATTAAAATTGATGATTCTCAATTAATGTTAGTAGAAACATTTTTCGGGCATGTTATATCAGGCACTGTATGCAATTCTATCTCGAATTTAAGGGAATCTTCTGATTCTTGTTTTTTTGTAACAGATTATACAAATTTGGAAAAAGAAATAAGTTCTTTTTGGGAAATGGAGCAAGTAAGTGAATTAAAACTCTTAGTGAGGAGTTAAATTACTGTAATGAACATTTTTTAAAGACTCACTATCGAAAACCAGACGGCAGATACGTTGTTGAATTACCTTTTAAGATTCAAATGTTAGATAATTCTCTGAGAGATTCAAAACAAATTGCCGCTAAAAGGTTAAATCAGTTATGGAACCGTTTAGAGCAGGATCCCAAATTAAAGGAATTACAGTAAACTCCCGATTATCTGCGAGCGTATTATCCGCGAGTCTAAATTTCTTTTTTTTTCTTTTCTTTTTTTATATTTGAGAAGAAACTTATTTCTGCGATGTAGGATGAGTTTTCGATCCTTTTTACTAAATATGATTTCCATTTGAAAACGTGGAACAATCACGTGTACAAAGCAGGTGCAGATAATCTTGAGGATGTCGCAAGGCCATACACCTGTTGATAAACAATGTATGGGTACTGAAAGTCACCCCGCCCCCCTGTTATGATTTTGTTTCTCCCGTTTTTCATAAAGCACACCAGTTTGCTTGTTTTAGCTGAGCTGTGAACACGTGTCTTACAGAAGTTTGTGTTTGTATTTAAATTTTATAGTTTTGCATTTTCAATACGTATTTGAAAAATGTCACAAAAAAGAAAAAGAGTTGTGTTAACAATTCAAGATAAATTAGAACTGATTAAAAAAATTGAAAATGGTGCTACAAGAAAACAAATAAGCTTGCAATATGGAATTGGAGAATGCACAGTTAGGGACATTTTAAAACAGAAAGATAAATTGCTGCAATTCTCAGCCTCATCAGACAACTTTTCATCGATGAAAAAAGAAAAAGTATGAAAAGCAGCACTTTTGAAGAACTGGATGCAGCACTTTTACGTTGGGTAAAACAAGTGAGAAGTGAGGGAACGCCTGTTTTCGAGGCCTATTGTTGCTGCAAAAGCAAAACAATTTTTTGAAATGCTGGGATTAGAGGGATCATTTGATGCATCGTCAGGATGGCTGACAAGATTCAAACAACGCCACGGGATAAGAGAAATAGGTCTTTGCAGCGAGAAATTAAGTTGTGACGAACAAGCTGCAGAAAATTTCAAAGAAGATTTTGTACAATTTCTTCAATCAGAAGGAATTTCTTTCGAACAAGTATACAACGCCGATGAGTCAGGACTGTTCTGGAAATGTTTGGCTACACGAACTCTGGCATTTCAAAGCGAAAATCAAGCTCCAGGACATAAGTGCAGTAAAGAGCGTCTAACAATAATGACTTGCAGTAATGCTACAGGATCCCATAAACTAAAGTTAGTAGTGATTGGAAAATCAAAAAAACCGAGATCTTTTAAGGGAACAAGAGCTGGGAACCTCCCAGTACATTATTTCAACACAAAGAAAGCTTGGATGTATAAAACAGTATTTATAAAATGGTTTGAAGAAATGTTTATTCCCGAAGTTAAGAAACATCTGGCATCTCAAAATTTACCCCAGAAAGCTGTGTTGCTAATTGACAACGTCCCATCTCACCCTGGAGAACTACAATTGAAATCAGAAGATGGAAATATTTTTCCAAAATTTTTGCCTCCCAATGTTACAGCTCTTATACAGCCTATGGACCAGGGTGTAATCGCTTCAATTAAGAAAAAATACAGAACGAAATTACTGAAAAAAAGAATTGAAGAGGGAGATGATCTTAAAAGCTTTTTCAAAGATTACACGATTCTCGATAGCATTTATGATGTAAACAGTGCTTGGGAGTTGGTACAGAAAATCCACATTAATAAAATCCTGGCAGAAGATTTTGCCAAGTATAGAAAAATCTCTAGTAGAATAAGAAAAGGAAGATGAAGAAGTTACCGTTCATAATTTAGCGAATTTAGCAAAATCTGTTGCTGGTGGAGAAAATGTCGATGAAGATAATATCATTGAGTGGATTAATTGTGATGCTGACGATCCAGGCTTCGAACATGCAACTGATGATTAAATCATTGAAGAAGCATTAGGTATGAATTTGGAAGAGAGTGACGAAGAAGATGATAAGGTACAAAAGAAAATGAGCCACGACGCAGCTTTAGCTCACGTTGAAGGACTTATCCAATATCTAGAGGAAGAGGATGACTCATCACTTTGTGATAAAATAGTACTTAAAAAACTTCAATTGCAAATAAAGAAGAAGTGTTTCAGTACAAAAAAACAGACACTTTTGACGGATTTTCTAAAGAAATAAACCTACAAGTTTGTAAGTAATGAATAATTTTATTATTCCTGAAGTAATAAGTATCTTTATGTTAGCCATTGTGCGTAGAAACTGTAAAATGTATGCTTGTGTTACTTATTATGTGTATAAATTGTTCAAGTACATATTTGTGTTGATTTGTTCCCTTTTTTCAAAATTTTGTGGATTATCCGCAAAATCAATTATCCGCGATAGTCGCGCCACCCAATTCCGCAGATAATCGAGAGTTTACTGTATACTCAGAATTTCTAAAGGAATACGCTACTTTAGGACACATGGAAGAAAACTCTAATGACATAAATCTTGATAAAGGATATTTTTCCCCCTCATCACGGTGTTTTGCGACCGTCGAGTACTACAACTAAACTGAGGGTTGTTTTTGATGGGAGTTGTAAAACTACTAATGGGAAGTCATTAAACGACTTATTGTTTAAAGGAGGGATAATACAAGATGATCTTTTTTCGATTATGATTTGTTTTAGAAAACATATTTTCGCATTTACAGTTGATGTAAATAAAATGTTTCGACAAATAGAAGTAAATCCGTCGTATACTAGATACCAACAAATATTGTGGAGAGAGGGGAGGGAGGAACCCGACAAAATCTACACTCTGAAAACGGTCACCTACGGTTGTGCAAGTAGTTCATACCTTGCCACTAGAGTGCTCCAGCAGTTAGCGGTAGATGAAGCAAACAATTTCCCATTAGCTGCCGAAGTTGTAAAGAACGATATGTACATGGACGATTGCCTGTCAGGTGCATCAGACATTTCTGAATTTTTTGAAATTAAAAAACAACTAACAGATATCTTCAAAAGAGGTCAGATGGTCTTGCACAAATGGCGTTCTAATGTTATTGAAGAAATAAATCCTGATTATCAAACTTTTCCTTTTAACCAAAATTCTGAAGAGGTTTCAACAAAAACTCTTGGAATACTGTGGGACTGCAGTAGTGATACATTTAACTTTAAATTTATTGCCAACAGAAGTTCTGACTATACAAAAAGCGAAATTCTAAGTCAAGTTGCAAGACTCTTTGACCCCCTTGGCTTGCTCGGACCTGTAATTTGCCGTGCAAAAATCTTCATGCAACAACTATGGTTGCTAAAGTGCGACTAGAATGATAAAATTCCACTTCATGTTGCTCAAGAGTGGGACAAGTTCCTCAGTTCACTAGTTCTTATAGAAACATTCAAAATTCCGAGATGTATTCTTATATAAGATGCATCAACTATCATCTTGCATGGTTTTGCTGACGCGAGTGAGAAAGCTTTCGGAGCTTCTCTTTATCTTCAAACGAACTCTGACTCAAATTCGCCTGTTTGCCACCTCATTTTCAGCAAAAGTAAAGTTGCCCCTATTAAAACTGTCAGCATTCCGAGGCTTGAACTTTCAGCCTGTCTATTGTTGTGCCAACTTGCTCAAAAGGTAATTAGAGCTATGAAACTTTAAATTGACAAAGTCATACTTTGGTCGGACTCCACAATTTCCCTAGCATGGATAGACATATCCCCACATCTTCTTAAAACCTTTGTTGTGAACAGAGTGTCTAAGATTCAAGAACTTACCAAAAACTATGAGTGGAGATATGTGCCGTCAAAACTGAATCCGGCGGATGTGTTATCCCGAGGTCAGGATGCAAAATCGCTTGCTACAAACAAACTCTGGTGGGAAGGACCCACATTCCTGAAACAAGACATTGTAAATTTTTGTCCACAAAAGGACTGTTATAAGAAAGACAAACAATTTTTAAAAGAACTAAAGTCAGTTCCGTTTCTCACTTAAGTTATAATTTCTGACTTTAATGACTCGTTTCTTAATATTTCAAATAGTTATATTAAATTAATGAGAGTGTTAGCATTTATTTTCAGGTTTTCTCACAAGTGTAAAAATACGGTCAAACTTAAAGGTTCCTTAACTTTAGAGGAACTAAGGGTTGCCAGAAACTTCTTAATTAAGAGTGCTCAAGGTGAGTATTTTTCATCAGAAATTTTGGCATTGAAAAAGGGCATGTCTGTCCCTGTAAAAAGTAAGTTGAGATTTTTCGATCCCTTTTTAGATAAAGATGATCTATTATGAGTGGGTGGTCGTTTGGCCAACTCAAATTTAAGCTATGACCGATCTCACCAAATTATTTTACCCACAGGTAGTAAATTGACTAAAATTATCTTTCTTTACTATCATAAAAGAATTACATGTTGGTCCTCAAGGGCTATTAAATAGCATAAGACAAATATTTTGGCCTGTTAATGGAAGAAACATTGCTCGTCAAGTTGTACACGAGTGTGTTCAATGTTTCAAAATTAAACCTACAATTGTAAGTCAAATGATGGGTAATTTACCCCCTGAAAGAGTAATACAAGGGCCACCGTTTTCCAATGCACGTCTTGACGTATGTGGTCCATTTTTTATTAAATATCGCAACCAGAGAAAGGGAATATTTAATAAAGTTTATGTAGCCATTTTCATATGCATGGTTACTAAAGCAGTGCATTTAGAACTACTTTCTGACTTAACTTCTAATGCATTATTTGCAACCCTTAAAAGATTTTTTGCTCGCAGAGGCAAAAGTAGTACAATCTCTTGTGACAATGCATCCAACTTTGTTGGAGCATCTGCGGAACTAAAGAGATTATTAATTCTATAAATAAAAAAAATGATGATGTCTCAAATTTTCTGTCATCCGAGCAAGTTCTCTGGAAATTTCTTCCCCCTCGTTCCCCAAATTTTAGGACTCTGGGAGAGACGCGTCGGACAGTTCAAATACCACTTAAAAAGAACTATTGGTGTTATGAAATTAACTCTTGAAGAATCTTTAACTATTACTACGCAAATTGAAGATATTCTCAATTCGCACCCTCTTTCCCCATTATCTTCTGAATTAGAAGACTATGAAGTTTTGACCCCAGGGCATTTCCTGATTGGTAGACCAATCAATGCTCTTCCTGAACCAAATTTGATTAATGAAAGAGAAAACTTGCTCGACAGATGGCAGAAAACTCAGAAAATGGTGCAATTAATTTGGAAAAATTGGACCAATTCTTATTTACGCCATTTGCAGCAGAGATCCAAATGGCTCTTTAAAAAGCAAAATGTTGCACCAGGTATGATGGTTCTGGTAAAAGATGGAGACCTACCAGTTTGTAAATGGATAGTAGGTCGTATTTTAGAAATCATCAAAGGAAATGATGACAATGTTAGGGTTGTAATAGTCTGGACTCCATCCGGAACTTACAAAAGAAGTATCTCCAACATTTGTGTGTTACCTATTGTAAATAACGAAAATATCAATTAAGCTTAACCTATTTCTATTGAATTTATTATTTCTTATTATTGTGTTTATATTTAGTGCTTTATGTGCAACGATTAATTAGTAACTAGTGTAAATGCCCGTCCTAGGACGGTGGGTAAAAATTGTGTTTTTCACTCAAAACTTGAAAAACTGATAAAAAAAAATAATTGACAATATGGAAGCGTTTAGATGAGCAAAGTTCGTCTAGTTTATGTTCTAATAAACACACAATTAGCATTTACAATATTTCTGGGTAAACCAGGTTTTCCGGCTAAAATACTACTATAACAAAATTAAGATTTCTTAATAAAACAAAAATTTAATAAATATGCAATAAAAGTGCGTAATTAAAACAGTGTGCTGCAACTATTGAAATAATACTATTTTTTTTTTAAATAACACTTTGAAATTGTATTTTATCGTTTACCCCCCCCCCCCTTCCTCCCCCCCTCCAATTTTTTTTAATATGTATATTGATTAATAAATAAGTATCTCGGGTTGAATCCCAACCGTCAAATCCCCTAAGCTTCTGTCCTCCTGATGCAAAGCTATAAATCAAAAATTATTAATTTTACTTTTCGTATAAATATTAATTTTTTACTTTTAAAATATGGAATATGTTTGATTTTTTAAGTTTAAATTTACATACACCTGTATATAGAAAAGGAAAATATAAGTAATATGATTTACATACACCTGTATATAGAAAAGGAAAATATAAGTAATACGTAATTTAAAAATAAGTTACAAAATAAAATGCCTAAAATATTTAAATTGATTACTTTTTTAAAAGAAAGTCAGTTTTATCAATTTTTTGCAGGAAAAAAAGGATATTTTAAAAAATACCATATCATTGTTTTCTGTGAATCACTTTATATGAGAAATAAATTAAAATTCCTTACATGTCGCAAAGAAAATTTAATATGATTGCAACTTAATACTTGAAATAATCTCAAGTGACACTTGGCGATTTATTTTGGTGGTGTAATGCGATGTGCCTTGCACTGATTTGTTAAGAAGAAGTGTCTACTACTGCTCAATTATCAGGACTTGTAATCTTGAGAAGTAATAGCAGGATTCTTGTTTCTTGTCAACCAATGAGAGAATGGATCCTTTACCTCTTGAGTCTCTTCCTGGGAGACTGGTTAAGATTGATGGATTCGCCCCGCCCAGCGTTACACTGGCTTTTATTATATAGAGATATCATCTGTAAATTATTGTATTTACTTGTTGTGTATCATTGAAATATCAGAATACTTCAATGAGGGCCGGTATGTGCACTCCCGAAGTTTGATTAAGTGATCAGCGCCACCTAGCTGATAAATGATGTAACCTTCAGTTGAGCTTCGTTGTCTCCCAAACAACATGTCTGTAACGATCGCCCTCGCTCTCAAATCAGAAGCTCATTTCAACGATTGGCCATTGGCAAAGTAAACAATAAAAACCTATGGAAAAGAAATAACAGTCCATTGCTCTCTCAGTGCTCGACACTAAGCCAGACCTGCCAACCTTTGAAAATGAGAAATCGTAGTACACAAAATTAAAATTAATCTGGAAGTTTGTTGGCTGGTTGGTTTTCGTATTTCGCAGCCATCTTTTGACATTCGTAAAAAGAATAAGGTTTTCAGTCATTGAACTCAATACAGTAAATTTCTTCCTCTGAAAATTTTTATACAATTTAGTTTTTTTTTTTTTTTTTTTGATTTGAAGCGTTTTTTTTTTTTTACATTTGTAAAAGGAGCCTAGTTCCAGTTTTCTAGTCCAGTGCTAGCCCCGCGATCATTTCAGGATGATATTCACAATTTTTTTCCCACAATCATAATCACATTTTTCTATCATGATTCTTTGTTGAAATCCGCACTTTTTACCACGAACTTTTCACGAAATTCATATTTTTTACCACGATCCTCTGACGAATTTTGCATTGTCTGCAACGATTCTTTGACAAAATTAGGGTTTTCTTTCCGCGATCTTATGGTGAAATTTCCGTTTTCTTACTGATCTTTCGATGAAATTTGCCTTATCTTACTGATCTTTTAACGAAATTTATGTTTTTACCACGATCCTTTGATGAAATTTTTTTTCTTCTGCGACCAATTGACGAAATTGATTTTTTACACGGTCATTGGTCGAAATTCGCGATAATTTATCGCAACCGATCGGCAAAATTTTCGATATCTTTTCGTGAACAATTAACAAAATTCACTACTCGTTTCCATGACCTTTTGACGAAATTTGCAATATTTTTCCCTCGATAGTTTATCGAAATTCGTGATTGTTTCCGCACTCTTTTGACGAAATTCGGAATTTCTTTCTGAACTCTAAACAAAATTAGTGATGTTATTCATCGACCATTGAAGAAAATCGCTATTTGTTTCTGAGATCTTTGACGAAATACTTGATATATTTACACGATCGTTTGAAGAAATCCTAATTTTTTTTCCGCGATCGATTCACGAATTAATTTGGGGAAATTCCATAAAAGAAAAAAATTCGCGGACTTCTAAGAAATTTCAAAATATACTCGCAAAAGAATCATAGGTCTGTGGAAGAATTTGAAGGGGGAAATACTGCACAGCATTTTTCATTATGCAGGACTTTCTTTTTCCGTGTGCAAACCATGCGATTTTGCACACCTTATTTCAAACCTTGCCTCTCAAAGAACCGTCTCCCCTCCCTCCAGAAATTCTTAAAGTGGCATCCCTGTTTCTAAGGAAGGGAATTTCTGTATAAATATTTACAGAAACATGATTCACTCGTGGTTAATATACATAAAGAGGGTGTTATGTTAAGAAGTTTGTTTTGCAGCTCAGATTTTTTTATGTCCGAATTTTCGGACTAATGACCAATTTTTTAAAACTTTCGGAAATTAATACTTTGAAATTTTGAAACAAAATCACGTCTGAAAAATATGCTGTGCGGGATAAAAATCGCAACTAGAAACAAAAAATGCGTTTGTGTTTTTTTCAAAAAATCGTAGTTTAAGACCGATTTTCGTAGCATCGTAGTTTATAGGTCCAAATCGTAGCAACTACGATTTTTTCATAGCAGTTGGCAGGTCTGCTCAGCACATCCATATTAAATATTTGTTTTTGAGAAATTTAGTCTATGATAAAATATTTAAATTAAAGTATATTTCAAGTAAATTAAATTTAGCTGATCCACTTACAAAGTCACAGGTGAAGGAACAATTAATGAAATTTTGTAGACAAGTTTTGAGGTTTAAGTTTTTGAATTACATTTTGATCAGTCTTTTTTTTTGCCATGTCATTTGACATGACATTGATGAGACTGTCTGTTTTATAGAAAAATTTAAATATTTTTGAGAGTATTCATTTTGAGGCCCAAGTTGGAAGGTAGAAAGAAAAAAATCTTGGGGATGCTAAAAAGGGGGCTGATTGTTATGTCATGTATATTAAAGTGTAAAATTAATCTTTATTTCAATTCTGTTTAACATGACATACCTTGTATTTTTACCATCCCCCAGTCTGTGTTAAATTACGACCAAACGCCATTGCATCACATG
The DNA here is from genome assembly GCA_963932465.1 of Maratus speciosus. Taxonomy (NCBI): domain Eukaryota; kingdom Metazoa; phylum Arthropoda; class Arachnida; order Araneae; family Salticidae; genus Maratus; species Maratus speciosus. The sequence goes on along the minus strand of OZ010786.1, from coordinate 90,613,765 downwards.
CTTTTTGCCGGAAAATACGCAATTCAGTCACACCGTAACTGCTGTGATCTTGAATCACCGTTACTCGCTGTTCTCGGCTTGTGCAGTGTTTCCTGCCTTCTAATTGGTTGATGTTTGATGTCATCATTTGCGAGTCAGTGGCGTTCTGCGTATGTATTTCACTTTATGTAATGACAATGGCTTTATGCAGATTTCCACAACAAGTTGGTATATTTAATGGGATGCAACGTTGCATCTTTCCTTCTTCTTGTCATTGCTTGCTTGTAAGCAGCATTTGTTTTGTTATTTCGCAAAGTAATAACGGCGTCGTAGCTTTTGCTACGTAAGTATGAAGTCTGCTGGCGGTTCTTCTTATTATGAACAAATGTTATTCATCTCTTAAGTTATTTTAAGTTTAGTTCAGCGAAGATATGCTGACAACATTATTCATATATGTATATATGTTTGTTCATCATTAAATAGTTACGTTTACTTCGGCTGTGTTCATTTACTGAAGTCTTCCACTCACATGCATTTCCATATAATTTAGATTCTACTGTGCATTGTCTGCTGAAGTCTCATTTATATTAATAAGAGAATACAACAATTTTACAAAATGCAAACTCTTATATATCATTTTAAACCGAATGTTAGAAACTTTAAAAGATATTTTAAAGAGTCACGCAGTGTAAGTTAACAACATAGGTCATTTTAAAAAGAAAGTTAGGAAACCAAAAAATTTCCCAAAAGTGTCTGCAAACTTCAAATGGCTGCCATTTTGAAACAAGATGGCGGATGACGCTGGCCAACGAACTCGCTCGATAGAAACTTCAACTCCTTCTTCTTTCCATTTTTGGTGCAAGAATCGCACACTTTTAAAACGGTTTTTCTTAACTATCTGCTTCAGTTTCCTGTCATCTCTAGCGGATGTTTTTGGTTTTTGACTGCCATTTCGGCGATTATTTTGAAATTTTCCATTTTTTTTAATATTGTGTTAGTATTTTACCAACGCTTGATTGTGAACAATGTAAATAATTCACTTCATAACATTGATTTTTAGAGTGCCGATACAAATCAACCATACGAAGTTTAATAGATTCAGGAATATCACTCACACGACCCATTTTAAGACGAAAAAGCAAACAAACCACAAAAAGAATACTGATTTTAAATAAAATCATCTGAATTTAATCAATGATGCCACCAGCTATGAATTGGTGATAATTAAAGGAGAATTAATGTGAAATATTCTAATATTTTGAACCACTTGAATAAATATTCTAATATTTTGACTTTTCAAAATAATTTTTTTTTCAATTAACCTTCTAGATGCTATCCATTTATTTCAAAAGCTAATGTAATATCACTGACGAATTTGTGGAAAAATATTTTTCTTTCCTGATTATTATTATTTACATAAAGAAATTCAGCAATAAACTTTTTTTGTTTAACATAAGCCCACTTTATTTTTAAAAAATGTCCAGAACGTATGAAAATTTTTAGATTAACAACTATCATTTGTAAACTACAAATATTCAGCATATCGTAAAGAAAATGGGAAAACAGACATGAAAAACAAATAAAAAAAATATTTCTATTTCTCATGTTAGATGGCGCTAGTAACAGGACAACCATATGGTTTCTGATCACGTGTACAGCAGACAAAGAAAACTTAGCGATTGTCAAGTCTGATATATGATAAGGGAGTCTTGATATAATTCTTTTAAAATGTGTGAGTATCGTCTGCGTAAATTATTTCAAATAATAAGAATAAATTGTGTATTGGAATTCTTAACACTGAAAAATACTTTTACCATTGAATGTAAATAATTGAATTTTCACAAATTTTAATTCATCAAAATGCTATAATTTTCATAAAAAAGGTATTTTAAAAATTTCATAAAAGAAATCATGAAACTATTTAATTAATCATGATTCTATCTATGACTAATTCCATGATTTATTTTTTCTTCTGAAAATATACGTGTTTCATTTTTTATTTGCAAAAATGTGTCCGTAATGGAAAAAATGTAAAAAAATTTAAATAAAATAATAAATTTTTGAAGGTTATTCTGTAAAAAGTAATAATATTATGCAAATCTACATATCATAATTTATTCTTCAATTCCTACTATTAGTTCACACTCTCCCTTTATTTATTTATTTATGTAATAATAACGTAATGATTCTAGCGGTATGGTCCTAGATGATGGCTATGATGGGATGAGAAAGTGACTCGGGAACCTTTATGCGAATCGAACTCATTTATTAGGCTGCTCGTCCTACATCAGCTTCGCGAGTCTATCGCCGGTGCCGGAGCCAAAGGCGTAGAATTTTGGGAGATTACATTGGCGTAAGTTTAGCTAACATCTCAAATGGCCAAAATCTCTCGTTTTTCGTGCGTGTTCAGGGTAATATGGTGCAGATTCTAATATTTTCCAGCAGAGGGCAGAATTGTTAATTTGGGAGGAACATGTAATTTAATTGGTTCATTAAGTTTTGATTGATCTGTGGTCAAGGCCCACACAATTCCCAGGGACTGTGACGTATCAGCCCTACCCACAGATGCCTGCAAAAAGCGCTTAGATTAGCAGTTTCACTCTTAAGAATCGTCCTAAAATGATCTCTGAAAGTAATAAGATGTATTGCTGGGAAACAAAGTTACAAGGGGAGAAACTGGTTTCAGAAATAGATTTAAAGTTAGCAGAAAGAGACTTCGGATTTTAATTTAAATTTTCGAAATTTAATTTGGAATTTTAAAGGGTTTTTATCCTTTCATATCCCCCGCTCCAAGAAGAGGTCCACCCGGAATTGGAGAATGGTGAATACAAAAACAGATAAGTGCGACATTACAGATTAGGGTTAAAGTTAAATCTAAAGGTAAATTTAAATTAAATGTAACATTAAAGTTAAGTTTGCTAAGAGGTGAGAACTGAATTTTACTGCTGGAAAATATATTTAAAATTTAAATTTTGACATATAAACTTTAAGGAAGAAATTTAAGATTATAAATTTTTAAGTTGAAGTATTTAAGTTTGGGATATGGCTCTCAAGACAATCCGATCGGATTTACATATAATATTTGAAAAATATAATGACATAAAATATGAAGAAAAGCTGAAAACACAAATAACGATAATACTAGAAATATATGGAAAAAAAATAATAAAATGTACAATTTAAAGCAGTGACCCTATTTTTCTTACTTGAAAGTCCTCAAGTTTGTGCTTTTTTTCAGTTAGAGTATTTAAGCACATATTTCACCTTTCTATAAAGTTAAACTGTGTAAAAATATAAATTTATGCACATAATATAGGAATCTTTTCCTTATTTTCTGAGGTAAGTTCTGTATTTAGTCTCTTATGGCATAAATTGGTATGATTTCCACAATAATTGAAATTATTATAAAATACACAGGTACAGGTAATATTAAAAAAAATATGATAAATATAAAACTATATTCACATATGATTACTGGGGAAAAAATTGGTTTATGCGCAACACATTCAAATTATAGAAATATTTAAAAATTGAAAACTTTTCTTCACTCATTTGGAAATGTGAAAATGTAAAAAATATGTTGAAATATAAAATTGATTTAAAAAAAAAAGATGTAAACATTAAACAAATATAACACTAATATTGAAATGCACAATGAAAATAAAGAAAAATATATCGAAGACTATTTACAAGATAAGTAATATTTATCCTAAACCTCAGGGAGGTTTTAGCACATCCTAAACCATTTACAGTTTTTGCATATCCTAAATCGCAATGGAGATTTTAGCAAAAATTTAAAAAAAAGAAGAAAAATGAGCTTTATATTTATTTTTTGTGTGAAGATACAGATGCAGTTTACCTGTAAGCAATGGTGTTTACTATTTTACAGACTGAGGTATTTATTTTCCTCAGTGGCATTAATAAACTAAAGTCATAATTTACATCTCACTCAGCTCTTGGCAAATAGCAAAAATCTCTAATTTTTTAAGAATTCAAGAAGAGTATTAGTGCATTAAGTTTTGATTGATCTGTGTGGTCAAGGCCCGCACAATTCCCAGGGACTGTGACGTATCAGCCCTACCCACAGATGCTTGCAAAAAGCGCTTAGATTAGCAGTTTCACTCTTAAGAATCGTCCTAAAATGATCTCTGAAAGTAATAAGATGTATTGCTGGGAAACAAAGTTACAAGGGGAGAAACTGGTTTTAGAAATAGATTTAAAGTTAGAAGAAAGAGACTTCGGATTTTAATTTAAATTTTTGAAATTTAATTTGGAATTTTAAAGGGTTTTTATCCTTTCATATATATATCTTGTTCAAATTTTCAATCGTTAATAAAATACTTATTATTCATCCTATCAAGTTGAAATAAATTTTTTTAAACTTGTACTGGATGACAATTGATCTTAATGCAGTTTTTTCAAATATTAATTCATTAATTTTAATTCATTAATTTTAATTAATTAATTTTAGTTTTACATGGGAGACAAAATGGCGGCCATTGGTTATTGAAGCATTTAATGCATCTTCATATCTATAAGGGGGGTTACCATAGGGGCGACCCTGTTCTGTCGCCAAATACTGCCAGGTTTGTTGCCAACTTGGTGATATATCGCCAAATTTGGCAGCCAAAATGAGTCACCAAAAGTGACGTCAACTTGGCGATATCTCTAATATTTCACCAAATTCCCATAGACTTCCATTGTAAACCTACTTGCTTATAGAAAATCAACAAATTGAGGTATTTTAAAGCAACAAAAACTACTATTAGCTTAAGGGATTATATTAAATTTTTCTTTGATGACCTACGTAGGAATTGACTTTAACAACATTTTTATATTACTTGTTACGTTTAATTTCAAGTCAAAATGCTGAATAGTTTTTTTATAAAATGTACGACAAAATGTAATTTGTGTAGCCTAGTAGAGGATTCACTTTGCTCATCCTAATAATCAAATAAAAGCTTTTACGGAATTTTTTTTTTTTTACATTGTTTATTTAGTGAAATAAAAATTACTACGCTTGAATTTTAAAAAATGCACAAAACAAGAGAAATTCAATATTCCTATTATTTTACTTTAATTCAATGAAACAGAAATAAGTAACATACATTTTTATTTGCATTGTATGATTCTTTAACAAAAAGATGAGCAAGTACAAGCGTAAGTGTATCTGTCTCTTGTCAGGCCTTTTAGTTTGTTTGCATTGAGGTTTCCGGAGGGTGAGTACTACAGTGATAACCAAAGACGAGTGTGCTTATTGGTTTATCAAATCTTTAATATGAGTCATTTGTTTATAATAATAACTATATTAATTTTTTTATAATGACATTGTTATTAATATTAACATCATCATTTTATTAAGACATGAAATTGATAGGCATAACGTTTATCAAAAACTTGTCAAGTTCTAGATTTATTATTAATATGCTATCAATAATTTTTATTTTTAAACAACTTAAAAAATGCTATAATACTTCAGTAGGTAAGTTTGAGGGAATTTTATTTGAACTTGGCACCCTCTTAGATATCACTTCTTATCTTGCCATTGTCTTTACAGAACTTGGCTCCCTTTTTTCACAGTTATGTTTTTGTTAGATATCATTACTTTTTGTAAAGTTATAATATATTTAGACACTTTACTTAATGCTTTTTAATGTGTTTACATGTGACTATTTTATTCACCAAGAAACATTCAATTTTAAATTAAATTTCCTACGACAAAGTATTTGGCTGCCAATTTGCGGCAGAAATCTATATTTTAATACTGCTATATTAAATGCATGTTTTGAAATGAAATGTATTGATTCGAAATTTTTATTGTTTCTGAAACAACAATTCCTATCAAATTCCTATATTAAATTTTCCTGTTAAATAGTTCAATTAAATTTCCTATAGCTGGGCCTGATTTTTTTGTACTGAAAGTGAAAAATAAAGTTATGTGCTTATGCCACACTATGTTTCATTCATCGATGGGCGCCGGCAAAGAGGCAGTGCAGAGGAAGGACATTGCCCCTCCTGGATTTTCAAATTTAATTAACTAGATATTCTCTTTGTTTGATGATTTTGAAAATAAAAATGAACTTTATTCTTCTCAAGTGATTTAAAATAATTAAAACACTGAGAAAAAAAGTAATAAAAATTTCTCTTATAGACGAAATTTTTTTCTATAATTAACTGGATATTTTGTTTGCAAACAGGATTTTTTCAAGTTTGTACTGTACTATCACATTTGAGAGTTCTAATTTTTTTATAAAATTTCCTATTTTCAAAATGGACACTCGGGTTTTTGAAAAATAAGACCGCAATTGTTCACTGAAAATTTGATAAGGTTCGGAGAAAAAAACTTGACATTAAGTGGTTTTGGTATTTCATAATAGGTGAATATTAAAGGAAGAAAGTATTTACTCAATGTTAATCGGCTTCAGATAAGACTAGTTTCAAATGAGTCAGGTCTTATTCATTAAAGCAATATTTCAAGATAAAATGATTTTTAGAGTTATTTTTCATTATTTCAAGCTTATTTTGCTTATTTTCAGCATTTTTTGCTTATTTTGCTAATTTGCTTATTTTCAACGTGCCCTGCCCGCTTAAAATATTCCAGTACGTTTAAATAATCAATTCTCGGCAAATGTAACATATTTTTATTGTTGCATATGAAAGACTTTGCATTTAACTATTGAAAACTGTTTTTGCTTTCTTTGTATGATCATTGGAAGTGCAGCTATGACTGTTTTTTTTTTTTTTTTTTCAGTTCTCAAACAAGAAGTTTTTATTTAAACAAGTGGGTAAGTGTGATCACAGATAGCACAGAGGGTTTCGTTTAATATTCCTTTCAAAACACTTTATCCTTTTGAAAAATCTGTTAGTTCCACATTTCGCAACCAGGGGCGCACTCTATTCTAAACAAACCTCTATCCGAACGAAACTCCGTTTTATGTACTATCCGTAGATACATTAGTCGAGGGGATTGGGCTGAGAGCACCCGATATAAGTAGGTGCCCCTGGTGGTAAAAAGTGGAACTAAAATATGTAAGGCTATGGTGCATAATATGAAAGAATTGTCAAAGTGGTGTCGACAAAATTTGGAAAAGTGCTCCCTGGTGAAATGGGCGGAGATTAGAAAAATTGCATAAAATACACAAGTTAGAGCCCGGAGGGGTAAATAATATAAGACTTTTTGAAAATTTTATGATTTGCCGTGTGGTCTGAGGTATTCAACTATACGTATGCAAAAATTCATGTCTCCAACTTAATTAGGGGCTCTCTTAGAAAAAATTGCTTAAAATACATATGTGGTAGCTCAAAGGATTAAAGTAAGACTTTTTCAAGAATTTATGATTTGTCTCCTGGCCTTAGGTGTTCTGCTATAAGTATGCAAAATTTCAGATCTCCAATTTAATAAGGGGCTCAGTTAGAAAGAATTGCTTGAAATTCGCATGTGGGAGCCCAAAGGGTTAAATGTACGATTTTTTTCAAAATTTTATGATTTGTCATATGATGTGTGGTGTTCAGATATAAGTATGTCAAATTTCACGCCTCCAACCTAATTAGGGACTCACTTAGAAAGAATTGTTTAAAATACACATGTGGGAGCCCAAAGGGTTAAATGTACGACTTTTTCAATTTTATCATCTGTCGTATTATGTGTGGTATTTAGCTATAAGTATGTAAAATTTCAAATCTCCAACCTAATTAGGGGCTCACTCAGAAAGAATTGTTTAAACTACACATGTGGGAGCCCAAAGGGTTAAATGTACTTTTTCAAATTTTATGATTTGTTGTATTATGTGTGGTATTCAGATATAAGTATGCAAAATTTCAAGTTTCCAAAATGTTTAGTTTCTGAGAACGGGCTCTGTGACAGACGGACAGACAGACACACAGACAGAGGAGCAAGACGAATAGGGTTTCGTCAGATGAACGATTTTAATACTGCTGTATTGAATGCATGTTTTGAAACGAAATGTATTGATTCGAAATTTTTATTGTTTCTGAAAAAACAATGTAATCCCTTAAACTAATATTAGAAAAATATTAAAATATCTCAATTTGTTGATTTTCTGTAAGCAAGTAAACCCAGATAAACCACCAGTAAGTAGATAGGTTTACAATGGAAGTCTAAGGAAATTTGGTGAAATATTAGAGATATCGCCAAGGTGGTGTCACTTTTGGTGACCAAAATTAGTCGCCAAATTTGGCGATATATCGCCATATTGGCAAGAAACTTGGCGGTATTTGGCGACATAACAGCGTCCCCTCCTATGGCAAATTAAAATTTCGCCTAATACATGTAATGTTAAAGTAAAAATGGGCACTCCCAGGTGGGTAATTCATCGATTTTCACAATTTTTTTATTTTTTTCCTTAGTTTTATAGTGTAAACGAACTTTGCACCAAATTTGAAGTCTGTAGCTGCAGTAGATATATGAGATCTTTTTGATGAGTGAGTCAGTCAGTCAGTGATAAAATTATCGATTATCAAACATTTTCAAATGTCATTATCTCAGAAACTAATTATGCGTTATTTATAAAATTTTGGATTTTAGGTAATTAGGGGGGGCCTTACTACACATTTCGTATAACAAGTACGTAGATCTCATAGATTTTCAGTAGTAGAGCATTGAAATTTGACGAAAACAGCTTGAAATGGTTTGTGTAAATAACACACGGCTATGTCAGGCGAACTTGGCTGACACACTGCCGTGTGTTTAGATTAGCAAAAGATACTTGTGTATTCGGGTTCTGAGTGAAAACTTTATAGATTTTCCAAATGTTTCGAGATTTTTTATACATGATGTAACTCAAGTGTACAAAAAACATGTAAAAGGATTGTGTTAAAATACTAAAAAGAATGTATAAGAAGATTATGTTAAAATACTAAAAAGAACATGTAAAAAGATTGTGTTAAAATACTAAAAAGAACATGTAAAAAGATTGTGTTAAAAAGCTAAACATACCTGCACTACTGGTTCAGGTTGTTTATTGCTTTCTGGTGTAGGAGTTTCATCAACTTCATCAGTCACTTCTTTTTCAGATAAACTATCCTTATCTTTATACTTTTCTTTAATGCGTTCTTTGTCTTTTTCAGCTTTTCTACGCCGCCTTTCTTCTTCTCTGATGCGTTTCTTTTCCATTTCTTTCCTTTTGCGTTCCTCACGTTTCTCTTCACGGATTTTCTACGAAATATATTCAATCTTACTTTTATGGATAATGAATAAATATGTAAAAAAAAAAAAATCATACAATAATTAGTGGCTTTATCCATTAAAAAATAGTTTTTGATATATCTTTAGATAAATTTAAATTAGTTTAGCTAATGAAATTAAAACAGCAAAAATGAACGTCACACAATAAGAACAAGTATCCATAAAAATGACTTTTTTCGCTTTTTTAAGAAAAACAGCAAAATCAAATAATGGTTTGAATTTTTATAAACTTTTAACATATCCCATTAAAATTAAAATCTTATTTAGGTACTTTTTGGTTAGATGGGCACCAGTGTTATATATACATATTTATATACATACATATATGTAAATATACATATATATACATATTACATATATTGTATATATACATGCATGTATATATAAATATATATGTATATATAACACTGGCGCCCAGCTAACCGAAAAGTACCCCTATTTAATGCACACACTCTCTTTATAGATCACACAATTTTAAATACCTGTATTATTGATGGGCCGATTTGAGATCTTTTAAGACAGAACTTTTCAAAATTGAACAATTGATTCAAATACTTCGTACTTGAGAACTACTCCAAATTTCAAACTGGGTGGGTGGCGTGATTTTGTCCCTTATACTCATTCTATATATTCTTAAGGTTGTTTTCAAATCCAAACTGGTTACTTTCTGACACATTTTTTAATTGATCTTTATTTGCAAACATCTCAAATCGGCAGGTGCTCATTCATATTAAAGGGCTGCTTCACTCACATGAAAACACCCACTCAGTAATGTTAATCCTATGGGAGAATTTGTTTAAATATCTTGTTTACATGAAAGTCCTGTTTAGAAAAAAATTACCATATTTAATTTTTTTTTCTTTTGATAGCTGAGGTCGTTCTCTACAAAGACTGTTTTTCACTCTTTCAATTTTGTTTACAAGATTTTTAATGAGAATACTTTCACCGGTTCTGAAATTATAGTATGGTCATGTAAGTCACAAATGCTGCAAGTCAAGAAAAAGTCATGAATTTTGGCAAGTCAAATGGCTTATACTGTTCAATTCTTTTCCATTCACAGCATTAATGTGAACAATCAAGTTAAACTTATTTTAGTAAATTCTAAGAGGAAATAAAACTGAATTATACAGGGTGGCTAAAAAGTATTGGTGCATGGAAAAACACTATTTTTTCAAAAATATACGCTATGTGGTGACATTTTTTATTCCAACAAAATAAAAATATAGCAAATAACAATATTTAAACAACTTGTTCAAAATGTTCGTCATTCGCTTTTTATACAGGCTTTCAAATGAGGGATCACATAATTGATGGTGCGCCACAGGTAACTCTCCTCTAAATCATCCCAAGCCTTGATAAGTTTGCATCGCAGAGATTCCAAATTGGATATTTTTTACCCTTTAACTTTTCTTCTAATTAGCCCCAAACAGAAAAATCAAGTGGGTTGAGATCCAGGCTGTTTGAAGACCATTTACCCTTTGTTAAATATCCAGGCATGTGGGCATCGAGGAAGGCCAATGCTGTTTTTGCTTCATGTGCAGGCACCCTATCCTGCTGGAAGATTCCATTAGCGTGATTTTTTTTTCCATGGAGCCACAATCTTAGCCAACACTTCGTCTTGGTACATTTTTGCATTAATCATCACGTCTTTATCAATAAAAATAAAAGGAGTTTCTTTCGTGGCAGTAACGCCTACCCAAACCATTAATCCTTTCGTAAAAAAGTGACTGTGTGACGATTTTTGTTTTTCCAGCATTTCTCTGCATTGAACTTAACAGAGCCTGAACATTCTGATGGTTGTGTGCATTCTCGATGGTGAAAATTTTCTCATCTGACCACAAAACATCTTCCATGCGGCATGCCTTGAAAATTTGAAGAGTCTTCTTGCACCTCATTAGTCTCTTTTGCTTGGCATCATTTGACAAATGTTGCCCACACTAAAGACGATAAGTATGAAGCTCAAGAGTGTTTTTAACAATGTTCTGGACATTTTGATGAGAAATATTGAGTCTCTTTGCAATGGAATTCAGGCTTACTCCATCGTTTCGGATAATGTCTTCTTGATAATGTTACGAATTTTTGGGGTATTGACATAAGGTGGCTGGCCTGATTTCTTTTTTACATCAACGTTTCCTACTTCTTTCCACTGCTTAACAATCCTCTGCACTGTTCGAAGTGGGACTTTCAGACGAGATGCATTCGATGATGTCTTCTCTTCATTTGCCGCCAATTGGGCAATAGCTAAACGATGAACACAGGTCTTCATAAGAACATAGAAAGTAAATAAGTAATACATCTCACGAAAATCCATAAAAAATACTACAAATACTATAAAAAATAATCAGGCCTTTTCTAATTTTGGTTGTGAAATGGCAGCGTCAAACAGCGCGCCAATACTTTTCAGCCACCCTGTACTTCTTGTATAACTGATTTATTTTTTTTACAGATTTTTTTTCTTCAAGACAAATGAATATTTGAATACTGAACTCAATGAATCTATGTATTGCTGATGTTTTACCTCAAGATATTTAAATTACTATGTAAATGAAGAAAAAACATGTTTGTTTATTATAATAGCATATTTTTTCATGTATGATGCATAATAATACTAAAAGTTTAGAGAGTAATAATTTTGGGATGTTTAAGGTTGAAATATTAAATGTTCTTAATTTATGAATATGAGTTTAGTGTCCAAAATGAAATTAAAAGTAAATTTAGAATGCATTAAGAATAATCATAACTTAAAAAATCTAATTCAAAATTCAGAAGACAGACCAGAAAAACTATCAAATGCATAAATTGCAAAAGCCTGTGACAAGTAGTACAGTTGACTCCCTCAAATCCGAACTGCTTGGGACCAGAGGTTGTGCGGATTTTAGAATTTCGTGGATTTCTGGTTATTGATTTGTTTACATTTTTTTAAACGGTAATTGGAATGTAATAATGCAATCAAAATTATAAAGAATCCTTACAATATACTAAAATATTAAAATAATTAAGTAAAGTATTAGTTTTAAAAATGATTAAATTATTAAAAGTAAAGGTCATGTAAATAATTAATAGTGTATAATTAAATATGCATAATAAAACTAAACTTGCCTCATATAGGTACCTTACTAACTCACATCAAAATCATAAAATAAGTAAGTTTTATTTCCGGTTTAGTCAGATTTAATAACTAAAAAAGCTTGATTAATACATAAATATATTTGGTAAAATGATTGTGACTACCAAAGATATCAGCAATACCTTGAATTTTTTCAGAAATAAATTTTTGCTTCCTTCATGAAAAACCTTGAGTTCAGTCATATTAATGAGAATTAAGTTTAAAATATGCACAGAATGATATAAAAAGAAAAAAAGTCTGTAATTTTGACCTTACAACTGAACTGAAAGATTCATTGTTTACATCTGCGATGATATGCGTATTTTAGGTGTTTGCGGATTTGAAGGAGTCTACTTTATTAAAAATAATAAATGTTACTCTGTTTTGTAACATTAGCTCATACACTATTATATTTAAATTCAGTAATACTTTATATACAGTGTGATTCATAAATATCGAAACAATAGGCTATCTCCTTAAATATTGCCCATAGGCACATACTTCCAATTGCAAAGTTTAATAAAAAAAAAGGTGGAAAATTCAATGAGATAAGTTACAACTCCATGGGAGGTCTATTTGAGAAAATAGAAAATTTAAATTTTTATACGGTCCCCGTAGGGTAAAATTTCAAATTAGGAATTTTTTCCTTATCCATTCCTGAATTAAACACAAAAAAATTCCATCTTCATATCTATAAAACTCACAGAGTTATGCCTCTTTAAATAATTCATCAGGTTTTATAATAATTTAAAGACGAGAAATGGTATTAAAGAGAGAGAAAAAACATCATGCACAAAAATGCATTTAAAATTTTAAACAAAGTATGGCTCCTAATAAAATGTTTAAATGCTGTTTAAAAAATTGCAGGTGAGTAAGTAACTCCTTCCTGTAGCTTAAACTTTCAATTCAGTTTAACTTTTGCTTTCTGTACTATTTAAATGTCCATCAGTTAATTTAAATCAAGGCTTTTTCTAACATGCCGATTAAGAGTGTTTTCATAGTTTTAACTCTCACAACTTCAGGTTTTATATTGTTCCGGCGAGCGGTTAAAAAAAGTCTGTATTCTAGGGCTGGCACAAGCCCAGACCTTATTTTTTTCTGAAGTCTTGACTGGGCCTAACTTATTTTTCATACTGAACCAGGACTGTCTTCCTTCTTCCTAGGTTTGCATGGTGCAAATTTTTCAGTTGTGGTCTCGACTCAATCTGTATTAAAATCATTTTCTCTGACTGACCTTATCCATGCAAAAATCAGTAAAATTTGGCTCAGCCTAAAAAATTTACAAAAAATGCATATACTTTTAAATCACCATTACAATTAAACCATATTACCATTTACAGTTAAACTTTTAAAATAATTTTTTTTAAGGAGAGTAAATTTAAAGGGAAAAAAAATGTACAGTAAAACAAGTGAAAAAGAACCTGTTTGTTACGGAATCCTGTCTAAAATGGACAAATGTGTTGATCCATGCAAAATGAATATAGAAATGAATATACTTGAGAAAAGAATAGACTATATTTGCACCTCCTAAGATGGGAACTTGACTATAACGCATTTTTTTCTTTCCTGTGTGATTCCGTCTTAGAAAATTTTACTGTACTAGGGGGCTCGGCCCCCTACGAGCTACGCTCGCCAACCCCCGTTCAGACACTGCAGTCTTTAAAAGCACGCTAATTTGATCGGCTTTAAATAGATTTTGAAAGATTGAATTATAATTTAAAAAACAGTGGCGATCTCCCTATAAACAGTTTCTATTCATTTCTCTTTGATTGGGGGAATTTTAAGGAAAAATCAGCTGCTGTTAAAAGATACAATGGCTGTTTTCGCCTTTGATTAAATAAAATCAGTTAAACATTTCAAAATAAGCTAATATAATAAGCAAATCTGCATCAAAATGCAAATATATTTCACAAATACCAATGTCTTCTTTTGAGGGAAACGACACAGAAGGTTAACGAATCTTAACTAAACCATTTAAGCAATTTCTTTATTTTCTGCTTCACAGATTTTTCTCTTTCAAATCATATTTTTTGTCGATGACAATTCTTTTTCAGCTTGTAAACTTTTTTATTTTTATTAAATTACTAAATAGTCGCTCGAAAGCAGTCTAAACGCGTTCAATAAAATTAATATTAATCTTATTAATATAATCTCAAATATCAAAATAATGTCTCGCGCAATTTTTAAATTTAAACTGTTTTGCAATATTACTTTTTGTTCATTTTACGTAATAAGTGTAATGTGACGTAATTTCTCCTATTTAAGACTTCTAACGCATGTTAATGAATTTATTATTTTAAAATATCCTTTCTCTTTTAAAATTCACGTGTAAGTATAGTTTTTATGAAGTATTTTCAATAAATTCCTGCTTTTATACGTAATTATTTAATCCTAATTTGAAAATTTTTTTTCTGTTTATAATGGTCACGTGTAAAATAAATTTTTTATTTGAAGCAAACATTATTATTTGCGCTGTTTATACAGTTGGCAACAGTTTAAATTAATACCAATTTCTAAAATATGTAAAAAATATCTCTCGAAATGCTGAAAATTTGAATTTAAAATAGAAATAAAACCTCAAAAAATGAGTCAAATTAAAAAAGTTAATGCAGTCTGCACACCGGGAAATTCTAACGTATAAAATGATCTAAAAATGAATTAATTCCCATATATAGTTTTTGCTCCTATAAAACTTTTTTAATGGAACAATTTTGTCCAACTTTAGCATTAAATATCTCTTAAAATAATTATTCGATTTGAAAACTGTTTGCACCAGCGTGTTTATCAAGCATTTCTCTATAATACCGCCGATTTTCATATTTTTGCATGCAGTATTTTTCTTAATACTAACGGAGAAAGACATCCGGTCACAAAAAATTCAAAACCGGCAGCGGCGGTGACAGCGTAAGTTACTTTTTTTTAGAATAGAGAGGTAGCATTTTCCAATGTCTCCAATACATGGATTATGGATTAACAATATTAAATGGTGAAACATTTACATACAAATAGAGATTCATTTAAAAAAAGAAAAGCTATAACCTATTATAAAGCTAAAAAGCTATTTTTGGTCAGAACTCTTCCATATGAAACAATTTTTAACCATATCGACGTAAAAAATTATGTTTTGTAGAAATTCAATCAGGCCGAGCCAGACTCGGTCTAAGATTTAAACATTTTTCCAGGCTGGTTCGAACTTTCTTTTTCTATGGATCAATCCGAGACCAGGTCTGGATATTTCGACACGTGCAGACCTCTAATAAAGGCCTCCAGCACAATTTGAAAGCAGATTTAACTTAAAATCCATATGCTGCTGTTTTATTTCCAAAGGAGAGGCATTGTCTTAAATCAACTTTTAATAACGTACAATTTGAGGATGATCCCTATCTTGCATTCAAAATGAGTCAATAACTCGTCGTTCAGAGGTATGGGTAAATGGTGTGAGTCACGAATTTCGAATTTTAATAACTCTGAGAGTTTTGTAGATATCGAGATGAATTTTTTTTTTTTGTTTGTTTTTGTTTAATTCAGGAATGGATAAGAAAAAGTTTTTCTAATTGGAAATTTTACTCTATGTGGGCTGTATAAAAAAATTTGTTTTTGTAGTTTCTGAAATAGGTCCCCCATGCAGTTGCAACTTATGTCATTAAATATGGCACATTTTTTATGAAACTTCGCAATTGGAAGTATGTGCCTAGGGGCAATATTTAAGGAGATAGTAAAGGTCAAAATTAGCACTAGCCACCGGCCACAGGGCCAGTAAACGAGAAAAAGTGGCTAGTGTAAAATTGTCTATCAGTGGCCACATTTTTACAAGGAGAGAATAAAATTTTCTTGCATTTCATCAAGGATTCTACTTCTTTTGGTTCTAATATATTTATATTAACATATTTATTTGGGATATTCAGTTTTAGATTAATACTTATAGAAACTTTACTGTTTAGTATTTTTAAATAAAAATGTGGCCACTAGTTTAAAGAAAGTGGCCACTTAAAAAACTAGTCCTACCGGCCAGTGGCCGCTAATGAAATTTCCCAGTTTTGACCTATAGGAGATAGCCTATTGCTTCGATATTTATGAATCGCACTGTATATGTAGGATTTTAATTTAGATAGCATTGTTTATTTCACTTATGATGTGTATTATTTCAGAATTTTATAATTATATGAATATTTCAACAAATTAATTTATCGTACATCACTCTACTACAATTTGGGGAACCCATCCGGGATATAGCTGATACTAGTTAAAGCATAATATTAGCAGTGAAGGCAGAATCCAATAGGAAAATATGAATTAAATATTGTCATGAAGTACCAGTATCAAAAAGTGAATCATGAGTTATTAATGCAAGTGTGAAAATCGTAATTATACCCAGACCCATGTGAAAGGGGTAAAGGGGGGGGGGGGGGGCAAAGAGGGCTGTCACCCCGAGTGCAAAAATTGTGGAATGCCAAATTTATACTTCAAAACACTTTTTTTTTTTTTTTTTTTTTGTAAAAAAAAAAGTTATACATCGAGAAGTTTTTTCCAAATGAAAGTACATACATCGTTTCAAAGTTATTGCATTGTCCCTTACAAAACACTCAAAAACAAATTTCTGACTAAGGACGTCTTTTTTAAACTTGTTTGTATCTTAAGTCTCCTTTGTTAACCTTCTCTTTTCTGAATTGGAATTTTTTTTCTGTGCTTGTGAAAAAAACATACACTCTCAAAGTAGCAAAGGGTTGCAAACTGTTAAATTTTTTCCATACACATTTCCTAGATCCGATGCCCTTTGTCAAGATATAAGTGCAATTTTCTCATGTATGTTGTTTGGAATTTCTGAATAAAAATTAAAGCTTTTAAAGTTAAAAAATAAACACAAAATATGTATTCAGTAGAATTTATTTTTGTTTCTGTACTTTGTCACACCTATCACAAAGAGAAAACAGGAAGGGGGAGGAGGGAACCAAATTGAAACTTTGCCCCAAGCACAGTTTTCTCTTTGTATAGTCCTGATCATACCTCTCCAAGTACAGGTCTAGAAGATAAACAAGATGGGAACCCTAAATAAAGCTAGAAGAAGCGATCTCATAAATTTATATGAGGAATGCGGGATTCAACTGATTTACCAAAAAAAATAAGATAATTGAAAAAAAGAATGTATAGCTTATTTAATTAATCTAATGCTCCTAGATGTGATTAATGTAATAACTAGAGAAAATTAGCCCAAAATCCATGATTACGATCATATAAAAGTATCCTTTTGAAATGATACAAGCTACCCAGAAGAGTATAGGCAAAAATTTTTCTCACGTAAAAAGGAACCATCAGCTAATTGGTGTGATTTCACCCACGAAATCAAGTTACACTTTCAACAATAGATTGAAGGTCTTCAAGTATGTAATTTTGACGAATTATCTGAATTAATCGTAGTTAATCAAATTGGACATAATTTGCCTGCGGAAACAAAGGAGCCTTTTCCTGAGGAGCTTTTAGTAGTAAAAAAAATTGGTGACTTAGTCAATAAATTGGATTTTTATGAAACGGCATGAAGAGTTTGCACAAAATCAAAAGTAAAAAATATAAGTGGCAGTTTAAAGGACAAAAGATTCAGAGTGGCTGGCTATGCCACTGAAAAAGGACGCCAAATTCATAAGGACGGTATGAATCACAGAAAAGATGGTCACATATTAGTGTGTTTTAAATGTAACATGCCTGGACATGCGAGTGCGAAAGGCACCACTTGGAATAGAACACATCAAGAATATTCAAATGTTCACCCACAATGTACTCAGAATTGTCGAGAAACGAAATCCCAAGAATGGAGCCAAAACACGCAAAGAAAAATAGTTAATATAGGCACATTAAATGGAAAGGAAGGTAGAACCCTAGTCATCCAGAGAATGAAAATAAATATAATTATTGATAAAGGAAGCGGCATTTCAATCTTGATCATACTGCAATTAACTCGCCAAAGCTTACCAGTGATAATATATCTATATCAGGCATAAGTGGAAAAGACATTAGGCCAATTGGTTTCTTCTTGCATAAAGTCTATGTGGGCAATATAGAAGTACAAGATAAATTTTATGTGGCCCAAGAGATGGATCATGATTTAATGATAGGTAGAAAAGTAGTCGAAGGCTTAGATCTAAGAGTAGTAGAAGACGTTGTTAGAATAATAAATAACAATAGGGTGTGATACATTAACACCTTAATTCTCGCTCCCGTCAATATCACGGGCAGAGGTGTCCTTCGTTATTTCTCGCTCCCGTCATATTTCCGAGCTGGAGATTTATTGCTGGAAAAAAGTTCTGAAACCAGAAAAATTTAACTGGCATTTCGGTGTGAAGTCTTTGAATATTACTACCTGGGTTCGGCTTTTGCGCTGACTGTAATGTTGGGCTTTGTATTGCATGTTTCGAAATATGTAACACTCAAAAAATTATTAGTAATCAGAATTTAATGTATGTATATTATTTCAAATGTTATTTGTAAAAATGTGTGTGATGATGATAAATAAAGATCTAAGATGTGAAAAATAAAGGTTTTATTCGCATTAATTTGTACGGTGAAAACCAAACATTCAGACACAGAATTATCGCATGATGGCTTTTCTACAAATATGAATTTGTTCTATAACATCTTTTTTTTTTTCGCCTTAAAAAAAAAAACTAATTGCATATTTTATTTAGAAACCTTATAATTATTCAATTTCTGTAATAAAATAAATAGGTACTTTTTTGATGGTTTTTCCAAATATTAAGCGACCGTGAAGGGGTTAAAATTAATGAAATCTCTCCCAAAATAGAGGAAACAGCCACATCAAATATAATCAGAAATATTCACAGAGCAAATACGATACATTATTAAAATTAATGAAATTCCTCCCCAAACAGAGGAAATAATAGCCACATCAAATATAAGCAACAATAATCGAAGTTGGGACAATATAGTTAATTATTGATTGTGTAAATGCCTTTATATATTCGACTCATATCAGGAAAACAGCTAACAAGGAAAAAACACAGGAATTTATAAAATCATACAAACCGAATAAAGCAAAAGATACTGGGTTAATAATGAAAATACTACTGGCAGATGAAAAACCTATCTACAAATGTCCAAGGAGATTCCCTCTAGTTGAGTTGGAAATCATCAATGAGCAAGTATAGCAGTAGTTAGAAAATGGGATCATTAGACAGAGTTACTTAGATTTTGCGGCACCAAAAGTCCTTGAGTAAGAAAAAAGATGAATTGCACCGATTATGTATAGATTATCGGGAACTAAATGGAAAAATAATAAAAGATCGCTAAGAACAGAAATATCAAAGAAAAAAGTGATAGCACAACAAAGCCTAAAAGAAAAACAGTCAGAAAAGAAAAGTCCAAAAACATTTTTGATCAGAAAAAAAGATGATCTGATTAGAAATATTGTAAGAAATGTTAAGGAAAACAAAAATATCAATGCAAAAAAATCTACCAGCAAATCTTTAGTTCAGTCTCAAGTATCCAGTGACAAATCCAAGTGGTATAAATATGTGCCAAATTTATAAAGAATTATCAATAGCACAATAATGCAAAGTACCAAGTACAGTCCTTTTGAGTTAATGATAGGAGTTAAAATGAAGGACAGTGACATACAAGATATCAAAAGAATTTTGGAAGAAGAAAGTGTATTATGAAGGAATGCGAAGCCATGAGAGAAGATGTGAAGAAAAAATTGCTCAAAATACAGGAAGAAAACAAGATTCAATTTATAAAGAGAAAAAAAGTCAAGAAAGTATGAGGTAGGAGATATCGTAGCTATAAAGAGGATACAGTTTGGAAACATTACAAAACTGAAAGAAAAATACTTGTGCCCATATGACATAACAGCTAAAAATCACGATCGATATGAAGTAGAAAAAGTAGGAGATGATGAAGGTGCAGGAAAGACGTCAACTGGAGCTAAATATATGAAGCCGTGGCCTATGGGTTAAAGTCCTGAATAAGTTATCATAGATTAAATATATGTGTGTGTGCTGAACATGTAATACTGTGTTGTAATCTAAATTTTCTGTACAAGAAAGAATATACCTCTAAATTTAGCTAGATAAGCATAAATATAGAACAAACCAAAATGTTAACATGGAGACGCAATCAATTCAGGCTGACCGATTTGTAGGATTTGAAATTAGATAGCACTGTTATTTTCACTTATGACGTGCATGATTAGAAAATTAACTAACTCTCTGGTATTATCATTGCTTATAATTTGAATGCATGAGACATCATAGCAAAATTCATGGATCACAAGAACAATGACTTGGAAATTTGAAAATCAGAAAAGAGGAAGTCTCTTATTTTTCATCAATGATGAAGCATTGACATGAAAGAGGTCAATAAAGCAACTGGCTCTACTACACCTAATGGAATGTTCTATAGATATTGTATAAACTACTGTTTTTAAGTATTAATCCTAGTATATTTGAAAAGCTAGTTATAGTACCTTGCAAAATTAAGTTTCTTTGAGAGATTAAAAGTCAAGTTTGTATTATTTCAGCATTCTATAATTATTTGACTATTTCAATAAATTAACGTATCACAAATCACCCTACTACATATATGTTCATTACACATAAATAATTTTAGGTTTATGCTTCATTGACATAATTTTTATAAACCCTTTGTTTTTATCAGTGTTGTATTCTATTAAAATGCATGTTTATTACTATGAGTAAAGGTAAACAAACAGTAGTGCTACTTTCTCTGCCTACCAACAATTTGTAATCCCCCAATAAAAAAGTCAGAAGGGAGTCCCCACCCCCCCACCCCCTTAAAAATTTCAATCTTACAACCTGCATATGCTTAAACAAGATCTCAATATGAATTATACCTTTGTTTTAGAAGAATTTAATTTCAGAATGTTCATTTGGCAAACCAAATTGTGTATGTCATAAAATCTTTTGACAAAATAAAATCACTTCTTCATCGAAAAGGAAAATCTTGATACAAAAGATAATCTATAAATGATGTATATTAATTAGTTTATTACACTTGTCAATATGAAATAAACAGTTTATCACAATTGGTACTAATAGAAACATATCAAATTTATTTATTTATCTATTTTCATATAAATAAAGTCATGAATGCTATATATTAATTCAAACAAAATTATTTTTAAATATTAATATTAAATATTTACCTGCTGCTCCAATTTTCTTACTTTCAAATACTCAATCAAAGGAGTTGTCATTTTTGGAACACCATTATTAGCTAAAAACAAGAATTTTCAATGTTAAAAAAAAAAAAAAAAAAAAAAAAAAAAAAACAATTTTTTTAATATTAAGCATGCATTACATATTTTTTTTTTTTTCAAATTTCTAATTAGTTTTAGAATTTTACATCCAAATACTAAGCTCCTTTAAAATGTTAGAGCTTTATTATTATAACCATATCAATAAATAAACAAAGTAAATAAATAGCCCGGTAGCAGAAAGTTCGAGACGCGCGACGTGCGTCGCAGATTTATTTTGGACCTTACAGATAAATTTGCCAACTTGAAAAAAAAAAAGTATTTCCTTAAAAAAAAAAAAAAAAAAAAAAAGTACGAAAATTCTGACAAAAAATATCGCGAATTCGACAAATGGTCGTCGAAAAATATCAATTTTGGCAATCGTTCGCATAAAAAATCGGTAATTTATAGCCAAAGGGTCGCTATAAAAACGTGAATTTCGTCAAAAGAGACCGGAAAAAAAACATGAATCTCGTCCCAGGGTTCTAGAAAAAAAGCAAATTTCTGTCACAGGATCGCGGAAAAAACACGAATTTCGTCAAAGGATCGCGGAAAGAATGCGAATTTAGTAAAAGGATCGCGGAAAGAACGCGAATTTAGACAAACGATTGTGGGAAAAACTCAAATTTAGTCAAACGATCGCGAAAAAACGCAAATTTATGTCAAAGGATCGTGAGCAAACGCAAATTTATGTCAAAGGATTGCGGAAAGAAGGAGGAATTTCGTCAGAAGATCTCGAAAAGCGTAAATTTCTGCCAAAAGATCGCTGTACAAACTTGAATTTTATCCAAAAATCCCGAAAAAACGTGGATGTCGTTCCAGGGGCGCAACAAAAACGCAAATTTCTGTCACAAAATCGCGGAAGAAACTTGAGTTTCATCAAAGGATCGAGGAAAAAACACGAATTTAGTCAGACAATCGAGGAAAAAATGCAAATTTCTGTAAAACGATCGCGAAAAAACGTAAATTTTTGTAAAATGATCGCGAAAAAACGCAAATTTTATTAAAACATTCGCGAAAAAACTCAAATTTTTGTAAAACGATCGCGAAAAAACGCAAATTTCTGTCAAAGGATCACGAAAAACGCAGATTACTGTCAAAGGATCGCGAAAAAAGAAAAATTTATGTCAAAAGATCGGAATTAAATTTGCAGAATTTCGTCAAAAAATCGCAAAAAGTGCAAATTTCTGCCAAAGGATCACTGTAAAAATGCGAATTTCGTCAAAAGATCGCGGGAAAACGTTAATTTCGTCCCAGAGGTGTCGAAAAAACGAGCACCCAGAGGTGCTGTCGTAGAATCGCAGAAAAGACACAAAGTTCGTCAAATTATCGAGGAAAAAACACGAAGTTCGTAAAGGATCACGAAAAAAAGCTCAACTTTGTCAAAGGATCGCGAAAAAACGGCAAATTTCGTCAAAAGATCGAGATAAACGGCATATTTCGCCAAAAGATCGCGAAAAAACCCAAATTTCATCAAAAGTGCGCAAGAAAAACACATAATTAGTGCCGGTAGTGGATTTTCGCTCCCTTGCCCCCTCCCCCCCCCCCCCCTTCTTTCTTTCTTTTTTTTTTTTTTTTCATAATCACCCCTGGTATTAATCAGTAAGAACGCTGTTTATTTTAACACTCATGATGTTTGTACATAAGAAAATGTAACACGCTACTCCCGCAGACAATTTTCATCCCACTAAATTGCTGTCGCAGACACAACCATAACTTTCTGCTACTGGGATAAATAGAAATATATATTTAAAATTTTCATAAGAGGCAATCATAGTGCACAAGATATTTAAATTAATATTATTTAATGTTGTACACTTCAGTAGAAATTTCACACAGCACGGCACAAAGATGAGTTGTGGAAGTATTTTCCCTAAAATATGGATGTTTCGATATTAAAAAAGAAATCAAACAACTGAAGAATGAAACAATTATATAAGTATTCTTAATAACATGAAAATAATATAAAAAAAAATTAAGATTTTACAGAAAAAAATCATGATAATTTAAATAAAATATTTAGAAGAAATGACAATGTTTTGCCAAATTTTAGCATCAGGGCAGCATCAATACTTGTTGGAGACAATCAAATAAATTTGTACATTCTTTTCAAATTATGCATTTATCTAAATAATTGCGATTCTAATACATTTTAAAAAATATATAATAATGAGCAGAATGGAGAATCTCAGATAATTGGAACTCAATTTGGCATATTTTATATTGTTTTGATGCAACACTAGATGCAGACTGAAAATCAGGAGTAATATTTTGCACTGAGCATAGAATGCCATAAGGTTCATGCAGTATAAATTAAACAAAAACATAATTTGAAGAACAAATTAAAAAAACAAAATTTATTTGCTACATTGTTTAAGCCCGAGAAAGGACAGATATTAAGTTATTTCATTCAATTAGTTCTACATTTAATGTTAAATTTTTGTAACAAATTAGTTAAGCCAATTGAAGATTAAAAAAATAAAAATAAAATTCATACAATATGATACTTAAAACACCCTAAAAAATTAGATTCCGTTCAAACGAAATCAAAATAAATCTTAGACTTCTTCCATTTTTAATTGAAAATATTTGTATTGCAGATTTTGTATTATGTTTATGACAATTGTGCATAAAATGTGCATGCAAAATACAAAACTTAAAAAAAGTCCAAGATTTATTTCGATTTCATTTGAACGGAATCTAATTTTTTAGGGTGTTTTAAATATCATATTGTATGAATTTTATTTTTATTTTTATTTTTTAATCTTCAATTGGCTTAACTAATTTGTTACAAAAATTTAACATTAAATGTAGAACTAATTGAATGAAATAACTTAATATCTGTTCTGTCCCTTCTCGGGCTTAAACAATGTAGGAAATAAATTTTGTTTTTTTAATTTGTTCTTCAAATCATGTTTTTGTTTATTATGTCAAGTTCTTTAATAACTACTGCAATCAGATGAACGCATTTCAAAATTAAAAGACAGTATCATCATCAGGCTTTGATGTATGCGGTATTGCATCAGTATGTGGGATGCAGTTTACCAATGTGTAATTCAAAATGTTTCACCACCGTAGTAATGCAGGTTGCAGTAGTTTGCACAAAAACTTCTAATCTGAACGTAAAAAATCTATAATCAAAACATAAAAAATTAACTTCACTTAAATTTAGATACCCTATTTCCCACTCAGAAACGCTATGAATGTAAATGTAAATTGTGTTGAATCCTTACTGCTAATATTTAACAATATTATAGTTGTGATGCAGTAAAAAATAAAAGTTTTACTTAAATTTTTAGACCTTATTCTCTCCCAAGGGATGGTGTAAACACATCAGAAAATTATTACCTAAGTTTAACTTGGGATATAAATAGTTCTCATCTGAGAAGAAAAAAAATACATTTTAAAATTTAAGTTATGTAATTCCACACTAAGTTCGCTCCCTGCGTAAAAATAGCTATCCATTAGAAACTTTTTACTAAAATATAAACTTGACCAAAGCAAAAACTTATTCTGATAATATCCTTTTTATTTCCACTATGACACCATATTCACCTTTTTAATATTTGGGAAAAAAAAAAAAAAAAACTAGCTCAATTTAATATTTCACGTGAAAATCTTTCAACTAAAAAGAAATAAATTATTATTACGGCTTTTGAAATTTTCGCAACAATGAAGTAAAAATGTTACTTTTTCTATTATTAAGAAAAATATTTGAATAATGTAAAAACAAATTGGCCCATGTTACTCTCTGGGTTATAATTCACCCATATGCAAAGGCATTTCTCCATTCATTTTGAACCTGACATCAGGCAAACGTTTTTACATTTTAAATTTATAATATCATTAGAATTAGTAAAGAATAAAAAATGAGTGGCATCAAGGACAAAAAGATGGGAAGAAAAATTTAAAAAGTTATGATCTCCATAGGCTTTTCCATGTTAAATTAACATTGAGAAGTGACACTGGAAATAAATAAGTATAAATATTTTTAAGACTACATCTAAATTTCACTTTTTAAACATCCCACATAAAATTCTGTTAGCATTTGAAAATAACGCTTTTTCTTCATTTAGCACAAACCCTGCTAATTACGGTCAATTAGCCTCTAAATTATTAATTATAACTTATTACAAATTATTAATTTCTAACAATTCAGTGCATATTAAGCTTTTTTTCTTTACATAATTTGAAAATGTGCCAATCAACAAATATAATTTAAAAAAAAAATAACTTAAACATTACGCCCTACAAGAAAAACAAGTATATGCTAGAAATAAAATTTAATAATCTCTCAATATAATATTATCACACCTTTCAATTCTTTTTCTCTGCTTTCTATTTCTTCTAAATAAACCTCAGCAGATGGAAGAGTTACTTCATCAGGATTTGCAAGACTTTCAAGAAACTTCAGGTAATCAGGATCTATGATAATGTTTAGGGGAAAATGAAAAACAAAGAAAACATTAAATAACTGAAAGTAAAAAAGAATTTAAGATCAGCTACATTGATCATAAGATAACATATTCTCAGTAGCATATTGAGAATGTGTTATGAAATAAGTATAAACTACAACCACTTGTTTTTTAAAATTATCAATTTTAATCATAAAAAACAAGGAAAAGAAAAAAAAATATCTTAGTACATTTAAGACTTACATTTTGTCTTAAAACTAACATCAGTAAATCCAGTAACAACATTTGTGTTACATACGATGGTGATTCATGTGAAATTATTTAAAGAAAAAAAAAAGTTTGTGTGTGTGTGTTTTTAGAATTGTTTAAAGAAAAGAAAATGTATTGCTTGCAGGAGGGGTGTGTTGGATTTGAAGTGAACCAGTCATTGTTTTAAGCATACACATACAATTTTAGGATCTGTGTACTGCTCGCTTTTTCTATCATTAAGTCTGTGATTTATTATCTTTCTAACCTCAAAGTCTGCAAGCGTAACTTAGAGATGATGGAATTGCTGTGTGCTAAGTGACAAATCTATCTGTGTGACATTTAATTATCACTGTGTGTTAAATGTTTTGAGCATGTTCAATAAAAATGTTTGTTTGTTTTTTAAGATTTATGAGTCTGAATGCCTATAAAAGGAACAACATTTATGATCACCTACAGAATGTGGAAAATAGTGTCCATGGTTTTTGCAGTTCTTTTATAAAGCTGCAAAAGCAACATCCATAAACAACTTATAATGGCTGTTTATGGGGGGTAATTATTGTAGTGATTTGTGAAACATTTTTGTAATGCAGGAGTAAAAGCAGTAATTTCAATATACATAACATAGCAATGAAATTTAAATATACTGTTATAAGTACCTAAAGCATGTTTCCTATTGAAAATCGTGTACATAACATTTATAATTCTTTTACAAGGCTGGAAATTTGGATATGGTGCCATTTATGAGCAATAATACGGCTAGAACAAAAAACTTATAACACAATTAGAATGCACTTCACACAATAACTAGCTATAGACATAAGGTATACGACTTTTTTTTTATGGCTCTGTAATACAGCTCCAAATGCTACACACAATATTTTCAATAGAAAACATGGAGCATACTTCAATAACATGTATAAATTTTATGGATTTTGAAATATTGTCATTAAAAATATAGTTCAGATAATTATTGCTCATAGACCATCAGATATTCAAATTATTTTATGCAGCACAGTAAAATATAAATTGTCTGAATAGTATTTAAAGCCTTTTAAATAAATACTACACAAACCAGTTTTGAATAAAAAGTATGTTAGCAGCTGATAAAACATCTGGACTGTTGAAGACTAACAATATATTTGAATACCATGACTATCTACATTTTAAAAGCTTTGATTTAAAGTGTTGCAAAAAAAATTAAAAAATCATTATAACTACTAAAAGTCAGTTGTTTGGATTCGCGAAGCATTGCTTAATAAGATAAATATTTGAAAGCAACAATATTTTTTATATTATTTTTGCATCTTTATTAAGCAAAAACGTTATTTTATGTTTTGGCGGATTTTAATTTTAGAAATGTAAATTCAGTCAAATATCTAAGAATTTCCTTGGAATTTATTTATGATATAATGAATTTAACAATTAATTTTATTTGTTTACAATTCTTTTGATGCCACTTTACAAAAAAAATCATAATATAATTCTTTTAAAATGCGTAAGTATCGTCTGCGTAAATGATTTCACATAATAAGAATAAATTGTGCATTGGAATTCTTAACACTGACAAATACTTTTATAATTGAATGTAAATAATTGAATTTTCCTAAACTTTAGTTCATTAAAAATATGCTATAATTTTCATAAAAAAGGTATTTTAAAAATTTCATAAAAGAAATCGTGAAACTATTTAATTAACCATGATTCTATCTATAATGACTGATTAAATGATTTATTTTTTCTTCTGAAAATATACGTGTTTCATTTTTCATTTGCAAAAATGCGTCCATAATGGAAAAACATGTAAAATAAATTAATTAAAATAATAAATTTTTTAAGGTTATTCTGTAAAAAAATAATATTGTGCAAATCTACAGATCATAATTTATTTTTATGTTTAATTTCAAGTTAAAATACTGAATAGTTTTACTTTTGACCATTCAAAATACAAAATTTCAAATTTTCCAGGGGGACATCTCATTGTTACTGGGGGAACGTCCCCCCCCCCCCCCCGATCCACACCCTGAATTCAACACTGGTGAAGGTCAACGCGTATCCATTTAGAACCGACGTTCTCATTTCTGGATTTTGTGTCCTTCCCCTCGGGATTGCACTTCAACTCGAAAGCATAAGCTGAGTTCCTGAGGCCGTCATACTTGAATTTTGCCTGATATTGGGGGGAAAAGTTAGCCGGTTAAAGCAGAGTTCCAGTTAAGAGGGAGGCTACTGTACTTGCTATGCTTATTTTATCTAAAAGAATGAATAATTTGATTACTTAAATGAAATAATACTGCAAATTATACTAGATTTAAATATTTTTAAATGAAATGCTTTTTATATCAAATAAAGACTATTTACAATTCTCAGGAATTAAGTTTGGAAACAATTATTTAAATCTCATTTTTTATTGTTTATTCATGTCAAAATTCCTTTAGAAACTTTCCAAATTGTGTCCATCTTAGATTTTAATACTTTTTTTTTTATGTCATTTTAAACATTTAGAAAATTTATGATTTTAATCAATGATTTAAAAAACAGAATCAGTTGATTAAAATCATGATTTAATCACTGATTCAACTGATTAAAATCGTTGACACCCTACTTGTGAGCCACAAATAATCATACAAATTAAGTGATAGGCTACATTATCTGTGGTGTAGCAAATATTTCTGGGTCTCACAAGAATACAAAAATGCATTATTTAAATGTATTATCAAAAAAGCATCTTTGAATTTGTAAGGTTTTTTTTTTGTGTGTGTGTGTGTTTTAGTTTCTATTTCTTAAAGAAAAACTTAGTATAGAACAAACTATACTTTTTTGGAATATAGAAAGTACAAGGTATAAGATTAAATTGGGAAGAGATTCTCGAGAAAATTATGAATATGAGAATAGACTTTATTGCTTCAACAGAAATGATGCAAAAAAGATTTCAGGAATTGAAGCAAAAGGGAGAGTGCATATATTTATTTTCAGATTTCCCCAAAGAAAAAAGAGCAGGAAGAGATGTACAAATTATTGTTTATTTATTCTTAAGAAGATCACCTCCCCGATCAGACAGCTGAAATTCGAGGATTAGTTAAAACTCAATTTGCATATTAAAATGCAACTAGTCTGCCAAGTCATATCTTGGTGAAAAACGCCAGCAAGTCCGATTTTAGTGGTTGACTGGTAGGTTTATCATTGTGTTTTCGGGCTCCCAGCCCTCCATGTTTTCGCACCTTTGGGTGCAGGAAAACACAATGATAAACCTACCTAACAACCACTAAAATCGGTTTTGCAGGTGGTTTCCACCAGGATATGACTTGGCAGACCAGCTGCATTTTAATATGTTAATTGGGTTCAATCTAATCCTGGAATTTCGGCCGCTAGCTCGATGAAGTGATGGTCTGTACAGTTGCCTCCAAGTCTATAATGTAGCAATGGTGTCAAACAATCCAGTTCTAATATTTTCGTTTGATTCAAGAAATCTCCGCAGCAAGTCACTTTTCAGCTTCTTTCACTGCAATTTTTTCATGCTCCTGTTGATCTTGTAGGGCTGCAATTTCTTCATCAGAAATATCTGCATTAATCGTTGAAACATTCTCTTCATCTGCCAAAGTGTCGCACGTTTCAAACTCATTGTCTACATTCAAGAATTCTTTGAAGGAAAGGTCAACGTGACACACCTTTTGTATTGATACCCACGTTCTAGATTCAGTTCTCCTTCTGCAACTGCTTGCTTAATAGAATCGGCTTCCTCTGTTTCACTGGAAGTGACATTTTCCAAAAATCCTGCTTTGATGGAACAATTTCTTATTGCTGTTTCTGTACTATTTCTCCAAGCATAGCCAGCCATTCGCATTGACTGTAATTAGGGCTGGGCGATGTCTAGAATTAAATATCATGATAAATTGTCATCTTTATATCATGATATTCCGATATATCGATTTAGGAAAGTTCCCCCCAGGCGGGTGGGCAAAGTGGTGGGCGGAATATCGGAAGGCCATAAAGTGATTAAGCAGTCACAGGCCTTTGCAACGATATGCCACATGAGGGGTAATGGCAAAATTTAGAAAATGGCACTCCCACATGGAGGGGGGTCTAGTGGGGAGAGGGACACCGAAGGTTCATAAGATGAATAAGCGGCCACAAGCCGTTCCAATGATATTTCGCATGACGGGTATCGGCAATTTTAGCAAAGTGCCCCCCTGAAAGGTCAAAGGGGTGGGTTGAGCACCGGAAGTGCATAAACCGGAGGTGCATAGAATGAATAAGTGGTCACAGGCCTTTCCAACGATATGCCACATGAGGGTTCTCGGCCCAAGTTAGAAAAGTGGCCATGGGGACCCGACTACAGTCAAACCCCGTTATAACGACAGCGATGACCACCTCGGGAACTCAGCTTTTGCTTTAGAGTGTTAGTACAATCCCGAAACGAACTCCAAGGGACCAAAGGTTTTGTTCGCTACAACCAAACCGTTAAGAAAAATGTTACAGTTCACAAAATGTATAGCTCATTAGTTGCTATGTATATTCAATAACAATGTGTAACAAAATGATGCATAAAATCTATTAAAAATGATCATTAATTAATTAAATTGACTAAATCCATTATACAATAAACTGACACAATACTAATTAAATTAACTAAAAATGAAGACAAATGGAAATAAATTCATTTTACCTTTAACTGTTCCTTTAATTGTTAGTCACACTTGCAGATTGGCTAACGTAAAAGGGAAAGAATGCAGTTGTTTCTACCCTTTAATAAACAGACTTATCGCTGATTTGCACCATGTTTCACTGGCCGGCATACATTTTCTTATGAAATTAGAGTCAAAGTGTTGTTTTCACAACTGCGAAAAAGTTTTTAAAAATTCAGTGGTCGACTGAAAAAAATATTCGTTTTAGCTGATTCTTAAGATTTCAGGTTCACTATAAAATGATAAATTAGCATTAAATACAATAGGAAACCGGTGGGACCAAAATTTTCGTTCGTTATATCCATGAGTTCGTTATATACCGGGTTCGCTATAACGGGGTTTGACTATATATAATTATTATTTCATTTGTCTAATTAAATCCACTGTTGCAAATAAAATGTTATATTTCATTTCTTTATCGCCCTGATTCACACATTGTTCAATAACAAAGAGCAAATATTCATCAACACTGCTGAAATCTAAATACCATAATGAAATGAAAGCCATGGTGTCTGTAGCATACAACGCATACGCTCAGAGATTCAGCTTACACCGTCAATACCATACATATATATATATATATATATATATATATATATCATCTGCTGTCAGCGATCGCATCGAAAACTGCATGTATGATATTTATCACCCGCCGAAATGAAATCACATACCATTAGTATCATGAATACCGAACCCGAGGAATCGGTATTTAATATCACGATTTAGGCTGGGAGGAGTTGCACCATTAATATCAAGAATACTGAAACCCAGGAATTGGTATTTTTAATATCACAGTTTAGACTCGAGAGAAGTCACTCCGTTAGTACGGTACAGGACTTATTATCTGGAATCCTCGTGACCGAAGGCTTTCCGGATTTCAGGTCCTCCCGAAGTTCGCGTTTTTTCCGCAATCCTTTGACGAAATTTGCGGGTTTTTTCATGATCCTTTGACAAAATTAGCATTTTTTTCGAAATCATTTAACGAAATTTGCATTTTTTCTGCGATTTTTTGACAACATTTGCGTATTTTTTCTATGATCATTGAAGAAATTAGCATTTTTTCGTGATCATTTGACGAAATTCTCATTTTTCCGCGATTCTTTAACAAAATTTGCATATTTTTTTACAATCATTTGACGAAATTAGCATTTTTTCGCGATCATTTGACAAAATTCTTTTTTTTCCCGTGATACTTTGACAAAATTTGCGTTTTTTCGCTATCCTTTGACGAAATTTGCGTTTTTCTGCAATTCTTTGACGAAATTAGGTTTTTTTTTTTTTTTTTTTTTTTTTTCCCACGATTCTTTGACGAAATTAGCGTTGTTGGGTTTTTTTTTTTTTTTTCGCGATTCTTTGAGAAAATTTGCGTTTTTTCGAGATCCTTTGACGAAATTAGCGATTCTTTGAAAGAAGTTCGCATTCTTATCGCGATTTGTTTACGAAATTCGCATTTTTTCTGCAATTCTTTGACGAAATTAGCATTTTTTTTTTTCATGATCCTTTGACGTAATTAGCATTTTTTTTTTTCGTGATCCTTTGACAAAATTCGCGTTTTTTCTGCGACTCTTTGACGAAATTCGCGGTTTTTTGTAATCCTTTGACGAATTTTGCAGGTTTTTTCACGATCCTTTGGCGAAATTGGCTATTTTTTCTGTGAATGATTGATGTAATTGATTTTTTTCGGCGACCATTTGTCGAAATTCGTGATATTTTTTATGTCCAAATTTTCAGACTGAAGACCAATTTTTTTTAATTTTCGGAAAATTCTGAATAGATACCCCTGGTGAAATATTTAATTTTATACTAAAATTGGAGAGAAAAATATTTTTTGTCCTAATGTCGGGGTCGGGGGGTGGTTTTTAACGAAGCTTAATATAATTTAAATTTATACTAAAATTGGAGAGAAAAATAATTTTTTTCCTAATGTTGGGGGGGGGTGGGGGGTGGGGGGGGGTGTCCACCTCCTCCCCGCGGCTGAAGTAACCTATTTTAGGGGTTACACATTGAAACACAATAGATTGAAAAAAAAAATTTCAGAAATTTCAAAATTTTAGTAAAAATTTACAAATTTAGAAAATTTTCAAATAATTTTTTTTCTGGATTTCGGGTCCTTCCGGATAATGGGTCCTATACTGTATCATAATAATCGGAACGGACGATTCGGTACTTAATACCACTGTTTAGACAGGGGGAATCTAGAGAACTCGAAGCCAAAGAAGCTCTGCTTAATATTGCGATTTAATGAAGAACCATAATAAGTGCGATTTATATCATGATTATGATATTCATGATATACCGTTTTGTAAGGTTTTTTAATATCGTTATCACTATTTGCATTTTATATTGATTTTATCGGTTTTATTGATATATCGCCCAGCCTAACTGTAAGATATTGATATATGTGCTAGAAAATTTACCTTCACTGATACTATCCAGAAGTCTTCTCACAATTTGCACTCAATAACCAACTTTGAAGCTACGGATTATTCTCTAATCGAGTGGTTGTAACTTTGAAGTCATGTTTGGCAACAAAACTTTAACAGTGATAATTTTTAGTGTTGTAAGATTAGAGTGAGATTTACAATTATCTATGAAGAAGAGAATGCATATTTTACTTTTAGTCATTTTTTTAATTAGATTCCTATCAGGCAATCAGCAACAATTGTGCAACAACAGCATTGGAAATGACTTCATTTTAGCAAAGCACCTCAGCTTTTCAGATCGTCCTATCATGAGAGGAGGAAGCTATTCTTTATCACTTTGATTTGCTTCCAAAAGCACAGTTACAGGAAGCTTACTCTGTTTGCCACTTCGGCAGTTTTCTTCACCTTTAAATGTGATAGATGTAAATTACCCTCTTCTGTCTTGCCACTGTCCGGGAATTTACCCTCTACATTTTACTTTTACTTAACAATATATCTATCTCCTCTATATTCACTTTTATTAAATAATACATTTTATTTCTTTATTTATCTGTGATAAAAGACCTTTATTAATTTAAACATTATTCTACTTACCTTAAATTAACTTCTGTTATCATACCTTTAACTTATCCACTCTGTTTACATTTTCATACTTTCCTTCTTGTTTCCGTTTTTCATCCATCTGTTTCTCCCACGCATTCAACGGCACGTAACCCTTTCATCTGACATCTGGTCTCATGTTCACCACCAGATGGCATTCCTCGTTTGAGTCTACGGCACATTGGATGTACGAGACTTCGTCACAATGTCGTCATCCTGGGATCATCGTTTGCTGCTCGCTGAATTGCGTGATGAGGTATTATTCGTTCTCCCGGTTCATATAAATATGGATATGATTTCCTTACTTACTTACCTATTTTCAGTCATTAACAACTGGTCATCCTTTGATTGCTGAAATGGCATTTAATGTGAGACTGAAGTTCTACATATTTTTATAAGTTAATATCTATTATGATTTACCTTGAATCTGACATTTCGTTTTACCTGTTGTGAGTTTGATAGTCGACTCTGGATTAGCGGACTCTCTGTTAATTGTTTCAAAGCTAAATCATTTACTTCTTGTGCTTCGTTCAAAGTTCATTGCTACGTTTTCCATTGAAGTGCTATCAGGTATAAAGAAGTCTTTTAATGGTTCAATCCTATTTTTGGAAGTAATTAACTCGACACTTTTTTCAAGCAGCTTATGTATTAAATGGAACTTTGCAGATCAGCGGTCACTCAGTGATGCAGTACTTCATTTTCTAAATGCCATGAGGTTTGTCAGTTTATTTTCATTCTCATTTCATTCCAAATATTATATACTTTAACAGTTTAATATGTTTTGTTTAAAAC
This sequence comes from Maratus speciosus, assembly GCA_963932465.1. NCBI lineage: Eukaryota > Metazoa > Arthropoda > Arachnida > Araneae > Salticidae > Maratus > Maratus speciosus. The sequence goes on along the minus strand of OZ010786.1, from coordinate 90,579,055 downwards.
CTATTTATGTTTTAACTGAATGAAGATCTAGTTAACTTATTTATATAGTTTTTATCTTTTGATCAATATTTAAACTTATATACATAGTTTTTATCTTTTGATCAATAAACGTTAGATTGTTTTTATATTTATCTTGTAGTTATTTCGCCACCATATATTTTATTCTTCTTTAGCCATTTAAAGTAAACAGTTTTAGAGTCATCAGCTTAAGCTTCCATTGGGCATTTTTTTTAATTCTCTGCTAAATTTAATACTTATCTAAATCTAATCCCATTAAAATGCAGCTGTTATGTTGAGCAAACACTGGTGGAATAATTCAGCTCCATCTGTGTTAATCACATCATCTGCTTTGTAGGACTGGGCGATGCATCGATACATCGTGTGATATCGATTTAAATCATAAATCGTCAAACCGATTTCCCAATCTTTCGTTTAGTGATGAATCGCGCCCATACAATGCATCACGCCAGTACGATGACGAACGAGGCCGATTAGCAAGACTGGTTTCACCTCCGATCTTCGAACGCTTGCGTGATGCATCTCTAATACGGAGATCGCATGGATGATGAGCGAGATCAGTGGTAAGACCGGTTTTTTCCCCACGATCTTCAAACACTCACTTGCAGCAGCACTAATATGGAGATCGCATCGATGATGAGCAAGACCGGTTTCTTCTACGATCTCCGAAGTAGATTGTAGACAACGCACACGCAACTTGTCGCTTAAACGGAGATCGCGATCGAATCTTTCATTTTAGGTATTGGGATTATCCAAAATCGATACCAATCACAAATCACCACATTCTCGATTACAAGTCTTTTTTTTTTTCTCTTTTTTAATGATCGGCGAGCAACACCACGATCACGATGTACGTATGAGAAAAATCGGCGATGTGATATGTCAAGTATACATTTTCGCACTGAATTAGTTATTCCAAAACCTATTGTAGTCAATTAATATAATAATTAAATAACAATTGACGCTGTTAGTTTTAGTAAGAAATACTTCATAATTTTCTAAATCTTTAGTAAGGAACTTTTATTTTAGTTTATTTTTTAATGGCATTGCAACTTATTTGGGGAAACATTGTAATTATTGTACTATTCTTAAGTATTTATTTAAAAACACTTCATATTGCTTTCAATCAATTGAGACCGAATTTGCTTTTATTAATCTAGCTAAAAATGTATTTTATTATCATCAAAATTAGGAATGAGCCTTCTATCAAATATTTAAAATTGCTTTTTTAAAATGTAATTTTTTTTTTCTATAGGATCCTACATATTTTTGGTTACTTTGAAATAAATACTTCAAGATTTGTAAATAATCTGGTTCAGAATATTACTTTTTTAATTCTTTATATTATTTTTGAGAAATTAAGTTTTAATGTTCTTGTAATCTACAGCCCTCCAATAATTATCTGCGGTAAATCGGCGTGTTTGTTTTATAACAAAAATTTGAAATTTCATTTAAGTGTGACAGGTATTCATTACCTTTTGACGTTTTTCAAAGGGCGCCGCGCCCAACCCCTCCTCCCCGTATCTTCTTTCTACCTGTTTATTCTAAGGGGGGGGGGGGGGAGGTCCCTTTTTTTTACCCAGCAAAAGCATGCTGACTTTGGAAAACAGATGTTTTGTTGCTCTGTATGACTCGCATACAAAGTCCTAATATGTCATACTCGTACGAAAAATAGATAAAGCAATGCATTCTGCATTGCGTTTTTTGTTTGAAAATCGTTCCAGAACGACACGTGTTTTCTAAATTCATCTTTTTTTTTTTTTTTTTTTTAGTTTATGCCTTTAATACAACCTAAATGGCCATTAAAGGAAGATGTTAATAAAAAATGAATGATTATCCTGAAAAAAAAAAAAAAAAATTGATGTTTTAAAATAAAAATAGAAAACTTCTTTTAAATAAATGCTTTTTTCTTTAATTCTACGCAGCCGCAAAAGAAAACATTATCAATGGATGGAGAGCTTATCTGATTATCTTTTAGCGTCCGACTTCTCCGAGCTAAATAAACAAACCACAGATCGCACTTTTTTTTCTTTCCAGTTCTAAGAGTGGACATTTTTGTGGGTACTATAATTTTCTTATTACTTATTATATTTTAATAAAAATTTACTACGTAGCCCAATTCATTATTGCTTGCTAAACTATCAACTTGCTAAAAATTTGAAAGAAATCGGCCAATTAGCAACAAAGATAGCAATTATTTTTTTAATAGTAAGGAAAACAAGCGCTCTTTTTCTTTTAATCATTATTTCTATTTGCTGCTCTTTTTTTTTTTTTTTTGGTGCGAAATTTTCTGACACTTTCACGGAAGGCTTTTTATACTTAAAGGGAATTAAATTTTCAGACCTTGACTATTGAAAAAATTTATAATCGCAAAACGTGTTCCTTTTTTTCGATAAATATTTTAGATCTTGAATTTAAAACAGCTACAGAACGCGAAAAAACTAGAAATCGTGTAAAAAAATTGCAAGATTAAAATATACGCAAAAAATCGCATAAAATTTAAATCATATTGGAACAAAAAGGTAAAATAAAAACTTGAAACCGGATTCCTTTTACAAATATAAAAAAATTGCACGAAATGGAAAAAAATCGCTGTATTAATACGAATAAACTATTGAAAATAGGGCAAAATTTATTATATTAAGCTAAAAGATTACAACCTTTTATGAACGTCAAAAAATCCCAGCGAATCCCGAAAAAAACCTAAAAATCGCATAAAAAACCGAATTTATTAAATAGAGGTAAATTATTGAAACTGGATTACTTTTACTAATGTAGAAAAATTGCATGGGAAACGCGGAAAAAAAAAGCCCGCTCAAATTATCGGGAAAAAAGAAAAAAATAGTTAAACATTAAAAAATCGCATACTGCAAAATTTACTATAGATTAAAATCTGATTTCTGTGTTACAAATTTCGAAAAATTCTGTGAAATGCGGAGAAAACCCTGCAAAAACCGCGAAATTTCGAAAATCTTGTACGAATTCAGATTAAATTTTATTGAAAAAAGGTCAAAAAGTTTATTAAATTGAACTAAAAGTTCGAAACTGGTTTCTTTGATGTGGAAAAACTGCAGTAAAATATGAAAAAATGAATTAAAAATTTGATTTTTTTTTAAAAAAAGAACAAATTTAATAACGTGATTAAAATATCCAAAAACTGACTTTGAAATGCTTAACTTCCTACATACAGGCTAAAACAAGGGTGATTCTGAGTAAAAAGAAAAATTTCTAAAATTCACAGGAAATTTTCTGAAAGGCTACAACAGGGGGGGGGGCGGGGGGGGGGCGTCCACTCCCGCCACTATGTGTTTTTTTCCATGCTCCTTAGACTACATTTGCGATTTTTTCACGCTCTTTCGACGAAATTTGCCGCTTTTCGAGATCTTTCGACGAAATTTGCCGTTTTTTTCGCGATCTTATGGCGAAATTTGCCGTTTTTTCGCGATCTTATGACCAAATTTGCCATTTTTTCGCGATCTTATGACGAAATTTGCCGTTTTTTCGCAATCTTATGGCGAAATTTGCCGTTTTATCGCGACCTTATGACGCAATTTGTCGTTTTTTCGCGATCTTATGACGAGATTTGCCGTTTTTTCGCGATCTTATGACGAGATTTGCCGTTTTTTCGCGATCTTATGACGAAATTTGTCGAGTTTTTTTGCGATCTTATGACGAAATTTGCCGTTTTTTCGCGATCTTATGACGAAATTAGCCGTTTTTTCGCGAAATTAGCCGTTTTTTTCGTTATAATCGCAAAGCGTGTTCCTTTTTTTCGATAAATATTTTAGATCTTGAATTTAAAACAGCTACAGAACGCGAAAAAACTAGAAATCGTGTAAAAAAATTGCAAGATTAAAATATACGCAAAAAATCGCATAAAAGAATCGCATAAATCGCATCTTATGAAGAAATTAGCCGTTTTTTCGCGATCTTATGAAGAAATTAGCCGTTTTTTCGCGATCTTATGAAGAAATGTGTCGTTTTTCGCGATCTTATGACGAAATTAGCCGTTTTTTGCGATCTTATGACGAAATTAGCCGTTTTTTCGCGATCTTATGAAGAAATTAGCCGTTTTTTCGCGATCTTATGAAGAAATTTGTCGTTTTTCGCGATCTTATGACGAAATTAGCCGTTTTTTTGCGATCTTATGACGAAATTAGTCGTTTTTTCGCGATCTTATTACAAAATTTGTCGTTTTTCGCGATCTTATGACGAAATTTGCCGTTTTTTCGCGATTTTATGACGAAATTTGTCGTTTTTTCGCGATCCTATAATGAAATTTGTCGTTTTTTCGCGATCTTATGACGAAATTACTCGTTTTTTCGCAATCCTTTGACGAAGTTTGCGTTTTTTTCGCGATCATCTGACGAAATTCACGAATTTTCTCGGAAAGATTGACGAAAATGATTTTTCCTACGACCATTTGTCGAAATTTGCGATATATTTTATTTCCGAATTTATGATTGATTATTTTTTAATTTTCGGAAAATTCAGAACAGAATCCCCCTGGTCTGAAAACATATGACTTCCTCCCTTTGCAATCCTTTGAAGAAATTCGCATTTTTCCGTGATTTTTTTTTGACAAAATTGCGTTTTTAAGTGATCTTTTGAAAAAATTCGTGTTTTTTCGCGATCTTTTGACGGAATTCGCCTTTTTTCCGTGATCCTTTGAGAAATTTGCGTTTTTTTCGAGATCCTTTGATTAAATTCGTAAAATATAAATATTATCTTTAATTATAAATCTGGTACTTTGGGGAAGAACTGCTTTAAAAAACAAAGCAAAGAAGTCACTTTGCATATTATTTAACACTTTCCGGCCTGGAGTTTATAAACTGATAAAATAATGGGCTGACACCAGGATTTATAGAGGAATTTATTAGAAAATATAAACTTGCTTATTTTCACATACATATTATAAAAAGAAAATTTTAATTAAATATTCTTGGTGCCGTTTGTCAGTTTTGGAAGGTGTCCTTTTTTAAGGACACTGCCCTCGAAAGGATTAAGCTGAGTAATGAGCACATACAAGGAGAAATATCCCTATTTGTCCTATTTTCTAATTTTTTAAATATTTTCTTAACTTTCATGATGTAAAAAATATTTCTTAATTGATTTTAAAAAATTAAACATTTAAAGAAAATCCTAATTAAAGATAAAAATATTTTTATTTTAATAAAACAATGTCTTATGACAATATTATTACCCCCCCCCCCCCCCCCATTCCACTCATGCCAAAAAATCTGCTGAAAATACAAAATAGTAATTCATAAGTATATGTAAGCCTAAGATATGTAAAATCAATTTGTTAGTTGAAGTATTTATTATACAAATTTTAATTAAAAATTTTTCTACATAAACCTCTACTTATAAAAAAAAAGTTTTTTCAAAGCATAAAACGAGCTTGAGTATGTAAAACTGTTAAATTTTATATCAAAATTGCAACAATGTTTGCAATACCTAGAGTCTGATATCACGATGTATTGTGATATCGCGATTTAACCTCAATGATACATCGGGATGTAGAAATCCTAATATCGCCCAGTCCTACTGCTTTGTAGTCTTTTAAAAGAGAAGGAAGTTCTGAAATTCACTCTTCGACAGTGTCACAGGTAGCTGCATCAACCAATGCACTTTCACTGCAAACTTTCCAGCCAACTGTTGTTTGCTTTAAATTCCCTGTTCAAGTCCAGTTCATAATCCTCTGCGTTTTGCTGCAACATCAATCCACTCAAAGGAATGTTTTGATCACGGCATTGGACAAACCATTTTCGAACACATTCTTCAACTTCAGGATAGGCTGGAATTCTGAAATTTCATTTTTTTTTCTACCATCATAGTTTTTTTTTCAATTGTTTCATGGTTTTTTATTCTTGTTGAAAGAATGCTCGAAGGGATTTTAAAATAAGCAGCAATTTCGATTTTCTTTTTTAATTTGTTTTCATCCACACATTCAAGATTTTAATTTTATCTCCAATCGATAACATGTTTAATTTACGCTTTTCACTAGCCATTCTTTAGAAGTCAGTAAATGAATCTATGATTGCTCAGTAAAACATTTTTGCTATCCACTGGCTGGTTATGAAATGAAGAAATAGACCCCCTATCATCTAGGGTGTCAGCAATTTTAATAAGTTGATTTAAATCAGCGATTAAATCGTGATTTTAATCAATCGATTTTTTTAAAAAATCATTGATTTAAATCAATCATTTAAATCAAAAATTTTTTAAATGTTTAAAATGTCAAAAAAATTATTAAAATCTAAGATGAACATAATTCGAAAGTTTCTACAGGTATTTTGACTTAAGAATAAACAAAAAAAGAGCTTTAAATAAATGTTTCAAAGCTTAATTCCTGAGTATTTTAAAAAAGCTCAGTTTGTAAAAAGCATTGTTTATCAAACATAAAAAAGTTTCATCTAAAAATGATATTTAAATCTAATATAATTTGCAATGTCATAATTTTCTTTAGGAAATCAATTTATGCATTATTTTATATAAAATAAACGTAGCAAGTGTAATAAATTTCTGCAAGTAAAAGAATAAATAGTCAGTGTCTTAGTTTCTCGTTCTACATTTGTAATAATAAATTAATAGCAATATTGAGTTAAAGAAGAATGAAGGAGTGACATCTGCTCAACAACTAAATTGTAAATGAATGCAAAAGGAAAAAAAGAACTAATTGGTATAAAAATGTTATACACAGCAAAAGCTTCTTCAGTATAGCTTGAATAGTTTATTTTGTAACTCATATATACTAAATTAAAAAAATAAGTATTGAAAATGCAGCAAAACTTTTCTTAAAAAGAAAAAAAAATTGAACCACTGAAAGCTAATAATCCCCACTGAGATGTAAAAATGCTGTTATTTAAATATTTTGAGGATTACAGATATAACTGGCTATCCTTATATTTATTCTGTCTGTACTACATATGAATGGGTGTAACTCGTTTTCCGAATTTTTTTGTTTACAGACCTGCCAACTTTTGAAAATGAGAAATCGTAGCAGAGAATATTGAAATTAATCTAAAGGTTGGTTGGTTGGTTTTTCGTGTTTCAGAGCCATCTTTTGACATTCGTAAAAGGAATAAGGTTTCAGTCTTTCAACTCAATATAGTAAATTTTTTCCTCTGAAAATTTTTATACGATATTTAAAGTTTCTTCTCATTTTGCAGCATTTTTTTTACATTTGTAAAAGAAGCCTGGTTCCAAATTTTTAGCCCAGTGCAGTAAATTTTGACGAAATTCTCGAATTTTTTTTTTCCCCGCGACCATTTCAGGATATTCACAATTTTTTCCCCACAATCCTAATTCACATTTTTCTATTACGATTCTTTGTTGAAATCTGCACTTTTTACCATGAATTTTTGACGAATTTTGTATTTTTTACCACACAAAATTGAAATGTTTAATAATAATTCGTAAATTGAAATGTTTAATAATAAATAGTACAAATCGTGCGATTTTGCACACTATTTCAAATCTTGCCCCTCAAAGATCCCCCCCCCCCTCCCTCCAGAAATTCTTAAAATGGCATCCTTGTTTCTAAGGAAGGGAATTCCTGTATAAATATTTATAGAAACACGATTCACCTGTGGTTGATATACATAAAGAGGGTTTTATGTTAATAAGTTTGTTTTGCAGCCCAGATTTTTTTTCCCCATGAGCATTTTTTAATGTCCGAATTTTCGGATTAATGACAAATTTTTTAAAACTTTCGGAAATGAATACTTTGAAATTTTGGAACAGAATCATTCCTGAAAAATATGCTGCGCGGGATAAAAATCGCAATTAGAAACAAAAAATGCGTTTTTTTGTTTTTTGCAAAAAATCGTAGTTTAAGACAGATTTTCGTAGCATCGTAGTTTATAGGTCCAAATCGTAGCAACTACGATTTTTTCGTAGCAGTTGGCAGGTCTGTGTTTAACAAACACATACATGTGTGCAAGTTTAGATTTTGGTGATTAACAGTAATTTTTTAAGTACAAATGCAAAACGAGCTGCAAATAATATTTGTTAGTTTTGTTACTAACTAATGAAATTACTTATTTGCAGTTTTTATTAATTCTGGGATTACTGGAAAAAAAACCACCCTGCCTTTAAAAAAAGTTAATTCACCAGCAGTTGTAGCCAGAGATTTCTTGTAAAAAACTTTCCCATTCAACAGTATTTCTAGATTCATGTGCCCATGATCTTGCAAAAATAATAGAACTTTATTTCTTTAGAAAAAACAGGATATTATTAAAATTAAAACATATTGTTATTTAATTGTAGTTTTCAATTTGTGATTCATAAAATTATTAAAAATTACGGACACTTTATTTATCATACTAAAAATTATTCTCTTTTTTAGGGTTCCGTACTTAAAAAGTAAAAATGGAACCATTATAAGATCACTCCTGTGTCTGTCTGTCACAGTCCATTTACTCGCAAATTATGCAACTTGGAAAGTTCAAATTGGGGGAAGTAATAAAGACTATTGACCTACATATTTACAGATTAATAAATATTCATAAATATATTTAGGAAAAATGTAGAGGGACTAATTAAGTTACTTGAAAAAAAAAATCTTTTCTTTGTATATTGTGTGGGGTATTGTGTGAAAGTTTTCGTAATGCTGAAATCAAAAATATATTTCATTTAATTTTAGGTATCTTATTTTAAAAGTTATGGTGGAAAATGTTGTGCAAAAATATGTCCCCCCCCCCCCCATCTAATTCTGAATCTATTGAAACTAAAATTATGAAAAAATTAGAGGTAGTAGACATTAATTTAAACCTTGCAAGAAAATTATAGCGATTACCCTAGGTCACATAGTTTTTGAGAAAATCGCATTTTTCTGTTACACTCAAATTTTGATTTACGGGCTTCAGCAAAAGTGTTGAGCAGAGCTGGTGGTACCTATCATAGCAGAAATATAAAAGCATTGTTGATCATGAATTTCGGAAAAAATCGTCGGTAATTAGCCAAGATATTACCCCTTAAAGACATGGACGGTTTTGACATACATAATGACAGGGACGGCGTACTCTATGCTCCATCGGCTTTTAAACCCTAGATAACAAATTTTAAGGATATATTTATGTAATGCAATGCCCAGTAGCAGTATAAAAGCAATAAATGTCAAATTGTTAAAAACAGACTAATTTAATGAGAATTAATCACATAAATACTATGGGATTCGCGACTAGTTTCCATTGAGTGGCTCTCTCAATACACCTACTATGTCTTTAAAGGTTAACTAAAAACCTATATGGAATAAGAAATATACAGAATAGCTATATTTGCTATTATTGAGGTTCCACATATCTTTGAACTTTCATGGTATATCCATTTATACTTTTCTAGTATACAGGGTGCAAAGGAAAGTCCCTTTAACCTGAAAATACTTGTGAATGGAGAGAGCCACAGCTATGCAAATGTGGGAACGGTATAGTAAAGAGACTACGCCCGATTTAATGAAAACGACAGCAGCGCCCCCTAATGGCGAAATTTGGAAGATAGCCACTGCAAATCGAAAACGAAAAGAAATAGATCAAAATTTCCAGATAGAAAGTTTTAGAGCATCAATTAATTAATAGAATACGACATTTGGTTTAAATGGATAAAATAAATATTCACCTGTTTACCCAAAAATGTCCGAAATCGATGCACTCCATTTTGTGTAAACGTTTGAATGGAATAGTCAGAAGTATGAAGAAATGCACACAATTTATGCTATAAATACATACTTATCTCAATACAGTTTGATAACATCACACACACACACAAAAAAAAAAAGACAAACTGTCTCACAGTGATAAAAAGTTAATATTCAGTATGTTCGAAAAGTTCGCCATTGCTCATGATACACGTTTGTATTCGTGAGAATAATTCTGCATGCACATTTCTCAGCATGGAACATCTATTGCAAGCCTCTTCAATACGACAACATAGATTTATCCCATTCAAGGGTGGTGGTTAGATGGTCTAGCCACCTCATTTTAATTCCAAAACTGACAAATAGCACTAAGAATATATTAATAAAATTTTGCTTTTGTAATGAAAGTGCAAATTCGCAGATTTTTGTTTTCTGAGAAATTCGTTTGAATATCCTGGTGTCAGTTAATTATTTCATCAGTTTACGAACAGAATTCTTCTGGCCCTGAAAGGATTATTCTAAAATTTTAAATGCATTGGAAATTAAATCTCTGCAAACATTACAGCACAGTACAATGCCACAATCTGCAATTGTGCACTGCTACATTTCCCGAATGTGAATAGGCAAAGTAGAATCGTTGCTCATCGATTGCGGTCATTTTCGGGTATGCAGGCAACGATTTATCTTATCCCTCTGAACTAAATGTCGTTTTGTACTAATTAATTGATGCTCTAAAACTTTCTAATTGGAAAATTTGCTCTACCTCTTTTCGTTTTCGATTTACAATGGCTATCTTCCAAATTTTGCCACTAAGAGTGCTGCTGTCGTTTGTATTAGGTCGGGCGTAGTTGCTTTACTGTACCGTTACCTCACTTGTATAGCTGTAGCTCTCTCCGTTCGCAAGTATTTTCAGGTTAAAGGGACTTTCATTTTCACCCTGTATACTATACAGCTATACCCAATCCTACGTTGTATAGTTTTTACAAAGTCTTATTATTCTTTCAGCAACGATATTTTTTTAATAATACACTTATTAATTTATATATTATTGTAGGAGATCCTCTGTGCGCGAGTAATACTCACACTTGACTTTTTATTTTCTTATATCATTACTAAACACATTACTAATATATTTCCTCACGAAATAGTGCCGTTTTTTGGAACTAGCATCCTGCTCCTTTTTCTTTCTAAAATGAATACTACATTATTAATTATCATTTTAATAATTAAAGCTTAAAAATGTATAATATGTTCCTAATTAGAGAGTTAATTGTATAATAATTATTAATTTGAAGTAGTGTTAACTATCTAATATTAAATACAGTTAATAATTTTAATAAATGTTAAATATCACTAGTATTTAATAAAGTTTTACATAATTATTAGAATATTAATTATTATAACATTATTGAATGATACTACCTAATAAACTACTAATTTGCAGTTTTTATAATTTCTGTAATTACTAATTATAATTTTATTAATTAAAGTGTAAAAGCATAGATTATGTTAGCAATTAGTGGTTTAATTGTTTTGGAAACCTAAAACTCTTGGTAGCTATTCAGTATTTGAATGCTGGGGGAAAAAAATCATAAAAATGAGATTTAAATTTTTAAAAAAATCTGATTTAAATTTTAAAAAAATCAGTTTTTTTTTTTTTTTTTTTTTTATAATTATGATTTTTTTTTACACCCTACTATCGTCAAAGTGCACCTGTTTCAAAACAGATAAATAGCGCGAGGAATGCACCACTCTCCCCCTACATACAGACACTGTCTGTGCTATCCCCAGTAGCGATAATGAACAAAATGTGGAGAGATGTTGTCCACGCTCAAACAGTGTATGTTTTGATTGTTTCCTATTTCATGAGAGAGAGTGAGAGTTTGGTCAAAAGTCGTACAATAGGGGAAGCTTGGAAGAAGGTCAACTGAATGTCTTTTAAACTTCCATGGGAATAAGTGTGCTTTGGTGTTATTTTAGGTTTACTCCCAAAGAATTTGGCGAAATAGCAGATGCAATGAAGCAAGCATGTGATTGGATCTCTCCTTTTAGCATACTTTCCAACATAGCTATTTGCACTGCTTCGTTAGTTACAGTTTTAACAACATTCTAGAGATGGGAAAAACAGTTACTTTTTGTTAACAGGTTCCATCATTACACCACTAGCTTGGTAACATGTTACAATAACCTAATAATTTTTTAACACCTTACCAGGGGCGAAAAATTTGTCGACATTTGCACTTTTAGGGTCTTTTTTTTTTTTAATTTAGGTCATTTTTATGGATTTTGGTTAAATATTTGTAGGTAAAGAACATTTTTTGGACTTTGGGGTAATATTTTGTTTCTTTGAAATTTAATGTCTGAAAAATGATCTAAGCTGACATTTAAATTTACAAAAAATCAAAACAAGTTTTCGAACTTCAGCAGTGGACATAAAGATACACTAAATAGAATTATATATTTAGTTTAAAAGTTTAACATTAGAGTCTATATCTAACATGATTCTTCTTTTATAATTACAGCATCCTACTTTCTTAGTCCCACCCAACCTAAGTCTGAAGATAATCTGTACATAAAGAAATAGCACATTTTTTTTTTTCTTTTCAATAGCTTCTAGCATTCAAAAGGCTTCTAAGCATTCTCTAGGATTTAAGATGTCCCCAATTCAAATGTCATCCAATGTCTAGAATAATTCTCAAATTTTTAAGGTGAAAATTTATATATTCAAGTAAATTTATCACAATTATAAATTCATCTGCCTAATAATTGGATTATTCGATAGATATCTCGCACTTATTCCTAAAATGCACAATTCTCTTTCTCTCTCTTTCTGTATATATTTTTTGAGCATTCCTTAATATGAGTGGTTACAAACATACCCCCATTTGACATTAAAAAAAAGATGTTTAAATATCTATATAAAAGACCAAATTAGAGTAATTATATATATACATATATATATTGGTTACAATATTATTTAGTCTCGCTGTTTACATATTGCTCACCCGCAAGAAAAGAGACACGCCTTGCAAATATTCATTTTGCATTTTTTTTTTCCACTAACAGGTCTGTTATAAGTGCGTCTTGCTACACAAACAGTTTCATAAGTGTACCTATGCGGAAAATCACTTTATTATGCCATATATCCATTTATGACCACAGAGGAGGGGTGAATTGTGTGGGGAGGTAAAGTAACCCAACCCTCCAAACCTCATCATATGTCTTCATTTTTAAGGGTTTTATTCTTTTATGCAAGTTTTCATTCCAGCATGCAGAGCTAAGTGCTATAATTTCATATTACAGTAAAATCATGCAAATTGTTTTTTGCCTCTCCTGTGAAATTTACTTTTGTCGAGATGTGTCACTTTTCTTGCGGGTGAGCGATATATTAAATTAACAAAAATTGCTCATACTAAAATAAATGTTTACTCTATGTATTCCCAAGCATTTTTTTTTTCACATTTAAAAGTATTTTTCGTTTTTTCTGAAACACTTCACTTTTTCATATGTGTCACTTATCGCCATAAACTGTATTTTGACCTATCCGTTAACAACATCCAATAACATTATGGGATATAAAAAAATAATTTATTAAAATATTTTAAACCTAATTAGGTTTAAGGCAAAATTTGTTAATTAAAATATTCCACTATCATAATATTTCCACTTATGAAAAAATAGTTTTTAAAACGCCGCTGTTGCTTTCATATTTGACAACAGTGATTATTATTTTCCCCAAATTGATTAAATCATTTTTTTAATTTTTACAAACGTTCCGATAAAATAAGAATGTTATTGCTTTAGTAAAATTAATTCCAAGAAAAAAGTTTTCTAGCAGTCATAGTTATGACAAAAAGTACAATAAATAAATAAATAAATAGCTTTACCGCACCCGTATGTAGCATCAACAAACACATCCTTCAATAAAAATCGAAAAAATACTTTATCTCACCTTAAAATATCCCCAAACCACAACAGCAACCGCAATACTAACTTACAAATTGTCTCAAAACATCCCCAGCCACGCGAATCTAACTTACAAACTTAGAAAAACTTCCTCCCCTCTCGATAACATAAAATTCTCAAATTCTAATATTACCAGTCTAGATAAACAATATATTCAAAGCAATAATATATTTTTTAAATAATATAACTCCTTCATAGCTGTGTGTTACAAGTAACTGTAATTTCTCAGAGACGTGATTAAATTTTTTTACGAATTCAACACTGAAAGATCTACAATCTAATGCTGAAAGCGAACATAATATTTGAACATTTAACAGTTGGTATAGAATATTTGACACTGACGAATATTTACAACTGATAGCTACTTTTTATTCCTAGCAACAGAATGAGGAAAAAAGTTTGCTTAAGATTCCGAGCAGATGAATTCTGCCTAGGACGTCTCTATTATTGTTAGCGTGTGTGAAAAGAGATTCAGTAATGAATGAAATGAAAAAATGTGTTTGCTTTTCTTTTTCATACATAGGACGCGGTTGAAGGATACGTGATGACTTTTCTTTTTCATACATAGGACGCGGTTGAAGGATACGCGATGACTTTTCTTTTTCATACATAGGACGCAGGATTTACTTGACTCTTTTGTAATAGTGGATTTTTTTTTCCCCTTTTTCTTAGAAGGTTATTAAAGAGCTATGAAAAAAGATTTTACGATTTTATTTTTCATCGCAATATAAAATTAAACTAAAGCTACAATATTTTTTTTTTGTCTTATTTTCAGTTTTTTGCAAGGGAAATTGATAAATAGTTATAAACTTAATAGGAAGTTTCTGATATTCTGTTACTAAAAAACAAACTTTAAAGCAATAACAGTGTTTTTTTAACTGTTATGTTAAATAATGCCCACCTCTACAACATTCTAATCTTACTCTTTGTACCAACAAAGAGATAAAAGAATGTGAAACCAGCATCCAGATCAAACTGGTTCTACAGCTGATAATAGCCAAAAGTAAAAAATAAAACTAATTTCTGTGGAAAAAATTTTGATGTATCAAAGGTTTTGAAAAAACTATGGAAAATACATAAGAATTTTGATGGAAATGCAGGGGAAATTTCTTTTTTCGAGATATCGAGGTCGAACTGTATAAACAAGTCATTTACCTATTATTATATGTAAACAGAAGTAAATTGTATATAAAAGCAATAATTATAATATTTAAATAAAATAGTTATATATATAAATACATATGTAAACAAACATAAAAGTTCATCAGGTTTGTTTTTGTTAGCCTACTCCTTGATACTCATACAAGTAACTTTATTTAAAAGTGTACTTACCTGTTTCATTTAATACAATCTTAATTCAATTCATTTTCTTTTCTCACTTTTATTCCTAAAGGAACTTATTTATTATAACCAAAGGGATAAAGCCTAGTTAATTTTATTTTGGTTATATATTAATTTTATCCATTCCATCGTCTTTCTATTTGTTTCAAACATCGATTGCATCATCTATTTACATCTGGTATCGTTCGATCGTGAATGCCACTCCTCCTGACATCGTACGTCACTCTTTTCATCCAATCATGGATTAGCTGTATTTTCTCTTATTGTTTTTGCCGTGAGCTAGGAGCTTGCCTACTCAATTTGTTAGATAGGATGGAGGAGAAGGGGGCGTTGCTGTTTTTGACTTTTGCCGGCGGTACGCGGGTATTTAAAGGTAATGATGTCGTTTTGAAATGCCCTTCTCTAGGTGCTTGTGGCTGATAGCCTGGTGCTTACGGTCTTTTGCTTGTTTTACTCGGATACTCCGGAATTTAATTCTGGTATTCGGGGAATGGCGAATTCTGATAGATATTAGTGAACTTGGTTCGCGTGTCGTAAGCTGAAAGATGGATGAGGTCGTATAAATAAATTATAATACGTTTTAAACTGACGGATATGTCAGAAAGTATTTTTTTTTTTTGTGTGTGTGTAATTGAAGTTGTTTTGACAACGTTACTTTAGCGGTACGCTATTTTCGAAATGTGTTTTAGAAGCACGAAAGATGTCTTAAAAGCCTTTTATTACTCAATGGTTGATATTTAAGTTTACATTTATTAAGTTTAGGAATTTTTAGACTTTTGTAGGCGGATGATGATAAACAGTTGTTCTTCTTTTAATCAAGGTGTTATACAGTCTCGGTGATTATAGAAATATGTTACAACTTTTCGTTTGAGAACTTTTAGTATGAATTTAATGATATGTTTAATATTGGAAGTTGAAAACAAGTTCTTTGGCTAAGCATTCTATGGAATGAATGAACTGTTTTTTCTACAAAGATGCTGAAACATTACAGAAGTTAGCTTTTCATATTTGCTATTCAAGGCTATTTAAAATAAAGCATTTTTCATTACTCATTAAATTATCAAAGCTATTTTTCAAAAGATATCATTTTTGCTGAGTCATAATATCATACAAATGCTAGTGCATGTGAATCATCTGAATTTAATGTTACTGTATGTATTTCAAGCTATGTTTAATATTTGAAGATTGAATTGAATAACGATGTTTATCACTGCTGAATGGCCTTGCCATCCTAAACTAAACCTTTGTTTAATCATTATGAAACTTTGTTTTATGTTTAATTTATTTTCAGTTTTAACTATGTTTGTAACTTATTTTTCATTTATCATTTAAAAATAAACGTTCAGTATTTCATACAAGTTAAAACTGTTTCTTTACTGCTGTCCATATTTCTTCAACACTATAGGTCACTATATCGCCAACGTCATCTTTTACTTAATTATTGCACTTCCACTACTCTGTTATAATTTCATAACCTTTTAGACCGGTATCACGGCCCGGATACCAAACAGTTTTCATAGCTGTTTACAGGGTGTGTTTACAAAGTTTCAAGACTGGTCTGAGAATACTAAATTTATTAAACATTTTTGTGCAGCGAACTAAAATTCTTCGAAATATGATCCTTGGGCATCAACACACTGCTGCCAGAGTTTTTTCCCTTATTCATAGGCTCCCTGGAGGTCTTCATGTGCAAGGCTGTTAAGGGACCTCGTCGAAGCTGCCTGGATTGCTGGAATAGTGTCGAATTGCTTTTCTTTCAGGACTTTCTTGATTGGGGCAACAAAAAAGTCGCTAGGAGCAACGATGAGGATGTAGGTGGCTTTCGGCAGTACTGCCACATTAAACTTACCAAAAACTTTGGCAGCGGTGTGTGAGATTCCGCATTGTTGTGGTGAACAATCCAATCGTCTCTGATCTGGGCAGGCACGCTGGACTCTATCCTTCAAATAGTGGTGCAGTACAGCATAAAACCGACCTGACCCAGTAAGTCCGCCCAGACACCAGAGAAAATTGGTTCACCACGACAATGCGCACTCTCACACGTCACTTGCAGCCGCCAAAGTTTTCGCTAAGTTTAATGAGGCAATACTGCCACAAGCCTCCCTACAGCCCCGACCTTGCTCCCAGGGACATTTTTTTATTCCTCCGGATCAAGAAAGACCTGAAAGGGAAGCAATTCGACACGATTCCAGCTTCGACGAGGTCATTTAACAACCTAGTGCGCAAAGACTTCCAGGGGGCCTATGAACAATGGAAAAAACGCTGGCAACGGCGTGTTGATGCCAAAGGTTCATATTTTGAAAAATTTTGTTCACTGTACAAAAATGTTTAATAACTTTTGTATTCTAGGACCAGTCTTGAAACTTTGTGAACACACCATGTATATCATTTGGCAACAAATCTTCATTTCTGAAGTCCAAACTGCACCAAACTTAAAAAAGTGTCAAGGCCCATACAGTGGAAAAGCACTGAACTATTAATCCAAGAGAACATGGGCTTATTTTAAATATAAAAATAATTTATTTTTCAGAAGAAAATGTACACACTTGCAGTTGAAAATTTAAAGAAAAAATATTATCAAATTTTATATTTTAGTGCATACGTTGTATTGTGCTTATGGGAATTTTAATTGATCATGTTTGTAATTATCTCTGTGAACTAAAAAAACAATTTTGCTTAAAAAAAGAGAAGAAAAAATTATTCACTGATGCTTGATTCTTAAAGTTTTGTATAAAAAAATTATTCGTTTTTAAATGTTTAAAATAAACATAAACCATAAAATACCCAAAACAGTACAAAATTATTACAAAAAGAAATCATATTTACCGTTTGCAATAGTACCACATTTTGCATCTCTTTTTTTACTTCTCTTCTTAGGAATCTTTTGAAAAGGAGCAAATTCAACAATTGCAGGATATTCATTTCCTAGAAATAGCAAAGTAATTTTTTTGACATTTTATGATCAATTGGAGATGCAATAATTAAAACTTTGAAAACAGTTCAGAAAGAGAAATTTCTTTTAAAATCTGAGGCAAAAGAAGGAGTAATTTTTGTAAAAAGAAACATCTATAAGTACCATGCCTACTGATCTTTATTTTAATACTATTTATATTCGCTATCAACCAAACATGAAATGTTAGAGGTCTTTAGCTAATAATCAGAAACAAACAAACTTATACATGACATACACAAAAAAATATATATATATATAGATTGTTTTAAAATATAATTTGAATTTTTTATAAATAAGTAAAGTAATATAATGAATTTTAATACAATATGGGCCATATCTACTTTCTAATTTATACTTTTGCTTATATTTGGAACATTTACTTTTATACCTTTAAAATATTTCAGTAAAAATATTTTCATAATTTTTATGTTTAGAATATCAGAAAATCTGAATTTATATCTGCAACTTTTAACTGCATGTATTTTGACCGTTACAGGGCTTGAAATTAAATTTTTTCTAGAAGGGCACTCTCCCCCCCAACACTTATATACAGGGTGATTATAATTAAAGTTTAAGTTTCAAAACGCTCTAAAAAATGAACCACTGATTAGAATCACTTCAAAATTGAACTACGTACTATTGACGAAGGGGGAAAGAACATGAACCCATAAAAAAAACTTCTTCCAAATTTTAGCAACAGATGGCGCTGTAAACGTCAAAAGATGTAAATTAAAATACCTGGCATGCGCACGGTCATTTCAGGTGTTATAAAAGCGTTGGGTAAACGGCGTTCCTCATTTCGCATCTTGACGTTCGCCATGAGTGTCTCAATGAAGGACTGCGCTCTGCTTGTAAAGCTTTATTACAAGAATGGTGATTCTGCACCAGTAACTCTGCAGAAGTTCAGGACCCTCAAGGGTATGATAAAAGGCGTTGGACCGATGACTGTCCTGGGTCTGGTGAAAATGATGAAAAAATTCGAAAAAACAGGTTTGTTTGATGTGCAGTCTGGTAGAGGAAGGAAAAGATGTTATTCGGTGGTAGTTGAAGAAGTGGCCACAGCAGTTCAGGAAGAGTCGAGCGGTGATGTGCAACCATGCAGTGCACTGAGAAGTTATCGTGTAACTTACGCCTTAGTCGTTGTTTTACGATTTGTCATTTGTAGTCGAAATTCTGGCACTATCTGTCGCTAAAGTTTGGAACTTTTTTTCCTCACGGCGTTCAATTTTAACGTCATTCTAATCAGTGGTTCGTTTTTTAGAGCATTTTGAAACTTAAACTTTAATTATAATCACCCTGTAATTGGGGCGAAAAGAGGCGAGTTGAACTGTGTGGGAGGGGAAAAAATATCTTTAAACTCCACTATTATTTTTTTATGCTATTTTAAGAATTACATTAATATAAACATGACAAAATACCATGGAAAAATTTAAATAAACAACTCAGAATAAGTATGCAAAATGTTCATTTTAATTAAGTCCTAATTTCTATAAATTGCAAGGATCAACTAGTTTGTTGTTTCTAAATATGTTCCGGAGCTCGGATATTTTTTTCTTCTTTTTTTATGTGCACCATACGATCTTTGCAGTTCTACTCTCATTTTTTATTTAGTGCAGACTTTAGACCAACCATACTCAATCTGTGGCTCACAGGCCACATGCAGCCCAGTGACATTTTATGTGCAGCCCAAGACACATAATCATTAATATTTATAAAATTAATTGAGATATGCATAAAAAGTATAACCACTTCACTGTTTGCCCCGTGATAACTTGGGGGTAAACGCACTGTTTCCCCATACCTGTCGCCGGTGAAGTGGTTAATAGCTTCACTGTTGTCTTATACATTTTTATGGAAAGACAACATTTGTCCTATTATTTATAATTAATTTAAAATTATGCTAAAACATCTTAAATGAAATTTTATCAGTCAAAGGTACATTTTTACATGTAGTCCCATTTGTGCTACAATGTTCAGGGGTGGGGAATTTCTAGAAAATCTTACCAGCCAGCAAAATGCAACATACAGTTGAAAATTGTTATGACAAAATTTAGAAGGCTGCAAAAATAGTTGATTACTATTATTACAATGCATTTTAATATTTTCTACAAAATTAAGAAATATATATGCAAAAGAGGAAAGTTTAATATAGAATAGAATTTAATACCATGTTTACATCGCAGTAATTTAGAAAGTTGCAAAATATAACTAATTAGTATAAAAAGTAAGTTTTTGGCCTATCTCTGTAGTTTGCAATTTTCGAAGACTACCTAAAAATTCACTCACCAGTGGTAAGTAAAATGATGTATTTCTCCACCCCTGACAATGTTATATACATTTCTTAATCTTCAGCACTAAGCAAACGTTATTCCAAATTATTTAGATTTGCACTATATATTTCTACAGTTAAAGTAACATTTTTGCATTGCGCAAAAGATTGATTTATTAGAGAAAATCTCATGATTTTTTTTTCTTTAGAACTTTGAAATTCTGCTTTGTTATATTATAGTGTTTTATGCTTATTACACAGCTAACACTGCATTTTCAGGTTGAACATTTACTCGCTCATACTCGCTCAATAGCTGAAGCGGTGTTTCCAAAACTTTGAAGTCCATTTTCTCCACATGACGTTTTTGGGCATAACGCGCACGATATCTCAAAAATTTCTGAATATTTTTTCATGAAATTTTCAAAACATATGTTTCATGTTAGTCTGTATAAACTGAACCTAAAATTTCCTTTTCATTGTAAAAAGAAAATATTTTTTTAGGAGTTTATATTATTGAAATTTTCTAAATTTTGTATTAGCTAAATACAACTTTGCATTAAAAATATAAAAATGCTTTAAATACAAATTTATTTAGGTTCAGTGTAATTATTATAATCTGAGGTATAAATAGGTACCAAAATTTTCATTCTAGTTGCAAAATTTATTTTGTAATCGTGCGCATAAGCTGTTATGCCGATTTTCTGCTCGTAAAATGTCTGACAGTTTTGAGCCCCCTGTAAATGCTAATTATGTATCTTGCAATTTTTCATATATTTGAAATGAAAGAGCATACTTGTATCTTTCTTTCCCATTTAATATTGTGTCTTAATATCAAATACATTTTAAGATATTAAATGTTGAAAATGGTCCTTTTTTTCATTTTTTCCAATTTTAAGAGTCCTGAGACCCCTTAAAGCGTATAGTGGTCCACAAGAAAAAAAAGTTGAGTATGGCTGTTCTAGACCAATTGATGCGTCTCTCCAGTTCTTTTCTCTCCCTTTTCATCAGAGGAAAAAAATAGCGAAATATACATTCATCAGTCATAGGAAAAATATCGTGAAATCAGCCAATCAGTCAAAAAGAAAAAATCTTCCAATCCAACTCCAATGTTCAGCCACTTAAATCGCGAAATTTGTCAATGAGTCGCAGGAAAATAACACCAAATTCGTTCCTTAGTCATGGAAAAAAACTGTGAAATTTCTTATTCAGATGCGAATAAATCGTGAATTTCATTAATATGTCAGAGAAGAAGCACGAAATTTGTTGATTTGTCACAAGAAAAAAAATCACGAATTTCGTTGATTGGTCGCAGAAAAAATTAACATGAAATCCATCAATTGATTGTGAGAAAAAAATCGTGAATTTTGTCGATAAGTCACGAGGGAAAAATTGCAAAATTCGCTAATTGGCTGTGGAAAAATACTGTGAAATTCATCAATCGGTGACGGAAAACAATCACGGTAAATTTTCATGCAGAAGCAAAGAAAAAATAATGAATTTTGTCAATTTGTTGCAGGAAAAAACTCTGCAAAATCCATTGATCATCGATAAGAAAAAATTGTGAAATTTGTCAGTCAGTCACAGGAAAAAAATTTTTAATTTTGTGAAAGGACATCAGATTTCATGTTTAAAAAGCTTTCACATAAGAATGTCACATATTGATCTTCTTCATGATTTCATATTGTTCTCTGGATTGATTTTTCCATTTGATCATTGTTTCAAAAAGCAAAATTTTCTGAAAAAAGTGAAAATTTTTGGGCTGGAGCCTTCCTTGCCGACAATATATTTTTGGGTAGGATTCCAAAATTTTGGGCATAAATCCTATCATCTTGCCTTGTATTATCATTTTTCAGTATTTCAATCTGGTTCTTAGGAAAAACTTTATGTTTTCTCCCATGTTTGTTACTTTTCAATTGCTGTCCAACAATGTGCAGGGAGTATTATAATGTCATATAAATTCAGTGATATACTAGTACCGATTTGTTTACATTCGTACTGTTTAAGAAAAGTAAAAAAAAAATTCCAAATTTTTTATATTCTGAGTAAATGCTTTAATGAAGAAAAAAAATAGTAACAGGGCAGCTGGAAATTAATTCATCAACATCATCTTGATTCCTCTCAGCTTTGGGAGAGAAGAAGACATATTCATAAGAGCCCAGCCTTGCTCCACTGCAGAGTTTCCCCCAGACAGTTTCAGTAGGGTGCTACACCCTGCCCGCCCTTAAGTTTACAAAATAGCATCCCTCTTGCCCCTCAGTTAAAAAATTAGCTCCCTTGTTGCCCCCACCTGAAAAAAATGCCTTTATTCCTTTGTTTATTAAAAAATTTACTTGCGTAGTAAAAATTGACTCATTGCTGCCTTTAAAATAGTGTTCTGTCTATTAAATATTAAAAAGTAGTTTTAAAAATCAAAAGAATGCCTTTAAAATTTTCAAGAAATGCCCTTAAGAATTCAAAACATGCCCTTCGGAATCCAAAAGTGTCCTTTTTTAAACCTGGGGGGAAACTCTGCCACTGCATTTCAAACCTTCGAATTTTCATTGAAAAGAACATTTGAGGATTCTACCATTTCATCAGTATCTGGCAACCATATACGGTATCCCTTTGTACGAAAAGCATACCCGACTAGGAATCCCTTTTTAGTTTGAGCATCTAATTTCCAGCTCCTTTGTTTGGGAATTTTTACATAGGCTGTTGTGCCAAAAGGTTTTAAGTGTCGAACTGAGGGCTTCCTGCTACCATACAATTCAAATAGTGTTTGCCCAAAAGTTTAGGGCAAACTCTGCTCCATGAATAAACAAAAAATTTTAGAGCCTAAGCCAGAAGGTTAAGTCCAGATTACTGTCGATCAACAACGTTCGCATCCCATCGGCCGGCTGCTGTGGACATGAAACGCTTGGCAACACCATTTTGTTGCGGCGTGTAGCAGTTAGTAAATTCGTGGCAGATCCCCTTTTCTTCAAAGAAATTTTTGAAAGAGGCATTATCGAATTCCCCACTGTTGTCAGTTCTAAAACTTTTCACTTTACAGTTCAGGTAAGCTTCAGCTCTAGTGATGTGCCATTTTACCACATCAAAAGTGTCTGACTTCAATCACAAAGGATAAACTGAAACACGGTGGGAAAAATCATCGATAATTGAAAGAAAATATCTTTCGCCATTTCTGCCTTCTAGTCTACAAGGTCCCCACAAATCTGCATACAGTAATTCCAAGGGATGATTAGAACGAATATTTTTATTAAATTTATGAGAAACATTCCTGAGTTTTCCCAGATTACATGATTCACAGAAAAGGTTAAACTCTTCTAGACCTAGCAAACCCCGAACACCATTTTCCTAACTAGTGTGGGCAATTAAGGAAGGATTAATATGTCCAAATTTGTGGTGCCAATTAAACATTTTCTCATTTTTTTACAGAGGAAGCTTCAAATTTAACAAATCTAGAACTGAAAACTGGGATTTTCGGATAAAGCCGATAAATACGGTCTTTAAGATATGCACTGAACAAATACACCCCCCGACGGATCTTTACCTCGCCATTGAAACCATGAAAGGTTAAACCATTAAGGTTCAACTGTGGCCCAGAGATCAAATTTCTACAAAGTTGCTCACTATACATTACATTACATAAAGTGAAAACACGTTGACCAAAACGTAGCTTAACCTCCCGTTTTCCTTTAATAAGAAATAAAACATTTTTTTACAGCTACAGACGTTTCATCATTAAACTCTTCAAATTTAGAAAATAAAGCTTTATTAGAACAAAAATGATGGCTAGTGCCACTATCGAATATCCGATTACAGCCACTATTTACTTTACTCAAATTTGAATGAAAGATAAAGAAATTCGACTTATGTGACGAATCTGATAGTTTTGCACAAGAGCCACCATTCCTGCCTCGAAAGAAAGCAGGAGAATGAGATCGTCTGGCATAGCTGGGAGACTTGTTCCGGTCTCTGGAACCTCTGGATTGTCTGGGAGCAACAGGTGATGAGTCAGAAGAGTCAGCACAAGAATCAGGGTCGTCAGATAGATTAGAGCATGATGAGTCAGGGCAGTACCTTTCTGGAGAACAATACTGGCGACGATGGCGAAAACTGGATCTATCTGATGAATGGCAATGTCTATAAAAAGGAACAGGAGACAAATCTTTGGATTTTTTAGGGCTACCTGGTATTTTAGCAAAACAATTCACTTGTAAATGGCCGGGTCTGCCACACCTCCAGCATCTTTTTTGTTGAATTTTACAAAAATGAGGTTTACGATTCACAGTAGATTTTTGTGATTTTGATGTTCTGTGGGCATTTGCAATGTTCACATATGTTGCACCATCTTTATCCCGAAGCTTTTGGCGGGTCTCCTCAGCAACCAGTTCATCTACGATAACATCAAATTTAAAGGTATCATCAAGCTTAGCCAGAATCTGCTGCACCAGCATATCATATTTTGAAGGCAAAAACCTCAGGAACTGATAATTCAAATAATTCTCAGAAAAATTCTTGTCAATTTCTTTTATTTCAAGATATATTTTTTTTCAGCTGTGTTGCAAATAAATTCATCGTTTCTCTATGTCTGATTCTTTTTTCCATTAAATTATTAAACACTGTCATGAGATGGGTACAGGAATCAGGGTGGAAATTTTTGTGAAGACATTCCCATGCTTCAACAGGCTCTGAACAGTCAGCTACTAACCTCTTGAACTCAGGTTCTATATTCAGGTATATTAGTGACAGAACCTTATTAGCACGAGATTTAAATTTTTCCACGTCATCTGCAGTAACTGTGGTACTTATTTCAAGTGATTTTTGCTTTTTCTCTATAATTCCCCAAAGGCCCTTTTCTAACAATAAATACTTAAGGTCACAACTCCAGGTTGAATAATTTCTAGAGCTCAACTTGTCAATAGTGTTGGTGGCCATTTTGAGGAAGAAAAAATTTCAAAAATTGAGCAAAAAAAAAAAAAAAAAAAAAAAAAAAAAAATTAGTACCGATGGTATCACTGCCCCCCCCCCCCCAACTTATTCATACGTTACTTTGTCTATGTCAAGCCTTTGTTGTAGAAAAAAATAACTACCGTAACTTAAAAGTTTCATAAAAGTTAATCATAATAATAGTCTATTGAAAATAAATTGTAGGTAAATGAAAAAAAAGTTCGGAAATCGGCAAAACAGTTCTGTAAAGAATATGAAGTTCAGGAAAAGAAAATCAAAGTTCAGCATTCAAAATCAAAAGTTCGGCAAAATAAATCAAGATTTCATAAAAATAAGATAAATCTTCATGGTTATTTCAAATATATTTTGTAAAAACTGCAAATCAAAACTATTTCATAATCAAATAAAAGATCGGTAATGTCAACAAACAGAAGATCGTAACGTAAATCAAAATAAAGATAATTTCTGCTTTTTCAACTTCCAGGGTTATTCATAACACCATAACCATATGATAGTCGTAAAATAATCTGAATTGATTATTTACGTAACATTAAATCAATTAAATGGAGCAGATAACACAGTGAGCGTATTTGCTGGTTGAAATACCACTGGAAGTGTCAATATGCAAATGAGATGTAGCATAGTTGATCTTTGAGATGTTTAATAAGACAGAAGCAAAACTTACTTGAAAACGAAATTAAGTTTATTATATTCTATAAATAAATACTTGACATGATAAAGGCATTATTCACAGCTAAAGATATTCTTGAGAACAAATCGGATGATGAATCATAAACATAGCGATGGTCACTTTTAGATGCACATATAATACACAGTTTAAAACAGTTGAATGATAACATAACTTAAATACAAGAGGGTATTTAAAGTTACACATCCAGAACATGGACCAGACAATGTTCAGTTACATGAAACCTTTTGTGAATGTGAGAGTGTTTTGGCTTAGTTTAAGTTAAATATTTACTCGCATTCTACATCCCTTTATCTTGCAGAGTTTTCAAAGTGGGTGAGTTGGTGTCTTTATTAACAAAATACTTATCTTCTTCAAATAAGAAAAACAAAAGAGTACTTACAAATACTGGTGCTGTGTCGAGACTTAGAAGAGGCAATGGGGTGTTACTCATGAATTTTATTAATGAAAAAATGAACAGCAGGAAACCATCTTGGTCTCGGATAACTTATGAATTTACAGGTGAAAAACTTTACTGGACTCCGGTATTCTTTATATTGACTTGGACACTCAGCAAGGGCGGATCTGGAGAGTCCTCAAGGGAGGTGGGATTTTAGAAATTTGGAGACTCCAATCTGATGTGCGGATTGGGTCTAATTTTTTTCACTGAAGCTCGTGTTACTTCTACTTTTTTGCTGTGGGTCGCGTTTGGGTCCGATTAACTTCCACTTTTTTACTATGGATCGGGTTTGGCTCCGGTTGACTTCTACTTTTCTGCTGCGGGTCGGGTTGAATTCTACTTCTTAGCTGCTCTCTAGCGCGTTGGATTTGGGACAGATTTGTTAGCCTACTTTCCTTGACGTTTATACCTTCTTAAAGTTATATACTTTATTTCAATCATTTCTTATTTTTACTTTTCAAATAAGTTCATTCTAACATTCTACTTACGTTTGGTTATCTTTATTCCATTCAGTTTATTCAAATATCCATTCGTAATTTCCTTACCTGTTGTTTTCATTTTGCCATAAACATGGTTTAATTATTCGTTTTACGATTAGATTGAGAATCGATCCACGTCATCGGACTTTTCACTTCCGATCGCAACTCTTCTGCTCAGTTCTTCCTCGCAACTCGGATGCACTACGTATCGCTTTTTCCCCGTTCCGGAGTTGAAATAGTTTTTCCGTACAGCAGTACATGTGTTACTCAACTCCGCTGAACGTGTGTTTTGAAGAAGTGGGCGGTTTCACCGATAGACATGTGCTTATAGTTGGAAGATATTTAAAGGGACGTTAGTCTCTGTACGGTGTGCTTTTGTGCTGCTTGTTGTGTTTTTTTTTTACTGTTGGTTCTGTTCGTGTTATTTTTCTGTTCATTGTTTCAGTTACATTTTATTTCGAAATGGTTGCTAGTCTTTTTTAAATTATAGTTTTAATTAAACATTATGCCAACTATTACAAGTTGAAAGATATTATGAAATATTGAAGTCGTTTTTAGTAGATATTGAGTGTTGTTTAAGAACTTAGTTTTTTCTTTATGAATAAATGTTGGAGTATAGATTTCCTAGTTTCAAAGTGATATTGACGTTTTTTTTGCTGAACTCTGTAATGAAATATATCGAGCATTTGTTTTGAGACTTTCCTGCCATTGTATGTCATTTTATGTTGTCAACACTTATACTTCAAAAAACATCAAATCTTCAATGAGGTATGGATATACAGTGATACGTTTTTGAAATGTTTTAATGGTGTGATGATCTGCCTCAACTAAATGTGAGTGAATATTTATATATCTACTTGTTTTACTGTAATATCATGATAATTTAAATGCTGGCTCAGATATCATATATGCTATTCTGCAATACTGAATTGTTGTTTTGTCATTAACTATTTGATTTTACTCTTAAGATATGTACTTGCTTTTTTTTTGTTTTGTTTTTGACAAATAAACATTAGCTCTATGAAAAACTTAAATACTGTTTCTTTTCTGTTATCATCTACCTTTACACACCTTGTCATTTACTTTTATTTTTAGGTCTATGCCATATTTTGCCCAGCTATACTATTTTTATTCTGCTACCCAATTTTAGACCTGTTTCAGACCCTGGTTCGGTACCCGGACCAGGATAACAAGATTGACCTGCGGGTCGGGTTCACATCTATTTTTTGCTGCAGGTCGAGTTTGGGTCTAGTTGGCATCTACTTCTTTGCTGCGGGTCGGGTTGACTTCCACTTTTTAGCTGCGCTCTATCGCATTGAGTTTGGGGCAGATTGAGATACATTATTTCGGGCTGGGATTTCACTCTTGCGCGAAGGGTTCGGGCCGACCCAAATTTTGAAAATAAAGTCTAAATATTTTTGAAGATAAAAATTATATACAGCAAAAGCTCCATAACGGGCACGCCCGAACAATTATTTAATAATACTTTTTAACCTTGAGGATTATGTAAAAAATACTAATTTGGTATAAGACTGCCTGTCTCTTTATATCTAAGATGAGTTGTAATTCAGTAAAGAATGCTTTGACATTCTAAAAGACATACCGGGTGTACTAAAATGGACTGATTGATTTTAAAATTCAGTAACTTGCAAATGGTGACAACAATTTTAAAAAACCTTGCAGGAGGATTATGTAAGATGTCAGGAGATTTTTTACTGCGATTCTTGATTTTACTTTACAATAGCAGCGACAAATGGCGCTGCAAACAATAGTCATTAAACCGGGCATCGATTTACCGTCCATTGCTTGCACCGCCATCTGTCATTTCTATTTTAAACTAAAATTAAAAATCGCAGTTAAAAAATCCTAATCAGGGGTGATTCTCAGTAAAAAAAGAAAAATTCTGAAATGTTATAGCAAAGGGGGAGGGGGGGGGGAGAGAGAGAGAGAGAGAGAGAGAGAGAGAGAGAGAGAGATTCCCTCCTGGCACTAATTATTTTTGTTGCAGGTCGGCTGTTTCGATTAGCTGTTTTCGATTCGGGTCGATTTCAGGCTGAGTGTAGATTCATGCAAGCTGTGTTTGGGTTAACCCGTTTTCTTCAAAAGTTAGTTCAGTATATTATTTCAGATTAAAAACTATACCTATAATAATAAACATAGGTGTATGTATGTATGTTGCTTTCTAAAGAGACCACTGTATTTTTTCCACAATTCTTTGATAAAATTCGCATTTCTTCCACGACTGTTTGACGAAATTCGCGTTTTTCGCAACTCTTTGACAAAATTTGCTTGTTTTTGCAGCAATTGATAAAATTCTTGTTTTTCCGTAGCCATTTGATGAAATTCGCATTTATTTCATTACCCTTTGACGAAATTTACGTTTCTTCTACAATCCTTTGACGAAATTAGCGTATTTTTGCCGCCCTTTCATGAAATGCGCGTTTTTTTCCCTGCGACCTTTTACAAAATTCGCATTTTTTCCGCCATCCTTTGACGAAAATCGCATTTTTATAGCGATCCTTTGGCAAAATTCGCATCTTTTAAACGATTCTTTGACAAAATTCACTTTTCTCCACGATCCTTTGACAAAATTTAAGTTTTTTTGCGAGCATTTCTTTCGCAACCCTTCGGTGTAATTCGTAGAATTCGTAGATGAAATTTGCATTTTTTCACGATCCTTTGACGAAATTCATGTTTTTTCGTGGTTATCAGGGTCGGACTGGGTCAGGGACAAGGGCGCAGACCTTGGATTTTCAGAGGGCGCAAAAATTTTAACAAATTCATGTTAATTTTACTTGTTTGCGTTGTATCTGGCTTAACAAGGTTTAATAAATTCGCACAGTACCAAGTATGAAAATGGCTTGACATTATATCTCTTAGTCTAGATAGAAGACTTAGCTGTATTCTCCGTTCATGTTTAAAGTTCCATTAAATCTACACAATGCTACGTAATTTTCTAAAATGAATAATGTGATATCTAAAAGTTCCAGCAAGTTGAACACAGATTAGCTTGTAACAGATAACTGATATCATATATTATTTTTTTGTCAATAGTTAGTTTATAAGAGTCATGGAATAAAAAGTACCCTACCAATTCTGAAAATGACCATATAACAGGGTTCGCATACCTCCTGGAATTTTGCAAACCAAAAAATTTTTCGGCACCAGTCTTTTCTTGTAGAAAATCTCTCCTTAAAAGAAGGCGAAATTTCGTGCGCTTAAACTAGATTTTTTTCCTATATACAATACTGATAGTTTTCCTGGAAAATTTCTCTGATCCGTACGAACCCTGGTACAAAAAGACATGTGTACCAATTGATTGGGAATAATATCTACTATTGAATGCTATTAATAAATTTTGCTTTGGGGTGTTGTCTACATATTAAAAAAGGCACAAACTTTGATTTTTCAAATGGTAACATTCATGTTTGACATTCTGTTTCAATTCCTTTGCAGCCAGTAAATAGATACAGTTATTATGTTTTTCTTAAATCTTAATACAAAGAGTGCTAGAGGTTTATCCATAAATTTCGAAAAATAAAATCATCTTACAATAAAACTCAATTAGTCACCAGTAAAATTGCACAGGAATTTTAAATTTACAATAAACTTACTTTACAAATCCTATAAAGTGTTTCTGGTACTTATCTACGAAATTTTTCTGTGGCTCTTTTGATAAAAGAAGACGGTCCTCTGAAGTTATGGAAGGGCAAAATTTCTCTTTATGTCGAAAGCTAATTATTCAAAGGAGCTGTAAACTTACACATTGATGTTTTTAATGATTGTGGTTTGTTGTATGCAAAAATTAATATAGGCCATAATTCATATTTTTTTAACATGAATTTATTATTAGTTTTTATGATTAAAAATGTTTTTAAGTCGCGAAAAAGGTCTGTAGTATGTTTGGTTCTATTCAGTGTATCTCTTAAACAAATTGATAAAAAATCAATCAGATGACTTTTATGAGGATATAATTTAATTTTTCTCAAATTGGTTTGCTTTAGCATCCTCAAATTTAAACTCTTCAAACTCTATCAAGGTTTAAGATAATGTAAATAACCAATGTTTTTTTCCTGGCTGTCCCGATCTAAGGAACTTAAATAAGTCATCAAAAATGAGTGTTATTGTTTGAAAATTCAAAGTTGGTACAATTTTTAATATTTAGACTACTTCGGAAACATAATTTATACATAACAATACGTAGTAGACATTATTTCTAGTCGATTGCCCCCTATATATTTTGTTTGATTATTTTTAACAGATTTAGTAACGGGCAACCACTTTTATTTCTCTTATCATCACTGTTGCACAGACAATAGGTAGAAAAAACTAACATGGCTTTTTGCACCAGACGCGAAATAGAATTGCTGCAGTGCTGCTGAAGGGTTCATCCTTTTCTTAAAGTATATTTCTTTAATATTATATGAATTAAAGCACATAAATTAACGTCTGAATTCCATTCTTATGTATTAAAGATACACACACATATATTAAGACAGACTATAAATACAATTAAATACAATAAACCCAACTGGAGTGAAAAATTAGCCGGGGCCAGGAATCGAACCTGGGTCGACAGCGTCACGTGCTGTTGCTCTACCGTTAAGCTACCCTGGCCGATGTCCTAGCCCAGAAATTTATCACTATGAAATTCAGACGTTAATTTATGTGCTTTAATATATATTGCAGATCGATGGAAAAAGAAATTTATTCATCATTGTCACGTCATCCACTGCTATCTGATAGATGGACGGTGACGTTCCCCAACTTGGTTTATTAGTGAGAAATTTCCGGGCTAGGACATCGGCCAGGGTAGCTTAACGGTAGAGCAACAGTACGTTACGCTGTCGACCCAGGTTCGATTCCTGGCCCCGGCTAATTTTTCACTCCAGTTGGGTTTATTGTATTTAATTGTATTTATAGTCTGTCTTAATATATGTGTACCTTTAATAAATTATATGAATTAGTTATAAATCAGTTAAAAATTTGATAAATTAAATTTCTGTTACAATCTGGCAGCAATTACTTTTCACAGGTATTTTTTAGGAAGAGGTACCTTAAAAATTTTTATGTATCTATAAAATGCTGAATTTATATTGCTCTATTATAGGGTTTCTACAGAAAATCGTTTTGTTAGTATAAAATCCCCAAACAGTAAATTTACTCTTCCCATGATTTGCAAAATTCTTATCACAATTAGACGTCAAGGGAAATATTTATTTTTCCATATGCATGTCACAGGATCCTGGGCCTGCGATTTTTTTTTTTTTTTTTTTTTTTCAAAAACCTATCATATTTTTTATTTTAAGCAATTACTTTTTACAGGTATTTTGTAGAAAGAGGCATTTGGTATCCTTAAAAAACGATTTTATACATACATAAAATGTTGAATTCATATTGCACTATTAAAAAGTTTCTAAAGTACACCAAAACAAGTGGGTAAGTGTGATCACAGATCGCACAGAGGGTTTCGTTTAATATTCCTTTAAAACACTTTATCCTTTTGCGAAATCTGTTAGTTCCACATTTCGCAACCAGGGGGCGCACTCTATTCTACACAAACCTCTATCCAAAGGAAACTCCGTTTTACACCTATCCGTAGGTATATTAGTCGAGGGGATCGGGTCTATAGCACCCGAGATAGGTAGGCGCCCCAGGAAATTGCACGGAACATTCTTTTATAAGCTTTTTATTATGTGTTATGAACTATGTCAAAGTTTCCAGCAGATCGACTTGTTAGATTTCATAATTTTAACAAAATTGCGTTATGTTAGTTGCAAATTCCACCACCAGGGAGCGCACACTATTCATAACAAAAGTGTATCAGATCGAAACTCTGTTAAACAACCTATCAGTGGATGTGTTACTGGAGTTGGTGGCGGCCTTAAGCGAGAAATTAAGAAATTTGCTGAAAGTACTATTCGGAAATAGTGGTAACTAAAATTTTGACATTTTTATATTTCATAAGCAGCACGTGTCTGAGTATATCATAGTGCTCAAAAAATGACATCTAAAAAGGTCGTAAACGCTAATTTTTAAAAAAGAAATCCGGCGCCCCTCCCCCGCCCTCCCTTCACAGGAAATTGCATGCACCATTATTTTATAAGCTTTTTATTATGTGTCATGAAGTATCTTAAAGTTGCAAACGGATCGCCTTGTTATATTTCCTAATTTTAACAAAATCGCGTTACGTTAGTTCCGCATTCCACCACCAGGGAGCGCACTCTATTATTAACAAAAGCATATCTGAACGAAACTCCTTTGCGCAATCTCTCCGTAGATACATGGTCGGGAGGGTGGCGGTGCAGTCTTAACCAACAATTTAAAACATTTTCTGCGATAACAAACGCTAAGATTTAATAAATAAATCTAGTCCCCGCCCCCCCCTCCACTCCTCGAAATATCACACTCCATTCTTTTTTACACTTTTTCTTATGTGTTATAAAGTATCTTAAAGTTTCGAACACATCGAGTGGCGGTCTTAAACAATAATTTAAGATATTTCCTGAAATTGCTATTCGGAAATAGTGGGATGAACACTTATAAACCTAAAAAACTTTTTCATATTGAATAATTAATACTTATCTCATAGCGCGCCGTCGAAACACCCCACGCAAATTGTTAGATTTCCTAATTTAAATGAAATCTCCGTTAAAAAAGCACGTGCCTCCATCTTAATCTGGCATTTGATGGAAATAAAAGGAATTAATAAAATAATAATTAATATCTCAGCTCGTAATGAAGCAATCTCTTTGAACCGGGTATGTATGAAATCTGCGAGAAATTTCCAGCCCGTATGTCAAAAAATTTAATCGAAAAATTTAATATTTAAAAAGTTTAAATTTCGTATTAGACTTTCCTCCCCTTAAATTTCTCCCGCGCCGATATGTCGAGAGACGACGACAGCTGCCTTCCGGTGAATGGAAATCTGTTTTCATTGTCTTTAAAAACACAGAAATTAAATTTTTATCGATCAATTTTTAGTGGATTTTTTGCATTCTATCCTACGCAGAAATTTGAAATTTATACCAAAATAAAGTAGAATTTTTTCCGCGTATTTCTACACCTGTTACGAATTTGTACGACCGATATTTCGGCAGATCTGATTTTGCTTTTTGAAGGTCCACTTCATTTATTGCTTAAAGTACTCCGTGGTAACCCTGCACCGGCTGATTTGACGGAGCATCCGCCGAATTTACTGGCAACCCTTAGGAGAAACTGGGGAGGATTTCGATAACGTGCATTTGCACCTGCATTCAAAAGGTTGATTGGTTAATTTTAGAATTTAATTAGCCCGTAATTAGGTTAATTACCAACTTTTTCAAAATTTTATGATTTGTTGTTTGATGTGAGGTGTTCAGCTATAAGTACCCAAAATTTCAAGTCTCTAACATGTATAGTTTCTGAGAACGGGCTCTGTGACGGACAGACAGACAGACAAAGGAGTGAGACGAATAGGGTTTCGTCAGATGAACGAAACCCTAAAAAGTCTCTTTGTTAGACTAAAATCACTATAATTGAGTAAATTTACTCTTCTCAGCACAGTCATCCCGTGATTCGCAGAATTCTTATCACAATTAGAGATCAAGGGAAATATTTAATGCAAGTTACAGGATTCCGGAGCTAGAGTTTTTTATTCAAAAAACCTGTCATATATATTTTTTTTTTATATTTTCTTTATTTGATAATAGATTTTTCGCGATTAGATTAAACAATTTTTTATTTAAAATAAATAAAAGTTTTTCTAATAGTTATTTAACCATGAAAAGTTTGTAATTAAATAAAGAGAAGATTAGCATTAACCGAAAGTTGTGGTGTAAATTTTGTGAATGAAAAAGCGCTGGCAGCAGGATTTCACAGCTTGCAGGATTGCAATCCAGAAGTGTCATCAAGTTTGCATTTTTCAAAAAGATCACGTTTTCCAATCAGCAATAAAGTTCTCACAACAGGTTTTTGCCTTCTGATATAACTTTCTTTCTTTTCTAAATTTGTTTTCAAAAAGCACGGTTTCAATTATAGGTGCATTCAGGGCCGACTTTAAAGCGGAGGGAAAGGCAAGGCTCTGAAAGCTGTAGGAATGAAAATATGCAAAACATTTGGTTAAAATTAAAATCTATTATATATCATTCAAAGAAGTGATGGAAAAAAAAAAACTAGTCCAGGGCGCCATTGCTACTAAAGCTTTCCCTGGATGCATGTTTTCTCTCTCAATCATATTCCCACTTTAATTTTCGATCCTAAAATTGTTTCGATGTAATCTTTAATTTCTTTGTGATAATGAAAAATACCTCTCTGCTGCTGTCTATTAATTGATGATTATTCCCTAAACGAATTCTCGAAATTTAGTACACTAGTCAGAATGTATAGTACATACAACGAGGGTAAAAATATTGGTGCGACTTAGGAACTTATGGCTTATGGGGGCGCGAAGTTTTTCTGGACGAGGGCGCACCGGCCCTCGGGCCGATGGGCCGGCGGGCCAGTCCGAGCCTGGTGGTTATTTGACAAAATTCGCATTTTCTCTGCGATCCTTTGACGAAATTAGTGTTTTCCGTGATCATTTGAAGAATTTCGCGTTTTTTCCGAGGCCTTTTGACCAAATTCGAGTTTTTTCCGCGGCCCTTTGACCAAATTCGCATTTTTTCCCGCTGTTCTTTGATAAAATTGAAGTTGTTTTCTCCGAACGATTGATGAAATAGATTTTTTATGGCGACCATTTGTCAAAATTTACGATTATTTTAATGTCCGAATTTTCGGATTGATAAATTTTTTTTAATTTTCGGAACCAAATGTCTTAACCCTCCCGCTGCGTATATATATTATGAAAATAGCTTCAAAAATTGAGATTTTATTTTATTACATATTACAAATCTGCATATATTTTAGAGTTCAAATATATCCAAAATCTTTGTGGAAGAGTTTCTTTAAAAATAAAATAAAATAAAATAAAATAAATAAAAAAAATTACGGGTTGCGCAAATTTTGCAACTATTAAGTTGGCCGTGGAAATCGCAGGATGCGCAGCGAGAGGGTTAAATTTTCGGAAAATTTAGAACAGAATAACCCCTGCTCCTGAGATCTTACATAACTCTCCTTTAAAGATATATATATTTTTTTAATAAGTATCGCCATTTGCAAGTTATTGAATTGTATTTAAAATCAGCCAGTCCATTTTAGGACACCCGGTACATTCAGTAGCTATGGGATGAGGGCTGAAAGAAGCTTTTTTAAAAAAATTAAAGCTGTCTTCAATATGTCAGTTACAGGTTTACCCGGGCTGAAATTTGCAGGTCCAAGCCCAAATCCAATCACACAAAAAAATTATTGGCCCGGCCCAGTATAAAATCTAAAAAATCAACTCCAGCCCAGCCTGCATTTTGCAATTAAAATTATTCATAAAGCGCACTTACTTATGCTCATATTTTATTTTAGATTACGTTCAAAATTCATGAATACAAAAAAACATTAATATTAATGACTATTTAGGCAATTATGTACATAAACACTACGTAAAAATCGTTACTTACAAGGGAACCACTTTTGGTGTTGCTCGCACCTAGCATTGAGACCTGGTACATTTTAAAGCCCTATATTATGAAGTTTGAGAATCGATAAAATTTTTCTGTTAAAATAATATTTCTTGATTATACAGCAGCATAACTTTCTGAAAATGCAATTTCCGAGACCACTTATCAGACTGTTAACATTGAATTTTTTTAAAGAAAAGCATTTAAAAATAAAAATTAGTTAATAATACGTATAAAATATTGAAAACAGTTTGAAATTTCCTTCAAAAACCCACAAATTTGATTTTGGGAAATTGCAACTTTATATTCATATTTTTGGCGGGGAAACAGTTGGCGTTTATTTTCAAAGGTAGAGCTTTCTGGCAACCCTAGCCTAATGTCATAGCTGAATTTGTAATAGCTAGAAATTGCAATGTCCGACCTATTTCGCCACAGTAATTTTTCTAAATTGTGTAAAAATATTAATTTATTTTATGATTACTTTTACCAAAGGACCATTTAATACAGCAACATTTCATTTTAAACATTCGAAACTTTATTTCATTCAATTTCAAAAGAAAATAGTTTGCTTATTTTGTATTTCACTAAAAAATAGTTTTCAATGATCTTCGATGCTTTTATAGGACTATATTTATTACTTATATATTTATCGTCTGCATAGAAAAAAAATCGCAATCAGATATAATTCTAGTAATATGTTCTGTACATTTTCTCTTTGGATAAAGGAGGTGGAAAAATTGTAGCGCCATATTTGGTGACTTAACTCCTTTCTGGCGTGAAATAAACAAATAAATATGTAATAATAAAAAATTAAAAGTATAAAAAAGTGTAAAAAATATTATTTTAACAGAGAAATTTTTTCGGTTCTCTAACTTTTATGAATAAGGCTACAAAACACACCAGGTCTTGATGCTAGGAGCAAGCAACATCAAAAGTGGTTCCCTTGTTAGACAAATACATTCAAATGAAAATGCAGTAAGAAAATCAGTTTAGAATGAAAGAAACGGATAATACAAGATAATCACAATTTTAAAGGTCTACAAAGAAAAAAAATAGATTTTTAAAAATGCGTCTCTGTTACTTATCAAATCAAATTAATTTTTTAAAGATTTCGCTAAACAAATGTACAACATAAATATAACTTTTACGGATAAAAAATAAGTAAGATGTCAGACCAACTTGGGCTAGGGAAGAAGAATTTAGAGAAGTGTACGGGTCACGGTCAGGCTTTATACTGCTTATCATACGGGCTGACACAGACCGAATGTTTAGCTTTTATTCGACAAACCCCGTCCTGGAAATTTTTGCCAGTGCTGACCTCTAGGAAGAATGAAGTCCAGGCCAGGCTCAACCTGGAAGAAAAAGGCGTTTAGCCCGACCTGGAAGAAAAAGAAGTCTGGCCCGACCAGAATTTACAGAAAAATTTAAGATGGGCACGGCCCGACCCGACTCTAAAAGAGAGAAGACTTTACCCATGCCGAGTCTTGTGGATTTAAACTGGCGTGACCCAGTAAGTTATTTCCTGTGAGAATGTATAATGCTGTTTTGCAAACCCTTTATTTGCCCAAGTGGGGGGGGGGGAAGATCATCCCCTCTCCCCCCCCTTAGATCCACCATTGATGCTCAGCGTAACCTTCTGTAACTCGTGACATAAGATAAATATAGTGCATAATTAAGCCAACGAATTAACATTTGAAGTGCTAAACTAAAATATAACTCACGAACTTTCATCTTAAAACGTAAACTTTCTCAAATATGTTGCACGGAAATTCGCTTTCATAATTACTAAGACGGACGAGATTCCTCTTTTTAAAAAGGTTCTATTCATACTTTCATTGTACTACACTGAACTAGGAAATGTATTTCTTGACTTCATCAAAATACAAGAATACCACCTAAACTGACCAAGATTCATCACTTTAACTTTATAATAAATACCGACAAAATACTAATAAACTTTCATAAATACGTATCCTAAACACAGGCAATTCACCGAGATACTTCATCAAAACATAAGGATACGGCACAAGACACAAGACAACCTACTCACAGAATTACAGACCTTTGAAATGCGAGCAGTGTGGCGACAGCCAATGAAAATGAAGAATGCGATTTGCATACTTCCGAAGCTTCTTACTTTTACTTTAAACATTTAAATTACATGAAAAACTATTAACTTACAAAAATATCCTTAAAAATAACTATGGTGTAATTTAAAATTGAAATAAACCTGGAAATAACTTTAGATAATTAATTAAAAATAAAGAGATTGCAAATGCGATCGCAACTTGAAATGGCTGCATGCCAAAAAGGAAGACGCACGCTGATACTTAAATCCGTCGATTCGCGATGTCCGAATGTAAACAAATGCTCGACGAGCAAGCTGAAAAACAAAGTAAAGAAAGAAAATAAAATATGGGAATTAGGGATGCACCGAATATTCGGTATCTATTTGGTATTCGGCCTATTCGGCCATGTTACCGAATATCAAACTATTCGGTATACCGAATATTTGGCTTGGCCAAATAGCAAACTATTTGGCCTGCCGAATATTCGGTTTGGCTGAATATCGAAATATTCGGCCAACCGAATACTTAAAAAAACTTTTAAAACATATTTTTAAAAACCTTATACCACTTCTAAGTTTAACAGTCAACTTATAAAGATATTCAGAATAATTAGAAACAGAATCATATATTTAAATAAAAGAGAATGTTTTTACATTATTTATTTGCTGTTTGTTAAGTATTATTTAAGAAAATTAACCAATCACGAGAATTTTTATAGGAATTAATTATGTACAAATGCAAGTTCATGAATATTTTCCAGTAAATAAACTGTTTCTTGCTAAGATTTTAAGAACAACATTTACTAATAAAAGGGAGTAGAATAGATATTCTTGCTGAATTGCCACCATATAAAATTTGAATAGATTGTATTATTTATTTACTTTTACTTTAGTCTCTTCCTGACAAACCAATAATATATGATCCTGTACAATTTTTCTTCTAATTTTTTTCACAATTTCTCTTTGATTTTAAAATGTTTGTTTTAGAATTTAAGAAAATTTTATTCATTTGTTTTAATTCACAGAAGAAGTCATGAAATTTAAAATTTTATTAATTAAGAAAGTTTTATAACTATCCTCTTCTTAAATAACTCAAAGCAGATTTTTTTCAGCATAAAGTTTACTTGAAAAAAGATCTTGATTATCAAAATGAAAGTTTCTGTTATAAATATTATGTAAAACTGTTTTAAAATTTAACATTTTAATACCTTTAAACTTTGAAATATAAAATTATTCGACAAGCCGAATATTCAGTATTCGGCCTAGCAGTTACTATTCGGCTAACCAAATATTCGGTATTCGGTTCGCCTGTAGGGCGAATATTCGGTATTCGGCATAAATCACTATTCGGTGCATCCCTAATGGGAATCCAGTTTACAGTAGGTAATAAGTAAAATATGTAATAGGGTGGAAAGGGATGCGAAAAATTAATTGTAAACCCTACATCTTTCTTCCATTACAGGAAGATAAAAGTGCACTGATTGAATATTAGCATTGCATATTTACATGAAAAGGATCAGATCGAAAGCGTCATTTTAGAGTAATGCCCCCGAAATGAATCAATCGGAGAACGGAATCGAATCGATGCAAAGCAAGATTCGATGAAGAGATTCGATTGAGGAACGATATGCTATGTTGCCATCTGGTGGAAGAATTATCGTTACAGAAAGTTGTAATCAGTAGGGAGAAAGTTTTTGCTGGTGAAGTACGTTAATTGAATGTAAATTAAGAATGGCAAAACGGTATAAATTATTATGGACGTTAAAGGACTAAAAAAACTTTTATTTCAGCTGGATATTCTCTAGAACCAATATAGAAGGTAAGTACAAGTTTAAGAAATATTTATTACTGACTTTATTATGAGGTGAATAAATAAATAAAATAAGTGAATGAATATGAAATTAATGAATGAACTTAAAAATAAAATAGTGTTTGTGAAAAGGAAGTTTTTATGATATGAAATAATATAGGAGGCAATGAGAAACACAGTGTTTGTATTTTTATCAACAAGAGGGACAGAGACGGCGCATCATAATGTGTGCAGATGGCAGAGAGAGAGCATCAGCAAACAGCGCGATCGGCTGAAGTTGCCGATGTATGCTTGACTCAAAACGCTCCCGTAAAAATAAATATGGAATTAAATTTAAACAATATCAATGTGTAAGGCCAAAAAAAAAAAAAAAAAAAGAAAGAAAGAAAAAATAACTTGATTTAAGCACTGTGAGATTTCATTTCACACTAGGTACATTATTAATACAATTCAATTCTTTATTTACATGTAAGTGAAATTGAAAAATCTATTGAGTCAGACAAACTATGGCAATCGAATGAAAAACTAAAATTAATTTTTAAAGATAACTTAATAAGTTGTTTTAAAATTCTGATAACATCTGAAATTTTTTTAATATAGTTAACGTTTATTTTCTTTTAAAATGCCAACAATCGTCCATTTTTTATTTTTATTTATTTATTTTTTTTTTTTACAACTTATGATTATACAGAAATCAAATACAGGGGTCGATGCAGGTTGTTATTCTTGGGGCCCATTTTGTGAAAAGTAAAAGTTATTTTCTGTGAATTTTATTATATTTTAGTGAAAAATAACATTCTGTAATGAAAGTTGAAATCCAGTTACTCATTCGAACTAAGAATTTATTAACAAAAACTTCTTTAAATCCCCTTGCTAAAGTTTGTTTTTTGTGACCTGGTTTTATTTACAAATTACACATTTTAAAACAATTTTTTTTATGAAAAAGAATGTTACGAAGAGGGCCTATTTTATTAAATTTATTTTTGTGAAGGGACCCATTTTATTAAATAGATTTTTGTGAAAGGTAATGTAGAAAGGTAGATTTTTGTGAACTAAGTAGTCCCCAAATTTTGCCTGGATCGATCTCTGAAATACAATATCATTTTACTTTATTACTCAAAATAAAGTACATATTACCTATAAACTTAATGCAAATAATCATTTAAACACATGCTGTAACATTAAATACATTAATAAACATTTACTTGAAAAAAAACACATATTGGAAACACATTTAAAGAATCTTCCTTTAACTGTAAAATATGATGAATATGTCAA
The DNA here is from genome assembly GCA_963932465.1 of Maratus speciosus. Lineage (NCBI taxonomy): Eukaryota > Metazoa > Arthropoda > Arachnida > Araneae > Salticidae > Maratus > Maratus speciosus. The sequence continues at coordinate 90,537,629 of OZ010786.1, read as the reverse complement.
AAATTAGTCAAAAAATTTTGGTTTATCAGTTTAGTACAACATTAGGAGTGGGCAAAAAGGGGTTCCATATGGGTACATAAAAAATGAGGGACCCAATAAATTAAACACAAAGATACTCAATAATAAAATGTATAACATTCTTCATAAATGATCCCTCTCCCCCCCCCCCCCAAAAAAAAAAAACAAGTGGGTAAGTGTGATCACAGATTGCACAGAGGGTTTCGTTTAATATTCCTTTCAACACACTTTATCCTTTTGCAAAATCTGTTAGTTTCACATTTCACAACCAGGGACACACTCTATTCTACACAAACCTCTATCCGAACAAAACTCTGTTTTACAACCTATCCGTTGATATATTGCTACTTTATTGTCACAGTATAGTAAGCATACATCAAATCTTAAATTTTCATTATCTAATTAATATATTCTTTAACCCTTTCCAATGCAGTGTGCTCAGATCGGGATACCTAATTTTAATTCCAAACTTATGAATGACACAAAGAAAATTTTGCTTTTACAATGAACATGTAAAGTAACATGTTTTTAATATCTAAAAAAGTCATTTTTTAATTCCGGTGTCAGTCAATCATTTCATCATTTTTAGGGATGCACCGAATAGTGATTTTGGCCGAATATCGAATATTCGGCCTACAGGCAAACCGAATACCAAATATTCAGCTAGCTGAATAATAACTGTAGGCCGAATACTGAATATTCGGCCAGCCAAATAGTAACTATTCGGCATACAAATATTCGGCTTGTCGAATAATTTTATATTTTAAAGTTTAAAGGCAATAAAATGTTAAATTTTAAAACAGTTTTACATAATATTTAAAACAAAAGCTTTCATTTTGATAATCAAGAGATTTTTTTAAGTAAACTTTATGCTGAAAAAAAAACCTGCTTTGAGTTATTTATGAAGAGGATAGTTATAAAACTTTTTTAATTAATAAAATTTTTAATTTCATGGCTTCTTCTATGAATTAAAACAAATGGATAAAATGTTCTTGAATTCTAAAACAAACATTTTAAAATCAAAGAGAAATTGTGAAAAAATTGGAAGAAAATTTGTACAGGATCATATATTATTTGTTTTTCAGGAAGAGACTAAAGTAAAAGTAAATAAATAATACAATCTATTCAAATTTTATATGGTGGCAACTCAGCAAGAATAACTGTTCTACTCCCTTTGATTAAGCAAGAAAATTTTTAAATGCATCCTAGATCGGTGTCTGGAGTGAGCAATCATTTTCAGAAATCTTAGCAAGAAACAGATTATTTACCGGACAATGTTCAGGAACTTGCATTTGTACATAATTAATTCCTATGAAAATCCTCGTGATTGGTTAATTTTCTTAAATAATACTTTACAAACAGCAAATAGGTAACGTAAAAACATTCTCCTTTATTTAAATATATGATTTTGTTTCTAATTATTCTGAATATCTTTATGAGTTGACTGTTAAGTGGTAGAAGGTTTTTAAAAATATTTTAAAAAAGTTTTTTTAAGTATTTGGTTGGGTCAAATATTTCGTTATTCGGCCAAACCGAATATTCAGCAGGCTGAATAGTTTGCTATTCGGCCAAGCCGAATATTCGGTATACCGAATAGTTTGATAATTGGCCAAACCGAATTATTCGGTAACATGGCTGAATAGATACCGAATATTCAGTGCATCCCTAATCATTTTACAACAAAAATTGTCTGTGCCGGAAAGGGTTAACCATATCAATTCTTTAGCTGCTTTTTCAAGAATAACGTCCACATGGCCCTTTATATTTCTCCCACTTAATAATTTTATACCAGGTTGGAATTCTACCAGAAAGTGTAGCTTGTTCCTACAAGCAGAGAACCCTAGTTCTATTAAAAGTACAGTAGACTCCCTTAAATCAGCGGATTTTTTAAGATATAAACAATGAAATTCACAGTTAAGTTGCAGGAACAAAATTCAAGATGCCGCCGAAATCAGCGACTACCGCAATGTTTTTTTACTAAATTTTTTGTTAATCATTCTCTTTTGGCTATTACAGCTGATTTATTACTAAATAAATTTACATCACTTTTGACTTTGATATAAATTAGCATATCCATATCAAAAATTCCTGGGTTCGAAAGGGAAAAATCCACGAACCGGAACGCTATTTTAAAATTATTGTTTGTGGAATTTTTTTTATAAATTATAGACAAAATTATTTCTAATCATACAAAGCAGTATAAGAAAAGCATTCAAGGCTCTAAATAACAATGAAAAAAGTTACAGAGAGCACAATAAGATATATTTACTGATAATAGCATTAACACTGTTCTCCTTGCTTCTTTCCCTATTTCTTATGTCATCACTAATTTGAAATATCGGTCTTTTGTTTACTTTATACATATTATATTTAACTACAGTTACATATTACTAGTTTACTTTTATTCATCTTTATTTATTTAAATATGTAACTTACTTACCTTTTTCTCAGCAGTCTTTAACTTTAAATATTCTTTATTTAATTTATTTCAGGGATGTTTACTTCGTAAACATCGTTAACCCTTGCCGTTCTCCGTATGTAAAACCGTCCACATAGTGCTAAGAACGAATAATGACGTATTGATCTTACAATCGCTTTACCACTAGATGGCAGCATAGGATGTTTGGGATCGAATTGAATTGATTTCATCCGTAATAATTTAATATAATTACTTACATTTAAACTAGGGATTGACAGAATACCGAATAGTTGATTCAGTATTCGGTGGTTCGGCATGTAAACCGAATATTCGGCTTTGGCCGAATACTTAAAAGTATTCGGCCGAATAATTGCAGATAAGTATTTTCTTAGAAGTAGAAGAATTATCTTTTACTTAGCAGTAGAATAGGCTAAACAATGAGTAACAATATTATGTGCATGAGTTCAGCTGCACTACAAAAAACAAGTCAAAGGCCATTTTTTATTAAAAAAAAACTTTTTCCTTCCTAAAATAGTCTACATAGGTGCGAAATCAAAACAACTATCTACAACAGAGAAAAAAAAAGTAAGGAAGATGTGCATCTTTCCTTTATCATTTAGTTTTATTTACTTCTACATTATTTTTTTTTAATTTAAATTTATTTAATGAGTATTTTCTTTAATATACACATCAAATAAGTATTTTAGAGTTCATACCTGTATATCTAAGGTGTATATTAAAGAAAATACATACATCAAATAAGTATACCTCTATGCCTATCCTATAGCTTTTATAACCATTATATCAAAATCGCTCAAATTTCTTATCTTCACCACCACAATGTTAAAATATTAATCAAAATATAAATACTATCAATAATTTGACAGAAAATAGTTAAATGTACAAATTGATTTGAAAACCTTTTGTATTTTGAGAACATTCCTATTCAATATGTTTATAATTAGACTTAGACAATCAGTAAATCAGCTTAATGACAGCATTGTTTCTTATTATTTGAATGAACTTTTGTTTTTCTGCCAATCCTTATCCTTAATAATACCCTGTATAGTTTAATATTTTCATAGGTTATTTTTGGGTATTGACTAGACTAGTGATAAAATAATAAAAAATAAGTGATGGGTTAATGAATTTGTGAGTGGAATTAAATTTTTTTGTGTAATTAGATTTTAGAATAAAAATGTAACTGAATTAAATTATTGAGAATTTAATTTCAGTTAAAGCTTATTAAAAAAGCTAATATATACAAAAATGCGCATTAAAAAGTTTCAAGTATTCGGTGTCCGAATACCGAAGCTTCGGTATACACTTCGACCGAAGCTTCGGTATTCGGCAAAATTGCTGCTTTGGTCAATCCCTAATTTAAACTAAAAAATTATTTTAACATTTTACTAGCTTTAATGTTTAACTTTATTCTAAGTATTCATTATAATTTCCCTTGCTTCACTACCAATCAAATTAATGCTTCAAAAATGTAAACAAATCAATGACCAGAAATCCACAAAATTCTAAAATCCACACAACCTCTGGTCCCAAGCTGTGCAGATTTGAGGGAGTCTACTATAATAATAAAATAATATTAAATCATATTGTTTTGAGACCGATTTTATTTATCGAAAATGCTCAGTGGGAAAATAAACAAAAACAAGTACCAAATCTTTTTTATTAAAATAAGTTTCTTACACTTATACTAAATTCGATTCTTAACTTATTACTGTATGAACTCAATATTATAGCAATGTCTCACAGAAATACATATTAATACTTTATAAATGACATTTTTCTCTGTTGTATGCACTCAACAGCACATCCAACTGATAATTTGTTCTTGTTATGATTTCTGATTATGATGTGACATTGTTACAGTAGTTAGCCCATTAGACATTTTATTACTGGGTTGATTGGAAAGTCATGTCGTATTTTGCTAACAGGTGTCTTTAGTGCGTTTTTTGAGTAGAAGTGCCATGCGCAGGCACTTCACTGAAATACTAGATAAGGTCAGACTTCTAACCCATTCAATAAACAGGAAATTGTTCGATTCGAATGAGATGGATAGATTTTATACGGATTTAAAAATGGAGGAAAAAACTGCTGGTTTTCGCTATATTTTGTTTTTTTTATTTCCGCAAGGCAAGAATGCGACGCAAGCTTGTGAAAAGTTGCGTAAAGTTTATGAGGACGATGCTCTAACGACACGTCAGTGCCAGCAGTGGTTTTCAAAATTCCGTTCTGGCGATTTTGATGTGAATGATGCGCCTTGGTCAGGAAGGTCATTGCAGGCTCACAATGACGAAATAAAGGCAATGGTTGAGTCTAACCGACACGAGAGATTGCACAGGAACTACATATTGCTCAATCAACCATTCAAGACCATTTAAAGAAGCTCGGATTCGTAAGCAAGCTTGAAATTTGGGTTCCTCATGAGCTGAAGGAAACCCATTTGGTGAAACTGTTTGAGCATCTGCCATTTCCTTCTTAAACGTGAAGAAAACTACCCTTTTCTGAAGCGTATGGTCACTGGCGACGAGAAATGGATTGTTTACAATAACGTCGTATGCAAGTGGTCTTGGAGAAAGTGCGATGAACCATCTCAATCAACGTCCAACTCGAACATTCACCAGAAAAAGGTCATGCTGTCATTGTGGTGGGATTTCAAAACTGTTGTGCATTTTAAGCTCTTACCAAAGAATCAAACGATTAATTCAGTCGTGTACTCTCAGCAATTGGACAAATTGAACAATGCAATCAATCAAAAGTGGCCAGAACTCATTAATCGTAAAGGCGTTGTGTTCCACCATGACAACGCCAGACCACACACGAGTTTTGTCACCCGCCAAAAGCTGTTGGAGCTTGGTTGGGATGTGTTGCCCCATATAGGTCAAAACTGGGAAATTTCATTAGCGGCCACTGGCCGGTAAGACTAGTTTTTTAAGTGGCCACTTTTTTGTTTAAAATACTAAACAGTAAAGTTTCTATAAGTATTAATCTAAAACTGAATAGCCCAAATAAATATGTTAATATAAATATATTAGAACCAAAAAAAGTAGAATCTGATGAAATACAAGAAAATTTTATTCTCTCCTTGTAAAAAAAAAAGGGCCGGAAGGTGGCCGCTGATAGACAATTTTGCACTAGCCACTTTTTCTCATTTACTGGCCCTGTGGCCGGTGGCTAGTGCTAATTTTGACCTTTATTGCCCCACCCACCATACTCACCTGACCTTGCACCTTCAGATTACCATTTGTTTCGCTCTTTGCAGAATTTCTTGAATCGTAAAACATTCAATTCCGATGATGCTATAAATCGGCACCTGGTACAGTTTTCCACTTCTAAAGACAGGCCATTCTATCAGCGTGGAATTATGAACCTCGTTGAGCAATGGCAAAAGGTCATCAAACAAAATAGCCAATACATTATTGATTGAATTCTTATTTTTTTCAAGGAATAAATCACCTTTGAAAAACATAGTAAAAATACGACATGACTTTCCGATCAACCCAATATTTGAACAATCTATTAAGTTTTAACTTTAAAAAATACAGCAATTTAAATTGTACAGAAAAACAAACATACGTGGGCGATTCTTACGTGATGCAAGGGACATTTACATGTGTTTAAACCATTAAATTTTATCGAAATTAAAGTTATTAAATACTTTGATAATTATGAGGTATAAGACCTGAACTTGTACTCCAGAAAGACATGCTGTTTTTTTTCCCCACATTAAAAATAGAATAAATAAGAAATTAAAATGTACGTGTGATGCACAGGCCTCACAAAAAATCAAAATGCATACATCATATGGTATTAACTTTAATTTCTGTGACGTTTCATGGATTTATTGATTATACTTTTTTTTATAATGAAAGAACATTTAGTAGATCGATTTGGTGCAATATTAAGTTCATTTAAAAAATTAATTAATAAATTATGTAGATTTTATAGATGTGATTCACAGGACAAGTTTGACTTGTTTTCATACCACCCGAGATCTGTGACATTTCTCAAGATATTTAGGATGTTAAATTATGAGAATACATGATAAAAAGATACTAATCATATACTCCACTTGATGCAGACATTAATTACTTAAAATAACTGCCAGTAGATGGCACCAATGTACTCATAATATGAAATTTTTTAAAAAGTAAATTTTCTAAATGTGTTTAAAAATGTTTTATTTTGACATGTATCGATCAATAAAAATGTATGATTTGTGAGTCTTTCTTCCTAACGTTAAGATGTCTTAAGATAACGCATAATTCTGAAATGTTTTGGGATGAAGCATTATGTAATAATACTAACAATTCTCCCTGTTGGCAAGGTGTTTGTAGTGATTGTTCTCATGGAGAAAAGATTGAAAATGATGAGCCGGATAAAAATACAGTCATATAGATCCAATGGGCAAAAGACAGAGGAGGCAAGTTAAGATGTAATGTGAAAGAAGGCAGGGGTGCAGAAAATATTTCTACTCCCAACATTTCCCACAATCCACATGAAAATTTCCCCAAAATTTTGCAGTATGTTGTAGATAAATGCTGTATTACCGTAGGTACAGAAAATTTATATTCCCAATATTTTTAAACTTATGAGCAAGTATGTATGATGGCAGGGGTGATTCTGAGTGAAAAAAAATTTTCTGAAAGTCACGGCAAATTTTCTGAAAGGTTACAGCAGAGTGGGAAAAAGTGGGGGGAATCCACTCCCAGCACTATGTTTTTTTTGCAGCCCTTTGACGAAATTCGCGATCTTTTGACGAATTTTGCAGTTATTTCTGTTAGCCTTACTTTCCTTGACATTTATACCTTCTTAAAGTTACATACTTTATTTCAATCATTTCTTATTTTTACCTTTCAAATAAGTTCATTCTAACATTCTTACTTACGTTTAGTTACCCTTATTCCTTTTAGTTTATTCAAATATCTATTTGTAATCCACTGTTTTCTTTTTGCCGATAACGTGGTTTAATCATTCGTTTTTCGATTCGATTGAGAATCGATTCACGTTATCGAACTTTGCACATTCAATCATTTTTCTTCCACCTCATTCTTCCTTGCAACTCGCATACATTGCGTTCGCTTTTTCTCCGTTCCGGAGTTGAAATAGTTTTTCTGCAAAGCAGCATGTATGTTACTCAACTCCGTTGAACATGTGTTTTGAAGGAGCACCGGCTGGAAGATATTTAAAGGGATATTAGTCTCTGCATGTGTGTATCGTAGGTATGTAGCTGGGTAGCTATCTATGTATCTATTTGTTTGACTTACGTTTTGTTTCTTCAGTTCCGTTTTATTTTCTGATGGCTTTTAGGTCGATGAATTATTGTGCTAATAGAACTTTAGGCCAGCTGATGAAATATTGAAATTGTTTTTGTTTTCGTAAGCAATTTAAGAAATGATATCAGGAATGCCAGTTCATATTGAAAGTTTATCGGGACTTGTTTTATTTCATGAATATACAAAAGGTTATTAGTTTGATGACTTTACATAGTACAATATTTCGTGAACCTTTCCATCTTTTCCAAGTTTTACCCGGTGTTTTTTTTGTTTTTTCTACAAAGCTGTGATATCTACTCATGTGTTGGACCTGTTATATTTTAACTGTTTTAAAGATAAAAGTCGTTGTCATTGCACATTGTTTAACACCGTCAGCACTTATTTTTAAGGATGTGTATACGTTCAGTGCTATGCTTCTCTGAAAGTGCCTTCAACGATGCGATGTTCTACTTCATATAACAGTGAGTAAAATATATAATTGATATACTGGCCTACATCGACATCTATATATTTATTGCAACAACCTGAAGTGTTGGCTTTATCATTGTTACTAATTACTTTGATTTTTATTAGTTATGTACTTGTTTTATTTTTAGTTTTTTTTTCTTTTGATAAATAAATGTTAGTTTCATACAAACTTAAACACTGTTTCTTATAAGTCTTAATCTATCTTTACACACCTATGCCAACAACCTTGTCATTGAATTTTATTTAAGGTCTATGCCGTATGCCATATCTTTGCCTCGCTATTTGCTTAAACTCTGCTACCTAATTTTAGACCTGTTTCAGACCCTGGTTCGGTACACCGACCAGGATAAATTAAATAAAAAAAAAACAATTTCACCTTCTTTTGACGAAATCGGCGGTTGTTTTATCATCTTTTGATGAAATTCGAGGTTGTTTTGGGATCGTTTGACGAAATTTGCAGTTCTTCATGATCTTCGACGAAATTTGCGGTTTTTTGCGATCTTTTAACGAAATTTGCAGTTATTTCGCCCCTTTCAACGCAATGTGCAGTTGTTTCGCGATCTTTTGACAAAATTTGCGGTTATTTCACGATCTTTTGACGAAATTTGTAGTTGATTCATGATCTTTTGACGAAATTTGCGTTCATTTCGCAATCTTTTAACGAAATTTGTCATTTTTTCGAGTTCCTTTGACAAAATTCACGGTTATTTTGTCCCCTTTGACGAAATTCGCCATTGTTTCACGATCTTTTGACGAAATTTGCAGTTTCACAATCGTTTGACGAAATTAGTCGTTATTTGCGATCTTTTGACGAAATTCGCGGTTTTTTGGCGATCTTTTGATGAAATTCGCGGTTGTTTTGCCATCCTTTGATGAAATTTGAGATTGTTTTGGGATCGTTTGATGAAATTTGCAGTTCTTTCGTGATCTTTGATGAAATTTGCATCATTTTACGATCTTTTAATGAAATTTCCAGTTATTTCGCCCCTTTGACGAAATGCGCGGTTATTTCGCCCTTTTTGTTGAAATTCGTCGTTGTTTCACGATCTTTTGAGGAAATTCGTGGTTTTTTTCATGTTCCTTTGACAAAAATTTGCGATTATTTTGCGATCTTGTAACGAAATTTGCGTTTTCCCCGTAATTCTTGGGCAAAATTCTATTTTTTGTCCAAATATTGAGATTGATGACCGATTTTTTATTTAATTTTTGGAGCCGAATGCCTTAAATTTTCAGAAAATTCAGAACAGAATCACCCCTGATATACGGTACATATTATTCTGAGACCGATTTAATGAAGGTCGCCATATGGATCTTTTTATTTGTAGTGAAATTTTCTATCTCAGGGGATTATGGAATTCGTTGTTTAAAATCGAAATCAATTGTATATGTTTCTGCAAAATTTCCCCAGGTGGTTAAAATTTCCCCAATCCTAGTTCGCTGGATCGGACATATTCTGCACCACTGAAAGAAAGCTGCATTGGCAAGTTTTATCAAGCTTAAAAGAAACCTTTTATTTAGTCACTTGCCCTTGCCACTTAAATATTATACAAATTGAAAATTAAGAATTTCAGAACGATAAAGGGAGACTCCAAAGTAAAAGTTCTTCAGAAAGAATTTGCTATTAATTATAACTGTGAATATCAAAATGAAATTCATAGTGCTCTAGAAGTAGTGTGACTTTATTCACAGCAGCTATGTTGTCTCAGGACATTTGTTCAACATTTTTAATTTGTTTGGATGCAAAAGAAAAGGAAAAAAATACAGTCAGAGCTTTTATTTAGTTACTTTAATCTGATCTGGAGCCCCTTTTCAGATGAAAACAAAAATTGAAGTGATTTGGGCAGATGACCCATCCTCTGAATTCAAGAATAAATTTATGGCTCTTTTCGCACAAGAACTTAGCTGAAAATACTAGAAAAGTTTTAGCTGGAAATACTTTGCTTCTTCACATGGAAAAGTGACATAGATAGAATAGGTGGAAGAGCAAAATCACTTGTTCGTGAAAAAGTTATGAGCAAGCAAATTTTACAAATTGTACATCCTGCTTCTGGTTTTTTCAACATTGTAAAGATTTTAATACCAGCAATAAAAGTTTTATTAGTTGAAGACAGAAATATTCCATGGAATGAAACATATGCCAAATAATGTACCATCTCTCTATTACAGTTTTGCAGATTTATGTTAAAGAACATGATGATGCATGATTTCTTTTTTTTTTTTTTTTTTTTTTTTTAATTGAAACCATCATTTTTGTATTTTTTCAAAACCTTTTTTTTTATTATTATTTAGCATAAAAATATGTCAAGCTTTAAAATTTTTAAATTAGTCTCTTTTTTTTTTTTTTTTTTTTTTTTACAAAATTTAACATAAATAGTGCACTGGACAAGGGTATGTGATGCACAGGACAAATTTAAAATGCTTATAATTTGAAAAATTATTAACATGAATTTATTTTAACAATGTATATCTTTTTGTTTTTAAAAATATAAAGTAAATCAGAAATGTTTTCCATCTAAAATAAATATTACTACTTCTAGTAAAACTTAATGCAGGTTTAATGTGATGCACGGGATATCACTTTAAAGTATCTTAAATCACAAACTATAATTTGTAAAAATTAAAATTAAAGTAATTTTTTATTCAATTAAATAGAAATATACCTGCAGCTACTTTGGAAAGCCGAAAATTGAATAAAAGTGCAGTATATTTGTTTATAGAGATTAACGAAGTATAGGTGTATGAATGTATGCGTTTTTCAATATTGTAAACATAAATTTTGACTTTCACGAACATATAGAAACAAACCATGTAAAAATAAAAAAATACATGAATTAAATACTTCAGACTATTTACTTAGCCATGAATAGCCATGAATAAAAAATAAAAATTTTAATAGTTTATTTTTTGAGAGTATGGTTCACTTTTGGGAGAATCGCCCAGTGTTGATTTGGCAGAAATATTTTGGTTGCCTTTTTTTTTAATATGAGGATACTTTAAATTTCAGAACTGGTTCTAAGCGGTTTTCAAAAATGAAAGTGTCCAGATATTAGGAATGCACAGAATAGTGATTTTGGCCGAATACCAGCCTATCCAGAATATTCAGCCTACAGGTGAACCGAATACTGAATATTCGGCTTGTCGAATAATTTCATATTTCAAAGTTTAAAGGCATTAAAATATTAAACTTTAAAAGTTTTACATAATATTTAAAACAGAAACTTTCATTTGATAAACAAGAGCTTTTTTCAAGTAAACTTTATGCTGAAAAAAAATCTGCTTTGAGTTATTTAAGAAGAGGGTAATTATAAAACTTTTTTAATTAATAAAATTTTTAATTTCATGGCTTCTTCTGTGAATTAAAATAAACGAATAAAATTTTCTTAAAATCTAAAACAAACATTTTAAAATCAAAGAGAAATTGTGATAAAACTGGAAGAAAAATTGTACAGGATCTATTATTTGGGTCATTCCATGTGAAATCAACCAATTTAAAGAAAAGTTGTTGCACCATAGTCACAGATTTTTTTAAAATTTTTATTACAGACAGATGTAGTAGTGAAACCATCAAATCTAAAATTTTAAGATAATTTGTGCAATATTGACTGAGATATAGCCTTTTGAAAATTGATCATTTTTACCAAATGGCAGCCATCTTGGATGCTATCCCTATGTCTATAAATGTCCATAACTTGACAACTAATGACTCAAATTTTATATTTTCTGGTACCAATTTAAAGCTATTTGTATAAAGAATGCACATATGATATTAAAACAATAGTAATTTTTTATTTTAATACTGTTTATTACATTCAAACTGAAAATATCACCCTCAAAAAATGACTTACTGTAATGGGCCATAAAAAAATGACCCATCATAATTTTTTTTCAAACTTGCTAAAAACATTGCTCCATATGTGCATTTTAAATAGAAAAAAAATTGGAGAGGTAAAATTTTTCGTTTAAAAAAATAGCTTTTTACACATAGGATGTCACTTACTAAGCAGTGACTATCTTAAAACATGTAAATATCCCTGATTTAAGAAATAATGGCCAAAACTAAATATTTTTTAATCCCTGAATTAATGTAAAACTATAATGAAATATAATCTCATAAGTTTTTTGTAGGACCACCCTCCAATTGCTCCCCCCCCCCCCCAAAAAAAAAAGAAGTCATTGCTAAAAATGTATACAGTACAGAACCATTTATCCGGAATGCTTGGGGTCAGATGTATTCCGGATAACTGGTTTTTCCGGTTAACTGGTTGTGCATTAAAGCAGCATCCATTTGATACGTTTTGTGGAATATGTGTGGTTGTGACATTATTTCTGACTTTAAATTATCAGATTACTTGGATTAAAAATCAATGCAAGAAAGATCAAAAGTTAACCAGAGTTTAAAAGAAAGTAATTTATGGGAATCACTTAGGAACAAAAATTCTTCTGTTTCCTCAGCATAAAAATTAAAACATCTATGCAACTAAATATGTTTTCTTTTCAAATACTAGATGTTGTCATCAAATTATACAATTGTTTCAAGCAAAGCCTATGTCAAACTGGCAGTGTATGACACCTTTTTCTGCAAAAATTCTGAAATCAGTCTATCAGAAATATCATTCCGGATAACTGGTTTTCCGGTTAACTGGTTTCCGGATAAATGGTTCCATACTGTAATTTAAAAAATTTAACACTGAAGAAAATAAGAAAATAAATAAAGAATATAATGTATAATTGTGAAAAACCTTTAAATGCAATATATATAAATGAGATTTTACTGCATGTGTATATGTGGAATCTATTCAAAACGTTTTCCATGCAAGAAATTCAATTTTTATACCTAAATTTCTATTTCTTACTTTAAAAATTGCTCACTTAAAAAGTTTTACATTTGTATGTGACTTTATAGAAAAATTCTGCTGTATGCATGTATTTACATCATTCAAGTTGCATTAAATATTCAGATATAAATATGTCTGTTTATGTATTTTCTATTTCAATAAATTTACATACTAAGAATGACAGAATTCATGAAATGAATGCTAATCTTGCATAATCTATTTTCCTTATTATTTGAATTCAAAACATGATGTAATAATGCATCATCTTCTATCCTGATGTAATATTGCATCATGTTATATGTTTATGCAATTTTATCATAATGTATCCAACAAATCTTTTGTTGAAAATTTTTGAAACCTTTTGTGGGTAAGCTTATTATAAACTGCATTATATATAAAATTTTAAATAAAAAAAATATTTGACATAATTTATGAATTATTGCATCATGTTGTATGCTGATGCAATTTTGGGAAAAGATTGCCTGCTGTATCGTCATCTGTTTTCTAATTGGTTGTAATTAAAGTATGATGAAATATTACATCATAATGTACAAAAAAATTTGACTATCCCTTTTAAACATCATTTCTGTTGATGTTTTCAATGTAGTATGCAATGGCATAGAATAGTTATTTTGTGCTTAAGATTCTACAGTGGACATGGAGTGTTTTGTATGCAAGAAACTTGGTGTTTCATTGAGTACTGATCTGATTCCTGTTCTTCAATTGTCTTCACGTGATTTGCAGTTATTAAAAAAAAGATTGCATTATGTAATCCCAGATGAAAAATGCTTTGTCCATGAAAATAGTATATGCAAGGTTCACAAGCATAAATATCTAAAATGGTATATTTTAAGACAGAGACAGTGTTGTGATCCATTTAATAAACATCCAAATAGCATCAGAGCAAAATCACTAAAAACAATATCATTAGATATGTCTAAAACAAATCCAGATATCCTCATTCCAGGAAAAAAATTGTGTGTTTCCTGTTATTCATCAGTAAATATGAAAAAAATGTCTATTGTTGACAGGATAACCACCTCAGGAACAGAATCCGATTCAGATTTTAATGAACCCACAGTAGTAATAGAACAATTAAACAAAAGTTGTGAATTGTTAGAGTTATCACCAATAAAGGTAAATAGGCATACCTCAAAGAGAAAACTTAATTACATGCAAAAGAAAGTTTCAAAAATAACTAAGTGTGTTGCAACTAAAGCAGCTACAGTATTAGGTGTTGAAACCATAAATAAGCCTCAAAATAGTAAAGACACAACTTGTCCTGACTGCACATCTATGATGGTTAAATTATTGGAGAAGTTTACAAACGCATGTTTTAAAGAAAAAGTTCAAATTCTAACACTAGTTCCAGATTCATGGACAATACAGCAAACAATGACTTATTTTAATGCTACACAGTATCTTGTAAAAAAGGCAAGGAAGTTTAAAACAACAGAAGGGATGTTATCGATGCCTAGTGGAAGAAAAAGTGTTAAATTGAGTCCAGACGTTATAGAAAAAGTTATTAATTTTTATTATGATGATAATAACAGCCGCATGTGTCCTGGAAAAAAAAGATTTCATATCTGTTCCAACTGAAAACGGCAGAATATTAAAACAAAAGAGATTGATTTTGCACAATTTCAGACCTGCCAACTGCTACGAAAAAATCGTAGTTGCTACGATTTGGACCTATAAACTACGATACTACGAAAATCGGTCTAAAACTACTATTTTTTGCAAAAAACAAAAAAACGCATTTTTTGTTTCTAATTGCGATTTTTATCCCACGCAGCATATTTTTCAGGAATGATTCTGTTCCAAAATTTCAAAGTATTCATTTCCGAAAGTTTTAAAAAATTTGTCATTAATCCGAAAATTCGGACATTAAAAAATGCTCATGGAAAAAAAAAATCTGGGCTGCAAAACAAACTTCTTAACATAAAACCCTCTTTATGTATATCAACCACAAGTGAATTGTGTTTCTGTAAATATTTATACAGGAATTCCCTTCCTTAGAAACAGGGGTGCAATTTTAAGAATTTCTGGATAGGGGAAGGGGGGGGGGGAATCTTTGAGGGGCAAGATTTGAAATAGTGTGCAAAATCGCTGATTTGTACTATTTATTATTAAATATTTCAATTTACGAATTATTATTAAACATTTCAATTTTGTGTGGTAAAAAACACAAAATTCGTCAAAAGTTCATAGTAAAAAGTGCAGATTTCAACAAAGAATTGTGATAGAAAAATGTGAATTACGATTGTGGGGGAAAAATTGTGAATATCCTGAAATGGTCGCGGGATAAAAAATTCGAGAATTTCGTCAAAATTTACTGCACTGAGCTAAAAAATTGGAACTAGGCTTCTTTTACAAATCTAAAAAAAATGCTGCAAAACGAGAAGAAACATTAAATATCGTATAAAAATTTCAGAGGAAAAAATTTACTATATTGAGTTGAAAGACTGAAACCTTATTCCTTTTACGAATGTCAAAAGATGGCTCCGAAACACGAAAAACCAACCAACCAACCTCCAGATTAATTTCAATATTATATGCTACGATTTCTCATTTTTAAAAGTTAGTCAGTCAATAATCAGTTAGCAGATAGGTACGCAAAGGCAGATACAATCGTAGGAACAAGGGTTAATCACAGCTTTGTGCCAATAAATAAAGGCCAAATACTGGTTTCCAGGGTATCAGGCTCCTCAACAAATTTTATTGCTACTGTGAGATTTAGTGAAACCGACAAACCACAAACATTTAAAAGTGAACAATATGTTGCATGTGTATATGGTGTTAATTGGTGGATTGGTAAGATTTTAGATTACTGCGAGGAATTCAATGACTATAAAATTATGTTCATGCATCCTCATGGTCCTAGTTCATCATATTCATGGCCAAAATCTTCAGATGTTTGTTGGATTCCATATGAGCATATAATGAAAGTAGTGTCTACCCCAATGACTGCTACAGGAAGAACATATACTGTTGCTCCAGAGGAGCATACAGCAATTCAACTCTTATTCTTAAACTTCAAGACAGATTAAATCCTTGGTAATTTTCAACAACATATTATCAAGTTCCTTTCAACAATATATTATAAAGTTATATCCATGTAAGTATCCTGTTCTTATTTTATGTAAATACTAGCAGGCTATGCCCGCTGCGCTGGTCAATCTTTCCAAATGAACCTTGGATTAAACTAAATGGTGAATTTGAACTTGTATTTTAAACAATATGGATCTTCAGCTTGACCTTGCACATTACTGAAAACGATGCGAACGCCATTGCGATATAATGTTATCTTAAGCGTTGGACAAAATTTAGCAATTAAGAAGTAATTGTTTTAGTTGATTATAAACAGCGCACTTATGGTCGGGTAATGAGACCGTTATGACAACAGGAATTAATACCTCTGTAACTAATCAACATATAATGAAATCGTATATACTAACACCATTCCTAAAAGTCATGCAACAGGGCCACTTGTAACAAAATATGTTCTGTAGATTTTTTTAAAAAGGCTAAACTTTCACAATCAGGTTCACTTAATTTTTGAACTTTTACTGTTGCTCTATAACTAAGTACCCTTGAACAATATGTATACACTAAAACCTTTCCAAAATTATTACCTAACTAATTGTGGTATATCCTACGAAAGTATTATAAACAATCGGAATGAAATACAAATTTCCGTTGTAAATATATAGTAGATGATGATGATGCGATTTTGTGTAATAGAATTCATAGTAAAGTTTTCGCTTCAAACAAAAACGATGCTTTCAACATTAAAGCTAATACACCAATATGTGAAGTATCCGATTACGGAAGGTTAACTTGAATTCTCATGAGCAACTACTCAAAGAAAAGTGAATATGTGGCTTTTGTTATACTTTTATGTCAGCCGGGCGCAGGTAATAAATCAATAAAGATTGTTTTCATAGCATATTCTTATTTTATTATTTTCATTTAAAACACAAACCTTTCACTCATTTAATTTAAAATGCATGCCTTATACTAATTTCATTTTAAAAACTGAAAGGATAAACAATAACAGGAAATAATGCCATAATTAAAAGCAAAAAAATATTTTTAATTTACATACGCAAAATGTAACTACTGCTACTGGGAATTTTAAAAATGCTATCAGCGAGATGTGCACACGGTTGTTATAAATGTACCCATTTTTTCATCTTATCGAGGAGCAATTTATAAATCGCACAATATTATTCCAATTCCAATTTCTTTCATTGAGGAACCTATGACAGGAAAAAATGGAAAAAGATTCTTGTAGATTCTTCGGATGACGGCATCTGACGCCATAAACCGAGTTTATATATATGAAAATAATTTTTAAGTCGTTACAAACATTGCTTTCATACTTAAATATTTTCATTGGTACTACTTGATATCCTGTCGACCAACTTCGCCAAATTATATAAATCGCCAAACCATTCGCCAAATTATATTAATTGGCATAATCTTTATTTTAAATAACGAAATAACAAATAAATTAGTATAACATTAATAAAAATACAAATAAAACGTCGAAATTAAAATCACTTGATGACGTAAACACGTGTAGTTTGTTTAAATTCAAGTGAATATGATATATACGATCAACCATTATTGGCATTTAATCTTATAGTTTGACGATAGATTTTTGGTCGACGGAATATCTAAGTAGTACCTTTTCCATTTTTGTTTTATAACGCTAAATTCTCAGTAATTTCTTCCCTTTTATTTTACATAAAATCACTATTTTTTTTAAAAAAATTAAGATGCTTGCATTTTTATTTCAAACTCATAGAGCCGTTTTTATTTTTTAGCCAAAAGAGTTGATTTGAATTTTTTCCGTTGCTAGAGTAACGGATGTAATAATAGATATTTTGAGGTTTAGATGCCAAAGACACCGCCAAATTAGAAAAATATGAAATGTGTCATGAACTGTTGGACTTATAAAAATTTATTTGGTAGCATTCGATTCAGTATGCAAAACTACATTAAAATATGCTATCATTTGACGCATAATTTTGATATTCGATTTTTTCCCCTCCCCGTGCAAAAACCATTAGGGGTGACACTTTAGAAAATCCTTTCTTAGCAGAAGTTTATGTCATAAGAAGTATTTTTACAACGATTTTCAAGATTTTAGGTTCAGTAGTTTGCGCTGTGCGTTAATTAGTCCCCTAATCCAGACTTTATTTTATATACTATATTAGATATGCGATTTTGCGGTTAATCGATGATCGAAAATTAGTCCAATATCATTTGAAATATTACATAACAGAGGAGAAAGTACGAAGAAAGACGAAGAAGAAATGACGAATTACAAAAGACTTGTAATTTTTTTTTTTCAAAATGTTGAATTTTTCCATAGTAATAACGTATTAAAACATAAATTTCCTTAAAAATTATCTTTATTTCCTAGATTTCGAATCTGTGAATTTTCCTATAAATGAAATTGGCGATATAACTTGAGAAAATAGATAATATTTGCTTAAATAAAATGGGCAATATTCGTTGATCTGAGTTCGAGTTTATAAATATCACATGCTTTCGGAATTACGGCGAAAAACATTTTAAAAAGTATGAAATTATTTTACAATATGTATGTGTGGCAGAAATTCACACTGAAATTTAAGTATTCGATTCCACTTTTAAAATATTAACTGATATCTATATAAGTTACAATTGAATATGAAAATGTACTCAAAAAATGATCTCTTTCACCTAAAAAAACACCATTTGTGAGAACATCCTCAAGCTAATGTCACGCTTATGCATTTTTGGCTTAAAATCACATTGTTTGGCGACAAAAGAAAAATAAAAAATTGTAAAGAAACAAATAGTAATTACACATGTGACTCACAATTACATCTGCTTGTTTCTTCTATAAGTCACGTGATGGAACAATTAGATATAAAAAAAAGAAAAGAACAGAACAGAAAGAAAATGTCGTTAAAATTTCATCTAATCAAATTTTCAGATTCGTTTCCATATCTAACGCAAGCGATAAAGAGCCAAATATTGCGTATCAAGTGTAATTTTCTTATTAAATTAATTTTTAAGCATTACAAATATTTCTTTCAGGTTTTGATTAAATGTTTCCGTTTTTTAATATTATGACTCATTAAAACGGATTTTCTTCTCCTTTTTTTTCATTTAAATAAAATTAGTAACAGTTTTTCTTTTATTTTTCGAGGTTTAATAGCCGTTTCAATTTTTTTTATCAACGATGAATTTCGCCAAGAAATAAAATGGTAACCTTATCGCCCAAAATAACAGAATTTTCCGTCATAATTCTAAAACTAATATAGGTAGAATAATGTGTTATAGATTAAAACCTTCCCTGAAACAATACCTATCTAACGGTATAGGTTCCGTAAAAATCCATGCAGTAGAGCTCGAAATCTAGGCGTTCGGAACGAAATTTCCGTTTGGATTTTATATATATAATAGAAGATAATAGAATAGATAATAGATTTTATATATATATAATAGAATAGATAATAAAGTATGTGTTATGAACTATCTCAAAGTTTAAAACAGATCGCATTGTTAGATTTCCAAATTTTAACAATATCGCGTTATGTTAGTTCCACATTCCACCACCAGGGAGCGCACTCTATTCTTAACGAAAGCATATCTGAACGAAACTCCTTCATGCAACCTTTCCGTAGATACATGAATCGGGATGGTGGCGGTCTTAACCAATAATTTAAGATAATTGCTGAAATTACTACGAAAAATGTTTTAAAAGGGCCCTACGCGGGCCCCTAATAGAGTTAGAGGAAATCGGAAGACGGCAAAATAATCGCGGGGAAAAGTTTGCTTGGGTGCTTCGGAGCTACTTTTGGCGCGAGATCTAAGCTCTACGACCAATAGGAGCCCAGATATTTAAGGAAATATGAAGTAACAAAGTCCAAAATAATAGAATTTTCCGTAATAATTCTATAACTAATCTAGGTAGAATGATGTGTTATAGCTTAAAACCTTCCCTGGAACAATACCTATCTAACGGTATAAGTTCCGTAAAAATCCATGCGGTAGAACTCGAAATCTCGGCGTTCGGAACGAAATTTCCGTTTGGATTTTATATATATAATAGATGTTTCATATAAGTTTTATCTAAGTCTTACTTTTATACATATTTGATGTTTTTGTTGTACATTTGTATCACACAAGATTTGTGTACTCATTTTGTCAAGATTTGTTCATTTAAATTGAAATTGGCAGTGAACTGAATAACTAATGTCAACTCAATCAACTCATTAATATTAATTTTTAATCTTTTATTTGAATTCAATTGATTTACAGCTAGTATTTCTGCCATATTTCAAAAAAATATGTTTTATGGCTCTTTTTCCTTCTAAATATTTTCCATTATGTATATTTTTTTGAGAATTATACATATTTTCATTTTATATGAAATAAAAAGTATTGAAATGAAAATTTACTGTTATCTTAATATGTATGCGTTTTTAGTATAATTAACTGCTGATTGGTATTTCTAAATTGAATTATTTATATATTGATGCTGATACATTAATTCATATGCCAGAAAAAAATATTTTTAACCATTATTTGTTAAACCAAAGATACTTACGTGTTTTAAGATAGTCACTGTTAGGTAAATGACATCCTATGTGTAAAAAGCTATTTTTCTTTAATGAAAAATTTTACTTCTCCAATTTTTTTTCTGTTTAAAGTATACATATGGAGCAATGTTTTTAGCAAGTTTGAAAAAAATTTATGATGGGCCATTTTTTTTATGGCCCATTACAGTAAGCCAATTTTTGAGGGTGATATTTTCTGTTTAAATGTAATAAACAGTATTAAAATAAAAATTTACCATTGTTTTAATATCATATATGCATTCTTTATATAAATAGCTTTAAATTGGTACCAGAAATATAAAATTTGAATCATTAGTTGTCAAGTTATGGACATTTATAGACATTGGGATAGCATCCAAGATGGCCGCCATTTGGTAAAAATGACCATTTTTTAAAAAGGTATATCTCAGTGAATATTGCACAAATTAGTTTTAAATTTCAGATTTGAGGGTTTCACTACTATGTCTGTTTACAAAAAAAATTTAAAAAAAATCCGTGACTATGCTGCAACACCCATTGGTTGAATTCGTGTGGAATGACCCATTTGTTTGTCAGGAAGAGACTAAAGTAAAAATAAATAAATAATACAATCTATTCAAATTTTATATGGTGGCAACTCAGCAAGAATAACTGTTCTACTCCCTTTGATTAAGCAAGAAAATTTTTAAATGCATCCTAGATCGGTGTCTGGAGTGAGCAATCATTTTCAGAAATCTTAGCAAGAAACAGATTATTTACCGGACAATGTTCAGGAACTTGCATTTGTACATAATTAATTCCTATGAAAATCCTCATGATTGGTTAATTTTCTTCAATAATACTTAACAAACAGCAAATAAATAATGTAAAAATATTCTCTTTTATTTAAATATAGGATTCTGTTTCCAATTATTCTGAATATCTTTATATAAGTTGACTGTTAAACGTAGAAGTGGTATAAGGTTTTAAAAAATATGTTTTAAAAGTTGTTTTACGTATTCGGTTGGGCCAAATACTTTGATATTCGGCCAAGCCGAATATTCAGTATACCGAATAGTTTGATATTCGGCCAAACCGAATATTCGGTAAAATGGCCGAATACCGAATATTTGGTGCATCCCTACTGGATATAAAAAAAAATGTAACCAAACACGAAAAAGTACAAAAGCACAACATTAGATATCAACCTCAGGTATCCCATGAAAAACAATTATTTAAACATAATACAACACAAGCGAGATATTTGTCAAGAACTTTTTCATAGTTTTAACATTACCTTGCGAATAATGTCTTCATGTGACTAATGTAGTGTCTTAATCCATATCACTGTGACTTTAAAACATCTCAATTTTAATACTACGACTACCGTAAAATCTGTGAAAACGAAAATCTGTAATGGAACCTGATCTTAAATGAAAAAGTTGTTCATTTTCAACAGAAAGAATTATACGCAATTATACTTGCTAAGATGGAAACCTGTACAAAGTGAAATATATTTTGGTTCCTTTCAATTCTGTTTTCAAGCTTTTAATTTATCAATATTTGTCAAAGCTGATTGCGTGGTTCATTACCTATATTATGATTACAGATTTTAAATTTCAAATAAGTCGGCTATTAGAAACTTAGTAAAATTGTCTTTGTGGAGAAGAGGGGGGCAAAATCCATGTTTGCTCTAAGTGCAAAAAAGGCTAGTTTCGGCCCCGATTTCAGAACTCCTGTTATTGTGCTTCACTGTTGTGCATTCTTATAGAATAGAATAAATGCAATTATATTAAGTAATAATCAGAGTATTATTTTAATAATCCTTCCTGTATTAAACAATAATTGCATTCAGCAATCAAAAAACTCTTTTTTTAATTGAGTATTCAGTTTCTTTAGTTTTGTCCGTAATTGCTAAGTACCAATGAAATGATGATTCAGGTATGCTATTCAATCAACTTTATAAATTTTGAAAAATTGCTCATTAAAAGGAACAACTTTTGACATACATTAATTTAGGTACTTTTCCAGTAAAGGAGCTTTGGCATTTTTCAGAAGAGCTAGGTGCGATTCGGGCTTCAGAAAGTGAGATATGTTGCCAAATGATATAAACAGCTATGAAAACAAACTTGGTGAACTTTAATGCTTGTTTACAATATAATTTTTTTTTATTTATATATACTACTATCATTGTTTTTCATATAAATTTTATTTCTGTTTGTATATAAAAATAGATACATGACTTGTTGATATTAAATGAATTGTATAAATACTGAAAAAATTGCTTGTGTATATGAAACAGTGAACAGGTTGTCAGAAAATAAGCATAAAAAATTTCCTTCTCTTGCCAGGCTTAATTTCACTAGCTCGCCAAGGCCCCTATACTGGAAAAGTACCTTAATTTAATTTTACAGTATTATTATCGTAAGTACTGTTAATTCTAGTTTACCTTTGCTATCCAAGAAGACGTAACCATCAAATTTATCTTTAAATATGAAAATATCCTCTGATATTAGGAAATTTATATAAGCACGAGAAAATGCATGCTGTCCAAGCCTAAGACAATAGAAAAAAAAACATAAATTTTACCAATTGAAAATCACAATTGATTTTATCAAGCAAACATATGAATGAAAATATACAATTCAAAATATTCTTGGAGGTATTCTACACTGAATTTAATTTATGATCTAAAATTAAATATCATATATTCTCACATCTATTTTATAGAAAGATATCCTTGTAACAAAAACGAAAAATTTTGCGTTAAGCACAGATTATTAATAACAGAGTCTTAATAACCAAAAGATCTCAATTAATACGTTAACAGATTTGGTAAAAAGATTGTGACTACTAAAGATATCAGCAATATCTTTTTTTTTTTTTTTCAGAAATAAATTGTACGTCCTTCATGAAAACTCATGAGTTCAATCATATTATAGAGAATTAATTAGGTACTTTTCGGTTAGCCGGGCACCAGTGTTTTATATACGAGGGCATTTCGAAAAGTAAAGATACAATGGCTCGCATTCCTTAAAAAAAAACATTTATTTAGAAAACGTAAGTTACATCTTATTAACTGGATTATTTATTATTTTTTGACATAATCACCCCCGTTATCCAAACATTTGTTAAGTCGGGGCACAAGCTTTTGTATCCCACAGTCATAGAAGGTTTCCGCCTGTTGTCGGAACCACATTTCAACTTCATCTTTGATCTCATCATCGTTGTGGAATGATTTTCCTCCAAGATGTGACTTCAGGTAACAGGAGACGTCTATTCGCACAAATTGCTTCCTCCGTTCACCGAAGAAGGGCATCAGAGATCACAGATGGCCGACCTGTTCTTTGTTCGTCATGAACATCGGTCCTACCTTCAGAGAAATGACGACACCATTTCGTTACATTTTGTCGATTCATAATATTCCCATAAACAGAAACAATTTCTTTGTGAATATCCGCTGGTCGCTGACCTCTTGCATGAAGAAAACGTATGACGGAGCGCACTTCGCATTTGGCGGGATTCTGAATCGGCGGAACCATTTTAAACACGACCTACTCCAACCAGAATCAACGTTGAAATGCCAAACGACTGCGAGGAGAAAGCTAACGGTTCAAGGTTAACACCTGTGTTGCCAACTTGCTTGCCAAAACTTTTCTTTTCCTCCGGCGTACAGTGTATCTTTACTTTTCGAAATGCCCTCATACATACATATATAAAGATATAAGTATATATACATATACATGTATATTATACAGTGTAACTTCAAAAATCCGGCATCAAAACCATCTTTCCCTTCCTTTTTCTTTTACACTTTCAAGTTATGGGAGGAGAAAACTAGAAATTATTTTTGAATTAAAAACTTCAAGATCGAAAGTAAAAATGCAAAAAAAGAATATTTGACTTAATATTATTATTTTTTTTTTTTCATTTGTCAGAGGCGATTATTTTCTGAACACATTTTCTGGGAGCTGCACTGTAGCTTAGCAAAGGCAACAAATTTGGGGGCAACTTTGGCAAATGCATAGCACAGTAGTATAAGGCTATACAAATTTTCGGAAAGGGCGACATCAATGCTGAGGAAGTATTTCAGACTTTCACATTACCCATGCAAAGCCGCAATTTATGAGCTGATTGAACACGCAAAATCTTAAAGTGCATTAAGTGTCGAAAAAAGTGATATAGATGATTGGCTAAGCATTGAAGAAAATGCATCAAGAACGAACAATGTAATGGACAGCGAGATTGCTGATGTTGTGCTAAATAAAACCGTTGATAGTGCTAGTAGAAACTCAGACGATGAGGATAAACAACCGGCCGAAGAAAAGGTGTCACTAGAAAAATGCATAAATTTGACTAGAGAATTAATATATGCTTTAGAGAAATAAGATTGTATTTCCGAAACCGACATTTTTTATTTGTATAAAATGAAAAAAAAAAAAAACTTATTAAAGAACGTCCAAAAAATTGAAGCAAACAAAGTGGACATCGATGTTAGCGAAATTACAAGCGAAGAAATAATTTCATTCTTTATTAGATTTTTTTTTCTGCAATATAGAAAATAATAATAATTATAGAAAATATTAATTAAAGTACGTTTTTTTTATATTTAATTCTCTTTTTCTTACATAATTATAATTATCACTTATAATGAATTAAATTATGGCTAAAGGATCCATTAAGAAAATAGTACTACATTTGATATTCCTAGTTACTACTTTTGACATTAATTCAAAAATCCAGCATAGTCTCTGTCCCGATGATGCCGGATTTTTGAAGTTATACTGTATATACATGTATGTGTATATATATACAATATATGTATGTATATAAAACACTGGTGCCTGGCTAACCGAAAAGTACCATTAATTACGTATTAAAATATAAACGGAATGATATAAAACTAAAAAACGCTGTAATTTTGCCCCTACATCTGAACTGAAAGTTTCATTGTTTACATCTGTGATGATATGCGGATTTTAGGGTTGCATTTGAGGAAGTCCACTGTATAGTAAATCTCAATAACATATATTAATTGCATGGCAATCCAAGTATACTTTGCGGCTTAAAATAGAAAACTAAACTTCTGACATTCAAAGCTTAGTACTTTTAAGATCATTTCTGTTAAAATACTTTTATCAAAACTTTAATTAAATGTGTATTGTAGTGCAGGAAAATTTATCGTAAATAATAAAAATATAGTTTATTATTCCTTTTTTTTTTCAGGAAATGGGGAGAGGGTGGCGGCACTACTATAATTTATTAATATTATTTTATAATGTGTTTAAGACTTATTTTTAATGTGCTTTATAGACATCCAAGTAAAGGGGGTTTTTTTTAGAAGTATACAATTTTAAAACGAAGTAAAACGCATAAAAATAATGGGTACTTTTCGGTTAGCCGGGCGCCAGTGTTATATATATACATCTTTGTATATAAATATACATTGTACATATACTTATATGTATATAATATACATATATGTATGTATATATAACACTGGCGCCCGGCTAACCGAAAAGTACCAAATAATGTTAATGGCCATGATATTGGTTTTATTAAATAAATAATTTTATGCCATTAGTGTTTAAAACTGATTTTGGGCATATGGGTGCCACGACTGGCACGAATGAAGCACGACCTGGAAGTCCAATTTTCAACCACTTAATCAAACAGCTGGAACCATATATCAGCAAAAACGTGGCGAATGTTGATTTCCAAGTGGTCCAATGTCTGTGCTTTATTGATGTAGACCAGCGACTTCACATATCCCACAGAAAATAATCCATTGGTGTGAGATCACATGACTGTGGAGGCCAGTTCACAGGTCCATTACGTGAAATTATGTGCTCACCGAATGTATTCAGCAATAAATAAGCAAAAACAACTCTGTACAAAGAACAAAAAACTTAGCAAGCTTTGACAATGAAGAATACATAACACTGAATATAAAATTATTTAATGTATGTACACGATAGAGCTGTAGCAAACCGCACATATTCGTTACTAAGTAACGGGTATTCTCTAAGATACGGAATACCGAATCGGTACTTCGAAATACAACTCGTTAGTCGTTACTGCGTCAACACGCAGCCGAACAAAATGAAACTAACTTCAAACGCTGCTTACGTTTGTATAATTCATGAATGGAGCAGATAGCCGGATGCAGTAAAAGATGCGAATTTGTATTCAGACTCGGATATTTCGGCGTTAGTTGTTTACGTATCAGTGTATGCGTATCATTCTGTTAGTATCATTTATTCTCAAATCTCAAATGATTTTGATTTCGTAGGGGCTTGATGATTCCTTCATTATGGAAAGAAAAAGAAGCATAGCTATTTTATACCCTGAGCTTGCAGTACCATCTGAAAGAATTTTTTTTCAAAATCAGGTTATATATTATCTGAAAGGCGTGCTTCATTAAAACCAAAAAGAATGGAAAAAATATTATTTTAAAACATAAATCAAAGATTTCTAAAATAATAATGCGATTGACGTAAACTGTTGGTTGATAAGATGATAAAGTCTAAAATGAAACACATTTCTTTTAATTTCTTTCTGAAAATTTTCAAGAAATTCTGTTCTAAAATTTACAGGTTTGCTTTCAGTGCATTCTTTATCCTATAAAAATATCTTTGTACGTGTATTTATGTTTTAAATTAAAAAAAAAAATTTTTTTTATGATAAAGACGAGTTTTTAGATTGCTTGTAAAAATGTTTTTATGATAACGTTTAATTTTTTTAACCCCCGGTATGCTATTTCTTTCTTCCAGCTAAGCTAATAAAATGTCGTCTCCAAAAAAAACACGCCCCGTTGTATAAGCCAGCCGTAAAACAAAGCAGAGGTATCATTGTAAGGAATAATCTCTACCGCATTTTTTTTAACTTCTAAGCATCGCACATTTCCAATTTTTATACCGTCGTATTGGGGAAAAAAGTGCTTTTAATTGCAATTTGTTTGAAAACTGCATCTCGATTTATTTTTGAGATATTAATTTTTTTTTTTTTTTGTAGTTTTAAATGCTATTTGTTTAATTTTTGTAACTCAAGTACTCCATTTCTGTAGAAAGTAAAAGTACAGGAAAAATAGTTGGAAAGTACCAATTATATCTTTTTGTTGCCATTTTCTCATAAAAACTGAAAAAAAAAAGGTATTTAAAATACCTGCTGTTTCGAAAAAATATAAGTTAATAACTTCTGATAAAACATGAAGTTTTTATAAACTGAACTTAATTTTAAGTATCTACATTAATATTACAAACAAATGAAAGCATATGAATCATGAGATAGCCATTTTTTTTGTCGAATTTCTTAAATAACGAAAGAAATTCTTCAGCGGATGCGGATCACGTCATTTTATATAAAATAAACGCGTGTGTTTTAAGTCTTATAACTGAACTATCTATATTTATGTACATTTTTTTTTTCATCGGGGGTGACACTAAATTCTGAAAAAGCAGAATTACTGTTTTCTAATTTTTTTTAACCATTTGGAAAAATGGTTATTGTCCTCTGTCAGGGTAGGAAATCAAAAACATATCTGAAGCTTTTTATTGGTTGAATCCGCATTTTATTCATTTTCTGATGGGTCTATACAGTAATCTGTATTTTCCCTTTACTTTCAACAGAGATGGATACTTCTGTTGCCACTATGACAAAAAAGTAATAAAAACTACAAAAAAAAAAAATTAATAACTCAGAAACAAATTGAGAAACAGCTTTCAAACAAATTGCAATTAAAAATGTATTTTTTTCTCTATATGATGATATAAAAAGTAATATTGTGGGATGTTTAGAAATTTAAAAATGAAATTTCATTTAAAATTGGTCCAAGAATGTTAATGTTTAATCCATGGCGTACGAAATATGTATTATCAACTCCGTGCGATTTTTTGTGTCTTAAATTTTAGTCTTTGAAAAAATCATTTTCCAAATGGTCGTTGTAATTTGTTAAATTGCTTTTTCTTTTTTTTTTTTTCCATTTGGCTTGTAAAAATAATTGGCACAGATGTCATATACACACCATATTGGTGCAATTTTTTTCTGAGGCCAATGTCATATAATCACTGGGATACTTAACTGGCGCCAAAGTGCCGTTATTTTGCCTGATATGGTAACTTGGATGTTGTTTATTTGTTAATAAATTGTATAGTTACTTTTATTTTCTTTTTTTAAATTATATAAATTGTTTTGTTCTATAGTTATTAATGAAACATTTTTTATTTATTGTTATTCCCTATTTAATATATATATATATATATGTAACTTGTATTCGAAAACGAGGTTTTCACCAAATTGGCATCAGAAAAAAAATCACGCTAGTGTGGTGCGTATATGACATCTGTGCCAAATATTTTTGTTGCTATGTTTTTAAATTTCCTATTTGAAAAAAGGGTATTTTTAAATATAAATCAATAATTTCAGAAATAATAATGTGACTGAAGTACAGTGTCATTTGATAGGATAATCATGTAAGAAATTAAATATATATATATTTAAATATTTTCATATTATTCCAGAAATTAAATTTTCATAATACATACTTTTAGTGTAAAATTAATAAGTAAATTTGTTTGTAAAATATTTTGGCTGTGTAATTATATTTCATAGTTTTTGTACAAATTTGGTGAACTTTTACTCTTCCTAAATTGCTTTCTCCGATTATTCCTTATTTCATAAGTAAGAAATTATACAATTTAGACATGTTATATTCAATTATGCATCGTATTTTAATTTTGTTTGCCTTTTTTTCCTTAAAACGTAGAAAATTAAATGTATTTTTAACGTACAGATGGCAGCACATATTTTACATTAAAATACTAACGAATTCTTCAAAAGACTCATGTGCGGTATATAATTAGATTTGCTATTGCTGCAGGTTTGTAGTACATACGATGATTGTTAATACCCGGTTTTTGAACAGTAACGAAATAACGAGTAACGAGTACTTTCTAACGGGTAGCGAGTTCGAAAGTCACAACATCATACAGGTATTCATTTAGTCGTTACTTTTACAGCACTAGTACACGAGGATATATTTTCAAAATAAAATACACTTAAAAAAAAGGTAAATTGAAAGTGTGAAAAGTTTTTCAATAGTTTAGGATATATCAGTACATTTCATACAGCAGTTTGCAATATTCTAGATTTCTGATACTAAATATCTTTTCTGATATTTATACCATTTATTGAGTGAGTCAAGTGCACTCATTCACCTTAATATTCAGGACTTAATATGCACCGGTACTTCTCAGCGGTAAGCTCAGCCCGGTACTTCTCTATTTTTAGTAAATATTTAAATATTGGTCAGAATTCACTTGAGCTCATAAATACAGGCCTCCGGAGCCCAATGCAATAGCAATTCAGAAAAACTGAGGCATAAATTACCATTTCCTTTCTCTCCCATCTCCAAGTTTCTGCATTCTTTTCTATCAAAACACTTAAATGTGACGTAGTGTGTCACACACGTAGGACATGAAGAGCAGAGTTGGGAGGTTTTTGACATGTGTCAGTTTATGTTGGGTTTAAACCGTCATGTCAAAAACCTCTTGTAAAAAACCACCTGTCAAAGACCTCAAACACTACATTTATCTGTAAAATTTCACATTACATGTCACACATAACATTACATGTAATATTTGAAATTCACTATTACTGTATATTAATAATTAAACAAAAACCTAATTTGCAGATCAAATTAAGAAAACAAAATTTATTTCCTAAATTGTTTAAGCCCGAGAAGAGGGAGATATTAAGATATTTCATTCAATTCGTTCTACATTTAATGTTAAATTTTTGTAACCAATAAGTTAAACCAATTGAACATTACAAAATAAAAATGAAATTCATACAATATAATACTTAAAACACCTATATACTTAGATTCCGTTCAAATGAAATCGAAATAAATCTTAGAATTTTTTTTAAGTTTTGCATTTTGCATATATCTTATCATATTATGTACAATCGTCATAAACATAATGCAAAATCTGCAGTACAAATATTTACAACTTAAAAATGGAAAAATTCTAAGATTTATTTTGATTTCATTTGAACGGAATCTAAGTATATAGGTGTTTTAAGTATTATACTGTATGAATTTAATTTTATTTTTTAATGTTCAATTGGTTTAACTTATTGGTTACAAAAATTTAACATTAAATGTAGAACGAATTGAATGAAATATCTTAATATCTCCCTCTTCTCGGGCTTAAACAATTTAGGAAATAAATTTTGTTTTTTTAATTTGATCTGCAAATTAGGTTTTTGTTTAATATGTCAAGTTTTTTAATAACTACTGCATTCAAACGAACACATTTCAAAATTAATGGAGGGTATCATCATCAGGCTTTGATTTGTGCGATATCGTATCACAATTTGTGATGTAATTTACCTGTGTATGATTCAAAAATTTTCACCAGTGCAGTAATGAATATTGCTGTAGTTTGCACGAAAAATTCCAATCTGAACATAAAAAATCTGCTTGAAAATGTCATTTTTATTTCCACTATGACGTCATATTCATATTCTTTTTAATTCTTAAAAAAACTTTTTCAGTTTCTTCAGTTTCATGTTTCACGTGAAATTCATTCAACGAAAAATAGGCAAATTATTATTACGGCTTTTGAATTATTTACAACAATGAAAAATTTTTTTTTATTTTATTACAAAATGTCCGTTGAATCTCAATAAAAAAAGCGAAATTTGGAATTATTAAGAAAAATATTTGAATAATGTATATAAAAATTAGCCCATGTTACTCTCTAGATTATAATCCATCTATATGCAAAGGCATTTTATGATCCGTTTTGACTCTGACATCTGGCAAATGTTTTTACACTTTGAATTTATAATATTATTAGAATTAGCAAGGAATTAAAAATGAGTGGCATCAGGGACAAAAAGGTGGGAAGAAAAAATGAAAAAGTTACCATCTCCATAGGCTTTTCTATGTTAAATTAACATTGAGAAGTGACACTGGAAATAAATAAGTATTGCGCTGCCGCGCAATACTTAAATTAGTCCACAGTAAAGTGTTATTGTCAAGTGCAACTTTTTAGCAAGGTAAAATTTTTATTTAATTTTTTGTTGTAAAATTGTGCTTTTTTTAACAAGTAAACATTAAGCTCACTTGAACTGTATAAATTTTTTTTCTTACTTAAAATTGTTTTAATTTCTCTATTACTTTTGAGAGCTTAAAGCATTACCTAGGTTTTTTTTTTTTTTTTTAAGGAAAAAAAACTTAGAAAAGTGTAGATATTTTTGTATATATAACAAGATAATGTGCATCAATTTTATTGCAGTCTAGGCAATAACCATTCCATTCAAAACTGAAACTGGATTATTAATCTTAAACATTTACAAAATAAGAGAAGTAATTCTTTAAAAAAAAAAAAGCTGAATGTCAAAATCTTTTTAAAACATGCTAATCTTTTTAAAACATGCTATCTTTAAATATATAAAAAATATGTTTTAGATTTTAAAACTGAACAAAATTGGCTCGGTCTTCTAAAAGAAAATTCACTTAAGCCCCATATTGAAAAAGTGAATAATAGAAAGAAGGCATCAAATCATGAAACCATACCATTGTTTGGCTTATATTTTGCATCACAACCATCGAACCATCGGGTGGGGGGGGGGGGGGGGGGGGGGCAAGAGTTGACTGATGTATCAGTTGCTTGAGCTTGGGCTACAGAGAGAATTTATGGATGCTTACTCATACTGATTGTGTATGAAGCTAAAGAATCCCCTTTCCTGTCTCCTTATTTCAGTGCTATAGGGAGGACCCCATTAATTGGTGGAAAGGTATCAATAAATGCAATAGTTTTTCGACTGAGCCTGCTTCAAAACTTGGTCCTCTAGCAATGCTTTTGCTATCAAGTCCTACTAGCTCAGCATCAATTAAGAGACAGACTATTTTCTAACATTTCATACACTCTAAACTCAGAAATCATTTGGGTGTAAATAAATGTGCTAAATAGGTTGTGTTCTGAAGCATGCTGCGAGGTAAAAATGATCCAGATTATTTAATTGTACAAAATGATTTTCTTCTGATTGAAAATTCCAAAAAATAAAAATATTCTTTTATAATTAATGATTAAATTTTTCAAAATTATTAAATTACAATAATTTTAAATAAAAGATTACATAAATCATTGACAGTTATTTAATGTTTACCTGTTGTTAAAATATGTTTTAAGCCAGTTACAAGTTTTTGATGCTTTAAACCAGTTTATGACAGTTTAAACCAGTTTTTGATGCTTGTTTTGATGTCAAAAACCCAACTCTGATGGAATGGAAACAGCACGTAAGATTTTCTGAGCATTTTTCTTATAAATGTTTTTGCTAGTTGCTCATTCATTATACATAGCTACAAGAAATTCCTTTTTTGTGTTAACACTATTTCCGGATCATAATCCTTACATTATTTAATTTCAGAATTCAGTAATTAATTAACATTAAAATTAGGCAAAGATTTCTATTTGGAAGGAGTGATCAACTAAAAAGTGAAATAGTTGACAGTTAAATATATGCAGGTAGATATATTTAGAATTTTTTTTTTTGTTGCTAAAGAAAAGAAAGATGCTTTAAATTTTGCGAATAATGTATGAAATATAAATATGCGGATTGGAGTGATGGCAGGAGCGGGGTGGACCCAGTGGCAGAAAGTTTTGTCGCTGTCTGCAACAAGCTTTTAAAATTTCATAATCTGTCTGCAAATTTTGCATGTCATTTTAATGAATAAATAATAAATAAAACTAGGAATTTTTTATCATTCTATTTAAAACATGTAAGCATGATGCAGTCTCATTAATTTTGCTTATAACATTTAATCATCTAACTTCTTGTAGAATTTCTAAAGTGTGATGAAGGATAAGCAGAACCACACATAGGCAAATAACGATGCTTTTAAAAACCTTCGGAAGCTTCAGAGGCCTCAAGCGTGAAAAGCACTGAGTTTTTTCTAAAACACTTGAATGAAATCTGCGGCCTTTTGAGGAAATTATTTTTTTGTAATTCTTTGGTGAAATTCGTTTCTACATTCGAACGTTTTCTACATTCGAACGTTTTCTACATGGCTTTTTGACAAATTTCATGTTTTCCCTGCAATTTTTGGATGAAATTTGCGTTTTTTCCACAATCCTATGACGAAATTCGTACTTTTCCGCGATCTTTTGATGAAATTTGCATTTTTTCATGATCCTTTGACATAATTCACATTTCCGCTTTCTGTTGATGAAATTTGCGTTGTGTCCGCGATCCTTTGACAAAATTCGGGTTTTGTTCGCGATCCTTTGACAAAATTCGCATTTGTTTCACGATTCTTCGACGAAATTTGAGTTTGTTTCACGATCCTTTGCCAAAATTCGCGCTTTTTACGCGATCTTTTGCCAAAATTCGCACTTATTACGCAATCTTTTACCGAAATTCGCGATTTTTTGCCAAAATTCACGTTTTTTTACGCGATTTTTTGTTAAAATTTACGTCTTTCACCCGATCTTTTACCGAAATTAAAGCTTTTAACGCGATCTTTTGCTGAAATTCGCACTTTTTACGCAATCTTTTGCCGAAGTTCGCGCCATTAACACGATCTTTTGCCGAAATTCGCGCTTTTTACACGATCTTTTGCCGAAATTCGCGCTTTTTACGCGATCTTTTACCGAAAATTCGCGCTTTATATGCGATCTTTTGCCAAAATTCACGCTTTTACCCGACCTTTTACCGAAATTAACGCGTTCTTTTGCCGAAATTCACACTTTATGCGATCTTTTACCTAAATTCGCGCTTTTTATGCGATCTTTTACCAAAATTTGCGCTTTTTACGCGATCTTTTACCAAAATTTGCGCTTTTTACGCGATCTTTTGCCAAAATTTACGCTTTTACCCGATCTTTTACCGAAATTAACGCGATCTTTTGTCGAAATTTACGCTTTTATTCGATCTTTTAACCGAAATTCGCGCTTTTTACGCGATTTTATACCGAAATTGGCCCCTTTTATGCGATTTTTTACCAAAATTTGCGCTTTGTGCGCGATTTTTTTGCCGAAATTCGCGCTATTTACGCGATCTTTTGCCAAAATTCACGTTTTTTACCCGATTTTTTGCCAAAATTCACGCTTTTTGCCGAAATTAAAGCTATTAACGCAATCTTTTGCTGTTTTTCACACTTTTTACGCGATCTTTTGCCGAAATTCACGCTTTTTACGCGATCTTTTGCCGAAAATTCGCGCTTTATATGCGATCTTTTGCCAAAATTCACGCTTTTACCCGATCTTTTACCGAAATTAACGCTTTTAACGCGATCTTTTGCCGAAATTCACACTTTTTACGCGATCTTTTGCGAAATTCGCCCTTTTTATGCGATCTTTTGCCGAAATTTGCGCTTTTTATGCGATCTTTTGCCGAAATTTGTGCTTTTTATGCGATCTTTTGCCGAAATTTGCGCTTTTTACGCGATCTTTTGTCAAAATTTACGCTTTTACCCGATCTTTTACTGAAATTAACGCGATCTTTGGTCGAAATTTACGCTTTTACCCGATCTTTTACCGAAATTCGCGCTTTATACGCGATCTTTTGTCAAAATTTACGCTTTTACCCGATCTTTTACTGAAATTAACGCGATCTTTGGTCGAAATTTACGCTTTTACCCGATCTTTTACCGAAATTCGCGCTTTATACGCGATCTTTTACCCAAATTCGCGCTTTTTACGCGATTTCATACCGAAATTGGCCCTTTTTATGAGATTTTTTACCGAAATTTGCGCTTTTTACGCGATTTTTTGCCGAAATTCGCGCTTTTTACGCGATCTTTTGCCAAAATTCACATTTTTTACCCGATCTTTTGCCAAAATTCATGCCTTTTACCAGTCTTTTGCCGAAATTAAAGCTATTAACGCAATCTTTTGCTGTTTTTCACACTTTTTACGCGATCTTTTGCCGAAATTCACGCTTTTTACGTGATCTTTTACCGAAATTCGCGCTTTTTACGCGGAAAAAATTGTCCGAAAATTGCGGACAATTTTTTAAAGTGACTTCATTAGTGCAGACAATAATTGTCCGCAAAAGATTTTTTGTGTTCGCGACTACGTCGCCGTGTTTCTGCCACTGAAAGGGGGGGGGGGGGCACACTATAGTTTTAGTACTGCAGAATATTAGGGCTCCAGTACTTTTTTTCTGTTAGAAATTAAACCCTGTCAATATTGAATTCAGACCAGTGGCGCATCCAGAATTCGGTTCTAGTGGGGGGGGGAGTTATTTGATAAAGGTGCTAGCCGGTTATTTGAATCACCGGTTAATATAATCTGTCTTTTTAATGGATCAAATCATAATGCTTTTTACCCGCAGTTACATTGGTTGTGTTTCATTTAAACAGCGTTTACAGTATTAAGAGTTAGAAAACATAAAATGCACCAATGAAATAACCCCAAACTAGGTTAGGTTTATAAAAAGTGTTTAAAGATGATGAGGCAAACTTTAAGGCGTGCCACACACCAGGGAGACATGCAACAAAAAAGCGTGAGGCGTGCAACAATTTCACCCTGTTAACAAAGAAAAAAACGGTTTAAACAGCAGAATTTGTCTCATGTCTCACAATTATCGTCGCATGTCTCTCTGGTGTGTGGCGTGCCTAAGTGTACAGTCCAGCAAATAATTTTTGAATAGAAAATAACAGAATTCCAATCCACTTGTTTTACCAAAAAAAAAAAAAAAGGATTTCATTTCAAGACAATCTCGAATTCTTGTTTTTAACTTTAATAATAATGAAGCCATTTTAACAAAATTTTCAATATACTTACCGTGCTTTTGTCAAATGTAACAACATCACGAAAATTGGTGGAATTTATCATCATTTACGTCCAATTAGTGCTCGGTTAGGTAATCCATATTTTGGAATGTAGTTGATATTAAACATGGTATTTTATTGTGCACTTCCAGTATTTTACATGACATCGAATTTGCCATTAAGTAAAGTAAATCTGTTGAAAATTTCGTTAAAACATCTTTATTATTGTTAAAGTTCTCTAAAAATATCCGGGTTCAAACTGAAGTCGTACCTGTACTAATATTATAAAAAAATAATTTTTTTTTTTTTTTTTTTTTTTTTTTTTTTTTTTTTTTTTTTTTTTTTTTTAGGGAACTACAAACTTTTGGAACTACTGAACAGATTTAAAAAGATAATCGGTCGTGTGCGAACTTAACTCACATACAAACGGTTCCATACAAAATATCAGAACTGTTCAAAGATAATATTTACTTGCATACATATAACAATACCACATGCCATAATTTAATTCTACTGGAATGAAAACCGATGAATATTTCTCCCTCTAAAACACAGACTTTGTACAAAGTTTAAACTTGGTAGAAAACCAACCACGCCTCGGAAAGAGGTCGCAGAGATTCTCACGAAAAGTCACTTGTAAATCATATTTCATGTAATAGTGGACAATTTTAAAGGAATAAAAAAAGTACGCTTAATAACGTGAAACTTTTCTATTCATTTTTAAAAATAAAAGCATATTCAGACATAATTATTGAAATGAAAATGATTACTAATCGAAAAGTTTTTTTCCTTATAAATGAATTATTTATTGAATTATAAGCAATTTGTGTCTCAAAATTACTGACTTTTAATGTCTTGGAATTATTATATGAATTATCTTTTTAATATTTGCCTTCAATAATTGAATTCAGTTGGAATAAAAAGTGCTTATCACTACGTTTTACCTTACCTAAAACAAAGATCTTATACAAACTTTAAACTTGGTACTGTGCCAAGCACGCTTTGAAAGGAGGTCACAAAGTAGCAACACTGTTTTGATCCGTACCGTTATTTTCTACATGGGTTTTTAATTAATATCTCAGCAAATTACAGACACATTTTTTTGAAAATCATTACCGACAATCCTTGGAAGATTCTACGTCGCTTAGGTATACCGAGTGCCCTCAACTCTCCCGCTGACCG
Source organism: Maratus speciosus (assembly GCA_963932465.1). NCBI lineage: Eukaryota > Metazoa > Arthropoda > Arachnida > Araneae > Salticidae > Maratus > Maratus speciosus. Next base: position 90,500,052 of record OZ010786.1, on the reverse strand, counting down.
CCAGAAAAATAAGACGCATGAATGATTTTATAATAATTCCGATTTTACTTTTTAAGCGTATAAGTGGAACCTTAATAATAATGGCAAAATGATGGTGACTATCTCCGTTTCAACATAAGCTATATTTTACATCGGTAAAACGATGGCTAGAAACATGGAATTTGGCATGGTTGTTAATTTAGGGACTTAAATGCATGCCCTGAACAGTTTTTTAAAAATTCGAAATTTTAAAGGGTGCAAGAGCAAAAAAAAAAACTTTCTAAAATTGCGATTTGTGTGATACATTTTGTATAGAAGGTTAGAATCTGGCATGGTGATAACTTTTGGGATGTATAAATGCTCAAGAACGGTTCCTAAAAAAAATTCAATTTAAAAAGGATGAAATGAGCGGAAAACGGTCTGAAAACGATCTAAGTCTAATATCAGATGAACGTCTTTTTGCACGCTTTTTTTACTTACATATTATCCCTACATAATGCTAGCAGCATTATATAGCCTTAATTATGATTTATTAGGAATTGTTAGAGCTATATACATTAAGTTTGGCATGGCTGTTACTCTAGAAACATAAATGATCACTTAGAACAGTTTTCCAAAAATTCGAAATTAAAAGGATGCAAGAGCAAAAAACGTTCTAAAACTGCGGTTTGTGCGATATGCACCATATGGCCAAAGGTGACCAGTCACTTGCGATTTTAGACGTTTTGTTAAATATTTAGAAAAATGCTTGAGGAATAAACCTGAAACTCCAGGTGTGTAAAGGTCAGGGATGGCGAACCTTTTTGAATATGCATGCCAAAAATTTAAAAATTATTATGTACCAACATTCTAACGTGCCAGAAACATTTTAACCAATAATATAGCCATATCGAATCAAATTCCGTATTAGTAATCTATAAATGAGTTTTTCTTTTATTGTATACTTCCGAATCAGATCATGTTTAGTTCTTCAGGTATAAGCAAGTGGAATAGATACATAATTATTTACAATAACAGTTAAAGTTCAATTTTCAAAATTAATATCTAAATATATTAAAACCTAAAGTAACTTAAAGTCCTAAACCCAAATAAAATAAAACCTAATCTGAAGTAGAAGCGTGTCAATTAGGTAAAATTACTCTATGCAAACTATCTCTTAAAATTCAACTTTCAAAAATAAAATAAAATTGATAGAGAAGTAAAATGATTTAGAAAACACTATATGTTGAATGGTATAGTGATAAAATGACGCTACATAAGGCGCTTTCATTGAAATTTATACTACCTTAATTCATTCAACAGTAATGGATTACTTTAAGTAAATTATATAGCTGTCACACAAAACTATACTTTTTGTAAAAAAATATATAAAATGGATTATTCTCCATAAACTGAATATGATCTATAAGTTTTCTCGTGTGCCAGAGAAGTTTTCTTACGTGCCAAGTTTGGCACGCGTGCCATAGGTTCGCCATCCTTGGTATAGGTCATATATTTCCGCGAAGATTTTTTTCCTGAAACCCCGTAGGGGACCGTCAACAAATTGAAAAGGAACTAATATGTTTTGGATAACCCTGTAAAAACTAATCTAGCAAAAACCTTCAAACTCAAGATTATTAATAAATGGCTTATTGTAATATACTGTGTTCATTTTTATGAGGATAGCATGTATACTCGTAGAGAAATTAAGGTTTTTATAAAAACAGTCCCATATTTCGCCAAGTTTTTTGCTTATAATTTGCAGAGTTCTTAATATAAAAAAAAGTTCTTTTCAGAAAATATGACAAACAACATTGTACATAATACTCTGCAATCAGAATTGAAAAATAATAAAAATTGGATGAAAAATGAGGATTTTTTTTTTTTAAATGTTTCACTGCGCATGCGCGAATGCAATCAAAATATACACAAATTGAAAAGGAGCAAATAAATAGCTGCACAAATGGATAGAAATAAATTAGCTGTAACAAATTGAAAAGGAACTAATATGTTTTGGATAACCCTGTAAAAACTAATGTAGCAAAAACCTTCAAACTCAAGATTATTAATAAATGGCTTATTGTAATATACTGTGTTCATTTTTATATGGATAGCATGTATACTCGTAGAGAAATTAAGGTTTTTATAAAAACAGTCCCATATTTCGCCAAGTTTTTTGCTTATAATTTGCAGAGTTCTTAATATAAAAAAAAGTTCTTTTCAGAAAATATGACAAACAACATTGTACATAATACTCTGCAATCAGAATTGAAAAATAATAAAAATTGGATGAAAAATGAGGATTTTTTTTTTTTTTATGTTTCACTGCGCATGCGCGAATGCAATCAAAATATAATGTGCATAATGTGTTAGCTAATTATATAGAGCAAGTTTTGTGATAGTCTCAAAATCATAGAATGAAAATTTTGAAAATTATCGTCGATAGAATAAGCTCGAAATCCGTTGTTCCCAAAAAGAAGCAAAAAGATGAGGGGTTGTATCAAATATCTGTTGATTAGTGCTAAGATAGCGAACACAATATTGCACATACTACTATATTTGGATACAACCCCTCATCTTTTTGTTTACTTTTGGGAATAACGGATTTCGAGCTTATTCTATTGACAATAATTTTCAGAATTTTCAAGCTGTGATTTTGAGACTTTTGTTAACAATATTCCCACCTCTCTTATCAATTGCATTATATCTTTATTTTATTCAACTAAATATATTTTTATCTTGAAACTTCTTTAGTTATGACTTACCTTTCATCCTTACAGCTAATTTATTTCTATCCATTTGTGCAGCTATTTATTTGCTTTTAAAGAGAACTTATGTCGTATCATCGGACTTTCACATCGCGATGTTTTTCCAGCCGAGCTCGATCATATATCGCTTTCGAACTGAGCAGTAACTCCGTTGGCCGGTAGGTGGCGTTGCCTGTCCACGAGTGCTCTTTTTGCCTTCGGCGCAGGACGTGCCTATGCAAATCACTTTTTCCACGTGCGATGGAAGGAGGGCGTTTCCGATTGCAGTTTCTCTGCGGAGCAGCTCTCGGTGTTTGCCGATATAGATAAAAGGGACATCGTGACAGGTGTTAGTTGGACGTTTGTTTTTGCACATGCTGGTTCGTTTCTCTTTCGGAGTTTGATGTTTGTCGTCCTGGTGTTTATTTGACAGATATGAAGGTTATGTTAAGGAGTTTTATGTACGATGGAGTTGCTGATTATACGTTTTGAATTCTCGTTGGTTCAGCAATGTTTTTCTTCATGTTTAAAGATGATTTAAAGTGATACTCGTTTACGTCAGGTGACATTTTTTTCGTTTGCAATTTGTGTTGGAGTGCATATATTATGGCATGAGCTCCGGAGGGATTATCTTAAAGTATTGTTTTATTACGTTTATTTTCTGCATGAAATGAGGTTAGTCAATATTTGTTTGTTTAATTTCAAAGCATTTATTTTTATACTATCGTATTTTATCATGAAAGATTTTTAATAAAGTTAAGTTTTTCTTTTATTTATTTGGTCATTATTTCTTCATACACTTACTGCATAAAACAACCATTTCTCTCTCTCTGCATATTTAGTGCTTTATTTTTCAGCGGATGCTTCTTACTGCGAATTTTATATCTGCTTAGTTTTAGGATGTATTATTGAAGTGCTTTAAAAAGTAATAGATTATTTTTAGCACTAGTTATATGAGTAGTCTCATATAACATTTTTTTGGTTATGGGCATTTAAGACCCATGCAGAGATAGTTTTTGTTTAGCTATGCTTTATATTAGTGCAGTAAAGTGTTTAACTACGGCCCAAGGAGGATTAAGAGATAGTTTTATTAGGGGGGGGCGTTAGTTTTCGTACGATGACCGATAATTAGAAATTTTTTTTGAAATAATTTCGTTTTTGAAGTAATAATTTAAAAGGAGAAGGGAAATAGGTTAGAATTAGAGAGTTTTTAAGAAATTTTTAATACAAAATGTTTTAACTATAAATTTTTTTTGGCTGGTCCAGAAAGTTTTTAAACTTGTGAAAATTTTTGGTTTAAGTATAAATTTTTCAAAATGATGATGTAGAATCAGATTCAGAAATTAAATGCTAGCAATTATGCCAATTGGCAATCTGACATGAAATATTTATTGATGGAAAGAAATGTTTGGGATATAGTGGCAGAAATAGAGAAACCTCCTGAGCTCAATGCAGATAGTAAGGCTGTAGAAAAGGAGGCCACAGCAGTTGTTGGTGTCACCGAAAAAGATACTAAAGATTATCATATTAGACAGAAATTAGCACTGTCTATGATTTATTTAAATGTGGAGCCTAATTTTAGAAAAATTATAGAAGAATGTAGTGATCCAGTAAGTGCTTGGAAAAAGCTCCGTACTCAATTTTATCCAGACACAAGAAGCCGTCATATGCAAGTTTTCACTGAGTTATGTGAATGCAAAATTGCCGGTGGTGAGAGTATTAATTTATATGCTGCCAGGCTTTTACGAGTGGCAAACCAGCTTAAAAATATAAATAAAAAGTTTGATGACGTCTATGTGACATTTCAACTATTGCGATTCTTGCCTCCAAAGTTTGATTCCATGGTACAGGCAATTCTCAGATGGAAAGAAGAGGAGTTTATTTTTAACGATGTGGTGACTTCATTAGTAGCCGAAGAGACCAGGCTTCAATTGAGGGAACGTGATCATAGAAAAGTGTATCCTGAAGCTCAATCATTACAGTACCAGAGGAAAGCTAGAAAGAAGTTGAGCTGTTATTTTTGCAAAAAGCCAGGTCACGTTAAAAGCCAGTGCCATAGTTTCCGAAGGAGTATGTTGTCCTGTAACAGAGATAGTTCACCGTCAGCCGAATTTTCATCTCATCGTGATACTTCATTAGTTAGATCCTTTAGCCCTCATAGTGATAAGAGAGTTCCACGACAGTATACAAGATCTCCTGCTAAGCATCAACACAGTGATTCTTGTAGACTTGATGACAAAGTGAAAAGAGGCCGATATAGAGACATTCGTCAGAGAAGTCCTGAACGTAAGTCCTATCTGTCGAACAGTCCAAAACGTAAGTCCTATACTTCATTCTTCTTGTCTCAAGCTAACTTAGTTGATGGAGACAGCACCGTGCGAAAGGGGGGGCGAAGGGGGCGGTCGCCCCGGGCGCGGAAATTTAGGGGCGCCAAATTTGTACTACCAATTTCCATTTTTTTTATTGTCGTCGATCATTTTCATTGGGATTTTTTTTTTCACTCTTCGATATTCTATATTTTTGTAAAACTAAATGTATATATTTACATATCGGGAATATTTTTCCCAATGGAAGTATGTACATTTTTCATTTCAAAATTATTGAGTTATTCACATTTACTTTTCATTGAGCACTTTAGATCTGATGATTTTATAATATGCTTTTGTGATATTTTATTGCAGTGTTTCTTAAACTTTTGCACTCTGTGGGCTCTTTACATCGTATACGCAAGTTTCTGCCACCTGCCACACTCAGTGAATATGAATTGCTAACCTATTCTGATTCCACTATGGGATCATTCTTATAGTCATTCGGTCATTACTTTGCTGTTAAAAAAAATCCCTGCCGGCTCGGGCCTACAGGCAGAGGTAGATTTCGATGTTAAGTACTAAATTCTCCAACAAAACTTAAATCAAGATTAGAGATAAAACCCAGTTTCTTCACAAAGAGCGAGCTGTAGGGAGCTAAACTTTTTGTGAAAATTGTAATATACACGTATACACACACACATATATATGGAATAGGTTTAAAAAATGGCTACAAAAAATTCAGAGAACCTTAAAGTGTTAAAATATGTTAATATTTCCATAGTCGGGTTTTTATCATGTTTTAATACGTTTCTTCAAACTTACATGGCTTTACATATTCACCTGCTGAGGTCCATTATATTTCCAATATGACGCAATATACATATTTTTTTAATTCGTCAAACTATTTATTTTGAGTTTTCATGCTGAAATCTTGCTCTAGGAAACTTATGATGTAATATTCAATTTGTTTTCAATTTGTCAAACTATTTAATTTTACACGTGAAAATTTTGCAAAAGAAAAGTAATTGTTGTGGTGAGAATTTTATTATTTGTTTTTTTTAAATTGTTGGCAACTGCTATAACGAAAAACTTTTATTTTTTTTCCTGCCATTGTTGTGTAAGAGCTGGTTTTATCAGAATCATGTTAAGACAGTATTCAAAATTTTGAACCCTCCCCATTTCCATCCTCTTGGGCCGATTTCGCCCATTTTCAATCCCCGCCGAGATATTAGCCATCTCAAAGTTGTTGGCGAGTTTGAAGATGATTCGTGCATAATTGCGACTTTTATTGTGCGGACAAAATTTAGTACATACATACATACATATATATATATATATATGTATAAACTTTTTAGGTGGGGGTGGTTTTGGGTTCCTGGGGTCCTATAATGAAAAGTTATGAAGGAATTTTTCAAAAGTCGCACCATGGTAACGACTGCAATAGGTAGTATTTCTTACGAAATCTACCTAAAAGGTCCAGCACAGGATGAAAATGCTGATTACATGAAATCAGCGATTGCATAAGGACGGCAATTTTCCAAACTAACGTTCAAGAAAATTATATCTAGTGGAGAAATTATTAACGGTGATTGCGGCTTATTGGATAACTTAATTAAGGGAATCACTATATTTTGTTTTCTCTTTTTACTATTCACCAATTATCATGATCGCCCTCCAAAATTAGCCAATCCAGATTGTGGGTTTTTCATGAGGAAGAAATTAAATCCTAAAATTCCTGAGCAAAAAAATGCTCTAGAACACAGGAATGCATGCATTCGCTAAAAGAAACTTGAGAGACGTTTAAAATTAAATCATATAATCGACAGAAAATTTGAAAAGAGCTAAAGTGAAAATTATTGAAAGTGAAAAGATAAATGGCAAAATGTATTCAAGATGAAATTATCAACTTTCTTGCCAATGAAGTAAGAAAAATGATTGTAGAAGAAATTAATAGAGCAAGGTATTTTTCAATTTCGTTCGATCGCACTCCATATACTGAGTGTCCTAAAATGGACTGGCTGTTTTTAAAATTCAATAACCTGTAAATGGTGACAGCTATTTAAAAAGAAAATTGCGGGAAGGTAATGTAAAATGACAGTATTTTTTTTTTACCTCGATTCCCAGCTGTAGTTTCAAATAGCAACTATAGATGGCGCTGCAAGCAGGGATGACCACCTCGGGAACTCAGCTTACGCTTTAGAGTGATAGTGCAATCCCGAGGGGCAGGCCAAATCCACTAGCTGCTCCCGTTACAAATGACTTTTTCTATTCTTATACTGCAGTTTTACAATTTCACATTACAACATAGATATCGATGATTTGTTGAAGAATTAAACAGGTTTATAGTCAATTCAGGTTACAGCAGTATACTTTATTAAACCATATTCGTGAAAATCAATCAAGTTTATACTGAATTGACAATTATGCAAGCAATATACAACCACACATGCACTATAAAGACAACATCTAGCGCCACAGGTGCTCAATCAAGACCAAAACCGAAATCGCCCAACACTGATGTGAAAAGAGGAGGTTAAATGTATGGAGTGGGTCTCATTCTCCAATACAATCTTATTTTTAGGGGCCTATTCTATATATTTAACCTTTTTCCTTCGCATGATGTTAGGGCTTTTCAGTTTAGACCTCCATTGAGCGCTTATTGCTTGCCATCTAGCTCTGCTATTTGGAACTAAAACCGAGAACCGCAGTAAAAATACTTCTAATATCTTAAATAACTCTCCTGCAACAATTTCTTTTAATAATTGTAACCATTTGCAAGTTACTGAATTTTAAACACAGTCCAGTTTAGGAATCCAGTACACCTGACAAAGAACAAATGACGCAAATTATAAGATACCGAAAATAGAAAATTTTCATTCGTGGAAAGGTTTCTTGACTACATCAAGTCAAAAAAAAAAAAAGAAAAAAATTAGCATAAGAAATTTAAGATAAGCTAATGTCCGACAATCTCGACATTCACAGCTGCACGAGAGGTTCTGTTCTTAAAGGTGGTAGATGGGAGGTGCTGAGTTCGACCCAATAGCGCACGCCAGCCTAATCGTTCGAAATTATCCGTAGTTTTCTTCTAACCTTGCGTAAATACGGGTTAGGCTCTCTTAGAAAGACCTTACAGAAAACATTCCCATCCCACTCCAGCCTACTATATCCAACTTGTAGATAATGGCCGTCATAAACAATACCAATATCAACCCTTCAGAGCTTAATGTTGTGATATGGTGCAAATATGGCTTCCCAATATAATGTTTTGTAAGCTCGAATCGTCGAAGTAAATAAATTCGTCTTTTTTTTACCATGTTCTGTACATTCTCTAAACTTTGAGTTCGTGCTGCTGGTGTATGTCCAAAAATGTCCGGAACTGCATAAAATGTGTTTGTTTTTTCTTCTCTTCTACTGAAAGATGGGATATACTTATGTCCCACTTATCACTTTATTTAAAGAAACATTGCGATACTCTATGGTCATGAAAAAATAAAGCTATATCTGCAGTTTACAAACAATTGCCACAGATTTTAAAAGCTCTGGAAGACCTTATAGAAATGAAGTAAAATGAGTAAACTTACTCAGGAGCAAAAAGCTTAATAAAGCAAATAAACAAAATTCCCCTTTATTTACGGCCTATTTGTCACAGCATTTTAAATGAAATAGAAAAAGTTAATATTATTCTCACGAAAAAAAAGAAGAAAAAAAAAACTGTCAATGTTTTGATCGCCAGCAAACTGATTGAAACACTAAAAAACACATTTCAGACAATAAGAGAGGAAATTTTTGAACAAGAAAGCGAAGATTTGGTTATGTCTGTAAATGTAGAGTCTTTATTTGAGGAAAACAGAAAACGTAAAATTGGCAGAACAATTTGACTACGAAGCTCCTGATGAAAGTGGAAATTTATATGAATGTGAAGGATTTCGTGTTACGTAGAGACACTTTACCGTGCAACTGAGCTGGAGGTTTAAGAAACTGAGAAATGTAAAACAAGAATTTGAATTTCTGGCTGATGCGAATCTAAAATCAGTTATCGAAAATCTGTTAATATTGCCTGGACCATGCCCTTTATTGCTGACTTGAATGGACTTGAATTGTTTAGCGAGGTTTTAAATGCGAAAACCTTATTTCTACCATTGATAAGAACTTTTATGAAATGGATCATTTAGAAATACTTTAGTTGCTCCATAATTTTAACTTTGGGAAAACAAGGAATTACAAAAACATGGAGACAGCGTACATAATTTATAAGTATTCCAGTAACAATAAAATAGTAAAAAACTACTTAAGATCTACTATGAGTCGAGAGATTAAGCAACGTGAATTTACTTTCTATAAAATTCAGTGTGTCACAATCTTTACACATAAAATAATAAACGATTTTGTTACCCTAAATGCAAGAAAAATAAAATGGGAGTAAATGTATTTGCCTGATATTATATTTTAGATTAATTAAAACATTGTTTCAGTTATCTTCCTTAATTAATGTACTGAAATTATAATTTATTTTTATCTTTTACATTATGTTCTGCAGGTTTTTTGTTTGTTTTGCTTTTTTAATAGTACTTATTGGTTGAAGGGACCACTTTGTTTCCAATCTGGTTGTTAGTGATTTTTACCCATTTTCTGCAGCTTAAAGACGAACAAGAACTAAAAATGGCTAGAAAAATATGTGAGAAAGGTTAAGAAAAATCTGTCGCAAAGCATCATGATCTCATTAACAAATAAGTGCAGTTTTCTTTTCTGTTATTTAGTTGTTTGGAATTTCTGAAATAAAATTAAATCTTTTAAAGTTCTAAAATAAACGCAAAATATTTATTCAATATAATTTATTTCTGTTTCTACCCTTTATCAATTTTGAACGAGGGGGGGGGGGGGGCGCCAAATTGACACGCTGCCCCGGGCGCAATTTTCTCTTCGCACGGCCCTGGATGGAGAGGCTGACTGGGTCTTCGACACAGCAGCTTCACATCATTTCTGTAAAAATCGAGATCTTTTTATTGAATTTACTCCTTTAAATGATGAACATATGGCAGTAGCCATTGAAGGTGTAACTTTTCCTATAGAAGGGTGTGGAACTATTAAAGTTTGGTCAAAGAATCTTAATGTTCAAAGATGTAATGTTTTCTCCTAAATTAAGGCGTAATTTAATATCTGGTCCTCGTTTAGATATAAATGGGGCATGTTTCTCTGGTGAGAGTGGCGAGGTGAAGATATCATGCAATGGACAACCCCTTTTTAAAGCCATTCTTAAAAATGGTGTTTACTATTTATACCCCAAAGTTCCCAGTAAAGTTACTAAGAAAGTCAGTTTTGAAGCATTTTCTACTAGTAAGCATGATGATATGTATGTTAGGCACAGAAGGCTGGCACATGTTAGTCCTTATTTGATAGCTCATACATGTAGAAGTGCAGGTACTAGGGGTTTGCCAAATTTAAGAGAGGGGGAGTTTAAATGTGAATCATGTAAGCTTAATAAGCTTAGGAAGACATCTTTTAAATCTAGAAATTTTATTCGATCCAAATTTCCATTAGAGCTTTTGTATACTGATGTCTGGGGTCCAAGTCAAGTTGAAGGCAGGCAAGGAGAAAGGTATTTCGTTTCTATAATTGATGATTTTTCCCGTAAAACCTCTTTATACCCTATGAGAGAGAAGTCGGAAGTTTTTGAAATTTTAAGGCAACATATTAACCGTGCCGAAAGATTTTTGGGTAGACAGGTTAAGGCCATAAGATCCGACAATGGGGGAGAGTTTGATAATAAAAAAATGGAGGAATTTTGTCTTGAAAGGGGAATAAATCATGAATTTACGAATACTTTTACACCAGAACAGAACAGCTACAATCAGACTGTAGCAGATGGGGCTAGAACCATGTTAAAAGAAAGCGGCATGGATTTCAATTTTTGGCCAGAGGCAGTTCTCCACTTTACCTATGTTTGGAACCGTTTATGTCACAAAAATCAGACTAAAACCCCTTTTGAACTTTTTGGTAATAGTAAACCTTCCGTCAGGCATTTAAAACCATTTGGGTGTTTGGCGTATGTTGGTATCCCTCGTCAGAAACGGCAAAAACTGGATTCAAAGGCTAGTAGAGGATATCTTGTTGGCTACGCTTTTAGAACAAAAGGTTATAGAGTTTGGTTGCCTGATAGTGACAGAATTGTTGAGACCATTAATGTCTCCTTTAACGAACAAACCAGTTATAGGGATGCGCTAAATGGAGCAGTGCTGGGCGATACTCCAGGAGAGTTTCAGTGGGTTCCTGCTACTAGGAGTGATATCGAGGATGAAGACGTTGTTGAGGAGGTCAGAGCCACCACTGACAGCTCCAACGACTCCCTCGGATCATCTTCTAGGGCAGAGAGTGATGGTCAGGGGTCCTCTTCAGAAAGTGATTCCCCTAGTAAACCTCACACCACATTACGAGATACTCACTGGAGAAGAAAAGTTGTTCCCAGAAATACTGGTATTCGTAGAGATATTTATTATCTTAATATTGATAATGATTCTGATAGGTTAAGGTCTGCAAGGGAAATGGAGGATTATTGTAAGGAGAATGATTTAATTTTTAAGCCTAACTTGTTTAATTTTAAAGGGAGCAATACTTTTGAGGGAGTAGTTTCTGAACCTAATGCTGTTAACTCTAATGTGAATATTTGTCAGTCACAGTCTTGACTATATGACCCAGTTATTCCTAGAACTTACAAACAGGCAATAAAATCTGATCAAAGGGATGAATGGCAAAAGGCTATGAAAGAGGAGATAAATACTATGTATGATAGAGGCGTGTGGCATTTAGAAATTTTGCCTTCAAACATCAGCCCTGTAGGTTGTAGATGGGTGTACACTATAAAGAAAGATGACATAGGGAAAATTGCCAGGTTTAAAGCCCGTTTAGTGGCTCAAGGGTTTAAGCAAATTAGAGGAGAATCCTATGAGGAAACATTTAGTCCCGTGGTTAATTTTAGTGTCATCAGGTTTTTCTTTTCTTTATTAGTATCCTTTAAAGGCTGGTTACACACCCAATGTGATGTCAAATGTGCTTATCTTTATGCTCCTCTTACTGAAAATGTTTATATGTCGCAACCCCCGGGTTTTGTTGAGGTTGGTAAAGAAAGTCTGTTTTGCAAGTTGGATAAAGCTATTTATGGTCTACATCAGTCGGGTCGAGTTTGGTTCTTTGAGATAAACCGTGTTCTTTTGGAGATTGGGTTTAAGAAATTAGAGTGGTGTAACTGTGTTTACGTTTTAGACTCGGATTTAGTGTTATTATTGTATGTTGATGACATTGTTTTATTTGGGAAGCATCAAAGGATTATAAATAGAGCTTTAGAACTTTTAAGCAAATATTTCGATTTAAAGGTCTTAGGCAAAACTAAGAAGTTGCTTGGTGTGGAGTTTGAGGAAAGTGATGAAGGCTTGCGGATTCACCAGCAATCCTATATTAAAGATGTTTGCAAAAGGTTTGAGTCGTACAGGTTTCCCATTTCCTCCTTACCCATAAGCAAGGGCTCTGTTTATTCTAAATCTGAGGAAGAGCGTAGAGAGATGTCACAGTTACCATACAGAAGTGTACTGGGTTGTTTATCCTTTATTGCTAATAGATCCCGTCCCGATATTTCATATGCGGTAAATATAATGAGTCAGTTTCAATCAGATCCAGGAATGACACATTGGTATGGCTTACTTAGATTGTTGGGATATGTTAAACACACTATTGATATGACACTTAATTTATCTTGTACAAAACCTCAGTTGATAACTTTTTCTGATGCAGATTTTGCTGCAAATCGAGATGATAGGACCTCGCTGGGTGGTCAAATTGTATTTTTAGGTAACTCTCCCATTTCTTGGCGAACATTTAAGGAGAAAAGTGCAAGTCTGTCAACTATGGAAGCTGAGTTTATTTCAATGACCGGGGCGACAAAGGAACTTCTTTGGTTTGACAGGATTCTAAGTGAATGTTTTTGTAGAAAGGTTGTCACTGGGGAAAAGATGAAGTCAGTTTTGTATGTAGATAATAGGGCTACTATTGATTTTGTAAAATCGCCTATTGAGAATCATAGAAGTCGTCATATTGATGTTAAGCTGTTCTTTGTACAGGATCTGGTTGATAAAAATACTTTTGATTTACTTTTTGTCCGCAGCAAGGATAACCTTGCTGATGTCTTCACTAAGCCGCTCACCAAGTTTGAATTAAAAAGATTTATTGAGCATATCTTTAGATAATTTTGAAGTTTTGTATTTCTTGAAATTTACTGTTTTTGAATTATAATGTATATTTTCTTTTATATTGTTGGTATCATATATATATATACTTTTCTTTATGGTTTTTGCTTGGTGGACATTTAAATCCCACCTGAATGTGGTGATACTTCTCAAGGTCCATTTCTGGGTGTCCGAACGGCCCCAAGGAAGCGTCTCGCAGGGGTGCCACTGTAATCTGTCTGAGTGGCATCTGGGTGTGGATTTTCGAGTTGACCATTGCCACAGGAGGGTCTTTTCGCGGGCAGGTTAACTTTTATTTTTGTAAGTCCCATTTTGATTATGTTAATACATGGAACTGTCACTAATTCCCGTCTACCTTGCAAATTACCAGCTGATTTAAAGATTGTACTTTTTGATGGAAATATATATGTGTTTGAATTTATTAGGGTTTATAGATTTATGTATAAGAAAAATTTAAAATTTTTTTTGCTTGGGCATCCCGGCAGAAATGTATAAATATTCATATGTTACAATGGTGGATGTTGAAGGATTCCTTTTGTTAAAATAATGGTTTACTTTAAGTATAGTGGTTCTGTCAAAGTGTGAAAAATCCCTGATTTAAATAATTTACAATATTGTTACAGGTTCCTTGTCTCTATGTGAGAATAAGAGTTGATGAAATTGTGGCGCCACGTAAGGTTGTATGAAAGTTGAATGTATGATATGTAATGTATTCTAAGTTTTTTTTTTTTTTTTTTTTTGTGTAGGTACCTTGTGACTTTAATTGTAATCACTAAATGTCTTATAGACATGTGGAAGAAAATCTTGTAATGACAGCCATTATTGTAAAAATAATTTTGACTATATTAAAGTTGTCTAATTGTATTACAGCTCACAAAATGTCATATGGACATGTGGAAGATTATCCTGTTTCGGCACCTACTATTGTAACTTCTTTTCGCATTTAAATGTCATGAATTTGCATAATGTTTGCTTGATTTTTGAATTGAATTTTCATCTTTATAGATTTTTTTTTGGAAATTGAAATGTTGGCAATGTTTGTCTATCTCTGGTGATAGTGTGAGACTGGAATTGCTATGTTGAGATGGTTTTTGATGTTGATGAAATTTTTGAGATCTTGAACTGTTTTGGAAGTTCTGTCTTTCTTGAAGCATTAATTTTTGGAGTTTGATGTTGGATTGTTTTCAAGAGTTGAATTGTTAACTGTTTTAAAGTTTCATGTTGTATAATTTTGTTGTAGAATTGTTATTTAATTGAAATTTTGGAATTTTGAATTGATTTGCTAGTTGATGATTTTATTGATATTGTTAATAGTGATATTGTTATTGCATGATACAAATTTTTTATTTTGCAGTGAAATTAATTACATGGATTGTTAGTCGCTCTGATGCTCATGTTTTTCGATTTTACTTTTAGATAGTTTTTGCAGGTAGTTTTTGTTTTCTTAGACTTGTTTCAGTTGACTTTATTAAGTTTTTTTTTTTTGGACATGTAATTGACTTTGCCTTCTTGGTATTTGGTAGCATTGATAAGAGGGGGGGGGGGGGCATTTGTTAGCCATATTCCCACTTTTCTTATCAATTGCATTATATCTTTATTTTATTCAACTAAATATATTTTTATCTGGAAACTTCTTTAGTTATGACTTACCTTTCATCCTTACAGCTAATTTATTTCTATCCATTTGTGCAGCTATTTATTTGCTTTTAAAGAGAACTTATGTCGTATCATCGGACTTTCACATCGCGATGTTTTTCCAGCCGAGCTCGATCATATATCGCTTTCGAACTGAGCAATAACTCCGTTGGCCGGTAGGTGGTGTTGCCTGTCCACGAGTGCTCTTTTCGCCTTCGGCGCAGGACGTGCCTATGCAAATCACTTTTTCCACGTGCGATGGAAGGAGGGCGTTTCCGATTGCAGTTTCTCTGCGGAGCAGCTCTCGGTGTTTGCCGATATAGATAAAAGGGACATCGTGACAGCTGTTAGTTGGACGTTTGTTTTTGCACATGCTGGTTCGTTTCTCTTTCGGAGTTTGATGTTTGTCGTCCTGATGTTTATTTGACAGATATGAAGTTTATGTTATGGAGTTTTACGTACGATGGAGTTGCTGATTATACGTTTTGAATTCTCGTTGGTTCAGCGATGTTTTTCTTCATGTTTAAAGATGATTTAAAGTGATACTCGTTTACGTCAGGTGACATTTTTTTCGTTTGCAATTTGTGTTGGAGTGCATATATTATGGCATGAGCTCCGGAGGGATTATCTTAAAGTATTGTTTTATTACGTTTATTTTCTGCATGAAATGAGGTTAGTCAATATTTGTTTATTTAATTTCAAAGCATTTATTTTTATACTATCGTATTTTATCATGAAAGATTTTTAATAAAGTTAAGTTTTTCTTTTATTTATTTAGTCATTATTTCTTCATGCACTTACTGCATAAAACAACCATTTCTCTCTCTCAGCATATTTAGGGTTTTATTTTTCAGCGGATGCTTCTTACTGCAAATTTTATATCTGCTTAGTTTTAGGATGTATTATTGAAGTGCTTTAAAAAGTAATAGATTATTTTTAGCACTAGTTATATGAGTAGTCTCATATAACAACTTTCACAAAACTTGCTCTATATAATTAGCTAATACATTATGCACATTATATTTTGATTGCATTCGCGCATGCGCAGTGAAACATTTTTTAGTAAACTTACGCATTTTTCATTCAATTTTTATTATTTTTTAATTCTGATTGCAGGGTATTATGTACAATGTTGTTTGTCATATTTTCTGAAAAGAACTTTTTTTATAACAAGAACTCTGCAAATTATAAGCAAAAAACTTGGTGAAATTTGGGACTGTTTATAAAAACCTTAATTTCTCCACGAGTATACATGCTATCCTCGAACACAGTATATTACAATAAGCCACTTATTAATAATCTCGAGTTTGAACGCTTTTGTTACATTAGTTTTTCCAGGGTTATCCAAAAGATATTCGTCCTTTTTCAATTTGTTGACGGTCCCCTATGAGGTTTCGGGAAAAAAATCTTCGCGGAAATATATGACTGTCGCAGTTAAAATATACGACAACCTCCCACATTGGATTTTGGAGGAAGATTTTTTCAGTGAAGAGAATTAATCGGACTCTTGCTCTCTATCATGAATGATGCATGCAGTATGAATCTCGTAATCTTACAGAATACGTTGGACCATAGAAGCGAAGAAGTCAGCGTGCCCCTTGAGCACACCTTTCTTGCGATGATTCCTTGAGTCTAAAATCAGTGAAGAAGAAGATTTTAAGAGAACATATATGAGAAGGCTTCATGCTTTTAAAATTACAGAAGACCGAAGCACCGTGAGAGAAAATTCAACGATTAAAGGTGTCCTGATGGAAAGAAGAAATATTCCTGCAAGTTGAATACCTCTAGAAGAGTTAATCTACAGCTCAGCTATCGGGAGAAGACATGTTACAGGCATTTCTATAACTGAGTGAACTGTTAATCCCAAGAAATTATCTAAAACTTTAAGGTACTACACCTATGTGACATTATAAAAGAAAAGAAACTGTGATTTTGTGCCAAAACTTTAAGGAGCCACAATTAAGTGACATTTAAAAGAAAAAAAAAACTTGTGTTTTTGTGGACTAACATAAAGTGCACATGGACTAAAATGAGTGCCAAGGATGAATCCCTTCTACATTTGACTGAGGTATATGGTGAGAATATTTTTTTTATTTAATATTTGGCTATTCTTTACATTATTATTATGCATTTTATATTGTATGGATGGAACTATACTTTTATCTTTACGTGGTACACATAATTCTACAACAAAATAATTATTCAACTTTAATAATTGTTAGAGGGACCATAATCATAAGATATGATAATATTATACTTTCTTAATATTTAGGCAAAGTAGCCCATCCCTTTATGTGCTGTGAGAGTTTTAGAGTAGAAATATTTTCAAACAAAGTTTCAGAAAATGAAATTTATATTTATATGAGTACTAGTATGAGGTATAATGCATTGAAAACAATACGAAATTGATATATAGAAAGGATATGATGATGATTATAACATGAAATTTAAGTGTTTGAAAATAAAAATTGTTTGTATATGTATGCTTTTCTGTCTTTCCTTTGAATCATTATCTTATTCTTTTCTTTCAGCCAATAATTAAAATTTTGTGTTTCGAGAATTAAAGTTTTAGCAAATATTAAATTGGAGATTTATATGAGCAACCCACCAGTTCTAAGTTCACATTTCAAGACGTTAAAGAAGGCGTTCTTGAGTTATTGACAGTTATAAATTTCATTCAAAATTTTCCTCTCTCCTAATTCATTAATTACAGGGTTCCTACACAATTCTAGTAAAAAAATTCCCTGACTTTTCCAGGTTTTCCCTGACTTTATTTAAAAATTTCCCTGACCTTCCTCGGTAAAAATTAGGCTTATATATTGTTGTAAAACCCTCCATAATGGACTTTAATTTAGATAAATGCTATAAAAAGTAAGTGCTGAATGAATTTCCAACTTTTTAATTATTTTTTGATATTGTTATATAGTTTGCATAAATTTTATATAAAATTTTTAAATTGGATGAATAATTAATTAAAAATTTTTTCATATACGACGATAATAGAAATTCTAATGGAAGTAAGTATATAAAAAATTCCCTGACCTTTTCAAATATTTAAAATATTCCCTGACTTTTTGCCTAAATTTTCAAATTCCCTGACTTTTCCCTGTTTTCCAGGTTTTCCCTGACCCGTAGGAACCCTGAATTAACATTATCCCATATGATCTTTTCACAACGCGGATCAGGATAATTGTTTAATATATGTACTAACCACTCTTATTGTCACGTACCCTGTGTGTGGTGCAGATCGTCACCACAATGACCTATACTATACTATTTACGCACCTGCAGTTTCAGGTTAATTCCTCATGTATTTTCCTAGATATTTAACAAAACGTCTAAAATTGCAAGTGACCGGTCACCTTCGGCCATATAGTGTAGTTGGTATAAAAGCTTGTTTTTTGACATGGCGGTTACTTTTAAGGTATAATGAAAATGAGAATGATAAAAAATAATGAGAATATTCCATAATATATTCAAGTAACCGTTTTCTATAATAGCGAATGACTATAAAGCTAAAACTGCATATTTTTAACAATGTGCTTATTAATTTAAATTAATGCATGATTAGTATAAAATTGTGTATAATTATATTTTATACAGTCTAAGAAAATATTTTACATTTAACCCCTCTCTTTTCAAAATCCATACTCACAGACTTATTATTTATAACTCAATGAAATTACAATAAATGCTTCTTTCCTATGTAACACGGATGGCAATTCTTCTCCGACAGCAAGCACCATTACTCGTTGCTACATTACTAACTAATGGAATACTAGTTAGTAGAATACTAGTTAATAGAATTAAATTTGTTTACAGATTTCCTAAGGAACAAATGGTTCGAAAGACACACTGATTGCAATAATTTGTTCAATCACAATCAAAAACAACTTTTTACAACTTTATAGTTACTACTTTTTTATTTCTTATTTTACCAAGCTTTTTACTTGGGTACGCAAAAAGTTTGGTCTTAGATATAATTGGGAGCAAAAAGCGTAAAACAGGGCGTTTGAAACAGAGAGAGATCTGCAAAGTGTATGTTTCATGTTTTTTCTGAAATTCGATGGTCTATTATTGTTTCAAACATGGAACAAAGACAAAAGTGCAATTAAGAAATGGCCCATTGTATAATAATTAAACTCAAAGCGTCTGTGTGGCAAGAAATGACCATTCTTTTAACATAAGACAACTCGAAAAAGTGACCTAGTTCAAATAACCAATTTTCACAAAACCAATGCATATAATATGCGCTTTCACAGTTTTAAGTAGAATTTTCGCCGTTTAGTTGAATCACTTTGTTGAATAGAGTTTGATTTCTCAAAGCGGCAGATTTCGAAAAACGCCAAAACGTTTAAATATTAATTTTGGTTTTGATTCATATAAGAGGCAATTATAGTAATTTTTCTTAGCTCTGGGGGGGGGGGGGGAGGAGGTGGTGGTTTAACCCCAAAACCCCTCCCGTGGCTGTGCCACTGATTCAGACAACTTTTGTCTGGGGGAGGAAGATTTCTGTGGCTCCAGTCCAGCCCTCGGAATTTATCACTGGCCCATTCCATCTGCATAGAGTTACAAGCATAACCAGTATCTTATATAACCAACATTTTTTGTCAGCTGAACTCATTAATTATGCATGCAGGGTTGGGGTTTTGGACGCCCAAAACTAGTTTTGAACAGGACATGTGGGTTTTACTGTCCAAAACTGTACTAAAGTGTCCAAAACCTTAAAAAAAGCAACATTCCACATGTAACCACTGCACACTTATTAAACATACGAATAAATATAAATATCTCACAATATATTTTACTAACATTCCATTTAATTCTTTGGTAAATGAAGAAAAGTTCAAATTTTTCTAATATCTGTGTAGCATAAAAAGTTCTGTTTCTGTTAAAATTGAGTTCTAATAATAAGAAGTTCTTTATAATACCACACATGTAGTACAGGGAGGGGAGATTTGCTTTTGTTTCAATTTTTGTGCAAGAAAATGTTACAAAGAAATTTCTTTTAAATAATGTTTCATTGTAAATTATCTTTTCTAAATTATAGGATAATGAAAGAAAACACAAATATTTAATTTAAAATCTACAAGTTATTTTTTAAAATATGTATTTTTATTATGAATTTAATCTAGTTCTAGTGAACATTCTATTTCTTAAGAGTTAAATAGTGTTGTTATAATAATAGTCATATAATATAGTATTATAATAATAGTCATATAATATAGTATTATAATAATAGTCAATATCTAAATATCTCATAATCAAACAAAATCAATTATTTTCATTTATACTATTTCTTAATGTACACATGTAGGGGAAAGTAGGGGAATGGTGCTCACTTAAGGAAAAACATGAATACCTAGTCAAATTTAGACAAAAAATCAATATTTTATTAACAAAGTATAACTCCAAAGCATAAGGAAGAGTCTGCAATCAACTAATTTCCATAAAAGTTTTAAGAATTTTTTTTATCGTTTTATTTAAATGACCATCGATTGAGCGGTAATGCCCAACATGGTAGGGTAATTGCACTCAGAGTTTGAATACAACGTTTAAGTAAGTCAAAATCACATATGTAGTTGTGTGGGCTGTTCACACCACTGCAGACTTTTTGCAACCACTTTACACATATTGTGTTAGACATATAGTGGACTACTTTTTTTATATTTAGGTTTCTTGATTTTCACCACTTTTATGAAATCTTAAAATTCTCCTTGTTTCATGACATATTAATAAAGGCGAAAACAGAGAAATTTTACCATTTCAAAAAAGTGGTGCCAATCAACAAATTTCAATTTAAAAAAAGTTGCCCACTGGCAACACTTCTTCTGGAATTCCACGCAAGCGCTATTACCCATCACTGGCATGTTGGGTTTTATTGCATTATAATTGGCGTAACAACGCACTACAAAAATAAATAAAAGCATGAAAGTACAGTTAAATGTATATATTTTGTAGACATAATGAGTAAATTAATGTTTGAAAATAAGAGTGTACACTTACCTTCAAGTTAGATTTTGTAGAATTTTATAATAAAACAACTTCAAACTAATAACTTGAGGACACAAAAATACTTCCCTCCCGACGGGCACTAAATCCTTTCTGGGAACTTAGGATGAAGTTCGCTAGGTGCCGGTACTGATCGCACATTTTCAATTCTATTCTGTTTAGAGATATTTGGTGAGCGGGATTACCCTTCTGAGCATCATTACCCTACTTTCCCCAACATAGTTGATAGCAATAAGCTGGTTTAATCAGTATGCTGAACCTGAACTCCATTTATCAATTATTTCCAGTAACAACTCTCGGGACTTTCAGTAACAGAATCAGAATGTATTCTTCATAAAAATCGTTAGTACTTCTATTAACTACTATTATTTAAATGAATAACATTAAAATTATGATACATAATTAAATTTAATATATTTTTAATGTAATTACGTTGTTACGTAGGGCAATTAGGTTGTTACTACTAAATTGTTAGGTAGTATAACGTAGGGTAATTATAATTAGGTTGTTAATACTAAATTGGTATTTTTGTATTGTAATCTTTTTGCCAATTTTTTAAACTTTTAGCATTGTTCTGATAAATAAAATTTTACTACAAAATAGTTTTGGACAGTTTTAGACAGTACGGTTTAAACAATGATTTTACCGTGGTTTTTACCATTGTGTCCAAAACCTTGCCAACCCTGATGCAAGCAAATTTTAAAATCAAATTTGTATTGCCAAAAATATGAAAAAAAATCTGCATTCAATTTTTTTTTTAAGTTCACTGTATTGATATAATAACATCATTGATTTTATGATGCAGGGCGAAATTCCGTGCAGAGTGTCACACACGTAACAAACTTTAATGGAACAGATGTGTTATTATCCCGGGGTCCGCCATCTTGGATTTTTTTCTTGGCTTGAATTAAAAATTATTTTTTTATTAATAGTTATAATTATTATATTCCAGTTTTTTCAATATTATATTAGCCTATCAACAATATTTAACCATTGGCGACATAACTACTTGGCGAAAAAGGAGTTTTCATGCATTAAAAAAATCAAAGATGGCCGACCTCGGGATAATAACACATCTAAGCCTTATAAATACAATAAATATAATACAAAATAAAACAACTCAACCTCAATAACTCAAAAATTTTTGCTTACCGCAGATCAGCTTTCACAAAATAAAAGTAATCATGTTCTGGTAGAGGAGAAATTTGCTCAAGAAACTGCTCCTCGGACATAGTAGGAGGCAAACGTCGAACAATCACCTATATATTAAAATTTAAAAAAAATAATAATAAAGCACAAGCTGATATGCAAATAAAAAAATTAAGTCTATAGATCTGTAAAGACTGCAAAAATTAACCTTTGTCTGAAAAGCTTTATCGCGCTTCATCTTCGATTTATAATTTTCACTGGTATACTTTTCTCTCTGACTAAACTCTTTCTTGTCTAATGCCATAATATAAAACAAACAAATATGCCGTTTGTGTATTAAAAATCCGATACTGCATGCGCTATCGCATGTTTACAAATCTTCAGAGCGCATCTAGTTACTAATTAAGCACAGAATTCAGAACCCACGAGTGGCAACACCCACACGTCAAATCCTCCTCAAAAGACAGGCGACTAGACTCTGGCCGTCCACAAACGCAAGTCTTCTCTGATTGGCCCGTAAGACAGACCATTTCTATCAAAAAATCTAAGCGAATCTCATTCATTGAGCATGCGCTAAAAATGTTTACGGAGCGGAGCCGCAATGTTTACATTTTGTCTCTACGAAGCAGAGTTATCTGCTTAAATTTGAAATTTATTTGTTGTCGTCCATTATTTAGATATTTTGATTCTGTAATTAAAACTTTTTAAATCCATTACTATATTCTAAGTAAAAGAAGAGTCCTCATTCAGTGTGCAGTTATTTAAAGTTTTGTAATTTTGAAATATGTAACTGTTACGTGTTAGAGGAATAGAATTATTGTTTATCTAGCCAGTAAAAATAAAGATGGATATTTTATTCTAATTCAGTTTCTGATATAACCGGCCAGCTGGTGTTACTTTTAGAAGCAGGAAGTGTAATTTTATTCTTCTGCTTTAAAAGCGTATGCCTGCAGGCCAAACTCAATTTGAACAACTGGCAATAAAATTTCATTTATGGATTATCCAAAAACAAATCGCGGAACTTCACTTGAATAACGATCAGGTAAACATTATATTTTTAATAAACCCAATTATCTTTTTTTTTATGTCTAGTGTAATTGCAAACGTCAATTACTTCTTATATATAAATAAGGTGTATAATGCATTACTTTTTCTAGAGTAATTTTATGACAAAAAGTTATCTAAATATAATATAGTTTATGTATTATATTTCCATTAATAGTTAACAAAATTAAATAAGTTTATTATAATGCTAAGTATAGTGCTTTTTTTTTTTCAATTCTCTAACAACCCCTTAGAGGTTTAGATATGGAAAACTGGTATCATATATTTACACCTTCTAAAACTAAACTTTGTAGTTTTACAGAAAATCGTTTTATTATGCTCAATGTCCATTTGTGATGGCAGAAGGGGGTGGATTGTGTGCGGAGGTAAAATTACATAATCCTTCGCACATCATCTACATCTTCATCCTTAGTGGTTTTATGCTTATATGCATGGTTTTACTTTTGCATGCAGAAGTAAGTGCTGTAACTTCATGTTGCAGTAAAATCATTCAAATTTTCTTTTTCTTCTTCTGCAAAATTTTCTTTAGTTGAAATCAGGGCTTAATTTGTGCCGGAGTCCAGCTCCGGTACTTCTCTGTTTTTAGTAGGTAAATATTTAAATATTGGTTAGAATACATTGGAGCTCATAAATACAGGGCCCTGGTGCCCAGTGCAGTAGCACTTCAGAAAGACCGAAGCCTAAATTAACCCTTTCCTTTCCTTCCTATCTCCAAGCTTTTGCATTCTTTTATAAATACTTATATGTGACATTATGTGTCGCACACGTAGAAGATGGAGATAAAACGGACACAATTTTTGGGCTTGAATTGACTTGAGCTCAATCTGTCTCTGTCTTATATTCAAAATTTCATTTATTTATATATATATATATAAACTTTCCCCCTTCAAAATTACATATTGTAATTCTATTTCAAATCATTTTCATGCTATTTTGATCAGAATGAAGGGAAAATAAAACTGTGTTTTTCTATTCTAGTGATTATTTACAAATTTATGTCGGCACCACTCAAGAGACTGAACAATAATTTGCTTTCAGTTCGATTTTCTTTTGTGACAGTAGGATAATTTTTAATTGGCTGTTTTAAGATATCTAACCTGAGAAGGATATTTTCTACTTTAAGCCAACGAGCATCAGCTTCATGTTTTGTTTGTTTGAGGTTTTTTGCCTTCTATTGCGTATGAGTATAAAAATCATGTTAGTGGTTTTTCTATTTATTTTGTATCATGTACACTAAGGTTCTTCTCTACACATTTACAAAGTCACTTTCATTTGTAAGTAGATATAATTGCCATGTATTGTTATTCTGATAGAAAGCCATAGAGCAGTGTTTCCCTTTTTTCTATAAAAGCATCAAATCTTTCCAATAATGGTGTCAAATTTAATCTGATTTTCAGGGACTCGCCACAAAAGAATGTTATGCAGAAGGAATCGATTATAGTTTAAGATATGCATCTTTTAATGGGAAATTGAAAAACATTGTTCCATTCTTCACCATATAAATATTAATTTCTGTAAATTTCATTCATTTTTTCACAAAAATGCATAGCTGCGAACTATCCCTTTTTTGTGTTAACACTATTTCTGAATCGTAAGGTGTGAAAAAAACCTGATTTTTTTTTTTGTAAAAATGAGATATTTTAAAATTTAAATGATATTTTAATGATTTTTTCCCCTACATTAAAATACTGGTTAACTACCAAGTATTTTAGGCTTCTAAATCAACAGGGTTTGTACGGTCCTTGAAAGTCCTTAAAAGTGCTTACATTTTTCAAGTAGAATTTTTACTGCTTAAAAGTACTTATTTTCATGCAAAATCTGCAATAAGTCCTTAAAAGGGCTTGATTACATTTTGGTGTAAATCACCTGACAGGTGGTGCACTACTATGCTGCCTTTTTTATGATTTTCGCAATAGCGCTTACCTTAAGACCTAATGCATGAATTTTCCTCAAACTTCAGATTCAGGTATACCTTGATAAATATTGGTGCTGATTATGTTTTGCTGAAAATTGTCAACAGGTGGCACTGCTATACTGAATGTGTCAAGATTTTCACAATGACATCTGTAAAAGTATTGCACGGATTTTCTTCAAACTTCAGATTCAGTTAGACGTTGACATAAGTTGTTGCTGATTAGGTTTTGGTGTAAATCCCCCAACAGGTGGTGCTGCACTTTGCAGGATTTACACGAATTTAGCAATAGTCATATCTCAAGAACTAATGCACAGAATTTCATATCTTTAGAATCCTCATGATGGGCATAGATTGTCATTTAATTTTTGCACTCTGATAGTGAATTTTGAAGTATTAATATATATGAAATAGAAGAAAGTTTTGAGATTGGCACATCCGACTAGTTTTTTCTTCTGCTGTATTTGTTATTTTAAAATTTTCTAAATTTCTATTGCCATGAGACATGCTGAAATTAACCCCTTCCTGGCCATTTGAGGGTTTGAAACTTGTATTTACAAAAATGAAACTCTTTATTAAAAAATGCATATTACAATTTATTAGTTTATTTAATTTTACAGGTCCTTACATTTTTTTGGTTTTGGTCCTTAAAAGTCCTTGACTTTTATTTAAAGAAATGTGTATGAACCCTGATCAATAGAATCTCTAATTGCCAACATAATCTATATTTTTATGTTTTAATTAATAAAGTAATTATTAGTTAGTAATTACAGAAATTACAAAAAATTGCAAATTCTGTTTGTTTCTCAATCAGCCTGTTTTTTTTTCACGCTTTTTGCAATAAACCTATGCTGTTTTGACAAACAGAAAATCATCAGCGATTTCGTCCAAATGACATGTTGTACCCGACCAGAACCTGAAAATTCCATTTGAAGTCAACCCAATCTGAACCTGACAAAATGATTTACGCATGCCCGTAACATGATCCGAAACTGAAATGAAGAACCCCAAATGAAAGGAAATTAATTCATCTGTTAATGCAATTATAAAAAGTAGTTACAATTATATCTAATACCAATTTTATATTGAAAAATGGACATATCGCTCACCTGGAAGAAAAGTGACACATCTCGACAAAAGTAAATTTCACAGGAGAGGCAAAAGGGGGGGGGGGGGGGGGGGAGAAAACTTGCATGATTTTACTCTAAAATGAAATTATAGCACTTAGCTCTGCATACAGGAATAAAAACATGCATAAAATCTTTAAGAATGAAGACATAGAATGAGGTTTGGAGAGTTGGGTCATTTTACCTCCCCACACAATCCACCCCTCTTCTGTGGTCACAAATGGACATATAGCGTAATAAAGTGATTTTCCGTACAACTACACTTATGAAACTTTTTGTGTAGCAAGACGCACAGCACCT
The DNA here is from genome assembly GCA_963932465.1 of Maratus speciosus. NCBI lineage: Eukaryota > Metazoa > Arthropoda > Arachnida > Araneae > Salticidae > Maratus > Maratus speciosus. The sequence goes on along the minus strand of OZ010786.1, from coordinate 90,473,604 downwards.
ATAACAGGCCTATTAGTTGAATAAAATGCAAAATGAATTTTTGCGATGTGTGTTATTTTCCTTGCGGGTGAGTGATATTTAAATGTAGTCAGATTTCTGAATAATGGAAACTATGGGATCGTTGAATAATTCCATGCATGGATTGAATTGTCCCTATTTCTTTTTTGATGGGAAGGGGGGGGGGGGTAGACTAATTTTTTTTGCTGTGAGTGGGGTTCAATCTAGAGTGTTTCTTGCATGTTCGATTTAGGTTTTTGCAAGTCGAGTCGTTGGGATTTTCAGAAGAAGAAAAAATTAAAATAAGCAGAACTATGTTTCAAATCAATTGAGTTTATTGTCTTGAATTTGTGTTTGCTATAATTAATGCCTTAATTTTCTTCGTATATTAGTACATGTTTTATTAATTATTAAGGGGGATATTTTAAAACTCTAAATGACATGACAGATTATGCAAAATGGCTGAAGCATTAAAGTATTGCTACTAATTTATTTAACTTTAAAAAAAAGTTTTCTTTAATGATCTTTAAATGAACTATTACTTTTATTTAAATTCAGATTAAGGTTGATGTGCATCATGTTTGTGTCAGGTTGCATATTGAGAAAAAAGATTTTGTTTTTTTCGTGTCAGGTGCAGGTTAAATTCAAATATATTTTTTGGTTCAACCTGGATGTAACCCATCCACACAGTGTTCTATAGTTAGTGTTGCCAGGTCTCCTGCGTAAATCAGGGGTACAAATGCTCTGGACACCAGAATTTTAAAGTATTTTTCTTATTATATAATGGTAGAATTATCTGCAATTAAAGATAGCTAAATAAACAGTAAGTAATTAGTGACATCCAGAGCATTTGGAGTCCTGATTTACCCGCGACACTTGCAACACTTTCTACAATTGAATCAGTTTGCTATTTGGAGGTATTTGTTACTTGATATGAGTGTTTAGAATTGAAAAGTGTTCACTAAATGCAGATTGGTTAATGTCCATTATAGAGGTTTTATTACGTATAAATTTTTTACCTGACAAAAATATTTTGGCTTTTCTTTTGAAAATAGGTTCAATCCGAACACCACCTGCAAGAATTTAAACTGAAACTGACCTGAAACCGAAAAAAATTAAATTCAACCCAACACGAAATGAGAAAATATCGCTGCAATATTACTTGACTGAGGGTCAGGTTGTTTTGGGGGTAAAATCGGTTTATCCAACCCATTGAAAGACTTATTGTAGTACCACCAAGGTATTGAATGATTATGTATAATTTTAGTATAAAAAAGAAGCAAAAACTTAAAATGCTAATAAAAATTTATAGAAGTCTTTTTGGCAGATTTAATTTATGCAACTGAGAGTCTAAGGTTTTGAAAACTTTATTTTAAGGGTGTATTTTTTGCAAACATCCCATGGAAAAGCATCAATAAAATCTTCAGATAAAGTAGATTTTTAAAGTTTTCCCAACATTACGTAGAAAAGATGTGTTGTTAATGGAAATAATTAGAAAAAACATGTAAGATTTTTTTCCTTAAATCAAATATATTAGTACCATTTGATTAATGCTTCAAAAGATCCATTTTAATCATTTGTTTAAAATTGGAAAATAAATTTTTTTACAATTAAAAAGTAACTAGTAATATATATGAATAAAATTAAGAAATTAATTGTTACAAACATTTTAAAAACTTAATACTATAAACTGAATTCATCTGGTGTATGGTTCTGCTTATTTTCATTAATTTATTTGTTAAAATCCAAACATTCTGACTTGCTGAATCTGATCTGCAAAAAACATTCTAGAGCGACCCCGATGCGCAACAAAAAAATTAGTCACCACAACCTTAATAAAAAGAAAATTGGGGGCAACCCAATCTGATACAAGACATTATTCAATGATCCTGTAGTTTCTGCTATTCAGAAATTTGACTACATATTAAAGAACATAGATATGCAATATTAACCAAACTTTATTTAAAGCTCTTTAAAACTGTATTATAAATAATATTTATATTTTAGAGATTTTTTTTAAATGATAGTCTCATTTTTTATCTTTGGTGTTTTGTTTGAAAATAGTGAAATATATTACCTTTTTATATTATATTTATTATACAGATAATATAAGGCTGTTAAAAATATTTTTGTACATAGCTTTTTTTTCTAATGCGTTTTTACTTGTTAGTCTATTTTTTGTATTTGTGAGTTCGAATTTCTTTTACTGTAAAAATTGTAAAACTTTTAAGTAATATAACATCAAAACACTAATTTTAAAACTATCCTAACTATGTTTCGTTATTTCATTAATAGATGGCGTTTGTATCACGTGGTTTAAAATAGCACCAGAGGGCGCTGCTCTGTGTAAACAATGTTTGTTTACATTTATAGATTTCAAAATGTTCTCATTTGTTAGTTGATTTATAAGCATTTATTTTAAAGAATTAAAAAAGAAATTGTATTTATTTATTTAAAATAAGAATTTTAATACTGTATTGGTATTTTATTTCATTATATCTTTTTTTAAATGACAGTTGCTCAGCAATTTCAGCTTTTCAAAGGTAAATAACTGAAATTGTATTAAGAATTTTGTTTGCCTTATTTTAAGCCTAATTTTTTAAAACATTCAATTTTTTTTATGTATAAACATTTATAAAATATAGGTTGCTTAAAATCCCATTGTTTACTCAATGTTTTCTTTAAAATTTTTAGCAATAACTTTCACTAATTTCTGTGTTATAAAACGTTTATTAACCAGTAATAATTTCTTGTTAACTCGTGGTTTTGTGTATATATATGTGTGTGTTTGATCCTTCTCAAAGTTTTTATTTTATCCCACTCTTTTTTAAACCATAGCATATAAACTTTAAAATCTTGTAAACTTTTCCCCTTCCTCTTATTTTTGATTTTGTAGCAATAAGAAACAAATCAGGGTTAATATTAATCCCAAATTAGCTCTACTGGTAGTTTAAAAAATACAACTAAAAAATCATTTCAACTGAAACAGGGTATATTACAAATACATGTGTTAAATTAAGGAGAAGCTACTCTCAAAGTTCTGAAACTGAAATGTTAAACATTTTAAAAGCTGGCCTTTTTTTCTTTTCTTTCTTGTAATAAAACCTATTAAAGTATCCTTAAATGAATTTTTGGAACAGATGTATTATAATCCTGCATCCACCATCTTGGATTTTTTTCTTGCGTGTAACTTCTTTTTTGCCAAGTAGTAAATGTCACCAATGGTTAAATATTGTTGAAAGATTAATATAATAATGAAATAAAACTGGAATATAATAATTATAACTATTAGTTAAAAACAATTTTTAATTCACACCAAGAAAAAAAATCCAAGATGACGGATGTGGGATTTTAATAGATCTGACTTAAAAAGCACCTTCATTCCCACAATGAAAAAAAAAATTGCAACTCTCTAGAAGACTAAATTTATACATTAGTTTAACTTTAAATTAAGAGCTTTTTAATGGAAAAATAGCATTAACAACACAATATATTTTGATAAATTTTATTTGATATATTTTGATAAATTTGCTACTAATAAGTATGTGATCACTTCTCATATTTAAAGAAATATTCTTTTACTTTTTTCATGCGAGAGTAAATAAAATTTTACAGTTTAAAAAAGAGTAAGCCCGAGCCTGATGGCTGGTATAAAATCGACCTAAAACAAACGACTTTGGCCATCTGAATGTTAAATTTACAATGGTTGCTTATGCTTTTTATTGCGTTGGTTTTTAGATGCTACAAATTTACTAAAATCTAATTTATAATCATATAAAGCAATGATTTTTTTTCTAAATTTATGAGTAGTAAAGATTCAAAATCCTTCCCAGGTGAGGGTGATGGTGAAGATCCTGGTTGTGCCACTCTAGAGAGAAAAAAATAAAAATAAAAGTGCCCAGTTAAACTGATGGCATTGAGCTCATGTGCTATTCGCACTAACTGTATATTATACTCTTATTTCAAAGAATAATTCCCCTCAAAAAATAAACGAAGGGGGATTAGTTCCCGTTTCCCCCCTTTATACTTAACCAATGCAGGGTGTCTACAGAATCTGGAAATCAGGGAATCATAGAAAAATCAGGGAGGTTTATCACTCTGGAAAAATCAGGGAAATGTCAGGGAACTTTGTAAAAATACTGGAAAATCAGGGAAATTTGTCTATATTGTGAAAATATTTGCATTTTCACCTTGCCAATGAGACTTATTCGTCTATTTTATGTACCATATTTTTTCACATGCTGATTAATCTTTCCCAATATTTTTTAAAAGATGCGCATGGTATAAGTTTTTGATATTTAACGTAAATTAAGGTGATCAGATGTCCTGATCTTCTGTATATAGCACTTATATTGAAGGCACTTTACACATTTTTAATTAAATGATACATTAGCATAACCTGAGTTGTACGAAGAATTGGCATACATGAAAAAATACTGTATGTGTATTGTTAATAATGGAAATCAGGGAAGTTTGATAAAAATAGTCAGGGAAATCATGGAAAAATCAGGGAACTTTTTTTTAGAATTTCAGTAGACACCCTGCAATGAACATCCAAATGAAATCAGAAAGCTCCTTAACATAATAAACTGGTATACCAAATTTGAAGCAAACCAGATAATTCTGAATGAAAAAACATTTCACTAAATTAAGGGGGGGAGGTCTAACCCCCCTTTATACTTAACTAATGAGCTCCAAATCTAATCAGGAAAGGTCCTTATCAGAATGAACACAGAAAAAAATTAAAGTAAATAATTCTGCATGAAGATCCATTTATCTAAATTAAGAGGAGGGGTCTTGCCCTCATTTCCCCCTTTTATATTTAACCAATGAACCTCCAAATCTAATGAAGGAAGCGCCATATCGAAATAAACTGGTATATCAAATTTGAAGCAAATCGGATAATTCTGCATGAAAAACCCATTTATCTAAATTAGGGGTGGGGGACTAGACCCTGCTTCCCCCTTTACACTTAACCAATAAGCCTCCAAATTTAATCAAGGCAGCTCCTTAACATAATAAACTGGTATACCAAATTTGGAGCGAATCGAATAACTCTGCATGAAAAATTTATTTATCTAAATTAAGGATGGGGGGTCTGGCCCCCTTTATACTTAACTAATGAACCTCCAAATCTAATCAAGGCAGCTTCTTAACATAATAAACCGGTCTATCAAATTTGGGGCAAATCGAATAATTCTGCATGAAAAACCCATTTATCTAAATTAAGGGGGGGGGTAGCCCCCTTTCCCCTTAACTAATGAACCTCCAAATTTAATCAGGGAAGCTCCTTAACATAATAAACTTGTATACCAAATTTGAAGCAAATCAGGTAATTCAGCATGAAAAAACCATTTTGCTAAATTAAGGGGTGTATTAGCTCTCCCATTATGCCTAACCAATGAACCTTCAAATCTAATCAGGAAAGCTTCTTAACATAGTAAACCAGTATACCAAATTTGGAGCAAATCGAAAAACTGTGCAATGAAAAACCCATTTATCTAAATTAAGGGTGGGGGTCTAGCTCCCCCCTTTTATACTTAACTAATGAACCTCCAAATCTAATCAAGGCAGCTCCTTAACATAATAAACCGGTATACCAAATTTGGAGCAAATTGAATAATTCTGCTTGAAAAACCCATTTATCTAAGTTAAGGGAGGCATTAGCTCCCCTCCCCCTTTATACTTAACCAATGAACCCCCAAAACTAATCAGGGAAGCACCTTATCAGAATGAACCTAGAAAAAAAATTTGAAGCAAATCGGATATTTTTATCAAGAGTTATCCCGTTACGTACGTACGTACATACATACAGAGCCGGCGGGCACATCAGTTCTCAGGCTTTGATAGCCTGTGAGCTAAAAAGTGCCACGAGCGTGTAACTAGGGGGGAGGGGGAGAGGGACAGGGAATAAAGAAGACATTAAAAACTTTCCAACAATATGTTACACGAGATGATTTGGAAGAAACAATAACTATGCCCCCCCCGGGGGACAGGTAAGTCCCAAACGGTCGGAGGGGCTACCTGAAATGTGCCTTTGGTCAAGGTTTCAAAATGTGGATTTAGAACGAGAATTTGGCATTTCAAAAGTTGCATGCATATTTTGAACGGCCCTGTAAATTAAGATTGACGGAGGGGGGGGGGACGGGAGAGGGATTAAAAGGGACGAATTTGAAAAATGCAACATAATAAACTAGTAACCTGAATAAATGGGCTTCTAAACAAAAGTATAGCGATTTAATCTAGTGTTGAATTCAGGGAATGGTCCGGTGGGGACATCCCTCCCCTCCCGGAACATTTAAACCCCCAGAAGTTTTAAGATTTTATGCTTTTTAATGACAAATGTGCAATTCCCCCTCCCGTAGAAAATTACCTGCATTCAACACTGATGTAACTAAGAAAGAAAAAAAATCTTACCTTATACGAAATTTTACATTAATTCTGCCACTAAAACAGTATCTATTGTTCATTATATTGTGTAACAGTTGTTCTATTTTATTTTTTCTTTCATTATTATTTATTTATTTATTCATTTTAAACCTTGAAAGAAAATTTATTCACCATTTACCAGTAGTCCCGGTAGCAGAATGTTCAAGATGAGGGACAGGCATCACAGATTTTCTTTTGTTTTTTGCAGATTCTTTTTCTATTAAACCTTTTTTTCGCTTTATATTATGTTTAGCTCGTTATTACTTAATATGAGAACTTAAGATTATTATTAATAAAAATGAGTAAAATGTATGAATATGTCAAAAGTAAGTGATTATTTGAACAATTAACACTTCAGTTATAAAATATTTTACCTGTAGATTATTTTCTGTCACTGAAGTATCTATTGCAGACACTTGAAAGAATTTTCAACTACTGGGCCATTACGTACCAATAATCGTCTGTTTCAAAGCCCTGACTGACTCCCATAAATCATTTAACCCTGGCAATAACATCCTTTTTCTTTTACCACACATGTCACACTTTAGGCCTTCGTAAAATTCTGATTGTAAATCCCCCTTTTTTCAAAAGCAAAAGAAGTTAAATTTAGGAAAGGGGCTTATAACCAAATTTTTTTTAAAAAAAGGTCATTAAAAACACCTTTTTATCAAAAAAGTGTATCAAGGTATTAAAGTATATCAGGTAAACATAGAGGTAAGATCTTCTATATTTTGGCAGATTTCTGATTAAAAAAAAAATATCTAAATGCCCCCCCCCCCCCCCCCCCAAAAAAAAAAAAACCCTAGGCAAATTTTTAAAAACTTAAGTTTTTTTTTTTCAAATTTACTTCTTTTTCTTTATTTGCTAAGTTATTGCTGTAATATTTAATCTATTATCTAAGCCTTATCCACCCCCCCCCCCCGTAAAAAAAATACAAACATGCTGCTCCCTTTGCCCCTTCCCTCTGGTATCAAACACGCATAATTTTAAATTTCTTTTCTCGTGTATTTAAAACACTACGGTAACAAATAAATGATGCATCATCAAAATTATCCCCTTCTCCGAAAATCTCTTCTCTCCACCTGTCCTGCCATCTTCATATCATTAGCATTGCCGTCCCTGCATCTCATGCCTGGTTTTAAATCTGTAAAATTCATTATTTTCTTTTTACTTGATTTGTAATTTTGTTGTAATATTTAAATCACCAGCTAAATTACTTCACATCCGCAGTCGGAAAAATGTATCTTTTTTTTTTTTTTTCCTCCAACATACACTGTACAAAATCCTTTTTATTTTATTTATTTTGCTCTCTCTTTTTTTTTTTCATTATATACACATGTGATTCAGGAGTGAGGGAGAAAAGCCAAACTGCAAAAGAGAAAATCTATTGCTTACCTCCCACATATTTAGAAATCCCCTCCCCCTTTCGGGGGGAAAGGTTGGAGCAAACATTTCAAAGAGGATAAAGATTTTAGATAAGTGAGACATATTGGATTATGTAGAAGTACGATAGTTACTTCTTTATCCTCTGCTGTTAACGGGATACAACTAAATAATGTTATCTGTATTAAATACCTAATATTACAAGTTAATTTTTTTAGTATAGACCTGTCTATACATAATTTTACGACAGGTAATTACGCCGCAATATAAATTAAGTATGCGGCAATTTGAGATGTTAGATAAACTATCTTACTACAAAATGAGAAATAGGGCAGAATTAAAAAAATAATAATTTGTAAGATTTTAAACTTCGCTGGGTGGGGTGTCAGAAGGGAAAGAAGAACTTTTGGTGAAAGGAGTGTAATTTACATAATTGATTATTTACTTATTGTTACTAGCAAGCAACAAAAGAATTAAGATTTTAACCTTTTTGAGCTGAGGAAGGAGGACAAAGAAGGAAAGCAAACATTTCATGTGTGGGGGGGGGAGGGGGGGAGATTTCCCTTAAGATTATGAAAAAGCATATGGAAATCCATCAAAAATGTCAAAAGATTCAAAATTATCTCCCTTTGATTTTTAAATCAATTTTTTCCAGAAAAAGGTGGGGGGGAGTATATTTGGGATTGGAAAAGATCATCAAAACTACTTAAAAGTAGGTGGGGGTCTTACTTTCGAGGAGGGGGGGGGGTGGTTCAATTGAGATTTTATGGTATCCAAAAAGAATATTCTGATAATTTTGCCAAGTTGCAATTTTTCAAAGGAAAATCTTTAAAATATTGGATTATCTTATTTAATCTTATGTTTAATAGTTTTTTATTTTTAAGTTATGTGCATTAGATAAGGAAGGAATGCAATGCATACAGTATACTCATTGCAAGCTATTTTTAGGTGCCATGATGATTATTCTATTAAATCCTATATATATGTAATTAATTCGATGATATCCCATGATAGGTAATGATTCTAGGTTGTCATGGTAATTACGTCCTGTTAAAGATGGAGTCCTGTTATTTCTGTATGGCTGAATTTAACATATATAATCGTAATAAATTTTGTATTCATGTATTTTTGCATAAGGGTGCAAAAGTTATTGCACCAAGATCTAAATATTTATAAAATTAGTTATAGTACGAATGCATCTCATTTGCCAAGTTTGGCATACAATTTAATTTCCAACTTGTTTAACCTTTAAATGCAAAATTAGAGCAGCAAAAAAATCTCCATCTGGAAGAATAAACCTTTTATTTATTTATTTTTATTATTATTTTTTTTTTTTGGGGGGGGGGGGGGGGGTTGCAAAATGAATTAGGATTCCAGAGTGTACTCCAATATAGGCACTTCAGAAAACCTTATTGGTTCTCTGAAGTGCCTATAAAATACAGCAGGATATTGAGAATCATTTTCAAAAATTAGGCACCAATATGTTGGTAAAAATAAATAAAAACATTCAAATTATAAAAAAAAAAAAAAATAACGAAACAGGTAATGATAAAAGAAAGTCTGAAACCCAGAGAGAGGGGTGTAGGGAGGCTGTTATTCTACTCTAAATGACATTTCTGGATTTATCTCACTTTTAAATGTGCGGGTTAGGTTGGGTTAGGAATTTTAGTTCTGGCAATGCAGGAGACTGGGATGGTGAATATCTTGACTAATTTGTGTACCCTTCTACAGTAATTGAACAGTGCACATTACGTGACTTTTACCATAAAATCTTGAAAAAGCACTAGGAACACAAATGGAAAAAGCATTCGTGAAAGTACCAACAGCTGTCCCACAGCAACAGCAAGAAGCTGTTTGTGACTCACCTTGCACTTCTTTATATTTCATCTAAAATCTTATGCTTTTTATTGATCCCTCCACCCCTATTTGGACATCAAAATTCTGTGAGATTTTCTTGCAATTAAATCATATACCAAAAAGTGATTAAAAAATATATAAACAAGACTTTTCATGAGAGACACCTGTCTGAAGATGCATATCAAATCTAGAAACTTGAACCTGCTAGTTAAATTGGGATTTCTTTGAAAATTAGGAGCAATAACTAGGTGGACATCTCTGGTGAACAGAGCCCTTCTCATTGAAAAGTGGCCGTGCACTAGAGTATCTTTCCTGGACAATTGCTCTGAAATTATTATAAGAAAAGTGAAGAATTGAATTTTCATCTTTTAAACTGTCCTTTAATAATTGAAAATGTAGCTATCTTCATTGAAGTACGAATTCCTATTGTGAAGCAAAGAAACCAGATGAACTTGGTTTCTAGTTGAAATGTCAAAAATCCAAAAGAATCACACCAACCCAATGCCTAATCTAAAAACATTTTCAGTGGCTACAGAAGAACCCCCATAGGAAAAAATCATAGGCAAGGATTTACTGTGCAAGCATGCAATCTTCAAATTTACGGATAAGCTCTGTCATTCTATAAACAAACTAGCAGAACTACCTGGTTTTGCCATTATTAAGCATGAGTGCCTTACAGATAAAATAAATAAAAATGCAATAATATAGCAATCACAATAACAGAATTTCTTCACATTGTTAAAAGTAAGGATCAGCTGAAACAGAAACCAAACTTAGGTAATCTTCCTACTTTCACCCGAAAACGAAAATGTCCAAAAAAGAATTTTTTAAGTAATTAATACATACATATCTATTTATATAAAATCCAAGTCTCTGTGTGTCCCTCACAATCCCAGTTGGACCGTCTCATTGATCGCGGCCATGTGATCCTTCCTATGGAGAAATCGATATCAGCTTCAACAATGAGTAATTGTTGACAAGTACTAATGGCAGGGTTACCACAATAGTGCCAATTTTGACCAACATGCCAAAATATCGCCAAATTTGGTGACAAAAGTAAGTTGCATAATTTGAAGCCGATAGCTGGCTAATTTGGCGAAATTCCCATTGAAAAACCTTAATTGTTCATAATTAACCTCACTGTAATTTAATTTAAATTCTATACATTTAAGGTTTTTTTTTTTCAAAATCTATTTGTCAGAATTTAAATTGTAATATACGAAAATGTATGTCTTTACAAAAAGTTTAAATATTAAATTTTCGATAAAGTACTGGAAGACTAAAAATTTAAGAATAAAATAAATGTAAAATAAGACTAAAAAAGAGCTGTATGACTAGGAAATTAGAAATAAAGTAAATTTTAAAAAAAAGTGCTTTTGTTAACATTTACAAAAATGTAGAATATATATATATATTTAAATGCACTAAAGGGTAGAAAATAATTTTTGGCTAGAAAGGAAATTGTTTTATTGTCTCGTGTCCAAGGGAAAAAAAAATTAAAATGGGGGTGCCAAATTTATTTATATAATATCACAAAAAATTTTAATTAAAGAAAAGTTAAATTGTATTTCAGTATATATATATATATATATATATTTGAAAAAATATATATACTCGTATATCTATATATTTTGTACATTTTTGTGAATGTTAATGAAAGCATGTCTTTTTTTTTAATTATTATTATTACTTTTATTTTATTTGAAAGGAATAACTAATGAAGACGTGATTTTTTTTAAGAGATTTATAAGCAATCTGTGTTTTTATTTTTCATTCAATTAATTAGAACTTCATTTACAAACAATTATTTTCTCAGTATGGCCATTTTTTTCATTTCCAGCTTCAGGAAATTTGGTTCAAAATGCCCACTTTAACAGCATTTTTTGAAATATATTCTGCCTTTATCAAAAAATCAACCAATAAAGCACATTGTATAGTTTCGGAATAAGAGAACCTGCCAATTGGATGTGTTTGAGAGCAAAAATAAATTTAAAAATGAGTCAGAAAATAAGCCATTTGGATTTGCACCCTTAACACGATAATTTTTTCATCAACCCCCATTTTTGTTTAATTTGTTTTTGCTGTAAGAGTTGGTCCTATCAAACACCTGTCAATATGAAAGCTGTAGATAATATTGAGAGGATGTATAATAAACTTAAGTGGATTGGATATCCTGCGAATTGACAATGTTATGCATTTTTTCCTACTTCACCCCCCCCCCTCCTCTCATTTTTTTTTTCTTCATTAAGAATTGATCCTATCAAAAACTTGTCAATATAAAAGTTGTAGATAATATTAAGAAGATTTATAATAAGTTTAAGTGAATTTGATATCTTAAGAATTGGCAAAGTTATGAATTTTATCTCACTAAAACCCCCATTTTTTTCACTTCTTGAGCCCAATTTTAACTTTACCAAAAATCTGTGATACCTAAGTTTTCGGCACTTTTCCTAGAAGTAATAATAACTTAAACTGATTTGACATATACAGGCAAAGTTCTTTAATCCGCACAAGTTGGGACCAAAGGTTGTGCAGATTATGGAATATTGTGGATTATGGATTATATATCATTTTCTTATTTCTGGACACTATTTTAATTCCATATTCAGTATAATATGAAAAGAAAAACATGAAATATAATAATTAATTTAATATGCTATAATCAAAAAATGCATTTTTCAAATTCTTGCATTAAAAAATTTATTATATTAACTTTTATATATTTAAATTTTTCAGATATTTCTTTTAAAAAGTCATTTTTGGATCAAGAATTTGTAAATTTGTTTAATTGTTTACATTCATTAAGTAATGCGAATTATGAATCCTTGACTTTATTATAATTAAGAAGTTATGGGTGTTTTTGGTTTTCACAAAACTCCTCCCTATTTCCACCCACTTGTCTATTAATGAGATTTTCCAGCCCTTGATTTTATGTGTCAGTTTGAAAAAGATTTGTGCAGAATTATAGAAGTTATGGTGTCCATAAAAAAGTTATATATATTATATAATATTGCAATTCATCATCTTTTTTTTAATAAAAATTATATATATATACATATATAATAAAGTTCTGAACTGGGGATGGTTTTGAGTTTTAGGGGTCATGATCGGCATAGATCTGCAAACTTTTTTCAGAAATTCTAACATAAGCGAGATTGCAATAGGTAGTATTTCTTATGAAATGTACCTAAAAACTTCACGGGGGCTTGTACCTGATCCCAGGATCTTAAACGGAATGTAGTTGGGTATAAGAAAATTTTTTAGTAGTTCATAAAGTTTCCATAGAACTTAAGAATTATGTTAAAGAAAATTGTAAGAGAATCAGATCATTTTTAAAGAAGCTACACCAAAGGTTACATGCAAACAAAACTACTTGCAATAGGATGACGACATACTTGCAATAGATCTGAAAATAGTCATGCATTTGTAATGCTTGCAAGTAGTTACTCCTGTTTGAAAAATGCTAAAAAGCACATCGATTACAAATGATTTCAATGAATGATAAGCCAATAGGAAGCAAGAAAGCTTATATATCAAATACTAAGGACATTTAAATCACAGCCAATGTGGTTTTTATTTATTTACAATCTTACTTTGCACTCAGTGGTTCAGCACTTTGATATTTTTACATTTGTTTAGTCATTCCTTTAGACACAACTTCATAGAAAAAATTACTTTTTAATACGATGCTAGTACATGCTTTTATTAAACCATTAATGGAACTTAATATTTTTTTTTCTGTGTAAAATTAATTTAATTTTTTATTCTTATTTAACTACTACTATGTATAATATCATTAATTATTGTTTTTTTTTTTTGTGTGTGTGTGTCTAGAAAAGTTTTATTCTAATATAAATTTTATGTAAAATAAATATATTTTTTAATTTATCATTATGATTTATAAAGCTTTCATTTTTTAAATTGCTGTGATGAGGATGAAAATAAAAATATTTAACTAATTTAATTATATACAGAATAAAATTCTTCTTACTATTCGAAATAAATATATATATATATTTTTTTTTTTTTAACTGTTCACTAAACCTTAATAGTTAAAGCAACTCATTCAACTAATATCCTGTGGTGACAGAATGCTGTTTCTTTCATTCAGTAGTGAAAATATTGCTACCAAAAATTATTAATTTCTTATAAAAAGAAATTTTCAATTTTTTTCTTGCAGCATTATTTTAAATTTGTGATCGCTTATGCAGATTTTGAATATTTTTATTAATTAAATACAATAAAAAAAAATCCCTCACCTGTAGTACAGATCTGCACGGGCCGGCCCGAAGCCTGAGCCCGGTCCATACTTTTTTCTGAAGGCTCGGGCCGGGCCTGACTTATTTTTTCTGTACAGAGCCGGGGCTGGTTTCATTCCTAGCCTTCACAGCCTAAACTTTTCAGTCCTATTTTTGACCCAGCCCAAAATCATTGTTTCAGCGTGGCCTGGTCCATTCAAAGGTCAGTAAAATTAGACCTGGCCCAAAAAATGCATGCATTTTTAAATCGCCATTATTCTACACTTAAACATTAAAATTTATTCTTTTGAAAGAGTAGTATATTTCTACGCTTATTAAAGTATACAGGGATGCCGCGGACGCGCTACAGCGCGTAAATTATGCGAAAAATCGGAGACGGGACGCAAAAAAATAGCTCTTACGCGTCCCGTGGGACGCGTAATTTCGTCAAAAAATCGCGGGAAAAAGCCGATTTTCGTCAAAGAATCGCGGAAAAAGTGCAAATCTCATCAAAATATCGCGTAAAAACAGCGATTTTCGTAAAAGGGCCGCGAAAAAATAGCGTATTTCGTTAACGGATCGCGAAAAAAAAGCGAATTTCGTCAAAAAATCGAGAAAATAAGCGCAGATTTCATCAAAATATCGCGGAAATAAGCACAAATTTCATCAAAATATCGCGGAAATAAGCACAAATTTCATCAAAATATTGCGAAAAAAACGATTTACGTAAAAGAACCGCGACAAATTAGCGTATTTCGTTAAAGGATCGCGAAAAAAAGCGAATTTCGTCAAAAAATCGCAGAAAAATGCGCAAATTTCATCAAAATATCGCGGAAAAAACGCGATTTTCGTAAAAGGGCCGCGACAAATTAGCGTATTTCGTTAAAAGATCGCGAAAAAATAGTGAATTTCGTCAAAAAATCGCGGAAAAAAAGGCCGAATTTTGTCAAAAAATCGTGAAAAAAGCGCAAATTTCATCAAAAAATCGCAGAAATAAGCCGATTTTCGTTAAAGGATCCCCTCAAAATAGCGAATGTCGTCAAAAATAGCGTAAAAAAGCCGATTTTCGTCAGAAGGATCGCAAAAAAAGCACAAATTTCATCAAAAATTCGTGGAAAAAACGCTATTTTCGTAAAAGGGCTGAGACAAAATAGTGTATTTCGTCAAAAGATCACGAAAAAATAGCGAATTTCGACAAAAGGATCGCGGAAAAAACGCGAATTTCTTCAAAGTAACGCGGAAAAAACATGAATTTAGTCAAAGCACCAAAAAAGATGTGCAAACTAAACTTATAGGTAGAAAATTCATAAAATGGAATTTTTTTTAAAAATGAGATTCTTAAAAATACAGCATGATTTCAGTGTACTTTGATAATGTATTCAGTAGGTATACCAGTCAAAATCACCCCCCCCCCTCCTTCTTACTGCATTGAAATGTCTCCCGCCTTCAGAACATTTAGGATTTGATGCTTATTAATGATTTAGATGTAAATTTCCCTTTCCAACACAGATCTGTGCTGACAAATAATTCAATGGGAAGTATAATGAAAGCACCCATTCATTCAACAAAAAGTACACCTTTACTTAATATAAGTATTATTTTTTTCAGCAAAAATATCTTTTTCAATAAACCCATCTTGCCCCTTTTTAAAAGAAATGCGAACATTAGTGATACTTGTTAGTGGAACTTGGTATCTTCTACTCTTAAATAAACATTATTTTACAGTTAAAATTGTATCTTGCATTTTTACTTTTAAAAAAGTAAAGAATTTCTCTTAATATTGTTTAAAAGTATCTTATTTGAGTGCAAATAATACTGGTTTTAATTCATTATTTAATTATAATTGTAACAATAATTAATGCATTTCATTTATCTTTTCCAAATAAACAAGTTTCATTTATTCCTTTAAGATATAAATTATTATTGATGGGGACCCGCTTTTGTAAAAAAAGGACCCAGATTTTTGGAAATCCTGGGTGCCGGGGACCCAGGTTTTTTCAAGTACAGCGGCATCACTGAGTATAGCTAAATTAAAATCTAGTAAAATGTGTGAAAAAGAGCCTGCATATGACGGAACTTTCTTTTAAACTGAAAAACATGTTGATCCATGCAAATTTGATATACTAATACGTAAGAAAAGAATATATGCTAAGAAGGGAACTTGTCATAACGCATTTTTTCCCCTTGCAATTCCACCTTAAAAGATTTTGCTGCATTTCATTTTTCTGATTTTTAACATACATGGAATAACAGTATTAATGATAACTGAAACATTTACATATAAGAAGTAGAGATTCTTTAAAAAAAAATAAACATTGCAGCCTGCGGCACTTCTATAAAAATTAAGATTATAAACAGGAAAAAAAAAGTTAAGATAAATATTTCTGATAAGAGTTCCTCGTATGAGACAAATTTTTAACCAAATCGACGTAAAAATCAATGTTTTGTAGAAATTCACTTGGGCCGGGCCGAACTTTTAGGTTTTTTATCTGGCTGGGCTCGGGCCGAAATTTTTATTTTTTTATCGGGCCGAGCCAAATTTTTTTTTGTTCTATGAGTCGGCCCGGGCCTGGAAATTTCGGCCCATGCAGGCCTCTAATCTGTAGATTTTATTTTCCTAGAAAAAAAAATTCAGGTATATGATTTATTCACATATAAATTAAAAATAGGAAGCGGAATTTTATTAGCCATCGGCCAATTTTGTTCATATTGCTGTAGGAGTGCTTTCAGGACAGATGGGGGAGGGGGAATCCTGATCAAGCATGAACAAATTTGTATTATTTTACACTACTATACACTTACAGATAAAATGAATGAAACTTGGTAATGGCTGTAAAAATAAACTAAGTGTATGCTAAACTGAGGACTGTTAATCAATGAATTGAAACAACTTGTAAAATAAATAGTACATCATCTTAGAAGAATATATTAATTGACGGCTGCCTTTCAATTATTATGTTTAAAGTGCATATTTAGAAAAAAAAAAAAGAATAGCAACATTTAAATGAATTTGCCATGCTTTACATTTTCATAAAATTTACTGTGATTTAAAATTTTTTTTAACAATAACTCTTAGAATTAATAAGAATAATAGCATGAAATATTGAACATAATACATTTTTGTATGGGCATCATAAAAATAGTGGCATTGTGTTATCAATCAATATTGAAGTAACTAAGTATTAACTGGATAATTTTTAATTAAAAAATATTAAATATATTTCATTTAGATATTGTGTTCTTGAGTAAAATATGCCAATGAAGTAATTTTTTTTCCAAAATATACTTAGCTTTGCAACAACAATGAGAAAGGTGTATGTGGGGGAGCTGGATAGTTTTTCTCAAAGCACCTAAAAAGCTGATAAGATGTATAAAAAACTAATTATGTTGAGATGAACTGATGATTTCTAAAAGCTAACATAAAATTTATTATTTGGTGATATAGCAAGTTAAAAAAGATAAAATTTGAAAAATAGTTTCTTGTAGTATTCACACTTTACTTTACATGTACTTATTTATTAAAAAATGAAAATATTAAACACATAAGAATCGCTTTTAATTTAGGTGCTACAAATAACTCTTAATTTTAGAATTCCTTATGCATCCTAATGTGTAACACTTTTCAGATAAAGGTATAAAATAAAAATATACGAAATACAAATTAAAAATATTTTAATAGGGTTATTAAAAAAATGTAGAAATAAAATAACTTTTCAAATCCCAAATAAACTTAATTATCAAAATATTAACTTATTGTTACATGTTCATTGGTGACACTTACTGTAATAAATAAAACCACGGCAGCAGCAAGAGTGGTGTAGATGACATCTAGGCTAACAGCAAGCACAGCTTTTGCACCAATCTCCGGATATATTGTTGCGATGTGGAAAACCATAGTAGTAAAGCACTCTAGCAAGTTACACTTGCAGACAGAAAATCAAAATTAAGTCCTGCCTGCGAGTGTATCCAGCTGTCATAAAAATTTTACACTATCTTTTTTTCATCCTTCATTACTCCATTCGTTGACTTCCAAAAGTTGACCCATATCTTCAGTGATAGTAAGTATAGTATGATACACATTTTAAATTAATATTTTGATATTAAATTCATTTGGGATTTGGAAAGTTATATTAACTGTACATTTTTAGATAACAACCATATTAAAATGTCCTTTATTTTTCAGGAAATAAATTCATTTTATACCGCTGTCTGAAGAGTTTCATAAATTAAAAACTCATTAGGAATTCCAAAATTAATAAAGAGTTATCAATAACTACTAATTTAAAATGAAGTAAATTGAAATGAGTGTAATATTTTCATTGATTAAAAAAAGTTATGGATAACATTATGAATATATTTAATTTTGTTGTTAAAATAAATAAATACTCTTTTAGTTTCATATGTACATTAAGAGATCCAAGAAAGATATTTTCATTCAATGCTACTGATTTAAATCTGAGGTACACATTGAAGTAACTTTAATTCAATTTATGTAAACTATTCATTCAAAATAATTTAGAAAAGATTTATTACAAGTGAAGATAGATTTACATAAGTAACTTTGCAAGTTGCAACATTTTCAAATGTGCAAAATAAAAAAGAATAGGAAGCAAATTTTTTTCTACTAACATAAACAAACATATATTTAATACGATTTTATATTATTATGCTACATTTAATAGGATTTGAATAGATTTTATTCAGAATGCACACATAAAATTACTTCATTTATATCTAAACATAAATTATCATAGCAATTTCAAAATAATAATATTATACAATACTTGTATAATATTGCTGAAACAATAATATATTATATAAATATCCAGGGGTGGGGAATTTTTAGAAAATTTTTCCAGCCAAGTATTTGTTTTACCTGTATCAAGATGCAATGTAGTACAGTTGAAACTTGTTATGAAAAAATGTACATGACTTCAAAAATACGTATCCATATTAATTCTCCGATTTATTTATTATCGAAGCCTACGCTCGATTATGAGGTTTTTAGCTTCTCTTCACTTGCGGTATAATTAATAAGCCATGTTTCAAAGACAAAATAAAAGAAAAAATAATAACAGTTACACATGATAATTCATTGCAACTCTAGAAAAGATTCTTTTTAGCGCATGCTCATTGAGTAGAAAGCGCCGCGAAAAAATTCTTTTCAGCGCATGCTCATTGAGCTAGAATTGCTTAGATTTTTTGAGAGAAATGGTCCGTCTTACGAGCCAATCAGAGAAGACTTGCGTTATGTGGACGGCCAGAGTCTAGTCGCCTGTCCTCAAAAGGGGAGCGGTTGTTGCCGCACACGGGAGCCACAAAATGGGCGCATGCGCATTTGAGCTCTGGTTTGTCGTCTGCTCGAAAACCGAGGGGTCTCTCAATGGGGTGTAATCTCGTACAACCGTCCCTGTAATCAGTGAAATCATACTGTAATCAAGTCTTAATCATGCGTAATCATGTCATCACATGTAATCCATGTAATCGGTGGTAATCAATGAAATCTTCACGTAATCACATGTAATCAGTATAATCATAGTATAATCATGTATAATCAAGTGTAATCTCGAATTAAAAATCTCGAGAAAAATCTATTTTGTCGCCATTCTGTCTTCTTCCTCTCGCTGTCTTCAGTTTAGACGGAAGTTGGGGAAGGCGGGAAGGCAAAAGCAGAAATGAGAAATGCCCTCGGAAATGGCAGAAAGGCGAGCTCACAGATGAGGAAAGAGATAAGCTAGATAAGAAAGTAGTCTGTGGGGGGGGGGGGGGGGCTTTCTCAAGAATTTGTTTGATTTTATTCAAAGAACGTTTAGTGGTCGGCATGGGGCCATCGTAATGGAGGGAAACTTTCAAACTGGTCAGCCCGGCAGCATTAGGACATATTTTTAACGGGGAGCTGGGGCAACAACAAAGAAAAAAAATCCGCGGGCTGTCGAACCCGATTTAAAAATTTAAACGAAACCGATAAAATATGAATAATTTTCAATGGATATGACCAGTGTTGGGGCAGAATCTGATTACAGAGTAATGAAATTATTGATTAAATTAAAATACATTATAATCACCTCATAATGCAATTGATTAACACGCAGAGCACTGAAAAGTAATTTCAATTTAAGCTTTTGAATTGTATAACCCGATAATTATCTAAAGGATTACAAATCAATTCTTATTTAACATTTTAAGATTTAATTAGATTAATTCTAATCGATTACGTGCGGATTTCGATTACTCGTTTAATTATATAATCTAATTAACCTGCAATGGATTAAAAGATGATTTAAATTACGTTTTTAATTGTATAATCCAGTTAACCCGTAATGGATTGTAGGTCAATTCCAATTATATGTATTTTAAATATAACTTAGATTACATTCTAATATATTACAAGTTAATGTCGACTAAGTGTATTTAAAATACGCGGGAGATGAGAGGGACCGCAAGCAAATTTTTTTAAATCTGATATATATTATTTATAACATATAAAAATATTAAAGATAGGAGGGAGTGATAATTGTCACCCGGGGGGGGTTGGCAATTTTCTAACTTTTTCTGGGTAGTAGTTTAGGTAATAGTTTTTCTAGTTTAGGGCAGAGGGTGCGGCACTTGCTCGGGCGTAAGAACGAAAGGCCAGGGCCGAAACTAAGGGGGGGGGCAGAGGGGGCATGTGCTCCGGGCGCAGAGCCAAGGGGCGCCAAATGAAAGATTATACCTTTGGAACCGATTATTTTCTTCTGATGGACTGATGGCTTTCATTATTATGAAACAGCCATTATAAATAAAGTGTTAGGTGAAGATGAAAGAGCAGCCGTAAAAAGTTTGAAATCTGATTTTCTGGTCAGAATGAGAAAAAAAAAATGGCCATTTTTTTTCCCCATTCTGACCAGAAAAATCAGAGTTCAAACTTTTTACGGCTGCTCTTTCATCTTCACCTAACACTTCATTTATAATGGCTGTTTCATAATAATGAAAGCCATCAGTCCATCAGAAGAAAATAACTCGGTTAAAGCGGAAACTCGGTTAAGCGGGACTCGGATAATCGGAACTCTACTGTATAAGCAATTACTGTAAATAGCCGGTAATACATGCGAATTCTTTTATGTGAACGAACTATAATTGCAACAAACGTCACATTCAATTTACGTAGTTCAGTATTACATATTTTATGATTACATGTTTTAAATTTTAAAATAAGTCGGCCATTAGAAAATTAGTAAAATTCTCTTTGTAAATATACTTTGAGGAAGAAAGAAGGGGGGGGGGGGGCGCCAACCAAAATTCATGTTTGCCCCGGGCGCAAAAAAGGCTAGTTTCGGCCCTGGGCCGAAACTAAGGTGTGGCAGATGGGGCATGTGCCCCGGGTGCCAGAACGAAGGGGCGCCAAATGAAGGCTTATACCTTTGGAATGGATCATTTTCTTCTGGTGGACTGATGGCTTCTATTATTACGAAACAGCCATTATAAATGAAGTGTTAGGTGAAGATGAAAGAGCAGTCGTAAAAAGTTAGAACTCTGATTTTCTGGTCAGAATGGAAAAAAAAAAATGGCCATATTTTTTTTTTTTTTTTTTTTTTTTTTTTTTTGCCAAAAAAATTATGGCCATTTTTTTCCCCATTCTGACCAGAAAATCAGAGTTCTAACTTTTTACGACTGCTGTTTCATCTTTACCTAACACTTCTTTTATAATGACTGTTTCACAATAATAGAAGCCATCAGTCCATCAGAAGAAAATAACTCGGTGAAAGTGGAAACTCGGTTAAGCAGGACTCGGATAATCGGGACTCTAACTGTATATTTTATTTTTAAAATGATCTTTATAATATTTTTGTTGGTGTTTAGAGGGGAGTCACGACCCCCGTGACCCCCCCCCCCCCCTTGGATCCGCCATTGTAGATTACGTAGTTCAGTATTACATATTTTAAGATTACATGTTTTAAATTTTTAAATAAGTCGGCTATTAGAAAATTAGTAAAATTCTCTTTGTAAATATACTTTGCGGAAAAGGGGGGGGGCGCCAAAATCCATGCTTGCCCCGGGTGTAAAAAGGTTAGTTTCGGCCCTAGGCGAAGAGGGCGCCAAATGGAAATTTTGTTTGTCGTTTGATACAAAAATGTATATATATATGGAATTTTGATAAAATTGTCTTGCAGTTAAAAAATCCAAACATGTAAAAATAACCAAAAGTAAAATTTAAAAAATATGCAACGAAAATAGAAAAAAAATCATTTAAAACTATTAAAATGCAAGCGAGAATGTTTTTTAAAGAACGCTCCCATAGGTTTAACATTAAGGTTGCAGTCAGGGGCGGCGCCAAAAC
The DNA here is from genome assembly GCA_963932465.1 of Maratus speciosus. Taxonomy (NCBI): domain Eukaryota; kingdom Metazoa; phylum Arthropoda; class Arachnida; order Araneae; family Salticidae; genus Maratus; species Maratus speciosus. The sequence goes on along the minus strand of OZ010786.1, from coordinate 90,451,383 downwards.
TTGCCCTACGGGGTGGGGGGGGGGCATAGTATCCCGACAGGGGGGCCGGATTAGAGTCCTGCGCGGGTCGGGCATATAATATATATATATATATATATGGGTGGGGAGGGGAATGGGTAAAAAAGCGCAAATTTTCATGTTTTAATAAAAGATAATCAAGGGAAAAATTAGTTTAACTCACGGATTATTTTGAGAGCATAGAATCCTGCGTGGTTTGGGTCATACCCGACCCGAACCTGTAAATTATATATCCACTCAGCCTGAACCAGTTTAAAAAAATTAGTTGGATTAATTGATCCTAATCTGACAAACTTCGACCCAGAACGGACAGGTTTCAATCCGAACCCAATTCCACCCCAAAACTGAAAAAATAAACATAAAAATCCACAATAGAATAATGGAAAAGTAGCCTACAATTGTATTTCTAGTATCAATTATATTTTTTATGAAGAAAAAACAATATTTCTGTATATGTGCTCCTTGATACCAAGTAATATAATGTTTCATTTTTAAGTATATTTTGGAGAATATTTTGAGAAATCGGGTAGAATCGAACCCACCCACCAAAAGCAATTTAAGTTAACCCAACTCGTAAAATATAAGTCAATTCGAACCTCTCTGAAAAAATATTCAGTTTAGCCGGATCCGATTCAAACTATCAGTCGGGTTTAGTTTTGTTTGCCCGACTCGATACAGGGTAGGTAGATTCGAACCCGAAACGAGATCTAAGCACGACAAAAAATTTCATGCTCCACATTTCGACCCGAACTCAAAATACTCGAACCTCAACTAAACCCCACCTCTTAATTAAAAAAAAAAAAAAATGTATATATATATATATATATATCCATATTGTAATGCAACTATGCAAAAGTAGTCTACAATTATACCTCTAGAATCGATTTTAACTTTTAAGGATAAAGTTCAATATACATGTATGTGTTGGGTACGCTCACAAAATAAACGAACTAATTCAAACTCAAACTCAGTTTCTCAAAAATGAGTCAAGTTCACGTTCAAATTCAAAATTTTTGGAACGAACTCGTTCAACTCAAACTCATCTATAAAAGTGAGCGAAGTTCACTAAAAACTCGTTTTTTTTTTTTTTTTTTTAGAATTTTTTTGTTTAACTTTACAAAATTTTGTGAACAAATCTTTTGGTTATTCGATGTAAGGATCTGCATAGGCCCGGCTCAATTTTCCTTTCTAATACTCGCTCCGAGCGTGGTTTGTGGATTACTTATTTCTAGAGGTTCAGAACGAGATGGGCCGGCACCGGGACTGGATTTATATTCCGACACAAGCCGGGGCTTGACTGCATTCTTCTTGAGGTCTGAACTAGCAGAAATTTTTAGTCCCCGTTCCAACTTAGTTCATTTGAAAATCACTGAACCAGCACTACTCTGGCCTATCTAGTAAAAATATCAGTGCAATTTAAACCGGCCCAATTTTTTAAATTTAAATGCTCGCATTTTTAAATCGCTATTATTCCACAATTAAAATTCATATATATTTATTTTTATTATTCTTTAAGATGGGTAGATGGTAGATGCATTTCTTGGCAATAAAATTAAATTACAGTAAAACCCGAAAAAAAGAACCTGCCTATGACGCAATCCCGTGTTTAACACCGCCCCCCCCCCCCCCAAAAAAAAAAAGATGATCTATGTAAAATGAGCGTAACAGTACTTGTGAAAAGAATGTAATGCATTTTAAACCGATGATGAACTTGCTCATAGGGAAACCAGCCCACAACGGATTTTTCTTCTTTCCTATGCAATTCCAAACATTTTATTGCATAGAATTTTTAAATTTTTCAAATATCCAAACCATAGAATGTGGATTAAGGATATTAATGGTAACAGTGATATTTATATATAATCAGATGCATTTAAAAAATAAATACCACAGCTCAGAACACTTTTTTTAAATCCTACACTTCATTAATGGCACACTTCATTAAGTGTGTTCTCAAATCCAAAAGGGCAACTTTCTGACATAAGTTTTAATTTATTTTTGTTCGAAAATGAATGAAACGAGCTGGTGTTGTTCAGAAACTATGTAATTGAGCTGTTTTTTCCATTTTTTTTTTTTGCAAACTCAATAGATCTTTCAGAAAATAGCGTCAAAGTGGGCGTTTTGAACCGAATTTCCGCGCGAAGGAAGAAAGAGCACTTAAAAGCAGGCGAAAAACGTGTTTGTCACGTGATCAAAATTGCTTATAACTCAATAGATAATTGATTGATCAAAAAATGGAAAAAAAAACAGTTATTCCAAATCGCTTCCATGGCCAGCCGTATTTTATACTTTTCCGTTAAAAAATGAATTTGTAAATGTGTCAAAACATTTTGCGCTTGTTGAGCAGAGCAGTTAAGAACAGCCTTAATGAAATCGTACATTTCATAAATGATATTTATTATGTTAGTCTTTAAAAAATAAGTTTTGCAAACAAAACACTTTTATTAAATAGAAGAACTTTATCAGATGAAACTAAAGAAATTAATGTTTGTTTTGTTCAAATTTTATATTTGAGTAAGTGGATTTCATCTTTCGTTTCAAATTGCTATTTTTCATAACAATTTTTCACGTATAGAGAATGCATATGAAGTAAAATCTTACATTAATCAATTGTCATCGCGTTATACATTAAAAAATACATGTATAAACTATATTTATACATATAGTTTCTTATTCTAATAAATACATGCAACACATTGGTGCTAGAAAGGTCAAATAATTAAAAATAATTAAATAAATCATTGTATATTTAAGGATTTGTGATTCATCCCCAAATTTAAAGCTGATAGCATTTTTCTACCGAAAAAAAAAATCTCTTTCATTTAAAGGAAATCTACATGAAAGAGGTTACTGCTTCTGATTCGAAAGAAGAGGGAAGGTGCTTTCCAACAATTGACAAATTGATTGAAAACGTACCACTTTTCTCGTTTCCTAGAATAGTCCGTCCTCTGTCTTTTTCAACAACTTTCATCTATAGTTGTTGTTTATGACGACCAATTATCTACACGAGGGGTATGGGCACGAAGGGGAGGGGGTGCCCTCCGTAGGGGGTCTTTCTAAGGGAACCTAATGCGCATTTATGCAAGGAAATCCAAGTTTTTATTCATACCATAGTAGTTTACCGATCTACGATTAGATTACTGAAGACACTAGCAAGACTATCAAATGATACTTGAAACAAGCCGTTGGCTTTTTCGTTTTCTTTTTTTTTTCCCCATCCTTTTAAAATGGATATAATAAGAAATTCACCAATTACTTAGTCTGTGCAACAAAGCACAAAAAAAAGTCTCTGGCGCCTCCTCTTGTAATGGTATTGCTTATATAGTCTAACTGAACATGACTTTTTGTCCTAGTGTGGAGTTTTTCCTTTATATGCTTTCGCTATTCTTTTCTGATACTAGTCTGGGACCTGTGACAAAGATACCATCTGTTCCACAAATTCTCCTATTTCTAACAGAAAAATAATACTATTTTATTTCACGATTGAGGTGTTTATGCGTTCTGGGAAAAATTTCGATGTGTAGTGTTAATTAATAATTATAAGTGTTTGCAGTTATTGGGTTTTTATATTTTCGACCCAGGGCATTATATTTTTTCGTTGCGAGTCTTGTTCGGGGTCAGTTTTGGGTCGAGTTGACTATAATTTTTCGGGTTTGGATTGGATTTTAACTCTTGTGATTCGGGTTCGGGTTGACCAGATTTTTCAAAAGAATATCCAAAATATTTTTTCACATTAAAAATCTATATACAATAAGATCTTCATAATGGATACTCCCGAAAGCACATATCTAGTTAGCGAACACTTTTGCAATTCCTAATACCGTATTTTATGGCAGAAACGCCGCACTCCTCAAATTGGCCTGAATAAGCTTAAAAATATTATAATCGCCGCACTCGTTGTAAACGCCGCATCCGTCGGAACGCTTACTTTTGTCGACGGCGTCACATTGACCTAACTTTAATCAAAGTTTTCTGAGCGGTGTAGGATGCCTCGTTTTTAATATCTTAAGATGTCTGAAGTTTTATTTAAAATATTTAAATCCGATTGTAAAGTATTTTTATGAATTTTTAAATTAAGGAAAATCAGTTGGTATTTTAAAAAAATCGTAAACGCCGCACATGGCGTTAACGCCGCACTTGGAAAAAAAAAATTAACTTTTGAACTCGTAAACGCCGCGGCGTTTCTTCCATAAAATATGGTACTTTATATGCTTATATAGCTAATTTGGGCATCTCCCAATCTACACACATGTAACATGTGTATGTGTGTATAAACTATCACAAGTATCAGGGCCGAAACTAAGGGGGGGGGGGGGGGGCAGAGGGGACATGTGCCCCGGGAGCCAGAACGAAGGGGTGCCAAATGAAGAATTATACCCTTGGAATGGATTATTTTCTTCTGATGGACTGGTGGCTTCCATTATTATGAAACAGCCATTATAAAAGAAGTGTTAGGTGAAGATGAAAGAGCAGACGTAAAAAGTTAGAACTCTGATTTTCTAGTCATAATAAGAAAAAAAAATGGCCATAATTTTTTTTTTCTCTTTCATCTTCACCTAATATACTTCATTTATAATGGCTGTTTCATAATAATGGAAGCCACCAGTCCATCAGAAGAAAATAACTCGGTTAAAGGGGAGACTCGGTTAAGCGGGACTCTACTGTATATTTCATTTTAAAAATAATCTTTAGAATCTTTTTGTTGGTGTTCAGAGGTTGGGGGGGGGGGGGTCATGATCCCCCGTGACCTCTTCCTTGGATCCGCCATTGTGGATTACGTAGTTCCGTATTACATATTTTATTATGACATATTTTAAAATAAGTCGGCTATTAGAAAATTAGTAAAATTCTCTTTGTATATATACTTTACGGTAGAGCGGGGGGGAGGGCAAAATCCATGTTTGCCCCGAGTGCAAAAAAGGCTAGTTTCGGCCCTGACAAGTATCATACATGCTTTTTTGCTGTGTATCAAAAATTAAATGTTGGCAACATTTTTCATATTCCGAGAGAAGAAAAATTGTTCTTAACTGTACCGTAAAGAAGGAATAATCTATGGTCACATTTTTTATAAATTTTATTTCTTATGCAGTAATTTAATATATACTCATTCATACACTAAAACATATTTATTTCCTTCTGAAACACAGTTTTGCTCAAACTTTTCGTGAAAATGCAAACAACCTGACTTCCAAAAGATCTAACTATGGCTAGCAAGGGTTATTCTAGGCTACCCAACCGCAAAAAGAATATTAGAATCATTAAAACATGGAAACAGAAATTTGTATACAACCTGAACCGATGAAAGACTCTATTCAATAATCCCGATGTCCCTACTATTCAGAGGTTTTACTATATTTCAATATTAAAACATAAATTTTATGACTATTTGAATATTAAACACTTGCCTTTTTTTTCCCCTAAAAAGCATAAAACTGGTAGTAGAGATATAAATGTAGGTTACTTTTCACAATTGCATTAAAACATAATTTCCTTTCATTTCATTTCGGATTCGGCACGGGCTGGCCCCAGGCTTGGTCCTATTTTCATTCACGGCAGTCGGGCCGGGCCCAGACATAATTTTTTCTGAAGGCTCGGGCCGGGCCTAGTCACTTCTCTTTCCGGGGCAGGCTCTGACTTTTTTCCTGAAGGACCAGGCAGGGCCTAACTTATTTTTTCCTTACCAAACCGGGATTTGTATCATTCTTTCTAGTCTTCACGGGCCTACATTTTCCGTCCCGGTTTTGACCTAACCCGTATGAAAATCATTGTCTCGGCGTGGCCTGGTCCATTCAAAAATCAGTAAAATTTAGCATGGCCCAAAAATTTTTGCAAAAAATGCATACATTTTTAAATCGCCATTATTCTACAATTAAAGATTTAATTTTATTCTTTATAAAGAATAGTACATTTCTAGGCTTATTAAAATGTAGCTAAATTAAAAAATAGTAAAACGTGTGAAAAAGAACCTGCCTATGACGGAATCCTCTTTTAACCTGAAAAATATGTTGATCCATGCAAAATAGATTTGCTAATACATGAGAAAAGAATATATAATACATTTAAACCTGTTAAGATGGGAACTTGTCTATAATGTATTTTTTTCTTTCCTATGCAATTCGGTCTTAGAATATTTTACTGTATAGCATTCTTTAGATTTCTAAGTCTCCAATACATGGAATATGGATTAACTATATTAATAATAACTGAAACATTTATGTACAATAAATAGCGATTCATAAAAAATAAATAAATATCGCAATAGCATTTATAAAAATGAAACTGGAAACATGACAATAAGAATCAAAGATAAGTATTTTTGTCAGAACTCTTCGTACGAGACAAATTTTTAACCAAATCGATGGAGTTTTGTAGCAATTCATTTGGGCCGGACTGGACTCGGGCCGAGAGATTTTGACTTTTTTCCGGGCCGAACTTTTAGCTATTATATAGGGCCAGGTCGGGCCAATAATTTTTTCTCTACGGGCCGGGCCAATATTTTTTGTACGGGTTCAGGCCGGGTTCGGGCCGAACTTTTAATGTTTATACCGGCCGGGCCGAATTTTTCTTCTATGGATCGGGACGGGCCCGTGCCTAGAAATTTAGGCCCTTTGCAGACCTCTACCATAGGCTGCATGTACAGGGACCTCCGTTCCAAAATACTGTTTCTACTACATTTCTTTCTATATATCTTATTGTAAGCGCTATTAATTTTTTAATGGATCTCTATTAGTATGTAAATATCTGAATTGTTATCAATATCATTAATCCATTTACACGGCTTGGATACTTAAAAATCTGAAAATTCTATCTCGAAAAACCTTCTAAGACGGAAACACATAAGAGAGAAAAAAATCGTTATAGTTAAGTTCCTTTTTTATCAGGTCTGTCGTCTCTTGCAAGTGTATTATTTATTTTCAAACGGATTATTATATCCATTTGGAAGATCCAGCAGTATTGCCAGATGGGCTACTTTTTTAAAATTCGGATTCTTGATTGGCACCAATTTTTTGATATGCTAAAATGTACCTTACTTAATGACATATTAATTAAAGCGAAAACAAAGGTAATTTTACAGTTTCAAAAAAGTGGAGGCAATCAAGAAAACTGAATTAAAAAAAAGTAGCCCACTGGCAACACTGAGATCCAGATCCACCGATCAAGAAAATTTTCCGTTTAAAGCAGGAATTCGTAATACACAGATTCTTAAAACAGGGTTTTCAGTATTGTATGCCCTCCCCACCCCCCTTAGAAATATATATGTACTACTATTCTTTAAAGAGAATTTTAATTGTAGAATGATGGTAATTTAAAAAATATATTTTTTTTCGGAAAAAATTGTTGACCCAAGGTAAGTTGTTCATTAAACAGATTTTTGCACGAGTCAGACTGGGACGGGGCAATAGTTTTCATACAAGCAGGGGTGACCGGGCCAGAAAATTTCTGTCGGTACAGACTTTTAGGAATAATAGAGCACAAACCCAAAAATAAGTCCTGTTCGGCCTGGCCCGAGCCTCCAGAGAGAGCAAGACTCGAGCACGACCCAAAAAAACTGATGATCACACTCGACCCGCCCCAAGTCCGTTTAGGCCTCTAAATGGCATTTGAATGAGAAAAACGTGATCTTAAAGGCTGGAACAGTTTTAAATAAGTTATGAAAAAATTGAGTTTGAGTTGTAAATTTCGTTCAAACTCGCGGATTTTTTGAGCTTTCGTTCAGTTCACGTCCGTTTATCAAAAACTGAGTTAAGTTCAGCTCAAAGTTCACAGAAATTGAACTAAGTTCGTGAGTTTCCGTTCAATGAACGCGTTCATACCCAACACTGCGACTCGTTAATACTCAAGAATTTGTTTGATTTTATTCAAAGAACGTTTAGTGGTCGGCATGGGGCCATCGTAATGGAGGGAAACTTTCAAACTGGTCAGCCCGGCAGCATTAGGACATATTTTTAACGGGGAGCTGGGGCAACAACAAAGAAAAAAAAATCCGCGGGCTGTCGAACCCGATTTAAAAATTTAAACGAAACCGATAAAATATGAATAATTTTCAATGGATATGACCAGTGTTGGGGCAGAATCTAATTACAGAGTAATGAAATTATTGATTAAATTAAAATACATTATAATCACCTCATAATGCAATTGATTAACACGCAGAGCACTGAAAAGTAATTTCAATTTAAGCTTTTGAATTGTATAACCCGATAATTATCTAAAGGATTACAAATCAATTCTTATTTAACATTTTAAGATTTAATTAGATTAATTTTAATCGATTACGTGCGGATTTCGATTACTCTTTTAATTATATAATCTAATTAACCTGCAATGGATTCAAAGATGATTTAAATTACGTTTTTAATTGTATAATCCAGTTAACCCGTAATGGATTGTAGGTCAATTCCAATTATATGTATTTTAAATATAACTTAGATTACATTCTAATATATTACAAGTTAATGTCGACTAAGTGTATTTAAAATACGCGGGAGATGAGAGGGACCGCAAGCAAATTTTTTAAATCTGATATATATTATTTATAACATATAAAAATATTAAAGATAGGAGGGAGTGATAATTGTCACCCGGGGGGGGGGGGCAATTTTCTAACTTTTTCTGGGTAGTAGTTTAGGTAATAGTTTTTCTAGTTTAGGGCAGAGGGGGCGGCACTTGCTCGGGCGTAAAGCCAGGGCCGAAACTAAGGGGGGGCAGAGGGGGCATGTGCCCCGGGCGCAGAGCCAAGGGGCGCCAAATGAAAGATTATACCTTTGGAACCGATTATTTTCTTCTGATGGACTGATGGCTTTCATTATTATGAAACAGCCATTATAAATGAAGTGTTAGGTGAAGATGAAAGAGCAGCCGTAAAAAGTTTGAAATCTGATTTTCTGGTCAGAATGAGAAAAAAAAAAAAAATGGCCATTTTTTTTCCCCATTCTGACCAGAAAATCAGAGTTCAAACTTTTTACGGTTGCTCTTTCATCTTCACCTAACACTTCATTTATAATGGCTGTTTCATAATAATGAAAGCCATCAGTCCATCAGAAGAAAATAACTCGGTTAAAGCGGAAACTCGGTTAAGCGGGACTCGGATAATCGGAACTCTACTGTATAAGCAATTACTGTAAATAGCCGGTAATACATGCGAATTCTTTTATGTGAACGAACTATAATTGCAACAAACGTCACATTCAATTTACGTAGTTCAGTATTGCATATTTTATGATTACATGTTTTAAATTTTAAAATAAGTCGGCCATTAGAAAATTAGTAAAATTCTCTTTGTAAATATACTTTGAGGAAGAAAGAAGGGGGGGGGGGGGGGGGGCGCCAAAATTCATGTTTGCCCCGGGCGCAAAAAAGGCTAGTTTCGGCCCTGGGCCGAAACTAAGGTGTGGCAGATGGGGCATGTGCCCCGGGTGCCAGAACGAAAGGGCGCCAAATGAAGGCTTATACCTTTGGAATGGATCATTTTCTTCTGGTGGACTGATGGCTTCTATTATTACGAAACAGCCATTATAAATGAAGTGTTAGGTGAAGATGAAAGAGCAGTCGTAAAAAGTTAGAACTCTGATTTTCTGGTCAGAATGGAAAAAAAAAAATGGCCATATTTTTTTTTTTTTTTTTTTTTTTTTTTTTTTGCCAAAAAAATTTATGGCCATTTTTTTTCCCATTCTGACCAGAAAATCAGAGTTCTAACTTTTTACGACTGCTGTTTCATCTTTACCTAACACTTCTTTTATAATGACTGTTTCACAATAATAGAAGCCATCAGTCCATCAGAAGAAAATAACTCGGTGAAAGTGGAAACTCGGTTAAGCAGGACTCGGATAATCGGGACTCTAACTGTATATTTTATTTTTAAAATGATCTTTATAATATTTTTGTTGATGTTTAGAGGGGAGTCATGACCCCCGTGACCCCCCCCCCCCCCCCCTTGGATCCGCCATTGGATTGGAAATAGAAAATGCTATCCGATTCCAAATCCCTTCAGTGGATTGTCAATTTTATACCTTCACAGTTAAAAATTAGTCAAATGTGTCAAAGTTTTCAGTTGTTGAGCAGTGAATTTGAGAACCACCTTAAGGTATATTTCTAAAAAGTACGTTAACAGAAGTTCATTAAGGCTATTATTTTTACGAAACACATTGCCTAGCCTACACATACTGAAAACAATTCTGGCCCTGCTCGACCATGTATAAAAAGGAATGCAAGCCTGATCTCAGACTAGCACAAATCTTCTAAAAAAAAATAAAATAAAATAAAAGAGCCCGGGTCAGACATCATGTAGCTCTCTGATGCAGATTTCTACATTGGACATGTTACATTTCTGTATTGATGTTGTCAAACTAGCATTGGTTCGTGACGCACATTTATACTTATTCTCGCGAAAGCCATATTCATTGAAAATAACTCATTTTGTCGGCTTCGTTTAAATTTTTATATCTGGTCGCAGGCCTGCTAAATTTTTTTATCGGCCCGGCTGGCACGTGCAATTTTTTTACCGGACGGACCCGACTCGTTTATTTTGTTTATCGGCCCGTTGAAAAAATTGTCTTAATTTTGCTCGTTTGGCAAGTGCCGACCTCTAGGCTGAACTACATAATTAGTCTTGTCAAATAACGAAATCTAAACAATCCGAAAAAAATTCCGCTTTATACAGGTTTCCATCATAGAAAGTATAATTGTCGGTATTCTTTATTTTGGAAATATCGAGGGGAACATGCAATATTTTTCATTGAAAATAGGATTCCGTTATAGACAGATTTCATTTTCACATTTTTTACGGTAGTTGTAAAAATACCGAGAAAAATGCAAACAAAGGCGAAGTATACTCGTATTAAAAAAAAAAAAAAAATGCTACGAAAAAGTAAAAACGCACAACGGTAGCTATCGACTCATTGACTTCACGTATCATTTATGAAAAAAAAATAAAAATTCAAGTGAGAATTCTAAAAAGAACACTCCCATAGGTTTAACATTAGCGTGCGAGTGTTTTTCAACCCTTTCCGTCACTCTGACAAACTTAAATGCTAATGCTACACCTATAGGAGCAATCTTTACAGATTTCTCGAAATATTTTAAAATTTACTGTTACATTATCGTACACAAAATAATTTCTTTTGTATACGATTCCCGAGGTCGATACCCATTGTCGTGTTTGTTTCAATTTTGATTAGTTTTTTTAAATGAGGATAATTTTATTTTCAGAACCGGTTCCAAAAATAAAAGCGTTTGCATATGAAAAAACTAATTAAAATCGAAATGCACAACGATGGGTATCTATCGAATCGTCCTCGGGTATTCTATGCAAAAACAAATCCTTTAAAAATATTAAAATATAAGCAAGAAATGTATAAAGATTTCTTCCATAGGTTTAACATTAGAGTTGAGATTCTTCGTGTAACTTGTCACGCAAAGAAGCTGGAACGCTGATGTTAAACCTATGGGATTGCTCTATTGAAAATCTCTTTCTTTTAAATGTTTTATTTGTCTGTCTTAGAAAGGCTGAGGTTGGTTAACAGTATTTACTTTTTCGATTTTAGTTGCATATATGTATATATATGTTATTTGTCACTTTCAGAACAGATTGCGAAAAATAAATCTTCTAAAATCGAAAACGTACAAACTAGAAACATTAAAGATCAATCTCAGATAAACTAAGAAAACAAAATTATTTAAAGATATTAAAATGCAAGTGAGAAATTTGAAAAGAACGCTCTCACAGATTTAACATTAGCTTGCGAGTTTCTTCGTGTGCCAAGTGTAAGATCATATGAACTCAAAAACCAGATTTTTTTTTGCGATGTTTACTCGATTTAATATGGAAAAGTTGTATCCTGTATAATAAGCAGTTAAGTTGTCTATTGTTAAGTTCGGTTAAGTTCTTGGCATTTGTTTGACGTTTGGTTACTTTTTATGGCTTGGCTCGGCAGACAGTTCCGAAGCCAGGAAATTTTTTTCGGAATAGGTCCAAACCTTGTCATATATACAAAAAAAAAAAATCCTATGAAAACAGAACCTGTATACAATGTAATCTTAAACAGAAAAATTCATTGTCTCGATTGAAGAGTTACTAAACTTGCAAATATAACTTATAAAAGGGAAACCTGTATAAAACGATTTATTTTAGATATCTTACGATTTTGTTTTCACAAAGGAAGATTTTCGTGCTCCATTCTCAACGTTTACCTCTAAAGACAAAAAAATGTCTGAAACAGAATTTTTTTAACTGCCCCTTGCTATTCTTTTAATACAGACTTTCTTTTACATACATAAAATATTTTACATACGCAAACATGCATGCACACACACACACATATATATATATTAGAATATTTGTGTAGTAACAGAATTTTAATAAACTTTAAGATTGTATTTCCTTATTTATACTTTACAAAATAGCTCATGAAGATAAAGAGTAAGACCAATCTCTGTAATTGAATGTATTACTAAAATAACTTTGTAGATTAGAAAAGGATTTTAGAATCTCTATAATATAAAAAGGCTAAGTATATACACCGTTAAAAAAAAAAAAAAGTTTTCTACGGAAATAAAACGTAAATAAGTGTTAAATAACTTAGATTGTTTCTTAGTAGTAACATACCATGTATTGCAGCATTTAACACACAGCTCAAACATAAATCCAGAATATTTGTTAATGCAAATGTTACTTATTATTGTGGCATAACTATTTCAGCTATTTATTAAATAGCATTTCGGTGTGTAAATATGTTTGAGCTTTGCGATATTTGCTAGAATATACAGCATATACAAGTATGCTCCACAAATGTGTATACTTTAAAGTAGAAAACGACAACTGTTTTAGAAGATATTGCAAAAGAGAAACTATTTATATATTATAAGCTTTTATTTAACTTAAAACTTCATTCCCCTATACATATACACTGTATACTCTAACCCTGTGAAAAATGAACCTGTCTATAACGGAATCTTGCCTTAAATGAAATAAATACGATACTATTATGAAAGCTAAGTCGAAAACCTGACAAAGACTAAATTTTTTACCAATCTTTACGGTAGTCAACAGATTTTACCGGATTTGACTGTATGCATATGATTTATTCAGTAAACTCTTACCTCATTCGGGAAGGGCATCCAGACCCCCCCCCCCCAAACACACACACACACTTCCTTGCCTAAAGCTCTGTGTGTGTAACAAAAGAAAATTTTATCAAAGTCATCTTTTGACAAAGATTCTACGATTTTAAACAGATCATAAAACTTCAGAAAATTCGCCTCTTCTTTCTTGTTTGCTGATTGACAAAAATTTCACAGAGTTGAAATAATATATCGATCATTTACTTCAACATCAGAACTAAAAAATCGCGATTTTTGAATTATGACGTTGTTGCAACAAAGAGCGTATCAGCATGTTTTAGAACAGAATAATAACATTCGGGTTTTTACAGTTATTTTGAAATTCGCAACTTCGAACAAAACATCGCAGTAACTAACAAGTTCAATAAAACTTCACAATAACTAGTCCAACAATGACATTACTTTTTCTATTTCAAGTAGGAGATTTAAATCTATTGGTGATAATTCTCGATATAGAATTATAAAATAAATTAAGATTCACCAAATTATGTTAAGTGTGCCGCTTTTGTATTCATGTAAACATTTTTTTTACCAGGGCCGAAACTAGCCTTTTTTGAGCCCGGAACAAATATGGATTTTGACGCCTCCCCCCCCCCCACCCCCTCCTCACGCACAATGAAAGTTATCGACCGCAGATACCCTATGCAAAAGAAAAAAAATTCTTTAAAAATAAAAATCATTTAATAATAATTAAAATGCTACAAGGAAATATGTAAACAACGCTCCCATAGGATTAACATTAGCTTGAGAGTTAAGAGCTTACACTGTTCACGCGAAGAAACTGGACCGCTAATGTTAAACCTATGACAGCGTTCTTTTAAAAATTTCTCACTTGCATATTAATAGTTTCAAATGATTTTATTTTCTTCTGTAAATAGCTGAGAATGAATTCTACAAGGGCTACAATCACTCTACCAGGGAGCCAACCAAAAAATGGCAAATGCATGAACCCCTGGCAGAAGAAACCCCTCCGCCAATCAGCCAAGGAAACTGACCCAGAAAACAGCGACACATATATTGAAACAAAGTACAGTCGGCCCCGCTTAATTGCATACAGTTGGTTCCACTGAATTGTATGCATTTAAGCGGGTTAAGCGTTTAAGCGATTAATGTTAGCAGTATACGTTATCAATTGATTATATACCACAGATATGATAAATATTAATGAACATCATTTACCTAATACTTTAAAAAATATTCTTTTAATAATTTAGATTTTAATTATTAATTTTAAATAATTTATTACCCTCTATATAACAATATATGGAATAAGGTATAATGTATTATTACACTATTTACGTTACATGGTTTAATTTTTCATTATAATGTATGTAAAATTAAAATGAAAGTAAAAAAAAAAAAAAAAATTGTTTTAAATCATACCTTTTGAAAATAAATAAATTCTGCATATATTAATTTTATTTTTCAATTATTTGTCAATTTATCACTTTTCTTTTCCTTGTTGTTGTTGCCTACACAAAAAATCTTTTAGGTAAATTTGTTTTTTCCTACCTCGGATACTGTGTTTCTCAATTTCCGGCGCTAAATATCGTTCCTTTATTCTCTTGACCATCCCGATTGTATTTTCCCCCGATTCCAGGATTTTCCGAAAAGTACCCCCAACATATTGAGTCACTGTATGTACGACAAGCTTTAAAAGACAAGAAAAACATAATTGTCCAAATTCAACACTCCTATGAGTTTCCTAGAATTTAGATAATAAAGTCTTCTTTCACGACGGTTTCTGTTCTTCGATCGTAGATATAACAAACCATTGTTACAACAACAAAAAGTTCTTCCTTTCTTCCCATTCATCACTATAACAGGAATTTATAAAATGCGGATTACTAGATTGGAGATATTTATGCAATTAACCGGGGATTGTTATGCGATAAAACGAGTATATTTAACATTAACCTTATGGGGAGCGTTTTTGTTCTACGGCATTCTATGCATGTAAGCGGGGTATGCAATTATCCGTTACCCGATTAAGTGGGGCCGACTGTATTACAAAACTATGGCATCCAAGCACCATAGATAAAAGTATAAGAAACAGCAATTATAGTCATTTACAAGCATATGACTTATAAGTAAACACAAAATCATAAAGAAAACGGAATAAAAACAAAGTATAGACATATACAAAAATAACACATGACTTCTATGTAAACACAAAAATTAAAATAAAAACAAAATGAAAACAGTGTTTAAAGTTATTTACAAATACGAAAGGCTTAGGAATGAGGAAAATAATAAAGTTCAATAAAAGTTCACGAAGATAAACAGGCAGAAACACCGTAGAAAAAAAAGATTCTTTAAAAGCGATATTTGATGAAAGAGTAGAGTTTATTAAATTCGTTGTAGAGGATGCAGAGTTTTTTTATAATTTGATTTGGATAACAAAACGTTCTGAAGATTCCAGTTCAATGTTCTATTGCGGACAAAATTAAAACAAAAAAACATTAAAGGACATTTGCCGAAAATGTAATGTTTGAAAACCAATGATTGAATTCTAACTGGGTTAGTGTTTAATTTTTCGATTTTGGTTGCAGATTTTTTTTTTTTTTTTATAAAGTTACTTTCAGTTTCACAAATTTGAAAAGAACGCTCCCATAGGTTTAACATTAGCTTGCGAGTTACTTTGTCTTTAATGTATATATATATATATATATATATATAATATACATACATTTTTGTATGAAATGAAAAATAAAATCTTCATTTGGCGCCCCCACCCCTTTCCTCGCCTTTCGTTCTGACGCTTGGGGCACATGACCCCTCTGCATCCCCCTAGTTTCGGCCAAGTTTTTTACTGTAAGTTTTAGCAACATTGGTCCCACCAAATTCTCCGTTGATGAAGTTTTACATTTTATCTAGTTACAATAACATCTCTCAAAACGGAATTACTAGAGATCGGAAAAATACCGTTTTAAACAGGTATCCGCTTTAGCCAGAGTATTTCTAAGATTATCCATCCTTTCGTAATAGGGATCATGAAATGTTTCTGTTTTTAATTTTCCACAGGCTTTACTGCTACAAAGAAGGAATCGCAAAGGTCTGGATAAATGTTCCATTTTAAATAGATTTTTATATTAGCGGGTATAAATTGTACAGTGTTAATTTCGTCAAACTTTTCGTTACAGACATGTTCTAATGTCGTAGATTTAACTATAGTACATTTATGCTCTCAAGCGGTTATTATCAGTGACGGATCCAAGGGGAAGGAGACGGGGGTCATGACCTTCCCCCTCGTAAACAACAGAAAAATGCTAAAAGTTATTAAAAAATGAAATATATCTTAAATTCTTTCAATCCCCCTCCTCCGAAGTTTGTTCAACAATGCGAATCTCTCTGACTCTTTAAACCTCTACTCAAATCAAAATTAGGTAATTCTGATACATCCGTGAAAATATTTCTAACCTCAAGAAATTTGAAAGTGCACTTATTCGGAAACTATGTGATCGAAACTGTTTTCCATTTTTCAATAAAAGCGAAGAATCTCACCAAAAATTCCATAAAATTTGGCATTTTAAACTAAATTTCCGGAAGCGAATGCAAATTGCTCTCTCATGATGACATTTCTGATGACAAATCCAAAAAGTTAACATGTAAAAAAAAATAAAAAAAAATTGCCGTTTTAGCACAAGTTACTACTTTTATTATTCATGATTTAGTGTACGGACCTATCGTTAGCAGGGACATTCCGACCCCACCCCCTTGGCTAAGCCACTGTCGGCAGAACGGTGATGGGCAAATCGCCGTCCCGCTTGATACTATTTTCTTATTTTGGACAAATCTAAAAAGTTAACATGTAAAAAATAAAAAATAAAAGTGCCCAGCTAAACTAATGGCATTGAGCTCACAGGCTATTCACACTAATTGTATATCATACTCTTATTTTAAAGAATAATGCCCCTCAAAAAAATAAGTGAAGGGGAATTAGCCCCCGTTTCCCCCTTTATAATTAACCAGTGAACCTCCAAATCTAATCAGGGAAGCTCCTTATCATAATAAACCGGTATACCAAATTTGGAGCAAATCGAATAATCCTGCAAAAAAACCCATTTATCTAAATTAAGGGGGTGGACTAGCCCCCTATTTATCCTTAACCAATGAATCCCCAAAACGAATCAGGGAAGCTCCTTAACATAATAAACCGGTATACCAACTTCGGAGCAAATCGAATCATTCTGCATGAAAAACGCATTTATCTAATTTAAGAGGGGCGGGCTAACCTCCCCTTTCCCCTTTATCCTTAACCAATGAACCCCCAAAACTAATCAGGGAAGTTCCTTAACATAATAAACCGGTATACCAAATTCGGAGCAAATCGAATCATTCTGCATGAAAAACCCATTTATCTGAATTAAGGGGGTGGACTAACACCCCTTTCCCCCCTTTATCCTTAACCAATGAACCTCCAAAACTAATCAGGGAAGTTCCTTAACATAATAAACCGGTATACCAACTTCGGAGCAAATCGAATCATTCTGCATGAAAAACCCATTTATCGGAATTAAAGGGGTGGACTAACCCCCCTTTATCCTTAACCAATAAACCCTCAAAACTAATCAGGGAAGTTCCTTAACATAATAAACCGGTATACCAAATTTGGAGCAAAGCGAATAATTCTGCATGAAAAACCCGTTTATATAAATTAAGGGGGGTCGACTAGCCCCCCTTCCCCCTTTATCCTTAACCAATGAGCCCCCAAAACTAATCAGGGAAGTTCCTTAACATAATAAACCGGTATACCAACTTCGGAGCAAATCGAATCATTCTGCATGAAAAACCCATTTATCTAATTTAAGAGGGGCGGGCTAACCTCCCTTTTCCCCTTTATCCTTAACCAATGAACCCCCAAAACTAATCAGGGAAGTTCCTTAACATAATAAACCGGTATACCAAATTCGGAGCAAATCGAATCATTCTGCATGAAAAACCCATTTATCTGAATTAAGGGGGTGAACTAGCCCCCTTTTCCCCCTTTATTCTTAACCAATGAACCCCCAAAACTAATCAGGGAAGTTCCTTAACATAATAAACCGGTATACCAAATTCGGAGTAAATCGAATCATTCTGCAGGAAAAACCCATTTATCTGAATTAAGGGGGTGAACTAGCCCCCCTTTTCCCCCTTTATTCTTAACCAATGAACTCCCAAAACTAATCAGGGAAGTTCCTTAACATAATAAACCGGTATACCAAATTCAGAGTAAATCGAATTATTCTGCATGAAAAACCCATTTATCTGAATTAAAAGGGGTGGACTAACCCCCCTTTATCCTTAACCAATGAACCCTCAAAACTAATCAGGGAAGTTCCTTAACATAATAAACCGGTATACCAAATTTGGAGCAAATCGAATGATTCTGCATGAAAAACCCATTTATCTGAATTAAGAGGGGTGGACTAACCCCGTTTTTCCCCCTTTATCTTTAACCAATGAACTCCCAAAACAAATCAGGGAAGTTCCTTAACATAATAAACCGGTATACCAAATTCGGTGCAAATCGAATGATTCTGCATGAGCAACCCATTTATCTGAATTAAGGGGGTGGACTAACACCCCTTTTCCCCCTTTATCCTTAACCAATGAACCTCCAAAACTAATCAAGGGAAGTTCCTTAACATAATAAACCGGTATACCAAATTCGGAGCAAATCGAATGATTCTGCATGAAAAACCCATTTATCTGAATTAAGGGGATGGACTAACCCCGTTTTTCCCCCTTTATCCTTAATCAATGAGCTCCCAAAACTAATCAGGGAAGCGCCTTATCACAATGAACCTAGAAAAAAATTTTGAAGCAAATCGGATGTTTCTATCAAGAGTTATCGCGTTACGTACATACATACATACGTACGTACGTACAGTACGTACGTACATACATACAGAACGGGCGGGCACATTAGCTCTCAGGCTTTGATAGCCTGTGAGCTAAAAAGAAAAAAAAATTGCCGTTTTAGCAGAAGTTACTACTTTTGTTATTCATGATTTTGTGTACGGACCTATCGTTAGAGGGGACATTCCAACCCCACCCCCTTGGCTAAGCCACTGTCGGCAGAACGGGGATAGGCAAATCACCGTCCCGCTTGATACTATTTTCTTATTTTGGACAAATCTAAAAAGTTAACATGTAAAAAAAGAAAAAAAAATTGCCGTTTTAGCAGAAGTTACTACTTTTATTATTCATGATTTAGTGTACGAGCCCATCATTTGGGGTGAGATTCAGACCCTCGTTCAGACCCCACCCCCTTAGCTACGCAACTGTCAGCAGAACAGTGATAGGCAAATCACCGTCCTGCTTGATACTTATTTCTTATTTTGGACAAATCTTAAAAAAAAAAAAAAAAAAAAAAAAAAAAGATTTTTGGAAGGCAATAAAATCGAGTAAAACTGTTAAATCATAAATTTTAGCAATATAATCACGTATTTCCAAGTGAAATCAACTGTAATCAAGTGTAATCAGGTATAATCACATGTAATCTAGGTGTAATCAGGTATAATCACATGTAATCTAGGTGTAATCAGGTATAATCACATGTAATCATAGTAATCAGCTGAATCAGCTGTAATCAAGGTGATTTCGTAATCTCGTACACGATTTCGCCCATTGAGAGACCCCTCGTCGAAAACATAGCTGACGTTGTCTATTAGACCCTAGGGAGAGTCCTAACTACCGTGCAAGGCACTCTCGTTACCAGCGTTTATCGACCTCGGCTGTTGTAGTATTTTCCCAGTGTGCTTTGCGCTAATCAGCTGTTGATGTGCGAAAGTTAAAAACGAAACTGTAGGTTGTTTATTTATGTGAAATTTGTTTGAACTCTTAGCTAGTTGGTCTAATTATGATAATTGAAGTGTTATATATCTTTCAGTTATCTTAATTATGTCTGCTAGCTGAATTAGGATTAATGCAAAGTTCCTTCGTTTGCCCTGGCTTTGATGTAAAATTATTTCGTCTACTTTGAATAGTAAGTGCAGCAAAATTTTCAGGTTTATTATCGGTATCTATACTTTGTATAAACTTGTTATTGTGGAAGAATGTTCTAAAAACTAAATATCAAACTGTATTTAATAATTTTCTGATTGAATTTATTGGCAATTTTTTAAGCAACTAAGGACTTGTATATTGAAGAAATGATTGCCTTTATCCATAAGTGTATTATTTTATGCATATCTTAATGTAACTGATTTGTTAGATAGTGGTCTGTGATTGTAGTTAAAATTCTTGCCTCGCAATTCAAATGTTAATGTTACTACCCCCCCGAGATACGTTTAAAGTAAATTTATTAAAAATTGACGTTATTTTCTGTTCGTTTTTTTATCATTTTAATCGCTTCAAAGGCAGTGGTTCAGTTTCGGACCGCGTAATTTTAATTCCTAAGTGCCATATTGGCACTAGAATTTCGGAATAAAATTTTCCTTTTATTAAGCATGTGAAGAAAGGCTTTTATTTATTTTCAAATAAATTTGTTTGTGAATTCTGATGTCGTTCAATCATTTTACAAATAGAAGCACTTTGCCCCTGACAGGGTTAATGCATATGTGTATTTCAAATAGTAATTAAGTAGTTTTGAAGTTTTCAGGGTTCACGTGGTCCTTGAAATTTTTAAAAATAATTTTTGGTCCTTGAAAGTCCTTATTTGTTTTAAAAATCTGCTAAAAGTCCTTAATTTTGCTGGTACTTCACTGTGCCAACAATGGCATTAAAAATGTTAATTATAGTAACCCTTATTTTTATTTTTTTTTTGCTTTGTTTATTTTAACTGCAAAGTTAATAGTCATATTAAAGGCAGTGGCAGAAGTATTTATATATGTATAATTATATAAATGCTATAGCATAGATATATTATATTCATTAATACAGTATATTTATATTATGTTCATTCTGGTGGGCATAACAAACCACTGGAAATAAAACTGCCAATGTTAATATCATTTATTGCTAAAAGCCGTCAATTTGATGCTATGTATTTAATAAATGTATATGAAATTAGGGTACTACTTAGTTATCCTGTCAACCAGAAATCTATCGCCAAACTATAAGATTAAATGACAATAATGGTTGATTGTAAATGTCAAATTCACTTGATTTTAAGCAAGTTACAGGTGTTTATGTCATCAAGTGATTTTTATTTCGACGTTTTATTTGCATTTTTATTAATGTTATACTAATTTATTTGTTCTTTCATTATTTAAAATAAAAATTATATCAGTTTGTATAATTTGGCGAAATAGGTCGACAGGATAGCTAAGTAGTACCGAAATTAGTGTTTTGTATCACCTTTATGATAAATCAAATTGAAGATTGTCAACCATTTTTGGCGATCTATCTATCTGGTTGGATAATACACAAGTACCATTTTACTCTCCTATTGTTTGTTAATCGGCAGTGAAACTCTTCTGCATTTCGGTGAATTTCTGATTTTTTTTTTAAAAATCGTAAAAAAATTCATTTAGATTTCCTCCCTTCCAAAATTTTGCTTCCCTCTTTCCCCAACACCAAAATACGCAAAGTTTCAATTTTTTAAAACTATATAATTTTTTAAAAACTGTTTCTGCTGTTTTTATTACTTTATTGTAATGATAAATAATCGACCATCGACTCTTTCCACTTCTCAAAATTAGAGCTTTTCTCCTTTGCCCTTCTTAGCAAACATGTACTGTTTGTGTAATATTTTTCAGTTTGAATATTACTCACTTGATGGCATCACAAGTATTTGAAAAGCCTGTCATGTAAGCAAATTATACTTTTCTGATAAAAACAGAACAGTGTCAAAAATGTGTAGTGTGTGTATGTAACTGGTGTTTGTTTGTTACGCGTAAAATTAAAGATTAATTAAGGCTGTTCTAAAATCCAAAAGGGCAACTTTATGACATAAGTTTAAATTTATTTTTGCTCGGAAATGCATGAAACTAGCATGTGTTGTTGCTCAGAAACTATGTCATCGAACTATTTTTTCAGTTTTTTTTGCAAACGCAATGATCTTTCAGAAAATTGTGTTAAAGTGGGTGTTTTGAACTGAAGTTCCTGAAGAAAGCAGAAAAACCAGTCAGCAAAGGGAGGAAAACGTGTTTGTCATGTGATCAAAATGTCTTATAACTCAATATGTAATATATTTATCAAAAAATGGAAAACATAGTTCGATTCCAAATTGCTTCCATAGTCAGGCCTTCCAATTTTATATCTTTCCGTTAAAAAAATGAATTTGTCAATGTGTCAAAACGTTTTGCACTTGTTGAGCAGAGCAGTTGAGAACAGCCTTAATAGACCTGGAGGCAGCTACACAGACCATCACCTCATCGAATTGGTGTCTGAAACTCTAGGATTAGACAGAACTTGATTAGCATATTGAAATGCAACTGGTCTGACAAGTCATATCTTGGTGGAAACCACTTGCAGACCTGATTTTAATCGTTGATCGGTAGGTTTATCATGGTGTTTTCTTGCACCTAAAGGTATGAAGACATGGTGGACTGGGAGCAGGAAAACCCAATGGTAATAAGATAACTACTAAAATCGGGTTTGCAGGTGTCTTCCACCAAGATATGACTTGGCCGACCAGTTGCATTTTAATATGCGAATCGAATTTTAACTAATCCTGGAATTTCAGCCGTCAACTCGATGAGGTGGTGGTTTGTGCAGTCGTCTCCCAGCCTATAAGTATCTACATGGCCAGCTCAACCTTGAGGATGTGATTATTTATTAATTAAAAATACTATAATTTGTAAATCTTTAGCATAGTAAATAAATAAGTTATCTAACAAACTCCAGCTCCCTCCAAGAAATAAAAAAAAACTCTCCATTCTGCTTCTGCTGCCCCCCGCCTCTCGGCCTCAGTTCACCCCAAGTTTAAAATTGTTAAAGCAATTTTTAAAAAACATTTTGCTCCATCTGTTACTTTATTGCAACAATAAATAATCAATCATATAATTTTCTTCCATCCTCACTCGAAATTGTTTCACCTTCTTACCAAGAATAAAAATTTAAAGCCTTTAAAACTTTGTCATATTTTTTTTTTGTCCTATTTGTAAATCTTTAGTAAGGTAAATAATCAGTTATCTAATAATGCCCTCCCCCCCCCCAAAAAAAAAAAAATCTTCTCTTTTTTTCCCCTCCTCAGTTCACAAAGTTTAAATTTTTTAGAAATATACATTTGAAATAATAAATCACTATGTAGTATTTTATATTTTTATTCACACACACACATATGTATATACTCATATATCAGTGTTTATGCATATAGTATATACATATGCTGCATATATGTCTAGCAAAGACCTTTGCTTTCATAATTGCAACCATTTCATAACTGCAATTGCAGGGGCCCCTGTAACCAGGAAGTACCCATCTTTATAGTAAAATCATTAAGCATTATTTCCCCCCTCCCTCCCCCTTTTGAAAATCAAAAAAATTATCAGTTATGTGATATTTTCTATTTATTTTATGTGTACATTAGTTTTTATATGAACGTTGGATACAGATTTTTTTTTTTTTTAATTCTCCCCCCATGTCATTAAAGGTGATAAGGTGATGATAAAGGTGAAAGGCCCTCTCCGCATAGCGCTTCATATTTTTTATAGTGGTTGTTTTCCACTTGCCACACTTTTTAAAGCAGGTAGCACCATCTTTTGACGCCAACAGGAAATATTTTCACCTGAGGTCCCTTTTTAAACTTTTCTTTTTTGAGAAAAATTCCTTTTTTTTTTTTGGTAAGAGAGAGTTCTGATTTCAGATTTGATGTTCCATACTGTACTTAAATCGTTATACCTGACCACTTTTTATTTAAAAGCTGCTCATATGCTTAAGAACATATAGAAGATTTATTTTGTTTTTCCTAATAGAAAAATTGCAATAGATATTGTCAGCTAAAAATCCCCTAGAGAAGATAATACAATACAGGAAACATCTTTTTTCCTCTACATATAGTTCTTGATTTAATACATCAGTTTATAAAATTTGTGGATAAATAGGAAAGATTTCAGAATTTTAATTTAATATTTATTTTTCAATTGCTAAGATAGAAGAATTTTTGTTTATTGAACTTTTGGTGGTTTTATTTCTGAACTGCTGGATGATAGATGAAAAAAATTCTCATACAAACAGATCTAATATTTTCCAGTATAGGTAATGTAATAAACACATTTAAGAAATATGTTTAATGGCACATAAAGCATATATTTTCTCCATTAACATTTAGATTACTTTTCTAAAATTATGAAACGTTTTCAGAAAAGCAAACAGAAGGAACATATTTTCAACAATGTATGTTTAATGATGTAAAATTGATATGAAGTATTACTTATCAGCAATGCTAGTTGACTTTGCAAATACCTATGCAAGGAAATAGAGATGAGTATAAAAGAAAAATAGGAAATTATATTGTAACTAATTACTTTTTCTCAAACATTAGTTGATATCTTATTTTTTGTAATACAGTCAGGGTTGTCTTTTTACCAGTAAAAACTGGTTTTTACCAGGACATCGTAAAAACTAGGTTTTTACCAGTAAAAACCTGGGAAAAAGTGGTAAAAACCTAAGGATAGAATAAACTCTCTCTTCAAATTGAATTTGCTGGTGCAGGTTGAGTACTCCAGCAGGACACAGATTGGTAAACAGTACTAACATTTGTACAAACTACATTATGTGATAATATTTGTAAGTGTTTGGTTTTTATTAAAACGATTAAGGTTTATTAAGTGTGATAAAAGTGTACTTATAATCTTTAAGTAAAAATTTGTAAACTAGTCACCATTAAGATAAATATAATAAATATTGTAATGTGAATTCTGATAATAATAGTTATATGATAAATAAATTATTAAAGAATTATTGTATATTTATACAATAATATATTTAAAATTTTGAATTCTTGTAGTAGGAAAACAGGGATGAAAGTTTACCGGGCCTTTTCATATTCCTTAAAACCCCCTATTCTCGTATAGCATTCTTTTACTAACCTAATCAGAAACTAAATTAGGTGAATATTTTTATAGTGGTATTAAATACCCGGAAAACTTTCATCCCTGGAAAAATGAAAAATTAATAGATAAATTTTTTAAAAAGTGGCAAAAACAGCCAAACTAATAAGTTTTTCAAAGGTGGTAAAAACATGTTTTTCCAAAGACGGTAAAAACCATGGTTAAAACTGGTAAATACCATCCAACCCTGAATACAGTAGACTCCCTCAAATCCACACAGCTTGGGACCAGAGGTTGTGCAGATTTTAGAATTTTGTGGATTTCTGGTCATCGCTTTGTTTACATTTTTTAAACAGTAATTTGAATGCAATACTGTAATCAAAATTATAATTAGAGTAAAATAATTAAGTAAAAAAATGAAGTAATAAAGTAAAATAATAAAAATTAAGATAATTTTAAAAATGGCTAAATTATTAAAAGTAAAGGTCAAGTAAATAATAATGCATAATAAAGATTTGCATTTTTTTTTTCTAATTATTCATTGAAACTTGCCTCATAAAGATACACTACTAATTCACATCAAAATCATAAAATAGGGAAGTTTTATTTCAGATTTAGCCAAATTTAATAACCAAAAAAGAAATTGTGATCACCAGTATCCAGCAAAACCTTAATTTTTTTTTCAGAAATAAATCTATACTCCTTAAAGAAAAAGCATGAGTTCAATCATATGAACAAGAATTACATATGAAAATGTATATGGAATGATATAAAAATAAAAACTCTTAATTTTTTCCCCTACATTTGAACTGAAAAGTTTCATTGTTTACATTTGTGATGATGTGTGGATTTTAGGGAGTCTACTGTATAATAATAATTTTTTTTTTTACTACAAGAAGTCTTCAAAATTTTTAACAGCATTCTACGTTATGAAGTATAATTTGTAATGATTATTCAGAAATCAAACTACTTTTTAGAAGCAAAAAGTCATTTAAAATGAAACATTGGACAGCTTCAGATTATTAGTTTTATTTATAACTTGCATCAATTTGATAATAAATATTGTCCATTAAAAAATTTGAGTGAAAACTTTGCATGTTATAATCAAAGAATGCTTGGGAGGGAAAATCAGTTTGTATAATCTATCTATATATTTTTTGTATTTAATCGTTTCTGTGCACATTTAACTTTTCTAAATGTTTATATCCTTATCATATCAAATAACGACATGAACTAATATTCAAAAACTTCTATTTTAACATTCTAGTGTATGTACACACAAATGCAACTTAGCATTTTCCAAAATTAATGACAGTGATTTGCCACTATTATGTATTAAAAATTTGAAATAAAAAGTCAACGAGTTTATTTTTTTCCTTTCTTCTATTCAAATATTTATTACTATAATGATTTCTTGTCATCTAATAATTATTACTTATGCAGCATAAGGGTTTAAATTGTAGAAATAGTGTCCATAACAAAGTAATATTATTTTTATAGTTGAGCTTCTTGAGATATTAGGCTATAGAGAAATACTAAAAGTTTATTTTATTAATGAACACTTACATTACGCTATTGCTTACTGAGACAAAAATGATTAAAGAATGTTTTTTTACAGTTTTTCTTTGAAAGGTAAAAAATACAAAGTAAATAAATTAAGTAGAGGATCTTTATAACACAAGACTTTGCACCATATAGAATTTTGCATTATATAGATCATTGAAACTTACCTTGTAAACATGGCCAAATAGGTCTGGAACATATCAATGTATAGTAGAAGATCTTTATATTGCATTCTTCAGGACAAAAAGTTTGTGCAGATTATAAATTTTTGCATAATACAGATCATTTCATATATTGTGAAATTACCTTACAAACATGATCAAAATACAGACGAACAAAACATTACATTACTTATTTCCAAAAAAAAAAAAATTAAATTATATAGATAAAGAGGAAATAACGTTTGAAATTTAGTCCTCTAGAAGCTAGCAACATTTCTACAATATAAATTGCAGGCTCTTCTTAAGTGTAAAATTCATTGTTTACATTTCAGAAGCTGTGTGTTATATGGAGAATTGCGTTATAAAGATCTTATACTGCATTTATTTTTTATAAAAAAAAATATGATTGGAACATTTTCTTTATAAAGTTATTAACAATGCTTAATTTTATATTTTGCTTTTTGAAATTGCTGCCCCACCAGTAGCTGAGAGGTTCTGCTCTCGAAGCTGGTAGACGGGAGGTGCTGGGTTCAAACCCAATCGTTCAGATTTTTCCTTGGTTTACTTCGAACCCTGAATCCTTTGTATAAATACGGGTTAGGTTCCTTTAGAAAGACCCCCACGGAGGGCACTCCCCACCTTTAGGCCTAAATTCCTTGTGTTGATAATTGGCTGTCATAAAACAACACCAACACCTTTTGAAATTGCTGTGACAATAACACTGAAGAAGCAGTATGAAATTATACAAAAGTGCACTATTTTACTATAGTAATACCAGACAGCTTGTTCTGAAAACTTTTTTTTTATGCATCATATCTCTAGAATCTGTTTACAGTTCTATCATTGCTCCATGCTCTTTTTAAAGATTTCTACTAGTATAGGAAGAAATTTCAATACAAATTCAGATTGTTGACACTTTTTAATAATACACAATTTTCAGAAGAAAGTTTTATAAACAGTTTTTGTTAAATGAGTTAAAAATAAATGAATCATAAGCAGGGTTGGCAAGTTTCTGCCAGAGTGGTTAAAACCAGCGGTTATAACCGGTTAAAACCGGCATGGCAGAAACTAGTTTCTGCCAGTAAGTGGCAAAAACTGGCAGAAACTCAGAAATAATATTAATAAGAACTTTAATGTGCAATGATTCTTAATTCATACATGTATTTGATGTGTAAACAATTAAGTTAAAAATTTAAATTAAAGATTATGAATAATATTCAAAGTTGTAAAAAAGTTTCAAAATTATCATATAAATATGCTTTGTTTATATAATAATAGGTACTAATTTTTTTTCACTTGAAAAACAGAAATTTTCAATGGTAGTCTGATGCTGTACAAGTTTAACTATTTTATATTATTGTTTAGAGTTGAATTTTTATTTAAAAGTAAAAAAGGAAATTTACAAAAAAATCTGTGATATTTTAACAAATGTATTTTTCAGAGTATTTTTAAATAAATAATGCAATGCAATAACTTAAAGATTATGATTCTTGTGAAAATATATAAGTAAATAATTGAAGCACAATAAATAACAGAAAAAAAAATTTAATGAAATATCTTGCACAATTATTTTACAATATTGAAAGAACAAAATTGCCACTCAAATATACTATTATTACTTTTTCCACAGAACATTCCGTAGCATAGGACAAAATTTTGCTAATCTTTCTGAACACACTGTTTCTATGTTTTGAATGAAAGAAAAGTTTGAAAATATTCTTTCAAGACTATCATTACTTGCTGGCAATGTCATTATTGAGGATGCAAATTTGAAAAATCCTATTTTCACCAGTATTCGTTTTTAAAGATGACCACCACACAGAAGATAAGGGCAAGACATTTTCTAGGGCTTCCTTGGAGAAATATGTTTCTGAGGCAGGAGTCGATTTTGCTTCAAAGGATATTATATGTGGCACAAAATTGGGATTAATATCAGAAAGCAATTTCCTTGCCTCATATGTCAATTTTGATCCCATTATGCTCATATGTCAATTTTGATCCCATTATGCTCATATGTCAATTTTGATCCCATATACTTAGGATGAAGTAAATAAGTTAGCATATGGTAGTCGGTTATTACTGTATCAAATCTGCTTTGAACCTTTGTAGTTGTTTGTTTTGTAAATGCAAAATGTGGTTGGAACATTTTCAACTAACAGTCTTAATAAAAAAAGCTAAAATCTTTAACAACGATTTTATGCACAAATAACATACAGACACGACAAAAATATCCCATATAATCGTTTTTTGTTTTGTCTGTACGTTATTTGTGCGTAAAATCATTGTTAAAGATTTTAGCTTTTTTACTAAAATTCGCACAAAGTTTGATCTATTATAACAGTCTTAAATTGAAAAAAAAAAAAAAAAAAGTCAGATTTGTTCCTTTGAATACTGTATTTAAATGAAATGTTTTTTAAATTCATGGAATTACAAGATCTGCATATAACTATAACATTTCTATGAGAGATAATTTATAGTGTTATTATTAAATTAATACGTTAAATTACAGAAAATTATTTTGATCAAGTACTGAATATTTTTCTTTTCTTTTCATTGTTTAATTTAAAATAAGTATTGGATATAGTTTTGTATTTGATTTTTAAACTGAAATTTTAAAATACTCTAATAATTGTTTACATATAAAATTATATAACCATACTATAACAAAAATTTTATCTGTTACATTACTCATTTTTTCTAATACAAATCTATTTATTTTTTAATTAAAACTACCCACAATATTTCATTTGCTATTTATACGGAATAAAATGTACTTAAGGAATTTAATACTGGTAAAAAAGTCTCATATTATGTCATGAAATATGTTTATGCCAGTTGTTGCCAGTTTCTGCCGGTTAAAACCGGTTATAACCAGTTTCTGCCACTGGCAAGGCAGAAACCCTTTTTTGCCGGCAAATAGCCAGCCCTGATCATAAGGAATATGTAATGAAATGGCTATACATAAATGTAACGGGGTTAAATAGAAATCCTTATCTGTGACAAAAGCAATGACAACAACACATAAATGGAAACTTTGTTTTAATGTTTTCTTACTGATATTTCATATTTATGTAGATGTTGCATAGATTATAGAAAATGCTATGTATAATTTACAAAAAGATGGTCGAAACCTGCTGCAATGTTCATAGTTTATAAAACTGTGGATGTGGATTCTGGATTACGTGTGTATGTTTTAACCCTAATAAAAACAAAGGATTTGTTATATATTTAAAGGCTCTAAATAATTTATTCACAAAATAGAAATTCTTATCTCTGACAAAAGCAATGGCAACAACACATAAATTAATGGAAACTTTGTTTTAAGATTTTCTTACTGATATTTCATATTTAAGTGGATGTTGCATATATTGTAGAAAATGCTGTGTATTATTTACGAAAAGATGTATGAAACCTGCTGCAATGTCCATAGTTTATAAAACTGTGGATTCTGGATTACTTGTGTATGTTTTAACCCAAATAAAAACAAAGGATTTGTAATGTATTTAAAGGCTCTAAATAATTTATTCACAAATATCTCTCTATCTTTCCCATTTTGCAAAACTGCATTTCCTGCGTGCGACGTTCGTGTTGCGTCATTGGTCACGTGGTTTTGTTTTTCTTACGGGAACTGATAAAGCTCTGGGTACGAGAGTAGCCTGCACGATAGTTAGGACTCTCCCTAGAGTCCAGTGACGTTGTCTCTGTTTATACATCAGTGTTTAGATATGATAAAATTTTGAAAGTATTTATTTTAAATACTATTGATACGTGTTTTTAAATCCTTGATCACGGATTACATCGTGTACGGAGAAGTTTCTAGCGCAGTAAATCATTATTTTACTGCCAAAAAGCTCATCAGTTTAAGTCCAACTGTTGTATTATTGAAGAAAGTAATGTGAGTTCATATATAATTATATTTCTCTTTTTATTATATATGTGTGTTTAAAATGTGTTTTTGTAAGCACTTATAATTGAAGTTTGATGTATATATTTTTTTAATTAATGCAGTACTGTGGTATCAGCTCATTGGTGGTATCTAGAAAAAAAGTGTTAAAAAAAAAAAAAAAAGTTTAGTATTGTTCTCAGTGTATAATCAGTAAGTGTAAGCCTGCTTTATATATTATGGAGAATAGAACTCATTTTCTGAGATATTATAAAAGTGAATCAAAGACTAACTAACATCTTGCACCCCCCCCCCCTTCTTTAAAAATTTAAATACTCTTTTTCAAGTATCTTATTTTTTGAGAATACTCTCTCTTTTCAGCTCTAGGTTGTGAGGTGGTCTTTCTGTGAGAGTAGTTCTCAATTTTTATATAAAACAAAAGTATTTATTTTTAAACAGCAAAATTAAATATATTCAGTTTAAAAATATATGTATATTTGTTTTAAACAATGAAAATGATAGTACTCATTATAGTACAGGTTATTTTATTGTCGTACACATTTGATTAACTTCATTTTAATTTAGCAATTATAGATTGCTCTGTTTACTTTTATAATTTCTTGTATATAAAACTTTTCTGATACTGGTATAAATGAAAATATTTACTGAAAACAGAACATTTTAATACTGTTATTATCCAAACATGTACAATTAAAATAACTTTCCAAATCCCAAATGAACTTCAAATATTAACTTAATATGTATAAACTAAAGCAGTTATTGAAGATATCATCTTCCGGAGGTGAAGGGGCTGAGTCAAGAAGGATCATTTTGGATTTTGATGACAGCTGGGTACACTTGCGAGGCAGGATTTTCTTTTGATTTTCTGTCAGTGAGTGTAACTTGCTAGTTCATACTGGATGTTCTTCCATATCACAAGAATATATATCAAACTTGTTGTCAAAGTCGTACTTGCTGTTTCCAACACAACGTCCACACCACTCTGGCTGATGATCTAGTTTCATTTACAGTTTGTTAATATTAAGTTCATTTGGGGTTTGAAAGTTATTTTATCTGTGCACTTTTGGATAACAGTTCTATTAAAAAGTTCTTTATTTTTATTTAGTGTTTTTTTATTAAAATACAATAAGAATTCTAAAATTTGTAGCAACTAAATTAAAATGGAGTGATTCATATGAGTTTAATATTTTCAATGTTTAATAAAGGAATAAAGCACATGTTGTAAATACCATAAGAAAGTTTTTTTTTTTTTTTTTTTTATCTTCCCTAACTATCACTAAATAGCAAATTTTATGTATGAAGTTAGTCTCCCTACATTAAAAGTTTTATTAATCCCCCCCCCCCCCCATTTTTTAATCCTCATTCATGTTTTATTACAGCAAGTGAAAACATCAATTTTAGTATTGTTGCTGTTTAACCCCTTGATGGGCAGTGATGGCATCAACTAATTTTAATCCCTAATTGTCACATTGTCATTTGATTTTGGATTTTTTTTATAGCGTTGTCATTTTTGATCCAACCAAAATATAATCATAGTTTTTTTACACCCTAAATTTTATATATTTAACTCCATTTTGTCTGAATTTATATTTTTCTGTGAAAAAATCGTGAAAAGTTGTTGATGACATTTTCTTGTTCTTTCATAATTAATTATTCATAAATAATCATAATTAATTGTTTCATTTCATTATTAAAAAGTAAATAATAGTTCTTGGTGTCCAAACTTTTTGAAATTTTTATTGGTTTGTTTTTTCATGTTTGATTGTTTCATAATAAACAAATAAATAGTCCTTGTTGTCCATTCTTTTTGAAAGGTTTGTTGATTATAATTGTTTTTTCATGTTTGGTTGTTTCATAATTTAAAATAAAATAAACAAATTTTGTTGTCCAAACTCTGAAATTTTTATTGGTTATAAATATAACGTTTTTGCAGCCAGTGTAAAAATTTTGAATTATATGGATCACATTTCACACATCATTAAATTTACCTTATAAACATGACCAAATGTGTGACAAATATCAACAGTTAAAGATTGTTATTGAAAAAATATTCCAATTACTTACCAATTTTATTTTTTTATTTATTCCTTGTTACCATTGAATGGTGCAGAATTTTTGTTTAAATAATTCTTTAAAATTGTAAACAATAGGTTTTACATGACATTTCTACATGAGATTTTTTACTAAAAAATCCAAAAATATAGAAAACGGAAATTCTACACAAATCTTTAAATTAAAAATCAAGGACTTTCATTGGCCCAAAACAAAAAAAATTGAAGCTTCAGTAGAATTGATAAAAAAGGAAAGTCACTGGTCCGCAGTCATCATCACTGGCCGACTACATAAGATTCTATTATGTCCCTATAAGGGTATTCTTCACTCGCTTGAAAACGCCTGCTACCTAATGTTAAACCAATGAGCAGGTTGTTTTTGAATTTCTCGGTTAAATTTGAATATTTTTAAATGATTTTTTTTTTTTTTTTTTTGCATAGGAGAGCTGAGCTTGATCTTTAATATGACTGTTTTTTACTCTTTCGACTTCGGTTGCAGATTTTTTCAATAAAGGTACAAAAAAAATTAAAAATATTCAAATTTAAATGAGAAATTCGAAAACAATCTGCCCAACATTACAGTGGGTATTTTCAAGTGAGTTAAGACTCCCCTCCCTTAATCCTTTGAGTGATCCCCCACTCTACCTCATAGAATATAAAACAAACTTCCTTTGCAGTTATCCAAAATTTTCAGCATAGTAAAATGTAAGATTATAATTTTCTAAAAATTAAATAAACTACATAAACAAAAACTGTAAAATTATTAATTAGATATTTTATTTCCAATTATTTATTTCAACTGGCTGTAAGATTTAATGCAATTTTAATAATATTATTATTATTTTAATAAAATAAAATTGTTTGATTTACTTGTCAGAGAGGGGGGGGGGGGGGGTACCTACGGGTCCTGCGGAACACTCAATTTTTCAAATTAGTGGTCCAATTGAATTTTTAATGGTCTCTGCCAAGGATTTTGAATGCTGTTAACGACCTACAAATTAAATAAACTAATAAATATAAATAAATTAATATATATAATTAAATAAACTAATGATATTATGCATTTTTTTAAGGCTTTCATTTTTTAAGTACAAGTTTTAAACATTCAAATGGCCAGGAAAGGGGGTGGGTGAATTTCAGGGTGGGGAAGAGAAATTTGGAAAATTTTAAAATAACAAATAATCGAATGTACCAATCCCTAAACTTTCTTCTATTCCATACACGTTAATACTTTAAAATTCACTAGTGTGCCAAAACTAAATGGCAATCTATGCCCATCATAACATGTGAAATTCTGAATATATGAAATTCTGTGCATTAGTTCTTGAGATATGACTATTGCTACAATCATGTAAATCTTGCAAAATGCAACATAGCAGTGCCACCTGTGTTGCTGATTAGGTTTTGGTGTAAATTGCCAAACTTATGTCAATGTCTAACTGAATCTGAAGTTTGATGAAAATGGGTTTATTTGTTTTTAGGATACAGCTATTATGAAAATCTTGAAAAATGCAGCATAGCAGCGCCACCTGTTGGGCAATCTACACCAAAACGTAATCAGCACAATTTAATATCAAGGACTAATTGAATCTGAAGTTTGATGAACATCCATACATTCGTTCTTATGATAGAGCTATAGGGAAGTTGCAATCAGCTGACA
Source organism: Maratus speciosus (assembly GCA_963932465.1). NCBI lineage: Eukaryota > Metazoa > Arthropoda > Arachnida > Araneae > Salticidae > Maratus > Maratus speciosus. The sequence continues at coordinate 90,416,983 of OZ010786.1, read as the reverse complement.
CAAACACAATTATCATTTCAAACATATTTCACACCTGGTTTTTCAAACAGCGGATCATATATGCGCATACACATATGACAAAAGAATAGTAATGCCAAACATTGACATATTTCGGAATTAAACATTTTAATAATCATCAGGGGTGATTGTGTTCAGGTAATATACCTGAATTCAGGTAAAATACCTGAATTCAGGTATTTATTTAATTTTCAATACAGGAATTCTGTTTTTCTGATAGTTAAATAAATTAAGTAAGGCTAAAATATCAATTTTGTATGATTGTTAAATATAATTAAAATATGACTGTTAAATATAATTAAAATTTATATTTTTCATATTGAGAGGATTGGACCTCCCTGCAATAAATTATATGTTCTCTCTAATATACAAAAACTACTTTCGCTACAATTTCATATTATTTAATGATTTTAATAACAACTTTGTATTTTCATAAAAATATGAAAAGAGCAAGTTACAAATAAAAAGAAAAAATTTTAATGTAAAGAACAAATTACAAATAAAAAGAGAATATTTTGGTTTAATCAAAAATGACAATGCTATTAAAAAATCCAGAATCAAATGACAATGTGACAATTAGGGATTAAAATTAGTTGATGCCATCACTGCCCATCTAGGGGTTAAACAGCAACAATACTAAAATTGATGTTTTCACTTTCTGTAATAAAAAATGAATGAGGATTAAAAAATCGGGGGGGGGGGGGAATTATAAAACTTTTAATGTAGGGAGACTAACTTCATGCATAAAATTTGCTATTTAGTGATAGTTAGAGAAGATTAAAAAAAAAAAAAAAAAAACTTTCTTATGGTATTTACAACATGTGCTTTATTCCTTTATTAAACATTGAAAATATTATACTCATATGAATCACTTCATTTTAATTTAGTTGCTACAAATTTTAGAATTCTTATTGCATTTTAACAAAAATACACTAAATAAAAATAAAGAACTTTTTAATAGAACTGTTATCCAAAAGTGCACAGATAAAATAACTTTCAAACCCAAAATGAACTTAATATTAACAAACTGTAAATGAAACCAGATCATCAGCCAGAGTGGTGTGGACGTTGTGTTGGAAACAGCAAGTACGACTTTGACAACAAGTTTGATATATATTCTTGTGGTATGGAAGAACATCCAGTATGAACTAGCAAGTTACACTCACTGACAGAAAATCAAAAGAAAATCCTGCCTCGCAAGTGTACCCAGCTGTCATCAAAATCCAAAATGATCCTTCTTGACTCAGCCCCTTCACCTTCGGAAGATGATATCTTCAATAACTGCTTTAGTTTATACATATTAAGTTAATATTTGAAGTTCATTTGGGATTTGGAAAGTTATTTTAATTGTACATGTTTGGATAATAACAGTATTAAAATGTTCTGTTTTCAGTAAATATTTTCATTTATACCAGTATCAGAAAAGTTTTATATACAAGAAATTATAAAAGTAAACAGAGCAATCTATAATTGCTAAATTAAAATGAAGTTAATCAAATGTGTACGACAATTAAATAACCTGTACTATAATGAGTACTATCATTTTCATTGTTTAAAACAAATATACATATATTTTTAAACTGAATATATTTAATTTTGCTGTTTAAAAATAAATACTTTTGTTTTATATAAAAATTGAGAACTACTCTCACAGAAAGACCACCTCACAACCTAGAGCTGAAAAGAGAGAGTATTCTCAAAAAATAAGATACTTGAAAAAGAGTATTTAAATTTTTAAAGAAGGGGGGGGGGGTGCAAGATGTTAGTTAGTCTTTGATTCACTTTTATAATATCTCAGAAAATGAGTTCTATTCTCCATAATATATAAAGCAGGCTTACACTTACTGATTATACACTGAGAACAATACTAAACTTTTTTTTTTTTAACACTTTTTTTCTAGATACCACCAATGAGCTGATACCACAGTACTGCATTAATTAAAAAAATATATACATCAAACTTCAATTATAAGTGCTTACAAAAACACATTTTAAACACACATATATAAAAAAAGAGAAATATAATTATATATGAACTCACATTACTTTCTTCAATAATACAACAGTTGGACTTAAACTGATGAGCTTTTTGGCAGTAAAATAATGATTTACTGCGCTAGAAACTTCTCCGTACACGATGTAATCCGTGATCAAGGATTTAAAAACACGTATCAATAGTATTTAAAATAAATACTTTCAAAATTTTATCATATCTAAACACTGATGTATAAACAGAGACAACGTCAGCTATGTTTTCGAGCAGACGACAAACCAGAGCTCAAATGCGCATGCGCCCATTTTGTGGCTCCCGTGTGCGGCAACAACCGCTCCCCTCCTCAAAATCAATGGAGTTATGAATAAAAAGGAGGAGACATAATGTCCTATCTTGGATGTTAATCTAAGGTCCGAGCATAGAAGTACCAAAACGAGAAGGAAGACAAGAAACCGGATTAGCTTTGAAGCGCGCAGGGGCTGACGGGATTTAATGAAGACGCTTGCAACCCCCCTAACGCTTCACCTTATTATCCAATGGACTTTGTTACTATCAGCCCTTTTGCCGCAAGTGCTCATGGAGATTAACGAAAACGTTTTGACCACGTGGTCAAGGTGAAAACTTCTAGCGTAAAGAAGGGAAGGCCCCGTAGACGTAATGCAAAACTCTCTCCAGCCAGTGAAACAGTTCATACGGAAAGCAGCGGTAGCCGCCCTTCTTATCAGTTAGAAGTTCTTTGGGTAAATGGAGGATATTCCATCTGCATTTTGATCACGTGATCAAGGTAGAAACGTCTAGCTTAAAGAAGGGAAGGCTCCGTAGACGTGTAATGTAAATCCCCGCTAGCCAATGAAACAGTTCATCAGGCAAAGCAAGGACAAGGATATTACAAGGATAGCCGATTTCCACACTATATATTCTAGGTGCTATAAGGAAAGGACAGCTGACGTCACTGTTGGTTGAATTACTGTTGGTCAGCAAGAAAAACCTGTTCATTCATTATGACTCCCACCTGTACACATAAGCTAGGGAAATTTGATTGGTCTACGTGTAACAGGTCTCTGATATGATTGGCCTACATCGCCAAGACTATTCCTGCAATGATCGTTATGACAAAAATGAGATTGGTAGATTGGTTGATGGAAGTGTTTGTTTGTAAACATGCCCTTTCCTTATAGTGAATATATAGATTTTTTTTATATCAAAAATGTTTCTTCATTATGTCTAGAATTGCTAGATTTACAAATCTTCGATTCTTTAGATGCCTGCGGGGCTTATTCTCGGATTAGCCGTAGGTATTTGTAAAGGTAAATTTATTTTGCAAAACCGTCAGCAAAAAAAAGTTAGAATAAGCAATTAACTGACAGGCTAACTGTAAATATATATTTTATTTCGACTCTATCTGTTTTTTACTAAATTTTCATTCTTCATAGAAAATTTTAAGGAGATATAAATTGAGAAAAACTGATACTTTGAAAGAAGAAATTGACTTTCCTTACTTTTAAATTATTAATTGACCACACGCAATGGGCGGAGCTCGCAATGTTTCCCACAAACATTGTGGCATTTGATTGGCTTTTGGTTAACGCTTGTGGGAAAACTCGACGTTGAATGACGTCAGGAATGCTTGTCGTCCATTACTCTAAAAAGTGAATGATAGGTAAACAAAAGGTATACTATTGTGTTTGTTCCCTGCTTATAAAGGCTATACAAGGACTAATTTTAGCGAGTAGAATTATTTCAATGATATATAATCTGTTTAAGAAAAAGAACTGATCAACTAAACACAACTTTTCAAAAGTAAAAAAAAAAAAAAAAAGAAAAGAAAAGAAAAAAAGTGAAAGTTGTGGCTAAAAAATAGTGTGATATCAAATTTCCAAGCTTATATTATTTTACTTATTTAACATTTTTTATTAAACATTTACCATATGTAAGACGAGTACCTAAGTATGCGTTGATAGAAAGCCTTTTCTCCTTTACTAAATACATTATAACGTGTTTCTGAAAATTAAATTTTTCTTAATTATGCATGATGGGCTTGGCGGCCATCATTCCATATTTTCGAACTTCTAATACAGACAGATAAATTAAGAAAGTCTTTTATTTTGAAAAAACAAATTGATTTTTACTGCTTTAACTAATTAATTAACCCCCCCTCCGAAAAAAAAGAATCATAAGATGAAACCTGAAGTTACTTCAGCTTTATTTTAAGACACAAATTTCTAGGCATTCATTTCCATAAATTAAAAGCATAAAATGTTTGCTTTAGCGACAATTTCGAACTTCCGATCTTAACAACGTACTTGTGTGCTTACAAATTTGTGTAAAATATGGAACGATGGCCGCCAAGCCCATCATGCATAATTTAAAAAAAAATTATTTTCAGAAACACGTTATGCTGTATTAAGTAAAGGAGAAAAGGCTTTCTATCAACGCATATTTAGGTACTGGATTTACATATGGTAAATATTTAATAAAAAATGTTAAATAAGTACCATAATATAAGCCTGGAAATTTGATATCACACTATGTTTTAAGCACAACTTTCACCTTTTTAGGGTTTCTTTCATCTGACGAAACCATATTCGTCTCGCTCCTCTGTCTGTCTGTCTGTCCGTCACAGAGCCGGTTCTCAGAAACTATACATGTTGGAGACTTGAAATTTTGCGTACTTATAGCTGGGCACCTCAGATCAAACGACAAATCATAAAATTTTGAAAAAGTCGCACATTTAACCCTTTGGACTCCCGCATGTGTATTCTAAACAATTCTTTCTATGTGAGCCTCTAATTAGGTTGGAGGCGGGAAATTTTGCATACTTATAGCTGAACACATTACATCAAACGACAAACTATAAAATTTTGAAAAAGTTGTACATTTAACCCTTTGGGCTCCCACATGTGTATTTTAAATAATTCTTTATAAGTGAGCCCCTAATTAGGTTGGAGGAGTGGAATTTTGCATACTTATAGCTGAACACCTCACATCAATCAACAAATCATAAAATTTTGAAAAAGTCGTACATTTAACCCTTTGGGCTCACACATGTGTATTTTAAACAATTCTTTCTAAGTGAGCCCTAATTAGGTTAGAGGCGCGAAATTTTGCATACTTATAGCTGAACACCTCACATCAAACGACAAATCATAAAACTTTGAAAAAGTCGCACACTTAACCCTTAGGGCTCCCACATGTGTATTTTAAACAATTCTTTCTATGTGAACCTCTAATTAGGTTGGAGGCGTGAAATTTTGCATACTTATAGCTGAACACCTCACATCAAACGACAAATTATAAAATTTTGAAAAAGTCGCACATTTAACGCTTTGGACTCCCACATGTGTATTTTAAACAATTCTTTCTATGTGAGCCTCTAATTAGGTTGGAGGCGTGAAATTTTGCATACTTATAGCTGAACACCTCACATCAAATGACAAACCATAAAATTTTGAAAAAGTCGTATATTTAACCCTTTGGTCTCCCACATGTGTATTTTAAACAATTCTTTCTAAGTGAGCCCCTAATTAGGTTGGAGGCATGAAATTTTGCATACTTATAGCTGAACACCTCACATCAAATGACAAACCATAAAATTTTGAAAAAGTCGTACGTTTAACCCTTTGGGCTCCCACATGTGTATGTTAAACTATTCTTTCTAAGTGAGGCCCTAATTAGGTTGGAGGGGTGAAATTTTGCATACTTATAGTTGAGCACCTCACATTAAACGACAAATCATAAACTTTTGAAAAAGTCGTACATTTGACCTTTTATGCTTCCATATGTGCATTTTAAACAATTCTTTCTAAGTGAGACCCTATTTAGGTTGGAGGCGTGAAATTTTGCATACTTATAGCTGAACACCATCATGCGACAAATCATAAAATTTTGAAAAAGTCGTATATTTAACCCTTTGGGCTTCCACATGCGTATTTTAAGCAATTCTTTCTAACTGAGCCCCTTTTTAAATTGGAGATTTGAAATTTTGCATACTTATAGCAGAACACATGAGGCCCGGCGACAAATCATAAAATCTTGAAAAAGTCTTACGTTTAACCCTTTGAGCTACCACATATGTATTTTAAGCAATTCTTTCTAAGAGAGCCCTAATTAAGTTGGAGACATTAATTTTTGTATATGTATAGCTGAATACTTCAGACCACACGACAAATCATAAAATTTTCAAAAAGTCTTATATTATTTACTCCTCCGGTACTTGTGTATTTTAAGCAATTTTTCTAACCTCCGCATTTTTCACCTGGTGAGCACTTTTCTACCCCTTTGACCATTTTTTAGGGTTTGGTTCATCTGACGAAACCATATTCGTCTCACTCCTTTGTCTGTCTGTCTGTCGGTCACAGAGCTCGTTCTCAGAAACTATACATGTTAGAGACTTGAAATTTTGGGTACTTATAGCTAAACACCTCACATCAAACAACAAATAATAAAACTTTGAAAAAGTTCGTAATTAACCGAATTGCGGGCGAATTAACTTCTAAAATTAACCAATCCACCTTTTTAAAGCAGGTTCAAACGGACCTTCTCCAAATCATCCACGAGCCGTTGATTCCCAAATTGGCTCAACCGAACTCAGCAATCTGATTGTTCGTTAATATTAATATTTTGGATTACTTTACTGTGATTTTGATCAAATTTAACAAAATAAATCAATTTAAGTCATTATAATAGCATTCTATTTTACATTACACTACTTCATAAGAAAATAAATATAATTTTCTACTATATAAATATCAGTTTTAGCCAATCAGATTGCTAAGCTCGGCCGAGCCAACTTGGGAATTAACGGCTCGTAAATCATCAGTGTTTCTCCTAAGGGTTGCCAGTAAAATCAGCCGATGCACGGTTGCCACGGAGGAAATTAAGCCGAAAAATGAAGTGGACATTTTAAAGCCAAATCGCATATCAGAAAATATTGGTCCGAGAAATTTGTAAATGGAATAGAAAAAAATCTACGCAGAAAAAAATCTACTTTCATTTGGTATAAAGTTCACATTTCTGCGATGTGTATAAGTTAAAATATCCACTAAAAATCGATCGATAAAAATTTAATTTCTTTAATTGGAAAGACAAGGAAAAAAAGGTTTCAATTCGGCGGGAAAGCAGGTAGACATGACGACGCTGCGGTTTTCCATAATAGCATATTTTAATACGAAATTTTAACTTTTAAAATATTAAATTTTTTGATTAAATTTTTTGGCATCCCGATGTGAAATATCTCGCTGATTTCATTGATACCCATATCTAAGTCCTATCTTAATTACAAGCTGAAATATTAATTATTATTTAATTAATCTGTTTATTGCTATCAAATGCGTCGATTAAAATGGAGACACGTGCTTTTTTAACCACGAATTAACTTAAATTAGAAAATCTAATAATTTGCGTGGGGTTTTTGAACAGCGCTATGAGATAAGTATAACTCATTCATCATCAGAAAGTTTACAAGTATTCATACCACTATTTTCGAATAGTAATTTCAGGAAATATCTTGAATTATTGGTTAAGACCGCCACTCGATCTGTTTGAAACTTTAAGATAGTTTATAACACATAAGAAAAAGTGTAAAAAAGAATGGAGTGTGATATTTCGAGGCGGGGGGGAGGGGAGGCTAGAATTATTTTTAAAATCTTAGCGTTTGTTACCGCAGCAAATGTTTTAAATTCTTGTTTAAGACCGCCACCATCCCGACCCATGTATCTACGGAAAGATTGCGTAAAGGAGTTTCGTTGTTCGTCCAGATATGCTTTTGTTAAGAATAGAGTGCATTCCCTGGTGGTGAAATATGGAACTAACATAACCCGATTTTGTTAAAATTAGGAAATCTAACAATTCGATCTGTTTGAAACTTTAAGATATTTTATAACACATAAGATAAAGTGTAAAAAAGAATGACACGTGAAATTCCGGTGAGGGGGAGGGGGGGGGCGCTAGATTTCTATTTATAAAATTAGCGTTTCTGTCCGCTTTAGGTGCCTTTTTTGAGGGAGTCCTGAGATATATGCTACTTATTTAATATAAAATTGTCTAAAGTTTAGTTACCACTATTTCCGAATAGTAATTTCAGCAAATATCTTAATTTCTTATTAAGACCGCCACCACCTCGTGTAACATATCTACTTATAGGTTGTTTAACGGAATTTCCTTCCGATACAGTTTTGTCAATAATAGAGTGCGCTCCCTGGTGGTGGAATGTGGAACTAACATAGCGCGATTTTATTAAAATTAGGAAATATAACAAGGCGATCTGTTTGAAACTTTAAGATAGTTTATAACACATAAGAAAAAGTTTATAAAAATGGCGTGTGAAATTTCGGGCAGGGGAGAGGGCGCTAATTTCACTAATTGATTTATTTCTATTATGTACTTATTTTACAAGGTAGTCACGTGATGTTTCATTGCAGTATACTTCTGAACGGTGTCCTATTTTTAAAAATGCAACATAAATGTTACTTATGCCAGATAAAAATGTCAGAAATATTGATACCACTATTTTCGAATAGTAATTTCAGCAAATATAATAAATTCTTGGTTAAGACCACCACCCCCTCGACTAGCATATTTCCTGATAGGTTGTTTAACGGAGTTACGTTCAGATACAGTTTTGTTACGAATAGAGTGCACTCCCTCGTGGTGGAATGTGGAACTAACAGACCGCGATTTCATTTAAAGCAGGAAATCTAACGAGGCGATCTGTTTGAAACTTTAATATAGTTTATAACACATAAGAAAAAGTTTACAAAAAATGGCGCGTGAAATTTCGGGCAGGTGGGGAGAGGGGGAGGGGCAAAATATTTATTTTTTGTTTCATACCATTTCAGGTGCGTTTTTTTGACGGAGTCCTCAGATACATGCTACTTATCTATATATATAAAATTAAATATAAATATGCCAAAAGTTAAATTACCACTGTTTCCGAATAGTAATTTCAACAATTATCTTAAATTCTTGCTGAAGACCGCCACCCCCTCGAGTAACATATCTACTAATAGGTTGTGTAAAGGAGTTTCGTTCATATACGCTTTTGTTAAGAATACAGTCCGCTCCCTGGTGGTGGAATGTGGAACTAACAGACCGCGATTTCATTTAAAGTAGGAAATCTAACAATGCGATCTGTTTTAAACTTTAAGATACTTTATAAAAAATGATAATGAAGTATAAAGAAGAATGGCGTGTCGCATTTCGAGGGGGGGTGAGGGAGGGGCGCTAGCAAAATTAAGAAATATAGCTGGACGATCTGTTTGAAACTTTAATGTAGTTTATAAAACATAACAAAAATTCTAAACAATAGGCCGCGACAAAAATCATGCTGACCATTATCCCGAATACCATTATACCTCCCCCCCCCCCCAAAGGGGGCACTTTTCTAAATTTGGCAGATACCCGTCATGTGATATATCGTAGCATTTCGGGGGGTGGGTGGCACGAACAAAATTAGGAAATATAACAAGACGAATCTGTTTGAAGCTTTTTACGATAGTTTAGGAAGGGTTTGCCAAAATTTAGTAGATGTTCCATGGCGATAAATGTACTGGACGTTTTGAAAGGAATATTAAGCGAAATCCTTTGTGTGATCTATGATCACACTTAGCCACTTGTTTCTTTTCTTTTTTTTTTCTTTTTGCTTGGCTTTTTTTTACTTTTGAAAAGTTGTTTTTAGTAGATTATAAATACATCAATATTTAACATAGTACACAAGAATTATTTATTTAACATATAAAAATTTGAAAGCTACAGCACAATTTTAAATTATTGGGTTAGAAAATAAAACATTGTCGAAAGAAGGAAAAAAATGGGAGATTTTTTTTTTCCAAACAGGATCTTTATAACTTAAGCATATATTTATTCACGATATTTGTTATATTTATTCAATATTTATTCACGAAAATTATACACGGTCACCAGATACCTATTTTATTTAAAATATAAAAATTTTGGCACAGATGTCATATACGCGTGTATGTCATACTTACCCATATTGGCGCGATTTTTTTCCGACACCAATTTGGCGAAAACATCAACAGCATAAACAACAACATCCGGGTTACCATATCAAGCAAAATAACGACACTTTGGCGCCAGTTAAGTACCCGGTGCGTATATGACATTGGCGTCATAAAAAAATCGCGCCAATATGGGCGCGATATAACATCTGTGCGTATATACAGACCTGTGAAAATTATTAGAATAATTGTGATTTTTTCAGTTATTCTTGATTAATATTCAGGGATGTAGTGGAGGGTATACGGAGGTATACGCCGTATACCCCCTGGATTTTTTTTTAAGGAACACCGTATACCCTCTGTTTCTCAAGAAAGCTATAGTATATATCAGAGTTGGCGAACCTATGGCACGCGTGCCAGAGTTGGCACGTAAGCTTATTTTTCTGGCACGTGAAAAATTTTAATTTGGTAATCGTTATACAGATAAAATCCATTTTTTATTTCTGTTATAAGCAATAAATTTAATCCATACGGACAGATTACAAATAACACAATTATTTTTTGCATCAATTAACACATCAGAATAATTTTCTTTTCCTGCCATGCTATGCAGCGTTTTTGACATGTATTTTGCCTTTCTATATGAATTAAAAAAAATGTAATTTTCAATTTAATTTCGTTTGACAGCCATTGCAATAGAATGGCAAATGGATGCAATTTAGCTATGCATATTTGTAATAACAAAATCCGAACCAGATATAAAGCATTTTTTCATCGAATTTACAACAGAAAAAAATATCATCAATACATTATTAGTAGATTGTTTAATGCAACATTGAAAATTATAACCGAGATCAGGGTTGGCAGGTTTTTGACACATGTCAGTTTTTGACAGTTTAAACTGTGGTTTAAACCGTCATGTCAAAAACCCCTTGTCAAAAACCTCGTCAAAAACCTCAAATACTTACAGTGATCTGTAAAATTTCATATTAAATGTCACACATTAGATGTAATATTTAAAATTCACTATTACTGTAATTGTATAATTAGTATATAGTATTAGTAATAATTACAGGTTTTTGACATGTGTCAGTTTATGTCGGTTTAAACCATAGTTTAAACCGTCATGTCAAAAACCTCAAATACTAAATTGATCAGTAAAAATTCAAATTAAATGTCACACATGACAACATTAGATGTAATATTTTAAATTCACTCTTACTGTACATCAGTAGTTAGTACATAGTAAAGTATTATTGTTAAGTACAACTTTTTAACAGGGTAAAATTTTTATTTATTTATATTTTTTTTATTTTTATTTTTATTTTTTTTTTTTTTTGTAAAATTGTGTTTTTCTAAAAAGTAGACATTAAGCTCACCTGAACTGTACATTTTTTCTCTTACTTAAAATCGTTTTAATTTCGCTTACTTTTGAGAGCTTAAAGCATTAGCTAGCTTTTTTTATGGGTTGTATATATAACAAGATAATGTGCATCAATGTTATTCTAGTCTAGGCAATAACCATTCCATTCAAAATTGAAATTTGTATTATTAATTTTAAACATTTACAAAATAAGAGAAGTAATTAAAAAAAAAAAGCTTAAAGTCAAAATCTTTTTAAAACATGCTTTCTTTCAATATATAAAAATGTTTTCGATTTTAAAACTGAACAAAATTGACTCGGTCATCTAAAAGAAAATTCCTATAAGCCCATATTGAAAAAGTGCATAATTCATCCCAACCATCAGGGGCAAGGGTTGACTGCTGTATCAGTTGATTCAGCTCGCGCTTGAGCTACGGAGAGAGTTTATGGATGCTTACCCATACTGATTGTGTATGAAGCTAAAGAATCCCCTTTCCAGTCTTCTTATTTCAGTGCTATAGGGAGGACTCCATTGTTTGGTGGAAAGGTATCACTAAATGCAACAGCTTTTTGAGCCTGCTTCAAAACTTGCTCATCTAGCAATGCTTTTGCTATCAAGTCCTACTAGCTCAGCATCAATTAAGAGACAGACTATTTTCTTACGCTTCATGCACTCTAAACTCCAAAAATCTTTTGGGTGTAAATAAATGTGCTAAACGCGTGGTGTGCGGATTATTTAATTGTACAAAATTATTTTCTTCTGGTTGAAAAAAAAAAAATTATTGCAAATAATATGTTTTTTAAATTATTAAATTTCAATAAAAGATCCCATAAATCATTGACTTATTTAATGTTTATGTATTGTTAAAATGTTTTAGCGTGTTACATGTATTTGGCAGTTTTAGACGGTTTAAACCAGTTTTCGACAGTTTAAACCAGTTTATGACAGTTTAAACCAGTTTTTGACGCTTGTCATGTCAAAAACCAGTTTTTGACGTCAAAAACCCAACCCTGACCGAGATGTTGCATTAATAATCTCTCTATTCTAAAAAAAAGTAACTACCGCTGTCACCGCCGCCGCCGCCGGTTTTGAATTTTTTGTGACCGGAGGTCTTTCTTCGTTAATATTAAGAAAATTAATGCATGCAAAAATATGAAAATTGGTAGTATTATTCATAAATGTTTGATAAACACACTGATGCAGACAGTTTTCAAATCAAAGAATTATTTTAAGAGATATTTAATGCTAAAGTTGGACAAAATCGTTCCACTAAAAAAGTTTTATAGGAGCAATAACTATACATCGGAATTTAATAATTTTTAGATCATTTTATACGTTATAATTTCTCGGTGTGCAGAATTAATTTATTTTTTTAATTTGACTCATTTTTCGAGGTTTCATTTCTATTTTAAATTCAAATTTTCAGCATTTCGAGAAATATTTTTTACTTATTTCAGAAAATTGTACTAATTTAACCTGTTGCCAACCGTATAAACAACGGAAACAATAATGTTTGCTTCAAATTAAAAATTTATTTACACGTATGACTATTATAAACAGAAAAAAAAACTTTCAAATTAGAATTAAATAATTAGGTATAAAAAGCAGGAACTTATTGAAAATTACTTCATCTATAATTACACGTGAATTTTAACAGAGAAAGGATATTGTAAAGTAATAAATTCATTAACATGCGTTAGAAGTCTTAAATAGGAGAAATTACATTACATTTACGTCACATTACACTTATTACGTAAAATGAACAAAAAATAATATTGTAAAATAGTTTAAATTTAAAAATAGCGCGAGACATTTACTTGATATTTTGAGATGAACTTTTCAACTATTTTTTTTTGGACAGCGCAAATAATATTTCATTTCTAATAAAAGTATTTTGACGTGAATATTAAAAAGGGAAAGAAAAGTTTGGTGAAAATTACGTCAGATTAAAAACGATATATTTAAAATGTCCTATTTAAAAGGACTTTCTTTTCGCTTTGTTAAAAAATACCGGGAGACAAAGACTCTGTTTACTTAATTCATTTTATATTAGATGATTTTGAAATGCCATTGTATCTTTTAACAGCAGCTGATTTTTCCGTAAAATTCCCCTATGAAAGAGAAATGAATAGAAACCCGTTTATAGGGAGATCGCCTTTGTTTTTTTAATTATAATTCAATCTTCCAAAATCTTTTTAAAGCCGATCAAATTAGCGTGCTTTTAGAGACTGCAGTGTCTGAACGGGGGTTGGCGAGCGTAGCTCGTAGGGGGCCGAGCCCCCTAGTAAGTTAAAAATTAATTAAATAAAAACTCGTATTTTCCCCCTTATTACAGTATATACCGCATAAATGAATTCTATTTCTGAATTAAATATTCATTCCTTTAATGGCGGATTGTGGACAGAAAAATTGCATTCTGATTTTTAATATTTTTTAATTATTAATGCATGATAGCAACTTATTTTATAACCAGTTCGTATAAAAATCGTATTCTTCAAAATTATTTTTGTATAAGTTTGGCACGTTATATTGTTGATAGACATTGTTTGTGAATTTTCGGCACGCGCACGTGAAAAGGTTCGCCGAGCCTGGTATATATACACTAGGGTATACCCTCTGCCTTGAGCGTATACCCTCTGCTTAGATGCTTAGAACGTATGTCCTCTGTTTTTGTTATGACTACACCACTGTTAATATTGTATATAATTGCAATGTTTCATGAAAGGTAATTTTTTTTGTTGATCCAGTCAATTTTTCACTCTTTTAGAATAATTTTGGGAATGTAATTTTGTTAAATATTGCCTTTTTTTAAAAAGAAAAATATTTGATCTAAAGTAATCAAATTGTTTGCATTGCATAAAGAATTTGTTTGATAAACAAACGAATTTAAAATAAAATTTTAAAATCTTCTGCTTGCTGTGCTAGTATTTTCTTTCTTTTCTCGAGTTGGCATCAGTATTATGTTCTTCTTAAAACGAATCTTTTCGCTATTTTGATGATATTTATACTAATTGATAGCTTTTTTCGTTTGTCAAAGGCTTATTGCGTGATTATGGATAAAGCAAGTGATATTTCTCCTATAAAACTAGCTGTGGTAAAATCTCTCATCCAAGAAAATCACTATACAGAGCACGCAATCGCTAGAAAAGCAAAAATTTAGCAAGCATTTGTGTGTGAATAAAAAGATCTTTGGACTCCAAATGTGAATATGAAAATTCTAGCGTAGGAAGATTCGGAAGGAAAAGTAAATTTACTGCAAGAGCAGAAAGGAAATTAATTCAGATTGCTAAAGCTAACAGAAGAGCAACTAGTCATGAACTAAAAATCTCTTTACAAGCGTATGGAGTCAATGTATGTGATTCTTCTATTCGTAGAATGCTCATCTCTCCTGGACACAGTGATTGTAGTCCTCGTAAAAAGGCTAAAATCACATCTGCTATGGCAATTAAGAGACTTGTTTGGGCAAATTTGTGCAAGAACTATTCGGAAATGACAGGAGCAGAGTGAGAAATATTAATTTTCCTTTAATTAATCAGTTGAATTCAAGTTGTTCATTTCTTTTCCTGAAATCGTGTTTTTTTGCACACTGACTAAAGATGCATAACTGTTTATAAATTTGATTACAAATTACTTTATAAGAATATTTCTCTACAAATTACATACCTTAAAGTTGATCTTTTAATGTTTTCTGATGAATCAATAGTTGCGATATCAGAAGAAAGCAGTCAATATGTCAGGAGAAGTACCAGTGAAGCATATCCCCCTAATTGCATAGCACAAATGGTTAGTAAAATAATGGTTTGGAGCGTGATGTCTGCTCAGGGTTCTGGATGTTTATACATTGTAGAAGGCATGATGGACCAGTATCAGTATAAAAAAGTGCTTGAACAAAGACTAATTCCACAATTAAAAGACTGGTTTTCAAATGGAGACTTCATATTCATGCATTATGGAGCTTCGAGCAATAAAGCTTCATCTGTGACCACATATTTGGATGAAAAAAATATAAAACACTTCCATGGCCTGGAAACAGTCCAGATATGAACCCACAGAGAATCTTTGGGCCATTGTAAAGAAAAAAATAAAGAAATGAAACATTATAAACAAGAATGGTCTGATAGAAAGACTCATCTAAATTTGGCACCATGACAACAAAATACAAATTAATTGCCAAAAACGCATGCAAAGTATGCCAAGATGTATCGAATATTTAATAAAGAACAAGGGGATGCACACTAAATATTAAATGTATCGATATTTTTAAAATAATGTATTATTTCTTTAATATAACAAGATTTTATTGTAAATTTCACAATTATTCTAATAATTTTCACACGTCTGTAACATCTGTGCCAAAATTTTAAAAACTTTAGTCCTAAAATAAGTATTTTATTAATAAATGTGCAAAACGTTGATTAAAAATACTAAACGAGCTCAGTATTTATATCATCTGAGCAGAATAGTTAAAAACGAAACTAAAACAGGTTTAGCACACATAATAGTATATACAAATTGATTCACCAAAAATTTTCCCTGGGAGCAGGATTATGATTGTAAAATCTTATAAAAAGTAAAAAACACCGACACCATTTTAACTATATTAAATATAAAATAATTTGTAACAAACTATAATGTTATCGAAAGTAAAAAATAAATAAACAAATAAAAATCAAACGAGCTTTTGTGCTCTAGAAATCATGGTAAATACAAAATTTTACACAGACTTCTTAATAATGATTATTTTAATATATAATATTAAAATCCGCCCGTATTAATTCATTGGTATACTGATCTACTTATTGAATACTTAAAAATAACACGAGCTCGAGAAGAACTTTGAGTTCACTTTATTAATAAGTGGACAACTTTTAGAATAAATAGCGCAGGAAAGGACAAATTCATTTAAAATAAATAGTGTGGGAAAGGATAAATTCATTCAAAATAAACGCTATTTAAGTATATTTAAAGCATACAAAACTTACACAATCATATCAGTGCATAGGTCTAAAACGGAAAAATGGTTAATACTTACATTCAACTGATGTATTTAATACAGCCGGTATCACATCATAATTTATCCATGAAACGTTACTAAATAATATCAGTTTCACAAAAAACAAATAAGAAAAAATTATGCATTAAGCATAGATTATGAAACACTTTCCAACACTTCCTGAATGCTTTAACAAAACTTCGTTATTTAGGGAAATAAAGTACATAACTAAACATTTTAGAAAACGCATAAAACATTTGAAAAACTGATTTAAGCAGTTACCTTCCATAGCAAATATGCATTCCAATTCTTTTGAACAGCCCTGTATTTGATCTGTAGGTTGATATAGATACTATATAATGGAGAAATTTAGTTTAGCAAGAAAACATATAACAAGTTGAAATTTCTCTTTCAGCAATTTATACTAATAGATGGAAACATACTTGTATACTTTTGTACAACCCTGTAGTTAACCTAGTACTTTTATTACACGGCACTATTTATCTGAAGTTTAATTCAAAGTAAAACACTCTTAAAACTACTGGAATCACATTTCCAGAAATTATCATTTACAGACGGCCATGTATCCAATTCTTTACGTGACCCTGTATATCATTTTATGCATATTCTACAAACATTTCTTAGTAAACTAAATTAAGTTCAGCGTAAAAATGCATAACTCATTTAAAAACCACCTGTAAGCAATTTGCAATCATACCCAGTAATCATTACGAATTATTTTGTGTAGCCCTGTATATCAATTAGAGCATTTATACACACCATATACAATGCATACATATAGTGAAACATAAAAGCACATACCATAATTAAAAATGCATTTCCAGCAATCATTGCTAATGTACAGTACTTCGGATACAATATAGTATCTGAAATCTTTTGTGTGTACCTGTAAATAATGCTATGCACTTCGTATTATACATGAAATAACTTATAGTAAACCTCAGCGACGTATATCAATTTCATTAAACATGAAATAATTTAACATAATTGAAATACGCCGGAAAAAACTCCCTCCACCCCTATATCATTATGTAACGGAATCCTTTTGTGTGGCCCTGTAAATGAATAATAACTATTCCTTGCGCCGCATGTTCTACAGAAGGCATATTTTAGTGCACTTGATAAATGCATATCAATTTTATTTAATATGAAAGCATGTAACATTATTAAAAATCATTTTAAACGATTTTTTCCCATAGGCCGTAATGTAACGGAAAACTTTTGACTGTCCCTGTAAATGAACTAAACGTGCTACAAACTTCATTTGAAATAGAGTTCGTGCTATGGTAGAGATTACTAACATCCAAAAATTTCACAACAATCCGAGTACATTTACGGGAGTTAGAGCGCGGCCAGACGGACAGGCGGATAGACGGACAGACAAACCGAAGTCATAAACACTTTTCAACTTTGTTGGAAAGTGTTAAAAAAACAATAAATTATGAGAATCGGAATGAAAATTGCGTTTATTTCTATCATTTGATAAGAAGGTAATAAACACACAACAGTTAAAAAACAAAGTAATCGAATTGCTTTGTGTATAGCTGCGCGTCAGTGCGTATTGGGTAAGACCGCGACTGTCACGTGACTTTCAACCACGATAGCCCAGTACGTCAGCCCCGCTTTAATAGCATGTGAGCTAAAAAGAAAAAAAAACAACGGAAAAACAAATATCATAAAAAATACTGACGAAATATTTCAATAATGTGTCCCTCCGGAGGGTATAGTGAGGGGAGATGCATAATATGAAAGAGTGGTCAAAGAAATTTCTAATGATATACCGCATACTGGATGTCGAAAAATTTAAAAAAAGTACTCTGTGTGATTAATTTGGGGTAGGGGGATGCGAGGTTCATAATGTAGGGATGCACAACCTGTGGCTCGCGGGCCAAAAGTGGCCTGCAATGGGTTAACTCGTGGCCCGCGAACTTCGTCAATTTATAACTGGGAAAAATCGCAATTTTTGTCAATATGTCGCTGGAAAAAATCGGGAATTTCGTTAATTTGTCGCTGGAAAAAATTGCAAATCGTTGATCGTGTTTGAAAAATCGCAAATTTTGTCGATCATATGTGGAAAAATCTCAAATTTCGTTGAATGACTGCAGAAAAATCGCGAGTTTCGTCAATATATCACGAAAAAAATCGCGAATTTCATCAATCTGCCACAGGAAAAATTACAAATTTCGACAATCGTTTAAGAATCGCGAATTTCGTTGATCGGGCGTGGAAAAATAGCGTATTTCGTTGATCGAGTGCGAAAAAAATCGCTAATTTTGTCGATGAGGTGCTGAAAAATTCCAAATTTCGTTGATCTGCTGCGGAGAAATCACGTGTTTCGTCAGTTTATCGCGAGGAAAAAATCGCAAATTTCGTCAGTTTTCAGCGGGAAAAAATTACAAATTTTGTCAGTCAGTTAAGAATCACGAATTTAGTTGATAGGGTTCGGAGAAATAGCGAATTTTGTCATTCATGTGCGGAAAAATAGCGAGTTTGTCAGTTTACCGCGAGAAAAAATCGCGAAATTCCCAGTTTAAAGCGGGAAGAGATTACAAATTTTGTCAGTTAGTTAAGAATCACGAATTTCATTGATCGGGTTCTGAAAAATAGCGAATTTTGTCGATCATGTGCGGAAAATCTCAAATTTCGTTGATCATTTACCGAAAAATCGCGAGTTTCGTCCATTCATCGCGATCAAACAAGCATTTACATTTTTTATATAGAAATATGCCACCACAGGGGAAAGTGGGATGGTAGGTGCATAATATGAAAGAGTAGTCAAAGGGCTTTCTAATGATATGTCACATGACGTGTGTCTGAAAAAATTAAAAAAGCGCCCCCTGGTGGTGGCGAGGAAATTGGAGGAGGGAGGAGGGAGGTTCGTGATAGGTATATAAAAACACGCGCGTATTCGAATACAACGCAATCCGTGAATTTCAAAGCAATCCGTTAAGAATTTTCGGAGGTTTAAGGTTTTGTACAAACGAACATATACAGTGGTGGACATAATTATAAGACACCTACTGAATTTGAGATACAGTGAAAGAAAAGATTCAGAGCTTAAAAATGCTTTATCAAATACGACAAAAACATAAATTTATTCTGTTATCACACGTAATTGTTTTACAGAAATGATATTTTTGTAGAGTTTAATAAAAAAAAATTAAAAATACCATGGACAAAATTATAAGACACCAACCTTTTTTTTCCAAATACAGTGGTCAACATAATTAGCAGACACTAATGGTTTAAAAGAAAATCCTCTAACATGGTTATTCAATATTTGGTGGAGCCGCCATTGTTTTTTATAACATGTAAGATGCGATTCGTCCTCGAATCTATCAGTTCTAACTAAATATCGCAAGACAGTTCTTCCCAAGCACATTTTATAGCATTCTTTAGGTTTTCGACACATGTAAACTGCCTCCCATTTCGGTAAACCTCACGAGCTAAGATCCCCCACAAGTTTTCGATGGGATCTAAGTCTGGGGAGCGAGAAGGCCACGGAAGAACATTGATACTTTGCTCTGAAAGCCCCATTCTTGTTACGTGTGATGTATGAATCGACGCGTTATCGTGCTGGAAAGCGTAGCTTTCGCCACAAAGAAGTTCACCGTATATGGCTAGTTGATCTTTAAGAAGATTCTTATACTTTTCGGAGTTCATTCTTGAATGCACAAAAACGATATCGGTTTTCCCTTGAGCCGAAAAACCAGCCCAAACCATTACTGAGCCTCCACCCATTTGGCGGCTCATTTGTACATCAGGAGACTTCCATAAATCATGCCAATAATAGTGAAACCCGTCAGGACCATCCAGGTTAAACTTTTTTTTCATCAGAAAATAACACAGAGTACCATTTGGAGGGAGATGCCATAGTTTGTTTAGCGAAGTTTAAACGGTCCATTTTGTGCCGCCTTAGAAGCGGTGGTTTTTTCTTCAATTTTTTAAATTTCACATAGGAAGCATTATGCAACACCCTGCGAATGGTTCTCTTTGAACAATTCAGTTTCAAAGCATTTTTAATGCCTGTAGTGGTCATCTTATTCTGTGTAGCGAGCGAAATCACCTGGCGTCTGCCTCTCGAGGATAAGCAAGGAGTACGTCCAGATCTTTTAATCACCGATCCATTAATTCCTTTTTTCAAAACATTTGAAATTGCATATCTAGAGCGTTTAATAACTTTTGAAATATTATTAACGGAAGCACCAGTTCCATTTAATCTCCAAATTTCGTGAATTTCACATTCTTTTAATTCTGTACCTCGTGGCATGTTTGTAAATGCGTGAAGGCGGTTATCGTCTGCTTTAGTTAACTTCTGACGTCATAACAGCGTGCAGAAAATTTGCATATTGCACATTATTTTCGAAAAAAAGCAGGTGTTTTAATTAAAATGCTAGGGTGTCTTATAGTTTTGTCCATGGTATTTTTAACTTTTTTTATTAAACTCTATAAAAATATCGTTTCTGTAAAACAATTACGTGTGATAACAGAATAAATTTATGTTTTTGTCGTATTTGATAAAGCATTTTCAAGCCCTGAATCTTTTCTTTCACTGTATGTAAAATTAGGTATGTGTCTTATAATTATGTCCAGCACTGTATATTTTTATTTATATAGAAATGTGCCCCCCACGTGGGGAAAGTGAGGGGAGCAAGATGCGAGCTGCATAATATGGAACATTAGTCCAGGGGCTTTCTAATGATATATCACATGATGGATTTTGGAAAAAATTTAAAAACTGCCCCCTGGTGGGGGAGCGAGGTTCATAATAAGTATATTACAACACTTCCGTATTCGAATGCAACTCAACATGTGAATTTCAAAACAATCGGTAAAGAACTTTCGGAGGTTAGCGATTTTGAGCAAACGAGCATTCACATTTTTATTTATATAGATTGAATGTGTTAAGGAACTGTATACGAATTCTATGTTTTCGGATTTTTCTTTTTTAATAGTGCTACAAACCCGACTTACTTGTGAAATTTCATGATTCTACGACTTTTAGAAGTACCTTAGTCTTTTGATGATCTCCAGTGAGTGAGTCAGTGACAAAAAAGCCCTTTTTCGGAATCTAATATTTCGAAAACTACTAAATAAAGAAACATGAAATCATGGGACCTAGTTCAGTTTGATCATACGAATATGTGTATAAAAGAAAAATTTCTATATCTCTCCCCAAAACGAAGTTATGAGAGGTGAAAAGTATGTCGAAATAGTTCAGGAAAAGGTAGGTAGCTTACGGTTTGTGCATACTTGGCGGCCGCACTGCCGTGCTCCCAGATCCCAGATCACTAATTATAATGTTTCCAAAGGACTCGGAGTGAGGTACATATAATATGTGAAAACTGTTTGGCGACCTGCAGGCGTCTATAATATGTGCAACATATCAATTTTGAAAATTTGTGAAAATCGAAAAATTAAATTTTAAATTCTCGTTATATCACTTTTAAGTAGATTTCGTAAGAAATACTACCTATTGGAGTCGTTACCATGGTGCGACTTTTGAAAAATTCCTTCATAACTTTTCATTATATGACCCCAGGAACCCAAAACCACCCCCACCTAATAAGTTTATATATATATATCACAGTTTTTGTTGGTGGTCGGTAATGTTTATTCATTTGCTATATATATGTATGTACTAAATTTTGTCCGCACGATAAAAGTCGCATTTATGGACGGATCGTCTTCAAACTCGCCAACAACTTTGAGATGGCTAATATCTCGGCGGGGATTGAAAATGGGCAAAATCGGCAAAATCGGCCCAAGGGAATGGAAATGGGGATGGTTAAAAATTTTGAATACCGTCTTACCGTCTTAAAAACCAACTCTTACACTACAATGACAGAAAGAAAGAAATATCCCATCAAAAACATCTCATGTAAAAAAATCCCTGCCGGCTCGGGCCTACAGGCGGAGGTATATTTCGATGTTAAGTACTAAATTCTCCAACAAAACTTAAATCAAGATTAGAGATAAAACCCAGTTTCTTCACAAAGAGCGAGCTGTAGGGGGCTAAACTTTTTGTGAAAATTGTAATATACACGAATACACACACACATATATATATGAATAGGTTTAAAAAATGGCTACAAAAAATTCAGAGAACCTTAAAGTGTTAAAATATGTTAATATTTCCACAGTCGGGTTTTTATCATGTTTTAATACGTTTCTTCAAACTTACATGGCGTTACATATTCACCTGCTGAGGTCCATTATATTTCCAATATGACGCAATATACATATTTTCTTAATTCGTCAAACTATTTATTTTGAGTTTTCATGCTGAAATCTTACTCTAGGAAACTTATGACGTAATATTCAATTTGTTTTCAATTTGTCAAACTATTTAATTTTACACGTGAAAATTTTGCAAAAGAGAAGTAATTGTTGTGGTGAGAATTTTATTATTTGTTTTTTTTTTAATTGTTGGCAACTGCTATAACGAAAAACTTTTATTTTTTTCCTGCCATTGTTGTGTAAGAGCTGGTTTTATCAGAATCATGTTAAGACAGTATTCAAAATTTTGAACCCTCCCCATTTCCACCCTCTTGGGCCGATTTCGCCCATTTTCAATCCCCGCCGAGATATTAGCCATCTCAAAGTTGTTGGCGAGTTTGAAGATGATTCGTGCATAATTGCGACTTTTATCGTGCGGACAAAATTTAGTACAGACATATATATATATATATATATATATATATATATATATAAACTTTTTAGGTGGGGGTGGTTTTGGGTTCCTGGGGTCCTATAATGAAAAGTTATGAAGGAATTTTTCAAAAGTCGCACCATGGTAACGACTGCAATAGGTAGTATTTCTTACGAAATCTACCTAAAAATAGCCACGTCTCCTGACTCTTTGACCGTAAAAAGTTCTGAGGTCATGTGTAGAGCCAAGCTGAGCTCTCTTATTAACTCTGATGTTTTAATTCACAAATTACTCCTAGTCTCTACTCCTTTAGTGCCTTTAGTAAATGATTATTTTGTGACTTGGCAATTACGCAGCACAGGAAAGTTATTACGTAAACACTTTACTTATGTTTCGAATTGGGATTAGATTATTTGATTAAGGCTGAATATGAACGCGAGGGATAGAAGCCTGAAGGAGGGATGCACCGATTGGGGGTCTTTGTAAAAGAGGGGTCTGGCTCGTATTCACGTTACATAGAAAGAAAATCACCCAAAACTCCGGACATCAAGTTTGAACAGTAGAGAGTTTTCTCATCCGGGCTTACAATGTAATGTAAAATTATTTCCATGTTACAAATACATGTACGTTCAATACTCTTACAGAAACTATTTTATGCAAAACTTTACAAATAAACGTTAATATTAAAATGTAAACAACAGCCTTTACATTCTCGTGCTGCGTCATTGCCAAGTCACAAAATAATCATTTACTAAAGGTGTAGAGACGGAGTAATTTGTGAATTAAAACATCAGAGTTAATAAGAGAGCCAAGCTTGGCTCTACACATGATCTCAGAACTTTTTACGGTCAAAGAGTCAGGAGACTTGGCTTTTTTTTTACATGAGATGTTTTTGATGGTATTTCACTTATTTTTGTAAGGAGAAAGCCAAAGAAAGCTTTTCCAGTAGCGTCGATTTCAATTACACTATCTTTAACTTCATAGACTTTATGGCGCATGATTGCTTCGATGTTCCGCTTTTCCTAGAAAAGCGAATTGGCATTTGTACTACTGTTTGAAATCCATTCATTCAATTTCTCTAGTAGCTATATTAGTTTTTGTTTCAATTTATCAGCTGTTCAACCAAAGTCCTCCAAAGTTAATTCTACTGTGCAGAGTTCATTTTATAACTTTGTCTGCTTCCAGTCTATTTCCCATTTTTTTTAGTTATAGCTCTCGTAATGTTTTCTAAAGTGTTTATTTTAACCTGCAGCTTACCTCTAGACCTTTTTCGTCAGTAAGCTCGAATATTCATACCAGGGTGGGAAACAGAACAGCGCGCGACTTCTTAGCGAGCTACGTCTTCCCGTTTCAGGGTGTGAATCGCTGTAATGTTTTAATGTGTGTTTTTGATTTCGAAGATGGTTTTGACGATAGAGAGCTCTAGCTTCTTGGAGCTGTTGAGAACGCGATTTCTCGGGACAATTAGGCCTTTCTCTTTTGACCTCAATAGGTCTTCTATTTTTTTTTCTCTAGCTGATTTCTCTCTGTGATAGGTATTCATTTGGAAAAATAATAGATTATTGCTAGCTGTTAAGAAGAGGAAGTAGAACGTCAAAGTGACCTCCTAAGAAACTAATCCCAGCTAATCCCAGTGCGCAACCACATACTCAATTATAGCACATCTGATATCATACGACTAGGCTATGTTACCTAACACAGAAAAGATAATGTAGATGAAACAGATACGAACGATCTCCAGGTGTAGGTACTACTCGATGAGAACTTTCTTCGCTGTGATCAAGATATAACATTTCAGTTTTTTCGTTTCAAACTTTCTTCGATCAACAATGTCTTTCGTTGGAATATCATACAATTTCGCGTTTCCCTCCGTCACCGCGTCTTTTCAGCAATTGTGTAGATGCACACTGACATGTAGAATTCAAATTTTACACAATAAAAAACTGTGTCGCCGAAATTTGAAATTCAGTTATTCCTCTTTTCGATATGTAACACTTACAATAAAGTTGTTTTTAGAAACAAGAAGGTGAAAGAATTTTACACTAAACATTCAAACTTAAAGTAAATCGTAATAATTTTTTTATTTAAATGATTTTAGTACACAATAGACCGAGCGTAGCTCGGTAGTTTTTTTTTTTAATACTAGGGGGCTCTGCTTCCTACAAGCTACGCTCGTCAACCCCCATTCAGACACCGCAGACTTTAACAGCGCGCTAATTTGATCGGTTTTAAAAAGATTTTGGAAGATTGAATTATAATTTGAATCTGACAATTATAATCTGACGTAATTTTCACCAAACTTTTCTTTCTCTTTTTAATATTCACGTAAAAATACTTTTGTTAGAAATGAAATATTATGATCATCTTAAAATATCAAATAAATGTCTCGCGCAATTTTTAACTTTAAACTGTTTTGCAATATTGTTTTTTGTTCATTTTACGTAATAAGTGAAATGTGACGTAAATTCTCATATTTAAGACTTCTAACGCATGTTAATGAATTTATTATTTTACAATATTCTTTCTCTTTTAAAATTCGCGTGTGAATATAGTTTTTATGACGTAATTTTCCATGAGTTCCTGCTATTTATATTTTCCGTTTATAATAGTAACGTGTAGAATAAATTTTTAATTTGAAGCAAACATTATTGTTTTCGCTTTTTATACAGTTGGCAACAGATTAAATTAATACAATTTTCTAAAATGTGTAAAAAATATTTCTCGAAATGCTGAAAATTTGAATTTAAAATAGAAATAAAACCTCAAAAAATGAGTCAAATTAAAACACTAAATGCAGTCTACACACCGGGAAATTATGACGCATAAAATGATCTAAAAATGATTAAATTCCTATGTACAGTTTTTGCTCCTATAAAACTTTTTTAATGGAGCGATTTTGTCCAACTTTGGCATTAAATATCTCTTAAAATAATTCTTCGATTTGAAAACTGTCTTCATCAGCGTGTTTATCAAACATTTCTCTATAATACTACCGATTGTCATATTTTTGCATGCAACAGTTTTTTTAATATTAACGAAGAAAGGCCATGCTTAATCATTCAAATTGGATGCCGATCTGCCGGGAATATCTAAGCAGATTTTCATTGGTCCATTTCCAAATCAAAACTTTTTTTCATATAGAGAAGGATTTTTTTTTTTTTTTTTTAGTAAACTAGGGGGCTCTGCCCCCTACGAGCTACGCTCGCCAACCCCCGTTCAGGCACACCAAAATCCAAAAAGCACGCTAATTTGATCGACCTTAAAAATATTGAATTAAAAAAAAAATAATAATGATAAAAAACAATAGCGATCTCTCTGTAAACGGGTTTCCATTCGTTTTCCTTGGATTGGGGATTTTTAAGGCCAAATCTGCTGCTGTTAAGAAATACAATGGCTCTTTTCGTATTTAATTAAAAAAAATTAGTTAAACTGGTATTTCTTAGTTATCCCGTTGACCAATTTCGCCAATTTATATAAATCGCCAAACCACTCGCCAAATTATACACATTGACAACATTTTTGTTTTAAATAACGAAAGAACAAATAAATTAGTAAAACATTAATAAAAATAAAAATAAAACGTCGAATTAATGGTTTTATTGGCCATTATTGGCATTTAATCTTGCAATTAATTAATTAATGGCAACCATTATTGGCATTTAATCTTCCAATTTGGCGACAGTAATTTGGTCGACGGGATAACTAAGAAGTACCGTTAAACATTTGAAAATAAGCTAATGTAAAATGAATTAAGTAAACAGTGTCATTGTCTCCCGGTATTTTTTAACAGCGCTATAAGATAGTTCTTTTAAATAATTCATTTTAAATGTATCGTTTCAAATCTAACGTACTTTACACCAAAGTTTTATTTCTCTTATTAATATTCACGTGAAAATACTTTTGTTGTTAGAAGGAAATATTATTTGCGCTGTCTTCGAATTCACGATAATAGTTGAAAAGATTATCTCAAAATATCTCGCGCAAATATATTTTTCAATTTAAATTGTTTTGTTATATTTTTTGCCATTTTAAATATGACGTAATTTCCTCAAATTACAAGTTTTAACGCATAATAATGATTTTTTTTTTTTTTTTTTTTTTAAGATTTCGTTTCTCTTTTTAAATTCAAGTGTAAATATGGTTCGGCCCAGATGTCATTGGCGCAATTTTTTTCTGACGCCAATTCCATATACGCAACGGGTACTTAACTGGTGCTAAAGTGTCGTTATTTTCTTTGATATGGTAACCCGGATGCTGTTGTTTATGCTATTGATGTTTTCGCCAAATTGGCGTAGGGAAAAAATTGCCTCAAATTGGTATATGACATCTGTGCTTATGGTTCTTATGACGTAATTTTCCTGCTTTTAACATGTAATCATTTAATTCTAATTTTAAATTTTTTTTCTGTTTGTAATAGTCACGTGTAAATAAATTTTTAATTTGAAGTAAACATTATTGTTTGCGCTGTTTATACAACTGGCAACAGTTTAAATTAATAACTTTTTCTAAAATTTGTAAAAAATATCTCTCGAAATGCTGAAAATTTGAATTTAAAATTGAAATAAAACCTCAAAAAATGAGTCAAATAAGAAAAATAAAATTTTATCTACACACCGGGAACTTATAACGTATAAAATGATCTAAAAATTATTAAATTCTCATGTATAGTTTTTGCTCCAATAAAACTTTTTTAATGGAACGATTTTATCCAACTTTAGCATTAAATATATCTTAAAATAATTCTTCGATTTGAAAACTGTCTGCATCAGCGTATTTATCAAACATTTCTCTATAATACCACCGATTTTCACATTTTTGTATGCAACAGTTTTTTTAATATTAACGATGAAAAGCCATGCTTAAGCATTCGAATTGGACGCCGATCTACCCGGAATATCTACGCAGATTTCCATTGCTCCATTTCCAAATCAAAACTTTTTTTTATATATAGAAGGATCTAGAAATGTGATAGATACTATCCGCAAAATATCAATAAGTTGCGGAGAATATAGCGGAATTTTCGTTAATGTGTCTCCTCTTAAGACGTATCTCCGGTTAATGCGGACAGTTTCATTTCCCCATCATATTTTAATTAATGTTAAAGGCATTGTTTATTGCGGATTTCGGTTACAGATGAAAAATGGCCTCCCTTGGAAGTCCACTAACGGTTGTTCACTGAATATTCATATCTACCGCTCGCAGTCTTAGCACGGTTAGTGGTGCAATAGTGATGATGCTTAAGTTTTAAATATAAAAAAATCCCTGCCGGCTCGGGCCTACAGGCGGAGGTACATTTCGAAGTTAAGTACTAAATTCACGAACAAAACTTAAATCAAGATTAGCGATAAACCCAGTTCCTCCACTAAGAATGAGCTCTAACAATATCTAAAGCTTCTAAACATTTTGTGAAAATTCTAATATACACGAATACACACATGCATGCACTATATGGAATAGGTTTAAAAAATAGCTAAAGCAAATTCAGAGAACCTAAAAGTGTTAAAATAAGTTAATATTTCCATAATCGTGTTTTTATCATGTTTTAATACGTTTTCTCAAACTCGCATGACGTTACATATTCACCAACTGAGATCCATTTTATTTCCAATATGACGCAATATTTTTTTTTTTTAATTCGTCAAACTATGTATTTCATTTTGAGTTTTCATGCAAAAATCTTGCTCTAGAAAACTTATGACGTAATATTCAATTTGTTTTCAATTCGTCAAACTATTTATTTAATTTAATTTTTCACGCGAACTTGCAATAGAAAAGCAATTGTTGTGGTGAGAATTTTATTGCTTTTTTTTTTAATTGTTGGCAACTGTTATAACGAAAAATACTTATTTTTTCCTGTCATTGTTGTGTAAGAATTGGTTTTATCAGAATCTTGTTCAGACAGTATTCAAAATTTTGAACCCTCCCCATTTCCATTCCCTTGACCCGTTTTTGCGCCTTTTCAATCCCCGCCGAGATATTAGCCATCTCAAAGTTGTTGGCGAGTTTGAAGACGATCCGTGCATAATTCCGACTTTTACATAGACGCCAACATTGTAAAGACTGTATCAGGAGTAAACCAGTTAAATTTCAGGAGTTTTGGACACTCTTCAGGAGTAAAATTTTCACGTTTCAGGAGTCATTTCAGGAGTTGCACATAGTCTTTTACGAGCTATATTTTTTACAAATATTTTCAGTCCTCTTACAGCTTTTGCATTTATCAACACAAACATAATTTAAATAAAAGTTACTTAATTTACTTTTACTTTTAATGTATTAATAATTTTATAAAAATAAAAATAAATTTATAAAAATGGAATATTTTATTTTTATCTGTACAGGGCAAAAAATCCGCGATTGATATAACTGTGTGAAATTACATGACTATTTTTTCCCCTACAAAAAAATAACGTGACTTTTTTTTCCTGCGGCCAATTAACAAAATTCGCGATTTTCCGCCGAGATTGACTGACGAAAATCGTGAATTCTTCGCCGCAACTTACGAACGAAAATCGCGATGTTCTACCGCGACTAGCAGACGAAAATCGCGATGCTTTGCCGCGACTTGCAGACGAAAATCGCGATGCTTTGCCGCGACTTGCAGACGAAAATCGCGATGCTTTGCCGCGACTTGCAGACGAAAATCGCGATGCTTTGCCGCGACTTGCAGACGAAAATCGCGATGCTTTGCCGCGACTTGCAGACGAAAATCGCGATGCTTTGCCGCGACTTGCAGACGAAAATCGCGATGTTTTGCAGCGACTTGCAGACGAAAATCGCGATGTTTTGCCGCGACTTGCAGACGAAAATCGCGATGTTTTGCCGCGACTTGCAGACGAAAAACGCGATGTTTTTCCGCGATTGACGGACGAAAATCGCGATGTTTTGCCACGACTGACGGACGAAAATCGCGATGTTTTGCCACGACTGACGGACGAAAATCGCGATGTTTTGCCACGACTGACGGACGAAAATCGCGATGTTTTGCCACGACTGACGGACGGAAATCGCGATGTTTTGTCGCGACTGACTGACGAAAACAGCGATTTTTTGCCGCGACTGATTGACCAAAACAGAAGTTTTTTGCCGCGACTGATTGACCAAAACAGAAGTTTTTTGCCGCGACTGATTGACCAAAACAGAAGTTTTTTGCCGCGACTGATTGACCAAAACAGCAATTTTTTGCCGCGAATGGCTAACGGAATTGGAGATTTTTTTTGCAGCGCAGCGAGTGGTTGAAAAAATCGCGATTTTTTATCATTGGCCGATTACTGGATTTCAGGATAAATTTTCCTCAACCGATTAACGCAATTCGCGATATTTTGCCGCGGGTGAGAGCCGAAATTAGAGTTTTTTTGCAGAGTGAAAAAAATTGCGATTTTTATCAACGACCTATTGACGAATTCACGATTATTTGCAGCGACTGATTGACAAAAATTGCAACTTTTTTCAACGATCGGTTGGCGAAATTTGCGATTTTCTGCCGCGAGCGATTGTAGAAATTTGCGGTTTTATCGATTAATAGACAATTTTCGCGATATACTTCAACGACCGATTGACGAAATTCGTGCTTTTTTGCCGCGACCGATCGAAGAAATTCGCTATTTTTTTGCCTCAAATTTCCGTATTTTCTACCTTGTTACCGTACTTCCGTATTTTATCTTACATTTCCGGAGAAACTCCGGAATTTCCGGAGATATTGACATCTATGCTTTTATCGTGCGGACAAAATTTAGTACATACATACATACATATATATATATATATATATATATATATATAAACTTTTTAGGTGGGGGTGGTTTTGGGTTCCTGGGGTCCTATAATGAAAAGTTATGAAGGAATTTTTCAAAAGTCGCACCGCAGTAACGACTGCAATAGGTAGTATTTCTTACGAAATCTACCTAATAATTGATTTCTTTTCAATACGTCATTTTTTCTGGGGAGAGGCGAATGTAGAATTTTGATTTTGAATTCCAAAACGGTAATTTGAGTACCTAAAAAACATTTAAAAAAATTATACATCACAGAGGAGTTTGTATTGCCATAAAAAAAACAAAAAACAGTGGCACTCCGGGAGTGCCAATAGAAGTGAAAACTTCAACAATTACGTGTGTGTTTTTTTAATCGTCAGGAAATGTTTTATTGTGCAGGAAATACTTTTAAATGTAGTGTTTTTTTATTCATTATTATAAACTATTACTACCAAAATTATATTACAATTTTCATAGTAATATAATTTAACTATAAATTACATATAAATAAACATTAATAATTTGTAATACATATTATTATATTAAATTATATTATTAAATTATACATGTACATAAACATACATAAATAAAAATTCTCGTATTGCATTTAAAGATTTATCCGGTGAAATATAAACGGCAACCATTACAATTCAATACTATCCAAATATTGAAATCCATACTCCAATTCAATACTATCCAAAAGTATTTTTATTAATGAATACAATACCACAATTATTTTACGCTTGGCGCGCTAGTGTCTATGTGCCAAAATGCTAGCATGTCGGTTACGTAACAGTGTTTCCAAATCAGTGGTTTTTCTCCATCTCAAAAAAATCTCAACGCGCCTAAAGAAGTTTTCACTTAAAAAAAACTTTTTTTTACGTATGCGATTATGTTAGTCATATCCTGAGTGCCACTCTCCATGTTTTATAAAAATTGAATTTATTATTCTTCAACAATTGTTGTCTACTTCAATAGTCTGGCAACAAATGTGAGCTATTTTGTAAATATGAGGTAAGTTTGAGAGCAAAATTCTCTTGCTTTTAAAACTGCTGCTAATTTTGTGCCATGGTCTATTGCCATTGCATCAAACTATAGCAATGTTTAAAATAATATGGTAGTGATGTTAAATATAGCAAAAGTATAAGAGCAGTAATCTATCAAGAAATGTTAGCATATTTGCAGAATGTTTATAAAATATTTAAAATCACCAAATTAACATTTGGTAAAATAAATTAAGTGTATTTCGGTACTATTTCATTATCCCGTCGATCAATTTCGCCAAACAATTCGCCAAATTATACAAATTGCCGTATTTTTTATTAAACTAGCGAAAAAACAAATTAATAAAGCCTTAATGAAATTACAAGTAAAAAGTCGAATTTAAAATCATTTGATGACGTAACAAACACGTGTATGGTGTTTAATGTCAAGTGAATGCGACATTCACGATCATCCATTATAGTCCTGTCAAATTAGAGTTTGAAGTGGAAAATTCTGGTGTAATTGTTTTTAGTGGCTTACTTCATGTTTTCGGGGGTGCTGAACACGAATCTGAAGTTGTCCAACAAAATTTCTCTCGGCGAATATGAAAAATCGTGAAAAAAACTACTAAAAATCGCAGATTTTTTTGTTTTTTGGCTTATAACTTGCAAAGTAAGTTTTTACGCAAAAGGTGACCCTATATATTAAAATACAGACGAGAAAATTACCTGCAATTCATGTTCTTATCATTTTTCGTACGATATCTGGGGGCACGGCAGTGCCCCTGCCAAGTCGAGAAAGCACAGCCGTAAGCATCCTTTTCTGGAAGCAACTCAGGGTACTTTTGACAGTCCCATATCTCTGCGCTGGAATTTCCCAGGAACTTGAAACTTTGTTTTTCTAAAAGTGCTCTTCAAATGGAAGTAAATGTTTAAATTTCTGCGTTTCTATCTTTTCTAGTTCAGAAAATATATGAAATCAAAGTTTCACTTTTTCGACACTGACTGACTCACCGATCATCAAAAATCTGAGGTACATCCTGTAGCCCTAGAAATTTGAAATTTGGTAAGAAGGTAGTATTTGGGATACAAAGAAAGGAAAAATTAAAAAATTTGGAAAATTCGAAAAAAAAAATCGAAAATCTTTTGTCTTCCGTAATCGGAATTCTTGCCAATACTGTTGCTCACTGATTATCAACACGATAAAACGCAGTTTGTCAACTAAACCATCGGTTGTCAACTATACTAAATCGAGCACGAAATACCTGGTTCCTGAATACAGTAAAATTCGTTTTAATTGACTAGAACAAATAAAGGTACTAGTTGATTATCCCGTCGACCAGAAAACTATCGCCAAACTGTAAGATTAAATGCCAATAATGGATGATCGTAAATGTCGCATTCACTTGACATTAAACACCATACACGTGTTTGTTACGTCATCAAATGATTTTTAATTCGACTTTTTACTTGTAGTTTCATTAAGGTTTTATTAATTTATTTGTTTTTTCGTTATTTAAAATAAAAATACGGCAATTTGTATAATTTGGCGAATTGTTCGGCGAAATTGATCGACGGGATAATCAAATAGTACCCAAATAAAATTAATTTATATTTACCAAATGTTAATTTGGTAAATTTAAATATTTTATAAACATTCTGCAAATATGTTAACCTTTCTTGATAGATAGCTGCTCTTATACTTTTGCTATATTCAACATCACTACCATATTATTTTAAACATTGCTATAGTTTGCTGCAATGGCAATAGACCATGGCGCAAAATTAGCAGCAGTTTTAAAAGCAAGAGAAATTTGCTATCAAACTTACCTCATATTTACAAAATAGCTCACATTTGCTGCCAAACTATTGACGTAGACAACAATTGTTGAAGAATAATAAATTCAATTTTTATGAAACATGAAGAGTGGCACTCAGGATATGACTAACATAATCGCATACGTAAAAAAAATTTATTTTTTTAATGGCAATACAAACTCCCCTGCGGTGTATAATTTTTTTAAATATGTTTTTTAGGTACTCAAATTATCGTTTTGAAATTTAAAATCAAAATTGTACATTCCCCTCTCCCCAGAAAAAATAACATATTGAAAATAAATCAATTATTTTTATATTTAGAACTTAAACTTCATCACATTTGCACCACTATGATGTCATTTTCTCTGACTTTTCACTTTCAACCGAACTAAGACTACGAGCGGCAGATATGAATATTCAGTGAACAACCGTTAATGGACTTCCAAGGGAGGACATTTTTCATCTGTACTAACCGAAATCCGAAATAAACGATGCCTTTAACATTAATTAAAATATGATGGGGAAATGAAACTGTCCACATTAACCGGAGATACGTCTTAAGAGGAGGCACATTAACGAAAATTTCGCTATATTCTCTGCAACTTATTGATGTTTTACGGATAGTATCTATCACATTTCTACATTTACTAAAACAAAATAAATATTTAAAAAAAAAACTACCGAGCTATGCTCGGTCTACTGTGTACTAAAATCATTTAAATAAAAGAAAAATTATTACGATTTACTTTAAATTCGAAAATATGAAGGTTTGAATGTTTAGTGTAAAATTCTTTCGCCTACTTGTTTCTAAAAATAACTTGATTGTAAGTGTTACATATCGAAAAGAGGAAAAACTGAATTTCAAATTTTGGCGACACAGTTTTTTATTGTGTAAAATTTTAATTCTAGATGTCCGTGTGCATCTGCAAAATTGCTGAAAAGACGCGGTGACGGAGGGAAACGCGAAATTGTATGATATTCCAACGAAAGACATTGTTGATCGAAGAAAGTTTGAAAGGAAAAAACTGAAATGCTATATTTTGATCATAGCTAAGAAAGTTTTCATCGAGTAGTTCCTACATCTGGAGATCGTTTGTATCTGTCTCATCTATATTTTCTTTTCTGTGCTAGGTAACATAGCCTAATCGTATGATATCAGATGTGCTATAGTTGAGTATGTGGTTGTGCACAGGGATTAGCTGGGATTAGTTTCTTAGGAGGTCACTGTGACGTTCTACTTCCTCTTCTTAACAGCTAGCAATAATCTATTATTTTTCCAAATGAATACCTATCAGAGAGAGAAATCAGCTAGAGAAAAAAATTAGAAGACCTATTGCGGTCAAAAGGGGAAGGGCTAATCGTTCCAAAAAATCACGTTCTCAACAGCTCCAAGAAGCTAGAGCTCTCTATCGTCAAAACCATCTTCGAAAACAAAAACACACATTAAAACGTTACAGCGATTCACGCCCTGAAATGGGAAGACGTAGCTCGCTAAGAAGTCGCGCGCTGTTCTGTTGCCCACCCCGGTATGAATATTAGAGCTTACTGACTAAAAAGGTCTAGAGGTAAGCTGCAGTTTAAAATAAACACTTTAGAAAACATGACGAGAGCAATAACTAAAAAAATGGAAAATAGACTGGAAGCAGACAAATTTATAAAATGGACTCTGCACAGTAGAATTAACTTTGGAGGACTTTGATTGAACAGCTGATAAATTGAAACAAAAACTAATATAGTTACTAGAAAAATTGAATGAATGGATTTCAAACAGTAGCACACATGCCAATTCGCTTTTCTAGGAAAAGCAGAACATTGAAGCAATCAGAAGCCATAAAGTCTATGAAGTTAAAGATAGTTTAATTGAAATCGACTGTACTGGAAAAGCTTTCTTTGGCTTTCTTCTTACAAAAAGAAGTGAAATCCCATCAAAAACATCTCATGTAAAAAAAAAAAGCCGTCTCCTGACTCTTTGACCGTAAAAAGTTCTGAGATCATGCGTAGAGTCAAGCTTAGCTCTCTTATTTACTCTGATATTTTAATTCACAAATTACTCCTAGTCTCTACACCTTTAGTAAATGATTATTTTGTGACTTGGCAATGACGCAGCACGAGAATGTAAAGGCTGTTGTTTACATTTTAATATTAACGTTTATTTATAAAGTTTTGCATAAAATAGTTTTTATAAGAGCACTGAACGTGTATGTTTTTGCAGCATGGAAATAATTTTACATTACATTGTAAGCCCGGATGCGAAAACTCTCTACTGGTCAAACTTGATGTCCGGAGTTTTGGGTGATTTTCTTCCTATGTAATGTGAATACGAGACAGACCCCTCTTTTACAAAGACCCCCAATCGGTGCATCCCTCCTTCAAGCTTCTATCCCTCGCGTT
Source organism: Maratus speciosus (assembly GCA_963932465.1). NCBI lineage: Eukaryota > Metazoa > Arthropoda > Arachnida > Araneae > Salticidae > Maratus > Maratus speciosus. The sequence goes on along the minus strand of OZ010786.1, from coordinate 90,381,041 downwards.
CATATTCAGCCTTAATCAAATAATCTAATCCTGATTCAAAACATAAGTAAAGTGTTTACGTAATAACTTTCCTGTGCTGCGTAATTGCCAAGTCACAAAATAATCATTTACTAAAGGTATAGAGACTACGAGTAATTTGTGAATTAAAATATCAGAGTTAATAAGAGAGCCAAGCTTGGCTCTACGCATGATCTCAGAACTTTTTACGGTCAAAGAGTCAGGAGAGTTGGCTTTTTTTTACATCAGATGTTTTTGATGGGATACAGCTTCCGTAGAAGCGTTGAATAATCGGTGAAAACCAGTAATTTTGGAAAATCGCAAAAAAGATATTATTTTACACCCATTCCGTTCATAACTCTAAAAGTAAGCATTCCACTGTAAACATTTGCTAACGTACTCACTTATTATTATATTATATGTTATTATAATGATGCAAGTATACAGTGTGACCTCGAAAATCGAGCACTCAGAGATCCGGCAACTTAAAAAATCCGACATCAATGTCATGTTCCCGCTCCCTTTTTTTTTCACTTCCAATTTACGGGAAATGTAAAAATGGCAATTATTTTCGAATTAAAAACCAGGATAAAAAAAAAACAAAGCATTAGCTGAGAGCGATATCGCTGACGCTGTGCCAAATAGAGCCCTCTATAACAGTGGTAACAGCTCAGAGGAACGAGGTAAGGACCTGGCAGAAGATAAGGTCTCACCAAAAAATGCATACATTTAACCGGAAAATTAACGTAATCTTCGAAGAAACAAGATTGTATTTACGAAATTGATACAATTTTCTACAATTTATGTCCAAGTAATTTTTTTGGACCTTGAATAGTTATGAGAAAAACAATGACGAATGCACGGAGTATTCAGCTGCCTCTTTATTGAAAACATACAAAATGCATCATTAGACGTCTGTACAGATATGGGAAACGTAAACGTTAGGTTTTTTAGATACAACAAAAAGATAAAAAGTGATTAATGATCGGTTAGTGTTTAATGTTATACAGTATAATAAAATAAATAGGTAAGTATTTTTTTTATACAACATTTATTATTAAATGATTATTAACTTGGAATGACACTCATTAGTCAAACCGAACCCTCTTGGACAAAGGTTGCATGATTGCAGGCATGCCTTCCAGTTTTTCTACACCTAAAAAAAGAATTAAATATAATATTTATTTAAGCACCTGGGCGCGAAAGAACCGTTTTCGTCCCGTGGGAGAAGACTGCCGCCCAAGCCGTAGGCGAAGGCTGCAAACACCCAAGGGTCAAAGCTTAGGCTTTTGAGCATCTCTGGTGCACGTAGTACTTTTAAAAACTGTTGAACTAATTGTAATTAATTAAGTAATGATTCATGCAACATTTTATCATATAACATGATTTTTACATCTTTCTTTTGTTACCCCTCTTTTACAACTCAAGTTATGAATAGGTTGCTTTTGAACCTCAATTTAGAAAACATATTAGCCTATTATATTACGAACCACCGTTAAAAAAAATAATTTATAATTTTTTTTCTAATTGTTTGAAAATTAAGCAGTTATACCACTGTATTAAGATAAATATTTTGATCACAAAAATAAAAAAGTTAGTGAAAAAGTAAAGGTGAAATGGAATTATTTAGGCATATTTACCTTCAAGTACTTCAGGGAATTCCGGGTCATCCTTGTCTTCCTCGATTTCAGTAAGAGGCATGTTACTGCAACTGCTTTCGCAGTTCACACACATATTGGAGCACTTGATGCCTGCTTTTTTGCATCCACAGTTTTTCTGGCAGGTCTTCTTGCATTTGCAAGAAATAAGTTTCAAAACGGCTTGAGGTGCTGGTGGCTGTAGTGTGGTTACTGGCTCCAGACCATCTTTCATTTTCTTCCAACCCCATTGTTCAGGATCTTTTTCATTCCCAAGCCATTGTTGAACTTGAAAATATACCCTAAATGAATGCTGCTGAGCTGCAGACTCAGTAGGACGCCAAATGGATTAATGTCTTGTATGCAGACCTAAGGTAACATAAATACCTCAATTTGTTTAATGACGTGGCTTCCTTGTTAGCAAATTTATACAATGAGACCAAAAAATGATTGCCAGCATCAGTAACTGCATCAGCATCTGCCATAGGGTCTTTTAAAAACCTCAATGGTATTAGTTAATGCAGAGTTTTTCTTAAAAGACCGAAGAAACCTCATCTTTCCCACTTTGAACAAGGCTGAAGTAGTATCACAGACTCCCATGGTATGCAAAAATAATATGTGGTTAGCAATCGATTGATCAAGTTTTCAGCCAGAAGAAAAAAATGAGTGGTGAAACTGCCCCTTTGTCTGGTTTTAGAAAGTACGCATTTGAATGTACACCCTTACAGCGACAAATCATGATAATCAGCAAATCGACGTCTTCCCTTGCTGTGGTGACAATAAGTATATCCGCTTCCTCTCGTGCCTGTTTTGTGTGAATGTCAGCTACGGCAAATTTGTAATTGATTTTTGAAAATTACAAATTTTGGAAAAAAATATCAAAAGTACTTACGATTTTCTTGATAGTGACATTTATTCGTAATTTAATACATACCTAAATGATATTGACGTGAGAAAAAGGAATGTTTAAAAAACTTACTTTAGTTGATATTTTATATGTTAAAAAAAAAAAAAAAAAAAAAAAAAAATCTGATAAGTAGTGCAGTCATTTTTTCTGATGTAATTTCTCAAGCATCAGTGTCAAGTAACTATCTTTTTTCTTGGATTTTATACAACTGTCGAATATCGATTTCGGAAATACAATCTTGTTTCTTTGAAGATGACGTTAATTTTCCTGTCAAGTTTGTGCATTTTTTCGGTGAGAACTTATCTTCTGGTCCTCGTCCTCGTTCCTCCGAGCTGCTACCACTGTTATCGAGGATTCTATTTAGCACAGCGTAAGCGATCTCACTGTCCGCTAATGCAAAGTTTTTACCTCGGTTTTTAATTTGATAATAATTTCTATTTTTGCTCTTCCCGTAAGTTGGAATTGAAAAAAAAAAAGGGGGGGGGGTTAAGTTGCCGGATCTCTGAATGCCGGATTTTAAAGGTCACACAGTATACCTACATCATAATAATATATAATCGAATAATAAGTGAGTACGTCAACAAATATTTACCGTGAAATGCTTACTTTTAGTGTTATGAACGATAAGGGTAAGAATCTCTGTTTTCGCGATTTTCCAAAATTACTGGTTTTCGCCGATTTTTCAATGCCTCTACGGAAGCCATATATCGTACAATAAAAATGATTAGAACATGAATTGTAGGTAATTTTCTCGGCTGTATTTTAATATAGGGTCACCTTTTGCGTAAAAAGTTTACTTTGAAAGTTATAAGCAAAAAATCTGCGATTTTTAGTGGTTTTTTCATGATTTTTCATATTTGCCGAGAGAAATTTTGTTGCACAACTTCAGATTCGTGTTCAACACCCCCCGAAAACATAAAGTAAGACACTAAAATCAATTACACCAGAATTTTCCACTTTAAGCCCTTTTTTAACCTAATTTGACTGGACTATTATTGACGTTTAATCTTATAGTTTGGCGATAGTTTTTCGGTCGACGGGATAATCAAGTAGTATCTTTATTTGTTCTAGTCAATAAAAACGAATTTTACTGTATTCAGGACCCAGCTATTTCATGCGCGATTTAGTATAGTTTATACACCGATGGTTTAGTTGAAAAACTGCGTTTTATCGTGTTGATAATCAGTGAGAAACAGTATTGGCAAGAATTTCGATTACGGAAGATAAAAGATTTTCGATTTTTTTTTTCGAATTTTCCAAATTTTTTAGGTTTTTTTTTCTTTGTATCCCAAATACTACCTTCTTACCAAATTTCAAATTTCTAGGGCTACAGGATGTACCTCAGATTTTTGATGATCGGCGAGTCAGTCAGTCAGTGTCGAAAAAGCGAAACTTTGATTTCATATATTTTCTGAACTAGAAAAGATAGAAACGCGGAAATTTAATTATTTGCTTCCGCTTGAAGAGTACTTTTAGAAAAACAAAGTTTCAAGTTCCTGGGAAATTCCAGCGCAGGGATATGAGACTGTCAAAAGTACCCTGAGTTGCTTCCAGAAAAGGATGCTTATGGCTGTGCTTTCTCGACTTGGCAGGGGCACTGCCGTGCCCCCAGATTTTTCGTTATAGCAGTTGCCAACAATTATAAAAAGCAATAAAATTATCACCACAACAATTGCATTTCTATTGCAAGATTTTCACGTGAAAAATTAAATTAAATAAACAGTTTGACGAATTGAAAACAAATTGAATATTACGTCTTAAGTTTTCTAGAGCAAGATTTCCGCATGAAAACTCAAAATGAAATAAATAGCTTGACAAATTTAAAAAAAAAAAAAGCGTCATATTGGAAATATAATGGACCTCAGCAGATGAATATGCAGGGCTTGACTTGCGCCGGAGCCCACCAGAGCCCAGCTCCGGTACTTCTCTGTTTTTAGTAAATATTTAAATATTGGTCGGAATTCACCGGAGCTCATAAATACAGGGCTCCGGAGCCCAGTGCAATTTTTAGCTAATCATTTTTATGCAAAAATGCATAGCTACGAACTATTCCATTTTAGTGTTAACACTATTTTCGAATCATAATCCTTACTATATTTAATCGCAGAATTCTGCAATTAATTAACACTAAAACTAGGCAAAGATTACGATTCGGAAGGAATGATAACTAAAAAAGTGGAATAGTTGGCAGTTAAGTATATGCTGATTGATATTTAAAAAATTTTTATTTTGCTAAAGAAAAAAAGGCTTTAAATTTTGCAAATAATGTACGAAATATAAATATGCAGATTGGAGTGACAGAGGGGGGAGAATGGGGAGAAACGGTACAACTGTAGTACTGGTACCACATAATATTAGGGCTCTGGTACTTTTTTTCTTAGAAATTAAGTCCTGTGAATATGTAACGTCATGTGAGTTTGAAGAAACTTATTAAAACATGATAAAACCCGACTATGGAAATATTAACATATTTTAACACTTTGAGGTTTTCTGAACATGCGTTAGCCATTTTTAAATCTATTCCATATACATATGCGTGTGTGTATTCGTGTATATTAGAATTTTCACAAGATGTTTAGCTCCCTAGAGCTCATTCTTAGTGAAAAAACGGACTTTATCTTTAATCTTGATTTAAGTTTTGTTGGTGAATTTAGTACTTAACTTCGAAATCTACCTCCGCCTGTAGGCCCGAACCAGCAAAGATTTTTATAAATATTTGTAAGAGAAAGATCTCTACTAAACCAAAAAGGGTTGTACGACAAGCAGGAAATGGTATGTAATTGTGGTAATCATCTATTATTACAATTGTACTTTTCAATATTTTTAAACATAATCTTTAGTTACTTAAATACTTTTAATAGACTGTTCTAAAATTAAAGGGAAAACTGATAAAATGGATCCTGTTGACGGAATTATTTCTTAAACAAAAAATGTCACGTTTCAACATAAGGAATGTTATATAATACTATTAAAACAGAAGGCAAACTAGAATATTTTTCCCAGACATGTGCATTTCCGTTTACCCAGGCTTTACTACAATATATCTCAGTTTAATTAACGTCTATTATTAGGTGCATTGTTATTTAAGTATTGCGCGGCAGCGCAATACTTATTTATTTCCAGTGTCACTTCTCAATGTTAATTTAACATAGAAAAGCCTATGGAGCTCATAACTTTTTCATTTTTTTCTACCCACCTTTTTGTCCCTGATGCCACAAATTTTTAATTCTTTGCTAATTCTAATAATATTATAAATTCAAAGTGTAAAAACATTTGCCTGACGTCAGGGTCAAAACGGATCGTAAAATGCCTTTGCACACAGGTGGATTATATAATCTAGAGTGTAACACGGGCTAATTTTTATTTACATTATTCAAATATTTTTCTTAATAATCCCAAATTTCGCTTTTTTTCATTGAGAATCAACGGACATTTTCTAATAAAATTTAACATTTTCCCTTCATTGTTGTAAATAATTCAAAAGCCGTAATAATAATTTGTTTATTTTTAGTTGAATGATTTTCCCGTGAAACATGAAACTGGAGAAACTGAAATAGTTTTTTTTTTTTAAGAACTAGGGGGCTCTGCCCCCTACGAGCTACGCTCGCCAAGCCCCGTTCAGACACCGCAGATTCTAAAAGCATGCTAATTTCATCGGCCTTAAAAAGATTGAAGAATATAAAAAAAACAGTGACGGTCTCCCTGTAAACGAGTTTTCATTCATTTTCCTTTGATTGGAGATTTTTAAGACGAAGTCAGCCGCTTCTAAGAGATACAATGGCTGTTTTCATCTTTGATTAATAACAAGAAAGAAAAATCATGCGTACGGCATAGATTATGAAACACTTTCCAACACTTCCTGAAAGCTTTAACAAAACTTCGTTATTTAGGGAAATAAGGTAAATAAGATAACTAACTAAACATTTAAAAAACTGATTTCAGCAGTTACCATCCATAATCAAATATTTATTCCAATTCTTCCGAAGAGCCCTGTATTTGATCTGTAGACTGATATATCTATACTTTACTTATAATAATATTATAAAGAGGTAAAAATTGTTTATTTGTAGGAGGTAAGCTCTGGAACTACCGAACCAATTCCAAAAGTAATGGTATCAAAATGATGGTGTTAGTGCAACTTAGAACATGGGCTATATCTTATGTCCGTGCCTCTGGCCAAAAGGGGGTGCAGGAGCAAAAAACGTTCTAAAAATGCAATATTTGAGTTATGGAAGGGCCTAGAATCATGAAATTTGGAATGGTAGTTACTTATAAGATATAAATGATATCTAAGAACATTTTCTAAACAATTCGAAATTTAAAGGGGTAAAAAGGCACAAAAAGCGTTCTAAAAAACATTCGAAATGGTGGATTCTACACAATTTCAGGAAATACCAAACCGATTTAAAAAAATAATGGTGTCAAAATGAAGGTGACAACCCTTGCTCCAAGATAGGCTATATTTTATGTCGGTTCCACTACCCCAAAGGGAGGTGCAGGAGCAAAAATCGTTCTAAATTACGGTTTTGCGTTACTGAAGGGCCGAGAAATATGAAATTTGAAATATTTTATTAGATAAAAAGGATTTCTAAGAACAGTTCTTAAAAGATACGAAATTTAAAAGGAGTGAAAATGCGCGAAATGCGTTCTAAAAAACGTTCTAACTGGGGGTTTCTACACAATCTCAGGAAATACCAAACCGATTTAAAAAATAATGGTGTCAAAATGATCGTGACAACACTTGCTCTAACATAGGCTATGTTTTATGTCGTTGCCACTACCCCAAATGGGGTGCAGGAGCAAAAAACGTTCTAAATTACGGTTTTTGTGTTACTGAAGGGCGTAGAAATATGGAATTTGAAATATTAGTTACTTATTAGATATATAAAGGATTTCTAAGAACAGTTCTTAGAAAAAAACGAAATTTAAAAGGGTTGAAAATGCACAAAAAGCGTTCTAAAAAACGTTCTAAATCGTGGTTTGTACACAATCTTAGGAAATACCAAACCGATTTAAAAAATAATGGTGTCAAAACGATGGTGACAACCCTTGCTCCAAGATAGGCTATATTTCATGTCGGTGCCACTACCCCAAAGGGGGTGTAGGAGCAAAAAACGTTCAAAAAATGCAATTTTTGCGTTACTGAAGGGCCTAGAAATATGAAATTTGAAGTATTAGATACTTATTAGATATAAAGGATTTTAAGAACTGTTCTTAAAAAATTCTAAATTTAAAAGGCGTGATAATGCGTGAAGAGGGTTCTAAAAAGTCCTTCCGGCCAGTGCCGGGAGGAAGAGGTAGCTTTCATAATCCTTATTTAAAAAAAGCCAACTTATATCATGCAAACACACGAAGCTCAATTTAGTGGAAACCGAATATAGGAGATTCAATACTAATTTTTATCAATATAATGAATGAGAATTTCGCGAAATTAGTCAGCTTTATCCAAGCTGCTTTTCTTTAAAGTAACTTATATTTGGCTGCCAAATTCGGCAATTTCTTAAAGTGCCTGTCATTTTAAGACAACATGGTGGATGAGGCTAAGCAGTGAACTTGGTCGAGACCTTAGTAATTGCTGTGCACATGCTCACTCACATCGGAATCGGTTAATATATAGGAGTGCTGTCGCATGCAAAAAATCAGATTTTTCAAAATGTCACCCACAATAGAAATTCAAACTGCTATATCTGAGCCATTTTTTAAGGTAAAGACAAACAAAAAATGCTCCTGAATCCTTATATCAAGATCAAATACTTAAGAAAGAAACCTTTTTCAATTTCTAATTTTTTTGCACCTCACTTTAAATATATATATATATATTTTTAATTTAATGGCCGCCATTTTGAAACAAGATGGCTGATGAATCTGGCCAGCGAACTTGGTCGAGGTGTTGATGTATACTATCCACATGCCTTCTTACATCGAAATAGGCGAATACGTGTGTTATCGCGTGACAAATACAAGATCGTTTCAAAATGTTAGCCATGCTAGAAATTCAAAGTGCTATAAATCAACCATTTTTTAAGATATCAACAAAAGAACAAATTTTCAGAAACAAAAACTGCTCCGGAATCTTTGTATCAAGGCCAAACACATAAAAAAAATCTTTTTCATTTTCCAATTTTTTAATACCTCATTTTGAATTTTAAATTTAATTTTTTTTAAATGGCAACCCTTTTGAAACAAGATGGCAAATGAAGCTGGCCAACGAACTCGGTCGAGACATTGGTATGTACTACGTACAGACCAAGTTACATCCAAATAGGTTCATAAATACGCCTGTTATCGCGTGACAAAAATCAGGTCGTTTTAAAATGTCAGACACAAGAGAAATTCAAAATGCTATTACTCACCCATTTTTTTTTTAGATATAGACGAAAGAAAAACTGTTCCGGAATCTTTGTATTAAGGTCAAACACATACAAAAAAAATATTTTTCATTTTCCAATTTTTTGGTATCTCATTTAAATTTTTTTATTATTTAATTTTTTTGAATGGCCGCCATTTTGAAACAAGATGGCGGATGAAGCTGGCCAACGAACTCGGTCGAGATATTTGTATGTACTATGTACACACCAAGGTACATCCAAGTCGGTTCATAAATACGCCTGTTATTACGTGAGAAAAATCAGGACGTTTCAAAATGTCAGCCACGCTAGAAATTCAAAATGCTATAACTCAGCCATTTCTTAAGATATAGACGAAACAAAAACTACTCCCGAATCTTTTTATCAAGGTCAAACACATAAGAAGAAAATATTTTTTCAATTTTCAATTTTTGGTACCACAATTCAAATTTAAATTTTTCTTAAAAATTTCAATGGCCGCCATTTTTAAACAAGATGGCGGGTGAAGCTGGCCAACGAACCCGGTCGAGACATTGGTATGTACTATGCATAAACGAAGTTACATCCAAATCGGTTCATAAATACGCCTTTTATCGCTTGACAAAATTCAGGACGTTTCAAAATGTCAGCCACGCTAGAATTTCAAAATGCTATAACTCAGCCATTTTTTAAGCTATAGACGAAACAAAAACTGCTCCGAAATCTTTGTATAAAGGTCAAATACATAAGAAAAAAATATTTTTCCATTTTCAATTTTTTGGTACCACATTTTAAATTTTAAATTTTTAAAAAAATTTTAAATGGCCGCCATTTTGAAACAAAATGGCGGATGAAGCTGGCCAACAAACTCGGTCGAGAGATTCGTATGTACTATGTACACACCGAATTACATCCAAATCGGTTCATAAATACGCCTTTTATCGCGTGACAAAATTCAGGACGTTTCAAAATGTCAGCCACGCTAGAAATTCAAAATGCTATAACTCAGCCATTTTTTAAGATATAGACGAAACAAAAACTGCTCCGGAATCTTTGTATAAAGGTCAAATACATAAGAAAAAAATATTTTTCCATTTTTAATTTTTTGGTACCACATTTCAAGTTTTAAATTTTTTTAAAAATTTTAAATGGCCGCCATTTTGAAACAAAACGGCGAATGAAGCTGGCCAACGAACTCGGTCGAGACATTGGTATGTACTATGTACACACCGAATTACATCGAAATTGGTTCATAATTACGGGAGTTACAGTGTGACATAGGTCAGATATATATATATATATATATATCAATTTTGAACGGAGGGTGGTTTCGGGGTCTGGGGGTCATGATCGATGAAAATATACCAAAATTTTTTGAAATCGCTTTCCTCCGAACGGCTGCAATAGGTAGCTTTTTTGTAAAGAAAGCTACCTAAAAACATTCTAAATGGGGATTTCTACTCAATTTTGGGAAGTATCAAATCGATTTCAAAAGTAATGGTTGTAAATTGATGGTGACAGACCTTGCTCTAACATTTTTCTGTTTTATGTTTGTATCACTACCACCTTGGGGTTGCAGGAGAAAAAAAAAACGTTCTAAATTGCGGTTTTGTGTTATGGAAGGGCCTAGAATCATAAAATTTGGAATGGTAGTTACTTATAAGATATCAATGATCTCTAAGAACATTTTCTAAAAAAAAATCGAAATTTAAAAAGGGTGAAAATGCTGTCACTATCACCTGGGGGTGCAAGAGCAAAACATGTTCTAATTTGTGTTTTTTTTTGCACAACTGAGGGGTCCAACATTTTGAAATATGGCATGGTATTTACTTACAAGATGCAACTGCTTTCTACGAACAGTCGAAAGAAAATTCCATAAAAGGATGAAGTGAGCGAAAAGCGTTCTAAATTACAATTTTTATGCAATCTTATCAAATACCATACCGATTTAAAAAAGTCCTTCCGGCCAGTGCCGGGAGGAAGAGGTAGCTTTCATAATCCTTATTTTAAAAAAGCCAACTTATATCATGCAAACACACGAAGCTCAATTTAGTGGAAACCGAATATAGGAGATTCAATTACTAATTTTTATCAATATAATGAATGAGAATTTCGCGAAATTAGTCAGCTTTATCCAAGCTGCTTTTCTTTAAAGTAACTTATATTTGGCTGCCAAATTCGGCAATTTCTTAAAGTGCCTGTCATTTTAAGACAACATGGTGGATGAGGCTAAGCAGTGAACTTGGTCGAGACCTTAGTAATTGCTGTGCACATGCTCACTCACATCGGAATCGGTTAATATATAGGAGTGCTGTCGCATACAAAAAATCAGATTTTTCAAAATGTCACCCACAATAGAAACTGAAACTGCTATATCTGAGCCATTTTTTAAGGTAAAGACAAACAAAAAATGCTCCTGAATCCTTATATCAAGATCAAATACTTAAGAAAGAAACCTTTTTCAATTTCTAATTTTTTTGCACCTCACTTTAAATATATATATATATTTTAATTTAATGGCCGCCATTTTGAAACAAGATGGCTGATGAATCTGGCCAGCGAACTTGGTCGAGGTGTTGATGTATACTATCCACATGCCTTCTTACATCGAAATAGGCGAATACGTGTGTTATCGCGTGACAAATACAAGATCGTTTCAAAATGTTAGCCATGCTAGAAATTCAAAGTGCTATAAATCAACCATTTTTTAAGATATAAACAAAAGAACAAATTTTCAGAAACAAAAACTGCTCCGGAATCTTTGTATCAAGGTCAAACACATAAAAAAATCTTTTTCATTTTCCAATTGTTTAATACCTCATTTTGAATTTTAAATTTAATTTTTTTTAAATGGCAACCCTTTTGAAACAAGATGGCGAATGAAGCTGGCCAACGACCTCGGTCGAGACATTGGTATGTACTATGTACAGACCAAGTTACATCCAAATAGGTTCATAATTACGCCTTTTGTCGCGTGACAAAAATCAGGTCGTTTTAAAATGTCAGCCACAAGATAAATTCAAAATGCTATTATTCAGCCATTTTTATTAGATATAGACGAAAGAAAAACTGTTCCGGAATCTTTGTATTAAGGTAAAACACATACAAAAAAAATCTTTTTCACTTTCCAATTTTTTTGGTATCTCATTTAAATTTTTTAATTTTTTTATTTTTTTAATGGCCGCCATTTTGAAACAAGATGGCGGATGAAGCCGGCCGACGAACTCGGTCGAGATATTTGTATGTACTATGTACACACTAAGGTACATCCAAGTCGGTTCATAAATACGCCTGTTATTACGTGAGAAAAATCAGGACGTTTCAAAATGTCAGCCACGCTAGAAATTCAAAATGCTATAACTCAGCCATTTCTTAAGATATAGACGAAACAAAAACTGCTCCCGAATCTTTTTATCAAGGTCAAACACATAAAAAGGAAATATTTTTTCAATTTTCAATTTTTCGGTACCACATTTCAAATTTAAAATTTTCTTAAAAATTTAAATGGCCACCATTTTTAAACAAGATGGCAGATGAAGCTGACCAACGAACCCGGTCGAGACATTGGTATGTACTATCTATAAACGAAGTTACATCCAAATCGGTTCATAAATACGCCTTTTATCGCGTGACAAAATTCAGGACGTTTCAAATTGTCAGCCACGCTAGAAATTCAAAATGCTATAACTCAGCCATTTTTTAAGATATAGACGAAACAAAAACTGCTCCGAAATCTTTGTATAAAGGTCAAATACATAAGAAAAAATATTTTTCCATTTTCAATTTTTTGGTACCACATTTCAATTTTTAAATTTTTAAAAAAATTTTAAATGGCCGCCATTTTGAAACAAAATGGCGGATGAAGCTGGCCAACGAACTCGGTCGAGAGATTGGTATGTACTATGTACACACTGAATTACATCCAAATCGGTTCATAAATACGCCTTTTATCGCGTGACAAAATTCAGGACGTTTCAAAATGTCAGCCACGCTAGAAATTCAAAATGCTATAACTCAGCCATTTTTTAAGATATAGACGAAACAAAAACTGCTTCGGAATCTTTGTATAAAGGTCAAATACATAAGAAAAAAATATTTTTCCATTTTTAATTTTTTGGTACCACATTTCAAGTTTTAAAATGTTTTAAAAATTTTAAATGGCCGCCATTTTGAAACAAAATGGCGGATGAAGCTGGCCAACGAACTCGGTCGAGACATTGGTATGTACTATGTACACACCAAATTTCATCGAAATCGGTTCATAATTACGGGAGTTACAGTGTGACATAGGTCAGATATATATATATATATATATATATATATCAATTTTGAACGGAGGGTGGTTTCGGGGTCTGGGGGTCATGATCGATGAAAATATACCAAAATTTTTTGAAATCGCTTTCCTCCGAACGGCTGCAATAGGTCGCTTTTTTGTAAAGAAAGCTACCTAAAAGGGGTGAAGCGAAGGGGAGGTGCAAAAAGCATTCTAAAAAAGTCCTAAATTACGATTTCTATGCAATTTCAGGGAATATAAACCGATTATAAAAGTAATAATTGCGAATCAATAGTAACAGTTTCTGACCCTACACAGGCTATATTTTATGCGGATGATTCTATCACCTGGAGTTCACAGGAACAACAAACGTTCTAAAAAAGGCCTTTAAAAGCTTTCTAAATTACTTTTCTGTAGAATATTAGGAAATAATAAACCGATTTCAAAATTAATGTTGGCAAATTAATGGTGACAGTTCCTATTTCAACATAGCTCTTTATGTTGAGAGAGGTGGTAGGACTTGGAATTTGACATGATGGTTAATTTTAAGACTTAAGAAGGTGGTTTTGAAAAAAAATCAAAACTTCAAATAAATACTGAAATAAGCGTATTAATTGAGCATAAAAGTTTCAAAATATTTTCTAAGTTAGCATTTATTTAATTTTATTTCTTTTTATTAATTTAAATCTAATTTCTGTCTAATGCAGTGTAATAATGAAGTTTAGTCAAACTATGTTTTAAATAGTAATTTTTGAATTATTCCTAAAAGCATAATTTCTTTTAATAAAAATTAGACATATAATTATCACTTGGCATATTTCAAATATTACGCGAGCAAAGCCGCGGGGTTTGCTAGTATTCTATACTCCTATTATAAAGAGGAAAAAATTGTTTATTTGTCGGAGGTAAGCTCTGGAACTACCGAACCGATTCCAAAAGTAATGGTATCAAAATGATGGCGTGAGTCCAACTTAGAACATAGGCTATATCTCATGTCGGTGCCACTACCCCAAAGGGGTGTAGGAGCAAAAAACATTCTAAAAATGCGATTTTAGCGTTACAGAAGTACCTAGAAATATGAAATTTTGAGTATTAGTTACTTATAAGATATAAATGATATCTAAGAACAGTTCTTATACAATTCAAAATTTAGAAGGGGTGAAAATGCACAAAAAGCGTTCTAAAAAACGTTCTAAATAGTAGTTTCCACACAATCTCAGGAAATACCAAACCGATTTAAAAAATATTGGTGTCAAAATGATGTTGACAACGCTTGCTCCAAGATAGGCTATGTTTTATGTTGGTGTCACTACCCCAAAGGGGGTGCAGGAGCCAAAAACATTCTAAAAATGCGATTTATGTGTTACTGAAGGGCCTAGAAATATGAAATTTGAAATATTAGTTACTTATAAGATATAAATGATGTCTAAGGACAGTTCTTAAACAATTCGAAATTTAAAAGGGGTAAAATGCACAAAAGGCGTTCTAAAAAACGTTCTAAATGGTAGTTTCTACACAATCTCAGGAAATACCAAATCGATTTAAAAAATATTGGTGTCTTAATGATGGTGACAACGCTTGCTCCAAGATAGGCAATGTTTTATGTCGGTGTCACTACCCCAAAGGGGGTGCAGGAGCAAAAAACGTTCTAAAAATGCGATTTATGTGTTACTGAAGGGCCTAGAAATATGAAATTTGAAATATTAGCTACTTATTAGATATAAAGGATTTCTAAGAACAGTTCTTAAACAATTCGAAATTTGAAAGGGGTTAAAATGCGCGAAAATCGTTCTAAAAAACGTTCTAAATGGTGGTTTCTACACAATCTCAGGAAATACCAAACCGATTTAAAAAATAATGGTGTCAAAATAAGGGTGTCAAAATGACGCTGACAACCCTTGCTCCAACATAGGCTATGTTTTATGTCAGTGCCACTACCCGAAAGAGCGTGCAGAAGCAAAAAACGTTCTAAAAATGCGATTTTTGCGTTACCGAAGGGCCTAGAAATCTGAAATCTGAAATATTAGCTACTTATTAGATATAAAGAATTTCTCAGAACAGTTCAACAATTCGAAATTTAAAAGGGGTGAAAATGCGCGAAAAGCGTTCTAAAAAACATTCTAATGGTGGTTTCTACACAATCTCAGGAAACCCCAAACCGATTTAAAAAATAATGGCGCAAAATGATGGTGAGAACCTTTGCTCCAACATAGGCGATGTTTTATGTCGGTGCCACTACCCCAAAGGGGGTGCAGGAGAAAAACGTTCTAAATTGCTGCTTTTGCGTTACGGAAGGGCCTAGAATCGTGAAATTTGGAATGGTAGTTAGTTATAAGATATCAATGATCTCTAAGGACATTTCCTAAAAAAATCGAAATTTAAAATGCGCAAAAAAGCGTTGTACAAAACTTTCTAAATTGCGATTTCTATGCAATCTCAGGAAGTACTGAACCGATTTCAAATATAATGGTGTAACAATGATGGTGACAGATTTTGCTCCAAGATAGGCTATATTTTATTTCTGTTTCCACTACCCCAGAGGAGTTGCAGGAGCAAAATGCGCGAAAAGCGTTCCAAAAGCGTTCTAAATGCCTATTTGTGGGCAATATCTCAGGAAGAATGAATCTGATTTCAAACGTAATAGTAGGAAATTGATGCTGACAGCCTCTGCTCTAACACAGACACTATTTTATGTCGTTATCACTATCACCAAGACGTTGCAGGAGCAAAAAAGCGTTCTAAATTTCGATTTTTGTGATCGGTAGGGGCTAGCAACTTAAAATTAGGCAAGGTACATATTTATTAGATATAAATGATCTTTAAGAACAGTTTCGAAAAAATTGGAAATTTAAAAAGGGGTGAAAATGCGCGAAAAGCGTCCTAAAAACGTTCTAAATTGAGATTTCTACTCAATCTAAGGAAATACCAAAGCTATTTCAAATTAATGGTTGCAAATAAATAGTTACAGTCCCTGCTATAACATAGGTTATATTTTATATTGCTGTCACTACCATCTGAGGCTGAGGGTTGCAAAAGCATAACATGTTCTAATTTGCGTTTTTTGCACAACTGAGGGGTCTAACACTTTGAAGTATGGCATGGTATTTACTTACAAGATGCAACTGCTTTCTAAGAACAGTCGAAAGAAAATTCCAAATTAAAAAAAAATGAAGTGAGTGAAAAGCGTTATAAATTACAATTTTTAAGCGAACTTATAAATTACTAAACCGATTAAAAAAATAATGATGACAAATTTTGGTGATAGAATCTGCTCAAACATAAGCTATATTTTATGTCTGTTCCACTACCACACCAGAGGGTTTCAGGAACTAAAAACTTTCTAAATTGCGATTCCTGTGATACTGAAAAGGCTAGAAACTTTAAATATGACATGGTAGTTACTTATAAATTATAAATGCCCTCGAAGGAACGTCGAAAACAAATTCGAATTAAAAAGGGGTGAAGCGAAGGGGAGGTGCGAAAAGCATTCTAAAAAAGTTCTAAATTACGATTCTATGCAATTTAGAGAATATAAACCGATTATAAAAATAATAGTGGCAAATCTATGGTAACAGTCTCTGATCCTACACAGGCTATATTTTATGCCGGTGATTCTACCACCTGGGTTTCACAGGAACAACAAACGCTCTAAAAAAGGGCTTTAAAAGCTTTTTAAATTACGTTTCTGTGGAATATTAGAAAATAACAAACCGATTTAAAAATTAATGTTGGCAAATTAATGGTGACAGTTCCTGTTTCAACATAGGCCTTTATGTTGAGAGAGGTGGTAGGACTTGGAATTTGACATAATGGTTAATTTTAAGATGTAAGAAGATGGTTTCTAAAAAATTCTAAACTTCAAATGAATACTGAAATGAGCTTATTAATTGAGCATAAAAGTTTCAAAATATTTTTTAAATTATCATTTATTTAGTTTTACTTCATTTTATTAATTTAAGTCTCATTTCTGCCTAATGCAGTATAATAATGATGTTTAATCAAACTGTGTTTTAAATAGTAATTTTTGCATTATTCCTAAAAGTAATAAATACCTTTTAATAAGAAAAAAAAATTTAATAAAATAAAAATTTAGTTAGTACCTTTTAATAAAAATTAGACATATAAATATCAGTTGGCATATTTCAAATATTACGCGAGCAAAGCCGCGGGGTTTGCTAGTCTATACTCTTATTATAAAGAGGAAAAAATTGTTTATTTGTCGGAGGTAAGCTCTGGAACTACCGAACCGATTCCAAAAGTAATGGTATCAAAATGATGGTGTTAGTCCAACTTAGAACATAGGCTATATCTTATGTCGGTGCCACCACCCCAAAGGGGGTGTAGGAGCAAAAAACGTTCTAAAAATGCGATATTAGCGTTACTGAAGGGCCTAGAAATATGAAATTTGGAATATTAGATACGTATAAGATATAAATGATGTCTAAGAACAGTTCTTAAACAATTCAAAATTTAAAAGGGGTGAAAATGCGCAAAAAGCGTTCTAAAAAACGTTCTAAATGGTAGTTTTTACACAATCTCAGGAAATAACAAACCGATTTAAAAAATATTGGTGTCATAATGATGGTGACAACGCTTGCTCCAAGATAGTTTATGTTTTATGTCGGTGTCACTACCCCAAAGGGGGTGTAGGAGCAAAAAACATTCTAAAAATGCGATTTTAGCGTTACTGAAGGGCCTAGAAATATGCAATTTTGAATATTAGTTACATATAAAATATAAATGATGTCTAAGAACAGTTTTTAATCAATTCGAAATTTGAAAGGGGTGAAAATGCGCAAAAAGTGTTCTAAAAAACGTTCTAAATGATAGTTTCTACACAATCTCAGGAAATACCAAACCGATTTAAAAAATATTGGTGTCAAAATTATGGTGACAACACTTGCTCCAAGATAGGCTATGTTTTATGTCGGTGTCACTACCCCAAAGGGGGTGTAGGAGCAAAAAACATTCTAAAAATGCGCTTTTAGCGTTACTGGAGGGCTTAGAAATATGAAATTTTGAATATTAGTTACATATAAGATATAAATGATGTCTAAGAACAGTTTTTAATCAATTCGAAATTTGAAAGGGGTGAAAATGCGCAAAAAGCGTTCTAAAAACTTCTAAATGGTAGTTTCTACACAATCTCAGGAAATACCAAACCGATCTAAAAAATAATGGCGTCAAAATGATGGTGACAACCCTTGCTCCAACATAGGCGATGTTTTATGTCGGTGCCACTACCCCAAAGGGGGTGCAGGAGAAAAACGTTCTAAATTGCGGCTTTTGCGTTGCGGAAGGGCCTAGATTCGTGAAATTTGGAATGGTAGTTAGTTATAAGATATCAATGATCTCTAAGGACATTTCCTAAAAAAATCGAAATTTAAAAGGGGGTCAAAATGCGCAAAAAGCGTTGTAAAAAAATCTAAATTGCGATTTCTATGCAAACTCAGGAAGTACTGAACCGATTTCAAATATAATGGTGTAAAAGTGATGGTGACAGATCTTGCTCCAAGATACGCTATATTTTATATCTGTTTCCACTACCCCAGAGGAGATGCGGGATCAAAATGCGCGAAAAGCGTTCTAAAAACTTTTTAAATGCCGATTTGTCGGCAATATCTCAGGAAGAATAAATCTTATTTCAAACGTAATGGTAGGAAATTGATGCTGACAGCCTCTGCTCTAACATAGACGCTATTTTGTGTCGGTATCACTATTACCAAGACGTTGCAGGAGCTAAAAAGCGCTCTAAATTTCAATTTTTGTGATCGATAGGGGCTAGCAACTTAAAATTAGGCAAGGTGCATATTTATTAGATATAAATGATTTTTAAGAACAGTTTCGAAAAAATTGGAAATTTAAAAAGGGGGTGAAAATGCGCGAAAAGCGAACTAAAAACGTTCTAATTTGCGATTTCTACTCAATCTAAGAAAATACCAAAGCTATTTCAAAAGTAATGGTTGCAAATCATCGGTGACAGTCCCTGCTATAACATAGATTATATTTTATGTTGCTGTCACTACCATCTGAGGGTTGCAAAAGCAAAACATGTTCTAATTTGCGTTTTTTGCACAACTGAGGGGTCTAACACTTTGAAGTATGGCATGGTATTTACTTACAAGATGCAACCGCTTTCTAAGAACAGTCAAAAGAAAATTCCAAATTAAAAAAAATGAAGTGAGTGAAAAGCGTTATAAATTACAATTTTTAAGCAAACTTATAAATTACCAAACCGATTAAAATAATAATGATGACAAATTTTGGTGATAGAACCTGCTCACACATAAGCTATATTTTATGTCTGTTCCACTACCACCAGAGGGTTGCAGGAGCTAAAAACTTTCTAAATTGCGATTTTTGTGATACTGAAAAGGCTAGAAACTTTAAATATGGCACGGTAGTTACTTATAAAATATAAATGCCTCGAAAGACTGTCGAAAATAAATTCGAATTAAAAAAGGGTGAAGCGAAAGGGAGGTGTGAAAAGCATTCTAAAAAAGTCCTAAATTACGATATCTATGCAATTTCAGGGAATATAAACCGATTATAAAAGTAATAGTTGCGAATCAATGGTAACAGTTTCTGATCCTACACAGGCCGATGATTCTACCACCTGGGGTTTACAGGAAAAACAAACGTTCTATAAAAGGCCTTTAAAAGCTCTCTAAATTACGTTTCTGTGGAACATTAAAAATAACAAACCGATTTCAAAATTAATGTTGGCAAATTAATGGTGATAGTTCCTAATTCAATATAGCCCTTTCTGTTGGGAGAGATGGTAGGACTTTGAATTTGACATGATAGTTAATTTTAAGATGAAAGAAGATGGTTTCTAAAAAATTCAAAACTTCAAATGAATACTGAAATGAGCGCATTAAATGAACAGAAAAGTTTCAAAATTTTTTCTAAATTATCATTTATTTAGTTTTATTAATTTAAGTCTCCTTTCTGCCTAATGCAATGTAATAATGATGTTTAATCAAACTGTGTTTTAAATAGTAATTTTTGAATTATTCTTAAAAGTATATTTTTTTTTTTATGCCTAAGTGGAGCAAGATCACTAGATCACTAGGATCTGGTGTAGACCTTATCTTAAAAGTAATTAGTAAAAATTTAGTTAGTAACTTTTAATAAAAATTAGACATATAAATATCAGTTGGCATATTTCAAATATTACGCGAGCAAAGCCGCGGGGTTTGCTAGTAATATTATAAAGAGGTAAAAATTTTTTATTTGTAGGAGGTAACTGCTGGAACTACCGAACCGATACTAAAAGTAATGGTATCAAAATGATGGTGTTAGTCCAACTTAGAACATAGGCTATATCTTATGTCCGTGCCTCTGGCCAAAAGGGGGTGAAGGAGCAAAAAACGTTCTAAAACTGCGATTTTTGTGTTACTGAAGAGCCTAGAAACATGAAATTTGGAATGATAGTTACTTATGAGATACTAATGATCTCTAAGGACATTTCTTTAAAAAATCGAAATTAAAAAGGGGTGAAAATGCTCGAAAAGCGTTCTAAAAAACGTTCTAAATGGCAATTTTTACGCAATTTCAGGAAGTACAAAACCGATTTCAAAAAGAATAGTGTCAAAATGATAGTGAAAACCCTTGCTCAGACATGGGCTACATTTTATGTCGGTGCCAATACCACTTAAAGGGGGTGCAGGAGCAAAAAAACGTTCGAAATTTCGATTTTTGTGTTACTGAAGGGTCCGGATTAACGGAATTTGGCATGGTAGTTACTTATTAAATATAAATGATCTCTAAGAACATTTCTTAAAAACTCGAAATTTAAAAGGGGTGAAAATGCGCAAAAAGCGAAAGCGTTCTAAAAAACGTTCTAAATGGCAGTTTTTACGCAATCTCAAGAAGTACCAAACTGATTTCAAAAGTAATGGTTGGAAATTGATGATGACAGCCCTTGCTCTAACAAAGGCTCTATTTCATGTCGGTGTCACTACCACGTAGGGGTTGCAGAAACAAAAAACGTTCTAAATTTCGATTTTTGTGTTATTGAAGGGCCTAGAATCCTGAAATTAGGCAGGCCAGTTATTTATAAGATACATATGATCTCTAAGAACATTTCCTAAAAAATCGAAATTTAAAAAGGGAGAAAATGAGCGAAAAGCGTTCTAAAAAACTTTCTAAATTGCTATTTCTACGCAATTTCAGGAAGTACCGAACTGATTTAAAAAACAATGGAGTGAAAACGATGGGGACAGCCCTCGCTTGCTCCAACATAGGCTGTATTTCATTTCGTTGCCACTACCCCAAAGGGGGTGAAGAAACTTGAAACTAGGCATGGTAGTTACTTACTACTAAAAAACAACTTTTCAAAAGTAAAAAAAAAAGCCAAGCTAAAAAAAAAAAAAATAAAGATGAAACTTGTGGCTAAAAAATGGTGTGATATCATATTTCCAAGCTTATATTATGGTACTTTTTTAACATTTTCCACTAAAACATTTACCATTTGTAAGTCGAGTGACTTCGTATATGTTGATAGAAATCCTCTTCTCCTGTACTAAATACATCATAACGTATTTCTGAAAATTCAAATGTTTTAAAATTATGCATCATGGGCTTGGCGGCCATCTTTCCATATTTTACACAAATTTCTAAGCACCCAAGTTTGTAAAGGGTAATAAGTTTTCATTAATAACAATTTAGAACTTCTGATTTTAACTCCGGACAAATAAATTTAAAAAGACTTTTATTTTGAGAAAAAAAGTTCATTGTTACTGCTGTTAAATGCTTAATTACTCTAAAAAAGTAATCATAAATGGAATAGCGAAGATATGTCACCATTACCGTAACACACAAATTTCTAAGCACACAACTCCGTGAAGGAAAGGCATAAAATGTGTGCTGTGGTAAAAATGTCGAACTTTGGTTTTCAACTGCAAACATCCGATAAATTGAAAAAGACTAATATTTTGAGAAAAGAAATATATTTTTATTGCCTTTAAATGATTAATTACTTTATGAAATAAATCACTAGATGAATCCTTTAGATAAGTCACTATTATTTTAAGACACAAAGTTCTCCGAATACAAGTCCGTAACGGAAAAGCTTAAAATGTCTGCTTAAGTAACAATTTTGAATTTCGGATTTTAACTATGGATTAGGGTACATAGAAATTTGTGTAAAATATGGAAAGATGGCCGCCAAGCCCATGATGCATAATTTTAAAACATTTGAATTTTCAGAAACACGTTATGATGTATTTAGTACAGGAGAAGAGGATTTCTATCAACATATACGAAGTCACTCGACTTACAAATGGTAAATGTTTTAGTGGAAAATGTTACAAAAGTACCATAATATAAGCTTGGAAATATGATATCACACCATTTTTTAGCCACAAGTTTCATCTTTTTTTTTTTCTTTTTTTTTACTTTTGAAAAGTTGTTTTTTAGTAGATATCATTTCTTTTTTTTTAAACAAATTATATATAATTTAAATAATCTACTCACTTAAATTAAAATGAGTTTTATTAGAACCTTTGTAAGTAGAAAGGAAACCCAATATGTGTACATTTTGTTTACATATCATTCATTTCTTAGAGTAATTAAGGATTTAAAAGCAATGAAAGCTAACTTCTATTCTCAAAGTATCAATCTTCTTCAATTTATATGGTATTTTAATTTTTATGAAGAATGAAAATTTTGTAAAAAAAATGATAGAGTCGAAATAACATATAGACATAATAGTTGGTCTTTTAGTTAGATATTTGTTTATTGTTAGATAGTTAGTCAGTAGAAGGAAAATGGGGGTTCTATGCCAGCAGGCGGAGCCCGGAGCAAGGATGAGTGACAGGTCGGCGGGGTTGAGTGATTGACAGGTGGGAGGAGTCGAGCGATTGACATGTTAGGGGAGATAAGAAAGTGATGGACAGGTGGGCGGAGTCGAGACAGACAGGCGCCCGCGCGTCATGCTATAGTAGAAGGGTTAAAACAAAGAAGCGATAATGAAAAGTGTACTGTAAGAGAGGGGTTAGAACAAAGGATAATGTTAATGAATCAATAAAAGTCTAATGAATTAATAAAAGTCTACTGTAAGAAGAGTGTTAATGAAGGAAAGTCTGTTGTAAGAGAAAGGTAGAACAAAGGAATGATTAGGAATGATTAGAAAAGATCGCATGCAATTAAAAATACTTATCACGGAGCAACGCAGAGACACGTCCTACCTCTGTGACATCCACCGGGCTAATGAACGAAGAAGCGTGCAACAACCGGCTTCATCCAGATAATGAGCTTGCTTCTGATTGGACGAGAGACGAGCCTAGGGGGCAGCACAATCGTTTCCGGCGACACCAGCGCCCTCTCTCGAGAGGATGATTCACTTACCTGCGATGTCGTCATCCTATTTGAACTGACTTAAAGAAGTGAATACATTTTTTATGAGTTGACCGAAATAAGTTTTAGTCATTTGCTAATTTTCGAATCATTATTTTTTAATTTTTAGACATTTATTAATTTTACGAAACATGTTTCAATTAATTTAGTCATTGCAAATAAAGTTTTAATTTTAAACTGAATAAAAAAGGTTAATACATTTTTAAGTTTTAACGAAATAAGTTATAATTTTTTTAGTCATTTGTTAATTTTACGAAACATGTTTCAATTAATTTAGTCATTGCAAATAAAGTTTTAAATAAATTAGTTAATATTTTTTAATCATTTGTTAATTTCCGAAACAAGTTTTTTAGTTTTAGTCATTTGTTAATTTCCGAAACAAGTTTTTTTTTCTGTAAGTCATGTGCTAAAAAACTTTTTAATAAATTAGTTATTTTTTATTTGTTAATATATTAATTTCGATACATTAATTTCCGAAACAAGTTTTTCCTAAATAAAGCTTTTTAATAAACAATTTTACATATATTTTCATTTAATTATTATTTAAAAGAATATAAATTATTTTTACTAATCAAAAGAACGCGAATTAGTTTTTGTTTAATTATTGTCAAGGATGAATGCGAAAACAGTTTTTTTTTGTTTTAAAACTAAGAAAAGAACTTTTTAAATTAATGAACAACACTGTTTTTGGAAAAACTATGGAAAACTTAAGAAAGAGGTGGAATATTGTGCTTTGCAATAACGAAAAAAGAGCAAAAATTGGTAGCCTCACCCACATTTAAGTCATTTGAAACATAGGATGAAGACCTGAGTGCCGTAGAAAGGATGAAGACTAACATCCTCATGAATCAGTCGATTTATGTCTGATTCACAATCTTAGAACTAACCAAGTTAATAATGTATCAATTCCATTACGGTTTCGAACCCATAAACACATAACCAGACTTTACATTTTTTAGCTCATCACGCTCACCACTGAGCCACCGAGGCCCCGTTGTTTTATCTTACTTTTAACCACTTATTTGACATATATATATATATATATATATATATATATATTTATTTATTTATCGAAAAGAATGCAAGTTAGTTTCAGTATTTTAACCAATACATTTCAGTGACTTATGAAGTAAAGTTTTATTTTCTTAAAAAAGTGGTGTGAATTGAATATATTTTTTACCGTGTTAGTTCTTTTAAAATTTTATTTTGAATTAGAAAACACTTACTTTTGTCAAATAGTATAGTTAAAGATTCGTTTTTTTTTTCTAAGATCAACAGAATTCATTGATTTTCAATTGAATATATTTTTTTAACGTGTTAGTTCATTTAAAATTTTATTTTGAATTAGAAAACACTTACTTTTGTCAAATAGTATAGTTAAAGATTCGATTTTTTTTTTCTAAGATCAACAGAATTCATTGATTTTCAAAACAAGATCTATTGAATAAGTATAGTTAATATTACCGTTTTTATCTTAGTTTTAACTACTTATTTTCAAAACAGATTTGTTCACTTTTAAATGTAAAACACTTTCTGTAAAAGCATATCTTTAACTGTAATAATTTTTAATCCATCTTTAATTAGACATATATTTTTATCACAAATGAAAATACAAAAAGATTCAACAATTATACTCTTACCTGACTAAAATTACTTCTTCATTGCGAATAACAAACTCTCACACACAACATCAGTTTTTTACCGATATATAAACAAGACAATTTTGGAAATGAAGGTTAAAAATATATATATATTTATATTTCCTTTCTATTAAGTTTACATTATTTGAAAAGATGCGTATTGGATATCGAGGACTGCACATCTCCGTGATTTCATTCGCTACTTATGACATCAGATCCCTTCGTTTTTATTGGTAGATGATTAGGTCACTTTAGTTTATTTTTCTTTTTACATATAAGTGTTGCTATATTGCTTTTAACAGTGAAACATCTACTATCTGATATACAACTACCGTTCACTTAAGTGGTTGAAATGTCGTACAATAAGCATGCATTTCCTTATCGAAGGAAATATCTGTACGAGATCTACCCTACATGCATGTTTCTTTAGCAAGGCAATCTTTTCAATTTATAAGGAGATCTTTATCTTACGGTTGCAGACACCCTCCTCTGTAGACAGATAACAAAAACATGCAATTTCCATTTCATGTCTAAAGGCTAACGAAATCTTAGTGCAATTTTTTAAAGAATGATATTTCCTATTATTGACCGAAAGCAACAGGTTTTTTGTTTTAAGAAAGATTGTTAATTCACTGTTTTCAAAAATTAAAATCAGAAAAAGAATTCCCCATTTTTTTCTTTTAAGTTTTTAAAGAGATGTGTTTTTTTTCTTTGAATTAGTATTTAAAGGGTTTTTTTTTTGCTGAATCTGAAATCAACTTTTAACTAAAATATTTTAATGATTGACGAAGTAAAGTTTTATTTTCTAGAAAAGTGGTATAAACTTAATATTTTTTTATTAATTACTAACGAAGGAATATATTTTGTCTAGGTAATATAAAATTTAGGTTAAAGCTGTGAATTTTCTTAAGAAGATTAAACTTATCTACTCGTTTTGGAGAAAGTATTTGTAATGCCCGAGCTACTGTATTCTTTTCAATTAGAATGAACAAGATCTTACGATAGTTTGAATATTAAACCAAGAAAGATTAATAGCAATTTAGTTTAACAAATACCAATGAAGACAACTATATGAAACATAAACTCAGTTTACAAATAAGTTTTAATGTCAGAACTAATTGGACACTTTGTTTTCCTAATCATAGATGTTAAAAAAACTTTCTTAGGAAAGTTTTTTACTTTGATTCGAACTGAAGATAAAATACTTTACTAATTTAGGATATTTTTTCCATATCTCGTTTCAAAATTTTATTTAACTAAAAAAATAATTTATGTTGCATTGTTTTAACAATTTTTTCTAATCAAAGAACGTGCATTAGTTTCAACTGATAATAAAGGGTTTATTACCTATTAGCAAAAAAAAAAAAAAAAAAATTAGTAGTCACACTTACATTTAAGTTATTGAAAACATATGATGAACATCTCTGCTGTTGAAAGGATGAAAACTAACATACATACATAGGAATCGACTGATTTATGTTGCACTGGTTGTGATGTATATAATAGATGTGATTATATATTGAAAATGATATATACGATGGTTGTGATGTATCCAAAGTAGATGTCTTTAAACTAAATTATCAAACATATGAGTGAGGATTGCTACGTGACAAAAATCGCCTTTAACAGTGAATTTTGAGTCAGTTTTAATTTAGAAAAAAGTAAATGGTTAACTTTAATGACATATTTTTGTTTTGTTGTTAGAAATAATATGTTAAACAAATCACACTGTTTGAAAATATATTTTTTCGAGTTTATTTTCAACAATTGTTTTTTTTAATGAAATCACATATAAAACTAAGGAAAGCTAAACTTGTGAAACACAAGTTGAATATCGAGAATGACAGAACATGTTTTGAATTAAGTAATGTAGAATGTGCAAACTTTTGAATTCATTCATTCACAGTAACAGAAAGTGTGAAATTTTAAGTTCAGTTTAATAAAGCAAATAATTAAATTGAAAGATACATTTAAAAAGGATTGTTAAAAGTTTGTTAAAACTTTTTTTGTTTTAAGAAATACTAGACAAACATTACACTTAAAAGACAAAATAATTATACATACCTTTTGTTGATTGAAGCAAGCAGACTCATTGAAAATAGCAAGAAGCTGAAAAGTCGACGGTAACTTTAGCTAACCAGACACTGTAAAAGGTTCGATAAGGTACCGCAGAGCACTAAGCTAAATGTACGGTAAACGGGAGCTAAGGAACATACGACCTTCATCGACGAAATCCAAGACACGACTGACGTGCGCGGGGTCTAACACCTGCAGATGAAGGTCACTGATTAGAGATCAAGGTCACTGATAACAGATCACGTGACCGCTAACAACCAATCAGAAGCGAGCTTTCAGGTATGACGACACCCTGTGGCAATACCTGTAGACAACCTGACGCCAGTTGATTGACAGGGGGCGTGGTGGAATTTTAGGAATGCAGACAGAGTGGCGCCTGCCTTCTGCATCATAGTATTTTAGGGAAAATATACATTACGTTGATGTAAAAGACATTATTTTTTAAACTAACTGTTAATATTTTTGAAATAATATACTTTTCTCATACAAGCGAAAAAAGAATGTTTCAGAACATGTCTCTCATCATAATTAAACATAACTTGATCATAATTAAACATATTAAACATAACTAAATTTTTGTAAAAATTTTAATTTATAATTTCTTTTTAAGGTTTTAACTTTTTTTTTGTTAAAAATTTTTAACGTTTTTTTTGTTAAAAAATTTTTTAACTTTTTTTGTTAAAACTTTTTTAACTTTTTAACTTTTTTGTTAAAACTTTTTTTAACTTTTTTGTTAAAACTTTTTAACTTTTTTTTGTTAAAACATTTTTTAACTTTTTTGTTAAAACTTTTTAAACTTTTTTTTGTTAAAACTTTTTTTTTAACTTTTTAACTTTTTGTTGTTAAACATTTTTTTTAAAATTTTGTTAAAACTTTTTTTTTTACTTTGTTAAAAAAAAATTTTTTACAAACTTTTTTTATTTTTGTTAAAACTATTTTTTGTAAAACTTTTTTTATAAAACTTTTTTTTATAAAACTTTTTTATAAAACTTTTTTTCTTAAAACTTTTTTTACTTTTGTTAAAACTTTTTTTACTTTTGTTAAAACTTTTTTCCTTTGTTAAAAAAAATTTCTGTTAAACCTTTTTTTTACAAACTTTTTTAAAATTTTGTTAAAACTTTTTTTTACTTTTGTTAAAACCTTTTATATATTTTTTTGTAAAACTTTTTTGTTAAAACTTTTTTAAATTTTGTTAAAACTTTGTAAATCTTTTTATCATCTTTGTAAACTTTCTATAATTTTTAAAACTAATAAATTTTATACATATATATATATACATACATCATATATACATATATATATATGTATATATATATTTTACACAAGAACCCATACATAAACATTTAACTTTCATATATTTAGAGACACGTAGACGTGGATGTATGCTTTTACTTAAACATTTATATAGATAAGATACTACCCTTAAATTTGCGTTCATGCAAAAAACATTATTTTTCTTAAACTGTTAATATTTTTGAAATAACATACTTTTCTCATGCAAGTGAAAGGAATGTTTCAGAACATGTTTCTGACTATGGTTAAACATAACTTTAAGCATAGTTAACCATCTCAGAATATGATTAAACATGTTCGAACATGACTTTGGACACGGTTAAACATATATCCTGACAATATTTGAACCTACCCAAACATGGTTAAACATGTTTGAACAAACTTTGAGCATATCCGAACATTGTTAAATATATCCCAACTAACTTTGAGCATGATTAAATATACTCGAACTATCTTTGAGCATATCCGAACATGGTTAAACATGTTCGAAAATAACTTTGGTCATGGTTAAACATATCCTAAAGAAAGTGCGAGCTACCGAACAAAATTCATTAAGAAAGACAAACTCATGAATTTGGTAATCACAAGCCAGTTCCAACTTTTAAAAAGCAACTGATTAACTAAATTTGGAAGAATTGTTATAAGTTTTTTTAAAACACTTTGTTAGAAACTGACGAATGAGTTTAACAAATTTTTGGAAATAATAGAGTATGATAATACTCTTAGAGTATAATATATACTACTTAGAGTATAATAATACATTTGATGTCAGAACATGTTTTGAATGAAATCGTGAATTCATAGTATGCAGAAAACGCGAACTTTGAAATTTATAGTTAGGTTAAATGAAGAAAAATAAAGCAAATTACTAAATTGAAAGACACATTTTGAAAGGATCGTTATAAGTTTGTTAAAACTGTTGTTGTATTAAACACTATATTAGACAAAAAAATTTACATACCTTTTGGAAAGAAGTTTCCCTAAGCTTTTGATGATTCGAACAAGCAGACTCATTGAAAAGTAGCAAGAAGCTTAAAATTCGACGGCAGTTTTACTCAATCTTATGCCGTAAAAGGTTCGATAAGGTACCGCATAGCACTAAGCCAAATGTACGGTAAACGGGAGCTGTGAAACATGTGACCTACCTCCACCAGATCCAAGCCTCGACTGACGTGCGCGGGGTCTAACACCTGTAGATGAAGGTCACTGATTAGAGATCAAGGTCACTGATAACAGATCACGTGACCGCTAACAACCAATCAGAAGCAAGCTTTCAGGTATGGCGACATCCTGTGGCAATACCAGTAGACGAAGTGACGCCCTCCGCCTGCAAGAAACGATCATGTCGAAGCATGTACCGTCTTGCTGGCGCCAGTTGATTGACAGGTGGGCGGGGGAATGCAAGGAATGCAGACACAATGGCGCCCTCCTCCACCGCCTACTCCTTACACATGTCAGGTGATCTTCGCATCCAATCACATACAGTATTAGATGGTAGAAGGCGCTCATGTTGTCTTCAAGTACGATGTCATCACTTGTTTTGCGCTTTGTCATCAACCATTTCCCCTTCAGTTGATGTCCTGGGCAGATGCTTCACAGTAAGTAACACCATTTAAATTTTAAATTTTTTGTTAGTATATGTATAAAAAATAATAAAAAAAGACATTTTGTTTAAAATAACAAGTGTCTTTCATCACTTTTTCGAATATCAAGTTTAACTTTATCGAATAACACACTACTTAAAGTATCACAATTAGAAATATCCACTTAACAAGTTGTTGAACAAGTTTATTGTTCCGACGAATTTAGTCATGTTTTAGCATGATCTAAGCATGATTAATCATGCTTAGATAATCTTTTTCTGTTTAAAAAAAATTAGATTTAAAAATCTAAGTAAAAATTTTTCTCCGATAAATATTTTACTTAAATAGATTTTTAAATCTAATTTTTTTAAACAGAAAAAGATTATCTAAGCATGACTAATCATGCTTAGATCATGCTAAAACATGACTAAATTCGTCGGAACAATAAACTTGTTCAACAACTTGTTAAGTGGATATTTCTAATTGTGATACTTTAAGTAGTGTGTTATTCGATAAAGTTAAACTTGATATTCGAAAAAGTGATGAAAGACACTTGTTATTTTAAACAAAATGTCTTTTTTTATTATTTTTTATACATAAAAATATTACTAACAAAAAACTTAAAATTTAAATGGTGTTACTTACTGTGAAGCATCTGCCCAGGACATCAACTGAAGGGGAAATGGTTGATGACAAAGCACAAAACAAGTGATGACATCGTACTTGAAGACAACACGAGCGCCCTCTACCATCTAATACTGTATGTGATTGGATGCGAAGATCACCTGACATGTGTAAGGAGTAGGCGGTAGAGGAGGGCGCCATTGTGTCTGCATTCCTTGCATTCCCCCGCCCACCTGTCAATCAACTGGCGCCAGCAAGACGGTACATGCTTCGACATGATCGTTTCTTGCAGGCGGAGGGCGTCACTTCGTCTAGTAGTATTGCCACAGGATGTCGCCATACCTGAAACCTTGCTTCTGATTGGTTGTTAGCGGTCACGTGATCTGTTATCAGCGACCTTGATCTCTAATCAGTGACCTTCATCCACAGGTGTTAGACCCCGCGCACGTCAGTCGAGGCTTGGATCTGGTGGAGGTAGGTCACATGTTTCACAGCTCCCGTTTACCGTACATTTGGCTTAGTGCTATGCGGTACCTTATCGAACCTTTTACGGCATAAGATTGAGTAAAACTGCCGTCGAACGTAAGCTTCTTGCTACTTTTCAATGAGTCTGCTTGTTCGAATCATCAAAAGCTTAGGGAAACTTCTTTCCAAAAGGTATGTAAATTTTTTTGTCTAATATAGTGTTTAATACAACAACAGTTTTAACAAACTTATAACGATCCTTTCAAAATGTGTCTTTCAATTTAGTAATTTGCTTTATTTTTCTTCATTTAACCTAACTATACATTTCAAAGTTCGCGTTTTCTGCATACTATGAATTCACGATTTCATTCAAAACATGTTCTGACATCAAATGTATTATTATACTCTAAGTAGTATATATTATACTCTAAGAGTATTATCATACTCTATTATTTCCAAAAATTTGTTAAACTCATTCGTCAGTTTCTAACAAAGTGTTTTAAAAAAACTTATAACAATTCTTCCAAATTTAGTTAATCAGTTGCTTTTTAAAAGTTGGAACTGGCTTGTGATTACCAAATTCATGAGTTTGTCTTTCTTAATGAATTTTGTTCGGTAGCTCGCACTTTCTTTAGGATATGTTTAACCATGACCAAAGTTATTTTCGAACATGTTTAACCATGTTCGGATATGCTCAAAGATAGTTCGAGTATATTTAATCATGCTCAAAGTTAGTTGGGATATATTTAACAATGTTCGGATATGCTCAAAGTTTGTTCAAACATGTTTAACCATGTTTGGGTAGGTTCAAATATTGTCAGGATATATGTTTAACCGTGTCCAAAGTCATGTTCGAACATGTTTAAACATATTCTGAGATGGTTAACTATGCTTAAAGTTATGTTTAACCATGGTCAGAAACATGTTCTGAAACATTCCTTTCACTTGCATGAGAAAAGTATGTTATTTCAAAAATATTAATAGTTTAAGAAAAATAATGTTTTTTGCATGAACGCAAATTTAAGGGTAGTATCTTATCTATATAAATGTTTAAGTAAAAGCATACATCCACGTCTACGTGTCTCTAAATATATGAAAGTTAAATGTTTATGTATGGGTTCTTGTTTAAAATATATATATACATATATATATATGTATATATGATGTATGTATATATATATATGTATAAAATTTATTAGTTTTAAAAATTATAGAAAGTTTACAAAGATGATAAAAAGATTTACAAAGTTTTAACAAAATTTAAAAAAGTTTTAACAAAAAAGTTTTACAAAAAAATATATAAAAGGTTTTAACAAAAGTAAAAAAAAGTTTTAACAAAATTTTAAAAAAGTTTGTAAATAAAAGGTTTAACAGAAATTTTTTTTAACAAAGGAAAAAAGTTTTAACAAAAGTAAAAAAAGTTTTAACAAAAAAAAGTTTTAAGAAAAAAAGTTTTATAAAAAAAAGTTTTACAAAAAATAGTTTTAACAAAAATAAAAAAAAATGTTTAACAACAAAAAGTTAAAAAGTTAAAAAAAAGTTTTAACAAAAAAAAGTTAAAAAAAGTTTTAACAAAAAAAAGTTAAAAAAAGTTTTAACAAAAAAAAGGTAAAAAAGTTAAAAAAAGTTTTAACAAAAAAGTTAAAAAGTTAAAAAAGTTTTAACAAAAAAAGTTTAAAAAATTTTTAACAAAAAAAACATTAAAAATTTTTAACAAAAAAAAGTTAAAACCTTAAAAAGAAATTATAAATTAAAATTTTTACAAAAATTTTTAAAATAAAATAGTTTTAAATATGTTTTTTTTTTAATTCTGAAAGATTAAAAACTGTCAAAGTTATGAATGAACATGTTCGGATATCTTCAAATATAGTTCGGATTGTTTAAACATGCCCAAAGTTATGTTCGAATTTGTTTAATCATACTCTGAGATGGTTAACTATGCTTAAAGTTATGTTTAATCATGATCAGAGACATGTTCTGAAACATTCTTTTTTCGCTTGTATGAGAAAAGTATGTTATTTCAAAAATATTAACAGTTAGTTTAAAAAATAATGTCTTTTACATCAACGTAATATATATTTTTCCTAAAATACTATGATGCAGAAGGTAGGCGCCACTCTGTCTGCATTCCTAAAATTCCACCACGCCCCCTGTCAATCAACTGGCGTCAGGTTGTCTACAGGTATTGCCACAGGGTGTCGTCATACCTGAAAGCTCGCTTCTGATTGGTTGTTAGCGGTCACGTGATCTGTTATCAGTGACCTTGATCTCTAATCAGTGACCTTCATCTGCAGGTGTTAGACCCCGCGCACGTCAGTCGTGTCTTGGATTTCGTCGATGAAGGTCGTATGTTCCTTAGCTCCCGTTTACCGTACATTTAGCTTAGTGCTCTGCGGTACCTTATCGAACCTTTTACAGTGTCTGGTTAGCTAAAGTTACCGTCGACTTTTCAGCTTCTTGCTATTTTCAATGAGTCTGCTTGCTTCAATCAACAAAAGGTATGTATAATTATTTTGTCTTTTAAGTGTAATGTTTGTCTAGTATTTCTTAAAACAAAAAAAGTTTTAACAAACTTTTAACAATCCTTTTTAAATGTATCTTTCAATTTAATTATTTGCTTTATTAAACTGAACTTAAAATTTCACACTTTTTGTTACTGTGAATGAATGAATTCAAAAGTTTGCACATTCTACATTACTTAATTCAAAGCATGTTCTGTCATTCTCGATATTCAACTTGTGTTTCACAAGTTTAGCTTTCCTTAGTTTTATATGTGATTTCATTTAAAAAAACAATTGTTGAAAATAAACTCGAAAAAATATATTTTCAAACAGTGTGATTTGTTTAACATATTATTTCTAACAACAAAACAAAAATATGTCATTAAAGTTAACCATTTACTTTTTTCTAAATTAAAACTGACTCAAAATTCACTGTTAAAGGCGATTTTTGTCACGTAGCAATCCTCACTCATATGTTTGATAATTTAGTTTAAAGACATCTACTTTGGATACATCACAACCATCGTATATATCATTTTCAATATATAATCACATCTATTATATACATCACAACCAGTGCAACATAAATCAGTCGATTCCTATGTATGTATGTTAGTTTTCATCCTTTCAACAGCAGAGATGTTCATCATATGTTTTCAATAACTTAAATGTAAGTGTGACTACTAATTTTTTTTTTTTTTTTTGCTAATAGGTAATAAACCCTTTATTATCAGTTGAAACTAATGCACGTTCTTTGATTAGAAAAAATTGTTAAAACAATGCAACATAAATTATTTTTTTAGTTAAATAAAATTTTGAAACGAGATATGGAAAAAATATCCTAAATTAGTAAAGTATTTTATCTTCAGTTCGAATCAAAGTAAAAAACTTTCCTAAGAAAGTTTTTTTAACATCTATGATTAGGAAAACAAAGTGTCCAATTAGTTCTGACATTAAAACTTATTTGTAAACTGAGTTTATGTTTCATATAGTTGTCTTCATTGGTATTTGTTAAACTAAATTGCTATTAATCTTTCTTGGTTTAATATTCAAACTATCGTAAGATCTTGTTCATTCTAATTGAAAAGAATACAGTAGCTCGGGCATTACAAATACTTTCTCCAAAACGAGTAGATAAGTTTAATCTTCTTAAGAAAATTCACAGCTTTAACCTAAATTTTATATTACCTAGACAAAATATATTCCTTCGTTAGTAATTAATAAAAAAATATTAAGTTTATACCACTTTTCTAGAAAATAAAACTTTACTTCGTCAATCATTAAAATATTTTAGTTAAAAGTTGATTTCAGATTCAGCAAAAAAAAAAAACCCTTTAAATACTAATTCAAAGAAAAAAAACACATCTCTTTAAAAACTTAAAAGAAAAAATGGGGAATTCTTTTTCTGATTTTAATTTTTGAAAACAGTGAATTAACAATCTTTCTTAAAACAAAAAACCTGTTGCTTTCGGTCAATAATAGGAAATATCATTCTTTAAAAAATTGCACTAAGATTTCGTTAGCCTTTAGACATGAAATGGAAATTGCATGTTTTTGTTATCTGTCTACAGAGGAGGGTGTCTGCAACCGTAAGATAAAGATCTCCTTATAAATTGAAAAGATTGCCTTGCTAAAGAAACATGCATGTAGGGTAGATCTCGTACAGATATTTCCTTCGATAAGGAAATGCATGCTTATTGTACGACATTTCAACCACTTAAGTGAACGGTAGTTGTATATCAGATAGTAGATGTTTCACTGTTAAAAGCAATATAGCAACACTTATATGTAAAAAGAAAAATAAGCTAAAGTGACCTAATCATCTACCAATAAAAACGAAGGGATCTGATGTCATAAGTAGCGAATGAAATCACGGAGATGTGCAGTCCTCGATATCCAATACGCATCTTTTCAAATAATGTAAACTTAATAGAAAGGAAATATAAATATATATATTTTTTTAACCTTCATTTCCAAAATTGTCTTGTTTATATATCGGTAAAAAACTGATGTTGTGTGTGAGAGTTTGTTATTCGCAATGAAGAAGTTTAATTTTAGTCAGGTAAGAGTATAATTGTTGAATCTTTTTGTATTTTCATTTGTGATAAAAATATATGTCTAATTAAAGATGGATTAAAAATTATTACAGTTAAAGATATGCTTTTACAGAAAGTGTTTTACATTTAAAAGTGAATAAATCTGTTTTGAAAATAAGTAGTTAAAACTAAGATAAAAACGGTAATATTAACTATACTTATTCAATAGATCTTGTTTTGAAAATCAATGAATTCTGTTGATCTTAGAAAAAAAAAATCGAATCTTTAACTATACTATTTGACAAAAGTAAGTGTTTTCTAATTCAAAATAAAATTTTAAATGAACTAACACGTTAAAAAAATATATTCAATTGAAAATCAATGAATTCTGTTGATCTTAGAAAAAAAAAACGAATCTTTAACTATACTATTTGACAAAAGTAAGTGTTTTCTAATTCAAAATAAAATTTTAAAAGAACTAACACGGTAAAAAATATATTCAATTCACACCACTTTTTTAAGAAAATAAAACTTTACTTCATAAGTCACTGAAATGTATTGGTTAAAATACTGAAACTAACTTGCATTCTTTTCGATAAATATATATATATATATATATATATATATATATATATATATATGTGTCAAATAAGTAGTTAAAAGTAAGATAAAACAACGGGGCCTCGGTGGCTCAGTGGTGAGCGTGATGAGCTAAAAAATGTAAAGTCTGGTTATGTGTTTATGGGTTCGAAACCGTAATGGAATTGATACATTATTAACTTGGTTAGTTCTAAGATTGTGAATCAGACATAAATCGACTGATTCATGAGGATGTTAGTCTTCATCCTTTCTACGGCACTCAGGTCTTCATCCTATGTTTCAAATGACTTAAATGTGGGTGAGGCTACCAATTTTTGCTCTTTTTTCGTTATTGCAAAGCACAATATTCCACCTCTTTCTTAAGTTTTCCATAGTTTTTCCAAAAACAGAGTTGTTCATTAATTTAAAAAGTTCTTTTCTTAGTTTTAAAACAAAAAAAAAACTGTTTTCGGTTTCATCCTTGACAATAATTAAACAAAAACTAATTCGCGTTCTTTTGATTAGTAAAAATAATTTATATTCTTTTAAATAATAATTAAATGAAAATATATGTAAAATTGTTTATTAAAAAGCTTTATTTAGGAAAAACTTGTTTCGGAAATTAATGTATCGAAATTAATATATTAACAAATAAAAAATAACTAATTTATTAAAAAGTTTTTTTAGCACATGACTTACAGAAAAAAAAAAACTTGTTTCGGAAATTAACAAATGACTAAAACTAAAAAACTTGTTTCGGAAATTAACAAATGATTAAAAAATATTAACTAATTTATTTAAAACTTTATTTGCAATGACTAAATTAATTGAAACATGTTTCGTAAAATTAACAAATGACTAAAAAAATTATAACTTATTTCGTTAAAACTTAAAAATGTATTAACCTTTTTTATTCAGTTTAAAATTAAAACTTTATTTGCAATGACTAAATTAATTGAAACATGTTTCGTAAAATTAATAAATGTCTAAAAATTAAAAAATAATGATTCGAAAATTAGCAAATGACTAAAACTTATTTCGTTAAACTCATAAAAAATGTATTCACTTCTTTAAGTCAGTTCAAATAGGATGACGACATAGCAGGTAAGTGAATCATCCTCTCGAAAGATGGCGCTGGTGTCGCCGGAAACGATTGTGCTGCCCCCTAGGCTCGTCTCTCGTCCAATCAGAAGCAAGCTCCATATCTGGATGAAGCCGGTTGTTGCACGCTTCTTCGTTCATTAGCCCGGTGGATGTCACAGAGGTAGGACGTGTCTCTGCGCTGCTCCGTGGTAAGTATTTTTAATTGCATGCGATCTTTTCTAATCATTCCTAATCATTCCTTTGTTCTACCTTTCTCTTACAACAGACTTTCCTTCATTAACACTCTTCTTACAGTAGACTTTTATTAATTCATTAGACTTTTATTGATTCATTAACATTATCCTTTGTTCTAACCCCTCTCTTACAGTACACTTTTCATTATCGTTTCTTTGTTTTAACCCTTCTACTATAGCATGACGCGCGGGCGCCTGTCTGTCTCGACTCCGCCCACCTGTCCCTCACTTTCTTATCTCCCCTAACCTGTCAATCACTCGACTCCTCCCACCTGTCAATCACTCAACCCCGCCCACCTGTCACTCATCCTTGCTCCGGGCTCCGCCTGCTGGCATAGAACCCCCATTTTCCTTCTACTTTAGTCAGATATTTGTTTAAAGATAACTTTTTATTTTATTTTTTGCAAAATTGTTTTACCTTTGCAAATATCTACGGCTAATCCGAGAATGAAGGACGACATACAAAACAGTGCAGATATTTTTAGAAACGATTCTTAATGAACCTTTACATATTTTAGATAATTAGTATGCCAAATTCAGGCTTCTACCCTGAACGGTATCACAAAAATTGGAATTTTAAAACTTTTTTTTTTTGTTTTTGAACCCTTTTAAACTTTGAACTTATTAGGAAATTATTTCTGAGAGCATTAATGTTTCAAAAGTTACAACCATGTTAAATTTCAAGGTCGTGCTTTGACAATTCTATTTAAATCGTTATTTAAAACGTTTTCTGCTTGTTTAATCTCTTTAAAGATAGACTTCATTTTTCGAAACAGTTCTTAACACACTCGCTGTGTAAGTAACTCTTCGCGATGAGCGTCTTTTACAAAATTTTTAATCGTTTATCACCGGCTCTTTAAAGCAGAAATTTTTGACCATCGTAATCGGGGAAAATGTTCTGATTAAATCAGACAAAGTTTTCTTTAAAAGATAACTAGTGGGAATAACCAAATAGTATTAATTTGATGGGAAAATGCATGCCCGAGCATAGCTCAGGCTGCGGATCAAGAGGGTTAACGAGCACTTAGATCTTAAAATTAACAGCTTGCCAAAATTCAGGTTTCAATCTTTAAGGATATCAAGATAAACCCAATTTTAGAACTTTTTTGCTCCTGCGCCGTTAAAAATTTCGATTTTTTTAGGAATATTTACGTCTTAAACGTTACAACTATGTCAAATTTCGATTTCCTTAAGGCTAAGAATTCCAAATAAATCATAATTTAGAACCTTTTTAGAAAGCTTTTTTACTCGTTTCACCCTTTTAAATTTCGATTTTTTTAGAAATAGCATTTAGCGAGCACTTACATCTTAAAAGTAATCACCATATCAAATTTTAATTTTCTCCCCTCAACAGTTTCATAGAAATCTTAATTTATGAATGACTTTTGCTCTTGCAACCTCTTAAATTTTGAATTTTTTAGAAATTGCTTAGGACGAGCATTTTCGTTTTAGTAGCCGTAATCATGTTAAATTTCAAGTTCACGCTCTAGCAATTCCATTCAAACCAAAATTTAGAAAGTTTTTAAAAAGCTTTCCACTCATTTCAACCTTTTAAAATTCGATTTATTTTGAAACAGTTTTTAATGAGCATTTACATCTTGTAAGTGACCACCATCCCAGGTTCAAGGATTCTATCACGAACAGTATCACAGATTCAAAAATACAAGAATTTTTTTGCTCTTGTACACTTATAAATTTCTAATGTATTAGGAAACGCAAACCATTTACGGCTTAGAAAATGACATCTGTGTCAAATTTTATGTTCCTAGCCCAAAGAATCTCATTAAAATCATAATGCAAACCGTTCTTAAAACGTTTTCCGCTCGGTTCACCTCTTAAGATTTCGATTTTTTACTAACAGTTCTTAGCGTGCATCTACATGTTTAAACAAATCGCCATGCCGAAATTCAGACCACTATCCCGAACGATATTACAGAAATCGCAATTTTAGAAGTTTTTTTTTACGCCTGCATCCATTCAAATTTCGAATATTTTAGGAACTTTTCTGTGAGATCATTTACGCCTTATAAGTAAAAAGCACGTCAAATTTCATGTTTCTAACAATTTGCATATTCAGCAATATTGCAGACTAACAATTGCAAATAAATCATAATTTAGAACGTTCATAGAACGCTTTTATGTTGTTTCGAACTTTTAATTTCTACCTTTTTTAGAAATTATTCTTATCGAGTATTTAAAATAACCACTATGTGCCAAATTGTCGGTTTCTATTCCGAACGGTATCACAGAAATTTCAATTTTATTAAATTCTTTTCTTTTCTATTCTTTTCAATTTCGAATTTAATAGATTATTTCCGCCTCTGTCTAGCAGTTTGATCCCCGTTAAATGTATGCTAAGCATTACATCATGTTACTTTTATTCATAATTTAATTAACTATCTCAATCCTTCGCCAAGTAAGAAGATTCTGATAGAGAAATCATGAACTCGTTACTTTTATGCTAGCGGGCTCAGGTGATAAATCGCCTATTATTGTTTCCTTCTCATGCATTCGTATTGCCTTAATTTTACTTAAACTTTAATCCTTTCACTTATTTTATATAAAATGCATAACTTTAATTTAAAATACAAACGTTTAAGATACATGCCTTTCATTATTTAATTTTTTAAAAAAAAGGAAAAGAAAAGAACTAGAGAAAAAACTAGAGAACAGGAATTCTGCTTTTTCAGAATTTAGTGTCGCCCCCGGCATTTCCATTACTGCATTTTCTTCTGACGGACTGATGGCTTCTATTATTATGAAACAGCCATTATAAATGAAGTGTTAGGTGAAGATGAAAGAGCAGCCGTAAAAAGTTAGAACTCTGATTTTCTGGTCAGAATGGGGGGGGGGGGGGAGGCCATAATTTTTTTTTACGGCTGCTCTTTCATCTTCACCTAACACTTCATTTATAATGGCTGTTTCATAATAATAGAAGCCACCAGTCCATCAGAAGAAAATAACTCGGTTAAGCGGGATTCTACTGCAGTACAAAACAAATTTCAATTTTAAGACTTAAAGAACACGTTTTATTTTATGTAAAATGACGTCATTCGCATCCGCTTAAGAATTCCACTTTTACGATCTACTCTTAAACATCTACAGTAAAGCATGCATAGCACACCACTATCGCGAAATAATGCACAAATGCAGCAAAAAGATTCCGTCATTCAAGAAAATCGAAAAAAAAAACGGCTTTCTAATGATTCATAGATCTTACAATTAAATATAGTATATAATAGCTCCATTGTTTTAACAGAAATCATTCGTTTATATTTTTTTCAAAATAGCACGTATTTTAATTACATTTTCTTTTGGTTGTTACGAGAAAATGGCAACAAAAATATATAATTACGATTTTAAAACTATTTTTCCTTTACTTTCTACAGAAATTAAGTACTTCCGTTGCCAATATTCCGTTGCGACCATTGGTACCATTTTTTGCATAAGTACCATTTTTTCTGACGCCAATTTGGCGAAAACATTAACAGCATAAACAACAACATCCGTGTTACCATATCAAGAAAAATAACGACACTTTGGCGCCAATTGAGTTCCCGTTGCGTACATGACATTGGCGTCAGAAAAAGATCGCGCCATTATGGGGCGTATGTGACATCTGTGCCAAAACTTTTATTAGAAACACACACAAATTATTTTATTATAAAATGCACAAAGTTTGATTTAATGTAAAACACACGCAATCTCTTCTATTGGATTGTCATATGAAGGATAATATCATCAAAATTTCTGGGTTGCTATGGAATAAAATTGCCATTTTGGCGCTAAAAGGATACCCCAATGCGTCTGAGACATCGTCTTTGCCTCCGTTTGACATATGTTGAAATAAGTTCAATAATAGGGAGATTTGGCACAGATGTCATATACACCCCATATTGTCGCAATTTTTTCCACTGCCAATTTGGCGAAAACATCAACATAATAAACAACATCCGGGTTACCATATCAAGCAAAATAACGACACTTTGGCACCATTTAAGTACCCGTTGCGTATATGACATTGGCGTCAGAAACAAATCGCGCCAATATGCGTATATAACCTCTATGTTTGTTTGTTTTTTTACCTGAAAACCTTTTCATATTCAACTCAATTCATTTTCAAAAGTTTTGTTTACATTAGGAATGAAACCTAAAATGCCGTTAACTTTGAATGCATACTTCTTAGAAGGTACCATTTCTCTATAAAATCATTTTTATTTTAAAAATCTTTCTAAAAATTAACTTTTATGCAGTTTTATTCGAAAAAATAATTTTGTAGCCGTCTGCTATTTCTCTCTCTCTCTCGCACGCGAGGAGCAATTATAAATTTCAGCCAATAGCAATGAGGCGCATTTCCTCCCCCCGCGTTTTCTTCGGAGAGCTTTTGAAGTCACGTGACGCAGTAACATTCGAACTCTGCAGAGAGCGGCAGATATTCTGTCAGTGCCGATGGCGAATATTTGACTATGTGTTGTTATGTTAATAAAGTTTATTTTTCTACAAAACCTTCTGATTATATTTGAGTCACCGAGATATTTTTATCATCTCCCTTCAATGCATTCTCTAAAATGGTGACCGCGGATTTTTGAACCTTCAACTATTTCATAGAACGTCGAACTATTCAACTGTTCGTGGAACGTTTTGTTTAACTAGCAAAATGGCAACTGCTGAAACATCTGCCGTAGTCATTCCACCCTATATCTCTGTGGACCCTACATTATGGTTTCATATGCTGGACAGCACGTTCGCATTAGCTACTCCTAAAGCTATCACTGAGTCGAAAACAAAATATAATTATGTTGTAGCGCATCTACCGCCTGCTACTGCTACTATGGTTCGAGATGTGATAATGAGTCCTGATCCAACTGATCCTTATCAGATTTTGAAAGCAAAAGTTATCGAACGTTGCGGAGAAAGTCGTACTTTAGAAATTCGGAAACTGCTAGCTGGAGAAAGCCTGGGTGACAGAAAACCAACTGAATTACTTCGATTAATGAAAAGACGGGCTGAAAGCCATAATATTAGTAACGATCTTCTTCTAGAACTGTTTACTCAACAAATGCCAACCACTGTGCAAACGATTCTAGCTTCCATTGAAAAAATTACTCCAGATAAAGCGGCGGATATTGCTGATAGAATAATTGAATTAACGCCTTCCAACATTAGTTCTGTTTCGATTCGAACACCAACAACTGAATCTCAGACACCACCAGCCATTGATATGCTCGTAAAAGAAATCCAAGCATTACGCCAAGAGGTCGCTCATCTTCGTCGTTCAAGAAGTGTATCTAGAAGTGATAACCATCAGCGTAATCGTTCTCAGTCCCGCCATAGGGATGCAACATTGTGTTGGTATCACCAAAAATATCAAGAAAAAGCAAAAAAGTGCCTAGCGCCTTGTTCTTATTCGGAAAACCAGAAGCGGGAAGAGTAGCGGCGACGGACTTCTCCCCAGCACCTTCTCGTCGCCTTTTCGTTAGAGACAGAAATACAGGTATGTGTTTTCTAGTCGATTCTGGATCTGATGCCTCACTTGTGGCCGCGAATAAAAATGACAAAACTAAGCCTGTTCTTCAAACCTTTCGTGCTGCTAATGGCACAAAAATTAATGTGTATGGTCGTAAATGTATTAATATCAACTTAGGCCTACGCCGAAATTTTACATATTCTTTTTATATTTGTGATGTTTCATGTGCTATTTTAGGAGCTGATTTTTTGCATAATTTTAATTTAAAACTTGATTTACGGAATCGTCGTCTTATTGATTCCACTACTAATTTAAAAGCTCCTGCTATATTAAGTACTTGTAATATATTTTCTGTGAAACCCAATGTTGTAAATGATATATATGGTAAATTATTATTTAAATTTCCTGAAATCACGAAATTACCGGATCCTAACCAACCGGTTAAGCATAATACTGTGCATTATATAAACACTAAGGGGCCTCCAGTCGCTGCTAAGCCTAGACGGCTAGCTCCAGATCGGTTAAAAATTGCCAAAGCTGAATTTCAGCACATGCTACAACTCGGTCATATGAGACCTTCTAAAAGTAATTACTCTTCGCCTTTGCACCTGGTGCCGAAGAAAGGATCTGTCGATTGGAGACCTGTTGGTGATTATCGTGCTCTAAATGCACAAACTGTTAAAGAAAAATATCCTATCCCTTGTATCGCAGATTTCACTGCTGAATTACATGGTAAACAAATCTTCAGTCACATTGATCTTGTAAAAGCCTACCATCAAATTCCCATAAATCCTGATGATGTACATAAAACTGCGATTTGCACTCCATTTGGACTTTTCGAAAGCACTCGTATGCAATTCGGCCTTTGTAACGCTTCCTCAACTTTTCAACGATTTATTGATGACGTAATTCGTGACTTAGGATTTGTTTACGCATTCCTTGATGATTTTCTAATTGCATCAAATAATGAAACTGAACATTTAGAACACCTTGAGTTGTTGTTTTCTAGACTTAAAGAGTATGGTCTGTGTATTAATCTTGATAAATGTAAATTTGGCCAATCCACTATCGATTTTCTAGGATTCAAACTTTCAGCTGAAGGAATTGAACCCTTACCTGATCGTGTAAAATGCATCCTAGATTTCCCCCAGCCCTCTACCTTAACTCAACTAAGACGCTACTTAGGTCTTTTCAATTTTTATCGACGGTGCATTCCCAAAGCTGCCGATATTTTAGCTCCACTCGTTAAATTCTTAGAAGGACACAAAAATACGAAAAAACATCCCAGTTCCAATGCTAACAAAACTGAGCAATTACAATGGAACGATGAAGCCATTCTTTCC
This sequence comes from Maratus speciosus, assembly GCA_963932465.1. Classification (NCBI taxonomy): domain Eukaryota; kingdom Metazoa; phylum Arthropoda; class Arachnida; order Araneae; family Salticidae; genus Maratus; species Maratus speciosus. Next base: position 90,336,595 of record OZ010786.1, on the reverse strand, counting down.
TTCACTGCTTCAAAAGAAGCTATAGCTCGAGCTACATTATTAAGACATCCAATTCCTGGCGCCCAGCTAAGCTTATGGGTCGATGCCAGCAATGTCGCAATTGGTGGATCTTTAATGCAACTCTCCGAAAACCAATGGGAACCAATAGCATTTTATTCCTGTAAATTAAATAAATCTCAAAGAAATTGGTCTACTTATGATCGTGAATTATTTGCTATTTATTGTTCTATAAATAAATTCAGACACATGCTAGAAGGTCGGAATTTCATTATTTATACAGACCAAAAACCCCTTACATTCGCATTTCAACAAAACCCTGATAAATGTAGCCCACGTCAATTGAGACATTTAGACTATATTTCACAGTTTTCTACTGATATTAGATATACTAAAGGCTCTGACAACATTGTGGCCGATGCATTATCTCGAATTGAGATAGATTCAATTTCTCCTAATGTGTTAGATTTTAAAGAGTTTGCCACTGCTCAGACAAATGATGAAGAGCTAAAACAACTTCTCGAATTTGACACCACTTCATTAAAATTAGAAAAACATTATTTTCCACTCGAAGATGTACATTTATATTGCGATATGTCACAAAAACATCCTCGACCATTTGTTCCTAAAAGTATGCGACAAACAGTTTTTTCAACCTTACATTATTTCTCGCATCCTGGTATCTCAGCTTCATTAGATTTAATTTCTAAACGATTTGTATGGCCTCGCATGCGTAAGGACATAAAATCTATGGTTCGCAGCTGTACGAAATGTCAAAAAGCTAAAATCTTTCAACACACCAAATCACCAATTGGTACATTCTCTGAACCTGATGCTCGTTTTGCCCATATTCATATTGATTTTATCGGACCTTTACCATCATCCGATGGCAATCAGTATTGCATGACCATCATTGATAGGTTCACGAGATGGCCCGAAGTTATACCCACATCTGATATGACTGCAGAAACAACTGCTCGTACATTGATACACAGTTGGATCTCCAGATTTGGAACCCCTGTTACCATCACTACTGATCAGGGTAGAAATTTTGAGTCCACTCTTTTCAAAGAGCTTACAGATAGATTAGGATGTAAACGCATCAGAACTACAGCATACCATCCACAGTCTAACGGTTTTATTGAAAGATTTCATCGCCATCTTAAGAGTTCTCTTAAAGCTCACAATCAAATTCAATGGACTGAAATCCTCCCGATTGTCTTACTTGGTTTACGCACTGCTCTTAAAAATGATATCCAAGCGACCTGTGCTCAACTTGTTTATGGCACAAATATCAGACTACCCTCTGATCTCATAAACACTGAAACTATAAATCAACCACCTACTCTTACATACGTCACTGAGTTAACTGAAAAAATGAGAAAGTTAAATCCCATTGCCACTGCAATGCACGGCAATCCTAAAATTTATGTCAATCCCTCATTAAAAACCTGTTCACACGTGTTTCTTAGATCAGATAAAGTCAATCCTCCCTTATCACCCCCTTATACAGGACCTCATCGAGTGATTGACAGGTCTGAGAAAACGTTTGACTTGGAATTAAACGGGAAGCGCTGTACTGTATCTATTGATCGCATTAAACCTGCGTATCAATTAGCAGATTCTATTTCACCTTCCCAACCTCAAAAACAAAATGAGCCCATAAATATTCCAACTACTCCTGTCGAACACCCTACCACCAAATCTGGTCGTAAAGTTCGTTTTCCGAAACATCTCGTTACGGATTATATTGTTTAAAACATTTGATGTATATAGTGTGCATACTATTTCCTTCTCAAAAGTATTGTTTTTCATGTAATGCATAATATATTTTCTATTTTTTTTGCATCATATGTACTTTAATTTTACTCAAGACCTTTCTTATGTATCTTATTAATTGCTACCTTTTTGTAATCGCGACTTCGTCACTGGGGGCATACTCTGTAGCCGTCTGCTATTTCTCTCTCTCTCTCGCACGCGAGGAGCAATTATAAATTTCAGCCAATAGCAATGAGGCGCATTTCCTCCCCCCGCGTTTTCTTCGGAGAGCTTTTGAAGTCACGTGACGCAGTAACATTCGAACTCTGCAGAGAGCGGCAGATATTCTGTCAGTGCCGATGGCGAATATTTGACTATGTGTTGTTATGTTAATAAAGTTTATTTTTCTACAAAACCTTCTGATTATATTTGAGTCACCGAGATATTTTTATCATCTCCCTTCAATGCATTCTCTAAAATTTGATGGAAAATATTCATCTACCAGATTGAAGTTGAAGTGGATTTGTGCTATTATGATATGAGGATAGTACGTGCTCGTTGGCGGGTTTATCACTATTTGGCACAATTTGATCATTTTAGAATGAATTAACAGTTTTTTGCATATTAAGGATAGAAATTTTATTTTTTTCAAACTAAATTTTATAAAAGCACGTAGATCGAGTAATTACCAGTTCGAAAATGCATTCCATACTTTTTTCTGTCCATTATTTAAGTCTGTAGCTTAATTGAATTAATATATGTTTGACGAAGGATTTTTTGATCATTTTCAGTATCTCGACGTTTTTTAAAAAATCCTGTATCTCTGTTTATAATTCTTTTATAGAGACGAGTTTGGTCTCAAATTGAAGCTTTTCTTCAGTAGATTCTTCTAGTCTTAATTTTATTTCTCTGCGATACTTGCTTTCTTAAATATCTGAAAATTTAAAATGCCACGTTTAGTCGATTTAACAGGGACAAGTTGTCTTCAGTATAATAAGCAGTTACGCTGTTCTGGCTTTTGTTTCTTGGCGTTTGTTTGTTTGGCGGGGTTAGCATTTTTTTTATAGCTTGGCTTGGCAGAACGACCGTCCTGCTGGATAAGATATAAATGATCTCTAAGAACATTTCCTAAATAATTTGAAATTTAAAAGGGGTGAAAATGGACGAAAAACGTTCTAAAAAAACGTTCTAAATTGCGATTTCTACGCAATCTCAGAATGAACCCAACCGATTTCAAAAGTAATGGTTTGAAACTGAGGATAATAGCCCTTGCTCCAATATAGGATCTATTGCATGTCGGCATCACTACTACCTTGCGTTTGCATTTTAAAAGACGTTCTAAATTGTGATTTTTGTGATACTGAATGGGCTAGCAACTTTAAATTTGGCATGGTAGTTACTTATGAGATGTAAATACTCTCTGAGAAGAGCTCCTGAAAAATTTGAAATTTAAAAGGGGTGAAAAGGAACGAAAGCGTTCTAAAAACGTTCTAAATAGCGCTTTCTACGCAATCGCAGGAAATACAAACCGATTTCAGAAGTAATGGTTTCAAATTGATGGTGACAGTCCCCGCTGCAACATAGCCTATATTTTACGTTGTTGTCACTACCACCTGGGGGTTACGGGAGCAAAAAATGTTCTAAATTGCGTTTTTGTGTTACTGAGGGGTCTAACATTTCAATTAAAGAAAATTCGAAATTTAAAAGGATGAAGTGAGCGAAAAGTGTTCTATAAGCGTTCTAAATTACGATTTTTATGTAATCGTATGAAACACGAAACCCATTTCAAACATAATGGTTTCAAATTGATGGTGATAGAACCTGCTGAAACATAAGCTATATATTATGTCGAGGGTTGCAGGAGCAAAAAACTTTCTAAATTGCGATTTCTGTGGTACTGAAGAGGCTGGAAACTTTAAATATAGCACGGTAGTTACTTATAAAATATAAATGTCCTCTAAGAACAGTCGAAAGTAAATTCCGTTTTCTATAGAATATTAGGAAATACCAATCGATTTCAAGGTTAATGTTAGCAAATTAATGGTGACACTCTCTGTTTCAACATTTTTCGACACATTCTATTTCAACTCTGTTTCGGCATTTTATGTTGGTGCCACTAACACCAAAGAGGTGGTAGACTGTTAGACAAGAAGCTTGGAATTTGATATGATAGTTTATTTTAAGATGTAAATGAGTTAAGATGGTTTCTAAAAAATTCAAAACTTTAAAGGAATACTAAAATGAGCGTATGAAATGAGCATAAAAGTCTCAAAATACTTTCTAAATTATCATTTAATGGGAATTAGTTTTAGTTCTTCTTATTAATTAAAATCTCATTTCTGTCTATTGCACTTTTATAATGAAGTTTAGTCAAACTGCGGCTTAATTTATAATTTTTGAATTATTTCAAAAAGTGTTCTTCTAATAAAAAATAGTCATGCAAATATCACTTGGCATATTTCAACTATTACGCGAGCAAAGCCGCGGGGTTTGCTAGTATACTATATAATAGAAATTTTAGTTTAGCAAGAAAACGCATAACATGCTGAAATTTCTCTTTCAGCAATTTATACTAATAGATGAAACATACTTGAATACTTTTGTTCAGCCCTGTTGTTTACCTAGTACCTTTATTACACGCCACTATTTAGCTAAACTTTAATTCAAACTAAACCACTCTTAAAATTACTGAAATCGCATTTCCAGAATTTATTGCCGAAACGTCAGTGAAGGCTTACTGTGGAGACACGAAAAGTTTTCGTTTCTGTTAGTCTGTCTGTCTGTTCCGCGATAACTGCCGTAAAAAGCATCCGATCGGCTTGAAATTCACTGGGCATGCTGATGAGGTACACGGACTTAGCTGTATAGTTTTTGGTTAAATTTGGTTCATTCGTTCGGGAAATATGGAACATTTTATTTTGGTCTATAATGCTTTTCTAAGGCAAGTCAGACGATTTTCAGAGTTTCATTTGTTGAAAGAAATGGCTCATATGAAAAATGGATTTAAATGGTAAATTTTTGATGCTGAAATTTTTAAATAAGTTTATTAAATTATTCCAATTAGTTTGAAATTTTGTCAATATATTTGCGAGATTTTTTAAATTAGGTTTATAATATTGGGGGGAATTTTATGCATGTTTTCCAATAATATAAAGGATTTTGATTTATCAATTTGACATAATGCATATTTAATTTTTTTCCTTTTCTTTCATCTATTGCCTAGCAACGTATTTGGTCCTAATAATACTAGTATAATTGCGTGTATAATGTTTGAGTAAAGTCAACGTCAAAACGGATGAATTAATGCATTTGTATCTTTGCATATAGATGGATTTTAGACAAGAAATAAAAATAGGCAATATTTCATTTATTTTATTCAAATATTTTGCTTAAAAATACAAAAGTTCATTATTTTCATAGATAATAACGTAACATTTACCAATGTTTCTTTAATTGTTGCCAAGAAAATCAAAACCCGGAATAATATTTTCTTTTAAACAATTTTCAATCGAAATGTTTTGTCGTGAAACAGGAAAATGAAAGATAAAATTAAGAATAGAAAAATTAATATGGCGGCATATTGGAAATAAAAAGAAAACTCTCGAGTATTTCTTAATATAACAAGACGAAAAGTTTTGAGTAAGCACGCATAGCAGGTGAATTAGACGTCATTTATCAAAAACAAAGATGCTGGAATAAAAAGATCTTGGGTAAAATAAAATTAACTATTATTCACGGAGGAAAGGGATGGATGGAGATTCATTATGCCGTAAAAACAGTTTGCAATACGATGTGCGTTATCACTCAGATTTAAATGCCCTCATTCGGCCCAAACAAAACAAGCACGTGCAACAGGGACCGAATTCTTTGACTTCATCCGTGCATTTTTTCTGTAAAATGAAAATGATCTGCTTATACTTAAGCAATAAATATTCTAAGGTTTCTTTCATTGTATTATGAATTAAAAACTGTATTACTAAAAATATTATTCTGTTTTTTTTTTTATAAGCACGTCGTTGTGTTGTGCCGAATGTAGCGGATTTTAGGGTTACATTTTTGGCGTCACTTCAAGATTTATTGTCTGTGTACGGTTAACATGAATATTTTATTTTAAATTTAAATTTTATTAATTTTTAAAAAACCTTATGCTTATCCTTATAAATCACTGCGTAAAAAAACTAAGATATAGTATAACCATCCGCACAATCAATAAAAAATTACGAATGTAAATTTAAATAGACTACGGGGGGTTCAGGGGGGCTCTGCCCCCCTGAAGAAATGCAATTTTTGATTAAAAAAGTTACCAGAATAAGTAGCTCATCAGAATTTCAGAACATCAATGTATAACTACTTGTTTAACACTTTTAATTTCTGAGACTTTACGAAATGTAGAAAATAAAACTACGAATTAATATAAAATGAGAGATTTCGCTGGAATTGACAACAGAACACGTAGCTATCTTTCATTGTTTTACTTGTAAATAACACAATATTTCCAAAAACCCACATAGCTAAATATAACGCGCAAATTATAGTATACATATTTACAATTTAAAAATAATTTCGTTTCTAAACATTCACTCTGAACATCTTATACATCAAAATTAAAGCATTTGCTTCGAGTTACATTGTTACGACTCAAAATCGTCGAATAACATTCTAACAACATTCTATATCAACAAACCTGCCGTTGCCATTCGCAACAAAGTAAAAGTGGCTTCGGTGGGTTTCTTCTTCTCGCAACATGCTCCCCACCTGAGTTTTGGAAGGAACTCAGCAAAGATAAAACTGAAAAATACTGAAATGACATATGAATACAAATCTAAACAAAAGGTTAAAGCATACACTAAAAATACAGATTCTAATAAAGATACATAAAATCAGAAAAATTAGAAATAATGAAAATATTTTCAAAATTTAAAGTTCTAAGTTTTTAGAGTCTTTAAAGAAATGTTCATATTTAATGAAAAAGTTCAAACTGAAATGTCCATAGTTCATAAATCAAGTCTTTTTGAAGCTTTTACTTTTCGACCAGAACGAGTCTGAATATCTATATTTTTTACAGATTTACTGTCTTTTGATTGTTCGTTGATTTTATCAACTGTAACTGATGCAGGATCTAATTGAAAATGTTCACAGTCTTCTTGTGTGATCTCAAGCGGGTAAAGTCTTTGTACTGGTCTCAATAAAGTTCCCTTTTCTGTTTTCAACTTAACAAGCCTGACTACTTCATCTTTACCAGGAAAAAGTTCTATAACTTTTGCTAGAGGCCAATACAGTCTTTTCTTATCATCTCGACCAATCAAAACTACATCTCCAACTTTAACTTTGTCATGTTGTTAAGGGATGGAAGATCGCAGAAAGCCTAAGTATTCCTTTTTGAATCTTTGTTTTAGATTCTCTCTTACTTTTTGAATATATCGCCATCTTTTCAAAATATTAATCTTTTCAATTTGGTCTAAATCAGGAACTTCACTTGTGCGAAGATCTTGTAGAAATGATGCAGGGGTTAAAGCTCTTAAATCAGATTCTTCGGATATATAAGTTAGTGGTCTGTTGTTCATTACTGATTCGCATTCGCAGACAAGAGTTAACAATTCTTCATATGTCAAAGACGAATGTCCTACGTTTTTTCTGAGCAGATCTTTAAGAATCCCAATTAGCCTTTCCCAAAACCCTCCCCACCATGGGGCGGAGGGTGGGTTAAACTTCCAACAAATTTCATTGACTTCAAAAGTTCGTTGAATCGTTGCCCAGTCTAGTTCTTTCAATGCTTTATTCAAGCCTGTAAAATTTGTTCCATTATCGGAATACAACACAGATATCCGACCTCTCCTTGCTATAAATCGTCGCAGAGCTTGAATCATAGCATTAGTACTAAGAGATGGAATTAATTCCAGATGGACCGCTCGGAATACTGCACAAGAAAACAAGACAATCCATACCTTTTCGCCAGAATTTGTCAGCAACGGACCAGCCAGATCAACTCCTGAGACTTGGAAAACTTCTACTACTTTTGAAGTGCTGGGTTCGATCCCAATCGCGCCTGTCGGCCTAATCGTTCGGAGTTTTCGTGGTTTTCTTCGAACCTTGGATTTCCAAGTGTTAATACGGGTTAGGTTCCCTTAGAAAGACCCCCACAGAGGGCACCCCCCCTTAGGGCCTATATCCCTCGTGTTGATAATTGGCCGTCATAAACACAACCAACCTACTACTTTTGTTCGGTCTGTAGGGAGAGGGGGGAATGGCACTTCAATGTGTTTTATCTTTTGCTTCTTGCAGATAATGCATTCGTTGATTATACTCCGTATGGTTCTTTTTCCTTTTAAAATCCAAAATCTTTCTCGCAGAATGGTCAAAAGTATAGATGTTCCAGCATGCTTGTTCAGAATATGTTCTTGCTCAATAAGTCTTTTTACTACTGCCTGTTTCGAAGGAAGAATCACTGGAGCAATAAAATCATAAGTTTTATCATCATTAGTAAGTCTTGATTTCAATCGTAATAGGCCATCTTCATCTTTAAAAGTTTGGAAATTAGCAAGAGCTTTTCTGCCATCTTCATGAGAAAAGTATTCTGTCTGTACAGAACGGAAAAGTATTTTCTACGCATTCAATATTTCTTCCTTGGTAAGCAATGTGTATTTTCTCAAATCACGAGCTTTGGGGTGAAAGCACATAATCCAGGCTAGCACTCTTACTATTTTGGAAAATTTCGAAATTCTTTCAGCTAATTCAGAAACAATAGTCTTAAATTCTACATTGCTAGCAGAAACAACTGTTTTTCGTTTTTCTTGTTCAATTTCATCTTCGTTAACATTGACGACGAATTTAGGCCATTATTCTTTTGGATTCTTTAACCATGTAGATCCTAGCCACCATTGGGATTTCCGAAGTTGCTTAATTCCACATCCTCTGGATGGAAGATCAGCGGGATTCAGCTCACCAGAAATATGAAACCAATTTTCAGGGTCTGTGAAGTTGCCTTATTCCTTTCACTCGATTAGATACAAAAACTGACCATTGTTCTTGTCGTTTAATCCAACTAAGAACTGTTGAAGAATCAGTCCAAAAATACTCGTCAATGCTTTCCACTTCTAGAGCACCTTTTATGAATTTAAATAATCTTGCTCCGATAGTAGCCGCCATCAACTCTAATCTTGGAATAGTTATCTTCTTTAATGGCGTTATCCGTGATTTGGCTTGCAGTAAATTGACCTTCACTGTACCATCAGGGGACTCGGATCTTAGAAAAATACAGGCCGTATAAGCATTTTGACTCGCATCAACAAAAGTGTGCAAGCTTAAATTAGATTCTTCTGTGGCACCGCTCCATCTTGGAATTTTTATAGACTTCAAGAGATGTAGATCTTTAAACCACTTAAGAAATTTTCATTTAGTGTCTTCGTTTAGTTCTGCGTCCCATGGTTCCTTCGTTTTCCAAATTGATTGAAGCAAAAGTTTAGGTTGTATTAACGCAGGGGAAATAAATCCTATAGGATCGAAGACTCTGCTGATAAGGGACAAAATTTTTCGCTTAGTTATTTTTTCTGATTCATCAAGATTTAAAAGTTCAGAATCGATTTCGAGAGTATCAGAACTCTTATCCAATATTAAGCCTAATACAGACGTTTTAGAATTTCCTAGAGGAAAAGTATCGCAGTTATTGTACATAGTACTTTCCCAACTTCTAAGATCAAACTTTGCTCTTTTCATTACTTCTGTAGATGTTCTTACAAAATTATCTAATTCTGAAGTATTGTGAACACTTGTTACACAATTATCTACGTAAAAACTGTCACGCAGTTTAACAAGTATTTCTTTGGAAAATTCTCCTTTCAATAATTGTTGGGACAAATGGTGATGAATAACTGCCATCAGAAGAAACGGGCTACTTGTAACCCCAAAAACACAACGATTATGTCGAAAAACCCTTATAGAGCCATCATCATTATACCAAAAAAATCGTAAAAAATCTCTGTCATTTTCGTGTAAAGAGATCTGCAGAAAAGCTCTTCTAATATCAGAAATAACACCAATTTCATAAAGACGAAATCTGGAAAATCAAAGGAATAGTTTCTATAAAATTAATCCCAGTCTCTAAACAATCATTCAATGAGGGGAAATTAGTTGTCTTAGCCGAAGCATTGAAAACAGGCCTTACTTTCATAGAAGACACTGAGGACGTTTCTTTTATTATGGCACGATGAGGGAGATAATGAGCAACGGATAATGATAACTCGTTTTCAGGAACTTCTTCAATTACACCTTCATGAAGTCATTCTTCAAAAATTTGATGGTATTTTTCTCGATACCCAGTTTTCTCTAATTTCTTGGTAGTAGATTCAAGTCTTCTTAAAGCTAGATCATAATTAGTAGGTAGAAAAGAATGATCCTTCTTCCAGGGCAAATGGACTTCGTATCTTCCATCATCCTTTTGTTTAATTGTATCTTCAAAATGTATCATGACAGCTCTTTCCGAATCTTCTTTACTATTTTGTTCAATAGAATCCCGAATACCAAGAAGTTCTAAATCCCATAATGCTGAGACAGGTACATCTTCTTGAGACAGCATACTGACTACAGTCATATTCACTTCATTCTGACGATTAGACCGAGGGATCTTGCCTATTAAAGTCCAACGCAATTTAGTTTCCATAGCCACCAAACCGGATTTTAGTTGTTCTCTTCTTCCTGTGAATAGCTTACCAGCTACATCGGCTCCTAAAAGTACCTCAATAGGCCCTGATTCTCGAGTATCACTCAAGTAGATTCCTTTATTTTTTAGTTCGCGCATCCAATAACCATATTTAATCGCAGAAATATCATTACATATAACATCTTGATCTAAAGCATCCAAATTACAAACATAATTACCATCAAGACTACTTAAATAAATTTTGTAGCATTTATGCTTAAACATTTTTGTTTTTCTACCGCCAAATAATGAATGGCAAAACTCTTCTTCTCTTTGAAAATCAAAACCCAGTTCCTTAGCAGTGGATTTTAAAATATAATATTTTTGGGATCCTGTGTCTATAATTATACTTGCCTTACGGCTGGAAAATTTCCCTTTTATATTTACTACTAGCGTTTGTAATGAAACTTCATTTGTAGAAGAAAATTTCTTATTTATGTTATGGTTATGTGTAAAAAGTGCATCAACACTTTTTTCTTTTGCCTCATCATTGGGTGATTTTGATATTTCTTTAGATTTATTACATTCTAAATTAGGACACATAAATTTTACATGTCTTTTCGAACAATTTTGACATCTAATGTTCGATCTAGTACACGAAACAGCCATGTGGCCCTTAGAAAAGCACGTACGGCTCAGTCCTTTACTTCTGATGATCGAAAGTTTTTCTGACATCGGCATAAAAAATGCCTTCTTGCAGAAACGCGATTCATGGTCTTTCGAACAAAATACGCATGAGACATCATTATAATTATGAGAAATCAGTTCTGCCGCGGAAAAGTTACTGCCTTTAGAATTCTGGCTTGATGCCAAATTTTTTCTTTCTGGTACAAAGTTACAAATATCTGATCTACTCAATTTTATTTTTTCCTCTGACTGTACTTCATTTTTAAGAAATAAGATTATAGCGTCGATGCTAGATAATTTTTGTTCATTTTCAATAGTTCTCCTCTGTCTTTCGAACAAAGCCGCCTCAAGACTACAAGCCAAACACGAGGTTTCGTGACGTCACGACGCGGGGCTTAGATCAGCCGTGGAGAGCACATGCGTTATTAAAACATATTAATTCTTTCCTCTATATTTCAACTTATTATCACAGCATATAGGAAAAAAATAAAAACTTATAGTTTAAAGACGCTAATTAAGTGCTTTTTAATCAATTTCGATCACTCGAAACAATAATAATAACGATAACACAAAAACAATATTTATGAAATAATACCACTGTGTCAATGAAAATGTGCATCAGAATTAAAGTTACATTAAAGAAAATTCGTTCGTTAATGAAAAGAAAATCCCAAGTATTAAATTTATTTTAGTAGACAGTTTCTATTATTTATTCTACTTTGAAATTTAGAAACAATATCAATTATCTATTTGGTATACATTCAAAAACAAGACATTATACATTATTACATACATATATATATATGTAAATATAAATTTGTAGTTTAAACACATAAATCGAATTATTTTGCTTTCAGTTATTTCAAAATAAATAAATAACAATAAGTGTGCCAATCAAAACCCACATTTAAAAATTAAATTAAAGTGGAAGAAAAGTGAATGTTAAATGAAAACAAATTCAAGTTGTGTTATATTTTTATTTTAATCGGGCTTGAAATTATACAGTAAATATCCTATTAAATATTAAGTGATTTGAAACCTGCATATAATAAATAGTAAAATTAAAGTATACATGAAATTAAGTATTCTTATAAATAAATTTTCGTACTGTAAACTTTATTTATCAGAAATGGGTAATTTTCACATGAAATCCATTAAATTAAAAACCACAAAACTGTCATAATACTAAAACAACACAAGTTCATGAAACAGAAAATTATTGTTTAGTTTTGTATTAGTTTGATATATTATGTAAGGTATAAGCAATAGATTTTTAAAAAGTGTATTGACATATGAAGAAAAAAATAAAAGAAAGACAGAAAAGACTTTCATCAATTGGAATTAAAATATTCCTAATTTATGTTCATTTTCCTCGAATGTTTAGGTAATAGCTGATAAAAAAAAAAAAAAAAAACATCGAAAAACACAAAAACCTTCCACAAATATAAATATTTCATTTCCAAAATAATGTTGTGTGGGTTCTTAAATGTTTGTTCATATCTTTTAAGCTTAAAATAATCAATTTTTATGAGATGAAAAGTATTTCCTGACTAGATCTAAAAGTAAATTTATAATTATAGAATAATAATTTTATTTATTGTTACTTTTAATTAAACATTAAAATGTATATGAAAACACATAGGATTTTTGCGAAGAAGGTGTGTGTGTGTGGGGGGGGTGGGGGGGGGCAACTACTGTTTTGCATAAGGGTACTAACAACCCTTCCTCTAGTCTTGTAAATAAATTGTTTACATTTGTGGCAAAAATAGGGAGATTCAAAAACATTATCCCCATAGCTCTATTTACGCAGTACATAAGCATTTATAATTTAACAAAAAATTATAAAAAGAATTTTTATTAAGATAGCAAACGTTTAAGATTAAAAAACAACAATAAATTGATACATGTATATCGATCGGGGTTTGCTTTAAAAGAAGTAAACAACATAAAGATGCTATGTATTCACAGCGACTTTTATGAAAATTTCTGAACAAATTAGAAAGAGAGGATGGTGTGACAAAATACAAATTAAATGATATAAGTCTTAACACGATTTAAGGATGTTTGCCATTTTAAATTATTGGTCTATGTGGAACGAAACAGAACTACAATAATATAGTTTCGTTTTGAGACATGGTATTATTGATAGAATCGTACTAGGATTTGCTAGTTAATTTATTTCAAAGAAATTAAAAATAAAAGATTTTGAACACAAGAAATAAAAATTGTGCTGATAGCATATAAATATAATTTGAAAATAAAACTTACCTTGAAAAAAATGTGTTATCAGGCTGAGTAAAACACACGTGCACGTAAAATAGAAAGATACAAAATTCAAATGTTCGGGGCTGCCGCGTTGGCAGTTAGCCAGCCCCGGGCTGTGACGTCACACGTGGGGGGATGAAGGGCGTGTCTGGCTTGTAGTCTTGAGGCGGCTTTGCTTTCGAATGATCGTAGAATATTAACCGGTAATGAACTCTCAACCAACGGATACAATATAACACCACACATTTCTGTAGTGACACCTAGCGAACCCAATGACCTGATTTGGGTGGAAAGTTTATTGTATAAGCTATTCAAAGAATCAACTTTCTTTTTAGTTGCATTGTTCAATACTAGTTTCAATAATTCTCTCACATAAAATCGATTAACAAATCGGATCTACCATATCTCTCTTCTAAACTATCAATCGCTAAAGAATAGTTATCATTTGTCACTGGGAACGACTCTACTAATTCCCTGGATTCTGAATTTATTTTCATTGACTGAATTAAATAATGGAATTTATCCACGTTAGTTAAATTTGTATTTTCATGTATAGTTTTGAATTGGTTCCAAAAGGTAAGCCAATCCTTTAAATCTCCACCAAACTTATACAGTTCAACTTCGGGGAGTCGTAAAGTTTTTAATTTTTCATTTTCTGTTTCAAATTTACTAGTCGAATTATTTTCATTTCGATTTAATTTTGTCTTAAAATTATCTAATCGTCGCTGTGCTTTTATTTGAATTGTTAAAGCCTTTTCTCTATATTCTTCAACTGAATCAAATTCTGCTTCAAATTCGGTATCATCTGATAAACCACCTAAATAATTCTTATGAGTAATCTCTAACGCGTCAGCTTTCTGTTTAAATAAATAGAAATAAATTTCGATTTTATCATGTTCGGCATTTGTGTCATTCAATACACTTTCTAATTTATTATATGCCTTGGTAAAAGCTGAGCGTTGAGTCGTTTTATTTCTTTGTAAAACTTCCATTTTTACTATCGGAGTTATGCAATATTTTAAAATTCTAGCACATAATAATTATATAACTTCAAAATGGACAGTTTCGTTCTTACCTTCAATCTTTTCTTAGCTGCATAAATCTGCCAGAATCCAACGAAATCGCCTATCCGGTGGCGCCAGAAATGTAGAAAATAAAACTACGAATTAATATAAAATGAGAGATTTCGCTGGAATTGACGACAGAACACGTAGCTATCTTTCATTGTTTTACTTGTAAATAACACAATATTTCCAAAAGCACACATAGCTAAATATAACGCGCAAATTATAGTATACATATTTACGATTTAAAAATAATTTCGTTTCGAAACATTCACTCTGAACATCTTATACATCAAAATTAAAGCATTTGCTTCGAGTTACATTGTTACGACTCAAAATCGTCGAACATCATTCTAACAACATTCTATATCAGCAAATTTGCCGTTGCCATTCGCAACAAAGTAAAAGTGGCTTCGGTGGGTTTCTTCTTCTCGCGACACGAAGTATCTTGTATGTTTATAAATATTTATGTAATTTGAAAACTTTAAAAAGTGATTTATAGGAAATTGAATATTACGCAATGAGTGTTAAAAAACAATGACTTGCAAAGATGACGTTGAGGCTCCTGATCTGCAGATTTACTAGTTTACAAAACTAATTGCCGAAACGTACACGAAATGTTTTGATTTCCGTTTGTCTGTCTGTTCCGCGATAACTGCCGCAAAAAGCATCCGATCGGCTTGAAATTAATTGGGCATGTTGATGAGATACTCGGACTTAGCTGTATAGTTTTTGGTTAAATTTGGTTCATTCGTTCGGGAAATATAGAACATTTTATTTTGCTGTAATGCTTTTCTATGGCAAGTCAGACGATTTTCAAATTTTCATTTGTTGAAAGAAATGGCTCATATAAAAAATGGATTTAAATGGTAAATTTTGGATGCTGAAATTTTTAAATAAGTTTATTAAATTATTCCAATTAGTTTGAAATTATGTCAATATACTTGGGAGATTTTTTAAATTAGGTTTATAATTTTTGGGGGAACTTTATGCATGTTTTCCAATAATATAAAGCATTTTGTTTTATCAATTTGACATAATACATATTTCATTTTTTACCTCTTCTTTCATCAGTTGCCTAGCAGCGTATTTGGTCTTAATAATATTAGTATAAATGCGTCTATAATGTTTCAGTAAAGCCAACGTCAAAACGGATGAATTAATGCATTTGTATTTTTGCATATAGATGGATTTTAGCCCCAGAAATAAAAATAGGCAATATTTTATTTATTTTATTCAAATATTTTGCTTAAAAATACAAAAGTTCACTATTTTCATAGAGAATAATGTGACATTTTTTCATAAAATTTATCAATGTTTCGTTAATCGTTGCCAAGAAAATCAAAACCCTGAATAATATTTTCTCTTAAACAATTTTCAATTGAAAGATTTTGACGGGAAACAGGAAAATGAAAAAAAAATTAAGAATAAAAAAATTAATATGGCAACATATTGGGAATAAAAAGAAAACTCTCGAGTATTTCTTAATATAACAAGATGAAAGGTTTTGAGTAAGTACGAATATCAGGTGAATTAGACGTCATTTATCAAAAAAAAAAAAGATGTTGGAATAAAAAGATCTTGGCTAAAATAAAATTAACTATTATTCACGGAGGAAAGAGATAGATGGAGATGCAGTATGCCGTAAAAACAGTTTGCAATATGATGTGCGTTATCGCTCAGATTTAAATGCCCTCATTCGGCCCAAACAAAACAAGCACGTGGAACAGGGACCGAATTCTTTGACTTCATCCGTGCATTTTTTCTGTAAAATGAAAATGATCTGCTTATATTTAAGCATTCTAAAGTAGCATTTCATCGTATTATGAATTAAAAACTGTATTACTAAAAATATTTTTCTTTTCTTTCTTTCCTTTTTTAAGCACGCCGTTGTGTTTGGATCGAATGTAGCGGATTTTAAGGTTGCATTTTTGGCGTCACTTCAAGATTTATTGTTTGCGTACGGTTAACATGAGGATTCATTTTAAATTTTAAATTTATTAATTTATAAAAAAAACTTATGCTTATCCTTATAAATCACAGCGTAAAAAAAAATCTATGATATACTATAACCATCCGCACAATCAATAAAAAATTACGAATGTAAATTTAAATAGACTACGGGGGGTTCATGGAGGCAGAGCACCCCTGAAGAAATGCAATTTTTGATTTAAAAAGTTACCAGAATAAGCAGCTCATCAGAATTTCAGAACATCAGTGTATAACCACTTGTTTAACACATTTAATTTCTGAAACTTTACGAAGTATTTTGTATTCTTATAAATATTTATGTAATTTATGTAATTTGAAAACTTTAAAAAGCGATTTGTGGGAAGATGAATATTACGCAATGAGTGTTAAAAAACAATGACTTGCAAAGATGACGTTGAGGCTCCTGATCTGCAGATTTACTAGTCATCTATAGGCGGCCATGTATCCAATTCCTTGCGTGGCCCTCTATATCATTTTATCTATATTCTACAAATATTTCATAGAAAAATACATGCAGTTCAGCATAACACATTTTAAACCCACCTTTCAGCAATTTACGGTCATACTCAGTAACTTTTACGAATTCTTTTGCGTATCCCTGTATATCAACTATAACATTTACACACACCATATAATATGCATAAATATAATGAAACTTAAAAGCGCATATCATAATTAAAAATACATTCCCTGCCATCGCCGCTAGTATACAGTACCTCGGATAGAAAATACTTGTCTGAAATGCTTTGTATGTTCCTGTAAATGCTATGCACTTCGTATTATACATGAAATAACTTAAGTAAGCCTCCCCGACGTATATCAATTTTATTATATATGAATTTGTATAATTAAAATACGCCGCAAACAATTTCCCCCAATACCATTTGCAATGGAATTCTTTTGTGTAGCCCTGTAAATGAATAGTAACTATTCGTTGCACCGCATATGCTAGAATATTCTGCATATTTTAGTGCACTTCGTAAATGCATAAATTTTCTTTTATGTTTGAAAGCGTGTAACATCTTTAAAATTCATTTGAAATGATTTTTTTCCCATTGGCCGTAATGTAACGGGAATACTTTTGACTGTCCCTGTAAATAAACTAAACATGCTAATGCTACAAACTTCATTTGAAATAGGGTTCGTGCTAGGCTAATCGTCAATAACCAAAAATTTCAGTGCGATCCGAGTATATTTACGAGAGTTAGAGCGTGAACAGACAAACCGAAATCAAAACCACTTTTCAACTTTGTTGGAAAGTGTTAAAAATTAGTTAAAAATTTGAAAGTAAGCTAATGTAAAATGAATTAAGTACACAGAGTTTTTGTCTCCCGGTACTTTTTAACAACGCTATGAGAAAGTTCTTTTAAATGTATCGTTTTAAATCTGACGTAATTTTCACCAAAGTTTCCTTTCTCTTTTTAATATTCACATGAAAATACTTTTGTTGTTAGAAAGGAAATATTATTTGAGCTGTCTTAGAATTCACGATAATAGTTGAAACAAAATCTCAAAATATGAAATAAATGTCTCGTGCAAATATATTTTTTAATTTAAAGTATTTTGCCAACTTTTATTTATTTGGCCTTTTTAAATATGACGTAATTTCCTTCATTTGTGACTTTTAACGCATAATAAGGAATTTAGTATTTAAAAATTTTCTTTCCCTTTTAAAATTCAAGTGTAACTGTAGTTTTTATGATGAAATTTTCAATATTTTCCTGATTTTTAACACGTAATCACTTAATTCTAATTTGAACGTTTTTTTCTGTTTATAATAGCCACGCGTAAATAATTTTTTTATTTGAAGGAAATATTATTCTTTGCGCTTTTTATAAAATTGGCAACAGTTTAAAATAATTGCCCTTTTCTAAAATGTGTAAAAAATATCTCTCGAAATGCTGAAAATTTGTACTTAAAATGGAAATAAATCCTCAAAAAATGAGTCGAATTAAAAAGATAATTGCAGTCTGCACATCGGGAACTTCCAATGTATAAAATGATCTAAAAATGTTTAAATTCCTATGTATAGTTTTTTTCCTATAAATCTTTTTTAATGGAACGATTTTGACCATCTTTAACATTAAATATCTCTTAAAATAATTATTCGATTTAAAAACTGTCTGCATCAGCGTGTTTATCAAACATGTCTCTATAATACCACCGATTTTCATATGAAACAGTTTTCTTAATATTAACGAAGAAAGACCCCCGATCAGGGCTTGATTTGCGCCGAAGCCCACCGGAGGCCAGCTCCGGTACTTCTCTGTTTTTAGTAAATATTTAAATATTGGTCGGAATTCACCGGAGCTCATAAATACAGGGCTCCGGAGCCCAGTGCAATTTGTAGCTAATCATTTTTATGCAAAAATGCATAGCTACGAACTATTCCATTTTAGTGTTAACACTATTTTCGAATTATAATCCTTACCATATTTAATCGCAGAATTCTGCAATTAATTAACACCAAAACTAGGCAAAGATTACGATTCGGAAGGAATGATAACTAAAAAGTGGAATAGTTGGCAGTTAAGTATATGCTGATTGATATTTAAATTTTTTTTATTTTGCTAAAGCAAAAAATGCTTTAAATTTTGCAAATAATGTACGAAATATAAATATGCAGATTGGAGTGACAGAAGGGGGAGAATGGGGGGAAACGGTACAACTGTAGTACTGGCACCACATAATATTAGGGCTCCGGTACTTTTTTTCTTAGAAATTAAGCCCTGCCCCCGATCATAAAAACTATGGATGAAGATCTAGTAGGAGTATACCCGGATGATCTACGCAGATTTTCATTGGTCCATTTCCAAATCAAAACTTTTTTTTATATATATAGAAGGACTAGGGGACTCTGCCCCCTACGAGCTACGCTCGTCAAGCCCCGTCCAGATACCGCAGACTCTAAATGCACGCTAATTTGATCGGCTTTAAAAAGATTTCGAAAAATTGAATTATAATTTAAAAAACAGTGGCGATCTCCCTATAAACGGATTTCTATTCATTTCTCTTTGATTGGGGAATTTTTACGCCAAATCCGCTGCAGTACTACTTGATTAGCCCGTCTACTAATTTCGCCAAATTATATAAATCGCCAAACCAGTCGCCAAATTATACAAATTGACATAATTTTTATTTTGAATAACGAAAGAACAAATAAATTAGTACAACATTAATAAAAATACAAATAAAACGTCGAAATAAAAATAACTTCATGACGTAGACACGTGTAAATTGCTTAAAGTCAAGTTAATGTGACATTTACGATCAACCATTAATAGCATTTAATCTTATACTAGATTAATATTAATACAATTACACTAATTGGTAAACGAATCATATTAGATGTAAATTTCCAACTGGGCGAAAAATGTCCGGACCAGGATTCGAAATCGGCACCTCCTGGCTGAAGCCGCCAGTGCTCTGCCATCTGAGCTATCCCGGACGATTCTGGTCGAACTTTTTCACCCAGCTAACCTTGATGATTACAGCATCTGGCCTGAAACCTGGTTCAGCTCAACATAATAAATCTCAGGTAATGGAACTCCAGAAATCGCTGGATACGAAATTACACAAGATTAATATTAACACAATTACTCTAATTGGTAAACAAATCATATTAGATGTAAATTTCCAACTGGGCGAAAAATGTCCGGACCAGGATTCGAACCCGGGACCTCCTGGCTGAAGCCGCCAGTGCTCTGCCATCTGAGCTATCCCGGACGATTCTGGTCAAACTTTTTCACCCAGCTAACCTTGATGATTACAGCATCTGGCTTGAAACCTGGTTCAGCTCAACAGAATAAATCTCAGGTAATGGAACTCCAGAAATCGCTATATACGAAATTACACTAGATTAATATTAACACAATTACTCTAATTGGTAAACAAATCATATTAGATGTAAATTTCCAACTGGGCGAAAAATGTCCGCACCAGGATTCGAACACGGGACCTCCTGGCTGAAGCCACCAGTGCTCTGCCATCTGAGCTATCCCGGACGATTCTGGTCGAACTTTTTCACCCAGCTAACCCTGATGATTACAGCATCTGGCCTGAAACCTGGTACAGCTCAACAGAATAAATCTCAGGTAATGGAACTCCAGAAATCTGGAGGGAAAACTCCAGAAATCTGGAGTTTTCTGGAGTTCCATTACCTGAGATTTATTCTGTTGAGCTGAACCAGGTTTCAGGCCAGATGCTGTAATCATCAAGGTTAGCTGGGTGAAAAAGTTCGACCAGAATCGTCCGGGATAGCTCAGATGGCAGAGCACTGGCGGCTTCAGCCAGGAGGTCCCGGGTTCGAATCCTGGTCCGGACATTTTTCGCCCAGTTGGAAATTTACATCTAATTTAATCTTATAGTTTGGGGAATGATAGATTTTTGGTCGAGGGGACAACTAAGTAGTACCAAAGATACAATCGCTGTTTTCGTCTTTGATTAAGTAAAATAAGTTAAACATTTCAAAATAAGCTAATATAAAAGGAATTAAGTAAACAGAGTCTTTGTCTCCTGGTGTTGCGCCCATGGTTTATCGGCACGCACTTCTTCATTTGATAAGTTGTTTTCGTTGCATGGCAACCGACTTTTATTTGTTGTTGTTCTAATAGAGTCATCCATGCGAGAGGTGGCTATTTTATATGTGCGAAATAAATAATGTTTTTATATAAAAGAATAATCCTTTAAATTTTAGATTAATAACACGCAACCTCTGACAAAGTGGTGACACCCCGGACGTTATGAATTTTGAAAGGTTTAGTTTCCATATTTATTTATTATTTTCAAGTTTGAAAAATAGAAAGTTTCGAATTCTGTTAGAGATTCGAAATGGATATTTTGATTAAACAGAGAGCTCCAGTTAGGGCTAATTTTACAAAACTTTACCAATGTTTAAAAACTCTATTAGAAAATAACAATGCAATCGATAATATTGAAGTAAAAATTTCATCTTTAGAGAGAATATTTTGCCATTTAACGGATCTTGATAACCAAATATTAGGGTTATTATTAAATGATGTTTCTGATACGAAATACGCAGACGAGTTTGAAATTGTAGAAAATTACAGAGAAAAATTCGATGAAATGAAAACTCGCGTTAAGCTTTTAACTCAGAATTCTGCTTTCGAACAACAAAATACCGTTGTTAAGAGTAATTTAAAACTTCCAAAAATTGAGCTTATCCAATTTGGCGGAGAAGTAAGAGATTGGCTCACATTTTGCAGTCAGTTTAGCAGAATTCACGAAGATAAATCATTAGAGAATGTAGATAAATTCCACTATTTAATACAGTGTATATCTCCTGGTAGTAGAGCAAAAGAAATTATTGATAGTTACCCCCCAACCACAGAAAATTATAACAAAGCAATTGAAAGCTTAAAGGCAAGATTCGGACGAGAGGAATTGCTTGTAGAATTTTATGTGCGTGAACTTTTAAGTCTAGTTGTAAAAAACGCTACGAGCACGAAAATAAAAAGCAACATAGTTCACCTTTATGATAAATTAGAGTCTTATTTGCGATCTCTTGAATCCATTGGTATGACGTCTGATAAATATTCGGCTATGTTGTTTCCTTTAGTTGAATCTTGTATTCCTGAGGAGTTGCTTAGAGTTTGGCTCAAGAACCCAGTATTGAATACAAGTGAGAATTCTTATGGGGATAAATTATCACAGTTGTTGTTTTTCTTCGCATCGAAGTTGAAGGGGAAGAGCGAGTTTCAATGGCAAAAATAGGAATCAATCAAAATGACACACCTTTGAGAAAACAAAAATATAGAGTAGTTGAGTCGAGTCCAACTGCTAAGGATTTACTTTCTAACGTAAGGAAAGAAACTGCTGTACGTTGTTTGTTTTGTGATAAGGTCCATGAGACTAAGAATTGTTTTAAGGGATAAAATCTTTCGTTAGAAGAGAAACAAAGTATTTTAAAGCGTAATAAAAGCTGCTTTTCATGTCTTAAGGCAGGTCATTTATCGAAAAATTGTAAAACTTGCGTAAAATGTGTCATTTGCGGTAAAAAACATTGGCCCATTATGTGTTCCGAGTTGAAACATAATTTTAAAGCTCCAACAGAAGATGATCGAAAACTTAATTCCGATTCCACGCTCTTCAATTATAGTGGTTCCTCTGAGGTTTTACTACAGACATTATTGGTAAACGTAGAAGTAAATGGAAAACAATCGAGCATCAGAGCTCTTATTGATACTGGTTCTCAACGATCTTACGTTCTAAATTCAACAGCAGAAAGGCTTGACTTAAAACCAACGCGGTCTGAAGTTTTGCTCCATACGATGTTTGGAAGAAGCACTAATAGAAGAAAACATAAATGTTATACGTTGAAAATTAATGAATTCAGAGGTAATTATTCTTGCAATCTACAAGTGTTAGATCAACCGGTAATTTGCGGTAGTGTTCCTAGAATGAAAAAGGGTGTTTGCTTCCAAGAACTTCAAGAAAGGGGTATTCAGCTACACGATGTGGGAGCGACTTCTCCTCAAATAGAGATCTTAATAGGGGCTGATTACGCTGGAAAATTATTTTCTGGATTGACGTTTCAGTTGAAATGTGGTCTCGTCGCTATGAAGACATATTTAGGTTGGTTGGTAATGGGAAAACCAGATGTAAAGTACGTCAACAGTTGTGTCTCATCTCTGTTAGCTCAATGTGATGATATCACTAATTTATGCAATCCTGAAGCTATAGGTATTACTGATCCTTGTGAACGAAAAAATCAGGAAGAGTTAGAAGAAGCTGCATTGCGTCATTTCAGGAAGACAGTCCATATTAATGATGATGGAAGATATGAAGTCAGTCTTCCTTGGGTAGAAAATAAAGTTGACCTTCCAAGTAATAGAGAAGGTGCTGAAAGACGGTTGAGATCCATCACTTCCAAGTTGAGAAGAGATGGTAAATTAAATGCCCATGATGAAGTATTCAAAGAATGGTTGGCAAATGGTATTATAGAAGAAAGTAAAAAAGGTCCAGGCCACTATTTACCTCATCGTGGAGTATTTAAAGAAAATTCTACCACAAAAACTCGTCCTGTATTTGATGCATCCTTCAAGCAAGCCAAAAAGAATCTATCTTTAAACGATTGTTGAAAGAGCCTAATTTTTTGGAAGAAATTCCTTCAGTGCTTATGAAATTTCGCCAAGAAGAAATCGGGGTAACGTCTGATATAAAGAAGGCCTTCCTTCAAATTTCAGTAGCCAATCCAGATCGCGAATATTTGAAATTCATATGGTATGGTAAAGAAGGGAATAGAAAAGTGTTTCAACACTGTAGAGTCGTTTTCGGCTTGAATTGCAGTCCATTTCTGTTAAATGCAGTTTTACGTTTTCATTTAGAAAAGGTATGTTCCTCTTTCAGCTCAGTATCGTGCATTAAAAAAATTGTTGAAAAGCTCAGTACGTCCTTTTATGTCGATAATTGCGTCACTTCAGTCAAAACTAAAGAAGAATTGAAACAGTTTATAGATATTTCGACAAAAGTTATGGCAGAAGCCAAATTTGACTTAAGAGGGGGGGAGCATACCAATTTGCAAGAGTCAAAAAGCTTTACTGATGATTCATGTACTGAATCAAATATATCTTCTGTATTAGGTTTGGTGGTGTGGAATAAATCAACTGATACTCTTAGCTGTTACATACCCACAGCCGATATCAACCTAAGCACTGTTACCAGACGAAGCATACTATCAATTGTTCAAAAAATCTTCGATGCGATTGGATTTTCTTCCCCAGTTACCCTATTACCTAAACTTATGCTTCAGGCACGTTGAAAATCTAAATTGAGCTGGGATTCTGAAGTACCTGATGATATTAGAAGAAAATTCCTGAAATGGTTGGAAGATTTACCTCTGCTGCGCCTTGTATGACATGCCTTTCTTACTGATACCTCGGAAATGAGTCTACACACCTTTTCAGATGCCTGTGGAATTTCCTATGCGGCTGTTGTTTATTTAAGATGCCATTCCAACCAAGATGTTTTTGTACAGTTACTGATGTCTAAATCTCGAGAAGCACCTTTGAAAGAAATATCTATACCACGATTAGAACTTTTAGCCTGCTGTCTAAGTTCACGTTTAGCTGAATTTGTAAAAAGAAGCCTCAAACTTCAGAATATTAAAGAATATTTCTGGACAGATTCCACAACAGCGTTACAGTGGATAAAGAATGATGATTCCTGGGGAGTATTTGTACGCAATAGAGTAGATGAAATTCGTAAGTTAACTCAGGAAAAAGACTGGAGGCATATCCCTGGCCAATACAATCCGACTGATTTACCTTCGAGGGGATGCCCAGCTTCAAAACTTCTTTCTTCGAGATGGTGGGAGGGACCCACTTGGCTGCGACTTCCTGAAAAGGATTAGCCCGAATCTGAAACATCCTTTAACGAAGATGACGTTTTAAAGGAAAAGAAGAAATGCACTACCTTGGTTGTAAACGAAACACTGGCAAGTGATAACATTTTATCTTATTTTTCAAGTTATACGAAAATCGTTAGAATGATAGGCTGGATACTAAGATTTCTGTTCAACTCAAAGAATCAAAAGAATCAGAGAACGGGTAATCTAACAGTAAATGAAATAAATGAAGCAGAGAAGAGAATTATCAAAATTATTCAAAATGAAACCCTAACGGAAGAATATATTAAAAGTTTAAAGTCATTGAATATTTTTAAAGATGAAGAAGGTATTTTTAGAATCAAGACCAAACTAACTGAACGGAATGATACACATGATTTCGGGTTTCCTATTATTCTTCCTGGAAAGCATCGAATAACAGAGCTTCTCATCAGAGAGACACTTTTGAAAATGATGCATGCTGGAATACAAAATTTGTTATCTTGCTTAAGAGAGAATCTGAGAAAGCGTTTTCGTTTGGACTATCTTAGGCAACTGCTGCAGCACAAACGTGGTATGCAATATTCGCAAACTCACATTGATGATTGCAATATATCTACTAGACATATTTAAATAAATAACATGGATTCAATTAGAATAAAACAGACAGGCATTACATATTCACAGCATCTTTATTTACAACTGAACAACCGTGGATACTGTTGCCAGATCCACGTAAGTAAGGTTACATAAAATATTGAATTGAGATGGAACAGGTAAATAAAACATGGAGTTTGATACATGGAGGTACGAATACATTACAATACCCTCCTCTACAAGTTAAGACGTACAACTGGTTTTATGTTACGCTTAGGACGTTCATGTATGTTTAACTTTACTGGTTGTGAGTTACTATTTTCTTTATTACATTCAATTTCATTTGGATGAGAGCTTGTTGATTTTAATGTTATATTATGATCGGTATCATTTTGAGGTTCATCAGATTGTAAATCAACATCCTTATTTAGAGATGGAACTTCATTATCTCTAACTTGGTTATCCACATTATCTGTAAGTCTACTGTTATTGAAATTACCAATATCGAAATTCGAATTGAAATTGTTATTGTCCTTATTAATAATGTAACTACCATAATCATAATTACTCTTATCCATAATTATTTGATCCAAGTGTCTTTTCCAAATTAAATCCTCATTAATTAGTTTACACATATATATTCTGTCACCCAACACTTCATCTATTGTGCAATGAACCCAACCCTTCTTGTTTGGGTTTCGCTAATCTCTACATAATACTGTATCCCCTTCCTTGAATATTTCCTCTCTGGTACCTTTAGTAACCACCATACCCGATTTATTTGTATCTTTCAGCAAATCTAATCTAGTTCTGACTTTATTTTTAAAAATCAAACTTGTGGGTGTAACCCTTGTAGTCATGTGAACTGAATTTCTATAGTGGAAAAGATACCTATTCATTAAGGTTTCAAAGCTTACATTGCTATTAGTTGGTGATTTTAATAATTTACCCAAGCTAAATTTAAAGTTTATCACAGCATTTTCAGCTAGTCCATTAGTAGCCGGATGAAATGGTGGAGATGTTAGAAACTTTATTCCATTCATTTGTAAGAAATTAATCATTTCCCTTGATTAAAACTGTCTCCCATTATCAGTTTCCAAAATCTTAGGTAAACCGAAGCAAGCAAAACACTCCCTAAACTTTTCAATGCATGCTTTAGCCGCCATATTCTTCATAATAAATGCCTCCACCCATTTAGAATATGAATCTACAATAATTAAAATCATTTTCCCCTTTATAGGACCCAGAAAGTCTGCATGGACTCTTTCGAAAGGATAACTAGCTTTGTTACCTGAAATAATTTTACATTTCTTAGGCTCTGGTCTAGCTTCTGAACAAACACTACAGCTCTTGACAAAATTTTCAATATCAGAATCTAAACCAGGCCACCAAAAATAAGCTCTAGTATTGCTTTTCATTTTAACTATCCCTTCGTGAGTACTATGAAGCTCAGTTAGCAGTTGTTTTCTATACTTTGTTGGAATAACAACACGATATCCCCACATTATCACCCCATGATCCACATTTAACTCGTCTTTACGACTAAAATATTTCTTAACCTCACTATCAGTAACATTCTGTGGAAATCCATAAGTTATGTAATTAAACAATTTTCCTAAAATTGGATCTCTCCTAGTTTCAGATCTAACTTTAAACAAATCAATCGGGACATCATTTTCTATGAAATGGACATAATCATATTCTTGTGTTTCAACCACCTTGTTATCAAATACGGGATATCTAGATAAAGCATCAGCCTGTGTGTTTAAGTTACCTTTTATATGTCGAAAACTATAGTTAAATCCTGACAAAAACAATGATCATCGTTGGAGACGCCCCGCTACCATAGGTGGTAAAGTGCGATTCTCTCCGAATAAAGCTAATAGTGGTTTATGATCAGTTACCAATTCAAATTTAGTTCCTATCAAATACTGATACAGCTTTTGGCATGCCCAATAAATGGCTAAAGCTTCCTTATGTATCATAGAATAATTTTTCTCTGCTGGACTAAAAACTCTAGATATAAAACAAATTGGTCTGTCAGATTTGTCTTCCAACACATGTGATAACACTGCCCCTATCCCATTTTGACTAGCATGACATGATAATCTCAAAGTTTAGATCTATCAAAATGAATCAGAACTCTGTCTGATGTTAACTCTTTCTTAGCATTCTCAAAGGCTTGTTGACATTTGGTAGACCATTTGAAATCAACATCCTTTTGCAACAAATCATATAACGGTTTCATTTTTGGTGATAAATCTGGAATAAATTTTGAATAATAGTTTACCATCCCATAAAATATTTGAACATCATTAACATTACGTGGTCGAGGAAACTCTAAAATTGCTTTAACTTTAGCATTATCTTTTTGCAACCCATTTTTACTGATAGTATGTCCTAAATATTTAATATTTTCTTTGAAAAAGTCACACTTCTTTAAATTAACCCGAAACCCTGCATTCTGCAATCTATCCAACACTGCTTTTAAATTCTTTAAATGCTCCTGTTCATTCCTACCTGTGATTAAAATATCATCTAACAAATTAACCGTACCCCCAATTCCTTGTAAAGTTTATTAAATTACTCTTTGAAAAATAGAACAAGCTGGCTTAGTTCCAAAAGGTAAGCGGTTTACCAAATAAATACCATAAGGTGTACTCCAGGCTAACAATTCTTTAGTTGAATCATCTAAAACTAACTGACTGTATGCATTAGATAAATCTAACTTACTAAAACTTTGTCCTCCCTGTAAAGCTGCGAAAAGTTCCTCTATCCTACGCAAAGGGTGGTTATCATCCTTCAAATATTTGTTAACAGTAATTTTATAATTTGCACAGACTCTAATATCTTTCCCATTAGGTTTCATTACAGGAACCAGAGGTGTGCCCCATTGAGAATTATCTACCTTTGTAATTACCCCCTTTTTTTCTAAGTTATCCAGCTCTAACTTAACTTTTTCTTTAAAAGCAAAAGGAATTGGTCGTGGTTTATGGAAAATAGGTTTTACATTACCCTCAAGCTCTAAATGTACTTTATCTACCTTATAAGTACCCAACTCATCTTTAAATAAATCTGAATATTCAGTTAATAATGACTGTAATTCTAAATTGCCTTCCCCTACAGAAATTCGGTTCACATGAGTGCTACCCACAACAACATTTAATCCAAAATCATTTAAAACATTTCGACCCAATAACAATTTTTCAGACTCTTTAACAACAATCATATTGACTATTTTAGAAATTTCATTAAGTTCCATAGAAACATTAATTTGCCCAACCGCAATTACAATATGCCCTCCATAAGATTTTAACTTAAGATTAGTATGCTCTAATACAATATGTCTCAAATTTTTCTTATAGAATGAAAAGGGAATACATGAAACACCAGCTCCTGTATCCACTTCCATTTTAACTTCCTTACCTTCTAATTTAAGATTTAAACATAAAGGATTTACATATGACATATCTATGGTATACATATCAATATAATGGCAATTTTCATCTTCTACCGAATTTACAGAAACTTTAGATTTACATACCTTGCTGATATGACCTTTCCGGTTACACGTATTGCATTTAAAGTCTTTATATTTACACTTTTTAAAATCGTGATTACCTTTACCACAGTGATAATATTTTAACACATCATCTCTTTGATGATTGGCTTTTGTGAACTTTTTGTTTGGCGGCATCACCCTCTCTTTTGAAGGTTTGAATTGCACCTTGTTGATTTCAACTTGTCTTGCTTCTTGAAGTAGCACTTCTTTACTCTGGGCAATGTCCAGTAAATTAGCCAGTGTGGTGGTGAGCTTTTCTTCACAA
This sequence comes from Maratus speciosus, assembly GCA_963932465.1. Taxonomy (NCBI): domain Eukaryota; kingdom Metazoa; phylum Arthropoda; class Arachnida; order Araneae; family Salticidae; genus Maratus; species Maratus speciosus. The sequence continues at coordinate 90,307,429 of OZ010786.1, read as the reverse complement.
AGACGATCAAGGATACGCCCTGGCATCATTCCAGTAACAAATTTATCTCGAACTCTGTCTTCAAGGCTCGAACCGAATTCGCACTCTGCTGCTTGTGTTTTCACTTTCACGTACCAGTCTCGCACGGATTCTTGGGACTGTTTCAGTGAGTCGAACACAATTCGTTTACGGTACACGGAAACTGCAGGTTGAAATTGTTCCGTCAAAAGTTGTTTTAATTCATCAAAAGTTTTTCTGGATGGTGTAACAGGATCGCACAAATTTTTTAATACCTTGTAAACTGCTTCGCTGACCGTCGTCAGTAGAACCGGCACTTTGCGATCATCTTCAACTCTGTTAGCTAAAAAATATTGTTCCAGATGTTCTGTAAAAATGTTCCAGTCATCATTTAAATTAAATTGGCTGATATTCGCCACAATTCCTGTATTTACCACAGTCACGTTATTTGGATCCGTTGACATGCTGCACAGCCAACGAAAATATCACAAGTTGCAGAATGAAAATAACGTAATCAATCGGAACTTTTTCCGAAAATAATATTGTATAATTAAAAAGTTTGCCTCGTCGCCAAATTTGCAATATATCTACTAGACATATTTAAATAAATAACATGGATTCAATTAGAATAAAACAGACAGGCATTACATATTCACAGCATCTTTATTTACAACTGAACAACCGTGGATACTGTTGCCAGATCCACGTAAGTAAGGTTACATAAAATATTGAGTTGAGATGGAACAGGTAAATAAAACATGGAGTTTGATACATGGAGGTGCGAATACATTACAATGATATAGTACTTGTTGAGAGTGATTCATTAAAACGATCTTTCTGGCCAGTGGCAAAAGTTCATGAACATTATACCGGCAAAGATGGCAACATACGTGTAGATAGATTGAAAACTTCATCGGGAGAGATAATTCGAAAAAATTCGTAAACTATATCCATTAGAGATTGAATGTGGTTCAGAAGCTTCAGATGAACAATCTAGCGATACTTTTACCTCAGCTCCAGATTTGCCGATCGTGCAACCTGTCCCAAATGTTCCTACTTCTGATCAAGATTCGCTCACTGATCTTGCACCAAAACCAGAACATTCCTTAACTCCAGATTTTCAAAAAGAAAACAAAAATGTTACTACTAGAAGTGGTAGAACTGTCAAATTACTTGCAAGATTTCGACAGGACTGTATGTGAACTTTGTTTAGTTGAACTTTAATTTTTAACATTATGTTTTTCAACTTAGTATATTTATCTTTGATATGTAAGTATATGTATTTTGTACTTTATGATATTGTTGAGCAATGTGAGTTTTGATTGTAATGTCCTACAATCAAAAGGTGGGAGTGTGTTGCATCCATGGTTTATCGGCACGCACTTCTTCATTTGATAAGTTGTTTTCGTTGCATGGCAACCGACTTTTATTTGTTGCAATTCTAATAGAGTCATCCATGCGAGAGGTGGCTATTTTATATGTGTGAAATAAATAATGTTTTTACATAAAAGAATAATCCTTTAAATTTTAGATTAATAACACACAACCTCTGACACCTGGTATTTTTTAACAAAGCGAAAAGAAAGTTCTTTTAAATGAGAAATTTTAAATTAAACTTCTTAATTTACTTTCTCTTTTAAATATACACGTGAATATACTTTTGTTAGAAATGAAATATTATTTGCGCTTTCCTAACAAAAATAATTGAAAAGATCCTCTCAAAATATCAAATAAATGTCTAGCGAAATTTCTAAATTTGAACTGTTTTGCAATATTATTTTGTGTTCATTTTATGTAATAACTGTAATGTGACGTAAATATGGCGTAATTTCTCCTATTTAAGACTTCTAACGCATATTAATGAATTTATTATTTTACAATATCCTTCCTCTTTTAAAATTCACGTGTATAGTTTTTATGACGTAATTTTTAATACGTTCCTGCTTTTTGTACATAATTATTTAATTCTAATTCCAAATGATTTTTTCTGTTTATAATAGTCACCTGTAAATAAATTTTTTATTTGAAGCAAACATTATTGTTTGCGCTGTTTATGCATTTGGCAACAGTTTAAATTAATACCATTTTCTAAAATCTCTCTATTCTAAAAAAAAGTAACTTACGCTGTCACCGCCGCCGCCGCCGCCGCCGCCGGTTTTGAATTTTTTGTGACCGGAGGTCTTTCAACGTTAATATTAAGAAAAATACTGCATGCAAAAATATGAAAATCGGCGGTATCATAGAGAAATGTTTCATAAACACGCTGGTGCAGACAGTTTTCAAATCGAATTACTATTTTAAGAGATATTTAATGCTAAAGTTGGACAAAATCGTTCCATTAAAATAGTTATGGGAGCAAAATCTATATATGGGAAATAATTCATTTTTAGATCATTTTATACGTTAGAATTTACCGTTGTGTAGATTGCATTCACTTTTTAAATTTGACTCATTTTTTGAGGTTTTATTTCTATTTTAAATTCAAATTTTCAGCATTTCGAGAGATATTTTTTACTTATTTTAGAAATTGGTAGAAATTTAAACTGTTGCCAACTGTATAAACAGTGCAAATAATAATGTTTGCTTCAAATTAAAAATTTATTTTACACGTGACTATTTTTAACAGAAAAAAACTTTCAAATTAGGATTAAATAATTACTTATGAAAAGCAGGAACTTATTGAAAATACTTCATAAAAACTATACTTACACGTGAATTTTAAAAGAGAAAGGATATTGTAAAATAATAAATTCATTAACATGCTGTAAAACCTTCGACTAACAGGTGGAAGTGGTAGCGTGGAACTTCAGTCAAGCGGAGGCCCAAGTAATAATTAAATCAAACAATTTATTTAAATGCATAAGATAAATGAATATTTCTTGATTAAATACTTGTAATTACAACTACATTATATTTTTGGGTACTTTCAGCTGATGACAATGTTCATTAAAGACTTAATGTTCAGTGTATAAGATTAACCTTCAAATTCTATTAGCTTCGTTCTCGATACAAATCCAAAATCTTGTCACGATAGTCTGGTAAGAAACAGCTGCCTCTGTTTTCTGGTGTATATCAGTCCTTGTCAACTACACAATATCTCGCGGTTTACACTGGAGAAATCTTACCCAGCCCGAAACGGCAGGTTCTCCTATCCCTTCGGATCTATCCGAAAAATCAACTCCCAACTCAGAGAGCAGCTCTCTCCTTGGGATTAAAAAAACGCATCTCTCCCTTTTCTCTGTTCGTTCAAATTCACCTTCCTAAAACAAAGGCTATCTGTCGGCCCACTCAGAGCCTAGGTTGAATGATATCACTAACAAACTTCGATATCATTGGTCAAGAGAGACCCTCGCTGCTAGCGTGAGAAAATTTCGCATCTAGTTTCATTTTTAAATTGTCCTGGGAAAATATCGGCAAACTTGCAACTTAAAAGGGATTCCATAACTCCTCTTTTTTTCATGCCGTTCTACTTTTCCGTCAACCTTTAAGATTGGTTTAGATGGATTGATTCTTTTTATCATTTCCTGCAGAACCTTGAGACTTAGAAATATTTTGAGCTGGTACGCTTATACATTGCTCTTCCTATCTAGAGTTCTATTTGAAAATATATGGGACTTTTTTTGTGAATCCCATTGGATTCTTCACAATACCCCCCGCCTTTAAATGATATTTCGGCTGCAAGACGTAATATCTGCAAAGAAAAGGTTAGCTCATATATTAGAGTGGCCCTCCTTTATATATCTCACTCACCTTTTTCACAAAAAACTTTTCATACAATTTACATTTAACTTACTAATGCTGAGTACCTTTGATTATTAAATTTCACTTTTAAAAGACAAAACACATTTAAAATTTTACACTATGACATTTACACAAAATAAGATAAATTTAATATGTACACCTAGTTAAATCGAATTCGACTCACTTATGTACACTTAGTTAAATCGAATTCGACTCACTTGATCCGGCGCTAAATTTCTAACTGCTAGAGCCTGTCATGTGAAGGCCTATTTCTATATTTAGGATAGTGTCTCGGACGCGAATCTTCGCTTGTCAACCTATTTATTTTCTCCGCGTTTTTTTCTTGTGGTTTTTGTCTATTTACACGATAATTTTGCAACTTTTCGTGTCTACCTGTGGCGCTCGCCACACAATAAGCCGGGGACATTTTAGAGTCGCCCGTCCTCCGACTAGTCCGTCTCGTAACACTTTCGCGCTCTTTATTCCCGTCCAAATCCTTTACTAGATTTTCTGACCTGAGATACTTTTTGTTCTCTTTATTTCTAAACCAAAATTCTCTTTTGTTCCTTCTCAGTGTTATTTTCACCGACGTATCCCTTTGATTATCCGATCTATCTATACTTTGACACGCCCTATTTGCTTGTGTTAAATCCTCACACTCATGATGCGATTTTTCTAACCCCTTTTTCAGTTTGGCTTCTCGTATGGGGCAACCCATCTCATGATCCCCTTTGACATCTTTCTTTTTTCTTTCATACGATCCTAAAACCTGATCTTCCTTTTTCGTGGGTGATACAGTATTATCCTTCCTTCCCTCCCAATTCTCATATCTCGTTTTTGACCGGGTACCTCCCATTTCCTCCCTTTCTCCCAAGTTCACGCTCGTCAATTTTGAGTAGTCCTCTCTCATCTTATTCTCTTCCCTTCGGGATGGATTCCCGTTTTCGTTTTTCGCTTTCGCTATGTTATGGATGACCACTGCATCTGAAATCTGCATTTTTTTCCTTTTAATATCATCAATTAATTTTTGAGTTTTGTTACCCAAAATATAGTAAGACAAATTCGTCTTTCTGTCCGTCACGATAGCTTTTGTTTTTAGTCTCCCGAGTCCTTCAATTTTTAAAACAACTTCGGCGGTCGGTAAGCGACGAGTATTGTTCATTAACGGCTATCTAACTCGAATGGTGCCACCGTCTAATTGATTGCGTTTAATAAATCTCCTCGAAATTACATCATATTGACTTCCACTATCTCTTAATGTTGTGCATTCCCTTCCGTTGATTAGCGCGCGGCTTAGATAAGGCTTAAAACTTTCTTCAAAATTTGTACTTCCGCTAATATGATGAACGCTGGTAATTTGCTCCCCATTTCTTTTGTTTTCGGGACAATTAACCTTCAAATGGTTTGGGCTCGAGCAAATGAAACACCTAATAGCCCTTTTGCGCTCAAAGATTTTTTCCCTTTCTTTCTCTATATTTCGTTCTCTCCAGTTAGTTCTGGTTTCGGAATGCCCCCCTCTCGTTTCGTCTTCATTTTCCATTTTCTCATCCCGCAAATTTTCTTCGAATTTTAGCTTTTTGTTCCACGATTTTTTTGACGCCCCTTTTATAGTTTCGTATTCATCCAGATCCTTAGCTAGTGTTCCTGGATCTTTATATTTGGCCCACGAATCTATAAAGTGCTCCCTTAATTCTGCTGGAGCACGCCTCTTAATCTGTTCGGTGATTAGCAAATCTTTTAACTCTTTAAAATTAGTAACCTCAAGATCATTTAACCACCCTTCTAGAAAGCTATTTAGTTCAAAAATGAGGTCTTTCCACGGGCTATTCTGGTCTCGCAAATGTTTGTCTAATTTTTGTCTATAAGCCTCGCCACTCAATCTAAAACGAGCTAACAGGATTGACTTCACATGCTGAAAATTGTCAACTCGGTCTGTCGGTTCGCGCAAGATCAATTCAGCTATCTGTACTGGCAACAAAGCTAATAAATGCGTGACCAGATCCTCATTTTCTATCCCTGACCTTAATGCCTGTCGTTCAAACAAGTTTAAAAATAGAGTTATATCCGAACGTTCTGGATCAAAACGATGCATTATAGTTTTTAGCGCTAATTTAGGTCTTTCCGATCCGTTACTGGAAATCGAGTTACGCCTCCCTGTATTTTGCGTTAATTTTAATTGCTCTAATTGAAAATTTCTCTCTTTTTCTTTTTTCTCTCTTTCTAAAAGAAGTAGATCTTCCCTATCTTTCACTATATATCCCACTTGCGTTAATGCAAAGTCGGCATCATAATCGTCCGCGCCCTCTATCTTTTGGATAATCGTCGCGATTATGTCACTTTCTTCTATCTGAACTCCTAATACCTCTGCTAAATTTTGCAGATCAGCCTTTCGGCAATATTTCAATGCCGTTATTTTCGCCATTATCTATCGATTTTGTATTCCTACCGATACTACAAAGATAACCTAACGATTTCCCTCTTTATATATATATTTATTTATTTATTTGTTTTTTGCAACTACCTCAGAAGATGTGAATTTGACACTTCACCGAGAATATTCTAACCTTATCTACCGTTATAAAATGTTTTCAAACGTATTCACAATATACATAAATAAATTAGCAATACTATAATAAATTTCAGACATTCTACGTTTTAGTGTTAGTTTCGAAAAGAAAGTATAATTTTTCCACTTTTTACATTCCCTACACACACAAAATATAGAACATAAAAAAAAAAAAAAAAAAATTCCAAATGCTATAGGTAAACAATTTTCCCTATTTTACTCAGAATTGAACATTCCTTGCAACCTTTTCATATGCTTTTTCTATTTTGAATATAAGTATATATTTAGGAAAATCAATCATTAAATAATCCAAATTGATTCAAAAATATTTTTCAAGCAAACTTTCCTCACAATGGTACTTTTCTTACATGACATCTAATTTCTTTTCTTTCTTTCTTTTTTTTTTTTTTTTTTTTTTTTTTTTTTAAAGAATCTAGTTCGATTTTAGTTTTCTGTATTCTTAATTTAAAAAAAAATTTCAAAATTTAAAGCCAATGACAAAGGGTATCAGCTTCCTTGTACTATAATTAATTAATAAGTTAATAATTTTCTATTTTAACTAACCAATTTTTCAATTTTAAAATTTTCATTTACCTCAAAACAAAAGTTTTCCTTTAAAATATTAATTTCTTATCAACATTTCAATTAATTAATAAATTAAGAGCCACTCAAAATAATGAGCTTACCTTTTGTTTTGCTGAGGCATTTTCTCTCGGGAACTGTACTGCACGGCACTGCACTGCACTGTAGTCTCCTTTCACTGCACACAGTCTTGCATCTGGATGTCGTCTAAAGCACCTTTTTGGGGAACTGTCCGGCACGATACTGGTGTCACTTTTCTCTACGCACAGTCTTGCGTCTGGAGCACTTTCTTAGGGGAACTGTCCGGCACTATACTGGTGTCGTTTTCCTATGCATACGGTCTTGCATCTGGAGCTCTTTCTTAGAGGAACTGTCCGGCACGATGCTGGTGTCGCTTTTTTCTACACACGGTCTTGCGTCTGGAGCTCTTTCTCTTAAGCTAGTCTTTTAATGTTCAGAGTCCTTGCTGTGCATACCACCTTCTGCCACCAAGTTGTCAAACCTTCGACTAACAGGTGGAAGTGGTAGCGTGGAACTTCAGTCAAGCGGAGGCCCAAGTAATAATTAAATCAAACAATTTATTTAAATGCATAAGATAAATGAATATTTCTTGATTAAATACTTGTAATTACAACTACATTATATTTTTGGGTACTTTCAGCTGATGACAATGTTCATTAAAGACTTAATGTTCAGTGTATAAGATTAACCTTCAAATTCTATTAGCTTCGTTCTCGATACAAATCCAAAATCTTGTCACGATAGTCTGGTAAGAAACAGCTGCCTCTGTTTTCTGGTGTATATCAGTCCTTGTCAACTACACAATATCTCGCGGTTTACACTGGAGAAATCTTACCCAGCCCGAAACGGCAGGTTCTCCTATCCCTTCGGATCTATCCGAAAAATCAACTCCCAACTCAGAGAGCAGCTCTCTCCTTGGGATTAAAAAAACGCATCTCTCCCTTTTCTCTGTTCGTTCAAATTCACCTTCCTAAAACAAAGGCTATCTGTCGGCCCACTCAGAGCCTAGGTTGAATGATATCACTAACAAACTTCGATATCATTGGTCAAGAGAGACCCTCGCTGCTAGCGTGAGAAAATTTCGCATCTAGTTTCATTTTTAAATTGTCCTGGGAAAATATCGGCAAACTTGCAACTTAAAAGGGATTCCATAACTCCTCTTTTTTTCATGCCGTTCTACTTTTCCGTCAACCTTTAAGATTGGTTTAGATGGATTGATTCTTTTTATCATTTCCTGCAGAACCTTGAGACTTAGAAATATTTTGAGCTGGTACGCTTATACATTGCTCTTCCTATCTAGAGTTCTATTTGAAAATATATGGGACTTTTTTTGTGAATCCCATTGGATTCTTCACAATGCGTTAGAAGTCATAAATAGGAGAAATTACGTCACATTACACTTATTAAGTAAAATGAAAAAAAAGTAATATTGCAAAACAGTTTAAATTTAAAAATTGCGCGAGACATTATTTTGATATTATATTAATAAGATTAATATTAATTTTATTGAACGCGTTTAGACTGCTTTTGAGCGACTATTTAGTAATTTAATAAACAAAAACCTAATTTGCAGAACAAATTAAAAAAACAAAATTTATTTCCTAAATTGTTTAAGCCCGAGAAGGGGGAGATATTAAGATATTTCATTCAATTCGTTCTACATTTAATGTTAAATTTTTGTAACAAATAAGTTAAACCAATTGATCATTAAACTAGTATGTTGTGGCCATCACAAAACTTTCTTCTATATAAATCACACCAATTAAATCATTTAAATAGTACAAGAAATAACAACGATTTAGGACCAATTCATATCAAAGTATATCTGAATTTGAAATTGGGGGAAAATTCGTGCATTAGTTATTGAGATACAGTTATAGCGAAAATTCTGAAAAATGTAGCATAGCAGCGCCACCTGTTGAGCGATTTACACCAAAAATAAGCAGCACTAAATGATATCAAGGTATACCTGAATCTGAAGTTTGTTGAAAATCCAAGCATTAGTTCTTGAGATAAAGCTATTGCGGAAATCGCAAAAAATGCAGCATAGCAGCGCTACCTGTTGAGCGATTTACACCAAAAATTAAACAGCACTAATTTATACGTCAATTCATGTCAAGGACTAACTAAATCTGAAGTTTGATGAAAATCCGTGCAATAGTTCTTCAGATACAGCTCTTGCAGGAATCGTGAAAAAAGCAGCACAGCAGCGCCACCTGTTGGGAGATTTACACCAAAAATTAAACAGCACTAATTTATATCAGGGACTAACTGAATCTGATGTTTGATGAAAATTCGTGCATTTTTTCTTGAGTTAGAGCTATTGCTATAATCATTAATAATGCGGCATAGCAGCGCCACCTGTTGGGCGATTTTTACAAAAAAGTAATCAGTACCAAACTATGTCCTGGACTAACTAAATCTGAAGTTTTATGAAAATCCGTGCAGTAGTTCTTGAGATATAGCTATTCCAGAAATCGTAAAAAATACCGCATAGCAGCGCCACCTGTTGGGCGATTTTCACCAAAAACTAATCAGGTCTAGTTTATATCAAGGTCTAACAAAATATGAAGTTTTGTGAAATTCCGTGCATTAGTTCTTGAGATAGAGCGCCAACAAAATTTTTGTCACATACAGACAGACAGACAGACGGACAGACTCACAGACAGACATTTTGTAAAAACATGTTTTTTGGAATCTCTGACCCATAAAACGTGCAAATCCGTCGGAAACTGGAATTCGAAAATTTTCATGAAACCAATACTTTCTTCTTGTAAAGATAGAAGAAAGTAAAAATAAAATTGAAATTCATACAATATAATACTTTAAACACCTATATAATTAGATTCCGTTCAAATGAAATCGAAATAAATCTTAGACTTTTTTAAAGTTTTGTATTTTGCATGTATCTTATCATATTATGTAGAATCGTCATAAACATAATGCAAAATCTGCAGTACAAATATTTACAACTTAAAAACGGAAAAAGTCTAAGATTTATTTCGATTTCATTTGAACGGAATCTAAGTATATAGGTGTTTAAAGTATTATATTGTATGAATTTCATTTTTATTTTTTAATGTTCAATTGGTTTAACTTATTTATTACAAAAATTTAACATTAAATGTAGAACGAATTGAATGTAATATCTTAATATCTGCCCCTTCCCGGGTTTAAACAATTTAGGAAATAAATTTTGTTTTTTTTTATTTGTTCTGCAAATTAGGTTTTTGTTTAATATGTCAAGTTTTTTAATAACTACTGAATTCAGACAAACACATTTCAAAATTAATGGAGGGTATATCATCATCAGGCTTTGATTTGTGCGATATCGCATCACAATTTGTGATGCAATTTACCTATATTCAAAATGTTTCACCAGTGCAGTAATGCAGGTTGCTGTAGTTTGGTCAAAAAATTACAATCTGAACTTAAACAAGTAATATAAAAATTTTGTTTTTAAAGTGAATTCCTACTTAGGCCATCAAAGAAAAATTTAATATAATCCCTTAAGCTAATATTAGTTTTTGTCGCATTAAAATATCTTAATTTGTTGATTTTCTCTAAGCAAGTAGGTTTACAATGGAACTCTATAGGAATTTGGCAAAATATTAGAGATATCGCCAAGTTGGTGACAAACTTGGCGGTATTTGGCGACAGAACAGGGTCCCCCCTATGGTAACCCCTTATTGAAAATACTTTCATTCATCTTCAATAACCCATGGCCGCCATTTTGTTTCCCATGCAAAACTAAAATTAATTAATTAAAATTTAATTAATTAATTAATATTTGAAAAAACTGTATTAACATCAATTGTCATCCAGTACAAGTTAAACAAAATTTATTTCAACTTGATAGGATGAATAACGAGTATTTTATTAATGATTGAAAATTTGAACAAGATAAATATCTCTCTATTCTAAAAAAAAGTAACTACCGCTGTCACCGCCGCCGCCGCCGCCGCCGGTTTTGATTTTTTTGTGACCGGAGGCCTTTCTTCGTTAATATTAACAAAAATAATGCATACAAAAATATGAAAATCAGTGGTTTTATACAGAAATGTTTGATAAATACGCTGATGCAGACAGTTTTCAAATCGAAGAATTATTTTAAGAGTTATTTAATGCTAAAGTTGGACAAAATTGTTCCACTAAAAAAGTTTTATAGCAGCAAAAACTAGACATGGCAGTGTAATCATTTTTAGATCATTTTATGCGTTAGAATTTGCCGGAGTGCAGATTGCATTAATTTTTTTATTTTGACTCATTTTTTCAGGTTTTATTTCTATTTTAAATTCAAATTTTCAGCATTTCTAGAGATATTTTTTACAGATTTCAGAAAATTGTACTAATTTAAACTGTTGCCAACTGTATAAAAAGCGCAAGCAATAATGTTTGCTTCAAATTAAAAATTTATTTACACGTGACTATTATAAACAGGAAAAAAACTTTCAAATTAGAATTAAATAATTACGTATAAAAAGCAGGAACTTATTAATAATTACGTCATAAAAAGTATACACGTGAATTTTAAAAGAGAAAGGATATTGTAAAATAATAAATTCATTAACATGCGTTAGAAGTCTTAGGAGAAATTACGTCATATTTACGTCACATTATAGTTATTACATAAAATGAACACAAAATAATATTGCAAAAAAGTTTAAATTTAGAAATTGCGCTAGACATTTATTTGATATTTTGAGAATTAACTTAAAATGTCTCATTTAAAAGAACTTTCTTTTCGCTTTGTTAAAAAATACCAGGAGACAAAGACTCTCTTTACTTAATTCCTTTTATATTAGCTTATTTTGAAATGTTGTTACACGTGTATATGTCATCAAGTTATTTTTATTTCGACGTTTTATTTGTGTTTTTATTAATGTTGTACGAATTTATTTTTTCTTTCGTTATTTAAAATAAAAATTATATCAATTTGTATAATTTGGCGAGTGGTTTGGCGATTTATATAATTTGGCGAAATTGGTCGACAGGATAATCAAGTAGTACCGCAGCGGATTTGGCGTTAAAATTCCCCAATCAAAGAGAAATTAATAGAAATTCGTTTATAGGGAGATCGCCACTGTTTTTTAAATTATAATTCAATCTTTCGAAATCTTTTTAAAGCCGATCAAATTAGCGTGCATTTAGAGTCTGCGGTGTCTGGACGGGGGTTGGCGAGCGTAGCTCGTAGGGGGCCGAGCCCCCTAGTATAAATAAATAAATATAGGGAGAGTGTGAGCTAATAGTAGGAATTGAAAAAATCTACTTGAAAATGTTATTTTTATTTCCACTATGACGCCATATTCATCTTCTTTTCAATTCTTAAAAAAAAAAAAAACTATTTCAGTTTCTTTAGTTTCATGTTTCACGTGAAAATCATTCAACTAAATATAGGCAAATTATTATTACGGCTTTTGAATTATTTACAACAATGAAGGAAAAAAAGTTAAATTTTATTAGAAAATGTCCGTTGATTCTCAATGAAAAAAGCGAAATTTGGAATTATTAAGAAAAATATTTGAATCTCTCTATTCTAAAAAAAAGTAACTACCGCTGTCATCGCCGCCGCCGCCGGTTTTGAATTTTTTGCGACCGGAGGTCTTTCTTCGTTAATATTATGAAAAATAATGCATACAAAAATATGAAAATCGGTAGTATTGTACAGAAATGTCTGATAAATACGTTGATGCAGACAGTTTTCAAATCGAAGAATTATTTTAAGAAATATTTAATGCTAAAGTTTGACAAAATCGTTCCACTAAAAAAGTTTTATAGCAACAAAAACTATTCATGGGAATTTAATCATTTTTAGATCATTTTATACGTTTGAAGTTCCCGGTGTGCAGATTGTATTTCTTTTTTTAATTTGGCTAATTTTTTGAGGTTTTATTTCTATTTTAAATTCAAATTTTCAGCATTTCTAGAGATATTTTTTACAGATTTTAGAAAGTGATATTAATTTAAACTGTTGCCATACTATTGTATAAACAGCGGAAACAATAATGTTTGCTTCAAAAAAAATATATATATATTTATACGTGTAATAAATTAAAAATTTATTTACACGTGACTATTATAAACAGAAAAAAAACATTGGAATTAGAATTAAATAATTATGTACAAAAAGCAGGAACTTATTAAAAATTACGTCATAAAACTATAATTACGCGTGAATTTTAAGAGAGAAAGGAATTTGTAAAATAATAAATTTATTAACATGCGTTAGAAGTCTTAAATAGGAGAAATTACGTTATAGTTACGTCACATTACAGTTATTACATAAAACGAACACAAAATAATATTGCAAGACGGTTTAAATTTAGAAATTGCGTAAACATTATATGATATTTTGAGCGGATACTTTTTCAACTATTTTTCTTAGGAAAACGCAAATAATATTTCATTTCTAACACAAGTAATTTCACGTGAATATTAAAAAGAGAAAGAATAGTTTGGTCAAAATTACGTCAGATTAAAAACGATTTAATTTAAAATGTCTCATTTAAAAGAACTTTCTTTTCGCTTTGTTAACCCCTTGGGGACGAGCGACACGTATACGTGCCGGAAGTAGACTTATCCTCGTTTATCCTCACCAGTAAAATTTTACTGTAAAATTTGCCTTATTTAATCCGAGCATTTTCCCGATTTGAATAGGCACAAACTTCTGTTTTTTAAAACCGGTAGCAAAGTAATAAACATTTCGCAAAAGGCTCCCGTCGCGAAGGGGTTAAAAAATACCGGGAGACAAAGATTCTGTTTACTTAATTCCTTTTATATTAGCTTATTTTGAAATGTTGTTACACGTGTCTACGTCATCAAGTTATTTTTATTTCGACGTTTTATTTGTATTTTTATTAATGTTGTACTAATTTATTTGTTCTTTCGTTATTTAAAATAAAAATTATGTCAATTTGTATAATTTGGCGAGTGGTTTGGCGATTTATATAATTTGGCGAAATTAGTCGACGGGATAATCAAGTAGTACCGCAGCGGAATTGGCGTTAAAATTTCCCCAATCAAAGAGAAATGAATAGAAATCCGTTTATAGGGAGATCGCCACTGTTTTTTAAATTATAATTCAATCTTTCAAAATCTTTTTAAAGCCGATCACATTAGCGTGCATTTAGAGTCTGCGGTGTCTGGACGGGGGTTGGCGAGCGTAGCTCGTAGGGGGCCGAGCCCCCTAGTAATGTAAATAAAAATTATCTTATGTTACTCTCTAGATTATAATCCACCTATATGCAAAGGCATTTTATGATCCGTTTTCACCCTGACGTCAGGCAAATGTTTTTACACTTTGAATTTATAATATTATTAGAATTAGCAAAGAATTAAAAATGAGCGGCATCAGGGACAAAAAGGTGGGAAGAAAAAATGAAAAAGTTATCATCTCCATAGGCTTTTCTATGTTAAATTAACATTGAGAAGTGACACTGGAAATAAATAAGTATTGCGCTACCGCGCAATACTTAAATAAGGATAAAAAAGATTACAAGCTGAAAATGAAGTCTCGTCGACAAAAAATATGATTTGAAAGAGAAAAATCTGTGAAGCAGAAATAAAGAAATTGCTTAAATGGTTTAGTTAAGATTCGTTAACCTTCTGTGTCGTTTCCGTCAAAATAAGGCATTGGTATTTGTGAAATATATTTGCATTTTGATGCAGATTTGCTTATTATATTAGCTTATTTTGAAATGTTTAACTGATTTTATTTAATTAAAGACGAAAAAGCCATTGTATCTTTTAACAGCAGCTGATTTTTCCTTAAAATTCCCCAATCGAAGAGAAATGAATAGAAACCCGTTTATAGGGAGATCGACACTGTTTTTTAACTTAATTCAATCTTTCAAAATCTGTTTAAAGCCGATCAAATTAGCGTGCTTTTAGAGACTGCGGTGTCTGAACGGGGGTTGTCGAGCGTAGCTCGTAGGGGGCCGAGCCCCCTAGTAATGTAAAAAATACCTCTAGAAATGCTGAAAATTTGAATTTAAAATAGAAATAAAACCTCAAAAAATGAGTCAAATTAAAAAAAGAAATACAGTCTGCACACCGGGAACTTCAAAGGTATAAAATGATCTAAAAATGATTAAATTCCCATGAATAGTTTTTGCTCCTATAAAACTTTTTTAGTGGAACGATTTTGTCCAACTTTAGCATTAAATATCTCTTAAAATAATTCTTCGATTTGAAAACTGTCTGCATCAGCATGTTTATCAAACATTTCTGTAAAATACCGTCGATTTTCATATTTTTGTATGCATTATTTTTCTTAATATTAACGAAGAAAGACCTCCGGTCACAAAAAATTCAAAACCGGCGGCGGCGACGACGGTGACAGCGGTAGTTACTTTTTTTTAGAATACAGAGATTAAAAAGAAGATGAATATGGCGTCATAGTGGAAATAAAAATTAATAATTCTTGATAATCTTGAAATTAATTCTTGATAATCTTGATAATTTTAAAAAATGACATTTTCAAGCGGATTTTTTTAAGTTCAGATTGTAATTTTTTGACCAAACTACAGCAACCTGCATTACTGCACTGGTGAAACATTTTGAATTATACATAGGTAAATTGCATCACAAATTGTGATGCGATATCGCATAAATCAAAGCCTGATGATGATACCCTTCATTAATTTTGAAATGTGTTCGTCTGAATGCAGTAGTTATTAAAAAACTTGACATATTAAATAAAAACCTAATTTGCAAAACAAATTTAAAAAAACAAAATTTATTTCCTAAATTGTTTAAGCTCGAGAAGGGGCAGATATTAAGATATTTCATTCAATTAGTTCTACATTTAATGTTAAATTTTTGTAACAAATAAGTTAAACCAACTGAACATTAAAAAATAAAAATGAAATTCATATAATATAATACTTTAAGCACCTTAAATACTTAGATTCCGTTCAAATGAAATCGAAATAAATCTTAGACTTTTTCCATTTTTAAGTTGTAAATATTTATAGATTTTGCATTATGTTTATGACGATTGTACATAATATGATAAGATACATGCAAAATGCAAAACTTTAAAAAAATCTAAGCTTTATTTCGATTTTATTTGAACGGAATCTAAGTATTTAGTGTGTTTAAAGTATTATATTGTATGAATTTCATTTTTATTTTTCAATTCCTACTATTAGTTCACACTCTCCCTATATTTATTTATTTATATATCTACCCTATATATATAAAATCCTAATGAAACGAATTTATGAAACGAATATATGAAACGCCTGAAATGCATCGATTCTTTGAATCGACTGATTAAACAACTGATTTTATTTACCGGCGATTTCTCCTAAAATATTGAATACTTTGCGATGAAATTAACACCAAAAATCCGCGTTGATCCACAGATCTCAAAACTGGTATTAGAATTTTTAAATTCGAATTAGTTTTCAAAATATTAATTTTTTTCTAATTTTAAATACATTTTTTCTAATGATGGCAACTCAAATTTTAATCATAACAGAAATTTTTTTTTCATAATTCAGAAAAGGTTACTATTTTAAATTAATTTGGCGACAGTTGGGCCTTCTTTAAATCTATGCTAAGAACAATGTTTTTTTGTATTTCGTTATCATTTTATTAAATACAAAACTTTCATTTAAAAATGAAACATTTAAATTGATGGCTTTCACTTTTTTTTTTTAAACAAAACGAAAAGAAAAATATTAGACACAGATGTCATATACGCACCGGGGTACCTAATTGGCGCACAAATGGCATTATTTTGATAGACATGGTAACCCGGCTATTGTTGTTTATTTAATAATAAATGTATATTTACTTATATTTCTTTTTTAAATTTATATAAATTATTTTGTTCTATAGTAATTAATTATTTTTTTGCTATTTCCTTTTGAAAATAATAGAAAATAATTAAAAAATACGGTACAATGTAGTAGTTATTCCGTCACCCAATTTCGCAAATTATATAAATCGCCAAACCACTCGCCAAATTGTACAGATTGACAAAATTTTTATTTTAAATAACGAAAGAACAAATAAATTAGTATAACACTAATAAATATAAAAATAAAACGTCGAAATAAAAATCACTTGATGATGTAAACACGTGTAACTTGTTAAAAGTCAAGTGAATGTGACATTTACGATCAAGCATTATTGACATTTAATCTTATAGTTCGCGATAGATTTTTTGTCGACGGGATAACTAAGTAGTACCAAAAATACATATGCACTGGTATTTGAAAACGAGGCTTTCGCCAAATTTTCGTAAAAAAAAATCATGCCAAACATGCGGTGCGTATATGACATCTGGCGAAATATTAAATTATGTAACAAACCATGACATTTAATTTCAACTTCAAATCAATGTTTTAATTTACCACTCGAACAATAAAAAATATGCTAACTGGCAAGTTGAAAAAAAGATATTGGCGAGATTTTCACCAGGCCTTTTTTTTCTTTCGGCACAGATGTCATATACGGCCCCATATTGGCGCGATTTTTTTCTGACGCCAATGTCATATACGCAACGGGTACTTAACTGGCGCCAAAGTATCGTTATTTTGCTTCATATGGTAAGCCGGATGTTGTTGTTTATGCTGTTGATGCGTTCCCCAAATTGGCGTTGGAAAAAAATCGCGCCAATATATGACATTTGTTCCAAACTTTCATATGAAAGGCGAAGGGATCAGATCGTATTTGTTTATGGCATCTGATGACTTGAACTATTATAATATAGATGAAATGATGGCGATAGAATAATATTTGGCGACTTATCACCTGTGCCTGGATAACATTAAAGTATCAAAATGGCACCTAGAGTATAAAAAGCAAAGTGTTCCACCCGGAACTGTTGATGATAGCCACATGATTTAGGCTATTGTTATAGAGATTGTTTTAAAATATCGGTTGACAAAGGCTCTGAATGCTTAATTCATTTTATTTTAGCTTCTTTTCAAATGTTTAACTGATTCTCTTTAATCAAAAACGAAAACAACCATTGGATGTCTTAACAGCAACTGATTCTCTGTTAAATTTTTGCAATCAAAGGGAATTGAATGGAAACCCGTTTACAGGGAGATCTGCACAGTTTTTTTCAGTGTAATTTAATCTTCTCTAATATTTTTAAAACCCATTAGATTTTTAGATTTTCAGATTCTGCGGTGTCTGAACGGGGCTTGGCGAGCGTAGCTTGCAGGGGGCAGAGCCCCCTAGTTTATTTATATATTTATATATCTTGTTCAAATTTTCAATCGTTAATAAAATACTCATTATTCATCCTATCAAGTTGAAATACATTTTTTTGAACTTGTACTGGATGACAATTGATGTTAATACAGTTTTTTCAAATATTAATTAATTAATTAAATTTTAATTAATTAATTTTAGTTTTGCATGGGTAACAAAATGGCGGCCATTGGTTATTGAAGGTCAATGAAAGTATTTTCAATAAGGGGTTACTATAGGGGGACCCTGTTCTGTCGCCAAATACCGCCAAGTTTGTCGCCAACTTGGCGATATATCGCCCAATTTGGCGGCCAAAATAAGTCGCCAAAAGTGACACCAACTTGGCGATATTTCTAATATTTCGCCAAATTCCCATAGAATTCCATTGTAAACCTAGTTGCTTGTACAAAATCAACAAATTGAGATATTTTAATGCAACAAAAACTAATATTAGCTTAAGGGATTATATTGAATTTTTCTTTGATGACCTAAGTAGGAACTGACTTTAAAAACAAAATTTTTACATTACTTGTTTAATGTTCAATTGGTTTAACTTATTTGTCACAAAAATTTAACATTAAATGTAGAACGAATTGAATGAAATATTTTAATATCTGCCCCTTCTCGAGCTTAAACAATTTAGGAAATAATTTTTTTTTTTTTATTTGTTTTGCAAATTAGGTTTTTGTTTAATTAATATGCATATGATCATTATTTATTATTATTATTATTATTTTACAAACTGGAAATGTTTATATCTTTACTTGCAAAATCCTCCTCGTAGAAGTGGTATTTCTCGTTCAAATAATGGTAAATAAAATCAACAAATCGGTCCTACATTATGATAAATAAGAATGGACATGGAAACACAGAAGCTTCAACTTTTTACAGTTTCATGGGAGCAGTAACAAATGAAGAAAATTGTTAAACACATAGTCATATGTAAATGCAGGAAACAGAAACATTATAAATGCCTGCAGGTCGCCAAGCAGTTTTCAATTACTGTATTTCACTCCGAGTCCTTTGGAAACATGAGTAGTGATAGATTTTTTTCATGGCACTCGGAGTATGCACATCTATATCGCTTCTTTTTATATGATATCACTTCTTTTCATGACTGACGTTTTAGATTTGTTGCTTGGCGGGATCAATTACAACGAGTTGTTTTTCATGAGATAATATTATAGCAAAGCGTGGTAAATTTACTTCATTACGATATTACAATTGAAGTTTGGTCATGAAAATTAGCGAAGACTGTATAAATAAGTACAAAACAATTGGGTAAGAGTGGTCACAGATCGCACAGAGCCAGGGGCGTAGCTACAGATATTTTTCGGGGGGAGGGGGGGGGGATTCGAAAATTTCCCAACTTGAAACAAATTCCTCTAATTTTCAACTAAAGTGATATACACAACGTGTCTAATAATGATAATGGAACTTATGCATAAAAAAATTCCTTTCCAAAGAAATATTTTGAAACTAGAAACATAAAAATTCTAATTATTGGTTTGTTTAATAAAAAACAAACACGCAGGTCCTGAACACGATTTGGCTGTTTTTAGAAAATGTCTGTTTGTGTGTATATGACACAAATTTTGTGGGTGCTCTATCTCAAGAGCTAATGCGCGGAATTAAATAAAACTTTAGATTCGGTTACACCTTGATAAAAATTAATGCTGATTAGTTTTTTGGTGTAAATCTCCCAAAAGGTGGCGCTGCTATGCGCCACGATTTACATTTTTCACGATTTACATGATTTTAGCGATAGTTATATCTCAAAAATTGTTGCATGGAATTTGATCAAACTTCATATTCTGTTAAACCTTGACATAATTTGGTTCTTATTAGACTTTTTATATCATATGGGTCAATATCTGAAAACTGGACAATTTCATTCCAGAATTTTTATTTTTTTGAATTAATGTACCAACTTCCAAATACAATTATATACTATGATACATGTTTTGTCATTTGAATGTTGTAGTGTTTTGAGATCAAGGATGTATATTTTATGCGTATGATAAACTTTTATGGAAGAAAGTGTCTGTTAACACCATAATCAGTCTCTAATAATTGGGACTGAGGTGATGTTTTTGTCTTAACAGCTGCACAGCCATTTTATTGAATCATTTTGAACACATGTAAATGATTAAATATTCCATGTGACATTTGTACGTTACATAAATAAAGTTGCAATAAGCTTTTTTTTTGTAGATAAAAAATTAAATATGGGGACATGAATGATGCTATAAAAAAAAATACTTATCCCTTTTAAGAACAAAAACTAAATATTTCTAAAAATGAAACAATGAGAAGAACAGCTTATCTTCATCCATGGGGGATAATTGAACTATAGTTGCTGTTGCAATGGAAATAATTCTGCCAGCGCCACCTAGTATCTGTTAACCTAAATGTGTGGTTAGAGGGGCTGAGATGATGGTCAACCTCAGGGACAAATATATTTACTACGGTATTTTACTGTACAATCTATACGAGTAAAGGAGCATTATATTTTCCCATACTGTATGTATATAGGTATAAATATTTAATAGCAAAAGTTAAAAATATTTATAAAATTTTTTACAGCATACATTTAATATTGAATAGTTGTACCTGGCGACAGGGACTGAAATGATGATTTCGTTTGTTTAAAACTTAAAATTAATTATTTATACATCATCGCATGTCCATCTATCATTGGTAATTGTTATAACAAATGTTACAATATATTACATTTTTCAGATTTTGGTTTCAGTATAATTAATGGAATATTATTGGCAGTGGACGCAAATTGTCCAATTTTCAGATATTCACCCATATAACAGGTGGTACTGCTGTGCAGCATTTTTCATGATTTTCGCTTTAGCCATATCTAAAAAACTAATGCACGGAATGTAGTCAAACTTCATATTCGGTTACACTTCCTTATTGGGCTTGGGTGTATACTGTCCAAAGTTATCGCTTTTGTGCTCTTTGGGTTTGGAATTTTGGTTGCATACATCTAACAGGAACAACATACATCTATATGCCGAAATTCAATGATTTGTCTGAAAAATGCGATGCTTATATCTCCTTTTTAAATGCACACAATTAAACAAATCTATGCCTTTAGAAATTGTTATTATGGGCATTTTAGCATTAGCATTGTGATTGCAAATTTTGAGGTATTAACATGCATGGGATAGAATAAAGTTTTGGGATTGGCACCATCCGAATAGTTTTCATTTAACATTAATTCTTCTGGTCTTCAAAGAAGACAACGTGATGTGCCACCGTCGTCCAATTTAATAAAATTCACTATTTCACTTTCACATTTTAAAAGTATTAGGCTGTCAAGTCTGTCATCCCTCATTGTAGTTTGCAATATATATTTTTTAATTTTTTATTTCACTAAAAATTCTTTCATTAGATGCAACGCCATAAAAATAAGCTGCTGTGAATGTTAAGATACGAGTATATAGTTTGACGGCGTGACTCAAATAGTCTTTGAATTTCATGGCACGAGTAAAAGGTTTGTTATGTGAGTTGGGATTTGGTTTATTTCTATTTGAATTTGCAAGTCATGTTCATCCGGTTTCTCATATCCAGGTGGAAACATTATTAACTTTTCTAAGTTAGTGAGTGATACTCAAATTTGCCTTGCACAATTGTAATTTAAATATGAAATGTATTGGCGCAATATTCGCCTGATATAGGGAACATTGTCATTTAAGCCCATTACTAAATTGCCGAAATTTTCTTGTATTTCTTATAATTTTTTCCTGTGAAACGTATGTGTATCCAATGTTCATTACTGTGCTATTAATTTTATCTATTCCCTTTGGTGAAACCTTTTCCTGCGATGTTTTCGGAAGTCAGCTTCTTCAGTCACATCCTAATCTTCATAATTGTTCGTGAACTTGTCTATAAGGAAATCTTTATTTCTTCAACATTTTATTCAAGTGCAACGTGTCAGTGTTACAACAGTGCATGACAATTTTCTCTTCAGTTGATGGACTGCTTTCATGGTCATATTTCTGTTCCAAATTCAAATCGCCTTTTCTTATCTTTTTCATCCTCGAATGGATTTTTAGATGCTCTGAAATCTTTCACGAAAACTCTTTTCCTATTACGAAGTGTTCTTTCGTGCTGAGATTTACAGTCATTTTTTAGAACAGCTTTAAACACACAACACTGGACTTTTGGTTTAAAATTTCACAAACACCTATAAATATAAACGAACAGGACTGATATATATTTCCGCACACAAATAAAAGTAAAATGTGACAAATTTATCTAAGCTCACGATTTCTTATAATTCACATTTGCTCATATAACGTTTTTTTTCTTAATAGCGAAGGGTTAACAAATTTTTGCGGCAAAAAATCACGAGAATAAGTAAAATATTGTCCAAAAATCGCGAAATTAGTAACAAAATTAGTGTAATTTGTGAAAACTCATCAAATCTTCTTTCGCAGCTGTGTTTCAAGTAGGTGATTACATTCCTTTCTGTTGTGCTACAAGTGATCTCCGATCTCCAAAAGAAGATGCAATCCCTTTGGATTAAAATAGCTGGATTCTCTTTTGGGAGGAGAAGATGAGGTAGGGTGAAATTTTTGAGAAAGAAACAAAGTTTTGGGGGAAATAAAGGAACTGGATAGTCAGCTATTGATGGACAGGAGTAGTAGAGAAATTTAGGTCTGGTAGATGCATAATATTTTTGAAAAACTGAAAAACACAATGATAGATTGAGCGTGGCTGATTTCTTTTTGTATTTCTTTTGATAATTTAACTTGTTTACTGTTACAGTACTCAGAAACATAATCACCAAAACAATAAAAAATTCGTAATTTTTTTAGTATTACTTTAAGAAAAGAAAATGTCTCAAAAATCTAGAATTTCCCAACTCTAAACTCAAATTTCCCAACTTCACATATATTGGGGGGGAGGCTCCTCCCCCCATAACCCCCCATGGCAACTCCCCTGAGCTAACCTTATTGATTATAGCATCTGGTATGGTAGAGCATTGGCGGCTTCAGCCAAGAGATCCCTGGTTCGAATCCTGGTCCGGACATTTTTCGCTCAGTTGGAAATTCACATTTGATATGAATTATTTCCTAATTAGAACTAGTATATTGTGGCCACCACAAAACTTTCTTCTATATAAATCACGTCAATTAAATCATATAAATAGTACAAGAAATTATATCAATTTAGCACCATTCATATCAAAGTATATCTGAATTTGAAGTTTGATGAAAATTCGTGCATTAGTTCTTGTATAGAGCTATAACGGAAATTCTGAAAAATGTAGTATAGCAGCGCCACCTGTTGAGCGATTTACACCAAAACATAAACAGCACTAATTGATATCAAGGTATACCTGAATCTGAAGTTTGATGAAAATTCGTGCATTAGTTATTGAGATAGAGCTGTGGTGGAAATTCTGAAAAATGCATCATAGCAGCGCCACTTGTTGAGCGCTTTGTACCAAAACATGAACAGCACTAATTCATATCAAGGTATACCTGAATCTGAAGTTTGTTGAAAATCCAAGCATTAGTTCTTAAGATAGAGCTATTGCGGAAATTGCAAAAAATGCTGCATAGCAGCGCCACCTGTTCAGCTATTTATACCAAAATCTATAAAATGTCAATTCATGTCAAGGACTAACTGAATCTGAAGTTTGATGAAAATCGGTGCATTAGTTCCGGAGATTGAGCTATTGTGGAAATCGTGAAAAATGCTGCATAGCAACGCCACTTGTTGAGCGATTTACATCAAACACTAAACACCACTAATTCATATCTAGGTATACCTGAATCTGAAGTTTGTTGAAAATCCAAGCATTGGTTCTTGAGATAGAGCTATTGCGGAAATTACAAAAAATGCAGCATAGTAGCGCCACTTATTGAACGATTCACACCAAAATGCATAAAACATCAAGTCATGTCAAGGACTAACTGAATCTGAAGTTTGATGAAAATCCGTGCATTAGTTCTGGAGATTGAGCTATTGTGGAAATTCTGAAAAATGTTGCATCGCAGCGCCACCTGTTCAGCGATTCAGACCAAAAACTAATCATCACCAATTTATATCAGGGACTACTTGAATATGAATTTTATTAAATTCCATACATTAGTTCTTGAGATAGAGCGCCCACAAAATTTGTGTCACATACAGACAGACAGACTCACAGACAGACATTTTGTAAAAACATGTTTTTCGCAATCTCTGACCTTTAAAACGTGTAAAACCGTCGAAAACCGAAAGTCGAAAATTTTCACGAATCCAATACTTTCTTCTTGTAAAGATAGAAGAAAGTAAAAATTGTGTTAAAATTAATCTAGTGACTTTTCAACTATGTTGGAAAGTGTTAAAAAAGCTGGAGACTTCAAAAAAAAAAAAAAAGATATTTTTTACAAAGGTAATTTCGTATGCTTTACAACTTTATATCATAAAATTGATAATATTTATGAGACGTATGTAATTTTCTGTTTATTGTAGCTGCGAAAAAAAGTACCTTTTAGTCAGTAATTTTTCCTTTTTATGAACTATTTTTGTTTTCATGATTAAGATGATGTATTATAAATTCAAAATCGCAATTGTTGAGTCACAAAGGGTTAACATATTATTCAAAATATTGTACATAAAAAAACGAACTTTTTTAGGTAGATTTCGTAAGAAATACTACCTATTGCAGTCGTTACCATGGTGCGACTTTTGAAAAATTCCTTCATAACTTTTCATTATAGGACCCCAGGAACCCAAAACCACCCCCACCTAAAAAGTTTATATATATATATATATATATATATGTATGTATGTATGTATGTACTAAATTTTGTCCGCACGATAAAAGTCGCAATTATGCACGAATCATCTTCAAACTCGTCAACAACTTTGAGATGGCTAATATCTCGGCGGGGATTGAAAATGGGCGAAATCGGCCGAAGAGGGTGGAAATGGGGAGGGTTCAAAATTTTGAATACTGTCTTAACATGATTCTGGTAAAACCAGCTCTTACACAACAATGGCAGGAAAAAAATAAAAGTTTTTCGTTATAGCAGTTGCCAACAATTAAAAAAAAAACAAATAATAAAATTCTCACCACAACAATTACTTTTCTTTTGCAAAATTTTCACGTGTAAAATTAAATAGTTTGACAAATTGAAAACAAATTGAATATTACGTCATAAGTTTCCTAGAGCAAGATTTCAGCATGAAAACTCAAAATAAATAGTTTGACGAATTAAAAAAATATGTATATTGCGTCATATTGGAAATATAATGGATCTCAGCAGGTGAATATGTAACGCCATGTAAGTTTGAAGAAACGTATTAAAACATGATAAAAACCCGACTATGGAAATATTAACATATTTTAACACTTTAAGGTTCTCTGAATTTTTTGTAGCCAGTTTTTAAACCTATTCCATATATATGTGTGTGTGTATTCGTGTATATTACAATTTTCACAAAAAGTTTAGCTCCCTACAGCTCGCTCTTTGTGAAGAAACTGGGTTTTATCTCTAATCTTGATTTAAGTTTTGTTGGAGAATTTAGTACTTAACATCGAAATCTACCTCCGCCTGTAGGCCCGAGCTGGCAGGGATTTTTTTCTCTGTAAAAAAATAAATAAAAATTTTACTTCAACTCTTGAAATATGGGGAAAATTATTATCGAGATAGGTATGACTGGAAAAAAACAAACAAACAAATTGTATCATCTCTGAAGTAATTTGTTAACTCATCTAATTTATGCAGGCACTTTTGACAAAGTGAACAAGGGTCATAAATCAATCGATGTAAAAGCATACAACAGAGATGATATATAGTTGATTCATATACAAAAGGTTGATGTTGATCGTTGATATTAAAACGCGTAAGAAATGGGCTCAGTGTGTTCTCTTGAATTATATAATGAGAATGAATGTATTCAGGAAAAAAGAAAGGTGCCGTAATTTTCCTAAATGAGCTTCTAATAACAGCTTTAAGTGCACACGTGTGAAATTAATCATTTATTAATTTTTAGGTGCGTTCGTAATTATATAAATACGCAGCACCTATAATCGTCATCTGGTCCGTCCGTCTGTCTGCATATAACAACGCAAAATCTACCTAACGGAAGGCTCTGAAATTCAGGGGCGTAGCTACAAAATTTTTTTCGGGGAGGAGAGTTTAAAATTTTCCCAACTTATAATTCAAAAATTTCCCAACGTGAAACAAATTGCTCTATTTTCCAACTAAAATGAGTTCAAAAGTTTCAGTTCTAAAGTTCAATGTGTGTTTAATGATAATGATACTTACACACACACACAAAAAAAAGCAATTTAACAAATTACAAATTTAAGACATAAAAAATCGCACGGAGTTGATCATACATTTAGGCGCGGATCCACGGGGGGGGGGGGGGGGGGGGCGCCCCAAAACATATAAACCCACCGCTTATCGCGACGCGCGACGTTCGACAAATGGTCGCGGAAAAAATCAATTTCGTCAATCGTTCGCAGAAAAAATCACCAATTTCGTCAAAGGATCGCGCAAAAAACGCGAATTTTGTCAAAAAACACGAAAAAATGCAAACTTCGTCAAAGGATCGCAGAAAAAAAACACGAATCTCGCCAAAGAATCGCTGAAAAAACACGAATTTCGTGAAAGGGCCACGGAAAAAAGTCCTTCAAGCCAGTGCCGGGAGGAAGAGGTAGCTTTCATATTCATTATTTTTAAAAAGCTAGCTTATGTTATTCAAACACACGAAGCTCAATTTGGTGGAAATCGATTATAGAAGATTCAATACTAATTTTTATCAATACCAAATCCTTATGAATGAGAATTTGGCGAAATTAGTCAGCTTTATCCAACCTGCTTTTATTTAAAGTAACTTATATTTGGTTGCCAAATTCGGCAATATCTTGAAGTGCCTGCCATTTTAAGACAACATGGTGGATGAGGCTAACCCGTGAACTTGGTCGAGACGTTAATAATTCCTGTGCACATGCTCACTCACATCGGAATCGGTTGATATATACGAGTGCTGTCGCAGGCAAAAAATCAAATTTTTTCAAAATGTCACCCACATAAAGAAATTCAAACTGCTATATCTGAGCCATTTTTTAAGATAAAGACAAAACAAAAAAAGCTCCGGAATCCTTATATCAAGGATATGTACTTAAGAAAGAAATCTTTTTCAATTTCTAATTTTTTGCACCTCACTTTAAACATAATTTTTTTTTAATTTAATGGCCGCCATTTTGAAACAAGATGGCTGATGAAGCTGGCCAGCGAACTTGGTCGAGACATTGCTATATACTATCCACATGCCATCTTACATCCAAATAGGTTAATAAATACGTGTGTTACAGCGTGACAAATATCAGATCGTTTCAAAATGTCAGCCATGCTAGAAATTCAAAGTGCTATAACTCAAACATTTATAGATGAAACAAAAACTGCTCCGGAATCTTTGTATCAAGGTCAAACACATAAAAAAATCTTTTTCATTTTCCAATTTTTTGATACCTCATTTTAAATTTAATTAATTTTTTTTTTAAATGGCCGCCATCTTGAAACAAGATGGCGGATGAAGCTGGCCAACGAACTCGGTCGAGACATTGGTATGTACTATGTACACACCAAGTTACATCCAAATCGGTTCATAAATACGCCTGTTATCGCGTGATAAAAATCAGGTCGTTTCAAAATGTCAGCCACAATAGAAATTCAAAATGCTTTAACTAAGCCATTTTTTTAGATATAGACGAAACAAAAACTGTTCCGGAATCTTTTTATTAAGGTCAAACACATAAGAAAAAAAATCTTTTCCATTTTCCAATTTTTTGGTACCTTATTTTAAATTTTAAATTTTTAAAAAAATTTTAAATGGCCACCATTTTGAAACAAGATGGCGGATGAAGCTGGCCAACGAACTCGGTCGAGACATTGGTATGCACTATGTACACACGAAGGTACATCCATATCGCTTCATAAATACGCCTGTTATCGCGTGACAAAAATCAGGACGTTTCAAAATGTCAGCTGCGGTAGAAATTCAAAGTGCTATAACTCAGCCATTTTTTAAGATATAGATGAAACAAAAAAACTGCTCCGGAATCTTTGTATAAAGGTCAAACACATAAGAAAAAAATATTTTTCCCTTCTCAATTTTTTGGTACCACATTTCAATTTTAAATTTGGTACAGATGTCATATTCGCCCCATATTGGCGCGATTTTTTTCCGTTACCAATTTGGCGAAAACATCAACAGCATAAACAACATAATCCGGGTTACCACATCAAGCAAAATAACGACACTTTGGCGCAAGTTAAGTACCTGTTGCCTATATGATATTGGCGACAGAAAAAAATCGCGCCAATATGGGGCGAATATGACATCTGTTCCTTAAATTTAAAAAAAATTTTAAATGGCCGCGATTTTGAAACAAAAGGGCGGATGGAGCTGGCCAACGAACTCGGTCGAGACATTGGTATTTACTATGTACACACCGAGTTACATTCAAATCGGTTCATAAATACGAGAGTTATAGTGTGACAAAGATCAGATATATATATATATATATACAGTCGAACCTCGTTATGCCGACATCCGGTTTTCACGTCACTCCGCTTATCACGTCAGTTTTTCAAAGTCCCGATTTTCTGCATATGACTTTAATGTAAATAAACTCCGGATTTTACGTCGCTGTATAATTTTCAACTCCGGATATCCCGACGGTTTAGGAAAATTGTCCATTTTTCATAATCCATCATATAAGCACGGAAATTAAGCAGTAAGAAATGTCTTAGCCAAACTTTTCACAAAAGTGTCTAAAATACCCACTGAGATAAATTAGAAATTTTACTTCAATCCTTTATCTGAATAAATAAACCAAAACTCTATGAATGACCCACTTAAACTCCAGATAGACGTATCAGTCTACTTGCGGTCTTTTTGTTCTGGTCAGGCAGTGTTTTCTTGTAGTTACAAGGCATTTTTCATCCGACTAAAACCGAAGCATTGCATTGCATTGAAGCGATCAGAAATTATCTAACATCCATTTCTGAAACAACGGATATTGATTACAATTCATTGTATGATATTGAAAAAAGAATTGTAGGAAGCACATCTAGGGATAAGCAAACCTTAATCATGTCTATTTATATAAAATCCAAGTCTCTGTGTGTCCCTCACGATTCGGGTAGGACCGCCTCATTGAAATGAGTAATTGTTAAAAAATACTAATGCAGGATTACCACAGTAGCGCCAAATGTTAGCCAACTTTGTGACAGCTGGCTAATTTGGCGAAATTCCCATTTAAAACTATTAATCTTTCATAAAGTAGGTCGCCGAAATTTAATTTAAACTCCGCTCTTTTAAGATATTTTTTCAAAATCTATGAGTGAGAATTTAAAGTACATCTTTACATCTTCCTCCCGATGCTACTAATAAAATAACCGCCAATAGACGACGCTGTACTGTGTGAGCTCCTAACTGTGCGATTTTAATGTGCTTTAGGTACTTTTCCAGTATAGGTGCCTTGTCGAAAAAGGAAATTTGGCAACATATTTTCCGGGAACCTATCCACTGTTTCATTTTATATACACACGCATTTTTTTCGATATTTATACGATTTATTTAACATAAAAAAGCCGTTTCTCTAATTTTATACAGAAACAGATGTAATTTGTACATAAAAACATCAATAATATACATATAAAAGAAACATATAAAACAAACAAAAACGCTCATCAAGTTTGTTTTCATAGCTGTTTATATGATTTGACAACAAATCTCGATATTTTCCAGTTATATGGACACCATGCCAAAATGTATGCTAATGCGCCAATTATTTCAAAATGCTAAAAGATATTTGTAATTTTATGCTAGCAGTTTAATATGAGTTTTATTTTATTGCTTTATTTTATAACACTTATTTGTTCATTTATTTTAAGTATATATTTGTGATTTAATGAAATAGTTCGTAAAAGTCTGGAATTTTCAAATGTTATATTTTTTAAATGCTCACTTTAGTATCGACATGTTTTTAGGTAGATTTCGTAAGAAATACTACCTATTGCAGTCGTTACCATGGTGCGACTTTTGAAAAATTCCTTCATAACTTTTCATTATAGGACCCCAGGAACACAAAACCACCCCCACCTAAAAAGTTTATATATATATATATATATATATGTGTATGTATGTACTAAATTTTGTCCGCACGATAAAAGTCGCAATTATGCACGGATCGTCTTCAAACTCGCCAACAACTTTGAGATGGCTAATATCTCGGCGGGGATTGAAAATGGGTAAAATCGGACCAAGGGAATGGAAATGGGGAGGGTTCAAAATTTTGAATACCGTCTTAACACGATTACGATAAAATCAGCTCTTACACAACAATGACAGAAAAAAAAAATATTTTTCGTTATTGCAGTTGCCAACAATTAAAAAAAAAGCAATAAAATTCTCACCACAACAATTGCTTTTCTTTTGCGAGAATTTCACGTGAAAAATTAAATAAAATAAATAGTTTGACGAATTGAAAACAAATTGAATATTACGTCATAAGTTTCCTAGAGCAAGATTCCCGCATGAAAACTCAAAATGAAATAAATAGTTTGACGAATTAAAAAACAACAAAATATTGCGTCCTATTGGAAATAAAATGGACATTAGCAGGTGAATATGTAACGTCATGTGAGTTTGAAGAAACATATTAAAACATGATAAAAACCCGACTATGGAAATATTAACTTATTTATCGCTTTGAGGTTCTCTGAATTTGCTTTAGCTATTTTTTAAACCTATTCCATATGCATGCGTGTGTGTATTCGTGTATATTAGAATTTTCACAAAATGTTTAGCTCCCTAGAGCTCATTCTTAGTGGAGGAACTGGGTTTATCTCTAATCTTGATTTAAATTTTGTTGGTTAATTTAGTACTTAACTTCGAAATCTACCTCCGCCTGTAGGCCCGAGCCGGCAGGGATTTTTTTCTTTTATTTTTCAAATGCTTCAATTCACGTGATTTTCATTTTGCGCCCACTATTACGCTTGGCAACAATGGTATCCGTATAACGGAATAGTACCCAAATCTCACTTTCTGATGCCCAAATTACACCAAGCTTTAAAAATAAAAACCGCCAAAGCCCATACAGTGGAAAAGTACCAAACTGTCTATTATTTTGCGCTAGCTGTGTTATAGTTTGTACTATATGCAAGGGGGTTGGAGCGAAGAGTTTAAACATTAAATATTAAAGTTTCGGCACAGATGTCATATACGCCCCATATTGGCGCGATTTTTTTCTGACGCCAATGCCATATACACAACGGGTACTTAACTGGCGCCAAAGTGTCGTTATTTTGCTTGATATGGTAACCCGGATGTTGTTGTTTATGCTGTTGATGTTTTCGCCAAATTGGCGTATATGACAATTGTACCAAAGTTTCTATAAAGCAGTATAAGGCTAAAAAATTAAGAATAAAATAAATTCAAAATAAGACTAAAGAAGAAAGAAAAATCAGGCATTAAGCATAGAATATGAAACACTTTCCAACGCATCCTGAATGCTTTAACAAAACTTCGTTATTTGGGGAAATAAGGTAAATAAGATAACTAAGTAAACATTTTAGAAGACGCATAAAAAATTTTAAAAATTCATTTCAGCAGTTACCGTCCATAGCCAATAGTATCGTTATTACATGCCACTATTTAGCCAACATTTAATTTAAACTACTCTTAAAACTACTGAAATCACATTTCCAGATATTATCATCCATAGACGGTTATGTATCCAATTCTTTGCGTGAACCTGTATATCATTTTATCTATATTCTACAAACATTTCTTAGTAAACTAAATGCAGTTCAGCGTAAAAATGCATAACTCCTTTAAAAACCACCTTTAAGCAATTTACTCTCATACTCAGTAACCCTTACGAATTCTTTTGTGTAGCCCTGCATATGAACTGTAGCATTTATACACACAGTATAGTATGCATAAATGTAGTGAAACATAAAAGCGCATATCATAATTAAAAATGCATTTATAGCAATCATTGCTTATGTACAATACTTCGGAGAAAAGTTTCTTGGCGAAAAAGAAGTTTTCCAACGTATTTTCTGACAACCTATTTACTGCTTTATACTCACAAGCAATCTTTTCCATATGTATGCAATTTATTTAATATAAAAAAAGCTATTTACCCATTTTTATAAAGAAACAGAAGTAATTTTTGCACAGATGTCATATACGCATCGGAGTTGGCATGTTTTTCTCTGACGCCAATTTGGCAGAAATCTCGCTTTCGAATACCAGTTACTTATATATTTTTAAATTATTTGCTATCATTTTGAAAAGGAAATAACTATAAATAAATAAAAATTTGAATAATAACTATAGAACAAAACAGTTTATATAATTAAAAACAGAAAATAAAAGTAAATAAACAATTTATTAATAAGTAAAAAACAATAGCCGGGTTACTATAGCAGGCCAAATAACACCATATTGGCGCCAATTAGATATCCCGGTTCATATCTGAAATCTGTGCCGTAATTTGTATATAAAAAAATATTATATATATTTAGAAACGATTTTGGCACAGATGTCATATTCGCCCCATATTGGCGCGATGTTTTTCTGACGCCAATGTCACATACGCAACGTGTACTTAACTGGCTCCAAAGTATCGTTATTTTGCTTGATATGGTAACCCGGATGTTGTTGTTTATGCTGTTGATGTTTTTGCCAAATTGGCGTATATGACAATTGTACCAAAGTTTCTATAAAGCAGTATAAGACTAAAAAATTAAGAATAAAATAAATTCAAAATAAGACTAAAGAAGAAAGAAAAATCATGCATTAAGCATAGAATATGAAACACTTTCCAACGCATCCTGAATGCTTTAACAAAACTTCGTTATTTGGGGAAATAAGGTAAATAAGATAACTAAGTAAACATTTTAGAAGACGCATAAAAAATTTTAAAAATTCATTTCAGCAGTTACCGTCCATAGCCAATAGTATCGTTATTACATGCCACTATTTAGCCAAAATTTAATTTAAACTACTCTTAAAACTACTGAAATCACATTTCCAGATATTATCATCCATAGACGGTTATGTATCCAATTCTTTGCGTGAACCTGTATATCATTTTATCTATATTCTACAAACATTTCTTAGTAAACTAAATGCAGTTCAGCGTAAAAATGCATAACTCCTTTAAAAACCACCTTTAAGCAATTTACTCTCATACTCAGTAAGAACGATTCATTACGAATTCTTTTGTGTAGCCCTGCATATGAACTGTAGCATTTATACACACAGTATAGTATACATAAATGTAGTGAAACATAAAAGCGCATATCATAATTAAAAATGCATTTCTAGCAATCATTGCTTATGTACAATACTTCGGAGAAAAGTTTCTTGGCGAAAAAGAAGTTTTCAAACGTATTTTCTGACAACCTATTTACTACTATTAGAAACGATTTTGGCACAGATGTCATATTCGCCCCATATTGGCGCGATTTTTTTCTGACGCCAATGTCATATACGCAACGTGTACTTAACTGGCGCCAAAGTATCGTTATTTTGCTTGATGTGGTAACCCGGATTATGTTGTTTATGCTGTTGATGTTTTCGCCAAATTGGCAACCGAAAACAATCGCGCCAATATGGGGCGAATATGACATCTGTGCCACGATTTTTTCTATGTATATAAGTGCATATATAAACAAAAATAAAAGTTCATTAGATTTGTTTTCATAGCTGTTTATATATTTTGGCAACATATCTCACTTTCTGATGCCCGAATTGCATCAAGCTTTTTTTTAAAATGCTCTATAATGGGAAAGTAACTAAATAAATAATTAACAAAAATAACCAATTATACAAACTAAAACTTTTAATTTCGAGATCAAAGCATTGTTTTTAATTTCAATTAAAAATACATATATCCTTGGATAATTTCAGTTGAAATTAGGTTCACAGCTTAATATCTCATTCCATAAACCTATACAAACACAAGTGATTCATTCATAGTGAAACGTAAAAAATATTAAATCATTGAGGTAATCATAGACAAAGTAAGTTCTCCAACAATCAATGGACAATATTCTAATGACGTCATAGTAGGTAAAATGGTGGCGGTATCGTTTGTTTATGGTTTGAAATCACAAAGATTTAATTTTGCAATGTCTCTTATTTACATTATTTTATTGTCATATGAGCTCAGAATAAAAACATATTTTTCATTATTTAGTTATTAAAGACGGAAAAAATTATAAATGCATGATTTGAAAAATTAAATAATTTTCGGTATTCCTTAGTTATCCCGTCGATTAAATTACTGTCGCCAAATTGCAAGATTAATTGCCAATAATGGTTGCCATTAATTAATTAATTGTAAGATTAAATGCCAATAATGGCCAATAAAATCATTAATTCGACGTTTTATTTGTATTTTTATTAATGTTATGCTAATTTATTTGTTCTTTCGTTATTTAAAATAAAAAATTATGTCAATGTGTATAATTTGGCGAGTGGTTTGGCGATTTATATAATTTGGCAAAATTGGTCGACGGGATAACTAAGAAGTACCCAATTTTCTTTCTTAATAGTAAAAAATAACATCGAGAAGTAACAGCGGGTTTAAGTTAAATAAGTTTAACTGTTTAATTCTGTTGTAATATTCAAAATAACTGTATTTATTAGATTTCAGTAAACAACATCAGGGCCCGATTAAACTTTGAAATTAGAGAAATTACAATGTCATTTCAGGACCTTTCTTTTGGAGAAGCTTTTCTAAATTCCACATATACATGGAAACTCTTCAGTGTTAGAAATATTATTCTTAGGACTGACATTACATAAGAACGGCCTGCAATTTTACACAAGTTTTTGAAAACTACTTTATATCAGAAATTTTACTAAAAACTGGTTACTTTTTTGTTATAGCGGCCCACACTATTGGGATTATGACAAGTTGCAGCCAATTTAGCCAACGTCGTAACCAAGATCGTGAAGCACACACATATAATATCATTTCATGAAATCGTATACGATAATTTAATAGTTTTTACCTTACTTCAAGTGTGTAATTTATTTATTTTTAAGGCTTAACAATCTAAATTGTCCAATATATGAATTTAAAAAAATGTAAACAAAGATTGAATTGAAATGACCGCAAAAAGCCTCAAATCTGCATAACACTTGGAACCAAACTGTGCAGATTAGTGGTCTTCTACTATACACAATTTTTCATAAATGTGTTTCGTTCTTAAAATGAGTTATTTTCATCTATCACTGCGGAACAAGCCAGAAAACTCATATTCTTGCACATAACTTTATATCTTATTAACTGTATATAACTTTATATCTAAATTTCCGTCATTTTTGACGGACTACCTTTCTAGTATATTATAAAGCAGTTAGCTCTAAAAGTTCCGCTCGAGTGTTTTCAAAAACTACCCGATGGATTTTTTTTCCAAATTGTATCATTCGATAAGAAATATTCCCGGGGTGGTTTATGAGAAAATATACAGGGATAGTTATGATTTTTGATAATAAATTTCGTATTTTACTGCTATTTTGAACGAAAAGGTTGCCAGTGATTATCTTTTGGCGAAAATTATCTTTGATAAATGAATTGAAATGGCTATACACGTTAGAAAACAATACAAACGTCTTGCAAACAAAAGAAGAAAATAATTACTAATATTTAATTTTTAAACAGTGAAAGAAAAAACCGCTTTAATGAGGGAAAATATTATAAACGAAAATATTTAATTTAAACATGAAAGTAATATTCGTAATGCTTAAAAATGAATTCAATATGAAATATTTCAATTCATGCAATATTTGGCGCGTTATCGCTTCCGCCAGGTTAAGAAAAATGATTACTACTTCATTATCCCTCTGACCAATTTCGCAAAATTATACAAATTGCCAAATTATTCGCCAAATTAAACACATGGAAGAATGTTGCCACTCTAAACTTTCAAGAAAGAAAAATTAATTAATTTAATTTTAAAAAATCACTAAAGAACAGTGTTACTTTAATGATGACGTTCACTTATGGCGTAAAGCAATATACCAATTATAAAATTTGATTTATTTAGATAATTTCGGACAAAATAATACTAATAGTTTACGTATTTACATGCAGAATTATTAAATTAAACCAGAAACAAAGGTATATTTTTAAGATATAGTATTTGTGAATAAGAAGTAAATATTTTAAATGTAAGTAGCTCGCCAACCCCCGTCCGGACACCGCAGACTCTAAATGCACGCTAATTTGATCGGATTTAAAAAGATTTCAAAAGATTAAATTATAATTTAAAAAACAGTGGCGATCTCCCTATAAACGGATTTCTGTTCATTTCTCTTTGATTGGGGAATTTTAACGCCAAATCCGCTGCGGTACTACTTGATTATCCAGTCGACCAGTCGTTTTTATTTTAAATAACGAAAGAACAAATAAATTAGTACAACATTAATAAAAATACAAATAAAACGTCGAAATAAAAATAACTTGATGACGTAGACACGTGTAACAACATTTCAAAATAAGCTAATGTAAAAGGAATTAAGTAAACAGTCTTTGTCTCCTGGTATTTTTTAACAAAGCGAAAAGAAAGTTCTTTTAAGTGAGACATTTTAAATTAATCGCTTTTAATCTGACGTAATTTTGACCAAGCTATTTTTTCTCTTTTAAATATTCACGTGAAAATACTTTTGTTAGAAATGAAATATTATTTGCGCTTTCCTAACAAAAATAGTTGAAAAGATCCTCTCAAAATATCAAATAAATGTCTAGCGCAATTTCTAAATTTAAACTGTTTTGCAATATTATTTTGTGTTCATTTTATGTAATAACTGTAAATTGACGTAAATATGACGTAATTTCTCCTATTTAAGACTTCTAACGCATGTTAATGAATTTATTATTTTTGCAATATCCCTTTTCTTTTAAAATTCACGTGTATACTTCTTATGACGTAATTTTCAATAAGTTCCTGCTTTTTATGCGTAATTATTTAATTTTAATTTGAAAGTATCTTTTCTATTTATAATAGTCACGTGTAAATAAATTTTTAATTTGAAGCAAACATTATTGTTTCCGTTGTTTATACAGTTGGCAACAGGTTAAATTAGCACAATTTTCTAAAATCTCTCTATTCTAAAAAAAAGTAACTACCGCTGTCACCGCCGCCGCCGGTTTTGAATTTTTTCTGACCGGAGGTCTTTCTTCGTTAATATTAAGAAAAATAATGCATACAAAAATATGAAAATAGGTGGTTTTATACAGAAATGTTTGATAAACATGCTGATGTAGACAGTTTTCAAATCGAAGAATTATTTTAAGAGTTATTTAATGCTAAAGTTGGACAAAATCGTTCCACTAAAAAAATTTTATAGCAGCAAAAACTATACATGGCAGTGTAATAATTTTTAGATCATTTTATGCGTTAGAATTTGCCGGAGTGCAGATTGCATTAATTTTTTTATTTTGACTCATTTTTCGAGGTTTTATTTCTATTTTAAATTCAAATTTTCAGCATTTCTAGAGATATTTTTTACTTATTTCAGAAAATTGTACTAATTTAAACTGTTGCCAACTGTATAAAAAGCGCAAGCAATAATGTTTGCTTCAAATGAAAAATTTATTTACACGTGACTATTATAAACAGGAAAAAAACTTTCAAATTAGAATTAAATAATTACGTATAAAAAGCAGGAACTTATTAAAAATTACGTCAT
The DNA here is from genome assembly GCA_963932465.1 of Maratus speciosus. Classification (NCBI taxonomy): domain Eukaryota; kingdom Metazoa; phylum Arthropoda; class Arachnida; order Araneae; family Salticidae; genus Maratus; species Maratus speciosus. The sequence goes on along the minus strand of OZ010786.1, from coordinate 90,269,559 downwards.
AAAAAGTATACACGTGAATTTTAAAAGAGAAAGGATATTGTTAAGTAATAAATTCATTAACATGCGTTAGAAGTCTTAGGAGAAATTACGTCATATTTACGTCACATTATAGTTATTACATAAAATGAACAAAAAATAATATTGCAAAAAAGTTTAAATTTAGAAATTGCGCTAGACATTTATTTGATATTTTGAGAATTAATTTAAAATGTCTCATTTAAAAGAACTTTCTTTCCGCTTCGTTAAAAAATACCAGGAGACAGACTCTCTTTACTTAATTCCTTTTATATTAGCTTATTTTGAAATGTTGTTACACGTGTATACGTCATCAAGTTATTTTTATTTCGACGTCTTATTTGTGTTTTTATTAATGTTGTACGAATTTATTTGTTCTTTCGTCATTTAAAATAAAAATTATATCAATTTGTATAATTTGGCGAGTGGTTTGGCGATTTATATAATTTGGCGAAATTGGTCGACGGGATAATCAAGTAGTACCGCAGCGGATTTGGCGTTAAAATTACCCAATAAAAGAGAAATGAATAGAAATTCGTTTATAGGGAGATCGCCACTGTTTTTTAAATTACTAGGGGGCTCGGCCCCCTACGAGCTACGCTCGCCAACCCCCGTCCAGACACCGCAGACTCTAAATGCACGCTAATTTGATCGGCTTTAAAAAGATTTCGAAAGATTGAATTATAATTTAAAAAACAGTGGCGATCTCCCTATAAACGAATTTCTATTCATTTCTGTTTGATTGGGGAATTTTAACGCCAAATCCGCTGCGGTACTACTTGATTATCCTGTCGACCCATTTCGCCAAATTATATAAATCGCCAAACCACTCGCCAAATTATACAAATTGATATAATTTTTATTTTAAATAACGAAAGAACAAATAAATTCGTATAACATTAATAAAAACACAAATAAAACGTCGAATTAAAAATAACTTGATGACGTATACACGTGTAACAACATTTCAAAATAAGCTAATATAAAAGGAATTAAGTAAAGAGAGCCTTTGTCTCCTGGTATTTTTTAACAAAGCGAAAAGAAAGTTCTTTTAAATGAGACATTTTAAATTAATTCTCAAAATATCAAATAAATGTCTAGCGCAATTTCTAAATTTAAACTTTTTTGCAGTATTATTTTGTGTTCATTTTATGTAATAACTATAATGTGACGTAAATATGACGTAATTGAATTTATTATTTTACAATATCCTTTCTCTTTTAAAATTCACGTGTATACTTTTTATGATGTAATTTTTAATAAGTTCTTGCTTTTTATACGTAATTATTTAATTCTAATTTGAAAGTTTTTTTCCTGTTTATAATAGTCACGTGTAAATAAATTTTTAATTTGAAGCAAACATTATTGCTTGCGCTTTTTATACAGTTGGCAACAGTTTAAATTAGTACAATTTTCTGAAATCTGTAAAAAATATCTCTAGAAATGCTGAAAATTTGAATTTAAAATAGAAATAAAACCTGAAAAAATGAGTCAAAATAAAAAAATTAATGCAATCTGCACTTCGGCAAATTCTAACGCATAAAATGATCTAAAAATGATTACACTGCTATGTATAGTTTTCGCTGCTATAAAAATTTTTTCGTGGAACGATGTTGTCCAAATTTAGCATTAAATAACTCTTAAAATAGTTCTTCGATTTGAAAACTGTCTGCATCAGCGTGTTTATCAAATATTTCTGTATAAAACCACCGATTTTCATATTTTTGTATGCATTATTTTTGTTAATATTAACGAAGATAGGCCTCCGGTCACAAAAAAACCAAAACCGGCGGCGGCGGCGGCGGTGACAGCGGTAGTTACTTTTTTTTAGAATAGAGAGATAATTCAATCTTTCGGAATCTTTTTAAAGCCGATCAAATTAGCGTGCATTTAGAGTCTGCGGTGTCTGGACGGGGGTTGGCGAGCATAGCTCGTAGGGGGCCGAGCCCCCTAGTAAGTAAAAAATATCTCTCGAAATGCTGAAAATTTGAATTTAAAATAGAAATAAAACCTCGAAAAATGAGTCAAATTAAAAAAATAAATTAATTCTGCACACCGGGAAATTATAACGTATAAAATGATCTAAAAATGATTAAATTCCCATGAATAGTTTTTGCTCCTATAAAACTTTTTTAGTGGAACGATTTTGTCCAACTTTAGCATTAAATATCTCTTAAAATAATTCTTCGATTTTGAAAACTGTCTGCATCAGCGTGTTTATCAAACATTTCTGTATAATACTACCGATTTTCATATTTTTGTATGCATTATTTTCCTTAATATTAACAAAGAAAGTCCTCCGGTCACAAAAAATTCAAAACCGGCGGCGGCGGCGGCGGTGACAGCGGTAGTTACTTTTTTTTAGAATAGAGAGATAATCGCATTTATTAAAGAACACGCAATAAATATCAATGATAACGGAAAATTGCAGGGAACCTGATGCCCTTTATTTAGCCAAAAAACGTAGACGGATATAACTATAAAATCTCTCTATTCCAAAAAAAAGTAACTACCGCTGTCACCGCCGCCGCCGCCGCCGCCGCCGCCGCCGGTTTTGAATTTTTTGTGACCGGAGGTCTTTCTTCGTTAATATTAAGAAAAATAATGCATACGAAAATATGAAAATTGGTAGTATTATACAGAAATGTTTGATAAACACGCTGATGCAGACAGTTTTCAAATCGAAGAATTATTTTAAGATATATTTAATGCTACAGTTGGACAAAATCGTTCCACTAAAAAAGTTTTATAGGAGCAAAAACTATACATCGGAATTTAATAATTTTTGGATCATTTTATACGTTATAATTTCCCGGCGTGCAGAATTAATTAATTTTTTTAATTTGACTCATTTTTCGAGGTTTCATTTCTTTTTTAAATTCAAATTTTCAGCATTTCGAGAGATATTTTTTACTTATTTCAGAAAATTGTACTAATTTAACCTGTTGCCAACTGTATAAACAACGGAAACAATAATGTTTGTTTCAAATTAAAAATTTATTTACACGTGACTATTAACAACAGAAAAAAAAACTTTCAAATTAGAATTAAATAATTGCGTATAAAAAGCAGGAACTGATTGAAAATTACTTCATCTATAATTACACGTGAATTTTAACAGAAAGAGGATATTGTAAAATAATAAATTCATTAACATGCGTTAGAAGTCTTAAATAGGAGAAATTACATCACATTTACGTCACGTTACACTTATTACATAAAATGAACAAAAAATAATATTGCAAAACTGTTTAAATTTAAAAATAGTGCGAGACATTTACTTGATATTTTGAGATGAACTTTTCAACTATTTTTTTTTTTTTTTTTGGACAGCGCAAATAATATTTCATTTCTAACAAAAGTATTTTCACGTGAATATTAAAAAGGGAAAGAAAAGTTTGGTGAAAATTACGTCATATTAAAAACGATATATTTAAAATGTCTTATTTAAAAGGATTTTCTTTTCGCTTTGTTAAAAAATACCGGGAGACAAAGACTCTGTTTACTTAATTCATTTTATATTAGATGATTTTGAAATGCCATTGTATCTTTTAACAGCAGCTGATTTTTCCGTAAAATTCCCCAATCAAAGAGAAATGAATAGAAACCCGTTTATAGGGAGATCGCCTTTGTTTTTTTAATTATAATTCAATCTTCCAAAATATTTTTAAAGCCGATCCAATTAGCGTGCTTTTAGAGACTGCAGTGTCTGAACGGGGGGTTGGCGAGCGTAGCTCGTAATGGGCCGAGCCCCCTAGTTATGTAAACATTAGATATCAGCTTAAAGAATAAAAATTTCAAATTTTGCAGTAATGTTAAATAACGAAAGACCATGTAAATTAATAAAACAGTAATCAATTTACAAATAAAACGTCGAATTAAAAAGACTTGATGACGTAACAAACACGTTTAACATATTTAATGTCAAGTGAATGTGACATTTAAGATCATTTAAGATATTGGGCTTATTTTCCGTAATCTGGTCACCCGCCAATTGGAGCATTTTTCTATATTTTTGGAAGATTGATTTATGATTGATGACTGTGGATGGTGAACCCGATTACAAAATATTAGAGGGATTTTGTAATTAGCTATTATTATATTTATAATTTTATATTAGGAGCATACGAACAAAATTCAGTATTATATATTTTTTATCTTCTGTTATTGTAATGTTACGATAAAAGTAATAATTGAAGCTACTGAAAAACTTTTTGTTACCAATGCATGGAAAAATATTTGTCAATTTATCAGTTAGCCTATATAAGAAAAAAATGCAATTCTGATTAAACAAAATTTAGATCATTATAAAGCAATTTCGTCTGACAGACTGTCCTATAAATTAATCTTAGTGACAAATAAACGATTATTTTCAATATCGGGATTACTTAAGCAACATGTCGAAGAATAATTTAATCTTAAATATAAAGGAAACAGTAAGTCTCTTTATCTCTCTGTGTTTTTATGCTCATTAGAAAAATGCAAAGAAAATCTTCGGCTCAAGTATTCAGGAAAAGAATTTTTTCTAAACATTTTGCATAACTAACGCTTTATCATTGTCAGTTGTATTTAAGATATGGGCTTTTGTTGGCAAAAGATCTATAATTTTGTCAATAGCAATTTGACGTAACGTAATGAAAAGTAGTTTGATGCGTAATTAACTTTGTTTTTTAACTAAATGTGTTACATTTGTAACTCTATCGTTGCAAACACTTCTAATGTTTGCGTTAACCTTGGCTTAATACGATTACGGAAGATTTTATTAGATGCAAACTAAATGTTTATTTTTTCTATCAGTATCAGTCATCAAGGATTTTTCCAGGTTAACGGTTACATGATTGCAACTGGTCTATAAATTGAAAAGGCAATGAAAATTATGTTCTTTTATTTTTATTCAAACAATTCAGATTTAAAAATCTACGTTTTTTATTCTTCATTTTTCTTTTGAATATGATGGTTAATAATTTGTTACACTTTTGACTGTATTTCTGCCTTCTGGAATCTGAAGATGGAAAACTGTAATAGACCTGCCAGGAGAAGATGCATATTGCGAAATATAACATAATGCAGCGTGAAGTTTTATTCAAGCTACACACAACACATTTCGTCAAGCTGAGAAGTCCGGAGTCCAAGAACTAACAAACGAATATGAATCACCCGAAAATTATTTTAGTTTAATGGTCATTCTCTGCAATCACTGTAATGTTCAATAATTTAGTACTGTGGTGACTAAAGATATTTCAACTCCTGTTGCCATAACTGCCTCATTCCCTTACCAGACTCCACTGTAACTGATAAACTAAAAGAGTTCTTCTGAATAGCCCAAATTTTGTCCAACGCACAAGATAACACAACAGGACATTCCAGGTGTGGGTCCATGTTGCTTTAAAATATAAGGTCAAATTAGATCAAATTCATTATTTCGTGTGATTTAAGGTTCGTGTGCAAAAAAAGACCAGCGCAGCGGGCATAGTCTGCTAGTTTATCAATATTTCATGTAACAATAAAAAAAACATTTCACTATAAATCTGATTTTTATTCTTTTCAATTTTGTTTTTGTGTTTATTTTGTTCAATAATAATGTTTTAATGCTTAAAACTGCAAGAACAGTTATGAATTTGAAATAGTCTTAAATTACTTAAAAACACAGCTTTTTATAAACATTTTTCTCCAACTCCAGTTACCGCGACACCCCGCTTATGACGACACTTTGTTCTGGTCCTTGTCGGGATAACGGGGTTCGACTGTATATATATATATATATATATATATCAACTTTTGAACGGAGGGTGGTATCGGGGTCTGGGGGTCGTGATCGATGAAAATATACCAACATTTTTTGAAATCGCTTTCCTCCGAACGGTTGCAATAGGTAGCTTTTTGTAATGAAAGCTACCTAAAACGCATAATTCGCAACATGAGGAGGCGCGGATCCACAGGGTGTGTGTGTGTGTGTGGGGGGGGGGGGGGGGAGATCGGTGTGGTCCCCCTCTAAGATATAAATCCAACGCTTTTAATGGTAGTTTTCGTGGAACAGAAATACAAGCAAACGAAAACCGAACACTTTTCGGGTGTCAGTGCTAAACCTCAGTGACATTTCGGCAATTAATGAACAAAAAAAGATTATGTCCTGTCAAAAGGCATATGGCGCCATAATTTTTGACACTATGGGTTGAGGTGGGGGACGATGCCACTTCGTGTACCTTTGTTGAATCTCTACAATAGAAAATTGACACCGTTATGCGGATAGCTTTAAAGTGTTGAAATTTTTTCATTCTTTCAAAGAAGCTGCATTCTAATTTATGTATAATGGTATTTTTGAGGAGTGCTCTATTGCTTGAGAAAGGAATGGGATTCGTAGAAATTTTCAAAAACAGAAAGAAACAAGGAAAAGAAAGGTTCCTTGAAAAAATCAAGCATCTTAATGTTCTCTGAAGAAAGCCACTAATATGTAAAAAGCGTAATGTTATTGTCACCTACATTAGTAAATTTCAAGGGGTATTTGATGAATGAACAAAAAAAGATTATGTCCTAATCCCAGTCAGTTAAAAGCTAAAATGCATACGGTGTGTTGATTTCTTAAAAGCCAACTTAGTAAATTGGTTCTTCCCTTATGTATTTATATAATGAAAGGCCTTCTAGGCGTTTTGAACTGAAAATACCGCCTTACTGTTACTCACAGTTCATTGTTTGGTTTATCATTTTTCGCTTTCTTTCTGCCTCTTGCAGAGGAGCTGTAGAGACAGACCTGAGTCTCAGTGACAAGTGTCAACTTTTATGGACTAATAATGAGTAGATTATGAAGAAATATACACACATTTTGACTTTCAAGGATGCTAAGGTCCCTTCAGAATTCTGAAGGGGATCCTCTTTCATAAATCTGATATTAAAAAATAGATGTGATGGTTATGTTTTTTAGCTTTCGATAATTGGTTCTTATGTATTTTTACTTTCTTCTATCTTTACAAGAAGAAAGTATTGGATTCATGAAAATTTTCGAATTCCGGTTTTTGACGGATTTGCACGTTTTAGGGGTCAGAGAACCCGAAAAAGATGTTTTTACAGAATGTCTGTCTGTGAGTCTGTCTGTCTGTCTGTCTGTCTGTCTGTCTGTGTGTCTGTGTGTAACACAAATTTTGTGGGCGCTCTATCTCAAGATTTATTGCACGGAATTTAATAAAAATTCATATTGAGTTAGTCCCTAATACAAATTGATGCTGATTAGTTTTTGGTGCAAATCGCTCAACAGGTGGCGCTGCTACGCTGTCTTTTTTACGATTTCCGCAATGGCTCTATCTCAAGAACTAATGCACGGATTTTCATGAAACTTCAGATTCAGTTAGTCCTTGACATGAATAGACAATTTATAGATTTTGGTGCAAATCGCTCAACAGGTGGCGCTGCTATGCTGCCTTTTTTACGATTTCCGAAATGGCTCTATCTCAAGAACTAATGCACGGATTTTCATGAAACTTCAGATTCAGTTAGTCCTTGACATGAATAGACAATTTATAGATTTTGGTGCAAATCGCTCAACAGGTGGCGCTGCTATGCTGCCTTTTTTACGATTTCCGAAATGGCTCTATCTCAAGAACTAATGCACGGATTTTCATGAAACTTCAGATTCAGTTAGTCCTTGACATGAATAGACAATTTATAGATTTTGGTGCAAATCGCTCAACAGGTGGCGCTGCTATGCTGCCTTTTTTACGATTTCCGAAATGGCTCTATCTCAAGAACTAATGCACGGATTTTCATGAAACTTCAGAGTCAGTTAGTCCTTGATATGACTTGATGCTGATTACGTGTTGGTGTAAATCGCTCAACAGGTGGCGCTGCTATGCTGGATTTTTTACGATTTCCGCAATGGCTCTATCTCAAGAACTAATGCACGGATTTTCATGAAACTTCAGATTCAGTTAGTCCTTGACATGAATAGACATTTTATAGATTTTGGTATAAATTGCTCAACAGGTGGCGCTGCTATTGGGCATTTTTTGCAATTTCCGCAATAGCTCTATCTCAAGAACTAATGCTTGGATTTTCAACAAATTTCAGATTCAGGTATACCATGATATAAATTAGTGCTGTTTATGTTTTGGTGCAAATCGCTCAACAGGTGGCGCTGCTATGCTGCATTTTTCAGAATTTCCGCCACAGCTGTATCTCAATAACTAATGCATGAATTTTCATCAAACTTCAGATTCAGGTATAAATTGATATCAATTTGTGCTGTTTATGTTTTGGTGTAAATCGCTCAACAGGTGGCGCTGCTATACTACATTTTTCAGAATTTCCGCTATAGCTCTATACAAGAACTAGTGCACGAATTTTCACCAAACTTCAAATTCAGATATATTGTGATATGAATTGGTACTATTTAAACGATTTAATTGACGTGATTTATATAGAAGAAAGTTTTGTGATGGCCACAACATACTAGTTTAGTGCTGAATCCAAAAATGACCATTTTTTTTCACTATACCATCACGTCAGGATTTTTCACAAATCGCAAATTTTTAAATTTTTAAAAGTTGAAATATTGCGAAAATACTATAAAATAGACATAACTTTTTTACTTTCTTCTATCTCCAATAGAAGAAAGTATTGTAATCGAAATTTTTTTCGACTTCCGGTTTTCGACGGATTTGCATGTTTTAGGGGTCAGAGATTCCAAAAAACATGTTTATAGAAAATGTCTGTCTGTCTGTGTGTCCGTCTGTCCGTCTGTCCGTCCGTCCGTCTGTCCGTCCGTCCGTCTGTCCGTCTGTCCGTCTGTCTGTCGCCATTGTACCATCAAAAAGTGTATGAAGTTATGTATAGAATTAAACCAAAATTTATTATAAGTTTTTGGCTATGGAAAGCAGGTCCTCCCGGAATTTGGAAAAAATTCGCCGGTAGGGGGCGCTGATATAACAATTTTTGTGCGATTTTGAATATTGTACCATCCAAAAGTGTATGGAGTTATGCATAGAATTGAACCAAATTTTTAGTTTAAGTTTTTGGATATAACAAGCAGGTCCTCCCTGAATTTGGAAAAAATTCGCCGGTAGGGGGCACTGTAAATGCGTTTTTTGTGCGATTTTGAATATTGTACCATCGAAAAGTGTATGAAGTTATGCATAGAATTGTACCAAATTTTTATTTTAAGTTTTTGGATATGGCAAGCAGGTCCTCCCTTAATTTGTAAAAAAATCGCTCGTAGAGGGCGCTGTAATAGCGATTTTTGTAAAATTTTTGTGCCATTTTGAATATTGTACCGCCGAAAAGTGTATGAAGTTATGCATAGAATTGAACCAAATTTTATGTGTTTATTTTTGGTCATGTCACGAAGGTCCTCCCTGAATTTGAAAAAATTCTGCCGGAAGGGGGCACTATAATTGCGATGTCTGTACCATTTTCATTTTTGTAACATCGAAAAGTGTATGAAGTTATCCATATAATAGAACCAAATTTTTTGTGCATGTTTCTGGATATGGCAAACAAGTCCTCCCTGAACTTGAAAAAATTCCGAAAGAAGGGGGCGCTATAATTCCGATCTCTGTGCCATTTTCATTATTGTACCATCGAACAGCGTATAAAATTATGCATACAATTGAACCAAAATGTCTGTGCTTGTTTTTGGATTTGGCCAACAGGTTCTCATTGAATTTGGAAATATTGCGCGGTAAAGGGGCTCCGTGCTAGCGATTTTTGTATACTTTTCTTGATTTTTCGTAGTTCTATTGTGCATCGGCGACTCATGCAGCGGCGGGAACTCGCTTCCTGCTATGCCGGCTATTCGCAAACAGCTGATAACGACAGAATAAGGAAAAATTAATAATTTTAACAAATATCATGATATAGATTAACTCGTTTTTAGTCCGTTTAATTGACTTGAGCAGAAATTTAAGATGAAAATCAAAGTTGGTATAGTATTGAACTAATAATATTGAAGTATTAACATGTGTAACTAGGTTTTGAAATATTAAGATGTATAAGATAGAAGAAAGTTTTGGGATTGGCACATCCAACTAGTTTCATAATAATTTATTCATCTTTTTGCTTATACTATGCATTTTAGGTAGCTTTCTTTACAAAAAAGCTACCTATTGCAGCCGTTCGGAGGAAAGCGATTTCAAAAAATTTTGGTATATTTTCATCGATCATGACCCCCAGACCCCGAAACCACCCTCCGTTCAAAATTGATATATATATATATATATATATATATATATATATATATATATATATATATATATCTGACCTATGTCACACTGTAACTCCCGTAATTATGAACCGATTTCGATGTAATTCGGTGTGTACATAGTACATACCAATCTCTCGACCGAGTTCGTTGGCCAGCTTCATCCGCCATTTTGTTTCAAAATGGCGGCCATTTAAAATTTTTTTAAAAATTTAAAATTTGAAATGTGGTACCAAAAAATTGAAAATGGAAAAATATTTTTTTCTTATGTATTTGACCTTTATACAAAGATTTCGGAGCAGTTTTTGTTTCGTCTATATCTTAAAAAATGGCTGAGTTATAGCATTTTGAATTTCTAGCGTGGCTGACATTTTGAAACGTCCTGAATTTTGTCACGCGATAAAAGGCGTATTTATGAACCGATTTGGATGTAACTTCGTTTATACATAGTACATACCAATATCTCGACCGGGTTCGTTGGCCAGCTTCACCCGCCATCTTGTTTTAAAATGGCGGCTATTTAAATTTTTAAGAAAAATTTAAATTTGAAATGTGGTACCAAAAATTGAAAATTGAAAAAATATTTTCTTCTTATGTGTTTGACCTTAATACAAAGATTCCGGAACAGTTTTTGTTTCGTCTATATCTAAACAAATGACTGAGTTATAGCATTTTGAATTTCTGTTGTGGCTGACATTTTAAAACGACCTGATTTTTGTCACGCGATAACATGCGTATTTATGAACCTATTTGGATGTAACTTGGTCTGTACATAGTACATACCAATGTCTCGACCGAGTTCGTTGGCCAGCTTCATTCGCCATCTTGTTTCAAAAGGGTTGCCATTTAAAAAAAAAAATTAAATTTAAAATTCAAAATGAGGTATTAAAAAATTGGAAAATGAAAAATATTTTTTTTATGTGTTTGTCCTTGATAGAAAGATTCCGGAGCATTTTTTGTTTCTGAAAATTTGTTCTTTTGTTGATATCTTAAAAAATGGTTGATTTATAGCACTTTGAATTTCTAGCATGGCTAACATTTTGAAACGATCTTGTATTTGTCACGCGATAACACACGTATTCGCCTATTTCGATGCAAGAAGACATGTGGATAGTATACATCAACACCTCGACCAAGTTCGCTGGCCAGATTCATCAGCCATCTTGTTTCAAAATGGTGGCCATTAAATTAAAAAATATATATATATTTAAAGTGAGGTGCAAAAAAATTAGAAATTGAAAAAGGTTTCTTTCTTAAGTATTTGATCTTGATATAAGGATTCAGGAGCATTTTTTGTTTGTCTTTACCTTAAAAAATGACTCAGATATAGCAGTTTCAATTTCTATTGTGGGTGACATTTTGAAAAATCTGATTGTTTGCATAATATAAGTTGGCTTTTTTTAAATAAGGGTTATGAAAGCTACCTCTTCCTCCCGGCACTGGCCGGAAGGACTTTTTACAGTTAAACATGTAAAATATTGTGTATTTAAAATCCTTAAAATTTTATTCCATGTGTGGAAGTTTCTTTGAACCGCTCACGCTCTGCTTCGCACTTTTCCTTTTATCTTCTCTTTGGGGTTCATCTTGGTATCCTCTTTTATTTTGGCGGTTGATAAGGCTGGGAAATTTGTTGCAGATGTATTTAAAACATTTACCTTCTTTTGTTAAGGCTGTTCTCAACTGTTCTGGTCAACAAGTGCAAAACGTTTTGACACATTTACAAATTCATTGTTTAACGGAAAGGTATAAAATTGGAAGGCCTGACTATGGAAGCGATTTGGAATCGAACTGTGTTTTCGATTTTTTGATAAATTAAGTATTGAGTTATAAGCGATTTTAATAACTTAACAAAGATGTTTTTCAACCTTCTTTCAGTGGTTATTCTTCTTTCGAACGGAAATTTCAGTTCAAAACGTCCACTTTGACACTATTTTCTGAAAGATCTATTACGTTTGCAAAAAAAGGAAGACACAGTTAGATTACATAGTTTCTGAACAACAACGCCTGCTAGTTTCATGCATTTCCGATCAAAAATGAACTAAAACTTATGTAATAAAGTTGCCTTTTTGGATTTGAGAACAGCCTTAAGGCTTTGAGAGATTTTCGCTTTTTGTTTACTTTTTAACTTTGAAATTTACGATTTGCCAAAATCCTGACGTGGTGGTTAAAAATGAATGTCATTTTCGGGTTCAGTGCTAAAAAATACATAAAAATGAATTATCAAAAGTTAAAAAACACAATCATCGCAGAGTTATTGTATAATAAGAGTGTTGGTTAACCGAATGTTTCGGGTTGGGTTGCGTTGATTTTTGAAGGCCGATTATCAACACGGCCCCGAGGGCGAGTGCCCTCCGTGGGGGTCTTTCTAAGGGAACCTAACCCGTATTTACGCATGGAATTCCACGGTTTCGAAGAAAACCACGAAAACTCCAAAACGGTTAGGCCGACGGGCGCGATTGGGTTCGAACCCAGCACCTCCCGTCTACCAGCTTCGAGAGCAGAACCTCTCAGCCACTGGTGGGGTACCGAGGGTTTCGGATAATCGAGAGTCTATAATATTTTCAAATGACATTAGCTATTTCATATTCATTTAATAATTAACTGCAAGGAATGATTTGTCCAACAGAAATTATGACTAGGGATGCACCAAACAGTGATTTTGGCTGAATACCGAATATTCGGTCTATAGGCGAACCGAATACCGAATATTCGGCTTGTCGAATACTTTTATATCTCAAAGTTTAAAGGCATTAAAATGTTAAATTAAAAAAAAACTAGTTGGATGTGCCAATCCCAAAACTTTCTTCTATCTTATACATCTTAATATTTCAAAACCTAGTTACACATGTTAATACTTCAATATTATTAGTTCAATACTATACCAACTTTGATTTTCATCTTAAATTTCTGCTCAAGTCAATTAAACGGACTAAAAACGAGTTAATCTATATCATGATATTTGTTAAAATTATTAATTTTTCTTTATTCTGTCGTTATCAGCTGTTTGCGAATAGCCGGCATAGCAGGAAGCGAGTTCCCGCCGCTGCATGAGCCGCCGATGCACAATAGAGCTACGAAAAATCAAGAAAAGTATACAAAAATCGCTAGCACGGAGCCCCTTTACCTCGCAATATTTCCAAATTCAAGGAGAACCTGTTGGCCAAAGCCAAAAACAAGCACAAACATTTTGGTTCAATTGTATGCATAATTTTATACGCTATTCGATGGTACAATAATGAAAATGGCACAGAGATCGGAATTATAGCGCCCCCATCTTTCGGAATCTTTTCAAGTTCAGGGAGGACTTGTTTGCCATAGCCAGAAACATGCACAAAAAATTTGGTTCAATTATATGGATAACTTCATACACTTTTCGATGGTACAATAATGAAAATGGTACAGACATCGCAATTATAGTGCCCCCTTCCGGCAGAATTTTGCCAAATTCAGGGAGGACCTTCGTGACATGACCAAAAATAAACACATAAAATTTGGTTCAATTCTATGCATAACTTCATACACTTTTCGGCGGTACAATATTCAAAATAGCACAAAAATTGTACAAAAATCGCTATTACAGCGCCCTCTACGAGCGATTTTTTTACAAATTAAGGGAGGACCTCCTTGCCATAGCCAAGAACTTAAAATTTTTTTTTTGGTTCAATACTATGCATAACTTCATACACTTTTGGACGGTACAATATTCAAAATCGCACAAAAATCGCTATTACAGCGCCCCCTACCGGCGAATTTTTTCCAAATTCAGGGAGGACCTGCTTGCCATAGCCAAAAACTTAAAATAAAAATTTGGTTTAATTCTATGCATAACTTCATACACTTTTGGACGGTACAATATTCAAAATCGCACAAAAATCGCTATTACAGCGCCCCCTACGGGCGAATTTTTTCCAAATTCAGGGAGGACCTGCTTGCCATAGCCAAAAACTTAAAATAAAAATTTGGTTCAATTCTATGCATAACTTTATACACTTTTCGATGGTACAATATTCAAAATCGCACAAAAAACGCATTTACAGCGCCCCCTACCGGCGAATTTTTTCCAAATTCAGGGAGGACCTGCTTGTCATATCCAAAAACTTAAACTAAAAATTTGGTTCAATTCTATGCATAACTCCATAAACTTTTGGATGGTACAATATTCAAAATCGCACAAAAATTGTTATATCAGCGCCCCCTACCGGCGAATTTTTTCCAAATTCCGGGAGGACCTGCTTGCCATAGCCAAAAACTTATAATAAAATTTTGGTTTAATTCTATACATAACTTCATACACTTTTTGATGGTACAATGGCGACAGACAGACGGACAGACGGACAGACGGACGGACGGACAGACGGACAGACGGACAGACGGACACACAGACAGACAGACATTTTCTATAAGCATGCTTTTTGGAATCTCTGACCCCTAAAACATGCAAATCCGTCTAAAACCGGAAGTCGAAAAAAATTTCGATTACAATACTTTCTTCTATTGAAGATAGAAGAAAGTAATTACATAATACTTAAAACAGAAATTTTCATTTTGATAAACAAGAGCTTTTTTTCAAGTAAACTTTATGTTGAAAATATCTGCTTTGAGTTATTTTAAGAAGAGGATAGTTATAAAACTTTTTTAATTAATAAAATTTTAAATTTCGTGGCTGCTTCTGTGAACTAAAACAAATGAATAAAATTTTCTTAAATTCTAAAACAAACATTCTAAAATCAAAGAGAAATTGTGAAAAAATTGGAAGAAAAACTGTACAGTATCCTATATTATTTGTTTGTCAGGAAGATACTAAAATAAAAGTAAATAAATAATACAATCTATTCAAATTTTATATGGTGGCAACTCAGCAAGAATAACTGTTCTACTCTCTTTGATTGAGCAAGAGAAGTTTTTAAATGCATCTTAGATCGGTGTCTGGTGAGGGCAATAATTTTTAGAGATTGTAACCGTTGTTCTTAAAATTAGCAAAGAAACAGATTATTTACTGGACATTGTTCAGGAATTTGCATTTGTACATAATTAATTCCAATGAAAATCCTGTGATTGGTTAATTTTTTTAAGTAATACTTAACAAACAGTAAATAGATAATGTAAAAACATTCTCTTTTATTTAAATATGATTCTGTTTCTAATTATTCTGAATTTATAAGTTGACAGTTAAAAGTAGAAATTGTGTATGTTTTTTTAAAATTATGCTTTAAAAATTTTTTTTAGTATTCGGTTCGACAGAATATTGCGATATTCGGCATGTCGAATAGCTTGCTATTCATCCAAGCCGAATATTCGGCATACCGTTTAGTTTGATATTCGGCCAAACCGAATATTCGGTAACATGGCCGAATACCGAATAGATACCGAATATTCGGTGCATCCCTAACTATGAATTACGTTGATTATATGTTATTCGGTATCGCCCCCCCCCCCCAACAAAAAAAAAACGATTTCTCTGGATCCGCCCCTGCACACATTACGTATGCCACGAATTAAACATTAACATTCCTGGACCCATCATGAACAAATTTTAAAAGAAATTTCAGTTTTACAATTTTCGGTACAGTAAATTTTTAAACTTCTACGGAGCTGGTCATACATTATGCACGCCATTGATTAAACATTAATATTCCTGGACCCATTTTAAATGGCATTTCATTTTTAAACTTCTAAACATCCCACAATATTACTTTTTACGCCGTCGTATAGAGAAAAAAATGCACTTTTAAATGCATTTTATTTGAAAGCTGTATCTTAATTTGTTTCTGAGTTATTAATTTTTTTTTTTTTGTAGTTTTTATTACTTTTTTGTCATAGTGGCAACAGAAGTATCCATCTCTGTTGAAAGTAAAGTAATTTTCCCATCTCTGGAAAAATACAGATTACTGTATAGACCAATCAGAAAACGAATAAAATGCGGGATTCAACTAATAAAACGCTTCAGATATGTTTTTGATTTCCTACCCTGGCCGAGGACAATAACCCTTTTTTCCAAATGGTTTTAAAAAAAAATACTACTATGAAAATCTGGGGTTTTATTTTTAATGCATAGTTTATAGTCTAACAACTTATAAGTTAATAGATGTAGGTATTTATGTGAGTGTCACGTCTCACGTATAGGATATTTTGTCCTTTTTTTCATGGAATGTTCCATACCAAAGAATTTCTTCGCGACAAAAATAATCATAGTGTTTTCAATAAATTACGATTTGGGTTAATCGTAATATAATGGGCTATGATCTAAGACATAAAATTAAAACTTCCACAGATATATTCATTCAAATTATTGCTTTGATGATTTTTCATATATTTATTGCTCTTTAACTTACAAAAATACCGGTAAAATTCCAAGATATGCTCAATTTTTAAGCAGCTATTTCATATTACTCACGCCACTTGATAAATTGTTGGAGATCAATCCTTCTATATATAAAAAAAAGTTTTGATTTGGAAATGGACCAATGAAAATCTGCGTAGATGTTCCGGGTAGATCGGCATCCAATTGGAATGCTTAAGCATGGCCTTTCATCGTTAATATTAAAAAAAAAAAAACTGTTGCATACAAAAATATGAAAATCGGTGGTATTATAGAGAAATGTTTGATAAACACGCTGATGAAGACAGTTTTCAAATCGAAGAATTATTTTAAGAGATATTTAATGCCAAAGTTGGACAAAATCGCTCCATTAAAAAAGTTTTATAGGAGCAAAAACTGTACATAGGAATTTAATCATTTTTAGATCATTTTATGTGTCATAATTTCCCGGTGTGTAGACTGCATTTAGTGTTTTAATTTGACTCTTTTTTGAGGTTTTATTTCTATTTTAAATTCAAATTTTCAGCATTTCGAGAGATATTTTTTACACATTTTAGAAAATTGTATTAATTTAAACTGTTGCCAACTGTATAAAAAGCGCAAACAATAATGTTTGCTTCAAATTAAAAATTTATTTTACACGTTACTATTATAAACAGAAAATATAAATAGCAGGAACTCATTGAAAATTACGTCATAAAAACTATATTCACACGCGAATTTTAAAAGAGAAAGAATATTGTAAAATAATAAATTCATTAACATGCGTTAGAAATCTTAAATATGAGAATTTACGTCACATTTACGTCACATTACACTTATTACGTAAAATGTATAACGCACAGGGGCGCGCCAGCAGTATCCGGCGCCTGTGTGCAGAACTTCCATTGGCGCCCCATATCACTAAGCCCCCCCCCCCCCCCCCGACAAGAAAAAATTTATAATTTTTTTTTCAATGAGTATAAATGCATATCTGACAAGCCAATCTTCAGGGGGTTTTCTCCATGTCAGATAAATGAATTTTGAACCAGAAAATAGAATTTAAGGAAATGTGTCTTGTTTCTATAGAGTTCTTTTTTATTTCATTTATTAAATTAAATTTTTGATTCGAAATATTTTTGCTTGACTTTAAAAATGAGGAACGTTGGCAGCTATGTAAATAACTTACATTCCTAAAAAGTAAGTGCTTCAGCCGATTGATCCCTGCCCCCACATTGGCATACCTCCTAAGAAATTAGCTTCTTTTACCACCTCTCGTCGAATTGTTAAGAGTTTCTTCTTTATTTATATTTATACTTAAAACAGTTCAAATAAACTTTAATTTGGAAATATAAGTGTGAGAATTAATCAATGATAGCACTATGACACAAAGAAAGGGGTGCTCGTAATGCGGAAATATGCGTAAACGTAGAAAAATATTTTCTCAAATTATGATGTGCGTAATACACCGGAGTGCGGTATGCCAACTTTTATTTCATTTGAAATAATGTAACATCAATTAAGATGCACTTTACATAATTACCACACGTAGATAATAATTAGGCGTGCATTCGTAAATGCCCCAGTCTCGGAACGTATAATTTTCACTATCTGGCTAGAACAATTGTTAAGAAAAATGCACATTCATTTCGACGTTTACATTGCTAAGAAGCAAAACATACCTTTGTCATGTCACATGCTTAGGCTTCCTTCTTCGACTTATTTTTTTATTTTTCGGACATCCAATTATAAAAAATAATTTTTATTGCTGAAAATTAATATATCCTGAATACGAAAACGCAAAACATTTTTCTTAGCACGCAAGCAAGCAGCTTTTTCTTGACCTACTTGTGGTCGTACTTGTAATATCCCGTTCACTGCTCTCCAGTTTTTCGTGCAATGCACCCAAGCATTAAATTAAAAAATATATTTATCAAATTTATTCAGTTAAAGTTTTCTGTAAAATTGAAGCGAGGAGTAGCAAAGCATACTGATTTTTGTTCTACCCAGACCCAATTGAACTCATATCATTGTCTTCTGATTCACCAGACTGAATAAATGTCATCACTGGATAAATGAAAACCCTGACTGAGACGTATTGAAATTACTCTCTCAATCCATCAGGAAAAAAAGCAATTTATCAAATTACAACGACCATTTGGAAAAGGATTTTTTCGAAGACTAAAATTTAAGACATAAAAAATCGCACGTAGTTGATCATACATTACGTACGCCATGAATTAAACATTAATAGTGTTATTACACGTAAAAATTGCAAGCGATAAAAATCGCCTGCGACTCGTACGTATTATCCACCTGAAATTTATGTATTATCCAAGCATTTCATTAGCTGTTCGGGAAAAGGCTTTTCCATCATCAGATTTCCAAGAAATCTGACGGCCAATTTTAAATGAAATTTCATTCTTAAACTTCTAAACATCCCACAATATTACTTTTTACACCGTCGTATAGAGAAAAAATGTACTTTTAAATGCAATTTATTTGAAAGCTGTATCTCAATTTGTTTCTGAGTTATCAATTTTTTTGTAGTTTTTATTACTTTTTTGTCATAGTGGCAACAGAAGTATCCATCTCTGTTGAAAGAAAAGGGAAATACAGATTACTGTATAGACCAATCAGAAAACGAATAAAATGCGGATGAAACCTATAAAAACCTTCAGATATGCTTTTGGTTTCCCATCCTGACGAGAACAATAACCATTTTTCCAAATGGTTAATAAATTTTGACATGCAACAATAACTAAAGAAAGCTTTCATAGCAGAAAAAAAGTACGACTTAAAAATAAAATAACAGGACTATAGTTACACAATCTCTTAGCAATTATTGAGAAATGTAGAAAAATAATTGCGGAATATAACCCGATGTGTAACTAGCGACGAATTCGCTTGGAGCGATGCAATTTTTCTCTTCGTCGCATGGAAGCGGCGCCAAATAGCTAAACGTATGACATGCAATGTCGACCAAAAAGGGTTAACTATTTTTTAATTAATTAGATTTTTAGCAATTTATTTTAATGTCAATTTGCCAACAAAATTCCAAAATATTAGACTATTTTCTTACGATTTTTTTTTAATAGTTTAATTACATCTTTCACTGCAAAATGCAATAATCGTACAATACAATAGCACAATTAAATGTCTGGCACATCTTTTTATTTTAATATTAAATTAATACATATTTTATCAGAAAGAAGTTTTTTTTCTTTCAAAGTAGAGAAAATAAATACAGAAATGGCATTTCGGCACCAGTGCACCCCCGATCGTAATGCATACGAATTATTTTGTGTTCCAGTAAAAGTAACAGTAAAAGTTAATAAATATTACCCACACTAATTTCAATAGAAAACTTGTGTAATATATTTCATTGCAATCGAAGCATATCCGCGAAAATTGAAGCTCGAAAAATCGGACAGATGTACAGATAGACATACCAAAATTAAAGAAGCACTTTTCAAAATTTAAAAAATACGTACTATACTGCTTAACATAGTTACTGAAAATACATTGTGGTCGCCTTTTCCCATTCTTATCAGAAAATCAGAGTTCTAAATTTTTACGATACTCTTTCATTTTCACTCAGCACTTTATTGTTTATTGACAGTGACTGTTTCTTAATGATTAATTCGGTGTCCATTAAAAAGAAATGACGCATTCCGAAAGTTTAAGTGCGATTGAGCTCCAAGAAGAGGATGCGCTTGCAATTCCGATGACACCAATACATTGGCATAGCTGCCAACTTGTACAGACATTTTTTACCATTACAATTTAGAAATTTTTGCCTTATTTAATCATTAAAAATCGCTAGATTTCGGCGATTGAATTAGGCAAAATTTACTATTAAGTTTTAACGGTAAGTAAAAATTATACAAGATGGCAACTATAGAATGGCATGCTACTGCAGCAAAAAAAAAAAAAAAAAAAAAAAAAAAAAAAACGTTTATCATCCAACCATCAAAAATTATCAAGGAATTCTTTAAATAAACAATTTCATCTCCAATTTTTATAAAAGAAATGTAATTTACACCAAAGAACTATAGGTGGTACCATAAAAATTAATAAATTGTGTGTAAATTTATATTTCATCTACTTTTTAAGGCTGCTCTTAACTATTGTGCTCAACAAGCGCAAAACGTTTTGGCACATTTACAAATTCATTTTTCAACGGAAAGATATAAAATTGGAACGCCTGACCATGGAAGCGATTTAAAATCGAACTGTTCCATTTTTTTATAAATAAATTACCTATTGAGTTATAAGCGATTTTGATCACGTGACAAGGACGACTTATGTCATAAAGTTTCCCTTTTAGATTTGAGAACACCCTTTATGACGATTTATATAAATCCGACTTACCGAGTTTTTTGCTTATCCGAGGTGAACTTGACCCATATTAACTAAGATAATCGGAACTCTACTGCATATACACCAATTTTTATAGTGAATATGATGTAGATATATTGCCTTAATTAAAAATTAACTTTGCAAGAAAATGTAGAATTACAAAGAAAAATATAAATTAATTTCTTTAACGAAACTAGGGGATCGTACCCGGGCTTCCCGGGTTAAAGAATATAGGTGAAAACATTTTTTTTAAATTGAAAACTGATAATTTTTTTTATATGAAATAAATTTTTTAGATTGCCCACTTACATTAAAAAAGCATTTTTCAAATGGAAAATACGAATTATACAATCAAATAAATTTTTGAAATTTATCTAAAGCTATATTTTCTTATTAGCCGCATGCTAAAAGTTATTTAACCAAGATTTTGCTACTTATGGCATCCTTTTATATTCTGATAATTTCAGAGCTTATACATGTCTGTTAAATTTGTGCTTTATTTATATTATTTTATTTATTTATTCATACGGAAGTTTTTTTAATGGATATTAGCCGTAAGAAAATGATGAACTCTTTATTTTGTTTTAAGGGCAAACGGATTAATCTTTTGTAATTGAACTCCGCGCGATATAGATAAATTAAAAAATATTTCATGCTTTAAAATTGTTTTTAAAACCATAGACAATCAGTAAACTGAGATGGAATTTGCAAACAAATTCCATTTGAAAAAAAAATCCTATTTGGTGATCTAAAAATTTAAATTGAGCGATTACAAATATGTTAGATTTGTGTTTTTACAATATTATTCTTTTATTTGTTCATAAAAGAAGTATTAATTTCGTTAATTTGTCTTTCACAAATATGTTAGATTGGTGGGGTTTTTTTAATATTTAAGTATTGCGCGGCAGCGCAATACTTATTTATTTCCAGTGTCACTTCTCAATGTTAATTTAACATTGAAAAGCCTATGGAGATCATAACTTTTTCATTTTTTCTTCCCACCTTTTTGTCCCTGATGCCGCTCATTGACATTCTTTACTAATTTTAATGGTATTATAAATTTAAACTGTAAAAACGATTGCCTGACGTCAGGGTCAAAACGAATGGTAAAAATGCCTTTGCATATGGGTGAATTATAACCTAGAGAGAAACATGGGCCAATTTATTTTTACATTATTCAAATATTTTTCCTAATAATTCCAATTTTCGCTTTTTTCATTGAAAATCAACGGACATTTTTTCATAGAAAATGTAACATTTTTACTTCATTGTTTCAAAAATTTCAAAAGTCGTAATAATAATTTATTTCTGTTTAGTTGAAAGATTTTCACGTGAAATATTAAATTGAGCTAGTTTTTTTTTTTTTTTTTTTTTCAAAAATTAAAAAGGTGAATATGGCGTCATAGTGGAAATAAAAAGGATATTTTCAGAATAAGTTTTTGCTTTGGTCAAGTTTATATTTTAGTAAAAAGTTTCTAATGGATAGCTATTTTTACGCAAGGTAGCGAACTTAGTGGGGAATTACATAACTTAAATTTTAAAATGTAATTTTTTTTTCCGAGATGAGAACTATTTATACCACAAGTTAAACTTAGGTAATAATTTCTGATGTGTTTACATCACCCTTTGGGAGAGAATAGGGTTTAAAAATTTAAATAAAACTTTTATTTTTTATTTTTTACTGTATCACAGCTATAAAATTGTTAAATATTAGCAGTAAGGATTCAACACAATTTACATTTACATTCATAGCGTTCCTGAGTGGGAAATAGGGTATCTATAAATTTAAATTAAGTTAATTTTTTATGTTTTGATTATAGATTTTTACGTTCAGATTGGAAGTTTTTGTCCAAACTACCGCAACCTGTATTACCACAGTAGTGAAACATTTTGAATTACACATTGGTAAACTGCATCCCACATTGTGATGCAATACCACATACATGAACGCCTGGTGATGATACTCTCCATTAATTTTGAAATGCGTTCGTCTGAGTGCAGTAGTTATTAAAAAACTTGACATATTAAACAAAAACATAATTTGAAGAACAAATTAAAAATACAAAATTTATTTCCTACATTGTTTAACCCCGAGAAGGGACAGATATTAAGATATTTCATTCAATTAGTATTAGTTTTACATTTAATGTTAAATTTTTGTAACAAATTAGTTAAGCCAATTGAAGATTAAAAAATAAAAATAAAATTCATACAATATGATACTTAAAACACGCTAAA
The DNA here is from genome assembly GCA_963932465.1 of Maratus speciosus. Lineage (NCBI taxonomy): Eukaryota > Metazoa > Arthropoda > Arachnida > Araneae > Salticidae > Maratus > Maratus speciosus. Next base: position 90,246,460 of record OZ010786.1, on the reverse strand, counting down.
AAATAGATTCCGTTCAAATGAAATCGAAATAAATCTTAGACTTTTTTTTTAAGTTTTGTATTTTGCATGCATCTTATCATTTTATGCACAATTGTCATAAACATAATGCAAAATCTGCAATACAAATATTTTCAATTAAAAATGGAAGAAGTCTAAGATTTATTTCGATTTCATTTGAATGGAATCTAATTCTTTAGGGTGTTTTAAGTATCATATTGTATGAATTTTATTTTTATTTTTTAATCTTCAATTGGCTTAACTAATTTGTTACAAACATTTAACATTAAATGTAAAACTAATTGAATGAAATATCTTAATATCTGTCCCTTCTCGGGGTTAAACAATGTAGGAAATAAATTTTGTTTTTTTAATTTGTTCTTCAAATTATGTTTTTGTTTAATTATTACTTTATTTGTTTATAAAAAGAAGTATTATTTTCGTTACGCAAAAATAGTCAGAAACAAATGCTGAAAAATGTTTGTTGCTTTATGTGCAAAATGTTTATTATTATTATGCATTGAAACCGGCACGTGATAAGATAAACTTAAAAAAAAAAAAAACATGCTTAAAAATTATTTTAGAAAATATCATCACACAATGACATGCGCCATACTGTCACTCACAGTTCATTGTTTGGTTTATCATTTTTCGCTTTTTTTCTGCCTCTTGCAGCTTGCAGAGGAGCTGTGGAAACGGACCTGAGTCTCAGTGACAAGTGTAAACTTTTATGGACTAATAATGAATTGTTTATGAAGAAATATACACACACTTAGATGATACATTTTGACTTTCAAGGATGTTAAGGCCCCTTCAGAATTCTGAAGGGGATCCTCTTTCAGAAATCTGATATTAAAAAATAGATGTGATGGTTATGTTTTTTAGCTTTCGGTAATTGGTTCTTGTGTATTTTTTAGTGCTGAATCCAAAAATGACCTTCTTTTTACTATACCATCACGTCAGGATTTTTCACAAATCGAAAATTTTTAAAAGTCGAAATATTGCGAAAATCTGCTACTATAAAATAAACATAACTTTTTTTCAGAATAATTTATTCATCTCTTTCCTTATGTTATGCATTTTTACAGTTAAACATGCAAAATATTGTGTATTTAAAATCCTTACAATTTTATTCCATGTGTGGAAGTTTCTTTGAACCGCTCGCGCTCTGCTTCGCGCTTTCCTTTTATCTTCTCTTTGGGGTTCATCTTGGTATCCTCTTTTATTTTGGCGATTGATAAGGCTGGGAAATTTGTTACAGATCACATTTAAAACATTTACCTTCTTTTGTTAAGGCTGTTCTCAACTGCTCTGCTGAACAAGCGCAAAACGTTTTGGACACATTTACAAATTCATTTTTTAACGGAAAGGTATGAAATTGGAAGGCGACTATGGAAGCGATTTGTTGTCGAACTGTGTTTTCCATTTTTTGATAAATTATGTATTGAATTATAAGCGATTTTGAAAACGTAACAAAGACGTTTTTCAACCTTCCTTAAGTGGTTATTCTTCTTTCGAGCAGAAATTTCGATTCAAAACGCCCACTTTGACAATAATTTCTGAAAGATCCATTTGCGCTTGCAAAAAAAAAAAAAATAAAATAAAATAAAAATAAAAAATAAAAAAACGGAAGACACAGTTCGATTACATAGTTTCTGAACGACAACGCCTGCTAGTTTCATGCATTTCCAAGCAAAAATGAATTAAAACTTATGTCATAATGTTGCCTTTTTGGATTTGAGAACAGCCTTAAGGCTTTGAGTGATTTTCGCTATTTGTTTATTTTTTAACTTTGAAATTTACGATTTGCCAAAATCCTGACGTGGTAGTTAAAATGAATGTCATTTTCGGATTCAGCGCTAAAAAATACATAAAAATCAGCTATCAAAAGTTAAAAAACACAACCATCACATGTATTTTATAGTATCAGATTTTCGCTATTTTTTAACTTTAAATCTTTGAAATGTAGAGTTTGCGAAAAATCCTGACGTGATGATTACAAATAAAGGTCATTTTCGGGTTCAGTGCTGAAAAATACATAAAACTGAATTATAAAAAGTTAAAAAACACAATCATCGCAGGGTTATTATATAATAAGAGTGTTAGTTAACCGAGTGCTTCGGTTAATCGGACGTCGGATAATCGAGAGTCTATAATATTTTCAAATCGCATTAATTTTTTCATATTTATTTAATAATTAACTGCAAGGAATGATTTGTCCAGCAGAAATTATGACTAGGGATGCATGCACCAAACAATGATTTTGGCCGAATACCGAATATTCGGCCTACAGGCGAACCGAATACTGAATATTCGGCTAGCCAAATAGTAACTGTTAGGCCGAATACCGAATATTCGGCTTGTCAAATACTTTTATGTCTCAAAGTTTAAAGGGATTAAAATGTTAAATTTTAAAACAATTTTACATAATATTTGAAACAGAAATTTTCCTTCTCATAAACAAAAGCTTTTTTCAAGTAAACTTTATGCTGAAAATATCTGCTTTGAGTTATTTAAGAAGAGGATAGTTATAAAACTTTTTTAATTAATAAAATTTTAAATTTCATGGCTGCTTCTATGAATTAAAACAAATGAATAAAATTTTCTTAAATTCTAAAACAAACATTCTAAAATCAAAGAGAAATTGTTAAAAAATTGGAAGAAAAATTGTACAGGATCATATATTATTTGTTTGTCAGGAAGAGACTAAAATAAAAGTGAACTAGAGAACAGGAATTCTGCTTTTTCAGAATTTAGTGTTACCCCCGGCATTTCCATTACTTCATTTTTTTCTGATGGACTGATGGCTTCTATTATTATGGAACAGCCATTATAAATGAAGTGTTAGGTGAAGATGAAAGAGCAGCCGTAAAAAGTTAGAACTCTGATTTTCTGGTCAGAATGGGGGAAAAAATGGCCACAATTTTTTTTACGGCTGCTCTTTCATCTTCACCTCACACTTCATTTATAATGACTGTTTCATAATAATAGAAGCCACCAGTCCATCAGAAGAAAATAACTCGGTTAAGCGGGACTCTACTGCAGTACAGAACATATTTCAATTTTAAGACTTAAAGCACACGTTTTATTTTATGTAAAATGACGTCATTCGCATCCGCTTAAGAATTCCACATTTACGATCTACTCTTAAACATCTACAGAAAAGCATGCATAGCACATCACTATCGAGAAATAATGCACAAATGCAGCAAAAAAAATCCGTCATTCAAGAGAATCGAAAAAAAAAAACGGCTATCTAATGATTCATAGATACTTACAATTAAATATAGTATATAATAGCTCCATTGTTTTAACAGAAATCATTCGTTTATATTTTTTTCAAAATAGCACGTATTTTAATTACATTTTCTTTCGGTTGTTACGAGAAAATGGGAACAAAAATATTCGGCATACCGAATAGTTTGATATTCGGTCAAACCGAATATTCGGTAACATGACCGAATACCGAATAGGTACCGAATATTCGGTGCATCCCTAATTATGATTATGTTGATTATATGTTACTCAGTATCGCCCCCCCGCAAAAAAAAAAAAAAGTAATATAAAAATTTTGTTTTTAAAGTCAATTCCTACTTAGGCCATCAAAGAAAAATTTAATATAATCCCCTAAGCTAATATTAGTTTTTGTTGCATTAAAATATCTCAATTTGTTGATTTTCTATAAGCAAGTAGGTTTACAATGGAATTCTATGGGAATTTGGTGAAATATTAGAAATATCGCCAAGTTGGCGTCACTTTTGGCGACTTATTTTGGCCGCCAAATTGGGCGATATATCGCCAAGTTGGCGACAGAACAGGGTCCCCCCCTATGGTAACCCCTTATTGAAAATACTTTCATTGACCTTCCATAACCAATGGCCGCCATTTTGTTTCCCATGCAAAACTAAAATTAATTAATTAAAATTCAATTAATTAATTAATATTTGAAAAAACTGTATTAACATCAATTGTCATCCAGTACAAGTTCAAAAAAATTTATTTCAACTTGATAGGATGAATAATGAGTATTTTATTAACGATTGAAAATGATAAATATATAAATAAATATATATATATAAATAAAACTAGTTGGATGTGCCAATCCCAAAACTTTCTTCTATCTTATACATCTTAATATTTCAAAACCTAGTTACACATGTTAATACTTCAATATTATTAGTTCAATACTATACCAACTTTGATTTTCATCTTAAATTTCTGCTCAAGTTAATTAAACGGACTAAAAACGAGTTAATCTATATCATGATATTTGTTAAAATTATTAATTTTTCCTTATTCTGTCGTTATCAGCTGTTTGCGAATAGCCGGCATAGCAGGAAGCGAGTTCCCGCCGCTGCATGAGCCGCCGATGCACAATAGAACTACGAAAAATCAAGAAAAGTATACAAAAATCGCTAGCACGGAGCCCCTTTAAACCGCGCAATATTTCCAAATTCAAGGAGAACCTGTTGGCCAAAGCCAAAAACAAGCACAAACATTTTGGTTCAATTGTATGCATAATTTTATACGCTGTTCGATGGTACAATAATGAAAATGGCACAGAGATCGGAATTATAGCGCCCCCTTCTTTCGGAATTTTTTCAAGTTCAGGGAGGACTTGTTTGCCATAGCCAGAAACATGCACAAAAAATTTGATTCAATTATATGGATAACTTCATACACTTTTCGATGGTACAATAATAAAAATGGTACAGACATCGCAATTATAGTGCCCCCTTCCGGCAGATTTTTTCCAAATTCAGGGAGGACCTTCGTGACATGACCAAAAATAAACACATAAAATTTCGTTCAATTCTATGCATAACTTCATACACTTTTCGGCGGTAAAATATTCAAAATGGCACAAAAATTGTACAAAAATCGCTATTACAGCGCCCTCTACGAGCGATTTTTTTACAAATTAAGGGAGGACCTCCTTGCCATAGCCAAGAACTTAAATTTTTTTTTTGGTTCAATTCTATGCATAACTTCATACACTTTTCGATGGTGCAATATTCAAAATCGCACAAAAATCGCTATTACAGCGCCCCCTAACGGCGAATTTTTTGCAAATTCATGGAGGACCTGCTTGCCATATCCAAAAACTTAAAATAAAAATTTGGTTTAATTCTATGCATAACTTCATACACTTTTGGACGGTACAATATTCAAAATCGCACAAAAATCGCTATTACAGCGCCCCCTACCGGCGAATTTTTTCCAAATTCAGGGAGGACCTGCTTGCCATAGCCAAAAACTTAAACTAAAAATTTGGTTCAATTCTATGCATAACTTCATACACTTTTCGGTGGTACAATATTCAAAATCGCACAAAAAACGCATTTACAGCGCCCCCTACCGGCGAATTTTTTCCAAATTCAGGGAGGACCTGCTTGTCATATTCAAAAACCTAAACTAAAAATTTGGTTCAATTCTATGCATAACTCCATACACTTTTGGATGGTACAATATTCAAAATCGCACAAAAATTGTTATATCAGCGCCCCCTACCGGCAAATTTTTTCCAAATTCCGGGAGGACCTGCTTGCCATAGCCAAAAACTTATAATAAAATTTTGGTTTAATTCTATACATAACTTCATACACTTTTTGATGGTACAATGGCGACAGACAGACGGACAGACGGACACCCAGACAGACAGACATTTTCTATAAACATGTTTTTTGGAATCTCTGACCCCTAAAACATGCAAATCCGTCGAAAACCGGAAGTTGAAAAAAATTTCGATTACAATACTTTCTTCTATTGAAGATAGAAGAAAGTAAAAATATAGGGAGAGTGTGAACTGTGAACTAATAGTTGTCACGTGAACAGTTTGTATATTTATACTTTCACGTAACAGTTTTATGTACTTCAACTTTAACTTGTGTGTTCCAATAAATTAATGGTTTCGTTATGGTCAGTTTAGTATTTTGTAACTATCTTATTATTTATAACATCTGAGTTAACAGGATGTTACATGGCGTCAGAAGTGTTGAAATTAAATTAAATTAAATTTTGTTGTTACTGACATTAATTAAAATGCAGAGAGAAGCTACAAACGCTCGCCTTCCGGCAGAATTGGAAGTCACTGAAGATAATATGGCCATTAAATGGAAGGTTTGGAAACAGGGATTTGAATTTTATTCAATTGCTACGCAGTTAAATACTAAACCAGCTGAAGTTCAGGCTGCTACTTTTATGTCAGCTATAGGATCTGCTGCAATAGTTATATTTAATACCTTTAATTTGACGGATCAAGAGCAGCAGAATGTCGATGTAATCAAGCAGAAATTTGATGAATATTTCTCACCTCAGATTAATCAGACCTACACTCGATATGTATTAGGTAGCTTTCATTACAAAAAGCTACCTATTGCAGCCGTTCGGAGGAAAGCGATTTCAAAAAATTTTGGTATATTTTCATCGATCATGACCCCCAGACCCCGAAACCACCCTCCGTTCAAAATTGATATATATATATATATATATATATATATATCCATATATATATATATATATATATATATATATATATCTGACCTATGTCACACTGTAACTCTCGTATTTCTGAACCGATTTGGATGTAATTTGGTGTGTACATAGTACGCACCAATATCTCAACCGAGTTCGTTGGCCAGCTTCATCCGCCATTTTGTTTCAAAATGGCGGCCATTTAAAAAAAATTTAAAAATTTAAAATTTGAAATGTGGTACCAACAAATTAAAAATGGAAAAATATTTTTTTTATGTAATTGACCTTTATACAAAGATTCCGGGGCAGTTTTTGTTTCGTCTATATCTTAAAAAATGGCTGAGTTATAGCATTTTGAATTTCTAGCGTGGCTGACATTTTGAAACGTCCTGAAATTTGTCACGCGATAAAAGGAGTATTTATGAATCGATTTGGATGTAACTTGGTTTATCCATAGTACGTACCAATGTCTCGACCGAGTTCGTTGGCCAGCTTCATCCGCCATCTTGTTTTAAAATGGCGGCCATTTAAATTTTTAAGAAAAATTTAAATTTGAAATGTGGTACCAAAAAATTGTAAATTGAAAAAATATTTTTTTCTTATGTGTTTGACCTTGATAAAAAGATTCGGAAGCAGTTTTTGTTTCGTCTATATCTTAAAAAATGTCTGAGTTATAGCATTTTGAATTTCTAGCGTGGCTGACATTTTGAAACGCCCTGATATTTGTCACGTGATAACAGACGTATTTATGAACCGATTTCCATGTACCTCGGTGTGTACATAGTACATACAAATATCTCGAACGAGTTCGTTGGCCAGCTTCATCCACCATATTGTTTCAAAATGGCGGCCATTTAAAAAATTTAAAATTTAAAATGAGATACAAAAAAATTGGAAAATGAAAAAGATTTTTTTTTGTATGTGTTTGACCTTAACACAAAGATTCCGGAACAGGTTTTCTTTTGTCTATATCTAAAACAATGGCTGAGTTATAGCATTTTGAATTTCTATTGTGGCTGACATTTTAAAACGACCTGATTTTTGTCACGCGATAACAGGCGTATTTATGAACCGATTTGGATGTAACTTGGTCTGTACATAGTACATACCAATGTCTCGACCAAGTTCGTTGGCCAGCTTCATTCGCCATCTTGTTTCAAAAGGTTTGCCATTTAAAAATAAATTAAATTTAAAATTTAAAATGAGGTATTAAAAAATTGGAAAATGAAAAATATTTTTTTTTATGTGTTTGGCCTTGATAGAAAGATTCTGGAGCACTTTTTGTTTCTGAAAATTTGTTCTTTTGTGTATATCTTAAAAAATAGTTGAATTATAGCACATTGAATTTCTAGCATGGCTAACACTTTGAAACGATCTTGCATTTGTCACGCGATAACACACGTATTCGCCTATTTCGATGGAAGAAGGCATGTGGATAGTATGCATCAATATCTCGACCAAGTTCGTTGGCCAGCTTCATCAGCCATCTTGTTTCAAAATGGCGGCCATTAAATTAAAAAAAATTATATTTAAAGTGAGATGCAAAAAAATTAGAAATTGAAAAAGCTTTCTTTCTTAAGTATTTGACCTTGATATAAGGGTTCAAGAGCATTTTTTGTTTGTCTTTATCTTAAAAAATGGCTCAGATATAGCAGTTTCAATTTCTAATGTGGGTGACATTTTGAAAAATCTTATTTTTTGCCTGCGACAACACTCGTATATATCAACCGATTCCGATGTGAGTGAGCATGTGCACAGCAATTACTAAGGTCTCGACCAAGTTCACTGGTTAGCCTCATCCACCGTGTTGTCTTAAAATGGCAGGCACTTTAAGAAATCGCCGAATTTGGCAGCCAAATATAAGTTATTTTAAATAAAAGCAGCTTGGATAAAGCTGACTATTTTCGCGAAATTCTCGTTCATAATGATTTAGTATTGATAAAAATTAGTATTGAATCTCCTATATTCGGTTTCCACTAAATTGAGCTTCGTGTGTTTGAATAATATAAGTTGGCTTTCTTAAAATAAGGAATATGAAAGCTACCTCTTCCTCCCGGCACTGGCCGGAAGGACTTTTTTTTACATGCATTCAAGGTAAGCAAGAAACTTTTGATTCTTATATTACTAAGTTGCGTACAAAAATTAAAGACTGCGCTTTTGGCGATTTGCAAGATAGTTTATTACGTGATCAACTAGTTCGTGGTATTAATTCTGATAAAGTACGTGAGTTACTATTGGCTGAAAAAGACTTAACGGTCAATAAAGCTATTGATATATGTAGAGCTAGCGAACAAGCTACTTTTCAATTAAAAGAAATGCATTCAGTTGTTGATAATACAGAAAAAGATATTATGATGATTCGGAAATCTAAACTGAAATCCGATACTAAATCTGATATGGTTTATTCACATAAAAATAAGCCAAAGCTCAATAAAGCAAATAAGATATGTTGGCGATGTGGTTTAACGCATGATTATCGTAATTGTCCAGCCTTTAATGTTACTTGCAATCTTTGCGCTTTAAAAGGGCATTATGCTCGCCAATGTAAATTTAAAAAGAAATACTGATCAAAGAATCGAGTCATACAGGAACTTACAGAAGTTTCTAATGATAGTGATGATGAGATTAATAATTATTTTAGCAATACATTGCATGTCGGAGAACTATTGAGCTCACAGAATAATGCTTGGTTAACAACTGTTACTTTTCAAAATAGAGTATCTGTGAAATTTAAATTAGATACCGGCTCTGAAGCCAATATTATAACAGAACGTTTAGCTAAAAAGCTTAAAGCACTTGTACGTGAGACTAAAGTAAAACGCTTAAAATCTTTTAATAATGAGTTTACATCGGTAATTGGCGAAACCGATATTAAGTGTATTGTTCAAAATACGCCAGTTATTCTGAGATTTTTAGTAGTTAATGGAAATTTTAATTGTATATTGGGATGTTCTACATGTGAAAAACTTGGCTTAGTCCAACGTACTCCTGAGTCTGTACAGGTTAATGAAATAGGAACTGAAATACCAGATGCAGTTTTTCAAGGTATAGGTTGTAAGCGATGCGTATTAAACTAATTAATAAACTCACATAATCTTAAGGACTGTATTTATTTTATTGTTGACAAGCGAAGCGATGCGTGAACACAAGGCAAGACAAGAACATAAACTAGAAAGACGAAACGAATTACATTTCTATGGTTACCTACATTCGCAGAACAAGTGCGTTGCCAACATTTTGGCACATAGTAACAGATAATTCGAACATACCCCCAGACATTGAAGGGTCAACTTCAATCAATTATACAATAGAAAATAAAATATTAACATTACAAATGACTGAGTAAATATGATACAACACAACAATTTTCTTTTAACAATGAATAATACAATTATGAAAATAATACAGCAATAAAAATTAAGAGAAAATTCACAACCAAGCTCCCTCCTTTTTTTTTTTTTTTTAATAGCTCGTAACTAATTCTCTGAAATTTGTTGTGGCAATAAAGCAATTTTGGATATACTTCTTTTAAGTATTCCCTTTGAGGTTTTGATTTCTACTACCCTACTCTTACCATCTGTACCTGGGAAAACATTTGTAATGCGTCCTAGTAGGTATTTATTTGTAGGAAGATCGTCTTCCTTTATCAACACTAGGGTACCTATGATTACGTTATTTTTTGAAAATTGCCATTTCGAACGCTGTTGAAGCGTATTCAAATACTCTCTGTTCCAACGATTCCATATCAATTGAACGCATTTTGTAATTCTATGCCATCTAGACAGTCTATTTTCGCTTATATTAATTAATTCTGGTTCAACTATGGCTGTCATAGGTCTCCCGATTAAGAAGTGGCCTGGCGTTAAGGCCTCTAAGTCATTCACGTCTGAAGACAATGGAGTGATTGGACGTGAGTTTAATATAGACTCTATTTGAGCAACTACAGTTAATAACTCTTCGAAAGTTAGCCTTGCATTACCTACTGTTCGCTTTAGATGATATTTTACCGATTTTATTCCTGCCTCCCACAACCCACCAAAATTAGGTACACGAGGAGGAATAAATTTCCAAGTGATATTCTCCTCTGACAAATAATTTGCCAACCTCTCTTCCGGGCGTCTTAGCAAATTATGGAGTCTTTGTAACTCTGCGTTTGCTCCAACAAAATTTTTTGCATTATCTGACAAGATTACTGCGCACTTACCGCGCCTAGCAATGAATCTTTTTAACGTTGCAATGAATGCATCTGTGGTCAATTCTGACACTAATTCGAGATGCACTGCTTTAGTTACAAAGCAAACAAAGATTGCCAAATACACCTTATTAAGAATTCCCTTTCTTTGTCCCTTATATTTTATAAAGAAGGGGCCACCAAAATCTGTTCCCACATAGTTAAAAGGTGCGCTAGGACGTACTCTTTCTGTGGGTAGCGAACCCATGATTTGTTGCACAGTTATAGGATTGTGTTTACTACAAGTTATACACTCATGCGTTATTTTCCTAACTAAATTTCTTCCCTGTAATGGCCAGAATTTTTGCCTCAAGTAGCATAACAATGCTTGTGCACCTATATGAAGATATTTTTTATGGTAGTAAATTGCAATCAGGCTACACAATTTACCCTTAGCTGGCAGAATGTATTGATGTTTTTGAGCAAATTTTAGGTCGGAATGATTCAAACGACCTCCTACTCTTAGCATCTTATCTGCATCCAAAAAGGGGTTTAACAATCGCAATTTACTATTCTTAGAAATTTGCTTACCTTCTAATAATGCAGTATATTCTGCCTTAAATTCGCTTTTTTGAAATTCCCGTATCAAAAAAGCTTCTGCTCTTGATAATTCATCTATACTTACGTGTCCCTTTCTTTTTTCAGTTGATCTTTTCGTATTATCTAAAAACCTGAAAATATAACTCAAAACCGTAATATTTTAGTATAATTATTGCTAATACTTAAAATTTCATTAACAAATTCAACATTATTCAAACAAGTTAATGCAGTATTGTTTCTCAGTTTTAACTCTGATGAAAACTCAATAGTGTTTTTTTCATGTTCCAAGTCAATGTCCTTATTGGATGTGATGTCACCTTCTCTTAGGAAAGAAGGGCCGTGCCACCAAAGTTCACAATCAATTAACTTGTCAAAAGTTAGTCCTCGAGAAACAAGGTCTGCTGGATTGTCCTCTGAACGTATATGTTTCCATAGATAAGTCTGGGTCAACTCTTGAATTTTGTAAACTCTGTTGGCCACAAAGCCTTTGAGTACATGAGGAGGAGTCTGTAACCATGCTAAGACGATGATTGAGTTACACCACAAAATTACCTTATTGATATGCAACTTTAATAGATTCACTACCTTACATACGAGTTGAGACAATAAGGCAGCTGCGGACAACTCAAGTCTGGGAATTGTCAAAGGTTTCAATGGTGCAACCCTAGACTTGCTGCACAGTAAATTTAAAGATGTATTAATTTTTGTGGGACAGCGTAGATAAATGGCTGCTCCATATGCGAGCTCGGATGCATCGGAGAATCCATGCAGTTCAATTTCCGAATGGCCTTCGTTTAAAACAAAACGATTGATTTTTAAATTGTTTATATGTTGAAGCGTTCTGATAAAGCGTTGCCATTCATCCTTAACATCATCTGGAAGTGGATCGTTCCAACCTAACTTTAATAACCAAAGTCTCTGTATGAAAATTTTAGCCTTAGCTATTCCAGGACCGAGTAATCCTAATGGATCGTAAATTCGAGCTATATCTGATAGAACAGTTCTTTTCGTGTACACAACTGGCTCCTTAACTAATGAATTAAACAAAAAGGAGTCATGAATTGGATTCCATAAGAGTCCTAGAGTTTTAGTGCTCTGGTCCTCATCACGATCAATGAATGAATATTCCTTGTTACTAGTTGTGATTTTTAACAGTTCGGGGTGGTTAGCACACCATTTGTGCAATGTCATGCCGCCACGTTCAAGCAATGCGATTAATTGTGCTTGCAGTTGTTGGGCTTCTGCTAAACTGCTAGCTCCTGTTAGCACATCGTCGACATAGAATTTTTGGAGTACTGAACGTGATGCTAGCGGAAAATCATCTTTTTCATCAATTGCGAGCTGATTTAGAGAGCGCGTGGCAAGATATGGAGCCTTCGATGTTCCATAAGTAATTGTCTTTAACTTCAATGTTTTGACCGGTTCTTCTTCGCCACATTTCCACAAAATGCGCAATAAATCTCTCTGCTTTTCCGCAATTAGTATCTGGCGATACATCTTTATGATGTCGGCATCTTGAACTGAACCTCCATTTAATAAAACATCATTTAAAGAAACACCACTAGTAGTAGCTGCACTACCGTCGAAGACAACTCTTAATTTCGTGCTGGGCTTATCGGGTCTGTATACCCCATGATGCGGCAAATAATATGAAAATCTGGGATTAGTTTCCAAAGAGATTTCTTCTAAGTGTCCCAAATTACTATATTCGTTAATGAAATCTTCATACAAGAATCTCATGGTTGGATTGTGCGTAAATCGCTTAAGCAAATGATTTAATCGCTTATTTGCATTTTCTTTTGATTTTCCTAAGCATTCAAGCCCACCAGTTTTAATTGGCATTTCTACAACATATCTGCCGTCTTCCTTTCTGGTATGTGTACGCAGGAAATGTTCCTCACAATATTGCCCTTCTTTACTTTTTATTGGATTTGTATCATTAACCGCTTCAATTTCCCAAAATTTCTGCATAATATTGGATAAATCGTCCACAGATCGAACAAGACCACAATAATTACTGAAATTGTTTTCTTGTGGCATAGACTTAGAACCACTAGCAACATAGCCAAAAACTGTTTCTTGAAAAACCAAATTTTGCGTATTTATTTTATTGGCTCCCATTAAGTTAAAAAATACCTCGTTTGACAATAAAACATGTATTGGACCTGGTTTATCAAATTGTGGATCAGCTAACTGAAATGTCTGTAATTGCGTAATGGGCATGATGTTTAGATACGTAGCTGGCGTTATGCGCGTAATTTTAGGAACAACAAAAAATTGTAATGTTTCACTAAAACTTCTATTTTCATTTGCGATGGTTGATATAACACTTTCTTTTATATTCATGACTGAACCATTTAGCCCTGAAACTGATGCGTTTATTTTCTTTCCCTTCAAGAACAATAACTCGGTACATTCCTTCGTTATAAAGTTATTTTGAGATCCTGAATCTAGCAATGCCCTAAGAGGAACAAATTCTCTTCTAGCATTTTGTACATATATTATCGCGGTTGAAAGCAGTATTTGTTTACTAAAAGAAGATGTCATATTCATTACAGTATTGTTTATGGTTGAATGCGTGTTATCAAATGAATGTGCATTTTCACCCAAGGTGGTGACAGACATCTGACTATTTGTGTAACTATGAGGAGAAAATGCGGTTGCGGTTGGCGACAAGTTACTACTAAGATTACTTCTGTTTTGAGTTGGTATCGCCTGATTAGTATCAATACCTTCTTCACCGCGTTCCAGGTGAATCAAGATGTGGTGACGCTTGCTACATCTTTTGCACGTACTTAAACTTTTACATTGGCTAATGTTGTGAACAGATGATAAACAATTATAGCAAAGTCTTTTCGTTTTAACAATATTGAACCTTTTTTTAGCGGGCAAATTCAAAAATTGCGAACATTTCATTAAAATGTGGTCACCCTTACACATTAAACAATTGTGTGGACCTTCTGCTAACAAGGTTAATGACTTAGAATTGCATGAACGCTTCTGATCTTTAATGAAGGGTTTTATGGAAGTGCATTTATGGATATTTTCCAAAATTTGAGAACGTTTCTCCAAAAATAAAATTAATTCATCTAATTTTGGTACTTCGTTTGCACTTATACTCATTTCATAATTTTTTCGAGTATCCTTGTCTAACTTTTGAAGAATGATGTTTAATATTAAAACATCGGAAAGATTGTTTCTATTATAGTTTAAAACGCTTAATGCGCGAATGCTTTTTCTTACATTGTCGACTAAATTTCGTAGGTCTTTAGCGGAAGGCTGCGTGAGCTTATCTGCGTCTAAAAGTGAATTAATGTGTATTTCTGTTACTACTCTATCATTTTCATATCGGTCCTTTAACGCTTGGAACAAAGATGAAACGTATCTTCTGTTGGAATCATAACCCTTGCATCATTTATTAATGCAGCTGATAAATAATGCAGTTTTTGAGCATCCGAAAGTTGTTCATTTGAGGTTATTAAGTTGTTAAATTGTAACTTAAACGTATTCCACTCTTCGGACTTCCCGGAGAATTTCGGAAGTGGAATTTCAGGTAATTTAATGTTTATTGCGTTGTTTATTAGAGTAGGTTTTAATTGAAATGCACTGGGAACTTTACTTTCTTCTAAACATTTAATTTGTTTTATTATTTTAAATTTAGTCTTCATAATATTATCATGATATTCCTCGCTAGTGTTAATATCTATTTCATAATCTTTCTCTATAGTAATGGCAGATTCTATTTCATTATTTAAGTTTTTTAGCGATTGTTCTTTATCATTCAATTGTTCTAATATTTCTGAGTAATTATCAATTTCTATATTTTTGTCATTTATTAATGTTTCGAATTTACTAATCAATTTTGTTACAGACGTTCTTAACGTGGAACGTTTCTTTTTCAACTTTTCAATAGATTCCATTTCAAAATCTTATAATACAGTAAAGAAAATAATAAATATTTCCTACCTTATTGCAGAGCAGACGATTTCTTCATCCCATTAATCGAAGCATACACGCTTGCGAAATCGTCATTCCATAAAACTTTGATGAAAGAACTGGAGATAATAGTTCATTATACAGTCACAGAATTTTTTTTTAAATTGCGAAAAGTACCGCATCTTTCTCCGGCTCGACGCTGACCATTTTGTAAGCGATGCGTATTAATAAACTCACATAATCTTAAGGACTGTATTTATTTTATTGTTGACAAGCGAAGCGATGCGTGCACACAAGGCAAGACAAGAACATAAACTAGAAAGACGAAACGAATTACGTTTCTATGGTTACCTACATTCGCAGAACAAGTGCGTTGCCAACATTTTGGCACATAATAACAGATAATTCGAACATAGGTTGTTTGAAAAATTTCGAATACAATATTGAAATTGAGGATGGTGCAGATTTGAAAATACATCCACCTCGACGAATTCCGTACGCAATTCGTGATACTGTCAAAAAAGAAATTGATCTTATGGTTAAAACGAAAATTTTAAAACCGGTAACGCATTCTACTCCTGCTGTCAGCCCATTAGTAATTGTAAAAAAGGGTGATAGAATACGTTTGTGTTTAGACCCAACTGATATTAATAAAGTTATAAAACGGCGTCATTTTCCTCTCAAAACAGTTGAAGAGATAGCAGCTCGCATTGGTTCAGCAAAGTATTTTAAAATATTAGATGCTAAAAAAGGATTTTGGCAGCTTCCTGTGTCTCGACGAACTTCAGATTATTTAACAGTTAATACACCTTGGGTAAGGTACTCGTTCCTAAGAATACCATTTGGGCTTGCATCAGCACCAGAAATCTTTCAGCAAGTAATGCATTCGCTCTTAAGTGAATTTGAAAATATTGAATGTTCTTTGGATGACATATTATTATGGGCAGACACAAAACAAGAACTACGAAAATTAACTGTGAAAGTAATTAGACGTCTTTTTGATGCCGGACTTCTAAATAAAGAAAAGTGTGAATTTGAAAAAACAAAAATCAAATTCTTGGGTCACCTGTTTACATCAAATGGAATCGAGATTGATCCTTCAAAAGTGAAAGCTATCGAACAACTGAAAACACCAACTTGCTTAGCTGAATTGCAAAGATTTCTCGGAATGGTGAACTTGTGTCGAAATTTATACCTAATTTCTCTGAAATTACAGAACCTATACGTAGACTATTGCACAAAAATGTATTGTGGGAATGGTCCGAAGATCAAGAAAATTCTTTCTTTAAACTGAAAGAGGCTCTTAAAACTACGCCAAAGTTGGCCTACTTTGATGTTAATAAACCTACGATAGTTTCAGTTGATGCCAGCTCACACGCTGTTGGTGCAGTTCTTCTTCAAAATGGTAGACCAATTGCGTATGCGACTAAAGCATTAACATATTCACAACGAAGATATCCTCAAATCGAAAAGGAATGCTTTGCTATTCGTTTTGGGTGTAAAAAGTTCCACGATTATATTTATGGAAAACCAGTTACAATTGAAACTGATCATAAACCTTTAAATGCTATTGCAAAGAAATCCTTATAGGCAGCTCCTGCACGTCTTCAAAGAACACTTTTTGACGTTCTTCAATACTCGCCCAAGATAGTATACAAAAAAGGTAAAGATATACCTATTCCAGATGCATTAAGTCGTGATTGCATTATTGATCTTGTAGAAGATGAAGAGATAGAAACTTTTGAAGTTTTATGCGATGTTCCTCTTCCATTATTGACTTTTTCAGAACTGTTAAATGCGGTTAACGAAGATTCTGAATTGCAAGAGTTAAAACATTTAATTCTTGATGGTTGGCCACCTAGTATTAGCTCAGTTTCTCCACAACTTCGTAAATACTGGAACTTTAGAGAAGAATTGGCAGTTTATGAGAATTTGTTATTCAAATCAGAACGTTTAATAGTTCCATCTGCATTAAAGTCAAAGTATTTGAATTTAATTCACCAGGGTCATCTAGGAATTAATTTGTCTTTGCATCGTGCTCGAGAAATTATCTTTTGGCATGGAATGACTCGTGATATTGAGCTCTTTATACAAAAATGTCCTGTTTGTCAACAAACAGCTCGTTCACCGAATACAGAGCCATTGCAAATGAAACCTGTTCCTCAATTCCCGTGGCAACGAGTGGCTTCTGATATGTTTGAATTTTCTGGAAATCAATACTGTCTTACTGTTGACAGTTACTCGGGATATTTCGATTTTAAAAAACTAGTGCATCCTTCATCACATTCGGTAATAGAATATTTGAAAGATACGTTCGCAACTCATGGAATACCAGACATTTTTGAATCTGATAACGGTCCACAATACTCATCAGATGCATTTCACAAATTTACTAAAGATTGGAAAATACAGCACATTCCGTCTAGCCCGCGTTATCCTAAATCTAATGGCCTAGCAGAACGTTATGTTCAAATAGCAAAATTGATTTTAAGAAGATGCTCTATAGATCATACAGATGTCAGATTGGCACTTCTAAATTGGAGAAATACACCTCGTGAAAATTTGCCTTCTCCAGCTCAACGTCTCTTTGGAAGACCTACTCGAAGTTTAATACCTATACATCCCTCTTTACGTTTGCCTCGAATGTCATCTACCGTTCCTCTTCAATTAAGTAGAGAAAAGCAACGTGCAGCTTCGACCACTGACTCACGAAATGAATCTCCATTACTGACTAAAGGTCAATCTGTTAAGCTCCAAACTGATCATCGTACTTGGATTCCTGCTACTGTGTCAGATGTTGCTAATACTCTCCGTTCATACTTTGTTACCACTCCTACAGGCAAGATTCTCCGTCGAAACAGCGCACATCTACGTCCTACAAAGGCTGAAATTATACCAGACCGCCAGATTGCTGTTAACCCTTCAGGTTTTGTTCGATCGGAGAATGATAATAGTACATCACTTGACCCTCTCGATGTTTCTCGTCTTTCTGCTCCAGTTTTTACTCTGCCCAAATCTAAAACAGTGGTTACCCGCTCCGGAAGAGTTATACGCCCTCCAGAACGTTTGAACTTATAAAAGAACTCTTATTCTTATTTTTTTTTTATTGTAAGGGAAGATGTCACGTGAACAGTTTGTATATTTATACTTTCACGTAACAGTTTTATGTACTTCAACTTTAACTTGTGTGTTCCAATAAATTAATGGTTTCGTTATGGTCAGTTTAGTATTTTGTAAATATCTTATTATTTATAACATCTGAGTTAACAGGATGTTACAATAGTAGGAATTGAAAAAAACAGTGGCACTCCGGGAGTACCAATAGAAGTGAAAACTTCAACAATTACGTGTGTTTTTTTAATCGTCAGGAAATGTTTTATTGTGCAGGAAATACTTTTAAATGTAGTGTTTTTTTATTCATTATTATAAACTATTACTACCAAAATTATATTACAATTTTCATTTAATGCGCCATTGTGCATGAAAAATAATGCATATAATTTTACATACAAAAATTGCAATCTATTGCTTAAAACGTAAATTTACAAAAACATGAAATATGAAAGTTAATTAATTCCGATCATCAAAACTCGGAGGTACATCCTGTATCCTTAGAATCTTGAAATTTGGTATGAAGGTAGTGTTTGGGATACAATGAAAGGGAAAATTTAAAAAATCCGGAAAATTTGGATAAAAAGTCGAAAAATCAAAAAACCGAGAATTTGGCACAGATGTCGATGTGATGCACGAACCAGGTTTGGCGCGATTTTTTAACGTCAATTTGGCGAAAGCCCGTTTTCCAATACCAGTTACAATATATATTTTTAAATTATTTTCTATTGTTTTAAAAAGTAAACAACAATAAATAAACGATAATTTCATTAATAACTATAGAACAAAACAATTGTACAATTAAAAAAAATAAAATAAAAGTAAATGAACAATTTATTAATAAATAAGCAACAGTAGCCGGGTTACCTTGTAAAATAAAGTAACGCCATTTTGGTGTCAATTAGGTACCCAAGTGCGTATCTGACATCTGTGCCCCGTATTTTATCTTCCGTAATCGAAATTCCC
Organism: Maratus speciosus; assembly: GCA_963932465.1. Classification (NCBI taxonomy): domain Eukaryota; kingdom Metazoa; phylum Arthropoda; class Arachnida; order Araneae; family Salticidae; genus Maratus; species Maratus speciosus. Next base: position 90,227,205 of record OZ010786.1, on the reverse strand, counting down.
GCCAATACTGTTGGTCATTGACCAGACCATCAACACGATAAAATACAGCGTTATCGGTTTTTAGTTACACGAAATAGGTAGGTCACGAATACGGTATAATTCATTTTAACTGACGAAAAACAAAATAATAATTTGTTTTACCAAATGTTGTTTTGGTGAATTTAAATATTTCTGCAAGTCAAATAATTCTGCAAGTACATTAACATTTCTTGATAAATAATTGCGCTTATGCTTTTGCTATATTTAAAACCACTACCATATTATTAGAAATATCGCTATAGTTTGATGCTATGACATACACCATAACGCAAAAATAACACGAATTTTAAAAACAAGAGAGTTTTTCTGCTAAACTTACCCGATATTTGATCGAATAGTTCACTTTTGCCGCCAACTATTGACATAAATAACAACTGTTGAATAAAGATAATTTTATTTTGCTAGAGCAAGGTAGTTTTATTTTAGCAAGAGTCACGAGACTTGGCTAATTTTTACATGAGATGTTTTTGATGAGATTTCCTTTTTCTAACTCTTGTACGTGTATTTCGGGAACCAATAGCGCACAGGCAAGCATGCGGCGCGCTTGCCTGTAAATTGTTGTTATTGATTAAGCAATCAATAACAATTAATTGCCCGCCCTCCTCATACCGAACTATGCACAATACATGTACATACTTATATACAGAGGTGTCGGTTACAATAACAGTATCGCGAGTTCAATGGTTTTTCCCATCTCAAAAAATGCCAAACGCGCCCAAAGAAGCTTTCACTTCAATAATGAAAGTATCAAGTATTTGTCTTTAACAATAAACACAACAGCGTACTGCAACGAAAATGTAAATTTTGTGTGTGTTCCTGTGTGAACGCCGGGAGAAAAAGTGAGTTTTAGCTTCTTTCTTCTTTTGCGGATTGAGCTGAAGAGGGAAAAGTTCCTGTCATTCACCGCTTGGCGCGCTAGTGTCTATGTGCCAAAATGCTAGCATGTCGGTTACGTAACAGTGTCTCCAAATCAGTGGTTTTTCTCCATCTCAAAAAAAGCTCAACGCGGCTAAAGAAGTTTTCACTTAAAAAAAAACGATTCTCTGGATCCGCCCCTGAACGGAAGGGGCAAAGTGTCAGTGATTTTATGGCTGAACTTCGCTCCTTAGCAATTCCTTGTCAGTATAAACAAGAAATGTTGAATACGATGTTAAGGGATGTTTCCGTAAGCGGGTTAAGGGATAGAGCTATATTAAGTAGACTTTTTGAGGAAGATGATATAGATATCGAGAATAACTGGAAAATTGCTTTAGCTATGAAGAAAGCCATGAAAGGGGCAAATGAGATAATGGGGAAATCTTTAGAAATTAAGGAATTTAGCGTGGGAAAAAATAAAGAGCAGTCAAAATTTGTTTCGCAAAGGAAAAACTTTGGAAAACAGAATCATTGGGGGAAAAAAGGAAAAAACAAATTGCACACGGTGTACGGCAACTAATAACGATAAACATTCCTGCAGATTTAAATTAGCTAAGTGACATTTTTGTCAGAAAATTGGGTACATTCAAAAAGCTTGTTTTGCCGCCAGGGGCGGATCCAGAGGGGGGGGGGGGCGGCGATACCGAGTGACATATAATCAACATAATCATAATTTCTGTTGCTCAAATCATTCCTTGCAGTTACTTATTAAATGAATATGAAATAATTAATGCGGTTTAAAAATATTACATACTCTCGATTATCCGACGTCCGATTAACCGAAACACTCGGTTATACAGCACTCTTATTATATAATCCCGTACTCTCCTCAAAATATGGTTTATTGTTATTTATTAGGTCTAAAAATTAAAAACGTTATACAACAGAATTTATTTATTAAATATCTTATTTTTTTTCTTTTTACTCTTGTACTACGGTAATTATTTATCTTATTTTTTGTTCTTTTAGTTATAGTGAAGTTTTAACAACGTTAATAATACAAGCCTGTGATGATTGTGTTTTTTAAATTTTGATAATTGATTTTGATGTATTTTTTAGCGCTGAATCCAAAAAAGACCTTCATTTTTAACCATCACGTCACGATTTTCGTAAATTTAAAAAAAATAGCGAAAATCTCTGAAAGCAATTTGTCAAAGCCTTAAAAAAAAGAAGGTAAATGGTTTAAATACATACAATACAAATTTTCCAGCCGCTAAAATAAAACAGGATACCGAGATGAACCCCATAGAAAAGATTAAAGGAAAAGCGCGAAGCAGAGCATGAGCGGTTCAAAGAAACTTCCACACATGGAATACAATTATAAGGATTTTAAATGCACAATATTTTACGTTTAATTGTAAAAATGCATAGTATAAGCAAAACTAGAATGTTGTGGCCATCACAAAACTTTCTTCTATATAAATCACGTCAATTAAATCGTTTAAATAGTACCAATTCATATCACAATATATCTGAATTTGAAGTTTGGTGAAAATTCATGCATTAGTTATTGAGATACAGCTGTGGCGGAAATTCTGAAAAATGCAGCATAGCAGCGCCACCTGTTGAGCGATTTGCACCAAAACATAAAGAGCACTAATTCATATCATGGTATACCTGAATCTGAAGTTTGTTGAAAATCCAAGCATTAGTTCTTGAGATAGAGCTATTGCGGAAATTGCAAAAAATGCCTAATAGCAGCGCCACCTGTTGAGCGATTTACACCAAAATCTATAAAATGTCTATTCATGTCAAGGACTAACTGAATCTCAAGTTTCATGAAAATCCGTGCATTAGTTCTTGAGATAGAGCCATTGCGGAAATCGTAAAAAATCCAGCATAGCAGCGCCACCTGTTGAGCGATTTACACCAACACGTAATCAGCATCAAGTCATATGAAGGACTAACGGACTCTGAAGTTTCATGAAAATCCGTGCATTAGTTCTTGAGATAGAGCCATTTCGGAAATCGTAAAAAAGGCATCATAGCAGCGCCACCTGTTGAGCGATTTGCACCAAAATCTCTAAATTGTCTATTCATGTCAAGGACTAACTGAATCTGAAGTTTCATGAAAATCCGTGCATTAGTTCTTGAGATAGAGCCATTGCGGAAATCGTAAAAAAGGCAGCATAGCAGCGCCACCTGTTGAGCGATTTGCACAAAAAACTAATCAGCATCAATTTGTATCAGGGACTAACTGAATATTAATTTTTGTTAAATTCCGTGCATTAGTTCTTGAGATAGAGCGCCCACAAAATTTGTGTCACATACACACAGACAGACAGACAGACAGACAGACAGACAGACTCACAGAGTCACAGACAGACATTTTGTAAAAACATGTTTTTTGGAATCTCTGACCCCTAAAACGTGTAAATCCGTCGAAAAGCGGAATTCGAAAATTTTCATGAATCCAATACTTTCTTCTTGTAAAGATAGAAGAAAGTAAAAAGGAATAAATTATTATGCAAAAAGTTACGTCTGTTTTATAGTAGCAGATTTTCGCAATATTTCGAGTTTTTAAAAATTTAAAAATTTGCGATTTGTGAAAAATCCTGACGTGATGGTATGGTAAAAAATAAAGGTCATTTTTGGATTCAGCATTAAACTAGTATGTTGTGGCCATCACAAAACTTTCTTCTATATAAATCACGTCAATTAAATCATTTAAATAGTACAAGAAATAAGAACGATTCAGCACCAATTCATATCAAAGTATATCTGAATTTGAAGTTGGATGGAAATTCGTGCATTAGTTCTTGAGATAGAGCTATAGCGGAAATTCTGAAAAAATGCAGCATAGCAGCGCCAGCTGTTGAGCGATTTACACCAAAAGTAAACAGCACTAAATGATATCAAGGTATACCTGAATCTGAAGTTTGTTGAAAATCCAAGCATTAGTTCTTGAGATAAAGCTATTGCGGAAATCGCAAAAATACAGCATAGCAGCGCCACCTGTTCAGCGATTTACACCAAAAATTAAACAGCACTAATTTATACGTTAATTCATGTGAAGGACTAACTAAATCTGAAGTTTGATGAAAATCCGTGCAATAGTTCTTCAGATACAGCTCTTGTGGAAATCGTGAAAAATGCAGCACAGTAGCGCCACCTGTTGGGCGATTTACACCAAAAATTAAAAAGCACTTATTTATATCAGGGACTAACGGAATCTGAAGTTTGATGAAAATTCGTGCATTTTTTCTTGAGTTAGAGCTATTGCGATAATCATAAACAATGCAGCGTACCAGCGCCACCTGTCGGGCGATTTTCACAAAAAAGTAATCAGCACCAAACTATATCTTGGACTAACTGAATCTGAAGTTTTATGAAAATCCGTGCAGTAGTTCTTGAGATATAGCTATTGCAGAAATCGTGAAAAATGCCACATAGCAGCGCCACCTGTTGGGCGATTTTCACCAAAAACTAATCAGGTCCAGTTTATATCAAGGTCTAACTAAATATGAAGTTTTGTGAAATTCCGTGCATTAGCTCTTGAGATAGAGCGCCCACAAAATTTTTGTCACATACAGACTCACAGAGTGACAGAGTGACGGAGTGACAGACAGACATTTTCTAAAAACCATCAAATCGTGTTCTGGGCATTCTAAAACGTATAAATCCGTCGAAAACCGGAAGTCGAAAATTTTCACGAATCCAATACTTTCTTCTTGTAAAGATAGAAGAAAGTAAAAATACACAAGAACCAATTATCGGAAGCTGAAAAACATAACCTTCACATCCATTTTTTAATATCAGATTTCTGAAAGAGGATAATATCTGAAAAAGGATCCCCTTCAGAAATCTGAAGGGGCCTTAACATCCTTGAAAGTCAAAATGTATATCTAAGTGGTCTGTGTACCTCTTCAATGGAGCGGATCCAAGGAAGGGGGGAGATTGCCCCCCCCCCCCTTGGATCAAAAAATATAAATCCATCGATTATCGCGAATTTCGACAAATGGTCACGAAAAAATTCAATTTCGTCAATCGTTCGCAGGTCAAAGGATCGCAAAAAAGTGTGAATTTCGTCAAAGGATGGCGCAAAAAACGCTAATTTCGTCAAAGGATTACGCAAAAAAGCGAATTTTGTCAAAGAAACGCGGAAAAAATGTGAACTTCGTCAAAAGATCGGGCATTTTGTCAATCGCGCAAAAAACGCTAATTTCGGCAAAGAATCATGAAAGAAATACGCGAATTTCGTCAAAGGGCCGCGGAAAAAACACACAATTAGCACCAGGAGGAGATTTCCCTAGGCGCGCATCCATTGGGGGGGTGGGGATAGATCGGGGCGGTCGCCCCCCCCCCCCAAGATATAAATTGAACACTTTTAACGGCAGTTTTCGCGGAACAGACAGACAAGCAAACGAGAACAAAATCACTTTTCGGGTGTCAATGGTAAACCTTACTGACGTTTCGGCAATTAGCGAACAAAAAAGGATCAAGTCCCGTCAAAAGGCATATGATACCATAATTTTTGGCACTATGGATTGAGTGGGGGACGATGCCACTTCGTGTACCTTTTGTTGAATCTCTACAACAGAAATTGACAACGTTATGTGGATCCGTTTAAAGAGTTGAATTTTTTTCATTCTTTCAAAGAAGCTGCAATTTTAATTTCTGTATAACGATATTTTTGAGGAGTTCTTTATTGTTTGAGAAAAGAATGGGATTCATAGCGATTTCCAAAGAAAGAAAGAAACAAGAAAAAGAAAAGTCTTTTAATAAATTCAAACATCTTAAGGTTTTCTGAAGAAAGCCACTAATGTGTAAAAAATGTACTATTATTGCCACCCACATTGGTAAATTTCAAGGGGCATTTGATGAATGAACAAAAAAGGATTTTGTCCTAGTCCTAGTCAGTTAAAAGCTGAAAGGCGTATGATGTGTTGATTTCTTAAAAACCAATTTAGTAAATTTGTTCTTCCTTTCTTTGCCCCGGTCGACCTCCCCCCCCCCCCGTGGATGCGCGCCTAGGGGTATCTCCTCCCGGTGCTAATTGTGACTTTTTTCCGCGGCCCTTTGACGAAATTCGCGCTTTTTCAGGGATTCTTTGGCGAAATTCGCGTATTTTTTTCGCGATTCTTTGAAGAAATTCGTATTTTTTCAGAGATCTGTTGACGAAATTAGCGTTTTTTCACGATTCTTTCACGAAATTAGAGTTTTTCCGCAATTGTTTGGCGAAATTCGCGGTTTTTCTGCGATCTCTGATGAAATTTGCGTTTTTCGTGGTTCTTTGACGAAATTCGCGTTTTTCCGCGCTTCTTTGATGAATTTCGTGTTTTTTCGCGATCCTTTGACGAAAGTCGCATTTTTTGCGCGATCCTTTGACGAAATGTGTGTTTCTTTTGCGATCTTTTGACCTGCGAACGATTGACGAAATTGATTTTTGGCGACCAATTGTCAAAATTCGCGATAATCGGTGGATTTATATATATATATTTTTTTTTTTGGGGGGGGGGGCGATTCCCCCGTGGATCCGTTCCTGTTTGCCGCAAATAAAAGGTTAAAAGTAAACGCGGTAAAACAAAAGCAGTTAGATAATCTGTATTCTAGTGAAAATGTTACCTCAATGTATTCTTTTGATTTGAACTCGTTAAAAGAGGAGGAGCAAAGAAAATCTTCTATATTGTTAACAGTAAATGTTGAAAACAAACCTGTGAGTATGGAACTAGATACTGGAGGGGCCATCTCGGAAATGAGCGTTAAAAAATTTCGTGAAACTTCGGAGAAAAAAATTCAACCCTCAAAAGTAGTTTTTAAAACACACAAGGTGAAATAATTGTACCTTTGGGATTTGTTACTGTTGAATACAAAAATCAGAAATTCAAATTAAATTTGTACATTGTTAAGGAAAATTTAGGTACAATTCTTGGCCGTTCTATATAGTATCAATTTGGATTGGAATTTTATAAAAGCAGTGAGAACATCTTATGAATATGATTTGAATAAATTGTTAGAAGAGTATAAAGGACTTTTCTACGATCAGTTAGGTGAAATTAATAATGAAGTAAAATTGGAACTTAAAATCCGATGTAATACCAAAATTTTGTAGAGCTAGACCTGTACCTTTTTCTTTAAAAGATAGGGTTAAACAAGAAATTGAGGATATTCCAAGTATGGGTTCGAGGGCTCAAAAAAGTCACGTGATACCGGTAATTTACCCAAGGAACTTCTAACTGATAAGAAGGGAAGATTCTACTGCTTTGCCTGATGAACTGTTTCATTCGGTAGCGGGGATTTACATTACACGTCTACGTAGCCTTCCCTTTTTTATGCTAGACGTTTTTACCTTGATCACGTGATCAAAACGCAGATGGAATATCCTCCATCGATAGCTTTGAAAAGGAAGGTATCATAGAGAGGGTAAACTTCGGATTGGGCGACACCAGTTGTCCCGGTTGAAAAAACTCATGGGCTATACGCTTATGTGTAGATTACTCTGTTACCGTAAACCAAAATATATTATGGTACAACAACATCCTTTACCAAAATTAGAGGAAATATTTTCAAGCTTAAATGGCAGTAAACATTTTTCAAAAATCGATTTTAAACATGCATATTTACAAATGAAAGTGCATCACAGTCAAAAGCTCTTAACGATAACTACTCATAAAGGGTTATATATGTAAAAGACTTATGTATGGTTTAAATTCTGCCCCAGCTATTTGGAAAAGATATAGTGATGGTCTTTTTCGCTATAGTCTTACTATAGCACCTAGAATATATAGTATGGAAATCGGCTATCCCCGTAATACTTAAAAAAGCGCTAAAATATTGTACCCCTTAAATGTGCAATGATACTGCTGCAATGGACTTTACCCACGAATGGCAACAGCCACGCCTCTGCGGCAATATACCCTCCGAAAAAGATTGTTTATTGGACGAAGGGGAAGCAGAGTTAAAATGTTCTTCACGCCTATTGGTAATTTTGCTTCGGCTTACCCGCGGCTGACGTCACATGGGTAAAGTCCATATGCAGATCGCAGCGACATCTGCAGGATATTTTCTACAACTGCAAGAAATTGCTATTCTATACAATGTAATACTAGTAATACGAAAATCCCGCAGATGTCGCGGCGATCAACACTTGGGATTTTAGCAGTATCGTCGCACAGTTAAGGGATACAAATTTTTAGAACTGTTTGGATAGCATATTTCCACACTAGGTATTCTAGGCGCTGTAGTCTATGCAATGTAATACGAAAATCCCGCAGCGATCGACACTTGGGATTTTAGCAGTATCATATCGCACATTTAAGGATGCAAATTATTAGCATTGTTTGGATAGCATATTTCCACACAAGGTATTCTATAGGTGCTGTATCACAACCTCGATCACAACTGTCCAGTTGACCTCCAGCCGCGCCCATAATCATCTCAGCTACCAATCACAGCTGCTGTTCAACGGTTGTTTGACCTCCAATGGTCGATTTGTAACGTCATATGAAAATGCCCTATCAAAAATAGTAATATATCGTAGTTTTTGCGTGTATTTTCCGACATGAAAGAACTTTGGCTTACCACTCTAAAGCAGGGAACCCACATGCGGAAAAATATAGACGGAAATCTGCAGCGGCAAATTTTCCTGCTACGCCAAATTTCCGACTTAAGTAGGGAACCCACATGCGGAAAAATATAGACGGAAATCTGCAGCGGCAAATTTTCCGCTACGCCAAATTTCCGACTTGGAAATGAGAATCGCACTTGCGTTTTTCGCTGGCGCTTCCGCGTTAACTATTGCGCATGTCTGTGACAAACCTACATAGTTTGATTTCTACAGATACCGTCGCGGAAAACGGAAAAAGTTAAAACATGTTTAACTACAATTCCGCTGCGTTTTCGGATTTGTACGCGGCAAATATGGGGTCAATTTGCCGTTCCGCTGTCCAATTCCGTCGTATTTTTCCGCATGTGGGTTCCCTGCTTAAGTGCTGGAATCACGAAATTTCACAATTTATTTTTAGAAATTCTTAAATAAGTTTATTTGAGATGAAGTGAAATAGATAAGCAGGATTGTAATCCCTTTAACTATTATGACAGGTGCCCTAATAACTTTGGGTGGGAAAGTTTTGATAGATAATAACAACAATAATATGTGCCTTTTCTTTCGTAAAAAAATTCCTGCTAGAGATGGATGTAAAACAAACATAAAAAAAAACCCGTTATCATTTAGCTAGAATCACGAAATTTCATAATTTATTTTTAGAAATTCTTTAATAAATTTACGTTTTGATAGATAATCGTATGTGCCCCCCCTTTTTTTTTGGATAACCCGTTTACCCGTTTTCACTTAAATAATCTCAACACAAGAGATTTTCTAAAGTGATCAATAAATTCGGAATCCGTTTCTGATCCTGCAAAAATTGCAAAATTTTGAATAGTTATAAATAAAAGTTATTTGAAATCTATTTTATCAAATTTATCAGAATGAAATAATGTTAATTTCTGTTGTGTTCCTACTTTTTAAAGGCAAAATTAAAAATATATTCAGTTACATGTTTCATCGTTTTATTTTAATTACGAAAAAACAGTCAGATCAGCAGATTATTCGCTTACTGAAACATTTCATCAAAATAAAAATCGACATTGCTTACCTAATACATTTTAATTATATATTAATTGAGTCATGAGCCTGAAATTTATAAAGACATAAAAAGCCTTTAACGCCAAGAAGATTGCTTACGATATGAGACAGTAGTGACATCTAGTAGCTCATCTATTTGTCGGCTGTCAACTGGCTTCCTGTCGTAATGGAGTTGCGTATTAGAGAGAAATTGGGCTTTACACATGGTCGCCATTTTCGGGCTGAAAATCGGTGAATTTGTTTATTAAGGCTATTGTTTTGCCGGCATTAATTCTGCTGCTTAAATTATTTATCATTCTGTGATCTCATTATGATCAACTACATATGTTGCTTCACGATAAATATATACCCTTCTCTGTGAATCTACAAGCGGTGGTGGTATTCCACATAGAAGTGAAGTGTACAAATTGCATTTTTTGCGTTCAGTGCATTTCTATCATGGCTGACAGTGACAAGACGTTAATCGGAGATGGTAATCTTAGCAATAGTAATCGAAAATCCAGTGCCCCTAGCATTGTTCCTCATTCAACAGGAACTGTGCATTCAGACACACACCCCACACATCATGTTGCTATGAGTGAACCTTCTACTTTGAAAAGAAAACAAACATCATTTCAAATTACTAGTGTAACTGTTAAAGGCTCCCGTTTGAGTACTGACGGGGGTGAAGATAGTGCCGATGATTTAGACGAAAGTCATACAGAAGATGCAAATTCAGACAATTTAGACTGCTCTCGAACGACAGACGTAGACAATGACCAATTATCCGAAGAATGTAGTAACGTACACAACGACGAATCGTCAGTCCATGTTCCATCCATTCCTGAAACATGCAAAACGGAAATGCTGGTTAAGAAAGATGCACAAATGAATGCTAATAATTTTCCATCCGAATCTTCCAAAGATGATAAACAAATGCCACCATCCGAAGAAAACCAAAGTCAGCATGTCGTCAATCCGCCACCTCTTTTAGATCAGTGGCAGCATAGGTTTAGAGTTGTTAAAATTGTTAGTAGTGAACCATTTAAACGAGGCAGGTGGTTGTGTATGGATTTCATGGATCCTCCAGCCCCTGCTGTAGAAGCAAAGCCAGAAGTTTCAGAATCAACCACCAGCTCTAGCACACAATTATTACCTAGCACTTGTTTTCCAAGTACTGTAGCTACAGACAGAGTTGCACATATTTATGAAATTTCTCCAAGTGATGCTTATCCTGGCAGCATATCAGTAGCTGTTGGCCCTGATCATATACAACAACCAATGTATGGAATATTTCTTCCTGTCAATAATGGTCAGTACCCTTTTATTACTGGAATTAATACTACTGCAGTGTCTATGCAAAGTGAGGTTAAACAATCAGAACCTCCACAATCTGCAACTTCAACTCCTCTTGTGATTCAACAATCACAACATTTTAGTACTAGCCAAACAACTCTTACTGAAGCCCAACCATCATTTCCATCTCAACAGTCGCAAGCTGTAACAACGTCTGTATCCCAAAAACCTGTACAGCCTCCTGTGGCAGCTCAGGTAATTACACAACACCAATCTCAAACTACTGTTCAAGCACCAACACCTGCCATTTCTGTACAGCAAACAGCTGTTAGTGCTCCAGTAGCACAAAGTTGTACTGGTACATCTGTAACATCTACACAGTCTGCAATACCCCCTCAATCCCAAATAACTCCAGAGTCTCAACAAGCTATGCAACAACGGGTTCAACCTTCAGTTGTTCCACAGAGTCATTCAGTGCCTGTCAGCACTAACCAGAATATTTCATTAGCTACTCCGAATGCTACTTTAATCTCTTCTGCTTCCCAAGTTAGTGATTTACTGCAGACTGTTGTAAATCCTCAAATTCCAGCAGGTTCAAGTATGCCTGTTGCACAGACTTCTAATGTAGGAACTCAAGCATCTGCTGCTGCTGCTGCTGTAGTATCAAACATTCCAGATGTTTCATTAGCATCTAGTATCAAAAAGCAAGAGCCAGCAGCAGTTCCTAGTCAAGTTGTTCAGAATCATGCCGAGGTTAAGGAACTTGGCACACCTCCTTCAACAAATCCTCAATTGTTGCAAGAAGTGGCCAGTGAAGTTCCCACTGCGAAAAGTGATATCAATGGAGAAGATCCTGAGAGGTTTGTCATTAATATGTTTTATAGGTTATTATCCTCCTTATTTAAGAGATTTTATTTGTATCTTTATCATCCTGAATTTAAGTTTATAATGTAATGTTTACATAAGTTTTATTAGAAAATTCGTGTAGCAAATATGAATATAGACGATCTGGCACAACAATTCATTAGATGTAATGTGGATTCAACAAATTTTATATCAATTCCTTTAACCTTCTTCATTGCTACGCACCAGATATCAGGCCCAATTGTATCTTTTACACTTTCAGAAAAACAGGATTTTGGATATGGTAAGGGTTCTGCTTGAAATGCAATAACAAGAGGCAAAATGGTAGTCATCAATATTATCGTGTAACCAATGCCTTGCTATTTCTTGCTTCTCTTCATAAATACTTTTACCCATGCTGACAGGATTCAGCATATTAAGCCAGAAAATGAACTGGGGTAACATTTTCATTAAATCGAGACTATCATTTTAAAATAAGTTTCAAGATCTTTCTCTTTTAGCAATCTTAACCATTCGTCGCATGCATCAGATATAGTAGCATCTTCTTTTTGAAGTTTATCTAAAGCAAGGGAAATAAATTGATTTTGTAAATATTTTACTCCTTTGTATATGCCTACATTGTTAATGATTTTAACAATGTTATCATCAATATTATCCTTCATGCTCATCTGTACTTTTTCATTTCAATAACATCTTCATTATTGAACTAACTTTGTTTGTAATATCTTGTCCTACAAGATTCAAGTAATGTGCAGCACATCCATAAGAAATAAACAGTTCATCTCTTCTCTATATGCATTTTTAAAATCTTCTCTCATGCGTTTCATCTTGTTTTCATTGTCACTTACAAAACTTCTTACTTTACAAACTTATTTTCTACATTTCTACCTCTTCTTTAGCATCAGCTGCTAGTTTTAAACAATACTGGGCAGTTTTTTTAGATACCCCTGTACCAACAGCTGAAAGGAAGAATGACTTTTTCCCTGTTGATATGCAATTAACAATGAAAGGGCAGTTATTGATCTAGCTTTCTTATTGTATTGCATAAGCATATTTTACTAATGAGCCTCCTTAACTTACCAGTGTATTATTTTTTTAAATGCCTGTTACTTTTATTACTTATTAAGTTACTTTTAATTGGAAAGAAAAAATTATTAAAATTAAGACCATTTTTAACAGTTTTGACTAGTGATGGGCGATTTCGATTTTTTTAATCGATTTAATCGATACTATGGCCAACTCGATTTAATCGATACTATAAATTTTTTAATCGATGTCTCTAAAGGTCATATCATTTTCATTTTCCTTCAAAAATTTAAGGTCAAGTAGTTGCATGTCCGATCCCAAAACTTTCTTCTGTCTCATAAATGTTAAAACTTCAAAATTCACTATCACAGTGTCAAATTTAAATAACCTATACCCATCATGAGGATCCAAAAGTATAGGTTCGTTGAAATATGTGTATTTAAAAAATATATGTAAGAATCCCATTTTCCTAACAAATCATTGAATTTCGGCCCACACCCTCGTAGATGTCCGCAACGGAAAATCCCAGTTCAAAGGGCATAAAAGCGACACCTGCTGGGTAGTATACACCCAAGCCTAATAAGGATCTGTTTATACGACAGTGTAACAGAATATGAAGTTTGATTAAATTCCGTGCATTAGTTTTGAGATATGGCTATCATGAATATCGTGAAAAAAGCAGTATAGCAACGCAGCCTATTACATGATTAACACGAAAGACTCAGAAAAAACAACTTACGTCAATGACTAACAGAATATTAAGTTTGATGAAATTCCGTTCATTACTTCTTGAGATGTTATCGCAAACATTGTGTAAACCCTGAAAAACAGTGTTGAATTCAGGGGCTGGTACGGGTGGACCCCCCCCCCCCTCCCCCGGAACATTGAAATGTCCCCTAGGGAGATTTGAGATTTTATGCTTAATGGACGAAAGTCCAATCCTCCCCCCCTCGTAACTCTAGAATGTTCCTCTCCAGAACCAGTGAAATCCCCCCCCCCCCCCCCCCCGGAGAAAAATGTCTGAATTCAACACTGTTGATAAAAGCAGCATGGCAGCACAATTTGTTATATCATTTACACAAAAACCTAATCATGGATAACTTATAGCATTGTCTAACAGAATATTATGTTTGATGAAATTTCGTTCATTAGTTCTTGAGATATTATCCCTAAAATTGTTTAAATCCTGAAAAACGTGTTGAATTCAGAGGGTGGCCCGGGGGGATGACATTCCTCCCCCCGCAACAAAGCATAAAATCTCAAACTTTCTGGGGGGCATTTGAGTGTTTCGGGGGGAGGAGAATGTCACCCCCCCGGGCCACCCTCTGAGTTCAATACGTTTTTGTACATTAAAAATTGATGAAATTTCGTTCATTAGTTCTTGAGATATTATCCCTGACATTATTTAAATCCTGAAAAACGTGTTGAATTCAGGGGATGGTCCGGGAGGGTAGCATTCCTCCCCCCCCCCCCCCCCCGCAACATTCAAATGCCCCCCAGAAAGTTTGAGATTTTATGCTTTTTGTACATTAAAATGTACAAAAGTCCAATCGCCTCCCCCTCTGAACTGTCCCTCCCGGAGAAAAATGTCTGAATTCAACTCTGCTGGTAAAATCAGCATAGCAACGCCCCCTGTTGGGCGATTTATACCGAAACCTAATAAGCAGCAATTTATGCCAACGTCTAACTGAATGTGGTTTTATGAAAATCCGTGTATTAGTTCTTGAGATAGAGCTATTGCGAAACTCGGGAAAAATGCAGCATAGCAGCGCCACCTGCCGGTAGATTTACATCAAAACCTATTCCTCAACAACTTATGTCAACGTCAAACTGAATCTGAAGTTTGGTGAATATTCGTGCATTAGTTCATGCGATAGCAATCTTGCGGAAATCATGAAAAATGCAGCATAGCAGCGCCACCTAATTGAGCAATTTTCACCAAAAAGTAATCAGCACCAATTTATATGAAGGTCTAACTGAATCTAAAGTTTCAACAGATTCCATGCATTAGTTCTTGAAATAGACCGCTCACAATTTTTTTGTCAGAGACAAACAAATAGACAGACTGACAGACAAAAAATTTATAAAAATAGTCAAATCGTATTCCAGAAAAGAACTTCTAACACTATAAATCCTTAGAAACCGGAAGTCGAAAATTTTCACGAAAACAACACTTTATTTTTCTAAAGACAAAAGAAAGCAAGAAAAGATGAACGCATCGATTCTGCCCTTGGATCAGAAACGGTGAATCGATTCAGTTCAGATTCGATGCCGATGTCGATCTTCAGATGCAATCTTCAGAATCGTTACTTTTTTGATTTACTTCAATTCTTTAGATGCAATGTCGAATCGTTATGCTTTGATTTACTTCAATTCAAATCGCATCGCGGTCGATCCACGGTTCGGGTTGAATCAATTCTTCCAATTTTGCTGTCTTAGTGCCAGAATTGCTGTAAAATTTTGTATAAGAGCCTTTTTTTACTTTCTAGGTTAAATCAGTGTTGAATGCAGGTATTTTTCTCAGGGAGGGATTTATGCGACCCCGGTCGGGATTTGGGGGGGGGGGGGTATTTCAGAGTTCCGTAATGGGGGGGGGCACATTTGTCCATTAAAAAGCATAAAATCTCAAAACTTACGGGAGGGACATTTCAATGTCCCGGGAGGGATGTCCTCCCGGGCTACCCCCTGAATTCAACACTAGGTTAAATCATTATACTTTTGTTTAGAAGCCTAGTTATTCAGGTTACTAGTTTATTATATTGTATTTTTCAAGTTCGTCTCTTCTAATCTCTCCACCCCCCTCTCTCCTTTTCCTCGCTAATCTTAATTTACAGGGCCGTTCAAAATTTGCATGCAATTTTTAAAATGTCCAATTCTTGTTCTATTTTATTATAAAGCCACATTTTGAAACCTTGACCAAAGATACTTTTGAGGTCGCCCCTCCGACCGTTTGGGGCTTACCTGCTCCCTCGGGGGGGGGGGATATTTTTTGTTTCTTCCAAACCATATCGTATAACATATCGTTAGAAAGCTTTTAATGTGATCTTTTATTTTCTGTTTCTAGCCTTCCTTCTTTTTGGTAAGGGTCAATCGTGCTCCAACTTTTGTATTGATATTTTTGACAGTAATTTCAAAGGAATATATATTTATTCTTTCGGATTTACTGTTTTAAAGGCAGAACTGCTGTCAAATTTCGCATAAGAGCCTTTTTCTTTCTAGGTTAAATTGTAATATTTTTAGTTTAGGATCCAAGTTATTTGGGTTACTAGTTTATTAAGCTGTACTTTTTCAGTTCGTCACCTATACCCCCCCCCCCCCCCCCGATCCGAATTTTCTTAATTATGGTCCAATTTCA
This sequence comes from Maratus speciosus, assembly GCA_963932465.1. Classification (NCBI taxonomy): domain Eukaryota; kingdom Metazoa; phylum Arthropoda; class Arachnida; order Araneae; family Salticidae; genus Maratus; species Maratus speciosus. The sequence goes on along the minus strand of OZ010786.1, from coordinate 90,211,147 downwards.
ATGGGACCTTTTTTGACATTCTTCCCGAATCATTTGTTTACCAACTAAACACTGATATTATATCTGCAGCTCTTGGTGAGCACTATTTATGAATGGTAATAACAAATTTCATCTCTTTTCCATTTTAAACTTATCATTCTTGGTTTAAAGCCACGTGACTCAAGGTTCTCGTTAGTTAAGCCGTATTTTCACCCTTAAGTTTGTCAAAGTGTTTGTGTAAGTTGTATTATAAAAAATTCAGTCGTTTACAACCAAACTTACTGATTTATGATACTTTGAATTTTATGAAATTTCGGAGCTTTCCGAAACTAAAGGATCCCCTGTATGTTATTAATTTTTTTCAAGGGTGTAGGTATGAAAATACGTGCTAAAATGCTTTAAAACCTTTTTTTTCAAATAATATATTTAACAATTTAAACAAAGTGATTCCCAAGAATTTTGTACTGTTTTAAAAGGGGACCACATCTTAGAATGTAAGGGGCGTAAAAATTCGAAACTTGGACAGGGAACAAAAGAAAAAATTCTCCTTTCAGAAATTCGAAAAAATATTATTTTAATTACAAGCTGAGATATTAATTATTATTTCACTAATTGGTTTATTTCTATTAAATGCTTTTTTTTAAAGGCAGTCACGTGATTTTTTATAGCAGCATTAACGCTTTCTACCGTTTAGCGTGCGGTTCTTTGACGGCGGGCTGAGATAATTACTACTTTTTCAATATAAAAAAATTTAAGTGTTCATACCACTATTTTCGAATAGTAATTTCACAAATATCTTGAATTCTTGCTTAAGACTACCACCCCCTAGACTAATGTATCTTCGGATAGGTTGTATAAAGGAGTTTCGTTTAGATACACTTTTGTTTTTAATAGACTGCGCTCCCTGGTGGTGGAATATAGAACTAACAGACCGCGATTTCATTTAAAGTAGAAAATCTAACAAGGCGATCTGTTCGAAACTTTAAAGATAGTTTATAACACATAAGAAAAAGTTTAAAAAAGAATGGTGCGAAAATTTCGGGAGGAGGGGGGGGGAAGAGGCCGCTAGAATTTTTTTTAAACCTTAGCGTTCCTTACCGTTTTAGGTGGGGTTTTTTGACGGAGTCCTGAGATAAATGCTACTTATTAAATATAAAAAAGTCAAAAGTTTAGTTACCACTATTTCCGAATAGTAATTTCGGCAAATAGCTTAAATTTTTGATCAAGATTGCCACACTCTTGAGTAATATATCTACTGATAGGTTGTTTAACGGAGTTTCGTTCACAGTTTTGTTAGGAATAGAGTGCGCACCCTGGTGGTGGAATCTGGAACCAACATAACGCGATTTTGTTAAAATTAGGAAATCTAACAATGCGATCTGTTTTAAGCTTTAAGATTGTTTATAATACATGATAAAAAATTATAAAAAAGAATGGCGCGTCACATTTCGGGGTGGGGGGTGGGGGGGTGGATAGAGGGGAGGGGCAGAACAAAATTAGAAAATATAACAGGGCGATTTGTTTGAAATTTTAAGATAGTTTATAACACATAATAAAAAATTTTTAAATGATGAATGTCAAAAATTGGTGGTGGGGGGGGGGTGGGGGGGAGGTGAGCGCGTTTTTCTTACCCGGTGGGCAAAGTGTGGGCGGGGGGGGGGGTACACCTATACGATGCTGTAGGCAGCGGGAACCCGGTTCACGGTTCGTTCGCTTCGAGATTTCATATTAGGCGGAACCCGCTAGTTACTAGCTATAATGTTAAAGATTTCCAAGCAATATACATGTGCGTCCACTATCCTTCTAAGACAGTAAAATTAATTGATTTTTATTTCTTCTGAGAAAACTAAATTTTCACGTCTTGCAGCGACAATTTTTTTTTTTTTTTTTTTTTTTTAAATAAAAGAACTTTAATAAACTTTGCTAGTTACATTATTAAACTCAAATTGTAAGAATACTAAATCGGTTCTTATGGCAACGTGAATTATGTCCCTGAAAATTTAAATTTTAATTCAGGCTGGAAGAAAATCACAATGATTTAATTACAGGGACAGTCAAAAGTTTTCCGTTACATTACGGGCAATGGAAAAAATTATTTCAAGTGCATTTTAAGGATGTTACAGACTTTCGAACAGAATGAAATTGATACGCACTTATGAAGTGCACTGTTATAGTACGAGCGCACCACATTTGCCACGTTTGACGCGCAATTTCCAACTTGTATTTAACCGAGACCTTTCTTAAAAAATAAATTTAAATAAAATCTAAATTACAATATTAGTAAAATTACATCTTAAAACTAATAATTTAAAAGTTAAAAACTTTATTATTTGACTCAAAGGTCTGTAATAGCTTACGACTGGGCCCCTGACTTTGTCTACCCTCTAAATGTGAGGTATGGGAGGTGGTCGCTACGGCTCTTTGATTCGCTAAGTTTTGAAATTAATATTTTTGAGCTTATCTGTGCGAATCTGTGACTATCGAAATATCGATTCAAGTGGGTTGTTCTCTACAATACTTGCAAATTTGGCCAGCAGTCTGACTTGAATGATGCATATGTAAATTTTCATAAAAATTAGATAAATGCTAAGAAATCAGTCAATTATTGAAGATTTTAATAGCAACAGAAATTGTTTTAAAAATTTGACTTAACAAAAAAAATAAAATAAAAATTTGTGGAAAAAATAAAATAAAAAATGTGAGGGAATGACAAGTGAGGGAATGATGAAATAAGACATTTTTACTAGTTGTAGGGGGAAAATGCAAAATTATGAAGAAATCCAAACTGTTTCCTTTAAGAGAAACACTTAATATATAATGTATGATAAAATTAAAATTTTTGATATTTACAAAAAAATTAATATTCTGTGTGAGGGAATGACTGCTAATAAAAACGCTTCCGGATATACTGACTAAAAAAAAATTCTGTAAAATTAACAAAATCTTACACCACCAATTTATGTTGCTGGACTGACAAGTGCTCAAAATAGCTTCTTCTCTGTGAAGGATGCTAGACTGCTACTGTTCATTAGTGGTAGATATTTGAGATAATAGCAATGTGTGAGGGAATGATGGTCTAACATGGGGAAACATATAATTGATTGAGTAGACTATATAATAATAGTAAAAATTAATATTTTTATTATTTTTTGTAATGTATCAAATAAGAACTTTATTTTGCTTAGGGTATTTTTAATTATTTTTATTTCTGGATGGAAAGAAATAGGCAATAAAATTGGGTAGTACAGGTGGGGGAAAGGTGAGGGAATGATGTTTGCATGATATATATTATATTTTTAAATACTAAATTTATTTATTTTTAAATTTTACTTTCTGCCCCTAATAAACTATGTTTAGATCTTCTAATAAAAATAAAAATAAATAAAAATGTAATAAAATTAAGAGCATTTATATGGCTGGGAAGCACTTTTTGCACTATTGCAGAGAATAACCCAAGTATCGATTCTAGAATTTGGGAATCGATTCTTATTGTGATCGATTCAGTTTTATACGATGTCGATTTGAATCGATTCCTGAATTTTCCAGAATCGCCCATCACTAGTTTTGACCATTTCTGACCAATTTTGGACGGTTAAAACCACTTTTATCCAGTGTCCTGGTCAAAATCACAACCCTGATTTAAATACTATGCAAACAATTTTTGCCCATATACAATAATGTAATGGAATACTTTTGAGTGCCCCTGTAAATGAACTATTAATCCCACATACTTCATATACAATACCAAACATGCTTTAGTGACCCTAAATAACCTTTATCAACTGCAAGAAAATCCAAGTATATTTACAGGAGTTAGAGCGTTGACTGACAAATTGAATGCATAAGCTTTTCAACTTTGTTGGAAAGTGTTAAAAAGAGCAGGGTACTGCTGGTGAGAAAAGGGCCTTTAATTTTTTAAGAATACATTTTGGATTCTTAAGGGTACTTTTCAGATTTTTAAAGGCAACCTTTCGATTTTTAAAGTCACTTTTTTCTTTTTTACGGCGTTGGCAAGAAAGTGTTTTTTTTTTTTTTTTTTTTTTTTGTAAAAAAAAAAAACTTTATTTGGTTTAAACCAGGTTTTTAAAAATAATTTCCCATTGCATACAGATGCATATCTGCTGATAAAATAAACATTGTTGGATATTATAGGGTAGATGTGCCAGTAATGGACACCCTTAAGGAATTTCTTTTTAAATTATTTTTTTATTAATAGTTATAATTATTCCAGTTTTTTTTTTTCAATATTATATTAACCTTTAAACAATATTTAACCATTCCTATAGTCTCATTTCCTAATATGAATCGAAATTTAATTTTAAATAGCAGAAATATATCAAAACGCCCAGTAATGGACACCCCATAAAAAGTAATAAATATAATTGTTTTTATGACTGTATTTATAACCAGAATTTATTGCAGGGCTGGCTATTTGCCGGCAAAAAAGGGTTTCTGCCTTGCCAGTGGCAGAAACTGGTTATAACCGGCAGAAACTGGCAACAACTGGCATAAACACATTTCATGACATAATATGAGACTTTTTTACTAGTATTAAATTTCTTAAGTACATTTTATTCCGTATAAATAACAAATGAAATATTGTGGGTAGTTTTAATTAAAAAATAAATAGATTTGTATTAGAAAAAATGAGTAATGTAACAGATAAAATTTTTGTTATAGTATGGTTATATAATTTTATATGTAAACAATTATTAGAGTATTTTAAAATTTCAGTTTAAAAATCAAATACAAAACTATATCCAATACTTATTTCAAATTAAACAATGAAAAGAAAAGAAAAATATTCAATACTTGCTCAAAATAATTTTCTGTAATTTAACGTATTAATTTAATAATAACACTATAAATTATCTCTCATAGAAATGTTATAGTTATATGCGGATCTTGTAATTCCATGAATTTAAAAAACATTTCATTTAAATACAGTATTCAAAGGAACAAATCTGACTTTTTATTTTTTCAATTTAAGACTGTTATAAGCATAGATCAAACTGTGCGAATTTTAGTAAAAAAGCTAAAATCTTTAACAATGATTTTACGCACAAACAACGTACAGACACGACAAAAAACGATTATATGGGATATTTTTGTCATGTCTGTATGTTATTTGTGCATAAAATCGTTGTTAAAGATTTTAGCTTTTTTATTAAGACTGTTAGTTGAAAATGTTCCAACCACATTTTGCACTTACAAAACAAGCAACTACAAAGGTTCAAAGCAGATTTGATACAGTAATAACCGACTACCATATGCTAACTTATTTATTTCATCCTAAATATATGGGATCAAAATTGACATATGAGCATAAAGAAAAGGCAAGGAAATTGCTTTCTGATATTAATCCCAATTTTGTGCCACATATAATATCCTTTGAAGCAAAATAGACTCCTGCCTTAGAAACATATTTCTCCAAGGAAGCCCTAGAACAGGGTTGGCGAACCTATGGCATGCGTGCCAGAGTTGGCACGTAAGCTAATTTTTCTGGCACGCGAAAAAATTTAATTTCGTAATTGTTATACAGATAAAATCCATTTTTTATTTCTGTTATAACCAATAAAATTTTTTTACATACGGACAGTACACAAATAATGTAATTATTTCTTGCATGAATTAGCACATCAGAATAATTTTCTTTTCCTGCCATGCTATGCAGCATTTTCGCCATATATTTTGCCTTTCTGTACGAATTTAAAAAGCTGTAGCTTTCAAATTAATTTCGTTTGACAGTGACTGCAATAAAATGGCAAATGAATTCAATTCAGCTATGTATATTTGTAAAAATAACAAAATATGAACCAGATATAGAGCATTTTCCATCGAACGTACAACAGCAAAAATCTCACTAATACATTATTAGCACATTGTTTAATGCAACTTGGAAAGTTATAACCGAGATGTTGCATTAATAATAAGTTAAAAATTAATGAAATAAAATCTGGCATTTCCCCCCCTTCCCCTTATTACAATACATACCGCATAAATAAATCCTATTTACGAATTAAAAAATGACTCATTTAATGGCTGATACAGAAAAATAAATCGCATTTCGATTTTTAATATTTTTTAATTATTAATACATGAAAGCAACTGATTTTATAACCAATAATTCGTAAAAACATCGTACTCTTCAAAATTATTTTTTCATAAGTTTGGCACGTTGCATTGTTGATAGATATTGTTAGTGAATTTTTGGCATGCGTACGTGAAAAGGTTCACCCAGTCTGCCCTAGAAAATGTCTTGCCCTTACCTTCTATGTGATGGTCATCTTTAAAAAAGAATACTGGTGAAAATGAGGATTTTTCAAATTTGCATCCTCAATAATGACATTGCCAGCAAGTAATGATAGTCTTGAAAGAATATTTTCAAACTTTTCTTTCATTCAAAACAAAGAAACAGTGTGTTCAGAAAGATTAGCAAAATTTTGTCCTATGCTATGAATGTTCTGTGGAAAAAGTAATAATAGTATATTTGAGTGGCAATTTTGTTCTTTCAATATTGTAAAATAATTGTGCAAGATATTTCATTAAACTTTTTTTCTGTTATTTATTGTGCTTCAATTATTTACTTATACATTTTCATAATAATCATAATCTTTAAGTTATTGCATTGCATTATTTATTTAAAAATACTCTGAAAAATACATTTGTTAAAATATCACAGATTTTTTTGTAAATTTCTTTGTTTACTTTTAAATAAAAATTCAACTCTAAACAATAATATAAAATAGTTAAACTTGTACAGCATCAGACTACCATTGAAAATTTCTGTTTTTCAAGTGAAAAAAAAAATTAGTACCTATTATTATATACACAAAGTATATTTATATGATAATTTTGAAACTTTTTTACAACTTTGAATAACATTCATAATCTTTAATTTTAATGTAATTGTTTACACATCAAATACATGTATGAATTAAGAATCATTGCACATTAAAGTTCTTATTAATATTATTTCTGAGTTTCTGCCAGTTTTTGCCACTTACTGGCAGAAACTAGTTTCTGCCATGCCGGTTTTAACCGGTTATAACCGCTGGTTTTAACCACTCTGGCAGAAACTTGCCAACCCTGATTTATTGTATACATACTAATGAAACAAAATAGTTATTTTTCAAATAAATTTAACAATTAGGATAAGGATACCAGTAATTAAGGAAATATTTGCGATAACTAATTGCTTTCAATCAATTTGTGAAATCAATCTGTTTGCATGAATTATTGTAATTATCAGAAGATCGATGTTTTAATTATTTTTGATGCACAGTTTAAAATACTAAATTTCAGGCAATTATAGCTATTGAATTATTGAAATAGTGGGGGATTTAAAGGGTAATTAAAAAAAAGTTTTAACAATTAATATTTCCGAGACTACTTTATATCATTTATAGTAATTTATATTACAAGTATGAAAGAAATGATATTGTGAATTCAATATTTTAAACTGATGAGATATGTAGAACTGATGTTTGAGGCCACTTATCTGCAGATTTACTAGTTTCCTGATAAAGATGAAAATAACCAGTCACCACTCGGCGATTAAAAATATGGAAAGTACCGGCCAAATGCAGGATTTTCCAAAGGGATTTCGTCAAAGAATCGCGGAAAAAAAAACCCGCAAATTTTGACAATAGATCGCGAAAAAAGCGAATTTCATCAAAGAATCGTGAAAAAAAAAACGAAAAATTTGTCAAAAGATCTCTAAAATATCACCCATTTCGTAAAAGGATCGCAGAAAAACCCAAATTTCGTTAAAGGATCGCTCAGAAACACAAAGATCGCGAAAAAAATGCACATTTCGTCCAAAGATTACGGGAAGAAATGTAAATTTCGTCGAAGGATCACGAAAAAAACCCAAATATCGTGAATGGATCGCGGAAAAATGCAAATATCGTCAATAGATCATGAAAAAAACGCAAATATTGTCAATAGATCGCGAAAAAAACGCAAATATTGTCAATAGATCGCGAAAAAAACGCAAATATTGTCAATAGATCGCGAAAAAACGCAAATATTGTCAATAGATCGCGAAAAAAACAAGAATTTTGTTAAAAGATAGCGAAAAAACTGCACATTTCGTAAAGGATCGCAGAAAAACCTGTATTTCATCAAAGGATCGCAGAAAAACCCGAATTTCGTCAAAGAATCGCGAAAAAACGCAGAATATTGTCAATAAATCACGGAAAAACGCAAAATATCGTCAATGGATCGCGGAAGAAACGCAAAATATCGTCGATGGATCGCGGAAGAAACGCAAAATATTGTCGATGGATCGCAGAAGAAATGCAAAATATTGTCGATGGATCGCAGAAGAAATGCAAAATATTGTCGATGGATCGCAGAAGAAACGCAAAATATTGTCGATGGATCGCGGAAGAAACGCAAAATATTGTCGATGGATCGCGGAAGAAACGCAAAATATTGTCGATGGATCGCGGAAGAAACGCAAAATATTGTCGATGGATCGCGGAAGAAACGCAAAATATTGTCGATGGATCGCGGAAGAAACGCAAAATATCGTCGATGGATCGCGGAAGAAACGCAAAATATCGTCGATGGATCGCGGAAGAAACGCAAAATATCGTCAATGGATCGCGGAGGAAGCACAAAATATCATCAATGGATCGCGATTTTCGTCAATAGATCGCAGAAAAAACCCGAATTTTGTCAAAGAATCGCGTAAAAAAGAGAATTTCGTCAAAGAATCGCGAAAACAAATGCGAATTTTGTCAAGAGATCGCGAAAAAAACGCACATTTTGTCAAAGGATCGCGGAAGAAACACAAACATCACCAATAAATCGTGGAAAAACGCGAATTTTGTTAAAGTATCATGAAAAAAAAATACATTAGTTCCAGGAGAGAGCCCCCCCCTCCCACACACACACCTTTGCATTTCAGAAAATTTGCTGTAGATTTCAGATTTTTTTTTTTTTTTTTAATTTTGAAAAGTACCTAAGTATAGTGGGCTTATGTAGTTAGCTATATAAGCATGTTACATATAACTTTGCTGTTAACTTGATTTAAAACTTAAAATAGATTGGAAATTAGTATCTCAAGTATATTCAAAACAATATGAAATAAAATATTTTTATTTATTATATAAATTACTTATTTACTCTAAACTTATATAGTATTTTAAAATTAAATATTTAGTGACATAAATGTACTTTCTAACGACTAAAGAAATTATTCTCACTAGCCAGTAACTGGCTACTAAAAAAAATCAACTTACCGGCCAGTGGCCACTAAGCAAAATTCCTTATTTTCATCTTTATTTCCTGAATATTACCTGCAACTTTAATATTACTTTTTTTTTCTTTTCCTGTCATTGGTGATTAAGGAAACATTTAAGACAGAAAATAGATTTTTAATAGTTTCTGTAACTCAATTGTTTTTATTTATACGGAGAGGGGATTAAGCCTTATGAGCCCCTCTTTGACTGTGCTCTTAAACAAAAAGTTTTGATGTTATTACATTTTGGTAAGTGTAATTTAAAAATTAAATTTGATTATTTAGGTTTGCAGTTAAGTCAAAATATTTTATGCACTATAAACATTACTGAAATTGCATTTTTAGCAATGTCTACAGTGATGTAGCTGTACCGTATTTTCGGGCGTATGAGCCGCAGCGCATACGAGTTTGAAAGTATAAAATATTCTAAGTGCGGCTCTTATGCCAGGGCAGCGGATACGGTGATTTTTTTTTTTTTCTTTTACAGCAATGTCTTATGGCTTTTTAATTTTGGTCAAACCGATATTTTATGACGCCATTTCCCCCCCTTTGATCAACAGTTTCATGCTCTCGAATTGGTACCAAAATACACTGGTGAAAACAATTAAAGGGACAAATGGTTTTTTTACAATTAAAAAAGAACTAACAAAGTAAATAAAGCCAAACTTGGCTAAAATATCATTCGATATAAGACTAATGTATGGCAAAACAAAAATGGGCACAACCTGCACCCTAAATAAGGAAACTGGTCACGTGTCCAGCACAGCAGCTAACTGACACCCTGTCAGTCAGAGAAAAACATGCCTAATAGAGTGTATGATTATCTGTAACAGCTACACAACTCTCGCATCGGAGTTTCATAGTGTTTACCAGGGACCTTATCAATCTCGGTGGCAACTGCACCCACTCTTGCACCAAGTCACTCTTGAGCTCATCGATGGTCGTTGGAGCTGGTCTTCGAGCTACAATTGGTCGTCCAAGGACGTATAATATGTGTTCGATGGGATTAAGGTTAGGGGGCATCGCAGGCCGCTCCATTCGTTGAAAATCCTACAATTCAAGGTATTCGTCCACCAACTGAGCCTTATGTGGACGAGCGCTATCGTTAAAGGTCAAAATTAGCACTAGCCACCGGCCACAGGGCCAGTAAATAAGAAAAAGGGGCTAATGCAAAATTGTCTATCAGCGGCCACCTTCCGGCCACTTTTTTACAAGGGGAGAGTAAAATTTTCTTGCATTTCATCAAGGATTCTACTTTTTTTTGTTCTAATATATTTATTTGGGCTATTCAGTTTTAGATTAATACTTATAGAAACTTTACTATTTAGTATTTTTAAATAAAAAAGTGGCCACTAGTTTAAAGAAAGTGGCCACTTAAAAAACTAGTCCTACCGGCCAGTGGCCACTAATGAAATCTCCCAGTTTTGACCTATAGTTATCGTCCATAAAAACTAAATTTGGTGCATATGCTCCGCGGAAAAGTCTCACATAGGGTGCAAGGATCTTGTCCACGTACCGCTGGCTGTCAGAGTACCTCTATCAAACACAGGAAAGTCGGTACGCCCGTCTGCCATGATGCCTGCCAGACCATCAGACCACCTCCAGCATAGTGATCATTTTCGACAATGTTAGAGTGCCGATATCGACTCTCGGGTTCTCTCCAGATGAGAACACGTCTCGAGTCGCTGTCCAGACTGAATCGCGACTCATCACTGTAGCGAACCAGCCCCAAACTATCCTCTGTGCAAGACAGGTGTTATCGGCACCATGCTAGACGGAACTTTTTGTGGTTCACATTCAAAGGGATGCAGACTACAGGGAGCCTGGCATACAGGCCACCTGCATTAAGTCTCTGGGTGACTGTTATCCGTGAAATGGATGCTCCTGTAACATTATACAGGTGACGAGACAGTTGTGTTGCTGTCGTGGACCTATCCCTTTTGGCTAGAAATTTAAAATAACGGTCTTTAGCCGGCGTTGTTGTTCTTTTACGGCCTTGACCAGGTCGGGGGACCCCTGTTCCTGTCTCTGTGAACTGTTTCCACAGAGTGGACACCACATTTCACGGAACCACGAGGTCCTTACAACAGGTAGCCTGTGATTGGCTGGCCTCGAGTCTTCCAACAATCCGCCATCTTGTGGCATCATCCAGACATATTTTGACTAGCCATACTAACGATGGGTAAACAAAGAAATTAAAAAAACAAGGATTGGGTTATGCACCAATGTTTCAAAACGTCCTTACGCTACAAGCTTCGGCAGTCAAATGAGGCACCTCCGCACAAACGAGATCACAGCGACACTGCCTTATGACAACACAGACCACTGCGGGGCAGGTGTGTCTGCAACGAACTTAACTATCATCTGATACCTTATTTGCGTATAGGAATAACTTGTTTTGTTTTTTTAAAAAACCGTTTATCCCTTTGTTTTCACCAGTGTATTAGAAAATGTCCCTCAACCGCAGATGTCCGAGAAATGTTATTTGTTTTGTTTATTTTTAAACAATCAGCGGGATGAATAACGTTTGTCTCAGCAGTTCTCAAGTTAAAAATGATGATGTTAAAAATGATTATATTTTCCGCCCATCCGTCAATAATTACTTTACCCCCCGGATACTGGAATGTACAGCTGTCGCGAGCTTTTCTTTTAATAAACCCCCTCTCCTTCCACTTGCAAAGCAAAACTACTCACAGAGTGCTCACTCAGTGAAATTACTGGTCTCTAACTAGAGAAATCTCAAATTAAGGCATAGAACTTTCGTAGAATGGGTCTCCTAATACACAATAAAAACACTGGAGAGCAAGATTTTTTCTTTATTTTTTTTTCAATACCGGATTCTATAAACTCGGCCCCTAAAATAGAGGCCGTACCCGACTCGACCAGACAAAATGAATTCAAACTTTGAAACCGGCCGGGTCAGCAGAATTAGTACAGTTTCTTTGCTGAGTCGGGTCGGGCGATAAACGAAATAAACGGTCCTGACCAATAGAACAAATTAAGTGGGACGACTTCCGCAATATAAATATTGGGCTATTTTGCTCACACAAAAACACCGGCTCATTAATGTAAATCCTAAGAAAGATATATTTTTTTAAATATGTCGTTCGCATTCCATTATTTTTAAATGATCTTTTTTGCATTGGATAGCTGAAATCGGTCTCTACAAAGAGTCATTTTTACTTTTTCGATTGTGTTCAGAGGTTTTTTTTTTTTTTTTTTTTACTATGAATCAGGGTTGTAATTTTAACCGGTCAAAATTGATTTTGACCAGGACACTGGATAAAAGTGGTTTTAACCGTCCAAAATTGGTCAAAAGTGGTCAGAAATGGTCAAAACTGTTAAAAATGGTCTTAATTTTAATAATTACCTTTTCTTTGCAATTAAAAGTAACTTAATAAGTAATAAAAGTAACAGGCAGTTAAAAAAATAATACACTGATAAGTTAAGGAGGCTCATTAGTAAAATATGCTTATGCAATACAATAAGAAAGCTAGATCCATGATTGTCCTATCATTGTTAATAGTGTATCAACAGGGGAAAAAATCATTCTTCCTTTCAGCTGTTGATACAGTATTGGGCGATTCCATGCGGAGAGTCACACATGTAATGCAGGCTTTAATTTGCATTTATTCAATTATTTATTATATTTTAATGTTAATTCTGATTTTAGGTGGTATGGTAAATAAGTTATTAACATATTTTTTAGTTTAAATGTGTGTAAGTAAAACTCACAGAAATATATCATTTAATTTCATACTCAAAATGTGCTTTTTTTCTGAAGCAGAAAAAAAAAACATTTTGAGTAATGAAATTAAATGATATACTTCTGTGAGTTTTATTGCCACACATTTAAATTTAAAAATATGCTAATAGCTTATTTAGCATACCACTTAAAATCAGAATTAACATTAAAATTTAATAAATAATTGAATAAATGCAAATTAAAGCCTGCATTACGTGTGTGACACCCTCCACGGAATCGCCCTATTGTTTAAAACTAGTAGCTGATGCTAAAGAAGAGGTAGAAAACAAGTTTGCTTGTAAAGTAAGAAGTTTTGTAAGTGACAATGAAAACAAGATGAAACGCATGAGAGAAGATTTTCAAAATGCATATAGAGACGAACTGTTTATTTCTTATGGATGTGCTGCACATTACTTGAATCTTGTAGGACAAGATATTACAAACACAAAGTTAATTCAATAATGAAGCAAGCATGTTATTGAAATGAAAAATTGCAGATGAGCATGAAGATAATATTGGTAACATTGTTAAAATCATTAACAACGTATACAAAGAAGTAAAACATTTATAAAATCAACTTAAGCCTATTTCCCTTGCTTTAGATAAACTTAAAAAAGAAGATGCTACTATATCTGATGCATGCGACGAATGGTTAAGGTTGCTAAAAGAAAAAGATCTTGAAACTTATTCTAAAATGATACAGTCTCGATAAAAGAGCTTGTGTATAAAAAATAATTAAAACATTTGTGTTGTATCTTGGTGTTATGTTATTTATGTTATGGCTTTTTTAATTTGGTATTTGCTGGTGTTATGTTACTTATATTATGACATTTTTAACAAATGTTAACTTAGTTTTTAACATATGCTAGTAAAATATATTTGATTAGTAGTAAATAAATGGAATAGTCAATTTCAGTGGTCAAAATGGTCAAAATTGATTTTGACCAGGACGGTTAAAACCGGTTTAAACCACTGGTTAAAACCACCATGGTTAAAACCACCATGGTTAAAACCGAGACAACCCTGCTATGAATACTTTCACTTACAAAACTGATTCTGAAAATCAAAGTATACTATGAAGAAACATCTTTAAACAAAATCGAAAAAAGGGTCGAGATCGACCTCAGCTATTCAATGCCCCCCCCCCCCAAAAAAAAAATTCATTTAAGCATATTGAAATGCAAACGATGTATTTTTTAAAAAATTCTTCCATAGGATTAACATTAGCAAACGGCCATTTACCCTTGAGTGAAGTAGCCGATCCATAGGGGGAAAAAAATCGGTCCGGCCCGTACAAAAAATAACTTAATGGCCCGGCATAAAAGCTAAAAGTTTGGCCTGGCCCGGAAAACATTTAAAATCTCTGTCCAACCCAACTGAATTTCTTCAAAACATTGATTTTTACGGTGATATGGTTAAAAATTGTTTCGTACGAAGAGTTCTCAACAAAAATACTTATTTTATCTTTTTTTTTTTTTTTTTTTTTTTTTTTTTTTTTTTTTTATGTTTATAATCTTTATTTTTAAAGAAGTGCCTAATAAAATCACTCAAGTACTCATTTATTTTATAACTAAAAAACAAACGTAATTTTGTTATCTCTTGACTCAACTAATAGATAAACACACTTGATTTCAAATTCACTCCATCTCCTTGCTCCTTGGACCGAACGTTCTGACACATTACCCTATGACCTTGACGTGTAGTTGGCTAATAGTTTCTGTCTCGTTTCTTTGAAAAGAACTTTGAATGCAGTAGAAAAAAGAGGTAACGAGATAAGAGATTTTTTTAATGCTAAGTGGATTCGTGGATTTCTTCTCTTTCCTTAAACTTATGATATACAGTAGAGCCCCGATTATCCGCGGTGCAGTTTATCCGCGAAGCGAATTTTTTATTTAAGATGTTTTTTATTTATGAAATTTATTTAAGAGGTTCAGGAGTTTGTAACGATACATTATCTTTTCGTATCCCGAATTTATGTGTTGAATGGTTGGATAACTTACGGCGTCGCGACGTGGAGGGAACACGAGCAATCGTGAAAATGTAGTGGTGCGTTATGATTACTTGTTTATATTCGATGATTTTTTTCCATTTTTCATATGCATTTGTAATTTTCTGTTACACATTCTGATGACGACTCAGTTATGAGTTGAAACATGCAAATATATGTTTTTAATTTACTTTTAATGTGTTATAACGTCTTTTTAAGCAAATAAATATTTTAATATTGTGATATGAATTTATTTTTTTTTATTATTATTATTCACGCCAACAGCAAGGAAAATACAATAAGTCCTACTAATAAATATAAACAGAAAAATTCATGTATTCGAAAATAATAGAAGAATATTTCTAGATTCGGTTGCCATGTTTAAAATATCAGATAAAAAGACTTGATGTCTCTTCTTGATTTTATTAACAAAACGTAAACACAACAATTAAAATATTTAACAATTATAAGACTATTATGATAAATTCCAGGGGAGCATATAAGGAATAGCTTCATTTTTGAGATAGAAAAGGTGTTTCTAAAGCAAGAAGCAAAAACAAGCGATTGTTTTTTTTTTTTTTTTTAAAGGTGTAACTCGACACTTTTGTACAGTACGTAAGGCATTGTTTCTTGTTTACTGTTCTTTATTTTAGTGATCTAGACGTAAAGCAAAGGTTTCTACTGTACTGTACATATATATACGTTTTATTGTGTTTTTTGTACACTAAAACATAGTTTTTACGTTGAAATTTCTTTTTTTTTCGGGTTATCCGCGGTGCCCTTGCCACCCAATCTCGCAGATAATCGGGGCTGTACTGTATATCTTCATAATAATTATCATCATAATAACTTATGATGAAAAAGAAAGTCTAAATTCTGAGCAAGAAATATTTTTAAAAATTACAAAATTATTTTTAAAAATAAACAAGAAAAGATGCGTATGTAGCAAATAAAAAATAAAATCTGCCACAAACAGAATGAATGAAACAGTTATAGGTGAACTGCTAAAAAAAGAAAGAAAGAAAAAAAGAGCGTTTCTAGTTATCCTAAAGTGTTTTCGGCAGTGTGAGATCTGCACGGGCCGATCTGAAGGTTCTGTCCAGGCCGGGTTAGGGCAGTACTTTTTTCCTGAAAGATCGGGCCGGACCAGACCTAACTTATTTTTTCTGTACAGAGCCTGGACTGGTTTCATTCCTAGTCTTCACGATCCAAAATTTTCAATCCTAGTTTTGACAAAGCCTGTATGAAAATCATTCTCGTCATGGCCTGGTTCGTTCAAAGGTCACTAAAATAAGGCCTGGACCAAAAATGTTTGCAAAAAATGCATACATTTTTAAATCGCCATTATTCTACAATTAAACATTAAAATTTATTCTTTTTAAGGAGTAGTAGATTTCATATGCTTATTAAAATATAGCTAAATTAAAATATAGATAAATTAAAATATAGTAAAACGAGTGAAAAGAACCTGCCTATGACGGAATCCTGTTTTAAACTGAACAACGTGTTGAGGATCTTGTCTATAACGCTTTTTTTTTTCCTTTTTATACAATTTCGTCTTAGCAGATTTTACTGTATAACATTTTTCAGATTTTTAAAACTTCAATACATAGAATATGGATTAACAAAAGTAATGATAACTGAAACATTTACATACAAGAAATAGATTCATTAAAAAAATAAATATCACAGCCTGCGGCACTTCATCAATGTTTTGTAGAAATTCAGTCGGACTGGGCCGAGATTTTAACTTTTCCGAGTCAATCTCGGGCCGAACTTTTAAATTTTTTACCGGGTCGGGCCAATATTTCTTTTGTATGGGCCAGACCGAACTTTTAATTTTTGTATCGGGCTGGTCCGTGCCGAATTTTTTCTGCGAGTCTGATGGTCCCGGGCCGAATTCTTTGTGCGAGTCGGGCGGTCCCGGGCCGAATTTTTTTCTACAAGTCGGGCAGTCCCGACCTAGAAATTTCGGCCCCTGAAGACCTCTAAGTGTCTCTATACAATATTTCAAGGCCACTAAAATCCGGAAAAGCCGCGGCCGAAACGATTCCGGAATTTAGATTGTACAAATATCAGCTCCTTGGGTGTGGAGCTTACGACGATAAACTTTTTTTTTTTCAACAGATTTTCATTGGTGCGCCGCTTACGGTGGGTGCGACGGGTATTCCCGAAAATACTGTACTTGAAAAATCCTGGGTCCTGGGGACCCTGGATTTCCAAAAATCTGGGTCCCTTATTTACAAAAGCGGATCCCCATCAATAATAATGCATATTTTAAAGGAATAAATGAAGCTTATTTGGAAAAAGATAAAATAAATGCATTAATTATTGTTTTAATAATAATTAAATAATGAATTAAAACCAGTATTATTTGCACTCAAATAAGATATTTAAAAAAAATATTAAGAGAAATTTTCTTTACTCTTTTAAAAGTAAAAATGCAAGATTCAATTTTAATTGTAAAATAATGCTTATTTGACAGTAGATGATATCAAGTTCCACTAACAAGTATCACTAATGTTCGCATTTCGTTTAAAAAGGGGCAAGACGGGTTTATTGAAAAAGATATTTTTGCTGAAAAAAACAAATATAGTACCGGACCTCAAATCCGGAATGGACAAAAGAAAACTGAAATTCCGCGATGATCTCAAATAAATATTTCGTAAAAACGTTCATAGATGGCGCTATGTTCGCGCGTAACACAGTGCCGAGCCAAACTAGACTCAGCAATTTTATTTTATTGCAATGTTTTTCATTCATTAGTTTTAATCCAAATTTTCTAACAGAATTATCGTAGTTAGTGTGTGCACACATTTTAAATTTATTTTAAAAAGAAACCCTTTTCTTCATTTATATAGAAAATGTAAAAAGAATAAATAAATAACCACAAGAAAGAATTATTTTTAAAGGTTCGTAGAATATATTTATATAATTTATATGTAAAAATATTTTACAACTCCCTCCCCGCACTTTTAATATGTTCAACAAATTTAATTTTTCGAAAAAATTCTGTTTGTAAGCACCGTACCAAAAAATTCTTTTCTTTAACTCAAAGAGGAAAAAAAAAATCTATGCAAAGTTCCTTTCTCCATAACAAAACAAGCTGTCCATCGAAAGCTAATGATCTCATTCTGATAACATTGACTTTCCACTTCACGCAGTTAAATAAACATGTTGAATAAGCAAAACAAACAGCAGATAGATATGTCGTTTTTTTTTTACTTTCTTTTCATCTAGTGGCCTTTTTTGAGGTACCCTAGCTTTCTAATAACTTATCATAATTTAATAAAAATTTGTTACACGAGCAAATTCACTATTGTAACTTGCTGAAAATTTGAAAGATTCGTCAATTAGCCTAATTCGGCTCTCGCAAACAACGATGTATTTTCATTTTGTAAAAAATGTTTTTATGTTCCTAATAATGTGATGTGCAGGATTAAAAAAATTCTTATCCTTATTTTAAATTATTTTTTTTAATTTATGTTTGTTTGTTTACTTATACCTCATATGGCAATCCGCGATATAGATTCCTAGGCCTAACTCGCGAGCAACAAAGCATTTTCATTTTCTAAAAAATGCTTTAAAATTTCTAAGAATATGCAGTAATAGTATTTTTTTTTTTTAACTTATTTTTATTTTGAATTACTTTTTGTGATTTGTATTTTTGGCTTTATTTACACTAAGCCTAACATGGCAATTCGCGGTATAGATTGCTTCGTGTCATGTAAAATTTTGCCAAGGGCATGTACTGTATCTGTTTATTTATTGTTTTGGTTGAGGACTTAAAATCCAGAGAAATCCGGAACGGCCGCGGTCCCGACCAGTCCGGATTTGAGGTCCGGTACTGTACTTATGTTAAGTAAAGGGTTGCTTTTTGTTGAATAATAGGTGCTTTCATTACACTTGCCATTGAATTATTTGTCAGCATAGATCTGTGTCAGAATCGGACATTTTCCTTTGAAGGGAAATTCTTTGATTTTTCGCGTAATTTACATGCTATAGCGTGCCCGCGGCGTCGCTGTTCTACATGTAGTGTCCATTACTGGAAAATGACCAATTGACCATCCCAGTAATGGACACCCCCTCTTAAAACCTTATAAATAAATAAAATTTTATAAATGGCCATTAGTATATAAAATTCTAAGTTTTCTATTGCTACTCAAACAAAAACATTCAAATTTTGCAAGAAAATAAATAATATATAAATTAATTAAACAAAGCTAGCTATTAGCTTCTTCATTAAGATTTTCACAGAAAAACAACGAAACTTTGAAACATTATTTTCTGCTTCCTGATTGGTTTGATTAAAAGTGTCAACAATAACCCAGTTTTATAAAACGTGCAAGGGGGAATTATAAAAAAAAAAATGATTAATTCTAAATATTTATTAGTTATTTTTTTATGAACCAAAAACATCAAGGGGTGCTGGAAGGTGTCCGTTGGCACATCTACCCATATGCAATATAACTTCATTTGAAAATATTCAAATTAAATAGTTACTACAGTCAATTATGTAGAAAATTGAAATCATTTCTAATTTAAACATTATTAGTTACAGCCTATGTCTTATGTTCAAAGTAAACTGCTCTATACAGTGAAACATTGATACCTTGAAAATTGTATGAAGAATCTTTTGCTTAATTTATATAACAATCAATAAATATTTGATGCAGTTTCATGAATGATATTATTCTGTGGTGGTTATTATTTTTTTTAATATCCAAATATTTCTGGTTATTTTGTTTTCTGAGTGATAACTCCAAGTGTCCAAGTCAACATTTTTGGCCATTAGATTCAGCAAGAATGAAAATTCGTCAATTTTGCGCCAATTTACGCCAATTTCGTCAAAAGATCGACTAAAAACGCAAATTTCGTCAAAAAATCTTGAAAAAAAAAAATGCAAATATTTTCAAAGAATGGCGAAAAAACCCCCCACAAATTTCGTTAAAAGATTACAAAAAAAACGCAATTTTGTGAAAAGATCGCGGAAAAACGCAGATTTCGTCAAAAGATCGCGAAAAAAGTGCAAAATTCGTTAAATGGTCGTAGGAAAATGCAGATTAGTTAGTGCCGAGGGGGGTCCCCCTCTGCTGTAACCTTTCTGAAAATTTCCTGTGAATTTATTTCATTGCAATTAATAGTAAAAATAAAATTTTTCAGTTGAGTGTATATAGAATGGTAAGTAATATATATTAGTAAATTACAATGTTGATAGTTAGAAAAAACACAATTTTGTATGGATCGTACATAACTTTGTTACTGTCCAGTGGTTACAAAAAACTGGCCAGTGAAAAAAATCAGTGTACTGGCCAGTGGCTAGTGGGTAAAAATGTTAATTTTGACCTATATCGAACCTTTATTTCACTTTATATTATGTTTAATTCTTTATGACTTACAAGGGAACCAATTTTGGTGTTGCTCGCACCTAGCAGCGAGACCTGGTGCATTTTGTAGCCCTATATATATAAAAGTAAGAAAACCGATAAAATTTCTCTGTTAAAATCATATCTTATGTACGTTTTTATACTTTTATTTTTTTATTATTACATTTTTGTTTATTTCATGCCAAAAGTGAGTTGAGTTGCCAAATATGGCGCTACAATTTTTCTGCTTTTTTTTTATCCGAAAGTAAATGCACGATACATATTACTAAAATTATATCAAAGTGCGATTTTTTTTTTTTTTTTTTTTTTTTTTTTTAATTGATAACAAGAAACAAATATTAGGTTTCCTTTTTTTGCTATGCAGACGATAAATATATAAATAGTAAATATTATTCTATAAAAGCTTCCAAGATCATTGAAAACTATTTTTTAGTGATATACAAACTAAGCAAACTATTTTCTATTGAAATCGAATGGATGGAATAATGTTTAAAATGAAATGTTGCCGTATTAAATGATCCTTTTGTAAAAGTAATTATAAAGTAAATTAATACTTTTACACAATTTAAAAATTATTGTGGCTAATTAGGTCGGAGGTCGGACATTACATTTTCTATCGAAGTCCAAAGCACACCTCACACAAACAGTTATGACATTTGGCTAGTGTTGCTGAAAAGCTCTACTTATGAAAAAAAAAAAAACGCCAACTGTTTCCCCGCCAAAAATGTTAATATAATGTTGCAATTTTTCAAAGTCAAATTCGTGGCTTCTTGGAGGAATTTTTAAACTTTTTTCAATATTTTAATTTTATACTTATTATTAACTATTTTTTATTTCTAAATGCTTTTCTTTAAAAAACTTCAATATTAATACTCCGATAAATGGCCTCGAAAGTTGCATTTTCAGAAAATTAGGCTGCTGTAAAATCAAGAAATATTACTTTAACAAAAAAATTTTATCAATTCTCAAACTTAGTAATATAGGGCTTTAAAATGCACCAGGTCTCAATGCTAGGTGTGAGTAACACAAAAAGTGGTTCCCTTGTTAATAATACAAAAACTTAAGATTATTATTAATAAAAACAAGTGGGTAAATATGATCACAGATCACACAGATGGTTTCGTTTAATATTCCTTTCAAAACACTTTTTTCTTTAATTAATAAAGCCAAATTAATATAATTTATAATTATTAAATCCTTAAAAACCGCACATAAAGTAAACGCTATGGTTTAAAAAAATACAATTTGAGTCCCCCTCCCCCATGAAATTTCTCGCGCCATTCTTTTGAAAACATGTGTTATAAACTATCATAAAGTTTCAAACAGATCGCCTTGTTAGATTTCCTACTTTAAATGAAATTGCGTTAGGTTAGTTCCGCATCTCACCACCAGGGAATATAGGTCAAAATTGGGAAATTTCATTAGTGGCCACTGGCCGGTAGGCAGGGCCGTAGCTAGGGGGGTGCTAGGGTAGGCTCAGCCCTCCCTAAAAAATGTTGAGCCCCCCCCCTGAGAAATAGTCCAAGGTCAGCAAATGGACGGAAGGAGAAGAACGTGAAGAGATGAATTTAAGTGTATCATCTTTGGTTTAATGATACTCTTGAAAAAACCGATAATCAATCGATAGCTGAAATCTTACAATTTTTGGTTCTAAATGAACTTGCATTATGGGATATTTATGGTATAGATGAGCCTGAGGAAATTAGTTTATTTAAAAACCTCTTTAAATACACGGTCAAAAAGAACATGATGCTTGCAGAATGCGCAAAGCTGTGCCAATTAACGCAACGTACACATCACCTGAAATACAAAAAAAATGTAATACAAATCCTTGCTGAAATAGTCAGAGGATATATAAAATTATATTAACAATGCTGATGTTCCCTGGTTTTCAATTTTGGAAGACTGGACATATGATAAAAAAACAGGGAAAATGTTGCATTAAGAGCAAGATATGTGAAGAACGGGAAAGTAAAGGAATCAATTATCGCATTAAAAAGTTGTTCCTGACTTGGATGCAAAAACATTTTCTGATTTCACTTTAAAGGTCCTTCATGATTGCAATTTAGATAATTCTAAAATTTTGAGTCAATATTATGATGGCACTGGAATGACTGCATGAGCAGTGGAAAGGTGGTGTCTAAGCAATATTGCAGGAACATCCCATACGTAAATTGCTGTAACTAAAGGCTTCATTCAGTAATCATTAAGGCAATAAATGAGGTAAGTGAAACCAAACAGTTTTATGATCAATGTTTCATATTGTACAATTTTTGGGAAAAGGCAGCATAGCTAAGAAATATGAAGGTCAATCCCTTGCTCGTTTGTTAGAACAGCGATGGAGTGGACATTTACATGTCACAGAAATTGTCTATAAGAACTATAAATTTTTGTTGCATATACTAGAAGTTTACTTATTTAAGGTCAAATGAAATTTATGAAGAAATATTATCTAATGGCCACTGAATTTCTCAACATATTTAAAAGGAAGTTATTATAAACAGTTTAAGAAGAAAAATAGTGCCTACAATATGAATATGCACTAATTTATATTTCTATATAATACTTTGTTGGATTATATATATTTGTGTGTGTTTGTTTGTGCGTGCATGCGTCAGATAGAAGAAATTATGAGCCTCCCCTACATTTCCTTGAGCCCCCTCTATTATTACTTCTAGCTACATCCCTGCCGGCAGGACTAATTTTTTAAGTGGCCACTTTCTTTAAACTATCGGCCACTTTTTTATTTCAAAATGCTAAACAGTAAAATTTCTATAAGTATTAATCTAAAACTAAGTAGTACCAAATAAATATGTTATTATATAATATATTGGAACCAAAAAAAAGTAGAATCCTTGATGAAATGCAAGAAAATTTTATTATCTCTTTGTAAAAAAGTGGCTGCTGGCTAGTACAAATTTTGACCTTTACCAGAAAGATTGTTTCAAAATGGTGGTAGCCAATAAAGTGACCAATGAGAGCCATGTAAATAAGTCTTGATTAGTTTAAGATTTGAAAATCTTCAACTGTCGTCTACGGAAAAGTTTCAGAAAAAAATCAGGCATGCTGAAATGGTGTTGGAGTTGGAGAAGTTACTCGAGGCTGCTGTATGGTATGAATTACAATTAAAACTTCGCAAATAGAAGTAATTTCTTTTAACTGTGTATAAAAACATGTTTTAAATCAAAATAATTGAAGTTAAACACAGAAGAAAGTAACACACAAAGACACAGTAGTAAAAACATAATAGTGAGGTTAAACAAAGTAAAATAACATAGGAATATACCGACTGTAACAAGATTTATCTGGGTCATTTTCAAAATAAGTACAATTTGGTGTCTTACTGTTTTAAAATTTATATTATTAGAAATAGGTAAAAATTTCAAACCCATAATTGTTCTTTATTTCTTTTTTTAATAATCCAAGTGTTAAAAAAAGTAATTTATATAAAAATAAATTAAATTAGCTAAAAAATAAAAATAAATGATTAACTTTTCAATGGGAACCATGCTTGTCTCAAATCCAAACTTTGATTTTTAACATGTTATAATTTCTAATCAATAATCACTATTTTCATTGATTTGGGCAATTTTATTTTGAAAACAATATAAATTTTAAGTATTTATAGCAATATGTCTGAAAATTGATTTTAATATGGAAAAATTTTATGAAATAAGACTCTTACATTTTTTGTGTCACTGGTCTAACAACTAATATTTTTCTGTTTTAAATACTACTTTGAGGATAAAAATTGAAGTAAATTATTTTTTTATGTTAGCAACACTTTTTGTAAACAAAATGGTGGAAAAACTAGCTGCCTCCATGCAGGGTTGCTGGCTTTTAGCCAGGCCAAAAAAAGCCGGCCGGCTTTTTTTGGTTTTAACCACTTTAAAAAAGCCGGCTTTTATTGAAAAAAGCCAGTTTTTATTTTTTAAAGTTGGTTTACAGTAAATTTGTTTTAAATTTGGATCAATTAATTTTTAATACACTTATAAATATTTTCTACTAAAAAAAATAATAGATTTCTATTAAATTTTATCAAATAAATAAGTCTTTATAACTTCTAGAAGACAACTGTGAACGTATTATGTCTGAAAAAAAAATGTATATAAACATTAAAAAGGATATAAGTTAGGCTCCGAACTGGTGTTTTGAAATTCTATATTATATAGCTCCACATATGCTACACATTTTAAAGATTATATTTAATTAAAACTGTTCTTAACTGCTCTGCTCAACAAGCGCAAAATGTTTTGACACATTTACAAATTCATTTTTTAACGGAAAGATGTAAAATTCGAAAGCCTGACCATGGAAGCGATTTGGAATCGAACTGTTTCCATTTTTTGATCCATCAATTATCTATTGAGTTATAAAGAGATTTTGATCACATGACAAACATGTTTTTTCACCCTTTTCTGAGTGGTTTCTTCTTTTGTGCGGAAATTCGGTTAAAAACGCTCACTTTGACACTATTTTCTGAAAAATCTATAGCGTTTGCAAAAAAACCCAGAAAAAACAGTGCAATTACATAGTTTCTGAACAACAACATCTGCTAGTTTCATGCATTTCTGGACAAAAATAAATTAAAACTTATGTCAGAAAGTTGCCCTTTTGGATTTAACAGTCTTAATGACAAAATGTAACACATCAAAATGGAAACGAGGAATTAGAAAAGATGTTTTATTTGAGGAGAGTGGTACATAAGTGTATAAAAAATAGAGCATTTAAACAAGAAAAAAAAAATTCTCAAAATAAAATTTTGAAAAGCTTGTTGCTATGCATATTCATGCATATGCTATTCATAATGTTTTTAATAGTGAGAAATTGTGGTGTTTTTATTAATATGACTATGTATAATTTTAAATGTATGCTAGAAATAAAATAAGACTTGTATATTAATAGCTCTTAAAATTAAGTAATAAAACATATAACTAAGTAACCATTGTCCTCTTTAATTTTATAAAGCAGTAAAAATGAAAAAATTGGCAGTTGGCATGGCCCTTTTAAAATTTAGCTGACATATTTGCAATTCTGAATACAAATCACTGGCAAAATCATCTAAGTTTTATTCCAGTATTAATGTCCTCATTATTGAGAAATTGGGTTACTTATTAAACTGTAAATCAATTAAATGTCATTAAAACTAATTAAAAACACTTTAAAATGTGTAGTTTATAATTACAATGCTTTATTGTATAAAGGCCAATTATGGCCAAAAAAAGCCGGTTAAAACCAATAAAAGCCACCGACCTGGCTTTTTTAAAATTTTAGCCGGCTTTTTTGCAACCCTGCCTCCATGTGGTCTACTGTTTAATAAGGGGAAAAAAATATTCCTAAATCAGCTAAGTTCTTTTATTATGTGTTGCTGGTCTAACAAATATTCTATTAAAAAGATAACAGTTAAATCAATTTAATAAAAAGATTATAATAATACAGTAAAAATAGTTTTGTTTAACATCCTAAATCATAATATTACTATTTTTAAAAGAGGAATAAAAATGTATTTCTTAAGAAATGTCACTGATCTAAGAGTCACTGGCCTAACAATATATTTGTTAAACTAGTGACAAATCCTGTTATGCCATTGGCACAATGTTAAGCAATAAAATAATTTCATGTAAAAAATGTATTTTAAAAGTTATAATAATAATATTATGACTATTCACAACTTTAATAAAGAATGTCTTTGGGTTAAAACAAAAATGTCATCAGTCTAATGCAAAATGTCACTGGCCTAACGCATGTCATTGGTCTAACTAACACTTGATTATTAAGTAATTAATGTGTTTGTGTTAATGAGTCAATTAAGCTCAGCCACTGCATTATTTGAGTTACAATTATCTTTTATTAATCATAGTAAAATAATTTATGGAAAAAGTTATACTTTAAAATTAAAAAAAAAAAATTGCTGAAAATGTACCTTATTTTGAAAATAACCCATGTATATATCTGATTAATAATGAAAAACATGCAAATATCTTTAAAAATTTTTATTTTGCTCTTTTTAATTTTGCGCCCTTAGGTTTCGTGCGCCTGGAGCAGTTTGCTCCAACTGCTCCACAGTAGCTACGCCCCTGAGTGTTTTTCCTAAGCAATCAGGATTTCTCTCATTACATTAATGATTAATGGATGATGTTAGGAAAAAGGAAAGATCATCATGCAAAAAAAAATTAGTTAAGATTTAAATTAATTTTGTAAATACTTTCTTGATTTGGATTTATCGAATTTGTTTATTGTGATCATCATTGAAAATATGCAAAACTTGATAATTTTTTATTGATTTACAAATTTTACATCTGAAAATTGCAATTATTATACATCTATTAATACATGTGTCTATAATGAAATGAAACTATTTGATGCAGCATTTGTGCCCTTTCTAATAATTAAGATTGATTTCAAAATTTACATACAGTTTTAAGTATGGTAATGTATAAAAACTCCTACTTTGGATAAAGACTTTAATTTCTTTTTTTTTTTTCTTTAAAAAAATCTATACAGAGTTTCTTTCTGCATAACAAAACATGTTATTCATAGAAAGCTTATTGGTTCTCTTGCAGAGTCGGATAACATAAAAGAACATGTGAATGCCGTTCGCAGAAAATTTTCAAAGTTTGCAGACAGTTTTGACGTGTTTTATTTTTTACAAATTTCTTTATATTAAAAAAAAAAATTATCAAGACCCCTGGTGGAGAATCGGTGTGATGCACATCGCTAACTCTTGAGAAGGTCTGCAGACTATTTTTCAACTGGAGAAAAAACAAATTTTTTAAATTTTTAAGAAAGAGTCACAATATTATAGAATGGTTTGTCTCAAAAACAGTAGATAAACTGATGAGTAAGAGTTCATCTCTTCCATTCATGGACTAATAGCATTTTTATTTTAACATACATTTATTCGTATTTCAGTTATTTTATAGATTAATAAAATAAGTTTTGAGCAATCATAAATTGATATCTTTATATAAGTTAATGATTAAAATATTTCACACTTTAATAAATATTTTTTTAAAAATTTTTCATTAGTTTTTCTTTTATTCATAAGTTGACTGTATTAAGCATACCATTCAATACTACATTTCTTGACTGAGTTTTAATAATGCTTGTAAATTAATATCTTTCTTTTAGTGGTGTTGCTTAGTGGCATTCCACTCACATATAACTAACTGTTCATTTTTGCTGTTAGCGGGGATATATGACTCAGTAGGGGCGCAGCATTTTTTGCAGAAAATTTTAAAGAAATTATTAGAGCTCGTAGACAATTTTACATTTTATCTAAGTCTGTTCTCTTGTCTGTTTCCCAGCTAAACAAGCAAACCACAGGTACTTTGCTTCTTTTCCTGTGGTATCTGATAGTGGGCTCTTTGTGAGAGACTATAATTTTCTGAAAACTTATTATATTTTAATAAAAATTTGGTATGCAGCCTAATTTATTATTATTGCAATGCTAAAAATTTGAACAAAATCATTTAATTAACGATGGCGATATCAGTAACTTTTTTTATAGTAAAGAAAAGGGTTTCACTTTTGGTCAGGGTTGGCTTTTTCCCGTCCAAAACTTGTTTTTCCCATCCCACAGGGAAAAACTGGTAAATACTGGGAAAAACTGGTAAATACCGGGAAAAACTTCCAAATGACAATATGCAACAAATATTCTGGCTTTCTGAATCTAATGTGTAAAATTAAAGATAGAAATATATAGTTATTACAAATTTTCCTTAGGTTTAAAATTATTTTGTAGGAAAGGAATATAAATAAATAAGAATTATTGCATAAAGCAGAAATTCAAGAATCTGCTGTAGAGAAAATAGCTGAGAGAACTGTTACTCTCATGCAAGTTGGATGGAGTAATGTCCATAGTGACCCTTTTATAGCCAATTCCATATTTTGTAATGGAAAAAGTATGCTTCTTTCTGCAATAGATTTCGGGAAAAATAAGAAAACAAAAGAGTATTGTACAAATCTTGGTCGTGGGGCAAAAATTGCAGCAGCAGCTACATATGGATGCACTGTAAAAAGTTTCGGTTCGGATAATGAACAGAAAATGCTTACAATGAGGCAGAATCTTGAAACGGAAGATATTATACCAGTTACATATCGATCTGCATCGCATTATTTAAATATTCTTGGCAAGAATGTGACTACTGATTCTGTTGTGGCTAATGTTGCCAAAATTCAGAATTTTTTTAGAAATCACCATAATCCTGGGAGTTTATTGAAAGAGTATGCCAATTCAGTTAAACCACAAATTCCAGGTGAAACCAGGTGGAACTCACAAATAGCTTGTTTAACCCTTAACCGGAATCGTGGGTCCATTTTGACTGAACGACGACAATGTATAATTTCAAGATATATATGAATAAAAGTTGATTTATATAGTACATGAAACTTTTTTCAATGCACTTATAACCCATCTAAGTGGTATTTTCATATATATTAGAAAATAACTTGGATTTTAATTAAAGGGTCCATTTGGACCCAAGATTCCAGTAATGTGGAATAATTTAGCGATTCCGGTTAAGGGTTAAAAACTTTTACTACTAACAGGACTTTTTATCTTTGAAGATAATCACGAAGATGAAATTGATAAAAACATTAAGTGCTTAGTAAATAATCTCTGTATAAAGGAGGAAAAAATATGTAGAACCAAATGGAACCAGTTCCAAAAGCCCTTACGAAGTTGCAACTCGATAATAATGCCAATATTGCTAATGTTTGTGAAATTTACCTAGAACTTCTTCAAAATAAAGAACTCGATCCACATTTCAGCAAAGTGAAATCTAACTTTGATAAAGCAATGAACCCTGTCCATTTTTTGGCACACCTGATGAATCTGAAATATTAAGGTGAATATTTACAGACTTTAAATCCAAAGTACTTACAATACACAATACAATTCAAGTGAGAAGATGCACCTTTTCCGAAGACATTACAAACACTATTTCACCTGCACTCTGGTGGAAGAATTTAAGTAAAACTGGAATAGATGCAGAATTTCTCCAATTAATGGAACATCTTCAGGGATGTCCTGCATCATCAGAATCTCTGGAGTGTATTTTTTCTAATTTTTCTTTCATCCAAAACAAGATTAGAAATAAACCCGGTTTACAAAAAGCCTCTAAATTAGTATTTTGTTATATGATGCTAAAATCCAATGTGGAAGGGGCAAACGAAGAATATGAATAGATTATGATTGGTAAACGTTTGGGAATATGTGTGGTGTATAAATATTTAAATAAATGCACTCCATTGTCTGTTTTTGCAGATCTTACTTTTTTTTTAACCTTTCAAGCTATTTACTTAGAACTCATTTTTGACATTTTTAAAGTTTGTTTTGAATTTATATTTGGGGTCATTCCATGTCAAATCAACGAGAAAAATGCAATTTTTGGACCTCGACATCTCAGATTTCTATAATTTTTGGTTTATAGTTTGTATCCATGGAGTATATGAAAAATCTAATTTTTAAATTTTTTTTTCTTAGCGGTTTATTTTTTACGGAATTTTAAAAATGGTCAAAAGTACCAAATTTAACCAAATTCTCAACCACAAAATCTTCTATAATTCTTTAACAAATTGGGCTAGAGAGTTAAGTTATATCTCATTTGAAAGCTCTTTTTATGGGCTTTAATATGATATGCAACACTAACAATTTTGTGTATAATAAATTTTTTGACAAATTTTCAAAATTTTTGAATTTAAATTTTTCAAAAACACCATCTTTAATCTTTTTCAAAAAAATATATGTTAATCTTTGACTTTTTGGCTACAAGTATGCCAAATTTCAAGATGGAGAAATGATGGGGTTTTGAACTATTAATTTTTAAATATGAGTTATACATGAAAAATTTCAAGTATCAGGGCAAAATTAACAATTGTACAATTTCTTTCCATATATAATTCACACTTCTTTTTCATTAAAAATTTCAGAGTTTGATGCTAAGCAAATTTATTTCTAAGGCATGAAAATTTTCTAAAGCATATTTCTCAAAATATAATTATATAATTTGCCCATAAGGGGACCCTTCATTCACTTGAAAGCACCTGATCGGTAAAGTTAATCCTATGGGCAGGTTGTTTTCGAATTTTCCATTTAAGTTTGAATATTTTTAAATGATTTTTTTTACATAGGGTAGTTGATGTCAATCTCTCATATGTCTATTTTTTACTTTTTCGATTTTGGTTGCAGATTTTTTTAATAAAGATACTTTCACTTTCGGACAGGTTTCGAAAGTTACAGTACCTTTATTAAAAAAATCTGCAACCAAAATCGAAAAATTACAAAAATTCCCTATTAAAGATTGACCTCAGCTATCCTATGAAAAAAAAAATCGTTTAAAAATATTCAAATTTAAATGAGAAATTCGAAAACAGCCTGCCCATAGGTTTAGCATTACCAAGCACATATTTCAAGTAAGTGAAGAGTGTTTTGACCTGGCACTTCTATCTTTTGATGGTTTAATTCTACAGCCATCAGATATTTTCATGCCCTTTTGAATATTAAATCTTAAACTGCACTACCAAGTTGTTACATTCTTAAGTTTTCCTGATTTTGAATGAATTGTTTTTTTATAGGGATTGATCTGGATGAGTTACCTCATCTATATAGCTTTTCTATTTCCATTTTAACTCATTTAATTATGTCTTTTTCTTAAACTCACTTTTGTTTTATTCTTTTTTTGGCACAGCATGTCCCTAAAGGGATTTTGTGCAATAAAACTCAATACAACCAACCTTTATAGGGATTGCAGCATTTAACAGAAAATAATGCCCAGTCTTTCTTATCTTCTCTTCTGACATCATTAATAGTAGTAATTCAAGACTTCTTTGTTAAAGCATTTGATTAAAGTAAAATGAAGCTTGTTTATTAAATAGTTATCCTTCTATATGTAAAAAAAATAAAATAAAAAAAATAACGATTTGGGAATGTGCGAAACAATTTTGAAATGAACCAATGAAAATCTGCTTAGGTATCTCAAAATGCATCAGATTATTCAGAGCTTTCTGACTTTTCTTAGCAGGAATTGTGCTTGGTGAAAACCATGAAAGTAGAGAGGATGGGTGCGGAAAGGGAAGAATCTTCTGTATTTCGATAGACTTATTTAAGGGGTCGATGGCAAACCTACTTGAAATATATGCTTGGTAATGCTAAACCTATGGGCAGGCTGTTTTCGAATTTCTCATTTAAATTTGAATATTTTTAAACAATTTTTTTTTTCATAGGATAGCTGAGATCAATCTTTAATAGGGAATTTTTGTAATTTTTCGATTTTGGTTGCAGATTTTTTTAATAAAGGTACTGTAACTTTCGAAACCGGTCTGAAAGTGAAAGTACCTTTATTAAAAAATCTGCAATCAAAATCAAAAAAGTAAAAAATAGACATATGAGAGATCGACATCAACTATCCCTATGTAAAAAAAATCATTTAAAAATATTCAAATTTAAACGGAAAATTCGAAAACAACCTGCCCATAGGATTAACTTTACCGATCAGGTGCTTTCAAGTGGATGAAGAGTCCCCTTACGGGCAAATTATATAATTATATTTTGAGAAATATGCTTTAGAAAATTTTCATGCCTTAGAAATAAATTTGCTTAGCATCAAACTCTGAAATTTTTAATGAAAAAGAAGTGTGAATTATATATGGAAAGAAATTGTACAATTGTTAATTTTGCCCTGATACTTGAAATTTTTCATGTATAACTCATATTTAAAAATTAATAGTTCAAAACCCCATCATTTCTCCATCTTGAAATTTGGCATACTTGTAGCCAAAAAGTCAAAGATTAACATATATTTTTTTGAAAAAAATTAAAGATGGTGTTTTTGAAAAATTTAAATTCAAAAATTTTGAAAATTTGTCAAAAAATTTATTATACACAAAATTGTTAGTGTTGCACATCATATTAAAGCCCATAAAAAGAGCTTTCAAATGAGATATAACTTAACTCTCTAGCCCAATTTGTTAAAGAATTATAGAAGATTTTGTGGTTGAGAATTTGGTTAAATTTGGTACTTTTGACCATTTTTAAAATTCCGTAAAAAATAAACCGCTAAGAAAAAAAAAATTTAAAAATTAGATTTTTCATATACTCCATGGATACAAACTATAAACCAAAAATTATAGAAATCTGAGATGTCGAGGTCCAGACCCCACGTTGATTTGACATGGAATGACCCTTTGTTTTTAATAATCAGTTTTTCCCATGTGGGGAAAAACATAGTATTTCCCAGAACGGTAAATACCGGTTTTTACCATGGTATTTACCGGGGGTGGGAAAAACCTTGCCAACCCTGCTTTTGGTACTTTTTCATTTAATTATTTCTCTTTGCAGTTCAGCAATTTCTTTTTTCTGCACTCCAAAACACGAAACTTTCTAACATAAATATTCACAGAGTCCTATTTACTTAAAGGAATACTTAAGTAAATAACATTTTCAGCCCTGACTATTGAAATGATTTGCAATTGAAAATCATGTTCATTTTTCCATTAAATGTCTTAAAAGATATCCACAAAATGAGAAAATCTCTAAAAATCGTATAAAAACTTGCAAAAATTTTAAGAATCGCTATACTAATTTGAATAAATTTTATATTAAAGACAAAGAAAATAATTTACTAAATTGAAAAGATTGAAACAGGATTCTATTATATGAACAATCTCACGAAACATGAAAAAAAATCTAAAAATCACATTAAAAAAAATCACTGTATGAATACCGAACAGGGTTTGTAAATATATTAAAAATATCAGATATTTTAAAAATTGTCGACTCGCTGCTAACAATAAATAGTTTCAATAAATAATTGCATAATATAAATTAGAAACTCAATCATGTTGCACTTAACATGTAACTTAATAAAACAATATTCTAAAAATTTATTTCTCATTCCCCCCCTCCTTTTTTAGGTGCGTTCGTAATTATATAAATACGTAGCACCTATAGTCGTCGTTCAGTCTGTCCGTCCACATATAACAGAGCAAAAACTACCCAACCGAATGGTCTGAAATTTTAAATATATGATTGTTGCAAAATTTTGTCGAGCCATTTCAAATTTTATGAAAATCGGATGTATAGTTTAATTACAGGGACAGTCAAAAGTTTTTCTTTACATTATGGCCAATGGGGAAAATTATTGCAAGTGCATTTTAATGATGTTACAGCCTTCCGAAAGGTCTGAAATTTTAAATATATCATTGTTGCAAAATTTTGTCGAGCTATTTCATATTTTATGAAAATCGGATGTATAGTTTAATTACAGGGACAGTCAAAATTTTTCAGTTTCATTACGGGGAATGGGAAAAATAATTATTGCAGTGCATTTTAATGATGTTACAGACTATGCACTTATGAAGTGCAAAATAATATACATTCAGTACAATATGGGGTGCAAAAAATAATTATAAAACTAGCTATAGTACGAACGCACCTCATTTGCCACATTTGACGAGCAATTTCCAACTTGTTTCTTTCTCACTTGGAACAAAATTGAAGATTAACTAATTGAAAACGCATACAAATTGCTTTATATACTTTATAAAAACAAACTAACTATAGGACTCAGTATCAACTCTAAATCAGAAATTTATAAAACAAAATTTTATACAAAATAGGTTTTTGAAGAATTTAACATAAATGCAAGCTTGTCTTATTTTTTATTGCCTTACATGTTGTTCTACGGTTTAGAGGTTTAGACTCAACTAAACCAAAATAAGAAAATTTTTTCTAATGAAACTGTATATAACAGATCATCTAAATTAGACTGTTTATCTTTCAATGGCTGTTCTGAATTGTCTCGCATAATTATTAGTTCTACATTTAAAAATAATAGCTTCAAACATAAAGCTTGGAAAAGATGTTTGTTTTCTTTGGCTGAAAAAGTCACTGACAGAGATGAAAATTCTTTATTTACAGAATAATTACAGTCAACATCAATTGAAAATTTCATATACACTTGTTTTGAATGAAAATATCAAAATTATCTTGCACACAGTGATGTTTTAAAAATAAAAATCAAATATACGAAGTATCAAACATCTTGATATTCTGAAAATAAATATCAAGTATATGAAAATGCTTTAATTCTTTTATGCTTAGTTTTTTTTATTTCTTGTTGAGCATGTTATTCTTTCATTCTCCTTTAACTCTAAATTGTTGTATGTTTATTTGTAAAGTAGAATAGTGGGAGGAGGGAGGAATAAGTTAATCGTTCTTTTACCTATACAAAAATTTATTATGCTTTTTTCTATTTTGTGCTTATTTATTTATTTTCAAATGTGGCATGGAATTGTCTTAGTACTGTAGCTTTTATAGAAACATTCATTTTACCCAAATAATTTTAATCTTTTCGTCTGTGATTACACCGGCGATGGGGTAATTATGGATCATTGCCTTTATGAAATGAACTATATTAATGCATCTTTTTTTTTTATAAAATAGTTTGAAGGTTTTTGGAAATTACCTCTAAAGTAGAAATTTCCATCATTAGAGCATAAATTTTTAAAAAAGACTTAAATGAAAATGCTATTTATTTTTATAGGCTTACGAAAATCGCATTTTCCTGTTACACACAAGCTTTACTTTTGCAGGTGCTTAGCAGGGCAGTTGAGGGGGTGCTCAAGGTACTTATCAACATGGAATCATCCTAGAATCGTTAATGATTTTCACTGAAAATTGTGAGTCTAGATATTAATTAAAAACCTATCTAGTAAAACACAGCATTGCAACATCCTTCTGAAGCGTGCTTGGCACAATGGCAAGTTCAAACTTTGTACAATCTTTGTTATAGATAAAGCGAAACATGCTGCTAAATAGTCAATGTACGAAACCTTTTGTGCATGAGTAAGTTTCACTTAAAATCAATTTATTTATTTAAGTTTATAGTTTCTTACCATTTTGAATCAAATTAACTGCTCTACACTATAAGGGTCAATCCATTTCAAGTGGTCCAGCACTGGTTGCTCGACCATTTTTAAAAAAATCTGAAATTTTTTGTACAACAAACCTAACATGATGGAAGTTCAAAATGACTATTTTAATTTTATTAATTTTTGTTTGTGCATGGCGGCCATCTTTGTTTCATCGTATGCAGCACAAGAAGGGTTTACGGAATTGTAAATAATTAATCGTTTATTTATCCAATTCAACTGTGGATTAAAGGAATTTATACAGAATACATTTGGCTAAAAATCTGGTAATGGAGTAGTTTCAACTAACTGCTTATTGGTAAAATTTAAGCATGAAGTTTCCGTTTTTCTCCAAAATTTGTCCGTTTACAAGAGGAAATTTTTCTAGCAAGGAATACTGTCAACATGACATAATTTTTTTTACAAATAGGCTGAAAGTACTTGTACTCACACGCTGAGTTCCAGATCTGGGACTTGCTTTCTCTTCGCTAAAAAAAATCCCAAATTTTTCAAAAATGACAAAAATCGCACTTTTCAGGCTTTGATATCTCTGGTGGGGCACGAGATAAAAATCTGAAATTTTTTTTAATAAGAGTATTGTATGGTAGTGTTATGTATAAGAAATTTCAAGATGGAGATTTGATTACAAGCTGAGACATGGCAAGGGCAACATGTCAAAACAATACTGCCAGACTATTGTTTTATGTGTGTTGTGTTTTTCTTTGCGCGCTTTTGATGAAATTTGCTTTTTTTCGCGCTCTTTTGAAGAAATATGCCGTTTTTTCCGCGATCTTTTGACGAAATCTACTGTTTGTTCGCGATCTTATTAGGAATTTTCTCGTTTGTTTTCGCGATCTTTTGACGAAATTTGTCATTTTTTCGCGATCCTTTGACAAAAATGAGCTTTTTTTCGCGATCCTTTACGAAATGTGCGTGTTTTTCTCGATTCTTTGACGAACTTCGTTTTTTTTTCGAGATTCTGTGACAGAAATTTGCAATTTTTCGGCGCCCCTGGGACGAAATTCACGTTTTTCCTGTGATCTTTTGACGAAATTCGCGTTTTTACAGCGATCCTTTGGCAGAAATTTGCGTTTTTCGCGATCTTTTGACGAAATTCCGCAAATTTAATTCCGATCTTTTGGCATAAATTTTTTTTTTTCGTGGTCCTTTGACAGTAATCTGCGTTTTTCGCGATCCTTTGACAGAAATTCGCTTTTTTTCGCGATCCTTTGACAGAAATTTGTGATTTTTCGCGATCGTTTTACAGAAGTTTGCGATTTTTCGCGATCGTTTTACAGAAATTTGCGATTTTTCGCGATCGTTTTACAGAAATTTGCGATTTTTCGCGATCGTTTTACAGAAATTTGCGATTTTTCGCGATCGTTTTACAGAAATTTGCGATTTTTCGCGATCGTTTTACAGAAATTTGCGATTTTTCGCGATCGTTTTACAGAAATTTGCGATTTTTCGCGATCGTTTTACAGAAATTTGCGATTTTTCGCGATCGTTTTACAGAAATTTGCGATTTTTCGCGATCGTTTTACAGAAATTTGCGATTTTTCGCGATCGTTTTACAGAAATTTGCGATTTTTCGCGATCGTTTTACAGAAATTTGCGATTTTTCGCGATCGTTATACAGAAATTTGCGATTTTTCGCGATCGTTTTACAGAAATTTGCTTTTTTCCGCGATTGTCTGACTAAATTCGTGTTTTTTCCATCGATCCTTTGATAAAATTAAAGTTTCTTCCGCGATTTTGTGCCAGAAATTTGAGTTTTTCTCGAACCCCTGGAACGAAATTCACGTTTTTTTTTCTTTCGGGATTTTTGGATAAAATTGAAGTTTGTATAGCGATCTTTTGGCAGAAATTTACGTTTTTCGAGATCTTTTGACGAAATTCTCCGTTCTTTCCGCAATCCTTTGACATAAATTTGCGTTTTTTCGCGATCGTTTGTCTCAGTTTGCGTTTTCCCCACAGTCGTTTTACTAAATTCGTGTTCTTTCCACAATCCTTTTATTAAATTCGCATTCTTGCCGTGATCCTTTGACGAAATTCGTGTTTTTTCTGCGATCCTGTGACAGAAATTAGCATATTTTTCCACAACCCTGGGACGAAATTCATATTTTTTTCCGGGCTCTTTTGACGAAATTCGCGTTTTTATAGCGACCCTTTGGCTATAAATTACTGATTTTTTATGCGAATGATTGTCGAAATTGATTTTTTTCGGCGACCATTTGTCGAATTCGCGATATTTTTTGTCAGAATTTTCATACTTTTTTTTTTTTTTTTTTTTTTTTTTTCAAGTCCGCAAATTTATCTGCGATGCGTGTCGCGCACTTTCTGCTACCGGGATATTTGAGGAGAGTGAAATGTTAAATGAGAAAGGATATAATATTTGAGGAGATTGGTACAGAAGTGTATAAAAAATAGAGCATTTAAACAAGAAAAAAAAAATTCTCTAACTAAAATTTTGAAAAGCTTGTTGCTAAGCACATTCATGCATATGCTATTCGCAATGTTTTTAATAGTGAGAAATGGTGTTTTTATTAATATGACTATGTATAATTTTAAATGTTTACTAGAAATAAAATAAGACTTGTATATTAATAGCTCTTAAAATTAAGTATTAAAACATGTAACTAAGTAACCATTGTCCTCTTTAATTTTTGTAAAAATGAAAAAATTGGCAGTTGGTATGGCCCTTTTAAAATTTAGCCAACATATTTGCAATTCTGACTACAAATCACTAGCAAAACCATCTAAGTTTTATTCCAGTATTAATGTCCCCATTATTGAGAAATTGCGTTACTTATTAAACTCTAAATTAATTAAATGTTATTAAAACTAATTAAAAACACTTTAAAATGTGTAGTTTATAATTACAATGCTTCATTGTATAAAAGCCACTGGTCTGGCTTTTTTTAATTTTAGCCGGCTTTTTTTGCAACCCTGTATTGTAAACAGTTGTTTTGATTTCACCCTTATGTAGACTATTTTAGGAAGGAAATTTTTTCTTTTATTATTAAAAATGGCCTTTGACTTGTTTTTTGTAGTGCAGCTAAACTCTGAACTCATGCACATAATATTGAAACTCA
This sequence comes from Maratus speciosus, assembly GCA_963932465.1. NCBI lineage: Eukaryota > Metazoa > Arthropoda > Arachnida > Araneae > Salticidae > Maratus > Maratus speciosus. Next base: position 90,172,791 of record OZ010786.1, on the reverse strand, counting down.
TCGTTTAGCCTATTCTGCTTCTAATTAAAAGAGAATTCTTCTATACTTCTAAGAAAATACTTATCTGCAATTATTTGGCCGAATATTCGGTTTACATGCCAAATCACCGAATACCGAATCGACTATTCGGTAAATCCCTATAAAAAAAAAAAATCCCTATATATATTTTATATATTTAAAATAAGTACTGTATGTTTATTTTTAAAATAAAAAAACTTTTGAAAACCTTTTAAAATCATAAATTAACAATTGTATTTACATGTCCAAAAAAAAAAAAAAAAAAAAAAAAAAAAAAGCCATAAAGAATGGAAAACACATGCTGATCCAGAATTACCCCCAGGTATCTAGGGCATAACTAGGTATACATCTACAGTCTATTTGGTAGAAAAAAATAAAGGAATAAAAAGTAAAAAGTGCATGTATTTAAAAGCCTAGTATTGTGTTCACACAGGGATATTGGAACTGTCTTAAACCACCGAACTCTCTTAATTTTGAGGTGGTATCCTGGAATTGGAAACCTGTTCACATCAGAAAACTTACCTAAGATAACTCAAACTCAGTGAATGTCACTGTGTCGTTTGCGCATGCGCTTAAAATAAAACCGCCCACAACAGCCAATCAGTTAATGCAAAGCTTTACAGCCAGCGAGAGAGAATGGTCATGACTGTCTCTAGCCCGAAGAAAGTTGAAACTCTCATACCCTGTTCACACTGTGTTATCGAAACTAACTTAAACCTCCGAACTCTCTGAGGGAGTTCTACAAACTCTCTGAGAGAGTTTCAACTTTCTTCGGGCTAGAGACAGTCACGACCATTCACTCTCGCTGGCTGTAAAGCTTCGCATTAACTGATTGGGTGTTGCGGGCGGTTTTATCTTAAGCGCATGCGCAAACAACACAGTGACGATCACTGAGTTATCCTCGGAGTTATCTAAAGTGAGTTTTTCCATGTGAACAGGTTTCCAATTCCGGGAGGGTACCACCTCAAAATTAAGAGAGTTCAGCGGCCTAAGATATCTTAAGTATCGTAGTGTGAACATGGTATCAGAGAGAGTGTTTGTGGAACTCTCTCGGACAGTTTATGAGAGTTCGGCAGTTTAAGATATTTTCGATATTCCAGTGTGAACGGGGTATTATAGTATTTATATTTTAAAAAAGCATACACTAAAAAAAAAAATCAAAACACTTATGTAAATGTGGTATGGATTTTAGTAAAAAAGTGCAAATTTTCTAGACAATCTTTCTGAAAGATGATTTTATAGCATGTTACAGAAACATCCCAACTTGCATTATGCAGCAAAGTTAAAATAAAAAATTATTATACATAATAAAGTAGACTAATCAGGAAGCCTAATCCACTATTTTAGAGTTTGTCTTAGTAGATACCATAGAGACCAAAACTAGATGACCCATAATTACTGTCGCAACCTCTCTCTCTATCTATATATTAGGGATGCACTGAATATTCGGTATTCGGCCATGTTACTGAATATTCGGTATTCGGCCATGTTACTGAATATTCGGTTTGGCCGAATAGCAAACTATTCGGTATGCCGAGTATTCGGTTTGGCCGAATACTTAAAAAAAACTTTTTAAGCATATTTTTAAAAACCTTATACAACTTCTACATTTAAGAGTCAACTTATAAAGATATTTAGCATAATTAGAAACAAAATAATATTTAAATAAAAGAGGATGTTTTTACATTATTTATTTGCTGTTTGTTAAGTATTATTTAAGAAAATTAACCATTCACGAGGATTTTCAGAGGAAATAATTATGTACAAAGGCAAGTTGCTGAACATTATCCAGTAAATAATCTGTTTTTTGCTAAGATTTTGGACAACGTTTACATTTACAATCTCTGAAAATGATAGCCCACTCCAGACACTGATCTAGGATGCATTTAAAAACTTCCTTGCCTAATCAAAGGGAGTAGAACAGTTATTCTTGCTAAGTTGTCAGCATATAAAATTTGAATTTATTGTATTATTTACAGGGTTGTTTGGTTTAAACCGTGGTTTAAACTAAATGGTTTTTTTCCAACTGGTTTTTAGGGTTTCGTTCATCTGACGAAACCCTATTCGTCTCGCTCCTCTGTCTGTCTGTCCGTCACAGAGCCCGTTCTCAGAAACTATACATGTTGGAGATTCGAAATTTTGCATACTTATAGAAGAACACCACACATCATACGACAAATCATAAAATTTTGAAAAAGTCGTAGATTTAACCCTTTGGGCTCCCACATGTGTATTTTAAACAATTCTTTCTAAGTGAGTCCCTAATTAGGTTGCAGGCGTGAAATTTTGCGTACTTATAGACGGACACCTCAGATCAAACAACAAATTATAAAATTTTGAAAAAGTCGTACATTTAACCCTTCGGGCCCCCACATGTTTATTTTAAACAATTCTTTCTAAGTGAACCATAAGTAGGTTGGAGGCGTGAAATTTTGCATACTTATAGCTGAATACCTCACATCAAACGACAAATCATAAAAATTTCAAAAAGTCGTACATTTAACCCTTTGGGCTCCCACATGTGTATTTTAAACAATTCTTTCTAAGTGAGCCCCTATTTAGGTTGGAGGCGTGAAATTTTGCATACTTATAGCTGAACACCATCATGCGACAAATCATAAAAATTTGAAAAAGTCATACATTTAACCCTTTGGGCTCCCAGATGCGTATTTTAAGCAATTCTTTCTAACTGAGCCCCTTATTGGAGATTTGAAATTTTGCATACTTATAGCAGAACACCTGAGGACAGGCGAAGGCGACAAATCATAAAATCTTGAAAAAGTCTTACGTTTAACCCTTTGAGCTACCACATATGTATTTTAAGCAATTCTTTCTAAGAGAGCCCCTAATTAAGTTGGAGACATAAATTTTTGCATACGTATAGCCAGGGTTGGCAGGTTTTTGACGCATGTCAGTTTTTGACAGTTTAAACTGCGGTTTAAACCGTCATGTCAAAAACCTCAAATACTTACAGTGATCTGTAAAATTTCACATTAAATGTCACACATTAGATGTAATATTTAAAATTCACTATTACTGTAATTGTATAATTAGTATATAGTATTAGTAATAATTACAGGGTTGGCAGGTTTTTGACATGTGTCAGTTTATGTCTGGTTTAAACCATAGTTTAAACCGTCATGTCAAAAACCTCAAGTACTAAATTGATCTGTAAAAATTCAAATTAAATGTCACACATGACAACATTTCATGTAATATTTTAAATTCACTCTTACTGTATATCAGTAATTAGTACATAGTAAAGTATTATTGTTAAGTACAACTTTTTAACAGGGTAAAATTTTTATTTTATTTTATTTATTTATATATATATATTTTTTTTTTTTGTAAAATTGTGTTTTTCTAAAAAGTGGACATTGAGCTCACCTGAGCTGTACATTTTTCTCTTACTTAAAATCGTTTTAATTTTGCTTACTTTTGAGAGCTTAAAGCATTAGCTAGCTTTTTTATGGGGAAAAAAAAAAACTTAGAAAAGTGTAGATTTTTTTTGTATATATAACAAGATAATGTGCATCAACGTTATTCTAGTCTAGGCAATAACCATTCCATTCAAAATTGAAATTGGATTATTAATTTTAAACATTTACAAAATAACAGAAGTAATTTATAAAAAAAAGCTTAAAGTCAATCTTTTTAAAACATGCTTTCTTTCAATATATAAAAATGTTTTCGATTTTAAAACTGAACAAAATTGGCTCGGTCATCTAAAAGAAAATTCCTGTAAGCCCATATTGAAAAAATGCATAATAGAAGGAATCAAATCATGAAACAATACCATTGTTTGGCTTATACTTTGCATCCCAACCATCAGGGGCAAGGGTTGACTGCTGTATCAGTTGATTCAGCTCGCGCTTGAGCTACAGAGAGAGTTTATGGATGCTTACCCATACTGATTGTGTATGAAGCTAAAGAATCCCCTTTCCAGTCTTCCTATTTCAGTGCTATAGGGAGGACTCCATTGTTTGGTGGAAAGGTATCACTAAATGCAACAGGCTGAATCCATATCAACTCAGGCAGGAGGGTTACCTTCATAGTCTCAGAAGTTTTTGAATTGAACATATGTTAAAATTTAAGAAAAAGTAAGATACTTGTATATTTTCATTTTGCCCAAAAAAATTCCTGCCCCGAGATACAGGCCGCCAAAGATGACATCCCCGGCATCCTTTCTCATTCTCGATTTTCGATAAAAATTTTAAAGTGCTCTATTTCTAGAACGGTGCAAGATATTTTGTTGCAGTTTATTTTATTTTAAAGATAATATTCTTCTGTTTAAAATGATATACCCAATTTTGAAAAATGTATTCAACTTTTCTTGGGGCAACCTTTTGAAAAAAAAAATTTTTTTTCAAAAAAAATTTTTTTTTTTGAAAATGCCAATCCTAAAAATTTTGATTTTTTTTCTGTTGATCAATACCATTGGGAACTATCTTCACTGTAAAAGAGAACTTCCACTTTTGAGTTTAACAAATTTTAGAAACATTTAAAAAATTCAGAGAATTTTACAGGAACTGTATATATACATTTCCAGTAAAAGTCACTGAATTTTTGCTTATTTGTATCACATTTGTAAGGATAAGCCTACTATATATCCTAAACAAGTTAGAAATTGCAATATCAAATGTGGCAAATGAGGTGCATGCGTACTATAACTAGTTTTATAAATATTCAGATCTTGGTGCAATAAGTTACTCTTGGGCAAAAAGGGCATGAATACAAAATTTATTATGATTCTACATATTAAATTCAATAATACGGAAGTAATATGAATTCATCTTAAAAGGACTTAATCGCCATGGCAACCTAGAATCATTGCCTATCATGGTATATCATTGAATCAATTATGTATTATAGGATTTTTAAATAGAATGAAGAAAACTTTTATTAATGTCTTTTATGTTTTAATTTGATTTACATAGCATTTGAAGTGATACATACTTTATTTTCAATACCGAACATAGTAAAACAATCTCAATAACATATATCAATTACACAGCAATACAAATTATATTAATACAAGTTAGAGTTCAGACAGATGGGCAGACAAATCGAATCCATAAAGACTTTCAACTATGTTGGAAATTGTTAAAAACACATAAATAGGTCGGCCCCCCAGGGGGATACCTTCTTTAGGTATTCACGGGCTTCGCAACCCCGGGCACCTGAGCGATCTTTCTCTTTTCCTTTTCCTCTTTTCTCTTGTCTTTCTTTCCTCTTTGTTTCACTCTCATTGTGGTTTCCTCTTCGGAGGTGAGGGCAATTCTGTATGAGCCGATATCATCCTGTATATCGACTCATGTAGAACTGTAAACCACCCACGTGTTTGCCGTACGTGGCGACCCGTGTCCCTGGAAAGGGGGATCCTGGCAGTTGAGGGAAACCAACACGCTGCTTTGGCCCCTGCTTCAGGTAGACGGGAGGTGCATATTGGTCCCGTATGCATCAATCGGCTGGTCAGGTGACTTGTCACTGGCTGGGGATCAAGCGAGCGAGTACTTACTAGCCATCTCGTTAAGGGTGGAGACTGGCATAGGAGTGTCTTGTGACCGTATGGGCCCTGGTTAGCACTGGTGCACGAATGTGCATCCCCTTGTTGGGCTCGGTGGTGGGTGGTGCGACCGGGGTCTGAATTGTTTTTTTTATCTCAATATGGATGGAAATAATTTACTTCCTTTAAATCCTCTCCCATGTGGAGAGAATGCGAACCAAAATAAGTCCTGTGCTGATAGAGATGGTGATATTGCCTCTAATACCAATTCATGTGCTGAAAGATTCTTTATTATCAAAAGACAAGAAGGCAGTTTTGACAAGACCTCTCCCTTTCTGATTCACAAATCTATCCAAGGATTGATTGGTGAACCAAAGACCATAAAAAAAATTCGATCTGGTGATCTTCTTATTGAAGTAAACAATAGCAAACAAGCCATAAGTTTAAAGAAATGTACACATTTTGCAAATATCCCGATTTCCGTAAGCCCACATAGAACTCTCAACACTTCTCGTGGGGTGATCTCAGAATCTGACCTCCTGCATGTAACCGAAGATGAAATAGTGGAAAACTTAAGGGAACAAAATGTCATAGGAGCTAGACGTATAAAAATCACCCGTAAAGATGAACAAATACCAGCGAATCAAATTCAGATACCTACCAAGCATATAATACTTACTTTTAACTCGCCAAACCTACCCAAATATATAAAAGCCGGATATCTTTCATGTTCTGTCAGACCTTATATCCCAAACCCACTGCGTTGTTTTAATTGTCAACGCTTTGGGCACTCAAAAACCTCATGCCGAGGTAAAACCACATGTGGTCGGTGTAGTGCAGTTGGCCACGAAAGTGTACAATGCAATGCACCACCTTCTTGTGTAAACTGCAAAAAAGAGCACCCATCTTATTCGAAATCCTGCGAGCAGTGGCGAAAAGAAAAAGAGATACAAACAATACGAACAAAAGAAAATTTATCATACCCCGAGGCTAGAAAAATAGTTGAATCCAGGGCACCCACAGTTGGTGTCTCATATGCTGCTGCTTTGTCTAAAACAGTCCAAAAATCTCATAAAACTATTGCAACCCAAACCGAATTCCCCACTGAAACTAATTGCCAACGTAATCAAAAAGAAAATAACCTGTCTAATAATTCTGGTAAGATAAATAGATCAACGCAAGCTGCTGCTCCTCCTAAGTCACCAAAATCTGCTCATCCTAACTTATCAAAATCTGTTCCTAATTCACAACAAAATACCTCGTCACAATCTTTAATCTCTAAACTTCCAATCCATAAAAGAGGTTCTCAAAATACAACAAAATCGCCATCTGTGAAACCAAACCGTAAATCTGATGCAGAGAAATTTAACCTGCCAACAGTTACAGTCACTGTGCCATCTGAAAATGCAGCCAAAAAGAGAAAGAGTAAAACATCCAAAAAAGAAATCCACCCAAAACAGACAGATAAAATGGAGGAGGATGATTCTCTTGCTCTTCACCCAGATTCGGATGAAGAATTTAACGATGGAGATAGTATGACTATCTCCGAATAACTTAACGCAGTTAAATTACTAAAAAAAAAAATCATTCATGTCTAATATTATCTCGTGGAACTGCCGTGGCTATCATAATAAATATGACGAAATCCGCAACATTCTTCATGACCATCAACCACTATGTTTAGCGTTACAAGAAACCCATCTTAAACCCAATAACAAAGCAAAATTGCGCACTTATGCTACATACCGAAAAGATTTTACTGGTAGTGAAAGGGCCACAGGTGGAGTGGCTCTTTTCATCTCTCGCAACCTACCCCATACGCATATTAATCTAAACACAAATTTACAAGCTGTTGCAGTCCGTGTACATATTAACCGGCTTATAACAATTTGCACCTTATACTTACCGCCAAATCAGTCTATTCAGTCAGCTACTCTTGATAATCTCCTTCTCCAACTCCCCACTCCTTACATCATTGTTGGAGACTTTAATGCACATAGTCAACTGTGGGGAAATACCGATTCTAATCAGCGTGGTGATGTTATTGAGAAATTAATATCTGACAATGGCTTATGCCTGCTTAATAACGGAGATAACACTTACTTTCATGAACCAACTCGCACTTTTCATGCAATAGACCTTACAATCTGCTCCCCATCTGTTTATCCATTCTGGAACTTCTGGGTCTCAAATGACCTGCACGGCAGTGACCATTTTCCAACATTTATCACACAGACTACTCCTAACAGGGACTCTAATACTTATTTTAAGCGCTATATTTATGACAGAGCAAATTGGCCATCTTTCGAAAATCAGGCTACAATTACAAACGACATGATTTACTGTGATATTGACGATGCACTTGATAATATCACCCAGTGTATTATCAATGCTGCAGATATTAGCATTCCTAAATCCACTGCTACACCTAGACACAAGAAGCCGTGGTGGAACAGTGATTGCCAGATTGCAAAAAAAACTCAACAGAAGGCTTGGGGCCTCTTCCGGAGGTATCCCAATAATACAAACTATATTGCCTTCAAAAAAGCAAAGGCGGAAGCTAGAAGAGTGCGTCGTAAGAGCCAGCGTGAATCTTGGATGCAATACATATCTAACATTAGCTCTAATACCTCAAGCAAAGTCCTCTGGAAAAAAGTAAAAAATTGTATGGGCCTATATTCCGAAAACCATATCTCAATCCTACATCACAACGGTCAAACAATAGCTTCACCCAAAAATATTGCTGAAACAATAGCAAATACACTTGCATCTAACTCTAGCACAGATTCATACCCAGAACCATTCTTATCATATAAAAGACAAATGGAAACTACCCGCATCAATTTTCATTCTCGCCATTCTTTTAACTATAATAACCCCTTTACGATTTCAGAGCTCCTAAGTTGTTTGCAAAAAAGCCACCTCTCTGCTCCAGGTCACGATGGCATCACCTATACCATGCTAAAACATCTCTCCACCGCCTCACTTAATAACTTACTTGCCTTCTATAATAGAATTTGGGTTGAACATGCCTTTCCTTATGCCTGGCGTAAAGCTGTTATTATTCCCTTTCCTAAACCAGGTAAAGATTCCAGGAACCCCAATAATTACAGACCTATTGCACTCACTAGCAGCCTTTGCAAACTTCTAGAAAAAATGGTAAATATCCGCCTTGTGCATATTTTAGAATCTAACAATCTGCTTGCCGCTTTTCAAAGTGGATTCCGACGAGGTAGATCTACTATCGATAACCTGATCCATCTTGAAACTCATATTCGGACTGCTTTTCTAAAACGCAGCCATTTGGTGTCAGTCTTTTTTGACATGGCGAAAGCCTATGACAAAACATGGCGATACGGGATCCTTCGTGATCTGTTTAATCTTGATTTTCGTGGGAATCTCCCAATTTTTATTGACAACTTCCTCGCCATGCGACTCTTTCAAGTCAGGATTGGGGGAACTCTATCAAGTTTTTATGTACAAGAAGAGGGTGTACCCCAGGGCAGTGTCCTGAGTGTCACCCTCTTTGCTATTAAAATAAATGATATCCTTGGTCAATTACCCCCTTCGGTGAAGGGAGATCTCTATGTTGACGACTTTCGCATTATGTGTATAGGTCAAGATATTCGTTTTATTGAGAGACAATTGCAAACTGCCATCACTCATATTCTTAATTGGACAAATAAAAATGGTTTTATCATTTCTAAAGACAAAACTTCTTGCGTGCACTTTTGTAGACGTAGAGATCTACATCCAGATCCTGAAATTTTTATCGACTCAACTCAGATTCCTGTTGTGGACAGTGTCCGTTTTCTGGGCCTTCACTTTGATAAAAAGTTAACCTTTTTACCACATATCTTGCAGTTACGCACAAAATGTGAAAACTCTCTTAATCTTATAAAGGTGCTTTCAAATACCTCTTGGGGAGCAGATCGTACTTCTCTCCTTAAAATCTATCGTGCCATGATCCGGTCTAAAATTGACTATGCCTGCCAGGTCTATGGTTCAGCCAGTAAATCTGCTCTAAAAAAACTTGACACTGTGCACCATAGCGCACTCCGGGTTTGCTCTGGTGCATTTCGTACGTCTCCAATTTTAAGCCTTTATGTTGACTGTAACGAACCAGCATTACATCATATTCGTGATAAACTCTCATTGGAGCTGTATTACCGTGTCCTTTCATATCCTGGCCATCCCCTTCATACCCACATTTTAAATACAGACAATGATATCCTTTATCAGCATAGACCATCTTGCATACCATCTTTTGGAGCCAGAATACGAAGAATTATTGATGATAGTGCTCTAATCAATATTGAAGTGAACCCTTGTCCAATGTACCAGTTCCCTCCCTGGAAACCTCCTGATATTACCACCCTCCATCCTTTTAAAGGTTACAATAAAAATAATCTAACTCCTCTTGCCTTTCAACAACTATTTGCTGCACATCGTGCAAACTTTAATAATTATATAGATATCTATACGGATGGTTCTAAGAGTGGGGATATTGTTGGCTGCGGGATTTTTTGTAATGACACTACCTTGAGTTATCGTCTGCACCCTTCAATTTCTGTCTTTACATCCGAATTGATTGCAATAGAGAGAGCCATGTCGCACATCTCTCATCATCATATCTCACCCTTCATCATTTATACTGACTCAAATAGTTCTATTGACGCAATAAAATCACTTAAAAAGCATCCCTTTGTTTCGTCCATCTTAGAGTTTTATAATAAATTGACAAGACGAGGCTATAATATCTTATTTTGCTGGGTACCTGGCCACATGGGTATCCCTGGCAATGAAAAAGCAGATGAGGCGGCAAAGCTGGCTCTTAATCCCTTACACCATAGAATACCATTCTCAGACGTTAAACTACTTATAAACCATTTTATTCATAATAATTGGCAAGAAAGTTGGGATTTAGAATACAATAATAAATTGCACCATATCAAACCTACAATCATAACGTGGCCTCCAAATTATCCAAGGAAAACAGATGTCCTTCTGACTCGTCTGAGAATTGGTCATTCTAGGATCACTCATAAACATCTTTTACTTCGGGAGGATGCACCCATGTGTCCACATTGTCATTATGATTATCTGACCATTCATCATGTTTTAACTGACTGTCCGGGCCTCCGGCACTTATATAGAATTTATTTTAACACTTCATTACCAGCAATGACAAACCTCATCGGGGAAACACCTCATGGGGCACTCTTTACGTTTTTAAAACACGCAGGATTTTATTTTGATATCTAATCTTTTATTTATTTCGTTGGTTTTATGACTGATTTTTGGTTTTAACATCTGGATGGGATACCCCATCCAGATACCTTTTCTACGTTATTTATTTTCTTTCATATTTACCTATATTTTAGCTACTTTATTTAACTTCATCCTTTTTTAGTCTATAATTATTTTTTTGCCGCAGCATGTCCCTCATGGGACTTTGTGCCATAAAACCATATACAACCAACCAACCAACCATAAATAGGTCGGAATTTGACTTTTAGAAATTTATGTCAATAGACGGAAGCATACTTAAATACTTTCATACAACCCTGTATTTTACCTACTATCTTTTTATACATGCCACTATTTAGCTAATATTTAATTAACATTAAAACATCCTTAAAACCAGTGAAATCACACTTCCAGAAATTATCATCCATAGACGGCCATGTATCTAATTCTTTGCATGGACCTGTATATCATTTTATCTATATTCTCCAAGCATATCTTAGTATACTAAATGTAGTTCAGTGTAAAAATGCATAACTCATTTAAAAATCACCTTTAAGCTACTTTCATTCATACTCAGTAAACCCTTAAGATTTCTTTTGTGTAGCCCTGTATATGATCTACAGCCTTTATACACACAAAGTAATATGGAAATATTTAATTAAACTTAAAAACTCATATCGCAACTAAAAATGCACCTCTAGCAATCTTCGCTAATGTGCAGTATTTCCAATAAGGTAAAGTATCCAAAATCTTTTGTGTGTCCCTGTAAACACTATGCACTTTCTATGACACAGGAAGTAATTTTTTGTAAACCTCTGCAATAAAGTATGTATCACTTCAAATGCTATGAAAATCAAATTAAAACATAAAAGACATTAATAAAAGTTTTCTTCATTCTATTTAAAAATCCTATAATACATAATTGATTCAATGATATACCATGATAGGCAATGATTCTAGGTTGCCATGGCGATTAAGTCCTTTTAAGATGAATTCATATTACTTCCGTATTACTGAATTTAATATGTAGAATCATAATAAATTTTGTTTTCATGCCCTTTTTGCCCAAGAGTGTAACTTATTGCACCAAGATCTGAATATTTATAAAACTAGTTATAGTATGCACGCACCTCATTTGCCACATTTGATATTGCAATTTCTAACTTGTTTAGGATATATAGTAGACTTATCCTTACAAATATGATACAAATAAGCAAAAATTCAGTGACTTTTACTGGAACTGTATATATACAGTTCCTGTAAAATTCTCTGAATTTTTTAAATGTTTCTAAAATTTGTTAAACTCAAAAGTGGAAGTTCTCCTTTACAGTGAAGATAGTTCCCAATGGTATTGATCAACAGCAAAAAAATCAAAATTTTTAGGATTGGCATTTTCAAAAAAAAAATTTTTTTTTGAAAAAAAAAAATTTTTTTTTAAAGGTTGCCACAAGAAAAGTTGAATACATTTTTCAAAATTGGGTATATCATTTTAAACAGAAGAATATTATCTTTAAAATAAAAAAAACCGCAACAAAATATCTTGCACCGTTCTAGAGATAGAGCACTTTAAAATTTTTATCGAAAATGGCGAATTGGAAATGGTGCCCGGGATGCCATCTTTGGCGGCATGTATCTCGGGCCAGGAATTTTTTTGGGCAAAACCAAAATATACAAGTATCTTATTTTTTATTGAATTTTAACATATGTTCAATTCAAAAACTTCTGAGACTATGAAGGTAAGATTTTTTTTTTTTGGCTGCCTGAATTGACATGGATCATACCAACAGCTTGTTGAGCCTGCTTCAAAACTTGCTCATCTAGCAATGCTTTCGCTATCAAGTCCTACTAGCTCAGCATCAATTAAGAGACAGACTGTTTTCTAACGCTTCATACACTCTAAACTCAAAAATCTTTTGGGTGTAAATAAATGTGCTAAACACGTGGTGTGCTGCAACATGCTGCGGGGTAAAATTGATCCGGATTAATTGTACAAAATTATTTTCTTCTGGTTGAAAAATCCAAAAAAAAAAATATTTTATTGCAAATAATATATTTTTTAAATTATTAAATTTCAATAAAAGATCACATAAATCATTGACTTATTTAATGTTTATCTATTGTTAAAATGTTTTAGCATGTTACATGTATTTGGCAGTTTTCGACGGTTTAAACCAGTTTTCGACAGTTTAAACCAGTTTATGACAGTTTAAACCAGTTTTTGACGTCAAAAACCCAACCCTGCGTATAGCTGAATACCTCAGACCACACGACAAATCACAAAATTTTCAAAAAGTCTTATATTATTTACTCCTCCGGGATCTAACTTGTATATTTTAAGCAATTTTTCTAACCTCCACCCTTTTCACCCAGGGAAGACTTTTTCAACTTTTGCCGACACCCCTTTGACTATTCTTTCCTATTATGCACCATAGCTTTACATATTTTAGTTCCACTTTTTACCACCAGGGGGCGCCTACTTATCTCGGGTGCTATGGGCCCAATCTCTTCGACTAATATATATATATGGATAGTACACTATGACGCAAAAGTTTAGACAATGACGTCATTCAGCTTTAAAATGTAGAATTATGACGTCAGAATTACAAAAACCTGTAAATATATTCAAAAACTGATTTAAAATGCTATGTACAAAAGACAGTCGTTTTATTTGCTATAATACTAATTTTTTTCATAAAAATTCAAATGTGCTTGTCGCAAAAGTTTAGACACTATTCTAAATTTCTTTGAATATTCGCTGGCATATGCAAATTTAGAATCGATGATGTCACAAATTTGGAGTACTTAAGTTCTGCAAACGATTGCGCTTCATAGTCGACATGCCGAGAGCTAAAGAAATTCAAGTGAATGAGGTTTCAAGGATTTGGCCGTTGAAAGGTGAAGGGAAGAGCGTTTCTGAAATTTCTGCTATTATTAATAGGTCAAAAAAATCTATTTATCGAGTTTTATCGAGTGGTTCCTAATATAAAGCAAAATGTCGGTCTGGGAGGCCACGTGTGACAAATGTACGAGAGGATCGCCTGATACAAAGACTAGCGAGTACTCAACAAATGAGCGTACGTGGAGTTCAAAGCTCATCGGGACTCTCTGTATCAAAGGATACGATTCGTAGACGAATTTTGGAAAAAGGAACAATCGTTTATAGCAAAATGCAGAAGAAACCAGCTTTGAAACCATATCATAAGTTACAAAGATTTATGTGGGCTCGAAAGCATATGTCATATGGAGAGAAATGGCAGTCAGTCATATTTAGCGATGAAAAAAAGTGGAATCTGGATGGTCCAGATGGTTGTTTATCGTATTGGCATGACTTGCGGAAGGAACCTCGACGTTTTTTTAGTCGCAGACAAGGAGGGGGCTCGGTGATGGTTTGGGCAGCCTTTTGCTATAATGGACAAGTATCTCTGACCTTCACCAGTGGTCGTCAAACTTCACAGCATTATACACAGACATTAGAAGAAAACCTACTGCCATTTGCTGAGCTTCTAGGGGGTCCTCAGTGGGAATTTCAGCAAGACAATGCTTCAATTCACACTGCAAAACATTCAAAATCTTGGTTTAATTCCCATAATATAAGAGTTCTCGACTGGCCAGCATGTAGCCCAGATCTTAACCCTATAGAAAACCTTTGGAGCATCATGTGTCGCAAAGTTTATAGCAACGCTAGACAATACTCTTCTGAAAAGGAACTTAAGACATCTATTGAGAATGCATGGTACGATATCGATCCACAAACTATGCAAGATTTAGTTTCTTCCATGCAATCTCGTGTATATGACGTAATACATAAGCATGGATGCGCAACCAGGTTTTAAAAATTGTTTATTTCGATTTTATTTAATTTGTGTCTAAACTTTTGAGACAGCAGTTTATTTTTGTTACCATTTAATTTATTGCAATATGCACAATTCCACTTTTCTTTGTTATAAATATTGTTTATATGTACAGCACATTAATTTCAAGCAGTGATTTGAAAATTGAATAAATATTTTTCAAAGTATGTAAGAATTTCTTCATTGTCTAAACTTTTGCGTCATAGTGTATGTAAAACGGAGTTTCGTTCGGATAGAGGTTTGTTTAGAATAGAGTGTGCCCCTGGTTGCAAAATGTGGAACTAACAGATTTTTCAAAAGGATAAAAGTGTTTTGAAAGGAATATTAAACGAAACCCCCTGTGCGATCTGTGATCACACTTACCCACTTGTTTTCTCTTTTTCCCTAATGTTTTCATTTATTTTACACATTTTTGAAAAATGCAAAATCCAAGTTATGCAGAAGCTACAAGCAAAGCTTTAGAAAAATGATGAATTAATAAATTTGTAAAGTGACGAAGGTTTTTAATCAATCAAACTTTTCTTATAAGCTTTATTAAATCTACATGACAGACTAGAAAAAAACAAGTAGTTAGTTTCCTTTCCTCTTCTTTTTTTAAGCCTTTTATTTTTAAAAATAGCCAAAATGGCAGATTTGAGCTAATAATACACTTTTACTACTCGGATTGCTTGATTAGTTAAGATTTACTAAGGATTACATTATGCCTCAATAATGACATAATCATAAGTAATTCTCACCATTGGTTACTCTTTGTTCTGTATGCTAATGAATGATTGGCTGTGAAGTTTCTTTGCTGTATGGGTATTTGGTTTAGTAAGCCTTTGTTTTTCTTGCATTCCTTCATTTGGGATTGGGGTTTTGCATTATGATTTTATTCTGCTACCAGCAGGGTTAGCACGGTTTAAATAAATTGGATAAACAACTGGTTTTTTTAAAAAAAAAATCTAATATAATATTTTCTCATTTTTGTAATTTAAGTGCTTCAAATTATTGGATATAAATAATTTCTACTTTTAACATCTTATCCCTCCTCACTATGTCACAGTGAGACATAGTGAGTCTAGGTTATATTTGTATGCATGTAGAATGCAAATTGCATGCGTTGATGAACATATCTGAAGCTCTAAAGAGAAAATTTAAAACATGTGAATTTAGCAAAGATAAAAATAGATTAAAAATATTCAATATTTTAAATAAAATATTTTCCTTTGAGAAAACGTAGATTATTTACAATTAATAACATAAAATGACCATTAAGATTTCAATCAAGCTGTAAAAGAAAATTTTCTTGATTGGGGAGATTATCTTTTAGGGCTGTTCTCAACTGCTGTACTCAACAAGCGCAAAATGCTGTGACAAATTTACAAATTCATTTTTTTAACAGAAAGATATAAAATTGGAAGGCGTGACTATGGAAGCGATTTGGAATCGAACTGTGTTTTCCATTTTTGATAAATAAATTACCTATTGAGTTATAAGCAATTTTGATCACGTGACAAATGTTTTTTAACCTTCCTTGAGTGATTATTCTTCTTTTGTGTGGAAATTTAGTTCAAAACGCCCACTGTAACACTATTTTCTGAAAGATCTATTGGTTTGCAAAAAAAACAGAAAACACAGTTTGATTACATAGTTTCTGAACAATAGCATTTGCTAGTTTCATACATTTCTGAACAAAAATAAATTAAAACTTATGTCATAAAGTTGCCCTTTTGGATTTGAGATCAGCCTTAACAATGAAAAAGAAACTCAAGATATGAAGTCGAATAAGAGGACATTGAAAAATTAGGTGCTAGCGAAGCACCTGTTTACTTTTAACTAAAATATGCAATAAGATATGTTTAAATAGTCTATTGCATAATCGAATCCACTATTTAGATCTGACAAAAAAAATGGGGGAAAATCGAGATAGGCTCGCTTGAGACATGATAGAAAAATGCCTAAAAAGACATATTATTAATTTTTAGTTTAGACATTTAAAAGTAATATGTATTATATCATATCTTAGAAAGAAAGCCTGTGTATTAAATCTGATGGCTGTTTAAATGTTTTAGTGCATGACAACTTTTATAAATCTGCTTTCCATTTTAAGATCAATGTTTTCAGTAGTCTAAAAAGCTGGTAAATAGGTATTTCTGTTCTGTTTATTTTACTGTCGCCTTTTTTCTACCTGGCAGTTTCAGAGGAGAAGCGTCAAATGACAATACACAATACTTCTTGAAACATGTAAAGACTCTACTGCTAAATTCAAATCATTCCAGAAATTCATTATAAAAAGCTTTACTTTCAATAAAAGATAATAATTGTTCATGTAGTGTTCTAACAGAAAAATCAGATATTTCAGATTGTAGGTTTTTCAAAGAAATTATTTTGAATAGCCATGGGAAAGTATATTGTATTTATGAAACTACACCATATATTTATTTATAGTACTACAAAAGATTGTTTATTAAGATTTTCAAGTTATCAGTGTTTCCCTATGTAGAGCATTTTATTAATTGACCATAAGACATAGCTTTTACTAAAAATGTTTAAATTTTAAATAATTTTAATTTTCTACATAATTGATTGTAATTATTTAATTTAAATTATTTTTAAGTGTAGTTATATTACTTATATATCCAACAATGTTTATTTTTTTCAATAAATATGCATGTATATGCAATAGGAAAATGCCCAAAAAACCTGGTTTTTTGGGGGGTTTTTGAAAAAAACCGGGTTTTTTACCAACCCTGATTATTTATTAACTTTAGTCTCTTCCTGACAAGCAAATAATATATAATCCTGTACAATTTTTCTTCCAATTTTTTCACAATTTCTCTTTTTTTTTTTTTTTTTTAAATGTTTCTTTTAGAATTCAAGAACATTTTATTCATCTGTTTTTTAATTCTCAAAAGAAGCCATAACATTTAAACATTTTTTAATTAAAAAAGTTTTATAACTATCCTCTTCTTAAATAACTCAAAGCAGATTTACTTCAGCATAAAGTTTACTTGACAAAAGATCTTGTTTATTAAAATAAAAGTTTGTTTTAAATATTATGTAAAATTGTTTTAAAATGTAACATTTTAGTGCCTTTAAACTTTGAAATATAAAAGTATTCGACAAGCCGAATATTCGGTACTCGACCTAGCAGTTACTATTCGGCTAGCCGAATATGCGGTATTCTGTTCACCTGTAGGCCGAATATTCGGTATTCGGCCAAAATCCCTATTCGGTGCAATCCTACTATCTATATTATAAAGGACAAACATATCTGTGCGTAACGCATACGTCATTCTGCGAATGGCAACACTTTGAAATTCGAAATGAAATTTCGGTTTTGCAATTTTCGCTACTGCAAATTTTTAAACTTCTAAACATCCCACATTTTAAAGGTTTACACCTTCATATGCAGAAAAAAATGCACTTTTAAACGCAATTTGCTTGAAAGCTGTATCTCAATTTATTTTTGAGATATTAATTTTTTTATAGTTTTTAATACCAATTTTCTAATCATGGCAACTAAAATACTTCATTTCTTTTAAAAGTGGTTTAGTTATCTTTATTGATTATATTCTTACTGATGCCATTTTCTCATTACAATTAAAAATCTTTTTTTAAAATTTGTACAGAAAATGACGTTACACTTTAAAAAAGACACAATTTCCCTGATGATGCGGTTATATTTCACTATTTTTTCATTTCGCTGATATTGGGTTTGAGACAATAGGCTAAATATTTCAGCGACTGAAAATGACGTCATATTTAAAAGAACACGATAATTTTATTTGCTAAAATGAGATATTTCCCCTTGAATACGTCTAAAAGTTATAAATTTCTGGAATTTTTACCCCAGATACAGAGATTATACTAAGACCTCAAATCACGAGTGGGAATTTTAACTTGGAAAGTTGTAATAGTTGACAAACGTGACTGCAAGCTTGAAAATATATTTATTAATAACCTATTGCGCGTTAAAATGTTTTTAAATGGTTAATATGGATGTGAAATTTGGAAAATGAGTTGATTCGGTTTAGATTTAAAGGGGGAAAATTCTATGATTATGTCAAGGTGAAATCATTTTTGCTGATTTCTCATTCCGTAATACTAAGCATCAATTGATAACTTAATCAAAATTACTTATCTTGATTATACGTTACTTACTGATTCCGTATATGAATAAAGTTTAATTTTTCAATAATTTTAACAGTTGAAGTTTATGAAAAAAGTATTTTGTTAATCTTAGGTTAAAATATGTCTTTAGAGAGTTAAACTAACTAGTGTAAGATGGATATTTTATTGTAATTATTGTTGTCGATGTATTATAAATTTGATGCTACAGTTCCATTGTAAACATTTTCTTTCGTCGAAATTCGACGGGTTCCACCTTGTATATATAAAAGAGTGAAGAGTTTGATTATTCAAGAAGTATTAACAATGCAAATTGGAATAGATTCAACTAAATATCACTTGTAAATTAAACGCTTTTTATGCCTGATAAAAATTTACTATTTACTCTAGCTCTTCTAGTTCACCTTTATTATTATTATTATTATTTTTACATTAACTTTTTTTATTCAGTAATTTCTTCTTTACTTCCATCCAGTAAAATCAATTGAGTTGGCTATAATTATTTCTTCCTTAAAGTTTGAACTTATCTCCAGGGATATACTGGAGGGTATATGGTGCTATACTCTGTATACCTTCTGGATTTTATTGAAGAACTCTGTATAGGGGGACCCGGGGTAAAATGGGTTGCCAGTGTAAAATGAGTATATTTTATACATTTTTTTTTTTATTATTATTTTACCAAACAAAATTTTTTGAAAAATTAAGAGTATGAATGAAAGGCTCACATATCTGGCAATATTTAAGCTTGGTAAAAACAAACTATATATTGGGTTGGCAGCCATTTTGTTTTTCAGAAGATAGAACAAAGTGTTTTTAGTGAATGAACACTTCTTTCCAGAAAAATATACAGGAAGATTTTAAAAATAAACTGTTTGAATTTTAAAGAAGGATTTTTCTAATAGAAAACTCAAAAAAATGAGTAAATTTATTTACTCACAAAAATTTTATAGCATTTTTTGTCACATGGGGTAAAATGGGTATAGGTCATCTTTTTTATGCGAGTTGAGGTCAACATATGAATGTATGAAGATTGACCAAAATTGAAAGACCTTTGAGAGCAAATTCTTATTGATCCTATGTTTAAAACTGAAATTATGACTAAACTCGCTGTTAACAGACAATTTCTTAAAAATCACATTAAATCAAAGTACCGTATTTTTGGCCTTAAATGAAATTAAAACACATATGCTAAGTATACTAAAGATTATTAAATTGGGTGGATTAAAAGAGGACAAACAGTAAAAAGAGTCTAAGAAACCCATGGAAGTTAAACCAGAGGTTCTCACTGCGGCTGCAGTGAATCCAATGATTGGCGACTGGGTCCTTCTGAAATTCAGTGTAAAGAAGTCTGTTCAAGAATTCACAGTTCTTATTATTGATATCCCTTATGAAGATGAATGAATACACTGTGAAGTTTGCAACAAAGTCATCTGCCAGATTATTTTCTGTCTTCCCTGAGAAAGATGACATTGCTGATGTGCAGGCATCCTGAATTGTCAGGAAGTCTATCTCAACCAAGCTGCACCAGTCATTGCCAGTATACATTTTGTACATAAATTTTCATTCAGTTGAGTTAACATCTAGTTAACTTTATAAATTGCTTTTGATTAAAAATATTCTTCAGTTAACTTATTTTTTCCTAAAGACACTTGTTGTCTATCTGCTTTTGAACTGCAATAAAAGAGCCCCACCAGTGGCCGAGAGCAGAACCTCTCGAAGCTGGTAGACGGGAGGTGCTGGGTTCGATTCCAATCGCACCTGTCGGCCTAATCGTTCGGAGTTTTCCTGGTTTTCTTTGAACCATGGATTTCCACGTGTAAATACGGTTAGGTGCCCTTAGCAAGACCCCCCACAGAGGGCATCCCCCCCCCCCCCTAGGGCCCATATCCCTCGTGTTGATAATTGGCCATCATAAAATCAATCAATCAACCAACCAACTTGAACTACATTAAATTTAAAAAAAACTTTTAAAATGAAACACTGTTAGAAACATGATTCAGAGCATTGACATAAATTGATGTGGTGAAAATCGGGAGCAGTTTGGAGGGAGGGGAGGTGTAGGACCCGGTAGCAGAAAGTTCCTGACGGGTGACGTGCGTCGCAGATTTTCTTTTCCCTTTTGCAGATTTTTTTTTCCATTGGATCTTTTTCCAACTTTATATTATGTTTAGTTCTTTATTATTTATTACTAAAACTTAAGTTTATTATTAATAAAAATGAGTAATATGCTTAGAAACATTAAAAGTAAATGATTAATTAATTAAAGGTTCATTTGTAACATTTTACCTGCAGATTATTTTCAGTCCCTGAAAGATCTGTCGCAGACACTTGGAGAATTTTCTGCTATTGGGGTGTAGGATAGGATTTGTCTGTCCTTGCATCTTATTTATACTAGCTTCATAAGGGTTTTCATTTGTCAAGAAAAAAATGTAGTAAACTAACTGAAAGTAGCGGGTTTTTGCCTGCCACCCCCCCCCCCCCCCTCTCCTCTCCCCAGTTTACATACAGTAGATTTCTGTTACAATGAATTCCATTACAATAAAAAATCCCGTTACTATGAAATTTGACAAATCCCCTTTTCAAATTGCATTAACCCCAATGTATTAAAAATTCTGATTTAACGAAGTGTATCTTTTTAGGAACGTTACAACGAAAAATTTTTATCGAGCTCTTTTTTTTTTTTTTCAACTGCTTAACGTAATTGAAATTACTTCAAATAAAATGTCGAAGATAAAAAAATAACATTGTTGTTTTGGGTAAAAGTGCTATTTCAAATTTTTCTCCCATTTGCTATTTTTTCTTTTGTCTACTTCTTTTCCCGAATTCCTTTTCTTTTATAACCCATATGCTTGAAAATAATCACGTGACAGACAGCAGGTGGACTTCACTGTGAAAGAAGTGTTTTTGCTTATTCTGGGATATTTCTATTGGCAGTACCTGTTGCAGTGTTTCTTTGTTTGTTCCTTGATAAAACGGCTTGTGTGTGAAACGAAAACAATTTTCCTTTGAAGAAAAGAGAGCCATAATTTCTGAGAATGATAAAGGATTGCGGAAAACTCATGTGGCCAAAAAATATGGAATAACACCATCAACTGTATTTACATTTCTAAAAGATAAAGAAAAGATTGACAGACAGTTCCAAAATGCAAGCATTGGTTCCCATAGAAAACTAATGCGGCAGTACCAATTTCAAGGTGTTGACAAAGCCGTGTTCAAATGGTTCGAAGATATTCGTTCATGCAATATGTACCTATAAGTGGTCCTCTGATACAGCAGAAAGCTCAAATGTTTGGAAGAATGCTTGGTATTGAAAATTTCCAAGCCAGTGTCGGATGGCTCAGTCGCTTTCGTACTCTCTTTGAAATTGTAATGAAATCTATTTGCATCGATGCAAGTGATGTACCTACAAAGAATATAAATGAATGGAGAGCTGGAGAAGTAGCTTCCCTTATAAGGACATACAGCTCCAATAATGTGTTCAATGCTGACTAAGCTGGACTATTTGATCAACTTGAATCGAGAAAAACATTAACATTTATAGGCGAGAAATGCATTGGAGGGAAAAATTCAAAGCAACGAATTACAGCACTCTTTTGTTGTAACAAATCTGGAACCGAGAAGAGAAAAATATTAATTGTTGGTCACTCTGGCAAGCCCCGTTGCTTTAAGAACTGTCATTCATTGCCCTGCGATTATAAATTCAATAAGAAGGCATGGACACAAGATATCTTTAATGATTGGCTAATGCAATTTGACAAAGAAATGAAAGCTAAAAAACGGGAAGTTCTTCTCCTGGTTCATAATTGCATGCTTCATACTAATCCATCCAAATTTGACTGCATCTAAGTTGAGTACTTTCCACTGAATTGCACTTCTATTCTACAGCTTCTAGACCAAGGCATCATCCGTGCTGTAATATCTCACTACAGAACTCTTTTGCTAAAAAAATTCTTTGCTGATTAGAGAATGGCGAAAGGCCAAAAAGAAATCTCAAAGATGGTATTGAAAAGATATCTGGTTCATGACAAGAAATTAACCAGGAAACAATTTCTAACAGTTGGAAACATGCCCGGTTAACTGAGACCGAAGAAAATGAATCAGAAATTTTAGATTTGGATGAGTCCTGAGTTAAACAGAATTTGGAAGGCTGCCAAAAAATTAACATCAGTCTCTGATCAGGTGGATTTTGGAGGATTTCTTATCTGTGGATTACAATATTCAAACATACTGTGAAGTATCTCATGAAGATATCATTTTGCCCAATAAAACTACATTAGACCGACAAAATGGCGAAAGGAGTGATGATGATTTGATGTTACCGACGATTCAAACGTTATCACTTCAGAAGCTCTCTCATGCTTGGATAAATGCGTACTTTTGATTCTCATCAAAAGAATGTTCCAGAGGAGGTATTTTCTCGCATTCATTCGTTGCACACGTTTTTGTTATCACCAACTACACATTCCTTTGTACAAACTTAATTCACAGATTTTCTGCAATAATGTACTACTAAATAAAGCTTAGTCTGTAATTTTGTATTTTTAATATTGAATTTTATTTTATTATCTATTTCATTGTTAATTTAACTAGTCTTCCATTAAAATCTTCTATAATGAAACATAAATTTATCTTAAATAATTAGTTTACATGTATATGTAACTCATTAAATAAATAAGAGTAATTCCGTTACAACAAAAAAATCATTAGAACAAAATATTTTAGCGGTCGCGTGGAGTTCGTTGTAACGGAAATCTACTGTAGAGATCTGCACGGGCCGGCCCGATTTTCATTCATGGCACTCGGGCTCGGGCCGTACTTTATTTCTGAAGACTCGGGCTGGGCCGGGCCATACTTTATTTCTAAGGCTCGGGCCGGGACGGGCCTAACTTATTTTTTCTGTACAGAGTCGGGATTGGTTTCGTTCCTAGTCTTCACGGCCCAAGCTTTTCAGTCCTAGTTTTGATTCAGCCCGCATGAAAATCATTGTATCAGCTTGGCCTCCATTCAAAGATCAGTCAAATTAGGCCTGGCCCAAAAATTTTTGCAAAAAATGCGTATATTTTTAAATTGCTATTATTCTACACTTAAACATTAAAATTTATTCTTTTTAAAGAATAGTATATTTCTACGCTTATTAAAATATAGCTAAATTAAAATATAGTAAAACATGTGAAAAGGAACCTGCCTATGACGGAACCCTGTTTTAAACTGAAAAACGTGTTGATCCATGCAAAATTAATATACTAATACGTAAGAAAACAATATATGATACATTTACACTGGCTAAGAATGGAACTTGTCTATAACGCATTTTTTTTTCTTTTCTATGCAATTCCGTCTTAGAAGATTTTACTGTATAGAATTTTTCAGATTTTTGGCATACATGGAATATGGAATACATGTATGTTAATGCATGGAATACGGATTAACAATATTAATAACCTAAACATTTACATACAAGAAATAGAGATTCGTTAAAAAAATAAATATCGCAGTCTGTGTCACTTCTTTAAAAATGAAGATTTATAAACATGAGAAAAAAAAGTTAAGATAAATATTTTTGGTCAGAGCTACCTCGTACGAGACAAATTTTTAACCAAATCGACGTAAAAATCAATGTTTTGTAAAAAATTCACTCGGGCCGGGTTTTTTTTCTCGGACCGAGATTTTAGCTTTTTTCCGGGCCGGGCTCGGACCGATATTTTAACTTTTTTCCGGGCCGGGCTCGGGCCGAACTTTTAAGATTTTTAGCAGGCCAGGCCGGGCCAATATTACTTTTTCTACGGGCCGGGCCAAATTTTTTTTCGATGAGTCGGGCCAGGCCCGCGCCTGGAAATTTCAGCCCGTGCAGACCTCTAATCTACTGTATATGATTTAGAGGATTAAGGTACAAAACTTTTAAATGGTTTACACATTAATTATAATGTAATTAAACTTCAACCAGCATATACCCATTTTACTCCGTGGTTCGTGGTAAAATGGGTATACACTGTGGTAAAATAGGTATAGTCTTGTACACAAAAATTAAAACAAAAAGGAAACAAATTGTTTCATTTAGACCTAGATATGTAATGTAAAAAATATTGAACCAAAACATGATTATATTTCATAATGTTTCTGCTATGAAACATTAAAATTAAAAAGGCTATTTTTTGTACCCATTTTACCCCGGGTGATCCTACCCTCTGTTTTTCAAAAAAGCTATTATGTACTCTTTAGTATATACTCTTTGCCTTGATTGTATATCCTCTGTCTAGATCTAGAGTGTGTGCCCTTTGTTCTTTTTACGACTACACTGCTGCTTATCTCTACTTGAAATAGAAAAAGGGGAAGAAGTAAACTTGCTTTTTCTCAAGAATTGATGTATTTCTCTGAAAACTTAATAAAATTTATTATAATATAGGTATATTTGTTATGTAACTAAATTTCTGTGGTGCTTTCTTTTTTGCCTAAAGGCTTCAGCAGAGAGCATTTTGTTCAAAGCTACTTAGTGGCTTCAGTGAGTATAGGTAGGTTTTTTCTGTAGATGTTACACTTTGATGTAATGTTGGTGTATGCTTGAATTTTAGTTTGCTTTATTTGCTGTTACTTCTGTGTAAGGTCTGTTTATCTGGTCTGTGATTTTAGTGTAATTTTTCCAGTAGAATTCTAAAAAAATGTAAATCCAAAATTTGCCTATGACAACCAGTGCAAATCACTGTGCACAAAAGTAATAACTACTATATACAGTGGAAGTATTTTATATAAAAAAATGAAGCATTTATAATTTGTAATATTTTTTTTGTATTTATGCTCTTATCTAATTCTATACAGCATAATAAAGAAAAGGAAGAAAAAATAGATATTTAACAGATTAAAATATTTTTTAAGGTTGAAAACTTATAAAAGGAGAGGGAGGTGGTAAAGGCTATAATTGGTACAAAATTTGTCGGAAAAGCTAAAATAATTAAATAAAATAAAAAATTATCGTACTTTATTCTCTCCCCCGCCCACACACACACACACAAAAAAAAAAGAATAAGATTATAGTGCTAAACATTAGAGGATGTAAATAAAGCAAATCAGACCTTATGTAGAATTTTTATCTATTTATTATTCTTTTTTTCTTTTTTAAGTTCTACTAATATTTGAAGTATAGTTTGCTATAAAAACATTTTGCTTAAGATTTATTTGTGGGCTATATGTTAGTTGCTGATTAAAGCAATGACAGCATTTAATATTTTATTTGCTCCTTTTCTGTTCAATGTCAGTAGGTTATTTTATCTAAAGATGCAACTGTATTTACTGTCTTTTCATTGCATCCTTGTTTCATATCAGTAGACTTTGATCTTTTCTCAGACAGGCTATGCTTTTTTCTTTAATAATGGCTGACGTGAATTACAGAGTTTACCAACGGTGCATATCTGATTTAATGCTTATTTTTTAATTGTAAAAAAATTTTGTATGAAATATTAACTTTTTTCCTTAATTTTAGTGTTCCCAGTGGGACCAGCACTGTAGCTATTGACAATAAAATAGAACAGGCAATGGTATGTACATTTTATTATATAGATTTCAATAAATGTTAATTTTATTTACTATAGTTTTTGTTGTTATTCTTTAAGGCATAAACATTTACAATTACTTTTATTTAAAAATTTATTTTATTGGTTAAAATTAAGATAATTTCTTTTATTTGAATGTTTTGTTAATTCCATAAAGGTTAACAACTTTAGTTCTATTCATATTGTGTAGATCGAATTCGAAATGTCATTATTTTATTTGATGTATTTATTTTTAAAACAAACTTGTTTTAATAATCCAGAACTAGATAGATTTGGCATAATTTTGAAAATTTCCCACCTATTTGTCTCATTTCTTCCCCCATCTTTACTTTAAAAACTGAAATGAACAACCAAGTGCACTCAGCTGTATAAAGACCTTGGGTAAATTTCTTTCTGCTGTTTTTATGCTGAATTATGTTTGCAATTTATGAATTGATGCTCAAAATATTTTACTTCGAGTGTTATATTTTTTAGCTTTAAAATGAAGAAATGAATATTAAGTCCCCCCTCCCCCTCCCCCCACCCAAGGATAATTTATGAGAGAGATTGCTTTTTAAAATACTATTTATTTATTCATTCATTATAATTAAATTTTTAAGTTTGACTTTTTTTTTTTTTTTTATCAGTTCAATTTAAAATCTAAACTGCTTCATAAGAATAGATGTTTCTGATTCTGCTTCATATATATGTCAAAAAATTCTCGCAGAAAAATTGTTTTGTAAAGTTTTAAATCTGGCAACAAATTTATCGCAGTAGCAGTTGTGTCAATGTTTTGCATGCTAGAAACTGATAATTTTTGTTCCATGTTTATAATTGCCAGTTAATCTATGATTCTGATTCCACAGTTAAGTTGATATGCATGATTTTTGGCAATTATTGCTTATGAAGATTGTATTTGATTATTTCTTGATGTAATAAGAACATCTTTTAAAACAATAAAAACATTTATTTCAGACATTCATGAAGACTAAAAAAATGCACGATTATATCACACAATAAAAACAATATTTTAAATGATTGAAGCTCCACTGTCCACACGAGCCCCTCGTCAATACAAAGTCTGTAAATAACCAAAGTTGTTGTTGAACATGCTCACAGTAAAAATATACAGTTAAATTAATAAAACACTTTAGAGTATACATTAGAGTAGAAACAAATATTCGGTTCTACTCTGACTTATACTTTGATAATGTTAGACAAGAGCTTAGAATGATTGTATAGAGACTTGTGTATAAATAAAGGGCGATTCCGTGGAGAGTGTCACACACGTAATGCAGGCTTTAATTTGCATTTATTCAATTATTTATTAAATTTTAATGTTAATTATGATTTTAAGTGGTATGGTAAATAAGTTATTAGCATATTTTTAAATTTAAATGTGTGGCAATAAAACTCACAGAAGTATATCATTTAATTTCATTATTCAAAATGTGCTTTTTTTCTACTTCAGAAAAAAAGCACATTTTGAGTATGAAATTAAATGATATATTTCTGTGAGTTTTACTTACGCACATTAAAACTAAAAAATGTGTTAATAACTTATTTACCATACCACCTAAAATCAGAATTAACATTAAAATATAATAAATAATTGAATAAATGCAAATTAAAGCCTGCGTTACGTGTGTGACTTTCTGCATGGAATCACCCATAAAGCATTTTCAAATGAGTGTTCTTCCTGTAATAGTCTAGTAACAGAATAACAGTCCGAAAGAAAAAAAATAACTATAGAAAGAAATATTGCATATGTACAAACACAATAATAATCAATATTTTATGCATAAAAATAATTATAAAATTTAAATATTTCAAAAGTAGTTATTTTAGCTTATTTAAAAGTAGGGTGTCAACAATTTCAATCAGTTGATTTAAATTAGCGATTAAATTGTGATTTTAATCAAGCGATTTTTTTTAAAAAAATCATTGATTAAAATAAAAAAATTTCTAAATGTTTAAAGTAAAAAAAAAAGTGTTAAAATCTAAGATGAACATAATTTGAAAGTTTCTACAGGTATTTGAACTTATGAATAAACAAAAAAAGAGCTCTAAATAATTGTTTCTAAGCTGAATTCCTGAGTATTGTAAAACATTAAAAACAGTTAAGTTTGTAAAAAGCATTGTTTTTATCCAACATAAGTTTCATTTAAAAATGATATTTAAATTTAATATAATTTGTAATGTCATAATTTCCTTTATGTAATCAATTTATGCGTTATTTTATATAAAATAAACATAGCAAGTGTAGTAAATTTCTGCAACTAAAAGAATAAATAGTCATTGTCTTAGTTTCTTGTTCTACTTTTGTAATAATAAATTAATAGCAATCTCGAGTTAAAGAAGAATAAAAGAAAGCCTGCTCAACAGCTAAATTGTAAATGAATGCATAAGAGAAAAAGAGCTAATTGGTATTAAAATGTTAAGCACAACAAGAGCTTCTTCGGTGTAGATTGATGTTTTTTAACTTTGTAACTCATATACATTGAAAAAAAAAATTAATTAGGGATTGAAAAGGCAGCAAAACTTTTCTTAAAAAGAAAAAAAAAAAAAAATGTACTATTGAAAGGTAATAACCCCCAGCCCCCACACACTGAGATGTAATGATGCTGTTATTTAAATATTTTGAGGATTTCAGTTCAGATATAACTGGCTATCCTTATATTTATTCTGTATGTGTGTATGAATGGGTTTAACTTATTTTCATAATTTTTTTGGTTAGCATATACATAAAAGTGTGTAAGTTTAGATTTTGGTGATTAACAGTAATTTTTTTAAGTACAAATGCAAGACGAGCTGCAAATATTTGTTAGTTTTGTTATTTGTTCTACTAACTAATGAAATTACTTATTTGCATTTTTTATTAATTCTCCAATTACTTACTGTTTTTTAAAGGCCATTTTTTTCACCCTGCCCCTTTTGATATTGACAAAATGCACCCTGCCTTCACCTGTAGTTGTGCCAGAGATTTCTTGTAAAAAACTGCTTATTCAACAGTATTCTAAATTCATGTGCCCAAGATCTTGCAAAAATAATAGAACTTTATTTCTTTAGAAAAAACAGGATATTATTAAAACATGTTGTTATTTAATTGTATTTTTCAATTTGTGATTCATAAAATTATGAAAAATTAAGGATGCTGTTTTCCTTTTTTTCTTATATCATTACTAACCACATTACTAATGTATTTCCTCATGAAATAGTGCCTTTTTTTGGAACTAGCATCTTGACCCTTTTTCTTTCTAAAATGAATTACATTATTATTTTAATAATTAAAGCTTGAAAATGTATTATATGTTCCTAATTAGAGAGTTAATTGTTTAATAATTATAATTTGAAGTAGTGTTAACTATTTAATATTAAATGCAGTTATTAATAATTTTAATAAATGTTAAATATCACCCCAGTAGCAGAAAGTTTTGGTTGTGTCTGCAACAGCAATTTATTGGAATGAAAATTGTCTGCGGGAGTAGCATGTTTCAATTTTTCTTATGTGCATTATCCCTCCGGGTGCTAATTATGGGCTTTCTCCATGCCTTCTTAGCGAAATTCGCGTTTATTCAGTGATCTTTTAACAAAATTTGTGTTTTTTTCCCCCACAATCCTTTTGACGAAATTAACTTTCTTCATGTTTTTTGCACGTTCCTTTACGAAATTTGCATTTTTTTTTTTTTTTTTTTCATGATTCTTTGACAAAATTTGTGTTTTATCTGAGATTCTTTCACAAAATTTGCGGGTTTTTTTTCGCATGGTGCGGCACCATTTAAAAAAGTCCCAGAAGAAATAATATAATTACAGGATTAATAAAAACTGCAAATAAGTGATTCATTAGTTAGTAACACAAATAACAAAACTAACAAATATTATTTGCAGCTCGTTTTGCATTTGTATTTAGGGAAATTACTGTAAACCACTAAAATCTAAACTTACACACATGTATGTGTATGATAACCAAAAGAATTATGAAAATGAGTTAAACCCATTCATATAGGATAAAGTTAGCCACTTATATCTGAAATCCTCAAAATATTTAAGTAACAGCATTATAACCTTTCAGTGTGGATTATTAGCTTTCAATGGTTCAATTTTTTTTTCTTTAAGAAAAATTTTGTTGCCTTTTCAATCCCTAATCATTATTTTTTATTTAGTATTATGTGAGTTACAAAGTTGAAAACATTTATTCAACCTATAACGAAGAAGTTCTTGGTGAGCTTAGCATTTTTATACCAATTATTTTTTTTCTCTTATGCATTCATTAACAATTTAGGTTTGAAAAGATTTCATTCTTCTTTAACTTGAGATTGCTACTAATTACTATTTATTCATTTACTTGTAGAAATGTATTCCACTTGCTATGTGTAATTTTATATAAAATAATGCACAAATTGATTACCTAAAGGAATTTATGACATTGCAAATTATATTAGATTTAAATATCATTTTTAAATTAAACTGTTTTAATTTGGATAAAAACTTAAAAACAATGCTTTTTATAAACTCAACTGTTTTTAATTTTTTACAATACTCAT
Source organism: Maratus speciosus (assembly GCA_963932465.1). Taxonomy (NCBI): domain Eukaryota; kingdom Metazoa; phylum Arthropoda; class Arachnida; order Araneae; family Salticidae; genus Maratus; species Maratus speciosus. The sequence continues at coordinate 90,141,986 of OZ010786.1, read as the reverse complement.
GAATTAAGCTTAGAAACAATTATTTAAAGCTCTTTTTTTGTTTATTCATAAGTCAAAATACCTGTAGAAACTTTCAAAATATGTTTGTTAGATTTTAATATATTTTTGGACATTTTAAACATTTAGAAAATTTTTGATTTAAATCAGTGATTTTTTTAAAAAAAATCGGTTGATTAAAATCATGATTTTAATCATCGATTTAAATCAACTGATTAAAATCGTTGACACCCTAGTAGGCACATACTTAAAAATTGCTTTATGTTTGTGAATTAGCTATAAAATTCAACAGATTTAAAGCATTAATTGCATTTTGTAATGTTTTCCTTCAGAGTTCTAAATGTAGATGAATATTGATAACTTAAAAGAATTAAATGAATTTATATTTTCAGCTTTCAATAAGTTGCAGATTTTAATTTACAAAGTTCATTTTTAGCTCACAAATTCTTCCTTTATCTTCATTAAATATCTGACAAAATGCATTTTTCTTCTCATCAAAGTTGAATTGCTTGTTCCGAAAATTTGACATCTTTTAGCTTTTACTTTTAAAAAAGAAAGTTTGGTAGAATTTTAAACACAAAAATCATAAATTTCTTCTACACTTTTCAAACAACCAAAATTGTACAACTACACATGTAAACAACAGGCAACCATACTTGTTTTCAAATAGTGTTGCCACTTAGCTCAAGCAGAAAGTAGAAGTGAAGTAGTGTTATTATGTTTTTGTGAGAAGTTTTCCATCTCTAATTTTTAATAAAAAACTTAAAAAATGATATAATTAAAATACTGAATAATGTTATTAAAATATTTTTTAAGCCTGGAAATTTAAAAAGACTGAAAAAAAAAATTAAAAGAATATTAAAAAACTAAAGGAGCCCTGGAGCAGGGAGAAATTTAGAGCTGCAGTCCTAGCTCGAGGGAAAACACAGCTCCGGAGCGCTCCGTGCTACAAACAGATACACTGAAGTGCCACTGAATTAAGAATAGCAAGTTAGTAACAAATTGGGCCTCCCCTGGTCTTATAACAGCTGTCACATAGATTCAACAGGTTTGCAGAAGTTGACAAACATCAGCTAGAACTGTCCATAATTCAATGAAAATGAGTGTAACTGGTATTGTGTGACATGTTTTCACACCCTCTCCAAAGCATCCCAAAGATGCTCAATATGATTAAAGTCAGGGCTTCAAGGGAGCCAATTCATGACAGAAAAGTCAGAGGAATACTCATCCAACTAGGCAGTAGCCAACCAGGACATGTGAGAGGAGCTATTGTCTTGTTGATTTTTCACCACCATCCATGTATTCTCGGTATACTCGACACTGTCGATCGGGAAAATCTTAGTTCTTTAATAATTTTCGAAACTGAATGGGCCATGCATCAAGCACCTACTATATATGTCTAATTAAAGTCGTCTAAATCACAAGCTTTACACAAACTCTCAGTTGAAATAACCGACTCACAGCAATTACAGTACTAGATATATATGCAGTTACCACACCGCTCTCACAAGCACAGAAATGAGGTGTAGCAATACAAAATTTGCATAGCATCATTGCCTATCCTTAATTCAATGGAACTTACGTGCAGGGTTGGCTTGATTTTGGCTAATTCCATGCAGGGTTGGCTTGATTTTGCCTAATTCCACGAAGGATTGGGCAGAGCCGTTCTTAGGGGTGTGCGACAGGTGTGGCCGCACAGGGCCTCGCGCCTAGGAAGGCCTCGCACCCGAAGAAAAGCCTAAATATTTATTAATTTTTTTGTGAGTAAAGCAAAAACAAAAATTTTCATAATAAAATTTATGTGTAAAAATGTTTTGTGAATAAAATAGTCAATGCAAGGTGTGGACTAGGGTGGTCACAAGAAATCAATTTTCGAATTTTTTCCGGGAGACCACCCAAAAAGTTGCCAATTGGCTAGAAAATGAGATATGCAAAGTTTCAGTTCATTTGGATAATGTTAAACCGTGCCTCATTAAGGTCAAAGTTTGGAAAAAACATGATTTTTCGCAAAAAAATGCTGTTTTTACTTTATAAAATGCATACAATTAAACCTAGAAACTTAATACTGGTCTCATTTTATAAAAATGTTTTTGCCTTAAAGAAACATGCACCATTTTTTTGTAAAGATTTAAATATATGTGCAGTTTTCAGGACCAGACTCGATATGAATCCTAAAAATTGACTTCTTATGAAAATGCGAAAAAAACATTGTAACATTCCATTTCATCTGCTTTTCACCTTATTGTTTTCATTTTGTACATAATAAAGGGTAATTTTTTTAAAAATTCCAACGTAAATGAAAAAAAAATCGAATTCTAAACATAAAGAATTAAAAGAAAAAAAGGGTAAAGAAAGTATAAAAATGAGAATAAATAATGTTCAAATGCATTTTATTATTAAAGTTGTGTTACAAGAAAGGAAGAATTATAAAGAAAAATTATTATCCCTTAGAATTGTCACATAAGATGATAATGGCTTAGATAAGGTGGCTTTTGAAGAGTCTTGAAAAGTTTTTTTACATTCAGATACAACTTTTAGCAGAAACTGTTTCTATTCTTCGTCTTTTGTTAAACAAGAATTGAAATCTCAGATTAATTTTATTACCCTTTCAGCTGTGTCAGTGACAACCTTAAAACCATTCACAATTTTTTTTTTTTTCTTTTAAATAATGTTTATTTTTCAGGGTTGTTTGGTTTAAACCATGGTTTAAATCAAATGGTTAAAAAAAAAAAAAAAAAAATGCTGGTTTTTTCTTTTTCCCTAGTGTTTTCATTTATTTTACACATTATTGAAAAATGCAAAATACAAGTTATGCAGAAGCTACAAGCAAAGCTTTAGAAAAATGATGAATTAATAAATTTGTAAAGTGACAAAGATTTTTAATCAAACTTTTCTTATAAGCTTTAAATCTACATGGCAGACTAGAAAAAAAAACAAGTAGTTAGTTTTCTTTCTTCTTTTTTTTTAAGCTTTTTATTACTTTCTTCTATCTTCAATAGAAGAAAGTATTGTAATCGAAATTTTTTTCGACTTCCGGTTTTCGACGGATTTGCATGTTTTAGGGGTCAGAGATTCCAAAAAACATGTTTATAGAAAATGTCTGTCTGTCTGTGTGTCCGTCTGTCCGTCTGTCCGTCCGTCCGTCTGTCCGTCTGTCCGTCTGTCTGTCGCCATTGTACCATCAAAAAGTGTATGAAGTTATGTATAGAATTAAACCAAAATTTTATTATAAGTTTTTGGATATGACAAGTAGGTCCTCCCTGAATTTGGAAAAAATTCGCCGGTAGGGGGCGCTGTAAATGCGTTTTTTGTGCGATTTTGAATATTGTACCGCCCAAAAGTGTATGAAGTTATGCATAGAAATAAACCAAATTTTTATTTTAAGTTTTTGGCTATGGCAAGCAGGTCCTCCCAGAATTTGGAAAAAATTCGCCGGTAGGGGGGCGCTGCAATAGCGATTTTTGTGCGATTTTGAATATTGTACCGTCCAAAAGTGTATGAAGTTATGCATAGAATTAAACCAAATTTTAATTTTAAGTTTTTGGATATGGCAAGCAGGTCCTCCATGAATTTTCAAAAAATTCGCCGTTAGGGGGCGCTGTAATAGCAATTTTTGTGCGATTTTGAATATTGCACCATCGAAAAGTGTATGAAGTTATGCATAGAATTGAACAAAAAAAAAATTAAGTTCTTGGCTATGGCAAGGAGATCCTCCCTTAATTTGTAAAAAAATCGCTCGTAGAGGGCGCTGTAATAGTAATTTTTGTACAATTTTTGTGCCATTTTGAATATTGTACCGCCGAAAAGTGTATGAAGTTATGCATAGAATTGAACCAAATTTTATGTGTTTATTTTTGGTCATGTCACGAAGTTCCTCCCTGAATTTGGAAAAATTCTGCCGGAAGGGGGCACTATAACTGCGATGTCTGTACCATTTTCATTATTGTACCATCGAAAAGTGTATGAAGTTATCCATATAATTGAACCAAATTTTTGTGCATGTTTCTGGCTATGGCAAACAAGTCCTCCCTGAACTTGAAAAAATTCCGAAAGAAGGGGGCGCTATAATTCCGATCTCTGTGCCATTTTCATTATTGTATCATCGAACAGCGTATAAAATTACGCATACAATTGAACCAAAATGTTTGTACTTGTTTTTGGCTTTGGCCAACAGGTTCTCCTTGAATTTGGAAATATTGCGCGGTAAAGGGGCTCCGTGCTAGCTATTTTTGTATACTTTTCTTGATTTTTCGTAGTTCTATTGTGCATCGGCGGCTCATGCAGCGGCGGGAACTCGCTTCCTGCTATGCCGGCTATTCGCAAACAGCTGATAACGACAGAATAAGGAAAAATTAATAATTTTAACAAATATCATGATATAGATTAACTCGTTTTTAGTCCGTTTAATTGACTTGAGCAGAAATTTAAGATGAAAATCAAAGTTGGTATAGTATTGAACTAATAATATTGAAGTATTAACATGTGTAACTAGGTTTTGAAATATTAAGATGTATAAGATAGAAGAAAGTTTTGGGATTGGCACATCCAACTAGTTTTTAAAAATAGCCAAAATGGCAGATTTGAGCTAAAAATACACTTTTACTACTTGGATTGCTTGATTAGTTAAGATTTACTAAGGATTACATTATGCCTCAATGATGATCATAGGTAATTCTCTCCATTGGTTACTCTTTGTTCTGTATGCTAATGAATGATTGGCTGTGAAGTTTCTTTGCTGTATGGGTATTTGGTTTAGTTAGTCTTTGTTTTTCTTGCATTCCTACATTGGGATTGGGCATTATGATTTTATTCTGTTACCAGCAGAGTTAGCACGGTGTAAATCAATTGGTTAAACAACTGGTTTTTTAGAGAAAAATCTAATATATTTTCTCATTTTTGTAATTTAAGTGTTTCAAATTATTGGGTTTAAATCATTTCTAATTTAACATCTTATCCCTCACTATGTCATCGTGAGACATAGTGAATCTAGGTTATATTTGTATGCATATAGAATGCAAATTGCATGTGTTGATGAACATATCTGAAGCTCTAAAGAGAAAATTTAAAACATGTGAATTTAGCAAAGGTAAAATAGATTAAAAATATTCAATATTTTGAATAAAATATCTTCCTTTGAGAAAATGCAGATTATTTACAATTAATAACATAAAATGACCTTCAAGATTTCAGTCAAGCTGTAAAAGAAAATTTTCTTGATTGGGGAGATTATTTTTTAAGGCTATTCTCAACTGCTCTACTCAACAAGCACAAAACGCTTTGACACATTTACAAATTCATTTTTTAACAGAAAGATATAAAATTGGAAAGCCTGACTATCGAAGAGATTTGGAATTTGTGTTTTCCATTTTTGATAAATAAATTACCTATTGAGTTATAAGCAATTTTGATCACGTGACAAAGATGTTTTTAACCTTCTTGAGTGATTATTCTTCTTTCGCATGGAAATTCGGTTCAAACCGCCCACTTTGACACTATTTTCTGAAAGAACTATTGGTTTGCAAAAAAAACGGAAAACACAGTTCGATTACATAATTTCTGAATAACAGCATCTGCTAGTTTCATACATTTCTGAACAAAAATAAATTAAAACTTATGTCATAATCATAAAGTTGCCCTCTCGGATTTGAGAACTGCCTTAAGAATAAAAAAGAAACTCAAGATATGACATCGAATAAGAGGACATTGAAAAATTGGGTGCTAGCGAAGCACCTGTTTACTTTTAACTAAAATATGCAATAAGATATGTTTAAATCGTCTTTTGCATAATCGAATCCACTATTTAGATCTGACAAAAAAAAATGGGGGAAAATCAAGATAAGGCTCGCTTGAGACATAACAGAAAAAAGGGTACTTTTTGGTTAGCCGGGCGCCAGTGTTATATATACATATATGTATGTGTATATGTACAATTTATGTATATATATGTATATTTACATGTATGTATGTATATAAATATGTATATATAACACTGGCGCCCGGCTAACCGAAAAGTACCGAAAAAAGTCTCATAAAATGCCCAAAAAGATATATTATTAATTTTTAGTTTATACATTCAAAAGTAATACATATTATAACATAGATTAGAAAGAAAGCCTGTGTATTAAGTCTGATGGCTGTTTAAATGTTTTAGTGCATGACAACTTTTATAAATCTGCTTTCCATTTTAAGATCAATGTTTTCAGTAGTCTAAAAAGTTGATAAATAAGTATTTCTGTTCTGTTTATTTTACTGTTGCCTTTTTTTTTTTTTACTTGGCAGTTTCAGAGAAGAAGTGTCAAATGACAATATACAATACCTCTTGAAACATATAAAGACTACTGCTAAATTCAAATCATTCCAGGATTTCTTTATGAAAAGCTTTACTTTCAATAAAAGATAATAATTGTTCATGTAGTGTTCTAACTGAAAATCAGATATTTCAGATTGTAAGTTTTTCAAAGAAATTATTTTGAATAGCCATGGGAAAGTATATTATATTTATGAAATTACACCATATATTTATTTATAGCAGTAGTAATCAAAAGATTGTATATTAAGAAATTGAAGGTATCAATGTTTCACTATGTCGAGCATTTTATTAATGGAAGCATATAGACATAGCTTTTATTAAAAATGTTTAAATTTTAAATGATTTCAATTTTCTACATAATTGATTGTAATTATTTAATTTAAATTTTTAAATGAAGTTATATTACTTATATATCCAACAATGTTTATCTTTTTCAATAAATATGCATGTATATGCAATAGGAAAATATATCTAAAAAAACCCGGTTTAAACCAAAAAAACCCAGTTTTTTGATTTTTTTGAAAAAAACCCGGTTTTTTACCAACCCTGTTATTTTTACAACATGCATTGGGATTGGTATTTAAAAATTGCATATTAATATAAAATCTCTTAAAATTTACAGTTTGAGATGAAAGAAAAACATCAACTTCTTTGTCCAATAAATAATCCACTACGTTAAAACCTTTTGTTGTTCTTACATTAAAACCATCATCATAATTTTCTTTTTCAAAAGACATTAACTAATGGCATTAATAACATTAATTTTACAGCTGTGCTTATTTTGGCTTCCCCCCCCCCCCCAAAAGTATCATCTAAAAATGAAACTTGATCCTATTTAAGATACAAAGGCGGTTTATCATTTTATAGTGAGTGCTTTGTTTGGTTTGTAATCTATTTATCAATTTTTCTGTAGTCAACAAGTCATTTTATTAATTTCAGGACTTGATTGGGGGCAAAGTGGGAGCATTGTACCATGATTTGACAATAAATATTAAGCTCTATACCTTCTTTATCTAAATGGTCTGTCCCATCCATCTGGCATGATGAATAGTACAGTCGAACTTGGATAATTCGAAGTGCAAGGGATCACTGCAAAACTTCGAATTATCCAAAAATAATTATTTTTATGTCGTAAAATAATCAATCGCAACAGAAATTGCGAAAAAAAAAATGTTTATTAATTTTAAATAAAAAAAACTACAGCTTTTTAAAATATTGAGATATTTCAGATTGCTTTAAAGAGCTTACTTGATTTTTTAAACGAAATCTTCAAGGATATCTACAGCTCGAAACACAGCTTCACTCACGTAAGATTGTCCTACATATTGTTACGATATTCGGCTAGATGAAAGACTACCTCACTTGAAATTGGAATCGTTCTTTGTTCTTCTACCTCATCTTCAATATCTTCATCGTCTTCTGTTGCAATGTTCTTATTGTTTAGAACTTCTGGTAGAATACCTGTATCAGACAGCTCTCCACAAATGTCTATGTTTTTATCAATGTCGACGTAATCATCAAATGTTATGCTGTCTTCCCATGCAACTGGAGGAGGTAAATTTTCTTCATCTAAAAGCTTGCTAGGGACAGTGTTCCTGATGAATCTTGCTTTCCGGAAACAGTTTGCTATTGTTTTTTAGCTCACTTTGGACCATGCATTTAAACACATTCTTGGTGCATCGAGGAGGGAAATGGGAAGCTTTTGGAAAGATTCAGTAAGGAGGTGTTGAACGACTAGGCATCTGTAGAAATGCTTCAAATTTTAATGATGCCTTGATCCATTGGTTGCACCACTGAGGTCATGTTTGGTGGAAAAAATTCAACTGTGACATTTTCCATAGCGGGTATCGATTTATGGGCCGTGGAGTTATCAATAAACAGGATGATTTTTCTGTTTTTTCTTTGGTACGTGCGATTGAGATCTAGCAGCCATTCTTCAAAAATATTCCCCGTCATCCAGGCTAGAACGGTAGTGTTAGAACGGTATTCTATAGGCTTCGTTTTGACATTGTTAAAACACCTTGGATTTCTTGATTTTCCAATCATCAGTAAAGGTAACTTCTCAATGCCGTCCATGTTTGCTCCCACAAGTAGGGTTATTCGGTCTTTACTGCGTTTTCCTCCACTACATCTTTCACCTGTAAAATCCAAAGTCTTTGCAGGGGTACATTTGAAAAAAAGTCCAGTTTCGTCGACATTAAAAATGTCTGTCCTGTGTATGCTCAATGATTTTAACAGCTTTTTCTTTCCACTCATTTGCTGCATCTTGGCCCACACTTGAACTTTCACCACATACAGACTTAAAGCAAATTTAATTTCTTTCCTTAAATCCGTCTAACCATCCGGAGCTTGTTTTGAAGTTGTTCTTTCCTAAGCTGACAGCAAATTCTTCCACTTTTGCACGAACAAGAGTTCCACTGAGAGGGATGTTTTTGTCCCGCGCTCGCTTAAACCACTTCAAGACAAACTCGTCCACATCAGGATTAGGGCGATTCCATGGATAGTGTCACACACGTAACGCAGCCTTTAATTTCCATTTATTCAATTATTTATTAAATTTTAATGTTAATTCTGATTTTAAGTGGTATGGTAAATAAGTTATTACCATATTTTTAAATTTAAATGTGTGACAATAAAACTCACAGAAGTATATAATTTAATTTCATTACTCAAAATGTGCTTTTTTTCTACTTCAGAAAAAAAGCACATTTTGAGTATGAAATTAAATATCTTTCTGTGAGTTTTATTTCCACACATTTAAACTAAAAAATATGGTAATAACTTATTTACCATACCACTTAAAATCAGAATTAACATTAAAATTTAATAAATAATTGAATAAATGAAAATTAAAGCCTGCATTACGTGTGTGACTCTCCGCACGGAATCGCCCGTTATCGGTTTCTCTAGCTCGTTTGCGATTTCTATTAGATTTTTAAAAATTTTCTTTATTTTTCAAAAAGGTCGAAAGATTGTTAGGTGCTATTACATACTCTTTTGCGATGATGCATTTCTTCTTTATACCCTTTTCTACCTCACGAATCACAGCAATTTTTTCCTCGAAAGATAAGGTTTTATACGGGACACGGGGCTTACTCAACGACATGCTTGCACTGAACTCTCACCACAAAAACTAAAAGCATAATGAAGAAAACTCAAACGACTATAGTCCTGGTTTAGAAGGAATTGCAACACGTGTCATCTATGATTTATCGCATTGGCGAGAGTAGCATGTGTCACTTACAAGGGAAAGGGCGTTCGTTCCTCCTCCCTTTATCCCTGCTCTGTTTCCTAGAACAGATAAGAATATTCTCGCACCCTCTTCTCTTCCCTAAAGAATTTTCCACAATAGCTGAAAATAAGCCGGCCACTTTTCAAATAAACTGTATTGAAATTAGATTGTCATTTTTGAAAGTGTAAAAACTTCGAATTAAAGAAGTTGGACTTCGAAATAACCAAGATTAGCATTAATTGAATACAAGTTTCAAGGGACCGACAAAAAACTTCGAATTATCCACAAATTCGAATTAAAGACGTTCGACTGTACCGGATTCTCTGAAAAATGTCTTTTGGAGGAAGACACCTTTTAAAAATTATACAAAATTGGATAATTTCTTTATATTAATCATCCCTGCGCAATTCATTTTTTAAATGTTCTGGGGAAAAAAAAAAAAAAAAAACCTGGAAATTTCTTCTGAATTAAGTATTTTATAGCCAATATTTCATCTTCAATAGCATTTTTATACTTAGTCTAAACTAACTTAGACCACCCAATCTGAAATAATTTTTAAATATCTAGCTGAGGGGCAGTAATTGTGCCCACTTTACAATAAAAAACAGCTTTTAGGATAATTTCTAAGTTATGGTGGCGACATGGTAAATAAGAATATATTTTCTTCAATAATTGCTATAGCAAAAAGGCCAGCTTGTGTGTACATCTGGTCAAAAGTTTTGCAGTTACTGCCACATTTGATTCCATACAGCAAATGGTGGAAAGATAGGAGAGAGAAAGAGAAAATAGATTATAGAAAATTTCCAGTATAAACACATTCACGACGGGAAACGAGAATTCTCGTTTTCATTCAAAAAACATTGTTGACCAAGGGCATGATTTCTACCTTACAGGACATGCATTTATATCATGTTGTCCATTTTTTTTTTTTTTTTTTTTTTTTAATTTTAAGACATTTTATATTTGCCGAAACGTCAGTGAAGGCTTACTGTGGAGACACGAAAAGTTTTGGTTTCCGTTTGTCTGTCTGTCTGTCTGTTCCGCGATAACTGCCGTAAAAAGCATCCGATTAGCTTAAAATGAAGTATGCATGTTGGTAAAATCCCCGGATTTAGCTGTATAGTTTTTGGTTAAATTTGGTTCATGCGTTCGGAATATATAGAACATTTTATTTTGCGACTTAATGCTTTCCTATAGCAATTCAGACGATTTCTCCATTTTTATTTGTTGAAAGGAAATGGCTCATATGATTGAAGGATTTAAATAGTAAATTATGGATGATGTAATTTCTAATTAGAATCATACATTATTCATATTATTTTGAAATGTTGTGTATACATTTGTCAGAGTTTTTAAATTCTGTGTTTAACTTATGGAGGTATTTTATATATGTGTTCCAATAATATATCTTTTTTATAAATTTACTTTTTTTCAAAGCACATATTTCATTGTTTTATTTTCTTTTAACTGTTGCCTAGCGACGGAACTACATCTAAAAATATCGTAAATGTGAAAGTATTTGTAATTGTTTGAAGTCAATCAAAGTCAAAAGAGACGAATTAATGCCTTTGTGACTTTACATATAGATGAAATTTACCCCAGAAATAAAGAAAGACTATGTTCTACTTATTTTGTTCAAATATTTTTTTCTTTTAAATTAAGAAGTTCATTATTTTCATAAGGAATAAATCGACATTTTGCTGTAAAATTTAACAATCTTTTTTTTTTTTTTTTTTTTTTTACCGTTGCCAAGAAAATCCTATCCCAGAATAATAATTTATCCTAAACAGTTAATTTTGATTTGAAAGATTTTCATGTGCAAGAGGAAAATGAAATAAAAAATAGACATGAACACGTTTTCATATTGGAAATAAAACTAAAATACGAAAAGAAGGTGAATTTGATCTCATATATCAAAAATAAAACTAATATGCTTTGAGGTTGAAATAAAAAGGGCTTGCGTTATGATATTAATTCTTATTATTAAAAGAAATGTTACTAATATCTCATGGTTTATCGTCTGCACACAGCTAACAGAAATGTTAATTTTTAATCGAAAATTTCAATGAGAAAAAAAAAAAAACTTTTGAAAATCAAATATATAGTAAATGTCAAAATTTTACACCGCAAAATTATCGCTGTCGAAAATGACATCATTGTATTGGGAAATAAATATTCTCATTCTTAAAAACCAAGCATTAACTAGATTACCTAAAAAAATATTTTATGACGAGTGTTACTTCTTAATGCATGCCGCCTCATTTCAGAAAATATGAATGAAAATTATTTTATTTTTAAAAGGAAATTATATTTTCATTCATAAAACCTAAACTTTTAATATAATTGCGTCAATGTGAATCATTTTCTGTCCACCAGTATTGAAAATTAAGGCTCGGAAGTATAAAAAGAAATTTAAGATTTGCGATAACCATTAGCGCAATAAATAAAAAGTTACATATGTAAATTAATGAGACCACGGGGAGTTCAGGAGGCGGAGCCCCCCCCCCCCCCCCTGAAGAAATCTATTTCATTATTTTAAAAAATATCAGAATTAGTAGCTCATGAAAATTATTTCAAAATATCCTTCCATAACAACGTTTTTAATTTAATGCTTCTAATATCTGAAAACTTCGTATTTTTTATTCTTATAAATAATTACATAATTTGAAAACTTTAAATTGCGGTTTGCAGGAAATTGAATATTACCAAAGTGTGTCTAAAAACAGTGACTTGCAGAGCTGACGTTGAGGCTCCTGATCTGCAGATTTACTAGTAAATTCATACATTGAAAGATATTTACCGATGCATCAACTTGGGAAACTATATAGAACACCAGTTTACAAAAGACTTTCAGAACAGGAAGAAGCTTCTACTGTTTTAAAATTCGATTTGATAAAAATTGCCCATCGGCAATGTGTTAATGCATACAGTACTGGACCTCAAATCTGGAATCCTAAAATCCGGACGACCCAAAATCCGGAATGGAAAAAAGAAAACTGAAATTCCGCGATGATCTCGAATAAATATTTCATAAAAACGTCCATAGATGGCGCTACTTGCGCGCATAACACAGTGCCGAGCCAAACTAGACTCCGCAATTTTATTTTATTGCAATGTTTTTCATTCATCAGTTTTAATCCAAATTTTCTAACAGAATTATCGTAGTTAGTGTGTGCACACATTTTAAATTTATTTTAAAAAGAAAGCCTTTTCTTCATTTATATAGAAAATGTAAAAAGAATAAATAAATAACCACAAGAAAGAATTATTTTTTAAAAAGATTCGTAGAATATATTTATAAAATTTATATGTAAAAATATTTTACAACGCCCTCCCCCCACTTTTAATATGTTCAACAAATTTCATTTTTCGAAAAAATTCTGTTTGTAAGCACCGTACCAAAAAATTCTTTTCTTTAACTCAAAGAGAAAAAGAAATCTATGCAAAGTTCCTTTCTCCATAACAAAACAAGCTGTTCATCGAAAGCTAATGATCACATTCTGATAACGTTGACTTTCCACTTCACGCAGTTAAATAAACATGTTGAATAAGCAAAACAAACAACGGATAGATATGTCGTTTTTCTTTACTTTCTTTTCATCTAGTGGCCCTTTTTTTTTTTTTAGAGGTACCCTAGCTTTCAAATAACTTATCATAATTTAATAAAAATTTGTTACACAAGCTAATTCACTATTATTGTAACTTGCTGAAAATTTGAAAGAAATTCGTCAATTAGCCTAATTCGGTTCTCGCAAACAACGATGTATTTTCATTTTCTAAAAAATGTTTTTATGTTCCTAATAATGTGCAGACTTGTATAAAACCAAAAACTTTCTGCGCACATAAATATTGGTCAAAAATTTTCTGCAAATTAATTTAATGTTTAATAAAATAACGTGTTATGCTACTTTGACGGTATGAATTTTAAACAGTAGTTTCAAAATAATTACGAAAATATTATAATTAAATATAATAAATAATTTAATTAAGTTTAAAATGCATTAATATTAATTACAGAATAATTATGTTGGCTAAAAAATTATAAAGCTAAAAATCCATGATACGAAAGGGTGAATTCTTATCAGTTATTTTGTCAATGCATTTAGAAACAGCCCAATCCTTAATATTTTGACCTCTTCTCACAAAATGCAATAATGGACATTGCTTCTGAAACAATTGAATCACATTTTGTAAGGAGAGGTCCATTCATAGGTATCATCATTAAAGAGACAGATGATTTTTTATTGCGGTACTTTGACGAAATTCTCATTTTTTCCATGATCATTTAGCGAAATTTCCGATTTTCCGCGGGTTTTTTCGCAATTCTTTGACGAAATTTGCACTTTTTTTCGCTTATCCTTTGACGAAATTTGGATTTTTCGCGATCTTTTGACGAAATTCATGCTTTTTTGCGATCTTTTGACGAAACTCACGGTTTTTTTCGTGATCTTTTGATGAAATTCTCGTTTTTTCGCGATACTTTAACGAAATTAATTTTTTTCCGCGGTTCTTTGACGAAATTTGCATTTTTTCGCGATCTTTTGACAAAATTCGAGCTTTTCCCGCTATGCTTTTGCGAAATTTTTTTTTTTTTTTTTACGTATTTTTGGATGAAATTTGTTTTTTTTTTTTCGCGATCCTTTGACGATATTCGCGTTTATTCTGTGGCCTTTTGAGGAAATTCGTGTTTCTTTCACGATTCTTTGACGAAACGCGCGCTGTTTTCGCGACCCTTTTACGAAATCTGTGTTTCTTTTGCGATCCTTTAACGAAATTAGTTTTTTTCCGCGATTCTTTTACGAAATTTGCGTTTTTTTTTTTCCACGAACCTTTGACAAAATTCGTGCTTTTTCCGCTATGTTTTTACGAAATTCGTTTTTTATCCTGCGCTTCCTTGACGTAATTTATATTTTTTTCTGCGATTCTTTGATAAAAGAATATTTTTTTCCCACGATTCTTTAAAGAAATTCACGTTTATTTTGCGGTCCTTTAATGAAATTCGCGTTTATTCCGCTATGTTTTGACAAAAGTGGGTATTTTTTCTGCGAACGATTGACGGAATTGGTTTATTTTCGGCGTCCATTTGTTGAAATCTGCAATATATTTCAGTGATATATTTTATATCTGAATTTTTGGACTGACGGCCGATTTGTTTTAATTTTCGGGACCGAATGCCTTAAATTTTCGGAAAATTCGGAACAGAATCACCCCTGTCAAACAATAAATAAATCATACATAAAATTGGGGGACATTTTTAGTTTTTCGGTATTAAAGAACAAAATTTACTTTTTTTTTTCCCTAAGAAATTTTCCGCAAAGTTCCGAACTTTGCAGAAAATTTTCCGCGCATGGCGTGCGTCTACATTATACAACTCTGATAATGTGATGTGCAGGATTAAAAAAATTCTTATCCTTATTTTAAATTATTTTTTTTTTAATTTATTTTTGTTTACTTATACCTCATATGGCAATCCGCGATATAGATTCCTAGGCCTAACTCGCGAGCAACAACGCATTTCCATTTTCTAAAAAATGCTTTAATATTTCTAAGAATATGCAGTAATAGTATTTTTTTTTTAAACTTATTTTTATTTTGAATTACTTTTTGTAATTTGTATTTTTGGCTTTATTTACACTAAACTTAACATGGCAATTCGTGGTATAGATTACTTGGCATGTAACATTTTGCTAAGGATATGTACTGTATCTGTTTATTTATTGTTTTGGTTGAGGACCTAAAATCCGGAAAATTCCGAAATCCGGAACGACCGCAGTCTCGACCAGTCCGGATTTGAGGTCCGGTACTGTATACATATTTATATACATACATATATGTATATATACATATATATATGTGTGTATATATACAATATGTGTATATGCATATATATGTATATTTACATATATGTATGTATATAAATATGTATATATGTCACTGACGCCCGGCTAACCGAAAAGTACCCAAAAATGTTATTAAAAATTACAAAAAAATTGTCTCAAAGATAAATTGAAATGCAGTTTTCAAACAAATCGCAGTTAAAAGTACGCCCACCCCTATATGAAGATCTAAAAAAATGTGCGATGCTTAGAATTAAAAAAAAAATTACAGTAGAGATTATCAATATTTAAGGGGACAGTTTACCTCAAAATTTTTCAAAAAGTCGACTTTCTTTTTTAAACATTAAATGGAAGCTTGTTTAATTTTGAATATTTTAACACCTCATTTTTACCCATACGACAATAATATCGCGAGATATTGTAAATTTGTTAACACACCAAGCGCAATTACCCATTATAATTAGAACTTTAAAGGGCTTTTTCTCCATGTTCATATTTTTGTCACTTTCCAGTTTTAAAAGAGCTAAGGCATTTTTTGTATTTAAGTTGGAGATTTAATTTTTTTTTGTGTGTGTGTGTAAATTCTTTATTATATATGTGATAAAACTACGCATGGAATTAGACTTCAGTTTTTTTGTTACATTTTTTTAAAAAATAAAGTGCATGAAGATGTGTTAGATTTAATCATTTTTCACTATATACGCGTATATTAGTAAAAAAAAATTATATTAAATGTAATATTAGATGTATCTGAAAATTCATGCGTAGTCTTACGTTATACACATTTAAAATCTTAAAATAAAACATTGGGCAAAAACATCAATATTTAAAAAATTAGTAGCGATTTTAAAAAATATGCAGTTATTTTTTTTTTTCAAAATTCACTGTTATTTGAACATTGAAATTCAGTGAGTTCACCGATTGAACAATATTTAAGAAAATAAACAAAGTTGTTAAAAAGGTAAACTGTCCCCTTAACCGTACAGTGAAACATATGCTTCGTTTTATGTTGGCTAATGTCAGGGACGTAGCTTTAGGGGGGGGGGGAGCGCCCCCCCCCCAATATGTTCAAATAGTAGGGCGTCACAGAAGGTTTATGGGTGCCGTCAGGTGCCCGTAAAAAAGGGTTTATCAGTAGTAAAAAGTAATTATAAAATAATTTTATTTTAAATCTAAAATTACAAAGTGAGTTACTTTTTGCATACAAAACTTGTATAAGGCATTCAATTTTAGATCTGTTACTTCCACTACCCCCTCCCCCCCCCCCCCCCATCCCGAAGAAAATTTTTACATCCGGAATGAAAAAAATTGAAAGCAGGAATTGTAATCAATTGCAGGATAGAAGTACAATTATTTCCTTCTTATCTCAGTAATTGTTGGTCACCCTTTGCAGTAGAAAGAAAGTGGAAAGAAGTACCTGCAGGGGCAGATTTAAGGGGTTGCGATAGTCGCAATCGCAAGGGGCCCCACATCCCAAGGGCCCCCAAATCTTCTTTTGAGTTCAAAGAGAAATGTGATGTTTTGATAAAAGAATTTTCTTAGTGTTCTTTGTTTATTTTTTCAGTTAATATCACAATATCATTTTCTTGTAATAAATATAATTTTTTTCTATCATTTGCTACTACCAGAAATGTTTTAGTTTTCCCTTATCTTTTTTTCCTTTATGAATTATCAAAACTATGATCGTTTGTGGACGTATAGAATGAGATTCAAAGGAAACATGGGTCAGAGCCGAAAGGAACACTGTTAGAAACATTCTATGATGATTTAACCATACAGATTGAGGGACTGATTAAATCATGTGCCGTCAATCTGAGGCCCCTGATTTTGGGGGCCCCACACTTGGTATGCAGTTTTCATAAAGCTGATATTTTAAGTGAATTTTTACTTTGTTACTGATTATCTATAATAATAAAAGAAAGTTTCGCTCTATGTACCTGCCTGTGTGTATGTGTCTGTGTGCGATGGCTAGCAAAATCTACTGCACGTAGAAATCTGAACATTTGGGGAGGATAGTCTAAGCCAGTTCCTGATGCACATGAGGGTCAGATTTTTAATATTTAAAGACCCGGGCCCCCTGAGTCATTATAGTTTTTATACCCTAAATTTTTAATAACTTGCTTCCTTTTTATCCGATTTTCTTTGTTTTGGGGGAGCCTTTCGCGATTTAGTTATCCCCCTTTCTACGTTTCAGTTAAGATCCTGGCTCCCTGGCGGCCGATACAGGGCCCTGGAAGTTTTTGTGTCCTAAATTGTTAATAACTCGCCCTTTTTAATCCAATATTAGTTTCCGACGCCCTTTTTAAATTTAGTTATTCCCCAGATTCTACACTACAGCTAAGACCCTGGCCCCCCTAGGACTCGGTCCAGAGCAGGGTTCACAAAGCTGGTCCCAGTTCGAAAAAACCCACCGGGTTTTTTCAGAATGGGCCCACTTGAAAAAGCCCACTAAAAAACCCATAAAGTGGCTTTTTTCAATTTTCAGATATAATTTAAAACTTTAAACAACATATACATTTAATAAATTTAAGTCATTTCAGTTAAATTTGAAAAAATATTAATATATAAAAGCCATTACATACACATCTGAAGTAAAATAAAAATGTATTTGTTAGAATGTTATTCTATATGGAAGGCATGAATACGAAATTCCTCAATAGGTAAACAATAAAAAAAGTTAAAAGTTTTACCTTTATGTTTTGATGTGTTTCAATGGAAATATACTGTTCTTTGGATGAACAAAAAACATTTATTAGAAGATTGAATACACTAGAATAATATATATGCTGGTCACAGTACAGATCACACTTCACAATAAAAACAAAACAGATGTATAAGACTATTTACAAACACAAAGAAATACTTTGAACTATGGCTTGTTGCAGTTTTTTTTTTTTTATCATATTATATTCCTTTGGAATATTATTGAATTTTTTTTTTTAATCAAGCAGCATTTTGCTGCCAACTGCTATAAGGGCAGGAGCAACACTCACTGAACTGAGTGTCTGTCACAGTAGATCAAAATAAAAAATGATTGTCTGATGCTGCCATCTGGTGGATGTTCTTGAAAACAAAAGAGCATTTTCTAACATCTCTCCCGTTTTGTGATAGAATCTGACACCAGGTGGATAAGGTTTCTACAAAGTTCAAATTTGGCTTTTGGCAGTGGCTTCGTCATTATATCTGCTATCATTTCATTTGTTGATAGATATTTGACATCTATAACATTTTTAGTTTTTAAATCTCGTATGTAATGATACTTTGTATCAATGTGCTTAGTGCGGGATTTAAATTTTTCACTTTCAACCAATTTAATTGTAGATTGGTTATCCTCAAAAATTCTAATAGGAAAATGTTGTTGTAAATTGAGATCTTTACATAATTTTAAGATCCATAGCACCTCTTGAGTTCCTTGTGACAGTGCCACATATTCAGCTTCTGCTGACGATAACGTCACACATGTTTGTTTTCGCGAGAACCAAGAAATGCAGCTATTGCCTAAGAAGATTACATTTCCTGAGGTGGATTTTCTGTCTGTAGCATCTTGTCCCCAGTCTGCATCCGAGTATGCAACTATATTAGGATATTCTTTTGAAGAAATGTGGAGATCAAGGTCTTTCGTTGTTTTTAAGTATCTTATTACCCTCTTAACAGCATTCCAGTCCTTTTGTCTTGGATTATTGCATCTTCGACTTAGTATGTGTGTAGGAGCGGTAATATCAGGTCTTGTGCATGAGGAAATATATAAAAGACTTCCTATAGCTTGTCTATAATTATCATTTGATGATAAAAGATTTTCTTCTTTATCTAAACTATAATAGTTAGTTTCCATTGGGGTATAAGTTGGTTTGGCTTCTTCAAGCTGAAAATCCTTAACTAATTGAGTTATTTTACTTCTTTGTGAAAGTAAATAACTTCCATCTTCTTTTCTACAAATTTCTATACCTAAGAAGTATTTTGCTTCTCCTAGTGATGTTATGGGATAAGATTTCTTTAAGTAATTTATTACTTCATTAACTTCATTTTCATCTTCTGAGCTCATCAGCATATCATCTACATACAGTATGAGATGAATTGTCTTCTTTGATTTTTCTTTTATGAACAAACATGGATCAGCTTCACTTTGTTTAAATCCATATGCCTTTAGAGTATTCTCTATTTCTTCATTCCAGCACTTGGCGGCTTGTTTAAGACCATATATAGCCTTTTTTAATTTATAGACTTTGTCTTTATTTTCTTCATCATGAAAGCCTTCTGGTTGATGCATGTATAATTCTTCATTATCTAGTTTACCATGTAGAAAGGCTGTTTTAACATCTACTTGAAATACTCTGGCTTTATGATAAGCTGCCCAGGTCAGAAAAGCTCTAATAGTTGTATGTTTGACGACAGGAGAGAAGGTTTCATCATAATCAGTGCCTAATTTTTGAGCGAAACCTTTGGCAACTAATCGTGCTTTGCATTTTATTGCTTCTCCATTTTCATTATGTTTTGTTTTGTAAACCCATTTACAGCCAATGGCGTGCTTGCCTTTGGGTAAAGTAACAAGCTCAAACACTTCATTTTCCTTTAAAGAGTTAAATTCTTCCTTCATAGCTTGAAACCATTTCTGTTGATCTTTTACTGGTAATTGTAAAACATCTTTAAAAGTTTCAGGATCTTGATTTTTGGAACAACTGTCTTCAGTTTTGTAAGAATATCTTTCTGGTGGAATTCCTTTAGTCTCTCTGTTAGATATTCTTCTCTGGAAATTATCTTCACTTTCTTCAGTTGTTGGGCTATCTACTGATTTTTCATCCGTATTTATTTCTTCTGCAGTATTTTCTATTTGGATAGCATCACTATCATTTTCAAGATTTTCTTCTGAAAAATTTAAATGCATTAAATCTGAGATTCGCTCTTCAGGATTTTCTTGAAAGACATTTTCACAGTTCATATTTTCAAAAAACATCACTGTTCTGCTTATCACTATTTTTCTACCGCCTATATAAATTCGATATCCTTTGCTTCTTAAATCGTAACCAACAAAGACTCCTTCAGTGGCCTTTTCGTCAAATTTTTGTCTCTTCTGTTTATGAACATACACATATGCTTTGCATCCAAATACTTTAAGGTGACTCAAATTTGGCTTATGCCCATTCCACAGTTCATATGGTGTCTTTTCAGTTGATTTTGTGGGTAATCTATTTTGTAAGTAGGCTGCTGTAGCTATGGCTTCTGCCCAGAATGTTTTTGGCAATTTAGCATTTATAAGCATGGCTTTACTCATTTCAATAAGCGAGCGATTCTTTCTTTCTGCGACTCCATTTTGGGACGGTGAATATGGCGTCGTTGTTTCATGATTTATTCCTAAGTTTTTAAGGTAGTCTTTGACAGATTCGTTGCAATATTCTGTTCCATTGTCACTACGCAAAGATTTAATCTTCAATCTAAATTTGTTTGTTGTTGATGCAACATACTCTTTTAATTTATCAAATACTTCATCTTTAGAAGAAATAAAATATACTTGTGTATAACGAGAGTAATCATCAATAAATGTAACGAAATATCTTTTTGATCCCATACTTTTTGTTTCTGCAGGACCGCATACGTCGCTGTATATCAAATCAAGTGGTTTTTTACTTCTGTATTGCGTTTCTTTTGGAAATGATTTTTCTGTTAACTTAGCTTTTATGCAACTTGAACATTCAGTATTATGAGAACAATTATTCACAGTAATACCTAAAGCTAAATCATCCTTTTGAATTTTCTTGATGGATTCCAAATTTCTATGGCCCAGCCTTTGGTGCCATTTTAGAATGCAGTTAACATTAGAACAAACGGGTAATATTTCTGAAGCACTATATACCTTTTCATTTGTAGGTATTATTTTTAATCTGTATAACCCCTCATCAGCTTTTGCATCTGCAACTAAGATGTTGCCCTTTTTAATTAAACATATATCATCTTTAAATGTTACAACAAAACCTTTCTCAGTACAAGACTGGACAGATAATAAATTACTATCCAACTCGGGAACATAAAGCACATGATCCAATGTAACTCTATTTGTTTGACCATTAAGTGTTTCAATATTAAAAGTACATTTACCCTTTCCCTTTGCAGTTAATTTAGTTCCATTAGCAATTGTAATTGTATCTTTATTCGAACTTTTTAATTCTGAGAACAGTTCCAAGGAATTAGCTAAATGAACAGACGCACCTGAATCAATAACAAAAGACAAATTTTTGTTTTTATTTCCATTTTGTTGAGATTTCATAACAAAATTCAAAGAATTTGATTCTTCCATTAATTCATGATAGTTTTGAGAATCTGATAGATTTTCATTTTGACTAGCAGTAGAGGCAGAGAAATTGTTTGGTTTTTTAAACTGTTGACGTGATCTATCTTGGGTGAAATTTGGTTTTGTTTTGTTAGTATTATTACCCTTTAAGTGAAAACAATCTTCACGGTTGTGATTATTCTTTTTGCAATGAGAACAAAATTTTTGCTTATTCAAATGCTTTGGTTTATCCCTATTACCCTTCAAAGCAATAGATTCAAATTTTGTTGAAATTTGTTTAGTTTCAACTCTTCTAAGATACTCATCAATTAATTTGTTTTGAACATATTTTAATGATAAATCTGTTTCATATTTACTTTCAATAGCAGTTATAAAGGTACTATAAGAATTTGGTAAGGAACAGAGCAAAATAGCTATTAAATTATCACCTTGTATTACTTCACCTATACTTCTTAATTTTTCTGCTAATTCTAAGACAGAATTAATATGATCCTGCATTTTAATGCTTTCATTATATTTAGTGGAATACAGCTTCCTAAGAAGATAAAGTTTATTTGTTAAATTTACTCTTTCATGAACAGATTTCAATTGATCATATGTCTCTTTAGCACTTTTAGCATGTCTGACATGAACAATTTGTGAATCTGAGATATTTAAACAAATTAATGCCCTAGCATTTCTATCATTTTTTACCCAATTATCATCATTTTCCTTTTTAGGTTCAAATACAACATCATACAGACCTTCTTTGATTAACAATTGTTCTATTTTGAATTTCCAAACTGAATAGTTGTCATCAGTTAATTTATCAACATAATGAGATTCTTTAATACTAGACATTATGATAGAATAATATTTGCTTATTTCACAGAAAATAAAACTTTTTCTCTTATTAATACATCAAAACAACAATTATAAACTCAAATATAATGCTAATGATGAAATAAGAACAAAATAAAATTCTTGAGAACAATTTTTGAAGTTACTTTTGATTTCAGAAAAACTGTTCTTAAATGTTAAATTCTTTGTTTAAAACATAAATTTACATTTGCAACTTATATAATAAAATTTCAATAAGAAACTGGCAAAATCAAAATCAAAATAATTTCTTTTCTTATCAATACACTTTTGGTTTCAAAATAAGAACAATTCTTTGAATTTTCTTTTGTATCATTCACTTGTGAAAAATACCAACATTCAGAAAATAATTATTTCTTTGAATTTAATTATATTATATTTTCTTCTTTTATATTACTATATTTAAAATTGAGATAACTTCAGTCTCATAATCGACTGTTAGAATGTTATTCTATATGGAAGGCATGAATACGAAATTCCTCAATAGGTAAACAATAAAAAAAGTTAAAAGTTTTACCTTTATGTTTTGATGTGTTTCAATGGAAATATACTGTTCTTTGGATGAACAAAAAACATTTATTAGAAGATTGAATACTCTAGAATAATATATATGCTGGTCACAGTACAGATCACACTTCACAATAAAAACAAAACAGATGTATAAGACTATTTACAAACACAAAGAAATACTTTGAACTATGGCTTGTTGCAGTTTTTTTTTTTTTATCATATTATATTCCTTTGGAATATTATTGAATTTTTTTTTTTAATCAAGCAGCATTTTGCTGCCAACTGCTATAAGGGCAGGAGCAACACTCACTGAACTGAGTGTCTGTCACAGTAGATCAAAATAAAAAATGATTGTCTGATGCTGCCATCTGGTGGATGTTCTTGAAAACAAAAGAGCATTTTCTAACAGTATTTCAGCACATTGAAATACTTTACTAACATAGAACCTAGTAGGCAACATACATAATACATAATTATAGGTATGTCTTTATATAAAAAATTCAAATCAACTCTATTCATGGAAATAAAAAACATGTATTTTTACTTTCTTCTATCTTTACAAGAAGAAAGTATTGGATTCGTGAAAAATTTCGACTTCCAGTTCTTGATGGATTTATACATTTTAAAAAGCTTCTGAAGACAATTTGATAGTTTTTAGAAAATGACTGTATGTGAAAAAAATTTTGTGGGTGCTCTATCTCAAGAACTAATGCACAGAATTTCACAAAACTTTAAATTGAGTTAGACCTTGATGTAAACTGGTGCTGATTAGTTTTTGGTGTATACTGCACTGTTGTGGCACTACTATGCTGCATTTATCTCAATTTTTGCAAGCTTTATCTCAAGAACTAATGCACGGATTTTCATAAAACTTCAGATTCAGTTACAAGTTGTTGCTTATTGAATTTTGGTGCATATCGCCCAACAGGGAGGGCTGCTATGCTGCATTTTTCGCGATTTCAGCAATAACTCTTATCTCAAGAACTAATGTACGGACTTGAATAAAAATTTAGATTCAGTTAAATCTTGATATAAACTGGTGCTGATTAGTTTTTGGCGTATATTGACCACGCGGCGCTGTTGTACTGCATTTATCTCACTTTTTGCAATAGCTTTATCTCAAGAACTAATAATGCATGGATTTTCATCAAACTTCAGATTCAGTTAGATGTTGACGTAAATTGTTACTGATCAGGTTTTGTTGAAATTGCACAACAGGTGATACTTATATCTACTTGTTAAATGCATCCAATTCAACAAATCTATATTTTACAATCCTCATGATGGGCATAAATTGTCATTTAATTTTGGCACTGTGACAGTTAATTTTGAATTATTAACATGTATGAGATAGAAGAAACTTTTGGGATTGGCACATCCGACTAGTTTACCCCTTTTTTTTCTTCCTACTTATATGTTTTAAATTTTAATATTCTATTCATTATTTGATTTAAGGAAAATGAACAATTTTATATCTTCTATTATATTTAACAGTAATTTGTGAGAAACACTGACATTTAATTAATTTAAATTCATATAATTTATACAATTTATAACTTGTAAAATAACATTACAATTATATTGTATATAAGGAAACAATGTATTTTATAGTGTATATAATATGTAGAAAATATACAATAATATAATTATGCATGTATTATACTTTTGAAAAAACCCGGTTTTCCCCGGGGAAAATTGGGTTTTTCATGAAAAAACCCGAAAAACCCCATGTGGGTTGGGTTTTTTCATAAAAACCCGGGTTTTTGCGAACCCTGGTCCAGAGGCCCTTGAACTGTTTGTCTGCCATGCATTTTTCACTCTCTAGTTGTGTCGCCCTCTCAGTGCGTAACTTTAAAGTTGATTCTTGCTTTCCTATCCCCGGGCCAGCACTCTCATATTTTTATTGGGGCCCTAGGGCTCTTATTAATAACTTGCCCTTTTAAATCCAATAATCGTTTTTGGTGCCCTTTTTAAATTTAGTTATTCCCCAGATTCTACATTCCAGTTAAGACCCTGGCTCCCTAGGATTAGGTTCAGAGGCCGTTGAACTTTTTGTCTGCTATGCATTTTCACTCCCGAATTGTGTCGTCCAATGTATAACTTTAAAGTTGATTCTTGCTTTCCTGTCCCCAGGCCAACACTCTTATATTTCTATTGAGGCCCCAACACTTTTTAATGCATTTCCCCCCATTTTTTGCGTATTTTTTATTTTTATAATTCATATCCTATGCTTAATTTGGTTTAATTGAAGATCTAAAGCGCAAAGTACTATGGCCTTTTAACATGTTTTCATTTAAGAGTCGTGCTCTGAACTATCAGTTGGCCTCTTTTGCATCTCCTATTATAGCTTCCTTAAGAATGGTCCTATTCATAAGTTTTTTTCTCTAACATCATCTTAGGTCATCCAACTACTACATGAACTAGAAAGAAATTTCTCAGACTTCAGCTACCACCAATTTTGAATATTAATGGCTTTCTTGGGGCCCTTGCTGCACCTTCTTTAAAAATAATCCAATTATCGTGCAATTTTCCTTTACATAGTTCTTGGATCCTCCGTCTGCTTTATAAACTACTAAAAAATTTCCTTATACCCAACTACATTCGAGTTAAGATTGTGGTCCCCTGGGACGTGGTACAGGGCCCCTTGAAGTTTTTGTGCCCTTAATTGTTAATAAATTATCCCCTTTTGATCCGATATTTGTTTTGAGGGAACTTTTCCATTTAGTTACTCCCCCATTTCTACATTCCAGTTAAGACCCTGGCTCCCTGGGGCCCGGTCCGGAGTCCCTTGAACTTTTTGTGCGCCGCGCATTTTCATCCCCTAATTCTATCACTTTCTCAATGCATAAGTTTAAAATTGAGTCTTGGACTCCTGTCCCCAGGTCAACACCCTCATATTTTTATTGGCGCACTAGGGCCCTTTTTTAAGCACCACCCTTTCCCATTTTTGCGCATTTCTTTAAAATTTTATTCAAATGATTAATTTATACCCTATGCGTAATTTCGACTAATTAAAGATCTAAAGTGCTAGATACTTAGAAACTTTTAACATGTTTTTATCTGAGGGCCCTGCTCTCAACTATCTGTTGGCCTCTTTTGGGCCCCTTATTATTGCGCCCTTAAAAATGGTCTGATTCATTAGATTTTTTTCTAACAACTTTTTAGTATTTCCAACTATCCCTCATACTTTTATTGGGGCCTTAGGACCCTTTTTAAGTACTTCCCCTTATTTTTTGTGGATTTATTTAAAATTTTATTCAAATGATTAATTTATATATTATGTTTAATTTCGACTAATTGTAGATCTAAAGAGCTAAATACTAGAACTTTTTAACATGTTTTCATCTTAGGACCCAGCTCTCAACTATCACCTTGACACCTTTTGATCCTCATATTACAACTCCCTTAAAAATAAGTCCGATTCACTAGCTTTTTCTTTTCTAACAACTTGTTAGGTTCTTCAGCTACCCCCAATTTTGAATAATAATCTTGAGGCCCTTGGTATGCAGCTTCTTTACAAATGATGCGATTCTCTTGCAATTTTCTTTAACTAACATAGTTCTAGGGTTCTCCTGCCACTTTATAAACTACTAAAAAAATTCCTTATGCCTTTCCTACCAACTTTTTCGAGCATTAATCTTCTTTTCGGCATCAACTTACGTTTCCTCACTACAGTCGTAAATTAAAAATAATGCTACTGTTAAAGGAAAGTGGTTAACTTTAGAGAGGTGGGGGTATTTCATCCGTAAATTAAATATTGGGTTAATGTTAAAGGGAATTTGATGCATTTATAGATGGAAAGGGCACTTTCCACCGCTTGGGAACGCATTCTTTCCTCGGGTTTTATTGGCCCGATTTCAATGGCAATTGGTTCTTTCAACTGAGATTATAATTACGCTACTTTCTGCATTATGAAAGTTTATCTTGGACTTTTATTACCACTATTTTCAAACGTTAACAGCGCATTCTTTTCTCTTGTTTTTATGGCTCAATTTCATTGAAAATTGGCTCATCCAATTTAGGTTAGGATTGTTATACAGATTTTAGTTCCATCTTCTACCGTTAGGGGGAGCATTCTAATCTCGGGTTCGGGGGTATACGCTGCCTCAGACAGCGGCAACCCAGGTCTCAGGTTCGTTCAGAAAGAGGCAGTGGCGTAGCCAGCGAGGGGTCCAAATGCTCTGGATACCAGTAATATTTTAAAGTTTTTTTCATCTTGATTAATAGCAGAAATTCTCCGATTAGATAAGGCGAACTGAACTTCACAGAATCACTAGTATCAAGAGCATTTGGACCCCCACCCTGGCTAAGCCACTCGAAAGAGGTTTGCTGGGAACACACTCGACGCTGCCGAAGACATTGGGGCCCCGGAAAAACAAAGTTCATTTGAAACACAATATGATGCCGAAGGCATTGAGGCAACGATTTTCCGAAGATATAAAATCATACAAACTTGAATTTTGTTTACGGTTATTATAACGAGCCCGGGCAATGCCGGACGGGTCAAGTAGTAATCAATATTTTATTACTGCACAAGTTTTATTATTGCATCATAAGTGTTCATACTTTTTCTCTCTCATAAAAATTTCCACATCCAGATCAAAAATGACACACGACAATCAAATATATCATGACTGTCAATGACCCCCATAGTTTTTCCCAATATGATTTTTTCCATTTTAGCAGATGTTTTGCTAATCGTAGTTGTGAAAGTGCCACTTTCACATTTTGGGAACATTTTTTATGGCATTCGCTATTAAGACACACGCAATTACAAACCTATATGTGTAACATATTATTCAGAATCCGGGGTGGAAACTATCTTATGTTACAAAATAAAATTGGATAACTTATCATCGATTAATAAGTTTAATAATTACAACATATTTACATGTTACTATTTACAAAATAACTCAGTTAATTTAACATTACGGCTTAGCTCACATGCCTTGTCGGCAACCACTTTGTAAACATTCTTCTCTTCTCGTAAAGTCTAATTTACTCAGCTTGTCAGTTCTTTTGAAAGAAAAGAAGAAAAAAAGTAAAGGAGAGAAAATATGATGGAGTGTGTATTGTTCGAGCGTTACACTCTTCCCCTCACACTGAATTACTGGTCCCTCAGATGCAGTGTGCATTTCCTGGGTGGATTCCTTCGGGATGCTTTCTGGTGTCTAAAATCCGCTATGGTTCTCGTCTGCTTCTAGGACGAATAAAGCCTTTAGAACCTCCACCATCATCTTGCGTGTAAGGACACAAAGCTGATATATGATATTTTCCTAAGGGAGAAAAGGGGTTTTCTTTAGTGGCAATGGTATAAGAAGAAGGAGATCTTTGTTTTCCATAGTACCCATTATCATGTCTGTAACTTCCAGACCTATAATCCAATTTGTAATTATCCTGATCATTAGTTCTAAGATCATTTTCATATCTCTTTTCGAATTTGCTAGACGAATCTGCAGTTCGCCGTGCACTATACCTTTGTGATGGTTGGGAATTTCTTTGCTCCTGATAGCTACCTCTACCTGATCGTCAGCCATCATAATTATAATTATTTCGAGCATGATAGTAGCCATTATTTTTGTACCTAGGAGAAAAATTTGGATTATACTTTACTTTTGAAGTAAGTGACGCACTTTCTAGCATTTCAGATGCATCATTAGGTTCAACCATATCCGATGAACTATTCACCAAACCTTCACTTTCTGTCATATATTGAGATATTAAAGAATCTTTAGTCTCAGAATTTTGAGGAATCTCTGAACCAGGTTTCTCATAACTATTTTTATTGTAATTTCCATGGTTAAATGACTGTTTAACATATTTTTAGCCATATCTATTATTGCTTCTGTTAACAATTGGTCTAATAAAATTTCTGTTCTTACCCCTATAATCGAAATTCCTACGGCAATCTTTTACATAGCCTTTTTTATCATGTGCAGGACTATCAATTTCATCAGATAAAATTATGCCCATCCGTGTGATCCTGTATCAATATAATGTTTAACTTTAGGTGTAGTCTCTTCCCCTGGTTGGAAGCTACTAGTAAATTTTTCGAGCAGTTCATTCAACCTAACTTGCTCTGAAGTGAGATGTCTACCTTCATCTTCTCTAAGAAAAACGGTGTCTAATTCAACGGATTTTATCGCTAATTCACTGGGAGGTCTATATGTATCTTCAGCGAATCTATACTTCCACCTACATTTATCAGCGAAGAACCATTCTTGATTTACTACATCCAAAACAATTTTTGCTTTGCGTAAAAAATCGATTCCTAAAATTGTACGATTATTTCTGGCATTCGGCAGAGCATAAAGTGTTGTTTTAATGTCTCGACCTTCAATTTTAACATGAACTTCTGTTTTATAAATTTTGGTAGTGTTTTGTAGCCCATCCGCTAAGACTACGTTCATTTGAGTTTTTTCAAACTTCACACCTTGGTTTTTTAATAAAGAATACAAAACTTCACCCGCAACGCAATGTGTTGTGCCAGTGTCAGCACAAGCTGTACCAGAGAGACCATTTATGCTTATTTTTACCAATAATGTTGGTGATGTTTGCATATTACATGTACGAAATTCTAGTGATTGAAAGTGCACCGATACATTTTTCGGAGAACAGGTTGGACACTTGGATTTAATAACTCCCTGGTTTCCACAACCATAGCAACTTAACATTGGTCGATTTAAATTCGAAGGATAGTTAATTTTATTTCTCTTGGACTCCTTTTGATTGCCAATCTTACCAAACTCATTTCTTTTAAAATCTAAAGGCGTTTTTTCAAAGCGATTAGAATTCCCGACCTCACTGATTTTATTTGATCTCTTTATTTCTACTTTGTGTGACCTGAAATTATCATATAAATCTAACTTTTCAGCTAATTCAACAGGATCTGTTAAATTCTCCCATTGGTCTAAATAATGTTCTTTGCAATCAGGGGAAACCTTTTTCTTTAATTGGTCAGCAATAATTAATTCCGATAATTTTTCAAAGGAATTTATATTTAGTTCGGATAGCCATCCCTCAAAATAGCTTCTGATTTCAAAATAATATTCTTTCCAGCTAATATCGGTTTGCTTTGGATGTCGACTAAACAAAACTCTAAACCTTTCAGCAGTTAATTTGAACCTCTGCAACAATATATCTTTAATGTAAGAATAATCCTCAAATTTTTCTTCCGGTTCACACACTATTAATTTACCGATTTCATTTGGAAGGACTCCAATTAAATACGTAATCCACAGTTCTTTAGAAACCTTTTGAAAGTTTCATTTGCCTCTCAAAAGTTATTAAAAATAAATTCATATCATCCTTTTCAGGATTGAAATCGGGTAAAATCTGTTTCAAGTCAATGTGGATTGAAGAAGTTTATAGAGGGTTGCTTGTATTTGCAACAACATCTCTTGTTCCTGCTTCTAACCGGAGCTTCTGTAGCTCAAATTCTCTTTCTTCGGCTAAACGTTTCTCTTCCTCAAGAGTCTTTCTTTCTTCTACGATATTTTCATAAATTCCCTGTACAAAATCTATGTTATCTTTAAATGCCTCACTATTTACAATTTTATCACGTAATTCGAGGACTTTATCATCGCTACTTATTTCTACTTTTAATTTTGAAGCTAATGTGATTAAATCAATTTTCTTACCCTTAGAAAGAAATGCCATCATTTGAACTAACTATGTTTTAGCTAACTTCAAACTTAATTCGTGTTACGAATAACTCTTTGCAAAATAAATTACTTTTACGTAATTTATAACATATATAGAACATAAATAACATACAATTCTTTCAAAACTCAATATAATGACACCAACTATTTGCCTTTTTTTACACAATAATATCAATCATATAATAATTAAAATAATGCCAAGCACTCATTTATAATTTAATAACTTCAATAATAAAATAGCTCAGTGCAACTATATAAATGTATAAAATAACGCAAACGATTTTTATTTTTCAATAATAATTATTAGAATTATTTCTCTTATATCTTCATATAATTCAGATACTAAAATACTTGAAGCTGCAGACGACTTTTCGTATTTCAATTCTAAGGAAAATATCATTCAGGCTGAATAGAACAATTCCAAAATATTTTGATTCTGGATGAATCAAATACAATTTTCAGAAATCCTCAGATTCCGGATGAATCAAAAGTACTTTTGTATACATTTTTGTACTTTAGTATCTAAATTTTCTTATTAAAACAGTTTAACACAATTTAAAAATAATACTTATCTTCATATCTTGCTTCTATTCGTGCCCGACGTTGGGGAGCCACTTCTGTAACATGTTATTCAGAATCCGGGGTGGAAAATATGTTACAAAATAAAATTGGATAACTTATCATCGATTAATAAGTTTAATAATTACAACATATTTACATGTTACTATTTACAAAATAGCTCAGTTAATTTAACATTACGGCTTAGTTCACATGCCTTGTCGGCAACCACTTTGTAAACATTCTTCTCTTCTCGTAAAGTCTAATTTACTCAGCTTGTCAGTTCTTTTGAAAGAAAATTAAAAAAAAAAAAAGTAAAGGAGAGAAAATATGATGGAGTGCGTATTGTTCGAGCGTTACATATGTAGATTAGTTAATTAAATTGGTGTTTAAAAAATATCTACCATATATATAAAAATCCTAATGAAACGACTGATTGTATTTCACAGCTATTATTCCTAAAATATTCCTTTGGCGGTGAAATTAGAACCAATTATCCGCGTATGTCAAAAATGGTACAGTCGAACTTGGATAATTCGAAGTTCAAGGGACCAAAAGAAAAGTTCGAAATATCCAAAAATTCGAATTAAATATATTCGCTCAAAAAGAAGAGATAAATAAAAAAAGATTAACTCCACAATGAAATATTTAACACATAAACTTTATCTAAGGATACTGCTACTTTTTTTTTTCATTAAATCAAACATTTAGCTTAATTATTCATTACTTTTAAGAAAAAAAATCAGATATTTTTTATTGCTTTTTCGAATGCAATCTTTGAGTCATAGCATATGATTCCAACTTATCAATTGACACAAAAATAGAATCTTTTACATTGGACTGACCTTCAAAAAAGCGTCGAAGTTCTTGTATATGCATAATAGCTTCTAAGCAACTAGCTAAGGGCTTCTCTTGTATTTCATTGTTCTGTTCATCTTCAGATAGTCCGTTCTCAGCTTGGTTGTTTTCCGCCAGTTGAGCAACAATGTCAGCATCAGTTACCTCGCCACACACAGCCACATTTTGGTCCACGTTGACGTAGTCTTCATACAAGATTGATTGATCCGATTTTACATCTTCCCAATTCTCGACAGTAAGTTCAGGATCAATTTCGTCAAAGTTTTCCACTACATTTACTCCTTCTGTTTCTTTCTTTACAAATCCCGCCTTATGAAAGCATTTCATAATCGTTATCTCACTGACCTTGTCCCATGCCTGCCTACACATTCTTGAAGCATGAAGAACGTTGAGATTCTTAATGTCAAAATCTCCGATGAGGATTCTTTCAACCAACAGACGCCTGTAGAAATGTTTAATGTTTTTGATAATTCCCTGGTCCATTGGCTGAACCACAGATGTCATGTTGGCCGGGAAAAAAATGACTTCCACATTTTTCATTTTGGGAATGCTGTTGTGAACAATTGTCAATAAAAAGGACAATCTGTCGTTTTTGTTTTTCAAATTTCTTGTTTATATTTAAAAGCCATTTTTGAAAAATTTCGGATGTCATCCATGCCTTTGTATTTGAATCGTAGGAGACAGGCTTAGACTTAACATTTTTAAAGCAACGTGGATTAGCCAATTTGCCAATCATTAATAGTGGCAACTTTTCGGACCCGTCCATATTTAGTCCAACAAGCAACGTTACTCGCTCTTTACTTAGTTTTCCACCACTGCATGTTTCTCCTTTGAAAGCAAGAGTTTTATATGGAGTTCACTTATAAAAAAAGTCCAGTCTCGTCGACGTTAAAAATATTTTTTGGTTCCTTATTCTGAATAATTTCTCTTAAATGTTTTTTCCACTCATCAGCTGCTTGAATATCCACTGCACCACTTTCACCACACACTGCTTTGAAAGAAATATCGTTTCTATCTTTGAAACCATTCAGCCAACCTGTGCTGGCTTTGAAATCTTGAATGCCTAATGCAGCGGCAAACTGTTCAGCTTTGGCTCTCATAATAGGGCCACTAATTGGAATGTTCTTATCTCGCGCTTGTTTAAACCATTTAAGAACACAACCATCCACAACTGGGTTATCAGGTCCTCTTGTCCTTTTCCTATTTTTTCCTGTGCCATTTTCGCTATTCAAAATTTTATCTTTGTTCTTCAAATATGTCGATAATGTGTTGGGTGGAATTCCAAAATTCCTTGGCAATTTCCGATTTCTTTTTAAGGCCTTTTTCCACTTTATTAATCACCGCTACCTTTTGAACTAATGTTAATGACTTATAAGGAGTTTTAGCTTTTGACAACGCCATAGTAAGAGAACATAAAAACAATACTTAAAGCACACACACAAAAACTTACAACCGCATTAAATCATTCACTCACGTGACTCTAAGATAGAAAGAAATGTAGCTGCGCTTCTGGAGAAAAAAAAGGGGGAGGGGAAGGGTTGGCGAAAATCTGCAATTGCAACACCTAAGCTGCGATCCTTTCAATGTGCAGTGAAATAGATTCCCCAGACGAAAGGGTGCGGCTAAGTCTTGGAATTTTGCCAAATAGAAAGACAATTAAAATAAACTGTTTTACTATTTTGAACCTTAGCTGAAAAAAGTCTCAGGATTAATATTTACCGCAAAATTCGAAAGGCAATCCTACGAAAAATTCGAATTATCCAAACTAAAATTCGAAATATCCACATTTTTTTAACATTATTTTAATACAGAATTCTAGGGACCAAGCAAAAAATTCGAATTAGCCAGAATTTCGAATTAAACAAGTTCGAATTATCCAAGTTTCACTGTATTAGAATTTTTAAATTTGATTTAGTTTTCGAGGTATTTTTTTTTTTTTTCTAATTGTAACACTATTTTTGTAGTGATGCAGCTAAATGACTCCATTTTTGTGGATAAAAGGGAGGAAGGGGAAAATATAAAGATTATTAGATTTATTTTCGTTTTCGTCACTTTCAAATTGAAATTGAAATTATCTTTTATTTCAATCGAAAGTGAAGACAATATTCTGATTAAATTATACTTTTCAGGAAAATTTGAAAAAATAATTCATTAAATAATAATAATACGATTAAATAAATATTTTTTTTATTTATTTTAATAAATTTTCCTCATTTCAAGATATATGTTTTCATATTTTAGAAAAGGTTACTGTTTTATATTGTTACCAATTTTAAAAACAGCGCAAAGAATAATATTTCATTGCAATTAATAATTTATTTACATGTGACTATTATACGTTTGCAAGGGACAGAACCCCCTAGTATTTATATAAAAATGCAGTGCTAATGGTTATACAACAACTCGTGGGGCTTTGGATTCTTTTTATATCCATAAA
The DNA here is from genome assembly GCA_963932465.1 of Maratus speciosus. Lineage (NCBI taxonomy): Eukaryota > Metazoa > Arthropoda > Arachnida > Araneae > Salticidae > Maratus > Maratus speciosus. The sequence continues at coordinate 90,107,442 of OZ010786.1, read as the reverse complement.
GCATTTGCCATTCTTTTAGCCCAGCTGTGTAACGAAAAGGAGGAAAATATAATTTAATTTGATTATAATTGATGAATTTATTTGATTCCTGAAATTGTTTTATTAAAACATGAAATTAAGTCTGCAAGCAACAAGCAAGATAATGGCATGCAATGCAGGCCGCTGCAGCCCTATGCATTAAAACCCCATACATTTATATCTTATTTCATGAAATAAATGAGCCAAAAACGAAAATCAACGAAAAGAGATTTTGAGTTATAGCTCAGCAGATGCTAAAATATTGTCTCCTTAGTTTCTGATTAATTTTGGTTTGAATTATCATTTTATGTTCTTAAAAAATTGAAAGGAAAATAAGACACATAATTTTAGCACATTTATCTGTCATAGTATCCAAGTTCGTGTAAAATAATCTGATGTAATTTGAATATGAAATGAATTCTGTGTAATTAATCCTTAACGATTTGAATACATTTTAATTTATTTGTTAGTAATTATTGTAATTAAGTTTTGCATAGCTATTATTTTTAAACTGGCTGACCCGCCCGGCATTGCCTGGGCACATGATGAATAACTCTTAAATGAAGATCAAATTTGTATGATTTTATATCTTTAACTCCATTTTGTCTGAATTTATATTTTTAAATAAAAAAATATTGAATTAAAAGTACATACTATTTGGTATTTTATTTTGTACGTAATTTGATTTTTGGAGTCTATGTTTAACAAAAGCGAGCGAAACCGCGATGAAACACTCAGGTTTTTACTGATTTCCTCGAACTTTTCACACCTTTTATTTTCGCCGATTATACCGATTAAAAGAAGGTTTCAACTTTAAGAACATATTTTTGCTTTATCGGTACCTCTAAAATTGCGCCTTGGAGGGGCGAAACCTCGACGAAACACTGGAGTTTCTACAGATTTTGCCGAAATTTTCACACCATTTTATTTTGTAAAAAATATTTCTACCCGTCCAAACGTTTCATAATTTTTGTAGGTGATCTAAATTTGGTGTATTGAGATTCTCTAAAAAGATTATGTTAAGATACACTGGCCTCCAAAAGTTAAGGTACAGGAACTGGATGCTTTCGATTGTACACGGCTTGTGCAATATCTTACCAAAATTATTGACGAATTGTTCTTGAACTTCAGACATGTAAAGAACATGTTTGATTTCATATTTCTATGTGGAGATTTAGTCGGGAGGTCAATTAGAGGGCTAATAATAAATTTAATGATAAAATAATATTTGCAATCACCTACGTAACAGAAAATGCTGGAAATGGTTTGTCACTGTGTTAAACGAGTATTTGGGTCCTGTTTAATGTTTGTGTGCATTTATGTAAATTTAGCACTCATATTCATGAAGATGTTATTGTGTCTGTAAAAAATACAAAAGTTTTTTGTTTATAGCATACAGAGTTTTCAACCAAATTTAACCCCACTTTCCGAAAACTTGACAAAGAATAGTAAAAACAGTATACTGCAATTAACACATGTATATATTGAATATTTGATGAGATATGGGCATTTGTTGAAATAATTTTTAACTGCACATGCGTGGAAGATTTCAAAATTTTTATTTTATAATTTGGTAGACAGCTATTCTGGGCAACTTCTATAAAAAGTCCTTCAAATATTGTGAAAACTCAGAAAGATATAGTGAGCTGATTGAAAAGTTATGGAAAATCCCTTATAATAATAAAGCTACTTTTAGAAAGCAACTCACTATATCGCCCCTATCTTTGTGAATTTTTGTGATATTTGACTGGACTTTTTATATAGGTTGCCCTATTTTGCTGACTACCAAATTATAAAATAAAAATTTTAGAATCTTCCACGCACACGCAGTTAAAAATTATTTCATACAAATGCCCTTATCGCATCAAATATGCAATATATTCATGTTTTAATTGTAGTATACTGTTGATACTGTTCTTTGTTCGGTTTTCGGAAAGTTGTGTTAAATTTGGTTGAAAACTCTGTATGCTTTAAACAAAAAACTTTTGAATTTTTCACAAACACAATGACATCTTCAGGAATATGAGTGCTATACTTACAGAAATGCACACAAACGTTTAACAGTACCCAAATAGTCATTTAACACAGTGACAAACCATTTTCAGCATTTTCTATTACACAGGTGATCGCAAATATTATTTTATTATTAAATTTATGATTAACCCCCTAATTGTCCTCCCGACTAAATCTTCACCGAGAAATGTGAAATCAAACATGTTCTTTATATCCCAGAAGTTCAAGAACAATTCGACAATAATTTTGGTAGATATTCGACAAACCGTGTACAATCGAAAGCATCCAGTCCCTGTATCTTACCTTTTGGAGACTAGTTAGTGTACATACGGATGTTTAGTTAGTTTTAGCGTACAAAAAATTTCGTCTCCGTGAGGTGCGAAGTGACTCGAGTTCGCCAGTTATTTGAAAGGGTTAAAATTCATAGTTTTAAAAACCGATTGCACCATCGATTAGAAGATTTTATCTTTAAGAACATATTTTTGGTTTGTCGGTTCCTCTGAAACTGCACTCTGGAGGGGCGTTGCCATAAGGGAGAAAAATATTTTTTTGGAAAAACGACCCTCTTTGAAAAATGAAAATTATAAAAGGGTGCCAAAGTCAGTCTCCCCCCCCCCCCCCCCCAATAAAATTTTCAAGCTACGCCCCTGGCTAATGTAACGTATTACTTTTTAGGGACGCCACTTTAATTGCTGCCCGAAAGTAATAGCATATCGGGGGCTAATAAATAAAATTAAATCAAATTTCGCAGTATTTATATCTTTCGCTACATGAATGGAACATTGAAAGCTTTTTTGAAACATGAGTCTTCAAATCACAATTGAAAATAGTTTTATACTAATTCAAATTTCGTTTTTTTAAATAAAAATTAAAAAAACATTTAATTAAACATTAAAAAACATATTAATGAACATTTAAAGCTAAAATTTCAAGACAGGATATAATAAATTCACACTGGATTCCTTTATTTTACCGATACTACAGAAAAGATAAAACGAATGATCATTGAGCGTAGCATAAACGTTTCTAGCTAGAAAGCTCAGCTTAAAAGCAACCAATGAACGATCAGAGAAGATTCGTCAATGTAACGAAAAAAAAGCAGAAAGAAAAACTTTTTACCATTAGCAGTCTCTGATTGGTTGTTCTACAGTAGAGCTTTTCAGCTGCTAAGGTATAATAAGTGATACTACGTAATACAGAGTAATCAGCACGTATTTTATTTGTTCATGTGTGTTATTGAATATATCAATGCTATGACCTATCTTGATATGCCTTGATATGTCTAGACTAATAACATCAGCAGAATTAAATCAAGGATGATAACAATCATTCATTATTCAGTTACGATTATGTGTTGGGGATACATTGGAATAGTTAGTATTAACAAAAGACAGATAATCACTGGAGGGGGATACTGTGCTTTGAAAGTAGCGGGGAATGGACGGCGCTAAGGAAACGATTGAACATAGAGAATGTATCGGGGATATATTGGAATAGTTAGTATTCACGAAAGACAGATAATCACTGGAAGGGGATAGATACTGTGCTTTGAAAGAAGCGGGGAATGGGTGGCGCTAAGGAAACGATTGAAAGTAGAGGATATTGCTTTAATGGTTCTGAATATTCGGCGCTTTTTTTCGGTGTTCAAAGTCGCGGACGGTATAAAAAAGGTTCTTGGGATGTATGGGTTAGAGAAAAAACCTAGCTATCGCTATTGGGATATATCCTTAGTCAGAACTCTGATATTGTTATTGCGATAATTAAAAAATATCAATATTTGGTGATATATTGATAAATAATCAAATCCTACTAAACAATGAACAAAAAGAAAAGAAAAAATCAAGTTAGATATTGAATAAAAATAGCAATTAGTTGACTAGAGACGTTGCTAAAAAAAAAATTGGTACTACTGATAAAATAGTTATCTATACTATCAATAAAACATACTGTTTATTACACATCGCTAAGAAAAGTTACCTTTCCATTATTCCTAGAATTCATGAAATTTTTTTATTTTATTTCTGTTGGAGTGTACAAAAACAAAAGACACATTTCCGACACAGAAATATTTTGAAGGTTAAATAACTCCCTTGCCTTTTTTTTTATGTTAAGATTTTGAACTGTGCAGGTGTTTGCAAAATTCAGGCACCAGATCATGGATTTTGCAGAGTGTGGGTATAACATCTATGCCTTTCCCCCACCCTACTTGGTTACTCCACTTTTATAAGAATTTGAAACGACGTGCATGATTGAGAGAATTGTTATAAGAAAATAGGATGATTCCTTACAATATAAAATACTGTGTGGGGTGTTTTTCTCACTTTAAACTCTTTCCTTGAATGAACTTACTTAATAGTAATATGGGAGCATTCCTGCAGTTAAAGCTTGCAATGGTGTGCTGTTCTACCATTTAACCCAATTAAATCTTTTCTTGGGACTTCAAGATCTGAACTTTTCTGTGCCACCAGTTAATTGTGCCTCGTCTCGCTGCCAACTTCTATCAAGACACATATAGCCTAGATATTTATACTTTCGGTGTTTTTTTCAGGTGTGAAGCTATTAATTAGAAGAATACTTCTGCTTAGTAATTCTTTTGTATCATGCAATTCATTTTGTTAATTTACTTTTTAAAATTTGGAGAAACTGGATAAAATGAATCTCATTTAATATAGAGTATAAATTTGATGCAATCTGCCAAATTAAAGGAGGCGATATAAGAGTCCATGTGGATCAGAAAACACCATAGAAACCCTGTCCTATCTCTAACTATTTCAAAGTTATGGCGGATAGAAGGAAATGTGCCAAATATGTGTCAAGTCTGAAAAAAAAAAACAAACAAATTTTTGAATTTTTGATGGCCAAATTTCTTCATATGTGGAATACCGATAAAATTTATTCTAGGCTTATTCGAAAAATGGTGTAATGGACAAGTTTTTGGTACATTTGACAAAATTGTAAGCTAGAAAGGTACTTACTTGCAGAATTGTTGATTTTGAAATTTGGCGACAATGCACTTTTTCACTTCGCCAATGTTTCAGCGCTTGCAGTTTGCCATTAAATCCAGATATCCTTATGAAAGTGGTGTCATTTTACAGGATTTTTCTTATTCTTTCCAAATATTGGCCTATTTTATGTATAGGTTTTACAGAAACATCAGAAATTTGGGGGTTTTCTAGACTTGCCGCATATTTGGCTATTTTTTTTCTATCCACCATAACTTGTAAACTGCTAAAGACAGGACCTGGTTTCTATGGTATTTTAGGATCCACATGGGCTCTTGTATCACACAGTTTCATTTGCCCGATTATGTCAAATTCACCTTGTTTGTATTATGAGCTTTTAGTCACTCAGATTCTTTCAATTACATTACATAAGAGCTATAAAGAGATTGAATGATAAAAATGAAAGGCAATATTAAGCATTAGATTTTGTGGGATTTAATAACATTCTAGTGATGATTACTATAAATATTATGTGACTTTAATAATGCAAAACAAATTTTAGAAAAATTAAAAACTTGAATTATGAAAGCCCCCTTAAAATTTACTAAAGTGTGATAATCCACCTTAAAATTTAATTCCTATCTTATAATCTCAAGTTTTATTATTTCATTATATTGTTCAATACTAAATGCTCCTGTCTTTATAGGACTTGGTGAAAAGTCATCTGATGTTTGCTGTTCGAGAAGAAGTAGACGTGTTAAAAGAAAAGATTACTGAATTAATGGATAGAATATCTCAACTTGAATATGAAAATGGATTCCTTAGGGCTAATGCTACCCAACAAACTCTAGAACAACTTAATCAAACTCAGCTTTTACAGCAACAACAACAACAAAATCAGCCTTCTGCGGTTTCTATAAACTCTTTTCAAGCTCCCCAACAACCAACTACACAGCAACAAATAAATATTCAAAATCCACAATCTACATCATAACATTTAAATTAATATTATGTAGTGCTCTAATCAATATATTTAATATCTAATTTTGGTAGTTTTGCACTGTGGTTAGCATCTTTCGGATAATTATGTACTGCTATAATATTTTTGGTTTGTTTAAATGCCTTGAAATATAAAAAGAAAATGTTCTAGTACTGTGCATATACAGGAAAATTTTTTCATTAGTAACGATGTTCTTTGCAATACATTAACCAGATTTTAATTAACCTGACGAAAAAAAAAAAAAATACATTTTTATCACTAAGCTTAAATGTTACTTTTATCTTGCATATATTTTTTATTTTCAGTCATTTGATCTTATACATACTATATGTGCAATACTACCAAATAATGTAATGCATAGATTTAGTTAAATATTTATAGCGATATGCCTAACTATCTTGGAATTGAACAATTCAATAAAATCAACATTATTTGAAAGCATCACTATTTGTTGCCTCCAGACTGTAAAAAAAGAAAAAAAAAATTCTAGACTAAAATAATTCTTTAGTACTGTTGTAAATGTCTTTTATAATGCTTTTTGTAAGATAAATTTTTAAAAATGTTTGTGTAGTATTTTTACCTGTGAACAGGGAATTAACTTTATTTGTAATTGGTTATTTATATCCCAATCTAGAGACTAATACAAATATTTGTGTATTTGTATATGTTTTCCCTGAGTTTGAAAGATCTGCCTCCCTTTTTTAAATAGATTATTAAAAGCCTTATTTGTATTTTTAACTTCTCCCTTTTAAATCATCATTAGATATTTTGTTTGTAATTTATTTTTGTCAGTATTAATATACTTGGTTTATGTATGCTTACAGTGTTAGTGTATGCTGGTCTTACACACAAACTGCTTTGTTTCAAAGAAATTCATTCCTTAATGTGAACGAACAATGTGCCACAATTTATGTCTGTGTCATGTCTGAGAAGTGTGTGCAAAAGAAAATGCAATGCTCCAGTTGGACCAATGCAAGATGTACAGGAAACTTTTGTATTTCATGAAAAACTGTTACAAATAAGTGGACTATGTCTAACTCTCATACTTTCGAGTTCACTGTAAAAAGTGTTTTCGATTTGAAGAAACAAATGCTTTGTATAGAGATTTAAAACTCTTCAGAAATGGAAACAGTTCTGATAAATATATATATTCGCCTTATAGGTTACAAATTGTGATATAAAAAATTGCATACTGTAGAGGTTGTGGTATTGTCTAATGTAACCTTATACATGCCAAGGGAAATTAAATAAGCAACCACTTAAGAATGTGATAAGTGTATTAAATTTGAAGATATCTTTATTGTCTTCAGTCTTCATTTTTCTCTCTTCCTTTTTTTTTCCTTAATTGTTATTTTTTTTGCACTTTTTTTTTTCCTTTTTCTGCTAAGTCACTTGAAATAGAACATTCCTTACACCTTACGTTGGTGCTCAGCTCATGGGTGCACTTTCAAGTTTTCAATCTGTTAGGTGCTATTGTGATCATCAGTTTTACCGTTCCTATTCACAAGTATTTTGTACTGTGATGTATAATATATAGAGCTCTCTGCTTCTGTAGAAATAATAGCAAACAAAAAGGGCTTATGTACATTAGTATGTAAATTGAAATTGCATTGGGGCAAAGGAGCTGAATCAGTCAACTTAACGAATTTCAGCATATGTAGATAAATAGCCAGAATAGCTTTTTTTTTTTTCTTTTTTTCCTTCCTGTTAAAGGAACTATGACTCCTCTGCTTCAATGCTTAATTTACCATTTTCTTTTTACAGTGTGATATAGTCATCAGCTTGTACAGTGAATAATTTTGACTTGAACATTTTTGTTTTTCACACTTTTAGCAAGATTTTACTTTTCAAAAGGTAATAAAAATTAACCTTGTTAGATTTTTCAACTATCTTTTCTTTGTTTTACTTAAATTTGATTTTACTTTTTAAAAATTGACTACTACTGTATAGTATATTTAAAAAAAGAAAAAAAAAAAAAAGAAAGAAAAAAAAATGTCAGTATCGGGTTCTTTGTTAACTTTTTCCTTATACTTGCAAGTTATTTTCAAATATATCAAAATCTATGTTAAAAAATGCTGCAAGTAAAATTACCAAATATGTGACGAAAAATATTAATATCTATCAACAGCCTATTTATTAGTTTTACTTAAATAAAGATTTACAAAATTTGCAGTGTTTTCATACACAGTTGTTGTTTTCTGTTATTCTATTTAATAATCTTCATGTGACAATCAGAATTGAATGTTGAAGTTTAGATTCTTCATATCAGTAGTGCTGTTGATGCTCTTAATCTGTTTGACTTTAAACAAATATATCTTAACAGTACATCAGATTATCGGTGGTCTAAATGTTATTTCCAAAAAACAGTACTGCTACAATCTTTTGAATCAAAGGTTTATCAAAGTTTTTCTTTTCATTTTTTAAATTTAGGGAATGGATTTCAACCCTGCATTGTTTTTTTTTTTTTGTATTCTAAGATACCTGCCAAATAAATACACCTCATGCTATGTAGTGGCACAATGTGAGCTTTTGTTCCACATTCAGAGTAAAGATGTATTAAATGACACTGATATAGTCTACTTGATGATGGCACCATTATGCTTAATATTGTACAGTTTGTTTTACAAAAATATATAAATGTGAAACAAGTATTAATTGTAAGATTTCATACTCCTTTTAAAAAAATAAATTTTCAAGGGTAGAAAGTAAAATAATCAAGTTAGCGTATTATCTTCTGTTTTTTAAATTAGACTCTGTCATGTTTGTTGTACTACTTAAATTGGGTAAACTGTACTTTTCTTCATACTTGTTATGAATGACAAGATGAAACATTTTAAGTAAAAAAAAAAACTTTTTTAAATCTGATAATATCAAATAGTATTTTACATTTGTATCATCTCATAGGCTAAAAATAAAGTAACAAAAATCATGATTTAGACTCTGAAAGCTGGGCAATTTTCAAAGAACATTTAAATACTTTAAATAGCTTGTAATGGTGTAATACAAGCTAAAAATTTTAATTATGACAAATTATAAAATTATTATTTAATTATAAACAAGTAGGTATTGCTAAAGAATATAGCTATTTTTATTTGTTAAAAATTTTCTTTGTTTTCTACGTAATCTATGGGCAAAATTCAGCACAACAGGAACATGTTGAAATAAACAATTATGATTTCATCAATTAAATTGAAATTCTGTTACTTTGAGAAAAGCATTTTTAATGATTTTAAGAAAATGCACGTAGAGATTATCATGATCTTATAGGTGCCTTACAATCCCACTTTTGAAATGATTTTATGGCCTAGTTTTGTTACATTAAAAAATATAATTTTTTTTGAGATATTTAAATATGACAAATGTTGTATGGTGATGTATGTCTTTAGTTATGTATTTCCAGTGCTCATTGGATTTTTCTTTCTTTTGTTAGGCAAAAGTATGGATGACACTCAAATGACAAAATTGTCTCATGTTACACACTCACACAATTTTTTGGAATGGAAGCTTCTAATTTTTTGGAATGGAATGAAGAGCTTTTATTGTTGAAACATTGTTTAATATACAAAATGATAGGTCGTTAGCTTCTTTTGAATGGTTTGCACATCTCACTTCTGGGATGGTTTGGAAAACAAGTTATACAAAATGTGAAGAACTTACACTTGAACAAACTATAAAACCATAAGAGTACACTTAAAAAAGTAGGTGTCTGCACAAGCTCTTATTGTTCATTTAATGATTGTTCAACTGTAAACAATTTTTCATCTGTTTGCAAAATATTTGTCTGCCAATGAGACAATTTTATTCTTTGAGTTTTCAATTTGTTTTTGCCTAACAAAAGTAAAAAAAAAATCAATTAGTACTTGAAACACATAATTAAAGATGCACATCATCATATAAATTAATATGTCATTAATATTTAATTTTCTAAATAAAAAAAAAAAAAAAAAATCTGATGCATCAAAACTATCCATATCCCATATTTTGATCTGCCAACAAATTAAGTGCATTGTATATGGGTTTGAATGATTTATTTGAAAATTCATGAAATTAGTTACTCAATATAGGATATTAAATTAATATGTCAGGACATCTTGCAATCCTGTCTTGCGTGGTATGTTTTTTAGATCTATTATGTGTTAATACAGTATAAGGCCCAAAATCTGCAAGGCTCTAAAATCTCAATCGTTTCCGTGTAAACTATGAAATCTGCCACCCATGATTTTGCAAAACTGCATTATAAAACAAGCTGTTTTCACCAAATCTGCGATGGCATGAAGCGCAAAAGAGTAGTTTGATGCCTACCTTGTTCCTGTAGCAGAAAATTACAGCAAAATTTTTCTGCAGAAACAGTCCCTGAAGTCAAGACGAGTGATATAGGTCAAACTACAAGAAAGTTTATTTGCTCCCTGTTCTGCTCCATCCCTTTATTTAGAAATCCCTCTTGGAAAATTTATTTGTTGTTGCTACGTAAGAAATAAGATAACCTGGACAAATAAAGCAAGGCAACAAACAAATGAGGCAAGCATTTAAAAAATACTTTTTATTAAACTTTATATGCTGGAGGGAGGGAGGAGAAGACATTCTAGGGGACGGTAAAAAAGATTTATTGTGTATGAAAGGTAACAAATAGAACAATAATAGAAAATAAAGGATTTTAAATACTTTAAAAAATTTGTGTGCTAAGGGGAAGGTGTAATGTGACTCCGGGATATGTAAATTGGAACGAAAATTCAAAAAGAAATATTTGAATCTAATCGAAATAAATCCAATTCACATTCCCCGAAATTACACTACGGCCGTAAGGTATAGTGGCGAACTAGTATGCGTCATAATTAAATTAAATTAACTAGAAGATAAACTTTTAAATAAACACATAAGAAATGGTAATTACTCACCCCATGTTGAATATCATATATAAAACACACTCATGGTTAAAATGAATGAAATCAATTGCATAATCAAATGTTTATTGTAAAATAGGAGACACATTAAAAACTATCCGGATCCAGAGCATGTTACACTCTATGATGAGAATAAAATATTAAATTATTGTAAAAGGATAAACGTTATTTCGCATTATATTGAATAATGCTTTAGAGCAGTCTTCTTTGTATAAATATTGATTTTTGTAAATGAAAATAGTTCTTGAACGGAATACAGTTTGTAAAAGTTTATAAAACAGAGTCAGAATAACTGGATAGTAAAGAGTTCTGTAGATAATAGAAGTGTTGATTACACGATATAACATTATGGCACTACGATGATGGTTGAATTTAGATGCATAAAAATGCAACATAAAAGGGATATAATTCTAATTAATGACGGAGGATGCAAAAAGAAATGTATATTGATGATGGAGGATGCAAAAAGAAACGTATGTTGATGATGGAGGATGCAAAAAGAAACATATAAACATATTCAGAATTCGTTGAATGCTTGATGCGACGCTGGTTCTAAGATACTCCAGCATCCAACGGAAGACGGTGGAAACTTGATAATGAGAACAGGAAAAAATCCATTTTCTTTTCATTCAAATTTTGAGTGGTAATATTTACTTAATTATGGTGGTAGTTAATAATTGTTTCGTACAGATCTTTACTTTGCAATATCCAAGTCTCCTCCCATGGTGCGCTCACCGGGGCTTGTGCCCAACGGTGAAAAGAAATTAAAAACTCCTGATTCGAAAATCGGTCTGGAGTCTTCCGATAAAAATAACGAACTCATCCTCCTTTGAAATGCCTGCCGAAATCGGGAGGACGCTCTTGACAAAACTAGCCAATCAGAATATTTTTAAAGATGGCTTGTCGATAGCATGGCCGGCGAAAGAGATTTTGTAGTAGGATTATCACCGTGGAATGGCAACACACTTATGAAGCGGGAGGAAAGGAATGTTCGCGTCTTGGGAGTTCTTGTGATGTAGAAATGGAATTTCCGGCCTTTCGAGATAAGAGCATTTGCTGAGCTAAACAGGCTGCTTTTTTGAGACACTTTTTGAATAGAAAGCCATTAAAAATAAAGAGAAGTCTAGGAGTTATAATCTCGTTTCTCTGGTAAACTATTTTAGCAAATAATCTGAAATTTTACCAGAGAAATGGGAAAAAATAATAGAATACAATAAATGTAATTTCAAATGAAATAATTAAGAATAAAGATTTTAGAATTTTAATATTTAAAAGCTTAGTAAAATTTGCTGTAAAACTGAAAGATCGTAACTAGAAGTAGTTTATTAAAATAAATAAAATAAACAAGTTTAAATTTATGTAAATTTTAAGTGAGGAATGTTATGTAAAACTTTTACAACATAACAGAAGGAAAGCAAAAATTAATCAAGCCTTTTATCCATCTTTCGATCAAGGATTCTTGGACCGCTCACACAGTAGCTATGTGATAATATCTGTTGTAGCAATTAGGATTAATGTTGGATAGGGGAGGGCAAAGAGAGGGAAACTAAAATTTTCAAGGGGAGGTAGATGATTGATCATTCATTTACTGTTACTTCAAAGTAATAAAAATGGCAGTTTTTCTTTTAGATCTTTAAAGATTTAAACAATGCGAGACGGAAGAGGGGGATTATGATTAGAAATTTCAGTGGGGGTACGAAATGTATATGATTAATTATTTATGTAATAGTATTTCAAGATAATAAATAAGACTAGAGCAAAACAATATTAAAAAACTGGGAAGAACTTATAACTTAGGACTTTTAAAGATTTGCAACTTAAATGCTTGTGTGTGTGTGTGGGGGGGGGGGGGGGGGGGTAGTAAAGGGAGGGAAACGGAAATTTTGTGAGGTGGGAGAATGAAAATCTGCCAAAACACAGGAGACTGTCACCTCTTACTACTATCATTCTGCAGAATTTAACCATGTACAGAAGATCATTTTACTGTTGCATGAATCTTCTCTCCTTCACATAAATGTATCTTTTTTTTCTTTTTCCCAAAATGAATTTTTTTTTGCAAGAAATCTTTTCTATTCTGTGACATTGTCGCTGTGATTCTGCCACGGGGGGATGTTCAGTTACTAGACTTGCCAAGTCCATAATTTAATCTCCAGATTATCATGAAATATCTCTAGTTTTGTTAAATTTTGAACACACAAGTTTCCAATCTGAAGCATATAAATCCCATACATGGGAGTCGCATTTGTCATATATTTCCTATATTTATAAAATAACCTTAAAAAATGTCCTATATTTCTCTACTTTCTCATATATTTGGTATTAATATCACCACCTGCTAGCATTTATGATTGTTTCTGCTGTTTTGTTTTTTGCCATATTTCAATACAAGAGAAATAGCTCAATCCTGCACACAATGTTCCCGCTTTCAGCCATTTACAAATGAGAAGGAGGGTGTGGTGTAGATTGCTGGATTTTTAAACACGCCTTCGAAGCAGGTGATTAAATGTCGATGTCTGTGGAGACTGCTTAATCTCCTTGGCTTCATTGTCCGTTTCTCTTTTAGATATGGCATCAGGAAAGAAATCTTTCTGAATGACTTTGTTTTCACGTGCATCGCTTTGCTTGCTTGCTCGCTCACTCACTGATTTATTTCTAGCGTTCAACGTGGTGCACTCTTTTATCGTGTATTCAGCTGCGATACATAGTTTTTATTTATTTTAAATTTTATGTTATTTATTTTAAATCTTTTGGTGATTTTTCAAATTCTTTTTGAATTTTATATTTAGAGTAAGCATCTTTTGTAAAATTGGATAATTTTTTTTATTATGCAAGTTTCTACGGCATTCATGGTAATGTTGATTTGGCAGGTTCCTTTCTAAGCAGTGGGTACAAAACTTTTAAATTTTTCAAAAGCTTACTTTTCAGTGGTAACTTCTCCTGCAAGTATTTGGGTACATTTATATAAAATGCTTTAGCATCTGCTAAAAATTCTGATTTTAAGTCTGCATGCAGTGGCAGCAAAATCTTCTTTGTACTATTTCCTATATTTAATGACTTCAAAGGAACTGCTTCTTTGTGAATATCAATATCTACTAACTCCTTAACATATTTATCGTTCAATGCTGACTCATTCACAAAAGTCTTATAAGCTTTAATAACAGTTTTGATAGTTCATCATACAAAATGTGGATCAGTGTAGTCTTCTCTTGAAATAATTTCAAAACTTCTTCAAAAACACACCCTACACTAATCAAGAAGCTCAAATATACAGGTGTCAATGGAGATTCTAACATTTTTTTTTTAATACACATGTACCTATAATTTTTTAACAGTCTAAGATTGTCTCTGGGCAAGTCTTCAAGAAAATATACTTTCAGTACCGGAAGCAATTCTAGGGCTTTTTGTGAAACTGGGACTGTACTTAACCAACGGTTGCTTACAAATCTGTAAATAATCATCTGTAAATATTCATACTAATAATCACCTGTAAATATTCATGCTCATTTAGAAAAAGTGTAAATAGAAAAAAAAAATCCTATGTATTTTGCTTAATTAACTTTTTATGAACTAAACAAGAATCTTACTTGCTATTGTAGAGGTAAATTTGGTTGTAACTTGATTTAATATCATTAATTACTGAAAATTTATAAAGTAATATGGATCATGTGTTAAAGTTTTTTTTTAATAGCAAAATATTTCCGATAACGGAATTTTCTAAATGTCCTATATTTTTCATGAAAAATGTCCTATATTTTATGGATTGGTCACTTCTACCCCTGCATACATGTTGATTTCCTTCTTTTTGTGATGTTGCACACAGAATAAAATACTGAATTAAATATGAAGTGATCCTGCAATTTTAGCTCTGGTTAGTTTAAGAAATTTAAGAAAATTCATGGCATACATTGCATAAAAACTTCCATGAGATAGAGAAGCTGCTGAAGATTTTGACAAATTTCCTTCATTGGTGGCTGCAGAAAAATTAAATTCAGAACAAATATTCAATATGCATGAAACTAGCCTTTTCTGGAGGTGTTTTGCCACAAAGAACGTTTGTGACATATGAAAAGAGAGCTTCTCAGGTGTCAAGCAAGCTAAAGAAAGAGTAACAGTATTAATGTGCAGTAATGCACATGTAAATTGCTTGTGGTTGGTTGCTAAAAGCAAACAAGCTCGGACTTTGATTTTGAAGGGAATAAGAACCGTACCTGTCTTCTATAAAAGCAATGAACAGACCTGGATTACTAAAGAAATGATAACAGATTGGTTCATGAGCCATATTACAAAAGATGACCAAAATTACTGTACAAGTATTAGTCATTTGCCTATTGTTTATAAAATTTTACTGCTTCTCGATAACTGCACTGCCCATCCTGATCTATTGGCTTTGTCCCGCAACAATGTTGTTGCAAACAGGGCTGCGGAGTCTGAGTCACTAAAAAACAAGCAGACTCCAGTTTTTTTTGTTAGACAATTTAAAGTGAAATTAATTATATGTAATTTTAAATCTATAAAATGAATTATTATTGTTATTTACAGACTATATTAGGCTACTCAAGTTAAAGATGACTGATTTACTGTGGTGTACAAAGTAGATACAGGGTTGTACCCATGTACAGAGTTGATGAAAACTGTTTTAATTCATAACTGTAATAGATATTTTACATTTAGTATATAAGCACTTCCCCTCGTATTTTTGAGGGTTGCGGATAGAACCTGAGGTACACAGGTCTGGAAGGACCCAAGGCCCAGAAAATGAAGGGAATTTATCAAGCAGGTCGTGTAAGTAGAATTAAGACAATTTATGTTAACGGGCTGTATCAGACTGATAAAAAAATTGAGCAGGCTGTCAAGCCCGATTATAAGAAATTTGAAAAAATCAAACTGGCATTGTAATAGAAGCCTTTTCCCCCCTCAAACTTTTCCAATCTGTATGACCAAAAGTCAAAATTCTAAAATACCCTTCCTTTATTTATTTTTGTGCACAAGAATCAAAATAAGATGAAATTAATTTTTTTTTTTTTTTTTTTTCTGAATCGGCAGTACCCAAAATAACAATAAAATAGTGAAATTTCGTTATCTTTCATCTTTTGAATTTCGGATTTTTCAGGTCTGCAGAACCCGAAATAAAGCCAAAATTGTAAACTTAATTTTAAAAAATGGAATTTTAGTAATTATTTCACTAGTTGCCCTGCCCTGCGTTGCCGAGGTCCGTAATAATATTCTTAACCTGACGTGTAGTCTAGTCTTTTTTCAGAACGGTATTAGTCTCACTCGGTCGTTTTGCTGCCGGCACCCCGCATACAGAAAATGCAAAATAAACGTTTTTAGATTAATATTCGAATATTACATTTCAATGAAGTTATAAATTTGCAATTTACTTAAATTAGACATTTTATTCATGAGATTTGGAAAAAGGAAAAATAATTTGACATTATGGATCGTTGCATAGACATGTCCACAAATTTCAACTTTGTTTGTAAAAATGTACTTGAACAAAAAAACAAATATCTCAATACTCCAGCCTGGTGGTGCAGAAACATTTAAAGTCAGCTACATGTTAGTTCTCTATTCTGTTTGTAAGGTGATACGTCTTAGAAGGTAATTCATATGGGTGGCAAAAAGACTGGCACACGACTACTGCTGGGTTAAATTATTGATGGGCGATTCTCGAGATTTTACCAATCGAGAAAAATTGTCATTGTAAAAAAATACAATCTATACATTCATCGATTACTTCCCGGAATCTACAATCAAGATGTTTTAAAATTGATTATTAAAATCATTGCTTTTCCAGGCTTATACAGTAATTTTTAAATTTTTAGTAAATACATGACAACTAAAGATAGATGGAGTAAAAAAAATACCAGGAAATCGATGTAAATTTAACACTGAGATGCTAGATGACTTTGTAAAAAGATCCTCATCTACAATCTTCATTTGAAGCTAAATGAAAGGTTGTAAAAAAAACAGAAGCAGCAAGGGCGGATCTGGAGAGTCCTCAAGGGGGGGGTGGGGGGGGAGCGATTTTGGAAATTTGGAGATTCCAATCTGATGTGCAGGTCAAGGCTAATTTTTTTCACTGCGGGTTGTTTTACTTCTACTTTTTCCTGTGGGTCGGGTTTGGGTCCGGTTGACTTCTATTTTTTTCTGCTGGTCGGGTTAACTTATACTTTTTTGCTGCGGGTCGTGTTTGGGTCTGGTTGACTTCTATATTTTGCTGCTGGTCGGGTTAAGAATTTTTTTGTAGTGGGTCGTGTTTGGCTCCCGTTTACTTCTACTTTTTGATGCGGGTCGGGTTAACATCTACTTTTTTGCTGCGGGTCGGGTTTGGGTCCGGTTGACTTCTACTTTTCTGCATCGGGTCAGGTTCACTTCTACTTTTTAGCTGTGCCTAGTGCATTGTGTTTGGGGCAGATTGACATATATTATTTCGGGTTGGGTTTTTACTCTTGCGAGAAGGGTTCGGGGTGACCCTAGAAAAGAAAGTCTAAATAGTTTTTAAGATAAAAACTACATACAATAAAAGCTCCATAACGGACACGCCCAAGCAATTATTTAATAATTCTTTTTAATCTTCAGGATTATGTAAAAAATACTAATTTGTATAAAACTGTTTGTCTCTTTATATCTAAGATCAGTTGTAATTCAGCAGAAAATGCTTTGAAACTTATTAAAAAATATACCGGGTGTCCTAAAATGGACTGATTTTAAAATTCTGTAACTTGCAAATGGTAACAGCAATTTAAAAAAAAATCTCTTGCGTTAGGATTATGTAGGATGTCAGGAGATTTTTCACTGTAATTCTTGATTTTGCTTTACAATAGCAGACACTGAATCGGTGCCCGATTTACCGTCTATTGTTTGCTACGCCATCTGTCGTTGCTATTTTAAACTAAAATTAAAAATCGCAGATTCTCAGTAAAAATAAAAAAAATAAAATTCTGAAATTCAAAGCAAATTTTCTGAAATGTTACAGCAGAGAGGGGAGGGGGGGGGGGGGGGGATTCCCTCCTGGCACTAATTATTTTTGTTGCAGGTCGTTTTAGCTGTTTTCGTTTCGCGCCGATTTCAGCCTGATTGTAGATTCTTGCAAATTGGGTTTGGGTTAACCCGTTTTCTTCAAAAGTTACTTCAGTATATTATTTCAGATTAAAAACTATACCTATAATAATAAACATAGGTGTATGTATGTACGCAGCGAGAGGGTTAAAATTTCGGAAAATTAGGAACAGAATCACCCCTGCTACTGACATCCTACATAACCCTCCCTCAAGTATTTTTTTTAATAGCTGTCGCCATTTACAAGTTATTGAATTGTAATTAAAATCAGTCAGTCCATATTAGGACACCCAGTATATTCAGTAGCTATGGGATGGTGGCTGAAAGAAGCATTTAAAAAATAATTAAAGCTGGCTTCGATATGTCAGTTAGAGATTAACCTGGGCTGAAATTTCTAGGTCCAACCCGCATGAAAAAATTATTGGCCTGGCCAGGTATAAAAGCTAAAAATCGACTCCAGCCCAGCCTGTATTTTGCAATTAAAATTATTCATAAAGCGCGCTTACTTATGCTCATATTTTATTTTAGATTATGTTCGAAATTCATTAATACGGAAAAACATTAATATTAGTGACTATTTAGACAATTATGTACATAAACGCTACATAAAATTCATTACTTAGACAAATATATTCAAATGAAAATCCAGTAAGAAAATCAGTTTAGAATGAAAGAAACGGATAATAAAAGAAAATCACAATTTTAAAGCTCTACAAAGAAAAAAAGTAGATTTTTAAAAATGCATCTCTGTAACTTATTAATTCAAATTAAATTTTTAAAGATTTTGCTAAACAAATGTACAACATAAATATAATTTTTACGAATAACTAATTAGTAAAATGCCAAACCAACTTGGGCTCGGAGAGAAGAATTTAGAGAAGTGCACGGTTCGCGGTCTGACCAATACTGCTTATCATACGGGCTGAAACGGACCGAACGTTTAGCTTTTATTCCGGGCCAATCCCCGACCTGGAAATTTTGGCCAGTGCAGACCTCTAGGAAGAAGGAAGTCCAGGCCAGGCTCGACCTGGAAGAATAAAAAGTCTGGCCCGACCCGAATTTGCAGAAAAATTTTAAGATGAGGGCACGACCCTGCTGTAAAAGAGAAAAGACCTTGCCGAGTCTCGTGGTTTTAAAATGGCGCGACCCGGGTTGGGTTGCGCCAGGCTCGAGCTTCGCCCCAAGTCATTTCCCGTGAGGATGCATAATGCCGTTTTGCAAACCCTTTATTCGCTCAAGGGGGGGAGGCCCCCCCCCCCCGCTTAGATCCGCCATTGAGAAGCAGTAATGTAGTTTGCTGCTATCGTTTTCATTATCTCTTTCATTCAACTTCAATTGATGGAGGGGCACCTGATATGAAGCCTTTAAAAAGCTGTATTCTAAGATTTGTTAATAATCTTAATACAACTTGTTATGTAATACATCTTATCAGTTTTTAAGCCTTCTGAAAGAAATGTTAATCCCTAAACCTACCCCTTTTTCTGTACTAATGGTTTATGACAATTAACAAATTGTTGGAAATGTGTTTAAGAAATTAACTTTAATGTTACAACATCTCCGCTATAGTATTTATCTTTCGAATATTATGTGCCATTCTATATTTTAATACAAGCCAATAAACTCTAAATGATTAATATCTTTAAGATATGTTCCGTATAAATTTCTTTAATGAAGTGTGCATACTAATGTTTCTATAAAACACTGTAAAATATTTTAAGTTTGTAATGTTCAAGCATATTAATAAGTATCATAGATTTTCATATCAAATTTTATTTTATGTATGGCAATGTGTATTATGTATGCAAGTCCAGTAAATTTAAAGTACAGTACAAAGTCTAAAGTTCGGAATTCTCCAAAGTTCGGACTTTCAAGCGTCAGTATTCAAGAAAGAAGTGAAAAACAAAATTGTTGAAACAAAAAAAAAAGTCTAGAATAAAGAAGCTTTATTACTGAATCTTAACTCACACAGAATAAAAGAAAAACTTCTTAATGATATACCGAAGTTAATAAAGCAGCCCACATTAACTAAAATGTTCAATAGTTCAGAAAGTTACAATTTCTTCTTAAATTGTTTCTTCCCTTAAGGCTGTTCTCAACTGCTTTGCTCAACAAGCGCTAAACGTTTTGACACATTTACAAATTCATTTTTTTTTAACGGAAAGCCATAAAATTGGAAGACCTGACTATGGAAGTGATTTGGAATCGAACTGTTTTCCATGTTTTTGATAAATAAATTACCTATTGAGTTATAAGCGATTTTGATCAGGTGACAAAGACATTCTTCACCCTTTAGGCCGTGGGCCGTACGTGAATATCATGCAAGTTCGTTTCAATCATCGAGGGGCAATTTTGAGTTAATCTTAAAATTTAAATAATATTGTATAGATAAAGAATTCATAATGTTCTGGTATCATAAAGTGCACATTTTTTCATAATCAATTATATAAATTCTTAATTTTTACAATTTCTGCGGTCCTGTTTATATGTTGGTATGTAAAAGTAGCCGAATATCCAACTGAATCCTCCAATCACAAGCCGCCATTTTTGTTTTGACTGAAATTATGATCCAATGAACATCGTCGAATCGCAAACGCGCTATCTAGCGTTATCTCCATCGGATGTTTACATCCTAGAATTTGCCTTGTTTACAAAGTTGATTCTGCGTATGAATGATACTAATGCCGATATTAAGACAATGTCTGATCTTATGAAATGTTGTTTGCATCTTGTCAATGATGCAGACATAAAAATATTAAACTTTTCCACCGTCAGTTGGGCAAAAGTTAAATAGTGCTGTTTGAAATGGAAAGATTTTGATACGACTGAAGGTAAAATAGCTTCTGAATTGTTATTGTTGCCCGTAAAGGAACACGAAGAATTACCTGATGATAAAAACAATGGTTTTCATCGTAAATGTTATAGTAAGTTTACGGATGAAACCCGAATTGCTGCTGCTGAAAAAAAAAATTCTAAAGCATCAACTTCAAAAGCAAAACAATTTTATGATGCATCACTTTCCGAAAACATGATTTCTAAACGAATTATGCGAAATGATTCTATATTTTTGCAGGGTGTAAACAAAAAATGCTTGTTGCCCGCTGTATGTGTGGTTTGCAAAACAGAAAAATACATTGTTGACAGATCTACAGGTAAAAGAAAAAAAGAAAAATTGGCTAAATGTGAAACAAACAACAATTTATTGCTCGAAGCTGCAATCGCAGAGAAGGATGAGCATTTCCTGATACAAATTCGTGATAAGGACTTGGTAGCAGTCGAAATGCAGTATCATAGATCTTGTTAGAAAAATTATACCAAATTTTTAACCATTGACAAAAGCGCACAACCTGTTGACACACAATATTCCATATCATTTAAAGTTTTCTGCACTGAAGTAATAGAAGATTTAATCATCAAGCAAAATAAAATAATGAAGATGAACAAACTAGTAGTTATGTTTGTTCAGATTGTGCTTGAAAATGAAAACATTGATATATCTGGATACAGAAATTGTTTACTTAAGCGGCGTATTCAAAAAAATTATCCACAGATTAGTTTTGTCAAGCGTCCACGTTCTAATCAGTGCGAACTTGTATTATGTGACTCGGTTTCAAGAAATGTGTGTCATGTTATGGAACAGAACAGTTCAACTGAAACAGAAAATGAAGATTCAGATACAGCAGAGCAAGAAGAACCACCAAGCAAATCAAAGGTTAATCAGAATGAAATTAGAAATTTGTATTTTGCTGCGAAAATGTTAAAAAATGTAATGCTTGGCACTCCTGGATTTATAACTATGTGGCCTCCGAAAGATGATGATCTAACAACAGAGGCAGTATCAAATTATGTTCCTAAACACTTGTTTTATTTTATAGCATGGTGTGTAGGATCTTCAGAAGAAGTAGCAGAAGATTATTATGTTTCTGTAAATGAAGATATGAAAAGAAAAATTTTATCAGTATACCAAGATTTGATGTTTTTATTATCAAATGGAAAGCAACAAACACCAAAACATTTAGCTTTGGGCATGACAATACGTCATTTAACAGGATCTGCTTCCTTGATTGGAATTTTAAATGGTTTTGGACACTGCGTATCTCATAGTACTGTTCTGCAACATGATACAGCTTTAGCTATACAGCAGTTAAATAAAAACAATTTAGTACCTCATGGTTTTTCTAAAAAGACTTTTACTACTCTCGTCTGGGACAACAACGATTTTGGTGAGGAAACGCTTAGTGGATCCCCAGAAGCAGAATTTTCTGCATCAGTCTGCAGCAAACTAAAATTTATCTGCGACCCAATAAGCCGACTATCATAAGAAATAACAGAAATACTTAAAGTAAGCAAAATTTCCATTTATAAAGAACATATAATATAAGGATACAACAAATACCATAAATCTAGAGATTTAAAGCAAATTTCAGCTATTTTTTAAGCCCAGCATTTCTTTTTAAGTTGGTGGATTAATCTGCAAGGTTTAAAATAATCTGCAGCGCCCGCTGCCATGCTGCACTGTTTCTGCTACTGGGAGTGGATCTGGGACAACCCATAATACGAACGGTATTATCATTCAATGTAGCAGTCATCCTTTAACTTTAAAATTGAAACACTCCATGAAAATGAAACGTCAACTTCACCAATGTAAAAAGGAAGAAAACGAACTTTGGATACAAATATTCCTACTGTTGAAGATTTTACTGGAATTAAGAAACATTGCCTTCCTCGCTATGATGATCTGCCTTCTACTATGGATGATAAATATATAAATTTCCAAGATATCTCGTGAAAGACTGATCATTTTTTTTATCTGTGCAAATTTTTTGGTAGTGAAGTATAGGTCAAAATTTGGAAATTTCATTAGCGGCCACTGACCAGTGGGACTAATTTTTAAAGTGGCCACTTTTTTATTTCAAAATGCTAAACAGTAAAATTTCTATAAGTATTAATCTAAAACTGAGTAGCCCAAATAAATATGTTAATATAAATATACTGTAACCAAAAAAAGTAGAATCCTTGATGAAATGCTAGAAAATTTTATTGTCTCCTTGTAAAAAAGTGGCCGGAAGGTGGCCGCTGATAGACAATTTTTCACTAGCCACTTTTTTTCATTTACTGGTCCTGTGGCCGGTGGCTAGTGCTAATTTTGACCTTTATAGTGAAGGTCATCAATTACATGGCTAGTACGGGTTTAATACTATGCTTGAAAATGTAGAGAAGCAGAATTATCAAAAAACAAAAGTAGGTTATTTACCTGTTTTGGATGCTAATCCTACAAATATGTCGACTGTAAATGCTATATTAAAACGTAGTATACAAATTGCTGACAACCTGGCGATTAATTTAATATATCATTTCGTCTTGCTTTAATTCAGAGCTTTTTAATAAGAAAAATAGCTTTTATTGTAATATTTTTTTAAAAAATAAGTAGTATAATGATTTTGTACAGGCTTATTTGGATCGTGTTTAAGAAGTAAAATTTAATGTATGTGAAATGATCTTATATTATTCAAAATATGCACAACGTCTAGTCTCAAGGAATATAATGATATAAAGATCTTCGACTGTATATTGACATGTTTCTCACATATTTTGCTATGTTTACAAGGTAAGTTTTGAGTTTTGATGATGTGTGAAATGATCTATATAACACAAAATTCTAACGAACACAAAACCTTGCGTTTTTAAGTTTGTGTTCTAAAGATCTTGTACAGTACTATATTTTTTGTGGTGTATATTTATATTCCTACAATTTGAAAGCAATTGTAATTTCAGGTGTCAATTCAGATTTTATTTTTTAAAGCCCATTTTTGTCAACAAAAAAAAAAAAAAAAGAAAAAAAAAAGAAAAAGGTGAAATTTCTGTTTATTGTTTTATTATTATTATTATTAAAATCATGCAAAACCTTCACTTTTAACAGTCACTATATTTTACATTCAATAACAAGGATGTTTCATTAAACCAAATAAATCCAGGAATTTAATATAATACTGAAAAATATTTGTACTGTACTTTTTGTATGATTGGATGCTTCTTTAAAAAAATAATTTAGATTAAAAAAATTAATGGTTTAGTGTTAAAAGTATGTGAAAACAAATTAGTTCATGAATAGATTTGATAACCGAAAAAGCTTGATTAATACATAAATAGATTTGGTAAAAAGATTTTGATTACCAGTGATATCAGCAATATTTTTTTCAGAAATAAATTTATACTTTCTTCATGAAAAACCATGAGTTCAGACATATTATCATGAATTACATATTAAAATACACGCGGAATGATATAAAACAAAAAATTCTGTAATTTTGTCTCTATATTTTAACTGAAAGTTTTAATTGTTTACATCTGTGATGATGTGCGGATTATAGGCGTTTGCAGATTTGAGGGAGTCTGCTGTACAAACAGAAGTAATTTGTGTACAAAAAATAGTATATACATAAATAAATGTTTATTTGTTTAAATATATTCATAAACAAGCCTAAAAAGTCCATCAGGTTTGTTTTTATATCGTTTATCAAGCTTTAGAAAGTGAGATTTAAAATTTCACTTTCTAAAACTTGAATTGCTCCAATCTTTTAAAATACCGCCAATCCCCCTATAATGGAAAAATACAGCATGCTCAAAAGTGTGATAAAAGAACATAGATTATGAAATTATAAAAATTTACTAATTTATATATTAAATATGCCAGATGTAAAATATAGTGACTTTTTTTTTTTTTCCTTACACATTAAAACCACGATTGTAAAATAATGTGCAAAGATTTTTTCCAGAACATTGGTAAATTTTGTTCGTCATATGGCAAAGAATGAATTAGTAGTAATTTCAAATTGCCCCCAAAGAGTTGAAACGGAACTTGCTTTTTAAGTACATTTTTAGTTCAAGGCCCACAGCCTACTTCCTTGTGTTGTTATTCTTCTTTCGCACGGGAATTCGGTTCAAAACACTCACTTTGATACTCTTTTCTGTAAGATATATTGTGTTTACAAAAAAAAAAAAAAAAAAAAAAAAAAAAAACTCAAAACACAGTTTGGTTACATAGTTTCTGAAGAGCAAAACCTGCTAGTTTCATGCATCTCCGAACAAAAATAAATTAAAACTTATGTCATAAAGTTGCCCTTTTGGATTTGAGAACAACCTTAAATAAATGTTTTTGTGTTACTTTTTATTTTGTTATGATTTATTTAATGAAAATGATTGTTTAATTTAGTATTAATGGTTGTTATATGCAACTTTTAATATATGAACATCATATTTTGCCTTTTTATGTAGTGAATTTTCTGTTCCTTTTTATTGGAAAAGCAATATTTTTGATGACCCAAAGTTCGGAAAAATCCAAAGTTTGGACTTGGTAAAGTCCCGAGGATTCCGGACTTTAGACTTTGTACTGTACTACAGATGAACCAGATGCCAGCAAAATGAGTTGAACACAGTAACCCCCACCCCTCAGAATTTTTCAAAACGCTCTTTTCAAACAAGTTTTTTCAAATAGATCAATATGTTATCAAGAAATATGTTCAAAGTAATGATAAGAACAACGTTATTTTAGAATGCTAAATAACTTAAGAAAATACTTTCAGTTCATTTATCTACTTTTAAAATCATTATTTAAGTTTTTTCAAGGATTGTAATATCTTTTTGCTAATTTTGTTTTGGAATAAGTTCCCTTTTATTTTTCATGAAAGTGCGACGTCTAAATCGCATAACTATGGCACATTCGATAGAATTGAACAGCTTTTTCACAATTTCGATAAAGGCAAAAATTTGATACAAGTTAAAGTTACCCTAAATATCTAATGCTGTGAGATTTCCCGTTGATCGAAAAAAAAAGAGCTTTATCGAAAAAGGGGAAAGAAAACCAGACAAATATACTTTCTCAAAGGAAACTTGTCTAAACCGGAAACTGGTTATCACTCCCTATCAATGCCAAAATGATTCTTTAAATTTGCATTCCATTTAAAAATAGTTACTTTCTGACACATTAACGAACTTATTTTTATTCTCAAGCGTATTAGCTAGAATCGAATAGAATTTTTCCTTTTTCGCTAAAGGCAAATGTTTGATAATTTTCGTAATTTCTTTCAAATTTTTGTAAATGCATGCATAATATTGGGGAATTTCACCATTAATCGAAAACAAAAGAACTTTGCCGAAAAACAGAAGGATAACCGGACTCTTATACCAGCTAAGTGGGAACCTATCTAAAACAGAGACCGGTTTCCACTCCTTAATGATTCCAAAATGATTTTTTATGTTTGTACTAAAAACCAAAGTAGTTACTTTTTGATTCATTTAAAAACTCAATTTTATTCTCAGGTGCATTGTATCCAATAATGGAAGGATAACCGCATAAACATACGAGCTAAGAGAGAAACTGTCTAAAACGGAATTAGTCTTTGGTCCCTAGCAATTGAAACATGACTCTTTGTTGTCTGTACCCAAATCTAAAGTAGCAGCACCCTTCTAACTCATTTTTATTTTTAGGTGCATTAGCTAGAATCAATTTGCATTTTCACATTTTCGATAAAAGTAAAATGTTTGATAGAGAAGAAGTTCCTAAATGTTGAATGCGTGTCTAATTCTGGGGAATTTTCTGGTTGGTCAAAAGATAAAGAGCTTTATCAAAAAATGGGCGGATAACTAGACAAACCAGCTAAGACGGAATCTGTCTAAAACGGAATTGATTTCCAGTCCCTAAATGAGCCCCTAACATGACTGTTGCCCATCTGTACCTAAATCCAAAGTAGTTACTTTGTGAGACATTCACGAACTCGTTAGAATCAAACAGCATTTTCCCTTTTTTTGGTAAAGGCAAACGATTTAATACAGATCAAAGTTCCCTTAAATGTCTAATGCTGTAGAATTTCAAAGTTGATCGAAAACAAAAGAGCTTTATCGAGAAATGGAACCAGAGAAATATATTTGCTAAGAGTGAACCTGTCTAACAAGGAATTGGTTCCAATCTCTAGCAATAGCTTATGAAGTTTGATTAAATTCTGTGCATTAGTTTTTGAAATATAGCGGTGTTACCTGTTGGGGGGGGGGGCGTTCAAATATTACGCAAGCACCTAGGGGGGGGAGGGAGTTAGCGATTTGCTTATTTTTGCTGACAAGGGGGAGGGAGAGATTTGAATGATGCTTATGTGAGACATTTTCAAAATAACTTGTAATAAAAAAAATTAAAAAAAAACAAACTTAAAAATTTCAAATTGAAAAAAAGAAATAGCAAAAGAATATTAAACTTGAAGATCTGATGTTCAACTATTTTGACTGCACAAGGAAAACATAAACAATCTTTTTTATCTAGAAGTGACTGTTAGTGTTTGATGCATGAGGGCTTATTATCTCTGAGAACTTACTACTATTTCCGATTTTGAGAATAGAATTGAATGGACCGATGCGATATGTTGTATTGTGACACTACGAGTTTTCCGGGAAAGTTTCCAAAACGTAAGTAAAATTCCATCTTCTTTGTTTCCACCCCTCTTTTGTCAACAGCAGCCAATAAACAGGCTCCGATACTGAAGGATATGGAGTATCGTATATCCTTACCCCACCATGACTGGGTCATCACTGAACGTAACACACTTATCCCATCTGTGTACATCTTGAATGTCCTAAAATATGGTAATCTGTCGTGAAATTTTGCGAGTTTTGTACTTTATCAGTATCGCCATTAAAAATCACCAAATTAAACAATCAAAATGTCAAACTTACAGCCATACACAGATACGGGGTCCATGTACCTTTTAACAGATGCATAACGAATATGAAAGTTACGATTTTCTTCAGTATATTATTAAAAATTTATTTTCGTCGATTTTTCACAAAAAAAAAGCGGAATTTTTGCCAATTGGTTGCAAAAAATCACAATTTTTATCGATCGATCATTTACAAAAAAAAAAAAAAAATTGCTTTTTTCCTCTATTGGTCACAAAAACAAAATATATAAATTTTTACTTTTCATTAAAAAAAACCTTTCATGATTTTTGCCAATCAGTATTGCAAAAATTGCAATTTTTTGGCAGCTTGGTTAAAAGATGCCAATAAAATCTTTTTTTTTACATGTATACTTTTAAAACAAAAAATATTTGTCCATGTGGGCCATTCTATGTTACGTGTGTAACATTTTGAACAAAAAAAATTTCTAATTAATCAAGGATTTTTCAATATATTTCTTATTTAAAAATCCAAACAAAAGTTCTTTAAAAAATATACATAAATTTTTTAAAACTGTAGCGATATTTAGAATAATTATCATCTAAATGGGTTTTTTGTCGGAGCCCTAAGAAAAATAATATTTATTAAATATTAAAATAAGAGTTGCGGAATTCCGGGAGTATTCAAGGGTCATGAGAGTGAACCCACAGGAGTGCAATTTTCAAACTTTTATGAAACCCCTCATGTGATATATCTTCAGAAACCTCTCTGACCACTCTTTCATATCATGAACCTTTCTTCCCCCAAAATTGAATTTTGGGGGTAAAGAGAGGCAAACAAATTTTTAAAACTGTAGCGATTTCTATAATAAATATAATTTTAGGTGTGGATTTTTTTCCATGGAGCCTTCCAGTAATTATTATTTATTAAAAATAAAAACTTTGAAAGTGGGGGGGCTGCGGGAATTCCGGGGCGAAAAAGTGGACCGAGAGGGGTCGGGGAAGCAATTTTCAAACATTTTTTGAACCCGTCATGGGATATATCATCGGAAAGCTCTCGGATAACTCTTTCATATTATGAGACTTTCGTCCCCCCCACCACCCCAGTTTTGCTCCCACTGTGTGTGTGTGGGGGGGGGGGGGGGTAGTTTTCAAACTTTTTTGCATTTTCTTCATTTTAGATCGGATTTTTTTACGGAGCCATCTAGTATTATTTATAATATGAAATTTCAAAAAGTTGGGTTGTATTGAGGGGAGTTCGGTAGTTGGCCCTCTGGGGGGGGGGGGGGGGAGCACTTTCCTAACTTTTACTGACACTCCTCACTCCTCTCCTCATGTGATATATCATTAGAAAATCTACTTATTCATATTAAGCACCTACCTGCCCCTTTCCCCACTTTGCCACCGGGGTATTTTTCTAAATTTTGCTGATACTCCTCATGTTACATATTGGAAAGGCCTGTGACCACTTATTCATGTTATGCACCCTCGCACTTTGCCCCCACGGTGGTACTTTTCTATATTTAGCCAAGACCACTTCATGTGACATATCGTTGGAAAGGTTTGTGACTACTTATTGATGTTATGCACATCCGGTGTCCACCCCCCCCCCCCCCAAAACTTTGTCCCATGGGGTCCATTTTTATAAATTTATCTGGGACCTTTCATGTGACTTTTCTAAATTAACCTGAGAACCCTTGTGATATATTGTCAGAAAGGCCTGCAACCACTTACCTACATTATGCACATCCCCACGGGGAGGACATTTTTATAAATTCAGATCGAGATCCCTCATGTGACATATAGTTGGAAAGGCCTAATGCCCTATGACGACTTATTCATATTATGCAGCTGATGTGCTCCTCCCCTCACTTTGACCCCCCCTTCCCAGGAATCCAGTCTGAGGTTTGCCCAGTTGAAGATTATTTTTTTACAAGATTTTGTAGCGTGTGCACACCACACCACGCCTGTTATACGGTGCCTTATATAGTGGTGAGCCAATTCGAGATTTCATATTACAAGATTACGTATAAATTAGAGGCCCCAACTAAAGGAAGGGCCCGCTAGCAGGCGAAGCCACTTAGTGCTTATTAACGCCGACTCATTCCAGTTCACCTGCAGACGACGCTTGATAAATTTATAATGTATAAAAGCAATTGGCAAACTGGAGTCATCGAGAAAATTTTTACACAATCGAAAAATATCGAGATGTCCATACAATCGAGAAAATCGATATAAACATCTCGTTATCACCCATCACTAGGTTAAATGAACCTGAAATTTGTAGTGCAGATCCGTACAGAGGGGGGGGGGGGTAGAGACAGTACAAATTATCAGGCCTGACTCTGTTGGAAAGTTGTGTAAAGTTACAGGTTAACATTTTAAATTTTTATTTGTCTCTCACTTTAAACTCTTATTCAAAATTAATAGATGAATTCAATTAAAATTTAATTATGTTTTTAATATTTTAAATTTTTATTTAAAATCTTTAGATGAAAAAGTAATTGCAAATACATCATTAACTGTAGTACTGAAAAAGAAATGATAAAATTGAAAGCAAATACTGCTATATAGATTTTTAAAAAGACACTATCCAGCAAATTTATTTTCTAATATCCTGTGTATAACGGAATTGTCAAATGAAATGAAAAAAGCAGGTTTCAGTCCCTCCCCCCAAGAAAAAAAAGAATGCAATTATGCTTTATTCAATTTAAAGAGCCTGCATAAAGCAGAAGTTTTCACTGGTCATTGCGTTTCCATCTAAGCAGGTTTTATTGTATCTGACTTAAGGTGGGGCCCTGTATTGGAGTTATTACCAGACTGGGCAGCAAGTTTCTATCATTTTATATCTTTAGACGTTTTTTTTCTTTGGCGGCATCTAGCGAGTGTTTTTATAAGAAGATTGTTTTTATTGGAATAGATTAAAAAAAATAAAAATAAATCGATTTGACAATTTTTTTAAAATTTATTATTCGATTCATTTATGTGTAATTTTTTTCTTAAATAATTCAATTGATTTAAAATTAAAAATAATTAGAAACCCTTAAAATTGTAATAAAAATAAAAATACAAAATTTCTTTTAATTAAATACGTTGAACAATGAGGTTTATAAAATGCAGTAATTTTTTTTTTATAATTCGATTCCTTTATGTGTAGGTTTTTTTTTCTGTTCTTTAATTAATTCAATTATTTTAAAGTTAACAACATTTACTGTATGTATTTATTTACTTATTGCCATATTGATTTACAAATGCAGAACTTTTTTCACTTTAGATACCCTTAAAAGAAAAATGAATCCTTAAAACAGCAAAAATGTTGTCCTACCGAGTTTCGAACCAGAGACCTTTTGTATAGCAAACTAAGGTTTTAGACAACTAAGATAAAAATAATGTGTTTTGTGCTGTAAATTAAGGTTCTCTATCAAAGCGCAAATGGTTTTTTGGTGCCAGTTTCATTAGCATAACAAAATAGATGGTTATTGTTGTCTGAATTCTCTGAAATTTTAATGGATCATAAATATAACTAAACCAAAGCCGTTTTTAAATTTTCATAAAAATATATGCATATTTAAGAGGGAAAATGTTTAACCGAAATGGTTTCTAATTTTTGTTTGTCGAAGTTTTCACACATTTTATTTTGTAAAAAAATTATTCTACTCGTCCAAACATTTCGACATTTTTGTAGGTGATGTAAATCTGATCTATTGAGATGCTCTAAAAACAGTGTGTTAAAGTACGAACGTTTAGTTACTTTTAGCGTAGAAAAAATAACCTCTACAAATGAGGCGCAAAGTGACCTGCATTTGATGGTGTATTTAAAAGGGTTAAAATTCATATTTTTAAAAACTAATTACACTATCAATTTGAAGAAGATTTCATCTTTATAAACATATTTTTGATTTGTCAGTGCCTTTAACCCCTTGGGGACGAGCCACACGTATACGTGCCGGAAATAGGCCTAAGAATCCTCGTTTATCCTCACCAGTAAAATTTTACTGTAAAATTTGCCTTATTTAATCCGAGCATTTTCCCGATTTGAATAGGCACAAACTTCTGTTTTTTAAAACCGGTAGCAAAGTAATAAACGTTTCGTAAAAGGCTCCCGTCGCGAAGGGGTTAAAATTGCAGCCTGGGGAGGTATTGCAATAAGGGAGAAAAACGTTTTTCGGAAAAACAACTCTTTTTGAAATTTTTTTTTCAAAGGGGTTAATTGTAATATATTTTTTAATTGATTGCGACATTTGAGATGTAAGAGTACGATCTTTCTGAACATGTCTTCCATTTTTAACTTTACTAAGTGGATTGGACAATATTAGTTAATAAATAATGACAAAATACCCCTGAAGTTTTTTTTTTCTTTCTCATTTTTGACCGATGCATATATAAACTTTCAGTGCATGTGTCACAAAATTTCCCATCTTTCAACGAATGAGATGGATTTTTAATGAGAGTGAGTTACGATTGTTAATTAATAATTCAAATATTCTGAGGCTCAGGTACATTAAGAGAGGCCTGGACTATCTTGAAAAAAACTTTGAGCCTCGTACAGGCCTTAGATTTTGCTAGCCATTGCAGAGACACACAGATAGAGCGATTTGTTCTTTTATTAGTATAGATTAGAGAGCACAGGATCCGAATTATTTGTAAGATAACAAAATTTGCATTTTTATTTTTCCTCCTTTCCATATAAATATTTTGAGTCTGGAGGAGTAAATTGGTATGATTTCACTTTTTCTCCTCAGTCCGCAGATCCAAAATAGTAAAATTTCCATTTTGTGTTCTTTAGACTTCTATTGTTGGATTTTTCAGGTTTGCGGGCACAAAATCATAAAATTAATAAAATGGAAATTTTTTTTTAAGCCCTAAAAAGATAATCAATGCTGAAATAGTGAGATTTTAGCTTTATTTTTCTTATATTCCATCATTATTTTAACCAACAGGCAACATTAGTACCCCAGCCCGAGTACTAGTGTTGTCAGCCATTTTTCCCCACCGACTCCACAGCCCTGGTTGCAAATGTACTATCTCCTGCACATTTATTATTTCCTAACACAACTTTCTTAATTCAACTGATGGACCAGGGTATCATTCAAAGCCTTAAATGCAGGGCCAGTGCTAGACATTTTGCCGGTCTGGTGACCGGGGTGGCCAAGAAGTGGGAAGTTTCGGTCTATAATCCTTTCATTCATGAAATGTTGCTTAAGTTAAATCTATAGAATTATATTATCTTAAATATTGCGTGTATTGCTGTGAAACCTGACCTGGAGCTTAGTGAACGGAATATTATGCCCCAAACACTTAGAGGGTTAATAAACTAATTTTTATTTTCTGTAAAAATTTTCTGGCACAAACATACATTTCTACTACCACTCTGTTTATTTATTCTACTATCAAATTACTTATTAAAATCAATAATGGAAAGGTTCTAGAAGCTTCCTGATAATTTAACGAGTAGTTTGAGTTAGGGAAGCTCATAATTGCACAGACTCTTAATAAAGTTTGTACAATCAATTTCGTTGAATTTGCTAGATGAAAAAGTTAATTTACTATCTAATATTCCTTTTTCAAGTAACACCATTGATAGAAAAATTAACGATATGACTGGTGACATAATAGAAACACTTCAAGTGTACTTAATTTGCAATACAAATGGATAAATCAACCGATGTTACTGGATTAGCAGTTTTTAGTATTTTTACGTATATGTACAAAGCTATCAGGAGGATGTTCTTTGAACATCACTCTAAACCAACACACTATGGAAAACAAAGAATTTTTCGATGAATACTTATCATCAAATACATCCAATACAATGTCATCACCTAGGGAAATTGATTCACATGTATGCACTGATAATGAAACAGTAATGATGAGTCACAATACTTGAGCCATTGCAAAAATTATAGATAAGGCAAAGCATTGAAGCAACATCTATTACTCTTTATAGACACGCACTATCCTTGAGAAAATGTCTTCTGAACTTAAAACAATGTTGAATGGTGCCATTAAAATTATAAACCCCACCAGATTTTTTTTTAAAAACTATTTAACCCTTAACCGGAAACGTACGTCTGCGAGATGTTTGCCTCTACATATCTGCCCTTAATATTTTCTCTCTCCGACATTCCAACTTATTTTTATGCTTTTATATTAAAAAATTGGTCCTGTTAATGCATTACTGTTAATGATTAAATGTTTAAGTTCATTATTTGGTAAATTATTAAGTGTTCTGTTTGTGCACGGGATTTTCACGTTTCCAGTTAAGGGTTAACATACTTAACTTAGTTCTCTGCAGCTTTATTTAACCTACTTTATAAAAAAAAAATTCTGGTTCGAATTGTATGAAATTACAGAAACAGTTCGATTAGACCTATTCAGGGTAAGAAGGTTAATACCATTAACTTTTAAGGGTAACTTTTAGGGTATGGTAAGCTTAAGGGACTCCGTCATAGAAATTTATTTCAAAAAGGGCTCTGCAAAGTTTGAAAACCACTGATCTACATTAATAAAAGAAAGTTTGTGTGTGTTTGTATGTCTGTCTGTCGGCATCTGAAAATTTGTCTGTCGGCATCTGAAAATTTGTAAGAAGATAGTTGCAAGTCCAAGTGCACTAGATGCTCAGATTTTTAATTTTTTGATAATTATCTGAGATATTAATTAAAAATCTTAATGAACTCTTATCCAAAAACTCGTCTCTTTCATTCTGAGCTGGCAAAAGCACCTGCTCATGCCCAGAACCTGGTTTACACAGCAAAAAAAAATTAAACGAATGCAGGCATTTTTCGGGAGTATTCGTTGTTTCTTTTTTAACTTCGGCCAAACCGCTATGTAAGGTAATAGTGCAACTAACAATGTCTTGAAATTTAGGTATTATCAAGTTTCTCTTCAACAAGTTCATTGTTGAAAGTTTAAAAAAAAAGTAAAGATGTCGAGGCATTGAAGATCATAATGGTATTGTTCTGTCACTCTCAATTAATGCAGGGGTCGTACTAGTCCTGAAATTAAAAAACATCTTGAATGTCCTAAAATATGGTAATCTGTCGTGAAATTTTGCGAGTTTTGTACTTTATCAGTATCGCAATTAAAAATCACCAAATTAAACAATCAAAATGTCAAACTTACAGCCATACACAGATACGGGGTCCATGTACCTTTTAACAGATGCATAACGAATATGAAAGTTATGATTTTCTTCAGTATATTATTAAAAATTTATTTTCGTCGATTTTTCACAAAAAAAAAACGGAAGTTTTGTCAATTGGTTGCAAAAAATCACAATTTTTATCGATCGATCATTTACAAAAAAAAAAAAAAAAAATTGCTTTTTTCATCTATTGGTCACAAAAACAAAATATATAAATTTTTACTTTTCATTAAAAAAAACCTTTCATGATTTTTGCCAATCAGTATTGCAAAAATCGCAATTTTTTGGCAGCTTGGTTAAAAGATGCCAGTAAAATCTTTTTTTTTACATGTATACTTTTAAAACAAAAAATATTTGTGCATGTGGGCCATTCTATGTTACGTGTGTAACATTTTGAACAAAAAAAATTTCTAATTAATCAAGGATTTTTCAATATATTTCTTATTTAAAAATCCAAACAAAAGTTCTTTAAAAAATATACACTTTACCATATTTTTTTATGCAAAAACCTATCATTTTGATATAATAGTTATTTTTTAAATAGCTTTTTAAAAACGTTACGTGTGTGACTTAGAAAAAAAAAACGAATTTTGAGTAATGAAATTAAATATATTTCTGTGAGTTTTATTTCCACACATTTAAATTAAAAAATATGGTAATAACTTATTTACCAATTGACCTAAAATCACAATTAACATTTAATAAATACAGTCGAACCTCGTTAACGCGAACACTCAAGGGGAAACTTTATTTGTTCGTGTTAAAAGTAGTTCGTGTTATCCGAACTTAAATACATTACATACAACTGGACTGGGCAATCGGAAACAGTTCATGCTAAAAGTAATTCTCGTTAAGCATGTTCGTGTTAACGAGGTTTGTCTGTAATTGAATAAATGAAAATTAAAGCCTGCATTACATGTGTGACTGCATGCTTCTAGGATAACTACATTTGTCTCTCTAATATGATCTCTTGTTTGTGTAATTCTTTCTTTAGATGTATTTGTGATGCAATATTATCTCAATCATTAACATATTTTTTGATCTAAAGAATGGCATAGTCAATTTTTATTGGTGTAGGTATACAGTTTTTTCAAATGACCTTGCTGTAACAAAAGGGAAAATTTTCTAATTGGCCTATTTTGTTTTAGTATAGCTAGTAGTATAAAAATTTAAAAAGGTGTAAGTTTTTGAAAATTGACAGGAGAATTTCATTAACAATTTTATTATCCAACTGCCAAGAAGGGTTATGTGTTTCATTCGTATCTGGGTATGTGGATTTCTTTATACCCTTGAAACATCCCAACGGCTGGATGAATTTTAATGAATGAGGTCTCTATCGATTTGTCTTAACTGTCCGATGGTTATAGACTAGGTTTTGTGTTTATAAATTCAAAATGGCGGTTGACACGAAAAATTTTTTTTTGCAGCATATTGAGTGCCATATCATTGGATAGGTCTTTCAAAATGAAGACGATGTTTCATTGACTATTTTACAGTCAGAAGCTCCGTTTAAATATTACACAACTTGGAAGTTATGTAGGTAGAATCTCTAGTTTTACTGCAACTCTAACCATCATAGATACCTATAGACCGCATCAAAACAGTGTTTACAGATAGAAACTAACAATTAACCACAACAAGTCATCAACACAAGTATATAAAAAAATAGGTAAGTAGTATAAAAAATAGTTTAACATTGAGGAGAAATAATTAGTTCATTTTTTACGCAGTCGGTTTTTTGATTTTTTAAATTTATTTTTTACTTTGAACACTTTCTTAATTTATATTATACTTATTTCCAATAGTAAGAAAATTAAAATCAAAGCTTTCAGAAATTGCATTATGGTAAAATTATTTTCAGAGTTTTCTAGAAAATATTTTCTATTAAAAAATATATATACATATATATATATTCACAGTTTTGATAGAATTCTATATAATTATACATTACTCTATCAACATTTCCACTGGGGTATAAATGTAAAATTTTGAGTTCCTAATGTTAATCTTTTTTATCATATTTCCTATGACTGGCATATAGCATGTGAGAAGTGTGCATTACACACAGGTACCATGAATTGAGAGGAATTTCTGGATTTTTTATGAAAGAGGTACTACTTTGATACTCTCAGAAAATTTTTTCAAAAAGTTTGAGAAATTTTAAAATTTATCTAATATGCAAAATCTGCAGAAACTGTAAGCATTAAATGCAATATTTTTGTGTAAGCAGAGCTTAGAGCAAATCAAGTGAAAAGACTATAAAAATCTTCTCTAGAGTGTGGAGCACTACGTTCTCAAGAAAATGCATGGGATTTAAAGTATCATAACTAGGTAAGTTTTTGTCTTGCAAATTCCTGATGTGATAGAAAACTTGT
Organism: Maratus speciosus; assembly: GCA_963932465.1. Classification (NCBI taxonomy): domain Eukaryota; kingdom Metazoa; phylum Arthropoda; class Arachnida; order Araneae; family Salticidae; genus Maratus; species Maratus speciosus. The sequence continues at coordinate 90,070,328 of OZ010786.1, read as the reverse complement.
CATAATGATTTTCTTCAATTATTTTTTCAACAAGTTAATTTCTAAAGTGTTTAGGTGATCGTGAAACTCCCGATTTACAATACAAAATGTAGGAATTCCGTAAAGCTAACTCTAATAAATGGAAGAAAATCTTATAATATTTATTCCTCTTTTTCTTCTTGTAGAATAAGTAGCTAAATGCTGGTCGACTTTATCCATAGCACCTATTTTGTCATTGTAGTCAATTACACATTTAGTCCTGGGCATTGTCTCCTCATTTGTTTGTGACATCCTACTTTCAATTTTATGTATTGTGGGAATTAGACTAATCCTTGTTATCTTTCCATTTCATTACAGTTACTTTCCTTCTCTGATACCCAATAATTTCTCCTTTTTTAAAAAAATTTCTTTGTCTTTAGATCTTGAGGTAAATGTTTTCTATTCAATCGGAGTGTTCCACATGCATCAGTCTTTCTTTTGATCAACGTATCAGCCAAATCTGGTGAGTTGTAAAAATATTATAAGACAATATCCTTTGTCCAGTAGTGGTTTTGTAAGAGTCATGACAACTCGGGCTGACATAGGAAGATCATCGAATGAATTATTGAAATTAGTTCCCTTTCTACTGTTTATTATGACATTTCAGATGTACCCTCTCTAGAGGTCTGCACGGGCTGGAACTTCCAGGCCTGGCCCGAACAAAAGCTATCTTGGCCTGGCCCAGTGTAAAAATTGGAAGTTTGGCCCGATCCCGGCCCATACAAAAATAAGTGAAGCCTGGCCTGGCCTGGCCCGACACAATTTCTACAAAAAAAAAAATCTTTTTTTTCTCGACATACAATTAAGATTCTTTTAATGAATACTACGTACATATTTATGAGATTATTTTACAGTATATTTTAGATTACTATGATGTTCACAAAACAGAAAACACACAATAGTAAACATTAACCATTACAGTGTTTTAGTCATCGTCTCTACAGACATTTCAAAATTCAAATGAGGATTCATTAAAAGATTAATGTAGTTCAGAATAAAGGATTAAAAACATGATAGCTTTTGAAGCTGTATAATAAAAAGTAGCTTTGTGAAAATATTTCTCTCATTTTTAAGGTTTTTCTCAAATCCAAAGGAGCTACATTTCAACACATTTATGAATTAATTTCTTTTTGGAAACACATAAGATTGGCAGGTATTCTTATTCAGAAGTTATGTAAATGCTGTTTTTTTTTCATAAATAAAAGCAATATATCTTTCTGAAAATACTGCCAAAGTTGGCGTTTAGAATCGAATTTCCGGAAGCGATAGCACAGGAAAGGAGAAAAACGTACAGTCACGTGACAAGAATCTCTGTTATTTCTAAGTAATTTATCAAATATAGAGAAAGCTATTCGTTTCCAAATGCCTTCAATAGTCAGGCCTGTCAATTTTATGCCTTATAGTTAAAAATGTGTCTGACAGTTTCACATTGTTGAGCAGTGAATATGAGAACTACCTTAAGGTATATTTCCAAAGATACTGTTAACAGAAGTTCATTATCACTATTAATACTACAAAACACAATGACTGTCCTACACATCCTGAGAACGATTAAGACCAGTTCCGTCCCAGCACGAGTCTGTTGAAAAAAATTAAACTCGGAATCAGACCTCTTGTATCTCTATGATGGGTATGTTACATTTCTGTATTGATGTTGTTAAACTCGCATCGGCTCGTGACGCACATACTTCGAGAAAGTCATATTCATTGAAAATGGCTCGTATTTTATCTGCTTCGCTTGAATTCTTATATCAGGCCGATAGGCTCGATGAATTTTTTTAGCGGCGCGGCCCTGCAGGTCTGTTGAAAAAATTGTCCTAATTCTGCCGGCCCGGCCCGTTTGAAAATTCGCCTTCATTCTGCCGGGCTGGGTACAGGCCTCGGGACAAGCCGGGTCTGTGCAGACCTCTAACCCACCTTTCATTCACACTTCAAGTAACACTTTATTCCAAATTGTGCTCTCTTCAAAGGAATGTACTGCACCCATCCAAATCTTCCTTTATAAAGACATAAACTTTTGTCTATTGTTATATCTCTTTCAGATATAATCAAACTGTGAAACTGCTCAAGTAAATGCTGCAGAATTGGCCATACCTTAAGTTTTTGACAAGGATGTGTACTTGCATTACATCATATTTGTCATTGTTGTTCAAGTGCAAGTTTTGCTTTATCTGGCAAGGTCATCTCTATGACAATGTTTTTGCAAAAAATGGCATATTCAACAACTCCAATAATCTTGCAGATCCGGTTTCTTTATTACACCATGGATAACAGTTATCCCCCAAAAAATTCTTATTTCATTTTCAAAAGTAGAACACCATGGTTTTGAATGCAATCTATGAGCATGCTTTGCCGCATATCAATTAGTTTAGGTTGTAATAATGTCAGTCAATTCATCATCAAACTATTTAAAGAAAAGAATCGAAAACAATACTGATATTGGCAATTTTAAAATTTGTATCTGGTTTCGCAGAAAAGTAAAATGAACAGGTGCAGGTGGCAACATTGGTTTTTGAATTTATCACTGTTGATGAACTGCCACCAAATCGTCCAAATCTCTTGAACTATCTTCTTCCATAAGGTTATTTACTGAAGAATCGCTTCCACTATATTCAAAGTCCATCTTTTCATAACCACTACGAAAAATCAACTGCACCGCTTTCATACAGTTGTCATTTTTTAACTCTCTTTTTTTTCCAATGTAACTATTCTAACTTCTCCAGCAGCCACCGTACTATAGGTCTGCATGGGCCGAAATTTCCAGCCCCGGCCCGACTCGTAGAAAAAAAATTTCGGCCCGGCCCGGTATAACAGGTAAAAGTTCGGCCCGAGGGAATTGCTACAAAACATTGATTTTTATGTTGATTTGGTTAAAAATTTGACTTTTACGAGGAGTTCTGACAAAAAATATTGATCTTAACCTTTTTTTCATGTTTTGTAAACTTCACTTTTTTATAAGTGTCGCAGTCTGCGTTATTTATTTTTTTAATGAATCGCTATTTCTTCTATGTAAATGTTTCAGTTGTCATTAATATTTTTAATCCATATTCCATGCATTGAATTGTTAAAAATCTGAAAAATGCTATACAGTAAAATCTTCTAATACTCAATTACATAGAAAAGAAAAAAAAAATGTGTTATAGACAAGTTCCCTTCTTAGAAAATGTAAATGTATTATATATTCTTTTCTTACATATTAGTATAATTCATTTTGCCTGTATCAACACGTTTTTCAGTTTAAAACAGGATTCCGTCATAGGCAAGTTCCTTTTCACACGTTTTACTATATTTTAATTTAGCTATATTTTAATTAGCGTAGAAATTTACTATTCTTTAAAAAGAATAAATGTTTAATTGTAGAATAATGGCGATTCAAAAATGTATGCATATTTTGCAAAAATCTTTGGGCCAGGCTTAAGTGCATATCCGACCTGGACCCACAAATTCCATTTTAAGTCAACCCGACCTGAACCTGCAAAAATAATTTTTGGCAACCTGGTATTTCAACCTACACCCAACCTGAAGCTGCAATATTTCAACCCGACCTGAACCCGCAATGAAAGAAAAGTAAATCATGTTTTAATGCCATTATGAAAAAAATTCTATAATTGTATCTCTAATACCATTTTTATATTTTTCATAGAAGAATTAACAAATCTATATTTTTTAATATTCAAATATAATAAAACTTCTGAATAGTGGACACTTCAGGATCGTTGAATAGAGTCAAACATTGGGTCAGGTTTTTCCGAATTTTGTTTTTTTGGTTCGGAATGAATATAATTTTCTTTCTGCAGGTGGGGTTTACACTAGATAAATTTTTGCCACTCAGATTGTTGGAATTTTCACAAAAAGTTTGAGCACAAATATGCTTCAGATGAAAAGAAATACGTATTTGAATTAGAGTCTTAAATGTCGGGTTGTACCCAAGGCGTGCACCATATACGACTCAATTAAATGACTATCACAGGAATGATAAATTATACCCGAACTTTAATACAATGAAAACAAAGAAAGTAGAAAAATAATGTTTCAATCTATATGTAATGGTGTGAAATTAAAAATCTAATCTTTAAATATGCTTTAAAATTTGTTGTGGTTTCAAAAGTTCCACTTATAACGGTACACCTTGTTTTACACAATTAGCATTCTGCCTTATCGTAATTTAAAAATACAATACACAGCAAAATGATTCTTCCTGTCTATCACACACAGGGTTCATACAGTCCTTGAAAGTCCTTAAAAGTGCTTACATTTTTCAAATAGAATTTTTGGTGCTGATACGTATTTTCATGCAAAATCTGCAAAAAGTCCTTAAAAGTGCTTAATTTTATTCTTGTATTATTTCTTAATCCGGGGTGAAACTCTTCTGCATTTCTTTCAATTTCTGATTTAAAAATAGATCTTAACCTTCCCCCACCCCCTTGCCTCTTCTTCACAAATTTCACTTCTTTCTTTTGCTCATTCCTCAACAATACCAAAGTTCAAAATCTTTAAAGCTTAATTTTTTTAACTTTTTCTACTCCATTTGTTACTTTATAGTGAATAAATAATCAGCCCTAAATTTCACTTCATTAAAATTTCATCTGAATTTCACTTTCTCAAAATTTTGTCTCCCCCCCCCCCCCACACACACAGTACTCAAAGTTTAAAAACTCTTTAAAACTGATTAATTAAAAAGTAAATAAATCTGCTCTATTTGTCATTTTATTGTCACAATAAATAATCAATCATGAAGATTTCTCTTCCCACCCGAAATTGGCATTTTCCCTTTGCTACAGCTCCCCCCCTCCCCCCACTGAATGAATACTTGCATTTTTTTATGATTTCACCTTGATAAATATTGGTGCTGATTACGTTTTGGTGTAAATCACCTGACAGGTGGCACTGCTATGCTGCCTTTTTTACGATTTCTGCAATATCTCAAGAACTAATGCATGAATTTTCATCGAACTTCAGATTCAGGTATACCTTGATAAATATTGGTGCTGATTATGTTTTGGTGCGAAATTGCCATGGTGCTGCTGGATTTTTCTAGATTTTCGAAATAGCTCTATCTGATAAAGTATTGCACGGATTTTCATCAAACTTCAGATTCAGTTAGGCGTTGGCATAAGTTGTTGCTGATTAGGTTTTGGTGTAAATCACCCAACTGGTGGTGCTGCCATGCTGCATTTTGCAGAATTTACACGATTTTAGCAATAGTCGTATCTCAAGGACTAATACATGGAATTTCATACCTTTAGAATTCTCATGATGGGCATAGATTGTAATTTAATTTTCGCACTCTGATAGCGAAGTTTGAAGTATTAAAATGTATGAAATAGAAGAAAGTTTTGAGATTGGCACATCCGACTAGTTTTTTTTTTTTTTTTTTGCTGTTTTTGTTGTTTAAAAATTTTCTAAATTTCTACTGCCACATACTGAAATCCCCCCCCCCCCTTCCTGGCCATTTGAATGTTTAAAACTTGTATTTACAAAAATGAAACCCTTTATTAAAAAATGCACATTATAATTTATTAGTTTATTTAATTTAATAGTAGGTCCTTACATTTTTTTGGTTTTGGTCCTTGAAAGTCCTTGATTTTAATTTAATGAAATGTGTACGAACACTGATACAGTAGTTTTTTATCATAACAACGTTAGATTAGAAGTATCAAGACGTGGCAAGAAGTATTTGAACATTAGAATTGTAACTATTCAGCAAAAATGCTTTAGCAATGCAGATGGCATTCGTTATAATCCTTATTGTACCATTAGTTGAAAAATATGTTTATATTAATTTGCAGAAACTAATTCTAAGACTAGACGCATTTCTCTTTCATGAAACCTTTATCTGCAGTATTACTTTTAACGTGAAAAAAATATTTTGGACATTCTTTTAAAAAATCGGGTCAACCAGAAACTGACCCGAACCTGAAACAATGAAAGCCAACCCGACCCACAACAAAAAAAGTTGATGTCAACCTGGCCCGCAACTGGAAAATATAGTGCCAACCCCGGGCGCAGAATCGGCGCAACGCTGCGACGCACGTCGCAGACTCTTGAGAAGCTCTGCAGACTATTTTTCAACTGTTAAAATTTAGAAAAAAAAAGTTTGTTAGAAATTATTTGACATGTGCCATAATAATACGATCCACGCCACATGCGATTGACGAAGCTCCGATACCCTTAAAAATATAAATAATTCACGGAGAAAACTCTAGACATGCGATCGTGAAACGCCCATTATTAAATGAGTCAATCCTCGTAGGGGTGATTTCTTTAGAAATTAAAAATATCGGTAGTCCGAAAATTCGGATGTAAATATCACGAATTTCGACAAATGTTCGCCGAAAAAACAATTTCGTTAATCGTTTGCAAATTTCGTCAAAGGATCGCGAAAAAAACGTGAATTTCGTCAAAGGATTGCGAAAAAAACATGAATTTCGTCAAAAGATCGCGAAGAAAAAACGAAATTTTGTCATAAGATGAAGAAGAAAACGTCCATTTCATCAAAAGGCTGTGGAAAAATAGCAACTTTCGTCAAAAGTCTGGCGGAAAAATGCGGCTTCTGTCAAATGATCGCGGAAAAAACACTAATTTCATCAAAGGATCGCGGAAAAACGCGTATTTTATCGAAGGATCGCTAAAAAAAGATTTTCGTTAAAAGATCTTGGAAAATAGGCGAATTTCGTCAAAAGATGGCGAAAATTTTGTCTTACGATCGAAAAAAAAAGCCCATTTCGTGAAAGGGCTGCGGAAAAATAGCTATTTCCACAAAGGATGGCGGGAAAACGAGAGTTTCGTCAAATGATCGGGAAAAAACATTAATTTTGACAAATTATCGCAGAAAAAGGCGTGAATTCTGTCAAAGGATTGCGAAAAAAACAAGAATTTCGTCAAAAGATTGCGGAAGAAATACGAATTTCGTCGAAAAATCGCAGGAAAAAAGTAAAAGACACGGATTTCACGAAAAGATCACGAAAAAACACGTATATCGTCAAAAGATTGCGGAGAAAACGCGAATGTTTTTCAAAGGATCGGCGGAAAAAACTTGAATTTCGTCAAAAGATCGCGAAAAAAACGTGAACATCATCGAAAGATCGCGAAAAAACACGATCATCGTCCATATATCGCGAAAAAACGCGAAAAACGTTGAACGATCGCGGAAAAAAACGCGAACACGTCTAAAGATCGCGATTTAAAAAAGGCGGACATCGTCGAAAGATTGCGTTTTAAAAAAAGGCGGACATCGTCGAAAGATCGCGATAAAAAAGAGGACATCGTCAAAGGATTGCGATAAAAAAAAGGCAGATATCGTCAAAAGATCGAGATAAAAAAAAGGCGGACATCGTCAAAAGATCGAGATAAAAAAAAGGCGGACATCGCCAAAAGATCGAGATAAAAAAAGGCGGACATCGTCGAAAGATCGCGATAAAAAAGGCGGACATCGTCGAAAGATCGAGATAAAAAAGAGGACATCGTCAAAGGATCGCGACAAAAAAGGCAGATATCGTCAAAAGATCGAGATAAAAAAGGTGGACATCGTCAAAAGATCGAGATAAAAAAAGGCGGACATCGTCAAAAGATCGACATAAAAAAAAAGGTGGATATCGTCAAAAGGTCGCGAAAAAAACGCAAACATCGTCGAATGATCGCGAAATAACGCAAATTTCGTCAAAGGATTGAGGAAAAATTGGTGAATTCCGTCAAAGAATCGCGGGAAAATTTGCTGCAACATTGATGTTTTCAGGAGATTTTTTTACAGCTGAGTGAGTGGCAGGTTAAATATTAGTTAGCCATGTTTTGAGGGAAAGCATGTTAAATTTTGAATTGCACAACTAGCTAAGATTGCTAAATAAAACATTGTATTAGAATTACTTATAGTATTTGTATGAATTACTCAAATTTGATTTTCTAAGTATCTCAATCTGTTCCAATAACAGATCCTGCTTCAAAGTGGCTTTAGTGCACTTTCATCCCTGTATTATCACATCTATATATAATTTTTGATATTATCACATCAATCTTTTCAAAAATTTTAATAATTGGTGTTCATATGTTATTTTTACTGTTATTCTGTTTTCTAACTTCACAGAAATTTTGACAAATTTTATGAAAGATTTTTCAGATAGTGGTGATAAAAATTTTGAGGAAATAGGTAAATTATTTTAAAAAGTACTTTCCTTTTATGTTAATCACAAATACGGGGGGGGGGGGGGGGTGACTGCATGTGGGATTGGAAAGAAGGCGTTTGTCCTTAAGTTCTGCAGACTGTTTTTAAAGTTTCTACTTGTGTTGCAGATTGCAGAAAAAAATTCTGCTGCTGGGGTGCCAACCTGTACCGATGCAGGACTCTAGTCTGCATCCTTTTCTCTGACCCTGATATAGTATACTGGCTTTTGTCACAATATTAGTTTTAATTTTTTGTAAGCCTCCATTTGTTCTGGACCAAACCTGAATGTAGAACTTTTATGCAGGGGCGTAGCTACAGATATTTTTTCGGGGGGGAGAGTTCGAAAATTTCACAACTTGAAACAAATTCCTCCAACATTCAACTAAAGTTATATGCACAAAGTGTGTAATAATGATAATGAAGCTTATGCATAAAAAATTTCTGTCCAAAGAAAAATTTTGAAACTAGAAATATAAAAATTCTATTTATTGGTTTGTTTAATAAAAAAACAAACACGCGCTTTACTTTCTTCTGTCTTTACAAGACAAAGTATTGAATTCGTAAAAAAATTCTACAACTGGTTTTCGACGGTTTGATACGTTTTAGAAGGTCCTGAACATGATTTGACTGTTTTTAGAAAATGTCTGTCTGTGTGAATGTGACACAAATTTTGTGGGTGCTCAAGAACTAATTCGCGGAATTTTATAAAACTTTAGATTCAGTTATACCTCGATAAAAATTAATGCCGATTAGTTTTGGATGTAAATTACCCAAAAGGTGGCGCTGCTATGCTGTATTTTTCACAATTTACATGATTTTAGCGATAGTTATATCTCAAAAACTGTTGCACAGAATTTGATTAAATTCATATTATGTTAAACCTTGACATAATTTAGTGCTTATTAGGTTTTTGTATATATCTGTGGCACTGCTGTGCAGCATTTTTCACGATTTTCGCGTTAGTTATATCTGAAAAACTAATGCACGGAAATTTAGTCAAACTTCATATTCGATTACACTTCCTTATTGGGCTTGGGTGTATACTGTCCAAAGGTATCGCTTTTGAGCTCTTTGGGTTTGGAATTTTGGTTGCAGACATCTAAGAGCATGGGTGTCGAAATTCAATGATTTGTTTGAAAAATGCGATGCTTCTATCTCCTTTTTAAATGCACACAAATAAACGAATTATAAATTAAATGCACACAATTAAACCTTTAGAATTCATTATTATGGGCATAGAATTGTTATTTAATTTTAACATTGTGATTGCAAATTTTGAAGTATTAACATGTATGGGATAGAGTAAGGTTTTGGGATTGGCACATCCAAATAGTTTTCCTTTAACATCAATTCTTTTGGTCTTCAAAGAAGCTAACCCTGATGAAGCTAACCTAACATCGTCCAGTTTAATAAAATCTACTGTTTCACTTTCACATTTTAAAAGCATTAGGCTGTCAAGTCTGTCAGGCCTCATTGTAGCTTGCAATATATATATTTTAAATTTTTATTTGACTAAAGATTCTTTTATTAGATGCAAAGCCAAAAAGATAAGCTGCTGTGAATGTTAAGGTACGAGTATATATAGTTTCACAGTGTTGATCCCAAATAGTCTTTGAATTTCATGGCATGAGTAAAAGGTTTGTTAAGTGAGTTGGAATTTGGTTTATTTCTATTTGACTCTGCAAGTCATGCACATCCGGTTTCTCATATCCAGGTGGACACATTATTAACTTTTCTAAGTTTTCTTATAACTCTTCCCTGTAAAACTTATGTGTATCAATGTCCATTGCTATGCTATTTTTATCTATTCCATTTGGTGAAACCGTTTTCCCACGGTGCTTTCAGAAGTCAGCTTCTTTAATCACATCCTAATATTCATAATTATTTATGAACTTGTCTATAAGGAAATCTTTATTTCTTCAAAATTTTATTCAAGTGCAACCTGTCAGTGTTTATGTCAACCTGTATGTCGATTTTTTTCTTCAGTTGATGGACTGCTTTCATGGTCATATTTCTGTTCCAAATTCAAATCATCCACTTTTTTACCTTTTTCATCCTCGAATGGATTTTTAGATGCTCCAAAATCTTGTACGAAAGCTCTTTTCCTATTATGAAGGGTTCTTTCGTGCTAAGATTTATAGTCATTTTTTAGAACAGCTTTAAACACACAACACTAGACTTTTGGTTTAAAATTTCATAAACACCTATAAATATAAATGAACAGAACATATATACATTTCTGCACACAAATAAAGGTAAAATGTGGCAAATTTATCTAAACTAACGACTTCTTATATTCACATTTGCTCATATAATGCTTTTGTCTTGACAGCGAAGGGTTAATTAATTTTCGGAGCAACAAAATTACGAGAATGAGTAAAATACTGTCCAAAAATCGCAAAATTAGTGCAATTTGTGAAAACTCATCAAAATTTCTTGCCCAGCTGTGTTTCAAGTAGGTGACTACATTCCTTTCTGTTGTGCTACAAGTGATCTCCAATTTTCAAAAGAAGCTGCAATCCCTTTGGATTAAAATAACTGGATTCTCTTTTGGGAGGGAAAAGGGAGGAAGGGTGAAATTTTTGAGAAAGGAACAAAGTTTTGAAGGAAATAAAGGAACTGGATAGTCATCTATTGGTGGATAGGAGTAGAGAAATTTAGGTCTGGTAGATGTATAATATTTTTCAGAGTTTCCCCCAGGTTTAAAAAAGGGCAGGGTGCTGCTTGTGGGAAAAGGGTACTTTTGGATTCTGAAGGGCATGTTTTGGATTTTTAAGGGCATTTCTTGAAAATTTTAAAGCATTCTTTTGGTTTTTAAAACTACTTTTTAATATTTAATAGACAGAACACTATTTTAAAGACAGCAATGAGTCAATTTTTACTATGCAAGTAATTTTCTTAATAAACAAAGGAGTAAAGGCACTTTTTTCAGGTGGGGGCAACAAGGGAGCTCATTTTTTAAATGAGGGGCAAGAGGGGTGCTATTTTGTAAAACTAAGGGCAGGCAGGGTGCAGCGCCCTCCTGAAACTGTCTGGGGGAAACTCTGATTTTTGTAGAACTGAAAAATACAATGATAGATTGAGTGTGGCTGATTTCTTTTGATAATTTAGCTTGCTTACTGTTACAGTACTCAGTCAGAAACATAATCATCAAAACAATAAAAATTTCATAATGTCTCAAAAATCCAGAATTTCCCAACTCTAAGCTCAAATTTCCCAACTTCACAAATATTGGGGGGGGAGGCTCCCCCCCCATACCCCCCCATGGCGACGCCCCTGCTTTTATGTAATAAATCACTTAATGGCTTGTCTACACGAGCATATTTTGGGATAAATTTACAGAGATAGCTTGTTAATCCTAAATATGATTATTTTTCACTGATTTTGGTTCTGGGAAATTTTGGACTGGTAATATTTCCATTTCAGATGGTTATACTATGACTATTTCAATTATATGTCCAAGAAATTCTATTTTTCTTTCCAAAAATTGGCATTTTTTTAAAGTTAATTTTTAATTTATACATGATGCAACTTTCACTGTTCGTTTAACTGTTTATAAGCCTTCTTCCTTGTGTTGGGATAGAATAAAAAAATCATTCACATAAAATTACAACTGTATCAGCACATGCAATAATCCCCTAAACACAGTGTTTAAGTATCTTTGAAATTAACTACTAAATCTACTTAAACTGATAGGGTATTTCAAAAACTCATACACTCCTTCATGCATTACAAATGCTGTATACTTTCTGCTTTTCTTACCAATCTGAACATGAAAAAAACATTCTTTAGATCAAGAATTTGTAAAGACCTTTGCATTTTCTAATCTATCTAAAACATCTTCAATCAAAAGAAGAAGCAAAAGTGTCTTTTGTTATTTTCAGATTCAATTTATGATAATCTATGTGCAATCTATACGAATAATCTTTTTTCTAACTTAGTACCACTGGTGCGGCATAAAACTAGGTTTTATTATTCCTTCATGCAGCCAATGTTGAATCTGGTTCTCAATTGTTTCCTGCTCTTTCAAAGGAAATCTATGTGGATTCTCACAAATAGCTGTTTCACCGGATAAAATTATATGCATCTTTAATCTTGCGTTTTTTATTTATTCGATTTTCACTTTTTCACTATTTCAATTATGCCTGAATTCCTGTTTTTGAATTTGAAATTCTTCACGTGATTCAAATTAATTTCATTTTCATTTATAACACCCGTTAAATTAATCGAGAAACTTTTCTCCTTAATATTATCATTTGCATCTCGTTTTCGTGAATTATATATTCCTGATTTTTTTTCTTTCATTTTGATCACTGGCAACCTCTTCTTATTTTTTATTTGAATTTTCAAGAATTGTAATGTATAACCTATGCGTAAATTGTTGCATTTACTAATGACTTTAATTCCTTTTTCATTTATCTCTAAATTTAATTCATTACTTACATCATTATCCAATACCAAAACTCCTTTACTTATTACCAGATGGGGTTTATTACCAGAAAATAGTCTTGGCGATCCAATCTTGCTGTAACATTCAAAATTTGTATGACATATCATTACCTGTATTGATTAAGAGATTTATTTCTTTAATGTTGGTATTGATTACTCTTTTTTGTTTTTGTTAGACTCTCTGTTAATTTCAGATGTGTTAAAAATAACTTTCTTCTGTGTATGAATGTTGTGAAATTGTTGATTATGGTTTCAAAGATTTTGACTAGTGTATTGCAGACCTGCCAACTGCTACGAAAAAATCGTAGTTGGTACGATTTGGACCTATAAACTACGATGCTACAAAAATGGGTCTTAAACTACGATTTTTTGCAAAAAAAAACACAAGCGCATTTTTTGTTTCTAATTGCGATTTTCATCCCGCACAGCATATTTCTCAGGAGTGATTCTGTTGCGAAATTTCCAAAATTTCAAAGATAATTCCCGAAAGTTTAAAAAAATTGGCAATTAGTCCGAAAATTCGGACAGTAAAAAATGCTCATGGGAAAAAAAAATCCGGGCTGCAAAACAAACTTCTTAACATAAAACACTCTCTTTATGTATATTAACGACGAGTGAATCGTGTTTCTGTAAATATTTATACAGGAATTAGCTTCCTTAGAAACAAGGTGCCATTTTAAGAATTTCTGGAAAGGAGGGGGGGGGGATCATTGAGGGGTAAGGTTTGAAATAGTGTGCAAAAACGCACGATTTGCGATAAACTACCGCGAATTTCGACAAATGACCGTATAAAAAAAATCAATTTCGTCAAAGGATCGTGGTAAAAATGCAGTTTTGATTTCAGGGGGTGGCCGGGGGGATGTGCCCCCCCCCCCCCCCAAGATTTGAGATTTTGTGTTTTCAATGGTGTGAATTTTGTCAAAATATGGCAGAAAGAAAACACGAATTTCGTCAAATGACCAGTAAGAAAATGCAAATTTCATCGAAAGATCAGTAAGAAAACGTAAATTTTCACCAAAGATCGCTGAAAGAAAACACTAATTTCGTCAAAAGGATCGCGGAAAAAAACGCAAAATTCAACAAAGGATTGTGGTAAAAAATGCGAATTTCGTCAAAAGTTCAAGGTAAAAAGAACGGATTTCAACAAAGAATCGTGATGGAAAAATGTGGATTACGATTGCGGAAAAATTGTGAATATCCTGAAATGATCGCAGGAAAAAAATCTGGAATTTTGTCAAAATTTACTGCAGTGGGCTAAAAAATTAAAACCAGGCTCCTTTTACAAATGTTAAAAAAAAAAAAAAAAAAAAACGCTGCGAAACGAAAAGAAACTTTAAAAGTCGTATAAAAATTTTCAAAGGGAAAAATTTACTATATTGAGTTGAAAGACTGAAACCTTATTCCTTTTACGAATGTCAAAAGATGGCTGAGTAACACGAAAAACCAACCAACCAACCTCCAGATTAATTTAAATTTTGTGTGCTACGATTTCTCATTTTCCATGTTGGCAGGTCTGGTATTGATTAACATTATTCATTCGGTCACTACTTGCGTTATTACATTGGGAAGCTATATGCCCATGGCAATTTTATTTAAAGTCCCTAATGTGGGATTTATTTTTTCTGTTATAGGATTCCTTCTTATTAGTCAGGCTGTCTGTAGACTGTTTTTTCTTTAAAATAACATAATTGTGAGCTGTGAACCAAGGTTTTGAATTACTATGTTCATGCATTTTTGGTCTTCTAGCCCGAAAGTTGTGTGAATTTGTATTTATTTGCCTTGACTTTACATTATGTCTTGCAATCTCATAGTCATCTAATTTTTTTACTATTACATTTTTAATTTTAGGAAGATTATCTATAAAGTCTTCTCATATTTCCAAAGGTAATTTACATTTTATTTGATCAGTTACTATTAATTATTTTTTAACCCTTGAAAATCAGATATCTCGATGCCTTTAATCCATTCCTCAAAATAATTTTTCAATTCATAGAAAAGTCACCCCAAGCAGCTGAAGGTTCTTTTTTATGTGAAGCAAAATTTTACTTAAATTCTTCTAGAGTCATTTTAAAGTGTTTCACATAATCGTAATTATTCATTTATTTTAAAAATAATGCCAAATAAATGCTAACCACACTCGAACTGTCGAAATGTGTCATTAATTATAAGAAATCAAGTTGTGTACCTTGACCAGCTGTCAGAAAAGCGACATTTGAATCTTGCAATTTGGTTCATAGCTCCAAGTTGTAGCTTCTCTTCCTCTGCCTCCATCATAAGTTTTCTTTCTTTGCTTGAAGTTTTCTTTCTTCAATTTGTAATCTTTCATTTCTCTGAGCTTATAACTTCAAGTCGGTGTTTGGTAAAAAATCTTCATCACAACATTTGGATTCCTTATCTTGATTAGGTCTGTAATGTTAGAGTTCTCTGGAACGACTAATCCTGGATCATCACAGAAGGCTAGCAAATCTGCTTTCCTTGCTCTATTTATTATTGACATTCTTTCTGTTGATTATTTTACAATAAAATGAATATTGCAAAAGTTTGTTACACATGCCAATAGACTCTATTATGGAAGTTTACATTCCAAACTTTCAATTATAATTCAAATCTTCCGTTCTCACACAAAGTATTATTTCTTTTAGTTTCTGGCATGAAATACTGTAAAATTCTGAAAATAAGCCCTCCTTTGACTACATGACATACTAATATTGGCGAAAGTGGGGAGGGGCTAAAAACGTATTTTTCTGGAAAAATCTTCTCAATACTAGCTCTTAACATTAATGTCTATTAACAGAAATTAATTGGTACACGATACGGTGGTATATTTCATAAATATTTAAATTAAAATGTTCTAAGAAAGTTTTAAAATAAACAAAAAATAATTAAACAACCCTCTAAATAATATTTCCTCTTTAGAGAGAGAGGGGAAACTATTCAAATTCTATTTTTTCTTTACGTATAAAAAAGATTACGTGAATGTGTCAGCAACTTTGTGTTGTTTGAGTGCTTGAAAAAGAAATTATTGAGCTGCAAGCAAACAGAAAAAATAATTAAAAGAAAAAGATCAAAAAGCAAAACCCATTTTTTCCTTAGTAGTATTAAATATATATATATATCTCTGTTGTTAATTGGCCAATTTTGTTAAAATTTTCAGCAAGTTGCAGTAATAGTAGATTAGGCTGTGTAACAAATTTTTATTAAAATATAATAAGTTATTAGAAGATTCTAGCACTCCACAAAAAAGCACATTTAGAGCAACTACAAAAGAAAAAGGAAAGTGCTATATGCGGTTTGTTTTGTTTATTCAACTCCATGAATTGGAAGACGAACGTTATCAGGAATCAGATTATCAGCTTTGGCTGGTTAATATGTTTCTTTATGCAGAAAGAAACTGTGCACAGATTATTACTTTCTTCTATCTTCAATAGAAGAAAGTATTGTAATCGAAATTTTTTTCGACTTCCGGTTTTCGACGGATTTGCATGTTTTAGGGGTCAGAGATTCCAAAAAACATGTTTATAGAAAATGTCTGTCTGTCTGTGTGTCCGTCTGTCCGTCCGTCCGTCTGTCCGTCTGTCCGTCTGTCCGTCTGTCCGTCTGTCTGTCGCCATCGTACCATCAAAAAGTGTATGAAGGTATGTATAGAATTAAACCAAAATTTTATTATAAGTTTTTGGCTATGGCAAGCAGGTCCTCCCGGAATTTGGAAAAAATTCGCCGGTAGGGGGCGCTGATATAACAATTTTTGTGCGATTTTGAATATTGTACCATCCAAAAGTGCATGGAGTTATGCATGGAATTGAACCAAATTTTTAGTTTAAGTTTTTGGATATGACAAGCAGGTCCTCCCTGAATTTGGAAAAAATTCGCCGGTAGGGGGCGCTGTAATAGCGATGTTTGTGCGATTTTGAATATTGTACCGTCCAAAAGTGTATGAAGTTATGCATAGAATTAAACCAATTTTTTATTTTAAGTTTTTGGCTATCGCAAGCAGGTCCTCCCTGAATTTGGAAAAAATTCGCCGGTAGGGGGCGCTGTAATAGCGATTTTTGTGCGATTTTGAATATTGTACCGTCCAAAAGTGTATGAAGTTATGCATAGAATTAAACCAAATTTTTATTTTAAGTTTGTGGCTATGGCAAGCAGGTCCTTCCTGAATTTGGAAAAAATTCGCCGGTAGGGGGCGCTGTAATAGCGATTTTTGTGCGATTTTGAATATTGTACCGTCCAAAAGTGTATGAAATTATGCATAGAATTACACCAAATTTTTATTATAAGTTTTTGGATATAGCAAGCAGGTCCTCCATGAATTTGCAAAAAATGCGCCGTTAGGGGGCGCTGTAATAGCGATTTTTGTGCGATTTTGAATATTGCATCATCGAAAAGTGTATGAAGTTATTCATAGAATTGAACCAAAAAAAATTTTTAAGTTCTTGGCTATGGCAAGGAAGTCCTCCCTTAATTTGTAAAAAAATCGCTCGTAGAGGGCGCTGTAATAGCGATTTTTGTACAATTTTTGTGCCATTTTGAATATTGTACCGCCGAAAAGTGTATGAAGTTATGCATAGAATTGAACCAAATTTTATGTGTTTATTTTTGGTCATGTCACGAAGGTCCTCCCTGAATTTGGAAAAATTCTGCCGGAAGGGGGCACTACAATTGCGATGTCTGTACCATTTTCATTATTGTACCATCGAAAAGTGTATGAAGTTATCCATATAATTGAACCAAATTTTTTGTGCATGTTCCTGGCTATGGCAAACAAGTCCTCCCTGAACTTGAAAAAATTCCGAAAGAAGGGGGCGCTATAATTCCGATCTCTCTGCCATTTTCATTATTGTACCATCGAACAGCGTATAAAATTATGCATACAATTGAACCAAAATGTCTGTGCTTGTTTTTGGCTTTGGCCAACAGGTTCTCCTTGAATTTGGAAATATTGCGCGGTAAAGGGGCTCCGTGCTAGCGATTTTTGTATACTTTTCTTGATTTTTCGTAGTTCTATTGTGCATCGGCGGCTCATGCAGCGGCGGGAACTCGCTTCCTGCTATGCTGGCTATTCGCAAACAGCTGATAACGACAAAATAAGGAAAAATTAATAATTTTAACAAATATCATGATATAGATTAACTCGTTTTTAGTCCGTTTAATTGACTTGAGCAGAAATTTAAGATGAAAATCAAAGTTGGTATCGTATTGAACTAATAATATTGAAGTATTAACATGTGTAACTAGGTTTTGAAATATTAAGATGTATAAGATAGAAGAAAGTTTTGGGATTGGCACATCCAACTAGTTTTTTTTCTATTAAAGAAAAAAATGTCGGATGTTTTTCCACTTAAAAAAAGCAAAGCAAAATATTTAGGAAAAAAAAATAGAAGATGCAAACAAGAAAAATGGAAAAGGGACAGGGAGCATTTTCTATGTTTAAAAAGGGCAAAATCCATCAGACTTAAAATAAAAAGAGATTTGAAAAAAGTCAAATGGGAATACTAGGGACAGAGCCATCCCTAGAGGTGTGCGACAGATGTAGTCGCACAGGGTCTCGTGACTGAATTTTTTTTTTTTTTTTTTTTTTTAACACTAGAAAAACAGGAAATTTTACTCAAATTTTATAAAAATATTTAACACCAGAATTTTTATTTAGAAGTTTTAACCTATTTAATTAACCCATTTTTTCCTTTAGGTCCTTTAAGCTTATTTTAAAAATAAATTTCTGGTTTGAACCAAAATATATTCATTTGGTACGGGCCAAAATGGCTCCTCTCCATCATTCTAGTGTTAATAATAATAATAATAATAAAAAAAATAGCATTTGCATAAATTTTAAAGTAATTAGCATTCATTGAACAACTCACTTTATTTAAGATTTTTGTCCATTATTAAGTATATTACATTGGGTGTTTTAATTTCAAAACTTACACCAAAAAGGGACAATTAATTCTGCTCTTTTTCCAGCATACAATTTTATACTTATTAAAAATGCAACAAGTTACAAGTGTGGCATTTTTCAGAGAAGAAATTGAACTAGTTCATGCCATTATACTCAAGACAATCAAGTGGAAGAGAAACTGTGGGTTTACACAGGCCAAAATTTCCAGGCCTAGCACAGTCCGACCCGCGTGAAAACCTTATTCCACGACCTATGTAAAAAATTGATGAAATCAGGCATTACATGCAATAAAATAAGCACAAAAGATGCTGATATTTCTATAATAAATTTAACTTCATTTAATTATAATAACATTTTAAAATTAAAGATATTTTAATAATATTGCATGCATATTTCTGTAAAAAAATGTTTATTACATGATTTTTCAGGATATATATCTGCAATTCATTGAATACAGAATTATAATTCTAATCGTGGGGGGGGACAAAAAGTACCTCTTCATGCTCTTTTATAATAACGTTTTTGCAGAGAGACCCTCTAAGCAGTGGTGTAGTCGTAAAAAAAACAGAGGGTATACGATCTAAGCAGAGGGTATACGCTCAAGGCAGAGCGTATACCCTAGAGTGTATATACTATAGCTTTCTTGAGAAACAGAGGGTATACGGTGTTCCTGAAAAAAAATCCAGAAGGTATACGGCGTATACCCCCGTATACCCTCCACTACATCCCTGCCTCTAAGATAACTGTTCAACTGGAATTATATCTACTTTCCAAATATGAATGAAATTTTTTAATAGGGGTCATTTACATATTAAAAATAGTTCCAACTTTAAATTTTTCAAATGTAGCACTCACTTTTGATATTTTGAGTTTCTTGGATCAAAGAAGCCTGGAAAAAGGTTTAGTTTATGTACTTTTTCTTAAATTTTCATAGAGTTATGAAAGAAAATGTATTGGATTTTTTTCCATAAATTTCAAAAAATAAAATTGAGATCTTGCAAGGAAGACTACCGGGAACGTTCAATTAGTTACCAAAAAACTTATGTATAAATTCTAAATATAAAAAAAAATCACTTTAATTAAAATTTTATAATTTTTTTCCATTGCTTTCTAAAATTTTCTTTTTTGTAGATGCCAACAAATACAGTAGACTACTTGTTACAGCCTCAGACCTTTGAAAACTAAATTTCTCCATATCTCAAAAACTAATTATATGAAGGAGCTGTAAAAACACATAGCCATGTTTTCAATGACGCTGATTCTTTTTATGAAAAAAATGTGGATTATAATTTATAAAATTTTTTTATATAAATATATTAATAATTTTCATAATTAAAAATATGTTTTTGAATCGAAAACATATCTTATAATATGTATATATATAATAATAAATATGTTTTGAGTTTGTTCACTGTACCTTACTACAAGAAAAACATTTGAATTGGATGATTTTTTGGAAAGATATAAATTGAAGTTTTTTTATGTGCATTTAACATTAGCATCTTCAAATTTTGGCCTCTTCTAACTCTGTGAAGATTTAAGAAAATGTATATATTTTCCGAGCTACTTTGATCTTAGGAAATAAAATAAAGTGTCAAAAGTAGATGTTAACATATAAAAAATGTAAGTCGGTACAATTTTTAATATGTAGACGGCCCCTATTTCAAAATTTTCATCCATATTCGAAAAGTTGACACAATTTCCAGTTGAATGGTATCTGTCATAATCTCTCTACGACTTGGTAGTAAAGTATATGTGGGCTGGTGTGGTTTTTTACCACGACTGTGCATGAATACTTATTTTAAAAAATTAGAAAAGGATGGCTAAAAAAAATCATAATTTGAAAGCTCTGCAAGAAAAATAATTAGATTAAAAAAAATATTTCTTGGTAATTTGTTATAAAAAAATTTCTAAAGATTTAGTTACATGAAAGTACAATATCACTATTACTTAAAACCTGCAGAACCGACATGGGCTTCTGTCAGTTTTCTTTCCTGGAAAGAAAAAAGTCACAAGGCCAATTTGTTTCAGATAAAGCATGCTCAACTCAGCCCAGATGAAATGAAGTCCATGAACAGCCTGACCCGAGCCAGAAGAAAAAAGTTAAGCTAAGGCCCGGGAAGACCTGGAAAGAATGAGGACAGTTTCGGCCTGATCAGAGTGTAGAAAAATATAAGCCTGAGTTTGGCCAGAGCTTGGGTTTCGGGTCACATGCATATCCATGAAGACCTTTCAGATAAGCTCTGAGGCATCAAATTAAGCTCCAGATATGATGTTGTACATAACCAATCAGGGGTGCCATTTGAGGGGGATGGAGGGGGCGACAGCCCCCTCAAGGAATTTGATTTTTCAGAAAATTTATCAACCATCAATTGTCAGACTAAAATAAAAAAAAAAAAAAATGTAAAAATTGCTCGAACACTAAAACAATTTATCAGATTTTATTGTAATAAAAACACATGCATTAAATAAATGCTTTATAAAAAAATTTCCTATTTGAACTTTCTTAAGTGAGACGTATATCGTACTTTGGCTAATTTTAAAAATACATGAGAGACATTTTCTTTTATCAATTGCTTCTGAGCAGTGTACAACTGGATCCTAGGAAAACTAGTCCTCTCATACCTAGATATTCAGGGGTAGAGTTTTTTCAGATAGCTTTTTTTGCTGGAGTGTGTGTGTGTGTGGGGGGGGGGGGGGGATAGGAACGGACGAGTATAATTCAAGTTCTTAATTATCTGACTTTTTTAGATTATTAGTGTCACATTATATTTAATCATTTAATTATTTGCTTTAGTAAATCATATTATATATGGTACACTCTCAAAATTCTTTAACGCCTAGGAATGGAGTTTGCACGCACCCAAGAAAATAATTTCTTCAACCCAAAAACCGACAGACTTCCACCAAATCCCAAAGTAAAAAAAAATTGCTCCATATTTTAACACGTTTAAAATAAAGTAGTCTAGGATTTTATCCCTTAAGTACAGAAATAAACACATGGGTTGTTATTACTATGGGCCACACTTTGTAGTCAAATCTATAGTTTTTCATTTGAAAAATATTCAGGGCTTCCTTGTTAAAACCCAGGTCATCCCGACTCTGACTGAAAGAGATAAAGCAAAATCCAAGAAACTTAAAGTGTACCATACTCGCAGTGAAGATAATATGTCAACCTATCCTGCCGCAGGACTGTAATTTCAAGTAAATACATAATCCGCTAAAAAGATTTATACATTGAAAGGTAACGTGAACCGAAATGAAATAAAAGAAAATTAATCCATATTTTAATACAATTATTGTAAAATAAGTCTACAATTATATCTTTAATTTAAACTTTACCTTTTATGTAGAAAAATGAAGATATATATCTATAGAACTCATTAATGTTCAAATATGTAGCTTTTTCATGTAAAAAATATTCAGGATTTCTTTGAAAAATAGTATTAACATGAACCCACCTCATAATAGTGAAAACGTAATCCGAAACAATTAACACTTTACCTTACCTTTACTTGCAGAAAATCACTAATGAAAATTTTCTTATTGCTGTAGATCACAAAAGTTGCAAATTTCGTGACCTATTCATGACATTCGAGAGCTGATTATCTCAAGACTGATTGAATTTCATGATTCTTTTTTTGCGATCACCTGACGAAATTTATGATTTTTTCCTCGGCCGTTTCACAGAATTAACGATTTTTTTTTTTCTGCAACCGTTATCGAAATTGGGTTTTTTTCTCACGACCATTTCTCGAAATTCACAATATTTTTCTGCAACCAACTGACGAAATTCCATGTTTGCTTCTGTGATCTTTTGACAAAATTCGCGATTTTTTTTCACAATCCTTTTACAAAATTCGAGATTTTAGTTTGTACACCCTTTTACGAAATCTGCATTTCTTTTCCCAATCTCTGATGAAAGTAGCAATATTTTCCACGGTCATTTGGAGAAATTAGCAATTTTTTCCTCGATGATTTGGGCTTTTTTTTTTTTTTCAAAATTTGCGATTTTTTTCTGTGACCTATTGACGAATTGATTTCGCAGAATTCGAAAGAAAAAAAAATCGTGGACTTTTGCGAAAAATAAAAAAAATTCGCAGAATAATCACAGGCCCATGAAAGAATTTAAGGACACAAAATCATGCAGAGCTTTTTTTATTGTGCGGGATTTTCCATTTTCTGTTAGATTTGTGCTGTTTTGCCCGTTGTGCTATTCTGAAATTTCTTGTTCCTCAAAGAAAATTTTTCCTTGTTCATCAGGAAACTCTTGAAACTCTTACCCTGTAGTAACCTGAAAAGAAGAAGTTGAAAGGAACTAGAAATAAGTTCCATTTTAGACAGGTCTCAGCAAGTATAATTGTATGATGTTTTTTCATCAAAATTTGATTTTTTTCCCCTTTGAGAAAGAATTCTGTTATAGACAGGCTTCGTTTTCACAAGTTTTACTGTAATACATCACTTTTCAGACCTATACTATATAGAGTGTATGGTTTAACAGGCTTTGAGGATACCTGTAAAAATGGAACCTATGATAGAATCCTGTTTAAAAATAAAAATTTTTCATATTCAATAGATTGAAATTTTACCTGCTAAGATGGAAACCTGTTTAAAACGAAATATTTCATTGATTCTAGAGTTTCCGTATTCAAAGTTTTTACTGTTTTTGTAAGCATGATTCAGTTTACGTTTCTTGTTCGCATGGGGGGGGGGGGGTAGATACTTGTATTCTACTTTTAGCTGTATAACTTCCCTCAAAAAGTCTTTGCCCCCCCCCAAGAAAGTTCTGAAATGGCACCCCTGTAACCAATACTATACACTTGTGATTTATTTGTTATTTTGAATTTATATTAACCATTAAAAAAGACGGTACTGTTGATGATTTTAGATAAGCATTTTTTGAATGATTATTGATGATGTATCTATGTGTGGAAGGAAAGGGGGGCGGACAACTAGTTTGGGAGGAAACGGCCTCACAAAATTTCTTGCACTGGGTCTCACTTTCATTAAGGACGGCTCTGACTAGGGAGCATGAAAACAAAGTAATTAACCTTGACACACTTATCGATACTGTAAAAATTTTTTGTCAAGGGTTTGATTAAAACCCATTACAATCAGATTTTTGGTAGGGGTGCTTAGAAATAGAATTTTTTCGAAAAATGTAATTTATTGAAAATTGGAGAAGAGGCTTTTTTTCAGAATTTTATGGCATTATTTTTTCATATCCTGGCTAACACCCAAAATTATTACGGTATTAAGATTGATAACTAAAGAACGATCACATTTAAATAGGAATACAATCAACTAACATTTAATGGGGCATGAAATACACAAAAATAACAGTTGAATGCATAAACAGATGATCACTGCAAATAAGAATGACCTTTTGCATAATTAATAAATATCATGTAAAAGAGTGCAGGTATGCTTCTCTTTCAGTGCTGTAGTTGGGTGGGAATGCCGTTCCGGAAATTTGGTTTGTTACTGTAAAAAGAAAAAAAAAATGCATAAGAGCACAATTTTTTTTCTTTCTTTCAAGCAAAACGATAATTTATGCTAATTTTAAGAAAATCTGTTTCACTTATATTCATAAGCTATGTAGGACCTCCCTTAAATTTTTTTTTTTTGTCCTAAACCATATGTAAATCCTTGGTAGTGATCAGGGAGAAAATTAGCAGACGAGACAATTTGCTGTAAATCAGAGAGCACAGAAAACACCTCATCATCGTTTTTTACTTCTCGGATAGATGTGCTAGTAAGTAATACATGGATTTATTCCTGTTATTTCAATTTATTTTGATTCATAATACTGTGAGATTGATTAAATATTGCTTTTAGATGGATGCTATACAAATAAAATACTATAGAAACTAGAATATAATAATTATGTTAATTGTAAAAAGTCGGCATTTAGCTAAATGTTTTAAGTTGAATTTCGCCTTAGCAAAAATCCGGTAGCATCAAAATCTACTCCATGAACAGGTGTGTTCCCACAAATATTTTTTTCCAACTGCAATATTGTTCTCTTTTCTGTAATTAAAAATTGCAAGATTATAAGCCTTGCCTTTTATAATTTACCGATTGCCATCTAGATAATTCTATTACTGATCTCATACCATTATCGTTGATCATCGAACTTATGAACATTATTTGTGAATTTATTACAGCCTGTAGACTTGCATCTCATTGAGTTTATACTTTTTCTTTGGATGTTGCTCTTCATCCTCTCTCTCTCACATATACAGGGTGATCTTTTTTAAAGTGACAGTGTTTGGAGCGCCCTGTAGTGCGATCTAATAGCCAAAATGGCACCAAACTTGGTATTTAGACTAATCAAAACATGGAAAAAAGGATTCCATAAAAAAAAATTTAGTTCCAAAAGGCTAGGGCATTTTGTGGCGCTGCTGTAGCTTACAATAACGAGAATTAGCATAAAACACAGGTATCAAATAAAGTGCAAATGCTGTGCGATGACAGCGCCAGTAATAGGGGCTATAAAAGCAAGTAGTAGACAGCTCCGATAAATTATCTCAACTGAAGTAAATGAGCTCCAGTGGACATGCCTCTCACGTTACTGGAACGTGCGTTACTGATGAAGCTGTATTATATGAATCAATGTAATGCATCCGCAGCTCTTCGGGAATTTCGAACCAGAAAAAAATTACGAAAGAGGCCTTTATCGCTGAATGGTCTTAAGAAAATGATTAAGAAGTTTGAGGAAATGGGGCCACTGACCATTTGCGCTGGCAGAGGATGTAAACAAGTATCAGAAGGTGTAATAAGTGATGTGGCAACTGCAATTGTCGAAGGATCGCAGGGAACCATTGCTGGTACTAGCAGCGCCTGGGGTGTAGCTCGACAATTGGACATGAATTATTCCACGGTATGGAGAGTTTTGTGGCGCATTATTGGATTTTACACCTACAAAATCAGCCGCTTGCACGAACTGAAACCAAATGATTATGATAAGCAAGTGACATTCACTCTATCGTTTCTTGCCAGGGTAGAAATTGATGATGCTTTCCCATGGCACATTCTGTGGGGAGATGAGTGCCATTTTTATCTCAGTGGGTCCGTAAACACACAAAATAGCCGAATTTGGGCTTCTGAGCAGTCCGACACCGTGCATGAAATCCCATCAAATTCCCCAAAAGTCGCTGTTTGGTGTGTTTTCACAGCCGAATTCGTAATTGGACCATTCTATTAGACCATCACTCCGACAAGACCCAAAACGTGCACCATAAATGCAGGAAGGTACCACGAAATGCTGCAAACGTTTGTTATTCCACAACTTCAGCAAAGAAACCGTCTCCAACAGACAATTTTTATGCAGGATGGTGCTCCGCCACACATTAGTAATAAGGTAAAGCAGCTGTTGCGCAAAACTTTACTGATGATAGAGTCATAAGTCGGAGTTTTCCAGTTGCATGGCGCCTCGTTCCCCTGACCTCACGCCATGCGATTTTTGGCTCTGGGTTTATTTGAAATCTCAAGTTTATGTTGGTGGAGTATCAAATTTGTCTATTCTAAAGGACAACATAACAAAGACAGTGTGGAATATTCCTCGTGATATGTTACGTACGGCTGTGGAGAACGTTCTGCACAGAATGCACGGTGTTATTTCTGAGAACGGTGCTCACATTGAAGGTAGTCTAATTCCTCACCGGGGAAGTTAATGTAGCAAGTAAACATTAATAATTTTACTGTACGATTGTATGTGTTAGTATTTTTCTTTTCTCACATTTTATACATCGCAAAGCGCCTCAAAATGCCCTAGCGGTGATTTTTGGAACTAATTTTGTTTTTCACGGAATCCTTTTTTCCATGTCTTGATTAGTCTAAATACCAAGTTTTGTGCCATTTCGGCTATAAGATCGCGCTACAGGGCGCTCCAAACACTGTCACTTTAAAAAAGATCACCCTGTATATATATACAGTATACTCTTGATATCTCGAAAACCTCGATATGTCGAAAAACCATTTTCCCCCTTGATATTACATATTTATCTAATGTTAATTTCAATTCTTATCTCGAAGAGTTTTCTCTCAAAACCTTCGTATGTCGAATATTTTTCGAAGTGAAAAATCAATCAATTTCTTCTCTGTCGTTTGATAATGAGAAAGAACTGGGTGTTTCAGAACCATTACCTAGCGTTACTGCGGCCCAAGTTAAAGATGCTGTCCACGGACTACGACGCTTCATAGAATGCTCTGAAAACATGAAAAACGATAACTTTCAAAAGACATGTCGCCAGGCCACAACACTTGGCTTTTTTAAGCAATTCTATCAATATAAGTTCATTTATGCATTTACTATTTCTTTTCAATTTAATGTAATTATTTTCTACTATTTTAAAAATAAAAATTATCATTGCTGTATTTAAACTTATTGTGACTATAATTACATATTTATACTTATTCTCATCTATCATGACTCTAATTTTTATAAGATTATTCCATATCTTGGCTTTTACATGAATTTTTATGTTTGGTTATGACTTTGTTATCTCGAAAACTTGCTATCTCGAATTTTTTTTAGTGCCCCTTCGACTTCGAGAGTATACTGTATATATATATATATATCAGCTCAGCAGTGTCTGTTAATTGGAGAAATATTTAAATTTAGCTAGTGTTTTTATTAATCATTAAGGGGCTCTATCCGCTGCAATCTACATTTCCCAATCTCCGTTCAGACATGCTAAAAAAACATGCTAATTTGCCTCTTTTTAAGGCTGCAAGTGTAGAAATTCAGTAGTCATTTTTGAAGATAAATATTATTTAAAAAATTGGTTTTAAGAAATAAAAAGAACTTTTTGGATTTATAATTTTTTTTAAATTCTTTTTGAATTTAAAATCGTTTAAGTAGTTGCCACTATGAAACAAGGCAGCCGATGAAGCTGGTCAACCAACTCTGTCGAGTCCTTGGTAAGTTCTATAATCTATCCTTAATCACATCCTAATCTGTTCTTGAATATAAGCGCTATTGCATAACAAAAAAGCAAAATAAAACATATGAGGACGTGAATTTCGAAACTAGCTTTATTCAGAAAATCAAATTTTGAGAAATCGGGAAAAGCCTCTGACTGCGTCCATTCATTGTAAACCAAGATTTTACAATGCCAGAAATACACTATATAACTAGTTTTTTTTTTTTTTTTTTGCAGATTGTAGTGTTTTTTGATGCAAGTTCACCAATAGAATAGATTTATAGAGAAAACTCGATTTTTAAAATTTCGTACAAGGCGAGTTTTGAAACTCACGTCCTCATATATTATATGTATATATATGAAGGGTAGTTTTGGGATCTGTTGTTATAATCTGAAAATATGCAAAGAAATTTTCTGGAATTGCTTTCCTCCGGATGGCTGCAAAAGGTAGCTTCTTGCTTTTTTTAAATTAAAGCTACAAAAAAAAAAAAAAAAGAAAAATCTATTCATGTAGTGTTAACTTGGCAAGAATAACTTTCCGACTCCCTTTGATTAAGCAAGGCTTTTAAATGCAGTAAAAAGCAGTGTCTGCAGTGGGTGATCATTTTCAGAGATTGTAAACATGCAGCTTGTTTTTAAAATTTTTGAACAAACTTTCCAGTGAGCTAATGCAATCAAGACAAACATTTTTTCTGCGGGAAACGAGTATCACAATCAGGGTTGGCATGGCTTAAACCAAGTGGTTTTTTTCTCAAAAAAACCAATTGGTTTTTTTAGAACAAATCTAAAATAATATTTTCCTTTTTCCCACCATAATTTAAGTGTTTCAAATTATTGGATATAAATAATTTATACTTTTAACAGTATCTCAGCAGTCAACATGGGACATAGTGAGCCTAGGTCATGTTTGTATGCATGTAGAATGAAAATTGCATGTGTTGATGAACATATCTGGGACTCTAAAGAAAAAACTTAAAACATGTGAATTTAGCAAAGGTAAAATAGATTAAAAATATTCAGTATTTAGCATAAAATATTTTCATTTGAGAAAATGCAGATTATTTACAGCAATTAATATCATAAAATGATCTTTGAGTCAAGGCTGCAAAAGAAAATTTTTTTGATTGGGGAGATCATACCTTCAGTTTCTTTTTTATTCTTAAAGGATAAAGTTTAATTAAGAGGGCACTTAAAAATTGGGTGCCAGTTATAGCATTTCAATATTACCAATCTATTTTTTTCATTACTTGCTGAATCTAATAGTCAAAAATGTTGATTCAGTGTTATCGCACAAAAAACAAAATCGCAAGAAGTATTTGAATAGAAAAAATTCTTTAACAACCTCAGATTATTAATATAAAAAAGTTAACCATACTGGAGCTACTGTCTTGCAAATGAATTTATTTATAATTGTGAAATAATGATTAGCTCAAGAAAAAAAAATATTAAATGTTCAGCAAACTAGTTTTCACTTGAAAAAAAAAAAAAAAATAAATAAATAAAAATACTACAGTCAAGGTAGAGAAAATCCTTTATTGGTGTTGGCTCCTATAACCAAAATTGGACAGTAAAAAAAAAAAAAAAAAATGTTAGTTTCCCTTTTTAAATTCAAATTCTTTCACCTGTTTACTTTTAACTAAAATATGTAAATTCTCTATAATATAATCAAATCCACTACTTTGGATCTAACAATTAAATAGGGGGGGAGGACTAATCGAGATAAGTTTTGCTTGCATCTAAGCATTTAAAAAAAAAAAAAAAAAAAAAAAAAAAAAAAAAAAAATCATAAAAAATGCCTAAAAAAGATATTATTAATTTTTAGTTTAGTCATTTAATAGTAATGTGTATTATAACATAGTTTAGAAAAAAAGTTTTGCCTCTGTTTAAATGTTTTATTGGATGGCAACTTTTATAAAAACTACTGTCCATTTTAAGATTAATATTTTCGGTTGTCTAAAAAGCTAGTAAATAGATGTTTCTGCTTATTTTACTGTCACTTTTTTAAAAAACCTGGCAGTGTTTCAGAAGAGAAGTATCAAATGACAATACACAATACTTCGTGAAAGATGTAAAGACTCAACTGCAAAATGTAAAATCATTCCAAGAATTCCCTATAAAAATCTTTATTTTCAATAAAAGATTATAATTGCTGACACGGGTCACCACCGCCTGCAGCCGGGTATAAAAGGCATACAACGCACGCTTTGCAAAATCTTTTAATTTCACTTTCCACCACTAGGATGCATACGCTTTCGTAAACAAACCTATATCTGAACGAAACTCTGATTTTCAACCTATCTGTAGATATATTGCTCGACGGGGCGGGGACAAATAAGAATTTAAGAAATTTGATGAAATTTCTATTCAGAAATAATGGTAACCACCACTCAATTAAGAGCCCAATATGATCTATAAAAACCTCCAACATGGCTGCTTCACTGTATAGCAAGCAAGCTGCACACGCTCTGTAAAATATGTTAGTTCCACTTTTCACTTCCAGGGGCGCACTCTGTTCTTAACAAACCTATATCCGAACGAAACTCCATTATCAAACCTATTTGTAGATATATTGGTCCAGGGGGTGGGAGAATGAATTTAGAAATTTGCTGAAATTACTATTCAGAAATAAATACTGCTCATAAATTAAGGGCTCAATATGTTCTGTACAAACATTCAAGACAGGTTCCCACTACCAGTGGCACTGTATAGCAGGCATGCAATAAATTCGGAACATTTTTCTGTATTTAAAAAATTAAAAAGAGCAATGAAAAAAATGCATTTAAAAATTAAAAAAAACTCTTCTGAAAAAAAGAAAATCATTAATAGTATCAAAAATAAGAATTTAAATTCTATTTAAAATCTTGCTACTTGCTACAGTAGCACAAAGCATTCGAATGCAAGGACTTATTGTTGCCAATTTCTAATGGTAAAAGAGCTAGTAAGAAGAAACAAAATGTGTGCTAGGTTGTCAAGTTGGTTGCTAGGTTGTGATGTCATTTGAAGCTAATCTATTCTCTTAAATGTTCATTATTATTATTTATTATGTTTTCAAAGAATGTGTTTCACCTTCGTGCTAAAATTTAATGTTTAGTTGAAAAAACAATCACTCTCGAAACATTAAGCACTCAAATTGGTTTATTTAATTCTATCCCGGTTTACTTAATTATTTCTGTGAAAGTTTTATACAACCAACCAACCGAAAGCAAGCGGAAAGAAAGAAACATATTTTTGATGAGCGATGCTTTATAAACTATTTATTTTAACACAAACTGATTGGTAAAGTTATACGAATTGAATATTTCCAACTGAGTAAAGAAATGACCAGCCTGGGAATCAAACCCAGATCCTAGGTTTACGGGGCCAATGCTTTACCGTTAAGCTAACTGAGCTGACAACTGGCGAGCATATTTCGCTCAGATAACCTTATTGGTAATAACATCTGGTCTTTCATGTAGACAGCTCAACAGAATAAACCACAGGGAAAGGAACCCCATATAAACGACGAGTACGTAGATAAACTATTTATTTTAACACAATCAAGCTGATTGATAAAGTTATCATCCAAATTGAATATTTCCAACTGAGCATTTTTTCACTCAGTTGGAAATATTCATTTCATATGATGCTATATGAACAACCAACCGAAAGTAAACAGAGGGGAAAAAGGCATACATTTGATGAGAGAGTTCTGAATTTTAAATAATTACTCAGCTAATAATTAGAATTTTAAAATTCTGAATCTCAGGTACATCAGGAGACACTTTGGGCTAGCTTCACAAAAAGTTTGAGCCTCATATGTTCCGTACATTTTACTAGCCATCACAGACAGGCAGACAGAGCTACTTTGTTTTATTAGTATAGATAATTGAAAGTTATATTTTGTTTGTTGTTTCACTGAACCTTGGTAATTCTCTTGCAAAACTTTTGGTCACTGTGGAATATGATTTGGGTAACATTCTAATTTTAAGTGTGTAGTTAGGATAAGTATACCTTATACAGTACTATACAAGGTGTCTACTCTCAACGGTGTCCAATGGCTAATACTTAAACCGTTAGTCGTAGACATATAGTTCCAATTACAAAAATGTTTTAAATGAGGTAAAGAAATATTTTAAAAGCGATTTGGGTCAATGAAAAAATTCCTTAAAAAATTATGAAGTTTAAATTTTTAAACGGTCCCCCGGTCCTATAAGTTATATTTAGTAAAATTTTCCTTTTACACTGACAAGTAATACAAAAAAAGTCCCATTATTCTACGAGTAAAATTGACCCAGTAATAGCTGCTTAAAGTTGGGGCATATATTTTGCTGCAAAATAAATTTGTCGAAAAATAATTTCGTCAGATAAATTAAAAAATGGTCGAGAGTAAAATTAACATTGCAATATAAATTTGAAATCTTTAATCATTCTGACATATTAATGCAGAATATATAATTTGTAATAAACATTTAAGAAGAAAGAAAAAACAGAATTTTTGTTAAATAAAATGATGCTAAATTAACAACCTCAATTCTTTACAAAATGATACGTATTTTAAAATATTATTAGATTACACTAGCCTGCGAAAGTTGGGTTATGTCAGGTATTTTAGCTTTTGATAATTCATTTTTATGTATTCTGTACTGCTGAATCCGAAATTGACCTTCATTTTTTACCATCATATAAAGATTTTCACGTAAATTTTAAAGTTAAAAAAAGAAAAATTGTGAAAATTTGATACTATAAAATAGATGTGATTGTTCTGTTTTTAACTTTTAATGATTGATTTTTATGTATTTTTTTACCATTGAATCAAAAATGATATTCATCTTTAACCATCACATCAGGATTTTTCGACAATTGCAAATTTCAAAGTTAAAATTGAACCTCCTCCCCCATCTCATCGGACCACTCAGCTGTTTAGCTGCAAGAATCCCAGGATAAGCAAAAATATTGAATAAATTATAAAATAAAGTTTTACATGTGTTTTATAGTATGAGATTTTCACTATATTTTAACTTACACATTTACAATTTACAAAAAAATTCTAACGTAATGGTTAAAAATGAAGGTTATTTTTAGATTCAGGGCTAAAAAGTACGTAAAAATCAATTATCAAAAGTTAAAAATCACAGTAATCTCCTCTACTTTATAGTATCCAATTTTTCTTATTCTTTAACTTTGACAATTTATGATTTGTGAAATATCCTGACATGATGGTTAAAAATTAAGGTAATTTTCGGATTCAGTGCTAAAAAATGCATAAAAGTTAAAAAACCCAACAATCGCAGTCTTGTATTATCTAATCTAAAACTTTTTCTTAAACTTCTTGGCGGTAATCTCTCCGATTTTTTTTGTTATCCTGTAAAATAAAGTATAAATGGTAACTGCCGAAAATCATAATAATATTAGATTGTTATCGGATTTGCAACAGTATGTAAAATGTAATCTTGACTGGATATTTGAAAGTGAGTTAAAGTTTTGAACTGGAAAAACATACATACGATCGTTGAAGTAACATAAAAACTTATAAAAATAAGATAATTTTTGTTAAAAGAGACAGTCTCAAATCCTGACAAAATAAAACATATGTTATTTCAGCCAATCTGAAACTTAATAAATGTTAACTTAATCTTAATACTTGTACGATTTTTTTCAAAGCGCAGATACACATGAAATAAGATTTTCGAAAGCACTTGGTATGTGACCCCTCAAAGCCAAGCTGAACTCATTTGTTTTCAGAGCAGAAAAGTGGCATAAGTCATGCATTTTAAAAGCTTCATAACTCTCTCAATTTTAGTGTTATATGAATGGGACTTGTTTTGTCTTATTTGTCAGTGTAATAGGAAAATTTTACTAAATATAACTTATAGGACCGGAGGGCCGTATAAAAATTTAAATTTCGTATTTTTTTAAAGAAATGTTTTTATTGACCCAAATCGCTTTTAAAATATTTCTTTACCTGATTAAAAACTTTGTTGTAATTGGAACTATATGTCTGTGACTAATGACTTAGGAATTAGCCATTGGACACTGTTGAGAACGGATACACTGTATAAGAGCTATTTAAAGTTTATTTCTAATTACATGGTACAAAAACTTTTGCAATATGTACAAAATTATAAGAAGAATAATGAAAGATCGAGAATAGGGCTGTAGTGAATGTATCCCGCAAGGGAATCTAAAATTTCTTTGAAATTTTAATGCAGTTAAATTTGTTGGTTCCATAATACAGGGTGTACCAAAACTCATTGATACATTTTAAAATTCAATATAAAATCAAGCAGTTGTCATACATAACTGCGGTTTGGGCTAAAATGCTTCACACAATGAAAAGTTTTTGTCAAGCGAATGAAAATAATTAGTTCCAAACTTAGATGGCATCACTTGTCTATGTTTGGTTTCAAACATGCGTTTTTTCTGATTTTCAGATTAGTTTTGACACTATGATACAGAAGCGACGACTCCCGGCAAAAAAAGCTAATTGCATAGTTTGGTACATCAAAACTAATCTGAAAATCATAAAAAATGCATGTTTGAAACCAAACACATGCACAAGTGGCACCATCTATGATCGAAGTTTGGAACTAATCTTTTTTATTTGCATGAAGGAAACTTTTCATCACAAGAAGCATGTCCAAACCGCACTCCTGTACGAAAATTACTTGATTTTGTATTAAATTTTAAAATGTGTCAGGGACTTTTGGGACACCCTGTACATTTATTGATAACATTACACCAAGATGATGTAAATGTACATTTATTGTTAAAAGAATCAATTCATTGTAAATATTTCAGATAATTGTAAAACATATAAGGAAACTGCAGTATCAATAGAGAGCAGAGACTGACTTTTCAAGTTTTCCCTGGTGTACATAGTGAAAATGGGTTTCTAAATGAAAATAATTATAAAAAAATTTCTGTATCGATAAAATCTGCAGGTGAGGCAAATTTGTAATGTTTTTTCAGCATTACATACAGAAAATGGGCTCTGAATAAA
The DNA here is from genome assembly GCA_963932465.1 of Maratus speciosus. Lineage (NCBI taxonomy): Eukaryota > Metazoa > Arthropoda > Arachnida > Araneae > Salticidae > Maratus > Maratus speciosus. The sequence goes on along the minus strand of OZ010786.1, from coordinate 90,035,904 downwards.
ATTAGTCGTAGCTAGAATATACAAAAACTACCGTATTGGCAAATGTGATTTATGCTACTGATTACCTTTTTCATTAGCAACTTGTGTTCTCTATGTAATATTAGGAGAACATTAAAAAATCTGCCTTACCTGCAGATTTTATTGAAACAGTAATTTTCTTACATATGTTTTATAATTATTTTGACTCAACAACCAAAGCTGGGGAAAAAAAAAAAAATCTCCTTCATCGACCGATTTCATTAATACAGAAATTTTCATATTTATATTTTTTACAATAAATTTCATTTTGGTGCCAAATTTGCCTTACCAGCAGATTTTATCTATACTTCTGCATGGGATGTTTGCGAAAAATATACTCTTAAAGTAAAAATGAAGCACCATAATTTCCAGCATATAAGCCATTGCTAAAGTATGTCTGTTCCAAACTAGAAATTTTACTTGATAAATGAAGTCAAATTTAGTACCAACTAAAAATAAGTCACATTTTATTAAATAAAATTTCTGGTTAGAAACGAAAGTTATTCGAGCAGCGGTCTATATGCTGGAAATTACGATATTCAAACCTTATATACTATGTCGCATTAATGAAATCGGTCAATAAGACAGTCTTCTAATACATTTTTATGAGCATTTTAAGTTCCCCCTCCTTTTTTAATGCTAAAGGTATACATAAACATTCACGTTGCAATAAACCTGGATGGAACTAGGCTGTTTGGACAAACAGGTGATCATTTCCTAATTAGCTCTAAACTGCATAGAGGCTTATTACAATGAGTCTGAGAAAATTCATGCTTGGGTGTAAAAATTAGGTTCCAACAAGCCGACTCTCACCAGTAAATTTTTCACAGCCAGATTTCAATTAGCTTACTACATATACTACATGAAATTTTGAAAACTTAGGCTAAATGTTCAATTTTCATAAATTATGTGATCCTTAATTTGCATGTGATTTTTTGACAGATAATACAATCAACTCCTTTACATCTGCAATACATATTTGGATGTAAACAATGAAATTTACAGTTAATATTTTGAAAAAAAATCAATAAAGCTAACAGTAAACTTTTTATAGAAAGTTACTTTCTTTATTATTAGTTTGAGTAATCAATTTAATTCTTGCTCCTCTTTGAACCATAAATTAAATAAGAATTCAATTAACCAATAAATCTGCAGATCAAGAAAGCCCCAACGTCAAATTTTCAAGATATTTTAATTGCTTTACATAATATCTAATATCCTGCAATCCCCGATTTTATAATGATAGAATATATGTATATTTAAGCATATAAGATGTGCCAAAGGTTCGTTAAATCTAACTTTTACTAATTGTTATATTAAACATGATTCCATGCAACTATGTTCTTCAGCAGCTTACTGTTGGAAATTATTAGAATAAAAATTTACGTTCCTGCCAGGGCTGTGGAGTCAGAGTCGCCCATTTTACAAGCAGATCTGCATTGTCGGAGTCGGCCCATTTTTGAGTGAAAAAGTAGGAGTCGGATCTGTTAAAATTCCCGGAGTTGGAGTCATCCATTTTTTCCACAGACTCTGCAGCCCTGGTTCCTGCCCTCCTGAACCACCGTTGTCTCATTGAATTTGTTTGCAATTGCTATTAATTGTATCATTTTAAGATTCCAGTATATCTAAGAATGTGTTTTAAACTGTATTTTATTAGTATAAGTGTTTCACTGTTCAGGAGATTTTATACTATTCTAATAACAATACTGACATACCTGTCAACCACAAAACATCATTATTTTTTGTTTAAGTTCAATAAAATCTTATGTAACTAAAATAACTTATGCAAATATAAACTCCTCTTACAAGACTTGTATCAAATTTAAAAATCGTACATTTTTTATAATTCTTATATGGAAAAACCAGTTTTGGTAATTATTAGTATTAAAAAAAAAAATAGTACTTATCTAAAATCCTAATCTATTTCGACATAGAAGCATACCAAAATTCTCCCCAAAAAATGTGTTTGTGATTGAGTGATACTCCAAATAATCAAAAAATTAACTTCGCAAAACATATATTGAAATACAAAGATACCATATTAATTTACTCGGTATACATAACTTTGCTACATAAATGGATTATGCTGTTTAGTCTGCTGAAAAATGTAATAACAATGTGTAAAACTTAAAAACTATACTAAAAAAGTCATTTGGTCTAGTAGCTTAGAAATTATGCAGGTTTAAAGTTTGGAACTCCTAATGCTAAATTCATTTTTAACCATTGCAAAACATATTACAATGCAGATAGCTTTTTAAAGCATAATTTACAAACTAATAGGCAAAATGAGCTGTAATTTTAGATTTGCATGTTTGAAGCTACTAGAAATTGAATTCTGTTAGGTTACAACAATTAATATTATTTTTGAAAATTAATATCTTTTGAAAAAAAAAATTAATTCAGGGCATGAAATTTCCACTCACCAGCGGCGAGCAAATATTTAAGGTTGGCAAGTAAGTTTCATCTTTTAAAATGTAGTGCTTCAAATCAAACTATATACGCTCAGAATATCGTGTATCAATCCAGTGACAAGTGAAAGTGTTTTAAAGGAAGTGTTGGCCTCCCAAAGAAAAAATTCTTGAATTTGGGAAAGAAGAAATAAAGAAGCTCTTCGTGTATTTGAACCCAAGTCCCTTTAATGGAAAAGTAGATATTGTATTGGCAGAATTCAAGTTTTTGTTCCCTTCACTAACACTGAAAGATATGCTGGAGAAGTTTTACAGTGAAAAGTGTTCAGCAAGAGTTCCCAATTTGCTCCAAATTCTAACATTTTGTGCTGTTCTATCAGTGAGCACAGCTTCTAGTGAGAGAGGCTTCAGCTGCCACAATATACTCAAGATGCATGCAGGAACTCTCTGAAGACAGACACTGGATGATTTGCCCAAAATTTTTATTAATTGCAGACCTGCCAACCTTTGAGAATGAGAAATCGTAGCAGATAAAATTAAAATTAATCTGGAGGTTGGTTGGTTATTTTTCGTGTTTCGCAGTCATCTTTTGACATTAGTAAAAGGAATAAGGTTTCAAGCCTTTGAACTCAATACAGTGAATTTTTTCTAGAGAAAATTTTTATACAATTTTTAAGAGTTTCTTCTCGTTTCGAAGCTTTTTTTTTTTTTTTTTTTTTTTTTTTAAAACATTTGTAAAAGGATCCTGGTTCCAGTTTTTTAGCCCAGTGCAGTAAATTTTGATGAAATTCACAATTTTTTTCCCGCGATCATTTCAGGATATTCGCAATTTTTTTTTCGCACAATCGTAATTCACATTTCTTTAATCACAATTCTTTGCTGAAATACTCACTTTTTACCACGAACTTTTGACGAATTTTCCATTTTTTACCGTGATCTTTCTGTGAAATTTGTGATTTCTTACTGATCGTTTAATGAAATTTGCATTTTCTTACTGATCTTTTGACGAAATTCGCGTTTTCGTTCTGCGATATTTTACAAAATTCACGGTTTTACCACGATCCTTTGACGAAATTTATTTTCTCCTGCGACCAATTGACGAAACTGATTTTTTTTTACACGGCCATTTGTCGAAATTCGCGATAGTTTATCGCAACCGATCGGCAAAATTTTCGATGTCTTTTCTCGACCAATTAACAAAATTCACTGCTCGTTTCCGAGTCCTTTTGACAAAATTTGCAATTTCTTTCTGAACTCTTAGTGGAATTAGCGATTTTATTCAGTGACCAATTGAAGATAATCACTATTTGTTTCTGAGATTTTTGACGAATATTTTTTTACACGATCATTTGAAGAAATTCTCATTTTTTTCCGCGATCGATTCACGAATTAATTTGGAGAAATTCCATATAAGAAAAAAAAAATCACGGACTTCCAAGAAATTTCAAAATATATTCGCAAAACAATAATAGGTCTGTGGAAGAATTTGCAGAGGGAAATACTGCACAGCATTTTTTCCTTATGCAGGACTTTCCTTTTCAGTGTGCAAATCGTGAGATTTTGCACACTATTTCAAACCTTGTCTCTCAAAGAACCCCCCCCCCCCCCTCCAGAAATTCTTAAAAGGGCGTGCATCCCTGTTTCTAAGGAAGGGAATTCCTGTATAAATATTTACAAAAACACGATTCAATCGTGGTTAATAGACATAGAGAGGGTTTTATGTTAAGAAGTTTGTTTTGCAGTCTAGATTTTTTTCTCATGAACATTTTTTAATGTCCGAATTTTCGGACTAAAGAAAATTTTTTTAAACTTTCGGAAAGGAATACTTTGAAACTTTGTAAATTTCGAAACAGAATCACTCCTGAAAAATATGCTGCGCGGGATAAAAATCGAAACTAGAAACAAAAAATGCGTTTGTGTTTTTTGCAAAAAATCGTAGTTTAAGACCCATTTTCGTAGCATCGTAGTTTATAGGTCCAAATCGTAGCAACTACGATTTTTTCGTAGCAGTTGGCAGGTCTGTAATTGACCCACCCTGACAGAGTTTGACCCTACAGCTGCGACTGACAAGCGGTATTTCAGTGCAGAAACGCAGCGCTATACAAACATGAAGTGCTAAACGTACAGGAACTTTTTCTTCCATGACTTTTTAGCGGTATGTGACAATTTCTGTAACCATTGAAACCTTACTTTGAGTTAATATATCTATCTATATATATGTATTTGCATTAAATATGTTTAGATTTTTTGATTTCTACATTCTTTTAGGATTTCGGTTACCAGAAAGTTCTTCATACTACATCTGTTCATTTTAAAAAATGTTCATATGTTTCATGAATGTAAAATATTCTGGATTTAACAGACAGCTCCTTCTAACAATGGTCAATTTAAATTCCGTTTGTCATAAATAGTTCATTTTTTGGGCAGGTGTGGTGGCCGACGTTGGTCTCTGTATGAATGTAAAATAGTGGCGAGCAAAAATTTTAGTCTGGCTAGTGCCTTTTCAACTGAAATTTCATGCCCTGTTTTAATTGTAACCTATGAATTTTTCATTAAAAATCCATTTTTTAAAAACTGCAAGTAGTTTTGAATTATGCTTAAAAAACTACCCGTATTGAATCTGTTTACCATCAGGAAAAAATTCCAAACTTTAAACATGCATAATTCCAAAATCATTACACCGAATAATTTCCCATCTATTATTTTAAGATAAAATTTACCAAAGAATTTAAATATGATGTCAAAATTATGCGTTAGTATTGAAAATTTTAAAGTTGGGCTCCCCGAGACCCTCCTGCTCCAAATTTCTCTAACCAAATGAGGCCCCTTTCAAACTGATTGGACATATATTTTAGTTTTCTGAAATTCAGATATGTTCCTGAGATAGAGAAAAATGAGGACAACTTTTGGTAGACCCTATATATTTTATAAATTAGAAATTTTAGTATACTAGTGACATAAAAGATAAAAACATGATGTGTAACATCAAATGACAAGCATACATATCCAAAAAGGTTTTTGCATACAACTGTTTAAAGGCTTCATAATAGAACTCCTCTTTTAGTGCAAATGAATGAAAGAGATAATGTAAAACAGTAGCAGCAAAGTATGCACCATTCCTCTCTCCTTTTCTTTTATTGTGACCAGTGTTGTCAATTTCACAGATTTTTTTTTTTTTTTTTTTTAAAATTCTGATAACTAATAGAATATCTGAATAGTAATATGTGATTTATTTAGCTATATATTAAATAAAGCAAACTTTAATATACAGTGAATCTATAGGCTTCTGAATAAAAAAAAAAATCTGCTAAATTGGCAACACTGAGTCAGATGTGAAGGTTGAAGAAAGCTACTTTTTATCAAGCCTTGGAATAACTGAATTGTAAATTTATTTGGCTGCTTGGGATTTTCCTTATGTCGGTTTTTATAAGCCAAGTACTTACTAAAAACTACCTGATAAGCATGTTAATAAATAAAAAAGTTCATTTTATGAGTAATAATGATTCATCACCCCCCCCCCCCTCCTCCCACTTCTCCATGTAAAGACTTTGGCTGCATCTTTGAATTATTACACTACTTATTAATTTTAAAATAATTACTTTTGATTGATAAATAAATCATACAAATTGTAATTTTCCAACTGGTTGAAATAAAAAGTGATGTACTTTGTCATAAAAGAATAGGATCATTGACAGTGATAAAAAAAAAATATATATATATATATAAATATTAAGTTAATTTTAAAATGTTAATACTAACTCTTTTCTGTAATGTTAATCGAGAAATATATCACATCAAGTATTTAGGTGAGAGAGAAATTGAAACATTTATACAGATGTTTACAAATTGGTTTAAATCATTTTAATACTTTTACCTTCAAGTGTGCCCATGTAAAAAAGTTTATCTTCTCTTAAAATAATACATTTTGTAGAAATAAAATATTGCTGGAAAGACTTTCTTTGGCAAAAATTTAAATCAAGAAAGGTTTTCTATCGTTGCTGATATAAAAAAAGATATTTTATAATTGCATAATCCACATTTTTGTATAATGATAACTTAAGAATTTGTATTAATTTAAAATTTTTTTTTATATATATTAATGTTGTTTATTTACTTTAAATAATGTTGTTATTTGTTACTTTTATTAATGTTGTTTTCTAATAGCTTGCACATCTATAAACATTTAATTTTGTTTATATACTTTTACCCATAATTTTTGTAATATTAGTGTGTGTGTATCTTAAGAGAAATACTTAGCATGGGAATTAGGCTATCATTTACAGACACGTTTTACTTCTGAAGACCTATTCTGACTGATGCTATTGCTCTTAACCTGCTTTTCCAATAATAGCCCATTACTGTGTTGTACAATAGAGAAGTTCCTGGTGATGTCGGTGGTAGACATATCTTTTGCCTTACGGAGAAGGAAAAATCGGTTCTGAACAGGTTAGACAATCTAGTGGTAGGCAGTGTTTGCACATGAGGAATTGCCCTAAAACAAATATTCAGAAAAGCAAACATTTCTTGTTTACTCTTTTTTTTTTGCCTAACTTGCTGAAAGAAAATCACTTATCTACTATCTGTATTATAAACCAAAAATATGTCTATGAGTAATAGTGACATCAAATCGACAGTGGCAACAACCCAACCAATCTATTTTGTAATTTTTCGCAAATTTATTTACTCCCAATCATCATACAATTTCACTTTTTACACTGTCAAATAAGAAAAATAAAAAATATTTCAAAGGTTCTTTGTCTTAAAACTATCTCAATGTACTAATTTGTTATGGCTTTATAGTTGAGCATTTGTTTCAGGCTAATATTCTATAATGAAATTACTACTTCACAAATTTAACACATATTCAAACTACATGCTTAGACACTAAAATAATAAATCAAAAAAGCTGCTGTAAATAAGGAAATCTTTGGTGATTTCTTTGGCTATTATTCCTAGCATGAGGCTAAAGGGAAATACTGCTTTTAATGAATTCTAAAGCTTAAGTTGTATAATTGCTATTTTTTATTGTTGTGAGTGGGCAAGTAAAACATAAATATAAAAAAATCTATTGAAGTTTTCAATTAAAAATGGTTTTTGCCTATATTCTGTAACTTGAGTTGGGTCTCCTTGTATCTATAAAGCTCAATAAAATGAAAACTTCAAGTGTTATGTTTATTGTAATTTACAAACAACATTAAAAGAATTCATAACAGAAAACAAATATCACAACAAGATAATTTTTTTTTCTAAAACTTACTATTACTTAAAGTTAAGAAGTACACTACAATTGAAAACAAATTAACAAAATAAAAATCTTGTATCATACCATCAATAAAAGCACAGAATTCAAAGCTTTGAATTAAAATGTTTTGACCTTATGCGCAGCTGAGAAGTAATCAATACAGTTTTCTTGTCATACATATTTTTAAAATAGCCTAAGTAGTTATTGATGATAAATGTGTCTCACTTTGAGAATGTTGCAATAGCAAGGTAAGGCTTTAGCAAATGTTGATAATTATTAATTTTTATGCTTAAAGCATTTATGTTAATTAAATTTGATAAGCAATTTTTGAAATTTTTTTTGTCTGACCTAAAATTACTGCCTCACCCTTACCAGCTTCCCTCCAATAGAGCTCCTGGTTTTAAATAGTAATATAATCAGAACCCTACAGATTTTTTTTACACCATTGTCTAACTTGTCTAACTGCTATGGAGACTGAAATTTTATGTAATTCCATCAGTATGCATTTATGGTAGTCATTGTAACCAATATTGTTGCAGTAGTTACTAAAGATACTTGATGATTTTTTTTTAAAAACATTAAATGATTTTACATATTTCATGATTATTTTTTAGCATTAAATTATTTTACATATCCCTCAGCATGCTTCTACAGCAACCATATTAAAACAATAATGAATCTGGATCACAATACTTAGTTACATTTAGGGCCGGGAGGCAAACTGAGTGGTTGCCCAAGGCTACTAAAATTTTATAATGCACATAGCAAAAATTGATTTGCACCAATTTTCAATCTTTAAATATCCCCACTAGCATGAAACATATATTAAAAATATTCAAAAGAATATAAGTTGAAACTGGTGTGAAACAGTAAGAACTAAAAGATCTTCTTAAAACACCATCAAAAATTTTTATCTGATGTATTTAAAATTTTTATCTGATGCATTTAAAATTTTTTAATGGTAAGAAGATCTTTTAGTTCTTATTAAAATATTGTTTTTCTGAAAGTTTGGCTGTTTTTTTCTATTATTTTCTTTATATCTTCTTTGAATCATATTTGTGTTGATGCCCTTAACATGCCTAAAATTTTTGAATCATTACTGCCTATTATTAATTTTTTTTTCTCCAGATTTCTGGAATAAACTTGTTAATGAAGAATAGGAATCTGCATTTTCTGTTTGTCGACTATTTATTTTAATAACAAAGTAATTTTCATGTAGTATCTATGTAAAAAACTTTAATTATACATGTTTTTGCTAAATATTTATGTATCATTATAAGTTGACTTTGTTCAAATTTTGATCTATTTTTTGTTTTTATAGATTTATTTTTAATTATTCATACAGGTTGTCGAAATTGAAACGCAAAAATGTGTTAGTAAAGGCATCTCTTTGTTGTATTTTATGTTTGGCTGAATATTAATTGGCATCTCTACAAATTTGTCTTGGTTTTGACGAATACCTTAGGGTAAGCTTTTTCTTAAACAATCTTCTTAATAAACTTCTCTACTCCTTAACCTTCTCAGTGCCGTGAGCTGGTATATCCATTCTCTAAGCTGCAGGTTTCACCGCAATAGAATAATTATTCAAACTGATATAATTTTACAGATATGATGCAGTTTTAAAAAATAGAGTAAGGATTAATGTTGTCAATGATTATATTCATATACATAATTAAGTTTTTTATATTGTATTGGAAAAATCATCTTTTTTTAAACATTAAGTTTTTAGGCTAGTTTATAATGTGATTGATGGGATGACTTGCACTAGCTGCTGCTGCTATTAAGATCTTTTAACTTCAAAGAGCCACTTCAAAATTTATCTTTACTTGTGCTAACTTGTGTCTTTGCAATTGTTTATATAAAGTTTGTCTAATTATACTTTAAGTATTTGTATTAATTTAATCTGACATTTCTGGAATTGTTGAAACAATGTAAGAGAAAATTGTTTATTTTACTAACACCTCATTAATCCTTGATAATAAAAATTTTCACCATAAATATCTTTACACCTAAGGCTGCTAAAAGCCCGGCATGGTGCTGGTTATATGCATACTGGTTTATGACCATTATGCATTGATAAATGTTTATGCAAATTATAATAAAGCAAGTACTCACTGTTAGATTGAATAAAATTTCACGAATCCCACAAAGTTTAGATAATAGACTCTAAGCCGTTTTAGCAGGGTGCAGCACCCCATTTTATTTCTTTTATGCTCCTGGCGGCCCTTTTAACACTTCTTATGCAGCCTGTGGTCTTTAAGAGAGTTTCACAGTGCTCAATTGCTCTTCTTTATAATCAAAATCCGCCATCTTCTTTTCTTCTATCAGCATTTGCACAAAAGCAAGTGCATATTTTTCTACCTCGTCCCATTCTTAGCGATGTGATGACAAGAATTTCAAGCATGGGATGTAAACTAATCGGGAATAGGATCGGATTCGTATTTTTATTCTGCGCAATTTTCCCAGCAAATTTACTTCAACTCTTCAGGCTTTGCGTGAACACTCTAGTGAGCAGTACAGTTTGCTCTAGGAAAAGCGATTTTTGCTCAAATGATCTCATGAAACACTGCAGTTGAAAGTTGATGCTGTTCCTTTAGGCATGATTCTGTTTTGTCATGATGAATAAAAGTGACAGTGGATGGTTCACAATTATGTACGAAAATCGCGTTACTGTGAACTGCGGGGGGAAAAGGGCAACCCCGTCGAAACACACAATGATGAATGACTTAAAATTTTACCCAAATAATAATTTTGTATTTCTTATTTTCCCATATTTTTTCTATATTTATAATGCGATTCTCATTACGAATTAAAAAAAATATATATATATTATCAAAAATTACCCCAGTATGCCCATGTATATTTGCTGGGCAGCTCCCTCCCCACCTTTTGAAAAAATAAGAATTTCTGCAAATCCTGTTAAACATTTTTTAAAGGGCACCATGCCATGCCCTTTTTGTTTTAAGTGCAAATGTGCTCTGCCCCTTTTACCAGTAACTCCTTTGCACCCTTTGTTTGTTTCAAAATAGTTCTTTTCACTCTGGCAAAAAAAGAAAAAAAAAAATGTGACTTTGGAAAACAGAAGTTCTGTATGATGATTCATTAACGAAGGTCAAAGCCAACCCAATATTAAACAATTATTGCCATCATTATTAACAATAATTTACATTAATACAGAATATAAAGAAACACATTAAACATAACTTAACTGAAGTACAAAATGTGGTACATTTTCTAATCATTTGAAAATGTATTATATCAAAGGTGTACAAATTAATTTTTTTAATGATCATATGAACTGGGACAATAATACATTTTAAACATTTCCCTAGCAATATTCGATAGCAAAGAAATTTTGACGTAAGTTACTTCCAAAAAATAAAGAAATTAGACAATAATAAACACGAATATTCAGAGGAGTATGTTAAAATATTGCCAAATTATTGTTTCAACTATTTTCATATTTGAAACATTGTTCATCGACATTTGCCTAAAAAACTATATACAGTATGGAACCAGTTATCCAGAATGATATTTCCAATTCATTGATTTCAGAATCTTTTCAGAAAAAAAGTGCCATATAGTGCTAGTTTGACATGTGCATTGTTTGATACAATATAATATGCATAGTATAACTTGATGCCAACATCCAGTGTTGATTTCAGGGGGTGGCCCGGGGGAGACATTCCCCCCCCCCCCCCCCCACGGAGCAATGAGATGTCCCCCCGGAAGATTTGAGATTTTGTGTTTTCAATGGTCAAAAAGTGCAATTTCCCCCCCGGAACTCTATAATGTCCCCCCCGGAGCCACAGAAATCCCTCCCAGAGAAAAGTGTCTGAATTCAACACTGCCAACATCTAGTACTTGAAATAGAGGCATATTTAGTTAGATATTTGACATTTTGATTTTTATGCAAAAGAAATATAAGAATTTTATTTCCAAGATATACCCATAAATTGTCTTCTTTCAAACTCCAATTAACTTTTGATCTTGTTTGGGCTGAATCTTAATTTGTGTGATCTAATAGTCAATTTGAAATCAGAATCAATGCCACAGACACATATATTCTATCAATCTGATCAAATGGATGTTGCTTTAAGGCCCAACTAGTTATCCGGAATACATATGACCCCAACCATTCCAGATAAGTGGTTCCATACTGTATATGCAATCGAAACAAAAATAAAAAATGTACAGTTATATTAGAAATAAACTTACAAATGATTTGTACATCTATGCAAATTTGTACTAATAATATTTTTTATTTTTTTGGCCTGAAGTAGAATCTTAATTTTATATTGACATGAAGATTCAAAATTTTTTGATACAATGGAACTACAGACTCCAGTAGCAGAGACATAGCATACAGTGCATAGAAAGCAGAAACAAACAGTGCATAGCAGCAGGCATTATTATTGCATAAAATTGAATATCCTAATTTGTCTGTATTTGAAAGCAACAAATAATAATGAATTGTTGTTATGATTTCATGTGTTAATTTGTGATGAAAACAAAATAGTACAAACTTTTTAAATGCTCCTCAACCCTCCCCCCCCCCCCCAAATTTCCAGTAATATAATGATTTTGGCAATCTGGTGAGATTTCTTGAATAATTATTATTAGAACACGATAGATTTCATGTGTTAATTTGTGATATAGTATAATAGTCCAGGCTTTTTAAATGCCCCTCTTTTTTTTTTTTTTTTTTTTTACAATTTTCCAGTAATATAATGATTTTGGCATTCTGATGTGATTTCTTGAATAATTATTTTTAGAACAAGTATAAGAAACGGTGCTTCACAAAACTATGTTTATATGCCTCTTCTTTCATAATATTGTAAAAATATACAAATATTGTTTAAGAAAGTTATTTACAAAAATTCAAAACTTTGAATTAACTAGAATACAATGATTTTTCAAAAACAGTCGTAAATCTTAAAAGGGGGGGAAAAATTATATACAAATTACAGTTGCACAAAAATTAATAACATCCATACAGGTCAAACGAAAAATAAAAAAATTAAAGAATTTCATACTTTTCCTTGAAAACTGAATGAAAAATCTGAGATAAGAATAAATTTGGTTCTATAAAATAAAATTAGACAAGAATTTTCGTGTTATGCAAATATTCTCAAAAAGATTTTTTATGTAATCTTTTAAAAATAGATATACACTAACTTTAATTCAAAGAAAACAGAATAATTTTATAGACAAAACATCAGCTACTAATATTATATCTAAAAATGTGCAGGAACTAATATTAAAAATATCAAACTACATGAAATTTATAATTAAATTTTCTATATTCACACACTCACACACAAAAAAAAATCTAAACAAGCAATATTTTCAAGAATGCATATACCTTATCATTTTGAAAAGGAGAAAGGAAAAAAAAAGGTAAACATAGCAATTTCCATAATTGACAAAAATACTAATATTACTAACTAAAACAGTCAATTATAAGACACTCTGAGTAAACAGAGTTGATATCATAAAAGAATTTTAATTCAAGTTTTGGAAAAGGAATAATATATTTTTAAATAGATTCTTTCCTTCTAATCTTGGTTAATAATTGTGAAGAAATCATTAGCATATGTATTATACATTTATATTTTGTATTTATATAATCGTATACAAACATGTATATAATGAAACTCGGGAAGAATTCCTTATCTTGTTCCAGTTGGTGAAGGAATCTAAAATGGCACTAATAGGCCGTTTTAGCATCTTAATAAATTTTTCAAGATGACAGAAAAACATGGTTTTTAAATATTTATAAACATATATTTTTAAATTATAAATGTTTTATATATGTGTTAGTTTTATGTATATTATATATGTAATTATATATAGATATACATATATAAATACATATTATATACACATATAAATAAATACTATATACTTATATAAAATATGAAACAAAATTATAAAATATATATATATATATTTATTATACACGTGAAATTAAAACATAACATTATACTACAAACGATAATTTCATATACATCTTAAAAAGCACAAAAAGTATAGTTACATAATATAGTTACATCTACAGAAAAATATCATTCAAAAAAACCCCAGAAAATTATAAATAAAAAAAATTAATTATTAAAAAAAGTATTCAAAATTATTACTTATCCACCAGTAGCATTCAAGTAATAAAAAAAAGCACCCCAAATGCTAGAGATCGCAACAACCACATCAAAACATTTTCCATTTGGCCAAAAAAAGATCGCCATAAAAACCAGAACAGGATACGGAACTCTTCCCTGAAACTCTATTTAAAAATTACAACAAAAACTAAAATTATTTTAAAATCTTGTTTGTAACATACTAGAAAAACTAACCACTGTCAATATCAACAACAGGTAAGGGCATTTAAATAATAAAAAGCAATACTTGTTTGTTATCCCGTCGACCAAATTACTGTCGCCAAATTGTAAGATTAAATGCCAATAATGGTTGATCGTAAATGTCACATTCACTTGACAACACATGTTTATGTCATCAAGTGATTTTTATTTCGATGTTTTAGTTGTATTTTTATTAATGTTATACTAATTTATTTGTTCTTTCATTGTTTAATATAAAAATTATGTCAATTTGTATAATTTGGCGAGTAGTTTGACGATTTATATAATTTGGCGAAATAGGTCGACGGGATAACTAACAAGTACCTAAAAAGCATATATTTTTGAACATTTACATGACATCTTATTAGAATGAATAAAACAAATTTAGAATTATAGTTTTAAAGAGTCAATTTTCGTAAAATGTACTGCTGATCCAAAAGTAAAAAGAAAAATATACACAGTAGCATGATGTGTTTTTCAGAGAAATATACAAGTCATATTAGTTTATGGTACTTCTTTATTATATATGAGAGGCAGCAATTTCGGTACTGCTACAATGCTGACTGTTGTAGATAAATGTAACTCTCTTCTGCCAATAAATTTTTTGTTATTAAAAATTATCATGCTTTACTGTGTAAATTGTATCATGTTATCAATATTTTTGCTTTTTCATTACTTTTGAATCACCAGTATTTATAAACTGGAAAATTTTCTTAAATATATTTCTGTGAATGTACATATGAAGAATAAGTAACAAATAAACCGAATAAACAAAGCAACATCAAACATACATAACGTTGGCCGAAATACTGCCAGTACAGTACAAAATCCAAAATCTGGAATCCTCCGGACCTCAGCGATTCTGAATTTTGGACATTTCCGAATTCTGGATCATTTACAGTTTGTCAAAGAAAAAAAAGAGTAATCTAACACCCTCCACTTCTTCCCCCACTCTGCAAATTATTTACAGCAAGAAAGCATTTGTAATAATAAAAAAAGTTCATACTAAAGCAAACATTTTAAGACTTTTTTTAGGTAAAAAAATCACAATTACAACAAACTTGTTTTATGCGATTTTTAACATTTTTTTTCAAATTTCGTGGCGATTTTCCCACATTAGTAAAAGGAATCCGGTTTCAGTCTTTTAGCCCAATATGGTAAATGTTGACTATTTTCAATAAAGTTAATTCGAAATTCATTAAGCGATTTTTGTATTTTTCGCGAATTTTAGAGTGTTTTTGCATTCTGCTGCGCTTTTCTGAGATTCGTAAAACAAATTCAGTTTAAAATTTTCCGATTAATATAGTAAATTTTGCCCTCAGCAATTTTCTATGTGATTTTTTGTGTTTTGTGGTGATTTATTTTTATCATTCGGGAAGAATTCCTGATATGCAGCTGCATGCCCACCTTAGTAAATTTTGACTCAGCCATTTTTTAATTTTTTACCGATATTTAGTGTTTTTTTCTGTGTATTTTGAGGCAATTTTTTCACGCATGTAGTAAATTTTTTCCTCTGTGATTTTTGGAAAATTTTAGCGGTTATTCATGCGATTTTAGCAGGATTTTTTTTTCCCGACGAAAAAGAAAAAACGCTGATTAGCAAAATTTCTGGATTTTGGAGATTTCCGAATTCAGACATCCGGATTTGAGATTTTGTACTGCATAAAATGCTTCATATTAACTTTTTAGGAGAAAATTCTATAAGCAGGTATGTCACAATTGATATTTTTTCTTGGTGGTCTAATTTCACTGTTGTAATCTTGTTTGTTTTTCAGACTATTATATGAGGGGTAGTACCATACCATAGTAGACCAAGTCCATTTTGAAAAAAAAAATAAAAGAAAAGAAATAAAATAAATGAGATAGTCCCTTCAGAAGGTGCATAAAATCTTTTTTAATCACTCCCACTGTAAACCAAGTCTGTAAACAGATGGCATATATGAGAAAGTATGTGAAAACAGACATGGTTCACTGTGGAAGTGGATAAAACAGATTCATGCACCATCTAAATGGACTCTCTCTTTTTTTTTTTTTTTTTTCAAAATGGACTTTATATGACTTATTCTAAATGGATTAATATTTTCCCAACTATTGATGGTAATTCTTGAAATTAGGTTTTCAAGCATGTTATGAGTTTTCCAAATTGTTTACTTGAACATCTTTTTTCTTATCAAACTGTGAAGTTTTTTTTTACAGTATTATGAATGTGTTGGAAATGGAAAGTGCTTCATAATCTATGTTTGACACATGATTTTTCATTCTTGTTGGAGATATCTTCGGTATAGTTTGTTTTGGTAAAATTACATATATTTGGTTAAAACTAACTAATTTGGTGAATTTACACATTTTTTGAAACATTCTGTAAATATGCAAACCTTTCTTAAAATGTTGACTGTGGTTATCGACAACCCTTCCATGTTCACTGATGCATGTATCGACATGACTACTATTATTTTTTAAATCAATCCCCACTTATCCAGCATAGTTGAAGCACATTGCACTAATTCATATGCATAGAGGTGTTCAAGATGCCACCGCTGCAGAATTACTGTTATTTTTCAATTTGTTATGTATATTTGCACTAAAACAAACAATTTCATTCTAGTTTATTTTATTAGAGGCCTAATTAATAAATTTTTTTTGTTGGTTTTTCTTGAGTATTACAGGGGACAAAAATACAATAAATATATTATAGTCTTTTGTCATTTTTTACAAAATTGTTAGTAACTTTAAAGCTAGAAATAGCTGTCGATAGCCGAATCACAAGAAGATTGCTTTTTCTAATGTGGCTGTTGACACCTTCCATTTTTCCGAAAAGGGCATGAAAATTGGGAAAATACCTCATATATAAGCAATGTGCAAATAGAAAAGATTTTCTTTTTAAATACGATTCAGCACAGGGCATTGATACAGGTCTAAAGAAACCACAGTCAACGTGTTAATAGAAAATTGTTCTCATACTCTTGCACATTTGAAACAATCACTATTTTGTTGACAACCTCATTATTGTTTGATGCCAATTATTTAATAACTGCTTATAGTATTTTAGCCCCTACATTTTAATATATAGGTATTAGGATATATAGGTAAGTACATTTAATATATAGGGGAGAGCAGGGCAATATGAACCATCCCTACAATTTTTTAAAGGCTATCTTCCAGGCTAATTGATTACAGCACTGGATTGGTTATTTATAGCCTTAAGAGCACATTTTTAGCTCAGAAAAAAAAATATATATCCAGACTGATTGTTTTGTACTTCTAAAAGTAAAAAATTTCATCATTATATTTTTCTTTTTTTATAATTAAAGGTTATAGATAAATAAGATAAAACAGCTTTTTGCAAAGATAAGATACTTGTTTTTATTTAATTTTAACGTTAATATGCTTAAAAGAAAGCTTTAATAATATTATTTAATGCATTGCACAGCATGGGGCACGGTGGATCACAATCCACTCTGCTCCTATGCTGCAGAATTTTTAAAATATTTAATTAATTGCTCATTCTCTAAAAAGAAATATTTTTAAAAATAATTATTTAACTGTAAAATAAGATAAACAAAGAAAAATTACAATTTATTTAACATAATAAGAAATAGTTTCTATTTATTGCATTTGAAAAATATAAAAGTAGCATATATTGACTGTAGCCTGTTATTACTGAAAGAATTTGACAGGTTCAGTTTTTTTTTTAAATTTAATTGGCAACTTCATCTTATTTGCAATTGTTCCTGTATCTTAATCTGTTATTATTTTTAAAATATAATAAATTTTTTTTGATTTTTTCTGTATATGAATTTTGTTTCAAAATGTTACTTGCAAATTTATATTATTATGTTATTTTGGAGGTAAAGGAGAAATAAAGAGGAATTACATTAATGAAAAATAAATTTATATTGTATTTCAAATAATACATAATGGTGGATCACTGTGCCCCTCTTCCGGGACACAATGGTCCACTTTACAGGTGCATAATTTATTTTTTTTTTTTTTAATGTATTGGAAATTATGTTCTGGGCATGTAAAAAGGTTTCAGAATATCTAAATAGTAATATTTTCAGGCAGATCGGTCTCTCCGTTAAAAAGAAAAAACATTTACACTGCAAAAGTGGTCCACTGTGCCCCAGTCTCCCCTATATTAAATATTTTAGTTTTACCTTTATAAACAACTATCATAATTTTAAACTTTTATGAATAATGCTTTAAACAGGTTTGCTACTCATATAGGTTAATAAAATTCTCCAACTTTTCCTAATGTATTTTTAAACATTTTAGTCTAGTAGTGTAGTGTGGGCTGGACACACTGAGGGTAAAATAAATATTTTATCACTTAAAAATACTAATATTTTTCAAATACAGATAATATTGATTGAAATTTCCATTTATGCATTACCCCACCCCCACCCAAAAAAAACTTGCTCTTATGACAATAATAGAAATTGCTTTCCTTAATAATTTATGATAGTTACAAACCTTCAAAAAAAGTTTTTTCCAAATTGCAAAAGAAGAAGAAAAAAGTTACATAATACTTTTGCATTGACCCATAGTTCACTTCAGCAACTGTCAACGTTAGGCTAAGGGAGAAGAGAAGCTGACATTTCATGGTAAGGGTTGAAGAGATTTGAAATGATCTATTAGTTACATTATTATTTTATTCCCACTTGAAAATAACAAATATTGCTGAAAATTTTAAAAAAATACATTAATGTCAAACTATATAATATGAACTTTAAAAAGTTCACAGTTTTCTTAAAAGGTGACAAATAATAATAATACAGATGTTACAAGTTTAAAAATATACAATTATTTAAATTTCCGAGTACTTTTGGTCTGCAATCCCATAGTCATCGTCAGGGAATATTTTTATAATGAAATAATTATACAATATAACATCTTTAATCCAGAAACTTCTGTAATCCAAACATTTTGGTGCATTTATTTGTTTTATTTTCAATTAAAGATCATAGATGGCACCATAGCACACCATATATGAATGTACTTCCAAAAATAATTAAGAAAAAAGAAAAGACTACCTAATTTACTACTTTTTTTTTTTTTCCTTTTGAAAATTGTAAGAACTTTTTGAATTACATATGTAATTAGTATAGGTGTCTTTTTTTAATATTAAGCTGTAAAAATCCAGAATAAATGGTAATTTTACTATTTTTCTTTCTCCAAAGATAAGAAGATGGCGCCAAAACATGGCAAAATTGTATTGTATTTATTATTTCTTTTAAGTATTTAATTTGACTTACTTTGATATTTGTAGATGCTACATATTTCATTTTTTGTAACGTTAGTCTTGTATATATCACTATTTTAAATTAATTGTAAGTCTTATTTAAGATACTCATTATAAATTTTTTTTGGTTTTAGAAAAAAAATTTAAATTTTTTTTCAGGATATGTCTGTTTGTCTTGTGATTTGTATTACAGTATTTTCGAGTGTATAGCCCGCGGGTTATACAAGAAAAAAACATTTGGAATAGCCGCTGCGGCTTATACATGGTGCGGATGATACAACGATTTAAAAAAAAAAAAAAAAAAAGAAGAAAGAAATGGAAATTGTGATTTTTCTCTTTAATTTTTAAACCCCAAAAAATTTCAAAAATCGTCGAAATTTGTGAATTTCTTTTGCTATGCCGCGAAATTTAAAGAATTTTCCGTATTTGTAATGTTTTTTTACTGTTTACATGCTATTATTATTTATTTCTGTGTTTGGAAATAGCGATATTATTGGTTTGTTTATGACGGACTCTGAAACTTCCGATTTTGAAGGATTTTCCTATTCCAGTGATTAAAATAAATATTTTTGAGCGAATTGCTATATGCCTTTTTATACAATAGTTTTGTATTACTTATAGTAATTATTGTTTAAAATAATAATAACACATTTTCTATGTGGTAAAATGCCAGCAAATTACTATATGCCTTTTTATACAATAGTTTTGTATTACTTATAGTAATTATTGTTTAAAATAATAATAACACATTTTCTATGTGGTAAAATGCCATTAATAGTTCCAGTTGTATATTACATCATGTTCTCTCAAAGTAACTCTTGTGATAATGTACTTATTATTTGCTGCTGCAATTCAAAAAATTGAACTGGGATAAATGGTATTTAATATTTGCCAGAAATGTATGCAATTAGCACAATAATTACATTTACTTTCTGACATGAAAAAAAATATTGTAGAAAAATTTGTATGTTGTGTTGTTTATGATGGCTAATTATCTATGCGAGGGAAATGGGCCTGAAGGGGCGGGAATGCCCTCCATGGGGGTCTTTTTAAGGGAACCTAACCTGTATTTATGTAAGAAAATTAAAGTTTAGAAGAAAACAGCAGAAAACTTCGAATGATTAAGCCGATGAGCATGATTGGGTTCGAACCCAGGACCTCCCGTCTACCAGCTTTTGAGAGCAGAAGCTCTCGCCCACTGGTGGGCCGTAGAAAAATTAAAATATTTCTTGAAAAGGGAAAAAATGTGAATTTTTTTCCAGATTAAAAAATAATAAATAAGTTAAAATTCTAGTTTTATTATTATAGAATTATTTTAAAAAATATTTTAGTACCGTAATGCCGCGGCATTTACGTGTTTTAAATTGAAATTTCAAGCGATATGGCGTTTATGCGCAATTAAATTTTTTTTCCCTTCCAAAAATTCAGATACCAAAGATCAGAAATTTCATATTAATGAGATTTTAAAATAATGTGGGCGAGCCGAAATTTTCAGACATAGGCGATCAAAATACATTGGCCCTGCCTGGGATAAACTTTTAGCATATATGCTAAAAATTTGGCCCACCCAGCCAAGAAAAATCAATTAAATCAAGTCCGGCGTAACCAGACTCCATTTTTGATTGAAAATTAGATTACTTCTAAATGAACATTATCCTATAAAAAAAATAAATAAATTAGAGAAATTCATTTAAATGATGACTCATTAGAAAACATAATGCAGTTTAAAATGGAACAAAAATATTTAAGAAAAAATAATTTTGAAGCTGTATAAAGATTTTTTAAATATATTTCTCTATAATTTAATAGAATGAAATAAATTTATAAAGCTTTCGTCAAACAAAGGAAAAATTTCACTGTTATTTTCGCTAAAACCTGCCGGTCTAACATGGCCCTGAAAAAAATATAAGTAGTTCTCCAGTCCCGGCCCGGAGCGGCAAGAGTCTACAGATAAAAATTAAGCTTGAGCGTATTCCGGCCCGAGACTAATAAAAAGATATTAACCAGGTCCGTGCAGATTTCTAATGTGTACATTTTAAGTGAAAATCTTATAAAAATGATTTAAAACAATATTCATAGGTTACATAAAACAAATTAGAGGATATAAATTTTAAAATGCTTAATATTCCATATTTTCTAAGAAAATATAACTATAAGAAAACATTCTATTTGTGAAAAATGTATTTTTCTAGAAAAAATCCATTTTTGCCCCCTCTATCCACAGTAAAACAATAGCAGGTAAAATCAGGTTACAAGATCAAATGTTGGACTCTACTCTGAACTGCAAGGTCCGTGGATTGTATCCTATCCGAATCCGAAAATTCTATTTAAAGTCAACTCAAGACCCGACAAGAACAAATTTTGTCAACCGAAATATTAAAACCCAAATCTAAAATCAAGGAAATTTAATCCATATTTTAATGAATTTATGAAAAAGTAGTCTACAGTTATATTTTTCTTGTATCAAGTTATTTCGGCTTTTACTATATAAACAAATATTCAGCATCATCTTTTGCAAAAGAAAAAAGTTAACTCAAACTAATCAAATTCCAACCTGAATTCAACATTTAAAACCAACCAGACCCACAATGAGAAAAAAAAAAAAAAAAAAAAACAACCCGACACGAACTTTAGTCGGGTTCGGGTACTATCCGATTACCCAACCCAATGCAGGATTCAATTCTGTACCAAGTGATTGAAATAAATGTAAAATATAATTTTGAAATGTTCATGCAAGAGGTATTTTTTAAATATTTACAATAGCGCCAAATATTCTTAAAAACGACCATAAAATAAAACAGATTCAATTGCATTGTTAAAATATCTTGTATTTAAGAAACAGCACAGTGATGGTAGGTATTATTATTTTTTTTTCTTTGTAATCATTTCGTGTATAAATGCTTTTAAAGCAAAATCTTCTAACTGAAATCTATATTTATTTCTTTGAGACTGTGACAGCTAAAATGTTCCAACAGAGTGATAGAAGAAGGGGGAAAAAAAGAAAAGAAAATAGCTTTAGGATCGCACATTATATCTTTTCGTAGTGGTTAGAATGAATAACAAAAAAATGTTTATAATCCTTATCGCTCCACGTGCAAAGAAATAATAAAAGTAGGTCATCATGAAATTTCTTGCAGATTGATTGGAATTAAATAAAATCGATTCAAATTAAATAAAAAGTTTTGTTTTTGAGAACTTTGCATGCTAGATAAAGCAAGGCTGAGCAAAATGACAGAGACATCCAGCTTATATACCCAATACGGGTAACGAATGCGTCAAAAACAACCAATGAGACAGAAGCAGATGAAACGAATGAGTGGACAAGTAGAGACATCTACCGGAGAACGAGAGGATAAAAAACAAACCAAAAAGGGGAAATTAACTTAATGCTTTCCAAATACTTGGGAAATCAGGAGTACTAGATAAGTCATTGACTAAAGAGTGAGAATTTTTAATGATATGGTAAGCTTCCCAAAAATCAAGATCAAGCTTAGAAGAACACTTCTGGATAATAGTGGCTGAGGAAAAATTGAACCTATGTTGAAAAAACCAACAATGTTGAGCAATAGAAGAACGTTTAAGTTCTTGATTTTTAACATAACCTTCATTCTCTTTTAAACGAAATCTAAGAGCACGTTTAGTCTGCCCAATAAAAGATAGACACACTGTCAAGTGATTTGGTAAATACTCCAGTTATCTAGGTGATCAATGGGGTGTTTAAGATTTGAAAAAAGATTTTATTAACAGGAGAAAAAATAACATTAAAATCAAACCTTCTTAAGATTTTAGCAACTTGCTGATTGATTTTAGGAAAAAAAGGCAACACAACTGAAGTATTCGAGTTGGGATTAGAATGCTTTTCAGAATGGACGGGTTTCATCAATTTCTTATAAATGGAATCGATATAACCACGATCAACAGCAATAGCTTTGAGGTAATTAAGTTCAACACTGAGTAACTGAGGAGTGGAACAAATATTGATAGCCTGAAAAACAAAACTAAAAGCAGCGAATTTCTAGTTAGGAGGATGAGAAGAATATCTGTGAGGTGGGAGACTGAAAGCAAAAAGTTTACGAAAGACGGTAGTCTGAAAACCATTATCGCAACGAATAACAAGGACATCTAGGAAAGAAAGACAGTTATTGGTCTCAGTTTGAGAGGGTTTTTTTTCCTCTCATTCTTCAGTAGATGTTGCTACTTGTCCACTTATTTGTTTTATCTGCTTCTGTCTCATTGGTTGTTTTTGACGCATTCACTACCTGTATCGGGTATATAAGCAGTGGTGGAATTCAGCTGGTTCACACCGGTTTGGTAGAACCGGTAGTTAATTTATGTTAAGTTTGGCGAACCAGTTGTTAAAATGATACTTCAAATGCGAAAATTGCATTTACATTAATTTACCTTCTTTAAATGCTTATCTGCACAACATTGTTTTCTCAGCGTAATTCTGTGACAAGTCATGGTTTATTTCATTTAATAAAAGAACGTTTCATTTGCAAAAATATTTTTTTCTTCATTAGTCCTGTAAGAAGAAATTCAACTTAAAAAAAAATGAAATTTTGAAGAATTTTGGGAACTAAATTGGCAGTCTAGGTTAACCCTAATTATATGGCATGCTTATTCAAAATTACAATAACTAGTTATATTCGAATAAAAGATACTTTGCTTTGTTATGGAATTTTCCCTGTTATCACAGACCTATAGCTAATTCTTAAATTGTTAGATCTAAAGGAATACTTCCAGTTGCATTTATATATATATATATATTGCTCTTCATATATTATAAATCATTTAAATCAAAGTAGTTAAATTTCGTAAATGTAACACATTCAAAATTTTTATAAGATCTCTGAGTCCTATAAGTTATATTTAAAAAAATATTTTCCAAACTCTAGCAAATTAAAAGATATCGTATGACCTAAATTTGCCGAGTCATGATACTTTGTATTTTACAAATTTCCAACATTGTCTGGCCCGTTTTTTTTCTTTTCAGTACTAAGAAATGACAAAAAATCCTAAAATTTCATAACTCGAGAAGTTGTGGTCACGCAAAATTTTGTCTCACTTGCTATAGCATGAATATTGTTTTATGCAACTTTAGATTATGAATAAGCTTTTATTTTTGCAATTTTTGTATTATACTATTTTGATGAATTTTCTGATAGAAATGATGATCAAGGTTTCGTGATTGTAGAATAGTTATTAAATAAATTACGTCGTTTTATAGAGAAGCATGTTTTAGGAATTTTTTCACTATACCAAAAGAACAAAGTTTTTTAACAATGTTCTTATAATATTAGAACGTGTTTCATAATCTATGTGTGATGCTTCACTTTCTTTTCACGTTTCTGCATCAAAATCATTCGGGCAGTGAACCGGTTGTTAAATTATTTGAATCCCACCACTGTATATAAGCCAGCACGTCTCTGTCATTTTGCTCAGCCTTGCTTTTTCTAGCATGCTGTGTCTTGCTCTATCTTGCACTGAAGAAGAATCTCACTAGTAGATTTGAAACAGCTGTTTGCTGCTTTTCACGTATTATTTGTGCATTTTTAACGTTGGTTTTCTGCTTTTTAATATTCCTGCACAAAGGCTTTAATTGCTATTTTAATCTATGTAGTAATAGTTTCAAAACACCACCTTGGAGTTTAATTTAATAAATTTGCCTCAGTGTGTACACATTTTTTCCCTTTTAGATATATTGCCTTCCAGCAGTTTTATAAAGATATCTATTTATTTGATAATATTTACAGAAGCTTATCTATTTAGATTTTTAGTAGAAAATATTTATGAGTGCATTAAAAATAAATTAATGCAAATGTAATAAGAATTAACCATAAATCATCCTTTACTTAAAAAAATTGGCTTTTATATGTGTTGAAACCAAAAAAGCTGACTAGCTTTTTTTTTACCTGGCTAAAATCTTGAAACACAGTATAAAAGTCTCACAGTGATAAGTACTATAAAGCCTCATATCCAAGAGTCTTGTATAAAAATAAATTGAAGAAAAAAAATATATAAATCATAGTAAATTTAACATTATGTTTCTCTGATAGATCTGGTGAACAACTTTTGCAGAGGAAAGAACCAAAGACCCAAATGCAGCCTATTACAAAAGCTTGTAAAAATTATTTTAAAGTAAAGAATATTTTAAATTTTAAAATGGATTTTTATTACATAAAATATCATAATATATGTATGTATATATAGGTAGTAAGAAAAAAACATTAAAAGGGTGGCCAAAGCAACCTTCAAAGGACAACTTAACACAATAAACTAAATGCTGGAATAATTTATATAGGCATATCCAGGGGAAGGGGAGAGGCAAGAATGAATTTTAACTTAATCCGTAAGCAAACACACTGGGATAAATCTCACCTCAATCGCATTTTTTCTTTTTTTAAAAAAGGGGATTAATTTTTTTAGGATGCTTCTGACCTGCCTTGTACCTTTCAAGGTCAAGAAGGGGTGGGTTCAGGAATGTCTTTTCTTTGTTCAATAGGAGAGGAGAAATATGGCTCTTGAGATAAAATAATCCTGCACATGTACAAAAGTTTCAATACGTTCATTTCTTACGGAATAACACACACCAAAATAATTTTAATGAAAGAGTAAGATAAAAGCTACTTGTATTATATTGATGAAAGGTAATTAATATCCATTTTGTGAATAATTCATGTTTAAAGGGTAAAACAAATCGTTTGCATATTTTCTAGGAAAAAACATAATTTTTACAGAAACTGCTACAAAATCTGAAAATAAATATGAAAAGCATGACTTTTCCCTAAAAAGAAGTAGTCAGTACTGATGCATTTTACAATACAGAACAGTAGATTCGTTTTTAAAACATATTTAGCCAAAAATATAATGGGAGACAAAATAGGGTGAGATTTATCCCACGTGTTATGCTAACATTACAAAAATACGTGCATGTGCGTACGGGTTAAAATTATGTTTCAATTAGTATTTAGAATTGTCATTTTTTGTCTTTAAATAACAAAATTTTGTACTGTAATAAAAACAAAAGTTTTCTTTTTAATTTTATAGAAACTTTCAAAAAGGTATTTGAATTGCACATTGAAATTGAAATTCAAATATAAAGAATCTTAATTTAATAAAACAAAATTTTATTGCCATCCAATTTGTTATTGTTTGTACTGTACTAAATTATATTAAAATTTAATCTCTAACACGTCTGGGATAAAGAAATATAACAATTTTTTCTAACAAATAACTTTTTAAATTATTAACAGTACAATTTTTTTATCGATATAAATACCTTTTCTCTACAGAGCTAATTAATTTGATTTCCATAAGGTATAAAAATTATACATATATATATTTATATATGGACAAACATTTTTTATTTATATCCGGTTTAAAATATAATCTCTCTGCATAATTATTATTTACACATAATTAACTACCAGAAGATGCTGAAATTTGTGACTGTAATAATTTCTCAACTTCAAATTTTGCTGCAGTATCATTCACAGCATCTGCTTCAACTAATCTGTGAGAAATACTGCGACAAACAATTTTAAAGAAGTCTTTACTAATTCGCTTCGATTTATATTCTGGGTTTAAATGTTTCCGTACTAAATCAGCAGCTTTTTTAAGATTATCATTTCTTATTTGTGAAGTAGTTTTGGTTTTTTCACTTTTGTGACTCGCTCTGTCTGTTTCAGGAGAATGAGAAGCTTTTTTACGTTTACTTTTGCTAGGCGATATAGATGAAGACCTTTTTGAATGACCAGATTTTTCAGATGTCCTACTAGTAGGTGAAAGTAAATTGTAATTTCTTGACTGCCTGGGTGATAAAGATACCTTATGATTTTCTGTAGCAGGCAGACACACACTTTCGAAAAAATATTTCATAATAGGTTTTTCTTCTTCTATACTACTACGTGAACTTGCAGAATTTTCAGATTTTACATTTTTTCTTGGAGTGTGTTTTTCTGTCCTATCACTATCCGTATCATGAAATGTTCCAGTATCTTTCTGTGTTTCAAAGTTATCACAGTGATGATTTGAAGGTGAAGATAAAGAATTTTTCTTTGGAGAATCAGTACATGACACTGACGAATTCACATTTTCTGATATTTTTAAGTTGTTAGACTTTTGTTTTGAGAAATAATCAACGATTGTATGCAATCGTTCTTTAGAAGGAGATTTTAAATTCTGGGATGGATCAAATTTGGTGAATACAGGATGAATTTCAATTTGTCTCGAAGCTTCTCTTAATGATTTGGTAAGATTTACAATTTCTTTCCTATACATATGGATATTTCCTTTAGAATTAAAAAAGTTCCATTCTGTTTCCGCAGCACATCTTCGAATTTCTTTTTCAGTTAAATTTGGACAATGATTATTTGAAGCACAAGATTTCAAGTGAACATCGAACTCTTGTACTAATTTATCAAAATATTTTTCTCTCATTACAACTGAAACTTCAGGTATTTTACTTAATGACGGTTGTAAAACTTTATTGCTTGTAGTACGTTTGTATTTATCTGATTTTTCTTTACTGCCCCTACGCTTTTCAAATTCCTCACTTATGAGATTAGACAAGGCAGCTGCAGCATCTTTTTCTTGAGAAGACCCTTCTTCGCCACCAGATTCACCAAGATAATCTTGATATTCTTTTTTCACTCCACTCCTACCTCCTCCATACAAATCACTATCATCAGTACATGCACTTCTTGATTTTATCTTTGAACCTAAATTCAAACTCTTAAAAGCAGAAATTTTCTGAGAAATCAACTTCGGATTACAACAAACATCACAATACTTTCTGCAATCTGGAATATCATCGCCAAATTCTCGTGCAAGCAGATAATGTCGACAAGTTGACTCTTCACAATACTTAATCATAGTTTTAAAGCTTTTAATTGTGGCAGCGATTTTTGTTTTAGCCATAGCTGATTTTGCAGCTGATTCATCTTTTTTCAGCAAAAATAATATTGTTTCCCTATCTTTACGAGAATAATAAATACGACATCTCGATAGCTTTCCATCCCGACCAGCTCTCCCAGATTCTTGATAATACCCAGCAGCTGACTGAGATACACACCAATGTGCAACAAATCTGACACTTGCTTTATCAATGCCCATACCAAAGCTGACAGTGGCAGCAATTACAGGTATTTTACCATCCATCCAATTGTTTTGTGTTTCTTTACGCACATTTGGCTTTATACCTGCATGATAAGGCTGGGTGACTAAACCTAATTTAGTGAGTTTATGTGCTAATTCTTCACATCCATCACGTGTACGGCAATATACAATACCACAGCCTCTTTTAGGCGCACTGCTCTTTTCCCAACCATCTCCCAAAGCTGCAAATGCAAATTGCGCTAAATCAGTATATGGATCATCAATGGTTTCTTTGAAGGCAACATCATAGAAAAGGTTTGAACGGAAGCATGATGTTTTGAATAATGCAATAGGAGGTGAGAATTTTAGCTGTACAAGAATATCATCCATAACTTTCACAGAAGCAGTTGCAGTCAAAGCTACCCAAGGTATAGATACATATTTCTCTTTCAGATCACCCAATCGCAGATAATCAGGTCTGAAACTGTGCCCCCATTGTGAAACGCAATGTGCTTCATCAACAACAATTCTTGCAATACAATTTGTTTTATATAAATGATCCATTAATGTATAAAACCCTTGCGTGCTAGCTAATTCTGGTGTAATATACAACAATTTTGTCTTGGGAGACTTACTCATTAAGTCCTTTTTCACTCTATCTCGCTCTGAAACTGACATTTTGGAATTTATAGTTTCTGTACGTATTCCCAAGGATATCATTTGCTGCATTTGATTAGTCATTAAGGCAATTAAAGGAGATACCACAATAGTTATACCTTTTCTTTCACTTACTAAGGATGGTAACTGATAGCAAAGTGATTTTCCCGCCCCTGTGGGCATAGATACAAATACATCTTGATTGCTGTTAGCAACAGCTTCAACAGCACGTTTTTGAACGAGACTTCGATAACTGTCATACTTAAAAACATCTTTTAAGGTTTTATAAAGCTGCTTTTCGATTTCTTTGACAACGCAACCAGGTGTTTCTACCTCCTCAGGAGGTGGTGGAGGTTTTGCCATATTTTGTTACACAATTTTAGTAATGGAAGAAAGAAATGGAACTATGTTTATAAGATACATTAACGATGGATTGAATACATGTTTTAGGTCAAAGAGATCTCAATCATTATTGGGGACATTTTAGACCTTTCAAGAAATCTACAATCACAAGTCAAATTAATGAAAAACTAGATCAATGTACTTTAAATCAACGAACATCAACAAATTATAATTTTATTTTTTTTTATTTATTTTTTTCCAACTGGTTAACATGTCACGTCTACCGCGCAAAATTGTTGGCAAAATGTTTATAGTAATTTTGCCGACGTATATTGGCATTTACAGCGCCCTCTTTTTTAAGTACTAGGCAAATTATGATAAATGAGAAATTAAAAATAAACCTAAATATGGAATTCACTTTACTAAGTGAAATTTAGTGTTGTGTAAGTTTGTAATTACTTATTCAAAAATATTTTTTATGTTAACAGCTAAACAAATTTATAAAGCAGTTTAGTATTTTCTGTTTCACTATAACCAATGAGTTGGCAACGGTAATGAAGTTTTTGTTTTGGATTAGTGTTTGTCGTATTTTTTTCAGTAACGTTTACAGTCATAAAAATGCAAAATACGCAGTCTAAATTTTATACAAATATTAAAAAGTAACATGTTTTCTCTTTTTCATGTCCTAAGTTTATTAGTTTTTTTCAGCCCTTGTTTTCATTGTAATCCTGATTCGAACTCTATAAATTTTCTGTTGATGAATGGGAATGACACTTTACTTCCAGAAATAGGTAATAAAAAATCCACTTCTTTAAATAAATGTTCATGTAAAACGACTATAAATATATTTTTAAAATTTATTCGATATTATTTTTAGTTTTGAAAGCAGTAAATGTCTTCAAGAAATATCAAAAATTTTTTATACCATTTATTCCATATGAAGTATAAACTTGAAATGAAACAGATGTTATATATTCCCGTGGCTGCCATCTGGGAATTTTTCTTGGCGTGAAAACCCCTTTTCCGCCAAGTAAATGTCGCGAAGCAGATTTATGCGCATGTTACGCTTTACGGGGTTGCCAGAACACATCACTCGTCGGGGTTGCCTTATCGATAAACGCCAACAAAACATCGCCGAGAAATCCAAGATGGCGACCGCGGGAATATAACATCTGTTCCAAAAATCCTAGGATTAAAAGAAATTGTTGGAGTGTGTGTGTGTGTGTGGGGGGGGGGGGGGTGTTCCATGAGGATTCAAATAACCCACATAACCAAGGTTCTTGCTGACATTTTACGAACATTAGCAATTTGGTTGATAAAGTAAAAAACGGTACTTCATTGAAGTCCACGGTAGTGGAGATTGCTTTGGGGCCTATAGCAACTATGGCTGTTCACCTCGAATCATCCTTATTATACACAGACACAAACCACATATTTTATTTCCTTTTTTCTATTACATGTAAGGACAAGATAATCACAAGGAAATTTACAACACCAGAGAAATACAACCGGGAGCTCCACAAAGAGTGTGCAACGGAGTCAGTGGGAGTCGAACCCGCAGACCTCCTACACTCTCAAGCGATTAGCGATGTGGTGCCTTACACACTCGGCCACGGAGGCCCCAACGGTACTTCTTAGTTACCCCATCGACCAAAAATCTGTTGCCGAACTATAAGATTAAATGCCAATAATGGTTGATCTTAAATGTCACATTCACTCTAAGCAAGTTACACGTGTTTGCGTCATCAAGTGATTTTTATTTTGACGTTTTATTTTTATTAATGTTATACTAATTTATTTGTTCTTAAATTATGTCAATTTGTATAATGTGGCAAAATTGATCGACAGGATAACTAAGTAGTACCTAAAAATCATTCGCCAAATGAAAAAAAAAAAAATTAACAAAAGTTCGTTGTGAAACATTGAAAATTAGATGTATAACCCCTTAATGTATCCCCCCTTTTTCACTATGTTCTAAAATAGCCTAAGTGTTTGAAACTGTTAATAGATCAGTTATTCATCTAAATTGAATTATCCGCTACAGAAACAAAAAAAAGAAAATGTATTCTAAATGTCTTGTGCAATCAAGAAAAAAATTTAAAATCTGATTTAACTCAATAAAATGTTATGAAATAAAACTTCCAATCCCAGTTAACTCAGGATTTCAAAAAAATTGAGCACTCACAATTTGGCAAGTCTAATTGTCAGTTTACTCGCCAAATAAAACATTTTGTAGTGATTTGGTGCAATGTCGAGCGGCAGCGAGAACCCTACACATAACCTTTTTTTTTAAAAACCCTGGATTAGGCTGAAATACTTACATTTAATTTTTCCTCGTTCGAACTAGAACTCTTTAATTTAATTTTTAATGTTTGTCTTAAAACAACATTTTAGACACTGTTTATTGTCTAATTTATTTAAGTTGCCATACAGCTGAATCCCAAAACAGCCGAGACACTTGGCATCGTTCAATTTGGCGAGGCGATAAATTTATCTTTGTTGTTACCAGTTCATTTCGTAAATTCTTTCCACGTCTACAGTTGTGTGATCTTGAATTTGGATTGGTTGATTTCTTGTGTATTGGATGGCTACGCCTACCTTTGACAACTCAACTCCACATGTTTTGTAATTTGTGTACAACGAGGTATAGAAGAAAGATGTTTTGTAATTGTAAAATTAAATGGCGGTAAGGCAAGAGTTTGTTATTGTTAATATTTTTTGCTGTTTTTAGTTGTAAAATTTGAAAGTTAAAGTACCTGTGTAATTTAGTTTGAAATTGTGAGTATTTGTTCATTTTGTTTTGCTGGAAAGTTAAATGAAGCTTATCGACGACTAGAAATTTACGAAATTATGACAATTCAACATTTTATAGAGTTGGTTTTCAAGAAAAGAGATGTTTGTTAAGGTATGTTAATAATTTTGTATGTTAATGTATTTTTTATTATAGTGTTTACAGGGTTCGCACAGACCCCTTAGACTCCTTGGAAACTCCTTAGAAATGAAAACATTTCCAAGTAGTACTTAGAACTACTTAGATAAGCAAACCACTACTTAGAAACTCCTTATATTCTATCGCGGCTTCGGACGCAAGCGATATTGCTGCCGAGGGAAAAAAAATCGCGATTGAAAAATTCACGGTAAATCCTTTATGCACGTCATTCATCTGAAGCACAACATTGATTGGGTAGGGTAATCTTAATAGCAGGGCTCCCACTAGGTCCGTTTTTCAATTATTAGGTCCGTAAAGTCCGTTTTTCGACACTTTTAGCCGACCTTTATTTTAAATTTCATCGATGTTTGGCATTTAGCCAAGAATCTCAGAAAAATCGCGTTTTTCGCAAATATGTTCCAAAAAAATACCGTCAAATTTCGTCATTCGATCGCGGGAAAAATTCGTAAATTTTGTCAAAGGATCGTGAAAAAACGTGAATATCTCCTACAGATCGTGGGAAAACTCGGATTTCTTAAAAAAACACGAATTTCTTAAAAGACAGCGAAAAAATGCGAATTTACTCAAAGGATCACGAAAAAATGCTAATTTCGTTAAAGTTCGAGAAAAAAAGCAGATTTCCTCTAAAAATCTCATGCATGTAGTATTCTTTTTTTTGCCTTTTAAAATTTTCTTTCAGATGTATCATGCATGTGATATTTATAATAAGTGTTTAGGGTTTGATTAATCTCTATTTATATGACCTAGGGGTGATTTTAGTCAGAATTTTCCAAAAATGTAAGGCATTTATTTCCGAAAAATTTAAAAAAATCGGTCACCAATCCGAAAATTCGGACATTTAGTCGCCGAAAAAAACAAATTTTGTCAATCGTTTGCAGAAAAATAGCCAATTTCGTCAAAGGATCGCGGGGGAAACGCCGATTTCGTCAAAGGATCGCGAAAAAATGAAAATTTGGTCAAATAATCGCGAAAAACCCCGCAAATTTCGTCAAAATATCGTGAAAAAACCCACAAATTTCGTCGAAATATTGCGAAAAAACCCGCAGATTTCGTCAAAAGATCGCGAGAAAACCACAAATTTCGTCGAAAGATCGCGAAAAAAACCACATTTCGTCAAAAGATCGCGAAAAAACGCAAATTTCGTTAAAGAGCCAAGGAGAAAACGCATAGCTAGTGTCAGATTAGATTTCACCCCCCCCCCCCCCCCCCATTTCCTCTCTCTGGTGTAACTTTTCAGAAGATTTGCTGTGAATATTAGAATTTTTTTTTACTCAGATCACTCCTGTGACATGACCATTGGTCACTGCATAAAAAAGTAGATTGTCAATTTTGTATTTAAACTTAAGAAATCAATAAGCAATATATTGTGAATACTGTTCAATTTCAGCACTAACAATTATATTCTAATAGAGTAAAATTTGTTTTTGAAATATTTTTCTTTCCAAATTGGGCATTAAAAATTGGAGTGTGCATACCACATAACGATGCAGCACATAAAAACAACAACAAAAAAATCCCTGCCGGCCCGGTCTACAGGCAGAGGTACATTTCGAAGTCAAATATCAGTGATGCCACTGTACTTGAAAAAACCTGGGTCCCCGGGACCCAGGATTTCCAAAAATCCGGGTCCCTTTTTTACAAAAGCGGGTCCCCATCAATAATAATTTATATTTGAAAAGGAATAAATGAAACTTGTTTATTTGGAAAAGATTAATGAAATGCATTAATTATTGTTTTAATAATAATTAAATAATGAATTAAAACCAGTATTATTTGCACTCAAATAAGATATATTTTTTAAATATTAAGAGAAATTTTCTTTACTTTTTAAAAAGTAAAAATGCAAGATACAATTTTAATTGTAAAATAATGTTTATTTGAGAGTAGGAGATACCAAGTTCAACTAACAAGTATCACTAATGTTCGCATTTCTTTTAAAAGGGGGCAAAACGGTTTTATTGAAAAAGATATTTTTGCTGAAAAAAAGAATACCTATGTTGAGTAAAGGTGTACTTTTTGTTGAATGAATGGGTGCTTTCATTATACTTCCCATTGAATTATTTGTCAGCGTCAGCATAGATCTGTTGGGATCAGACATTTTCCTTGGAAGGGAAATTTACATCTAAATCATTAATTTAATAAGCATCAAATCCTAAATGTTCTGAAGGCGGGAGACAATTCAATGCAGTAAGAAGGAGGGAGGGGGGGATTTTTCACTGGTTCATCTACTGAATACATTATGAAAGTACACTGAAATCATGCTGTATTTTTAAGAATCTTATAAAAAAAATTAAATCCCATTTTAGGAATTTAGGAATTTTTTACCTATAAGTTTAGTTTGCACATCTTTTTTGATGCTTTGACTAAATTCACGTTTTTTCCGCGTTATTTTGACGAAATTCGCATTTTTTCCACGATAGTTTTGTCGAAATTCGCTATTTTTTTCGCGAGCCTGGCACGAAAATCGTGTTTTTCTCCGCGATACTGTGACAAAATTTGGCTTTATTCCGCGATTTTTTGACGAAATTCGCTATTTTTTCGCGATCTTTTAACGAAAGACACTATTTTGTCTCAGCCCTTTTACGAAAATAGCGTTTTTTCCGCGATATTTTGTGCTTTTTTCACGATTCTTTGACGAAAATCAGCTTTTTCTTGCGATTTTTGGACGAAATTATGCATCCCACGGGACGCGTAAAAGCTATTTTTTTGTGTCCCGTCTCCGATTTTTCGCGTAATTTACGCGCTATAGCGCGTCCGCGGCATCCCTGAATATACTAATTTCACAAACAAAAACTAAATCATGATTAGAGATAAATCCACTTTAACAATTTTATCTGGCCGCTTTTGACGAGTTTTTATTTCATTTTTATATAATAGCTTTCATTTTATATAATAGCAACATGTATATAATCATGTTAGGGCAGTATTAAAAAAAAATACTTTTCCATGCTCAACAACTCGAAATTTTCTGGCATAATTCCAGATTCCTTTTTAATTAAAAAAAATATGAAACTTGCGGGCGTGATTTTTGAAGAGATTTATAAGCGACCTGTGTTTTTATTTTTTGTTCAATTAATTAAAACTTGATATATATTGTGCTGTCCTCTAAAAAAAACCCAATTTTTGAATTTTTCTCTATATAAAATTTAATAAAAAATACAAAACAATTTGAAGTAGCTATATTTTCACAGCTTGTTCTGACTAAGATTTTAATGTATAGTATTTTTGATTCTGTCAATATGTTACAAAATGGCAGTCAATTAAAGAAGAATTTGAAAAAAACCCACTTTTTCCTAAAAATAACCCATGTTACCTAAAAAAAACCCACATGTAAAAACACTTCTAGAAACCAAAATATTAGACAGTAAAGTATTTTTTTCATTATTATTATTATTTTTAAAACAATTCTGCAAAAAAAAGGTTTTTTTTTTTTCAGTTTTTTTGCAATCAAATCCAAAGGGCCAACTTAATCACACAAGTTTTAATTAATCCTTGTTCAGAAAGTAGAAATGCCTGAAATTGGCACTGTGTTATTCAGAAACTACAGAAATGTTCCATTTTTTGGTAAACATAAAAGATCTTTCAGAAAATAATGTTAAAGTTGCCATTTTGAACCAAATTTCCAGACAAAAGGAGAAAAAACACCCAAAGAGAGGCAAAAAAACAGTCCGCATGGGACCCAAAATTGCTTGTAACTTGATAAGTAATTTATCAAAAATGTAAAACTCATTTCGATTCCTTTATTCTTCTACTTATTCCGACTCTTTTGTGGAAGCAAGGCTCATAGGTCCCCAGCCATGTCCTGAGCAAGAAACACTCTAGCAAAAGCCTGATTGAAAAAAAAAATCAAAAATTGAAACCGGACAAATTTAAAAAGAATTACACAAATTAAAGACACCGAAAAGCGGGAAGGGAGGGCTTGGGGCAATGAAGCTACTGAGCGACTCCTGCTACTTCGAGCCTATTATTACTCTATTTTAGATTAAAGTTGTCCATTGTGGAGAGTTTTACAACAATATATAAGCCAAATTTTTACTGAGAAAGATCAGGGAAATTTCTGAATAAAGTCAGGGAATTTTTTTTACCAGAATTGTGTAGGAACCCTGTTATATCTTACGTGTCATGTATGTCTTATTATATACTACTTGTCATATTAGGATCTGTCATATTTAGAGATGGGTATTCTTAAAAAAAAAAATCCGAAGGGGTTTATTTCCACTTGGGAAATTTGAAATTTCATTTTTTGAAATATATTTAAATTTTCGTAATGTCTACAATCTGGTGTTTTTTCATCCTATTTTAGTACTTGCGTATTATCCGGGCTATAAGATAGCTCGGCAAAATGGTTATTGCCCATTTTGTTTACCATTGCCAATCACGTTCAAATAAGTAATTTTAACGTTATTTAATACATATTATTGTTAAATATGGTAAATAATATCAAATAAATTAATAAATAAACTATAAACAAAAAAAAATATATAAGCAGGGCTCCCAAATGGCCTCTCTTTCCCCCCAAAATCCCCTTTTTGGAAAATGGTCCCCTTTTATGCATTTTGGTCCCCCTAGTCCCCTTTCTGTGGCTAGAAAAAATTTACTAATGTGGAAAAATCGCCGCAAAACTCAAAAAACTCTAAAAATCACAAAAGTTCAAATATTATGTTTTACTATTGCAAACTAAAACATTGTAACTGAAATTCTTTCATGAATCTCAAAAAATTGCCGCACAATGTGAAAAGATGTTAAAAAAGTCCTTCCGGCCAGTGCCGGGAGGAGTAGGTAGCTTTCATGTTCCTTATTTTTTTAAAGCCAGCTTATATTATTCAAACACACGGAGCTCAAATTAGTGGAACCCGATTATAGAAGATTAAATACTAATTTTTGTCAATATTGAATATGAATGAGAATTTCGCGAAATTAGTCAGCGTTATCAAAGCTGGTTTTATTAAAGTGATTTATATTTGTCGCCAAATTTGGTGATATCCCGAATTATATTAATAATTATATTAACCCGATTTATCGGTGATAGCCCGCCATTTTAAAACAACATAATGGGCACAACAAAGCTCACCAATGAACTTGGTTGAGACCTTAGTAATTCCTGTTCACATGCTCACTCATATCTAAATCGGTTGATGTATGCGAGTGCTGTTGCAGGCAAAAAATCAGATTTTTAAAAATGTCACATACATTCGAAATTCAAACTGCTATATCTCGGCTTTTTTTTAGATAAAGGCAAAGCAAAAAATAATCCGAAATCTTTGTAACAAACTCAAACACAAAAAAAAAAAATCTTTTTCAATTTCTAATTTTTTTTGTACTTCATTTTAAATTAATTATTTTTTTTAATTTTTAAATGGCCGCCATTTTAAAACAAGATAGCCGATGAAGTTAGCAAGCGAACTCGGCCGAGAGATTGCTATGTACTATGCACATGCCTTGTCACATCCTAATCGGTTCATAAATACACGTGTTATCACGTGACAAAAATCAGATCGTTTCAAAATGTCAGCCATGCTAGAAATTCAAAGTGCTACAGCTCAGCCATTTTTTAAGACATAGATGAAACAAAAAATGCTCCGGAATCTTTGTATCAAGCTCAAACACATAAGGAAAAAATCTTTTTCAATTTCTAATTATTTTGTACCTCACTTTTAAATTTTAATTTTTAAATGGCCGCTATTTTTAAACAAGATGGTGGATGAGGCTGGCCAACGAACTCGGTCGAGACATTGCTATGTACTATGCACATTCCTTGTCACATTCAAATCGGTTCATAAATACGTGTATTATCGCGTGACAAAAATCAGATCGTTTCAAAATGCCAGCCATTCTAGAAATTCAAAGTGCTACAACTCAGCCATTTTTTAAGATATAGACGAAACTAAAAATCTTCCAGAATCTTTGTATTGTAAGAATGTATTCTACGTAAGAAAAAGTATGTATACCTTAAAAAGCAGCATTTGAAGTAATGAGAATAATAAATTATGCATTAAGAGTACTTCTTGTTGTGAAAAATTGTGTAAATAAATATGATTTTCAAGCCAATTTCGAAGTTCCATATTTCTAAAACTACATAAATATCACTCATAATATTTTTGCTACATGTTTACATTTATAAGAAGGTTATCCTGCTAAGTTTTCGTAAAATTTTATTCAGTCCTTTTTTTGGTATTGAACTTCAAACTTAGCATTTTGGCGCTGAGATGCCAACTTTGACTAATTATAGTAAAAGAAGGAATATCTCAAAATGTTTCATATTTCTTCTGAGATTAGTTCACTAAGGTATATATTCAGAAAAAAAATTGTAAAGGTGAGTTTCACTTTCTTCCATTAAAATTTTTGTCAAAAATTCAATTTTTCACTGTAAAAATGATACATTTAATCTTATTTTATGCAATTTTTTTAATCCTTATCATAAAGATACCCATTATCAAAATTTAGTTCATTCTTTGCTTAATATAATAGTTTTTAAATCATTTTGATATGTTTAGAAATAAAAAAGTTATAAGGATTTCGTAAAGTACTATTTTCATGAAAAACCACTTGTGACATGACAAAAAATGGATGCCAAAAAAAAAAATTCGAAAGGTTTAAAAGATTTTTAATCCTTGTTTTAGACTCCTAAAAGTATAGTAAATTAAGTGGTAAAGAATAAAAAAAAATCAAAAATATTGAGCAACATTTTTTTCTTTTTCTGGATGATTTCACATGGATTGACCCTTTTATAAATGTCAAAAAATCACTGCAAAATGCCAAAAAACAGGGAAATGCGAAAAATTTAAAAATTGCTGTATAAATTCCAAATGAACTTTACAAAGAGGACAAAATTTACTACATTCTGCTAAAAAATTTAAACCAGATTCCTTTTTTTCAAATTTGGAAAAATTGCCATAAAACATGAATAAAGGCCAAAAATTACATTAAAAAAAAAAACTACCCAAAACTGTCCAAAAATTGGCTTCTATGTGCTTAACTTTAGACATACATCCAAATTTTGCCAAATCTTATAGCTGTATGCACAGCGATCTTGTCAGCACAAAGACACATAGACAAACCTTTATCTTTTCTTTATTAGATTAATTTTTAATACAATTATTCAATTGGTAAATAAATCATATCAGTTGTAAATTTCCAAATGGGAGAAAAAAGTCTGGGCCAGGATTCGAACCAGGGATGTCTTGGCTGGAGCTGCCAGTGCTCTACCTAGTGTGCCATCTCGGACAAATCTGTAGGACTAATTCACCCAGCTAACGCTAATGTTGCCCTACTATGATTTTTCCGATGAACATTATAACTTATTTCAGCTTTTATTGGGTAGTACAAAGGAACTAAATTTTAGGTTTGAGATTAATAATTAACAATATCTAATCAGTAGTTAATCTAATTTTAATACTCAACAGGAGGTACTGTTATGCTGTGCTTTTTTAGCTTACAGGCTATCAAAGCCTGAGAGCTAATGTGACCGCCAGTTCTGTATGTATGTATGTAGGTAACGCAATAACTCTTGATAGAAATATCTGATTTGCTTCAATTTTTTTTTCTAGGTACATTCTGTTAAGGTGCATCACTGATTAGTTTTAGGGGTTTGTTGGTTAATTGTAAAGGGGGGAATGGGGGCTAATCCCCGCCCCCTTAACTTAGATAAATGG
Source organism: Maratus speciosus (assembly GCA_963932465.1). Classification (NCBI taxonomy): domain Eukaryota; kingdom Metazoa; phylum Arthropoda; class Arachnida; order Araneae; family Salticidae; genus Maratus; species Maratus speciosus. The sequence goes on along the minus strand of OZ010786.1, from coordinate 89,995,938 downwards.
GTTTTTCATGCAGAATTATCAGATTTTCTTCAAATTTTGGTATACCGATTAATTCTGATAACGAACTTCCCTGATTAGATTTGAAGGTTCATTGTTTAAGTCTAAAGGGAGGCCAATACCCCCCTTAAAATATATAAATGGATTTTTCTATCCGATTTGCTTAAAATTTGGTATACAGGTTTATTCTGATAAGGCGCTTCCCCGATTAGATTTGGAAGTTCATTAGTTAAATATAAAGGGGGAACGGGGGGCTAAATAGCCCTTATAATTTAGATAAATCGCCTTTTCTATCCGATTTGCTTCAAATTTGGTATACTGGTTTATTTCGATATGGCGCTTCCCTGATTAGATTTGTAGGTTCATTGGTTAAGTATAAAGGGGAGACGGGGGCTAATTCCCCCCTTAATTTAGATAAATGGGATTTACTATCAGATTTCCTTCAAATTGGGTATACCGGTTTATTCTAATAAGGCGCTTCCCTGATTAGATTTGGAGGTTTATTGGTTAAGTATAAAGCAGGGGGGGGGAGGGGGCTAATACCCCTCTTAATTTAGATAAATGGGTTTTCTGTCCGATTTGCTTCAAATTTAATATACCGGTTTATTCTGATATGCCACTTCCCTGATGAGATTTCGAGGCTCATTGGTTAAGTATAAAGATCTGAAACAGGTGGTGTGTGTGTGTGTGTGTGGGGGGGGTTATTTTCCCCTCCCTAATTTATTTTTTGAGGGGTATTATTCTTTGAAATAAGAGCATAATTTACAGTTAGTGCAGGGATGGAACAGTTGCTCCAATTGCACCAAATCGATAATGTGCATTTCTACGCCAAAACGATAATTTTCCACCAAAATTGCACCCAACTGCGCCAATTCGATAAGAATTCTTGAGTCAAATCGATCATTTTCCACCCGTATTTGGCCAAAAAGATTGCGAAAAACATACGAATTTGGTCAAAAGATCGTGAAAATCACGCGATGTTTGTCACATGATCACGAAAAAAAAAAACGTAAAGTTTAACAAAGGATCGCTAATTTCGTCAAAAAACGAACAAAACGCGGTCAAAAGATCGCGAAAAAAACGTGATTTCTTTAAAAGATCGCGAATAAAAAGCAAATATCGTCAAAAGATCGCGAAAAACACACAAATTTTGTCGGAAGATCGCGAAAAACACGTGAATTTCGTCAAAAGATCGCGAGGAAAACGCGAATTTTGTCAAAGGATCGCTAATTTCGTCAAAAAACGAACTAAACGCGGTCAAAACATCGTGAAAAAACGTTAATTTACTTAAGAGATAGATAAAAAAACCGCAAATTTCATCAAAAGATCGCGAAAAACACGAGATTTTCGTCAAAAGATCGCGAAAAACACGAGATTTTCGTCAAAAGATCGCGAAAAACACGAGATTTTCGTCAAAAGATCGCGAAAAACACGCGAATTTCGTCAAAAGATCGCGAAAATCACACGAATTTTGTCGAAAGATAGCGGAAAACACGCAAATTTCGTCAAAAGATCGCGAAAAACACGCGATGTTTCTCAAATGATCACAGAAAAAACAAACAAAACAAAGAAAATTGGTTGAATTGAAAATCCTTTGACAAAACTGAATTTCGTCAAAAAACGAAGAAAACACGGTCAAAAGATCTTGAAAAAAACCGCAAATTTCATCAAAAGATTGCGAAAAACACGCGGATTTCGTTAAAAGATTGCGAAAAACACGCAAATTTCGTCAAAAGATCACGAAAAACACGCAAATTTCGTTAAAAGATCGCGAAAAACACGCAAATTTCGTCAAAAGATCGCGAAAAACACGCGAATTTTGTCAAAGGATCGCGAAAAAAACGAATTTTGCCAAAAGAGCGCTAACTTCGTCAAAAAACGAACAAAACGCAGTCAAAAGATCGTGAAAAAATGCGATTTCGTTAAAAGATTGCAAATAAAACGCAAATTGCGTCAAAAAACAAACAAAACATAGTCAAAAGATCGTGAAAAAATGTTACTTTCATTAAAATATCGCAAAAAAATTCAATCGAATTTCGTCAAAAGATCGCGAAAAACACGTGAATTTTGTCAAAGGATCGCTAATTTCGTCAAAAGATTGTGAAAACGTGAATTTCGTTAGAAGATGACGGAAAAAGCTGCAAATTTCACCAAAAGGTCACAAAAATCCGCCGCAAATTGTGTCAAAAGGTCACGAAAAACCGCAAATTTCGTCAAAAGATTTCGAAAAACACGCTAATTTCGTCATAAGATTGCGAAAAACACGCAAATTTCGTCAAAGGATTGTGAAAAACGTGAATTTTGTGGAACAGTCGCGGAAAAAATGCGAATTTTGTCAAAGAATACCAAAATGACATTTTGATGTTCCAAAATAGTTATTTTCTGCTCCAAAATGAGCGTTTTTGCTGCTCCAAAATGGCTTTTTGCTGCTTCAAAATGAGATCCATGCTGTTCCATCACTGTTAGTGTGAATAGCCTGAGCTCAATGCCATCTGTTAAAAAACCCCCTTTCTTTCTGTTTGAATTGGCGAAAATTAATCACCGCCAAGAATTATGGTAACCCTATTTTTTACTTTACTATATTTCAGTTTTGTTTATTAGGTAGATGTAATTTAAATTCTGAAGCGAGCAATCTCTACTATATGAGATCTGAACCAGGATTGCCTGGTAATAATAATAAATATATTAATATTCAATTCTTCGAGCTTTTAATTATTTGAGTGCTGATTTACTTCCAATGAGTAAAAATCGTTCTGTTGATTTATTAAATTGATGTGAAATATGAATGATTCGAAGTAAAGTTCTTTTTATTCGACTGTGTTCTTTGAAATCCTTCATGTTGGCGAGCCGCGTCAGGATGTCTGGACTGACAATTGAATATTATTTCTTCTGATTCTGAAAGCTTGAGGTAAGCTATTTTTTTATTGTTGATTCAGTGAAAAATAAATATGTCGAAAATTGAAACTTTAAAAAAGAAAAGAACTGGATTACGTACACAAACGACAAAATTGTGTACAAAAATAAGCACAACTCTTGAAGATGATTCTATTACATTAGAAAATAAATTCGATTCATTAAACATTTGTAAGGACCAACTGAATGACAAATATGAATTATTAAAAAAATTAAACTCTGATATCCAGGATATTATTGCCGATGACAATTTTGAGAAAGAAATCGAAAGTTCCGAAACCTATAGTGAGAAAATAATTGAATCTCGTTATAAAATAACAAAGTTTTTAAATGAACATAACTCCCAAAATCAGAATAATACTTTTCAAAATTTTATGAAAAATGAATCCGGTTCTCAAAACGGAAATTTAGAGCGATCTATGAAATTGCCGAAGCTCACTATAAATAAATTTTTTGGTGACAGCAGTTCCTGGTTAGAATTTTGGGGGCAATATTCTAATGCAGTTGAAAAGAATTCCAATTTAACTCCTATTGACAAATTTGTCTATTTGAAATCTCTGCTTGGAGGTAGTGCATATAATGCTGTTGCAGGATTTTCGCTTTCGGAAGAAAACTTTAAAGCTGCGGTTGATTTGTTAAAGGCTCACTACGGTCGTGACGACCTTGTCATCAATGCCCGCATGAGTAAATTATTAAATTTAAGACAGGTAAAGAATGCTTCTAATGTTAGAGAACTTCGGGAACTGTATGACAGTTGTGAAATACAAATTCGAAATTTAAATTCTCTCGGAGTTACAGCAGGAAGTTATGGTCATCTCCTATGCCCTATTTTATTAAAGTTGATACCTGCTGAAATGGCGTTAGATTTTAATCGTGAAAGAACCGATGGTAAAAAAATGGAAGTCGAAGAGCTTCTTTCTTTCATTAAAAACGAAGTACAATCGCGAGAATCTACTATGGCACTCCAGAGCTCTGAAAATAGTTTTAGTGCTAAAAAAGAAAAAAATAAATATAATAACAGTTATAAACATTTTAGCAACTATAAACGCGAAATTCCTTCAGCCTCTGCATTGACTACCAATCTAAAAAATGTTTGTTTATTTTGTGATAATGATCACGATTCAAAATTTTGTAAAGTGTGTACTATTCCTCAAAAACGGGATAAATTACGTATGCAAGGACGTTGTTTCACTTGTTTAAAAAATTCCACGTCTTGGCTAAATGTAAATCTAATTTAGAACCATGTAAATTTTGTAATGAAAATTTTCATCATTATTCGATTTGTTTAAAAAAATCTCAATCAACAATTCCCAAAGAAATCGAATCAGCTGACACAATTATTAGTTCGATATCTTATTGTAAAAATGAAAATGAAAATTTCTTTAAAGAGGTTATACTTCAAACATCTTGCGTAAATGTGGAATCTGAAAAAAACTCTGAGCTTGCATTATGCTTATATGATTTGGGGAATCAAAGGTCATTCATCACAGAGCAATTCGTATCAAAATTAAATCCCCGAATTATTCTTCAAGAAAAACTTCAAATTTATTCTTTTGCAGCTGTTAAACCACAAATAAAAACATTTGATGTTGTGCAATTAAAATTATCCATGTTGAAAACAAATCGCGTTTCATATTTATCGAGGCTTTAGTCACAGATGTAATTTCAAACGTTAGGATTTTTCCTCCCCCTTCTCTCCAGACAGATAAAAAATAAACTGGCACCTTTTAAATTAATAAATGCTGTTGCATCATCCCATTGTAATGTAAATGTTTTTATTGGGGCGGATTATTTTTATCAAATCTGTTACGAAAGAGAAATAAAAAAAATAACTAAATCTCTCTTTTTATGTGATAGTTTATTTGGATATTCGCTTTGTGGTTTTTATGAAGATGAAAAAAGAAAAAAAAATGGAAAGCTCTTCTGTTTTAAATCTGTGTGTTTCAACTTCAGTTGGGGAAGATTTGAATTTTTTATGGGAAATCGAATCTTTGGGTATTATGCAATCAAATGATAATATTTCTGATGCAGATAAGGAAATTGTGAATAAATTTGAGAATAACTTAAAATTCGTAAATAATAGATATGAAACGGGTTTATTGTGGAAGGATGAGAAAGATAGAGTCGGGAATAATTTTAGAATAGCTAGAAGTCGCTTTGAGGAATTAAATCGTAAACTCGAGAAAGATAATGACTTATGTAAAAATTATAAAGATATTATATTAGAACAATTAACTGCTGGAATTGTAGAAGAATGTCCTGATAAAATAACTGAAAGTGGTTATTTTATGCCGCACAGACCGATTTTAAGAGATGATAAATTAACTACGAAGGTAAGAATGGTTTTCGATGCTTCTTCTAAAGAAAAACATTTAAATTCTCTAAATGATTGTTTATATCCAGGACCTAACCTTAACCCGAACATTCTTAATGTAATATTTAATTTCAGAAAATTTAATATTGCATTTAGCGCTGACTTAGAGAAAGCGTTTTTGCAAATTGGGATAACAGAGGAAGATCGGGATTATTTAAAATTTGCGTGGTTTGGTGACGAAAAGGATGATTTAAAACTTTTGAGATTTACACGAGCTGCTTTTGGGGTAACTTGCAGTCCCTTTCTTTTGGCTGCAACGATTAAATCCCATATACGTAAATATGTTGATCATCCTGAAGTTGTTAAGATTTTGGACTCTTCTTTTTATGTAGATGATTTGATTGCGGGGTCAAAATCTGATGAAGACGCTTATTATCTATCCTCAACAGCTTCGCATATTTTTAAAGAAGCTAGCATGAATTGGCGAAAATTCAATACTAATTCTGTCAAACTTAGAAAATTATGGAAGGAAAATAAATTATGTGACTCAGAAGAAAATTTGAATAATTCTTTAAAAATTTTGGGATTATTATGGGATACTAATTGGGATATTTTACATTTTGAAGTTCAATCCTTTCCTGATGATTGGAAATTTAATCCATCGAAACACGTTGTTCTTAAAGCCATGTTAAAATTTTTTGATCCTATTGGATTCATTGCACCATTTTCTGTTCGTATGAAAAGTTTGCTACAGGAAACATGGAAAAGGGGTTTGGACTGGGATGAAAAATTCCCTAATGATTTAAAATTTGAATGGGAAAATTGGTGTGCAGAAATCGAACATTTACATAAATTTGAGGTACCCCGCAAATATTTTCCACAGGGTTTAGACTTTTCGGACCCAATTGAAATTCATATATTTTCAGATGCTAGTCCTAAGGCTTATGGGGCCGTAGCTTATTTTCGATGTACCACAAGTGATAATAAAATTATGACTAGTCTTATTTGGGCAAAATGTCGAGACGCCCCGATTAAATGTTTGACAATTCCTCGGCTTGAATTAATGGGGGCATTAATAGCTGCAAGGATGTCTAAATATCTGAGAAGTGCATTTAATTTTCAAAATTTGGAAATTCATATCTGGTCAGATTCCACAATTACGTTACATTGGATCAAGGGATCAGCCATGGATTGAAAGCCCTTTGTGGCTAATAGAGTTGTAGAAATACAATCTTTAACTGATCCTAAAATATGGAAGTATATTCCGGGCAAGGATAATCCTAGTGATCTTCTTACTCGAGGCGAAAATTTACATAACCTCATAGAAAATAAATTATGGTATTACGGTCCTGAATGGTTGTCATTACCAAAGGACAGTTGGCCGAAATCTGAAAAGATACATTTTAATGAAAATATTTTGAACGAAAGAAAATCAACAAATTTGAGTTCTGCTCAATTATTTTGTACAGTAGGTCCCGGTAGCAGAAAGTTCGAGATGCGCGACGTGCGTCGCAGATTTATTTTGGACCTTGCAGATAAATTTGCCAACTTGAAAAAAAAAAGTATTTCCTTAAAAAAAAAAAGTACGAAAATTCTGACAAAAAATATCGCGAATTCGACAAATAGTCGCCGGAAAATATCTATTTGGGCAATCGTTCGCATAAAACAATCGGTAATTTATAGCCAAAGGGTCGCTATAAAAACGCGAATTTCGTCAAAAGAGACCGGAAAAAAACATGAATCTGGTCCCAGGGTTGTAGAAAAAATGCAAATTTCTGTCGCAGCATTGCGGAAAAAACACGAATTTCGTTAAAGGATCGTGGAAAGAATGCGAATTTAGTAAAAGGATCGCGGAAAGAACGCGAATTTAGACAAACGATTGTGGGAAAAACGCAAATTTAGTCAAACGATCGCGAAAAAACGCAAATTTATGTCAAAGGATCGCTATCAAACGCAAATTTATGTTAAAGGATTGCGGAAAGAAGGAGGAATTTCGTCAGAAGATCTCAAAAAGCGTAAATTTCTGCCAAAAGATTGCTGTACAAACTTGAATTTTATCCAAAAATCCCGAAAAAACGTGGATTTCGTTCCAGGGGCGCAAGAAAAACGTAAATTTGTCTCACAAAATCGCGGAAGAAACTTTAATTTCATCAAAGGATCGAGGAAAAAACACGAATTTAGTCAGACAATCGCGGAAAAAATGCAAATTTCTGTAAAATGATTACGAAAAAACGCAAATTTTTGTAAAACGATCGCGAAAAAACGCAAATTTTTGTAAAACAATCGCGAAAAAACGCAAATTTTTGTAAAACAATCGCGAAAAAATGCAAATTTTTGTAAAACAATCGCGAAAAAACGCAAATTTTTGTAAAACAATCGCGAAAAAACGCAAATTTTTGTAAAACAATCGCGAAAAAACTCAAATTTTTGTAGAACGATCGCGAAAAAACGCACATTTCTGTAAAACAATCGCGAAAAAACGCAAATTTCTGTCAAAGGATCACAAAAACGCAGATTACTGTCAAAGGATCGCGAAAAAAGGAAAATTTATGTCAAAAGATCGGAATTAAATTTGCGGAATTTCGTCAAAAAATCGCAAAAAGTGCAAATTTCTGCCAAAGGATCGCTGTAAAAACGCGAATTTCGTCAAAAGATCCCGGGAAAAACGTGAATTTCGTCCCAGAGGTGCCAAAAAAACGCAAATTTCTGTCACAGAATCGCAGAAAAAACACGAAGTTCGTCAAAGAATTGAGGAAAAAACACGAAGTTCGTAAAGGATCACGAAAAAAAGCTCATTTTTGTCAAAGGATCGCGAAAAAGCGGCAAATTTCGTTAAAAGATCGCGAAAAAAACGAGGAATTTCCTCATAAGATCGCAAAAAAACAGCAGATTTCGTCAAAAGATCGCGCAAAAACCCAAATTTCATCAAAAGTGCGCAAGAAAAACACATAATTAGTGCCGGTAGTGGATTTTCGCTCCCTGCCTCCCCCCCCCCCCCTTTGTTGTAACCTTTCGGAAATTTTGCTGTGAATTTCAGAATTTTTTCTTTTTTTTTTTTTTTTTTTTTTTTTTCACTCAGAATCACCCCTGGTATTAATCAGTAAGAACGCTGTTTATTTTAACACTCATAATGTTTGTACATAAGAAAATGTAACACGCTACTCCCACAGACAATTTTCAACCCATTAAATTGCTGTTGCAGACACAACCATAACTTTCTGCTACTGGGCAGTAGGTGTTGTACCTCCAGAGTCTTTGTTAAAATTAGAAAATTTTAGTTCTCTTTCCAAATTACTTAATATCACAGCCTGGATCTTAAGATTTATAAATAATATCAATAAATCAAAACCTAAAATTTCAGGTGAGCTCACAGCTCAAGAAGTTGGAAAGGCAGAATTTTATTGGTTAAAACGAACCCGGTTATCTGTCTTCAATCGTGAAATTGAGTTACTGAAAAAGGGAAAGCCCATCGATAAAGATTCAACCTTGTATAGTCTGAATCCAAAATTGGATGAGAATGATTTGTTAATTTTATCTGGAAGATTACAATTTTCAGAATTATCTCAAAGGGAAAAGCACCCTTTTATACTTCCATATGGGAGTGCTTACACCAAATTGCTGATTCAAAATGCCCATGAAAAGGTTTTCCATTATGGAATTGCAACAACTTTAGCTCATTTACGAGAAAATTATTTTATAATTAGAGGACGAAAAATGATAAAATCTGTACTGAAAAACTGTCTTATTTGCACAAAATTTAAAGCTTCTCCTGGGAAGCAAGAAATTGCACCATTACCTAAAGATCATATTACAGAATCGCCACCCTTCTATACCTGTGCTGTAGATTTTGCAGGACCTATTTATGTCAAAGCAAAAACTGGCCAAGAAAAGGCCTGTATAGTTCTTTTCACGTGCGCAGTCACTAGAGCTGTGCACCTCGAACTATGTACCAATTTAACTACAGAAACTTTCCTTTTATCATTTAAAAGATTTATCTCTCGTAGAGGAATTTGTCGAACAATCTACAGTGATAATGCGTAAACATTTATCAAAGCTGATAATTTTCTTAGAGAAATTTGGAGCCGAATATTGAAAGAGGAAGTTTTACGATATTTTAATAAATAGAATCATATGGAAATTCATTATTCCAAGAGCCAGTTGGTGGGGCGGTTTTTGGGAACGCATGGTACGTTCGGTGAAAACTCCTTTGAAGAAAGTTCTCGGAAGATCTTGTCTCTCATATGAAGAAATACAAACCACTTTAACTGAAATCGAAGCAATGATTAATGGTCGCCCTTTAACTTACGTTTATGAAGAAAACAGTGAACCACTTCCACTTACTCCTTCACATTTCCTGATCGGCAAGAGAATAAATTCTCTACCAGATTTTCACTGTTACTGAACCTAAATCGAATAGAATAATATTAACAAAAATATTGAAATATCGAGAGCAAGTTTTAAACCATTTCTGGAAACGTTGGAGGCAGGAATATTTGCTAGAACTGTGTTCTGCCAATTTTTCAGTTCCTGTCAAAGCTCCGGCTAAATTCGAAATTGGTGACGTTGTAGTAATTAATGAAGATAAAACTCCAAAGCACATGTGGAAATGCGGCAGAATTACAGAGCTCTTTTTAGGAAGAGATTCGAAAGTTAGATCTTGTGCAATACAAACTGAATCTGGCGTAATAAAAAGACCAGTTCAACTGATACATAAACTTGAACTTGACATTATGGACTAACATTGAACATTTCACTTTTAAGAACATTTTGTTTACATTTTCATTATTTAACTTTTTCTAATCTAATATTTTTGTATATTTTAGTTTCAGTAGTTGTTCCTGTGAAAATAGTTATTTGTATGTCTCATTATTGTAAGTATGTTCTAACTTTTAATTGTCTTATTAATGTAATTTGAAATTTTTGATAAAAATTTAGTTTGAATGATGAACAATAGTAATTGTTCATCCGGGGGCAGAGTGTTAAACCCCCCCTTTCTTTCTGTTTGACTTGGCGAAAATTAATCACCGCCAAGAATTATGGTAACCCTATTTTTTACTTTACTATATTTCAGTTTTGCTTATTAGGTAGATGTAATTTAAATTCTGAAGCGAGCGATCTCCGCTATATGAGATCTGAACCAGGATTGCCTGGGAATAATAATAAATATATTAATATTCAATTCTTCGAGCTTTTAATTATTTGAGTGCTGATTTACTTCCAATGAGTAAAAATCGTTCTGTTGATTTATTAAATTGATGTGAAATATGAATGATTCGAAGTAAAGTTCTTTTTATTCGACTGTGTTCTTTGAAATCCCTCACCTTCAGTTTAATTGGGCACTTTTCTTTCTTTTTTATTTATTCACTGATCACTGTTACTCCATATTAAATTCGAAGAAATGCATTATACTTTGTCATTGCTAGTGTGCAACTCTGTTTTAACAGTTGATTTGATATTTTCTTAGATGCATTAATTTTTAGTGTTTATATTTTATTGCAAATCATTTTTTGCTGTTATAAATATTAAGGGAAGACATCAGTGAAATTCTTTGGAAAAAATATTTTTTTTATTGGCTTAAAAAATTCTTTGAACCTTCCTGAATCCATTGGTATGCCCAGTTTTTTTTCTGACCATTAGAAATAATTGTAAAAATTCAAGGGAAGATAAGATTGGGATGCCATACCTACTCACACTATGGGAAGGCATGACTGAGATGACACGTCTACTCACATTAATTTTACTCTAACATTTTATACTCATTTATTATATGTAACTAAACTTTATCCAAGTGTTTATATATACTTTAATTCATGTGTTTGATAAAACACTGCAAGAACTTCACACAAATTAGAAGCGTCTAAGTTTTGTAGCTTTTTGAAAAATTGTACTTTTCAGCTAAAACCCCCATTAACTCCTAAAGTACTTAGTGTTGACTCTAGAAAAAAAGGGCCGCCGGGTGGAAATTTTTCAAAAAAGGGTACATTTTTTCAAAAAGGGAACACTATTCTAAAGAAAAGGGCACATTTTTTTTTCAAAAAGAGCACACTTGTACCTTGTTCACAAAAAATATTTTGAACTGGTTTGTTTAGTGTCCCTAGAATTTGCGATATTTTCCCGTGATCAATTTTTTTGCCACGTGGCGCATAGGAAGTGTTAAAAAGGGCAGCTGAGTGCTTTGGAAAGGTTTAAAAGAGCCGCCAGGTGCAAAAAGAAATAAAAAAGGGCCGCCGGGCATTGTGCCCTGCTAAGACGGCTTAGAGTCAACACTAGTACTTGAGTGATTTGAATAAAAAAAATTTTGTTGGTAGAGTATAAATATAAGATCATATGTGGCAGACAGTGTTTAAAAAATTTAATTAGTTTCAGAAAAAAACATTTCTGAAAATAAAAAAATTCTGGAAAATTGCCATTGCTCTAAAATACGAAGTTTTACGCACTGAAAAAAAACTGTCTGCCACAAGTCTTGAGCATTATCCAGTGAATAGGGATTCAGAATTTCATTAAAATCCATCTGGTAGTTTCTGAGAAAACAGGTCTTAGGCAGATCACACAATGAACAGATAATGCAGACAAAAACGTCAGACACGCGACAAATTGTAGCGTTCAAACCGGTTTCTCCTTTATCAGGGTGAAATGTCTCTTGACTTGCTCTTTTCTGTCGCTTGTCTGTTCAGTGTGTGATATGCCTTAAAGCTTGCATTCCCCCCTATGATTGCCCCCATTCTTGTCTTTCCTCAAAAACATTTTTGGGCTTTGTCATTTTGTAACACAAAGTGCAAGTTCAAAAAATACAAGTCGAAGTTCAACACAAAACAAAATACAAAAAGTTGGCATCTTTTGAATGAACAATAAGGTTTTAAAAAGGTGTACAGACATTTGACCGACTATTGACACTCCTAACGTCTGTTCTGTCGATATGTAATCAGAAAACTCAATTTGTCATTCGCGAAGAGTGAGAATTGTGAATATTTGTTTTTAAAAATCACATTTTTTATGTCAAAATCCCGTTATCTCATAAAGTACTCGAGCGATTTTGATGTATATATATTTTTTTGTGGTAGAGTATAAATATAAAGATAACAGCATACATATGTGGCAGACAGTTTTTAAAAAATTTAATAAAATTTATGAAAAATTGCCATTGCTCTAAAATAAAAAGTTTTAGCCGCAGAAAAAAACTGTCTGCCATAAGTCTTGAGCATAATCCAGTGAATATGGATTCCAAATTTCATCAAAATCGGTCTGGTATTTTCTGAGAAAACAGGTCTTAAAGCTCGCATATTTCCCATAGGATTGCACCCAGTCTTGTCTTCCCTTAATAAAGCATCAATTTAAATTAAAAGCTCCTTTAAGGAGGATTATCAATGTGAGTACTAAATATTGGAATACTTCCTATCTTCTTGCAGTAGAATATTTAGGTGAGTGTACTTTTTAGTGACCCATCTTTATAAAGATAATTAATTAACATATTTTTGGGGGTAATTTTTTTTAATTTGTTTGCATATTTAGGAAAACTCGGTGCAGTATTTTTAGACATGGTCCCCCAAAGTCCCCCTTTTTAATTTAAATGTTCCCCCAAAGTCCCCTTTTAAAATAAAAATGGTCCCCTTTCCCCCTTTTAGGAGACTAAAATGTGTTGGGAGCCCTGACTCGACAACTAGATCTAGGCCGGTTAGAAGTATTGTATCGATGAGTAAGCTCCTGACTCATGTGTGTTGTATGGTTTCTCTGTTTTCTAGGCACTCCTGATGTCGTAGATGAGGGCAAGACACGTTTCTTTCCTGCTCTTTGCTTTTTCTTAGCTGTGGGAGAGTCACTATTATAATTAGTTTTTGCACGTTTATATTGAAAGCGTGGGTTGGGAAAATATTTTTTATTTGTGGGACTCGATAGTATCGAAGTCGAATTGTCTGAGTGCATATAGCTCCTAGGCGAATGTTCACTTGTAATTCTAGGTTCCTTTTTCACATAAATGGTCCGATTCTGAACCTAATGACTTATGATCTCGTCGTTTGACTTTTTGTCCATATTGTCTTGTAGTTGTATTATGAGCACTTTGGTTCTTATTTTCCCCTCTTGAATTATTTATGGGTTTGGATTGGATGGTATCGCTGTCGAATTGTCCGAGCGCTCATAGCTGTTAGAACCTTTACTTGTAATTCTATTCTGGGTTTCTTTTCACATAAATGGTCTGATTCTGAACCTAATGATTTACGATCTTGTTGTTTGATTTTTTGTCCGTATTGCCTTGTCATTGTATTATGAGCACTTTGGTTCTTAGCTCTATTTCCATGTAATTTACCATGAGGCTTTGACTTATTGTTAGGCACAGATAACTGAGAATCACTGGACTGGCTTGACTGGGAGCTTTGTGAAACACCACTCGGCAAGTGAGAATCATCACTACCATTTTCTCTAAACTTATACACTCATCTGATCGAGGTTTACCGTCCTCCTTTCTCCATCCATCCTTATCACCAGATTATTGTTTTGCACCTCCAATACTTCAAACGGACCAACAAACTTGGGACCAAATTTAGCTACTCTTTTCTGTCGCCTAGGACTCAACCAATGCTTTTCCAACAAAACAAAATTACCAACTTTAACTTCTAACTCCATTCTATGCATATTATAATATTGTGCTTGTTTTTTCTGAGCTTTTCCCATCTGAATTGGTGCCTCCTTCACCAACTTATGAATGTCCTTACACATGAACTGACTTTCAGCACCAGACACCATTACTAATCTTTGAAACGGAGTTGTAATTTTTCTACCTAAAAATAATTCAGCAGGCATTTTCCCAGTTAATTCATGAACTGCTGTGCGTAGTGCATAAGCGAAGTGTTGCAGAAATCTGTCCCAATTTGAATGGTGAGAACCAACATACGATGATATCATTTGGATTAAAGTTCTATTAATACGTTCCACATTTTAGATTGCGGCCGGTAAGGTACTGTAAAAGCGTGTGAAATCTATGTCAGAGATGAAACAAGGACCATGGTCACTTTTCACTTAGTATTTTAACTGGTGCACCATATTTAGAGATGATATTATCAAAGAGGGCATCAGCTACTGCTGGTCCCAAAGCCTTTCTGAAAGGGACTAATTCTACCAATTTACTGATATAATCTACTATAACTAAAACAAATCTAAATCTCTTGGGATTAGATAAAGGATAAGGTCCAATTAAATCTACTCCAACACATTCTAGGGGATAAGTCACTTTAATCGGAATGAATTTGCCTGCTAGCCTTACATTTTTATAATTATATATTTGGCATGTGTTACAGCTAGAGACATAAGCTCGCACGACTTCTCGCATTTTAGGGAAGTAGCAGGAATCACAAACTCGGCCATAAGTTTTTCTAATACCTAAATGTCCTGCTAGGGGGTTATCATGAAACTCTTTTAAGATGGCCTTGCAAAGACTAGCGGGGATGAACACTCTTAACTTACCTCATGAGTTAACTGATTTTGAATAGAATAAAAGTCCGTCTATTAACTTAAATGATTGAGACCGTCTCTGTAAAATATGCACATTCGCACTCAGTACTTCATCTGGACTTTCCAAATATTTATATAAATTACCAAATTCCTCATCCTCCTTTTGCTCTTTAACTGCTCTCTCGATCGTAACACCTGAAACGATAAAACACAAAGTTTTACTTCTTCCACTACTTCAACACACTCCTGTGGGTTTCGAGACAATGCATCGGCTACCGCATTTTCCTTGCCTGCCCTATGTTCTATAACTATATTATATTCAGCCAGCTTCAAACACCATCTAACCATACGAGACCACAAACTCTTTCCGTTCGTTAACTTTGTCAATGCCGAATGATCCGTAACAACCTTCACTGGTATCTGCATAAAGAAACAACGAAACTTATCTAAAACCCAAATCACTGCCAAACACTCCCTTTCTGTAATTGAATAATTCCGCTCAGCTGGATTGAAAATTCTGGATGCAAATGCTATCGATCTTCCCTTTTGAGCTAACATCACTCCTACACCCACTGCACTAGCATCACAATACAATTCAAACTGCGATAAATAATCAGGATGAGCCAACACTGGAGGGACACTAACGCCTCCTTTAACAACTCAAAAGACCTCTGAGCCTCTGCTGACCACACAAATTTTACTTTTTTCCTTTTTAAAGCATACAATGGTTCATACAATTCCGAAAACCATGGAATAAATTTAGAGAACCAAGCAACCATTCTCAAAAATGTAGCCACCTGCTTACAATTCTTAGGAGGGGACATTGACATGATAGCTTCTATTTTCTGCTTATCAGTTTGAATTCCATCTTGCGTAATAGTTACACCTAAGTACTTTATTTCTTTTTTCAAAAAGTTGCATTTCTCCAACTTAACCGTTAGTCCTGCATTTCATAACAATGTAAAAACTTCTCACAATAACCTTAAATGCTCTGCAAATGTAGCAGCCATTACTATTATATCATCTAGATAAACCAAGACACCTTTACCTATTAGGGGTTTAAGGATAGTATTCATCATTTTTTGAAACTCGAAGGAGCTCCCGATAATCCAAAACTCATTCTTTTGAAGGCAAAACACCCATTTCGAGTTATAAAAGCTGTTTTCGGAATATCTTCCAGTCTCATTGCAATTTGAAAGTAACCTGAAGTTAAATCCAATGTAGACATATAATTCGTGCTAATTATATTTGCCAAAATCTCGTCCATAACTGGAATTGGATATTGAGGGTATTGCGTAATTGAATTTAATTTCCTGTAATCTATAGTGAATCACCATGCTTCTGGGTCATCCATACTTTTACCATTTTTTTTACGACATAATACAACCGGAGATGCAAAAAGTGATTCAATAGGTATTATAATATCATCTGCAAGCATCTTTTCAATATGATAATCGATTATGTCTTGTTTCACTTTATCATAATGATATGGTTTACTGGTGACAGGTGCTGCTGAACCAATATTAATCTTGTGCCAAGCTACCTGTGTTAACCTGGTTTATCTGAAAATACGAGGCATGTTTTTTAAGTAAGTACCGTTTTGGAATTAAAAAAAGACGTGCAAAGATATCGCAATAATTTTATTTTTACATGAAAGCCTGTACCTTCATCTACTTTTCTACATAATTTCCGTGATTATTGAGGCACTTGTCATAACGTGGCACCAGTTTTTGAATACCCTCCTCATAAAATTCTGCCGCCTGACTTTTTAACCACTGTATCACAAATGTTTTGACTTCGTTATCGTCTTGAAGACGCTGACCACCCAGGTGTTTCTTCAAGTGCAGGAACAAATGGTAGTCGCTGGGCGCCAGATCAGGGCTGTATGGAGGATGATCTAGAGTTTCCCATTTAAAAGATTTGATGAGATCTTTGGTCCGATTAGCCACATGTGGACAGGCATTGTCATGCAGCAAAACGATACCCTTACTCAACTTGCCACGTCTTTTGTTCTGGATTGCACGACGCAGATTGTTCAATGTCTCACAATAAGACGCTGCATTGATTGTCTCATTACGAGGCAGAAACTCCACCAGCAATACTCCTTCCTTGTCCCAAAAAACTGTGCACATGATTTTCTGGGCAGAAATTGTTTGCTTAAACTTCACTTTTTTGGGTGATGATGAATGTCGCCATTCCATGTATTGTTGTTTCGATTCTGGTGTGACGTAGGCCACCCATGTTTCGTCACCAGTAACAATTTGGTCTAAAAAATCTTCACCTTCATTGTGGTACCGCTCAAGGAAAGTCAATGCACTGCCTAAACGTTGGGTTTTGTGCAAATCCGTCAACATTTTTGGAACCCAACGTGAACACAATTTCCGGTAATTCAAGTTCTCGGTCACAATGCGATACAAAACACTACGAAAATATTGAGGAAAGCAGTCGCACAATGATGAAATTGTAAAGCGTCTGTTTTCTCTCACCTTTTCGTCCACTTTCTGCACCAAATCTTCATTAACGACCGAAGGACGCCCACTCCGTTCTTCATCATGCACATTTGTGCGGCCATCTTTAAATGCTCTCACCCATTTCCTTACCATTCCATCACTCATAATGTTTTGTCCGTAAACTTCACAGATCCCACGATGAATATCGATCGGTTTTACGCCTTTAGCACTAAGAAATCGTATAACAGCCCGTACTTCACAATCAGCGAGATTCACGATTGTCGGAGGCATCTTAAACACTCAGTAAACAACGTATACAATGAAGAATCAGACTGTAATGGCATCAGTGCGTAGACAAGAGATGTAGGTAACCAGCGCGGAACGCCAACCGTAGCACTGCGGCGGCAGAATCGCCAGACTCTTCTAAATCTACTGATAGTGGTATTGACCTTTCCTTATATCCGCTTCCCTCATTATTTATAACCAAAGATCGCTTAAAGAAATCTAAACTAATTCCTCTATCTCTCATATAATCTATTCCCACTTATGCAATGTGCGTTTAAACCATCAAGAACACAAAACTGCCAACACGACTTTACTGAACGAATCTCTACCTCTAATTCTGCCGTACCTTTATTAATACAAACCGACCCTTGAGCAGAATGAACAACTAAGTTTGAAAACTTTAATTTTTTAAATCGAAAATGCTTTCTATAGAGATGATAAAAGATAAAATAGCACTCTGCTCCTGTATCCAATAAACATTTTAACACAATACCATTTAATATAATAAACAACTCATGTAGCTCTACCGGGTTAATTGTAACACTACTCAGACTAACCGAAGGTTTTTCATACTTAACTTGTGTCTGTATGGGGGAGAGGGGAGCACATGCGAACAGTACATATTTCACTCACTTAATTTGAAATAAAAAAATTCAAAAAATTATCAATTGATGGTAGTACTGGTACCATCTTTTGGCTGAATTTTCAGAACAATAGGCCATTTTGATTTCTGGTAGTTGTAATTTGTTTGTTTTAGAAGGGGTGAAGTAAAAAAGTCTTCTAAGTTATTGAAGTAAAAATTCATTCAAGACATTTTTTAAAGAAGAATGTCAGCATTGCATTCTATAGTGGCATTAATTAGGTAAGTCTACAAAAAGATTTGTTTCCTTATTTCAATTAAAAATATCTTTTTTTTTATAAGTTAGGCTGATGTTGGTAGATGGGGCACTTGTGAACAGAACATATGGGGGCAGATGTGAACAGTTCACAAGTGTATTTTTTAAGTCTGTGAATGCATTTTATTTTTTAAATTTAAAATTTAATTACCCTTGTCAAACATTGACCTATATATTCAATGTTTTTAGGATTGCTTCACAGTTTTAATTTACTGGAAGTTAGATAACAATTAAAAGTGACTCAAAAGGAGTAGGAATATTAGTGTACAATTTTATGAATAATTTCTGGTATCTATGTTGAAACATTTATTGGCTTATTCACACATCTAGAAAAAGGGCATCTAATTAGTTTTTATCACAGTTTTTATTCACAAAAAATTATTTTTGTCTTATTTATGCATGTGCTCACATGTGCCCCAGCTATGTTCACAACTATACTCTCCACCGGGGCACATGTGAACAAATTTAGACAATTTTTAGAATGAGGATATAAGTTAGAAATTCTTGATAAATGCATCCAAAAGTTTCACCAAAAGAACAAACAAATTCTATATATTTATGTGAATCAACTTTTTGTTCAATAGCTCACAACAATTTTGAGAAATAGTCAAAAATGTAAAAATTGTTCACATGTGCCCCCCTCTCCCCTACCTTCTAAATTTTCACTAACTTGCCTTTGCGCTATCCCTCTAACCAAATTGTTTTCATTCCTCGTCTCTTGTCTTACTTGTAGAGCAGGAACATCCCTATCACAAACTCCCCCTCTTTGAACAAAACTACTATTCTTCCCTAAATTCCTATTCCATCCATCATTTCTATAATTTTCATTCACTCTATTACCTGCATTAGACATATTACGACCATAACTGTTATTTGCCTGATTCTGAACACCACCACTTCTATAAGTATTATGTATTTCACACTCTCCCCTTTTAAAATTATGACAAACATTCTCATTCTGAAATGTGTTATTGCGATAGGTTCTCGGTCGAGGGCTACGCACTCCCCAATTGTCCGAGCTGTGACAAGATTCATATTTCATTAAAAGTTGATATAATTCTGCTGAACAGTTAGGAGCTCGCAATTCATATAGTCTTGAATCTGCACAGTAAAAAGGGGCACGATAATGCCTAACAGTTCATCAAATGATAAGTCTAGTCCTAATTTATTCTTTAAATCTAGTTTATGCAAATAGAATTTAGATGTACTTTCAAAATTATCTTGCTGGTGACAATAAAACACATTGTAACGCGCTTTTGTTGTTAACCTCCCGAAACGCTTTTTGGAGCTCAAATACAGTATTCTCATATCGTTTGGTATCATCTTTCACTAAAAATCTACCTATATTTTCTAACCATGGAAGAGCTTCATTCTTAAGTGAACGTTTCAGTACTAAGATATTTGTTTTTGCTAGGTATATTTTTATAACTTACATAATCCTCTAGCTGCTGTACAAAGTCCTTGACATTTTCTTCACCCGTAAAATATACACGAGACACAATCTCAACAGACTTAGCAAACTGGTCATAGAAAGTGTTATTTTGTTCAATAACATGGCTATCAGTAGCTTCTATATAATATGGACGTAGTCTGAAATATCGTTGAGTGCTATTTGAGCCGTTAGCATAAAATGTTCGTGGTTGGGGTTCGAAACCTCGTTGGGCACCATTTGTGGCGTACTTATTGTAGTGGGAGTTCATGAGGAAACTTATAAGCTTTAAATATAGATATTTTATTCAACAATGGGCAAAGGATTGGCAGACAAGATCTAATAAATTTCGCCCTTTTCCGTGATAGCAATAAAACAATCTTATTTAAATATAAAGCTTAAAAGTTAACTCACGTAACTTTATTTCTCTGGAGTGTGGTTCAGCTGCGATGGCGGGGCTCATTTCAAATCCATGTCTAGATTTCATCTCATTCTAAGTCTGTTCTTGTTCCCAGGTTAAGCTCCAGTCATACATGGTCGTTTCTCCACACCAAAACTATTTATGCCAACTCACACTCTCTCCAAAGTCTGACTGCATTGACTAACCAACTAATTGACTGATTGCTTAACATAATTTTGCTCCCCTATTTATACTCTAGCAGACTGAGCAAATAAATTTGCATACGGTTACCGCTAACTCGCAGAACAGTGAACTCCTAATTAAAAATGCACCACGGACAATTAAAGTGCCTCTATATTAGAGTTATGTCTTACACCATGTTCACCTTCAAACCACTGGATAGCCTTTGTAACAAAGTTACTGGTTCCTTACAGTTGTTAAGTAACTTTAACTTAATAAATGAATTTAAACATATTAATATTTGAATGACATAAAATTATAATAATTTAAAGTTTTTCTTCTTTAAGTATGTATAAAATAGAAATATGACTATTGAAATTGAAAAGAAGAAAGTATTCGGCCAGATACCGAACATTCAGTAAAATTTTATACCGGATATTCAGTATCCGGCAAAATTCCACATCTGGTGCATCCCTAGTATGGAGCGCTTTGATTTGACAGTTGTGCGAGCCTCGCCGCAGGGTTCATATCTAGTCAGCTTGTGGTTTTGAAGAAAGAAATGCTTTTTTTCTTTAATGGACAATATTCTTACTTTTGGTTCGAGTCCAGAAAAATTTGTCTGCTAGGAAACATTCAGAATCGCGTCATTGAAAAGCACTGTTTTTAGAAAATTTACGCTTAAATATTTTTTGTTTATATCTAGTTTTAGACCTTTTCAGGAATAGAAATAGACTATACACAGCTTCTCTTCTCTATTTTAATGCAACTTTGTGCATATATTTTTTAAATTTGTAAAATGAAAATTTTTAATTTAAATTTAATAAGCACATGAATTTCGCAATATGTATTTATTGAATAATAGTTAATCATACAAAATAAATCTAAAGTTTTTATGCATGCATTTACCTATATTTATGCTGATCAAGTGATAAAATATGTAAACAAATGTGCTAGCCACTACTTTTAACTTCATGTAATACCAACTATGACGTCACATGAGTATTGCCCATTGGGGCCGTTTCATAAGTGTTTAATTAATTTCTTGACAAATTATTGAAAATTTAAAAATCTGAGTCTCAGATGCATTTGGAACTATCCTCATACAAATTTTCAGTCTTGTACATGCAGTAAATTTTCCCAGCCATCGCTGGCACATAGACACATGCACACAAAGCAAAACCTTCTTTTATTAGTACGAGTTGGAACCCGTCGAAATTCGACGAATTAAAATGTTTAGAATGGAACTGTTAGATCGAATTTATAATAAACCTACAAAAATAATTACAATAAAAAATTCATCTTGCATTGGTTGTCTAACTCTTAAAACAAATAATGTTTTTAACCTAAATTTACCAAAATATTATTTCCAGAAACTTCAACTGCTTAAATTATTGAAAAATTAAACTGTAGTAGAATACGTAATCAAGATGAGTTATTATGTTGAAGTTAGGCTCTTGAGGCTCTTATGTTTGTTTTTATGGGATGAAAAATCAGTAAAATCAGCTTTGTCAGTAATTTCAACATTATAGTATCAGTACCCGGGAAAATTTAGCATTCAGAAATTTGCCTTTAGTTGCCATAGTATTGGTCAAATTTATCAAAGAAAATAATTGTTTTGTTTTAAATATGACATCATTTTTATTCACTGAATCATTTTGCCTAGCGTCTCAAACTCTGTATCAGCGTAATGTAAAAATACTGAAATATCTTCTTCAATCTTTTGATTTATTAAGAAGAATGTGTGTGTGTATGTTTTTAATGGCTGACTTCATTTTCTGTTCAAAAATTAAATAAAAGTTACTTTTATTTGTATTGTGAAAATGGCATCAATAAGGATATAATCAATAAAAATAAATAAAACATGACTATTTTCCCTTTACTTTTAATAGAAATGGAGTACTTCAATTGCCACAATTACAAAATTGGTACTAAAAACTATAAAAAAAAAGTAATATCTCAAAAATAAATTCAGATAGAGCTTTCAAACAAATTGCATTTAAAAGCACATTTTTTTCCTTATACGTTGGCGTAAAAATTGAAACTGTGCGATGTTTAGAAGTTAAATTTGAGGTAGCGAAAATTGCAAAACCGAAATTTCATTTCAAATTTCAAAGTGTTGCCATCCGCAGAATGACGTATGCGTTACGCACAGATATGTTTGTCCTTTATAATATAGATAGATGTCTTTTTGCATTGCTGAAAATGGCAATTGCTCTATCACAGTGCTAGAAAAAAGTTTAAGACCACCTGCTAATTTTGTTGTTTAGAATAAAATTCCTAAAAGAGTTATTTATCTTGAATTTAGACACACATATCTAATATAATATGTAAAGTTAATTCAATTGTAAATATGAAAAAGTATTTTTATCTACAAGTGATAAAATCTTGGAACAGTACAGTATTAACAAATGGAAATAAGTTTAGGAACATTAGCTTCTTTTAAATTTAGCATAATGAGATAATGTCAAGACTAATATTTTGTGCGGGGCTCATTGGTGATGATGCTTGTAGGTTAGTGAGTAACACTTGTTTTTAAATTAGTTGTAAGTTTATTATGCTTAATGTTGATTCCTTAACTCATAAAATTTGACTTGTATTCAAGTAATAACTCATAAAATTTTAATAATTAATATTGCTGAAGCATTGTGTTTTTTATTTTATTTAGGTATATCAGTTTGGAGCTCCATAAAGTCTACTAAGAAACCTTTAATAAAACTTAAGATAAGCAAAAGAGCATCAAAGAAGAATTTGGGTGATAAATGTTCTACTTATAGTGAATGTCCTCCTGCAGCTTTTTGTATAAGTGGTGTATGCTCTTGTCCTTATGAATATTATACTTACATACCCTCTTCTCAACCTGATCTTGCTGTATGTCGCAAAAAAATTAAGTATGGCTTTAACTGTAATTTAACTGAAGATTGTGTGGGCTATGATACTAATTCAGCTTGCTATGATGGCATATGCAAATGCATAAATGGAACTCACTATATTGGTTCCCGAAATTTACTCTCTTATCATAAACGTTGCTATAAAATTTTAGAAAGAGAGGGAGATATTTGCGAAATAGATGAACAGTGTAGTCGACTAGCTGATAACCATCATAAGTGTCGATGTATTGGAAGATGTGACTGTGCTAGCATAAACAGATATGGTGGTTGTAGCATATGCCATGAAAATATTAAAAGAACCTTCTTTGGTGGTGCTGCATTCATTGTAATTTTACTTTCATCACGTGTGTTTTCTAAAATGAGAAATCGAACTACTTCTCGACAGCAACAAAATATTCCTAGCAGTGGTTCCCGTTTTTACAGACTGAATACCAGTCGAACAGTGCCTCTGCGATCTGTATCTTATACACGCAGTAATTTACGTGCTAATCGTCATGTCACCACTTCATTACCAGATGTATTTTTAATAGAAAGTCACAGTCTTATAGGAATTCACTCATCAAATACTACAGATTTTTATCCACAGACCACCAGTCCTTCAACAACTGACAGATCTGCTGAAAGAAATGAAGATGCACCTCCATCGTATGAAGATATTATTGGGGATGATTGCATTGTGTGGAATGAGCCACCACCAGCCTACCATGAAGTTACTGCAAAAAATTCTTAGCTTATTTATTTACTTTTTAGTGGGATCTTGTTTGTTGAATTCACTTAATCATTGTATTTATATTTATTTTTTATGCACCAGCAAGTATATGTTTTTCCAGCCCAAAGGTAGATATATCTTGTTATCTCTACTGGAGCTTTACATGTATTATACATTTGAAGAAAAGTTATTTTATTTCAAAATAGTTATGGAACAGTTTTATAAATAATGAAACTTCAAATTTCGTTCATATGTTTTTATTTTCTTCTGCATCAATATTTCAAGAGTATTTTTATAGTTTTAAACTAATTTTTGTGTTAATAGACTAAGCATAAAGCGTACTTCTTTATGACATACTCTATTAAATTAAAATCTGATATTTTGAAATTTTAATTGAATAGAATTGTAAGTATCTTACTATTCAAACTTTTAATGACTGGGGAGGCAATAAAAAATCTTGTTGGACAATTACATTTGTATGTTTTGAATTACAATTTTGTTAATGCATAAATAATATTTATTAATATTTCTTATTGACTTATGTTATTAAATTACAGTAAAATCTCATTATAACAAGACTCTGGAGATTTTTGATTAAATTTGTTACACTGAAAAAATGTAAAATTCCAGTGTGGTGCATTTTAAATATATTTGCATACACATTGAATAAAATTACATCTTTTTATTATAGCTACAAATTTTTGTTCATTGTCATAGTACGATTGATTCTGTAGAAGCTGATAAAAAAAAAAAATAATAATAAATCAGTTTTGTCTTCATTGAAAATATTCTCTCATGGATATTTCTCTAGTATTTCTACAAGTACTTTTTTCATTCCATTATGTGCAGCTGACACATTGCCATTATTTACTTCTCCAGAAATTTGTTTCCATGTTAAGCCATACCTTTCATGCGAACGAAATGGCCAACCAGAACTTACTTCAAATCTCTCTATTTTTAGGGTCTTTGAAAGTTCTTAGGCTTTATCTTGCAATATAGATCCTGAAATAGAAAAATTGTTTGATCCGATTATTTTTAAACCAAGTGTCTCCTTAAGTTGACAGTATCCAGTGCACAATTGTTTTGGGCACATGTTAAATCAACACAGTTTCAAATTTTTATCTTATTCCTTTAAAATGGTAGTTACTATAAAAGTTGTAATAACAAATTCTTTCGCTACATCCTGCCTGCCTTCTCCTCTCCTAGCACTTACTGCTTCTTATTTTTCTTTCTGTGAAAATCCCTTCTTTTTTCTTTTCTCTGCAATAAAAAATAAAAATAAAACTCCAAATTGCAAACTAGAAATTCGCTAATAGGGACGGACAGCTATTTATTATACAAACAGCAGGCTATGCCCGCTACGCTGGTCTGTTTATCCAAATGAACCTTGAATCAAACAAAATGTATCGGTGAATTTGACATTGTTATTAAAGCAATATGGAACCTTACCTGGAATGTCTTTTCTCATTGCTGAAAAAGATATTGAACGCCATTGTGCTATTATATTTTCTAATGTGCAGGCAAAATTTCAGCTATTAAGGTCCAACTCTTTTAGTTGACCAATCACAGTACAGTTTGGTAAAGAATGATAGTATGATATTCAATATAATAAACAACACCTGAAATATTATTTAACTAATAATGTAAACAAACAAACTGACAAAACCATCCATTAAAACTTTTTTAAAAGGCTGATCTTTCATATTGGGGTCCATCTAATTATAGAACATTCTCCCATAATTCGATAACTAAGTAACATTGAATGATATAGAATAAACTAAAACCTCCCTAAACATTGTCTAATCAACAAAGCAAGTATTATCAATATTCGCCATCTAGAACTTTTTAAAAAGTCTAATCTTTCATAATAGGTTTCACATGATTATGGAACTTTCTGCCATTACTTTATGGCTAAGCAACGTATAGCAATATGCAAAATACTAAAACCATTTCTGAATAGGTATCTAAATAACAATGGAATTCCTATCAAAATCCGTTCTGTAGAACTTTTTAAAAATGCTAAACTTTCATAATCGGGTTCAACTGATTATAGAACTTTCCACCACATCTCTATTAGCATTGCAGAACGGTATAGTATATACTAAAATCCTGCCTGAAAAATTATTTAACTAACAGTGTAAGTTCAATCGAAATCCATTCAGCAGAATCTCTTAAAAAGGCTAATCTTTCATAATTGGGTTCGTCTGATTATATAACATTAAAACATAATTCTATGTCTAAGCAACATAGAACTATATGTTATATGCTAAAATATTCCCTGAAAAATTATCTATCATTTTAATTCTCATTAAAATCCATTCAGCAGAGCTCAAGTTATATGCAGCCAGGACAAATTTGCATTTTACATTCATATATATAGTAGATAGATAGATAAGAATATTGATGCTTAAAATTTATGAAACTGCAAGTTATTTCTTGTTGTCTCTGCTGCATAATTTTAAAAACATTTCAATAGGCGAGTATTGAGATTTACGATCATGTCTACACAGATGTATTTGATTTTGTAACGCAACATTTTCGGTAAAATGAGCCAATTTGGTGTGGGTTCCGATCACAGAATTTTCCTCATCTCTTTTTTTTTATTATTATTTTTTTTAAATGTAGTTTACCGTATCAGTGGTAGCTTGAAAGTATATACTAGTTACTTTATTGTGTATTATCTGTGCACACGTTCTATATTGCGGCCTCCATACTTCAATCTAAAAGTTCAGTACTTTTCCACATATCGTCGTCATTGTCGCCGAGGATAATAGTTGGCCCCAAGCAAAGAAAAAAATTTGAAAAAAAAATTAACATTGTTGGCTGAAAGTAATCAATTAAAAAATATAACATTTCAAAATTACAGTGTTTCGACTACTATTTTGTTAAATCAATACAAATATATACTGAAATAAAAGCATCAATAAATATTATAAAATAATTTTTTTTTTTTCAAAATCGTCATTTAAATGAAATTTGCACATGAAATTCTGTCTCTTAGCACTGCAGCAAACATTTCCATTTTTTAATCAGCGAAAAAGAAAGTTATAACTTAATTTTACTTAATAATTAAAAATACTTTAAATTCAAAAAAATATTAAATTAAATTTTTTGTATGGTTATGATTAAATAATAATTAAATAAATAAAAAAAAAATATTTGTGATCAGTAAATAGCAAGCCACAATGTTTGGCACGGTTTGCAATAAAAATTTTGTACTTTTCCAGTATAGGTGCCTTGGTGTTTTTTTAAACAGCTTGGCGAAATTCGGGCATCAGAAAGTGAGATTTGTTGCCAAATGATATAAACAGTTAAGTAAACAAACTTGATGAACTTTTTTGTTTGTTTATCTGTTCATTTAAAATATATGTGTATTACGTATTATTGTTTTTTATGTACAAATTACTTCTGGTTCTATATAAAGTTAGATAAATAGCATCTTTATGTTAGTAAAATTCTATAAACATTGGGAAAAAATGCTTGTTAGGATGAGCGAAGCGAATCCTCTACTAGGTTATACAAATTACATTTTGTTGTACCCTTTACAAAAAAAAAAAAAAAAAAAAAAAAAAAAAAAAACTATTCAGTATTTTGACTTGAAATTAAACATAAAAATAAATTATGATCTGTAGATTTGCACAATATTATTTTTTTTACAAAATAACCTTAAATTTAAAGAATTTAACCTTAAATTTAATTTAAAAAAAGTTATTATTTTAATTCATTTATTTTACATGTTTTTCCATTATGGATGCATGTTTGCAAATAAAAAAATGAAACACGTATATTAGAAAAAAAAAATAAATCATGGAGTTACTAATTATAGATAGAATCATGATTAATCAAATAGTTTCACGATTTCTTTTGTGAAATTTTAAAAATACCTTTTTTTATGAAAATTATAGCATATTTTTAATGAATTAAAGTTTGTGAAAATTCAATTGTTTTACATTCAATTATAAAAGTATTTTTCAGTGTTAAGAATTCCAATACACAATTTATTTTTATTATGTGAAATCTTTTACGCAGACGATACTTATGCATTTTAAAAGAATTATATTATTATTTTTTTTTCTAAAGTGGCAACAAAAGAATTATAAACGAATAAAACTAATTGTTAAATTCGTTATATCGTGAAAAATTCCCAGGAAATTCTTAGTTATTTGGCTGAATTTACATTTCTAAAATTAAAATGCGCCAAAACATAAAATAACATTTTTGGTTAAGAGTCATTCCATGTCAAATCAACCAAAAAATTTCAATTTTCAACCTGGTCATTTCAGATTTCAATGAAACTGTCAGGGATCATTCTCTCCAGTCTCCAGTAATATAAATGAGAATACATTTTTATAATTTTTTTATTGCATTAAATTTTCATACAATTATTTAAATTTTGAAAAATCATCATTTATTGGGTTGCATAAATTTTTCAATTTTGAATTTCTAAAGTTCTATTAGGTGTACAGCATTTTATGACCCCTCATTTTAAAGAGAATTTGATGAGTTTTAATTTGATACCCAAGTTGACTATGCTCAGTTAAAAAAAGTAAATTTAAATTTTTTTAAATTTAAAATTTAAAAATTTTTTAGATAGTGTTTTTTAAAAATTTTGAAAAAAAATGTATGTATGTTGTAATATTATAAGCTAAAATTTCTGAAATTTTTAGAGTGGGATCTCAATGGGATCAAGAGTCATGAAATAAAAACTGAAAATTACCATCCAAATAATACATAAATAACAAAATAGCTAGAATTAGATTGTTATTTGTAATTTTTAATTTTTATTTCATAACTCTTGATCCCATTGAGATCCCACTCTAAAAATTTCAGAAATTTAAGCTTATAATAATATAACAACAAACATGCATTTTTTTTCAAAATTTTTAAAAAACACTATCTAAAAAATTTTTAAATTTATTTTTTTTAACTAAGCATAGTCAACTTGGGTATCAAATTAAACCTTATAAATTTCTCTTTAAAATGAGGGGTCATAAAATTCTCTATGCCTGATAGAACTTGAGAAATTCAAAATTAAAAAATTATGCAACCCAAAAAATGATGATTTTTCAAAATTTAAATAATTAATTGTATGAAAATTTGATGTGATAAAAAAATTATAAAAATATATTCTCATTTATATCATCAGAGAGAATGAATGATTCCTGAGAGTTTCATTGCAATCTGAAATGGTCAGGTTGAGTCACTGGTTGATCTGACATGGAATGACCCTTAATAAAGATGCAAAAATAATATAAAAAATATTGTTACTTTCAAATATTTGTCTTATTAAATAATACTTTGCGAATCCAAACAAAGCATGGCTTTTGCTAGTGTATATGAAAAGAAACAGTGAATAAGTTGCCAGAAAATGTTACCAAATTTCCTTCTCCACCAAGGCTACTTTTTCTATTTTGCCAAAATCCCTATACTGGAAAGTACCAAAAAATCTGCACATTTAGGATTGAAATAAATGACACAATGGCATACATTTTGGTATGGTGTTGGTATAACGTAAAAGTAGCAGAAGGTATCCAAAAAACTCTCTCTTAAATTATGACAATTCTCTGTAAATTCAATTATGGAATATGTCCACTTTAAAAACACAGAATCAATTTAACCATTTTCCTAAGTTAATTATGTGCCAAAACACACCCGGTAACATACGCTAATTGTTTGTAGACCCAATTATGTAACTTATCGGTACCAAATATGCCAATTGTCTGTGAACTCGATTACGTAATTTATCTCCTTAATTAAGGCATACTTTACAAACTACATCTACTTTCCAATTTTCCTGAATTTAAGATGAATGGTTGCTGTTAGATGTAAATATATTTGTCATTGTCGTGGTATATTAGTTTGACCTACGAAATATCATTATAACATTCAATATTAGTAATATTTATGATATTTTTAACTGCCCTAGGAAATGCGTTTTTCTGGCCACTAATAATTTTCTAAAAATTATTCCTGTGATAGGTTGCTTCAACATTATCAAGGAAAAGCGGTACTTTTATGTTAACCATCCGCATGTGTTTAATAATCAAATATTTTCCCCATCGCCATTCCTTTAAAAAATATAAACCTTTCACTCATTTCATATAAAATACATACATGTAAAATACAGATATTACATACCTTTAAAATATTTGCCTTTTGCACATTTCAGTAAAAATTCAAAAGGATAAAAAACACAAATAATACCATAAAATATTACTTAATCATCAAAATATTGTTTCTAATTTACACATATGAAAAAATAAAATGTGTTACTGCCGAAAAAAAAAATTATATTGGCGAGAACTGCACTTGGCTAATATGAAAGTACCAAAAAAAAAAAATCCTCGCTTAGCGGTGTTCTACGATATTTGAAAGAGAAATTTAAGGTGAAAAATTTTGTAAAGAAATTGTTACAGTTAAAAAAGAAACCACTCCGACGTCTATTAGTGATTTACAGTCAAGTTTGGTGTCAAATATCAATCAGGATTTCTTCGATTACTTTGATTGATAACATTTTCGAATATGTCCCCAAAAATTGACGATGGTTAGTTAATAGTAAAGCTGTCTGAGATCTGTCATAAACGGGTTCTACTGATTACAGAATTTTCGGTACTTTTCCCCTATAAGGACCTTGACGTGGTTTTTTTTTAAAGGTTGCCGCAATTCGGTCTTCAGAAAGTGAGATTTGTGGCCACTCTTATGCATTTTTGGATTAAAATTAAATTGTTCAGCGATAAAATGAAGTCGTAAATAAACATACAATATGTAACTCGCAAGTACCGTAATTTTTAAAATTACAGCTGATAGTTTCTTCTGCAAACCACATGATGGATGAGTTAGATAATCAAAAACAAACGTGTCACTAACATATTTATCTTATTAAATTTTCTGAATCATTTTTCTTAACCTGACACAAGAGATAAATCGCCAAATATAGTTTAAAGCTGCAATCTTTCATATTGAACAAATTTTTAAACAATACGAACATTCCCTTTCATGTTTAAATTAAATATTTTCGTTTTTTAACATTATACACTCGTCAAAACTGTTTTTCTATTTTTCTTTTTTTCTCTTCTAAATAAAATTAGTAAATTTTTTTCCTGAAATGTACAGCATTTTCAGTTCATTTATCAACGAAATTTATCACCAGTAAAATAATGGTAACTCTTTCGCCCAAAATAACCGAGCTTTCCATCATAATTCTATATCTAATCTACGTAGAACTATGTGTTATAGCTTAAAACCTTCCCTGAAACGATATCTATCTAACAGTATAAGTTCTATCAAAATCCATGCAGTAGAACTCGAAATATAGAGGTTTGGAACGAAATTTCTGTTTGTATTTTATTACTTTCTTCTATCTTTACAAGAAGAAAGTATTGGATTCGGGAAAAATTTCGACTTCCGGTTTTCGACGGATTTATACGTTTTAGAATGCCCAGAACACGATTTGATGATTTTTAGAAAATGTCTGTCTGTGAGTCTGTCTGTCACTCTGTGAGTCTGTATGTGACAAAAATTTTGTGGGCGCTCTATCTCAAGAACTAATGCACGGAATTTCACAAAACTTCATATTTAGTTAGACCTTGTTATAAACTGGACCTGATTAGTTTTTGGTGAAAATCGCCCAACAGGTGGCGCTGCTATGCGGCATTTTTCACGATATCTGCAATAGCTATAGTTCAAGAACTACTGCACGGATTTTCATAAAACTTCAGATTCAGTTAGTCCAGGATATAGTTTGGTGCTGATTACTTTTTTGTGAAAATCGTCCAACAGGTGGCGCTGCTATGCTGCAGTATTCATGATTATCGCAATGGCTCTAACTCAAAAAAAAATACACGGATTTTCATCAAACTTCAGATTTAGTTAGTCCCTGATATAAATTAGCACTGTTTAATTTTTGGTGTAAATCGCCCAACAGGTGGCTCTGCTGTGCTGCATTTTCACGATTTCCGCAAGAGCTGTATCTCAAGAACTATTGCATGGATTTTCATCAAACTTCAGATTTAGTTAGTCCTTGACATAAATTGACGTATAAATTAGTGCTTTTTAATTTTTGGTGTAAATCGCTCAACAGGTGGCGCTGCTATGCTGTATTTTTTGCGATTTCCGCAATAACTTATCTCAAGAACTAATGCTTAGATTTTCAACAAACTTCAGATTCAGGTATACCTTGATATCATTTACTGCTGTTTATTTTTCGTGTAACTTCAACTTTGGTGTAACTTGTAACTTCAGTGTTTGTAAAACTGAAATGACAATTCTTTTTAAGCCTTCAATAGATTCATTAATTTGAAAATTTTATTAATCTGAAATTTGTTAAAGTGAATATTTAATGACAAAACACAGGATTTTTTTTTTTTTTTTTTTGCAATCCAAATAATGTTTGTTAAAGTGATATTCGTTATAATGAGATTCTACTGTACATATAAAAATGTGAAAATAAGTGATTCATAGCAACATACAAGATCACCTGGAAATACTTACATAGGGCATGTAAAAAATTTATAGCTGTTAAAAATTACCTGAATTTGTGGCTAGAAAGCAAAATAATATGGATTTATTTTATTTATTGTGGTAACAAAAGTAGAAAAAAGTTTTGCATTTGTAATCTGCAATTGTAAGAAATTGAGGAACATAAATTTAATTTAAGATGGTATTCATTTTAGATGTATGCAAATAGTAACAGCCAAGGATATTAATGCTGTTTAAAATCCTTGAAACTCTTATCATTTACCAGGGACAGCAAACCTATGACACATGGCAGAATATTTTTGGCATGGCATTGAATGAGTCCTAAATCAAAGTTGCATAAAAATACACAAAATAAGACTAGTTGAATTTGTCTAAATTAGATTTTTTGGAAATTGAACAAACTGAAAGGCAACTTAAGGAGACTCTTCACTCACTTGGAAACACCCATTCGCTAATGGTAAACCTATGGGCAGGTTGTGTTCGAATTTGTTTAAATTTGACTATTTTTAAACGCTTTTTTTTTTTACATAGGATAGCTGAGGTCTATCTCTAATATAGCTATTTTCTAATTTTTTGATTTTGGTTGCAGATTTTTTTAATAAAGGTACTTTCTCTTTCGAAACCAGTTTCGAAAGTCAGCTTGCATACTTTTAAAAATAACAAAGTATGAACTTGGTATCAATTTTTTGGCATTTAAGATGCAACAATAAAAATCCCAATTTTCTTTTTGATTACTTTCTAAAATATAACATTGTATTTTAACCATATCTATATATATATATTTCTCTTATGTAGCATGAAAAAAAGACTGTATTTGTAGCTTGCTATTTGGCAACAACACAATGACGATTCTCAGTGGTTAATTTACGGTCACATGACCTGACTCATTTAGCAAATCAAACCCCAGACAGAATCTCTCTTTTAACACAAACTGTTTGAGCGATGCATGAATAAGAATTGCTATTGATCCATTTTACTATGACGTGTTAAATTCTTCTAATCAACTTTTTGTTCAAGATTGTATTTAGATACCGCCGAAAATGTTTTGTTTACATTTCGTTAGCATGATACGTAACATCTTTTATAGCATCTTATTATAATTTTAAATGAATTTAAGCCATGCTGTTTAATACTATAGGCGAAATGAAAGGAGAAGGACCCCATCTGACACTAACATGCCATTTAAATTTAAACGGCGTCAATTTTCAGCCGGCTTAGCTTTCTCAATGATGATCAACAAGTCACAGTGCCAAACTTTTGATAAAATACGTTTAGCATCACCACCTAAATGCAATTTTATTTACATATTCAACAAAGTTTTCCATTATTTTTTATACATTAAAAATATTTGTGAATTTCATATGTTATAATGATTTACAATA
Source organism: Maratus speciosus (assembly GCA_963932465.1). Taxonomy (NCBI): domain Eukaryota; kingdom Metazoa; phylum Arthropoda; class Arachnida; order Araneae; family Salticidae; genus Maratus; species Maratus speciosus. The sequence continues at coordinate 89,962,173 of OZ010786.1, read as the reverse complement.
GTACTCATTCTAGTTGGGATACTCATTGGGATCGCATAGCGGTCCAATGTGATTTGCATACCAATTCACGGGAGTTGGCGAGCGTTAGTGAGCAGGGGGCTGAGTCCCTAGTTGTTCTTTAACTTAATAAATGTTTTTTTTTCATGCATCATTGTTTGATCCACTGAATAATTTGGTTATTGCCAGTCATGGTCATGTAAATTATTTTTTGGAAAAAATTGTCATACAGATATGAAAAGGTTCGCTATCCCTGTCCTATATCTTCAAATTGATCTTGAATTTCGGAAAAAAGTTTTGATAATTTCTGGTCATGAGGACACATGGAAACAATGCAAGTTTATAACAGAAAAATTTAAATAAAGTCAAAGTTAAGGTATCTTGAAATATCATTTGACAACTTTATTATTACCTAGAAGTAAGAATGTAAGTAAGTTCTCGTCTGATGACATCTGCATTTTCAAGGTCATTAAAGATTTCTCCAAAGTTTGATTTGTTAATCAAATGTGAAAGAAATCAATGATTATAAATGTTAAATTTTTTTATTTTCCAAAATTTGGATAGTGATTTGTTACAAATTCTTTTATTATTTTATAGTAGCTAGAAACTATTGACATGCCCTGTAAGTGAACCATTTTTTGATTTCAAAATGCTTGGTATATCCTACAAATAAGAAGCATTATTGTATGCCATACTGTTGGAGGGACAGATACAATTAATTAAAAAGATATTCCATTAAAATAATGGAACAAGGATTTGTGAACATTTCTTGCTCTAGGCCTTGCAAGCCTTTGGCTAGCTCTGGATTACAGCTGCTTTTGCCTTTCATTAACACAGAGCCTTAAACAAATGGGAACATAGTGACTTTATTTTAGCTATTTTGAAATATCCTTGTTATATATTTTTTTGTAAATTTGTTTGTGATAGAATGGATATAAATGTTTTCATAATATTATTTAACTAGTCACTTTCTACTTATTTATTTTGATGTAATAAGTCTTTTATTAAATATGTACTTTGTCATGTGTTTTAAAAATATTGCATGTATCTAATTTTTATAAGCTTTTTTAATATGAATTTTTATAAGGATATTTCTGTAACTTTTCAATCTTTATGTATTTAGGTTAAAATTACCATTCATGTTGATGCAATACTAGTACTACATTATCGTTTTTCTACATTATTAGTCATGATATGTAACTATAATATAATTTAGGAATACAATACAAAAAATTATTAATTTATCAGAAGACTGAGTATATTTCACATTGATTTATATCAATGTAATTGTATAGATGGTGACCTCACATGTGTCCCAGTATTATGTTCTAAAACACTGACTATTTATTGCTCATATTGTCTGAACTATTATAAATTCTAGTTTTAGTTTAAAAAAAAGAAAATGTATAATTGATCACATTAATTTATGTTTATAGATAAGATCTTTTTAAAATTTAAAGGAGGATGAAACATTTAGTGATTTTTGTATATGAACCATTAATTGATTTCAACTTTCATGAAATTGTGATTTTTTTTCATCGGAAATCAATGCCAAGGCATTAAGTATACTATATCAATAATTTGACAATTTACGGTTAAACTTTTATTAAGAGAATCACTTTCTACAATTATTGTTTTAATTATAAAAAATCCTGAACTGCGAATTTAAAAAATGTAAATCTGTAGTAATTTTAGCCAATTAGCTGTAATAATTAACCCGAGGGTAGTCGCGTCTTTTTTCAGAACGTTATTAGTCACGCTCAGTCTTTTTGCCGCCGGGCGCCCGCATACAGAAAATGTAAAATAAGAAACATTTTTCAATTAATATTCGTATATTACATTTCAATGAAGTTATAAATTTGCAATGGACTTAAATTATACATTTTATTCATAAGATTTGGAATAATCGGGAAAAGTAAAAAATTTCAGCTTTGCCTGTAAAAATGTTCCTGAAGGAAAAACAGAGATGTTACTTCATTATGGTTGTGGAGAAGCATCTAAACTCAGCTACATGGTAGTTCTCCATTGTATTTGTAAGGGGATATGAGTTAGGAGATGATAATTTATATGGGCGGCAAAAAGACCGACACACGACGACTGCCGGGTTAAAGGGCGTCAACTTAAATAAAATTTTCATTTCTACTGAAAGTGTAGCAGGAAATATATCTTAACCAGTTAATTGATCTCTTTATTTGAAGTATTATGTGCAAATATTGTCACTATGAAGCAATTTGCAAAGAGAAATAATAAACAGATTATTATACTTAGTGACATGTAATAAACATTTTGATATATTTGGTGCAAAATTTCAATTAACATCCCAGTAACAGAAATGTATCCATTGGTTATGCAGTTATTGCTTGCATTAAATGCATTCATTATTTTTTAATTACCTCCTTAAAAGAATGCATGCATGCATGAATAGATTGCAATTTAAGAAATTTTAATTGAGAATAAAGTTTGTATTCAGAAAAATTTATTCCATTTATTTAAATACTCAGGAGACTTTTTCTTGATAATATTTACTATACTAGAATTTTATAACCAAAACATTTTCTATATTCTCTTTAAAAAAATCAATACATTTTTACTTATTCTAATATATTTAGTAGTATTGTCCCTGAGGATAAGCCTTACATCTCTTTAGAATAATTAACACATTATCTTTTGAAAATATTATCTATTTAATAATTTTAGTAACCAAATACTTTTTGTAATTAACTAAATGGCTCTCTTAAATGATTGGTTCCATTCCCTTAATTCATGTCTTTAGTTAAATAATGAACTCTCATAGATTATTAACTTTAGAAATTAGGTGTAGACAGAACTAGTGATGGCAAAAATTTTCAAAATATTAATATATAAATTTTTCTATATAGTGTCTGAAAGACTTCGATAGCTGAAAAATATCGGACAGAAAGTATTGATATATTGTTTTTTCGATACAGTGAAACCTGTATACAATGATATGGTCTATAACGATAAACCTATATATAACGATATTTGATTTGGTCCCAGCAGAAATCCTATTAATTTAATGTATATTGAACCTATCTATAACAACAAATGGTTTAAGGTGAAACCTGTATATAACAATAATTTTGTGCTTTTTGAAACAGCAACTTTGTTTTTCAATCCCTTTTAACTGCCCATTGAAAGACCACCCAATTCCTAAATTCTTTAAATAAGGTATAGAATAGAAAAACCATTATGGTGTGTTTACAGCTGTCTCATTGATTAGTCTAGTTGATTGATAGCTCAGAGCTGTAATGTTACTGAGAAGATTTGCAATGCAACGTCCTTGTGCTGGACACTGAAAACAAGGAACAATAGGCTATTTCACCTAACGCCTTTGATGTCATGCCCTCCTCTTTTCGAACAAAAAGTTAGTAAACTAACTGGTGGGTGGGTCTTCTTTCAGCTATATTAGCCGGATCAAAGAAAATGAAGTGTTCTTTGGCTGATCATCTTAGATCAGGAATACGTTAGACGACGGATCTTCATTGTTCGACCGGGAGAAATTGAAGCAAACTTGATTCAGCTTTCTTTGCCAAAAGGGTGTCATTTTTTGGCAGTGATCCCTTTCTTGGCAACTTTCTGTTTCATAGCTTTTGGTGGAGGCGGGAGATAGGAAATTCAGTGACAGTTTGAAGGGAAAAAAAACGGTTTGTTACTTTCCTCCCACCATCACGTGCTGATGGAAAGGGTGATGTTTGTTTCAAGAAAAGGTTACCAGGTCTTGTTCGAGTGGAAACAACAATAGAAAAATACTCTCCTGATGATGTTCAGTTAATTGTTACTATTCAAAATTGTTTCAATATTACCGAATGTTCCACAAGCATTTTTGAACTCAATGGATTGATTAAAAAATATGTGCATACAGGCTGTGTTCACATCAAAATCTAAACAAACAAGAATATTAGATTTATTTTCTGTTAAAAATATGTTAATCTATCAAATAGTTAAACATGTATGATGTTTACAACCCAAAACTCTTATTATTGTAAGGTATGTATTGTTTACTTGTTATGTATTATGTTATAACACTTGCACATTAAAACCTGTCTATAACGATAAATTGCGTATAACAATATTTTTTTCGTTCCCTAGAATATCGTTATAGACAGGTTTCACTGTATATGGATTGTTTTCATTGTTACTTAGTGTTTAAATGCACAGAATATTTTTTTTTTTTTGTATATGTTAAATAATGCTTTATTTAAAAATGGTTTCAAAACTTTTTACCACATATTATTAATATCAACGTTTATAAAGTTAGTAAAATTGTTTCCAGCATTTTTGAGGCAATCCATTTGTAAATAGTAACTTTGATAATAGCTGCTACTTGCATGATTTCTTTTTTCTCTAATTGTATTTTTGACTTCAAAAAACAGACATTCAGCTGAGACAGAAGTCATAACAACACTTAAATATTGTCTTGAAAATGCATACAATTTTGAATTAATATGTTTTAGTTCTATCCAAATATCCAAAGGATTCCTTTGTGGCTTCTAGCTTCAGGTATTGTGATAAATACAAAGGTATCTTGGAATCCATATTTGCATAAGCGGTACATGAAGTTATCAAACTTATTTATTTTCTGATCTTTTTGATGTTGAGAGCTAAAGAGAGTTTCTTGTGATAACATATCAGTTTTTTTAATATTGGTGTTTTTTGGTTTACAATTTGCTTTAACTTCAGTTTTATTAATTTTAATAAAATATTTCTGTACATTATTTTTAGGAGCCATATTACTTCTATAAACTTACTTTTTCAATAGCAGTAAAAAATGTTCATTACAAAATCAAAACTACTTCGTTAACATAGCCATAAAAAACACAATAATCCACCTATCAGATAAGATTCACAAACAAAGACAAAACACAAAGAATGCCTAAGTATCTTTGACACCTTGGCAATTAAAAACATCATTATAGATAATGAGATGGAGTAAGGACCCTAGTATTGGAGTTAAGTTTTTTTTCTAGTATTGGACTTTGTTAATGATGTTTAGCCAAAAATCGCTTAAATTGTAGTGGAATGATTTTCTTATTGGGTGGAAGATAGTTTCACATGAACTAAAATTCATATGTGCATTAAACGACTAAGACAATAAAAAGAGTTAAAAAAAAAATAAAATCCTTTTAGTTGAATTTATTTAGAAATGTACATTAAAAATGCTTTAAGTTGATTTTGAGAAGTAAAATATTAATTTCCGAAACGCATTGACATATTGGATGTAAAAAATATTTAGCGAGACTCTAATATTGATGTCAAAAGTCGATATTTTTTAGCCTGATATATCAATATTTTTGCTGCCATCCCTAGAGACACAATCTTGAGAGAGCTTATGGATTCAAAGGCATAATTACTTTTATGGTTTTAATGTTTGCTGGGAGTATAATTTTTGGTTTCTTTTGACTCTAAGCCTCTCCACCATAATACTACCCCTCTACTGAATACATGCAGATCAGAACTAGAGTATACTATGGGTCGGGTCCTACTTGAACCCAAAAAGTCTGTTTAAAATCAAACCAAACCTAATCCTAACGCTTCAAAAATAAATAAATAAAGTAAATCACCAACCCAAAGTGAAAGAAAAATGATCCTATATTTTATTACAATTATAGATATAGAAAAGTAGACATCAATTTTATTTTATTTTTTGTACAAAAATGAACATATATAGGGTGTGGCAGGTATTTGAGAACACACATTATAGAGGTAATACCACCTGTACATCATAGTTACAAATCCTTTTCTGTTACATGTACACATATCAGGACCTAGACTAACTAAGAAAATGAAGAGGCATGCTCTCATTCTCATTGGCTGCAGTATACTCTGATTTAGAGATTGTCACATTCTTGAAACTCGCATGGTATTTCATCTTTAAAGTAAGACGTAAACTGAAGGCTGCCAGGTTTGGTGTGACGACCGTTTCATATAGGAAACAACATTGTCAGTGATGTTACATTATCAAGATAAGATGCTAAAATTCGTCAGTTATGTTGATGAAAGCCTTAGGAAGTTGATGAGGGCACTCGCTAGGGAGTTGACATTTGATGAGGCCACCATTCATTGTGTGATTTATGGGGACTTTTGTTAGAGATCGTATGTGATGAGGAGAGGACAGTTCTTATCCGAGAGAACTAGGGATAGTCGCCTGACCAGAGCCAAGCACACCTCCTTAAAAAAATATCAAGAAGAGCCAAGAATGCTGTTTTTTCCCTCTGATGAGAAAAACTTTGTCCAGGTCCAGAAAGTGAACTGCAAAAAGATCTGTGGCTGTCTAAAGTCTTCGAAGAGATTCTGACTGTCACACACAGAAAATGTCCAGCCTCTTTGATGATTCTGGGGGTTGTGAGCAGTGAAGATGACCAGATGCCACCACATTTCTTTCTCCAAGGTGCCCAGAGTCAACGCCGCTGCTTATACCAAGATGTTAAAGCTCTGGATTACTTCTGTAGCACATGGGAGGCCATATGTTTTTCAGCTAGACTCTACGCCATCCCACACAGTCTGTACAACCTAATAATGGATGGCCAAAAAGTTTCATGACCATGCCGTCCTCAACTTGTTACCCCCAAGCTCATCAGGTATTAACCAGGCAGTTATTGTGACTGATAGTGGTTTTAATGAATGATGTCATCCATTGTGTATGTGGTCACCTGTACAGAATGTTAAAATTTAAAAAATGCTCTGTCTCTGGTGTCTGTTCCTCTTTGAAAGCAGGCGATAGTTTGTTCTCAAATATCTGCTGCACCCTGTATGCACTCATTAATATTCCAATATATAGTTTTTCAATTGAAAATTATTCTGGACTTTCTTTTGAAAAATTAGGCTAACCCAAATCTGACCCGCAATGAAAACAATAGCATCAACTGGACCTGATCTGAACTGCAAGTCTGTGCGGGTTCAGCTAAAACAGGTTACCCGATCCTACTTAGAACTTAGGGCTACAACAGCAGCTGCCTTTTCTTTTACTAAACTTAGGTGTAGATTTAATTTTACGATTGTTTTCCCAGTTGTTTGCTGGGAAGTTAAATTAAGGTTGGCTATCTATGTATAAGAATGTAGCATTTTTATAAAACATAGTAAAAGTGAAATTTGGATTAAAAACAGTTATACTTCAGTTTTATCCTCTAAACCCCCCCCCTTTTTTTTGTTCATATATTTTGTTTGTTTGAAATTTAAATAGCTACATTTTCTTATCCAAACTTCTCTCTTTGCGAGAGATATTAATTACTTCCAGAATACCTTTAATTTCTTTTTTAAGCATATTTTATGTGATAGAATATTACAAGCAGATCAGGATCTGTTATTCGTGTAATATAGAAAAGTTGTTCTTGTAAAGTTGTAGTTTTTACAATGATTGTACGTTATTTGATAGTTTTATTGAATCAAAAACAGTAATTTAAGAAAATAGTATGTGATGTAAAATAGCCAATAAGACTGTATATGTGTATAACAGGTATTTTGCAAGATAAAGTAGAAATAGATAAATGGAAGTCTGTTTTAGCTGATGAAGGGAGCTATAGAATTATTGTTCTTAAAATTAGTTTCATAATTTTAATTTAAATATTTCAGAACTTAAAAAAAGTTTTGTAACTATTAATTATATTTATTAGCTTCAGTACTACCAACTATTTACATAACTATGAATCATAATATAATTGTAAATTTCTTTATCAATGGTTGATAACTAGTTACTAAAAATTAAGTCTTACTAAATTAAATATAATCAATTAGATTTTATGCATCATAAAACATTTAAAACATTCGTGTTAGATATCAGATGATAGAATTTTATCTCATGTATTGTACATTTTAAAAAAAAGTGGATAAATACAGCAGCTAGCTTTCTAGATTTTAGTTTTATAAAAAACATTTCTTCTAATTAAAAAATTTCTGTTCAAATTTGACTTGATCCTTTAAATGTTTTATAAATTAGTGTATTAGCACATGGTTAGTAATCCATAATGTGTATATTTTTTTAAAACTTGTGCTGTTCTATGAATAATTAGAGATCTATTGTTGTTATATCATCACTATCATTGCTATATCACTTTACTAACTACATCATTATAAAGCAATAATATTCATTCTATGAAGAACAAACATCAATCTATTTTGTGAAAATTTGAAATAAAATATTTAATAATTGAATTTTATTAAAATTGAATCGATTACTTAATTCTTTTGTATATTCCAGCATTTAAAAAACTGAGAAAGTAGCTTGAAATAATGTAATAACATTGCAATAAGAGTGGAATTAAAAAACCCACCTGAATCATAAGCATGTGTTTTTGCTGCGTTTATTCCATGATGTTGATGGCATTTAACTTTAGAATTATTTGAACAGTCATTTTAATGGAGAATGAAATATTTGAACACATACTTGTTAATGGTATTGCTTTTGTTATAAATGATAAAATGCTTAGAAATATGCTAGAAAATTTAGTTATTTAATTTGAAATATTAATAAAAAATGTGCCTTTTTTATTAATTACTTAATGAAAGAACTAGATATTAGTGAATATGGAAGAATAAATCAGTAAATTAGATAGCTACTTGTGTATAATTAATAATGCCGAGCTTCTTTTGAGTTTGCTATATAAAGAAAAAAAAAGTTGAATCCTTCTAATTATAGCCAGTCTTAGATAATTTTAATTCCAAAATTATTCAAAAGAGATGTTATTAGAAGTAACTATTGTCATCAGTTTTGCGTTGGCTGCATTATCTGAAATCCTAATTTCACTCAGCTTTATAGCAGTTCTCTTTATACTAAGCTCAGTTTCACAAATTTTAAGAAATATTTATTCTATCAAAATGATTGCTCCTATATTTCAGTTACTATATGTGTATCAGTATCACAAATAATCTTTATCAGAAAAGTTAATTCAACTTGTCATGCTTAAATTATTCTTCTGATCAATATATGTGTATTATATGTGTAAAAGAGAATGCATTTTTTCATGGCAGCAAAATTTCATGTGAATTAATTAATGTATTTGTGAAGTAAAAAAAGATCAGTTGACATATTACAACATTCCTAATTAAAATTGAAACAATTATTCAATTGTTAATTCATTACTAAATATTTGTGCATTCCCAAGTTCATAAGTATCTTGTAGAAGCATTTTTTTTCTTTATTTTCACTAATCAAACTGATTTAAATGTTGGAGTAAACTCTTATAATTTTTTAAAAATAGTAATGTATTTTTCAGTTTTATCATTCAGGTTTATATATAATAACAGTTATTTGATAATTTTAATATATCTAGCAAAGTTTTGATTTCTTCACCGTTTTTATTGTAAATTTCTTTCAAAGTTTGTTCTTTTACATCTTGCAAAAATACAATTGTATATGTTAGTTGTTATGTGGAAAAAATATACTATAGAAATTATATCAGATATTAAAATGTATATAATAATGTTTTATGTTTTATTATTTATGAAAGTACACTTTTACATCTTAATTCAGCGATAAAAAAGTTTTAAATGGATTGTTTTGAATGATAGTTTTTGTATATATGCCTCCCCCCCCCCCCCCCCCCACACACACAAAAAAAGCACTATATTGGTAATTTAAACAATCTATATATGTTAGTAATATAACCTAAATAGACTTCTGAAAATTGCCAGTGTAATTTGAATGAAATTCAGAATAATGTTAAGAGATACACATCTTGACAATAATGGCATTTTCCCCAGAAGAGTATTGTTACATTGTCAAAGTCTAGTTTTCAAGCAACAAATTTTTCAAATAAATGAGATTATTTCATGAGAAGTTTGGTGAACATTATGTGCTATCCAAGCCAACAATTAATTGAATAATTCAGAAATTTTGTAATGATCTTACGAAAAGTTATGAAGGAATTTTTCAAAAGTCGCACCATGGTAACAACTGCAATAGGTAGTATTTCTTAAGAAATCTACCTAAAACTGGAGCGTGCTGTCAATTAAATGTGCAACCATAGTTAGTAATTGTGCAGTTTTACATGTACTAAATTTCTTCGTAATCTGACATGCTGAAACAAGTCTTCATGAACATGATTAAACATGCACATGTATGTCTAGAAGTTAAAGTAGAGCACTCTGAACATCTATTGTAGTTAAAATATCTATATTTTTTTGGCCGGGGATACCTATATGATGCAAAAGTATGTGATTGAGGAACTTTCCTAAGTTTTAAAACCTTTTTTTTTTTTCTGATTTTAGTGAAAAATCAACTGCTGCAATAATGAACTTCTCTGATCATTTAAATTTTCTTACCATCTGTTTGCAAAATTAAACACAAAAGAAATTGCATATTTTAGTTAAATATCTTCTAAGCGCATAAAGTATTACTACCTCATATACTCAAATTAATTAAGTGAAGAATTTTGGAAAAGATTAAAAAGTGAGATCAATCTTATATGCATATTTGTCCACTAAAAAGATGGGGGCACCCCCTGAATTTTACACTGGTAACCACAACATCAAAAGAGATGCCCTGATTTTTTTGGAATTTTGTTGTTAACATATTTTCATATTCAGGGATTTTCGATGTTTGCCACACCTGTTTTTAAGTCATGCTGCGCGCTGGTATAACTGCACAATTACTAACTATGGTTGCACATTTAATTGACAGCACGCTCCAGTTTTAGGTAGATTTCTTAAGAAATACTACCTATTGCAGTTGTTACCATGGTGCGACTTTTGAAAAATTCCTTCATAACTTTTCGTTATAGTACCCCAGGAACCCAAAACTACGCCCACCTAAAAAGTTTATATATATATATATATATATATATAACCATTAAATAAACATTACCGACCACCATCAAAAACTGTGATTATGAATGAAATGAAAATAATAGTTTCTCCCAACACACTTAACATGGATACTAAAAACATAGAATATACAAGCTGCTATGTATAAAATATAGTCCCTTGTACTATATTACGAGAATTAATAGGGAAGAATAAAAGAAAAATATGGATACCAATAAAAATAATTAAAAAGCTTATATCAGGGAAGACGGTAGTATTTCGAGTGACGCAGCCTTAAGCCTAAAATCGTATCGTATCATATCATAGAATTCGTAGATGGCGGAACTCATATATACAGCTAATTCGACATCAAAGAAAACGCGAAAAGCCGCCTTTTAATAACTCAGCAGATATATGTCTTATTGTTCTGAATTTTCTAGAACAGTCTTATATCTGCAGTCTAATCGTATACTGAAATTTTTGCATTTCTACGTGCAGTATATTTTGAGATCTAAATAGCCATTTTTAAAGTGAAAACGTTGGTATAATATCGAGGAAGTTCCTAATTTGAAAATCTCGAAAACGGTTCTAACGATTATTTTTAAATTGATACATAATATAAATGTGATTAAGGCGAGGTGAATAACACTTTTCTTTTTTCTGGGAAAACTCTCGTTCGTTAAATAATTCGATTTTTTTTTCTCTCGAAAATGACACGGGCGATTTTTTAAAAATCAAATAAATATGTTTCAGATGAACAATTTACTTGTTTCCAGCAAGACTCTTGTTCGTTTTATAATGCGCATGAAAAATCGGACTATATTTCTTCGCCATTCTATGGAAATTTCACCGAAAATGCATGACACTGTATTCATACGCATGCTTTCTTTTTAACCACTTTTGGGGAGAAAAATTTTGTCTTCCCACTGGCTGAGTGGCTAAGGGCCATCGTTTACTGACCTTAAGATAGGCAGTTCGATACTCTGTGGTACGTGTTTTCACATGTGAATGTTTTTTTTTTTTAAAGTCTGCTAGTTGACCATTATTCTCAGTTCCTTTGTAATTTTTTTAATTGCTATTAAGTTAAATAAAATTACAATTATAACGACGCCAATTTGATGATGATTATTTCTTGGCAATTTTTCAACAATAAAAATATTACCATAAATTTTATAAATATATTTAATTTCAATCACTTTACAAAAAATATACATTAATAATTATTATTTGAATATAAATCACACGATCAGAAACGTAAAAAAATAATTCATTTCAGCTCTTCTTTTTATAATATCATTTTTTATTATTATGACGGTCAATCAATATATAATCACTGACATCCATAATATTATTATTATTATAATTATTATTTTCCTTGCATAAAAGCTATTGTGATGTAATAATTCTTTTATAATAAATAATTTAGTTGAAATGTTTTATTTATAAATATCAATGAAGTTTGATAACCCCAAGACAATTCTTTTTATTTAACTTTGCAATATTTACAGTTTACATAATAAGCATATCAGAATTCTGGTGTCGCCATCTTTTGACGCAATTGCGTAGTATTATAGAGAAATGTTTGATAAAAACGTTGAAGTAGACAGTTTTTAAATCGAAGAATTATTTTAAGAGCTATTTAATGTTAAATCTGGATAAAATTGTCCCATTAAAAAAGTCTCATAGGAAAAAAAAATATACATGGGAATTTAATCATTTTCATTCAATTTAATCATTCAATAGAAACTCGAAGTTTGCAGAGTGCATTTATTATTTTTAACTTGCCTAATTTTTTGACGGTTTATTTCAATTTTAAATTAAAATTTTCAGAATTTCCAGAGATATTTTTTACATATTTTAGAAAAGGTTATTTTAAATTGTTGCCAAATGTTAAAACAGCGCAAAGAATAATATATCCTTTAAATTAAAAATTTATTCACACGTGACTATTATAAACAGAAAAAAATCCTTTTAAATTAGAATTAAATGATAACGTGTTAAAAGCAGGAAAATATTAAACATTACGTCATAAAAATTGTTTTTACACATGCTTACTTAAAATGAAAGAAAATTATAAAATAATCAATTATTTTCAAATTAGAATTAAATGATTACGCATTAAAAGAAGGAAAACATTGAAAATTACGTCATAAAAATTATATTTACACGTGAATATTAAAAGAAAAAGAAAATTTTTAAATAATAAATTCATTGATATGTGTTAAAAGTCGTAAATGGAGGAAATTACGTCATATTGGCCAAAGTGGCCAAAACAGTTTACAAAACACATTGCAAAACAGTGTAAATTAAAAAATATATTTATATGAGAGATTTATTTCAAATTTCGAGATGATATTTTTAACTATAGTTGCTAATTTTAAGGTAGCGCAAATAATAATATTATCTTTCTAATAATAAAAATATTTTCAGTTGAATGTTACAAAGAGAAAGGAAAGTTTGGTGAAAATTATGTCAGATTTAAAACGTTACATTTAAAATCTCTTATTTAAAATCATTTTCTTATAGCGTTGTTAAAAAATACCATAAAGCAAAGACTCTGTTGACTTAGTTCCTTTTATATTTGGTAATTTTCAAATGTTTAACTAATCTTATTTAATCAAGCAGGGAAACAGCAACTAACATCAGCTGATTCGGTTTTGAAATCCCTCAGTAAAAGGGAAACCCGTTTACAGTAAGATCGCCATTGATTTTTTAATTATACAGAGCAGCCTCGATTATCCGAGCTAATTGGGACTGTTAGTAAATCGGAATCGGAAATCTCTGTTAATAGAAACTGTGTGTAAAAACTCGCCGTGCTTGCGAATTTAACATCTCTTTTAAAAATATATATAGAACGTTTTTTAAATAATAAAAGTAAATATATGTAAAGTTCTGTTTCACAGCTTAACAAATTTAAAAAGAAAATCAACTACCAGTAGTAAATTTTAAAATGCAAATTGAAAAATTTACGAAAGTTCACACAGCCACTGGAAACAAAGCATTGTTCGCTATTGACTTCTCAGGGTCCAATGTTTCTTTGGAGTTGAGGGCTTTTGGGGGCAGAAGGGCCTGTATAGCATGGACAGTGAGCTAAAGAGTGTGGTTATTTTTAAGGCTCATTCAAAAGGAAAAAAAAAATCAGACTTTGTTATCGGCTCGGTTAACAGAAACCACGATTAATCGAAGCTCGGTTAATCCAGGTTCTACTATAATTCAATCTTCCGTAATCTTTTTAAAGCAGATCAAATTAATGGACTTTAGCACAAAGTCACATAGCTGATAACTGCCATGCATGTTGGCCACCTTTTTTTCAAAAAGTTTGCTTCACCTTATTCAATTAATGAGATATCTCCGATAAAATAAGTCACATTTTCCCGTTCTAAAATACTGGTATCCAAAAATCGTAGCATGTAACTGACACTACAAGTACTCATGGAACTAGACTATTTTAAGTCTGATTTTTATTATAGACTATATAAAATTATTAAAAATATATATTATGATAGGAACTAGCGGGCTTCGTCCGCTATTTACGTTACGGATATAAAAATCATGTTTTTTTTAGGGAAAAAGAAATAAAAACCTATTTGACGATAGGTTTATAAAGACACATTTTGTATTTGTTATATTTCCGGGGATGAGGAGGGGGAGGGGCTATTTTGATTAAATATCGCAATTAGTCTACATGGCAGATATAATTATGATAGACACTAGCGGGCTTCGCCCCTCTATGGCGCCTTATGGGTCCAGCTTCCATAACTCAGAAACTACCTTTCGGACATCAATGCAACAGATTCCAAACGTTATAATTAACTTAATAATCACCCTATATAGCATTAAAGTAAATTTATGAGTACTGCATACTATTTTTTTATCGTAATTTCTGAAGAGAAAAAATAATTTCGGTTCCATTCTTAGGTACTGGTCTGAAAAATTTTGAAAAAGGGGGGAAGGAGGGGACATGAGACTGCTGTTTGTCAAACAACACAACGGGCTCTGGCTTATTCAACTTGGTTTTTGATGACTTCAATTGGAAGGTGGTTTGTTTAAAAGAGTGCGTTCTCTGCCCCATGAAAATTGGAACTATTGGTGCTACATCTATGTAAGGATTTAATAATTATAAATTAACATTTTGGATTTATTAATTTAAGGATAAAGTGTTTTTAAAGGAATATCAAATGAAACCCTCTGTGCGATCTGCGATTATACTTACCCAGTTGTTTTTATATACAAACTGCTATAAGGAAAATTGTAATAAAATAGTAAAAATTAAATCTGCATTAAATTCCATAAGTATCTTTTTTTAAATCATTTTATCACTAACCTCAAAAAAGTAATGATATCAATGCAAAAACCCTTGACGGGTTAAAAGTTTCTGACGCAGCACTTTATCTTATGCTCTAAGAATTTTAAATATGGAACTTAAAAATACTGATATCAAATTTTGAGTGATGTTATGCTATTTCTTAAAAAATATATTTGTATTTATTTCACCATTTTATTTTTGTATTATTTATAATCGCATGTGCAAAAGTTATGTTCAACATGAAAAGCTGCATAAAATTTTATTTGCTGTTGCTTTATCATTTACATCTCTCATAAATTCAAAATATGTGTTTTAAAAGATATGATATAAAATTTAAGTGACGCCTTGATGTGACTTTAAAAGGTTTGTTTTTTAAAATTCAATTTAAATTATTTTTGACTTGGTTAAAATATTTTTTTTACATCTACACAATACTTTTAATTTTCCAATTCGCTGTTAAATATATCACTTTCATTGAATCTATACTATGCATTGAAATGTATTTATTTCAATAAATTGATTTATCTTTTGTGTCACGCTATTCAAAATTGTGAGTAAGATTTATGTAAATGGTTTCTTTGCGTCATTGTGTCCAAACTACATGAAATGTATGAAAAAGGATAGTTTGACGCAAATAAACCATTTACATAAATCTTACTCACAATTTTGAATAGCGTGACACAAAAGATAAATCAATTTATTGAAATAAATACATTTCAATGCATAGTATAGATTCAATGAAAGTGATATATTTAACAGTGAATTGGAAAATTAAAAGTATTGTGTAGATGTAAAAAAAATATTTTAACCAAGTCAAAAATAATTTAAATTGAATTTTAAAAAACAAACCTTTTAAAGTCACATCAAGGCGTCACTTAAATTTTATATCATATCTTTTAAAACACATATTTTGAATTTATGAGAGATGTAAATGATAAAGCAACAGCAAATAAAATTTTATGCAGCTTTTCATGTTGAACATAACTTTTGCACATGCGATTATAAATAAAACAAAAATAAAATGGTGAAATAAATACAAATATATTTTTTAAGAAATAGCATAACGTCACTCAAAATTTGATATCAGTATTTTTAAGTTCCATATTTAAAATTCTTAGAGCATAAGCTAAAGTGCTGCGTCAGAAACTTTTAACCCGTCAAGGGTTTTTGCATTGATATTGAATTACGTTATCAAGAGTATAGAATTCAATTATATAAGCAAAATAGTTGTTTTCTGTGAGAAAAAAAGCTAAAAGCTGAAATTTTTTTTTTCTACTGTACTCAAACATATGACCAAAAGAATAGTTTCAAGATGAAAACAGAATAATATTAAATATATATGTATGTATGTACTAAATTTTGTCCGCACAATAAAAATCATAATTATGCACAGATCGTCTCCAAACTCGCCAAACACATTGAGATGGCTAATATCTCAACGGGGATTGCAAATGAGAAAAATCGGCCCAAGGCGGTAGAAATTGGGGAGGATTAAAAATTTTGAATACCGCCTTAACATGATTTTGATAAAACCAGCTCTTACAGAAAAATGACAGGAAAATTCAAATAATTTTCATTATAGCAGTTGCCAGCAGTAAAAAAAAAAAACACAATAAAATTCTTACAACAATTTATTTTCTATTGCAAGATTTCCACGTGGAAAATAAAAATCTGTATATATATATTACGCTATAGTATCTCCATACATATAAGGGGGTTACCATAGGAGGATCCTGTTCTGTCGCCAAATGCTGCCAAGTTTATTGCCAACTTGGCGATATATTGCCAAATTTGGTGACCAAAATGAGTTGCCAAAAGTGACGCCAACTTGTCGATATCTCTAATATTTCGCTAAATTCCCATAGATTTCTATTGTAAACCAATAGGATTTACTTGCTTACAGAAAATCAACAAATTGATATATTTTAATGCAACAAAAACCAGCTTTTACAGAAAAATGAAATTAAAATCTCATCAAAAGCGTCCAAATAAAATTGTTAAACTGAGTTTATCTCTAGTCTTCATTTAGTTTTTGTTGGCGAAATCAGTATTTAACTTCGAAATCTACATTCACCTGTAGGCCGAGCCAGCAAGGATTTTTTAAAGTTATATCTGCATGCTGATATGACTGCAAATTAGTATTTTTCCTTTCCCATGTCATTGAATATAAGATCGTTCGGAGTGTATCATCTTTAATCATTGACAGGTTAATGTTTTTGATGACTGTTCACCGAAATCCAACAACTTCTGTGTAACTACTGTGCAGCTACTTAATGGGATATCGTCATTGTTACTCGCTAAAAAAACTTATCTATAGAGTTCATGTATTTAAAAAGTTTTATTATGTACATTTGAAGATGAAAATTTATGAAAATGTTGAGCGTTATTCAGAATTTGAATTTTCAAACAACTGATGAAATTAGGAATTTGATATTACTTTTCCATCGGCATTGTGCATGTCTTTGAATTCTATGCTCATGAACACTGATTCATCAAAATCGGGAAAAAAGAAAACGTATAGTCAGGGGTGCAAGTGCTGCGCAGAAATGGCGTTTTTCCGTAAATCTGCGCCAAAACGTACTTAGTACGATTTCGTCGATCCGAGAAACAAAGAAAAATTCTATTTTCAACTTTTTTTCAGACCGCTAATTTCGTCAAAAAATGAAAAAACCGCGATCAAATTGTGTCTAATTTCGTCAAAAGATCGCGAAAAACACGCCATGTTCGTCAAAGGATCACGAAAAAATGGGAATTTTGTTACAAAATCGTTAATTTCGTCAAAAAACAAACAAAGCGCGGTCAAAAGATCGCGAAAAAATGCGAATTTCGTCAAAATACCGCTAAAAACACGCAAATTTCGTCGAAAGATCGCAAAAAATACACGAATTCTGTCAAACAATCGCGAAAAAACGTGAATTTTGCGAAAGGATCGCTAGTTTATTGAAAAAACGAACAAAATGCGGTTTAAAAAAAAACGTAAATTTCTTCAAAAGATCACAAAAAAGCGCAAGTTTTGTCAGAAAACCGCAAATTTCGCCAAAAGATCCCGAAAAATATGTGAATTTAATCAAAAGCTTGCAACCCCCCCCGCAAAATTTGTCAAAAAATCGCAAAAACACGCGAATTTTGCACAAAAATCGCGAAAAACATGCAAATTTTATAAAAAGATCGCAAAAAAAAACAAACCATGTTCGTCAAAGGATCGCGATAAAATGGGAATTTTGTCACAAAATCGTTTTTTTCGTCAAAAAACAAACAAAACGCAGTCAAAAGATCGCGAAGAAACAGCTAGTTTCGTCAAAATACCGCTAAAAACACGCAAATTTCCGCGAAAGATCGCGAAAAATACACGAATTCTGCTGTCAAAAGATCGCGAAAAATACATGAATTTTGTCAAAGGATCGCTAGTTTCTTGAAAAAAAAACGAAAAATATGCGGTTAAAAAAAAAAAAAAAAAAAAAAAAAAAAAACAAATTTCTTCAAAAAAGGCGTCAAATTTCAAGTCATTTGAACGATAAGTTTTTGAATTATAAACATTCAAAATTTAGTGCTTCTAATGTTAAATTACATTTTCATATTTTTATTTATAACTTATGAAATTATGATCCTAATGTTCTGATTTTTTGTGTTGCAATAATACTAATATACCCAAACATAAATACATTGAATTTGCAATTTTTATAATTTTCTGATATGAATTATGAAATTAACATTAAAAAAAAATTATGACTTGCAATCTACAAATTTTTTGATGGATTCAGATTTATTAAGTCCTGCTTTATGGAAATCCAAAATTTCACATTTTTCTTCCAAGTAGTTTTCAAATTATGCTTAAAAAACGGCAAAATTATGGTTTAAGGGGCCGTCTACGATAGAAGTGACTAAATATTTTGAAATTTCTTATGCTATCCTGTAATCTAACAGGCTTAATTGACTGCTTAAGGTGCCTTGATCAAGAAGGAAGCTCTCTCGGTTAACAATCGAGTACCGAACTTCAATTTGGATACAGCCCTTAAAATACGCTCGTTTTAAAATAATTAATTTCTCGGAAACTTATGGTACGAATTGCATAAAAATTTGTTTTTAGACTAATTGAAGGGTGTAGAGTTCATTTATGCTGTCAGAATTGTGTACTGCTATAAAAAAACAAACAAAGATATGGTTCGTTTTAATATGTAGATGGCCCCCTAAGCAAATTTTATATACATCATTTAAAAGTAGACTTTATTTCCAATCGTTTGGTACCAGTAACTTTCTTCTACGATAATTTATTGACAAGTTAGTAGGGGGTGTTTACTTTTTTTTTTTTTTTTTTTTCACGACTGTACATCTATTAAAAAATATTCTCCCTGTTCTACCGATGGCCATGTTTTGGAGGCACATTTAATTTTTAGAAGAAAAACTTGTGCTTGTTATGTCTTTTCAGCATTCAAGTCCTGCCCTCATTTTGTTACATTGTGCATGCTGAAAGAAAGGAAAAAAAAAATCCAACATGATATAACTGAGGGAATCAAGAAATGAAAGATGATACCTATTAATATGTATTTTATATTTGCTTCTCAAACATAAGTTTATATGCACACTACAAGTTTCTTAATAAACTAGTATATAACCCTGTCAAGAATGACAATGTTAATCTGCGTTTCATTTTCATAATTCTTCATACAAACAAACAGCATGAAGATTTTCTTATTGAAAGGTTTGTATTGTATAAAAATATATTTTAAAAATGACAAATGATTTCTACAAATACAAATGATGAGGATATTTTTTTTTTACTCTATATTCAATTACTGAAAAAGTTCAATGATCAATAAAGATTTCAATTCTAATCTTTAGAATTAAGGAAAAATCGGTGAAAATTACGTCATGTTGACACAGTCATATCACTTTCTCTCCTTAGTTTCATTAATGTAAAAATGCATTTCAAGCTAAGCATAATGTTACCGGCACAAACTTTTCAAACATACTTTATGCATGTACTTTTATGGTTAACCACAGTATACTCAAATAAAAATATTTTTTCTATTTAATTGTAATGAAAAAAAAAAAAAAAAAACTAATGCAGTGATAATGCATAAAGATTAAAATAAACCCAATAGACAATATTCTCATCATGTCGCAATTAAAGCGAATTTTTATTAACTTATAAAAATAAAGTACATGTGCATAAACTTTTTTACTGAGAATTGCTTACAAATGAAAAAATAAGTTTAAAAAGCCAATGTGCCTGAATATTTTTTTCCTTACTTCTTTTTTATCTGAAACAATGGAAGTAATTTGATTGCCACCATTTTGAAGAAATTTCATAAAAAACTTTTAAAATTAAAATATAAAAATGGAAATATTTTAAAAGATAGATAGTGTAAGTGTTTAGTAGTGTATTGATAGCGTTTACAAATAAACAACTTTCATTAAAGTAAATAATTAGTAAAATCTGTTCAGTAGAAAGTTCAGGGCAGATGACTAAAAAAGAAACAGCCTTGTGTTTTAAATAAAGTATAGATGGAACGATTCACACCGGAATGGATGGACACTTGGATTTTATATAAGTAAATTAATGATAAAGAATTACATTTATTGTATTACATAGCTGCAGTCTTTCGCTTTTTTTTTTCTTTTTTAATTCAAACATATTTTTTGCTTTATATTTGATTTGGAATTAAAAAAAAAAAACATTTGGCAGCTATATTGTTTATATAGGAAGAGTACTGATTGTCCTGGGTTCGAAATCCCAAGCTGGACTTTTTTTTTTTTTTTTTTTTTTTTTTTTTTTCACTCCGATGGAAATATTACAACTTACAATACATTATTTATATGAAAAGTTATATTTTTTATTTAATTCTTTAGATGTATTGTTTGGATATGTCACATTATATTTCTAATATAGCAATTTTCCCATTGCAAGTACTGTACTAAATATTCTGTGACATCATTTTACACATTTCTAGAAGAATGGTCTGTTAAAGTTACTTTAAAAAGTGCATTTAATGTAGAACTTTTTACATTTTGTGGACACTGAAAATTGAATGATGTGTCCAAATATCGAAAAACTACTGTATTTATTGAAATATTGCAGACAAAAAGAAATAGATATCTATCGTAGCCAGGACTTTTAAGACTCAGCAAATTCCTTAATTATTTGAAACCTATATAACAGAAACTGTCTTTTCACAACCATTCAATTCAATTTGTGTTATACATTATCAGGTCCATAAGTTGAGCTGGTTCAAAATAAAATATTCATGATGCAGAAGTCTGTGAATGGTTGCAATTAGTAATACTAACAAATATAATGTAGATATTACTGACTAATTAACAATTGGGTCAATCAACTATTTGCACCTATTCCCGTCTCTCAAAAATTTTTTTAATGTCTATTATAAATCTATTAATTGTAGTTTTTATTTATCCAAAGACAAGTTAGACCATTAATCTATGCTTTAGTTGTATAATATTTCAAAATTTTGTTCAAGAACAGCCTTAATAAGAATGCTATAAGTACATAGTAAAACTGAATGAGAACTGTTGTCTTTTTGTAACAGTGGTAAGTGGTACTCATGTTCATTTTATACGACCTTGTTAGAAAAAGGTGTGTCAAAAATGGCAGTAAGGGTCACTGGGTGCATAAAATATATAATTCAAAAGGGTCGTTGGGCGCTGCACACTGCCAAATTATGCAGTATGCCCTCTGGATTTTTAAGAACCTCCATATACTAGTTGTTTCTTGAGTAAAGTTATAATGTATACTCTCTAGCAAAAACCGCTGGTTGTTTTAATACTACAAGTTTGATGTTAATGTACATCATCAGAATATATATATACCAGGTGTCCTTAAATGGACTATTTTAAAATTCAATAACATATAAACGGTGACAGCTGTTAAAGAAATTCTTGCAGGCAAGTACTGTATGATGTCAGAATTTTTTTTTACTGTGATTCTCTGTTTTAGTTTCAAATATGAGCACATATATAGATGGCACTGCAAGCAGTAGCTGCTGAATTGAGGTAGGAATATTGGGATGGCAGCAATGGTGAGAATTACGGACATCAAACGTATAGAGTGGGTTATATTCATCGATAAAAAATTTTTCTTAGGGTCCCGATTTTGAACTTGGATGGTATGATTGTGTATGATATTTTTGAATCCAAATCTGACAAAAATGATATCCAGATGATACCAACTGAGTTTAAAATCAGGCCCTAAAAACAAGATCATATAGCAGAATGAGGCTCACTCTATTCGTTTAACCATTACCTCCATTATTCCCACCATTGCTGTCATTTTATTATTTCTGCCTCTATTCAGTACCTACTGCTTTCAATGCCATCTATCGCTCATATTTGAAACTAAAACCCAGAATCACAGTAAAAAAATCTCCTTACTCTCCTGCAACAATTTCTGCAACAGCTGTCACCATTTGCAAGTTATTGAATTTTAAAATCACTCAGTCCATTTTAAGACACCCAGTATATGGGGCATTCTCACAATCTTTTGACTTTCATGTCCCTGAGTAATAATTTATTATTTAATACACTTTTTAGTGTTTTTTTTTTTTTTATTTCATATACTGGGGAACATCCCATTGCATGTTTGCATAACAATATTAACGATATAAATAAGTTTTGGGCAATGTTGGGGGTCCAAATACCAGGAAAACTCTACCGTCCTGTGTCCCTGATGCTGATTTTTAAGTTTCGAGCTGTCTGTATAAAATTGTTTCAATAAAAGTAATTCGATGTAATTTTTTTCCGAAACTGGGACAATTGTTTTATAATATGTAGCAAAAAATTAACCTGCACACATTTTTACGGTTGATATTATTTTTTGAACTCTGTCCCTGGGTTTTTCATCCTTACCGTCCGTCCCTCTTTCTAAAGTTATACAGAAAATCCCTTCAGATGCAGCCAAACTTATACAGGAAATCCCTTCAGATGCAGCCAAACTTATACAGAAAATCCCTTCAGATGCAGCCACAGAATTTTTTTCAAGTTTTTTCTCATGCAGAAGTATGCTAGAGAAAGAATGTTTAAAAGTCTTTGACAGAAAATTTACTGCAGAATTTAAATCTGCATTTAAATATCAATTTCAAGATCGTGCCTTTATTGGTAGCCTTACCGTCTCCAAGGTTTATTACTGCACTTTTCGAGGTAAATTAATTTTTTTTTTTTAATTTAATCCAATGTTAACAACTGTTTCTAAAAATCAATGAACATTGTGGCTATCACTTAGTCTTAATATGATTTTCCTAAAAATAGGTGGTAATTTTCCTTACCGTCCCTTTTTTCCTATACCATCCCCTTTTTTTTACCTTACTGTCCCTTCTTTAACACCCCTTTAAGACAATGTTATACAAAAATTCTGTATTAAAAGTACTACATTTTTATTATTTCTTATTTGAATGTCCTGTGGGTACTATGCAAATTCATTATAAGTAAAAATTTAGAAGAAAATAAAAAGTTATAGGGGTAAAATGGTAAGGAAAATTAAACTTGCATGTTTAACTTAAACCTCAGTTAAATAAAAATATTTTCGCTGCTGACCATTTTTTCTTTATTTTGAATCATTAAGGCATTCGTCTATCAGATTAAAATCTTATTTTAGTAAGTTTAATTTCGCCAGATTTTTTTTCCCAAAAGTCAAAAGATTGTGAGAATGCCCCATATCGTTTTAACATGTAGAAAGGAAAGGTGAAAATAATGAAGTTTTAGGAATATCAGGATTTTCGTAGGGAATCAACATGAACTTAGAGAAAATCATTCATGAAATTTAAAAGAAAAGGTTAAGAATGCATAGAAAAATGAGCAGAATTATAAAAGTGTTATAATAAATATAGAGAGACTCTTCTTACCAAGTTATCATAAGCAACCATTTTTGACAGAATCAGATTTTTTTTTTCTTCTTACATTGCAAATAGTGTTTTTGATGTTAGTTTAGAAACATACCACAAATTTTAAAGCATATCTTTTATGTGGCTGGGAAATATGGAAATAAATAAATGAGTGCTAAATGGGAACAATTGTAAATAATATTTTTTAAACTGTCTCCTTCAAAATTAATTCTATATTTTTTAAATTATGATAATGGGAGAAAGTGCTTGGTATTTTTCATATACATTCTTTATCAGTGACATAGTTAAGAGAGGTCCACGGGATCCAGATCCCTTTGAACTAAAAAAGAAAAGTGAAACAAATGTGTTTCTTAAAAAAAAATCATTGCATCTCCTTTTACATTTAATTATACAAATAAGTTTTTATTTTCAAATCAAATTCTGATTCAAAATTTCTCGGTGATAGATTTTGTTTATTTAAGCTACACAAAGGCCAGTTTCTTGCTTCTTTAGTAAGTATTAAGTACTGACATTATATCTATCATTATTATTACAAAATCATCAATAATATTATAAGCTTAGAACTTCTACAGCCTGTAAAATAAAACGAAACAAATATTCCAAAATTAGATAAGGTTATGTGGGGCAACTGGGTCATGATTTTACAATGTGATTCTGGAGATTCTGGCAATTCAGCTTCAAAAGGCATTCATTCAAAATTCATTTGAATTAAAGTCTGAACTTTTGTAAATGTGTTCAGTTAGGTTCCCTCTATCTGATAGAAATGTTCAAAGTTACATTTTAATATCTAAAAATAAAAAAAAATATATATTTCATCTTTCTTTCCTCATGGGTCCAGTTGCCCCATAAAAATAGGGCAAGTGGACCAGGAGGGTCTATGTTCCCCACGCGTTTATTTTTTTTTTTTCATGTGGGATATCAGGTCCTGTTTGAAAAAGTGTAAACAACTAAATATAATTTAAACCAGGCAGATCATGTACATTATATATCAAATAAAGGGCATTAAAGGGAAGCCTTTACTGTCAATGTGTCTAAAAAAAGCACTAAAAGTGAAAATATTAGATTTATTTAAACAAAAAACATAAAAATTAAGTAACTATTATGTACTTTAGTATAGGTAATAAGTATAAAAGTTACATGGTATTTTAAGGAAAAAAAATAACAAGATAAATCTATGAACAAACGGCTATGTAAGACTTAAGTATATCATTTTCTTTTTTATTTACCACAATGGAAGATCGCTATGTCCAATAAACCGGCAGAGGATGTAGCCATATTTTTATGTTGAACAGAACTATTTTTTATTCGTTTCGATAATTTTCTAATAATCTCACTTTGCTTTATGTATGCCTCTTCATCTGTATCGTAAAATTTCGAGCTATAGATATCACCCTTAAGAAATTTGGTTTGATAGTCCAACATGCTTTTTTAAAATTTTATTATGTAATTTTAATAAGGTATTATGTAATTTTCTTTATTGCAAGCAAAAAAAAAAAAAAAAAAAAAAAAAAAAAAAAACAATGGAGAAATTAATTTCTTGTAGTAAGAGATACTCAAAAAGATATTTATAACTGTTGGGGTAACTAAATCCCATATGGTCCAGTTACCCCATTCGTGAAAAATTTATGGGGTAACTGGAACACTGGCCTTACATTTGAAACATGAAGTAAATACAGTAGAAGATCTTTATAACGCATAACTCCTCAGATGTAAACAATGATTTTTGCAGTTAAAAAGCACCTGCATTTCACATTGTAAAATATTGCTACTCTCTAGAGGACTAAATTTGATACATTAGTTCAACTTTATCTTCTAATTTAAGACCTTTTTAGTGAAAAAAATGCTATTATTACAATAAACATTTTTGAAAATGTCTAATATAAAGGATGGTTGTGTCAGTTATATTTGGATTATGTTTATAAAGTAAATTTAACAATGTCTGACCTATATTATGCAAAAATTTATAATTTGGATAATTCTTGGTAACAAGGAATGCAGTATAAAGATATTCTAATGTATTTTGATATGTTTCAGACATATTTGGCCATGTTTACAAGGTGAATTTAATGATGTGATCCATATAACGCAAAATTCTATATAACGCACAACCTTGCATTTTTAGGTTTGTGCAGGCTCGGACTGGCCCGCCGGCCCATCGGCCCGATGGCCGGTGCGCCCTCGCCCAGGGAAAACGTCGCGCCCCTAAGTGCCTAAGCCGCTCCAATATTTTTTCACTTGTTGTATACATACATTCTGATTAGTGTACTAAATTTTGAGAATTCGTTTAGGGATAATCATCAATTAATAGACAGCACAAGAGATGTATTTTTTATTATTACCACAAAGAAATTAAAGATATATCGTAGTAATTTCAGGATCGGAAACCAAAACGGACATCTTTGCATGCGATTGAAAGAGAAAATATGCACCCAACGAAAGCTTTAGTAGCCATTGCACCCTGGACGAAATTTTTTTCATCCTTTCTTTTCATATGTTTTAGAATTTACATATTTTCAGTCCTTTTGCTTTTAGTACTCTGCGCCCCCTTTCCTTATAGCCGCCCTTAAATGCACATATAATGGTGCTTTTTGAAAGAGAGAGAAAAAAAAAAAAGAGAGAGACGTATCAGAAGGCAAAAAACTTTTTGTATGGCTTTTGTTTTTGATTGGAAAACATGATGATCTTTCTTTTCGGGGAATATAAAGTTGATGATACTTTTGGATTGCTATCCTGCAAGCTGTGGTATCTCGCGGACAGCGTTTTCTCATTCACAAAATCTGCCGTTATTTTCGGATAGTAATCTCGCACCTAGTTTACGAGTAATCAGTGAAAATACATAAAAAAAATACATATGCGTCGAAATGAGAACCTCCTTCCTTTTTTAAAGTTGATTAAAAAGTACTGGGTATGTACCCTGCAGCTTGCATGAATACAATCCCTGGGGCACTTACACTCAAGTACGGAAACTTAAATATTTCCCTTGATCTTTAACAATGATAAAAGTTTTGCAATCATGGGAAGAGTGTGCTGGGAATAGTAAATTTACTTAATTGTTTTAGTGATTTTAGACTAACAAAGCAATGTTTTAGGGTGTACTTTTTCTGTAGAAACCTTTTCATAATGTGATATCAATTCAGTTCTTTATGGACGCATAATAGTAATTTTTTAAGTATAAAAAATACCAATTATTTTCACAAGCAAGTATTATGTTCACATTCAAATAGCTTTATATTTCAGCATTCCAATACCCTATAATACGTGGTACAAAAGAAGCTTGAGATTTAGTTTTCAAAATTTCTATTTCCAAACGGAAAGTATATTTTTGTTCTAATTATAAATATTTTTTAGAGGAAGTTTGCATACCGAACGTTTCTTGTGTGTTGAAGGAGATATTTGTAGATACCACATGTAAATATGCTACTTGGTTAATAATATGAATAATAACAAAACAGTAGATAGTGGCTCTCAGATTGTAACAGAAATTGAATTTATGACATTTTAAACTGGCTTGATAACTAATTCCTATTACATTAAAGAAATGTATATAAAAAAAAAAAAAAAAAAAAAAAAGGTTGAAGACCTTAGCAGCACCGCAGCAACCCTATTTGGCGCTAGGTGCAAAGGTGCAAAAAACAGTGTTAGCTTTTCTAAGGATCCTCAGTGCATCAATGGTGATAGTGGAAAAAAATGTGGTTTACAACTTACAAATTCTGCTAAAAATAATCGTAAAAAAATATGTAGGTACCAATCAACTGAAAATAATATCTACTAGTTATTGTTATGCATAAATTATGTTTCCGAAGTCGTATACTTATTGAGAATTCTACCAACTTTTATTTTTCAAGCAATAATACCCCATTTTTGACACATTATTTGAGTTTCTTGGATCGAGACAGCCCGGAAAAAGGCATAGTTTATATGCATTAAATTAAATCATGGTAGAGTTAGAAGGGTTTAAATTTGAGGATGTTAAAGATAAATCCATTTCAGAAACTTAGTTTTTAACTTCATAAAAATTATCTGATGATTTTTTATTAATTCATTAGAGATATAGTGAATAGACCCAAACTTATTTCAAACTTTTTTTCTATTCAAAAACTTTTCTTAATTAGAAATTATTAACAAAGTCATTTAAAAAAATATATATTATGAACTAACCACAATTGTTAAAAACATTCATGTGTACAATTCATTTGAATAATTGGTTTTGGAGATATAGAGAAATTTTTCCTTTCCATAAATTAAGGGGTCCGTATTCCGCTATCAAAGGAGCCACAAAAAAATCGTAGAAACTTACAAGAAATATTTTGTAGGATTTTTTTTTAATGTAAAGTAAGTGTTTAATAAATTTATTATTCTAGTAAAATTTTACTGGGGACTAATTGAGAGTTTTTGGTACTTTTTCTTGTAAGATCTTCAATTTATTTTCTGAAGTTTAGGGATAAACCCCTAACGCATTTTCTTTTATAACAGTATTAAGATTTAAGAAAAGCATATAAGCTATATCTCTTTCCTGGCTAGAAAGGAACTCAAACAGGGTGTCAAAAGTGGATGTTACCATTTGAAAAATCAACGTTCGTGTATTTAATATGTAGACAGCCTCCAAAGCAAAATTTACGAAAAGTATTTAATAGTAAATATTATTCCTAATCAATTGTTATCCTAATCAATCCTATGTTTTTTTCATACAGTGATTTTCAGGAAAATTGGTAGGGGCGAAGATTTTTTTTTCTGCAAGGTGTCTATCGATAGAAGAAAATAAGAAAGCTCTAGTCTTGATATCAGTAATCTACTACAAGTTAATCTGTATTCAACTTGCTGGAGCTTTTAGATGTTATGTGATGTGGTTTAAAAAATTGCGTAATATTGTATAGATGGAATTTTAAACATGCACGGAGAATATTGCGAAGTCTTCTATCTAGAGTTAAAGATTTAATTTAAGCCATTATCCTTTACTTGGTGCTATGCAGGTGTGTTAAACCTTGTCAAGCCAGATACAACACAAGCAAGTCAAATTGACTTGAGTTCGTTAAAAATTTTGCGCCCTCTGAAAATCCAAGGTCTGCGCCCTTTACACTGAGCCAGTCCGACCCTGGGTTTGCGTTATAAAGATCTTCTACTGTATGTAGAGATACCTAATAATATTAATGTATTTATGTGTCTAATCTTTAAATAAAAAGATTATTTAATAAAAGTACTTACAGTATTTTAATAAAAAGCCGAGGAAGTTCACCCAAATGAACATTGTATATAAAAAAAAAAGAAACCTAAACTTTCAACAACTTTTCACAGCAAAGGCAGAGCTATGATTGAGTTGACACATGTTGTTTTAAGAAGTAGACATGGGGGTGCAAGTAGAGATGGGTGTTGACAAAAGCTAAAACTTAAAAAAACATCAACGTTTTTTTTTATAAAATAGCCTATGACCCAGTTACCCCAGCTTACCTTATTCTTTACGATTTATGGACAGAATTAAAAGCTGAATATATGTTGTGGGGGCCGCCAAATAAAAATCAAAACATATCAATCCATCGGGATGCATTAACATCATATGGCCTGAATTTCTTCCCAATTATTAATTTTTTACTTGAAATTTTAACCTTTCATGTTACATGTTTCACTGAGATAAGTTTTTCTATTTTAAAAAAGTAAAACTTGCAAAAGATATTTTTAAGGGCCACTCCTGAAAAGAAATGCTAGCTATGTCACTGTTCGAGTGTTATTTAGCATAAGTATATTATACTTCCTCAAATCTGCAACCCAAATGTCATCACAGATGTAAACAATGAAACTTTCAGTTCAGATGTAGGGACAAAATTACAGACTTTTTTACTTCTTATATGATTCTGCATGGTATGTATTTTAATATGTACAGTAAACTCACAACTATCCGGCCTATTAAAAAAAATGAAGACTGTTGCAAGCGGCCAAAGCAGGCAGTTTCCCATCCAGGTGGGTGTCAAAAGCATGGGAAAAAATTCCAAACATAGTAATTGCAAGGTCTTGGAACATTCTTTTGCACCAAAAAAATAGACATAAACCCGTGTGGGAAACTGCAATAGGAGATGAGAAAGATAAGCTTATTCCATTGCTGAAAAATATACCGGGCTCTGACGATGTCAATGTAGAAGACATTACAGAATGGATAGCAAACGACGAAGTCAATGAATTAATTGAAAACGATATTGTAGTAGTAGTGTTTAAAGAGGGAGAAATATCAGAAGAAAAAGATTAAAATGATTGTATGAAAAACCTCATCCCACATTCATAAGGGTTTAAGAGGATTGAGGCAGCACTGTAGTACATTAGTCAGAAGGAATCAACGCCACCTGATATCATCTACTTGCCTAAATGAAGGGACATTGCGTCACGGAAGAAGGCTAACAGGGAGAACCAGTCCTCTATTAAGGACTTTTTCAAAAACTAAAAACTGTAAGTTTTGACTCTTATGCATAACTTTTCATATTTGTGAAATTATTTATTAATAAACAGTAAAATAAAATTTACTCTTTTTTTTTTAAGAATCAGGATTGCGTTTTATGTTAATGTTTTGCTTATTTTGAAATTGTATGTACTGTATATATAAAATTTATCTTAATATGTGTAGAACATGAGCTTTTAATATCATGGCGGGGAGAGGGTACGAAGTTAGTAAATATTTATAGAACTGCTGCCTATCCGGCTTTTTTGTTATCCAGCCTACCCTTCTGCTGCATTAGGCCAGGAGTTTACTGTGATTCTAGTTAATATGACTGAACTCCTTCTTTTTTCACAAAGGATGTATAAATTTATTTCTGAAAGAATCAAGATATTGCTGATATCACTGGTAATTGCAATATTTTTACTAAACATATTTATGTATTAATCAAGATTTTTTACTTATTCAGTATGGCTAAACCTGAAATAAAACTTCCTTATTTTATGATTTTGATGTGAGTTAGAAGGGTACCTTTATGAGATAAGTTTCATTCAATAATTCAAGAAAAATGTTTCTCACCTTTATTATGCATATTTAATTGTACATTATTAATTATTTATTTGACCTTTACTTTACAATTTTAAGTTTTATTGTTTTAGTTCATTATTTTACTTAATTATTTTACTATATTAGCATTCATTATAATCTTGATTGCATTATTACATTCAAATTACTGTTTAAAAAAATGCAAACAAATCAATGACCAGAAATCTGCACAACCTGTGATTTCAAGCCATGCGGATTTTAAGGAGTCTACTGTACTATCTTTTATTGTAAAGCACTTCAATGTTCTATGGATAATGGTTTATAAAGGAAACAATCAATCATCACATAAAAACATTTATTTACATTTTTTAACCATTAGTAAATAAATATTACTTTGCAAAATTTCAAACTAAATTTGTAACAATGAAATTTAGTCCTAAAAAACAAAATTACAATTAATAGAATTTCAGCAAAATTTGCATACAATTTATATAGATAGATAGTATCAAAATAATTTTCAAAATCAAGAAAACATTCTAGCCTACCACTGAATTTCTGAATATGTACAAAATTTCATGCTTACAAAAATGTAGCAATACTTCTTCATCTATTTTATATTTTCTGTTGAATGTTGTAAGCAAACAAAATATAATATTTATGTATACATCTATTTACAAATATAGTGTAGGAATATTTATAATATATAAAACAAAATAAAAATTACAATTAAATGCAATTTCTGAAATAAAAATGAAAAATATCACTCAGACATTGCCTAGAATTTAAATTCTATCACATATAACACGTTCTGATCACAGCTGAATCCACACTGATATTTCATTTTATATACATTGTGCTTTATAACTAAATATGTGTGATTGCTAAATAGAATATTAAAGAATCAATTAGTCATTTAAAGCTTTGAAACACAAATGAGTAATTTTATTTTTTAATCCCTTCCCTCAAAAATAAGTTAAAAAAATTACAGATACAAAATAATTTTCTTAATGACTGATGTATCATAACAGCTTTAAAAATAATTTTCAAAGTATTTATACATATATAGCTTCCTTTTTAACTGCCTTACATGTTGTATACTGATTACATTTATTATTATTTTTTTTTTAAATATTATCAATTTTGTTACTGTGATGATTCCATATTTTTAAGTCCTAAAAAAAAAAAAATCCCAGTAAGGTTAAAACACATAATTTATTTTTAAATTCAAATTTTTTTTGACAAAATTTACTGACAACAGTTGTAAGTTTCCAAGCGGCTGAAAAAGTCAGGATTCGAACCAAGGATATCTTGGCTGAAGCTGCCAATGCTCTACCAACTGAGCTAGCCCGGATGAATCTGGAGGACTAATTCACCCAACTAATCTTTAATGATCACAGCATATGATCTGATAGCTGAATCAGCACAACAAAATAAATCGAAGGTTATTTCAATTATTTTGTATTATTTATTAAGAGCATTGGCAGCTCCAGGCAAGACATCCTTGGTTCGAATCCTGGCCCAGACTTTTTTCACACAGTAAAGAAGTAATTGGAAATTTACAACTGTTATGATTTTTTTTTTTTTTTTTTTACCAATTGAATAATTATGTTAAAAATTAATCTAATAAAATTTACTGATATTAAAATTTCAAATTAAATAAATGACAATTTAAAATCAGAATACAGGAATTTTTAAGAGGATATTGATTTCTACGACCATTTCGAATCACTGGCATACCTGCTAGTATTCAGTTTTTAGATTGGATCCTGAGACATATGAACTGAAAAATTTAATTGAATTATGATAAATGTTAGATGAATTCAGCCACCATTGTAAGTAAATATTTGACTAGTAGGCAATTTATCATGGCTGAATTCCTCAACATTTACATTTTTCAGGATAGTACAATTTTAAGGATTATTTTTATGTATTTAATATTATCCATTGTTGAACTATAACTGTATACCTCTTACAGATGAAAAAAAAAAAAAAAACAATCTCTTTAATATTTCTATTATCAATTCCCAATTTTTAAAAATGGAAAATATGTATTTTCATAATAAGTTTTCTTAAAATTTTAGATTGTTGTTCATAGTATAATAATAATTTCTTTGTTATCACTATACCTTACAAAAGTAAAAGAAAGAAATTATTATTCACAGTATATTTTTAATATGATTTGTAAGATTAAATAGAATTTAAATCTTTTAAGTGATTTTTTTTTTTTTTTTTTTTTTTTTTAAACAAAACATTTCATATATACTTAGGCAATAGCTAATGAAAGAGGGATTTTCTTAAAAATAACTCTCAATACTATTTATTATAGTACAGAGGAAACAAAAAAAAAAAAAAAAAAAAGTTAAGATATTACAGAATGAAATTTCTACATAATTTGTGCCATGTTGACAAATGGTAAATGTAAACAAACACATGGCGACCATGAAAAAATGTTAGTAATTAATCTGATTTCTTTTAATTTATTAAAATGAGGTTATACCTTTTTGTGTTGTCAGACTTATTTAAAGTGATACCTTTATATGCAAATTTTGACCATCATTTAATTTAAATCCTAAATAACTAGACTGATAAAGCAATTCACTGATAAAGCAATTAATGCACTGAATTATAAACAATATCTTGACAGAATGTTACATCTCTAGATGGGCCTACAATGTTGCTTGATTTATATTAAGATTTAATGAATTCATTTTCTAAGAAAAGGTCTCCCCAAAAAGTTTTTAAAAAGGTCACTCAATAAATTGCGATTAATAAAAAATTACTTATATAAAGATCGCTGTAAACCTTCCCCTCCCACTAATATAAAAGAATCATTGAAAATTATAATTTACCATATAATAATAATAAAATTAATAACAATAATAAAATTATTAATAATAAAGTTAAACTATTAATATTTAAACATAATAAATTATCCAATAATTATTGGACTTCATAAAAAATGAACAAAGTAGAAGAGAAATGTATGGACAGAGAGGGGCTCCAAATACATTTGTGTCTTGGGTTTCCAGAAGGTAAATCCAACCCTGGACAACAGTGCATGTCTTTAGATTACATCACATGTTCCACATTCATTTTAATATTTCATTGTGGTTATTGAAAAAACTTATTTAGAATGCTAAAATGAATAATAATTTATAAAAATGTTTTATTATAGTCCTTTGAAAACGCACATGCTGGTTCAAAATTTTGTTATATAACTTTATCCAGTGAATATTCTTATTCTAGAATTTTATAATAGAGTTGAATCATCTAATTTAATAACACTTTTTCTTGGCTACCTTCTTTAGAGATTTCTTTCACCTCATTGAAAACTTTAATTGCATTTTTTAAGGAAATGTACTATAATTGGATACATGATGAAGCTTCATCATACTTTGTTGAGAGTTATCATATAAATAAGTACTGATTTACCTCATAAGCAAAATGTTTTCTTACATTCTCAGTTTAAGTACATAATAGATATTAAAAATGCATACACATTTCATAAAATTTAAATCTCTACACTTTTTACAGAATGCACTTGAATTAATATAAACAGCAAACATTCTAGTGGCAAGCAGACATGTTATAAACAAGATAAATTGTACTTTCGATTATTTTTTATGTATATCATATTAAAAAACTGCTTATGAGTATCATTTGTTAAGTTAAAAAATATGATTTGACTTCACAGAACAAATGAACAGTTTGAGATATACCAGCAGTTATTAATAACATATGAATTATGAACACAGTGAAAGTTTTGTAGATGCTTAAACTTTTAGTTAAACCTATCTTTCAGAATCTTGCAATGTGGAATGGTATGAAGCGTCATCTTTATAATTGTCAGACAAACATTGGTCTAGGAAATCATCCATTGTTTGATAAAGATGGAGTTTTACATGGCCTAGTCCATGATTTTCATCAGGATACACCTGTTAATAACAAAAAGTATTTAAAAAAAATTTATTAATGTAATTTATAAAATTTATACACATACAAAGAAAGTGTTAATTAAATCTTAAAATCCACAGAGAGGCATTCCCCCCCCCCTCTCCCTTTTTTCTGTTCACACCCTTACAAATGTCCATGCATCTATCACTTAAAAGTATCTAGCCCCCTAGTAATGGGTAATTCTAAAGTAGGAGTCTTCAATCTCTGTTTTGCAGGCCATGGGTTGCCCATTGTGTCATTTTAAATAGCAGAAACAGTTTTCCACGATATAAAAAAATATTTTTAATGCATTTTATTTGGGCAAATACCTTCTTTAGGAAAAGAAATAGTATTAGCATCCAATTATTTATATGTATGTCTTCTCATGTATCAATAAATACTATGTTGTTAGCATCTTTCATTCTCTTGAGTGCTTATCTAGCTGGTAACTTAGTGGTCAGCACATTGCACTGCCATGCTACAGATCTGGAATTCAAATAAGTAATTGGGCAAGGTTCACTAAAACTGTCATCTCTTCAGGGTCGATAAAATGGGTACCAAGCTTGCTTGTGAACTAAATACTAATGGTCGTGTCTTAAGCTGACCTCCTGACACAGACATATGTTGTATAGCATCACAGGACCCATGGTCAAGAAAACAGAGTTAGGCACTGTATACCAAGATCTTTCATGGATTGTACCACCACAGAGTTTAGTAGTTGAATGCTGTTATATGACAAATTAATATTAATACATATCGGGCATGAAACGTTGAAAACCCTCTATTCTAAAGCAACAAGATTGGGATTTTTATGTTAAAATACATAATATTGTAGATAATTTAAAGAAAATTTTACCAATTGCTGCAAAATGTGAAAATTAAAACAAACAGATATTGATATTTTCAAGACTGATAAAAGTAGATTTACCCCAGCAATGGTCTACAATCATGATGCCGGTTACTTTTTTTTTTTATAAAGAATTGTGCTAAAAGTCTATAAAGTTTTTAAAAATTTTCTTTTTAACTTATTATACCAAAATAATTTCCAAAGATTCTGTTAACAGACATAGAATATCACTATTATTCTTACAAAAAATTGAATGAATAATTTGCAAGATCAATGTTATAGAACTAAACCCTTCTTTCTATTGATACTTTTTTTTTAAAATACCGTATTTTATGGAAGAAACGCCGCGGCGTTTACGAGTTTGAAAGTTAATTTTTTGTCAAGTGCGGCATTTACGATTTTTTTTCTTCCGTGCACGTAAAATTGGGATAAAGTAAAAATTCCTTAAGACTGTTCTCAAGTCCCCTGCTCAACAACGCGGAACTTTCTGACTTTGCCGATGGTGAAAACTATGACATTTCCAATGATGATACCGAATCATACCAAAGCCTTCTCAAGACTATCAAGCCAGACACGATTTCATTCCCCCACATATGTGACGTCACGACCCGGGGTTCAATGCCGAGCATTTGAAACTTGTATCTGGTTGTTTAGAATTAAAATGTAACATATGCATGTGCTGTTTACTTAAAAGAATAGAACATATTCTTTTGAAGGTAAGTTTTATTTTCAAATTAACTACTTATATTTTATTAGTACTAGTTCTATTTTTTGTGTTCAGAATATCTTTTATTTTTAACTTCTTTAAAATAAATTAAATATTAAATCCCAGTATCGTATTGTCAAAAATCCCGTGTGCGTGTCTCAAAACAAAACGATGTTATTGTACTTCTGTTTCATTTCAAAAACAGCAGTAATTTAAAGTGGTAAAAATCACTAAATCGTATCAAGACTTATATCATTCCCTGTCTCTCGTAATTTGCTAAAAATTAGTGCTTGAATGATGTGAATCGGTGAATTATCTCAAAAGTTATTAATTAATAAAGTTTTCATTGTTTAATTATATTCTTTATAAAATATGTAAAAATAGCTTCATTTTAATATGTGCTAAAGCTAGACAGTTCTGTTGGGGCCAACACATTTCTCCTTATACAGTGAAATACGTTTAACAAGAAATGGATGGTACCGAAATTTTTTTTCGTGTTAAAAGAAACATTAGACATGTTAAAAGACATTAAAAGAATCATAAAAAAAAGAACAAAACTGACAAATATTTTCGATGTCGTCAAATTTTATTTCGATTTCCTGTTAAACTACTAGTAGGTTTCATCCATTAGGATAAAAAGCAAGTAAAAAATATTATTTTGGAGGGGAAATATCAGATATCATTTTTTGAAGTGTTTTTTTTTTTTTTTTCAGCATTCTGAGATCTAGCTTGTTTGAACCAAATAAGCAAAGCTATCTCTAAATCTTCGTGCTTACCGGTTCTCATACGTTTTATCTCTGGCTTAAACATACTCCACTCAAACATTAACGTAATGGGATCCCTGTTTTTTTATTATCATTGATAAAGTAGAATTTGCAATACCAAACTCTTTGCAGATTTCTGTTTTCGTCGTTCTTTTTCATAAACTGTATTATGCAGCTTCATCTTCATTACAAGCGAAATAGCAGTTTGTTTTTGCACCGATTTCTCAACCATTGTGCTCATAAGACATAAGCTAATTTGCAAAAAAAAAAAAAAAAAAAAAATGAAATTTATTGATTTTTACCCAAAATTCAGTGGTTTTAATACAAAATTCACCAATTTCAACTCAAACTAACAAAATCGGAAGCTAATTTTTTTCATGTTAAACGATTTTTGTTTTGTGTTAAAAGAAACAAAATATATTAAATTGCATAGTATACTGTCCGGACTGCTATATCATTTCGTGTTAACCGATTCTTCGTGTTAAGCGTTTTCGTGTTAAACGTATTTCACTGTAATTTGGAAGTTATACGGCCAATTCAGTTTGAAATTTTAATGTCTTATGCAACATATTTTTCTACCTCAACTGTTATATTTTCAAGTGGAAATTTTAATTAGTTCTTTTAATTTAAACAAATTAATAAAACAAAAAACTTTAAAATCATTACTACTCGGGAATTTATCACTGAAAACTGATGAAATTTTGTCTATAGTACAGTATAAATATTATTGTTTAAATTTTACATTTTGGTAATAGCTATTTGCAACATTACCTTTCTTACTATTCAAAAATTTCGGTTAAAACTTCTGAATTTTATTTACTCGGAAATATTGGCACCAGACAGCGGAAACTTATGTCAGACTGGGTTCTTTGGGTACTAATCCTGCTCAAAAATGTTCAGCCAAAAATCTTAGTTACAAGCCTAATTATTTAGTAATTTCTAACTTATCACACCACCTCCCTTTTTAATTTGTTCTGTTTTCTCTCATTAAAGTGACTTTTAATAAACGTCTATTTATTAGAAAACACTTGTCGTGTGAATAATAACTAATTATTTTGTATGCAGAATTGATTGGGATTTAATTTGATACAAAATTTATGTATTTTTATGGGTATTTTCATACTAAAAAATTAAATATACTAGAAATTTTCAGCAAAGTCGTTATGGACACATATTATCTTGTTTACTTCTTTTAAAGTCCAATCAATATATGCAGGGCTACCACAGGCGACTATTTTTTTATTCTGACTTGCACCACTTTCTCAAAACAAAAATCTTTGACATACAGTTTGACAACATTTGCAAGAGAAATATACTACAAAATTTATTTATTTTTTAAATAGCGGTGCGAATAGAATAGAAAAATACTGGCTGGTGGCAGCCCTGTATACGTACCAATTTATTGTTGTGTTTTAATCTTAAACTCTTAATAGGTATCTTGATAAAAATTCCTTTTATAATATTTGTTACATAAACCATGCTTATACGTGAAAACTGGAGATATGGGGATAATGTGTTTGAATCTCTATTTTTGCAACCACTGTAAACAATTAATCCATAAGACTTGGAAGGCTTGTCAGCATCCTTATGCAAAACAGATGTTGGCGAGCCTCTCCCCCCCCCCCCCCCACCTCTTCGAAAAAATTGTGTGTGTGTTTTATATACATTTTAATGTTTAATTAAAAATAACAATAAATAAAATAATTTTTCTATAATTATAAATTTACTTTCCGGTCTAGTCATGGCCTATTATACTTTTCATCTCATAAATATTGATTATTTTAAGCTTAAAAAGCCCACACAACATTATTTTTGGAATTGAAATATTTTCGTGGAAGGATTTGGGTTTCTCATGTTTTTTAGCATTTAAATCTCAAATATCCGAGGAAAATGAACATAAGTTAGGAAAATTGTAAGTTGGATTGATGAAAATGTTTTCTTTCTTCTTCTCCCCCCCCCCCCCCCCCCCTCTGTCATGTTTCAGTACACTTTAAAAAAATCTATTGCTTGTACCTTGCATAATATGTTAAACTAACACAAAATTAAAATAATAATAATAATTTTCTATTTCATGTCCTTGTTTTGTTTTATTATGAGAGTTTTATGTTTCTCAATTCTAATGGATTATGTGAAAATTACCCATTTCTGATAAGTAAAGTTTGCAGGAGGTACGAAAATTTTATCTGTATGAATATTTAATTTCATATATGCTTTAATTTTACTATTTATTTATACTAAATTTGTTATGTGAAGGTTTCAAATCACTAAATATTTAATAGAATATTTACTGTATAATTTCAGGCCACAATAAATAATAAAAATAGAACGCAAATTGAATTTGTTTTTATTTGACATTCACTTTGCTTTCCCTTTAACTTAATTTTAAATGTGGGTTTTGATTGACACACTTATTGGTATTTATTTATTTTTGAAAGTGAAATAATTGAAATCAAAATAATTGAATTGATATGTGTTTAAACTGAAAATTTATATATACATATATATATTAATGTCTTGTTTTTGAATATATAGAAAGTAGATAATTGATATTGTTTCTAAATTTCAAAGTAGAATAAATATAATAAAAACTGTTCACTAAAATAAATTTAATACTTGGTTTTTTTTTTCTTATTAACGATCCAATTTTCTTTCATGTACTCTTAACTTTAATACTGAGGCACACTTTCATTGACACAGTGGTATTATTTCATAAATATAGTATTTTTACTGTTGAGGAGTAATCGGAATTGAATGAAAAGCGCTTAATTAGCGTCTTTAAACTACATGTATATAATTTTTTTCGTATGCTGTGATAATTAAGTTGGAATGTAGAGGAAAGTATTGATATGTTTTAAATAAGTCTGTGCTCTTCTCTGCTGGCGTAAGCCCCGCGAAGTGACCATCACGAAACCTTGTGTTTGGCTTTTAGTCTTTAGGCAGCTTTGACCATACGCAGGTGGATTAAAGAAAATTTACAACTCTTCCACTCAGATACTGACGACTCAGATTTTGAGGGCTTTGAATAGAAACTAAAAAAGGACTAAAGTGGATGCGATGTAAAAAACGTGGTAAGTTGTGCCGATCACTTAAAAAGATGTGAAGCGCCTAAGGTGAGGGGTCCGCGTCCCACACTCTTGATGGTTTTAGTACCAATTGACGTCTCCTTAATTTAAAAATTACATACAAATATTTAAAACCTGATTTAAATAAATTTTTAGAATCTTAAGTTATTAAAAATAAGAAGCCCTACACTGTTCAGATCACTTTGATTAAAGTTATATTAATCAGACACTGTCGACAAAAGTAGGAGTAAAGACACAGGTGCGGCAATTACGATATTTTAAAGCTGATTCAGACCAATTTTGAGGAATGTGGCGTTTACGATGGGTGCGGCGTTTCTTCCATAAAATACGGTATTTGAAAATACAAAAATTACTTTATTTTCTGTACTTCATTTCCTAATTATAAATATTCTTATAATCTAACTGTAATTTTTTTT
The DNA here is from genome assembly GCA_963932465.1 of Maratus speciosus. Lineage (NCBI taxonomy): Eukaryota > Metazoa > Arthropoda > Arachnida > Araneae > Salticidae > Maratus > Maratus speciosus. Next base: position 89,921,547 of record OZ010786.1, on the reverse strand, counting down.
CTAAAAAGAAATTAATGTTTTTATTACATTAATAATTAATTATTGTGCAAAATATATAAGAAATGATAAGTGTTTTGGGTCATAACAGTATGGAAAAGATGAACACTTATCTTATAATTATTGCTATCGTTATAAATCCCAATCCTCCAGATATCTGATTTTATATCTGTATATCTTTAGTTGACTTATATACCATAAAAAAAGTAGTAATTTTTTTTTTTTTTTAAATCACAAATCTAATCGAAAATTCGTTTTGTTGAAAAATAAAGTAATTCTGTGGAAATTAAATTCCTGGAAAAAAAAAAAAAAAAAAAAGGTAAATTCATGGACATTTTTATGATGTCACAACAAATATAAATATGATTTTTTATTGGGTTTTAAACACAAAGTGCATGTACATTAAGTAAATACATTTATTGTAATTGGACATGCAAATTTAAATAAATTCAAAAAGTCACACTTTTTAACATTAGGGGGGAAAAAAAGTGTTGTATGAAATCTGTTTTGACCAAAATTTAGTCGCATTTTCCCACAAAACATTAAATAAATTAAAATATATTTTGAATTAAAAAAAAAAATGAGGACTGAACTTATTTCCGAGAACCATAAGCAAATATTATAATGGATGTGACCCACACCTTCAAACTATCTGGGATTCCTGAGCTTTGCTCTTGACACACATGACATAGGTATGCTTGACAGCATTTAATAGTATACATGATAAATTATGAACAGAAAAATTGCCTTCAGAAATAGAATGTCTTGAAATTTCTGGACAGTAGTAACATTATCCATATGAAAACATTTTTAACAGTATTGCTGACATACATTTTGTTTTTTGAAAATATATTTCCTCTATACAGATTGAAAAAAGGACTATAAAAAGTATCCATAATCTTGTTTAATAATTATTGGAATTTAAGAAAGTAGATAGATTTGATTATATAAACAATTCATCATTTTAAAATCCTGAGAAAATTAAAGAAAATAATTTCACACTGTAAAATTACTGTAAGCTTGAATGTAATAAATACATTAAATCTTATGATTAATTCCAGAATGTAAAAGAAAAATAAGACAGTTAAGTCAAATTTGTGGCTTTCCCATAATTTCATGACTGTTAGATACCTTATATAGATGAAAGTTTGAATGAAAAATTATACTGTAGTTGATTTATTTACCTGCATTCTAAACAGAACTCCAGCATCTGTTAAAGATTTTGCTAACATCATAGACTGCTGCCAATGGACATTATCTAAGAAAAATTTTAAAACAAAATCAACCAAATAATCCACATAAAAAATCACTTTACAATTTTTATAAACAAAGTTATGAAAATATCTAAATAACTAGATAGAAAAGAAATATTAAAATTTAATAGAAAAGGCATTTTAAAAGACTAAATAAAGTAAGACAGACTTGAATATAGTTTAAAATAAAAAATATAAAAAGTTTAAAATACTAAAAACATTAAAAATACATTTAGTAGACATTTCGCCAAGCAGCTGCAGAGCTTCATCAGTACAATTTAACCAATGTAATACAAACAACAGAACAAATCAAGTACAGTTAAAGTTATTTTTTCAGAAAGAAACAATATTCGCCAGAAATAAACAGGCTTCATTCAATGCTGGCAATCGTAATTGAGTAAACCAGCTTTCTAGGAACAATCTACCATGATAACTGTTACAACCTGATTTCAAAATACAGGGTCATCAAAAAATAATGCCTAGATTTTAAAAAATCATAAAATCAAAACCTTTTATGTTAAATGAGTAATTCTTTCACTACACGATAACTGGTAAATGCAAGTTTGGTTTTAGTTCACCAGAATTCGTTTGCGTGTCAGTGTTATGCCCGAATTAGTTACGCAGTCGTCAAGGTCAGCCGACATGCCAGACTGCAGCAGCTCAGTACAATGAAAAATCTCCGAAAAAGCTGCTGTACACTGACTATTGACTTTGATTCCACATACCAAATCACGCACTGTGCTTTTTGTTGTACGGTCAACATCGTACTGAGCAGCTGCAGCCTGGCCTGTCGGCTGACCTTGACGACTGCGCAACTAATCAGCACATAACACAGACACGCAAACGAATTCTGGTGAACAAAAACCAAACTTGCGTTCAGCAGTTATCGTGTAGTGAAAGAATTACTCATTTAACATAAAAGGTTTCGATGTTATGATTTATTAAAATCTAGGCATTATTTTTTGATGACCCTGTACAAACGTTCGTAAATAGCGGAATATGATCCGTTTCAAGAGAATGCTGGACTATTTTTCATTCATCGTAATTAAGTAAACCAGCCTTCTAGGAACAATCTACCATGAACTGTTACAACCTGATTTCAAAATACAAACGTTCGTAAATAGCGGAATATGATCCGTTTCAAGAGAATGCTGGGCTATTTTTCATTCATCGTAATTGAGTAAACCAGCCTTCTAGGAACAATCTACCATGAATTGTTACAACCTGATTTCAAAATACAAATGTTCGTAAATAGCTGAATATGATCCGTTTCAAGAGAATGCTGGACTATTTTTCATTCAATGTTGCCAATCGTAATTGAGTAAACCAGCCTTCTAGGCACAATCTACCATGAACTGTTACAACCTGATTTCAAAATACAAACGTTCGTAAATAGCGGAATATGATCCATTTCAAGAGAATGCTGGACTATTTTTCATTCAATGTTGACAATCGTAATTGAGTAAACCAGCCTTCTAGGAACAATCTACCATGATAACTGTTACAACCTGATTTCAAAATACAAGCATTCGTAAATAGCGGAATATGATCCGTTTCAAGAGAATGCTGGACTATTTTTCATTCAATGTTGCCAATTGTAATTGAGTAAACCAGCCTTCTAGGAACAATCTACCATGATAACTGTTAAACCTGATTTCAAAATACAAACGTTCGTAAATAGTGGAATATGATCCATTTCAAGATAATGCTGCACTATTTTTGAATTTAGATTTCCTCTTTCGAAAGCACCAACATGTTCTTTCAGGCGAATTTTCATTGATCTACCTGTTTCACCAATATAAACGTTATCACAATCTTTACAAGGAATATAATGAACAACACCGGCTAATTTTGACTTATCATATTAAAATTTATGCTTATTAAAAAAGGATCATCCAATAGCTTCAGGGGCCCGAGTCCAACCCTTCCCACTTTTCAATGTCTTTCATTTAATCAATTTCCCATTTAAATTTGTCCGGTTTCAAATTTTCATTTTTTTCCCCTTCTAGGCTTCCACTAGAGCCTCGGCAATTGGGACATAGGTAGGGACCCAAGGAAATGACGCTATATGTAATCAACATTTAACATGGGCAAATTATGGTGTAAAAATAAAGAGCTTTTCAGCATTATCTGTTTCATTTGTGTTCATAAATCTGTCCAGCTTCAGAAAATAAATTTTCGCTATAAACACTGCTGGCAGGTGCAGATAAGTATTTTCTTAGAAATTCCCTTTTACTTAGAAGTACACTGGCATCCAAAATTAAGGACCAGTTACAAAATGCTAATTTTCAAGTAAGGGAATACTCAAAAGGAAATAATACAGTCGTGGCCATAAGTTTAGGACCACCACTGAAAATTAAGATCCAAACAATAAACTGAATACTTACTCGTTAGTAAAATTATAAACTCCGTTTATTACAGGAATATTACATTTCTATGCATATAAATCACATACATTAAACACAAATTTTACAGAAAAATCAATATTTTGTTGGTCCACCATTAGCTTTTATTATGGCCTGCAAATGTTTTGGCATGCTCTCTACCAGATTTCGGCAGTATGCAGCTGATAATTTTTTCCCTCAAACTTCCTTAATTGTTTTTTCCAGTTCCTTCTTAGCACTTGTTGGCTGTTTCTCAGAGACCTTGTGCTTTAAGAGAGTCCATAAATTTTCAATTGGATTCAAATCTTTCCAGGTCAGTCAAGGATTTGAATTTTCTTCGTCTTCAAGAACTGAGTAACAATTTTAGAGCGATGACATAGTGCACCATCATGCATAAAAATTGTGCATTTATGAACGGCCATGTGTAATTCTAACTTCTTCTTCAACAAATCCACGTATTTTTTGCCATTTATAGTCGTTCCTGGTGGTAGGAAGAACAATGCAGCCGTTCCATTCACTGGCATTCCACCCCAAATCATGACTCTTGGGGAGTGTTTAACAGTCTGTAAAGTGTAACTTTTATCAGATCGCTTTCCAGGAAGTCTACGGACATAGTGCTTGCGTATAGAAAACTGCTGTATGGTAATTTCGTCCGAAAAAATAACCCGTTGCTGTGACAGATTTCTGTCACATATTTCTTTTTATTCAAAATTAATTTAAAACCTAACTTTTTTACTTTTAAACATGTCATCCCCCCCCCCCCCCTTTTCTTTCATACTGATAAAGAGAATTAAATTCCTTTTCTTAAAACCATACGTTTTTATTAAACTGTTTTCCTCCTTTCTGAAAAATCCTTTGATTCATTCCGCTTAAATATTCAGTTATTTTCTTTCCCTTTCTCATTGAATCATTTATCTATCTGCTTCCAGTAAAAAATAAATAAAAATTATAAGGCGCGGCTGCTAGTAACAATATCTCTTCATTTAATTACATCGGATTTTGCCCACCGCAGTGAAAAGCTTCCTTATCACTGCTAATATGGAACTGTTGAAAATCTTTTAACAACAAATGTGAAAGGAATGTATTTCATGTGATTCTTTGCATCTTTCCCTTCCAACTGTCTGCAGTAGGTAATTTTAGGTAACACTTGTTTAAGCGAAGCCAGTCTGTAATATAAACACCTCCCAGATGTTTCTGCTGTCTCTCTCATCGAAATGAGATGCGGTTTTTAAAATCACGTTCCATGGATGTTAAATCTATTTGTCAGTTGGTTTACCAGATGCCTTTCTTGGCATTTCGCGATTGTATGTTGCAGGCATTTTTAACGTAATCATTTCGGTTAGATAATGATTCCCAGGATTTGTGGAGTCACTGGGAAATTCATATGTAAAACCGTTAATTCTGGCAACCATTTTCCATCACGCGTTTCATTGTTCTCATCGGGGTTGCTGGATTTTTTGGGATAATCATTTGGCTCGCGAATAAAACCTTTGTCCACAGTTTGTTCAGGGTGCCAAGGTTTGAATTTGGCGATGTGTAGTGACTAGTGTTATATGATTCTTATGAAATCACGAGCACTCAACTTTTTATCTCGACCAAAAAGGATGTAAGACCTTCATGGTCTGTTCTTCACGCCCAGGCGTACCTTGTAAATATGGACTCTCTCTCTCACTCTTAATTAATTATGAGTATGATTTCTTTTGTAACTTTAAATTTAAAAATGTTAAATAAATTTTCATAGTTCCTGTAATATGGTTGGAGTTTTTGCATTTAAGTGAACCATCCCACTGAACACCGTTACAGTTGCCACTAACGAATTGTCCATTTGGCATGTTTCTTGCCAAAGTCCAAGCGCGTAGCTCTCATGGCCACTGTTAACCTGGGTTTTTTCGAAGGTTTATGGGATTTTAAATGAGTCGTCAAACAAACACCGACTTACTGTTCTACGACTGACATCTGCACCTTCTGCAAGCTGTACTGACCGTATCTTGCTTGCAGAACTCATTGGAGAACGAACTGCTATTCTCCTAATGACATGGTCATCTCTAGGTGTGTTTTTACGGGGTCGACCACACCCTTTGGCATCAACATAAGTCCCTATTTCTTTAAATTTCTTGTTCGCATTGTAAACTGCATTCTTACTATGTCTTACTAGTTCACTAATTAATCATTCAGAATATTCTTCATTATGAAGAATAACAATTTGTGCATGCTGAGCTTCAGAAACTGATGATTTTCGACCCATTTTCATAGGTTTTCAAAACTTGTAAAACAAGCAACAATTGCGTCTACGAGGTTTATTATTCAAAGATCATACGAAAAGTGAATACAGTACTCCACTGCCAGACGGAATGACGCCATCTGATGCAATCGATTTGATTTATGACGTTATCAATGGTTTCAATTGTAAAAACACTAGTTTCTGTACGGTGGTCCTTAAACTTTTGACCATGACTGTACAATTCATATAATTATTATCCTTACAGCACAGCTAGTCTATATATCATCTCATTCATGTCACACATGTTCACAAGTGTCACAGTCACTACGGTGAAACAAAAAATAGGAAATTCTACATGTCTCAAATTATCACTATATGCGACTCCACCGAGACCTCAATATGACTGCTATTTTGTGACGAGTCACCAGGTGACTTTATAATGTAGTTACATTGTGACTCTAATGTGACTGTCATTTTTCGACTCAATTTCAAAGCCATCGTGAACGTTGCATTATGATAAGTCACTAAATAATATCACATTATAGCCACATGGCGACTTTTCACAAAAGAGCACAATAGTGACTTCACAGTAGTCTCTGTCATCTGAATGTCATCATGTGACTTTAACGTGATATTATTTGGTAACTTATTACAATGCAGCATTCACAATGACTTTGAAATTGAGTCTGTAGATGATCGTCACATGAAAGTCACAATGTAGCTACATTGTAAAATCACGTGGTGACTCGTCACAATGCAGTATTCACAGTGACGTCTCAATGGAGTCTCATATAGTGATCATTTGAGACTCATAATTAGATGTATGGAATTTCCTATTTTTGCTTCACCATAGTGACTGTGACACTTGTGACCATGTGTGACATGAATGAGATGTTATATGGACTAGCTGTGCTATAGAGATTGTAATTATTCGAATTATATTATTTTCTTGCGTGGTTGAAAATTAGCATTTTGTGATTGGTCCTTAATTTTGGACACCAGTGTAGAATAGGCTAAGTGATGAGTTTCAATATTATGTACATGACTTTATAGTTCAGCTGTACGACAAAAAACAAGTCAAAGGCCATTTTTAATAATAATAATAAAATACTTTTTCCATCCTAAAATAATTTATATAGGGGTAAAATCAAAACAACTGTCTACAATAGAGAAAAAAAAAAAGTAAGGAAGATGAGGCATCTTTCCATTATCATTTAATTTTAATTATTTCTACATTAGTTTTTTTTTTAATTTAAATTTATTTAATGTGCATTTTCTTTAATATACACTTCGAATAAGTATAATCTATGCCTATCCTACTATAGCTTTTATATCCATTAAATTAAAATCACTCTTTTTTTTTTATCACCACACAGTTAAATCATCAATCAAAATATAAAGCAATAATTTGCCAGAAAATAGTTAAATGTACAAATTGATGTATCACTTTTTGCATTTGAGAACATTTCTATTCAATGTGTTTATAATTAGACAGATAATCACTAAATCGGCTTAATGATAACACCCAGTTTCTTTTATTTGAAAGAACTTTTGTTTTACTGACAATCCTTATCCTTAACAATAGTCTGTAAAATTTAATATTCTCATGATTTATTTTTAGTACTGACTAGTGATAAAATAATAAAAAATAAGTGATGGATTAATTTGTGAGTGGAAAGAAGTCATTAATTTTTTGTGTAATTAGATTTAAGAATAAAAATGTAACTGAATTAAATTATTATGAATTTAATTTTAATTAAAGTATATTAAAAAGCTAATACATGCACATTTTTTTTATTAAATATTTTAAAATATTCAGTTGCCAAATACGGAATATTCAGTATATACTATGACCGAATATCCGGCGAAATTCCTGCTTAGGTCAATCCCTAGAATAAATAAATAATATTTTATAATAAATATTGTGAGTTTACATTTTAATGGTTTTACTTGAACAAAATACAAGTAATCAAAAATTTTATTAAAGCCAGAAGATATCTCTGATTAACAGATATAAAACACAGAACAACACAATGATCTGTAATACAGAAATATTTTCCATGTAAAATAAAATAATAGAAATAAAAGAATTTACCATCAGCTGTTCCATGAACAAGTAGATATTTCTTCCCTTTAAAATTGGGGGCTTTCTTCATAACATCTGATTTCTCATAATTAATAAGATTGTCTGAGCTTGTTGGCATTCTCATGTATCGTTCAGTGTAAACAGAATCTTAAATAAAATTAAATTTTAGTAAAATTCATGTTTTTTATTTAAAAAATTGTTTTATTTTATATAAAATAAAATATATATTCTGTACAAATTAAATTATGTTTGAAAATAATGCCCTGAATATGAAAACTTTATGCAACATTAGAATAATATCATCTATGTTATGATACTAACAAAATATGACATGCATAAAATTTTACCAATTGGACAACAGAAAACCATAATTAATTGCAGAATTTCCCCCAGGCAGTTTCAGGAGGGTGCTGCATCCTGCCTGCCCTTTGATTTGAAAATACAGTGAAACTTCTTTGTGCGACCACCTCCATTAAGCGATCATCTCCCTGAACGACAATTTCATCATGGAACGAAATTAATTCCCGCAGGTTCAATACTAATTTTACCTCCATTCAGAGACTATACCAGTTGAACTACCTCCATGAGCGACCCATTTCTTTGAAGAAAATGAAACAAATTCCGTTTTTTCCTGGTCGCTTGAAGAAGGTTTTATTAGAAAAATAATTCCATTATTCATCAAACTTCTAAACTAAGTTTAGATATTATTTTTATTTTGGTAACTTTTAAGTGTTTAAACCCCTTTGTGCCTTTTTAGGCAATGAATTTAACCCTGATGACAAATTAAGAATGATGGTCAATAAACTTCCCTGCTCTATTCTGTCAGGAAACTCTCAAAGAAATAGATAAATTAATGAAATCGTCATTATTTGTTCCCATCCAAAAAAAAAAAAAAAAAAAAAATTGCATTTATTTACAGAACTTTGAAAGGACTTGGAAATATAAGTTATAAAAGATAAAACCGTAAAATCAAAGCAAACGTCAATGTATTCATTTTTTAAACTCAGCAGTAATTAACTTATGTAATTAATTTTTGTTTTGATACTTAAATTTTTATATTTATTCCTAATGTGAAAAATAAATTTTAGTAACATTAATTGTTACCTTTTTTCAACAATTAAAATCTAGATTTAAACATAACCTCCATTAAGAGACCACCTCTTGGAGCGACCCATTTTTATTGGAACGAAACGTGGTCGCTTTAGGGAGGTTTTACTGTACCTTTTTGACACCCAGTCAAAAAAAAATGTTCTTTTACTGACCTTGGTACAAAAGAATTTGCTCATATAATAAAAACTGAGACATTGTTGTGTCTTGAAAAAGAGTGCCTTAAACAAAAATTAAAAGTCCATTAAAGTAAAAAGAACTAAGTTAAAAATCAAAATGTGCCCTTAAGAATTTAACAAGTGCCCTTTAGAATCTAAAAAGGGCCCTTCAAGAAGGTATTTGGTACCCCTTCCTCACCAGCAGCATCCTGTCCTTTTTTAAACTTGGAGAAACTCTGATTAAAGTTTATAGAAAATAATTTTTACAATTTAGTAGAATTATTTTTTAGTATTATGTTGATTAACTGTAACAAATAATTTTATGTGAATTAATAAAGAAAACGAGCAAGCAAGAATAAAAAATAAAGATGAATTAAACATTGTTATAAACATACTATATGAGAATAATGTTTAAAAATATATTTAATTAAACAGACACAAACTTGAATAGAAAATTAACTTAATCATAAAATTTATTGGAATTTTAATTTCAAGCCTACTTTATTTTAGTTTAATAAAAATTGCATTTCAAAATTAAATCTTTCTTGGCCTGCTGCCTTTTTGCTAGCATCACACTTGATTGGAAAAGAATTACTTTGCAAAAAGGAAAATGAATAAATAAATAAACCCTCAAGATAATAAATCCTAATACAACAGGTTCAAAATCTTACAGTATCATGCTTAGTTATACACTATTATGGCCATTAATCACTAGGCACTTTCAATTTTAGACATTTTGTTGGATATTTAAAGATATACTTGTTGGATTCTTCAGGAACTTCAGGATTATAAAGAATATGTTTGACCTTATATTTATCAACGTCGATTTGATAGGGCAGACAATTAGGGTGCAAACAAAAAATCAAAGAAAAATAATAATATTTGGGAACACCCTGTAACATAAAATGTACGAAATGATCTATAACTACAGCATACAAATATGTGAATATTTTACAATATTTGTATTTATTTATGTAAGAATTGGATGTAATGTTCATGGAGATATAATGATTTTTTTTAAAAGTTAAAAAATTCTTGCATTTTTTTGCTTATATCATGCAGGGTTTTCTATCAAATTTAACACCAGTTTCAGAAAATTTGGCAAAATGTAGTAGAAACAATATAGTTCAATTGGAATATACATATATTAAACAGTTGTTGAAATATGAGCAATTGTATGAAATATTTTTTATCAGCACATGCGCGAACGATAACGAAGATTCATGATATAAGCAAAAAACATGCAAGAATTTTTTTAACTTAAAACAAAAATCGCTATATCTCCATGACATACATTCGATTCTTACACAAATGAATATAAATAGTATTGTAAAATATCCACATATTTGTATGCTGTAGCTATAGATCATTTTGTGCATTTTATTTTACAGGGTGATCCTAAATATTCTTATTCTACTTTGGCCCCCTAATTGTGTTCCTTAAGAAATCGACGTTGATAAATATGAAGTCAAACATATTCTTTATAATCTTGAAATTCTAGAAGAATCCGACAAGCATATCTTTAAATATTCAAAAAAATGTCTAAAATTGAAAATGTCCAGTGATTAATGACCATATAGTGTATTTAGAGAAAAATCATGTACATATCACTACATTGGTGTTATAATAATGGTAGCAACAACCTGTACTATCGTTTTTGCTTATATTACGTATGTATTTGCTTGTAAATATTGCATAATTTTAATTTTTACTCTTTCAAATAGGGCAAAAAATAAATAAAATTTGTTTCAAAACTATGACTGTATTTATTGATTTTTTAGATAATTTTCAAGCATGAACTTTTAAAAATCTGTTTCAACAATGAACATTTGTTTGTTGTACTAATCTAAAGTAACAATTTCTTTAATGTATATAAACATACAAAATTAAATTTAAAATGGCAGCATTACCACAAGTGGTAATGAATTGCCCAACTTGGTGAGAGCTACTTCTCCAACCTTCCTCACATAACCAGCATAAATAAATAAAAAATATTTTCTTATATAAAATGGAAAAATGGCTGAACTAATTCCTTTAAGCATTGTATATAGATAGATTATAAATGAGATTAGGATACAGGTTGCTTTTTAAACATGTAGTTTTTAAAAAACTTAAAAACTTTATTATGTTATCTAAATTATATCTTTCTTATACAAATACTTTTTGACGTAGTTGGTAGGAAATCTAACAAATGTTATTAAATGTAAAAAATCCATTGGAATTTTCTATTCAAAATGATTTTCACTTATGCTTTGTAACTTGGGCAGTTCGGGATGAATCTCCAGATTTTATTGAACTAATGAATTATCCAAGTATTGCTTATAGACGACTTTTAAACATTGTTCTTTTTGGTACTAATATACATAGTCTTAAATTATTTTTAATAGTCTTTTAAGGAACAATTTATAACAGGTTACTTTAATTTTTATCATGTAATAACTGAAAATAACTAATAATTAAAATAAGCAAAAATTCAGTACTAAGCTATAATATAAAGCAGAATCAAGCTTTGCCCAAAATATATATGAAACAAGCATAATATAGAAATTCACATAATCTAATATACAAAAATGAAAATTTGCCTGTTTGTAATTCCATACAAATCCACAATTTGGAAACCAGAATTGTGAAATGTTACATACATGTGTATTAAAATACGGCCGAGGCAACTAAAGTAATCCAGAATCGGAATAATTTATAGTTCATTTTTAATTAATAAAAAACCACAAATTTAAATACAATTTCCAATCTAATTTAAACATTTTTTGTTACAGTTGTAAATTACGGCTGAGGCAATTAAAGTAATCCAGAATTGGAATAACTTATAGTTCATTTTTCAATTCCTACTATTAGCTCACACTCTCCCTATATTTATTTATATATTTATATATTTATCTTGTTCAAATTTTCAATCGTTAATAAAATACTCATTATTCATCCTATCAAGTTGAAATAAATTTTTTTAAACTTGTACTGGATCACAATTGATGTTAATACAGTTTTTTCAAATATTAATTAATTAATTAAATTTTAATTAATTAATTTTAGTTTTGCATGGGAAACAAAATGGCGGCCATTGGTTATTGAAGTTCAATGAAAGTATTTTCAATAAGGGGTTACCATAGGGGGACCCTGTTCTGTCGCCAAATACCGCCAAGTTTGTCACCAACTTGGCAGTCAAAATGAGTCACCAAAAGTGACGCCAACTTGGCGATATCTGTAATATTTCGCCAAATTCCCACAGAGTTCCATTGTAAACCTACTTGCTTATAGAAAATCAACAAATTGAGATATTTTAATGCAACAAAAACTAATATTAGCTTGATTATATTAAATTTTTCTTTGATGGCCTAAGTAGGAATTGACTTTAAAAACAAAATTTTTATATTACTTGTTAATTAATAAAAAACCACAAATTTAAATGCAATTTCCAATTTAATTTAAACAGTTTTTGTTACAGTTGTTCCCAACAATTAAAAATCTAAAATAAAATTCTTACCACAACAATTACTTTTTCTCTTGCAAGATTTCCACGTGAAAAAATTAAATAAATGTTTTGACGAATTTTAAAAAAAGGGAATATTACATCATAACTTTTTTACTGCAAGATTTCCACATGAAAAATGAAAATAAAATAAATAGTTTGACGAATTAAAAACAAAAGTCAATGTTGCATCATAATTTTTCTGTTTCATGATTTCCATGCGATAAATTATAATTATTTAATTAATTTGATGAACTAAAAAAAGGGAATATTGCATCATATTGGAAATACAAAGGATGTGTGGACCCAGTAGCAGAAACAGTGCAGCATGGCAGCAGGTGCTGCAGATTATTTTAAACCTTGCAGATTAATCCACCAACATAAAAAGAAATGCTGGATTTAAGAAATAGCTGAAATTTGCTTTAAGTCTCTAGATTTATGTAGAAATTTAATGCACATTGATTTTGACGAATAAATGTACCTTTACTGTGGTCGGTGTCTAGAAGTAATTAGTCCAGGCAGATTCTTGAGGAAATCTTAATACTTTAATGTTCTTGATTATGTGGATGAAGTATTTACAGATGGGGTATTTACATTTAGATTAAACATGATAATTATAACTGGCCGGCGACATTCTGCTTTAAAACCGAGGTCCGCTGACCCGGTATTCGGTCGACACAACGTTTCACACGTCCGTTCTCGAGAGCAATCAACAGTCATCTCCCTTTCTTACTATAGCTTTTGTAAGTTCAGCAGTTTTTTCGTAGGCTCAGAAGTTGAGGTGGATCGTCCAGAGCCTCATTTAAAGAATGTGCTGGTCTTTGCAGTGCAGAGTTCAAACTCTGTCACCACAATTCGGCCTACCTGACAGGGCTGGGTCCTCCCAGTCACCCATCTCCTTTATATACCTGACTGGTACTGGACTACTTTTTCCAGGACATATAATATACACACAAAAAATTCACAAACAATATTTAAAACAAAATAATAGTAAAACCAACCACTAAATACTGCTTTTAAAAAGTTTTCAGTCCTTGACCAATATTTTTAGAGTTAGAAAAATAATAAAGTTTTTCTGCTTGCCACTTGGAAGCAGTTCTTTTCCACAGTTTATTCATAATAGTAATAAAAAAAAGATGTCAATAACACACAGTTAAAAAAAAAAATAAAAAAACACAAAAATCACTTAAAGCTCAAGTATTTCGTCTTAGACAGTAGAAGTCCAAGGTTTCATGTGATCTGCAGCTGTTGAGGTCGTATTTGGACCCTCATGGTGTCCAACTTTGCTTACGTTGTAGCAATCGTTTCTTTTTACTGCAGTAATCTCATAGGGACCAAGAAACTTAGGCTTTAGTTTGGTACCTGTCCCAAACTGTGTTTTTTGAATGGCCACCAAATCACCGAGTTTATATGTGTTGGCCTTTTTTCGCTTTTTGCTATACGTTTTCACGTTTTCCTGTTGTATTTTCAATATGTTTTGCTTAGCTATTTCTCTATTCGAATTTCTTTCCGATATGAATGAATTTAATTCCTCATCATCTAATAGCGTTTTGATTTGCAGGTCAGTTTTCTGCCGCAGTTTTGTTCCTGTCAGTAATTCAAAAGGTGTAAATTTTGTACTCCTCGATACAGTACTATTCATGATACGTTGCACGGGCGCGACAAATTTGTACCATTTAGTGGGGTCCTCTATGCTAAGTTTTGATAAAATTGGGATAAGAATTCTGTGCATTCGCTCTATTTGACCGTTTCCTCTAGGTATCCTTGTTGTTATGGGAATATGCTCTATGCTCTCTGCCTTATAATATTTCTCAAAATCAGCAGAGGTAAATGCTGGTCCTTTGTCGGTAATGATTTGCGACGGATTTCCAAAAATATCATGTTGTCGGGTCAATTTATCGATGACTTCTTTAGCGGCTGTAGTTTTAACGGGGTATAGCCAAACAAATTAGTAAATGCGTCCACAACAGTAAAAATATGATTGTAATTTTTATTTGTAGAAGGCATGGGACCAATGTGATCTATGTGATAGGTCTCGAGGGGCATATTTTGTTTGGGGATCGGGTTTAACAGACCTTCTCCTTTTCCTTGCTTTTTATTGCAAAGTATACACTCTATGCAGTTGGCAATGACACTTTCAATTTGCTTTCTTAATTGGGGTATAAAATAATTTTCTTTTAAAATAATTTCAGTTTTAGCCACTGCGTAATGATCTTTGTTTTGCTACTTTTGGCGTAATGTCTATTTTGTCCATTGTCTTTTGAAACGCAGAACAATCTGTCACAATTTTAAATTTCGTGCCTAATAAGTAGTTTCGGAATTTTTTAACTGATTCTATTACTGCGAGTGTTTCCAATTCGTAACTCGAATATTTTGCTTGAGTAGGTGTAGTTTTACGGCTCATGTAATGAATAGGATGTAAGTTTTTGTTCTCATCTTCTTGTAGTAGGACACTACCAAAACCTATGGCGCTTGCATCAGTGTGCAATTCTAGTCAAGCGCCTCGTCTGAATGTATGCAATACTGGGGGGTTAACTAATTTTTCTTTAAGAGTCTCAAAAGCTTGTTTTTCGAGGATTCCAAATTTAAATGTATTTCCCGCTTTTAATAAATCACTTAAAGGTCTCGCTATAGTTGCATAATGTGGGATGTATTTTCTGAAATAAGAAGTTAAACCCAGAAAACTGTGTAATTGTTTAAGGGTGCGGGGTTCAGGAAAATTATTTACTGCCAAAATTTTTCCTTCCGAGGGCCTAGTAGTTCCGTTTTCGATAATATAGCCTAAAAATTCAATTTTCCGTTTAAGGAATTGGCATTTTGCAAAATTAAATTCAAGTCCGTAATCCAATGCAACTTCTAGGACGCGTTTCAGTTTTAAAAGCACTTCTTCTTCAGTCTTCGCAAGTACTATGACATCGTCTAAGTAAATTAATATTACTTTTTCTTTAATTAACTGTTTAAAAACAGCTTGAATATATCTCTGAAAATTCTGGGGCCCAATCAATAATCCGAATGGAAGCTTTAAATATTCGTACTGGGAGTTATGCGTGACAAATGCTGTATATTTCCTACTTTCCTCTGCTACGTCTATATGAAAAAAAACGTTTTTTAAATCCAATGTAGTGAAAACCTTCGCTTCCTCAATGTTATCTAAAACGTCTTTTATTCTTGGCAAGGGAAAATTATCTCTAATTATTTTTTTATTTAAAGGTCTATAGTCTATACACAATCTCCAGGAATTATCTTTCTTTTTCACTAACACAATAGGCAATGCATAATTAGAATTACTCTTCGTTATAATTCCCATTTCCAACCATTCTTGTATTTGTTTGTCTACAAATTCCTGTTCTGGATATGCTAACCTACGTGGTCGTTGCGCAATCGGAATATCATCAGTTAATGTTATATTTACTTTTAACTCTGTGTCCTTAACCTTGTTTGGCTTATAATTAGTGATCAATTCCGTTAACTCTTTCTTAATAGTGTTGTTTGTAATATGGTTTAGCTCAACTTCCTGAAAATTAATAGAATTAGCTGTCTCAGCTAAATAAATATCTGTGGTTTTCGCTGAGTCTAACTGTGGGATGGAAAACTGTTCACTTTCTAACAAACAACTTTTATCAGAGTTTAATTGCATGTTTATTTTTTCACTAAAGTTGCAAGCTGTTTCATTTTGACTAGTTTGTTCCTTTTTCACCAATTCAGCTGTCACAATCGTTTTTCGTTTTTCCTATCGTGGGATTGTTTTGTTTTTCTGACCGCAACATCGCATGAAATCTGGGTGTGACATAGATGACGCATCTGGTCTTTGTCATGACTGTTTCTTGTGGGAAAGCAGTGACGTAATTCATCCTAACTTCCTTCAATTTTCGTTTCCCTGTAATTTGCAATCCTTTTTCTGACATATTGAAATTTACCTGTTTCAAAAAGTTATTTCCTAAAATTATAGAATGGCTCAAAATTTTTACGACGTATAAATCTGCATTCACTGTGTAACCATTTATTTCAATTTTTACGGTCGTAAATCCTGTGGGTGTAATTTGGCTACCACCAATACCTGATAAAACCAAGTCATTTTCATGCAGTTTAGGGCTGTATAAGTATCGTTGCTACACATATTTACGTCACTTCCTGTATCAATTAAAGCATCCATATTTTTTCCTAAAATCCCCACGCTTTTTATTATTTTATCAACCGGATTTGAGTTATTGCTTACGGCAGCGTTTGCATTTTTAGGAGAATGATTTGTACACTGGTCAGACCTGTGGCCAGGAATTTTACACTTCCAGCAGACCGGACTTTCTTTTTTTCGTTGGCAATCTCTAAAACGGTGAGAAAAGTCATTGCAATTAAAACAACGGATTTTTGTATTTAAATTCTTTTGGGGGGTAGGTGTGTAGTTTTTCTCATATGGTACGCGACTAATGTCCTTTCGATAGAACACTCTATTATTTTCACTACCTTGACGTTTTCTAAATTCCGTGTTTGGGAGCTTAATTTCAGTTTTCCGTAAGTTCATTCTGGTGGTTTCAAAATCATCCAATTTATTAGTCAATTCTTCTACACTCGTAATTTTCGGCAATTCGTCACAAAAGTGTTCCTTCATTTCTAGGGACAATTTTCGCCTAATCTGGTCAATGATTAAAATATTTTTTAACTCTTCGAACGTTGATATGTGTAATCCGACAACCATTCATTCAGAAAATTTGCGATTTCAAAAGAGAAATCTTTCCATGACGCTGAATTTTGTTTTCTATGTAAAAAGAATTTTTGCCTGAATTGCTCTGGTGTAAGTTTGAAACGTCTTAAAAGTATTTTCTTTACACAGTCATAATCACTGGATAGTTCTTCACTTTCACGATTTATTAAACTAACAATATCAAGCGGTAACAGTGCCAGCAGATATGTAACCCATTCATTTTTTTCTATTCCTAGACGCTTTGCTTGCCGTTTGAAAAGGGTTAAGTAAATGCTAATTTCTTCCTCATTATTATATCTATTTAGCAATTTTAGAACATCGGAACCCTTTCCGGCGATTGTAGATACCGAATTATGCAATTGGGTATTTTGTGTATTTTCCAATTGTAATTTTCTTAACTCAAAATCGTGATTTTCGATTTCTTTCTGTTGCAACAATTTTTCTTTCTCTTCCCTCTCGCTTATAATCCCCGCTAGCAAATTTTTTACTAAATCCTCATTATACCCTTTGGATTTTAAAATTAAATCAGTCAGTTGACTTTTACTAGCACCATCTGGAGGACTTAAACCTAACTCGATTACCGCAGTAACCAGATCGATCTTTTTGGACCTTATTAAGTGTGCCATAATTATATCTAACCAATTAACACATAAAATAAAACATTTCAATATAAATCAATAATATATAAGCACCCGATAAATCAAATATATCTATATATATAATAATATGTAACAGTTTTCTAAAACTCACTTACTTTGTACCAGATATTTCCACCAAAAAAAAATAAATATATATATTTTTTCTTCACAATATAATAATACAAAAAAAATAATTATTTAACACCTGTTTTATAACACTTACGTCCATCAAAATTTTCTCAAAGGAATATATATTTTTTCATTTCACATAAAAAAAATAACAAGATAAAAAAAATTATATCATTAATACTTTTTTCTTTCGAACTAGAAAACATGTAACTTTATTAGGAAGCAAAAAAAAAAAAAAAAAAAAAAAAAAAATAACAGCTTCCTATCTTTATCAGAAAAATCTGATATATTACTTCACTCTTCTGTCTGCAAAAAAAAATTCACTGCAGACACATTCAATAAATCACTTTCCAAAAAAAAAAAAACTCACTAAAAAACTTCACTAAAATAATTAAAAAAAATATTCTTTTTCTTCTGGCATACACACACAAAAACTCACTTTTCCGATTTAACACAATAAAACAAGCTAAAAATCTTGCGATGAATAAGCAGGTCAACCGGTCACCGAGACTCGAAATACACTTTTTATCAGCAGAAATAAACGAAACTCTACGAGAAGATGCAAAACACTCCGTTGATTCATCACCGGGCACCGTCACTTAGATGAAATACTCAGTTCAAATTCCGATTTTCTTCCTTCCCTTCATTAACGGACTTTATCGACGCACAAGACAGAAAACATTTGACTCTTTTTATCTTTCCTTCTGCATGAGAATTTTCCCTTTTTTTTTTTCTCTTTCCAGCTATTCACGGAACATATTCATGGAACATTCGATGAAAGCAACTTTTTTCTTTTCTTTTTCAGAACATCAGAATTTCTTTAGGAGATCAGTGTTACGGCTTGCCTTGACACGGTTTTGAACGCACCCTTATGTGTTCCACTAGACTTTTGTGTTTGCCGTTTGGCAACGGCAGTCTTATCGTTTTTGTTGATGTTCGCACGTCGAATGTTTTTATGTAGAAAAACCGCATTACTGAGCTATTTCGTTAGCAAAAAATGACCATGGGGTCTTATTTGTTTATAATAACGACTATTATAGTATAGTTGTAGCATAATTATACAGATTATGTTTTGATTCAAGTGGTATGGTCCACGAAAACAACATCGCAGTGTTCCATAACTGACTATGGTGTCAGTCCGTACAATTTCCTGTATATATGTATATATAAAAGAACTGTTTGTTGTTGTTTTAACTCTCTTCGTATTATTTGACTATCTTCGTATATATTTTCAATTTAATTGAACTAGTTACAGTCCATAATCAAAGTACATCTCTGCACATAAGTGGTCCAGTCGTTTGGAGTTAGGAACTGGTACTGTTCTCGGAGTATTAGTCATAGATAATCAGTTAAAAGATGACTGATAAAAACAAGCTAAAAACTTTAAATCGTCAGAGAGGAGCCTATAAGGGTCAATTGACTAGAATACAAACATTTCTAGATGATGAAGATAAAAAGCACATTTGGGAATACCAAGTTAAATTTGATAATATTCAAAAAATTGTCTCAAATCTAGACGACTTAAAGGTGAAATATTTTGAAATTGTAGAAGAGGATACGGAGCTTAATGATCATCTGGCAGCCTTTACAGAAATAGAAGATGAAGCAGAACAATTAGAGGTAAGGCTTAGAAAATTCTTACTCTCTAATAGTAATAATAGTGAAAATGCATCTCATGTTAGTAATTCAAATTTTGAAAATTCAAGTGTAAATTATAAATTGCCTGATATACCATTACCAAAGTTTCGGAAATTATCAAGATTGGTACACATTTAAAGATCAGTTTATGACTTTAATTGATTCGAATAATAAATTAAGTAGCGCATTGAAACTGTATTATTTAAAATCTACCCTTAGTCATAGTGCTTTAGATGTAGTTACAGATGATGATTCCTATGAATCGCTTTTTAAAGCATTACAAGATCGTTTTCAAAATAAACGTTTTATTGTAAATTCTCATTTGAATGAAATATTATCAATGGAAAGTTTATCGCAAGATTCAGCTAAAAGTTTAAGGGATGTTGTTGACGGATGTCAAAAACACATTCGCGCTCTTAAAACTATTGGTTTAGAACTTAATCAATTTTCAGAAATCATGTTGATAAATATTATTCTTAAAAAACTAGACAAAGAATCGAAAAAACAATTTGAGTTATCGTTAACCACCAGTGAATTACCCGAATGTAATGAATTTATTGCCTTTCTGCAAAAGTGCTGCTTAGTATTAGAGAATTTGCAGGGTAATTCAAATACGAAACCTAAACAATTTTCAAATGAAAGAAATCAAAGGGCAAAAAGTTTGCTCATAAACAACGATTCCTGTACAAAAAATAAATGCCGTCTTTGCCATTCTATCAATCATTCTATTTTGAAATGTAATATGTTCTTAAAAATGAATGAATATGACAGATATTCAGTAGCAAAAAGATTTAATCTCTGCATTAATTGTTTATCTCAAATGCATTTGCTTAAGAAATGTTTATCAAAATCATGTTATTTTTTTTGTTCAGATTTGCATCACAGTTTACTATGTCGCAAGCATGCTTCTTCTAATGAGAAAAATTATCCACCTGCCACTCAAAAAATAAATAAAAAGATGAAGTAACCTTGGAATTTCCCCCCCCTCACTTCCACAGAAACGAACGAATGCAATTCGGTAAATAATGAATCGTTGAAAGCTTTAAATAATGTAAATACGAATAATAGATCAATTTTATTAAGTACTTGTTTTGTTTTTATTGAAGATAAATTTGGAAATAGAAGGAAATTCAGAATGATGCTCGATTCAGCGAGCAACGTCAATATTTTTATGACGGAATGCACAGATGCTTTGAAATTAAACAAAAGGCTAATTAATGTTCCACTAAGCGGTTTGAATGGTTCTTTACATAATATAAAAAATAAAATTTCCGGTGTTATTTCCAATGTGAATGAAAGTTTCAAGGAAAATATAGATTTCTTAATTGTTCCTAAAATCACAGATGTAATTCCATCAAAGCAATTAAATATATCGAACATTAATTTACCAAATCTTGTGGAATTTGCTGACCCAACGTTTTTCAAACCGGGAAAAGTACATGGTTTGATTGGAGCTGAATTATTTTATAGAATTTTAAAACATAATTCAGTTAAGATTAGTGATAAGTTAATTTTGCAAGACTCAGTTTTTGGATGGATTCCAACCGGTACACTAGATGACAAGGAAACTACAAATAATTCCGCTATGTGTCATTTTATTAGAGATTTCGATGAAATTAATGATAATTTAAGACAATTTTGGGAATTGGAATCTATTGGCATAATGCATGATTTGAAAATATCGGAAACTGATCAAGTGCAACAAATTTTCGACAAAACTGTAAAATTTGTAATGGTCGATATGAAGTTCAGTTGCCCTGGAAAAGGGACTGGAAGGAATTAAACGATAACTTTAATATTGCGAAACAGCGTTTGGAAGGTTTAAAAAGAAAATTTTATAGAAATCCTGAACTTTTTCGTCAGTATTCTGAGATAATCAATGATTACCTAAATCAAGGAATTATTGAGCAGGTTGAAGGAAATGAACCTGTTTTAGACAAGGCTGTGTACTATTTGCCCCATCATGCGGTCTGTAAGGAAGACAAGCTCACTACCAAAGTTCGTATAGTTTTCGACGCCAGCTCTCATGATAACAACATGTCTTTAAATGATTGCTTATGGCCAGGCATCAACTTAAATCCACATCTATTCGACATTTTAATTCACTTCAGATTAAATCAAATTGCCTTTTCTTCTGACATCGAGAAAGCGTTCCTTCAAATTTCACTCGCTGAAAAGGATCGTGATGCTGTACGCTTTATGTGGTTCGATAATGATTTCAGATCTTTCAAAAATATAAAGATTTTTAGATTCAAATGAGTTATTTTTGAAGTCAATGCTTCTCCATTTCTTCTATCTGCGACCATTAAAAAGCACATCAAGCAGTTTAAAAAACGTACATCCAAGAACTGTTAATTTACTTGATAAATATATTTACGTAGATGATTTCATATCGGGCGAAGATACTCTGCAAGAAGCTCTTGATGTTTCCCTTAATGCTAAGAAAATAATGTCTGAAGCAGGAATGACTCTATGAAAATGGGTAACAAATGATGAAACATTGCTAAAGTGCTGGCAGAAAGAAGGTTTAGATATTCAGGCGGAACATGCTACTATAAGCCTAGGTAGTAATCTTGCTAAAGTATTGGGTATGTCTTGGAAAACAGAAAAGGATTGTCTGACATTCGAAGTCAGGAGTCTAATAGAATTCTTGTCATCGCAAAAAAGCTCAAAACGTCTACTATTGCAAACAGTTGGTAAAATCTTTGATCCGTTAGGCATGCTGATGCCATTCACCATTAGAATAAAATGCCTGTTCCAAGAACTATGGCTAAAGAAGACAGCATGGGATGAACAGTTACCAGCTAATGTGCACGAAAAATGGTTAAAGTGGTTTGAAGAACTTCCAAATTTAGCAGAATTAAAAATTCCGAGGAAAATTCTTGGTTGCTTGAATCAAGTAATAGCTGTAGAAATACATGCCTTTTCTGATGCTAGTAAAATAGCGTATGGCTCTGCAATTTATCTGAGAATAAAAAGAGAGAGTGGTGTGGAAGTCAATCTCGTGACTTCAAAGAGTCGTGTTGTACCGATAAAGGAGATAACTCTGCCTCGGTTGGAACTTCTCGGAGCCTTACTAAGTGCAAGACTGATCAATAAAGTAAAACCCATCCTAGATCAAAAAATCACATCGATAGAGTACTATTGGACCAATTCCAAAATAACATTATACTGGATCAAAAGCTCATTAAGGCGATGGAAACGGTTTGTGGCAAACCGTGTTATAGAGATCAATGCACTGACCGATTCTAACTCATGGCATCACTGCTCCAGCAAGGACAACCCCGCTGATCTCTTAACGCGAGGTGCGACTGTTAATTCTATTATAGAGAATCCCATGTGGTTTAAGGGACCACAATTTCTAGCAGCTGACGACTTGTCAATTCCCAACGAACTTATTTCTGTTCCAGAAAAGGACTACTTAGTAGAGACTAAATCAAAATGTAAAAATGACATTGATTCTAATATTTCTCTTTCTCTTTTCAGGAATCCTGAAGCAGTAGATTTTTTTCTACGTTTGAAGAGCAATTATTTCAGTATTCTTCATATATTAGCTTATATTTATAGGTTTTTTCACAATTGTAAGTGTAAGTCAGTAGACCGGCGCCGAGGCAGCCTCACTACCTCAGAAATAAGGGCTTCAGAAACTTCTTTAATCAAGTTAGTACAAAATGCAGAATTTCATAAAGAGATTAGCAGTTTAAAACGGAAGTCAAGGGTTCCTCCTTCCAGCAAAATTAAATGTTTATCCCCTTTTTTGGATCAAAATAATATCTTAAGAGTTGGAGGCAGATTGGAAAATTCAGATTTAAACTTTGATAATAAGCACCAAATCATTTTGCCGAAAGGCCATAAGATTACAAAACTCATATTTGAGTATTTTCATAGGAAATATTTTCATATTGGTCCCCAAAGTTTGATACATTACGTACATAGGAGGTTTTGGCCCGTAAGTAGGAAAAATTTAGCACGAAAAGTAGTGCATGACTGCGTTGTCTGTTTCAGGAGCAACCCAGTTACTGCCAAACAAATCATGGGTGTTCTCCCATCAGAAAGGGTAACTCCAAATTTTACTTTCAACCATATAGGAGCCGATTTTTGCGGTCCTTTTGAGATTAAATATAAAAATCAGAGAAAGGGGATTTTTCATAAGATTTATGTCGCGATCTTTATTTGCTTAGTGACAAAGGCTATTCATTTAGAAATGGTCACAGACCTAACATCAGACGCGTTTATCGCAGCACTCAAAAGGTTTTTTTCTAGGCCAGGAAAATGATCTTCGATTATTACAGACAATGCTACAAATTTTAAGGGTGCTAATTCAGAATTACGCAAACTTCATGAGTTAGTTCGTAGACCGGATGAAAAATTAGCTAATTACCTTACTTCAGAAGCTATTGAATGGAAGTTCATTCCTCCTAGATCGCCCAACTTTGGTGGTTTATGGGAGGCTGGTGTAAAATCTTTCAAGTATTATCTTAAACGGACATTAAAAGGTGCTAGATTGACTATGGAAGAATTCCAAACAGTCACCACCCAAATCGAAGGGGTACTAAATTCGCGTCCCTTAACTCCGTTATCGACCGACATAAATGATTTTAACGTATTGACACCAGGCCATTTCCTAATTGGTCGGCCAATAGACGCTATTCCAGAACCTCAATTAATTGATATTAGCGAATCCAGATTATCTCGATGGCAAAGAGTAACTAAATTTGTTGTTATATTAATTTGGAGAAATTGGCAATTAAATTACTTAAGTCATCTCCAAAATCGTTCAAAATGGCAGGTAAAGAGCGATAGCATCAAACCAGGAGCAATGGTAGTTATAAAAGAGGACAATTTACCTCCTTGTAAATGGGTGCTGGGATGAATTCTAGAGGTTATGCCAGGGAAGGATGGTAATGTTAGAGCAGCGAAAGTAAAAACTGCCTCTAACGTTTTCGTTAGGTCGATCTCTAAAATATGTGTCTTACCCGTTGATTGATGACCCATTTGTTTTAAGAAATACCCTAATTTTTTTTTTCCTTAAATTTTCCTTATTATTGTATTGTAAAGGTAGTATTGTCATTGAAACTCATCCTTATTGTATTTTGTATTATCATTTATCTATTTCTTATTTAGTGTTATATGCATAGTATTGAAGTTTATATTGTAAGATTTGAATGTGGTGTATAATATATACACTTTATATTGTTTTATTGAATGTTGGCACATATCAATTGTGGCCGGCATGTTACGGCTTGCCTTGACACTATTTTGAACGCACCCTTGTGCGTCCCACTAGACTTTTGTGTTTGCCGTTTGGCAACGGCAGTCTTATCGTTTTTGTTGATGTTCGCGCGTCGAATGTTTTTATGTAGAAAAACCGCATTACTGAGCTATTTCGTTAGCAAAAAATGACCATGGGGTCTTATTTGTTTATAATAACGACTATTATAGTATAGTTGTAGCATAATTATACAGATTATGTTTTGATTCAAGTGGTATGGTCCACGAAAACAACATCGCAGTGTTCCATAACTGACTATGGTGTCAGTCCGTACAATTTCCTGTATATATGTATATATAAAAGAACTGTTTGTTGTTGTTTTAACTCTCTTTGTATTATTTGACTATCTTCGTATATATTTTCCATTTAATTGAACTAGTTACAGTCCATAATCAAAGTATATCTCTGCACAATCAGAAAATTTTTCGTACAAGTTGAATCCACACTTTGCATGTAAATATCCCGGTCGACAGCCTCCAATCTGTAGAAATTTAATGCACATTGATTTTGACGAATAAATGTATCTTTACTGTGGTCGGTGTCTAGAAGTAATTAGTCCAGGCAGATTCTTGAGGAAATCTTAATACTTTAATGTTCTTGATTATGTGGATGAGGTATTTACAGATGGGGTATTTACATTTAGATTAAACATGATAATTATAACTGGCCGGCGACATTCTGCTTTAAAACCGAGGTCCACTGACCTGGTATTCGGTCGACCTGACGTTTCACACGTCCGTTCTCGAGAGCAATCAACAGTCATCTCCCTTTCTTACTATAGTTTTTGTAAGTTCAGCAGTTTTTTCGTAGGCTCAGAAGTTGAGGGGGATCGTCCAGAGCCTCATTTAAAGAATGTGCTGGTCTTTGCAGTGCAGAGTTCAAACTCTGTCACCACATTTATTGTATTTGTTTTATCCTTATATTATATTTTCTTTATAAATGGAAATTTTGCTTACTTTAAGTCCCAGTGGCAGAAAGTTTTGTAGCTGTCTACGACAAGCTTTTAAAATTTCATAATCTGTCTGCAAATTTTGCATGTCATTTTAATGAATAAATAATACATTAAACTAGGAATTTTTTATCATTCTATTTATAACATGGTAAGCATGATGCATTCTCATTAATTTTGCTTATAACATTTCATCATCTAACTTCTTGTAGAATTTCTAACGTGTGAAGGATAAGCAGAACCACACATAGGCAATAACAATGCTTTAAATTAAAATAATAAAACTTTGTAAAAAATCACCATAAAATTAAAACAAAACACAGGACGCGTTTCGAGCTAAAAACATAACAGCTCGTCATCAGCTAAGCATACACGTGTCCGAAAACGAACAAGTTCAAAAATGAACTGAAGAAAAGGAATGTTGCGAAGAATGCGACAGATGGCGCTACCTGATAGAGGGATATGCAAAAGGGAAATGTGTTGAAAAAAGATAGAAAAGAAAATGAAATGGAAAAAATGGAAATAAAAGAAAAAATAAAAATAAAAGAAGTAAATTAAAAATATAAATAAAAATAATAAATAAAGAACTATAAAAGAACAAGAAAAAAATCCAAATTATTATTATTATTATTATTATTATTATTATTATTTTTTACAAAATAAAAAGAAAAGAAACAAGAGAAAAGGGAAAAGAATTACAAAATTAATTTCCACGCTGGAGATAGGAAAGGAGATGATGGGAGATCATTGACAAGATTAGCAGAATTTTTAGAAATAAAATATGCTTCATGAAAATCCAAGTGAGAGGGAGAGGCAGGGGAAGAAATAATTTTGGCCATGGAGAAATTGAAACAATGACTGGAAGACCAACAGTGAGAAGCAATCGAAGATTTAGAGATTTCTTGATTTGCAATATACCTCTGATGCTCGCCTAATCTGAATTTTAAAGCTCTCTTTGTTTGACCAATATAACCTAAATTGCAAGAGCAAGGAATGAAATAAACACCCCACCGGTTCTCAGTAGGAACAGGATCTTTTAGAGAAGAGAATTTAATTTTATTCATAGGTTTGAAGATAACTTTAAAGTTAAAACGAGAAAGTATTTTAGCAATTTTGAAACACAGAAGAGAATAAAAGGGCAGAACTATTATAGAATTAAAATTAGGAGGATTATTTGAATCAGAAAAAGGACGTTTAGGCTTGTTAAATTTATACAAAGCTTTATCAATTAAAGAGGGATTATAACCACGAGCAAGGGCAAGAGATTTCAGATAATTAATTTCATTATTCAGAGCAGAAGAGTCAGAACAAATGCGTAACGCCCTAAAAACAAAAGTATAAAAGGACGCCACTTTTTGTTGAGGAAGATGATTTGAAAGGGCATGAGGGGGAAGGGAGACAGCGAAAGGTTTTCTATAAACGGCGGTAGAGAACCGATCTGGGAGTTTTGAAACCAAGACGTCAAGGAAAGGAAGAGAATTGTTCTCTTCGACTTCGAGAGTAAATTGAATACAAGGATCAACAGAATTAACAAGAGAAAGGAGATTAGAAAGATCAAGGTCAGATGGAATTAAAATGAAAGTGTCATCAACATACCTAAACCGGAAAGGAAATTTATATAAACTGAAGAGTTTTTCTTCAACAAAATGCATATAAATATCACATAAAAGAGGAGACAATGGATTACCCATGTGATATTTATATGCATTTTGTTGAAGAAAAACTCTTCAGTTTATATAAATTTCCTTTCTGGTTTAGGTATGTTGATGACACTTTCATTTTAATTCCATCTGACCTTGATCTTTCTAATCTCCTTTCTCTTGTTAATTCTCTTGATCCTTGTATTCAATTTACTCTCGAAGTCGAAGAGAACAATTCTCTTCCTTTCCTTGACGTCTTGGTTTCAAAACTCCCAGATCGGTTCTCTACCGCCGTTTATAGAAAACCTTTCGCTGTCTCCCTTCCCCCTCATGCCCTTTCAAATCATCCTCCTCAACAAAAAGTGGCGTCCTTTTATACTTTTGTTTTTAGGGCACTACGCATTTGTTCTGACTCTTCTGCTCTGAATAATGAAATTAATTATCTGAAATCTCTTGCCCTTGCTCGTGGTTATAATCCCTCTTTAATTGATAAAGCTTTGTATAAATTTAACAAGCCTAAACGTCCTTTTTCTGATTCAAATAATCCTCCTAATTTTAATTCTATAATAGTTCTGCCCTTTTATTCTCTTCTGTGTTTCAAAATTGCTAAAATACTTTCTCATTTTAACTTTAAAGTTATCTTCAAACCTATGAATAAAATTAAATTCTCTTCTCTAAAAGATCCTGTTCCTACTGAGAACCGGTGGGGTGTTTATTTCATTCCTTGCTCTTGCAATTTAGGTTATATTGGTCAAACAAAGAGAGCTTTAAAATTCAGATTAGGCGAGCATCAGAGATATATTGCAAATCAAGAAATCTCTAAATCTTCGATTGCTTCTCACTGTTGGTCTTCCAGTCATTGTTTCAATTTCTCCATGGCCAAAATTATTTCTTCCCCTGCCTCTCCCTCTCACTTGGATTTTCATGAAGCATATTTTATTTCTAAAAATTCTGCTAATCTTGTCAATGATCTCCCATCATCTCCTTTCCTATCTCCAGCGTGGAAATTAATTTTGTAATTCTTTTCCCTTTTCTCTTGTTTCTTTTCTTTTTATTTTGTAAAAAAAAAAAAAAATAATAATAATAATAATAATTTGGATTTTTTTCTTGTTCTTTTATAGTTCTTTATTTATTATTTTTATTTATATTTTTAATTTACTTCTTTTATTTTTATTTTTTCTTTTATTTCCATTTTTTCCATTTCATTTTCTCTTCTATCTTTTTTCAACACATTTCCCTTTTGCATATCCCTCTATCAGGTAACGCCATCTGTCGCATTCTTCGCAACATTCCTTTTCTTCAGTTCATTTTTGAACTTGTTCGTTTTCGGACACGTGTATGCTTAGCTGATGACGAGCTGTTATGTTTTTAGCTCGAAACGCGTCCTGTGTTTTGTTTTAATTTTATGGTGATTTTTTACAAAGTTTTATTATTTTAATTGCTTCATATCGCCAGTTTTCGGTGCTGTTTCGCAATAACAATGCTTATTAACAATGCAATAGGCAATAACACCGCAGTCTCTAAATGCACGCTAATTTGATCGGCTTTAAAAAGATTTCGAAAGATTGAATTATAATTTAAAAAACAGTGGCGATCTCCCTATAAACGGATTTCTATTCATTTCTCTTTGATTGGGGAATTTTAACGCCAAATCCGCTGCCGTACTACTTGATTATCCAGTCGACCGATTTTGCCAAATTATACAAATTGACATAATTTTTATTTTAAATAACGTAAGAACAAATAAATTAGTACAACATTAATAAAAATACAAATAAAACGTCGAAATCAAAATAACTTGATGACGTAGACACATGTAACAACATTTCAAAATAAGCTAATATAAAAGGAATTAAGTAAACAGAGTCTTTGTCTCCTGGTATTTTTTAACAAAGCGAAAAGAAAGTTCTTTTAAATGAGACATTTTAAATTAATCGTTTTTAATCTGACGTAATTTTGACCAAGCTATTCTTTCTCTTTTAAAATTCACGTGTATACTTTTTATGACGTAATTTTCAATAAGTTCCTGCTTTTTATACGCAATTATTTAATTTTAATTTGAAAGTATCTTTACTATTTATAATAGTCACGTGTAAATAAATTTTTAATTTGAAGCAAACATTATTGTTTCCGTTGTTTATACAGTTGGCAACAGGTTAAATTAGTACAATTTTCTAAAATAAGTAAAAAATATGTCTCGAAATGCTGAAAATTTGAATTTAAAATAGATATAAAACCTCGAAAAATGAGTCAAATTAAAAAAATTAATTAATTCTGCACACCGGGAAATTATAACGTATAAAATGAACTAAAAATTATTAAATTCTGATGTATAGTGTTTGCTACTATAAAACTTTTTTAGTGGAACGATTTTGTCCAACTTTAGCATTAAATATCTCTTAAAATAATTCTTCGATTTGAAAATTGTCTGCATCAGCGTGTTTATCAAGCATTTCTGTATAATACTACCGATTTTCATATTTTTGTATGCGTTATTTTCCTTAATATTAACGAAGAAAGACCTCCGGTCACAAAAAATTCAAAACCGGCGGCGGCGGTGACAGCGGTAGTTACTTTTTTTAGAATAGAGAGATTCTTTGGTGAAATTACGTTTTTTTCCCTGGCTTTCTGACGAATTTATTGTTTTTTCTGCAATTTTTGGACGAAATTTGCAGGGGTTTTTTTTCGTGATCCCGTGACAAAATTCGAATTTTTCCTTTTCTGCGTCCTTTTGAGGAAATTGTTTTTTTTTTTTTTTTAATTCTTTGGTGAAATTCACGTTTTCTCCATAGCTTTTTGACAAATTTTGCGTTTTTCCTGCAATTTTTGGACGAAATTTGAAGGGTTATTTTTTTCTTTTTTGCGATCTTTTGACAATATTCACGTTTTTTCCACAATCCTATGACGAAATTCGCGTTTGTTCCGCGATCCTTTGATGAAAGCTGCGTTTGTTCAAGATCCTCTGACGTAATTCGCATTTTCCGCGATCTTTTGGTGAAATTTGCATTGTGTCTGCGATCCTTTGACGAAATTTGCGTTTATTTCACGATCCTTTGACGAAATTTGCATTTATTTCACGATCCTTTGACGAAATTTGCGTTTGTTTCATGATCCTTTGACGAAATTTGTGCTTTTTACGCGATCTTTTGCCAAAATTCGCGCTTTTTATTGCCGAAATTCGCGCTTTTTACGCGACTTTTTGCCAAAATTCACGTTTTTTACCCGGTCTTTTGCCATAATTAAAGCTTTTAACGCGATCTTTTGCCAAAATTCAAGCCATTAACACGATCTTTTGCCGAAATTTGCGCTTTTTACGCGATCTATAGCCGAAATTCGCGCTTTTTATGCAATCTTTTGCTGAAATTCGCACTTTTTACGCGATCTTTTGTCGAAATTCACGCTTTTACCCGATCTTTTACCGAAATTAACGCGATCTTTTGCCGAAATTCACACTTTTTACGCGATCTTTTGCTGAAATTCGCGCTTTTTATTGCCGAAATTCGCGCTTTTTACGCGACTTTTTGCCAAAATTCACGTTTTTTACCCGGTCTTTTGCCATAATTAAAGCTTTTAACGCGATCTTTTGCCAAAATTCAAGCCATTAACACGATCTTTTGGCGAAATTTGCGCTTTTTACGCGATCTATAGCCGAAATTCGCGCTTTTTATGCAATCTTTTGCTGAAATTCGCACTTTTTACGCGATCTTTTGTCGAAATTCACGCTTTTACCCGATCTTTTACCGAAATTAACGCGATCTTTTGCCGAAATTCACACTTTTTACGCGATCTTTTGCTGAAATTCGCGCTTTTTACGTGATCTTTTGCTGAAATTCGCACTTTTTACGCGATATTTTGCTGAAATTCGCGCTTTTTTGCCGAAATTAGCGTTTTTGACGCGATATTTTGCCGAAATTCGCGCTTTTTAAGTGATCTTTTGCCAAAATTCACGTTTTTTACCCGATCTTTTGCTGAAATTTACGCTTTTTATGCGATCTTTTGCCAAAATTCAAGCCATTAACACGATCTTTTGCCGAAATTTGCGCTTTTTACGCGATCTTTTGCCGAAATTCGCGCTTTTTATGCGATCTTTTGCTGAAATTCGCACTTTTTACGCGATCTTTTGCCGAAATTCACGCTTTTACCCGATCTTTTACCGAAATTAACGCGATCTTTTGCCGAAATTCACACTTTTTACGCGATCTTTTGCTGAAATTCACACTTTTTACGCGATATTTTGCCGAAATTTGCGCTTTTTAAGTGATCTTTTGCCAAAATTCACGTTTTTTACCCGCTCTTTTGCCGAAATTTACGCTTTTTATGCGATCTTTTGCCGAAATTCGCGCTTTTTACGCGATCTTTTGCTAAAATGCACGCTTTTACGCGATCTTTTGCCAGAATTAATGCTTTTTACGCGATCTTTTGCCAAAATTCACACTTTTTACGCGCTTTTTTTGCTGAAATTCGCGCTTTTTACGCGAGAAAAATTGTCCGAAAGTTGCAGACAATTTTTTAAATTGACTTCATTAGTGCAGACAATAATTATCCGCGACTATGTCGCCGTGTTTCTGCCACTGGGCTTTAAGTGTTTCTGTTATTTCTTATGATAGAAGGCTTATTGGGTCGCAGATAAATTTTAGTTTGCTGCAGACTGACATAGAAAATTCTGGTTCTGGGGTGGTGAATATATAACGTCATATAAGTGCGAAAAAATGTATTGAAGCATGATAAAAACTGGATTATGGAAATAAATTCATATATAGCTGTATTATTTTGCATCTGTTATATAAATGTATACCATTTTTATATTGGGTTTTCATTTATTTGTGTGTATAACACTTCAAAAGTTTTTTTTTTTTTTTTTTTTTTTTTTTTTAATGTATATATAAATGTTGTGTGTTAAATTCTGAAACTGTTTTTTCAAAACAAATATTCTTAAAATTCCGGGCAATGTCGGGTTACTTTAGCTAGTTGAATATATAGAAAATCACATAATAACAAAAAACATTGAAATCCAGGGTTGGTAAAAAACCAGGTTTTTTTCAAAACATCCAAAAAACCCGTTTTTTTTTTTTGTTTAACCTGGGTTTTTTAAAATATATTTGCCTATTACATATACATGCATATTTAGTGATAAAAATAAACATTGTTGGATATATAAGTAATATAACTTCATTTAAAAATAATTTAAATTAAATAATTACAATCAATTATGTAGAAAATTGAAATTATTTAAAATTTAAACATTTTTAGTAAAAGCTATGTCTTATGTTCCATGAATAAAATGCTCTACATAGTGAAACATTGATACCTTGAAAATCTTAATAAACAATCTTTTGACTACTAGTACTATAAATAAATATATGGTGTAGTTTCATAAATATAATATACTTTCCCATGGCTATTCAAAATAGTTTCTTTGAAATATTTACAATCTGAGACATCTCATTTTTCTGTTACAACACTACATGAAAAATTATTATCTTTTATTGAAAGTAAAGCTTTTTATAAAGAATTCCTGGAATGATTTTAATTTAACAGTAGGGTCTTTACATGTTTCAAGAAGTATTGTGTATTGTCATTTGACACTTCTCCCATAAAACTGCCACATAAAAAAAAAAAAAAAAAAAAAAAAAAAAAAGGCGACAGTAAAATAAACAAAAATACCTATTTACCAGCTTTTTAGACTACTGAAAACATTGACCTTAAAATGGAAAGTAGATTTATAAAATTTGTCATCCACTAAAACATTTAAACAGCCATCAGACTTAATACACAGGATTTTTTTCTAAGCTATTTTATAATATGAATTACTTTTAAATATCTAAACTAAAAATTAATAATATATATTTTTAGGCATTTTTATGAGACTTTTTTTCTGTTATGTCTCACGCAAACCTTATCTCAATTTTTATCCACTTTTTGTAAGATCTAAATAGTGGATTTGATTATGCAATAGACGATTTAAATATATCTTATTGCATATATTAGTTAAAAGTAAACAGGTACTTTGCTAGCACCCGATTTTTCAATGTCCTCTTATTCGACTTCATATCTTAAGTTTCTTTTTTATTCTTAAGGTTGTGCTCAAATCCGAAAGGACAACTTTAAGACATAAGTTTTAATTTATTTTTGTTCGGAAATGCATGGAACTAGCAGATGCTGCTGTTGTTCAGAAACTATGTAATGGAACTGTGTTTTCCATTTTTTTTTTTTTTCAAACGCAATAGATCTTTCAGAAAATAGTGTCAAAGTTGGTGTTTTGAACTGAATTTCCATGCGAAAGAACAATAACTACTCAAGGAAGGTTAAAAACATCTTTGTAGTGTGATCAAAATTTCTTATAACTCATTATTTATCAAAAATGGAAAACACAGTTCGATTCTGAATCACTTCCAGTCAGGCCTTCCAATTTTATATCTTTCTGTTAAAAAATGAATTTGTAAATGTGTCAAAGTATTTTGCACTTGTTGCATTTTGCAGCAGTTGAGAACAGCCTTAAAAGATAATCTACCCAATCAAGAAAAGTTTCTTTTGCAGCTTGACTGAAATCTTAAAGGTCATTTTATGTTATTAATAGTAAATAACCCGCGTTTTCTCAAAGGAAAATATTTATTCAAAATATTGAATATATTTAATCTATTTTGTCTTTGCTACATTCACATGTTTTAAATTTTATCTTTAGAGCTTCAGATATGTTCATCAACACATGCAATTTGCATTCTACATGCATACAAATATAATCTAGACTCACTATGTCTCACAGTGACTGCTGTGATTAAAAGTAGAAATTATTTATATCCAATAATTTGAAACACTTAAATTACAAAAATGGGAAAATATTATATTAGATCTTTTCTAAAAAAAAAAAACAGTTTGTTAACCAATTGATTTAAACCGTGTCAATCCTGCTGGCAACAGAATAAAATCATAATGCAAAACCCCAATCCCAATGTAGGAATGCAAGAAAAACAAAGGCTTACTAAACCCAATTACCATGATACAGCAAAAAAAAACTCACAGTCAATCATTCATTAGCATACAGAACAAAAAGTAATCAATGGAGAGAATTACTTATGATTATGTCATCATTGAGGCATATATAATTCTTAGTAAATTTTAACTAATCAAGCAATCTAAGTAGTAAAAGTGTATTTTGAGCTCAAATCTGCCATTTTGGCTATTTTTAAAAATAAAAGGCTTAAAAAAAAGAAGAAAAATAACTAACTACTTGTTTTTTTCTTCCCAGCTAATTTTAGAAAAATTAGTTAGTCTGCTATGTAGATTTAAAGCTTATAAGAAAAGTTTGATTGATTAAAAATGTTTGTCTCCTTTACAAATTTATTAATTCATCATTTTTCTAAAGCTTTGCTTGTAGCTTCTGCATAGATTGGATTTTGCATTTTTCAATAATGTGTAAAATAAAGGAAAATATTAGGGCAAAAGGGAAAAAAAAACCCATGAAAAAAAAAAAAAACCAGCATGGTTTTTTTAAAAAAGCCATTTGGTTTAAACCATGAAACAACCCTGTTGAAAACATAAACTAAAATAAAATTATAGTATGTTTGCATATTTACAGACTCTACAGAAAGTCTTTTCATTTTTTTGCATCACAAGAAAATTAAATTTGCCTCCATTTTAATTATAGCTGAAAAAAAAATCCTAATTTCAAACTACTGCCTGCTTTTTAAATTATCAAATAATTTGCTTATTGAAATTAAAATATTTATACTCATTAATGCAGATTTATTTTAGCCTCCTATTTAAGCCTATCGTCCAACTGGCCTGTGTATGTGAAGAACCTTTGGAGCAATAGTGACAATTTAATCTAGCAATTTAAAATTACACAATTTTATCAATTTATTAGAAAATAAATAAATAACAAATAATATTACCATAATATAACCAACTTGTAACTGGAGCTACAGAAATGCCACATGAAAAAACATTTTCTTCGCTAGCAAGAGCTAAAGCTGACACATAACCACCATATGACCAACCAAATATCGCAACATGCCTGTCATCTATATATGGCAAAGTTTCTTTGAGGTAACTAGAAAAAAAAATTCATGCACTAAATTAACTATAAGTTAATAAACAAGATAACATAATAGAAGCAATAATGTACTAAAAATAATTAATTTAAAGAAAAAAAATCCCTGCCGGCTCGGGCCTACAAGCGGAGGTAGATTTCGAAGTTCAGTACTAAATTCACCAACAAAACTTAAATCAAGATTAGAGATAAACCCAGTTCCTTCACTAAGAATGAGCTCTAGGGAGCTAAACATTTTGTGAGAATTCTAATATACACGAAAACAAACACGCATGTATATGGAATAGGTTTAAAAAACAGCTAAAGCAAATTCAGAGAACCTCAAAGTGTTAAAATAAGTTAATATTTCCATAGTCGGGTTTTTATCATATTTTAATACGTTTTTTCAAACTCACATGACGTTTCATATTCACCTGCTGAGGTCCATTTTATTTCCAATCTGACGTAATATATATATTTTTTTTATTCGTCAAACTATTTATTTCATCTTGACTTTTCATGCGGAAATTTTGCCCTAGAAAACTTATGACGTAATATTCAATTTGTTTTCAATTCGTCAAACTATTTATTTAATTTAATTTTTCACGTGAACTTGCGATAAAAAAGTAATTGTTGTGGTGAGAATTTTATTGCTTTTTTTTTAATTGTTGGCAACTGCTATATCCAAAAATATTTATTTTTTCCTGTCATTGTTGTGTATTATCATTGTAAGAGCTGGTTTTATCAGAATCATGTTAAGACGGTATTCAAAATTTTGAACCCTCCCCATTTCCATTCCCTTGGGCCGATTTTGCCCATTTTCAATCCCCGCCGAGATTTTAGCCATCTCAAAGTTGTTGGCGAGTTTGAAGACGATCCGTGCATAATTTCGACTTTTATCGTGCGGACAAAATTTAGTACATACATACATATATATATATATATATATATAAACTTTTTAGGTGGGGGTGGTTTTGGGTTCCTGGGGTCCTATAATGAAAAGTTATGAAGGAATTTTTCAAAAGTCGCACCATGGTAACGACTGCAATAGGTAGTATTTCTTACGAAATCTACCTAAAAGAAAAGAAAATAGTATAATTTATTCTTTCCGCTTAGAATAGTAATTAAAGATTAAAAGGAAAAGAAACTAGGGCACTAAGGGATATAAGAAGGGATCTGTTTTCTGAATAATAATAATAATAAAACTGTTTTGATTCTCTATTTCGACAAAAGCAAGAAAAAACATACTTTTAGATTTTTAATATATTTTTTTATTTGTTATATTTCTATATTGCTTTTTATATTTATATGTTTAAATATTGTCTTGTACAGGAGGTTCTGCAAAAAAGAAAAAAAAATCTTAGTTTAACTTATTTCATGTTTATATTCTGCATAAAAAGCAACTTAGGTGTTAAACCACAGGTGAATACATCTGTTCCAAAATCTTGCATCTTGCTGGATTTCATTTAGCCAGCACTCATGTTTGTTAGCACAGTAGAGCATGGATCGACTTCAAAGAAGGAAGCAAGTTCGCAAAAAGACTTTTGATTTTTTAACAAAAATTTATCCATTTAAAATTTCCCCAAATAAAAAACCACTTACTGTATACATGTTATAAAACTCGGGTTGGAATCATGGCTGGTGGCATTCATACTTAAAGAACACACAGTTTTTTCATACATTTCTGTATTGGGCATAGGAATATCTTAGCCGGAGTTGTAGTCATCCAAAAGTGGCGCCCGCCGGAGTCAATTCAAGCAGCCCCAATCCCGTCTGTTCACAAAGGCGGCTCGTAGCAATCTGCCTGAATTTACAATTCTAAGAGAAGATCACCACTTGAAGACTACTTTATTTCAATTTATAGCCTTAGACTGTTTTATATTAGATGTTCATGAGTAATTTTGTATAATTGGCTTCCAATTTAGTGTAAGTTGCATGTTCATGCTCTCCGAGATTTAAAAGTTATAAATACTTGATAATTGGGCCATGTGTTGCGAGTTACTTCTGAATTTAATTGGGATTTGAAGTAGTACGGAAATTATGATGTTTGCAAAGTGGCAAGACATGGAACATATGTCTGCACTGATGATTATCGAAACTAGGCGGAATTTGATAACATCCCTTATTGGGCTCTAGTTCTAACGATTTGAAGTGCTACTTGAGACAGATATAGAAATTGAGTTAGCAACTAAGGGGAAGGTATACTAATTGATAAAGTTTATAGAGCATCTTACCAATTTTATAACATATATATATATAATATAAAATACTTTTGAATAAAAATTTATCTTACAAGTTCATATATCTATACTAATAAAAGAACAAATCGTTCTGTGTGTGTGTCTGCGATGGCTAGTAAAATCTATGGCCCATGCAAGGCTCAAAATTTTTGTGAAGATAGTCCAAGGCCTCTTCTAATATACCTGAGCGTCAGAATTTTAAAATTCTTATAATTATTTGAGTTATTAATTAACAACCGTAACTCAATCTCATTAAAAAGCCATCTTGGTCATTGGGAGGCAGGAAAATTTGTGATGCATGCACTGAAGGCTTATATACACATTGGTTAAAACTGAAGAACAAAAAAAAAATATTTAGGGGTATTTGATCATTATTTATTAACTAACATCATTCAAACCACTTACTAAATTTAAAAACGGAAGACATGCTCTGAAAGATCATCATACTCTTACATCTCAAATGCCATAATCAATTAAAAAATATATTGCAATTAATCCCTTGAAAATTGTTTTTCAAAAAGAGTCGTTTTTCCGCAAAATGTTTTTCTCCCTTATTGTAACGCCTCCCCAGGATACAATTTTAAAGGTACTAGCAAACCAAAAATATGCTTCTAAAGCAGAAACCTTCTTCAAATTGATGGTGTAATTGGTTTTTAAAAATATGAATTTTAACCCTTTCAAATACACCGTCAAATGCAGGTCACTTTGTGCCTCATGTAGAGGATATATTTTTCTACGCTAAAAGTAACTAAACATCCGTATTTTAACACAATATTTTTAGAGCATCTCAATAGATCATACTTACATCACCTACAAAAATTTCGAAACATTCGGACGGATAGAAACATTTTTTATAAAATAAAATGCGTGAAAACTTTGACAAACAAAAATTAGAAACTGAGGCATTTTGGTTAAACATTTCCCCCCTTAAATATGCATATTTTTCTAAGAAAATTTAAAAAGGCTTGACTTTAGTTATATTTACGATCCATTAAAATTTCAGAAAATTTGGACAACCAATAACCATCAATTTTTTTATGCTAATGAAACCGACACCAATAAAATGAAGAAACCATTTATGCTTCGATAGGAAACCTTAATTTACAGAAACTATCACATTATTGATTTGAATTTGTACATTTTTGCTGTTTTAAGGATTTCATTTTTCTTTTAAGGGTATCTAAAGTGAAAAAAGTTCCGCATTTGTAAATCAATATGGCAATAAGTAAATAAATACATACACTAAATATTGTTAACTTTAAAATAATTGAATTAATTAAAGAAAAGAAAAAAAAACTACACATAAATGAATCGAATTATTAAAAAAAAAATATTGCATTTTATGTCTCATTGTTCAACATAATTAATTAAAAGAAATTCTGTATTTTTTTTTTTAAATTTTAAGGGTTTCTAATTATTTTTAATTTTAAATCAATTGAATTATTTAAGAAAAACATTACACATAAATGAATCGAATAATAGTAATAAAAAAATTACATTTTTTTTTCGATCGATTTAATTACAATATTTTTGGTATTTTTTTTTGCAATTTTAAGTTTTTTTTATCTATTCCAATCTTTCACTTATAGAAACATTCGCTAGATAGCGCCAAAAAAAAAACTGTCTAAAGATATAAAATGATAGAAACTTGGTCTCACAAAGAGTCTGCCTGTTCCGGTAATAGTTCCAATAGAGGGCCCCCACCAGAAATAACATACAATAAAACCTGCTAAGACGGAAACGCAACGAGCAGTGATAAATTCCGTTTTATGCAGGCTCTTTAAATTGAACAAAGTATAATTGCATCTTTTTTTGTGTGTGTGTGTGTATTTTTTTTGAGGGGGGTGGGGGGTGGCTGTATTTTTTTTTTTTTTTTCAGTGTATGATTCCGTTATAAACAGGCTTTACTCTATTAGAAAGTAAACTTAACCTGCAACTAACTTCACACAACTTTCCAACTGAGTCAGGACTTGATAATTTGCACCATCTCTACACCCTCCCCCTGCTTCTGTATGGACCTGCGCTACAAATTTCAAGTTAATTTAAGAATATTATTA
Source organism: Maratus speciosus (assembly GCA_963932465.1). Classification (NCBI taxonomy): domain Eukaryota; kingdom Metazoa; phylum Arthropoda; class Arachnida; order Araneae; family Salticidae; genus Maratus; species Maratus speciosus. The sequence continues at coordinate 89,881,566 of OZ010786.1, read as the reverse complement.
CGGGCCTGGGCAATGCCGGGCAGGGCAGCTAGTAGTATATATATTGTTTAAAAAATATCTCAGTCTATTTGAATACACATAAATAAGATTGTCAATTGAAAATCAGAATATGATGCACTTTTGATAGATGACAGTTTCATGATATCTAAGGACATCAAAAAGAAAAAAAAAGATGCAGGGGAGGGGACATTTCCTTTTGCTAAGTTTTAAAATTTAATAAACAAACGTTTCTTCTTCTTAAACGATTTTTTTAAAAGTAAAAATTATTCTTTCCAAATAACCTAATAAAATTAATATATATATATATATAAAGGATTTTTTGGATTAGCACTTGTCCCCTCCCTAAGAAGATAATGTTTAGTTCTGTATTTCTTCTGTTTGTTCTTGTGTTAAAATATTTTAATATATTATCTTAAATAGGGAGGGGTGTCAGGAGCAAAGCCTTCTATTAAAAAAAGAATCCATTTTGGTAAAAACTGGTAGAAGCTAACTTTTGAATTTTGTATTTTTTACATTTCTAATTACTTTTATGCTTACATGCTTAAAATTTGCCTTAAACCATGAATAAAGAGTGTAGTTGTTTCCTGACTGAAAAACAAATATTTCAGGCTGTTTCCTCTTCATATTATCAATTTTGAAAAATGCTGGTTGAAATTTATTTTTAAATGTTATAAAATACTAGGGATGCACCGAATAGTGATTTTGGCCGAATGCCGAATATTCGGCCTACAGGCGAACCAAATACCGAATATTCGGCTAGCCAAATAGTAACTACTAGGCCGAATACCGAATATTCGGCCAGCCAAATAGTAACTGCTAGGCCGAATACCGAATATTCGGCTTGTCGAATAATTTTATATTTCAAAGTTTAAAGGCATTAAAATGTTAAATTTTAAAACAGTTTTACATAATATTTAAAACAGAAACTTTCATTTTGATAATCAAGAGCTTTTTTCAAGTAAACTTTATGTTGAAAAAAATCTGCTTTGAGTTATTTAAGAAGAGGATAGTCATAAAACTTTTTAAATTAATAAAATTTTAAATTTTATGGCTTCTTCTGTGAATTAAAACAAATGAATAAAATTTTCTTAAATTCTAAAACAACCATTTTAAAATCAAAGAGAAATTATGAAAAAAATTTAAGAAAAATTGTACAGGATCATATATTATTTGTTTGTCAGGAAGAGACTAAAGTAAAAGTATAAATAAATAATACAATCTATTCAAATTTTATAGGGTAGCAACTCAGCAAGAATAACTGTTCTACTCCCTTTTATTAAGCAAGGAAGTTTTTAAATACATCCTAGATCGGTGTCTGGAGTGGGCGATCATTTTCAGAGATTGTAAATATTGTTCTTAAAATCTTAGCAATAAACAGATTATTTATTGGACAATGTTCAGGAACTTGCATTTGTACATAATTAATTCCTATGAAAATCCTCGTGATTGATTAATTTTCTTAAATAATACTTAATAAACAGCAAATAATTAATGTAAAAACATTCTTTTTTATTTAAATATATGATTCTGTTTCTAATTATTTTGAATATCTTTATAAGTTGACTGTTAAATGTATAAGTGGTATAAGATTTTTAAAAATATATTTTAAAAGTTTTTTTTAAGTATTCGGTTGGCCGAATATTTCGATATTCGGCCAAACCTAATATTCGGCAGACTGAATAGTTTGCTATTCGGCCAAGCTGAATATTCAGTATACCGAAAAGTTTAATATTCGGCCAAACCGAATATTCGATAACATGGCCGAATACCAAATAGATACCGAATATTCGGTGCATCCCTATAATATACTTTCATTGTTTAATTTCTGTATTGTTTTTTACACTAATATGTTTGAAATGTTTCTTCATGGGCTGTTCTAACAAAAAAACTCTAAATTTGGCTTATTTCACATTTAAATTCTTCATTTTAAAGAATGAATGTAGCCCCAAGCTGCTTACCACAGGTACAGTCAACACTCCCTACTGAGTCTGTCACAAATCATAGTATAAAAATGTGACTGGTACCAATCAATTAGTAATTATGTTTAGTAATTAATTGCTGTACCTAAAATTTGCTCAGGCAATATCATATCGCCCCTCATATACATATAGAAATTGTATCAAATTTGAAAATTCTCAATACTTCCTAATTTTGACATCTTTTTCGATTCTCCAGTAAATTTTAGCTTAGGCTACCAAATGACAAATTGTTTGGTCACATAGTTTAGGAATAATGCAGGTTTAAAATTTGGAATTCCTAATGTTGAAATCATTTTTAATTGTTGCAAAACAGATTGCAATGCAGATAGTTTTAAAAGTATAACTCAAAATCTACTTGAGCTGTAATTTTGAATTTGAAGATTTGAAACTTCTAGATATCGATTTATGTTCAAAAATTAATAAGTTACAATACATATATATCTTTGAAATTACTGCAATCTGTTTTGCAACAATTTAACTTTAGGAGGTCTAAACTTTATAAACTACTTGATTGAATGATCTGCCACTTGGTATCCTAAAGTCAATTTTACTGAAAAATCCAAATATGATGTCAGAATTAGGTGTGAATATTGAAAATGTTGGAGTTTAGTACAATTTCTATATGCAGACGACTCCTTAAGCAAAATTTAAACAAAGCATCACTAGATGTTATTTTAGTCTGGGATGTTCCCTCGCCTTTTTTTTCTTCTTTTGATTGTACATCTGTTTGAAAATAGAGCCCATTTCCTTTCCCACCTCTGGATTTCGTTCAACCGACATCTATGATAACATCTTATAGGGCATAAATGGATGGTCAAAGATTTTATTAATAAACAATACTTCGTTTTAAGCAAACTATTTTTTTTTTAAATTTTAGAATGTAATTGAAAATGTTTGGTTAACAGGCTATTTAAATAATACATACAACTGGTCAAAAATGTGAGTGGTTAATATTAAAATTAAAGCTCGTTATTTAAAATTAAAGTTTAAAAAAATATATCAAATAAGTCTAAATTAAGTTCACTTTAATATCAGCAAATATTTTAGAAGCAAAAATTCCAATTTTATGTACGAAAGACATCAATAAAATCAAAATTCATAAGGACAAACTCCCCAATCAAACTTTCAGATCAACTGCAGCACTTTTACCAAAAAAATATGATAAATAATAATCACAAATGGGAAAAAATTGTGTTTAGTTTAAAGAAAAACTTCTAAAATCACGAAACACTTCACCCATGGACTTCTGTGTTTTGACTTGTATAAGCGAGTGTTATTAACATGACTACGCTAAGAAAAATCTACTATCATGTAAATTAAAGCAAGCACTATAGACAAGAGTAAAGGCTCTCAAATAAAGTCCAAATATTGGAAGAAATACAAAAGTTACACATAGAAATTAATTGCAAAAATCCTTTCCATAAAGTGAAAACCACCCTCTATATTCTTTTTGTTACCTGAGGCCTGATTTAGCCAGGGCATTTCTTAAACAAGAAAGAGAAATCATGCATCAAGATTAGATTACGAAACACTTTCCAACAATACAGAATACTGTATGTGTTTATAAGGTGATTAATAAGGTGAAAAATAATGTTTAGAAAATTAATAATATATTCGAAAACCCAATCTCCTCAATCATCAACTATAGTATAAAAAAAAAAAAAATTAAAAAAAAAATCTGAATTGTTTTCTGCAACCCTGTATATGATCTATAGTAGTCTTGTATATTATATATATTACATAGTATGCAAAAATTTAATGCAGCTAAAAATTCATCTTTAGAAAATTCCAATCAATAAGCAGAAATGTACTGAAATTCTTTTGTGCAGTCTTGTACATGATCCTGTATTTATACACATCACAAACTAGCAAAAATTTACTTAAACTTAAAAATACAAACCAAAGTTGAAAACGCACTTCCAGCAATTATTGCTCATAGTAACTGAATTTTTTTGTGAGTCACTGTAAATGAACCATAAATGCAATGTACATCATACTTTTCAGGAAGCAACTTCTAGTGCACCTCAACAATGCATATATATTTAGCCATGTTTCAAATAGTGTAACATCATTAAAATATACTGCAAATGATTTTTCTTCATAAACCAATATGCAACAGAATTATTTTGTGTGAGCCTGTATTTGAATAATAAATGCATTTTGCTCTATATTTTAGAGAAAATATGCTTTAGTATACCTCAGAAATGCATAACAGTTTCATTATGTTTGAAATGGTGTAACATCATTAGAATGCACTTGAAATGAACTATAAATGCTACGACTTTTTTTTCAATAGCAATCATGCTATAGTAAATGTCAATAACATATAAAAATGACAGGCTAATCTGAGTATATTTATGAGAGTTAGAGCACAGACAAATCATAGTCAAACATTTTTCAATTGTGTTGAAAAGTGCCAAAAAGGCCTAATAAAGAAATTTTTAAAAATATGAAATATTCTAGGAGCTATCATCTCCTGCAAACACTTACTGTATTACTGGAAACTTCAGTGTATACATTCTAGTATCCAAAAGTGTAGCACTATAAAAGCTCTGAATTAAAAGAAAAAAGTCTAGCAAAAATAATCCCATTACTTATTGGACACGATGTATACATTACTTATTTATAGTAATAGAAGATATAAAGGTATCATGGACAGATTTACAAATTTAGGGGCCCTTGGCACAGATACTTATGGGGGGCCCCCTTGCACCAATGCTTACAGGGGGATTGAGAAAAAAAAAAAAAAAAAAAAAAAGGAAAAAAGGTACTTGCTAAAATAACCACTATTGACTTTAATAATTGCTTTAAAATATCCATTAAAAAATTAAATATGATAATCATTAATTTACTTTTAAATAATTATTTCCCAATTAGGAAATTTAAATCGTAGACGTTTTATAATGAATCATGTGGTGTTGATTATCTTTTCCCATACAAGCCTATATATCTGGAATGAGAAAGTATGCAACAATTAATAATAAATTTTGACAACAACAAGCTACAATTATTTAAAATATTAGGGGGCTCTACTGCCTGCAAGCTACACTCACCAACTGCCAAATAATCTGACGAGAACAGGATTAAATAAGAATTAAAAATACAATGCATTTTTAAAAAGATAAAGATAAAAGAAAATATTCACTACAATAAAGTAATTATAAATGGATGTTTCAGACAAAATATACAACGTTATAAAAAAATACAATATGAACACAATAGACTGTAGAATGAAATGTAAAATTTCATTAGATATTAAAACTACATCAGATTTTCGACAATAATTGAAAAAACTTCAGCAGCATTTGGTTGCCCCTGAACCGAATGCCTTGCCGTAAATCAGGCACTGAAAGGTATGATAATTTATATTGGAAGTAATTATACAATACTAATTTATTTTTTTAACATACCTTGCGGCAGCCAGTTGATCCATTACTTCTACTGTTCCAAGTTTCAGGTATAATTCGTGCAAAAATTTATCGCCTTGAAAACCACTTCCTCTACCATCAATTTGGGCATAAACTATGTTTTTTTTACTTGCAAGGAAAGTACCCCAGTTCACATTGAATTTCTCATTAACCATCTGACTGCCAGGTCCACCATAACTAGATACACAGAAAAGGAATTTATGAATCATACAAATGGATAGTCTTTGTCAACATTTTTGCTTGGAGTAAGTGACTTAAAATAATATTTTTAATCAAATCAATAAGAAGATAGAAATTAAAGATATTACATGTCATATAAGACTAATATTTTGGCTGCTGGGTCTGAAGCATGTTCAGAGTTAAAGATGGCCCAAACACCCTTCGGAACACGTCTTGATATTTCCATGGACTCTCACCACCACCAGCACCTGCCTACACTCTTTCTATTTTAGGGCAGCACTCAGTATTGCCTATCCTTTTGTGTTATGAGGTTGGCTATAGGGTAATTAATTTTTTAATTTGTTCAACACAACTTCGAAGCTTGCACATGGGTAGAAAATGATCTGTTGTGTGCCATGTCCGAAGGATCATCTGACCAATTAAAAAATTAATTGGAACACATATATACATACTTATATGCATCATGGTAATGTTTTTAGGGTTTTGTTCATCTGACGAAACCCTGTTAGTCTCACTCCTCTGTCTGTCTGTCACAGAGCCTGTTCTCAGAAACTATATATATTATAAAATTGAAAGTTTACATATTTATAGCTGAACACCTCTCATCAAACACCAAATCATAAAATTTTGAAAAAGTCTTATATTTACCCCTTTGCGCTCTAACTTGTGTATTTTAAGCAATTTTTCTAACTCAGCCCCTAATTAAGTTGGAGACTTGAAATTTTGCATACTTATAGCAGAAAATTTGCGATCGCACGAAAAATCATAAAATTTTCAAAAAGTCTTATATTATTTACACCTCCGGGCTCTAACTTGTGTATTTTAAGCAATTTTTCTAACCTCCTCCTCCTTTTCACCTGGGGAGGACACTTTTCTAACCTTTGCCGACACCCCTTTGACCACTCTTTCATATTATGCACCATAGCCTTACATATTTTAGTTCCACTTTTTACCGCCAGGGGCACCTACCTATCTCAGGTGCTATGGGCCCGATTCCCTCGGCTAATATATTATTAGTTGACTAATATATTATTAATATCTATGGATAGGTTGTAAAACGGAGTTTCGTTCAGATAGAGGTTTGTTTAGAATAGAGTGCACCCCTGGTTGCAAAATGTGGAACTAACAGATTTTGCAAAAGGATAAAGTGTTTTGAAACAAATATTAAACAAAACCCTCTGTGCGATCTGTGATCACACTTACCCACTTCTTTATTTGTAAGAATTATGTAGGAAAGGAAAAAGTAGGTGGCACCTATGGATGGATTTTGAAAAATGGGGCAGTAGTCAAAGCGATAAATTATAGTTTTTTACACAAAAATTAAAAAAAAAAGTTAAACATTTTAATAAGCACATTTGAATTTGAAATACATAGTATTTACTTTTAAATGCAGCCTACTCTCTGCAATCCATCAATGTATAATCCACCATTTTCCAAAACGTTTGGGATGTAAACAATGGAAATCATGACAGTTAAGCCCATGGAAAAAGAAATTTAATATAATAGTGATTTCACCAATTATCGATTCCGAAAGAATCAGATTGTTTTTAAGAATTTTGATAAAAAAATTATTTACTAAAAATAATAATTTTTGCTAAGGAAAGGAACAAGCAAATGCAAATATCAAAAGTGCAACTCACTTTTAAACTAAGAATTAATGGAAACAAAATGGAAGAAATTAATGGAAACAAAATGGAAGAAATTAATGGAACTGGTTGAAGAAATATATTAAAATAATAATTGAATTAATCTCAACCAATTATTTATTCGCAATGTTCTTACATTCAATACATCTGTAGATGATTTCATTTTCCTTTTATCTTACAACTAGAGGTAACAACTAGTTGTAGAATACAGAAAAAATTATATAAATCAAAACTTTTAATTTCTATCATGTAAAGTTTAAAAATTTGAATAACAACCAATGAAATTTGAAGATACATATAATTTTGCTTTAAATAAGCTACTCTAACGTCACATCCTTTTCCGCATTTTAATTTTTGTCCAATGTATTTTATAATCCATCAGACTTTCGGTTCCAACCTCTATGGATTGAACAGAGGACTGTAATAGCAAGTTTTCTTTGAATGTATTTTGATGTAGTTTTCAAGGTGAATGTGACATTCCAACGGTATATGTTTTTTTTTCCCATATATACATTTTGTGGAAAAGAAACTGGAAATATTTTTAACCACTAAAAACTGATTTTAAGAACGTTGGTTTTCACAAAATTCTAATTTGACAGGTTTGGACTGTTCCAAAGTTTAACTGAAATGGGGGAGAGCGGGAGTTAATGTTATTCCTAGTAAATTATACCAAATCCTGGGAATGGTATAAAATAATGTATCATTACTAATATAAGTAGCTCAACATAGAATTTCTATTAATTCCATAATTAATAACTTTTGATAACTTCTTTATGATCTTAGCTCTTTTAAATCAATCATAATCGTCCTGCTCTTGATACAGCTTAGAAATCACCGTTCGACACTGGTTTAGTTTGATATCTGCAATATGTTCTGCCAAATGTTCTTTGAATTTACGTGATGTCATTTTAACTCAGATAATGAGCACATCAGATGCTCAAAAGTATTTGGTTTTAGATGTATGTATGTTAATAAAACACCTTTAAAGTAATTTTAAGTAATTTAAAATGGTACTTTGTTTTTACGAAATTAGTTATACATTTAAGCTGTTCATAAAAAAGTAATAATAACATTGCTGAAAAGAATGAATCTTTCTGACATATTCCAAAAGTCATTTTTATAAAAGATATCAATATTCAAGTACAATAGAATTGAAATGTATTTTTGAACTTTATAAATGAATTACGCTATAATCAATTGTTCTTGAAAAGTTATACTTCTAAAATAGATACAAATCTTCAACTTTGATACCATTTTCTAAAAAGGTTTTTAACCTTTAAAGGAAATAGAGAAAGGCTATTCGGTGGGCCAACTCTATGGTCAACCCTCCACAGTCTCCCCTACATGTGTCATTCAAGAGTATGGAAATCACTAAAGGGAACCAGACAAACAAACAAGTATGTAGAAAAATTTCAAAATAATGAATTATTATGTAATTAAAGTTTTCAAAATAAACTAAAAATATGAAACTCACACTTGGACAAGCATGGGATATTTGGTAATTTCATATTCTTGCAGATTAGGAGGTACATAGATACGAACATTGGCATCTAAAATGGTTAGATAGAATTAGATTGAATAACAAGAAAAATATTCAAGCAGTGAATAATTACACAAACAAAAACTTTTCAACTTTAATTAGCAATTTTTATTTAAACTGCAGATTTTAAAATATGTGCAGTCAGTAAAAAAAAAAAAAAAAAGAACATTAGAGGTTTAAGACTATACATCTTCATAATTCTTAAACTTCTTCCTCGAATGACTTCCCATTCAGTATTTAAAAGTAAAATTTACAAAGATTCCTAACATAATGTCAAAATTAGTATTCAAAATTTCAAAGTTAGTGTCTCTGTTTTAACATAGAGAGATGCCCAATCCCACATTCTAACCTTTCATCATTCATACAAAATTATAGAAGATGCATCAAATGGTATCGCTCACATCTCTCTGACAATTTAGTGAAAAATTAGTATGGAGGATTCCTCTTTTTTTCTTTTACCAATTGTATGTTAGTATTTGACCAAATGGCAATACACAGAAAGAAAATTATTCAAATCAGTCATGTGATTCCATTTAAAATAGGTCAGTGATCAACATTATAATGTGCAAAACTTTTACATAGGAAAATATTACAGCATATGCCATTTATATGAATCACTGCTTAATACAACCAGTCACTTCCATGCATTAAATAACTGAGAAGAAAAATTAAAAGTGCAATTTTTATGCATTTTAAAATCAGAAATTAATTGGATGAAGTTTCGCTTTGCAAACATGATCTATTAAAGTGGTACATACTGTAATAAAGAATAAAATTTTATGAAGTTTATCTTGTAGGGATTTCTAACAGCATAAGTGTGATTCATAACAGTCTAAGTTACATAAAAAGTCATATTGCATGCATTTGTCTTATGGATTCATTTGGTGAAATAAATTTTTTAAAATTCATATAGAAAGGTAAATAGTTACATGTTAAATGCTTTGACAAGAAAAAGCATTTTAAAGCACAACAGCAAAATAAATAAATTTCTTATAATATTGAATAAATTATTTCATACAAAAACAACTGTATTACTTGTAATAGCTTGAACATGAATTTTTTTATTATTATTTATGGTAAAAAACAGAAAGTCTATGAAACGATTATCAAAGTTATATTTTTTGCATGCCACAGAAATTGCCACATATGCCACCTTGGGCATGCATGTCATATGTTCACTACCAAATAGTTATTTTCTTCAAGAACATTTATTTTTTTTAATAAAAAGCAGTAAGTATTACACTGTTGAAATTTTATTCTTTTTTTAAGTTTATGTTTCAATTTTAGTTTACTCCATGATAAAAATTAAAAACATACTAACTAAATTATTATTTTTTGTTAAAAACAGTTAATATATTTAACGATAAAACTGAAAAAGATAAAGTCTTTTTTTTTTTTTTAATTAGGAATAATATTCAATAATATATTATTTTCTTGAACAAGATATATATGCATAGTTAAGTAGAGGCTTCGCCTCCTCAGAAGTCAGGGAAACTTAACTAAGAATATTTTTTTCATAAAAAATTGACAGTATTTCTTATCAACTGAAAAATTTTACATTTTAGATTATCCTCTTGAGAGAGTGTGTGTGTGTGGGGGGGGGGGGGGGGATTGATGCATTTATTTCCGTCCAAAATGGTCTAATTATGTCTATGTAAAGAATTGTTACATTAAAAGGAAAAGCAGATTAAACTTACGATAGTTTCCACCAACAGGCACCTTAAATGTCTTAACTTTCGGCATTGCCCTGTCTTCGACCAATTCTCTTAATTCGTCATTACTATCCAAAACAGACACTAAAATAATAATAAAAATTGTACATAGGTCTTTTGCTGATAATAAATTAATACAATCAACTTTTTTGAATTACAACAAAACAGAGAAGAAATAGCAGTGACAAAATGTAGTTATCATGTTGTGAACATGCACCACTGTTTTTTAACCTTTCTTGTTTATATACAATTAAACTTCAACGGCATATTTACACTATCATAAAAAAGGAACTTTTTTATTTATTTACAGTCACCTCTCACTTATATGTGTTTGAAGGAATTGATTTAAAATCGCGCATAACTGAGAGGATGTTGATGTAGTAATTCTTCATACACATTATGGGGAGAAAAAGCATTTTGCAATATAAGAATTATGATTAATAACATTTTATAAAATAAAAAGGGTATAATATTAGTATATTGCATTTTAAAAAAATTCTTACACTTTCACTATAAAATTTCTTTCTATATATAAAAAAAAGTTTTGATTTGGAAATGGACCAATGAAAATCTGCGTAGATATTCCGGGTAGAACTCATCCAATTTAAATGCTTAAGCCAAGGCCTCCTTATCGAATTAACAGGCTTTGCAATCGCTAAGTTTCCTTTGTCCGCTGTACACGTGGTTAGAAACCACATGGTTTACCGTGACTAGCGCCATTTAACGTGAGAAACAGAAATATTTTTTAATTTGTTTTCCATTTGTCTTTTACCATTTTCTTTACGATGTGCTTTGTAGTTTGCAAATGATAGTTGTTAATCTTAAAATTTTCATATGTTCTAGACATTTTATTTAAAAAATGAGCTTATTTTACTGTTAAACAAAAAAATGTTTACTGCTGTATTCCGTTGTGTAAATAAATGATGATAATAATAATAATAATAATCAGGAAAGAAAATTATTTTACCATGAATTTCTCAGTGATATTAGTTATTGAAATAAATGGATAGCATCTAGATCCGGAAAATGTAAAATATTTCATTTTCTCTTTTATATTTTCAAATATGTGATTTATTTTATTTCTGCTATTTCTTTTCTTTTTACAATTAATTTCACCTTACAGTATTAATTTAACATCGCCCCTTCAATTTGTTTCAATGCACAGTCTCATTTATTTATTTATTGGCTTATCATTTCAGTTTAACATACTTTAGATGAAAGCTTCACTGTTTTTTCATATAAAGTTTGTATGTATTAATCTATCGAAAGTTTCATACTTGGCTCCACAGCCAATTGGCATATCTTGGCAGCATAGTTTGGTGCGTAATTAATTTCCTTGTTTTAACTCACATACGTTATGCAAGTTTTACTAAAATGTATCAAAGTATTTTAGGAAAGTTAAAACACGCATAGATACACAAAAAAAAAACAGACTGAAGTCATAAACACTTAAAAAATTGGAAAAATAAAGTTTAATAATCACTTAAATTTATACATGTCCCTCAACTTTCCGCAAATACCGTATTTTTGTCATGCTACGATTTTAGTGTTTGTAAATCTTAATTTGAGTATTCTTCCTTAATCAGACCTAGAGCCAATTGGCATAAATGTAGTTTGGCGCAAAATTAATTTTATTTTTAAACCGTATACTTGATACCACATTATTCCAGCATCGCGTTTTTGCAGTCAACTTTGACTGTGGAACAGATTACAGAACATTAGCTAATACTACATTATATAATAATAAATCGGTATTTTTCAAGTATAGGGGCCTTGGCGAGAGAAGAAAATTTGGCAACGTAATTTCTGTAAGCATATTCACTGTTTCACATAAAGAAGCAATATTTTCCAATATTTGTGAAATTTATTTAATATAAAAAAGGCATTTATCTATTTTATATACAAATATAAACAAATCGTATATAAAAAACAATAATAATATCTAGAAACTAAATTTATACATGTAAATTCGGCACAGATGTCATGTTGGCGCGATTTTTTTCTGGCGTAAATGTCATATACGCACCGGATACTTAACTGGCACCAAAGTGTCGTTATTTTGCTTGATATGGTTATCCGGATATAGATGATATGGTAATGAGGTTTTCGCAAAATTGGCGTCAGAAAAAAATCGCGCCAATATGGGGCTGTATGGGGTATATGACATCTGTGCCGTAAATTCTTATAAAACAAGCTGACAGTTCATAAGTGTTGCTTTCATAACTGTTTATATCAATCGGCAACAAATCGCTCTTTCCGAAGCCCAAATTGTGCCAAGATTTAAAAAAAAAATAACCCACAAAGTCCTATATACTGAAAATGGTACTTGTTAGTTATCCCGTCGACCAAATTACTGTCGCCAAATTGCAAGATTAAATGCCAATAATGGTTTGCCATAAATTAATTAATTTTAACATTAAAGGCCAATAATGGCCAATAAAACCAATATTTCGACATTTTATTTGTATTTTTATTAATGTTATACTAATTTATTTGTTTTTTCGTTATTTAAAATAAAAAATTGTGTCAATTTGTAGAACTTGGCGAGTAGTTTGGCAATTTATATAATTTGGCGAAATTGGTCGACGGGATAACTAACAAGTACCCTGAAAAAATATCAATAAATCTTATATTTAAATCTTCATTTTTGATATGTTTCATTTTTTAAAGCCAGAACATAAATGTGCGAAATATTTTTTTTTATGCCTTTATTTTACTGGAATTCGAAAAATATTTTATGCAATTTTGCCAATAACACAACATTTTCAATTTTTTACTATGCATTTGTTTATGGAGTATTACCAGGAGTGTACACCAGGTGGCATAACTTACGGGACAAAGTCAGCTAATAAGTTGGCAATTGTCGGGGACATTTTCACCTATAGACTTTCTCCGGATTGTCAAGTCTGTTTTATGATAAATGAGTCTTGGCTTAAGCATGGCCATAGCCTACTATGATATATAACGGCCCGCGCATTTCGCCGAAAAAGTGAAGTCAGATCCAACTTCAAACCCTGAACCAAAACTTCACAACTTTGTTTACATTTATACCCTGCGCAGATAGACGCTTGTTTCTCATCGTCGAGGTTTCAGAATCATTGATCGTATTTTCATGTAATAAATTAAATATTTATATTCTTCAATTTCCTTCGATTTAAAGGGCTATTTTACACAAATTGTAGCATTTTAGTGTTACACATACTTTTAAGATTAGCTAAATTATTTGTTGTTTACCTTGATCGTTTGGTTCATTCATGAAAAATGCCGGTTCTGTTATTCTTTTTTGAATGTCCCGTATTTATATAAAAATAGCTTGGTTTCATATACACGTTTTAAAATTAAAATTTGATTTTTATCAAACTACAGTTCTCATAACTGACTTGAAGCAGCTATTTTTGATTAATTTACTGCTACCGGTAAAATATTTGTTTTTAATATCGCCTGAACCAAGAAGAAGAAGAAAAAAAAAAAGCTGATCTTCCTTAAACATTAAATATTCTTATTTTTAATCAGAGAAAGAAATGGTGATCACGGATTTAAACATCGTTGCAATATTCTATGTTATCCAAGCAATTTTGATTAAATCATGTAAGGGTATTTGTTACTTAATAAATTACCTTTATTAATTATTACAAGGAATTTTATGAGTATTTTAATATATTAAAAAAAAATTTCTATCAGTTTTATTGTTTCAGCAGTGAAAATAGTAAATAAATGGTATTTAGTTATCCCGTCGACCAAAAATCTATCGCCAAACTATAAGATTAAATGCCAATAATGCTTGATCGTAAATGTCACATTCACTTGACTGTAAGCAAGTTACACGTGTTTATGTCATCAAGTGATTTTTATTTCGACGTTTTATTTGTATATTTATTAATGTTATACTAATTTATTTGTTCTTTCGTTATTTAAAATAAAAATTATGTCAATTTGTATAATTTGGCGAGTGTTTTAGCGATTTATATAATTTGGCGAAATTGGTCGACGGGATAACTAAGTGGTACCAAATAAATTTGTGACATTGATGTTTTAGACTAAGCATGTGTTTTTTTATTTATATATTTTTATGTGTGTTGGTTTAACAGTTTTAAAGAGAAACACATTATTTTAGTTACTGAAATAAATAGAACTTTACATTTACATTGATATGGACAGTTTATAATAACCCTTAACAGCTGTATTCGAATTAGCTGTCATTTCTAAGCTTGATTGGAATATCAGCAGAATTGTAAACGTAACCATGGCGACATGACGTAATTTTGGTGTTTGTTTACATATCTACCCTTCCCAGGTTGTTTCAGTTACGGTCAGAGTCAAATTTCAATTTTGGGCAGGGTATCAGAGTCATCTGGTGAGCGACTTCATACATTAAACGCAAATCAGTCTGCTTGTAGTAGCATCTAAGTATGCCTTGAGCATGGCCTTTCTTCGTTAATATTAAAAAAACTGTCGTATAAAAAAATATAGAAATCGGTGGTATTATAAAGAAATATTTGATAAAGACGCTGATGCAGACAGTTTTCAAATCGAAGAATTACTTTCAGAGATATTTAATGCTAAAGTTGGACAAAATCGTTCCATTAAAAAAGTTTTATTGGAGCAAAAACTATACATGAGAATTTAATCATTTTTAGATCATTTTATAGGTTATAAGTTACCGGTGTGCAGATTGCATTTATTTTTTTTTTATTTGACTATTTTTTGAGGTTTTATTTCTATTTTAAATTCAAATTTTCAGTATTTCAAGAGATACTTTTTACAAATTTAAAAAAAATGTTATTAATTTAAACTGTTGGCAACTGTATAAACAGCGCAAACAATAATGTTTACTTCAAATTAAAAATTTATTTACACGGGACTATTGTAAACAGAAAAAAAATTTTAAATTAGAATAAAATGATTACATGTTAAAAGCAGGAAAATTGCGTCATAAGAACGATATTTACTCTGGAATTTTAAAAGAGAAACAAAATGTTAAAATAAAAAAATCATTACTATGCGTTAAAACCTGTAAATGGAGGAAATTACGTCATAATTAAAATGGCCAAAAAATATGGCAAAACAATTTAAATTAAAAAATATATCTGCGCGAAACATTTACTTGATATTTTGAGATAATATTTTCAACTATTATCGTGAATTCGAAGACAGCGCAAATAATATTTCCTTCTAACAACAAAAGTATTTTCACGTGAATATTAATAAGAGAAATAAAACTTTGGTGTAAATTACGTCAGATTTAAAACGATACATTTAAAATGAATTAGTTAAAAGAACTATCTTATAGCGCTGTTAAAAAATACCAGGAGACAATGACACTGTTTACTTAATTCATTTTACATTAGCTTATTTTCGAATGTTTAACTAATTTTTTTAATTAAATACGAAAACAGCCATTGTATCTCTTAACAGCAGCAGATATGGTCTTAAAAATCCCCAATCCAAGAAAAACGAATGGAAACCCGTTTACAGAGAGATCGCTACTGTTTTTTTTTTTTTTGTAAATTTTAATTCAATATTTTTAAAGCCGATCAAATTAGCGTGCTTTTTGGATTTTGGTGTCCCTGAACGGGGGTTGGTGAGCGTAGCTCGTAGGGGGCAGAACCCCCTAGTAGTTTAAAAAAATACAATAAACGTAAAATTTGATTTTACGTAGAAAGAGATATAGTACTTACAAAAGAAAAAAAATGCTAATTAGTCCTCTTTAAAGAAGTCATCAATGGTCGTTTGTTTTTGCTTAGGTCGTGTTTATACAACGACCTTTTCTAATGCATTAAAGTACGTCATTATATTTGATGCTACATCAGCATTTTGAAGGTACCATCTCAAAGTGTCCAGGGCTCCTAAAGCAGCAACATAAGATGGGACTATTACAGTATCAGTTTCATCATTATCCTCATCTTCTCTTTCTTTTTCAGCTGTCACGTCATCAAAAAACAGTTTCAATATCTCTTATTGCTGTTGATGTTTTCATCAACATTGACGAAATCTTGAAAAGAAAGATAATCTTGGCTTATGCTGTCCCATTCTTCCAAGTCTACGTTAAAACCATTGTTGTTGTTTTCATTTCCCTGTAATGGAATAATTTCAACATCATTTGAATGAAAAAAATCTGCTTTTCTAAAGCAGTTAGAAATTGTTGTGGCTGTTTCGTTATTCGAAGAGGAAACCAACATATGCATAGCATCCAGAATCTAAATTTTCTTGAATTCCTTTTTCTGCTCTAGTGATATGAACATTCTTCTCACCAAATCTTTCATGTACTGCGCTTTAACTGACCTTATTACACCGAGATCTAATGGCTGGAGCCTGCTAGTACAATTTGCAGGGGAAAATATAACTTGTGTATGTGTCAGCAATAGGAGATCTGGAGGATGGGCGGGACACTGGTCCATAAATAGCAGAACGTTTCTTTCTTTTTTTGCCATCTTCATATCAAATTCTTTCAAAAAGTCTAAAAAAATTTTCGATGACATCCAGGCTTTGGTGCTACTTGCATAAGAACATGGCAATTTCTTCACATTTTTTAAACACCGTGGTTTCTTCGATTTACCAATCATTATTGGCGGTAACTTTTGTGATCCGTCCGCCTTGCAACATAAAAGCACAGTCTCTCTTTCTTTGCTGTGTTTGCCACCATGACACGTTTCTCCCATAAAATCCAGCATTTTGTTTGGTAAAAGATGGTAAAATAAACCTGTTTCGTCGCAGTTAAAAATGTTCTTAAAATCAAAGTTTTGAATTAAATTTGGAAGATCTGCAATCCATTCATTAACAGTTGAATCTGAAACAGCTGCGCTTTCACCACTCAGGCAATGATTTGTTAAACCGTGTCTTTTTCTAGCCATCCCCAAAAAGCAGAGAAATTTTTTATTCCCAATTTTGATGAGAAAGTGAATGCCTTTTCTTTGAATAACTTACCACTAATGGGTAAATTAGAAGATCTCATTTCTCAGAACCGCTGAATTAAAGTAGTTTCTAAAATCTCAAATTTTCCTTTCTGAATTCTTGATTGTTTCTTCGCTTGTGTAGAATACTCACTGTTCATTTTTTTTATCTTTAAAATTCCTCTGAGTGTTGATTCTGGCAAATTGAATTTTCGAGCTAAACTTATTTTTGACAGTTTAGGATCATTTTCTGCTGCTTGTATAACATCCATTTTGAATGAAATTGTTAACTTTCTTTTACTCCTTTTTATTGCACAAAGAAAATAAAAATAAAATCCAGATGCTACCGTAATAGCAGACGGAAAGAAACACGCGAGTAGCTTGATAAAAATAAAAGAGAAAGAAAGCAAAGAAGAAACCATTAGAACTGATGGGAGAGGGTGAAAAGTCTAATTGTAACAACCTCTCCACCCTTTCAGACGCTTTGCGGAACAGTCTTTTGACCTTGACACCTGCAGAAATTTTTTTATAGATAAAAAAAAACTTTTGCACATAATTCATAGTTTGTGAATTGCATTTTATTTCCGCGAAAAAATGAGAGAGACAATTCAAAGTTCCGCTTATAAGTGAGAGATGTATAGCATTATTTTCTTATTCCTCGTGACGGGACCTTACGAAATTCGCATATAACTGAGAAGCGCATAAGTGAGAGGTCACTGTATTTATAATAGCAAAATAAACATTAGAACAAAAGATAACCAATATAAATAAGTTAACTATAAAAAAACTTATTATCTACAACAAATAGACGGTAGCAATGAAAAAATTTAAAAACTACTAGTCTATAATTACACATTTTTCTCTGTTTATCACAATTTAATATTTAATGAAATAAATGGAGTTAGGTATTTTAAATTCAAGCTTGACTTTTTAAATTGTCTTTGATTTCTAGTCGTAAAGGATTTTTGTTTTGAAAGTTTCATTGCAGAAAAGCTTATATCATACAAATATGATGTTGGAAAGAGAACAAGTACTTTCTATTTCATATTATTATTGTTTATTTATTTTTGCAATCTTTTAAAATTCAACCCTCAGAATTAACTAAAAGTTGATACCATAATCTTTACATATACTTTTTAGGCACATCTTAAGTCTTCTGATGACACTTAAAAACACGTACACTAGCTCACAATGGTACACTAGTGTGCTACAATAGAGCAGTTAAAAATATCTACTATTGAAATTTATTTTAAACACTGCCACATTTTTATATTTCAAAAAGCCAATAAATAAATAATAAAATTTATATCAAAGCACAAAAGCATTTATACACATAACATTAATTATTTATTCATACAGAAATTCAAAAAATAAAACGGCTTTAATTTGTTTTTAGTAGTTCAGAAATTTTAAGTTTGATTATACCTTAAAACTTGTTTAAATTATTTGTCAACAAACAAACAAGGAATAGCAAAGTTTTTTTTCCTTATGATTTTCACTAGGAAATTAATTAAAATTTTATTTTTGTATGTGCTATATTTATAGTAATTACAAAGAAAATAAAAGAAAAACAAAAAAAAAATTATATCCCTTATAGAATATGAAACACTTTACAATGCTATCAAAGTATTGTCACTAAACTTCATTTTTTAAAAACAATGATAGGAGATATCTAGATAAACTATACTAAAAAAATACATAACACAGTTATAAACCCATTTTCAACAATTGCTGTTCATAAGTAGTAATGCATGTGAAATATTTTGTACAGCCTTGTACATGCTCTATAAAGTTTTATGCATACCACATATTGAAACTAAATTTTAATTCAGCTAGGAAATGCATAAATCAATTAAGCACATTTTCTTATAATTATTGCTCATAGACAATTATGCATCTGAACAATCTTTTATGTGTGATCCTGTAAAAGGAGATTAAATGCTAGATGTGTTATTTAAATTGTGGAAGGTGTTATCTCGCATTTCAGTAATGTACATCAATTTTATAAAGGACACTTTAAACAATCAGTATTATTGAGAGAGAATAACTCAACTGAATTTTTCTATGTATCCTTGTAATGCTAATGAAATAAATGCTATACATGCCATCGTGTAATGGAACTGTGCTTTAGTGTGTATCAACATAGTGTGAATTCTTTTACATATCCTTGTATATGATCTATAGATTTTATACACAAAATGTGTAAAACATTAAAAATGAGTTTAACAAAAATTTAAAAATGTATATCATGGTTAAAAACACACTTCCAGCAATTATCAACCATAGTGAGTACTGTAACCATTTTTTTGTGCATCTCTGTTAGTGAACAATAAATACTACACACTCCATAATAAATAGAAAACATACTTTACATCAGATGCAAATCAATTTCATAATGTTTGAAGTTATGTATCATCATTAAAACATACTTGAAAAAATTTTCGTCCACAGTCAATAGTATCCAAATTCCTTTGATTGTTCCAATAAACAAGCTATAAATGCTACACACTTCATTTTCGATAAAGAACATTCCATGATAACCCTCAATAGCATATGTAAATTACATAGAAATTGAAGTATATTTATGAGAGTTAGAATTTAGATAGATGAATTGTAGTTATAAATACTTTTCATCTATATTGGAAAGTTCTAAAAATATTTGAAAATATGTTATATAAAACAAATTATGTATACACAACTTTTAACATTATTATTAATATGACTTTCAAATTAAAATAAAACTATGTTTGAACTACATAATGCAGTAGATCTTTACAACACAAACCTAAAAACGTGAGGTTATGCATTATTAAATTTAACTTGTAAACATGGTCAAATATATCTGAAACATATCAAAATATAGTAGAGTATCATTATATTGCTTTCTTTGTTACCAAGAGTTGTGCAGACTTTTAGTTTTTGCATACTATAGATCACTCAACACATTGCTAAATTTACTTCACAAACATGGTCCAAATAAGCCTGGACAAAATCATTCATTACGTTATTCATTTTCAAAAAATTGTTTGTAATAATAGCAATTTTTTCATTAAAAAGCTGAATTCAGGAGAAAAAAATTCAACTAGTGTATCAAATTTAGTCCTCTAGGGGATAGCAATTTTTTACAATGTGGGAACACAGGTGCTTCTTAACTGCAAAATTCATTGTTTACATATGAGAATCCGTGAGTTCTATAGGAATTGCATTATAAAGATCTTCTACTGTATATTGAACTAAGTAAAGTGAGCGTTACACTAATAATGAGCTCAAAGCCGCTGTGGTCATATGACAGCTTCAGGGGCCCAAGCCCAACCCTTCACGCTTTTCAACGTCTTTAATTTAATCAATTTTCCTTTTAAATTTGTCCAGTTTCAAATTTTCAAAAAAAAAATTTCTTTTCTTCCTGGCTTCCACTCTAGCCTCGGCATAAAGGACATAGGTAGGGACCTTGGATGGATACGTGGAACACTGCACTCCGCGAATTCTGCAGCGGTTTAGAGCACAACATAATATATATTTTCACTGTAATTACACCGAAAATTATTTAGAATTTTCTACAATTATACATGATGTATGAAAAATATATTAAATTGGGAAAAAATGAAGTGAAAATAAATTACACATCATTAAGAAAATTACCTCAAATTAGAATTAGAAGATCTGCTCATAAAACAATGTGACAGCAAACAGTTATTAAAGTTATGACATTAAGAATTAGATCAAATAATGATCCAAAGATATGTTCAAAAAACATTCTTAAAGCAAAACATCAGATACTAAACTGTGCAAACATGAACCTAATCTACTCTTATGCATCAGTTATGTATGTGACATTAAAAAAATGATCTAAGACTGACCTAATTCATTTGACTCAGTCATACGGAGCTCTATGCGGGGTATTCCTGGACCTAAACATTCCAAAACATAGTATGTGTAACCAGGGCTAAAAGTGGCATCATTGTAAAGACATTCAGGATCAACATCACAAGTCAAACATGTTATATTCCTTGGGTTTCTATGGTGCTTATCTGTAACAGCATAGATATGTCTTTCGCCAGGTTTTCCTTCACGGGTGGAAATATAATACCTAAAAGAAAATGGAATGACTTATGAAAAAGTAATTGGTTTGATAAATGAGCCGTTTAGAGTAAGAGTGGTGTAGGTCATTTATTTTGAAAAACTAAGTTAAGTGCAGGGAACACATCATACTACACATAGAAATATTAATGTAAATGGCAGTTCCATAAAATTTGTCTGCAAATAGAGGCAGAAGATATTTTATCTCATAAGAAATCATTATAGCACATCCAGAAATTCTTTGTTTTTAAAAATGTGACTTACAACACACTCCCTTTAAACATATCAAATATGAATTTTATATATATCTCCGAATCGATAAAATTAAAGTCTGTCTTTATTTTGAAGTCCAACTATCTTGTTATTTTTTCTCTATTTTTTAAAAGAAAACAACAACAACAAAAAACACCTTAACCCCACAGTGCTATAATTCATGTAAAATCATGAAATGCAGCCCCGATTCAGTTTTCATTACCATGAGCCTGGAGTGCTATATTGCATATGTCATGGTCAAATAGTCAGTCTGACATGAAATCGCCAGGCTTAAGTCTAAAAAGAAAAAAAAAAAAAAATACCACTAAGCTCCACAGTGCTATTATAATCCATGTAAATTTATGGCTTGCAATAATTCTGCTTTCATTACCATGTCGTGAAATGCTATAATTGCATATGTCCTGGTCAGGGGGCGGAAGTGGCATGTTACAAATAGCGAAACTACTATAGTCTCTAATTTGTACAGTAGTCTGTAGCAGCACAATACAGGAAAAAAAAAAAAAAAAATCAGTAGTTTGTAATGAAAATTAATGCTACTTTTAATGTTACTTCAGGAAAAGAAAAAAAAAAGTGCCATTCGCAAATCACGTGGCCGTAATTTGCTTCTTTTGTGCAAAATTTGTTCTATTCAACAATTTGCAAATCTCAGTTGCAATTGCAGTGTATAGCAACGCTTCGCATGTCATAGCTTTTCCCTATTGACACTTATTGCTAAAATCACGTACTAACATACCAAAGGAATTAATTTTCTTGCTGACAACACTTGTTGTTTTGTTGTTTTACCTGTTATCAGGTCATGTAACAGGTTTCTTATTATTTAGAATTATTTTATTTACAGATTTATTTATTGATTCCATGTACAGTTGTTTTTCTTTAATTTTCTATATAAAATCAGACAACTTAATATAATTTCTCAACATAACTCAATACAATTAACATATTGAAGATGGAGAGTTACGTAAACAAGTCTGTTGATTAATACATTTCAATGTCAACTTTATATTACAATTCAATAATTATTGTAAGAGTAGTAAATAAAATTTATGCAGTGTATGATTGTGCATAAATATGTATGTGTTACATACAAGAGTAGCCCCTTGTTGCATCGCTCATTTCTATATCTCTGTTTTCGTGCCTCCCAAAAAAATTAGCTGTAGTTTAATCACATTTTTACTTTCCATATAATTCATGATTACAATACTTTACTTACACTGTGTGTGTACACAGTGTTAGTAAAGTATTGGTGTATTTTTATTTAGGATCAACCGAAACAGGTTTTAAGGCTGAAACCAAATTTCGGTAATCTTCCTATATTAGGCTAAAAATGAAAACGTCCAAAATTTTTTTAGAAGTAATTAATACATGCATAAATATTAATTAATTATCTGTGTAATTATACGTGTGGTCCAAGTTGGCTCTCCGTGCCTCTGACCCAAACTTTTTATTTCTACATAAAATAAAATGTCATTAATTCATCAATGACACAGAATGATTTACTAATTATATGAATTTCATCTAATTAAAAAATATTTTAGATACACATACCTTGATTTATCTTTTATAATGATTTTTGTAAATGATCCTCTGTTATACTAGAACTTTCTCAAAGAATATTCGAAACACTTCTGCAGTTTCAAACTAAAAATTTTCTATTATTGTTAAGTCTGCAGTTTTTAATGAGCATGTGAAAAGCGTCTTTAAAGTTTAGTCATACAGGCATTGCTTGTTTTATAATTTGCACTCATATCTTGAGTCCAAGGTTGTAAAAAACCCGTTTTTTTTTTTTTTTTTTTTTTTTTTTTGTAACCCACCCCGAGCAGATTTTATTAAAAAACACGGGTTAAATGTGCAATTTTCCCCACGTAAATTGGATTAAAAGGCCAAAATGTGGACTATGATTCCACCTACCTCACAAATAATAATCTTCAGGGTTGCCACTGTATAAGGAAAACTGAAAAAAACTGAGGTAATTTAAAAATGAATATTTAAAAAAAGGAATTTTACTAAAGTTTGGTACTTTGCAAAATTTATCCATTGAAATTTTGAAAATTCTCAGCGGAATTGCTGAGGGAAAATTTAATTTTTTACTCAGGAAAGCGCAAGGAATTTGATTTTCAAAATAAGTGGCAATCCAGATCTCATATACAATCTCTGTGAAATAGTCTAATAGATGGGAATGACTTCATAATCTTAATAATGATCTCAATATTTTTCTCGGTTCTTAAAATACACACATATATATATGATCCTTTAGAAAAAAAAATATCTTACAACAAAAATTTTTCTTATATGTATATATTATCTATTCATATATAGTAAAATTTTTAATTCAATTTATTTAGAAGAAATTATTCCCATTCAAAAACTTCACCTAATATTACCATGTGACCTCCATTTTGCCTTAGCCTAAATGCATTTCTTTTTGAATTAAATATGTAGCTGTGCACAACTACCCTTAATAGGATATTCTTGTTTTAATTAAAAAAAAAAAAAAAAAGATTAGTATCATCAATTATAAATAATTATAAATATGGCTGGTTGGTTGTGTTTATGACGGCCAATTATCCAATTATCATCACGAGGGATATAGACTCTAAGGGGGGGGGGAAGCACTCTCTGTGGGGGTCTTTCTAAGGGAGCCTAACCCGTAATTAAGTTTGGAAAACCATGAAAACTCCAAACGATTAAGCCGACGGGCGCGACTGGGATAGAGCCCAGCACCTCCTGTCTACCAGCTGGGCAATTATAAATATGATATATACCCCAAAGCAGAATACTTTGCAATGTTCTGCAACGGAATTTCAGATGATCAAAAATGTTCTGTAAGCGCAATGGGGGAAAAAGGGGGGGAATGTTTATATACATATGTAAGGATGTAATTTCATCTTTTATGAAAATGCTAAAGGTGTGTTTCGTAAAACACTGTCAAACAAAAGAAACATATTCTGGAGGCAAGATTTATTTCTAGAACCATGGCATTGACACAGAAGTTACTGACTTTGGAAGTGAGATATAGACATATTACTTTTATGAAGAAAATGTCTTTGGAAATTTGGTCCATACATAGTTATAAGGCCAGCTTTTACAAGTTTCCTAACAGATTTATGTCCAGATGGAGGTCCATTCGTATAAATAAACATACGTTTGTCTGTTGTACCAATGGTCGTTTCGTTCCCATCAGCTGTATTGGGCCTTTTAGAAATTTTTTTATCGATTGTAGACCCCCATGATTCGCATATAGCTTCAGATACTGAAATAGACAAAATTTTAGTTAGAAAACTGGTTAATTTCGGGATCTCTGATTTTAAAGTATTCACAGCATTTTTTAACATGGTCTTATTTTGAAAATATGTTTCACTTTCCTGGCACTCTTTGACAGTTTCATAAACCCAATCAAGAAATACAGTGTATTCAAAATACAGCTCCTTCCTTTCAACTTTGGAGGGAGGAACACAAGGGAGTACATTCAGAATTTCTAAAAAATTGGAAAGATCCAAGATTTTGTTTGTCACATCTGAACGTGGAAAAATCAGATATTCAAAATTGAATAAATATTTTGTTGCTTTGATGATCTCATCAAGTTCTGTGCTTTGTCCAAAATAGACACTGTATTGATGCAGTGTATCAATATATTGCACTATATCTTTGATGTCACTGATAAAATACGATATACTAGAATTATCAGTAGTAGACCATAACATTTTGCTACTTATTGGAAGGTCTGGCAGAGGTACTCCTTGGAAAGTACTTTCTTCTGAAAACATGTGCCATGAAAGTATTGTATTTTTGAAAAAACATTTTGGCAATGATCTGACAATATCAATAAATTGTTGCACAATCTCACAATTATGAAGGCTTGTCAGATGGGATTTGATGTTTAGCAAATAACAGTTTAGATTTGTAATTAAATCTGTATACTCCCAAGGAAGAAGATCTGTTACCTGAATACATTTTAACATGGTAGCAAGTACCGGAATTTTATCAGCAATAACTATTATACGGAAGATATTTCTTTTTGATAAAAGTTTGTCCCTCAGACTTGCATTTTCTGTTTTTTCAGAGGCTGCGACTAATGCCTTGAAGTCATTTAGGAATGTTTGAAAAACATTAAAAGCATGAGAAACAAATTTCAAAGTTTTAAAAATTTTAGGCTTGCAAAGAAACATTTGCAGTTCATCTGCACATTCATTTAGACTTTCAAATGATTTCCCCCACATGAATTCTTTCATGCAAGTATTGATAAGTGCTAAGGAATCTTCCACAATTTTACTATCTGAATGTAGTACCTGAACCAACTCTAGTCTGTGCATAGGGTCCCAGGATACAGGAATATCTTCTCTAACCAGTATAGGTCAAAATTAACATTTTTACGCACTGGCCAGTACACAGATTTTTTTCACTGGTCAGTTTTTTTTAACCACTGGCCAGTAACAAAGTTATGTACACTCCATACAAAATTGTGTTTTTTCTAACTATCAACATTGTAATTTACTAATATATATTACTTACCATTCAATATGATTACACTCAACTGAAAAAAATTATTTTTACTATTAATTGCAATGAAATAAATTCACAGGAAATTTTCAGAAAGGTCCCCCCCCCCCCCCGGCACTAACTAATATGCATTTTTCTGCGATCATTTATTGAATTTCGCGAACTTTTGACGAAATTCACGTTTTTTCGTGACCTTTAGAAAAATCTGTTTTTTCACAATCTTTTGACGAAATCTGGGTTTTTTCCGCGATCTTTTCACAAAATTGCGTTTTTTTGTAATTTTTTAACGAAATTTGTGGTTTTTTCACCATTTTCTGAAAATATTTGCATTTTTTTGAAGATTTTTTGACGAAATTTGCGTTTTTAGGCGATTTTTTGACGAAAATTGCGTTTTTTCTGCGATCTTTTGATGAAATTTGTGTATTTTCCGCAAACTTTTCGTGAAATTTGGGTTTTTTCCACGATCTTTTGACGAAAGTTGCGTTTTCTCCTCGATTTTTTCACGAAATTTGCGTTATTTTCAGCGATCTTTTCTCGAAATTTGTGTTTTTCCGCGATCTTTTCACAAAATTTGCGTTTTTCCGAGATACTTTGAAGAATTTTGACTTTCTTTTTCGCGATTCTTTGTCGAAAGTTGCGTTTTTTCCGCAATCTTTTCTCGAAATTTGTGTTTTTCCGCGATCTTTTCATGAATTTTGCGTTTTTTCCGCGATCTTTTTTTGAATTTTGCGTTTTTCCGCGATCTTTTCATGAATTTTGCGTTTTATCCGCGATCTTTTCACGAAATTTGCGTTTTTCCGCGATCTTTTCAC
This sequence comes from Maratus speciosus, assembly GCA_963932465.1. Taxonomy (NCBI): domain Eukaryota; kingdom Metazoa; phylum Arthropoda; class Arachnida; order Araneae; family Salticidae; genus Maratus; species Maratus speciosus. Next base: position 89,854,532 of record OZ010786.1, on the reverse strand, counting down.
GAAATTTGCGTTTTTCCGCGATACTTTGAAGAATTTGGTGATTCTTTTTCGCGATTCTTTGTCGAAATTTGCGTTTTTCCGCGATGTTTTCACGAATTTTGCGTTTTATACGCGATCTTTTCACGAAATTTGCGTTTTCCCGCAATCTTTTCACGAAATTTGCATTTTTCCGCGATACTTTGAAGAATTTTGAGATTTTTCTTTTCGCGATTCTTTGTCGAAATTTGCGTTTTTTCCGCGATCTTTGCACGAAATTTGCGTTTTTCCGCGATCTTTTCACGAAATTTGCATTTTCCGCGATACTTTGAAGAATTTTGTGACTTTCTTTGCGATTCTTTGTCGAAATTTGCGTTTTTTCCGCGATCTTCTCTCGAAATTTGTGTTTTTCCGCGATCTTTTCACGAATTTTGCGTTTTATCCGCGATCTTTTCACGAATTTTGCGTTTTATCCGCGATCTTTTCACGAAATATGCGTTTTTCCGCGATACTTTGAAGAATATGGTGATTCTTTTTCGCGATTCTTTGTCGAAATTTGCGATATTTCCACGAATTTTGCGTTTTATACGCGATCTTTTCAAGAATTTTGCGTTTTTCCACGATCTTTTCACGAAATTTTACTTTTTTCCGCAATCTTTTCACGAAATTTGCGTTTTTCCGCAATCTTTTCACGAAATTTGCGTTTTTCCGCAATCTTTTCACGAAATTTGCGTTTTCCGCGATACTTTGAAGAATTTTGAGATTTTTTTTCGCGATTCTTTGTCGAAATTTGCGTTTTTTCCGCGATCTTCTCTCGAAATTTGTGTTTTTCAACGATCTTTTCACGAAATTTGCGTTTTATCCGCGATCTTTTCACGAAATTTGCGTTTTTCCGCGATACTTTGAAGAATTTGGTGATTCTTTTTCGCGATTCTCTGTCGAAAGTTGCATTTTCTCCGCGATCTTTTCACGAAATTTGCGTTTTTTCCGCGATGTTTTGACGTAATTCGCATTTTTTACGTGGTCCTTGGGCAAAATTCACGTTTTTTCGCGATTCCCAGCTTTTAAGCTTTAGTGAATAACTTTCCCAGCTTCGTTCTTTGACCATGCGCGGAAGAAAACTCCCGTTCGGAATGAAATTGCTAGTTAGTCAGAAAGTAGGTGATGAAATAGGAGGGAGGGAGAAAGTGTGATTGCCGCGCGACATTCTTATTTCTTCCTAAATAGATTCGAACACAACGAAAGTAGTAACCCCCCCCCCCCCCCCCCTTAATTCTTTTTGCGTTCACATCAATATGCACTTAAAAAAAAAAGAAAAAGAAAGTAACATTTGTCTTGAAATGTTCTGCAGCACATCTCATTGTTCTGCGACGTACGTCGCACTTTTAAGCATATTCTGCTTTGGGGGATATATATATATATCACAATGTAGATTACTTTAATTTTTAATAGGCCGATGCAATAAGACTAAATATAGCAAATGATCATTTGTTAGTTTTAGTTTTAAGCATTTACATTTTGCATTCACTATTCAATGAAAAACAATTAAAAAATGATGCAATCTGTAAAACGATTATCATTTACTTACATTAACTTTATTTTTATAACTATGAATGACATATTTTCTTTGCATACATTATTCTTATTAATTTAATAAATATATTAAGTTTGGTAAATATAATATTCTTGAAGCTAACTGAAAATCTAAAACATTTTAAAGTTATAGGGTTCCCAATATAAAAGTGAAAGTAAATTAGTACAAACATATTTTCTAAGATTCAAAGAAGTGAATAAATAAAACATAATAACCATAAACTGTTAACAAATACATCATTTGTTCCTTTCCAGAAATATATTTTTAAAAAACCTGGGTTTTTAATAAAAAACACAGCCCGGGCGGCTAGCTGGGCAGCTACCCACTACAACTGTGCTTGAGTCAGTCCTGTCTGATCATTATAAAAAGTGAAGTTCATAGCAATAAATAAAGAGGGTCTCAAATGAGCCGATACAGCTCACATGAATGCATAATGTTGAAAATTCCCAAAGGGAAAAACGAGATTTTTGGAATACAGATAGTTTCGGTATGGCTGAATTTTCGGCAGAATTTTTCCTGAAAACAAATTTTTGGCAAAATTCAGATTTCGGGCTGAAAACGAGAACAAAACCTAATTTTTGGTTGATCTCTAATTTTTATATTTCGAGGTGACCTGAATTCGTTTTAACTATTTTTACAATGATTCCATGTATATGTGTGTGTATATTAATTTTTTTTTCCACGTTTCCAGGTCCCAAGACCTCACATTTGTAAAATTTAGATCTAAGTTTTTTTTTGTATGATTGTTTATTTGAATTCACAGTATCCTATAAAGTGTTTGCAAAGTCGAGTGGAATCACTGCGATCTTTTTTAGTCGATTTCGTAAGAAATACTACCTATTGCAGTCGTTACCATGGTGCGACTTTTGAAAAATTCCTTCATATCTTTTCATTATATGACACCAGGAACCCAAAACCGCACTCACCTAAAAAGTTTATATATATATATATATATATGTATGTATGTACTAAATTTTGTCCGCACGATAACAGTCACAATTATGCACAGATTGTCTTCAAACTCGCCAAACACATTGAGATGGCTAATATCTCGGCGGGGATTGCAAATGCGAAAAATCAGCCCAAGGCAGTAGAAATGGAGGAGGGTTAAAAATTTTGAATACCGCCTTAACATGATTCTGATAAAACCAGCTCTTACAAAAAAAAGGATGGTAAAATTAAAAAAAATTTCGTTATAGCAGTTGCACACAATTAAAAAAAAAAACCACAATAAAATTCTTACCACAACAATTACTTTTCTATTGCAAGATTTCCATGTGAAAAAAAAAAAAAAAAAAATATATATATATATTAAGCTATCATATCTCCATACATATAAGGGAGGTTACTGTAGGGGGGATCCTGTTCTGTCACCAAATGCCGCCAAGTTTGTTGCCAACTTGGCGATATATTGCCAAATTTGGTGACCAAAATGATGATATCTCTAATATTTCATCAAATTCTGATAGATTTCCACTGTAAACCAAAAGGGTTTACTTGCTTACAGAAAATCAACAAATTGAGATATTTTAATGCAACAAAAACTAATATTGGTACTACTTGGTTATCTCGTCGACCAAAAATCTATCGCCAAACTATAAGATTAAATGCCAATAATGATTGATCGTAAATGGTCACATTGACTTTAAGCAAATTACACATGTTTATGTCATCAAGTGATTTTTATTTTGTATTTTTATTAATGTTATACTAATTTATTTGTTCTTTCGTTATTTAAAATAAAAATTTAACTTTTAACCAGGGGCGTAGCTCGAAAATTTTATTGGGGGGGGGGGGAGGACCTGACTTTGGCGCCCTTTTATAATTTTCATTTCCCCCCTCCCCCGTAACGTCGTCTCTATCCGTGCTAAGGTTCTTACAATTCATACTATAGTAGCCCTAATCCGTGCTATCATCATGTTTGTTATGTATAATTCATAATTATCTTGATTAATATTTTCACCTTTTCAAAACACATTTTGCACTGTCGATTGATATATGTAGATGTATCAGTGTATCACAATATATATCTAATCCACCTAATGTAGATATATATTGATCACAATATATATCTACCTAATGTAGATATATATTGTGTAGGTATGTAAAGACTCCAAGCAGTAAGATTGTCCATAATTGATTACATTTTGAATCTGTATTATTAGTTAAATATTCAAAAATCCGGAAGAAAAGAGCTCAGAAAGTAGGTTCACAGGTGATTTTTACTTTTTTCTGTCTTCAATAGAAGAAAGTATTTTAATCTAAATTTTTTTTATGTCTGGTTTTCGGTGGATTTACATGTTTTATGGGTCAGAGATCCCCAAAAACATGTTTATACAAAATTTCTGTCTGTCCGTGTGTCGCCATTGTACCATCGAAAAGTATGAAGTTATGCATAGAATTGAGCTAATTTTTTGTGTATGTTTTTGACTATGGCAAGCAGGTCCTCCTACAATATGGAAATATTCTGATGGATGGGGGTGCTGTAATAGCGATTTTTGTGCCATTTTCATTGTACCATCGAAAAGTGTATGAACTTATGCATAGAATTGATTGTGTAATGTATTAGCTATGGCAAGCAGGTCCTCTCTGAATTTGAAAAAATTCTGCTTTTATGGGCGCTGCAATAGCGATTTTTGTCCATTTTCCTTATTGTATTATCGAAAAGTGTATAAAGTTATCTATAGAGTTGAACCACATTTTTTATCCTCCCTGATTTTATAACAGGTCCTCCCTGAATTAAAAAATATTCCGCTGAAAAAATATTTTGTGATAACGATTGTTGTATAATTTTCTTGTTTTTTTTTTTTTTTTTGTAGTTCTATTGTCCATTGGCGGCTCGTGCAGCGACGGGAACTCGCGTCCTGCTAAACCGGCTATTCACAAACAGCTGATGTATAAAAGGATAACGAAAAACTATTGATTTTAATAAATATCATGATCGAGATTAACTCGTTTTTACTCCGATTAATGGAATTAAGTACAAATTTAAGATGGAAATCTAAGTTGCTATAGTATTGAACTAATAATATGGAAGTATTAACATATGTAGCTACTGGTTGAAATTTAAGCTGTATGAGATAGAAGAAAGTTTTGGGATTGGCACATACAACTAGTTTGGCAGTACATTTAGACATTCCTCATTAACTCAAAGCCGTATTGTAAATAATCAATTATAAGGGTATAGTTGCTACGATATACCGTAAATTTTGGAAAGTTTGCCGTCCACCACATTTGGTAGACATTAATCCATTTGAATACACTTATGCAACAAAGACAAAAACTTTTCAACAAAGTTAAAAAGTGTTAAATGAGTTTTGTTCTAATAAGGATTTTTTCCCCCCCTCTCGAAAATGCAAAAATGTTTGATGCAACACAGTTAGAATATTGATTTCATGTCTGCATGCATCAAACTTTGAGATTTGCATATTCAATTACAAACGAACCGATGAACCGAGAAAGCTTTCTTTTCTTTTTAAATATGTGAAACACGCACTGAATTGTAGCTTGATTGTTACCTGGTGATTACTTCTCTCACCATCACGTCTGGAAATCCTGTTTAAAATATCAGTTTCGATTTTTACAGAAAAATTCCAGTGCTGTTTGATTCTTAGAGAACTGGTTAAAAATACGTGAAATTTTATATGCGAACAGGTGATTATGATTTTACGAATGTGTCAAAAGTAATATTTTGGAAGGAATTTGAGATTTAACAAAAGTAAACAACTGTAAATGCTCTTATATTCGGCTGAATCATCAACAATTTAAAACAAATCTTTCATAAATTAAGGATTCATAATTTCATTACATAATCTTCTTCCTTCGTAAATTTTTTTATAGTTTTCATTTTTGTAAAAAGGCACCTACTTTATTTCTTCCGTTTATTTACTCTTGAGGCTTTACTCTTCGTGCCTGAGATGTTATATATATATATATATATATACATTCACTTCAAGAAACACATATCTCCAATCTTCCAAATGACCGGAATGCACTGTTGTCACATTTTGCACAAGAGGGGAATTCAAAGAATTCAAACTTTAGGTGGAGGAAATTTTTATTCAGAGGATTCTTTCAGGAGAATTGCTATATGGCAACCTTAAAGGTCTGCATCTGCACGGCCGGAGTCCAGTACAGGACGAAATAAAGTCAAACTTTCAAACGGGCCAGGCAGTTAAAAAAATTTAAGAGGACCTCGATGTACCAAGTTTTAAAAAAATGAGCCTCTGCCTATCTCTGTAGACTTTCATGTCCAGAAGTTATTGGTAAAGCAATAGCATATCTTGGAAACCTGGGGTTATGACCGAGGGCTTGGCCCTCCTATAAGTGTCTGGTACATTAAAACTCCCAGGAGACTCTGAGGTTTGATCCCCGAACTACGCCGCTTAATCTTCGAGTACTTAGGTTTTACTGTCGTTGCGACCATGTCGTCCAATGGTGTTTGCGGAGCAGGGAAAATGGCGAGCGTTCGGCGGTGCTCTTCTTTGGCCAGTAGAATGTGTCATGGAGGCATAACTGACTTACGCCAGTCCCGCGATGCACATAAGGGCTCTTCAGAGCTTAGCTTAGACTGGCGAGGTGGCTTGCATACGGCATGTTTATTTTATACCAAATTTAAAAGGATCGGAGTAACACGACGAAATATGAACAATTTTCAATGGACTTGTATGGAACCGATGCTAGTTTGACAGCACAATACAGAAATTTACCATGCCCAACGTAGAGATCGGCATTGGGCAGTTGCATTGTGTCTTAGCCCGAACCTATTTTTTCCTGTCGACTCGGGCCAGTCTCAGGCATACATTTTTTTCTACATACTTGTGCCGGGCTGGACTTTGACTTAATTGTTACTAGGATGTGTCGGGCAGGACATTTATTTTATTTTATTTTATTTATTTATTTATTGTAAAAAGAATAGTGATAATGCAATCTTTGAAAATATGCTTTAATGAATTACGAAGAAATATTTTCATAAATCTATTTTTTTTTTTTTTGCAATACAGCATCAAAATGTATGTTTTTTTTTAACCATTTGTTATATTTATTCTAAACTAAATTTTTTTAATGCATTTTATTTGAATGTAAAAGTCTAAGAGTTTAAGTGTTCCTTAATGTTGCTATTCTGTATTCTATGGATTGCATACTTATAGCCTGAAACATAGGATAAGGTGGTGCAAGAGTGTGCGGTGTACAAAAGTACGCAGAGCAATTATCTAATCCCAAAACAGAGTTTTGCATTTAGCTACAGTTGTAAACGATGTAATGAAAGTCATTACTGTAGGTAAATGCAAATCTCTATTTTGGGATTAGATAATTGTTTTTGCGTACTTTTGTACATCACACACTCTTGCATTACCTTATCTTACTATAAAAATTTCGCATAAATATGTATGCAGCATTCTTTAAAAGAAAATCTTAATTATACATTAAGGAAAATCGGATTTTTTTGTAGAAATTTAGCCGTTCTGAGTTTTTAATTTTTAAAGGCCCCAGGTTTAGGCTTTTAGTTTTTAAAACCAACCAAGATAGCTTTGTTTTGTATTGGGGCGTGTCTGGCCTTAGAAATTTCGGCCCGTGCAGTCCTCTAGACAACCTCCACCCTCTCTGATCTGTTCTAACCCCTTCTAGTCATTTCAACTTCTTTCCACTTTCTCTTTACTACAAGAGCGACCAACAACTACTGAGATAAGGATAAAATGAACTGCTAAGGATCTAATTACACTTGCTGTCTCGCAATTGACTACAATTCCTGTTTTCAGAATTATCTTTTCCGCATACATAAATTGCTTTTGTTAGGGAATAGATGTAGTAACAATTCTAAAATCAAATTTATTATACAAATATGGTATGTTAAAAGTAACTTACTTTATAATTTAACATTTAAAGTAAAGTGCTTGTATAAATAATTGTAACTACTATTTAAATAATTTCTTTATGGGTCATTCTCTGACGGCGCCATTAAACCTTGTGTGGCGCCCTAATACTAGACCATAATTCTGAACCGTTCTAATCCCCTCCAATCACTTCCATGTCTTTTCACTTTCTTTTTACTACCAACGGTGATAAACAACTACTGAGATAAAAAGGAAATAATTATACTTATAAGAATCGAATTACACTTACTGTCCCGCAATTCATTACAATTATTTTTTCAGAATTTTCTCTTCTGCATGTATAAATTGTTTTTGTTGGGGAATGGAGGTAGTGATTTAAACCCTTTCTTTTCAGGGTGCCTGGCAGTGCCCTTAAACCTATGACGCCCTACTACTTGAATATATTAGAAAACTGTGCTCATCCCCTACAGTCACTTTCAGTTGTTTCCACACTTTCTTTCTACTGCTAATGGTGACCAATCTAGATGAGAAGGAAATAATTGTATTTCTAAGGATCAAATTCTAGCACCTCGTGGCCCAGGGTCAGGTAAGCACAGTTGGACACTGTAGGCCCTGATCCTTCAGGGATTGTATAGCCACATGTTTAGTTTTTTTAAGGATCAAATTACATTTACTGTCCAGCAGTTGATTACAATTCCTGTTTTCGGAATTTTTTCTTCCGCATATATATAAATAGTTTTTATTAGGAAATAGATGTAGTAATCTAAATCCCTTTTTAGTGGGTGCCTGACGGCACCCTTAAACCTTCTGTGGCAGCCTACTAAACTAAACTAATCTCTGTGACTATACAATTCATGAAGGATCTGGGCCAAGACTGCACATCCCTGTTTTCTTGACCCTGGGCCATGAGGGGCTATGCAGTATACGTCCAGGTCAGGTGGTCAGCCAAACGCGGGACCCTTGGTGTTTAATTCCCAAGCAAGCTTGGTACTCATTTCATCGACCCCGAAGGGATGAAAGGCTGAGTGAACCCTGTCCAGTTGGGAGTCGAACTCTCGACCTGCAGTGCAACAGACAGATCCTCTGGCCACTATGCCACTGGGCTTCGTCGTGCCCTACTATTGAACATATTTGCGAACTTTTTTAATCCCTCCCTTTCCATTTTCTTTCTACTGCCAAGGGTGACCAACAACTACCGAGATAAGAAGGAAATAATTGTACTTCTATCCTGCAATTAATTACAATTCCTGCTTTCAATTGATGTAAAAATTTTCTTCTGGATAGGAGGGGGGGGGGGGGTGTGAGATGAAATCTCACATTTTTTTCCACCTATTCACCGGTCTGCATCTGTGACGGTGTCGCGGCCGTGCTTTTGTTTTTTTTTGTTTCTTTTTTTTTCTCCCGTCTCTCTCGCTGACAACCTTAGCATAGACCTGTAAGTTGGCTTTCCCCCAGTGCTTGCATACGCACGCCATTCATTCATTATTCTTCCCTTCCTTTTTCTCTCCGTGTTTCATCCGAGGCTGTAAGTGTGCGCATGCTCAGTAGAAAACGGGCGCTTGCTATGATTTCAAACGAGTGACGTTTCGTTTCACGAACAAATTAGATTGCGTTACTTTTGGTTTCGCTTTCTCATTTGTTTTCCGAATACCGGTGGCTTTTGAATTTGGACAATTGTTTTAAACCTCTCGCTTAATTACTTTTACGGGCCCCGTAGCGATGTTTATATACTGTCTCCCTTAATTTTTTTAGGCAGTTAAAGTTCTGACGGGATGTCCGAAACAACGATGTCGATATCTGGTTGTAGTTGTGCCATTTTTTTATCAACGAAGTTTTTGTTCTTTAGTGTTCATATGTTCAGTTCATATGCGATATTCTCTCGGGAATTTTTTTAATCTAAGTGCTGGTATTTTCAAGAACAATTTACGGGTGATCAAAATTGAAAAATATTCATCTTCATCTAAAAATATACTTAAATAAAGATTGATTTAATCTCAAGAAAGTGTAGTTCCTGTCTCTTCCTCAACACTGCTTGTTTCAAGTAAGATCTTTTCAATTTTCTCCTTTTAAAATGACCTAAAAGAACTAAGTGTAGGGTTATTGTCTCCATTTCTAAAAGAAGAATTTTTTACAACAAACTATTTCCAAAATACGATCACAACAATTTGTGAATATTCTAATATTCACGTCACAATTCTTGGTGCCGACTTTGGAGAAATTCTTGAAAAATGCACCCTGGAATTATGAGAGACAGAAATACTTATTTAATTAAAAAAAAAAAAATAATAATATGTTATAATGCTGTGATATTTTAATATTTTAGTCTGAAGCTGTTACTTTTTTTGAAGAGTTTATTTCAATATATTATTTTGTTGAACTTATATTTGTATTTGGGGAACAAATTGCTCATTTTTATGTACTTTGAAGAGATTTTTTTTCTGTTCTGAGAAGTAAATGGTAGGAAATATCTCCTTTTATTTTTGCAGAGCATGATTTTTCTTTCGATTGTATGAAGTGATGGAAGATATTTTTGTTCTTAGTATGCAAATATTTTTACAATGACCTATAATTTTAGATTGTTTGAAGGGGCATATGGCAAACATTAAGGCACAATTTATTAGAACTATTGATGTATTTATATATTGTTGAGATTAGTAATTTATTTGAATACTGTTTGTTTGAATTATTGCATTATTTTTGAATTTTGTTGTATTTATTCATCATGACGTCTAAAATTAAACCTCTAAGAATAATAGTGACACCTTTTTCGGGTGATCCCGAACTTTTAGATTTTTTTGCTGAGCAAGTTAAGGCGACCATTTCTTATTCTAACTGGAGTAATGAACAGGCACTTATTTTTCTCAAATCTAAACTCTCTGATCAGGCATTAAAATTTTATGTTTCCTCTAATGCATGTAAAAAGGCAACTTTTCCTGAAGACTTGTTTGATATTTTTAGAAAACATTTTAAGACTGAGTCAGCTACCTCCATTGCTCTTAAATACAATAGTATAAAGTTTCTACCTTCAGAATCTATCCGGAATTTTGCTACAAGGTTAGATGATGTTCGTAAACATTTTCCTCAGTTGCCTGATCCCTCCATTGAACAGATTCTAATATCAAAATTCACTGATCTCATCCCTAATAATTTAAAAGTTCACATTCTTACACAACACATAGATTCGTTTGACAAAATGATTGAAGTTGCTGCTTCATATCAAGAGATTCTGGATTCTGTTCAAGCACCTATAATTTCTAATTCGGTCCCACCTTCATACAGTATGTTACATAACTTACATGAACAACCTGAGGATTCTCTGTCTCATAATAGTCATTCTGCGGACTCATCGGAGGTGTGTAACAAACCTCACACAGCTACTTCAGATGATAACTCATCTTGCGATACAGAGTCCAGGCACAATTCTTCCAAAAACATAAGACTTAGTCATCATTTCAAACATTCGTATAAACGAATTATTTGCCAGTGGTGCACAAGACCTGGACATTCAGCAAACAGATGTTTCAAATTGAAAGCAAATTTAGCTTCCAAATCAAAACAAGCATCTTTTAAAAAACGGCATCACAACTCCTCAGATGATAAACCACATTCATCCGACTCTCGACATTCTTCCTCTAAAGTTTCGACCTCCCGTCAGAACTACTCAAATAAAAATCCTCATAGGTACTGACACGATTTGGGGAGAAGTGGGTGTGGAGCTGCTTCACCCCTGTGTCATTTTTCTCCACAGTATAACTCTCAAGCTGTCTCTTTCAATAATGTAAATTCTGTTAAAGACCTTGCTGTTCCCGTTTTTCAATGTGAAAGAACATTCTATAATTCAAACATAACTCCTGAATGTTTTCAAGAGTTATCTCCAGACATAAATACTCAACTTCCGTCCTTTAATGGTTTTTCTGCCTTAAGTCGTGACTTTACGCCTTTTCAAGTCCAGAATGATATTATTGTACCACGGTCTCCATTGACTAAAATTAACTATCCGATTTCATCACAGAGACTTGTGAAATCAGTTGCTAGTCAAACAAATAAAGAAATTCCACTTTTTGCAAACTCTGCTATACAAACAACCTCATCTGAAAATGACATAATCTTTGTTGAGTCCATCGAATTTCTTCTCCATGCGGAAGTTGATCAACCTACCCTTCCAATTATTCAATTAACTATTAACAAGAATCCTGCAAATTTTCTTCTCGATTCAGGTGCAAGCATTTCTCTATTATCAAAATATTATTTTCAACGTATAAAACAGCATGTACATTATAGCAGAATTGCTTCAAATGTAAAAATTACCACGGTAAATTCTGCTATTATTTGTTCTGGTTGTATAAACTTGTCATTTAAGATAGGGAAATTTTTCTACAAACATTCTTTTTTTCTCATTGATATTCCTGAAGATTCTAAGTTTGTTGGTATCCTTGGCTTTGATTTTTTGAAATCTCATAGAGTTGTTATTGATCTACATAATAGCCAAATTAAGATAAATAATAACCTACTTGACATCTTAGACTCTGTTTCTGCTCAAGAGGTTGATCAAACACAGGATTTACAAGTCAACACTTTAACTCAAAAGAGGTCTCTACCTGAATCTTCCAATAAAAATGTATCAGTGTCTGTTAATTCTAATAATAAAGTACATAGTTCTCTTCCTTCCAATAATTCTTGTTATTCAAGAAAGAAAGTCGTCATTCCACCTGACAGTACTGTATATGTACCTGCGGTGTCTTCCTTTCATTCTTGTGATCAATTTTTGTTTGAACCAAAGGACTATGAATTACCAACTTGTGCATATCAATCCATAATTTCTGCAGAACTTAGCTCGAAATCTAAAAATGCTAAAAACCTCAGTAGTTACTTTTATATTCCTATCACTAATAATGCTGAAGAACCCATTCACATTAATAAAGATTCAGTTTTGGGAACAATTCACGAGATAGATGAAATTCAAGAAGATTTTGATACTCAAAATATTAGTTCTCCCCATGAAATTAATTTAATTCAAGCTTCTACTGACATTTTAAAGTTAAGAAAATCAGAGTTTAAACTTAGTAATTTTAGCCTAAATCATCTACTTCCATATCAGAAAACAGAATTACAAAATTTATTAACTAAATATGATACAGTGTTTTCTTCTTCCTTGAAATCTTTGGGTCAAACGGACAGAGTTATACCTCATATCCAGTTTATCTCAGATGTTCCTGTTAAGACCCTGCCCTTCCCTGTGCCACAATCTATCCAAGAAGAGGCAAAACAGCAATTGGACACGTTAGTTGATGCAGGAATTATTGAAAGAAGTATTTCCGAATGGGCATGTCCAATGCTTATGGTTAAAAAGAAAGCATCCTCTCCAAATGAAAAACCAAAATTTCGAATGGCCCTGGATCTAAGATTAATTAATACCATGATTCGTAGTTCTTCTTACCCATTACCTAGAATTGATACTATTATTAACAATATTTCTAAATTTAAATACTTCACCACATTAGATTTTCCATCTGCATATCATCAGATAAATCTCCCAGAAGAATTTCGCAAGAAACTCTCTTTTACTACCGAATGGAGTACTTATAGTTTTTCTCGTTTAATGTTTGGACTCAGATCCGCAGCCTCTTCATTTCAAATGTTAATTGATGCAATAATCGAAGAAAGTAAATTACAAGGTGTTTATGCATATCAGGATGACATTATTGTTGCTGGTGATTCATTTCAAGAAATGATTCACAAATTAGATGTTTTGTTTTCAATTTTACAGAAACATAACCTTACCTTGTCTCCTGCTAAATGCAAATTTCATCAAACAGCCATAGATTACCTTGGTTTTCATTTGCAGAATCATACTATCCAACCAGTGTCTTCTAATATAACCAAAATTACATCTTTTCCAGCTCCAAAAACTAAGAAACACTTAAAAAGATTTATTGGTCTATGTGGTTTTTATCGCAGACTTATTCCCAAATATTCTAAACTTATGGATCCACTAATTAAACTTACCTCTCCAAAGGTTCCTTTTACATGGACGCCAGATCATAATAAAATTTTTACAAAAGTTCAAAACATTTTTTTCTCAAAACCTTTTCTCTCCTTGCCTGATTGGTCCAAACCATTTTACCTCAATACAGATGCAAGTGGTATAGCTATTTCCGGTGTCCTTCTACAAAAGCGAAATGGTCATCTACTACCTGTGAGTTATTTTAGTAAATCTTTATCTCCTTCAGAAAGAAAATATCCTGCTCTGAAGCTAGAATTGATGGCAATTGTGAAGTCAATTAATGCATTTAAATTTTTTCTGTATAATAGACATTTTACGATTTTAAGTGACAGCAAACCTATTGAACATTATAAGTCTACTAGTTCACCAGTTGATCTGACTACGAGATGGTTGGTTGACCTTTACAATTATGATTTCACCTTTCAATATCTTAAAGGCGAGAGTAATGTGTTAGCAGATTATTTCTCTCGTGAAGATTTTACAAATAATTCTCAAGATCTTAACACTAACCCTGCTTTAATAAGAGATAAAAATATTCTTCCAGTCACTACAAAGTCACCAACTATTGAGTTGCATCACATAGATGATCAAAACCAACAATCTCAAGACCCAAAAATGGAAATTTCTGAGTCCACATTCCTCTGTGAACAGCGTAAGGATCCTAAAATAATGAAAATAATTGACTCCATAACTTCAGATAAACCTAATCCTAAGTTCAAAAATTATTTTATTCATCCTGATACAGGTTTACTTATGATAAAACGTATATTCTTACAACCTGAAAATTCACCACATATTAAAATTATTGTGCCTCATATTTTAAAGTCAAAAATCTTGCATATTTGCCATATGCCTCACTTTGGTATTGGAAATACTTATAGAAGACTACTCAAAAAATTTTACTGGTCAGGAATTTATAAAGATACAAAAAATTTTGTTCTGTCCTGTGAGTTATGCGTTAGACATAAACCACGAAGAATACCTGCAGCACCATTACAAGAGATGTTTATCCCTTCTAAACCTGGTGAGCTCGTCTCAATGGATTTCCTAGGCCCTTTTTCGAATAAATTTTATGTGCTGACATTCCTGGATCATTTCTCAAAACATATAGAATTATACCCGATCAAGATTGCTACTGCTCAGTCTGTTGTTAAATCCCTGACCAACTACATCACCACCTATGGTCGTCCGGCTTCTTTAATGTCTGATCTGGGCCCTCAATTTAATTCACAAGTATTTGATAATTTTACGGAGAGCCTCAAGATCAGTATTGTTCATTCATCCTCTGGGCATCCTCAAACGCAAGGATCATCAGAGAGAATAAATACCAGCATTAAGTCATCAATTGCTACATTAGCTCAGGAGGGATATAATTTTCAACAGTCCCTAATGATACATAAAAGCCTATATAACGACACAATACATTCTTCAACTGGATACTCACCATCTTTTCTGCATTTTGGCAGATCTATATCCAATATTTTTGATCTTTTCGATTATCCTGATCTGGAAGCGTTATCATATCCATACGATTACTATCAGCATATGTCAACAATGAAACATGTGTACCAGAAAGTTTATGGAAACATGAAAGAGGCTCAACAGTTACGTAATCAACGTCAACATAAACGTGCTCATCTACGAAAGTTCCAGTGTGGTGATATTGTTTACATTAGAACTAATGATGCATTCAAGCCAAGAAACATTGGTCCTTATGTTGTGATAAATGTAATTTCAGATGTGCTTCTTTCTGTTAGGGTTTTAGAAGATGAACTGGACAAGCCTTTCACAATAAATATTAATAGAGTAATACCTGTACAGAAACGCCAACAACACTTAGTGTTGCAAAGTCCTCATCAGATTACACCTCTACCCCACAGCTATAATTTACGAAAAAGACATTAATATTTGCATTTAAATATGTATTTTCATAAATATTAATAGTTAATTTTTTTTTTGTATTTATTTTTAGGTTTATGAGTAGTTGCACCTGACAATGTGATGATGTTAAGGCAATAGTTTGTTCACCTAGTATTCTAAGTTCTAGTAAATTTCATTTAATTTTAGCAAAAACATGATGGTAATATCTGTTCTAGGTTATCTGTCTATTCCTTTTTATTTTTTTTGGTACCATGTTTCTCATTTATAAATTGACATGATCAAGCTTATTACATAGAAATGTATAATGATTTTGATAGTATATTTTTAATTTTTTTTCTTTTTTGGAGATCTCCACCTTTTTTTTATTTTTATACAGCAATATATATATATATATATGTACCATACCTAGGTTGATGAATTTTGAGTAATTATGTTAAATATTTTTGTTGAAGAGTAATATATTGATGTTGACTTTTTTTATTTTAGAGATTATACTTGTTGTTTACTGTTGTTGATATTATTTTGATATACATTTTATCTAATATGTTAATGGTAGTGAGTAGCTATATAAATATCTTCAATGAGTAAACAAATTATACTAGTACTCTTGATTTATGAGATACTTTGATTGATGAAAACTTGAATAGCTGAAGATGTAAGTTATTCTATAATACTCTTGGTCGACCAATTTTACTTATTATAGCTGCAACTGTTATTTTATATTATTCGAATAATACATGTTTCATGATATCTCTTGACAGCAAAGTTGTTTGCTTTTTTTGGTGAAATATTAATGTTTAATATTTTTTTTGATATGAGATCTTTTTAAAGATATACTACGTGCACAATTATTTTTATGGCATGCCACATGTAAATAATTGGAATACTCATTCTAAATGTACATATTTATATTGTATATACTACATTGATGTAACATTTATGTATTCCTTTTCCTTCTCTTTTTCCTTTTTGATCACCACGTTTTATTTGTAGGGCTTGTTAATTGGCTTTCAAAATTTTGATTTCCCCATCCTGATGCAAAAGGTCACCTTTTTACATCTGTCTGGCACATCAAAATTTTATTCGACGTTGGGGGGTATTGTGAGATGAAATCTCACATTTTTTTCCACCTATTCACCGGTCTGCATCTGTGACGGTGTCGCGGCCGTGCTTTTGTTTTTTTTTGTTTCTTTTTTTTTTCTCCCGTCTCTCTCGCTGACAACCTTAGCATAGACCTGTAAGTTGGCTTTCCCCCAGTGCTTGCATACGCACGCCATTCATTCATTATTCTTCCCTTCCTTTTTCTCTCCGTGTTTCATCCGAGGCTGTAAGTGTGCGCATGCTCAGTAGAAAACGGGCGCTTGCTATGATTTCAAACGAGTGACGTTTCGTTTCACGAACAAATTAGATTGCGTTACTTTTGGTTTCGCTTTCTCATTTGTTTTCCGAATACCGGTGGCTTTTGAATTTGGTCAATTGTTTTAAACCTCTCGCTTAATTACTTTTACGGGCCCCGTAGCGATGTTTATATACTGTCTCCCTTAATTTTTTTAGGCAGTTAAAGTTCTGACGGGATGTCCGAAACAACGATGTCGATATCTGGTTGTAGTTGTGCCATTTTTTTATCAACGAAGTTTTTGTTCTTTAGTGTTCATATGTTCAGTTCATATGCGATATTCTCTCGGGAATTTTTTTAATCTAAGTGCTGGTATTTTCAAGAACAATTTACGGGTGATCAAAATTGAAAAATATTCATCTTCATCTAAAAATATACTTAAATAAAGATTGATTTAATCTCAAGAAAGTGTAGTTCCTGTCTCTTCCTCAACACTGCTTGTTTCAAGTAAGATCTTTTCAATTTTCTCCTTTTAAAATGACCTAAAAGAACTAAGTGTAGGGTTATTGTCTCCATTTCTAAAAGAAGAATTTTTTACAACAAACTATTTCCAAAATACGATCACAACAATTTGTGAATATTCTAATATTCACGTCACAGGGGGGGGGGGGGTAGTGGAAGTAACAGGTCTAAAATTGAATGCCTTGTACAAGTTTTGTATGTAAAAAGTAACTCACTTTGTAATTTTAAATTTAAAATAAAATTATTTTATAATTACTTTTTATTACTGATAAACCCTTTTTTACGGACGCCTGACGGCGCCCATAAACCTTCTGTGGCGCCCAACTATTTGAACACATTGGGGGGGGGGGGGGGGGTGGAAGCTACGTCCCTGCTTTTAACTTCGAAATCTACCTGCATCTGTAGGCCAAGCCAGCAGGGATTTTTTTATTTGTTTTTGTAACTGTATTTAAATATTGATTGTATTACATATATCTCTTAATTTTGAAAAGAAATTTTCATTATGTGTATAAACTAACATTTTGGAGAAAAACACAAAATATTTTCTTGTATGTTATCTTTCTAATTTTTAATGCCCTTGGTTATATCACACTGCACTTATTCAATTGTACAAATAATGCATATTGGTTGAAGAAAAATAATATAAATTTGTAAATACAGAATCATTCAAATTTTACTTAACAGTATAATGTATATTAATGATAGAATGTAAATACATACAGTGTCTTTTTCTCTAAATTGTGTCCCAGTAGTGCAACAGTATCATATTTACCACTTGTTAAAAAAGTGGAAGATCCAATCTATAATAATAATAATAAAGTTTACAACGATGTTTTGGTCATGTTCAATTTTAACAGTAAAAATCATCAAAACATACATCATAGTAAATACATGAATGTAAGTTTTGTAAATATATTGCTAAAAATTACAATGACATAATATCTGAGCACGGCAAAGCAGCTTTACAAAGTAATAGCATTAAAACTAACACCTTTATTTTTTCACTGAACGTGTAGCATTTATGTATGTAGTAAAATGATGTAGATTACTTGATGTTAGAATTCTCTGTTCCAATACATAATTTGCAGCAACGGGCAAGGGGCAGAGTAGGGAAATTGCCACAGTCTGGATTTTTAAATTTAATTAACTAAATTTTCACTTTTTCTGGTGATTAAAAAAAAAAAAAAAAAATACTGTAAAGGTGTATTCTTTTCAAGTGACTTAAATTTATTAAACACTAACAGAAACAGGAACATTTCTTTTGTCGGTAGGGGTGGGGGGCTGCCCCTTGAACCCCCTGTAGCAGACAATTTTTAGTTCTGGTTTTCTTTTGTAATCATGCGTTCAAAAAATATCTTAAATAGGGAGTTCAGGATGATGGAACTCCCTGACAAAAAAAAAAAAAAAAAAAGAGTAATAACTGTTTGAATTCTTTATTTGGAAAATAGCCAGCAGAAGTTTACTTTTGGATTTTTTGTATTTTTATTTTCTACATTTCTACATTATTTTTTATGTTGAATTGCTTAAAAGTTGTCTCGCATGGGGTGTATGTTATTTTCAGGGTTTTTATTTTAGTAAGCACTTCAATACCACTATTTCTAAATAATAATCTGTCTTATTCAACCATAGAATATTTTCTATGTAAATAAAGCAAAGATTGCTATTCAGAAATAGTAATAGTAAAGTGCTTTCAAATATAATGACCATGGGAATTCCCTTAAAAATAACATGCACCACGCCCCCTCCTAAAAAAAGCAATCAGCAGCTACTACTGTGTAAAGCTTCTTAGTTTAAATAAAAATGGAATCTTGAATAATTGGTTTAAAAATGATAAAAAGAGGAAACATACCTTAACATCTATAGCAGCAATATGCTTGAATCGACCAAGGTTACCTTCAGGTAAGCCAGATAATCTCAAAAAGTAAGTTTTGGCATCAGATGCAAATACCGCCTTTGACAGTTCAACCCAACCATGGCCATGGGCATCAACTTGAAAATTCTAAATAGAAAATAAAGTTTTTCTTTTACACAATTATATTAAAGAACATATTTTTAGTAAGCATGTTGGCAATTAATTTCAAATATTGTAAAAAAAAAAATTTCAGATCAATTTTCTTAAACTACACATGCCTAAATCATCCACTAACACCCCCCCCCCCCCCCACTCTTCCTCACTATTTATTTTGTTTACATGAATCTAATATGCCAATTAAAACAACTAAAATTCAAACTTCAAAGCAGAAAATATATATACTGATTTTTGAACAATATTTGACTGCTTTCAAAGTTAAAAATTCTTACCATAGATAATGATCATACTTTTTTACGTATGCTGCATGTTTTCCCTCTTTCCCTCACTATTTATTTGAAAATCAAGATGTGTGTCATATATGAGTGTTTGGGAATTATCTGCATATATGACCACTGGTCACTATATCAAAATCATTGGGTAGCAATTTTGTTTTAAATTTAGAAAACCATGAAATAATTCATTGTGAATACTGAACAATTTTATTATAAAGTGTTAGATTTTAATAGAGTAAAATCTGTTTGAAATGTTTTCTCCTATTTACTGCTAGGTCAGATATTTAATAAATCTGCCATTAAACATTTTGCATAAATCAGATTAGTAAAATATAAGACATAAAATATTTAAAAAAAAAATAATAAATAAATAAATGAGTACAAATTTCAATCTGCAATTTTCTTTCATTCATATTATTATTAATAAATAGTTTCAGGAAAATTCAATTGTTGAGAAATGTATTTTTTTTTTTTTTTTGGAAAACTTTTAATTATACCAGGAAATTTCTGATCCCCATCTCCCTAAACAATTTGTTGTTTCATTAATTAGATAATCGTAACTCTATAGAATTCTGTATCTTAAATCTTCAAATAATTAAAATGTTGACTTTCTGATAATGGCATTAATAATTAGTTTGAATAAATTTTCATAGATATTTTATTAATTACTAGCCAAAGTACTTTTCGTTGCCGTAATTTTAAGAGTTTGTTTTGAAAAACCAATCTCAAAACTTAACGTACAACATAAAAAATAAAATAAAATAATAACAGTTGAAGTGTTGTACACATGAATCAAATGAAAACCTAATATAAAAATGTATAAATTTATATAACAGACGCAAAATAATACAGCTATAAATGAACTTATTTCCATTCATCATTGGAGCAATAATGTTAAAATACGCCAATATTTCCATAATCGAGTTTGTACCATGTTTCAAGTCATTTTTTCACACTTATATGGCGTTATATATTCACCACGTCCCTTATATTTCCCATATGACATAATATTCCATTTTTTTAATTTGTCAAATTAATTAAATAATTATAATTTTTCACATGGAAATCATAAAACACAAAAATTATGACATAACATTCACTTTTATTTTTAATTCGTCAAACTGTTTATTTTCCTTTCATTTTTCACGTGAAAATATTGCAGTAGAAAAGTTATGATGTAATATTTCCTTTTTTTAAAATTTGTCAAACCATTTATTTCATTTTTTCATGTGGAAATCTTGCAATAGAAAAGTAATTGTTGTGATAAGAATTTTATTATGGATTTTTAATTGTTAGCAACAGCTATAATGAAAAATGTTTAAATTTGATTGGAAATTGCTGTTAAATTTGTGGTTTTTTATTAATAAAAAATTAGTTATAAGTTATTTTGATTCTGGATTACTTTAGTTGAGTCGGCCATATTTTAATACACATGTATGTAACATTTCACAATTCTGGCTTCCAAACTGTGGATTTGTATAGCATTACAGACAGACAGGCAAATTTTCATTTTTATATATTAGATTGATAATCAATTTATTTGAAAATGACTACTTGAGCCCTACTTATAATTTTTTAATTGCTTTGCCTCCAAACTTAGGTTGATATGCAAGAATGCTATTTAATGTTTAGTTGAATGATACAGATATTCAAAGAGAATGATTTTAAGTACAGTCGGCTCTCGTTAATTCGAAATCGGATAAATCGAATCTTCGCTTAATTCGAACTAAACATGAAGTCCCGAAATTTTCAATAGCAGAATAACGTTAAAACTTTTCATTTATTCGAACTCTTTTTCTCTTGACTTCGTTTAATTCAAACTAACGAGAATTCCATTTTTTCATTTTTCCTTACTTTCTCACGGGCTTCAGATCCTTGAAATAACTTTCTTTCTTTCATTTTTGTCAGAATTGTTCTGAACTAGTATAATAATTCCATGCATTTGAAATCCGCTTTCTTAGCGCGCCCTGTCTGTCCATCAATGACACATTCGCCCTTTCTTCTATTGTGCTTTTTTTAATCCCTTCTGTAGCATTTGACTCAGTGACATTCCAAGAAATTCACTGAGTGGACATCTGTTAAAGATAGGGGAAACCTGTTTTATCACTACATTCTACTTTCACTCTGGGGATCGAATTTTTCAGTCAATGGTTTTACTTACTGCTAAATTGTTTTATGAGAAAGTAAAAGATCTTGTTTCTTTAAAATATGGCTCCACGTGGAAGTTATAAATCGTTAACTCTAGAAGCCAAAGTGGAAATTATTAAAAAGGTAGGATGTGGCCAATCTAAGACAGAAATTGCTGCAGAATATGGAATAAAAAAGAATACGCTGTCTACTTACTTGAAAAATAAAGAATTCATCCTGAAATCATGGGAAAAGGAAAGATTTGCTAAAGGACGAAAACGTATGAGAACAGCCGCCCATGAGGATTTAGAGGAAGCTTTACTGTTATGGATAAAAGATGCATTGGCAAGAAATGTACTTTTGAGTGGACCTATATTGGCAGCTAAAGCGAAAGAACTTGCACTACTCATGGGTATTAAAAATTTCAATTGCAGCGAAGGATGGCTGACACGTTTTAAGCAGCGAAATAACATCGTACACAAAACTGTGTGTGGTGAAAGTAGTGCTGTAGACCTCGCTGCTTGCAATGAATTCTGCGAAAAGCTACCCGAACTTATTTCTACTTATGCAATGAAAGACGTGTTTAATGCCGATGAAACAGGGTTGTTTTATAAACTTCTTCCTAATAAGGCTTTAACATTTAAAGGTGAAATGTGCACAAGTGATAAACTTAGAAAAGACAGGATAACTGTGATGGTAGGTGCCAATATGGATGGAAGTGAGAAGTTAAAATTGTTAGTTATTGGTAAATCAACTAATCCACGTTGCTTCAAAGGAGTTAAAACACTGCCTGTTGATTATGTGGCAAATGCCAAAGCCTGGATGACGCATGAGATCTGCATCAGTTGGTTAAAAGAACTGGATAAAAAATTTTCTCGTGAAAACAGAAAAATTCTATTGCTGCTAGATAATGTGCAGAGTCATTGTAAACTACCAACACTGAGCTCTATAAAGATTGAATATTTATCCCCTAATACTACAGCCCAACTGCAACCGATGGACCAAGGAATAATTCAAAATTTAAAAACTCATTACCGTAAAAGGGTTCTAGAACAAATTTTATTTTTGATTGACCTTAAAGAAAGCTACGACATAACATTACTCACGGCCATCAACGATTTATATGCAGCGTGGGACGCCATACAACCTGAAACAATAGAAAAATGCTTTCGACATGCCGGATTTATCCATCCATCTAAAAAGAGTGGTTATAATGCAAATGACGAAAACGACAGACCTTTTGAAGAAATAGAATTTCCAAACTTTTCTGAAAAGTTCCAATGCGATATTACATTCGCAGAGTATGTAGCAGCCGACAATAGTTTAGAAGTATCTGGACCCTTAACTGTAGAAAAAATTGTTGAAACAATTCACGAAAAATGCAATGAGGAGATGGAATCGGATTCTGGTGATTCTGCTACTATGTCCCAAGTGCTTTCCTTACCCACAGAAAAGTCAACTGCACAATCAATTGAGTGTTTGCGTACATTTATCTTGATGCAGCCGTCATCAGACAAAGAATTTAACTCTTTGTTACAAATAGAAAAACTGGCTAAAAAGTCAAAAATTAATAGGACTAAGCAAACAACAATTGATAATTTTTTTCATAGAGATGATAAATAAGTGTAAATAATTTCTTAAATGTTCATCTAATTTCAGGTAAGAAAATTATAGTACAATTAAAATTTAATTTTAAATGCCGTTGTTCTATAGTGTATTATTAATTTTTATGTTTTATTTATATTATTTTAATGTTATTAATTATTTTATGTATTTATATCTTTTAATTTAATATTAAGTCATTCTAACGATAACATCCAAAATTAAAAAAAAATACTATAACATTAATTCCTTTGTAATAGTACCCCTTTAAACATGTTTTCTCTCATACTTTCCATAATTCGAACTCTGGATAACTCAAACATTTCTTGTGGTCCCGACGAGTTCGAATTAACGAGAGCCGACTGTATAATTATCAGGGTTGGAAAAAAATCATGACTTTTTAAAAATATAAAAAAAAATCAGACTTTTTAAAAATTTTTTTAGAATTCTATTTTTAATTATTGTGTTTCTATGTTTTTACAATACATGGAGCAGTTTTTTATAATAAATAACTAAAAAAGAATAAATAATATTTATAATTTATAAAAATAACATAAGAAATAATTATATAGTTAAGAAAATACTATATTCTAGTTACTGATTGGTACTAAAAATTAAACATCTAGGCTTTAATCTAAAGCCATTCTATTATTTTGTAATTGAATTGTGCACACTAAATAAGAAATAAACTTAAATATGTTGTAAATGCACAGAAAATGGTAAAATTTAAAAAAAAAAAAACAAATTAAATATTCATTTAATACAAGCTATTTATTAAGGAATAAAAATCACAATTAATTCAATATTTTTTAAGCAAATAGAAATAAATCAGGGATTTAATTGTTTGAGCAAAAACACTAATTTAGAAGGTTTGTCCACTCCTAATTTATTACGAAACCTTGAATGAACTAGTCCAAAAAAAGAAAATTGTCTTTCTAATCCGGCATATGAAGCTACGGCTGTTGTTATTTGGTAAATAAATTCAATTTCAATTTCGTTGATTCCCTCTTTACCTCCCATTACATAAAAGGACTTCCACCAATCATAATCTGTCATAATATCTGAAACTTTTTTCTCAGGCAATGGTAATTTTTGGAATGGGCCATTTTTTGCTTGAAAATGTGCTACAGTAGTGAGAAGATTTGAACAATTTTCTTTAATGAATGCCAAACCTTCATTATTTTTCTCTACACTAAGTGAAATTTCATTTCGATTTAAAACAGAGGGACTTAATAAAACTAAAGAATGAATTCTAAATATAACTGAATTCTAAATCTGAATACATTCTAAAGATGAAAAAATAATTTAAAAGAGTGTTTATGATTTTTTTTATTTCACAATTTATCCATAAATATTTAAATATTAGGAAAAAAAGGGGGAATCTAAAAGTAGCAAATAGTAGACCAATTTTTTTCTTTAGTAGCCCAGTTTTAAAAAATAGTAGTCTCGAGTGTTGAAAAGTAGCCGATTCGCTACTTGTACCCCGATCTGGCAACACTGGTGGGAATTGCTACAAACAATATTTTACTCTTTGCTTCCTACCACTTTGAAACAAGTTTATTACAAAAGAAGGATTAGGAGGGGGACACCTGGACTTAACCTGCACTTGCCACATTCTTTCTGATAGCAATCCTGGAAATACCAGAAAAACACATGCTGCTTATTTACACCCACTTCTTATTTCTCTGCTAACTAAAAAAACAACCTCTGCAACTCTCTGCAACATTAAAAAAAAAAAAAAAATGATTTAAATCAAATGATTTTTTTTTAAAATCAGCTAATTTAGAATCATGCCAACCCTCACAATTATTATATCCAGAACAATCTAAAAATCACAAACTGTTCTCAACTCATAAGGGAACAACTTTTGGTAAAGCTTGCACCTAGCATTGAGATCTGGTGCATTTTATAGACTTATAAAATTCTAAAGTCAGATTACTGATAAAAATTTTCTGCAAAAATCGTATTAGATACATATTTGTATACATTTAATTTAAAAGTAATGAATTTTTAATTGTTAATTTCATGCCAAAAGAGAGTTAAATCAGCAAATATGGTGCTATGAATCCAAACCACTAGTCAAACTATGACATTGGGCCAGGATTGCCGAGAAAAATTTGATGGTAACGAATAAAGCCAATTTAGTGCCACCAAAAATTCAATAATAATGCTGCATTTTTTCAAAATGAAATTCATAAGCTCTTGAAGGAATTTTATAACTTTTTCAATATTTTATTCTTATTATCAACTAATTTGTATTTCAAAGTACTTAAAAAACTATGTTAATTATTCGATAAATGGTCTCAAAATTTGCATTTTCAGAAAATTCATCTGCTTCGAAATCAATAAATACGATTTTTGAAGACAAATTTTATTGGTTCTTTTGGCCTAGAGGACTATAAAATGCAAAAGGTTTCAGAACTAGGTGCGAGCTTAATCATAAGTGCTTGCCTTGTCAGATTAATTTTGATATAGTTCATAAATAAGGAAGTGCTTACTTTTTTACAAGTCCATCCATCATTCTCTTGGCACAAACTGATAACTGAAGAATTTTGAGATCTTTTGAGCCAAACGATAGATACTGCACTGCTGTCAAGCCACTGGACATCAGTAAAATAGTAGTCTCTAAAATAATAAATAAACATTTGTAATTTTTTTTTTTAATTTTTGAAAAAAAAAAAAAAAAAAAAAAAAAAATACAGAATTTTATGTGCAAGATGTGGAATTACAGGGCCTACACTAATAATTGTACATTATTATCAAACAAATTAGTGCTCAAGTGGAAAATCCTTAGTCAAATTTTGTATGCTTAGCCAAAACTGACATTTTTATATCAGAAGCATTCTTCAACTTTTACGCTAATTTTTGGAAGCCATATTACACTATAATAAAAATTACAGCATAACATATATTAGAACAAACATTCAATATAAATTAAATAATTACTTACAAAGAGTGTACAGATAAAAAAAAGTCTAAACTATCTATGCAAAAAAAACCTTTAATTAACACAGAGAAAAAAATTATTCTGTTATACAGTCAAATCCTGCTACAGTGAACCCTCAAGGGACCTAAATTTAAGTCCACTATATCCGTTTCGCAAACAATTTTAACTAAATGGTTCCAAATTCCTCCCTTGAAATACACATTATTTAAATAAATGACCAATAAAATAAAATACAAAATGACTGAAAAATAATAAAAAAAAACATGTTAACTTATTTTTATTATTTATCTAAATTTAATCCTATATCTAATCCCTTATCTAAATCTAAATCTAAAATCCATCTAAATTTTTTGCATGAGCAGAAATTATTAAATGCCTATTTTTCCTCATGTTACAAACAGTAGATTTGGCTAATTTATAATCCCTGTAGATATCGACTTGATTGCATCCATTTTCAATTTTTCTCAATTTTTCTTATTATGCTCATTTTATTTTGAATGGAGAACGTTTTACATTTACTTCTCGCCATAGTTTAAATTGCTTCTTTAACTGAACTGAGAGTAAAAACAGGATGAAAGGAGGGTTTTTTCAACACTGACCCATGTCCATCCTTTTGACAAATAAGGAGTACACATGCCTACGCGTCTCCCCTGAATTTCCAGGAATGGATATTGCATTCACTGACCTTTTACAGGTACAACATCTGCTGGGGATGGCCTTTGTTTAGGGAGGGTGAAAGGAGATAAAAGAGGCAAACAAGATCGTTAAATTCCAGTCTATGTATGGTTTTAAAAATCAGTATACATATTTATTTTGAAGTAGCAATTTCAAAATCATTACAAAATAATGAAAAAAAATTAGTCAAAGACAGAAAAAGTTCATTATATCCAACCTCCTCATTTTTTGGGGTTCATTATATCCACAAAAAATAACATACGTATGTGTACTGCACAGCATGGGAACAAACATTTCGTTATCTAATCCTTGTATATGTTTTAATGACATCACTTAATAAAAGCAATATCAAAATTGAAATTTTGTGCATTTGGCCCTTCACTATAGATCAAATTGCTAAGATTTTTTAAAGTCTTATTATTTGTCAACAGGAGTTGTACATTTCAATTTACATTGCGGTTTAGGTAAAGCAAATATCCCTTTATTTACTTTTATCAGACCATTTATCAACATAATTATTCAAAAATATCTTGGGACTAACTTTTTTTTTGCATGGGCTATAAATTTGACTCTCCAAAATAAATGATTTTTTGGAAATTTTATGATTTATTCATATTTGGCATGTTGGCGAATAGCTAATGACAGCCCTGAAATAATAAAAAAAACATAAAGTATTTGAATCTAAAATCAGTTAATAAGAATGGATAACCTTTTACATGCACAATTTTAGATTACCCAGAAAAATTACAAAATTTTCATTAAATTTAAAAGTTTAGCATGATAATCAACATTAAGGAAATGAAAAAATAAATAAAATAAAGGTTTTAAAAATTATTTTCTTTTAGAAAAGATTTATTATATTTTATATTAATAGATGAAATAAAATACACACATAAGAATTTTTAAATTTATATTATTTAAAAATATATTTCCTTATTGAAATGCATTTCTTCTTATGTATCTTTCTATTAAAAAAAAAAAAAAAAAAAAAAGTAACTAACACTGTCACTGCCACTGTTTTTTAATTTTTTGTGACCAAAGGTCTTCCTTTGTTAATATTGAGTAAAATACTGCATACAAAAATATGGACATTGGTGGTATTATAGAGAAATGTTTGATAAACATGCTGATGCAGACAGTTTTGAAATCGAAGAATTATTTAAAAAGATATTTAATGTTAAAGTTGGTCAAAATTGCCCTATTAAAAAAATTTTATAGGAGCAAAAACTATACATAGGAATTTAATCCTTTTTAGATCATTTTATACATTACAAGTTCCCGGTGTGCAGACTGCATTCATTTTTTTAATTTGATTCATTTTTTGAGGTTTTATTTCCATTTTAAATTCAAATTTTCAGCATTTCGGGAGATATTTTTTACATATTTTAGTATAGGATGTTACTTCAAATTGTTGCCAATTTTAAAAACAGTGCAAAGAATAATATTTCCTTCAATTTAAAAATTTATTTATGCGTGGCTATTATAAACGGAAAAAAGAAACCCTTTCAAATTAGAATTAAATGATTACGTGTTAAAAGCAGGAGAATATTGAAAATTACATCATAAGAACTATATTTATACTTGAATTTTAAACGAGAAAGAAAATTTTTAAATAAAAAATTCATGATTACACATCAAAAGTCATATTCAAAAGTCATATTCAAAAGTCATAAGGAAATTACGTCATATTTAAAATGACCAAATACTAATGCAAAACAGTTTACATTCAAAAATATATTTGCGAGAGACATTTATTTCATATTTTGAGATAATCTTTTCATTTATTGTTGTGAACTCTAAGACAGTGTAAATAACATTTCCTTTCCAACAACAAAAGTTTTTTTTATGTGAATATTAATAAGAGAAAGAAAACTTTGGTGAAAATTACATCAGATTTAAAACGATACATTTAAAATGACTTATTTAAAAGAACTTTCTTATAGCGTTGTTAAAAAATACCGGGAGACAATGACTCTGTTTACTTAATTTATTTTACATTAGCTTATTTTCTAATTTTTAACTAATTTTTTTTTTATCAAAGATGAAAACAGATATTGTATCTCTTAACAACAGCTTGATTTGGTCTTAAAAATCCCCAATCAAGGGAAAACGAATAGAAACTAGTTTACAGAAAGATCGCCACTGTTTTTTTTTTTTTAAATTATAATTCAATCTTTTTATTGCCTAAAATGATATCACAATACCACACATTTTACATATAGGAAGACAAAAGATTGCTGAGATGCTTTAAATGTTAATATAAAATTGTATTTGTCCTTGGTTTTAAATTATGTTCCTATTTTTAAGCTATGTTCTGAAAATATGATTTTTTAGTTTAGTTTTTTAGTTTGTTCCTTTTTTTTCTTTCCTTCTCAAGAATGGTTTAAATCCATGTAAAATACTAGCAATTTTAATTGCTGAATCACAAATGATCCAAAATCATTTGCGATTTAGCAATAAAAATTGCTAGCATTGTAGATGTATTTAAACTTCTCCTGCAATCTATATTTCTCCATTACTAAGTTAAAAATTCCCTCTCATACAGCATTAGTATAGGATAAGGTTAAAATATGAAACATTAAATATTTTATCATATTTTAAAGCCCTGATAGAGGATAATTTACAGTCAGGATAGGAATCAAAAGAAGAACATTTCAACCAAAAAATAATATTTTCAAAACATAATTTAAAGATAGGAACAAAGTTTAAAAACAGGAACAAATACAATTTTGTAGAAATATTTAGCAGCAGTAAGACTGTTTTCTTAAATTTTAATTCATAAGAAATTAATGAAAAAAAAAGGGTGAAATAAAGTAATTGAAATCCACTAAGAAAATTAAACTAACTGCAACATATGAAAAATATAACTCACACATCTCTGTATTCTTTAGGAGGCTCAACATCGATCAAATCTTTTGTAGATACTAAATCTGCAATATGCATAGTGACTTTTGGATTTGCTCGTCCAGCCTGAAATAAATAAATAAAATGTTGATGAAAAAAGAATCTTCTGTAAACTTATACAGGATTTAGCAAAGAAAAAGAAATATTTGAATAAATTTCTAGGAACAGTCGAACTCATTTAATATAAGCACAGGTAAAACGAGAACATGGTTAAACCGAGAATTTCGCCCATTAAGGATGGTTCATCATTTAAACTATACATGTTAAGATTTTCACACTTTTTACAAACTAAAAAAGCAGAATCATGGCTAATAGGAGTAAAATACTGTCAATTTCAATGCCATTTTTGGCAAAAAAAGTAGAGTTATGAAAAAAATTCCTTTCTTATCGAAGTCTATTCTCTTTCAGCAATAATATTCCTACATCACAACAACTATATGTCAAAATGTAGCAACTTATCAGTTTTACCAGGCAGAATTTCAACCTTCGAGGAGATCCCCCACCCAAGAAAAAGGCAAAAGAATGTGCTGATGGTTTGAAAACCTAAAGAAAAAAAGAGCGAAATAAAGATGTTTCAAATACTACCCCTTATAAGATTTGCAACTGAGCCATGGTAAGGGGCTGTGCATATGTAACGTTATCACTTTAGGGGGGAGGGGGGTCTGGCACATGATAGCATAAGACATCTCTAGGGAGAGGAAGGTGTTTGTCTTTTGATATCATTATCATTTTTGATCCAATAAAAAATTTCTCTTTTTATTTGTAATTTGTTCTTTACACCAAAATTTTCTCTTTTTATTTGTAATTTGTTCTTTACATCAAAATTTTCTCTTTTTATTTGTAACTTATTCTTTACATCAAAAAAGTATACAATCTTTTTTATTCTGTTATCTATTTTTATGAAAATACAAAGTTATTATTAAAATCATTAAATGATTGATTAATTAATTCAATTAATTGATTCAATTATACTATTCTTTTGTCATATGTGTATTATAGGAGCAGATTTCCAAAATTTTTAAGGAGCCAGTGGCTCTTAAACCCAAAAAATGCTGTCGCCACATTGTGGAAAAATTGCAAAAAAGAAATAACGTTCATATGGGAATAAACTCAGGAATTTAAAGTGAAAAATAATTTGTTTAATGTATACACATGTACGACAATGCATAGACTAAATATATCAAATGTGTACATTTAATTTAATCACAAAATTCTTTTAATTTGGGTATAAATTAAGTGCAATATAAATTTTAAACTATGTAAATTTCAGAATATAAAGTTGGGCAATATATAGGTTAAAAAAATATGCTTAAGCTAAGCAACCACGGTAGTGGAGAATATTAGGAAAGCAATATTCCTTATTTTCATTTTGTCCTACAAGAGTACATGTAAAAAAAAAATGAGAATGTGCAAGTATTATTATTTTGCACTGCAAAAATCAAAATACAATTCAAACTCTTGTTTTTTAAGAACACGTAAGAAAAATTATCTTAAAAATTCTTATCACAGACTATTACATGTGATTCTGTTCGGAATTTTCCGAAAATTTAAAACAATCGGTTCCAAAAATTTGGACATAAAAAAATAACGAGAATTTCGACAAATGGTCGCCGAAAAAAATCAATTTCGTCAATCATTCGCAGTAAAAATCTCCAATTTTGCCAAAGGATCGAGAAAAAAATGCAAATTTCATCAAAGGATTGCAAAAAAACCTGCAAATTTTGTCAAAGAATTGCGAAAAACAGGAATTTCATCAGAGGATTGCAGAAAAAATTTGAATTTCATTAAAGAATCCCGAAAAAAATCTGCAAATTTTGTCATGATCACAAAAAAAAAAAAAACCAAACACTGATTTCATCAAAGGACCACGGAAAAAAAACGCTAATTTTGTCAAAAAAAAAAAAAAATCGTAAAATATCTCCCACAAATTTCGTCAAAATAATCGTGACCAAAATGGGCAATATTCCCGTTTTTTTCTCCGACTGGTTGACGAAATTCAATTATTTTGACTGTTGGATATTTACAGTTTTGTTTTTGAGAAGGGATGATTAAATATGCTCTTTTTTTTTCTCTCTCCTTTGACCGATTGACAAAACTCACGTTTTATTCTATCGACCAATTGACGGAAATTGTATTTTTTTTCTATCGAACTATTGACCAAAATCGGGTTTTTTTCCTATCGACCGATTGACGAAAATCACGGTTTATTTCACAACAGATTGGCGAAATTTGCAGTTTTGTTTCATGAACGATTGATGAAATTTATGGTTTTATTTGGCTAGTGATCAATGAAATTTGTCAGATTTTTCCATGACATTTTTTACAAAGTTCATGATTGATCTAGGAAAGTCCCGATTTCTTTTCATGACTGATTGACGAATTGATTTTGTGAAAATCTGTTAAATAAATAAATAAAAATTCGAGGAATTCTTCTAATTCGTAGAAGAATCGCATGTCGATATGTATTTAATAGATAATAGTTATTTAATAGTTGATAATAGATACCTGTAAAAACATACATGAATAATGCCAGAGCTACAAATTTAATGAATGGAACCCTAATGCATTCTTTTCTCGGCTCAAATTTTTCTGTGTCACAAGCTAATTGTGATATACCACTAATGTCAAATTAATTCTCGGCGCACATCAAACGTCATTTTTTTCCTCGATCCCACAGACATCGCAGTTTTTTAGAAAAAAACAATAAATTTACGATTCCTCGGAAACATGGCGTTTGTGTTTAATCACATTTTTAATTATGGACAATAAAAAAAAAAGAAAAGCAGTAAATATCGTGGGGTTATGGAGGAGACATAATCCCGCGATTGATAAGAAAAAAATAATAATCCGAAAATCATTTGGTGAAAAAGGAGCATCCCTATAAACAAGTATGGCGACTTAG
The DNA here is from genome assembly GCA_963932465.1 of Maratus speciosus. NCBI lineage: Eukaryota > Metazoa > Arthropoda > Arachnida > Araneae > Salticidae > Maratus > Maratus speciosus. Next base: position 89,821,924 of record OZ010786.1, on the reverse strand, counting down.
ATGCCGAAAGTTAGTCACCAAAGGAAAAAATTTAGTCGCCATATGGTGACTAGCGACCGTGAATCTGCATCTATAATGTGTATGCATATATAATCCACTGTTCAAGAAACCAGGTGAGAAGTATGTTTGAAATTATACTTTTGTTTACCAGTAAAGAAAAGAGAAAGAATGTTGTGCATCTGTTTTGTTGATAAAAAGTTCTGCCGGCCACTCCCCCCCCCCCCCTTCCCATGCGGCGCAAGTGCAAGAAGGCATTATTAGTGCTGAATGCATTATGTAGCAAAAATGTATTATTGAATACTTTTAAATAATAACCATTTCTTTTTTAAGTTTTCTTTGATATTAAATTAGTTCATATATAATAGTGATATTTTATTGACTTCTCTTCCTTTCAATCAATAAAGTATGCAAATAATAAATATATAACTATATCTGTAAATCACTACAAAAAAAAAAAAAAAAAAAAAAAAATTACAACAATCAAAAGAATTTTTAGACATTGATAACGATAACATTAGGGCGGGGGTCGAGGAATGATAACGTATGATATCATATTGGGGGGAGGGGATCCAAAATTACCAAAAAGTTGATAATGTTATATATGTATAGCCCCTATGGAAGCAGCACAGAAGAAAACCTTATTTGTTTCTTCTTTTAAATCCGGGCTTTTGCCCAAATTAACAAATATTTTCATGTCTCTTATTACACTGTTAAAATGAAAGGGATATGTGAAATTAGTAGTTCAAAAATTGTAGTGACTACTGCAATCATGGGTACAAGAAGTCCATCTAAACCAAGACTGAGAAGTTTTAAAGTATTAGATATAACCTAATGCAAATGGGTTAAACTATATCTATGACTTGCATTATGGCTAAAAATTGATCTTTTACAATAACATAAAGTGATTAAAAGTTTTTTATAGTAAAATTGCTTTAATTTATGTACATAAAGTAGAATTTATTATCCGTCAGGAATCTCTCCAGGACTCAAATAAGTATGTTAGCCGAGCTTTCCAGGGAGAAAGAGAAGTGATACGTTGCATTACTGTACATTGTTCATGTACTTTGGAATGACTAGTTCTTTAGAAGCTATGACTTCAGCACTGGGATTTTATCTAAAGAAAATGACTCCCATGAAGATAAGAATGAATACTATGATATTCATTTTAGCATTAAGTTTCATAAAATCGGAAAAAAGGAGTTAACACTTATTATTATTATTTTAATAATTAAGAAAAAGTGATCCACATACCTTAGGATATCTCAGATATAAGTACTCTGGATACACATTTTCTATTTTACTGTATGAACCATAATAAGGATACTGCAATATATCAACATCTGAATCGTTGAAAGTCGCAAAACATAATTTTGTTCCATCTGGAGACCACCAGAGTGCATTACTATTGGATAAAATTTCTTCTGCAAATATTAATAACATGTTAATTTCATCCAATGTTAGTAGCTTATAGTACATCAGAGAAAATAGGTAAATAAAAAAAATAAACACTGAATTTGGTATTATTCAATCAAGATATATTTTAAAATTATATTTTTGTACCATAAGTATATCAAAACAAAACAAAATGTTTAAAAAACCACTTTAATGTACTAGTGAATTTATTGGCAATATTTCCATTAACATTTAAAAATTGTCAGTTATAATAGCAAAGCAAGAAAAAAAAAAAGTATTATACTTAAATGACCCTGAGCTAATAACAATATAACCATGATTCAACTAGTTGGATGTACCAATCCCAAAACTTTCTTCTATCTCATACATGTTAATACTTCAAAATCCGCTATCACACTGCCAAAATTAAATGGCAATCTATGCATCTCATGAGGATTCTAACGATATGAAATTCCGTGCGTTAGTTTTTGAGATATGACTATCGCTGAAATCGTCTAAATTCAGAAAATGCTGCCTAGCAGCGCCACCTATTGGGTGATTTATACCAAATCCTAATCAGCAACAATTTATGTCAATGTCTGACTGAATCTGAAGTTTGGAGAAAATCCGTACATTAGTTTTTGAGATAGAGCAATAACGAAAATCGTGAAAATTCCTGCATAGCAGCGCCACCTATTGGGTGATTAACACCAAAACCTAATTAACAACAACTTGTGTCAACATACAACTAAATCTGAAGTTAGATAATAATTCGTCCATTAGTTCTATTGATAGAGCTATTGAGGCAATCGTGAAAAAGGCAGCAGATAAGCGCCACCTGTTGGGCGATTTACACCAACACATAATCAGTAACAAGTCATATCAAGGACTAACTGAATCTGAAGTTTGATGAAAATCCGTGCGTTAGTTCTTAAGATAGAGCTATTGGGGAAATGGTGTAAATCCTGCAAAATTGATCATAACAGCGCCACCTGTTGGGCGATTTACACCAAAACGTAATCACCATCAATTCATATCAAGGACTAACTAAATCTGAAGTTTGATCGAAATCCGTGCATTAGTTCTTGAGATAGAGCTATTGCAAAAATCGTGAAAAATGCAGCATAGCAGCGCCACCTGTTGAGCGATTTACACCAAAAACTAATCAGCATCAATTTGTATTAGGGACTAACTGAATATCAATTTTTATTAAATTCCGTGCATTAGTTCTTGAGATAGAGCGCCCACAAAATTTGTGTCACATACACACAGACAGACAGACAGACAGACAGACAGACTCACAGAGTCACAGACAGACATTTTGTAAAAACATGTTTTTTGGAATCTCTGACCCCTAAAACGTGTAAATCCGTCGAAAACCGGAATTCGAAAATTTTCATGAATCCAATACTTTCTTCTTGTAAAGATAGAAGAAAGTAAAAATTAAAGTAAAGTATGACAAAAATAAAACATAAGTATTTGAGTTTAAAAAAAGGATGTCTAATTATATTATTTCATTAATGAATCAATAGGCAATAATTTATTTTTAGAAGGGAAAAAAATAAAAAGTTAAAATTTTCAAATGTATTGTATTAATATAAATAAATAAAATGTAAAATAAATTCTGTTTATGAAAATATTAAAAGCACTCTCTTAACAGTTTTTCGTTTTGCTAGAAAGACATTTACTTGAAAGAAGATATTTTTATGCATTTTTCTAATACAAAAACTAATACTTTAATGTTTTGATTACTGGGTTTTCTAAATAAATCTTCTAGAATTACAATGCAGAAAACAATAGAAGCCAATCAAGAACTGATAATTGAACATGAAAAAAAAAAAAAAAAAAAAAAATCAGTTTTGAAAAATAAAATAGAATAAATGAAAGATTTCAAAAAGAGAATAAAATACGAAATAATAATAATGATAAATTAAATACAATAACTGAAAAGAATCATTCCCAAGTAATTGAGATATTTATGGCTTTTACTTTTATATTTATTTGTTCAATACAAACACAACATTTTTGAAAAGTTGAGCCCTTAAAATAATTTAAAAGTGCAACCAGCAAACTCATTTTCTCTTAAATAAATAAATATATATATATATCTTTTACACTTTAGGAATTATTGTATTTTTTCTCATTATTTATAATTTTTTTCCCCTTATAATTTTCATTTGCTTGTTTAATTAGAAATATCAGAAGTTCAGAAATATACTTAGCACATTACATATGGGAACGATAATAAAGGTTTTTTAAATTAAATACCATAAGTAAATGATAAAATTTACTCTTTTTATAGAAAGTTAACTTGCACACAAAAACAGATTTTTTTTTTTTTTTTTTTTTTTTTTTTTTTTTTTTAATCTACCCAATTTAAATAGTAAACATATCCAACACGCATGTAAAATAATAATAATAATAATAAAAAAAAAATATTATTTTCTGTGTTAAAAATGACAGCAATTTTATACAAAAATTAAAATAAAAAGGACTTACCTTCATACACCCAATCTGGAATACCATTAAAAATTACTCCTTCAACTCCAGATGATGTTAATTGTATAGGTGCAGAAGAAATGTCAGGCATATAATATATATTATTTCCATATATGTACACCTATATTGAAAATGATAAGTTTACTAGATGCATTAGAAAAAGAAGCAAAAAATGAATAAGGAAAATACTTAATGTAATCGTACATTTATAAGACAAAATTTATGGCTGCTGCAAAGCAAGCACCACATTTACAGGAGTGGAAAATTAGAAATCTGTTTTTGTAGCAGAATAAATTGCAGTTCTCTTTCAGAATTTAGCTATTTTGTAGCAGGACAAATTGCAGTCTGTTGCAATTTTGTAGCAGGACAAAATTATGTTGTAGCATTGAAATCAAATAGCGTTTTCCATTTATCAATAAAAACAAAGGATATTTTTTCAAATGTTATCAAAGTGGGCATTTTTAACTGAATTTCAGGATGCTACAATCCTAGAAAGATCTTTATGACTCAAAAATCACTTATAATTCAAGATGTGATATTTATTGAAAAATTAAAAATGCTATTCGATTCCAAATTACTTCAATAGTCATGGTTTACTAATTTCATGCTTTTACATCGAAAAAAAGTTTGTGAATGTGTCAGAGTTCTGCCTTGTTGAGTGAGAAAAAACATTTTCTTTGAGTACAGCCTTAATGCTGAAAATCTTTTCAATAATGCTTATTTTTTTATAGAGATGGTACAACATCTGTGTTTTTGAGCAATCATCCTCTTTGGATTAAGATATGTAATAAATATTATAAAAACTGAAATTTAAGACAATGAATCTGTAGCACAAACCATTATTTAGTTACAGATAAATTTCATCAACTTTCATGATGCTACATATCTTGGCTAGATGCATTATAATAGCAGTGTGTTGCCAAACTTATACAAGGTTCATATGAAGTTTTTTGTTGTTTTTAATTCTAATTTTTTAGATTGCGAAATTTCCATTTTGTAGAAAATTGGAACAGAATTTTAAAAAATTGCCATTTTTGTAGCAGAATGTAGCACAAAATCAAAACTGGAACAGTTTGAAGAAATTAAAGCAGATTTTTTCAACCCCTGTAGCATTTCAACACTTCTTTCCAATGAACTAAAATATCTTTAAAAAAAAAAAAAAAAGATAATAATTAGGGCCCTAAAAAGTTTAGGATTCATGCTCATATCTACCTTTCACCTTCTCAAGCATATGGGCTACTTTAATGAGATTTAAAGACCTTTTCTTATGGTAGGTAACCAAAAAAGGAGTTCACCGTAAAACCTTCTGACATATTTACAGAATTATTTTTAAATGTAAAAGAGTGACGCGTGAAGACTATTGAAATGATTTGTAATCGAATAGTTTATTTTATTTTTAGATAAATAAGTTACATCTTTAATTCTAAGTGATTCTTTTCTCATGATTGAGTTGCTGCATCTATAAATTTGGTTCAAAATACCAACTTTGAAAGCATTTACTGAAAAAGGCCTCAGCTTTTATCGAAAAATTGGAAAAGCTATTAAATTTCATAGTTTCTGAATAAGAGCACATGCCAATCTCATCCATTTTTGAACTAAAATGAGTTCAAGAATGATCATAAAGGATGGATTAGAGAACAGCCTTAGGGGAAAGCCAGCCCTGGTTGTTGCAAGCTAATTATTTTTTGTAACATACAACAATGCATGATTCAGGCATAAAAGTGGGAAATATGAAAAAAAGTTGAAATTTTTTTTCATCTACACAATGGTTCATTAATTCATATATTTTAGACACATTTTAACAGTTACTGATACAACACAATGAAATGTAACTGTACGTATGATTGTTATTCTTTCTTTATTAAAAACAAATTTCAAAAATAAATGTATAGCTTCATTGAGTCCAAACAGAAAATTGAAAATAGTTTGCTAAAGGTATAAATCCAAATATATCCGATGAACTTATATGAAAGACAATGATAATTTTTCAAGATCAATATTATTTTGAATGGTTTGGCTGTTTCAAATTTTTCCCTTCTTTCAAAATAAAAGAAAAAATCTCCATGCTAAATATATGCACGTCAAATTGATCTTTGCTCCAGAAATACATTTCTTAAAATGTATCACTGAAATTACCCAAAAGTGTTGTATAAATAGAACTAAGTATTCTATTCCCAAAATAACCTTATGGAAACTTTCTTCCCCTTTTAAGACACTTTAAAAAACTTCATTTATAATAAAAACTCGCCTTTGATTTAATGGTTCTTCTGCACAGCAATTCAGAAACAAGCTTCAAGGATTTGAGTAGACAAAATGTCCGATAATTAAATTTTCCAGACAACCCCCACCTTATATGCTTCCAATATTTTTTTTTTTTTTTTTTTTTGTATTTTTGCATCAATCCAAAGAATGTCCAAAATTGGTTTAAAAAAGGTGGAATTCCTCCTTTAGGAGGAACTCTTTCATGGCTGATGATTTATAAACATTTGATAAGTTAATCATTATCACATAATACATATAACCATTAACATGTTCACGTCAGCATGGTGGGTCACACTCCACTGTCTCAGAGTTGTCAAGTCTCTGGCTTTTTGCACACCACTGTTATTTTAGAGAAAATGTTGTTCCTTTAAATAGCCCAAATGTTCTAATTAAATAAAACCACATATTCTGTATTAAAATACTGGTATCCAAAAAGCCGGAGACTTGTCAGCTCTGAGACAGTCGAGTGTGACCCACTGCGCCAGCATGAACGTGTTAAATAAACATTACCGACCACCAACAAAAGCAGAATGAATAAAATGGTATTAACAAATTGACAAAAATACAGTTCTCCCCAACACACATAACATAGATTCCAAAAACATAGTAAATAGCAGCATGAATTGAATAACTGAAATGGAATAATGGAAATTTGTAGAACTTAGACAGAATCATCGGGTCTCAAATTCCTCAAGTTCCAGAAATAAAATGTGTGATTTCATCTTCATATTAGCCATAAATTAGCTAAAGAATATGAATTTGGGACTACCACACACATAAAACACAGAAATAAACCATTGAACACCAATTAATTTCAAAATAAAACAAGATTAAAAAGGATAGAGGAAAAAAACAAATTACCAAATTAAAACCCATACTGTCTTAGCAGTAGGCATAACAAATACACTCAATGGAGATCACCAGAACATGTTACCAAAAAAGTTTTTTATATGATGGTGGACCAAGGATAAACAATATACAGCATAGCCAAGCAAACTCCCATTATATATAACCAGCGCAATTTATAGCTAATTTAGAATTGAGAATGAACTGCTCCATGTATTCAACTGAATCAGTGTGGTGCTGTCAACTATTGACTTATTAGTAAAATAAAAACTATTATATAATAAAAACCATTAATAACTATTAATGGATTAAGTTTTAAAGCAAATGCTGTTTAGAGATAGATATATGATAATTAAATAATATAATTAAAAATATGTTAATAAATATATACAATTGTATTATAAAAAATTAGTAATTGATATATTAAATCAAAATGATATGTAAAATGCTGAAAATGATGATTATTACATATATACAGTCAAACCCCATTAATACATGCCTTGCTTAATATGCGAAACTGCTTAATACACGAATTTTCTTTGGTCCTTTGAAAAATGCTTTTCTTTTGCATTTAAAAAACACCGCTTAATACGTGAATGGTTAAAAAGCGAACCCGTTTAAGACGCGAAATTTTATCAGTCCTGTGAAAAAAAAAATCTATGCGAATGCAGTTTGGTTCGAAATAGGAGAGGTTTTAGAAGGAATAATTCCTCAAGCTTTACATAGGACAGAAAATTCTTTAAACTAAGAATGCTTTTTTCTGTCCAAATTTGTACTCTTCAGTTAATGATATGCCACGCCTTCCTGCCCCCCCCCCCCCCCTGTGAAGGCGCCTACCTTCACATATTAATAGTAATACTTTTCTCCTTTCCCCCCTTTAAAATTACATTTTTTTTAATTCGTAAAATTTAATTATCTGTCTGCATTTGGATTCAATCTCTTTTTTTAGAGCTCTTTTCCCTTCATAAATTAAGCAATCATTTTTCTGTATCTGTAATATTTTAACCGCAGCGCACCGCAGTTAAAAGAAAAGAAATAATTTCCTTTTCTCGCCTAACAACTGGATTCTAATTTTCATCCTTCTGCCTTAGTTTGATGATACGCAGAAATTAGTCAGACATATTACTTCTACATTTTTAACCGTTGGTCCAGATGTAAGATATATTAGTCATTTCAGTTATTAACCCTGTCTTTATTTTGTTTTAGTTTATTAACATGTGCTTTCGGCCGCTTCAATCCCATGAGAACTGTGGCAAACCACTATAGAATGTTCTTTTGCGGTTTATGTGCTATAATTCCTAAGTAATCATTTGGTGTTAAATATTTCTTATTACTCTTTTACATCCCCCATTAAATTTCAATTATCGTACTTTGACCACATGTCTTCCTCTCTGTAATCTTGCCATATAGCATATGTATTTGGCGAAATTGTGTATGTACTCCTGCCAATACTCGAGCATTTTCGAGAAAATGTAATTGTAACACTTCCTTCTGGTCTCTTTTTCGGTGAGCATAAAAAAATGTAAAAACTACACTCTCTCTCCAACGTTCGGCTCCGGCCGAGGGCTCGCCTTGCGATTAATACTCCGAACCTGGTATCCAATGGGTCAATAAAGAATATTTACAGTATTCGGCTGATCTCTCTCTGGAATATGGACTAATTCGCTCTTTTAATAATTTTCACATCATTATCAACTCTAACAGCCATCCGGATAACTCAATACAAATATACAGAAATCTCCAAGCTTCTGTACCCCCCCCCCCCCTTTGCTTGAAGCTCATTTTGATCACGTGCTATGCCAGCAAGATTTCGAAAGCTCTGGAATGCTCACGGCATTTCAGAGTTACTATTAAAAAATGATCGATTGTGTTATGTTTTATTAATCTTCTGATTAAAACACCTCAATATTACCACGATCTCATGAATACACTTCTAAACAATCAAGTACTGCTTTATTAAAAATATCAATTCCAACCTTTCCCAGCTAAATGAAAATTCTTTCCTGGCGCCATTTACTTCGTATAGTCAAATAGCCCAAGAAGATGAAGAGAAAATTTTATTGGTGACGACTGCACAGTAAATAAGCAAAAATACTGCCTCCCCCCATTCTGACTAGAAGAGTTAGATCTCGATTAAAATCTCGTTAAGGAATAAAATCAAGCAAGTGTGAGGTGAATTAGCAGCTGTCGACATTGAAGACGGCAACTGTTAGAAAACTAATGTGCTTCCGCTGCTTGTAAAGAATTACTCAAGCTGTGAAATTTACAACGTTGACGAATTTAGACTTTTTTACAAGCTGACATCCAACAAAACAATAGCTAGGAAAGGAGAAACATGTCAAGGGGATAAACTTACTTTTCTGCTCAGTGCCAATTCTGACAGATCAAACAAGTTACAGTTAATGGTCATAGGAAAATAATGCAACCCGCAATATTTTAAAAACGTCAAAAATCTCCCTTGCTTGTACGAAAGTCAGCGCAGAGCGTGGATGCCCGGCAACTTTTTTTTCTACATTGATTCACAATTTTGGTCAGCTGATGGGAAAAGATTCGCGGCAATTATTATTGCTTGTGGACAACTGCAGTGCGCATCTGAAGATAAAAAAGCTCTGAAAAAAATTCAAGCTGAATTTTTACGTCCAAATTCGACCAGTGTCTCTCAGCCAATGGATAAAGAAATCATTAACAAAGTAATATTAATTTACAAAACTGGCGTTGTACGATGGTACCTACACCAAATGGAATACGTCAGCAACCCTTCTTGCTACGAGTGTCCTCTTATTACAGTCATCCACGCTATACACATGCTTACCACAGTGTAACTGCAGCGATGTAACTGCGACTGGAAAACCAGATGAAGAGAAAGAAGAAGATGAATCAGCCCGCGGCCGTATGCCATTCTCCCAAGTTTCGGAGGTGTTCCATTTTCTCAAGCCATATGCATCGTCACTGGACGAAGGCCCCTCGAGTAGCGAGGTTTACCATCATAGGGCTGAAATCATCATGTTGGTAGTGCGGCTACATGTCAATCTGGCCAAAATTGATAGCTACTTTACCAAAAAGTATTTTTTATGTCATTATTGAATTCATTAAATTTTAACATTTCCATTTTTGTATTGACTTTTATTAGTATCCACTGTTCTCTATTTGTTTTCTAAAGCTAACAAAGGTTTAAATTTTGCTAACATGAGTCTTAGTTAACATGATTGGCTAAAAGTTTTGGTATCGCTTTGTTCAATTTTATGTGTTGTACATAATAAATAGAACTTCAATAAGATTTTAAAAGATTTTCACTTATTCAAATTTCCAATAGATTGGACGGTGGTTGCACGCACCGTCACCTCATTGCATTCACGGCTGAAATTTTAGGATTAGTTAAAGCTTGATTTGCACATTAAAAAGCAACTGGTCTGCCAATATGATCATGTCATGGTGAAAACTACCTGCAGATGAGATTTTAGGAGTTGACTGGTAGGTTTACGACTGTGTGTTTTTCTGCTCCCAATCCCAATCTCCTATGTTTCCATACCCTTGGATGCAGGAAAACACAATGCTAAACTTACCAGTAAACTACTAAAATTAGGTCTTCATGTGGTTTCCACCAAGATATTACTTGGCAGACCAGTTGCTTATTAATATGCTAATCGAGTTGTATCTAATCCTAAAATTTCAGCCATGAAATCGATGAGGTGATGGTTTGTCCAGCCACCTCCCGCTATATAAGTTTCGAACTTTCCTGCTTGATAAACATAGAATGATAACAACAAATGAAAATGCCATTTTACAGCTTAAAAACACTAAAAACTGTCATAATGATGTGTTTTATCCGTATAGGTTGTTAACTTGGTTGGTTACCTCGGTTAATATGTGAACCCATTTAATACGCGAATTTTGATCGGTCCCTTAATTCACGTATTAACAGGGTTCGACTGTATATATGTTTTTTTTTATTATTATTTCATTTAAAATTACTATCAATAAATCTAAAAATTACATATCTATAAAATATGAAAATCAATAAACAAGAAAGAGAGAAAATAAGTTTAGAAAATACATAATTAAATTTTTCAACAAAACAAAATAAAATCAAGTAAACTTACTAACTGGTTACCAGTTGGGCCCCAAGCAGCATACTGAAACCACATACCAGGTTTTTTAGGAAATAGACCAGTTAAATGGCTAGAAGGAAAGAGAATCCTCAATCAAAATGGTTCAAGGGAAAAAATTATCACAGCAAATGAAATAACTGTATAAAAATGTATAATATATAATTGTGTGAAATAATTGTATTCATAAGCACAAATGCTTATGAATTTATGACTGAGTTCACTTTGATTAGCTGAAACTGTGTATTTATTTAATTATAATTGGAAACTAAATAATATCATTGGAATCCAAATAAAAACATCAGATTAATGATTTCAAATAATTTTTTTGGACAGAATCTAGCAATATAAGAGTGTGCTTTCTGATTTTTATATAAAAGGAAAAATTATACGTTTCCTGTGTTTAACAAACAAACATATAACATACCTATTATATTTTGATCATCAGACATAAAATTTGAATAAAAAAAATTATGATGAGAAAAATATTTGAAATTATTTTTTAATTTGATACTGGAAAAACAAAATGATATGCTAAAATGCCAGAATAGTTTTCACTCATTTTACACTTTTAAATTTCAAATTTTTTAGAAACCGTTCTTAAAGATAATTTACATCTTATAAGTAACTACTATGTCAAATTTCAAGTTTCTAGCCCCCTTCTGTATCACAAAAAACATAATTTGAGAATTTAGGACTATTTTTCCAAGACAAGAGGCGGTGATTACTTTAAATTTAAACTCATTTCTAATACAAACAAAATTTTAAATTATGAATAAAGAAACAACAGTGCATTTCCACTAATAGATGATCTAAGAACAAGTTTGCATTGTGCAGGTCTGCTGAAATTCCAGGAGTTGATATATGAAGGGTGCAGGAGATAGAGTCATCTAGTATATAAATATACAGAGAGTCCGGGCTAAAGGTATCCAAAAACTATGGCTTATTTTTGCAGAACTGTCCATTAGAATTAATTTTTTAAAATTTAAATAGAAAGAACACCTCACCAAGTTTTAATGTCATCATATTTCGATGTGTGCCCCTTTTATAGCACTGCAAACGTCTAAATGGGTTGGGTTGGGTTGATTTTTGACGGCCGATTATCTACTCGAGGGATATAGGCACTAGGGGGAGTGCCCTCCGTGGGGGTCTTTCTAAGGGAGCCTAACCCGTATTTATGCATGGAAAATCCAAGGTTTCGAAGAAAACTACGAAAACTTCGAAATGGTTAGGCTGACGGGTGCAATTGGGTTCGAACCCAGCACCTCACGTCTACCAACTTCGAGAGCAGAGCCTCTCAGCCACTGGTGGGACGCAAACGTCTAAACGGTAATCCAGTTCTCCCCAAGTGTTTTGTAACATATCAGAATTTATTAGATGAAATGCTTGAATGATACACATCCACAGTTTAAATTTTTTGTTTATACACAACAGATTTAATAAATCCCCAAGGAAAAAAGTTTAATGAAGTCAAATCTGGAGATCCTGGTGGCCAGGCAATAGGTCCTCCTCTTTTAATTAAACTTCCAGGAAATGTCGTATTCAAAAATGCAATATCATCTCCGTGATAGGATGGTGGAGCGCCATCCTGTTGGAGCAGGAAATCCGGCGGAATTTGAAGAACAGTAAAGTTTATACCTTTACTAATGAAACCCGTCAAACAGGTTTTCCGTCTTTGTGCCGATTTCTGACTATTGTATGCATGCACAGCTGAACAGTCTAGACCCCAAAAAGCTTGGAAGGGTTTCCAATCCATGGAGGAGCAGTTTGTTATTTTCTAATGGGTAGCTCTGTAATAATAGGCCTTAACTTTGGATACTTTTAGACCGGACATCATGTATAGTATAGATTTATAATATTTTTTATATTTAGGTTCATGCTATATTTTTCTTGATTGGTATTCTCATTATATATATTTTCTTGCTTATTTCTAGTTATTCTAATGTTCTTACAATTATTGATTAATACATTAAAAATCTTAAATATTTGCTTATAGACTTCTGGCAAGAAACCCTGTTATCACCAATGAGCAAGCTAAAGCTGCAATGTAAAATACTCTTAAAACAGTTTAGTTGATATTACATAAGCCAAGATATAAAATGAGTAATGTATGAAAAAAATATATGTACTCACTCGCCCGTAATGTTGTACAACAAGAACAGTGATTTATAAGTATACCTAAAAACCTGAAACAGTTTCAGAAATTAAAGTTTTCTGTAATATAAGCTGCAATTAAAACAATAAATGGAAAATAATTTTCAATGCATCATATGTATTACAGTCAACTCTCTGAAATTCACCACTGTATAATGTGCCATTCTCTAAAATCCTTGACTCTTTTTCAGATACAAATAATGAAAATCATAGTAAACAATTAAGATCATAGAACAAATTTAATATGGTAATACTACTAATTAAATAGTGTTTATAGAATTTTGATATATTTCACATATTGTTCGGAGAAATAATTTTCGATAAGAAAAAGAAACAAACAAACAGAAATACAGTAGAAGATCTTTATAATGCAATTCTCTATATAGTGCACGACTTCTCAGATATAAACAATGAATTTTTGTAGTTAAGACACACCTGCATTCCCACATTGTAAAAAAAAATATACTCTCTAGAGGGTTAAATTTGATACATTAGTTCAACTCCTTAATTTAGAGTTTTTTAATGAAAAAATTACTTTTATTCCAATAAAAATTTTTGAAAATGAATAACTTAAGGGTGCTGATCACTTACAATCCCGTTTTTCGTTCTCCATGTAAACCTATAGGAATATTTTTTCTCACTTTTCTAAGGATATCTCATGAAAAAATTAAGATTTTTGAATTTTGTTTTCTGTATGCAATTCTTAAAACTTGCCACTATTCATCCTAGTTTTCATTTTATATTGAAAATAATTTTAATTATTTGATTTTACGTGAAATACTCGGAGCATGACCAAAACATTTTCTACCTCTCATTAAACTGTAAATTCTGGCAGCTCTATTAGGTCGTTTGGAAATTTAAAAAAAAAACACGAAAAAATGTACAGTTTCTAATTTATCCATTGATATAAAGATATTTCATTTCAATTAATTAGGGAGGGAGCTATAATTAAAACAAAATGCATATATGTATATTCTGATCAGTCCATTTCATTCCCCCACGATACAATCCATCACTCCATGGGGAGGGACACCCCACCGCATTTGCTCGGACTCCGGGGTAATAAAAGTTGGGTCGGGGGAATAGTTAAAGGGGGTAGAAATAGGCAAGAGATATAGAAGTTTTCAAAGTCAATTTAGCAGGCCTTGATTACCGAACAGGCATGTTTAGCTTCTGCTTCCCTCAGAAAATTTTGAAGGGACTCGAAATTGAGAAAACAGAATTCGAAACTGAGAAAACAGGGGCCCCAAATGTTATATTAAATTAATTCCATTCAAAAATTGTATATATATATATATATGTGTGTGTGTGTTTGTAGTACGTGTGTGTGTGTATTTATAAGTGTTTCATGAAAATATCTTTCATAACACATTAATTTTTCATGTACATAATACACCAGTAGTTTAAACCACATGATAACAATTCTTCAGTTTGTCCATTATTTTAGATGTATGTTTATTTTACATATTGAATTTGATTTGTATGCACAACATAAAATATTAGTAACTTAAACTACTGCTAAAATTGAAAGAAATATTTCAAAATATTGATATTTTATATTGAGCATACATGATGAATTTAACATTTTTATGTCAATACTATGCAAAATTATTTTTCCATATTTTTCTTGATTGCGTCCAATTTTCCTGTTCATAGTATATAAGAGAATATAAAAAAGTTGTTTTATTAGCTATATGTGTTTAATTTTAATTTAAACCTTTTACAGCTATATGTGAACTCAAATAAGCCACTCTTTGGAGTAATATTTATAACATTGGTGAGTTACAATTTAGAAAACCCTTCTGGGATAAAAAGGGGGCACCGAAATGAAGCTGTGCTTCCCATAGCTTCAGAGGTCAGGCCCTGCTTGGAAGTGCATTTAATTTTCAGGAGTCGTAATTTTATAACCAAAATTTCTTTCCATGCTTTTAAACTGAATATTTTAAATCTTTATGTAGTTCATTTCAATAATTTTCCAATAAGTTTTATTATAGTTTTTCATAATTGTTCACGTTTTAAATTCTTATATTCAATTTTAGATTATTTATATTAGCTATGTAGCTAAGTTATAACGGAAAAATACATCAAATTGCATTTAACAATAAAAAAAATCTTAATTCTCATTACTCTTATTTTTAGAGTAATAATTTTAATTTAAACTGTTTATGTTTTTTTTTTTTTTTTTTTTTTTCACAAAATATTTTTTAAAAAGGTGAATTAAAGTTTTTCACCTATGTCAAAGTATTCATTTAGAATTAGAATTCGTTTCTTTAAATATAAATCAAGGAGTTTCAAGAATCAAAACAAAATAAAGACCTATAAATTGAATTATAATAGGCCTTTTTTTAGTCCTTTCGAGACGGCATCCCTTGCACAAATTTTATTTGGATGGCACCGCTTTTTTTAAATAGTTCCCTTTACTTGTAACCAAACAATACTGTAATTAAAAAGGACAAAAAAATAATTTATTAATTAAAAAAACAGATTCCACATGAACTGAACCTTTTGACGATGCATATATGCATCACCTGTCCCGAAAGGGTTAGTATAGGGTAGCAATTTCTTAAATACAGTATTTACGCATTCAAATGGCGAGGGGTTTCGGCATGTAGCAGTAGATTTTTAGAAGACTGTTTACAATTAGTTATTTCAAAATAATATAGTATTTCAAACTCAGTGTGCAGGAAGAAAAGAAAGGAGAGGTGGGGGGTAAACATTTTGGAAGGGGTAGGGATATAGTGGGAGAATAGAAAAATAAATAAATAAATAAATAAAAATGAGGAGTGAAGAGTTTTAAGAGTGTTTTTGCCTGAATTAAAATTCAGCTTTATATATTAGGTGCATAAAAATATATATGTAATATACAAGGCTGTACAAAAGAATTCAAGTATGTTTCTGCCTATTGGTAGTGAATTTTTAACTGTGTTATGCGTTTTCTTATTACACTAAATTTTAGCAGACTGTGTAGAATATGTAACAGATATATGGGTCATATACAGAGCGGCAGAGACGAATTAAAGTACCTTTCCAACTGTGGACGGTAATTACAGATATCCGATTTTCAAATGCACTATTTCTAAAATGTTTTCTTGGTTATCATCTTATTTACATTATTAAACGGCGAAGTCTTGATAAAGCATTTTGGAAGTGTTGGAAAGTGTTTTATAATTTATGCTTGGTGCATGATTTTTCTTTCCTATTATTTATTTATTATTATTATTTTTTTTAGTATTAAAATTATACTCTGATATTTATTTTTTAATTGAATATACATATATAAAGTGTGTGTGATTTACAGAAATAAATTTTGATTAATTATTATGTATTCGCTGACCTGCCAGTTGTTGCCTTGGGCCATGATAATTATTTCAAACATGCCAAAATCAGTGTTGAAGGATTTTATATTTTAAAACGAAAATCTTTACAAACGATCATCATGGTGGAGGACCCAGTGCCTTCGGCTGCGTACACGGGAGGTGCTATGCAGCTCATCGATAGTGAACACACTGTATATGCTGCGTCAGGCTATCACACTCAACTTTTTTCTTTTTTGTTTCCTTTCTGAGCATTTTAAAATTTTATGAAAGATGCAATACGTATGATTAAGTTATCTACTTATGTAAATAAGAAAAAAATTTAATTTTTATGTATAATCAAAATGTATATGACATATGTCGATTTTGTAAATGAGTTTAGTGTTCAAAGCATACATTTTTCATCTGTTACGCTCCATATATTTCCTTCTATATTTTGTTTGTTTTATTTTCTATCTGAAATTTTGCTGTTATATAATCGAGGAGTAAAAAATTACGTAAATATCTTAGGGGCTGTACATATATAATGATATCACTTTAGAAGGAGGGGGACTCTGGCATTTGATATCGTCCCAGTGGCAGAAAGTTTTGTAGTTGTCTGCGACAAGCTTTTAAAATTTCATAATCTGTCTGCAAATTTTGCTTGTCATTTTAATGAATAAATAATAAATTAAACTAGGAATTTTTTATCATTCTTTTTAAAACATGGTAAGCATGATGCATTCTCATTAATTATGCTTATAACTTTTCATCATCTAACTTGTAGAATTTCTAAAGAGTGAAGGATAAGCAGAACCACACATAGGCAATAACGATGCTTTTGAAAATCTTTGGAAGCTTCAGAGGCCTCAAGCGCAAAAAGCACTGAGTTTTTTCTAAAACCCTTGAATGAAAAAAAAAAAATTTCCAATCCTTTGACAAAACTTGTGTTTTTTCGCGCACTTCTGATGAAATTCGCATTTTTCTCCCGACCCTTTGACGAATTTTGCGTTTTTTCTGCGATCCCTTAACAAAATTCGCATTTTTTTTCTGCTGTCTTTTGAGGAAATTATTATTATTATTATTATTATTTTGTATTTTTTGGTGATATTCACATTTTTTCCATGGCTTTATGACGAATTTCTCTTTTTTGCTGCAATTTTTGGACGAAATTTGTTTTTTTTTCCATGATCCCTTTACAAAATTCGAATTTTTTTATTCTGCGCCCTTTTGAGGAAATTTTTTTTTTTTTTTGTAATTCTTCGGTGAAATTCACGTTTTTTCCATGGCTTTTTGACAAATTTCGCGTTTTTCCTGCAATTTTTGGACGAAATTTGAGGGTATTTTTTGCAATCTTTTGACAATATTCACGTTTTTCCCATAATCATATGACGAAATTCACGTTTGTTCCGCGATTCTTTGACGAAATTAGTACTTTCCGCGACCTTTTGATGAAAGTTGCGTTTTTTCATGATCCTCTGACGTAATTCGCATTTTCCGCGATCTTTTGATGGAATTTGCGTTGTGTCCGCGATCCTTTAACGAAATTTGCGTTTTGTTCGCGATCCTTTGACAAAATTCGCGTTTGTTTCACGATCCTTTGACGAAATGTGCGTTTATTTCACGATTTTTTGACGAAATTTGCGTTTTTTTCACTAACTTTTACCGAAATCCGCGATTTTTATGCGATCTTTTACCGAAATTCGCGCTTTTTAGGCGATTTTTTTTGTCAAAATTTGCGTTTTTTACCCGATCTTTTGCCGAAATTTACGCCATTAACACGATCTTTTGCCAAAATTTGCGCTCTTTACGCGATCTTTGGCCGAAATTCGCGCTTTTTACGCAATCTTTTGCCAAAATGCACGTTTTTAACACGATATTTTGCTGAAATTAACTTTTTATGTGATCTTTTGCCAAAATTTACGCCATTAACACGATCTTTTGCCGAAATTTGCGCTTTTTGCGCTATCTTTCACCGAAATTCACGCTTTTTACAAGATTTTTGCCGAAATTCACGCTTTTTACGCGATCTTTTGGTGAAATTCACGCTTTATATACGATTGTTTGAAGAAATTCGCACTTCCTAAGCGATCATTTGGCGAAATTCGCGCTTTCTACGCGATCTAACGCCAAAATTCACGATTTTTACGCGATATTTTGCCAAAATTCACGCTTTATTCGCGGGAAAAAATTGTCCAAAAGTTGCGGACACTTTTTTAAATTGATTTCATTAGTGCAGACAATAATTGTCCGCAAAAAATTATTTTTGTCCGTGACTATGTCGCCGTGTCGCGTTGTTTCTGCCGCTGGAGATATCGTAAGGTACCTGAAGGAGGTGTTGTCTTTTAATAATCTTTATCATTTTTTATCCAAGTTTTTTTTTTTTTTTTCATCAAAAATAGTCTTTTAACTTTTTGCTTAGTCCGCTATCTATCTTTATGAAAGTACAAAGTTGTTACTAAAACCATTAAATAATTATAAAATAATTTTATTCTAAAATATGGAATATACCAACGTTTGACATTCCTACTACTCTTCTGCCACATGAGCATATAATGTGTTGTTAGATTAACCAGGTTTGAAATTATACTTGTTTTTTTATTCGTAAAAAAATGGGGAAGAATACAGGCCACTTGTTTTGTTGATAAGAACTTACTTCTGCTTACTCTTTTCCCATACAGGGAGCAAGTGCAGGAAAATGTATTATGTAATAAAAAGCTATTATTAAACACTTTTATATAATATTTCCTTAAAATGTTTTTTGGTATAAAGCTATTTCATGTTTAATAGTATTTTATTGACTTTTCTTCATTAAAATCAGTAAAATATATGAATAATAAATGTATAATATCGCTGCAAATGTATGAAAAGAAAAAGAAAGAAAAAATTGTAAAAATAAAAAGAATTCTGAGATATTGATAACGATTTGGGGGAGGGGGTTAGAGGAATGATAACGTATGATATTGTAAAGGGGGGAAGGGGTCCACAATTCCCCTAAATTTGATAACGTTATATATGTACAGTCCTTTACAAACAAATTCTTTGTTGTAAAATTTGTTTATGAATTTGTGAAGTATTTTGAATAATACTTTTGCAGCTTTTATGTGGTAATATTACTATAAATTATTTAGTTTAAACTAAACTCGTAATATCTAATTATTATAATACAGTATTATAATATAGTACATTATTCCTGGTATTTTAATTGTGTGAAGAGCATTATATGTATATAGATATATGCTGAATTTAATATTTAATTTGTAGTATACATAATCTATGATTTATTTGTACATAATACTGCATTTTTCAGTGATATTTATTATTATTATTTTTA
Source organism: Maratus speciosus (assembly GCA_963932465.1). Classification (NCBI taxonomy): domain Eukaryota; kingdom Metazoa; phylum Arthropoda; class Arachnida; order Araneae; family Salticidae; genus Maratus; species Maratus speciosus. The sequence goes on along the minus strand of OZ010786.1, from coordinate 89,802,038 downwards.
AATCAAGATTTTGTTTTTCTTTCATGTTTTACAGAAAAAATTGCAATGATAAAAAATTGTATGGTAATAAAAAAGTGAGCTTTATTTTATTAGAAAGTAGGTATAAATAAACATTATGCAATCATTCAAGGTATCCAAGTATATTTCAATTATGATATTCTTGACAAATTTTATTCCAAAGCATAGTTTTAACAATAAATGAAATTCTAAAAAAATAGAGAATGAAAAAATAAGAAAAGATAAATAAATGGATTTCATTATGTATTGTTGTACTCCATACAAATAAATCAGTTTTGCTTTTCATGCAATCTTTCGGGAAAAATTTCTGCGAGAAAATTATAAAAATTTTTGTTATGTGTAACAAGGCCATGAAATTCTGAGATGATACCTTTTTTTTTAATCATCCATGTACTTTTCCTGAAATTTTGTATTTTGCGCTAAATTTTTGCAGGTATATATTATGCAGCATGTATATTGATCTATATTGAATATTGTATCTTTTAATTGAACAGATGACAATGCCAGAATGAACTGAAAATTTATTATATGTATTGAGCTTAGCAATTTTGGATATTTGTTAATAGTGTAAATTTTATTGAAAGATCATCAAAATTAAAAAAAGAAAAGAAAAGAATTTGATAAAATATGTGAAAGATATCTATGAATCTTCCTAATGGATGAGAAAACTCTACTATGGTATATCTTGAGTAATTAATGTTTTTTAAATAACTTTTAATCCTAAGTTTTAATCTAGATAAAAAATGTGCTTTATTTAAATGATCTGTAAGAAAAAAGACAGATCGGGTAATATTTACATTTGGATGTAACTATGTCAATGCAGAATTAATACAGAAATTATAGTTTTTTGTTCTATAACAAAATCTTTATATTCTTAAGGAAAGGTGTAATAATAAGCTTCGGGGAAAAACATAAAATAATAATAATAATAATTTTTTGACAAGCATTCTGCATCTTTATAATCTGAATTTACAATCACATAATTTAAAAAATGAATATTATTTGAAAATTTAAATATGCAGCACAAACCTATTGTTATTTTTATTTCCATTTCAGTTAATATTGTTATGAATATTTTTGGTGGGAGCAAGGTTGAGGGGGGAGGGCAGGGGTGTGCTTAACATGCGAAATACTAATATTCATTTGATGATATTTCCCCCCTCATTTGTATACATGTATTAATAATATACTTTGATATTTTGTCTTTGTGAATCATATATATATTGTATGTATTGCTGCATGTATGTTGTATCTAGTATATTTAATATTATATCCTTTGATTGAATAGAGGAATAACTGAAGAATTACTTTATTCATCCATTTCAAAGTTTTTGCCTCTAAAATGTACAGCCAGAAAAAAAAAAAATAAGAGGGAAAGAATGAGTGAGTGAGATAAACACCTTATACATTTTAATCATCAAATTGTCCCAGAAATAAAGGAAAATAGCCATTATCTGGCAATTATATCTTAAAGATAAGTTTTGGTGTCGTCTTAGTAGTGAAATTGGACTAAACTCTGAAATTTTCAATTCGAACACATAATTTTGTCAACATATTTTTTTTCGGTAATATTTACATTAGAATTCGGTAATATTTCCTATATCTAAAACCTTTAAAATTCGATTTTTTACCTGAATTGTCATCAATTTCTTTACAATGAAGATATGGTCAGTAGTTATTACAATATATTTATTAAAAAAAAAAAAAAAAACATAAAAAAAAAAATTATGGCCATTTTTTCCCCCATTCTGACCAGAAAATCAGAGTTCTAACTTTTTATGGCTACTCTTTCATCTTCACCTAACACTTCATTTATAATGGCTGTTTCATAATAATGGAAGCTATCAGTCCATCAGAAGGAAATAACTCGGCTAAAGCGGAAATTCGGTTAGCAGGACTCGGATAATCAGAACTTTACTGTACTTGCAAAAAAAAAAAAAAAAAATTAGTCGACAATAATTTTGAAAATAGTGTTCCAGTTCGTATATTTTTCCATTTCCAGCCCTGATAAAAAGGCATATTTCGAATAAAATTAGCAATAAATGAGTGCCTTACACTACAACAATTTCTCCTCTCTAATTCTTGTCATTATTAACAAAATATCTAAGATTTAAAAAAAAAAAATACTTTTGATTGTTAAACACAACATAATGAATAAGTTTTGATTTGAGCACAGGATTTATGGTTGAAAATATTCTTTACAATACTGCTATTGATGAGTACAAATATGAAATTAAAACAGGTAAAATAAATATATTTTGATGGGATGTTCCAATGTGTGACGTGACATATTCCCCTGTCATTAAAAATATTTTACAGGATTATATTTTTTTACAGTGAACTATGAAAATACCCAATTTTTGGGTATTTACCCAAGGCTTGATTAAATACCCAGGTGCATACTCCAGGTAATACCTGCGTATTTACCTATCCCACATCACTGTGTGTAACTCATAGAATAAAATCGCCACTCTCTGTCCATATTTTCTTTACATAATGACCTATAATAATATTTTTATCTATAAACAGTCTTTTATTTAAACACATATTGTAGTAATTATAATAGATTGTGTTTTGACTTTTCAGTAGTAAATTAATGTTGCTTTACATAAACAAAAGAAGAAATTCACAAACTTTGAATATTGCGTAATTAAATTTGCAAAACGAGTCATAAACAATATGTTTATTATTTAATTGTTTAAAATTTACAATGGTTAAATTTGAAGGAAAAGATGATAATATAATAAACACGATATAAATAAGTAAGGTGAAACATGTAAATCATTTTAGCCAGAAAAACTATATTGAATCACTTTTTATTGTCATATTTCATTTTCATGAAACATTTGCTAAAATTTATGCATTTATAAAAGTCATAATTATTCTACTTTAACTTACATGAAACAGCGACGGTTGCGTCGCTGTAATAATAATAATAATAAGAGTAAAATTGTTCAAAGTGATCTCGACTATTTTAAAAACTGCCAAAGCATTCTGTAAATTGAAGTAATGTGCCCCTTCTAACGAAAATGACTGCTAGAAAAGTCCCTTCCCCCACTGGATCATAAATTTTTGTCAACAGACAGCTGATAAGATGTTGGACTTCACGGCAATTAACGATAAATGCTTCTTGACAGCTTGTAGGTGGGGTAGGAACAAACTGCTCTCTCAGCCGAACATGATATTTTCTGCAAGTGACCAACAGCCTTAATGAACATCCAAGACCATTTAAACCAGGTTTATAATGAAATTTAACAATGTGTGAAATGATCTATCCTTCTATATATAAAAAAATGTTTTGATTTGGAAATGGACCAATGAAGATCTGCGTAGATATTCCGGGTAGATCGGCATCCAATTTGAAGGCTTAAGCATGGCCTTTCATCGTTAATATTAAAAAAAAACTGTTGCATACAAAAATATGAAAATCGGTGGTATTATAGAGAAATGTTTGATAAACACGCCGATGCAGACAGTTTTCAAATCGAAGAATTATTTTAAGAGATATTTATTGCTAAAGTTGGACAAAATCGTTCCATTAAAAAAATTTTATTGGAGCAAAAACTATACATGAGAATTTAATCATTTTTAGAAAATTTTATATGTTATAAGTTCCCGGTGTGCAGATTGCATTTATTTTTCTTATTTGACTCATTTTTTGAGGTTTTATTTCAATTTTAAATTCAAATTTTCAGAATTTTGGGAGATATTTTTTGCAAATTTTAGAAAATGCTATTAATTAAAACTGTTGCCAATTGTATAAACAGCGCAAACAATAATGTTTACTTCAAATTAAAAATTTATTTACACGTGACTATTACAAACAGAAAAAAAACTTTAAAATTAGAATTAAATGATTACATGTTAAAAGCAGGAAAATTACGTCATAGAAACCATATTCACGCTTGAATTTTAAAAGAGAAACAAAATCTTAAAATAAAAAAAATCATTATTATGCGTTAAAACTTGTAATTGGAGGAAATTACGTCATATTTAAAATGGCCAAAAAATATGGCAAAACAATTTGAATTGAAAAATATATTTGCGCGAGATATTTTGAGATAATCTTTTCAACTATTATTGTGAATTCGAAGACAGAGCAAATAATATTTCCTTCTAACAACAAAAGTATTTTCACGTGAATATTAATATGAGAAATAAAACTTTGGTGTAAATTACGTCAGATTTGAAACGATACATTTAAAATGAATTATTTAAAAGAACTATCTTATAGGGCTGTTAAAAAATACCGGGAGACAATGACACTGTTTACTTAATTCATTTTACATTAGCTTATTTTCAAATGTTTAACTAATTTTTTTAATTAAATACGAAAACAGCCATTGTATCTCTTAACAGCAGCAGATTTGGTCTTAAAAATCCCCAATCCAAGGAAAACTAATGGAAACCCATTTACAGAGAGATCGCTACTGTTTTTTTAATTTTAATTCAATGTTTTTAAAGCCGATCAAATTAGCGTACTTTTTGGATTTTGGTGTGCCTGAATGGGGGTTGGCGAGCGTAGCTTGTAGGGGCAGAGCCCCCTAATATTATTTAAAAATTTATAACCTGCACAACTCCTGGTCCCAAGAAATGCAATATAAAGACACTCTACTGTATTTTGATATGTTTCAGACATATTTTTTCTTGTTTATAAAGTAAGTTTAAAGATATGTGACATGTCATTTATATAACGTACAACATCACGTTTTTAGATTTGCATTATAAGATTTTCTTCTGCATTATAAGAGCAATTACAGTTTTAAGCTAAGCATTAATGAAAACATTAGATGGTTGAAGTATAATTTAAAATTAATTGAATTGTTCTCAATAAAGTTCTTGTATTCAATACATCTGCTGATGATTTTATTTGCATTATATATCAGAATCATAATAAAAACAAATGAAAATGTGGTTTTTGAAATTCAAAATATGTGTTTTTTTTAATGCAAAAGCCTACATTTTTTTTTATATATATTGTTCCTAGATTTCAAAACAATTTCCTAAAAGATGCTTATTTTTCAAGTCAAAAAACACCATAACCCCTTAAAATATGCTACTATATCGACAGTATTTTCTGACACTATCACAGATATCCATTTGTGATATAGTGAAGAATTCTGTAGTCAAGTAAAACTTCTACTTCAGATGACAGTGACAACTGTCACATTTTTAATAAGAAAATGTAAGGTTTGTTGAAAATAGATTCATGAAATTGTCAGATAGCAAATGGATATTAAATAAAATTAGTCAATACATTATCAATGACTGTTGACTGCATTTACCATCTGATGGTTCTTACTGCCTTTGGGAAAACATGATTTTACCATCTAATAAAAAAACAACATTTTTCCATTTTCTTTCGCCTCTACAAAAATTTAAATTTAATGTTTTTCAATAAAAACATAAAAATATTAATTTAAAAATGTTTAAACATTTAAATACATTATTAAATCGCTAAATTCTTAAAATTATTCAAAGAACATGTACATAGTAGCCTTATATATAGCCTTCTTATATAGCTCACTTATATAGCCTTCTTAATGGACTATTTTTCATATACATTGTCAGGTATTTTTGTGATTTGACAAAACTCATGAAATACAAAAGTATGTATTTGGAAAACATATTCATGCATTAGTATATATATATTTTTTAAAGACAAAAATGGTAATGACTAAAGAAAGATAAAAAGGAAATAACAAATACACTTTTATTATAATTAAAAAGTTTTATCAATAAAAATCATAAGTTTTATTGATTACTATTTTAATTTTAATTTACTTTAATGAATTTCACAATGAATTTCTAAAAAGATTTTGTCTTGGAGCATACATTCAGAAATTGCGATAAGAAATATTATTTATTTTTTCTACTCTAATTACCTAACAAAACTTACAAGCATAAAAACAAATAAAAATTTTAGAATACTAAATTTGAAACAGGGAGCACAAAATTTAGCTTTAATAAGCAACAGTACAGTCTACCTATCCAAGTCTGTATCCGCTTAGCATTCTAAAACAAAATGCACATTTTGCAGCTTTTTGCACACTAAGTCTGTTTCTTAATTTACTGTGGATACATGAAAAGTTGATTTACTGAGAACAAATTCAGGATTGATTTTATTATTCAAGGCTTCTACTAAACTTTGGCTTCACATTATTTGTTTTGAAAACACTTAAGAAAATAACACAAAATTCACCAGCCACAATCTTGTCATTCCCTTCTGTTTTTCATTTAATATTCTATCATTTTTGCATTTTGTATCAGTTATAAATGCCAAAAAGCAGAAGAGTTATAGTGTCAAGTCCATTCTTTTAATAACCAGATCTTTATATGGAGTTAATTCAGCACAATTTGCTAAATTCAGCCATTCAAGAACAGCATCTTCTATTGTTGCATTATCACTTTGGAGGCTGTTTAATGCTTTCATTACAAGCTGTATAACTTGTTTGAACAAAAATAGCCATTAAGGTCAAATTGAAGGTTTATATTTTAAATGAAATGAATGCATTACAAATGAAGGCGATGGGGAACATTATATAGTGATTTATTACACGTGTCCAGCTAACATAAAAGTACTCAATTTTCACATATAGAATTTAGCTAAGATACAGTCTACTCCATTCCTTCATCCTCCTTCCCCCCACAAAGGTTTTTACTTCCTGTGTATATTAATCAATAATGCTTATATTATAATACAGAAAATAAGACTTGCTAGGCATAATTTTATGTACATACATCTATAATAATAAAGATATACATACACAGATATTATACATATTAACATTTATTCAGACATTTAAAAAATATTTTCTAGGTCCAGTAAAAACCCAGTTTTTCCCCATATCCCCAGAAAATTAGTTTTTAAAGGTAAAAACCCAACTGTTTCATTATATACTGTATTTATTTAATTTTACTAGTACTATTAGTAATAGAAACAAGAGCAATTTTTAGACAATACAATAAATTCAAGCAACCAATCATATATTTGTCACATCACATTCCAACATGGCCAGTGAGAACTTAAATTGTAATAATGATAATAGTAATGAAAAAAAATCTTTTGAAAGGATTTAGATTAATTAAATTGGTTGTAGTTTAAGGAATTAAAAAAAGTTTACTGTCTTAAATCTTTTCTTTTTTTATTAAAGATAAAAATTCAATTAGACACAGACATTGTTGAATTCAGAGACTTTTCCCCAGGAGGGAAATTGCACTTTTTGACATTGAAAACTTAAAATATAAAACCTTTCAGGGGACGAGGGAACATCTCATTGCTCCGGGAGGGAGAATGCCCCCCCTGGACCACCCCCTAAATTCAACACTGGACACAGATTATTTGCCCTCTCCCATTCGAATGCTTTTAATTGGATAACTATTGAAATAAATTAAACAAAATTAGACAAACTACACATCTTATAATGATAATTCCAGAGGTAAAAGTTTGGTTATAAGATGAAAATTTGACATTATGATAAATTGATATTGTAGTTATTTAATGATTATCATTATTTAAAGCAACTATTATGCAAGAAGGATCATATTAAATAAGGCAAATAAACTGACGTGGGTATTTATTTTTAATTTAAATGAAACATTAAGCATCTAAAATTTTAATCATGTTTCAATGACAAGAGAGCCTTACACTGAATAATACATCCTGGTTGTAGCACATTTATTTTTTTTTCCCCTTACATACTGTATATACTTCAATATATTCATTTAATTATTTCAAAATATAAATCCTCAAAATCAATTTAGCATTTTAAAAGTACTGAAACATAATACATAACATCAAATGCATTTTTCAATGAGAAAAGAAAATAATTTACCCTTTCATAATCATGATAAAGGAGAATATATTGACGATCAGGAGAGAGATAAAAAAACGATATTGTATGCTGCCTCTGAAAAATAAATAAATATATAAACAACAAGTAACATGCACAAAAACTTTGCATAAAATATCCATATCTTTATTTGCATGTGTGATATATTTATTTAAAGATAAAGACACTGCTGCAAAGTAGAACAAGCAAAATTTTATTACAAAATATTCTTTTAATAAAAAGTATACACAAAACTTCTTTAAAAAAGTCTCTCATGTCATGTTCAAAAGTTTTCTGTATTGTGATAGAATTATGTTTGTTTTGTGTGTGTGTGTGTGTGTGTGTGAGATGGAACATGGCAGAAAATATTTTTCTCTGACTTTTTCTCAATAAAAATAGTTACAAAGCCTTCAATGACAGTGTTTAATTTTTGGAAGGGCCTGAATCTACTTTTCTGGATTTTATGTTCAAACTATAATACAGTATGAATATTGGGAAGTATGACTTATTTTAGACATGATCCTACTGCTTTATTTTGCACTGATAAATATAATTAGAAAATATTAATATTATTTCACTTTACTGATCAGTCTTTATTTGAAGAAATAACTTTTTCTTCATTTACAATAATCACTTTTAGTACCGCTAAAAGTATTTATATATATGTTTACTAATTATTTTAACAAATGTGATAACTTTCTATTAACTGCATAATAAAATTTGAAAAACGTTTTAAACTTCAGTTACTATAATTTTTATAAACTGTTATATAATTAATGTTATTTTTATTATTATTTTTTTAATTACCATTACTTTTTCATGCATATTAATGTAAAGAAATTTACACTTTGAGTATCGATTTGGATGTCGGATTATACATATATGTTATATAGGTTTTATCCAAGCGTTACAGAAATATATTAGTATATTTCAGTCCTGTGAAAATTTCTGACTCTCATCCATGCATCAAAATTCCAGTAATGTTACAAGATCTTTGTTTAACAACAATTATTTAATCTCTAATAAAAAGTAGTAGAAATCATATTACATTTTAAGTGCTAAGCTGTTATTTTGTCATATCTAATTTTAGATATCTGTGTGTATTGAGCAATGTTTAATAAAAAACTAATTTATAATATTATGAAATCTACAGATATTTCGCTATTTCACTTATCATGGGCTCATCTCATTATCATCTCAATACAGAGATACTCAAATAAAAATAACATTATTTTTTTCATGCAATTCATACTTTTGAATACAAACATTACGTAAAAGTTACTTTCAACTTTATGGAAGAAGAAAGAAAATTTGTCTGCAATTGAAAAAGTTAACATTTTACCAAGTTGAGTATAATGATTTTAGTTTGTTTGTCATACATTTAAGTGGCAGTGAAATTCTTCTTAGATCACATGTTATTCCTTCAGTCATATATATCTTCGGCGTTTGATTAAGAACGTTGCTTCGTTTTGGTTTTCCAATGTGGGGAAGACTTTTCAAGAAACTTGAATGTCCAATGTTCTTGGCATTCATGGATGATTTAGTTTTAAATTAAAGAATGAGAGAATTAAATTAAAGAATGAAATTTTATCACTTTTTATAGCATTATTTTACTTAACCTATTTAATCTTAAAGAATGAGTTTTGCTTTTAAATGAGTTTTAATTGATCTTTTGTTATCTGTGATATTTTTACTGTTACCTGAAATACTATTACACATTTGCTTTTTGCCATCAATGTTTATACACCTGTTGTTATGACCAGCTATCTACATTCTCAACTGTGAGTATAGTTATTTGTATTTTGGTCTGTGATGATGATACTGAATAAACTGTTTGGTTTAAAGTTCACATACATCTCTGCAATTTATATTTTCATAGTCTAAGGAACTTTTTCATATTCCATTGATATTATATGATTACACCTTCAGTTTGACACTCCGTCCAGCTAATGCTACACTGTGTTAGTCTCTGCTTATATTTAAGTTCACCCCTTGAAGACATATTAACCTAAGTTATATGTTCTAGATTATTAAATATCCTATATTCACATTACATATTTTCATATAAATATATTTTGTAGAATGAAAACTTTTCCAAAACAAGTTTTAATTTAAACAAACTTTAAATTAACATTCTCTGTTGTCCTGACATGCAATATATCTGCCATTTTGGGTTCTGAAAACATTAACAAAAAAGTCTTATTTTTAAAATAAGATTCCTAGAGTAGCAAAATTTTGCGAGGTTCCTCCTAACATGTTAATAATTATTACATTGGAATAAATAGCAAAATTTAAAAGAAAAAGTCTCTTTACGAATGCATTTAAAAACTTAGAAATATTTTCTTTAACTGAATGATGATGATTTTGAGATACATGTAATAAATAAATAAATAAATGAAAACAGACTCACTAATGTTGTATTTGGCATAAGCACTTGTTTTGAATTATTTCTGGCATCATATAATCCAATAGCACCATATTGATCTCGATAAACAAATTCATAATCTGGAATGATTTTAAAAGAATGTCAATTAAAAGAATAATATTATTTAAAATATCTATACAATACAAACAGAAGCTCAAAATTTAATTTAAAAGATATATACACAAAGTTGAATTACTTGATTTAATAATTTTCAAACATTATCAATAGATATAGCTGGGTCATTCTTCCAGCAACAAACATTTTCAGTGCTAAATTTTCGAATTTTTTTTTTTTTTTTTCAAATTATGTTGTTATAGTGACTTGAGCTTATGTAACATTGCGCCAGTATTTTCATACACTCTTAGAAATATTTTATTAAAATTGCATTTTTACATTACATAGATACTATGTTTGTAACCATGATATCCACAGACCTAACTTTTCTGCCAGTAAATTATTTGCAACACACAACATATTAAACTGAATTGAAAGATATTGCTGAATTAAGTTTTGTGCAACTAATATAACATATAATTTAATTTAATTATTTGCTATTTAATTTTACTATTTTATCCTTCTTATATGTTTTAATCTTGTCCATGAAACAGATGGTGTGATTTTTACATTCATGATTTGATCACCATTATTTAAAAAAAAAAAAAAAAAAAAAAAAAAAAAAAAATTACACAGATAACACTTGCAACACATCTTTATGTATAAAATGTCTAACAGGTTTCTTTTTCGCACTAAAGTTATTTTGCTGCTATCTGTATAGTTATTTAGTAGTTAATAAACTTTTTGTCCATAGGCACAACTCAATTTCTTGTAAACATAGTTAATGTAAATGCACCAGTAGTGGGCCACTTAAGGACATTTATCTAACTATTATTAATGTATTAATGAATTTCAAAAGATATATATATATATTTTAGCCTAGTCCTAACCTTCATGTATCAGAATAAACATTCAAAGTTTCAAAATATATTCTTCAGAAAAAAAAAAAAAAGAAAGAAAAAAAAGATGTTACCTTCCTCTCTGCGCCAGTAGCGGGCATGCATAGTAAATTTCTGATGCATGAACTAAATTTTCGACTTATCCAACAAATTATTTACAATGTCATAGAGTAGCGAGAGCAGTTGTGTGATTAGCAGCAATATATCAAGAGCAGTTTAATTCAAAATAAAACATAATATTAAACAATATTTTAGATAAAAACTTAACTCTTAATAAAATCTCAAAGTATTTGCCAAAAAAAAAAAAAAATGTTTCTGAAGACACTCTACAACATAAATGTTACAGCATGAAAAAAAAAAAAAAATATTCCAAACAGTTTATAGAAAGTTAACATTTAAGGATGTTAGTAATTCAGATTTCTTTCAGTTGTTTTTCTTAAATGTGTTTTGGGCTTGTTTTTAAACTTTAAAAATTAGTGGCCCACTATACAGGGTGATCAATTTAAAAGAGTACCTGTTGGTTTTTCTTATTACCCTTAAATCTGATGGATGTGGCAACTATTCCAATACTGAAGTATAATTGTTTGAACCTTGTTTAAGTGTGGGAGACAATTTCCAACACTGTTGGACAGTTACAACTTTATTTGTGAGGTAAAACAGAAATGGGGATACACAATGTTACTTAATCCTGTGATAATTTTATTTTTGAAAACATAATTTAATTCAAATTTTTTACATTATCATTCCTTACAGCAAATGTTGAAAATATTCCCCACCATTTTCAATGCAAACATGAACACGTCGAACCAAGTTTTTTGACCAACTTCGCAACATTGTTGGCATTATTGACAAGATTTCTTCAATTATGATTTGTTTTAATTCATTATGTTTGCAGGACTTCTTTGGAAAGAAGCAGATGATTTTGAAATCACTTGCGCAGAATCAGAATAAAAATTACTAATAATGTTCGTGTGATTTTATGTTTAAAAAAAAAAATTTCGCATTTAAAAAGTGAAAAAAAACGATACCTGCACATTAAATATAGACATATTATGTAAGTAATGATGCTGAAAGTCTTGCTACGTATATTATAGATGTGGATAATACAAAAAAACAAACAGGTACTCTTTAAAATTGATCACCCTATAGGTGCATTTATTTACCTTATTTATCAAATAAAACTTTAATAAACAAGATAATCCTTTGAAATAGAATGCAAGATTAAGTTAAAAATGCACTGAATTAAAAATAAATAATATATATCATGAAAAAATAAGCTTCAAATCACCTTTATATAGCCAGTAAGTGGTACACACTGTGGCTCTGACAGTTTACGGATGAAACATCAGACTTTGCAGACAGATTACTTTTATGTAAAATTAATATTTTTTCCATTTAATTATTTACATGTATAGTTATACCTTAACACAGTGGTTCTCAACCTATGGGTTGGGACCCACTGGTGGGTCACGGCGGGTGTTTAGGTGGGTTGCGGAATAATCAAGGTTTACCACAAAAATATATCTTTTATTTCATCTATTAAAAAAAATAACAAGTACAATATTTTACAACTACAATAACCATAAAAGCTATTAGCTTAAAATAAAACTTCATGCTTCATGAGAAAACAGTGTTTTCTTAAACAGTTAGTTGACATTATGTTATAACCTAAGTTGTGAGATATGGCAGCAATCGTGCAGTCGCTATGGCAATCCTGGATCCCGATTCTTGAACTTGCGGATCAGAAATCCTTTTGAAGAAGGACATTTGAAAAGCCCAAAACTCTCAAAACCTGAAGAAGACTCCTTAATCGACCTGTCTTGTGATTTCTCTTTGAAGGCAGTTTTCAAGGGAAAATCCTTAATTTCCTTCCGGATGAATATACGAGCACAATAACCAGAAATATCTAAATCAGCTTTGAGGTTTTGGATGTTGTTCAACACGACATACTTGTGTGCACATGCTTTTTCTACTTTTCTGTTTTTGAAAAACAAGTACAGAAAGAAACTGTGTGTAGAAAAAGACTTAAGGTTAAAATTAAACAGTGTTAAACCTGAAATAGATACCCTCATAGGTAAATACCAGTGCCAGAAATTTCAGTGATTGCATGTTTTGATAATAATTAAACATATTTTTCATTACCTTTGTAATATGTGTGTTGTTTTAATTATTATTCCACTTACACACATTGGAATTACCGATTCTTGATTTGTTGACAGTGCATCCTTCATACAAAAATTTGCTTTTTCCGTAGGACAGGAGAGCCAACAGCTTATAGAGGTCATAAAATAATTTCCATACTGATATTAGATACATCCTCATATTGTGTGGGTCGCGTACCAAAAAAGGTTGGGAACCGCTGCATTAACACATTTCTATTATAACATATTTTCAATTATAATTGTTTTTAATGTGTATTTTGTACATTTCTAAGAGAATGACTCAGGTTTATTTAGTAAGTTTAATACATTAAGGACCGCAACTTTTTATACCTGACATAAATTAAATAAAATTTTATTTTGTACACATTAATGTCTAATTAACCTACTCACCATTGCAAATTGATATATCCGTTCACTAAACTGCAGGTTTTGCTACTGTAGAAGCATTATTTAAATTAATATAATTCTAGAAATATAATGCATTTTTAAGATATTGAGCAATGATTATTACTCTCAAGGGTTATATTCTTATATGCAATTAAGTATTTAATATTATGTTTGAAAAATAAGCTTTTTTGTAGCATTAAAAAAAAAAAAAAAATTATAGAGAAAACAGCATTATAATTTTGCCTTTATGCTGGGCAGTCAGACGGTTAAGGAAAAAAAAAGTGATATTACATTTTTAATTATATGTAAGATATGGTACGTTGTGAAAAGTACAAACCAACTACATTTTTGCTGCATGAAAATCCTTGAAGCATTTACTATGTAGCAGTAAATTACATTTACTACACATAGTTATATTTTGACTTCTACAATAGCTGATCTTGAATTGCTGAACTTTACTTCATTTTTTATAGTGCATCTATAAACATAATCCAAAATTTATCAATAAAAATTTTCAAAACATCTCATACTATTTTATTCATATTTCTATTTTTTTACAACTCAAATCCATTAACAATTTTTGTTTCTTAAAAATAAAAGTCATACATACAATATGTAATAATACATTTGTTGAAAAAAATATTCACAATAAAATAAAAAATCACAAACATAATGTGGTAAAAATGCAACATCAGTCTTTAATGGGTTAATGAAGTTAAAAATATAGTAATTCCCCCGTTATTTTAAACATTACCTGAAATCCAGGATCCATTAAATCTTCTATAACTAAATTTGCCTTTAATTACTTCGTCTAAAGATAGTCTATTTTTTCTAGAATTAAAACCCTTGTCTCCTGAAATGAAAAGAATAGATTAACAATAAAAAATATCATTGAAGTTATTTATTTTAATGCAAAAAAAAAAAAAAAAAAAAGATTTAATTATGTCACAAATGGAGGCAATTAAGAATAAGAGTTGAACTCAGACATTTTTCTCTGGGAAAAATTTCTGCAGCTCTAAGAAAAAGGGGTGGGGGAAGACAAACTACATTTCTAGACCATTAATTAGCATAAAATTACAAATCTTCAGAGTGGGAGGTGGGAGGGGGGTTTGCTTCCTTGGGTAATCCTCCTGAATTCATAACTGAATAAGAGAGAGATGAAATCAAACACATAAACAAGTATATATTTAAAAAAAAAAAAAAAAAAAACCTTGTTATCATACTTTCGTAAATGCTTATCTAACATTAGCTTCTTTTAAAGATACAGCCTTCAATTTTTTCCTTAAATTTCAGTTACTACTCAGCTACTAGTTCAGTTCTATAGAAAGCTCAGAAACTTTTAAAATTCTTAATTATTCGTAAGTATAAAAAGAACTTCTTAAAACACCATCAAAAACTTTTAAAAGCGCTAGGCCTTTCGAAAGATCCGAGTCTTTCTTTGTCAGGCACAAAGAAGACGTGCTTCAACTATGAAAGCAGCAGCAAGACTGAAATGAGAGATAAGGGAAGGGGAAACAAGCTGCTTCTTGCTCGGAAAAAAGATTACATGAATTTAATTTCTCTGATATTGAAGTCCAAGATTTTGTTAATTTAACTAAAATTTGCATCACTCAAACTACTTTTGAATTTGAAAATAAATTTTCAAACAATCAGATGGCTTAAGTATGGGTAATCCCTTATCTCCAATTCTTTGTGATATTTATATGCATTATTTTGAGGAGAAATTATTAAATCTGGCTAACTTTAAATGTTGGATGCGTTATGTTGACGATACTTTTGTTTTAGTTGATAATCCTTTTGATATTTCTAACATCCTTCAAACTGTCAATTCTATCGACCCACATATTCAGTTTACTTTTGAGTTAGAAAATTGTAATAAACTTCCTTTCCTTGATGTTTTAGTTACTAAGTGTGATCCTTCTTTCAAAACTTGTGTTAATAGAAAACCTTTTTCTGTTTCTATCCCACCTCATGCTCTCTCAAATCATCCTGTCAACTAAAAAATCAGTGTTTTTTACACATATGTAAATTGTGCTCTCAAAATCTGTTCCGACTCAGCATCCCTTAAGGATGAACTTAATTACTTAAAAACAATTGCTGTCAAAAGAGGATTCAATCCTTCTGTTATCAATAATGCTGTGAAGAAATTCAATAGATCGTCTAATAAATCTACTCCTTTCAATTCTGTCAAAAGCAAACCTGATAATTTGGTTGTCTTCCCCTTTTATACTCCATTATATTTCAAATTAGCTAAAGTTTTACGACGTTTCAATTTTAAGGTTATCTATTATCTTTAAACCTGTCAATAAATTCAAATTCCCCTCCACTAAATCTCCTGTTCCTGATCTCCGTAAATGGGGAATTTATAACGTTCCTTGTAACGGCTGCGATTTATCTTATATTGGTCGAACTAAAAGAAATCTTGAAATCTGTTTAAAAGAACACCCTCGTTATGTAATTAATCAAGAAATTTCTAAATCTTCTATTGCCAAGCACTCTTGGGATTCTGGCCATAGTTTTAATTTTCAAAATGCTAAAATTATCTTTAATGCCAATAGTATCTCTGAATTGGACTTTCTTGAAAATTTAGTTATTTATCTTAATCGAGAAGTGATAAATCTGATTCCACAATGCTCTCTGCAGCTTGGAAAAATCTTTTCAATACTACCATATATATATATATATATTTGTATTAATTAACATTAGTCTGTTTTTATATTTTATTCATTTTCATGTGTTCACATATTTTAATATGTGTGTTTTCCCTTTATGATAATTTATTTTTAATTTTATTTTCATGCATTTTTTTTATCCCAACTTGCTTCTTTTTCCCCCTTCTACTCTGTGTCTTCTGTTTTGATTGTACTCTTTTGTGATTGGCTGTTGTCTTCTGCTTTTCTATTGGCTGTTTCTTCAGCTTGTTTCCCCTTCCCTTATCTCTCATTTCAGTCTTGCTGCTGCTTTCATAGTAGAAGCTTGTCTTCTTTGTGCCTGACAAAGAAAGACTAAAATCTTTCGAAAGGCCTAGCGCATTTAAAAGTTTTCGATGGTGTTTTAAGAAATTCTTTTTATACTTATTGATTCACACCAGTTCCAGCTTATTTGCTTTAATTATTCATGTTTATTTTATTTTTTAAATATGAAATAATTCAGCCTTTTCATTATTTTTCAAAATATTCTTTATCAGTTTTTACATTAAGTATAAATTTTAGTTTTAAAGGTATATGAAATATGTGATCAAAAGAAGAAATTGACAGAAAATGATTCAAATCCAAAATGTTATATATTTTTTTGCTTTACAGAATTTTATGAACTATTTTGGAGGGGGTATGGGAATTCTATTATACATAGCAGTAGAATGTTTCCTGCTATTTGCATACGCTAAAATAAAGGGGATGGAAAAAATATCTGTTAACTGAAGAATTATTGGGTATAAAATTATATTACTATTAAAAGGAGCGTTTCTTTATATTAAAACTTGTATAAACTTTAAAATTTTACAAAAAATTATATTATTAAAAGGAGGGCCTCTTTAAACTAAAACATGCATAAGCTTTAAAATTTTACTAGTAACATTTACATTTTATTCAGTGCTTCGATTTTATAGCTGAGGATTTTAATTTTTCAATGAGTAAAATCTATTGAGATAAAATCACGAGAGACTGGAAAAAATTCTTTTATAGACAGCAGATAAACTACCTATTATAAATGTATCGAATTTGTTTCAATAAACATAAAAATAAATCTAGATATCAAACAATTAAAAAGAAGATAAAATATTCAAAAATAAGTGAAGCTCCTACTCCTACCAGTCTTTTCAAAAGTGAGAATTAAAACAGTATATTATATATATATATGGCCCATGTAGGAGTAATGGCAATGCCCTGCTGTCAGGGATGGTGAAATACATTGTTTTACTCACCTCTGGCGAGTGAATTTTCTGACAGAGTGAGTGAAATTTTAGGTAGTCTTCGAAAAATGTAAACTATAGAGATATGCCAAAAACTTTTTTTTTTTTTACTAGTTAGCTTTATTTTGCAAATTTCCAAATTACTGTGATGCAAACATGGTACTAAGTTCTATTCTATATTAAACTTTCCTCTCTTGTATATATTTTTTAATTTTACAGAAAAAAAAAATTATGAAAATGATTTATCGCAATAGTAATCAACTATTTTTGCAGTTGCAAAAAGTTTGTCATAACGTTTTGCTGGCTGGTAAAATAAATCCTTGGCTGGTAAGATTTTTTAGAAATCCCTCACTCCTGCCTGCAATCCCTTTCCCTGCCAGTTCTTACGGAAAAAAAATTATGACTGTTTATCAATTAGAATAGTGAAGTTTTGTTTGAATTGCACAGTACATGGAATAGCATTGCAATAAATAAAAATTTTGAATTTTCCTATGCCTCATTGAGTATAAAAGTAGAGTAGTTGTATAGTAGTAGTTGAGTTAAATAAAAGTATAAATGCATGAATTTAAATTTAGATCAACCTCTTCCCAAAGTCATATCTGAAAACTTTGAAGAGATAAAAATAAGAGAGGTTTTATGACAGCATTTTTTTTTTCTTTTTGGCTTGGTATAGAGTTTCAAGATATGCATAAACATGAAAGTAAAAAAGAATAGAGAAAGGAAGGGAAAAGAATATTTTTTAATGACACTCTTTTAAGCAGGGGGAATGTTATACAGTAATTCGAAATCGGATAAATCGAATCTTCGCTTAATTCGAACTAATCATGAAGTCCCAAAATTTTCAATTGCAGAATAACGTTAAAAATTTTCATTTATTCTAATTCGATCTCTTGACTTCGTTTAATTCGAACTAACGAAAATTCCATTTTTTTATTTTCCTTTCTTTTTCACGGATTTTGGATCCTTGAAATAACTTTCTTTCTTTTATTTTTGTCAGAATTGTTCTGAACTAGTATACATATAATCCCATGCATTTGATATCTGCTTTCATAGTGCCCCGTCTGTCCATCAATTACACCTCCACCCCTTTTTCCATTATGCTTTTTCCTAATCCCTTTTCTAGCATTTAACCCAGTGACATTCCCAGAAATCCACATGGTGGACATCTTTTAAAGATACGGAAAACCTCTTTTCAAAAGTCAAAAATGAATAGGACTAAGCAAACAACAATTGATAAATTTTGTCATAGTGATGATAAATAGTGTAAATAATTTCTTAAATGTTCATCTCATTTCAGGCAAGAAAATTATAGTACAATTAATAAAAATTTTAAAATACAGCTGGTTTATACTGTACGAGGGTGGTTCAATAATTATTGTCCCGAGTGTGTATAAAACATTTGTACTGCGATCGTTGATGTGGAATATTGAAGTCTATTGTCTTAGATGCCTATATGCTCAATTCCAGAGCCGTAGCTGCCATATTAACAAATATTTTTCGCTTTAGGTGTGAGAGGTGGAACCTAGCTTGAAAGGGAAGGGTTGGGGGGAAAGGCTGGTATGGAGCCAGACCTGAAGCAGTTCTGCGATAGTTTTGTGACAGTGGATGAACGTCACTACATTACTATGATCCCGAGTCCAAACGACAGTAGCCACGTCTCATTTACTGTTACCCCCCCACACACCCCTTTCAAACTAGGTGCGACTTCTCATACTAAAAAGGAAAAAAAAATATGTTAATATAGCAGCTACAGTTCTGAAATCGATAATATAAGCATCTAAGACATCAGGCTTCAATATTCCACATCACCCATCGCAGTACAAATATTTTATACACATTTGGGACAATAATTATTGAACCACCCTCGTATTACCAATTTTTATGTTTTATTTATATTCTTTTAATATTAATAATTAATTTATGTATTTATATCATTTAATTTATACTAAGTCATATTCTAACGATAACAGTCGAAATAAATAAAAAAAAAATATTATACATTAATTCCTTTGTAATAGTACACCTTTAAATATATTTTTCTCTCATACTTTTCATAATTTGAACTCTGGATAATTCGAACATTTCTTGTGGTCCTGACGAGTTCGAATTAACGAGAGCCGACTGTATATGTTTAGATTGGCTGAAACCTTCATCTAAAGAATAACATTTTCTTTAAGATTATTCTAAAAAAAATTATTTTGATGATGTGAAACTTTCTGACATCCATTTGCAGATCATTTTTACTTTCTTCTATCTTTACAAGAAGAAAGTATTGGATTCGTGAAAATTTTCGACTTCCGGTTTTCGACGGATTTATACGTTTTAGAATGCCCAGAACATGATTTGATGGTTTTTAGAAAATGTCTGTCTGTCACTCTGTATGTGACAAAAATTTTGTGGGCGCTCTATCTCAAGAACTAATGTACGGAATTTCACAAAACTTCATATTTAGTTAGACCTTGATATAAACTGGACCTGATTAGTTTTTGGTGAAAATCGCCCAACAGGTGGCGCTGCTATGCGGCATTTTTCACGATTTCTGCAATAGCTATATCTCAAGAACTACTGCACGGATTTTCATAAAACTTCAGATTCAGTTAGTCCAAGATATAGTTTGGAGCTGATTACTTTTTTGTGAAAATCGCCCAACATGTGGCGCTGGTATGCTGCATTGTTCATGATTATCGCAATAACTCTAACTCAAGAAAAAATGCACGAATTTTCATCAAACTTCAGATTCAGTTAGTCCCTGATATAAATTAGAGCTGTTTAATTTTTGGCGTAAATCGCCCAACAAGTGGCACTGCTGTGCTGCATTTTTCACAATTTCCACAAGAGAAGTATCTAAAGAACTATTGCACGGATTTTCATCAAACTTCAGTTTTAATTAGTCCTTGACATGAATTGACGTATAAATTAGTGCTGTTTAATTTTTGGTGTAAATCGCTCAACAGGTGGCACTGCTATGCTGTATTTTTTGCGATTTCCGCAATAACTTTATCTCAAGAACTAATGCTTGGATTTTCAACAAACTTCAGATTCAGGTATACCTTGATATCGTTTAGAGCTGTTTACTTTTGGTGTAAATCACTCAACAGGTGGCGCTGCTATGCTACATTTTTTCAGAATTTCCGCTATAGCTATATTTCAAGAACTAATGCACGAATTTTCATCCAACTTCAAATTCAGATATACTTTGATATGAATTGGTGCTAAATTGTTGTTATTTCTTGTACTATTTAAAGGATTTAATTGACGTGATTTATATAGAAGAAAGTTTTGTGATGGCCACAACATACTAGTTAAATACGAAAGCATGTTACTTCTAGAAATGCTTATTGAAGTGACTTATAATCAAACTTTATTTTTTCATTTTTTGATGAACATCTTGAGTTATGTGCTCTGCTGCTGTCCTGACTGAATTATACTGATACTTTTTGCTCTCTTCTGGGGCCCCTCTCCTGTGCTTTTCATGACCCTGTCATCTTTCACAATGCTGGTCTCTTTAGAATAAAAGACTGTGAAATTAAAACAAAATATTGGAGTTTCTTTTATGTTTTGCTTGAACAGGATGAATACTGATATACAGAAATGTAACCCCGCCTCCCCAAAAAAAAAAAAAAAACATACTTTAATTTTACACCATCTGGTGATACACAGACAATGAAAATTGCAAAACCCTTCAAAATAAAGTAGGAATTAAGATTCTGTTTGTGAAATAGTCCTGTCATTAATTTTCAAAAAAATTTTATATGGACCCTAGCTCGAAGTGCTATGCATCGATTGTAACAATATTTTGCAGGTCGATAAAAGGTATCAAGATAAACAACTCTATCAAATTTTATCTGCACTCATTACTTTGGGGCTGATATACTAAAGTTCACCTGGGAAAATTGCGAATTCACCCTTGCTCTAAGAAAACAACTTCGTCAGAATTGTTGCCTCCAGGGGTCTGTCCAGACTTTTCTCACAGTTTCCTGTTTTTGTGAAATTGTGAAGTTTTTCTTATTTTTGTGAAAATTCTAGTCATAATTTTGTGAATTTTAAATTATCGATGTCTTCATGTTCTATCCTTCATATATAAAAAGCTAAGTACAGTGGAACTTCAAAAATCCGGCATCAAAACTATCTTTCCCTTCCTTTTTCTTTTACACTTTCAAGTTATGGGAGACGAAAAATAGCAATTTTTTATTAATTTAAAACTTGAGGATCGAAAGTGAAAATGCAAAAAAAGAATATTTGACTTTTTTTTTCATTTGTCTGAGATGATTATTTTCTGAGCACATTTTCTGGAAGCTGCACTGTTGCTTAGCAAAGGGAACAACTTTGGGGACAACTTTGGCTTATGCACAATAGTATATGGCTATACGAATTTTCAGTAACGGCAACATCAATGATGAGGAAGGATTTCAGACTTTCGCAATTTATGAGCTGATTGAACACTCAAAATGTTAAAATGCATTAAGTGTCCAAAAAAGCAGCTAAGCATTGAAGAAAATGCATCAAGAACGAACAATATAAAGCCAGCGAGATCACTGACGCTGTGCTAAATAGAATGGCCGATAGTGCTAAAGCAACCTTGAAGACGAGAATGAACCGCGAAGGAAAGGTATCACTAGAAAAATGCATAAATTTGATTGGAGAATTAATATATGCTTTAGAGAAATAAGTCTGTATTTCCGAAACAGACACTTTTCATTTGCATAAAATAGAAAAAAAAAAATTGTAAAAGAACAGCCCTAAAAATTGAAGCAAAGTTGACATCGATGTTTTCGAAATTACAAGAGAAGAAATAATTTCACTCTTTATGAGATTTTTTTTTCTGTAACATAGAAAATATTAATTAAAGTAAGTTTTTTTTATATTTAATTATCTTTTTCTTGTGCAATTATCACTTAATAATGAATTAAATTATGGCTAAAGGCATCATTAAGAACATAGTACTACTTTTGATATTCCTAGTTACTAATTTTAATATTCTTCAAAAATCCGGCATAGTCTCAGTCCCGATGATGCTGGATTTTTGAAGTTATACTGTAATATGCTCTTTAGTGAGTTAACTGCTTACTTATGGTGTTATTACACGAGGGGTCAAAGACGCTTCAGATTCCAGGCATCTCCATGTTATTCCTATGGCTGCAGGGGAGTCACTTGGAGAGCGAGCATCTTTTTTCTGTCGGAGCGTCTTTGACGCCTGAAATGAGGCGACTCGCCAGTAACAGCCAATCAAATGCTTGGAAATCTGATAATAGAAAAGCCTTTTCCGGAACAGCCAATGAAATACTTGGAAAAGACGGGTCGTGAGGCGGCTGTTGTCGCTAGACGCCTGGGATTTCAAGCATCTTTGACTCCTCACAAAATAACACCTTTATAGGTCAGATTTTATTTTTAAGTGACTAAATTTGTGAAAAGTTCAATTTGAAGGTGAAAAAATTCTGTGAAAAGTCTATTTAAGAGACAAATAATTTTGTGAAGGGTCCTGTTTTGGGATAAAATGTTTTGTGAAGGGTCCTGTTTGGAGATAAAAAATTTTGTGAAGGGTTCTTTAAAGGACCTAAAATTTTCCTAAACATATCCCTGGTCTCAAAGGCTTCCCCCCCCCTCTTTTCCTGTGCTGTAAAATCTGTAAATTTGATCCAAAATGCCATCTTTGACAGCATTTTCTGAAAGATTTTATGCCTTCACCAAAAAATGGAAAAACTGTTTGATTAGATAGTTTCTGAATAAGAGTTCCAACCAATTTCATGTGTTTGGATAAATTTAAAAATGTGTCAATTAGGATTTCAGAATGGGCTCAACACTTAGAAAATTACTGTTTATTGTTGCCAACTAATTTTATTTTGTAGGTATGGGGATCTGATTATATATCATGATATAACATTTGGTTTGCATAATTTTTTTAAAATTAATGTTGATAATAACCAATTGAAGAAAACAAATATTTAGATGGCATAATTATTTATTTACATTTTAAAGATTTTTATAACCCCACCCCCTCTTCTCCCTTAGTGTGGTAATCACTTTATTTTCTTTCTCAATCATAACTGTTGCATTAAAATAGTTTAATAACATTATTTTTACACACATCAAACAAACATTATGAGTAAATATTTCAGCAGATAAAATAAAAAGCATCATTTATAATGTGAAAACATATGTTATCAATATTTGTTACAGTCAAGATAAAGTCTTTCTGTTACGAAAGTAATCTTAAAATTTTTTGCCTTTTATGAGAAACTCAATTTCAGATGAAAATGGTATAACACTTGCAGATAGATACGTTAAAAATATTGAAAAATAATGATTTTTATAAGCCTGTATATTGAATAAATTGCCCATTTTTATCCATATTTTAGTCAAAACAAACCATTTTATTTAATACGAAATAATATAAAAATATACTTTAACCACTTCAACATTTGCCCCGAGATAAGTCAGGGGTAAAAGCACTGTTTCCCTATACCTGCTGCAGGTGGGGTGAAGTGGTTTAGAGATTAAGTAAAATGCACTTTTTTTTTTTTTTTTTTTTTTGACAATAACAAGCAGAATATGGTTCTTGTTTTTAAACTTTAACTTGTTCATTTAAATGTTATCCCGGTAGCAAAAAATTCAAGACAGGAGATGGGTGTCAAAGATTTTCTTTTCTCTTTTGCTTTATATTATGTTTAGTTCATTATTACTTAATACAATAACTTAAGATTATTATCAATAACAATGAATAAAATGCATAAAGATGTTACAGGTAAGTGATTGTTTGATTAATTAATGCTTCAATTGTAAAATATTTTACCTGCAGACTATTTTCTGCCCCTGAAGCATCTGTCGCAGACACTTGGAGAATTTTCTGCTACTGGGAATGTTGCTGATTGTTTGTAAATGAGTGTATATAATTTTAAATGCAAAAGTTCCAAAGATGCATTATTTGTTTAAGCAACAAGTTCATTGATTTTTCTTAAACTGATCCAAGTGTCTGCAATGTTACTATCAGTAAACATACATACATGCACAATAGTTCTACAATCCATGAAGGATTTTGACCTCCCTTAATATACCTTGCCAGAGACCTTCCAATCCCTGGCCTTTAATTTATAATATGCTTTTGTGCTAGGTCTTTCTCTACCTCTTCTATCCATCTCTTACTGGGTCTACCAACACTCCTTTTCCCCATTAATTTTCC
Organism: Maratus speciosus; assembly: GCA_963932465.1. NCBI lineage: Eukaryota > Metazoa > Arthropoda > Arachnida > Araneae > Salticidae > Maratus > Maratus speciosus. The sequence goes on along the minus strand of OZ010786.1, from coordinate 89,777,174 downwards.
ATTATATATCTCCATTGTCCTGCTGTCATCCATCATTCTGATTGAATGATCTGCCTTACTATTGCATTCTTCTTATTTTAATAATATTTATTGTGTCTTTTTCGTTATATAGCCGTTCAATCTCCATATTTGATCTGATTTGCCATGTATTGCCATCCTTAATTGGTCCAAAAATTTGTCAAGAAGGAAGATCTTATAAGATCTTCCTTTCCCAAGTAATGAGTAACTTTTCAGTTACTAAATTAAGTTTAATTACTTTTTAGTAAGCATATAATTTATTAAATTTACCTTGGAGCTTACCAGGGTTCGCAAAGCTGGGCCCAGTTTGAAAAAACCCAGTGGGTTTTTTCAGAATGGGCCCACTTGAAAAAGCCCATTGAAAAACCCATAATGTGGGTTTTTTCAATTTTCAGAAATAATTTAAAAATTTAAACAACATATACATTTAATGAATTTAAGTCATTTCAGTTAATTTTGAAAAAATATTAATATATAAAAGCCATTACATACACATTTGAAGTAAAATAAAAGTGTATTTCATCACATTGAAATACTTTACCAACACAGAACCTAGTAGGCAACATACATAGTACATAATTATAGGTAAAGGTTATATCATAAGAATGTCTATATATAAAAAATTCAAATCAACTATATTCATGGAAATAAAAAATATGTATTTTTACTTTCTTCTATCTTTACAAGTAGAAAGTATTCTTGTGAAAAATTTCGACTTCCAGTTTATAATGGATTTGTACGTTTTAAAAAGGTCCTGAAGACGATTTGATGGCTTTTAGAAAATGTCTGTCTGTATGTGAAAAAAATTTTGTGTTCTCAAGAACTAATGCACAGAATTTCACAAAACTTTAGATTGAGTTAGACCTTGATGTAAACTGGCACTGATTAGTTTTTGGTGTATACTGCCTAACAGGTGGCGCTGCTATGCTGCATTTATCTCAATTTTTGCAATAGCTTTATCCAGAGTTTCCCCTTGGTTTAAAAAAGGGCAGGGTGCTGCCGGTAAAAAAAGGGCACTTTTTTTTATTCTTAAGGGCATGTTTTGGATTCTTAAGAGCACTTTTTTGATTTTTAAAGTCAGTTTTAATAGTTAAAACTTGGATATCTCTTTTCAAAACAACACTGAGTCATATTTTACTGTGTAAGAAATTTTTTTAATGCAAAAAAGAAAAAAGACACTTTTTTTAATGGAGAGGCAAGAAGGAAGAAGGTTGCTAATTCTTTGGATGAGGGGCAAGAGGGTTGCTACTTTGTAAACCAAAAGGCAGGCGGGGCGCAACACCCTCCTGAAACTGCCTGGGGGAAACTCTGCTTTATCTCAAGAACTAATGCATGGATTTTGATAAAACTTCAGTTTCAGTTACAAGTTAAGTTGTTGCTTATTGAATTTTGGTGCATATCGCCCAACAGGTAGTACTGCTATGCTGCATTTTTCACGATTTCATCAATAACTCTTATCTCAAGAAGTAATGTATGGAATTGAATAAAAATTTAGATTCAGTTAGACCTTGATATAAACTGGTGATGATTAGTATTTGGTGTATATCGCCCAACAGTGGCGCTGTTGTGCTGCATTTATCTCACTTTTTGCAATAGCTTTATGTCAAGAACTAATAATGCATGCATTTTCATCAAACTTCAGATTCAGTTAGATGTTTACGTAAACTGTTACTGATCAGGCTTTGTTGTAAATTGCACAACAGGTGATACTTATACCTCCTTGTTAAATGCATCCAATTCAAGAAATCTATATTTTACAATCCTCATGATGGGCATACATTGTCATTTAATTTTGGCACTGTGATAGCGAATTTTGAATTATTAACATGTATTTTTTCCTACTTATACATTTTAAATTTTAATATTCTATTCATTACTTGATTTAAAGAAAATTAACAATTTTATATCTTCTATTATATTTAAAACTAATTTGTGAGAAACACTGACATTTAATTAATTTAAATTCATATAATTTATACAATTTATAACTTGTAAAATAGCATTACTATTATATTGTACATAAGGGAACAATGTATTTTTTTATGTATAGCTTATATAATATATAGAAAATATAGTATACAATAATGTAATTACGCATATATTATACTTTTGAAAAAACCCGATTTTCCCCGGGGAAAATTGGGTTTTTCATGAAAAAACCCATGTGGGTTGGGTTTTTTCAGAAAAACCCGGGTTTTTGCGAACCCTGGAGCTTACGGACAAAATTAGTGAGGACAACTAAATGAAAAAAGTGGCTATTAAAAAACTGGCTGCTAGCAGTCATCTTTTCTACAAGGAGAAAGTACAATTTTCTTAATTGTTTTTGTCATCAGTGGTACCACATTTTCTGGTTGCAATATGTACAACATATTTATTTGAGCTATTTAATTTTAGATTAATACCAATATCAATTTTAAATGTTTATTGTTTAACACTTTCAAATAAAAATGTGGTAACTAATAAAATTACTTTACTATTGGCCGCTACTGAAAGTTGCCAGTTTTGTCTTTTACTTTTTGAGACAACAGCCTGCTGCTATAGGTCTCAGAGAACCCCCTTCCCCCCCCCCCCCCCCCTTTCAAAGTTCAAAGTCATTTACTTGGAGCTTAAGGAAAAAATAATAGAAATTTATAATCTGAAAGTAATGTCTTTCTCTTTAGTCATTTATTGTTTTTTGCCTAAATTTTACCACATTTCCCCCCCATAGAAATCCAAAATCTAGTTATAATTAATTACAGTTAGTAGTTATAATTTTTACATGCACCAAACAAATATAATGTGCAAATATTACAGTAGATAAAGTGGAAAAACATTATTTATAATGAACATATGTTATGACATATTATATTTAACATGCATGACACAACTACAGCAGTTTGAATACTAGTTTAAAGTTTGTTAGTTATGTAATATAATGATTTTAAAATTTAAACAATTTGAGAGTATTTAGGAAAATGATTGGCATAAGCAAATATTTGGATTAAAATGCATCTCCAAAATGTAATGGAATTAAATATCAATATTTAACACAAAGTACAAATAGAAATATTCAATGTATATTATATATTCAAGTTTCAGTCAATTCTTTCTAAAAGCAGACTTAGGTATTTTATGCCTACCCGCATTTTTTTTTCTTCTAAGTTTTGTTTTTATAGGAAACTCAATTTTAGCTACACATAACTTACCATTTGCATATATGGTTAAAAAAAAGGAAAATAATGACTTTCATAAGCCTTTATATTGAAAAAATTTCCCATTTTTACCCATATTTTTGTCAATAAATCTCTTTTTTTTCTTCAAAATAATTTATAAATTTTAAATATATTTTATTAATATATATTACTCTTTAATTATTGAATAAAACATAAAAAATTAAAAAGAATAAAATACATTTTATTTTAGAAATAACAAGCAATTTATGGGTGGTTTTTGTTTTTAGACTTAACTTGCTTACTTAAAAGTTTATACTGGTTTGTAAATTAGTGTATAAAATTTTAAATAGTAAAAGTGCCAAAAATGCATTATTTGTTTTAGCAACAAGCTTTAATAGTGATTATTTAAGTATCTGCAATACAGTAGACTCCCTCAAATCCACACAGATTGAGCAGATTTCTGGCCATTCCTTTGTTTACATTTTTTTAAACAGTATAAATACATTAAAGGAATCGAAATTATGATGAATGCTTACAATATAGTAAAATATTAAAATAATTAAGAAAAGTAATAGACTAAAGCAATAAAAGTTAAGGTAGTTTTAAAAAGGATTAAATTGTTAAAAGTAAAGGTCAAGTAAATAATTAATAGTACAGTAGACTCCCTCAAATCCGCACAGCTTGGGACCAGAGGTTGTGCGGATTTTAGAATTTTGCGGATTTCTGGTCATTGCTTTGTTTACATTTTTTAAACAGTAATTTGAATGTAATTAATAATGCAATTGAAATTGTAATGAATGCTTACAGTATAAGAAAATATTAAAATAATTAAGTAATAAACTAAAATAATAATAAATTAGATAATTTTTTAAAATGATTAAAATATTAAAAGCAAAGGTCAAGTAAATAATCAATAATGTATAATTAAATATTCATTATAAAGATGCAATGCATTTTTCCTAAATTATTCAATGAAAGTTTCCTCATAAAGGTACACTACTAATTTAAATCAAAATAATAAAATAAGGAAGTTTTATTTCAGGTTTACCCAGACTTAATAATCAAAAAAGCTTGATTAATGCATAAATACGTTTGGCAAAAAGATTGTGATTATCAGTGATGCCAGCAATATCTTGATTTTTTTTTCAGAAATAAATTTATTCTTCCTTCATGAAAAAGCACAAATTCAGTAATATTAACAAAAAATACAGATTAAAATATATATAAAATTGATATAAAACTAAAAAAATCAAATTTTGCCCATACATCTGAACTGAAATTTCATTGTTTACATCTGTAAATTATGTGTGGATTTTAGAGAGTTGTGGATTTTAGGGTTGCGGATTCGAGGGAGTCTACTGTATATAATTAAATATACATAACAAAGATGAGATATATTTTTCTTGAATTATTGAATGAAATTTGCTTCATAAAGGTACCCTACTAATTCACATAAAAATCATAAAGTAAGGAAGTTTTATGTCAGGTTTAGCCAGACTTAATAACTAAAAAAAGTGATTAATACATAAATATATTTGGTATAAAGATTGCAATTACCAGTGATATCAACAATATCTTGATTTTTTTTTTCAGAAATAAATTTACACTTGCTTCATGAAAAAGCATATATGTTCAGCCACATTCACTAGAATTGCATATTAAAATACATATGGAATGATAATAATAATAATAAAAAAGTCTGTAATTTTGTTCCTACATCTGAACTGAAAGTTTCATTGTTTACATCTGAAATGATGTGCAGACTTTAAGAATTTGTGGATTTTAAGGTTGCAGGTTTGAGGAAGTCTACTGTATTACTATTATGAGTAAATCAATAAAGGCAAAATATACAAATTTAAGAGCTTCTATTAAATACCAGTTTCTAAGAAACTTGAAATGAAACATGGCTTACCTGGAGTAAGTAATACTATTGCTGCAACTATTAGACCACATACTAGTATTATTACTAATAATGCTATTCCTATACCCCTCCAGTTTTTCTGATCAGGCCCTGCAGCAACAAGCTCCTAAAAAACAAAACTTCATTTTAGTAATCCGAATAACAAATATTTAAAATACTAAACAAATTAACAATAAATGAAAAAACTGTAGAACATATCTTAAATATATAAATTGTATATGATCCATTTTGTCTGCCTGTTTTACGTGAATATCTATATGACTTTATATTAACCAATGGGAGGAAAAAAATGAAATGTATCGAAATTATCTACATCTATTGCCCTAAACCTTAAAGTATAAACATTTAGTACTTTAAAAAATTCTGAATATCAGATGATCACTTTAATAGAGAAAAATAATTCACATAATTAGAAAAAAAAAAAAAAAAAAAAAAAAAAAAAAGATAAAATAACCACCAAGCAATACATTATTTAATGAGGAATAAATATTGAAATAAATGAAACACGGGATTTATTTGGATTTTTTTTAGAGGTATATTATTAATAAAGACATTATAGGTAAGTAATTAACGAATATTAGATCTTATTAATTATATAACATAAAGACAACATGTAATATATGCTGTTTTTTCAAGTTCACATTTAACAGCGTCTTCCTAAACAACAACAAATGATAATATGCAATTTACTAATTGAAATATTAGCAAATAATTTTGTAAAATGTCAACTCTGGATCTATTAAAAATAAACAATGCGAGAAATACAGATGATTTTTTAAAAACATATTAGTCGTGTAAATAATGTAAATTCATACCACTCTTTTCACCCTCATGACATATGTTATAAATTTAGTTATGTAAAAAAATTGAAGTAGTTCATTTATTTCTCTATTGTGTTCACTAAACTACTCACATAGTGTATGAAAACAAAAGATATGTAATACAATAAAGACGCTATTTTTTCTTTCGGATCGAATATTCACCCAAATAATTCCATTTAATCGATCTTATTTTATTTGTGATTTGGACAAAATCACCATAGAGATGTCATTTAAATTTGTAAACAACATCACTTACCAAAGCCTCCTGTGGTTGCTGATGCACCGCATTGAGAGGTGGTGTTTCTCTTTGATCCAGTTTCACGTCAGCTGTCATTTTTTCGCGCCAAACGATCGAAAAAATGTTACAGGAGAAGTTTGCTAATATCCCCGTGTTTACCATGCATTCGGTTCATTTATAAATCTTGGCATATTACCAAACTACCATCCCGCAATACCGGTGACGTTTCGGCAACACAACCAGAAACACCCGGAGCCCAAGCAACCACCTACGAAGGATGAAATCAACAAATAATAATGGGATCGCGTACAGGGTTGCAAGGAATAGGCATCATCGAGAGCAGTTGTCGCCAACAATTTTGCAATGAAAGGAAAAAATCTTTTCTATTCTGCTGTTAGTTCTCTGCAGTATCAGCTGAATAATAATTCTGAAAGAATCAAAAATTTAGTCCCACTTGTTGCTCTAGAAATTTAAGAAGAACATAATATCCCAAATATAGAGTTGCTTTTTTTTTAGTGGAATATTAATTATGAATTAAAATTTGTTATTCTTATATTTATTAATTTAGTCAATATTAGTATTCATGATACAGTCATTTTATTACAGTATATATTTTACTTTTTAATTAATAGTAATATTTAAAAAATATATTAAAACTAAACAATGCAATCTAACTTTTAAAACGAATACTTTCCGGTATGTTTTAGAATAGTCTTTAATTTTATATTATTAATTATTAATGCTTTTTATTAATTGTCTAACTATTATTAAAATATTATTACTATGTATATTTCATTATTTAAAGTAACAGTAATATTCTTTTAATTTCTTCTTTGAACTAAACAAAAAATTTGGCTCGTAAAATAGATAGTAGCTAGTGTTTTGGATTATTAATTAATTTTATGTATTTAATTATTATTTTCCATTAATTATGTAATAAATGTTAACATTAGTAATAAATAAATAATAATTTTTATTATATGTATATTTTCATTTTTTAATTAGTAATAATATTTTTAAAACATTTTATTTAAAGTTTAAATTCAACAATAAAATATATTTTTTAAAAATAAAGATTATCAGAAATATCTTAGGTTAGCTATTAAATGTATCTTTTGATTATTACTTTTTATTAATTATTTACGTGTGCATTCATAAATATCCATGATAATAAATATATTATATTATATATATATATATATCTGTGTGTGTGTGTGTGTGTGTGTGTGTTTATGTACATACATTTAAAAAGTAATAAGATTTGTTAAAAACATGTATTAAAAGTAAACAATGAAATATATTTTTTAAAGTATGGATTATCACGCACGTATAAAACATACTATTTTTTGATTAGTAAATAATTTTATGTTTTTAATTGTTATTACTTTTTCAATTTCATTAATTTATTAGTATTAGTTAGGAGTTCATGATAAATATTACACTTTATTTTTTTAAGAAGTAATAACGCATTATAAAAATTATCATTTAAATGAAACAAAATCTACATTTTAAAATAAAGATTTCCGCGTATGTTTGTATTGTATTTTATTTTTATGTTTCGGCAGTATTTATTTTTTATCAATAAATATTAGTAGTTTAGTATTAATAATGGTAATAATAACAATTATATTTCAAAAAATAAATCATATATATTTTAATTTTATTAAAAGTAAATAATAAAATATTTTATTGAAAATGCAGCTTTTTGCGTATGTCCGTTTTAAATCAGTTATTAATTTTCTGTGTTTAATAATTTTTATTATTTGATAGAAATGTAACCAATATTAGCAGTATCAGTAAGGTATTTATAACAATTATTATTACAGTATACATTTATATTTTGTAAATAGTAGTGATATTTAAAAAATCTTCTTTAAAACTAAAATCTAACTTTTAAATATAGATAATCACATACGCTTCAGAATAGTAATTAATTTTAAATGTTAAATTTCTTTTTTATTTTATTTATTTGATTAATATTAATAGTACCAATCAATTAATAAGAATATTTATTAAATGTTTTTAATTTCTTTTTAATTAGCAGTAATGTTGTTTATATATTTTAAAGTAAACAGTACAATATACTTTTCAAAATACAAATTGACACGTATGTATAGTTAAAAATTTTATATTTTTATTTGTTATCACTTTTCATTTATTATTTAATAAATATTAGCATTAGAGATGTTTTCTTAATAGTAATTATTATTACAGAAAATATTTTGTTTTTGAAATACCTACACTAATACATTTTTTAAATTTTATTAAAACTGAACCTCAAAATTTACAGTTTAAAATACCGATTGTCGCGTATGTTTTATATTAGTCCGTAATTTTATGCTTTTAATTTTTTTTAATTAATTTTTCGATAAATGTTAGTATTAGTAATCTAAAAAAGCATAAAATTAATATAATTATTGTATATTTTTTATTTTAAAATTAGTAATAATAATTCAAAAAATACATACAATTCAGCAATAAAATGTATTTTTTTTAAATACAGATTTTCATGTACGTATAAGGTTAGTTATTAATTATATATTTTAAATTATTATTACTTTTTATTAATTGTTTAACCAATATTAATATTAACAAGGCATTCATAATAATAATCATTTTGTTAATTTTCATTTGTAACAATGTAAAAAAAAAAAAGAAGAAGAAAATCTAATTTTTAAAATAGAAATTGTTATGTATGCTCTGGATTAGTTATTAATTTTATTTTTTAATCATTATTACTTATTTAATCAAAGTTACTATAGTCAAGTATTCATAATAATTTTCATTATAGTACATATTTATATATTTTATTTAAGTGGTAATACTTTTAAAATTTGTATTAGAATTGAACAATAAAATCCATATTTTTAAAATACAGCTTGTCACATATACTTTAGATTAGTTATTAAATTTATGCTTTTAACGGTTATTAATGATTTAATCAATATTAGCATTAGTAATGCATTCTTAATAAATATTATCAATGAATATACATATATATTTTCATTAAGAATATTTTTTTTAAATGTACTGAAACGGAATAATAAAATCTACCCAAAATACTGATTGCCACGGACATTTTACAAAGCGACGCCAAAAGGCGTAAACTTCTACTAATTTTAAAATGTTGTTTTTTTTAACAAATCACAGTGAATAATAACTGGGCCGAAACTAGCTTTTTTTGCACCCGGGGCGAGCATGGATTTTGGCGCCCCCCCCCCCCCCCCTCTTCCGCAAAGTATATTTACAAAGAGAATTTTACTAATTTTCTAATAGCCGACTTATTTTTAAATTTAAAATATGTAATCTTAAAATATGTAATACTGAACTACGTAATCTACAATGGCGGATCCAAGGGGGAGGTCACGGGGGTCATGAGTCCCCTCTGAACACACACACAAAAAAAAAAATATTCTAAAGATCATTTTTAAAATTAAATATACACTTAGAGTCCCGATTATCCGAGTCCTGCTTAACCGAGTTTCCGCTTTCACCGAGTTATTTTCTTCTGATGGACTCATGGCTACTATTATTATGAAACAGCCATTATAAATGAAGTGTTAGGGGAAGATGAAAGAGCAGTCGTAAAAAGTTAGAACTCTGATTTTCTGGTCAGAAAAAAAAAAATGGCCATAATTTTTTTTTTTTTTTTTTTTTTTTTTTTTTTTTTTTTTTAATTATGGCATTTTTTTTCTTCCCATTCTGACCAGAAAATCAGAGTTCTAACTTTTTACGGCTGCTCTTTCATCTTCTCCTAACACTTCATTTATAATGGCTGTTTCATAATAATAGAAGCCATGAGTCCATCAGAAGAAAATGATCCATTCCAAAGGCATAATCCTTCATTTGGCGCCCGGGGCACATGTCCCCTCTGCCCCACCCCCTAGTTTCGGCCCTGAATAAGAACAAAAGACTTTTCAAAATTAGTGGTTTAAGCATGTCTGATTGCTTCCTTTACGCGCGTCAAATTTTGAGATTTTTAAGGGGAGGTTCTACTTTAAATCAAAATTTTCGTTTTTTTTTTTTTTTTTTTTTTTTTTTTTTTTCATCTCTCAAGTGTATAAGATTGTTTCTCAAAGGGTTCAGGGTACCCTTTAACCCTTTATTTATGAAACTATGGATCAAGAAGTTGCTCCGTCTCAATAATTTCCTTTTTTAATATCCGAAGATATACTGGAATTTTTAAATAATAAAAATATGAAATTTAGATAATTTATTTCATTAAAACTGATTAAAGAAATAGGTAGTTATAACTCTTTTTGTAAAATATTTACAAGAATAATTACATTAAGACAAAAAATACTCTTATGGAAATCTCACAATTCTAATAAAAACAATGTAAATAAATGTTTTGTGATCCTCTCTGTAAATGAAAATGTTTTTGCAGCTCTAAATTTGTCATATAACATTCTTTAGTAAAACAAAATCTACATCTCTGTAAATGGTTGAGAAAATTACCACTTAAAAAAATATTTAGCTTCCACTGTTTCACTGTGCTTTCTAAATTTGATCGAACAGTGTATTTTGTATGGAAAGAAAAATATACTTTTACTAATAGACAGATTAAATAAATTTTATAATAAATTTTCTTCAATGGTATTTAAAAGTACTGTCAGTGAATAAAGGATTAAAGTGTCCAAAAATCGATTTTTTAAAATACCTAGTTTATAATTACATATGATTTTTCGGGAATATTTAAAAACAAATCCCATTCAAAAATTCGCATTACAAGAGAAGTTATATGTCAAAAAACTTTTTGAGTTTTTCCTATACCATCAAAACGTGATTTCATCTTTAATGTCAATTTTCCCAAAACGGCGATTTTGATTCTTGCGCGCACGATTTCTGAAAAATGGTTGACTAGAATTTCAGGAATTTTTTTCTGAATGTATTAAACGTTACAGAGACAGGAAATGACCTATTATGATAGTTCTCAAGTAAGAAGTTTAGAATTCACGACTACTTTTGTGTGTATATATATATAAAACTCGATATTTCGAATTTCTTTAAAAGAAAGAAAGACAAAAAGGTTTTCTCGAGATCTACAAATTTTATTTTTTTTCATTGTACGTCATTTTGAAAACACATTATATATGTACTCATTAAAAAAAAAACTTGATTTGTTTTAGTTATTCAAATGTGAAAATTCATGCACAAATAATTCTTTCGTAAAAATTGTATTATCTATATAAAAATAAATTTAAAAACTTTATATATGCGTATTCTTTTTTTGAGAACTTTAATGGATAACAGAAATCTCTCTTAATATGTATTTTAAATTTTATAATTAAAAGTCAATTAGTTATAGAGTGACTGCAATTCATATAGAGGTAATCTTTTTCATGTACATTTTTTTTAGTTCAAAGGGTACCTGACCCCTTTGCCCATTGAATGTAACGCCGCTCGTTGAACGTAACGCTATTGTAAAATTTAAACTTGTTTTTATCGAAATCCTGTTTTTCAAACTGGGCTACCATTTTTCTTGAGAACTATCAAACCGTTTACTTTCATTTTTTTATTTAAACGAAAGGAAATTGTTTTTTGCTGGAGCTTATATTACCGAATAGTATAATTTGCATTGATCAAATATTTTTTAGAGCTCGCAGAAGATTTAAAAAAAAAAGACGAAAGAGTGATCTTTTTTGTTCAAATGACCGCCATTTCATCAAAAATCAACTTCTTAAGCTAAATGTTGGTATAAGCTCAAGAGAATTTAATGTTCTTTCATAATAGGGTAACCCAATTTGTTTGAAATGTTTGCGACCGGGGAAAAACGGTCGCCCGATTGGAAGATCAAAGCGCGCATCTGTAGTCGCACAAAACATATTATTCAGGTTTTTTTTTTTTTTTTTTTTTTTAACCACACAAGAAAAAAATAAAAATAAATATGTAATTGAAATGTCAACAAATATAATGCAAAAATCCCTTTTCTTTTCAACCGAAAAAAAATCGTAGAAATCACGTAAATTTTTGGGCCAAAGAAGTAGAATCTCCCCTTAATTGTTCTTGTGTCATTTATACCATTAATTTAAATAATGAAAGATTGATTTGTCATTAAACCTTTTTTGTTTCACCCTTCTTCCTTTTAGACCTTAGGAATATATAGTGTGAGGAAAGTATTGTAAATATGATGTGTGTGTGTGAGTGTACACGATAATTCCCAAACGGTACTTGCGATTGAGCTAGAATATGTTATATCGACCACTGTCACAAGAATTACGTATATTGTCGTACAAATCCACCGATGGATTAGGTATTTAAGCAAACCTCCTTCAAACTGAACCGCCGCGGAATTACGTACGTCCTATACGTCCCATATGCCAAGACACTAGCGGAAGCCAAAAAAAAAAAAAAAAAAAAAAAAAAAAATGAAAATTTGAAACCGGATAAGTTTAAAAGGGAAATTCGTCAAATTTTGCGACCAATTCTATAGAAAAAATCGCCAAGGAAATGTGACAGAATAAAGTGATAAATATGGCAGCGACGTTGCCAAGCATTAATGGATCAGAGATAAAGTCTTCAATTTCGAAACGGAAGGTCCGGTGTTCGAATCCAACTGATGACATTGTGTCAGAAATTTATCTGAATCTATGGTATTCTTTGAAATGTTCAGAAAATTGCGTGGAGTCACTTCATAGACTACTTCATTCACGCGAAAACAAACGATCGCTAATGTTAATCCTAATGGCAAAAATTTTTAAAAATATCTCGTTTGCATTTCAATATTTTTAATTTTTTTTTGGGGGGGGGTGGGGGGGTGCATTCGATAGTTGAGACCGATCTCTTATAAGGGCTGTTTTTTACTTTTCGAGTTTGTTTACAGGTTTTTTTTTTTTTTTTTTTTATCTTTTAATGAGGATACTTTCACTTTCGGAACCTAACATTAGCAAGTGGGTGTTTTCGCGTGAGTGAAGCAGGCTCTTCAGATTTTCTTTTTTGATAAAATGCGAGGCCTATAAAAATAGCATTTAACACAGCCAGGCCCGATACTAGCCTTTTTTGTACCTGGGGCAAGCATGGATTTTGGCCCCCCCCCTCCCCCCCTTCTCTTCCGCAAAGTATATTTACAAAGAGAATTTTGTTAATTTTCTAATAGTCGACTTATTTTAAAATTTAAAATATGTAATCTTAAAATATGTAATACTGAACTACGTAATTTACAATGGCGGATCCAAGAGGGAGGTCACGGGGGTCATGACTCCCCTCTGAACACCAACAAAAATATTCTAAAGATCATTTTTAAAATGAAATATACAGTAGAGTCCCGATTATCCGAGTCCTGCTTAACCGAGTTTCCGCTTTAACGGAGGAGTTATTTTCTTCTGATGGAGTGATGGCTTCTATTATTATGAAACAGCCATTATAAATGAAGTGTTAGGCGAAGAAAAAAAAATTATGGCCATTTTTTTTCTTCCCATTCTGACCAGAAAATCAGAGTTCTAACTTTTTACGGCTGCTCTTTCATCTTCGCCTAACACTTCATTTATAATGGCTGTTTCATAATAATAGAAGCCACCAGTCCATCAGAAGAAAATGATCCATTCCAAAGGTACAATCCTTCATTTGGCGCCCCTTCGTTCTGGCGCCCGGGGCACATTCCAATATATAAATTATCAATTAAATCACAAAGACACCGGATACGACTAACTATTATTGATGGTTTCTGCATAAGAAGCTGCTGAAAGCAATGAACAACAACAAAATTAAAAAAAGAGGGGTGGAGGGCGTGCCTCTTCCTTCAAGCTGAAGAAACAGCCTCAAAAGGGTTTTCCACTTTGTGGCAACTGTGATAAACGTATAAAATTTAAAAAATAATAATAAATAAACGCAGCTATTTTTTAATAGTTTTTTTTTTTAAAAAAAAGCTTTCTGACTGTGCTAGATTTTCTGTGTGACTTTCCTAGAACTTTGTTTTCAGTTTGTGGAAAAATGTTATGAGATAGAGAAAAAAGCTGGGTATTTTTTAACTGAGACTGTCGAACAACATAAGAATCTCCCAAAACAGGGCAGAATAAAATATAAAAAGTGTTATTTTGTAGGTCCGTGTAATTATACTACCGAAATTACTTATAACGAAACTGAAGGGTGGGTGAAAATTATTCATTGTACACGGACCTCATTATAACCCATTTCCTTACAACAACATCAACTTTAAGGAACTTAATGTACGGAACGCTAAGAAAACATGTATAAACATCTTTTTTAGCGGAGCGCTAAAATAGCATATCTTATAGAACTTTACAATTGTAAAAAACAGTTTCCATGATTTTTTAAAAAGAATTTTACTATATAGCAGACTGTTGATTATCTAACGTTGGACTATTCGACACATTCGGCTATCAGACAGATATTTCATCGTATAAGGATGTTTTTGGTAGTATTCTGAAATTACCAACGAAACTTTATTAACTTATAATTAATCATAAAAACTTTAATACTCCGACTACCAGACAGGTTCAATGGATCCGACAGGTACTTTCAAAATATGTATTCAAACCAGAAATTTCTTTAAAATAAACTAAATATATAAACCAGACAAAAATAAGTTAAATAAGCAAGTTAAAATAGTTTAAAATAAAAATTCTGGTGCAGAATATTTTTTTATAAAACTTGAGTAAAATTTCCGGTAGTTGTAGGGTTAAATGTAGCAAAACATTACTTAAAACTCTGTTAAATTACTTCGATACATTGTTAATTTTTATTAAATACATAATTTTGTCACAGTGATAATTTAAAATAGAAAAATTCGAAATTTTTAAGAAAATCTCATCATAAAACACACCTGAATATACCACAAAAGTGGTTTTTAAATCAGGAAGAAGCAAATGTAACGCAAGTGCACTTATTACGTGACATATGAAATTTTGCAGGCGAATCAATAATTTTTCCCCACTTGAAAAGGTTCTTTTTTTACCCCCTTGTGACAACAAATTCAATGTGCATAATTACAGAATATTCTACTTAAATTTATCTTAATTCTATTTTATAATGTTTCTTTTAGGATAGCAGCCATTTATTTTACTTTATTATAGTAGCTATTTATTTCATGTATAGTAATTTTATTTAATTATGCAATATTATTATTTTAATAATATATCATATAGATTAATTGTTGTTTAATATTTGCATACAATTAGAAAATCTGATAATTTCTTAATTATTCGACGATTTAGATTTCCCGACATATCCCTGTCCTCGTGAGTGCCAGACAATCTATAGAACCTGCTGTATTTCCTTAATTATATTTTGATTTATTGTAATCACCTTGCCTAGGGGATACTTCACTCACGCGAAAATACCCGCTCTCTTGTGATAATCCGAATGAAGAAATTTTTAAAGACATCTCGTTTGCATTTCAATATGTTTAAATGATTTTCTTTTGCATTGGATAGCTGAGCTCGATCTCTACAAAGGCCGTTTTTTACTTTTTCAATTGCGGTCTTTGTAGATATCGATCTCAGCTAGCCAATGCGAAGAAAAATCATTTAAAAATATTGAAATGCGAACAAGATATCTTTTAAAGACTTCTTCCCTAGGATTAACATGAGAGAGTGGGTGTTTTCGCATGAGTGATGTAGCCTCTTGCCGAATTTTACCTTAATACGAATCAGCTATTTATTCGTGTTCATAATTTTTTTTACGGATTATTTAATTAGCTTAAAAAATTTCATACATTTTTGTTTTGAAAAATAAATTATACTTCTACAACAAATCTGAAGCAATTTTAAAATGTGCACCTCTATAAACTTCTTTTTTTTTTTTTTTTAAGAAATTTTTATTTGATATTTTCATTGAATTCTTCCATATGAGTTAAGGCTATTGGTGGAAGATTTCTCGATATAAGGGACATTTTAAATTTGTCCAACTTTTCCATCTTGATATCATACGAAGATTTTTTTTATAGATTTATATACTGTCACTTGAATCAACAATATATTTACTTTTTATTTGATCGACTATTTCGGTATTTGTATTTTTAGCTTCATTTAAGAGTAATTCATGAATCTGCAGATAAATTTTCGAAGAGTCAAACTTTTGTTTGAGTGCAGGTGCCGGAAAGGGGAGGTGAGGACCACTGCCCCTCCCTGAATTTTGAAATAACTAAATTTCCTTTTACACTGATGCAGGGTTCGTTGATTTAAATCAGCTTGATTTTAATCATGATTAAAATCACAATTTAAATCAATTGATAAAAAAAAATCATCGATTTAAATCAGTTTTTCTTTTAAATTATTTTTAAACAAATTTAAGATATAAAAAAAACCATAATAATGTACTTTAATATAACTTAGTTTTATATAATATAGATATTCAAACAGCTTTAGAAAGATAAAGCTTAATCTTTGTCAAAAAGTAAAGTACAATGTAAAGTTTAGAAAAAAGTGCTTTCAAATTTCATTTGAACCAAATTATAAAATAATCTTGCAACAGTAAGGAAATCTAAGCAGGAATATTTACTTGTTAGTACAGTAGACTCCCTTAAATCTGCAACCCTAAAATCCACAAACGCCTAAAATCCACACATCATTGCAGATGTAAACAATGAAACTGTCAGTTCCGATTTAGGGGCAAAATTACAGAATTTTTTAGTTTTATATCATTCCATATATATTTTAACGTAATTTTCCATAATATGATTTAACTTATGTTTTTTTCATGAAGGAAGCGTAAATTTATTTCTGAAAAAAATCAAGATATGGCTGATATATCTGGTAATCACAATCCTTTTACCAAATATTAATCAAGCTTTTTTGGTTATTAAGACTGGTTGAACCTAAAATAAAACTTCATTACTTTATGATTTTTATGTAAATTAATTAATAGGGTACCTTTAAGAGGAAATTTTCATTGAATAATTAAAGAAAAATGTATCTCATCTTTATTATGTATATTTAATTATTTATATTAATTATTTACTCGACTTTTACTTTTAATAATTTAATCATTTTTAAAATTATCTTACTTTTTGTGATTTTACTTAATTAGTTTAATATTTTATTATATTGCAAGCATTCATTATAATTTTGATTGCATTATTACATTCAAATTACTGTTTTAAAAAAAAATGTAAGCAAAGTAATGACCAGAAATCCGCAAAATTCTAAAATCCACACAACCTCTGTTCCCAAGCTGTGCGGATTTCAGGGAGTCTATTGTATTTAGAAAAACTTCTGCAAGTTGGGGTAAAATAAAATTGTATGAGTCTTTGTGCTCTACTTTGGTGATGCCTTTTATATTAAAGTTTGAGAAAAATCTGAACCATTCAATGCATTTTTGTTTGAATCTAATACAGTGGATCTCGGTCCTTCTAGAATGGTTGAAGGTACAGTCGGGGAAAAAAGAAAAGTAAACACCCCCTACTAACTCTTCAACAAATTATCGTAGACGAAAGTTACTGGTACCGGACGATTGGAAATAAAGTCTACTTTTAAATGGTGTGTATAAAATTTGCTTAGGGGGCCATATACATATTAAAACGAATTCAAACTTCATTTTTTTCAATGGCAGTACCCAAATTTAACGAGATATTTCAAATCGTCGGTTCAAAATATGCCTAGAAACCAAATTTCAAGTCATTCGAATGATAAGTTTTTGAATTATAGACATTCAAAATTTAGTACTTCTAATGTTAAATTACATTTTCATATTTTTATTTATATCTCCTGAAATTATGCTCCTAATGAGCTAATTTTTTGTGTAGCAATAATACTAATATACCCAAACATAAATACGTTGAATTTGCAATTTTTATAATTTTATGATATGAATTATGAATTATGAAATTAATATTCGAAAAAATTATGAATTGCAACATACAATTTTTTTGATGGATTTAGATTTATTAAGTCCTGCTTTGTGGAAATCCCAAATTTCACATTTTTCTTCCAAGTAGTTTTCAAATTATGCTTAAAAAACGGCAAAATGATGGTTTAAGGGGCCGTCTATGATAGAAGTAAGTAAATTTTTGAAATTTATTCTGCTATCCTGTAATCAAACAGGTTTCATTGACGCTTAAACGTGCCTTGATCAAGAAGGCGGCTCTCTTGGTTAACAATCGAGTTCGGAACTTCAATTTAGATACAGCCCTTAAAATACGCTCGTTTTAAAATAACTAATTTCTCGGAAACTTATGGCACGAATTGCATAAAAATTTGTTTATAGGCTAATTGGAATGTGTAGAGCTCATTTATGCTGTCAGAATTGTGTACTGCTATTCAAAAAAACAAAGTTATGGTTCGTTTTAATATGTAGATGGCCCCTTAAACAAATTTTATATACATCAATTAAAAGCAGACTTTATTTCCAATCGTTCGGTACCAGTAACTTTCTTCTACGATAATTTGTTGAGAAGTTAGTAGGGGGTGTTTACTTTTTTTTTTTTTCCACGACTGTACCTGTTACAGTAATCGAAAAGGATGATACTAAAAAACTTATAGAATTCATGATCAATTAGCTTTTTACTGCAATAGCTTCATCTGTTTCAGTAGAACGAATTTTTCTGCCTTTGGTTTTCGTTTTGTACATTCGGAAATTAAGAATTGACCATAAAGCTGCTAAACTCGTTTTTCTGTACCAGCACTTTAACAAAACAAAAGTTAACACATTTGTTTGCTTCCAAATTTGTTTAAGATTTTTATGTCCTGCAGTTATTCTTATTTTAACTAAAATACTTAAGGTTAAATTATTTTTTGACATCTGATTTGTAGTTTTCCACACATTTTGTGTAATAAAGATTTTTCTATAGCCTAAAATGTTACCTTTTAATCATTTACGTAAATTGGGTAATATTATTAATATATATTGGTAATGCTTATAACATGCATGCGTGTGTGTGTGTTTATAATTTTTCTTTTATAAATTAAAAGAAAAGTTATATAAAATAATAATACTGTGTGAGATTTAAAAAAAAAAAAAAAAAAAAAAAATGTGATTTAAATAAAAAAAAAATTGATTATTTTGATTTTTATTAAAAAAGTCGAAAAAATCACGAGCTCTACTCTGATTATTATAAATGATAAAATTTATTGATTTATAATAACTAAACACTAACAGAAAAGGAACTACAGAATTTTCATTCGTTATCCGAGCAAGGACAATCCGGCAATTTACAAAACAGGTGCTTATCGTCAGTGATGTAGTCGTAAAAAGAACAGAGGCTATACGCTCTAAGCAGAGGGTATACGCTGAAGGCAGAGCGTATACCCTAGAGTGTATATACTATAGCTTTCTTGAGAAACAGAGGGTATACGGTGTTCCTTAAAAAAAACCAGAGGGTATACGGGGGTATACGCCGTATACCCTCTGGTTTTTTTACGGTATACGGCGTAGGGTATACGGCGTATACCCCCGTATACCCTCCACTACACCCCTGCTTATCGTTGTCGGGATGACTACGTTCTGCTGCTACGACCTGATGATGAAAGCTCATAATTGCTCTTTCCTACGTTGTACTCTTTCATCATTATATGAAGAAAAAGACGTTTCATTTACTTATATTTTCCATCTATCTCCAATTAGTATATTATCGTATAATGACATTTTGGTTGGTAAAAAACTGGGATTGTTTTTACAAAACCTAAAAATAAATAAATAAAAAACAAATAAAAATGACAATTTTAAAATCTAGCTCACAAAAAAAAAAAAAAAAAAAAAAATGACATCAATGGATTTATAAAGAATCAACTTAAAATAAAAATCACAGGTAAACATGCCATTACAGCAATTTTGCGCCAATCATGCGAAACCTTTTCTTCAGAAGAAGCTGGGGAGAAAAACAGTTGGTTCACTGGCCGAGATCATCTTCAAGCTATCGTTATGGAAATTGGGAAATGAGAGCACTAAGTTCAGTGAGAACAAAAGGGAAATTTAGTTATTATTGTCACATAATTCATAAAAATATTCAGAGAAAACTAATTTATGCTCTTTTGTTCTAAGATAATTGAAAAATGAGCTCAAAAACCTTTCAAGAAGAAGTCAAGGGAACTAACTGTCTATGCTCAGAGTACTTTAAAAAAAAAAAAAAAAAAAAAAAAAAAAATGCAGTATATTGTAAAAATAAATTGATTTATAGTTTTGATTCTGATGTAAACTATAAAAACAAATGAAATTTTATTAATATTTTTACCCAAATGTTTGTAAATTGTTACATTTGAGTCAAAGTTAGATGAATTTTTATGTTTATTATATCAATACAATAAGTATTCGGATATATTTTAAAGAAAAATAGATATTACGAAACGTTTCCGAATGATTTTTATTGTGCATCAATCCGTTTTTTCAAACCGGAATATCGGTTTTTAAGATGCTACTAATTCTGATTTAAGCAATTTCAGCAGCATTCAGTATATAAGTAGTACTTCCCTTCGTGTTTTTGAGGTTTGCGGATAGAACCGAGGTACAAAGGTCTGCAAGAACCAAAGCCCGGAAAATGAAGGCAATTTTTCAAATAGACCGTGTAAGTAGAATTAAGACAATTTATATTAATGGGCCGGACCAGACTGATAAAAAAAAATTGAGCAGTCTGGCAAGCCCAATATAACAAATTTGAAAGAATCAAATTACGCTATAAAATAGGAACAATTTAGAATGGGCATGTCTGGGGTGAGAATAAATACAAAGAAACGGCCGATCTTTTTAGAGGACGGGCCTTAAATTTTCGGCTCATGCAGATCTCTTACCGGAGATAATGCGAAAATGATAAATTTGTGCTATTTTTGGTGGCAAAAGAACTAAGAACCCGGTATAACATTGTAATAGAAGACTTTTTCCCCCTCAAATTTTTCCGGTCCGTATGACCAAAAGTCATACATCAAAATTTATACATGCAAGAGTAACAAAATGATATTAATTTTAATGTTGTGTTAATGTTGTTAATGTATCATATAGATAGCATCCGGAAAACCTATATTCCAGGTTGTGAAAACTGATTAATACGTTATAAAAAGGGACTCGGAAACGTTTCTGAAAATCAGTGGCACCAAAAGAAACTTTGTTTTTATAAACATTTCTTTAAACCTCACAAATATATTAGTTTCTGAGGTTCCTAAGGATAAAGAAAGCTTTCCGGAATCGTGAGTAACCTACAATAAGTTATTGGACATTTCGTTTGTAGTTATATTTTCCTAGATTAAGAAGCTTTTTTTTTTTTTTTTTTTTTTAACAGCGTAAGCTTTGAAAAAAAAAATCTCTTTTTGATATTTTCATTACTATTCACGCGCTTTTAGTTAACTTGATTAATGTATGTAAAGGAGGCGTTTGTAATCGATTTGTCACTCCCTTCCTTGTGTGCTAGAGTTCTAGAAAGTATGCCATATTATGTGTTCCCGATGACAATAGAATATTTTCATATTTGATGTTCATAAATTTTAAAAAAGCAGTAACAGCGAAATTTATTAGTTAGGTGTTGCCACCTTCAATATGATGTCAGCGTTACTCACGGGTATGTTTTTGCTTTATAAATAAGATTTATGATCTACATTTATCGCGTCTTTGACTGATTTTTGTTTTAAGATTGTTTAAAATATTACAAAAGATCAGAAGAAAAATTCACGAAATTTTAATGTATTTCATGTAATTTATCGAATTTATTAATTTTAATGTAATTTATCAAATATTAATGTATTTCAATCAAAAAAATTTTTTTTGGACATGAAGCGCTCATAATGCCATCGGTTGAAATTAATTTAAACAGAACAGTGGTCAAAACTGGTTCTAACCGTCTAAAGCTGATGGAAATTAGCTTTAACTTGTCAAAAGTGGGCAAAACTCTATTAAATAACTTTAGATTACATAAATTGCGCAAACTGTATATTTATGTGAATATTTGCCATATTATAATATACATATTTGTATTTTAATAATTTAAATAGTGATGGATTTTTTTATGTCTTATGTAATAATATTTTATACAGAAGCATGCATTTAAAAAATCATATTTTTATTGAAGTTTAACTAATACATGAAGATATTTGGTGGGAAGTAATGAAAAATTGGAAATTATTGATTTGGAATTTATAAATTTCATAAACACCTGATGAACATTTGTTCTACCTCTTCATCAATACAAAGATTATTCTTCAAATTTAATCTCATCCTATGAAATCTAGCTTAAATACATACAACACTTGTAATCATTTTTTGAGTTATAATTAAACTTTTTAAAATGTTTCTTTTACCTAATATGATTTAGTTTCTTTCGCTTTTTATATAAAAGTGTCACCCAATTATTAAATGTATTTAAATACTTATAATATTTGCTTATCCTTAAAAAAAAAAAAAATGTAAAGTTAAATTAAAAAGTAATGAAAATTAAGATATAATACAGTAAACTATTTGGAATCACTTTCAAATGTTGTATTAAAAATTGTTAAACATTATTTTGATAAAGCCTTCCAAATGTTGCACTATAGATTTATCATTTAACAAAATACATTTTCTTTTTTTTTTCAGTCAATTTGAGTTTTGACTATTCATGGTCAAAGCCTATTTTGACCAGGACGGTTAAAAACGATTTTAACCATGCTTAAAATGACACCTGACAAAAACCAATACAACCCTGCTTATAAAACGCGCATCGATGAATGAGGAATCGTGACATACTTTTGAGATAGTGCACTCTTATTTCGTTACAACACGTTGTAAAAGTGTAGTTAATCAAAATTACTGAAAAAACTTATTAGAATCCCGATTGTCCGAGTCCCGCTTAACCGAATTTCCGCGTTAACCGAGTTATTTTCTTCTGATGGATTGATGGCTTCTATTATTATGAAATAGCCTTTATAAATGAAGTGTTAGATGAAATCCATTCCAAAGGTATAAGTTCGATTGAAAACAAAACAAAAAAAAAAACTATTTAATACTTTGACCAGAAAGAAGAGGCTCCACCTGCAATTTTCACGACACTCATAGAATCACATAGCTGCCAATTTGTACGGTTTTGTTACCTCTAAAATTTAATACAAATTTTGCCCATATCGTTGACAATTGTTAGATTTCGGCGATTGAATTAGGCAAAATTTACTAGTAAGTTTTTGTGGTAAGAAAAAAATCTTAGAAATTGATAGCTGTGCAATAGCATAATATTGCAGCAAAATTGACATTCAACAAACAAAAAACTATCAAGGGGTTTTTCAAATAAACAATTTTCTTTCCCCGTTTTTCTTAACCCCTTCGGGACGGGAGCCTTTTACGAAATTTTTAATCTTTTGTCACCGTTTTTTAAAAAACAGAAATTTGTACCTTCTTGAATCTAGAAAATGCGCTGATTGAATAAGGCAAATTTCACAGTAAAATTTTACTGGTGAGAAAAAGCAAGGATTCTGAGTGCTTCATGCGGCACGTATACGTGCCGCTCGTCCCCAAGGGGTTAAAAGTAACGGAAATGTACATAGAAGAAATGTTACTAGTACCATAAAAATGAATGAATTAAAAGAAAATTTATATTTCATCTTCTTAGTTGGTAACGATTTGTGTAAATCCGGTTTATCTGAGTTTTTTGCTTATCTGAGGTGAGCTCTTGGTCCATATTAACTCGGATAATTGGGACTCTACTGTAACAAATAATCTTAAAGATTGCAGCGCGAAAGCCTCGCATTTGTCCGCTGGTCATAAACAGGGCCTGGTCATCCAAAAGGCACATGAAGCACGATGACTGTGCATGAATGACTGTGAAATGGGTTTTCTAATTCCCACTTTTATTTTTTACATTGCATTTTTAAATTTTTTGGAAGGGAAAGTTTGCCTAATGCAAGAGGAAATCCGCACAAGAAACTTATTTAACGGTGAAATTTGAATGTTAATTAATAGGATGATCATACAGCATCCTGATATGCTGATCAGAAACCTTCGGGAGCATACAGCTATATGTACTAAATATATCAGAAGTATATACAGGGAGCATAAAAAAGCAATGAAATATATATATGAATATGTTTAATGAAATATGCATGAACTCGGCTAAGCCATCACCGGGTATAATATTAGTACAATTAGTAGGTTTGCCAAATGAAAGAGGGTACCGAAATGATACTGGTGCCACCCCAGGATTCAGAGGTTAATCGGGCCCTGGTCATAAAGTATATCAAAACAATCAAAAAAATCTTAGACAGGAAAAAAGAAAAAAAGAAGAAGAAGAAGAAATGGACTATCTGCGCGTCGAAAATCAATGTATCTGCACACTTCCTTTTTAATTTTCATTTTATTTCTGTGGAGTTTCTTTAAATAGATATTTTCATGTTCATTTTTATTACCCTTGAAGAAATCTATAATGGGTGTGAGGAAGCACAGGTTATCGGCCGAAGGAACTTAACAAGAATGTATTCGAAAGCAACTCCACCCTTGGCTGCCAGCTGATTCGTATCATTGCATATTATCAGGATAACCAGAACACAAATCCTTACACGACTGGCCTACCTTGATATCAGAAAGCGTCTCTAAACTTTTTTTTTCTAACCAGTGAAATGGGTCAGGAAACATGTGCGAAGTCTTATCATTATACGAAGAACTATTAAGAAAAGAACTAAATGGTTTTTAACGGAAAAAATTAGTTGAATGGTATTTTATCTCACGGTATTTTAACAGCTTCTTATAGAAATAAGATGAATTTCAGGATCATTGATTTCTTTCTATTGCGGCTCACACGCTTTTTTAGCTTCTTTTAACTCATTTTAAGCTAAAACACAGCGCAGCGGTAGTCACCCTCAAAATCTCAAAATGTAGTTTGCAAGTAAGGAATATTTTCCTACATTCCATGCTCTCTTATGCAGGATTGTCGTTTTTTCCGGTGTATAAGTAGACCCCAAAATTCGAGAGAAGTTACACGGCTCTTTCATTTGAATGCCGGTATTTCAGCATAATATTCTTCCCCTTTATAATCGCAGAACTTTATCGCTGAAAAAGTATAAATTATTTGAAATATTATTCCTACAAAATGCGTCCATAAAGAATAATATATTTAAATTTTTAACGTAGTGTCAGAAGTATAGATCACCAGCAAGGACGGTGTAGAAAGCGCCCCGGTACCAAAGTCTCTTTTCTAGGCACTTCATCGGCGTTGTCAGATACCGATCTACCAGTGATCAGTAGTAAAACAGACAAATGTTTTCTAAATAGCATTGCTATGGGTATAGAGGAGAATTATTACAGTTACGAAATATAATTTTTGATAAAGGGTTTATTAAATCTACTTACATACGATACAGAGCTGCCACGAGTGACTATTTTTATATTCTATTCGCAGCCCTATTTTAAGAAAATTAATTTTGTAGTATATTTCTCTTGCAGATGTTGTTAAAGAACATATGATTTTTTTTTTGTTGTTGTTATTAAATAGGGGTGCGAGATAAAATAAAAAAATTGTCGTCTGTGGCAGCCCTGAAGATATTGAAAATTTGTTATTTGAAAAATTATGATGGCGCTAATAATCTGACCTAGAAACTAATATTATGTAGTATTTTGAAGAGACGTTTGAAAAGTTTACTTCATATGCATCCTTTTCATGGGGCCGGGTCGATCAAGAGTCCTGCACCGGGTCGAGTATATTTTATATGTATATTTTTTCGTTTTGGCCCTGATTGAATTTAATTTATTCGGGTTAAGTTTTGATTTTTGCAGGTCGGGTCAGGGTTGACCCGATTTTTTAAAAGAAAATCCTGAATATTTTTCAGATGAAAAAAACTATACATTTGAACATTAATGAATTATATACCGGGTGTCCCAAAAAGGACTGACTGATTTTAAAATTCAATAACTTGCAAACGGTGACAGATATTTAAAAAATTCTTGCAGGAGGGTTATGCATAAGGTCAAAAGTTTTATTACAGTGATTTTCGATTTTAGTTCGAATTACAAACAATAGATGGCGCTGTAAGCAATAGTCGCTAAATACAGGCTCGAATCCTGGTCCTTTCTCTTGTTCCATGCTGAAAAAGGAGATGGAAATGTATTATCCGGGCCACGAAGTACCAAAAATCGAGCCTGAATTCAGCGTCTATTGATCGCAGCGCCATCTATTGTTTGTAATTCGAACTAAAATTGAAAATCACTGTAAAAAAACTTTTGACCTTATGCATAACTCTCCTGCAAGAATTTTTTAAATATCTATCACCGTTTGCAAGTTATTGAATTTTAAAATCAGTCAGTCCTTTTTGGGACACCCGGTATATATATATGTTCATTTTTCTACATAAAATATAAAATAGATATTAGAGATACAATTGTAGACAACTTTTCCATAATTGCATTAAAATATGGATTAATTTTCTTTCATTTTCTGTTTGGGTATAAATAATTCGAGTTCTGGTTGAAGAGTGTCGAATTCGGATCGGGTTGCAAGTCAACGATTTTTTTTTTTTTTTTTTTTTTTTTTGTCAAGTTGCAAGTTGACCTGGAAAAAAAAGGTTCGGGTTGGGTATAACCAGGGTTCTCGCTGGCTTTTGACAAACATTAGCGATTTGGCGAATAAGAAATAAAAAACAGTAGCCAAATGAAAAAAGATGTTAGCAAAATAGATTCGGCGTGAAACATTGAAAATTTTATTCTTTAACCGCTTATTGTATCCCCTTTTTTTCAATATGTTCTGAAGTAACCTAATTTTTTGTCATTGCTTATAAAATAGAAATTCGACTATCCGCTGCAGAAGCTATTAAAAATAAGTACATCCTACACGCCTCCTAAATATATAAATATTTCAGACATTTTCTTTTAGCAGTCTAAATAAAAATCCAAAACAGCTATCTTTGATTTGCACAAAATATACACTAAAAACTGCTATCAAATTTCGACTCTAACCGATAGAAAAAATGGACTGGCGAATGATACTTTGCATACAACTAATAAATAGTATGGTAAATGGCTAATTTCAATTTCAACACCACATTCCAGCCAAATTTTTCTCTATTTGACGTTTGATGCGAGTAATTTTGTTTGTGCTGTTACCTACACGCCACTGGCCCATATATAGTGATTAACTGACAATAGAAAAATACTTATCACATAATCCTTTCTGTGTATTTGCCTGTCGCTAAACTGAATTGGTGTTGAATCAGCATCTTTATAAATAGAGCAATGTAAATGGCATCATGCGATTGAACATTTAAAGTTACATCAATAATTCAGCAAAGCGGATAAGAATACCGACTATATTGGCAGGCACACACACATACACACACACACACAAAAAGAGCAGAAATAGAGCACTCGCAATTTGACGAATCTGATTGTTCGTTTACTCACCAAATGAAACATTTTGTCGCGATTTGGCGCAATGGCGAGCGGCAGCGAGAACCCTGAGTATAACCCGAGCCGCACAGGACTGTAGTCCGATCCCATTTTATAAAAGATGTGATCGGGATTTCGTGTTTCCATCCCAATAATAATAATAATAATAATAGTATCGCATGTTGATGATCGGAATCTGACGTAGACAGTGCTGTAAATACCAGAAGATAACGCTATAGGCAGTAGCCTAGCCATAATATTCCCATGAGAGTGACAGTGGACTCTGTCCCCTCCCCGGGAATAGCGAAATTATTATTGTTATTACTTTAAAGAATAAAATTGAAAAAAAAATTAAAGTTTATTTGATGATATTTTTGTATGCTTTCAAAACCCTTTATACGGCCGAGTTTGCATCGCTTGAATTTAGACGTCAAATTAACTTCTTAGCGGAGAGTGCCGCGTTATATACGATACGAATAAGGTGTGTAGATGCATTCCTTAAATTTTCATACTCTTATTTTCGAACAGTAATTTTCGCCTAATTAGATCATGGAATTTCTGAGACTGAAGTAAGAAAAGATTTCTACTAGAAAATACTGATGCTAAAAGTTTAAAAAATGTGTATGGAAACGCTTATCACGAAGGGGTTAAAGCCCTGTTTATGACCGTGACCAATTTTTCGGGGATAAAATTGATCTGTTTTTATTTTTCAAAAAAATTTCGACAAAGGAAGATTTATGACGAATTCATGGGCAGATACCCCCCCTCCCCCCTTATTCTTAATGCTATACGGCAGAGATATTTCTTGAAAAATTTCCCGTTCGCACATAGATTGGGGCTGTACATTAGGGTGGACCGAAAAAAACTTTTTTTTTTTTTTTTTGTTTTTCGATGATGGGTAGTACGGAAAAGTTGCCACTAGTGGGACTAAGTTCACACAAAAAAATTGAGACTTTTTGGACAATTCCTTCATTTGCCGCAAATGGCTTGAAGTTTTGCTCAAACGCTGATTTTTTAACTTTTTTAGCAAAAATTTTAAAAATGCTAAAGTTGGAAGAAAACCAGTACTACTAGTACCAGACGTTAATAATTATTGCCTATTCGTATCAATCGCTTATCTCTGATTGGCTGAAATGTTGAAAGTTGGAAGGAAAAGTTGCGGCCGCGCAGACTTTTTTAGAGCTGCGGATAAAAAGTTGGGAATATTGCTGTTTGCTATCAAACTGGGTGTTGAGACAATATTTCGGGAAAAGTTGGAGGAAATCAAGAGCTGGCTCAAAAATTGCTCGAAAAGTTGGTGAATCTGATAGCAGCTTAAGAGTGTCTGTTTTTGAAGGCCACGGTTCATTCCCTCATACTCATAATGACTGATTGCATTTTCATTGGTTTCAGCTCCACATTTCCCTCTCCTTCCAGAATTGCTGTCAAGACATTCTGTGGTCCGTCATCCAAATATGTGACTCTGAACGCATCGAAAAACAGAAGAAAGAGGGGAGAACATAATAAAGACAAAAAAGAGAAACCGACGAACGAACCAAACAATACTTACAATATTTGCTCACTTTACGCGAAAAGGGTATAAAAATCGCCTAATTCAAAATACATATAGCTATTAAATAATGCATAATCAGAGCTTATTTAAACATTTCGCACACTAAACATGACATTTCACGTTAATTCACGTAAAATAAATTTAATTTAACGTTTTTAAAATTTTTGCTTAAAAAAATCAAAAATCAGCATTTAAGCAAAACTTCAAGCCATTTGCGGCAAATGAAGGAATTGTCCAAAAAATTTCAAATTTTTTGTGTGAACTTGGTGCCACCAGTGGCAACTTTTCCGTACTACCCATCATCGAAAATCGTAAAAAAGTTTTGTTTCAACCCACCCTACTGTACATATATAACGCTATATGGGGCATTCTCACAATCTTTTGACTTTCGGGAATAAAAATCTGGTGAAATTAAACTTGCTAAAATAACATTTAAATCTGATAGACGAATGCCTTAATGATTCAAAATAAAGAAAAAAATGGTCAGCAGCGAAAATTTTTTTATTTAACTGAGGTTTATGCAGGACCCGCTTAACCCTTAGGAATAGGGGAAGCCCGAAGTCACACCTGGGGCCCCCTATTAATTTACAAATTGCTTTTTTATTTACTAAATCTCATTTTCGTATGCTTGAATAATTTGAAATTTTACCATCAAAGTTTAGAGTAAATAACATTTTTAATTCTAAAACTACCTATATAAAAGTACTTTATTATATGTTTAATTGTAAATAACTAATTTATTTTGTAAATGACAAATATGGAACTATAGTTGAGAATATGTGAACTTTAAAATATTTTTTGTGATTTACAAATTGCCATATAGTAAGAAAAAAAAGTTTCATAAGAAAAAAATGTATTTTTTACAGTGATTGAGTTTCTTTTTTCTAAAACTTAGTTTTGAAAAGTAAAATTGGGGGCCCTTTTGTATTTCAGTGGGTAAGCACGGGCTTCACTGGCCTATTCCGTAAACAGGCCCTGGGTTTATGTTAAACTTGCGAGTTTAATTTTCCTTACCATTTTAACACTAAAACTTTTTATTTTCTTCAAAATTTTTACTTACAATGAATTTGCATAGTACCTCAGGACATTCAAATAAGAAATAATAATAATGTAGTATTTTTATCACAAAATTTTGGTATAACATTGTCTTAAAAGGGTGTTAAAGAAGGGACGGTAAGGTAAAAAAAGGGGACGGTATAGGAAAAAAGGGACGAAATGGGAAAAAAGGGACGGTAAGGATGGAACGGTAAGGAAAATTACCACCTATTATAGGCAAATCATGTTAAGACTAAGTGGTAGCCACAATGTTCATTGATTTTTAGAAACAGTTATTTACATTGGATTAAATTAAAAAAAAAATTAATTTACCTCCAAAAGTGCAGGAATAAACCTTGGAGACGGTAAGACGACCAATAAAGCCACGATGCTTGAAATTGATATTTAAATGTTGATTTAAATTCTGCAGTAAATTTCCAGACAAAGAATTTTAGACATTCTTTCTCCAGCATACTTCTACATGAGAAAAAACTTGAAAAAAATTCTGTGGCTGCATCTGAAATGATTTTCTGTATAATTTTAAAAGAGGGGCGGTTAGGAATCTAAAACCCAGGGACAGAGTTTAAAAAATAATAACAACCCTAAAAAGGAGTGCAGGTTAATTTTTTGCTACATATTTATATAAAACAATAGTTCCAGTTTCGGGAAAAAATTACATCGAATTATTTTTATTGAAATAATTTTATACAGACAGCTCAAAACTTAAAAATCAGCATCAGGGACACGGGACGGTATAGGAGTTTTCCTGGTATTTGGACCCCCAACATCGTCCAAAACTTATTTATCTCGTTAATATTGTTATGCAATCATGCAATGAGATGTTCCCCAGTATATATAAAAAAAAAAAAATACAAAAACATGTACTAAAATAAAAATTATTATTCAGGGACATAAAATTCAAAAGATTGTGAGAATGCCCCATATATATACTTTTTGGCAATTTTGGACCCCCTTTCCCCCCTTACGATATCATACGTTATCTTTTCATACGTTTGCGATGCTATACGTTTATTATTAGCATATTTTACAGATTTAAATGAAGAGAAGTCAATAAAATATCATTATTATATATGAAATAACTTTATATGAAAGAACGCTTTAAGAAAACACTATTTAAAAGTATTTAATAAAAGCTTTTTGTTACATAATGCATTCGACAGTAATATTGTCTTCTTGCACTTGCCCCCTGTTCGGGCAGGGAGTAAGCAGAATTTCTCATCAACAAAATAGGTGGCTAACATCCCCCCCCCCCCCCACTTTTTTTACCAGTAAAAAGAACAAGTAATAATTTTGAACCTGGTTTCTCTAAGAACGCATTATATGCTCATATGACAGAAGGATATGAATGCTGTACGTTGGAATATTTCGTATTTTGGAATAAAATGATTTAATAATTATTCAATGGATTTAATATATAATTTTGTATTTTCATAAAAATAGATAACAGACTAAGAAAAAAATTAATAGACTATTTTGATGCAAAGAAAAAATTACGAAAAGTAAAATGAAAACTTTGGTTGGTTCAAAAATGACAACGATATCAAAAGACAACCCCCATAGAGATATCTTACGATATCAAGTGCCAGACCCCCCCCCCCCCTCCCTCTAAAGTGTTTAAGATCTCCCGACGTACTATACATGCTTTTCTAGAAAACTTTAATATCATACTGACAAAAATTGCTTTCTGAATAACAAATTTTACACTCTTAGGGGGTTCTGACCCATGGGAGCTAAAAACACGATAATTTGCTCTGTTTTAAAAGATGAAAAAAGGGGGATACAATAGATAAATATTATTTTAAGAAATGGACTCAGTAAGCGAAATAAGCGTTAAAAGCTCTCTCGTTGCCCTCTCTCTTTCAAAAACAAAAGAAAAAGAAAAATCTTGGGGAAAAGGAATTATAAAAGTTTGTGGAAATTACGCCACTTTATGTCAGCTTAATAAAATATTTAAGTTTTCAGAATAAAAATGAACATTTCATTTAAAACAGGACGTCATTTTCACTTATGTCTTACATTATAATATGATATTTTTATGAAATTTTTTAATTTAAAGTTCATGATCTATAAATGCAAATGCAGAGGATCTACTTAATATTGCGCGATTTCCACATATAAAAACCATACATTAAATGCTAACGTATTGATATAAAAATATTTTTAATCTTGCTCAGTTTCTTTTTAAAAAGTGTTAATAGCAACTGCAACAAAAAATAAATTAATTATATTAAAAGTAACAACCTTAAAAATCTCAAAAATCAAAATTAGATTAAAAAAAAGTCGGTTGTTAATCATGATGGGGAAAACTTTCCTTTATTTCTGTTATTCATTTTTTATTGTAAAATCGTGCTCCATGTATCATTAAAAAAATACTTCAGTGTATAAAGATGCACAATTCGCTTTAAGTATGACGTAATTTTCACCGGTAAAGGCTTTCACACATAATAAATTCTTTATTTTAAAGTTTTCTTTAATTTTAAATATTCATTTGTAATTAGATATAATTGAAAATACATTGTTTGGAAATACTGTTGTTCAGGTTTTTAAAATTTTGATAATGTTAATATAAATGTTTTAAAAATGTGAATTAATTCTCTATATTACGATAATGCGATTTTGAATTTAAAAAAATCACCCCCACTCCCAAAAAAAAGGGCAAAAAAAAAAAAAAAAAAAAAAAAAAAAAAAAATTATTGGACACTTGCACACCACAATCTAGTTAAGTATGTGCCTGCATATACAAAACTTATGTAACTAACTATCTTGGCCTATTTCACCATCGAATAGCACATGAAATAATTTTTCAATTTAAAAACCGTTTGCTTCAGCATGTTTGATTGCATGCATTTCTGTATAAAACTATAAGTTTTCATGTTTTTATATGCAATCGTTTTTGCAGTACAAACTGAAAAAGTTAATTCACGGCCGATTCAAAAACGGCAACAGCGGCGTTAGATTAGCCTTTTTTTTTAGACTAGAAAGGTAGTAACTCAGAAACAGAGGGTATAAGGAATTTTTAAAAAGAATACAGAAGGTATACCGCCGTATACCCTCTACCACATCCCTGGCTGAAGCGCCCTTTAATTTGGCACCCTGATGCGGCCTCATCGGTCGCACGAGTGCCGTACCGGCACTGCGTTTACATCAGTGAACATGTTGGAATCATGGGAGATGATAGTATCCCTAGTGACGCAGCTTTAAGCCCAAAACCATTTATTTTACAACAAAATAAAATTTAGTAGTTTCGAGCATTTCACATGAGTTGAAAGTACGGTGGGGAATAAACAATAACCACTTTTTAATTTTCTTAGTTAAAAATAAATTTAAATATAGCTCAAGAAACACGACACTCAAATTCATAATTTCTAATCTCTAATTTTAATTTTTTTTTTTTTTTTTTTTTTTAAGTGATTTTATTAACTAGAGATGAAAAATATATAGAATAAATTACTAGACCTTGTTCTATATATTGCAATATTTGATTTTAAAAAATAATGCGTAGAATCAATTAATAGACAAATAATGCTACTTACTTCGTAACTACATCTGAACATCTTTTTCTTCCCAAACTAATCCTTAGTATAAACAGGTAACTAAGTGAGCGAAAATCACAACGGAAGCTATAAACAGAAAAATAACTCCATTCTTAATAAGAAACAAAGTTTGTTCTTCGGTTTGCTAGCGATATCTGAACTCGCAATGGACACGCTTAGCAAACGATGCCAACGAACGGTAAAAATAGAAAAAGGAATAAACAGAAAAATATCCTCGTATTCAACGAAGCAGAAATGGGATATTTTCTAAGGTAAGACACAAACCAAAATTGGCCAGGCAGATACTCCATTTTATTTTATTTTATGTGTTTTTTCAAGTCAGGGAATCGAAAAAAAAAAAAAAAAAAAAAAAAGAAAAAAAAAACGGGTAAAACCTTTTTACGGTTATTTCGTAAATTTCAATTTTATTTGAATATTGATAGCTGGATAGTAAGAGAAAAGTCGAGGGATTTCGAAAAGAGCAGAAAGAAAGTGGTCTCATATATTTGGAGATTTAGTTGGTTATATGTTTGTATATAAAAGTAGTTAAATATCTCGCAAACATGGGCGCTGGCAGGGAAAAGCCATTGCATTTTTCTAGATTTTGAAATTTAATTAATAAATTTTATTTTTTATGATTATTTAAACAGGAAAATTGGTAAGATTTATTCTTTCCAACTTAAAATAATTAAACATCAAGGGAAAAAAGTTAAAAATCCTTATTCCTTCCACTCCTTGGAAGCCAGAAAAAAAAAAAAAAAAAATAGAAGACAAGTTCTACTTATAAAACTATATATAAAAATCACTTGAAAACATCAAACTAATTTAAAATTTGCTTAAAGTGATAAAAATACATTTAAAAGGCAAAAAATACCTTTATTTATTCAGATTCGATATGTTTCATTGCTCTGACGACAACATTCTCAAGAATTAAAATGATACAAATAGTTTCGCAAAAATTTTTTTAATTGAAAACTGGTAAACAAAAATCCCGCGAACTCAAGCAACATGAAATTAACTAAATATTAAAAATGGATATTTTTGAACGTGAATTATTTTATATTAGTGTTTCATTATTTTGTAGAGCATCTCTTTCCAAATTTTAGGAAGTTCCATGGAGGCTGAATCATTGCATATATTCTCACTGCGTAAGAAGATCTCTATGGATTCTCGGATAATGGATGGCAAATAAAATCTTGATGGATAAATTATTCTAATAAACTAATCTATAAAGGTTCTTTGATATATAGTCTGGCTAAAGCTGTAGTTTTCTTGTTGTATTTGATGTCTGCTATGTGTTTTTTTTTATCCTAGTTTTAAGCTTTCTGTTTGTCATTTTTCTATATAAAATTGCACTGTCCCATCTTCTTTGGTGAAAGGTATTTCATATACCCCTGATAATTGATTTGGTTCTATTGGGTCTATTTTCTTTCATACTATGTTTTTTAATTTATCCATCAAGATTTTATTTGCCATCCATTATCCGAGAATCAATAGAGATCTTTTTACTCAGTGACAATATATGCAATGATTCAGCCTCCACGGAGCTTCCTAAAATTTGGAAAGAAATGCTCTACAGAATAATGAAACACTAATATAAAATAATTCACGTTCACAAATACCCATTTTTAATATTGCAATTAATTCCATTTTGATTGAGTTTGCGCGATTTGTGTTTACCAATTTTCAATTAGAAAACTTTTTGCGAAAATATTTGTATCATTTTAATTCTTGATAATATTCATCGTCGAATCTGAATAAATAAAGGTATTTTTTGCCTTTTAAGCAAATATTAAATTAGTTAGAAGATCTACTTATCCAGTTAAAAATACGGGGTGTCTCGGTCCAGGGCGAACCAGGTTTTATTCATAAGTTTAACAATAATGAAGAAATGTTAACGAATTTTTAAAGAGACATAGGTTGAAAACCCCAGTTATTGACACCTAACCAGTAACTGACACTTCAGCTAAAGTCTAACTCAGATAATCATTTTCTTTTAAAATTCTGCAAAGTAATGTCGTCTATTTGTAACTTAGACACTTATATTTGTCTGAGAGTCAATTTATTCAGCACTAATGGGTCAAGAATATATACAACGAGGAAAGAACTTTTGAGAATATAAAAAGTGCAATTTTGAAGCAATCATTTTCTTTCTAAAATTAACTATATTTGTAATGAAGCCATCTTAAACTTTTTCTTGAAGTTATACTTGTAGAAATAAGTTAAAAGATGCATATGATATATTAGGATCATGATTTATGGTTTACGGTTATTTAAGTTAGCTTAATGGGGGAGGGGGGGGGTGCCGACAGTTATTGGTTCCTTGAAGTTTAATTCACCAGTCTCTGGCAGAGATGTCAGTAATTGGTTGTAATAAAGAAATGTGCAATTTATTATTTGAACTGGTTAAAACTGCATAATAATAAATTAAATTTATTTGGTAGTAAATACCATTAAAGTTTAAGTTGTTCTACCAGTGCCTGACACCATATGTCAAATACTCGTTCATAAGTATCAGTTATTGGATATCTGCGTTACTAATAATTTAAAAAGAGAAAAAAGGACACATGCATCTGTAGTATGATATCAAAATAAATAACAAATTTAAATTACTAAATACTATTAAATTAAACAATACCTTAAAGGGAAAAAGCAAATTGAATAAGACATTACACAAGCAGCCAAAATTTCAGTATTCTATTGAAGTTAATACCATACGTGCTATGATAATACCATACGTGCTATGCAAGTAGATGGAATGATTGTATTACATGCAAGTAAGCAATCTGGGGTTCCTCGTAGTACAGGAAAAACCAAAGTAGGCCTCGGAATGGTAAACCACATTTGAAAAAGAGAGAAAACAGACTAAATCGTAAAAAAAAGTAGATTAAAAAGTTTAAAAAAATTAGAATTATAAATAAAAAATACAACTGCATTACAACATTATTGAATTATTTCTTGTCTTTTTCCTGAAGAAATGAGGGCATTCTGTTATTTTTACAAGCTCTTGGGCACACAATTTTATAAATACTGTGGTTATGGAGAAAATGTTTACAAGAAATCTCAACGGGTGCATTTCACTATACTTCTGAAAAAGGGAAGCATGCATTTTGCTGATTTTTAAAAGGACGGAGTGTTGCGCCCTTTAGAAAGGTCTTTAGGGGGAACACTAAGGATTCTTCGGACCTTGATTCAAGTCATGATCTGGATGCGGACACAGAAAAATCTTACACTAAAATAAAATGTCACGTTCAGCTGTGCTGAAGACAGAATGTTATTATACTGTGTATTACGATGAGAAGTTTTACTTTGGGTGTATCTTTAAAATTAATAAAGAATGTTGTACAGTAAAATTTTTAATAATAGAAAATTCCTACTCATAGCCATCGAAAACAGACAATGCCGTGGCAAAAAAAATACCGGTTAGACATTTTTATGGCCCTTTGACCCCCATATGTAATTCTTCTTTTTCTGTTGATATCGCTATAATTAGGAAGATAAAGACAGACTATCGCCAAATAAAAAAATAATGATTTGTATCTTTCCTTAAATAATATTTCAATATATGCATTGTGCTTGCTTAAAACCAAAATATTAATTTTGTAAGGCTAAAGTTGTTAAAATAAAACTATATTAGTAAAATGCTTAATTCCCTTTTTCTTTACGTTGTAAGTAAAGTAGTTAAAAATTATAAGTGTTTTCCTCTTTCAAAATTTAAATCTCACTTTCATAATAAAGATTAAAGTATTTTGTTTTTATAAAAAATATTAAAATTAAAGTATTTTGTTTTTATAATGAAATGTTTTAAAAGATTTAAAGATTTACTAAAAACGTATTTTTAAAGTATAAATTTCATTTTTTGTTTTTACCTCAGTGCTGTTAAATAACTTTTGAGAGTAGAAAATGTCACTGTCCTGGTTGCTTGACATTTTAAATACTTTTTCGTGAATAATAATAAAACACTATACTTAAAATGTTTCTTAGTCCTCGGCATCTTTTTAAATGTATTTCTATATTTTGACAATTTTGAATTGTGTTTGGAAGAAATGAAGCGTCACAACTTTTAAAGTGACAGATATACTATTATTTTTAAAAGATTATGGGAGCTAAAGGAAGCTCAAGAGAAGGATAGGGATAGTTCAGTTCATCCTCCGCACATCTGGGTTACGTATCTCGTATCTGTTATGTGGTTGTGGAAATTTTAAGCTAATCATATCTGCGTTTTTTAAAACTTTGTATGATGGTGCAGAGTTCTTTTAAAGCACAAAAGTTCTTTCATTTCATTTTGGCTCAAAAACTTTTCCAAAATCGTCAATATAGACAGCAGATTTAACTCTAAGGTCTTGTGAAAAGACATAACCTCTCGTGACCTCTATTGCTGACAAATATGTTATGTGGTTGTGGAAATTTTAAGCTAATCATATCTGCGTTTTTTTTTTTAAACTTTGTATGACGATACAGAGTTCTTTCAAAGCACAAAAGTTCTTTCAGTTCATTTTGGCTTAAAAACTTTTTCAAGAACGTCAATATAGGTAGCAGATTTAACTCTAAAGTCTTGTGAAAAGACATAACAAGACACCTCGTGAGCTTCATTGCTGACAATCCCCAAAACCATGACAGTTGCAGAATATTTTTAAGTGCACAATTGTGGAACGTCAGTCA
Organism: Maratus speciosus; assembly: GCA_963932465.1. Classification (NCBI taxonomy): domain Eukaryota; kingdom Metazoa; phylum Arthropoda; class Arachnida; order Araneae; family Salticidae; genus Maratus; species Maratus speciosus. The sequence continues at coordinate 89,739,005 of OZ010786.1, read as the reverse complement.
GTGGCAGTAATTCGGTAGGTGACACCGGATGCAATATAAACTGCATTCTGAAACACAGGGCTGCTAGTTGATGGATTCTGATGCTGGCCACACTTCCACCACTTCTCGTGATATTGTTACATTTTTTCCAAAGAAGGCACAATTTATTAAAATATCTTCCTTATTTTTAAAGCTATGTATAAAATAGCTGGGTTCGAGTTGGAGTGAAATTTTGTCTAAATTAAAAATATTGCGACTCTGATTTCTTGCATACAAATTGTTTGTCGTAGTTTGCTCTACCTCCTTTCAAAGTTTCAGGGTTCTGCATTGGGTCGGGTAACTCTACTTCACACGAACAGATCAGACTTGCGGGTCAGGATCGGGTTGGATTTAATGTAATTTTCTATCCGAATGTCGGAAGGACTATATTTTTTGAGAATCGGGTTGACCCTTGAATATTTTTTGCGGGTCGGATCGGGTTCGTGGTGGGTTTAGATATTTGAGAATTAGGTTGCAGACATTTTCGCAAAAAGTTTAATAAAAATGAGCAGAAGTTTGTTTCAGATGAAATGATGAATATGAATATTTGCTTCATAAGAAATAAAATTTACGTAAGAGATATCATCATAGATAATTCTTTTTTTTTTTTTCTTGTGGTACAGTTAAAAATCCTCTTTTTATTTGTTCTCTCAAAAATGAAAATTGCTATCGTCTTTCTGCTTTCATACACACGACATTATGGTCGATATAGTGTGGAAGATATGTGTTTTGAATTTTTTTTTATAAAAAAATAAAATTTAACAATATTTAAACGAAGTATTAGTTTTCTTTCATTTAAAAGGCTCCAATTCGGGTTCGGGTTGGGTCAGGTTGCGAACCTATGAAAATTGCCTTGTCGAGTTTCGGGTTGATTTCAAATGGAATTTTGGGGTTCGAGACGGGTTGTATCCGAGCCGCACAGGACTCTATTCGAAGTTTGTACTTTAAGTTTCGGAATACTCTGCATAAAAAATATTAACACGTTATGCTCAGTCTAGTAGGATTTCCATTTTAATGGAAAATATTTATTGAATAAATGATTTTATGTTTACATTTGGATTTCAAAGTTCTTTTCCTAGCAACAAAAACACCAGACAATTTTAGTAAGAGATAATTCTCTAAAAATTTAAGAAAACTTTTATAAGATTTTTCCACAAAGAAAGCTTAAAATTGTTCGAAATAGAAAACGTCGGTACGTTCTGCATAATGTAATTTATTGAAAAATAAGTCAAACTTGGAGAAAAAGATTAATCTTATTTTAAACAAAGCTGTTTTGGGAGGATTAAATGGAGAATTCATTTAAAATGAATGAAAATACCGATTTTTCAATTTTTGCATTAAATAAAACCTTATTTAACTTTGAAGATTTTGATATTAAATTTATGATTCTATGCCCTTTTCTTTCAGAAATATTCAACAAGTAATGAACGCATATAAGTATATGTTTATTTAATTCAAAGATTTTAAATATGAGTATTTTTAAAAAGTGAATTTTAATATTGAAAGCAGGATAATTTTATAACCTTTCAATAAAATTCTTTTAAGTCATGAATATAATTTTGCATGAAATGAACAAACGTCGAAGCGAAATCTATAATAATAAGGATAGAAGTTTGTCTGTGTGTCTGTCTGCTGCGTTCTGAAGAGACCGCTGCACGCAGAGTTACCAGATTTGGCAGAAATGCGCTCTATGTCTCTAGTTATGCACCTCAAAGCCAATTTTTACATTTTTTGGTCAGATTTTACTTATACTAATTTTAATTGCTAAAAGATGTAAACTAAAACTTTAAAAACAGTAAAAATAGGTTTATTCGTCTGTTTACATGTTTCGACTCTACCCGGGTCATTTTCAAAACAAATAAATAAAAATGTTCTAAAATCGCACGCTCTTATCAAACGCTATCATTCAATTTTTCATGTACTCTTTCATATTATGCACGCTATTTATTTATTTTTTTTTTTTACTTGGAAGTTACTTTTATTTTCGTAACCACTGAGTCACTCGAGTCATAATTTTGGTAAGTTAAATGATGCTGCATCGTTACATATTGAATTTTTGCGCGTTACAACCTCTATGGTTTCTCTTATAATGGATGGATAATATAGACTGGAGGAAGAAATTATCTTACTTTCATTGAAATTTATTTGGAGGGTTTCTTCTTGATATAATCTTGCTAGGACTGTGATTTTTCTATTATATTTAATATAAGATACATGCTCCTTTTTTCTATACTTAAATTTCCTTCTAGTCATACCAACAATTCTTTGATCCGTCTGCTCTAATAAATAGTATTTCATATACTCCTGAGTAATTCTCAAAATTAATCGGGTCAGTTTTAGTGCAAACAATATTCTTTTAATTTCGGAGGTGGTTTGGCTACTAAGCAAATATTGAAACGCTTAAGACTGTATTTTAATTTCTCAAAAAATCTTAGCAAATATTGAATAGTATAATATTTGTATTTTTGCTGATCAAATTTATGTTCAGGCTTCTTATTATTGACAATATCTATGATTAATTTAATAATATGTTGAACTTTAAAACCATTATTATGAGTAATTCTGCGAATATTATCTAATTCAATCCAAATTATTTTCAGTGTATACTAAGAAAAGCCCGTCTATTGAAAAATCTGTAGGTTGAATATATACGTAAATGGAGAACATACATTTTTTGGTATGGTAGCCTGGTTAGCCATGCTTTTTTAAAAAAACAGATCTGTTGATAAATTGTTTTGTTCTAGTTAGCATTATATTAAGGAATGGAATACTTTTATTATGTTCTATTTCAACAGTGAATTTAATGTTATTGTCCACTGAATTTCGAGCATCCGTAAATATTTAAAGTTCTTCAAGACCATAATACTGACAAATTATAAAAATATCATCAACATATCTAAGCCAAGTGTGGGGCGTTAGTTGAAATGTACTAAAAACTTCAGTTTCTAATGGGTGAAGAGTATATTCTGCTAATAAACCGAAATAGGAGAACCCATTAGGGCTTCAATTTTGTTTATAATATTTATCCTTAAATATGAAATAGTTATTATGAATGAGCAGATTAAGTCCTCTTTTATTGTTAATTTTATATCGTCTTCCAAATCTTCTATCTGCTCAATATCATCACAAATCTAATTACAAACTTCAAGTGTGCCAATTGACGGATATAATCAAACAATATCAAGAGTAGCCAGAATATAATTACCTGGTAATTGTATCGGATTGATTTTCTGAATAAAATCTTTTGTTGATATAATAGTGAATCTAGAATCTGATAAAATCTGTTTTAAAAGTGGAACATAGGTCTTTTCTAAAAAATAAGTTGGTCCTGGTCCTGAGCACTTGATGTGTTGTAGTGTTTATGACGGCCAATTATCTACAGGAGGAATATCGGCCCGAAGAGGGGGGAGGGCCTCTGGGCGGCCTTTCTAAGGAACATAACCCGTATTTACGCAAGAAAATCCAAAGTTCGAAGAAAATCACGGAAAACTCCGAACGATTAGGCCGACGGGCGCAATTGGGTTCGAACCCAGCACCTCCCGTCTACCAGCTTTGACAGCAGAAGCTCTCGACCATTGGTGGGACTCCTAAGCACTTGGAAGCTATAGGCCGTAATGACATATTGCTTTTATGATCATTTATTTACCTTTTACTATTTATTTACCTTCCAATAATCCTAGGAATAACAGTGAGCTTATTTACCTTTAATTTTTTTTTTCATATATAGGGGCCATGTTCCATGTTTCATGGCGTCATTGACTTTATCGTTGATTAAATTACTTGGATTTTTCTTAATTTCTTCACATTTCGTATCTTAGCTAATTTGTTGGATTTGTCAGTCTGTAGTGCTATTATTATACTCTGGTCTTCTTTTAAACTTTTAATAATCTTTAGTTCTTTATAAGTAGGTATTATCGGTTTGTTAAAAGTTAACCCACTTCATGAAACTTTAGATTCCTTATTTCCTCTTTATGGTCATCTGCTGTTGTTTGAATTACACTTTCAGATAATTCCTGCAGAGGGTCAGTTTTTGCACAGATTTATAATTCTGAAACTACAGTATAGGCCCGATTTTCCGAGTCCCGCTTAACCGAGTTTCCGCTTTAACCGAGTTATCTTCTTCTGATGGACTCATGGCTTCCATTATTATGAAACAGCCATCATAAATGAAGTGTTAGGTGAAGAGGAAAGAGCAGCCGTAAAAAGTTAGAACTCTGATTTTCTGGTCAGAATGGGAAAAAATGGACATAATTTTTTTTTACCAGAAAATCAGTGTTCTAACTTTTTAAGGCTGCTCTTTCATCTTCACCTAACACTTCATTTATAATGGCTGTTTCATAATAATGGAAGCCATCGTCCATCGGAAGAAAATGATCTATTCCAAAGGTGCAAGTTCGATTGAAAAAACTATTTAACACTTTGAGAAAAAAAAAGAGGCTACACCTGCAACTTTTATGACACTCATAGAATCACATAGCTGCCAATTTGCACGGTTTTGTTACCTCTAAAGTTTTATATAAATATTTACCATATTTAATCGTTGAAAATAGTTAGATTTCGGCGATTTAATTAGGTAAAATTTACTGGAAAGTTTTGTGGTAAGAAAAAAATCTTAGAAATTGGTAGCTATGCAGTACCGTAATACTGCAACCAAAAAAAAGAAAAAAAAACTGCAAGAAAATGGACATTCAACAAACAAAAATCTATAAAGGGCTTTTTCAAATAAACAACTTAATTCCCCGCTTTTCTTAAAAGTAACGGTTAACGTACAGGAAAGAAATGTTGCTAGTACCATAAAAATGAATGAATGAAGTGAAAATTTATATTTCATCTCCTTAGTTGGTGACGATTTGTGTAAATCCGGTTTATCCGAGTTTTTTGCTTATCCGAGGTGAGCTTGGTCCATATTAACTCGGATAATCGGGAATCTATGGTAATAAAACTATCCTTTTTATTTATTTATTTTATTTTATTTTTCGCTTTATAGTTTTGTCAATAGTATGACCAAATTATCATAAAATTATTAGTTTGAAACAAATATTTTTAATAAAAAGTTATTGAGGCAGGGGATGCATTAAATAATTATTTTCGTTGATTTTGTTTTATTAGTGTGTATTTCAATGAATATCATTTATTATATATACATATAAAATTATAATCAGTAATATTTTTCGTATAATTACTTCTTTCTCTACAATTAAAATTAAAGCATTCACAACGCAGAGGTTAATATATTAAACTAGTGAAATAGAATAAAACTATCCACTTTGACCTCTGATATGTTTTTTTAAAGCAAATCTTTAACTATCTGAAATTAAAGATTACAATCTAGTATTTACAGGAAAACATATAAAAATGCAAAATTAAATAATTTACTGACACTAATTCGAAATTTGCGATTATTGCTTTGAAAAAAAAAAGGAAAGAAAGAAAAATAATACATTTCAAAAGGAATACAAAGGGGATTGCAAATTTCAAAAGGAACATAGAAACTATACGGAACTTTAGAAGGATGATTATTTTTATTTATTAATTAAACGATATACATTTGAAATAATCGTAATCTTGTTTTCAATTAGGACGGAAGATACGGAAGCAGTATCCGATTTCATACAAGTTTTAACAATAAATTAATGAGGAAACTGATTATTTAATAAAGAGAAAGTTTCTCTTTTCATGATTAAAAAGTGGTAAAAGACGCCTGTGTGCTGATAGAACAATGGTCAGATGTATTTTGCTTTATTTCACAATTTTAAATCAAAAACATTTTTCCTTTTATATTGCTGTTCAATAGATTAGTCAGGATTTCAATTATAATCAACACTACGATATTAAAGCAAAATTAAATAATAATAATAATAAAAAGTTACAGAGAATTGATTTTGATGTAATTATCTGAAACCATATAAAGGAATAAAAAGAAAATCAGAAAAAGATACTTGACGAATTAATAATAATAATAATAATTTATTTATTTGTTTGTTTAAAAGAAATAAAAGGGATTATATAAATTAAAGGAATTTTCGGAAAATACTATTAAATTAAATTTATTATAAATCAATGTGGTTATCGAAGATTGAAATAGAGAAAATTATTTAAAAAACAGTTCAAAATGAACTTGTCAAAAATATAGAGCTTTCCGAAATGATGCGAAAGATTTTAGTTTAATATATTTTAATTATAAACTAAGCTTTAACCAGAATAAGTTTTTATTATTTGTATGTTATTATTATTAATTAATGGCTAAGAAAAACTTTACAAGTGACAGATTTTATAAACTTTTTTGTTTTAGATATGCAATGTCATCTATTTTCTTCTCTTAAGACGTTTGATTCCTTTTGATCACATGTTTTATAAATGCCGTTGCAAATCATTACTTTATATCTAACCAGGTAAGCCAGCGACGGGGAGAGAGGGGGCAGCAATTGCACATCCCTGAATTTTTAAATTTAATTTACTAAAAGTAACTCCAACCTTGGAAATAATTTACTATATACGAGGGGCTCACAACAATAGTAGACCAAGTCCATAATATATATATATATATATATATAGTCCATTTAGAAGGTGCATAAAATCTGTTTCGTTCACTCCCACAGTGAACCAAGTCTGTAAACAAACAGATGCCATATATGAGAAAGTACACTGTAAAAAAAAATCTGCAAAGTTACTAAAGTTTTTCTAGGAAACTGGGATTCCAAGAAATTTTTATGTAACGGCAACAAGGAAAATTCCTGTAACAGACGCTGTTACAGGATTTTTTGTTGTTGCCGTTACATAAAAAGTTCTTGGAATCCCAGTTTCCAAGAAAAACTTTAGTAACTTTACAGATTTTTTTTTACAGTGTATGTGAAAACAGAGGGCCACAGAGGGAGTAGATAAAACAGATTTTATTCACCTTCTAAATGGACTATCTCATTTTTTTTTAATTTTTTAAATGTAGGGTAACTCCGGGGGAGTTGCCGCATACAGGATAGATGCCGCACCCCTTGTATTTCTTGAAATTAACGATAGATGGTCGTCAAACGCACAGTATAGGTGCGCAATGAAATTATTTTAACCTGTATATAGCGTGAATCCCATTTCGATGTTTACTTGTAGAAGTACAATCCTTAATTTGACGTAAGTGCATGATTTCACTGCCCAAATTTTTAAACACGTTTTGTTTAAATACTTTTTATACGCTAATTACTAAATGCATGCATGATTTCGAAGTTAAAACTAAGTGTAGCGCTTATATAGAGTACTGTGTGTATGGTTACGCCATTCCCCTTAGCGATTGCAGGTAACAGTGATGGCCGACGTCTGCACCATGGAAATGGGATACATGCCGCACTGCTATTCCGGTATAAATGCCGCAGTTTCTTTTGTACGGTATGATTAAGTGTTATTAACTTTTCCTTTTTTTTTTTTTTTTTTTGCACAGACTAACCATGTTAGGCATGTTATCAAGTTTACTAAAACCAAAGGAGAAAAACGGGAAAATAAAAAGTAAGAAGGGCAAGAAAGATGCAAGTCAAGATGATAATAATGAAAAATTGGATTTCGCGTAACGCAGATGTTCTTTGCAAACTACTCCAAAAAGAGGAAGTGTAATTGGCTTCGTTGCATCATGTGTTTAAATGTAGTTACATAAAGACTGTACTTTTTCGACACTTTTTCTGTAGATTGTAGACGAAAAAACAGGTATCTTAACCCATTCGGGACCATAGGTGCATATAAGCACCTTCATAAAGAGCTTACAAAATTTGTTTCTGGCACCAGTAAAAAAGAAAAGTAATATTTGCTTTGTTTAATTAGAGCATTTTCCTGATTATTTAAGTGAAGGTAACTTCTTTTAAAAAAGTGGTACCAACCGAACAAAATTTGTGTAAAAGCCACCGGTCCCGAAAGGGTTAACAAATAAATTATATAAACATAATTTTACTTTCTTTCTTTTCCCTTTCTAATACATTGATGTTACGTTGTTGCTGAAATAACAATTAAAATTTAATGTAAGAAAAATAAGTCGATAATTTTAACAGTGAAATTAGGCAGCAATTATTAATTTGAATCTACTAATACGTTTCATTGTACTCATTTAGTTTCATTTTGTTATTACATCATTAATTATAGTCCAAATATGAATATTTTTTTTTAATATTTTTATTTATAACTCCATTCTGTTCTTATTACAAGCGCGGCATAACTACCGCACAAGTGCGGCGTCTCAGCCTGAATGTACGGGTGACGCGTCGCAGTGTAATGTTTTAGAAAAAATTGTTAAAAAATATTAATAATTTGTTTTGATTTTTTTTGTCGCACTACACGCGCTGTATATTTAACATTAAATAGCACAGCATGATTTTTTTTATTTTATGTCCACCATGGGATTTTATACACAAATTCAAAAAAAAAAATGTGCGGCATAAATCCCGGAATTACCCTACTAGGTCTACTATGGTTGTGAACCCCTCATATATACTTTCTTCTTCTTAAATGATTAAAAATAATTAGACGCCAAAAACAAACAGAAACTAAGCATGTTCCATGAGAGGGGCCTCTGCCCTCGTGAACGCCCCGTGGAAGACAATTTTTAGTCCAATGTTTCTTTTTATGTTCATGCGTTAAAAGTTATTTTATACGAGGACTTTAGGAAGCGTTATAATAAATTGTTTCAATTTTTCGTTTTGAAAACAACCGATAGAAGCTTTTTTTTTTTAGATATTTAATATTTCTTATTTGTTACATTATTGTATTGATTTTTATATCGACATGTTTAAAAATTCTCTTGTACGTGGAGTTCTGACATTTACTTTTTTTAAGTTTAATTAATTTATGTTTGTATTTTCCATTAAAGAAAAGAAATCTGCGGCTTTGGCTGCGGATTACAGGCACATCTGTTCAGAAATCTTACCCCTCCCTGGATTTGATTTTGTTTTGTAGGCGCTTATGCATCTAACAAATTTGTAACACGGTATCAATTTTGATATCATAAGTTTAAAAATAACGAGTTTCAATTCAATATTGTACAGTTATATTAGAATTCTTTTAATTCACAATTAGTTATTTAATTTGATGTAACTATATATATTGTTTTAAGAGGAAACGGGCTAATCTCTCATAATCGGGCGGCACGCGATAAAAATGTATTTAAAAAATTATGTTTAAAAATTATTTTAAAACTCATAAAAAATCAGTAAATTGGAATAGTTTTCGAACAAATTGCATTTGAAAATACATTTTTATCCTATTCGATGATGTAAGAATTTAAATTGTGCTGTAATTAGAAGTTAACAAATTTTCGATAAAATCAAAATTGATTGTACAAGTCGTTGTCACCGTTGACGTGATATCAGCGTTACTCACGGACATATTTTTGCTTTATAATATAAATAGTCATCGAAATCTTAGAACAGAAAAGTATATTCAAGCTGTGATGATAGTATATAAAATAATATTCTTAAAAAATCGGTGACTTGTAAAGAAACATTTTGTAACGCCTGTTTAAAAAAATGCAGAGAAAACGTCTTAAGGGGACCGTAAACCTTCAGCTTGGCAAAAATCGACTAAAAAATAGTTTTTTCTTTTTTCGTTTATTTAATTCTTATAAAAAATTCTTTAAAAATTCTTAAAACATTGGAAGTTTATTATTATTTTTCTCAATATATCAGTATAATCTTAAAAGACACACCAACTTTTGTTGCAATATTATAAATCTTACCATTTAACAAAACACCATGTTTCTAAAGCCAAATTTAATGCGCATGGAGCATTTTTAATTAGAGTGTTAATAAACCTAATTCAATTAGTACCTTTTTTGTTGCATAAAACTGATTAATTTACTTAGAAAATGTATAAATTATTATTTATGCAAAATTTTCGCACAATTAAGTGAAAAATGAAAAAAAAAATAGTTTTGAACGTCCACTGTCACGCGAAGAAACTCGCCTGCCAATGTTAAAGCTATGGGAGAAATCTTTGCAGATTTCTCACTTGTATTTTAATATTTTTAAATGATTTTTTTTTTTTTTTTTTTTTTTTTTTTTTTTTTGCATAGGATACTTGAGGTTGTTATTTCATATTGTACGTTTGTACTTTTTCGATTTTGGCAACAGCTTTTTAATATGGGGATAGTTTCACTTTCAGAACCGGTTCCAAAAATTAAACTATCCTCATATTCAAAAATTGTCACAAAAATCGAAAAAACACAAACGCACAATATAAAATAAAGACTTCAAGTAACATGTGCAAAAAACAACAACAACAACAACAACAACAACAACAATTTTTTTTTTCAAATATTAAAATACAAGCGGGAAACCTGTAAAGATTTCTCCCATAGGTCTAACATTAGCGTTCTCGTTTCTTCGCGTTACTAGTGTAGACACTTAAGAGGCTACTTCACTCACGTGAAAGCACCAGTTCGCTAAAGTTAATCCTACGGAAGAAATTTTTTAAGATATCTCGTTTGCATTTCAATATTTTTAAACGATTTGTTTGCATTGACCAGCTGAGATCGATCTGCACAAAGGACGTTTTTAACTTTTTCGATTTTGCTTACAGGTTTTTTTCAAATTAGGATACTTTTACTTTCGGAACCAGTTTCGAAAGTGAAAGTATTTTCACGAAAAAATCATGCAAAGAAAATCAGAGAAGTAAAAAATGGTCTTTGTACAGATCGGCCTCAGCTACTCAATGCAATATATATATATATATATATATACTAGGGGGCTCTGCCCCCTGCAATTTACGCTCGCCAACCCCCGTTCAGACACTGTAGAATCTAAAAGCATGCTAATCTGGTCGGTTTTAAAAAGATTAGAGAAGATTGAATTATACTGAAAAAACCTGTAGCGTTCTCCCTGCGTTTCCATTCAATTCCCTTTGATTGCAAAAATTTAAGGTAGAATCAGTTGCTGTTAAGACATCCAATGGTTGTTTTCGTGTTTGGTTAAAGAAGATCAGTTAAACATTTGAAAAGAACCTAAAATAAAATGAATTAAGTAAACAGAGTCTTTGTCTCTCGGTATTTTTTAACAGCGTTATAAAACGATTGACATAATACAATTACTAAAATTTGCTGCTTTAACCCCTTCAAAGGCGGGTGTTCATTTTTGGACCACTTAATTTTAATTCTTAAATGCCACATTAGCATCAGAATATTGGGATGAAAATTTCCCTTTTATTAAGTAAGTGGACGAAAGCATTTTTGTATTTCGAAATTTGTTTGTAAATTCTGGTGCCATCCACCGATTTCACGAATAGAAGTGCCTTGTCCGTGAAAGGGTTAAACGCATATTAATGTATTTATTATTTTAAAGTTTCCTTTCCCTTTTAATATTCACGTGTAAATACAATTTTCAGGACATAATTTTCAATATTTTCCTGCCTTTAACACGTACTCATTTAATAGTAATTTAAAAGTTTTTTTTCTGTTTTTAATAGTCACGTGAAAATAAATTTTTAATCGTTAGGAAATATTATTCTTTGTGCTGTTTTTAAAATTGAAAACAAACTCTATAATAATAGCCTAAGTCATGTGACTATCATCAACAGCTCCAGGCGGCCATTTTGGTGCTTTAATGTTAACCAGCCACAGGTGTGATAAGTCGCCGAATATTATTATATCCCCATTATTTCGTTTATATTATAATAGTCCAAGTAATGTAACTGCCATAAACAACGGGCTGATTCCTTCGTTTTTCGTAAGAAAGGTTTCCATTTTAATTAAAGAATCAAAATTATTTTTTCGAATAAAACTACATAAAAGTTGCCATGATCACAAAGAATTCCTGGTACTTTTATGTTAGCCGGGTGAATCTCGCCAAAAGCTTTTTTTTAACTCGTCAGTTAGCATTTTTTTTTCGAGTGGTAAATTAAAACACCGATTATATATATAAATAGAACTGTGCATTGGATTTTACATATTTGAATATAAAGGTGTAAAAAAATAAAAATAAATTTTTTTGAAGTTTTTTCGAAAAATTTTCAAAATTTTTCATTTTTTTTTTTTTTTTTTTTTTTTTTTTTTTTTTTTTTTACTACAAAAGCATTTACTTGGTTATCCCATCGACGAAAAATCTGTCGCCAAACTATAAGATTAAATGCCAATAATGGTTCGTAAATGTCACATTCACTTGACTTTAAGGAAGTTACACATGTTCACGCCATCAAGTTATTTTTATCTCGACGTTTCATTTGTATTTTTACTTTCTTCTATCTTTACAAGAAGAAAGTATTGGATTCATGAAAATTTTCGAATTCCGGTTTTCGGCGGATTTACACGTTTTAGAGGTCAGAGAACCCGAAAAACATGTTTTTACAAAATGTCTGTCTGTGACTCTGTGAGTCTGTCTGTCTGTCTGTCTGTGTGTATGTGACACAAATTTTGTGGGCGCTCTATCTCAAGAACTAATGCACAGAATTTAATAAAAATTGATATTAAGTTAGTCCCTAATACAAATTGATGCTGATTAGTTTTTGGTGCAAATCGCTCAACAGGTGGCGCTGCTATGCTGCATTTTGTATGATTTCCGAAATGGCTCTATCTCAAGAACTAATGCACGGATTTTCATGAAACTTCAGATTCTGTTAGTACTTAATATGTCTTGATGCTGATTACGTGTTGGTGCAAATCGCTCAACAGGTGGCGCTGCTATGCTGCATTTTTTACAATTCCCGCAGTGGCTCTATCTCAAGAATTAATGCACGGATTTTCATCAAACTTCAGATTCAGTTAATCCTTGACATGAATTGAAGTTTTGTACAGTTTGGTGTAAATCGCTCAACAGGTGGCGCTGCTATACTGCATTTTTTACAATTTCCGCAATAGCTCTATCTCAACAACTAATGCTTGGATTTTCAACAAACTTCAGATTCATGTATACTTTGATATGAATTAGTGCTGTTTGTGTTTTGGTGCAAATCGCTCAACAGGTGGCGCTGCTATGCTGCACTTTTCAGAATTTCCATTATAGCGGTATCTGAAGAACTAATGCAACAATTTTCACTAAACTTCAGAATCAGTTAATCCTTGATATGAATTGACATTTTGTACATTTTGGTGTAAATCGCTCAACAGGTGGCGCTGCTATACAGCATTTTTCACGATTTCTTCAATCGCTGTATCTCAAGAACTAATGGACATATTTTCATCAAACTTCAGATTCAGTTACTCTTTGATATGAAATGATGCTGACTACGTGTTGGTGAATATCGCCCAATAGGTGGCGCTGCTATGCTGCATTTTGCACTATTTCGTCAATAGCTCTATCTCAAGAACTAATGCACGAATTTTCATCAAACTTCAGATTCAAGTACACCTTGATAAGTGTTGATACTGATTATGTGGTTGTGTAAATCGCTCAACAGGTGGCGCTGTTATGCTGCATTTGTCATGATTTGCGCAATAGCTCTATCTTAGGAACTAATGCACGGATTTTCCCCAAACTTCATATTCAGTTAGACATTGACACATGGGGATGATAATTAGGGTCTGGTGTAAATCACCCAATAGGTGGCGCTGCTATGCTGCATTGATGGATTTACACGATTTCATGGACAGTAATATCTCAAGAACTAATGCACGGAATTTCATCTTTTTAGAATCCTCATGATGAGCATAGATGCACTGTGATAATGAATTTTGAAGTATTGACAAGTATGAGATAGAAGAAAGTTTTGTGATGGCCACAACATACTAGTTATTAATGTTATACTAATTTATTTGTTCTTTTGTTATTTAAAATAAAAAATATGTTAATTTGTATAATCTCTCAATTTATATAATTTGGCGAAATTGGTCGACGGGAGAAGTAATAACATTAAAACGTTGCTTTGAAGTGGAAATTAAATCTCATGATTTGTTGCATTGTCACATACGCACCGGGTTTGGCGTGATTTTTTTTTTTTTTTTACGACGATTTGGCAAAAACCTCGTTTTCAAATACCTGTTACATATGTATTTTTAAATTATTTTCTGTTGTTTTTAAAATGAAATAACAATAAATAAAAACTAGTCGGATGTATCAATCCCAAAACTTTCTTCTATCTCATACATGTTAATATTTCAAAATCCGCTATCACACTGCCAAAATTAAATGGCAATCTATGCATCTAATGAGGATTCTAACGATATGAAAATCCGTGCGTTAGTTCTTGAGATATGACTATCGCTGAAATCTTCTAAATTCAGAAAAATGCTGCCTAGCAGCGCCATCTATTGGGTGATTTATACCAAATCCTAATCAGCAACAATTTATGTCAACGTCTGACTGAATCTGAAGTTTGGAGAAAATCCGTACATTAGTTTTTGAGATAGAGCAATAACGAAAATCGTGAAAATTCCTGCATAGCAGCGCCACCTATTGGGTGATTAACACCAAAACCTAATTAACAACAACTTGTGTCAACATACAACTAAATCTGAAGTTAGATGAAAATTCGTCCATTAGTTCTATTGATAGAGCTATTGAGACAATCGTGAAAAAGGCAGCAGAGAAGCGCCACCTGTTATGCGATTTACACCAACACATAATCAGTAGCAAGTCATATCAAGGACTAACTGAATCTGAAGTTTGATGAAAATCCGTGCGTTAGTTCTTAAGATAGAGCTATTGGGGAAATCGTGTAAATCCTGCAAAATTCATCATAACAGCGCCACCTGTTGGGCGATTTACACCAAAACGTAATCATCATCAATTCATATCAAGGACTAACTAAATCTGAAGTTTGATCGAAATCCGTGCATTAGTTCTTGAGATAGAGCTATTGCGAAAATCGAGAAAAATGCAGCATAGCAGCGCCACCTGTTGAGCGATTTATACCAAAAACTAATCAGCATCAATTTGTATTAGGGACTAACTGAATATCAATTTTTATTAAATTCCGTGCATTAGTTCTTGAGATAGAGCGCCCACAAAATTTGTGTCACATACACACAGACAGACAGACAGACTCACAGAGTCACAGACAGACATTTTGTAAAAACATGTTTTTTGGAATCTCTGACCCCTAAAACGTGTAAATCCGTCGAAAACCGGAATTCGAAATTTTTCATGAATCCAATACTTTCTTCTTGTAAAGATAGAAGAAAGTAAAAAGTAATTAATAACTATAGAACAAAACAATTTATAACATTTTTTGTAAATAAAAAGAAAATAAATTCAAATAAACATTTATTAGTAAATAAGCAACAATAGCCGGGTTACCATGTCAGGCAAAATAACGCCATTTTGGCGCCAATTAGGTACCCCGTTGCGTATATGACATCTGTGTCTAATATTTTTCTTTTCGTTTCGTTTAAAAAAAAAAAAGAATGAAGTAAAAGCCATTTATTTTAAAGGTTTCAATTTTAAATGAAAGTTTTGTATTAAATAAAATGATAATGAAATACAAATTGAATTCTGAATAAAAGTAACATGATGCATGTCTTAGCATACATTTAAGGGAGGCCAAACTCGTCGCCAAATTAATTTAAAATAACCTTTTCTAAAATATGAAAAAAATATCTGTTATGATTAAAATTTGAGTTGCCATCATTAGATAAAAAGTATTTAAAATTAGAAAAAAAAAATTAATATTTCGAAAACTAATTCTAATTTTTAAATTCTAATACCAGTTTTGAGATCTGTGGATCAATACGGATTTTTGGTGTTAATTTCATCGCAAAGTATTCCATATTTTAAGAGAAATCGCCGTGAAACGTAATCAGTTGTTTAATCAGTCGTTTCATAGAATCGTTACATAAATTCGTTTCAATTCGATTCATTAGGATTTTATATATATAGGGTAGATATATATATATATATTGAAATGCAAACGAACTATCTTAAAAAATTTCTTCCAACATTAGCGAGCGGTGTTTTCGCGTGAGGGAAGTAGCCCCTTAAGAAAAAAGACTAGTTGGTAAGACTAGTGATTCTATAGTTAAATGAAATCTTTATTAAATCTGTTCGATAACTGATATTTTGTTATGATATTTAAGAAATATGTTAACAGAAATAAACTTCTTAAGCTATATACATAAAAAAAAAAGAAATAATAATACTTAACATGCGAAATGCGATCCGGATTGTCTTACGGAAATTTTCTTTTGAAGTAAACGCAAGATATAAAATGTTTCAGAGAAGATTTCTGATGTCATACCATTTATGCAAGACAGAGAAAGAGATTCAAATGTTTCGCGAAACACCTGTTATTTGCTAACCTCCGTTTATTGGTAAATTTAATGGCTAACCACATGTTGAGTAGAATTCGTCTTGGGAGGAAAAAAAAAGCGCTCAGTTTTTAGTAAATTAGATTCTTTCTATACTCAACCTGGTTTTTGTATGTAAAGATGGAATTTTGCAGTCGATTTTTAACCCACTTCATTATAGGCTAGCAGGGCCGAAAATAAGGGGGGGGGGGCAGAGGGGGCATGTGCCCCGGGCACCAGAACGAAAGGGCGCCAAATGAAGGATTATACCTTTGGAATGGATCATTTTCTTCTGATGGACTGATGGCTTCTATTATTATGAAACAGCCATTATAAAGGAAGTGTTAGGTGAAGATGAAAGAGCAGCCGTAAAAAGTTAGAACTCTGATTTTCTGGTCAGAATGGGAAGAAAAAAAATGTCCATAATTTAAAAAAAAAAAAAAAAATGTGGCCACTTTTTTTCTTCCCATTCTGACCAGAAAATCAGAGTTCTAACTTTTTACGGCTGCTCTTTCATCTTCACCTAACACTTCATTTATAATGGCTGTTTCACAATAATAGAAGCCATCAGACCATCAGAAGAAAATAACTTGGTGAAAGTGGAAAATCGGTTAAGCGGGATTTGGATAATCGGAACTCTACTGTATAAGCAAACACTGTAAATAGCCGGTAATACATGCGAATTCTTTTATGTGAACGAACTATAATTGCAACAAACGTCACATTCAATTTACGTAGTTCAGTATTACAGATTTTAAATTTTGAAATAAGTCGGCCATTAGAAAATTAGTAAAATTCTCTTTGTAAATATACTTTGAGGAAGAAGGGGGGGGGGGGGGGGGCGCCAAAATTCATGTTTGTCCCGGGCGCAAAAAAGGGCTAGTTTCGGCCCTGAGGCTATTATTGTAAAAATTATGTTTAAAAGTGTGTTTCCAATGGCAGTACAACATTTTAATATTTTTACAGCTTAAATATAAATTAATACATTCATTTTAAGACATTTTTCCATCAGCCCGCCACAAATGATAAATCGTCAAATATTCTCTGTAACTCGTATAATTGTATGGGAGTTAATAAAAAAACAAGGGATTTAATGATGCCCCCCACAAAAAATAGCCAAACAAGAGCAAATCGCTTCGAAACTGCAACAATGAAACATTTTAAAGATTAAAAAGTAGAAAATAAATTGTAAATTTAAAAAAATGAAGAGTGTACTATTTAAAAAAATACTCTTATTAGTTAGAGCCTAAACTAGTCACGAAAAGAAACGCTCAAGCTGATGTTAATCCTATGGGAGGATTGTTTACAGAGTTCTCGATCGCATTTTAATATTTAAAAATTTTTTTTTTCATAGTGTACTTGAGGTCGATATTTTTTATTACGCGTTTGTACACACAATTGAATTTGGTTACAGTTTTTTTTTTATATGAGAATACTTTCACTTTTGGATCCGATTCTGAAAATAAAGCTATCCTCATACAAAAAAAAAAAAAAAAAAAACTATGACCAAAATCAAAAAAAAGTCCCTGTAAAACATCATTTAAAAATATCAAAATGTGAGCGAAAAAATTAAACAATCCTCCCATAGGATTAACATTACCGATCGTATTTCTCCGCGTAACTAATATAGGCTTTTAATAGTTTAATATTAATTAATCTATGATTATACGCTAATAAATCAATATATAAATCTTAAAAAGATAGATTAAATAATGTTTAATTTTTTTTCCCAGTTGAAAAAAATATTAAAAAAGAAAAAGAGAAAAAATTATATATATTTTAATAAATTCACTTGCTAGCGCTTTCTACCAAGCGTAAAAAATCAAGTACATTTACTCATAATCTAGTTCGGTGTCCTCGCCAAATGAATCCATTGTAACTGAAGTTTTTGGGAAAAAGCATGAATTGCAGTCTTGAAATTAGGCGTGATTTTCAAGATGATTATAAAAGAGTGTATTACAAAAAACTATTTCTACTTTTATACTTATGAAAAACTGCAGTTCTAAAACATGCCATTGTCCTTCCAGGATTTTGAATTTTAACAGGTCCTCAGTCCTCAGCCCACATATGGACTATAGGCCGACAACGCAATGAGTCCAAAACCCACATATGGGTTGTCCGCCTATTTGATTTTAACGGATCGTACTATGGGGTCTCAGGATTCTTAAAATTGGAAAAAAGGAAATTTTTTTTCAGCATTTAATATATTAATATGCATTTGATTTTAAGATACAATTTTAATTGGGAATGACAGATAAGTATGTCCTTTCATTTCAAATATTTAAAAAATTGCAAGATGCAGAGTTAGCATTTACAGGAGACTCCAAATTGTCAGACATGACGAGCAGAAAATCGGTATAACAGATTACGCGCAGAATTACAAAATAAATTTTTCAACTAGAATAAAAATTTTGGAGCCTACTTATGCTTCAGATTGTAATAATTACCCTGAAACTAAATAAGTTTGTATTTAAATAAGCATTTTTATATTTTTAATACAAAGTTGTATTTAGCTAATGCAAAATTTAGAAAATTTCAACAGTATAATCACCTAAAAAAAATTTTTTTTAAACAATAAAAAGGAAATTTTAGTTTCAGTTTATACAAACTAGCACGAAAGATATGGTTTGAAAATTTCATGAAAAAATATTCAGAAGTTTTTTAGATATGGTGCGCGTTATGGACAAAAACGTCATTTGGAAAAAAATGACTTCAAATTTTCGGAAATGCTGCTTCAGCTATTGAGCGGGTATAATAATAAAAGCCATAATTTCTGTTCTAATGGAAATTTCAAGGAAAACAGAAGAAAAATAAAAAATAAAGTTCAGAAAAGATAGACGTTTGACATCTAAAAAAATTAAAATTTCGGAAATTTTAAAGCTTTAAGAGTCCTAACGTGGACCCAACAGGAGAGATACTAAACTACAAAAAAAGTGATGGGATATTGGGAAAAGATGTTTACTTATTTCTTAAAAAACGTTTGAAAAAAAAATCAAACAATTTACTACAAAGAATCATTTAGTTGTGGGCTTTCATGAACCATTCAAGGTAATATGGTTTTGAACAAACATTGCAGACTTAAAAGACTTTTTTCGCATAAAGGTTGTCATCTGAAAAATAAAATTGCAACTGTTAATGTAAAAAAAAAAAAAAAAAAAAAAAAAAAAGCTATCTTGTCCCACAGTCCATATATGGGCTGTGGACTCCTGAAGAGATTTCAGATGAAAATGACCCCATAAGCACACAGGCCGCATCTGGGCTGTAGTAAAACAAAATATCCTCGTTACATATTTTACCTCTATTGCAAATAAACTATCATTAGATACCTTATAATACACAATTTTATCAAAACTTGGGATATACATATACTCTAAGGTCTAGATGATGCACTGTGAACCTGTTAATTAACTCAATTGTCTTTACCTCTGATGATTTAAAAAAAAAATCATGTGTCACGCAATAGCTTTAGAAACACTTTCAGAATATTTTAACGAGGGTCCGTAAATATCATGATATTTTTGAAAATATAAAAAATATCCGACATTTTGTATATAAATCCGTATTTTCAAACTAATCAACTTGCTGTTGATTATAAATATTTTCAGACTTAATATAAATTTAAAACTAAAACATATTGCACTTAATAAGAAAACTTAAAGCGGTTTTACATATTAAATTTACTTTAAATATACATTTAACTATTATTTATTGAAAATACAGTACAGCCCCGATTATCCGCGGAATTGGGTGGCAAGGGCCCCGCGGATAACAAAAATCGCGGATAGCCCGAAAAAGACCGAAAATAGGGTGCAAACACGAAAAAAAAAAAAAAAAAAGAAAAAAGAAACTTCATCATAAAAACTATGTTTTAGTGTACAAAAGACATAACGTTTAAAATACACCAACGTTTAAAATACATATGCACAGTACAGCAGAAGCCTTTGCTTTGCGTCTAAATCACTAAAATAGAGAACAGTAAACAAGAAACAATGCCATACATACTGTACAAAAAGAGTTGAGTTACACACTTTTTTTAAAAAAAACTGTCCCTTGTTTTTGCTTCTTGCTTTGGAAGCACATTTTTTCTTTATTCTAAATTGTAAACTATTGTTTTTGTTTCAATATGGAATAATTTTTATCTTGAAAATGAAGCTATTCTTTATATGCTTTCCTGGAATTTATCATAATAGTCTTATTTAATAGTTAAATATTTTAATTGCTGTGTTTACGTTTGGTTAATAAAATCAAGAAAAGACATCATGACTTTATATCTGATATTTCAAACATGACAATCGAATCTAGAAATATTCTTCTATTACTTTCGAATACATGAATTTTTCTGTTTATATTTATTAGTAGGGCTTGTTGTATTTTCCTTCATGTTGGCTTGAATTAAAAAAAATTCGCTTCGCGGATAAACAGCATCGCGGATCATCCGCTCGCGGATAATCGGGGCTTTACTGTACTTGAATTTACATTTAACTATATGTCTAGCTACTATTATGAAAAATATCTTTAAGATAGCCTAGAAACTAGGTCAGGGTACTCTTTTACAATTAAGATTGCGCTATTAAACTAGTTAAAGACTATTTTATAACTAGGATAATTTTAACTATTTAAGAAGAAAACAAAATATAGTTTTCCTTTCAAGTAATTTTACAATTTGCTGTTTTAAATTGTATCAGCTGCCAAATATATTCTAGAGGCAATGGGCCTTCTCTGTCACCCATTCCTACGGGTAAATATGGTGAAGAAAATTTTTGCTTTAAAAAATTTGGGCGATTTTATAATGACAATATCTTTAACCTATTCTTTATATCAGTAGGGAAGCTTTATCCATAAGAAATTTCTGGAAGATAAATATCATATGTCGATAGTTATATGATGCATTACTCGTATGTAAATAAAATTATAAATCTATAGATAAAATGGCGAATAATAAAACAAAATAAATATTGAAGACGTTTGGAATAAAACAAATGATGTAAAATAGTACATGCGGTAATATGTTTTAAAATTCAAATACCTCAGGCATCTCTTTTCGAAAATCTTGTCTTATCCTGGATTTCGTTTTGCTGGCTCCATGTCGTGAAAACATTTAGCTTATTAATGTAATTATTAATCAAATATAAATAAATAAACAGCAAATAAATATACAACAACTAGAAATTGTTATATGATAAAACAGTAGAAGAGAAATTATATAGCAGTTACCATGTTTTTCATCGCGCTTTAAGACGCAAATTGAACTTTCATTCTGAAATCAAAATGGAAAGTTGAAATTTCTAGAAAAACTTGAATAAATATATTTTACTCTCTCTCTCTTTTTTTTTTTCAAGAACGTTATCGATTTATGTGTCAGCACTTACTAATCCTATAAGAGAAATGCTCAATTTATACTTTAAGAAGAAGGAAAAAAAAAGACTTTTTCTTTCAAATAATTTTACAGTCTGTTGTTTTAAATTATATCAACTGCGAGATATATTTCTCTACATAAAATATTTGAATATATTTTGAAAATATCTGACTGAATATTATTCAATAACTCTTCGAAGAGAAATATTTTTAATCTAACGTAAGTGAACAAACAGAATTTATAAATTGTGATTTTCAATAACCGAAAAAGCTAACACGTTTTTATAAGAAAATGTTAAATATTCAAAAATAAGTTACTAGTACCGCTTTTCAAATTTTGAAGAATTGAAACCGTTTATTCTTTTTCT
Organism: Maratus speciosus; assembly: GCA_963932465.1. Classification (NCBI taxonomy): domain Eukaryota; kingdom Metazoa; phylum Arthropoda; class Arachnida; order Araneae; family Salticidae; genus Maratus; species Maratus speciosus. The sequence continues at coordinate 89,717,087 of OZ010786.1, read as the reverse complement.
TTTTTTCGGTCAGGGCCTGCCCTCCCCTGCGTTGCCGGTACCAAAGGTAATAAAGGCTTCTGATTTGAGGTTTAAAAACAATAATAATAATGGCAATAAAAATTAAGAAGAAGAGTCAAACCAAGAAATGAAAATAAAATATACGTTATCGATTTATCTCTCAGCACTTGCAAACACTATAAGAGAAGTGCTCTATTTAACTTATTTTTTTAAGGGGAGGGACGAAAGACTTTTACTTTCAAGTAATTTTACTAGTTTGTTGTTTTGAATTATATCAATTGCCAAATATATTATTTTATGTCAAATATCTGAATATATTTTGAAAATACTGAATATATTTTGGAAATACTTTCGTGAAAATTATTCATCAAGTCTTTGAAAGGAAATATATTTAATCTAACACAAGTGAACGGTATCTATAAATTGTGATTTTCAATAAACTAAACTGCAAAGTTACTACCAGCACTTTTCAAAATGAATAATAAAAATTGTTCATCATTATTATTATTTATTTTTGCATGGGGGGGGGGGGGGGCATAATTTCCTTCCTCTCCCTGAAACTGCCATTTACGATAAATTAAAAACATATTAAAATAATAAAAAAAAAATAATTAAAAAATTGTTTTTTTGGAGTCAGGTGGTAGAAATCCCCTGACGAAAAAATATTATAAATAAGATGTATACGTTAACAACACACAAACTTGCTGAATGGTACACATAAACAAGAACATTTATATGAACTTGTACAAATAAAATTAATGATGAAGCATAATATCGACGTTTCCAACTGCTTCTGCAGTCGTCTTCAGGATAAATATAATGTTGAAATGTTTAAAAGTCTAAAGACGAAAGCCTCCTGTTAGTCCAGGCAATAGAGACCGTATAGGGACTCTACCTAGCAAAATTAATGGTAGTACTGGAAATCGGCTTTATAGATGTTTTTTGTGTCGCTGAATCCGAATTTGTAACTTCCCACCAAAATTTCCCCCGGCAACCCCCCCCCCCCCCAAAAGGTTTTTATTAAAAAATTCCATTTTTTATTGTTTTAGGGGGAGAGTAGCTAGAAATCCAGAAGGTAGACAAAATTTGCAACAAATTAGATGTATGACATTATGACATAGGATGAAGGGGAAGGGGGGATCTGCCTCGGAACATGCGCCGCAGTGCTGCGTGGACTAAGTTGCGCAATTCCACTTAACCACTCACACGTTTACATTAGCCCTCACATCTTCCCTCCGAACTTTCTCTATAAGGTTTACTTTAAGTTTTTTGGGTCGCTGAATCCGAATTTTTAACTTACCCCCAAAATCCCCCCCCCCCGAACTCCCCCCCCAAAAAAATAGTTGTTTTTAACTTAAATTTCTTATTGTTTTAGGGGGAAAACATTACGAAATTCAGAAACTAGACAAAATTTGCAACAAATAGGATATATGATATTATGACGTAGGATAAACGGGGAGAGAGGGGGCTGCCTCGAAACATTCCCCGCGCGCTTTTCTCAAAAACCAAATTTTTTCAAAAAATCAATTTTTCGGGGGTTTGCCGGGTGAAATTTTGGTGGGAAGTTACAAATTCGGATTCAGCGACCCAAAAAACATAAAGTGAGTCGAAATTCAGAACTAGTATTAATTTTTCCAGATAAAATCCCCTATTGCCTGGACTTCATAATTTAATGCACGTAGCGCCGCAGTGCATGTTCAGAGGCAGCCCTCACCCTCCCCGTTCATCCTAATTCATAATGTCATATATCCTATTTGTTGCAAATTTTGTCTAGTTTCTGAATTTCGTAATGCTTTTCCCCTAAAACAATAAGAAATTTAAGTTAAAAACAACTATTTTTTTTTGGGGGGGGGGAATTTTTGGGGGAAAGTTAAAAATTCGGATTCAGCGACCCAAAAATCTTAAAGTAAACCTTATAGAGAAAGTTCGGAGGGGAGTAGTTGTTTTTAACTAAATAGTTGTTTTTAACTTAAATTTCTTATTGTTTTAGGGGAAAAGCATTACGAAATTCAGAAACTAGACAAAATTTGCAACAAATAGGATATATGACATTATGAATTAGGATGAACGGGGAGGGTGAGGGCTGCCTCTGAGCATGCACTGCGGCGCTACGTGCACTAAATTATGAAGTCCAGGCAATAGGGGATTTTATCTGGCAAAATTAATACTAGTTCTGAATTTCGGCTCACTTTATGTTTTTTGGGTCGCTGAATCCGAATTTGTAACTTGCCACCAAAATTTCACCCGGCAAACCCCCGAAAAATTGATTTTTTGAAAAAATTATGTTTTTGAGAAAAGCGCGCGGGGAATGTTCCGAGGCAGCCCCCTCTCTCCCCGTTTATCCTACGCCATAATGTCATATATCCTATTTGTTGCAAATTTTGTCTAGTTTCTGAATTTCGTAATGTTTTTCCCCTAAAACAATAAGAAATTTAAGTTAAAAACAACTATTTGGGCGGGGGGGGGGAATTTTGGGGGTAAGTTAAAAATTCGGATTCAGCGATTTAAAGTAAACTTTATAGAGAAAGTCCGGAGGGAAGATGGGAGGGCTAATGTAAACGTGTGAGTGGTTAAGTGGAATTGCGCAACTTAGTCCACGCAGCACTGCGGCGCATGTTCCGAGGCAGATCCCCCCTTCCCCTTCATCCTAAGTCATAATGTCATATATCTAATTTGTTGCAAATTTTGCCTACCTTCTGGATTTCTAGCTACTTTCCCCCTAAAACAATAAAAAATGGAATTTTTTAATAAAAACCTTTTTTCTTGGGGGGGGGGTTACCAAAATTTGGGGGGGGGGTTGCCGGGGGAAATTTTGGTGGGAAGTTACAAATTTGGATTCAGCGACCCAAAAAAACATCTAGAAAGCCGATTTCCAGTACTACCATTAATTTTGCTAGGTAAAATTCCCTATTGCCTGGATGAATTGATGAATTGAAGACGAGTGCAGAAGCAGTTCGAAACGTCTATATTATGCTTTAACATTAATTTTACTTGTACAAGTTCATATAAATGCTCTTGCTTATGTGTACCATTAAGCAAGTTTATGTGTTTTTAACTTATACATCTTATTTATTATATTTTATGGTGCAATTGTCCTACACATATTAATGAAAAAATATTAGTTCTTTTAAGCAATTTAATTAACTATGTAACTTGTGAAGAATATATTTTATTATTATTTTTAAATCATTAGAGGTATAAAAATTTTAGTTAATTAAATTTCAAAACCCAGACATAGGCAATGGCTCTTCCCTGCAGTCCCATCCCCACCCCTGCTAGCGCCTATGGTGATAAAGACTTCCACTTTAAAATAATAAATTTGGAGATTTCAATACTATTAGCAATCTTTAACATATTCTTATCCAAACTATCAGTAGGAAAACTTTATTCAAAAGTAACTGCTCGCATATATATGATACGTCTAAGTTCTATGATGCATTAGAAATATTCGTACATACGTATAATTATCTAAATCTGTCGATAAACCGCCAAATAATAAAACAAAAATAAATATCGGGATCTGATTACGTTTCGAATAGTAGAAATAATTATAAACGAATTATGTAGAATTACCTTTAAAAATGCAAATTCAAGCATGTATTCTTTTAATCTTATTTCAAACTTATATTTTTAAGTTTTAAAAAAAAAAATCCCTGCCGGCTCGGCCTGCAGGCGGAGGTAAATTTCGAAGCTAAGAACTAATTTCACCAACAAAAACTAATTCAAGATTAGAGATAAACCCAGTTTAACAATTTTATCTGGCCGCTTTTGACAAGAGTTTTTAATTTCATTTTTCTGTAAGAGCTGCTTTTATCAGAATCATGTTAATACGCTAAGTTGGTCCTTTCAAAAACTTGTCAATATAAAAGTTGTAAATAAAATTAACAAAATTTATGATAAAATTAAGCGGATTTGATATCTTGTGAATTGACGAAGTTATGAATTTTTTTCTTCTTCAACACCCCCTTTTTTCGTTTAATTTTTTTTTTGTTATAAGAGTTGGTGCTATCAAAAACTTGCCAGTATAAAAGTTGTAGATATTATTAAGAAGATTTATAATAAGTTTAAGTGAATTCGATATCTTGAGAATTGACGAAGTTATGTATTTTCCAGTTTTTTCCAGTTAGACAACCGATTGTCTTTAACCTCAATTAAATTTGGCTCAATTATAGCATTTAAGGGTCTGCCAATTAGGAAATGGGCCGGGGTTAACACATCATACACATCAGTATCTGACGACAGAGGTACAAGCGGTCTTGAATTTAGAATACCCTCTATTTGGGTAATGACCGTTAGGAATTCTTCATATGTCAACCTGGAATTGCCTAAAACTCTTTTAAAATGATATCTGAATGCCTTCACGTCACTTTCCCAGGGGCCACCAAAATTAGGTGATGTTGGTGGAAGAAAGTTCCAGTCAATTCTCTCAGCTGACATATAATTTGCAAGCCCCTCATCTGGTTTTAAAAGTAAGTAATGTAACTTAGAAATCTCTTTATTTGCTCCTATAAAATTTGTGGCGCTATCCGAATATAATTTCGAACACAAACCTCTGCGAGTCACAAATCTCTTTAAACATGCCAAAAAGGTCTCCGAAGTCAAATCAGTCACAATTTCGAGGTGAATGGCTCTTGTGACTAAGCATACAAAAATGCAAAAATATATTTTGTGATAAATTCGCTTCCTTTGATTTCTATACTTAATAGAGAATGGGCCACAAAAATCAGCTCCTGAACAATTAAATGAGAAGTCAGGAGTTACCCTCTCTTTTGGCAAATCACCCATTAACTGCTCAACTCCTATGGGTTTAACTTTAAAACACTTAATGCAATCGTGCACAACTTTCCTGAACTGGCCAAAACTTTTGTCTAACGTAATGTAATAAGGTAGTAGGACCTAAATGAAAATATCTCTCATGATATACCACTAAAATTAACTTAGTTAACTTATGTCCCTTAGGCAGAATAATTGGGAATTTACTTGTGAAGCTTAAATTAGAATTTTTTATTCTACCGTTTACCCTTATTATTCCATCCCTGTCTAAAAAGGGATTTAAAGATTTTATCTTACTTTTATCAGGAACACTCTTTTCGCAAATTAACCACTTAATTTCCTCTGGAAACTCACTACTTTGACCATCTTTTATAATAAAAATTTCACTTTTGTTTATCTCCTCTGTTTCCAATGGACCCAACCTCCTTTCATTTGGATTTTTCAAACTGTGAATAAATCTGAAAATATAACTAGCAACATGCAATATTTTAGTATAATAATTAGTAATGTCAAATAACTCTTCCATAAAGGGATTAGCAGTTACAATAAGAACAGGTAAGTCACTTTATTGTGAATGTTTGATTTCACACGAAAACTCGTCTCTAATGACAGACGTAGGAATTTCGCGATTGGGATACTCTCGCCCTGTCAGAAACGTAGGACCTTTGAACCACAGCTTATTTTTAACCAGTTTCTCAGGATCCATTCCTCTTGAAATAAGATCTGCGGGATTGTTCTCAGAAGATACGTGACGCCACTGTTGAACTTTTGTCAAGTCCTATATTGTCACTACACAGTTTGCACAAACGTTTTAAGAAGATACGGCTCTTTTCGTATCCAGGAAAGTACTATCATTGAATCACTTCATAAATATATGTCAATCGTCTGAAATTGTAAGGCACTTTTCACTTTTGTCATCAGCTTTGCTAAAAGGACGGCTGCCGAAAGTTCTAACCTAGGTATTGTAACACGCTTAAGTGGTGATATTCGGGATTTGCTACATACCAAGTTCACTTCGAAGGCTCCATTATCTGATGTTGATTTTCAATAAATGACGCATCCATAGGCAGACTCGGAAGCATCTGCAAATCCGTGAAACTCAATATGCACACATTTGTCGATTAATATGCACCTTTTAACACTCACATTGTTTATTGCTGGAAGGGACTGAATGAAACTGTGCCATTGTTTCGCTTCCATTTTAGGAAGTGATCGCTCCAGCCTAAATTCAAGCACCACAGTTTTTGCATAAAGATTTTAGCTTTTGCTATCACAGGACCCAATAGTCCAAGGGGATCAAAGATCCGAGCGATTGTTGAAAGCACTGTTCTTTTTGTAGACGGAACCACGCTTTCCATCTGGATTTGGAAAGTAAAGCTGTCAATGGTGGGTTTCCTCGTAGCACTTAGCGCTTTTTGTCTCTTCTTGAAAATTATAATCATTCTCAGGTCCTGTTTTTAACTCTAAGTTATTGCTATGCCACTTGTGCAAAGACATTCCTGCATTCTTTAGAATAACTCTGATTGTAGCTCTTTCGCTTCGATTAGAATGGCTGCGCCGCTTAAGACGTCATTCATATAAAAATCACTTTCTAAAATTGTGGATGCTAAAGGATAATTCATTCTCATGCTCATCTCTCGATAATTGAAGTAAAACTCTTGTTGCCAGATAAGGTGCACTTACTGTGCCATAGGTTACAGTTTTGAGCTCATAAGTCTTAACTGGTTCATTCACCCCCTCCCTCCAAAGAATTTTCAAAAGTTTAGTTTGACTCGGATCAATTAAAATCATCCTATACATTTGTTTAATGTCAGCTACGAACGCATAAATATGCTTACAAAACCTCGTCATTATTTTAAAAATATCTTCCTGAATAACCCCACCGTTATATTGTAAGGAGTTAAAAGAGTTCCCTCAGGTTGTTTCTGAAGACGCATTAAAAACTACACGGAGTTTTGTTGTACTTTTATCAGGGCTGTATACCCCTAAATGCGGTATATAATACGTTCCTATTCCTTCCCCACACTCCGAAATCTCTGTCATGTGACCCAATTTTTCGCATTCTCGTAAAAATTATCTATATAATTCTAAATATGCAGTCTCTTTTAAAAAGCGATTCCACAGCGAATTTAATTTTTTAAAGGCACTATCTCTGGACTCCCCTAAACACATCGGATTCTCTTTTAATGGCATTTTAACAACATATCTCCTCGTACTATCTCTTTTCACGTTTTTCTCAAAGTGCTCTTCGCAAATTATTGCTTCTTTATTTTAGGGTACCTCAATCTGAACATCTTCTATTTACCAAAATTTCTCCATAGTTTCGTTTAAAAAGTATTATCCCGAATAAAACCAAAATGAACCCTTCCCTGACTTGAAACGGGAGCACTTCCACTTGCTACGTATCCAAAAACCGTATTTTGAAAAATCAAATTACTATTTACCGGACAAATTTGACCTGGCCGTAACAACCCGTAAAATACTTCAGCGCTTAAAAGCAAATCTATACGACCTGGCTTATTAAATTTTTCATCTGCCAATTTTACATATTTTAATTCTGGCATATTAATGTTAAACATCTTTGACGGCATGGCATCCGTAATTTTAAATACAATCAAAAAATCTAATTCTTTTTTCAAAAGTTCCCTCAAAATTGGAAATCGTCGTGGTAACAACAGATTTAATTTTCGTGAATGTATCTCCGATACCGTAAATTGTCAAATTGGTTTTCTCTTTTTTAAATTTGAGGCTATTCGTACAATCTGAAGTCATATAATTATTCATAGCTCCCTGATCTAACACCGCTCGCACCACGTAATAATTTCCTGTATCGTCTCTCAATAAATATTTTACAGTGCTCAAAAAAACAGTTTTTTCTTGATTTATTACTTGCATAGAAAGTACGGAACTATTATTGGTTTGATTAGATCGAAACACCGACGGCGCGCGTCTGGCGACAGAATAGATTCATTTACTCTTGAAGCAGGGGGGCGGGGGGGTGGGCCAATTCCTGGCCACCTGCTCCGCTTGCATTTACCTTGTGCAATGTTTCCAAATCCCTCGGAAAATGCAATGAAAAATGATGTATCTTGATTTTACCCTGTCTTTTACACAAGGAGCATGAAAAATTTGATTTACAATTTTTAACCAAATGTTTTTTTAAACAATTAAAACATCAATGATTTTTCTTAATTACTTCTATCCTTTCAGAACCAGGCAACGCCATTTAATTTTTACATTTATATAAGGGGTGGCTATCGGAACAAAAAATACATTTTATACTCTTGCAATCAGATAGAAATACTCTAGACATTTCTCGGGGATTTTTGATTATTGTTCTCAGTTAATGATTTCCCGCGTTACACAAAATACAGATCGGTTTCTTTAGATAAAATATCACTGGGTCGAACCATGAATCTGACTGCCTAAAATTAATATGAGCTGCTGTTTCTTTGTCAAAAGTCTGAAACAATTTGTCTGATACAATTAATTGTTTCAGCTTCTCAAAATTAGACATTTCTCGCAATTTTAAATAGTAATCAAAGCTAGTTGTCAAACGTGACGCAAATTGCACATGAGTTTCATTCGATTGCCTAGTAGTTTTTCTGAATTGTTCGAGAAAACATTGGGGAGTTGGTTCAAATTCTCTAAGTACAATTTTCTTTACCTTATCATAATCACTCAGCTCATTATCGTTTATGAAAGAAATTACATTTGAAGCCTTCTCACCTAATAAATTTAAAAGAATCTCGGCTTTAAATTTATCATTTTTCGTTACATTCGTTTCGGTACATTTTTTGTTATAAATGATTTTTCCAAAGAAGCAAAGAACAAACCCCACCCTTCAGGTCGCCTCGGAATTCTAATCGTTACAGTTTTTATACTTTTATTAGAGAATCTAGAGAATCAATTTTCTTTTCTTTATCGCAGTCGGTAGTTTTCGAATTTATTCGCATGCGAGATAATTCTAATTCAGCTTTAGCTCTCTCTAATTTAATTTGTTCTAGCTGCAATTCTAATTCTTTACTTTTCTCGATTTTCTCCGATTCTTCTTTTCGGTCCTCAAATATACCGTCTATTAGATTAGTTACATATTCAGGGTCACTTTTGAACTTCTCAGTATTTTTTATAATATTAATTAAATCTGCTTTCGTAACTTTATCGGTTACTACTTCACCTAATTCTGTAAGCAGCAAGCTGCAAATCAACTTTTCGCGCGTCTTTAAATATTTTAAGAACAAATTACAAAACTCAAACGAATTAACTCTCTCAACTCAAAATAAAATATATAACACAATCATAAACTATATTAAGGGAGTAAATGACCAGAAAAGCTCATGCACCTACTTAATTACTTGATGTTAATCTCTTAAATATGACTTTTTTTTTTTTTTTTTTTTGTAGAACGCTTCTCCACTTTATCGAAAAAGAAAGTCAATCTCATTTACTTCCATGTTGCGTAATACTAATAATTTCACCGGATCTACTAGACCAGGTGTCGCAACACAGAATAAGCTTACACCACACTTCATTCTCTAGGACTGTATACATCATAATTGTTTATTTCACTCACATAAACAACGCAAAATATTTGCGAAAACAAATCGCCCTTTTACAACACCAACTCACTCGTCGAACCGAATACTCTCGACCACAATACTCTTTTTCACAGATGGCACTGTTCCAGCGCTTGCCATTAGGTACGGAACAAAATCTACACTGTAAAAAAAACGGACTGAAATACGGAAATACTACTGGCAATCGAGACGCCAGTACTATTTCCGTATTTTACCGGAAGTTTTCCCCTGTAAATGACAAAAAATGGAATTTTTTTTGTAATTTATTGGGAAAAAGTTCCGTTAAAATACGGAAATAGTACTGGCGTCTCGATTGCCAGTAGTATTTCCGTATTTTAGACCTTTTTTTTCTTTTTACAGTGTACCTAAAAGCGGCTTACGTTAGGGACCCTAGGCACTTCATTTCGAAAATATTGTCCTTCCCTGAATTTCATTTAATTTTGCCCCCTCTATGTCATGAAAACGTTTATCGTGAATGTAATTATTAATCAAATATAATAAAGTATAACATGTAGCAGCAGTTGTAAGATAAAACAGTTGAAAATAAAATCTTCCGTTAAGTACTGCTTAGGAATTATGTAGCACAATCATGCTTTTGTCGTGTTTTCAGTAGCAAATTGAACTTCCATTCTGAAATCAAAATAGAAAGTTAAAATTTTTAGCAAAACTTATATAAATATCTTCGATATCATCTTTTTTTAAAGAACTTTATCGATTTATGTGTCAGCACTTACTAATCCTATAAGAGAAATTCTCAATTTATATTTTAAGAAGAAGAAGGGAAAAAAAAAGACTTTTTCTTTCAAGTAATTTTACAGACTGTTGTTTTAAATTATATCAACTGCCAGGTATGTTTCTCTACGTCAAATGTCTGAATATATTTAAAAAATATTTTACTGAATATTATTCCATAATTCTTCGAAGAGAAATGTTTTTAAGTTGACGTAAGTGAACGGAATCTATAAATCGTGATTTTCAATAATCTAAAAAGCTAAGATATTTTTATAAGATAATATTAAATATTCAAAAATAAGTTACTAGCACCACTTTTCAAAATGAAAATTGTAACTCTGCATTATTTTTCATTTATTTTATTTTATTTCTCAGTACCTGCCCCTCTTTTAAAATAAATTTTAAACATATGAAAGTAAAAAGAAAAACGGAATTAAAGATTGTCTTCCAGACAGAGCTCCCCTGACGAAAAATTCCCAGTTCTACTTTCACTTAGTGTTTAACTATTTTATGCCCTTAGTAATAAAAATTTTTAGTACATATTTTTTAAATAATTAGAGATAAAGAAATTTAATTAATTAAATTTCAACATCTAGTCAGAGGTAATGGTCCTCTCTTGCTCTAGCGTGCCAAAGATAAAGAAAAAAATTAGTTAAAAAAAATGTGCAATAAGAATTAATAAGACAAATCAACATGGAAAAATAGAAAGTTGAAATTTCTAGAAAAAACTTCAATAAATATATTCGATTTTCTCTCTTTTGCAGAACGGTATTTATCTGCCAACTCTTGCTAATTCTTCTATAAGATAAGTGCTCTATTTAAGTTATATTTCAAGGAAATAAGAATTAATAAGACGAACAAGAACAAGAAATGAAAGGAAAATACATGGAAAAATAGAAAGTTGAAATTTCTAGAAGAACTTCAATAAATATATTCGATTTTCTCTCTTTTGCAGAACGGTGTATCTATTTATCTGCTAACTCTTGTTAATTCTTCTATAAGAGAAGTGCTCTATTTAATTTATATTTCAAGAAAAAAATAAGTATAACAGAAAAATAGTTTTTCAGTAGCTTCCATTATAAAAAATCCTTCCGGCCTCTACCTGGAGAAAAAAGTATCTTTCCTATCCTTTGTTTTTAATAATTCAGTTAATTTTACTCAAACACATGAAGGTAAAGTAGATGGAAACCGATTATAGAAGATTTATTCTCAGTTTTCGTCAATACTGAATTTGAATGAGAATTTTGCCAAATTAGCCAGCTATAGCCGCTTAGCGATTTATTTTTGCTTACCAAATTTGGCGATATTTCGTAAAGTGTCGCACGCTTGGCGAGAATTTGACGCTAATGGATATACAATGAAACCTCCCTGTGCAACTAATACCTCCCTGAACGACCATTTTTTCATGGAATGAAATTTATTCCCATAGGCTCAATACTAATTTTATCTCCATTCAGAGACCATCCCAGTTGAACTCCCTCCATGAGCGACCCATATAATTTCTTTGAAGAAAATGAAACAAATTCCGTTTTTTCCTTTTTGCTTGAAGAAGGTTTTATTAGAAAAATAATTCCGGAATTCTATTCATCAAACTTCTAAACTAAGTTTAGAATTTTTTTAGTAACTTTTAAGTGTTTAAACCCTTTAGTGCCTTTTTAGGAAATGGATTTAACTCTGATGACAAATTAAGAATGACGGTCAATAAACTCCCCTGCCATTTCTGCCAGGAAACTCTCAAAGAAATAGATGAATTAATGAAATCTTCATAATTTGTTACCGTCCAAAAAAAAAAAAAAATAAAATAAAAAAAAATAAAAAAAAAATAAAAATTGCATTTATTTACTGAACTTCGAAAGGACTTTGAAATAAAAGTTATAAAAGATAAAACCGTAAAATCAAAGCAAACGTCAATGTATTCATTTTTTAAACTCTGCATTAATTGACTTTTGTTTTGATATTTAAATTTTCATATATTTTCCTAACGTGAAAAATAAATTTCAGTAATATTAATTGTTACCTATTTTCAACAATTAAAATGTAGATTTAAACATGATCTCCATTAAGAGACCACCTCTCGGAGCGACCCATTTTTATTGGAACGGAACGTGGTCGCTTTAGGGAGGTTTTACTGTATATAGTTGCAAGCATATGAGAGCTGGAACAAAGGTAAAAACAATGAAGAAAAATTTGCAAGAAACCACATTCACAACAACTTATAAACTAAACCCGTTTATATAGGAATCCTGCTGTCTTGAATCAAAATGTCAACCATTCTAGAAATTCTAACTGCTATATCTCAGCCAGTGAGTTCGATATCGATTAAAAAATTCCATCTATACATAAAAGAACTAGTATGTTGTGGCCATCACAAAACTTTCTTCTATATAAATCACGTCAATTAAATCATTTAAATAGTACAAGAAATAACAACGATTTAGCACCCGCATTCATATCAAAGTATATCTGAATTTGAAGTTGGATGAAAATTCGCGCATTAGTTCTTGAGATAGAGCTATAGCGGAAATTCTGAAAAATGTAGCACAACAGCGCATCCTGTTGAGCGATTTACACCAAAAATTAAACAGCACTAATTTATATCAGTTACTAACGGAATCTGATGTTTGATGAAAATTCGTGCATTTTTTCTTGAGTTAGAGCTATTGCGATAATCCTGAATAATGCAGCACAGCAGCGCCACCTGTTGGGTGATTTTCACAAAAAAGTAATCAGCACCAAACTATGTCCTGGACTAACTAAATCTGAAGTTTTATGAAAATCTGTGTAGTAGTTCTTGAGATATAGCAATTGCAGAAATCGTGAAAAATGCCGCATAGCAGCGCCACCTGTTGGGCGATTTTCACCAAAAACTAATCAGGTCCAGTTTATATCAAGGTCTAACTAAATATGAAGTTTTGTGAAATTCCGTGCATTAGTTCTCGAGATAGAGCGCCCACAAAATTTTTGTCACCTACAGACTCACAGAGTGACAGAGTGACAGACAGACTCACAGACAGACATTTTCTAAAAACCATCAAATCGTGTTCTGGGCATTCTAACACGTATAAATCCGTCGAAAACAGGAAGTCGAAATTTTTCACGAATCCTTCTTCTAAAGATAGAAGAAAGTAACAAGTTGAGTTAAATTAAAAAGTGTAAAAATACTTTTCTTTCGAGTAATTTTATTAAAGTCTGTTGTTTTAAACTATATCAGCTACCAAATATATCACGCCAAGAACTATCAGTATAAATTTTGAAAATATTTTACTGGATGCTATTTAATAATTCTTTGAAGAGAAATATATTTACCTAGTGAATGAAATCTATAAATTGTGATTTTCAATAACCTAAAAAGCTGAGAATAGTCATAACAAGAAATGAAAGGAAAATATATTTATAATCTATTCTTTATATCAGCAGGAAAGCTGTTATTCATAATGAATTGGCGGAAGATAAATCATACGTCGACACATGTATTAGAAATATCCGTAAGTAAGTACAATTATTTAAATCTGTTCATAAAACTCTAAAAAGAAAAATATTCTACATTGAGATTTGCGGGCGTTTGAAATAGCAGAAATTATTTAGAAACGGAGAATGTAGAATAATACTGCAGAAAATAATAGTGAAAAAGAAATACATAGGTCATATACATACATAGTACATTTCTAGACTTTGCACATTATTTTTATAATTGTAGCATGCCCGGAAATGAGTTAGAAATCGATTAAGAAAAGCACGTTGAGTTAAAAAAGAGTGTAAAAATGCTTTTATTTCAAGTAATTTTACTACAGTCTGTTGTTTTATACTATATCAATTGCCAAATATATCACATTCTATGGTATTCTGCTGCATTGCGCAAATATGTATGGGTATGGAATGTATTTTATTAGTCTATGAATTTTTTCATTGCATTTTGCATTTGATACTTTACTTTATAAGCCCATTTTGGCTCTATAAAATGATTTTCATTGGTTGAAAATACAGGATAAATATAGCTGCTTATGCGCATTTTATTATGTATTTATTTAATTATATTTTATACAATACTATTATTGTTTTTCTGTATTAGTGCAGCATGTTACATTCCTTTGTAAATTTAAAATGCTTCTATTGTAACATCTTACTTCAAGTTCTTTTATTATCTTATAATTTTAAATTGTACCATTACATGCCATCTTTATTCAGAATTTCGGTTAATATTGTTATATGCACTTGTAAGATAAATTTTGATCCAAAGGCATTTTATATGTAGGGGAGACGGTGTGTGTGTGTGGGGGGGGGAACAAACAAATTAGCAATTCGGAAGCTTTTGAATGTTTTGCAAAAGGTTTGGCATGGCTGGAGCAGCAGAAAGACTGTGATACTGGTGAACTAATAATACTAAAAAACTCCGTGATAGAGCTTCAAAGCAAAGGGAATCGAAACTGTGACAAACAAAACATTTTTTCAAACCCATGTGATATACATAAAAGGTACTTAATATCAAAATTAAAATTCAAGTAATTTATTCTTGTTTTTATTTTGCTATTGCTTTATTTTTATTAAGCACTTGTTACCGTAATAAGAAATATCGCATATATTTCTCCTTAATCTTAAAATTGAAGCATTCTCGATTATCCGAAAATTTCGATTTCCCGAAAGAGGGTCGGTCGCAATTACTTCGGATAATCGAGGTTCTACCGTACAGTCAAATCGTGTTCAGAACCTTCTAAAACGTATAAAACAGTCGAAATTTTTTACGAATTACATACTTTAAGTAAAAAGAAAAAAAAAAGGCACCCGAATAAAATTCCGTAGTTTATTAACTATAATAAATACAAAGAAGTAATAAGTTACATTTTTGGAAAATAATTTATGAATTTTGATGGTTTAAACTGGATACAATAATTGATAAAAATAGTTCAAATTTTCATCTGTAGATGGCGCTGCGCCCTGTCGCTAGAAATTGTAAGAATGCTCAAAGTGAAGTATAAAGCTGGATCAAAATTCACTCAATTTTTGCTTTTCACTCTGTTTTCAGACCATGGGGTTTTATACCTACAAATCAGTCCTGCATCAGGTCGGGGCCGGGTTGCCGCTAATTTTTTTGGTTGGGTGATTGGTTCGGGTTTGGTGAAACCCTACGTGTAAAACTGCATTAAAGTTCCCTCAATTTGTTTTGTATTCTGAAACTTTGAAGTTAATTTAAGTAATCTAGATTCTTACAGTTTGAGCAATGCCATCCATTGACAAAATTTGAACTATTTTTAAATTGATTATATAAAAAATTTATAAGCTGCCTTATAAATTATATATGCCGATTATTTCTCTTCATATTTATTACAGTTAATGACTTATCGAGTTATAAATTTCGCATATCTTTTTGGGGACATCTTTTCGTTTATAATATAAATTTTAATATTAGGCAAAAATGAATGTTATACAGGGTGTCGCATAAGTCCATTCACATTTGAAAAATTCATAAAATATTAACAAATTGCCGTGTCGGACCATAAGGCAAAAAAGTAGAATTTTTATGCCAAAAATAAAAAATTAAAGTGACCCCTAAGTAAGTTCAAATTTGATAAATTCGTATTTTTTTTTAATGTCTGATAGGTTTACATACATAATGAGATTCATAAAAAAAAAAGGAATTCTTTTATGAGGACAAAAAAAAAAAAAAATTCCCATATGTTTGTTCATATTTCAAAAACTCATAAAATAAATAAATAAATAAATTGTCATTTGTGAGTGCAATTTTCCCCAATAACACTTGGTAAATGGTCGGAATTTTTACAGATAAACGAAAAAAAATCAAATAAACCCATGTTAATAAAAGAAGGATGTCTATGTGTATGTGTGTGTTGGCGTCTGCTAGAGGCATGGCAGGTAGAAATCTTAGAATTTGAATACACGAAGGCAGGTCTTAAAACATCTGAGGCTCAGGTTTTTCACTTTTGGATAATTAGCCGAGATATTAAATAAAAACCATAATGAGCATGTTAAAATGGCCCGTTGTTGTCTGCATGAAATCCCATTTCGGAATTTCTTCAAGCAGATAAGCAGAGAATAAGGAAGAGGGAGAAAAACTTCCAGCTTTTTCTCATTGTGAAACTGCCGCATCTGCTCCCAATGTGGAAATACTTAAAATTTCGAGGGTGCACGCCGCCGGAGGCTGCAGGACCTCCAACATTAGGTTTATTTGGAAAAATAAAAAATATATCGTTTCAAAATATAAAATCTTTCAACACTGATTTTAGATATATTTAAGGTTATTATCACAGCCCCGGACGGATCAGCTAGTAAAATAAATAAATAAAATAAAATTACTTTTTTCTTTTGCCACAAAAATTCCGACAATTTGCCGTCTGCCGATGGTGCAATTTGTTAATAATAATAATAATAATAATAAAATGATTTTTTTTTTATATGTGCGGCATTCTGTATACTACATATTTCACTTCTAGTGCGAGACAAAATATATACTACATACAAAACTTATACTTTGTAATTGAGGTGTTTTTATATACGTACACGTTCTGATGACAGCATACCCATAATTATGAATCCTAATATTAATCAAGCTAATTAATATTTACGTAGCACTCTAGCCAAACGTTCATTAGTTTTCTGACTATAACAACTCTTTTCATTAGCTGGCGAATTAAAAAAAAAAAAAAAACTGAAGTTGTGTGAAAATTAATAAACATTTTGACGCGTACTTTGAATAGCAAGCTTTTGTGCTCCCTAATTATGCTTGTCTGAACAACCTGACAAGAGGAAAGAAAAAAAACGCCACTTTTTAGCCTTAAGGGAAATTTGTGTTCCAATTTTGGTTCATCGACATGTTTATTGATTTGTTTTCTAAAAGTAAAAAGAATAGCTTCTCATCACTTGCACGAATGAGATGTAGCACTCTCTCTCATTCAATTATTGCAATACTCTTAGGGATAAAGTTAATAGATTTAACAAATTAAAAAATATATATCTGAGCTGTCACTGAATATTTTCTTCTAATTTAATTTTTCATATGACATTTGTTAAGTACCTAAAATGCAAAAGCAAATGTACCACTTAAAATGCTTTTAATAACATTCGTTGTAATTATTTTGCTTCTAAAAATATTCTTTGGAAGTTTTATTAAATTATCTTCAACGCAATCATTTGGGATTTTCAGAATGTTCAAATTTGACAGAAATAATTTATAGAAAAACGCAAAATAAAATGTTTATGCACATAATTTTGATAGTTCTCACAAGGAATAAATTAAATATTCCTTTAACTTTTATTTGCGAATAAGAGCTAAACGATTTTATGAAGATATAAATGTAGTTAGGTGAACCCTAACTGGAAAGTTTAATTATAAATTTCTTTAGTAAAATATTAAAACTATCTGTTTACTTAGTGTGCTTTAAATACATTGTGTCACACAAAATACACATATAAACAAATAAACAACTTGACTTGCTTCGGTTTCTTTAGAGATAAAAACCATTATCATAAAAAATCAATCGGACAATGAAATATATACAACATACAAAACACATACCCGCCCCCTATTATCAAACATAAAAAGAAATACAGTAGAGCGCCGATTATCCGAACAAGTCCGGACCGACCGTAGTTCGGATAAATGGACAGACAATTTAAGGGATGCTCCTGACTATACTAAAACCATCATACTTTATCCAGGCTTGGACTGGCAGCACCAGTTAGTGCTAGCGTGTTTAAAAACTGTTTTTGTTTACTTTTTTATCATTTAAATTTTTTTGTCTCTTTTTATCATTTTCTGAACTCCAGAGATTATAATTTAAGTAAAAAAGTTTTCGATTGTTGCTTGCTTCAAAGAAGACGTTCTTTCCAATGCTGCCGAATAGCCCTCATTCTTCTTAAATACGTTAGTTGAATAGGATCAGAGTTCTTCTACCGTTCGAGCCATTCCATAGCTGTTTCCAAACATTCAAAGGCTTCGTTATGGGATGGACATGGATCATTTTCAGAACATTCGTTTTCATTTCTTCAGTTTCTTTTTCATATTATATCTCATCCACAATCTCACCATCATTAAAAAAAATATTTGAGAGAAATAGGCTGTTCAGATAAATAGAAGTTCGGTTTTTTTTTCTTTTTCTTTTTCTTTTTTTTTTTTTTTTTTGAGAGAGAGAAATAGGCTGTTCGGATAATTGGAAGTTCGGTTAATTGGAGTTCCGATAATCGGCGCTCTTCTGTAAATATAATGGTTTAATATTGTTTACTTAAGTGGCTCTCCTATCCAAGTTATCTTTAAAATATTTATTTAATAATTCCGACAATAAAGTTGGAATAACAAAGGAAAAGGTATCGTTGCAGACTAAATCTCTAAGTGTATGGATCTCAATGGATTCCCTTATAATAGATTTTCGATAATAATTTGAAATAAAAATGATTGATTAACTATTTTGATTTAGTTCTAAAATACTTACATTATCTTGCAAATCTTTTTAACATATTTAACTGAAACTCTTTTAAATGGTATGTTTTTCCCTTGCTGTCTCAATTCTAGAATTCCGAAAGACTTCGTGTCTTTGAATTGAATATTTGAATTAAAAAAACATTTTAAAAACATTTCTAGCGTAGGCTTTGATTTTATTTGAAATGATAAAGAAGAAAATGAAACTAAAAATAATTTTACTTCATCAAAATGGATTGTTTTTTATCTCTTCTACTCATCAATCACCCGAAAACATATTTAGACTTTGAAGAAAAACAAATAGAAATAATAAATCGTATTCACATATGGATAGAGAAAATATATTGCATACTGTAAACTCATTGCAAAAAAAAAAAAACAAAAAAAAAAACGGTCTTAGTAATATATAATTTGCAGTAACATTCCCAAGCATATTTGAAACATTATATCATATACGATATTGAAAAAAAAAAAAATCAACGGAATTATGCATTTTAGAAGGGGCTTAATACTTTTTGGTCTGTTTCTTCTAGTCTAAGGTTCAATCTTGGCTCTTGTATATAAAAACATGCCTTTCAGAGGCCACACAATACAGACCATCATATAATAGTTAAAACTATTACATGATGGAAATCTAAATAGAGAATTTAATTAAGTACGCAAGATGTCTTTCTGTGTTTTAGTGCGATCTTATTTTGATTTAGTTGTGAAATGCCTACATTATCTTGCAAATCTTTTCAACATGTTTAACAAAAGCTCCTTTGAATGGTATGTTTTTCCCTTCTTTTCTTAATTCTAGAATTCCAAAAGGCTTCTTGTCTTTGAATTGAATATCTGATTTGGACCACATGAATAGTAATTTTTCTTATACAATAAGTACATATATAACGTTATCCTCTGTACGTTTATATAACGTTTCCTCTGTATAAAATAATAATATTTTTGCTCTAGATTTGTTTTTAAATGTTTCTTTGTAAGAATTTCTTACAGACAAGGGTGATAAGGTAAAGCCAGGAGAGATTGCGCGGTCGAAGAGATTGTGCACAAAGATCGTTGGGAGGCAGGAGTAGAGTGCACGTGCAGAGACTCCAGGTACTTGTACAACAGCAGTAGTGGATAGTATACTTAAACGTTCAGGTTGATTGTTTCGAGCATTTAGGATAAAGCATTGCTATTTTGTTTTGTTTTCCCAAGGTACGTGCTTGAATTTTCATAACTATTCGTAAGAATTTCTGTAGAATGTCAATAGTACAAAATATTTTAAACTTAAACGATTTCTCATAAGCTACTAACCTGGACTAACGGTGTGAACAGTAACGGTTCGTTTTATAGAAGGTGGCGCTTTTAGAAGGTGGCGCGGCTATTTTTTAAATGGCCGCGTAATCTCTCCTACCGAAATTGGAGAGTTTGCGCATCTGCTACTTAGGAAACATGGCTCATTGTTCCCATTAGTTTCCATGCAAGGAGAGGTTACGCGGCCTATTGGTAAATTTGCATAAATTGCAAATTACATGTAAAACATATGATTGAATCAATTTTTGAAAAACTCATAATTATAGAAACTAAATTTGGCAATAAATTAATTTGCTAAAAAATATTTTCGCAGATAAAAAATTTTGTTAATAAATTAATAGCAGTTATTATTAATAACAATCTCTCCTACGCATGTGCGCATTCACACCAACCGTGTAAGGACAGATTGCGCAAAATAGCTTCTTTGGTTTTATTACATCTGTTTTATTAAATTACAGTATAACAGCAAAATAGCAATGGAAATGCATAAAAAAACCAAATTAAGTCAAAATTGTTCATGGATAGTTTATCAAAATATTAATATTTAGATTTTTTATTTTTATTCTGTTGATTGTGCGCAGACTCTCGTAGCATTACCTTATAGGTAGTTGTCGGGAAATGTATAGTTTCGACGATCCCAAAAGTAATTGTGAAAGCAAAAAATAATTATTTTAAATATTTTAAAAAATAGAAGATTTTTCGAAAAAAAAAGGAACTATTAACACTAAATGTGAAAGCAGTGGTATTTTTATACATTTTATTATCTATATTATGTAGCATTCTATGATATATGATATATTTAAAAAATAATTTTGTTTGTTTCATATTGCAGTATATGTGTGGCTCCATTAACTGTTTTGGCAGGGCACCGCGCGACATTGCTCTGGCCCTGCCTGAAAGATCGCGGTCTGAAAAATTCTCCTACAGTAGAGTCCCGATTATCCCAGTCCTGCTTAAACTAATTTCCGCTTTAACCGAGTTATTTTCTTCTGATGAACTGATGGCTTCCATTATTATGAAACAGCCATTATAAATGAAGTGTTAGGTGAAGATGAAAGAGCAGCCGTAAAAAGTTAGAACTATGATTTTCTGGTCAGAATGGGGGAAAAAATAGCTATAATAATAATAAAAAAAATTATGGCCATTCCCCTCCCCTCACTCCTCCCATTCTGACCAGAAAATCAGAGTTCTAACTTTTTACGGCTGCTCTTTCATCTTCACATAACACTTCATTTATAATGGCTGTTTCATAATAATGGAAGCCATCAGTCCATCAGAAGAAAATTACCCATTCCAAAGGTATAGGTCGATTTAAAAAATATATATATATATATATATATTTAATGCATAGAGCAAAAAGAAGAGGCTACACCTGCAATTTCCATGACACTAATAGAACCACATAGCTTCCAATTTGTACGGTTTTGTTACCTCTAAAACTTAAACAAATTTTTGCCATATTTAATCGTTGACAATTGTTAGATTTCGGCGATTGAATTAGGCAAAATTTACTGGTAAGTTTTAGTGGAAGGAAAAAAAAAGTTAGAAATTGATAGCTATGTAGTAGCGTAATACTGCAGCAAAATTGACATTCAACAAACAAAAGACTACCAGGGCCTTTTTCAAATAAAGAATTTCATTCCCCGCTTTTCAAGTAACGGAAATGTAAAATTTATATTTCATCTTCTTAGTTTGCGACGATTTGTGTAAATCCGGTTTATCCGAGTTTTTTGCTTATCCGAGGTGAACTTGGTCCATATTAACTTGGATAATCGGGGCACTATTGTATTAGCAGAAATGTCTACATAATGCTCTAATACTCTAACCATAGTGCTATAACATTATAATTCCCTATTCTCTACATTCACGGCAGCAAATTTCCAGTATTTCTAAAATATAACTTCTATGTAGTAACACCACTGCTGATTACTTAATAGTCGATAGAAATTTTTCTTTTGTTCAATTCCTACTATTAGTTCACACTCTCCCTATATTTCTTTATATATATATTTCTTTATATATTTATATATCTTGTTCAAATTTTCAATCGTTAATAAAATACTCATTATTCATCCTATCAAGTTGAAATAAATTTTTTAAAACTTGTACTGGATGACAAATGATGTTATTACAGTTTTTTCAAATATTAATTAATTAAATTTTAATTAATTAATTTTAGGTTTGGATGGGAAACAAAATGGCGGCCATTGGTTATGGAAGATCAATGAAAGTATTTTCAATAAGGGGTTACCATAGGGGGGGACCCTGTTCTGTCGCCAAATACCGCCAAGTTTGTCGCCAACTTGGCGATATATCGTCAAATTTGGCTGCCAAAATGAGTCGCCAAAAGGGACGCCAACTTGGCGATATCTCTAATATTTCGCCCAATTTCCATAGACTTCCATTGTAAACCTACTTGCTTATAGAAAATCAACAAATTGGATATTTTAATGCAACAAAACTAATATTAGCTAAAGGGATTATATTAAATTTTAATGGGAAGACGCCTATTGAATATCAGTAACCTCGATTATCCGGAACTATTTTTTTCAGACTCTCGAAATATCCGTTCTGATAAAAGGTATACAAAAATTTTCGAAATTGTTTATTTGAAGGAGTGAGTATAAAAGACAATAAAAAAACATAAATTTTACATCATGAATGAACTCGATCGGATAATTACATGCTGAGATATTTGTAATCCTATTTTTCACACTCTTCGATTTTTCATGACCCTGTATTTCATTCAAATTTCAATTCAAAGGTATATTTTATTTGAAAATGAGTCGCTTAATCCGACGCAGTAAACTGTTAGTTAATAGGATTATAATTTTTCGAGTTATAAGGATGTTTTTTTTACGCAATTCGGTACTACTCGATTATCCCGCCGACCAAAAAACTATCGCCAAACTATAAGATTAAATGCCAATAATGGCTTATCGTAAATGTCAAGCATTTAATGCCTCTCCATACCTATAAGGGGGGGGGGGTTACCATAGGGGAAACCCTGTTCCGTCGCCAAAAAAAAAAAAAAAAAAAAAAAAAAAAAAAATAGAATGCGAATAAATAGTAACAAACAAAAATAATAGTCCAACACCATATATAGAAAGGAAAATGGAAAATTGCAAGGAAATTCGCTTTCTATTTTGGAACTTAATATTGTGATTCTGTTATATGTAGTATATATATATTAATATTAATTGTATTTATTTCATAAAATGTAACTAAAATAAAAGTTTTCTTTGTTGACCTAAGTAGGAATTGACTTTTTTTTTTATATTACTTGCTTTATATTAGTGATGTGTAATAACATTAATACATGCACAGTCTATATACGACTCAAGTTCTCTTTTTTAATTTATTTTTTTACTTTTGAATCATTTTAACTTGAAAATTTTACATTAAAAATAAAGGAAGTGCTCAAGATTTTTTTTTGTTAGTTTATTTAAAAAACAGGGCCCAAGACGGTGTATTTAAATTTTAAGACCAGAAGCTATTTGGTAGAAATGAAAAGTTATGGTGTTTCCCTAAATTAATAGGATCACATTTGATTGAAAAAATACTACAAAAAATAGCCGATGCCAAGGGAGGATCCACGCAATTCTGTGGGTACAGGCTCGAGCTTAAATCGCACGGAAAGAGGAAAATATTTTTTCTTTTACTTTAGCATCACCTACACAATTATGTAGGCCAAGTCTTAACCCTTTGAGGGTAAAGTGATTGCGTTCCTGTAATGTTAAATTCATACCGGAATCTTTGAAATTTTTTTTCAAAATAGCGAAAAGCAATTTTGCAACATTTTTTGACCAAAGTTATAGAAATAAAATTTAGTTAAAAGTTTCAGGTGCAATTCTTGATTAAAATTAGGTGGGGTATAATATACCCCACCGCCCTCGAGGTGTTAAAGGATTAAGAGAGCAGGTTCTCAGTAATTAGTACTGGCTCTACTTCACCGTAGAGTCCTGCACGGGTTGGGTACCCGAAATTTCTGCTTAAAGTCGACTCAAAATCTGACTCGAACCTGACAAAAAAAATTTCGCCAACCCGGCACACTGGAACCTGAATCCGAAATATTTACACCCGAACCCTAAATTAAAGAAAGTTATAGTCTACAATTATATCTCTACTATAAATTTTATTTTATTTTTTGTATAAAAAATGAACACATATACACTGATTAATATTTAAATGTACAGTTTTTTTTTCATTTGAAAAATAATCAAGTCTTTCTTTCGAAAAATCGGATCAACCCAGACAAAAGAGAGACCCAGAAAGAGACAAAACCTAACCCGAAACCGACCCGAACCCGATATACTTAAACTTAAAGTCAACTCGATCCGCCACGGAAAAAATAGCATCAATCCCAACCCGATCCGATGCAGGATTCTAACCCCCCCCCCCCTCTCTACCCCCTCAGTGGATGTTCATGCCAAATTACATATCTGCACCAGCTTATTTCAGATAATAATTCGAAATAAGAAACCTAGTAAATGTATGTAGGAATAGCTGATTAAATACAACATCTCATAAACGAGAAAAATGTTCATTTCGTTAATCAACAACTTGCTTCTTCAGATTTCCTCTAATCAAGTAAATCCAAGAAATAACTTCATTTTTTTCGAAACACAGCTTTTCGGGAAACGTAAATGTTCACATGGAAAAATGGCAAATGATTTATTTATTCATCTGACAAGCAGAGTTTTATGAGGCATAAATAAACAAAGATGTACGTTGCAATGCACGAAAATACGATTATTTCGTGTCACGATATCGCACTTAAATGTACTGAATTTATTCTTCCCTTTTAAAGTTTGTGATAAAAGTTGATTAAGCTGTGTCTGGAAAAATTCTTGTCAAAAGTTGCTTCATATAATTCTTCTTTTTATTAGGTTGGGAATTCAAAGAACATGAAGAATAATACAAAAGGAAAAAAAAAAGGAATAAGAAAGCTGAAAAGTGCATTTTTTAAGGCATCCCAAAAGTATAAAAATACATTTTTCAGTTTTTGATATTAAAATACGTATTGCCACTTATTAGCACTTTATTTCTCTATGATATTCTGTCGAAAGAAATGTACACATATTTTTATCGAAGTTTTTGTAAAATTTTTGTATAATTTTTCTTCTAATTTACATTGATTGAATTCTATTTAATTTGAGGAAAGACATACAGTAAGAATATTTCATATAATTGTTGACTGTTAAAATGTGTTATTAGCTTGGAACATTTATTAAAAAATAAAAAAACAGTAATGCAGCCAAGTGTAATCAAGTAGAAATCTCATTAAAAACACTACAGAAACTCAAAAAAGTGACGTGTTTCAAAATGACATTCTTCTTTAGGCTGAAAGCTCGTCTAACCACTATACAAGTAAAAGTAGCGTCCTACGACTTTAAATGTTTAAAAAAAACTCAATATTTTCAGATTTTATTAAATGGCAAAAAATCGCATTTAGAAATTATTTAAAATGCATTTTCATATTCATAAAAGCACTTCAAAAATTCAACATATCTAGTTCTTGTTTCAGTTGGTTGTTGCCAACCCGGAAAATATTGTGTATTCGAACCTCGACAGTTGAATCTCTGTGTGCATGTGGTAACTGTAAAAAAAAAAAAAAAAAAAAAAATCGGCAAAAATTACAATAAAATTTCGTATTAATTTATGCATCCAAACTATCAGCTTTTTTTCTGTAAAAAAGAAAAAAAAAATCATTTAATGTTCATGTAAATGTTCTGAAAATTAAAATGTTTCATCTGATAAAGCTTCAATTTCTCTTTTGGTCGAACCTCAAAAAATGACCGAAATTCAATTTCGGTTCCGTTTTGGCCTGAAAAACTTGTTTCGATCGGTCATTAATGGTAATGGTCGGTCGGTCACTAATGATAATGGATCCTTAACATTTTTTTTCTAATAATCATTTCACTCAAATACTCATTTCTTGCTATTCCCGTCACGTTAAACAAGTATTTACTGGATCATTGTAATTCGTTTGTATTCCAATGGAGAGATGTAAAGAAACAAGTAGCTACTTACAGCTGTTTACTCGAACACTTGGATAATGTACGTTAAAGCTTACAGATATGTTTACGAAATTCTAAGTGAGTATAGGGCTGCATTAGACATCATCCATAATAATATAAAAAGTAAATGAAACATAATATTAGAGTTTTTTCTCTACGATATGTTGAATATTTTAAAATTTAAAATACTAGCTGCTTTTCCCCTTACTCTCAGTTAAGCCAAAGACTTACTTTGATTGCTTTTAGAATCCTACATAGGGCCGGGCAAGTCAGTTTCACCCGAAACCAAGTCGGGTTGACGCTAATTCTGTAGGGTTGATTCAAAAGAAAGTCATGAATATTTTTCAAATGAAAAAAACTATTGTGTATTTGAATATTAACGAGTGTATGTAATATAAGGAATGTGTTGTTTTTTATATAGACGAGTGATTACACTTCACTATTTTTACATAATTGTATTAAAATATGGATTCATTTTCTTTCACTTCGGATTTGGGTTGAAGTGTATCGGATTCGAGTCGGGTCTAGGGGTGAAGAAATTCTGTTTGTCGTCTTGGGTTGATTTTAAGCAGAAATTTAAATTTCGGATAGGGTACAACCTGATCCTGATCCATGCAAGACTCTAATGGGTTCATCCGAATAATGCTTCAATATCTTAAAACACAACTTATCAGGAAACAACACGTTTTTCAAAACAGTCTGTTATGGTTGTTCGTAAGAGTCAAGAAAAATTTTCTGCATAACAACGTTCTTTTCTTTTCTTTTTCTTTTTTTTTTTTTTTTACGCACTCATGGAGTTTCATCTATCCATATAAAATCGTGAAATTTTAAGACATTACACACTTTTAAGAGAAGGTCTTTGGAATTAAACAGCGCTTTCCGTTTTCCTATAAATGTATAGTTGTATATTGAGATATAATTTTTTTCGTAATAACCCCGATACATGAACTTTTCTTGTGCCTCTAAAATTGGTTCAAAACGCCACCTTTGTCGACAAAAAAATAATTTGCCTTTATAGAAAAAGGAAAATACCATGCGATTTCTTTGTATGTCATTAAGAATACCTTTAATGTGCATTTAGGAATAAAATGAATTTATGAATGTGTTAGAAAGTAGCGCGATTTCTTTGTATCTCATTAAGGCTCCTATCCCTGCAGGCGAAGACACTCGCGAGCTAATGCTAAACCTATGGGGAGGTTATTTTCTAATATCTCGTTTGCATTTCGATATTTTTAAATAATTTTTTTTTTCATTGGATAGCTGAGGTCCATCTCTACATCGCTCCTTTTTTACTTTTTCGATTTTAGTTGCAGATATTTCTTATAAAGTTACTTTCGCTTTCGAAACCGGTTCGGAAATTTTCATTTTCGTTTTTCCATTAATTTTTAATTAACTGCATTTTTTTTTTTTTTGTGAAACAACGAGTTTTAACGAAATATAAGTATATACAACGTAAAAAACCGCGTTCAGAACCTTTCGAAAAATACCTCATTCATCGCTGTGCCTTTAGTACTTGCAGAGAAAACAGGATGTTAAAATCAGAAATAATATAATGACAGCTTTCATGTATATTCTGTAACCGGGTTTTATCCCCTTCTATAAACATAAAATTAAATTTCTTAGAAATACTCTGTTTGTGTTGGAAAGTGTTTCATAATCTATATGCGTGCGGCAGGATTTTTCGTTTTTGTTTTCGGTTGTTCCTATACATGAAATATTATGAATGCAATTTATTTTTTCTTAATTAAAAAAAATGCATTCAACATTTTAGAAACGATGTTTAAAATGTTGAATTTTCTGCGTTATTCATCAGCTTAAAATGTTTCCAATGAATATTTCATCTCTTGCTCAAACTTTTATAACTTATCACACAAAAATACTGTCAGAAATTTTTGAAAGTAAAATTAATTTTAGAATTTGTAACTAATTATTTTACATAGAGGTATAAAATTATTGAAAATTTAAGTATAGTAGCATCATTAATCTGTTCTTTCATAATTTGTGTAATAAAAATATTTAAACCTTCTTAATTATTTCCAAATTACCAATTTAATTTATCGTGTTAATTAATTTTGATTTTCATATGATTTAATATACCCGAAGATATTAAAAATTTAGAAAGGAGATGAAACTCACGCAAACGTTTCATTTTGGTTTCAAGAACATTAATTTATATGCCTACTACAATTTTTTTTTTTTTTTTGAAAAAATGAAGATAATTAAACTTATTCTAATCGATATTTCAATAAAGTTCCTTAAAAATTCCAGTTAAAGTACAACCGTGTTTTTTTTTTCTAACGTGAAAAAGAGTTCTGCATCCAGATGAGCGATAATAAATTTTCAAGTGCGAGTACTACTCGCGCTCAGAGGGTTCCGCACAATAAATATATGAATTATTAACTGTATTATTAGAAAAATCGTTACTAAAAGGAAAATAAGACTTTGTAAAAAACTATACAACGTAGGGTTGGGTGTAGCTGTATATATACTAAAAAAGTATGAATGTGTATACCGTAAAAGTTCAAAGGGAACTGAAGCATAAATAATATCGAATATTGCTGTTCTGTATAACTCTTATTTAAATTTTACCCTAATCTGTTTATGATGAATTTAATTCATTGCTGACAATAAAAGTAGTACATCATTTGGCATTTCATAAAACTAAATTCAGTGCCCTAATAATCTTTTCCTTTTCTTTTTACAGTGTAGCTAAAACAAGACACTTGTTCAAAGTTTAAACTTGGCATTTTGCTAAGTGCGCTTCGAAAGGAGGTCGCAAAGTATCAACGCCGCCTTGGTCTGTGCCGCGGTTTCCCAGATAGGTTTTTAATTAACTTTTAAAGACACGAGAGGCGTATTGAGAGATCTACTCAATGCAAACTAGTCGCGAATACCATGGTATTTATGTGATTAATTAATTAAATTAGTGTGTTTTTAACAATTTGACGTTTATTGTTTTTATACGGCTACTGGACATTTTATTACTCAAATGCATCATTAAAAGTTGTTATCTAGGCTTTAAAAGTCGATGATACATAGAGTACGCCGCCCCTGTCATTATGTATGTCCAAACTGTCCGTACCTTTAAGGGTTAATATCTCGGCTACTTACCGACTTTTCAAAAATCATTATCAACAATGCTTTTATACTTCTGCTACGACAGGTACCTATAGCGCTCCTCAACATTTTTGCTGAATGCCCGCAAATCGAAATTTGTGTGTAACGGAAAAATGCGATTTTCTCAAAAACTATGTGACCTAGGGTAATCGCTATAATTTTCCTGGAAGGTTTAAATTAACATCTACTACCACTAATTTTTTCATAATTTTAGTTTCAGTAGGCTAGGAAATAGAGGGAGGGGGGGGGGGGGAACATATTTTTGCACTACATTTTCGACAATCTCTCTGAAAATATAATACCTAAAATTAAAAGAAATGTATTTTTAAGTTCAGCGTTACGAAAGCTTTCGCACGATATTCCACATGATATACAAAGAAAAGATTTTTTTTTTTCAAGTAACTTAATTAGCCCTCTACATTTTTCCTATTTGTAAATGTTTAATAATCTGTAAATATGTGGGTCCATAGTCTTTATTACCTCCAGTGTTGAATCCAGACCTTTACCTCCGGGGGGGAAATTTTGATCCCTGGGGGGGACACTAGTATTCCAACATGAAATTTTCTCTGATTTCATTAATATACCAAAACCTGCTAAAGCGGAATCTCCGAGGATCAGAAAAAGTTTGTCTTAACAAGTATCCCTCCAGTCGGGGTTTTGAAAATCTTCTGTTTCCATAGATTATGCTATATATATAAGTTTCTATTTTTTAATTTCAAATTGAAAATTTAAAAAACTTTTAAAAATTCTATTTAATTTAAGATACTCTTGTACTTTATTGTGCCCAAACCATTATTGAAAAGATAAAAAATAAGTGTGGCATTCTTAGGTTACTGTCACTGTCACTCCTAAATATAACTTATATAAGTTATGGTCATTTGTTTTTTATTTAATCTCATTATATCCTAGTTTAACTTGCCATACAGGATTTGAATATCCCATTTCATAAAAGTTTTGAATCAACATTGCTACAATTTACCTCTGAAATATTTCTATTAATGTACAGTTATTCATGAAACAGCACCGAAAAGTGGCAATAAATCACAATTAAATAATAAACTTCGTTACAAGAATAACAAACAGGGTTTACAAATAATACAATAACAAATTTTTATTATTTGATATTTACTTATTATTTAATAATAATGCTTTCAGACACAGACGTGGACAGTATTAAATGGAATAGGGAGATTTTTCTCCCTTTTTTCGTGGGGGGAGAATATAGTTGGGCAACGCCCTACTATGTTAAAACCTTTTACTGTAGATGAAATTTATATTTTTTTTCTCTTAATTTTTTAATTATTTTGTAACGTCCGCAATATTTTCAAACTTGAATTTTCAAACTTGAGAATATAGTTGGGCAACGCCCTACTATGTTAAAACCTTTTACTGTAGATGAAATTTATATTTTTTTTCTCTTAATTTTTTAATTATTTTGTAACGTCCGCAATATTTTCAAACTTATGAAAGATAAAAGTTATGTAACATTTCAAAATTTAAAATTGAAACCCCATTTGTATACTTCTATCTGCGTCTATGTTTAAGTATAACTTCTTAATATTAATGAAAACAAATCTTCCTTAACATTCATGTCCACTAAAGAAATAGAGATTTCACTCTTTTTTTAAATACTTTAATTTTATAAAATATTAATAGCAATTTAAATAAATAATACCATATAATGTGTATGTACTAAATAGTAATTATAATATTCTATATGTAAAACCATCAAATCTACCTTGTGTATAAAACTAATCCTTACTTCTTATAAAGCACTGTTTTTGATAAATCGCATAAGTTCAGTATTAAATTTGTAATTGCTCACCTTTAAACTAAGCGAATGCGTCTTGGTTTCGAAGATGCATAATGTGTGATCACTGCATCGATGAATTCATCTGTTGGCTCCTCATCACCTTCGATAGATACTTTAATACACGATTGTAAAGTATCCTGCCCCATGCGATTTCTGAGTTTTGTCATAATTCTATTCATTGTGCTAAATGACCTTTCTACACTCGCTGTTGAAATTGGTACACACAATACACACTCGGCAAGTTTTTTCAAAACTTCGTATCCAATATCAGCTTTTAAAATGAAAGAAGCGACATCTGTACTGGTATCATCTAAATTACTGTGTGCAACGTACTTAAAAGAACGGAGATCTTCCACTGCTGCATCCTCTTCCTGAATTCCAAAAAGATGGCACAGCTCCTTACACTGCTTTTCATTTATTTTTACAAATTCTCCAAAGCTTCGAAAAAATGCACATAGTTCTATTAAGCGCAGTGCTTTATCATTAAATCTTTCTTTAACTTGATGAATCCTTTTCTCTATAACAGTTTTTGCACTTTTTAAGCAATTTTTTTTCGTGTCATTAAAATTTATGCTCTTAATTTCTGATGCATCACTCTCGAGACCTTTAATTTTAATGTGCAATTCGTTATTATCATTGTCAGCAGGGCTTAATTTCTAGCAAAAGAAGTACCGGAGCCCTAATATTCTGGAATGCTGAAACCGTAGCGTACCCCCCCCCCCCACCCTCGCCCTCACTCTTATTTGCATATTTATAGTTCATACATTTTTTTGCAAAATTTAAAACATCTTTTTTTTTTCTTTAGCAAAATAAACATTTTAAATATATCTACCTACATACACTTAACTGTCAACTATTCCACTTTTTAATTTATCTCTCCTTCCTAATAGAAATCTTTGCCTAATTTTAATGCTAATTAATCGCAGAACTCTGCAATTATATAAGGTAATGATTATGATTCGGAAATAGTGTTAACACAAAAACGAAAGATTCGATACTTTTATAGAAAAAGGCGAAACACTGCTCGATTGCTTTCTGTAAGAATAACAAACAATACATGGCAATTTATATCTACAAGGGAAAATTTTGAATGTAAGACAATTTGAGGTTGAGCCCGCTCACGCCCAAAGACTGATATAAAAACTGAGCCCATCTCCTACGTGTACGACACATTACGTGACATACAAGTGTTTTGATAGAAAATAATGGAAAAACTCGGTGATGAGAGGAAAAGGAGTAAAGGTAATTTAGGCTTCGGTTTTTCGGGAGAGATATAGCACTGGGCTCCGGAGCCCTCTATTTATGAGCTCCGGTGAATTTCGATAAATATTCAAATATTTACTAAAAACAAAGAAGTACCGGAACTAAGCTCCGGCGCAAATTAAGCCCTGATTGTCAGTATCACAAAAGTTGGCAATTTCTTGCAAGTGATCAACTGTCCCAGAAACAAGTTGAGGAAGAAATGAAATGCTAAGAGTTTTCTTTTGAAGAATTTTGTTTAAATTCGATACAGCATTAAGTGTTTCATCCATAACGACTAAACTGATTATAAAACTAATATTAATCATTTCCAAGAGAATACCACCAGCTAAACTTGCTAAATCAGCACCATCCTTGTGTATGTGTTCGCATGCAATCATAATCGATTTAAAGGATAAAAATACAGCATGAACAGTACGGTAATTGCTAAGCCAGCGTATATCCGTTGCCTCAGGTATGATTTGAACGGGTTCTTCTAAAGCTTTCTGTATTTCGTGCAAAATTTTTCCTCTCTTAGGAGAACTATGAAAAAGTTTATAAATATCTTTAACTGTGTGAAAAAAATCGTTTAATCATTATAGTCTTGTTTCTTGAATTAGTGACAGCTAATGATAGAATATGGGATCTGCAATGAATGTAAGGCACTTCGCATTGTTTAGCTTCTGAAATACGAGCACGAACACCAGTTATACTACCACTAAAGTTCGCTGCACCATCAAAAGAACATGAAACCAATTTATCATATGACATATTTCTTTTTTTTAAAGCATCATCTATAGCTAAAAATATTGATTCAGCATCAGTTCTTTCTAAGTATGCACAAAAATCTTTCTCTTACTTCGCAAACTGGATCATGGACGACGTGCCGCACCATTAGTGATAATTCACTTTGATTGTTTATGTTCGTCGACTCATCTCCCATTATAGAATAATACTTACCATTAAGTATTTTGTCATCTGCTTTGTCTAAGATTGTGCCTATTGAGCTTAATATTTCAGAAGCAGTTGATTTACTTATGTAAGTCGATCTTTCACTTTGAGACTTAACCCAGTCCCGAAGAGTTTCATTTTCTCTCATTAAAATTCTTTGAACTAAGGGTTCATATTTTGTAATATGGGGTATCTCCTCTTTAGCTAAAAAATACACACTCCTAATTAATGAAGATAAAGCTTGTCTATTTTTATCCCTTTCGTCTTCGCTGTATTGGATTATTTGTGTGTGTATAGGAGCATTTAAATTCTGTAATCTTTCATTTTCCATAAAAACAGATTTGCAATGTTTGTCTGATTTTGAGTGTTTTTCAAGTTTTCTTGTACTGCCAGTTGCTTTCCTAAAATTTGTGAAGGGCACTGATATGAATACTCCACTTGTTTTTTGGAATACCTCTACATCATTTTTTAAATGCTTTTCACACAGCTTGCAAAATGCACCACCACGAGTTCGATCTAAATACAGCCATTCATATTTATCTTCCCACTGTTTTTGATATTTGAACTTGCGTCCAACATTTTTATCTTCCGGTTGAGGTTGTCCACTAACAGTACTACACGAAGGTATCGAGGGTGGAACTATCGCATTGCAGGTTTCACTTTCATTCAAAGTTAGTTGAGAACAGGGGCGTAGCTACAGATATTTTTTCGGGGGGGGGGGGGGAGAATTCGAAAATTTCCCAACTTGAAACAAATTCTTCCAACTTTCAACTAAAGTGTGTATAATACGTGTACCACAATGTGTATAATAATGATAATGAAACTTATGCATAAAAAATTCCTTTCCAAAGAAAAATTTTGAAACTGGAAACATAAAAATTCTAATTATTGGTTTGTTTAATAAAAAATATGCAGGTCCTGAACACGATTTAACTGTTTTTAGAAAATGTCTGTCTGTGTGTATGTGACACAAATTTTGTGGTTGCTCTATCTCAAGAACTAATGCGTGGAATTTAATAAAACTTTATATTCAGTTATATCTTGATAAGAATTAATGCTGATTAGATTTGGTGTAAATCGCCCGAAAGGTGGCGCTGCTAAGCTGAATTTTTCCTGATTTACATGATTTTAGCGATAGTTATCTCTCAAAAACTGTTGCACGGAATTTGATCAAACTTCATATTCTGTTAAACCTTGACATAATTTGGTGCTTATTAGGATTTTGTGTACATTATATAACAGGTGGCACTGCTGTGCAGCATTTTTCACGATTTTCGCGTTAGCTATATCTGAAAAACTAATGCACGGAATTTAGTCAAACTTCATATTCGGTTGCACTTCCTTATTGGGCTTGGGTGTTTACTGTCCAAAGGTATCACTTTTGTGTTCTCTGGTTTTTTGAATTTTGGTTGCATCTAACATGATGTGTGCCGAAATTCAATGATTTGTTTGAAAAATGCGAGGCTTCTATCTCCTTTTTAAATGAACACAATTAAACGAATCTATACCTTTAGAATTCATTATTATGGGCATAGAATTATTATTTAATTTTAGCATTGTGGTTGCAAATTTTGAGGTATTAACATATATGGGATAGAATAAAGTTTTGGGATTGGCACATCCGAATTGTTTTCATTTAACATTAATTATTCTTGTCTTCAAGGAAGCCAACCTGATAATAACACCATCCAGTTTAATAAAATCCACTATTTGGCTTTCACATTTTAAAAGCATTAGGCTGTCAAGCCTGTCATCCCTCATTGTAGTTTGTAATATATATATTTTTAAATTTTTATTTGACTAAAGATTCTTTCTTTAGATGCAACGCCATAAAGATAAGCTTCTGTGAATGTTAAGATATGAGTATATAGTTTGACGGCATGACCCAAATAGTCTTTGAATTTCATGGCATGAGTAAAAGGTTTGTTTAAAGCTACTATCAGATTCACCAACTTTTCGAGCAATTTTTGAGCCAACTCTTGATTTCCTCCAACTTATCGTGAAATATTGTCTCAACACCCAGTGTGATAGATAGCAAACAGCAATATCCCCAATCACAGCTCTAAAAAAGTATGCGCTAGCCGCGCCTCAACCCCCCCCCCCCCCCCAACTTTCAACATTTCAGCCAATCAGAGATAAGCGATTTATACGAATAGGCGATAAATATTAATGGTTGGTACTAGTAGTACTGGTTTTCCCCCAACTTTAGCAACGACTATCTTTTTCTCCCTTTGAACGGGAAAAAATTGGGTTTAAAGTCGGCTGAAAAGTTGGTGAATCGGATAGCAGCTAGTCAGTTAGGATTTGGTTTATTTCTATTTGACTCTGCAAGTCATGTACGTCCGTTTCTCATATACAGGTGGAAACATTATTAACTTTTCTAAGTTAGTGATACTCAAATTTGCCTTGCACAATTGAAATTTAAATATGAAATGTATTGGTGCAATATTCTCCTACTAAATTGTCGAAGTTTTCTTGTATTTCTTATAATTATTTCCTGTAAAACTTATGTGTATCAATGTTCATTGCTGTGCTATTATTTTTATCTCTTCTGTTTGGTGAAACCGTTTTCCTACTGCGCTTTTGGAAGTCAGCTTCTTCAGTCATATCCTAATATTCATAATTGTTTGTGAACTTGTCTATAAGGAAAT
The DNA here is from genome assembly GCA_963932465.1 of Maratus speciosus. Taxonomy (NCBI): domain Eukaryota; kingdom Metazoa; phylum Arthropoda; class Arachnida; order Araneae; family Salticidae; genus Maratus; species Maratus speciosus. Next base: position 89,681,493 of record OZ010786.1, on the reverse strand, counting down.
CTTTATTTCTTCAAAATTTTATTCAAGTGCAACGTGTCAGCGTTACCGTGAATGTCGATTTTTTCTTCAGATGATGGACAGCTTTCATAGTCATATTTCTTTCCAAATTCAAATCGTCCCTTTTTTACCTTTATCATCCTCGAATGGATTTTTACATGCTCCAAAATCTTCCACGAAAACTCTTTTCCTATTATGAAGGGTTCTTTCGTTCTGATATTTATAGTCATTTTTTAGAACAGCTTTAAACACACAACACTGGACTTTTGGTTTAAAATTTCGCAAACACCCATAAATATAAACGAACAGGACTAATATATATTTCGCACACACACACAAATAAAAGTAAAATGTCACAAATTTATCAGAACCAACGACTTCTTATATACACATTTGCTCATATAACGCCCTTTTCTTGACTACGAAGGGTTAACTAATTTTTGTGGCAAAAAATCACGAGAATGAGTAAAATATTGTCCAAAAATCGGGAAATTACTTAAAAAATTATTGCAATTTGTGAAAACTCATCAAATCTTCTTGCCCAGCTGTGTTTCAAGTAGGTGACTACATTCCTTTTTGTTGTGCTACGAGCGATCTCCAATTTTCAAAAGAAGATGCAATCCCTTTGGATTATAAATAGCTGGATTCTGTTTTAGGAGGAGAAGGTGAGGTAGGTTGAAATTTTTGAGAAAGGAACAAAGTTTTGGAGGAAATAAAGGAACTAGATAGTCAGCTATTGATGGACAGGAGTAGAGAAATTTAGGTCTGGTAGATGTATAATATTTTTGTATAACTGAAAAACACAATAATAAATTGAGTGCGGCTGATTTCTTTTTGTATTTTTTTTTTTTTTTTTTTTTGACAATTTAACTTGTTTACTGTTACAGTACTTAGAAACATAATCACCAAAACAATAAAAATTCCGTAATTTTTTTGCTATTACTTTTAAAAAAGAAATTGGCACAAAAATATAGAATTTCCCAACTCTAAGCTCAAATTTCCCAACTTCACATATATTGGGGGGGGAGGCTCCCCCCCATACCCCCCCATGGCGACGCCCCTGGTTGAGAATTATTATTTTGATTTTCAGCAGATGACTGTACTAAAGGTTCTTCACTACGTCTTCTTTTTTTAATTTGGATATAAGAAAATAATTTCGACTGTTTTGACATAATTCAATATCAAAAATAATTCCTATCTAATATTCAATTTAAGCTGTAATTTTTATCTGTAACAATCAAGACAGAAAAGCGCAATAGATTAACCAGATACAGTGTCGTCTAGAACTAGCGTCACCTAATTGCTTATTGGTAGTCTTTGAAAATGAAATTTCCCTAGCATTCTACAATAAAATAAGAAAAATAAAATATTTTATGTTAGCGAACAAGTTAATACCGGATGTAATTTATAAAGTTTGCATAGAAATATTTAGACATTTTCAGTAACTAAATCTTTTTAAAACTATTAAGTATGAAAACTTTTCTGTGCCTTTAATTCAGTTGTCCATACCCGCTCAAAATCAATTATAATAATGTTTTTGACAGCATAATCAATTTATCATTCTATAAATGAATTTGGTTTTTCCAAGAGAAAATTACAATTAGATAAAGCAGTTATTTGTGTAATACGGGATAAACAAATGGATTATTACTGAAAGGATTAACTTTCAAGATATTTTATGAGTGAACGGAATAATAACAATATATCATATTTTAATTAAGAAACGCACAAATTTAGAATTTCACAATAAGGAAGTAATAATATTTATTTTATGAGCTAGTACTTTGTAACAGAAAAAGTTTTATTTATGATACATGAAATTAATATTATAACCTCAAAAATATAATGAATAAATATTTCACTGGATAGGAAAAGCTTATTTAGATAAATTATTAGCGTGATATGATACATTCAATGAATTATTATGTTTATTGTTAAGATTGAATAATGGATATTAAGCGAAAAAATACATTTTATGGTATAATTTAAATACATTTTAGAGAAATTGAGAGTCTAATTAAAAATATCTAAATAATTTAATAATTGATGCAATTAGAGTAAGTAAGCCAAAAACATGTGATTTGACATCACACCTGTCAATAATGGAATCTTCTCCTAACCAGAAAACTTTTACGGTCCCAATGAAAGCAATTGTAGTATATTAAACCGCAAATATAAAATTGAAAGGGGTGGAAGAAAATTTCCATTACAGACACATTTCCGTCTTAGAAAGTATCACGCAGTGCACTATTTTTGCTGGAACCGTATTTTTTTGTTTGTTTGTTTGTTTGTTTAAGAGAAGATTCCGCATTCCGCTATAGACAGGTTCTGTTTCCCAGACTTTACCGCATTTAATTTTTTCGAAAATGTTAATGAAATAAATTTATACAAGTTATTTTAAAATTTTACAAAAAAAAAAAAAAAAAAAAAAAAATTGGAATTAGTATTTAACAACAATTTCTTACAGTTTAATCTCGTATATGGCACCAAAATTAAAATTTAAGTTTTACTACCGGTATGCTTTAAATAAATATTATGCAAGTATTAGCGGTATGCTAATTTATAATTATGTAATTTGTTTCTTCTTCTTCTTTAAAATCTTATAACTGCTATTGTACACAAAAATATGACAAGCACCTATTGTGCAAAAAGTTAGCTGAAAGGTTAAATATTAATAAACAGAATAAACATTAATTTCGTAATTTTTTTTTTAATTTGTACGATTTTTCGAATAGCTTGTAAGACTTACTTATACAAAGCTGTTATATGTCGTAAAAACTGAACCTATCTGTAACGGAATAATACCTTAGAAGGAACATTTCCTTGTAATTGACGACAAAAATGCTATGCAAGTATATCTGTTAAGACAGAATTTTTTAACGGTATCTTACTATTCCATCTTAACAGGTTTTTCGGGAGGATTCGAAGGAAAATATCACTACTAGGAAAAATAAGGAGAAAGTCAAAAATTTCCTCCGGGGGGGGGGGATTTTTGAATCCCGGGGGGGACATTGCCCCCCGGGCCACCCCCTGAAATCAACACTGATTACCTCCCCCAATTTGAACTTTCCACGTTCCATAGTTTACGAGTAAAATGGCTGTGACAGACAGACAGATACATGAGTGATCTTATAATAGTTCCGTTTTTACTTTTTAAGTACGGAACCCTAAAAAGGAGATAAGATATAATGAAAGCTGTTATATTTAATCCCAGAACAATTTTTCTATGCTGAATTTTATTTGTATTTCGTTAATACTTACTAGACAATAAATGCTTTCATGATACCAGTTTATCACACCTGTGTGCTGTTCATATAACAGAATATTCAAGTCTTCCAAATTATCTTCTAAACAAAATTTGTTTGCTATTCCAAGTTAGCGAGCATAATGTTTTAAGAGCTTCGACATTCATTGGAGTTGCAGATCTTAGCTTGAATGTATTGTATTGATTACCAAAAGTCTGTTTCAGTGTCTGCGAAGATCATCGGTAACATATTCACTGAGCTGAAAAATCATCAGTATTCGTTTAGCATCATTTATTAAAGAAGCTTTGGATAACGTTCTTGTGATAATGTTTGTGTTGATAATAAACATGCTTATTGGGCATTCCAGAAATCTGTTCGCATTTCAAAAATTCATAAAAAATATTTGACAAATTGTATCAGAATGCCGTTTGCACCGACTTGTCCAATGGTCGTTTTCTTTCTTTTTTCTTTTTTTTTTTTTGTGTGTTAAAAGAAAAACACAGTTCACATTTTAACTTTCTTCTATCTTTACGAGAATAAAGTATTGGATTCGTGAAATATTTCTACCGGTTTTCGTTTTAAAATTGCGAATTTTGTGATATTGTTGGCAGGGCCGTAGCAAGGTCTTCAGAGGCCCCCCCCAAAACATATTTTTCGGGCCCCCCTCTAAGATTTTAGAGAAATATCTATATTTAATTTTCCACCCGAGTTCCATTGTATAACAACACCAGCGAAGTTTCGCTGGTCGAATTTTCCAAAACGAACTTCAAATTGAACAAATTTGTAGTTAGGCTGCACTGCTTTTGGCAGCGTACACCCATAGGGACTATGTCTGCTCCGATCTCGAATCATATGAACTTTGAATTATTGTAATTTTTTTATTTAGATCCAGATTAAATTCAAATTTTCAACATTTCGTTCACGTTGCTGCAGGAACAGATTTGATACTTTTACAATGTGAATTTAATCAAAGGACTTGCAAAATTTAACTGAGAATTCTTCCATTTAGGAAAAAAATGTCAAAGAAATCGCCGAAGAATGCGAAAGAATGCCAAAAATTGCATAAAAATTTTCAAAGTTTTGGCAAAAAAGTTTGAAACTGAATTCCTTTTACAAATGTAGAATTGCTAAGTATTGTTCATAAACAAAATAAATAAATAAAAAATATGGAAGTCGTTTTCGTATTTTCAATTTTCTCTTCAGTTTGACAATGCTATCCGCGTGGCCAGACAGATTTTCTTTAAGCAGAAAATATTCACTTATAACAATTTTTTTCCCGCTCGGATTGGTGCCTTTTATTAAATACATATATATGTACAGATTTACTAATTCAAAAAAAAAAAAAAAAAAAAATACTGTTGGGATGTTGTTTTCATACATTCCGGTTTTCTCCAGTTTAAAATTGTCACCCAAGTTGAAATTTAAGAAGAAAAAAAAATACCTTCGGATAGAAGGTACCTTTCTTTGGGCAACGAAGACGGGTTTCCTAGTAGCTAATAATAAAGACAGACGTTTGTCTGTCCAGAGTTTTTCTTTGTCTGACAAGATGTTTTTCTGTTTCAAAATTTGACAGGAAGGTTACCTGTATGCCTGAAGTTGCTCGAAACAGGTTTTTAAATTTTTTGATTCGATTTTTTTTTCATTTAATTTTTTCCGATATTTTTTGTATATTTTCGAGTTTCGTGCTTTTTCCCCCCACATTCATAAAAGGGATCTATTTTCAATCCATCTTTCCATTTTAGCCGAATATAGTAAAGTAGTCTTCTTCGATTTTTAAATATTTCGCGAATTTTTTATGTGATTTTTAACTTTTTTTCGCGTATTTTTTGACATTAGTAAAAGGAATCAGGTTTCAGTCTTTTAGCCCGATGTACTAAATTTTGTCCTTTGCGATTTTTGAATTTTTCACGAACGTTTTTTTTCCCCTTTTTAAGACCCCCGTGATTAGAAGAGATTTTATCTCACATTTGAAGAAACTTTCGTCTTTAGAAAGGAAAATTTCTAGAAATTTTGATGTTTTATTCGCGACTTCTTCGTGTTATGAAGGAAAAAGTCATGTGTAAAAGTTCAGTTTCTAATAGGGAAAAGTACAATGCAGCAAAGTTGGCAGAACACTCCTGTGATTTGATTTGACAAAAATGCATCGTCAAATTTAGTAAGGATGTTAGGTAATTTTTATGTTAGATTGGTGAGTTTTCTATATTTTCGCGGAAAATGAGAAAATCAAATCAAAGCTTTTTTGCGTGTGTGTGTTTGAATGAAAGAAAAAGTTACGGAAAAAATCCTTCAATTTACTGATTTCTTTCTTTCTTTTTTTTTTTCTTGGAGAGAGAGTGTAAAAGGAACCCAGTTTCTATCTTTTATCCCAATATAGTAAAAATTTTGCCATCTGCGGCACGGATTTTTGACATCCCTAAAAGGAATCAGGTTTCAGCCTTTTAGCTCAATATAGAAAATATGTCCATAGAAATTTCTGAATTTTTTACGAGCGTTTTATGTGATTTTTAACATATTTTTGTCTTTCACGGCAATTTTTTCACATTCCAGTTACAAACTTTTGGCTCGATATAATCAATTTTCTCTCAGCGATTTTTGAATTTTTGCCCAATTTTTTATAAGATTTTTACACTTTTTTCTCGCGTTTTGCGGAGTTTTTTGACATTTTTTTTCCTGAAACCGAAGAATTATCCAGTAGATTTTGCTGCTGTCATAATTAAGCTGAAGTGGAAAAATGACAAATTTGTTCCTGTAGCAACGTGAGCTACGATGCTGGAAAAGTATACTTTTATCTGGACACTATCACTTTTATCGAAAAAAATCATCGAAATTCGAAAAATATCGAAAAACTCAATGATTGTTTGATTCAAGATTGGAGCGGGAATATCCGGAAAAGGTTTACGCTGCGAAAGGCAGTGAAAGCCCCGAATGGAGAACTCCAAAAAATAGGTTCTTTTTTTAAAAAAGCAATTAGCGAAGCTCTGCTAGTAGATTAAATAAATACACAATGTAATTTATGTATAGTTAACATAAGTAATTTATCGAGACAAGAGAAATGAAATGTTCAAAATGAAACAGGTCGAACATAAGTGGATAGGCGGCATATGCAATGCACATAGATGCCCGCTTATTGGGGTCCCCAACGAGATTAAGAAGCATATATTTTTTGAACATTTGAAAAAAAATGAGGCTTAAAAGTTTTGAATCTTGAGTTCCGAATTTTGCTCACTTTTAAGAGCGGCCCCAAAAAAGAAAATTTATAAAGTATTTAGAGCCTGCAAAACTTCTTTCATCTGGGCACCTTTAAAAAGAATGGTAGCTATAGAAAAAAAGGGCATGTCTGTTTTGGTTAAAAGAAGTAATAGTATTAAGAAAGTTTTTAACCTTATTGGGGTCCCAACGAGATTAAGAAGCATATTTTTAAAACATTTGAATAATAAAAATTGGGCCTAAAAGTTTTGAATCTTGAGTTCCAAATTTTCCTCACTTTTATGGGCGGCCCCAAAAAAGTCAATTAAAAAAGTATTTAGAGCCTGCAAAATTTCTTTCATCTGGGCACCTTTAAAAAGAATCGTGACTGTAGAAAGAAAGCACATTTGGTTGAAGGAAGTAATAGTATTAAGAAAGTTTCGAAACTTATTGGGGTGCCCAACGAGATTAAAAAGCATATTTTTAAATCATTTGAATAATAAAAATGGGGTCTAAAAGTTTTAAATCTTGGGCTCCAACTTTTCCTCCCGTTTATAGGGGGCCTTAAAAAAGACAATTCAAAAGAATATAGAGCCTGCAAAATTTCTTTCATCTGGGAACCTTTAAAAAGAATGGTAGCTATAGAAAAAAAGGACATGTCTGTTTTGGTCAAAAGAAGTAATGGTATTAAGAAAGTTTTTAACCTTGTTGGAGCCTCCAACGATAATAAAAAGCACATTTTTAAAACATTTGAATAATAAAAATTAGGCCTAAAAGTTTTGAATCTTGAGTTCCAACTTTTCCTCACTTTTATTGGGGGCCCCCAAAAAGACAATTTATATTAAGAGCGTGCAAAATTTCTTTCAGCTGGGAACCTTTAAAAAGAATAATGACTATAGAAAGGAAGCACATTTGGTTGAAGGAAGTAATAGTATAACGAAGTTTTGAAACTTATTGGGTCCCTAAGTGAGTTTTAAAAGCTTATTTTTTAAAAATTTGGATCAAAAAATGGGCTTAAAAGTTTTGAATCTTGGGCTCCAACTTTTTCGCATTTATATAGGGGGCCCTAAAAAAGACAATTCAAAAAGAATCTGGAGCCTGCAAAATTTCTTTCATCTGGGACCCCTTTAAAAAAATGGTTCCTGTAGAAAAAAAGCGCATATCTGTTTCGTTTGATGGAAGTAATAGTATTAAAGAAGTTTTGAACCTTTGGTTTCACCTTTTTCGCCCATTGATAGGTGCACCCCAAAAATACTAAAATGCCATTTTATTTTTTAAGTAGAACTTACAGCCTTCAAAAACTTTCATAAAAAATGGTGGATATAGAAGAAAAGCACATATCTGTTTTCTATTTCTAAATCTGATCAAGATCTTTGACAAAAAAAAAAATGAAATTCGATAAAACAAAATAAAATGTTATTAAAAATTCATAAAAAAAAAAAAAAAAAAAACATTCGGCTGAAAGGTACAATAGCTCACTACTGGGCCCCTGACTTTGCTCAGGCTCCCCCCAAATGGGGGGTATGGGGGGCGGTCGCTACGGCCCTGATTGTTGGGGCTAAGAAATTTGAAATTTGGCAGTGTGGTGATTACTTTTAAGATGTAAATACTTGCTGTCTATGAACGGTTTCTAACAACTTCGAACTTTAAAAAGGTTAAATGAGCGGAAAAAACTCAAAAAACGTACTAAATTACAATTTATTTGGAATTGTTAGAGCTAAACACTTAAAATTTGGCGTGGCTGTTAATTTAAAGAAGTAAAAGCCAATTCACAACAATATTTTAAAAATTCGAAGTTTAAAAAAGGTGCAGGAGCAAAAAATGTTCTAAAATTAGGGTTTATGTATACAGTTGGCATAGAAGCCTGGAATTTCGCACAGTGGTTACTTTTAAGATGCAAATGCTCTCTAAGAACGGTTTCTAAAAAATTCGAAATTCAAAAAGATGGAAATGAGCGGAAAACGGTCTAAGAATGTTCTAAATTACGATTTAGTTGGATTTGTTCGTGTTAGAAACTTCAAATTTAGTATAGTGGTTCCCTTTAAGATGCAAATAGACGGTATAAACAGTTGACTCAAAATTCTAAATTTAAACTTGTGAAATGAGATGAAAACATTCTAAATTATGGTTTATTTAGAATTGTTAGCGATAGAAAGCTAAAATTTCCCATGTCTTCTATTTTTAAGACATAAATGCTCGCAGAGATTAGTTTTTACAAAATTCGAAATTTAAAAGGGTGCAGGAGCAAAAAACTTTCTATAATTGCGATTTACTATGTGTTACAGCTGGCATAGAAGGCTGGAATTTGGCATGGCGGTTACTTTTAAGATGTAAATGCTCGCTAAGAACGGTTTCTGAAAAATTCGAAATTAAAAAAGGTGAAATGAGCGCAGAAAAAACGTTTTAAAAATGTTCTAATTTACTATTTAGTTTAATTTGTTCGGGTTAGAAACTTCAAATTCAGCATAGGAATTACTTTTAAGAAGCAGACAGACGGCATAAACGATTAAAAATTCTAAATTTAAATTTCAAGAAATCGTTCTAAATTATGGTTTATTTAGAACTGTTAGCGATAGAAACTTGAAATTTCCTATGTCTTCTATTATTAAGACATAAATACTCGCACAGAACAGTTTTCATAAAATTAGAAATTTAAAAGGATGCAGGAGCAAAAAATTTTTTATAATTGGGATTTACTATGTGTTATAGTTGGCATAGAAGGCTGGAATTTGACATGGCGGTTACTTTTACGATGTAAATGTTCGCTAAGAACGGTTTCTGAAAAAATCGAAATTAAAAAAGGTGAAATGAGTAGAAAACGTTTAAAAAATGTTATAATTTACTATTTAGTTTCATTTATCCGTGTTAGAAACTTCAAATTTAGTATAGTGGTTCCCTTTAAGATGCAGATAGACGGTATAAACAGTTGACTCAAAATTGTAAATTTAAAGTTTGATGAAGAAGTTCTAAATTATGGTTTATTTAGATTTGTTAGCGATAGAAACTTGAATTTCCCCATGTCTTCTATTTTTAAAACATAAATGCTCGCACAGAGCAGTTTTTACAAAATTCGAAATTTAAAAGGGTGCAGGAGAAAAAAACTTTCTATAATTGTGATTTACTATGTCTTACAGTTGGCATAGAATAGCAAGCCTGGAATTTGGCATGGCGGTTACTTTTACGATGTAAATGTTCGCTAAGAACGGTTTCTGAAAAAATCGAATTTAAAAAAGGTGAAATGTCAGAAAACATTTTAAAAATGTTTTAATTTACTATTTAGTTTGATTTGTTCGGGTTAGAAATTTCAAATTTAGTATAGTGGTTACTTTTAAGAAGCAGATAGACGGTATAAACGATTAAAAATTCTAAATTTAAAGTTTGAAGAAAATGTTCTAAATTATGGTTTATTTAGAATTGTTAGCGATATAAACTTAAAATTTCACTTGTCTAAGAATGGTTTTAAAATAATTCGAAATTTAAAAGGATGAAATGAGTGGGGAAGGTATAAAAAACCTTATAAATTACGATTTATCTGACACTGTTAGGGATAGAAACTTCAAATTTGATATGGCTGTTACTTTAGAGACGTAAATACACCCATAGAACAGTTGTTAAAAAATCAGACATTTTAAAGTGTGCAGGAAAAAAAAAAAGCTTGAAAATTGCGATTTCTGTGATATAGTTGTAATTAGAAGCTTGAATAACTAAGGTCTTGGAATTTGGCTTGGTGGTTACTTTTAAGATGTAAATGCTCGCTAAGAACGGGCAGTTCCTAAAAAATTCGAAATTCAAATGAAAAATGATATGTGACGAAAACCTTCAAAATACATTCTAAATTACCATTTTATTTGAAGTTAATTTTATTTCCTCTCATCAATTTAAGTTTCATGTTCACCTAATGCAGTATAAGAATAAAGTTTAGTTTAATGGCTTAATTAGTAATTTTTGAATTATCCGTAGCAGCATAATTTCCTCTAATAAAATAGGCACATAAATACCACTTGGCATATTTCAACAATTATGGGAGCAAAGCCGCGGGTTTTACTAGTTATTGTATAAGGGTAAATGGAAGTGGCATTTCTGTAATAACTCCGTCATTTGAAGAGAAAGATTACTGCGCATGCTCCTACAGAGGGCGTAGAGTGTTGGGAATGCATGCGATATAGTCAGATCTCGCCAGATGCATTCGCAATAGCGTGGGAGCACGTTAAAAGGCATCGTTCGCATCATGGACGCTTCCAAACGGTGTCAACGCGCGGTCGTGCAATTTTTAACAGCGGAAAATGTGAGTGCTAGTGAAATCTAGCGTCGAATACAAAATGTGTATAGCACGGAGTGTCTGTCACGCAGATCGGTATTCCGATGGTGTCGAGATTTTCGTCGTGGAAGAAGACCACATGCGCTTGACTAGGTCGTAACCTGTCGTTAGTACTGCTTCTTCCACTACGAAAATCCCTACACCATCGAAATACCGATCTACGTGACATACACTCCGTGCCATACACATTTTGCATTCGACGATAGATTTCACTAGTCTTTTACATTTAACGCTATTAAAAATTGCCCGCCTTTTAACGTGCTCCCACGCTATCACACACGCATCTGGCGATATCGCATGCATTCTCGGCACTCTGCGCCCTCTATAGGAGCATGCGCAGTGATCTTTCTCTTCAAATGGCGGAATTATTACAGCAATGCCACTTTCATTCAGGCGACCTATACATAAAGTAATAAACGACTACACTAATGGGTAACGAGTCGAAACACGTCGAATTCGACGAATGAACGTTTAAAACAACTGACTAACTGAATTTATAAAAAAATAACAAAAATAATTACAATAATTAATCTATATTACTCTTATATTGGCTAGCCTAACGTTTAAAACAAATATTATTTTTAAATAAAATTTAATTTCAGCTTTTCAAAATTTTCAAAAATTAAACTCCATTCCTACACGTAATCAGTAACATGCAATTAAGATAACGAAATCATGAAACTATTAATTGAGGCTTTGATCTTTGGTATTTCGTAATGAAAAATCAGCGAAAATCCCGCCATTATGACACAAATAATTTTTTTTTCGACGAAATCTAAAAATAACATCTTTTCACCATCGCAAAATTTGCATGCGTACTTTTCATATTCATATTCACTATTTAAAAAATATTTTAAAATGCAACAGATTATTAATAAATATATTCCCAAACTTTATGTCACGTTTGCGAGTTACAATTTTGCATGTAAACATTCGCACTCTTGACTTGAGTTTCTATAATCTGAGTGCCGGTGAAATCCAGAAATTTACTTTTAGACGCATTCGTAGTAAAATATTTAGTTTTATCAAAGAAAATACTCATTTCATTTTTTCTATGACTTCATTTTCACCCACTGAAGCGCTCTGACATTAGCGTCTCAATCTCACAAGGAAACCACTTTTGGTGCTGCGCGCACCTAGCATCGAGACCTGGTGCATTTTGTAGCCCTATACATAAAAGTTAGAGAATCGATAAAATTTCTCTGTTAATATCATATTTTATATACTTTTAATTTTTTAATATTACATTTTTATTTGTTTATTTCACGCCCAAAATGAGTTAAGTCTCCAAATATGGCGCTACAATTTTTCCGCCCGCTTTATCCGGGGAGTAAATGTACAGTACATATTAGAATTATATCATATTGCGATTTGTTTGATAATTCATAGCATAAGAGACAAGAATTAGGTTTTTTCTTTTTTTTTCTATGTAGACGATAAATATATAAATAGTAAATATATTTCTTTAAAAGCTTTCAAGATCATCGAAAACTATTTTTTAGTGAAATACAAAATAAGCAAACTATTTTCTTTTCAAATCGAATGGAATAAAGTTTCGAATGTTTAAAATGAAATGTCTCTGTATTAAATGGTCTTTTGGTAAAAGTAATCATAAAGTAAATATAATATTTTTACACAATTCAGAAAAATTACTGTAGACGCTCGGACATTACAATTTCTACTGAAGTCCAAACCACTCCTCACAGAGGACTATCAGCTATGACATGTGGCTACGGTTGCCAGAAAATTCTACTTTTGAAAAAAAAAAAAAAAACACCAACTTTTCCTCCGCCAAAAATGTGAATATAATGTTGCAGTTTTTCAAACTCAAATTCATAGATTCTATTTTTGAAGGAATTTTCAAATTTTTTTTTTCAATATTTTATATTTATTATTAACTTATTTCTATTTTTAAATGCTTTTCATTAAAAAACTTCAATGTTAATAGTCCGATAAGTGGTCTCTAAAATTGCATTTTCAGAAAGTTATGCTGTTGTAAAATCAAGAAATATGATTACAGCAGAAAAATTTTATCGATTCTCAAACTTCGTAATATATGGCTTTAAAATGCGCCAGGTCTAATGCTAGGCGCGAGCAGCGCCAAAAGTGGTTCCCTTGTTAGTATCAGCGGGATGAAAAAAATATTGAAATGTAACTGTTTTATGAGTAAGAATGCGTTACTTTAAATCGTGACGTCATTTTCTGTTCAAAAGTTTAAAAAAAGGTTATGTTTAATTGTAATACGAAAAAGACATCCGTAATGATATGTCAAGGGAACCGAAAAAGCAAAATTCATCCAAAAAATCGATTTTTACTTTTTTTATATGATTAAATACCATAAACTTTCATCTTTACAATGATGTGTGCACACATGTTTATATATATAAAAAAATAAGTGTTGAAATTATTCATTCTTTCTAAGAGTACTTCACAGCTTAATAGCCATTTAAAACTGTAATTGACTTTTTCTCAAAACTTGGATTTTTCATGTTTATGCTCCTTTTTTTTAAAAATATCTATTAAATTTATGAACTCAGATTTTTATTTAATACGTATATAATGTTATATTGCATACTTTAACACAGAAATTTAATGATTTGTTGAGAATTATTTATTCTAGGCAGTGAAATCTTACCAAAAATGTCAATTTAAAAATAACTTTCAATAAATAATTAATAATTAATTTTGAGTTTCACTTAGAAAGAAAATAGTCTGTTAAAATGCGTAAATCATGTTATTTTAACTACTCTAAAAAATCTAGACCTCTATCTTTCACCATTTCTGAGAAAAAGGTACATAAAGTTGGTGAATTTAACATGGCGGAGATGGGGCTTTCGCGACCCCCTTAATTCCCCTTGTTTCCCTTCTCTCTTCAACAATGGAAGTAACCCGATTGCCACCAATGTGAAGAAATTTCAGAAGGGCGTTTTAAAATTAAATATTTTTAAAAATAGCGAGTGTGGGTACATCTACAAATAAAAGGCTTTCATTTAAGAAAATAATTATCAAAATCGGTTCGGTAGAAAGCTCAGAGCTGAAAAAAAAAGCCTTCTCTTTTAAATATAGGGGAGGGTAGTACACAGTGAGACGAAAATTATTATTACTTAACAAATGGCGACGATTTTTATTTTTTTGAAAATTTTTTTTGCTACATTTTTAAGCTACATAAATGCGCTACACATTAATGTATAAATGGTTTTAAAAAAGTTATTTATAAAAGCACAGAAGCAGCATAACGGAGTATCGAAAATTGTCTCACTGTGTACCACAAATCGTACACAGTGAGACAATGTATATATTTTCATAAATTATCCATTTTTACACTCTATCAATACCAATATCAATATCAATTTTCTGCAGTTTATGATTTCTAATTAATATTTCTAGATTTTCAAAATATTAAAAATGTGAGCCTCGGGTGGACAATGGCAGACCTTGGGCTACCTTCATGGAAATTTTCAGCCTCTTACGTTTAGTAAATTTCCCCAGCCATCGCACGCTTACACGCACACAGAGAAAGAGAGAGAGAGAAAAAAACCTTCTTTTATTAATAAATAACATTTTTAATATCAGAACCACATAGTAGGTAAACAATAAGACACGTCTCACTGTGTACCACAACTGTGTGTCTCACTGTGTACTTTCGTTACGTTGTAACAAAATGGATGCCACATGAGTTACATCAATTTCATCGCTTTAAAAAATTTATGCCGTTTTGCCGAAATAGTTTATTTTTAGATATAGCTAGGTTTGGTTAAGTAAATATATGTCATATTGAAGCAAATAAACTCTAAAATGGACGTTTACGTAACTTTAACCACTATAAAATAAGGAATTATTTGCTATTTTGTCGGACGAGTAATTGAAGTGCCGAAACTACATCCACGTGTTGCATAAGATGAGGTCGTTATGTGTGTGTGCCAACTTGAAGAAAAAGTTACAACTATATGTCAAAGTGGCTGCTGTCTCACTGTGTACCATGTCTCACTGTGTACTCCCCTACCCTATAGGTTATTATTACCAGAATTATTTTGCATTACTACAACATCTTATTTAATTATGATAAATTCCATAAACAGCTATTTGTATTTCTAACTTCCTTTTTCAATAAAATCGAAAATTTCTTTTCTAACTTATTTTTACAAAATGTTCAATTTTAAAAATCGAAAATTACGCACCCTGGATAATAAACTTCTTTAAATAAATATCTCATCATCTGATACAAATATTTCTAGGGGGGAAAAAAAGTCTTGTCATCTTGGAAAATTAAAATTTTCATCCTGCGAATGACAGATGAGTTCTGAATGACAAGTTAATGTAGAGTTTAAAATACATTTACCTTCAAACTATCAAAATGTATTTAATTTGATATGTATTGATTATGATGCATGTTATGCGTTATTCTGATGTTTAAGGGGTAAAATTTGTTTTATGTCAAACATTTAAGAAAAATTAATTAAAATTGCCTACTTGATCGATGTTTTTTGTTAAATATTTATGAAACTTAAAATTACGCAAAGATATAAAGGGAGCAAAGAAGTGAGAAAAAAATTATTATTATTATTATTATTAATATTAATTTTTTACAACAGTTTATTTGATTATGCTAGGTTATAAAAAAAAAAATTTCTAACCCTCTACCCTCCCCCCTTTAAAAAAAAAAAAAAAAAAAAAAAAAAACGATTTTTTTCATCCTTTGTCCTGCGTATTTCCAATTTTAAATATGAAAGTTACATAATATTCTGAATAATAAAGTTTAAATCTACTGTACAATATCAAACGCAAATGGTAATTCCGTCCGGCAACTTATAACTTGAGTTCTGCTGAATGGATTTTGATAGGACTTGCATTATTAGTTAGATAATTTTTCAGGAAAGGCTTTAGCATATACACTGTTAAAAATTTGCAGCATTCTGTTTAGTCATTTGACCGTTTTTAAGGAAAACGGTTACACATCCGTAATTTTACACTATTCTGACCATATTATTGGCCATTTTATGGTCAGAATATAGTTAAATTATGGTTATGAAACCGTTTTCAAAAAACGGTCAAATGACTGGACAGAATGCTGCAAAGTTTTAACAGTGTAGCACATCGTTCTACATTGCTTAGTTTTAAGATTATGGGGGGGGGGATGTGGGGAAAGATCAATAATCAGTCGAACCCGATTATGAAAGATTAGCCTTTTTAAAATGTTCTACTAGACGGATTTTGATGAGACTGAAATTTTGCAGGAGGGTTTTAGTATATTGCGCATCGTTCCACTTTGCTCAGTTTTAAGATTATGGGGAAAAGATCTATAATCAGTCGAACCCGATTATGAAAGATTAGCTTTTTAAAATGTTCTACTGTGCTAATTTTGATGAGACTGAAATTTTGCCGGAGGTTTTAGTATATTGCACATCGTTCCTCTTTGCTCAGTTTTAAGATTATGGGGGAACGATCTATAATCAGTCGAACCCGATTATGAAAGATTAGCCTTTTAAAAAGTTCTACTGTGCTAATTTTGATGAGACTGAAATTTTGCCGAAGGTTTTAGTATATTGCACATCGTCCCTCTTTGCTCACCGTTTTAAGATTATGGGGGAACGATCTATAATCAGTCAAACCCGATTATGAAATATTAGCCTTTTAAAAAGTTCTACTGGGAGAATTTTGATGAGACTGAAATTTTGTCGTAGGTTTTAGTATATTGCACATCGTCCCACTTTGCTCACCGTTTTAAGATTATGGGGGAAAGATCTATAATCAGTCGAATCCGATTATGAAAGATTAGCCTTTTAAAAAGTTCTACTGGTCGGATTTTGATGAGACTGAAATTTTGCAGGAGAGTTTTAGTATATTGCACATCGTTCCACTTTGCTCAGTTTTAAGATTATGGGGGAAAGATCTATAATCAGTCAAACCCGATTATGAAATATTAGCCTTTTAAAAAGTTCTACTGGGAGAATTTTGATGAGACTGAAATTTTGTCGTAGGTTTTAGTATATTGCACATCGTTCCACTTTGCTCACCGTTTTAAGATTATGGGGGAAAGATCTATAATCAGTCGAACCCAATTATGAAAGATTAGCCTTTAAAAAAAATTCTACTGGGCGTATTTTGATGAGGCTGAAATTTGTAGGAGGGTTTTAGTATATTGCACATCGTTCTACTTTGTTTAGTTTTAAGATTATAGGGGAAAGATCTATAATTAGCTGAACCCGAATGAAAGATTAGCCATTTTAACATGTTCTACTGGACGAATTTTGATGAGACGAATTGTTAGTTAGATAATTTAGTTACATGATTTTAATATATTATTGTTCTATCGTTCTTTACAAAATACTACAGTAAAAGATTAACAAAAAAAAATTGGTCCTTAGCAGCCCAAATTTTGTCTAACACATGAGAAAATGTAATAGCGTAATGGCATTCGTATCGTTTTCAGCTGTGTGGAAGGAAATTCCAGATAAAAGCCCGTATTGCCTTAAAATTCAAGGTCAAATTCATCGTATACAGTCGGATCTCGTTATCCCCACACCCGGTTTTCACGTCAGTTTTGCAAAGTCCCGATTTTCTGTATATGATTTTAATGTAAATAAACTCCAGATTTTACGTCGTTGAATAACTTTTAACTCCGGATATCCCGACGGCTTAGGAAAAATGTCCATTTTTCATAATCCATCTTATAAGCACAGAAATTAGCGGTAAGAAATGGCTTAGCCAAACGTTTCACAAAATTGTCTAAAATACCCATTGTGATGAATGAGAAATTTTACTTCAATCCTTTATCTGAATAAATAAACCCACGAATTATGAATGACCACTTAAACTCCAGATAGACTTATCAGTCTACTCGCGGTTGTTTTGTTCTGGTCAGACAGCGCCTTCTTGCGGTTACACGGCGTTTTTCATCCGACTAAAACTGAAGCATTGCATTGCATTGAAACGATCAGAAATTATCTAACATCCATTTCTGAAACAACGAATATTGATCCCAGTTCACTGTATAATGTTGAAAAAAAGAATTGTAGGAAGCACATCCAGGGATAAACAAACCTTAATTCCCTAATAATTCATGTAACAATAAAAAACAAGTCATCATAAATCTGATTTTCATTCTTTTCAATTTTGTCTTTGTGTTTATTTTGCTTAACAAGAATGTTTTATTGCTTAAAACTGCAAGAACAGTTATGAATTTAAAATTGTTTTATATTAATGAAAATTACAGATTTTATAAACATACTTTCCTCCAACTCCGGTCACCGCGACACTCCGCTTTATGACGACACTTTGTTATGGTCATTAGAGTGTCGGGATAACGAGGTTCGATTGTATTTCATTTGATTTAAGGTTCGCTTGGAGAAACTGTCTAGCGTAGCGGATGAAGCTTTCTAGTAGTAAATAAATAAATGTTTTGTCTTCTGATAAAATACGGCTTGAAAAAAAAAAATCTTGAAAATTAAAATTTGTATCGTGCGAATGACAAGTTAATATGAAGTAAAAATCTTTTAAGTCATCAAAATACATTTAATTTGAAATGTATTGATATGGTGCAAGTCTGTGTTATTCTGAAGTTTAAGGATATAATACATTCTATGTCGAATATTTAAATTAAATTACTTAAAATTGTTCCTACTTGATTAATGTTTTCTGATGTTGAATATTTATGAAACTTAAAACTACGTAAAAATATGAAAGAGGATAGGAATTTAAGAAATATGCACAGTGTCTCGAAAATTTTGATGTTACAATATACTTCAAGAGAGGCGGTAAAGAGTCAACTTAGGGCCTAGAAATAAAATTTCCTAACCCCCCCCCCTCCCCCACCCCTCTCCTCAAATATATACTCACATAAAAGGGAGGGGGATTTTAAAAGGAACTACTAATGTTGATTAAATTAAGGAAATTGTATTATTAATTATCAGAAATTGGCTAGTTCTTAACACATTTTTAATGCGTTTAAAGTAGAAGAAAAAAATACATATCAATATTTAGCTTTAAAAAAAAGTTACGCTTTTCGGTTAATATGGAATAGAGTCATAAGGAATATTAAAATTGCAAGAAAAAACACGATTTAAAAGAATAACCAAAATTATTTAATGGGTAAACCTTAGTACACCATCTATAAATCCTCAGATTCTTCGAAAAGTTGTTTCGATTCTTAGACTCGTCTTGAAACAGTTGTCTAGCTGATTTTCCATTTCTATATTACCCAACACACCCTATGGAAAAACAAAACCTCTTCATTCGTCAACAAGTTAGCATTGAGAAAAACGGACTAACACAGCGATAACTATAACTGTTCAACTTTATACTGAACTTGGTTAACATCACTGACAATGAGATTTTATAATTACAGTAGAACTTCTTTTATCCGAAACTCTCTTAACCGAAACTCTTGGTTAACCGAAATCCATCTTCAAAGCTTTTTTTTTTTTTTTTTTTTTTTTACTATCACATTCTTTGTGTGCAAAATCTCTTTTGAAAGCTTTTTTTTTTTTTTTAACTATCATATTCCTTGTGTGCAAGGAATACGATAGTTTTAGATAGATTCCGGACGACGGGTACATATAAATATTTTCGATCCTCTTTCTCAGAATTCCTTTGAATTTATCTTGCATTCCTGTAGCTACGGAGTGGAACGAACAAAGAAACCGAACAAATTAGTAATTGTGAAGTTTTTGAATGTTTTGCAAAAGACTTGGCATGGTTGGAGCAGCAGAAAGAGTGTGATACTGGTGAACTAATAATATTAAAAATTTTCGGGATAGAGCTTCAAAACAAAGGCAGTCGAAACTGCGACAAACAAAACATTGTTTCAAACCCTTGTGAAAGGTACTTAATCTCAAAATTAAAATTCAAGTAATTTATTCTTATTTCTATTGCTTTATTTTTATTAAGCACTAGTTACCGTAATAAGAAATAGCGCATATATTTCTCCTTAATTTTAAAATTGAAGCATTCTCGATTATCCGAAAATTTCGATTTTCCGAAAGAGGGTCAGTCCCAATTACTTCGGATAATCGAGGTTCTACTGTAATACGAATTTTGTAAAATTTGCCTGCAAAAATTGAGAATAAGAGTTTATTTCACCGTGTCGCTCGAACAACAGATATCCAAACAGTACTGAGCACAGTGCCTCATGGAAGTACTAGGAAATCGTATGGCAGAGTTACGCAACACCGTATTGAAGTATTCCATATTGTCCGACCATTCCAGAATACCCGAACTTCCTCTATATATCTTAAACTGCTACAATGAGGTACTCTCATTTCATAAGAAAAAGAAGAAAGAAAAACCATAAACCGAAACATCTTATTACGCATCTCATTTATCGTTTCTAATTTACACATGCGAAAAATAAAATCTGCTATTGGCAAGAACGAAAAAAATGCCATTGTCGAGAAAGAAGACAATGCTTTAGGTGAGATTTACGTCTGGCTAACATAAAAGTACTGGAAAAATGTATTGGTATTCATAAAATATTCACACATTACGGATGTACGGTACGTGCACACGTACGTATGCAACGCTGTCTACCAGAGTCATATTTTGTCGAAATCAGAGTCAAATTATCATCGAGCTTGGCCATATTTTGTAAATTATCACTAAACTAGCAAACCCCGCGGCTTTGCTTGCGTAATAGTTGAAATATGTCAAGTGATATTTACATGACTATTTTTTGTTAGAAGAACACTTTTTGGAATAATTAGAAAATTACAAATTAAGCCACAGTTTGACTAAACTTCATTATAAAAATGCAATAGACAGAAATGAGATTTTAATTAATAAGAAGAACTAAAGCTAATTCCAAATAAATGATAATTTAGAAATATTTTGAGACTTTTATGATTATTTCATACGCTCATTTTAGTATTCGATTGAAGTTATGAATTGTTTAGAAACCATCTTAACACATTTACATCTTAAAATTAACCATCATGTCAAATTCCAAGCTTCTCGTCTAACAGTCTACGACTTCTCTGGTGTTAGTGGCACCAACATAAAATGCCGAAACAGAGTTAAAATAGAATGTCTCGAAAAATGTTGAAACAGAGACTGCCACCATTAATTTGACAACATTTACCTTGAAATCAGTTGGTATTTCCTAATATTCTATAGAAAACGGAATTTAGATTTTTTTAAAAGGCTTTCATGTTGTTCCTGCCAATCAGGTGGTAGTGACACCAGCATAAAATATAGCCCGTAACTGATTAGGGACTATCACTCTTGATTCGCAACCAATAACTTCTGTAATCGGTTTATTATTTCCTGAGATTCCATAGAAATCGTAATTTAGGACTCTTTTAGAATGCTTTTCGCTCCTTCTCTTCGGTTCACCCCTTTTTAATTTCTCATTTATTTTCGACTGTTCTTAGAGAACATTTATATTTTATAAGTAACTACCGTGCTATATTTAAAGTTTCTAGCCTCGCCAGTACCGCAGATATCGCAATTTAGAAAGTTTTTTGCTCCTGTAACCCTCAAGGGGTTGTGGGTCCGACATAAAATATAGCTTATGCTTGAGTACGTTCTATCACCATCAATTTGCAACCACTATGTATGTTTCGTATTTGATACGATTGAATAAAAATCGTAATTTAGAACGCTTTTCGCTCACCTCATCCTTTTAAATTTGGAATTTTCTTTCGACAATTCTTAGAAAGCATTTGCATTTTTGAAGTAATTACCATTCCAAATTTAAAATGTTAGACCGCTCTTTAACACAAAAAATGCAATTTAGAACATTTTTTTTGCTCCTGTAATTCCCAGGCGTTAGTGACAACAACGTAAAATATAGGCTATGTTCGAGCGGGGACTGTCACCATCAATTTGAAACCATTACTTCTGAAATCGGTTTATATTTTCTGAGATTGCGTAGAAATCGCTATTTATAATGTTTTTTAGAACCCTTTTCGTTTATTTTCATCCCGTTTAAATTTCAAATTTTTAAGGAACTCTTCTCAGAGAGCATTTACATCTCATAAGTAATTACCATACCAAATTTCAAGTTACTAGCCCTTTCAGTATTACAAAAAAAATCACAATTTAGAACGTTTTTTAAAATGCAACCGCAAGGAGGTAGTGACGCCGGCATGATGTAGATCTTATATTGGAGCAATGGCTGTCATCATCAATTTCCAAACATTACTTTTGAAATCGGTTGGGTACTTTCTGAGATTGCGTAAAAATCGCCATTTAGAACTTTTTTAGAACTCTTTTCGCGCATTTTCACACTTTTTAAATTTTGATTTTTTTAAGAAATGTTCTTAGAGATCATTAGTATCTTATAATTAACTTCCATTCCAAATTTCATGTTTCTAGGCCCTTCAGTAACACAAAAATTGCATTTTCGAACGTATTTTTGCTCCTGTATCCCCTCTGGGGGTAGTGGCACCGACATAAAATGTAGCCTACGTTAGAGCAAGGGTTGCCACCATTATTTTTGAAATCGGGATGGTACTTTTTGAGATTGCGTAAAAATCGCCCTTTAGAACGTTTTTTAGAACACTTTTTGCGCATTTTCACCCCTTTTAAATTTCGATTTTTTTAAGAAATGTTCTTAGAGATCATTTATATCTAATAAGTAACTACGATGCCAAATTCCATGTATCTGGACCCTTCATTAACACCAAAAATCACAATTTCGAACGTTTTTTTTGCTCCTGCACCCGCTTTTGGGGTAGTGGCACCGACATAAAATGTCGCCTATGTTGGAGCAAGGGTTGTCACCATCATTTTGACACCATTATTTTTTAAATCAGTTTGGTACTTCCTGAAATTGCGTAAAAATCGCCATTTAGAACGTTTTTTAGAACGCTTTTCGCGCATTTTGACCCCTTTTTAATTTCGATTTTTTTAAGAAATGTCCTTAGAGATCATTAGTATCTTATAATTAACTTCTATTCCAAATTTCATGTTTCTAGGACCTTCAGTAACACAAAAATCGCATTTTTAGAATGTTTTTTGCTCCTGCACCTCTTTTTGGCCAGTGGCACGGACATATAGCCTATGTTCTAAGTTGGACTAACACCATCATTTTGATACCATTACTTTTAGAATCGGTTCAGTAGTTCCAGAGCTTACCTCCTACAAATAAACAATTTTTACCTCTTTATAATATCAGTTTCGATTTGGGGCAAAAATAAGTCGCCATAAATGCACCAACTTAGCGATAGCTGACTAATTTCTCGAAATTAACATTCAAATTCGGTATTGGCGAAAACTGGGAATCCTCTATAATCGCGAAATTTAGTTTTGGTGTTTTCACGTGAAGTTAGACAAAATTTTTAAACCAAAGAATAGAACGGTTCAGGCAGGAAGGACGCTTTTTTTATAGTCAGTTCGATTTACAACGCACTTTATTTACAGCAATTTTATGGTATCCCATTGGGTTTCAAAAGCCAATTTTTGGAGAATATTACATAATTAGGGTTTCGTTCATCTGACGAAACCCTATTCGTCTCGCTCCTCTGTCTGTCTGTCCGTCCGTCTGTCTGTCCGTCACAGAGCCCGTTCTCAGAAACTATACATGTTAGAGACTTGAAATTTTGGGTACTTATAGCTGAACACCTCACATCAAACAACAAATCATAAAATTTTGAAAAAGTTCGTAATTAACCTAATTACGGGCTAATTAAATTCTAAAATTAACCAATCAACCCTTTGAATGCAGGTGCGAACACACGTTATCGAAATCCTCCCCAGTTTCTCCTAAGGGTTGCCAGTAAATTCGGCGGATGCTCCGTCAAATCAGCCGGTGCAGGGTTACCACGGAGTAATTTAAGCAATAAATGAAGTGGACCTTTAAAAATCAAAATCGGAGCTGCCGAAGTATCGGTCGTACAAATTCGTAACAGGTGTAGAAATACGCGGAAAAAATTCTACTTTATTTTGGTATAAATTTCAAATTTCTGTGTAGGATAGAACGCAAAAAAATCCACTAAAAATCGATCGATAAAAATTTAATTTCTGTGTTTGGAAAGACAATGAAAACAGATTTCCATTCATCGGAAGGCAGCTGTCGTCATCTCTCGACATATCGGCGCGGGAGAAATTTAAGGGGAGGAAAGTCTAATACGAAATTTAAACTTTTTAAATATTAAATTTTTCGATTAAATTTTTTGACATCCGGGCTGGAAATTTCTCGCAGATTTCATACATACCCGTTTCAAAGAAATAGCTTCATTACGAGCTGAGATATTAATTATTATTTTATTAATTCCTTTTATTTCCATCAAATGCCAGATTAAGATGGAGGCACGTGCTTTTTAACGGAGATTTCATTTAAATTAGGAAATCTAACAATTTGCGTGGGGTGTTTCGACGGCGCGCTAAAAAGTTTATAGGTTTATAAGTGTTCATCCCACTATTTCCGAATAGCAATTTCAGGAAATATCTTAAATTATTGTTTAAGACCGCCACTCGATGTGTTCCAAACTTTAAGATACTTTATAACACATAAGAAAAAGTGTAAAAAAGAATGGAGTGTGATATTTCGAGGAGTGGAGGGGGGGGGGGGGGGCTAGATTTATTTATTAAATCTTAGTGTTTGTTATCGCAAAAAATGTTTTAAATTGTTGGTTAAGACTGCACCGCCACTCTCCCGACCATGTATCTACGGAGAGATTGCGCAAAGGAGTTTCGTTCAGATATGCTTTTGTTTAGAATAGAGTGCGCTCCCTGGTGGTGGAATGCGGAACTAACGTTACGCGATTTTGTTAAAATTAGGAAATATAACACGGCGATCCGATTGCAACTTTAAGATACTTCATGACACATAATAAAAAGCTTATAAAATAATGGTGCATGCAATTTCCTGTGAAGGGAGGGCGGGGGAGGGGCGCTGGATTTCTTTTTAAAAAATTAGCGTTTACGACCTTTTTAGACGTCGTTTTTTGAGGACTATGATATATTCAGACACGTGCTGCTTATGAAATTTAAAAATGTCAAAATTTTAGTTACCACTATTTCCGAATAGTACTTTCAGCAAATTTCTTAATTTCTCGCTTAAGGCCGCCACCAACTCGAGTAACACATCCACTGATAGGTTGTTTAACAGAGTTTCGATCTGATACACTTTTGTTATGAATAGTGTGCGCTCCCTGGTGGTGGAATTTGCAACTAACATAACGCAATTTTTGTTAAAATTATGAAATCTAACAAGTCGATCTGCTGGAAACTTTGACATAGTTCATAACCAGTGGCGTGGCGTGAAAATTTTCGGTGGTCATCGCAATTATTTAAGTTTATGGTGAAAAATTATTAACTCTAAAATTCAATGTTTGAATGTTCAAAAAAGAAACTTTAAATCTTACCTTCACTTATACATGAACTCCAAATGTTCTGCTAAAACTGGATCGTAGAGTTTTAAAAGCTTATTAAGAGTTTTAAAATATTGCTTGGTCATCGCCGCATCCAGCGATGACCGGACGCCACGCCACTGTTCATAACACATAATAAAAGGCTTATAAAACAATGTTCCGTGCAATTTCCTGGGGCGCCTACCTATCTCGGGTGCTATAGATCCGATCCCCTCGACTAATATACCTACGGATAGGTTGTAAAACGGAGTTTCCTTTGGATAGAGGTTTGTGTAGAATAGAATGCGCCCCCTGGTTGCGAAATGTGGAACTAACAGATTTCGCAAAAGGATAAAGTGTGTTGAAAGGAATATTAAACGAAACCCTCTGTGCGATCTGTGATCACACTTACCCACTTGTTTTTATTGTATTATTTGAAAGACTCTAAATTTAGCTATACACAGCGGTTTGTGTTTTCTTCATATCACTCACCCGCAAGAAAAGTGTCATATTTCGACAAAATATTTTTCCACAGGAAAGGCAAAAGAAGGTTGTAGCATGTTTTTGCTAATTATAGCACTTAAAAGGCTATACTAGTCACGCGAAAAAACTCGAACGGTAATGTCAAACACATGGGAGAAACCTTTACAAATTTCTTTCGTTTGCATTTTAATAATTTTAAAAGATTTTCTTTCTTTTATCTTTACATGAAGAGAGTATTGGATTCGTGAAATTTTTCGAATTCCGGTTTTGGACGGATTTATACGTTTTAGGGGTCAGGGATGCCGAAAAACATGGTTTTACAAAATGTCTGTCTGTGAGTCTGTGTGTGGTGCAAATTTTGTGTGTACTCTATCTCAAGAATTAATGAATGGAATTTAATAAAACTTTATATTCAGTTAGTCTCTCTGATACAAATGGGTGCTGATTACTTTTTGGTGTAAATCGCCCAGCAGGTAGCGCTGCTATGCTGCATTATTCATTATTTCCACAATGACTATATCTCAAGAACTAAAGTACGGGTTTTCATAAAACTTCAGTTTCAGTTAGTCCTTGATATAATGTGGTGCTGATAACTCTTTGGTGTAAATCGCCCAATAGGTGGCACTGCTATGCTGCATTATTCATGATTATTGCAATAGCTCTATCTCAAGAACTAATGCACGAATTTTAATCAATCTTCAGATTCTGTTAGTCCAGGATATAAATTAGTGTTGTTTAGTTTTTGGTGTAAATCTCCCAACAGGTGGCGCTACTATGCTGCATTTTTCCCAATTTCCGCAATAGCTGTATCTCACTCAAGAACTAATGCATGAAATTTCATGAAACTTTAGATTAAGCTAGTTCCTGGTAAGATTTTGGTGTAAACTGCTCAACAGATGCCACTGCTATGACGAACTTTTCACGATTTCCGCAATAGCTCTATCTCAAAAATAATGCACGGATTTTCATCAAACTTCAGATTCAGCTAAAACTTGACATAAGTTATTGCTGATTAGATTTTGGTGTAAATCACCTAACCGATGGCGGTGCTATGCTGCATTGTTCAGGAAGCATTAATATGCATGAGATAGAAGAAAGTTTTGGGATTGCCACATCCGACTAGTTTTATTTATTTATTTATTTATTGCATAGGATATTTGAGATTGATATCTAACGTTGTGCTTTTGTACTTTTTCAATTTAGATAATAGCTTTTTAATATGCGAACTTTTTCACTTTTGGAACCTGTTAGAACATTCTGAAAGCGAAACTATCTTCATATATAAAAAAAAAAAAAAAAAAAAAAAAAAAAAAAAACCTGTAATCAAAATCGAAAAGTACAAACGCAGAAAAAAATATTAAAAAGCAAGCGAAAATTCTGAAGAGATTTTCCCCATAGGTTTAACATTAGCATTCTCGTTTTTCGCGTGACTAATATAAGCTCTTAACTCTGCATGCAGTAGTAAATACGTGCATAAAAACGTAAACCCTTAAGAATGAAGACGTAAATTAAGTTTGGAGGGTTGAGTAATTTTACCTCCCTACATAATTTGCCCCCCTCCTGTGGTGACGAATGAACATACAGCGTAATAAAGCTATTTTCCAGATAACTACGCTTAAAAAAACTTTTCCTATAGCGTAAGACGCACCTATGGCATTACCTAATACTACTGAAATAAAATGCAAAATGAATGTTTGCGAGTTGTGTCATTTGTCTTGCGAGTGAGCGATATGTTCGTCGGAACCGTAGGTATGGCTTTTTAGTTTTAGTTCTCAAACCAGAATCGCATATTGAGGTAACCGGAGTTGTAATACACACAAGTAAAAAAAATATCATCTAATATTGAGATTAAGGAAGATACACATAGAAATCAGGAGATTTTTAATAACTTTAGGTGAATATTTCTAATAGGTTTTCAGAAATAAAAACTTTAAATGCGTTTTCTGAAAACGATGATTTTCATGAACAACCACTTACGAAAAGCCGTTCTATTTCCAAAAATGAGGTCTATATTTATGTAAAAAGCATCGCCTACTATTTATGTGATGTAACTGCAATGAACTTTCGGTTTAAATATCTGAGAATTTTCTAAAATTTTACAGCTATTTTTATAAATTAACATGCAGAATATACATGAAAAATTACTAAAGTGATAATTTGAATGGATATATCTCTGGAAAATTTTATTTTTCGTTTAGATTGTAGTTTATGACATTCTTAGTAACTCGAATTGTATACTTATGGAAAACAATTAGTAAACTATTATTATTTTTGTCGTGAGGATATTTTTGGTAAGTATCAAACTGTATCAGTTTTGCTTAAAATATCACAATTCAAAAGAAATTGCATCAAAATAATTTATTTAATAAATGAAATTTTCTTTTTATGTACTAATTTATTTGAAACAATCAATATTATACTAAATTTTGCTTTATTAAAAAATGGGCGGCAAACGTAGTGTGCGACCTTAAGTAACTTCTGATTAATTTTACTTTAAAAAATTTAAAATACATGGATGAATTCAATGCTCGTGAAGACAAACATGACATGTTTGAATCGCAATAACATTTACTCACAGTAATTTGATTTCGAAGCTTACGAATACAGTAGAGTCCCGATTATCCGACTCTCGCTTAACCGAATTTCCGCTTTAACCGAGTTATTTTCTTCTGATGGACTGATGACTTCCATTATTATGAAATGGCCATTATGTATGAAGTGTTAGGTGAAGATGAAAGTGTAGCCGTAAAAGTCAAAATTCTAACTTTTTATGTCTGATTCTTTCATATTCACCTAGCACTTCATTTATAATGGTTGTTTCATAATAATGGAAGCCATCAATCTATCAGAAGAAAATGATCTATTCCAAAGGTATAAGTTCGATTGAAAAAAGTATTTAATACTTTGAGCAGAAAAAAGAGGCTACACCTGCAATTTTCATCAACACTAAAAGAATCAGCTGCCGATTTGTACGTTTTTTTTACCTCTAAAATTTTATATAAATATTTGCCCTATTTAATCATTGACAATTGTTAGATTTCGGCGATTGAATTAGGCAAAATTTACTGGTGGTAAGAAAAATCTTAGCAATTGGTAGCTATGCAGTACCGTAATACTGCAGCAAAACTGGCATTCAACAAACAGAAAACTATCAAGGGCTTTTTCAAATAAACAATTTCATTCCCCGTTTTCTTAAAAATAACGGAAATGTACATCAAAGAAATGTTGCTAGCACCATAAAAATGAATGAATTAAGTGAAAATTTATATTTCATCTCCTTAGTGTGCGACGATTTGTGTAAATCCGGTTTATCCGAGATTTTTGCTTATCCGAGGTGAGCTTGGTCCATATTAACTCGGATAATCGAGACTCTACTGATTAACATATGATTGCATATCTTCGGATA
This sequence comes from Maratus speciosus, assembly GCA_963932465.1. Classification (NCBI taxonomy): domain Eukaryota; kingdom Metazoa; phylum Arthropoda; class Arachnida; order Araneae; family Salticidae; genus Maratus; species Maratus speciosus. The sequence continues at coordinate 89,652,570 of OZ010786.1, read as the reverse complement.
AAAGTGCCGCAGGTAGACATCGTTATTAAACAAGTTTCCGATGGTCATTAGCATCATTTTTAGGATAATTTAAATAGCTGACCTCTTCCAGACTGTTCGCGGACATTTCCAGACAAAAGAAATCGATCTTAGCAGCAAATTGTTTGTTTGATTTTGTTCCTGCATTGAAAAAAGACAAAAATTTTGTTAATCTACGAAAATATAATATAGCTGCGTACGAAAATATACAATAATTTATTTCGATCTTTAGAAATCTCACAAACTAATATATTTCCGAGATTTAAAGAAGCATTTATAAAAACGAGACTTGTTTTGCTGCCACTGATTTTCGGAAATGTTTACGAGTAATTTTTATAGCGTACTAGCTGTTTAACCCGCTTTACGCACTTGAGTTCGTGAATTTAATTCTAAAACCAAAATTAAAAATAACTATTCGATTTAGTAAAATATTTTTCTACTACTGCGCGTTTTTTTAATAAAATTTAATTTATCATGTTACTATGGCAGCAGACGAAAAAACAATATATTTTTAATAAGGGAATAAATAGAATAAAAAGTTTTGCTGATGTTTGTGATAAAATGTTTGTCTTTATTAAAAAAAATTGTAATAATTAAGCGCAATTAAATAATCTCTAATTATTTGCATGTGAGGTAAAAGAATTGTCGTAATACCCGCTACAGCTTTTTAGTATTGCAGCGTGGCGTATGTAATATGTATATCTCACATCGGTTAAAGAACTCGCGCGATTACGGGTTCAACACACACACAAAAAAAGATTTTATTGTGAATTTATAATTGTTGGCAGCTGCTATAACGAAAAATGTTTAAATGTGATAGGAAAATGCTGTTAAATGGGTGGTTTTTTATTAATTAAAAGTTAACTATAAATTATTTCGCTTCCGGATTCCATTAGTTGCCTTGGCCGTGTTTTAATACACATGTACATAATATTTCACAATTCTGGCTTCCAAACTGTGGATTTGTATAGCATTGCAGACAGACACACAGACAAATTTTCATTTTTAGATATTAGATTAATCAGTTTTCTCAAACCGGAACAACAGTTTTTAAGGTGCTATCCATCCTTAATTAAAAAATTTCAGCTGCGTAACGGTATTTATACATGCAAAAGTAACAAAATAATATTAATTTAGATATTGTTGTTAATGCTGTTATCATATTTGTCTGTAAAACATGCGTGTTGGAAATAAAAATATTTACTTGAAAATTAATAGCATAATAGAAACAAACAACAACAACATAATGTTGAAAAATGTTTGACAAAACCCCCTTTTTTAATTCCAAGATTGGGTTTGATATTGTTATCGAACAAAAGATAGACAGATTCAAGTGTGAGGAACCCCGAAAGTTGATCGGATCCAAGACTCCAGTGTCTTCAGGCTCCTATCCGTGCATGCGAAGACACTCGCGAGCTAATGCTAAACCTATGGGGAGGTTATTTTTTAATACCTCGTTTGCATTTCGACATTTTTAAATATTTTTTATTTTTTTGTATTGGATAGCCGAGGTCCATCTCTACATCGCTCCTTTTTTACTTTTTCGATTATAGCTGCAGATATTTTTTAGAATGACACTGTCATTTTCGGAACCGGTTTCGAAAGTGAAACTAACTTTATAAAAAATATCTGCAATTTTATTAACAAATTCCAAATTCTCAATAAATAACTATATGCGCTACATTTCAATGAATGACATATTCGTTAAATTCAGTAAACTTTAACTTTTGTGTTTTGTACAATGCTAATATCTGGCGGATTTTTTATTCAGAAATTCCAAATTCTCAATAGATAACTATATTCGCTACATTTCAGTAAATGACATATTCCGAAATTTCAAATTCCTAGCAGAAATTTTGAATATAAATTTTCCTTTTATTTTGTTCACGGAATATCTATCACTATATAAAGCAAAAATAACTTTAAAAAAATTCTGGTGAGAATTTGGAATTTTCGAATGAAACAAAATTTTACAACATGGGTCCAGTATAGTTACTTTTAATATTATTAATGTAAAAGTAACTTTTTCCCAAAATTGAAAAATAAAATTCGGACTCGAACGAGCTAAGAGGGTCCCATTTCAGCTGTATCACTTTCATAAAATTTCGAGTACGTGTGTGAAATTTCGCAAACCCCTTCCTCTCTCAGCCAGACCAAAGCCGCCTCAAGACTACAAGCCAGACACGCCCTTCATCCCCCCACATGTGACGTCACAGCCCGGGGCTGGCTAACTGCCAACGCGCCAGCCCCGAACATTTGAATTTTGTATCTTACTATTTTACGTGCACGTGCGTTTTACTTAGCCTAATAACATATTTTTTTCAAGGTAAGTTTTATTTTCAAATCATATTTATATGCTATCAGCACAAGTTTTATTTCTTGTGTTCAAAATCTTTTATTTTTAATTTCTTTGAAATAAATTAACTAGCAAATCCTAGTGCGATTCTATCAATAATACCGTATCTCAAAACGAAACGATATTATTGTAGTTCTGTTTCTTTCCACATAGAGCAATAATTTAAAATGGCAAACATCCCCAAATCGTGTCAAGACTTGTATCATTTAATTTGTATCTTGTCAAAACAATAACAATAAATAAAATTATTATTCTATAATTATAAATTTACTTTTAGATCTAGTCAGGAAATACTTTTCATCTCATAAAAATTGATTATTTTAAGCTTAAAAGATGTGAACAAGCATTTAAGAACCCACACAACATTATTTTGGAAATGAAATATTTTCGTGGAAGGTTTTTGTGGTTTTCGATGTTTTTTTTTTTATCAGCTATTACCTAAACATTCGAGGAAAATGAACATAAATTAGGAATATTTTAACTCCAATTGATGAAAGTCTTTTTTTTCTTTCTTTTACTTTTCTCTTCATATGTCAATACATTTAAAAAAAAAATCTATTGCTTGTACCTTGCATAATATATCAAACGAATACAAAACTAAATAATAATTTTCTGTTTCATGAACTTGTGTTGTTTTAGTATTATGACAGTTTTATGTTTTTTAATTTAATGGATTTTATGTGAAAATTACCCATTTCTGATAAGTAAAGTTTACAGTACGAAAATTTATTTATAACTTATATTACTGTATAATTTCAAGCCCAATTAAAAATAAAAATAGAACACAACTTGAATTTGTTTTCATTTAACATTCACTTTTCTTCCACTTTAATTTAATTTTTAAATGTGGGTTTTGATTGGCACACTTATTGTTATTTATTTATTTTGAAATAATTGAAAGCAAAATAATTCAATTTATGTGTTTAAACTACAAATTTACATATATATATATATATATATATATATATATATATATATATATATATATATATGTATGTATATATATATGTAATAATGTATAATGCCTTGTTTTTGAATATATACCAAATAGATAATTGATATTGTTTCTAAATTTCAAAGTAGAATAAATAATAAAAACTGTCTACTAAAATAAATTTAATACTTGGGATTTTTTTTTAAATTAACGAACGAATTTTCTTTAATGTATCTTTAATTCTGATGCACATTTTCATTGACACAGTGATATTGTTTCATAAATATTGTTTTTGTGTTATCGTTATTATTGTTTCGAGTGATCGAAATTGATTAAAAAGCACTTAATTAGCGTCTTTAAACTATAAGTTTTTATTTTTTTCCCCATATGCTGTGATAATAAGTTGAAATATGGAGGAAAGAATTAATGTTTTAAATAACGCATGTGCTCTCCACGGCTGATCTAAGCCCCGCGTCGTGACGTCATGAAACCTTGTGTTTGGCTTGTAGTCTTGAGGCGGCTTTGGCCAGACTGAATAGGCGCCAGTGATCCCAGATCACGTGGTGTGACTAGAGAATTAATATTAAAAAACATTTTTTACTCTTTTTCTTTTAGTTTAGTTTTATTGTGAATGTGAATCTTGAACGCAGCAGGTCGATTGCGAATATGTATGTTTTTTTTTTGTCTTGTTCTTCTAATAGAAGAAATGATGTTTTCATTTTAAAAGGGAAATTTATTTTCGAATATGAAATCATGCTATTTTCTTGGCTTCTTTATCGAAGAAAATAATTGTTGAAATTTCAATAACACATTATCTTGGATTCCCAGTGAGGAATGACAAATATTATCCAAATGTTTTCGTTGTAAATATTGTATATAGTTAATTGTGTAAAAAATAGAATTCTCAAAGTTTTTTATATTCCTGTGCTTATTTATATTGAACAACACCTGCGCCACTTTCAGTCGTGAAATATGCTTGATTACTTTAATGTGATTTAACAAGAATCGTGAATTTTTCATCTAAGCTCTCCCAACTTGGATTTAAATTAAGAATAACGTGAAACTAGTGAAAAACATGAAGATTATTCTTTATAACGTGTGAACTGACAGACATAAAAAACCAAAGTCATGAAAACGTTTTAACCCAGTTGAAGAGTGAGTCAGGTTACTTAAAGGGAATGAATCAGCTCAAAATGCGTAAAATTATGACGCAAATATGTAAAAAAAATTTTTTACGAAGCTGCCTTTTTTTTTTTTAACGCAGAAAGATAAATAAAGGCTATTTCTAGTTTTCTTCACCATATTTGCAAACATGCCAGGAAAAAAAAAATTAGTAACAGACTGCAGAGGTGAAAGCCAGAAGACCGTATAACTCGTATCTGGAAAGGGTTACAAAAATTTTAATGGTGCAAAATAACATTGAAAGTTAGAAAAAGACAAACAAACCAAGAGCAAAAATTAATGCATCATGACATTATGAGACATCTTCCAACGCTAACCGAATATTGTTAAGAAATTTCATCTTTGTTCATACAGTAGACTATCTGAAATCCGCACAGATTGGGACCAGGGTTTGTGCAGATTTTAGAATTTTGTGGATTTCTAGTCACTATTTCGTTTACATTTTTAAAACAGTAATTTGAATGTAATAATGCACTTGAAATCATAATGAATGCTTACAATAAAGTGATGAATTAAAATAATTAAGTAAAGTATTAAAGTAAAATAATAAAAATTAAGAAAATTTAAAAAATGATTAAAATATTAAAAGTATAGTTCAAGTAAAAAATAATGCATAGCTAAATATGCATACGCATAATAATGATGAGATAATTTTTCCATAAATTAGTCAAACTCGCCCTCATAAAAGGTACACAAATTAATTTACATAAAAATCGTAAAATAAGAAAGTTTTATTTCATGTTTAGCTAACCTTATTAATAAAAGAAGCTAGATTAATACATAAATGTATTTGGGAAAACAAACCACAATCGCCATTGATATTAGTGCTATCTTGAATTTTTTCGGAAGTTTATTTATACTTCCTTCATGAAAAAGCACGAGTTCAAACATATTACCGCAATTACATATTAAAATGTGCACAAAATGATATTAAAAAAATCGTTATAGAGTTTGCATTAGAACTTTTAATCTTTAATTACTCAGATTGCGGATCGAATTTAAAAAATCGTGTCACATTACGACCTCTGTCTTAAATCTATGTTTGTGGTAAATTACATTGTAAATTATCGAGCCATTACCAAGAAATCTTGTCCATTTCACAGTCAGATTGGAGTGGATACATTGGAAGCTTCTCTTGTCTTAAAATTACGAAACGTCTAAGTGGTCTGTCTGTAGCTTAAACTAACTCCCAAAACAACACTTCCCCCAAAACAACTTAAGACTGTTCTTAACTGCTCTGCTCCAACAAGCGCAAAACGTTTTGACACATTTACAAATTCATTTTTTAACTGAAAGATATAAATTGGAAAGCCTGGCCATGGAAGCGATTCGGTACTGAACTGTGTTTTGATCAATAAATTATCTATTGAGTTATAAGCGATTTTGATCACGTGACAAACACGTTTTTCGCCCGCTCTTGACTGGTTATTCTACTTTCGCGCGGAAATTCCGTTCAAAACGTCCATTTTGACACTATTTTCTAAAAGATCTATTGCGTTTGCAAAGAAAAAAAAAAAAAAAAAAAAAAAAAAAAAAAAAAAAAAAACAGCTTAATTACATACTTTCTGAACAACAACATCAGCTAGTTTCATTCATTTTCGAACAAAAATAAATTAAAACTTATGTCAGAAAGGTGCCCTTTTGGATTTGAGAACACATTTAAGGCTGATCGTCACTCAGTTTCCGAATTCCTCTCGGTAATGTTAAGTCTATGGGCGTTTGTTGCATTCTTATGTTTAAAATATCGCCTCGGGATATGAATATTTTAAATTTCAGTTTTCTGTGTACCCTTCTTAAAGGCTGTCTCTTTTTTTCTTACTTCTCCAAATATTTCTAAAATCTATCCTAAATTTAATATTTTATGCATTAAAAGCTGGTGAGATGGGAGTAAAATTTTAACAATTCATATAAAATTAAGCATAGGTTTTAGAAATATTTTGAGAACTAAGAAAAAAAAAAGAGACATCCTTTAAGAAGAATACACAGAAAAAAGAAGTTAAAAATATTCACTTCCCGAGAAGATATTTTAAATATAGGAATGCATCAAATGCCCGCATAGACTTAATATTACCGAGGGGAATTCAGAAACTGAGAGACGAGCAGCCTTAAGTGGGTTGTAAACAAAAATATTTTTTAACAGAGTTGTATGTAAAATAAAGAGATATGAAAGTATATTTTAGAAACAAACAGGGAAAGACAATTTAAATTAATAATAGTTTTACAAGCACTTGTATGAAAAGATACGTATACCCCTAGATGCTTAGTGGGTTAAGGGGACAAAATTCAACCAAAAAGTCGATTTTTATTTTTTTATATCATTAAATAGTTTAAACTTTTATCTTCCCCACGATGTGTCACACATGTTTATGTATTAAAAAAAGAAGTGTTGGAATTATTCATTCTTTCTAAGAGTACTTCACAGCTTAATGGGCCATTTAAATCTTTAATTGACTTTTTCTCAAAACTTGGATTTTTCATGTTTATGTTTCTGTTTTTTCCATATCTATTAAACTTAACAACTCAGATTTTTTTAATACTTATATTATGTTATATTGTATACTTTAGCACAGGGATTTAATGATTTGTTGAGAATTATTTATTTTAGGCAGTGAAATCTTACCAAAAATGCTAATTTAAAAATGTCTTTCAATAAATAATTAATAATTAATTTTCAGTTTCACTTAGAAAGAAAATGGTTTGTTAAAATACATAAATCATATTATTCTAACTACTCTAAAAAATTTACACTTCTATCTTTCACCATTTCTGAGAAAAAGGTACATAAAGTTAGTGAATTTAACATGGCGGAGATAGGGCTTTCCCGGTCCCCTTAAGAGGGCAATAGGAGCTTCACAAAGTGTGGAAAAGTGTGACAACGGGGTGGGGGATGGGTTAATTAATTATCACTTCACATTTAAAATATGAAAACATTCAGGTAGGTGTTATTTTGAAGCAGCATAATAAAGTACATCAAACATTATTAATTTAAAAATACAACAACAACAACAACAACAACAACAACAACAAATAGATTTATTTGTTGTCAAGATATTTCGTTTATCGACTTAAAAAAGACTGCTTGGAGAAAATCGCGTTTAAAGTTTTGCAACAAGTACCATTCGCTCATGTACTCTGCGACAAGAATAGCTAAGATTTCTATATATGTTTAATTTTTAAAAACGGCTTCGTATCGAGAGAACATTTGTGAAATGTTAGACAATCAGAAAATGGGAAAAAGTGCATCTTTGAAGACAAAAAACTCCCAAAACCCTTTAAGCTAAACTATATACTTTACAAAAGATTTGTTTTTCTATTCTTCCTGTTTCACGCGATAAGAATAGATTTATGCTACAAACATGGTTTCGAAACTAAACACAGATGATAACAGTAATATTACATTTCAAGTAACAGGTACATCTTGACAGCGATCTTTTCTCGCCTGAGTAAGGTATCATGTAGATATGTATGCTTAACCCTATATTTAATGTCAACGAGGATCACGGTTACAGATTTAACTCAAACTTTACAAATAATGTTATCATGTGTCAGTAATCCTATCGTCGCTAATCATAGATAGAGAGATAGATGTATATGCGTCATTTATCGCGCATTAGCGCATTTTATTCTATGAAGTAATTCTTAAATATTCTGCGTTTACAGTTAAAAATGAGTCATATTAATTGATCATGTGATATCATGATATGTTTGATAAAGTTGTATATGTATTACAAAACATTTTCCATTAATTCAGTATGTGAAGATGTTTGTATTTTGAACAACAGAGGAACAAACAAACAAACAAAATAAAAGGTGTATTCAGGACAAGGACGATTGCAATTAATCTTTCATTAATTATTAATTAATAATGATAATGATGACAGACAAAATTAAAATAGGATAAAAAAATTAAGGTTTTCTTATAAATTAAAGCAAATCTTTCTAATATTACTGAAATTTTACGTATTGTCTAATGGTTTGTATTTGTTTTTTCTTGTCTGTATTATTTCAATTATCTATGAAAATTTATTTGAAATAAGCAAGCACATATGAGTAAAAAAATCTCTCTATTCTAAAAAAAAGTAACAACCGCTGTCACCGCCGCCGCCGGTTTTGAATTTTTTGTGACTGGAGGTCTTTCTTTGTTAATATTAAGGAAAATAATGCATACAAAAATATGAAAATCGGTAGTATTATACAGAAATGTTTGATAAACATGCTGATGCAGACAGTTTTCAAATCGAAGAATTATTTTAAGAGATATTTAATGCTAAAGTTGGACAAAATCGTTCCACTAAAAAAGTTTTATAGGAGCAAAAACTATTCATGGGAATTTAATCATTTTTAGATCATTTTATACGTTATAATTTCCCGGTGTGCAGAATTAATTTATTTTTGTAACTTGACTCATTTTTCGAGGTTTTATTTCTATTTTAAATTCAAATTTTCAGCATTTCGAGAGATATTTTTTACTTTATTTTAGAAAACTAGGGGGCTCGGGCCCCTACGAGCTACGCTCGCCAACCCCCGTCCAGACACCGCAGACTCTAAATGCACGCTAATTTGATCGGCTTTAAAAAAAATTTCGAAATATTGAATTATAATTTAAAAAACAGTGGCGATCTCCCTATAAACGAATTTCTATTCATTTCTCTTTGATTGGGGAATTTTAACGCAAAATCCGCTGCGGTACTACTTGATTATCCCGTCGACCAATTTCGCCAAATTATATAAATCGCCAAACCGCTCGCCAAATTATACAAATTGACATAATTTTTATTTTAAATAATGAAAGAACAAATAAATTAGTACAACATTAATAAAAATACAAATAAAACGTCGAAATAAAAATAACTTGATGACGTAGACACGTGTAACAACATTTCAAAATAAGCTAATATAAAAGGAATTAAGTAAGCAGAGTCTTTGTCTCCTGGTATTTTTTAACAAAGCGAAAAGAAAGTTCTTTTAAATGAGACATTTTAAATTAATCGTTTTTAATCTGACGTAATTTTTACCAAGCTATTCTTTCTCTTTTAAATATTCACGTGAAAATACTTTTGTTAGAAATGAAATATTATTTGCGCTTTCCTAACAAAAATAGTTGAAAAGTACCCTCTCAAAATATCAAATAAATGTCTAGCGCAATTTTTAAATTTAAACCGTTTTGCAATATTGTTTTGTGTTCGTTTTATGTAATAACTGTAATGTGACGTAAATATGACGTAATTTCTCCTGTTTAAGACTTCTAACGCATGTTAATAAATTTATTATTTTACAAATTCCTTTCTCTCTTAAAATTCACATGTAATTATAGTTTTTATGACGTAATTTTTAATAAGTTCCTGCTTTTTGTACATAATTATTTAATTCTAATTCCAAATGTTTTTTTTTTCTGTTTATAATAGTCACGTGTAAATAAATTTTTACTTTATTTACACGTATATATATATATTTTTTTTTTTTGAAGCAAACATTATTGCTTCCGCTGTTTATACAGTTGGCAACAGTTTAAATTAATATCACTTTCTAAAATCTGTAAAAAATATCTCTAGAAATGCTGAAAATTTGAATTTAAAATAGAAATAAAACCTCAAAAAATGAGTCAAAATAAAAAAATTAATGCAATCTGCAGTCCGGCAAATTCTAACGCATAAAATGATCTAAAAATGATTACACTGCCATGTATAATTTTTGCTGCTATAAAACTTTTTTAGTGGAACTTTTTTGTCCAACTTTAGCATTAAATATCTCTTAAAATAATTCTTCGATTTGAAAACTGTCTGCTTCAGCGTGTTTATCAAACATTTCTGTATAAAACCACCGATTTTCATATTTTTGTATGCATTATTTTTCTTAATATTAACGAAGAAAGACCTCCAGTCACAAAAAATTCAAAACTGGCGGCGGCGGCGGTGACAGCGGTAGTTACTTTTTTTTAGAATAGAGAGATTGTACTAATTTAACCTGTTGCCAACTGTATAAACAACGGAAACAATAATGTTTGCTTCAAATTAAAAATTTATTTACACATGACTATTATAAATAGAAAAGATACTTTCAAATTAAAATTAAATAATTGCGTATAAAAAGCAGGAACTTTTTGAAAATTACGTAATAAGAAGTATACACGTGAATTTTAAAAGAGAAAGGATATTGTAAAATAATAAATTCATTAACATGCGTTAGAAGTCTTAAATAGGAGAAATTACGTCATATTTATGTCACATTACAGTTATTACATAAAATGAACACAAAATAATATTGCAAAACAGTTTAAATTTAGAAATTGCGCTAGACATTTATTTGATATTTTGAGAGGATCTTTTCAATTATTTTTGTTAGGAAAGCGCAAAAAATATTTAATTTCTAACAAAAGTATTTTCACGTGAATATTTAAAAGAGAAAGAATAGCTTGGTCAAAATTACGTCAGATTAAAAACGATTAATTTAAAATGTCTCATTTAAAAGAACTTTCTTTTCGCTTTGTTAAAAAATACCAGGAGACAAAGACTCTGTTTACTTAATTCCTTTTATATTAACTTATTTTGAAATGTTGTTACACGTGTCTACGTCATCAAGTTATTTTTATTTCCACGTTTTATTTGCATTTTTATTAATGTTGTACTAATTTATTTGTTCTTTCGTTATTTAAAATAAAAATTATGTTAATTTGTATAATTTGGCGAGTGGTTTGGCGATTTATATAATTTGGCGAAATTGGTCGACTGGATAATCAAGTAGTACCGCAGCGGATTTGGCGTTAAAATTCCCAATAAAAGAGAAATGAATAGAAATCCGTTTATAGGGAGATCGCCACTGTTTTTTAAATTATAATTTAATCTTTCGAAATCTTTTTAAAGCCGATCAAATTAGCATGCATTTAGAGTCTGCGGTGTCTGGACGGGGGTTGGCGAGCGTAGCTCGTAGGGGGCCGAGCCCCCTAGTTACGTTAAAACGATGCACCATGAAATGTGCACAAGCGATAATGCATTTCAGATATTCAATATAGGTTCAGAGTTAGTACTTAACCCTTAAGATAGATGCTTTTTTTCGGTTTAAAATTGTGATTTTTCTTTTTTTACATTTTGCTATTCGTTAGTCTGTAGATTAGGCATGCACAACCTGTGGCCCGCGATGGGATAAAGTGTGGCCCGCGAACTTCGTCATTTTATAACTTGAAAAAATTACAATTTTTTCTCGTAGGTCACAAGAAAAAAATCACGAATTTCATCAATTTGCGGTGAGAAAATTGAAAATTTCACCAGTAGGTAAGAATCGTGAATTTCGTTAATCGGACGCAGAAAAATCGGTAATTTTGTTGATCGGTTGCGGAAAAATAGCGAATTTTGTTGGTCAGGAGGGGAAAATCGTAAATTTCGTTGATCGGGCATGGAAAATTCACGAATTTTGTCATTCAGTCGCAGAAAAAATTGCAAATTTCCCGATCGGGCACGGAAAAATACAGAGTTTTGTCGATCCGGTTCGGAAAAATCTCGAATTTCGTTGATCGGGTGCAGAAAAATTGCAAATTTTGTCTGTCGGCTGCAAAAAATCCGTGAGATTCGTCAGTCACGAAAAAAAAATCGCTAATTTCGTCAATTTACAGCGGAAAAAATTGCAAATTTCGTTAGTCCATTAAGATTCGTGAATTTCGTCGAACGGGTGCGAGAAAATCGCGAATTTTGCAGATTAGAAGCGGAAAAATCTCACATTTTGTTGATCGCCTGCGAACAAATCGCGTGTTTCGTCTGTTTGCCGCGAGAAAAAAATCGCGAATTTCGTAAATTTGCCGTGGGAAAAAATGCAAATTTCTTCAAAGTCATTTAAGAATCGCAAATTTCGTTGATTGAGCGCGGAAAAATAGCAAATTTCGTCGATCGGGCGCGGAAAATTTGCGAGTTTTGTCGATCAGGCTCCTAAAAGTCGCGGATTTCGTTCGTCGGGCGCGAAAAACTCGCGAATTTTGTCAATGATACGCGAAAGAATTTAAAATTTCGTTGATCGGCTGCGGAAAATTCATGAGTTTAGACAGTTTATCGCGGGAAAAAATCGCGAATTTCGTCAATTTTCCACGGCAAAAAATTTCAGATTTCGTCAGAGTTAATTAATTAAGAATCGCGAAATTCTTTGATCAGGGGCGGTAAAAATCGCAAACTTCGTCGATCGGGAACGGGAAAAATCGCGAATTTTGTCGATCGGCTTCAGAAAAATTGCGAATTTTTTCGATCAGGCTCGGAAAAATCTCAAACTTCGTTGATTGGCTCCTCCTCCCCCCTTCGTTCGTTAAGTTAAATTTTTTTTGGCACTAGCCACTTTCATACCTATGTTTGTTTTTTAGCACTTTTAATAAAACAAAATTTACTCCCCCCCGCCCCCCCACATATCACCTACCCGAAATAGAATTCCCCCTGTGTTACTGATGTGGCCCTCGACAACCCAGACAATTTTGTAAGTGGCCCTTCTCTTAAAAAGGTTGCGCACCCCTACTGTAGATTATCCGAGTACAACGATTTGACAGAATTCGAAGTGCTTTCGTCGTTATTGAGTACTTTGGTGCAATGCGTCCGTAGGCTTATATTGTTTTGGAGCACTATAAGCGCGTTTTGCGCAAAATGACTTTTTTCAAAGTGGGTGGGATCAGAACGCAAAAACTAGGAAACCGCTCTTACTGTTTTTAACAAAAAATTAAAGTCGATATAATTTATTGGAGCTTGGATCATATTCAGCCCTTTTTATAAAAAATAACCATTTTTAGAAGCACGTCAAAATATCCAAACAGACTCGGCGCGCATCCTAGGACATCCACTCACACAACTCCAGCCATATCATCAATTTTTTATTAAAAAAAATTGAAATGTTCTTCAACTGATTACAAATAACATGCCATAAACCTCGAGCTAAAATCTTTATTCGTACTAAAGTAAAAAAAGGTAAAGAACACCCTTTTTTCTCGGACTTATACAGGAAAATCTGCTCCTTTTAACTACTATTAGCGGTCTCACAGACCACCGCCTACTACGGTTTTCACAGATTTACTTGTAACTTTCAGTTTAAGTATAGATACTACTGAAATTTTGTTTTGTTTGGAGCCCTAGTACTTCTGAATACGAGAACATTAATTATATTAGTTCTGCACATAAAGTTTAGTATAAAACAGTATCCTATGAGCTAATCAGAGCCTTTTATTCATTTTTCGATCAAGCATCAGAAACCGCTCACAGTAACTATGTTGCTTGATGAAAGAAAATCACGGAGTTTATCTAATTCAGTCATTTTGAAAACCGTGTAGTAAAAAAATTAGTGCTCACGATTATACGCATACGTAGAGCACTGCTTTTATCATATTATATCTATCCAAAATCCGAATTGGTATAAAACTACGTATAATCGCGAACACTAAAAAAAAATATATCAATTTTTTCAAATTTTAAGGAAAAACCAAGGGAAATTCTACCCACCGTCCTAGGACGGGCGTTTACACAGGTTGAAATGTAAAACCTAAGCATGCAAACACTGAACCGAAAATTATTAAAAACACCTGAATACGTTTTAGATCAGTCAAAAAAGCACGGAAAAGTTCGGTATCATTTCCGAAATAAAAGCACGCCTTTGCTGTCGTAATCATCAGAAACGCTGCGAAGTATTTTTACAATCTAAAAATGAGTTCAAAATAATGCCTTTATCCCTGAGTTTTGAACAATTTCAATTGCATTTATACTTCATTTACTGGTATTAGCAAATTCAATTGAAAAATTAGTACAAATTGGTAACGTTAGTACATAATATCAGCGAAACTATTTTAATATAAATATTTGCTGAGTTTGATGATTTTAATTTTCCAGGTTATCTTAATCCAATAATAAGAAATGAATTGTTATAAGAATATACTGATAAGAAAATCATATTATATACAGGGTGCAATATGTTATCTATTGCCGACATTGCCGACCTTTAATTTCTCAACCGTTGGTCGTAGACATATAGTTCCAATTACAAAAACGTTTCAAATGAGGTAAATATTCATGTTCTGGCATTATTTAAAGTAAAAAATCAATTATCTATAATAATAAAGAAAGAAGTTTGTGTGTGAGTGAGTGAGTGTGTCGACGGTGTTCTGAAGAGACCACTGCACGTAGAGCTACAAAATTTGGGGAAAAGGTACGTCTATATATGAAGTTTTGCACCTCGAAGCCCGATTTTCGATTAGATTTTTTTAATTTAATTTTTTATGCGATTTTTAGCACTTTTTTAAGTTTCGAGGCGATTTTTTCCATATAAGTGAGAAGAATATGGTTTCTTTCTTTTAACCCAATATAGTAAATTTTATTCTCTTTTCAAGAAAGTTTATTTGGAATTCGTGCAGAGATTTTTGAATTTTTAGCGAATTTTTTATGCAATTATTGAACAGAATTTAATGCATTTCCATACCTATAAGGAGGTTACCGTAGAGGGACATAGTTCTGTCGCTAAATGCAGCTAAGTTTGTCGCCAACTTGGCGGTATATCGTCAAATTTGGCGACCAAAATGAGTCGCCAAATGTGACACCAACTTGGCGATATCTCTAATATTTCGCCAAATTCCCATAGACTTCCATTGTAAACCAATATGGATTACTTTCTTACAGAAAATCAACAAATTGAGCTATTTTAATGCAACAAAAACTAATATTAACTTAAGGGATTATGTTAATTATATTTAAGGGAATCCAAGTAAATTAAATTGTGAATAAAAGTAACATGATACAATGCTTAGATTATTGTATTTTATTGATATTTTCAACGAAAGTTTTGCCAGTGTTCATTTTGCCGAAAATTATAGTTGATAAATGAATTGAAATGGCTATATCCGTTATAAAATAATGTAAACAACTCGCAAATTAAAAGAAAATAACTGTTATTTGTTTAATTAAAAAAAAAAAAAGAATCAAAAACCTTTTTAATGCGAGGTAAAATTTATAAAATGAAAATATTTAATTTAAATATGAAAGGAATGTTTATAAAACTTAAAAAATAAATTAGTATGAAAGAAGCAATTGATACATTATTTGGCGATTTTTCGCTTCGCCAGGTTAATAAAAATGTGCCTGAAAAAACTTGAAGAAATAAAATTTAAGTAACAGTCTTTTAGTCCTTCTTTTTTTTAAATTCAATTTAATTATCATTTTTATGTAATTTTCCCATCGTATGTCTTACACGAGAAAGGCTTTATTTGTGAGTTATATGCTATTTAATTATTACCTTGGTCGCCAAACAATGCAATTTTAAGCCACAAAGGCAGAAGCGTGAAATAAGCCAGGCGAAGGTAGAAATAATTTTTTTTAAGTATAGGAGAACATTTTGGAGTAAATCTTTATATTCAAATGTAAATTATATAAAAAGGATTTAAAATTATAACTATGTAGTCAAGTATTTAAATTTTAGTGTAAAAATGTGCCATATACACACATATTTTATAATCTTCGATAATCAAGCCACCATCAAATGACATATTTACTATATTATTGAAAGTTTTGTTGGCACAGATGTCGTATACGCTCCATGGTACATAATGGGCTCCAAAATGGCGTTATTTTGCCTGACATGGTAACTCGGCTATTGTTGTTTATTTATTAATAAATTGTTTATTTACTTTTATTTTCTTTTTTACAGTTATATAAACTGTTTTGTACTATAGATATAAATTAAACTTTTCATTATTTATTGCTATTTCCTTTTAAAACAATAGAAAATAATTTAAATATATATATGTAACTGGTATTCGAAAACGATGTTTTCACCAAATTGGCGTGAAAAAACATCGCGCCAAACCCGGTACGTATCTATGCCTAATAGTTATTTACATTATTGTGATTACTTAGTATCAGGCAACAGATTGAAGAGTATTTGGTATATTTTTAATGTATGGGCTTTGGTGAGTTAGAGAAAATGGCCTTGGCGAGTGAAGTGAATTTTACGTATATTTACTGCCAAACTATTTACTTTTCATGTACATATAAGCATTTTTTTTTCAATATTTATTTTATTTATTTATATAAAGAAGAGTTATTTATCTACTTTTAAATACGAACAGAAATAATTTGTGGTTCTACCTGATTATCCCATAGCCTAAAAAAAATATCGCCAAACTATAAGATTAAATGCCAATAATGGGTGATCGTAAATGTCAAATTTACTTGACATTAAACACGTTACACGTGTTTGTTACGTCATCAGGTGATTTTTAATTCGATATTTACGGCTCTTCGCGATCTGCTGCACTTTTTTGACCTATAATACTAAAGTAATTTCTACCTTCATTTCAATAAAGTTTATTCGGATTTCGTATAACAATTTTCTTATTTTTCGTGTATTTTGTATGTGATTTTTAGTGTAGTTTAGCGATTTTCTACCATTTTTCCACATTAGTGAAAGACGTTGATAGAAGTTGAATCGACTTTCAATCTTCGAACACAATATATATATATATATATTTCTTTTTTCTCTTTTCGAAATTTGCGCAGCGATTTAAAATTTTTTCGCGATATCTTATTGTGATTTTCAGAGGTTTTTCGCAATTCGTGCTGTTTTTTTACGTACCCGGGCAACGCCGGGCAAGTTAGCTAGTATAAAAATAAAACTAACTTTTTATACGGTCCCCCAGTCCCTATACTTATAGTTAGTAAAGATTTACACATATAATAATAGATATAACACAAAAAGTTCGACATCTGTACTGCAAAAATTGACACAGTTATTACATTTCAAAGTTTGAGATTTTTGCACATGATTTTGTCTTTCATTGAGGGATCAGTTAAAAGATGAATTAAAGTAATTCGAGATCAAAATCAGGGTGCAATTCATCAAAATCAGTGTGCAATTCATCAAAATCAGGGTGCAATTCATCAAAATCAGGGTGCTTTTTACGGCGAAACCACCTTTAGCCGGTATCGCCAAATCGGGATATCACCAAAGACGGTTATTTCATCTAAAAATTTGAGCTGACTTTTAGGGGTCGTATACAAAGCGAAGAATGAAATATTGAAATTAAACAGAAAAATAAATATCAATTTATTATAATATCAGAAAACGGTCAACTATAAAAAATGAATACATCAAACGTCGGAATCTATAAGAGATACTGCTCAAAGTGTTCTCCATTGGTGGCAATGCACAATTGAAAGCGTGACAGTACTGAGTCCTGGACGCATTAGAGCATAGCAGGTGTGCAAACTCTGCGACAATCAAGGATGATGGGCTGCTACAGATAAACCAGAGAAGTGGTCTCAGTCACATAGACCTATGCCTTGATGTAATCCCAGAAATAGAAGTCATAGGGTGTCAAGTCCGGCGAACGCGGTGGCCGGACTGGTATGGACCGGTACACTCTCAGAAATGAATACTCAGATTTCACGAAATTTTCTTTGTTTTTGACGAAATAGTTTCCTGGAAAATGCTCCGAGCGAACATTTCGTCAAATTGATGAAATTAGTTTCTTCACTTGCTTGACGATATAAATTTCGTCAATAGTTTCGTCAAAAGAGGGCTGGTGGCGCCATCTCTCAATCAGTTTGGAAGCTCCAATATTTGACACGGGGAAAGAAAAAATAATCACCTCTCTCTTTCCCCGGCTTGATTCGAACTCACG
The DNA here is from genome assembly GCA_963932465.1 of Maratus speciosus. Taxonomy (NCBI): domain Eukaryota; kingdom Metazoa; phylum Arthropoda; class Arachnida; order Araneae; family Salticidae; genus Maratus; species Maratus speciosus. The sequence goes on along the minus strand of OZ010786.1, from coordinate 89,634,456 downwards.
ACCTTTCGTATGGGAGGTCGCTGTTCTGCCAACCTGGCTGCTGGGGAGTTGAAAGTGTCTGCTTTTAGCCTGGTATAATGAATTCTACTTCGTATTTTATTTTTATAACGTAGATTGCAATTTTATCGGGCTGCTATATTTTCTGAAAGTTTTAAGGAAAGCTAATTTATTTTTATGGTTTTCTCGTATCAATGAATAATTATAATATGGCTTGATTAAATAATTTACAACTGAAATTTTCTTTGATCAATGGATGATTAGAATATGGTCTGGTTAATTTGTTGCTCACAAATAATGAATTGTGAAGTGCATATTGCGTGAGATTTTATCACTTTGAGTAGGAAGATAAGATTTTAACACTTTACTGTTTATAAAGAAGAGAGGGATCAATTATGTTTATTTTTAATTTGATTGAAAACATAATGTACTTCTTAAAAAAAAAAAAAAAAAAAAAAAAAAAAAAAAAAAAAAAAAAAAAGATATCCTAGAAGTTTGAAATTTTATTGACCTAATTTTCTTATTGAATGGTTTTGAAAAACACAGGAAATTTATTCTTTTTGAATTAAGACATAACGAACGACGACATATAAATAAAATAATAATAATATTAATAAGCATTCCTAAAAATTCTAACAGCTAAAAAAATAACTAATGAAGAAACAATAACTACCTATATTTCAGTATTTTCTGAAAAGCACTAAGTGCTGTTTTAAAATAAATTATTACAGGACTAACACAAGCAAGCAAATATCTGTAGGATTTGAGGATCGTATAGGAAATAATCGTAGGATTTGAGGAGGATTTGAGGAAATGTTTCCTTAAAATGCATTGAGTCTGACCGTGATTGAGGCAAAAATTTCGTCAAATATTTGACGGTTTATGTTTCGTTACAAGTCACGTGATATTAATAGGAAATGATCGTCAAAAACGACGAAATACAGCTCGAGGATTTCTGAATCGTCAAAAGGGAGAGTTTTATTTCTGAGAGTGTATGGTGCCCTACCAGACCACCATATCTAAGGATCTGTTGACCGAATTCGGTGGCCAGATACGCCAGGACGTTTGATGTTTTATGCGGAGAGGGCCAAATCATGTTGAAACCACACCTGGCATGGATGTCGGAGAAGCAGCTCTTCATACCAGACACGTACCGGGTTTTGTAGCAGATGCAAGTAAAGATCACCCGTTAAGTTCCCATCGTGGAAGATGGGTCCAACAATCTAGGTTCCCCATATACCGCACCACATGTGTTGTACTGTGCGGGCAATGTGAAGGCTTTCCAGAGACCAGTAATGCACACTGTGCACATTCACAATGCCACCCCATGTAAACATTGATTCATCTGTCCGCAGAATGTCACAAAGGAATGTCGGATTTTCCACTAAGGTGTTTGAGCATGAAATTACAATAATCAAATCGTCGTGCGTGGTCACCCAGCAACAATGATTGCACCAGTGTCGGATGACATGGATGCGCATCATGTGCATGTAACAAATGCCAGACATGCTGACCACATGCCTCGCTAATTTCCGCTGTGCTCAGTTGTGGAATTAAAAGGGGTATGCCAGCACCTCCTCCGTTGTCACTCGAACATTACACTTTGTCCGTCTACTTGTTCTGGGTCGTGGTGAAACAGAGCCTATCTCTCTAAGATGGTGCGATGCATCAGTAATTCATGCGTTTGGATGTAGACCCTTAGATAAACGTTCTGAATAAACTGTTAGAAATACTAATCTCTTCAGAAATAGATAAAACTTATCATATATAAAGTTAATTGCTTTTCAAAAACACTTTTATGTCTGCAATAAATAAAACTGTTTACTTCTCCCACCCATCATGTTACAAAAATAGAACATTACTTCCTGTTTCATCTTTTGAACTGTCAATCAAATGTTAATAAATACTTACATTATAAAGCTGCAATATTGACAGTATAAAGAACTATATCAATAATTTAGTGACTTTAAATGACAATAAGTATTTTATTTATATACATAATCTTGAATTTATTTATGTCATTAATCAAGTCTAAATAATGTTTTGTATTATTTTCTTTCAGTATCTGTAAATATTTAACAAAGTAAGAAGGAAAAAACAAATGCTCCAATATGTATCTTTAGAAATATAAATATTTTAGTTTAAAATCACAAGTGCTACAAAATTCCTGAGATATAAATAATGAGAAATATACACATTTTTAATAAATAAACTTACAAGCTCTTTACAGGTGAAACCATTATGCATAATTCAAATAACAAATGCATTAATCTAATTTTTTCCTGGATAAGAAGAAAATTACTGTGGACAATCCTGAAGTAGAAGGCAAGCTGATTTCTCTTACCTTTATTATATGATTTAAATGTGATTATTTTTATATCACATTAGTCTCAATTTTAATAATCTAACAATGATTATGAGACTGATGTGCTGCCTTCCTTAAATATTAAATGTTAGTATATGATAATTTAATAAAAGGGGTTTATCTGAAAATTAAAGGTGGTAATAGAATTAAAAATGGCTTCAGTAAAAGATGCACAGATTATAGAGAAGCTCAACTCGACAAATTACAGTATTTGGAAATTTAAAAGTGAGATGCTTCTCATAAAAGGAGATCTTTTTGAGATCATTACTGAAGAACCTCCAAACCCAATTACAACCGATTGGTCCAAAAAGGACCAGAAGGCAAGAGCTATTATTAACCTCAGCATTGAGGATAGCCAGATCGTCCAGGTAAAAAATATTCAAAATGCTCGAGATACATGGAACACTTTAAAATCAATTCATGAAAGAAGTAATTTATCGAGTAAGTTATACCTTTTACGCAAGATGTATAGCACGAAATTAACTGAAGGTGGCGATATGGTTAAACATATCACAAACATACTTGAAATAGTTGACAAATTATCAGCTATAGGTGAAAATATAAAAGATAACCATATCTCAGCACTTTTGCTATGTAACTTACCAGCTTCTTATGACACACTTATAACGGCACTTGAATCCCGAAATGAAGAAGAATTGACACCTACTTTTATAAAAAGTAAATTGATCGACGAATTTAATCGCAGAAGCGATAGTTCGGAATTATCTGAAAATACTGCTAGAGCATTCAAAACTACGAAGAAATTTAACAATGCGGGTTACAAATTCAACAATGCGGGATATAAAAAGGAACAAAAATGCTGTTCAAATTGAAAATTGAAAAACCATTCCACTAAAGAATGCCGGCATAATAAAAATAAACAAAACAATCCTTCACATAATACATATTATAAACAAAACTACAAGAAAAATTTTAATTCTTCTTTTGTTTTCCAAAAGGGTGATGAAAATGTTAGAAATGAATATGTATTAAATTTGGATAAAAATGCCGATTGTAATGAGTATGAAAGTTATCAAGGTAATAAACACTGTGCGTTTATAATAAAACCGCGCAATAACAAAGCGTGGATAGTTGACAGTGGCAGTTCTAGTCACATAACAAATGATCAACATTTATTTACAGAAATTAAATCAAATGAAAAAATTAATGTTGTTATTGCAAATGGAAACAAATTAGTTTCTTATGGATCGGGAAACATACTAATAAATACAATAACTTCAGACGGTGAAACGCACAACATAACACTTAAAAATGTTTTCAAATCTTTTTTCAGTCAAATCTTTTTTCCGTTAGTAAAGCTACAGAAAATGGATGCGAAATTTTATTCAAAAAGGATAAATGTAACTTAACGTTTAACGGAATAACCCGCCTGGAAGCAGTAAAGAAAAATAACTTATATGAAATTCAACTGGCAAATGAAACCGCTAATATAAACTATGTAGATAAAAATTTACACTTGTAATAATAATTGCATAGAACTATGGCACAGAAAGTTTGGCTGTAAAAATTTTGCATCTATCAAACAAATCGAAGAAAAACACCTAGCGAAGGGAATACAAATAAATAAATGTAATCATGACACAACTTGTGAAACTTGCATCAAAACAAAGCCTACAGATGCACCTTACCCAAAATTAGCAGATTATAGAGCCACTAAACGATTGGCGTTGATGCACTCTGACGTATGTGGGCCTTTCCAAACACCAACCACAGGGGGAAAACATACTTCTTAACATTTGTAGATGATTATTCTAGATTTACCATTCTGTATTTATTATCAAAGAAATCAGAAGTTTATGAAAAACTTAAGGAATTTGTTGCCTTAGTTAGTAATAAATTTGGCGAAAAACCGAAAAATATAAGAACGGAGAATGGAGGGGAATTTAACAATGATTTGGTCGACAACTATCTTAGAAAAAATGCCATAAAGCACCAAAACACTGTTCCGTACTCTCCGAGCCAAAATGGCGTTGTTGAAATGACTAGAGCTTTGCTTAACGAAGCAAACTTGCCTAAAAAAATCTGGGGTGAAGCTATCTGTACGGCTAATCACCTTCAAAACCTATTGCCTACAAAAGCTAATGATAAGTTTCTGTTTCAGCTTTGGAATGAACGACCATTAAATTTACATTACCTTAGAGTGTTTGGCTGTAAAGCCTTTGCTTATGTCAACAAAAATAAACGACAAAAATTAGATGATAAGGCGGTTGAAGGTATTTTTGTCGGCTACGACAATTACTCCAAAGGGTACCGTATTTACACAAGTGGTAAAGAAATAATAATCGCCAGAGCAGTAAAGTTTCTAGAAAATAAAAATATACACGAGAAGGTAGAAACACAATTAAATTTGCGAGAAAAACCATCTGATGAAAATGAAAAATCACAGAATAAAAACATTGTAGAAGTTGAAGTCACAATCACTGAAGACACACCAAGTGAGTCTAAACAATTAACACCAGAAGCAAGGCGGTCAGACAAGTCAAATAAAGGAGTCCCTCCAGACTGATTCCTGTACATGATAAATCACGAACATATTAAAGAACCAGAAAATTTTCATGACATAATGAATATTGAAAATCCAGAAGTGAAACAAAACTGGTTAAATGCCACGCAAGAAGAGATAGATTCTCTTAACAAAAACAAAACATGGACATTAGTTGATCCCCCGCAAGGTAAAAAAATAATTGGATCCAGATAGACTTTTAAAACTAAATATGCCGATCAAAGAAGAATATAGAAATATAAAGCTAGATTAGTGGCGAAAGGATATTATCAAAAATATGGCATAGATTACGAAGAAACTTTTGACCCTGTTGTTTCATATATGACACTTAGATCTTTTATAGCATCAGCAGCTTACCACAAATTAAAAAATCACCACGTTGATATAAAAACGGCTTTCCTGTATGGCAATTTAGATGAAGAAATTTACATAACTCAGCCAGAAGGCCATATTATTCCAAATCAGGAAAACAAAGTATGCCGATTGAATAAATTCATTTATGGATTGAAACAAGCAGCCAAGGCATAGCACACTAAAATAACAAAATCATTAAATGACTTAAAATTTAAACAGTCTAATTCGGATACATGTTTATACATTCGAAATGAAAGATAAAACAAAACGTATATAATCGTTTATGTTGATGATATCGTCATAGCAGGAAAAGATGACGAAATTAAAAATATAATAGAAAAACTTAAGAGTGAATATGAATTAAAAAATCTAGGAGAACTAAGTTTGCATTTAGGAATCAAAATAGGGAAAACAGCAGAAGGTTACCAATTAAATCAAAAAACTAAAATAGAAGAACTAGTAAAAAAGTTTAAATTAGAGGAAGCTAAACCAGTAGGTACTCCGATAGAACCTAATTTTAATAGATTAGAAGATAATGACAATCTATTACCAAATAACGTTAAATACAGACAGGCAGCGATGGCAGCGATGACCACCTCGGGAACTCAGCTTTCGCTTTAGAGTGTTAGTGCAATACCGAGGGGTAGACCACATCCACTCCTCCCGACTCTCAACCAGAGTCTGAGAGGGAGCGTCGGGTCCCTGATCAAGCTGCTGAGATTTATTTCGGTTACTGTGAGATTTACAATTACAATCACAATTGGTTACCCAATTTTTCTGGGCGAACCGAAGATTTCACATCGAGATATATGACTGTATGTAGTGATTACATGAGGATCATTTCACCTAATGTGATTGCTTAATTGTTTACAATTTTCTTGGATATATATATACGTCACAGTACATTTAACACACAATATTTAACATGACAATTAGAAACACATTACAACACAATATCAAACACCTACTATTTACATGACTGTATGTAGTGATTACATGAGGATAATTTGAATGTGATTGCATAATTATTTACATTTTTCATGGATTTACAGGGATTTCACAGTACATTAAACACACAATATTGAATATCACAATTAGAAACACATTACAACACACCTACTATTTACAATTTGCACATACTAGAGTTTGGAGAGATGCACAAGATAAAAATTCAAAAGTGATAGAAGTTTCTGGCACCCGCTCTGGCACCCGAAGTTTATGGTTTCTCCCTCACCCGTTTCTCCCTCCATGCTACACCCTAGTGATGGAGTCGGACTAGAATGGCTCTGGATTTGAAAAGATGTACTCGTTTGTTTCTATAAACCTCATGCATTGTATGATCTTGTTGAGTAGTTGTGGTTTCTCTTTTACATCCCGCCACCAACTTGCTAAATTCATACGTGTGTGTTTTTTGAGATGATAATGCGATGTTAATGTACAGTATAATACATAGTGTAACGATGTTGACGGCAAGCCACAAATGCATAGTGGGAAGTCTCGCGATAGGTTCATTACTTTATATCGCATCTGTCAGTAGACCTGACATTTCTGCTGCTGTCAATATTTTAAGTAGAAGAAACGAATCCCCGCGTGAAAAGGACTGGATGGCAGTTAAAAGATTAATCCGATATTTAAACTGCACAAAACAACTAAACTTGCACATAGAGACGAAAACTGAACCGATTTTAAAGGCTTATGCGGATGCCGACTGGGCAGGTGATACTAGCACAAGAAAATAAACAAGCGGCTATCTTTTTACTTTAGGTAATAATCTAATTCAATGGATTACAAAAAGGCAATCATGTATTGCTCTTTCATCAGAAGAAGCTGAATATGTCTCAGTCGCAAGTGCAGGGCAAGAAATGGAAATCTTGTATTTAGTGAAACTCCTGGAAGATTTAGATCTATCACAGACAAAGTCAATCACTTTATATGAAGATAACCAAAGTTGCATTACAATGGTAGAAAGTGAGAAGTTTTCAAAAAAAGTAAGCATATAGATATCCCTTTCCATGCAATCAAACAACTCAAAGAAGATGGAATAATTGAATTAAAGTAATTTCCATCGAAATATAGGATTGCTAATGCCTTGACTAAACCTGTCCCCAAACCTGAATTACAAAATCACAGAAAATCACTGAACTTGTTTGCTCATCAATCTGAAGAGATTAAGGGGGCATGTTAGAAATACTAATCTCTTCAGAAATAGATAAAACGTATCATATATCAAGTTAATTGCTTTTCAAAAACACTTTATGTCTGCAATAGATAAAACTGTTTACTTCTTCCACCCATCATGTTACAAAAATAGAACATTACTTCCTGTTTCATCTTTTGAACTGTCAATCAAATGTTAATAAACACTTACATTATAAAGCTGCAATATTCACAGTATAAAGAACTATATCAATAATTTAGTGACTTTAAATGACAATAAGTATTTTATTAATATACAAATCTTGAATTTATTTATGTCATTAATCACGTCTAAATAATGTTTTGTATTATTTTCTTTCAGTATCTGTAAATATTTAACCAAGTAAGGAGCAAAAATAAATGCTCCAATACGTATCTTTAGAAATATAAATATTTTAGTTTAAAACCATAAGTGCTGCAAAATTTCTGGGATATAAATAATGAGAAATATACACATTTTTAATAAATAAACTTACAAGCTCTTTACAGGTGAAACCATTATGCATAATTGAAATAACAAATGGATTAATCTAATTTTTTCCTGGATAAGAAGAAAATTACCGTGGACGATCCTGAAGTAGAAGGTAAGCTGATTTTTCTTACCTTTATTATATGATTTAAATGTGATTATTTTTATATCACATTAGTCTCAATTTTAATAATCTAACATACACACTTGCAGCCTCGCTGGTATTCCTTTTACATTCACCATAAATAAGTATCATTTCGGCATATTGCATGTATGCGTAGCTTGCTATCACAATCTCAGCGCTGACTAGCATGTCCACTGCTAGATGGCTCCTGTTTTATCCTGAACGTGTGGTGCCACGGTACTATTGTAATTTATATAATCTCAACTTTAATGCTCGATATAGCTCGGCTGGTCGTTTGCATTCCGCTATCATTTATCAAGCCCTTAGTGAGTATGATTTATCTATTATTCTGGTATTATTCTACCTACTTTGACGTTTGAATGTTGTTCGACCCATAAAAGTTAGCTCAAATTTTTAGATGAAATAACCCTCTTTGGTGATTTCCCGATTTAGCGATACCGGTTAAAGGTGGTTTCGCCGTAAAAAGGACATTGCGCCCTGATTTTGATCTCGAATTACTTTAATTCATCTTTTAACTGATCACTCAATGAAAGACAAAATCATGTGCAAAAATCTCAAACTTTGAAATTTAATAACTGTGTCAACTTTTGTAGTACAGATGTCAAATTTTTTGTGTTATATCTGTTATGATATGTGAAAACTTTTACTAAATATAACTATAGGGACTGGGGGACCCGTATAAAAAGTTAGATTTCGTAATTTTTATAAAACTGATTTTTTACTTTAAATAATGTCACAACATGAATATTTACCTCATTTGAAACGTTTTTGTAATTGGAACTATATGCCTAAGACCAACGGTTGAGAAATTAAAGATCAGCGATAGATAACATATTGCACCCTGTATATATGGAGACGTGAGTTTAAAAACCCGCCTTATCCAAAATTTAAAAAATCGTGTTTTATATATCAACTGGAAAATCTGCACCGAAAAAACACAACAATCTGAAAAAAACGTGTTTTATGGTGCATTTCTGCCCCTGGAAAAACTTGGTTTACAGTGAAAACCAACGGGCGCAGTAAGAGGTTTTTCGCGATTTCCCAAAATTTGATTTTCTGGATAAGGCGAGTTTTGAAACTCACGCCCTCATATATGCATATATATATATATGCAGAAGAGCATACATATAATACTTATACAATGTTTATGCTGCATAAATACTGTATTTACATACTAATTTCAGAAATTTACCTTTGTACTTATATAATATTATAAGAAAACTTATTTTGATTTCATTCGAAGCAATATATATATATATATATATATATATATATATATATATATATATATATATATATAAGAAGTTTTCAAAATTATATGAAAAGTAGTACGTACCTCGTAGACTTCAAAAAATGTTACAATTGCATTTTAATTTTTTTTTTCAAATTTAAAAGAAAGCATCCCAACAATCATCATCCTAAAAGAATATTTTTTTCGAATACTGAATTTTACAGTAATGAGAAATGTACACGCATAGACGAATATGTAATAAAAAATCGTTTCCAATAAATTTAGGAAATGTGAAAAATATATCGATTTGTCCACGGTAGACTATCTGGTCACATGTGAATATTACAACTAGATTATTTTAGATATGTCACACAAATTACAAATGGAGAATATATATAAAAGTCACGTTCTAGATTCATATGTTGCGTGAATTTTAAACCAACAGACTAATACTACTATATCATCATGATCGCATCCTTCTTGGTTCATTTATTTTCAAGTTAGCGCACCAGCTGAATCACAGATATTTGCACATCAATATAGGAGAGGAAAACAGGCATAAAAGTTAGAAAGGAATTGGAAAATACAGATCTGAATTTGAATTTCAGAGAATGCAGAATAATTGGTAGCTGAAACAAAATAAAGTTTCTTTCTAAAAAGAAGCACTTTTATTTAAGTAAAGGGACACATGCAAAATAAATTATTGGCAGCATTAAACATAGTTAACTTGATATATTTTATTAAAATAAGTTATACCTTTTACCTCTTACATGTATTATTTTATTTTAAAACGCGAATTTATTGCGTATAATGTCATCCTTCTGCACATAATTTGTGATGTATTTAAAGGGACTTGGTACCCTTTGAAGAAATCTGAAGAAATATTTTACTGATGTACATTTACTTATTATATACTATTATAGGTACTACTTAGAAAAAACAGATTTTTACAAGGAAAAAAAAATCAATTTTGTGGATAAAAATTGAGATTTTTTTTTACTTATTTATTTGAAGAATTTTAAGGTTTGCTGTTTTTTGGTGCAATTATAGAATTATTTTTAGATCAAGGAAATGAATTTTATTATTTATCAGATCAATAAAGCTATAACTTAAATTTTTATTGGTAATAAATAATTTTATTTACTTTTAAAGTAGAAGACAATAATATAATCTAAATAACGGTACATTTTACAGTCAGATATAGGTGTTTTACGTTCATAATAATATAGGGACAATTCGGCCAGAATAGATGAGATGATTCCGCCCTGTGGTAGACCGCATTTCTGGTGATATATGGCAGGGGTGGCCAACTGTGGCACGCTCGACACCACTAAATTTTTATAGTATTCATTGCCTTCTGTAATCATCGAATTTCTGCGATTCAAGAAGTCGAATTTTTCTGTAAAATTTTAGTGGTATGCGGCGTGCCACAGTTGGCCACCCCTGATATATGGTATCATTAACGATAATATAATTAAAATAAAGAATAAATCTGGTTAATGTTTTAAAGTACGATAAAGAACTATTATTTATTAAATTTAGAGGATTCCTATATTCTTTCAATAATAAATTGATAATTCTAAAATATCTGTGATACTAATGGTATTAAATAAATCATTAAAGTAATATGTTTTTATACATTTCATGTTATTTAATTTTTTTATATTATTTACTAGTTGAAAACTATTTTTTATGCTATATAAATTATCCTTTTGTTTTGTTAGATCAAGTAGTTTAGTGAGAATAGTTAATAGATAGTTACCAGCATTATTGTTATATGCATTACAACCAATAGTTACAGTTCTAAATTTTAGAGGAGTTTTATGGAATTTAGGTATAACTACACGATATGGGAAATTATAGTTATAATTTTTAATTTTTAGTAATTTATAATGTTGAACTAAATGTCTATTATTTATGATTGCATCAATATTAGTTTTTTTTAAAAATTTAACTTGTATTTATAGCATTAGAGATTAACTGTGAGTAATAATATTTGCATATGAAAGCATTGTTGTTCGGTGATTTATCAACATATGTTATAATAAATTTATTTTGTAAATTAAGTATTTTGCTATTTAACTGTTTAAACTTAAAATTATAATTGTCAATATTTCAATAAAGTTAAAAATTTAATTTTTCTAAAACATTCAATTTCCATTCATTGAAATATGCTAGAGGTTTATTACAGTCAATTATATATTCTTATAATATATCTCGTAAAAGCAAAATACACGTGTTATTATTTTTTTTTAAATTATTGTGCCGCTTTTTAGGATGTGGCAACAGGAAAGAAACGATTGAATTGGAAAATTAAAAAAAGGAGATATTTCTATGATGTTAAATTATGGAAGGTGGTAGAAAAAAAGGATAAAAAGTGGTTTAATGATTTTTTAAAGTAGACAGCTACCTGTTCTATATTCTAAAGCGTATGTACATCAAGTTTCGTGCAAATCGGTCAAAATTTGAAGATTTGTATAAAGGACATACACTCAGAGAATGGCTTTTATATATAGAGATTACATTATGCAAATTTATTTTATTGAGTACATTATTTGTAAAGGAAAATATTAGTTGAGTGTTATTAGTTTTTTTGTAAGTGTTATTTGAATTTTTTACATTAAGTTGATTAATTTTAAATAGAAATAAGTAAAAAAAAATCACTAAAATGAGAAGATAAATTTAAACATAACAAAACTTTATAATACATATTAAGATTTTTCTTTTTTATCGAAAAAATGTGTTTCCTAATATTAAACCAGTTGTATGACTTATCAAATTCCATATTAGAAATTTTCTGTTTAATATAATTTCTTGAAATATACACTACACTAGAACTATTTCCCCCCCTTTTTGTAAGTGTAGTTTTTGCATTGGCAGAATGATTTAAATTAGCATATGTACTACAATAATGTTCATGGTGATTAGTATTAGTGTATACAAAGTTAGTACGATAAAATAACTTTGAACTGAGGCCATATAGATATAAGGAGTTGCGAGAATTGATATAAATTGAACATATAGTAACATATTGCGTAATGCATGTTACTATATGTTCAATTATGCACTTATGCAATAATGTAGTAACATATAACGTAATGCACATATATATATATACATATATATATTATAAAAAAAGTGAGGAAAATGTTGTAGTTTCCAAAAAATATATCACTAAATAAATAAATAATCTTCAAAGTAACTATAGAAAGAATTATAACTGGTTATTAATTCGAAAATACATATTTGCTATTAAAAAGAAACAAATTGTACAACATTTAAATGTATTTCTCAGTAATTATTTCTAAATAAATAAATAATCTTCAAAGTAACTATATAAAGAATTATAACTGGTTATTAATTCGAAAATACATATTTGCTATTAAAAAGAAACAAATTGTACAACATTTAAATGTATTTCTCAGTAATTATTTCTCTAAACATTTCTCTGATATATATATTTTTTATCGCATTATGACTAGCGTTAATCTTTTCAACATTAATAAAAAAAAAAAAAAAAAAAGCAATTTATCAAATTACAACGACCATTTGGAAAATGATTTTTTTTTTCGAAGACTAAAATTTAAGGCATAAAAAATCGCACGGAGTTGATCATACATTACGTACGCCATGAATTAAACATTAATAGTGTTATTACGCGTAAAAATTCCAAGCGACAAAAATCGCCTGCGACTCGTATTTGGTGTGAAATATTTATATGTATTCATTCCTGTCCTATTTATCTTTTTTTAAATTTTTAATTGGCTTATTCAATTTTTCTTTTGCACGTGAAAATCTTACAAATTAAAATTAACTCTTTGGCAGAAATTGTTATTCATTTTCTTTCATTTTCATTAGTTATTATCCACCTGAAACTTATGTATTATCCAAGCATTTCATTGGCTGTTCGGGAAAAGGCTTTTCCATCGTCAGATTTCTTGGAAATCTGACGAGCCATTTTAAATGAAATTTCATTCTTAAACTTCTAAACATCCCACAATATTACTTTTTACACCGTCGTATAGAGAAAAAAATGTACTTTTAAATGCAATTTGTTTGAAAGCTGTATCTCAATTTGTCTCTAAGTTATTATTATTTTTTTTTTTGTAGTTTTTATTACTTTTGTCATAGTGGCAACAGAAGGTATCCATCTCTGTTGAATGTAAAGGAAATACAGATTACTGTATAGACCAATCACAAAGCGAATAAAATGCGGACTAAACCAATAAAAACCTTCAGATATGCTTTTGATTTCCCATCCTGACGAGAACAATAACCATTTTTCCAAATGGTTAAAAAAAAAAAAAAACAACAACAACAACATAAAATTCAAAACACGAATACTCTAATGATAATAAATTTTTCAAATCAAATATTTAATAAAATTAATATTAATTCTATAATTAATGATAAAAACTGTTATTTTCCTATTAATTATCTTCAAATATAAAAAAAAACTTTTAAATATCCGAATACAAACGGTAGAAAGATTTTTTAATTATAATACATTTTCAAAAAAAATACACCTGTAACTGCAATGACCCCGCTCTAAAAAAACACATAAATAATGATTATGGACATATAATCACTGGAAATCTTAATACTGTTAAGGATTTTAAATTGAAAAAACTAATGGGTTATGGTACTAAACATAGACTTCCATCTAAATATAACGTAAAATCTATTATAAAACCCTTTACATATGATATAGATATTTTTATCTATAAAATTTCAATCTCATACAATAAACCTATTGAATATTTTAATCAACGGAAAACACTACTTGTTGAAAAAATAACTAAGGCTTTAAAATATAACATTTCGGATTTGGTTAATATTAACACAAAACACTTTTTCCAGCAAATTACTAAATTACAAAAAAACTACGTTATTACATATGTAGACAAATCTCCTAATAATTATGCAATCATATGTAAATCTTATTATCACCAACTTCTTACATCCTGTATTTCTTCTAATAAATCTTTTCAAAAAACTAATGAAAATGTAATAGTAAACAATCGTAAAATTCAAAGTTATTATAAACTATTCAATATTTTCTCTACTAACTTTAATTATCTTTATTTAGTTCTTATTCCCAAATTTCATAAGAAACCAATTAAATTTGAGATTTTAACTATTGGATGCAATACATAAAAATTTTCAATCAAATATATACACTGACAACAACCACTGATAATACACATTGTATAAAAAATAGCTATCAACTGGTCAGTATTATGAAAAATCTTAAATGTGTAAACAATATAACGACATATGATTTCAAAGATCTTTTTAATAATATAGATTTATTAGATCTACATAATATTATAAATGCATTATTTAAAAAGTATCATCCTAAACTGGATTTACCATTTAATATAAATATAGCTTATTTTAAATCTTTAACAAATTTCCTTATCTATAATAATTATATTTTGCAAGATAACACATTATATTTACAGAACGTCGGTTTACCACAAGGTAAATCCAGTTTATTATCGGACTTATATCACTATGAACGTACTTTTATTAATAGTAATCTACATTTATATCATTATATTGATGACATAATTTTAATTGCCACTGATCAAACTAATATTTCTCAATTTCCAGTAGATTATCCTGATAATTTAGAACGAACTGAAAACCTCTTATCTAATAATACAATCAACTTTTTAGATCTTAAAATTACAATAAAAGAAAACAAAACAATAACTGATCTATATGATAAACGTAAAGAATTTAAATTCAAAGTTAATACATTTACTAATTTTAAATCCTGTTTCATAACTCTGTATATCGTAATATAATCTTTAATCATTTATATAGAATAAAGTGTTTATGTTCTTGTCATCCAATTAAAAATAATATTAAAAAATTAATTTATGATGCATTAAATCATCGTTTTACAAAAACAAATCATATATTCTTTTACATATAATTAGTAATTAAATGATCTTAAAAAACAAATTAACACATGCGTAAAAAAATTACAAAAAATAAATAAATAAATGAAATAAGAAAATAATTATAAAAAATCAAAAATTGTGAAATAATAATAAAAAATTATTATAGGACGGTTGGGTGGGTAGATGTTAGAGTACGGAGGAGGGTGGCGTTGTCTGGATAATATGCAATGGTTAATTTATTATTATTAAAAAAATGGTGTATTTCATTTATAACTGCGTTGCTAATAAACATTTTATAATGGATGTTGCTCGATACTTTTACATGTATAATGGTGTAGTTATATTTATATATATACTAGCCACCTTCGCCCGCTACGCTGGTCGGTTTTTCTATAGAAATCTTGAATGAAACAAAATATATCTGTGAATTTGATCATGCGTTTTAAAGCAATATGGACATTTACCTGGTGTATCCAACCGAATTGCTGAAAGCAATATGAATGTCATTACGCTATTATATCTTTTATTGAGTCATACAAAATTTAGACTGTTAAGGACCAATTTCTTTAGTTAATCTGTTAGTGCAGGATTCGGTAAAGAACAATAGAACAATATGTAATATACTAAAAACGTTCATGAAAAATTATCAATGCAAGTAAGTCTCGAAAAGGCTGATCGTTCATAATAATTGGGTTCACCTGATTCTAGAGCTTTCATCTATAATTCTACAATCAAGCAACCTAACAACCAAGCAACAGCAAATGATATGTGCTTTATACTAAAACATTCACTGAAAAATTTACTAACCGATCAAGATGCATCGAAATCCACTTAGCAGAATCTTTTAAACTGGAAAATATACCGAAACCTTCCCTAAAAATGATCTAATTAACAGTTTAAATCCTATAAAAATTCATTCAGTGGAACCTTTAAAAAAAGCAAATCTTTCAAAATTGGTTCATCTGATTTAGAACTTTCCCTATAATTATTTAACTGAGCAACGTAGAACGTTATGTTTTATACTAACATCTTTTCTGAAAAATTATCTAACTAGCAATGTAAGTCCCGTCAAAATCTATTCAGCAGAACTCAAGATATAAGCGGCCGGAATGAAAATTCTCTTTGCATTATATATATATTGAGATAGTTAAATATAACTTTCGTAATCGCGTTAACCTGATTATCGAACTCTCTGGGAGGTAGGGTAGGTATATACTGCATCACTTCTGAAATTTTTAAGGAACTAAGCTCAACTTCCATAACTATAGCATATATACTCTCTAGTATACCCTATCTCTGTAGCGTATACCTTCCAATTTTCTTTACTGTACCACTGAGAACTTTTTCCGCATACCTCCGTCACTAAACAACACAGATTGATATGATAAATATTGAAAAAATCCCTGAAATATTATCTAACTTACTGTGCATTTAATTAGTTGACTTGAAATCTTTCATAATCAAGTTCACCTAATTTTAGAACTCCCGTAGCAACTTAGAATGATGGTTTTTACATTAAACCATTTATAAACCAAATTTACTATTTAACAGTGTAAGTTCTACAAAATTCTGTTCAGTAGAATCTGACAAGGGAACCACTTTAGGTGTTGCTCGCACCTAGAATCGAGACCTGGTGCATTTTGTAGCCCTATGCATAAAAGTTAGAGAACCGATAAAAATTCTTTGTTAAAATCATAATTTATATATTTTTTTATATTTATAATTTTTTATTATTGGATTTTTATTTGTTAATTTTACACCAAAAGAGAGTTAAGTCGCCAGATATGGCACTTCAAAATTTTCATTAGCTTTATACTTGTAATAGGTTTACGTCCAAACCATTACAACACGATGCATAGCGAAAATACTGAGCTAGGGTTGCCGGAAAACTGTACGGGACGAAAAAGACGCCAATCTTTCCCCGCCAAATATGTAAATATAATATTGTATTTTTTTTTAATCAAATTCGTAGGTTCTTGAAGGAATTTTAAAACTTTTTTCAACATTTTATAGTTATTATTGGCTAATTTATATTTTTAACTATTTTTTTAAAGAAAACTTTTACTTTAACAGCCCGAAAAGTGATCTCGAAAATTGCATTTTCAGAAAGTTAATCTGCTGTAAAATCAAAAAATATTATTTTAACAAAAAAATTTTATCGATTCCCAAACTTCCTAATATAGAGCTTTAAAATGCACCAGGTTTCAATACTAGGTGCGAGCAACACCTAAAGTGGTTCCCTTTTGAGTTACAGTAATATAATTTACAATATTTATTTCTCATTAAACCTTTTTTCTTTACATTTGAAATAAAATCAGTAAATGTTTTGGTATTTCCCTGTTATGCCAACACCATTGTCACTAAGCGTGATAGTTGGCACAGAAATGAAATGATACATTTGAAAATAATAATAATAATTTTGTTGATAAGAAAATGAGCATTTAAAAAATATAACTTTTGAAAATTATACAGACTTTGACCAACCATTTTTTTAAATCAATAAAAATAATAGTACTACTTGGTTATCCCGTCGTAAAAAATCTATTGCCAAACTATAAGATTAAATGCCAATAATGGTTGATCGTAAATGTCACATTCACTTGACTTTAAGCAAGTTACACGTATTTACGTCATCAGGTAATTTTTATTTCGACGTTTTAAATGTAATTTTATTAATATTATACTAATTTATTTATTCTTTCGTTATTTAAAATAAAAATTATGTCAATTTGTATAATTTGGCAAAATTGGTCGACGGGTACCAAAATAATTACTTAAAATATAAGAATAAATAAATACTTTGCAAGTAATAAAATATAGTCAATTTACACTGCAGTCTTGAAATTGTAAATGTCTTTTACTACTGAAGCATGGCGTACGTAATACGTATGTCTCACATTGGAGTAAACATTTCATTCTTTCAATGAAGACATTCATGGTTTTTTGAACAAAACATATTTATATGTATAATTCCTAACTTCTGAAATAATTTTATTGTAGCTTCCTCATCATCAGATAACTGCGAAATGGTAAAATCTATATCAGTATCAATAATAAATATTTTCTATTAAAAAATAACAAATTAAAAAGTTTTGCGAGATTATGATGGAATAAAATAAATTCCACCATTAAAAATTCCTGCATAAAAATATTCACGTTCAATAATTAGCAAATTTTAATGTGTGGCACGGTTTGCAATAAAAATTGTTTGCATGATTAGGGTTGAAATAAATGGCGCGATGCCATACATTTTGGCATGGTATCGCGACGAAAATTAGAACGAAAAAGTACCACAGTTTTTTTTTTATTATTTAGTTTTAGTTTTTGAGGCGTTTGAATTTTTTTTCTAATTGACGAAGTTGTTCTTATTTAACCAAAAGGATTGGTTAAAAAATTATTCATTGTGAATTTTTCCCCCTGCTATAGTAATAGAATGAAAAGAATGAGTTTTTAGAAATTATCACTTGAAAAATTTAGTTTTTGGCGCCAAAGATAGTGCCAAATTAGAAAAATATGAAATATCTCTCGAACGATTGGGATTGGGCTTAAAAGAATTCAGTTAGTACCATTCGATTCAGCATACAAAAATACACCAAAATATGTTATCAGTTGAAAAATAACTATAAAATCAGATTTTTAAGGAATTTTTTTAAAGTTCGTTCTATTTTTTACCCCTCTTAGGGGTGAAATTTTGGGAAATCCTTTCTTAGCGGCATTCTGTATCATAAGAAGTATTTTTACCCCGATTTTCAAGATTTTAGTTTCAGTAGTTTTGGCTGCGCGTTGATTAATACAAAATCCAGACTTTCTTTTATATATATAGATATCAATTCATATTAAATGTATTCAGATTCATTACTATTTAATAAAGTTAACGATTAACTTGTATTTAAATTTTAGCCTACTCAGGACAATATCATATTAATTTCTAATAGTATACTATCTTAAATGAGAATAAAATGCATAATGAGTTTATTTGTTATACCTAATGTTATGACAGTATGGATTTTATTTTGATAATTTTTTTTTATCCTTTTTAATCTTGTTTCATTTTGAACTTAATTGGTGTCCAATGGTTTATTTCTCGGTTTTATGTGTGTGTTAGTCCCAAATTCATATTCTTTAGCTAATTTATGGCTAATATGAAGATGAAACCACACATTTTATTTATGGTACTTAACGCATTTGAGACCTGAGAATTCTGTCTAAGTTCTACAAATTTCCATCATTCCATATCTGTTATTCAATTTCTGCTGTTTTTTTACTATGTTTTTGGAATCTATGTAAAGTGTGTTGGGTGGAACTGTATTTGTTGATGTCATTTTATTAATAATTTCACAGTTTTTGTTGGTGGTCGGTAAGGTTTATTTGATGGTTATATATATATATATATAAACCTATTAAGTAACAAAATTAATAAATTAAATTAAAAACGAAATAAAGTGAAATTTAACTATAAATCTTATTTTTATGCATGCAAAAAAAAAAAAAAAAAAAAAAAAAAAAAATTAATATTCCCATTTAAAATATGCACTCTATTTAATCACGTTTTATAAATAGTTATGACTAATTAAAATTAAAAGAGTTTCATTTTGCAGAGAAATATTATTCATTAATTGAAAAGGACATTTTTTTAATCAATGAGTGTAATTTCTAAAATTAGTTTCTAAATAATTATACCTCAATGTAGTTAAATATTTGCAGTTTGTGTTAAGAAAATAAATAAATAGTGGAATAATCATCTATCGAAAATATTTGCTTTGTAGTCATACATCAATTTAAGGTGTTTTTCTCCGTGATATTTAATGCTTAATCGGTAAATAAGAAATTTTTGAGTTTAGGAGGAAAGCATTTCGTTTCCATAACTACATTGCAAAACCTATAAGACTTCATTAATTTATCAATAATAATAAAAAAATTAAAATCACACATAGAAACATTACATGTGATGTAATTTGATCTTTAAGTTTTAATGGTTTTGTGAACTTCAGATTTTTTAAATCCAAATTAAAACTCAAAGTTGTAATCTGAACTTAAAAAAAAATATTTAGATCCATTTAGAAATAAATTCTGCAACCACAAAACTGCTGGGGGGGGGGGGGGGTGTTTAAGAAAGAAAAAAAAATCATAACTTCTTCAATTCACAAGATATCCAATCCGCCTACATTTATTATACATCTTCTCAATATTATCTACAACTTTCATACTGACATGTTTTTGATAGGATCAACTCTTAAGAGAGAGAGAGAGAGAGAGAGAGAAATAGGGATTGACGAAAAAATTGTCGTATTAAGGGTGTACTTCAAACATGATGAAATCGATATACATTACTGAGGTTTACTACAAGATACTTGCAGTAGAATAGGATGTGCGATGCATTTATCGTTCATTTACAGGGACACATAAAATATATCGGATACAACACTACATTCAAAGTATTGTCTATTAGGGATGATTGCTGAAAGTGCGTTTTCAGTTACGGTATAAGTTTTAAGTTTAACTAAATTTTTGCATACTACATATTGTGTATAAATTCTATAAGCCATATACAGGGCTACACAAAATAATTCGTAAGAATTACCGAGAACGAGCTTGAATTGTTTAAATGGTTATTTTGTTTTACTTTTATTGCTTTTCAAAGCTCAACAGTAGTTAGAGAGATATGTTTGTAAGATATAAATAAAACATTATACAGGGCTATGCAAAAAATCGGATACAGGGACGTCTGTGTATGATAATTTCTGAAAGTGCGATTTCAGCAGTTTTCCCTTAATTAAATTTTACTTTAATATGTGGCGCCAATAAAAATCTGCTGCTAGTATACAAGGCTATTCAAAAGAACCGAAGTACGTTTCCGTTACTTCGAATTGCTTTATTCCGGTAGAAATTGCTGACGGTGAATTTTCAATAGTTATAAGCGTTTTGTTATTATAGGGGAGAGTGGGGAGGTATGAGACACTTTTTAGAAAAATAAGAAAATCAACTTTGTTTTACACAAAAGCAAAAATTTCCATTTACAGAATACAAGATGAAACACTTTTTAACAATATAGGAACATAACATGCAAAAACAATATTATAATTAAGGAAATTGTAAGTTTCAAAATGTGTCCCATACTTCCCTACTAATAGGGAGGTATGAGGCTGCTAAAAATCAAAGTGTGATAAGGTACAAATAGTCAAGTGTTGACTACATACACAATCTAGCAAAGATTATAGGTTGATAAATTTATTAGAAATGCTAATAGTAACCGGACTGTCTGACCAATCATTTGTGGAGCTGTCAATTTTAACAGAACGTCTGTTTGCTCAACATAAATTATGTCAATTTGTCAAAGAAAATAAAATCTCCAGTTTTCAGTCTTTTTTCTAATGAATTGTACATTAAAACCAAAATTTTACGCTACAGCTTCAATTATTCCTATATAATGTAGGCCTACTTTCTTGGCATAATACTTAACAAGAGCAAAATCATTTACACTAATGTCAATATTATTATTAGACCAATTGGTTTCCTACATTACAAATTTTCGATCTTCAGTGATAATGCGAAAAGGTGAATATAAGTGTCATAATATCAAATCCCAGTATCTTCATAACTGGAAGTTTCTGAAAACTAAAAAGTATCTCTTTTTTGCTTTCTTTCCTTGTTTATTTTATGTCTCTGGCTTAAGTTTTAAAATGTTTTTAATTATTTCTCTTTAAATTTAATCCTTTTTATTAAAATATTTGCATGTTATTAGCAATTAACATTTATCTTATTTAAAAGAAGGAATTAGACTTGTCCCATTCCTCCCTTTGCTGGCATGTCCCATTCGTCCCCACTACCTTCTTTTATGTTAAACTATTTCTATAAACAACAGTGCTGTTTTTAAGCTTAGTTTACATTATGGATAATATAGACTCTATATTATCCATAATTTAAACTATAGAATGTAATTTTCTATAAACAGGGAAACGATTACATCTACACATAAACAAGTCATTAATATACAGCAAACATAAAAAGTATACGAAGCAAATTTACTTTTGATTCTTGAAATAATATTTTACTTTATACAACTGTAAGCTTATGCATATCAGCAACTTTTTTTCAACAGAAGATTGGGCTACCACTGCTTCCTCTAGTGTGTGATTGATGAAATATTTAGAATGATATGAAAGGAGAAAAACCTACTGTTCCATTCCTCCCACTATCCCATTCCTTCCACTGTCCCATCCCACCCCACTCTCCCCAACTAAATTTTAGAATAATATGTAGAATATATACAAGTCCGCAGATCATATACAGGGCTGTACAAAAGAATTGGTGTACCATTCTCGTTATATGGGCTGTAATTTTTTAAATCTGGTTTACAAGTATGTTATGCGGTTTCTAAAATGTTTACATAGGTATCTTCTTTACCTCTTTAAGCGGCAACGTTTTGTGAAAATATTTTGGAAGAGTTGGAAAGTATTTAATAATCTATAAGTTGTAATTTTCGAACTGGGAGAAAAATGTTCGGGTTGCACATTAGAATAATCGTGTTAAAATTAATCTAGCATAATCTATGCGCGGCGCTGGATTTTTCTTTCATGTTTACTTATATAATTGATTATATATATATAT
Source organism: Maratus speciosus (assembly GCA_963932465.1). NCBI lineage: Eukaryota > Metazoa > Arthropoda > Arachnida > Araneae > Salticidae > Maratus > Maratus speciosus. Next base: position 89,611,655 of record OZ010786.1, on the reverse strand, counting down.
ATATATATATATAAAGGATATTTGGTGTTGTTAGTGGGCAATCTAAAAGATATAATAAATGTAAAATATATATCAGAGTTAGAAAAAAAAAAAAAAGTTTTTACTTATATTCGATAACTCAGGAAGTCCGAGTTGGAACCCCTAGTTTATTTAATATAAGGAATTTTCAATCCACAAGTTTTCTTTGACATTACTATTACTGCAAGTACGATTTCAAGTAAAATAAATAGTTTAGCTGTAATTTCGGAACGTACTACTACAAGTAAGATTTCAAGTACTTTTCAAGAAACATGGCCGAGAAATATGATTACATGAATTTATTCCCCAAGAGTTTCATTTTATAGCGATAAAAAAATAATCATATCAAATACTTTTTATTTCAATAGGATTCAGCCTCCCCTCCACTTGTCTCCTTAATTTCATAATCACAATTCTCTGGAATTCAGTTTTTCAGATCTTCTGGCTGAATTAATTAAAATATTGATTTCATGATAATGGCATTAATAATTAGTTTGAACGATTAATTATACTCATAAATATATTATTAATTATTGATAATTCTAATTGCTCAATTTAATCCAAAATGACTACTTGAACCCCTTTCCCGATTTTTTAATGGCTATGTTATCGTCTTTAAATGCCTTTTTTTTTTTTTTTTTTTTTTTTTTTTTTTTCTGGGAGACTTTTTTGTTTTCAACGAAAACACAAAAATTAATCCCCCGTAAGTGCTTTTTTTCGTGCCTAATGGACTGCAATAAAAATTAAAGCGGTAATGAAAAAAATAACATCCGTATGCTGAAAGCATCAAACTGTTTCCATCTCAAATAATGTATTTCGATTATATAACGCAATGAAATGTTATAATCAATAATATTCAAATATCAGGAGAAAAGTTTCTGCAAACTGAAAGCATTTGGATTTTTTTTTTTTTTTTTCATGACCGAATTCTCTTTACTTACAGAACTCATCCCTTTTTTTTTTCATAAGTAATTAATTGCCAAGGGGGAAAATGTAGATTACATTTCTAAAAGCTATTGGGATGTGTAATTATACCTATACCTGAACATCTATTTATACATTTAATTAAATCTTCAGGAATTGCATATAAATTGAAAATGTAATACTACGAAATCGATAATAATTAACCAATATTTGAATGCTTGTTTCTAAAAATTGTTGGCTCTTTCTTCATTGTTTGATTTGAATAAGTGTAAAAGTAAATGTATATATCTAACAAAAACATAGCTGTGAAAAAAGGGAGCCAAGTTCTGTAAAGACAATGGCAAGAAAAGAAGTGTTATCTAAGTGGGTGCCAAGTTCAAATAAAATTCACTCAAACTTACCTACTGAAGTATTATAGCATTTTAAAAATTGTTTAGAAATAAAAATTATTGATAGCATATTAATAATAAATCTAGAACTTGGCAAGTTTTTACCTACGAGTCATTTATTTTTAATAATGACAATATTATATCAAATCTTGTTATTTCATGATTGGAAGCCTTAATTTGAGTGAGCTCCTTCCCCTTGAAGGGCGGTGGGATAAAATATAGCCCACCTAATTTAACTTCAAAATGCCACATTGACACCAGAATTCAGGACTAAAAAGTTTAATTTTATTAAATACGTGAAAAGAAGCTTTTACCCATTTTGAAATAAATTTGTTTTTAAATTCTGGTGTGATTCAATCATTTCAGCATTTCACGAATAAAAGATATTTGCCCCTGAAAGGGTTAAAGGGGTGCAGTCTCTAGAGTGATGACCAAGAACAAGCGTAAGTATATCTGTCTCTTTGTCAGGTATCTTAGTCTGTTTGCATTGAGGTTTCTGGAGGGTGGGTGCTAGAGTGATAACCAAAGACGAGCGGGGGTGTATCTGTGTATTTATTGGTTTATCAAATCTTTAACATGAGTCATTTGTTTATAAAACTACATTAATTTTTTTTGTAATGTCATTGAAATTGATATTAACATCACCATTTTATTAAGACATGAAATTGATAGGCATAACATTTATCAAAAACTTGCCAAGTTATAGATTTATTATTAATATGCTATCAATAATTCTTATTTCTAAACAATTTAAAAAATGCTGTAATACTTCAGTAGGTAAGTTTGAGTAAATTTTATTTGAACTTGGCACCCACTTAGATATCATTTCTTTTCTTGCCATTGTCTTTACAGAACTTGGCTCCCTTTTTTCACAGCTATGTTTTTGTTAGATATCATTACTTTTTGTAAAGTTACAATATATTTAGACACTTTACTTAATGCTTTTTAAGGTGTTTACATGTGACTATTTTATTTACCAAGCAACATTCAATTTTAATTTTAATTTCCTACAACAAACTAGTTGGCTGTCAATTTGCAGAAGAAATCTATATTTTAATACTGCTACATTGAATGCATGTTTTGAAACGAAATGTATTGATTCGAAATTTTTATTGTTTCTGAAACAACAATTCCTATTAAATTTCTATATTAAATTTTCCTATTAAATTTTCCAATTAAATATCCTATAGCTGGGCCTGCTTTTTTGTACTGAAAGTGGAAAATAAAGTTATGTGCTTATGCCACACACATTCATCCATGGTTGCCGGCAAAGAGGCAGTGCAGAGGAAGGACATTGCTCCTCCCTGGATTTTCAAATTTAATTAACTAAATATCCTTTTCTCTAATGATTTTGAAAATAACAAGTGGGTAAGTGTGATCACAGATTGCACCGATGGTTTCGTTTAATATTCCTTTAAAAACACTTTATTCTTTTGAAAAATCTGTTAGTTCCACATTTCGCAACCAGGGGCGCACTCTATTCTAAACAAACCTCTATCCGAACGAAACTCCGTTTTACATACTATCCGTAGATATATTAGTCGAGGGGATTGAGCCCATAGCACCCGAGATAAGTAGGCGCCCCTGGCGGCAAAAAGTGGAACTAAAATATGTAAAACTATGGTGCATAATATGAAAGAATGGTCAAAGGGGTGTCGGCAAAAGTTGGAAAAGTGCTCCCCGGGTGAAAAGAGCGGAGGTTAGAAAAATTGCTTAAAATACACAAGTTAGAGCCCGGGGGAGGAAATAATATAAGACTTTTTGAAAATTTTATGATTTGTCATGCGGTCTGAGGTATTCAGCTATACGTATGCAAAAAGTCATGTCTCCAACTTAATTAGGGGCTCCCTTAGAAAGAATTGCTTAAAGTACATATGTGGTACCTCAAAGGGTTAAGCGTAAGACTTTTTCAAGATTTTATGATTTGTCGCCTGGCCACAGGTGTTCTGCTATAAGTATGCAAAATTTCAAATCTGCCTTTTAATAAGGGGCTCAGTTAGAAAGAATTGCTTAAAATACGCATGTGGAAGCCCAAAGTGTTAAATGTACGACTTTTTCAAAATTTTATGATTTGTCATTCGATGTGAGGTGTTCAGCTATAAGTATGCAAAATTTCACACCTCCAACCTAAATAGGGGGTCACTTAGAAATAATTTTTAAAATACACATGTGGGATCCCAAAGGGTTAAATGTACGACTTTTTCAAAATTTTATAATTTTTCATTTGATGTGTGTTCAGCTATAAGTATGCAAATTTTCACGCCTCCAACCTAATTAGGGGCTCACTTAGAAAATATTGTTTAAAATACACATGTGGGAGCCCAAAGGGTTAAATGTACGACTTTTTGAAAATTTTATGATTTGTCGTTTGGTGTGAGGTGTTCAGCTATAAATATGCAAAATTTCACGCCTCCAACCTAATTAGAGGCTCACTTTGAAAGAATTGTTTAAAATACACATAGCGGAGCGCAAAGGGTTAAATGTACGACTTTTTCAAAATTTTAAGATTTCTCGTTTCATGTGAGGTGTTCAGCTATAAGTATGCAAAATTTCACGCCTCCAACATAATTAGGGCTCACTTAGAAAGAATTGTTTAAAATACACATGTGGGAGCGCAAAGGGTTAAATGTACGACTTTTTCAAAATTTTATGGTTTGTCATTTGATGTGAGGTGTTCAGCTATCAGTATGCAAAATTTCACTCCTTTAACCTAATTAGGGGCTCACTTAGAAAGAATTGTTTAAAATATCTCAATTTTTAAAATATATCAATTTGTTGAATGTTGATTTTCTGTAAGCAAGTAAATCCAGATAAACCCCCAGTAAGTAGATAGGTTTACAATGGAAGTCTATGGGAATTTGGCGAAATATTGGAGATATCGCCAAGGTGGCGTTACTTTTGGCGACTAATTTTGGTCGCCAAATTTGGCGAGATATCGCTATGTTGGCGAGAAACTTGGCGGTATTTGGCGACAGAACACCGTCCTCTCCTAAGGCAAATTAAAATTTCGCCTAATAGACGTAATGTTAAAGTAAAAATGGGCACCCCCAGGTGGGTAATTCATCGATTTTCTCAATTTTTTTATTTTTTTCTTTAGTTTTATAGTGCAAACGAACTTCGCACGAAATTTGAAGTCTGTAGCTGCAGTAGATATACGAGATCTTTTTGATGAGTGAGTGAGTCAGTCGGTCAGTGGTAAAATTATCGATTATCAGACATTTTCAAATGTCATTATCTCGGAAACTAATTATGCGCTATTTATAAAATTTTGGATTTTAGGTAATTAGGGTGGCCTTACTACACATTTCGTATAACAAGTACGTAGGTCTCATAGATTTTCAGTAGTAGAGCATCGAAATTTGACGAAAACAGCTCGAAATGGTTCGTCTAAATAACACACGGCTATGTCAGGCGAACTTGGCTGACACACTGCCGTGTGTCCAGATATATATGCATGTAATAAATCTCGTATGCTTTTCACGGATTTTTAATAAAAGTTCTTGGTTATGATTACAGAGACTATATACAGAGGAGATTTTGGGGAGTACAGACATGATATGTACATTAGGGTGGTCACAAGCAACATGGGAAAAAAAAATTTTTAACGTTTTCTTCGGGGGGACCCTCCTAAAAGTTGCCAATTAGTTAGAAAATGAGATTGGCAAAGTTTCAACTGAAATGAATAACATTAACCCGTGCCTCATCGAGGTTGAAGTCTTGAAAATTTGCAGTTTTTGGCAAAAAATTGTCGTTTTTCTTTCTTTACGTGAAAACTATTTGTCTTAGAAACCTGATTCTTGTTTTATTTCATAGAAACAGTTGTTGCCTTAAACTTTCACTCTCATCAAAACTTATATTTAATGAATATTAGTATTTTTCAGGTCAGCTCGTGAACCATACCCTCAAACTCTGCATTTTTGAAACATAAGTGAAAAATGACAAATTAATAATTTTATTACTTTTCATAATTTTTTTTTGCATTATTTTCATTAATAGGCAAAAATAAATGAACAATTTGTGCAACTTTAAAAATATTTCACGAATTATAATTGATTATTAGTTATCTAGTTCTGTATCTAGTAAGAAAGAGCTTCTCGATTTGTGTTGCAGTTGAACCTCTGAATTTCTCTTTTTATTACAAGGCTGTTTTTGTTGCCTGTTATCGTTACCTATTTTTAGAATTGACGAAACATTCCGTAAAGCCCCCCCCCCCTTTTGATATGATGGCAGAAACGAAAGATTTTTTTAATTGGCCACTTGTCTCATCAAATCATCGACAGTAAGCTACCAAGTAATCGTCAAGTTTTGTGTATTTTATTTTATAATATTCGCAAAATGAAACTGAACGCTAGAGAAGCTGCTAGATTTAGAGTACATCCACCAGTTAACCGCAGACTTTAATTTTAAGTAGAAGTGCAATTGACTCCCCAAATAACTATTTCGTAAACAAAGAACTGAGATCATCAAAAACAGATTTAAAAATTCCGGTTTAGAGAGAACTGTTATTCACTGGGATGGAAAACTGCTTCACCATTGTTTGAATAAAGAAAATGTAGAGAGGATAGAAGTTTTAATTAGTTGTGGGGATGAAGAACAGTTACTACGAGTTCCACAGCTTGAAAATAGTATCGGAATAATTCAGGCGAAAGCTGTATTTTCAGCAGTTGAAGACTGGAAGAAGTTGGTAAAATCCAAGCAATATGTTTTGATACAACTGCAGTAAACAACGGTCACCTCAGAGGAACCTGCATTCTTCTATAGCAATTGTTAAAGCAAAAGTCTTCTGTATTTACCGTGTCGCCACCCTAATCTAGAAATTATCCTAAAAGCTGGTTTTGATTGTAAAGTGGGAATAATCACTGCTCCTCAGCCAGATATTTAAAAAAAAACAATTCTGATTGGGTGGTTTAAATTAAACCAGAGTAAATATAAAAATGCTATTGAAGATGAAATAGTAGATATAAATAGTTAATTCAGAAGAAATTTCAAGTTTTCTTACAGGACCTTTTAAAAATTAACAGCTCAGAGATGATTACAAAGAGTTTATCCAACTTTGTTTAATTTTTATAGGACTCCTTCCTACAAAAGTCTTTTTTCAGAGCACTTGGTGCTTTTAATCATGTCAGATGCACAAGCAATTTATTCTCTCAAAATATATTGTCATAGATAATCTCTCAATAACAAATTTAGAAAAAGAAAGTATTAAAGACCTTTGCTTATTTCTAATCAATATTTATGTAAAATCGTGCTTCAATATTTCCACTCCCTCTTTGGACCCCAATCCAAGACCTGCAAATAATAAAATCACTTGTTCACTACAGAAAAATTGATAAATAGGTTGCAGACAAAGCACTCGTTAAAATGATAAACCATCTTTGGTATCTTAACTCGGATCAAGTTGCATTTTCATTTTTAGATGATACTTTGAAAAAAAAAAAAAGTCAACATAAGCATGGCTGTAAAATTAATGTCATTTGAAGAAGAAATGATGATGATGATAAGAATTTAAAAGCAACAAAAGTTTTCAACGAAGTGGATTATTTATTGAACAAAGAAGTCAATGTTTTTGTTTCATCTCAAACTAAAAAAATTTTTAAGAGATTTTATATTAATAAGCATTTTTTAAATACTGATCCCAATCTATGGTGTGAAAATAAACCTTATTTGAAAGCAAGAAATCAGTGAATGGTTTTAAAGTTGTCAATGACACAGCTGAAAGGGGAAGAAAATTAACCAGAGATTTCAATTCCTGTTTAACAAAAAACGAAAAATAAAAACAGTATATGCTAAAAGTTGTATGTGAATGTAGAAAAACTTTTCCAGATTCTTCAAAAGCCACCTTATCTAAGCCATTTACCACCTTAATCCTTTCTGGCGCAGTGGTCCCATGTCGAGACTACCTAATTTTAATTCCAAACTTACTTGTTTGTAAATTTAGGTGTAGTCAATCATTTCATTATTTTACGAACAGAACTTTTCTGTACTGGAAAGGGTTAATGAGACAATTGTAAGGGATAATAATTAATTTTCTTTATTATGCTTCCTTTCTTGTAACACAACTTTAATAATAAAATGCATTTGAGCATATTTGTTCTAACTTTTATACTTTCTTTGCACCCCCCCCCCCTTTTTTTAAATTTTTTCAGTTTAAAATTCGATTTTTTTTTCATTTTCTTTGGAATTTTTTTAAAATTAGTACTTAATCATGTACAAAATGAAAAACAAAAGGGAGAAAGCAGATGAAATGGAATGTTACAATGTTTTTTTCACATTTTCAAAAAAATCAATTTTTAGGATTTGGGTGAAGTCTGGTCCTGAAAAATGCGCATATGTCTAAATTTATACATTTTTAGAAATAAAATGGTGTGTGGTTCTTCAAAACGAAGCTTTTTTATATAAACTGAGACCTGAATTATGTTTCTAGGTTTAATTGTATTTATTTTATGAAGGAAAAACAGCATTTTTTTGCGAAAAATCATGTTTTTTTCAAACTTTAACCTCAATGAGGCACGGGTTAATATTATCCAAATGAGCTAAAACTTTGCCATTCTCATTTTCTAGTCTATTGGCAACTTTTTGGGGGGTCCCCCGGAAAAAATTCAAAAATTGATTTCTTGTGACCACCCTAATGTACATAGTAGATTCTCAGCTAATAATGACATAATACATCACTATTTCTACAAAAATAATATCTGAGTCTTCTATACTGTAACAAGGAAATTCTGTTGAACAAGCTACAATTATGGCATGACAGAACAATGGATGAGTTTGCTCAATTTTTTTATTACTCTCAGTGACCTTTTTTGGAAGAAATTAGGCCTTTTAAATGACTCTTCGCAAAATTTTTCCTTTCAAAACAGGACCCTTCAAATTTTTTTAAAATCTCTAAACAGGACCCTTCAAATTTTTTTTAATCTCTAAACAGGACCCATCACAAATTTTTTCACGTTAAAACAGGACCCTTCACAAAATTTTTTGTTTTAAAAAAGGGCCTTTTACAATTTTTTTATGTCCACATCAAACATTTCTCAAATTTAATAATTTAAAAGTAAAATCTGACCTATCACTTTTACATACATAAAGAAAATATATGTATTTTACATGCACATATCCTTCTATATACAAAAAAAAGTTTTGATTTGGAAATGGACCAATGAAAATCTGCGTAGATATTCCGGGTAGATCGCATCCAATTTGAATGCTTAAGCATGGCCTTTCATCGTTAATATTAAAAAAACTGTTGCATACAAAAATATGAAAATCGGTGGTATTATAGAGAAATGTTTGATAAACATGATGATGCAGACAGATTTCAAATAGAAGACTTATTTTAAGAGATATTTAATGCTAAAGTTAGACAAAATCGTTCCATTAAAAAAGTTTTATTGGAGCAAAAACTATACATGAGAATTTAATCATTTTTAGATCATTTTATACGTTATAAGTTCCCGGTGTGCAGATTGAATTTATTTTTCTTAATTAACTCATTTTTTGAGGTTTTATTTCAATTTTAAATTCAAATTTTCAGCATTTCGAGAGATATTTTTTATAAATTTTAGAAAATGTTATTAATTTAAACTGTTGCCAGTTGTATAAACAGCGCCAACAATAATGTTTACTTCGAATTAAAAATTTATTTACACGTGACTATTACAAACAGAAAAAAAACTTTAAAATTAGAATTAAATGATTACATGTTAAAAGCAGGAAAATTACGTTATAAGAGCCATAGGCACAGATGTCATATATACGCCCCATATTGGCGCAATTTTTTTCCGACGCCGATTTGGCGAAAACATTAATAGCATAAACAACAACATCTGGGAACAACAACATCTGGGTTACTATATCAAGCGAAATAACGACACTTTAGTACCAGTTAAGTACCCGTTGCGTATATGAAATTGGCGTCAGAAAAAAATTGCACCAATATGACATCTGTGCCGAACCATATTTGCACTTGAATTTTAAAAGAGAAACAAAATCTTAAAATGAAAAAAAATTATTATTATGCGTTAAAACTTGTAATTTGAGGAAATTACGTCATATTTAAAATGGCAAAAAATATAGCAAAACAATTTAAATTGAAAAATATATTTGCGCGAGATATTTTGAGATAATCTTTTCAACTATTATCGTGAATTCGAAGGCAGCGCAAATAATATTTCCTTCTAACAACAAAGGTATTTTCACGTGAATATTAATAAGAGAAATAAAACTTTGGTGTAAATTACGTCAGATTTGAAACGATACATTTAAAATGAATTATTTAAAAGTATTATTTTTAATTATCTTATAGCGCTGTTAAAAAATACCGGGAGATAATGACACTGTTTACTTAATTCATTTTACATTAGCTTATTTTCAAATGTTTAACTAATTTTTTTAATTAAATACGAAAACAGCCATTGTATCTCTTAACAGCAGCAGATTTGGCCTTTAAAATCCCAATCCAAGGAAAACGAATAGAAACCCGTTTACAGAGAGATCGCTACTGTTTTTTAAAATTTTAATTCAATATTTTTAAAGCCGATCAAATTAGCGTGCTTTCTGGATTTTGGTGTGCCTGAACGGGGGTTGGCGAGCGTAGCTCGTAGTGGGCAGAGCCCCCTAGTCTTCTTAAAAATGTATAAACAAGAACCTGAATATAACGACCCTTTCGAAATCACAAAATTATGACTAGATTTTTCACAATAAAAAGCTTTTCACAATTTCACAAAAACAGGACACTGGGAAAAAGTCTGGTCAGATTCCTGATTCTAGGTACATTATTACAAAGAACTTTGTTGAGTCGGACTGTCTCCATGGGCTTTATCTTCATAGCTGTTGGCTGCTAAACGCCTAGCGAACGCATTCCGTGTTCCATATCCACACGCTTAACCCCCTACGAGCCCCCTAGAAAATTTGCTAGAATGCAATAACCTCTTCCGAGATATCCATTATTTCAAAAAGTGTTCTTTGCCTTTACAAATCTCAGAAACCAATATACTTTCGAGATTTTAGGAAGAATTTGTGAAACCAAAATTTCTTTTACTGCCACTGATTTTCATAAACGCTTTCGACTTATTTTTATACTGTATTAAGCCAATTCTCAAGTGCAAAACAAGAGCAAAACTGTCTGACACATGTACTAACTCATTTGTAAACGTAAAGACACAAAATTGGCAGAGCTGACTATAGAAGCGATTTCGAATCGAAAGACGTTTTCCTTTTTTTGACAAATAAATTACTTATCGAGTTATAATCAGTTTTGGGGTCATTCATTGATGCGGTTTTTCTCCCTTCGTCCGGGAATTTGGTACAAAACGCCAACTTTGACGGTATTTCCCGAAAGATCTTTTACGCTTATCAAAAATGAAAAAAGACTTTCAGTTACAAAGTTTTTGAATGGCAACATTTGCCAATTTCATGTGTTTCCGAACAAAAATGAATTAAAACTTGTGTCATAAAGTTGCCCCTTTCGATTTGACAACATAGCCTTAATACCCTATTATTCTACACAATCAAACTGATTGGTAAAGTTATCATACAAATTGAATATTTCCAACTGAGCGAAAAAATGCCCAGGCCGGGAATCGAACCCAGATCCTTGTCTTATAGGGCCAATGCTCTACCATTTAAGCCAACTGGGCCGACAACCGGTGAGCATATTTCGCTCAGATAACCTTATTGGGCCGACAGCCGGTGCGGTTATCTGAGTAAAATATGCTCACCAGTTGTCGCCTAGTTAGCTTAAACGGTAGAGCATTAACCCTGTAAGCCAAGGATCTGGGTTCGATTCCCGACCTAGGCATTTTTTCGCTCAGTTGGAAATATTCAATTCGTACAGCCTTAATATGTTTTATCAATCCGGGATATCCATTCTTAGAGCACTATCAGTTCTCAATTAAATATTTTCTGCTGCGTAATTGAATTTATACATGCAACATTAACAAAATCATATTAATATTAACATTCATGTTGGTGCTGTTAATTTATCATGCTTATCTGTAACACACGTTTGTTGAACATGAAAATGTTTACTTGAGGATGGATAGCATAGGAAAAACCTACGTTCCTGGTTGAGAAAACTGATAAAAACGACTCGGAAACGTTTCCGAAAATTTCAATGGCAGCAAAAGTAACTTCGTTTTTATAAATGCTTCTGTCAGACGGACGTCTTTTTTCACGCTTTTTTACTTACGTATTATCCCTACACAATGCTAGCAGCATTGTGTAGGGATAATACGTAAGTAAAAAAGCATGCAAAAAGATGTTCGTCTGACATTAGCCTAAGGAGTCTTGTGCCTTTTGAACGCGACTAAAATCAACAAAAACATTCAAAGTTTGATTTAGTGTATCTCCAAAATCGTTTTATATATAAACACGAAATTTTGAGTAATAATTAAACAGATTGTACTTTTTAATATATTACCATTAGAAACTGACTACTTTTTTTTTTTTTTATATAGATTTTGTGTATTGCATTGCAATTTAAAAAGCTCTTTTTTTTTTTTTTTTTTTTTTTTTTTTTTTTTTTAAACTCCGTCAGTCATTGCGCGCATATCTCCAGAACATATTCATGGATTATTGTGAAATTTGATAAATAAAATAAGCACGTGTGTATTTTTAAAATAATTTAATTTTAGGTCAAACTTGTTTTATTAACCATGTGATTAAAATGTGTTAACCATGTGTGTAAAAAATATTTTTCTAAAAAAATCAAAGTTTTATATTTTTCAATGAATAAAAGTAGTCACAACTAAAAATCACATTGCAAATAATTAAAAGTAGATAATTTTAAAAATACTTATGTGTTTATAATCTACTAGGGGGCTCTGCCCCCTGCAAGTTTCGCTCGCCAACCCCCATTCAGACACCGCAGAATCTAAAAGCACGCTAATTTGATCGGTTTTAAAATGATTAGAGAAGATTGAATTATAATTGAAAAAACCTATAGCACAATCTTGAGGCGTAGATTGTGTGCTCATGAAGATTGTCGATCTAATAGCTGCGGTAGCAGGGTTACCGACTTATGTGAGTGAGAGATGACAAGCTGGGGATCGTCCTCCTGGCTTAGTGGTAGAGCACTGGAGCGCTATTTCAGGGGCCCAGGTTCGATTCCCGGCTTGGGCATTTTTCACTCTGTTGGTTTACGCTTAGTTAGCAAAGTGATAATTCACGTCTTTAATATTCCATAATTTCAAGCGTAATTTCACTGCCGAAAAGTAGTTCAAAAAAAAAATAATAATAATAATTAAATTGCACATTTTACGTAATTGAGTTTATCGAACATGGAAATAACGAAAAAAATGCTTTTCCAGATATTGCATTTATATATTTCTACATACATTGTTACTTATCTATAAAATTAATCTAGAGGTGTCAATTAAGGTTTATTAGTGTTTTTATGTAAAAAACGTAAGAAAATCATGCATAAAAACATTATTTACATTTCTCCTGGCCTTCCTACTCCCACTTCCAGTAGTTGACTCATTACTTCTTGTTTATTAATTCGGCCATAACTCCTCTTCTAATAATCGTAGGAGTAAATTAAAACAGATTTGGAATTGTAGAAGATTGCTTTTTCAAATAAAACGAAAATTTTCACCGAAAGAGCTATTTAAATGTAGGCAGACACCTTAAGAACCCACTTCAGTCACGGGAAAAAAGGAAAACGCTAATGTTAAATCTATGGGGGCATTATTTTCAAATTTCTCGCTTTGATTTTAATATTTTTGAATGACTTTATAGTATAGCTGAGTATGGTATACAACCGGGTTAGTTTGTACTTTTTCGATTGTGGTTTCAGATTTTTTTTTTAATTACTTTCACTTTCGGAACCAGGTTGAACCGGTTCTGAAATTGAAACTATCCTAATATAAATAAATTATAACCAAAATCGAAAAAGTAAAAACTAGCCCGACTGTATAGATAGTTTTCAGCTATCCTATTAAAAAAAAAATCAAAAGTATTAAAATCAAAGCGAAAAGTTTGAAAATAACGCCCCCATGGACTTAACATTAGCGTCTTCCTTTCTTCCCGTTACTGAAGTGGGCTCTTAAGAACCCCCCCCCCCCCTTTCTTTATAGTATAAAGGGTTACACCATCTCCATTTTTGAAACAAGTTAGACTTAAAAAGGAAAAGATTTTGATCTTTCAAATTGTATTATATCTTAAGTACCACTATTGAAAATACGACACAAAAATGACAGTTTTCTTTTAAATATTTTCTTAAAATAATCTGCAACACGACACAATATAAAAATACACAACAACAAAACACTCTGTTTAGTTTTTCCGCTTTTTTTATGGAAAAAAAAATCCAACATAATTTAGCTTCTGAAACGAATCGCCATTTAATTTATCGAGCGGAAAACCAAAGTGTTAAGATGCCCAGCTGAAAGATTGTTTTTTTCTCCATATTAACTGCAGCTGTTAGCGAACAAACGAAAAAATGAATGTCTTGTGAAGCGAGAACACGACGAAAACGATATAAAATAAAGAACGATTGAAGCTTACAGCTGCAGACGACAACCGTTTATACTGTGGATTCGATCATATTACACACACGTCGTTTAATAACAGAACGATTTACTGTGCATTCCATTGAAAATGAAATTCAAATTTAAGAATAATTTTAGAAGAAATTTATAAAAGGAGATTGGTAGAGATTGATTTTCGACCACCCGATCGGATAACCCTCTCCCCCAACTTTTAACACCTTTCTAGCATAATTCGAAGTGTTTATTATTTCGGCTCGACTGTCCGCGCTCTAACCTCTAACTCTCGTAATTAGGCTTCAATTCATACGTAATTGGTATGTGGTATTGAGATTTACCGTTCCAAGTTCTCTATTGAAAACTAAGTATTTATAGTTCATGAACAGGGGCACTACAAAATATTCTTTACATCATGGTCTATGGGGGGGGGGGGAATCGATTGCTGTGTATTTTAATGATAAAATATGTGATATTAAAATCTGATAAAATTTACTTAAAAGGTGCTAAGATATACATGAAAAGGTCTTTATAGCATAAAAACCGTCAAAGATATTACAACCCCAAGAGCTTTCAACGGCACTATAAAAGCCGTCATCAGGGGGAAAAAAGAGTGATTTCTGATTTTTCCCCTTGATGACGGCTGTTATAGTGCAGTTGGAAGCGCTTTGGATTGTAACACATTTGACGGTTTTTATGCTATAAAGACCTTTTCATGTATATCTTAGCACCTTTTAAGTAAATTTTATCAGATTTTAATATCACATATTTTATTTGTTAATCAAGGTGAACATGTTCAATAATTATAGTTTGAACTATATTTTATAATATTTTAATGATGTTACACCATTTCAAACATAATGAAATTGATATGCATTTATGAATTGAATTAGAACGTGCTCTCTGTAGAACATGGAGTGGAAAGCATTTTTTATTCGTTTACAGGGCCTCACAATAGAATTTAATTACATAACGGCCTACGAGGGTAAATAATTTGAAGCATATTTTAATGACGTCACACTATTTCGAACATAATGAAATTTATATACCTTATTGTGGTGTATTACAAGACTCTTACTGTAGAATAAAGTGTGTCCCAACGAAATAAAGCCACCGTAATTGTGTGCCGTAACTGGACACGAAACAAACCAATAAGAACGAAACAAATATATTAAGAAAGTCTATATACAAATACATATTTACAAGGAGTAACTCACTCTCTGCCCCACCTGGGCAGGAGAAAAAGATGAATGCGAAAAAAAAGAGGGGAAAAAGTGCCCCACCGAAATAAAGCCACTGCCAATATTATTATTTATTGGTAACTACCGACATTTGAGCTGCTGAAGTTCAACATGTTTATGACGTCAGGAAGTTGTCAAATATTTGTTCTGTGCCAGTCGAACTTTGTGCAGATTTTAGAAGGTTGTATTTTCTATTTCTCCTGCAATATTGCAATGGGAAAGTTAACCCAGCAATCAATGTTCGACAAAGGACAGATAACAGCTTTTAAGGAAAGAGGTCTTTCACATAGACCAATATCTAAGAAAATCAAACGATTTAAAACCATAATAGACAATTTTGTAAATCAGAGCAATGCGTACGGGTATATAAAAAAAGAGGTGTACATATAGAAAAATGACTTCCAGGCAGGAAAGAGAAGTTTTGCGTCGTCTTTCACAAAGTGATATTTCCCTAAAACAGTTGGCCAAAGAGGACAACATCCCTGCGAAAAAATCAACCCTGCCACGAACTGAAAATCTTACAACCATCTTACGATATAAGAAAAGGAAACTGCCGTTAATGTTAAAAGCTATCCACATCCAAAGGAGAGTCGATTGTGCCAAATATAATCAAACCTGGAAGGACCAGTGACATCGTGTCATAGTCTTATATGAGAAAAAATAATTTGGATGGGCTGGATGACTTTGCTTTCTATTGGTATGACATGAGGAAAGAAAAGGAAATTTTCTCCAAAAGACAGCAAGGTGGAGGCTCATTAATGGTGCGGGGAGGCTTCGGCTATGGAGTTAAACATAACTTGGCTTTTCTCTCATGCCGCATGAAGGCTACCGAGTACCAAGAAATTCTAGAAAACAATTTATTGCCATTTGCAAATAGAATTGGTGGACTAAGTTGGATTTTTCAGCAGGATAAGACCTCATTTCACGTTGCAAAATCATCCAGGGAATGGTTTTTGGATAATCGGGTGCATGTCATGGAATGGCCTGCCCTTTTTGCCTGATCTCAATTTCCAAGAAAATGTGCGAGGTATCCTCTGTGGGACTGTATTTGCCAATCGGCAGACAGCTTCAGTCTGTGGCAAAGCTGAAGGTCGTCATCATTGAAGCGTAGAAAAAATATTGATGCTACTGTCCTCCAAGGATTAGTAAATGGTATGCCACATCGAATATTCCAAGTTATATATAACCATGGCGGATGTAGTGTCTATTAACTGTAGTGGCTTTATTTCGGTGGGACACATTTCCCCCCTCTTTTTTTACAAATTCATTTTTTTCCTGCCCAGGTAATGCAGGGAAAGAGTTATTCCTTGTAAATATCTATTTGTATATAGACTTTCTTAATATATTTGATTCGTTCTTATTGGTTTGTTTCGTGTCCAATTACAGCACACAATCATGGTGGCTTTATTTCGGTGGGACACACCTTTATAGAGTGCGTAGTATTTATCGTTCATTTAGAGGAACACTCAAAAGAATTCGGTTATAGTACTGTCTACCAGCGATAATTACTGGAAGTGAGTTCTCAACTTAGGTTTGCGTTTTTAAGTTTAACTAAACTTTTGCAGGCTAGGTGGAGTGTATAAATTCTACAGATCATACATAGGGCTACATAAAAGAAAGAATTCGAAAGCTAGACTGTTTATGGCCATGAATTGCTTTAAGGTAGTTTTTAATTTTGGAATGTTTGTAGACCATAAATAAATTCATATACAGGGCTACGTAAAAAAACTGTGTATATTGCAGTCTATAGATGGTAATTGCTGGAAGTGCATTTTTTGTTGTGTTATGCGTATTTTACCTGAATTAAATTTTAGCTTAACCCTTTGTAGCTCAACAACTCCGATTTGAAAAATTCTTACACAGATATTAAAATGCTTCATTTTAAGCATGGAAAAAATAATTTAAAAAATTCAGAACAGAAAAATAAAATTTTATTTGGAAAAATGGGTTTGTTGCATATCTGCAACATATTGCCAAGTAGCATAAAAACTGAACATATTTGAAATTTTAATTTACCTGGAAAATTTTGAAACAGTTGTTTTTTGTTGCAGCAAAGTCCCACACCACATTTCTCACAAACAATCTAAGTAAAGCCTTTACAATCGGGGTATTTAGAACGCATTCTTTTTTTCTGCCCAATATGGCCAGTGCCCAATTTCGTCTAGACGCACTTGTTTTGGTGGAATATGTTAAGTAGGCGTTCTATGCTTTTTCTGTTGAATTCTTTTTTCTACGAGACCTTTTCCTTTTTTGCTAGCTTTGGACTTGATATTAATTTTACAGAGGGGCTGGGGGGATCCCTAACTTACCCTATAACAATTAAATAATATGAAAGCAGTTTCCCCTTTTCAGTTATTTTGCTCTTCTGAAAGAAATGCAACTTAAATAACCATTAGCAGAAATTTCCAATGCTCTTTCAATATTTTTGAAAAATCCATTACAACGGAAGACATGGCGCGTTGTTGCAGATCTGCAACAAACAAAAGTTACGTTTATCTTATACATATTATAAACTTCCTAGCTTGAAAATGGTCTTTAAATAAAGAATTTTAACTTACCTTTGTAAACAATACACTTGTAGACGTCTGCAGACTTTTTTAACTCCACTATCTCAAAGCTTAATTCAGCAAAAACCACGTATAACTAACTGATCAAGCGATAAATCAAACTTCGGCTCGAAAAAAAAAAAATTAGTATTGCCATCTATTGCGTATTTAATGAAATAATTATGGTAATAGTAGTGTAATAGAATAACAACAATCAACAAAATCGCCTTTTGAAATTTACTGATGAAATAATAATGGCGTTTTGGGTATGTTGCAGATCTGCAACATCGTGATACAAAGGGTTAATGTACTTGATTATCGTAGAGCATTTTTTGCATTTCTGTGTGCTGATGCATACCTTCTTAATGTATATATATATATAAGGTAAGTGATGCAAATATGGCCAATGCAGGTAATATGGCCAACCAGCAACAATGTTATTAATTTCAGTGAAACTCAAAAGCTGGCTCTTGAATCTAGTCGCTGGATGTCCGAAGAACATAGTTTAGTACCGTGTTGCCCGCAATCCTTGATCACGTGCACAGGGGGGCAAACATTGTTGATTTGTTGTTAGTTGCGTTTTCATATTATAAATTTTTTTTCTGGCAAGTTTGTAATTTTTCTTGTTTGAACAAAATATTTGTATTTATTGTTATACATAATATTTTAGCTGGTTTAATGGTCTTTTTAACTGTGTCAATGTTTTTCAATATCTGAGTGTTCAGACAGAATTACGAACACTTTTTTAAAACTCATTATTGTTGGCAATATGCCCATTGGGCATATTACCTGCACGTATGGCCATATTACCTACACATACGGCCATATTACATTCATATAAATAAATTTATTTAATATATAAATTATTTTAACTGGCACTAAATAACAAATCAATAAATTTCAAAATATATATTATATACCAAGTAAACACAATAGAAATCAAATATAATAATGTTAAAATAAATTAGGTAACGTAAACTTGAATATAGTTTAGCTAAACTTCGTTCTCGAAAATTCTCTCTCGTTTATGTTTTAGACTATGAATTCCGAAAAGAAAAGAGGCCTTTGGAGACAGGAAAGCCTAAATGGGTGTTTGAGAGCAATAAAAGCGTGTAAATTATCGCAAAATGCTGCTTTAAAAAGTTATAGAATTTCAAGACGAACTGTTCCTCGTTATATTGTTAATAATAAGACTTATAAATCACTATTGGGTAGAAAACTAGTTCTCAGACCAGACTGAGGAAAAGATCTCTCCACAAGAATTTTTAGGCTTGCTGATGTCGGTTATCCTATTACGTCAAAAATCATTAATCTTTGCGTTTTTAAATGTTGGAGAGAAAATTCATTTAGAAAAGGCATGTCTGGCCGCTACTGGTTGAAAGCATTTTTAACAAGAAATTCGAATTTTTCCAGGAAGAAAAGTCAACCAATGAATCCTTCCAGAGCAGCAAAGCTCAATAAATTATTATTAATAATTTGCTTAGTAAATTACGAAAGGTTCTAATTGACAATAGTATCATGAAATCCACAGAACGAATATTTAATATGTACGAAAAAGGGTGTCGTCTTTGTTTGCATAAAGATCTAACTGTTTATGCTGTATGATTTTGTGTAAAGGTAAAAGAATGAAACCAGAATGGGTAGATAATTTGCCTGTAGTTTCTGCATGAGAAATGACACCAAAAGGAAGCATGAGAGCACAGACATTTGTTAAATGGATCAGTCATTTTTCAAAATTTAAACCACAAGGATGCTGTCTTCTCATCTTTGATGGGGTCAAGTCCCATCTTGATCACTCAATTGTAAATGAGGCTGAAAAAAAATGGCATTCTTCTACTTTGTTAACCTTCTAATACAATCCATGAGCTACAGCCTTTGGATAAATCCTGATTTGGGCCGTTTGAGGAATTTTGGGCAAGAAATTCTTTTGTTTTTCGAACAAACTGACCACGACAACATTACAAAGGCTCGATTTGGGGGAATATTTTCTCCAGTTTGGGATAAAGCCATTACACCTGCCACCGATAATGTGGTTTTCAAAGTTACAGGTATCTATCTTTTGAACCCAAATGTAATCCCCGAGGAAGCTTTTGCTACATGTTCTGTTCCTGAAAAACCACCTTCAACAAAGAATAATGCCGAAAGACGAAAAGAAATGTCTATCCCAGGGACATCTTCTGAGAAACAGGGCCATCATGCGCCTCCTCCGTCAAGTATTCTTGGCTCTTCTTCAGACTCTATCTGCGATTCTTCATTTTCTGAAGATAATGGCAGAAATGGTACCTCTGTTCATGACTCATCGCTTCAAGAATTACTACAAGAAATTAATACAAGAAAAAACGTAAAACAACTCGTGTCATAAAACCTGCAGTGAAGTATCGTGCTTTAATTTTGAAAAAAAGACCGCTTTATCAAAGTTTCTCAAAATAATATTGAAGACACTCAAACATTACAACAGCGACTAAGCAAACAAAAACACCAGTCTACGAAGAATAGAGGAAAAAGATTCCTATCAAAGAAAAGTGATAAAAACAGTTGATTTTGCGGTATTTGCATCAAGAAAAAGTTATGGCTTTAAAATTATGTGTTGTGTGTCGTAATTATGAGAATGAGGAATGCGTCAGACTTACCAAGAAAGATATGGAAGTTTTTACTTGCCACACGCGTGAAGTTAAAAAAAATTTTAAAAAAATTACCCTAAAAAGTTTAAAATTGCTTATAATTTTGCAAGTTTAAAAAGTTAAATTTGGTTTTGTAATAATTGACGTTTCTCATGAGTTAAATATGAATATTTTCATTATACTTCTCCTATGGGCATATTACCTGCATATGGGCATATCACCTTCATCAACTAGTCTTTTTTTAGAAAAATTCCTGTAGGTTTAAATCTTGATTAATTTAAATTTTATATTTTTTTCCAGCACTAAAAAGAGTCTACTTTTTTAGAGAATTTTTATTTTTTTTGAAAAATCAGTTACTACTATCGCTAAAAAATTTCTATCCTTAAGGTGGCCATATTACCTGCACTTACCTTATATATATATAATATATACACTGTAAACTGCCACTTTCCCCCTAAGACAATCAAGGAATAAAAAGCTTTCTATTCTATTAGTTTTTAAATTTGTAAATACTTTGTAATAATTTAAATTTTATTTGACGTAAAGTTTGAAAATACAAAGACATCGTTTTAAAAGTTATTAAGCTTTTCACAGACTTCAGACTTCAGACTTTTCAGACTTTTTCACATTGCTTTTTCACAGACAGCTATGACCCAACCTGTAAATCTACCATTTTATGTAAACATTTATTACGGAAATGATTGCAAAATTGTTGATATACTTTAGCATTTAATTTGTGAAAAATAAATTAACATTAACAATTTATTTTACGCAAAATAAATTTTACATTGTTCTTATTTTTTACTCTTAAAAAGCTTATTTAACATCTCTTTTTTTAAATATTTGTATCTTTATTGTTTAAAAAATAAATCTGACAAGAATTTTAATAAGTTAGAAACTTTAATATTTCAAATTATGAGAATTGGAGAATTTTTCAAAAGTAATTAAATAGTTTTGATGTTCCAGACTTACTAATATAAATTATCATTTTCCTAACAATAACTTTAAACCTTTTTATGGCACTTTATACGTCTCGAGTTATTTCAGATAACAATTTATTAAGCTTTGGTTTAAATGGGGCGTCTTTTGTTTAATGTTTGAAATTTATGTTTAATCTTAAAATGACTTTCTTCCGAAAAGAAACAAAATATTTTATTTTACAACTTTAATTAAGAAACTTAACTAACAACATTTAGATTATAAGTATAATGATTTAATATTTAATGACAAAAGGATGATTATCCTTATTACAACTTGAGAAAATAAAGAAAATAACCCCCTTTTTATCAGTCAACAAAAATTGCAAACACGTTTGCCCATATAGTTTTGACTGCTTTTTTTCTAGCATTATTTAGGGTTCTTCATACATTGTTTTTCAGTGTCCAGTTTTATCCTACAAAGGATATCCTGTCTTACTCCAAGAGGAAGAGAATCAGAAACAAAGTCGTTTCGTTGTGGTAAATGAATCCTTATAATAACGCAACACGCAATATTATAAAAAAGTTTCAATATTTTTAAATGTGATCATATTTAAGAATTTTGAAAACTAGCACACCAATATATATAAAAAAAATGCAAAGTAAACTTTCCAACAGAGATGCTGCACAATTGGAGATACCGAAAGGTCACTTCTTCTTGCCTAAAGCTAAGTATTTCAATCATTATCCTTAAGAGGATGTCAAATTGAGTCAAAATTTAAATATCCTCTTCCAACCTACACTGTTAAAAATTTTGTGCTAGTTTGAACCAAATTTTGGTGCTGCAGTAGCTTCAACCATAAGATGGTGAAATCTTGTTCCAATATTTGGAGCTACAGTTCAACAGGAGCTCCAAATGTTGGAACAAGGTTTCACCATCTTATGGTTGCAGCTATTGAAGCACTAAAAGTTAGTTCAAACAAGCTCAAAATTTTTAACAAGGTACTTTCCCATATAGCAGTGGTACTCACTACTTTTTGGGAAAAGTATTATCCCAGATAGAATTTTTAATTTGTAGAAAATTTGCCACAGCCTTGCTTTGAAAACCTGCAAAGTTGCAGCAAGCTCAGCATAACAAGACTGAAAGTTCATAACAAGAATGCAGCAAGATAACGCACACGCCGAAGTCATCACACTTTCAACTTGCAACTAACTTGTCGTGCAAGTTAAATTCATGTTGTATCAGATTTATTGCAAATTAGCGGCAAACAAGTAATCAAAAATACTGCAAACTTACTGCAAAGTAGTAATCTTTCCACGCCCCAATATCTGTTTACAACTGTTAGACTATACGTTTAACCCCTTCGGAGGAGTCCATACACTTGATCGGGTATATTGATGCGAACACACCGTCAGAAGGTGCATGCATCTTTTTCATCACCATAAACAAGTTAAGGCAATTTTTGTACTTTTCAATACGAGCCTTTTTTGGTATTTGTTAAGTATAGCATTTAGAAAAAGCGGTGCCAATCGAATGAAATTTCTGCAATTTCTGCGTATGTGCTGATTGTCTATTCTCTCAACAGAGGGATTTTTTGTTTTCATCACTGTCGTAAATTAAAGACAGTCGTGCCATCAGTTTCACAACAAACTATTCATGAAAGTGGGGGATGGTATACCTTGCGGGAAATTTGCTGCGAATTTCTCAACCCAAATTTATCACAGTAAGATAATGTCAGAAAAAATCAAATTTGCTGCTAATATTCATGCTGTCTGAGTATCTTACCATTATTTTCAAAAACTAAAATTTTCTTATTTAATGAGAGAAATTCTGAATATTATATAAGATAAAGATTTCTAAGTAAAAAAAAGTGGTATAAATAAAAAACAACGTTTAAAGCACCAAAATACTTTATTTCTTGTTGCAAATTAATTTCACTAGTTATAGTGTACCGTCATCAGGACAAAATAGGGTTGCTCAGAAAAGAAAATTGCTGAAGTATATGTAGGAGAAGCAGATTCAATGATAAAGTTTATTAGCCAATAAAATTATAGGAAAGTAGAACCTTTCTTTCCAAAGTTCATCGCCGAAATCCTTGATCAATTTGACTTCAGAATAATTTTCACCCCTGCTAATAAACGTACTCCCTCCGAACTGAAAGATCCTATTGAGATATCCAATTCATGGGGTATCTATAGTACCGGGTGAGCAAAAAGTCCGTATGAACTTTAAAAAATCATAAAAACCGAAAAAATAACCGAAATGAAAAACTGTTTGCTGGATTAGCATCTATAGGTCACGGGAATTTTTTTAAGAAAGAAATAAAAAATAACTCAAAAAACAGCCGACAGATAGCGCTGGTTCGTGCGATTTTGGTGGAAATATGCTAATGAAACGGTTATAAGAACTTGCGCTCCTAATCCAGAACCAGTTCCCGTAAAATAACTTTAACAACAAAGCTTTATCCTTCATACTCAGCAAGTACACGGCTCACAACGGTGAACTAGTTGTGGATTAGGAGCGCAAATTCTTAAAACCATTTCATTTGCATATAATGATTTTACCAAAATCGCACGAACCAGCACCATCTGTCGGCTGTTTTTTGAGCTGTTTTTTATTTCTGTCTTACAAAAATTCCCGTGATCTATAGATGCTAATCCTGCAAGCAGTTTTTCATTTCGGTCATTTTTATGATTTTTTAAAGTTTTTACGGACTTTTTGCTCACCCGGTATAAGTTGTAAATGTGGTCTTTCTTATATTGAACAAACCAAGCGCAGTTTAAAGTTTCGAATTAAAGAGCACTAGGCAATATGTTCAGAAAGTAGAAATTAACAAATCTGCCATTGCTAAACATTGCTGGAAAATGAATCACATTTTTGACTTTAGCACCGCAAAAATTATCTCAAAACCCACTTCCATTCACGAACTTGACTTTCTTGAAGCAATCCATATTTATAAAAATCTTTAAAAATATTGTTAATTGTGATTTTGCTATTCCTCCGTTGTCAAATTGCTGGAAAAATTATATAAAAAACTTCTTGTTTATTAATTCCACCTGCATGTTTTCACATTACATGTATTACACCTTAGTGGCTGTTCTCTAAACTTTCCTGAAATTCTATTGGCCAATAAACTTGATCTTTGAATCCGCTTACATGGACCGTTTCCTAAAATTTCCTATTGTAATTCTATTGGCTAATAAACTTTATCTTTGAATCCACTTCTCTTACATTGGCTGTTTTCCAAAAATTTCCTGTAATTTTATTGCCTAATAAACTTTATCATTGAATATGCTTCTCCTACATATATTTCAGCAATTTTCTTTCCTGTTTCTACTTCAGGTGTGGGGCCTTCGGCCCCAGGTACCGCGTGACTTGTTCTTCGAAGGTCCAAGGGAGCAATCATATTTTGCACTGTGACACGGTACGCTATGGCTACTGAAACTAGTTTGCAACAAGAAATAAAGTGTTTTGGTGCTTTAGACGTTTTTTTTTTTTTTTTTTTTTTTTTTTTTTTTTACGTTGTACTGCGCCAAATAATTTCTTATTATAAAAAAAGTGGTAATTTGGCAGCCGGCGAGGCGCGTAGAGAGTATCACTCCTCTACAATATAATCTGAGTATTTTAATTATCTTGAGAATCTTTGAAGTTGTTTGTATATCTGCGCTTGCCAGCAGAATCTTGGTAATATCGCCAATCTGTATGTAATTTTTCATAGAGCAACTACTTTAACTTTATAAGGAGATTTATATACATCTTTATTAATGAGGCACTTTTGTCACACACTGTTAAAAATTTTGCAGCATTCTGGCAGGTCATTCGACCGTTTTTTGAAAAAACGGTTTCATAACCCTAATTTAACTATATTCTGACCATAATATGGCCAGAATAGTGTTAAAATTACGGTTGTGTAACCGTTTTCGGAAAAAACGGTCAAATGACCTGCCAGAATGCTGCAAATTTTTAACAGTGTAGATAACAATATTTAGAATAATGTACAAGTAACAGAAGGAAGTACTTAATTTCCAAATTAATTTAAAATTTTAAAATTTGATCTTTTAAGTTATGTTTGAAGTCCTGTTGTTTAATACTAATTATATTAATTCATTATAACTGCCTCATGTATGTCTGGTTTTTCGTTAAGGCTGCTCCCAAATCCAAAGTGCCTACTTTGTGACACATTTTTTAATTCATTTTTGTTGGGAAACGCATGAAATTGGTAGACGTTGTTATTTAGAATCTATGTAATCGAAAGACGTTTGCCATTTTTTTGCACACGAAAAAGATTTTTCAGAAAATACTGTCAAAGTTGGCATTTTGAAACAAATTTCCGAATGAAAGGAGAAAAACCTGTCATCACGTGACCAAAATCATTTATAACTCGATAAATAATTTATTTATCAAAAAATGGAAAACTTACTTCGATTTCCAATCGTTTCAATAGTCAGTCCTGTCAGTTTTGTGTCTTTACGTTTAAAAAGAGCCAGATAATGTGTCAGAAAGTTTCGCGTTTTTGAGCAAGGAACTTGAGAAAACTTTACAGAAAAGTACAAAATTTTTGGTTTTAATACTAATCAGTAGTTCACCATTTAACTTTGTAGAGATTATTTAGTAACTTTATATGGAAATTTATACGCATCTTTTTATTAACGAGGCAATTGTCATAGTTAGATACAATATTTTGCATAACGTATAAGTAACAGAAGCAACTACTTAATTTGCATAATAATTTTTAAAAGTTTAATTTGATCTTTTTGATTATGTTTTAAGTACTGTTATTTTATTCTAATTATATTAATATTGAAAGGAGAGAATACTTTCGCCGACGAAAATGACAGAATTTTATCAGAAAACACTCACTTCAATTCGGAAAACTGAATATTTTACTACGACTGCATCAATGACATTTTTATTGACTTTTCATTCCTCTAATATTCAGATTAAATCTTTAAATTTAATACGTACAAAAATCTTCCACTTGTGAAATTGACGTCACTTAAATTATTTGTAAATATATTTTAAAGAGTGTCAAAGTAATTTTTTGAATTATTTTAATATCTCGTTTACTGTTTTGTACTTTTACTTTACTAAGGCCGTATAAAAGTTTAAAAATTCGAAATTTTAATCTTAAATTTTCAATAAAAATGATGAAAAAAAGCATAGTAATTATAGAGCTGCAGCTGCAGATGACAACCTCTGAAATACGAGGGACTTAATCGTTAGTACATAACACGTCGTTTTATTAAAAAAAAAAAAAAAAAAAAAAAAAATGAAGTGAAGTAAAATCAAGATTATTTTAGAGGCAATTTAAACTAGTTTCTTTCTAAATATCATTTGCAGAGATAAAAAGTATATGAATCTACAAAAATTTTTAAATGTTTATTATGAAAACTGGCAGAAACTTTTTTGCAGACTCGACGTTAAATAAAAATTATTTCATATGAAATAAATTTCCCTTTATTCCTCCTTCTACTCATTTAAAACTCATTAAATACTGTCTTTTCAAGCAACATTATTTATTTAACAACGACAATAATAGCAACGATCAATTCTATCATTATTATATATATATATATATATATTGTATATATAAATGATACAATAATTTCAAAGTATTCAGAAGAAAAAGATCGCAAATTATCAGAAATGAAGATTAATATAGGAGAGTAATTAGGTATTTCTAATATTTAAACTTTCCGTATGTAAAATATTTCCGTATAATTTATCCGTATATAAAATGTACAGTTTTAATGACGCCAAAAAAGTGAAATTTTTTTTCTCAATATTCTGATTTATTCTTTTATGCATTTTAAAAGGAATGAGCGCTTTCAGATACAGCTCATTAATTTTATTTCTAATGTATTTGTTGTTTAAAAATCGTACATTTCTTATGAAGAAATCTAAGAACTACAGTAGAATCTCTCTACAATGAATGTCACTTCAACGAACTTACAATTTAACGAATATTATTTGAATTAGAAGAAAAATTCTATACTTTGCCATTATAAATATTATTCCCTTTAACGAATTTCAGATTAACGAATTTTTCAAATTAACGAATTTATTGAAGTCTTAAAAGGAATACTCATTTCAGTTTAACGACTCGCCAAAACAACAATTTAATCGAAAAAGTAGAGCTTCCAAAGGATTTTTTTTACTATTATTCCTACTACTTCACGATCTTCGAATTTTCAGCGTATCTTGAAGCTGTGTTTTGAGAGACGGGATGAAATTACTCTTTTATGCGCATCTTTAAAATGAAGAAACTCTTCCATTTACATTTAATTGCTTTTCTTCTTAGATTCTTCGGCTTGCCTTACACATGTTTAAAAAAAATGTAAGAAACTCAAAGAATTTATCTTTGCAGCAGTCCATTAGCATCGAATTTGGTAATAAATGACGAATTTCTAATCTTCAGCAATACACATTTAGAGTTAGATTTATTTTCTTAGTTGGTCGATAACGGAAAAAGAAAGCAATTTTCGTCGAAAGAAAAAGTTAATATTATACAAGTAGTAAGTGCTCTATGCAGGTAGATAGTTGTCGCGAAAGAATTTATGTTGCTACACTTCTGCCTTATAGTTGTCATTTTCAAAGAAAATGACAAAAATTTGGAATTCTCTGAAAAGTCTGATATATGTCCAAACAGGAAACTAATACGACTATTAAACTATCATGTGGTTTATGAAAATGTACATATGGGGCGTTCTCACAATCTTTTGACTTTTCAGATAATAAAAATCTGGTGAAATTAAACTTACTAAAATAACATTTTAAACTTATAGACGAATGCCTTAATGATTCAAAATAAAGACAAAATGGTCAGCAGCAAACAATTTTTTATTTAACTGAGGTTTAAGTTAAACTTGCGAGTTTAATTTTACTTACCATTTTACCGATATAACTTTTTATGTTCTCCTAAATTTTTACTTATAATGAATTTGCATAGTACCAACAGGATATTCAAATAAGAAATAATAACAATGTGGTATTTTTAGTACAAAACTTTGGTATAAGATTGTCTTAAAGGGGTGTTAAAGAAGGGATGGTAAGGGAAAAAAAGGGGACGGTATAGGAAAAAAGGGACGGTAAGGAATAAAAAAGGGATGGTAAGGATGGGACGGTAAAGAAAATTACCGCGTATTTTTAGGCAAATCATGTTAAGACTAAGTGATAACCACAATGTTCATTGATTTTTAGAAACAGCTATTTACATTGGATTAACTTAAAAAAAAAAAAATCTTTAATTTACTTCGAAAAGTGCAGGAATAAACCTTGGGGACGGTAAAACTACCAATAAAGCCACATTGCTTGAAATTGATATTTAAATGCTAATTTAAATTCTGCAAAAAATTTTAGCCATTCTTTCTCTAGCATACATCTGCACGAGAAAAAAGCTGAAAAAAATTCTGTGTGATCATCTGAAGTGTTTTTCTGTATAAGTTTAGCAAGAGGCACGGTAAGAAGTCTAAAACCCAGGGACAGAGTTTAAAAAATAATAACAACCCTAAAAATGTGTGCATGTTAATTTTTTACTACATATTTATATAAAACAATAGTCCCAGTTTCGGAAAAAAGTTACAATTACTTTTTTAAATTATTACTTAAAAATTGAATTACTTTTATTGAAACAATTTTATACACTCAGCTCCAAACTTAAAAATCAGCATCAGGAACACGGGACGGTATAGGAATTTCGTGATATATTTGGAGCCCCCACGTCGTCCAAAACTTATTTATCTCGTTAATATTGTTATGCAGTCATCCAATAGGATGTTTTCCAGTATAAGAAATAAAAAACCCCTAAGAATATGTACTAAAATAAAAATTATTATTCAGGGACAGGAAAATATAGAAAAGTCAAAAGATTGTGAGAATGCCCCATACACACTTGGTTCAAAGTAAATGAGACAAAAAAAATGGCCCATTTCAGGACCTATATTAGATTATTATACCAAAGATGTTTCCCAGACCATGCAAATCGCGAAATTTGAAGAGAGTACAGGTTGTTTGTTTTGTTTTCGGGATAGGCACGGCACAGCATGGAAACAAATTTCCGGCTTTGAAAACGATCATCCTATCCTATATTATGGGTACTATTTAGTTATCCCAATTTCGTCAAACTATATAAATCGCCAAACCACTCGCCTCATTCGTTTTAAAACTGTAGTATTAAATAAGGACAAATTTTTATTACACTGCTGTTTTTATTATTACTGTTGTTGTTGTTATTGTTACAAAGATTGAATTTTTATATATGAGAGTGAAATTTTTTATTAATAATATTAAAATGTTTGTTTTTCTAATAAAAATTGAAAAAATGAAGAAAATAATATTTTTTAATTGTTGTTTCTATTGACGTGAAAACGTGATTGATTACATTTATGTACATTAATATTTTGTAAATTTTTGAATTAAGCTAGAATTTATAACCTGATTAAAAATCTCTGATAAATACACATTAATGTAATAATAAATATATATAGCTCAAATTATCTATATTTTACTGATAATTTGAAATTCTAATAGTTTTGGCAATTATTTGCATTCAAAGACACAGGTGTCAAAAGACACATTTTGGTAGAAATAGGTATACACAAAATCGTGGTAGAAATGGTATTAAACAACTATACTCAAATTGATTGGACCATCGAAGTATATTTGTATCAAAACCAATAGCAGGGTACAACGCCCTAACTATTGAGCTATAACAGACAAAAATAAATTATGCTAGGATAAACTTTTAAAAATCGACTTTTGGCCAGCTAGAATCATCGGTAAATCTTCCGACATGCGCCGGCTCTGTTCACAGGTTTTACTGTGTTAAATTCCACTTGATACATACTAACGAATAGCATGGTATGAAAATAAATTTCAAAGAATTTGTGCATCATGGAAAATCGAGATTTTTGGCGTCCCGCTCAATAGTTACGCGGGACAGGTCTTGGAGACAGGATGTAGTGGAGGGTATACGGGAGTATACGCCGTATACCCTCTGGATTTTTTTAAGGAACACCGTATACCCCCTGTTTCTCAAGAAAGCTATAGTATATACATTCTAGGTTATACGCTCTGCCTTGAGCGTATACCCTCTGCTTAGAGCGTATACCCTCTGTTTTTTTTACGACTACACCACTGCTTGGAGATCCTGAAAGTCGGGACGTCCCGCGTAAATCGGGACACCTGGCGACACGAACCTAGTGTGATGTTTCATTGCAACGGTATGAGAGTAATGGTGTTTGATTTTTGGTACTTATAAAGAGTAGACCGTCAGCTTTTTGATACTTTTAAAGAGTAACAAAAGATATATATTAAAACAAAAATATTTCAATGAAACCCGATTTTATTTAATTTTTTTTTCACACATTAAACTTTATATTTAATTTTTTTTTTTGACATATATCGTTCCACAGCATTCAGCAGCGTTAAACACAGCTAAACACTTCATTTTTAGTCGTGCTGATAGC
Organism: Maratus speciosus; assembly: GCA_963932465.1. Taxonomy (NCBI): domain Eukaryota; kingdom Metazoa; phylum Arthropoda; class Arachnida; order Araneae; family Salticidae; genus Maratus; species Maratus speciosus. The sequence goes on along the minus strand of OZ010786.1, from coordinate 89,581,052 downwards.
TAAATAAGTAATTGTCAAAGAATGTCCATGGTGTTTTGGTAATTTTAAATGCGTTGGCTACGAAGAAAGCGTTTTTCAACTAAAAATAATTTCTGCTAGAAATATGATAATCTAAAGCCTTTTAACATAAAATAACTTATTTTTGTGATGCTATTATAATTTCATATTTTTCATAACAAAAGCAAAACTTTTGATATTCTTTTTGAAAAGAAACCTACACATGTTTTTAAAATTATAAACTATCGACTTTGTTAATGAGATATAATGTTAAATGTAACTAACTACCCTTCTCTTAAAAAATTGAGCTAATGTTATGTCGGTTGTTTTATTGCAGTATCACAATAACTAAAATCAATTCATAATTTATTCTAACATTTGTAGTTTATGTTTAAAAACATTAAAGAATGTTTTTTTAAACATAAACTTTCAAGTTGCTAATGAAATGATACAAATAAAATAAAACTAATTACCTTTCCTTTATAAAATTGTGCAATAGTCATATCGGCTGTTTTAATAGAGCGCCGCAATAACTAAATTCAGTTTAATGTTGATTCTAGCTTTGTTCTTCAAGGCACAAATAAATATTGTTGAAATTGAAAGTAAAGAGAAGTAATCGAGCTCTGTACAAGATACCTTATCAAGTACAATTCGATAAATCAAAGATTAAGTGATATAAATTTGGGAAAACGTGAGAAGTTTTTCACGTGAGGCTGAATTACTTCATTTTACTCATTTCATTTTGAATGATTTCGAGAGCAGCTGAAAAGTGATAACGATTTTATTTGTTTGCACTGCCGAAAATGTACAACTGTTACGGAATGCCGTACGATAAACGGATTTCAGAATGCTCTACAAGGCAGTTTTTGTTTATTATAGTATCAATCTGTACCCACTAGCGGTCAGAGATTTTTTTTTAATGATATCTCACAATATGTGTGATATATCACACTTTCTAAAATAAAGCTATAGAGTATACTCTAGCCATGAACGCTCACGACTCTAGCGTATACCCTCTGCCTCTAGCGTATACTCGCCGTTCTTTTTTCGACTGCAGCACTACCATGGAGAATCCTAACAGGGTAGAAACCCACTCATAACAGTGATTAGTATGCTAGCCACAAAATGAGGAACTAGTGGGTTTCATGCGAGCGCGGTCCAGGCGGAGTGACCATGTAAGTTTTTTAGGGTTTACCTTATAAGAGAACCCTAATTCGGCTCACTTTCCTTTCAAAAGCCCTCCTTGAAGGTGTTTGCCCGTAGCAACATGGCCAAAACTGGCCAATGCTTAACCATCACCATCGAGCAAAGTGTTTTACAGAGCTGCCAGGTGTGAGACAATTTCATTAAAAAAAACGAATGCTTGTCAGCCAATACCCTACCCCCCCCCCCCCCCCCTATGGGCCAGCGCATCATCTATACACACTCTGCATACACCACTCTTCTCTGATTTTACATGTTACTTACGCATTTGCCTCATACACACTTTTAATACCTCACTGTATTTTAATGAAGATATATATATATATATATATATATATATAATCAATTTACTTCGCTTTGTGTGAAATGTTATGATATTACGAAAAGTGCAGGAAATGTACACGATTTCAATCAGACAGATAATATGCAATGTTAATTACATTTGGAAATATGGAATGTCTAGTTCAATGCTATTTCGATAGTCTATTTGCTGGTCTTTTCTAGTACTTTTCACGATGCCGTTACATTTCATAAAAATAAAGGTGAATCTATTGAAAATTTTATTACAATTACATAATAATAATATAACATAAATTTTTCATTACTGTTAATGTTATGAACAAAAATCTGGGTTTAGATAGAAATGAAACACTCGGTATTTCTTGACAGAATAATTGTTTTACAATCCGTGTTTCCGCCCCCCCCCCCCGCCCCAAAAAAAAGAAGAGTATGTATTGTAAGTGTAGTACTCTACCAACCCTGAAAATTTGTACTATGAGTTCTGAATCTCCCTCTATATCCAAATACTTTCAATTTTAGTTCATAGTTTTTAGAAGCGGGTTTAGGTCAAACAAAACAATATAAAATAAAATATGGCAAAAACTAAAATTTTATTCAGCTGCATTCAATAGCAACTCAAATCTTAATCAAAACATTATATTACATCAAAAGAGTTCGAAATTCTAAATTAAAAAGCTATTAAAATAATGCAATGCTTAGAATAGAAACTAAACTGCGTCATTCATTGATTCAAAAGGACAAAATCAAATACTTTCACTGAATTTTCTACAAGCACTTCAATTTCGAGCGTTTTGAAATTTAATTAGGCTCTTTCAAATCGTATAATTAATTTTCATTGGAATTGATACTATAACTTAAAATAAAGTAAAAGTTATTATGAATAAAATTTGATGGAAGAAAAAGATTAAGAATGAAGGTAGTTAAAAAAGGGAAAAAAAAGTTTTACTTATTGGTTTAAAACAATTACGAATGTAACTTAACATACTTGATTGTATTAATTGGTTAGAAAAAAAAAACATACTAATTTATATGAATAAGATAATACTTTGGAATTCAATAAATTCAGAAATATTATTAAGCTAAAGTAAAATGTCCTACTATAAAGACTGTAATTAAATATCGTTTTATGAGTATTTTTTAACAAAACTGCTGCGATAAATATGTAAATTAAGATAAAGATTTTAGCTAATGTTAAATAAGCAACTAAAAAAATATAAAGATGAATATTATTTATGCTAATAATTTAAATACATTACTCAGTACTTGTTTACAGTAATCACGAAATTTAATAAGCAGCGTTCGTCACTATTTAACCATTTACAACAAATAGAAAGATTACCAGTTGAGCATTTTTAACTTAATGAATACCCCTCACTAATAATACTAACAATAGTAAAGCATATATAGCAAATACGAGGGTTACTCTGAAATTATTGAGATACGCGCAGACGAGAATTTACAAAATAAAAATAACGGTTTAATTTTAAAATACAAAGTATTTTAACAGAGCAGACGATTTTTTACTGACTTACTTCAACTTGTTTAGCGTAGAATAAATTTTAAACAGAAGAGAAAATGGAGTTAACGCGAGAACATTTTCGCGCTATGATTTTCTACGATTTTAAAGCAGGATTAAATCAATAAGAATACGTTCAACGGTTGAAATTAGCATTTGGTGATGAATCTCCAGCTCGTGCTACTGTATTCAGATGGTTTAATAGAATTTAGCAGATGTCGCAATTTTCTTCAGGATGAAGAACACACAGGAAGCCCGCCGTCGGCAGTAATCCCGGATAGTGTGTTTGCCATACGAAAAATGTTAATGGATGATAATCGCTGTACCTATCAAATGATGCAGAAGGAATTTAACATTGGATCCGCAACCATACACAAAATTATTTCTGAAGAATTGCATATGAAAAAAGTAGTTTGCCGTTGGGTTCCCCATAATGTAACTGAGCACCAAAAAGAGGAGCGTGTCAGAATCAGTAAAGAAACTCTTAAATTGCTAAATGATGGTGGCTACCGCATCATTTCTAAAATTGTAACGGATGATGAAACGTACATACCTTTTTTTTGACGTTGCAACACGTCAAGAAAGCAAAGTATGGGGCTTTGAAGACGATCCCACGCCGAAAATGGTGAAAAGACAACGCGCACTGAAAAAAGTGATGTATGCCGTTTTCTTCAGAAGTACGGGATTGGTTAAAGCCATCAAGTTCGAAGGACAGAAGACAGTAACAGCAAACTGGTATACCACTAAATGTCTTCCAGAAATTCTACAAGAAGTGAATGTTAGGGGACTAATGCTTCACCATGACAATGCATCTTCACATATAGCCGGATTAACAGTTGAGTTTCTTAAACAACAAGTTGGAAATTGCTCGTCAAACGTGGCAAATGAGGTGCGTTCGTACTATAACTAGTTTTAAAATTATTTTTGCACCCCATATTGTACTGAATGTATAATTTTTTTGCACTTCATAACGTGCATAGTCTGATACATCATTAAAATGCACTTCCAATAATTTTTTCGGAACACTTTTGACTGTCCCTGTAATTAAACTATACGTTCGATTTTCCTAAAATTTGAAATGGCTCGACAAAATTTTGCAACAATTATATCTTTAAAATTTCAGATCATTCGGAAGGCTCTAATATCATTAAAATCCACTTCCAATAATTTTCCCCATTGGCCGTAATGTAAAGAAAAACTTTTGACTGCCCCTGTAATTAAACTATACATCCGATTTTCATAAAATTTGAAATGGCTCGACAAAATTTTGCAACAATCACATATTTGAAATTTCAGACTATTCGGTTGGGTAGTTTTTGCTCTGTTACATGCGGACAGACGGACGGACAGACGGACAGACGGACGGACAGACGGACGGACTGAACGACGACTATAGGTGCTACGTATTTATATAATTACGAACGCACCTAAAAACGAATTAAAGTGATAGAACATCCGCCGTATTCACCTGATCTAGCTATGTGTGACTTTTGGTTATTCTTTAATCTGAAAAAGAACTTACGTGGACGTCGTTTTCATTCAGAAGAAGAGATTGATGTGGCTATAAATGCATTTTTTTTCATCTATTCCAAGAAATTAATGGCTTGAGGAATTTAATCTGTGGAAAATTTGTCTACAAAAGTGCATTGATGCTGGAGGAGACTACTTTGAACACACCTAAAATTTTGTAAGTATAACTTTAAAAACCTAGTTGTATCTCAAAAATTTCAGAGTGACCCTCGTATATACCTAGTCTACAGCTATACTTCAATAAAGGAACTTTAGAATCAATGCAGATCAAAAATGAAAAACAGTAATAGAAGTACAGTCGTGAAAAAAAAAAAAAAAGTAAACACCCTTACTAACTTAACTCTGCAACTAATTATAATAGTATTAGGCGGGGTTTAAAGGCCGTCTATGATGTGCAGAAAAGCATAACTTGAAAAATATATTTTACTCATTTTATTGAAAAATTTGGACTGGCAATAGTCGAAGCACATTAAGAAAGTGAAATGGTTATATTTGCAAGAAATAATATATTAATAGAAGGGACGTAGTCATTATGTAGTATTTCAAAAATCGACAACCGAACTTTAATTTGGATACAGCCCTTAAAATATGCTAATTTTAAAATAATTAACGTCTCTGAAAATAATCGTACGAACTTGCTGAAAAATTGTATTTAGGCTAATTGAAGGGTGTAGAATTTATTTATGCTGTCAAACCTGGGTATTGCTATAAAAAAGTTTGAGTTCGTTTTGATATGTAGATGAATCCCCACCCTCTGAGCAAATTTTATATACACTATATAGCCATTAATCACCGGAGACTTTAAGTTTTAGACATTTTGTAGAATATTTAAAGATATACTTTTCGATTTTTCTGTAACTTCAGAATTATGAAGAATATGTTTGAGTTCATATTTATCTACGGCGATTTGATCAGAAGGATATTTAGGAGGGGGGGGGGGGGGGCAAGAAAAAAAATCAAAGAAAAATAATAATATTTGGAATCAACCTGTAAAATAAAATGCACGAAATGCTTTATCGCTATAGCTTACGAATATGTTGATATTATACAACATGTGTATCCATTTCTGTAAGAATAGCACGTATATTCATGGAGGTATATCGATTTTTTTTAACGTTCAAAAAATTCTTGCATGTTTTTTGTTTATATCATGGAGGTTTTCGACCAAATTTAACGCCAGTTTCAAAAAATTTGACAAAATTAAGTAGAAATAGTAAAGTGCAATTGGAATGTAAATATATTAAATATTTGATAAAATATGAGCAATTAATTGTATGGAATATTTATTTATCTACGCATGCGCGCACGATAACAATTTTTTTTTTCATGATTTAATAGTCAACACTATGGAGCAACTCATAAAAAAAAACGCCAGTCAAATATCGCGAAAATTCAGAACGATATCAGCGATAGAGTGAGCTGATTTTTAGTTGTCCACTAAAAACAGCTATACTATAAGGGATTTTCCATAAATTGTCGTTTTTAATTTAATCTTTTTTTAAATTTTCATTTTTTATTGATGCCTTAGTTCTTCTTGGAAAATCACCAGAACGAACGCCTGTTCTAAGAAAAAAAGAAGTATCAAAATTTAAACATTTCTTCTAAATCTACTCGTTGACATTCATTAAATGTAAACTCCTTCGCTGAAAGCCAGTTAATAAAAAGATTTTATTTCCAATCGTTTGGTACCAGTAACATTCTTCTAAAATAATTTGTTGCAGAGTTAGTAGGGGGTGTTTACTTTTTTTTTTCACGACATTACATACATATACTTTAATCCTTTCCGTCGCTGTAGTCCCACGTCGGAACCACTTAATTTTACTTTTCTTTCACGGCTGTACATTTACTCTAATCCTTTCCGGCGCAGCGATCCCACGTCGGGACCACTTAATTTTACTTATTTTTTACACGACTGTACATTTACTCTAATCCTTTCAGTCGCAGTAGTCCCACGTCGGAACCACTTAATTTTCCTTTTTTTCACGACTGTACATTTACTCTAATTCTTTCAAGCGCAGGTGGTCCCACGTCGGGACCACTTAATTTTAATTCCAAACTTACAAACGGCCCCAAGAACTTTTACAATGACAGTTTAAAGTAACGAGTTTTTAATTAAAAAAAAAGTCCTTTTTAAATTCCGGTGTCAGTCAATCATTTCATCATTTTACGAACATAGTTGTTCGGTGCTGGAAAGTGTTAAATAGCACAGGCAGTTGATATGACGTCACAATTGTCACAAATGATCACAACCACAGAAGGGACCAAAAGATGACATCTTTATTTCGTCACATTATGACTCTCAGATAATTAACATTTTGTGACTCTATTGCGAAGTCAACATGACAAATTTTTGAGTCATTTCCATCTCGTATTTATTTTTTTCTTAAAAATTACTTTCTGTTGTTTTTGTATAAATAGAAGCAGTAAAATAGAACAGCATAAAATGAAAGTATAACAGTAAAAATAGTTTTTAAAAACACTCGTTTATAAGCATTCGTTGCTCATATTGAAAATTAGGTCTCATTTTTTAACTGTAATTCATGTTTTTTTTCCAAAAATTTCCGTCACAATACATTCATTTGGCTTGGGCAACAAACTCGATTATGAAAAAGTCACGTCTTTCTTCTGGCTTTATAGAAAAGGCAAAGAAGTAAATCTATTAAGAAATATATACTTTTGGCTCTGTTCCTTTTTTTAAGATAGGGCAACGGGAAAGAAAAAAAATTGAAACATTAATTAAACTATCTTTTCAGGACTTCTAAACTGATTTCTGAACGTATAATCGTAAATTAATTAATATTAAAATATAAATAGTGAAAAGCGTATTTTTTTTATTACACTTTTCATTTTTTATTTATTAATTTATTTTCTACTCTTTAGCTATTAAAATATTTCATTGTTGCAGTTGCACAGCCATTTGACCTATTTTGCCGAACGTTTATGGGTTATGGGCGCATCATTAAATCCGTTATTATTTCAGCTATTATGCAATTGTACGAGTCACAGAGAGTATTGGACGTTTATCACCAATGGCAGGCTAACGGAAAAATGCCTTTAAATTAATGTATTCATTAATAATTAATTTTTGAAAATATTAGAATGTTGTATTGCCACCGGAAACCCACAGGTGAACGTAATTTTTATAATTCTAGCTTATCAATAAGTGGGAAAAAAATCGTTTACAAAATTCTATCTTCCCATATAAAAACTAGTCTGATGTAGCAATCCCAAAACTTTCTCTTATCTCATATATGTTAATACTTCCTGAAAAACGCAGCATATCAGCGCCACGAGATAGGTGATATACACCAAAATCTAATTATCAACAACTTAAGTAAACTTCTAACTTAATGTGAAGTTTGATGAAAATCCAGACATTAGTTTTTGAGATGCAACTATTGCGGAAATTGTAAAGAATTCTACATAGCAGCGTCACCTGTTGGGTGATTTACACCAAAATCTAAAAAGCACTAATTTATATCAGGGACTCACTGAATCGGAAGTTTGATGAAAATTCGTGAACTAGTTCTTGAGACAGAGCTATTGCGATAACCATGAATAATGCAGCATAGCAGCACCACCTGTTAAGCGATTTTCACAAAAACATAATCAGCATCAAATTTTATCAGGAAGTGATTTAGTGCATTAGTTCTTGAGATAGAGCTATTGTAGAAATCGTAAAAAATGCAGCGCAGCAGCGTCACCTGTAGGACGATTTACATCAAAAAGTAATCAGAACCAGTTTATATCAAGGTCTAACTGAATCTAAAGTTTTGTGAAATTCCGTGCAATAGTTCTTGGGATAGAGCGCCCACAAAATTTTTGTCACATACAGACTCACAGAGTGACAGAGTGACAAACTCACAGACAGACATTTTCTGAAAACCATCAAATCGTGTTCAGGACACTCTAAAACGTATAAATAGATAGAAAACCGGAAGTTGAAAATTTTCACGAATCCAATACTATCTTCTTGTAAAGATAGAACAAAGTAAAAACAGGTTGAGTTAAATGAAAATTGTAAAAATATAAAGAAATGCGAATTCCCTCCAGCTGAATTAAATAACATATCAAATCTTAATTAAAACAATATTTTACCTAAATGAGTCCAAAATTCTAAATTAAAATGCTATTTAAATAATGCAATACTTGGAAAGAATCTCAATTATGTCATTCATTGATCAATGTAACAAAATCAAATACCTTCATTGAATTTTCTACAATCACTTGAATTTCGAGCGCTTAGAAATTTAATTAGGCGTTTTCAGACCGTGTAATTAATTTTCATTGGAATGGATGCTGTTACTTAAAATAAAGATTATTATGAATGAAATTTGATGGAAAAACAGAAGAATTAAGGAAGAAGATAGTTCAAACAGAAGAAATGTATTACTGTTGCATGGGCTTAAAGGAATTAAGAATGTATTTATTGCATTAAGTGCACTGCATAAAAAATGCGTAATTCTACAGATGTAAAGTTATATGCTTACTAAACTTTCATCTGTAACTGTACAGAAAAAGCTGCAAATCTAAAACTAGTTTTTGTAAAGTTACAGAAATCTGTAACTTTACAGATGAATTTGCTAAAATTACAGTAATCTTACTAAAATTCTATCTATAACAATGGTTGCAGTTACATGAAAAGTTCTAGGCATCACCAGTTTCCTAAAAAAATTCTTAGTAACCTTACAGATTTTTTGATTTTCGGTGCAAAAGTGTATCTGTTACATGAATTTTTGTTGTTGCTGTTACATAAAAAGTTCTAGGAATCACAGTTTCCTAGAAAAACTTTAGTAACTTTACAGATCTTTTTTTACAGTGTGGTTCAAACACATCGCATATCGATGTTAATAAGAATTTCTTTGAATATTAGCTGACTCGTAATATAAAAATGCGTTCTTTCTTGTTGCCATACCTTTAGAAAGAAACTGATCAGAAATGTAATTTTTTCATAACGATCCATTCAATTTAAAACAATAAAGAAAAAAAATCATGCGTCTAGCATAGATTATGCAACACTTTCCAACCCATTCAAAATAATGTAACAAAACTTCAGCATTTAATAAGGTGAAATAGGATTTCTAATTGAACCAAAATTATTGGTTCAACTAAATTGAAAAAAAAAATGTATTTTTTTTTTCGGGATCTACATATTTGATTTTTTCCATTGTAGGTCATTTTGAAAACACTTTATATCTGTACTCATTAAAAAAATCTTGGCTTATTTCAGCCATTCAAATGCGAAAAATCATGCGCGCAATGCATGCAAGAATAATTATTTCGTAAAAATTGTATCATCTTTAAAAATAAATTTTAGAAAATTATATATGTGTATACCTTTTTTAAGAACTTTAATTGGTAAAATAAATCGTTCCTAACATGTGTTTTCAAATTTTATAATTAAAAGTCAATTAGTTAAGGAGTGACTGCAATTCTTAAAGAGGTCACTTTTCCATATACTTTGTTGGTTCAAAGGGTACCATACCCCTTAATGGAAAATTGCTTTAAAATTAATTTAATAATTTATAATGAAGTTGTAAAAATACTAAAATATTGTATTGTCATCGGAAACACACCTGTGAACGTACTTTTTATAATTCTAGTGTCTAGTCTAACAGGAAGTGGGTTGAAAATTGATTACAAACTGGTATGTTGTGGCCATCACAAAACTTTCTTCTATATAATTCACATAAAAAACACTAATTGATATCAAGGTATACCTGAATCTGAAGTTTGATGAAAATTCGTACATTTGTTCTTGAGATAGAGTTATAGTGGAAATTCTGAAAAATGTAGAATAGCAGCGTCGATGTTGAGCGATTTGCACCAAAACATAAACAGCACTAATTCGTATCAACGTATACTTGAATCTGAAATTTGTTGAAAATTCAAGAATTAGTTCTTGAGATAGAACTATTGCGAAAATCGTGAAAAATGCTGCATAGCAGTGCCACCTGTTGAGCGATTTACACCAAAAACTAATCAGCAATAATTTATATCAGGCGCTAACTGAATATAAATTTTTATTAAATTCCGTGCATTAGTTCTTGAGATAGAGCACTCACAAAATTTGTGTCACATACATACAGACAGACGGATAGAGTCACAGACCCTAAAACGAGTAAATCCGTCGAAATCCGAAAGTCGAAAATTTTCACGAATCCAATACTTTCTTCTTGTAAAGATATAAGAACGTGAAAACAGGTTGAGTTAAATAAAAGAGTGTAAAAATGTGTTAAAAAAAAACAAACAAAAACAAAACAAAACACACACACACACACACAAAAAAAAAAAAAAAACAATTTGTATTTTTATTTTTTAGTTCAATACATTCCCTTTATTTTAGAATACGATACACCAAATATTCAAGAGTGCATGCAATGAAACTGCAAGTAAATTGAGGAAGTTCGTAACAATCAATACTTAATCTATGATCTTTCTTTATATTGTGTCTTTACAGTCGTTAGTTTCAGCGATCGTTTTGATATTTTTCTTCGGATTACGATAGTTCGATTATTTCTGAGAACTATCGTAATTTTTCTCGTTTCCCTTTTCGAAATCGATAGTATCAGGGGAATCAGTTGCATCAACAGTTTTAACCTTTGTTTTATGGTTAATCGATTGAAAGACAAATTATTTAAGCTTGATTGAGCAATACTGCGAGCAATTTAAAACACTGAATGGCGAGGCTATAAGTTTAATAAAGAATGATTTCATAAATGAATATGAAATAAAGTCACAATAATGGATATAGTAAAACATATATATATATACAAAATATATCGTTGAATCAAAATTATCTGAAAAGTTCGTATAACAATAATAACCATATCACTATCTATCTATACAGTGTGTCCCAAAAATAGGGATCTCGGCTTTTATTACTTAAATATTGATCATAGACATACATTATAAATTACAAAGTTACGTAAAAAATAGTACAGAATGTTATGAAATCGATTAAAATTTTAAAAGGATTAAATTTGAAGAAATACATAATTTAAGTTTTTATACGGTCCCCGTACAAAACATTTTTCTAATGAGTAAAATGTGCCCTATATACTAATAACGTAATGTACAAAATTACAGCATTTTATCATAGAAAAGTTTCAGACATATGAAAATACATAAATGTTGACTTAAACCGCTTTTCGATGCCAGGATATGCGTTCGCAAAGGGGAAAACCAGGGCCGCGGAGTCGGTGGGAAAAATGGACGACTCCGATTCCGGGAATTTTAACAGATTCGACTCTTTCGCTCAAAAATGGACCCGATTCCGATTCCGACTTCGCAGCCCTGGGGAAAACGCATGTCAGATCATTGCGTTTCGGGAGTCGTACACAAATTACGAAAGAAAATAGTGATTGACACTGAATTGACAACATTTACAATTTTATTTATTATTAACCCATCCCAAACCTTGATTAAACATGTCTCTGCGATTTAAAAATTTAAATTTTGTATTTGTTCAAATTTAATCCCCGGAAAATTTTAATCGATTTCAGAAAATTCTGTAACCTTTTTTACGTAATTTTGTAATTTATAATATGTTTTTGATCAACATTTAAGGAATAAAAGCCAAGGTCAATTTTTTGGGGGGTACCCTGTATATAATATATGTAATAAAACCTCCATAACGGACACGCCTGAATAACGGACACCTCTATTTAGCGGACAATCAATCCTCAGCTCATAATGTATGTATTTGTATGTTTTCAACTTCAGAAAAGCGGACACCTCCGAATACCGGGCAAATTGCGAGCTCCCGAGGTGTCCGCTATTTAAAGATTTCACTGTATTTAAAAGAACAAGGGGATTCAACCCATGTTTTGCCTGATGTACAGAACAAAAAGATAATTTTTTTTAATTGAAAACTTTAATATATATATATTTTTTTTTTTTACATTCAATATGCATTTTTTTAAATTGTGCACTAATTACACGAAAGCCATCTTTATTTGAAAGATGGTATCATTAATTCCGTGTCGTATGTTCATATAGAATATACCGCACTCCCTGGCGGATTATAGAATTATGCAGCGCCAGTGACACGGGCAGCGGGGACCCGTGTCGCAGGTTAATGTAGAGCATATCACACAGTCTGACGGAGGAATCTAAGGATTTTGCAGTGCGTGCGCAGCACGCCTGCTATACGGTGCCGTAGGTAGCGTGGACGCGAGATTCTAAAAGATAGTCACGTTTTAGCATTATTGACTTTTACTGCGTTCTCATTCGCTGTTATCAGTCACGTTTTAGCATTATTGACTTTTACTGCGTTCTCATTCGCTGTTATCAGTCACGTGTCATGCATGTTGTTGGCGCCTGGCGCTTTTAGATTTGGCGCATTCTTATATGTGTTGGAAGGTCTGTTTTGAGTTACCAGTTAGTACAACATACGCGTTATCGGACGTATGGATGCGAGCTTTGTAAAAAGAAGATAAAGTTTTTTAAAATAGAAGTTTTAAAATGATTTTTAACGTGTGTGTTTGTTTAATCCAGGAAAAAAAAAATGTGGGAGGAGATTAATTCTTCATTATTTTATATTTGATCAAGATACATCATAAATTAAGAGATGTCATTCATTTGTTATGAAATTGCGAGATTTATGTATTCTAATACAAATATAAATGAATGGCGTATTAAAAATCGAACTTTCTGTTTAACGCCTTAACAGTGACATTTGTTTTCTTACAAAAAAATTAAAAATGGGGCTGAACACCACTTTTTCCATACTAAAATATTTACCTTACTTAATCGAAAAATATCTGACAATCAATAAAGATAAATTTACAATGACAAATTAGTGGTATCAAAATGCTTTTAATAACGAAGCAAGCGAAGTGTTCTTGCCCGAATCCAGTTCGGGCCACACTGCTAAGGGGTTAAAATGCTGTTTAAAGTGACAATAATACACAGTAATACAAACAGATATTTTCTCTGATTATTGCATTTTAATTCCTTTCTTCGAAAATTGTTTCTATATATATTAAATATTATTTTAATTCATTTATTCTAAAATTGTTGCTATATATATATCGTAAGCTAATTGAAAAACCCGGCTCTTTGCAAACAGCCTAGGCTGTTAATAACTTTGTTTCCCACCAGAAATTTTATTTAATAAAATGTAACTTATTCCCAATTGGTATTTATTTGCCGTTATTTATTAAGTAAAGCTTCTGGTTTAGAACAGATTTATTTTAGCCGCGGTTTATACGCAAGTAATTAAAGTACATTTTTATTTTTAGAGTACATTTTTCGCAAACACTTCATGTAGACAATCAACAAAATTTTGAGATGGGGCTCATTTTTAATGTTTTCTGAGCAATACATAAAGTAGATATGATGCAGCGTGGTAATATTTATAAAAGTTATGTAAGAAAAATTGATGTTTCAATGGAACCTGCAGATAACGCAGATTTTTAGTATTTTCACAACATTAAGTAGAGAAAATGGTTGATTCTAAGAATAATTATAAAAAATATATAAGAAAATTTCTGCCATGATTAAATCTGCAGATGAATCAGATTTTTAATGTTTCCGCAGGATCGCGTATAGAAGAGGAATAGTCAAATCAAACTTATTATAAAAAATACAAATGAAAATTTCTTTATTAATGAAATCTGTAGATGAGGCAGATTTTTTGTGTTTGTCCAGTGTTAAGTAGAGAAAACGAATTTCTGAATGAAAATAATTATAAAACATATATAAGAAAATTGCTGTATCGATAAAATCTGCAGATCAGGCAGATTTTTAATGTTTCGCAACGTTACATGGAGATTACGGGTTGCTAATGAAAATAATTATAAAATAATAATTTATAACATATAAGATTTACATTAATAATAATTTATAATACATAAAAAAAATTTCTGCAATGGTGAAATCTGCAGATAGGACAGATTTTAAATTTTCCCCCAGCATTACGTAGAGAAGATGGTTCGATAAATGAAATCAATTGTAAAAAATAAATCAGAAAAATTTAGTAATAATTTAATCTGAAATGAGGCACATTATTAATATTTTCCTAGCATTATGTAAAGAAAATTTGTTGCCGAATGAAATGGATTACAGAAAAAAGGAAGAAAATTGCTTTATAGACAGATTTCTCTTTTGTACCTGATTGATAATTAAGGCTAATAAACACTATTTTTTAGAAGTAAATTTTGTCCTCCACCCCTAAAGATGAACAAAAAAAGAAAATCTGCAGACAAGACAGAATGTTATATTTCGCATTACGTAGAAATAATATACTGCTGAATGACTAATATCAGATATTCAGGTGCATTGCGAGTTTATTTTTAAGTGTTCTACAGACGTAAATTAAATTAAAGTATCACTAATCTCAGGTAATTAGAAGATTAAATCATATATGTCAATACGACACTTTTCATACATACTTGCTGTGACTAATTTCATTCAGAATTCATTTTTCTCTATGTAACATTGAAAACACATTAAAAATTTGCCTCATCTGCAAAATTTATTGATACAGCTATTTTATATTATATATTTATTTTATAATTATTTTCATTAAGCAACACATTTTCACTAGGTACACCAGGAAAAAATTGAAAAATTTACCTCAAGTGCACCTGCTCCCTAGTAATAGAGAAATTTTCTTGTATAGGTTTTATAGTAATCTTAATTAAGCGACCTGCTTTCTATACGTAATGCTAGGAAAATATCAAAATAGGTCGCATTTGCAGATTTTATTGATAAAATTTTTTGCTTATATATGTTTTATAATTATTTTCATTCAGAAGTCCATATGCAAAGCTAGGAAAACATTAAAAATCTATCTACCATTTTCCACATTTATATAAATATATAAAATAGTTTTAGCGAGAATTATAGCTTACTTTTAGCTAATCTATTTAACATGTGTATACAGTGAGACATACACAGATTTATAAATTTATATACTGTAGAAGGATGGATCTAGACAAATGGTCTAATAAAAATGGAGGGCTCCAATTCCGAAACATGTTAGATTATGTATACATATATTCATACAATACATACAGTTTAATGCATATATGCATACAATACACTGAAAGAAAATGTTTAAAAAAATTATATATTTAATGGTATGGGTTCAGTCGTGGAAAAAATGTAAACACCCCCTACTAACTCTGCAGCTAATTATAATAGAAGGAGGTTACTGGTACCAAAGAATTGGAAATAAAGTCTACTTTTAAATGATTTACATAACATTTGCTTAGGGGCCACCTACAAATCAAAACCAAACCAAGATTTGTTTCTTTTTCAATAGCAACACCCAGTTTAGACAATATTTTAAATCCTCGGTTCAAACTATGCCTAGAAACGAAGTTTCAAGTCACTTGTATGATAAATTTTTGCATTATAAACACCGAAAATTTAGAGTTTCTAATGTTAAGTTACATTTTCATATTTTATTAATAACTCCCGAAATTATAATTCTAAGGTAATAATATTTTGTATGGTTATAATACTAAAAACCCAAACATAAATGCATTGAATTTATAATTTTAAAAAAAATTATAATATGATTTATGAAATTAATATTCGAAAAAAATATTAATTGTAGTCTACAATTTTGATAAATTTATATTTATTAGGTCATGCGTGATGCGAATCCTGAATTTAAAATTTTTCTCTCAACTAGTTTTCGAATTATGCTTAAAAAACATCAAAATGATTGTTTATGGAGGCCGTCTATGGTGTGCAGAAAAGCATAATTTGAAAAAATATATTTTACTCATTTTATCGAAACATTTGAGCTTGGGCTGGCGATAGAACATATTAAGCGAGTGAAATGGTTATAATGGCAAGAAATAATACATTAATAGAAGTGACATACTCATTCTGTAGCATTTCAACAATGTAGTACCGAACTTCAATTTGGATACAGTCCCTAAAATATGGTCATTTTAAAATAATTAATTTCTTTGAAAGTAATCGCCTGAATTTCTTGAAAACTTTTATTTAGGTTTATTAAAGGGTGTAGAATTTATTTATGGTATCAGACTTGGGTATCGCTATTGAAAAAAAAATGAAGTTTGGGTTCGTTTTGATATGTAGATGGCCCCCTAAGCAAATTTTGTATGCATCATTTAAAAGTAGACTTTATATCCAATCGTTAGGTACAAGTAACTTTCTTCTACAATAATTTGCTGCAAAGTTAGTAGGGCATGTTTACTATTTTTTCACGACTGTACATACATATAAATATAAATAAATGAACCTGCATAAACCTATGTAAACATTTAAACAGATTGGAACATGTGATGAAAACTTCATTGTACAATTAAAATACAGTTTTATACACTTACAAAACTAGTATGTTGTGGCCATCACAAAACTTTCTTCTATATAAATCCCATAAACGACACTAATTGATATCAAGGTATACCTGAATCTGAAGTTTGATGAAAATTCGTGCATTAGTTCTTGAGATAGAGCTAAAGTGGAAATTCTGAAAAATGCTGCATAGGAACGCCACTTGTTGAGCAATTTGCACCAAAACATAAACAACACTAATTCATATCAAGGTATAACTGAATCTGAAGTTTGTTGAAAATCCAAGCATTAGTTCTTGAGATAGAGCTACTTCGGAAATCGCAAAAAAGGCAGCATAGCAGCGCCACCTGTTGAGCGATTTACACCAAAATATATAAAACGTCAATTCATGTCAAAGACTCGCTGAATCTGAAGTTTGATGAAAATCCGTGCATTAGTTCTGGAGATTGAGCTGTTGCGGAAATCGTGGAAAATGCTGCATAGCAGCGCCACCTGTTGAGCGATTTACACGAAAAATCAATCAGCACCAATTTCTATCAGGCACTAACAGAATATAAATTTTTAATAAATTCCGTGCATTAGTTCTTGAGATAGAGCGGCCCCAAAATTTGTATAGCATACCGACTGACAAACGGACAGGCAGACAGAGTCGCAGACTCACAGACAGACATTTTGTAAAAACATGTTTTTCGGAATCTCTGACCCCTAAAGCTTATAAATCCATCGATGAAAATTCGTGCATTAGCTCTTGTGACAGAGCTTTAGTGGAAATTCTGAAAAATGCAGCATACCAGCGTCACCTGTTGAGAGATTTACACCAAAACATAAACAGCACTAAGACATATCAAGGTATACCAGAATCTGAAGTTTGTTGAAAATCCAAGCATTAGTTCTTCAGATAGAGCTATTGCGAGAATCGCAAAAAAGGCAGCACAGCAGCGCCACCTGTTGAGCGATTTACACCTAAGTGCGTAAAACTTTAATTCATGTCAAGGACTAACTCAATCTGAAGTTTGAAGAAAATCCGTGCATTAGTTCTGGAGATTGAGCTATTGTGGAAATCGTTAAAAAATGCTGCATAGCTGCGCCACCTATTGAGCGATTTACACCAAAAACTTATCAGCACCAATTTATATCAGGGTCTAACTTAATATAAATCTTTGTTAAATTCCGTGCATTAGTTCTTGATATAGAGCACCCACAAAATTTGTGTCACATACAGGCAAACAGACGGACAGACAGACATTTTGTAAAAAATGTTTTTTAGAATCTCTGACCCCTAAAACGAGTAAAGCCACCGAAAACCGAAAATTTTCACGAATCCAATTCTTTCTTCTTGTAAAGATAGAAGAAAGTAAAAAGCGTCTTTGGCTTGTGACCAATTTTAGCTCTAGATTTGAACTCTATCAACAGCTGTCACACTCACAGGTTAAAAAATACTGACAAAAACTCATGTATGTATATCCTTTCCAAGACATATAGGAGAGCGAAAAAGCTAAAATCGCCAAAGGACAACTGCGTCTATGACACGTGACTGAGAACGGCGAATGAGAACGCAGTAAAAGCCAATAATGCTAAAACGTGACTATCTTTTAGAATCTCGCAGTGGGGACCCGTTGGAGGTTCGTTCGGTCACAAGATTGTTTTTTTTTGGAAAATTTCCATATTACAAGATTTTCAAGCGCGTGCGCAGAACGCCCGGTATACGGTGCCGTTGGCAGCAGGGACCCGGTTCGAGATTGGTTTTCGGAAAAAAAATCCTATTACAAGATTAAGTATAAATTTGGGACTCCGATGTAATTAGGGGCCCACTAGCGGGCGGAGCGAGCTAGTAATGATCTTTATAAAGTATTATATTAGTATAGATAATAATTATAACTTTTTATGTAATCTGACAGCGTATTGGGGGTGGGGTAAATAAATACCGTGTTTATTAAATTAGAAATCTTAGTTCTTAATATAATCTTTTTTCCCCCTTAATTTTTCATTTTTATAACCGGCGTATAACGCGCACCTGTAATTCTTCGATTAATTTTCTTTGCGAGAATGTGAAATAAAAGCAAATAAAATCTTGATGGTTTATAGTATTTATTTTACCAGCTAACTATGCAGCATGTAAAATAATAATAGTATATATACACTGGGATGCAAAATGACAGGAACAATCATTTAATTGACTGTATGATAAATATAATCTTACTAATCTATATATAAACCATATAAATTGACTTTATAAAACTAAATAGACAATATAAACATAAAGAAAATATCGTAAAATAATAATTATTATTGCAATATAATAAATTGCATTTTCACTAGATAAGCAATAGGTGCAAAATGATAAGAATGGAAAAGATTTTTCTTTTTATCAAAACATTACATGCCAACTGTGCTTCCTTTGTGTTTAAAAGTTTCAGTGCAGCGTTGCGCGATAAAGTTTCGAAGGGTTCGAACTTGACGAAGTGACAAAACACTCAATGCTCCACAAAGGACTGATTTTCATTCTGCTTTCCAAGTATTCTGGGTCGTTTGATACTTTTTTTCGGTAGATATAGCGCACTATAATACCCCAAAAGTTCTTCGTGGAATTTAGATTCTTTCCAAGTATTCTGGGCCGTTTGATACTTTTTTTCGGTAGCTATAGCGCACTATAATACCCCAAAAGTTCTTCGTGGAATTTAGGTCTGTACTATTGGCGGCTGAGCAAGTGTGGGGATGTAATTATCTTCAAACCACTTCTTTGGCCGGTATTTTCTTCATCTTGGTGACAACAAATGAATGAAAAGTTCTACGATGCAAATATAGGTATATATATTTTTTCGTCCTTCTGGAAAAGCACTTCTTAGCTTAGCTCCTGAGGAAACAGCAACCCAAACCATAAGAGAGTCAGAATGGGGAAAAAAAATGGCCATAATTTAAAAAAAAAAAATTATGGCCATTTTTTTCCCCATTCTGACCAGAAAATCAGAGGTCTAACTTTTTACGGCTGCTCTTTCATCTTCACCTAACACTTCATTTATAATGTCTGTTTCATAATAAAAGAAGCCATCAGTCCATCAAAAGAAAATGAAATAATGGAAATGTCGGGGGCGACACTAAATTCTGAAAAAGCAGAATTCCTGTTCTCTAGTTTTTTTTTTCTTTTAATAGCCCTGTAAAGTTGGGATATTCATTTATGTACACCCTGTATATGTGTTACATGCAGGAATATACGGTATTTTTAATTACTAGGTACTAGGTCCCTTTGAATTGCGAGAGTTTGAAATAAAAGCAAACAAAATCTCGATGGTTTATGGCATTTATTTTACCAGATAATTATGTGGCATGTAAAATAATAATAAATAAACAATTAAATTTAAAAAATCAAAAAACTCGACTGCGTAAAAAGCGAACTCATTAATTATTTCTCATCAATGTGAAACTATTTTTTCGATTCCTACTAATAGCTCACACTCTCGCTATATATATCTTGGTCAATTTTTCAATCGTTAATAAAATACTTATTATTCATCCAATCAAGCTTAAATAATTTTTTTTAAACTTGTAGTGGATGACACTTGTGTTAATCCAATTTTTTCAAATATTAATTCATTAATTAAATTTAATTAATTAATTTTCAATAATCGAGAGAGCCCTCTTCTTGATCAAGGCATTTTTAGCGCCACTCAAGAGGACGAGCCGTTAATTCCCAAATTGGCTCAGCCGAGCTCAGCAATCTGATTGTTCGTTAATATTAATATTTTGGATCACTTTACTGTGATTTTGATCAAATTTAACAAAATAAATCAATTTAAGTCATTATAATTGCATTCTATTTTACATTACACTACTTCATAAGAAAATAAATATAATTTTCTAATATACAAATATCAGTTTTAGCCAATCAGATTGCTGAGCTCGGCTGAGCCAATTTGGGAATTAACGGCTCGTCTCAAGAGGAAAGAAGAATGGGAGAAAAAAATTCTTTTATTAACCTAAGTAGGAATTGACTTAATTTTTTTTTAATTATTTAACTAATTGATAACTTTTAATAACTAATTTAATAACTTTTTAACTATATTTAATTTAACTTGTTTATATTACTTACCTATTTTTTTATTTACTTGTATTAAGTTTATTATTATTATTATTATTATTTATAATTATTACTTGTATTTTCTTTTAAGTTGTGTTTAATTGTTAGTTCCTATCTATAAACACTGTTTTGATGAGGTCTATAGATGCCTATAATGGTTAGAGTTGCAGTAAAGCTAGAGATCCTACCTACACAACTTCCAGGTTGTATAATATTTTAACGGAGCTTCTGACTGTAAAATGTCAATGAAACATCGTCTTCATTTTGAAAGACCTATCCAATGATATGCCACTCAATACGGTGCGTAAATTTTTCTTTTCGTCTCTACCGCCATTTTGTATTTTATGGCTGCCATTTTGAATTTATAAAAACAAAACCTAGCCTATAACCATCGGGCCGTTAAGACGAATTGATAGAGACCTCATCATTAAAATCCATCCAGCCGTTGGGATGTTTCGAGGGTATAAAGAAATCCACATACACAGATACGCGTGAAACACATAACCCTTCTTTTCAGTCGGGTAAAAAAATTAAAATCAGCTGGCAAAAAGCAGTTTGATAGTGGCATTATAACAGGGAGAGGGTATCACGTGACTGTGACAACCTGCACCATACAGAAAGGGAGGGGTATAAATCCCGAAATTTGCGTCACGTAATGCATGGATGACTCCTTAACTCCATCAGCCATTAAATCGACATTGTATTTGTATTCTACAGAAAAAGAAAAAAAATAGATAAATGAAAATTAAAGCTTACCCTTAACACGTATCTTCTAATTCTAAATCCCATCGTTTGCGTATAAATGGTCAACAATTTTTATACACAAGTCACATTTAAGGTATTAGTAAACATGGTGTGTTTTGTATGTGGTTGTCTGAAGCAAGATAAAGTTACGTTCCGATAAACTCGACAGAGAAATAAAAAAAGCGAAGAGGGAAAACAACGAAAGTTAATTAAAGTATACTTTTCTGCGGTGCAATAACCAGTGCATGAAAGAAGTCGAAAAATAAAGCATCGATTTACTTCGGATGAGCAACTTAAGGTGACCTGAATAGCTAGAAACGCCCTGAAGAATCTACTATAATTTAAACAGTTTCATATAATTTTAGGGGTCTCAGAACTCTTAAAATTGGAAAAAATGAAAAAAAGAGACCATTTTCAACATTTAATATCTTAAAATGTATTTGATTTTAAGCCACGTTTCTAAGTGGAATGAAAGATATAAGTATCTTCTTTCATTTCACGAATTTTAAAAAATTGCAAGATGCAGAATTAGCATTTACAGGAGCTCCAAACTGCCAGACATTTGACGAGCAGAAAATCCGCATAATAGATCACGCGCACGATTACAAAATAAATTTTGCAACTAGAATGAAAATTTTAGTGCCTACTTATACTTCAGATTGTAATAATGACTATGAACCTAAATAAATTTGTATTTAAAGCATTTTTGTATTTTTAATACAAAGTTGTATTCAGCTAATGCAAAATTTAGAAAATTTCAACAGTATAATCACCTAAAAAAATATTTTTTCGATCAATAAGAAGAAAATTTTAGGTTCAGTTTATATAGATTAACATGAAACATATGTTTCGAAAATTTCATGAAAAAATATTTAGAAGTTTTTAAGATATCGTGCGCGTTATGCACAAAAACGACATTTGGAGAAAAATGACTTCAAAGTTTTGAACACGCCGCTTCAGTTATTGAGCAGGTATAATTCTAAAAGCCATAACTTCTGTTTTAATGAGAATTTCAAGGAAACAATTATATCAAAATGTTCAGAAAAGATAGAAGTTTAACATCTAAAAAAAATTAAAATTTCGAAAATTTTAAAGCTTTAAGAGTCCTGAGACCCCTTAACAATTTCAGACTATTGATTGGCTTAATTGGAAAGATTATTAAAGATGTATAACTGTATACATTGAATTCTTCAATATAGAAACAATTCTAATATGAGAAATAATTTACTTAAGATATTTGACTACATTTGTATTATTTTTATTCTCATTCATATTTTCATACTAAGTATTAAAAAAAAAAACAAAAAAAAAAAAAAAACAACAACAACAAAAAAAAAAAACGCTCTTTTTAAGCATTCAAAGTTTATCTTGATAAGCGCGCCTAATTTATGATTGCAATTTATGTTTTTCCCAAACATTTCTGTTGGAATGTATTAATTTGGTGTGAGCACAGAACTCATTTATAAAGAATTCACTGTTTTTAACTCTAGAAAGCGCGAGCTAGTGAATATATTAAAAAAATATATAATTTTTACTACGTTTCTTTTTTAGGTACGTTCGTAATTATATAAATACGTAGAACCTGTATTCGTCGCCTGGTCCGTACGTAGTCTTCATTTAACAGTGCAAAAACTACCGAACCGAATGGTTCGAAATTTAATCTATATATAATCATTGCAGAATTTTGCCGAGTCATTTCAAGTTTTATGAAAATAGATTCAAAAACTAAACAGATATTAATAAAAGTTTTCTCCCTTCTATTAAATCCTATCATACGTAATTAATTCAATGATATCCCATGATAGGTAGTAATTCTAGGTTGCCATGGTGATTACGTCTTATTTAAGATGGAGTCATATTATTTCCGTATTACTGAACTTCAGATATATAATCGTAATAAATTTTGTATTCGTGCATTTTTGCATAAGAAGGCAACAGCTATTGCACCAAGATCTGAATATTTATAAAACTAGTTATAATACGAACATACCTCATTTGTCACGTTTCACATACAATTTCCGACTTGTTAAAAAATGACAACGGGAAAGAAAAAATAAAAATTATTTAAACTATCTTTGTAGGATTTCTAAATTTATTCCTCAACGTATAATCACAATTCAATAATTAATGAAACTATTGATTGATCAAAGTGTATTTAAAAATATATCTTACACATTCTGTTTTTCATTTATATTTTCTACTTTTCAATGTTTAAAATATTTCGTCATTGCAGTTTCACAGCCAGTTGGCTTTTTTTTTTTGGCGAGTGTGGTGTGAGGCACAATTAAATCCATTGTTGCTGTAACTCGTATACAATTGTAATAATAAAGTCTTCAAGTTTCTAATTCTCATTATATATTTTATATTTTTAAGTCTTAGATACTGATTTCCACCTGGCAAAAATGACTACATTTTGATTAACCTGAAAATATTCCTTGAGATCAGTCGTTAATAGTGCAATTTTTAAATGTCTTTAAAACGTATTCCCAAATCCAATCTTGTTAGTCCCCGATATGTTATTTCTTTCAGACAACAATTAAAGCGTCTCCACTAAAAAAATAACGTTATACCTAATCATAAGCCACCCGTAAAACGAAGCAGCTGTATCATTGTATACGGTTACGGTCAGGGCTTAATTTGCGCCGGAGACCACCGGAGCCCAGCTCTGGTACTTCTCTGTTTTTAATAAAATTCTAAATTTTGGTTAGAAATCACCGGAGCTCATAAATACAGGGCTCCGGAGCCCAGTGCAATAGCGCTTCCGAAAAAATGAAGCTTAAATTACCTTTTCCTTTCCTTCCCATCTCCAAACATTTGCATTCTTTTTTATCAAAACACTTATATGTGACGTAATGTAGAGGAGGTGAATATAAAAAGGTGAATATTTTATATCCGTTTTTGGGCTTCGACTGACTCAAGCTCAATCTGTCTACCTTCAAAATTTTATTTATTCATGCATAGAAAAAAAAATTCCTCCTTCAAAATTACGTTTTATATTCTATTTCAAATCATTTTAATGCTATTTTGATCAGAATGAAGGGAAAACAGAAATCGAGTTTTTCTATTCTACTGACATTTGCAAATTTATGTCGGCGACGTGTTGATACGGTGCCACTCAACAGACTGAACAATGAAATTGTTTTCAGTTCGACTTTCTTTTGTGACAGTACAATAATTTTTAATTGGCTGTTTCTGTTTTTATCCAACAAGCTTGAGGTTTTGTTTGTTTGAGGTTTTTGTTTTCTATTGCTTACGTGTATAAAAATCATGTTAGGGATTTTCTATTTATTTTATACCATGAACACTGCGCATGCTAAGGGTCTGCTCTGCACATTTACGATGTCACTTTCATTTGTAAGTAGATGTAATTGCCAAGTATTGCTATTCTGATAGAAAGCAATCGATCAGTGTTTCCCCCTTTTCTAAATAAGCATCGAATTTTTCCGCTAACGGTGTGGAATTTTTAATTTAATCTGATTTTCAGTGACTCATCACAAAAGATTGTTAATGCGGAAAGAATAGATTATAGTTTAAGATATGCACCTTTTATAGGGAATTGAAAAACATTGTTCCATTCTTCAGCATATAAATATTAATTTCTGTAAATTTCATTCATTTTATTTTCATAAAAATGCGTATCTGTGAACTATCTCTAACGCTTTTTCCTGTATCATAATCCTTACCATATTTAATCGCAGAATTCTGCAATTAATTAACATTAAAATTTGGCAAAGATTACTATTCGGAAGGAGTGATAACTAAAAAGTGGAATTGTTGACAGCTGATAGATTTAAAATTTTTATTTTCCTAAAGAAAAAAAAAATGCTTTAAATTTTGCAAATAATGTACGAAATAAAAATATAAAAATATACAGATTGCAGTGACCGGGGGGGGGGGGGGTAATAGCTGTTAGTACCAGTACCGCAAAATATCAGGGCTCCAGTACTTTTTTTTGCTAGAAATTAAGCCCTGGTTACGGTTAAATACTGATAATGTACTGCAATTTTTTAAACTCCTAAACATAGTACATTTTCAGTTTTTACACCGTCGTATAGGGGAAATTTTTTTAAATGCAATTTGTTTGAAAACAGCATCTCAATTTATTTTTGAGATATTAACTTTTATGTAGTTTTTAATGCCATTTCTGTAATGGTGGCAACTGAAGTACTCCATTTCTGTAGAAAGTAAAGGAAAAAAGGGAAAATAGTAGATTACTATGTCTTTTTATTGCCATTTTCTCATAACAACTGAACAAAAATTGTAATTAAAAGACGTGCTATGCCAAGAATATCGTGTGCTATAAAAACGTATTTTAAAGAATATTTGTGTGACTTATTTTGATGCATTTACTTAATTCCTATCAAGAAGCTGAAAGAACGCAATTTTATTATTCCGTGTGCAATAACATTTTCGGAATTTTGAAAAAATATAATAGAATGATTTCTTATAAAACATGGAACTATTATAAACTATATTCAGTTTTCAGTATTCATATTAATGTTAAATAAATGAAGGCATATGAATTCATTATATACCCAATTTGTTTTCGAGTTTCTTGAATGACGACATCGCGTTTTGCTGGGTTTGTGTATTATTCCGCGATAGTGACGTCCTATGCATACTTTTCTATAGATGTTGTTTAAAACTAGATCGTAAATGTGAATTCGTCATTTTGTATCAAATAAAAGCGAGTATTTTAAGTCTTAAAACTAAAATGTTTTGCACTATCCATATTTATATCGGCACTAAATTCTTGAAAAGCGGAATTCCTGTCTCCCGCTTGTTTTATTCTTTTTTCTGTGTTTGAAGTGTTTTTATTTTTATTATTTTATTTTATTTTTTTAGCTCTTCATTGTTTCAGCTAACAGCTACAGCGCTGTTTTGCGGAAACTACGGTGCCCAAATTGTTTTCCATGTCTTTTATGTTCGTCGCTTATGTCCTTATATCAGATCGATTTCTCATTTCGTTAAAATGCAACCTAATGGTTTAAATTAAACAATCAACGAGGTCGTCCTGAACCTTTACGTATTGTCTAAATTATTTGAAATTTAAAATTTTGCCAGAAATCTTCTAGCAAGTTTTTTTAATAGCTCTAAACAAAATATATCTTTTTTAAAAAAATTAAGAATTCCCTCAAATTGTCACTTTTGTTTTTCACGCCATAATTTGAAATTTTTTAATTTTTAAATTTAAATTTTTAAATTTTTCAAAAATCTGATTGTCACCATTGTAGATTTCTTAATGTTTCAATTGCATATCTAAATGTTCCGGCAATAATTCGAGTAAAAAACCGTGCATATTTAAAAACAAAAACGATAAAAATTCAAAAAGAAACTGAAATCATCAAATACTTTTTAGCTCACAGGTTTTGTTAGCCTGTGCCCGTAGGTTCTGTGTGCACGTATGTATGTATACGTAACGCAACGCTATAACTCTTGATAGAAATATCCGATTTGTTTAAAATTTTGTATATAGGTTCATTTTGGTAAGGCACTTCCCTGATTAGTTTTGGGGGTTCATTGGTTAATAAGGGGTCATAAAGGGGGGAAGAGCGGGACAATCCCCCTTAACTAAATGGGTATTTCATGCAGAAAAATCCGATTTGCTTCAAATTTGGAATACCGGTTTATTCTGATAAGGCGCTTCTCTGATTAGATTTTGAGGTTCCTTGTTTAACTATAAAGGGGGAGAACGAGGGGGCTAATCCTCCTTTAATTTTGATAAATGGGTTTTCCGTGCAAATTTATTTGATTTGCTTCAAATTTGGTATACCGGCTTATTCTGATAAGACGCTTCCCTGATTAGATTTTGAGGTTAATTGGTTAAGTATAAAAAGGGGAAGCGGGGCAGCTAATCCCCCCTTAATTTAGCTAAATGGGTATTTCATGCAGAATTATCCGATTTACTTTAAATTTGGTATACAGGTTTATTCTGATAAGGCGTTTTCCTGATTAGTTTTGGATGTTCTTTTTTATCTCATTTGAACTATGTTGGTCTGTATTATAACAAAAAAAAAAAAAAAAAAAAAAAAAAAAAAAAAAGAAAACGCTGCTTTTTTATGATTTTTATTTTTTACCGTTTTGCATTTTTTTTGTGTCAATTTCTTTATTTTTCGAGGGGCATTATTCTTTGAAATAAGATTATAATACACAATTAGTGTGGATAGCCTGTGATCTCAATGTCATCAGCTTAACTGGGCACTTTTCTTTTTTTAATGCCAGAGTGTACTTTATGATACGTAAATAAATAAATAAATAATTAATAAAGTAAGAAAAATGGAACAAATAACTCCAGTATATGTCTGTGCTCATAATGAAACTTCTGTATAAATAACGCAAATTTTCTTGAAAAATAAAATATTTGCATAAAGGTTATAATATATTTTTATTATATTCACAAATAAATAAAGAGTTTGAAATGTTTTTACTACACACTTAAAAAAAAAAAAAAAAAAAAAAAAAAAAGGCTTACCAATGTACTTTTTTTGAGGGTACCACAATCCATTTATTATTTGTTGTAGAGCAAGAGTGGCTTTTTCACTGCCTCCTGTAATGCTATCCAGAGGAGGATATTAGATTCGAAATCCACCTTGTTTTGTTTCCAAGAAAACTTTTGTTAAAACGAATTTTGTTTCGTAAAGAAAGAAACATTTGCAATTTCACCCAAACACAAATCATTCAAAGAAACGACCCTAAAACTGCTTTTATTTAAGAAGAATTTATTAAAAAAGTTGTCGCGAAATGTGGAATTTTTTTCTCTTGAAAGAAATTCTTATGATTTAGTAATTGTGCAATAAATAATGGGTTTTAGATTTATTTTTTAAAAGCCTTTATTGAATATTTGTTTGAAATAAAAAGATTAATATTCATTCAGAATGATGGAAGTAATAAAATCAAATGGCAAATTGTTCGTGATGTAATTTCCAGTGATTTGAGGAAATAGCATTCACGAAACAAAACGTGATAGTATTATATTGATTGAGTATAAAAGATAAAAATATGGTGTGTATAATTAATAGAAATAAATTAATAAACAAAATAAAAATTTATAAATGAGATTCCCTCTGGTTCGTTTTTTTTAATACAGTGTGACCTCGAAAATCCGTCAGCTTAAAAAATCCGACTTCAAAAGTCATGCCCCACCCTCTTTTTTTTACACTTCCAACTTACGAGAGAAAGAAATATAGCAATTGTTTGCGAATTAAAAATTTCGAGGTCGAAAGCAATTGGTTAGCGAACAACGAGATCGCTGATAATGTGCTAAGTAGAACCGCCGATAACCCTGGTAGCAGTTCAGAGGGCCGATAAGGAATGATAAAAAATAAAATGTGTGAAAATCATACAAAAATCGCTATTACATGCCCTCTTTCGACGGAATATTTCTAAATTGAGGAAGGACCTGCTTGCCATAGCCAAAAACCTTAAAAAAAATTGGTTCAATTCTATGCATAACTTCATACTTTTCGATGGTACAATGGCGACACATGGACAGACAGACAGGCATTTTGTATAAACATGTTTTTTGGGATCTTTGAGCACTAAAACGTGTAAATCCGTCGAAAACCGGAAGTCGAAAAAAATTTCGATTACAATACTTTCTTCTATTGAAGATAGAAGAAAGTATAAATGATAAATTTAGTCACGTTCTGGTGAAACATAGTTGTTGTATCGACATGCAATAAACGTGAGCAATAAGCATAATTTAATTTCGGTATAAGAAATTCTTTTTATAAGTTATCGTCACAGAATTGTTGAAAAATGGTTTAGATACCAAACCCGTCAGTCGATTTCTTCAAAACTATGTTGCAGTTCTTGTGCGAAGTGGCCTAGAGGCGAACCGAAATTCAGTGGCATGAACCGAAAAAGTGGCACGAACCGAAATTCCCGGCCCCGGCTCGATTCATGGGAAAAAAAATTCAGCCTGGCCCGGCCCGATAAAAAACTTAAAAGTTCGACCCGACTCCGGCCCGGCCAGTGAAAAAATTTAAATCTTGGCCCGGCCCGAGTGAATTTCTACAAAACATTGATTTTTACGCCGATTTGTTTAAAAATTTGTCTCGTACGAGGAGTTCAAACCAAAAATATTTATTTTAACTTTATTTTCATGTTTATAATCTTCATTTTTATGGAAGTGCCGCAGGCTGCGATATTTACTTTTTTGATGAATCTCTATTTCTTGTATGTAAATGTTTCAGTTATCATTAATATTGTTAATCTATATTCCATGTATAGTATCCATATGCTATTTCCCTTGAATTAGCGCAATGAAGTGTTAAAAATCTGAAAAATGCTATACAGTAAAATCTTCTAAGACGGAATTGCATATAAAAGGCAAAAAAAAAAAAAAGTGTGTTATAGACAAGTTTTCTTCTTAGCAAGTGTAAATGTATTACATATTCTTTTCTTACGTAGTAGTATATTAATTTTGCATGGATCAACACGTCTTTCAGTTTAAAACAGGGTTTTGTCATAGGCAGGTTCTTTTTCACATGTTTTACTAGATTTTAATCTAGCTGTATTTTAATAAACGTAGGAATCTACTATTCTTTAAAAAGAATAAATTTTAATGTTTAAGTGTAGATTAATGGCGATTTAAAAATGCATGCATTGTTTTGTAAAAAAATTTTGGGCAAGGTCTAATTTTACTGACCTTTGAAGGGACCAGGTCACGCTGAGATAATGATTCTCATACGGGCTGGGTCAAAACTAGGACTGAAAATTTTCAGCCATGAAGAATAAGAATGAAACCAATCCCGGCTCTGTACAGAAAACCTAAGTTATAGTCCCGGCACGAAAAGAGTGGAGACCAGGCCCGGCCCGAATCTCTTGAATGAAAATCTGCCCGAGCAGGTCGGGCTCGAGCTTCGGGCCACGGGCCGGCCTGTGCAGATCTCTACAGTGGCCTGTAACATATTCACCAAATGGGAGCTCAATCGAAAGCATAATTTGGGCGCTGCTCACATGCATACATGGGCCATTCCATGAAAAACGCATCAAGTGCTCTGCACGTGACACTTACTTAAATACCTCCTATATCTATTAACTTATAGTTTCTTAGAATATAAACTCTCTCAAACTTAGAACAAAAAACTCTTGATTTTCATATTAGCGCAGTTGTTTTAATTTGAGGATACAATAGCATTGTTAAAACAGCAGTAATATGTAGAAAAGCTGTTCCACACTTGACATGGAATGGATCTTTAAGGGGTCTCAGGACTCTTAAAGCTTCAAAATTTTCTAAATTTTAACTTTTTTTAGATGTTAAACTCCTGTCTTTTTTGAACATTTCGATATAATTGTTGCCTTGAATTTCCTATTAGAACAGAAGTTATGACTTTTAGAATTACACCCGCTCAATAGCTAAAGCGGCGTTTCCGAAACTTTGAAGTCATTTTTCTCCAAATGACATTTTAGGCATAGCGCGCACGATATCTCAGAAACTTATTATGAAACTGAATATTTTTTCATGAAATTTTCAAAACATATATTTCATGTTAGTCTGTATAAACTGAACCTAAAACTTCATTTTTATTGTTAAAAAAATATTTTTTAGATGATTATACTGTTGAAATTTTCAAAATTTTGCATTAGCTAAATAAAACTTTGTATTATAAATATAAAAAAGCTTTAAATACAAATTTATTTAGTTTCACGGTAATAAGTACAATCTGAAGCATGAAAAAGTTCATTCTAGTTGCAAAATTTATTTTGTAATCTTGCGCATAAGCTGTTATACAAATTTTCTGCTCGACAAATGTCACACAGTTTGGAGCGCTCTATAAATACTAATGCTGCATCTTGCAATTTTTTAAATATACATGAAATAAAAGAACATACTTATATATTTCATCACAATGAAAATTGTGTTTTTAAATCATATTACATTTTAAGATAAATGTTGAAAATGTTCTTTTTAAAAAAAATTTCCAATTTTAACAGTTTTGAGACTCCTTAATAGGTTTAAATATCTCTACATTTTAAACCCTAGACCCAGGTAAGCTGTCCGTTTTTTATAGGCTTAAAAATCTCCACATTTTAAAGCCTTAGATATAAGTAATCTGCCAGTTTCGGGCCATTCTAACAAGGAGAGGGCCAACCTTGTTAATCACAGATTTTGATTATTTTAATACATGTTGTAGGGTAGAAACCCCTTAGTGTCATGTTCAATGTAGTTTATCCAACGCACCTTAGTTTTTGAGAAACCGGGGGTCTAATAATAGTACGCAACTTAAATACTTACTTTGCAACCGCTATGATAGGTTGGTCGTAGCTCAGTTGGTATGGAGTTTACCGGCTGGTCCGCGGGCCCGGGTTCGATACTTGAATGCGCTACATTTGTTTTTCTCATTTTTTTTAATAAATATACTTGTAAGTATAATTAATAATCTCATTGTCAATTAAAATTTATAATATTGTATATCAATTATAATTTTAACCTATTTAATTTTTTACTTTTAACTAAATAGTTGTATAAAACATCATAAAACTATTAATTTTTTAAAAATCACTTTTAAAATGTATTTCATATGTTCTTTATCGATGCAATGATATTGAGCAATTGTGTCAATTCGTGATTTTAAAGAAACATCATTTACGCATTGCTTTAACAAAGAAAGTCAATGCGATAATACTATTATTCTGTTTTTAAAGTAACAAGCATAATTATATTAAAAATTAGCACCAGAATTAAATTACAACCGATTTTTTGCATATTAAAGATTTTTTTATTTGCAATATGCATGCTTGCGCTTGAAATTATTTTGCTTTCACCTTTATTTTCTTTCTGCTTTTATTTTTATTTTATTTGAATATTCTCTTATTTTATCATAACTAGATGGCACCACAACAGATTTTGTCACGATTTTGGAATTTTTATCATTCAATAATAGATCGAATTTCTTTTTAAACCTCTTTAAAGGATGAGAAATAATAGTTTTAAAATATAAATTGATAAATTTAAGTTTGTTAACATTATAATTAATGTATGATGTTAAAATTTGTAATTGAAATTATTAAATTATAATTACAAGTACATTTATAAAACAAAAAATGAGAAAAACAAATGTAGTGCGGTCGGTTACGAACCCGGGCCCGCAGATCAGCCAGCGAATGCCGTACCAACTGAACCACAACCAACATATCATTGCGGTCGCAATGTAAGTATTTAAGTTGTGTACTATTATTAGACCCCCCCCCCCCCCGGTTTCTCAAGAACTAAGGAGCGTTGGATAAAATCCGTTGAACCTGGCACTAAGAGGTCTCTACTAGGGTGGTCACAAGAAATCAATTTTCGAATTTTTTCGGGGGGATCCCCCCCAAAAGTTGCCAGTTGACTAGAAAATGAGATTGGCAAAGTTTCAGCTCATTTGGATAATATTAACCCGTGCCTCATTGAGGCTCAAGTTTGAAAAAAACGTGATTTTTAGCAAAAAAATGCTGTCTTTCCTTCATGAAATGAATACAATTGAACCTAGAAACATAATGCAGGTCTCATTTTATAAAAAAAAAGTTTTGCTTTGAAGAACCACACACCATTTTTTTTCTAAAAATGTATAGATTTAAAAATATGCGCATTTTTCAGGACCAGACTTCACCTGAATCCTAAAAATTGACTTTTTATGAAAAAGCGAAAAAATTTTTTTAACATTCCATTTCATCTGCTTTCCACCTTTTGTTTATCTTTTTTTCGTTTTGTGACGTCCAATAAAGTGTTTGATTAAAAAAAATTCCAAAGAAAAGGAAAAAAATCGAATTTAAACTGAAAGAATTTTTAAAAAAAGGGAGGGCAAAGGAAGTATAGAAATGAGAGCAAATAATGCTCAATTGCATTTTATTATTAAAGTTGTGTTACAAGAAAGGAGGCATAATAAAGAAAATAAATTATTTTCCCTTACAACTGTCACGTTAACCCTTTCCGGCACAGAAAAATTCTGTTCGTAAAAGGATGAAATGATTGTATACCCCGGAATTTACAAACGATTTTTTAAAATTAAAAACACGTTACTTTAACCTTTCATTGTAAAAGCAAAATTTTATTAAAATATTCTTCGTGCCGTTTGTAAGTTTGGAATTAAAATTAGGTGGTCCCAGCGTGGGACACTGCGCCGGAAAGGATTTAAGTGGTAATGGTTTAGATAAGATGGCTTATGTTGACTTTTTTTTTACCAAAGTATTATCTAAAAATGAAAATGCAACTTGATCCGAGTTAAGATACCAAAGGCGGTTTGTCATTTTAGCAAGTGCTTTGTCTGTAACCTATTTATCAAATTTTCTGTAGTGAACAAGTGATTTTATTATTTGCAGGTCTTGAATTGGGGGCTAAAGTGGCAGTGGAAGTATTGAAGCACGATTTTACATAAATATTGATTAGAAATAAGAAAAGATCTCTGATACCTTCTTTTTCTAAAATTGTTATTGAAAGATGATCCCTGAAACAATATATTTTGAGAGAATGAATGGCCTGTGCCGCCATCCATCTGACATGATTAAAAGCACCAGGTGCTCTGAAAAAAAGTCTTTTGCAGGAAGGTGTTCTATAAAAATTAAACAAAGTTGGATAAACTCTTTATAATCCTCCCTGAGCTGTTAATTTTTAAAAGTTCCTGTAAGAAAATTTGAAATTTCTTCTGAATTAATTATTTATACCTAGTATTTCATCTTCAATAGCATTTGTATACTTACTCTGGTTTAATTTAGACCACCCAATCAGAATTGTTTTTTTTTTTTTTAATATCTGGCTGAGAGGCAGTGACCAGTGATTATGCCTATTTTACAATCAAGAACAGCTTTTAGGAAAATTTCTAAATTATGGTGGTGGCATGGTAAATACAGAAGACTTTTCCTTTAACAATTGCTATAGAAAAATGCAGGTTCCTCTGAGGCGACCTGTGTTTACTGCAGTTGTATCAAAAAATATTGCTGGATTTTACCAACTTCCTCCCACTCTTCAACTGCTGTAAATACAGCTTTCGCCTGAATTATTCCGATACTATTTTCAAGTTGAGGAACTCGTAGTAACTGTTCATCACCACAACTAATTAAAATTTTATCCACTCTACATTTGATTTATTCAAAAAATGGTGAAGCAGTTTTCCACCCCAATGAGCATCAGTTCTCTCTAAACGGGAATTTTAAAATCTGTTTTTGATGAGCTCAGTTTTTTGTTTACGAAACAGTTATTTGCAGAGTCGATGTCTGTGGTTAGCTAGTGGATGTATTCTAAGTCTAGCAGCTTCTCTGGCGTTCAGTTCATTTTGCGAATATTATAAAATAAAATACATAAAACTTGACAATTACTTGGCTGCTTACTGTCGATGATTTGATGAGACATGTGGCCAATTTAAAAAATCTTACATTTCTGCCATGATATATCAAGAGGGGGAAGGGGTTTTACGGAATGTTTCATAAATTCTAAAAATAGATAACCATAACAGATAACAAAAACAGCCTTGTAATAAAAAGAGAAATTCAGAGGTTCAACTCCAATACAAATCGAAAAGCTCCTTCTTAATAGACACAGAACTAGATAACTAATAATCAGTTATAATTCGTGAAATATTTTTAAAGTTCCAAAAATTGTTCACTTATTTTTGCCTATTAATAAAAATAATACAAAAAAATTATCAAAAGTAATAAAATTTTTAATTTGTCATTTTTTACCTATGTTTCAAAAATGCAGAGTTTGAGGGTATGGTTCACTAGCTGTCCTGAAAAATACTAAGTGTTCATTAAATATAAGTTTTCATGAGAGTAAAAGTTCAAGGCAACAACAGTTTCTACGAAATAAAACAAGAATCAGGTTTCTAAGACAAATAGTTTTCACGTAAAGAAAGTAAAACGACAATTTTTTGCCAAAAATTGCAAACTTTCAAGAATTCAACCTGGATGAGGCACGGGTAAATGTTATTTATTTGAGCTGAAATTTTGCCAATCTCATTTTCTAACTAATTGGCAACTTTTAGGAGGGTCCCCTCGAAGAAAACGTTAAAAATTTTTTTCCCCATGTTGCTTGTGACCACCCTAGTCTCTACCCTACAACATATATTAAAATAATCAAAATCTGTGATTAACAAGGTTGGCCCTCTCCTTGTAAGACGAATGGACAAAATTTTTCGCGCGCGGCACTTATATAAATACTATTAATCTATTAACTTTAAAGGTCGTAAAAATATAAACCATACATTAAAAGTAACAAAAAACTCTAGATTTTCATATTAGCATAGTACTTTTAATTTCAGGATACAACAACACTGTTAAAATAGCAGCAATATGTAGAAAAGCTGTCCCACACGTCACATAGAATGGCCCAAATACATACATATATATACACGCACATAGCAACAAAAACATACACACATAGATATACACGCACATAGCAACAAAAAATCCCTGCCGGCCCGGCCTACAGGCAGAGGTAGATTTCGAAGTCAAATATACTAATTTCACAAACAAAAACTAAATCATGATTATAGATAAATCCACTTTAACAATTTTATCTGGCCGCTCTTGACGAGTTTTTATTTCATTTTCATATAATAGCTGGTTTTATCAGAATCATGTTAGGGCGGTATTCAAAAAAATACTTTTCCATGCTCAACAACTCGAAATTTTCTGGCATAATTCCAGATTCATTTTTAATTAAAAAAAAATATGAAACTTGCTGACGTGATTTTTGAAGAGATTTATAAGCGACCTGTGTTTTTATTTTTTGTTCAATTAATTAAAACTTGATATATAAACAATTATTTTCTCAGAAGGACAATATTTTTCGTTTCTAACACAATCGCTTCGGGAAATTCCGTTCAAAATGCCCACTTTGACATCATTTTTTAAAATATATTCTGCTTCTATCTAAAAATCGATTATTACGGTACATTATATAGTTTCTGAATAAGCGAATCTACCAATTAAATGCGTTTGAGAGCAAAAATCAATTTAAAAACCAGTCAGAAAATAAGTAGTTTGGATTTAAGCGCATCCTTAATACAATGCTTTTTCCAACACAATCCGCTTCGGTAAACTCGGTTCAAAATGCCCTTTTTAACAGCATTTAAAAAAATATATTCTGCCCCTATCAGAAAATCGACCATTACGGTACATTATATAGTTTCTGAGTAAGAAAACGTACCAATTGGAAGCCTTTGAGAGCAAAAATGAATTGTAAAATGAGTAAGAAAATAAGCAGTTTGGATTTAAATACACCCTTACTAAGATCATTTTTTACTTCAACCGGTATGTATTTTTAATTTGTTTTTGCTCTAAGAATTGGTCCTATCCAAAACTTGTCTATATAGATGTTGTAGACAATATTAAGAAGATATATGATAAATTCATGGGGATTTTATATCTTTTGAATTGACGGAGTTATGGATTTTTTTCTTCTTCAAACCCCTTTTTTGTTTTCGTTTTTAATTTTTTTTGCGGTACGAATTGGTCCTATCAAAAACTTGTGAATATAAAAGTTGTAGATAATGTTAAGGAGATTCATGATAAAATTAATTGGATTTGATATCTTGAGAATTGACGAAGTTATGGATTTTTTTCTTCTTCAAACGCCCTTTTTGTTTTCGTTTTTAATTTTTTTTTGCGGTACGAATTGCTCCTATCAAACACTTGTGAATATAAAAGTTTTAGATAATCTTAAGGAGATTTATAATAAAATTAATTGAATTTGATATCTTGAGAATTGACGAAGTTATGATTTTTTTTCTCCCAAAAACCCTATTTTTTGCGCCCCTTGAGCCCATTTTTAACTTTATCAAAAATCTGTGATACATACATTTTTGGCCCTATTTTTAGAAGTAATAAAAACTTTAAACTTATTTGATATGTACAAAAATTAAGAAGTTATGGGGGGTTTTCTGTTTTCACAAAACCCCTCCCTATTTCCCTCCCCTTGGTCCGATTTTGCCCATTAACGAACTTGACCGAGATTTTATGCCCATTGATTTTATGTATCAGTTTGGAAGAGATTGGTGCAGAATTACGAAAGTTATCGTGTCCAGAAGAAAGTGATATATATAGATAGATAGATAGATAGATAGATAGATATATATATATAAAGTTTTTTACTGAGGGTGGTTTTGGGTTCTAGGGGTCATGATCGGTGTAGATCTGCAAAAATTTTTCAGAAATTCCAACATAGGAACGATCCCAATAGGTAGTATTTCATACGAAATCTACCTAAAAACATACACACATAGATATACATACATAACATTACATACACACATAGCAACGAAAACATACATACATAACATATATATATACACAGATAGACATACATATATACATACATACATATGTACATGAACATAAATACATACACCCATAAGGACATATAGCGTAAAAAACCCCACCAAAAAGCGAGCTCTGGGGACCTAAAAAGTGAGGAAATTCTAATATACACGTATACACACATAATACACATGAGATAGGTTAAAAAATAGTTTAAAAATCTGTGAATTTTATAAATTACACTTTAAACAATATGAGATGCAAAACATGCTCCGTTTGTCCCTGTCTCTCGTATATGATCCCACTATAGGTTTTTTAACTTTTAAACATTTTTAATGGTATTCAGCATAAAAACAAGTTAATTTTCCTTAAAAATACGTTTTGCGTAGAGAATTTCATTTACTCTAGACTTTAACAGCCCCATCTTTACAATTCAATCACTTTAAAAGCAACTTTCATTCAACGTATAGAAAATTCTCAACCTTTGAAAATATTTCTCCTTCTAGCACAGGGAAAAAATACTTAGAGTGACGGATAAAGTCATTCTCGAAAACGAAAAGTGAAATCTGGAAAGATTTTTTTCACAAACGAAAATCTTGCAGTAGAAAAACACAATCCGCAAAAACATCAATAAAAGGATGGCTTTTAAAGAGGCAGTCTTGACAAATTTATAGCTGCTTTTCGAAGTTTCATGCTGATGTATGCATGACCAAACGATTTATTTTGGAGTTTCCACAAAACAGAAAGTAAAAATGACGATATACGCGAGTAAAAATAGCTGGAAAATTAAATTTCAATTGACATGTTTCCTTAAGTTAGGCAAATATATTCAATCGGAACGTATCTCCCGTAAGTCGTTTTAAACAGCGCAGAACATTTCTGTCAATTCAAATTAATATCTAAGACAAAGAAAAATCATGCGTTAAACATATTATTATGAAACACTTTCTAAAACTTCCATAATACTTTAACAAAACTTTGTTATTTAGGGAAATAAGGTAAATAAGATTCCTAAGTAAACATTTTAGATAAAACATTTCAAAACTAATTTATGCAATTACCATCCATAGTCAAATATGCATTCTGATTCTCTTGTACAGCCCTGTATTTGATCCATAGGTTGGTATGTATACTACATAATGCGAAAATTTAGTTTAGCACGAAAACGCATAATAGGTTGAAATTTCACCTTCAGCGATTCATACCAATAGCGGAAACATACTTGATTACTTTTGTACAGCCCTGTATTTTACATATTACTTTTATATACACGCCACTATTTAGCTAAAATTTAATTCAGACTAAAACACTCTTGAAACTACCGAAAATCACACTTCCAGAAATCATCATCCATAGACGCAAACGGCCATGTATCCAATTCTTTTCGTGACCCTGTAAATCACTTTATCTACATTCTACAAATATCTTTTCGTAAACTAAATATAGTGCAACATAAATTTTAGCGAGTCTTTTGCGTGCCCCTGTATATAATTTTATTTATATTCTACTATCATCTCTTTCTATACTTGAAAATTCATAACACATTTTAAAATCACCTTTAAGCAATGTACGCTTATACTCAGTAACGCTAACGAATTCTTTTGTGTAGCCCTGTATATGATCTATAGCATTTATAAACACCGCATAGTATGCAAAAATTTAGTTAAACTTAACAACGAAAATCATAATTAAAAATGCACTTCCAGTAATCATCGCTAACATACAGTACTTCGGATGCAGTAAAGTATCCGAAATCTTTGTATGTCCTTGTAAATGCTATGTACTTCATATTATGCAGAAAGTAACTCGTAGTAAACCTCAGCAATGCATATCTATTTCATTATGTATGGAATAGTTTAACATGATTAAAATACGCCGCAAAGAATTTTTCCTACTATATGCCATTATGTTACGGAATTCTTTTGTGTGGCCCTGGAAATTAATAATAAATATTCTTTGCACCACATATTCTATAGAATGTCTATTTTAGTAAATTCCATAAAATCATATCAATTTCATTATATTTGAAACGATGCAACACCATTAAAACACACTTGAAGCTATTTTTTCCCATTGGTCGTAATGTAACGGAACACTTTTGACTGTCCCTGTAAATTAGGGATGCACAACCGGTGGTCCGCGAATTTCGTCAGTAACTGGAAAAAATCGCAATTTTTGTCCATAGATCGGTGTAAAAAATCGTAAATTTCGTCAATGTTTCGAAAGGGAAAAATTGCAAATTTCGTCATTCAGTTTAAAATCGCGAATTTCATTTATCGACCGGCCGTTACCATAGGAATCAACATAAAAATTGCCCAAGTTTCGAATTTCGTCAGTAGCTAGTCTAAAAATAATTCGAATTTCATCCAACAGGTACGGGAAAATCGCAAATTTCGTCGATCAGGCAAGGAAAAATAGTGAATTTTGTCGTTCGGGCACGGAAAAATCGCGAGTTTTGCCGATCGGGTCGAGAAAATCGCGAATTTTATCGACCAGGGGCGGGCAAATCCCAAATTTCGTTGATCGGACACGGAAAAATCGCGAATTTTGTACATGAAGCACGGAAAAATTGCAAGTATTGTCGATCGGGTACAGAAAGGTGGCGAGTATCGTCGATCGAACACGGAAAAATTGCAAATTACGTCGATCAATTGCGGAAAATTCGCAAATTTAGTCGTTCAAGCACGGAAAATCACAACTTTCGTTGATTGGATATGGAAAAACAGAGAATTTTGTCGATGATGTGCGGAAAAATTGGAAGGTTTGTTGATCGGCTGCGGAAAAATCGTGAGTTTTGTCAGTTTGCCGCAAGAAAAATTGCAAATTTGGTCAGTCAATTGCGAATTTCGTTGAGTGGACGGGGAAAGGTCGCAAAGTTCGTTGATCGGGATTGGAAAAATCGCGAATTCTGTTGATCGGGTGCGGAAAAATCGCGAATTTCGTTGATCGGGTACGGAAAAATTGCGAAATTTTGTCATTCAGGATCAGAAAAATCGCATATTTCGATGATCGGGTACGAAGAAAATCACAAATTTCGTCGATCGGGCGTGAAACAATCGCAAATATTTTGGATGAGGCGCGAAACAATAGCAAATTTCGTCGATCAGGCGAGTTACAATCACAAATTTCGTTGATCAGGCAGGAAAAAATCACAATTTTGTCAACCAGGCAGTGAAAAAGCGTAAATTTCTTCTACGAGCACGGAAAAACCGCAAGTTTTGTCGATGAGGCGCGGAAAATTCTCAAATTTCGTTGATCGGTCACGCAAAAATCATGAATTTTGCCGATAATGAATGAAAAATTGTAAATTTTGTTTATCGGCTGCGGAAAAGTCACGAGTTTCGTCAGTTTATCGCGAGAAAAAATCGCGAATTTCGTCAATAAGGATCGGGAAAAAATTCTAGTTTCGCCAGTTAATTAAGAATAGCGAATATCTTTGTTAGGGCGTGGAAAATCGCGAATTTGGTTGATCGGAGCGGAAAAATTGTGGATTTTGTCATTCAAGCGCGGAAAATCGTAAATTTCGATTATCGGCATGGAAAAATCGCGTGTTTTGTTGATGGGGGCTTGGAAGAATCACTTGTTTTGTCGATCAGGCTCCAAAAAATCGCGTTGACGATCAAGTGAGGAAAAATCGCAAATTCCGTTGATCGAGCGCGGAATATCGCAAATTCCGTTGATCAGGCTCAGAAAATTGCGAATTTCGTCGATCGGGTCGGGGAAAATTGCAAATTTTGTCGATTAGGCGCAGAAAAAATTCCAATTTCGTTGGTCGAACGCGGAAAAATAGCGAATTTCGTTGATCGAGTACAGAAAATCTCAAATTTCGTTGATCGGTTCCTTCACCCCCCCCCCCCCCTTCGCTCATAAAGATTATTTTTTTTTTAGCACTAGCTACTTTCATGCCTATGTTTGCTTTTTAGTACTTTTAATAAAGCAACATTTACTCCCAATAAAGTCAAGGAATATTATCACTACTTGAAAATAATCCTTGCTATGTCGCTGTTATATATATAAACGTAAACTGCTGATATATCCTTGCCAACTAAATTGGATATGTTGACTAGGTAGGGGAACCTAGAGGGGTAAAACGCCCCTACCCCGCTGAAACCATTTTTTATCCAATTATAGGCCTCACATCACCTCCCAGAAATAGAATTCACTGTATTACTGATGTGGAACGCGACAACACAGACATTTTTGCATGTGGCCCTTCTCTTAAAAAGGTTGTGCACCTCTACTGTAAATGAACTACACATGCTACAAGCTTCATGTTCAATAGGGATCGTGCTATAGTAAACGTAAATAACATACAAAAATTTCAGGGCAATCCGAGTATATTTACGAGAGTTAGAGAGCGGGCAGATGGACAGACAACCCGAAGTCATAAACAATTTTCAACTATGTTGGAAAGTGTTAAAAAGGTTTTAAGCTTTTTACATTCTATGTTGAAATATAGCAAACCTATAATATTCAGAAAGAAAATTATATAAGTACTGTTTTCTAGAAATCCGTACAAACTTTTCTTGTCTGGAAAGATATGAAAAAACCAGACAAAGAACACAAATGGGTCTGTTCTGAAGTTTTTTTCCTTCCGGACGGGACGATTGCAGTCCGTATTCACAATAGTGATTATTCCTTTTTTCCCCAAATGAGTTGCAACACACTCAATTGGCCGAATTTTGTGTACGTTAGCCGGGTTGTAGGACTTCTCTACGAAAGTGATATTTTGCTGGTGGAAGTGGCTGAGAACAATTTTGCAATAATAACTGATGGTGAAATCTGGTTAGATGACCTAATTTCTATGGATACAGGAGATGAGACGACGTCGAATGCACTTGTTCAAATGTAGTTGCCCCTTGACAGCGAATCCAGACTTTTGGATGAAGAAACGACTGAAGCCTTTCGGACCCATCACAATCAAACGAGGATCTTATCTGCAAATTTCGCTTTAATATCGAATTTGATGACAGGTTGTGTCGTAGAGACGTTAGATGTGTAGTAGCTACCATTATCGTCAAAAGTGTAGTGAGTGAGCTTGAAATATGACTCGTCATCCAAGGTGAATCCTCGATCAGAGAATTTTTTGAGCAAGCGACCGCACTTCGTTTTCACGGCAACCATTTGCTTTTCTGTTCGTTTTGGTGAGACCCTTTTGTTGTGATACTTGATGTTAAGCTTCTTGGTGATTGTCTTATGCAGGTAACCGGGTGAAAAAATTAATTTGGCAGCAGAGGAATGCATTAATACTCGGTCGTTCTTAGCCGTTTCAACTACTGTAACTTCAGCTTGATGAGTTTTCGGGCCTTCCTACCCGGTCCGGGTTGTCTTTTGGCCATGAGTCACTTCTAGTAACGTTATAGAACATCATATATAGTTCGTTTGCGGATATATTTGGCAAAAAAAAATGGCTAACGGTGAACTTGTTCCCATAATGAATATTGCCTTCGTGAAACTTGTACGCAGACACTCCTCTTTCGATTCCATTCTCGGCTAACGGGCGTGCCTTTATATACGATAACGTAGCACTTCCTGCGCTGATTTCGCCTGATTCGTATTCCTTTGCTATTTTGTATAACTGCAAAGTTTGTGCGGATTTTTAGGCAAAGGCGCCATTTCAGAA
This sequence comes from Maratus speciosus, assembly GCA_963932465.1. NCBI lineage: Eukaryota > Metazoa > Arthropoda > Arachnida > Araneae > Salticidae > Maratus > Maratus speciosus. The sequence goes on along the minus strand of OZ010786.1, from coordinate 89,537,546 downwards.
TTTTCTTGGGGGGGGGGGGGCAAAGATTTTTTGAGGGAAGTTATATAGCTAAGGGTAGGATCCATGCGTCTCTCCCCCCCCCCCGGAACGAGAAACGTAAACTGAATCATGCTTACAAAAACAGTAAACACTTTGAATACGGAAACTCTAGAATCAATGAAATATTTCGTTTTAAACAGATTTCCATCTTAGCAGGTAAAATTTTAATATATTGAATATGAAAAATTTTCTTTTTAGACAAGGTTCTATTATAGATGTTCCATTCTTACATACATCCTCAAAGACTGTTAAACCATTCACTCTATAGTACAGCTCTGAAAAGCGATGTATTACGGTAAAACTTGTGAAAACGAAGCCTATCTATAACAGAATTCTTTCTCAAAGGGGAAAAAAAATCAAATTTCGATAATAAAACGTCATACAATTATACTTGCTAAAACAGAGACCTGTCTAAAATGGATCTTTTTTCTAGTCCCTTTCTACTTCTTTTTTTCAGGTTTTACTAGGGGCGCCATTTCAAGAGTTTCCAGGCGAAAGACAAGGAAAAAGTTTCTTTGAGGACCAGAAAACATTCAGAATTGCACAACGTGCAAAACTGCACAAATCTCGCAGAAAATGGGAAAATACCGAACAATAAAAAACTCTGCGTGATTTTGGTCTTCTTAAATTCTTTCATGCGCCTGTGATTATTCTGCGGATTTTTTTTTTTTTTTTTCCGTGAAAGTCCACAATTTTTTGTTTGTTTCGAATTTCGAAAAATCATTTCGTCAATCTGTCACTGAAAAAAATCGCGAATTTTGCAAAAAACAAAAAAAAAAAAAAACAAATCGTCACGGAAAAAATCGGTAATTTCTCCAAACGACCGTGGACAATATTATTACTTTTATCAGAGATCGCGAAAAGAAATGCAGATTTCGCCAAATGGTTGTACAAACTAAAATGTCGAATTTTGTAAAAGGATTGCGCAAAAAATTGCGAATTTCATCAAAAGATTGCACAAAAAATCACGAAAATTTAGTCAAACAATCGAGGGGAATTTCGTCAAACGATCGCGAAATAAGATACGAAATTTCTTTTAGCTATCGTGTAAAATTACAAATGTTATTAGTTGGTGGTAGAAAAAAATAATCACGAATTTCAACAAATGATCGTGAAAAAGAATCGCGAATTTTGTAAAAAGATCGCAGAAGCAAATATGGAATTTCGTCGCGGAAAAAAATTGGGAATTTCGATAAATGGTCGCGAGAAAAAAAAACAATTTCGATAACATTTGCAGAAAAAAAATCGTAAATTCCATGAAGCGGTCGCGGAAAAAATCGCAAATTTCGTCAGATGATTGCGAAAAAAGAATCATGAAATTCAATCAGTCATGAGATAATCAGCCCTCGAACGTCATGAATAGGTCACGAAATTTGCAACTTTTGTGATCTATAACAATAAGAAAATTTTCATTACTGATTTTCTGCAAGTAAAGATAATGTAAAGCGTTAATTGTTTCGGATTGCGTTTTCACTATTACGAGGTGGTTTCGTGATAATACTATTTTTCAAAGAAATCCTGATTATTTTTTAGATGTAAAATCTACATATTTGAACATTAATGAATACTATATATATGTATATATATATATATCTCCATTTTTCTACATAAAAAGTAAAGTTTATATTAAAGATATAATTGTAGACTTATTTTACAATAACTGTATTAAAATATGAATTCATTTTCTTTCATTTCGGGCCGGGTTGCTTTTCAATGTATAAGTCTTTTTAGCAGTTTACGTATTTACTTGAAATTACAGTCCTGCGGCAGGATAGGTTGAAGTATTTTCTTCGATGCGAGTGAGGTACACTTTAAGTTTCTCGGATTGTGCTTTATCTCTTTCAGTCGGAGTCTGGATGACCTGGGTTTTAACAAGGAAGCTCTGAATATTTTTCAAATGAAAAACTATAGATTTTTATTAAAATTTAAATTACTATTAAATTATTATTAACGGCGGCCCATAGTAATAACCCATGTGTTCATTTCTGTACACATAAGGGATCAAATCATAGACTACTTTATTATAAACGTGTTAAAATATGGAGCGATTTTCTTTTACTTTGGGATTTGGTGGAAGTCTGTCGGTTTTTGGGTTGAAGAAATTGTTTTGTCGAGTGCGCGCAGACTCCATTTTTAGGCGTTGAAAATTTTTGAGAGTGTACAATACATAATATGATTTAATAAAGCAAATAATTAATTTGATAACGTTGCAATGATTGCAGTAAATATAACGTGACACTAATAATCCAAAAAAGTAAAAAAGTCAGATAAATAAGAACTTGAATTATACTCGCCCCTTCATCCCCCCCCCCCCCAAAAAAAAAAAAAAAACTATCTGAAAAAACTCTACCCCTGAATTTCTAGCCATAAAGGAACTAGTTTTCCAGGATCCAGTTGGACACAGTTAAGAAGCAATTCATAAAAGAAAATGTCTCTCATGTATTTTTAAAATTAGCCAAAGTACGATATATGTCTCACTTTAAGAAAGTTCGGATAATTTTTTTTTTTTTTTTATAATTATTAGTTTCTATGCATAAAGCATTTATTTAATGCATATGTTTTTATTACAATTATATCTGATAAATTATTTTAGCGTTTGTGTTTTTTTAGTCTGACAATTGATGGTTGATAAATTTTCTGAAAAATTAAATTCCTTGGGGGAGAAATTTTCTGAAAAATTAAATTCCTTGGGGGGGGGAGGGGGAGGTATTGCTCCCCCCCCCCATCCCCTTCAAATGGCGCCCCTGGTTTTAGGTAACAGTCCTTATTTTAAACGAGAAACCGTTTGTGGGTGTTCCGAAGATCTCGAAAACAGTGTAAAATTTTCACAGAACTTGCTTCATATACTAAATCCAGCGCGAAAAACGTTCTTGCTACGTCCCGAATTCAAGAACATTTGTTTTGACAGTTTAAAATAAATTCAGCACGGAAAATGCCGCTTGCTATAAATAAAACAAAATAAAAATAAAATCATGCATTAAAGCACAGATTATGAAACACTTTCCAACGCTCCCAGAAAACTTTCACAAAACTTTGTCGTTTAAAAATGCAAAGAAAATATCTAAGTAAACATGTTAGAAAACGAATAATACATTTGAAAAGCAGATTTCAACAATTACCACCCATAGTGGGAGAGGTACTCCTATTCTTTTTTGCTGCTCTATATATGATCTATAGATTTGTGTCATACTACATAATATGCTAACATATAGTATAGTAAGAAAACGCATAATACAGTTGAAAATTCACCTGCACCCATTTCTACCAATTAACGGAAATGTACTTAAATTTTTTTGTATTCCCAATTTATGGTTCAATATCTTGAAAATAAATCTTGAGCAAAGTGACGTATTAAAGTGTATGGTACGGTAATTAAATATTTTCTTCTACGTAAATTTAATCTGAAAAACTGCTACTTCGACTGTCCAGCTACGCATTTAAAATTTATGAAAGTGACGTATGAGGACAGAGTGACGTAATAAAATAAATGGAACTGCAGTTAATAATAATATATATTTTCTCTAACTAAGTTCAATCCAAGAAACTGCTACTTTTACTTTCAAGTCTAACAATTATTGACTCTCACATTTTCAAAACGAAATGACGTATTTGTATAAATAAACAGCAATTAGTTATTAAAATATTCTCTGATGATCGGTTTGGGAAATACAGTCCGAAAGTACCAAGAAGTTTTTAAATAAAATGTAACATCTCTTTTATTAATTTAGTTCCCTTTAAGTAAAACAGTGAGCTTTTGAATGTTCATAATGTATATTTTATGTTTGAATCAAGGTGAAATATTGCGTTTCGGCTCTTAAACCATATTTTTTCGGAATCAGTTGATGAAAGATATTGTCAATTATTTTTCTCCAGAAAATAATTTAAAATAAACTAGGAATAATAATAATAACTTAAACTTTATTTATTTATTATTTTTTTTAAGGTGGCCTGAGGCTCTGTACGTAATGTATATTTTGGCCTTCGGTGGTAAACAAGTTTGGCAAAAGCTGTTTTAAAACTTGAAATGGAGTATTTTAATTGGTTGAGTAATTTATGACTACTTAATTTCATGAACATAAAAATCTATATGTATCTGCATTCCTAATTCGTGAGGTTAAATCAGGATTCGTACGCGATTACACTACTTTCTTCTATCTTCAATAGAAGAAAGTATTGTAATTGAAATTTTTTTCGACTTCCGGTTTTCGACGGATTTACACGCTTTAGGGGTCAGAGATCCCAAAAAACATGTTTATAGAAAATGTCTGTCTTTCCGTGTGTCCGTGTGTCTGTCTGTTCGTGTGTCCGTCAGTCCGTCTGTCTGTCGCCATTGAACCGTCAAAAAGTGTATGAAGTTATGCATGGAATTGAACCAAATTTTTATTTTAAGTTTTTGGCTATGGCAAGCAGGTCCTCCCTGAATTTGAAAAAAATTCGCCGAGGGGTAGGGGGCGCTGTAATAGCAATTTTTGTGCGATTTTGAATATTGTACCATCGAAAAGTGTATGAAGTTATGCATAGAATTGAACCAAAAAATTTTTTAAGTTCTTGATTATGTCAAGCAGGAAGCAGGTCGTTGCTTGATTTGGAAAAAAATCGCCGTTAGGGGGTACTGTAATTGCAATTTTTGTGCCATTTTGAATATTGTATCATCGAAAAGTGTATGAAGTTATGCATAGAATTGAACCAAATTTTTTGTGTTTGTTTTTGGTCATGGCACTAAGATCCTCCCTGAAGTTGGAAAAATTCCGCTGGAAGGGGGCGCTATAATTGGGATGTCTGTACCATTTTCATTATTGTACCATCGAAAAGTGTATGAAGTTATGCATATAATTGAAACAAATTTTTTGTGTATGTTTCTGGCTATGGCAAGCAAGTCCTCCCTGAGTTTGAAAAAAATCTGCCGGAAGGGGGCGCTGTAATAGCGATGTTTGTGCCATTTTCTTTATTGTACCATCGAAAAGTGTATAAAATTATGCATACAATTGAACCAATTTTTTTGTGCATGTTTTTGGCTTTGGCCAACAGGTCCTCCTTGAATTTGGAAATATTACGCGGTGAAGGGGTTCTGTGATAGCGATTTTTGTATACTTTTCTTGATTTTTCGTAGTTCTATTGTCCATTGGCGGCTCGTGCAGCGGTAGGAACTCTCTTCCTTCTAAACCGGCTATTTGCAAACAGCTGATAACAACAGAATAAGGAAAGCTATTAATTTTAACAAATATCATGGTATAGATTAACTCGTTTTTAGTCCGTTTACTTGACTTAAGCAGAAATTTAAGATGAAAATCAAAGTTTTTATAGTATTGAACTAATAATATTGGAGTATTAACATGTGTAACTAGTTTTTTAAATATTAAGATGTATAAGATAGAAGAAAGTTTTGGGATTGGCACATCCAACTAGTTTTTATAGAAAAAGAAACGGGCAAAATTTCGCCTTCTTTTAAGGAGAGATTTTCTATGAGAAAATACTGGTGTCAAAAAGTTTCTAGTCTGCAGAATTCTCGGAAACGAACGAACTCTGGGTTAAATGTCTTCGCTTGCGTTGAAATTCATAATGTAACAAATGAGCAGTTTTTTAGAACCCCCCCCCCCCCCCAAAAAAAAAAAAAACTCCTGGAATGAAAAATAACATTGGTATGATGATAAGAATGTTATAGAAACGGCAAATCTGAATTTGTGATACAGCATCAATCTAAGCTATTCAAAAATTTATATATATATTTTATGATATTCTGATGAAACACAATAAATTTCCCTCAAAAACGTTCGTCTTTTACCTCAAGAATTCTGTTTACACTTGAATTGAATGGTTTCCTTTTTCAAAAAAGAGCATTCATTGAAACGTGTGAAAATATTTTCCCTACCAGCACTGAAAAAAAAAAAAAAAAATCTTGAGTGACGAATAAAGTCATTTTCACAAACGAAAAGTAATAACTGGGAAGATTTTTGCAAACGAAAGACTTGCCGTAGAAAACACAATTCGCAGAAATATATGAATATAAAAAAGGATAGCCTGAAAAGAGGTTGTCATGACAATTTTATTGCTGCTTTCGAAGTTCCATATTGATATATGCGTGACCAAACGATTTATTTTGAAGCTGCCAAAAGAGAGATAGTAAAAAAGATGAAATACACTCGTAAAAAGTAATAGAAAAATGAAACTTTATTTGACATGTTTCTCAACTTAGATAAGTGTGTTTTTAACCAGAAAGTATTTCCCGCAATCATTTTGTAAAGCGCAGAAAATTTTTATCAGTCCAAATTAATTATTAAGAGAAAATGCTTTTAATGTAAAGATTGTTATGCTACCAAACGTATGTTATAAAATATACAAGGGGCAAAAAAAGAAAACGCTTCAATTTAGGCTACTTATATTTATTTAAATTAGATAAAATTAAAAAATAAGTCAAGATAAATTATGATAAGAAATACATTTTTCCCAGAATATGTGTAATATAGACTTGCTTTTTCCTTTGACATGTTTTTCAAATTAAATAAATGTGTTTAATCAGAAAGTATTTCCAGCAGTCGTTTTATAAAGAGCAGAAAATTTTTATCAATTTAAATTAGTATTTGAGAGAAAATTTGCTTTTAATTTAAGGATTTTCCCGCTATCAAAGGCATGCGGTATGCTATATGTAAAAAATGATTGAATTTAGGCTGCTTATACTTATTGAAATTACGTAAAAATTAAAAATAAATCAACGTAAATTATGTAAAAAAATACGATAGCCTCATAACACATGTAATAAAGACCTGCCTTTCCCACTTAGCATATGTAATAAAGACTTGCCTTTCCCCCTTTAAAGTAAAAGATAAAATACAATATTTTCATTGACTGAGTTTTTCAAAAATATTTAATCTCATTACCGTAAAAATTTACATAAAAAGTAAAAGTAAGTTAATGTAAATTATAAATGATATATTATGAGTATGAATATAAAGAATATTATGAGTATGATATATATATACGAGTACAAATATATTATGAGTACAACTTCCTCTTAATATATGTAATACATTTCCTTTAAAGGAAAGGGTAAAATACATTATTTTAAGGGTTTGAGCATTTCAAAAATATTTCATCTCACAAAACTTAACCTTCAAGATAAAAATTAAAAATAAGTCAATGAAAATTATGATAAAAATAAGATACCTTCATAATATATGTAATAAAGACCTGATATTTTTCCTTTAAAGTAAAGGTGAAAATAGTACAACATTTTAATTGCATGACCATTTAAAAAGTATTTAATCTCATTATCATAAAAAATTTACATAAAAATCAAAAGTAAGTAGTCAATGAAAATTATGATAGAAAATACGATATGCTCAAACATAATATATCGTAATTTCCGGCGTATAATCCACGGATCAAACAATTTTTTTTCGACCCAGAAAGTTTTAAAAAAATAAAAAACTTTAAAATCGCGGTAAATATTTGGCTTCATTAAATAATAAAATATCTGGGTCCAAACAGAATTGTTTGATCCGCGGATTATACGCCGGAAATTACGGTACGTAATAAATACCTGCTTTTTTCCTTTAAAGTAAAGGCTGAAATACAATTAAATAGGATTCAATTGAATATTGCGAAATTCAGAGTTAAATGTGTTCGCTTTTGTTGAAATTTAGTTTTAGTTTAGTACAAAGAAAATTCCAGGAAGGAAAATAGAGATGGAAAGATTAAAAGAACGAAATAGAAAAGAAAAACTGAATTTGTGACATTAGTCTATAGCTGTTTATGGTGTTGCACTTTAAAAGCAGCTCTCATTTAACATATATTGAAAAAGAATATATAAATGTTTCTCTTTCTAGCAAAGGAAAAAAAAAATATTTTGAATGACAGATAAAGTTATTCTTGCAAATGAAATGTGAAAACTGGAAAGATTTTTGCAAACGCTAGACTTGCAGTAAAAAAACACAAAATCTATACAAATATCAATAAAAGGATGGCTTTAAAAGAGGCTGGCTGTCTTGTCAAATTTATAGCTGCTTTCGAAGGTTCATACTGATATATGCGTGACCAAACGATTTATTTTCAAGCTGCCAAAAGAAAGAAAGTAAATAAATAAAGTAAAAGTAAAAATAGAAAAAAAAACTCTCTCTAAGCTCTCATTGTTTATCTTTAAAATTACGTCTAATTTCATGACTGTAGTGCATGTAATAGACAAAAAAAAAAAAAAAAAAAAAAAAAAAAAGGGATTTTTTTTTCACAATACATTAATTTGGCGAAGGCCCCGATTATTGAAAATTTCCCCGTTTTGATTTACGCTTGATACAAAAATACGTGAATAATTTTTTTTTAATAATTTTTGTTCAATTTCTTTTTATGATATGGCAAAAGGAAAGGAAAAAAATATTTAAGGTATCTATTTTTGGACATAGAGTAAAGAGAAAGAATAGAGATGAATTGTGGTGATAAGCAGTGACGCCAAAAATGTAACCCTAAAATCCGCTACGTTCCGCCCAAACACAATTACGTGCTTTCTCAAAAAAGAAGAAAACTTCTAGTAATACGGTTTTTAATTCAGAATACAACGAAATGTTACTTTAGAATGCTTAAATATAAGCAGATCATTTTCATTTAGAGAAAAAAAAATGCACGGGAGATGTCAAAGAATTCAGTCCCTGTTCAACAGGCTTGTTTTGTTTGGGCCGAATGAAGGCATTTAAATTTAAGCGATATCGTGCATCATGTTACAAACTGTTTTTACGGCATACTGCATCTCCATCTCTTTCTTTCCTCCATGATTTCCGGATTTCTAAATTGTTTTCTCATAGTATAATCATAATTTAATTAATATTAAATTTTTAAATGCTAAAAAAGAGTATATTTTTTTTTTACTTTACACTCTTCATTTTCCTTATATTTTAAAATTTTTAGTATTTAAAATATTTCGTCGTTGCAGTTTTGCAGCCCGTTGGCATTTTAGTGCTCAAAACAATTAACCCCATTGTTTTTGTAAATCATAAACTTTTGTAACCTCTAAAGATTATTTAGCGATTTATCACCTGAGGTGAGATAATGGAAAAATGAATTGAAATTCATTTATTAATTTATAATTAAGTTCTGAAGATATTAAAATGTATTGCCATCGAAAACATACTTGCGTAAAAAAATTATTCGGAGTGCTTTCATACTATCAAAAGGTATGATTATGTTTTTAAAAAGCGTTTCTATTTGAATTGCATATACTCACTGAAATTACTTATAAATAAAAGATCGGCCAATGCAGAAACTACTAAACATAAAAAAATATCTCATAAATAAATAGAAATTCTTCTCAAATGATTTAAATCTGATGTTGAAGAGACAGTATGATTTTTAAATTGATTCCGAAAAAAAAAAATCCTTATAATATAGAAGTATATACTTCATAATCGAGTGCTGAATACTAAGCTCAATTTCGTTCTTAGCTCATAATTACATTTAAAAATGCCTTTTATTTTGTTATGTTTTTAAAAATTTGTAAAACAAATTTATAAAAATTATTCAAACTTTAGTCAACAATTCATTTTATAAAAAAATACACACACATGTATCATCTACTGCACTAACCATTTGAAAATATTATAAACGATTCTTTATAGAACAAGAAAAAAAAATGAAAGTTTAACTAATTTAACTATTTGAAACGCTTAATTCCTTTTAAAAATATCTCATAAACATAAATAAAAGCTATAACCTGAAAAATTCCTTTCTCATAAATCTTATCGCTACTATAACAATTTTTAAGTTAGTACATTTATGACTATGTAATTTACAACTGTACCTTTTTCTTTTGAAAACAAGGTAATGTTTAAACATGCATATGAAACGAGGATGAAAAGATAAAGTTCTTCAAAGCTTGAAGTTTTTTTTTTTGTGATACAATTAGGAAAATGTTCACTTTTGCTACGTCATGACACATACGCACAAATAAAGATAAAGAAAAATTAAAGTAGCATGTACAGAATATGTGCCAACGAGCGAAAATAATAATAACAATAAAATGTGTATTTCATTTTAAAAACATCTGAAATTAAAGTTATAGTAAAAAATAATATCAGAAGAAGCGTTTTTAATAAATTTCAAATAAGTAAAGTGTTTTAATAGTAGAATCACAAATGAACAAAGGTAGAGAGAATTAAATTAGCATATACAGAATATGCGCTAGCGAACGAAAATAATAATAATAATAATAATAAAATTTGTATTTCATGTAAAAAATATTTGAAATCAAAATTATAGTAAAAAATAAAATTAGAAGAAGCATTTGCATTAAATTTACAAATAAGTAAGGAGTGTTAATACAAGTGAACAAAAATAGAGATAGAGAAAAATTAAATTAGCATATACAGAATATGGAAACCCAGTGGCGTAGTGGTCAGAGCACTTGACTGCCACGCTGCAGGTCGAGAGTTTGACTCCCGACTGGACAAAGTTCACTCAGCCTTTCATCCCGTTTCGGGTTTTATAAATTGAATACCAAGCTTGCTTCGGAACTAAACACCGAGGGTCCCGCGTTAGGCTGACCACTTGGCCGGAACGTATGCTGCATAGCACATCGGGGCCCAGGGTCAAGAAAACAGGGATGGGCACTGTCAGCCCAGATCCTTCATGGATTGTATAGCCAAAGAGTTTAGTTTTATACAGAATATGTGCTGGCGAGCGAAAATAATAATAATAATAAAATGTATATTTCATTTAAAAAATATTTGAAATCAAAGTTATAGTAAAAAGCTTTTTATTTTATAGTAAGAAGTTACAATAAACGTTTCCATTACAATTACGTAAAGTGTGTTAATGGTAGAATACAAGTAAATAACTGAAAAGGAAAACATATAACTATTTGAAATCTTAAAAAATAAATAAATAAATAAATAAATAAAAATAAAAAAATAAAATAAAATAAAAAATAAGGCTGCTCGTCATTCAGTTTCCGAATTCCCCTCAATAATGTTAAGTCTATGCGGGCATTTAATGCCTTTTTATATTTAAAATATCTCCTCGGAAAATTAATATATTTAAGTTCTGTTACCTGCGTACTCTTCTGAAAGAATGCCTCTTCTTTCCTTAGTTGTCAAAATATTCCTAAAATCTCTGATTAACCCTTAAATGAGCAATTTTTTATTTTGTTTCGAAAAAATTATATATGATTCTCTGAAAGGTTTATTACACAGGAAAAATAATGAAAAAAATCAGAGATATATTTTTCATATAATACATCAATCTTTTCGTCTGTTGCACATCTGCAATACAAGTAAAACTTACTGTCGTGTGGCTATTTTACACTAAAATATTGCAAATTAGAAAATATTTTAATAAGTATATCTCCAAATACCTTATTTTGTATAGTTATTTATTCTATAAAACTTATCCTTTAACCCTTTAATTCCCATGATAGAATACGTTCTAGAAATTACGTAGTTCAGAGAATCTGACTTTACACCAGATAGTTTCAATGGTTAATTTCGCTTTATTTAAATACCGAATGTTAATTATTAATTAAAGCAAATATTGCTATTTTAATTTTCTGGTGTGAATTAGGTATATACGAAATATAAAAAAAATCTATTAAATTCATAACAGATTAATTTTAACTATAAGTAGTTAATTAATATTTACTAGATTAATTTTAACACAGTTATTCTAATTGGTAAATAAATCATATTAGATGTAAATCTCGAACTGGGCGAAAAATGTCCGGACCAGGATTCGAACCAGGGATCTCCTGGCTGGAGCCGCCAGTGTTCTACCATCTGAGCTATCCCGGACGAATTTGGTGGAACTTTTTCACCCAGCTAACCTTAATGATTATAGCATCTGGTCTGAAATCTGGTTCAGCTCAACAGAATAAATCACAGGTAATGGAACTCCAGGAATTGCTGGATGCGAAATTACACTAGATTAATTTTAACACAATTATTCTAATTGGTAAATAAGTCATATTAGATGTAAATCTCCAACTGGGCGAAAAATGTCCGGACCAGGATTCAAACCAGGGATCTCCTGGCTGAAGGTTTCAGACCAGATGCAATAATCATTAAGGTTAGCTGGGTAAAAAAGTTCCACCAGATTCGTCCAGGATAGCTCAGATGGTAGAGCACTGGTGGCTTCAGCCAGGAGATCCCTATTTCGAATCCTGGTCCGGTCATTTTTCGCCCAGTTGGAGATTTATATCTAATATCATAACAGTGTTGTTTGCATATATGCAAAGCTGCTCACTACAGGGTTAATTTTATATGACGTGTTAAAAATTTCTCAAAGTTGGTCCGTTTTTAACACATAAAATATTAAATTAAGCATAGATTTTAGAAATATTTTGACAATTAACGAAAGAAGAGACATTTTTAAAGAAGAGCACATATAAAACAGAAATAAAAAATATTAATATCCTGAGAAGATATTTTAAATATAAGAATGCATCAAACGCCCATATGCTTAACATTATACCGAGGGGAATTCGGAAGCTGAGTGATGTGCATCCTTAAGGCGAAAGAACTAGAAGAACTACTTTCTGGCACATTTCTGAATTCCTTTTTGTTCGGAAACGCATGAAATGGTCAGGTGTATTTATTCAGAAACTGCAAGTATGTTATCGAATGACGTTTTCCATTTTTTTGGTAAAGGCAGAAGATTTTTCAGAAAATACTGTCAAAGTGGGCGTTTTTAACCGAATATCCGATGCAACAGCGAAAGAAAGGGAAAAAACTTGTCGCCACGTGACAAGAATCGATTATAACTCGATAAGTAATTTATTTAGCAAAAAATGGAAAACGCTATTCAGTTCCAAATCGCTTCTATAATCAGCCCGGCCAATTTCATGTCTTTATGTTTTAAAATGTGTTAGAAAATGTGTCAGAAAATTCCACGTTATTGAGCAGGTAATTTGAGACTTTAAAAAATACAAATCTATATATATATATATATATAAGTCGTTCTCTGTGTGTATGTCCTTTATCCAAATCTTCGATTTTTGACCGATTTCCACGAAACTTCATGTACATACGTTTTAGAACGTGGAAAAGATCACTGTCTACTTAAAAAAAATATCAGACCACTATTTATCCCTTTTTTCTACCAACTTACATAATTTAACATTATAGAAATGTCTCTTTTTAAAATTTCTAATTAAATCGTTTCTTTCCTGTTGCCACACCCATGACACAAAAATATGAAAAAATTAAGGATAATGCGTGTAATTTTTTTTATTTGCCAATAAAAATTAAGATTTCTTGCTATATTTTTGCATTTTTGAAATTGACGTCGTTCTTAACAGGAAATGCAATTTCTTATAAAATAAAAACTTTAACTATAAGAGCGGTAAAATAACGTAGCACTTTAATTTGAATGTTTTTTTAGATTAAAACATCTATTTTTAATACAAACAGTAAAATTTCATGAAAACAATTAAGGAAAAAGAAAATAAAGGCTAGATATGACATCATATTCTATCAAATCTTTTCAACGTGTAGTCAAAATCACTGTAAAAATAAATGGCTCCAACATTTTGTTTACTACTTCGATTGTATACTACAGCCATATCTTATAGCTATAGTTATAGCTAAGTTTGTATTGATTTAGATTCAGTAGTTACCTTTTCTGTGATTTATAGTAAAAAGATAAAAGTTAGTTCCCTTTTCAAAAAAATTCTTGGCTGATATCACGATTTAAAATTTATGGAAAATGACATTATTTCATCTAATCATTGTAGATTTAATTTCTATTAAGAAAAAATTTAAGTTTACGTTTAAGAGTGATGTTTTATTTAGAGTGGGAACCCTCTTGATCTAATACTTTAATCAAAGCTTATAATTGATGCATGTATTGTATTTTTCTCCGTATTGTGAGAAATCGTATATTTCTGTTACGCGTGACAAAGAAAACATGTATTTTAATTTTAAAAGTTATAAAAATATACTTATTAGGTTATTTTGAGTAGTTTGATTTGATATCTGTTAAATTCGTGTTTTATTTTATTTTACTAGGGCGCCAACCTCCGTTCAGGCACACCAAATTCCAAAAAGCACGCTAATTTGATCGGCTTTAAAAATATTGAATTAAAAAAAAAAAAAAAAAAAAAAAAAAACAGCAGCGATCTCTTTGTAAACGGGTTTCCATTCGTTTTCCTTGGATTGGGGATTTTTAAGACCAAATCTGTTGCTGTTAAGAGATGCAATGGCTGTTTTCGTATTTAATTAAAAAAATTAGTTAAACATTTTAAAATAAGCTAATGTAAAATGAATTAAGTAAACAGTGTCATTGTCTCCCGGTATTTTTTAACAGCGCTATAAGATAGTTCTTTTAAATAATTCATTTTAAATGTATCGTTTCAAATCTGACGTAATTTACACCAAAGTTTTATTTCTCTTATTAATATTCACGTGAAAATACTTTTGTTGTTAGAAGGAAATATTATTTGCGCTGTCTTCGAATTCACGATAATAGTTGAAAAGATTATCTCAAAATATCTCGCGCAAATATATTTTTCAATTTAAATTGTTTTGCCATATTTTTTGGCCATTTTAAATATGACGTAATTTCCTCCATTTACAAGTTTTAACGCATAATAATAATTTTTTTATTTTAAGATTTTGTTTCTCTTTTAAAATTCAAGTGTAAATATGGTGCTTATGACGTAATTTTCCTGCTTTTAACATGTAATCATTTAATTCTAATTTTAAAGTTTTTTTTTCTGTTTGTAATAGTCACGTGTAAATATTTTTTTTTAATTTGAAGTAAACATTATTGTTTGCGCTGTTTATAAAATTGGCAACAGCTTAAATTAATAACATTTTCTAAAATTTGTAAAAAATATCTCTTGAAATGCTGAAAATTTGAATTTAAAATATAAATAAAACCTGAAAAAAGAGTCAAATAAGAAAAATAAATGCAATCTGCACACCGGGAACTTACAACATATAAAATGATCTAAAAATGATTAAATTCTTATGTATAGTTTTTGCTCCAATAAAACTTTTCTTATGGAACGATTTTGCCCAACTTTAGAATTAAATATCTCTTAAAACAATTCTTCGATTTGAAAACTGTCTGCATCAGCGTGTTTATCAAACATTTCTCTATAATACCACCGATCTTCATATTTTTGCATACAACAGTTTTTTTAATATTAACGATGAAAGGCCATGCTTAAGCATTCGAATTTGATGTCGATCTACCCGGATATCTACGCAGACTTTCATTGGTCCATTTCCAAATCAAAACTTTTTTTTATATATAGAAGGATATTTGGTGTTTTATTTTCGTTTGCCAATTCGGTTATTGAATATTGCACGAAAACAAACAAATTCTGAATTATTTACAATGTTTTTGAATAATTGAGTAAATAATTTGTAATTGTGTTTCAAGCATATTTAAAAAATATTCATGCTTGAAAATTACTTTAAAATCCATAAAAAATTTAGATAAATATTACTGAAAGTACTTTTATTTTCTGTAAGACGGGTGGAACAATCGAATGTGCGATGTTTAGAGGTTAAATTGCAGTACAAAAGAAATTTATTGTTGTGTTAGGTTGTTGCCACCGAAAATATGATACCAGCGTTACTCATAGACACGTCTTTCCTTTATACTATTGCATTAAGAGTAAATGGGTTCATCTTTCGTAATCGGGTTGCACGCACCTTTAAAAATATCCATGATTGAAAATTACTTTAAAATCCATTAAAATCAGGAAATTGAGATACGATTTTCCAACAAATTTTATTTGAAAGAACTTTTTGCAATTCGACACTGTAAAAAATGAAATTGTGTTGTGTTTAGAAGTCAGTAAAGGCACAATTTATGGGTTAGAATTTATGGGGCACAATTTATGGGCACTGACATAGTGTTTTTACTTTATAATGTGTATATATACTAACGAGAATTTCACTATATGCTGCGCGATTTCGTGGATTTTTCTTTTTTTTTTTATCATATTTTTCTCTTGCAACCCACCAAAGAAAACGCGTATACTGTTATTAAAGCTCAGGAATTTTACTATGGTTGCGAGACAATAACGTCATGTTTTCTGATTGTCTTTTTAATGATTTGTGAATGGGAATGTACAAATTCCAGTTATGAATGCCGTATTATTTCGTTTTAATTTATTTTACCTGGAGGGCTCCTTAAAATTGATACGGGCGAAGCCGGGTAGTTCTGCTAGTCTATATAGATAAAAGCCGTTCTCTGTGTGTATGTCCTTTATAAAAATCTTCAATTTTTGACCGATTTGCACAAAACTTCATGTACTTACGTTTTAGAACGTGGAAAATATCACTGTCTACTTAAAAAATTATCAGACCACTATTTATCCCTTTTTTCTACCACTTCCATAATGTAACATTATAGAAATATCTCTTTTTAAATCTTTTTTAATTCAAACGTTTCTTTCCTGTTGCCAAACCCTAAAAAATGACACAAAAATGTGAAAAAAAATAAGGACGTGTAAAACACGTGTATTTTGTTTCTATTTGCCAATAAAAATTCAGATTTTCTTGCTATATTTTTGCATGTTTGATATTGACTAAACAGAAAATTGACACTTTTTTGTATATAAAATAAAAACTTTAACTATAAGAGCGGGAAAATAACGTAGCACCTCAATTTGAATGTTTTTTTTTTTTTTTAAATTAAAACATTTAGTTTAATACAAACAGTCAGATTTTATGAAAACAATTTAAGAAAAAGAAAAAAAAGGCTAGATATGACATCACATTCTATCAAATCTTTTCAACGCGTAATCAAACTCATTGTAAACATATGGCTCCTATATTTTGCTTACTACTTCGATTGTATACTACAGCCATATCTTATAGCTATCCATTATCGCTAAGTGTTGTATTGATTTAGATTCGGTGCTAACATTTTCTGTGATTTATAGCAAAAAGAGAGCGGTTATTTACATTTTCAAAAAAATTCTTGACAGATGTCTTGATTTAAAATTTATGGAAAATGACATCATTTCATCTAATCATTGTAGATTTAATTTCAATAAAATTTCAAATTTTCCAAATAAAATTTTAGTAACCACTACCTCATTTGGATGTATTTTTTTGCATTTCCCCCCGTATTGTTGAAAATATTGTATACTTCTCTTACGCGCGCCAAAGAAAACATGTATTTTAATTTTAAAAGTTAAAAAAATTGCCACAATGTGTCAAAAGAACATCCTTTTTCTGAATTTAAATTTCGCGAGTTCCAAAATTAAAACTAAAAATGTGAGTTTTTTCATAAACGTCAAGTTAAGGCTGTTCTCAAATCCAAAGGAGCTATTTTCTGACATATTTTTTAATTAATTTTTGTTCGGAAACGCATGAAATTGACAAGAATTCTTATTTAGAAACTATGTAATCGAAAGATAGTTTCCATATGTTGGTAAAGGTATAAGATCTTCCAGTTGGTGTTTTGAACTGAATTTCGGACGCAACAGTGCAATAAAGGATAAAAGCCGGCCGTCACGCAACCACAATTGCTCATAACTCAATAAGTAATTTATTTATGAAAAAAGGAAAAACTCATTTCAATTCCAAATCGCTTTAATAGTCAGGCCTACAAATTTTAAGCCTTTACGTTTAATGAGCCAGAAAATGTGTCAGAAAGTTTCGCGTTGTTGAGCAGGGAACTGGAGGAGCACCTTAAGCATTATTGCAGGTTAGTATTTTGTAATCAAGTTGCATGTCAGATAGTCGCTTAAAACATAAATCATTCTATATTGTTTTAAACAAAGTTGCATGCCATAATAGGTGTCAGGCACACTCATTAAAATAAGAATACCCTAGCGCACAGCCCCATTACTGAAGATACAGCCGTCAATATACTTAGAGATAAAAATAGTTCTGCATTTTTCATTCAGCTAATAAGACTAATCCTTCATAATTGAGTTCACGTGATTTATAACTTTCCCCTATAATTCTATGACTAAGCTACGGAAAACAATATGTTACGCACTAAAATCTTCCCTAAAAAAGTAATAGTGCAAGTCGCATGGAAATCCGTGCTGAAGAATTCAAGTTATATGCACCCGGAACGAAATTCCCCTTTGAATTTTATATATTTATCAGGTTATTTTGAGTAGTTTGATTTGATATCTGTTAAATTCGTGTTTTATTTTTATTTTATTTTTGGCGTTTTAATTTCGTTTGCCAATTTAGTTATTGAACATTAGGAGAAAGCAAACGAATTCTGAATTATTTACAATGTTTTTGAACAATTGAGTTAATCTTTTGTATTTGGGTTGCAAGCATATTTAAAAAATATGCATGCTTAAAAATTATTTTAAAACCCATAAAAAATTCGTAAATTGAGATAAACATTACAAACAAATATTACTGAAAGTACTTTTGTTTTCTATAATACGTTGGAACAATCAAATGTACAACGTTTAGACTTTAAACTGCAGTAAAAGTGAAATTTGTTTTGTTAGGTTGTTGCCACCGAAAATATGATACCAGCGTTACTCATAGACATGTCTTTTCTTTATACTATTGCATTAAGTGTAAACAGGTTCATCTTTCGTAATCGGGTTGCACTCAACTTTAAAAATATCTATGCTTATAAATTACTTTAAAATCCATTAAAATCAGAAAACTGATGTACAATTTTCAAACAAATTTCATTTCAGAGAACTTTTTTCTATTCGACATTGTAAAAAATGAAATTGTGTGATGTTTAAAAGTTAGAAAATTGCAGTAAAGGTACATTTTATGGGTTACAATTTATGGGGCACAATTTATGGGTACTGACATAGTGTTTTTACTTTATACATTTAGATAATACCATAGAAACGAGAATTTCACTAAGTGCTGTGCGATTTGGAGGAATTTTTTTTTCCGTATTGTCAGGAAAATCACATATTTTTCTCTTACACTCGCCAAAGGAAACGTGCATTCTGTTATTAAAGCTCAGGGATTTTACTATGGTTGCAAGACAATAACGCCATGTTTTTTGGTTGTCTTTATAACGATTTGTGGATGGGAATGCACAAATTTCAGTTATTGTGATTGCCGTATAATTTCGTTTTAATTTATTTTACCTGGAAGGCTTCTTATAATTGACACGGGCGAAGCCGAGTAGTTCTGCTAGTAATCAATAAACGCAATTAACAGAAAAAACTTTTCCTATGAATTTTATCGTCAACGAGCAGATCCACCCGGCCCGGCTAAAATAACGTCATCTTTTCCCAGGATCATTTTAAATATATATCGGAACGCAAAATCGATAATATAACCTTGTAAAAATAAACAAAAATGTCTTCTCAAAAAAGGAAAAAAAAGGAAACTAACCTGAATATTTCGGTTGACGAAAGATCAAATAACATAATCACTTATCTATCACCATCGTTATCATAATAACAAGAACGCAAAATTCTACATCTAGCATAGATTATGAAACACTTTCCAATACATTCAGAATACTGTAACAAAATTTCACAATTTATTACGGTGAAAATTGAAGTTTAAATAAATAATTTGCAAAACGCATAACGCATTTGAGAACACAACTTTTGCAATTACCATGCATAGTCGGAAAAATATCTAAATTTGTCTGTGCAGCCCTGTATAGGAAATATAGATTTGTAGTATGATAAAAGTTAGTTCAATTAAACACATATTACAGTTGAAAATTCCCCTTCAGAAATTTCCGTCAATAAACCGAAATGTACTCGAGATCTTTTGTAGAGCCCTGTACACGAGGTATAGAATTTACACACATCGATTAATATGCAAAAAAATACTTAAATTTAAAAATGCGTACCACAACTGAAAACGCACTTCTAGCAATTATTACTCATAGACACTGTAGCCAAATTCTTTTGTGTGTCCCTGTAAATGAACGATAAATTCTATGCATTTACTATTACAGAGTTAGCGGTCTGTAGTACATATGAGTGATATATGTAAATTGCAGTATGTTTAAAATAGTGTAATATCATTAAATGATTTTTCTCCATAGACCGTAATGTAACTCAAGCCTTTTGAGTGTCCTTGTAAATGAACTATAAATGCTACATACATCATTTTTAATACCGAGCCTGTCCTAAGTAAACCCGAATAACATATACAAATTGCAGGGCAATATGACTATATTTATGCGAGTTAGTGCACAAACAGACAAGGATCATTCTCAGATAGAGGTAAATTTTGTTTTTGAAAAAATGATTAAATTCTACTATTTCAATTCCTGATTTCTAGCTGAAATTTCGACAGATATTAAAATAATGAGAATTTTTGCTAAGGAATAGCAATGGCTTCTTTAAAATGTCTAAACTTATTATTGTAAATAGCATACGCGCGTCCCTGAAATCATACATTCAATACGTCTTGATAAAGACTACGGTAATGACATTTTTAACGTTGAGCATTCTTTAGAGCTAAACTATAACAAATGAAAGCTTATGGGGTGCTTATTCTGAAAGCAGTCCTGAACCTTCTTTATAATTGATTCTGCAAAGTTAAATTATTGAATATGTATTTCAGCAATAAGGAATTTAGTAATGACACATATTAAATACACTGACTGTAACTTTGAAACAAAAAGCACAGATTGAAGTAGTTCTTGAATAGACATTACTCAACGTGTGGAACTATACAATCTAAAAACGTCTCCATATCAAAACGACATCTAGTGGAGACGAGAATGCAAAATTACAGAGGAGCATGGTAATGACAACTAATGCTATAGGGAAAAAGTTTTAAATAAGTATAATAAATGGAAATATTTTTTGTTTTGTCTAAAATGTCAAATGTATAAAAAATAGAGGCATGAAATTTACTCATATAATCATTGCATTTCTTCTAAAGCTTTTCAAAACCTAAAAAATAATGATTTCAATTTAAAAATTAGAAGTTTGGGACAAGCCTTGGTAATGATATTTACATAGCTTCACAATTTTTTTAGAGATTGAAATTATTATTTTTTCATATTTAAACTAATGTACAATGTAGTGCTCCAACAGAAAGGTTCATAAAACTATATGAAAATCACTTGAATACCCAAATCAAACTAAATTAATATTTACTTAAAGTGATAAAATACTTTTAACAAGGCAAAAAATACCTTTATTTATTCATATTAGACATATGTTCTATTGCTCCAACGCAACATTCTCAATAATAAATATCATGCAAATATTTTCGCAAAAGTTTTTAATCGAAAACTGGTAAACAAAAATCACGCGAACTCAAGCATAATGAAATTAACTGTAATATTTAAAATGGATATTTGTGAACGTGAATTATTTAATACTATTGTTTCATTTTTCTGTAGAGCATACCTTTCCAAATTTTAGGGAGCTCCATGGATGCTGAATCATTGCATATATTCCCACTGCCTAAGAAGATTTCTATTGATTCTCGCATAATGGATGGCAAGTAAAATCTTGATGGATAAATTATTCTAGTATTTTTAAAATTAATCTGTAAAAGCTCTTTATTATACAGTCTAGCTAAAGCTGTAGTTTTCTTGTTGTATTTGATGTCTGCTATGTGTTCTTTGATCCTAGTTTTAAGCTTTCTGTTTGCCATTCCTATATAAAATTGCCGTGTTCCATTTTCTTTGGTGAAAGGAATTTCATATACCCCTGATAACTGATTTGGTTCTATTGGGTCGATATGTTTCGACATATGTTTCATGGCCGTCGGAGCAATGAAACATATGTCTAATATGAATAAATAAAGGTATTTTTTGCATTTTTAAAAGTATTTTATCACTTTAAGTAAATATTAATTTAGTTTAATTTAGTATCAGAAATGTTCATACAAAATTTAAACATTCATAGTTGACTTCATTAATTCACATTTTATAGCCAAGGACAAAAATTTCCCATTATCTGAGAATAACCTACAAACCCAATTCATAAAACACTTTTCAACTATGTTCGAAAGTGTTAAAAAGCTTTATCGTGATAAAAGGTTGATCTTATACACCTCTCTCTGGGAACTTCATTTGGTCGTCAAAAATTTCTCTTTTCTTAACGTTTTTAAAAATTTATAAAAATTTAAATTATTAATATATATTTTTTAAATCGATTCCCGAAAGCCTGTTTCATACCGGTGTATAAAGTGATTGGATCCATAAGGTATGAAATTGATATTGGTTGATAAAAATCTTCTCATTTTCGGCGAAATGGGCATTTAAAAAATTGCTGTATGAAATCCGAATAAAATTTATTGAAAAGAGGATAAAATTTATAATATCGGACAAAAATATTGCATTTGGACTGCTTTTAAGAGGGTAGATTTAAAATAACTGGCAAACTTGTAAAATCGGGGAAATAGTTCCGTTCAATAGAAAGCAACAGAATATGTAATAAAAAAAAATCGAAAATCAGGAATAAAAAATTTACAGACCTTACGTGCGATAGATTTCCCTAGCCATCGCACCCACACGCGTACACACAAGCAGACAAACAAACATCATTCTATATAATTTGTAGAAATGGCATTTCTACAAATTAAATACATATATCGGGTGTTTCAAAAGTTCGGTGTGAAAGTAAAACGCGATAAAAAAAAAAAAAAAAAAAAAAAAAAGATCAATGGTTCGGAGAGACATGCAGTTTGCAGATAAATATTCATTTGGATACAAAAACATTAGATAATATTGCATATACACTTTTTTGTATCCAAAGTTTGCGTAGTGTGAATAATATGGAATTATTCCATGGAATTATCTGCAATAGCGCCCTCTATTGTCAAGATTTTAAACTAATTTTGTTGTTTGTGTCATACAAAATCCCGTACCATGCTGAATATTTATCTGCAAACCGCATGTCTCTCCGATCATACATCTTTTTTTATTGCGTTTTACTTTCGCACCGAACTTTTGAAACACCGGCCGGTATAAATATATATATTCATCGATGCTGGAATGAATGGCGATTTGTGCCTCATGCTTGCCACAGTAGTTATAGTTCATAATGATATTTCATCTTGTGCTGTGGGTGCAACCTTGCCAACTTATAAGTGAGGAGTGCCAGGCTATATATCGTCCGGGCAGCTCAGTGGTAGAGCCTTGACGTACAATGCAAATGCCCCTGGTTCGAGTCCAGAAATAGACACCTTTTCACTCTGTAGGTTTCATGCCTTATGTAGCAAAATAAATAAATAAAATATCATCAATTGTAAATTTAATTAAACATCTTTCTTTTATTAGTTTAGATGTAGAAGATGTATTGAAGTTAGTACATGCGTGATTAAATAATTTACAACGAACTTTTCTTTCTTAAAAGAAAGTAATGTTGAGACATGAGTGCAGCATAGATGTTTCATTAGTATAGATGTAGAAGTATTGAAGCTAGTACATGCGTGATTAGATAATTTATAACAAATTTTTCTTTTTTAAAAGAAAGTAATGTTGAGACACGAATGTAGCATAGATGTTTTATTAGTATACATAGATGTAGAAGTATTGGAGTTAGTACATGCGTGATTAGATATAATTTACAACAAACGTTTCTTTTTTAAAAGAAAGTAATGTTGATACATGCGTGTAGCATAGATGTTTCATTAGTATAGATGTAGAAGTATTGAAATTAATACATGCGTGATTAGATAAGTTACAACAAACTTTTCTTTTTTAAAAGAGAGTAATGCTGAGAGATGAGTGTAGCATAGATGTTTTATTAGTATATAAATATAGAAGTATTTGTAGAAGTTTGGCCTATTTCTAGTTTCGGAAAAGTGAGACAATTGAAATAAACAGCTATGTAAACAAAACTAATGTTTTTTTTATGCTTGTTTTTATAGGAATTTATATATATACTAGCAAGGCATGCTCGCTGCGCTGGTCAGTATTTCCAAATAAACTTTGAATTAAGCGAAATGGTTAATTCGAACTTGTATTTTTTTTTAAATGGACCTTTAGCTTGAATGTCCTTCCACGTTGCTGAAAAGATGCGAACGCCATTGCGATATTATATTACCTTATGCGTTGGGCAAAATTTAGCTATTAAGAAGGAGTTCTTTTAGTTGATTATTCACTGTGCACTTCTGGTAGGGAAATGAGGCCGTTATGACAGTAGGAATTAAAATGTTCTCATATCTGACAATATTAAATTAGAGATGCATTACAATGATTGCAGAGATTTACCATTGAACTTGAATAATGCTCGGGTAGTTTATTTTTGTTTGTTTGTATTTGATCTCCTGGCCTCTCAGCTCGCGCAATATGTGATTCTGGTAGCTTAAATACAATCTCACTGGATGTTAGTTATATTTCTTAATAAACATCCTCTTGTGCTACTACTGTTTTCCCTCTTTGGATTCTAGCAGAGTAAATATTGTCAAAAAAGTAATAAATTATTTGCAGACAAAGAAGATTGTTTAACTTTCATATTTAAAAGAAAAGTGAAACCATAAAAATGTGTGTTTTTAAAGATGAATTGCCTGAATAAATCTAAAATGACGCCATTTTCACTGTCTTTTCATTTTGTAGACCAGCTGAAATCATGTAACCGTTAATCCGGGGAAAAATTCGATGACTTAATCTTGTAGAAAAATAAACCTCATGCATCCAACAAAATCTTTATAATCATCCGTAATCGACGTCATTGTGAGGGTTCACGTCAAACATTAAAACTGATGCAACAATATTGTTGCACGTGTACCAGGGTTAAGATCTGACAATGATAAATAAAGTTAGTTATACAAAAATTTTAGCAATATGCATTTTGGTGAATACCTGAACCGAAGATTTATTTTGCATTTTTCTAAAGAGCATAATAACACGGACAAACAAAAAAGCCTGCTATTTTCTTTAAGAGTAAATTAATCTTCCGTCTGTTGTGTAAAGTTACACAGATTATATGAAAATAACTCTTACTTTGTTGCTGTGTTTAGCTGCTAGAGTGTGCGTCAGGACAATTCGCTTTATACTGATCGAAATTCCAGGTAATTTAATCTTATCTAGGCTGAAATGATAAGTCCACGGGCATTATTCCATTTGCCACCATTTAGTAATCGCTAATTTCAAAATCCGTCTAATCTTTTGAATTTTGATAGGCCATCCAATATGCTAATTGGCGGGTGACACGATTCCGTAAGATTAGTCCAATATGTTCAATAAAACATTTTTTAAACAATGGTTAAGCAAAAGAAAGTTATGCAGAAAAAGCTAAAAAGAAATGACAAATTAGCAAGCAATATTTATTGCAAAATGTTTATTTTTTTTATAGTAATAACGTATAATTGCAGAAATTTTCTTAACAATATTCTTATATCCTAACTTTTAAAGTAGTGAATATTCCTGTAAGTGAAATCGACAATGTGTTCGGCATGTTAAAAAAATAACATAATACACAATATTCAATTAATAAGTAATGATCCGAGTTCGAGGATATAAAAATTCACTTGCTTGAGGAAAACAAAACGCATGTTTCCATAGTAATGGTATTCCATAGTATGGTGAAAAATATTTTTAATCTTTGAAAGTAAATTATTTTAGAATATGTGTGTATATGGAAGACATTTACACTAAAATTTAAATGATTGACTACATAATTATAATTTTAACTGCTTTTTATATAATTTACGCTTGAACATAAAAATGTACTCCGAAATGCTCTTCTCTCGACTTATTTCGCACTTTTGTCTTATTTGGCTTAAAACTGCATTGTTTGGCGACGAAGGTAATAAATAAATAGCATGTAACTCACTAATACAGCCATTTTTACAAATACTTCTAGTTTTTCCTGTAAATCATATGATGGGAGAATTATATAAAAATAATAATTAAATTGACAAAAAAAAAAAAAAAAAAAAAAAAAAAAAGACTAAAGAATATAATCCAATTTTATTTCATCAAGTTTTCAGACACGTTTTTATTAACCTGGCGCAAGCGATAAAAGAGTTAAAAAGAAAAAAAATTGCCATTAAAAATTGTCAAATCAAATTTTCAGATTCATTTTTTAAGCCAATCGCAAGTGATAATTCGCCAAATATTGTACCAATTGTAAAATTTCACAATAATTTATACTTTAAGCATTACAAATATTTATTCCATGTTTAAATTAAATATTTTCGTTTTATAATATTATGTCTTATTAAAACTTTTTTTCTTGTTGTTTTTTAAATTAAATATCAGTATTTTTTTCATTTATTCGCGAGGTGTTTGTATTATTTTCTAACAGATATAGCCATATTAATTCTTTAATCAACAAACCTTTCGCCAAAAGATAATCACTGGCAACCTTTTCGTTCAAAATAGCAGTAAAATACGAAATTTATTATAAAAAATCATAGCTATCCTTGTATATTTTCTCATAAACCACCCCGGGAATATTTCCTATCGAATGATACAATTTGGAAAAAAATCCACCGGGTAGTTTTTGAAAACACTCGAGCGGAACTTTTAGAGCTTACTGCTTTATAATATACTAGCAGGCTATGCCCGCTGCGCTGGTCAATTTTTCCAAATGAACATTAGTGAATTTGAACCTTCATTTTAAACAATATGGACCTTCAGCTGGAACTTACTCATTGCTGAAAACGATGCGAACGTCATTGTGATATAATATTACCTTAAGCGTTGGACAAAATTTAGCTATTAAGAAGTAATTCTTTTAGTTGTTAACTAACAATGCACTTTTGGTAGGGTAATGAAACCGTTATGACAACAGGAATTAATAGCTCTATAACTAATCAACATATAATGAAATGTTATATGCTAACACCATTCCTGAAAAGTCATGTAACAGTGTCACTTGTATCAAAATACGTTCTGTAGATTTTTTTAAAAAAGGCTAAACTCTTTCATAATCAGGTTCACTTAATTTTTTAATTTTTTTTCTCTATGACTAAGTAGCGTTGAACAATATGTATACACTAAAAGCTTTCCAAAATTATTACCTAACTACTTGGGCACAGATGTCATACATGCCCCATATAGGCGCGATTTTTTTCTGACGCCAATGTCAGAAACATTGCAATACGCAACAATACTTAACTGACGCCAAAGTGTCGTTATTTTGCTTGATATAGTAACCTGGAAGTTGTTGTTAATGCTGTTTATGTTTTCGCCAAATTACCATCGGTAAAAAATTTACTTGGCACCAATCGATTCAGCATACAGAAATACATTAAATTATGCTATCATCTGACGCATAATTATAATATCCAACTTTTAAGGAATTTTTTCCCTCTCCTTGCAAAAACGCCGTTAGGGATGCTACTTTAGAAAATCCATTCTTAGCGATACTATATAGATATGCCATTTGGCGGTGACTCGATGATCGAAAATTAGTCCAATATCATTTGAAATATTGCATAACAGAGGAGAAATTACGAAGAAAGACGAAGAAGAAATGACGAATTACAAAAGACTTGCATTTTTTTTTTTTTTCAAAATGTTGAATTTTTCGATAATAATAACGCATGATTGTATACATTTCCTTAAAAACTATCTTTATTTCCTAGATTTCGAAGGTGTGAATTTTCCTATAAATGATATTGGCGATATGACTTAAGAAAAAATAAAATAAACAATAGATAATATTTGCTTAAAAAAAATGAATAATATTCATTGATCTGAGTTCGAGTTTATAAATATCCCATGCTTTCGGAATTACGGTGAAAAACATTTTAAAAAATATGAAATTATTTTACAATATGTATGTGTGGCAGAAATTCACACTAAAATTTAAGTATTTGATTCCATTTTTAAAACATTAACTGATATCCATATAAGTTACAATTGAATATAAAAATGTACTCAAAAAAAGATCTCTTTCACTTGAAAAAACACCATTTATGAGAATATCCTCAAGCTAGTGTCACACTTACACATTTTTGACTTAAAATCACATTGTTTGGCGACAAAAGTAAAATAAAAAATCGTAAAGAAATAAATAATAATTACACATGTGACTCACAATTACATCTGCTTGTTTCTTCTATAAGTTACGTGATGGGGCAATTAGATAAAAAGAAAAAGAAAAGAACAAAAGGAAAAAAAAGCCATTAAAAATTCATCTAATCAAATTTTCAAATTCATTTCTATAATCTAACGCAAGCGATAATGAGCCAAATATTGCGTATCAATTGTAATTTTTCTCATTAAATTAATTTTTAAGCATTACAAATATTTCTTTCAGGTATAAATTAAATTACAAATATTTCTTTTAGCTTTAAATTAAATATATTCGTTTTTTAACATAATCCCTCATTTAAATGGATTTTTCTTTCTTTTTTTACAATTAAATATCAGTAATTATTTTTTCATTTATTTTCTAACGGATACAGCGATTTCAATTCATTTGTCGCCAAAAAATAACCTCTGGCAACCTTTTCGTTCAAAATAACAATAAAATGCGAAATTTATTACCAAAAATCATAGTTATCCCTGTATATTTTACTCATAAACCACCACGTGAATATTCTCTATCGAATGACACTATTCGTAAAAAAATCCACCGGGTAGTTTTTGAAAACATTCGGGCGGAACTTTTAGATCTTACTACTTTATAATATATATGATATGATGATATGATATATACATACATATATATGTACATATTTTATTTATATGTACATTATTATTGTGTTTATATACAACTAACTTCTGTTTATACATAAAAATTTGTTGATTTGTACCTTATGATATATAACAAAATAGATTTGAAAGAAAAGAAAAGAACATAAACAGCTCATGTACATCAGCGCATAAAAAAAGAAAGAAACTTTTGTATATTCCATTAAAAAAAAATTCCTTGAAATCAAAGTTATGGAAAAAAATAACATCACAAGAACTGTTTACATTAAATTTACAAATTACAAAAGAGCGTAAAGAGTAGAATACAAATCAATAACAGAAAACGGAAAGATTAACACAATGGAAGACGTGATATAACAGTTGAAATGAAGAAGAATAAAAAAATCTTTGCTTGGATAAAAGTTTTCAAAGAGAAAAATACTGAAACTTGTTACTGGAACGAATTTAAAAAGCAAATAAAGGTTTCAGACACCTAACTATTTGAAAAGATTAAACAGTCCCTCGAAAAACATACTACAAAAATCAATAACAAGAAAGAAAAATCACGCGTCAAACATATATTATGAAACAATTGCCAAAATAACATCGCTGTGTAAAGGTAAATAAGATACCCAAGTAAACATTTTAGAAAATTCAAAACCAGATTTCATCAGTTGCCGTCCATAGCCGGAAAAGTACTGTAATTCTTATGTGCAGACTGTATTTGATCTACAGATTTGTATATATTCTACATACATGATAAAATTTAGTCTAGTAAGAAAACGCATAATATAGGTTTAAAATTCAACTTCAGCCATTTCTAACTATAAACGGGATTACACTTGAATTCTTTAATACGGCCTTGTGTATTACACTGTAAAAAAAAAAAAAAATACTGCCAGTTTTCCGGTAGGAATCGGAAAAATAGTTGCCCTTATCGTACCGGAATAATTTCCGACCCAGCTCGGAATAAAATCCGTAAAAATAAGGAAATAGTCAGTAAAACGGTATTTTACGGATTTTATTCCGAGCTGGGTTGGAAATTATTCCGGTGCGATAAGGGCAACTATTTTTCCGATTCCTACCGGAAAACTGGCAGTATTTTTTTTACAGTGTATCTACCGAATTTCATACGGGCCACATATTAAGCGAAAATTTAATTCAGGTTAAAACACTCTTTAAACTAGTGAAATCTCACTTCCAGAAATTATCATCCATAGGTGGCCATATATCCAGTTCTTTGCATGGCCCTGTATATGATTTTATTTATATTCTAGAATCATCTCTTAATATACTAAATGCAGTTAGACATGAAAATCAATATTTCAATTAAAAACCATCTTTAAGCAATTCACTCTCGCCCTGTATATGATCTAAAGCATTTTTACCAGCCACGTAGTACGTAAAAATTTTGTTAAACAGCAATTGTCGATAATAGACAGTACTGCGGATAAAGTACTGTATCCGAAATCGTTTGCGTGTGTCTGTAAATTAGGGATGCAGAACCTTTTTAAGAGAAGGGCCACTTACAAAAATGTCAGGGTTGTTGAGGGCCACATGAGTAACACAGAAAGAACTCTATTTCGAGGAGGCGATCTTTGGCCTATAATCAGATAAAAAATATGGTTTCAGAGGGGAAGGGGAGTTTTATCCCGCAACGTTCCCCTAAACAGTCAACATATTCAATTCAGTTGGTAAGGACATATCAACAGTGTTAACGTTTATATGTATAAGAGATATAGCAAGGATTATTTTCAAAATATTCCTTGACTTTAATCTGGAGAGTAAATTTGTTTTATTAAAAGTGGTAACAAACAAACATAGGCATGAAAGTGACTGGTTCCGAAAAAAATGTGAACTTTATGAACGAAGGAGGAAGGAGGAGCCGATCAATGGAGTTTGCGATTTTTCCGCGCCTGGTCGACAAAATTCGCAATTTTTCAGGAGCCGATCGACAAAATTCGTGATTTTTCCGTGCCTGATCAAAAAAATTCGTGATTTTCAACTCCCGATCATAGAAATTCGAAATTTTTCCGCTCCCAATTGAAAAAAATTGATATTTTTTAGCGCGTGATCGACAAAATTCGCGATATTTTCGTGCCAGACCAACGAAATTTGCGATTTTTCGGAGCTCGATCGACTAAACTCGCGATTTTTCCGTACCAGTTCGACGAAATTTGCGAATTTTCCGCGGCTTATCGACGAAATTTGCGAATTTTCTGCGCCCGATAAACGAAATTCGCTTTTTTTCTCGCGATAAACAGATGATTTTTCAGAAGCAGATCAACAAAATTTGCCATTTTCCTCGCATCATTAACAAAAATGACGAATTTTTCGTGCCCAACCTACGAAATTTGCGATTTTTCCGGGCCCGATCGACAAAACTCGCGATTTTTCAGTTCCCGATCGGCAAAATTCGCGATTTTTCCGAGCACAATGGACAAAACTCGCGATTTTTCAATTTCTGATCGGCAAAATTCACGATTTTTTCCGCGCCTCATCGGCAAAATTCGCGTTTTTTTCGCTCCCGATCAACGAAATTAGCGATTTTTTCACGCCTGAACGACAAATTTCGCTATTTTTCCGTGTCCGATCATCGAAATTCGCGATTTTTTCCGAGCCTCATCGACAAAATTTGTGATTTTTCTGTGCCCGATCAACGAAATTTGCGATTTTTATGCGCCTCATCGACAAAATTCGCGATTTTTTCGTACCCGATCAACGAAATGCGCGATTCTTAACTGACTGACGAAATTTTCTATTTTAAAGCGGTAAATTGACGAAATTTGCGGTTTTTTACCAGTTATAAATTGACGAATTCGCGGGCCACACGATAGCCCATCGCGGGCCACTTTTGGCCCGCGGGCCACAGGTTGTGCATCCCTACTGTAAATGAACGATAAATGCTATGCACATTAATAATCTATAGCAAGTATCTTATAGTAACTCTTTGTAATGTGTATCAATTTCATTATATCTGAAAAAGTGTAACATAGTTAAAATACAAAGAAAACACAGTTTCCCCCTGTAAACCATTATGTTACGGAATTCTTTTGCGTGGCCCTGTAAATGAATAACAAATACTTTGCAATCTATATTCTACAGATTACTAAGTTTAGTTTCCTCCATAAATGCATATCAAACTCATTATGTTTGAAATGGTGTAACATCAATAAAGTGCACTTGAAACGTTTTTTGTTCCATTGACCGTAATGTAACTGAATATTTTTTCATTGTCCCTGTAAACAAACTATAAATGCTACACTCTTCATTTTCTATAGTGATCGTGCTAGATAGTGCTTCAATAACATGTAATGCAAAAATTCAGGGAAATCGAGATATATTTACGCTAGTTAGTGCATGGACAATAGGCGAACCGAAGTCATAAACAATTTTCAACTATGTTTGAAAGTGTTAAAAAACATAGCATATAAAATATTTTCTCGTGAATTTTATCATCAAAGTAGCAGTTTTGAAGTTAGTACATGCTTAACTAAGTAATTTACAAAAGTTTTTTTAATTTTTTTTTAATTTTTTTTTTTTTAAAGAAAGTAATGTTCAGACATATATTTAAACGAAGAGAAAACAATATAAAATTCTTCAAAACTTGAAGTTCTTTTTTCCCGTAATTTGTTTAAAAAATGTTCACTTATACCTTCCGAATCTAAAAAGGAGAGCAATACGACAGCATGAAATAAACTTGCGTATATATTGCAAAACTGCCAACGTCTTTTTTTTTTTTTTTTTTTTTTTTTTTTTTTTTTTTTTGTCAAATAAATACATTTGAACGGTAAATTTTATTTAATATATGAAATTTAAATCAAAGGAACAAGGAACAATGTAAAGCTTTTTGATGAAATTCCTAGTTGCGAAGCAACTTTCCCATCCAGGCGACATGCAAGCGACTTGCAGAGACATAAAGGAGCCATTAGAGAAGTTTAACTGTAATAAAAAACTACTTAAATGAAAGAATACATAAAGAAATTTAAATTGAAAGGGTGTCCGAAACTTCACGCAAGAAGTAATTTTTATATAAAACACAGGTTTATAATAAAAAATTGAAATTTTTTTATTGATTCATAAAGTATATAGTATAGAGTTATGTATGGAATAGCATATCGGGTAAATGGCCTCCACGGCTTTGCCGGTACATACTCGCTCTTTTGTTGAAATTGTCCATGACCGTTTTACATAAATGAGGCTGAATTTTGTTGATACAGCGCTCAATTTTCTCCTTCAACACTGTAAAAAAAATACGACCAGTTTTCCTGTAGGAATCGGAAAAATAGTTGCCCTTATCGTACCGGAAAAATTTCCGACCCAGCTCGGAATAAATCCGTAAAATCGGAATAAAATCCGTAAAATCCCGTTTTATTGACTATTTCTTCTTTTTTACGGATTTTATTCCGAGCTGGGTCGGAAAATTTTCCGGTACGGTAAGGGCAACTATTTTTCCGATTCCTACAGGAAAACCGGTCGGATTTTTTTTACAATGAAGGCAGGCGTGGTCGTGGGCTTGTTGGCATAAACCTTAGACTGGCAGAACATTTAAGTGGCCGACTACTGGTCCAGTGATGGCCGAACACTAGAATTGAGTGCCCGACTACTAGACCTTTGCTACTTTTAAGTTTAACTTTTTATAAATAAAAACTATAATCAGTTTTTTTTTAAACAATTGCTGAAACAGTAAAAGAAAAGTGTACATTAACATGTGTCACTGTTAAAAATGTTGCATTGCTTTTTAAAATTACGCTTTGAGCTATATACTTAAAGAAAGCGCTTAAATGGCGGACTATTGGTGCTTTTACCCTATATAAAAACAAAAGTAGCAGACTATCAAAGATTTTTTTTTTTTTTTTTAATCAAATGACTACAGCATAGAAACAAGATATATTTAATTAAATAAATTTTCTGGTTCAAAGTCTGTTTATTTGATTTGAAAAAACCCCGCAAGTTTCGTAAACATGATATTATCATTTACTTGTATATTTCATAAAAAATTAGATTGAAATCAAACTTATTGTAAAAAAATAATATTATCATAAGTGTTTACATTAACTTTACAAATGACTAAAGGGCCTAGAATGACTAGAATATAGATCCACAAATGATAAAGGGAAAAAAAAAACACAATAGAATATAAGTTATGAAAATCAGGAAAGAAAAACAAAACTCTGTACTTGAATAAATTTCTTTGAAATCAAACTTATTATAAAAAACATCATCACAAGATATGTTTTCATTAAATTTACAAATGAATAAAGAGCGTTTAGTGGAAAATGCAAATGAATAAGTGAAAAAGAAGACATGCAAAACATATTATAACGCGTCTTGCTCCTGCTTTCAAAGTGGTAACACATTTTCTTGATGGAGCTTGATGAAGAAAGACAAAGGTTTTTCGAAAGGTATTGTGCATCTCTTAATATGTTACGGTATTTAGAAGGGCTTTTTTTGTTGTTTTTGTCTTTATTTGGATAAATTCGTTCAGAAAGAGGATTACTGAAACCAATTACTCCAATGTTATAATATATATATATATATATATATGAAACAATGCATATTATAGCAAACAAAATATATACGACAATGAAAACTTGACCATATAATTATTTGAAACGTTTGAACATTCGACCTGAAAAAATGCTACAAACATCAATAAAAGCGACAGCGTGAAAACGATTTTCTTTCGAATTTTATGGTTACTGTAGCAGTTTAAAACTTAGAACTTGCGTGACTAGCTTTTTTTTTTTAAAAGGAGGTACTGTTGAGATATGGGTGTGAAACGAAACAAAAAATTACTCTAAACTTGAATTTAAACTCTGTAATATGTTTAAAAAGTGTTCAGTTCTACCATTTATGACGCTAAAAAGAAGAAGGAGGGAGCAAGATAGATAAAGAAAAATAAGGGATGATTGCAATGCTTACTTAAAAATCCTGAAACTACATAAAAGAAAATGAAGAGTAGAGAGAAGAGGGTACGATTAAAATTTTAACAATAAACTATTAATGTAGCTAATTAAATGCACTAAAATGTCTTGCAAATATTAAAATGTATATAAAAAAAAACAGTTTTTTTTTTTTTTTAAAGCACTCTTTTATAAGCATTCAACATTGCTACAAATTTGCAACAAACTGGCCAGTCATTCGACCGCTTGTATGGATAACGGTGACTTAATCGTAATTTAATTTGATCCTGACCATAATATGGTTAAGTACCCGCTATTTGCAATAACGGTCGAATGACTAGATAGTTTCCAGCAGATTTATAACGTTGAACGTTTATTTTAAAAATAACGCCTCGTTCAAGTTGTTCTCAAAAAATTCCGTTACAACACGTTGAGTGTGAACCTACTAAGAAAAAGTCACCGCTTCGATTTACCCTTGTTAGAAAGCGCGAACTAGTTACTTTATTTCAAAAAATATAATTTTTAATCTATTTCTTTTGTAAGGTATGGCAACAGTAAAAAAAGGCATTATATAAACTCTCTATTCAGGATTTCTAAATTGTTTTCTCAACGTATAATCACAATTTAATTAATATTAAACTATTAATTGATTAAAGTACACTTAAAAAAATATTATACATTGTATATTTATTTATTTTTTCTACTTTACAGTGTTGAAAATAGTTTATTGTTGCAGTTTCACAGTCAATTGACCTATTTTGGAGAGCGTTATTTGGTGCATCATTAACATCATTTTTTTAAACTCGCAAATAGGTGTAACCATAAAGAATACTTGGCGATTAACCACATGCGTCTGGCTACCAGAAAAATGACTCGAAATTAATATATTAATTTATAATTAAGTAGTAAAAATATTAAAATATTGTACTGTCATCGGAAACATACCTGTATACAGAATTTATTTTTAATTCTAGCATATTAGAATTTTAAATATGAAAATTATTCTTGTAACAATATTTAAATGTTATTAACAATTTCCTACTATATACTTTCGGTGTCGGACTCTGTCTCTGATACTACAAAAAATTTCGGGCTACAAAAAACTTTAAATAATACCAAATTTATCGTGGCGATTTACCATATGCGTCTGGCTAACGGAAAACTGGCTTGAAATTAATATATTAATTTATAATTAAGTAGTAAAAATATTAAAATATTGTATTGTCATCGGAAACATACCTGTATACAGATTTTTTTTTTAATTCTAGCATATTAGAATTTTAAATAAGAAAATTATTCTTGTAACAATATTTAAATGTTATTAATAATTTCCTACTATATACAGGGCTATTACAAATGATGGACCCGATTGAAAAAATCATATTTTCGAAACTACTGCACATATTACAATAATTGATACATGAATTTAAAGAGAAATATATTAACACTTTGCCGTCCGCACGATTCGTAAATATTTATTCGCTTGGCTCCGGCAGCGCTAATTCGGATCAGTTGACTTGTCGCCGGCCGTTCTTGACATTATCGGTCCAGAACAGGCGATCATCAATTGACCATTATAGGCGTGGACAAACGCTGGGCCAAAATTAGTCCGGCAACTCAGGATCAGAAAGGTCTTTGAGTTTTTCTTCGGTCGTTACAATGCTATGCACACGACACCACTGTGGTGTCTCCGGCCGTTGGCAGCTAATTTGCGCACGACACCACTGTGGTGTCACCGGCCGTTGACCGCTAGTTTGAGCACGTCACCACTGTGGTGTCGCCGGACGGCATAGTGTTAAGTTTTTTGCAGTTACAAATGTTCGATGTGTGACCCTTTGGTTACACGGCATACGTTCAATCTGTAATCGAGTTCGTTCCAAACATTTTGTAGTTTCACTCTGTCAAAAGTTCTGAAAGCTTCACAAATGCGTCCTTTAAGTTCTGAACACTTTTTTGTCAGCATTGGTGGCACATAAATAATGTTTTTGACACTGTCAGGACTTCAAGAACGCATTTTGTGCGGAATTCAGAACCATTGACAGAGTGGTGCTACAAAATGTTTGGAACGAACTGGATTACAGATTGGACGTATGCCATGAAACAAGAGGGTCACACATCGATCATTTGTAACTGAAAAAAACTTGGTACATTCCTCTTTAAATTTATGTATCACTTATTGTAATATGTGCAGTAGTTTCGAAAATATGATTTTTTAAAATCGGGTCCATAATTTGTAATATCCATTACTTTCAGTATCGTACTCTGTCTCTGATAATACAAAAAATTTCGGTCTACAAAAAACTTTAAATTATATTAAATTTGGTTCTCTAAAATTAAGCAGCCCAGGCACATGGCCTTGTCAGCCCAAACTTCAATAAACACCTGAACATGGGCAAATGATAAAGCAAAATAAAATACGTTTTATTAATGTAGAAAGCATGATGGCAAAAACCTCACGCAATCAAAATTTCCTGACAACAATAAAGCATGATCAACAGATCCACTCTTTGCACCACACTGAATAGCGTATCAATAAAAGTAGTCTTTAGCACTTGCATAAAAAGTTTCAGAGTATTAAGAAAATCCAAATATAAATATTTGGAACCCGAAATCAGTTACCTTCTAAAGTTGAAGCCATTATGAAAAAAAATTTGGGTTGTGTCATATAGATTTTGATAATTGATTCTTACGTATTTTGTAGCACTGAATCCGAAAATTGCCTTTATTTTCTACCATCATGTTAGGAATTTTTGCAAAATTTTTACTTTTTAACTTTGAAATTTACTATTTGCGAAAAAGTCTGACGTGATAGTTGAAGGTTATTTTCAGATTTAGTGCTAAAAAGTAGATAAAAATTTTCTCAAAATTTAAAAACATAACCATTACATCTATTTTATAGTATCAGAATTTTGCTATTTTTTGACTTTGAAATTTACGATTTGCAAAAAGTTCTGACTTGAAGGTCATTTTCGAATTCAGCGCTAAAAAATATATAAAAATCAGTTATCAAAAGTTAAGAAGCACAACCATTTCTGTGTCTTTCAGTATCAGATGTTCTCTATTTTTTGATTTTTTATCATTGAAATTTACGATGTGCAAAAAATCCTGACATGATGGTTAAAAATGAAGGTCATTTTCGGATTCAGTGCTAAAAAATACATAAAAATCAATTATCAAAAGTTAAACAACACAACCATCGCAGGCTTGTTCTATCTGTCTTATTAATTTACAAGGTATATTCCACGACGGCGACGTTTCGATAACCAGTATTCAACAAATATCGCTACATTTTTTTTAATGTTTTATTTGATGAAAGACTGTTACAATTAGCTAACAAAAACGGCTTTTGTTTTCTTTATTAGAATCATTGAAGATTTTTTATGGGTATTTTCTGTTTCAGCTTGCAAACTAAATCGCGTGTTTAAGTAACCAAAAATGTGTATTTAAGTAATCTAAGAAAAGAAAATATTTTCCAGAGATTAAGGAAGGTATGCAACATATAAATCTGGATATTTGTAACAACTTGGGGGTGAATATTTCTAACAGATTTTCATAAATAAAAACTTTAAATGGATTTCTGGAAAATGTGATTTTCATGAACAATCACTTAGGAAAAACCCTTATAATATTTCTAAAAATTCCTGTTGTATTGGGTTGGCAAGAAAGTAATTTAGGTTTTCACACATAGAGAGTGTTATATAAATTTTTTTGAATGAATTCTGTCAGTGATGTTCTTGGCATTTTGCCATTTGATAGCTGTGGCATCGAAGTTGCTTTAGAAACACGTGCAGTATGATTTTGTTTGCACCCGTTAGTTGAGGGTAAATTTTAACGTGGAGTGCAAAAACGAACATTTTCGGCATCTTTTACTTTTTTATTTCCGTAAACGAAAAAAAGCTGTAGTAGAGGCACATAAAGAGATATGTGAAGTTTATGGTGTTGATTGCATAACAGAACGCACGTGTCAAAATTGGTTTAAAAAATTCCGTTCTAGAGATTTTTCACTGAAAGATGACCAGCGTTCTGGCCGACCGACTAAAGTTTGTGATGACCAAATCAATGTCATTATTAAAGAGAATCGTCATATAACTGTTCGAGAGATTCCAGAGAGGTTAAACGTATCGCACACAACCATTGAAAATCACTTAAAAGTTCTTGAACTCATTCACTGTGGAATATTTTGCAACCCTCTTGAGCGGGCCTCTCTTAGCCAGATAGAAGACGCCAGAACACGTGGTCTGACTAGATAATTAATATTTGAAAACATTTTTTCTTTCTTGTTCTTTTTAGTTTAGTTTTTAAGGGTGTATTCCGATCCAAACTGCTTATTTTCTGATTCATTTTAAAATTCATTTTTGCTCTCAAACGCATCAAACTGGGAAATTCTCTTATTTAGAAACTATATAATGTGCCGTGCTTCTTAATTTTTTGATAAATGCAGAAAATACTGTAAAAAACGCTGTCAAAGTTGGCGTTTTGAACCGAATTTTCCGAAGCGGGCGATCTGGGAATGAAAAAAATGGTCATACTGAGAAAATAATTGTTTAAAAATCAAATTCTAATTAATTGAGCTGAAAATTGAAATCACACGGCATGTTAAACATGTCTTCAGAAATCACCCCAGCAAGTTGCATGTTTTTACTTTTAAAAATGAGTCTGAAAATGTTTTAGAAAATTTCGAGCTGTTGAGGGTGGGAAAATATTTTTTCGAATACACCCTTAAGTAGTAATGATAAAAGTTGAACGCAGCAGATAGTCTGCGTATATGTTTTTTGTCATGATCTTCTAATAGAAGAAATGATATTGTGAATGTGAACTCGAACGCAGCATGCCCGCTGTGTATTTCTTGATCTTCCAAAAAGGGAGAAATAAATATTCCTGAATTTAATAAGAAATCATCTTGGATTCCCAGTGTGGAATTTATATATATTTAACCAGTACTTTTCAAGTATTAATTATAGGTTTCATATGTAAATAGTGTACATCTTGTATATAATTGGATTGCCAATAACATGTTCTAAAGGATTTCTTGTTGGTGATTATTTACAACTGAACAACACCTGCTCCACTTTCAGTCGTGAATTCTTCAACTATGCTCTCCCAATAATAATATCGTGAAACTCGTGAAAATCATGAAGATTATTCATTATTCAGAAGCTCTATATTTAGGTTCCGCATGAATTGAAAGATATTCACTTAACACAACGAATCAATATTTACGATATGCATCTTAAGAGCAATAAAAATTATCCTTTTTTGAAAAAAATCATCACTGGTGATGAAAAATGAGTCACCTACAGTAACAACATTCGAAAACGATCAGGATCAAGCATGATAAACCAGCACAAACCACATCGAAAGCTAAATTGGATAAAAAAAAGACCCTGCTGTCAATTTGGTGGGATTAGAAAGGTGTGTATTCCGAGCTGCTTCCAGGGAACCAGACAATTAAATCAGATGTTACTGTTAACAACTAATGAAACTGGAAGAAGCAATCAAAGAAAATCGGCAAGCATTGGCAAATCGTAAAGGAATTGTATTCCACCACGATAATGCACGGCTTCACACGTCTTTGGTAACTCGTGGGACATTATTAGAGCATGGTTGGGAAGTGATGTCGCATCCCCCTACAGCCCTGACCTGGCACCATCTGATTAGCAATTATTTCGAAGCTTGCAAAATTCTTTGGATGGTAAAAATTTCGTAAATGACGATGGTCTTAAGGCCATCGTAAATTATGAAATATCGTTCTTGGTTCAATTTTCGTCTGATAAGGATCAGAAGTTCTATGAGCGTGGAATCATGGAGCTGGAAGAAAGATAGCAAAGGCTCCTTGAACAAAATGAAAAATATATAATTTATTAAAGTTTATTCCTTGTTTTAAAAAATGAGTTTTTTTTTCCATACTGCGAAACCGAAATTACTTTCTTGCCAACCCAATATTTATATAACACTGATCGATACAATTTATATGATGTTGTGAGTGTAATGAACTATCGGTTTAAATATGTGAGTATTTTCTGAAATTTTACTGCTACTTTTATAAATTAACATAAAGTAAATAAAAACTTATCAAAGTGATCATATGAATAGGTATATCTCTGAAAGTTTTTATTTTCTGGCTTAAATTGTAGATTCATTGCATTTTTAGCATCAGCATATTTTTTGAAAAAGAGAGTAAGCTATCATTATTTTTGTCGTGAGTACATTTTCGACAAGTATCAGATGTTGTTATTATTTATTCTTCCTTAAAATTGTAAAAACAAAAAAGTAATTGCATCAAAATGATTTATAAAACAAATGAAAGCATCTTTTAGATACTAATGTATTTGAAACAGTCAGTATTATACTCGTTTTGCTTTTTTTTTTTTTTTTTTTTTCGAAATCGGTCTCAATCGTAGTGGAATGCCGTAATGTTTAGGAAAAACAAAACGAAAAATAAGTAATTAAATTTATTAATTTATTCCTATACATGAAAATATTAGTTATTCTTTGCAATAAAATTGCATTATACATGGGGTTGTGAATCTCTTTCTCTTTCGAAGTAAGCATTACTTTCTGCTAGAATAGAATAATTTTTCGATCCCTTAACATCTTACAACCCCATTCGTGAAAGATGCAGCGTCAAAATCTTAAAAAGAAAGATAAGTTTAACGAAAGGTATTCAAACGTCATGCTATTATTTATTCCACCTAAAAAGATTTATTTGCTAAAATAATATCGATTGCAATATTCCTTTGAAGATATAAAACGTTTATTAAAGGCTCCATAATATTTTAAAACTTTATTCTGATACAATTTTTCAAAAGGATGAGTATTGGAATCTTTTACGTTAACGAATGAAGAAATTGAAATGGATTTTAATCATCTACCCGTTGCAAATGCTTAAACGCTTTATTTAGAAATATTTTACAAACATCATTAAAAATGATCCGCTAATAAAAATGTTCTCTAGAATTTTCTTGGCATTGTAGTCATTTTAAAGCAAATATGCGCATGATAGACAAGATAATTTATAGCAAACATTTTTCGAAAAATAAAGTGCAGATGAAACTTGAGAGTAAAATAAGATGGAATATGTAAACAGTGAAGCATTTTCTCATTCCTTTGCAAATACAAAATGCATATTTTATATATCTACTTTCAAGTTCATTTAATAACGTTAGACTTATTTTAGCTTAGGTTAGATATAGTAACAAACTTGTTAGCTATCTTTTGATTTTAAAGGTGTTTTATATTTATAAAATTTACATGCTATCTCTAAATTAGAGATTTAGTTAGATTTTTGTTATATGAATGTTTATTGTCTTTTGATTTTGAAAGTGTTATTTTTATTTATCATTCTATAATATTCTGCTACCTAGCTCGAATTGGTATGGAATGTATTTTTTTAATAAATCTATGATTATTTTCATTACATTTTGCATTCGATACTATATATTGTAGGGCATTTTGGGGCTCTTAAATATCTATTTGATTAGCTCCAGTTAGAAATACATAGTCAACAAATCTACTTTGCGCATTTTACTGTGTATTTACATATTTTATTTCATTAATAATTATTTTTAAGTATCCATGCACCATTTTTTCATTCCTTTGTAAATTCAAAAAGCATGTTTTATAACACCTATTTAAAGTTAATTTAATATTTCATCTATAAGATTCTGTACCCTTATTATTTTTTATTTTAGACTTATTTTAGCTTAGAGTAGATGTAGTAACAACCAAGTAGTTTTTTTTTTTTTTTTTTTTTTTTTTTTTTTTTTTTTTTTTTTTTTTTTAATGGTATATATGTATACATATATGTGCAGATAAATTACACGGCATCTTTAAATTAGAGATTTGATCAGTTCATGTTTTTTGAACTTGCTTGTTGTCTTTTGCTTTCAAAGGTTTATATATAATATTAAATAGTAAAAAAAAGAAATAAGTAAATCTAGAATACATACAAATGTATAGACAAAACAAAACTAACTAACTAACTAAAAAAAAAAAAAAAAAACTCCTGTATACTTTATAAGAA
This sequence comes from Maratus speciosus, assembly GCA_963932465.1. Classification (NCBI taxonomy): domain Eukaryota; kingdom Metazoa; phylum Arthropoda; class Arachnida; order Araneae; family Salticidae; genus Maratus; species Maratus speciosus. The sequence continues at coordinate 89,495,120 of OZ010786.1, read as the reverse complement.
AAATGCTTGCAAAATAAATAAATTTCAGAAAACAATTTAAAAAAATTGCAAAAAGCAATAATTGTTTATATTAAATTATCGTTAATTTAATATAAACAAACTTATACTAAATTCATGCCATAAAAATTTTATATAAAATTTAAAAGTAACAAAAGAGTATGTAGAAATCAAAAATATATTAAAAATTAAACAACTACAAAAAATAAATAAATAAATAAATAAAATAAAATAAATAATAAATAAAACTGCAGCATAGCAGGTCCACCGGTTAGGTGATTTGCACCAAAATCTAATCAGCAACCAACTTCTAATTGAATTTGAAGTTTGATGAAAATACGTGCATTAGTTTTTGAGGTAGAACTATTGCGGAAATCGTGAAAAGCTCTGCATTAGCAGTGGCACCTGTTAGGCAATTTGCACCAAAAACTTATCAAGATCAATTTATATCAGGGAGTAACTGAATCTAAAGTTTAATGAAAATTCATGCATTAGTTCTTGAGATAGAGCTTCATGCATTAGTTCTTGAGATAGAGCTATTGCGATAATCATGAAAAATGCAGCATAGCAGAGCCACCTATCGGACGATTTACACCAAAAAGTTATCAGTACCAAATTATATCAAGGACTAACTGAATCTGAAGTTTTCCAAAAATCCGTGCTTTACTTCTTGAGATATTGTGGAAATCATGAATAATGCAGCATAGCAGAGCCACCTGCTGGGCGATTTACACCAAAAAGTAATAAGCATATATTTATATCATGGACTAACTGAACCTAAAGTTTTATTAAATTCCGTTCATTAATTCTTGAGATAGAGCGCCAACAAAATTTGTGTCACATACATACAGGCAGACAGGAAGACAGACTCACAAACATACATTTTGTAAAAACATGTTTTTAGTGATCTCGGACCCCTAAAACGTATAAATCCATCAAAAACCGGAAGCCGAAAATTTTCAGGAATCCAATACTTTCTTCTTGTAAATATAGAAGAAAGTAATATATATATATATATATATTAAAGTAAATAATGAGACGGCCAACTTCTTTACTGATTTAGTATCGGATAAAACATATACAGAAAAATAATTTTGAGTACTTAGTTCGTAATTCTCATACATAAGAAAATAAATAACTATAGTACTTTAAAAGAAACTCGAGAAAGAAATATATTAAAACATATTTGATTTTACGACAACAATTTCAACTGCGATGAATGATATAAGCATGTTCTTTCATTTCATGCTTTTAAAAAATTGCAAGATGCAGAATTACCATTTACAGGGGGCTGTTAGACACTTGACGAGCAGAAAATTGGCATAACAGATTACGCGCAGGATTACAAAATAAATTTTGCAACTAGAATGGAAATTTTGGTGCCTACTTATACTTCAGGTTATAATAATTACCTTGACCCAAAATAAATTTGTATTTAAAGCATTTTCATATTTTTAATACAAAGTTGTATTTAGCTAATGCAAAATTTAGAAAATTTCAACAGTATAATCAACTAAAAAAATATTTTTTTGAACAATAAAAATTAAATTTTAGGTTCAGTTTATACAGACTAACATGAAACATATGTTTTGAAAATTTCATGAAAAAATATTAAGAAGTTTTTGAGATATCGTGCGCGTTATGCCCAAAAACGTCATGTGGAGAAAAATGACTTCAAAGTTTCGGAAACGCAGCTTCAGCTATTGAGAGGGTATCATTCTAAAAGCCATAACTTCTCTTCTAATGGGAATTTCAAGGAAACAATTATATCAAAATGTTAAAAAAAATAGGAGTTTAACATCTAAAAAAAAAAAAAAAAAAAAAAAAAAATTGAAAAATTTAAAGCTTTAAGAGTTCTGAGACCCCTTCTTAACACTTTCTAACATAGTTGAAAAGTGAATTTGAATTCGGTTTGTCTGTCTGTCTGTACTCTAACTGTCGTAAATATAGTCCAATTGCCACGAAACTGATATATGTTATTTCAGTTTACTATGGCAATTTTCGTTATCCAAAATGAAGTGCGTAGCATTTATAGTTCGTTTACAGGGGCACTAAAAAAAAATTCCGTTTCATTATGGAAAAATTCGTTAGCTGTGCATTTTAATGGCATTACACTTTTTAAATAAATTGAAATTTATGTATATCACTGAGGTGTACTACAAGCCACTTACTGTAGAATAGGGTGTGCATAGAATTTATCCTTTATTTAGAGGGACACACAAAAGAATTTGGCTGCAGTACTGCCTATCAACAATAATTACTGAACGTGCGTTTTCATTTGTGATACGCGTTTTTAAATTTACTTATTTTTTGCGTATTACTTGGTGTGCATAAATTCTATACATCATGTACAGTTCCGCACAAAAGATCTCAAAGTACATTTCAGTTCATTGAGGGAAATTACTGAATGGGAATTTTCCACGGTGTTATGCATTTAACCGAATTAACGTTTAGCATAGCATGTAGTAGGAGAGACTTAGGATACTTGATCCCCACTTTCTGTTTTTATTTTTGTCTCAGTTGTCATTTGACATTTTTAAGAAATTTTTTAACCAAAATAATCATATGTCCATTTCTTATACAATATATTTTTTTCTTGGTATAAAAAACAAATTAATTTCAGAAAATTGCATTTTTCAATTTTTCAAAAGGGGGATCATGTATCCCCACTTAAAGGGATATTTGATCCTTTCGTTGGGGATACTTGATCCCTGTCAAAAATCAAGCTAATATTGTTTCATTATGCATACATCGCAGTATTATAAGTTAGTAATAAACGTTTAACTTTTACAAGATTAATATTTAAACAGTTTGTTGATGGCTTGACGTGTTGGTATTTATAAAAACTATAAACGCAATTTAATTTAAAAAAAAGCTAAAATGAAAACTTTAGAAACAAAAGCTGGAAAGAAATCATCAACAAATAGTTAAACTTTATTTTATTAAATAATACAAGTATACAATAATGCAAAGTAAAAGTAAGGAACAAAGCTTTCGAAAGATAATGACACAGCCTCATTATCAGCAGGTAATTAAAACTTTGAAAAGTCAAAGTGGAAGGTTGTAGTTGTAGCAGTTCTTAAAATTCCTCCTACCATAAGTGGATTAGGCAACTTAATAATGCAATCTGTCTCATCAACTATGCTATTATCAACTTTTTTTTCGGGAAATAGAATTGATTAAGCGTGCCTTTACTTCGTAAAAAAATTGATCTCATATTCAAAAAGTCCCAATTGTAAATTGAATGTATCTTGTGATCTGGGTAGTATTTTAAATAAAATTTAAGTATCATAAACACCTTTTACTAAATTGATGCTAATGTTCTGTATTTAGTAACAAAACTAAAGTATTTCTGTTTGTATTAAAAGTTTAGCTATTTGGGGATCCCTAGAAAAAAGGGGATCAAGTATCCCCATTTTGTGCTTAGAACATAAATGTATATTTTAGATGGTAAATAAACAAAACTAATTTGCTAAAAAAGTTATATTGAGAATAGTAAAGTTTATACTTTAAAATGATATACAATCCAGTTTATCAAATTTCCAACAATAGAAAATAAAAACAAAACTTCAAAAACCTTTAAAAAAGTTGAACTTGCAACAATTAAATATTTCCTTTTCATGCTGAAACAAAATGGCTGTAAATAATTTTATGTTACCAGATTATCTGAAATAATGCATCTTAAAATGTGATGCTAGATTTCAAAACTCTACATATTGATTTTAGTATACTTTATGATCAGGAATCAAGTATCCCCAGTTTTCCCTTAACATACAAAACTATCGATCCTATACACGGCTTCACAGAAAAATTGGGGTATTGTTTTCGATTATTGATGGTAATTACAGAAATTGGGTTTTCAACTGCGTTATGCGTTTTTTCAAATTATATATTTAGACATTATCTGTCACCTTAATAAAGTGTGAAATTTCTTTACAGTATTCTGAATGTCTTAGATAGTAAAATATATAATGTGAACATTAAAAAGGTCCACAATCTTACAAGGCGACTAATGTAATGAAAAATATGTTACAAGTTTAAAATATACATTTTTAAAAAAACTTCTTAGTGCTTGCAAGCCTTCCAGGCTCATCATCAGGGAATATCTTAATAACTAAATGTTGTTTATTTATACAAATACGTCACTTTGTTTTTAAAAAATGAGAGAGCCAATAATTACTAGAGTTGGAAGTAGAAGTAGCAGTAGCAGTTTCTTGGATTGGATTTAATTAGAGGAAATATATATTATTATTATTAATTGCAGCTCCTTTATTTTATGACATCACTTTGTTTCTCATGCGTCACTTTCCATGGGTAGGACAAAATATTTAACTTCTGTACTTTAAATTTTATTACGTCCCTTTGTTCAGGTTTTCAGAATTTATTTTCAGGATATTGAACCACAAACCGGGGATATTGCATGATAGGGCGTCGTTACATACTTGATTACTCTTACACAGGATTTCTATTGATTCTCTAATAGTGGATGCGTAATAATTGGATGTTGGGAATATGATTTTTGCCTGATCAAAATCTATTGCGATATTCTGATTGAAACCCAAACGAGAGAGAGCTGTGGATTGACGACAAAATTTTATGTCTGCTTTATGTTCTTTTATTCTTTCTTTGAGTTTTCTTTTGGTCATTCCGGCTACTTTTGCTTCCAACTCTAGTAATTATTGGCTCTCTCATTTTTTAAAAACAAAGTGACGTATTTGTATAAATAAACAATATTTAGTTATTAAGATATTCTCTGATGATGAGCCTGGAAGGCTTGAAAGTACTAAGAAGTTTTAAATAAAATGTATATTTTAAACTTGTAACATCTTTTTCATTACACTAGTCGCCTTTTAAGTAAGATTGTGGACCTTTTTAATGTTCACATTATATATTTTATGTTGAATCAAGGTGAAAAATTTCGTTTCGTCTTATGATATTATTTGTGTTAGATAGTGTTCCAAAACCTATGCTGGACACATGATTTTTCGTTCTTGTTTTAAATAAGCTTCCCTTCTTATTAGAATAGACCATCTTTTTGACGTTTTAATGTTTTACAATTAGTTCGCTAAGATCCATTATCGAAATGTTAAAATAAAAAAGAGAAATCCGAATAACGAAAGATATTCAAGTGATGCTGCGATTCATTTTATTTAAAGAGGTTTATTTATCAACACATTACTATCAATTGAAACAGACTCTTGAAGATCTAAAGCGCCTTTTAAAGGCTGCAATAGCTTTAAATTATATAAAGTTTTTCAAATGAACGAATATTGAGACTTTTGATAAGAACAAAAGAAGAAACTAGAATAGATTTCAACTACCTATCTGTTTGGGACGTTTGTTTAAAAGCTTCATTTAGAAATATTGTTACTTTTTTTATTAATCGAGAACAAGGGTGCAAGCTCCATCTGTTTCCAACTCCATCATCGTATTTCATTTATTTCATTTAAAATATAAACCTTTCACTCATTTAATTAATAATACATAAATTCCATTTAAAATACATTTATTTGTACATACAGTTAAAATACATGCCTTTCACTCATTCAATAGAAATCTATACTAATATTATAAAGAAGTAAAGTTTGTTTTTTTATTTGTAGGAGGTAATCTCGGGAACTACTGAACCGATTTCAAAAGTAATTGTAACAAAATGATGATGTTAGGCCTTGTTCCAACATGGGCTATATCTTATATCCATGCCACTAACCCAAAGGCGATGCAGGAGCAAAAAAGTTTTAAAAATGCGTTTTTTGAGTTACTGAGGGACCTAGAAACATGAAATCTGACATGGTAAGTATAAGATATAAATAATCTCTAAGAACGTTTCCTAAAAAAATTGAAAATTAAAGAGGTAAAAATGCGCGAAAAGCTTTCTAACAAACGTTCTAAATTGCGATTTTTACCCAATCTAAGGAAGTACCGAAACGATTTAAAATATAATGGTGTGAAAATGATGGTAATCCTTGCTCCACGATAAGCTATATTTTATGTCGATGCCACTACCCCAAAGGAGGTGCAAGAACAAAAAACGCTCAAAAAATGAGATTTTTGTGTTACTGAATGGCCTACATATATGATATTCGGCATGGTAGTTAGTTATTAGATATAAATGATCTCTAAATTATCTCACTTCTTAAAAAAATTGAAATTTAAAAGAGGTGAAAATGCGCAAAAAGCGTTCTAAAAGGCGATTTTTACGAAATCTCAGGAAGTATCAAACCGATTTCAAACGTAATGGTTGGAAGTTGATGGTGACAGTTCCTGCTCCAACATACGCTTTATTTTATGCCGGTGTCACTACCACCTGGAGGTTGCAGGAGCAAAAACGTTCTAAATTGCGATTTTTGTGATACTGCAGGGGCTAGCAACTTGAAATTAGGCATGGTAGTTACTTATAAGATATAAATGATCTTTAAGAACATTTCCTAAAAATTCAAAATTTAAAAGGGGTGAAAATGGGCGAAAAGCGTTCTAAAAGCGTTCTAAATTGCGATTTCTACGCAATCCCAGGAAGTACCAAACCAATCTCAAAAGTAATGGTTGGAAACTGATGGTGACAGTCTTTGCTCCAAATAGGCTCTACTTTATGTCGGTGTGACTACCACCTGAGGGTTGCAGGAGCAAAAAACATTATAAATTGTGATTTTTGGGATACTACAGGGGCTAAGAACTTCAAATTTGACATGACAATTACTTATAAGATGTAAATGCTCTCTAAGAACGGTTTCTAAAAAAATCGAAATTTAAAAGTGGTGAAAATGTGCGAAAAGCGTTCTAAAAACGTTCTAAATTGCGATTTCTATGCAATCTCAGTAAATATCACACCGATTTCAAAATTAATGGTTGCAAATTGATGGTGACAGTCCCTGCTAAAACATAGGCTATATTTTACGTTGCTGTCACAACCACCTGGGGGTTTCAGGAGCAAAAAAATAAAAAATGTTCTAAATTGAGTTTTTTCTGAATCTGGGAGGGGGGGGGTGTCTAACATTTTGAAATTTGGCATGATAATTACTTAAAAGATGCAAATGCTTTCTAAGAACCGTCGAAAGAAAATTCCAAATTTTAAAAAGATAAAGTGAGTGAAAAGCATTCTAAAAACGTTCTAAATTACGATTTTTATGCAATCTTATGAAATACCAAACCGATTTAAAAAATAATGATTACAAATTGGTGGTGTTAGAACCTGCTCAAACATAAGCTATATTTTATGTCTGTGCAACTACCACCAGAGGGTTACAGGAGCAAAAAACATTCTACATTGCAATTTCTGTGATACTGAAGAGGCTAGAAACTTTAAATATGGTATGGTAGTTAGTTATGAAATATAAATGCCCTCTAGGAACAGTCAAAAATAAATTAGAAATTTCAAAGTGATGGAGCGAAGTGAAAGAGTGAAAAGCATTCTAAAAAAGTCCTAAATTACGATTTCTATGCAATCTCAGGAAATAATAAATCGATTGAAAAAGTAATGGTTGCGAATCATTGGTGACAGTCTATGATCCTATACAGGCTATATCTTATGCCGGTGCTACAACCACCTGGAGTTGGCAGGAACAACAAACTTTGTAAAAAAGCCTTTAAAAACTTTCTATATTACGTTTTCTATGGAATATTAGGAAATACTAAATCGATTTCAAAATTAATGTTGGCAAATTATTGGTGACAATCTCTGTTTCAACATAGGCATTTGTGTTGGTGCCACTACCACCGGAGATGTGGTACACTGTTAGACAAGAACCTTAGAATTTGACTTGTTACTTGTTAGTGGTTAATTTTAAGATGTAAATGCGTACTAAGAAGATAGTTTCTAAAAAATTTAAAACGAATCAATACTGAAATGAGCGTATGAAATGAGCATAAAAGCTTCAAAATACTTTCTAAATTGTCATTTATTTAGAATTGGGTTTAGTTCTTTTTATTAATTTGAGTCTCATTTCTGTCTAATGCAGTGTGATAATAAAGTTTAGTCAAACTGTGGCTTACTTAATAATTTTTGAATTATTCCTAAAAGTATAATTCCTTCTAATAAAAATTAGGCATACAAAATCACGTGGCATATTTCAGCTATTACGCTAGCAAAGTCGCGGGTTTTGCTAACATAATAATAATAATAAGAAGAAGAAACCAGTATTAAAGTGACAAAAGAGAGTATCATCTTCATTACTATAATTCAGTATCGGGTAAAAATATGCATAAAAAATTTCAGTTGTTTCGTTGTTTATAAACCTAATCACTATACAGTAGATTAGTGCTGTACAACCTTTGAGTCAGCGCAGCCCATCTCATTTAGTGGCAAACCGTGAAGATTATCGTCATGTGGGAAACATTGAAGGGCGCTATTACATATCTTCAAACAAAGAACAACATTACCTCACTATTTAATAGGCGGCAGTGTTGCTATTTTGGCCTCACTTTTTATTTAGAAATTTCGAATTCATACCGAAAGTTCCACAAGAAGAAATTTTACTTTAAGTAATTCTAAAATGCCTGTCATTAAATAAAGTAAACAAATACTGTAGGAATTTCTGGCATGAATTCGGATTTCCTGAATAATAAAAGAGGGCATACTGTCAACCCTGGTAGGGAGTAACGATATGCAGAAGCACAGACGCCTTACAATGTCAGCCATAAAGCCCCCTATTTATTATGCAGAAAAAAAAAACACAAGTCATAGTAAATTTAGAATTACATTTCCCTGAGAGAGAGGCCTATCAAAATATTTTGTACATAAAAGAAGCAGAAAATTTAACGCCGCCTATAATAAATTATCATATGGTACTAACGGTTTTTAAGGAGCATCATTTAAAATAAACTTTCATTTAAAAAGAAACTCCTTGTAACAAGAATGATTCAAAAGAGCGCCATGAAAATCTTCAAAGGGTGCATTGGACAACCCTTCAGTAGACTTTCGGTTATGCGACACTCGTGGAACCAGTGGCGCCAACTTATATGGGCCCATGGGGCGCGAGCCCACCCAATAATTTTATCTCTCCGCCCACGCAATTTCAATTGATTTAATTCGTATTTTATTTTATTTTTTATTTTTCAATCGCTGAAATGAAATTTGGTTTTATTAACGTTCTCAAACTAGTTTTGTCTGAAAAATAGTAAGGACATCCATTAGACTCACAGGAGCACTGAAAACTCCTTCAGCTGATGCATAATTAAATTTCTCACGAAAACAAATTTCCTGCCTATTTTGCAATTTGTTTTGATGTCTTGAATGGATAAAGCATTTAGGTGACTAAAATGTACGTTTTTTTTTTTTTTTTTTTTTTTTTTTTACATTTTGTTTTTTGCACTTTTCAATAGTTAACAATTCCAATGTTATTTAAAATAAGTATTAATGTATTTATAAGGAAGAACTTATAAGAATATAATTTAATAAAATTATAATAATTTAAACATTTGCTTAGAAGAAACATAATTTAATTTTGAATTATCATCTTTAGTCATTCGCTCTTCCCCTCTCTCTCTCCACACATATACACACTGAGGGGGAGGGGGGGGGGAATTACATGCATTATTTTACGCAAAAACTTTTGGACCCACCCAATATTTTTGAAAAGTTGGCGCTACTGCGCGAACCATATGGTTATATCTTAAATTCGAAATTGCCGGAAATACTCGTAGGAAGGGCATTATCAGATGCATGTAGAAAAATTAAAATTAATGGTACTTCTTAGTTATCCCGTTGACCAAATTACTGTCGCCAAATTTTAAGATTAAATGCCAATAATGATTGCCATTAATTAATTAATTGTAAGATTAAATGTCAATAATGGCCAATAAAACCATTAATTCGACGTTTTATTTGTACTTTTTATTAATGCTTTACTAATTTATTTATTCTTTCGTTATTTAAAATAAAAATTATGTCAATGTGTATAATTTGGCGAAATTGGTCGACGGGATAACTAAGAAGCACCAAATTAATATATATAATGTAATGTGCTACTATCTTAATCACGAAAAATAATAAAATAAGTAAGTATAGGGGACCTTGGGACACTTTTTTCTTTCTTTCTTTCTTTATTTTTTTTTTAATATTGATCAATTGTCAAAATTTTACCTGGTATTCATTCTTTTAATCTTTGCCTACATTATTAAATGGCTTTTGATCTTATATACATTATAGAAAAAATTAAATGAAATATTTATTAAACTTGTGCTTTGTCCCAAAGTGTACCACCTGGTGGAGCACCTTGGGACAGTTAAAAATAGATCTGAAAAGTTTAATAATTGAATTATAATATGCATGGAATAGTTTGTTCAGGAAAGGAAATTTATTTAATCTGAAAAGACATTTCAGCTGATAAAATTTTTGCAGCATCTCTCTGAATATTGTCAGCATGAATTGCTGCCCCTTTTAGGTAGATTTCGTAAGAAATACTACCTATTGCAGTCGTTACCATGGTGCGACTTTTGAAAAATTCCTTCATAACTTTTCATTATAGGGCCCCAGGAACCCAAAACCATCCCCACCTAAAAAGTTTATATATATATATATATATATATATATATGTATGTATGTATGTACTAAATTTTGTCCGCACGATAAAAGTCGCAATTATGCACGAATCATCTTCAAACTCGCCAACAACTTTGAGATGGCTAATATCTCGGCGGGGATTGAAAATGGGCGAAATCGGCCCAAGAGGGTGGAAATGGGGAGGGTTCAAAATTTTGAATACTGTCTTAACATGATTCTGATAAAACCAGCTCTTACACAACAATGGCAGGAAAAAAATAAAAGTTTTTCGTTATAGCAGTTGCCAACAATTAAAAAAAAAAACAAATAATAAAATTCTCACCACAACAATTACTTTTCTTTTGCAAAATTTTCACGTGTAAAATTAAATAGTTTGACAAATTGAAAACAAATTGAATATTACGCCATAAGTTTCCTAGAGCAAGATTTCAGCATGAAAACTCGAAATAAATAGTTTGACGAATTAAAAAAATATGTATATTTCGTCATATTGGAAATATAATGGACCTCAGCAGGTGAATATGAAACGCCATGTAAGTTTGAAGAAACGTATTAAAACATGATAAAAACCCGACTATGGAAATATTAACATATTTTAACACTTTAAGGTTCTCTGAATTTTTTGTAGCCATTTTTTAAACCTATTCCATATACATGCGTGTGTGTATTCGTGTATATTAGAATTTTCACAAAAAGTTTAGCTCCCTACAGCTCGCTCTTTGTGCTGGGTTTTATCTCTAATCTTGATTTAAGTTTTGTTGGAGAATTTAGTACTTAACATCGAAATCTACCTCCGCCTGTAGGCCCGAGCCGGCAGGGATTTTTTTTTTATGCATTCTAAATTTCTAATTTTTGCCATTGATAAGCCTAATGACTTCTTAAAAGAAGAAATAACTATTAATATATACATATTATGTAGATTAAATAAAAAAATGTTTTAAACACATTATCGTTTTGTTAAAATATTTCGAATAAAAGTTAGCTAGACATATCTTGTGTCCCAAGATGCACCACCTCCACCTGTGCCAAGATGCACCCTATACCCACTATGAAATTTTAGAATGTCATGCTGTTAAGCTTAGCACTAGAACTCTTATTATACATCAGTTTTATAGAGAAAGCTCTAAATTTCATTACCCTTTATTTTAAAATATTTCCAATCAAATTCCACTTTGTGACTTATCAAACTTTTACATGAAAGTTACTAGGCATGTTTGCAAAATAAAAATCTTAATAAATTCTTGCGTGCTTCATCAATGGAATCAAAACATGTCTGAAAGTTAGATTATGCTGCCACCTATCTGCACCTGCCTGAGTTAAGAGTTAATTTAAAATCTAAGGCAAAAAATAAAGCTGTCTCGAGATGTACCATGTCCCAAGGGGAGCCACTCTCCCCTAGTAATAAAATTAAACAAAAGAAAAAAAAATGTTCTTTCTTTCTCGTTTTTACCCTTTCACGACTAAGGGAAACATTTTTTCCTATTTCAATATTGGTGATTGTCGTATTTAATTATGACCTTATCTGCATGTTTTTTATACAGAATGTCAAAATAGAACGTATGCTGGACGTAAAAGCTACCTTACGTAAAAGATGTGGAAACTGTGCTAAACGCCGCATAGAAAATAGGACGCATAATATATGCAATGTCCATTTTTGCTTCCCAACCAAAAGAAATTGCTTCACAGAATATCATAATTAGTACATAATTTTGTATTATTTTGGTTAACATTTTGTTATAATAAACCAATAAATAAAAGATACTGCATATAATAAGCCTAATTATGATTTGTGTTGCCTTTATGGTCCATTGGGAAAAGTATTTCGCATAAAATTCCAAAAAACTGCACTTTCTAATGATTTTTATTTATTTTACGTCTAAACAAACTAAAATAAACAGTTACATACTAATATTTACTCTTAGTAACCTTATGATCCTGTAAGAGCTAAAACCATATCTAATTTGTACGTTCTTTACAAAACAAGTTTGTTGTAAATTATTTTGTAGCCCATGCACTAAGTTCAAAAGTGCTAGAGTTCCAATAAAATTCGGAAGAAAACCCTTTACAAGCAATCATTTTTATTGATGCTTGAAAAATATTTCTAAATGAAGCGCTTAAACATTTCAAATAGTTAGACAATCGAAATCTTCAATAGCTTCTTCGTCTGTTGTTGTCAAAGGTTTCAGTATTCATTCTTTTGAAACATTTTATCCGAATGCAGTTTAAAACTACTGGAGCCTTTAATAATCGCTTTATGTCTTCGAAAGAGTACTCTGTATAATATATAATGGTGATAAATAAATCTCTTTAAATGATCTTCTTAAATGCTAGATAGTAAAATAAACAACTGTTATAAAGTAAAAAAATAAGGCCGATTTAAGGAGAAATTCTGTAATTACGCACCTTTTATTTTTTGTCGTAAGTTAAAGGAAATTTTTATCTAATGAACTTTTGTTTTCTCTTTAATTGTCGTTTTCTTGCAGTTAGATTTATGATTTTGATATAAAAGCATGGATTTTTCATCTGTATCTGTTTGATTTTCAAACCATTTTTAACCAATTTCAAAAAAAGGAGGAGGTTATCAATTCTAAGCGTATGTATTTTTTTTTTTATGTATGTTCACCGATTACTCCGAACCTACGCGACCGATACTTGTAATTTTTTTAAATTGAAACAGGATACTCTCGAATTGGTTCCATTTAACCTCTCGTCACCCTGAGCCTCATATGAGGCTCCTACTTCGAATTGCAATATTTGAAAGAAGAAAATTCTTTTCATTAATTCCAGCACCTAATAGTGATAGCATATGTGGATACATTTACTATTATGACTTTACTTATGTTTTAGCATTTAATAATAATAATATTAATAAAAGTTTTATTAATTATTAATAAACCGTTGGCGTTTTTTTTTAATTCAAACATATGTTTCATTCTTTAAATTAGGGACTCCTTTTCCGAATTAGTAATTTGTGATAAAAGATAAAAAATGCTACTAAATTCTTTTATGTTTGTTTAATCTGGTTGTAATACGACATTTTCCAAACATCTTAAAAAAATTCTTCCTTAGACTATTTTTGTATGAAAAACACGTAACATAACTACATTCGTTAGGTTTCCTTAAAGAACACATTCGTTAAATTTCAGTAAACTGTAACTTCTGTGATTTCGATGGCTACTTTTAATTTTGTTAGCGTAAAAGTAATTTTTCCCAAAATTGGAAAAAAAAATTCAGTGCCGAGAGGGTTAAATTTTATCAACATTGGTACTTTTTTAGAAATTACACAAAAACCAATAAAATCTATATTTTTCCTCAATCTGTTGTATATTAGCTGCTTGTGAATCGCTGGGCTAGCTTGATGTGAAGCGTCCGTCGCTGCACGAGCAGCATCATGTGCAACAGAATTATGAAAACTCGTCGTTTTTATTGTCTTATGTATATTCACTGATAACTCCGAAACTACGCGGCCGATTCGTGTTTTTTTTTTTTTTTTTTTTTTTTTTTTTTTTTTAGTTGAAAGAGGATACTCTCGAATTGATACCATTTAAATTTCGTCAAAATTTGTTCCGTACTTTTTACTTTTTTAGAAATTCAACTACAACAAAATAAACATCTTTAAAATACTTCATTTTCAGCGATTTTCATCAAGTGACGTAGCGCTATCTGTTCTTCGAGAAAGTTGCTACCTGACGATTTTCCATCTTCTTTACACGGTCTTGTTTTAGGGTAAACCATAAAATAATTGAAGTCTTTTTTTTTTTTTTTTTTTTTTTTTTTTTTTTTTTTTTTATAATTATTGTAGTAAAAGAAAATTAGAATATCCAGGAGTGTCTGTTAAAGAGAATTCCTACGGATTTCTGAAAATTTTCTATTTTAAATGATTACTTGCCGAAATTGAGAGAATTTAGAAAGTAATTAAATAATTAACAGTATTTTAATTGCTTATTAATATATTTACTACGTTTAAAACTTTTTGAAATTAATTATAAGTTAATAGCTTATATTTATTGATATATTTAAAACTATTTAAGTAATATAATTTTCATTTAGAATTTTGGAATACAGCTAACTAATATATTTAGGATAATGTGTGAAGGCTATCGGCCAAGCTAGTGTGTCGTATAATTGGAAGCCTAAACTGTATTTAGGCAAATCGACTGAATTGATACAACATGATACTCATAGCTGCCAACTTTTACTCTTTTTTGGTACCATTATTTCGTCTGGAAAATTTTGCTTTATTTAATCGAAAATTTTTGTGATTAAATTAGGTAAAAATTTGCATTAAAAATGTGCGGTAAAAGAAAAGCGTAAAAATTGGCAGCATCGAGTACTTGATATCAGTTTATTTGCCTTTCTTTCGGAAATAAGCTTTCCTCTCATTGTTAGACAAAAATAACTTTTCGGCACTTTAGCGTTTTACGACATTTTTCGTGAAGATGCAAAATCGAAATCTTAGGCTGTAAGTCATTCAACTTCTGAATTCCCTTAACTAATGTTAAATCTATAGGTCTAGAATGCATTCGTATATTTCAAATATCTCCTCGGGATATTAATATTTTTAATTTCTTTTTTCTTTGTACTCTTCTTAACACTAGAACTCTCGGAAATTTTACTCAAGTTTCATAAAAATATTTGACACCAGAATTTTTATTTAAAATTATTTGACTGATTTATTTAAAGTGGTTTAAATTTAACTTATTTTATGAAAGAATTTCTGGTTCCAGTTGACATTTAATCATATGGTCGGAGTCGGGTCGACTCCTTTCGGGCGTTCTAGTGTTAAAGGTGTCTCTTTTTTTCTTAGTTCTCAAAATATTTTAAAAACCTATACTGAATTTAATATTTTATGTGTTAAAAGCTGACGAACTGTGAGTAAGATTTTAACACATCATACGAAATTTAATATATATTTTAGAAATATTTTGAGAATTAGGAATAAAAAGACATCCTTTATGAAGAGTGCGCAGAAAAAATAAGTTAAAGATATTAATTTCCTGTGGAGACATTTTAAATATACGTATGCGTTCTACACCAGTTAGGTTTAACTTTAGCAAGGGGAATTCGGAAGTTGACTGGCTTACAGCCTAAAAAAGAAACAGAGATATTTCGATAAATTTAGCAATAATTATGGGACATTCTCTAAAAAGTGGCTATTTAAAAAAAAAAAAAAAAAAAAAAAAAAAAAAGAGCCCAAACTAGAGAACAGGAATTCTGCTTTTTCCAGAATTTAGTGTCGCCCCCGGCATTTCCATTACTTCATTTTCTACTGATGGACTGATGGCTTCCATTATTATGAAACAGTCATTATAAATGAAGCGTTAGGTGAAGATGAAAGAGCAGCCGTAAAAAGTTAGAACTCTGATTTTCTGGTCAGAATGGGAAAAAAAAAATGGCCATAAGTTTTTTTTCATTCTGACCAGATAATCAGAGTTCTAGCTTTTTACGGCTGCTCTTTCATCTTCACCTAACGCTTCCTTTATAATGGCTGTTTCATAATAATAGAAGCCACTAGTCCATCAGAAGAAAATAACTCTGTTTCCCGATTGCAAAACTCCATGTTAGCCTATGGGAAAACTTTCAAGCGCGATTACTCATTACCTAATATAATTATTAAAATACCGTTTTTACCATAAGAAAGTAGACGTCAGATGCCGATGATGTACGTTTTTAAAAATTGTCTACATAAATTATAAGTTTTTGAAAGAAGATGATAAAGTTTAATCAAATGGAAATTTAAAAGTTTATAGTGATTTTTTATGTACTTAAAAGTTACGGAGACGATTTTTAAAAACGCACATCATCGGCATCTGATGTCTACTTTCTGCTGGTGAAAACGGTATTTTAATAATTATATTAGGTAATGAGTCATCGCGCTTGAAAGTTTTCCCGTAGGCTAACATGGGATTTCGCGATCCGGGAGTTTCAGTCCAGCGGAGTCTTAAGCGGGACTCTACTGCAAAACATATTTCAATTTTAAGATTTAAAGTACACGCTTTTATTTTATGTAAAATGACGTCATTTGCATTAATATAGATACTTAAAATTAAATATAGTTTATAATAGCTCCATGTTTTATCATAAATCCTTCATTTATATTTTTCTCAAAATAGCACGTGTTTTAATTAATTTTTTTTTCAATTTTTATGAGAAAATGGCAACAAAAAGGTATAATTGCTATTTTTCAAAAAATATTTCTTTACTTTCTGCGGAAATGGAGTACTTGAGTCGCCAAAATGAAACAAATGTCGCTAAAAACTACGAAAAAAATTAATATTTCAAAAACAAATGGAGATGCAGTTTTCAAACAAATTGCATTAAAAGTACTTTTTTCCCCCAATACGACGGTATAGACATTGAAAATGTGCGATGCTTAGAAGTTTTAGAAAATGCTGTAGAGTATTTAATCGCACAATGAAACATCCGCTTTTGTTTTACGGCTGGCGTATACAAGGTAACGTTATTTATTGGAGACAAAATAATCTGGGAAAAAGAAATAGCATACCGGGGGCTAATAAAATTTCCCCAAAATAAATTAAAGTTACTAACTCTAATTAAAAATCTTATGAGTTTTTAGGCGCGTTTGTAATTATATAAATACGTAGCCCCTATAGTCGTTGTCTGGTCCGTATGTCTGTCTGTCCGTCTGCCCGCATATAACAGCGCAAAAACTACCCAACCGAATGGTTTGAAATTTTATATACAGGGTGCCTACAAATTAGTTGGGCAAAAAGAATAATTTATTGAATGGAATTGACAGGAAAAAACTTAAATTGCATATTCTTGAGAGATAGAAAAATAGTTCAAGCTTACCATTTCGAACAAAATTTCGTCATACTTGCACAGCAGAATGAGTTTTATGAAACCAAAGACAGCATTTCGCTTTTTCACCACCATTGTACGTCTCCATTATCGTAATGTCGAACAAGAGTGGTTACTGCACGCTACGCGATAGCGTCTAACGCCATCTATGAATAAACTTCGGCAATATTACTACTAGTCTGACTTTCAACTAGTTAATTTCATTTAATATTTCGGAAGTTACAAACTTACGAAATTACACAACTAATTGGTAGACACTCTGTATATAATCGTTGCCGTATTTTATCGAGTCATTTCACATTTTATGAAAATTGTTTCAAAACTTAAAAAGATATTAATAAAATATTTCTTCATTCTATTAAATCCCATCATACGTAATTAATTCAATGATATCCCATGATAGGTAACGATTCTAGGTTGTCATGTTGATGACGCACTATTTAAGATGGAATCCTATTATTTCCGTAATACTGAATTTAATAGTACATAGAATCGTAATAAATTTTGTATTTATGCATTTTTGCATAAGAGTGCAACAGCTATTGCACCAAGATCTGAAAATTTATAAAACTAGTTATAGTACGAACGCACCTCATTTGCCACGTTTGACGTACAATTTCCGACTTAATATATAATTTATTGCATCAGGTTAGACTTATTTTATTGTACAGTACATACATAAGTGGATTCAGATCATTACTTCATATATCAAAATTATGAGGAATAATGATTGTTAGGGAATGATGAAATACTTTTGAAAATCAACTTTGTACTGAAGTGCTTAGTAATATTTTAAATTGCGAGATATATTTCTAAACACATTTGCAATAATATATAAACAGAAAAGAAATTTTATTTGCTTTTACTGAATTTATAATAGAGGAGGGAATGAATGGCAGGTAATAAAAATACTTACTTTTGATCTAATGCTTAAAAAAGCCATGTACTAGCTATTGAAGAATGTTGTTGCATAAACAAGGCGATTTTATTACTTTACTCCTTTGCAAACTATTCTAGACCTCTATAATGCTTGTGCTGTCATTTACTGAGTAAATGAGGACACATTTATAGTAATGTGAGAGAATTATGTCAATTATTAGGGACAACAATAAAAAGGTTCCCGACTTCTTTCATTCCATAAAATATTAGTATAACTAAGTGGATAAATATTTAAGTATTTTTAATGGATTTTATTAAGTAAAAACCATTATAAATATACCGGTTGTTTTAAGAGGGACTGGCTGATTTTAAACTCATTAACTTGCAAATGGTGACACCCATTAAAAAAAATTCTTGCAGCAGGTTTATGTAAGATGTCAGGATTTATTTATTTATTTATTTATTTATTTATTTTTACTGCGATTCCAGGTTTTAGCTCAAATAAAAGCAATAGATAGCGCTGCAAGCAATAGACGCTCAATCGAGGACAAAACTGAAACCACCAAGCATTGATGCGAAGAAAGTAGGTTAAATACATGGAGTGGGTCTCTAAGAAGTAGTATATAGATAGTATAGAAGACTGTATAGGCAAATGAGACCCACTCCATATATTTAACCTCTTTCGTTCACACCAATGCTGGGTATTTTGGCCTCGATTGAGAGCCTGTTGCTTGCAGTGTCATCTATCGTTGCTATTTGAAATTAAATCTGGAAACCGCAGTAAAAAAAAAAAAAAAAAAAAAAAAAAAAAAAAAAAAAAAAAAAAAAATTCCTGACATCTTACATGATTCTTCTGCAATATTTTTTTTAATAACTGTCACTATTTGCAAGTTACCGAATTTTAAAAACTGTCAGTCCATATTAGGACACTGGTACATGCCATAATGGCAGAGAAACCATGTTATTTCCTACATGTGTGAATGAGGACATGTGAGGGAATGATATTTGTATTAAAAAAATATTTTTAATATTATATTTCAATACCACTAAAGCAAATAACCATACTTTATCCGTATAGCTGATTAATACTGACACTTTTGTGGCGCTTCTGAGAATTACTCAATATCCAAACAGACTACTATTAATTAATTTTTAATAGACTTATTTATCACCCTCATCTATTACAAAGCAGTCTTTTGAAGACATAAAGCGCTTATTAATGGCTCCAATAGTTTCAAACTGTATTCGGATATTTTTTCCCAAAAGAATAAACACTGAAACCTTTGAAAACAACGGACGAAGAAGCAATTGGAGATTTCGATCATCAAATCCATTTGAAATGTTTAAACGCTTCATTTAGAAACATTTTTGAAAGATCCATAAAAATGATTACTTGTAAAGTCACCTAATTTTACTGGAACTCTGGCATTTTTAAGTGCAAGAGCTACACGATAATTTACAACCAGTCTATGTTTTGTGAAGATCGTACAGAGAGCAAATGGTTATAAAACGAGAAAGAATTTTTTATTTTATTTTATTTTATTTTATTTTATTACTACACCCTTTTACTTAACCCTTTTTATCTATTGACGGTACTTATAAGTACCATTAATTTTTAAGTACCATTAAAATAACTTGTTATAAAATTCATTAAATACATCAATTAGTAGTAATACAGTTTATAATGAGCTATAGATGCAATTCTTTATCTTGTTCCAAAAACATTACTGGTTACATAAAATAAAAATATTTTTAAAAGGATGATTTCTTTTGCCTTTGCATCTTTTCAGCTTTCTTGGGGGAGGGGGGGGGGGACTTTTCAGTTCGGAAATATTTCTATTGTAAGAACATTATATTTGTACATTTCCTAATTCTACAAAATACTAAGAAAAATATTTAAAATAAAAGATTTGAGTGGGATTATAAAGGCTGAACAAAATCCTTATAAATTCCAATTTAATTAATCCTTCTAAATCCTCCAATCCTTCTAAAATCCTTCTAAAATTTATTAAATGGTTACGTAAATCTTCTATGTAGTTTAAAAAATTCACGAAATATGCTTCAGAAGATAAAATTTTCATGAATTCATAACTCAAGTACATAAAGGGTTAACTTGTATCTAAAAATAAAATTTGGTAATCGATTTTTCACTCACTCTGGGATATATAAGAAATATAAATGTTATGTACACAGGTGTGTTTCCGATCAACATTTTAACATTTTTAGAACTTAATTATCATTAATAAATTAATTTTAAGGCATTATTTCGTTAGCCGGCCGAACTGAGAAATCGCCAAATATTCTTTACGTTACAGCTGTTACGCGTTACAACAACAACGAAGTTAATGATGCGCCAAAACATTCTCGCCCATATTAGGTCAACATTTATTTAAATATTTTAATAATTTAATTAATGTCTTAAATATACATTATAACTTAACGTAACTGATGTAATCAAGCATCTTGATATTCCATGGTTCGAAGTCCGAATGCTTGTTTCGGCATGTTGTTTGGAGAGAGAGTATAGTATGCTTCCAACAGAATATGAGTACAAGTCATTTTTGGTTAATTTTCTTTGTATTTCTTAATTATTTTATTCTTTCAATGCATTATATCGGCAGTGATAGACTTTTTTTTGGAAAATTTAGCAGTCTTTTATATGAAATAGTGTATTTAATTTGCGTCATGTGGAGTTTTACCGACTGACGATTAGACATCCACGTGTCGCTTTAGTTTTTTAAATTTCCATTATCATTTGATATCTACCTTCCATTTTTTATTCAAATGTACGATTGAATTATATTTATTTCAATTTATCTGGCATCATAAATATCTTTAAATATGTTTTTGTTTCACATTATATTGTAATTTCATAGTAAGTTTTATTTAGTATGATGTTCTGTAATTTTTTTTTCTCTGTAACAATTATGTAAAAAAAATACTACATGCTAATTCTAAATTTGAGTTTCGGCCATTTTGTAGTTCGAATTTGTTAGCTATTTTTTTTTTTTATTTAAAGGTATTATATACATAAATTTAAATTAATTAATTGTCATTTTTAAATTAGAGATTTGATCAGGTTTTGTTAAAAGAACTTCTTTGTTGTCTTTTATTTTCAAAGGTATTATATAAATATAGATGACAAACTGTCATGCTTTTTAACTTTTGTTCAAATTTCGAAATATTCTATACGAAATCTACTTTCTTTTTCCAATTGGATATGTCATGTTTCATTTTTCCTAAATATAAAATTTAACAGCTCTGTTTTGAAAAATACGATATAAATGATCTAAAATATGAGTGTAGGGAAGTCTGAATTGAGTTTGGGTTAAAATATTGAAAAAGCATTTTGAAAATTGATTGAATGTGCTGCTATAACTATCAAAATAAGGCTATAACTATAATTTTTCTTATCCAAGGTAAAGCTGCTTACCTAGAGATCCATAAATCGTTTTTTAATAATACTGAGTGCATTTAATATCGCAGAAAATGCATTTTCAATTTAAATCATATGGGCTTTTAACATTTCCGTTTTTAAACATTGCCTCACAGTTTGCAAAATATGAACAATATGGATAGATAATTTGTTTGGGGTAGGTGGCAGCTTTGTAGATTATAATAAGGATACACTGTAAATAAAAATCTGCTAATTTTAAAGGAAAAACTGTCAGCCAGGACGGCAGTAAAAAACTGTTTATTTTACGGAAATAATCTGTATTTATTACACACTTTCTGTTATTGTAACAGATTTTGTCCGTATTTACGTAATAACGTGCAGATTATTGTTAAAAACATTACATTTAATCATATTAATCATTACACTAAAAGAGTATAAAACACACAATTATACAGGGTATCTAAAAAAGGATGGGTACATTTAAAAAATTAATTAAATGAAAACAGAAAGCGATAGAAATTCACCGTTTGCAGCATTCTACTTGGGAAAATAGTAAATTTTCAGTCACACAGAATTTAAAATTTAGTTACAAAGCTTGCCGGTACATGGCGCTGCTAAGTGGCAAAACTAAAAATAACTGTATGAACATATTGCTAAAAAGTCCTAGAAATTAAATAACTTTAATGTTTTACGTATACCCACTATGTAAAGTAACAAGATGGAGCAGTCTGAGCACAAAATTTGAAGAAACCAGTGCCGACGCCACAGCCGGAATGCTCTCACATGCAACAGAGATGTGCTGTTCCAGCTCGGCAGTAGTTTGCGAATTTTAATGGTACACCTGGTTTTTCAAGTACACCCACAGAAAAAAGTCACAAGCAGTCAAATCTGGCGAATAGGGAAGCCAATCCATCCTTCTTCCCGAATGATTTGAATAATAATTGGAAATAACACGATCATCGAAATTTTCGTAGTGGAAATTGAAGACTTCACTTGTTCGATGCGGACGGGCACCGTCCTGCATGAACCACGATGGTTCTCGAGGTTATTTTGTACCACCACAAATCCATTTAGAATATTCTGGTAGAGCTTTGCAGTAATCGTTTGACGCCCGGAAAATAGCCCAATAAGTCCTGTGGAGTATAATGCGGTCCAAACCATGACTTTTAGAAGACACAGGATGATGGTACGGCAAAATGAGGTTTCTTCATTCCCCAAATGCGCCAGTTTTGCTTATTGACGAAACCATCCATGGAAAAGTACGCTTCATCGGAGAATCAAATGTTTCCGACATCGATTTCGCCAGCATCCAGCTGCTGCAGCATAGTGTTCGCGAATGTCTCGCCTATATTAATGACAGCAGCACTAAGTTGTTGGCATGTCTGAATCTTGTATGGAAATAAGTAGAGGCTGTGACACATGATACGGTTCGTTGACATGCGTCGCACTTCAGCCTCAGCTGCAACACGGCAAATGGAAACCAGTGAACGCTCCTGCATCACTTGCTGAACAACTTCAACATTTGCATCTGTAATTGCCGCATCGGGTGCCCGACATTCCCAGCACGATCATCATTAACGTTCTCACACTGTTGAAAATTTTCATGCAGAATCTTCATTGTGTCCCTTTTCGGTCCTTTTGTGACATTAATTTTTTTCCGAAAACTACGCCTTGTTTTAAAGGTTGTGTCTGGTCCAGGCGGTTAAGACAAGAAATATCATCTGCTCTAACGAACAAACCATTTTTGCCCAGCAACTGTGTGTCTGCATGAGGAGCTCGCATCAGCAGCAGGGGGACGAAACACAAAATTGAGATGTGACAGATTACGTTTATCTTGAGTAGGGATGCACAACCTGTGGCCCGCGATGAGTTTACTTGTGGCCCGCGAAGTTCCTCAATTTATTATTGGCAAAATTCGCAATTTTTGATCAAAGGTTGTAGGAAAAATCTTGAGTTTCGTCAATTTGCCTCTGAAAACAATTGAAAATTTCGTCAGTCAGTTAAAAATCGCGAATTTCATTAATCGACCGGCCGATACCATTTGTATCAATATAGGAAATTCTCGAGTTGCTAATTTCGTCAGTCGTTAGTCGAAAAATATCTCTAATTTCATCGATCAGGCGTGGAAAAATCGCGTGTTTCGTCGATAGCGCGCGAAAAAGTCGCAAATTTTGTTGATCGAGCACGAGAAAATTGCGAGTTTCGTCAGTTTATCGCGAGAAAAAAATGCGAATTTCGCCAATTTTCAACGGAAAAATTGTAAATTTCGTCAGTCAGTTAAGAATTGCGAATTTAGTTGACTGGGCGCGAAAAAACCGCGAGTTTCATCGGTCGGGCACGGCAAAATCAAGAATTTCTTCGGTCGGGTTCAGAAAAATCGAGTTGTTTCGTCGATCGCGCGCGGAAAAGTCGCTTATTTTGTTGATCGAGCACGAGAAAATAACGAATTTCGCCAAATTGCCGAGGGAAAATTTCAAATTTCGTCAGTCATTTAAGATATGCGGATTTTGTTGACTGGGCGTGAAAAAATCGCGAATTTCGTCGATCGGGAACGGGAAAATCGCGAATTTCGTTCATCGGCTGCGGGAAAATCGCGAGTTTCGTCAGTTTATCTCGAGAAAAAGTCAAATTTCACCAATTTGCGAAGGAAAAGAAATTAAATTTCGTCCGTAAGTTAAGAATCGCGAATTTCGTCGATCAAGCACAAAAAAAGCGCGAGTTCTGCCGATCGGGCGCGGAAAAAATCGCGAAATTCGTTGATCGGAACGGAAAAATTGCGAATTTTGTCGATGAAGCTAGAAAAAATTGCAAACGTTGATCGACTGCGATAAATCGCAAGAAAAAGTCGCGAATTTCGCCACTTTGCCGAGGGAAAAAATTTAAAATTTCGTCAGTCAGTCAAAAATCGCGAATTTTGTTGACTGGGCGCAGAAAAATCGCGAATTTTGTCGATCGACCACGGAAAACTTGTGAATTTTGTCAATCGGGCGCGGAAAAATCGAAATTTCGTTGATCGGGCAGAGGAAAAATCGTGAATTTTGTCGATGAAGTGCAAAAAAAATTGCAAATTTTGTCGATTGGCTGCGGTAAAATCGCGAGTTTCGGCAGTTTATCGTGAGTAAAAGTCGCAAATTTCGATATATCGCCGCGGGAAAAAATTGAAAATTTCGTCGGTCAGTTTACAATCACGAATTTCGTTGACTGGGAACTGAAAAATCGCGAATTCCGTTGACTGGGCGTGGAAAAATCGCAAATTTCGTTGATAAGGTGTGAAAAAATCGCGAATTTTGTCGATCAGGCGCGGAAAAATCTCAAATTTCGTTGGTCGGCTGCAAAAAAAATTGCGAGTTTCGTCAATTTAACTTCATTTATAAAGCTCCTATTTTTTTTGGCACTAGCCATGTTTGTATATACATACCAATGTTTGTTTTTTTAGCACTTTTAATAAAGCAAAATTTACTCCCCTGAATAAATTCAAGGAATATTTTCACTCCTTGAAAATAATACTTGCTATTGTTATGTATACAAACATAAACTGTTGAAGACCAATTGAATTAGGTGTGTTGACTAGGTAGGGGGACCTAAAGGAGTAAAATTGCCACCCCTCTGAAATCATGTTTTTCATAGGTCACAGATCCCCCCCCCCCACCTCCCAGAAATAGAAATCTCTCTGTGTTACTGATGTGGTCCTCGACAACTCAGACATTTTTGTAAGTGGCCCTTCTCTTAAAAAGGTTGTGCATCACTAATCTAGAGCTTTCACAGATCACTGGTGGCGCCATCTATTGTCGAATTTTGTAACTAAATTTGAAATTCTGTGTGATTAAAAATTTACTGGTTTCTAAGTAGAATGTAGCGAATGGGGCATGTTTATATGCTTTCCGTTTTCATTTAATTAATTTTTTAAATACACCCGTTATTTTTGGAACACCGGTATAGAACTATTAAAACAATACATAAATATTTTAGGCTACGATCGAGTCCTTTGACAGTGTAATTTCATAAGATAACCATAGACCATTTGAAAACTACAGATTATGGCTGCGATTTCCCTTTAATATGCGAATAGTAGCTGAATAGTGCATTAATCTTAGTAGAGAGCGTGAGGTAAAATCCCGATTCGCCAACACACGATATGAACATTATATATCTGAAAAAATAATAATGGAATACAATGATGCACTTTATTTTACAAGCTATATTCATGTTTATTACAGACTTTGAGGAAGCTATTTACAATCCCTGGGTAGTTATACTCACATCATAATTATCAAAACTTCTTTCGAGCGTGTGGAGTTGTATGACTGAGTGTCTCCAAAATAAAGTTGGGATAATTATAGCTAATTGGTCGAAAAATGGAAAACGCACTGGCGACAAAGTTGACGCCTAGTCCCCATTTATTTTTATTTTTTACAGAACTTCCATTTTGATATTCCTCCGTTTTCCCCCCAACAGCAGTTTTCGTTTTTGAAGATAATAACTTTCCGTTATTCAAGACGAGAAACTTCCGATTTCAGAAATAAATATAAAATTTCTGTAACATAAAACAAAATCTAAATAATAATTATACGTACTGATGAAACTGATATGGTAAAGATATTTGTAATGCATATTATCACACACGTTTCTTATCGCCTTGCCTTCCTCCAGATTCGAGTGTGGGTACTTTCTAATAAGAATGATTGCGTGCTATGTCCCCTACACCAGTGGCGCGCAAACTATTTTCATTTCAGACACCTCCCACCCCCTTACTTTTTTATAAAACTTTGTCGCGACCTCTTGATGGACAGTAAACTGTTTTAAATCGTCAGCGTAGTTAAAGTGAAATTCTTTTTAGGTTTAGCGCTTATATTTAATGCTTTACTAGTGGTCTGAATAAAACACATAATTTTATGAAATCGTGGTTTTATTTATGCATACTATATAAATATTTGATAATGAAAAATACTTTAAAAGAACTTTACATTATACAAATTCAATGTGAGGTATATGTGCTTGTAAATAGCTTATGATTGCTTCTATGTTCAGATCTTCATAGACGGCTGCACATGACGTCACAGGTTCAGAAGAATCTGGCATCGCTTCATATGGCGCCCAAATATAAGGCGAATGTGGTGCTCTCCATTAGACTTATTAGACTTATTAGCGCTATAATAATAACAAGTGGGTAAGTGTGATCACAGATCGCACGGAGGGTTTCGTTTAATATTCCTTTCAAAACACTTTATCCCTTTGCGAAATCTGTTAGTTCCACATTTCGCAACCAGGGGCACTCTCTATTCTACACAAACATCTATCCGAACGAAACTCCGTTTTACAACCTATCCGTAAGTATATTAGTCGAGGGATCGGGTCTATAGCCCCCGAAATAGTTAGGCGCTCCCAGGCGGTAAAAAGTGGAACTGAAATATGTAAGGCTATGTGCATAATATGAAAGAGTGGTCAAAGTGGTGTCGGCAAAAGTTAGAAAACTACCCACCGGGTACAATGGGGGGAGGTTAGAAAAATTGCTTAAAATACACAAGTTAGAGCCCGGTGGGTAAATAATATAAGACTTTTTCAAAATTTTATGATTTGTCGTTTGATGTGAGGTGTTCAGCTATAAGTATGCAAAATTTCAAGTCTTAAACTTAATTAGGGGCTCAGTTAGAACAAAAAGATTAAAATACACAAGTTAGAGCCCAGAGGGTTAAATATAAGACTTTTTCAAAATTTTATGATTTATCGTTTATGTGATGTGTTCAGCTATAAGTATGCAAAATTTCAAGTCTCCAACATATATAGTTTCTGAGAACGGGCTCTGTGACGGACAGACAGACGAACGGACGGACAGACAGAGGAGCGAGACGAATAGGGTTTCGTCAGATGAACGAAACCCTAAAAATAACAATAATCTAAATTAAACAGAAAGATAACTCGTGCTTTTAACGGCAAACGGGGAGTTCTGATGTTCCGTGTAGGTTCCAGATGCAATACCAGATTAGAGTATCAATCGTTGTGTGACGCCAATGCAAGCGGTCTATTGGAAATCGCAAGCCGTAAGTCATCCTCTGGATCAAATCGAGATCGATATTTTGTTTTAATGGCAATCAATTGTGAAAAGGCGGTCTCGCATAAGTAGTTCGATACAAAAATTACCCTTTTCTTCAAATAGGCATATTCGTTTCCAATAGATAACCAAAATTTTTGGCAACACCTACACTGAAAAAGTTATATCAAAGATGGCAAGTGGAAATCGTGACAAGGACCCAAGTTGCATAGGAATCTCACCAGGGAGCAGGTAGAAGGCATCTCTAATTGACAATCATCTTTTATTACTATGTCTGTTCGCCTGCCGGCTGCCGAAGTATGGATATTATAATAATAATACAGACAATGGACATTATCCGCTCATCTGAGTTCGAGGCTGTAAAAGTCACATGATTGGGGAAAACAAACAGGCATGTTTCCGTAGTAAAGTATGGCGAATTTTCTTTTAACGGTCTGAAAATAAATTATTTCACCATGTGCTGCGTATAGCTGTTACAGCAGTTCAAATTAATTCGTTTATAGAAAAAAAAAAATATTTCTTTCCATAATTTTATGCCAAAGGCAAAATAACCAAAGGCAAAAGTTCCGTAATCGGGTTTTGCAACCAATTGGCATATTTCAGTCAGCATCGGCTGGCGTAAATTTACTCTAACTTTCATAACCAGGGTTTCTTGTGTGTAGCAAACACTTCCATTGGAATTTAAACTTTTTACTCCATTTTTATAAAGGTTAAAAGTTAAATGTATAAACCATGTTTATATAATTTACATTTGAATATAAAAATTTCATCCATAACTACTCTCATACATTTGAAACAACATTATTGCGAACATCGCACGCTTATACATTTTGGGGACAAAAGTTGAATCGAAATCGTAAATAAGCAAGTAACATGTATCGTAAGTACAGTTATTTTTATAGTTACATCTGCTAATATCTCCTGTAAGTCGCATGATGGGGAAATATGACGTCAGGCGGATATTGTCCATTGTTTTCGTAAAAAAATATAGTACTATTTTTTATTAATAATGCTATCTTATGTCACTATTTTACTGGTACGATACTTGTTGAAGAAAAGCCTTATATTTTTTTATTGTCAAATAAATTTCTTTAAATTTGGCGACCTACAGTTTGCGCACCACTGCTTTACACCACATAGCCACATTTAATGACTTGGTTATAGGCCAAAACATCAATTACAAAAACTGAGCTGGATTTTTTTTCGTTTTCTACACTGGAAAGGAACATTTTCATCTCCAAAATACAATGTGCTAAAGAGGAAACTTTCCCTTTATTCGGGAAAATTTACAATTTTCTCTCAAAATAGAAAGTTTCCAGTTTGTCACATAAGAACATCCGTTTATACACAAAAATTTTTACATTGTCGAAAATATTGACATTATTTCAACAGTGTGTCATTTAAATATTATAGTTTTTTAGTTCATTCCCTAAAGACTGCACTTACGAAAAACTTTATTTTAGCACAAAATGCATTTACTGATAACATAAGGAAGCTACTACTTGTGATTTCAAAAGATACTTTTAAAATATGATGCATAATAATGCAGCAACCATTGTCTTGGGAACAGCTATTTTGCCACGTTTCTGATAAAATTTGTCTTCAAATTTCACCTTATTATTAAACACGGCCAGGGAGAAAAATGGATAGAGAACCGATGAACTTTATCTAATGGATGTAGTCTGTAAATATATGTCGATGACTTTTTTAGGTATGAAATCCTACAGATAAAAAAGATCATTGCAGCCGTCATATCTTTTAATGTGGAAGCATATAAAATATTTACGATACATTATTATTGTGAAATTTATATTGATGGAATAGCAGTTTAGAAACCATATATGTATATAGTATATATAACATATATTTAAAATTTAATGAGATTTTATTGTAATAAGTAAAGCATTGTGTTTTAGAGTTATTATTTAGGTAAATCATAAAATTGCGTAATTTTTTTTTTTTTTTTTTTTTTTTTTTACACTCGTATATTTATTTCAATGTACATTTTAAGCAAATGAAAGAAAAAAAAAAATAGAAATAATTGAGGTAGACAAAGATAGATTTTCAAGAAAAGAAAGAAAAAGACTATAAGCAAAAGATTTCCAAATTAATGCTAAAAAGTTGGTGGGTGATTTTTTACAAAGTTTTATTATTTTAATTAGAAGAAAAATAACTTTAAATCAGCTGATTAAAATCACGATTTATTCGCTCATTTAAACCATCTGATTAAAATCGTGGATACCCTATTGACTTAATATAAATGAATTTATTTTATTTTATTTTAAATTATATATATATATATATATATATATATATATATATATATACATATATAAAATTTAAAGCAATGCGTTGTCTAAACTTGGAACATAATTATTTCTATATTAACGTGAAAATAAAAATCACAAATTTACTGAATGGGGTATACAAAATGTTGTAAAGTCAAAAACTAGAAAAACATTAAAATAAAATTAAAATAATCAACGTTTTGGTCACCATCTATGACAATCTTCAGGAAAAAGTTATTATACTGCTTTTAACAAACAAAGCCGAACCGTCTTGAATTTAAAAAGTTCGTTATGTTTCCAATCAGTTATCACTTTAACCAATCGTAAGAAAGAAAATTTGCAGTGGCACCATGTATCTGACAGAAACAGAATAAAATTTAAAACGATTTAACGATGCAAAATGCAATGGCGCCATCTAGCAGAGGAAAACAGAATAAAAGAAAAATCGAATAAACAGTATGTACTACAGTGGCGACATCTATTATAAAGTGAAGAAAATAAATGCAGAACAGAATAGCAAGAGACAAACTTTTCTCGAAGCATAAATAGTAGTGCATTACCTTAGGTTAAAAATGTAGGATGTTATAGAATTATTATAAATATTTCTGATCCTTATTTAGATGCTTAACATGCGTACATTTTTCATGCCTACATACATTTTACGTTTTTACACACATATTATACATCCTGTGTAAAAAGTACCCGTAATTTATTATTTAAAAGACGCATTAAAGATATCATGACAGTTTTTTTTCTGTAAGTTGGTACACCGGTACCGAGTAACAACGCGGAGTTTGAACGCTATCTGTGACTTAGTGTGTTAACAGAAACTGTTTTTTTTTTTTTTTTTTTTTTTTTTTTTTTTGTGATACTTTGGAGTGCTCTGCAATTTTTGAGTATGGAAAAATCAGTTGAACAAAGAATTTGCTTAAATTTTGTGTTTTAAATGAAATTGCTTTTGTCGAACATCTTGCAAATCCCGAAAATTTCGTGTGGAATTGTACACCACATTATCGCACAAAGCTATCGTTGTGCAAGAGTGTTTGGCCATAAATGGAACAAATGTCATCGACCAAGAATCGTACTCGCCTGATATGGCACCATGTGATTTTTCCCTGTTAAGAAAATTTGCTGAGGGAGCAGGAGGCCATACTTCAATCAGCCTACAAAATATATATGGAGCATTCGATCAAGCGTGGCATAGTTGTATATTGGACTCGATGACTGTATTACTTTGAAGGCGACAAAATAAATTTTGATGAATAAAATTATTTTTAGCCCCGGTATGCTATTTCGTTCTCCCAACAAATAATGTGCCGTCTCGAAAAAGTAACGTTCCGTTGTGTAAGCCAGTCGTAAAACAAAGCAGATGTATCATTGTACTGTTAAAAACTCTACTGCAATTTTTTTAACTTCTAAGTATCGCACATTTTCAATTTTTATACCGTCACATTGGAAAAAAGATCTTTTAAATGCAATTTGTTTGAAAACTGCATCTCCATTTATTTTTGAGATATTCATTTTTTTTTTTTTTTTGTAGTTTTTAGCATCATTTGTTTAATTTTGGCAACCCAAGTACTCCATTTCTGTAGAAAATAAAGGAAAAATAGCAGTTATATCCTTTGTTGCCATTTTCCCGTAAAAACTGAAAAAAAAAGTACTTAAAATACATGCTATTTTGAAAAAATATAAATGAATGATTTCTGATAAAACATGGAGCTATTATAAACTAAATTTAATTTTAAGTATCTATATTAATATTACAAATAAATGAAGGCATATGTATAATTAGATAGCAGATTTTTTTGTCAAGTTTCTTGAATGAAGATATCTCTTTTTTTTGGATTTGTGTATTATTCGGCGATAGTGAAGTTCTATGCGTACTTTACTGTAGATGTTGTTTATGACTGGATCTTAAGTGAGGAATTCTTCAGCGGATGCGGATGACGTCGTTTTATATAAAATAAAAGCGTGTGTTTTAATTTAAGTCTTAAAACTGAACTACAGTAGAATCCTACTTAACAGAGTTTCCGCTTTAACCGAGTTATTTTCTTCTGATGGACTGATGGCTTATGAAACAGCCATTATAAATGAAGTGTTAGGTGAAGATGAAAGAGCAGTCGTAAAAACTTAGAATTCCGACTTTCTGGTCAGAATGGGGAAAAAAATGGCCTTCTGACCAGAAAATCAGAATACTAACTTTTTACGACTGCGTTTTCATCTTCACTTTATAATGGATGTTTCATAATAATAGAAACCATCAGTACATCAGAAGAAGATGAATCATTCCAAAGGTATACAAGTTCGATTAACTCGGATAATCGGGACTCTACTGTATCTGTATTTATACACATAGCTATTTTTTTGTTCATCGGGGGCGACACTAAATTATGAAAAAGCAGAATTCCTGTTCTCTAGTTTTTTTATTTTGCTTAACAATTCCTAGTACTTTTTACACAAAATGAATATAGTAACATGCTTTCTGTGACATACTTCATATATCTTGTACATTAACATACATTTTGTAACATACATACATATTTACATACCGCAACAGGGTTCGTATATGGATCCTTGAATTTGAGTACCACTATTTATGCATAGTACTATTTTCCTTATTTAACCACTTTCGAGATTAAATAAGACAAATTAAATAAAGTGAAGATTACTAGTTGAAAAAAGTAGTACTAAAACTTAAGGACTCGTACGAACTTAAAACAACTTTCAGTGCATACAATAGCTGTAAGCATCTTTCATTTCAATGAAAGAGTGACCAATGAAAAATCATTTATAATCCTCAATACAATAATCGCGATGACGATAGTTTCTTCCGGGATATGGGTAGGGCATTCCATGGTAACTTACGTTACAGTTAGGACAATTTATTGCAGTAATTTTTGTAATATAACACCAAAGAATATTCAAATGTAAAGTTGACATGATTTGCTATTTAAACCTATCCAAAGGTCAATTTGGATGAAAATTACCTAAAAAATTAGAATGAAAATTACATTTTTTTATGGTAACTTGCGTTTCTTTTTCAGTAATTTAGTTACCACAATAAACATAACTGCCAGATTTCAAGAAATTACACTAAAATTAGGTAATTTCCATCTAAATTTATCTTTGAATAGGTTTAATTAACAAGTAATGTCAACTTT
Source organism: Maratus speciosus (assembly GCA_963932465.1). NCBI lineage: Eukaryota > Metazoa > Arthropoda > Arachnida > Araneae > Salticidae > Maratus > Maratus speciosus. The sequence goes on along the minus strand of OZ010786.1, from coordinate 89,462,029 downwards.
GCATTTTTAACATTTTTCTTGTTGTTATATTACTAAAATTACTGAAGTAAATTTTTCTAAATGTAATGTAAGTTACCATGGAATGATCCAGTAGTTTTAATAATGAATGACATTTTTTCGGCTATTGACAACAATAGTACTCAACTATCTCGTTTAAAAAAAGAGAAAGAAATAAAGAAGAAAGAAAAAGGATATTCAAAATATAAAGGAACCGTATTTAATAAATGCTATTTATAAAGATGAATAGATAATTTTTGAAGATGACGGCAAAATTTTACCTATAAAAAATGGTCATTGTAGTCGTTCGTGGACTTTTAGTATGGGGTTACATAAAATATTAGAATTCATTATAATTAATGACATATGGTCAGGGGTGGGGAAATATATCACTTTACTCGCCACTGGCGAGTGGATTTTATGACAGGGCGAATGAATTTTTAGATAGTTTTTGGAAAACTGCAGGCTGTAGAAATATGCAATGCAAAAAACTTTATTTTCTTTCTCGTCAGATATACTTTGTAACATTCCATATTTCAGCGCTATAAGCATGATACTAAGTTCTACTCTATGCTCAACATTTCACTGTTTTGTTTTTTAAATTTATAGAAAAAAATATATAAATGCATTGTAGTAACAGTAATTAACTATTTATGCAGTCGCTACCATTTTGCCATAACAATTCTCAGCTGTACATTGCATTTTGCTGGCTGGTAAAATATATCCTTGGCTGGTTAAGATTTTCTTAAAATGCCCCACCCCTGCATATGGTGCTTATATACTTACTAGAAAGGTAGCCCGTCAAAAATGACGGAAATTTAGATATAAAGATATATACAACTCATGTGCAAGAATATGAGTTTTCTCGCTTTTTACGCAGTGATAGATGAAAATAACACATTTTAAGAACGAAGCACATTTATGAAAAACTGTGTACAGTAGAAGACCACTAATCTGCACAGTTTGGTTCCAAGTGTTATGCAGATTTGGACTTTTTTCGGTCATGTCTATTCAATCTTTGTTTACATTTTTTTAAATTCATATATTGGACAATTTAGATTGTTGAGCCTTAAAAATAAATAAATAACGCACTTGAAGTAAGGTTAAAAACTATTAAATTATCGTATACGATTTCATGAAATGGTATTATATGATATTATATGTGTGTGCTTCACGATCTTGGTTACGACGTTGGCGAAATTGGCTGCAACTTGTCATAATCCTAATAGTGTGGGCCGCTATAACAAAAAAGTAACCAGTTTTTAGTAAAACTTCTGATATAAAGTAGCTTTCAAAAACTTGTGTAAAATTGCAGGCCATTCTCGTGTTTGTCAGTCCAAGGAATAATATTTCTAACACTGAAAATTTTCCATGTATATATGGAATTTAGAAAAGCTTCTCCAAAAGAAAGGTCCTGAAATGACATTGTAATTCCTCTAACTTCAAAGTTTAATCGGGCCCTGATGTTGAGTACTGAAATATAATAAATACAGTTATTTTGAATATTACAACAGAATTAAACAGTTAAACTTATTTAACTTAAACCCGCTGTTACTTCCCGATGTTATTTTTTAGTATTAAGAAAGAAAATTTATCAAAATTTTCAAATCATGCATTTATGATTCTTTCCGTCTTTAATAACTAAATAATGAAAAAATAGGCTTTTGTTCTGAGCTCATAAATATGACAATAAAATAATGTAACTAAGAGACATTGCAAAATTAAATCTTTGTGATTACAAACCATAAACAAACGATACCGCCACCATTTTACCTAATATGACGTCATTAGAATATTGCCCAGTGATTGTTGGAGAACTTACTTTGCGAATGATTACCTCAATGATTTAATATTTTTGACGTTTCACGATGAATGAATCACTTGTGTTTGTTTAGGTTTATGGAATGAGATATTAAGCTGTGAAACTAATTTCAATTGAAGTTATCCAAGGATATATGTATCTTTAATCGAAATTAAAAACAATGGGTACTTTTCGGTTAGCCGGGCGCCAGTGTTATATATACATATGTATGTATATCTATATATACATATATATGTATATATACACACATATATATGTATGATACATATAGCTTCTATATATGTATAAATATACATACATATGTATATATAACACTGGCGCCCGGCTAACCGAAATGTACAGAACAATGCTTTGATCTCGAAATAAAAAGTTTTAGTTTGTATAATTTGTTATTTCTGTTAATTATTTATTTAAGTACTTTTCCATTATAGCGCATTTTTAAAAAAAAGCTTGGCGCGATTCGGGCATCAGAAAGTGAGATATGTTGCGAAAATATATAAACAGCTATGAAAACAAACCTAATGAACTTTTATCTTTGTTTATATATGCACTTATATGCATAAAAAAATCGTTTCTAAATATATATATATTTTTTATATATACAAATTACGGCACAGATTTCAGATATGAACCGGGATACCTAACTGGCGCCAAAATGGTGTTATTTTGCCTGCTATGGTAACCCGGCTATTGTTTTTTATTTATTAATAAAATTTTTTATTTACTTTTACTTTCAGTTTTTTAATTATATAAACTGCTTTGTTCTATAGTTATTATTCAAACTTTTATTTATTTATAGATATTTCCTTTTCAAAATGATAGCAAATAATTGAAAACTATATAAGTAACTGGTATTCGAAAGCGAGATTTCTGCCAAATTGGCGTCATAGAAAAATCACGCCAACCCCCATGCGTATATGACATCTGTGCAAAAATTACTTCTGTTTCTTTATAAAAATGGGTGAATAGCTTTTTTATATTAAATTGTCGGCACAGATGTCATATACGCCCATATTGGCGGGAATTTTTTTTTATTTTATTTTGACGCCGATATCATATAAGTACCGGGTACTTAACTGGCGCCAAAGTGTCGTTATTTTGCTTGTAATGGTAACCCGAATGTTGTTTATGCTGTTGATGTTTTCGCCAAATTGGCGTCGGAAAAAAATCGCGCCAATATGCGGTGTATATGACATCTGTGCCAAATTGTATACATATGGAAAAAATTGCTTGTGAGTATGAAGCAGTAAATAGGTTGCCAGAAAATACGTTGGCAAACTTCTTTCTCGCCAAGAAACTTTTCTCCGAAGTATTGTACATAAGCAATGATTGCTAGAAATGCATTTTTAATTATGATATGCTCTTTTATGTTTCACTACATTTATGCATACTATACTGTGTGTATAAATGCTACAGTTCATATGCAGGGCTACACAAAAGAATTCGTAAGGGTTACTGAGTATGAGAGTAAATTGCTTAAAGGTGGTTTTTAAAGGAGTTATGCATTTTTACGCTGAACTGCATTTAGTTTCCTAAGAAATGTTTGTGGAATATAGATAAAATGATATACATGGTCACGCAAAGAATTGGATACATAACCGTCTATGGATGATAATATCTGGAAATGTGATTTCAGTAGTTTTAAGAGTAGTTTATATTAAATTTTAGCTAAATAGCGGCATGTAATAACGGTACTATTGGCTATGGACGGTAACTGCTGAAATCAATTTTTAAAAATTTTTATGCGTTTTCTAAAATGTTTACGTAGTTTTCTTGGTACTTCTTCTTAGTTATCCCGTCGACCAAATTACTGTCGCCAAACTGTAAGATTAATTGCCAATAATGGTTGCCATTAATTAATTAAATGCCAATAATGGCCAATAAAACCATTAATTCGACGTTTTATTTGTATTTTTATTAATGTTTTACTATTGATTTGGCGATTTATATAATTTGTCAAAATTGGTCGACGGGATATCTAAGAAGTAACGTTATCTTATTTACCTTATTTCCCTAAATAACGAAGTTTTGTTAAAGCATTCAGGATGTGTTGGAAAGTGTTTCATATTCTATGCTTAACGCATGATTTTCTGTCTTCTTTAATCTTATTTTGCATTTATTTTATTCTTAATTTTTTAGTCTTATACTGCTTTATAGAAACTTTGGCACAGTTGTCATATACGTTATCATATATTGGCGCGATTTTTTTCCGACGCCAATTTGGCGAAAACATCAACAGCATAAACAACAACATCCGGATTATATCAAGCAAAATTACGACACTTTGGCGCCAGTTAAGTACCCGTTGTGTATATGACATTGGAGCCAGAAAGAAATCGCTCCAATATGGGGCGTATATGACATCTGTGCCGAAACTTTAATATTTAATTTTTAAACTCTTCGCTCCACTCCCCTTGCATATAGTACAAACTATAACACGGATAGCGCAAAATAATAGACATTTTGGTACTTTTCCACTGTAGGGGCTTTGGCATTTTTAAAAAAAAGCTTGGTGTAATTTTGGCATCAGCAAGTGAGATTTGGGTACTTTTCCGTTATGCGGACACCATTGTCGCCAAGCGTAATAGTTGGCGCAAAATCGTGAATTGAAGCATTTGAAAAATAAAAGAAAAACCATTGTCGATACTAAAGTGAGCATTTAAAAAATATAACATTTGAAAATTCCAGACTTTTACGAACTATTTCATCAAATCACAAATATATACTTAAAATAAGTGAACAAATAACTGCTATAAAATAAAGCAATAAAATAAAACTCATATTAAACTGCTGGCATAAAATTACAAATATCTTTTAGCATTTTGAAATAATTGGCGCATTAGCATACATTTTGGCATGGTGTTCGTATATCGGAAAAATATCGAGATTTGTTGTCAAATCATATAAACAGCTATGAAAACAAATTTGATCAGCGTTTTTGTTTGTTTTATATGTATATTATTGATGTTTTTATGTAGAAATTACATCTGTGTCGGTATAAAATTAAAGAAACGGCTTTTTTACGTTAAATAAATCGTATAAATATCGAAAAAAATGCGTGTGTATATAAAATGAAACAGTGAATAAGTTCCCGGAAAATATGTTACCAAATTTCCTTTTTCGCCAAGGCACCTATACTGGAAAAGTACCTAAAGCACATTAAAATCGCGCAGTTAGGAGCTTACACAGTACACCGTTGTCTATTGGCGGTTATTTTAATAGTAGCATCGGGAGGAAGATGTAAAGATGTACTTTAAATTCTCACCCATAGATTTCGAAAAAATATCTTAAAAGAGTGGAGTTTAAATTAAATTTCGGTGACCTCCATTATGAAAGATTAATGGTTTCAAATGGGAATTTCGCCAAATTAGCCAGCTATCGCCAAGTTGGCTAACATTTAGCGCTACTGTGGTAACCCTACATTAATATTTTTCAACATTTACTCATTTCAATGAGGCGGTCCTACCGGAATAGTGAGGGACACACAGAGACTTGGATTTTATATAAATAGATATAGAATTTAAAGACCATATGTTTTCTTTTCCCAAAACAATGAGGTTTTACTGCAAAAAGTAAAATATTGTAATTTAAAGCTATTATTCAGGTGTTTCAAAAATTCAGGCAAATGCAAGATTTTTCAAGTAAACATATCCTTCTATATATATAAAAAAAGTAATGCTTTGAAAATGGACCAATGAAAATCTGCGTAGATATCGCGAAACACATCTGATTGGTGAGAGCTTTCTGATGCTATAAGGGGGGAGGGAGACCCGACTCTGTCGACAAACGTCACCAAATTTGTCGTCAACTTAGCGGCCAAAATTAGTCGCCAAAAGTGGCCCCAACTCGGCGCTATTTCCAGTATTTCGCCGAAATTCCATAGACTCCCATTGAAATACAATAGGGTTTATTTGCTTGCAGAAAATCAACAAACTGAGATATTTCAATGCAACAAAAACTAATATTAGCTTATGAATAGATCTTAATTGAACTATTTACATTATTTTTAAGCACAAACAATAATCTGGGGTTGGCTAGAAAATAGGGATTGCTTCGTGATACCGAATGGAATCGCCAAGCGACTACGCGGGGGGTTGGAGTTGGAGAGCGTAGCGAGCAGGGGGCGGAGCCCCATATTACGTTAATAAAAAGAAGATACATATTTCATCATTACAAAGGGGATTTACAGGGGAAATAATATCCGAAAAAATAATGTACGAGTAATAAAATATATTTTAAAAACTGAAAGTGGTGATAATAGCAGGATTTGTCAATTATTACGTAGTATACACTTCAAAGAAATGTGGAAAGAAATATACAGGGTGATTCAAAAAAGATGGAAAAAATTTTAAGAGGTGATAGTACACACCCAAACAAACATTTTGTATCAAAGAATGCATGGTCGAAAACTAAACGTAAAAAAGTTAGAGGGCACCAAAAGTTATGTTCTTATACGAGGCAAAAACACACAATGAACGATTAAGTTAAGTTACGAAAACAAATTTAATGGCATTTGATTACAATAAGTGTTCAAAACATTGACCGGCAGCTGTTATGCACGCAGTACAACGGCGAAGAACAGATTGGAGAATTTTCTAAACACACCAGGCATATATCGCGAACTTCCCCTACAGCAGCCGAAAGCTTGGCGACAAGTTCTTCTGCGGATTCAATGGGAGTCTCATACACAAGAGCCTTTAGCTGTCCCCACAAAAAAAAAAATCGAGACATGAAAGATCTGGCGAGCGCGGTGTGCCTGGTGTGTTTCAGAAAATTCGCCAATCTGTTCTTCGCCGTTGTACTGCGTGCTAACAGCTGCCGGTCAATGTTTTGAGCACTTATTGTAATCAAATGCCATTAAATTTGTTTTCGTAACTTAACTTAATCGTTCATTGTGTGTTTTTGCCTCGTATAAGAACATAACTTTTGGCGCCCTCTAACCTTTTTACGTTTAGTTTTTGACCATGCATTCTTTGATACAAAATGTTTGTTTGGTGTGTACTATCACCTCTTAAAATTTTTTCCATCTTTTTTGAATCACCCTGTATATTAGAGGAAAGAAATTTTCAAAAGAAGAGAATAGGCTGACATAAAGAAATATTTGCTTTATTATACTTTACTAATAAAATAATATGCGCAATATGGTTCAAATACAACACCAGATTTTGACGGCAACCGACAAATTAAAAAAAAAATTATTGATACTATAAAAATTAAAGTTATTTACATAAAAAGTACCTTTTTAAAAAAATCTTAAATGTTAATTTATCTTTATTATTTGTTATTTTTCAACACTTGTTTAACAAAATTACACATACAATAATATAAGCCGCATTAATCTAGCGCTCTGCATGGGTCGTTCGTGTTGGATCCGACCCAAACCCGAAATTTTATTTGAAGTCACTCCGAACCCACGCACACACACACACACACAAAAAAATAAATAAATAAAAAATAATAATATATCGACCCGCAACACTACAAAATCATTTTCATCGACCCACAATCCGACCCGAACTCGAAATACTTAAACCCGAATTCGAAATGAAAGGGAATTAAACAATGTTTTAATGCAATCATGAAAAGTAATCTACAATTAGATTTCTAATGCCAATTTTACCACTTATAAAAAGAAAAAAATGGAGAGTATATTCGAGAGGGTCCTTTATGGAGATTTTACTGCATATGAGTTTTCGTCTGAAAAAGTATTTTGGATATTCTTTTGGAAAATTGGACCAATCTGAACCCGACCCGCTAGAGTCAAAACCCGACCCGAACCCAAAACAATGAAAGTCATTTCGACCCAAACCCGATCCAGAGCAAGAAAAAAAAAAAAAAAAAAAAAAAAAAAAAAAAAGAAGTCAACCGACCCGCAATGAAAAAATACAGCGCCACTCCAATCCGAATCGTTTGTCTTATCTGGTTGAGGTGAAATCGGGTTACCTGACTCGATGCATGACTACAAAAATTACTGAAAAAATATTTATGTAATAAATTTAAAAAATCAAAAAACCCGACTGCGTAAAAAGCGAACTAATTAATTATTTCTCATCAATGTGAAACTATTTTTTATATTACTTACCTATTTTTTTTATTTACTTGTATTGATGACTTTTAAGTTGTGTTTAACTGTTAGTTCCTATCTATAAATATTGTTTTGATGAGACCTATAGATGTCTATGACGATTAGAGTTGCAGTAAAGCTAGAGATTCTACCTACACAACTTCCAGGATGTGTAATATTTAAACGGAGCTTCTGATTGTAAAATAGTCAATGAAACATCGTCTTCATTTTGAAAGACCTATCCAATGATATGCTACTCAATAGGTGCGTAAAAATTTTTTTCGTCTCTACCTCCATTTTGTATTTTATGGCCGCTATTTTGAATTTATAAAAACAAAACCTAACCTATAACCATCGTACGATTAAGATGAATCGATAGAGACATCATTCATTAAAATCCATCCAGCCGTTGGGATGTTTCGAGAGTATAAAGAAATCCACCTATCCAGATACGCGTGAAACACATAACCCTTCTTGGCAGTCGGGTAAAAACATAGACAAAACATACTACTATACTATACTTTACTAATAATATGCTATAATATAAGCAATACATTTCAAATAAAGCGTCAAACAAGCCGGCATGAACTACAAAAATTAAAAGAATAAAAACTAAAGGAAAAAAGATAATTTATATAAAAATAAATATTTCTGAAAAGAGATTTTTAAACCTTTTCGTTACTACTTTTTAACTCTCTTATAAAGAGAACTTATAAAAGTAACACTGTTTTAAGGGAAAAAAAAACATTTAAGCGATATGCTTTATTATTCTTTACTGTACCAAAAACAAATGTTCCATATAAAGAACCCAAATGCTTTCCAAAAACTAGCAAATAAAGAAAAAAACCAATTAAAAATATAAAAGAAAATACTCAAATCATGTTTACCATGAAAAGGAAAAGAATTTATATAAAAATAAATACTTCCAAAAATAGATCTTTAAATCTTTTTTCTATTTCTTACGTTTTAATTCTTGTCTATCAGAAAGCAATTACTATAAGTAACTTTGTTTTATGGAAAAAAATATTATAACGAAATGCTTATATTATTTTATTATACTTTAATAATAGAATATTTCAAGCAATGCGTTCCAAATAAGACGTCAAAACGTTGCCGAAGACTTTTAATAAATTAATTAATGAATAAATAGAATTCTTATACCATAAAAATTAAAGGAATTGTATAAAAAGTATTTTTCAATAAAAAATTCATTAATTTTTACGGTATCAGTTCTTTTTTTTTTTTTTTTTTTTACATCCAAAAATAGATTATTAAATATTTATTTTTATGTATTATATTTTATTCTTACGTAACAAATTTCAGTTATAAGTAGTATTGCTTTACTGAAAAAATATTTATGTAAAAACAACAACAAAATGCCACTTCTAATACCAAAGGAAATATTCAAACTATGAAGTAAGACAATGCGGAAAACCATTGTCTCGGTAGCGGCTTATTTTGCTGCATTTCTGATAAAATTTGTTCCGAAACTTCCGCTCGCTGATAAACACGGCTAGACAAAAGAAAAAAAATAAAAATCGATGCATCGTATCAAATGGATATAGTCTGCGAGGATGCATCGACATCTTTTTCATCTATTTTATTTCTGACGTTTGATTTAAGAAAAAAATACACGGAGGAAAAATAAAAGGTAAATATACATGAAATGATATATTACGGAAAAGGGGAAAAAAGTGCTGTTTTTAAATCCCAGTGGAGGAATTTGTATAATGTATACAATTTTATTGGTAAGTCGGGATCTCAAATGTTGAAAAGATGTGGATAAAATGCTTGGTTAAATGATTTCGAAAAGAATTGCTCTAGAAAGAAAACAAGGAAGAAAAATCATCCTTCAAGCATATATTATTAAACACACTTTCCAGCACATTCAGAATAATGTAATAAAATTGCACTGTTTATTAAGTTAAAATACTATGTCTAATTCAACCCTATGGAAACGCATAACACATTTGAAAACCTAATTTCAACTGTTCCCATCTACAATTGGAAAATTTTCCGAATTCTTTGAGCAGCTCGGTATATGATATATAGGTTTATATCTATTAACTACATGCATTCCAAAATTTAGTTCACATAACAAATACATATACTTCAGTTGAAAATTCCCCTTCAGTAATTTTTTCTAATAAGCAGAATGGTGCGTGAATACTTTTGTGCAGCCCTGTATATAAGGTCTAGAATTTATATATAACGAGAAACATGCAAAAAATGAGTTAAATTGAAAAGCTCATACAGAATTTTAAACCGCATACTCCACCAATTATTACTCAAAGACAGTAATGTAACCGATTTCTTTTATGTGTCCCTGTAAATGAATAAAAAACACCATGAATGCCTGTTCTATCGTGATCGTAGTGAAATTCAGTGATTTATATCAGTTCCAATACACTTGAAATAGCATAATGTCATTAAAATACTCTGCAAAGGATTTTCCCCCATATACTCTAATGTAATGGAATACTTTTGAGTGACCCTGTAAATGAACGATTAATCCTACATACTTCATATACAATACCACACAAGCTTTGGTGACCCTAAGTAAACTTTATCAATTGCATGAAAATCCGAGTACATTTACAGGAGTTGGAGCGTGGACAAGCGGACAGACAAACCGAATGCATAAACACTTTTCCACTTTGTTAGAAAGTGTTAAATAAAATAACTGGACGACGCAGGGTGTTGCCGAATTCGATCGACAAATTAAGAGGTGTGATAGTAGGCATCAAGAGGATGAAAAATTGCCATAGAACATGGGGTCGCAATCGGAAACCACTTATTGAGTCACAAATTCAGGGTGTTTCATCCTAATTAAAGTCGGCTTGTCGGTCATAATTTTTCGAAAAATAAAAATGGCTTGCAATAGAAATGTAACGATATGTACATTGTTTTGTATTAAATATCACAAAAAGTTCTGGAAAAACAGGATGCTCTCACAAGCGTCAAGTGCATACTATTGGCGCGTATAATGGAAACTTCTACCCTTTTTAGGTGCGTTCGTAATTATATAAATACGTAGCACCAGTCGTCGTACAGTCCATCTGTCCGTCTGTCCGTCTGTCCGTCCGTCCGCATATAACAGAGCAAAAACTACCCAACCGAATGGTCTGAAATTTTAAATATATGATTGTTGCAAAATTTTGTCGAGCCATTTCAAATATTATGAAAATCGGATGTATAGTTTAATTACAGGGACATTCAAAAGTTTTTCTTTACATTACGGCCAATGGGAAAAATTATTGCAAGTGCATTTTAATGATGTTACAGCTTTCCGAATGGTCTGAAATTTTAAACATATAATTATTGCGACATTTTGTCGAGCCATTTCAAATTTTATGAAAATCGGATGTATAGTTTAATTACAGGGACAGTCAAAAGTTTTTCTTTACATTACGGCCAACGGGAAAAATTATTGCACGTGCATTTTAATGATGTTAAAGCTTTCTGAATGGTCTCAAATTTTAAACATATAATTATTGCGACATTTTGTCGAGCCATTTCAAATTTCATGAAAATCGGATGTATAGCTTAATGACAGGGTGGTTTGCGACCGTATGTTCTACGGTAATTTTTCAACTTCTTGAATCCTACTATCACCTAGAAGTCTGCACGGGCCGAAATTTCCAGGCCCGTCCCGGAGGATACAAAAATTAAAAGTTTGGCACGGGCTTGGCCCAGCCCGAACAAAAAAAATATTGACCCTACCCGATTTAAAAGTTAAAAGTTCGACCCGGCCCGTTATAAAAGCTAAAAATTCGGTCCGAGCCCGCCCCGGCCCGAAAAAAAGTTAAAACGGCCCGAATGAATTTCTACAAAACATCGATTTTTAAGGCGATTTGGTTAAAAATTTGCCTCGTACGAGGAGATCTAACCAAAAATTCTCATCTCAGCTTTTTTTTTTTCATGTTTATCATTTTTACAGAAGTGCCGCAGCCTGCGATATTTATTTTTTTAATAAATCTCTATTTGTTGAATGTAAGTGTTTCAGTTATCATTAATATTGTTAATCCATATTCCATGTATTGAAGTGTTAAAAATCAGAAAAATGCTATACAGTAAAATTTTCTAAGACGGAATTGTACAAGGAAGAAAAAAATGAGTTATAGATAGTTTACCTTCTTAGCAGGTGTAAATGTATTATATGTTCTTTTCTTACGTATTAGTATATTCCTTTTGCATGGAACAACACATTTTTCAGTTTAAGACAGGATTCCGTCATAGGCAGGTTCTTTTTCACACGTTTCACTATATTTTAATTTTCGCCATATTTGTATAAGCGGACAAACTTACTATTCTTTAAAAATAATAAATTTTTATTTTTATTTGTAGACGCGTTTTAAAAATGTATGCATTTTTTGCAAAGATTTTTGGACCAAGTCCAATTTTACTGACCTTTGAATGGATCAGGCCAGGAGGAGACAATGATTTTCATGCGGGCCGGGCCAAAACCAGGACTGCAAATTTGGGGCGTGAAGACTAGAAAGAATGAAACCAAACCCGACTCTGTACGAAAAAAAATAAGTTAAGGCACAGCCCGATCCTTCAGGAAAAAAGTAAGGCCTGAACCCAGCCCGGCCCGTAAAGAGTAATCACTAGGCTCGACCCAAAATGAGTGAAGACCAAGCCCGATTGCCCTGAATGAAAATAGGCCCAAGCCCAGCCCGTGCAGATCTCTACTATCACCCCTCTGAATTTGTCGGTCGAATTCGACAACACTCTCTCTATATATACATATATACGGTAAGGGAAAGAAATCATTGTCAAATAAATTGGACAATTAGGATTACCAGTAATTGATCAAGTATAAGTGATAAGTCATCTAAACTAATTATCAATGCTACTATCACAGAATCAATGCTTTAATTATTTTTGATAGAAGATTTAAGATACTGAATGGAATTAATGAGACAACTGAAGGTTTAAGAGACCAGACCCTAAATATATATATGTACAATTCATCCATCATCTTACATGAATATAAATCAATATATTTTGACTTTTTTAACTGTTTAACATTTGCCTTTTTATAATCGCCCCTCATTTATATATTAATTTATTTACATTTACCAGCATCCGTCAGACCAAAATGTCGGAGCATGGAGTCGCATAAACTTAAAATATAATATAAAAAAAATACATAAAATATTTTAGTATTATGGTTACCGTTTAATACCATAAAAGTCAGTTTTCAATAATAGCTGCTCCAAGTCCAAATCCTTTGGATCAATGTTCACAGCAATTTTTGACAAAGTTAAATACTGGGATTTGTGTAAGGTGACAGACAGCGTATGCAACTATTAAAACAACAGAGTTCGTGAGCATGATACATTTTTTCTTTCCAAAAATTAGAAATGGCTCATAATAATCATAAAAATCAACCATTACAGCCGGTGGAAAGCCTGGAGGCCGAAGGCCTGGGCCATAGACAATATCATAATTAATTAGAATAGATTTAAAAATAACGAAAACGAATTCAAAGAACCTCAAAATGTTAAAATATGTCAATATTCTCATAATCGTGTTTTTTTTTTCTAAATTATAATTGCAATATATACTTTACACCGTAAGCGCACAGAAAGTAAAACAAACACATAATACATTAAAATTAAATTTGCGCCACGCTCATGTCAAACAACGCTCACAAAAATACTTCAATTATATATGAAGCCGATTACGGAAGTTTCCCTATACAAACGTACATACATGTGAATACAAACATTTATACAATGAATACATACATACACGCTGTAATGTTTTGTGCATAGTTTCTTTATTCATTACAACTAATTGGAACCTTACAAGAAATATATAATGGCTCCTAAATATCCCCTCTTATTAGATGTAAATTTCCAACTGGGCGAAAAATGTCCGGACCAGGATTCGAACCCGGGACCTCCTGGCTGAAGCCGCCAGTGCTCTGCCATCTGAGCTATCCCGGACGATTCTGGTCGAACTTTTTCACCCAGCTAACCTTGATGATTACAGCATCTCGTCTGAAACCTGGTTCAGCTCAACAGAATAAATCTCAGGTAATGGAACTCCAGAAGTCGCTGGATACGAAATTACACTAGATTAATATTAACACAATTATTCTAATTGATGATTAGATGTAAATTTCCAACTGGGCGAAAATCACCACCTCTTATTCAAGTTAACCAGAGATGAGTAACTCAAGAGATCATCTACTTCAGTTAATGATCTTTATGATGCTACATTTTCGTTGAAAATAAAATTATAATATCATTTAAATGCATCTTTTGTGACGTATTGACGTTAGTATCAACCAAATTAATATTTGAAATTTTGTACGTGTGTTTTCAAGTGTTGTATTGCCAAAACTGTTTTCGCGGAGCATACGCCTGAGCAACTAATTTTTAGAATATTTTAAATGACTTTCATTCGTCAATAATTTGTGTTAAACAAGTCTGATGGTCTGTAATCAAGCTTTTGACATTTCCTTTTGACACTCTGCTTTTACAGAATCAATTTTTACAACATATTAACAGAATCAAACAAAGATATACGACCATATCCACTGATAGTTAATTCCATGTTTATAGCAAACCTGATGATAAATCCAAACCGTGGTGATCCTCCCATTGGCTACAGCCTTGCAATCTTTGAGTTTATTTTCTGATACATTTTCCCTTCATTTACAATTAACTGCAATTTTTTAATCAAGCCACTTGTTTTAACGAAATATGAGTGCACTATTTCAAAAGTCTGTTCAAAAATCTTTCGTATAATAAATCATTCATCGTTGTACGTTTTAGCGTTTTACGTTTTGCGCATACAGAAAAGGGATGTTGACATCAGAAATAATATGTATGATAATACTTAACCTAAAAGTATAACCAAAAATCAGATGCAATGTTAGGGGTTATACATATATGGGGCATTCTCATAATCTTTTAACTTTTAAGTCCCTGAATAATAACTCTTATTTTAGTACATATTCTTGTGTTTTTTTATTTCATATACTGGGGAACATCCCATTGCATAACAATATTAACGTGATAAATAAATTTTGGATGATGTTGGGGATCCAAATACCAGGAAAATTCCTATACCGTCCCGTGTCCCTGAGGCTGATTTTTTACTTTGGAGTTGTCTGTATAAAATTGCTTCAATAAAAGTAATTCGAAGTAATCTTTTTTTCGAAACTTGGACAATTATTTTATATAAATATGTAGCAAAAAATTAACCTACACACATTTTTACGGTTGATATTATTTTTTGAACTCTGTCCCTGGGTTTTAGATTCTTTACCATCCCTCATGCTAAACTTATACAGAAAATCACTTCAGATGCAGCCACAGAATTTTATTTTTTTGTAAAAGTTTTTTCTCATGCAGAAGTATGCTAGAGAAAGAATGTCTAAAATTCGGGTCTATGTCATTTAGCAGACAACCAAATAGCCGACAAGACATTTAGCAGACAGCAATTAGACGACAGGACATTTAGCCGACAAGTACATTTAGTCGACACGTACATTTAGTCGACAGGACAATTAGCCGACAGCGACAGTTAGCCTACAAGACAGATAGCCGACAGAGACAATTAGCCGACAGGACAATTAGTCGAAAGGACAGTTAGTCGACATGGACAATTAACCGACAGGACGTTTAGCAGACAGGATGATTAGCCGACAAGACAATAAGCCGACAGGACAATTAGCCGACAAGACAATTAGCCGACAAGACAATTAGCCGACAAGACATTTAGCCGACAAGACATTTAGCCGACAGGACATTTAGCCGATAAGACAATTAGCCGACAGGACATTTAGCCGACAAGACAATTAGCCGACAAGACATTTAGCCGACAAGACAATTAGCCGACAAGACATTTAGCCGACAGGACATTTAGCCGACAGGACAATTACCCGACAAGACAATTAGCCGACAGGTCAATTAGCCGACAGGACATTTAGCCGATAGGACAATTAGACGACAGGATATTTAGCCGAGAGGACGATTAACACAGTTAGGTTTTGGTTTGGATACTGTTAGGTTTCGGATAGGTTACAGTCAGAATACAGTTAGGTTATAATTAGTTTACGGTTAGGTTAAACTTGGGTTACAGTTAGGTTACGGTTAGGTTACAGTTAGATTACGGTTACGTCACAATTAGATTAAATTTAGGTAACAATTAGGTTACGTTTAAGTTACAAATAGGTTAAGGTTAGATTACGGATAGGTTACAGTTAGATTAGGGTTAAGATACGGATAGGTTACAATTAGGTTACGGATAGGTTACAGTTAGATTACGTTTATGCTACGATTAGGTTACAGATAGGATACAGTTACGTTACAGTTTGGTTACAATTAGGATTATGGACAGGTTACAGTTAGATTACGGTTAGGTTACGGATAAGTTACAGTACGTTACGGATAGGTTCCAATTAGGTTACGGTTTGGTTACCGCCAGGCTACAGTTAGGTTACGGTTAGGTTACAGTTAGATTACGGTTACGTCACAGTTAGATTAAATTTAGGTAACAATTAGGTTACGTTTAAGTTACAAATAGGTTAAGGTTAGGTTACGGATAGGTTACAGTTACATTAGGGTTAAGTTACGGATATGTTACAGTTAGATTACGTTTATGCCACGATTAGGTTACGGATAGGATACAGTTACGTTACAGTTTGGTTACAATTAAGATTATGGATAGGTTACAGTTAGATTACGGTTAGGTTACGGATAGGTTACAGTACGTTACGGTTAGGTTCCAATTAGGTTACGGTTAGGTTACCGCCAGGCTACAGTTAGGTTACGGTTAGGTTACAGTTAGATTACGGTTACGTCACAGTTAGATTAAATTTAGGTAACAATTAGGTTACGTTTAAGTTACAAATAGGTTAAGGTTAGGTTACGGATAGGTTACAGTTAGATTAGGGTTAAGTTACGGATAGGTTACAGTTAGATTACGTTTATGCCACGATTAGGTTACAGATAGGATACAGTTACGTTACAGTTTGGTTACAATTAAGATTAGGGATAGGTTACAGTTAGATTACGGTTAGGTTACGGATAGGTTACAGTACGTTACTTATAGGTTACAATTAGGTTACGGTTAGGTTACCGCCAGGCTACAGTTAGGTTACATTTAAGTTTCCATTTCCGTTACAGATAGATTACTGTTAGGTTACTGTTATATTCCATTTCCGTTAAAAATAGGTTACGGCTAGGTTACGGTTATGTTCCATTTCCGTTACAGATAGTTTACGGTTGGGTTATGGATAGGTTACAGGTAGGTTACAGTCACGTTACATTTAGCTTATAATTAGTTTACGTTACGGTTAAGTTACCGATAGTTTATAGTTACGTTACAGTTAGGTTACGGTTATGTTATAATTAGATTAAGGTTAGGTTTCAATTAGGTTACAGTTAGGTTACGGTTTGGTGATAATTTGTTTATAGTTAGGTTGAAGGTATGTTACTGTTAGGTTACCGTTAGGTTACGGTTAGGTAACACGTTACAGCTAGGGTACAGTTAGGTAATGTTTATGGTACAGTTAGATTAAGGTTACGTTATAATTAGATTACTGCGCCCAGGGCTTAAATTCTAACAAAAAAAGTTCCGGAGCCCTAATCAGCACTACCGGTACAACAACTGTACCGTTCCACACCTCCCCCCCCTGCCCCTGTAATCTGCATATTTATATTTGGTACATTAATTGCAAAATTTAAAGCATTTTTTTTCTTTAGCAAAATAAAAATTTTAAATATATCTATCAGCATGTACTTAGCTGTCAACTATTCCACTTTTTAGTTATCACTTCTTCTGAATAGTAAAAATCCGTGCCTATTTTTTATGTTAATTAATTGCAGAATTCTGCGATTAAATAGGGTAACGATTATGATTAGGAAATGGTGTTAACACAGAAAAGGGATAGTTCGCAGCTATGCATTTTTAAGAAAAAATGAATGAAATTTACAGAAATGAATATTTATATGCTGAAGAATGGAACAATGTTTTACAATTTCCTGAAAAATGTGCATATCTTAAACTATAATCATTTCCTTCCGCATAATAATCTTTTGCGGTGAGTCCCTGAAAATCAGATAAAATTAAAAATTTGACAAAGTTATCGGAAAGAATCTATGCTTTTATAGAAAAAGGGAAAACACTGCTCGATTGCTTTCTATCAGAGTAACAATACATGGTAATTATATCTATTTACAAAGGAAAGTGACTTCGTATAGGTGCAGAGAGCCTTAGCGTGGGTACCGTTCATGATACAAAATAAATAGAAAAATCACTAACGTGATTTTTATACTCCTACGCAATAGAAGACAAAAAACCTCGAACAAACAAATATCAAGCTGATGCTTGTTGGATAAAACAGAAAATATTCTTTTCAGGTTAGATATCGAAATAATAAAAAGAAAACCCAGCCAATAAAAAATTATCCTACTGTCACAAAAGAAAATCGAACTGAAAGCAAATTTATTGTTCAGTCTCTTGAGTGGTGCCGTATTAACACGTCGCCGATATAAATTTGAAATAGTAAAACGCGATTTCTGTTTCCCCTTCATTCTGATCATAATAGCATTAAAATGATTTGAAGTGGAATATAATACGTAATTTTAAAAGAGGATTTTTTTTTTCAATACATGAATAAATAAAATTTTAAATGTAATACAGATTGAGCTCGATTCAGTCTAAGCCTAAAAACTGATATAAAAATTGAGACCGTTTTATCTCCATTTCCTACGTGTGTGACACATTACGTCACATATAAGTGTTTTGTTAAAAATAATGCAAAAGCTTGGAGATGGGAAGGAAAGGAAAAGGTAATTTAAGCTTCGGTTTTTCGGAAGCGCTATTGCACTGGGCTCCGGAACCCTGTATTTATACAGTGTAATTTTATATCACACTAGCTGACCCACCCGGCGTTGTCCAGGCCCATCATAATAACCTTAAATAAAACTCAAGTTTGTATGATTTTATATCCTTTGAAAATCTTTTAAATGAACCTAGTTTCGGAAGTTCCATTACCTTCCACAGCCTCTCGTGTGTTCCCAACAAATCTCTTTCCGAACGAACCTGTGAAATGGGCCCCCGCTACCTAAAGCTGTATGTACCGGAAGTGCTCCGCACGTGCCGCAGATAATCGAAAACCAAGTCGAGTGAGCCAAACTTCGTTGTAATCAAGCCCATAGAACCCGAAAAACGAATGCATCATTAATGTTCGAAAATGTTGGTAACTGAAGTCTAAGATAAACTTTCATAATACAGAAAGTATCTGAATTGTAATCTAACTTAAATGAACCAATAAATGTTGAAATCGGTCCCCTAGAACCCGAGGAAAGAATACACCCCTAAGCGGTGGAAGGTTGCTCCCCCCCCCCCCCCCTCTGTAAATTTCACGGACTACTTTTAAAATTAACACAATATTATTTAATAAACGGATGAAATCCCGGGCGGCAAACAACGTAGCTACGCTACTGCACCTAACGAAAATTTTCATACGGATTCGACATTCGTTTTATTCGATGTTAGCATAAATTAGAGGCCCGATGTAATTATGAGCGCGCTAGAGTGCGAAGCCAGCTAGTTTAATAAAATGTTATTATTATATGTTAAAGCCTCGATAACTTGACATCCTCATAAATACGTGTATTTAGTTAATATTATTATTTATACCTTTGCTCTAAAAACTGGATAACTTGAAGATTCATTAATCCGTTTTATTTTCTATCGAATACAAGTTATACGGTTAAACCTTGATGAATCCTCAAGCTTATAAATCTATGTTTTTATTTAAACAATTATCATTGGTCATTGTGGTTAAAACCTTGATAACTCTGTATCCTCATAAAGCAGTGCTTCTATGCAATAGAATATAATTAATTTTCTTTACATCCGCAATAAAATTAAAATAACAAGTTATCCCCAAACGATCTCTCTAAACGCAAAAATCTAGTTACTTCGCCATCTCTTTAAATTTATATTTTAATCAGTTTGATATAAATTCTGTATGATTTCCAAAAAACCTCGAAAAGTCGGCATCCTTAATCATCTGTGATTTTATTAAGTCGAATGTCATTAATGAATTATGTATATCCAATCTTCATAACTTGACATTCTCACAAATTCGTCTTTTTGTGCATCGAATTTATTTAATTTATATATTAAAAGATCAGTGATTCGCCAGTCTTAATAAAGCTTTGTTTTTGCTGAAAGAAGTAGTATTTATTTGTTACTGATATGGAGCACTATAATATCGATAGCTCATCAATTTCATAAATCAGTGCTTTTACTCAATCATCATTAATATTTTATACATAAGCATTAAAACCTCAATAACTCAACTCGTCAGCTACTAAAAGTGTGTTTGTATTTAACTGTAGAATAAGTTTTCAGCGAGATCGCATTTAACGACAACCCAGTTTTTAGCGAGGAAAATTGAATAAAACGTATACCAATAAAAGAAAGTTTCGCTCTGTCTGTGTGTATGTGAGTGTTTGAGTGTCTGTGTGTCTGCGTTTGATGACTAGCAAAATCTACCGCACGTAGAAGTCTGAACGTATCCTTTTTTAGCTCACAGGCTATCAAAGCCTGAGAGCTAATGTGCCCGCCCGTTCTGTATGTATGTATGTATGTATGTATGTATGTATGTATGTATGTACGTACGTACGTATGTACGTAACGCGATAACTCTTGATAGAAACATCCGATTTGCTTCAAAATTTTTTCCTAGGTTCATTGTGATAAGGCGCTTCCCTGATTAGTTTTGGGAGTTCATTGGTTAAGGATAAAGGGGGAAAACGGGGTTAGTCCACCCCCCCCCTTAATTCAGAAAAATGGGTTTTTCATGCAAAATCATTCGATTTGCTCCGAATTAGGTATACCGGTTTATTATGTTAAGGAACATCCCTGATTAGTTTTGGGCGTTCATTGGTTAAGGATAAAGGGGGAAAACGGGGTTAGTCCCCCCCCTTAATTCAGAAAAATGGGTTTTTCATGCAGAATCATTCGATTTGCTCCGAATTTGGTATACCGGTTTATTATGTTAAGGAACATAATTGATTAGTTTTGGGGGTTCATTGGATAAGGATAAAGGGGGAAAAACGGGTTTAGTCCACCCCCCTTAATTCAGTTAAATGTGTTTTTCATGCAGAATGATTCGATTTGCTCCGAATTTGGTATACCGGTTTATTATGTTAAGGAACATCCTTGATTAGTTTTGGGGGTTCATTGGATAAGGATAAAGGGGGAAAAACGGGTTTAGTCCACCCCCCTTAATTCAGTTAAATGTGTTTTTCATGCAGAATGATTCGATTTGCTCCGAATTTGGTATACCGGTTTATTATGTTAAGGAACTTCCCTAATCAGTTTTGGGAGATCATTGGTTAAGGGTAAAGGGTTGAAAAGGGAGGTTAGCCCGCCCCTCTTAATTGAGATAAATGTGTTTTTCATGCAGAATGATTCGATTTGCTCCGAATTTGGTATACCGGTTTATTATGTTAAGGAACTTTCCTGATCAGTTTTGGGAGATCATTGGTTAAGGGTAAAGGGTTGAAAAGGGAGGTTAGCCCGCCCCTCTTAATTGAGATAAATGTGTTTTTCATGCAGAATGATTCGATTTGCTCCGAATTTGGTATACCGGTTTATTATGTTAAGGAACTTCCCTGATTAGTTTTGGGGGTTCATTAGTTAAGAATAAAGGGGGGAAAGGGGGCTAGTCCACCCCTTTTAATTCAGATAAATGGGTTTTTCATGCAGAATGATTCGATTTGACCCGAAGTTGGTATACCGGTTTATTATGTTAAGGAACTTCCTTGATAATTTTTGGGGGTTTATTGGTTAAAGATAAAGGGGGAAGGGGGGCTAGGCCACCCCCCTTAATTTATATAAACGGGTTTTTCATGCAGAATTATTGGCTTTGCTCCAAATTTGGTATACCGGTTTATTATGTTAAGGAGCTTCCCTGATTCGTTTTGGCGATTCATTGGTTAAAGATAAAGGGGGGGCTACCCCACCCCCTTAATTTAGATAAATGTTGTTTTTTTTTTTGCAGGATTATTCGATTTGCTCCAAATTTGGTATATCGGTTTATTATAAGGGGCTTCCCTGATGAGATTTGGAGGTTCACTGGTTAAGTATAAAGGGGGAAACGGGGGCTAATTCCCCTTCACTTATTTTTTTGAGGGGCATTATTCTTTAAAATAAGTGTATAATATACAATTAGTGTGAATAGCTTGTGAGCTCAATGCCATCAGTTTAGCTGGGCACTTTTCTTTTTTATTTCATTTAGTTATTCTCCCATTTCTACATCCCAGTTAAGACCCTTGCTCCATTCTCCTCCCTAGGGTTCCGTAGTTCCCTTGAATTTTTTGTGCGCCATGCATTTTTCACCCTCTAATTTTCTCACCTTCTCAGTGCATAATTTTAAAACTGAGTATTGGACTCTTTTTCCCAGGACCAACACCCTCATATTTTATTTGGGCCCTAGAATAATCAGCTATCCAGTCCTAGGACAGCATTTGCCCAATTTTTGGCGCATTTCTTTAAATTATTATTCTAAGAAATACTAATTCACAACTCTATGGTTAATTTTGAATAATTGAAGATCTAAGACCTTTTAACATATTTTCATGTTAGGGCCCTGCTCTTAACTATCAGTTGGCCTTTTTTGGGCCCTTTATTGTAGCTCCCTTAAAAATGACCCGATTCATTAGCTTTTTTTTCTAAAAACTTCTTAAGTCATCTACCAACTCCATGACCGACAAAAAAATTTCTCACTTCAGCTACCACCAATTTTGAATATTAATCTCCTTCTTGGGGCCTTTGTTGCAGCTTCTTTAAAAACGATCTTACTCTATTACAATTTTCTACTTCACAGTTCTTGCGTCCTACAGCTACTTTAAAACTATTAAAATTTTTTCCTTTGCCCAACTACATTCCAGTTAATATCCTGCCCCCTGGGCACGGTCCTTCTTTATACCCAAGCTACCACCTTTTTTGAATATTAATCTCCTTTTTCGGCAACAACTTACGTTTACTCACTACATCCGTAAATTAAAAATGAAAATCGCGTTACGTTAATCCTTAAATGCGCGATTTTTTATTTTGCTTCGAAAAACTTATATATGATTCTCTGAAAAGTTTATTACACAGGAAAAATAATGAAAAAAAAAAATCAGATACATTTTTCATATAATATGGCAATCTTTTCTTCTGTTGCGCATCTGCAATACAAATAATAACTACTGTTGTGTGGCTGTTTTACGCTAAAATTTTGCAAATCAGTAAATATCCGTTTATTAAATAATATCGTGTTAATTTTAAAAGTAGACCGTGAAATTTATAGAGGAGGAGGCAGGCAACTTCCACCGCGTAAGGATAAATTGTTTCATCGGGTTATAAGGGCCCAATTTCAACGGGAATTGGTTTATTTAACTTAGATTACAATTCAGTTACTTTCTGTGAAAATACTACTTTCTGTGATTATGAAAGTTTATCTTAGACTTCAGTTAACGACATTTTCGAACATTAATGATGCATTCGTTTTTCCGGTTCTATGGGCTTGATTACTACGAAGTTTGGCTCACTAGACTTGGTTTTCGATTGTCTACGATACGTGCGGAGCACTTCCGGCACATGCTGCGTTAGGTAGCGAGGACCCAGATTACAGGTTCGTTCGGAAAGACTTTTGTTGGAAACACACGAGACGCTGTGGAATGCAATGGAACAACCGAAACTAGGTTCATTTAAAAGATTTTCAAAGAATATAAAATCATACAAAGTTGAGTTTTATTTAAGGTTATTATGATGGGCCAGGGCAACGCCGGGTGGGTCAGCTAGTGTGATATAAAATTGCATTGTATAAAATTTGGTTGTATCGTAGGGAACTAGAAAAAGCAAGCAAAAAATTCATACCGCACAGTTTGTTTTTTATTTTTAATTCGATATAGATTTCGTTATTCATATGTCTAACTGTTTTATACGTTTAATATAATATGTTGAAACATCACAAAAAGATTATTATTTGTTAAAAAACCTTGTTTATGTGACTTACATTTTTCTACACAAACAAATTGCAGTAGTAATCTTTATCTCAGTTCATAAAATATTTTTTTTTTAAATGGCAATTGCCCATATCCGTTTATTTTTCAAAAAAATCATGAAAATTCAACAAACTGTCGTATCGGAACATTATTTGTACTATAAAATTTATCAAATAATGATAGTTTTGTGCAAAATGAAAAAAAATAGTTAAAATTCTCACCGATAAGCGAAGTTTTAGGAGCCTCATTATAAAACAGTATGACAAACAGGCAGATTATGGATTCTTAAAATAGTCTGACACTAAAAAATTGAATTTGATTGTTTAGTATCTGAATGAAAATAGCTGTACATTTTATGCTTGTAAGAAATAAAAATGGTTCTATAGGAATGCGTTAGAAAATAGCCAATTTGGATTTGAGAAAATCATTTCAAAAAAAAAAAAAAAAAAGAAAGAAAAGAAAGAGAAAAAAATCACTCCCGGCTCGGCCTGCAGGCACAGGCAGATTTCGAAGTTAAGTACTAATTTCACCAAAAAGGCTAAATCAAGATTAGAGATAAACACAGTTTGACAATTTTTTCTGGTCGCTTTTGACGAGTTTTTAATTTTATTTTTCTGAACTGGTTTTATCAGAATCATGTTAAGGCTGTGTTCTCAACTACACTGTTCAACAAGGTTGATATTTTCTGACACAATGACGTACAGATTTTTTAACGTAATTGTATAAAATTGGCAGACCTACTACAAGGGATTTTTCTCCCTTCGTTCAGTGTTTTTTCCCTTTTGTTGGGAAATTTGGTTCAAACTGTGACAATATTTTCTGAAACATCTATTGTGTTTACAAAAAAAAAAAAAAAAAACGGAAAACGTCTTTCAATTACATAGTTTCCGTATAACAACACCTTCCAATTTCATGCGTTTCCGAACAAAAAGGAATTCAAACTTATGTCATAAAGTTGCCCCTATGGATTTGAGAACAGCCTTAATACGATATTTTTTTCTTGAACCCCTTTTTTGTGTAAGAGTTGGTTTTATCAAAATCTTGCCAATATAAAAGTTGTAGATAATATCAAGAACATTTATAATAAATTTAAGTGGATTTTATATCTTGTGAATTGACGAAGTTATGAATTTTTTTCTTCTTAAAACTCTATTTTTATTGCCCCTTGAGCCCATTTTTAATGATATCAAAAACTTGTTATACATATTTTTTTTTACCTTTTCCTAGAAGTAATAATAACTTTAAACTGATTTGATATGCATTATAATTAAGAAGGTTTTTTTTTCTGTTTTCACAAAATCCTTCCCTATTTCCATCCCCTTGGGTCGATTTTGCCCATTAACGAACTTTACCGAGATTTTCTGCCCCTTGATTGTATGGTATGGCCTTGATCAGGTTGGAAGAGGTTTGTGCAGAATTATGGAAGTTATCGTGTCCATAAAAAAGTGATATATATGGATAGATAGTTAGATAAAGTTTTGAACTGGGGGTGGTTTGGTGTTCTATGGTTTCATGATCGGCGTAGATCTGCAAAAATGTTGGAAAAATGTAATATGTAGTATTTCTTATTACGAAATCTACCTAAAATGTATTACCCTGATTTTATTCCTCTAAATATCTACAATATTCTGCTTAATACTGAAAATCGTCCGAAATTCGTTAGATCCCTAGCTGACGCTGGATACATTCTACGACTACAAATGCAAACTTTATTAACAAGAATGAAAAAAATAATATTAAATAAGAACCAATTTTATTAATATAAAGGAGGACCTAGCTTCAAATTTAAAGAAAAATTCTATTTGCTTACCATATATATCTAATTCGATAAATGCTTTTCTTAAATTTTTAATATCAAATTAAATTAGAATTATTTGAAAAAAATATTTTTAATTTTCTCAACATATATTTTTTAACTTTAGAGTATTATTGATTACAAAGAAACCGTTATTGAAAATTTAAGTTAATACAAACAGAGGAATGAGGATGAAACGTAAAAAGTTCTCAATAAACTTGAAAATTGGTGAAACAATTAAAATTATATATCACGTTTAAAACAAAATGTTATTAGCCTCCGGTACGGTATGCTATTTCTTTCTCCCAGCTTATTTTGTGTCTAAAAAATAACGTTACCTTACAGAGGCTAGCCGTAAAACAAAGCATTACGAATAAATACTGTTTAGAAATTTTTTAAACTTCTAAGCATCGCACATTTTCAATTTTTATACCGTCGTATTGGAGAAAAAAAGTTCTTTTAAATGCATTTTGTTTGAAAACTGTATCTCCATTTATTTTTGGAATATTAATTTTTTTGTAGTTTTTAGAGCCATTTGCTTAATATTGGCAACGGAAAAGTAAAGGAAGAATAGTTTTAAAATTGCAATTATATATTTTTGTTGCCATTTTCTCGCAACAACCGAAAGAAAATGTAATTAAAATACGTACTATTTTGAAAAAAAAATATATAAACGAATGATTTCTGTTAAAACAATGGAGCTATTATATACTATATTTAATTGTAAGTATCTATGAATCATTAGATCGCCCTTTTTTTTTTCTTGAAAGACGGAATATTTTTTTGCATTTGTGCATTATTTCGCGATAGTGATGTGCTATGCATGCTTTACTGCAGATGTTTAAGAGTAGATCGTAAATGTGGAATTCTTAAGCGGATGCGAATGACGTCATTTTACATAAAATAAAACGTGTGCTTTAAGTCTTAAAATTGAAATATGTTTTGTACTGCAGTAGAGTCCCGCTTAACCGAGTTATTTTCTTCTGATGGACTGGTGGCTTCTATTATTATGAAACAGCCATTATAAATGAAGTGTTAGGGGAAGATGAAAAAGCAGACGTCAAAAAAAAAAAAAAAAAAAAAAAATATATATATATATATATATATAGCCATTTTTTTCCACCATTCCGACCAGAAAATCAGAGTTCAAGCTTTTACGGCTGCTCTTTCATCTTCACCTAACACTTCATTTATAATGGCTGTTTCATAATAATAGAAGCCATCAGTCCATCAGAAGAAAATGAAGTAATGGAAATGCCGGGGGCGACACTAAATTCTGAAAAAACAGAATTCCTGTTCTCTAGTTTAATATTATTGTATTAAATTTTCAGTTCATTTGTAAACGTAGGTGTATATGATCCAACAATGGCATTCATTATGCAAATAATAGTTTCTCCAAAATAATTTTTTACATTCCGTGTTTAAATGTTTAAATTTCTTAATTAAATCAGAATGAGAAACAGTCCTAATATATTTTTTTAATCATTAACAGTGTTGAATTCATGGGGTGACCCGGGGGAGACATTCTCCCCAGAGAATAAATGTCCCATGGAAGCTTTGAGATTTTGTGTTTTCAATGGTCAAAAAGTGCAAATTCCAACCCCACCCCCATCCCGGAGATCACAGAAATCCCTCACGAAAAAAATGTGTCTAAATTCAACTTGATCAATAAGAGAAAATTAGGAATAATCCAGTTTAATGCCATAATATGCTTTATTTGTATAAAATAGATTTATTAGCACGGCTAAATTGGTATCAAATAATAGCTCTTTTTCGTTAATAACCAAAGAAAATGAAATGAATAAAGAAATGTCCAAACATGATGATTGATTTCTCCTTTCAACTGTTGCATCATGCTTCCGCCATATACGCATATGTTGGCGCAACACTGTCTGGAATAAATAATGTTAGGGTGGAATAAAAATAAACAGCTCTTAAATTTACCATTATCTAGTCAAAAATAAATAAATAAATAAATAAATTACTGATAAAAGGAAGTTAGATATAAAGGATTTTATTTTAATGTTTTTATGCATAAAAATGTCTCCATGAATATTTTAGAAAGTTTTGGAAACAGGGCCGCCGTTTGAGGGGGGCAATACCCCCCCCCCCCCACCAAGGAATTTGATTTTTCGGAAAATTTTCATCAATTGTCAGACTCAAACAAAAATTTAAAAAATGCTCAAACGCTATGATAATTTATCAGATTTGATTACAATAAAAACATATGCATTAAATAAATGATTTATGCATAGAAATTAATAATTATCCAAAACATTTCCTATTCGAACTTTCTTAAGGTGAGATATATATCGTACTTTGCCTAATTTAAAAAATACATGAGAGAAATTTTCTTTTATCAATTGCTTCTCAGCTGTATACAACTTGCCCCTGATGGCTAGAAATTCAGGTGTATTTTAAGAGTTTTTTAAGATAGTTTTTTTTAGGAGTGGAGGAGGGGCGAGTATAATTCAAGTTCTTAATTATCCGACTTTTTTACTTTTTTTGGATTATTAGTGTCACATTATATTTACTGCAATCATTGCAATGTTATCAAATTATTTAATTATTTGCTTTATTAAATTATATTATATATGGTACACTCTAAATAAATTTCAACGCCTAGGAATGGAGTCTGCGAGCACCCAACAAAACAATTTCTTCAACACAAAACCGACAGACTTCCACCAAACCCCAAAGTAAAAGAAATTGCTCCATATTTTAACACGTTTATAATAAAGTGTTGTATAATTTTATCCCTTAAGTACAGAAATGAACACATAGGTATTACTATGAGCCACCATTAATAGTCAAATCTATAGTTTTTCATTTAAAAAATATTCAGGACTTCCTTGTTAAAAACCAGATCACACCAACTCCGACCGAAAGATATAAAGCACAATCCGAAAAACCTAAAGTGTACAGTCGTGGGAAAAAAAAAAATTAAACACCCCTACTAACTCTGAAAAAATTATCGTAGAAGAAAGTTACTGGTACCGAACGATTGGTAATAAAGTCTACTTTTAAATGATGTATATAAAATTTGCTTAGGGGGCCATCTAAATCTTAAAACGAACCATAACTTTGTTTTTTTCAATAGCAGTACACAATTCTGACAGCATAAATGAACTCTACACCCTTCAATTAGCCTAAAAACAAACTTCTATGATATTCGTACCACAAGTGTCCGATAAATTAAGGAGTGGGGTTGCCCCCTTTTCCCCCTTTATTCTTAACTAATGAACCTCCAAATCTAATCAAGGCTGCTCCTTAACATGATAAACCGGTATAGCAAATTTGGAGCAAATCGAATAACTCTGCATGAAAAACCCATTTATCTAAATTAATAGGGGGTAGCCCCCCTTCCCCCCTTTATTCTTAACTAATGAACCTCCAAATCTAATCAAGGCAGCTCCTTAACATGATAAACCGGTATAGCAAATTTGGAGCAAATCGAATAAGTCTGCATGAAAAACCGATTTATATAAATTAAGGGGGAGGGGGTAGCTTCCCTATCCCCCCTTTTTTCTTAACTAATAAACCTCCAAATCTAATCAGGGAAGCTCCTTAACATAATAAACCGGTATACCGAATTTGGAGCAAATCGAATAATTTTGAATGAAAAAACATTTATCTAAATTAAGGGGGGTAGCCCTCCTTCCCCCCTTATACTTAACTAATGAACTTCCAAATCTAATCAGGGAAGTTCCTTAACATAATAAACTGGTATATCAGATTTAGAGCAAATCGAATAATTCTGCATGAAAAACCCATTTATCTAAATTAAGGGGAGGGACTAGCCCCCTTTTCCCCCTTTATCTTTAACCAATGAACCCCCCAAAACTAATCAGGAAAGCACCTTTCCAGAATGAACCTAGGAAAAAAAATTGAAGCAAATCGGATGTTTCTATCAAGAGTTACCTCGTTACGTGAATATGTACTTACATACTTACATACATACAGAACGGGCACATCAGCTCTCTGACTTTGATAGCCTGTGAGCTAAAAAGTTGAATTATGATGGTGACGAGTTATTGAGGTTGACATTGTTGGTATATCACCGACCCATATCAATGAGTCTTCTAAGTTCTTTCGGCAAAATGTATGTTTCGGATAAATATCATGTCGGCTATTTGACCTGTCGGCTAATTTTCATGTCTCCTAATTGTCCTGTCGGCTATTTGTCCTGTCGGCTATTTGTCCTGTCGGGTAATTGTCAGGTCGGCTATTTGACCTGTCGTCTAAATGTCCTGTCGGTTATTTGACCTGTCGGCTAATTGTCATATCGGCTATTTGACCTGTCGGCTAAGTGTCATGTCGACTAAATGTCGGCTAAATATATGTCGGCTAAATGTCTTGTCGGCTAAACGTCCTGTCGGCTATTTGACCTGTCGACTAAATGTCCTGTCGGGTAAATGTACGTTTCGGCTAAATGTATTTGTCGGCTAAACGTCCTGTCGGCTAATTGGTGTCTGCTAAATGTCTTGTCGGCTATTTGGTTTTCGGCTAAATGACATAGACCCCGTAACCTAACTGTAACTTATCCATAATCTAACCGTAACCTATCTGTAACGGAAATGGAACATAACCGTAACCTAACCGTAACCTAACCGTAACCTAATTGTAACCTAACCGTAACGTAACCGTAACCTACTTATAACCTAACTATAACATAACTGTAACCTAACAGTAATCTATCTGTAAAATAAACGTAACATGACGGTGCGCTAACCGTAACCTAATTATTAACTAACCGTATCCTAACTGTGATGTAACTATAACCTAACTGTAACCTAAATGTAACCTAACCGTAAGTTAACTGTAGCCTATCGGTAACCTAACCGTAACCTAATTGTAATCTATCCGTAACCTACTGTAACCTATCCGGAACCTAACCGTAATCTAACTGTAACCTATCCGTAATCCTATTTGTAACCAAACTGTAACGTAACTGTATACCATCCGTAACCTAAGCGTAGCAGAAACGTAATCTAACTGTAACCTAACCGTAACTTAACCGTAATCTAACTTCATCCTAACCGTAACGTAACCGTAACCTACTTATAACCTAACCATAACCTAACTGTAACATAACTGTAACCTAACAGTAATCTATCTGTAAAATAAACGTAACATGACGGTACGCTAACCGTAACCTAATTATAACCTAACCGTATCCTAACTGTGATGTAACTATAACCTAACTGTAACCTAAATGTAACCTAATCGTAAGTTAACTGTAGCCTGGCGGTAACCTAACCGTAACCTAATTGTAATCTATCCGTAACCTACTGTAACCTATCCGGAACCTAACCGTAATCTAACTATAACCTATCCGTAATCCTATTTGTAACCAAACTGTAACGTAACTGTATCCTATCGGTAACCTAATCGTAGCAGAAACGTAATCTAACTGTAACCTATCCGTAACTTAACCGTAATCTAACTTCATCCTAACCGTAACGTAACCGTAACCTACTTATAACCTAACCATAACCTAACTGTAACATAACTGTAACCTAACAGTAATCTATCTGTAAAATAAACGTAGCATGACGGTACGCTAACCGTAACCTATTATAACCTAACCGTATCCTAACTGTGATGTAACTATAACCTAACTGTAACCTAAATGTAACCTAACCGTAACCTAACTGTAGCTTGGCGGTAACCTAACCGTAACCTATTTGTAACTATCCGTAACCTACTGTAACCTATACGGAACCTAACCGTAATCTAACTGTAACCTATCCGTAATCGTATTTGTAACCAATCTGTAACGTAACTGTATCCTATCCGTAACCTAATCGTAGCAGAAACGTAATCTAACTGTAACCTATCCGTAACTTAACCGTAATCTAACTGTAACCTATCCGTAACATAACCTTAACCTATCTGTAACTTAAACGTAACCTAATTGTTACCTGAAAGTAACATAACTGTGACGTAACCGTAATCTAACTGTAACCTAATCGTAACGTAACTGTAACCTAAGTTTAACGTAACCGTAAACTAATTATAATCTATCCGTAAATTAAAAGTATCCTAACCATAACCTAACTAGGCTAATCGTCCTCTCAGCTAAATATCCTGTCGTTTAATTTGACTTGTCGGCTAATCATACTGTCGGCTAAATGTCCTGTCGGCCAATCGTCCTGTCGGCTAAATGTCCTGTCGGCTAATTGTCTTGTCGGCTAAATGTCCTGTCGGCTAATTGTCTCGTCGGCTAAATGTCTTGTCGGCTAAATGTCCTGTCGGCTAAATGTCCTGTCGGCTAATTGTCATGTCGGCTAATTGTCTTGTCGGCTAATTGTCCTGTCGGCTAATTGTCATGTCGGCTAATTGTCTTGTCGACTTATTGTCCTGTCGGCTAAATGTCCTGTCGGCTAATTGTCACGTTCGGCCAATTGCCTGTCGTCCAATTGTCTGTCTGCTAAATGTCCGTTTCGGCAAATTGTCCTGTATGCTATACGTACGTTTCGGCTACTTGTCCTGTCGGCTAAATGTACTTGTCGGCTACATGTCCTGTCTGCTAAATGTACGTGTCGACTAAATGTACTTGTCGGCTAAACGTCCTGTCGTCTAAGTGCTGTCTGCTAAATGTCTTGTCGGCTATTTGGTTTTCGGCTAATCGTCTGCGACCGCTAAAATTCTTTGACAGGAAATTTACTGCAGAATTTAAATCAGCATTTAAATATCAATGTCAAGCATCGTGGCTTTATTGGTAGCCTTACCATCCCGAAGGTTTATTCCTGCACTTTTCGAGGTAAATTAATTTTTTTTTAAAATTTAATCCAATGTAAATAACTTTCTAAAAATCAATGAACATTGTGGCTATTATAACTTAGTCTTAACATGATTTGCCTAAAAATACTGGTAATTTTCCTTACCGTCCCATCCTTACCATCCCTTCTTTTTCCTTCTGCCCCTTCTTTAACACACCTTTACGACAATGCTATACCAAAATTTTGTACTAAAAATGCTACATTGTTATTATTTCTTATCGGAATGTCCTGTGGGTACTATGCAAATTCATTATAAATAAAAATTTAGAAGAAAATAGAAAGTTATAGTGGTAAAATGGTAAGGAAAATTAAACTCGCAAGTTTAACTTAAACCCCAGTTAAATAAAAAAAAATAAATTCGCCGGTGATCATTTTTTCTTTATTTTAAATCATTAAGGCCCATCGGATTAAAATGTTATTTTAGCAAGTTTAATTTCACCAGATTTTTATTCCCGAAAGTCAAAAAATTTTCAGAATGTACCATATGCAACGTTAACAACTTTTTGGTAATTTTGGACTTCCTCCTCCCCTCCCCTTACGATTTCTTGTGATATCAATGTCTAAAAATCAATTTTTCATTTTTGTAATTTTTTTTTGGATTGATATACGGATATTGCTATACATTTATTTTTCTATTGATTTAAATGAAGAGAAATCAATAAGATAACACTTTGTTATATGAAATAACTTTATTTCAAATAACACTTAAAAGAAATAGGTACTATTTAAAAGTATTTAATGACTTTTTGCTACATAATGCATTCAGCAGTAATAATGTCTTCTTGCACTTGCTCCCGCACGGTGGGAGACACAGACAGAACTTCTTATAACCAAAACAGGTGGACAACATTCTTTCTCATTTATTTACTAGTAAACACAACAAGTATGATTTCAAGCATACTTCGCAGTTGGTTTCTCGAACAGCAGTTTATATATTTATACACATATGACAAAAGAATAGGAATGCCAAACGTTGGGGTATTCCATATTTTGGAATTAAATAATTTTTCAATCATTTAAGGATTTTAATAATAACTTTGTATTTCCATAAAAATAGATAATAGATTAAAAAAAGATGACATACTATTTTGATGTAAAGAACAAGTTAGAAATAAAAAGAGAAATTTCTGGTAGGATCAAAAATGATAACGTTATCAAAAGACACTCCCCCCCCCCCCCCCTACCGCTAGAGACATCTTACGATATTATGTGCCAGACCCCTCCTCTTCCCCTAAAATGATAACGTTATATATGCACAGCCCCTCAGATGTAGGCAAAAAAGCCTATCCGTTACCTCATTCATCATTGTATGTTTCACATGAGTTAAATTCAGTATAATACGATGTCAGATGTAGACAAAAATAATACCTCATTCAACGCTACATATTAATAAAGAAAACGGAACGTTGACAACAGAATTACTATATATGATAATTATATATGTTTTAATAGTTTGATTTTTGGGGAAAATTAATTTTTTTTAGTAACTTTAATTAAGAAACCCGTTTAGACTGATAAACGCGTAACTATTGCCTTTTCGTTTTTTATTTCTTGCTGATTAATCCATTTGTAGTTCAGCTACAGTAAAATCTATTTAAAAAAAATATATTGAAATCGCCGAAATAGTTCGCGAGAGAAGAACAGGGGAGAGTGGGTCACATGTGAACAATTTTTATAATTTTTTTTTATTATTTCTCAAAATTATGAGTTATTGAAACAAAAATTTATTTATATGAATATTTACGCCTTGTTTGTTCTTTTGATGAAACTTTTGGATTTATTTATCAAGAATTTCTAACTTCATCAAATTGTCTAAATTTGTTCACATGTGCCTTAGTGGAAGGGTAGTTGTGAACATACCTGGGGCACATGTGAAAACATGCATAAAAAAGACAAAAATATTTTTTTGGGAATAAAAACTGTGATAAAAACTAATTAGATACCATCTCTCTAGTTGTGTGAATAAATCAATAAATATTTCAACATAGATACAAGAAATTTTTCGTAAAATTATGCACAAATATAACTACTTCTTTTCAGTCAAGCATAGCAAAACTATGTTACTTTTAAATAAGTTACGGGATAATTCTGTTATTGTGTTTTTATTTTTTTCTAAATGTTATGCAATGTGTATAACAAAATTGTGCATCATCATTTTAAAAATTGGTAAAATTGTGATTTAAAAAATTGGTCATTATCACAGTACTACTTATCACTTTTTTTGGCCAATTTAATTTTACTTTCTTAACATAAAATACCTTACAAATACTTTAATAAAGGGCTAAAAAAAAAAAAAACCCGTTTAAAACTGGAAATCATTAAAGAATAACAAATAAACATATTGGTTTTTACAGAAAGCCACCACTTTTAATTGTTATCTAACTTCCAGTAAATTAAAATTGTAAAGCAATCCTAAAAACATTGAATTTATTGTTTAATGTTTGACAAGGATAATTAAATTAAAAGAAAATTGCATTCACAGACTTAAACAATGCACTTTTGAACTGTTCACATCTGCCCCCATATGTTCTGTTCACAAGTGGCCCACCTACTAACTTAATCCTAACTTATAAAAAAAGATATTTTTAATTGAAATAAGGAAACAAATTTTTTTGTAGACTTACCTAATTAATACCACTATAGAATGCAATGCTGATATTCTACTTTAAAAAATGTCTCGAATAAATTTTTACTTCAATAACTTTAGAAGATTTTTTTTACTTAACACCTTCTAAAACAAATTACAACTACCAGATATCAAAATGGCTCATTGTTCTGAAAATTCAGCCAAAAGATGGTACCAGTACTGCCATATATTGGTAATTTTTTAATTTTTTTTATTTCAAATTAACTGAGTGAAATATGTACTGTTCACCATGTGCCCCTCTCTGTACTACTTCAATTCCAGTCATTTTCCATACGCGTTTCGTCAACCGATAATAATTGAAAACACATTTCGAAAATTAGTAATTCAAAACCGAATTTCGAAATAATTGAAAACAAAAAGATCATTTACCTTATAGGGAGATTTAAGTCAATCCAATAAAGCACTTTCAAACTAATTAAGTAAATGAGTTACTCACCTGTAAAGAAAAGAAAAATATTATTAGATAAAAAAGTAATACGAACACATACATAGTAAGTTTATTCAACAATTTACTTAGATATAAATCCAAGTACAAATGCGCTACTTACAGATAACACAACCGGTGTGTTTGGTTTAAAAACTGCTCAATAAATAAATAAATAAAATAATAATAATAAAGATTACTATTGTTCCTTATTGTTATGCTCAAAAATCCGGGTTCGGCTTAGTGTGAGACACTCTTCATTTTTGATTGAATAAGTGGATTACGGCCCTAATTTCCCATGGAAAAATTGTTTGTCTTTATATATACCGTCGCTCTTTACTGTTCTGATTATTAGTTCATCTTGTATATTTACTTTCTTTTAAAGTGTGACGTAATTAATGAATGGCCCCTTTGAGAATATTTCCAATCGATTTATTTTCCAGTTACCCTGTATAGAGTACTGCACGGGTCGGACTTTAAAAGACCCGGATTTGAAAATCCTGCTTAAAGCCAACGCAACCCAAACCCAACAACAAAAAATTTCGTCAACCCGAAACCAGACACGAATTCGACACACTTCAGCCCGAACGAGAACCGAGCCCGAAATATTCAATCTTCAACCCGAAGTAATAGGAAATTAATCGGTATTTTAATACAGTTATGGAAAAGTAGTCTATAGCTTTATCTTTAATATCAATTTTATCTTTTTTATATAAAAATTAACACATATACACTATATATAAAAAAATAAATAAAATTATACACATAGACATACTCATTAATATTCAAATATATAGTTTTTCATTTCAAAAAAATGTATAGGACTTTCTTTTGCGAAAGCAGGTTAAACTGAAGCAGTCCCGAAATAGTCAAAACCCGATCCGAAACTGATCTGAACCCCAGACATTTAAAGTCAACCTGACTCGCAACGAAAAGAAAAATTAACATCAACCCGACCTGAACCGGATGGCGGATCAAATCGCCTTCGGGTAAAATCGGGTTGCTCGTCCCAGTGCAGGACTAATCCTGTATACCAACTCAGCCTAAAATAAAATACTTTATTCGGATACTTTAACCTACCAAATGAATACAGAGTTCTCTTTAAATTCTATTTTCATGAACAGAAATATCAAAGTTCTTATAACAGAATTTGAAGTCTTAAATAGAGCAGTTTTAGAATTCTGATGGCTTTAATTTATGTCATGCTTGAAAATTGATTTGACTGCTCTGCCTTGTTTAGATTTTCAAACATAAATCTCAGAAGCTTTTCGTTTGATTTTCTTTATTCCAAAGGAAAAGAGAAACTTCACTTTTTTCTAAAGCATGGGAAAAATCGAATGTGAGTTAAATAAAAAAGAAAACTGAAATTCTACGTTTGCGCATGCTTCGATTCTTGGAAAATGTAAACCGGTCGTAAATTTCCTCTTAAACTGAAGTTTTCAACACATAATTATACAAAAAAGAAAATAAAATCAATATGCGGTTGCTTTAAAGCAGTTATTAACGTGTCAGAAGATTCATCATGCGAAGTTTGGAAAGAAAATGCATTCACAAATACGTGTAAATTTTGAAATTTAGAATGAATAGATCTTTGTCATAGATAATTTTTTTAAAATAGAGTATGATGTGTATTATTGACAAATTTTATTCAGTGCTGTAATAGAAGATACACGGTGGTATATGCAGTATACGTTCTTAACGTTTCTAAAAATCTTCGAATATCATCTGTTTCTCAAGAAAAACAGCATACAAAGTTTGTTATTTAGGAAGCAATCATTGCCAAGATGATATTAAATTTTTCTAGGAAAACATCGATTATGCTTTGTTATCAGTTTTTGAATCTACTTATTTAAAACTGTCAAGATATATCTACCCCGTTTAACACTTCGGGTAAGGCGATATTACCATGAACTAACCCATATATACCTGTCTTCAAATTGGCAGTTACAAAGGAAAAATATAACTAACGACTGCTAATGTCGATATTTTCGGGAAGGGAGGGGGCAATGATCCACAATCACCTCCCCCCCAATCAGAATATTCTGGCTAGCCCTTTTCCTATAGTGTTGTCCTCAGTTTTTTATATACCGGGTGATCCAAAAGTCAGGACGAACTTTAAAAATAAATAATTCGAAAACGAATCAAGATACAAAGATACGGTTTGCGCCAAACGGATGGAAAAGAAAACCGGGTTTTGTGTGGTAACGAAAAAAAAATAGTTCTGTTGGCGATCAACAGATGGCGCTATAGTGCTTTATTGCACCAAAAGATGATTTACAAATGAAAAATTGTTGACAACTTACAACTCAGTTTAATTACAGTTAATTAGTACTACAGTAAATGTTCAATGTGCTGTCCATCATTCAGAAGTACAGCTGTGAGACGAGTCACCACACCGTTCACAGCATTTAGTAGCATTTCTTACATTATGGCAGACACATTTTGGCGGATGGCATCTTTCAGTGCTGCTAGTGATGCCGGTTGGTCGCGGTACACTTTTGACTTCAAGAATCCCCACAGCCAAAAGTCACAAGGTGTCAGATCGGGAGATCTTGGAGGCCATGCTTGATTAAAGTAACGACTGATAATGCGATCCTCGCCAAATGTTGAGTTCATCAAGCGTTGCACAGGCAGAGGAATATGAGGTGGTGCTCCATCTTGCATAAAGGTGACTGTTTGGAGTGCCTGTCGTGCTTGCAGTTCAGGAATAATGTTGTTCTGTAACAGTGCTACATATCGCTGACCAGTGACAGAAACTGTTTGACTTCCTCGAAAAAAATGGACCAATTATGAAATCAGCAGTGAAGCCACACCAGACTGTCCCTTTAGACTGTTGCAAGGGTACCTCAACAAATGCATGTGGATTTTCTGTGGTCCACACTCGACAATTGTGGGTTTTAACAGCGCCAGAGAGTGTGAATTGCGCTTCATCTGTCCAAAGCACAGTGTGAAGCCAGTCGTGCTGCTCTTCCATCTTATTGAATACCAAATTCGCAAAATCTCGGCGAGAGTCGAAGTCAGGAGGTTTCAGTTCATGGTTATGTTACAACTTGTAGGGATACCGTTGCAAAGTTATTCGCAGTGCTCTCCAGACATTTCCATACCACACTCCTGTCTGTCTCGAAACTTCTCGAGCACTGCACTTCCCATGTGCAGCAAACCGCCGACATGGATTGCACAGTCTGCTCCACTGTCGTGGCAACAGCAGTGGCTGTTGAGGGACGTTCACTTCTTTGATGTGACGCCAAAGAACATGTAGCTTCAAATTTCTTCATCATTTTGTTCAATGCAGAAGACGTTATTGGTCATTTGCTATCTCGCATACCCTTCATGTAGCGATATGCTCGCAATGCCGCAGTGGCACTTTCCGAATTCTTATAATATAGTTTAACTAAGAGGGCTTTCTCAACAATGGACAGCATTTCGATGCGTACAAGCTTCGACTACCATTACCTGCTGCAGTTGCTCCTTTTTATACCGTTTGTTGCTTTGCATAATCCTACATCAGAAATCCGACAGCGCCATCTGTTGGTCGCCAAGAGAACTATTTTTTTTTCGTTGCCACACAAAACCCGGTTTCTTTTCCATTCCTTTGGTGCAAACCGTATCTTTGTATCTTGATTCGTTTTCGAATTATTCATTTTTAAAGTTCATCCTGACTTTTGGATCACCCGTTACATATATAGTTAAAAAGTATTTATGACCAATTCGTTTAGCTGCATGGTTGTACATCCGTCTGCCCACGCTCATCTTTCATAAATATGCTTGGAAAACCACGAAATCTATACAATGCAAAAGAATTTATGTAGTGACTACTATGCAAATTGACACCAACGGTGCACTTATTTTCTGGTCAACTGAAATAAGTGGACAACTTAAGAATGTACTAAATATAAGAAAAACTATATTTTATGCTTTTTTAAAGAAGTAAACGTACACAGTTGTACAATACCCATGGGTGGTCAACTTAATAGATTTACTGCATACGTTATACCTGGAAAGAATGGGATACATACAAATTTGGTTACGATTTTATCCCTGAAAAGTCCCCTTCCCAAACATCTACGGTGAGTGGTTCTCATAATTTGTTGTTAGCCAGCATTAATTTAGCAAGAGAATTCTTCAAACTAATTTGATATTTGCTTAAAGAGATAAAAATACATTTAAAAGGGAAAAAAAACTTTATTTATTCAGATTTATTAAAAATAGATTTAAAAAATACTTTTATCATTTTAATTCTTGAGAATGTTGCGGTCAGAGCAATGAAAAACATGTCAAATCTGATTAAATAAATGTATTTTTTTTTTTTTTTTTTTTTTTTTTTTTTTTTTTTTTTTTTTGCTTTTAAGAGGTCTTAGGACTCTTAAACCTTCATAATTTTCGAAATTTGTATTTTTTTAGAGGTTAAACTCCTATCTTTTCTGAACATTTTAATATAACAATTTCCTTGAAATTCCTATTAGAACAGAAGTTATGGCTTTTAGAATTATTCCCGCAATGCTGAAGCAATAGCTGAAGCGGCATTTCCGAAACTTAGAAGTCATTTTTTCACAAATGACTTTTTTGGGCATAATGCGCACGATACCTCAAAAACTTCTGAATATTTTTTTCATGAAATTTTCACAACTGTTTTACAGTCACAAACTGTTTTATGTTAATCTGTATAAACTGAACCTAAAATTTCATTTTTATTATTAAAAAAAAATATTTTTGTAGGTGATTCTACTGTTAAAATTTTCTAAATTTTCTATTAGCTAAATACAACTTTGCATTAAAAATATAAAAATACTACAAATTTGTTTAGATTCAGGGTAATTATTACAATCTGAAGTGTAATTGGGAACAAAAAATTTCAGTCTAATTACAATAATTAAAAAACTATTTTGTAATCCTGTGCGCAAATTGTCATACCAATTTTCTGCCCAACAAATGTCTGATAGTTTGGAGCCACCTATAAATACTAATTCTACATCTTGCGATTTTTTACCCAACTTCCAAGAAGGGTTATGTGTTTCACGTGTATCTGGGTATGTGGATTTCTTTATACCCTCGAAACTTCCCAACGGCTGGATGGATTTTAATGAATGAGGTCTTTATCGATTCGTCTTAACCGTCCGATGGTTATAGGCTAGGCTTTGTTTTCACAAATTCAAAATGGCGGCCGTAAAATACAAAATGGCGGTAGAGACGAAATTTTTTTATACGCACCCTGCTGAGTAGTATAATCATTGGATAGGTCTTTCAAAATGAAGACGATGTTTCCTTGACTATTTTACAGTCAGAAGCCCTGTTTAATAAATTAGTAATCCGTTTATTAAAGTAGTATCCGTTTAGTAAAATTATTAGTCGCCATAACTGACATTTATTTTTTTTTAAGAGTTACATTATAGAAGTTGACCTTATTGCTTTTTCGGAATAGAATATTGAAAAACATACGGATGCAAAAAAAGATAACGAACCTCGAGTTATTAGTCCCCGATATGCTATTTTTTTCAGGTAACAATTAAAGTGTCGCCCCTAAACAATAGCGTTACGTCACATACTTTCAGCGTAATCATAGATAAATTCCGTTCTTGACAGGTTTTACTTTATTAAGTTCCACTCGATGAAGACTAAGGAATAGCGTATGGTACGAAAAGAAATTTAAAAGAATTTGTGCATCTTGAAAAATCGGGACTTTTTGGCGTTCCGCACTGTGGTTGCGCGGGATGGGTCTTTGAAACCCTGAAAATCGGGACATCTGGCAATATTATTAGCCCCTTGTATGCTATTTCTTTCACCTAGCTAATAAAGTGTCGCCCCTAAACAATAACGCTATGTCACATAAGCCAGTCGTAAAACGAAGCAGATGTATCATTGTACGGTTAGATACTGATAATCTATACTGCAATTTTTTAAACTTCTAAGCATCGCACATTTTCAATTGTTACACCCTCGTATAAGGGAAAGGGGTACTTTTAATTGCTATTTGTTTGAAAACTGCATCTCAATTTATTTTTGAGATATTCATTTTTTTTGTAGTTTTAATGCCATTTCTGTAGAAAATAAGAGAAAAGAGTTGGAAAAGAGTAGATTACTATACCTTTTTGCTTCCAATTTCTCATAACAACTGAAGAAAAAAAATTGTAATTAAAATACGCGCTATTTTGAAAGAAAAAAATTATGGCCATCTTTTTTTCCCCATTCTGACCAGAAAATCAGAGTTTTAAATTTTTACGACTGCTCTTTCATCTTCACCTAACACTTCATTTATAATGGCTGTTTCATAATAATAGAAGCCATCAGTTCATCAGAAGAAAATGACTCGGTTAAGCGGACTCTGCTGCAGTACGAAACATATTTCAATTTTAAGACTTAAAGCACACGTTTTATTTTATGTAAAATGACGTCATTCGCATACGCTTAAGAATTCCACATTTGCGATCTACTCTTAAACATCTACACTAAAGCATGCATAGCACATCACTACTGCGAAATAATGCACAAATGCAGAAAAAAGATGCCGTCATTCAAGAAATTCGACGAAAAAAAAAAAAAAAAAAAAAGGTTATCTGATGATTTATAGATACTTAAAATTAAATATAGCTTATAATAAATCCATTCTTTTAACAGAAATCATTCGTTTATATATTTTTTTCAAAATAGCACGTATTTTAATTACATTTTGTTTCGGTTGTTATGAGAAAATGGCAACAAAAATATATAATTACTATTTTGCAACTATTTTTCCTTTACTTCCTACAGAAATGGAGTACTTCCGTTGCCAAAGCAAATGTCTCCAAAAACTACAAAAAAATTAATATTTCAAAAATAAATGGAGATACAGTTTTCAAACAAAATGCATTTAAAAGAACTTTTTTTCCCAATACGACGGTATAAAAATCGAAAATGTGCGATGCTTAGAAATTTAAAAAACTGCTATAGAGTATTTAATCGTACTGCTTTGTTTCACGCCAGGCTTCTGTAAGGTAACGTTATTTTTTGGAGACTACACATAATAAGCTGGGAGAAAGAAATAGCATACCGTACCGGGGGCTAATAATAATATATTTTTCCTCATCGGGAGACACTAAATTCTGAAAAAGCAGAATTCCTGCTTTCTGCTTGTTTATTTTTGTTACTTTATAATGATTAAAAATGAAGAAAATTGTAAATAGCGTTTATTTAAAAAATAAGTATGATTCTAGAAAGCGATACTGAGACAAAAAAAAGTTTTCGATATAGGAATTGGAACAATCACAAAAAAAAAAAAAAAAAAAAAAAAAAAAAAAAAAGTGTTTGGTATGGAAGATATTTCAGAAACCTCGTAATATGAGTCAAATATTTTAAAGGTAAAAATACCATGAGCGCTTTTCCGAAATTCCCATTCGTATTTTTCCATTTACGTAAATTTGATTTTAAAAAATTTCTTTCGACCTCTCCCTTACGGATATTGAAATTTTGATCGTAATGCTATGTATAGCTTTACAAAATTTAAAAGCCTAGAAAACAAACGTTATTTTTCAAGCTTTTTGTATCTTTTTAATGACTTAAAAAAATAATCCTTAAAAATTAAATTTGCTATATAAAAACAGGTAAATAAATTGTTCCGATTCATAATTACAAATAAATATTTACCGATTGTTTCCTATTTTAGCAACATTTTTTTAAATGATAAGCTGGAAAGCTTTTATAACTTGGATATTTTCATCTCTAATTTCTACCTACATTCCACAGAGTTGTCCATGACTTTGAATCATCTGTTAACAACACATGCTAATAGTATTTTAAATAATAATAATAATAATCAGGGGTCTGTCCAGACATTTTCTCCAGGGTCCTGTTTTTGTGAAATTGTGAACAGCTTTTCACATTTGTGAAAAATCTAGTCATAATATTGTGAATTTGAAAATAATCGTTATATTCAGGTTCTTGTTTATACATTTTGTAAAAAGATTATGTATGTAAAATACACATATTTTCTTTACATAGGTAAAAGTCACAGGTCAGATTTTACTTTAAATGATTAAATTTGTCAAAGAAACAGCTTAGAGATGGAAAAAATTTGGAAAGGCTTATTTTTAAGATAAAAAATTTTGTGAAGGGTCCTGCTTTAAGGTTACATTTTTTGTGAAGGGTCCTTTTTGAGATAAATTTTTTTGTGGAGGATCCTGTCTTGAAGTGAAAATTTTTGTGAGTGGTCCTTCAATTGAAATTAAAATTTTTGTGAAGGGTCCTTTAAAGGACCCAATTTCTTGCTAAACAGATCCCTGATAATAATAATAATAATAATAATAATATTGTAATTTATTGTAATAATACATAATATATTATATTATATGTAAATTATATACAATATATATATATTATATAAAGTATAATGTATAATACATTAATATAATAATTAATTAATATATATAATATATTAATATAAAAATTACCTTTTCACTAATATTTTCTTAAACCATTATTCGAATCTTGAAAATGATTATGAATGTGGCTGTTAATATGTCGGAACTCGCTAATAAGAATTTTTTTTAAATCAACTTGCAAGGGTTAAATGCACTTAAAATGATCTAAAATTTCGATTACTTTGAAACTATTGAGACTTGAAACTTAAAATTTGACATGTAGGATTTTTTAAAAGATCCAAATGCTTTTTTTCAGTGAAATAGAAAGAAATTGTTCTAAATCGCGTCTTTAATACGATTTTAATTAAACTTTTGGAAACATTTAAAAAAAAAATACATGTTAGCTATCAATGTATTTAAAAATAGCAAATAAATCCTTTGTGCAAGAATAAAAGGCAGGAAAACCAACGTTTAAAATTATTAACGTTTATTATTTGTGCATTTTTAAACGTTGGTTTTCTGCTTTTAATACAAATGTATTGCTTTTGTAGATATAACTGCTATTTTATTACTACAACTTATCAATTCAGAGACAAAAGAATATGAGTATTATTTATACGCTTATATTACTTTCGATATTGTTTTCATCATTTTGTACATTTTTTTTTATAATACCCTTTCGGAAAAAAACTCTCATATCATTAAATGTATTTATCAATTTCTGCATATCTGTTTCAAGACATCTATTTTCTAATGTCT
Source organism: Maratus speciosus (assembly GCA_963932465.1). Taxonomy (NCBI): domain Eukaryota; kingdom Metazoa; phylum Arthropoda; class Arachnida; order Araneae; family Salticidae; genus Maratus; species Maratus speciosus. The sequence continues at coordinate 89,417,369 of OZ010786.1, read as the reverse complement.
GCTCAAACAATAAATCTTTAGAAAAAATTAAACTTTAGTATTTAAAAACCCACTAAACAAAGAAAATATATCAGTGGAAAGAGAAAAAAAAAAAGCTTTTTACTTTGCAGTTTATTTTTGTCATTACTGAGTTTTGATTTTTTTGCTTCACACTTTCTTTCATTTACTCCCTCATTCTTTGTTTTCCCCTCGCTCTCACATACACATATATACAGGATATACATAATTAATGCTCAACATCTCAGACCTGTTTGCAGTCGAAACTATTCCTAAGAAAAATATTAAATTTTGTATGTGCATAAATAAAGGAACGCGAAAAACATTTAACAAAAAAAAAAAAAAATAAATAAATAAATAAAAATAAAATAAAATAAAATAAAATAAAATAAAAAATTGCAACCAGAGGGAGCTTTCTGATAAAATTTTTGGGTACTTTTCGGTTAGCCGGGCGCCAGTGTTATATATATATATGTATATACATATATATTTATACACATATATATGTGTATACCTATATATATGTATACCTATATGTGTGTGTGTGTATATATATGTGTATCTATAACACTGGCGCCCGGCTAACCGGAAAGTACCAATTTTTGTTTATATATGCAAATTTTAGTAACCACTTAATGTATCAGATAGCGCACAATGAAAATGTTAAAGAAAAAGGCGCAATTAATCCCTTGTCAGTCTCACGCCTTTTCCATGGAAAATGTTGTACAATTTACAAGAGCGTGCCTTACTGGTGGAACTTGTTTTTTTTTTTTTTTTTTTTTTTTTTTTTTTAATGAAAATGATTATGCACACCACAGTAGTTCAGCAACAAAAATTTTTAAAATGCAGATTTCAAAGAAACATAAGGAAAATGTGTTCGTAAAACTCTTATGGAATGTTAAATGTCTAAAACCTAACATTTTAAAGATTTTGGCCATTGCTTTGAAAGTAATTTCTCCAAAAATAATTTTCTTTAAAACAAACAAACAAAAAAAACAAACAAATTGTTTTTCGTGTTGATGTTGCATATTTTATTCAGTAGACAAACTTTATAATGTACTTATATTTCTTTTTTTAGAATTATAATTTTTATGAGCTTCGTCGAAAAACTAAATTTATATTAACTTTCTAAATTAATTTATTAATTGAGTTGAAGAGTTTAGGTAACTGAAGATATACAGGGTGACAATTATTGAACTATATGCAATAAAACGCAAATTATTTAAAAACTACTGAGTGCACAAACTTTATTCAACATGTAAACGTCCCTACAACTATTCGGATTTAGGTATTGACATGTCCGATATGGCTGCAATCATTGGCTACGATGTGGCGCAGACGAATAGTAAAATTCTGCATGACCCGCTGAAGTGTCGTAACATTGATGCTGTCGATGACCTCCTGAATGGCATTTTTCAGCTGAGATAAGGTTTTGAGGTTATTTTTGTATACATTGTCTTTAATGCAGCTCCACAAATTGAGTCAAATGTGTTCAGATCCGGAGAATATGGCGGCAAAGCGAGGTTCCATTCCAGTGGCCTGTGGGTACCCCAGTAGCAGAATACGGTCCCCAAAATGCTCCTTCCGAACATCAAACATTTTCTTGGTTCGATGGAATCGAGCTCCGTCTCGCATAAACCACATCTTGTCGAAATAAAAGTCACTTTGGATAATGGGGGTGAAACCATTTTCCAAAACCTTCACGTATCGTTCAGTAGTCACCGTGCCGCCAATGAATAGCGGACCGCTTATTCCGTGACTGGACAGATCACACCACACAGGCATCCGTTGAGGGTGGAGAGACTTCTCGATCCCGAAATGCAAATTCTCAGTCCCCCAATTGCGCCAATTTTGCTTATTGACGAAGTTGCGTACAAGTTGCGTGCGCATGCTAATTCCCATCATGCCCTGAGGCCAACCACGAAGTTTGAACTTCATCATGCAAACCGTTCAGAAGTTATGACGGTTTAATTTCATATAGTTCAATAATTGTCACCCTGTATTATGACAATGCTAACGATTAAATTTTTTCAACCAATTCATAAATTAATTTTAGTCGTTTGTGAAAAATCCACGGTTAAGTAAAAAAGTGGTCAAAAACGGACAACGGTGGGGAGGAGGTATATATTTTTTACTCGCGACCAGATTCTTTCCAATTTGTGGAGCCCTGTATATGAGGCCTTCAGAAGACAATCCGACTAACTCCATTTTCAGTGGCGTTTTTTTAAACAAAGGAACATTGAAAATTTTCTATATATTTATACCGTGATAAAAAGTTACCCTTGATTAAAAGAAAATTAATGAGTTCAATCAAAACATCACCAGAAAAAATATTATATAGATACAATATTTGTATAGTTACAATAACTTTAACTGTTTATACTGAACATTTTCATTTGATGGAGTTAATCGATTTGTGCACTGAACGGCTCATATTTCTATCAAATATTAAGTAAAGTTCACTAGCAGAAGCAATGTCCACTATCTCTTTCAAACACCGGCCCACGGGGAAAAAAATCCTGAAGGGCTTAGAGATATGATTATGAAATACTTTCCAACACACTCAGAAAACTGTATGTATAAACACAAGCTGTAACAAAATTTCACCATTTAAGATGAAAGATGAAGTCTAAGTAAACAATTCGGAAAACCCAATTTCAACAATTATCATCTAGTCGGTAAAATATTCAAATCAATTTGTGTAGCCCTGTATATGATCTACAGGTTTAAATATATACTACATAGCATGTAAAAATTGAATTCAGTTAGGAAGTGCATAACACAGTTGAAATTTCTCCTTCAACAATTTCCATCAATAAACGGAAATGAACTCAAATCTTTTGTACAATCCTGTATATATGATCTGTAGACTTTATACACACCAAATAATAGGCAAAAGGTTAGTCAAATTTTAAAACGCATACCACAGCCGAAAAAGCATTTTCAGCAATTGTTGATCATAGCCAGTACAGAAATCGATTTGTTTTGTGTGTCCCTACAAAAGAACGATAAATGGTACGCACATTCTATCTTATAGTAGACCTCTTGTGGTTCACCTCAGTGATGTATATCAATTTCAATATTTTTGAAATAGTGTAGCATCATTTAAATACTCTGCAAAGATTTTACCCCATAGATCATACAGTAAAGGAATTCTTTGGAGTGTCCTTGTAAATGCTACACTTTTCATTTTCATTGCCGAACAAGCCATGGTAAATCTGAATAACATCTATCAATTATATAGAAATCCAAGTATATTTACGCAAGTTAGAGCACAGCCAGGCAGACAGACGACCAGACAGCCAGACAAATCGAATTCAAAAACACTTTCGAACTACGGATGCCCTAAAATGGACTGACTGTTTTTAAAATTCAATAACCTGCAAATGGTGACAGCTATCGACAAAATTCTTGCAGGAGGATTATGTAAGAAATCAGGAGATTTTAACTGCGATCCTCAGTTTTAGTTCCAAATAGCAACGATAGATGACGCTGCAAGCAATAAGCGCTGAATCAAGGCACGATTTTTTGGCCTCTCTCTTCTCCCATCATTGATGTGAAAGGAGGGTAAATATATGGCGTGTGTCCCGAAAAACAAGATTGTGTTGGCGACTGAGACCCACTCCATATATTTAACCTCCTTCTCTGGCACTAATGCTGAGAGAAAAGCAAGGCCAAACAATTTAATCTCAATTTAGCGACTACTGATTGCAGCATCATCCTATCCCTGTTATTTGGAACAAAAATCGGGAATAGCAGCAAAAAATCTCCTGACATCTTACATAAACCTCCTGCGAGAATTTTTTTAATGCTGTAAACCATCCACAAGTTCCTTGACTTTTAAAATAAATCAGTCCATTTTAGGACACCCGGTATATTGAAAGTGTTAAAAAGGAAATTTGACTATTATCCTGATACAAATGTGAAAATTTTAACCGATTTGGACGAAACATGGCATAACTACGCTTTAGGAGCCGGCAAAAAATACAGACCACCGGTTTTTTAAATCGAGTTTAAAAGAGGTGAAATATAGGTAAAACACTCTAAAATCCCTTTTGCACCAGTATTCTTTTAAAATTATTACAGCTTGAAGCAAATAAATACAGAAGTTACTGTTAACAAAGTAGATGGTTGCTAAGAAAATGTTCCAAAATCACGATTACTCACGAAATAATGCAAACTAGAATTTTAAAATTAGATGAACAATTCTTTTTACTGTTTGTTTTTGGAAAGCAAAACCCTCCGCATTTTTGCGCATGCGTCAGGTCTGGTTTGATTTTATCAAAATAGGGATGAGCTGCATTTGTTTAACTGCGTTTGGCAGAGCGGCAATCTTAGGGTCAACGTACAAGTGAACGCCGAAGTAGAACTTCGGAAAATACCCATCTCAGCGTAACACCCTTTTGAAGAGTAGAATCGTCTCGGAGTGCTAGGCGCGGCTTTCGAAAACGAACCGTAGGATCGACGTGATTGATAAAAACATTCTTTTAAAAATTGCTATTTAAAAAGGTGTATAGGAAAAAAAACATTCTACAATCGTATTTTTAGCATGATTTCCATGCACATTTAGACTTAGAAACTTAAAATTTGCTATGAAGATAGTTTTTAAAAATTAGATGTTTGCTACGAACGTTTTTATGTTTATTTATTTTTCTAGGGTTTCGTTCATCTGACGAAACCCTATTCGTCCCACACCTCTGTCTCTCTGTCCGTCACAAAGCCCGTTCTCAGAAACTTTATATATTGGAGACTTAAAATTTTTGATTCTTATAGCTGAACACCTCACAGCAAATAACAATTCATAAAATTTCGAAAAAGTCTGACATTTACCCCTCTGGGCTCTAACTTGTGTATTTCAAGCAATTTTTCTAACTCAGCCCCTAATTAAGTTGAAAACTTGAAATTTTGGATTCTTATAGCTGAACACCTCACATCAAACGACAAATCATAAAATTTTGAAAAGGTCTTATATTTACCCCTCTGGGCTCTAACTTGTGTATTTCAAGCAATTTTTCTAACTCAGCCCCTAATTAAGTTGGAGATGTAAAATTTTGCATACTTATAGCAGCACAATTGCGATCACACGAAAAATCATAAATTTTCAAAAAGTCTTATATTATTTACCACTCCGGGCTCTAACTTCTCTATTTTTTAGCAATTTTTCTAACCCCACCCTTTTCATCCGGAGTGCAGTTTTCTAACGTTTGTCGACACTCCTTTGAGCCCTCTTACATATTATGCACCATAGCCGTACATACTATAGATGCAATTTTTACCGCCAGAGGGCGCCTACCTATCTCAGGTGCTATGGGCCCGATCCCCTCGACTAATATATCTACGGATAGTTTGTAAAACGGAATTTCGTTCAGATAGAGGCTTGTTTAGAATAGAATGCGTCCCTTGGTTGCGAAATGTGGAACTAACGGATTCTGCAAAAGGATAAAGTGTTTTGAAAGGAATATTAAACGAAACCCTCTGTGCGATCTGTGATCACACTTACCCACCTGTTTCATTATTTGGAACTATTATTTTATTATGAAAACCTTCAAACTTGGAGGCAAAAGACAATGAATGTCATTTTTACATTTATTTTATTTTTAAAGTAAAAATTTATTTTTATACTTTTTTTTTCTCTTTATAAACTAGTGTACGGAAAAAAAACTCATAACATCCAACTAATTTATCGATTTATCAATTTTCTTTTTCAAGACATTCAGTACCAAATGTCTGATCAAGCAATAAATCTTTTGAAAAAATTAAACTCCAGTACTTAAAAGTACTCTAACGAAAGAAGTGGGGGAAAAGAATATATATTTTTTACTTTGCACTTTATTTCTGTCATTCTTAATTTTTTTTAATTTGAGCTCTTAGTTTGATTTTTTTTTCTAAAAAAATGTTTGAAGTATTAAAGTAAAGAGTCATAATAGAATAAATGTGAGAAACATTATCTTGATTCTAAATTTATTTCATTTTCGAAAGGAAGAGGAAATTCGATTTTGTGAATAGAAATTTTATGAATTTTATTCGACGACAAAAGAAAATAATATTTCATCTTAAGTATCTTGTATTATTATTATTATTATTATCATCATCATTAATTTGAGGAAAATGTACAGTCGTGGGAAAAAAAAAGTAAACACCCCCTGCTAACTCCTCAACAAATTATCGTAGACGAAAGTTACTGGTATACTGAACGATTGGAAATAAAGTCTACTTTTAAATGATGTATATAAAATTTGCTTAGGGGGCCATCTACATATTAAAACGAATCCAAACTTTATTTTTTTCTATGGCAATACTCAATTTTAACCAGATATTTCAAATCTTCGGTTAAAACTATGCCTAGACACCAAATTCCAAGTCATTTGAATGATAAGTTTTTGAATTATAAACATTCAAAATTTAGTGCTCCTAATGTTAAATTACATTTTCATATTTTTATTTATATCTCCTGAAATTATGCTCCTAATGTGCTAATTTTTTGTGTAGCAATAATATTAATATATCCAAACATAAATACGTTGGATTTGCAATTTTTATAATTTTATGATATGAATTATGAATTATGAAATTAATATTCGAAAAAATTATGAATTGCAACATACAATTTTTTTGATGGATTTAGTTTTATTAAGTCCTGCTTTATGGAAATCCAAAATTTCACAATTTTCTTCCAAGTAGTTTTCAAATTATGCTTAAAAAGCGACAAAAGGATGTTTTAAGGGGCCGTCTGTGATAGAAGTGACCAGATATTTTGAAATTTCTTCTGCTGTCGTGTAATCTAGCAGGCTTCATTGACTGCTTCAGTGGCGCTTAAGGTGCCTTGATCAAAGAGGGGGCTCACTCGGTTAACAATCGAGTACGGAACTTCAATTTGGATACAGCCTTTAAAATACGCTCATTTTAAAATAATTAATTTCTCGGAAACTTTTGGTACGAATTGCATAAAAAAATTTTTTTAGGCTAATTGAAGAGTGTAGAGTTCATTTATGCTGTCAGAATTGTGTACTGCTATTGAAAAAAAAAAACAAGTTATGATTCGTTTTAATAAGTAGATGGCCCCCTGAGAAAATTTCATATACATAATTTAAAAGTAGACTTTATTTCCAATCGTTCGGTACCAGTAACTTTCTTCTACGATAATTTGTTGAGGAGTTAGTAGGGGGTGTTTACTTTTTTTTCCACGACTGTACTTTACAACCATTTAACTCATTAAATCTTTCTTGTCTTACTCCTTAAAGTTCGGGAAAAAATCTGAAATACATCTTTAAAAAATCTTTCTCAAGAAATTTATTATCATCACTTAAAAATCAAATAATATGCTTTATAAAATATTTATAGATCTCGGAATTTGGAATTAGTTGGTGCCGAAGAAAAAAAATATATATATATTTTAAATCAATCCTGAGTCTACTGTATTGAGAACAGACGTGATTCAGTACTTTAATAGTTCACAGCTTTAACCAGCATACGATGCGCTCAACTACACTGTAAAAGAATCTGTCAAATTAAAGAAAGGTAAAAAAAAACCTGTCAATTTTGACGCCAGTGGAAAACCGTTTAATTTACAGAAAATATCTGTAAATTGTTCATTAAAAAAGTTTATTCTGTAAAAATTACAAAATCCATGTTTTTTACAGAAAAAAACTATTTTTTCTTTAAAACAGTAAAAAACATGGATTTTGTAATTTTTACAGAAAAAAGCTATTTTTTTTTCTCTACAGAAAAACTGTTTTAATGAACAGAATATAGATATTTTTTGTAAATTAAACGGTTTTCCACTGCTACCAAAATTGATAGTTTTTTCCGTCAGTAGAAGGAAAATGGGGGTTCTATGCCACCAGGCGTCATGCGTTGAGGTGGAGGTGGAGGGCGTGGCCAAAGATGAGTGACAGGTGGGAGGAGTCGAATGATTGACAGGTTAGAGGAGATAAGAAAGTGATAGACAGGTGGGCGGAGTCGAGACAGACTGGCGCCCGCGCGTCATGCTATAGTAGAGGGGTTAAAACAAAGAAGCGATAATGAAAAGTGTACTGTAAGAGAGGGGTTAGAACAAAGGATAATGTTAATGAATCAATTAAAGTATAATGAATTAATAAAAGTCTACTGTAAGAGAGGGATTAGAACAAAGGAAAATGTTAATGAGGATGATTAATGAAGGAAAGTCTACTGTTAGAGAAAGGTAGAACAAAGATAATGATGAGGTGATTAGAAAAGATCGCATGCAATTAAAAAATACTTACCACGGAGCAGCGTCGAGACACGTCCTACCTGTATGACATCCACCGGGCTAATGAACGAAGAAGCGTGCAACAACCGGTTTCATCTAGATAAGGAGCTTGCTTCTGATTGGACGAGAGACGAACCTAGGGGGTAGCACCATCGCTTTCCCCCGAGGGCATGAACACGAGCGCCCTCTCTCGAGAGGATTTTTAACTCACCTGTGATGACAGCATCATCCTATTTGAACTGACATAAAGAGGTAATACATTTTTTTTTTTTTGAGTTTTAACGAAATAAGTTATAATTATTTTTTAGACATTTGTTAATTTTCAAATCATGTTTTTTTTTGAGTTAATATTTTTATAATCATTTATTCATTTCGATACAAGTTTTTTTTTTTTTTTCAGATAAAGCTTTTTTTAATAAACAAGTTTAATTTTTTTCATTAAGTAATTTTTTTAAGAATACATTTTTTTTAATCTAAAGAGCGTGAATAAGTTTTTGATAATAATGTTTTCTGTTTAATTAACCAAGGGTGGATGTTTATCGAAACACAAGCTGAAAATTAGTTTACCCTTAAACTAAACTCTTTAATTTAGTTATTTCAGTGACTGATGAAGTAAAGTATAATTTTCCAGAAAAAGTGGTGTGAATTGAATATTTTTTATTTTTTTAACATGTTAGTTGTTTTAGAATTTTTTTTTTTTTTTTTTTTTTTTTTGAATTATAAAAAACAATTATTTACTTACTTTTATCAATTAGTATAGTTAAAGATTCGATTTTTTTTCTTAAGATCAGCAGAATTAATTGATTTCAAGACAAGATCTGCTGAATAAATATAGTTAATATTGTCGTTGACATACCGCATAAACTATAGAGAGGTTAAGTGAAAACGTTAACATATTCAAGTTTTTATAGAAATGTCTTTAGAATTACTCATAGGTTTCAAACAGATTAACATATAACTATTTTTAGCTTTCACATAATTTAACGATTAACAAAAATAACATGCATAAACATTGGATAATAAAAATTTTCCTAACTAGTTTAACGTTTTAGAAAAAAAGACTTTCACACATTGAAAACACTTATAAAAATTATTTTAGCAATCTCTCAAAAATATATATAAATAACGTTTAAAAACTTACCTTTTTAAAATCCTGTATATTAGTTCAAGTCACAAGATATATCACAACAAATATTACATTTCAAAGTTCGATATCACAAACAAAATAAATATATAACTTAGGGCGAACAACACTTTATAAAAATAATCAGAAAAATGACATAACTATTTTCTAGAACCTTTAATATTTCTTTTAAGAAAGCAATATTCTAGTTTACCCTGCAACACACTCCCCTTGAAGTAAATAGATTATATCAGTATATCTTCGGAATTTTTTTTTTTTTCCTGCCCAGGTGAAAACTTGATCATTATCAGATCTCTCTCTCGGAGAGGATACATTTTACACAGATTTGCTGAAATAGGTTATTATTGCAAAAGCATAAAAAAATGTGCTTATTTCAATTGCGTTTGAAAACAAAGAATAATATTTTGAACAACTGTTTATATTAAAAGAAAATAATTTTAAATGTGTGAGCTACTGAACTCTTTTCAAATGGAATGAACAAGTTCTTTCAATAGTTTGAATCTTATACCAAAAAAGGTTAATGATAATATATTTTATCATATAGCAATGTAGACAATTAGATAATTGTTTTTTAACTAGTAAAATAAATATTTTAAAAACAGAAATTTTAATCTTTAATTCTTAGTAATATATGTTTTAAAACAAAATTTCTCAACATCTGTAAACAAAATCTTACTTCTTCAAATTGAAAATCCTCATTTAATATCCTGATCTTGAAAACACACTAGCAAACAATTTAGAAGATAGCAGTCCGCAAATGATTTCCGATGTTTTCAGTGTTGTCATATTATTTTGTTTTCAATGACATCATTTTTAGACCCTCTGATTTGCTGAAACTAACATTGCTTTGAACGAATGAGAGTCTTGGAAAATGACGTATAGTTTTCTGTTTACCTTATATGTATGTTTTAAATAAGTAACTTTCTAAAAATTTCGATTGCACGCGCATTATCGAGTCACAAGATCTCCCTTGCGTTTCTTTTGCAAGGCAATCTTTTCATATAGGGACCTTTATCTCACGGTTTCAGACACCCCTCTGATATGCATCTACCCTTAGCTTAATTGGTTGGGGAGAGATGTCGTACAATAAGCAAGCATTTCCTTATCGAAGGAAATATCTGTTATCTACCTCTCTTTCATACAATCTATATTGCAACTCAAGAAATGGGCAGCTGAAAAAATTCATAACTTCTGTTTGCTTAAGGTTAAAAATATAATTTCATGTTCTTTACCTAATTAGAGATTATTAATTTACTTTTTAATTAGGAAAAGCAATTTTCACAATTTATTTTATTTTATAACTTAAAAACAGCTCATTTAATTTATTTTTAAACTAGCAATTTTTTTATTTAAAGAAATATGTTTGGATAAACATTTATAAAAAATAGTTTCAATTTTTAAGCAAAAATAGATATTGTTTACATGACACTTTGTTACCCGTTTTCAGTTTTACTAAGTTTTTAAGTAGAACAACCCTTCGTTTTCTAAAAAACAAAATAGATTTTTTTAGTTATTCTTAATTGCATAGAGGTAACTTTTCAAAAAAAGTTTTTTGAATTAGTATTTAAGGGTTTTTTGCTGAATCTGAAATCGACTTTTAACTAAAGCATTTTAATGATTGACGAAGTAAAGTTTTACTTTCTAGAAAAGTGGTATAAACTTAATATTTAGTATTTGTAATGCGCGAGCTACTGTATTCTTTTCAATTAGAATGAACAAGATCTTACGATAGTTTGAATATTAAACCAAAAAGATTAATAGTAATTTAGTTTAACAAATACCAATGAAGACAACTATATGAAACATAAACTCAGTTTACAAATAAGTTTTAATGTCAGAGCTAATTGAACACTTTGTTTTCCTAATCATAGATGTTAAAAAAACTTTCTTAGGAAAGTTTTTTACTTTGATTCGAACTGAAGATAAAATACTTTCTAATTTAGGATATTTTTTCCATATCTCGTTTTAAAATTATATTTAACTAAAAAAATAATTTATGTTGCATTGTTTTAACAATTTTTCTAATCAAAGAACGTGTATTAGTTTCAACTGATAATAAAGGGTTTATTACCTATTAGCAAAAGAAAAATTAGTAGTCACACTTACATTTAAGTTATTGAAAACATATGATGAACATCTCTGCTGTTGAAAGGATGAAAACTAACATACATACATAGGAATCGACTGATTTATGTTGCACTGGTTGTGATGTATATAATAGATGTGATTATATATTGAAAATGATATATACGATGGTTGTGATGTATCCAAAGTAGTCTTTAAACTAAATTATCAAACATATGAGTGAGGATTGCTACGTGACAAAAATCGCCTTTAACAGTGAATTTTGAGTCAGTTTTAATTTAGAAAAAAGTAAATGGTTAACTTTAATGACATATTTTTAGTTTTGTTGTTAGAAATAATATGTTAAACAAATCACACTGTTTGAAAATATATTTTTTCGAGTTTATTTTCAACAATTGTTTTTTAAATGAAATCACATATAAAACTAAGGAAAGCTAAACTTGTGAAACACAAGTTGAATATCGAGAATGACAGAACATGTTTTGAATTAAGTAATGTAGAATGTGCAAACTTTTGAATTCATTCATTCACAGTAACAAAAAGTGTGAAATTTTAAGTTTAGTTTAATAAAGCAAATAATTAAATTGAAAGATACATTTAAAAAGGATTGTTAAAAGTTTGTTAAAACTTTTTTGTTTTAAGAAATACTAGACAAACATTACACTTAAAAGACAAAATAATTATACATACCTTTTGTTGATTGAAGCAAGCAGACTCATTGAAAATAGCAAGAAGCTAAAAGTCGACGGTGATTTTACTCAGCAGGATGCCGAAAATAGTAGGGATAGATGCCGCAGAGCTTAAAGCCAAATGTCCGGTAAACGGGAGCTACGAAACAGAAGACCTTCACCGACGAAATCCAAGACACGAATGATGTGTGCGGGGTCTACACCCATAGATGAAGGTTACTGATAAGAGATCACGTGACCGCTATCAACCAATCAGAAGCGAGCTTGCAGGTGTGACGTCATCGACTGTCCTGTACTCCCCCATCGCAAACGAGGATGATGACATCGTATGGCAATACCTATAGACAACCTGGCGCCATTTGATTGACAGGAGGCGTGGTGGAATGTCAGGAATGCAGACAGAGTGGCGCCTACCTTCTGCATCATAGTATTTTAGGAAAAATATATATTACGTTGATGTAAAAGACATTATTTTTTAAACTAACTGTTAATATTTTTTGAAATAACATACTTTTCTCATACAAGCCAAAAAAGAATGTTTCAGAACATGTCTCTTATCATGATTAAACATAACTTTAAGCATAGTTAACCATCTCAGAGTATGATTAAACAAATTCGAACATAGCTTTGGGCATGTTTAAACAATCCGAACTATATTTGAACATATCCGAACATGTTCATTCATAACTTTGACAGTTTTTAATCTTTCAGAATTTGAAAAAACCTATTTAAAACTATTTTATTTTTAAAACTTTTTTTAACTTTTTTTTTGTTTAAACTTTTTTAACTTTTTTTGTTAAAACTTTTTTTAACTTTTTGTTGTTAAACATTTTTTTTAATTTTGTTAAAACTTTTTTTTACTTTTGTTAAAAAAAAATTTACAAACTTTTTTTTAAATTTTGTTAAAATTTTTCTTTTACTTTTGTTAAAACTTTTTTTTTGTAAAACTTTTTTTTATAAAACTTTTTTATAAAACTTTTTTTCTTAAAACTTTTTTTACTTTTGTTAAATTTTTTTTTGTTAAAACTTTTTTTACATTTGTTAAAACTTTTTTTTGTAAAACTTTTTTACTTTGTTAAAAAAATTTCTGTTAAACCTTTTTTTTACAAACTTTTTTTAAAATTTTGTTAAAACTTTTTTTTTACTTTGTTAAAACATTTTGTTTTACTTTTGTTAAAAAAAATTTCTGTTAAAACTTTTTTTATATATTTTTTGTAAAACTTTTTTGTTAAATTTTTTTAAATTTTGTTAAACTTTTTTTTATATTTGTTAAAACTTTGTAAAACTTTTTATCATCTTTGTAAACTTTCTATAATTTTTAAAACTAATAAATTTTATACATACATATGTGTATATATAATATATATATATATATAAATATACATATATATACGTATACATATATGCATATACATATACATACATACGTATGTTTTATATATATATATATATATACATACATCATATACATACATCATATATATATATATATATATATATATTTTACACAAGAACCCATACATAAACATTTAACTTTCATATATTTAGAGACACGTAGTCGTGGATATATGCTTTTACTTAAACATTTATATAGATAAATACTACCCTTAAATTTACGTTCATGCAAAAAAACATTATTTTTCTTAAACTGTTAATATTTTTGAAATAACATACTTTTCTCATGCAAGTGAAAAAGAATGTTTCAGAGCATGTCTCTGACCATGGTTAAACATAAATTTAAGCATAGTTAACCATCTCAGAATATGATTAAACATGTTCGAGCATAACTTTAGACACGATTAAACATATATCCTGACAATATTTGAACCTATCCAAACATGGTTAAACATGTTTGAACAAACTTTGAGCATATCCGAACATTGTTAAATATATCCCAACTAACTTTGAGCATGATTAAATATACTCGAACTATCTTTGAGTATATCCGAACATGGTTAAACATGTTCGAACATAACTTTGGTCATGGTTAAACATATCCTGAAGAAAGTGCGAGCTACCGAACAAAATTCATTAAGAAAGACAAACTCATGAATTTAGTAATCACAAGCCAGTTCCAACTTTTAAAAAGCAACTGATTAACTTAATTTGGAAGAACTGTTATAAGTTTTTTTTAAACACTTTGTTAGAAACTGACGAATGAGTTTAACAAATTTTTGGAAATAATAGAGTATGATAATACTCTTAGAGTACATATACTACTTAGAGTATAATAATACATTTGATGTCAGAACATGTTTTGAATGAAATCGTGAATTCATAGTATGCTGAAAACGCGAACTTTGAAATTTATAGTTAGGTTAAATGAAGAAAAGTAAAGCAAATTACTAAATTGAAAGACACATTTTGAAAGGATCGTTATAAGTTTGTTAAAACTGTTGTTGTATTAAACACTATATTAGACAAAAAAAATTACATACCTTTTGGAAAGAAGTTTCCCTAAGCTTTTGATGATTCGAACAAGCAGACTCATTGAAAAGTAGCAAGAAGCTAAAAGTCGACGGTGATTTTACTCAGCAGGATGCCGAAAATAGTAGGGATAGATGCCGCAGAGCTTAAAGCCAAATGTCCGGTAAACGGGAGCTACGAAACAGACGACCTTCACCGACAAAATCCAAGACACGAATGATGTGTGCGGGGTCTACACCCGTAGATGAAGGTTACTGATAAGAGATCACGTGACCGCTATCAACCAATCAGAAGCGAGCTTGTAGGTGTGACGTCATCGACTGTGCTGTCCTCCCCCATCGCAAACGAGGATGATGACATCGTACGGCAATACCTGTAGACAACCTGGCGCCATTTGATTGACAGGAGGCGTGGTGGAATGTCAGGAATGCAGACAGAGTGGCGCCACCATCTGCAAGAAACGATAATGTCGAAGCATGCAGCGACTGACTGGCGCCAGATGATTGACAGGTGTGCGAGGGAATGCAAGGAATGCAGACACAATGGCGCCCTCCTCCACCGCCTACTCCTTTCACATGTCAGGTGATCTTCGCATCCAATCACATACAAGTATTAGATGGTAGAGGGTGATCGTGTTGTCTTCAAGTACGACGTCATCACTTGTTTTGTGCTTTGTCATCAACCATTTCCCCTTCAGTTGATGTCCTGAGCAGGTGCTTCACAGTAAGTAACACCATTTAAATTTTAAGTTTTTTTGTTAGTAATATTTTTATGTATAAAAAATAACAAAAAAAGACATTTTGTTTAAAATAACAAGTGTCTTTCATCACTTTTTCGAATATCAAGTTTAACTTTATCGAATAACACACTACTTAAATTATCACAATTAGAAATATCCACTTAACAAGTTGTTGAACAAGTTTATTGTTCCGACGAATTTAGTCATGTTTTAGCATGATCTAAGCATGATTAGTCATGCTTAAATAATCTTTTTCTGTTTAAAAAAATTAGATTTAAAAATCTATTTAAGTAAAATATTTATCGGAGAAAAATTTTTACTTAGATTTTTAAATCCAATTTTTTTAAACAGAAAAAGATTATTTAAGCATGACTAATCATGCTTAGATCATGCTAAAACATGACTAAATTCGTCGGAACAATAAACTTGTTCAACAACTTGTTAAGCGGATATTTCTAATTGTGATAATTTAAGTAGTGTGTTATTCGATAAAGTTAAACTTGATATTCGAAAAAGTGATGAAAGACACTTGTTATTTTAAACAAAATGTCTTTTTTTGTTATTTTTTATACATAAAAATATTACTAACAAAAAAACTTAAAATTTAAATGGTGTTACTTACTGTGAAGCACCTGCTCAGGACATCAACTGAAGGGGAAATGGTTGATGACAAAGCACAAAACAAGTGATGACGTCGTACTTGAAGACAACACGATCACCCTCTACCATCTAATACTTGTATGTGATTGGATGCGAAGATCACCTGACATGTGAAAGGAGTAGGCGGTGGAGGAGGGCGCCATTGTGTCTGCATTCCTTGCATTCCCCCGCCCACCTGTCAATCATCTGGCGCCAGTCAGTCGCTGCATGCTTCGACATTATCGTTTCTTGCAGATGGTGGCGCCACTCTGTCTGCATTCCTGACATTCCACCACGCCTCCTGTCAATCAAATGGCGCCAGGTTGTCTACAGGTATTGCCGTACGATGTCATCATCCTCGTTTGCGATGGGGGAGGACAGCACAGTCGATGACGTCACACCTACAAGCTCGCTTCTGATTGGTTGATAGCGGTCACGTGATCTCTTATCAGTAACCTTCATCTACGGGTGTAGACCCCGCACACATCATTCGTGTCTTGGATTTCGTCGGTGAAGGTCGTCTGTTTCGTAGCTCCCGTTTACCGGACATTTGGCTTTAAGCTCTGCGGCATCTATCCCTACTATTTTCGGCATCCTGCTGAGTAAAATCACCGTCGACTTTTAGCTTCTTGCTACTTTTCAATGAGTCTGCTTGTTCGAATCATCAAAAGCTTAGGGAAACTTCTTTCCAAAAGGTATGTTAATTTTTTTGTCTAATATAGTGTTTAATACAACAACAGTTTTAACAAACTTATAACGATCCTTTCAAAATGTGTCTTTCAATTTAGTAATTTGCTTTACTTTTCTTCATTTAACCTAACTATAAATTTCAAAGTTCGCGTTTTCAGCATACTATGAATTCACGATTTCATTCAAAACATGTTCTGACATCAAATGTATTATTATACTCTAAGTAGTATATGTACTCTAAGAGTCTATACTATCATACTCTATTATTTCCAAAAATTTGTTAAACTCATTCGTCAGTTTCTAACAAAGTGTTTAAAAAAAACTTATAACAGTTCTTCCAAATTAAGTTAATCAGTTGCTTTTTAAAAGTTGGAACTGGCTTGTGATTACTAAATTCATGAGTTTGTCTTTCTTAATGAATTTTGTTCGGTAGCTCGCACTTTCTTCAGGATATGTTTAACCATGACCAAAGTTATGTTCGAACATGTTTAACCATGTTCGGATATACTCAAAGATAGTTCGAGTATATTTAATCATGCTCAATGTTAGTTGGGATATATTTAACAATGTTCGGATATGCTCAAAGTTTGTTCAAACATGTTTAACCATGTTTGGATAGGTTCAAATATTGTCAGGATATATGTTTAATCGTGTCTAAAGTTATGCTCGAACATGTTTAATCATATTCTGAGATGGTTAACTATGCTTAAATTTATGTTTAACCATGGTCAGAGACATGCTCTGAAACATTCTTTTTCACTTGCATGAGAAAAGTATGTTATTTCAAAAATATTAACAGTTTAAGAAAAATAATGTTTTTTTGCATGAACGTAAATTTAAGGGTAGTATTTATCTATATAAATGTTTAAGTAAAAGCATATATCCACGATTACGTGTCTCTAAATATATGAAAGTTAAATGTTTATGTATGGGTTCTTGTGTAAAAAATATATATATATATATATATATATATATATGATGTATGTATATGATGTATGTATATATATATATATATATAAAACATACGTATGTATGTATATGTATATGCATATATGTATATATATGCATATTTATATATATATATATATATATACACATATGTATGTATAAAATTTATTAGTTTTAAAAATTATAGAAAGTTTACAAAGATGATAAAAAGTTTTACAAAGTTTTAACAAATATAAAAAAAGTTTAACAAAATTTAAAAAAAATTAACAAAAAAGTTTTACAAAAAATATATAAAAAAAGTTTTAACAGAAATTTTTTTTAACAAAAGTAAAACAAAATGTTTTAACAAAGTAAAAAAAAGTTTTAACAGAATTTTAAAAAAAGTTTGTAAAAAAAAAAAGGTTTAACAGAAATTTTTTTAACAAAGTAAAAAAGTTTTAACAAATGTAAAAAAAGTTTTAACAAAGAAAACATTTAACAAAAGTAAAAAAAGTTTTAAGAAAAAAAGTTTTATAAAAAAAGTTTAATAAAAGTTTTATAAAAAAAAGTTTTACAAAAAAAAGTTTTAACAAAAGTAAAAGAAAAGTTTTAACAAAATTTTAAAAAAAGTTTGTAAAATTTTTTTTTTAACAAAAGTAAAAAAAAGTTTTAACAAAATTAAAAAAAATGTTTAACAACAAAAAGTTAAAAAAAGTTTTAACAAAAAAAGTTAAAAAAGTTTTAACAAAAAAAAGTTAAAAAAAGTTTTAACAAAAAAGTTAAAAAGTTAAAAAAGTTTAAACAAAAAAAAACGTTAAAAAAAGTTTTTAAAATAAAATAGTTTTAAATAGGTTTTTTCAAATTCTGAAAGATTAAAAACTGTCAAAGTTATGAATGAACATGTTCGGATATGTTCAAATATAGTTCGGATTGTTTAAACATGCCCAAAGTTATGTTCGAATTTGTTTAATCATACTCTGAGATGGTTAACTATGCTTAAAGTTATGTTTAATCATGATAAGAGACATGTTCTGAAACATTCTTTTTTGGCTTGTATGAGAAAAGTATGTTATTTCAAAAAATATTAACAGTTAGTTTAAAAAATAATGTCTTTTACATCAACGTAATATATATTTTTCCTAAAATACTATGATGCAGAAGGTAGGCGCCACTCTGTCTGCATTCCTGACATTCCACCACGCCTCCTGTCAATCAAATGGCGCCAGGTTGTCTATAGGTATTGCCATACGATGTCATCATCCTCGTTTGCGATGGGGGAGTACAGCACAGTCGATGACGTCACACCTGCAAGCTCGCTTCTGATTGGTTGATAGCGGTCACGTGATCTCTTATCAGTAACCTTCATCTATGGGTGTAGACCCCGCACACATCATTCGTGTCTTGGATTTCGTCGGTGAAGGTCGTCTGTTTCGTAGCTCCCGTTTACCGGACATTTGACTTTAAGCTCTGCGGCATCTATCCCTACTATTTTCGGCATCCTGCTGAGTAAAATCACCGTCGACTTTTAGCTTCTTGCTATTTTCAATGAGTCTGCTTGCTTCAATCAACAAAAGGTATGTATAATTATTTTGTCTTTTAAGTGTAATGTTTGTCTAGTATTTCTTAAAACAAAAAAGTTTTAACAAACTTTTAACAATCCTTTTTAAATGTATCTTTCAATTTAATTATTTGCTTTATTAAACTAAACTTAAAATTTCACACTTTCTGTTACTGTGAATGAATGAATTCAAAAGTTTGCACATTCTACATTACTTAATTCAAAACATGTTCTGTCATTCTCGATATTCAACTTGCGTTTCACAAGTTTAGCTTTCCTTAGTTTTATATGTGATTTCATTTAAAAAACAATTGTTGAAAATAAACTCGAAAAAATATATTTTCAAACAGTGTGATTTGTTTAACATATTATTTCTAACAACAAAACTAAAAATATGTCATTAAAGTTAACCATTTACTTTTTTCTAAATTAAAACTGACTCAAAATTCACTGTTAAAGGCGATTTTTGTCACGTAGCAATCCTCACTCATATGTTTGATAATTTAGTTTAAAGACATCTACTTTGGATACATCACAACCATCGTATATATCATTTTCAATATATAATCACATCTATTATATACATCACAACCAGTGCAACATAAATCAGTCGATTCCTATGTATGTATGTTAGTTTTCATCCTTTCAACAGCAGAGATGTTCATCATATGTTTTCAATAACTTAAATGTAAGTGTGACTACTAATTTTTCTTTTGCTAATAGGTAATAAACCCTTTATTATCAGTTGAAACTAATACACGTTCTTTGATTAGAAAAATTGTTAAAACAATGCAACATAAATTATTTTTTTAGTTAAATATAATTTTAAAACGAGATATGGAAAAAATATCCTAAATTAGTAAAGTATTTTATCTTCAGTTCGAATCAAAGTAAAAAACTTTCCTAAGAAAGTTTTTTTAACATCTATGATTAGGAAAACAAAGTGTTCAATTAGCTCTGACATTAAAACTTATTTGTAAACTGAGTTTATGTTTCATATAGTTGTCTTCATTGGTATTTGTTAAACTAAATTACTATTAATCTTTTTGGTTTAATATTCAAACTATCGTAAGATCTTGTTCATTCTAATTGAAAAGAATACAGTAGCTCGCGCATTACAAATACTAAATATTAAGTTTATACCACTTTTCTAGAAAGTAAATTTTTACTTCGTCAATCATTAAAATGCTTTAGTTAAAAGTCGATTACAGATTCAGCAAAAAACCCTTAAATACTAATTCAAAAAACTTTTTTTGAAAAGTTACCTCTATGCAATTAAGAATAACTAAAAAAATCTATTTTGTTTTTTAGAAAACGAAGGGTTGTTCTACTTAAAAACTTAGTAAAACTAAAAACGGGTAACAAAGTGTCATGTAAACAATATCTATTTTTGCTTAAAAATTGAAACTATTTTTTATAAATGTTTATCCAAACAAATTTCTTTAAATAAAAAAATTGCTAGTTTAAAAATAAATTAAATGAGCTGTTTTTAAGTTATAAAATAAAATAAATTGTGAAAATTCCTTTTCCTAATTAAAAAGTAAATTAATAATCTCTAATTAGGTAAAGAACATGAAATTATATTTTTAACCTTAAGCAAACAGAAGTTATGAATTTTTTCAGCTGCCCATTTCTTGAGTTGCAGTATAGATTGTATGAAAGAGAGGTAGATAACAGATATTTCCTTCGATAAGGAAATGCTTGCTTATTGTACGACATCTCTCCCCAACCAATTAAGCTAAGGGTAGATGCATATCAGAGGGGTGTCTGAAACCGTGAGATAAAGGTCCCTATATGAAAAGATTGCCTTGCAAAAGAAACGCAAGGGAGATCTTGTGACTCGATAATGCGCGTGCAATCGAAATTTTTAGAAAGTTACTTATTTAAAACATACATATAAGGTAAACAGAAAACTATACGTCATTTTCCAAGACTCTCATTCGTTCAAAGCAATGTTAGTTTCAGCAAATCAGAGGGTCTAAAAATGATGTCATTGAAAACAAAATAATATGACAACACTGAAAACATCGGAAATCATTTGCGGACTGCTATCTTCTAAATTGTTTGCTAGTGTGTTTTCAAGATCAGGATATTAAATGAGGATTTTCAATTTGAAGAAGTAAGATTTTGTTTACAGATGTTGAGAAATTTTGTTTTAAAACATATATTACTAAGAATTAAAAATTAAAATTTCTGTTTTTAAAATATTTATTTTACTAGTTAAAAAACAATTATCTAATTGTCTACATTGCTATATGATAAAATATATTATCATTAACCTTTTTTGGTATAAGATTCAAACTATTGAAAGAACTTGTTCATTCCATTTGAAAAGAGTTCAGTAGCTCACACATTTAAAATTATTTTCTTTTAATATAAACAGTTGTTCAAAATATTATTCTTTGTTTTCAAACGCAATTGAAATAAGCACATTTCTTTATGCTTTTGCAATAATAACCTATTTCAGCAAATCTGTGTAAAATGTATCCTCTCCGAGAGAGAGATCTGATAATGATCAAGTTTTCACCTGGGCAGGAAAAAAAAAAAAAAAAAATTCCGAAGATATACTGATATAATCTATTTACTTCAAGGGGAGTGTGTTGCAGGGTAAACTAGAATATTGCTTTCTTAAAAGAAATATTAAAGGTTCTAGAAAATAGTTATGTCATTTTTCTGATTATTTTTATAAAGTGTTGTTCGCCCTAAGTTATATATTTATTTTGTTTGTGATATCGAACTTTGAAATGTAATATTTGTTGTGATATATCTTGTGACTTGAACTAATATACAGGATTTTAAAAAGGTAAGTTTTTAAACGTTATTTATATATATTTTTGAGAGATTGCTAAAATAATTTTTATAAGTGTTTTCAATGTGTGAAAGTCTTTTTTTCTAAAACGTTAAACTAGTTAGGAAAATTTTTATTATCCAATGTTTATGCATGTTATTTTTGTTAATCGTTAAATTATGTGAAAGCTAAAAATAGTTATATGTTAATCTGTTTGAAACCTATGAGTAATTCTAAAGACATTTCTATAAAAACTTGAATATGTTAACGTTTTCACTTAACCTCTCTATAGTTTATGCGGTATGTCAACGACAATATTAACTATATTTATTCAGCAGATCTTGTCTTGAAATCAATGAATTCTGTTGATCTTAAGAAAAAAAATCGAATCTTTAACTATACTAATTGATAAAAGTAAGTAAATAATTGTTTTTTATAATTCAAAAAAAAAAAAAAAAAAAAAAAAAAAATTCTAAAACAACTAACATGTTAAAAAAATAAAAAATATTCAATTCACACCACTTTTTCTGGAAAATTATACTTTACTTCATCAGTCACTGAAATAACTAAATTAAAGAGTTTAGTTTAAGGGTAAACTAATTTCAGCTTGTGTTTCGATAAACACATCCACCCTTGGTTAATTAAACAGAAAACATTATTATCAAAAACTTATTCACGCTCTTTAGATTAAAAAAAATTTATTCTTAAAAAAATTACTTAATGAAAAAAATTAAACTTGTTTATTAAAAAAAGCTTTATCTGAAAAAAAAAAAAAAAACTTGTATCGAAATGAATAAATGATTATAAAAATATTAACTAAAAAAAAAACATGATTTGAAAATTAACAAATGTCTAAAAAATAATTATAACTTATTTCGTTAAAACTCAAAAAAAAAAAAAATGTATTACCTCTTTATGTCAGTTCAAATAGGATGATGATGTCATCACAGGTGAGTTAAAAATCCTCTCGAGAGAGGGCGCTCGTGTTCATGCCCTCGGGGGAAAGCGATGGTGCTACCCCCTAGGTTCGTCTCTCGTCCAATCAGAAGCAAGCTCCTTATCTAGATGAAACCGGTTGTTGCACGCTTCTTCGTTCATTAGCCCGGTGGATGTCATACAGGTAGGACGTGTCTCGACGCTGCTCCGTGGTAAGTATTTTTTAATTGCATGCGATCTTTTCTAATCACCTCATCATTATCTTTGTTCTACCTTTCTCTAACAGTAGACTTTCCTTCATTAATCATCCTCATTAACATTTTCCTTTGTTCTAATCCCTCTCTTACAGTAGACTTTTATTAATTCATTATACTTTAATTGATTCATTAACATTATCCTTTGTTCTAACCCCTCTCTTGCAGTGCACTTTTCATTATCGCTTCTTTGTTTTAACCCCTCTACTATAGCATGACGCGCGGGCGCCAGTCTGTCTCGACTCCGCCCACCTGTCTATCACTTTCTTATCTCCTCTAACCTGTCAATCATTCGACTCCTCCCACCTGTCACTCATCTTTGGCCACGCCCTCCACCTCCACCTCAACGCATGACGCCTGGTGGCATAGAACCCCCATTTTCCTTCTACTTCCGTTAATTTGACAGATTTTTTTTTCTTTTTACACTGTATTGTTTCAAGTGCAAACGAATTATCTTTCGTAATAGGGCTGCATGCGATAGAGGCAGATAAAAAAAAAAAAAAATCAAGCTTGAAAAATATTTTAAAAACCATTAAAAAACAGTAAATTGAGATACAGCTTTCAAACAAATTGCATTTGAAAGAACAGTTTTTTTTCCGTAAAAAATAAAGTCTTTTTTTTTTTTTTTTTTTTTTTTTTTAACTGTGTATACATTTTAGATGTTCTCGTGTTGTTCCAGTTGAGGGTATGGTATGTTGCTTTGTGATTAAACACGAAATTTTGTGACCTAATAACTTACCTCCACAGCTTTGCACACTGCAGTTACGTACAAAGTGAACAGAAATTTACATTTTGTATTCAGTTCTTAAAAATGTTCTGAAATTAAAACTGGTTACTTTCTTATATAATTTCTGAATTCATTTTGTCTCCCAAACGCATGGAATTGCTAGAGACTATTATTCAAAAACTATAAGCAATCGATTTCATATCAATAGGACAATAGTTTTTTCGTTTTTCGGTAAAAATAGAAGATCTTTTAGAAAATGCTGTCAAACTTTGCGTTTTGAACGGAACCGAATTTCCGAACGTGTCAGTCTAGGAAAGGAAAAAAATTGCCCTCCAGCGAGCACAATCGCTTATAACTCAATACGTAATTCCTTTATCGGGGGAAAAAAAAAAAAAAAGACCTGTTCGATTACCAATTATGAACGTGCTCCCATGTTTTATGTTTAAAAATGAGTCAGAATGTTTCGCGTTGTTGAGCTGAAAAAAATATTTTTTTCTTGAAGATTTCATTTAAGAAAACAGGTAGAGTGTTAGCTAGATATAAAATTGCTTCATACTGAAAAATATATAAAGAATGGTGTGCTGATAACTTAAAAATGGCGTTACTGCAGCACACTTCTAGGTGAAACCAAATCATCCGTAAATCACGTTTTTTATTAACTTTATTTGAAAAAGTGATTTTTAATCATTAATTTTTTGTTCATGTTATTCATTTAATAGTTTAGTCACTATTCACGTGAATTTGTTTGCAGATTATGAACCTAAAAATATTTCCAAAATTACGAAAGGTCTTCTGAGAGAAGAAAGTAAGAATATTTTTTAAATGCAACAAGGTCTGGAGAAATGTCTTACAGACATTTTCAAGACAACAGACTTTTTTCAAGTAAGTAAGTCTATCTACTTTTAGTATATTTTACATTGTAAGTGGTGTGATATAAAGAGAAGATTACTCCATTCACATCGATGAAAAGTTTTTCTTTGTTTACTTCAGCTCTACTGTAAAATAACTTTTTAGCGCACAGGCTATCAAAGCCCGAGAGCTAATGTGCCCACAAGTTCTGTATGTACAGTCGTGGGAAAAAAAAAGTAAACACCCCTAGTTAACTCTGCAAAACATTATCGTAGAAGAAAGTTACTGGTACCACACGATTGGTAATAAAGTCTACTTTTAAATGCTGTATATAAAATTTGCTTAGGGGGCCATCTACATATTAAAGCGAACTATAACTTTGTTTTTTTCAATAACAGTGCACAATTCTGACAGCATAAATGAACTCTACACCCTTCAATTAGCCTATAAACCAATTTTTAGTCAATTCGTACGATATTTTTCTGAGAAATTAATTATTTTAAAACAAGAGTATTTTAGGGGCTGTATCCCAATTGAAGTTCGGTACTTGACTGTTGACCGAGAGAGCCCCCTTTTTGATCAAGGCATCTTAAGCTCCACTCAGACAGTCATTGAAGGATGCTATATTACAGGATAACTTAAGAAATTTCAAAATATCTAGTCGCTTCTATCATAGATGGTCCCTTAAACAATCATTTTGCCGTTTTTTAAGCATAATTTGAAAACTACTTTGAAGAAAAATGTGAAATTTTGGATTTCCATAAAGCAGGACTTAATAAATCTAAGTCCATAAAAAATTGTAGGTTGCAATTCATAATTTTTTCAATTATTAATTTAATAATTCATAATTCATAACATAAAATTATAAAAAATGCAAATTTAACGTATTTATGTTTGGGTATTTTAGTATTATTGCTACACCAAAAATTAACACATAGGAGATATTAATGAAAGTATGAAAATGTAATTTAACATTAGAAGCAATAAATTTTGAATGTTTATAATTCAAAAACGTGTCATTCAAATGACTTGAAATTTGGTGTCTGGACATAGTTTGAACCGCAGATTTGAAATATCTTGTTAAAATTGGGTATTGCCTTTGAAAAAAATGAAGTTTGGGTTCGTTTTAATATGTAGATGGCGCCTAAGCAAATTTGATATACATCATTTAAAAGTAGACTTTATTTCCAATCGTTCGGTACCAGTAACTTTCTTCTACGATAATTTATTGAGGAGTTAGTAGGGGGTGTTTACTTTTTTTTCCCCACGACTGTACGTACGTATGTATGTATATACGTACATAACGCGATAACTCTTGATTGAAATATCCGATTTGCTTCAAAATTTGTAAATAGGTTCATTCTGATAAGACGCTTCCTGATTAGTTTTGGGGGTTCATTGGTTAAATATAAAGGGGAGGGGGTACGGGGGCTAATACCCCATTCAATTAGATTAAATGGGTTTTTTGTGCAGAAGTATCCGATTTGCTTCAAATTTGGTATACCGGTTTATTCTGATAAGGAACTTCCTTGATTAGATTTGGAGGTTCATTGGTTAAGTATAAAGGGGGAGGGATGGGGGAGCTGATCCTCGCCCTTAATTTACCTTTTTTTTTTTGTCAATTTCTTTGTTTTTCTTTGCAATAAGAGTATAATATACAATTAGTGTGAATAGGCTGCGAGCTCAATGCCATCAGTTTAACTGGTTACTTTTAATTTTATTCAATTTATTACTCTTTCCTATTAGGGACTACTTCACTCATGCGAAAACACCCGTTCGCTAATGTTAATCCTATGGAAGAATTTTTTTAAAGTATCTCGTTTGAATTTCAATACTTTTACTTCTTTTTTGCTGCTTTGAGTAGCTGAGGTCAATCTCTACAAAGGCCGTTTTTTACTTTTTTGATTTTCTTTGCAAGTTTTTTTAATGAGGATACTGTCACTTTTGAAACAAGTTCCGACAGTAAAAGTATCCGAATAAAAGAAATCGATAAAGTAAAAAACAACCTGATTTTGAATTTAAAAAAAAAAAAAAATATATGGCCATTTTTTTTCCCCCATTTTGACCAGAAAATCAGAGTTCTGACTTTTTACGACTGCTTTTTCATCTTCACCTAACACTTCATTTATAATGGCTGTTTCATAATAATGGAAGCCATCAGTCCATCAGAAGAAAATGATCCACTTTAAAAGTATAAGTTCGATTGAAAAAAACAATTTCATTCCCGGTATTTCTTAAAAGTAACGGAAATGTACATCAAAGAAATGTTTTACTAGTACCATAAAAATGATTGAATTAAGTGAAAATTTATATTTCATCTCCTTTAGGGGGTGACGATTTGTGCAAATCCGATTTATACGAGTTTTTTGCTTATCCGAGGTGAGCTTGGTCCCTATTAACTCGGATAATCGGGACTTTACTGTATAGCAAATTTATATTTTAACTGCAGAAAAACCAACTTTTTAAAAATGCATTCAAGATTCTAAAGAATTAGAAAAACTTTACAGAGAGCACAGTAAGCTATATGTATGAAACTGTAATAATATTTTCTTAATAATTACACGAACCGGAACAATATTTTCCATTCTTTCACGAACTGGAACAATATTTGTCACAATTTCACGAACCGGAACATCGTTCCGGTTTGCTCCGGTACATTTCGAGCCCTGACATCATTAAAATATTTTTATATCATTAAAATGATTTTCCCCTAATGACCGTAATGTAACGGAATTATTTTGAGTGTCCCTGTAATGTAAACGAACTACAAAAACTACACACTTCATTTTCAATGCCGAACATGCTATAGTAATCCTCGATAACATGTATCAATTGCATGACAATCAGACTATATTTTCGCGAGTTAGAATACGGACAGACAGAGAGACGAACCGAATTCACAAATACTTTTCAACGATGTTGTAAAGTGTTAAAAATTAAATTGTTTAAAATAAGCCGAAAATATTAGAAGAACATCATAAAAGTATCAAAAAATCCACATCAGCACAATTAACGTTTTTTAAGCTATTTGAAAAGAGTTACTTTTTGGATTTAAAGAAACCCAAGTTGCAATATTTTATAAATAATTTTTTTTTTCAGAATTCTGCTACTTCAAAAAAAAAAAAAAAAAAAAAAAAAAAGCCATTTTAATGATGGATTGCACATATTAGCGAATCTATTATAATTTATCTTCTAAATCTCTTGCTGGAAATAAAGCGGAAAAAATATGGCTGACTAAAATATTTTCTATAAAATCCATCATAAAATGGTCGGCAACAGAAATGATAAAACAATCCAATATGATAAGACCCTACTATACAACAAACTGTCACGAGTACTGAAAAAAAAAAGTAAAAATCCCATAATTGAAAAAAAAGGTTAAATAAGTCACAAAGATTAATTTTCGAAGTTCTTAAAAATCGATTAAAATACACCATTAAATTAAATATTTTAAAAGATGTTTATTTTCTGAAAATGCTGCTACTTCAAATGACCCATTTTAATGATTGATTATATACTTTAGTTATTGCAAGGTTATCAATGGGGGCTATTTTTATATATTATTTGCACCACTAGTTCCAAAAAATAATTTTCGTGCTGGATTTCTCTTGCAAATGTTGTAAAAATATATTACATTATTATTTGGAAATAGTGGTACATATAAGATACAATGTCACCGTATTTTATCTTTTAAATATCTTTCAGATAATGAAGTGGTAAATAATGGTAAATAGTGGTACATAAAATAAATCATTGCAATGTTTTCCGAAAAAAATTGTCATAAAGCGTTCGCAACAGAAATGAATAACAATCCGATGAAGATAAAATAATCCAATAGAATAGGACAGGGACGGCGAACCTATGGCACGCGTGCCAAACTTGGCACGCGATAGAATATTTTCGGCACGGCGGTGAAATCGTAAAACGAAATAGAATTAAGTTAAACAAAACACGCAAACTTTTACGATCTGGGCTTTTCTTTCTTTTCTTTTCTTTTTTTTTATATTAGAAAGCAACTAATTGAATTTATAAATTATTTCAGTGTCGGCTCAATAAGTTATCAAATTTAGAGAAGGTTTGTAGCATATCAAAAAGAAAAATATCACGCATTATAAGCAAAATTCCTAGTCATGAAACTAAAGCGACTTGGTATAAAATATATAATCTTCAGAATTGTTCGCTCTATTTATTCCTGAGGGTCATTATTTTAGGAAATGATACGAAAATCTTAAATACTAGAAACCCAAACCACTTGTTAGATAATCCGAATTCAGCTAGCATCCTATTAAAAGTGAGTAGGTTGAACACCGTATTAATATTTGGCATAACCGACATCACATTCAGCCTTTTATTACTTTAAAATATATGTTAGCCTAGATATTAGATGCATATTGCTCAATATTTTTAAATCCCAATGAATAAAAATGTAGAAATTTTGATCTACTAAATTACTTTTTGGTGCTTGACACGTCATGGTCATGTAAAATCTTATTTGAAAGAAAATGGTCACGGGGATGTAAAAAGGTTCACCGACCCTGGAATAGGACCTTAATGAACAAATGGATTATGGAGCAGAACCTTTCAGCCACTGCACAGCTGGGGCAATTCAGTGCATACATACATATATACAGACATAGCGACCAAAAACATACTTTTTTTTTTTTTTTTTTTTTTTTTATCTTTTAAAAAATACTTTGGTTAAATTGTTAACAGAAATATGTCTCGAAATATCTTTTCTAGGTTTTTGAAAATCAATGAAAATAAACTAAAAAATATTTGCAGAATATTTTTAAAGTATATTTTATCAAATGAAAGAAATAAAATGTAAAACAGTAGAATGGTTGGAGTGTTATCCGAAAAAGGAAAAGACGCATCATGAAGTGGTAGGCAACAGAAATAATAAAACAATGGAATATAATAGGAACCTACTGAAAAATAAATTGTTACAATTAATTAGTACTTATAAAAAAAAGTCAAAAATCCAAGCAAACTGACACACCTGAAGAAAAAAAGGATCCCCAAAAATTGGTCCAATTATCATTTTTAGGTGCGTTCGTAATTATATAAATGCGTAGCACCTATAGTCGTCGTTCAGTCCGTCCGCCGCAAAAACTACCCAACCGAATGGTCTGAAATTTTAAATATATAATTGTTGCAAAATTTTGTCGAGTCATTTCAAATTTTATGAAAATCGGATGTATAGTGTAATTACAGAGACGGTCAAAAGTTTTCCATTACATTCCGGCAAATTGGAAATAAATATTTCAAGTGCATTTTAATGATGTTACAGCCTTTCGAACAGAATGAAATTGATATGCACTTATTGAAGTGCACTAAAATATACATTCAGTACAATATGCGGTGCAAAAAAATATTTATAAAACTAACTATAGTACGAACGCACCTCATTTGTCACGTTTGGCGAGCAATTTCCAACTTGTTAACTGAAAGATGTCTCAAAAAATCAGATTTAGGTTCTTAAAATTAAATTGAAATACACCATAAAATATTTGCAGAATATTTTAAAAGTATATTTTATAACAAGGGAGATATTCAACGGAAAACATTGTTATGATTAGAATGTGTTTTGCAAAACGCATCATGAAGTGGTCGGCAACAGAAATGATAAAACAATCGAACAGAAATAGGAACCTACTGAACAATAAACCGTCACAATTACTTAAAAAAAAATTAAACCTAAGCCAACTGATACAACTGTGGAAAAAAGAACCCCCCAAAATTATTCCAGTTATTATTTTAAATGAAACATGCCTCAAAAAATCATTTTTAGTTTATTAAAAATAAATTGAAGTGCACCATAAAATATTTGCAAAATATTTTAAAAGTATGTTTTATAATAAGAAAGGTATGAAACGGAAAACACTGAAATCATTAGACAACAAAATGTACGATAAGTTGGCCCGCAAAAGAAATAATAAAACAATCGAATAGAATAGAACACTACTGAGTAATGAACTGTAACAATTATTAAAGTAAATAAATAAATAAAAATACTTCGGTTATAATTTTTAATTGAAATATGGCTCAGAAACCACATTCAGGTTCATTTAAATCAATAAATATACACCATAAAATATTTGTAAAATATCCTAAAAGTATATTTTATCAAAATAAATGAATAAAAGGGAAAACAATGGTATGATTGGAATGTTTTCTGCAAAACGCATCATAAAATATGGTCGACAACAGAAATCATAAAACAATCGAATCGGACCCTACTGAACAATAACCTGTCACAATTACTAAAAAAAAGTCAAAAACTCAAGCGAGCTGATACACCTGTAGAAAACAGAATATCCAAAAAATACTTCAGTTATCATTTTTTTATTTTTCCTAACAAGATTTTGTTACGTCCATTTTTGACCGATAAGGCAATATAATAAATCAATGAAAGTGGTCTGGAATTTTGTTTCTATATCTGTCGAAAGTATTTCCGAGTTCTTGCATTTTCCCAATCAGATATTCGAACCTACCATCTTCAATTTTTTGGAAGAGTTAACTCCTGCAGCAAAATACGATGGTTACTCCCAAGGTTAAGGCTGAAATGTAATTAGAAAAAAAGGAAAAGGAACCTCCCATGTTCTCTCGCCTTTTTTCTTCTCTCTGCTCAGATTTTTCGATTACTTTTGACGGAAATACATTTCTATATTGGATTAGTCGAAAACCAATTTAGTAACATATGTATCTCCTATTTCTTTTCGTATTTATTGGTTAAGGCGGGATCGTCCAGTTAAGATGAACAATGTTTAGTATATTATAACAATTAGAAAGAAACATTTAAAAAGATATCTAGCATTCTTTCTAAGTTATATTTAATTATCTTCGAAGCTTTATTTATTAATTGAAATTAAAAATGTTAATAAGTAATTATTTGTTCAGAATTAATTATAATAATCTCTGAATTATATAAGGATAATGAAACATCCTTATCTATCTAAATAAATCAGCGTTTGGGTGTATATATTCCTTATACAAATCTACCTTTTTTGACCGATTTGTACGAAATTTGATACATACATACGTTTCAAAACAAGAGAAAAATTACTGGTTATTTCAAAAATCTTTATCCCTTTTTTTCAACCTCCTGCCATAGTTTAATCTTTATACAAATCTTTTTTTTTTTTTTTTTTTTTTTTTTTTTTTTTTTAAGCAATATTGTCAGTCCTGTTACGACAAAGATAAACTATGTATGGACAATATTTTTATAAGCCAATAAAAATTTGGACTCGATCCTTATATTTTTACAACCGAAATTGACGTGTCTGAGTAGATAACGTGCATTTTCATATAAAATTAAAAAATGTACTATAAGTGCTTTAAAATGACGTACTACCTTCATTTATATGTATTTGGAGTTAAAACATATACTATAATACAGACATTTAATTTTCAAGAAAAATATTCTGTGAGAAAAATAAAAAATAATCTCTTAACCCTCTGTCTACCAGAAGGGTCCAATGGACACGACATGTACATTCAAAATATTTATTCAAACTAGAAATTTCTTCAAAACAAACTAAATGTATAAATCAGACAATAATAAGTTAAATAAACAAATTAAATAGTTTTAAGTAAAAATTCTGATGTAGAATGTTTTTATAAAACTTGAGTAAAATTTCCGGTAGTTCTAGGGTTAAATATGACGCCACTTTCTATGAGACGCTTTCAGTCTGACGTCAAACTGACTCTAAACAAACAGTTGCTATGCCGTATTTTCTATTTAATTTGTATACGTACAACTCATAACTTTGCCTCATAGCTAAGTGTTCTAATACTTACGAGGAAATATTAACACTTTCTACGATTTATATTACATAAGAAATTGAACATAGCAAACCTTTTTTTATAGAGTCAGTTTTTTCACTTTTCAAATAAAATTTCATGAGTGACATCAGGATTGAAAGTGTTTAGAAAATGACATTATTTTCATGTTATCATTTGTAAATTTAGTTTTAAGATTGAAAATGTAAGTTTCCTTTTAAAAAATAATGCCATACGAAATGAAATTTTACTAAATTCTGGTTGAGTTTTCTTAATTTTTTTTCCCCGTATTGTCAAGGAAATCGTACATTTTTCAGCTATTTGCACCAAAAGAAAAGCTACATTATCATTTATAAAGCTGGGGAATTTTACTATATATGATTGCGTCTTAGTAACATTATTATTTTTTCTTTTTCTTTTTAACGATTTATGAACGCGAATGCACAGATCTCCGTTATTGTGATCTCATTTTTATATGCATTGCATTTTCACTTATTTTACCCGGAATGCATTCAGGGTTCACACGGGCAAAGCCGGGTGGTTCTCCTAATATTTACGTATGTAAAATTCATTATTTGGGTGTATGCTCCTTATACAAATCTACAATTTTTGATCGATTTGCACGAAACGTGCTATACATATGTTTTAGAATAAGAGTAAACTTACTTGGCTACATTTAAAATTTCTCAGCCCACACTTTATGCCTTTTTTCAACCACCTGCTATAGTTTATCTTCATACATTAAAAAAAAAAAAAGTTTAATGAAATTTTTCTTTTGTGTTGCTACAAAAAGAAACTGTGTATAGGGGCAATATTGCTATAAACCAATAAAAAATCAGACTCCTTCGCTACATTTTTGAATCCGAAATCGACATAATTCCGAACATAATCTAAATGTATGCATTTTTCATATATACAATTAAAAATCTTTTATTATAAGTGCGTCAGCCTTCATTTAAATATATTTAGAATTAAAACATTTACTATAATACAGACATTTCATTTTCAAGAAGAATATTGAGGGGGAAAAATATAATAATCTCCTAAATATGACTCACTTTCTTCGCCATAAGTTTATTTTTATATACTAGGGGGCTTCGCCCCCTACGAGCTACGCTCGTCAACCTCCGTTCAGACACCGCAAACTCCAAAAACATGCTAATTTGATCGGCTTTAAAATATTTTCGGAAGAATGAATTATAATTAAAAAAACAGTAGCGATCTCTCTGTTAATGGGTTGTTTTCGTCTTTGATTAAATCAGATCAGTGAAATATGTGAAAATAAGCTTATATGAAATGAATTAAGTAAACAGAATCTTTTTGTCCACCGGTATTTTTTACGCTTAAGAATTTTTTTTTTTTTAATGAGATATTTTAAATATATCGGTTTGAATTTAACGTAATTTTCACCAAGGTTTTCTTTCTGTTTTTAATATGCACGAGAAAATACTTTTGTTGTTATAAAGGAAATACAAGCGGGGATAACCGAGCTGTGCTCAGTCAAAACTAGATTTGTGTTCAACTCGATATAATATTCTCATTGTATCATTCTCTCTGTATTATTGCTGTTGCTGTAAAACATGTTATTTTATAACAGTATTATTTACAAAAACAATTAATACGAAAACTATGTTTGTACAGGTTTCTAAATTTTACATTATTTACACATTTATAACGAAATGACATCAATCTAAATTACATTTTGAGCCCGATACTGACTGACCGATACTGACCATGTATCTCGAGCCCTATTAAGAATTTCTATAAAATTCCTTCACACTCTGGAAGAACATTTTTCTTCGCCAAACATAGCCAAAATTGGCGATATTCTTTCATTTCTAGATAAAATTAGCTTGATCCATAGTGACCCAAAATGACCCACTAATCGAAATTTCTCGAACATGCGATATAGCCCAATGATCTTCTGGTGCCCGAAAATGGTATAATACTAAATTTTGTCAAAATCTTTTGAGCCGTTTTTTAGATACAATTAGCTTGACCCTGACCCATTGTGACCCAAAATGACCCACTAATCGAATGTTCTTGAACATGCGACCTAGCCCAATGATCTTCTCGTGCCTGAAAATGGTATAATACAAAATTTTGTCAAAATCTTTTGAGCCGTTTTTTAGATACCATTAGCTTGAACATATCCCGTTGTGACCCAAAATGACCCACTAATGGAATGTTCTTGAATATGCGACCTAGCCCAATGGTATTCTTGTGCCTGAAAACTTATAGAATACAAATTTAGTCAAAATAGTTAAAGCCGTTTTCTAGATAAAATTAGCTTGACCCACAGTGACCCAAAAATGACCCACTAATCGAATTTTCTCAAACGTGTGATTTAGCCCAATGGTCTAGTCGTAATCTAAAACGGCAGAATACAAAATTTAGTCAAAATCGTTAGAGCCGTTTTTTAGATAAAATTGACTTGACCCATAGTGACCCAAATATGACCCACTAATCAAAATTTTTGGAACATGTGGCCAAGCCCAATAGTTTTCTCGTGCCCAAAAACGGTTGGATACGAAATTTATTTAAAATTGTTTGAACCATTTTTTAGATATAATTAGCTTGACCCTGACCCATTATGACCCACTAATCGAATTTTCTCGAACAAGTGACCTAGCCCAATGGTCTTCTCGGGCCCGAAAATGGCAAAATACAAAATTTAGTCAAAATCGTTAGAGCCGTTTTTAAGATAAAATTTACACACACACACGCACAATTTTTGCTCGTATTATAGTATAAGATTATTTGCGCTGCCTTAGAATTCTCAACAGTAGTTTAAAAAGATTATCTCAAAATATGAAAAAATGTCTCGCGCAAATATATTTTTTAATTTAAACTGTTTGGCAATTTTAAATATGACGTAATTTCCTCCATTTGTGACTTTTAACGCATATTAATGAATTTATTATTTTACAATTTTCTTTCTCTATTAAAATTGATTATTAATTCCTTATATGGAAATTCATAAAAAAATGATCTGTTCTTCTAAACAATCGTATGCCAAT
Source organism: Maratus speciosus (assembly GCA_963932465.1). Lineage (NCBI taxonomy): Eukaryota > Metazoa > Arthropoda > Arachnida > Araneae > Salticidae > Maratus > Maratus speciosus. The sequence goes on along the minus strand of OZ010786.1, from coordinate 89,381,888 downwards.
AAATATTTTCAGCCATCAACTAGCAACTGAACTTTGTATAATATGTTTATAATTATTCAAATTTATTTACAGTATGCATTTTTTAATGTTTAATAAATATATTTTTGCGTTTCAATTGCTTTTTTCCATTAATCATAGAACCTAACCCCCTTTCATGCACGGGAAAATAGTCTCAACCATTCTCGATTTTGCATTCGCGTATGTATATATATATATATATTTAAAAAATATTTTTGTTTTAATTTAAAAATATTTAATGCTTTTGACCCACCTAAATATCGCTCGCAGTCCACCAGTCAGGCACGACCTGTAATTTGAGAACCACTGCTATAACGTGTTTTGCATATCTTGATTTCTCTATCGTGCTCTAATTTTAAAACCGACTTGCTTTTAACCATTTTCATGAAACCGATTTACTTGAAATTTCGACTGCGTATTGGATTACCATGACAATGGGATATTATGTCCTTTTTAACACTTTCCAACATAGTTGAAAGTTGTATGTGAATTCCGTTTGTCTGCCATCTATCTTGTCCGTGCCGTAACTCTCATAAATATACTCGGATTGCCATGAAATTTTTGTACGTTATTGAGATTTACTATAGAATATTCAGTATTGACAATGAAGAATTTACAGTTTCTTTACAAGTAGGGGAGACCGCGGTACAGTGGTTCACTTTTGCAGTTAACACTTTTTTTTTCTCTCTCTTTAACGGAGAGACCAATCTACCTGAAAATATTTTTTAATATTCTTCAAACCTTTCTATATGCCTCATAATTTTCGCAGAACATAGTTCTCAATACATTTTTCAATTTTTTTTTTTTAAATATACAACCGTAAAGTAGACCAGTGTGCCCCGGAAGCGAGGTACACTGGTCCACCCGCTGGGGCACAGTGGTCCACTATTAGTTATTGTCTAAAATACAATATAATCTATTTATAATTAATCTAATTCTTTTTATTTCCCTGTTACCTCCAAAATAATATAATAATACAAATTTACAAGTAGCATTTTGAAACAAAAAACATAAAACTAAAGAATTATCAAAAAATTTATTATATTTTGAAAATAACAATATAAGATATTGGAGTGATTGCAAATAAGTTATTAATTAAGTACAAAAAAATCAGCAAACATTAAGACAAATGTGATGATGAAAAATGTATTAGAAGCTCAAAATAGTCAGGATAAAATAGTTCATTATGAGCTAACCATGTGCTCTGACACTATAAATAATCAATCCAGTGAGGTGATCTATTACTTATTAGGCTATAGTTATATTTTTCAAAGGCAGTAAATACAAAACAAAATATTTCTTAATATGTTAACTCTACAATGCATGATCTTCATTTCTCTCCTTCTCCCCCCCCCCCCCCAAAAAAAAAAAAACAAACAAACAAACAAACAAAAAAAAAACTGCTATATTGAACAAAAAAACTTATTTTAAAAATCACACATGAACTGTTATCCATAATTTAGGAGAAAACTAAAGTATCAGATGGCTACATTATAATCTGAACAACATATAACATGAAATTTAAAGTGTGCCAAACGGCTACTCTATGCATTGTAGAGTTAAATAAATTGTCATTTTTCTTTGTTTACTTTATTTTATAGTTAAATAACTATTTTAAAACAATATTTCTTTATAGAGAATAAGCAATTATTAAATATTTTGAAAATTCTTCATTACAGGATTTGGCAGTATTCATTGCGGACCCACTGTGCCCCATGTAGAAGTTCAATACATACTCATAAAAATATTATTTAAAGTTTACTTTTAAGCATATAAACTTTTAAATTAAATGAAGACCAGTGTTTTTTTTTTTCTGAAAAAAGTTGTTTTATCTTATTTATCCATAACCTTTAATTACTCAATAAAGAAAAGTATGATGAAGATGAAAAATTTTACTTTTAGGAGCTCAAAACAACCAGTCAGGATAAAAGGGTTCATTCTAAGCTAACGATGTGTTCTGAAGGCTATAAGTAATCAATCTAGTGCTGTTAGCAATTAGCCTAAAAGAAAAGCTTTAAAAAATTAAAAATAAGTAAAGTATAAGGGGTGGTCCACTGTGTACTTAGGTCCACTGTACCCCGCTCTCCCCTACACACAAAAGAATTCCGTTTCATTTACGGTCTATGAGAAAAAATCGTTTGCGGTGCATTTTATTGATATTACCACATTTAAAACCTAAAGAGATAATACATATTTGAGATGGGCAACAACATGATTTCTCAGGAGTATAGAATAAGTAGCATTTATAGTCCGTTTACAGAAACGCACAAAACGATTCCATTACATTATGATCTATGCGCAAAAATAGTATTTTAATGATGTTATGATACTTCAAGCATAATGCAATCTCAGAAGTGCACTGATTGTTTTCTATAGATTATAGAGTGCATACCATTTATCCTTCATTTACGGAGACACATAAAATAATTTGGCTAAAGGACTGTTTAAGATCGATAATTGCTGGAAATGTGTTTTCCTTTGTGGTATGTCTTTTTTAAGCTTTTCTAATTTTGAGTGCATTAGGTAGTGTGTATAAAATTTATGTATCGCATATACAGCGCTACACGAAAGACTTTGCACACACTATCGGATGTGGAGAGCAATAGCTGAAAACTGATTTTTAATGAGTTATGTGCATTTTTAAGTTGCTTATTTACATATTTCATTTAATTCTAGGAAAAAAAAAACGAAATTTCTTAATGCAGTAACTACCTTGACTTATGTCAGATATTCGTTACAAGACTACAGACGTAAGTCGAAAACGACGTAAGTCGAGGTACAGTCGTGGAAAAAAAAGTAAACACCCCCCACTAACTCCTCAACAAATTATCGTAGAAGAAAGTTACTGGTACCGAACGATTGGAAATAAAGTCTACTTTTAAATGATGTATATAAAATTTGCTTAGGGGACCATCTACATATTAAAACGAACCATAATTTTGTTTTTTTCAATAGCAGTACACAATTCTGACAGCATAAATAAACTTTGCACTCTTCAACTAGCCTAAAAACAAATTTTTACGCAATTCGTACCATAAGTTTCGGAGAAATTAATTATTTTAAAACGAGCGTATTTTAAGGGCTGTATCCAAATTGAAGTTCGAAAATCGATTGTTAACCGAGAGAGCCCCCATCGTGATCAAGGCACCTTAAGAAGCCAATGAAGCCTGCTAGATTACAGGACAGCAGAAGAAATTTCAAAATATTTACTCACTTCTATTATAGACGGCCCCTTAAACCATCATTTTCCCGTTTTTTAAGCATAATTTGAAAACTACTTGGAAGAAAAATGCAAAATTTTGGATTTCCATAAAGCAGGACTTAATAAATCTAAATCCATCAAAAAAATCGTAGGTTGCAATTCATAATTTTTTCGAATATTAATTTCATAATTCATAATTCATATCATAAAATTATAAAAATTGCAAATTCACCGTATTTATGTTTGAGTATATTAGTATTATTGCTACAAAAAAAATTAGTACATTAGGAGCATAATTTCTGGAGATATAAATAAAAATATGAAAATGTAATTTAACATTAGAAGCACTAAATTTTGAATGTTTATAATTCAAAAACTTATCATTCAAATGACTTGAAATTCGGTGTCTAGGCATAATTTGAACCGAAGATTTGAAATATCTTGTTAAAATTGGGTATTGTCATTGAAAAAAATGAAGTTTGGATTCGTTTTAATAGGTAGATGGCCCCCTAAGAAAATTTTATATACATCATTTAAAGGTAGACTTTATTTCCAATCGTTTGGTACCAGTAACTTTTATCTACGATAATTTGTTGAGGAGTTAGTAGGGGGTGTTTACTTTTTTTTCCACGACTGTTGTACATGTAGATAAGCAAAAGTGGATAAGTAATAAATATTCTCCAAAATCTAATGCACATATTCTATTCTATTGTATTTAGGGATTATGTCACAACATACATTTAACACTAGCAAAAAAATGCATTTGCAATACAAGAAGTTGGAATAAATCAATAAATTGTTAACTTACAATTTATTGTTATTCTAGCTGCCCCGTTCGAGTTTTAGAGGATGTGAAAAGATCTTGCAATAAAGTTTGAACCGACAAATTTTTCTTTTTTGGGGTTCCGTACTCAAAAAGTAAAAACGGAACCGTTATAAGATCACATGTATTTATATTATATGTATCACATGTATTTATAAGATTATATGTCTCTGTCCGTCCGTCTGTCACAGCCATTTTACTCGCAAACTATGAAACTTGGAAAGTTCAAATTAGATTAAGTCAAATGAAAGTAATAAAGACTAGTGACCCACATATTTACAGATTATTAAACATTCACAAATATACTTAGGGAAATTGTGTAATGGCTAATTAAGTTACTTGAAAATAAAAATCTTTTCTTTGTATACCGTGTTAGGTATCGTGTGAAAGCTTCCGTAACGTTGAACTCAAATATACATTTCTTTTAATTTTAGGTATTGTATTTTCAAAGATATCGTCGAAAATGTAGAGCAAAAATATGTCTCCTCCCTCCATCTATTTCCGAATCTACTGAAACTAAATTTATGAAAAAAATAGAGGTAGCATACGTTAATTTAAACCTTGCAGGAAAATTATAGCGATTACCCTTAGGTCACATAGTTTTTGAGGAAAGCGCATTTTTCAGTTACACACAAATATCGATTTGCCGGCTTTCAGCAAAGATATTGAGGGCCGCTGGAGGACCTATCGTAGCAGAAGTATAAAAACATTGTTGATAACGATTTTCAAAAAAAAAAAAAAAAATCGTCGGTAATTAGCCGAGATATTAACCCTTAAAGACACGGGCTCTTTGAACATACATCAACGGCTTTTAAAGTCTAGATAGCAACTTTTAATGACATATTTGTGTAATGCAATGCCCAGTAGCAGTATAAAAGCAATAAACATCAAATTGTTAAAAACAGACTAATTTAATTAAAATTGATCACATAAATACTATGGGATTCACGACTAGTTTGCATTGAATGGATCTCTCAATACGCGTTCCGTGTCTTTAAAAGTTAATTGAAAACCTATCTGGAAAAACACGGCACGGACCGAGGTGGTGATGCAACTTGCGACCTCCTTTCGAAGCGCGCTTAAAACGATGCCAAGTTTAAACTTTGAATAAGTGTTTTGTTTTAGCTACACTGTGAAAAGAAAAGATTATTAATATGCTGAATTTAGTTTTATGAAATGACAAATGAAGTTTAAATATGCACTACTTTTATTGCCAGTAAGCGAATTAAGTAAATCATAAACATATTAGGATAAGATTAAAAAAAGAGTTATACAGAATAGCAATATTTTATATTATTTAGAATTCATATCTCTTTGAACTTTTATTGTATACCTATTGATATTTTTCTAGTGTATACAGATATACCCAACCTATACGTAATATAGTTTTTTTACAAACTCTTATTATTCTTTAAACAACAATTTTTTTTAATAATACAGTTAATAATGCTTATATTTATTGTACGGAACCCTCTGGGGGCGGCTAATACTCACACTTGACCGTTTATTTCTCTTAGAAGCACTTTGTAACAGCAGAGTGAGTTTTATAAGCTTTTCTCTAGTGACTTTTTTTATTTATTTGTCACTATCAAGTAATTGTCGCAGGAAAATTTCCCTTCATAGTACAAAAAGTCTTCAAAAAAGTTCAAAGGGCGTCTAAGGATTTTTTTTTTTTTTTTTTTCAGGCCAGACAACGTAAATGCGGTGTGACATAAATCGGCTGTACTATCTTGTTAGTTTTGGAAAGTGTTTCATAATCTATGCCTGATGCACGATTTTTCGTTCTTGTTTCTTATTTTACCGAAAAGTTTGTACGATATTGATATATTATAAATTTTGTATAAATGTGTAAAATGATTTTTAAGATCATTTAAATTCAGACAATTTAAAAATTCCACTACATGTGACACTTTAAATGTATTGCTCTTTAAATTTTAGCAATTTCCATTCAAAAAGTATTCTTCTAACTAATAGTTATAGATGTAAATTTCCAACTGGGCGAAAAATGTCCGGACCAGGATTCGAACCCGGGACCGCCTGGCTGAAGCCGCCAGTGCTCTGCCATCTGAGCTATCCCGGACGATTCTGGTCGAACTTTTTCACCCAGCTAACCTTGACGATTACAGCATCTGGTCTGAAACCTGGTTCAGCTCAACAAAATAAATCTCATGTAATGGAACTCCAGAAATCGCTGGATACGAAAATACACTAGATTAATATTAACAAAATTATTCTAATTGGTAAACAAATCAATCGATTTCTGGAGTTCCATTACCTGAGATTTATTCTGTTGAGCTGAACCAGGTTTCAGACCAGATGCTGTAATCTTCAAGGTTAGCTGGGTGAAAAAGTTCGACCAGAATCGTCCGGGATAGCTCAGATGGCAGAACACTGGCGGCTTCAGCCAGGAGGACCCGGGTTCGAATCTTGGTCCGGACATTTTTCGCCCAGTTGGAAATTTACATCTAATATGATTTGTTTACCAATTAGAATAATTGTGTTAATATTAATCTAGTGTAATAGTTATAGATTGAAATGTATTAAATAATGCTGTACAAAAAGATTTTCAAAAAGACTTTTACGTTCAACATTCTTTTCACATTAAAAAAAATACTTTAAAATTGAATTGTTTCAGGGTTAAAGATTGAAAAACTGAATCGGAAAAGGAAAATTGAAGATACATCTTGAAACTTTGGAATCATCGCTCTGTCTCCGGAAAAGTACTAAATTCAGAAAGATAAAATTTTGCATAACTTCAAAACATTTTATAGAAAATACTTCTATTTTTTTTATGTAATCATGCAGTGGTTAAAGTAATCATTTCTGAAATTTTTCAATATAGTTGAAATATGTTTACGGGACAATGGATATTGTCTTTTTTTTCCGAAGAAAAGTGTACGATATTGATTGATTATAAATTTTGCATAAGTGTGTCAAAGGATTTTTAAGATGAAAACTTTAAAACTTTCGTTAAATTTGACACCTGAAATGTATTAGGGGAAAGTAGGGTAATCCTGGTACGCTCAGAAGGGTAATCCCGCTCACAAAATAACTCGATACAGAATAGAATTGAAAACGTGCGATCGGTACCGGAACCTAGCGAACTTCATCGTAAGTTCCCAGTTAGGATATAGTGACCGTCGGAAGGAAAGTACTTTTGTGTGCTCGCGTTATTAGTTTGAAGTTGTTTTATTATAAAATTCTACAGCATCTAACTTGAAGGTAAGTGTACACTCTTATTTTCAAATATTAATTTACTCATTATGTCTACAAAATATATACATTTAGCTGTACTTTCATGCTTTTATTTATTTTTGTAGTGCGTTGTTACGCCAATTATAATGCATTAAAACCCAACATGGCGGTAACGGGTAATGGCGCTCGCGGGGAATTCCAGAATAAGTGTTGCCAACTTGGTGTGGCAACAACAATCAGAATAAGTGTTGCCAACTTTGTGTGCCAACAACAGTGTTGGCAACTTTTTTTAAATTCAAATTTATTGATTAACACTTTTTTTTTGAAATGGTAAAATTCCCCTGTTTTCGCCTTAATTAATGTGTCATTAAACAAGCAGAATTTTACGATTTAAAAAAAGTGGTGAAAATCAAAAAACCTAAATTTAAAAAAAGTAGCCCACTATATGTGTAACACAATATGTGTAACGTGGTCGCAAAAAGTCTGCAGTGGTGTGAACAGCCCACAAAACTACATATGTGACTTTTGTCTTACTTAAATGTTGTATTTAAACTCTGAGCGCAATTGCCCTACCATGTCGGGCATTACCGCTCAAACGATGGTTATTTAAATAAAACGATAAAAAAAAATTACTTAAACTTTTATGCAAATAAGTTGATTACAAACTGTTCCCTATGCTTTGGAGTTATACTTCGTTAATAAAATATTGATTTTTTTTGTCAAAATTTGACTAGATATTCATGTTTTCCCTTAAGAGAGCGCCATTCACCTACGCCTTAAAGCCATTATTTTAAATATTCACATTCAAAAATTATTCTTGTACTAATAGTTATAGTCTGATATTTGTTAAATAATCTCGCGTATAAAAAATACTTCTAGAAGGACTTTCAAACATTCTTTTCACATTAAAAAACGACTTTTTAAAATTAAATTTTTTAAGGGTCAAAGATTGAAACACTGAATCAGAAGATGAAAGTTGAAGCTATATCTTGCAACTTTGAACCGCTCTATCTCCAGAAAAGTACAAAATTCACATAGATAAAATTCTGCATAACTTCAAAGCTTTTTATAGAAAATCGTCTAATTTAAGAATTGGTGTAATCATTCAGCGATAATTATTTCTGAAAATTTCCAATGTAGTTGAAATTTGTTTACGTGTTCGATCTGTTTATATGTCCGAATTCTTAACATTTATAAAGTGTTTGACACTAGAACAACCAGAAGTTTTACCTAAGTTTTATGAAAGAATTTGACACCGGAATTTTTATTTAAAACTATTTAACTTATTTTTGTGTGGTATATATCAAAACCTTTGATATAGATGCATATCTTATTATATGAAGAAATTTTCGGTTCGAGTCGACATTTTTTGCGTTTGTTCGGAGTCAAACTGACTCTTATTGTGTGTTTCAATGTCTTTTCTCAAATATTAGTTGTTTTAACTCATGAGCATGTTTTCAGTGCGGTAAATCATAACTGTAATTATTAGAAAAGTCAAAGATTTTGTTTCTTTTTCTTTTCTTTTTTTTCATTTTTTTTCTTTTTTTTTTTTTTAGCAGAGAAGAAAATCCAATACTTTTTTTTTTTTTTTTAACGGACTAGGGGGTTCTGCCCCCTACGAGCTACGCTCGTCAACCCCCGTTCAGACACCGAGCACTCTAACAGCACGCTAATTTGATCGGCTTTAAAAAGATTTCGGAAGACTGAATTTTAATTTGAATATGACAATTATAATCTGACGTAATTTTCACCAAACTTTTCTTTCTCTTTTTAATATTCACGTAAAAATACTTTTGTTAGAAATGAAATATTATGATCATCTTAAAATATCAAATAAATGTCTCGCGCAATTTTTAAATTTAAACCATTTAACGTAATAAGTGTAATGTCGTAAATGTGACGTAAATTCTCCTATTTAAGACTTCTAACGCATGTTAATGAATTTATTATTTTACAATATTCTTTCTCTTTTAAAATTCACGTGCAAATATAGTTTTTATGACGTAATTTTCAATGAGTTATTGTTTTTTATATTTTCTGTTTATAATAGTCACGTGTAAATAAATTTTTAATTTGAAGCAAACATTATTGTTTGCGCTGTTTATACAGTTGGCAACAGTTTAAATTAATACAATTTTCTAAAATATGTAAAAAATATATCTCGAAATGGTGAAAATTTGAATTTAAAATAGAAATAAAACCTCAAAAAATGAGTCAAATTAAAAAACTAAATGCAGTCTGCATACCAGGAAATTCTGACGCATAAAATGATCTAAAAATGATTAAATTCCTATGTACAGTTTTTGCTCCTATAAAACTTTTTTAATGGAACGATTTTGTCCAACTTTGACATTAAATATCTCTTAAAATAATTCTTCGATTTGAAAACTGTCTACATCAGCGTATTTATCAAACATTTTTCTATAGTACTACCGATTTTCATATTTTTGTATGCAACAGTTTTTTTAATATTAACGAAAAAAGGCCATGCTTAAGCATTCAAATTGGATACCGATCTGCCGGGAATATCTACGCAGATTTTCATTGGTCCATTTCCAAATCAAAACTTTTTTTTATATATAGAAGGAAACGAAAAAAACTAGAGAACAGGAATTCTGCTTTTTCAGAATTTAGTGTCGCCCCCGACATTTCCATTACTTCATTTTCTTCTGATGGACTGGTGGCTTCTATTATTATGAAACAGTCATTATAAATGAAGCGTTTAGGTGAAGATGATAGAGCAGTCGTAAAAAGTTAGAACTCTAATTTTCTGGTCAAAATGGAAAAAAAAAAATGGCCATAATTTTTTTACGCTTCATTTATAGTGGCTGTTTCATAATAATAGAAACCACCAGTCCATCAGAAGAAAATAACTCGGTTAAGCGGGACTCGGATAATCGGGACTGTACCGTAGTGAAAAACATATTTCAGTTTTAAGACTTAAAGCACACGCTTTTATTTTATGTAAAATGACGTCATTTGCATTAATATAGATACTTAAAATTAAATATAGTTTATAATAACTCCATGTTTTATCATAAATCGTTCATTCATATTTTTCTCAAAATAGCACGTATTTTCATTACATTTTTTCAGTTTTTATGGGAAAATGGCAACAAGATATAATTGCTATTTTTCAACTATTTTTTGTTTACTTTCTACAAAAATGGAGTACTTGAGTTGCCAAAATGAAACAAATATCGATAAAAACTACAAAAAAAAAAAAAAAATAAATAAATAAAAAAATAAATGGAGATGCAGTTTTCAAACAAATTGCATTAAAAAGTATTTTTTCCCCAATACGACGGTATAAACATTGCAAATGTGCGATCCTTAGAAGTTTTAAAAAATGCTGTAGAGTATTTAATCGCACAGTGAAACATCGGCTTTTGTTTTACGGCTGGCTTATCCAAGGTAGCGTTATTTATTGGAGATGACACAAAATAAGCTGGGAGAAAGAAATAGCAAACCGGGGGCTAAAAAAAAACATTGTTGCTCTTATTAGTAAAGGACTAAATGCAGTTGCACTTGGCAGGAGCTCCCGAAAATCAACTACGCCCAGGGACTCCGAATTTTTTAAAACGGCTCTGCATAAAGCATTATTATACATATATCCAGTGTTAAATTCAGGGGGTGGCCGGGGGGGCATTCTCCACGGAGCAATGAAATGTCCCGTCCGGAAAATTTGAGATTTTGTGTTTTCAATGGTCAAGAAGTGCAATTCCCTCCCCCCCCCCCCCACCGGAACTCTATACGACCCCCCCTCCCGCAACCACAGAAATCCCTCCTGGAGAAAAGTGTCTGAATTCAACGCTGCATATATCATTTGAACTAGTGACAATAAATGTTAATAAAAAAGTTACGGGAGGAGATAAAGCAAGGGAGGAGGAAGCTCCTTTTCATGTAAAATGAAAAATTTTGGATTATTATTATTAATAAAAATATTTATGAATATTAATTGTTCAAACTAGCTATGAATGGCATTTTCAATATTTGAAATTGAAGGTTCAATATAATAAATTCTAAAGAGTTATTAATTAATGAGACAACAGGGAGTTCAGAAGGTTCCCTTGTATAGCAAAAGTTTTCATAAAAAAATAAAAGTAAGTGCATGAGATTGTATTTCACGTTACAAATCCGCAGAGTTAAATTAATACTAATATGAACGAAACTGCTTGTTGAGAGTTTCAAGTATTAAATAAATAGAGTTAAAAAAAAGCGATTTGCAGAGCTGATGTTGAGTCCCCTGATCTGCAGATTTACATGTTAGAAATGTAATAGATATTTATGGTGGTTCTTAATATGCAGAGTTATTTTTTTTTTAGATTAAATTATCAGACATTTAAATAAGAAAATAATAGAGTAAGGAGAGCCCACGTGGCATTAAAAAAATTGTCTTTATTTGACTGAGGAATGATTGAGCCCCTTGAGGTTCTCTCAGTGTTGAATTCAGACATTTTTCTCCGCAGGGAACTGAAGTTGGGGGATTTCAGTTTTAGACCATTAAGTTAGCGTAAAATTCAAAATCGGACTGGGGGAGACATTCGACGCTGCCCGGACCACCCTCTGAATTCATCCCTGGCTTCCCCCTTTTCTATGACTCTGTGTCTTTGTGGCAGGGACTCTCGAAATCCAGTCAGGCCAAGGCTTTGTGAAGTTCTGAAGACGGCTTTGCACAAAGCACCATTCTGCATACGTCTGATCTTAAAATAATTGTCAATGGCTAATCGTAGATTATCAACTTATTTTTAAGGTGAATGAGATAACATACAATTTCGCTAAATATTATATACATAAAGTATTCTTCAGAAACTAGAATTCTGGGACAGCAGAAAGTCTGTGAAACTTTCTCTTGACTGTTTCGATCAGAAGCCACAAAATACGAAAAAAAAGAAAAAAAAAAAAAAAAAAAAATTTTTTTCGTCCAAATATGCTTGAATGAAGCGCTAATAGAAGACCGATAAGAGGAAATTCAACGCGGAAATAATTCAACCATGTTAAATTGCCGCTACCTGACACTGAGATTTGACATTGGAAAAGAAAAAAATGCAAATATATGACAACAGGTCTGTTAGAAGGTTTGAATGTCGTAAGAATTTCTAATAGTTACCTCTTTATACCGTGAATAATGATCATCGTCGTCCGTACGTACAGCAGTATAACCCTGTTTCTCGTATTTAGTCGGCATTTGTTTATAACTTAAAAATAATATTTTTCTTTCTGCTACATTGCATTTTGTAGGAGCAGAAATAAGTTTTATCTGAAAACAAAACATTATCTATTATGTAGTGGCGCCATCTATGAACATTTTCTCAATTTACATTCCTTTTACACTTAATTTGCTCACGGAAAGGCAGTCAAAAATTTATTAACTGTTAGGGGAATAAACTTAAAAATAGGGTAATTCTTCTCTTTACAGCAGCCTGCGTTCGAGAAGATTGTTGGGGACCTTAGACACTACATTTTTTTCAAATCCAGAAAAAGAAACTATGTTCCGTTGGTTCTAATATAAAAGTTGGTGTTGGTACGGCCTAGGTGTAAACTTTTCTTATTTCTATTTATTTTCATAAAAAAAAAGTTTCTTTTTTATGTCATACGTTGAACCTTTTTGCGAAATTTATGAGTTCACTGCTTTCTCTGTACCCCCCTTACGGCTGTACCAGCCAGGGCCGTGCGAAGGGGGCGACCGCCTCGTGCGCGAAAATTGAGGGGGCACCAAATGCATACTACCAACCTCGTTTCTTCTTTTTTTTTTCGAAAAAAAAAAAAAAAAAATATATATATATATATATGCATATCGGGAATTTTTTTTATGACAAAAACATGCATTCTCAAAATAGCATGTGGCTTTCTTTTTTGGAATCCAAAAATGGGTTGTAAACTGTTATACTGTACAATTAGATATATTTTTTCCACACCCGTTTTCCGGGTCCCCTTTGCCAAAATATAAGTGCAATTTTCTCTAGTATTATTTAGTTGTTAAAATTAAACTTTTTAAAGTTCCAAAATAAACCCGAAATATGTATTCAATAGAATTTATTTGTGTTTCTACACTTTTCAATTTTGTAACACCTGTCACAAAGAGAAAGGGAGGGGGTGGGGGCGCCGTATTGAAACTTTGCTCCGGGCGCAATTTTCTCTTCTCACGGTGGTGGTCCCAGCTTAAAAAGTGAAACATAGTAATTTATTCATTTATCATTTGTATAAGGATTAATCCATATCAGTAGGAACGAAGGGAAGAAATTTCTCGTTCTAATTATAAAGTTCATAACAAGTATTTTAATTTAATAACAGATTTAATTGAATAACAGAAAAAAAAACCCCTTTATTTAATTTCCTTTAAACATAAAATGCGCCATCTATGAACGTATCCTGAATTTACATTCCGTTTCGAACTTAATTCATTCTCAAAAAGGTATCCAAAATTTTATTAAAAAGCTGTTCTCAATCCAAATTGGCTTCTTTCAGACACATTTTTTTAAATTCAGTTTTGTTCGCAAATGCATGAAATTCGCAGGTGCTCTTATTCAAAAATTATGTAATAGAACATTTTTTTTTTTTGGTAAAGACAGAAAATCATTAAACAGAACAGGAATTCTGCTTTTCAGAATTTAGTGTTGCCCCCGATGCAAAAAAAAAAAAAAAAAATATATATATATGTATGTATATAAATACAGATACAGTAGAGTCCCGATTATCCGAGTTAATATGGACTAGGCTCACCTCGGATAAGCAATAAACTTCGATAAACCGGATTTATACAAATCGGCGCCAATTAAGTAGATGAAATATAAATTTTCACTTAAGAGCCTATTTCAGTCAAACGAAAAGACCCGTTCGCTAATGCTAATCCTATGGAAGACATTCATAAAGATATCTCGTTTGAATTTAACTATTTTTAAATGTTTTTTTTTTTTTTTTTTTTTTTTTGCATTGAATAGTTGAGATCTATCTGTACGAAGGCCGTTGTTTACTTTTTCGATTTTCTTTACAGGTATTTTTAATGAGGACACTTTCATTTTGGAAACCGGTTTCGAAAGTATAAAAAATGTAAAAAAAAAATATATAAAATATAAAATATAAAAAATATAAAATATATAAAATATAAAAAATATAAAATATAAAAAATATAAATCCTTATAAAAAAAATCTGCAATCAAAATCAAAAAAGTAAAAAACGGCCTGCATACAGGTCGATCTCAGTTATCCAATACAAATATATATATATATATATATATATATATATATATATATTTAAAAATATTGAAATGCGACCGAGATATCTTTATAAATTTCTTCCATAGGATTATCATTAGCGAACGCGTCTTTTCGTTTGGCTGAAGTAGGCTCTTAATTCATTCATTTTTATGGTACTAGTAACATTTCTTTGATGTACATTTCCGATGTACTAATATAGTGTGGGGGGGAGGGGGTGTAATTCAAGTATCTCCCACTATTTGCGATTAGTAATGTTCGCCTGTATTAATTTGTTATTAAATGAAGCAAATATTACTACAGTAGAGTCCAAGCAAAAGACTCGTATAAATCGGATTTTCACACATCGTTACCAACTAAGGACATGAAATATAAATATTAAGAAAAACGGGGATTGGAATTGTTTATTTGAAAAAGCCCTTGGTTAGTTTTTTGTTTGTTGAATGTCAATTTTGCTGCAGTTCTTTTTTTCCCCGCAGTATTACGATACTGCAGAGCTATCATTTTCTAAGATTTTTTTCTTACCACCAAAACGTACCAGGAAATTTTGCCTAATTCAATCGCCGAAACCTAACAATTGTCAACGATTAAATATGGCAAAAATTTGTATTAAATTTTAGAGGTAACAAAACCGTACAAATTGGCAGCTATGCGAATCTATTAGTGTCATGAAAATTGCAGCTGTAGCCTCTTCTTTCTGCTCAAAGTATTAAATAGTTTGATGGACTGATGACTTCTATTATTATGAAACAGCCATTATAAATGAAGTGTTAGGTGAAGATGAAAGAGCAGCCGTAAAAAATTAGAACTCTGATTTTCCCAACACTTCATTTATAATGGCTGTTTCATAATAATGGAAGCCGCCAGTCCATCAGAAGAAAATATTTCCTCATTTACGATCCAGTCATAAACAACATCTACAATAAAGTATGCATAGGATGTCACTATCTCAGAATAACACACAAATCCAGCAAAAAAGAAATCAGCAAGAAACTCGATTAAAAAAAATCGGCTATATTTTGATTGATATGCCTTCATTTGTTTGTAATATTAAAATAGATACTTAAAATTAAATTTAGTTTCGAATAGCTCCATGTTTTATCAGAAATCATTCATTTATATATTTTTAAAAATAGCACGTATTTTAATTACTTTTTTTTTTCAGTAGTTATGGGAAAATGGCAACAAAAAGATATGGGGCATTCTCACAATCTTTAGACTTTCGGGAATAAAAATCTGGTGACATTAAACTTGCTAAAATAACATTTTAATCTTATAGACGAATGCCTTAAAGATTCAAAATAAAGAAAAAATGGTCAGCAGCGAAATTTTTTTTTATTTAACTGAGGTTTAAGTTAAACTTACGAGTTTATTTTTCCTTACCATTTTACCACTATAACCTTTTATTTTCTTCTAAAATTTTACTTATAATGAATTTACATAGTATCCACAGGATATTCAAATAAGAATTAATAACAATGTAGTATATTTAGTGCAAAATTTTGGTATAACAGTGTCTAAAAGGGGTGTTAAAGAAGGGACGATAAGGTAAAAAAAGGGGACGGTATAGGAAAAAAGGGACGAAATGGGAAAAAAAGGGACAGTAAGGATGGAACGGTAAGGAAAATTACCACCTATTTTAGGCATATCATGTTAAGATTAAGTGGTAGCCACAATGTTCATTGATTTCTTGAAAGAGTTATTTATATTGGATTAAATTTTAAAAAATAATAATTTACTTCGAAAAGCGCAGGAATAAACCTTGAGGACGGTAAGACTACCAATAAAGCCATGATGCTTGAAATTGATATTTAAATGGTGATTTAAATTCTGCAGTAAATTTCCTGTCAAAGAATTTTAGACATTCTTTCTCTAGCATACTTCTGCATGAGAAAAAACTTGAAAAGAAATTCTGTGGCTGCATCTGAAGGGATTTTCTGTATAAGTTTAGCAAGAGGGACGATAAGGAATCTAAAACCCAGGGACAGAGTTCAAAAAATAATATCAACCGTAGAGTGCAGGTTAATTTATATAAAAGAATTGTCCCATTTTCGGAAAAAAAATTACGTCGAATTACTTTTATTGAAACAATTTATACAGACAGCTCCAAACTTAAAAATCAGCATCAGGGACACGGGACGGTATAGGAGTTTTCCTGGTATTTGGACCCCCAACATCGTCCAAAACTTATTTATCTTGTTAATATTGTTATTCAATCATGCAATGGGAGGTTCAACAGTATATGCAAAAACACACACACAAGAACATGTACTAAAATAAAAATTATTATTCAGGGACATAAAGGTCAAAAGATTGTGAGAATGCCCTATATAATTGTTATTTTGCAACTACTTTTTCGTTTGCTTTCTACAGAAATGGAGTACTTAAGTTGCCAAAATAAAACAAATGACGCTATAAACTACAGAAAAAAATTAATATTTAAAAAATAAATGGAGATGCAGTTTTCAAACAAATTGCATTAAAAAGTACCCAATTTTCCCAATACGACGGTATAAAAATTGAAAAAATTGCAGTAGAGCATTTAAGAGTGCAATGATACATGTGCTTTGTTTTACGACTGGCTTATACAACGTAACGTTATTTTATGGAGACGACACTTTATTTGCTGGGAGAAAGAAATAGCATAACCGGGGCTGAAAAACCTTGTTAAAGTGGGCGTTTTGAACCAAATTTTCGGATGCGAGAGCACGGGAAGAGGAAATATACGGCTGTTGCGAGACAACCATAGCTTATAACTCAAGGTGTAATTAATTTAACAAAAAATAAAGGTGTTCGATTACAAACCACTTCAATAATCATGCCTGCAAGTGCCATGTTTTTACGTTAAAAAATGAGTCAGAACATGTGTCAGGAAATTTCTCTTTGTTGAGCAGGGATAAATAGTGAAAGAGAAAAATATAATCATTTATTCATTTGCTCAAGAAGTTATATAAATTTATCAATAGGAATGAAGGAAAATTAAAAAAGTTCTTCAAATTACAAAACTTAGGGCAGATATTTTAATTTTTCATATTTAAAATACCATAATTCCCTGCGAATAATCCGCGGATCAGACAAATATGTTTAGAATTAGAAATTTTATTTAATAAAATTTAACTTATTGGAACTTTTCTTTTCTGTGTTTTAAACATGCTTATTTGAACCGCGGATTATACGTCGGCAATTACGGTAATTATAAGGAAAACAAAAACCTTGATTTAATTTATTTTAAACTTAAAAAATATTCGTATGATTTACCTAATTTAAGTAACAATATTTTAATTACTATGTCTGAAAAAAATATTTTAGCCTTTAAAAATAATGTATTTTTCTTAACATTACTTTTTTGTTTTTTTCTATGTTTCATTTAACGTTTTTACTTTCAGTCTGAAAATCTATTAGAAATAATCATCCCAAATTCATAAAATTTTCAAGATTTTTATGTTGTACCTCCTGTAATCTTAACATTAGAGGTTCTTTTCTTTCTTCATTCCCCTAAACCAGAGTCGGTGAACTTTTTCACATTCTCGTGCCAATCTTTTCCAAAAAATATTTTACATGATCATGACTTGCCAACCAATTTAGTGGGATCAAAGTAGCAAAAATTGATAAAAATATTGATTTTAGGATATCATTTTGGGTATCATTTTATAACACAGTATTTAAAAAAAAAAATCCTATTTCTCTTGTTGCGTCTTACAGGGTTCCCAATGACATGGAAAGTCATGAAAAATCTGGAAAGTCCAGGGAATTTCAGAGTAATCAGGGAAAGTCAGAGAATTTTAAAAATATATAGGAAAATTCATGGAATTTACTAATATTTTATAAAAAGTCGTGGAAAATCTGGGAGAAAAATGAAAAATGACACGAAATTCGTCGAGTGGTCTCTAGAAAAAATCGCGAACTTCATCGAACGACGGCAAAAAAATAGCTAATTTTGACAAAGGATCTCTATATAATAAAAGGCAGTGTAACGCAGGGCGGGGCGAATCCATCAATCTTACCAGTCTCCGAGGAAGAGACTCAAGGGTGAAAGGTTCCATTCTCCCATTGGTTGACAAGAAACAAGAATCCCGCGATTACTTCTCAAGGTTACAAATCCTGATAATTGAGCAGTGGTAGACACTTCTTCCTAACTGAGATTATTTCAAGTACTAAGTTGCAATCATATTAAATTTTCTTTGCGACATGTAAGGAATTTTAATCACGGAAAACAATGATATGGTATTTTTTTAAATATCCTTTTTTTCCCTGCAAAAAATTGATAAAACTGACTTTCTTTTAAAAAAGTAATCAATTTAAATAGTTTAGACATTATTTTGTAACTTATTTTTAAATTACACATTACTTTATTTTCCTCTTCTATATACAGGCGTATGTAAATTTAAACTTAAAAAAAAAAAAAAAAAATCAAACATATTCCATATTTTAAAAGTAAAAAATTAATATTTATACGAAAAGTAAAATTAATAATTTTTCATTTATAGCTTTGCATCAGGAGGACAGAAGCTTAGAGGATTAGTCGCCCCCCCCCCTCCCCGAAATAATATCCTGGCATCTTGTAACTTTTTTTAAATTACACATTGCTTATATTTTTCTTTTCTATATACAAGTGTATGTAAATTTAAACTAAAAAAAAAAAAAAAAAAAAAAAACACGCATACCATATTTTAAAAGTAAAAAATTAATATTTATACGAAAAGTAAAATTAATAATTTTTGATTTATAGCTTTGCATCAGGAGGACAGAAGCTTAGGGGATTAGACGGATGGGATTCAACCCGCGATACTTATTTATTAATCAATATACATATTTAAAAAAAATGGAGGGGGGGGGAGGTAAACGATAAAAATACAATTTCAAAGTGTTATTAAAAAAAAAATAGTATTATTTCAATAGTTGCAGCAGACTATTTAGGGTTCTAAAGTAGCTGGAAGATGCTAAAACTATGTTAAAGAAAATTGCAATAGAATAGGATAGTTTTTAAAGGAGCTGCAACAAAGGCCCCAAGAACGCGATTAATATTCAAAATTGGTGGTAGATGAAGTCTGAATTTTTTTTGGTAGTTCATGTAGTAGCTGGAGAACCTAAGAAGTTGTTAGAAATAAAAAGTTCGTGAATCGGACCATTTTTAAGGGAGCTATAACAGGGGGCCTAAAAGGGCCCAACTGATAGTTGAGAGCAGGGCCCTAACATGAAAACATATTTAAATGTTTTAGTACTTAGCGTTTTAGATCTTAAATTAGTCAAAATTAATCATAGGGTATGAAATAATCATTAGAATAATAATTTAAAGAAATGCGCAAAAATGGGGTAAATGCTTAAAAAGGGGCCCTAGAGCTCCAAGAAAAATATGAGGGTGTTGGTCTAGCGGGAAGAGTCCAAGGCTCAATTTTAAAACTATGCAATGAGAAGGTGAGAAAATTAGGGTGTAAAAAATGCATAGCACAAACAAAGTTCAAGGGGCCCCGGATCGGGCCCTACAGGACCCTAAGGTGCCCCAGGATTTTAACTGGAATATAGAAACTGGAGAATAACTAAATGGAAAAATGGTTCCAAAAATGAAGATCGGATTTAGAGGGGCAACTTATTAATAATTTATGGTGCAAAAGCTTTAAGGGGCCTGGTACCAGGCCCCAAGGGGGAAGGAAGTGAAGTGGCATGTAGTTTGGTATAAATACACTTTTTAGTAGTTTTTAATGTAATCTGAGGACGCTAGAACTAAGGAATTCGGATCATTTTTAAAGAAGATGCATCAAGGGCCCTAAGAAGACGATTTATATTCAAAATTGGTGGTAGTTGAAGCCTGAAATATCTTTTATTTGTCGTTCATGTAATAGCTGGAGAACCTAAGATGTTGTTAGAAAAAAAAAACTACTGAATCGGACTATTTTTAAGGGAGTTATAATAAGGGGCCCAAAAGTGGCCAACTGATAGTTCAGAACAGGGCCCTAACATGAAAACATGTTACAACGTTTTAGTACTTAGCGTTTTAGAACTTCGATTAGTCGAGATTAAGCATAAGGTATGAATTAATCATTATAATATAATTTAAAAGAATGGTGCAAAAAATTGGGGAAATGCTTGAAAAAGGGCAATAGGGCACCAATAAAAATATGTGAGTGTTGGTTTAAGGAGAAGAGTTCAAGACTCAACTTTAAAATTACGCATTGCGAAGGTGAGAAAATTAGGGTGTGAAAAACGCATGGCACACAAAAGATTTAAGGGGGCCCTGCACCGGGCCCTACAGGACTCTAGATGGGCCCATGGTCTTAACTGGAATGTAGATACGGGAGAATAACTAAATGGAGAAAGTTTCCCAAAAATGAAGATAAAAAAGTAGCAATTTATTAACAATTTAGTTCATTAAAACTTCAAGGGGCCATGTACCGGGCCCCTTGCAAGGGTGCCAGGGTCTTAACTGAAATGTAGAAATGGGTTAGAAACTGAAAGGAGAATTTACCCCAAAAACGAAGAAGATCGGATAGAAAAGAGGCATGTTATTAACAATTTAGTACGCTAAAACTTCAAGGGGCCCTGTACTGGGCCCCTTGCAAGGGTGCCAGGGTCTTAACTGAAATGTAGAAATGGTCAGAAACGGAAAGGAGAATTCACCCCAAAAACGAAGAAGATCGGATAGAAAAGAGGCATGTTATTAACAATTTAGTGCACTAAAACTTCAAGGGGCTCTGTACTGGGCCCTTTGCAAGGGTGCCAGGGTCTTAAGTGGAATGTAGAAATAGAGCAGTGGTGTTTTAGTGCATAAAAACTGAAATATAGTATAATAATAAGTGCATAAAACGTTTTAGTGCATAAAAACTGAAAGGGGCCAGGGGCCCCGGCCTTTAAAAAATTAAAAATCCGGGCCTCAGGTGCATCAGGACCTGTCTTGGACTAATCACAGCTGAATTTTTAGACTTCTACGTGCGGTAGTTTTCGCTAGCAATCGCACACAGACACACAGAGTGATTTGTTCTTTTACAGTACAAAGTCTAAAGTCCGGAATCCTCGGGACTTTACTAAGTCCGAACTTCGGATTTTTCCGAACTCTGGGTTATCAAAAATACTGCTTTTCCAATAAAAAGGAAAAGAAAATTCACTACATAAAAATGCAAAATTTGACGTTTATATATTAAAAATTGCATAAAACTATTAATGCTAAATTAAACAACCATTTTCATTAAATAAATCATAACAAAATAAAAAGTAAAACAGAAACATTTATTTAAAGCTATTTTCAAATCCAAAAGGGCAATTTTATGACATATGTTTTAATTTATTTTTGTTTGGAGATGCATGAAACTAGCAGCTGTTGTTGTTCAGAAAGTATGTAATTGAACTGTGTTTTCGTTTTTTTGCAAACGCAATAAATTTTTCAGAAAATAGTGTCAAAGTGGGCATTTTGAACCGAATTCCTGCGTGAAAGAAGAATAACCGCACAAGGAAGGCTGAAAAACGTCTTTGTCACGTGAACAAAATAGCTTATAACTCAATAGGTAATTTATGTATTTAAAAAAAATGGAAACACAGTTCAATTCCAATTCGCTTCCATAGTCAAGCCTTCCAATTTTATGACTTTCCGTTAAAAAATGAATTTGTAAATGTGTTAAAACTTTTTTCGCTTGTTGAGCAGAACAGTTGAGAACAGCCTTAAGGGAACAAACAATTTAAGAAGAAATTGTAACTTTCTGAATTATTGAAATTTTATTTAATGTGGGTTGCTTTATTAACTGAGGTATATCATTAAGATGTTTTTCTTTTATTCTGTGCATAGACATGAGTTAAGATTCAGTAATAAACCTTCTTTGCTCTAGACCTTTTTTTGGTTCAACAATTTGTTTTTTCACTTCTTTCTTGAATACTGCCGCTGGAAAGTCCGAACTTTGGAGAATTCCGAACTTTGGGTGCCGACCTTTAGACTTTGTACTGCAATAGTATAGATTCTAGCGCGGGGATATAATCTGCCAGTAAAGCAATTTCTCCATTTTCTTTCTTCTTCTTCTTCTTTTTTTTTTTTTTTTTTTTTTTTTTTTTTTTTTTTTTTTGTAAGTGTACGTAATTTACTTTATACAAGGGATATTTTTTGTCGGGTTGCAACTAGTAATGGTAGGAATGGTGCGATAAATTGAAAATATGAATTTCAACTGTCTTATAGTTGAAAATGACGTATGACTGACAGGTCTTTTAATTTTGTATAAACTTATACATTAGAATAAGAGAAATGAACTACATTAAGAAAGGATGTTGTATTCAATTACCAAAAAATAAACTCTTTAAATTTCGAATAATAATAATAATAAAAATCATTTTCATTTACGTTGTCGAATTTTTTTTTCTTTTTCATTTTTAACAAGAGTCTAATAGACAGATCAAATGCTCGCATTCTTCTAAGCCGTCAAATAAAATTGATTCCAAAACATCAGATTAACGCTTTATTATTTTTATGTTACTATTCTTTTGTAGGCATAAAAAATTCCCTCCGCACATTCTTTTACAGCACAGTTCACGTTTTTTTTATAAATTCCTCGCATCACTGATTCAAGGAAATCGAATTTCCCACTTATGTTTGACAATGTTAACGCTTTTAAATCAGTTATGTTACTTGAATTTCTTTTATTTATTTCTTTTACTAAATCGTGAAATATGTTCGTTATTCATGGTATTACCATTAAGTAAAATATATATTTGGTAAAGAAATTTAAAAAATATGACTACTTTTTACTTTCTTCTATCTTTAGAAGAAGAAAGTATATTGCATTCGTGAAAATTTTCTACTTCTATATGATACTAATTTTGTGGGCGCTCTACCTCAAGAACTAATGCACAGAATTTAATAAAAAATTATATTCAGTTAGTCCCTGATATAAATTGGTGCTGGTAAGTTTTCGGTGTAAATCTCCCAACAGGCGGAATTACTATGCTGCATTTTTTACAATTTCCACAGTACTCTATCTCAAGAACTAATGGACGACTCAGTTAGAATTTCAGAGAATGAATTTCAGATTGAGTTATACAAGTTTTTGCTGATTGGTTTTGGTGTTAATCGCCCAATAGATGATGCTGCTGTCGCAAAGTCAAAATATGCCCAACCTCTTTAGAGTGACTATTCACTCTAAGCAAAAGCGGAATTTTTGACTCTATGGAAGAGTGAATAACCACTACTGGGAAATGGATAGTCACTGTAAACAGGTGTGAATAATCTCTGTTTGGAGGAGTGACTATTCACTCTTGCTAAAGGAGTGCGTTTTTTCAACCCTGGTAGGAGTAAATAGTCACTCTTTCATAGGAGTGGATGTTCAATCTTTATGCAGTGAATTCTTTTCTTATGCTGTTTTATTCATGTGTCATGAGGGAGTATTTACAGTCAATACCTTTTTTGTATGATAGAAAAGATTTTTAAATGGGAAAATTTGAGAAATTTCTAGCTTGAAACAATTTAAAAATATTATTAACAATTTTATATTGTTTAGTTTCGGTATCGGGCTCGGGCATATGGCACAAAATGTTTCGGACTGGCGGGCTAGGATTTCAAATCGTCGGGATAAAGGGCACCAAGAACGGAATCCAAACTCATCTCTAATGTGCACTATCATCTCTTAAAACATTTTTTTTTGGGGAGACCCTGTAATTATATAGGATGAACACATCGCAAAGTATTTTCCTTATTTCAAAATTTTAGCTTGAAATAACTATTGACGATATTAATCTAAAGTTTTTGTTATTGCCTACCTCCGTCCTTAAAGTTTTTTTTTTGCAACTAGTACATAACTGTAAATAGTGAAAACGAAAAGTAAAATTTTTATGAAATGACCTCCACTAGGGAAAAAAATGCAATTGGTTTTGTAGTTCTGTGAAACCAAATTGCCCGATTCTGTTTCAGAAGTTCAGACTCCTTTAAGATATAATCCTACAAATGTCAAGAATATAAAGCCATGGCATGCAAAGTTGAAAGTAACTGATGTAGTATTGGCGATCTTTCCAAATATTGGTAGTCATTAGAGATGAGTTTTTGTATTTTTTTTCTTCGGAGCTCGAGCCCGACCATTTGAAATCCGAGACCGAACTAGAGTCCAAAAAATTTTATGTTATCAGAGTCCTCCCCATCGAGCCGGATACCAAAAGTACGCAGCAGAAATTGTTAATAACATTTTAAAATTGCTTCAAGAATAATTTTCTCATTAAAAAATGTTTTCTTTTTTTACATAGAAATGAACTATTAATCCTAACTTACCCCCTATGACAAAATTTCGTGATTTTCATGTCCACAAAATCTGTTTAAAACAACATTTTTTTTTTTTATACTCAACCCCTGATAGAAATTACACAAACGTTACAACTGTTATTCTTTTAAAATATTACTATACAGCTATCGCAGAAAGGCATGAGTTCTGCTTTTCTGTAAATCTGAAAAATAACTTCAAACTGGAATATCTCATGTACAAGGAGCATCCCACAGCTTCTTTGTTTTACTAATATTCACCGTACAAAGGATTCAGAATCAGATAGAATATTCCTCCTTATATCCCAACATTAAAAATTTCCTTCCCTTTCAAACTGATTTTCAGAGGCTTCTAAAACACTAAAATAAACTTAGACTACATTCTTGTTTCTAAAATAGAATCTGGCAAGTTTTTTTTCTTGTTTTTTTTTTTTTTTCAATTTGTAAATTACAAATAAAATTTATAAATAATTTATAAATAAAATTTATGAAAAATAAAATAAAGTTCGAACTGGTATAAAAATCGAGCCTGTCTCATCTTTGCTAGGGCAGGATGAGCGATCAGGGTCTGACTAATGCAGGTGAATGCGGGGCAGCTGCCCCGCCCGCCCTTTCTCCCATTTGAGGGGGTGCTTCTTGGAAGTAATCAGGATCTTCGTTAAAAGAGTGCCAAATGGGATAAAATTGGCAAAAATTGGCCAAAAGTGACCAAAAATTCTTAGATTTAAAAAATATTTAGGAAGAAAGGGCATCGTGCCTCTTCTCTGCTTCCCCAACCCATGAAAAAAAAAAATATATATATATATATATATCATTAGATTAGAAAACTAATGATTACAAGTTAGTATTCATATTATAACAACTTAGTATTCCTTTTTCTTCAGGAGAAATTCATTACTGACGTTGCCCTCATTACGAGGCAAGTTAAAAGCATTTATGATGACCAGTTGGGGGGGGGGGGGTTCTTTTAGATATCTTATGACATACTAGAGGTTTGCACGGGCCCGGGCTTGACCCAAGGCCCGTACACGGCCCGGCCGGCAGAATTAGAAAAATTTTTTCAACGGGCCGGACCGAGAAACAAAATAAACGGGTCGGGCCGGCAAAAAAAATGAACGGGCCTACCGGGCCGACAAAAAAAAAAAAAAAAAAAAAAAAAAAAAAAATAAGCGGACCTGCTGGCTCGCTATAAAAACTTAATCGAAACCGATAAAATACGAGCCATTTTCAATGAAGGTGACTTTCGTAGAATAAGTATAAATGTGCATCACGATCCGATGCTAGTTTCACAACATCAGTACAGAAATGTAACATGTTCAGCGTAGAGATCGGCAAATCGGCATCGGACAGTTAAATGGTGTCTGAGCGCGGGCTCAGTTTTTTTAACAGACTAGTTCTGGACTGAGATCAGGCTTGCATTGTTTTTTTACATAGTCGAGCAAGGCCGGAACTGGACTTTATTGTTCTCAGGATGTGTAGGGTAGGCAATATGTTTTGTAAAAATATTAATAGCGATAAAGAACTTCTGTTAACGGAATCTTTGGAAATATCCTTAAGGTGGATCTCAAATTCACTGCTGAACAATGAGAAATTTTCTCACTCATTTTTAACTGTAAAGGCATAAAATTGACTGGCCTGGCTATTGAAGAGATTTGGAATCGAACAGCGTTTTCCATTTTTTAATAAATAAATTACTTATCGAGATATAAGAGATTCTTGTCACGCGACTGCAGGTTTTTCTCCTTTCGCGTGCTATCGCGCTTCTGGAAATTCGATTCCAAACTTTAACTTTGACAGTATTTTCTCAAAGATATATTGTCTTTATAAAAAAAAAAATGGATAACGTTATTCGATTACATAGTTTCTGAATAAGAACACCTGCCAATCTTATGCGTTTCCAAAAAGAAATGAATTCAGAAATGTGTCAGAAAGTAGCTCCTTTGGATTTGAGAAAAGCCTTATTAAATGGCAGAGAAATATTTTTACAAATCTGCTTTTTATTATACAGCTTAAAAAGTTATCATGTTTTAACCCCCCCCCCCTTTTTTTCTTTTATTCTAACCTACATTAATTTTTTAATGAATGCTTATTTGAATGTTGATACATCTAAGACTCTAAGTAATCATTAATGTTGCTATTGTGTATTTTCTGTCTTGCGAATACATAATAATTTTAAAATATACTGTAAAATAATCCCATAAATATGTATGCAGTATTATTCTTTAAAATAATCTGAATTGTATGTTGATTGTATGCTTAATTGATTTTCCACGGGTCGGGCGGTGCCTGTTTTCGCTGACTTTTGTACGAGCCGAGCCGTGAACTGTGAAAATATAAACGGGTCGGGTCGGGTCAAGATTGCTTTTTTTCGGGCCAGGCCGGGTCCGGGCCTACGAATTCCCGCCTGTGCAGACAGACATCTAATGACATACATTAGATGAGCAAAAAGGGAAAGTTTACAAACAAATACCCCCGTCAACCAAACAATCTTTTTATTTTCTTTTAAGTTGTGATCATCTTTGTTGTAATACCCTGTATACAGGTGTGAATAGTACCTGTTACAAAAATTATGTGTGCTTACAATAGGTATGAAGTTAGTACGAGTCACTTCAGCCTAATTTGCGAACATTTTCCATGAAGGGGCCAAAAAGAATGATGCTTACCCCGGGACCTAGATAGTTTAAGTCGGGTCCTGTGACCGACTGATATTCTCCGAGCTACAAGGGATGCGCACGTTAAATTTACTGACGTAATTGGTTACAAACCGGATTACTGCATTTCCAATTTACAAAAATGAACATAGTATAATAGTTTTTGAGCAATAATTTTTTATGATCAAAGAAAGACTTTATGTCCACCCTGTATTTTATCATAAATATACGAAATAGTTGTATGATCGTGATTAGCCATAAACACGGAATATAGCTATCTTCATGCATGAAAATGCAGGAGGACATAGAAATATTCATATAATATGCTTTATCCAAATATCACAAAGTGTGTCAGAACAAATCACATGAGCTTATTTTCAGCTTATCTAAGGTGTCTGTCACGTCAAACAATAGGACACGCAAAATTCCAATCAAGTGAAATGTACGTGCCCACCATAAAAACAAAAGATTTATATAAAAACCATTTATGCATAAATTAATTACTTTTTATCAGCATCAAACGACCGACAAAACATTGTCTACAAAAAATTTCTTTACTTTTGTCAGCATATCATCATTTGATTGTCAATATGGAACTGTTTCTTTTTACAAGAAAGTTATTAATAAAGGTATAAATACTTTAAGAGAGTAAATTTGATTTTATTTTTAACACTTTCCACCGCAGATGAAATAAATATGTGTTTATGACTTCGGTTCGTCTGTTTGTCTGACCGTCTGTGTGCACCCTATGGATTATTACGTAATTGTTATATGTTATTGAAGTTTATTATAGGCTTTTCCCTACTAAAAATGAAATATTTTTAGTTCGTTTATATTCAGCGGTACTCCCTACGTAGCCAACGAATTCGTTTCACGCTGCCACGCAAGATGGGCACATAATTAAACAAGTTAGAAAATGCACGTCAAACGTGGCAAATGAGGTGCGTTCGTACTATAACTAGTTTTATAAATTTTTTTGCACCGCATATTGTACTGAATGTATATTTTAGTGCACTTCATTAGATCATATCAATTTCATTCTGTTCGAAAGGCTGTAACATCATTAAAATGCACTTGATATAATATTTTCCCATTGGCCGTAATGTAACGGAAAACTTTTGAATGCCCCTGTCATTAAACTATACATCTGTTTTTCATAAAATTTGAAATGACTGGACAAAATTTTGTAACAATTATATATTTAAAATTTCCTACCATTCGGTTGCGTAGTTTTTGCTCTGTTGTATGCGGACGGACGGACAGAACGACGACTATAGGGGCTACGTATATATTTATATAATAACGAATGTACCTAAAAAAGGTATATAAGTATATTCATAAATATATATTTTGTAAAATGTATTTTTGAGAGACGTCACGGTTGTTTTTAAAAATGTGATGCAATAAAAATAACCAAAAATAAAAATAAAATAATAATATCAATAAATATAAGAGGCAGGGCACGGTTTTTCATCCATCTCGGCTGCTTTTCTATCTTCATCACATGGCAGTTTGACACTTGGTAGAAACGCGCCCATCTTGATTACGTGACAGCCAAAAAATGTCTCTTTCGTTAGCTGTGACATAAGAGTTTTATAATTTTTCACCAGTTAATAACTTCATTATTGGAGAATAATACAGCATGTCAAGTCTGGAGCCTAATCTAATGAGTCGTTCGGAAAGTCCTTTCCGTTTGGAGAATTAATTCGTACCGGAAAAGTCTATCATTTAATTATTAGAGATCAATTCCGATATCTAATGTCTAATAATTAATGGGCAGAATTTTCCGGTACGAATTGATTTTCCCAAAGGGAAAGGACTTTCCGAATGACCCAATATAATGATTTATCTAACTTTCAGAAACCTCCCTATTAGTTAATAGACCATATACAATATCTGGTTATTACTAAATTGTTAACATTGGGGAAAATTAATGTTTGCGTATTAATTATTGTTGTGTAATGGTAGTCATTATAATATGTAGACAAAGGACTGTAAAAGACAGAAGTGCGGCCTTGCAACTCACTTCTCTACCAAATTTTGGCACTAGTAAATACCACTGGTTTACAGCAATATACAAATTAATTTCGTTACATTATGGTCTATGGAGGAACTTGTTTGCAATATATTTTAATGATGTTGCACTACATCAAGTATAATGAAATTGATATGGAATACTGAAACGCACTAATATGCTTTCTATAAAAAAATGCTGTTCATAGCATTTACCTTACATTTACAGTTCATTTACAGACACACATAAATTAACTCGGTTAGAGTACTGTCTATGACCAGACGTGTGCTTTCAGTCGCGGTATGCGTTTTTAAGCAACTGAATCTCAGTATATTAGTGTGTGTGTGAGTGCATAAATTTTATAGATCACTAGCAGATCTACCCGGCTTCGCTCGTGTCAATAATAATGGTCCACCCGGGTAAAATACATTAAAATGAAATAATACGGCAGTGACAATAACTGAGATTGGTGCATTACCGTCCACGAATCGTTAAAAGACCGATAAGAAATATAAGTAAAATAGTTTTAATTGCGTCTACTATTAACTATACCATAATAATGTATATTCCAAACAAATGTCATAACATATATTAAAGTACAATTATTTGCTTAAAAAGCGTCATTTAAATAATAAAAAAACTTTAAAAATATTAAAAATTTACATGTTTCGACTCTTTTATTGAGTCTTCTTCAGTATATATATATATATATAAACTACAAACACAATGCCAATTGTGACATTATACTGATGATGGCAATGACCTAACCCATAAATTTTGCCTTTACTAAAATTTTTTAAACTTATGATCATCATACAATTTCGTTTTTTCACACTGTCGAATAGAAAAAGCTTCTGTCAAATGAAATTTATTTGAAAATTGTATCTCAATTTTTTCATGTGAATGGATTTTAAAGTAATTTTCAATCATGGATATTTTTGATTTGCATGCAGCCAGGGATAAGATTTCCGCATTTTTTCCCACCAGTATTTTGTTAGAGTAAATGATATTTCATTTAATCGGGACACTCTCTTGATTTAACAGAACAACATTTTCTTTAAGAATATACCGGTGTGCAAAAACGTGGAAATCTCATCCCTACATGCAGCCCAATTACGAAAGATATACCTGTTTGCGCTTAATGCAATATTATAAAGTAAAGACATTGATGAACTATGAGTAACTCTAGCATCATATTGTTGGTGGCAATAACCTAACCCAACCATAAATTTAACTTTTACTGCAATTTGACCTTTAAACATCGCACATTTGATTATTCCAAAATCTAATAGAATACAAAAAGTACTTTCAGTAATTTTTTTTTTTTGAAAAGCTTATCTCAATTTACGGATTGTTTATCCATTTGAAATTAATTTTCAATCACGGAGATATTTTTAAATATACCTGTAACCCAATTCAGAAAGATATATCCGTTTGCTATTAATGCAATATTATGAAGAAAAGATATATCTATGAGTAACGTCTAGCACCATATTGTTGGTGGCAACAACCGAACCGTACCATAAATTACGCTTTTACTGCAATTTGATCTCTAAACATCATGCATCCCATTATTTCAACGTCTAACAAAAAAGTCTGTCAGTCATGAAATTTTGTTTAAAAAAGAAAAAAAGCTTACCCTAAAAAATAGTAGCTATAATTTCTATTTAATATAAATCGTACAAAAATCGTATTTTATATAACCGTATTCGATACAAATCGTAGAATGTTATCATTGCATTTCAGGTATTAAAACATTTATCTAAATGATATAATTAAAGATTACAAAGAAATAGGGAATAAATTGTAGCATCCAGTTTTTAGAGCCAGTTTGAAATTATATTGATGACATTGACGTCATATCTAACAAACGATTTTTTTTTTTTTTTTTACTATTATCATTTTCCTTATTTGATTCTTGATATTGAAACGACTTCATTAAAATAGATTTTTTAACATTCAACTAAAGTACTTCTAAGGTCATTTTAAAACATGCTTAGTTAAAGTTTTTACATAAATATATAAAAATGAGCATTTTTTGATTAGAATGACGTCGATTTCAAAAATGTACAAATATAGCAGTCGAGTCTGAATTTTTATTGGCTAATAAAACAAAGTACTCGAGTTATCATTTTTTAAAAAATTATTGAGCTGTTTTTTAGACGTGTGGCAACAGGAAAGAAGCTATTGAATTTGAAAATTTAAAATGAGATATTTCTATGATGTTAAATTATGAAAGATGATAGAAAAAAGGGATAAATATTGGTCTGATGATTTTTTAAAGGTGACAGGGATCTATTCCACGTTCTAAAGCCTATGTACTGCAAGTTTCGTGCAAAACGGTCAAAAATTAAAGATTTGTATAAAGGACATACACACAGAGAACGGCTTTTATATATACTAGTTGTAACCCGTCGAAATTCGACGAATTAAAATGTTTAGAATGGAACTGTTAGATCGAATTTATAATAAACCTACAAAAATAAATATAATAAAAAATTCATCTTGCATTGGTTGCCCAACTATTAAAACAAATAATGTTTTTAACCTAAAATTACCAAAGTATCATTTCCACAAACTTTAACTGATTAAATTATTGAAAAATTAAACTGTATTAGAATACGTAATTAAGATGAGTAATTATGTTTGAAGTTATCTATTGAAGCTCTTATGTTTGTTGTTACGGGATGAAAAATCAGTAAAAAGGATGTCGCTTTGTCATATCATAAAATCCCCTCCCCCGCCCCCCCCCCCTCATAAAACCTAAACTGTAAATTATTTTCACATTCTCAAAATTTACATACGCACTACTCAAATTCACATTTTAAAAGTATTTTAACGCGCAATACATTATTAATGAATGTATTTCCAAACTTAAAGTCACGTTTGTCCGATACAACTTTTCATGTGAACATTCGCAAAAACTTTAAGTTCTAATCTCATTACCCGCGAAAATTTACCATTCAGGAATTTGCCTTTAGTTGCCATGGTATTGGCCATTTAGTATTGGTCAAATATTTAGTTTTATCAAAGAAAATGATCATTTTGTTTTAAATATGACATCATTTTTACTCAATCATTTTGCCTAGCGTCTCAAACTCAGTATCAGCGTACCGTAAAAAGATTGAAATATATTCTTCAATCTTTTGATTTATGAAGAAGAATGCGTGTTTTTTTATTGACTGACGTCATTTTCTGTTCAAAAATTAGAAAAAAGTTACTTTTATTTGTAATGTTAAAATGGCATCAATAAGGATATAATCAATGAAAATAAATAAACCATGACTAATGACTATTTTTCCTTTACTTTTAATAGAAATGGAGTACTTCAGTTGCCACAATTACAAAATATGTACTAAAAACTATAAAAAAATTAATAACTCAAATATAAATTGAGATAGAGCTTTCAAACAAATTGCATCTAAAAGTAAATTTTTTTCTCTATACGACGGTGTAAAAATTGAAACTGTACGATGTTTAGAAGTTTAAAAATTTGCAGTACCAAAAATTGCAAAACCGAAATTTCATTTCAAATTTCAAAGTGTTGCCATTTGCAGAATGACGTATGCGTTACGCACAGATATGTTTGTCCTTTATAATATAGATAGATAGATAGATATATGGGCTGCTGAAATGGATTTGTAACACCTAAGCGCGTGAATTGGCGGCTTAAGTGTGTTTTTAACTGTGTTTTACATTCCCTAGCTGAAGTGCTGCAGTTTACTGAGGTGCACAGCACTACAATATGCTTTCTATATAATATAGTGTTCCTTATGTTGTACATTATGGTGATATTTATCATTAATTTACAGGAACACGTAGAAGAACTCAGTTACAGTACTGTCTATAGTAAACGATGATTGCCAGAAGTGCGTTTTCAGTCGTGGTATGCATTTTTAAGCAACTTACTATCAGTATATTTGAGGGTTGTGCAAATTTTATAGATGAAATAAGTGTTGTTCAAAAGATTTTGTAACGTCTGTGGTCGTGAACTTTTTAAGTATGCTTTTTTTCTGCGTTATGTACTTTCCAGCGGAATTATATTTTAGTTAGAGATGTCATAATTAAACTTGTTCATAGGATTGAGCTAACGAAAAACTGGACGCATTGTCATGAGTGGCAGTTTCTGCAATTGTGTTTTTAATTGTGCTGTACTTATTCTAGCTTCGAAATTTAATGTGTTATACTTGTCATATTGACTATATCCCTAATAGCACTGTTAGTCGAAGTAACGTCATTGTGACTTTACAATGGCAAAAATTATTCAGAGTTACAACGGCGGCCAAAATGTGACATCATTATTTCGTCTCTTTATAATTCTCATGCGGCCGTCACTTCGTGACTCCACTGTGAAATCACCGTGACTAACTTTTTTGTCATTTGCAACTTTTCAAACAATGGGGCATATCGACTCTACAGTGGCGAGGATACGACTCATTTACAACCTTACATGACGAGCATTAATCATGCGACGGCATTCACCAGATAATATTAAACCAAAGAAGACGTTTTCTGTAAAATAAATTCTCTTTTGCATTTCACTATTTTTAAATGGTTCTTCCTGCATAGAATATTTGTATCGTCTAGTTGCAAAACCGGCCAACTCCTCAAAATTAGAAAATGTGTTTTTTCAGTTGTTTAAGTACTAAGTAAATGTTTCTACCATCTAGAAACAATGAACCATGCCAAAGCTGGTCAAACATACTGTCCTAATTACTATAAAATTAAAGCGTTTTGGTTCCAATCTTATTTTGGCTAAGTGTAGCAAAAAATTAGTTTCCCCCCCAAAGTTTTTTTTTTGGCGATGGCCGGTTTTGCAACTAGATGACACATTTGATATCGATGTTTAACGTTGTACCTTTGTGTTTTTTCGATATTGGTTGCAGTTTCATTCCGAGTCCCTGAGCTCCATATATAACAGGAGATCTGCCTTCCTATTTCCTGACATGATTTCCAGCTGCCAGCGCGGAAGGGTACAGTGACGATCAGTTTAGTTCACATTCATGACAAAAAATCATTCCCTTACATGATTAGAGAATCATTTGTTAATTTGATAAGTATAGCTTAATTAGAGAAGCATAAATAAGGATAATAGTAAATGAGAACCACTAATACCTAACATTAATAACGTGATTTATTTTTTACCTTTGCCTTGCATGTTTCATTTGCCTTGGAAGCTTCTGACCGCCGACTCAGAACGCCTCTTATATATGGAGCTGAGTATTTTGGGTACACTTTGAATTTCGAAATAACAATGGTTGGTTTGTTTCAACATTGAAAGTGTCCACAGAGTGAAACTGCAACAAAATTCGAAAAAGTACACTGATACAACGTTAGACTTCGACCACAGATATCCTATGCAAGAAAGAAAAATCATTTAAAAATATTGAAATGAAGATGAAAAAATTGCAAAGAATGCTTCCATTGGTTTAACATTAGTTTGCAAATATCGGCATGTGACTCAAGCCTAATAACGCGACAAAACTCTCAAGCTAATGTTAATCCCGTCGGAGCGTTCTTTTCAAATTTCCCGTTTGAATTTCAGTATTTTTAAATAATTTTTTGCATAGGATAGCTGAGATCAATCTCTCACTGGGTTCTTTTTTACTCTTGCAATTTTGTTGCAGAATTTTTTTTTTAGGGTTCCATACTTAAAAGATAAAAACGGAACCATTATAAGATCACTCCTGTGTATGTCTGTTACAGCCATTTTACTCGTAAACAATGGAACGTGGAAAGTTCAAATTGGGGAAAGTAATAAAGACTATTGAACCACATATTTACAGATTATTAAACACTCACAAATATATTTAATGAAAATGTAGGTGGGCTAATTAAGTTATGAAAAAAATATCTTCTTTGTATATCGTGTGGGGTACCATGTGAAAGCTTTCGTAAAGCTGGACTAAAAAATACACTTCTTTTAATTATAGGTATTATATTTTAGAGATATCGTCGAAAATATAGTGCAAAAATCTATTTTTGAATCCCCCATCTATTTTTGAATCCGCTGAAACTAAAATTATGAAAAAATTAGAGGCAGTAGAAGTTAATTTAAACCAGCGTTGCCAGATTGGGGACTTTTTTGTCCCCAGATTGTTGATTGTCACCGCTTTTTTGAAATAGAAATATTCAGCCTATTTAAAAATAGATTAAAAATTCTGAAAAATAAGGCGAATTATACTATTTTTAAAAAGTGGTGACAGTCAAATAATCTGAATTAGAAAAGTCCCCAATCTGGCAACGCTGATTTAAACCTTGCAGAAAAACTATAGGTCACATAGTACAGTTTATGAGAAAAGCGCATCTATCTGTTACACACAAATTTCGATTTGAGGGCATTCAGCAAAGGTGTTAAGGAGCGCTGGAGGTACCTATCGTAGCAGAAGTATAAAAGCATTGTTGATAATGATTTTCGAAAAAAAAATCGTTAGTCATTCGCCGAGATATTAACCCTTAAAGAAACGGACGCTTTGAAAATACACAATGACAGGGCGGCGTACTCTATGTACCACCGGCTTTTAAAGCCTAGATAACAACTTTTTATGACATATTTGTGTAATGCAATGCTCAGTAGCAGTATAAAAGCCAAACACGTCAAATTGTTAAAAACAGACTAATTTAATTAGAATTAATCACATAAAAATATGGGATTCGCAATGAGTGGATCTCTCAATACGCGTCACGTGTCATTGAAAGTTAATTAAAAACCTATCTGGAAAAACGCGGCACGGACCAATGTGGCGTTGCAACTTTGCGATATCCTTTCGAAGCTCACTTTACACAATGCCAAGTTTAAACTTTGAGCAAGGGTTTAATTTTAGCTACTCTGTAAAAAGATTATTACTACGCTGAATTTGGATTTATGAAATGCCAAATGAAGTTTAAATATGCACTACTTTTATTGTCAGTACCGAAATAAGTTCATCATAAACAGATTAGTATAGGGTTAAAAAAAAGCTATACAGAATGTTATTTAGGCTTCATATCTCTTTGAATTTTATGGTATACCCATTCCTACTTTTCTAGTATACAACGTTGGGTTGGGTATAGCTGTATATAGTTTCTTACAAAGTCTTATTATTCCTTTAGCAAGTTTTTTTTTATATAATTATACTGTTAATAATTCATATATTTATTGTACGGAACCCCCTGAGCGCGAGTAATACTCGCACTTGACTGTTTATTTTTTTTTTTTTTAAATGGAACAACATTAAAAATGAAGTAACCTTAAAATAATAATAATAATAATAATAATCTGCAACCAAAATATAGAAAAGTAAAAAAGGGAACCGGTTAGCGATTGACTTAATCCTTTATTTCCCGACGGTATTTTAAAGTACCATTAAAAAAACCTTTTCTGAAATTATACATCGATTAGTAGTAATATAATTTACAATGAGTTAAAGATGCTTTACTTTATCTTGTTCCAAAAATTTTATTTGTTGCACAAAACAAAAATGTTTTCAAAAGGCTGATTTCTCTTTCATTTGCATCTGTTTAGCTTTCTTGATGTCGAAAGATTAGGCGATGCAAAGTTACAAGTCTTAAATGTTTCTATATATCTATTGTAAAGTCATTATATTTGTACATTTCCTAATTCTATAAAATACCATAAAAATATTTTATATAAAAATTTGAGTGGAGTTATAAATAGTCTACAAAATTCCAGTAAATAAATATTTCGTTCATTAATTTTAATTGATAATATCATTCGAAAACTTATTAATTGATTGTGTATATCTTCTAATGAATTTTCAAAAATTCAGGAAAAATACTTTAGAAGATGAAAATTTCATTATTTCATAATTTGGGACATAAAGGGTTAAACTATTCTGTATAAAATATTAATTTAAATGTATTTGCAAACGAGAAATTTGAAAAGAAAACTTCCATAGATTTAACATTAGCTAGCGAGTTGTATTTAGATCACGGTGCTTTCAATTTTTGGTCAAATTTAGGTCATGATGCTATCAGGGAAGCAATCAACGTCCGATCAAGAAGCTGATGAATTATGCTGACAGCGTTTATTTCACATTGAAATGTCTTTGAATGCACAGGGGAATTATTCAGCTTTATACAATGTTGCATTTTGTGCATAATCACAGAAAGACAGAGTGTTTTCAAACCTTTTTATTTCAGGAGGTGGGGGGCAAAGGAATCGGCGTCGTTACCGTTTGGAAAATTGAATTAGCAACTGATCATGAAATTACTTTTATTTTTAGCTTCTGGGCTTAGGCATTTTTCACTCACTCAGCTGAATTCAAAAATCTCTCTCGTACTAATTTATAATTTTTAGAAAAAGAAAAATATTCTCATCCTGGCGAGAAAATCAGTAACGAAATTCATGAGACTAAATACATGTTAAGAAAAACATAAATTAACATATTTGGCATCCATTCAAAACTTTTAATGGTAAATTCAGTAAACAATAATTTTAGTCACGTTCAGAGAAGTCATCACCAAATTTTATCTCTCCAGAGATCGTTAACAAGTTTTATATTATATTGTTCTACATTTGGCAACTTTTCGCTAAAATTTGATATAAAACAGTTTAGTGCTACTTTTTACTTTCTTCTATCGTCAATAGAAGAAAGTATTGTAATCGAAATTTTTTCCGACTTCCGGTTTTCGACGGATTTACATGTTTTAGGGGTCAGAGATCCCCAAAAACATGTTTATAGAAAATGTCTGTCTGTCCGTGTGTCCGTCTGTCTGTCGCCATTGTACCATCAAAAAGTGTATGAAGTTATGCATAGAATTGAACCAAATTTTTATTTTAAGTTTTTGGCTATGGCAAGCAGATCCTCGCTGAATTTGGAAAAAATTCGCCGGTAGGGGGCGCTGTAATAGCGATTTTTGTGCGATTTTGAATATTGTACCATCTAAAAGTATATGAAGTTATGCATAGAATTGAACCAAATTTTTATTTTAAGTTTTTGGATATGGCAGGTAGGTCCTCCCTGAATTTGGAAAAAATTCGCCGGTAGGGAGCGCTGTAAGAGTGTTTTTGTGCGATTTTGAATATTGTACCATCCAAAAGTGTATGAAGTTACGCATAGAATTGAACCAAATTTTTATTTTAAGTTTTTGGCTTTGGCAAGCAGATCCTCCCTGAATTTGGAAAACATTCGCCGGTATTGGGCGCTGTAACAGCGATTTTCGTGCGATTTTTAATATTGTACCATCCAAAAGTGTATGAAGTTATGCATAGAATTGAACCAAATTTTTATTTTAAGTTTATGGCTATGAAAAGCAGGTCCTCCCTGAACTTGGAAAAAATTCGCCGCTAGGGAGCGCTGTAATAGCGATTTTGCATATTGTACCATCGAAAAGTGTATGAAGTTATGCATAGAATTAAACCGAATTTTTATTTTAAGTTCTTGGCTATGGAAAGCAGGTCCTTCCTTAATTTGGAAAAAATTCGCCGCTAGGGGACGCTTTAATAGCGATTTTTGTGCCATTTTGAATATTGTATCATCGAAAAGTGTATGAAGTTATGCATAGATTTGAGCCAAATTTTTTGTGTTTCTTTTTGGTCATGGCATGAAGGTCCTCCCTGAATTTGGAAAAATTCCGTTGGAAGGGGGCGCTATAATTACGATGTCTGTACCATTTTCTTTATTGTACAATCGAAAAGTGTATAAAATTATGCATACAATTGAACCAAATTTTTTGTGCATGTTGTTGGCTTTGGCCAACAGTTCCTCCTTGAATTTGGAAATATCGCGCGGTAAAGGGTCTCCGTGATAGCGATTTTTGTATACTTTTCTTGATTTTTCGTAGTTCTATTGCGAAATCGGCGGCTCGTGCAAAGGTGGGAACTCACTTCCTGCTAAGCCGGTTATTCGCAAACATCTGATAACAACAGAATAAGGAAAAACTATTAATTTTAACAATTATCATGATATAGATTAACTCGTTTTTAGTTCATTTAATTGACTGAAGCATGAATTTAAGATGAAAATCAAAGTTGGTGTAGTAATGAACTAATAATATTGAAGTATTAACATGTGTAACTAGTTTTTGAAATATTAAGATGTATAAGATAGAAGAAAGTTTTGGGATTGGCACATTCAACTAGTTTTTTTTTTTTTTTTTTTTTTTTTTTTTTTTTTGGATCAAAAACACATTTAAAGCAGTGGCACAGAGAAACAGGGGAGTGGGGGTGCAGGTGCGAAAAAATTCGCAAGATTTTATATATTCCAAGATTTAAGAAAAGGGAGTGCGGTCTTCCTCTTCCCCTATCTGTTTCTTGAACCCATTGCCCCCCCCCCCCCCAAAAAAAAGAGCTACATCATCAGAAAACTAATGAGTAAAATTTTACTATAACAAATTAGTAGTTCATTGTTTTCAAGAAAAATTTACTACTGATGTATCCCCTTAACCAGGCAAGTTAACCCGTAACCGAAGTGACAATAATGTAGCATAACTACCGTGAGCCGTCTGTGAGAGTGCTTAGGCTGAATCTAAAGATGAATAAAATGCTACGTACTCTCAAAATACACTATTTCTGTAATAAACTTCATGTACAGGACTATTATATTTAAAATTCAGCTAGTCAAAAGTCTCTAGTGAAAGTAACAGGACTCCAAGTAAAACAAAATTAACCAGTATGTATAGTTAAACTGAAAATGTGTGAAAATTGAAAAATGGAGCAGTCTGTGAGATCGCTAACAGCGGTTATGGGTTACACACTCTAAATAAAAAGGATTGACTATTCACTGCAGAGAAGTGAATAGTCACTCTATCGCAGAGTCAAAATATGCCCGACCTCTTCAGAGTGACTATTCACTCTGAGCAAAAGTGAAAATTTTGACTCTCTGAAAGAGTGAATAGTCACTCCTGGGAAGTGAATATTCCCTCTAACCAGGGGTGGATAATCACTCTTTCGGAGGAGTGACTATTCACTCTTGCTAAAGGAGTGCGGTTTTTCACACCTGGTAGGAGTGAATAGTCACTCTTTCATAGAAGTGAATGTTCATTTTTTATGGAGTCAATCCTTTTTTTATTTTGCTTTTATGGGAATTTTAAAAGAATCACATCTTTTACAGCATGCAATGAACATAGATACAAGCGTGGTAAAAATTGGAATAAAATACATTATTAGCAATATTTATACAATTCATAGTTTGTAACACTAATTGAACTTTTAAGGAAAAAATCAGTTAAAGTTACATATGAATTTAATTTAGATTACTGACAGAAATAAACTAATATATTTTATTCCAATCTTATCCTTTGTGTTTGCTTTTATTGCATGCCCTATAAAAATATTACCTTTAAAGTTTTATAAATAACTTTTTAATAGGTGGATGTTATATGTTTAACAATGTTTGATGTCATTTTAAATTTTGGTTTTAAATATAAATTCCTATCTTTTTTACCGTACTTTTTCCGTGAATTATTGCTATTTTTGTAAATACCTACTGTTCTAAAATATTTTTCATTTTTTTACTTAAAAACAATGTTTATAAACTTACATATATTTTTTAAATGAGTTCTAAGTATGATTTAAATATTAAGAATGTGTATTTTTTATCCGCGTTGATTTGCCTTTGTTTTATTTAATATGATCATTGAGTCTAAATTAGTTCTCTGGAATATGTGTATATATTTCTTTTAAACATATTCTTTAACTTAATCATGATTTCTAATTTTCGCCCATTATTATTGAAAACAATACTTATTAATGAAATGACACGGTAAGTCATATTTAATTTAATTTTTTTATTCCCGTAAATATTGTATTTTGGGAATATGAGCAAAATAGATTTGATATGTTTTATAGGAAAAGATTGACCTAGGAAATAGAAAAAAATAAATATATAAATAAACACATTACATTTATTTGTATCTGTATGAATTTTAATAAAAATAAAGTAAATGACTGCATATGAAAAGTTCTTATTGTTTGAAAAACATTTCAATGTAAAAAAGTAGTTATTAATCTCTTTAAAAAAATATTCAATCCTAAACTATGTAAGAAAATATGAACTTTTTAAAAAATATACTAAAGCTGTCTTATCGATTAACTTCAAAACAGGCATAAAAAACATTTTATTTCAATGCTTAAATATCAGGTTTTATTTTTTAGTGCCAAAAATTACGTGCATCAAAAACGTAGAAAATGCGTTTAAATTGAAAGAAATTTAATAACTGATGCAGAATGTCTATAATTAATTTTTTTTATATTACTCAGTCTCGAAATTTTAAAATCATAAACCGCAGAAAAAGCTTACATATAGTTTTAAAAAATTAATGTACCAACTAGAGATCTGCACGGGCCGACCCGAGGCCCGAGCCCGGGGGCGATTTTCATTCACGGCACTCGGACCGGGTCTGGTCTCCACTTTTTTCGGGCCGGGCAGGGCTATAGTTCTTTCTGAAGGCTCGGACCGGGCCTAACTTACTTTTTCTGTAAAGAACCGGGACTGGTTTCATTCCTAGTCTTCACGGCCCAAAATTTTCAGTCGTAGTTTTGACACAGCGCGTATGAAAATTATTGTCTCAGCGTGGCCTGGTCCATTCAAAGGTCAGTTAATTTAGGCCTGGCACAAAAATTTTGCAAAAAATACATACATTTTTAAATCGCCATTATTCTACTCTTAAGCATTATTATTATTATTATTATTAAGAATAGTAGTTTTGTACTCTTATTAAAATATAACTAAATTAAAATATAGTAAAACGTGTGAAAAGAAACCTGCCTATGACGGAACCCTGTTTTAAACTCAAAAACGTATTGATCCATGCAAAATTATTATACTAATACGTAAGAAAAGTAT
This sequence comes from Maratus speciosus, assembly GCA_963932465.1. NCBI lineage: Eukaryota > Metazoa > Arthropoda > Arachnida > Araneae > Salticidae > Maratus > Maratus speciosus. The sequence goes on along the minus strand of OZ010786.1, from coordinate 89,339,763 downwards.
ATATAATACATTTACACTTGCTAAGAATGGAACTTGTCTATACCGCATTTCTTTTTTTTTCTATGGAATATGGATTAACAATATTAATGATAACTGAAGCATTTACATACAAGCAATATAGATTCATTAAAAAAATAAATATCCCAGCCTGCGGCACTTCTATAAAAATAAAGATTATAAACATGAAAAAAAAAAGTTAAGAAAAATATTTTGGGTCAGAACTCCTCGTACGTTCTAGGCAAGCGTTATTACCCGTTATCGCCATGTTGGGTTTTAATGCATTATAATTGGTGTAACAACGCACTGCAAAAATAAATAAAAGCATGAAAGTACACCTAAATGTATATATTTTGTAGACATAATGAGTAAATTAATGTTTGAAAATAAAAGTGTACACTTACCTTCAAGTTAAATGTCGTAGAATTTTATAATAAAACAACTTCAAACTAATAACGTGAGGACCCAAAAATACTTTCCTCCCGACGGGCACTAAATCCTTACTGGGAACTTAGGATGAAGTTCGCTAGGTACCGGTACCGATCGCACATTTTCAATTCTATTCTGTTTAGAGATATTTGGTGAGCGAGATTACTCTTCTGAGCATCATTACCCTACTTTTCCCTACACAGATAAGCAAAAGGGAAGTTTTCAAACAAATACTTCCCTCAATCGATCCATTATTTTTTATTACTAGTTTCCTGCTTGTTTTACAACTAGTATTTTTCTTAAAGTGATGATAACCTGTTTACAGATGTGAACTTTACTTGGTATAAAAAGTATGTATTATATACAAAATTCATGAAGTTTAGTACTAGTAGCTTAAGCATAATTCACGACCTATTTCTATAGATTGATAGAAAGGACCCCCCCCCCCCCCCCAGATTGATGCTTGCCACGGAGCCATACGTAATCTAAGTTGGGCCCTGCCTCGAGGGAAAGTGGGGGGGGGGGCTCCAATGTTATAAGTTTATGCAATTTTTTGAAAAAATATATTTTTCAGAATTTTCAGAGTTAATCTTGTTTTTGATTAGAATAGGAATGAAAAAATACGCTGTTCAAACTGCAAATGTATAAGCGAAACAGCACCAAAAACTGGCGATATGAAGCAATTAAAATAATAAAACTTTGTTTGAACTTCTTCGCTTGCGGACACGTGTATGCTGTAGCTGATGATGAGCTGTTATGTTTTTAGCTCGAAACGCGTCCTGTGTTTTGTTTTTATTTTATGGTGATTTTTTACAAAGTTTTATTATTTTAATTGCAAATGTATAAGTTAATTCTGATTTAAAACAGCGTGTTTCAAGATTCATGGTTACTATAGGACTCTTAAGGAAATATTCCAAATAAACAAACAGGACAAGTGCGTGAACATATTGCCGTAAAAATGAGTAGGCATGTAAAAAACGATGTTTTAAGTCCCTAACTTATTAGTGCAATGAGTCAGAAGCAAATAATTAAAAAACTAGTTGTTGGGGGTCACCGTAATACTTATCCATCATGGATATGCATAATATAAAATATGAAAATAAAACATGTGTAAACTATTTATAAATTGCATTGCAATTCCAAAAAAATAAAATTTAAACGCATATTTAAATATTTTTAATGCATAGTAATGCTCTATTACTGAATTGCGGGTACTACTTGATTATCCCGTCGACCCATTTCGACAAATTATATAAATCGCCAAACTACTCGCAAAATTATACAAGTTGGCGCAATTTTTATTTTAAATAACGAAAAACAAATAAATTAGAAAAAGATTAATAAAAATACAAAAAAAAAGTCAAATTAAAAATCACTTGATGATGTATCAAACACGTGTAACGTGTTTAATGTCAAGTGATTGTGACATTTACGATAATTCATTATTGGCATTTAATCTTATAGTTTGGGAATAGTTTTTTGGTCGACGGGATAATCAAGTAGTGCCGAATTGCGTAAAATAAACATCCTTATACTCCAAAAATGATAATCATATTAACCAACAGTTTAATGCGTTAGATTAAGCGTTTCATTTCCAATTAAAATATATCTTTGAATTGAAATTTGAATGGAATACAGGGTCATGAAAAATCGAAGAGTATGGAAAATATGATTACAAATATCTCGGCAACTCATTATCCGATCGACTTCCTTCTTTATGCAAAATTTATGTTTTTTTATTGTCTTTTATATTCATTCCTGAAAATAAACAATTTCGAAAATTTTTATATACCTTTTATCAGAGCGATAATTTCGAGAGTCGAAAAAGTTTTTCCGGATAATAGAGGTTTCTGATATTCAATAGGCTTCTTCTCATTATTACATACTAAGTATACACCAAATTTCAAGTCTCTATCTCAATTTGTTCGGGAGATAGAGCGTTTACAAATACACAGACACACACACACACACACACAGACGGACGGCAAATTCCCCCCCCCCCCCCCCCTAAAAATATTGTTTTCGGAATCTGTAGTGTCTGAAACGTGTAAATTCTTCAAAAAATTTTTTTTGTTTTTTTAAAACGATTACAAGACTTACCCTATACTACGTATGATGGGTAAGTAACAATGGGACTATGAACCTTGTTATTTGATATTAATTTTAATTTGATATCTTCAGCTGTTCCAGAAACACAAAAAAAGGTCTTGACAGACAGTCAATCAGACGAGTTTGTAAAGTAATAAATAGACATGCAATCATAAAAGACTAAATAAAATAAATAAAGTAAGACAGACTTGAATACAGTTTAAAATAAAATTTATAAAAAGTTTAAAATACTAAAACAATTAAAATAGATTTAGTAGACTTTTCGCCAAGCAACCCGCCAAGGCCTCATCAGTACACTTTAACCATTGTAAAACAAACAACAGAACAAATCAAGTACAGTTAAAGTTATTTTTTCAGAAACAAACAATATTCATCAGGGATGGAACAGGCTAAAAAAAGACTAAATAACACGGAACAGATAATAATATGGTACAAATATTATGGATATTAATAGTGTGGACCAGACTAAATAAAATGTGGATATTTATTTTATTTAGTTTTTTCAAAGTTTCAAATCCAGATGTTAAACGCATTTAGGGTAACTCTTGGATAGATGGCCATAGAGGAGATATGGCCTGTCTAAATATCTCCAAAACTTGATCATAGATTGCAATATAAACATTGTTCGTATGAAATAGTTAAACGAATTTGTTTATTGCGACGTGCAGTTGTATTTTTCGTTTATAAAAAGTAAGTGTAATTTTAATATAAATTAAATAGGTGGTTGAATATTTTTTTTGTCTTAGGTATCTGAATGTTTTGCAGTATGTACGTTATGTGTATTTTTTACTATGTGGACATTTAAGGTACGTATATAATCTAATCTTTACTTCTAAGACTAAAACAGAGACGTACAATGGTAAAAGACGTACAATGGTACAAGTGTAATTTTAATATAAATTAAATAGGTGGTTGAATATTTTTTTTGTCTTAGGTATCTGAATGTTTTGCAGTATGTACGTTATGTATATTTTTTACTATGTGGACATTTAAGGTACGTATATAATCTAATCTTTACTTCTAAGACTAAAACAAAGACGTACAATGGCTATTGATGTTTTAAATCTGGCGACCATCAGTCCTTCAATTTTAGGAGAGATGGCCACCTTTAATCAATATTTTAAAATTATACTTAGTGATGATTTTAACTAAACATAATTAAATTTAAGTAAATATATACGTTTACGTTTCTAAATATATTAATTAATATAATTATTTAAATTTTAGCTAATATAAATATTTTAATAATAATAATAATAATAATAATGTAATAAGACTTAACGATTTATTTGTTTCAGAAAATACTGAAAAACGTCGGAAACTTTCATAACAGAAACTGATAAAGTTGATAAATAAATTAAATTAACGCAATAAACCTACAATTAACGCAAGAAAAAAAATCACGACAATTCCAGTAGCGAAGAAAACGAGACACATTTAAATTATCAAATTCAACAGATTCCGGGTAAATAGAATTGGATTAGGATCACTGTGTTGGTTGTGCAAAACAATATAATATCACATCCAAAAAAGAATGCCTGGATACAATGCATAAGATACCTGAAGTGGTTCCATGAAACGTGTAAAAATTATCAAGACCTTTGCCAAGCATATGATAAGATTTTACGAAAAGTGAAGCATTGACATTATACTTCAAATTTTGTATATTCGAGCTTTCTTCACTCATTTTTCATCCTATAACTGCATCTTTACAAATTGCTATATGTTTTTCATGATTAACTATATGAAATGTGTTATTTTTTTGCTATTTAAATTAACCTTTTCTTTCTTGTATTGGATGGCTATCTCTCCTCGGCTTGAAGGAGAGATGGCCATCTGCCATTTAAATTTCAATTTTGTTTAACACTTTTTGTTTTCAATAGTTAATTATTTTTTGCATAAAATATTATGAGTATATGCATAAAAATTTTAAATATGCATCAATATTTCTTGTATTTGCATTCTAAGAATTTTTATTTCAATCTTTAAAAACTATGGCCATGTATCCTAGAACTACCCTATATTGCAAATGTAATCATAAATTAATGATTTTCGGATTTTTTTTCCTCAATGTGGACTGCTATAAGACCTTCCTTCTTTCATGCCAAATTTCAAGATTCTAGGTCAACGGGAAATGCCCTAATAAGCAGGACCGAAACTAGCCTTTTTTGCACCCGGGGAAAACATGGATTTTGGCGCCCTTCCCCCCTCTCTTCCGGAAATTATATTTGCAAAGCGAATTTTAACCGAGTTATTTTCTTCTGATGGACTAATGACTTCCACTGGAAAAAACTATTTAATACTTTGAGCAGAAGGAAGAGGCTACATCTGCAATTTTCATGACACTAATAGTATCACATAACTGCCAATGTGTGTGGTTTAGTTACCTCTAAAATTGAATACAAATTTTTGCCATATTTAATCGTTGACAATTGTTAACTCTGACATTGTTTTAAACTGAATTTCAGGAAGTGACAGCCAATTGTTCCCTTGCGACGACATTTCTGTGGCTGTCAACTCGTAAAACTTGGCTAAAAATGCTAACTTTGACAACATTCTGAATGAATCTTTGCCTTCATAAGAAAATGGGAAACTCTTTAATTTCTTGGTATCTGAACAAAATCGGCAAATTTTATATTTTTACGAATATTAATGCAAATTTTTTGTATTTACGAATGAAAATGACTTCGCGAAAGTATCAGAAAAGTAGTTAGTTTAGATTTGTGAATAGCTTTCAATATAAAAAAATTCTCATAACAAGATGTGATCCCTCCCACCCAAAAAAAGGAAATCCATGACCCACCCCCCTCTAAATGGTGTTTTGGAACCCTTCTTAGCTTTTTCAAATATTGATTGATTAAAATCTTGAAAATGGAATTGAAAAAAATTCCGCTTTATACAGAATCCTTATGCCATATCATCTTTAGATTATTCTATGCTTTGTCATACGCCAGACAGGATGATTTTAACAATACCGTGATAAACATAGATATGAGAAAAATCGACAAACAAAATCTTCATTTGGCGCCCCTTCGTTCTGGCGCCAGGGGCACATGCTCCCTCTGCCCCCCCCCCCTAGTTTCGGCCCTGCTAATAAGTTTGGTGAGTGATTTTGTATGAAAACGGTAAGGCTGTATCTTTTTATTTCATAGTTAGAAAATCGGAATTTTTACTAAACAATGGAGAGGCAAGCCTTATTATTAGATATTAATTTCAACTTGATACCTTCAGCCGTTCCTGAAAAAAAAAAAAAATAAATAAAACGGTTTTGACATACAGACGGACGGACAGCAAAAAGATACTAGGAGGATTCCATTTTGTTTGTTTGAGGTGCGGAACCATAAAAAAACAACAACAATAAACTCAAAATATACAAAACCTCTGTTTAAATGTGGGAAATTACATTCAATTTGCTTCTATAGTTCTTGTTCTTTCATATATAACAAACATAAAGTTACATGTGCATATTATTATCTAAATAGTATTTTGTATAGAAATCACAAATAATTATTAGGTAAAAGTTAATTTGATTCAAAACTGAACTAATTGATTGTATTAATTGAAATTATTTAATTAAAAAATAAGTTGTTATTAACATAAATTAATTACATTTTAATTAAAATTAAAAATAATGAATTTTATCAATATTCTTAATAAATTAATCACTAAACTCCTCCCGCCTTTTATGTGAATACATATATAGGGACCCTTGGAAGCTTCATTCTCGGTGTCTAAAATGGCTCTCTGCGCCGCCTCTGATTTAGAGAGTACATAAGACCAAAGTGAGTAATCTAACGCATAGCGTAACTCCGTTGTTTTTGTAACTGGTAAACAGTTGTAACCATAAAGAACATTCGGCGATTTATTATCTGTGGCCGGATAATTGCAAATTGTCTTAAAATTAATTCATTAATTTATAATTAAACTCTAAAATTAATAAAATGTTGTACTGCCATCGAAAAAATCGCCTATGTACATAATGTTTATAATTCTAGGATATCAGGAAGTAAATGAAAACTGCTTACGAAATTTCATCTTTACATACAAAAATCAAGTTTAATAACAGAGCGTAAAAATAGAGGAACATTTCAATCAAAAGAAATAAACAAATCTATAGCAAAAATGTAATGAAAATAGAAATCAATACAGAAATATATATATAAGTGCAAAGATAGGTGAGAACAGCGAATTCGATATCAATTAGTATCCTAAGAAAGTCAAAAGATCAGAATGATTGACAATTTTTGATTAATCGAGAGCCTTTTGTAACTGCTTACTTTGTGGTTTCACTGAAAAAAGCTTCTTTTGTCAATGAAAATCATTATATTAAAAAAATAAATAAAAGGTTGATGAATTAAAAAGAAAAAAGAATCAATAATGGAATAAAAATAAATGTCACGATCTTTAATGATTCTTTTTAAAATTTGGCTATAATCCGGACAAAGAAATGTTTATTAGCTAAAGTTTAATCACGAATTTCTTACATTGTTGCCTTTTTAACGATGTCTTTCATAAATTTACCTTATATACACTCGACCCTCGTTCATTCAAACTCCCGGGAATAGTGAAAAAAGTTTGAGTTGTCCGATTTTAAAAGAGAAATTGACTTGTCATGCTATCTCAATAATAATAATAATAATATTTTTTTAAGTTTACCTTTTTAATGTAAAATCTTTTTCATAAACCGAAGTGCTTTAGTGATATTAAATTATAAAATACATATTAAATTAAAATTTTGTATTATTGGAAGTATTATGCTTTCACATGTATGTGTCCATTTTGAAAACCCTACCGTTACAGAGTTGATATGGGCCGGGGGAATTGTCTGGAATAATACCTTATTTTCTTATAGAAAAACTCGCCTTACAGAAGGTGAAGATTTGCTCGAATAAAATAGGCGATTTTTTCCTCTGGTATTTTCCCAGAAAAATCCCCCGAACCGTACCAACCCTTCAATTATCACTACATATTTAAGTACGCAACATAAAACATATACATGAAACAGAGATTTGTTGGAATAATATGGTTTCTTATAACAGAATCGATAGTAGCATTAAAAAGAAGAAATATTTTTTTGTTTTCTTGTAGAATCTTTGGAACTAAAACTGCCGAACTGATTTAAAAAATAATGGAGGCCAAATGTTGGTGTTTCTGCTCCAACATAAGATATATTTTCTATAGGTACTACTACCCCCAAGGGGATGCAGAAGCAATTGCGATTTTGGACGGGGCTGGAACTATATCGGGTTAGACAATTAAAATTTCGCATGCTGGTTCTTTTAAGATGTAAATACTCGCTGAAAAATGTTTTATAATTGCAATTTCTGTGATAGTGTTGGGGTTAGAAATTTGGCATGGTGGTTACTTTTGGACGTGAATGCTCCCTAAAAACTTCTAAAAAAAAGTAAAGGGGTGAAATTAGTGGAAGATGTTCTAAAAAACATTTTAAATTACGATTTATTTGGAATTTTTAGGGCTAGAAAGTTGACGTTTGACATGGCCTTTACTTCTAAGACATATAAGTGCGCTCATACAACAGTTTTTAAAAAATGCGATATTTAAGAGTGAAATAGGTGGAAAACTTTAAAAAATCACGATTACTTTGGGACTACTAAATTAAAAAAAAATTCTTTCAAACTATTACTCTTGACTAGGGGTGCACAACCTTTTTAAGAGAAGGGCCACTTTCAAAAATGTCTCGGTTGTCGAGGGCCACACCAGTCACGCGAAGAGAATTCTATTTCGAGGAGATGGGTGGGGGTGGGTTACCCCTCTAGGTTCCCCTACCCAGTCAACATATCCGATTCAGTTGGCAAATATATATTAACAGTTTACGTTTGTATATATAACAAGGATTAATTTGAAAGAGTGATAATATTCTTGCACTTTATTCGGGGGAGTAAATTTTGTTTTATTAAAAGTGCTAAAAAACAAATATATGCATGAAAACGGCTGGTGCCGAATAAAAATGCGAACTTTATGAACGAAGGGGGCAGGAAGAGCCGATCAACAAGGTTTGAGATTTTTCCGCGCCTGATCGACAAAATAAGCAATTTTTCCGCGCCTGATCGAGAAAATTGGTGATTTTCCCGCTCTGGATCGACGAAATTTGCTATCTTACTGCACCTGATTGACGAAATTCCTATTATTCTGCACCCGATCGACGATATTTGCGATTTTTCCGCACCTGATCAACAAAATGCGCGATTTTTTCGTGCCCGACAAACGAAGTTCGCGATTTTTCGGATTCCGATCGACAAAAACTCGTGATTGTTTAGTGCACGAACGACGAAATGTCCGATTTTCCCACCCCTGACCGACGAGATTCGCGATTTTTCCGCGAACGATCAACGAAATTCGGGATTCTTAACTGACTCTGACGAAATTTGCGATTTGTTCTCGTAATAATCTGACGAAACTCGCGATTTTCCCGCAGCCAGTCAACGAAATTTGCAATTTTTCCCCGCATCATCGAGAAAAGTCGCGATTTTTCTGTGCCTGACAAAGAAATTTGCGATTTTTCCGAGCCTGATCGACAAATTCGCGATTTTTTCGTGCCAAACCAACGAAATTTGCGATTTTTTTCGAGCCCGATTGACAAAACTCGCGATTTTTATGTGTCCGTTCAACGAAGCTTGCGATTTTTCCGAGCCCGATCGACAAAATTCGCGATTTTTCCGAGCCCGATTGACAAAACTCGCGATTTTTCCGTGTCCGTTCGACGAAGCTTGCGATTTTTCCGAGCCCGATCAACGAAATTCGCGATTTTTTGGCGCGACTTACGAAACTCACGATTTTTCCGCTATCGATCAACAACATCATCAACAAAATTGACGATTTTTTCGTTCCCGATCAACGAAATTTGCGATTTTCCCGCTCTTGATCGACTAAATTCGCGATTTTTCAGGGCCCGAATTATGAAATTCGTGATTTTTCCGAGCCCGTTCGCCAAAACTCGCGATTTTTCTTAGCCCGATAGAAGTTCTAGCCCGACTTTTTCGTGCCCGATCGGCGAAATTTGCGATTTTTTTTCCACGCTTCAACTACAAAATTCGCGATTTTTCGGTGACCGATAAAGAAATTTGCAATTTTTCTCCGCCTGACCGACAAAATTCGCAATTTTTCCGAGCCTTATCGACAAAATTTGATATTCTTCCGCACCCGATCAACGAAATTTGCGATTTTTCCGCTCCCGATCTACGAAATTCCCAAAACTTAACTCACTGACGAAATTGGCAATTTTTTCCCGCGGCAAATTGACGAAATTCGCGATATTTTCTCGCGACTGAAGAAACTCACGATTTTTCCGCAGTCGATCAAGAAAATTTGCAATTTTTTCTCCCATTATCAACAAAATTTATGATTTTTCCGCCCCCGATCAATGAAATTTGCGATTTTCCCGCGCCTGATCGACAAAATTTGTGATTTTTCCGTGCCCAACAAACGAAATTCGTGATTTTCCCGTGACCAACCGATGAAATTCGCGATTTTTCCGTCCTCGAACGACAAAACTCGCGATTTTTCCGCGCTTCATCGACCAAATTTGCGATTTTTCCATGCCCGATCAAGGAAATTTGCGTTTTTTCCGAGCCCGATCAAGGAAATTTGCGATTCTCTCGAGCATCATCGACAAAATTCGTTATTTTTCAGCATCCGATCAATAAATTTCGCGATTTTTCCACGCCCGATCAACGAAATTCGCAATTCTTATTTGACCAACAAAATTTTCAAATTTTACCGCGGCAAATCGACGAAATTCACGATTTTTTCCTGCGACTTTTGGACAAAAATTGCAGTTTTTTCCAGTTATAAATTGATGAAGTTCGCGGGCCACTTTTTGCCCGCGGGCCACAGGTTGTGCATCGCTAAGTTTCTACTTAAAACCGGGCTATTAAATCGCTAACCCTCAAAAGGATGTAAGAGCAAAAAATGTTCTAAAATTACGATTTTTTTAATATGTTAAAGCTAAAAACATGAAATTTGACACGTTTGTTATCTTTAAGATGTAAATGCTTGCTTAAGAACCGTTTTAAAAGTGTCAAATAAACTGAAAATGTTCTAAAAATTTTCTGAATTACGATTTTTTTTTTTTTTTAACTTTTAGAGCTAGCTATAAATGTGAAATTCGACATGCCAGTTACCTTTAATATGTACAATCGAAAAACAAAATCCACTTTTATACATTTTAATGACATAATTGTCTCAGAAAAAAAGGTAATAGCTATTCCACTGGAAACTGTCTTCTTTCAATTCATTCCCCCCCCCCCCACCCAAAAAAAAAATAAAATAATAATAATAATATTAATAATAACATCAGGTTTCGTCTTCATACTAAAATTGTACCAAACTTTGAAATTTTCATTACAAACACTCAATTTTTGACACAGCATATTTGATTTTTTCGGAAAGTGTTATCCTAGGTACATGATACTAAACAGGAAGTCATTCGGTCAAACAGTATTGGAATTATGAAGGGTTAAAGTTTCGAACTCTTACTGTTAAATACATTTTTAATCGTCGCAAAACAGTTTGCAATGCGGAGAGTTTTAAAGCAAAACTCAAAAATTATTTGGTCGAATGAACTGTAACGTTGAATTTGAATATTTGAAGCTTCTAGAAATCGATTTCTGTTAAAAATTTTATAGGTTACTGTTAGAGAATTGTCTTTTTTTTGTTTCAGGAACATATAACCAGATGTCAGCATCAAACAATCTTCTTTGTTGGTTACTGAAACAGAGAACCAGAACAGTTGAGTCCATGACTTTTTAGCTGTAAGCAGCAAAATTCTGCTGAGATTAAAAATCCTGCGTAACTGACTAGTATTCTTAAGGAATAATACATTCAAAACTACAACAAACTAATGTTAAATAGCTCAAAATATTTCTTCATATTTGTATTTGTGAATAGCTTCAAGAATTCCTCTGTTTTAATATTGTGAGTGTTATAAGTATTGTGCTCAGCTTCTTATTCCTACGTGTATTTTTCTTCTAATAAATATGTTTTTGTTCGTCTTAAGAAGAATCTATTTCAATTGAATAATTCACAAAACATAAAGGTAAAACTTTTAACCTTTTTTTTCAACTATTGAGGAACTACTTATTCATGTCTTCGTACGGAATAACATTCCAACACTTTTCAGGATTATTTAAAAAAATAATAATAATTTTTTAAAAATGCATGTTTTTGAAATTAATTTTCGAAAATACATGAATTGTAACCTACATACACTTCCAGAAATTACGATCCACAGAAGACAAGATACCCTATTTTCTTATGCCTCTGTATATACAGCGTGACTTCAAAAATCCGGCATCAAAAGCCTCTTTTCCTTTTCATTTTCTTTTACACTTTCAAGTTATGGGAGAAGAAAAATAGCAATTCTTTATGAATTAAAATCTTCAAGATCGAAAGTAAACATGCAAAAAAAGAATGTTTGACTTTTTTTTTAGTCAGAGACGATTATTTTCAGAAAAAATTTTCTAGGAGCTGCACTGTTCGTTATCAACGGGACTAATACTGGCGAATGCATGGCGTAATATATGGCTGGAACGAATTTTTGGCAATGGCGTCATCAATGATGAGGATTTTCAGGCTTTCAAATTTGACGTGAAAAAGCTGCAATTTGTAACTGACAGACTAGTCCAGGCAATAGAGACCGTATAGGGACTCTACCTAGCAAAATTAATGGTAGTACTGAAATCGGCTTTCTAGATGTTTTTTGGGTCGTTGAATCCGAATTTGTAACTTCCCACCAAAATTTCCCCTGGCAACCCCCCCAAATTTTGGTAAAAAGCCCCCCAAAAAAGGTTTTTATTAAAAAAATGTTTTAGGGAAAAAGTATCTAAAAATTCAGAAAGTAGACAAAATTTCCAACAAATTAGATATATGACATTATGACTTAGGATGAAGGTGAAGGGGGGGATCTGCCTCGGAACATGCGCCGCAGTGCTGCGTGGACTAAGTTGTGCAATTCCACTTAACCACTCACACGTTTACATTAGCCCTCCCATCTCCCCTCCGAACTTTCTCTATAAGGTTTACTTTAAGTTTTTTGGGTTGGCTGAATCCGAATTTTTAACTTACCGCCAAAATTCCCCCCCCCCCCCCAAACAGTTGTTTTTAACTTAAATTTCTTATTGTTTTAGGAGAAAAGCATTACGAAATTCAGAAACTAGACAAAATGTGCAACAAATAGGATATATGAAATTATGACGTAGGATAAACGGGGAGAGAGGGGGCTGCCTCGGAACATTCTCCGCGCGCTTTTCTCAAAAAATCAATTTTTTGGGGGGTTGCCGAGTGAAATTTTGGTGGGAAGTTACAAATTCGGATTCAGCGACCCAAAAAACAAAAACATAAAGTGAGTCGAAATCCAGAACTAGTATTAATTTTGCCAGATAAAATCCCCTATTGCCTGGACTTCATAATTTAGTGCAAGTAGCGCCGCAGTGCATGTTCAGAGGCAGCCCTCACCCTCCCCGTTCATCCTAATTCATAATGTCATATATCCTATTTATTGCAAATTTTGTCTAGTTTCTGAATTTCGTAATGCTTTTCACCTAAAACAATAAGAAATTTAGGTTAAAAGCAACTATTTGGGGGTAAATTTTTGGGGGAAAGTTAAAAATTCGGATTCAGCGACCGAAAAATCTTAAAGTAAACGTTATAGAGAAAGCTCGGAGGGGAGATGGGAGGGCGAATGTAAACTTGTGAGTGGTTAAGTGGAATTGCGCAACTTAGTTTACGCAGCACCGTGCGCATGTTCCGAGGCAGATTCCCCCTTCCCCTTTATCCTAAGTCATAATGTCATATATCTAATTTGTTGCAAATTTTGTCTACTTTCTGAATTTTTAGCTACTTTTCCCCTAAAATAATAAAAAAATGGAATTTTTTAATAAAAGCCTTTTTTGGGGGGCTTTTTACTAAAATCTGGGGGGTTGCTGGGGGAAATTTTGGTGGGAAGTTACAAATTCGGATTCAGCGACCCAAAAAACATCTAGAAAGCCAATTTCCAGTACTACCATTAATTTTGCAAGGTAAAATTCCCTATTGCCTGGACTAGACTTTCTTTCTTTCTTTCTAACCGATGACCAGGCCCCTACCTGCCGGGTTGCCCCAGCTTAACGGGTTTAGTACCTGGCATCGGGGCGAAAGACCGCCTAATCTCCGCGAAGCGGCAATAACCCTGACATCATTGCCTCGATCGTCTTCGTATCTGCAGTTCCTACTGCTCGTTTGTGTATAGTTTGTTTTGCCGGTTACTTAACGTTATAACCTGTTGTTTGGCAAATGCACATTGCTACTCAAGTTGGTCTCGTAATTTAGAACCTTGATCAGATGACGAGACCTTCACCTGGCAAGGCACCTCCAGAGGGGTAACTTACAGGTAACTTGGAGGACTTTGCACCCACGACGGATTTTACATGCACCAGGCGCCATTAGCGTACATGGCGGATTATAGCCAGCAGTAGGCCTCGATCCCGCGGCCTTAGCTGCGGATTCCATGCTCTGCCAACTGGGCCACCGCTGCCCGAACTACTTTGATTGACCTGGGGTTTAGAAACCGAATTGTTGGTGCAGACTTGTCGAAATAAATTGGATTTTGGAGGGGGGGGGGGGGGGGAAGCAAAAAAGAAAAAAAATGGAGCGCCGCAGATAGACAAGTTGCGCCGAAAGTTAATTTTGGGTCGAAATGCTAGGCAAACATAACGATGCAGGGGGATGAGACTCCGCCTATCTACCGTACCTCACCGCGTAGAAACTGGTTCCGTAGGCTTCCCACTGGAGAGGGTCCAGTAGCTTGTGCAGGCTATAGCCTATTAACTGACAGACTAATTACTGACAGAACATAAAAATCTGAAAATGCGTTAAGTGTCTAAAAAAGGGATGCAGAAGATTGGCTAAGCATTGACAAAAATGCATCAACAACAAACGGACAGCGAGCATTTAACGGACAGCGAGATCGCTGACACAGTGCTAAATAGGACCACGATAATGCTAGTAGCAACTCAGAAGACGAGTATGAACAAACGGCAGAAGAAAAGGTGCCAGTAGAAAAATACATAAATTTGACTGGAGTAGTAATATATGCTTTAGAGAAACAAGACTGTATTTCCGAAATAGACATTCTTCATTTGTATAAAATACAAAAAAAAAAAAAAAAAAAAAAAAAAAAAAGAAAACTTGTTAAAGAAGGTTAAAAAAAATTGAAACAAAATTGACATCGATGTTTCCGAAATTACAACAGAAGAAATAAGTTCACTCTTTATTGTATTTTTTTTTCTGTAACATAGAAAACATCATATAAAGTAACTTCTTTTAAATATTTAATTTTCTCTTTTTCTTACATAATCATCCCTTAATAATGAATTATATTATGGCTAAAGACACCATTAAGAATATAGTAATATTTTTGATATTATTTCAAAAATCCGGCATAGTCGCGGTCCCGATGATGCCGGATTTTAGAAGTTATACTGTAAATTAATTTTCATTATATTCACATCACTTAATATAGTGAACTTTAGTTCACCAGAAAAAAACGCATATATGCAATTGAGAACGTATACAATCAGTTGAAAACGCATTTTATTGCAATTCTTACCCCACTGGTAATGAAGTTCGAAAAATTTCGTGAATAAGTGCATATTACAGTAAATTCTGTCTAAGGCGGACTCTGTGTAAGCCGGAAATCTGTCTACCGCGGAAAATTTTTCAAGTCCCGGCGAACCCATAGAAAATAACATTAATTCTTGCTGCATAAGCCGGAATCTGCCTAACGCGGAAACGGAAAGGGTTTTAAGGTCCCACCGAAACCAAAATTTTGCATAAGGCGGAAAAAAGGATATTTTAAAAATGAAAGGCATTTCGTTTACGAAACTTTAAAACTGATTATATACGTCACATACTCAATGTCGAACTCAATAATAATTAAATTCCGTAATACTTCAAAAAAGTTAATTCAAAAGAAGAGAAACTATTTAAATTTTAAGGAATTCTTGCTTATGCCATTCTTCCTATAAAAATTTGTATTTAAAAGTTATTATTACTAGTAGAGTACACATTTGTGAAAATATGTATTGTCAAAAGTAAAGTATATTATGCTTGTGATATGTATGCTTATAGTATAGTATGCTTGCAGTATAGTAAGCTTGTAGTATGCTTGTAGTAAAGTATGCAAATGAAGAATTCTGATCTTCACGATTCCGAAAACGTTGAAGAAAGCGGTGATTTTAAGCATATCAAGACTGCTTGAGAAGAATTATGTGACTCGAAAATATTTTTATTGTTCAAAGGAAAAAAAATACCGATAATAACAGACTTATCTAAAGAAAAAACAAGGATCGATAAAAGATTATTTTTTGATTCTTTAAGCTACTATGTGAAATATGAGGTATGTAATTGTATTGGTTAAATTAAATGATTTTCAATATATTTGAGAATTAAAGCAATTTCGTATTGGTAATATTTATTATTGTGTTTAAATAATGTTTTACGAAATTATTAAAAGCAATAAATTTAATAACAAGTCGGATTTCAATAAAAATTTCATTTTAAAGAACGATAATAAAAGTTACGAACGTAAAAAAATATACGATTTGTGCTTTTTTTTAGCTGGGGGGGGGGGGGGCTCTTTTGCATAAGCCGGACTATTGTCTACCACGGAAAATTTTCTCAGTCCCGCCCGATTCCGCCTTAGACAGAGTTTACTGTATTTATAGATATTTGAACATATCACACAGCATATTAAGTTTTTATTCAACAGGAAAGTAAATTAATCGACTGAAAACACTTTTAACAAGTTACATAAAAAGTACATACCGTACATAGAAAGTAACCTAGCCATATTCTTTTGGACCGCCCTGTATATATATTTACTTTTACCACACTCACACCGCTTATGATAATAAAATTTAGCTCAACAGATTTTGAGCCATTCTTACCCATAGATGACAATGCGGTCGAATTCTTTTGGGCAGCTCTGTATATGATCTGTAGTATTCAGACATCAAGATGGATAACATACACATAACATTTTTTACTTACCGTATTTTATGGAAGAAACGCCGCGGCGCTTACGAGTTTAAAAGTTAATTTTTTCCAAGTGCGGCGTTTACGCCATGTGCGGCGTTTACGATTTTTTTTAAATACTAACTGAGTTTCCTTAATTTAAAAACTCATAAAAATATTTAAAATAGGATTTAAATAATTTAAATAAAACTTCAGACATCTTAAGATATTTAAAACGAGGCATCCTAGACTGGTCAGAAAACCTTGGTTAAAGTTAGGTCAATATGACTCTGTCGACAAAAGTAGCGTTCTGATGGATGCGGCGTTTACAACGGGTGCGGCGATTACGATATTTTTAAGCTTATTCAGGCCAATTTGAGGAGTGCGGCATTTCTTCCATAAAATACGGTAAATTTGTTATGCTCTAAAAAGCATAACACAATTGAAAACTTATTTTCAGTAATTGGCACTCATTGACGATAATGTAACCAGGGATGTAGTGGAGGATATACGCCGTATACCCTCTGGATTTTTTTAAGGAACACCGTATACCCTCTGTTTCTCAAGAAAGCCATAGTATATATACACTAGGGTATATCCTCTGCCTTGAGCGTATACCCTCTGCCTGGAACGTATACCCTCTGTTTTTTTTACGACTACACGACTGAATGTAACTGAATTATTTTGTGCGGCCCCAAGAAGAATGTTGAATGTTACATGTACAATTCTATATGGTCGATATTACCGTGCAATTCAATAACGTATATTTATTTCATTATGTTAGAGATAATACAGCACTGTTAAGCATTGTCATTTCCAAGAATTACTCCTACAAAAAGCAATGATTTGAATTCCTTTTGCGTGTCTTGTAAATGAGCATTAAATGTTATACACGCCGTTTTCTATAAGAAGTATGCTGTAGTGCACATCATTTTCTGTATATCTGAAGTGGTGTAACACCAGTAAAATGTACTTAAAAGAATTATCCTCCATAGTCACAAGGTATTCTAATTATTTTGAGTATCCATGTAAACAAGGATCATTAGTATCCTTCTACACAAATAAATAATGAATAGTCAAAAGTACACCAAAACTATATAGCTAATTTAGTTACCTGGCAAAAATATCTTGCAAATGCAACCTATCCGGATGCTTTTTTTTGCGACAGTTTGGGCTTAATTTCTAACAAAATTAGTACCCGGAACTCTAATTTTTTGCAGTCGTAAAACTTTAGTGTAATGCCCCCACCCATCTCCCCCACTCGCATTTTTATACATTATTTACGAAATTTAAAACAAGTTCTTCTTCAGCAAAACAGCAACAATATATATATATATATAAATTTATTTATTTATATATAATAAAGTCTAATAAATGAACAGAGCAAAAAGACTAAAATCAGGAGTGAAGAATTTTCAGGAAATTCGATTCGTCAAGGATTTCTTTGTATCAACCGCAGCAAAACACAACACACAGGGCTTAGGTGAGCAGTATTTTTAAACTCTGGTGGTTTCCGACTATTATTTAAATTTTATCTATAATATATTTATTTATTATATATTATATTTATTATATACATTATGTATATATTTATTATATATTATATCTATTTTTAGCTAATATGTCGATCAGTAAGTATATTTTACAAACACGAACAAAAGGCAGCAAGCAAATATAATACGACCATGAATAAAAAAAAGGTAGATACTGTTGCGGTTAATTCTGGCATTTCTCGTCGCCGTTTGAAAACCACTGAGTCTACACTTGCGAGGGCTAGATAAAAGTTTGCTCCTATGTGTGCGACACGCTAAGTCACACATGTAAGCGCTTTGGCAGGAAAGAACGCAAAGTATTGGAGAAGGGAGGAGCAATAAAAGATAATTTAGGCTTCGCTATATCAGAATCGCTGTTCTGCAGAGCTCCGGAACGCTGTATTTATCAGATCTAGTGAATTCCGATCTATATTTAAATAATCACTAAAAAAAGAGAAATACCGGAGCTGAGTTCTGGTGAGCTTCGGCGCAAATTAAGCCCTGACGACAGTTATCGCGAGACAGATAGACAGACATGCATACATACGTGGAAAATTTTTCAGTCTCTACATTAAAGCCTCAACTGACTTTTCATCAATAAAAAACAATGCAAAAAGGCATCACATAAGATATTTGTTCAGATAAGATTGGGAGGAAGGGGCGGATCTCTCTTGGTGAAGAATCCTGAGTTGCATTTTCTCTTAGTGTTTAAAGATTTTATATCTCGAAAAGAATAAATTTTACTTGATTTTTCAAAATCATGAAAGATAAAAAAAATTTATTTAATTAAATTTGATTTAAGCTTGGGAGGGCTAATGGCCCGTCTCTACCTCTCATCCTTGTGAGCGACCATGTTTCTAATCATGGAAATAAGGAAACTTGGACTCTAGTTTTCTTTTCATTGTCTAAAAACATATGACAGAAAACAGTTAATCATGGCATTTTAAATTTGAATAACCAGTGCAATCCTTTTGACATCTTGTTTATATGTAACATATTAGACATCTGTCCTTTACTTTGGATTCACCTTGGGGAAATTGATCTATTCCAGAGACTTATGGAATTCATATGTTGATCAATATGAAATGACATATTGCGTGTTTTGAAAAATCCTAAAAAGTCATTCATAATAATACGCTGTCATTAAAAAAATAAAAATAAAATAAAATATTCTGATATTTGTAATACCGAGTTAAAAATTTCTCAGCGTATTCTATTCAAATTATATCACTCATAGATCAAATTGAAGTAAAAAATAAATAAATTGTCAGATTCGCCAAAAGAATTTTAGTGAAATATTGCATGTGAGCAAACAAAAGGTGATATTTTAAACAGAGAACGTGTTAAACTTTTATGATTTGCATAACGTGCCAATTTTTTTTTTTTTCAAATCAGTGAAGAAACGTCCAGTAACCAGGTGTGGACGTTTACATTCAAAGGTGGAGTTCTCTTTGCTCCAGTCATGCGATGTCCATTTTAAAAGTCTGATAACAACATAAAATTTAACTTTTGAATTTTTTATGTGACCCCGAAGAGGGATCTAAAAATAAGATAGCACCGATAATAGTGTTCTTTTTACATTCTTCTATCTTTACAAGAAGAAAGTATCAGATTCCTGGAAAATTTCGACTTCCGGTTTTCGATGGATTTATACATTTTAGAAGGTCCTGAACATGACTTGATGTTTTTTAGAAAATGTCCGTCTGTGAGTTTGTCTGTATGTGACAAAAAATTTGTGAGCGCTCTATCTCAAGAACTAATGCACGGAATTTCACAAAACTTCAGATTCAGTTAGACCTGGACATAAACTGGTGCTGATTACTTTTTGGTGAAAATCGCCCAACAGGTGGCGCTGTTATGCTGCATTATTCATTATTATCGCAATAACTCTATCTCAAGAACTAATGAACGAGTTTTCACCAAATTTCAGATTTAGTTAGTCCCTGGTATAAATTGGTTCTAATTACTTTTTGGTGTAAATCTTCGAACAGGTGGCGCTGCTAGGCTGCATTTTTCACGATTTCTGCAATAGCTGTATCTCAAGAACTAATGCATGAATTTTCATCAAGCTTCAGATTCAGTTAGAAATTGAAATAAGTTGTTGATGATTAGATTTTGGTGTAAACCACATAGCCGGTGGCGTTGATATGCTGCATTTTTTGAGAAGTATTAACATGTATGAGATAGAAGAAAGTTTTGGGACTGCCACATCCGACTAGTTAATTCTCACTGAACAAATACAAGATCTAAAGGTATATATAAATATTATACAGACATACAAACAATAAATACAATAAACCCAACTGGAGTGAAAAATTAGCCAGAGCCAGGAATCGAACCCGGGACCACAGTATACAAGACTGCTGCTCTAACCACTGAGCTACTCCGGCCGATGCCTGAGCCTGCAATTTCTCACTAATAAACCATGTTGGGGAAGTCACCAGCCATCTATACGACAGCCTTGGATGACCGGACAACGATGAATAGGTTTTACTATTACATCGATCTACGATAATTATAATAAAACACTCATACTACTATATATATTAAAGCACACATACACACATAAATAACGCCTGCATTCAACAGTTAAAGGTATATATAAATATTATACAGACATACACACAATAAATACAATAAACCAAACTGGAGTGAAAAATTAGCCAGAGCCAGGAATCGAACCCGGGACCACAGGTCCGGGTCGGACCGGGACTCAGGCATCGGCCGGAGTAGCTCAGTGGTTAGAGCAGCAGTCTTGTATACTGTGGTCCCGGGTTCGATTCCTGGCTCTGGCTAATTTTTCACTCCCGTTGGGTTTATTGTATTTATTGTTTGTATGTCTGTATAATATTTATATATACCTTTAACTGTTGAATGCAGGCGTTATTTATGTGTGTATGTGTGCTTTAATATATATTGTAGTATGAGTGTTTTATTATAAATACAAGATCATTTAAACGAACCAGGCCGCGTATTAAGGCTTAACCTTGGCAAAATATTTTTTTTGCTAAAATACTGAAATGATTGAATCGTACCAGAACTTTCGAACTAATTTATTTGAAAGTAAATAAATTCCTTTCATCATGTACCTTATTAAAGCAGAATGTTATTAAAAAATTCTGGTTGTCATTGGGCAGTTTGGAATTAAAATTAAATGGCATATATAATCAGAGCTGCAACCAGGATGGTGCGGGCGGTGCGCCGCAGCAGCGGCATCAATCAGGATGAGCAATGGCAAGATTCTTCGGTGACGACGCTTATCATTAAAACATTATAGCAAGGTGCTTTGTACCAGGAGCAAAATAGAGTATCTGCGTTGTTGTGTATAATATTTCACCGCTCTACAAGTGGTTAAGATGTACGGTAACCATTTGTAGGTGCGTTCGTAATTATGTAAATATGTAATATCTGTAGGCGTCGTCTGGTACGTCCGTCTGTCTGTCCGTCTCTCAGCATACAACAGCGCAAGGAAAAAAAATTCCCAACCGAATTGTTTTAAATTTAATATATATAATCGTTGCAGAATTTTGTCGATTCATTTCAAATTTTATGAAAATCGAATCAAAACTTAGAAAGATATTAATAAAAGTTTTCTTCACTCTATTAAATCCTATGATACGTAATTAATTCAATGATATCTCATGCTAGGTAATGATTCTAGATTGCATGTGCGTGATATTTAAGATGGAGCCCTATTATTTCCGTTTTTACTGAATTTAATATATATTATCGTAATAAATTTTGTATTTGTGCATTTTTGCATAAGAGTGCAAACAGCTATTGCACAAAGATCTGAATATTTATAAAACTTGTTATAGTACGAAAGCAACTCATTTGCCATGTCTGACGTACAATTTTCAATTTGTCAAAATAAGAAAAGTTTCTTCCCTACCTTTAAAACATATTAAAATTCCGTAGTTACTCATATCCTAATATTCCTCAGATCAAATATTTTTTTATATGTACTACAATATTTATCTCAAAATTACGAGATGTGTACCACATATAAATAAATATTTGTGTAAAAAAGGTTAGATAAAAAGGAGGGGGGGGGGGGGGGGAGGAATGCGTTTGGAGCGGAATTTGAGGAAAAAAAAAAAAAAAACGTGACTGAGTGACTCCACCCCAAATCTCGACCTTTTTTAAATAAATGTACAGGGTAGATGCACCAGTAATTGACCAGTCACAAACAAAACTATAACAAGTTGGAAATTCCGTGTCAAACGTGGCAAATGAGGTGCGTTCATACTATAACTAGTTTATAAATATTTTTTGCACCGCATATTGTTACTGACAGTATATTTTAGTGCATTTCAGAAATGCATATAAATTTCATTCTGTTCGAAAGGCTGTGACATCATTAAAATGTACTTGAAAGCATTTTTCCCCATTGGTGGTAATGTAACGGAAAACTTTTGACTATCCCTGTAATTAAACTATGCATCCGACTTTCATAAAATTTGAAATGAGTGAACAAAATTTTGCAACAATTATATATTTAAAATTTCAGGCCATTCGGAAGGCTGTAACACCATTAAAATGCACTTACAATATTTTTTCCCATTGGCCGTAATGTAACGGGAAATTTTTGGCTGTCTTTGTAATTAAACTATACATCCGATTTTCATAAAATTTGAAATCACTCGACAAAATTTTGCAACAATTATATATTTAAAATTTCAGACCATTCGGTTGGGTAGTTTTTGCTCTGTTATAGACGGACAGACGGACTGAACGACAACTATAGGTGCTACGTGTTTATATAATTACGAACGCACCTAAAAAGCAAAAATTAATGCAGGAATATGTTAGTTTGGTTTAGAATACATGGATATCAATGGTATAGCCAGGAGGGTGGGGATCCAGAGGCTTCGGATACCATTATTTAAAAATGTTAGATTTGTTCTTCGGTTATTTAATCGCAGAATTTTCTTTGATTAAATACGGCGAAATTAACTTTACGGAATTAGTGGTATCCAGAGAATCTGGACCCCTAACCTGTTACGACACCGATGGATATGCTATTTTTATTTTCCAACGTTTTGGATATCAATGATCAATTACTGGTCCACTCATTCTATTTGTAAATATCTATGCGTGGTACTCACTGCTCAGTTTTAAAACTTATGTATTTTGTGAGAGATTGAGGTCTGGAGGAGGACTGGATTCTTGACCGGAAGAACTGAAATAGATTCTTGTAGATTTTTCGGATGGCGGCATTTGACGCCATGAACCGCGTTTATTATATATAAACTTTTTGTACAATTAAACCATTCAGATACAGGAAAATTGGCCAAAATTGATGAAATAACCAGTTATAGGCAAAATATACAAAAATCCAGCTAAATAATGTTGAACTATTAAAGACGTATGAAAAAACAAATGAAAGATCAACTGGATGGATGTAGAAGGAAGCTTATAGTGTATTTCACTTCTTCAGGGGTATATGAAATGCAAATATAAGTAATACTCGGTCGATTTCTGTAAAAGAATCAAGCTATAAGCTGAAAAATTGATTCTTTTATGTACCCAATCGGCTGTAAACAAAGAAGTATAAAAACAGTATAAAATAAGAATCACATACCGTCAATCGGCCACTTTTTCCTGGCTCCACTCACATTTCCATTATTAAAAAAATATTATATATGATTTTTCAACGTCTAAATGGAGTTGTAAACAATTAACATGAAACAATGAAGCAAACCGTATGGTTTTAAAGAGGAATTTTTTTATTTTTTTTATTTTTTTTATTTTTTAACTTTTTTTAATGTTTTGGAACAAAGTAGCCCTGCCGGGGGCTTCTTTGGTCCACTCACTTAGTTTCATATAAAAAAATACGTTTCATATGTAAATGAACACATTTTTATTGAAACCCCCTTGCAATAGCATTTGCTAATAAATGAACACTGAAAACTCGATAAACAAATGTTTTTATTTTAACATTTAAACACGATAAACCAATTGTTAATATTAAAGAAACGAGAAACAGTTTTCGTCATGTTATCCTCAGCAAATGGAACAAAAACAATTAATGTAACATTTTGCTACAGTAACATTTGAAAAAAATGTTATTAAAAGAAGTTTGAAGAGATTTGGCTGTAGAAAAGGCATTTCTAATTTATTGGGGCTATTTTCGGACCAAAAAAGGCCTGACACAAAGTAGCCCCGAAATACTAGTTTTCATGTTAGCTTTATGAAAACGTAAATATTTCCTGTCAAAATAAGAAGTTAAAAGAAAAACTATGATCATATATGGGTTATAAGTTACTAAAGGTAATATTTTGACACTTACCTTATTTGTAGCTCTTATCCAGATTGCTTCACTATAGAAAGTTTGGAGAGTTGAAATTTACACGCGAAAACAGTTGTTTACAAACACATCCAGTGTTGCCACTAAAAAATTTAAATTACCCTCAAACTATTCAAATACCCTGTAGTAGGGTATAAAATATTTTTCAAGGGCAAAAACTCCAAATTATCTTGTATTGTTTGTTCAATACAAAGAATAAAAACTTTTTTATGGGATGGACCAAAGAACCCCGCAAGGACCAAAGTAACCCCGGTTGAAGGTAGATTGAAAGAACTAAGAAAATTATTTGAAAATACTTGTAAAAATAATTAAACTTACATCCTAGAAAATCATTGAAGGAGCCTTAAAAAAAAAAAAACTTACACATGCAGCAAAGATATACATCCAGTTTAAGGTTATCAACACCGTTAGAATATTGAAAATATATAATAGTTAATGGTTAAAAGTTAATATCATTAAAACATATATTTCTAAATTTAAACAATAAATAAATAAATAAATTGTAAAATATTATAAATGTAAAAATTATTCAAAATGATGTATAATTATGTATACAAATTAATTAATTAAACTATTAAATTATTTAAATGATAATAATAATAAAACTATATAAAAATGTCTATTTTAGTGCTGACATCTAGTGAGAAATTTTGAACACTAAATATTTGCAGACCTAGGTAGCACAAACTATTTTAGTGCTGCCGTCTTTTAGCAATTTAAATCATAAAAAATATAATCTTATGAAGTATTTATAAATACATAAACATAAATAAATAAAAAAGCAATTGAATTACAACCCTCAAAGTAAATTAGATAATAATATTAAAACAATATTCTTATGTATAGATTAGTGTTGACAACTAGTGATAGTTATTTAAAGCTAATGTATTTATGCTTCACTGTAGACAGTTATAGAAAGTTAGACACCTAAGTTACTTAAAAATAATTTTTAAGTGCTGCCATCTGTAATCGAATAATCATAAAATAAAATAATAATCTTATATATAATATATAAATGTAAAACTAGCCAATGAATTACAACCCCAGTGTTATATAGTAAAAAATAAAAATAAATACAGTAAGATAAAAAGTCCTAAATAATACCATTATTGCAGCAAGCACACAATAATTAATGCAAACTTATTCCCCCTAAATTACCAGTATGTAGGAGTCATGTTACAACACTATAGTCAAAAACAGGAAGAATATAATAAGAAAAAAAAAAGTGACATAGCATTCAGTATTTGCGGCAACGCACACAAAATTAAATGCTAAATCCATCCAAAAACGAAAATTGTAAAATAGCATAGATCTATATTTAATTTTTAATTATGCATGTAAAATGGATTTAACAAGAAATGATGGAAAGACTTTTTTTATTGCTTGTTGTTCAACATTTTAAAATTTTATTAATTTAAATTTATTGGAACAAAGATTATTAATTCTGTGAGCAAAGTTCAGTAAAAGGTTGACATAAACAGATTTATAAAGACATGAGTTATAATTCGTGAATAAATTAACATTAAATGGGAAATCTATTCGTTTATCATATATGTCATAAAGTATTTTATGATTATCACAAAGAATTAATTTAAGAGCTAGGAAATTTATTTCATTATTTATCATATAATTATTACTATATTTTAAATTTTTATGATATTTTATAGGTAATGAATAATTTGATTGACTATTATAATAAAAAACAATTATCTATATAATGGTATAATTTACAATCAACAATAGATGATTTACGTTCATTATAATAAAAATAGAGCTCGGCAAGTATTGAAGATACAATTCCCCCTGCGTAACCCACATAGTTTTTGATATATAGTGTCATTAAAAATAATATAATTATGATGAAGAATAAATCTAGTTAATGTTTTAAAGTAAGATAAAGAAATATTACTCGTTAAATTTAGAGAATTCATGTATTCTTTGAATAATAAATTGATAATTTTAAACATATCTGTGATATCAATGTTATTAAATAAATCATTAAAAACATAGTTAAATATAAGGTTTTTTTTTCGCATTTTATTACTAAAAGAAAAGCAAATCCAAGTTTTTAGTGCCTCCATAACGTATCATGAAATTCTGTGAAGCTGTTTTTAAGGAAAAGGGATTTTTTCAAAATAAAAAAAGTGCTTTCTGTCCACATAATACTAATATTTATATGCTGACGTTTGGTTAGATTTATTTTTGGCTAAATAGCATAATTTGAGAAAATACAATCAGACAAATGGTTACAAATCATGTACCTTATGCTTATCTGATATTATAAGAATTATCTGAAGTATAGCCTTCTGTTCGTTTGAGACTCGTTATATGGAACTCAAAATGCATTATTATATTATTAAAGTTTTATATTACCAAAACTTTTTCTTCTGGAAAAATGTTTCGTAAATTACAATAAGATGTTACAAAAATAGATGTAATGCACAAGATGATTTAAAAACACTTAAAAACATCATAAAATACGTAAAGCAGTTCATGCTTTCTTTCTTTACCAAATGCAAACAAGACGTGCTACCACTTTGAAAGAATGAGAAAGTGTCCTACCTTTCAAAATGGCAGTTTCCTTCTTAAAAATATACTGCGTCTTGCTCTGCTTTCAGAATGACAGCGCAGTTTCTATCTTAAAAATATACTGTGTCTTTCTTCTGCTTTCAAAGTGGCAGCACATCTTGTTTGCACCTGGTAAAGAAATAGATTGTTCTTTCGGAACACGAAGTGCTTGACTTATTTTTATGGTGTTTTTAGAAGCTTTAAAACTATATTTAGTAATTTATTTTAAATAATATTGAAATATATTCTAACAAAAGATCTATCGTAAATGCATCAATTGTTTGTTTGTAGCGGAATAATTAATAAAATTGCGTGCCTCACATTCATTATTTTTTACATGTGGCATTAAAAAATATATACTGTTGCTATGATTAAAAAAAGAATTACCGATACGTAGGAAAGCTACAAAGTATTTCGTGCATTATCATTCGCCATAGAAATACACTTGGAAAGTTTGCCGTAGTCAATGCATAATGATTTTGTTTTTCTTGTTTATTCTTTTTCTCGTGCATGACATTTGGCAAAAAATGTGGACTTAAATAGATTATATGTTTACTTAGCTAATAAACGTTTGCCATTTTTCTTTTTACCTTCCATTTTCTCAATATTTATGCCAATGTTTTCGGATGGTTCATTGTTTGTAAAGAATTAATGATTTTTAAATATTCAACGTGGCGCACGAAATTCAAAAGAGATCGAATTCAAAAGTGTGACAACAAAAGCACTCAAACGTGAATAAATACAGTAGAGTCCCGATCATCCGAGTTAATATGGGCCCAGCTCACCTCGGATGAGCAAAAAACTCGGATAAACCGGATTTACACAAAGCATCACCAACTATGGAGATGAAATATAAATTTTACACTTCCGTTACTTTTACGAAAAACGGGAATGAAATTGTTTATTTGAAAAAGCCCTTGATAGTTTTTGTTTGAAGAATGGCAATTTTGTTGCCCCCTTTTTTTTTTACTGCAGTATTTTGCTACTGCATAGCTATCAATTTCTAAGATTTTTTCCTTACTACTAAACTTACCAGTAAATTTTGCCTAATTCAATCGCCGAAATCTAACAATTGTCAACGATTAAATACGGCAAAAAATTTTATTACGTTTTAGAGGTGACAAAACTGTACACAATGGAAGCTATGTGATTCTATTAGTGTCATGAAAATTGTAGGTGTAGCCTCTTCTTTCTGCTCAAAGTATTAAAGTTTTTTTTTTTTTTTTAAATCGAACTTATACTTTTGGAATGAATCATTTTCTTCTCATCGATTGATGGCTTCCATTATTATGAAACAGCCATTATAAATTATGTGTTAGGTGAAGATGAAAGAGCAGTCGTAAAAAGTTAGAACTCTGCTTTTCTGGTCAGAATGGGAAAAAAAAAATAGCCAGAATTTCTTTTGAAAAAAAAAAGTATGGCCATTAAAAAAAAATATGGCCATTCCCCCTCCCCCCCCCCCATTCTCGACCAGAAAATCAGAGTTCTAATTTTCACGACCGCTCTTTCATCTTCACCTAACACTTCATTTATAATGGCTGTTTCATAATAATGGAAGTCATCAGTCCATCAGAAGAAAATAACTCGGTTAAGCGGGACTCGGATAATCGGGACTAGTACTGCAGTAATATCAGATATTTATTAAATGCTATAAATATCGGAAGAACGCAAAAAAAATAAAGATAAAATCATACACCAAGCATAGATTATGAAATACTTTTCAACACCTTCAGAATTCTATAACAAAACTGCACCGTTCAACTTCAAGGTGAAAGATGATGTCTAAGTAAACACAAGTTAGAAAACCCACAATGCACTTGAAAACCTAATGTAAGCAATTGCCATCTATAATCGTAAAAATATCCGAATTCTTTTTTGCGGCCCTGTATATGAGCTAAAGATTTGTATGTATGCTATTCTAAAATTTAATCCAGTTAGTAAACGCATAACACGGTTGAAAATTTCCCTTCAGCAATTTCCGTTAATAAGCGGAAATGCATCCGAATTCTTTTGTGCAGCCTTGTAAGATCAATGGAATTTATATACACTAAGTAATATGCAAAAAATGAGATACATTTAAAAACGAATATCACAAATGAAAACTCATTTCCAGCAATTATTGCTCATAGACATTACTGTAACGGAATTCTTTTGTGTGTCCCTGTAAATGAATGATAAATGCTATGCATATCCTGTAATGCCCCTCAGTGATAGATATCAATTTAAATATATTTGAAATAGTGTAACATCATTAAAATATACTGCAAACGATTTTTCTTCAAAAATCATAATGTAACAGAATTCTTTTGAGTGCCCCTGTAAACGAACTACAAATGGTGTACATTCATTTTCAATAAAACACATGCCATGATAAACCCCAATAAAATATACTAATTACATGGCAATCCGAGTATATTTACGAGAATTAGACCGCAGGCAAACAGACCGAATTCATAAACATTTTTCAACTATGCTGGAAAGTGGTGAAAATGTGACATCCCTTCCCCTTTATTTAATTGTAGAAGAAGGCGTTCGACGAATTTCTTTAAGGTTATACTCAAATACAAAGTGGCTATTTTCTGAAACGTTCATTGTTAATCTTGAAATTAGGAGGTTCTCTTATTCAAAAACTATGAAATCAAATGTTCTTTATCATTTTATTTACACAGGCAAAAAATCTTTCTTGAAAATCTGACAAATTTTACGTTTTAAACCGAATTACCGGGCACGACAAAAAAAAAAAAAAGTTGTCATTAGAAAGTAATCTGTTATAACTCGTAATGAAATACACTTACTGAAAAACGAAAAAATCTTCTGGACTTGGGATTTTCAAAGTTTTTATTGTTGCGGCTTGCATAATCTACTAGATCTGCACGCGCCTCCCTGTTGATATTGAAATAAGGTTATATGTAACCATGAAAGAAAATATGGAAGAGTGTTTCATGTATTTATAATTTAAATTTTGGTACATATAAAGCCGCGACAAAACATATAATCGAACTCCGATATGTTGACTATCAGAAGAAATAATTATAAATGTAATAATAATAATAATAAAACATGCTTTCATTAAAATTCACAAAAATGTAGAAATAGGGTAAAAGCACCAGTAGTCGGCCACTTAAGCGCTTTCTTTTAGTATATAGCTCAAAGCAGAATTTTAAAAAGCAATACAGCCTTTTTAACAGTGCCACATGTTAATGTATACTTTTCTTTTACTGTTTCAGCAATTGTTTAAAAAAAATAATTATAGTTTTTATTTATAAAAAGTTAAAATTAGAAGTAGCAAAGTCGCTAGTAGTCGGCCACTCAATTCTATTGTTCGGCCCTCACTGGACCAGTTGTCGGCCACCTAAATACTTTGTTATTGTAAATAACTTAAATATAATTTAAGTATAATTTTTATAAACAGAACAACATTTTAACAATAAAATGTGTTAATTTATACTTTTCTTATAATGCTTTAGTAATAATTTAAAATATTATAATAATTTTTAACACTTTCCAACCTAATTTAAAAGTGTTTGTGAATTTGGATTGACTCCAGTCTGCCAGAGCTCTAACACGTGTAAATATACTCGAATCTCCCTGAATTTTTTTGTATGTTATTGACGTTAACAATAGCACGCTCGCTATTGAAAATAAAGTGTGTAGAATTTATAGTTCATCTACAGGGACAGTCAAAAGTATTCTGATGCATTACTCTCAATGCGAAAAAAATTACTTCAAGTTTATTTTAATGATGTTGGTTATTTCAACAAGAATGAAAATGATATGTATTAATGAAGTGCTTTAAATTATGCATTCTGGACAATATGGGGTCCAAAGTACTTATTATTCATTTGTAGGGCCCTGCAAAAGAATTCCTTTGCATAATAGTGTCAGGGGATAAGCAGTTTGAAGCGTATTTTAGTTCTGTTACATTATATCAAATATAATGAAATTGATATACTACATTACTGAGACTTACTACAATAGTATACTTGTTGTACAACATGATATGCATAGCATTTATCGTTCATTTAGAGAGACATACAAAAAATTCGGATACAGTACTGTATCTTTCTAATAGCAATAATTGCTTACAGTGTGATTTCGTTTATGGCATGCGTTTTTAAGTTTAATTAAATCTTTGCTTAGTATGCGGTGTGTATAGCTGATATAGATCATATACAAGGCTACACAAAAGAGTTTATAAGCTTTGCGGAGTATCAGTGTGAATGGCTTAAAAAAGGCTTTTAATTGAGTTATGCTCTTTCAAGTTGAACTATATTTAGTATACTAAGAGATGTTTGTATAATATAAATAAAATCATATACAGGCCACACAAAGAACTGAATACATGACTTCCCAGGGATAATAATGTTTGGAAGTATGATTTCAGTAGTTTTAATCACATTTTAGCCTGAATTAAATTTTAGCTTAATATGTGCGGCGTATACAAATCTGTTGGTAATATGCAGGGCTGTACAAAATAATTCAAGTATGATTCCGTATAGTGATAGAAATCGCTGAAGGTGAATTTTCCATCTGTTATGCATTTTTATCATACTATGTATTTATAAGTATATTATAAGTTTTATCATACTATGTATAGAATAATATACAAATATTTAGATTAAATACAGGGCTGCACAAAAGAATAGAACTACTTTTCCGGTTAGGGACCGTAATCTGGTTTTCAAAAGTGTTATGCCTTTTCTAAAATGTTTATTTTTTTACAGTATTAAGCAGCAAAATTTCATTAAAGAATTCTGAAAGTCATGGGAAGTGCTTTTGTAATCTATTCTTGATGCATGATTTTTCATTCTTGTTTCTTATGGAAAGTAAAGTTAAAAGTACCAAATTATCTAGTAGTCGGTATTTCAAATTTTGTGTTTAACCATCGTAGACTAGGCGGCGGGCAGAGAAAAAAATATTACGTCATCTTGCTTCAAAATGAATTTATGATGTAGGACAAGATTATTAACAGAACATAAATGACTGATCTGTCGATGCATATCTTGGTATGATATTAGCACTAGGGAGCGCCAAATTGTCATTTTAGCGGTACTATCAAAGTCATCGAGTTTTGGGATAAAATTTTAATATGTTGCATATCTCGACTAGTGCAATGCAAATATTTCAGTTTATCTTGGGATTTCGTGATTAGATATGAGCAGAACGCAGCGCCAATTCTTCTTTTTCGTGGTACTACCTCGTCATCGAATTTCGAAATGCAATTTTAATAAGTTGCATATCTCGAATAGTACATTACAAATATTGCAGTCAGCCTCTTAATATCTTTGAACGATGTGAGCAGAATAAGGCACCAATTCTTATTTTGGCGGTACTTCCTGGTCATCGAATTTCGAAATAAAAATTTAATATATCCACTTTCGATTAATACGGTTTAAGTATTTCAGGCTGTTCGTGGTATCTGTGTTCTATACAAGCATAACGGGTCGCCAACTCATTATTTTGGCGGTACTATTTAGTTTTCCATTTTGAGCATAAAATGTTAATGATTAAAGTTACATATTTGTATAATACAAATGCTTCAGTCTGTTTCGTGATATCTCTATAAGATATGTGAAAAACGGGGCGCCAATTCTTAATTTTCGTTGTACTATCGCATCATCGAATTTCGGAATGAAATTTTAATATGTTGCATATTTAGATTAGCACAGTAAAAATATTACTATTTGCTTCGCGATATCTTGGTACGATGCGACCAGAATAGGGCGTCAATTCGTCATTCTGGTGGTATTAACAGATCGAGTTTCGATGCGAAATTGTAACGCGTCATAGACATCGATTATTAATATTCTGTGTAATGTATATTTTAAAGTGCCAGTTCCTTTGAAAATGAACAATGTTAGCTTCATGTTTTAAAATTTAAGTTCTATAGAAGCAGAAGATGGGATTTTAAAACCCAATAGTTAGCGTATAATTAATATTATTGGTGACTATGAGTTAATCAACCAAATAATAAGATTTATTTTATATTATTGAAAAAGTATCACAATCCGTGGCTTTGTGGTTATTGATATATTGCAAATAATATTTGTGTGCTTTTTAATATTAGGGAGAAATTATATTTGCGTGCCTATTAAAATTAGGAAGATGTTATGTTTCCGCAGAAAGTTTAAATATTATTAACTAAAACGCAATTTGTTGAAATTTCATCCTAATAACACATTATATGATTGTGAAAAACATTTCACCCCTTTAAATTTCGAATATCTTATAACCTACTTTGTGGGAGCATTTATGTCTTAAAAGTAAAACACATGTAAAATTTCAAGTTTCTAGCAATAGCCCTCGGAATTCCCAAATAAATCGTCGTTTTAAGTAAGCTTTCAGCATATTTCACACATTAAATTTTTCATATTGACAAAACCTATTCTGTCCGAGTAAGCAACAGCTATGCCGAGTTTCAATCCCATATTTAAATTAAGTACTTTTACTTCTATCCCTAACAAGTATAACTATTTTTGATTAATTTAACATTTTAAATTTCAAATTTATCCTGACTATTATGCGCAAACATTTACGTTTTATAAATAACTGTCATTTAATATTTAAAGTCTTTATCCTTAACATTTTGATATTAATCATAATTTTCAATTTTTTTAGAATCTTTTCTACTTTTTTCAGCCTTTTATATTTCGCTTTTTTTTTTTTTTTTTTTTTAGAAACCGTTTTCAGTCGGCATTTATTTATTTAAAAAACATCATGTCAAGTTTTAAATATGTAACACCCTCAGTATTATAAAAAAGGATAGTTTAGAACGTGTTTTACTTCTGCAGAGACTTTTGCTATAGTTTTTTAACTTTTACTTTTAAAAATGATTCGGCAGTTCCAAAGATTTCCTCCTAAAAAAGAAACAAAGAAACGTGTCTACTTTAAAACTTTAGTATATAGAAGGCTTCATGCTGGTCGATTTTCCCAGACGAAATATATCGGGGAATTTAACCTTGTAAATACAAGGTTAAATTCACAGTTTACATATTTTCTATCGCCGTCATTACAAATGTTAAAGCAAAATGAGCCTTTGGCTGAAATGTCATTGCGAATTGAAGTAAAATCTACAAATACCATTGCAAATTACATGCTTAATTTGTCAGACAAAATTTTCACTGATAATTATCCATGAACAATCATTCAGTTGATCATTTACAGTAGGATTGATAAATAACGGTAGAATGATATAATACAATATACTAAAACATCTTTAAAACATTACCTGATTAACAATGAAAATTTCATCAAAATCCTCTAGTGCATTTTTAAAAAATGCTAATACTTCATAATCGAGTTCACCTGATTATAGAATTTTCCCCCTTGATGATATAACTAAGCAACGTAGAATGATATACAATAAACTAAAACTTTTCCTGAAAAATTATCTAACTAACGATGCAAGTTCCATCGAAATCTATTCAGCAAAACTAAAGTTATAAGCGGCTGGAACGAAATTCTCATTTGCATTTTATATCAGGTGTCCTTGGGTATAAACGCCAGAATGGGTAATAACGCCAAGTGCTAATATTAGGCGTAGTTATGAAGGAATCCGGGAAAATGGTACCTCGGCTTCTGCGCTCAAAGGTTCTGAGTCATCTGAATCACAAACAACAGCTAAAAGTTAATTTGCTGCATTTATAGACCTTATCGCTGGAATAAGCTCGTAAGAGTCAAAGCCCGATCTAAAATTTGCTAGGTAAGTTCTATGATGTGAAGACTATATCGCTCACACGTAAGAAAAGTGACACATCTCACAAAAATTCATTTTGCGTTTTACATTTGCGTTTTACTTTTTGCGGTCTACTGATATGTCTGTCATAGGTGCGTCTAGATACATTAAAAATTTCGTAAGTGCAATTATACGAAAAATCATATTATTACACTATATGTCCATTTGTGACGACAGAAGAGGGATGTATTGTGTGGAGAGGTAAAATTAGGCAACCCTCCAAACCTTAACCTACGTCTTCATTCTTAAGGGTTTTACGCATTTATGCACGTTTTTATTCCTGCATGCAGAGCTATTGCTATAACTTCATGTTACAGTCATGAAAATCATGAAAATTTTCTTTTGCCTCTCCTGTGAAATTTACTTATGTCGAGATGTGTCACTTTTTTTGCGGATGAGCGATATATTTGTTAGGAAATACTTTGTTTATTACATAAATTTGTAGCGTATTTCATGTACTTTCAAAAAGTTGTGGGAGATTTTGGATGTATTCGCGAGGTAGCTTGTTGTTTAAAATATTACTGCACAAAATGCATACCGGGGTAATAACGCCATCCGTCAGTGTTCTTACCCCGGTTGATTCTTTTCAGTGGCAGAACTACATTATTTATTTATTTATTTATTTTTATACACGAGACCATTATTGTCATTGTTGAAAACTCAAAAAAAGATAAAGAGAAATTTGTACGCCCTAAATGCTTCTATTTTTTTCATGTCAGAAGAATAAAATATCATATGATTATTACTGCATCCTGATATCGGAATTAATGGTAAGTAAAAGCAATTTTTCAATTTCTAAAAGTGTAGAGTTTGTATCTTTAGAACTGGACAATTTACATGCCATTATTCCATCTTATTTTATAGTTTTGTTTGCATGGTGTTATTACACACCAGGTGGGTAATAACGCCTAATAGCATTGGTCAAGAAGTCACGCCACTACATTTTATCTGCTAAAATAGTCTTTCTTGTATACATAATCAATAAGTTGCTGTGTGAAATGCTATATTTGTTTGGGGAAAAATCTAAAACTAAACCGTAAAAATTGGTAGAACCTTAACGTGGCATTATTACCCCCAGGATAACTTATAGATAGTGTGCATAAAATAAAATGCAAGTAAAAGGTTATATAAATCTCAAACTGTGAAACCAAATTACTAAAAAAAATCAAATTATTAAAAATAGACTCAAAAAAGTGAAATGGCCTTTTAGCCAGTAGTCAACCGGGGTGGCCGACTACTGAATATGTAAGAAAATGTAATACCCAGTAATCGGCCACATTAAAATTAATTAATACAAACACACTTATTTAATTTTTATGCTAAAAAACATTAGTTTATTAAACTTTTTAATAGTACAGTCTTATAATTTTAGAAAATAATAAAAAATAAATTAATACTAGTTTTTTAAAAATTTTGTCATCGATTAACAAAAAAATTGCAAAAACGGTTATTTGACCCCAACCAAATAAAAAATGGCTGATTACTAATGCAATAAAAATACCCACAATCCTTTGCTGATGGCTTATGACGTATAAAAGATGGCTACATATAGGAAGATTGTAATATTTCATTTGAAACCAAAAATAAGCTATTCATAACTTATTTTATCTCAAATTGGCCAACTACTGGTGCATTTACCCTATAGAATAATTGATTTAAATGGTAATTTCGCCAAATTAACCAGCTATCGCCAAGTTAGCTTCATATATGGAAACTTATTTTTGTCGCTAAATTTGGCGATATTTCGTCAAGTTGGCTAAAATTTGGCGCTATTGTGATAACTCTGCTATTAGTACTATTTAACAAACACTCACTGTTGAAGCTGATAATGATTTCTCAATAGGAAATCAAAGTATAATTGAGTAACTAAACTAAGTTTAAGTAGTGTTAACCTTAGTTGCGTTATTTTAACCTTATATAGTGTTTTTGGGATGTCTTTCGAAAACCGGAGGGCTCTTGGGTGAAGCCTCCCCCCATTTCCCACCCTTAGGGGTCGAATTTTGAAAAGATCGATAACACTTGTTTACTAATTAGGCATTTCAAGATTTTATTTCCATTGGTTTATGAAACAAGGTGAATTTTTATAATTTGAAATTTGCCCCGTTGCCCTCCTTAGGAAATGAATTTAAAATAAACTAGTATGTTGTGGCCATCACAAAACTTTCTTCTATATAAATCATGTCAATTAGATCATTTAAATAGTGCAAGAAATTACAGCAATTTAGCACCGATTCATATCAAAGTGTATCTGAATTTGAAGTTTGACGAAAATTCGTGCATTAGTTCTTGAGATAGAGCTATACAGGAAATTCTGAAAAATGCAGCATAGCAGCGCCACCTATTGAGTGTTTTGCACCAAAACACAAACAGCACTAATTCATATCAAGGAATACCGGAATCTGAAGTTTGTTGAAAATCAAAGCGTTAGTTCTTGAGCGGAAATCACAAAAAATGCAGCATAGCGGCGCCACCTGTTGAGCGATTTACACCAAAAGGTGCAAACGTCAATTCATGTCAAGGACTAACTGAATCTGAAGTTTGATGAAGATCCGTGCATTATTTCTTGAGATAGAGCTATTACGAAAATCGTGTAAATGCTGTTAAATGCAGCATAGCAGCGCCATCTGTGGGGCGATTTGCACCAAAACGTTACCAGCACCAATTCATATCAAGGAATAACTAAATCTGAAGTTTAATAAAAATTTGTGCGATCTTTGTTGAGATAGAGCTATTGCAGAAATTGCGAAAAATGCAGCATAGCAGCGCCACCTGTTGGGCGATTTACACCAAAAACCAATCAGCACCAATTTATATTAGGGACTACTTGAATATAAATTTTTATTAAATTCCGTGCATTAGTTCTTGAGATAGAGCGCCCACAAAATTTGTGTCACATACAGACAGACAGACTCACAGACAAACATTTTGTAAAAACATGTTTTTCAGGATCTCTGACCCCCTTAAACGTGTATAGCCGTCGAAAACCGGAAGTCGAAAATTTTTTCGAATCCAATACTTTCTTCTTGTAAAGATAGAAGAAAGTAAAAATCAATGTCCAAGTCATGTATTGCCCTCAGGAATTCACATATATTCCAATTTCAAAGCTCTATGTGAATAAGAAGTTGGTGAAAAATGAGTAATAAGATTTGACTACCACATACAAATAGAATTGTAAGTTAAAAGAAAACCTGTAATAAAAAGAAACAACTGCGATAAATTGCTTATGAGAATAAAGATAACACTTACATGCAAAATTGAAAACATGAAAAACCTTTTTTTTTTAAAAAAAGCACTATTAATGTTGAATTTTAACAAAAAAAATTTTGTAACTAAATTTACAAGTTTTATCAAAGTTTATCCGTGTTCAAAGCAATCGGAGAATCCCCCCCCCCCCCTCACCGCCCTCAGTGAGGTCTGCTGAACACTTTGAATATCGCTGTTCTAGACCAGGGAATGCGAACCTATGGCACCGTGTGTTATAAGTGGCACGCTGCAGCTTATTTTTGGCACGGCATAAATTCAGGTTCTACATCAAAATATGATAGAATTTACCAAAATGCATTAATTATTCTAGATGTTGTCTCTCTTTATCTGAATTCGATTAGTTCTGTTGGTCGTCATTGTCATACAGATAAAATAAATTGGAATATAACTTAATGTGTTTAAATGTAGCTCAATATTGGCTCACAAAATTTTAAGAATAAGAGGGAATTAGGAGATTATCGCAAAAGAAAAATTAAATGACATTATAAACAAAAAGGCCGATGGTAAAATTATAACAACTTGGAATTCTGTTCCAGACACTAAAAGCTGTAGATTACGGCACTTGCTGTTTTGACAATTTTTTCTGTGAAACGTTCTTTTCGGAAATAAGTACAAAAAATTCAAGTAAAAGCATCTTATTAAATGAGTCCAATTCAACATACATTCTCTTAAAAATAACTAAGTGCGAAACTGAAATAAATTATTTGGCGTCTAAGGTAAGACAACTGAAAAAATATTGTTAAAATAAATTTCTAAATTTCTTTCTTTTTTTCCCTATTTTTTTAATACAAAAAAAAAAAAAAAAAAAAAAAAAAAAAAAATTAAGTAATTTTTATTCATTATTATTTCATCCATTAAATTTTTTTATTATGTGAAAAGGCTCGCCGATCCTGTTCTAGACTATTTAATAAGGATAAAATCACAATTCTTGCAGGGGAGGGAGGCGGTGTTTCGATCTAAATTTTAACTCAATATAAACAAATTCGCACCTCGATCTATATGTATAATATTGAACTTTTCTTATTAATTTTTATGATCAACCTTAGCAATATGTAATCTGATCTCAAAAAAGGAACCATTATATCATGCTCAGTAGCTGAGGATAATATTTATGAGGCCAATAAATGCTGAAGGAATACAACGAAAAATAACAGGACGTAACGTAAAATTGTGAAGTGACAGGCTACGCCCTTGTTAGTTATAGTTCACATAAAAATATAATGATAAATTTTTCCAGAAGGCTTCGGTTACTTATCGTAAAATTTTTGTAATATCCGTTTGGTATACACCTTATTACTAAAATCTGTATTCGGTAGTTTATGGAAGACGATATAACTGTTACAAAAATTAAAATGCTGACAATATCTTTAAATTGTAAATTTTATTGTACCACTTTTTATATGTTTTCAAACAGTATTTTTTATGTTTTATGGGATCAGATAGCTTTGAATTGTTAAAAAGAGTAGAAAATTTAAAGCTAAGCTTATTACCTTGAAAAATATTAGACTTACTCGCATATAACTTTAAACGAATATTTAGACATTTGTTTGGTTAAAAAAAAAGGAATTTAAGTATATTTATTTTTTATTAATTTTAAGTAATAAGTAAATAAATACTTTCACGCGTTCGGCAGACCGGACAGTGCCTGAAAACACAGAAAATTCATAAATTTCAAAATATTATAACTCGGTAAGTTTTGGTCGTAAAAAGAAATTTTTTTATTTCACTTTTTAGAACATGGAGAACTTTTTCCTAATTATTGTTTATGAGACGCAGGGACTGCATAAAATTGACGGAAATAGCTTTTTATTTGGCAGAGAACAATACTTAAAACCTATTTACAATATACATTCTTAAACATATTTGCGTTAAACAGTATAATCTCGAAAATCCGGCATCGTCGGGATCGAGACTATGCCGGATTTTTGAAAATCCCGGATTTCTGAAAGATTATCAGAAGCACTTCTGTTATTATTAAATGGTGCCTTTATTTATAATTTAATTCGTAGCCAAATGATATTTGTGTGACAAAAAGGAAAAAATATTTTTTTAAATTAAGTTAATTGATATTTTCTATGTATAAAAAACCATTCTAATAAATGGTGAAGTAATTTTTTCTCGTAAAATTTTCGAAACATATGTCGAAACATGTCAATTGTTATTTGCTTCATTTTTTTCAGCTGTTCTTTAACAAGTTTCTCTAGGATTTTATAGTAGTGAAGAATATCCGTTTCGGAAATACAGTCTTATTTCTCTAAATCGGATATTAATTTTCCAGTCAAATTTATGCATTTTTCTGGTGACCCCTTTTTTTCCTCCGGCTCCCGTTCTTTGTTACTCCTAGTTGTTACCAGAATTATGGGTGGTTCTATTTAGCACAGCTTTAGTGATCTTTTTTTCCGCTAATCCACTGCTTTTGATCTAGAAGTTTTTAATTCGTAAACAAGTGCTATTTTTCTTTCTCTCGTAAGTTGGAAGTGTAAAAAAAGTTGGATTTAATGGCGGATTTTTGAAGTTGCCGGATTTTCGAGGTCACACTGTACCTCTAAAAGTAAGATCTCGGAATTATCTACTGCATAAAGATAAAGGGGATATACACTGTTTATACAGGTTGCCCACTCTCAATCATGCCCAATGGCTAATTTCTAAATCGTTAGCCATATACATATAATTCCAATTACAAAAATGTTTTAGATGAGGTAAAAAATTATTTTAAAAGTCGTTTTGATCAATAGAAAGATTTCTTAAAAAGTCACGAAATTTAAATTTTTATACAGTACCCCGGTTTTAGAAGTGATATACATTAAAAATTTACTATTACAGTAACAAATAAGACAAAAAAAATGTTCCATTCATCTAACACTAAAATTGACCGAATTATGGAACTTTGAATTGCATGTCTTATACCAATTTTCTGCATCTGAACACAGATGAGTTGGGCCATGCTTCCAGAGATCGTACTGCCTTCGTGCTTAAAGTATCAGAAGGATTTATGTCGCGTGTACATTTCTGCATTGCAATCGAAGGGAGTCACTTAGAGAAAGTTTCAAGATAACTTTAATTTTTATCATTTTAGTTCTAGGTTAGATAAGCTAATAGCATTTAAAAATATGTATCGTTTTTTAAAGGATTCCGACTGTTGTTTTTCATCATTTCATTTATCAAAAATTCTGTTTTTTTTAACATATATTTTTCGTACAAATTGTGCAGTTTTCTTTAATATATCAGAATAAAAATAGATTTCAAATTTATATTGTAATGTAAATTTTACTCTCAACTATTTTTATTATATATAGCTGATGATTATTTATATAATAGTTGTAAATTTCCAAGTGGGAAAAAAAGTCCGGGCCAGAATTCGAACCAGGGATGTATTGGCTGAAGCCGCCAATGCTCTACCGACTGAGCCATCTCGGACGCATCTGAAGGACAAATTCACCCAATTTAACCTTTCACGATCACAGCATCTGGTCTGATATCTCAATAAGGTCAACAGAATAAATCGAAGGTTATTTTTGGAACTGCAGTAAACGCTGCATGCATAATTACAATAGATTGATTTTTAACACAATTATTCAATTGGTAAATAAATCGTAATACATCCTCTAATCCGGCACGTTCTGGACTTGAAGCATGCCGGATTACAGGATAAATGTCCGGGGAAAACGTGTAGAAGTTAGAATTAAACAAAAATCGACGATAAAGCATATTTTTTATTCTTTAAACAGCTTGAATGGAATAAAAAAATACTCAATAATGTAAAGTACAACATATGTACATGACTATATAAAATGAAAATGTGCTCTATAGGCCTACTTGCAGAAGCAGTCTTAAACAAATCTCGAATATCAGTTTGTTTTGTAGTAGACATCTCTCGTTATTTTTAGGAAGTCATTTCGTATGATGTGAAAATCATAATTTCCGCAATGTTGAACGAAATCCTGCGCTAATAAAACTTGATAAATATATTCAAGGCATCAGCTGCTTCATTCCAACTGGTGTGGGTTGTCTCGTCCACACCATCTTCATCAGAGTCAACGTCTTTGGGGGCTGTTGGGTTGATAACACTTTGAATGATGGCCTCATCAGTCAAAATTTCCTCTGTCGGCTCATCAAAATCTGCTTCAACGAGCTCTTTTATTTGTTCTTGATTCAGTCGTGACATGGGGTTTTCTAAAGGCAAATAACCTAAAACATCTTCTATTTCATCGTCAACTATATCGCTTTCAGTAACTTCAACATTTTCGCCCATTACTTCAGGCCAAAGTTTACACCATGACTTTTCAAAGCTTCCTGTTTCATTCCTCCTCCTGATGTTCCATCAGATTCTTATAAACATCATGAGTTATTAAACAAGGAACATTATTTTTTTTCAAAAGACGTGCCGGGTCATAGGATGCCGAATTAGAGGATGTTAACTGTAGTTGAAAACTTCCAAGTGGGTATATTTCAACTGTTATGATTTATTTACCAATTGAATAATTGTGTTAAAAATTAATCTAATACGATTAATTATATTTCTAGTAAATTTGTGAATGATCCCTATTTCGCTAAACAGCTATTACTCGGTCAGTTTTAATGGTAGAAGAATAGGACTTTTTTTGTCTTACTTCTTAATATAATGGGATATTTTTTACTAAATATAACTTATAGGATCGGGGGACCGTATAAAAATTTAAATTTCGTTATTTTAAAAGAAATGTTTTTATTGACCCAAATCGCTTTTAAAATACTTCATCTAATTTAAAACATTTGTGTAATTGGAACTATAATGTCTATGCTTAACGGTTTAGGAATTAGACATTGGACACCGTTGAGAGTGAAGACCTTGTATGTATTACAATTAAACCCATGTGAGCACTGGTAAAATGAAACGCCCAGTTATGCAGTCAAATTTATTTATAATGAGCTCGGGTGCAATGAGAAATCGGCCTTAACGAGCAAAAACAAACGGCATGGTTGGTCTAATATAAAAATAGATTTTAAAAAATGTAGGTTGTAACTGAAGTAACTCTGATAAAACTCACATAAATTTTCATTTTTAAGAATTTTTTTTTTTTTTTTTTTTTTGAAGATGTTATTTTACTATTCAAGCGATATTATGTTTCCTTATATGTTACAGCATAACTATGTGGATGTTTGCAATTTCAACAGGTACTCGCAAATTCAAGTTATTGATATTAGCCAACGGACAGAGCAAAGTCAACGTGATCTGTCAAATGTCCGTACGGGGAAAAAAGAGAACAAAGAATAATGCAGTCGGCATAGATTATGAAGCACTTTCCAATATTAACAGAATAGTATTAAAAAATTTATTTTTTTTTCATATAATTAAATGGGATACCATACACGACGATGTGTTTGAAGTCTTCCGTGACTTCCTGTATGAGATCCATAGATTTTATACACTAATTAATTACTACAAAATTGAGAAATATTTTTAAAAAATACATTGTACCACAGCTGAAAACACACTTTTAGCAGTACGTTGTAACCGAATTATTTTTTACTGTCTTTGTAAATTACTCTCACGCAACTTACGGCCCGACGACCTTTTACGTGCGCCTGAGACACCTAATCATTAATTCATATTTTATAAATTAATTCAGATATTCATAAAAAGTATTCAACACCTTAAATGTCGTTTTATTTGATTTCGCGGGAAGACAAAATCTGCCCTGTTATTCGTAATTAATTTAAAATTCTGTTTAAACTTTCGAAATGCCATTTCCTTAGTCAAAAGTTCTTTTTAAATATATAGTTCTTGTTGTGCTGCAAAGGTGTATATACATTTCTTAATCTTCAATACTAAACAAACCTTATTTCAAATTAATTAAATTTGCACTATCTGTTTCCGCATTTAAAAACAAAAAGATTTTACAGTGAGCAAAAAATTCATTTATATTAGAGAATGAACTCTCGATTATTCTTTCTTTAGAACTTGTAAATTCTGCATTGTTACATTATTATGTTTTATACGTATTATATAGCTAACACTGCTTTTTAGGATGAAAGTTTGTCGTGAAAAAAATGGGAAACAAAACTCTTTTACCTCGCTGTTTACAAACAAGAAACTTTGAGGCATGTTTCAACAACATTTACAATAAAAATCTATCACTATCGTTTGAAAATAGATTTGTCAAAATGTTATGGTAACATTTCGACAATCGTTCAAACCTTTTATGAACATTAACTTTGTTATACTACTTATATTATCTTACTATTTCAATTATGCTTTTTCAAAACCATTTATAAATTTGTTGCGGTCCACCGTAGCAAACATACGTTTGCGGCTTGCGAGAGTAAAAG
The DNA here is from genome assembly GCA_963932465.1 of Maratus speciosus. Lineage (NCBI taxonomy): Eukaryota > Metazoa > Arthropoda > Arachnida > Araneae > Salticidae > Maratus > Maratus speciosus. The sequence goes on along the minus strand of OZ010786.1, from coordinate 89,295,500 downwards.
ATTGAGTGTGACTGCTGTAAAAGATCGATAAATGCTACGAATTCTATAATCTATAGAAAACGAGTTGTAATACACCTTAGTGATCCATATGAATTTCATTATGTTTGAAGTAAATAGCATCATTAAAATGCATCGAAAACGCATTTCCCCCATAAATCATAATGTAAGATTTTTCTTATGCGTTCTGTAAACGAACTATAAATGCTATTTTTTGTATAGTCTACGGAAGGCATGTTGTAGTGATACATATCAATGCGGTTGTATTTGGATTATCGTAACACGATTAAAATGCACCACAAAAGATTTTTACGCATTGATCGTAATGTAACGGAATTCTTTTGTCTGCCCCTGTAAATGAGTTATAAATGCTACTCACTTCACTATCAAAAAGTAATTTTCTATAGTTCATTAACACATGATGGACAACTGCACCACAAAATATTATAAAGAAGAATGTTATTCGTTAAAAACACATAAACTTGTTCAGTGGTTACACATACACAAGAACTTTTATATGAACTTGTACAATTAAAATTGATGAAAAAAACATAAAATCTACGTTTCAAGCTGCTTCTGCAGTTGTCCTCAGGATAAAATATGATGGTGAAATGACTAAAAGTCCAGAGATGAAAGATTCCTGTGCGAGAGACAATCTGCGGAATCTTGACCAATGACATGCAAAAAATGCAGTGGCGCCATCCAGTGAGTATCTGAGAATTTTTTGCCAGAGACTTTTTTGAATGTGGTTAGGCATTACATCCCACGTAGGCATTCAAGAAACAATCGTCTTTGATCTTTGAATGTGGTTTGTTCCCCCGTGCACAGATGGCGACACTCGTTGTTCTTCAGTCGAATTATTGATTCATTTCAAACTTATTTCATTAAAAACAATTTCTGAGGCACCCACTGGATGGCGCCACTGCATATTTTGCAATCATGTCATTGTTCAAGACTCAGCAGATTGTCCCTCGCACAGGAGGCCTTCATCTGTGGAAGCCTTCATCTTTTAGTCATTTCACTATCATATTTTATCCTGGGAACGACTGCAGAAGGAGCTCGAAACGTACATTTTATGTTTTTATCATTAATTTTAACTGTACAAGTTCACATAAAAGGTCTTGTTTACGTGTATCACTGAGGAAGTTTATGCGTTTTTACGAATACATTCTTATTTATTCTATACTACTTTTAGTGAAATACAATGAATAGAACCCAACATCATCCAGGCATTTCTTAGATTCAAAAACACATTTATAATTACGAAAATTATAAGTAAATTCATATTAAAAATTATGAATAATCACCTACATTAACTTTTGCATAAAAAAATTGAGGCTGTATCAAAAGTGGCGATGCGTTTTGAAAACTCAATCAGTAAGTTTATTATATATTTAGAATTTCTATATAATTTTTCTGATGATTGATTGAATGTTCTCTTCCCTGGTAAGATCGTAATTTTATTTTTCAAAATTTATGGATAAACACCCTAAGGGGCTGTACATATATAACGTTATCATTTTAGGGGGAGAGGGGGTTGGTCTGGCACTTGATATCGTAAGATATCTCCAGTGTGTGTGTGTGCGTGGGGGGGGGGGGGGTTGTCTTTTGATATCGTTATCATTTTTTATCAAACAAAAATATTCTTGTTTTGGTAATTTTTTCTTTACATCAATATAGTCTATTATCTTTTTTTTTTTTTTTTTTTTTTTTTTTTTTTTTTTTTAAAGTCTGTTATCTATTTTCATGAAAATACAAAGTAAATATTAAAACCATTAAATGATTATAAAATGACTTCATTCCAAGCAGGGACTTCCCAACGCTCGTTATTCTTTTTCTTTTGCCATATGCGCATATAATTCGTTATTAGAGAAACCAGGTTCGAAATGATGCTTGTCATCTTTACTAGTAAAAATGGGGAAGAATGTTGTACACCTGTTTTGTTTGTAAGAAGTTCTGCTTACTCCGTGCAGGACGGAAGTTGAAAGAATTCAATATTACTGTTGAATGCATTAAGTAACAAAGCGATGTTATTAAGTACTTTTAAATAGTAAATACTGTTTCTTTAAAGTGTTATTTGATATATAATATTTTCTTGACCTTTTCTTCATTTAAATCATTAAACCATCCGAAGAATAATTACATAAACATATCTGTATATGATTGCAAATGCCCAAAAAGGAAAAGAATGAAAAAATTTTGAGAAATAAAATGAACTTTTAGACACTGATATAATAATATTATTAGGGGGAGGGGAGGGGAGTTCAAAATTTTCAAAAAGTTGATAACGTTATATATGTACAGTCCTTAACACATTTTCTTTTATAACTCATAATTAATAAAATCAATCTTCATAAAGATTTAAGAAAAGTGTACTTTTTTTCTGATCCTCCCACTTTTATTCAAGAAACTCAAAGAAAGTGTAAAAAAATGCGTGTTATAATTTGAAAATTCATTTGACTAAATAAATAAATAAATAAATAAATAAATAAAACTTTTCAAAATCATAGAGAAAGGCAAAATAGTTACATGTCGATACATAGCACCACAGGAAAAGAAAATTTTTCAACTTCGAACCATGTGAAATTATCATTGCATTATTTGTGATAATCGGTACGTGTTAAACATAATTTTATTTAGTGCAATAAAAATAAAAAATGACTTAACTCTATATGATAGTTATCAATTTCAAACTTCCGTACATGCCACCTCAGGCATAGCTTCGTCATCTTTGTGTTAAATACATATACATATCAGAAACAGCAATAATCAATACCTAAAACATAATTTTCCTTTTCTTATGCTTTGTTTGATTTGAAAAGGGTTCATCTCAATTTAAACTAAATAAGACAACATTTTTTATTTGTATTACATTACTAAATAGTTAAACTAGGCTTCTTTCTTTTCAAATTTTCTGCTTGTCCCATATTAAATTAATGAAAAATGAATAGTTTTACATGAGTGAAACATACAGAAATTACCTCGAGAAATACGGAGTCATTTAATTAAATTCAAAAATCAAATAACAAATTTTCTAGCCATCTTCTTTGTGCTACTCTTATTGAAAGCGATGCACTATTTAAAAAAAGAACGGCAAAATTGAATTCTTAACGAAAATACAAATTTAAAAATTTAATTTAAAGATTTTTTGAAAACGGTTTCAATTTTATTCATTTGCTCTGATAAAAAGGATTTTCAAAAATGTAATTTCTCTATAACTCATGATTAATTAATTAATATCCGCTTTGTTCTAAATTCTTTAATAAAAAGAAATATCCAAAAAATTAATATATCATGAATATACGTAATAATTTAATAAATGTAATTCAGTTTCGTTATATATTTTTCTTAAACATCCATAGAATTAGAAGAGGCGAAAGTTTGAGGAATGTAATTTTTATATATTTAGTAAGTAATTAATAATAATTAACACAACTATGAATTGACGAGGAAGCATCGTAAACATACTTTTCACAAAACAAAAACATCACTTACAAACGTCAATCACATGACACAAAGCTAGAAAACAATTATCTGATAATAGAATTATGGGAGGAATGAAAACTTTGGTGCTGCCATCTACACATATTAAATCGAAGCACAAACATGACAGTAATATTAAATCCCCGTGAAGAAGTATCTTACCAATGAATTTGTATCTTACCAAAAAATAATGCGATTTAAAATGTTTCCTTTTTTGATATACAATGAATAGAACCAAACATAATCCAGGCATTTCTTACATTAAAAAAATATTTTTAATGACGAAAATTGTTAATAAATTCATATTAAGAATTATGAATTATGAGCCACATTAATATTTACATAAAAAGTATGAGTGTTGCACAAAACATGGTTATACGCTTTTACAACCAATTCCGATCATTAATTTCTAAGATTTTACACTTTTCGGCATCGACAGAAAAAAAATTGTATAGTTTTTCTTCGGGGGCTTTTCGATCGGGGCCTGGTCATCGGTTAGAAAGAAAGAAGCGGCATTTCCGAAACTTTGAAGTTATTTTTCTCCAAATGACGTTTTAGGGAATAACGCGCAGGATATTTCAAAAACTTCTGAATATTTTTTCATGAAATTTTCAAAACATATGTTTGACGTTAGTCTGTATAAATTGAACCTAAAATTTTATTTTTATTGCTCAAAAAAATATTTTTTAGGCGATTATATTGCTCAAATTTTTAAAATTTTGTATTAGCTAAATACATATTTGTATTAAAAACATAAAAAAATGCTTTAAATACAAATTTATTTAAGTTTAGGGTAATTATTACAATCTGAAGTATAATTAAGCACAAAATATTTCAGTATAGTTGCGAAATTTATTTTGTAAATCCTGCGCGTAAGCTGTTATACCAATTTTCTGCTCGACAAATGTCTGACAGTTTGGAACCCCCTATAAATACTAATTCTGCATCTTGCAATTTTTTCAATACGTAAAATGAAAGAAAATACTTATATCTTTCATCTCAATTAACTTGTATTTTTAAATCATTTACATTTTAAGATATTAAATATTGAAAATTGTCTTTCTTTTATTTTTTTTCCAATTTTAAGAGTCCCGAGACATCTTAACACATTTCCTTCTATAAGTTATAACAAATATCATCAATTTTCATAAGGATTTACGTAAACTATGTCCCTTTCTGGGTCGCTTCGATCCAAGATACAAAAAAAGTGTCGAAATCGGGTGTTACAATTTGAAAAAGGAAGGTCCTGTGAAAAAAATAAATAAATAAAGCCTTTTAAAATCCTTTAGAAAGGCAAAATAATTATGTGTCGATCACAGAAAATACACTTTTCTAATGTGTTAATTCATCTGCCATTACAGTGGCATTATTTGTGATACGTGTTTATACGTGATTACACGTGTTAAACGAAATTTTATTTAGTAAACTAGGGGGCTCTGCCCCCTACGAGCTACGCTTGTCAACCGCCGTTCAGACACCGCAGACTCTAACAGCACGCTAATTTGATCGGCTTTAAAAATATTTCGGAAGATTGAATTATAATTTGAATCTGACAATTATAATCTGACGTAATTTTCACCAAACTTTTCTTTCTCTTTTTAATATTCACGTAAAAATACTTTTGTTAGAAATGAAATATTATGATCATCTTGAAATATCAAATAAATGCCTCGCGCAATTTTTAAATTTAAACTGTCTTGCAATATTATTTTTTGTTCATTTTGCGTAATAAGTGTAATGTGACGTAAATGTGACGTAAATTCTCGTATTTAAGACTTCTAATGCATGTTAATGAATTTATTATTTTACAATATTCTTTCTCTTTTAAAATTCACGTGTAAGGATAGTTTTTATGACGTAATTTTCAATGAGTTCCTGCTTTTAAAATTTTCTGTTTATAATAGTCACGTGTAAAATAAATTTTTATGTTTGCGCTGTTTATACAGTTGGCAACAGTTTAAATTGATACAATTTTCTAAATTTTGTAAAAAATATCTCTCGAAATGCTGAAAATTTGAATTTAAAATAGAAATAAAACCTCAAAAAATGAGTCAAATTAAAATACTAAATGCAGTCTGCACACCGGGAAATTCTGACGCATAAAATGATCTAAAAATGGTTAAATTCCTATGTACAGTTTTTGCTCCTATAAAACTTTTTTAATGGAACGATTTTGTCCAACTTTGGCATTAAATATCTCTTAAAATAATTCTTCGATTTGAAAACTGTCTGCATCAGCGTGTTTTATCAAACATTTCTCTATAATACTACCGATTTTCATATTTTTGTATGCAACAGTTTTTTTAATATTAACGAAGAAAGGCCATGCTTAAGCATTCAAATTGGATGCCGATCTGCCGGGAATATCTACGCAGATTTTCATTGGTCCATTTCCAAATCAAAACTTTTTTTTATATATAGAAGGATATTTAAATAAAAATGACTTAACTCTATGTAATGATTATCAATTTTAAACTTCCATACATGCTATCTCAGATGCATATGAGAAAAAATCAATAATCAATACCTAACACATAATTTTCCTTATCGTATGCTTTGTTTGATTTGAAAAGGGTTAATCTCAATTTAAACTGAATAAGACAACATTTTTTATTTGTATTACATTAATAAACTGTTAAACTAGGCTTCTTTCATTTCAAATTTTCCGCTTTGTCATATATTATATTAAAGAAAAGAGAATAGTTTAACATGAATGAAACATACAAAGATTACCCTGAGAAATAAGGAATCGTTTAATTAAATTGAAAAATCAAATAACAAATTTTCTAGCCATCTTCTTTGTGCTACCCTTATTGAAAGCGATGCACTATTAAAGCAAAGAACCGACAAAATTGAATTCTTAAAGAAAATACTAATTTAAAAACTTAATTTAGAGATTCGTTGAAAACGGTTTCAATTTTATTCATTTGTTCTGATAACAGGAGTTTTCAAAGATGTAATTTCTCGATAACTCATGATTAATTAATTAATATCAGTTTTGTTTTGAATTCTTTAATAAAAAGAAATATTCAAAAAATTAATATATCATGAATATTCGTAACAATTTAATGAATGTAATTTAGTTTCCTTACATTTTTTCTTAAACATTCATAGAGTTAGAAGAGGTGAAAGTTTGAGGATGGTAATTTTAAATCCCCATGAAGAAGTTTAATTTGTATCTTCCCCAAAATTAATGCGATTGAAATGTTTCCTTTTTTGATATACAATGAATAGAACAAAACATAAACCAGGCATTTCTTAAGATTAAAAAATATTTTTAATGACGAAACTTGTTCATAAATTCATATTAAATATTATGAATTATGAGCCACATTAATTTTTACATAAAAAGTATGAGTGTCGCACAAAACATGGCTATGCACTTTTACAACGAATTCCTATCAGTAGTTTTTGAGATTTTATACTTTTCGGCGGTTTAAGGGGATTGCATTCTGTTATCGTTGGCATCCACAGAAAAAAATTGTATAGTTTCTTTTTTTAACTTAAAGTCAGTTTATTATATCTGACAAAAAGATCACCTAAGTCCCAATTATGAGACACTGATTATGATGTTAAAAGACATTTTCTTCCATAAAAGTTTATCCTACGCATAAATTATACATCCTTGATCTCAAAACACTACCTCATTTAAACGACAAAACATGTATCATAGTATATAATTGTATGTGGCAGCTGGTAAACTAATTTTAAAAAACAAAAATTCTGGAATGAAATTGTCCAGTTTTCAGATATTGACCCATACGGTATCGTCGATTGCTTGAGCACCTATCGTTGATTGCTTTATTTTTTAACGTAAAGTCGTTTATTATATATCTAGAATTTTTATAAAATTTTCTGGTATAGTTAATTGAATATGATTCTCCTTTGTAAAATATTAATTTTATTTTTCGAAATTTATGAATAAATCCTTAACACATTTCCTTTTGTAACTCACAACTAATATCATAAATTTTCTTTAAGATTTAAGTAAAATATGTTTTTTCTGGGCCGCTTCGATCTAAGATACTCAAATAAATTGTCAAAATTGGACCTTACAATTGGAAAAATGAAAATCCTTTGGGAAAAACTAAAGTCTTTTAAATTCCTATACAAAGACAAAATAATTATGTTTCGATCACAGAAAAAGATATTTTTCTATTGTGTTAATTCATATGCAATTATAATGGCATTATTGCTGATAATCTAGACAGGAGCGGCGAGCCTTTCCACATCCGTGTGCCAAATTTTTCCAAAAATATTTTCTTTACGCGATCATGTAGTGCCAACAATGAAAAAATTTAATGGATCAAATAATGAATCAAAATTATTTAAAATTTTCTTTTTACCATAAAACAAAATACGGTTAATATTTGATGTTTTACTTTAGATATTTATTTTTAAAATATCATTTCTGTTGTTTCATCTTAGATGCGAAACAATTTATATCAGCTTCGTATTTAGTTACTTTTAAGAGCAAGTCTAACTGGACTCATGTGAGAAGATGTTTTTACTTGAATCTTTCATTTATTTATTTCCGAAAAGAATGTCCTGCAGAAAAAATTGTCAAAATAGCAAGAGCCAGAATCTACAGCTTTTAGTGTCTGGAATTAAATTCCAAGTTGTTATAATTTTACCAGCGTTATGTTTGCGTATAATGCCTTTTAATCTTTCTTTTGTGATAATATCCTATTTCTCTCTTTTTCTGAAAAGTTTTTTTGAGCCAATATTGAGATAGATTGGGATATTTTAAGTCATATTTCAGTTTCTTCAATCTGTATGAGAATGTCAACCAACCGAGCTAATCGAATTCGGATAAATAGAGACAACAAGGTTAATTAATGCATTTTGTAAAATTCTACTATTTTTTCTAGAATCTGAATCTATACCATGCCAAAAATAATCTGCATCGTGCCAGTTATGGCACGCGTGATGTAGGTTCACCGTCCCTGATGTAGACATTTTAAACGAAATTTTATTATTTAGCATATAATTAAAATAAAAATGACTTAAACTCTACATAATGATTATCAGTTTTGAACTTCCAAACATACATATAAGAAAAAAATCAATATTTAATACATAACACATACATTTCCTTTTCTTACGCTTTGTTTAATTTGAAGAACTGAATCAATTTTTTTGTGTATGTTTTTTGCTATGGCCAGCAGGTCCTCCTTCAATTTGGAAATATTTCGCCGGAAGGGGGGGGGGGGGCGCTGTAATAGCGATTTTTGTACCATTTTTATTATTGTAAAATCGAAAAGTGTCTGAAGTTATGCAAATACTTGAACCAGATTTCGTATTTATGTTCTGGGTTCTATGACCATCAAGTCTTCCTTGAATTTCGAAATATTCCGCAGGCAGGGGGAGCTGTAATAGAGATTCTTGTATAATTTTCTCGATTTATCGTAGTTCAATTGGAAATCGACTGCTTGTGCAGCGACAGGAACTTCGCATACTGCTAAGCCAGCTATTTAGAAACATTTTATGTACAACAGAATACCCAAAAAGTATTGATTTTAATAAATATCATAATCGAGACTAACTCGTTTTTACCTCGATTAATTGACTGAAGCAGAAATTTAAAATGAAAATCAAAATTGGTATAGTATCGAACTAATAATATTGAGGTATTAACATTTGTAACTACTTTCTGAAATATTAAAACGTATGAGATGGAAGAAAGTTTTGCGATTAGCACATCCAACTAGTTTTCAATTAGTCAGTTTACAATATATGCAGAATTTCTATATACCTTTTCTGATAATTAATTGAATATGCCCCTCCTATCTGAATTTTAATTTTCGAAATTTATGAATAAACCCTTAACATATTTCCTTCTATAACACAACATATATCATCAATTTTAATAAAGATTTAAGTAAACTATGTCGTTTTCTGAGTCATTTCGACCCAAGTTACTCAAATAAAATGTCAAAATTGGGTGTAACAATTTGAAAAATGAAAATTCTGTGGGAAAAAAAAAAAAGCCTTTTAACCCATTATATTTCAAATTATGAATTAAAAATATTGTCTTCTCGAAACTTTTTCCTTGCATTACTATGATATATCAGAAGATATATGCACTAAAAATAAAATATTATTTTTTTTGTTAATTACGGCTAATTATTTGTGGTACTTCAAAGTACCGTTGGGCCATAACGCTTGGACAAAAATCGAGACTTTGAAAATAAAACTATATCCAATTTTTTCTTATTATTTTAATGTGACTTATCAGGCATATATCTAGAGTAAATATGTTTAAGATGTATATATGACTAATGACGATGCTGTTGGTGCATTCTCAATGAGAATTTTGCCATCAGAAAAATATTCTACAGTTGTAACACTATCGTCCGATGGAAAGCATATCTGAAAGAAATTTTAAACTTTTAGTTGTAGAAATCTCATAAAGGATTCATAAAAATGCTAAAAGATATTATTAGATTTTTTTTTTCTAATATGTAATTTTTTCCCATTTTATTTTATAAAAATACAATATTTTTTCTAATGATAAAAATAACACAATTTTTGCTTTTTATCATTCATCAATGTCATACATAAATCATGCAATATCTTCCTCTACATTGTAGCAAAATCCACCTGTCTAGCACCCACGCATTCCCAGCAGATATATACGTTTTCATGCACCCTATGTATTCAAACGATAAAAATCTAAGTAACAATCCTGTTCAACGTAGTTCCGACGGTACTCAAAAGTATTGCTTTGAAAAGTGCTTCGTAAAGTAAACAAACTGAAAATATATTCTTTAGCATGACATTTTTCCAAGTGATCTATTTAAAACAAGGAAAAAAAAGATAGCTTTAGCTTTAAAATTTAAGATGTTTTTAAGCAAAAGTTAAGGATGTCATCTCAGACCAGAAAATGAGAGCAAAATTGACGCTCACACGTGCCAAAATAGCTTCGTGAACAATTTCAGCTTACTGCAATTGCTATTGCTATCTAGTGATGGTCAAGGAAAGTATTTACTACTGTTTCCTAAAAGTTCCACTGCGGATGCATTTAGTGAGTGTGTTTTAATTGGGGGTAGAAAACTGCGGTACTTTAAAGTATCTTCAGGGCATAAAGGGTTAAAATCCTATAGAAAAGCAAAATAATTATGTGTCGATCACAGAAAAAGATGTTTTTCTCATGTGTTGATTCATAAGCAATTATAATGGCATTATCTGTGATAATCTAGACGTGTTAAAACGAAATTCTATTTAGTATAATTAAAATGAAAATGACTTAAGAGGCTACTTCAGTCAAACGAAAAGACCCCTTCGCTAATGCTAATCCTATGGAATAAATTTATAAAGATATCTCGGTTGCATTTCAATATTTTTAAATGATTTTTTTTCATTGGATGGATGAGATCGATCTCTACATCGGCCGTTTTTTATTTTTTCCATTTTGTTAGCAGATTTTTTTTTTTATGACGATGCTTTCACTTTCGAAACCGGTTCCGAAAGTGAAAGCGTCCTAATCAAAAATACCTGAGCACAAAATCGAAAAAGTACAAAACGGCCGATATAGAGATCTATCTCAGCTGTCCAATGCAACAACAATCATTTAAAAATATTGAAATGCAACCGAAATACCTTAAAAAATTTCTCCCATTGGATTAGGATTGGGGAACTGCTGTTTTCACCTGACTGAAGTAGTATCTTAACTCTATATAATGATTATCAGTTTTAAACTTCCATACGTGCCACCTCACATGGATATGAGAAAAAAAAATCAATAATCAATACCTAACACATAATTTTCCTTTTCTTATGCTTTGTTTGATTTGAAAAGGGTTCATCTCAATTTAAACTGAATAAGACAACATTTTTTATTTGTATTACATTAATAAACTGTTAAACTAGGATTCTTTCATTTCAAAATTTCCGCTTTGTCACATATTAAATTAATGGAAAGTGAATAGTTCTACATGAATGAAACATACAAAAATTACCCCGAGAAATAAGGAGTCCTATAATTAAATTCAAAAATCAAGTAACAAATTTTCTAGTTATCTTCTTTGTGCTACTCTCATTGAAAGCGATACACTATTAAATCAAAGAACTGGCAAAATTGAATTCTTAAAGAAAATATTAATTTAAAAACTTAAAGATTCGCTGAAAACGGTCTCAATTTTATTCATTTGTTCTGATGAAAGGGATTTTCAAAAATGTAATTTATCGATAACTCATGATTAATTAATATCATTTTTGTTTTGAATCCTTTAATAAAGAGAGATATTAAAAAATAATATTTCATGAATATTAATAACTATTTGATTAATGTAATTAAGTTTCGGTGTAAGTTAGATACACACATACATATATATAGATACTATAAATGATATAAAACGAAAAAGCTCATAATCGATATTTTCCTTTTTTTTTTCTTTTAAATCTAATTGTAATCACAAAAATTAAAATCTTTGTCACTTGAATAAAATCTTGAAACTTAATCGCAGCTTACATTAATTATAGAAATTACTTTTTTTTAGTTTCCAAATATTTTAGATTAAGTTATCTATAAAATAAATACCGATGAAAATCATTAAGTTAAAAAAAATTATGCTTGAAACACTGTATTTTGTATTATAAAAATTATTAGACGGTATTCGCTACAATTTGGTACACTTAGAAAAGTCAGTTGAAGATAAAAGTAAACAACAATAAGTCATTTTCCAAGGTTATACCAATAGATAACGATTCTCGGTTAATAATTTTTAAAATGAAATAAAGTTATATGCATTCTATTTTTTTTGTACTAAAAATGAAGAGCAGTGTAAAAAAAAAGTTTCTTATTCTACAAAAATACAATATAACCACGTACTAAAATATGTTATAATCTTTTCTGAGTCACCCAAGATTAAAAAAAAAAAGTTCTTTATTTTTAGCAACCTCAGGAACCAATTCAGGAACCAATGTAATTGTGAGATTTAAAGAAACATTTATAAAAACAAAATATAGTTTGCTGCCATTCACTTTTGGAAATGTTTTCGAGTAGTTTTTATATATAAATCAGTTTTCTCAAACCGTAATATCGGTTTTTGAGATGTTATCGATTCTTAATCAAGCCTTTTCAGCTGCGTACTTAAATTTATACATGCAAGAATAATAACAAATTATTAATTTTAATTTTAACGTTAAGGGCAATTGGAAGGCAAATTTGTGAAAAAAATAGCCCTTTATATATACATACATATATATATATATATATATATATATATATATATATATATATATATATATATATATATATATATTGAAAGCTTTATTTTTCTCCTTTCGAACAGTATATTACTTTTGTTTCTACGACAACGAGAAGTTAAATTTTTTTAAAGAAATTTCAGTTTGTTTACATCATACATAAACATTACATCTATAAACTTTAAACACGATAATATGAAAATGTTGTTTTCTGAACTTCGGTGTACTTTTTTATAGAAACAACTAAATATTATTGTCTGTAATCCTGCCTGAATATTTTACACATATCCCAGACTAATGTATAAAGTGAAAGTTTGTTACGAATACATCGTTCACCCACAAGAAAAGTTACACCTCTCGACAAAAGTAAATTTCACAGGAGAAGAAAAAGAAAATTGCATGGTTTTACTGTAACATAAAATTATAGCACTTAGCTCTGCATGCTGGAATAAAAATGTGTGCGAAAGCGTATAAAACCATTTATAATAAAGAATCGTCTAAAAAAAAATGACCATAATTTTTTTTTTTAATTATGGCCAATTTTTTTCTCCACTCTGACCAGAAAATGAAAGTTCTAACTTTTTACGGCTGCTCTTTCATCTTCACGTAACACTTCATTTATAATAGCTGTTTCATAATAATGGAAACCATCAAGTCTATCAGAAGAAAATAACTCGGTTAAGCGGGACTCGGATAATCGGAACTCTACTGTAAGTACAAAACATATTTCAGCTTTTAAACTTAAAACAATCGCTTTTACTTCATCTGTTTGTAATATTAATATAAATACTTAAAATTAAATTTAGTTTATAATAGCTCCATGTTTTATCAGAAATCATTCATTTATATTTTTTCAAAATAGCACGTATTTGAAGTAATTTTTTTTCCTGTTTTTATGGGAAAATGACAACGAAAAGATATAATTGCTATTTTCCAACTATTTTTCCTTTATTTACTACAGAAATGGAGTTGCCAAAATTAAACAAATGACGCTAAAAGCTACAAAAAAATTAATATCTTTAAAAATAAATAGAGATGCAGTTTTCAAACAAATTGCATTTAAAAGTACATTTTTTTTCGAATACGACGGTATAAAAATTTAAAATTTGCTATGCTTAGAAGTTTAAAAAATCGTAGTAGTGTATTTAACAGTACAATGATATATCTGCTTTGTTTTACGGCTGGGTTATACAACGGAATATTATTTTTTGGCGACGACACTTTATTTTCTGGGAGAAAGAAATAGCATACCGGGGGCTAATAATAAATAATCGGTCAAATGCGATTATTACTCGCTCACAGAGGATTCCGCACAATAAATATATTAATTAGTATCTGTAATATTACGAATTATCGTTGCTAAAAGAATAATGTCCAAACCATCCGTGTTTTTAAATGTTAATACCTCGGCTAATGACCGACAATTTTTTCCGAAAATTATTATTAACAATCTGTTTATACTTTCGTGACGATAGGTACCTCGAGCGCCCCTCAACTCCCTTGCTGAGCGCCCGCAAGGTGTATATTCATGTATAACGAAAAAACGCAATTTTCTCAAAGACTATATGACCTTGTGTAATCGTTATAGTTTTCCTGCAAGGTTTAAATAAATTTCTACTACCCCTATTTTTTTCATAAGTTTAGTTTCAGTGATTCGGAAAAAGAGGGGAGGGGGGCATATTTTTGCATTGCATTTTCGGCGATATCTCTGAAAATATAATATCTAAAATTAAAAGAAATGCATTTTTGAGTTCTGCGTATCGAGAGCTTTCACAGATATCCCTCACTATATATATATATATATATATATATATATATATATATATATATATATATATATAAAGATTTTTATTTTCAAGTAACTTAAATAGCCCACTTACATTTTTCCCTAAATATATTCGTGAATCGTTAATAATCTATAAATATGACGGTCAATAGCCTTTATTACTTCTGCCAAATTTGAACTTTCCACATTCCATAGTTTACGAGAAAAACGGCTGTGACAGACAGACAGACAGACAAACACACGAGAAATCTTATAATGGTTTCGTTTAAACTTTTTAAGTGCGAAACACTAAGACGGCAAATAAATAACAATATATTAATAACAGTAATAATAATAATAATAATACGAATTTGCGTTTCAACCTTTTATGAGAGGCGCCGGTTTTCTTTTATAAATTCATTTTTTATACATTCATTGTCATGTAAATTGCAATTATATTTGGTAAATACTTAAGTATTTAAAACTATTTTCAGTATTTTGGGGGTCTTAATTTTATTTAGCAATGAAACATGATTAGAACTATTTAAAAAAATATTCAAAAATGTTATGTCTTTTGTTCTTGAAAATATTGTCGTAAATACAGTGCGTGTAAAAACTTTAAGGACAGCAAAAAATTGTAAAAATTTTGATAAATTGAAAATGCGACAAGTGAAATGGTAATTTAATGTTGATCATAAAGTGGAAATACTAATATAAAAGTCAACAGAATGTATCGGTGTTCTTTTTATTGCGAAAAAATCATGATTATGCAAAAAAACACTATTTTTGACTGTGTAAAAACTATAAGGACACCAGTATTTTCTTTATAGAAATGTTACATAGAGTTATTAAGGATCGACCGAAACATGTTTTTAAGGCCGAAACCGAAACGAAACCGAATTTTGGCGATCTTCCTATTTTCGGCCGAAAACGAATATGTCCAATAAAATTTTGAAAGTAATTAAATTGAATGTATTAAAATAATTAATACCGTATTCCCCCGCATTAGCCGGCATGCCGCAAAATTCGAGGGAGACCATATTTTTGAATATTAGTCCCTGGTTTTTCCCGGCATGCCGGAAAAAGTGAGGATAGTAATTTCAACAAATATCTTAAATACTTGCCAACAAAAATTTTTTAGGGGGCGCGATCAAATATTCAAAACTGTACCGTTTTAGATGTGGATTTTTGACAGGCCCTGGGATAAGTATATTACTTATTTAATATAAAATTTCAAAAGTGTATTTACCACTATTTTCGAATAGTAATTTCAACAAATATTTTAAATTCTTGCTTAAGTCCGCCACCCCCTTGAACAGCATATCTACAGGTAGGTTGTTTAACGGAGTCTCGTTCATAAACAGATTTGTTAAGAATATAATTCGCCCCCTGGTGGTGGAATGTGGAACTAAAAGATTCGAGATTATGTTTTATTTATTTATTTATTTATTTATTTGCAAGATTTTGCACGGTACTGTTGTAGGCAGTGGGGGTCCGGTTCGAGGTTCGTTCGGTTCGAGATTGGGCCTTTTTATGAGATTTTGCAGTACAAATTTCAGGTTCATTTTAGAATATAATTACGGGCCCGGGCAACGCCGGGCGGCTCAGCTAGTAAGTTAGATAGAATCTAATAATAACTTGAATATAAAGGAATATATATATATAGGATCACCCAACCGGAGCACCCACCAAATTTGGCATAGGTTCAACGCTCCGGCGGAAAACCCCCACCATTAACTACGAAAAACCACATACAAGATAACAGTCCCAGAAAAAACAGTAAAACAGGGTTAATTGAAGCAAATTATAGTGAAAATCTCACTAGAACGAAAAATATCTACATACGACAATTACAAAGATTATTAGTACAAAAAAAAAAAAAAAAAAAAAAAAAAAAACACTTCTTGTAAAACACCGACAGTGTACCAAAAAATTACGTAAATTTACAGACGACCAAGCTCAAACACTTGATAACATAGTAGAAAAAATCATATACAGTATGAACGAAACTTAACCAAACTATACGTGAATATCATGTTATCATTCACAGGAAAACTATGTTTATCACGTTAGTCATATGTAACAAGTCACTGCTACGAAGTAATAATGTCCAGATAAAATGTCCTTGAATACTGCTTTTGGAAATTGCAAAATTGTCCATTTGCAGTAACTCAGCACTATGTACATAACTCAAGAATTACCCAATAAATTCAAAAATAGTTCTGGACAAAAGAAACCATTTCGGCAAAGCATGAAGAACCACAGACTTTTCACATGAACGTCACAGGTGGGACAGATGACCTTAATGTCGAAGACATGTTTAATACATCACTTGATCGTAAATGTGTCAGAAATAAAAGTTCCAAGAATAACTGTTTATAAAAGCCGTAAAATAATCCAAAAATAATAACACTACAACTTGTAGAAAAACTGAGGAACCACCTAATGGCACTGTGATAGAACTGTCCAGAAGAAATGTTTTTAAAAAGAGTTTTAAAATATCCCCAAAAGGGGCAGGAGGATATTGTGAGAAAGAAAAATATAATATACAAATTCGGTCACGATGTATATTTATTATATCCCAGGTGGGCCATATGAACTTATTATCGAAGACACAATTGTTACTTCACTTGAACTTGAAAATATCAAAAATAAAAATGTTCAAGAATAACTGTTTTTAAAAATCTTTAAAATGGTCCGAGAATAGTGACCTACATTGTACAATACCAAGAACCACCTTAAAACACTGAGAATAAAATTGTCCAGAAGAATTATTTTTTAATAAAAGAGTCTTAAAAACTATCACCGAAAGGCAGAAGAATAATCACTAACTTGTGAAGAAAAATATATTATACATAATATATTAGAATGTATATTTGAAAAACGATATATATATATAGAGAGAGAGAGAGACAGAGAGAAAAATAAGTATTGATGTTTTTTCCTTAAAGTGAAAAATGTTGTTAGAAAAACCAAAATAAATCAGCCGCCCGTCCTCCAGTATCGAAACCTCATATTTTCCGGCATGCCGGTAAATACGAGTTTTTCCGGCATGCGGGTGTACCTCGGTTTTTTCCTGCATGCCGGCTAATGCTGGGGAATACGGTACATACATAAATATATTATTAATTAATTATACGTATTTATTAAATATGTATGAAAATTATTTAATTATGAGTTAACAACGAAGTTCATAGCAATAAATGGTCTCAAAATCGATGACAAGTGTTGAAAATTTCCGAAAGAAGAAACGAGATTTTTGGAATACTGATAGTTTCGGTCCAAAATCCAAGTTTCGCTGAAAATTCGTTTTCGGCGAAAACTATCAGTATTCCCAAAATCTCATTTCTTCCTTAGGAAATTTATTGCTACCAACTTCGTTGTTTGTAATTATCAGTCATGACTGACTCAAGACTTGAATGCAGATTATAAAGCAAGCAATGCATATATAACTAAACTTTTTCACGCGCTCATTAAAAACTACAGTCATAACAGTAATAGAAAAATTTCAGTTTGAAACTGCAGATGTATTTCGAATACTCTTTGAGAAAGTTCTAGTATAACAGATGATCATTTACAGAAATAATTATAAAAGATAAATCGAGGTGTGTATACATAAAACTAAAATATTTTTTAATTAAATGAAATTCGTATAATTAGAAAACCTTTCTCTGTCATTGATGAATTAATTACGTTTTATTTTGTATAAAAAAAAGAAAAAAAGTTTTGCATCTAAGGCACGAGAGACAATTTAGGGCACACGTATAATTAATTAATAATTATGTATACTTAATAAATACGAATAATTAATCAATTTTTATACATATTTAATAAATACGCATAATTAATTAATAATGTATTTATGTATGTATTAATTACTTTAATACATACAATTTAATTACTTAAAATTTTTATTTGGACATATTCGTTTTCGTTTTCGGCCGAAAATAGGAAGATAGCCGAAATTTGGCTTCGTTTCGGTTTCGGCCTTAAAAACATGTTTCGGTCGATCCTTAATAATAGTTCTATATAACATTTCTGTAAAAAAAATACTTGTGTCCTTATAGTTTTTACACAGCCGAAAATAGTGTTTTTTTGCATAATTATGATTTTTTCGCAATAAAAAGGACACAGATGCATTCTGTTGACTTTTATATTAGTATTTTCACTTTATGATCAGCATTATATTACCATTTCACTTGCCGCGTTTTCAATTTATCAAAATTTTTACAAATTTTGGCTGTCCTTAAAGTTTTTACACGCACTGTAAATTGTAATGATATAAATATATATATATATATTTTATGTTGGATAAGGGCATAGAATAAGGGCGTGTCCCAGAAAAATGGTAACAGAGATTAAATCTTGTTAAAGACTGCATATATTTTTGTGGATCAAACATATGTAACTTGTTCCAGCCAATTATTGTCATACATTAAAATTAATTACCTTCATGTTTCCTCAGATAAATTTTCTCGTTGAGCGAAATTAGGACAAACTTCAAACAGAAAACTCCTTCGTCATCTCCCTTTATGAATTTGTGTGATTCATTAGATAATGAGTCTATTGTTAGAGTTTCATGGTAATTAGAAATACGCACTAAACAAGGTTGAATCACTGTCACCATGGGAATAGAGAGAACTCAATCTCTCACATCAAAAATAGAAAAGTTCAAACTTTCAAAATGGCCAAAACTTTCAAAGAAATCAACATGATGCATAGCTAGCAAATGTTTCGCTTTTTTATTATCCTTATATCCGAATAGAAATCTTTAAACCGGATTTACACAAATCGTCACCAACTAAGGAGATGGTATATAAATTTTCACTTAATTAATTCATTTTATGGTGCTAGTAACATTTCTTTGATGCACATTTCAGTTACTTTTAAGAAAAACGGGGAACGAAATTGTTTATTTGAAAAAGCCCTGGATAGTTTTTCGTTTGTTGAATGGCAATTTTGCTGCAGTTTTTTCTTTTTCTTTTCTTTTCTTTTCTTTTCTTTTTTTTTCTTTTCTTTTCTTTTTTTTTTCTTTTCTTTTCTTTTTTTTTTTTTTTTTTTTTTTTTTCTGCAGTATTACGCTACTGCATAGCTGCCAATTTCGAAGATTTTCTTCTTACCACTAAAACTTACCAGTAAATTTTGCCTAATTCAATCGCCAAAATCTAACAGTTGTCAACGATTAAATAGGGCAAAAATTTGTACGAAATTTTAGAGGTAGCAAAGTCGTACAAATTGGCAGCTATGTGATTCTATTACTGTCATGAAAATTGCAGGCGTAGCCTCTTCTTCCTGCTCAAAGTATTAAATAGCTTTTTTCAATCGAATTTATACCTTTGGAATGGATCATTTTCTTCTGATGGACTAATGATTCCAGTATTATGAAAAAGCCATTATAAATGAAGTGTTAGGTGAAGATGAAAGAGCAGCCGTAAAAAATTAGAACTCTGATTTTCTGGTCAAAATGGGGAAAAAAATGGGCATAATTTTATTTTGAAAAAAAAAAAAAAAAAAAAATTCTTTTTTTTTTTCAGACAGAGAAAATCTGGAATTTCAATTTAGAACCATTATTTGTTTTTGCTACTGCCAACTACTGGTCGCTTTTTGAAATAATAGGGTAACTTTTTTCATCTTATCATTAGAAGAAGTATTCAGGAATTGAAAGGTTTTTTCTTCTTCTTTTTTGTTTCGGTTGGTTGTATGTGTTTATGACGGCTAATTATAAACACGAGGGATATAGGTCCTGGGGGCGGGGGTCTTTCTAAGGGAACCTAATCCGTATTTACGCTTCTTTTTTGTTTCGAATTTTAATAAAAATTAACATCCTTTTTTGGCGCCATCTAGTGAGTGTTTGGAAAGACAAACAATTAATATGGATTTTTTCTGAATTATTTGTGCATTTTAAATATGTTTGAAACAATTTTTTGCTTTTAAAAATTTTATATTTTATTTATACATGCGCTAAATTTTTTAATTTGCTGAATTTAAAAATATTGGGATTTTTTAATTTTATTTAAATAATTTTTCTTGAACATTTTTAATTTGATTTAAAAAATTTTTCTAATTATTTAAAATTTAAATGTAATTGTGCTGCCATTTGTGTAAGGATTTAATAATTATAAATGAGCAACTTTGATTTATTAATTTAAGGATAAGGTGTTTTAAAAGAGATATTAAAGGAAACCCTCTGTGCGATCTGCGACCACATTTACTCACTTTTTTTCCCCCCTTTCACTGAACACATATATCTGGCTAGTGTGTTTGACATCCGGTGTCCACTTAGAAGCCATCGTAAATATGCAGGGACGAGATAGCCTAAAGGAAATTTATAACACCACAGAATTACAACCGGGAGCTTCACAAATAGCGTGCAACGGAGCCAGCGGGTGTTAAACTCGCAGTCCACAAACGCTCTCAATCGATTGGCGTGTGGTGCCATAACCACTGAGCCACGGTACATTCTCGGGGCTCTTTTTATATGATCAAGTGGTAATTTTATCCTTTGAGTTAATCTTCTTGAAACTGTGATTTTCATCATTATTTCTAAGAAATGCCTGGATAGAATTTCATAAAATTTTGACTGAATGTATAAACGTTATAGATGCACATTTTGACCTACTATAGTTCATCATACAAAATATTTAAAAATTATGACTATTTTTATAAAAGAGACAAATCAAAATTTTGAGTATTTTTTTTTTCTTTCAAGAACTTAATTATTATCTTTTTTTCCGGCGTATGCCATTTTAAACACATATTATATTTGTACTAAAAAAATAATAAAAAGATTGGCTGACCGTGATAATTCAATTGCGAGATATTTTGGTCGCAGGTATAAATGTTATAGATGCACATTATGAACTACTATTGTCTATCAAGTATAAGATATCTCTAAAAATTATGACTATTTTTATAAAAAAAAAAAACGTATCAAAATTTTGAGTATTTTTTTTTCTCCATGAACTAATTATTATATTTTTTTCCAGCACATGCCATTTTAAACACATATTATATTACTCCTAAAATAAAAAAAAATCGCTCTAACTGTGACATCTCAATTAAGAGATATTTTGATTGCAGGTATAGACGCTATAGATGCACATTGTTACCTACTATTGTCCGTCTAGTAAGATATCTAAAAATTATGACATTTTTTTATGAAAAAAACGAATCAAAATTTTCGAGTTCTTTTCCCTCAAGACCTAATTATTATATTTTTCTGGGGTATGCAATTTTACACACATATCATATCGCTACTAAAAAAACTAGAGAACAGGAATTCTGCTTTTTCAGAATTTAGTGTCGCCCTCGACATTTCCATTACTTCATTTTCTTCTGGTGGACTGGTGGTTTCTATCATTATGAAACAGCCATTATAAATGAAGCGTTAGGTGAAGATGAAAGAGCAGCCGTAAAAAGTTAGAACTCTGATTTTCTGGTCAGAATGATGATGGCAAAAAAAATGGCCATAGTTTAAGAAAAATTATGGCCATTTAAAAAAAAAAAAAAAATTATGACCATTTTTTCCCCCATTCTGACCAGAAACTTTTACGGCTGCTCTTTCATCTTCACCTAACGCTTCATTTATAATGGCTGTTTCATAAATAATAGAAGCCACCAGTCCATCAGAAAAAAATAACTCTGTTAAGCGAGGACTCGGATAATCGGGACTCTAATGCAAAACATATTTCAATTTTACGACTTAAAGCACACGCTTTTATTTTATGTAAAATGACGTCATTTGCATTAATATAGATACTTAAAATTAAATTTAGTTTATAATAGCTCCATGTTTTATCATAAATCCTTCATTTATATTTTTCTGAAAATAGCACGTATTTTAATTAATTTTTTTTTTCAATTTTATGAGAAAATGGCAACAAAAAGATATAATTGCTATTTTTGAACAATTTGTTTTTTACTTTCTACAGAAATGGAGTACTTGAGTTGCCAAAATGAAACAAATGCCGCTAAAAACTACAAAAAAATGAATATTTCAAAAACAAATGGAGATGCAGTTTTCAACAAATTGCATTAAAAAGTACTTTTCTTCCCAATACGACGGTATAAACATTGAAAATGGGTGATGCTTAGAAGTTTTAAAAAATGCTGTAGAGTATTTAATCCCACAATGAAACATCGGCTTTTGTTTTACGGCTGGCATACACAAGGTAACGTTATTTATTGGAGACAAAATAAGCTGGGAGAAAGAAATAGCATCTCGGGGGTTAAAAAAATAAAATTGGCTGACTGTGACAATTCAATTAAGAGAAATCCTGCGTCTGGGTATTTAAGGTGAACTGATTCATTAAAAAAGCATTAAATTTCAAATTAAATTTAAAAACTTTTTATGTCTCTAAACTATTTTTCAGAACTTTAACTGTTAGAATATATTTCTTTTAATGCGTATTTAAAATTTCATGTCCAATAGTTAATTAGTTATGCTAACTAATAGTTTATTACTTATATGGCTTGCAATTTTGCAAGCCATATCAGGGTCACTTTTGCATGTAACTGACGCTTTAAGGGGAACGTAGACTCTGAAAAGAGGAAAATTACGAATTTTGTTCTTGTGTTACAATTTATTGTTAAAATTTATAAAAAATATCAATGTATTGCCATATACTTTGCAGAAAGTGTGTTTTTATTCTTCTTACAAAGGTACGTAATGAAAATAACACATCATAATGTATTCCAAACCCATTTTTCTGAAAACAAATTTTCAGTAGTCTCCTATTTTAAAATGTTCCATGTTTTTTTTTTTTTTTTTTTTTGAAATTCTCAATATTAGAGGAGAAGGTCCGAACACCGGCTAGGGACCAAATACCGACTAGGGACCAAATGCCGGCTACTAAGGTGTTCTGAGAACTGAGCACAGCGCAGCCTAGTGGTGATAGGCAGAGTTTGTAACTTTAATTGAGAGAATAAAGTTACAAAAAGTACGTCGCTGAAGTCTGTCTCATTTACAAATAGTAAATGCAAAAGTGTCGAATCGACGTAATCTGGTACATCGAAAATTTTTCAGATGTGTGTTTCTCATTTTTTTAAAATATACTGATCGTATATTGGCTTAAATTGTTGATTAAGTTATTTTCTAGACATATTTAGCTCTCAATTGCCACACGCACATTATTGGTATTTTATTATATGGATGAGTAATAGCGGTTTTAACTTAAATATAGCAGTAGTCCGAATACCGGCTACCAAGAGTGGTCTAAATACCGGCTAGCCGGTATTTAGACCACTCTTGCCCTCCACGCACGGATGCATTTTTTCCGTCTAATTAACCATCCGTGATTATTCCCACCAGTTATTTTTTTACTGTAAATTTTGCCTTATTTAATTGGAGCATTTTCCCGATTAAATTACACAAAAAGTTTTGTTTTGAAAAACCGGTGACAAAAGAATAAAAACTCTTAAGACGCTCTTTGCGAAGAGGTTAAATACGCAATTTTTGAAGCTATTTTGATAAAACAATTACGCAGCGAGAGGGTTAAAAACGTGAAAAGGGAAAATATCCAACAGAGGAAGATGATGCAATTTGTGTCTTCTGCATGGGTGCTTTCTCTGTTGACAAGAATGGGAGAGGGGATTGTGGGTTCCATGGAATAATATCTATGGTGGGTTCAGTGTTAAGAATGCGATATTTGGGCTGATAGGTTACTGCACCGACGCAGAGAGTGATATTATGTTTGTGATTTTTTCAGATAAAATAATTCTCATTTCAATCAGCAAGCTTTTTTTTTTTTTGTTTTACACGTTAAAAAACAAAACTAGAAACATAATGGGAAGAAGACTGTGAGAGAAAGTTGTAAAGAATTTTATAAATTTGTCAAAATTACTTGTTTTTTAAAAATTGCGTTTTTTTTTCTGTGCATAAGAAATGTTATTAATCAATAAAATTTATTAAAATAATATTCTTATTGCTTAATAATTGTCATTAGCTCTATTTGTGTGATCTTTTGGAAAAAAACTTAGGTAGCCGGTATTTAGACCCCATTTTAAAAACTCAAAATTTGAAGACTTTCGGAATTTTGCTTTTTATAAACAGAAAGCGCCTTTGAAACTGATTTTTTTTTCTCTAAAAGGTGTACAACATGCCAAGGTACCCTGCTGACACTTTTTATTTTATTAATTTTGAAAATTGTACGATCTAGATTGAAAACAAAAGTGGTAGCCGGTATTTGGACCTTTTCCTCTACCAAGGAGCAATCGTGCACGTTATAGAAAATCTGTATATCACTATGTATATATAATCCGATAAGCACTCAAAACAAGAATAAAAAAACATGCATCTGGCATAGATTGCGAAACACTTTCCGACTCTAACAGAATATGATTAAGAAACTGCATTTTTCATATAATGAAATCGATTATAGTCCATCCTATAACCGAAGTATTTTGCACGTCTCTGTAAATGAAGGTAAATACTACGCACTGCTTAATCTATAGTGAACATGTTGTAATGCACCTCAGGGATCCTTTTTCAATTTCATTATGTTTGAAGTATCATAACATCATCAAAATGCATCGCAAACGATTGTCCCCATCGGTCATAATTTAATGGAATTATTTTCTGCACCCCTGTAAAAGAACTATAAATGTTATTTATTCTATACTGAATATACTGTTACTTACTCTATTCCAAAAAGGCTAAATGATTCATATCTACTCCATTATTTTTGGAGTATTGTAACATCATTAAAATGCATTTGAAGAGATATGACATAATGTAATTTTGATTGTCCCAGCAAGTGATCTATTAATGCTACATTTCATTTTCAATACAAAATATTCTATAGTAAATCTCAATAACGCATATAAATTTCATGAAAATCCGAGTATATTTAGAGAACAGACAGACAGACAAACCGAGGTAGCAGATACACACACATAGAAAAACCGAATTAATTTATAAATACTTTTCAACTATGTTGGAAAAGGTTAAAAAGAAGAAAAACTGGCATGAAAATTAATTTTCATTAAAAATTCACTACAAACCGATATACTTTATTACTAATTTGAGAACCTTAATAAACCAACATTCTAAAACGGATGCATAGATGTCTTGTAAGATATACCAAGAATGCCTATTAATGATATTGACAGTTTTGGACAAAAATTAAAAAACATGGAACATTTAAGGATGTACAGATTGCGGAAAATTTTATTCGAATTTCATTATTTTATTTTCATTATTTACTTTTATTAAATGTGTCAAAATACACTTCCTGCCAAGTATATGACAATGTAATCTTTAACAAGAACAAAAATATTGGTATTGTTCCCTTTTCCCAACTCACTATTTCTTTAAACCATTTTAATTTGCATTAAAAAAAGGTTACTTTTTAATGAATCTAAACGTTTGTCCCTAGCAATAATACAGTTTCTCTGGGACAATTCCGCTTCTCAAGTCTGCTTTATATTACCCGCCAATGAATTAATCTTTAGGCTCTGTATTTTTAGCATCTTCTTTCAAGCATTAACAGCATTATTGGCACCTCTTGAGAATTCCATACTCCGGGTAAATCGCGTATCAATTTCAAAAAGGTCTAGTTTTCTTACCGGCCGCAAACATAATTTTGTAACGTTAGGGAAGTCTCATGTACTATCTACTATAGTATATACAGTCGGGCATCGTTATCCCGACACCCAGTTTTCACGTCACACCGCTTATCACGTCAGTTTTTCAATGTCACGATTTTCTGTATATGATTTTAATGTAAATAAACTCAGGATTTTACGTCGTTGAATAATTTTCCACTCCGGATATCCCGACGGTTTAGGAAAATTGATCTTATAAGCACGTAAATTAAGCGGTAAGAAATATCTTAGCCAAACTTTTCACAAAAGTGTCTAAAATACCCATTGAGATAAATGAGAAATTTTAAATCCTTTATCTGAAATAAATAAATCCACACACAATGAATGATCCACTTAAGCTCTAGATAGACGTATCAATCTACTCGCGGTCTTTCTGTTCTGGTCAGTCGGTATTGAAACGATCAGAAATTATCTAACATCTATTTCTGAAACAACGAATGTTGATTACAATTCATTGTATAACTAGTCGCCTCTGGCGACCAGTTTGGTCTCCCTTAACTGCATGCTAAGCATTCCATCATGTTACTTTCATTCTTAAACTAATTGACTTGCTCATTCCTTCCCCCGAGTCCAAAGATTCTCATAGAGAAATCAAGAATTCTTTGCGAACTTGATAATATTTCATACATTTTTGTTGTTATGCGTACTTCGTCTTTTTTGACAAATACCATTTAATTTCCGTAGCTGTAAAAATGAGTGAAATTTCAAGTGTTTAAACTGAGATTTGTTCATAAATTATCTAAATTAAACTTATTTTACTTAAACATGCTGTTACTTCAATGCCATTTTTTAGTATTAATAAATTTATTTAAATTTTGCAAATCATGCATTTATAAATTTTTTTTCGCTACTTAATAACTAAATAATGAATATATATACTTTTGCTTTTATAGATTTGATTTCTGAGTTCATAAATATGACAATATAGTAACGTAACTAAGAGAAATAGTAAAATAAAACCCTCGTGAATGCAAGCCGTTAACAAACGTTAG
Source organism: Maratus speciosus (assembly GCA_963932465.1). Lineage (NCBI taxonomy): Eukaryota > Metazoa > Arthropoda > Arachnida > Araneae > Salticidae > Maratus > Maratus speciosus. The sequence continues at coordinate 89,268,449 of OZ010786.1, read as the reverse complement.
CGCCACCAATTTACCTGCTATGACGTCATAAGAATATTGTCCATTCATTGTTGCAGAATCTGCTTTGCGAATGATTACCACCATGGTCTAATATTTACTATTATTTATGATGAATGAATCTCTTGTAAAAACATGTATAATAATCACTTATAAACAAATTAAGTTAAAATAATGCTATAAAAAGTGATAGAATATCTTTATTAAGACTTACGATCGTTTCATCGCACAATCGGCGACATTTTCAAAATCAATCATAATAGAAAATATTTTCACATTACTTAAAAACAATAATATAGTAAACAATGTCACGAGACATGAAGCATAATGAAAATATTGCAACCATGAAATAAAATAAAAATTAAATTAGCTATTTGCGAGCGTGGATTAATTTTCACATAATTTAAAAACAACAAGGTAAAACAATGTCACGAGACATCAAGCATACTGAAAAACATTGCAAAACATAAAATAAAATAAAATTAACTTGGCTATTTGCGAGTGTGGATTAACTTTTACTATTGTTTCTACAATTACTTAGTATCTCTTTCCAAATTCTAGGTAAATCAAGGGACACAGAATCATTGCAAATATTCTCGTTGCGTAAAAATATTTCTATTGATTCTCGGACTATGGATGGAAAATAAAATCTTGATGGATAAATTAACTTGCTATTTTTAAATTCAATCTGTAAAGGTTCTTCGCTGCATAATCTGGCCAAAGCTGTGGTTCTTCTATTGTATTTGATGTCTGCTATATGTTCTTTGATTCTAGTTTTAAGTTTTCTGCTTGTCATACCTATATAAAACTGCTTTGTTCCATCTTCTTTGGTGAAAGGTATTTCGTATACTCCTGCTAATTGGTTGGACTCAATTTGATCTATTTTCTTGCATACTATATTTTTTATTTTCATGGATGGTTTTGCGACTAGGAAGATATTGAATTTATTGAGTTTATATTTTAAGCGTTCGAAGAAACCAGGAAAATATTGTAAACTGGATAATGTGGAATTTTGTGGCTTGAAATTTCTTTTCTTTTTGTTCTTCAAGCTCTTAATTAATTTTTCTATGGTGCTTTCTTTGTATCCATTGTTTCTTGCAATATCATATATTTTATTTATTTCGTTATTTAAATGTTTAGGGGTACAAACTGTGAAAGCTCTCTGAATAGAATGTCTAAATGCAGAAACTTTGTATGAAAAAGGTGCTTGCGCATTATTAGGGATAATGGATTGACTGGCTATGGGCTTTCTGTACACAGTGCGCTTTATTCCTTGGTGCGTCTTGATTAATAATACGTCTAAATACGGTAGCGTACCATTTTCTTCTATTTCCAATGTAAATTTAATTTTAGAATCAAGATTATTAATCTGGTTCAGAAAGTTATTGAGCAAGGTTTCTTCATGTTGCCATACGATGAAAATATCGTCTACGTATCTGATCCATGCATGGGGGGTATAATCCAAATTGTATATATCCATTTCAAGAGGTCGTAATATGAATTCAGCTAATAGTCCTGATATAGGAGAACCCATTGGAGCTCCGTTATTCTGTTTGTATATTTTTCCGTCGAAAGTGAAGTAATTATTATTAACTATGAGATTAAGAGCACTCTTTAGAGTAATTTTCATATTTTCGTTAATACTCTCCATGTGGTCGATGCAGTTATTTATATTAGTAACGGCTTTTTGGGTATCAATAGATGGGTATAAAGAGACTACATCTAGACTGGCAATTAAATAATTCTGAGGTAAATTAATGTTATTCAAATATTGAATGAACTCATAAGTTGAATTAATTACATGATCAGAGTTGGGCAAAATATTTTTCAATAAAACTACAAAAGCTTTTTCCATAAAATATGTGGGGCTTGAGCATTTATTTACTATTGGCCTTATTGGCATATCTATTTTGTGGTCTTTGAGTCTGCCGACAATTGCTGGGATTACTGCTAACTTATTAATTCTCATTACAACTTTCATATTATCAGGCCAGCTCCCTTTATTAACCAATTCGTTAACTTTTTTGTTAATTATGTTAAGTGGATTCTTCTTGACTTGTTGACAATCCATATTGTTAATACACTGTACCATTTTATTTTTATAGTCATCAGTATTTAATATGGCTAATTTATTAGATTTATCTGTTTGGACTAAAATAATTTCTGTATCAAGTTTAAGATTTTTCAAAATATTCAATTCTTCCTTTGGTACTATTGTGGGTTGCTTAGTTAACTTCTTAAGTTCGTGGTACATAACATTGCGAATTTCTTCTTTATGATCGTTATTAGCCGACTGTACAATATTTTCGAGTTCCGGAATTATAGATTTTAGATTAGGCTTACCTGGAAAAATGTATTTTGGCCCGCGCTCAAGCACTTTTATTTCTTCTTCCGTTAAAGGTCTGCTAGATAAATTCAGAAATTCCACAGGTTGGCATATATGGTTGATATAGGACTTTTGTGCGTTGCAAAGATTTTCTATCTTGCGAGCTTGTACTTTTTCTTTCAAGCGGATTTTACCGTATCTATATTTTTCCAGGCTGTTCATGAGAATATCAAATATATATTGTGGAGTAGAGGCTGCGAATTCATAATATAAATCTAAGGTTTTCTGTTGTAGTTTACTAATATATGCATACTTCTTTCTAATACATAATATTAAACATTTTCTCTCAAATTGTCTATTAAGTTCAGTAAAATTATAATTAGCAAATTTATTTCTGTTTTTCAAAAATGAAGGAATTATGTTCCTACTTCGGCATAATTTAAGAAAATCCAAATTCAAAAGTTCCCGATCCTTTAATAATCTTGATTCTAAAATTAAATTTACATTGGAAATAGAAGAAAATGGTACGCTACCGTATTTAGACGTATTATTAATCAAGACGCACCAAGGAATAAAGCGCACTGTGTACAGAAAGCCCATAGCCAAGTCAATCCATTATCCCTAATAATGCGCAAGCACCTTTTTCATACAAAGTTTCTGCATTTAGACATTCTATTCAGAGAGCTTTCACAGTTTGTACCCCTGAACATTTAAATAACGAAATAAATAAAATATATGATATTGCAAGAAACAATGGATACAAAGAAAGCACCATAGAAAAATTAATTAAGAGCTTGAAGAACAAAAAGAAAAGAAATTTCAAGCCACAAAATTCCACGTTATCCAGTTTACAATATTTTCCTGGTTTCTTCGAACGCTTAAAATATAAACTCAATAAATTCAATATCTTCCTAGTCGCAAAACCATCCATGAAAATAAAAAATATAGTATGCAAGAAAATAGATCAAATTGAGTCCAACCAATTAGCAGGAGTATACGAAATACCTTTCACCAAAGAAGATGGAACAAAGCAGTTTTATATAGGTATGACAAGCAGAAAACTTAAAACTAGAATCAAAGAACATATAGCAGACATCAAATACAATAGAAGAACCACAGCTTTGGCCAGATTATGCAGCGAAGAACCTTTACAGATTGAATTTAAAAATAGTAAGTTAATTTATCCATTAAGATTTTATTTTCCATCCATAGTCCGAGAATCAATAGAAATATTTTTACGCAACGAGAATATTTGCAATGATTCTGTGTCCCTTGATTTACCTAGAATTTGGAAAGAGATACTAAGTAATTGTAGAAACAATAGTAAAAGTTAATCCACACTCGCAAATAGCCAAGTTAATTTTATTTTATTTTATGTTTTGCAATGTTTTTCAGTATGCTTGATGTCTCGTGACATTGTTTTACCTTGTTGTTTTTAAATTATGTGAAAATTAATCCACGCTCGCAAATAGCTAATTTAATTTTTATTTTTTTTCATGGTTGCAATATTTTCATTATGCTTCATGTCTCGTGACATTGTTTACTATATTATTGTTTTTAAGTAATGTGAAAATATTTTCTATTATGATTGATTTTGAAAATGTCGCCGATTGTGCGATGAAACGATCGTAAGTCTTAATAAAGATATTCTATCACTTTTTATAGCATTATTTTAACTTAATTTGAATCTCTTGTGTTTGTTTACTTTATGAAGTGAAATAGAAAGATGTTAACTTAATTTCAATTGAAATTATCTTGGAATATATATTTATTTGAATGTAAATTAGATACGATACTTTGATATTGAAATGAAATATTTTAGTTTGTGTTATTATTATTACGATTAGGGCTTTAGCATTATTTTTTTTAAAGCTTGGCGCAATTCGGGCTTCAGAATGTGAAATACGTTGATAAAATATATAAATAGCTATGAAAACAAACCTGGTGAACTTTTATTTTTATTTATATGTATTTAATTTGTATTTATTTGCATATAAACATTTTATTTATACATATTATACAATATTTGTTTACATAGAAATTACGGTACTTTTCGGTTAGCCGGGTGTCAGTGTTTTATTTACATACATATATACATATATATGCACATATATGTACATATATATATGCACACACGCACACATAAATATATACATACATATGTATATATATATGTACATATATGTGCATATATATGTATATATGTATGTAAATAAAACACTGGCGCCCGGCTAACCGAAAAGTACCGAAATTACTTATGTTTCTATATAAAAATAGATTTTTGGCTTCTTTAGATTAAATAAATTATATACATATGGAAAAAATTGCTTATGTATATGAAATAGGATATAGATTGCCGTAAAATACGATGCCAGTTTATTTTTTCTCGCCAAGAACCTATTTATTTATTTATTTATTTATTTATTTATTTATTTATTGTATTTTAAATGAGGTAAATGAAATATGTGTATTTTAAATGAAAGATTTATTTTAAATGAAATGAGTGAATTATTTTAATGAAATTATTTTTTAAATTAATTGCTAAGCTTTGCAAAAGGCTTTATTTTCTGTTACTATTATTTAAAGATAATCAAAAAAGTAAATTTAAATGACACTCTGAGATAAATACTTAGCTGTGACTACAGCAAAACAATAGTTGGCAGTATTCTTTTGACATGTTGCCCTTGCCATATCTCAGCTTGTAGTCAAATCTCCATCCTGAAATTTCTTGTGCATAGCACTACCATACAATACTCTCAGAAACGAGAACTTCAGATTTTTATCTCGTGCCCCACCAGAGATATCTAAGACTAAAAAGTGCGATTTTCGACATTTTTGAAAAATTTGGGATTTTTTTTAGCGAAGAGAAATCAAGTCCCAGGTCTGGAACTTGGCGTGTGAGTACAAGTACTTTCGGCCTATTTGTAAAAAAAATTATGTCATGTTCACAGTTTTCCTTGCTAGAAAAATTTCCTTTTGTAAACGGACAAATTAAAAAAAAAAAAAAAAAAACTGAGACTTTATGCTTACATTTCACCAATAAGGATTTATTTTCGGAAACTATTCTATCACCAAATTTTTAGCCCAATGTATTCTGTACAAATTGCTTCAATCCGCACTTGAATTGGAGAAATAAACGATGAATTATTTACAATTCCGTAAACCTTTCACGTGAGAAAATTGCTCCAGATGATGAAACAAAGATGGCCGTCATGCACAAACAAAAAATAATAAAATTAAAATTATAGTCATTTTAAAATTCCATCATGTTAGGGTTGTTGTACAAAAAATTTCAGATTTTTTAAAAATGGTCGAGCAACCAGTGCTGGACCACTTGAAATGGATTGACCCCAATATTTTATGCAACAATAAAAAAAACAAGTCATCATAAATCTAATTTTTATTCTTTTCAATTTTGGTTTTGTGTTTATTTTGTTTAACATTAATGTTTTATTGCTCGAAACTGCAAGAACAGTTATGAATTTAAAATTGTCTTAGATTAATTAACAATACAGCTTTTTATTAACATATTTTTCTCCAACTCCGGTTACCGCGACACTCCGCTTATGACGACACTTTTTTCTGGCCATTAGACTGTCGGGATAACGAGGTTCGACTGTATATATATAATGCAAATGGGAATTTCGCCCCGGCTGCTTATAACGAGTTCCGGAGAATGGATTTTGATTGACACTATTAGTTAGATATTTTTTCAGAGAAGGTTTTAGTATGCTGCATATCGTTTTTACTTTGCTTAGTTATAGAATTATGGTGGAAAGTTCTAAAATCAGGTGAACCCGATGATCAAATATTAGACTTTTTGCAAAGATCTATTGTACGAATTTTGATGAGGCTTGCATTGTTAGATACTTTTTCAGAGATTATTTTAGTATATTGCTATCGTTGTACCGTTGCTTATAGAATTATGGATAAAAGTTCTGTAATCAGGTGAACCTGATTGAGAAAGATTAACCTTTTTAAAAAGCTCTACCAGACAGATTTCAAGGAGGCTTGTATATCAAAATGCAAATGGGAATTTCGTTGTCTCTGCTTATAATTTTAGTTTTGCTGAATAGATTTTGATGGGGCTTGCACTGTTAATTAAATACTTTTTTCAGGGAAAGTTTTAGTATATTGCAAACCATTCTAAGTTGATCATTTAAAGAATTATGGGGGAAAGTTCTATAATCACGCGAATCCGATTATGAAAGATTAGCCTTTTTAAAAAGATCATACTGAATGAATTTTGATGGAACTTGTGCTGTTAGTTAGATAACTTTTCACGAAGAGTTTTAGTATATATCATATTATTCTACTATTGCTTAGTTATAGAAGTATGGGGGAAAATTCTACAATAATGTAAATCCGATTTTGAAAGATTAGCCTTTTTAAAAAGTGCTGTAGGACGGTTTTGGTGGGACTTTCAGAGGCGGTTTCAGAGTCACTTTCATATCTTGGCAAGGCTACATTTTCGCGGTTCAAGATGGAATATATGTTAGATTATTCTAACATTGGAAGATTTTACTAGTGAATGAAATGAAGTAACTGGCTGTCTTGATACTAGTAGTGGATCACGTTTAGCAGTAATACAGTAGTGTAAGTTGTCAGAACAGGTAAAGTCGATCCTGTCGACTAGTATAACGAAAACTGGAAATCCTATCGTGTTAACCGTTACGACATTGACGTTATATGATGATTCGAAAATGGAGTTAACTTCGATAGATTGTAATTGAATAATCTAATTGTCTGGAAGTCGTGCATTAGGATAAGCTAAAAAAAGAACGTTTCTGTAGTAATCAACACGGTTATTCGAATGTTGTTGCAGTCAACGAGTGAGGGCCATGGAACACATTTATCCAGTGTAGTTTCTTCAGCATAATTGAGACAATACATAAAGTCAACTCAGAATTTTATTTTTACATCCTCCGGCGGCACAGTTTCCACTGAGATATTTAGTCATCGCTTCATAGTACTAATTTAGGGGTAAGCAAAGTTGTAGATAATAGAATACATCTGACGGCGACCAAGGGATGGTATGACAAATGAAAATACGACCAAAATCTGCGGAAACAATGCGAGCATCGGCTTTTTGTGCGTCAAGCGTAGTAATACAAATATGACGATGTCGCGTTCTCACTCAATTACTAATTAAGGATATCACGCCATGGTAAGAGTACTGACAGAGCGAGTGGATGAATTTGAAGGTAAAAAGGAAAAACCCGTACGCGCGATAAAGTAAATTCTCGGAAGGGGAAAAATGGCTGCTAAAAGAAAATTCTAAGAGAAAAAAGATCAGAAATGGAACATTTAATTTAAGAATATTAAAAGCGTAATATTTAAGTAAATTAGACAAGTGAGACATTAAATTAAAGGGAATTTAACAGAATTAACGATAGAGATTATTTAAGAATAAGGATTTTATGAATATAGTGTAGTAATTTAGAATAATATAAAAAAATCGCGGAATTAGGTCTAATAATGTAACATATATATCTTCATGAGCCAATATATGAAAGTGACAGGTGCCATGGTGGGTATCATCCGAGTGGTTCAGTTGGTAGAACATTGGTGTGCTATACCAATGACCCGGGTTCGAGTTCTGGCTTGAGCACTTTGTTAGCAATGCAAAAATTCATACAACTAAAATATTCAATACTCGAGCATAATTCATAACTACAAGCATTATATATATATATATATATATAATTAATTGAAATTGAAATTGATTGTATATGTGAGTATTAAAGAGTGTATTTATGTTTATTTTTATATAAAAAAGATAAAATTGATATTACAGATATACTTTTAGACTACTTTTCCATAATTGTATGAAAGTATGGATCAATTGGCTTTCCTTTCGGGTTGAAATGTATCGGGTTTTGGTTGACAAAATATTTTTGTCGAGTTATGGATGGATTTCGGCGAGATCCTATTTGAAGTCTCAAAATAAAATGCAAGAAAGAACTTAACATAATTTTGGATCGTTTAAAAAATTGCCATGTCTTCAAGATGCCTGTGTCAAATACTTTCTTCCAAAACATCTTTTCAAAATTATTTTACAATTATTATTTCCATAACACTTAAACTACAATTAGAATAGATTAAAATTAATCAAAAGTTATTCATATTTAAAAATAAAATCTGAGAATTAATGTTAAAGTGAAATAAAAGACTGTAGGAAAGTTCACATAAATTTAGGGACATATAATTAATTACATATAACTAACTTCGTAAGCTTGTTTGAAAACCGGATAGTGTTTGGAAGTTTTTAGTCCCATAATATATTTTTATAAGTAAAAGGAAGTTAGTTCTATAGGACATCTTCCTTCCCCCAATTTCCGAAATATTTAACATCCATTTTTTAACGGAAAAATTTAGGTGAAGATTTATTTCATATTCCGTTTATTTTCACACCACGCCTTTTTATGTAAAGTGTTCCAGAGCAGACACATTGTAATTGATACTATTTTTGGGATAACCATCATTGGGAAAAATTGGACACGCCCATTGCTTCAAAATGTCAGAAGAAGGGGATTCCTCTAGTAATGAATGAAAAAAAAAATATTTCTGAATGTTTTGTATAGCAATATCTTAATGAATATTACTAATATGCGGGTCAAGAGTTTAAGGTGATATCATGATCATGATAATGCACCAAATGGAAGTTCAATGAGCTGCTCTTCGATAGATTGTTCTACTTAACGAGAAAGAAGCTTGAGATTGCCTGATAATAACTGGCACTCTAAATAAATCTCATTAATGATAATACGATGGGTTTTTGTGCACCGATAAAGTAAATGACCTCTGTATTTATTATTAGTGAAACAAGAACGCAAAATCATACATCAAGCATAGATTGCGGAACACTTTCTAATAAAATCAGATTATTGCTAGGAATTTCATTTTTTCATGCGAAGAAATGAGAAATGGAAATAAACAATTTTTAAAACACATATGATACACTAAAAATGCATTTTCAGAAACTGCTGTTCATAGGCGGTAATATAGGTGAATTCTTTTGTGCAGCCCTGTATATGATTTGTACAATTATTCACACCACATAGTACACTAAAAGCTACGCTTCAAAATGCACATAACTAATAAAACTCACTTCCAGCAATTATCATTCATAATCAATTCTATAATTGAACTCTCTTGTATTTCTGTAAAAGAGCGATAAATGCTAAGCACTCCATAATCTACAGGAAACATGTGTAGTACACTTTAATGATTCTTTTTTAATTTACTATATTTGAAATAGTGTAACATTACTGACATACTCTGCAAACAACTTTTTTTCCATATATCAGAATCTACTCTTGTAGTCTACCTCGGTGAAGCATGTAAATTTCATGTTTGAAATATCGCAGCATTAGTAAAATGCACCGCTAACCATTTTTCCTTATTAGGTCATAATATAACGGAATTCTTTTGTGTATACTTGTAAACGAAGTACAAGTACTACGCTTTTCATTTTCAATAGCGAACATATGCTATAAACATAACATACATCCATTACATAGTAAGCCGAGTATATTTGAGGGGGGTTAAGATCTTGAAACAGACGGCCGACGGCAGACAAATAAACCAAAAGCATAAACACTTTTCAACTACATTGAAGAGCGTTAAAAAGTGAAATTTCCAGCAGGTTGTATGTTCCATGTACACTGGCCTCCAAAAGTTAATGTACGGGGACTAGATGTTTTCGATTGTACACGGTTTGTCGAATATCTAGCAACATTATTAGCTAATTGTTCTTGAACTTCTGGGATGTAGAGAACATGTTTGATTTCATATTTTTCGGTGAAGATTTAGTCGGGGGACCATTAGGGGACTAATAAATTTAATAATAAAATAATATTTGCGATCACCTGTGTAACAGAATATGCTGAAAATGGTTCATAACTGTGTTAAATGACTATTTGGGTCCTGTTCAACGTTTGTCTGCATTTGTGTAAGATTAGTACTCATATTCGTGAAGATGTTATTGTGTCTGTGAAAAATTCAGAAGTTTTTTTGTTTATAGTATACAGAATTTTCGACCAAATTTAACACAACTTACCGAAAATCTGACAAAGAACAATAGCAACAGACACTTCAATTAAAACATGAATATATTGAATATTTGATGCGATAGGGGCACTTGTATGAAATAATTTTTAACTGCGTATGCGTGGAAGATTTCAAAATTTTTATTTCATAATTTGGTAGTCAACTATTTAGGGAAACTTATCTAAAAAGTCCAGTCAAATATCGCAAAAATTCACAGAGATAGGGGCGATATAGTGAGTTGCTTTCTAAAAATAGCTTTATTATAAGGGATTTTCTACAACTTTTCAATCAGCTCACTATATTTTTCTGAGTTTTCACAATATTTGATTGGATTTTTTATAGAAGTTGCCCAAAATAGCTGACTAACAAATTATAAAATAAAAATTTTGAAATTTTCCACGCATGCGCAGTTCAAAATTATTTCATACGAAACCCATACCTCATGAAATATTAAAGTTTTAATTGCAGTATCCCACATAGTATTTTTAGTTTGCGGAAGTCTTGATTTGAAAACCTGCAAAGTTGCAGCAAACTCAGCATGACAAGACTGAAAGTTCATAACGAGACTGCAGCAAGATAACGCAAAAGCCGAAGTCACCACACTTTGAACTTGCAGCTAACTTGTCTTGCAAGTTAAATTCATGCTGTATCAAATTTATTGAAAATTAACGGCAAACAAGTAATGAAAAATACTGCAAACTTACTGCAAGGTAATAATCTTTCCATGCCACATTAGCTGTTTACAACTGTTACACTATAAGTTTAACTCCTTCGAACGGTTCATAGACCTGATCAGGTCTATTGATGCATACACACCGTTAAAGTGCATGCATCGTTTTTACCACCATAAACAAATTAGGGTAACATTTGTATTTTATCTATTCGAGTCTTTTTTGGTATTTCATAAGTATAGCGTTTTAAAAAAAGCGGTTTCAACCGAATAAAATTTCTACAATTTCTGCGTATCTGCTGATTGTCTATTCTCTCAACAAAGGAATTTTTTCTTTCGTCACTTTCGTGAATTAAAGACAGTCTTGCCATCAGTTTCACAACAAAGTACTCAAGCAAGTGGGTGATATAGTATACCTTGCGGGAGATTTGCTGCGAATTTCTCAATTCAAATTTGTCACGGCAAGATAATATCAGGAGAAATCAAACTTGTTTCTAATGTTCATGCTATCTGGGATACTGTTGCTACTGTTCTTTGTCAGGTTTTCGGAAAGTCGTTCTAAATTTGGTTGAAAATTCTGTATGCTATAAACAAAACACTTATGATTTTTTCTCAGACACAGCAACATCTTCACGAATATGAGTGCTGTGCTTACACAAATCACTCAAACGTTGAACAGGTCCCAAATAGTCATTTAACACAGTGACTATTCCAGCATTTTCTGTTACATAGGTGATCGCAAATATTATTTTATTATTAAAATTATTATTAGCCTCCTAATTACCCCCCCCCCCCTTCCCGACTAAATCTTCACCGAGAAATATGAAATCAAACATGTTCTTTATATCCCAGAAGTTCAAGAACAATTCGCCAATTATGTTGATAGATATTCGACAAACCGTGTGCAATCGAAGGCATCCAGTCCCTGTACCTTAACTTTTGGAGGCCAGTGTAGCTGATTCATATGCCATAATGAAACAAGACAATGGAACTAACAAATCGTTAAAAAAAATTCTGCATAACCATTTGAAAACAATAAGTGAAAATGTATAGAAATATTAAATTGAATCATTTCCCTTTACCGTTGAAACCTAAATCTACTGAAAAAAAAAGAAGAAAAAAGAAAAGAAAGAAGAAGAAGAAATATGTGTATGTTTCTATTTAAATAAGGTTGACACTTTGTAATCTTCAAAGGCATCGTAAAATTAGAGCTTAATAAATGTTATTTCAGTTAACTAATAATCGATAATTATTTTTCCCTTTCAGCATTATAATTTCTGATGCAGCAGATCGTGCGGATAAGCAAAAAATTGAAGAGGCAGCTACTTCTATTTTAAATAAGCGCTTTTATACACATTTAGATATGCATTTGCATAAGTTTTTGCAAAAGTTAAGGAATTATAATTCTTAACAGAGGGAAATTTGCTATAACATTAAGTTACATAAAAAGTTAAAAACAAACATAAAATTACTTAAAAGGAGCTAAAATTTATAAATATGTTATGATATCCGATATCTTTAGAACGCACACGCGTGCATTTTCAAGACAAAAAAGTGACTGACTGGAATATAAGAAAAACAAAATGAAAAAAGTACGCAAGTGCAAGCGAGGTTCAGTCCTCTGCTCCTAAAAGAGGGGGGGGGGGGGGGTGAGGGAGGTGAAAAAAGTCATATTTTCAGGATCTTTCGAAATACCTAGAATGTTAAACCAAATAGCGGGAATATTACACGAAAGAACATCGTTACATACAGTAGCAAAAAATTGCTTAAGTGTACTAAAATTTATCGTAAATTTTTCCGACTCAACATTCTAGGTATTTCGAGAGATCCTGAAAATATGACTTAATTTTTTTCACATCCCCCCCCCCCCCCCCGCTCTTTCTGGAGCAGAGGACTGAACCTCGCTTGCACATGCGTACTTTTTCATCTTGTTTTACGTGTGTTTTTCTTATATCCTACCCAGTCAGTCCCTTTTTCCCCTTGAAAATGAACGCATGTACATTCGAAAGATCTCGAGATATAATAACATCTTTATAAATTTTAGCACCTTTTAAGTAATTTTATGCTTGTTTTTAATTTTTTATATTAATAACAAGGTGAAAATTCCTTCACGGCACTAGTTAATACAGTGTTTTGATTTTATTGAGCATTAATTTATATTGTTGATTTACACAATAAGTAAAAGCGAGATTAAAGGAGAAAAAAAAAAACATCACGTATAGATTATAAAACACTTTCCAACAATATTAGAATATTATTTACGAAACTTCATTTATTCACAGAGAAGATATCTAAATAAACAACTTAAAAAAACACTTGACACAGTTTAAATTCCACACTGTAAAAAAGACAAATGTTTCATAATCTATAGTTCCTATCTTTCTTAAGGTTTTCGAAAATATACTATAACTTCCTCCAAATTACTAAAGATTCCAAAAAATGTTTCTTTATTTTCAAAAACTTCATAAACTAATAGATTTCCGGGATTTAAAGATGCATTTTTTAATCAAGTTTTGTTTGCTGCCAGTAATTTTCGGGAACATTTCCAAGTGGTTTTTATAAGCATCAATCAGTTTTCTGAATCCGAAATATTGGCTTTTCGGATGCTATCAGTTTTGAAGTGAGCATTTTCAGGTTCAAAACAACATGATAAAGTAACAGCATTAACATTAACATTTTAAAAAATCTAACTTTAACATTGAAATTACATTATTTTATTACTTTTGCATGTACAAACTCTGTTATGTATTAACTGAAAATCTTACTTGAGAATTGATAGACTAAAAAAAAAAAAAAAAAAGCTGTTCCGGGAAGAGAAAACAAAATAATATATTGTAGCTCCACCAGGAAACGTTTCGAAAACAAATAAATAAATAAATAAAAAAAATAAATAATTGGAGAACAGGAATTCGGCTTTTTTAGAATTTAGTGTCGCCGCCGATGAAAAAATGTATATAAATATAGATACAGTAGAGTCTCAATTATCCGAGTTAATATGGACCAAACTCACCTCGGATAAGCAAAAATCTCGGATAAACCGGATTTACACAAATCGTCATCAACTAAGGAGGTGAAATATAAATTTTCATAATAGTTTTTTTTTCAATCGCACTGATACCTTTGGTATGGATACTTTTCTTCTGATGGACTGATGCTTTCCATTATTATGAAACAGCTATTATACAGGAAGTGTTAGATGAAGATGTGTTAGATGAAGATCAAAGAGCAGTCGTAAAAAGTTAGAACTCTGATTTTCTGGTCAGAATGGGAGAAAAAAATGGCCATAATTAAAAAAAAAAATATGGCCATAAAAATGGGGAAAAATATGTTCATTTTTTCCCTCCATTCTGACCAGAAAATCAGAGTTCTAACTTTTTACGACTGCTCTTTCATCTTCATCTAACACTTCATTCATAATAGCTGTTTCATAGTAATGGAAAACATGAGTCCTTCAGAAGAAAATAACTCGATTAAGCGGGACTCGGATAATCGGGGCACTAATGTAGTACAAAACTTATTTCAGCTTTAAAACTTAAAACACACGCTTTTATTTTACATAAAATGACGTCATTCGCATCCGGAGGAGAAATTCCTCATTTACGATCTAGTCCTAAACAACATCTGCAGTAAAATATGCATAGGACGTCACTCTCCCTAAATAATACACAAATCCTAAAAAAGAGATATCGTCATTCAAGAAACTCGACAAAGAAAAAAAAATCGGCTGTCTAATGATTCCTATGCTTTTATTTGTTTGTAATATTAACCCATTTGTGCCTAGCGTCCCAATTTTGGCACGTTTCAAATTTTAATGAATAAGTATATTTTTCTTCTCCTTTATAACATGAAAATTGTTTGAAATAATTGTCTATAAATGTCTTTATCTATAACCGAGAGATGACAGCATAAGGTGGATATTTATTTGTTTAAATGAAGGCTTTTTTCGGTGTTTATAAATTTTTACTTTTTCAAGATGGCGAAACGTAAAAAGTAAGTTTATTTATATTTTTTCTATCCAGAATCCAAAAACGCAAGTCATAATCTTAGCTTGTAGACTTTTTTGAAATACGTATTTTTTTAAATTGCGAAATTAAATGTTCAAGCCTATTTTTTAGCCTTTTTGTAACGTCCAAAATATAGGGTTCTAGGCACAAATTGGCACATATTTTTGTTGGACATTTAGGAGACAGTTATTTATGTAATCTACTTTTGAAGATATTTATGAAATAAATTGTTTTTAAGTCAGCAATACAATTACTCTTATTTTATTATTAATAATATTTATAACGTTATTAGTCTCTGTAAAGAAACAAATATATATATTTTTATAGTTCATAAAAATATTAATTATCGTACATAATATACAATTTAAAAACTTTTTAAATATAAATATGGACAAAACATATAATTATGCATATTATTCTACTAGAAATACTCATATGTAGTTTTTTTTTTTTTTTTTTTTTTTTTTTACATTTTATTAAATAAATAAAAAAAAATTAAGCGTAATTTTTTTTAGTATTTTTCCAGTTCATTTTGCAATATTTTAAAGTGATTTTACCAAAACATTTGAGAAAACCAAAATTCAGGCACAAATGGGTTAACATAGATACTTAAAATTAAATTTAGTTTATAAAAGCTTCATGTTTCATCAGAAATCATTCATTTATATTTTTTCACAGTAGCACGTATTTTAAGTACATTTTTTTCAGTTGTTATGGGAAAATGGCAACAAAAAGATATAAGTGCCATTTTCTAACTATTTTTTCTTTACTCTCTACAGAAATGGAGTACTTGAGTTGCCAAAATTAAACAAATCACGCTAAAAACTACAAGAAAAAAAAATCTCAAAAATAAATGGAGATGCAGTTTTTGAACAAATTGCATTTAAAAGTACTGGTTCTTTTTCCCAACACGACGGTATAAAAATTGAAAATGTGCGATGCTTAGAAGTTTTAAAAAATGCAGTAGTGTATTTAACAGTACAATGATGCATCTGCTTTGTTTTACGGTTGGCTTATACAACGGAACGTTATTTTTGGGAGACGACACTTTATTTGCTGGGAGAAAAAAATAAACATGCCAGGGGGTAAAAAAAAAAAAAAAAAAAAAAAAAAAAAGTGCAGCAAAAGAAACTTTTGTTTTAGAATATTTAAATTTCGGAACTCTATTGGTTTCAGAGCCTTCTAAAGAAAAAGGAACGCTTTTCAAAATCGCGGGTAACTCGAAAGAGATTACATTATATTTTGGAAATCTTTAAAAATGATTAGAGTTAGAGCCAATATTTCTCCAATGGTCGTCTAACTTTATTGTGGTAATATATTAATGTTTTTTCAAAAAATTTCCAATATTTTATCTAAGTTGTTAATAGCCCATCATGGCATTATTTGACAATATATTTGAAAAAAAAATTTTTTTCTTCCTGCGAATAGGAAAATCAGTACAATGAAGGTGAAATAACAGAGAAGAACTCTTGAATATTTTGATGAATAATTAAGTTTTTTTATTGTAAAGAAGGGTGGAGTAACGGAAATTACTGCAACAGCCATGAAAATTTGATATATTCTAGTACTTAAGAAATTAACACAGGCTCTTTATATTCCAGCCTTCATTGTCATCACCATGAAATGAAAAACACGAACTTTTTAGGTTAATAGGCGACTGGATAAAAATACGAACTTTTTTTTATTTATGCCACATTACAGTGATGATGAAATGACTTGCGGAAATTGCTTTTTCAGCAAAGTCTCTCAAAATCTTTCAGAAGGAAGCATTCATAATATCTTTATGAAGCTAATTTTTAAGCGTCATTGTAGCCTTTAAAGATGTTGGGGAAAATTTTGGTTTGTTTATTACTAAAAATAACGAAATATGAACCAAGTATAGAGCATTCTCCATTCAACGATCAACAGCAAAATTCTAATTAACAAATTGAAATTATTAATACACTTTTAAAACAATTTGGATTATAAGTTAGATGTTACATTAAAGATACGTTAAAAATGATTAAACTAGAGATTCGTGAATTTTATTTGCTTATTGCAGAACATGCTATTTAAATAAAAATTTCCAAATCTACATATCTTTAAATTAAAACTGATTCCCATAAACAGAAAAATCGCATTTTCATTTTTCTTCCTACTATTTAATGCATGAAAGGCAGTGATTGAATTAAACAGTGTATTCCATCAAAGCAGCGTATGCTGCAATATTTCTTATGCACAAGTTGAAAAAAAGTAACTCGAACAAAGACAAATTGAAATTAAACAAGAAAGAAAAATCATGCGGCAAGCATAGATTGTGAAACGCTTTCCAATACATTTAGAATACTGTAAAAAAAATTACCGTTTAATAAGGTGAAAGATGATAAACTATTTGGAAAACACATAATACTTTTGAAAACCCGATTTCAGCAAATACTATCTACAGTCGGAAAAGTATCTAAACTTTTTTGGGCAACCCTATGGTTTATAGATTTTGTATAGATACAATATGCTAAAATATAGTTCATTTAAGAAAGGCCAGTTGAAAATGCTATGAAAAAGCTCCAATTGTTTGGCCGTGACAGATACAAACCATGTATAGGTAAAAAACGAACTGTCACAGCATTTCTAGAAAACACTTAACAACCGTAAAGAGGACTGGGCGAATATTTTGAGGAAGAACATCGCAAAAAGATTATTATAAATCGAGAGACAGTTCGAACAATTATGAAACAGTTTCTTGGACACCAGTCTAAGACAAAAGAAACAGGGCTAGAATGTTACGATGACCGACAGAAACATACTATTTTAAAGATGGATAGCACCAGTGAAGCGGCCGAACATGATCAATGGCAAAAGTTTTTCAAAAAATTTCACAACAGAACTGGTCTATTTAGAATCGGCTCCAGCACCTGAATTCAATCGAAGTATAATCTTAGTCAATCAGCGATTGTCTAAAGATTACAAAAGTTCTTCTCGGTTTAGGGTAGGATTTGTTCAACTGGCAAAACCGAGTTTGATTTTGTTGCTGAAGTCAGGGCCGAAACTAGCCTTTTTTGCACCCGGGACAAACATGGATTTTGGCGCCTCCCACCCCCCCCTTCCACAAAGTATATTTACAAAGAGAATTTCACTAATTTTATAATACACGACTTATTTTAAAATTTAAAATATGTAATCACAAAATATGTAATACTGAACTACGTAATCTACAGTGGCGAATCCAAGGGGAGGTCCCTCTGAACTTCAACAAAAATATTCTAAAGATCATTTTTAAAATGACATATTCAGTAGAGTCCCGAGTATCCGAGTCCCGCCTAACCGAGTTTCCGCTTTCACCGAGTTATTTTCTTCTGATGGACTGATGGCTTCTATTATTATGAAACAGCCTTTATAAATGAAGTGTTAGTTGAAGATGAAAGAGCAGCCGTAATTTTTATTATTGTTATTTTTTTCCCCATTCTGACCAGAAAATCAGAGTTCTAACTTTTTACGGCTGCTCTTTCATCTTCACCTAACACTTCATTTATAAAGGCTGTTTCATAATAATAGAAGCCATTAGTCCATCAGAAGAAAATGTACCTTTCCAAAGGTATAATCCTTCATTTGGCGCCCGGGGAACATGACCCCTCTGCCCCCCCCCCCCCCACCTTAGTTTCGGCCCTGGCTGAAGTCGTCCAAAACCAGCTATGAAACATACCGTTAAAATAACACGGGGAGTACTTTGTTTCCCTGGACCAAGAGTATTTTGGAAAGAAAGGGAAAATGAGCTCTCTGGTATGATTCTCTTTAAGCACACAGAAAATAATAAAAAAGGTGACCAGAAATGATGAAAGTCACATCTGACAAAAGTCTTAAGGCGACAGTGGACGTTCAAAATTGCAAAAAAACATTAAAAAAACCAATTTTTTTTGGGAAAAAATGTTCTGGCAATCTTCTACTTTCAAATGAAAAAAAATATATTCAAATCGGATAATTTTTTGCAGATATACGGCTGTTTTTCTAACGTAAACAATCGTTAATCTGCACTTAAAATAAAACTTTAAATCCAGTTTTTTCAAAATGAGAATTTTTGACGACTGAGTAAATTCAAAATGTTCCATGCGTCTTAATTTTATACCAATTTTCATAATACTTGGTAATATTGTTGTTGATATACTTTATTATAAAACTTGCTATTAATATGTGTACATTATTTCATATAAAGTTAAAAATATGTTATATTTTATCATTTAATTTTACCCGAAATGATCAATATTATATGTTTATAATTTTTTTCTGCCAAGGTACTTAATATAATTTTAAAATGTATACCAATTTTAGATATAATATCATAAAGCTATCCTAAAAAAAATTACAAATTTTTGAAACAAAATTTAATGCGCATGAAGCAGTTTTAATTTGTATCACTAATTAGCATATTATTAATTAATTACTCATTTTCATATTAATATTTTGTAATGAAATTAAGAAATTTTCTTAATTATTGCACAAATTATAGGTGTATTAAATTTCAAAACAATAGAGCAAAAACTGCAGAAAATGTTTTTGAACGTCCATTGTTGCCTTAAAAGCACAAAAATGGCCTACGTACCAGGGCAGAAACTAAGGTGGGGGGCAGAGGGGGCATGTGCCCCGGAGCCAGAACAAAGGGGTGCCAAATGAAGGATTATACCTTTGGAAAGGATCATTTTCTTCTGATTGACTGATGGCTTCTATTATTATGAAACAGCCATTATAAATGAAATGTTAGGTGAAGATGAAATTGCCGCCGTAAAAAGTTAGAACTCTGATTTTCTGGTCAGAATGGGAAAATCAGAGTTCTACCTTTTTACGATTGCTCTTTCATCTTCACCTAACACTTCATTTATAATGGCTGTTTCATAATTATGGAAGCCATCAGTCCATCAGAAGAAAATAACTCGGTGAAAGCGGAAACTTGGTTAGGCGGGACTCGGATAATCGGGACTCTACTGAATATGTCATTTTAAAAATGATCTTTAGAATATTTTTGTTGATGTTCAGAGGGACCTCCCCCTTGGATCCGCCACTGTAGATTACGTAGTTCAGTATTATATATTTTATGATTACATATTTTAAATTTTTAAATAAGTCGTCTATTATAAAATTAGTAAAATTCTTTTTGTAAATATACTTTGTGGAAGAGGGGGGGGGGGGAGGCAAAATCCATGTTTGCCCCGGGTGCAAAAAAGGCTAGTTTCGGCTCTGCTATGTACTCGCTACGTATGAACCAAATGAATTATTCAGTGGATCATCTCACAGAGAACAGTTTATTTAAAGTCTCACATGCGCTTGGAGTCTTTGAAAAAGGTCTCTTCAGGTGGAATGGCCGTAATATTATGAGATGAAATGTACACTATATGGCCAAAGGTGACCGGTCACTTGCGATTTTAGACGTTTTCTTAAATATTTAGAAAAATACATGAGGAATTATCTTGAAACTCCAGGTGTGTAAACAGAATAGTACAGATCATATATTTCCGTGAAGATTTTTTCCCGAAACCCCATAAGGGACCGTCAAACAATTGAAAAATAACGAATATCTTTTGCATAACCCTGTAAAAACTAACTGAGCAAAAGCGTTCAACACAGTAGATTATGATTAAATGCCTTTTTGCAATAAACTGTGTTCATTTTTATGGGAATAGCATGTATATTCGTAGAGAAATTAAAGTTTTTATAAAAAGAGTCCTAAATTTTGCCAAGTTTTTTGCTTATAGTAATTTGTAGAGTTCTTAATATAAAAAAAAAGTTATTTTCAGAAAATATGGCAAACAACATTGTACACAATACCCTGCAATCAGAATTAAAAAATTATAGAAATTGGATGAAAAATGAGCAGGTTTATTAAAAAATGATTCACTGCGCATGCGCGAATGCAATCAAAGTATAATGTGCATAATGTATTAGCTAAGTGTATAGAGCAACTTTTGTGAAAGTCTCAAAAACATAGGTTGAAAATTCTGAAAATCATGGTCGATAGAATAAGCTGGAAATCCGTTGTTCCCAAAATGAAGCAAAAATATGAGGGATTGTATCCATATATCCATTAATTAATGCCAATATGGCATACACAATATTGTTCGTACTACTGTATTTTGGTACAGCCCCTCATTTGTTTGCATACTTTTGTATATTTTTATAATTTATATCCGAGTAAATACTGCTGCATGATGTTTTTTTAATACAATAATACTGTGTAAATAATATATATATATATATATATTTATAAGTTCGATACTGAGCTAAATTCTAAGTTGTTAAAAATTATTGTTAGTATTTATATACATATATAGTAAATATTGCAGTTTCTTAGGAAATTTTACTGAATCGATTTACAAATTCGACTTACGTAAAGTCTGAAATATCAAATTCTTTAATTGTCCCCACCCGCACCTCGCGCACAGGGCGCCACTTATTTCGTGTATCTAAAATAATAATAACAATAGTTGTGCTTTCATTTGTTATTTATTTCTCCTGAAATCATGATTTTTTTTTTTCGTAATACGTTTGGGAAATAAAAAGAAGCGTTTTTGGACATGCATGTAAAAAAGTATAAATAAGTGCATAAATATTCTTGAGAAAATTCTAAAGGTTCTGTCTTCCAAGAAAAAGATTAATAGCAGTATTTCTTATTTGTATGGCACTTTATTGTAATCTAAGTCTAGTTAATTTTTTTTTTTTTTTTTTTTTTTTTTTTTTTTGTTGACGATAATGTGTTTTCCCTTTTTTACATACATTCTGAAGGCTGCCAACTTGACAACTATACAGCAGACTGCCAACTTGATGTAAGAAAATGTATTGACAAAGCAGTAACTATACAACACAGAAAAAAATCTATGTTTTCATGTCCTATAGGAATCTGTCTAATCCATCGTTTTTCTTTAAAAAAAAAATAAAGAAACAAAAACTAAACTAAGAGAAGTTTGGCATTCGTTTTCACACAGAAAAAAATACGAAGAAGAGCCAATTGCCAAAACAGTATCGTATTCATTATAAGTTATATAAATAAGAGAAAGCAAGAAATTCTAGCTTTTGAAAGAATGATTCATTGAAAACAGCTGTAATATCAACGTTATGTCAAAAACTGACAGAATTTAATGATGAATTGTACATAAAAAAAAAAAAACCTTGCTAGTTTTGCAAATTTTAAACATATTGATTATTAGAT
This sequence comes from Maratus speciosus, assembly GCA_963932465.1. Classification (NCBI taxonomy): domain Eukaryota; kingdom Metazoa; phylum Arthropoda; class Arachnida; order Araneae; family Salticidae; genus Maratus; species Maratus speciosus. Next base: position 89,246,229 of record OZ010786.1, on the reverse strand, counting down.
TCTTTATTTTATTTTTAATGTTTCTTTAAAGAAAAAAAAAACAAAGATATTTTTTATTCTTTAAAGTTAATACATGATTTCGTTTAGTAGAATTGTTATTAAAAATCGCATTGCTTATTGTTTTCTAAATAATTCTATAATTATCGACATAATCATTGCAAGATTACATTTAAAAATTTTACTCAATATTGTTTAAAATAATCAATATATAATTTTGGATATCATGCACAATTAAGACTTTTTAAAACAAAATTAAAAACTAGACTTGAATAAATCTACCTGATTTCAGGATTTAATAATAATTAGTCATCTATTAATGAAAGCCATGTTAAAAAATAAATTAAAAGTGAATTAATATTTTGATAAGTTAAAAGTCACACGAAAAACACTTAAAAAAATTATAAAACAAATTTAACGAAACAAACATATTTAACATAAATTTTTTAAAAATATTTCCTAATGTCAGGCTGTGTAAGAAAAAGGTAACAAGAAAGAAAAATCATGTGTCCAGCGTAGATTATGAAACACTACCCAACGCATTCAGAATACTATATAACGAAACTTGACCGTTTAGTAAGGCGGAATAAGATATCTAAGCAAACAACACAGAAAACGCATAACGCATTTAAAAACCTAAGTATATGATCTACAGATTTGTCTATGTACTACATAGCTAGCTAAAACACTTAGTTCAGTTACAAATGAATAACACATTTGAAAATTCGCCTAAAGTAATTTCCGTCAATAAATGGAAATGTACTCGAGATCTTTAGTGCAGCCCTATAGATCTATGGAATTTATACACACTAAAGTACTATACAAAAAATTTGTTAAATTTCAAAATGCATACCTTACTGCAAACGCACTTCTAGCAATTATTGCCCCTATACAGTACTGAAATCGAATTTTTTGTGCACTCCTGTAAATGAACGATAAATGCCATGCACACATTTTTTACAGTAAGCATCTTGTAGTGCACTTCAGTGATGCATATCAATTTCAGTATGTTTTAACAACATTAAAATACACTGATAACGATTTTCTCACAGATCATAATGTAACAAAATTATTTTGAGCGCCCCTGTAAACAAATATAAAGGCTACGCACTTCATTTTCAGTACCGAACCTGCCACGGTAAAGCTCAATAACATATATGTCAATTACATATTAATCCGATGATATTTACGCGAGTTAGAGAGCGGAAAGACAGATAGACGGCCAGACAAACCGATGCATACACTTTTCAGCTATGTTGGAAAGTGTTAAAACTGAAAATTGTTCTGGTAGATTCTATATGGGAACTAAAGAATTAAGAAAATGTGGTACTTTTCGGTTAGCCGGGCGCCAGTGTTATATATACATATTTATATACACACATATAGGTAAATATACATATATATACATAGACACATATTGTATATATACACACATATATATATATATGTAAATATCTATGTCTATATACATATATGTATGCATATAAATATGTATATATAACGCTGGCACCCGGCTGACCGAAAAGTACCGAAAATTTAATTTAGTTAACTTTGTACAGTTTTCAAGAAATAATTGTCTGAAACGCACGCTAATCACTAGTAATACGACGAGTACGATTGCATACCTGCAGAAAATGAGGCAGCTAAGAATTTATCATAAATCATAATATCAACAGAGCTTCTCTACTTTACCTGTCGGTAAGTGCTCTAAAACATTTCCAAAAAAAAAAACCCTAATATAAATGTCACAAAATGCAAATTATACTGAGCACATCGCATTCTGAAAATACGTTGGAGCCCAGTTCACCTTTTATCATCGCATTTGGTAACCAGAAATGACCTCGTCCTTGCTGTATGCGTGACTTCAAACCTTCATCATTACCTTCTTAAAATACTCAATTAACATAAATTACAAATCAGAATTTAAGTACTTCCATAAAGAACACATTGTTTGGGATTTGTAAATTCGAAGCAAAAGAATAGTCATTTATCTGAAGTTATTTTAGCAGATATTGAAGATTTAAAGTGATTCTGTCTTTTAAAACCATCTCAGCCATACTCAACCTGCGGCCCGCGGGCCGCATGTGTCCCGGCGAGCGTTTACGTGCAGCCCGAGACATAATCATTATATGAGATGTGCATAGAAAGTATTTTAGACCTTCACTGTTGCTTTATCTATTTTCACAGGAAGACAAAATCTGTTCTGTTATCCACATAATTCATTTAAAATTACGTTAAGACATATTAATTGCCATTTTTATAGACAAAAGTTCTTTTTACATGTAGTTATATTTGTGCTACAGTGGTACATACATTTCTCTATCTTCACAGTAATCAAATAGTATGACAAATTAATTTAATTTGCACTATACATTTCCACAGTTGAGAAAAAATGTTTTTGAATTGATCAAAAATCTGATTTATTAAAGAAAAATCTCTTGATTTTTTTTTCTTTTTAACTTGTAAATTCTGCATTGTTATATTATTATGTTTTATATTTATTACAGACTAAAACTATTTTTCGTTGTTACGTTTCCGCGTAAAAAATTGGCACAAAAAAAAAAAAAAAAAAAAAAAAAAAAAAATCACACCACTATTTACAAAAACAAACTATGTGATCTATTTCTACAACATTTGAAACAGAAATCTATCACGAAGCTAATTGTTCGGAAATAGTGGTATATTAAATTTTTTTGGTAGCATTTCTCCTGCAACAAACGTTAAACCCCACTTATAATATTAACTGTTATACTACTTATGTCTTATTTTTTTTTATTAGTAATTCCCCCCCCCCCCCTTTTTATAAGTGTGTTGCGGCCCACTTAACGTCGCAAACGTATGTTTGTGGCCCGCTAGAAAAAAAGGTTGAGTATGACTGACTAAATCCTTCACTTTTTTGCATCTTTTCGGTATGACTAAAACGTTTTTCTATTATAACACTTTAGAACGTAATTGAAAAGTGTTTATGATTTCGGTTTCTCTGTTTAGCCGTGCTCTAACTTATGTAAATATTCTCAGATTTCCATGTAACTTTTATTATGTTATTGATGCTTAATGTAGAATTTTCTGTATTGAAATTGAAGTGTGTAGTGTTTATAGTTCGGTTATAGGGACGTACAAAAGAATTCTGTTACATTATGGTCTTTGGAGAAAAATCGTTTAAGGCTTATACGTAGGGTGCGGAAGTTGTTAAACCCCCCTTTTTTTCTGTTTGACTTGGCGAAAATTAGTCATCGCCAAGAATTATTGCAACCCTATTTTACTTTACTATTTTTTCAGTTTGTTTTTAATGTAGATGTAATAAAATTCTCAAGCGAGTGATGAGCGCTATATCTCATGTGAACCAAGGCTTTTCTTGGTTATAATAAATATATTCCTATTAAAATTTTCGAGCTTTTAATTTCATTAGAGTTGTGATATATTTTGAATGGATAAAATCGTTCTGCATATTTTATTGACTGATGTGATAAATCTCTGATTCGAAGTATATATTTTAACGACTGTTCTTTGAAAATCCTCAGAAGTTGTTCTCAACCATAAGACGCGATGAAATTCTGGGTTTAACCCTTTCGGCCCTGGTAGTCACATATGTGTTCCTTACTTTTAAAATGCTTTAAACTATAAATATGAAATGATCATGTAATGCTGCAAGACCTAATGGTCACATATGTATGCAATTGATAAAATGTATAATTTTCAACTAATCAAAATAAAATAAATTGATATGTATTTTACTACTCAAAATTGCTGCCTGACAAAAGTTTTAATTTTTTGGACCGAAAGGGTTAAGGCTGCGTTTAAACGCTTGTTTTTGCTTCTTCAACTCTTTTCCAGGGAAAGTATCGTTCTCCAACCATTTGCGGCTTATTCACAAAAGGATGGGAGATTCAACAATGGATTGGAGATGATGAGATCAGATCAACTTGAAGCAACTTTTCCTCCGGCAAAATGTCTATCCATTTCCTTCTAAAGCTATTGAAGATTAAAAGCACCGTGTGACCACAAGAAAGACACCGCAAGTTCAATGATACTTCTATTTGGACTTTCAGCGGAGCACAATTCCAAAACATATAATAATTCTTAGGTGCTTGTTTAATGAAAAAAAAACCTAAATATTTAGTAAAAGAGTAATTCGAAAATGTATTTTCTCTTCCTGTTAAAACTGAATCACTGTTTATTGCATCGAAAATATGACAAAAAATAATTCTTTAGAGTAGAAGATCATAAGGGGGATTTCTAAAATCGCTGAAATATGTGCTTAATTATTTTTTTAATAGATTTATTTTCTGGAATTTTACGCTCCTAACTAAAACGGCTGCTGAAATATAGCAAATGTTCTAAAATTTCGAACCCCCCCCCCTCTTTTAATCCTTTTAAGGGGGGCGGATTTTCAAAAATCCGTTCTTAGTGCTGTTTTTCCCCAATTTTCATGCTTCTAGGTTCAGTAGTTTGGACTGGGCCTTTTACATATGGAGATAAAGATTAAAATCTATCTTAAACGATTCCCCCCCCCCATAGGCCGTAATGTAATGAAATTCTTTTGAGTGTCCCTGTTAACCCCCACTTCCACCCACCGCGACCAAACTGCCTTACTAACAGCAGGAGACCAAGGGCTATCTAACCACACCAACCGCGTGTGGGTGGCAGCAGGTGTTTATGAAGAAAAGTCTATCTTTACCCACACACACTAGACATTTATATACTCTAGAGGATAGTACCCGGAGTTCCCGGGTTACAGAATATACGTGAAAACATTTTTTTTAATTGAAAACTAATAATTTTTTATATGCAATAAATTTTTTAGACTGCCCACTTACATTAAAACAGCATTTTTCATATGAAAAATACGAATTATACAATCAAATAAATTTTTGAAATTTATTAAAAGCGATATTTTCTTATTAACCGCATGATAAGAGTTATTTGACCAAGATTTTGCTACTTACGGCATCCTTTTATGTTTTGATAATTTCAGAGCTTATACATGTCTCTTAAATTTGTGTTTTATTTATATTATTTTATTTATTTATTCATAGGGAAGGTTTTTTTTAATGGATATTAATCGTAAGAAAATGATGAAATCTTTATTTGGTTTTAAGGGCAAACGGATTAATCTTTCGTAATCGAGCTCCGCGCGATATAGATAAATTAAAAAGTATTTCATGCTTTAAAATTGTTTTTAAAACCATAGACAATCAGTAAACTGAGATGAACTTTGCAAACAAATTTCATTTTAAAGAAAAAAAAATTCCTATTTGGTGATCTAAAAATTTAAATTGTACGATTACAAATATGTTAGATTTGTGTTTTTTAATATTATTCTTTTATTTGTTTATAAAAGAAGCATTAATTTCGTTAATTTGACTTTTACAAATATGTTAGATTAGTCTTTTTTTAATATTATTCTTTTATTTGTTTATAGCGGAAGTATTAATTTTGTTATGCAAAAATAGTCAGAAACAAATGCTCAACATGTTTGTTGCTTTATGCGCAAAATGTTTATTATTATTAAGTATTGAAACCTGCACGTGATAAGATAAACTTAAAAAAATCATGCTTAAAAATTATTTTAAAAAACATAATACACCAGTCAATTAATATACAGTTTTAAAGAAATTGCATTTGAAAGTATATTTTTTCCCTGTGCGACGAAAATTGAAAATACGATGGTCAGAAGATTAAAAAATTGCAGTAGCGAAAATTTCAAAACCGAAATTTGATCGTGAAGTGTTGCCATTCGCAAAATGACGTCAGCATTACGCACACATACGTTTATTCTTTATAATATAGATACGTAATCAGTAAAATATAATAAAGATCAGTTATTAGGATGTGTTTGTCAATTGAGGCTCTTATGCTTGGTATTCCGGAATGAAAAGCAGCAGTTTTCACCTTTTCAAAATTCGCATACGCACTTCTCATATCCATATTCATCATTTTTAAAAAAAAATTGTATTTTGTTTGATCATTTTAAAATCATTTTAACTTAAAACTTGAAATCACGATTGTCAGCAACATCTTTTATGTGAACAGACGCACTCTTTACTTGAGATTCTAATCTCAATTCCAGAGAGTTTTTCAGACGCATTTGTGTTGAAATGCTTAGTTTTATCTAAGAAAATGATCGTTTCCTTTTAAATATGACATCATTTTCACTTAAATAACCATTTCGCCTAGTGTCTGAAACTTCAGTACACACGCAGATGGAAAAACAATATAGAAAATTTATGAGGAAAAATGCCCATATAAACTAAACCCTATACAACAATTTTTATCAACAATTTTGAATTTTTATCAGAAAATGGCATGAATAAAGATAAATAAACTTCAGTATTTCTCTCTTGTCTGCAATAATGAAAGCTATCTAATTTTCACCATTTTGAAGAAATTTCATGAAATGCTTTTAAAATTAAAACAGAAAAGTGGGGAAAAAATAGATAGTGCGATCACATCTACAAATGAACAGCTTTCAGTTAAATATATATATATATATTAGTAAAATTGGCAGGGCAGAAGACTAAAAACACACTTGCATTTTAATTATATAGATTATATAAAATTATGAAAAAACTAGTTGGATGTGCCAATCCCAAAACTTTCTTCTATCTTATACATCTTAATATTTCAAAAACTAGTTACACATGTTAATACTTCAATATTATTAGTTCATTACTATAACAACTTTTATTTTCATCTTAAATTTCTGCTCCAGTCAATTAAATGAACTAAAAACGAGTTAATCTATATCATGATATTTGTTAAAATTAATAGCTTTTCCTTATTCTGTTGTTATCAGATGTTTGCGAATAGCCTTGCGAGAGACCTTTTACCGCGCGATATTTCCAAATTCAAGGAGGACCTGTTGGCCAAAGCCAAAAACATGCACAAAAATTTTGGTTCAATTGTATGCATAATTTTATACACTTTTCGATTGTACAATAAAGAAAATGGTACAGAGATCGTAATTATAGCGCCCCCTTCCAGCGGAATTTTTCCAAATTCAGGGAGGACCTTCATGCCATGACCAAAAAGAAACACTAAAAATTTGGCTCAATTCTATGCATAACTTCATACACTTTTCGATGGTACAATATTCAAAAAGTTGAAAAATCGCTATTACAGCGCCCCATAACCGGCGAATTTTTTCCAAATTAAGGAAGGACCTGCTTGCCATAGCCAAGAACTTAAAATAAAAATTTGGTTCAATTCTATGCATAACTTCATACACTTTTCGATGGTACAATATGCAAAATCGCTATTACAGCGCCCCCTAGCGGTGAATTTTTTCCAAATTCAGGGAGGACCTGCTTGTCATAGCCATAAACTTAAAATAAAAATTTGGTTCAATTCTATGCATAACTTCATACACTTTTCGATGGTACAATATGCAAAATCGCTGTTACAGCGCCCCCTACCGGTGAATGTTTTCCAAATTCAGGGAGGATCTGCTTGCCATAGGCAAAAACTTAAAATAAAAATTTGGTTCAATTATATGCATAACTTCATACACTTTTGGTTGGTACAGTATTCAAAATCGCACAAAAATCCCTGTTACAGCGCCCCCTACCGGCGAATGTTTTTTAAATTCAGGCAGGATCTCCTTGCCAAAGTCAAAAACTTAAAATAAAAATTTGGTTCAATTCTATGCGTAACTTCATACACTTTTTGATGGTACAATATTCAAAATCGCTCTTACAGCGCCCTCTACCGGTGAATTTTTTCCAAATTCAGGGAGGACTAACCTGCCATATCCAAAAACTTAAAATAAAAATTTGGTTCAATTCTATGCATAACTTCATATACTTTCGGATGGTACAATATTCAAAATCGCACAAAAATTGCTATTACAGCGCCCCCTACCGGCGAATTTTTTCCAAATTCAGGGAGGATCTGCTTGCCATAGCCAAAAACTCAAAATAAGAATTTGGTTCAATTCTATGCATAACTTCATACACTTTCTGATGGTACAATGGCGACAGACAGACGGACACACGGACAGACGGACAGACAGACATTTTCTATAAACATGTTTTTGGGGATCTCTGACCCCTAAAACATGTAAATCCATCGAAAACCGGAAGTCGAAAAAAAATTCAATTACAATAAGAAGAAAGTAATAAATTAAGCAAATTATGTTATTTTGATAAAAATACAGTAACATATTTAAAGGATACCAATAAAAAATTTATTAGCAGAGAGAATTTTGGACAAAACTTGGGGAACGTGATATTATTTTAAACCTTGAATTATTTGTTTGCTTGAATAACTCGGCGAAGCAAATCCATCCAGGCGAGAATCACCAATTTCTGTAATATAAATCGCTATTATTTGCAGGTCACATCTCTTTTATAAAGACACTCTAAATTTTTGTAAAACATTGAGTTTTATCAGTGTGTGATTTCGATTACATTATTTTCAAAATTGAAGCATTTTCACCTGTGAAGAATTTCAAAGCAGCTGGGCACTGAAAAAAAAACAAAAAAAAAAACACACTCCTACAAACCATAATTCAGTTTTAAGAATTAAAATACACGCTTTTTTATAAAATGACGTCATTTGCATCCTCTAAAGCAATCCACTTTTACAATCCAGCCTTAAACTTCGTCTATAGAAAAGTATGCATATGATGTCATTATCGCGGAATAACAGACAATATTCTTGACACAGCCTGTATTTTAATTTCAACTTTTTTTCCATGTTTTATGAAAAAATGACAACAAAAAGATACAGTAATCTCCTATTTTTGACTATTTTCCCTTTGCTTTCAATAGAAATGGGGTACTTTTGTTGTCACGATTAGAAAAATGGTATTAAAAACTACAAAAAATTAATATTTCAAAAATAAATTGAGATACAGCTTTCAAACAAATTGCATTTAAAAGAGCATTTTTTTCCTCATACGGCTGTGTAAAAATTTAAAATGCGCGATGTTTAGAAGATTAAAAAATTCCAGTAGAGAAAATTGCAAAACCGAAATTTTATTTCAAATTTCAAAGTGTTGCCATTCGCAAAATGACGTATGCGTTACGCACAGATATGTTTGTCCTTTATAATATAGATATAGATTAGTTTAGTAGATATATACTTAAATTTTAACATTCTCAAAGTGAGACATTTTTAACATAGACATATTTAACAATATTGAGTACTTTAGCTAGTTTTAAAAATATATGTAAGAATAAAATTGTGTTAATTTTTTCTCAGACGTGCACAACAAGATCAAAATAGATATCTGCTCTACTTCCAAAAAAATCCACCCCCCCCTACCGAGAAAATTTTGAAATGGCGCCTCTGTTTGGAAATTTTATCTCTGGGATTCAAATTGGCTCTCTGAGCCTCTGACCAGGACTTTTTATTTTCATATAAAATAAAATGTAATTAACTCATAAACAACACAGAATAATTTTCTAATCATACAAACTTTATCTAATTAAAAAATGTTTTAGTTAAACGTACCTCGATTTATCTTTTATAACGATTTTTGTAAATGATCATTTGTTTTACTAAAACTTTCTCAGAGAGCATTCGAAACACTTCTGCGGTTTCAAACTAAAAATTTCAGTATTAAGTCTGCAGCTTTTAATGAGTACGTGGAAAGCGTCTTCAAAGTTTAATCATATATACATTGCTTGCTTTATAATTTGTACTCTCACGACTTGAGTCAGTGATGACTGATAATCGTAAACAGTGAAGTTCATAGCAATAAACGGTGTCTCATTTGAACCGATATAGCTCAAATCAATGAGACATGTTGAAAATTTCCGATCGAATAATACGAGATTTTTGGAATATAGATAGTTTCGGCCAAATTTTCGGCAGTATTTTCGCTGAAAACGAATGTTCGAAGAAACTCAGATTTCGAGACGAAAACGAAACCGAAAATTCGGTCGATTTCGAATTTTAGCAGTACAGTAGAACCTCGATTATTCGAAGTAACTGGGATAGACCATCTCTTGGAAAATCGAAATTTTCGGATAATAGAGAATGCTTCAATTTTAAAATTAAGGAGAAATATATGCTATATATCTTAAGTAACAAGTGCTTAATAAAAACAAAGCAATAGCAAAATAGAAACAAGAATAAATTACCTGAATTTTAATTTTGAAATTAAGTACCTTTCACATTTATCATAAGCGTTTGAAAACATGTTTTTTTTTTTTTTTTTTTTTTTTTGTCACAGTTTCGATTCCCTTTGCTTTGAAGCTCTATCACGGAGTTTTTAAATATTATTAGTTCCCCAGTATCACAGTTTTTCTGCTACTCCAGCCATGCCAAACCTTTTGCAAAACATTTCAAATGAACTCTAAGAAAAGGGATAAAAAATATTTATATGTACTCGTAGTTCGGAAAGGACCGCTTGCACACAAGAAATATGATAGTTAAAAAAAAAAAAAAAGGCTTTCAAAAGTGTTTTAATTTTACACGCAAAGAATGTGATAGTAAAAAAAAAAAAAAAAAAAAGGCTTTCAAAATGGATTTTGGTTAACCGAGAAATTCGGTTAAAAGAGTTTCTGATAAGAAAGGTTGTACTGTAATTGTAATTATCTTCGCTACTATAAACAAGAATATTATTTTTGACATTTTAAATAGCTGATGCGTTCGCTTTCACAATCAGATTTTTTTTTTTCATTTATATTTTATTTTGAAGCACAATTCAAAACCAATCTTTCCCCAGAAAAATACCGATTATTAGTATTTTCATGATTTCATACGACTGATATGTCTGTGATACGACGGTACCAATCTGCACTGAATGGTAAAATTACCATTTTTTTATTTTACATAATTCTTAGGATTCATAGAATAATAAATGTAATAATGATCTAGTTATTTACATGGTAAATTTACCTAATAATAATAATACAATGTTATGATATTTTTCGTTTTTTATAATGCAGGAAATGCTTATAGAAACACGAGTATTTTCGTATTTATATATATATTTATTTATTTATAAGACATATAATTTGATATAATTTTAAGCAGATATGATAATACATCGATGTCTGACATTGCTAAATAGTATTTTAGAAAATATCAATTTTATAGTATTTACGTCTTAAAAATTTTCAAGTTTCCAAGAAAGAAAAAAAAAAAGTGGGGGAGGGAAGAGAAAAGAAATGAAAGAAAGAAATTTTTAGGGAAACTCAACACATCCTTTAAATTTATCTACGCCGTTATCTTCTAAACAGCTATTATTCATTTTTTCATAAAGAAACATCATACTTCTCTCCTGTTTACAATACAATGCAGATCTATCCACATTTTATTTCTATTATCACGTTTAAAAATGTATAAGAACATCTAAAAATAAATTACAACTAAAAAATGATAAAAAAAATAAACTATCTTATTTTTGTTATATATCCGTCCTTTTAAATTTATTTTCTATACATTGTAACATTTCTTCCAATATTTTTCTGAGGTGGTATAAGTTCAAGATTTATAATAAAGATATAAAAATATAGCACTTTAAAGCATCTTAAAAGTTCATCGTTTAAAACTGACATTAACAAAAATAAATGAAATAATTCCCAATTTACTGACATTTTAAGACAAACTGGAAACTTTTAAAGAAAGATTCGTAAAAATATATCCCGCAGATAAGGATTATTTTTTCCCGAAATATACTGCTGGATTTATTGGGTGTTTTCCGAAAATACAGTCAATATTGGCGACAGATTAATTTCAAAATGACTCTCCTAAATCTTTGTTGACATGTGTGATGTGCGGTGTCTGGCAGTTTTCCAAAATATCTTTAACTAAATTAAAAGAGCTTCTAGAGGACCTCAACCTTTAGGAAAAAGACATATAGCTTCAGCTATATTTAGAAAAATAACAACAGAAACTAATACTGAAATGAACTTATATCAATGTAATAGAAAAGAATTCTGAAAGATTTTCCGAGAGATTAAGGACATAGAAAGATATAACAGTTATAAAGTGCTTCAAATTTTGAAATTTTGGATTTTGCGCCTAAAAAATGACTCGGATAATTTCAAAAATAACTCTTTTATATAGTTTCATAATCCCTGAAAAAACTTTACTCTTTAAACAAACAACACTATGCATATGCGTTGCATAGTTTTGTTTGTTTAAAGAGTAAAGTTTTTTCAGGGATTATGAGACTATATAAAACAGTTATTTTTACTGTTTTTTCATTTTTCCTAGAATTAATTTTTACAAATTTTGGAGGACTTTTTGCCGGAAAATCCAACCAACCAATCAATCTACAAATTTTGGATAACATTTTATAAAATCTATTATGGTTAGAGGGTTGAAATTCCACATGCTTATATAACACTGTAGCTATCCTGACAGGTCAGCTGCGTCACGTTAAGTGTGACAGTTCAGTTTTGTTTATTTTACTTCCTTTGTGATGAATAAATGATGCTTTTCGAATCAGATTTCAAATATTCTTTCTTTGTACGCCTCACTGATCAGTTTAAGAGCAGTAGAATTAAGTTAATTAGGTGCTGGACGATTTTCTGGCAGGCGCTCTGCACCTGAACACTGGAGTTCAGAGGTGACCCCCGACGGAGGATTAAATTTATTTTCTTTTTGAATAAAATGAAAAGTGCTTCTTATTATTGTGAAATGATATATGCTTTAAACCTACATGTAAAATTTAATTCTCGTAGATTTCAATATTTTTCTGAGGTGGTTATAAGTTCATGATTTATAATAAAGATAAAAATAAAGCACTTTTAAGCATCTTACAAGTTCATCGTTTAAAACTGACAGTAACAAAAATAAATGAAATAATTCCCAATTTACTGACATTTTAAGACAAACTGGAAACTTTTAAAGAAAGATTCGTAAAAATATATCCCGCTGATAAGGATTCTTTTTTCCCGAAAAATACTGCTGGATTTATTGGGTGTTTTCCGAAAATACAGTCAATATTGGCGACAGATTAATTTCAAAATTACTCTCCTAAATCTTTGTTGACATGTGTGATGTGCGGTGTCTGGCAGTTTTCCAAAATATCGTTAACTAAATTAAAAGAGCTTCTAGAGGACCTCAACCTTTAGGAAAAAGACATATAGCTTCAGCTATATTTAGAAAAATAACAACAGAAACTAATACTGAAATGAACTTATATCAATGTAATAGAAAAGATTCCTGAAAGATTTTCCGAGAACTTAACGACATAGAAAGATATAATAGTTATAAAATGCTTCAAATTTCGGATTTTTAGCTCACAGGCTATCAAAGCCTGAGGGCTAATGTGCCCACCAGTTTTGTATGTATGTGTGTATGTACACTGTACAGTCGTGGAAAAAAAAAGTAAACACCCCCTACTAACACATCAACAAATTATCGTAGAAGAAAGTTACTGGTACCGAACGATTGGAAATAAAGTCTACTTTTAAATGATATAGATAAAATTTGCTTAGGAGGCCATTTACATATTAAAACGAACTGTAACTTTGTTTTTTCAATAGCAGTACACAATTTTGACAGCATAAATGAACTCTACACCCTTCAATTAGCCTAAAAACAAATTTTTATGCAATTCGTACCATAACTTTCTGAGAAATTAATTATTTTAAAACGAGCGTATTTTAAGGGCTGTATCCAAAATGAAGTTCAGAACTCGATTGTTAACCGAGAGAGCTCTCATCTTGATCAAGGCACCTTAAGAAGTCAATGAAGCCTGGCAGATTACACGACAGCAGAAGAAATTTCAAAATATCTAGTCACTCCTATTATAGACGGCCCCTTAAACCATAATTTTGCCGTTTTTTAAGCATAATTTGAAAACTACTTGGAAGAAAAATGTGAAATTTTGGATTTCCATAAAGCAGGACTTAATAAATCTAATTCCATCAAAGAAATTGTAGGTTGCAGTTCATAATGTTTTCGAGTATTAATTTCATAAATCATAACTTATATCATAAAGTTATAAAAATTGCAAATTCAGCGTATTTATGTTTGGGTATATTAGTATTATTGCTACACAAAAAATTAGCACATTAGGAGCATAATTTCTGGAGATATAAATAAAAATATGAAAATGTAATTTAACATTAGAAGAACTAAATTTTGAATGCTTATAATTCAAAAACTTATCATTCAAAAGACTTGAAATTCGGTATCTAGGCATAGTTTGAACCGAAGATTTGAAATATCTCGTTAAAATTGGATATTGTCATTGAAAAAAATGACGTTTGGATTCGTTTTAATATGTAGATGGCCCCCTAAGCAAATTTTATATACATCATTTAAAAGTAGATTTTATTTCCAATCGTTCGGTACCAGTAACTTTCTTCTACGATAATTTGTTGAGGAGTTAGTAGGGGGTGTTTACTTTTTATTTTCCACGACTGTACGTACGTAACGCGATAACTCTTGATAGAAATATCCGATTTGCTTCAAATTTTTTTTCTAGATTCATTCTGATAAGGTGTTTCCCTGATTAGTTTTGGGGTTTCATTAGTTAAGTATAAAGAGGGTAACGGGGGGGGTGGGGGATAGTCTAATTTCCCCTTTAATTTAGATAAATGGTTTTTTCATGCAGAATTATTCGATTTGGTTCAAATTTTTTATACCGGTTTATTCTGATAAGGAGCTACCCTGATTAGATTTGGATGTTCATTGGTTAAGTATAAAGGGTGGGAGGGGCTAGTCCCCCCTTAATTTAGATAAATTGGTTTTTCATGCAGAATTATTTTATTTGTTTCAATTTGATATATACTGGTTTATCCCGGTATGGCGCTTCCTTGATTAGATTTGGAGATTCATTGGTTAAGTATAAAAGGGGGCAAAATATCCCCCTTAATTTAGATAAATGGGTTTTCATACAGAATTATCCATTTTTTCCGTTTTTTTTACAAATTATGGTAAGGAGCTTTTCTTCATTAGATTTGAACGTTCATTGGTTAAGTATAAAGGAGGAATGGTGGAGCTGATACACCCCTTAATTTAGCAAAAAGGTTTTTACATGCAGAATTATCTCATTTGCTTCAAATTTGGTATACAGGTTTATTCTGATAAGGTACTTCTCTGATTAGATTTGGAGGTTCATTGGTTAAGTATAAAGAAGGAAAACGGGGGCTAATCCCCCTAGTTTATTTTTTAAGGGGCATTATTCTTTGATATTAGAGTGTAATATACAATTAGTGTGGATAGCCTGTGAGCTCAATGCCATCAGTTTAACTAGGCACTTTTCTTTTTATTGGATTTTGCGCCGAAAAAATGACTCGGATAATTTAAAAAATAACCGTTTTATATGGTATCGTAATCCCTGAATAAACATTACTCTCTAAATTAACAAGACTATGCATATGTGTAAAGTTGTTTAATTTTTCTTGAAATTATTTTTTTACAAATTTTGAATAACGTTTTATAAAATCTATTATGGTTAGAGGGTTGAAATTTCACATGTTTGTATAACTAATCTATTTCTTTAAAACTATCTAAAATTATGAATGTAACTATAATATCAGAGAAAATATATTAGACTATGTTAATTTTTTCGATGATTCTTTTTTTTTATTGTTTCACTAATTTTTTTAACCCTCGGTCGTAAAATGGTGCAGCTGGCCTGCTAGGTCAGTTGCGCCACGTTAAATCTGACAGTTCAGTTTTGTTTATTTTTTTTCCTTTGTGATGAATAAATCATGTTTTTTGAATAAGATTTCAAATATTTTCTCTTTGTACGTCTCACTTAGGGATTACAATCCCGGGATCCCGCTACATTTTTAATCCCGAAAATCCCGAGATTTTGTCTGCGAAATTCCGGGATTTTCGGCATATATCGTCTCTTTTTTTAATGGAACAGTATTCATTTGAAATTAAAAAAAATATATTTATGTACACTTCCACTTTTGGAAAGAAAATCAATTAATTTTTATGAAATTTATTTTTTATTGAAAAATAATACATATCTCAAGTATTTTTTATATATATTTCTAAGCGATTAAATCGTTTAACATGGAAATCTTTTGACTTTCAAACAGATGTAACACGCTCAGCTTATTATTTAGGAAAAATGAAATCATTTGTTTATTTCCATTTCGCAACGTTTAGGAAGCCGGTCGTAGCAGCAACTGGGAATCGCAAAATGAGTTTTCGAACTAGAATTTACTGATAAGCGTCGCATTTGTGTTTAATAGTCATTATTATGTGCTAACTTCTTTGCTTTTCGTTCCTTTATACTTATTTCGCTTTAAACATGTCTAATAAAAAGGATTTTGTAGCTCATAGTAAATATAATGATACATCTTCAGTATGGCACTGCTATTTAACGTCAAAAGATGGGAAAAGTTCAAAATGTAAAAGATGTAGCGTAGTGCTTAAAACATTAGGTGGATTGACTAAGAAGTTGCATAAGCCTTTATCTACGAAACACGGTACTAAAGTTCAGAAAAAATTTAATATAATCTCTCTTCCTTTCACACGTCAAGATTGGATAGAAAATACATTGCTTTCTAAAAAGCGGAAAATAAAGGATTATTTTAACAGTGATAAGGAAGTCACTGGATTTAATTTTATAGCGAATGACAGCTAAAGACGGTTTCTCATTTACCTTCAACTTATTTTAGAAACTTACTTATAGCTAAAGGCTATAATGATTTTCCAAAATCTGCAATATCAATTCGATTTTACTTTTGGCGCATGGACATCTACTACAAACAAGCGATTTATGAATATAAATGTTCTAACTACATGTAAAATTTAACGAATAATTGGAATCTGCAATAATTTTAAAGAAAAATGTACTTTACTGACTTATAGTCGTAAACGGACAAGTAAAAATTAAACACTTACACTAAATTAAAATTGAGTATGCTGCTTCTTTTTTATGTGTGTATGTGTGTGTATTAGATATCGAATAACTTCAAAATAACTTCTTTTTTTTCTTTTTTTTTTTTAAATATACTTCTGGAATTTTTTTTTTTTTTTTTTAAACACTAAAACGATCGAAAATTTTACTTAAGTTTCATAAAAATATTTTACACCAGAATTTTTATTTAAATATGTTTAACATATTTATTTAACATTTTACAATACAGTCAATATTGAAAACAAATTCATTTCAAAATGATTCTACTAAATATCTGTTGACTTGTGCGACGTGTGGTGTCAGGCAGCTTTTCAAATTATCTTTAACTTATTTGAAAAAGTTTCTAAAGGATCTCAACCTCTAGAAAAGAAGACATATCGTTTCAGATATACTATTTAGAAAAATAACAACATAAACTAATTTATATAAATGTAATAAAAGAAGTCTCAAAGATTTTTTGAGAGCTTAACTACGAAGAAAAGTTCGTTATATCCCTAAAGTCTTTTTTTTTTTTTTTCAATTAATAAACATAGACATTTAAGAAAAATTTCCTATAATACATCAATAATATGCATTTTTTAATGGAAAGATACGCATGCGTTCATGCATACGCAAATTAGAAAATTTAACTTATTGAATTTATTTTTCATTTTTAAAATGAATTCGAACTGTAGTATTAATAGAACAAATACGAATGAGTGCAAGGAATAAACAGAATTTTTAAATATTTCTTCTGGATTTCGGGAAGAATTCGCATGTTTTCTAGGAGTACGGATTTTTTTTGTTGAAAAATGAGGAATAAAATTAGTGATAGACAAATTTTTCTGACAGTGAGTGTTAGGGTTTAGAGACCTCTAGTAATATAAGGAAATATATCTATGGTCCATGAACTTTTACGTTTTATATTTATTCGTGTTTTAAGTAAGTTTATTCAAGTATTACTTGAACTGCTTTAGTTTAGCTACTTTAATATTTTCTTTAAGATTTTGTTATCGGAAAACGTATCCTAAAGGATATACAAAGGATATACAGGAGTTTTCTTTCTTTTACACCAAACAAGTGAGACGATTTTTGTTGGCTTTATATAGCATTTTTGAAATTAAAATTGAGATAAACTGCCAGAAAACTATCAATTTACGCTTTGAAACGAGTACAGAACTTTCTAATCCATGAATTAATTTTAAATGCATGAGAAAAATATTTTGTCCTTAAAACGGATTTAATTTTTTTAAAGCTTAAAAAACGAATAATGTTAATGTTGAATTAAAAAAAAATCTCACTACAAATTACAAAACATATCTCATATTAGATTTACAAGCAACAAAAAAATTGTTATTCAATATTTTTTGTGATAATTTAATCTTTGGGTACATTAACACAAAATATAAAGCAAAAAACCTTCTTGTTACAGCGGTCCTCACAATTACGATTGTGCAAGGTCATTGCCAAGTTTATATATGCATGATATATGTTCATATATATGCACCAAACGGTCATATATGCCCCGTGTGTGTCAATATGTATGCCATATTGTAATATTTGCTTCCCATATATATATGTGTGTATATATGACGGCCAAGTAACACAAAACGGTTGGGTCAACGGTAAGAAATGTTCGCTTTCTCGTACGATTGGCCAACGAACCATTTGCCAACAAAGGCTAACAGTGGCACAACCGTTAGAAGCTCTTAGTCCTGCTCAGATACACTCCAAATTGGAATGGCCTCTGTACTTACCTTTTTCCAACCATTTAAAAACTCTACCATTCGCAAACTTAACATTATCCAATGGTTTCCACAACTGCCAGTAATTGGCCAATTACCTGTGCTACCTGGGTTGTCACATACGTCTCATACGTATGTCCTATATAAATACGGCATTTCACCGTATGTGACAACAATTTGCACATAAACTCCATGAGATGTCATACATGTTTTATGATATATGTTCGCGATACTCTCAGAAAAAACTGTAAATTTATGAGCGTTTGCTCTTCAATTTTCACGGGCCTTATTTGATGAAAAACGATCTGATCCATTAAATAAGCGGATTTATCCCTTAGATACTTGCAATCCACATATTTTTACAGTTTTAGCCTATCTGCTAGCAAAAATATGGTACGACCCCATACATTTTCATCTGCTAGGGTGTAACTCTTCGTCATAGGGTGTAACTTTTAGTCGTATTTCGAAAAATAAGGTCACTTAACAGAGGCCGTAACATATTTTTTAACCCGCCAAAAAAGTGATTCAGTGAGGATTATCTAACGTGCTACGGAACAGTAAGTAAAGTGTTATTGTGTTTTAACCCTCCGTCTACCAGACGGGTCCATTGGACCCGACAGGTACATACAAAATATTCATTCAAACCAGAAATTTCTTTAAAATAAACTAAGTATATAAACCAGACAAAAATAAGGTAAATAAATAAGTTAAATAGTTTTAAATAAAAATTCTGGTGTAGAACGTTTTATTAAAACTTGAATAAAATTCCCGGTAGATCTAGGGTTAAACTGTAAAATAACACTATTTATATAACAGATCTTTTTTATGTACATTTACAGAAAGATTTTCAATTTTTTAACTATAATGCATTTGAAGCGATAATGATTAAATATAATTTTAGCGCCAGATAACCTCAAAAATTCAAAAATACAAATAAATAAATTTAAGAATACAAATAAATGACTATGAGTTCATTGATGAGCGTAGCTATGAGTGTTTTCTATGATATAGCTTTTCGAAATTTTCACTATTTTTTCGCTTTGTAATTACAAACTGTATTTTACAACTGCACTTACTGTATTGTCTCAATCAATAATAACGTTACTAGTTTACACAATTTCTCAGATTCGCATAAAATGGACACTGTACATCTGTGCTTTTAGGCATTGGTATGGTGCATGGTCTTTAATCACTTTCACCGACAAGTAATTGTATTGTGCAATATCAGGGATGAGATTTCCGCTTTTTTGCACACCAGTATTTCTTTAGATAAAATGCTATTTTATTTAATCGGGACATTTTTGCGATTTAACAGAACAACATTTTCTCTAAGATTATACTGGTATGCAAAAAAGCGGAAATCTCATCCCTGTACACTATTCAATTTACAACAGAATTTCCGAAAAATTCTATTATTTAAAATAAATAAATACAAGTTTCGGGGATTTAAGCTGTATGTACAAAAAGATTTTCCATACTCTTACAACTAAAACAATAAAACACCATTCTTCTTCGGCAAACGTTTGCCGAGTAAATATACTTTGAAATACTTTTAATTTTCGCGTTTCCTGCATTAACCTTTTAAGGGGAAGTAATTGTGTTTCTCTAATGATAAAGATCCCACCACCCCCCAAGGATGTAACCAATTAAAAACTGACGTTTTGTTTTTGACATTATATTTGTGATTCTTTTAATTTGTAGGTTAAAATCCGAAAAATATATTTCCAGTTCAATATAACGTCGAAATTTCAAACATCGCAAACATAGAAACAAACTTAGATCTCTACGTTTCGATCACATAAAGATGAAATTTTCTTTTGTAACCTCTACACCAGTGGTGTCAAACTGTGGCCCACCGGATACCACTAAAATTTTAAAGAAATAGTCCACAAGTTGAAACGCAGCAATTCGACGATTAGATAAGGCAAAGATAACTAAAATTTTAGTGGTATCCGGCGGGCCAGAGTTTGACACCCATTTCTACACGGATTCTGGGACGACATCTGTCACACTTTAATATGTATTTCTGTATGAGAGGACAGGGTTTCTGTTTGACCTTCACTATTATTCTGAAATTTCTATTTCATATCAGAAATTTAACCCTTTATCTACTGACGGTACTTATAAGTACCATTAAAATAACTTGTTATAAAATTCATTTAATTCATCGATTAGTTGTAATATTTATTAAATTGAGTTATAGATACATTACATTATTTTGTTCCAAAAGCGTTATTGGCTACACAAAACAAATATATTTTTAAAAGGATGATTTCTTTTGCCTTTGAATCTTTTCAGCTTTCTTGGCGTTGAGGGGGTGGGGGGATTTTTCAATTCGGAAATATTTCTATATTTCTATTGTAAGAACTTTATATTTGCACATTTCGTAATTCTACAAAATATTAAGAAAAATATTCAAAATAAAAGATTTGAGTAGGGTTAAAAATATTGCAATCCCTATAAATTCAATACGCAATTCAATGCAAAAATCCCTATAAATTCAAATTTAATGAATCCTTCTAAAATTTATTAAATGATTATGTAAATCTTCTGATGTAGTTTAACCCTCCGTCTACCAGACGGGTCCAATGGGCCCGATGGGTACATTCGAAATATTTATTCTAACCAGAAATTTCTTTAAAATAAACTAAATATCTAAACCAGACAATAATGAGTTAAGTAAATAAGTTCAATAGTTTTAAATAAGAATTCTGATGTGTAATATTTTTATAAAACTTGAGTAAAATTTTCGGTAGTTCTAGGGTTAAAGTGCATTATATCCTGTTTTAAGGAATTGTATCACTGCCCTGTAAAATTACGGTCTCCACAATAATGATGGGCATGGATTTTTTTTTTTTTTTTTTTTTTTTTTTTTTTTTTTTTAACGGTGTATGACTGATATCTCTGCGGCCGGCCTCTGCCCGCAATTTTACAGGGATATTTCTAACAGTGTACATGTGTTGCTCGCTTTGTGTTCATCTTCGAAGGCCCCTATGACAAAGAAGTGCCAAAAATACTTTTGCTTGCATTCTTGTTTAGATTCAAGATCAGAAAATCTCAAGGAAAAAAATTTTATCATGCAAATCTAAAATAAATTGGGCAAAGGCGAATTTTACAACTAAATATTCGAAAAGAAAATAGTTCTGCCTGTTATTGTCGTTTTTAAAAAGCACCGTTGAACTTCATGTGTAGTAATAAAGGAGTAAAAATAAAATATCTGCAGTTCTGTGAGGACTGTTTTACAATGAAACCTCATACACGTATGAGATTATAGTGCATGAGAGGGTTAAATATGTCTGAAATTATTACATATTTATGTGTAACAACAATTTCCCCTATCTAAAGAAAATAGTAGTTAACATTAAAATGTTCATAACAATTCGTTTACAGGGATTAAAATTACTTTTCTTTAGAACGTGTCGAAAATAGCAATTAAGATACACCAGAGAATAAACTGGCTGAATGTTTTCGAGCTAAGCTGTTATTGTATTAAAGACGGCTGTACAAACATTTTTTTTAACAATGTATCACGGATGACAATTATAAAAGGCATATAAAAGATGTATGCCTTGTCTTGCCTATGTTTATGTATTATGTATGACTGCAAAAAATTAGAAAATAACTTAGATGATGGTTTAGCTTCCGTTTTATTTTTACCTTCATGTATGTGTACACATATATAAGATATCCAGCAATTGATGTATTATATTGAAATATAATACATATCAATTGATTAACTGATTATACATTATACTAAGCTAAATTTGTGTTTGTCTAATTCACGTTTCTAGTGCTACAAGTGCTGTTTCGACGATATTTATAGTTTTGCACTGGCAAAATTATTTTGCGAGAACAAAAAGAAAAAAAAAACCTCACGATATTGCTATTTGAAATTTTCGAACTCTTATCATTGCAACCTGAATTGTGAGAGCTGTATAGATGTTTTTCTGCTTATTCTCCACATTTTATCTTTTGAGTTCATACTTTCAAATATTTGCATTCCGAATGATAGCCCATTTCCATAAACAGCTTGATCATTAGGGCCTCATGTTCTCCTCCCAAGTTGCACAGTTTGTTGGCCTATCGTTGGCAGTGTGTAGAAACTGTTGGGACATGATAAGATTGGGAATGATAAGGTTGGCAAATGGTAAATGCGGAGACTTCTCTAATTTGGAGCGTATCTGAGCAGTATTTTAAAGAGAGAACTGTTGGACCACTGCTGGGCCTTCGTTGGCAAATGATACGGCAAGTCGAACATTTCTTTCTGTGGACTAACGTGGAACGACAATTGGGCAATTTTGTCACAACCATTTAGCGCTACTTGGGATATAGCAGTAAAGCTTTTTTTATGACCATCCTATAAGCAGTGGCGCCAACATTTGAAAAATATTGGATGGGCTCAAAACACTTTTAGGGTAAAATGACGTTGTCATTTTGCTTTCTTTGACAGTTTGGGAAAAGTTGATATTTCAAGTTATGATAAGTTAGAATTTTTTTTAGTATAATATAAAGTTGCGATTTTATTTAGTTATATTCTCATGGGGTTTTCATTTTATGGACTATAATATTTGCTATTGTACCATGAATTTGACAACATATTAAAACGCAAAAGACTAGAAAATATTAAAATGGACATGTAATGCATGTATTAATAGTAGTATTTACTTAAACTATGCCGATGATTCAAAATAGATAAAATTTATTGAACTGCTGATAACAGATGTACTTCCAGTTACAGAAAGTATACGAATCAAGTACACTGGTTATCAAAAATTAAGGAAAAGTCACAAAATGCTAATCAAATACGCGAACACTCAAAAGGAAATAATATAATTGAAGTAATTACTATCTCTACAACACAGCTAGTCCATATAACATCTCATTCATGTCACACATGGTCACAAATGTCACAGTCACTACGGTGAATAAAAAAAATAGGAAATTCCATACATCTTATTATGAGTCTCAAATGATCACTATATGTGACTCCACTGAGACGTCACTGTGACTGCTGCTTTGGAACGAGTCACCATGTGACTTTGCAATGTTGTTACATTGTGACTCTCATCTGACTGTCATTTGTAGACTCAATTTCAAAGTCATCGTGAATGCTGCATTGTGATAAGTTACCAAATAATGTCACATTAAAGTCACATGATGACTTTCAGGTGACAGAGAGACTACTGTGAAGTCACCATTGTGCTCTTTTGGGAAAAGTCTCCATGTGACTATAATATGTTATTATTTGGTGACTTATCATAATGCAACGTTCCTGATGACTATGAAATTGAGTCTCAAAATGGCACAATTTAACTACATTGTAAAGTCACCTGGTGACTCGTCACAAAGCAGCAGTCACATTGACTTTTCAGTGGAGTCACATATAGCGATCATTTGAGACTCATAATGAGATGTATGGAATTTCCTATTTTTTTGCTTCACCGTAGTGACTGTGACACTTGTGACCATGTGCGACATGAATGAGATGTTATATGGGCTAGCTGTGTTGTAGAGATAGTAATTACTTGAATTATATTATTTCCTTTTAAGTGTTCGCGTATTTGAAAATTAGCATTTTGTGACTTTTCCTTAATTTTTGATAACCAGTGTACATCTTTTAGATATAGCATTTATTTAAAAAGGGACTGCATGCACATTAAAATATGAAATCTAATTTTTATAAGCCTCCTTTAAAAAGCGTGAAATAAGTAGACATGACTTCTGAAGTGATTTGGAATAGAATAGCTGTTTTCATTTAATATATATATACGCATATATTACATCTTCACTTATAATTGATCGCAGTCTCATGAACTACAAATTTAGCGCGTTTATGAAGAAAAATTAATTCGCGAATATCCAGGAAATTTCTTTTTTGAGAGAAAATTGATTGTACGACTTTTAGGATGAGGGGGAGGGGGATTGCTGGTTGTGTTTTTGGCTCCTATGTGTCCGCTATTGCTATTTTTACAGTATTTTTAAACAAAATAATTTTGTGAACATCAATGAAATAATTTCTTTTCAGCGACTGAAAAATAAATAAGCACGAAAATAGAATAATGAAAATTGGGTGGGCTCTGGCCCCACGGGCCCATATAAATTTGCGCCACTGCCTATAAGTATGCTTGTATGAATGCAGTGCAGAGTAATAAACAGAACAGATAAAATTGCAAAATGTCCAAACGATATAATAGTATTGATTGTTAGTTAAATCTTAATTGTAACGTTATCATAATAAGTTACAGTTTTCTCATTTTTAGTTTCTTCTATCTTTACAAGAAGAAAGTATTGGATTCGGGAAAATTTTCGAGTTCCGGTTTTCGGTGGATTTATACGCTTCAGAATATCCTGAACACGATTTGATATTTTTTAGAAAATGTCTGTCTGTGAGTCTGTGAGTCTGTCTGTATGTGACAGGAATTTTGTGGGGGCTCTATCCTAAGAACTAATGCACGGATTTTTTTTATCAAACTTTAGATTCAGTTACATGTTGGTATAAAATGTTGCTGATTAGGTTTTGATGTATATCGCCCAACAGGCGGCGCTGCTATACTGCATTTTTCACGATTTTCGAGATAGCTCTATCTCAAAAACTAATGTACGAAATTTAACCAAACTTCATATTCTGTTGCACTTTCACATAAAAAGACCCTTTAGAATCCTTATGATTGGCATAGATTGTCATTTAATTTTGGCTCTGTGGTGGCGAATTTTGAAATAGTAACATGTTTGAGATAGAAGAAAGTTTTGGGATTGTCACATCCGACTAGTTAGAATTGGATTATATGATTTTATAGTCTCTTGTTTTAGTTTGCTCTAATAACTAGTAATTTCTTTTGAATTTACCAATAATAAATAAATTGTGTTTCATAAACATTAACAGATTATTTCATAGGTATGTCCATCGTCTTTGAAATCTAAGAAATTCTAGAACTGCTCTCCCAAGAGAAAACGCTTATAAAATTAGTTTCAAATTAATTTAATAGATCAATCAATTGGTACACTTGCTTTACTATTTAGTATACATTTTCTTTTGAAGAGTGTATTCCACAAAATTTAGTTGCAAAGTAAATCTTTTTTATCAAACACCTTTATTAAATGCGAGCTAATATTTGATCAGCTATTTACTCCATGACATTCTTATATCTTTATGCTGTTTTCTTTCCCTCTGGTGCATCTTAAAAAAAAAAATAAATAAAATAAGTTCAAAGGAAATAATCTTACGAATCGAGTTCCGGTGAGTATAGTAAGGTCATTTAAAACTTCCGTTAGAGCTTGGGAAAATACAAATGAATCATATAATTTAAAAGGAGTTTGTATACTTGCAACACCCGTTAATTAAAAAGGTACTTCCGATATAACGTTGAAGATAAATCTAATTTCTGAATTGACATCCGTCAAAACGCTTATATATATAGCGACCAAACTGCCGATATATTCAATTGTAAAATAAAATGATTTTTCAGTGACTGACAATTTGGAGAGTAAGAGCAACGCTTTTTAAACACTTCCTCTGGAAAGACGTGATACGCACATCCAGATGTTAAAGTGAAAAAGTTGCATAGCTGCCAAGTCTGTTCCACTACTTTGTAAAAGTAATCTTCGTCTTATTTAATAACAGAAATTCTGCGATTAAATAAAAAACAGATTACCGTGTAAACAATGTAATAGTACGATACTTGTCAGCCTGACAACTAAATCACAAAAACATCTTTTGCATTTGTCTTTTCAGGAAAGTGGTTAAATCATAAAAAAAGTTCCTTATACATTTTTTATTATTATTTTCCTAAGGATGTAATCAAAATATTTTATAATTCTGTTTTGAGCTTAAAATGTTAGATTAAGTTAAATTCGACTGTATCGTAGTTGAAATCTTTGATTTTGATGACAGAAATTCAGTGATTAAACAAGAATGTTACTCTGAAAGGATAGTGATATGTCAGCTATAAAACTAACTCCCAAAAACGTTTTGAAGTACATGGCATGTCTTTTCAGGCAAGCAGTAAAATCATAATAAAAGGTCTTTATACATTTTTTAATTATTTATCTAAGGATATAATAAATGTATTTTATAATTGAAGCGTTCGGGGGAATAACGTACATAAGCCACATTTTGCTTGGTTCGAGAAAAACAGTTTTAAAGGATTTATTGAAATCCTGAAATCAGGTATTGGTTGTTTGATGGATGAATCCATAGAATAATAGAGTAGCAGGCAATTGCGCATTGTGTCGTTATAAAAAGAATTAAAACTATTTTTTATAACAAATTTAGTAACGAATGTTTATAAAAAAAATGTGGTTTATAACCTTCTTCTTTCAAATTAACCTATACATTTTTTAGATGCAAAAAGGACCTTTGGCTTTCTAGCAAGCGTAAAAAACGGAGTGATTTTTTTCATAGTCGAGTTCGGCGTCAACACCAAATGAATGTATTGCAACCAGGTCTCGAAATGGAAAAATCCACGATCCGGAACGCTATTTCAAAATTATTGTCGACTATTTTTTTTTTTTTTTTTTTTTTTTGAAAGGTCAATAAAGTCTCGATTACCCGATTTTCCGCTTTAACCGAGTTATTTTCTTCTGATGGGCTGATAGCTTCTATTATTATGAAACACTTTATTTATAATGGCTGTTTCATAACAATAGAAGCCATCAGTCCATCAGAAAAAAATGATCCATTCCAAAGGTATAAGTTCGATTGAAAAAAAAAAAAACTATTTAATACTTTGAGCAGAAAGAAGAGGCTACACCTACACTAATAGAATCATATAGCTGCCAATTTGTACTGATTTGCTACCTCTAAAATTGAATACGACGTTTTTCCATGTTTAATCGTTGGTAATTGTTAGATTTCGGCGATTGAATTAGGCAAAATTTACTGGGAAGTTTTAGTGGTAAGGAAAAATTTTTAGAAATTGGTAGCTATGCAGTAGCCTAATACTGCAGAAAAAAAAAAACTGCAGCAAAATTGACATTCAACAAACAAAAAACTATCAAGGTTTTTTTTAAATAAACAGTTTCATTCCCCGTATTTCTTAAAAGCAACGGAAATGTACACAGACCTGCCAACTTTTGAAAATGAGAAATCGTAGCACAGAATATTGAAATTAATCTGGAGGTTGGTTGGTTGTTTTTTCGTGTTTCGGAGCCATCTTTTGACATTCGTAAAGGAATAAGTTTTCAGTCTTTCAACTCAATATAGTAATTTTTTTCCTCTGAAAATTTTTATACGATATTTAAAGTTTCTTCTCGTTTTGTAGCATTTTTTTTTGCATTTGTAAAAGAAGACTGGTTCCAATTTTTTAGCCCAGTGCAGTAAATTTTGACAAAATTCTCGAATTTTTTTTCCCGCGACCATTTCAGGATATTCACAATTTTTCCCCATAATCGTAATTCACATTTTTCTATCACGATTCTTTGCTGAAATCTGCACTTTTTACCATGAACTTTTGACGAATTTTATGTTTTTTACCACACAAAATTGAAATGTTTAATAATAATTCGTAAATTGAAATGTTTAATAATAAATAGTACAAATTGTGCGATTTTGCACACTATTTCAAATCTTGCCCCTCAAAGATTGCCACCCGCCCCTCCAGAAATTCTTAAAATGGCATCCCTGTTTCTAAGGAAGGGAATTCCTGTATAAATATTTACAGAAACACGATTCACTTGTGGCTGATATACATAAAGAGGGTTTTATGTTAAGAAGTTTGTTTTGCAGACCAGATTTTTTTTTTTCCCATGAGCATTTCTTAATGTCCGAATTTTCGGATTAATGACAAATTTTTTAAAACTTTCGGAAATGAATACTTTGAAACTTTGGAACAGAATCATTCCTGAAAAATATGCTACGCGGGATAAAAATCGCAATTAGAAACAAAAAATGAATTTTTTTGTTTTTTGCAAGAAATCGTAGTTTAAGACCGATTTTCGTAGCATCGTAGTTTATAGGTCCAAATCGTAGCAACTACGATTTTTTCGTAGCAGTTGGCAGGTCTGTGTACATCCAAGAAAAGTTACTAGTACCATAAAAATGAATGAATTAAGTGAAAATTTATATTTCATCTCCTTAGTGGGCGATGATTTGTGTAAATCCGGTTTATACGTGTTTTTTGCTTATCCGAGGTGAGCTTGGTCCCTGTTAACTCGGATAATCGGGACTTTACTGTATATAGCAAATTTATATTTAGCCGTACAAAAACCTATTTAAAAAAAAATGCATTCAAGATTCTAAATAATTAGAAAAAAAACGTTACAGAGAGCATAGTAAGCTATATGTATGAAACTGTAACAATATTTTTAAATAATTCCACGAACCGGAGCAATATTTTCCATACTTTCACAAACCGGAACAATATTTGTCACAATTTCACGAACCGGAACATCGTTCTGGTTTCCTCCGGTACATTTCGAGCCCTGATTGAAACGGAATTTTTTGGGAAAAAACATGAATTGCAGTTAAAATATTAGGCGTTATTTTTTAGATGAATATTGAATGCTTACGCACACGCGCCTATTTTTGTAACGTTAGCACACGCGTGGAATAAATCTCACTCCACTTTGTATTCCATTATATTTTTGGCTAAATGCATTTTAAAAGCAAATCAACTGCTCTATATTGTAAAATGCATCAATACTATTTCTTTTAGGGAAAAAATCATGCTTTTCATATTTATTTTCAGATTTTGTAGCAGTTTCTGTAAAAATAACGTTTTTTTCTCTAGAAAATATGCAAAAGATTTGTTTTACACCTTAAAAATAAATTATTTCACAAAATTTATATTAATTATATTTAATACCCTTTCATCAATATATACAAGTTACAAGTAGTTTTTATGTTAGTCTTTCATTAAAGTTATTTTAGTGTGTGTTAATCCCGTAAGAAATGAGCGCATCGAAATGAAACATTTGTACACGCGCTGGATTATTTTATCCCAAGAGCCATATTTCTCCCCTGCTAGTGAACAAAGAAAAGACATTCCTTCACTCACCCCTTCTTGACCTTGGCAGGTACAAGGCAGGTCAGAAGCGCTTTCAAAAAATTTATCCTTTTTTCGAAGAAAAAATGTGATTGGGCGAGATTTATCCCAGCACGTGTGCTTAGGGATAATAGAGGGTTTTTTAAAAAACTATTTACTTTTATACTTAATTTTTTAATTAAGTATAAAAGAACGCACTAATAACTTCGTGATTTTATTTATTTATTTATTTATTTACTTTTCCATAATTACAGAATTTTAGTTAGAAAAGTTTAGAAATAAGAGTGGCCATATATTACCCTCACCCTTAAATTAAATAGTAATAATAATGATAATAATAAATGTGTATCTCTTATTTTATAAGTTAATATGACAATATTGAAATCCTTAAGAAAAAAAATACAAAAATAATACTAACAGAGCAACGGTACCAAACCAAATTGATTTATTGTGTTTAATTGCTTCCGCGATAAGTAAGGAACGATGCATTTCTTTATGGCTAGATTCTACTTTATGACGTTAAGCTTTTACTCTAATAAAATTTGTCGGTCATATTTCATCAGGGAAATGATATTATTCACTACGTACTTATCAGATTAGAAAAGGCAAATGACAAATATTTTCCTGCAAAAGTTAAAAATTCAATGTGAATTTGCATTTGGTACATTTATACACTATATAGCCGGATACTTTCAATTTTAGACATTTTGACGAATATTTAAAGATATACTTGTCAGATTCTTCTAGAACTTCAGAATTATAAAGAATATGTTTGACTTCATATTTACGAACGCCGATAATACGAACGCCGAACGAAGGACAATTAGGAAGCCAACAAAAAATAAAAAACAATAATAATATGTGGTATCAACCTGTAAAATAAAATGCCCGAAATGATCTATCGCAACAGCATATAAATATACGGACATTGTACCACATGTGTCCTGATTTGTGTAAGAATAGCACGTATATAGATATATCGATTATGTTTTAAATTTCAAAAAATTCTTGAATGTTTTTAGCTTATATCATGAAGGGTTTTCAACCAAATTTAACGTCAGTTTCAGAAAAATTAGGAAAATGTAGTAGAATATATATAGTGCAATTGGAATATAAATGTATTTGATGAGATATGAGCAGCTGTATGAAATAATTTTTATCTGCGCATTCGCGAACGATAACAAAGATATTTTTACATATTAAAATAACTAAACATTGTTTAACGTCTGATATATAAAATTAAAAAAATAGAATTACAGTGAAACCTCTCTAAGGAGACCACTTATTAGACCAAAAAAAATCGGTCTTTCAGAGAGGTGGTCTCTGAATAGAGGTGATAGGTAAAGCAAAGTTTCATACTGCAAAAAAAATATATTATTGAATTAGCTTATTATATTTCAAGTCTATACAGTTTTAAAGGAGTTAATTGTAGTTTACTTTGATTTTAACAATTTCTCATTAACAATTTTTGTTTCTAAACATTCTTTGATCTATTTAGTATCATCTCTAACAGGTATCCAACTTTCTATCAATCTGTTGATTTCAACAAGTGTTTCTTGACATGAAATAGAAGCTTTAACTGGCGGAAGCTCGTCGTCTGAGTCAGAATTAGCTCCTAAAATAGATTTTTAAAAACTCGATTGTAGTATCATTCATTTTTATAAATGATTGTAGAATTTATTTTGTAATATAAAAATTTTAAAGGCTTAACTTTGTCGAGATTTTCTGTTATACGATTCTCCCAATCTTCATATAAATCATCATAAAACTCTAGAGCTTCCTCATTTTCATGTGATTTGGGGTCATAATCAACTTTAGCTGCTTTTGATAGCTGGATCACTTCATTTTCTAAGGCACTGATATCATCAATGGATTTTTCTGTGGATACATTGTCAAACAATTGACAATTGTTTGTGTTTTTACGTTATCCCATGCACATTTTACATACATCAATTACATTAATGGATTTCACAATGTCGGATGCATTTTTGGTCTCACCCATTAGCGAAATGAGCTTTCGTAAAACAAAACGTCTGTATTCCAGCTTGAAACAATGAATAATTCCATTATCTAACGGCTGAATTTTGGATGTCATGTTAAGACGTTGGGAGGGAGAAATTGGAGTTTCACACTTTTCAGTTGTGCATCATACAAGGGACATGGAACATTATCCAAAATAAGAATAATGTTCCTAACCTATTTGGTCATCTTTTTGTCAAAGTCGTGTAACCAATTTTCAAAAATGGTGGATGTCATCCACGCCTTTCTGTTAAATAGATTTCCAAATCACTCCTGTTTTTGTCTCATCAACATTTTTAAATCAATGAGGCTTTTGAGCCTTCCATATTATGATTGTTCTTTCTTTCTCTCCAGCGACATTTCCACAAAGGGCCACAGTAAGTCGCTTTTTGGACTGTTTCCCTTCTTTTGCTTCATCTGTTTTCTCCATAAGAGTTTTAGTGGGCGAAGCACGGAAGAATAATCCAGTCTCATTCAACAGTAGAAATGTTACGATCTGAATATCACGCGAGAATCAATGGAAGACGAGATTTCCACTCCATTAACGCCTCTTCATATACATCAGCCAATTCTCCACAAATAGATTTGAAGACAATGTTTTTTCTGTGGCAAAACTTCTCCAACCACCCATTGCTTGCACAAATTGATTGCAATTGCTTGCAAATCTTTTTCCCCTACAGCTTCTGCAATTTGAATGGCCTTCTCTTTCAACAAAGTCCCACCCAATGAATGGGATATTTTTTTGACATTGCACACTTAAACCACTTCGGTACAGCTTCGTTAAGCTCGCTAAAGTTTTCCTTCCTTTTTCTTTTAATTCCGCAAGATTTGAATTCCTCATACTCTTTTAACAGAATTTTTTTTGTTTTTCAACGTATTGTTTATTTAAGTTTTGCTACAATTAAACTGTGTCGCCAATTTCCTCTTTGATGTTCCATTCTCGTGTTCTGTTAAAATTTTCACTTTGTCACCCAAAGTTAACACAATTCTTTCAGGCATCATCTAAATTGGTATACTGAGCACACAGCAAGAAAAATACGATATGCACTTCGATGCGAATATGCACTGTGTTATAATTTCCACTGTTAAACAAACATTAGGTGATAAGAACAAGTGGCAATCTTTCCAAGGAAAGCAACATAATTGAAACAAACTAGAATTTGGACCACCTTCCACTCTCCTTTTTGAAAAAGACTCCTGCACTTTACAAGTGTCTGTTACTCGGGCAATTCCAGGAAGGGGGACAATAGCCCTTCTCCCACCAACACCAGCTATCCTTACGTAACCATAGTGACATTAAATACGATAATGCACTAGAACCAGTTTTTTCCTCCTAAACGGGGGGGGGAGGGGGTGGGGGGGGAGAAAATTACCTAGATTCCTCAGGTCTAAGGAAGTAGGCTTAGCTGAGCGTGTTTTCCGGAGAGAAGTGGAATTAGATTTTCCCATGCAAAGGAAAGTAATCCTACTCTTCGACTGAAAAGTTGAAAAGTGGTCTTTCAAGGAGGGAGACGGGAAATAGTGGTCCTTTAATGGAGGAAAATTAACATTGAGCCTTTAGCCAAAAATTATAGTCCATAAATAAACGGTCTGTTTGAGAGGTGGTCTCCTTATAGAGGTGGTCTTTCAGGAAGGTTTCACTGTAGGGGAGGTTTCACTGTTCTGAATTGTTCTTATTTACACGATACTTGATTATAACTCTTTTCCACACAAATATGCGTATGTGTGTATAATAGAAATCAATTTCAGATGAACAGTATCGTTTATAAAATGATATCCTTGTGAACCGTTTATATTAAAATAACAGTGATAATTGACTTAAAATGACGTCTTTTTTCGGAATATGGGTATCTTTCGTTTATTTTCATTTATTATATCGATTTTCAGCCTTAAAAGTTCAAACATTTAGTATTTTAATAATAATAAAAAAAAAGATATTTTAAAGTGAAAAAAAAAATCTTATTGATTATTTATCTCTGTAGCAAAAGAAAAAGAGGTGAAAATGAGAAAAAAAAAATCTGCCACAAAAAGGCACATTCGAAATTCTATAGAATAAATACAAAATAAAACCTAAAAACTTTTCATATATATGCGAGGGGGAAAAAGAAATCACTTATCAACTTTTGGTAATATTTTCGTCGGCATAGCCAAAAATACGGGAAAAAGTGATATTGCCAGAAAAAATAATTCATCGCCTTGCTAAATTTAATGTAGGTAAGTGTCTTGCTTCATCTAGGATTCAGCCAAGAGTTTATATAGAAAAAAAGGAACAAAAAATAAATAACACTCATTAGCACTGTATCACAAACTTTTAATCCGTTAAGTATTGTTGTACTGTATTTACAACTGACCAATGTGCAAGTCATATATAGGCAGCAGTTGTATAGGCTTTTGTCCCATCAAAAATTGCTTAAGTGATTTATTTTCCCCTCACATTGTTACGGCGTAAATGCCCTCAAATTTATTTGTTTATAATTTAACTCTGTTTATCTTTCATATTGCGAAATATAATTATAAAACTGATTTCTTTTGACAGAAAAAATCTAATCTGTTTATCTAAATTGTTTATAACCCTGAATCAATATTTATGAGTAACATTATGATTTCAAGGTCATGTAATATAGATTTATTTACTTTATAATAATTTTGAATTGATGGTGATTTATTAGTTTTATAATTACTTGGATGTCATTTAAATGAATATTATAGCTATTTAGAAGATTTATAACTGCATATTGTAATTTTTATTTTGATGTTTATTTTATATAATATGTATCATTTTTAAAATGGTCAGTCTTGACTCTGTAACCAAGCAGAGAACATGTAACATGTCCTGACTCTGTAATCAGAGATGCCAATTGTTAAATCATGGCTCTGTTTAATACAGAGTGTATAGTGGAAGTCCTGACTCTGCAACCAAGCAGAGAACACATTTTTTTTTTGTATTGGCTCTGTTAAATACGGAGAATTACTATTATGGAACAATTATTAACTTCTAATGATGAATAGAATTTACATACTATTTCAGTTTTATTTAATAAACTATTTAACCTAATTGCTCTCCCATCTCACTTGGATTTTGAAAATTTATTTGTCAGATGAATTTCGGCGCCAACATTTATTTTGGTGCCGAGTAACCCGCGAAACATTTTTTGGAAATAATAGTGAGCTATTGTGAAAGAGATTTGTGATTAACAACTGTGATTTATTTTTCAACATGTGATTAGTGTGTGATTTATATTTCAACCTGTGATTAGTGTGGAATTATTATTGTGCCATTTGGATTACGACATGCCATCTACATTACCTGGAATTAACAGGTAAGAAAATATTTTTTTCATTTTCTATGAATGGTTAATGTTTTAAAATAAGAATTATTCTTTATTTAAAATGGAAAATCTTGAAAAGCTGAAAGCAAAACGTTCTGTTGAACGAACGAGTTTCACGAAATTAATTACAAAATTAGAAACATTATTAAATGATGACATTGATAATACGAAAACCGATGAATTATTAGAGCTTCAAGAAATATTTCTCTTAAAAGAAACGGCTTTCCAAAGTTTGAATCGTGATATTGAAGCTCAAATATCCGACTTAAAAGAATATGAAAAGGACATTGCTAATAGTGAAAAGTACACTGACCAATTGATCAGTGCTAAATTTAAAATTAAAAATAGATTAAGAAAATGTAAAAAGGATAATGTTTCTATGATAGCAACTAGTCGTGTAAATTCATTGAATGGTTCTGCTAGTGGAACAGAAACGAGTTCTGCCATGAAATTGCCTAAATTAAATGTTCCAAAATTTTCTGGTGAAATCGAAGAATGGGTCGAATTTTTTAACTGTTTTGAAACATCGATACACCAGAATAAATCACTATCTAAGATAGAAAAATTCGCTTATCTAAAATCCTTGTTATGTAATCGGGCCTATAATGTGGTAGAAGGGTTTCCTTTGACAGAACAAAATTATGATACTTGTATTGATTTATTAAAGGACCGTTTTGGTAAGGTTGATGTTATTATTAATAAACACATGACTAATTTATTAAATATGGAACCAGTTAAAATTTGTTCAAATTTAAATGCATTAAGAAGATTGCATGACATGTGCGAAGTTAATATTAGAAGTTTAAGAAATTTGGGGGTAACATCCAGTTCTTATGGACAATTGCTAAATCCTATTTTGCTAAAGCTATTGCCCCATGAATTAGTGATTGAATATCATAGAAAACGTGATACTAGCAAAGAGTCAGATGTAACCGATCTAATTGCCTTTCTGAAATGTGAAATAGAATGTAGAGAAAAGGCTTTGTCAATGACAAGTTCTAAAAATGATGCATCCTCTTCTTTTGTACATAAAAATAAAACTGAATTTTGTGAAAAGAAAACATCAAATAAATATCAACATGCTAATACCTTAAATGCCACTATTAATGTTTTTTGTGTATTTTGCAAAGGTAATGATCATTTATCTTCCGAGTGTAAAAATTTAGCTGATGATAAGAAAAGATTAATGTTACGTAAGGAGGGTAGATGTTACAAATGCTTTTTGAAATCGCATTTATCTTCGCAATGCCGCATAAAATTAAAGCCATGTCTAAATTGTAAAAGCACTGAACATAACAAATTATTTTGCTTTAAGAAAAGTTTGAAACCGGAAATTAATGAAAATAAAAATCAAACAGTTGTATCTAATTCTCATTGTAATTTTAGAAATTCTAAGCATGCTGTTTTATTGCAAACATGTTGTGTAACTGCTCAAGGTAATTCTAAATCAAAGGTAGTTCGATTATTACTTGATTCTGCAAGCGAAAAAAGCTTCATAACAAAAGCATTAGCTCGTGAATTAAATTTGCCTGTTTTAAGAAAAGAACATTTAACTGTATTCGCTTTTGGCATGGATCAAGGTCGCGAAGAAGAATATGATGTTTTTAAAATTAAATTGCGAAGTAAAATGAATTATCATCGTTTTATAGATGTTGAGGTGCTAGCTACCGATTTGATAAGTGCAACAACATTGAAGGTTCCCAATTCTGACCCTCTAGTTATAAAATACATTGAAAGTAAAAGATGGAGGTTAGCCGACCCTACGCCCGAGGAATCCGAAGTACAAATTTTACTTGGAGCTGATTATTTCTGGAATGTTCAGAGAGGTGTCGTTGAAGAAATTAATGACCATTTATATGTAGCTAATACACTTTTTGGGTACACAATAGTGGGAAAAATAAACTCTAAAGGTAACGAAACAGTTAATGCTCATCTTGTATCTGTTAATGAAATAGAAAATTTTAATTTGCAAAAGTTTTGGAAACTAGAGTCTTTGGGTATTTGTGATAGTAAAAATGAATTATTTTCACAAAAGGATTTAGATGCTCTTGATTTATTTAATGATAATTTAAATTTTGTAAATGGAAGATATGAAACTAAACTTTTGTGGAAAGTAAATAAAAATGAATTGGAATCCAATTTTGATGTAGCTAAACATAGACTTTGGGGATTAAAATCAAAATTGTGCAAAAATGAATGGTTACTTAAGGAATATGAGAAAATATTAAATGAACAATGTGGTTTGGGTATAATTGAAGAATGTGAGTTTAATAAAGATGAAATAAACACGTATTACATGCCTCACAGACCAGTAATAAGGGAAGATAAATCGACAACTAAAGTAAGAATTGTTTTTGATGCGTCATCCAAAGATAAGGGGGCAAAATCGTTAAACGAGTGCTTATTTCCTGGGCCCAATCTAAATCCTAACATATTGGACATTATTTTAAAATTCCGTCTCCACAAAATTGCTTTCTTGGCCGATATAGAAAAGGCATTCTTGCAAATCCAGATACAACAAGAAGATAGAAATTTTTTGAGGTTCCTGTGGTTTGACAATATCACTAGTAACAATCCCATTTTGAAGGTTTTTCGCATGACCCGTGTAACTTTTGGTGTAACAACTTCACCCTTTTTCCTTTCTGCAACCATCAAACATCACATTGAGGGGTATAAAGATTTGTTTGGAAAAATAGTTAATATGCTGGATACTTCCTTATACGTTGATGACCTGTTTCATGGAGCTGATTCAGTAAATGAAGCTTTTGTTTTATCAAACGGTGCAGAGAAGATATTGAGTGAGGCCAATATGAAACTCAGAAAATTTAAAACCAATTCTTCCGATTTAAAATTTTTATGGAAGGAACATGGAATAAACTTTGAGGAAGACACTCTTGAACAAAATCTTTCGAAGGTATTGGGAATTATATGGATAACAGAAAGTGACACCTTGAAAATAGACATACAACCACTTTTAGTAGAATTTGACCATAAAATTATTACCAAACGTATTGTTTTACAAACTGTGGCAAAAATTTATGATCCTATTGGACTCATTTCCCCTTTCGTGATAAGAATTAAATTTTTAATGCAAGAACTCTGGGAACATGGAATTGACTGGGATTCTACATTACCAGATTCTTTAAGTGGAAAATTCAGAAAATGGCATAATGAAATAAAAGACTTGGTAAATTTTGAAATTCTTAGAAAATATTTTGTAACTATCCCAAAATTAAATCCTGAAACCGCTCAACTTTTCATATTTTCTGATGCTAGTTTAAAGGGGTATGGGTCAGTGGCTTATTTACGTGATTCTTCTTCTTGTGAAACTTCATTTGTAATAGCAAAGT
The DNA here is from genome assembly GCA_963932465.1 of Maratus speciosus. Classification (NCBI taxonomy): domain Eukaryota; kingdom Metazoa; phylum Arthropoda; class Arachnida; order Araneae; family Salticidae; genus Maratus; species Maratus speciosus. Next base: position 89,208,036 of record OZ010786.1, on the reverse strand, counting down.
CGAGAGTAGCGCCTCTCAAGAAAATTACATTGCCGCGCATCGAACTCCTTGGAGCACTTACGGCTGCAAGATTAGCGAATTATTTAAAGGAAATATTTAAAATTGTGAATGAAAATATATTTTGTCTAAGTGACTCCCAAATTACCTTGCACTGGATTAAAGGAAGTGCTAACAACTGGAAGCCCTTTGTGGCAAACCGCGTACGCGAAATTCAGGAACTTGTTGCTCCTGTACAATGGAAATTTTGTAAAGGAAAGGAAAATCCTGCAGATGTTCTCTCTCGTGGTTGCTCTGCATCTGAATTGATTAATAACGAGGTATGGTTACATGGTCCTAGCTGGCTGAAGGAAGAATCGTTACCAGTATTTCCCCCTGAAACTCAACCCAATCTACCTGATGAAGAGGTCTTGCAAGAACAACGTAAAACGCTTGTTTGCTCCATATCCCAAAATATTCCAGAATTTGAGCTTTTATTTAAATTTTCATCCTGGTCTAAATTAAAACGAATTACGGCTTGGTGCCTCAGATTCATCAAAAATAGTAAATGCCCATCTGAACGAGTCTATGGTTTTTTGACTGTTCCAGAACTTGAAAGGGCAACAAATGCTATTGTGAAATTAATTCAAAACCATGAATTCGGAGACGAACTGAAAATTCTAAAATCCAGAAAGATCCTAAATTCTAAAAGCAAACTCCTTCCTTTACATCCATTTCTTGACGAAAATGATATTCTTCGTGTTGGAGGTAGGCTAAAAAATGCAAACTTGTCTGAATATCAAAAACATCAAATCATTCTCCCTAAAAGGCATCATGTTACAGACTTGATAATAAAGTATTTTCATGAGAAACATCCTCATAGCGGGACTCAATTGACAATTTCAGCAATTCGACAAAAATTTTGGATAATTAATGCTAAAGAAGCTGTGAAAAGAGAAATAAGGAAATGTATGAAATGTTTCCGAAATTCATCACACCTTTCATCTCAGTTGATGGGAAATCTGCCATCAGCACGCGTGACACAAGCTCGAGTATTTTCAAGAGTAGGAGTCGACTTAGCCGGCCCCTTTTTGATCAAACCTCGTAAGGGACGTGGTGTGAAACCCTTTAAACATTATGTTTGTCTGTATGTTTGTTTCGTAACAAAAGCTATCCATCTTGAGTTAGTCACTGATCTTACAACTGAAACCTTTCTAGCCTCATTGAAAAGATTCGTGGCTCGACGTGGAAAACCTCTAGAAATATTTTCCGACAGAGGTACAAATTTTGTAGGGGCAGACCGCGAAATAAAGAGAATGATGTCTCTAATTGCTTCTGATGAAAAATTGCACAAGTATCTTACTGACGAAATGATAGTATGGAAATTCAACCCACCTTCCGCCTCTCACTTTGGAGGCCTTTGGGAAGCGGGAATAAAACAAATGAAAAATCATTTGAAGAGAACAATTGGTGATCAGATTTTAACTTATGAAGAATTTTTGACCTTAATTGCACAAATTGAGTCATGCTTAAATTCAAGACCGCTTGTCGCTGAGTCTTCTGATCCAAATGACTTTACGGCTCTGACGCCAGGACATTTTATTATAGGAGCACCCTTGACCTCCTTACCTGAGCCTGATATCTCCTCTACCTATGTAACTCCTTTGGAACGTTGGAAATTGCTACAAAAGATTTTCCAAAGTTTTTGGAAAAGGTGGTCGTCAGACTATCTCTCACAATTGCAGCAACGTACAAAGTGGTTTAGAAGCAACCCGAACTTAAAAATCAATGACTTGGTGTTGATAAAGGAAGAAAACCAGCCCCCATTAAGGTGGAAATTGGGCAGAATAATTGAACTATTTCCTGGGGATGATAATATTGTTCGTGTTGTCAAATTAAAGACTTCTACTGGTGAACTGAAACGCCCTATCACAAAATTGTCTCCTCTACCGATGGACATTTAATATAATAGAATTTTACTTTATTTTAACTAACTTTATTATTATTATTTTTTTCTATGTCTAATTTTTGTAACTTTCTGAACTATTTTGTATATTAATGTCTTTTTCTATTTTTAGTTGTTCCAGAAACTGTTTTTTATAGAAGTAGTAGGATTTAATTGCATTTCATTTTAGTTATACTTAACATTTAAGGTAATATTTTAAATTTGTATTTAATATTTGATTATTTAGTATGTGATAGTGGAAATTTGGTAAGTTATAATTGTTCGATGAACTCCGTTCATGGAGGCGGAGGATGTTACGGCGTAAATGCCCTCAAATTTATTTGTTTATAATTTAACTCTGTTTATCTTTCATATTGCGAAATATAATTATAAAACTGATTTCTTTTGACAGAAAAAATCTAATCTGTTTATCTAAATTGTTTATAACCCTGAATCAATATTTATGAGTAACATTATGATTTCAAGGTCATGTAATATAGATTTATTTACTTTATAATAATTTTGAATTGATGGTGATTTATTAGTTTTATAATTACTTGGATGTCATTTAAATGAATATTATAGCTATTTAGAAGATTTATAACTGCATATTGTAATTTTTATTTTGATGTTTATTTTATATAATATGTATCATTTTTAAAATGGTCAGTCTTGACTCTGTAACCAAGCAGAGAACATGTAACATGTCCTGACTCTGTAATCAGAGATGCCAATTGTTAAATCATGGCTCTGTTTAATACAGAGTGTATAGTGGAAGTCCTGACTCTGCAACCAAGCAGAGAACACATTTTTTTTTTGTATTGGCTCTGTTAAATACGGAGAATTACTATTATGGAACAATTATTAACTTCTAATGATGAATAGAATTTACATACTATTTCAGTTTTATTTAATAAACTATTTAACCTAATTGCTCTCCCATCTCACTTGGATTTTGAAAATTTATTTGTCAGATGAATTTCGGCGCCAACACACATATATAAAAAATTTTTGAGTTTCTTTTACTTTCTAATAACTTTATGGAATTTCTAACGTGGCAGATTTTTTTCATTTTTTCCTGATTTTCTTTTGTTATAGGTAAACGGTAATAAGAATCTTTTCTCCTTTAGGTGAAATTTTTATTAAATTAAAAAATATATAAGAGAGTTGGCTACTATAATATTTTTAAAAAGCAAATTATTTAAAGCTTTCTTTTAAGCATATTAACTTTTAAATTAAATGAAAACAAGTATCTTACCTTTGAAAAAAAGCTGTTTTATCTTATTTATGTATAACCTAATTAGTAAATAAAGAAAAATATCAAGATGAAAATTTTTACCTTTAGAAGCTCAAAACAAGCAATCAGGATAAAATGGGTCATTTTGAACTAATCATGTACTCTGAAGACTATAAATAATTAATCCAATGCTGTAACCAATTAGCCTGAAAGAAATGCTTTACAAAAATATAAATAAATAATATATTAGGGGTGGTCCACTGTACCCCGATCTGCCGTAATAGAGCTTTCCCACATACACATATTTTGTATGGAAAAGGGTAAAAATCAAGTATTATTGGAAATGAAATAAACATTATAATAATAAGAAAAGATCGATCTCAAGCGATTACATCCGCTGCTACAATTTAAACTGTCTCGATAATTAGAAATTGTACTCACTTTCCTCTTCTTGAAGAGTCTTCAATTTTAAATCAATGTTTTGGTTTCGACTGTGTACGCGAAATGATACACTGACAAAGCGTTATAGGCGACGGCTAGAGAAAGCTACGAGAATTTTCATTAAAAAAAATGTGAAATATTTTCTCCTTAAAAAATCTTACCTTATTACGAAAAACAATGAAATAAAATACATATAATTACAAAATACTTCCCCTTTTTAAAACATGAATCTAAGTAATTTTTTGACCAAATGCAGAAATGTGAAGTATTAAAAATGTAATATTTCCTTCATAACAAAGAAGAATGATAATATAAAATAGAAATTTGATTTATTATACATATATATATATTAAATATTTTAAAGCACGTAATAAACTGTTTTTCTAGTTTAAAAAAAGATTTATTGCCAATATTCAGATGTTTTAACTGTGACCTAAACTTACAAAACCACTGTGCAACGTTCTGTCTGCTAGCCCATTGCTTAACATGTAATGCGCGATCTAAAGAAGTCCGATTTTTCACGCGGATTATATAAGAAATATGAGTTTTCCTAGATGAGTCTTATTCGCTTCATCTAACACAGATTCATACTATATAATTTTTTTTAAACCTAACCCGTTTCGGAAGAAAAATTAGGAACTTACACCATCGACTTTACTTTAAAATGGGTATCGAGACCTCAAAATATACTGCACGTAGAAATGTAAAAAATCCAGAATAGAATTAGGTTGCAGATACAAGACTGTTTTAAAAAAAATCAGAACAATAGGACTTATATCTGCTGAGTTATTAAATGGTGGCTTTTCACGTTTTCTTTGATGTCGAGTTAGCTGTATATATGAGTTCCGCCATCTACGAATTCTACGATACGATTTTAGGCTTAAGGCTGCGTCACTCGGAATACTATCGTCTTCCATGATAAAAGCGAAAGGGGCAGTTGCAATCATCGTCGATGTACCGCATTACATTTTAGGATGCATTTCTAATATTAAATGGACAAAATATTATGATGTGTAATGAAACAAGAACGAAAACTGATGCGTCCAGTATAGTTTATGTAACACTTTCTAACACATTCAGTATAATCTAGCAAAATTTTACAGTTTGTTGAGGTGAAATATCATGTCTATAAACAACTTGAAAAACTCATACGGCATTTGAAAACCAAATTTCTGCTATTACAATCAAGTCGGAAAAATATCAGTTTTTTTTTTCTGCAGCCCTGTGTGATCTATGGATTTGTATGTGTACTACATAGTATTCTAAAATTTTGTTTAGTGAAACACATAGCACAGTTGAAAATTTCCATTCAGCAATTTCTGTGAATAACATACTTGCCAACATTCAACTAAACTTCCCTAAAATGTGAGATAAATTGACCCAGGTTATACGGGTTACAAACCTGAAAAATTATTTGATGTATCACTATACATTTAAAATCATGTTTCTCTATGAAATCCGTTTGAATTAATTTCTTTAGTAAACTTCTGTTTCGAAACGTGTTCAACCTGGGTCAATTTAACTCGCATTTTACGGAAGTTTAAGGGAAAGTTGGCAAGTATGGAATAAACAGAAATTTACTTGGGAACTTTTGTGCAACCCTGTATATGATCTATAGAATTTATCCACACCGAGTAATACATAAAAAAACAGTTCAATTTAAAAACGTGTACCACAATTAAAAACGCACTTCCAGCAATTATTGTCCATAGACTTCAATAGTTAAATTTCTTCTTTAGCCAATTTTTTTTGTGTCTCCCTATAAAAAAACGATATATTTTACACATATCATATTCTAAAATAAGTGCCGTAGTACACCTCGGTGATATATATATATATATATATATATAAATTTCAGTATGATTAAACTAGTGTGATATTAAAATACACCGCAAACGATTTTCCCCCATCGACAGTAATGTAACGGATTTCTTTTGAAAGTCTCTGTATATTAACCGTAAATGCTATACACTTCATTCACAATACCAAACATTCCATAGTGATACCCAATAACATCTAAGAATTTCATGGCGATCGGACTATATTTACACACAAACAGACAAACCGAATTCATAAACACTTTTCAACTTTGTTGAAAAGTGTTAAAAATTAAGCATTTGTATCTAAAAAGCTTCCTCTAAAATATAGTAAGTTTAATTACAATTAAAAAATTACAAAAGAAAGATAAATGGTATTTAGAAAAAAAGACTTTTTTTAAAAATTTGAATTTGAAATAATGACCTCTACCGTTTAACCACTGAATGAAAAAAATAAATGATGCGTTACAGCTGTTACTTTTAAATCGCCATAGTTCATGGATTTTACAACTGTTTTCTTTTTCTTTTTTCATTTTTTTCTACGGTTAATGGCTTGTGAAATAAAATGAAATAAATAAATTAGAAATTATAGTGGATGCAATAAAACTATTAAGCTTCAGTAAATAAAGACTGTAAAAAAAGACAAATGTTTTTTAATCTATGAGAGTACAGCATAACGACGAGATAAATTATATAGTATATAGTAAATTAATATATAGTAATTATAAATTATATAGTAAATTAATTATTATTAAAAAGCTATAATGTTTTACCGTTATCGCGGATATTGATCACTCTGTGAACATTTTATAGAAAATTTTGTGCTCTTTCAGAAAAACTTGGTATGACGAAAAGACTATCATACCCATCATACCTACTTTAAGAAAGAACAGTACTGAACAGTGAAGCAGCGTTGAGGAGTTTCCTAGTTGCAATCAACTTAACACCCAGGCTGTAGATGAAATGTCTTATAAATAGTATGAGTCGTAGCGAAAAAAAAGAAGTGTAGCTAAACTACATTAAAGTTTAATTAAAATTAAGGATAGAATCAAAAATCAAAAAATTAAAGTACTTAATAAAAGAGATAATAATTAAAATAAAAAAGTCTATAGACTTAGAGAAGAAGATTGAATTTATATTAAATATAGGTAAAGCAGTAGTTAAAAACTACTATAAAATGGAAAAAGAAATGTTGATAAGAATAAAAGTTAGCACTAGTTCAAAGGTTACACACGCCAAGCTTCGGCAGGAAAAACAATTAAGGAAGCGGCAAGCCACTTCAACAAAAAAAAGCCCTTTTCAGGAACCATATATTTAAGAAGACGGCCGGTGATAAACTTTTGCATTTTTTTTTGTTTTGAATTTTTACTGGTGCAGTGGTTACTTTATTTCACGTCTAGATGCTGGCCAAGTGTCGGCATTCTCCTAAAACGGTAAATCATTACAACTTTTTAATAATAATTAATTTAATTAAACATATTTTCGGCTTGTCAAACCTAGTCATATCCAGCTCATTTTGTTCGTATCACTTTTTACTATCGATTTACATAAAAAAATTCAATTCTGCGATGACGGGGCTTTCGATGTCACCGGCTCCCGGATTACATTTAAACTCGTCTAAATATTTAAATATTGCACTAAAAGGCAGCTTGACACATTAATTTTCCTTTAAAAGTGTTTCTAGTTTTGCTTTATCAACGAGCACTGTTTATACAACATAATTAGTTTTCCAACCAGTTTTAAGTTATTTATTTTAAAGGACACAGTTTTTCCACATACAGAAAATAGTTTCAAAATTCTAAAGAAAATCACCGCACAGAAAAGGCTAAATTCACATTGAAATTGCTAAATCAATTTTGTCAAATAAACTTTGTATTTCTAGTTACTTTCTTCTATCTTGACAAGAAGAAAGTATTGGTTTTATGAAAATTTTCGAATTCCAGTTTTCGACGGATTTACACGTTTTATGGGTCAGAGATTCCAAAAAACATATTTTTACAAAATGTCTGTCTGTGAGTCTGTCTGTCTGTCTGTCCGTCTGTCTGTCCGTCCGTCCGTCTGTCTGTATGTGACACAAATTTTGTGGGCGCTCTATCTCAAGAACTAATGCACGGAATTTAATAAAAATTCATATTCAGGTAGTCCCTGATATAGATTGGTGCTGATTAGTTTTTGGTGTAAATCGCCCTGCAGGTGGCGCTGCTATGTAGCATTTTGCAGGATTTCCGCAAAAGCTCTGTCTCAAGAACTAATGCACGGATTTTTATAAAAGTTCAGATTCCGTTAATCCTTGAAATGATTTGGTGCTGGTAACGTTTTGGTGAAAATCGCCCAACAGATGGCGCTGCATTGCTGCATTTTGCAGCATTTACACGATTTTCGTAATAGCTCAATCTCAAGAAATAATGCACGGATTTCCATCAAACTTCAGATTCAGTTAGTGCTCGACATGAATTGACGTTTTGCCCCTTGTGGTGTAAAGCGCTCAACAGGTGGTGCTGCTATGCTGCATTTTTTTAGATTTCCGCAATAGCTCTATCTCAAGAACTAATGCTTGGGTTTTTAACAAACTTCATATTCAGGTATACCTGGATATGAATTAGTGCTGTTTATGTTTTGGTGTAAATCGCTCAACAGGTGGCGCTGCTATGCAGCATTTTTCACGATTTCCACAATAGCTCAATGTCCAGAACTAATGCACGGATTTTCATCAAACTTCAGATTCAGTTAGTCCTTGACATGAATTGATGTTTTGTACATTTTCGTGTAAATCGCTCAACAGGTGGCGCTGCTGTGCTGCATTTTTGTGATTTCCACAATAGCTCTAGCTCCAGAACTAATGCACCGATTTTCATCAAACTTCAGATTCCGGTATACCTTAATATGAATTAGTGCTGTTTGTGTTTGGGTGCAAATCATTCAACAGGTGGCGCTGCTCTGCTGCATTTTTCAGAATTTCCACTACAGCTCTATCTCAATAAGTAATGGACGAATTTTCATCAAACTTCAAATGCAGGTATATTTTGATACGAATTGGTTCTAAATTGATGTAATTTCTTTTACTATTTAAATGATTTAATTGACGTGATTTATATAGAAGAAAGTTTTGTGATGGCCACCACATACTAGTTTCGTTTTAACATTGAGTGCTTCATCGACATGTTTATTTTTCATCCAGTTTTAAGTTATTTCTTTTTAAATATAAAGTATTTTCATACACATAGAACAGTTTTTTTTAAATGCATATCACTACATACAGAAAATACTAAAAATAATATATTAGGTGGACCGGAAAATTTTGTCGTTTAATTTTCTTTCACGCCTACTTTTTAAAAATTCATATTTCTTCATTGGCACCACTTTTTTGAAATAGTAAAATTCCCATTGTTTTCATCTTAATGTGAAATGTGAAAACTATGGGAATGTTACCATTTCCAAAAAGTGGTGCCAATGAAGAAATCTGAATTTCAAAAAAGTAGGCGCGAAAGAAAATTAAACGACATAATTTTCAAGTCCACCTAATACATGTATCAGGATGAAGTTGCAACATTAATTTGGAACAATGACGGCAAAGCGTTCGTCGGTAAACAAAAAATAAAGAGAATTCTGTTGCATTGTTGGATGGTAGCATATATGCATGTGTCAAGCATGTTGTATGGCGTCAATATTTACCCAACAGTGTCTCAACCATTAATTGTATTAATTTTTGGTTGGCCGAACAACGTTCTGAATTTTGAGGAGTCTTCAGTGGCGTTGCTTTATTGTTAGTATACAAGCTCCACCATTTTCCAACGATTTTCGCAAACTTTCCACGATGGGCTAACTGATGAGGGGTTCACAACCATAGTACACAAACTCCATTTTGAATAAAAATGAGATAGTCCATTGAGAAAATGCATAAAATCTGTTTTATCCACTCTTAAAGTGTACCAAGTCTGTTTTCATACACTTTCTCATATACGTCATCTGTTTACAGATTTGGTTTACTGTGGGAGTGGATAAAACAGATTTTATGCACCTTCTCAATGGACTATCTCATTTATGTTCAAAATGGACTTGGTGTACTATGGTTGCAAGCCCCTCGTATGCTACTTGGCAACGCTTCTAAAACCCTTATGTAGCCTTCGTTCATTTATCGTTTACAGCAGTTTTTGTTAAGCCAAGCCAACAGTATTTGTAACCAACTGGACTGTCAAAGTTAAATTAACTTTCATCAAAAATTTAATTTTTTTTCTATTGATTCCGTCATGACATGACATTTTTAACCCGATTTCACTTTTCCTTTCGATGATGTTGCAATAGGAGATTTTTATAAATTTGCTCTTATTATTAAATGTAATTTAAGACTTTTTCAAACCATGCCATGGTTGTTTTCTAAAACATTTTGAAATTTCACGAGTCGGAAGACTTTTTATTGTAAAACAGCAGAAAAACATGTCGATTGTCTCGGATTTTGAGTGTATTACATGAAAGATTCGTTACTTTTAAAGGAAAGCGGAAAACGCTCTGTTGAATTAAAATGTGTATAAATTTCCTGTCTTTACGAATAAAAAAGGATTGCGCAAATGTGCTACAAAATAGCCAGCTTAGATTTGAAAACTGTCTTAAAAAATAAAAATAAAACGAAAAAGAAAATTCGTCCGAAAGTATCAGGATGTTTCGATTTCCATTTTTGGCTTTCCATTATAATGAATTAATACATAAGTGGATTCTCCCCCCCCTTCCCCCTGAATATGTGGCGTGAAATAATTTTTAAACGAAGATAATATTTAATACAAATTTTTAAGTACTTAATCCTTCTAGTACTAGCTTTTAATATTTTCTGAGGATTCTTAGTTTTATTTGATTTGAACCACAAATTTAATTTTATTATGTGTAATACCTTCCTAGGAGGTGTCTATTTAATTTTTTATATTAAATATAAATTATTATTTTTTCTAGTTTGACAGATTAAAAATTTCAAAATAGAAAAAAATTGGGGTCAAATGGGACCCCAATGGTACTAGGAGGGTTAATATAATTTTTCGGATGAAACTCCAGTTTTGAGCATCAAGTCCTATTTTAATCGACATTAATAAATCTTTTACTTTATTGACTCTTTCATATCCGGTGCATAAATTAATATACATTTCAAGTTTTGCTTTGTTGACAACTACGCTATTTTTTTTTTTTTTTTTTTTTTTTTTTGGCCCGTTGACTATGCATCAAGGAAGAATTGATGCCAGATCGAAACTTGGCGGAAATCCAAATAGACAATTGTTTAGTATAAGACATTCACAGGAAACCGTTTGGCATGTATAGGAGGAACAAATTTGGAAAATAATAAAGGACACAAACTTTCTAAGCTATCAAGAACTAAGAGTAAAAATTTTGTGGAAAAAATTATTGCCACCCATTCCATTCATTGATTTCTTAAAAACTATTTTCTATATTTAGATGTTAGTATTATATAAAGTTAAATTGTGGGATAAAGTATTTTTTTAAAAGTAGAAGATACAGGTTTTTAACTATCTTTTTACTCAATTAATTAAGGATTTTATTCTATTTCTTCCGTTGCGTAAAATGAAACAGTCATTTTCCTCGAACAAACAGCGAAATTTTAAAATGTATGAAAGAACTTCGTTGTTTCATTTCCTCTCCGTATTTCATCAGTATTTCATGTTTTTTAAAAGCCGTTTTCTTAACATTTCTGATATATATGTATGTATAACTGAGCAAAAACAAATGAAGAGCTAAGTGGAAGAACATGTTAAGTAACAAAAATTACATTTGAAGAAATTTGATGTGAAAGTTTTTGTTCTCAATTTTAATGATTTATTTTCTGTTTGATACCATGTGTTTAAAATATTAACAGGTATGGTACTAAACTCTATCAAAAAAACTTATTCATATTTAATTTTTAAATATTAAAAAATATTAATATTTTTGGATTATTGAATATTAAAATATTAAATATTACTGAATAATGTATTAAATCTTCAACGCTAAATAGAACTTTAGTATTTTAGCTTTACCATGTGATAGAATACCTGATAACACCTTCGTCCAAACGATAAAATAATTTTTAAGAAAATGTAGCATAACATGTTCTTCCACTCAGCTGTTCAATTAAATTACTAGAAAACAGCAATTCTGCTTTTTCAAAATTTAGTGTCGCCCCCGATGAAAAAAAAAAATAAAAAAAATATATATATACATAAATATAGATAGTACAAAACATATTTCAGTTTCAAGACTTAAAACACACGCTTTTATTTTATATAAAAGGACGTAATTTGCATCCGCTGAAGAATTCCACATTTACGATCGAGTCTTAAACGACATCTACAGAAAAGTATGCATAGAACGTCACTATCGCAGAATAATACACAAATGCAGCAAAAAAGGCGATGTCGTCGTTTAAGAAACTCGTCAAAAAATCGTCTGTTTAACGATTCACATGCCTTCATTTGTTCATAACATTAATATAGATACTTAAAATTAAATATAGTTTTTAATAGGTCCATGTTTTATCAGAAATCATTCATTTATATTTTTTCAAAATAGCATGTATTTTAACTGCATTTTTTTTTTTTTTTTTAGTTATTATGGGAAAATGGCAACAAAAAAATATAATAGTTTGCTATTTTCCAATGATTTTGTCTTTACTTTCTAGATGCAGGTTTTTAAACAAACTGCATTTAAAAGTACTTCCCCCCCCCCCCCCTATACGACGGTATAAAAATTGAAAATGTGCGATGCTTAGAAATTAAAAAAATGCAGTAGAGATTATCCCGTGAAATGATACATCTGTTTTATTTTACGTCTGGAATATATAACGGAGCGTTATTTTTTAGATACGACATTTTAATTGCTGATCGAAAGAAATAGAATATTGGGGGCTAAAAAAATAAAAGAAACAGATTTCATCACTGAAATCTGTTGCTGTGTACTGATTTAACTGCAAATGTCTTCAGGATTGTTTAACGAACCTGCATTACTTTTGGATGATTTCGCTATGGAAACAATTTTGTAACTAAGAAGGAAAATGTGCACTAATAAATAAATATATCCCATAAAATATCTTGGTGCCACTCAAGTGTAATTTAACTATACACTTCTGGTGATCTAAAAAGAAATGTAACATGTCACATTAAACTCAATATTTAAACATTCATTGTCATTTTTCAGTCATCATCAAAAAGGACCAGAAAGTACCTGGAAACATTTCTACTTTGAAATTAAAAGTTAGTTTGAGTGTTAGATCGCGGAGTTGCATATTGATACATTCGAAAATTTACAACAACTAATCAGAGCTGAACAATCGAAGAAACAAAAGTCCACTTGATTATATGAGGGGCAAATATTCAAACCATGCTTTCTCCTTTAGATACAAATTTTCATGAAACGCAAAAAACTGATAAATTAAAAAATAACTTGTATTTAATTCTAATTCTTATTTCTGTATTTTTATTGCTGGTTATTAGAGATAAATACAAGTATATAAAATATATTAAACCTAAAACAATTTAGAAAAATGCATTTAACATTTGGAGAAATCACGTTTTGAACGAATTCAGAGGAGGAAACATGTTTCGATTGTCTGACAAGTGCATAAAACACTTTTTGAATGAAAGCAGTTATAACTCACAAGTAATACAAAACCATTATTTTATTTGAATAAATACTGAACCTAAGTTGATTATTGATCAAACAAATGACGTATTATGGTACCTATAGTAATAGTCATTAAATATTTACAAAGTAAAACCTCCTTTGCCAAATATCCACTTCAAAATTTAAAACCAATATCTTCATCTAGACAGTCACGCATTTCCCCCTTGTCTTCATTGCTGGCTGGTAAATCATAGATAATGTGGTTGTACCATTTGAAGACATCATCAGGTTGATTTTGACACTTTTTATCATGCATTACCTTCAAAAGTTTGTCCACATCTTTTTTTTTTTCAACTGATAAGACATGGCTATGAGGAAGAGATCTAAAACAACCCCTTTAACATTGGCAACAGTAACTCGCTTTTTAAAAAGTCTTACTCCAAATTCTGAATTTAGATCTTGAAACCTATTATTCTGGAAGCCTTTAACCTTAAAAGTTCCCTTACTTTTCTCTGAAACATTCCGTTTCAATTGTGATACGTATGATGAGTTTCGAAAGTACACATTAAGTGATTTATTATTCAAAAGTTCCCAATCAGTTCCCAAAATTTTCCCATCACCAGCAACTTTGTACATTTCATAATGTTGTTACTTTGATATGATTGTAACATTTTTCTTAACGATATTCTCAACACGACCAAACACACGATTTGCTGGGAGGAAAGTGTGTCCTCAACTCGGAAGTAGATTTTTCAAGCTTTAGAAAATATATAGGCATCTGAATTTCAAATACGTAATCAATCGATACACAAAATGAAATTCCTTCATAAAAATAAACAATCCTATCAATGACAAGAAGATCAAATAACATTTTAAAAATATAAATAAATTTAAGAAAATATTTAATATTTATAAGTATTTTACATTGATTATTTTTCGGATGAAGCAGTAGTTACTGAATATAAGTATCAATTAAATGTTTTAATTTTTTTAAATCTCCGTATTCCACAAAAATGTTTTTCAACATCGCTATTTTGGTGACAATCGTAATACTTTGAATATAGTAGCTGGGTATTTAAGTACAGTAGAGCGCCGATTATCAGAACTCCAATTAACCGAACTTCCAATTATCCAAACAGCCTATTTCTCATAATTTTTTTTTAAAAATCGAACTCCCAATTATTCATTGGCGTGGAATGAAATTTTAAATAAAGAAAAATCTGATAGTGGATCAAAAAATTAGGAATGCAAAACAATAAAGGAGATGGGAAGAATCCTAAGCTATGGATAAAATAAAATTAACGAGTGGTTACATAGTGAAGTACATGACCGTGGATATCAGAGGTTTTAAATGATGATAAGATTGTCGATGAGATTCATGATGAAAAAGAAATTGAAGAAAATGAAAACGAATGCTCTGAAAATAACACAGGTCCATCAGATAACGATGACTCTGAATGTTTGCAAACAGCTATGAAATGACTGAAACAGCAGAAGAACGTTGATCCTATTCGACTACCGTATTTAAGAAGAATTAGAGATATGGCAGCATTGAAAAGAATGTTTTCGTTGAAGCAAGCAACAATCAAATGCTTTTTTGCTTAAATTACAATCTCTGGAGTTCAGAAAATGATAAGAGAAAAAAAAATATTATAAAAATGTTGAAAAAAAAAATCATTCTTAAAACACGCCAGCACTAACTGGTACTGCTAGTCCTAAGCTTAGGTAACGTGTGAAGGTTTTAGTATAGTAAGAAACATTCCTTAAATTGTCTGTCCATTTATCCGAACTAGGGTCGGTCCCGACCTGTTCGGATAATCGGCGCTCTACTGTATTGGCAGAATTTGTATGGATAACAGACCAAACGGATCTTCACATTAAGTTTCTTTTAGCAAGACAACAATGAGCAAAAGAAATCATTATTTTAAAAGTTTAAAAAATTACTCTTGTTTAAAAAGTTAAGACTGATTACTATATAGAAAAATTTTTCAAGCTTTACAAAAGCTGTAGTCGTTTGAATTTCAAATCTAATATATAAAAATGAAAATTTGTTGTCTGTTTGTCTGTAATGCTATACAAATCCACAGTTTGGAAGCCAGAATTGTGAAATGTTATGCACACGTGTATTAAAACACGGCCGAGGCACATAAAGCAATTCGGAATCGAAATAATTTATAATTAACTTTTAATTAATAAAAAACCGCCAATTTAACAGCAATTTCCTATCAAATTTAGGCATTTTTCCTTATAACAGATGCCAACAATTAAAAATTCACAATGAAATCCTTTTTTTTTTTATGTTCAACCCGTAATCTCGCGAGTTCTTTAACCAATGTGAGATATTATATTACGTACGCCACGCTGCAATACTAAAAAGTTCCAGTGGGTCGTACGATAATACTGTTAACTCACGTGCAAATAATTAGAGATATACATATTACGTACGCCTTGCTGCAATGCTAAAAAGTTCCAGCGGGTCTTACGATAATTCTTTTACCTCATATGCAAATAATTAGAGATTATTTAATTGCGATTAATTATTACAATTAAAAAAAAAATAAAGACAAACATTTTATCACAAACATCAACCAAATATTTAATTCTATTTATTCCCTTATTCCAAAGATATCGTTTTACCGTCTGCTTTAATAGTAACATGATAAATTAAATTTCATTAAAAAATGCGCAGTAGTAGAAAAATATTTTATTAAATAAATCGAATAGTTATTCGTAATTTTGGTTTTAAAATTAAATTCATGAACTCCCGTGCATAGAACGGGTTAAACAGCTAGTATATAATAAATTGATATACAAGTTTAAACTACTCCATAAAAATAAAAAATCCTATCAACGAACACAAGATGAAATAACATTTTAAAAATATAAATAAATTTAAGAAAATATTTTATACTTATAAGTATTTTACATGAATTATTTTTTGGATGAAGCAGTAGTTACTGAATATAAATATCAATTAAATGTTTAATTTTTTTAAATCTCCGTGATCCACAGAGATGCTTTTCAACATCACTATTTTGGTGACGATCATAATACTTTGTATATAGTAGGCTGGGTATTTAAGTATTTCCAGAGTTTGTCTAAATAACAGACCAAACGTATCTTTACATTAAGTTTTTTTTTTTTTTTTTTTTTTTTTTTTTTTTTTTGCAAGACAGCAATGATCTAAAGAAATGTAATTTTATTATCACGACGCCCTTCATTATTTTAAAAAGTAAAAAAGTTACTCTTTTTTTAAAAAGTCAAGACTGATTATTATACAGCAAATTTTTCAATATAATAAATTGATACACAAGTTTAAACTTTTTTATAAAAATAAAAAAGCCTATCAACGACAACAAGATCAAATAACATTTTAATGATATACAGTGTGTCCACGTATAACTTGACCGACTTTATTTTCACAACCGTTGGTCCTAGATGCATACTTCCAATTACAAAAATGGTTTAAATAAGGTAAAGAATTATTTTTAAAGTGATTTGGGTCAAGAAAAAAAATTATTAAAAAATTACGAAATTTAAATTTTTATACGGTCCCCCTGTCCTATAAGTGATATTTAGTAAAACTTTACTGTGACACTAACAAGTAAGACAAAAAAATCCCATTCAACTAACATTAAAATTGACCGAGTTGTGAAACTTTGAAATGCACGACTTAAACCACTTTTATGCGTCTCAAAACAGATGATTTCTGCCATGCTTTCAGGGATCGTATTTAAAGTACTTAAACTTATTGCAAGGTATCTGCGCTTTGAAAGAAATCGTACAAATATTACGATTAAGTTTTATTTGTTAAGTTTCAGATTAGTTAAAATAATTGTGTTTTAACATATGTTTTATTTTGTAAGGATTTGAGGCTATGATTTCGTTTAACTAAAATTGTGTTATTTTCATACGGTTTTATTTAACTTTCAATGATCGTCTTTCCAGTCTTTAAAATTTGTACTAGAACTTTAACTTACTTTCAAATGTCCGATCGAAGTTAAATTTAACATACTGACTTAAATCCAATGACAATGCAATATTATTATGATTTTCGACTTTTACCATCTTATACATACTTATATTAGAGGATAACACAAAAAAAATCGGATAGATTACAGTCAAGAAGTTTAAGAAAGAGTTTTAGATTAGAACAAAAACCTGCGATGGTTGTGTTTTTTAAATTTTATAATTACATTTTATATATTTTTTAACGCTGAATAAAAAAATTACCTTCACTTTAACCATTATGTCAGGATCTTTCGCAAATCGTAAATTTCACGGTTAAAAAATAGCGAAAAATCTGATACTATAAAATAGATGTAAGACTTTTTTATTCGGTTTAATTTTATTTAATTCAATAATTTATTAGATTTTTTGGCTTTTACTGGGTTTCTTACAGATAAACAACTTGGGGGTCCGATGAGGTTGGGAGGGCAGGGGGAATCAATTTTAACTTTTAGCTTTTTAACTTTGAAATTTGCGATTTGAGAAAATTCCTGACGTGAGGGTTTAAAATGAAGGTCATTTTCGGATTCAGTGCTAAAAATTACATAAGAATCAATTTTCAAAAGCTAAAAAACATGCCACAATTCAAAATTTGAAAGACAGTGTAATCTAACAGCATTTTAAAATATGTATCATTTTGTAAAGAATTGAGGCTGTTGTTTTTCATCCTTTTATTTAACAAAAAAATTGTTATTTTTTATCCTCTTATGATGTTAGTCCAAATTGTGTATTTTGCAGTAATATGTCAGAATGATTAAAGATTTCAAATTTATACTGCAATACTAATTTTACTCTCTTTACTTTAATATATCTGACGAAATTATAATTCTACTAAATTTGTGAATGACCCCTAATATGCAGCAAAAAGTATACTTCCAAATTTACACAGCTATTACTCGGTCAATTTTAATCGTAGAATAACGGGACTTTTTTGCCTTACTTGCCAGTGTAACAGGGAAATTTTACTAAATATAAGTTATAGGACCGGGGGGCCGTATAAAAATTTAGATTCTGTAATTCTTCACTAAATTGTTTTTTCGCTTCAAACTTTTTTTTATCTTAACCCTTCACCTAATTTTGACCATTTTTGTAATTGGAAATATGCATCTAGGACCAATGGTTGCGAAAATAAAGGTCGGTCAGGTTATACGTGGACACACACACTGTAAATAAATTTAACAAAATATTTAACATTTGTAAGTATTTTGAATGAAGTATTTTTCGGATGAAGCACTAGTTATTGAATATCAATATCAAATTTAATCAACATTAATAAATCTCTTCAATTATTGATTGAGTTATATCCGGTGCATAAATTAATATACTTTCCAAATTTAGCTTTGTTGACAATTTTAATTTTTTTTTTTTTTGCGTTGACTATGCATTAAAGAAGAATTGATGCCAGATCGAAATTTGGCGGAAATCCAAGAAACAATTGTTTGGTATAAGACATTCACAGGAAACCGTTTGGCAGCTATAGGAGGAACAAATTTTGAAAATAATAAAGGACGCAAACTTCCTAAACTACCAAGAACTCAAAGTAAAAATTTTGAGGAAAATAGTGTTTGCCATTTATTTCATTTATCGATTTTTTTACACATTTTTCCTATATTTAGTATGATATTATATAAAGTTTATTTGAATATTTTGTATTCAGTTTATTAAGGGTTTATGACAAACTTTATCTTTGTATAAAACAAAAAAATTAGTGACAAAATATGAATAAAAATAAAATCATTAATATGTATCTTTCAGTTATTTATCAATTTTAATGATGATAAATTTTGTGATCTCATTTTATTTCAGAAAAATATTAAAGTGACAAAATATAAAACAAAATAAAATCATTAATATGTATCTTTCAGTTATTTATCAATTTTAACGATGATAAATTTTGTGATCTCATTTTATTTCAGAAAAATGTCAAAGTGACAAAATGTGAAACAAAATAAAATCATTAATATGTATCTTTCAGTTATTTATCAATTTTCGCGATCATCATTTATCAATTTATCAAAGCATATTTTCAGTACATTTTACTGTATGCTATGTTTTTATAATTTTAAAATTAATGTTTTATCATTTCTCGATTCTTTCGACACATTTTACGCATTTAGAATAGTATTAAATAAAGTTATTTTTAATATTTTTTATTTAATTTTTTATTTATTAAAAGTTTCTAAGGTATTAAACTAAAAAAGTAAAAAAATACTACTTTTATTAAAATACTCAATAATTGCTATAAGTAATAAACATAAATTTAAAAAAAAGGCGAAATACCTTTATTTACATTTCGACATGTTTCATTGCATAAGACGACAACATTCTCAAAAAAAATAAAATGATAAAAATATTTTTTTTTAAATTCAAATTGAAAAACTAGTAAACAAAAACAAAAATCACACGAGCACAAGGATAATAAAATTAACTGCATTATATTAAAAAAGGACATTTGAATTATTTTACATTTATTGCTTCATGACCCTATGTAGCATTTCTTTCCAAATTTTAGAGACCGCCATGGATGCTGAATCATTGCAAATATCCTCATTGCGTAAGAAAATCCCTATTGATTCCCTGATGATGGATGGCAAATAAGATCTTGATGGATAAATTATTCTACAATTTTAAAAATCTATTTATAAAGGTTCTCTGTTATATAGTTTGGCCAAAGCTGTAGTTTCCTTGTTATATTTGATGTCCGCTATATGTTCTTTGATCCTAGTTTTCAGCTTTCTATTTGTCATTCCTATATAAAATTGCACTGCTCCATCTTCTTTGGTGAAAGGTATTTTACATACCACTGATAATTGATTTGGTTCAATTGGATCTATTTTCTTAGATACTATTTTTTTTTAATTTTGCGGATGGTTTTGCAAAAATGGAAATATTGCATTTATTGAGTTTATATTTCAATCTTTCGAAAAAACCAGGAAAATATTGCAAAGAGGATAACTTGGAATTTTGCACTTTGAAAGTGTCTTACTTTTTATTCCTCAAGCTCTTAATTAGTTTGTTTATTGCGCTTTCATTATAGCCACTGTTTCTTGCGATGCCATATATTTTATTTATTTCATTATCTAAGTGCTCCGGGGTACAAATAGTGAAGGCTCTTTTGATAGAATGTCTAAATGCAGAAACTTCGTATCAAAACGGTGCTTGAGCTTTTGCTGTATAGTGATCTGATTGGCTTTGGGTTTTCTGTAAACAGTACGTTCTATTCCTTGGTGCGTTTTGATTAGTGATACATCCAAATAAGGTAGTGTACCATTCTGTTCCATTTCCAAAGTAAATTTAATTTTAGAGTCAAGGCTATTAATCTGCGTTAAGAAGCTATTGATTAAGGCATTTGCATGTTGTCATATGATAAAAATGTCATCTACGTATCTGATCCATGTATGGGGAGGGGGAGGGGTTATATTCCAATTTATTGTATATATATATGTTTCTAGAAATCGTGGTATATTAATTTTATTATTAATTTTTTCTTTCTTTCAGGATAAAGAAGATACAAAAAGTAGAATTTTTTGTTCTACGTTTAAAAAATAAAACAGGCTCATACGATTTAAAAATATATATGATTTATATTGTTTAACCATTCTTAAACCCACACATATGTGTGTAAATATTTTTATTCTTTATTTTTTCAGTTTTTTTTTTTTTTATCATAATATACTTTTTGTGCATTTAGGTGAGCTTTTCTATAAATTCTCTTATGCTAGAGAATTGAAATTTCCCATTCTTGCATGGCTTATTGGCTTCTTTAGAGCTATTTAAAAATTTTGAATGTTAATATATTACAGAACATATACGGGAACATATTTTTTTTTTTTTTAATGTATATGATTTTCTTAAGGTTTGAATGACGATTTCAAATTCATTTCTGTTTGAGAAAAAACAAAAATGCTTTTGCTTCTTGTCAAAATGATATATTTTAACCTTCATGTAAAGTTGAATCAATTTATCTTCAACCCTTTTCTAGAAAAGTGTACCTAACTCACTTATAGACACTTTCACAGGAGAAAATACAAAGTAAATATTATTCTAAAAAAAAAAATACAATTGTAGCAACTATTTAATTTTTTGTTATACAAGGTGTCCATAATTTAACGACCCTACTTTAAAGTTTGCTACAGACGAAACTGTTGTTCATAAAGTTGTGAAAGTTTGTGCAAGACATAATAAAGGATATAATTTGTTTAAACAGAAAAAAAGTTAGTTCAAAATTTAGCAACCAGAGGGCGTTTTTTTAATGAATTACGCATTTAGCATACATTTACGATAGTTTAAAAATTTTATTTATTAACTGTACCTCATTTTAAAGACAGCATTTCACGGCATGTCCTTAGCATTTTCCAGAACGCACTTTGGTCAACTGTGGATCATGGTATCATACGATTCCAGATGGTATCTGAAAAGGATGACCATCATGTGGAACATGTTTGATTGTAATGCAATTCGTAAGCTATAGTAAATGTATTCTACATGTACAATTCCTTAAAAAAGCCCTCTCTTGGCGAAATTTTGAACTAATTTTTTCCGCTCAAATTCCAATATTTTTATTACGTCCAAATTGAAATTTCACAACATTCTGAACAATAGTTTCATTTGTAGACAACTTTAAAGTATGGTCACTTAATTATGGACACCCTGTACATAATGCAATATCTATTTTAAGTGAGAAAAAGAACTGGTTGAAAAAGAACTGCTTATAAACAAATTAAATGATTTTAAACGTCACGCTAAATCTTTTTTCATTCAGGCAGTGGTCGTGCCTCTTTTTACTGCGCCTTCTGGGCTTGAAAAGAAGATGTAAAACCCATTTGAGACTCATATCTTCGTATAAATAATGTCAGTAATTATCAAATTCATAACGTTGCCTAAAAAGAAAAAATCTCTAAAAAAATTATTTGGATAATTTTCAACTTACTTTAAAAATCAATTACTGACATTTGCTGTTACATTTTTAAATCACATTTTAATTTTAAATCTTTTGCGTAAATTGTTAAACATTTTGTACAAAAATAAGCAAAGGTTATTTTGATATTCCTGATTTTGAATTTACAGTGAAACATTATAACAAGGCTTGAAAGAAAAGGAGCAGAAACAAACAAAAGCGACTTGAAGTGACTTGAACTGGAAGCTCTGCCATTACTTGATTTCAATTAACAAAATTTATTAACCACTAGAAGTAAACAATTTACATAATTCTACAGCTTTCAAGCATAGCTGCCAACATCTTACGCTTTTTTGTACCACAAAAATTTAATAGTAATTTTTTCCTTATTTAATCGGCAGATTACGACGAATTAAGAAAGTAAAATGTACTGTTAATTTTTTTTTTGGTACAAAAAAACCTATAAGAGTTGACAGCTATGCTATCGAGTAAAAAAGGTTAAGAAGTTGAGATTCTCCCAAAAACTTATATATTAAAATATTCAAGTACACTTATTAACATGAAAACTCAGGCTTTTTTTGCGTCAATTTTATCACCATTTTATACTGTAATAAAGTATATTATTGTTTTTAATAGTGCATTTATTTTACGAGCGTATCTGTGTTATAACAGATAATCATCAGACTGAAAGTATAAAACACTACATGATGACCTTAGAGATAGATTATAACATCTATTCAATATTTTGTAAGACGTTGCCAATAAGACAGAAGTTAAGACAGAAGAGGAGTACTCTGTAAAGAGTACAAACATCAGTTTGTCAAACGTTCTGTCTCACAAAGAGGAGCACTCTGTAAGACAGAAGATGATTACTCTTGTATTATCATACTTTTTTTTAGTACATATATATACAGCATATAATAAAAAGTTATAATTATTCAGTCAAACAATTACGTATATGCAATGTAGTACACAAAAATTTTCAACTCAAAGTTAGTCGTCAAAGTTACTACTCAAAGCCTATCTGAACTGCGAACTAATGTCTGACTAACCAAACGACACGGTTATAAAAATTTCGAGAAATAAATTACGCCAAAGAAAACATAAAAAATAGTGTCCCGAAATATTTTGCATTTTTCTTCAATCTATATTCATGAAATGTTCCTTATGCCGCCTTTTTTTCCCATCGACATCTTACTCATTATTTGCAAAATTGTTTCATTTACCAGAAGAACGTTAAAACGAAAACGATTTAGTTGCATCAAAAACTTTCTTATGGAAAATGGTCGTATTATGCAAAAATGTTGAAATTAATCTTTAAAGTTAGACTTTTTTGTTTTACTTATTTTTTTAGCATCGATTATTTTGTTTCTTTAATTTTCTTCATCAGTGTTTACACATATTTAAAGATATCGAAGTCAAAAAAGTTTTTTTTCCATAACCTAAATATGATAAGAAATGAAATAAAGTTTAAGAAGAAAATGATATTCTACTTTAAGTATAAATTAATGACAAGTAAAAATGTGATGAATTAAAAGAGACCTCATAAAAGAAAAGTGTTGATAAATGAACAGTGCTATTGCTAAGGCTATTATATTTTGTGCTAGCATCACGTAGTTAATCAAATACAAAGAAAGACATGGAGAGAATATGATTGATGTAAAACAGAATTTTTTTGTTAAATATAGTTAATTGCTGATTATATTTGGGTGTTCGGAAAGTAATTTCGTTCTTTTCCAACAGAGGACGTAATTGTATTTTTTCACAGACAACTTCACATTTAAGCCGCATTGTCATTCCATATTTTGGCAGCTGATATAGTTACGCTTGTTTATCAAAAAAAGTTTGTTTGGTTCTGCGCAATACTTTTTGTTTGGTGCTCTTTCAGCTATGGAAAGTCGAAAGCAGCATTTTCGGCATATTTTACTTTTTTTACTATCGAAAAGGTGAAAATGCCGTTCGAGCAAGAAAACAATACGCGATGTGCATGAAGAAGATGTATTGACAGTACGACAGTGCCAAAACTGGCTTGCAAAATTTCGTTCCGGGAATTTTGATGCTGAAGTTGCCCCACGTTCTGGAATGCCAGTTGAAGATGATGAAGGCAAAATAAAGGCATTTGATGATGCAAACCTCCGAATAACAACTCTTTAGATCGCTGAGAGATTAAATTTATCGAATTCGACCATTCGTGAGCACGTGAAATGCCTTGGTTTAATTTCAAAACTCGACATATAGGTTCCACATGTTCTTACAGAAATAAATTTGTTCCGTCACATTGACATCTGTGATTTGCTTCACAAACGTCAAGAAAATTAACCATTTCCGGAGCAAATCTTCAGTGGGGGCGAGAAATGCATTGTCTACAACATAATGTTAAACGCAAAAGGTCATGGAGTAAAAATGATGAACCGTTTCAAAGCACTTCGAAAACCGATATTCATAAAAAAAGGTGATGCTGTCTGTTTGGTGGTAATTTCAAAGGAATCTTTTTTTAAGCTTTTATCGGGCAATACACCGATTAATTCTGAAGCGTGCTGTCATCATCTGGACAAATTGAATGATTCACTCAAACAGAAAAGGCCAGAATTTATCAATAAAAAAGTATAGTGTACCACCACGATAATGCGAGACATCCTAGAAGTTTGGTAACTCGCCAAAAACTTTTACAGGTTGGATGGGATGTACTACCATACCCATCACATTCTCCAGATCTGGTATCTTCGGATTATTACTTCTTCCGGCCTCAACAAAAAAATTTTAGACGGCAAAACTTTTACTTCAAATGAGGACGTAAAAAATAACTTGGATCAGTTTTTTGCCAGCAAAGATGAGAAGCTTTACGAACGTGGAATCATGCAACTGCCAGAAAGATGGTAAACGGAAGTCAAAATGGAGAATATATAATTCAATATTATATTTATATACTGTAAGAAAATCGTCCATCATTTTTACCAAAAAAAAAAAAAACGAAATTACTTTCCGAATGAACCAATATTTAACACTTTTCAAAATCCGTCCCCAGGTATCACCAACTTTTTCTCTTAGTACATAATTCTTACAAATAAAATAATATATAAATAATTGAAAACAAATTAAATCTACTCATAATTAATAAAAAATATTCATTTTAAAGTACTTACATCGAATGGTGAGAAATTTCGTCGTAAAAATTAAAAAATAAAAGTTTTGCTCGAACCAACCTTATAGCACAGAAGAATAGGCTATAAATAGAAAGAGCGTAGGCAGGTGCCGGTGGTGGGTAGAGTCCCTTGAAATATAAAGACGAGCTCCGAAGGTTTTTTTGACCCTGCACACACGGTAGAGGTCTGCACGGGCCCGGGCTTGGCCCGAGGCCCGTACCCGGTCCGGCGGAATGAAGGCGAATTTTCAAACGGGCCGGGCCGGGCCGGGCCGGGCCGGCAGAATTAGGACAATTTTTTCAAGGGGCCGGCAAAAAAATTAATCGGGACTAACGGCCCGATATAAGAATTTAAGCGAAGCAGATAAAATACGAGCCGTTTTCAAAGAATATGATTTTCTCGAGAAGTATAAATGTGTGTCATGAGCCGATGCGAGTTTAACAACATGAATACAGAAATGTAACACGTCCATTGTAGAGATTGGCATCGTACAGTTACAAAATGTCTGATTCCGAGTTTAATTTTTTTTCGGCAGACTCGTGCCGGGACGGAACTGGTCTTAATCGATCTTAGGATGTGTAGAACAGTCATTGTGTTTTGTAGTATTAATAGTGATAATGAACTTCTTTTAACAGTATCTTTGGAAATATACCTTAAGGTGGTTCTCATATTCACTGCTCAACAATGCGAAGCTTTCAGACACATTTTCTGACAAAATTTTTAACTATAAAGGCATAAAATTGACAGGCCTGCCTATTGAAGGCATTTGGAAACGAATAGCTTTTTCCATATTTGATAAATTAGTTACAGAGATAACAGAGATTCATGTCACGTGACTGTACGTTTTTCTTCTTTCCTGTGCTATCGCTTCCGAAAATTCGATTCAAAACGCTAACTTTGACAGTATTTTCAGAAAGATATATTGCTTTTATCTATGAAAATAAACGACATTTACATAGCTTCTGAATAAGAATACCTGCCAATCTTACGCGTTTCCGAAAAGAATTCATAAATGTGTCGAAATGTAGCTCCTTTGGATTTGAAAAAAGCCTTAAAAATGAGAGAAATATTTTCACAAATCTACTTTTTATTATACAGCTTCAAAAGTTATCATGTTTTTAATCCTTTAGTCTGAACTACATTAATCTTTTAATGAATCCTTATTTCCATTTTGAAATGTCTGTAGACACGATGACTAAAACACTGTAAGTAATCGTTAAAATTTACTATTGTGTGTTTTCTGTTTTGTGAACATCATAGTAATGTAAAATATACTGTAAAATGTTCCCATAAATATGTATGTAGAAGATGCATTAAAAGAATCTTAATTGTATGTTGAGAAAAAACGGATTTTTTTTTTTTTTTTTTTTTTTTTTTTTTTTGTAGAAATTGTGTCGGGCCGGGCCTGTTTTCACTGATTTTTGTACGGGCCGGGCCGAGAACTGTAAAAATGCAAACGGGCCGGGCCGGGCTCGGGCCGAACTTCCAATTTTTACACCGGGCCGGTCCGGGCCAAGATAGCTTTCGTTCGGGCCGGGCCGGGCCCGGGCCTGAAAATTCCGGCCCGTGCAGACCTCTAACACACGGACAAATCTTTAACTCTGAACATGTTTCGGACGCAGCAGCGAAAGTATTAAGCATGCTATTTGTGCTTCAAAATATTTTAATTTAAAATAAACTGTTCAGGAAAATAAAGTATTGCATATATATCAATACTATTAATATTATAAAGATAAAGCGTTTGTCTGTTACGGTAATCCTTGGAATTAAAAAATCGATTTAAAAAATTCTTTCGGATTCTTAATCGTGGCTGTCTCAGCTGAAACAGAAATTACTTATTATTTTGATACAACTGTTTCCGAAGGGATGCAGAAGCGAAAAGCGGTCTAAAATTACGATTTCTTTAAAACAGCTTGCACTGTAAAAAGAAAAAAAAAACTGGTTTGCCGGATTAGCATCTATAGGTCACGGGAAATTTTTTAAGACAGAAATGAAAAAAAAAAAAGCAATTTAACAAATTACAACGACCATTTGGAAAATGATTTTTTCGAAGACTAAAATTTAAGACATAAAAAATCGTACGGAGTTGATCATACATTACGTACGCCATGAATTAAACATTAATAGTGTTATGACACGTAAAAATTGTAAGCGCAAAAATCGCCTGCGAATTGTACGTATTATCCAAGCATTTCATTGGCTGTTCGGGAAAAGGCTTTTCCATCGTCAGATTTCCAAGAAATCTGATGACACATTTTAAATGAAACTTCATTCTTAAACTTCTAAACATCCGACAATATTACTTTTTACACCGTCGGATAGAGAGAAAAATGTACTTTTAAATGCAATTTGTTTGAAAGCTGTATCTCAATTTGTTTCTGAGTTATTAATTTTTTTTGTAGTTTGTATTACTTTTTTGTCATAGTGGCAACAGAAGGTATCCATCGTTGTTGAAAGTAAAGGGAAATACAGATTACTGTATAGACCAATCAGAAAACGAATAAAATGCGGATTAAACCAATAAAAACCTTCAGATATGCTTTTGATTTCCTACCCTGACAAAGAACAATAACCATTTTTCCAAGTGGTTAATAATAATAATAATAATAATAATAATAATAATAATAAAATATAATAAAGTTTGTTATTCCAGGAAAATAAGTACAAATGAAATATGGAATAAACTCTTCCGAGTTAGCCACAATTCCGAAAATCGATCTTTATCTTTAGAGACCTCAGAAACTAATAAACTTTCGCGATTTAAAGAAGCATTTACAAAAAAAAAGTTTCTTTTGCTGCCACTGGTTTTCGGAAACGTTTCCGAGGGTTTTTTTTTTTTTTTTTTTTTTTTTTTTTAGCGCATGTATTATTCTTCTCCTCACGGAATATCCATTCTCAAGTAAACCTTTTCAGGATCAACAAACATGTTTTGCAGAAAAAACATGACTGACATTAAAATTAATATTATTTTGTTACTCTTGCATGCATAAATTCAATTACGCAGCTAAAAATGTTTAACTGAGAATGGATAGCATCCAAAAAACCGATATTTCTGTTTGAACAGTAGAAAATCTACTCGAAAACGTTTCCGAAAATCAGTGGCAACCAATGGTGGATCCAGGGGGGGAGGTCACGGGAATCATGACACCCCCCCCCCCTCTGAGCACCAACAAAAATATTCTAAAGATCATTTTTAAAATGAAATATACAGTAGAGTCCCTATCATCCGAGTCCCGCTTAATCGAGTTTCCGCTTTAACCGAGTTATTTTCTTCTGACGGAAAAAAATATGGCCTCCCCCCCCCCCGTTCTGACCAGGAAATGAAAGTTCTAACTTTTTACGACTGCTCTTTCATCTTCACCTAACACTTCATTTATAATGGCTGTTTCATAATAATAGAAGCCACCCGTCCATCAGAAGAAAATAACTCGGTTAAGCGGGACCCGGATAATTGGGACTCTACTGTAGTACAAAACATATTTCAGCTTTAAGACTTAGGGAAATACGTGTTTATATAATTGACATATTGCACGTGAAAAAGTATTAAAAAATTTAAACATATTTAATTTTTGATATAATTCTTTAACCACTTACCTGATTTGCATAATTTTTGCATTGTTGTGTACAGAAAATGTGTAACTTTAATTTTTCTTCAGGATTAAAAAAAATATTTATTGGAAAGTTCATAATAAATTTTAAAGTGAAAAAATGAAGTTTTTCCACGAGTGACTTTTGCATTATTTAGCATAATTTCACAATTCTCACTCAAAATCAAAGGACAATTTATTAGAAATATAATATGGAAACTCTGTTGAAAATTTCATACATGTACCTTTCATACATACAATTAGGGGGAGAGGTAAAGAAAACTCAACCCCATGATTCACTCGGGAGACCAAACTCTCCTGTAACTTCAAGTAGTTTGAACCAAATACGCTGTATTTGGTGTGATTCTCCCACATTATTATTGGTTTTGACCGCATACAAAAAAATTAGAAGGAGTTTCCTGTCGTCTGGTGTCAGTCAGTATCGAACTTTTCTCCATTGTTTTCGTCCTTGATAATGGCTTATCTTTAGCCGACAGCGCTCGGAGAGTTTTATATGCTTTTAACATCTAGGGTTTTGAATTTTTGAAAAAACCGTTTTGTATATATTTCATCAACTCCTATTTTAGTAATAAATTTTAATGAATCATTTTCATGAATATTTTGATATTTTATATAGTAAAACAGAGGTTAAGCACATTTTAGAGTGTATATGTTAATTTTAATGTTTTTGTGGTACCCTAGCTATTTTTTAACTGTAATTTGGATATATTTATTGCTTTAAAGCTCAATTTAAACACATCCATTAAAATGGATGTTGGGTCTTACTTGAGTAATGTTATATAATTGGTTTTAACATTATTTTTTGTTTTAATCATGTGCAAGATTTCCAAGTTTTTGATGTTTATTAAATCTGTCTGTAATGTTTTAATTATTTTTTTTATAAAAAAGACATATATGTAATATTTTTATAAAATATTACATATATTTGTATTTTATTTTAGCCAAAAAATTAACAACATTAGAAGCATTAGAAATAACAGCAAATGGGAATAACTCTGATCTTGATTTTAGTGATTCGAGTGATGAATACGTATTTTACTATTAATAAAATTTATGAAGATTCTTCGAAGCTGAAAATGAGACTACTGAAGAATCAGTCAATAATTTTGCTGATGGCTCAGTTAGTCAAACTAACGGAAGTGAAATAGCGAAATATCAAAAGCCCAATTTGATTTGAAAGAGATATTTGCAGTAAGATCATGTTATGATTTATGTACATATAATTTTTTTTAATACGTAAATTAAGACTATTATTTCGGCTAACTTTTTCTTTTGTTAGAAACTTATACAGATAAAGAAAAAAAAATTAAATTAATATAATAAATAATATTTTTCACAAGCATCATGAAATCCGATTTTAATTATGTTTTCTTTCAGGTTTGCTCAAGTATTCTGATATTTCAAAACAGCTAGAACAAGAGGCAGAAGTGCATATAAAATTTAAAGCACATCATTTTTTTAAATCTTTATATTGATAATAATGTGTATTTAAAAGAAAACTAAACTTATATTTCCAAGGTGCAATGAGTTTTTGTGCATTACTAGTGAAAGAAATTGTTTCAAAGATTTATATTTAGCTTAAATATGTGTAAAATAATTCAGTGTTGTTCATTAAATTAATAATAAATATATATATGTTACAATTTATTCTTAATTTATTGCTTTTCAGTATCACTTTACATGTGAAAAGTTAAAATGAAGTCCGTTTACATTTCATCATATTTAAGCCTGAACATCCATTAAAATGGATATGGTCCTTACCAAATTTAAAAAACAACAACAAAAAAAAAATTAAAAATCTTAAAAAATAATTTTGTTTTACCCTTTTGATGAAAATTCAAAAGGGCAAAAATAAAGGTTAATAAAGGCAAAGATAAAGCGTTTCAAATTTTTTGGATCTCAGGAGGATATACTTTATAAAGTCAGTTTATTAATGGAAATAAATTTTAATTTTAGAGCAGTAGGGAAATGCTTTCTTTCCTCTTCAATACTATCTCTATAATCATCATTCATCATCTTAAGAAGAAAGTCGTGCTGATTACGAGATCCCGTTATTAAGTGATTCCTTTTGATTTTCGTAATCAATGAAATGGAGATATAAAAATATTCCAGGTTTAGGTCCTATTATCAAGTACTGAGATGTATAGCTTTTATCCGTAAAATGCTTAGGTATGAAAATTTATAGACAATTCAGCGATTTATTATTTTTCGATAATATAGATACGTTTTCAGTTAATCGTTTATTTCATATCTATTTCGAATGAGATTAAAATAACTGTTTTTTTTTTTTTTTTTTTTTTTTTTTTTTTTTTTTTTTTTTTTTTGACATTTCGGCACTTTACGTTCAACATATTGTATTGAAATTTTCGTTTCATCGTATACTTATGACATCAGAAGGCTTATTTTCTATTGACTCTTCATTTGTCAAACTCTATTAAGCCTGTGCAACTTTAGTTTGTAACAACCAGATATAAATACATAAAAGACACAGGGTGCGTAGAGATTCTTATTTATTTATTATTACAATTATTTCTTATTCTTATTTGTTTATTAGTACTATAATTTCTTATTCTTTTTTGTTTATTAGTATTTATTGGGATGCGTAGTGGTATTTTTTCATTTATTAGTGCTATTATTTGTTTATTCTTATTTATCAGTACCACTATTTGACGAATAGTAATCTTCGCCTTATTTCATCACTGAATTGTGTGAATTTATAATAATTATAATGTACAAATGATAAAATAATTATTTGCAAGCATTGATAGTACAATGTAATCACATCCAAGCACTCTGTGATAAATTATACATTTATGTACGAGTCTTGATCAATCTTTTTCATTTTATATCTCTCATGATAAGAATCGAATGTTATTTTCTACATATACGATTTTTATAGAATATGATATACCACAACATTCATTGGTCTGCTGCTGTTGGGTAAAAACATAGGAGAAGCGTCGATGCCTAACATATTTATGAGTCGAGGAAATTGCAGATTTTGACAAATAATGGAAAATAAATTTTATTCCTGTGCAGAACGGAAATGCTTTCTTTCCTCTGCGATTCTATTTCCGTAATCACCATTCATCATCATAAAAAGAAACTGGTTCTTATTGCGAAAAATGATTCCATCTGATTTTCGTAATCGATGAAATGGGGATATAGAAATATTCCTGATTATCAAGTATTAAGATGCATAGCTTTTGTCCGTGAAGCTTTTAGCTGTTAAAAAAAAGTGAACAATTTTTTTGATTGAAATCTTGCGATTTATTTATGATTTTCCGGTAATAGATACATTTTTTCCATTAATACGTTGCTAACTGTTT
The DNA here is from genome assembly GCA_963932465.1 of Maratus speciosus. Lineage (NCBI taxonomy): Eukaryota > Metazoa > Arthropoda > Arachnida > Araneae > Salticidae > Maratus > Maratus speciosus. Next base: position 89,176,039 of record OZ010786.1, on the reverse strand, counting down.
AGGTTAATTATTACAGATTGCTTTCCCTTTTATTTGTGATCCAAAGTGTATTTAAGTAATAGAAAAAAACGCTTTAGACAATGCCAATTACAGTTAAATGCAAAAGTAAAAATTATGATAAATTACTATGCTACTATATTTTAATGAGAAAGACAATAAAGAACATTAAATGATACATAAAAAATCAAATGGTTTTAATGGGTCTGAAACCGAATGGATCTTCAATTAATCCGAAGTGATTTAAGTTTGATGTCATAAAATGCTACATTTTAAAAGTAATAATAATTTGCCATAGATCGCTGTCGAATCTAATAAATGAATAAACATAACTAATCTAAAAATTAGAAATATATTACAATTCATCATACATACAAGTAAAAATTACATAAACCCATATACAATTAAAAACGCAAACGTTTCTGACTATGTTTTAACTCCTCATCAGAGTGCAATAACATTCAAGTGACCAGAAAACTATATATCATGTTTACAGTTAATTATTATTAACAGTTAAAATAAAATAAATTATAAAGAACCATATCAAGACAATGCTGTGTATTCAGGTGGAACTGCACAGGATTCATTAATCGGCGAAATTTGCTTACGAGTGAACACACCTTCAAGAAAAACTCTACTTTTAACGTTTATGCAATTGGATCTGATAACTGTGAGATTTGAGAAACCGGGCTATGGTTATAATATGCAGTATTGCTTCGATATGATTCTTTATAATTTATTTGATTTTAACTGCTAGTAATTATTTACTGTAAACATGATATTTAGTTTTCTGGCCATTTGAATGTTATTGCACTAATGAGGGGCTTAGCCCGAAACGTTTGCGTTTTTAATTGTATATGTGTTTATGTAATTTTTACTTGTATGTCTGATGAATTGTAATATATTTCTAATTTTTAAATTTTGTATATCAGACGTTAAACAATGCTTAGTTATTTTAGTAACTAATCTATTTTTACTTCTCTTGAGAAAGAGCTGCCCATACATACGCATAAATAAATATAAATTGGGCAAGTTAGGACGAATGGAACCGACATCCTCTGAAGTTGCAGCACAGAGATTAGCTTTTTCAGGTCTGGCGTTCACATATTTGAACCACTATTTTTTTCCCTACAAAAACTAAAAAAAATTATTTTTTGTGATTTGGACATCACTTCTATATAGCTGAAAATGTTTACTTTAAAACGAAATAATTGGTAGCACCGATGTTCATTGCCTTATAAAACAAATGTTGTTTTCAATCGTCTTTGCAAAATGAGTACAAAAACACCGTAGCTCAGAAATTACATACTTATTTAACTTCGTCGCTTAGTTCTAAAAAAATTTAGAATGTTCACACTGAGATTTTTATCATGTACGGGTATGCTATTTATAATTAAAATTATATGTTAGGCGGTAATTTTAAATTCAATCTAAAATTTCTAGCCCCCTAAAATATGAATTTCAGAAAACAATTCTTATCTATGACGTCATTATATACATGTATAAACAATGAATAAGAATTATTCTAACTTCGATAGATGAAGGGGTTAGGCAAAGTCGATCCGACGCCGACGGAATAGCTAAATTCTCATGTTTATGGTTAAACTGCTCCACTAAGAAGATCTTTGCAATTTCAAAAGTTACCAGAAGGGGACATCTTTTGATGTTGCATTTGTCTCTAATCCAGAAACCATCAAGCGAGAGGACATTTCATATCCAGACATTGCCGTGCACGCATATTTCACGCAAATAGAAATGCTTTATCTATCAAGTGTAGAACTAGAGCCTTCCAGTTACAAGCTAAACACTTTAGTCATTCAGCCACTAGGGACCGATACAGGTTGGAAAATGCTGCATTGTGAAAATGGAGTGAAATAATTTTGCTTTTACCCTAGTGACATATAACTTACACGATTGTAATTTTTCCAACTGAGTGAAAAAGTGTCCTTAAAATCGGATCCAAAAACTCTGGCTTAAATTATTACTGCTGTAGCACTAGAGATAGTGGGCGACAACGCAGCCGACGCAATTCACTCAGACAACCTTTTGGCCATAACATCTGGTCTGCTATTTGAGACAGATCAACAGAATAAACAGAATGTAAAAGAACTCTGATAAACGATGCATGCGTAAATTATTTTCAACATTACCAAATGGATTGAGAAAGGCAGAACCAGAAAGAAACAACTCGTGGGATTTCTTTTCCAATCACTATGATTTTGTTTGAAAAAAAAATGTTAATTTGGCATCCATCGTTAATTGGAGTTTGTTTATCTGCGCTTTATTATGTTGAGCTATCTCAAATGGCAAACAAGATGTTATTACCAGAAGGTTGTCTGAGTGAATTGTGTTAGCTAGGTTGTCGGCCAGGTAATAGTTCAAGAGGTAGAGCATTGGCAATTTAAGTTAGAGTTTTTGTATTCGATTTCTGGGGAAGGGTGGGAAACTTTCTCCCTCAGTTGGAAAAATTACAATTCGTGCGATTTCTTTCCCAATCAGTACGATTATGCTGTAAATAAGAAAGTAGAAATTACATATCTTTGTACAAATCTTGAGACGCCATTCATATGTTATTTCGATAAGATACTTTTCTTTCCGAGTGGTGATTTGACATGTGTCGTTAGCACATTAAATTTTTCGCAACCCGATTCTCGTATGGCACCCGAAGATTTAATGCAGTTTTATTGACACCGCGTCAAGTTACTGAAGTTAAAATTAGGTCACTGTTATTTAGTTTGTTACATCTGGACACGCATATATACATTTATAAACTGACAAACACATAATAGATCTTGGTTTGTTGCTGACAGGTAAAAACAAGTGATAAAAGGAAATGTTTAATATTTTATGAGAGTTTTAATATTTTATGGACATTGCAGAATTTGGCAAATAATGGAAAATAAATTTCGTTCCCGATTACAACAGAGATACTTTTATGCCTTAGCGACTCTATATTCTTTATTATATTTTATTATCATAAAAATAAAGTCACTTTGTTTAAGAAAGATGATTCCGTTTGATTTCATTAACCGATAAAACGGAAACATAAACTTGTTCCGTATCAAGATCCTCATTATAAAACAATAGGATTCATAGATTTTATTGGTGTAACGTTAAGATTAGTAGAAACAAAAATTCTCTTATCAAAATTAAGTGATGTATATACTTTTCTAATAATTGATATATTTTTAAAGTAATGTATTAATGGATGTTTTTTTACTTATTACACAGTGGAGATAAAAATATTTGGGCATTTCTGAAACGAAAAGAAAATCGTGTATCTGATTATCTCAATGAAGAAGCAGTGAGAGATCTATCTACCTATGAGTCTATATCCGGAGTATGGCAACCATCTTGAAATACGCCATATGTATCGAGGTCAAAATATTCGGTACTTTTCCGTTATACGGACACCATGCCAAAATGTATGCTAATGCGCCAATTATTTCAACCCTGATCGTGAAAAGGATTTTTATTATAAACCATGCAAAACATTGTGATTTATATATTATATATTTGTATATTAGTATATAGGGGAGACTAGGGACGGTTGACCATACGGGAGGCTTGACCCACCCATTAATTTTCATATTTAAAAGAATTTCAGAGTTTTATCAATAGGTGCCAACCAAAGCTACTGGATTGCTCAAACAACAATCCTTGTTTCACACAGCTAATCGAAACAGGTGTGGAAAAATCAATTGTGAAGCATTTTCAACCTAAAAGTTGTGTTTTTTAGAAATATTTTGTAAGCTTTTTTCAGATAAAATATATCATAGAAATTTAAGTAAGTGGGTTTTAAGTAATGCAGAAATATCGAGCTTTCATTCCAGGCATAAAGATTGCACAGTAAGTTAGGCTTAATATAACAATGTGGTATTGCTTAGAAAAGGTCTATGTAGGGAGGCTTGACCCAGTCAGTGTGAGGGAGGGTTGGCCAGATGCTCAAGGCTTCCTTAATTAAGTTGTTTTGGAAATATTTTATTATACACTGTGCACAATGAAAAGTGAATGGCATATGTATAAAAGAATCTAAATTTATTCTGTAAAGCTTCAGTAAAATGGTATGATGGAAAAGAAAATGTTTAAAACTGACTATAGAAAAATGTGAAAAATTGCTAGAAGATGGGAAAGTTGATGGGAACTTTTTTCCATTTAGATATTGCTTACAATAGATAAATAGAAACAGTGGGAAAGACTAAAAAAGGACCAGAAAGGATGGAAGCAACAGTCTTAACCCTTTGAGGGGCAGTGGTATATTTATAAAACAACTTAATTTTAATTCCGAAACATCACAATGGCACCAGAATTTTGCTAAAGTCTTTTCCATTTATTATGTATGTGAAATATAGCCTTTTTCTTATTTTCAAATAAATTTGTTCATAAATTCCGACGCCAGTCATTTATCTCAACATTTTAGCACTGAAAGCACTTTGCCTCTTAAAGGTTTAAATCATGTTAATGATAAGTTAAGTGCTTATGCGGTTGCAAAAGAACACAGCATCGATCGAAAAACTTTAGGTAGGTATGTAGAAAAATTTCACCAGGGTGAATACAGTGATATTAAGCCAAACTATGTGACAACTAGAGTTGTCAGATCGAGTGTCACAAAAATGGAACAAGGAGATAAAAAAAGCGGTACAGTGGCTCCTAAATCCGGACATAATAACATGAAACATTATGAAGACTGACCTGTCTCTAACAGCTGAATACTGCCTTGTTTAAATTTCATATTCCTTGCTGTACAATTATACCTGCTCTGACAAAACCCTGTTTAAAACAAAAATTTTCTCCTCTGACTTGCGATTGCGTCTTATCAGGTTTGTTTAAGCCTCATATTTAAAAAAAAATATTTTTTTTTTTTTATAATAATTAGAACATGTAGAATAAAGTTATTTTCCTTTTTTTAAACTGATTTTATTTCTCTTCACAAATAGTGCAATATAAAACAAAGTGGGTCAAACCTCCCATATAGTGGGTCAAACCTCCCATATATGGGGAGCCTTGACCCATTATTTTTTCATGATTAAAATCAATCATTTTTCAAATTTCTTATATGTTACACTTATGTAGCAATTTTATTTTGATAACTGATTGTATAACGAATAAAATGATATATAAAACTTTATCATACGTTCAATATTTAAAAAAAAAATTATTTTGTAAAAAGTGGGTCAACCCTCCCTAGTCTCCCCTATATGCGATTTAATAAAATAGTTCGTAAAAATCTGTAATTTTCAAATGTTATATTTTTTAAATGCTCACTTTACTATCGACAATATTTTTTTTTTATTTTTCAAATGTTTCAATTCACGTGATTTTCATTTTGCGCCAACTATTACATTTGGCGGCAATGGTGTTCGTATAACGGAAAAGTACCATATTTTCTAATTGGAAGGATGTCATGTTGCACACACTAATATATTCTTAGAAATCAATTTTAGCAATCAGACTTTTCATATCTGCCATGATTTCGAAAATATAAGCGCAGAAAGACAGAAAGCATTGATATGTTCGATTTATCGTGGTTGCTGCAGAATACACAACTGAAGGCGTTTTATCCACTTGAGATGTACTCACGTTAGTGAAACTTTTACTGAGGGTAGTGGTTGTAATTGTATTTTTACACCATACGCCGGTTGCTTCAGGTGACACCCAGAGATGATAGTCGAGTAGAGCCAGATCAGACTATGTGGGTGGCCATTCCACTGCACCTACGACGGTCAATCGAAAGAAATAGTCCAAGAGCCGAGAGCAAAAAAAACCTATGTTATCAAGCACAAGAAAAAAACCTTTATTTTATGGAAGAGTATATGTAGGGGAATCTAATGTATGTCTGCCGGAAGCGAAGTGGTGCCTAAGCAAAAAATGAATACCACTAGTGGTTGACTTGTAGGTTTATCATTGTGTTTGTCCTGCAAACAAAGATATGAAAACATCGAGGACTGGGAGCAGAAAAACACAATGATAAGCCTACGAGTCAACCACTGGTGGTATTAATTTTTAGCTTATGGACAACTTCACTTCCGGCAGACATGGATCATTAGATTCCCCTACTTCTACTCTTCCATAAAATAAAGGTTTTTTTCTTGTGCTTGATAACATAGGTTTTTGTGCTGTCGACTTTTGGACTAAAAGGATAATTCAATATCGAATTATTAGTGAACTGTTACTCTGTAATGCAGAGAAGCTGACAGAGGAAACTGACATTTTTAATGAGCTGAGAAGGAAGATCTCCTTCTGGGCATACTTAGAATATGTTGAAAAAAAATGGTAGTGAAACTACTCATGTATGTAATAAAGGATCAGTTAAATTTAGCGGCGGAATTCCAGCAGAATCTCTGTAAAAAAATAAAATACTTTCGGTCATTTGGCGCAAAAATACGAAAGCGACATGCAATTTGGCGATCAGGATTTTTCCTCGTCAAAAGCAAACGATTTTAATGAATCTGAAAATTGCTAGTTAATTGTTTTTTAGAATGCGCGGTATTTAATGAATTTATACTTAATCAATGAAGCGTTTATTATATATACATATATATATATATATATATATACAGTGTGTCCACGTATAACCTGACCGACCTTTATTTTCGCAACCGTTGGTCCTAGATGCATACTTCCAATTACAAAAATGGTTTAAATAAGGTAAAGAATTATTTTTAAAGCGATTTGGGTCAAGAAAAACATTTATTAAAAAAGTACGAAATTTAAATTTTTATATAGTTCCTCGGTCCTATAAGTGATATTTAGTAAAACTTTACTGTGACACTAACAAATAAGACAAAAAAAGTCCCATTCATCTAACATTAAAATTGACCGAGTTATGAAACTTTGAAATGCACGACTTAAACCACTTTTATGCATCTCAAAACAGATGATTTCTGCCATGCTTTCAGGGACCGTATTTAAAGTACTTAAACTTATTTAGAGGTATCTCCGCTTTGAAAGAAATCATACAAATTTTACGATTAAGATTTATTAGTGAAGTTTCAGATTAGTTAAAATAATTGTATTTTAACATATGTTTTACTTTGTAAGGATTTGAGGCTATGATTTCTTTTAACTAAAATTGTGTTATTTTCATAAGGTTTTATTTAACTTGCAATGATCGTCTTTCCAGTTTAAAATTTATACTAGAACTTTAACTTACTTTCAAATGTCCGATCGAAGTTAAATTTTACATACTGACTGAAATCCGATGGCAATGCAGTATTATTATGATTTTCGACTCTTACCATCTTATACATACTTATATTAGAGGATAACACACAAAAATTAGGATGGATTACCGTCAAGAAGTTTAAGAAAGAGCTTTAGATTAGATAACATAAACCTGCGATGGTTGGGTTTTTTAAATTTTATAATTACATTTTATGTACTTTTTAACGCTGAATAAAAAAATTACCTTCACTTTTAACCATCATGTCAGGATCTTTCGCAAATCGTAAATTTCAAGGTTAAAAAATAGCAAAAAATCTGATACTATAAAATAGATGTAAGACTTTTTTATTCGGTTTAATTTTATTTAATTCAATAATTTATTAGATTTTTTGGCTTATACTGGGTTTTTTACAGTTAAACAGCTCGGGGATGCGATGAGGTTGAGAGGGGAGGGGGAATCAATTTTAACTTTTAGCTTTTTAACTTTGAAATTTGCGATTTGAGAAATATCCTGACATGATAGTTTAAAATGAAGGTCATTTTCGGATTCAGTGCTTTTAATTACATACGAATCAATTTTCAAAAGCTAAAAAACATGCCACGAGGCCACAACCAAAAATTTGAAAGACAGTGTAATCTAACAGCATTTTAAAATATGTATCATTTTGTAAAGAATTGAGGCTGTTGTTTTTCATCCTTTTATTTAACAAAAAATCTGTTATTTTTATCCCCTTATAATGTTCAGTACAAATTGTGCATTTTGCAGTAATATGTCAGAATGATTAAAGATTTCAAATTTATATTGCAATGCTAATTTTATTCTCAATCATTTCTTTAATATATCTGACGAAATTATATTTCTACTAAATTTGTGAATGACCCCTAATATGCAGCAAAAAGTATACTCCAACTTTAAACAGCTATTACTCGGTCAATTTTAATCGTAGAATAACGGAACTTTTTTTGCCTTGCTTGCCAGTCTAACAGAGAAATTTTACTAAATATAACTTATAGGACCGGTGAACCGTATAAAAATTTAGATTCTGTAATTCTTCACTAAATTGTTTTTTCGCTTCAAACTTTTTTTATATTAACTCTGCACCTAATTTTGACCATTTTTGTAATTGGAAGTATGCATCTAGGACTAACGGTTTCGAAAATAAAGGTCGGTCAGGTTATACGTGGACACAATGTATAATTACACAAACATGTTGCTTCTTGCTTTAGTTATATAATTTTATCACTGGAAAAAATATTTTCTATGTTTTGCAAGATGCAAATATCTATTTTAAGTTATAGCCAGCTTACTTTTGATTTTTAATTATTTAATCTGTTTCTTTTCTATTTTCAAGTTGTAAATACTATTTACTTATGAGTATTATTACATTTTCAGCAATATTAATTTAAAATGTTCTATAAAGTAATAAACAATTCCTCCTTTTTTTTTCTTTTTATTACCGATTTGAATACCCTCTGTGCGATCTGTGATCACACTTACCCACTTCTTTTTTTTTTTTTTTCTTTCATTAGGAACAATAAATATATTGGCACATTTTACATTTAGGCATATTTAATGTACAGGGTGGTCTGAATAAAACAGAACCGTTCATGAAAAGTCCCGTGATGTATGAAAACTAGAAAACTACATTACTGTTAACTCCAGTGTGTCTGAATGAAAATAACCAGGATCATCCTGAAACTCAATTTTTGTAATTCTTTGGATTGTATGTGTCAAAGAGATTTAATGGTTCGATCCGATTGTATTTTTACCATTCTGTATAAGTGTACAATCAGTTTACCAAATTTGAAAACCAATATTTTATACTAAATTTTAAGTTAACAAAGTGTTAAAAAGCTATGGAAAATCTTGCTTCAAATCTTACGTCTTACAGTAAACTCTCTGTAAGGCGGACTTTGTGTAACACGGAATTCTGTCTAACTCGGAATGATTTTAAAGTCCCTGTGAATCCATAGACATAGAATAAAATTTGTCTAAGGCGGAATATTGTCTACTGCGGAAAATTTTCTTGGTCCCGATCGATTCCGCCTTAGACAGAGTTTACTGCACTTCATGAATAAAACACTCCAAACTATATCTTTTTTTTTTCGAATCCCATTTATTTTTTCATGATACTTAGAGAATATATTGGTGCATGATAAAGGATGTGCAATTATACTTTATAAACAGAAAAATATACAAATATATACGTGCGTTTTAAAATTTTCCTCACACATACTTTAGAAATGACCCTCAACTAGACATAAAAATCAATATTCAGACAGTCATCAGACAATCTTTTACATTTAAGAAATATTGATTTTTCAAAAATAAAATTGTCTGAAGCAAATAATATTTATAACGTCAATATTCCATATTTCAAAAAATTATAAGAAACGGGAAAATGTATCACCTTCAATATACAAAACAACCAACAGAAAAAATGCACAATTTGCACATTTTAGCAGGTGTTTCATAAAAAACTTTCCACCTTGGAATATTTTAAAAAAAAAAAAAAAAAATCAACACTTTGAAAGATAACATATAGACGTTCGTGTGTTGACGACATAGCAACATTAATTCTAATGTTCAAACTTGTTGAGTACAGTTAAAAAGGATTATTGAAAAACGATGAAGTTAGAAACAAACAAACAGATGCATAAAAACTGCACGCAATAAGGTGAAAGCAAATACAAACGGGGTAAAAATGTAATTTTTACAAAGTAAATCTGAAATTCTGAAGAATTAAGGTTTAACTATTCAAGGTTAAATATAAGTGGTATGAATAATACATACTATGACATATTTAGATTAGAACGTAAATGTACCTTTTGAATTGTACATGCGATTAAACGCCTAATGGGCTTTAAATATCATAACATCAAACAATATAATTTTAAATAATCCTGGAAATAAAGGATTTGGAGAATATTTTGTTGATCTAAAGCCAATTTAGACTGCATAACCATAAGAAAATTTATTCTGCAGAACTTTTTAGAAGAAAAATAAATGAAAATTTAGATTTTGTAAAGGCACCCCCTAAAAATTTACGCGGCACTTTCTTTTAGCATATGGGGGAAAAATGGTTTGGCAACTCCATTTTTCCCCCCATTCTGACCAGAAATTTAGAGTTCTAACTTTTTACGGCTGCTCTTTCATCTTCACCTAACGCTTCATTTATAATGGCTGTTTCATAATAATAGAAACCACCAGTCCACCAGAAGAAAATGAAGCAATGGAAATGTCGTGGGCGACACTAAATTCTGAAAAAGCAGAATTCCTGTTCTCTAGTTTTCAGATATTCTGTGCACTTAGCTCAGTATTTTTTTAATTTTGCCATTTATACCACTTAGCATCTGGGATCCTCATATACGTGTGTCCTAAGTTGCCTCTCTGTGCCTCTGACCAAAACTTTTATTTTCATATAAAATAAAATGCAATTGATTCATCAATGACAAAAGGATTTTCTAATTATACGAATTCCATCTAATTAGAAATGTTTTAGGTATACATATCTCGACTTATCTTTTGTAATGATTTTTGTAAATGATCATGTATTATACTAGAACTTTTTCAAAGAGTATTCGAAACACTTCAGCGGTTTCAAACTAAAAATTTTCTATTACTGTTAAGTCTAAAGCCTTTAATGAGTATGCAAAAAGCGTCTTTAAAGTTTAGTCTTAAATAGGCATGGCTTGCTTTATAATGTGCACTCACGTCTTGAGTAAGTCATGACTAATAATTATAAACAGTTAAGTTCATAGCAATAAAAAAAGAGTGCCTCATTTGAGCCGATACTGCTCAAATAATAAATGACTAATATTGAAAATTTTCGAAGGAAAAAATAAGATTTTTGGAATACAGATAGTTCTGGTCGAGTTTTGGTTCGACCGGATTTTCGGCACATTTTCGCCGAAAACGAATGTCTGGCGAATATCAGATTTTCAGGCGAAAACGAAAACGAAACCGAATTTTTGGTCGATCTCTAATTATAACTGGGCGATTCTCAAAAGGTGGGCACTGGACCCAAGTCATAACTTTAAACCTTTCAAACATAACTTTAATTATCATTGATTTTATTTTATTTTTTTACATTGAGTTTTTAATTCTATTCAGAGACAGAAAAGGACATAATTTATTGTAAAAGCTTTGTATAAATATCTTAAACTTTTATTATTATATGCTAAAGAGGCCAATTTCGGACATTCATAACGTTAACTGCTCCAATGTACCACCAAGAAAAAGAGTTTTAACTTTTTTCCAGGTGGTTGTAATGGTAAACAACGAATGCATAAAGGAAACGGATGATTTTTTGATAATTTCGTTAAGAGATGGCAGGCTGATTTATTGCTTTTTTGAAGATAGAAGGACTTTTCTATAAAGAATTTTTCTGTATTTTGTTATGTCCGAAAGTAACGTACGAAACAAAGCATTTGATTTTATTATTATTATTACTGGATAACAAAAAGTTAATTATACATATATATATATCTATACAGACACATTTACTACATTCTTAGTCTTAAGAATTTTTTAAATACTAAGATCAACGCCCAAATTCTATAACGTACGTGCGAAAAAAATGTCCAAAATTTGTAACGTACACAACTGCTAATTACATGCTTTAATAATTAATATTCCAGAATAGTTGCTGTCTTTTAATGTTTGTGTATAATTTTGTAGACATACTATTAAAAATATTTATATATTATATTTATAGACAAAATTTTAAAAAGTTGGTCTTAAATTTGAAAATTTTAAAAATTACTTATAGTTAACGTTTAATGATCCCAACTTTTGAGAATCTCCCAATTATATACATTCGCTTGCTATTAATAGTTTATGAAAGAAATATCATTAAAAGTACTTGCACTTTAATATCTCTTAAAAGCACGCATGCATACATACACACATGCATACATGCACGCACACAAAAAATAATCCTAAGCATCTCATAGATTTAAGACAAAAAAACTGTCATTAATTACAGCCTTGCAACCTATTTGACAGTCATACATCAAAAAAGAGTGTAAAATAATAAATATGCCATTTTAACATGACCTACCCTTGTTTAATCCATCAACTTGAAAAACACTTTAGAAACAACTCCTCCGCTGGGATTCAATGAAGAACTTTGAATTATTATTCAGGTTTGTGACGTAAATCATTTTCTAAATTTTGGCGCAAAGTGAAAGTATTTTTTGAAGGTAGAATAATAGGGGGTTATACAATGTGGCAGAAAATGTATTTAACTAAATATATACGAAGCGATTGGAATTTCTTTTTATAAATCACATTAGAAACGTGACGAGGTTAATAATTTTATAACTCATATAATGTAATGTAATTACGTAATATATACAGTATTTTTCACTAGAACAAATAAAAAAGCCCAACATACCAGGGTTGGCACAGTTTAAACCAATCGGTTTTAACCATGGTTTAAACTACGGTTTAAACCAACTGGTTTTTTCTCAAAAAAAAAAAAAAAAAAAAAAAAAAAAAAAAAATTTTTTTTTTTTTTTTTTTTTTTTTTTTTTTTTTTAAAGAAATATAATGACATTTTCTCTTTTTTCTTTATAATTTAAGTGTTTCAAATTAATGGATATAAATAGTTTCTACTTTTAACACTTTATTTTAGCAATAAGCATTAGATATAGTGGGTCTAGATGAAGTTCCTGTATGTACAAAATGAAAATTAGTATGTGTTGATGAACATATCTATTGCTCTAAAGAAAAAGCTTAAAACACGTGTATAAACACAATTTATCAAAGATAAAATAGATTTAAAATATTCAATATTTAGTATAAAATATTTTCATTTAAAAAAAATCCAGATTATTTAAAGCAATTAATAATATTACACGATGATCTTTAAGATTTTGGTTAAGCTGTAAAAGAAAATTTTCTTGATTGGAGAGATTATCTTTAAGAATTAAAATCAAAATATGAAGTCAAATAAGAGAGTATTCAAAAATTGTGTGTTAATTATAGCATTTTAATAATACCAATCTATTTTTATATATCGTGTTATTATAATATAACACGATGATCTTTAAGATTTTGGTTAAGCTGTAAAACAAAATTTTCTTGATTGGAGAGATTATCTTTAGAATTAAAATCAAAATATGAAGTCAAATAAGAGAGTATTCAAAAATTATGTGTTAGTTATAGCATTTTAATAATACCAATCTATTTTTATATGTATCGTGTTATTATAATATAACACGATGATCTTTAAGATTTTGGTTAAGCTGTAAAATAAAATTTTCTTGATTGGAGAGATTATCTTTAGAATTAAAATCAAAATATGAAGTCAAATAAGAGAGTATTCAAAAATTGCGTGTTAGTTATAGCATTTTAATAATACCAATCTATTTTTTGTTTGTTTTCTGTTATCTTCTGAATCTAATGACCAAAAATGTTGACTTCGAATTGTCAATTAGAAAAAAAAAAAAAAAAAAACCCAAGAAGTATTTGAAATTTATTTTTTTAATAAGTATGGAAAAGAATATTATATTCATCAAACTGCATCAAATGTTTATTATTAGTAATCAAAAGATTGTTTATAAAGATTTTCAGGGTATCAATGTTTCACTGTGTAGAGCAATTTGTTCTTTGAACATAAGACTGTTACTAATACTGTTTAAATTAAAATATAAATTTTTGCCATTTTATCCATAAATTGACTAATTATTTAATTTAAATTATTATCAAATGTAGTTATACTACTTATATATCCAACAATGTTTATTTTTATCAATAAATATGCATGTATATGTAATAAGAAAGGATTTTTTAAAGAACCCAGTTTAAACAAAAGAAATCTGGTTTAAACCAAATAAATCGTTTTTTTTCAGGGGGGGGGGGGGGGGGGTCGAAAAAACCTGTTTTTTTTTGCCAACCCTGCAACATACTATAAACAACATCTTCAACTTATTCAACTTGCTAATGATTCTGAATATATTGTTATTGTTAAAAAGATTTTCTCTTTTAAGCCGTCATTTTACAATTCTATAGATCTACGCAGATCGTTACATTAAATCATCATCTAAATTCAATATTATTCGAGTTATTTTTTAGCATTTTGACAAGTATATCTCCTCAGTTATAATAAATTACAAAAAAAAAAAAAAGAAAAAAAAAAAGAAAAAAGAAAAGAAAAGAAAAGAAAAGAAAAAGCGCCATAACGGTGTAACATGATTTTCAATACTAAGAATTTTGAGTTCAACAATCAATAAAGTTCCAATTATGAATAATTTATATATATTGTTATATTATTACTTCTTTTTAAAATGTTCTATATAATTTGTTATTTTAGTTTTAAAAGTCTTTGTAAGAAGAAGTATTTGTTTACTATCAAGAGCTGATGAAAGAAATACAGTGTATAATAAATTAGACAGAAGATTAAATTAATAAATTAGAAGAATAAATTAGAAAGAAATACAGTGTATCTACTAACGTTTTTTGAAATTCAGTGACAAAAGAAAAGCGACAACTATTAAAGTAAAGTTATCTCCTTTTATTAGTTCCAGATATCACTGGTTGGTTGACTGCAATGTCTCAAACTGTTTGAGCGTTCAAACTAACGTTGTGAATCAAAGTTCACTCAGTTTTTAACCTTCATTCATTTAGCTGCTGAAACTCCCCAAGAATAATTTGCATTTTGAGAATACAAGGTTATTTTGAAATATTGCAGTATGATAGTAGTGTAGCCTCTTCTATCGATGATAGATGGTACGAAAGCAAGAAACTGTAGTAAAGAAATTCCTCACATTACTCTCCTGTAAGAATAACTTTGAGGACTGTCACCATTTAACGGTTATCGTGTTTAAACGGAAAAAAAAGCTTATTTATAGCCCCTGCATGTATGATCAAAAGTGATTTCGCTGTAATATATATTAAAGTTATGAAAACCAAAATATCCATAGTTTTAAAACAATAAGCTGTATAAACTTTACAACATACTTATAAGTACTTAAAAAGTGACACAAACATAGTAGTTATAAGTATGTTGTAAAATTTATATTATGACAAGGTGAAAATTCCTTCACTACACTAGTTTTTTAATTCAGTGTTTGGACTCTATTGTACACAATAAGCTATAACAAATTGTACCGACGCAATATATTTAACAGTCTTTTCTAAAAAAAGTGAGTAAAACGGAAAACTATGCTATTCTTCATCCATGACCTATACCTTTGCTTAATCAATCAAGGGAAAGAAAATACATTAGGAACTACTGAAGTGACTTTAAATTATTATGTGAGCTTGTGACGCAAAACATTTTCTAAATACCGGTATATAGCCTTATAAAACAATCTGAAGCATACCGTAGTTGAAAATAAGCTGTTATTAGGTGCGCTCGTAATTATACAAATACGTAGCACCCATAGTCGCCGTTCGGTCCGTCTGTCTGTTTGTCCGTCTGTCCGCATATAACAGATCAAAAACTATCCTACCGAATGGTCTGAAATTTTAAATCTACAATTGTTGCAAAATTTTGTCGAGTCATTTCAATTTTTATGAAAATCAGATGTATAGTTTAATTAGAGGGACAGTCAAAAATTTTCCGTTACATTAAGGCCAATGGGAAAAATATTTCATTAATTAAAATTAATAAGTTCATTTTAATTATGTTAGAGCCTTCCGAACAGAATGAAACTGATATGCGCTTATGAAGTGCACTAAAATATACATTTAGTGTAATATGCAAAGAATATATTATGCCAAGAAATATTTATAAAACTAGTTACAGTTCGCATTTGCCGAGTTTGGCGTGCAATTTCCAACTTGTTAATTATGACAACGCTACTCTCTTAACAGCTATTCATAAAAAAAAAGAAAAAAAAGAATATACAGCTGTAAAGTATGCTGTTCTAACATCACTTACCTTTGTTACACGAGGGGGCAGCATATACAAACACACACACACACACACAGAAAAAAAGAAAGAGCGTACTATGCAATGCATTCATGCTATGCAATGAAACGGCAATATTGAAGAAATGTTGGATTTAGGTTTAAAATATTGGTAATAAAATGCCGAATTATTTAATGCCAGTATTCCACCGTTATCGTTAAAATGTAAAATATCACAATGGCGAAGCAATGTTTTATGCGAATATTGGCTAACACATAGCCGAAACAAACAATATTGGCCAAGACATGACCAAAACAAACAATATTAGACAAGACATGACCAATACAAACAATACTGGCCAAGACAAAGTCAACATAAACAATATTGGGCAAGACATAGTCAACATAAACAATATTGGCCGAATATTGTTTTACTGTTATTTTATGTTCTTAGTATCCTGACTTTTATGAATTTGGTTTAAAGGATATATATTAAGATATCAACTTCTGAATTTCGGAAATATATTATGATATATGAACAGAATAATTAATGTTATGAATAGCTGCACATATATTAATCTAGATACGTAAGATATCTATTGGCTATTTCCATGAGTACTTGTAGTGTAAGTCACATGCTACAACTTTTGGCTACCAGTATTTTAGAACGGAAAAATATAACTTATCTTATGGTAGATATCTCATTAATTGAAAAAGGCCAAGAAAACTTTTCGAAAATAACGGTGGCCAATAAGCATAGCAGTTATCAACTATGTGACTTACACTACAAAAACCCATGGAACTAGCCTATTGCAAATTTGTTATCCAGAAATGCATTCTATATATTTTATGGTTCCGCACTTAAAAAGTAAAAACGGAACTATTATAAGATCACTCCTGTGTCCGTCTGTCTGCCACAGTCCTTTTACTTGTAAACTATGGAACGTGGAAAGTTCAAATTGGGTGAAGCAATAAAGACTATTGACCCACATATTTACAGATTATTAAACATTCACAAATATATTTAGTTGTCTGAACAGTTGTCACAAATATATTATGTTGATTGAAAAAAAAATATTTCCTTTGTATATCGTGTGAAAGCACTTGTAACGCTGAACTCAAAAACGCACTTTTTTTTAATTTTAGGTATTATATTTTCAGAGATATCGTCGAAAATGCAGTGCAAATATGCCCCCCTCCCTATATTTCCGAATCCACTGAAACAAAAATTATGAAAAAAATTAGGGTTGGGTTGATTTATGACGGCCAATTATCTACACGAGGGATATGGGCCCGGGGGGAGTGCCCTCCGTGGGGGTCTTTCTAAGGGAACCTAATCCGTATTAACGCATGGAAGATCCACGGCTCGAAGAAAACCACGAAAACTCCGAACGATTAGGCCGACGGGCGCGATTGGGATCGAACCCAGCACCTCCCGTCTACCAGCTTCGAGAGCAGAACCTCTCGGCCACTGGGAAAAAAATTAGATTTAGTAGACGTTAATTTAAACAGTGCAGGAAAACTATAGCGATTACCCTAGATCACATAATTTTTGAGAAAAGAATATTTTCCCGTAACACACAAAATTCGATTTGCGGGCATTCAGCAAAGATGTTGACGAGTGCTGGAGGTACCTATCGTAGCAGAAGTATAAAGCATTGTTGATAATGATTTGCGAAAAAAATCGTCGGTAATTAGCCGAGATATTAACCATTAAAGACAGGGACGGTTTGGACATACATAACTGACAGGGGCGGGGTATTCTATTCACTATCGGCTTTTAAAGCCTAGATAACAACTTTTAATGATATATTTGTGTAATGCAATGCCCAGTAGCAGTATAACGGCAATAAATTCAAATTACTTTAGAATTCTAGACTAATTCTAGACTACTTTAATTAGAATTAGTCACTTAATTACAATGGTATTCGATACTAATTAGCATTGAGTGGATCTCCCAATACGCCTCCTGTGTCTTTAAAATCCTATCTGGAAAAACGCGGCGCAGACCAAGGCGGCGTTGCAACTTTGCGACCTCCTTTCGAAGCGCGCTTAGCACAATGCCAAGTTTAAACTTTAAACAAGTGTTTTGTTTTAGTTACGCTGTAAAAAGTAAAGAGTATACTTTTCTAATATATACAGCTATACCCAACCTTACGTTGTATAGTTTTTACAAAGTCTTATTATTCTTTTAGCAACGATTTTTTTTTTTAATGATACAGCTAATTACATGTAATTATTGTACGGAACCCTCTGAGCGCGATTAATACTTGACCGTTTATTTAAAATTTCAATTACTTTTTCGGATCGTCAAAACTTGACTTTTTAATTAAACATTAATATCAAAATTATCCCTTTAAATATTCCTTAGATTTATGATAGACAGATACTAGAAAGCATGCACCCTTTGAAAAAAAAGAGAAAACAGTCTGATTACATACTCATTTTTAAAAAGAGAATAATCTACTCAAAATGTTTTATACTAATATAAAATTTACTAAAGCTGTATACCCGGAGGCTTGGATGAATGATCACGTAAGAGACGGCGGCTTTTGTGTTTCTTAATTTTTTATTGTTATAGAAAATGCTTATTTTGACAAAATCATTTTATAATGCATAACACTAGACACATTTACCTCAAGGAACTTTGAGAGTGTGGAAGTAGTTCTGACTCATGTACAAGTAATGAAAAAAATAATATAAAAAGAGTAAAGTAACAGCAGGAAAAGAACTTTAGAATTCAAAACTTAACTACGACGTTATAGCGAGATGAATGATTTCGACATAAAAAGGAGAAATAAAAATACCTATTTCTTATGTTTCTCTTCATTTAAGTGTATGTTTTGATGTCGGAACATAAATGTGATCACCCTCTAAAAAAATTTGAGAAGCGTTTCCTCGTGTATATAAAACGTATATTATACGAAACAGCTTATTGTAGAATTCTTATTTACACTTTGCCAACATTCGCAAGAAAAATTTCCCCATTTCATCGACGATTAATTGTATTAGTTTTATTGAAAAGCAAATATTTTTGAATTTTGACTTTCCATACATATATATCCTTGTTATTTAAAGGCAATGTTTCTGCAATATTGGCATTTCATTTGAAATATTTCCAATGTAAAGCCAATTTTTGTATTATTTTAGCTTCATTGCAAATTTTTCCAATGAAAAGCTGATATTTTTCTATTATTTCAGCTTCATTGCAAATATTTCCAATGAAAAGCTGATATTTCTATATTATTTCAGCTTCATTGCAAATTTTTCCAATGAAAAGTTGATATTTCTCTATTATTTCAGCTTCATTGCAAATTTTTCCAATGAAAAGCTGATATTTCTCTATTATTTCAGCTTCCTTGCAAATTTTTCCCTGAAAAGCTGATATTTCTGTACTATTTCAACTTCATTGCAAATATTTCCTATGTAAAGCCAATATTTAAACCAATATTGACATGCCTACAGAAATATTTCCGTTGAATGCAACATCAGCTGATTATTGGAACTCAATTTAACTAATGTTACTAATATTGGTTTGCTGTAGACTATATATACTATTCGAAACCTTGTCTCTTCTTCTCGTTGATCAAAATCTAATTCCTAAACCATTAGTTTTCGAGGTAATACCGTTACAGTTGCAAAACAGTTTCAAACATTGGTCTACATCATATGAAAATCACTTTATGTCAAAATAGTAATGAAAAAAAAAATGCTAAAGCGTTGAAAAGTTAATACGGTCCCTCGGCTTACAGGTTACATTTTTTTAAAAACTTTCTCTGTGTTTTAATAAATAAAACTATGAAAATTCCCTTTTTGTACCACCATATTTATTTTTAACGCTATGAATTTTCACTGTTTTCTGGAACTAAAAATCGAAAAAGAAAGTGTCTGAAAATGCCAAAAATTCGCAAAAGTGTAAGACAGTAAGATTTGACCGTGAAAGAAAGGAATTTTTACTGCTTTGATTGTCAGACCAAGCAGAAAGTTTTTTTAAATATAACTTATAGGACACGGGGACCGTATAAAAATAATTTAAATTTCGTAACATTAAACAAAATAGCTATTTCGATTTAAATGGTGTTTTATATGATGAAGAATAGCATTTAAAACATTTATGGAACTACACCTCCAAGCTCCAAGGTTTAGGTATGCAGTGTTACTTTCGATTTTGAGAAAAATTCCCTATCGTTGGAAACTTTTTACATAAAAAGAAAGAATCAGTAACTCCAGAAACCAGTAGTTAAAGAGATATTATCGATAACTAATAAAATATGCGAGATTAAAATTCTGATAAAATTTACTTAAAAGGTGCTGAAATATACATGAAAATGTCTTTATAGCATAAAAAGCGTCAAAAAGTGTTAAAAACCCCAAGCGCTTTCAACTGAACTATAACAGCCGTCATCAGGGGGAAAAAATCAGAGGAGTGAAAGTTCGTGAAAGTTCTTTCCTTAGGTAGTTGTAGACGAGTCTGTTTCAAAGGAAGGGAGGTGGAAATATGATTATGCTTCAAAATCGCAAGAAATATATAGTATCCCATACCAGATCTTAGATATGTTGTAGAACAGTACATCATTGCAAGTATTCTTTCATTAAGTTAATTTCCAAGTTTTTTCTGATTATTGATGCGTAGTAATTTGAAGTATGGGCTATGATTCTTGTTTTACTGAAACCTATGTCAATATCTTGTTTTGATCAAAGATTGATAAGAAAACAGACATTAAGACATAAAGACATAATAACGAACAAATAGACAAGTGTTTCCAGCAAGAAAATTAATTCCTTTGGTAGTTTAGTACTTTATTTTAGCAGCAAGTGTCAATGGGAAAAATCTATGATTACATGCGGTGCGTTGCTATGCACTGTAAATAAAATTTGCCATTGAGATTCGCAAATTTTTGAACAAAACAAATTTTGCACAAAAGAATCAAGTCTACGTGATTTGACGAATGGCACATCCCCCCCCCCCTGAAGTAGTGTTAAAAGTAGCGTCGGATCTAGCTACAAACAACTAATTTATTGTATCGCACTACTCGCTACACTATGTTGTTCAAAATGAGTGCGCTACACTGCAAACAACTCTAAAAAGTAGCGATTATTATAGTTTCGCTATTTGTAGCTCGATACTTCTGCTTTCCGACCACTAACCGATGTCAGTCAATTCCCTGTGGATATAGCATTACAAAATTTTCGTACAGCTTGTATTAGGAAAGTATTTAATCCATATAATGTTTATAAAGCTACTCCAATCACTCAATTAATATAAAATGTATAAAAAATATTATAAGTATTTTATTATACATGGAAACAATCTTAAATTTCTTATGCGTATAGGAATCCTATCAAATCTTAATAATTAAGAAAAACCTTGAAAGAAATACAAAAGAAAATCCAAATATTTTATAATGGACATTTCTATGCATCGTGATCGTGATAAATTGAATGGAAGCACGAAAATTAAATTTGTATCAACACATTTGGTCACCATATCAACCCCAACTTGGTTATAATACTAAAGCTTTTCAACATCGATTTTGTACCACGTGTTGCTTGTCTGAAGAATGAAAAATGTAAATTCGGAAATCCTCATGTTATATTATTTCGACCTGTAATTTTTTTTTTAATTTTATATTTTCAGTATACTTTTAAAAAATTCGGAAGCAGTTTTTCATGACGGGTTTCCAAGTAGTAATGTAGATGAAAATCTCGTTTGCATTTGGCATTATTTATTTACTTTGTTGGCAATTTTAATATCATTAGCCTAAGTTAATCACAAGCGTATTTGTTGCAGTGTTAAATTTAAATTTTCAAAATGCATTATAAACGCTTTATATACAATGGACGTTCCATAATGACTGAGAGTAAAATCATAAAAAATCAATAAATACATTTACATCAAAAAATACATCATTCTTCTTCAAAACAACTTCTCTCAGATGTTATGCAACGGTCGCATCGTTCAACACACTTTCCAAAATAAGTAGAGAAGCTGTTTTCTGGAAGCTGCTTCAAAGCACCCTACAATGCTAAAATAACCTCGGAATCTGTTGTTGAATCTGTCAGAATCACTTTTTGTGGACTTGATAAGGGGTTCAAAATGATGCACCCAAGTTTCATCACTTGTTATTACAGTCTTTAGGAAATTCGGATCATTTTTCATTTTGATCCCTTTATGAAGCCCGCAACAAGTGATTCTGACAAATTCAACAACAGATTCCGAAGTTATTTTAGCATTGTAGAGTTCTTTGAAGCAGGTTCCAGAAAACGGCTTCCCTACTTTTTTTGAAAAGTGTGTTGAACGATACGACCGCTGCATATCATCTGAGACAAGTTGTTTTGAAGAAGAATGATGTATTTTTTATGTAAATATATTTATTGATTTATGATTTTACTCTCAGTTATAATGGTACGCCCGGTGCCCATGTGTGAAGGCGCCTACCTTCACATATTAATATTAAGACCTTTCCTCTTTCCCCCCTTTAAAATTACATTTTTTTTAATTCTTAAATTTAATTATCTGTCTGCATTCGGATTCAATCTGTTTTTAGCGCTCTTTTCCCTTCATAAATTAAGCATTCAATTCTCAGTCTCTTTAATATTTTAACCGCAGCGCACTGCAGTTAAAAGAAAAGAAATCATTTCCTTTTCTCGCCTAATAACTGGATTCTAATTTTCATCCTTCTGCCTTAGTTTGATGATATGCAGAAATTAGTCAGACATATTACTTCTACATTTTTAGCCGTTGGTCCAGATGTTAGATAGATGTGTCATTTCAGTTTTTAACCCTGTCTTTATTTTGTTTTTGTTTTTTTTAACGTGCTCTTTCGGCCGCTTCAATCCCATGAGAACTTTAGCAACCCCTATAGAATGTATTTCGCGGTTTATGAGCTAGAATTCCTAAGCAGCCATTGGCGTTAAATATTTCTTATTACTCTTTTACATTCCCCATTCAATTTCAATTAGTGTACTTTGACCACATGTCTTCCTCTCTTTAATCTCGCCATATAGTATATATATTTGGCGAAATTGTGTATGTAAGCTTGCCAACACTCCAGATTTCGAGAAAGTGTATTTTTGAGTGAGACTAGCTTCTGAACTCGCATGATGTGAATAAAAAAAATTGTAACTCTTCGCTCCCTTCTCCAACATTGGCCGTGTAATTCTCGGCGGTGGTGGAAACGATCCCGGTGCACAATAAAGACCTTCAGAAAAGTTCTGCCTTTTATTATCTCAGCAGTTCCTTGCCTCTTTCTTAAAATAATTAACAATTGATTTTTTGCCTTAGAGTCCGTATTGAAGCTTAGCAAAATGAACCACCTGTGCAACAACAAACAACTACTTTACAAATTCTGGATAACTCCTTTACAAAAACTTGGTGCTTAAGGCCGGCATTGCCGAGGTTACATTTGGAGAAGCGGAGCACGTGATATATATATATTTCTTATTCAAAATAATTACTAATACTGGATTATTACAAAAAAAACTGTTCAATTTTTTTTAACAAAAAAACTGCAAAATTCATGGACTATCAATTATGGACTATGTTCATTACAGTGGCTGTTTGCACGCTTATCTAGCCTGAAATGTCCACTACCTCGGTACTGAGACGCAATAATTATGACACCTGTAGTACCCGATTAGCCAGTTTGATCTTTGAGTGTGCTATCCAAAACAGATGTCTGAAACTATTTTCTGCTATTCCAGAACAGAGGTTCAGTGAATGTTGCCTGCTATACAAAAAAGAAAGAAAAAAACACTGGTTCCCGTGATCCTGAATTAAGGTGAAAATGAAAGACGCCCTCGTACAGCACTGTACCGCAGATTTCCTGGTGGTCATCGGAAAATAGTTTTTGTAAAGAAGTTATCCAGAATTTGTAAAGTAGTTGTTTGTTGTTGCACAGGTGGTTCATTTTGCTAAGCTTCAATATGGACTCTAAGGCAAAAAATCAATTGTTAATTATTTTAAGAAAGAGGCAAGGAACTGCTGAGATAATAAAAGGCAGAACTTTTCTGAAGGTCTTTATTGTGCACCGGGATCGTTTCCACCACCGCCGAGAATTACACGGCCAATGTTGGAGAAGGGAGCGAAGAGTTACAATTTTTTTTATTCACATCATGCGAGTTCAGAAGCTAGTCTCACTCAAAAATACACTTTCTCGAAATCTGGAGTGTTGGCAAGCTTACATACACAATTTCGCCAAATATATATACTATATGGCGAGATTAAAGAGAGGAAGACATGTGGTCAAAGTACACTAATTGAAATTGAATGGGGAATGTAAAAGAGTAATAAGAAATATTTAACGCCAATGGCTGCTTAGGAATTCTAGCTCATAAACCGCGAAATACATTCTATAGGGGTTGCTAAAGTTCTCATGGGATTGAAGCGGCCGAAAGAGCACGTTAAAAAAAACAAAAACAAAATAAAGACAGGGTTAAAAACTGAAATGACACATCTATCTAACATCTGGACCAACGGCTAAAAATGTAGAAGTAATATGTCTGACTAATTTCTGCATATCATCAAACTAAGGCAGAAGGATGAAAATTAGAATCCAGTTATTAGGCGAGAAAAGGAAATGATTTCTTTTCTTTTAACTGCAGTGCGCTGCGGTTAAAATATTAAAGAGACTGAGAATTGAATGCTTAATTTATGAAGGGAAAAGAGCGCTAAAAACAGATTGAATCCGAATGCAGACAGATAATTAAATTTAAGAATTAAAAAAAATGTAATTTTAAAGGGGGGAAAGAGGAAAGGTCTTAATATTAATATGTGAAGGTAGGCGCCTTCACACCATGTGGAGCGTAAAGCCATATGACAATCCTGTCCTATCTCTAACTATTTCCAAATTAGTGTGCATATAAAAAAATGTTTTAAGTCTAAAAAAACTTAAATTTGTGAGATTTCTGAAAGATTTACGCATTGGAAAAGCTCCTATAAAGCGATTCCATTTCCATCAGAATATCTGGATTTAACGTAGAACCACAAGCGTTGAGACAACCGTGAATTGCAAAATCAAATTATCACCAAAATCTGTAACCCACAATATCGCAAACACCCTTCTAGCTACAATAAATCATAAAAACTACCATTCTACCAGCTATTGAAGGAGTTTGCAATGAACGACCAATAAACCTTCCTGATATTCTAGTTCAAGAAAAATGTATCATTTTGTTTGCAATAAATCACTCGAGAAAGCATGTTGTATTTGCATAATTGGCATCATTATACGCAATAAAATCCATTTATAACATGAAACGCATCATTACAGACACATTCAGGTTAAATGTTTGGCTTGCATTTGTTGAGATCGCTTGATAAGCTCATGTGGGCACCAGGGTCAGTTGACAATCAATACTTATTTTTTGAGTTTCTGGAACATCATCTGCCAGGATTACTTGATATGAATTCTGCACCTCAACAAGCGAAAATCATTTAACAACAAGACGTGACTCAATCAAGAAGTCCCGCATGCCGTTTGGGACTTCTTGACGGAGCAGTATCCACTATGGATGAGTCATGCAGGACTGATTCCCTGGCCACCTAGATCACCGGATCGAATGGAACACATTGTGGAACGGTTAAGCGTTCGTCCACTACCATCATCAACATACCAGCTGAATGGCGTGAAACGGATTATTTTTTTCTTTTTGCGTAACGATGAGAATTATGTAAAGCTAACATGCAATCCCGAGTGATTTCAGTGAAGTATGGCTAACAAAAGGCTTCTGAAGTAAAACACTCACAAAGTTATTCAAAAGCTGGTGAAATGGACATTTTTTTTTTGTAAATTTGACTGATTCTAGATAGAGGATGCTTGAAATATTGCCGATTGCAGATTTTGGTGATAATTTGATTTTGCACTTTGCCAATGTTTCAGCGCTTGTAGCTCCCCGTTAAATCCTGGTTTGCTGATGGAAATGGCATGAACTTAAAAAAAAAAAAAAAAAAAAATTCTCTCCAAACACGTCCTTATTTTTTGTGTAGGCCTTTCAGTAATCTAACAAATTTGGATTTTCTCAGGCTTGATAGACATTTAACGCATTTTCTTTCTATCCACCATCACTCGGAAGATAAGGTTGTATTTCTATGGTGCTTTACGCTTCACATTTTCTTTTCTGTCACTTTCTTTCATTCGGCAGATTACGTCAAATTTACCCTGCGGGTTTTAATAATAGCCATAAGTCTTAAAAGCGATAAACAATATATTTAGAAACTAGACAAGAACATAGAATTTGCATTAGTGGTGCTAAAATAAACTTCTATTTGAAAATATTGTGTACTCGATAATACAAAATGATCCATTAACATGACTCGATTTCTCTCTCTCTCTCTCTTTATATTATTTTTTAAACTGAATAAAATATCTCGATTGAAATCACATATAAATTCTTCCCTTTTAGGTAAATTGATCATTTTTAGTTTCGGCATCTTTTCTCATCAGATCAAAATGCCTTTTACTTATAAATTAGTTCGCAGAAAAATTCATATCGAACATTTGCAAATAAATTTGTATGCTGACGATATACGAATATATATATTCAAGAGTCAGATAATCGTTTAAAATTAAATGGAACAGAAAATTCAGTAGGGCAATTAAACTTTATAATATACTTATAACTACTTAAAAGGTGACAAAAACATATAAAAATAGTATTTAATGTAACCCGAGATCTTTCGAACACACACGCGTTCATTTTCAAAGGGATAAAAGATGATTGACTGAATAGAAATACATTTAAAAAACAAAAATAGTACGCATGCGCAAGCGGAGTTCAGTTTATTTCTCTGCAAAGGGGTGAAAAGATCAGTTCATATTATCAGGAGGTCGTGAAATATTTAGGATATTGTACCAAATTGCGGGAATATTATAGGAAAGGACGTCGTTACAAACATTATCTTCCCTAATCCCTCATCTAATCTTTTATCCCTTTGAAAATGAACGCGTGTGTGTTCGAAAGATTTCGGGTTACATTAAATAATATTTTTATATGTTGTTATATGTTTTTGTCACCTTTTAAGTAGTTATAAGTAAATCATAAAGTTTATTAATAACAAGGTGAACATTTAATTCACGACACTAGTGTTTAAAACAGTGTTTTGACTCTATTGAGGACAATTAAAGTTTTAAATTAACTGAACCAGTTATCATCAAATTAGATCGGTTATAATTTGAAGAAACCTTTTTTTTTTTTTTTTTTTTTTTTTTTTGCGAAATTAAACATTACATTACATAAAAAATACCTATACGCATTTCATCACCCATGAAATTTTAGAACCTGAAGAATCTCAGCAACAAATAATGAGTATTCATTCCAATTTTACCGAAGAAACACTACAAAATTGAAGAAATAAGTATAGAATTTGAAATAAACTTTCAATAGCATAAATTATTTTATGCACAAATTTACGTGTAAATCTTACGTTTGATAATACAGTTTTATACAACTAATGCACAGATACATATTCTAAAATGAGGTAATTATTTAAAATGAAACGAAACAGAAAATTCGGAAGGACAATTAAAGTTTTAAATTATCTGAACCAGTTTACATCGAATTAGGTCGATTGTGATTTGAAAAAACTTTGTTTGAATTACGAAATGAAATTATATCTTTATTTCATTATTATGTAACAAAAAATCTATGCACATTTAATATGTTTTAACCCACGAAATTTTAAAATTAGAAGAAACTCGATAGCAACAAATAAGCATTCACTTCAGCGTTACCGAAAACAAAAATGACACAATTATAGAAATATGCCAAGAATGTGAATTTAATAAATTTTATTAGTATAAATTAGTTTATGCACAAATTTGTGTCAAATTGAATATTTGAAAATAAATACGTCAACTGGCGATATGCGAATATATATTCGAATACCAAATAATTATTTAAAATTTAACAAAACTGAAAATTTATTAAGACAGTTAAAGATTTGAATTAACTGATACCACAAACACTTTTAACATAGAATTATCTTAGTTATATTTTGAGTTATCTTCTTTTAGATTGGGAAATCAAATTATATTTTTATTACAATGTTATGTGATAAAAAACAATACGCATTAAATATGTTTTTACGTAAGCGATTATAAAACTGGAACAAACTCGACAACAACAAATAAACATTTATTCCAGTTTTAGCGCAGGAAAGATACAACATTAGAAGAATACGACCAGAATTTAGACACTGTCAATTTTGATAGTAAAAATTAGTTTACGTACGAATTTCAAATTTGGAATTTATGTATGTGTTGAAAATATAATACTGTAGGAAATATTATATATACTATTAAGATGATGTATTTATATAACTTAATTTTTTAATAGTATCTAAGATCACAGGTGAAATCCTATTAAAACATTACAACATGCCTCTTAAGATAAACCAATCTTTTTAAAATTCCAGCTTTACCCCTCACCAGCTTTATACCCGTAATGTGTAAATTAGTTCATGCCCGTAGTTATTTACAATTCATACGTTTCTAAATAAATTTGTATACAAACGATATAACAACGTAATATTCGAATGTTCGATGATTGTTTCCTATTAAATGGAATTAACTGATAACTTGGACTAGAGGTCTGCACGGGCCGAAATATCCAGGCCCGGACTCGACCCGACTTATAAAAAAAATTCGGCCCGGCCCGATACAAAAATTAAAAGTTGGGCCCGAGCCCGGCCCGACACGTAAAAAAAATTATTGGTCCTGCTCGAGTGAATTTCTACAAAACACTGATTTTTACGTCGATTTGGTTAAAAATTTGTCACGTACAAGGACTTCTGACCAAAAATATTTATCTTAACTTTTTTTTTTCATGTTTATACTCTTCATTTTTATAGAAGTGCCGCAGGCTGCGATATTTAATTTTTTAATGAATTTTTATTTCTTGTATGTAAATGTTTTAGTTTTCATTAATATATTAATCCATATTCCATGTATTGAAGTGTTAAAAATCTGAAAAATGCTATACAGTCAAATCTTCTAAGACGGAATATCATAGAAAAGGGGGAAAAAATGCGTTACAGACAAGTTCCCTTCTTAGCAAGTGTAAATGTATTATACAGTGTAACCTCTGAATAATGGTTACCCGTGGGACCGGTAAAAGTGACCACTCTTCAGAGGTGGTTGTTATTCAGAGGTTTCATTAAAAAATTAAAATTAAATAAATTTTAATAGAAATACACAGTCATTTTAATTAATCCTCATTGTTTTAGTACATTTAAAAATCAGTGATTTGCAATTGCTTTGTTTTGTGTTACAAATATTTTTCTCCAAAGAAATAACAATATGAGTTCTTTTGCTGTACAATTCATCATCATTATGATTTAATGCAAAAATTTTGGATTTCATGAAGGTTCATGAAGTCTTCGGTATATATGTTAATATGGAAATTTTGGGTGATTCTATAATCCATTTTCCCTTCCTCTCTCTTATCTTCCATCATTTGCTGTGTGGAATTAAATGTGGCAGTAACTGCCAAATCTTTGTCCAGCTATACAAATTCGCTGGCCTTTATGTTAGTTATACCTGCCGTTCTAAGAATATTTATTATCTAAATTTTCCCCATCATTATTTATGTCTTCATTTACTGTTTGTTGACATATCAAATAAATTTTATCTGCCTTACATTTCGGTTTGGAAATAAATATGAAATTGTACCAGAAGCTGTAATTTTTTTTCTCGTGGCTTTTGTGTGGCCGTTGCTCAGAATTCCTTATTTAGAGGTTCGTACTAATGTTAATGATATGGAATGCGTCTGGCTTTATCAACATGTGGCCAGTAATCGGAGGTTGTCGTTGTTTAGAGGTAGCCGTTCAAGGAGGTTTCACTGTATATTCTTTTCTTACGCATTAGTATATTAATTTTACATGGATAACACGTTTTTCATTTGAAAACAGGGTTCTGTCATAGGCAGGTTCTTTGTCACATGTTTTACTATATTTTACTATACAAAACTTGAAAAAAATTCTGTGGCTGCATCTGAAATGATTTTCTGTATAATTTTAGAAGAAGGATGGTAAGGAATCTAAAACCCAGGGACAGAGTTTAAAAAATAATAACAACCCTAAAAATGTGTGCAGGTTAATTTTTAGCTACATATTTATATAAAACAATAGTTCTAGTGTCAGAAAAAAATTACATCGAATTATTTTTATTGAAACAATTTTATCCAGACAGCTCTAAACTTAAAAATCAGCATCAGGGACACGGGACGTAGATGAGTTTTCCTGGTGTTTGGACCCCCAACATCGTCCAAAACTTATTTATCTCGTTAATATTGTTATGCAATCATGCAATGGGATGTTCCCCAGTATATGAAATAAAAAAAAAAAACTCAAAAAAGTGTATTAAATAAAAAATTATTATTCAGAGACATGAAAATCAAAAGATTGCGAGAATGCCCCATATACGAATATCAGATAAATATTTTAAATTTAACGAAACAAAAAAATTCAGTAGAACAATTACAGTCTTAAATTAACCGAATCAGTTAACATCAAATTTTCTGGGTTGTAGTTTTAAGAATCAGCTTTTAAATTGCGAAATTGAATTACATTTTTATTACAAATGTTATTGTAATAAAATCAACGCGCATTTAATATGTTTTTGCCCATGAAGTTTTAAAACTGGTTGAAACCCAACAACAACAACAACAACAAAAAAGAAAAAGAAAAAGAAAAAAAAAAGAGGAAGGAAAACGATTTTTTTTTAAGACTAAAATTCAAGACATAAAAAATCGCACGCAGTTGATCATACATTACGCACGCCATGAATTAAACATTAATAGTGTTATTACACGTACAAATTTCAAGTCAAAAATATCGCCTGCGACCCGCCAGATTTCATGAAACTTAAGTATTATCCACCTGAAACTTACGTATTCCAATGTACGTACCCAAGCATTTCATTGGCTGTTCGGGAAAAGGCTTTTCCATCGTCAGATTTCCAAGAAATCCGACGGCCAATTTTAAATGAAATTTCATTCTTAAATTTCTAAACATCCGACAATATTACTTTTTACACCGTCGGATAGAGAAAAAAAAATGTACTTTTAAATGCAATTTGTTTGAAAGCTGTATCTCAATTTGTTTCTGAGTTATTAATTTTTTTTTTTAGTTTTTATTACTTTTTGTCATAGTGGCAACAGAAAGTATCCATCGTTGTTGAAATTAAAGGGAAATACAGATTACTGTATAGACCGATAAGAAAACGAATAAATTGCAGATTAAACCAATGAAAACCTTCAGATATGCTTTTCATTTCCCATCCTGACGAGAACAATAACCATTTTTCCAAATAGTTAATAAACATTAATTTCAATTTTACCGAAGAAAAGATATACCATTAAAGAAATACATCAATAATTTGAATATTACAAAATTTTAATTTTATGAATTAATTTACGCATAAATTTATATACAAATCGAATATTTGTAAATAAATATGCATGCAAATGATATGCGGATATAGATATATACGAATAACAGATAATTATTTTAAATTTAACGCAACAGAAAAATTCAATAGGACAATTACATTTTTAAATTAACCGAACCAATTAACATCAAATTATCTGGGTTGTAATTTTAAGAATCAGCTTTTGAATTGCGAAATTGAATTACACTTTTATTACAAATGTTATGTAACAAAAACTAACGCACATACATATAATATGTTTTTGCCCATGAAATTTTAAAATTGGTAGAAACTCGACAACAACAAATAAACATTTACTCCAATTTTACCGAAGAAAAATTATGTAGCTTTAAAGAAATACACCAATGATTTGGATATTACAAATTTTAATTGTATGAATTAATTTATGCCCAAATTTCTATACAAATCGAATATTTGTAAATAAATATGTATGAAAATAATATGCGGATACATATATACGAATATCAGATAATTATTTTAAATTTAACGAAACGGAAAAATTCAGTAGAACAATTATGGTTTTAAATTTAGCGAACCAGTTAACATCAAATTATTTTGGTTGTAATTTGAAGAATAATCTTTTAAATTGCGAAATTGAATTACATTTTCATTACAAATGTTATGTAACAAAAGCTAATCCACATATAATATGTTTTTGCCCATGAAATTTTAAAACTGGTAGAAACTCGACAACAACAAATAAACATTTACTCCAATTTTACCGAAGAAAAAATATATAGCGTTAAAGGACCTCAAGAATCTGGACAATCGATGCAACTTGATTCGATATCATCGATCCTTAAACAAACAAACAAATAAACTGCATCTTCTTCTTGAAACAAAAGTCATATTAAATTGCTTATTTGGACAGTCTTTTATTCAATAGCGTTTAAAATAGGGTTATTTCTTGAAAAAGAATCGTTTGGTTTGAAATCTCAGATTTAAGTTGACTCCCTTTTGCTTCTACTATCAATTACGGGTTAGAAATTGAGAATAAAAAACGCGAAAAATAATTTATCCAAGTCGTATTTTTGGATTGCGTTTAATGAAGATTTGTTTTGAATCCTCTTATTTTTATTTGTTACCGCAATTTTTCAGGGGCAAATCCTGACATAATTATGATTCTAAAATTATATATTTTTTTGTGCTATGAATTGTGTATAATATCATAAAGCAAAAACATAAACGTTAGTAACGCTGACGTCATATCGACAGAGACAACGACCTGAAAATTAAATTTCGTTTTATCGCTATTTTTTTTTAACGCCTAAACATACCACAATTTTTATTTTTTACACGAGTAGGTGGAAAAAATACATCGGAGAGAAAAAAATGTACTTTCAAATGTAATTTATTTGAAAACTGTATCTCTGTTTACTGATTTTTTATGGATTTTGTATGGCTTATGTACCTGCTTAAAAATATAAATGTGCAAAGTGATTACAGAAGTTTAACCAGCTCGCACTTAAAATGATGTACACAAGACAGCATTTGTATGTTTCAGTGTAATATTTGTAACTAAATTGCCAAATTAAATTCAAATTTGACAAGTAAATAAATAAAACACAAATTTAACAGAGATGGACTGAAACAATCAAAGTAAAAAGTTTGCCTTAAATTCAGAAAAAAAACCCAGTGGCGTAGTGGTCAGTTCATCTGGCTACAATGCAACACGTCCAGAGTTCGACTCCGGGTTGGACAAGGTTCACTCAAACTTTCATTCCTTGGAGGATGATAAAATGAGTACCAAGCTTTCCTGGATACTAAACACTGAGGATCCCGCGTTAGGCTGACCACCTGACCAGAACATATGCTGTTTAGCACTTCAGGGCCCATGGTCAAGAAAACAGAGCTAGACACTGTAGGCCAGGATCCTTAATCGGTCATAGCGCCACAGGTTTAGTTTAGTTTTCTTTTAATGCAGAAATCATTCCCAAGGCTACTTCACTCACGCGACAACACCCGTTCGCTAATGTTAATCCTCTGGAATTTTTTAAAAAGATATCTCGTTTGCATTTAATATTTTTGAACGATTTTTTTGCTTTGGCTAGCTGCGATTGATCTGTACAAAGACCGTTTTTTACGTTTTCGATTTTCTTTGCAGGTTTTTTTTTATTATTAGATACTTTTACTTTAGGATACTTTTGCTTTCGATTTCGAAAGTCAAAGTATTCGCATTAAAAGAACCTGCAAAGAAAATCGGAAAATTAAAAATACGCCATTTGTACAGATCAACCCCAACTACTCAATGCAAAAAAAAAAAAAAAACCCTTTAAAAGTATTGAAATGCAAACAAGCTATCTTAAAAAATTTAATCCATAGGATTAACATTAGCGAAGGGGTGTTTTTGCGTGAGTAAACAGTGCAGTAGACATTTAATACGAAAATATACCAAATATGCTTTTTAGTGTAGTTTGTGCGCAATGTAAGTAAATATACCAAACCTGAAAAATGTATTAGAGTGCTCAATTTAAAATTATTTTCATCTATGTTATGCATACCGGGCAGTATATCGGGTATCTTTAACTCGGGAAGCTCAGACTGGATCGGCTGTATTTATTAATTATTCTATTTAGAATGAGGATTCTAAAAGTTTATAATTTGGTTGTGGTATATTGTATGTGTATATATCATTCTAATAATCATTGTAATACAACTATGATTCTAAAATCTTGTATTCGGTTGTGGTATGAATTATACACTGGTGTTCAAAATTAAGGACCAATCACAAAATTATAATTTTCAAGTATGCGAATACTCAAAAGGAAACAATATAATTCGAATAATTACTATCTGTACAGCCCAGCTAATCCATATAACATCTCATTCATGTCACACATGGTCACAAGTGTCACAGTCACTACGGTGAAGCAAAAAAATAGGAAATTCCATACATCTCATTATGAGTCTCAAATGATCACTATATGTGACTCCACTGAATCGTCACTGTGACTGCTGCGTTATGACGAGTCACCATGTGACTTTACAATGTAGTTATACACTGTGACTCTCGTGTGACTGTCATCTGTAGACTCAATTTCAAAGTCATCGTGAACGCTTTATTGTGATAAGTTATCAAATAATGTCACATTAAAGTCACATAATGACTTTCAGGTGACAGAGAGACTACTGTGAAGTCACTATTGTGCCTTTTGAGAAAAGTCACCATGTGACTATAATGTGATATTATTTGGTGACTTATCCTAATGCAACGTTCATGATGACTTTGAAATTGAGTGTAAAAATGACAGTCGCATGAGAGTCACAATGTAACTACATTTTAAAGTCACCTGGTGACTCGTGACAAAGCAGCAGTCACATTGATGTCTCAGTGGTATATATAGTGATCATTTGACACTCATAATGAGACGTGTGGAATTTCCTATTTTTTGTTTCACCGTAGTGACTGTGACACTTGTGACCATGTGTCACATGAATGAGATGCTATATGGACTAGCTGTGCTGTAGGGATAGCAATTATTTGAATTATATTATTTCCTTTTGAGTATTCGCTTACTTAAAAATTAGCATTTTGTGACTGGTCCTTAATTTTGGATATCAGTGTATATCATTCTAATATAACATAATTGTAAAATTTTATATTTGATTATGCTATGTAGCATATATCATTCTAATAATCATTATTATACAACTATAAATTCTAAATGATTATATTTGGAAGTAGTGCAGAATTATACCTTGGTGATTCTCAAAATAAAATAGCAAATTTAAAGAATTTTGTAAATCTTATGCTTAATAGAAGTAACTCATATTAATTAAATAAAATGGCATTTTTATACTAAAAAGAGAGGTTCACCATAAAAAATTATAAAAATCCATGTCGTATATTTTTGAATAACATTAAGTATAAAAACCTGCTTTAAATTCTCTTACTTTCTCTTAACATTTGCTGCATTTTTTTTCTAATGATTATTCTAACATAGTTTTGGTTTTCTTAACATAGTTTTGGCTCATTTTTGCTTGTGATACGATTTTTGTATCAATGTTTTTTAAATATTGGCATAAAGATTTCTGAAAAAAAAATAACAAGGAGGGGGGAATTTATAGAATTTATATTTAAAAGTTAACACAAGTATTCCTCTTTCTAATAGATCATATTTTTACAACCCGTTAAATAAAAATTTGCTTTAAATTCTGTCATTATAATTTTATGAAATTTGTTTATTATTCTTTCTTAAATAGTTTGTTACTAAAATTTTGTATTTGCTTGCGATACAAGTTATATCTCAACGGCTTTTTAAATATTCGCATAGAGCAGGCATGTCAAACTCGTAAAAAAAAAAAGTAGATAATATTATTACCATTGTACAGAAGAAAGTTTGTTTGTACAAAACATTGCTATGTTCAAGAAATAGTCACTCAAATTCCAAAGTTATTATTATAAATAGTTTATCTTGCATTTCAAAAATATACTGGAAATTACTTTTCATCAATCAAATGTATAAAATTCAATTGAATTTTCTAAATTGTATTTATTTTAAAAATTGATTATACACGCTGGTCAGTTAATATTTATCTCACAAAGGCACAAATATCTATCTTCCCTATTTTTTTCAAGTAAAAAATAAAAATAAGCTCATTTTGAATCAGAATCTTTATTCAATAAAATATGTCTTAATCTTTGCGCTACTTATTTCATTTCATTTATTAAATACTTTTTCTGGTTGCAGTTATATTTATTTGACTTGAAAAATAAAAAAAGGCTGCACATTATACTTTAAAAAATACATCGATTAACACTAGAACGTCCAGCTGGTATCAATTCGACACCGATCAAATGAGAAAATGTAGATTCGAACCAGAATTTTTTTCGTAAAATTAATTAAATTGTAACCGGAGAAAACTCGGTTGAATAAATAAGTGAAATAGTTTTAGATAAAAATTGTGGTGTTATAATGTTTTTATTAAGATTAGGTAAAATTTGCGGACGTTCTAGTGTTAATGAATAATTTCAGACATTAAAAAATAACAGTCAAATGTTTTCGCTGTAGTGTGAAATCACTATTAATTTTTATTAACTACAGCAATAAATTCTGAACAATAATTTCAACATCAATTTTTAGAGGTGAAATAACAAATTAAACTACTTTTCATATTTTTTAAATTTCAAAAATCTTCTTTTAAAAAAATTTGTTTAATATAATGTTTTAAATTTTTCACTCCGACGATTTTTGTGATAATACTTTGCACTATTTGCATTGAAATACATTTTCTTTTTGAAAATTGTTTTGTCAAAGTAATCAATTCCATTTTAAAATGCTAATACTGTCAAATAACAAGATACCAATATGAAATTTGCTTTGAAATTGAAGTTTACTTAGGTGTTTTGTAACAAGTATTTTGCCTATTGCTTGCCTTTTAGTAACCCTTTCGACTCGGACGTCTCTTACACAAATTTTATTCGATTGACACCACTTTTATAAAAGAAGTTTCCTTCAAGAACACAGATTCAAAAATACTCTAATTAAATAAGGCATATTTTATTTTCCTTTATTACTGGCGCCAAAAACAAATTTTGCAAAGAAAGATGATGTCTAGTGAGACTAGACATACGAGTGCAGAGGGTTAATACATTTTCATTATTTTTCGATTTAAAATGAAAATTGTAACCTTGTTTAACAGTTCAAACTTAACAGTTACAACTTTATGAGTAAAGCCTTTAAATATTTTTATAAGAAGGTAGATCTGTTTATCTTCACTACCCATATTTCCAAGGTATTTTCGATATTTTCTAAATTGACGATGATTATCCGTTTTAATTCTGACAGTTTATCCAGATTTGTTTAGTTTTCTTTATGCTTTGTGCTTTAGCACCATCCTTTCCCTACGCTAACAGTGTCTACGTATCAAATATAATATTTCCGTTTCCCTTTGAATAAAATAGTATTGTAAAGCAGCTTTTTTAAAAAATCTACAATTTTCATCTTCGGTTTAGCATATTTTGTCATTGTGGTAGGGGGCTTTAATGCATATTATATATATATATATATATGTATAAATTCTGGGATGTATGAGAGTATGGCAATAAAATGTGTGTATATCAATGAAAAATCAAAGGAAGGAAAGAAAGATCACACAGGTTTCATTTAATGACAAAATTACTAACCTAAGTACTAAAAATAATTAAAGAGCTGAAATTAAAAATCCATATGTTCAACTAAAGCCCAGGTGAAGAACTTGGAAAAGTCTATTATTTGATGTCGTCTTTTTTCTAACATCATAAAAATTAGATTGCATTAAATAATTATAAAATTGTGACACTGTACAATTTAATTCACTAAAAATTTATAAAAGAGGTGGACTTAATGAATTTACAAATCTATACAATGCAAATTTTTGACTTGTAATAAATCCAAAAAATCAGTATCACATACATATTCGGGGTTTTTTGTGTCAAGTACAAAAGTCATAATATGTGTCGCTTTCAAAGCGACTCGTTGAAAGCCATTTAATTGTATACTTTGATTTTTTTTCTTTTTAACCGTTTATAATTTTCACCGAAATTTATTAATTTTGGAACACATTTCTGAGTATTTATTAAATACAGCATATTATTTTGTTAATTTGTGTAAAATCGAAGAGAGTAGTAAAATAAAGTATTAGTTTCGACATAAATCTAATAAAAATTAAAAGTAAAATACTTTTAAAAAAACTTTATATATTCATACACACAAAGCCGCGTTTTTATATGTTCCGATTGGTTATTTTTATGTCCACAATATTTTTGTGCTGAAATAGGAAATCGAATTACATCTGTCTGTATACATTTCTATCGTCATATGAACGTGATTTTTTAAATTCAGAAGGCTAAAACGTTCTGGAGAGAAGTATTCGCCTATTCAAGGACAGAATAAGTAAGATAAATATTACTATTCAAAAATCATGGTAGCATTCTGAATTAAAAAAAAAAAACCTGCCAAACTGGTAACACTGATATACATATCTTCCGGATGTTTTCCATCTCTAAAACCGCGGTTGATACAAATATGTTCGTGCAAAGTGTATTTTCATCATGAACGTTCTAACAACAAAATTAACCCTCCGCCTACCAGACGTATCCAATGACGCGACAGGTACATTGAAAATATTCATTCAAAGTAGAAGTTTTTGTTTTTTTAATTAAAGATATAAACCAGACAATAGTAAGTTAAATACTTTTAAATAAAAAAATCTAGTGTAGAACATTTTTATAAAACATGAGTAAATTTCCGGTAAATTTAGGGTTAAACACATGTAAGATCCCAAAGGCTTCGCGGGCCACAGATAAAATGTCGACGGGCCAGTTTTGGCCCGCGGGCCACGTGTTTGACATGCCTGGCATAGAGCATATTGCACCCCCCCCCCCCTACTCCAAAAAAAAAAAAAAAAAAAAAAAAAAAGAAGAGCGGTAGGATTTATAGATTTATACTTAAAAGTTAACACAATATTCCTCTTTATAAGTAAATGATAATAATAGTAAATGTTTGTTAATCCAAAATCCGAATTCACATTTTCCCAATCAGTTACTAAATATTTGCTTTAAGTTCTGTAATTATAAGTTGGTAAAATTTATATACCATTCATTCTGGAATAGTTTCCATCCTAAAATTTTGTATTTGCTTGTAGTATGAACTTTGCGACAATCCTTGAAACAATGAATGTCGTAAAGATACAGCATCCACCTTTTCAAGATATAGTCGTACTAGGGGGTTGTGCATATATAACGTTATCAACTTTTTGGAAATTTTGTACCCCCTCCCCCCCATACGATATCATACGTTATCATCCTTTGAACCCCCCCCCCCCCCCCCGGTAATGATATCGTTATCAATGTATAAAAATTCTTTAAATTTTAGGAATTTTCTTTCTTTTGTTTGGAATGATATACAAATATGGTTACATTTGTTTTTCGCATACTTTATTAAATCAGATAAAGGGAAGTCAATAAAATATCAGTTTATATATTAAATAACGTTTAAAGAAATAGTTACTGTTTAAAAGTATTTAATAATAGATTTTTGTTACATAATGCATTCAACAGTAATAATATCTTTTTGCACTTTCCTCCTGCACGGTGTGGAACAAACAGAACTTCTTTTCAAGAAAACAGGTGAACAATATTCTTT
Organism: Maratus speciosus; assembly: GCA_963932465.1. NCBI lineage: Eukaryota > Metazoa > Arthropoda > Arachnida > Araneae > Salticidae > Maratus > Maratus speciosus. Next base: position 89,136,443 of record OZ010786.1, on the reverse strand, counting down.
CTCTTTTATTTACTATTAAGCACAAGTATGATTTCAAACATACTTCGCATATGGTTTGTCGAACAGCGGATTATATATGCATATACGTACGACAAAAGAATAGGAATGCCAAACGTCGGGATGTTCCATATTTTGGAATTGAATAATTTTATAATCATTTAATGATTTTAATAATAACTTTATACTTTCATAAAAATAGATAACACACTACTTTGATGTAAAGACCAAGTTACAAATAAAAATAGATAAAAAATGATAACGATATCAAAAGACAAACCCCCCCCCTCCCCCTAGAGGTATCTTACGATATCATGTGCCAGACCCCCCCCCTCCCCCCTAAAATGATAACGTTATATATGCATAGCCCCTAGGTAATGAAGAGACAGGAGTAATGTGGCAGGCAGATATGTAATTGGTAGCACAATTGGTTCGCAAAGTAAAGGTGCGTGGTTCAAAACCCGTCTGCGACGTAGGTTTATCTATGAGCGACTGAGAAAAGGCTAAAAGAAATAGGTGGTTTGATATGGGATCCTGGCACAATCAAGAAAAATTGGTAGGGACAAATCACGCATGGTTCGAATTCCGGCTGCATCGGGCTCTATACATTTCGAAAATATGTAACTTCCATACATTTTTAGTTACATTGAATAAAAGGGCAGAATAAGGTTGTAAGATTTATTTTTTTAATATATGGAAAAATGCTGTTTTGGAAAAATGTTACCCCGAGTTTAAGAAAAATATTTAAAAAATGTATACTTTTGTACAACCAAAGTAGACAAAGTTAAGATACTTTGAATTTTATAAATTTTCTGTGTTATCGGACACTTAAACCGGAAAGACATATTGTTAGTGCCGGAAAACAATGAAAATTCATAAAATTCAAAGTAACATTATATGGAAAGTTTTATCGAAAAAGATGGGATTTTTTAATGCCCTTCCTAGACGTACGGCAAGGTTTTTTTAAATGTAACTTACAAGAAAATCGGACCTTTAAAATTCTTATTTCGCATTTTAATATGCAAACTTTATCGGAAGCCTGTATTTGATTTAATTACTTTTTAAATTTGATTTACATTTGTATCATCAACAATTTAAGAGATAATCGTTATAACCTCTATTTTTAATCAGCTTTTATATGTAAATACTTAAAGTATTTAAAAATTCTTTAATTAACTTTCTGTACAAAATATATGTGAGATCGTTTGAAAAGTATACCTTGAAACTTAACACAAACATGCAAATGCATGCAGTCAAAGTTATGCATCAGAATAAAGTACAATCAAGGAAAGAAAGAATTTAAATCGAAATGAAAAACTTTTGTCTATATTAACACAATAATGAAAAATTGAAAATAATGCGGCACATTATTCATTTGTTATATTCAGAACAGTTTACGTTGTTTAACTATTGTTGGGAATCTCATTTGTATTTCATTTCACTTCCTATTAAAGGCACGTTAAGCATCTTTGCACATATCGTTACGAAATTGCTAATGCTAGTGCCAAATTTTAATTTTTAAGATTATGCTTAAATTCGATTTTTCTATTAGAGTGCGAAGTAATAGTCTCTAGAGATACTGTTCCAGTGACAAAACAGTTTGCGTTTTAAAATAAAAAATAGGCTTATACATAAAATTACTATGCGTAGTAATGTTAAGTTTATTATTTTAGATGTTTTGGAGATAATATTTTTTTACTTATGCCTATCTCTTCAAACCTTCAAAGAGCAAAGCCAACTCAAACAAGGTTGAACATAATACGATTCAGCAACTACCATCGTTTAAGATTTCATCACAGTTACATCCAAAAACAACACGTAGATTAATGAGTATAAATATGAAATGAGTAATTGATAAAAATAAAGCAATTTTCACATGTCTTACAAAAAAAAAAAAAATGTTTGAAGAAAATATCTATCTATCTTCTATATTATTAAGGACAAACGTCTCTGTGCGTAACGCTGACGTCATTTTGACACTGGCAACAGCAGACGATGAAATTTAACTTTTACTGAAATTTTTTAAACTTCTAAACATCGCACATTTTCAATTTTTGCACCGTCGAATAGAGAATAAAATGTACTTTCGAAAGCAGTTTGTTTGAAAATTGTATCGAAATTTGTTTGAAAACAGTATTGTTTGAAAACTGTATCGAAATTTGTTTGAAAATTGTATCGCAATTTACTCAATTTTATTGTTTTGAAAATAATTTTCAGCATGAATTTTTTTTCTAAATGCGTGGATTTTTTCTATTGCATACAGACGATTACGAAAGATAAACCTGTTTTCACTTAAATTAATGTAAATAGCTCAGCATTTGTCTCAGTCTTATATTCCAAAACGAAATTAAAGCATTCATCAAACAATAAATGAAACAATAAAATATAAGTAAAATACAAATTTAAAACATGTGAACAAACTATACACTTAGATCACTAAACTGATGAGAATACAAAGAGACTGATTTTAACCTCTTCAGTTCCGAATCTAAAATAATAATACAAATGCTTATTCATTGTTTTTTTCCAAACAAAATGACATCGTAAATGATAGAAAAAATATCTTTTCTGAAATTGATCCTTTAGGCGCTTAGTAATTTAGGTTCAAAAATATGGATCCAAAACTACAAACTCTCTTAAAAACCTCAATTTAATGACCATTAACCTAAGTTAACGCAATCACAAATTTAAGATTATTAAACAAGTAAATAATCTACAAATCCTCAAAACTTTTTTATTGAAAAAAAATTTAAGTTGACGTGATAGAAATTTCCTTGGTGGTGTTGATTTTCGAGAAAATTTTGATTCATTAATACAAGAGCAACTGCAAAAAATCGAAAATAAGGTAATACGCAATCTTTAATGGAGGGCTTCAGACAGTGTCAAAGTGGATACATGCTATATATTTTAAAGCAAAACATGATAAAACCAAAAAATCCGTTAATGAATCCGTTTAATTTGTTTAATCCAGCAACTTAAATTAAAATTTTAAATTACCCGAACACAACATAGAGTTTACATCCATGCAAGGGCGACCATACGATTAATTTTAGGGAGGGGGGAGGGCTGAGAAAAATTACAACTTCCTACAAAGCTTATGAAAACTATTACTAATTATATTATTGCTAACATTATACTTATGAAAATTTCTCACTTTCTTGGTCATACTGTCTTTTGGGCAGTTTTAGGCATTTTGCAAACTCAGATGAAAATAACATTTATTTTATGTGAGAATCAGCTTAGATGCTGCCATTTATTCGTTTGCTTTCAACGCAAAAAACATTCAGCTATTAAGAAGTGATGTGAATATGGTGAAAAAACGGGCGTTTTAGTTTTTATAAGGAAACGAACAGAGATCCCCGTATGGGGACCCAGGGACTGAAGAGGTTAAATAGAGATTCTTGACGTTTCCTTCTGGCGCGAGGTTAATACAAAAGTATCGCTTTTTATCAATTTTAAAACTTTATTTAAACTAATTACTATTTTTCATATAAATATGATTTTTGGTATTGTTAGTGGTCGTTTTAAAATATATATATTAAGGCTGCTAGTCACTCAGTTTCCGAATTTCCCTCAGTAATGTTAAATCTATGGGCGTTTGATGCATTCTTATATTTAAATCATCTCCTCAGGGAATTAATATTTTTAATTTCTTTTTCAATGTTCTCTCCTTAAAGGATGTCACTTTTTTTTATAATTATGTAATGTTAAATCTATGGGCGTTTGATGCATTCTTATATTTAAATCATCTCCTCAAGGAATTAATATTTTTAATTTCTTTTTCAATGTTCTCTCCTTAAAGGATGCCACTTTTTTTTTTATAATTATGTAATGTTAAATCTATGGGCGTTTGATGCATTCTTATATTTAAATCATCTCCTCAGGGAATTAATATTTTTAATTTCTTTTTCAATGTTCTCTCCTTAAAGGATGTCACTTTTTTTTATAATTATGTAATGTTAAATCTATGGGCGTTTGATGCATTCTTATATTTAAATCATCTCCTCAGGGAATTAATATTTTTAATTTCTTTTTCAATGTTCTCTCCTTAAAGGATGTCACTTTTTTTTATAATTATGTAATGTTAAATCTATGGGCGTTTGATGCATTCTTATATTTAAATCATCTCCTCAGGGAATTAATATTTTTAATTTCTTTTTCAATGTTCTCTTCTTAAAGGATGTCACTTTTTTTATAATTATGTAATGTTAAATCTATGGGCGTTTGATGCATTCTTATATTTAAATCATCTCCTCAGGGAATTAATATTTTTAATTTCTTTTTCAATGTTCTCTCCTTAAAGGATGTCACTTTTTTATATAATTATGTAATGTTAAATCTATGGGCGTTTGATGCATTCTTATATTTAAATCATCTCCTCAGGGAATTAATATTTTTAATTTCTTTTTCAATGTTCTCTTCTTAAAGGATGTCACTTTTTTTTATAATTATGTAATGTTAAATCTATGGGCGTTTGATGCATTCTTATATTTAAATCATCTCCTCAGGGAATTAATATTTTTAATTTCTTTTTCAATGTTCTCTCCTTAAAGGATGCCACTTTTTTTTTTATAATTATGTAATGTTAAATCTATGGGCGTTTGATGCATTCTTATATTTAAATCATCTCCTCAGGGAATTAATATTTTTAATTTCTTTTTCAATGTTCTCTCCTTAAAGGATGTCACTTTTTTTTATAATTATGTAATGTTAAATCTATGGGCGTTTGATGCATTCTTATATTTAAATCATCTCCTCAGGGAATTAATATTTTTAATTTCTTTTTCAATGTTCTCTCCTTAAAGGATGTCACTTTTTTTTATAATTATGTAATGTTAAATCTATGGGCGTTTGATGCATTCTTATATTTAAATCATCTCCTCAGGGAATTAATATTTTTAATTTCTTTTTCAATGTTCTCTTCTTAAAGGATGTCACTTTTTTTATAATTATGTAATGTTAAATCTATGGGCGTTTGATGCATTCTTATATTTAAATCATCTCCTCAGGGAATTAATATTTTTAATTTCTTTTTCAATGTTCTCTCCTTAAAGGATGTCACTTTTTTATATAATTATGTAATGTTAAATCTATGGGCGTTTGATGCATTCTTATATTTAAATCATCTCCTCAGGGAATTAATATTTTTAATTTCTTTTTCAATGTTCTCTTCTTAAAGGATGTCACTTTTTTTTATAATTATGTAATGTTAAATCTATGGGCGTTTGATGCATTCTTATATTTAAATCATCTCCTCAGGGAATTAATATTTTTAATTTCTTTTTCAATGTTCTCTCCTTAAAGGATGTCACTTTTTTTCTTTGTTGCCATAATATTTCTAAAATCTATTCTTAATTTAATATTTTATGTTTTAAATACTGACGAAATGGGAGTGAATTTTAAACAGTTCATATAAAATTAAGCATAGATTTCAGAAATATTTTGAGAACCAAGAAAAAAGGAGACATCCTTTAAGAAGAGTACACAGAGAAAAGAAGTTAAAAATGTTCATTTCCCGAGGAGAAATTTTAAATATACGAACTCGAGGGGAATTCGGAAACTGAGTGACTAGCAGCCTTAAATCTAAAAAAATATATATATTACAGTAATATCTCTCTACTCTAAAAAAAGTAACTAACGCTGTCACCGCCGCCGCCTGTTTTGAATTTTTTGTGACCGGAGGTCTTTCTTCGTAAATATTAAGAAAAATATTGCATACAAAAATAGAAAAATCGGTGGTATTACAGAGAAATATGAGATAAATACGATGATGCAGACAGTTTTCAAATCGAATAATTATTTTAAGAGATATTTAATGTTAAAGTTTGTCAAAATCGCCCCATTAAAAAAGTTTTATAAAAGCAAAAACTACACATGGGAATTCAATAATTTTTAGATCATTTTATACATTAAAAGCGCCCGGTGTGCAAACTGCATTAATTTTTTTAATTTGACTCAATTTTTGAGGTTTTATTGCTATTTTAAATTCAATTTTTCAGCATTTCGAGAGGCATTTTTAACAACTTTTAGAAAAGGGTATTATTTTAAATTGTTGCCAAATTAAAAAACAGCGCAATGGATAATATTTCCTTCAAATTAAAAATTGTTTACACGTGACTATTATAAACAGAATAAAACTTTCAAATGGGAATTAAATGATTACGTTTTAAAAGTAGGAAGATATTTATAATTACATCATAAAAACTATATTTACACGTGAATTTTAAAAGAGAAAGAACATTGTAAAATAATAAATCCATTAATATGCGTTAAAAGTGTACATTGAGGAAATTACGTCCTATTTAAAATTGTCAATTCATAATATTGCCAAACAGTTTAAATTTAAAAATATATTTGCGCGAGACAATTATTTGATATTTTGAGATATCTTTTTAAACTATTGTTGAGAATTCTAAGATAGCACAAATAATATTTCTTTTCTAGCAACAAAAGTATTTGCACGTGATTATTAAAACGAGAAAGAAAACTTTGGGGAAGATTACGTCAGATTTAAAGTGACACATTTAAAATGTCTTAATTTAAAAAACTTATAAAAATACAGAGAGACAAAGACTCTGTTTACATAATTCCTTTTATAGTTATTAGCTTTTTTTTTACATATTTCACTGATCTGATTTAATCAAAGACGAAAACAACCCGTTAGTAGGGAGATCGCTACTGTTATTTTAATTATAATTAATTCTTCCGAAAAATTTTTAAAGCCGATCAAATTAGCGAGCTTTTAGAGTTTGCGGTGTCTGAGCGGGGGTTGGCGAGCGTAGCTCGTAGGGGGCAGAGGCCTCTAGTATATATATATAAAAGTCCCCTATATCTTGCAACCCGGGAAGCCCGGGTTTATCACCTTGTGACAATAATAGGAAAAGTGTAAGACAATTAGGTGTATCTTTTTTTAAGTCTTTAAAATATTATTTTATATTTTTTAGATAACCAGAAAATTAGTGTGGGGGGGTGGTGGTTTCGTGTGTTTGTTGCTTGCCCCTCCCACGAAAAAAAAATCAGCAGAGTGACTTGACAAATTATTTTAAGTTATATATGAAACTTTGAAAATATAGTTAAAATAATAACTTTGAATAAGAATATGTTGAAGTATATGCAACTTCATGAATCCTATATATATACTATGATGTTTCAGGGATAAGGTAAGTGTAAAATGTACTTACAGTAATGAGCCAAAATGATGAACAGAAGAAGGATTCATTTATTGGTGCTTGCAGTACATGAACTTGACTTCGTTCTTGAATTAAATTAATGGACACTTGCGATGATAGTCTACCCGAACTCGAGAACACTGCATCATTCGACGACATAAGTAACTTGAAATATATTATCCACAACTCTATCGCCGATTTAATTAACAATTTTTCGATGAAACGTCTTCAAAATAAACCACTATGCTTAATAAATTCTCACAATTATATCGGTATTCAGCCATATACCATACATATTCGCTGACACTTCATAAAACATACCAAATAATACCATAAGTCAGCCTTCAGACCTCACACATCTCTGCACAGAAAACATGAAATCGCTGTCCCTTTAAATCAGGACGAAAACCTATCGACCAATCAGGATCGACTATGCAATTTGCATAAGTCAGAAGATATTTAACATTTACTTATAATTTGAATAACATTTAATAAATATTACGATGACTTTAGAAAAATTACTTTAATATAAAGATGACTTAAAAAGATGATTTTACATGTTAATTAAATTTAAATACTTATCTTAAAAAAAAATGAATACTAGCGAATGCGATCGCAAGTAAAATTGCTGTATACGGTCCACGACCGAAACGCGATACGCAACCATCCAACCGTGGCGGTAAAAACGTAAACAAACGCCGAAAGGCGGCAAAAGAAAAGATCGTGCTGTCGAGTTCAGGTAGACTTTACAAATTGTTTAATGAAAAAATAGAAATGAAAAATGCTTGGGAATAATTTTCCCACAGAATGCCCCTCTTTCCCATTCATTTTGATTTTCTGCAATAAAGTTCATTACAAAAGTTTTTGTAATAATGGCAGGATCAAAAGAAAGTTTTTTTTTTTTCGTGGAAAGTTCATCACCATAAAAAAACTTCTCTGAATCTAAGAAAGGAGTCCTTTACGAGGGATTTAGTCAAAATATCTGCATAGTTCTCTTTTGACATAACATGCTTAATGTCGAAGAGGCCATTGTTATACCAGTCTCTTATAAACTTGTATTTTAAATCAATATACCGATTCTTTATGGTATCAGCTTTCTGTTTGGTGAAGGAAATGGCGGCAGATTATCACAAAAGAGCATTGGATGTTGAATAGTAATGATGTCCAAGTTAAGACTTTTCTGAATTTCAATTAGAGACATGTTTAAGAATTTTAGATCTTTTACAGCTTCTGTCGCTGCTATTATTTCTGCTTCCATTGGACTCAAGGCTACGCAATTTTGTTTAGTTACTCTCCAGGTTACTGGAATGTTATTCAATAAAGCAATGTAGCCGCTCCAGGATTTTCGATCAGTAGTGTCACTTGCCCAAGAAGCGTCGACGTAGACAGCTAGCTGGATTGGAGGGTCAGATTGTGCCAACTTCAATCCCAAGGATTTTGTCGAAGAGAGATACATCAGGATTCGCAGGAGTGCCTTGTAGTGCAACAGGTTGTGGCTCTCTGTAAATTGTGAAAGTGCAGCAACAGGCCAAGCAATGTCTGGACGGCATCGATGAGCAATGTACTGTAGACATCCCAGTAAGTTTCGGTACGGCAGGTTCTCGGGAAATTCGTCATCTTCAGCAACTGGAACAGGATTATATCCAGGAGGAGAAGGAAGAGATATATTAGTAAAATCAGGGACATCAAACTTCTTTAAACACTTTTCAATATAATGTTCACAGTTAACATTAACTATTGCATCCTCTTCTCTTTTAAAATTGATACCTAGTAACATTGAAATAGGACCTAAATTTTTAACTTCATAAATGGATTCAATTAACTGTACTACCTCTTTTAAAACTTCACCATTCTTCGCAAAAATAGGCAAATCATCCACATACACTATAACTATTGCTTCACTTTTATAAGAGTATACACAAGTTAACCCTTGTACTTCACTGAATCCATTTGCAATTAACTTATTATGCAAATCATGGTACCAACATCTTCCAGCTTGGTGGAGCCCATAGATTGCTTTCTTTAACTTCAAAACACAGTGTTCTTTCCCTGGAATTGTATAATCTTCAGGTTGTTTGATGCAAATTTCTTTATCAATATCCCCATATAAGTATGCACATTTAACATCAAGAAGACAATGCACCCAATTCAATATTCTAATAAAAAAAGCTATGAAAAGACGAATGAGTGTAAAATTTATTACTGGACTAAATGTGTCGTTGTAATCTAAACCTTCTCTCTGATTATTACCTAGTGCAACTAAACGCGCTTTAAATATGCAATTCTTCCCTTCACTATTTTCTTTTACAGTATAAACCCATTTGGTTCCTATAACTTTTTGATCAACTTTTGGGACAGGTGTCCAAACGTGTCTATCTAACATGGTTTGGATCTCTTGATCCATTGCCTCCTTCCATTTTTGTGCCTCTGGAAGTTGTTTTGCTTGTGTCGCATTTTGTGGTACAATTATTTCAGTTAGGAGCGCTTCTTCAGTTAATTCACTCTCTAGTTCCTTATCTAGCTTAATTGGGCCTTCATATGTATTCCCTAATGAAAAATTTGCCACAGTATCATCCAATATGATTTTATGCATTTTACAATATTCACGTAAATCTTGTTGCGATCTTAATCTGGAACCAGTAGGAGATAAGATATAAACATCAATTTTACCTTTAGTTCTTCCTTTCTTTCTTTTCTTCATAAATCGATAAAATGTTGCTTCTGCTTCTTCCTGTTCCTTCAGAATATTCTCTTCTAATTCATCTTCAGATGCTGATCCATCATCTTCCATTTTCTCTTCGGATCTAGATTCATCTTGCTGCATTACTTTCTCAACTTCTGTCGGAGTTGTAGAGCTACTCGGTTGATGGACAGTCAAATCATCTTCCATTGTCGGTGAATTGTTAGGATCTGTAAAGAATTCATTATCATCATTTGAAAAATCAACAAACGTGCGATGTATTATTTTCCGTTCAGGAGAACCGTTCAGTTGAGCTTCATCAAATGTCACATGCTTTGACTCAATTACTTTATTTTCTTTAGGGAAATAAATGCGATATCCACAGGATCCTATACCACATCCTACAAAAACTCCTCTTTTTGCTCTTGATTGAAACTTATTTCGTTTTTCTTTAGGTTGATGTACATACGCAATGCATCCATAACGTTTTAAATGACGAATGGATGGTTTAGCTCCGTACCATCGTTGAAACGGTATTGCTTCTATGCCTGTGTGAAATATTCGGTTGCGAATGTAATTTACTGCCATAACTGCCTCAACCCATAGATTAGGCGGCAGATTAGCTGCTTGCATAAACGTTCTAGTTCCTTCAAATAAAACTCTGTTATATCGCTCGGCCACGCCGTTCATCTGGGGACTATATATTGTGGTCCTCTCATGCTTGATTCCCATCTTTTCTAACATATCTCTTATTTGCTTATTGCAATATTCTAACCCGTTATCAGTTCTCATGACTTTGACTTTTCTGTTAGTTTGGCGTTCCACAAACGTGATGAAGTGCTTTAATTTCAGAAAAACTTCATCTTTAGAGCGTAGCGGGTAGCAAAAGGCTCTTCGACTAAAATCGTCAATAAAAGTAAGTATGTACCGTTGCCCATTCCTTGATGTAACTGGAGCCGGGCCCCATACATCGCTATGTATCAATTCTAACATTTCTTTTGAGCGAACTTTCTTTAATCTAGGATATGTTGACCTAGTATTTTTAGCTAGAATACACGGTTCACACGGAGTCTCTTTTCCCTGTAATTGTCCACAATTTTGAACTAAATTTTCACGAAACATTTTCTTAATTATATCAACATTACTATGTCCTAGCCTTTCATGCCATAGCATGATGTTGTTACGCTCACTGGCAAATGTAACATTGTAATTTTGATTTGACTCTTGTATATTAGTTACTTCCCTGACATTATCTTGTATTACATGAGCACTTCTTGAATTAGTGTTATAGGCTTGATTTAAGGATTTAGTACAAGTAAAAACTTTCAATTTATTCTCATCAGAAAAAGATGGTTGATCAGCAAGCTCTAAATATTGGTTCTTAACATTAGATTTAGTTTTGTCATAACCTTTAATGGCTTTAAGAACGTAAAAATTATCTTTTAGAGTGGCAGTATATAAGTACTTCCAATGCTTATCAAATACTTTAAACCCATTGTCCATTGTGGCATGGAGACCAGCTTTATCCATCTTTGACATGGAAATTAAATTTTTATGAATGGTAGGAACATACAACACATTATGTAAATTTACAATAGACACTTTATCCTTTTCCTTTAATTTAAAACTTACTTTTCCTATTCCTCTAACTTTATGAGGTGTTGTTCCCATCCTAACAACTGCACCCTCTGGTGGCTCACTTAGATAAGTAAAGAAATGCCTATTTTGGCAGACATGAGATGTGGACGCTGAATCCAATGTCCACTCCCAGCAAGGGGGGGAAACATTGCACAAATCATTACTTTTACATTTTAATTCTGCGATGTATGAATCTAAATTTACTTCATCCCTTTTATCACCACTTTTCTGTTTCCTACAATTTTTATCCCAATGGCCATATTTACCACAAACTTCACACTTTAAATTTATTTTATTTCGAGAATGAGACTTAGGGGAAACTTTTTCAGACATTTGAGTGGTTCTATCAGCCATGAGGGTTTCATTTCGTAATCTTTCTCTCAAATCCCTCCTTGAACATTCCTTTAGAATCTCCTCTTTAACATCCTTAAATTTAAAATCTTTTTCTGGCAAACGGTCTAATTCCCTAATTAAATAATCATAATTTTCTGGTAGGCTTTCTATTAATTGGTAACAACGATGCTTTTCTGCAACTTCCTCCCCGGAATCAACTACGCGACGATAAGCTTCTTCAAACCTAGCAATATAAGTTGGGATATCTTCATCTACATTAATTTTTAAATTCCTAAATTCATTTACATGAAACGATTTTAATGCTCTTCCTGGGATTTCCAGATTTAACTTTAGTGTTTCCCATATTTCCGACGGATCATCCAAATGACCTATTGTTAACCCAATTTCAGGACTGACATACGTTTTGATAATTCCAGCTGCCCTTTGCTTTGACTGATTTAGCTTAAACTTATCAAGGGGCTTCAAATCTGTATAATCTGGCCATTCAGTTTTATTCACCCAGGTATACAAACCTTCAGTTTGCAATGTGCATTTTATAAAACGAGTCCAACTTTGATAGTTATCCCTACTTAATACTACTATATCTGGTGCAGTAGCCATTTTACTTACTTTTACTTAAAACAATAAACAGATATAAAATATAAATAGAAATGGTACTAAAACTTGCATGCACATATATATAAACATTAAAATATTTCATACACTAGATACTTGAAAAAAACACTTCATTAATTAGCTTCAACATTTTCATTTTAAAATACTTTTCTCTAGCTTTACCGCAGTTGAAGTGCTTCTGGACACCATAACCTCTGTGGGGGGGTGGTGTCGTTTGGTGGTTGCTTGCCCCTCCCACGTGAAAAAAAATCAGCAGAGTGACTTGACAAATTATTTTAAGTTATATATGAAACTTTGAAAATATAGTTAAAATAATAACTTTGAATAAGAATATGTTGAAGTATATGCAACTTCATGAATCCTATATATATACTATGATGTTTCAGGGATAAGGTAAGTGTAAAATGTACTTACAGTAATGAGCCAAAATGATGAACAGAAGAAGGATTCATTTATTGGTGCTTGCAGTACATGAACTTGACTTCGTTCTTGAATTAAATTAATGGACACTTGCGATGATAGTCTACCCGAACTCGAGAACACTGCATCATTCGACGACATAAGTAACTTGAAATATATTATCCACAACTCTATCGCCGATTTAATTAACAATTTTTCGATGAAACGTCTTCAAAATAAACCACTATGCGTAATAAATTCTCACAATTATATCGGTATTCAGCCATATACCATACATATTCGCTGACACTTCATAAAACATACCAAATAATACCATAAGTCAGCCTTCAGACCTCACACATCTCTGCACAGAAAACATGAAATCGCTGTCCCTTTAAATCAGGACGAAAACCTATCGACCAATCAGGATCGACTATGCAATTTGCATAAGTCAGAAGATATTTAACATTTACTTATAATTTGAATAACATTTAATAAATATTACGATGACTTTAGAAAAATTACTTTAATATAAAGATGACTTAAAAAGATGATTTTACATGTTAATTAAATTTAAATACTTATCTTAAAAAAAAATGAATACTAGCGAATGCGATCGCAAGTAAAATTGCTGTATACGGTCCACGACCGAAACGCGATACGCAACCATCCAACCGTGGCGGTAAAAACGTAAACAAACGCCGAAAGGCGGCAAAAGAAAAGATCGTGCTGTCGAGTTCAGGTAGACTTTACAAATTGTTTAATGAAAAAATAGAAATGAAAAATGCTTGGGAATAATTTTCCCACAATTAGATTATTTATTTATATAACTGTTTCAATAGCACACTGATTCTTATATTCTCATAAACAACTAAAAATCTATCCAAATTTTTGAAGAATGAAACAAACTCAATCAAGGTTGAATTTAGGATGTGTTATGAATTACCATCGTTTATTATTGTTACATTCAAATATAGCAAATATATTTGTGAACAAAAAATAAATAACACATATAATAAAAATAGCCATTGATAACATATAAATAAATAAAAACATTTTCCATTCGGTTTTAATACCTTTATAGAAACTATGCCAATCACAATATAAAACTTATGACAGGGACATCTTGATGCCGATAAAAAAAAAAAAATTGTTTCATACATATTTCTTAGATCCACAGAAAAAGCAGGTGATTTATACAACATATTCTTATAATCACACAGTGTATTTTATCCTTTCATAGAAAATCTGACCAAATCTATGAACAGCAAAATGAAATTAACCAAAATTGAATTTCGGACAAGTTATCAATTACTAGAGTTTCATATTACATGACTCGTATATTCAGATAGAGAAAGTTATTTACGAACTTGAAATAAATACAAGTCAGAAATTGTACGTTAAACGTGGCAAATAACTCGTACTATAACCAGTTTTATAAATGTTCAGTGTCTGGTGCAATAGTTGTTGCACTTTTATGCAAAAAATGCATGAATACAAAATTTATTACGATTATATATATATTAAATTCAGTAATGCGGAAATAATACGACTCCATCTTAAATAGGATGTAATCATCATGGCAACCTAGAATCATTACCTATCATGGGATGGATATCACTGAATTCATTATGTATGATAGGATTTAATAGAATGAAATAAACTTTTATTTATATTTTTTAAAGTTTTGATTCGATTTTTATAAAATTTAAAATGACTTGACAAAATTCTGCAATGGTTATATACATTAAATTTCAAACCATTCGGTTGGGTAATTTTTGCGCTGTTATATGCGGACAGACGTACAGATAGGCGGACGGATCAGACAACGACTATAGGTGCTACATATTTATATAATTACGAACACGTTACTAACAATAAATATAGTAGTTGATATAGAGAAGGACAGTTCCCGATTAGTTTAAAAAAAACAATTTTCGAGAAATTGCGACACCAGTAAACATATGACACAGACGTATCGTCCTTGACGTGAAAAACAGACTGTTTTATATGCTTTAAATGCAAAAGAACAATGAATGATTTATATAATACATCATTTTAATGTCACATAAATTTTTATTATCCCATAAACACCGTCTATAAATCTGAATGCTGTAGATGAACATCAAACAACAACTGCGCAATTCGTTTTCGCTTGATAAACTCTTAAGGTTGAGTTAACACTTGACAAATGAAAAGTCTGCAAACATCTACAAACACTTCGTAAACTAAGGAATCCAAACAGACTTAAAAAACAAACAAAAGCAAGAACGAAAAATCATGCGTGCAGCATAGAACATGAAACAGTTCCCAACACATTCAGAATACTGTATAATGTATATCAGTAGTTCGAAATACATCAGATTTTTTTTATTTATCCCTGTATATGATCTATAGATTTGCATTTGTACTACATCGTATGCTAAAGGTTAGTTCAATTAAATGAAAAATACAGTTTAAATTCCCATACAGCAATTTCAGCCAATAAATGGAAATGTACTCTATGTCATTTGTGTATCCCTTATATAATCTATAAAACTTATACACACCAAGCAATATGCAAAAACATGATTAAATTTAAAACGCGCAACACAACTGAAAAGCATTGCCAGCAATTATTCTTCATAGGCAGTGCTGTAGAAAAATATTTTTGCGTGTCCCTGTAAATGAACGATAAATTATATACACACACCAGATTATACAGTAAGATCTTGTAGTACACCTCAGTCATATATATAATTTCCAATGTGTTTAAAATAGTGTAATATCTTTAAAATACACCGCAAGCGATTTTTCCCCCGAAACCATAATATAATGAAATTCTTTTGAGTGTTCCTGTAAAGAAGTGTAAATGCTATACACTTCATTTGCAATTACCGAACATGCCATAGTGATACCCAATAACATCTATGAATGTCATGGCAATCAGACTATATTTGCGCGAGTTAGAGCACGGACAGGCAGGCAGAAAGACAGACAGACAAACCGAATTTATATATTGAAAAGTATTAAAAATAGCTGAAAACCTTTTTTTTAAATTGGAAATTCTAATAGATGTTTTATATTTAACATATTTTTTAGATTGCCCATTAACAACAACAAAAACTATCTTCATATGAAAAATATCAATTTACATATTCAAACAAAGTTTCGAAGTTTATTAAAAGTGATACTTTCATATTAGCCGCATGTCAAGAGTTAAGAGTCGAAAAAATCGCAAAAGATTTTGCCACTTACAGCAACTTTTATGATTCTGATAATTTCAGTGGTTTGAGCGCGTAGTTCAGTTATATCTCTGTTAAATTTTTATATTATTTATATCATATTATTTATTTATTGGTAAAGTTTTAGTTTCGTTATGGAATAATAGTCGGAAACAAATGCTGAACTATTTATATCGTTTTGATCGTTCTGCATACTATAGAGATAGATTTAAAAGAAATTCATGCTTAACAATTATTTTAAAAACCATAAAGAATCAGTAATTTGAGATACAGTTTTCAAACAAATTGCATTTGAAAGAATCATTTTTCCCAATTCATCGGTGTAAAATTTGAAATTGTGCAATGTTTAGAAGTTAAAAAAAAATTGCTATAAAAGCGAAATTTATTGCTCAGGTGTTGCCACCGTCAATATGACGTTAGCGTTATTCACGGCATGTTTCATTTTATATTATAATATATATTGTTAATATAATAATAGTCATTGTTTTGTATTACACCACTGTTACATTTAGTTACAGCAAGTATATTTATGAACATGAAATGTATAGTATAAAAATAGTATTTGATATAAATAAGACATCTTTCCACTTGACTTCGAAATTTCGCAATTACTATGACAGTAAAAGGAAACGTATGATAATTGATATACATTTTAGGATGTAGACAAAGATTATTTTATATTCATTAGATCTACAGAAGAATGGATGAATTATACATTTTTTATTGCATAATGATTTTCATCCTCTCACAAGAAAAAGTTACAATTTTGAATGACATAGTTTGACTTATAACTGCGAAATTAATTTTCGATTAACCCTTTGATTACCGGTGAAGACTGGCAACTATTTTTATAGTTAGTCACATCACAATTTACAAAATTATTTCTTTGAGATAGACGCCTAGTTAAAGTATACTGGTATAAGTTTATGGCAGAGGTTTTTTTTTCTTTCAAAAAGTGGTACGAATAGAATAAAAAAATAGTCTACTGAAACGTATATGTCCCGACCTGTAATCGAAGGTTTAGCCCTTCCAAGGGCAAGGATTCGTAAAATGTTGAAATAATTGAATGACACCAGTATTGACAAGAAAATCTATTTGTAAATAAGTAAAAATATGTTTTCGCGTACTTAATAAAAGTGAAATTTTCATTAAAAAATTCGGGTGCCAATGTGGCAATTAGGGATTAAAATTATGTGATGCCACGGCGGCATCACCTCACCACCCTTCAAGGAGTTAATAAACTTTTATTCTTAAGGTAGAGTATACAACACGATAAATGAGAAGGGTACGTACATAACAAGCATTATGTAAATTGTCCATACAGCATTAGCCACTTCATTTTCGTTAAACCCTTTGATTACCGGCTAAGACCGGCGACTATTTTTATATTCAGTTATATCACAATTTACAAAAATATTTCTTTTGTGATAGATGTCTGGGGAAAATACACTAGTATAAGTTTATGACAGAGGTTTATTTTTCAAAAAGTGGTGCGAATAGAATAAAAAAATAGTCTACAGGAACGTATATGTCCCGACTTGTAGTCGAAGATTTAATAAACTTTTATTCTTAGGGTTGAGTATACCACATGATAAATGAGAAGGCTACGTACATGAACAAGCATTATGTAAATTGTCCATATAGCATTAGCCTTTTCATTTTTGTTAAATCCTTTAATTACCGGCTAAGACTGGCGGCTATTTTTATATTCACTTATATCACAATTTACGAAAATACTTCTTTGAGGTAAACGTCTCGGGAAAATATAGCATGGGAGAGATTTTTTTTCGAAAATGGTACGAATATAATTAAAAAATAGTCTACTGGAACATATATGTCCCGACCCATAGTCAAAAGTTTAATAAACTTTTATTCTTAAGATTGAGTTTATCACGTGATAAATGAGAAGGCTACGTACAGTCGTGGGAAAAAAAAGTAAACACACCCTACTAACTCTGCAACAAATTATTGTTGAAAAAAGTTACTGATATCAAACGATGGGAAATAAGATGTACTTTTAAACGATTTATATAAAATTTACTTAGAACCATTGCCTTTTACATCAAAACTTTTTTTTTCAATAGCAATACCCAAGTTTGACACCATAAATAAATTCTACACCCTTCAATTAGCCTAAATGCAAATTTTCATGAAATTCGTACAATTAGTTTCAAAGAAATTAATTATTTTAAAATGAGCCTATTTTTGGGGCCGTTTCCAAATTGATGTTCGATACTCGATTGTTGAAAAACTACAGAATGACTAAGTCACTTCTATTATTGTGTTATATCTTGTCAATATGACCACTCACTCACTTAGCCACTTACTTACCACTTTCTCTCACTTAATACGTTTCCATTGTTGCCAGCCCAAATGTTTCAATAAAATGAGTAAAATATATATTTTTTCAAATTATTCTTTTCTGCACATCCTAGATGGCCCCTAAAACCATCATTTTGATTTTTTTAAATCATAATTCGAAAATTACTTGGAAGAAAATTATTTTGAAAATGAGAATTCGCATAAAGCAGGACTTAATAATTAATATAGAAAAAAAAAAAACAAAAAAAAAAACGTAGGTTGCAATTCATTTTTCGAATATTAATTTCATAATTCATATTATAAATTTTTTTAAGTTACAAATTCAATGTATTTAAGTTTCATATTTTTATTATTATAATCACACAAAAATTATCACATTAGGATTATAATTTCAGGAGATATTAACCACTTAACTTACAACTACGTGTGAAGCACGTTGATCTTGTATTCGGGCCAATGCTGATTATCTCGGGCCTGGCCCGTAGTACATCCGGCATGGCCTGTGGTGCGACGTTCGCGGTTTCTAATCTGCCCACCAGAAAAAGCACAGACCAGGCTCGTGATAGTTTTTTATTATCTCTTTGTAACATAATCAATTACATGTTATTCTTGGTCACGTTTGCACTTTGAAATATATTTTCTTTAAAAATATTAGAGAAGTATCCCCACAAGATGTTTTCGAAAAGAAAATTTTGTGATGAGAACAGTGAGAGTTATGTTGATACTTCTGCTACCGACAATGACAGTGGTGACATTATGCGTTCTGTAATACAAAAATGCAAGCGATTAGTTATTGATTTATGTTATATTTTAGTGATTGATGATAAATCTTTTGTGATATATCTACCACAATTATTACATCAGGCTGTAATTCCTTATCAAATATTCCACAAAATTAAACCAGTTGTATCTTACACTTACACATGTATTTACATTCCGTCAGTCCTGTGCGATTGGTATAACTTACTTAGGACCGATTTGCCGAACCGTGGAATGGCTCGAAGGATGCGCCATCTTGTTTACCTTTTTGGGCCAGCCTGTTGAATCTTAAATACTTAGCTTAAAGGGTTAATAAAAATATGAAAATATAATTTAACATTAGGAGCTCTAAATTTTGGATGTTTATAGTTCAAAAAATCATCATCCAATGGACTTGAAAATTCGTTTCTAGGCATTGTTTTAACCGAAGATTTAAAATATATTTCCAAATTGGGTGTTGCCATTGAAAAAAACAAAGTTTGATCTAGTTTTGAATTGTAGATGGACCCCCAAGCAAATTTTATATACATCATTTAAAAGTAGACTTTATTTCCAATCATTTGGTACCAGTAATTTTTTTTCTATTATAATTAGTTGCAGAGTTAGTAGGGGTGTTTACCTTTTTTTTTTCCCCACGACTGTACATGAGCAAGCATTATGTAAATTGTCCATATACTATTAGTCACTGTTTACACTACGTTATTGTTAATTCAAATACAGCAAATATATTTATAAATTTGAATGTACTATACAAAAACTCATTCACAGTTCATTTAAGTTTCCATGTTTGGTTGCTAAATCTTTATAGAACAATAATAACTTGAAACGTATGACATTTACATATCTTCCTTGATGCCGAAACAAGACTGATATTTTTATGCTAGCCGGCGCAGATGATAAATCCCCAAATATTGTTCTCATTGACTTCATTCATTTCCTTTAAAATATAAACCTTTCATTAATTTCATTTAAAATACATAACCTTTTATTTCAAAAACATATGTTTGATATGAATACATTTAAAATACATGCCTTTGACTCATATCATTTAAAAATAAGAAGAAATAATACTATAAATCAAAACATTTTATTTTAAAATCGAAGAATTGTTTCTAATTTACCAATCTAAAAATAAAACTTGCTATTGACGAGAAAAAATACGATATTCGCGAAATTAATAAAAGTACTGATTATTTTTATATTCCTTAGTACTACAGAAAAATCCATGATTTATACTTTTTTAATCGCACACAATTTTTATTCTTCCCTAAACACCAAACTAGATGTCCAAATCTGTGAAGAGCAAAGCGAACCCAATTAAGATTGAATTTTGGACGAAACACAAATTATCATCGTTTTGCATTGAATCATCACACCTTCAAATACAACGAATATATTTATGAACTGAAAATACTGGATTTTTTTTTTTTTAATCATCACACCTACAAATACAGCGAGTACATTTATGAGCTGAAAATACTGTTTTTTTTTTGTTTTTTTTTAATCATGACACCTACAAATACAGCGAGTATATTTATGAGCTGAAAATACTGGATTTTTTTTTATTGAATCATCACAGGTACAAATACAGCGAGTATATTTATGAGCCGAAAATACTGGATTTTTACAACGAGTATATTTATGAGCTGCAAATACTGGATTTTTACAGCGAGTATATTTATGAGATGAAAATACTGGATTTTTTTTTAATTGAATTATCACACGTTCAAATACAGCGAGCATATTTATGAGCTGAGAATACTGGATTTTTTTTTTAAACTGTCACTATTCAGAACCATCTGTAGCTCGTTCTAATAACCGGAATGGCACTAAACTTTAATAATACCATGGGGAAAAAAATTCCAGAAAAAAAGTTACTTCAAAACACCGCCAATAGGGGGAAATATGGCCCTGTTGTAGTCTACGCAGCCAAGAATTAGCATAAAACACGGGTAACAAGTGAAAATGCAAATTTCTGCCTACATATGCGACTGCAGCGCCAAACATTTGGGCTATAAACGCATGCGAAAAGACATTCCGAGAAACATTTTCAGCTCAGATTGAATATGCGTCTCCATGTGACTTTTGGATCTGGTGTTATTTGAAGTTGAAGGGCTATCTTGGCAGAGTCACAAACATGAGTACATTAAAGACAACATAACATAGACAGTGAGGAACATTCCTTGGGAAATGCTACGTTCGGCCGTAGAGAATGTTGCGCAAAGAATCCAAGGTGTAGACCAATAGAACAACTGTTACCTTAAATGGGATCAAACTCCTCGCCGGGAAAGTGAATGTTGTGAATAAAGTGTGGCGTTTCATATATCTTATTAATTTTGCCTGCTTCTGAAGCACTTTTTTTCATTGTACAGCGCTACATTTCTCCCTATCGGCGATGTTTTGAACTATTTTCTTCTCGGAATCTTTTTTTCTTCTTGCGTCATTAGACCCCTTAGCAAGTTTACTGCCATTCTGGTGATTAAAACGAGCTACACATGGCTCAGAACAGTGGCAGTTAAAACAACAACAACAACAACAAAAAAAAAAAACCCTGTAAACCCTGTATTTGCAAAAATAATATTAATCGATGTAAGTAAAATATTTTTCTGTTGGTTTCAGGAAATAAAAAAAAAAAAAGTATTAGAATAACGGTAAACGTATGACATGGGCAGGGAAATGAAGCTAGGAATAAAGATACATGTACTTTTGTAGAAGGAGGACATGTGTAGAAGGTGGATACATGTACTTTTGTGTCTAGCAGTTGGGAGTGAAGTAACTGAGGATGTAGTCTGTTGTTTGTTTACATCGGATGAAAGTATCAGTGGCCTGAATAACGCCGTAGCAAACTTCAAAAAGTAAATTTCAATAGAAATCTTTGCCTCATTTAAATGCTTTGTTCATGCAAAATTTCTGTCATAAAAAATGCAAACATATTGGTGGAAGTTTGTTCCGGCGGTGTTATAATCTCTTTCACAGACATTGACAGGGAGATTGTTTATGTAGTTATAATAGGGTGGAACCACAGAGCCTGACAATCGTCGCGGCAAGCTTCCACAAGTAAAAACGAATAGATATTTTTTCTTTATTAATAACAGAAATTATGCATGAATAAGGCGTTCAAATAAGGAGAAAATATCCATTCAAATATACTTTCGCAAGGCATTAATGAGCCCATGCGGTGCGGGTTACAACTGAAGCTTCCTTATTTTGAGGATAGATTAATTAATTTTTATTCATAGTTCCATGGGTAGGCAGGACATACTTTTCTCGATGTTGAAATTTTTTTATTCCTTATTTTTTATTCCTTAGATCTGCAGAAAAAAGGGAATATGTATGCAACAATACTTTAGTCATACAACGACTCTTATTCTCTTATAAACAGAAGAAACATAAAAAGACAAAAAACAACTATGCAAATTTTGCTAAGGTTGAATACTTCCTGTTATTATCGTAATTTCTACACTGTAAAAAAAAATACGACCAGTTTGCCTGTAGGAATCGGAAAAATAGTTGCCCTTATCGTACCGGAAAAATTTCCGACCCAGCTCGGATTAAAATCCGTAAAATCGAAATAAAATCCGTAAAATACCGTTTTATTGACTATTTCCTTTTTTTTACGGATTTTATTCCGAGCTGGGTCAGAAAATTTTTCGGTACGATAACGACAACTATTTTTCAGATTCCTACAGGAAAACTGGTCGGATTTTTTTTTACAGTGTATGAAGCTTTCGCAACCAAGCCGAAAATAACTTATTTAAATGAATTAGTTTTTTAGATGACTCATGATTGTTTTATATTACATCACTGTTATATTCAAATGTAAGCTTATTTCTGAACTAGGAATATGTATGATAGTAAAAAAGTTATTGATATAAGACATTTCACACATTTGGTAAAAAAACATGGAATTTATGACATTAATATAAATTGTATGACAAAGATGTATCTTCATTACGAGGGAGGGGGGGGGGCTACTTTTTTGGATCCAAATTTTCGAATTTTTTTATTTTGCATTTTTTGCTCAAGTGTGTAGATGGTTGTCCTAAAATGTGATTTTCTGATATTTCATAATTCCTTACAGTATTCTTTGCTCATTGAATGTAACAACTTTCGTTAAAAGAAACGCTATTGTAAAATTTTAAACTTGTTTTTCTCGAAACCTTATTTCTTAAACTGGGTGACCTTTTTTCTTGAAAACTATTAGATCGATTTCATATTTTTTTTTATTTAAAAGAAACTAATCGTTTTTGCAGGAGCTTATGCCACCAAAAAGTACAATTTTAATTGACTAATTATTTTTTGGAGCTCGCAAAATGTGTAAACAAGAAAGAAAAATCACGCGTCAAGCATGAAGCATAGATTATGAAACACTTTCCAACACTTCCAGAATACTTTAGCAAAACTTCACCGTTTAATAAGATAAAGAAGATACCTAAGAAAGTATTTTAGAAAACGCATAACACATTTGAATACCAGATTTCAACAATTACTGCACATAGCCAGAAAGGTACTCGGATTCCTTTGTGCAGCTCTGTATATGATCTATGGATTTGTATATATTCTACATCAGGGGTTCTAAAACTTTTAGAGCGACGTATCACTAAATAGAAGTTCATACTTCCGTGTACCACCAAGTGAAAAATTCAAAGCTAACACAGAAAAACTTGTATAAACGGAATATGTCTAAAACGAAATATTTTTCCAGTATTTTGTGCTTCTGTCTGATCAGATTTTACTGTATTTAATTACATAATCACATTGTTAACTTGGTAGTTAGATAGGCTGCTTTATTTTACATTTAAATAAAAGGTATCACCATCATTACATTTTAATAATAAGTATATTATCAAAATACATTGTCTAAAAATTGCAATACTTAACCCTTTCCGGCACAGAAAAATTCTGTTGTAAAAAGATCAAAACATTGACTGACACCGGAATTCACAAACGACTTTTTTAGAAATTAAAAGTTTGTTACTTAAAACTTTCATTGTAAAAGCAAAATTTTATTAAAATATTCTTGGTGCCGTTTGTAAGTTTGGACTTAAAATTAGGTGGTTCCGACGTTGGATCACTGCGTCGGAAAGGTTTAATGACTTATTGTCGTAAATTGATACATATTTAGTAGGGTGACTCTCTTAATTCCCGTGTATTGCTAATGAGAAGGGTGTATTTATCATTATAAAGTTTATCAGTTTTGGATAGCAAATATAGATCTATTTAAATAGAGAACATAAATACTACATAGCTTTTTTAGGCTTAAAAAAATATAGATACATTTAAAAGTCGCTTTGTTCGTCCATTTTTAGCTCACGGGCTATCATAGCCTGAGATCTAATGTGTCCGCCTGTTCTGTATGTAAGCATGTATGTAAGGTATGTCCCATCGAAATGAAGCCACCGTGATTGTGTGCTGTAATTGGACACAAAACAAACCAATAAGAACGAAACAATTATATTAAGAAAGTCTATATACGAATACATCTTTACAAGGAGTAACTCATTCCCGGAATTACTCGGGAAAAAAAAATGAATTTGTAAAAAAAGAGGGGAGAAAAATGTCCTGCCAAAATAAAGCCACTACTGTGTATAAGCAATATATCCGCCATTGTTATATATGACTTGGAATATACAATGTGGCATACTATTTATCAATCATTGGAAGACAGTAGCATCAATATTGCTATATCAATATATGCTTCACTGATGACGACCTTCAATTTTGCCACAGACTGAAACTGTCTGCATTGGCATATACAGCCCTACTGAGGATACCTCACACATTTTCTTGGGGATTGAGATCAGGGAAAAAGGGCAGGCCATTCCATGACATGCACTCGATTATCCAAAAATCATTTCTAGGAATATTTTGCAATGTGAACGGAGGTCTTGTCCAGCTGGGAAATCCAACTAAGTCCGTCAATTCTCTTTGCAAATGGCAGTAAATGGTTTTCTAGCATTTCTTGGTAATCGGTAGCCTTCATGCGGCCCGAGAGAAAAGTCACGTTGTGTTTACCTCCGTAGCCGAAGCCTCCCCACACCATTAATGAGCCTCCACCTGCCTGTCTTTTGGAGAAAATTTCCTCTCCTTTCCTCATGTCATACCAATAAATAGCCAGGCCGTCTGGCCCATCCAAATTAATTTTTTTCTCATCTGAGACTATAATACGATGCCACATGTGCTTCCAGGTTTGATTATATTTAGCCCAATCGACTCTCCTTTGCATGTGGATAGCTTTCAACATGGGCTGCTGTTTCCTTTTCTTATATCGCAAGTTGCTTGTGCATTTTTCACTTCGTGACAGGGTTGATTTTGTCACAGGAATGTTATACTCTTTGGCCAACTGTTTTAGGGAAATACCACTTCGTGAAAGATGACGTAAAACTTATCTTTCCTGAATGGAAGTCATTTTTCTGCATATACGTCTCCTTTTTTTTATCCGTACGCATCACCCTGGTTTACAAAATTGTCTATTACGGTTTTAGACCGATTGATTTGCTAGGATATAAAAGCTGTTATGTGTCCTTTCTCGAACTTTGATAGCTGGGTTTTCTTTCCCATTGCAATACTGCAGGAGAAATATAAAATGCTACCTTCCAAAGTCTGCACAAAGTTAGACTGGCACAGAACAAGTATTTGGCAACTTTCTGACGTCACAAAAATGTTGAACTTCAGCAGCTCGAATGTCGGTAGATACGAATACATACTAATATTGGCAGTGGCTTTATTTCGGCGGACACTTTATCCCCTCTTTGTTTACACATTCATCCTTTTATCCTTCCCAGGTGGCGCAGGGAGTGAGTTACTCCTTGAAAATATGTATTGCTATATAGACTTTCTTAATATATTTGTTTCGTTCTTATTTGTTTGTTTCGTGTCCAGTTACGGCACACAATTACGGTGGCTTTTTATTTCGTTGGGACACACCTTATGTATGTATGTATGTACGTATGTACGTAACGCGATAACTATTGATAGAAACATCCGATTTGCTTCAAATTTTTTTTCTAGGTTCATTCTGATAAGGCGCTTCCCTGATTAGTTTTAGGGGTTCATTGGTTAAGTATAAAGGGGGAAACGGGGGGATAATCCCTCCTCCCCCTTAACTTAGATAAATGGGTCATTCATGCAGAATTATCAGATTTTCTTCAAATTTGGTGTACTGGTTAATTCTAATAAGGCGCTTCCCTGATTAAATTTGAAGGTTCATTGTTTAAGTCTAAAGGGGGGGAACGGGGGCTAATACCGCCTTAATTTAGATAAATGGGTTTTTCTATCCGATTTTCTTCAAATTTGGTATACCGGTTTATTCTGATAAGACACTTCCCTGATTAGATTTGGAAGTTCATTGGTTAAATATAAAGTGTGGAACGGGGCGCTAATAACCACTTAATTTAGATAAATGGTTTTTTTATGCGATTTCCTTCAAATTTGGGGTACCGGTTTATTTCGATAAGGCGCTTCCCTGATGACATTTGAAGGCTCATTGGTTAAGTATAAAGAGGGGAAAGGGGGGTAATCTCCACCCTAAATTTATTTTTTGAGGGTCATTATTCTTTTAAATAAGAGTATAACATACAATTAGTATTAATAGACTGTGAGCTCAATGCCATCAGTTTGACTGGGCATTTTTCTTTTCTATTTGTTATATGAACACTATGTTTATAGCAACAGTAAAATACACTTAAGGAAATTTAATAAATGTATAACCTACATAGGAAATTCACATATCTTCTGTATGTATCTTCTAAAAATAAGCTACTTATTAATACGAGATAAAAGCTCGTTGAAATAAGTATTATACCCACATAGAATATAGTAATAGAAGAAAATATTTTCTTTTTTTTATTTTTTGAGGTAGGATGAAAGATCAACTAAACATCTAATTAGTTCATTTATCTAAAATTCTAATTGAAATTTCATTAAAATAAGATAAAGCAAAGCACTGTCAAAGCACTAATATAACAGAGTGAAGAAACTACGGAGGCGGTTAACTGACAAACCAAAAAGAAGAGAGGTTTTCAACCGGTTTTTTGATTTCACATACTGCATTTTTTATTTCATTTCACTACCAGTGCACTGCAAATAGAAGCGTCTTAAATTTAGACACATATGTGACTGAAAAAGAATTTTAGACACTTAAGTGTCTTAATCTGAAAATTAAGACACTATAGATGTCTTAATTTAAGATACATAAGCGTGTTACTATGACCATGGTGTAAACGAACTGAGAATAATGTCTAAAATATCCGCAAACGTCTTATTTTAAGACACTTCATTGCTTTAAACGTGTCTTAATTTTTGATTCTTCCGACGCAATAACCACCAGGGGGCACTAGCACTCCCAGTTGCGCATGCGTTTTAGATGTCTTCGTTCGAAGTGGTATACGTTGTAATTCAAACAAAGTTTGTTTTTATGTACGCGTGTATTTTAATTCGTTTTTTGCGAAATGTGAAGTACTGTGATTTTAATTCGTATTAACTTGGATTATGTATTTATTGAATACATACATCTGACGTGTGTGCTCGGCATCAAATGTCTCTTAGAAGCTGTCGTCGATACAAGGGCGGGATAGACACAGAACCGAAGTAGACGACGGTTGAAGATTACACCCGGAAATTCTACAAAGCGTGTGCAATGGGCTTAGTGTTAACTCGTATCAATTTATATCAATAATATTGTGTTATTCATCTTCGTCCTGTCGAAGCTGGCAAAAAAAAAAAGAAACTTTTGTCTGGCGGGTCCTGTTTTTAGGATGAAACATCTCATCCTTTAAATATGGCTAGTCGGATGTATTATGGATTACCTTTTAAACTGATGAAAGTCTTTCTCCCTCACTGTGGTTGTGGTAGTTTTTAAAATTTCAAATCGAGGAATATTTCTTACCTCTTGCAGCAACTCAAGTAAGTTTCTTTATAGTAGTAAAATTAGTGTATTTTATGATTTTATTTATTGTACTAAACAAAATCCTGCATGAAATTTAATTAGTTTTGAATCTGTTCGCAAAAAACCCCACTAATTCTAGAAGTATATATTTTTAAACTTATGACGTTCTTTTTTATTACGAATTATATATTCAATGTCAGTTCTTAGTTTCAATGAATAATTTTTATCTCGCAGTAAATGACGGCCACAAGGAAGTAAAGATAAAAAAAAACTTTGAAAGATGACCTAATGCTTTCTTACTTCCTGGCATAAAACCGCAGATTAAAAAAAGATAAATAAAGTAAATGAGACTGGTCTATTATATGAAGCTGCCTGTAAAAATATACATATGTATTTGATTTGCAATCAACTCTAATACTGATTTTTTTATTATTTTTAATAAAAAAGTAATTTGAAATTTATAATGGGAAAAAGTAAAAACCTCTAACTAGATTTCGTATTTAAAATTGTGGTAACTTTATTTATATGCACTTATACGAAAAATACAAAAATGACAGATGTTACTGTATATATTTAAGACGAAAGAAGTTTGGAAATCATAAGTTATTTTTTCCTCATGTTTTTAATATAGAATATGTACTTATTTGTTTTTATTGATAGTTGAATAGCTTTTGTGAGTACCCTCCGATCTACATAAAAACTTGCCCATGTGGAAATATAAATTTTTTAAAAACATAATTTTTAAATAAGTATTTTCATTTTTTGGGGGGGGGGGATGGGGGGGGGATTTTGCATGAATTTTTGTAAAGCTGATATCTTAAATCTTGCACTGATTATAATGAAAGTTTTGAACTTTTAGAGTAGGACAAGTTTAAAAACGCAAATATATTTAACAAAATACCAAAGTCATTTTTTCCCCAATGTTATTAAAGTAGAATATTTATTTATTTATTTTCATTATTCATAGTTAAATGGCTGTTGTGATTATCAAGTGATGTATATGTAAAATTGCCTATGTGGCAATATATTTTTTTATATTTTCATTTTTTTTGGGGGGGGGGGGGGGATTTTTGCAATTTTCGTACATCTGATATTTTAAATCTTTTTCCACATTCAACCGAGTATAATAAATATTTTGAACTTTTAGAGTAGGACAAGATTATAATATATATATATATATATATATTTATCTATGTACCTTAAAAGCCCTTAATAGCGAACACTTCGGGAACGCGGAATTTGTCCGATAATTGGAGATGTCTACTTTTTTTAGGTAAAAATATACAAATATGTATGTCTGCTGATTAAAAAAGTATTCGTTAAATAGAGGTGTTCGCTATTCGAGAATGTTCATTAACCTCCACAACGGATACTCCCGAATATCGGACATATCAATTTAGACAACTGTAATGCAGGGTTGCGTTTTTTGCAAAAGTACTTCTTGATTAAAGGAAGGGCAAACTGGGAAGTGCCCCGTCCCCCTACGACTGTAGTGCCCCCAAATTTGATGTGCAATATTTGTAAAGCTTATATTTTAAATCTGTTTCGAAATTGTACTGATTATAATCAATATTTTGAACTTTTAAAGTAAAATAAGGTTAAAAACAAAATAAATTTAAAAAAATCTAATATTTAGATAAATATTTTTTGTTTTTTAATCTTGTTCTACTCCTGAAGTTCAAGATATTGATTATAATCAGTACAATGTCGTAAAAGATTTAAATTATCAACGTAACGAAAATTGTATACCAAAACTGAGAGCACCAAAAAAATCAGGCTGTATTGGGGGGGGGGGGGGCAGGACCACAGCCAAATATTTTTCCAGGATTCAACGTGGTCAAACATGGCTACGTATGATGCTTAGAAAAAAAAAATGGATGCGATTCAGACGTTTGAAGTGTCTGAAATTCAGACGCAAAAAGTGTCTGAAAAAATTCAGACATTTTAAAATGTCTGAAAATTGAACACTCCATTTCAGACACTTAAGTGTCTGAATTTCAGACATTTTAATTTAGAGTGTGTCAGATTTTTCCATACCAGTAACTAGAGCTTCACGTACCAGTACTGGTACGCGTACCATAGTTTGAGAACCTCTGTTTTACACAGTATACGAAAATTTAGTTTAGTTAGAAAACGTATAATACAAATGAAAATTCACCTTTAGAAATTTCTACCGATAGACGTTTGATACTTGAATTATTGTATAATCCTGTCTATTACCTACAGATTTTAATACATGCCACATATTCAGGCAAAAAAAAAAAAAAAAAAAAAAAAAACTCGTAAAATTCTTGATATCCAACTTCAAGGAATTACTAGTCATAGGCAGTCATGTATCCAGTTTTTTGCAAAGCCCTGCATGTGATTTTATTTATATGCTACAAACATATCTCTTAATATACAAAATTTACTTGAATTTGAAAATGTGTAACTCAAATAAAATAAAAACACCTTTAAGCAATTCAAAACTCATTCTCAGTAATGCTTGCAAATTCTTTTGTGAAGACCGGTATAGGGTCTATAGAACTTATACACACCACGTAATGTGCACAAATTTAGACATATCAATTTATAAAATATCTTAAAAATCTAATCTAATTATCCAAAATCTTATAAATCAAACTTAAAGGGCATACTATAACAGAAAATGCCCTTTCAGTAATCATCCCTAAGAGACAATACTTCGGATACACTATTTTATCCGAAATCATTTATGTCTCCCTGTAAATAAACCATAAATGCGATGCACATGATATTCTACTACAAGCATTTTGCAGCAAACCTCTGTAATGTATCATCAAGTTTGAAATAGTGCTACATAGTTAAAATACGCTGCGAAAAACTTTTCCCAGTGGATTATTATATAGAAGCTCTTCTGTGTGACCCTGTAAAATAAAGATAAATGCTTTGTAGCACTTCGCTACATTCACTACGTGTTACTGTTGGTGCGGTTTCACTTCGTCCATTATTTTCGGTTCTGTTTTTCTCAAAGAGCCCTATAGAAAAGCAGTTTGGCTGCCATTCTCAGTTACTGTAGACCTCTACTTCAAAATGCTAAAGGAGAAAAATATACCTAGCTTAATGGAATGTAAGCGGACGCACAGTAACTTGCATGTAAGTCTGGGGCACTTCCTCATACCCAAATCTCTAGTGATGCAGTTCTTGAAAAGCTTATTTGGAGAAGAACGGCTAACCAGAGTTTACAGTAAAAATGCTTGCCCCTCTCACTCACTGGACTTGACACCGGTTGATTTTTGAGTATGGGGTTACGTAAAATATTGAGTGTATCTCAGTAGTCCGTCTTCCTTAGCGGAGTTACATACGTCATACGTCCATAGTTCCATACGTCACGAAATCTCCTGCATCTATCCGGATATGCTGCATGTCTCAGTTAATGGTGTTTTCACTCGTTTGCAAAGTGTAACTCCTTGTGGTGGGAAGACGAAAAACATTTATTGCTATGAGCTTGTAAATAGTTTGTAAATAGTGTATGAGCTTACCCCTAAATGTAATTTTCACGAAGTTTGTGATTTGAATGTTGTAAATCCCTCTATTGACAAAAACGTTCACTAAAAACTTTTCCTTCAACAAAAATGGCTATGAGAATAATTTTGTCGCAAACCGTATTCAAATAAACCAATTCATTCACTTTTTTTGATTTTTCGAAATGTTAACAAATTCTTGGCGCACCCGGAATATGTATGTGTGTCCACAGCATAGAATATTTACTAATCATAGCTTATAACATTTCTTAATAAATACATTGTAGTTTCTGAGATCAAAAATCGATAAAAGTTTATTTTCACAATTCAATTAAATATTTTTGCAAAATAATGCATATTATGCAAATTATCGTTTGCAAGGTTAGTGCCTCTTTCATGACACTAACCTGGACTTTCTCGTTTTATGTTCGCTTTAAATAATTTTCTAAATTTGATATGTGTATAAAATTAATGGATGATATAATTAATATGGTATAAAGAAATTAATATACATTCAATATTTATCCATTCATAGTCATTATTTTACTAACACATTAGCTTTTTTAAATAATTAATATGTAATATTAGCAGGGCTCGGAATGGAAAAATCCACGAGACGGAACGCCATTTCAAAATTATTGGTGACTAATTTTTAAAATCTCGATTATCCGAGTCCCGCTTAACCCAGTTTCCGCTTTAACCGAGTTATTTTCTTCTGGTGGACTGATGGCTTCCATTATTATGAAACACTCATTATAAATTAAGTGTTAGGCGAAGATGAAAGAACAATTGTAAAAAGTTAGAACACTGAATTTCTCGTCAGAATGTAAAAAAAATGGCCATTTTCCCCCCATTGTTGATGGATCTAGTTTTCCACGATGTCTTGCACCTTCTTGTCACATGTGAACCGTTGACTTTTGAGCGACTTTTTTAAGGGATTCGAAAATATCGGAGTCACATGGGAAGATATCGAGACTGTATGGAGGATGTTTCAAGACCTCCCACCGAAATTTTGCCAACATGTCGAGTCTCTTAATGGTTACACGTGGCCTAGCATTATCCTGCTGTAATACTATTCCTGTAGTGACCTTGCTTCTGCGCTTAATTTTTCTCCTTCCGCTCGAAGAAATTTAACAACAGCTTTTTGCGCTAATCTGGAGGAATCCATCATTCATCCGATCGCAGAAAACAGCTTTTCAAGAATGAATAAACTCAGGTGGAGAAATGCCACGCCATCTATCGGGAGTAACCCATTGCGATTAGAAACAACGTCACTACAGCAAAAGCGGGGCTAACGAGAAAGACAGGCGACCGCGGTGGGTCCAATTCTTCTTTTTTTACAGACCGCTGGAGTCACGTGATGCTCGAATGCACCAATGAAGGTGTGCGAAAAGAGCATCACGTGACTCCAGCGGTCTGTAAAAAAAGAAGAATCGGACCCACCGCGGTGGCCTGCTTTTCTCGTTAGCCTCGAGCAAAAGTCTTCGTTTCATTTGAACGCATCTTGTTACATTTTATTTCTCAAGCAATAAATTGAATATATACTCATTCAAAATTTAAATACGTATTTATTATCATCTGAAACATATCATCAAACTTTTTGTGAAAATCCCAGCAATCCGACTTGGAAAAAACCTAAATATTACCCGCAAGAAATATTGTAGGGTGAACCCGATCCGCAGAAGGAAAATTAGGCTCACTTCGGTCCGAAAAACGAAAATTAGGGACAACCCGACCCAATGCGGATCTCTATTCTACGATCGCGAGGTGTTCGCTATTCAGAAGTTTAACTATATTTGAATATGAAAGAATATGGATATATTCATTTTTCAGTATAAAAGATAAAATTGATATTAGAAATACAATTGTGGTTTACTTTTCATGGATGCATTAAAACGTGATTCATTTTCCTTTCATGTCAGGTTCGGGTCGTGTTGCGGGTTGAAGTAATTCGGATTCGTGTCGGTTGCGGTTTGAAATATGTCGGGTTCGGGTCGGTTTGCGAGTCGCCAAAAATTAATTTATCGGGTTGCGGATCGATGAAACATTTTTGGCGGGTTCGTGTCGGGTTGTGCATTGACTTCAAATCAAATTTTCGGGTTCGGGTCGAGTCTCCGCCTGGGAACGTCACATACGCCGTACACAAACGACGATGAAAGAAAACAAATTTTCAGTAAGACTGACACATATTGTTCTTTGGACAGCAATTTTTAAACTGTTAAATAACTAAACTATTCCCCTGAAAGAGTTGTTAGTGGTTTTTCAAGTGCAGCATAATTTGGTATTTTACACCCTTTAAAAGAATAGTTTAAAATTGTATAATTTATATATTTTTATTAGGATAATGAAGCAGGTGACTTTTAACACAAAATTCATTAGGCAAAGTCGAGGTACCTAGCTACGTTTTTATTTTGGTGTCTAATTATGATTGATTTAGTTTATTTAAAGTTATTTAAAGAAAAATATATTTATACTATTTTTTTTAAATTTATTACGGATTTTTTTTTTTTAAACCACACTGGCAAAATTACAGCAAAATTAGCTGTAAATTTATGTACCTAAAATTATGTACCTAAAACCAGCTTCTTTTTTTTTGCTATAAATAGTCAATTTTAAATATATTATATATTTTAATTTTGCAGTTAAAATGATGCAATCATGCTAATTTTATTGCAAAAATGACTGTAATCATGCTAGATTTTACAGAACATCATGCTTCCAATTCGGTTGAATAACATTATGGCAAATTTTGCTGAAGTTTTGCCGTTTTTTGTTACACTTTATTAAAAAAAATGCTCGATACTAATTTTACCTCTATTCAGAGACTTACACGGGTGAACTACATCCATGAGCGACTCATTTCTTTGAAGAAAATGGAACAAATTCCATTTTTTCCTGGTCGCTTGAAGAAGCTTTTATTAGAATAATAATTCCGGAGAACGCATTGTTCATAAAACTTTTAAATTAAGTTTAGAATTTTTATTTATTCCGATAACTTTTAAGCGTTTCTTAAACCCCTTTGTGCCTTTTTAAGCAATGAATTTAACTCTGATGACAAAGTAAGGATGACGGTCAATAAACTCCCCTGCTCTATTCTGTCAGGAAACTCTCAAAGAAATAGATAAATTAATGAAACCTAATTTGTTCCCGTCTGAAAAAAGACTGTATTTATTTACTGAACATCGAAAGGACTTAGAAATAAAAGTTATAAAAGTTAAAACCGTAAAATCAAAGCAAACGTCAATGTATTCATTTTTTTAACTCTGCACTAATTAACTTATGTTATTAACTTTTGCTTTGATATTTAAATTTTGATATTTTTTCCTAATGTTAAAAATAAATTTTAGTAACATTAATTGTTACCTTTTTTCAACAATTAAAATCTAGATTTAAACATGACCTCCATTAAGAGACCATCTCTCGGAGCGTCCAATTTTTATTGGAACGGAGCGTGGTCGCTTTAGGAAGGTTTTACTGTGTGTATATATATATATATATAATCATCATCATCATCATCATCATCACCAACCGTTTTCAATCCTGTGCTGGATGTAGGTCTTCCCCAGATTTTTCCAATGTTTTCTGTTTAGTGCTTTAGTCATCCAATTTACACTGGCTACTTTCTGATTTCATCACTCCATCTTACTTGAGGTCGTCTTCTTGGCCGTTTTACATCTCTGGGATACCACTGTAGGGTGTTTGTACTCCATCTATTGTCTTGTCTTCTTGCAATGTGCCCAGCCCATTTCCATTTTAGCCGTTTAATTCTTTCAATGATGTCAAAAACTTTCGTCTGACTTCTTATCCAGGTTATTCTTTTTCTGTCTCTTCTAGTTATACCTAGCATACATCTCTAGCATACTCATCCATACTTCTCTGTGTTGTTTGTAATCTTTGTACCACCCGCTTTGTTAGCGTCCATATATATATATATATATATATCTTTTTTATGGATCAAAAGTTTGTAGTGAATAAAATTTGAAAGAATAAAATGACTGATCACTGTTATAAATAAAAAAGAAAAGTGCCCAGCTAAACTGATGGGATTGAGCTCACAGGCTATTCAAACTAATTGTATATTACACTCTTATTTTAAAGAATAATTCCCCTAAAAAAAATAAGTGAAGGAGGATTAGCCCCCGTTTCCCATTTATACCTCCAAATCTAATCAGGGAAGCTCCTTAACATATTAAACCGGTATACCAAATTTGGAGCAAATCGAATAAACCTGCGAAAAAAACCATTTATCTAAATTAAGGTGGGTGGACTAGCCCCCCTTTTCCCCCTTTATCCTTAACCAATGAATCCCCAAAACGAATCAGGGAAGCTCCTTAACATAATAAACCGGAATACCAAATTTGAAGCAAATCGAATAATTCTGCATGAAAAACCGTTTATCTAAATTAAGGGGGGTGGACTAGCCCCCTTTCCCCCTTTATCCTTAACCAATGAACCCCCAAAATTAATCAGGGAAGCTCCTTAACATAATAATCCGGTATACCAAATGCGGAGCAAATCGAATAATTCTGCATGAAAAACCCATTTATCTGAATTAAGAGGGGTGGACTAGGCCCCCTTTCCCACTTTATCTTAACCAATGAACTCCCAAAACTAATCAGGGAAGCTCCTTAACATAATAAACCGGTATTTCAAATTCGGAGCAAATCGAATAATTCTGCATGAAAAACCCATTTATCTGAATTAAGGGGGGGGGGGGTGGACTAACCCCCCATTCCCCCCTTTATCCTTAACCAATGAACCTCCAAAACTAATCAGGGAAGTGCCTTATCAGAGTGAAACTAGAAAAAAAATTTGAAGCAAATGGGATGTTTCTATCAAGAGTTATCGCGTTACGTACGTACGTACATACGTACATGCAGAACCGGCGGGCACATAAGCTCTCAGGCTTTGATAGCCTGTGAGCTAAAAAGGAGAACTGATCACTTGAAAGTTTATGGTCATCCATTTAAGAAATTATATTTCAAGATATATATATATATTTCACATCAGGCTTATGGAAGAATAGCTTTTATTCTGCAAATAACATATGAGAAGAGTGAATAATATATTTCTTAAAATAATATTTGAAAATCAAAAATTTCCAATAGATAAATGTAAAAATGTTTGTATACCAAAATATCAATTTATTCAAATTTTATAATATCAGACATACTTCAAATATTTATTTAGCTTACGATCATCAAAATAAAATCTAATTTAAGAAAAAACGACATTAGTTGAAGCAGTTTGAAAAAAAAAAAAAAAAAAAAAAAATATCCTATTTAAAACTTTTCTAAATGTATTATACGCACGAGTATATATATATATGTATTAATGTTATTAGTATTATTGTACATACACGGAAAAGATTTTTAAAGAATATTACGCAAATAAAATGAATATTTGAGAAGCTAATTAAATTTGCCAATATAAAAAGAAATAGAATTCGAATTTTAAAAATCGATAACGCTTTTTTTAATAACCTTTTTATTTTATTTTATTTTACAAGTAGAGTTTTATTAAATTATTTACTTTACATATACTTTTTAAGAATCATTTAATTTACAAATACAGAAAAGTATAATTAAAAATAATGAAAAAAATTAAACGCCCTCAAGCTTAATAATTTCTGGAAATTTGATATTTTTCATGAAAAATATATATATAAATACGTACAATGAAAAAAATATAAAAAGATTGTATTATGGTCCTTGCGGCAATGCTTCTCAAATATCCGATTTCAGTTTTACCTGTTTAGCAAGCAGGAAACTATTTATGTTTTAAGCATTCGAATATGAAAAAAAAATGAATTTTTTATTTGAATATAAAATTAGCCAAAAAAAGCAGTATAATAGATTTTTTTTATTCTAATATTTTCCGCAATGATTTTATAATATACCGATGAAACTTTACCGCAATGATTTATAATTTTTGAATATTTCATTTATTAAAAAGAGAAAACACTTTGGAATTTAAAATAATCGACCAAAAATATTATCTTTTGTTTTGTGTTAAAATTAAAAATAATTATAAATAAATATTCCCATTTACTTGGGAAAAGGTGTATTTTTATACTTCTTAAAGGTAAGTAATAAAAATAATATATAGTAATGTATTTCCAAAGGATTTTTCTGAAAAAGGAGATTTTTGCAGCCTTTAAAAAATGCACCTTTCGCATGTTTAAAATACATGTTTTAATGCATTACAATGCGTTTAAATTTTTGTTCAAAATTATCAATGTCACTGACTAATAGTGAACTGTTTGACGTGAATAGATTTTAGAAAAAATGTGTTTTTAGAAATAATGGTAAAACTTTGTTTTATGGTTTTATTATATCAATACAGAATACTGTATTTACAGATAAACTATAGCAGAATTTTGTTGAAAAGCGACAGAAAGTGTATTTTCAAATAGTGAATTAAAGACTTTTTTTAATGGTTTCTTTAGAAGTAGACAAATGGCACAGACATGTAAAAAAGACCCCATTTTTTAGAAATAATACCTGAAAAAATTGGTAATAAATAAATTATATAGTATAATACAGGTATTAACCAAAGAAAAAAAAAACCTTCGGGTTATACTTATTTTGAGTTATCAATATGTTTAAGGAATAATCTGGATATATGTTTCAACAAATCTGGAAACCCTTTTAGAATAATAGTTTATTAAGGTTCTAAAATTATCAACGAAGTATATTGATATATTACTATATATTATAAAACAAAAAGACGTCCGTGAGTAACGATGACGTCATGTTGACGGCGGCAACACCTGATAATTTTTCTGGAATTTTTTTAGCTTCTAAATATCCCACAATTTCAAACCCTCTGATAGTCTAGCAAGGGCAAAATTGCAATGTTGTATTCTCCGTATTTTTTTTTCAAATGCTAAAAAAAAAAGGCGATTCTTTCAATATATATATATATATATATATAAACTTAATTACGGATAAGAATGTAATCCTTGAGATATGAATGTACGTATCCTAATGTATTAAAAATACATTAAAATAATAGAATTATATTTTAATGCTTATATTGCAGTGAAACCTGTAGCTTAGTGAATGTAATAACACGGGCTTGTCCATGAGAGGGTTAACTTTTACACCGTCGGATAGAAGAAAAAATGTTTTTTCCAAATGCAATTTGTTTGAAAATTGTATAATAAATTACTGATAAATTTCAAAACTCTTTGAATGAATTATTATGGTTTTTAAGGTGATTTTTGGTGTTGTTGCCTGCAACCTAGAATTATATATTAAATGTAAAAAAGTCTTTTAGAATTTTGAATGAAAAAAAAAAAAAAAAAAAAGATGGTGTTTGTTCTATAATCCAGGTCGGATACCGTAGTTTTTCATAAAACTTCAGTTTCGTGAAAGTGTTTAAATTTTTTTAAATAAATGTCTGTCGGATTACAAAAGGGATGCAAATTTTTTCTTAAGTTCTTTTCAGCAATAAAAATAATAAAACTATGGTGAAAATATTTTGAAATTGGAACGCATAAAACATTTAACATTGTAAAAATTAACTGATGGTTTTAAAAAACTTTAAGTTTTCAGTATTTGTTTTTCAAATACTTATTAAATCCATGGTACACAAGACTTATTTAAGACTTTTTTGTAGGAATAACATAAACAAAGAAAAAATATTATTTAAGTGCCCTGTTCCCTTAACCAATTCTTTTTTCTGATTGAAAATGTAATTGAACAGCAATAAAAATAAGAATTTTAAAAAAATAGAAAGAAAAGAAAAAAAGAAAGAAAGAAAGAAAAAGAAAGAAAGAATGAAAAAAGAAAGAAAAAAGAAGGAAAGAAAAGAAGAAAAAATAAACTATTTAAAATTATTGTTAATGATTTTTGGTATATTTTCTACAGAAACTTTATTAATTAAAATATACTTTAATAATATATTATAGTAGAATTTTTTTATAACGCACACCTTGAGACGAGAATTTGTGCATATTATAGATATTTGCGTTGTATAGATCTCATTTCAAACATTAAACATCTTACAAACAGGGCCAAATACGTCTGGAACATGTTACTTATATTTTTAAGATCTTTATTTTGCATTACTTAGGACAAGAAGTTGTTCAGATTATAAATTTTTGTATAATATAGATCATTTCACATAATGTCAAATTACCTCATATAAATATACCTCATATACCTCAATATGCCTGGACCAAATCATTTATTATTCATTTCCAATTTTGTAAAATAAATAATAGCAATTTTTTCATTTAAAAACTCTGAATTAAAGAGATAAAGATGAAATAACGTCTGAAACGGTCTTCTAGAGGATAGCAATATTTCTATAACATGGACTGAGCTTCTTACCTACAACATTCATTGTTTTCATCTGAGAAATTGTGCGTTATATAGAAAATTTCATTACATTAGAATAGCGTAATAAAGATCTTCAACTGGAATACATTTATTTAATGAATATAAAATATAATAGACTAGTTCCATAGCATAAATATGAATTGGAAAAATTTGTATGTTATTTTTAAACAAGAAATTTTTTTAATTTTAAATAATTTTAAAGTTACAGAAAAGATCGTTTTTTTTTCATTATTAATATTACTATTTCTTTTATGTTGTAACATGGGAGATATTGTCAAGGAAAACTAAATCAATTAAATTTAACATTCGTTTTGAGGAATGCAATTTAATTGACAAATACAAAAAATGAATGTAATCTGAAAGAAAAGTATTAATTAAGGGGTCTCAGGACTCTTAAAGCTTCGAAATTTTAATTTTTTTTTATGTTAAACTCTTACTTTTTCTGAACATTTCGAAATAATTATTTTCTTTAAATTCCCATTAGAACAGAAGTTATAACTTTTAGAATTGTACTCGATC
This sequence comes from Maratus speciosus, assembly GCA_963932465.1. Lineage (NCBI taxonomy): Eukaryota > Metazoa > Arthropoda > Arachnida > Araneae > Salticidae > Maratus > Maratus speciosus. The sequence continues at coordinate 89,096,050 of OZ010786.1, read as the reverse complement.
AATAGCTGAAGTGGCGTTTCCGAAATTTTGAAGTCATTTTTCTCCAAATGACGTTTTTGGCCATAATGCGCACGATATCTCAAAAACTTCTGAATATTTTTTCATCAAATTTGCGACGCATCTATATAATAATAGCCGAAGTCATGTGACTGTCATCAACAGTTCCGGGCTGACCGCTTCACTTTGTATATGCCATTTTTGCTACTTTTATGTTAGCTGGGCGCAGGTGATTCAGTCGCCAAATAGGGTTCCATCGCCATCATTTCATTTAAAATATAAAGCTATTACTGACTTCATTTAAAATGCATGACTTTCAATTAAAATAAATAAATTTAAAATACATACATCAGATACATTTAAAATACACATCTTTCTCCATCTCATTTAAAACACCATAAGTAAATAAATAAATGTACTTTTTTAGTACAGGTACTTGACGAAAAGGTGCTTGGCGAGAAAAGAAATTTGGCAACGTATTTTCTGGCAATCTATTTACTGTTTCATATACACAAGCATTTTTTTCCCATTTGAGTAAATTTATTTAATATAAAGAAGTCATTTATCATCTTTTATATAGAAAGAGAAGTAATTTGGTCACAGATGTCATATACGCACCACATTGGCGCGATTTTTTTCTGACGCCAATGTCATATACGCTTATGGTACTTAACTGGCGCTAAAGTGTCGTTATTTTGCTTGATATAATAACCTGGATGTTGTTGTTTATTTATTAATAAATTGTTTATTTACTTTTATTTTATTTTTTAAAATTATGTAAATTGTTTTGTTCTATAGTTATTAATTAAACTGTTTTTATTTATTTATTGTTATTCCCTTTTCAAAAATATATATGTAACTGGTATTCGAAAACGAGGTTTTCGCCAAATTGGCGTCAGAAAAAAATCGCGCCAATGTAGTGCATATATGACATCTGTGCCGTAATTTGTATATACAAAAATATGTATAAATAAAATGTTTATAAAATCAGGTTTGTTTTCAGAGCTGTTTATATATTTTGGCAAAATATCTTCCTTTTTGAAGCCACAATTGCACCAAGCTTTTTAAAAAATGCCAATGCGCCTTTAATGGAAAAAATATCTCAATAAAAAATTAATAGTAATAAAAATAACATATACGAAAATATTTTATTTCAACATCAAAGCACTGTTTTTAATTTACACACTAGAAAAATAAAAGCTAGCGACGGAGAAAATGCTGTTGGCGAGATTTGCGTCCGCCCAACATAAAAATTCAGCAATTTTTACTCAAATTTTTAAAAAAAAAATAGAACTGCTTAAAATTTGATTTTTTTAGAAAAATATTTAAAACAATTAATGTTTGAGAGATGAGTTATATTCAAAAATATGTATATGTTTTGAGATAACTTCAGTTAAAATTAGATTGACAGTCTATATCTCTTTTCCACGGAAGTAAACATAAAATATTCGTTCTTCAGCGAACAAAAGAAATATTAATTTATGGAGGTAATCATTCACACAGCAAGAATAAATTATCTTGATGTCACATTCACTTGACATCAGATTCGTTACACCTGTTTGTTACTTTATGAAGGGATTTTTAATTCAACGTTTATCTGCATTCATAATGACAAATATTTATATTTCATAATATATAAACGAAATGCTGACCTGATTGCATAAATTTGTTAATTTCTCCATCAGAATCTTTACATTTAGTGAAGGTACGTAACTAAATAACATTATGAATAAAAGTAACATGTTGCAAGCTTAGATACATTTAAGGGAGACCAAACTGGTCGCCAGAGGCGACCAGTATGTTTCATATTAGTCTGTATAAACTGAACCTAAAATTTACTTTAGATTGCTCAAAAAAATACTTTTTTAGATGATTATACTGTTAAAATTTTCCAAATTTTGCATTAGCTAACTGCAACTTTGTATTAAAAATACAAAAATGCTTTAAATATAAATTTATTTAGGTTCAGGAAGTATAAATAGGCACCAAAATTTTCATTCTAGTTGCAACATTTATTTTGTAATCCTGCGCGTAATCTATTATTCCAATTTTCTGCTCCACAAATATCTGACAGTTTGGAGCCCCCTGTAAAATGCTAATTCTGCATCTTGCAATTTTTTAAATACATGAAATGAAAGAACATACTTATATCTTTCAATTCCAATAAACATTGTGTCTTAAAATCAAATACATTTTAAGATATTAAATGCTGAAAATGGCATTTTTGATAATTTTAAGAGTTCTGAGACACCTTAAGGAAAGCAAACGCTCCCAAGCACAATACAGAAAATGATAGTACGAAGTCCTGCGAAACTGTTTCGTCTCTTACTCCAATATTTCTGAACAACCATACAATTTAACCGTTTTACACTTTAACATATTTTTAAACAGCAATAAAAATAAGTATAGTTTTATTATAAGACTAGTACATAACCGTCATAAATGACGGAATGTTGATCTGCGTTTCATTTTCCTAAGGCTTCATAGAAACAAACAGAATGAAGATTTTATTATTAAAGGGTTTGTATTGTAGAAAAGTTACACTTTAAATACGAGAAACATTTTCTATAAATACAAATGATGAGGATATATATATATATATATATTTTTTTTTACTCAACGATCAATAAAGGCTCCAATTATGATCTTTATATTAAGAAATGAAAAATCCGTGAAAATTACGTCACATTAACAGAATCATATAAATTTTTCTTGTTAGTTTAATTCAAAAATTAATGTATTGAAATTTCATGTCACATCATGTATGTAATTTCATTAATGTAATGTACATTTCAAGCTAAGCATAACGTCACAGGCGCAAAAGTTTCAACCATGCTTCAAATAGGTACTTTTATGTCCACATTTCTATCCACAGTCTATTCAAATAAAAACATATTTTCTATGTAATTGTAATGAAAAAAAAACTAATAAAGTTATAATGCATAAAGAAAAAATAAACTCAATAGACAATATTCTCGTGGTGTTGCAATAAATATAAATTTTTATCCACTTATAAAAATAAAGTGCTCGTGCGTAAATTTTTTTTACCAAAAAATAACTCGCAAATGAAAAAATTTATCCAAAAAGACACGTGTCTGAATATTTTTCATTATTTCTCTTTTATCTGAAAAAATGGAAGTAATCTGATTGGCAAGATTTGGAAGAAATTTCACAAATAACTTTTAAAATTAAAATGTAAAAATGGGAATATTTTAAAAAATAGCTAGTATTGGCACATCTACAAATAATAATTTTATAAATAACTTTTAAAATTAAAATGTAAAAATTGAAATATTTTAAAAAATAGCTAGTGTGGGCACACCTACAAATGATAACTTTATAAGTAAGTTTTAAAATGTAAAAATGGTAACATTTTTTTTTTTAAATAGCTAGTGTGGGCACATCTACAAATGAACAGTTTTCATAAAAAATAAGAAAATAAATTAGCGAAATTGGTTCAGTTGAAAGCCCAGGGTAGATGAAAAAAAAAAAAAAAAAACAGCTTTATGTTTTAAATATACTGATGGCACGGCTCGCCCCGGAATGGTTACCTGCACTTTCCTACTCTTGGATTTTATACAAATGAGATATTTTTTGAACCTCTTTCTTTATTGATTAGTATTAGCCCTATTGGCTATTTTAATCCATATGTTTTTTCGCATTTAATTTTTTTAAATTATATTTTCCAATTAAATTAAGTCCCTCAAAAAGAACATTTAATTTAAAATAAATTTCTCTATAATATTTTCTTTATAGAACAGAAGGATAGCATTAACATTTATAAATTTAAAAAAAATGAAGTTTTAAAACAATTTCTAATAAAAAATGACCTGTTTAGTCAGAATAGAAACTGCTTTATTTAATAACTTTTTATGAATCTAATTTAATATTTTCATTTACATGAGAGAAAAAAAGATTATTAAGGTTTCTTTAATTTAATTAATTTTCTCGAAAATTTATTTTTGTGAACAATATAAAGCTAATAATGATATTAATAAGCATTGAAAAAATTCTAATACTATTATTTTTTAATAGCAACCAATGCATTTGTAGGCAATTAGCATGCAAATGCAATATGCATTTGTAGGCAAGAATAATTTGGTGATGTGTGAAATATTCAGATATTACCACTACGGAAAAAGTAAAGCGAAAAAATCAAAATATTAATCATATTGAACACAATTGAACAATCTGTTTCAGTCATAAATGTAAAAGAATTAATTCAATTTAAACAAGACGAAAAATCATGTGTCAAGCATAGATTACGAACCACTTTCCAACCCATTCAGAATAATGTAACAAAAGTTCACCTTTTAAGGGGACGGTTTACCTTAAAATTGGTCAAAAAATCGTAACCTTACGGCAACTACATCGCGAGATATCGTAAATTTCGTTAATACACCCATCATAATTACCCACAGAAATTAAAACTTTAAATGGCTTTTTCTCCATGTTTATATTTTCTTCACTTTCATGTTTTAAAAATGCTAAGGCTTTTTTTGTATTTGAGATAGAGATTTAAACTTTTTTGTACATGTTCTTTATTATATATGGGATAAATCTGCGCATGGAATCAGCCTTCAGTATTTTTTTTTTTTTTTTTTTTGTTATTTAAAAAAAAAATAAAAGTATATGAAGATGTGTTAGATTTTATCATTTTACGCTATATATATCAGTAAAAAATTGTATTAAATGCAATATTAGATGTATCTAAAAATCCATGCGCAGTCTTGTGTAATAAACATTTTAAAATCAAAAAGGCAAAAATATCAATTTTTAAAATTGTGGGATTTTAAAAATTTAAATTTTTATAAACTTTTTAAAAATTTTAATTAAATATGCAGTTAATTTCTTCTTTAAAATGTACTTTTAGTTGAACATTGAAATGCAGTGAGTTCACCATTTGAAACATCTATTTTTAAAATAAACAAAATTGTTGAAAAGGTAAACAGTCCCCTTAATAAGGACAAAGACGATGCCTATTTAAACAACTTGGAAAATGCATAACACATTAGAAAACCCTGTTTCATCAATTACCATCTATATTTTGAAAAATATCCGAAATCGTTTGTGCAGCTCTTTTATATAATCTATAGATTTGAATATATACTAAATAGCATACAAAAATTTAGTACATTTAGGAAACGCATAACACAATTGAAAATTATCCTTCTGCAATTTCTTTTAATAAGCAGAAATGTACTCGAATTCAATTGTGCAGCCCTGTATATGATCTACGGATATTATGCACATCAAGTAATATGAAAAAAAAATCGTTAATTTTTAAAAGCCATAACTAGAGTTAAAAACACACTTCCATAATTATTGATCATAGACAGTACCGTAACCGAATTCTTTATAACTCGAAAAGATTATTAAAAAGATTATTTAAATTTAATACATATTTGAAGAATCTTATCAAACTTATAAATTTAAAAAGCAGTAAAATTAATTCCTTTTTTATTTATTTATTTTTTGTCATTTAATTTTAATTTATTATTGTTATTTTTATATGAAGCATGGAAAAAATAATAAAGTTAAATATCTTAAAAATATATTTATTTCGTAAAAAAAAAAAAATCCATAAAATGAACAATTGAACTATTGAACTATATGAACTATTGAAACAGAATACCGACTAAAAGACGGAGGGGGGGGGGGGTAAGATTTGCTTATTAAAATTATTTAACAAATAATATATTTAAAAAAAATTAATATTTTTGTTATTATAAGTTGTAGCAAGGACTAAACTGGTTAAAAAACCTTACAAGATATTAATTTAAAAAACTAAACGTACAGTGGCGGCGAGAAATTTGTATTAATATATTTTTATAAAACATATTAATATTTTTGTTATTATAACTTGTAGCAAGAACTAAACTGGTTTAAAAGAAAAAACACAAGATATTAATTTAAAAAACTAAAAGTACAGTGGTGGCGATAAATTTGAACTAATATATTTTTTAAAAAATTATCAATATTTTTGTTATTATCAGTTGTAGCAAGGACTAGACTGGTTAAAAAAAGACAAGATATTAATTTAAAAAATCTAAACGTACAGTGGCGGCGAGAAATTTGATAGTTAAAAAAAAAAAAAAAGAGTAGATTGCTTTTATAAATAATTTTAAAAGCAAGATTTGCTTTTTAAAATTATTTCAAAACAAAAAAATATTTAGTTAGTTATTAATAATTTTGTTAGTATAAGTTATAGTAAAGAATAAATTGAGTTGAAATTAAAAGTTAGTAATAAGGTAACTAAACCTTTTCAAGCAGAATGATTGTTATGAATTTGATAGCTGTCTTAGAAAACAAAAGCACGTGCAGAGAGGGGGAAAAAATGAAAATAATACATTACGTTACTTACGGCAAGGTGTTCCTTAAATGTCTGATTTTCTCTTTTCTTACAGTTTGCTCTGCTGGACGATCTTCCTCCATCGCCTTTTGAGATAGTCGTTGCACCTCCAGAAACATTCATTATTTTTTTAATTCTCCGATAATCCCGTCTCCGCTGCTAACTACAATAAACTGAGAAAACATACCGCCATGTGAAAGGGGTAAAAACGTGGTCTACGGAGAAGTCGCCAAGCCAGGGGTTGCCAGAAATGCCGCCCAGAAGAAACTAAAAAAGTTGAGGAAAAACTTCGTGGAAGGATTTATTTATGATGAGAATTCCGCCAATGTGTTGTAAGGTTTGTTTTGACTCCGCTAGCTATAAATAACGATGAACTAATAATGGTGCGTGATTTTACAATGGTTTTAAAATTTGATGAATTGCCTTAAAAATAATTCGAGAATTTTCTTTGTGTACTTACAAAATTATTTTAATTTAATACTCCTTAAAACTTAGGAGCAAATTTATTTTCTAAACTAAATATCGTTATCATTTATTTTTATTTTCATTAAAAATGTGCTATTATCGATATCGATTTTTCCCTCTTTTAAATCTGTTTCAGACGGTATTTTGACTACGTACGTTGTTTATAAATAAGTATACAATAATAATGCTGTATTTATTCATTTATTTACAGCAGTTTAAAATTTTGATAAACTAATTTAAAAATAATTCACTATTTTTTTTTTGTTTCTTTATAATTATTTTAAATAATATAAATTGAAATTTTATAATATATATATATATATTTACTTAAATACTTTCTTCGCCCTGATTTATTCCTTTATCTTTTATTAAACAGATATTGTTATTTATTTTTTGTCACAAATAATCAAAATATCAAATTTTCTGGATTTGAAACATATTTTAGGATATGTCTGGTCTCCATCGTTGCATAAAGATAAAATAAAAATATTTTCCATTTTTACTTAACTCTATTTGCTTACTTGGTTTTAAAACTCGTGAACAGGCTTAAACATATTTCACGGATTTACTTTGGTTCTTTATAATGAGTACTAATAATAACGATGAGTACTTTATACTAGCACTTTTATATTCGTACTAAAAATGAGTACTTTATAATAGTACTAATTAAAATTTAGAAATAAATTTCAGTTTCTAAATTAAAAAATTTCTTCATCCTAATGTTTTTGTTTTTTCCTGTATTAAAAATAAATGTTATTATGAAATTTTTTTTGCATCATAAATATTAAGGTATAAAATTTTCTGTAATTTGGAAAATTTTCAGGGTTTGTTTTGACTCCGTATGTCAGATATAAATATCGAAAAAGTAATAATAATATTGTATATTTTCACGATAGTTTTAAAACTTGATAAACTGATTTAAAAATTATTTGTGATTTTTGTTTTCTTTTAAATTATTTTTAACCAGCAGGCATTAAAATGCAGATACAATTTTAATTTCTAAATAATTTAATATTTTTGTATCTACATAATTTAATACTTTTGCATGGACATAATTTAATATTTTCATCTTACTTTTAACCCAAGTAAAAAGGTATTGTCAAAAATATTAAGTTAAAATTTTCCATACTTTAAACACGTTCAATTAACGCTACGTAGGTGTAAATAACGATAAAGTAATAATTCTATGGGCATTTATATCCGTTTTAAAACTTGACGAACTAAATTAAAAATAATTCATATTTTTTTAAAAAAAAATTTTTAACAGCATTCATTTTTATTTAAATTTTTTGCTTAAAAATAAATATTTTCTACCTCATGAAAAATTTATTTCTATTGTATTATTATTTTTTAAATAATAACTATTTCTATACTTAAAAATTTCTATATTTTAAAGAATTTTATAGTATGCTTCGACTTTGTTCATTAGCTATAAATAACGGTAAAATAAAAATACTATATAAGTTTTTACAGTGATTTTTACAATGGATAAGCTATTTTGAAAATACCTCACTATCTTTCTTTGCTTCTTGATAAATATTTTTAAATAGTACTCATTAATATTTAGAAATAAACTTAATTTCGTTAATTAAATATATATATACTAGAAAGGTAGCCCGTCAAAAATGACGGAAATTTAGATATAAAGATATATACAACTCATGTGCAAGAATATGAGTTTTCTCGCGTGTTCCGCAGTGATAGATGAAAATAACACATTTTAAGGGTGTATTCGAAAAAATATTTTTCCACCCTCAACAGCTCGAAATTTTCTGAGACATTTTCAGACTCATTTTTAAAAGTAAAAACACGAAACTTGCTGGGGTGATTTCTGAAGACATGTTTAACATGCCGTGTGATTTTATTTTCAGCTCAATTAATTAGAATTTGATTTTTAAACAATTATTTTCTCAGTATGACCATTTTTTTCATTCCCAGATCGCCCGCGTCGGAAAATTCGGTTCAAAACGCCAACTTTGACAGCGTTTAATACAGTATTTTCTGCATTTATCAAAAAATTAAGAAGCACGGCACATTATGTAGTTTCCAAATAAGAGAATTTCCCAGTTTGATGCGTTTGAGGGCAAAAATGAATTTTAAAATGAATCAGAAAATAAGCAGTTTGGATCGGAATACACCCTTAAGAACGAAACACATTTATGAAAAACTGTGTACAGTAGAAGACCACTAATCTGCACAGTTTGGTTCCAAGTGTTATGCAGATTTGAGGCTTTTTGCGGTCATGTCTATTCAATCTTTGTTTACATTTTTTTAAATTCATATATTGGACAATTTAGATTGTTGAGCCTTAAAAATAAATAAATAACATACTTGAAGTAAGGTTAAAAACTATTAAATTATCGTATACGATTTCATGAAATGGTATTATATGGTATTATATGTGTGTGCTTCACGATCTTAGTTACGACGTTGGAGAAATTGGCTGCAACTTGTCATAATCCTAATAGTGTTGGCCGCTATAACAAAAAAGTAACCAATTTTTAGTAAAATTTCTGATATAAAGTAGCTTTCAAAAACTTGTGTAAAATTGCAGACCTTTCTCGTGTTATGTCAGTCCTAGGAATAATATTTCTAACACTGAAGATTTTCCATGTATATATGGAATTTAGAAAAGCTTCTCCAAAAGAAAGGTCCTGAAATGACATTGTAATTCTTCTAACTTCAAAGTTTAATCGGGCCCTGATGTTGAGTACTGAAATCTAATAAATACAGTTATTTTGAATATTACAACAGAATTAAACAGTTAAACTTATTTAACTTAAACCCGCTGTTACTTCCCGATGTTATTTTTTAGTATTAAGAAAGAAAATTATTTAAAATTTTCCAATCATGCATTTATGATTTTTTTCCGTCTTTAATAACTAAATAATGAAAAAATAGGCTTTTGTTCTGAGCTCATAAATATGACAATAAAATAATGTAACTAAGAGACATTGCAAAATTAAATCTTTGTGATTACAAACCATAAACAAACGATACCGCCACCATTTTACCTACTATGACGTCATTAGAATATTGCCCATTGATTGTTGGAGAACTTACTTTGTGAATGATTACCTCAATGATTTAATATTTTTGACGTTTCACGATGAATGAATCACTTGTGTTTGTTTAGGTTTATGAAATGAGATATTAAGCTGTGAAACTAATTTCAATTGAAGTTATCCAAGGATATATGTATTTTTAATCGAAATTAAAAACAATGCTTTGATCTCGAAATAAAAAGTTTTAGTTTGTATAATTTGTTATTTCTGTTAATTATTTATTTAAGTACTTTTCGATTATAGCGCATTTTTAAAAAAAGCTTGGCGCGATTCGGGCATCAGAAACTGAGATATGTTACGAAAATATATAAACAGCTATGAAAACAAATCTAATGAACTTTTATCTTTGTTTATATGTGCACTTATATGCATAAAAAAATCGTTTCTAAATATATATATATGTTTTTTTATATACAAATTATGGCACAGATTTCAGATATGAACCGGGATACCTAACTGGCGCCAAAATGGTGTTATTTTGCCTGCTATGGTAACCCGGCTATTGTTTTTTATTTATTAATAAATTGTTTATTTACTTTTATTTTCTGTTTTTTAATTATATAAACTGCTTTGTTCTATAGTTATTATTCAAACTTTTATTTATTTATAGTTATTTCCTTTTCAAAATGATAGCAAATAATTGAAAAATATATAAGTAACTGGTATTCGAAAGCAAGATTTGTACCAAATTGGCGTCATAGAAAAATCACGCCAACCCCCATGCGTATATGACATCTGTGCAAAAATTACTTCTGTTTCTTTATAAAAATGGGTAAATAGCTTTTTTTATATATTAAATTGTCGGCACAGATGTCATATACGCCCATATTGGCGCGATTTTTTTTGACGCCGATGTCATATACGCACCGGGTACTTAACTGACGCCAAAGTGTCGTTATTTTGCTTGTAATGGTAACCCGAATGCTGTTTATGCTGATGATGTTTTCGCCAAATTGGCGTCGGAAAAAAATCGCGCCATGACATCTGTGCCCAATTGTATACATATGGAAAAAATTCCTTGTGAGTATGAAGTAGTAAATAGGATGCCAGAAAATACGTTGGCAAACTTCTTTCTCGCCAAGAAACTTTTCTCCGAAGTATTGTACATAAGCAATGATTGCTAGAAATGCATTTTTAATTATGATATGCGCTTTTATGTTTCACTACATTTATGCATACTATACTGTGTGTATAAATGCTACAGTTCATATGCAGGGCTACACAAAAGAATTCGTAAGGGTTACTGAGTATGAGAGTAAATTGCTTAAAGGTGGTTTTTAAAGGAGTTATGCATTTTTACGCTGAACTGCATTTAGTTTCCTAAGAAATGTTTGTAGAATATAGATAAAATGATATGCAGGGTCACGCAAAGAATTGGATACATAACCGTCTATGGATGATAATATCTGGAAATATGATTTCAGTAGTTTTAAGAGTAGTTTAAATTAAATTTTAGCTAAATAGTGGCATGTAATAACGGTACTATTGGCTATGGACGGTAACTGCTGAAATCAATATTTAAAATTTTTTATACGTTTTCTAAAATGTTTACTTAGTTATCTTGGTACTTCTTAGTTATCCCGTCGACCAAATTACTGTCGCCAAATTGTAAGCTTAATTGCCAATAATGGTTGCCATTAATTAATTAATTGTAAGATTAAATGCCAATAATGGCCAATAAAACCATTAATTCGACGTTTTATTTGTATTTTTGTTAATGTTTTACTATTGATTTGGCGATTTATATAATTTGGCGAAATTGGTCGACGGGATATCTAAGAAGTAACGTTATCTTATTTACCTTATTTCCTTAAATAACGAAGTTTTGTTAAAGCATTCAGGATGTGTTGGAAAGTGTTTCATATTCTATGCTTAGCGCATGATTTTTCTTTCTTCTTTAGTCGTATTTTGCATTTATTTTATTCTTAATTTTTTAGTCTTATACTGCTTTATAGCAACTTTGGCACAGTTGTCATATACGTTATCATATATTGGCGCGATTTTTTTTCCGACGCCATTTTGGCGAAAACATCAACAGCATAAACAACAACATCCGGATTACCATATAAAGCAAAATTACGACAGTTTGGCGCCAATTAAGTACCCGTTGTGTATATGACAACGGCACATTATATGACATCTGTGCCGAAACTTTAATATTTAATGTTTAAACTCTTCGCTCCACTCCCCTTGCATATAGTACAAAGTATAATGCGGATAGCGTAAAATAATAGCCAGTTTGGTTCTTTTCCACTGGGCTTTGGCATTTTTTTAAAAAACTTGGTGTAATTTGGCATCAGAAAGTGAGATTTGGGTACTTTTCCGTTATGCGGACACCATTGTCGCCAAGCGTAATAGTTGGCGCAAAATCGTGAATTGAACACTGCAAATAGAAGCGTCTTAAATTTAGACACGTATGTGACTGAAAAAGAATTTTAGACACTTAAGTGTCTTAATCTGAAAATTAAGACACTATAGATGTCTTAATTTAAGATACATAAGCGTCTTACTATGACCATGGTGTAAACGAACTGAGAATAATGTCTAAAATATCCGCAAACGTCTTATTTTAAGACACTTCATTGCTTTAAACGTGTCTTATTTAAGACGTTTTGATTCTTCCGACGCAATAACCACCAGGGGGCACTAGCACTCCCAGTTGCGCATGCGTTTTAGATGTCTTCGTTCGAAGTGGTATACGTTGTAATTCAAACAAAGTTTGTTTTTATGTACGCGTGTATTTTAATTCGTTTTTTGCGAAATGTGAAGTACTGTGATTTTAATTCGTATTAACTTGGATTATTTATTTATTGAATACATACATCTGACGTGTGTGCTCGACATCAAATGTCTCTTAGAAGCTGTCGTCGATACAAGGGCGGGATAGACACAGAACAGAAGTAGACGACGGTTGAAGATTACACCCGGAAATTCTACAAAGCGTGTGCAATGGGCTTAGTGTTAACTCGTATCAATTTATATCAATAATATTGTGTTATTCATCTTCGTCCTGTCGAAGCTGGCAAAAAAAAAAGAAACTTTTGTCTGGCGGGTCCTGTTTTTAGGATGAAACATCTCATTCTTTAAATATGGCTAGTCGGATGTATTATGGGATTACCTTTTAAACTGATGAAAGTCTTTCTCCCTCACTGTGGTTGTGGTAGTTTTTAAAATTTCAAATCGAGGAATATTTCTTACTTCTTGCAGCAACTCAAGTAAGTTTCTTTATAGTAGTAAAATTAGTGTATTTTATGATTTTATTTATTGTACTAAACAAAATCCTGCATGAAATTTAATTAGTTTTGAATCTGTTCGCAAAAAACCCCACTAATTCTAGAAGTATATATTTTTAAACTTATGACGTTCTTTTTTATTACGAATTATATATTCAATGTCAGTTCTAAGTTTCAATGGATAATTTTTATCTCGCAGTAAATGACGGCCACAAGGAAGTAAAGAAAAAAAAAACTTTGAAAGATGACCTAATGCTTTCTTACTTCCTGGCATAAAACCGCAGATTAAAAAAAGATAAATAAAGTAAATGAGACTGGTCTATTATATGAAGCTGCCTGTAAAAATATACATATGTATTTGATTTGCAATCAACTCTAATACTGATTTTTTTATTATTTTTAATAAAAAGGTAATTTGAAATTTATAATGGGAAAATGTAAAAACCTCTAACTAGATTTCGTATTTAAAATTGTGGTAACATTGTGTATGCACTTATACGAAAAATACAAAAATGACAGATGTTACTGTATATATTTAAGACGAAAGAAGTTTGGAAATCATAAGTTATTTTTTCCTCGTGTTTTTAATATAGAATATGTACTTATTTGTTTTTATTGATAGTTGAATAGCTTTTGTGAGTACCCTCTGATCTACATAAAAACTTGCCCATGTGGAAATATAAATTTTTTAAAAACATAATTTTTAAATAAGTATTTTCATTTTTTTTTGGGGGGGGGGAAGGGGGGATTTTGTATGAATTTTTGTAAAGCTGATATCTTAAATCTTGCACTGATTATAATGAAAGTTTTGAACTTTTAGAGTAGGACAAGTTTAAAAACGCAAATATATTTAACAAAATGCCAAAGTCATTTTTTCCCCAATGTTATTAAAGTAGAATATTTATTTATTTATTTTCATTATTCATAGTTAAATGGCTGTTGTGATTATCAAGTGATGTATATGTAAAATTGCCTATGTGGCAATATATTTTTTTATATTTTCATTTTTTTTTTGGGGGGGGGGGATTTTTGCAATTTTCGTACATCTGATATTTTAAATCTTTTTCCACATTCAACCGAGTATAATAAATATTTTGAACTTTTAGAGTAGGACAAGATTATAAAATATATATATATATTTATCTATGTACCTTAAAAGCCCTTAATAGCGAACACTTCGGGACCGCGGAATTTGTCCGATAATTGGAGATGTCTACTTTTTTGAGGTAAAAATATACAAATATGTATGTCTGCTGATTAAAAAAGTATTCGTTAAATAGAGGTGTTCGCTATTCGAGAATGTCCATTAACCTCCACAACGGATACTCCCGAATACCGGACATCTCAATTTAGACAACTATAATGCAGGGTTGCGTTTTTTGCAAAAGTACTTCTTGATTAAAGGAAGGGCAAACTGGGAAGTGCCCCGTCCCCCTACGACTGTAGTGCTCCCAAATTTGATGTGCAATATTTGTAAAGCTTATATTTTAAATCTGTTTCGAAATTGTACTGATTATAATCAATATTTTGAACTTTTAAAGTAAAATAAGGTTAAAAACAAAATAAATTTAAAAAAATCTAATATTTAGATAAATATTTTTTGTTTTTTAATCTTGTTCTACTCCTGAAGTTCAAGATATTGATTATAATCAGTACAATGTCGTAAAAGATTTAAATTATCAACGTAACGAAAATTGTATACCAAAACTGAGAGCACCAAAAAAATCAGGCTGTATTGGGGGGGGGGGAGGGGCAGGACCACAGCCAAATATTTTTCCAGGATTCAACGTGGTCAAACATGGCTACGTATGATGCTTACAAAAAATGGATGCGATTCAGACGTTTGAAGTGTCTGAAATTCAGACGCAAAAAGTGTCTGAAAAAATTCAGACATTTTAAAATGTCTGAAAATTGAACACTCCATTTCAGACACTTAAGTGTCTGAATTTCAGACATTTTAATTTAGAGTGAAGCATTTGAAAAAGAAAAGAAAACCATTGTCGATACTAAAGTGAGCATTTAAAAAATATAACATTTGAAAATTCCAGACTTTTACGAACTATTTCATCAAATCACAAATATATACTTAAAAGAAGTGAACAAATAGCTGCTATAAAATAAAGCAATAAAATAAAACTCATATTAAACTGCTCGCATAAGATTACAAATATCTTTTAGCATGTTGAAATAATTGGCGCATTAGCACACATTTTGGCATGGTGTCCGTTTAACGGAAAAATATCGAGATTTGTTGTCAAATCATATAAACAGCTACGAAAACAAATTTGATGAGCGTTTTTGTTTGTTTTATATGTATATTATTGATGTTTTTATGTACAAATTACATCTGTTTCTGTATAAAATTAGAGAAACGGTTTTTTTATGTTAAATAAATCGAATAAATATCGAAAAAAATGCGTGTGTATATAAAATGAAACAGGGAATAGGTTCCCGGAAAATATGTTACCAAATTTCCTTTTTCGCCAAGGCACCTATACTGGAAAAGTACCTAAAGCATATTAAAATTGCGCAGTTAGGAGCTCACACAGTACACCGTTGTCTATTGGCGGTTATTTTAGTAGTAGCATCGGGGGGAAGATGTAAAGATGTACTTTAAATTCTCACCCATAGGTTTCGAAAAAATATCTTAAAAGAGTGGAGTTTAAATTAAATTTCGGTGACCTCCATTATGAAAGATTAATGGTTTTAAATGGGAATTTCGCCAAATTAGCCGGCTATCGCCAAGTTGGCTAACATTTGGCGCTACTGTGGTAACCCTGCATTAATATTTTTCAACAATTACTCATTTCAATGAGGCGGTCCTACCGGAATAGTGAGGGACACACAGAGACTTGGATTTTATATAAATAGATATAGATATGGTCGATGATGTTTAATTAATGGTTATATATTTTTTTCATCACAAATGCGTCCATTTCTTCTCCTATTAAAAAAATATTATTTTAAATTTCTACATCATATATATATGACGATAAGTGACAACCACCTTTTTTATGACTGTTTTACCGAATGAATCTATATTAAAAAATCACTTCGCGCACCAAGCCAATTCTACTAGCAGTTTTTTAAGTTCGTATGCCTAATTAAAAACATGAAAAAATTCAATTGTTTCATAGTTTATTATTACTGAAAACGGTGTAAAAACGATTAAAAGTCTTAAAAACATTAAAACCAATTTATAGATGTTAAATATTAAAAAATTCACCGGAGTCCCGAGCGGTATCGACCAAACTTTGGTCATCATCAAGGGGATATGGTTTTCACTATGGAATATTTAACCAATCTCCAGATTGCTGATTTCTTCTCGCTTATCCCCTTGGTGGTGACCAAGGTTTGGTCGAAAGCGTTCGAGATTCCGGTAAATTTTTTAATATTTAACATCGACAAATTGGTTTTAATGTCTTAAAGCCTTTTAATCCTTTATTACACACATTTTAGTATTAATAAATTATGAATCACTTGAATGTTTTCATGTAACATTTTAAGGTGAATTTGATGTTCCTATACATTTAGAATTTTCTATACATTTAATAGTTTGTATGCCTTTCAACTAATTATACTGAAATTTATAATCAATCAGTATTATCTTACTCATATAAAATTCTTAATAGCCGTGTGTCATGTTACTTAAATCCTTGTTCCTGTATCTCCTTGCATAACTGATTTATATAAGAGTTCGTAGATGGTCACTTTTAACTTGAAACAGGATTTTGGATATTCTGATGCCAGACAACTTGTTTCAGAACAGAAAACTGCTTTCAATTGTTATTATTTTTTTTTTCAAATGTATAAGATGGCCCAGAACAGAAAGAAAAGCTAATACTACTTCTACTATCGATATTATAAAGGACAAACGTGTCCGTGCGTAACACTCACGTCATTTTGATGCTGGCAATAGGCAATAACAGGCGATTAAATTTTGCTTTCATTTTAATTTTTTAAACTTGTAAAGATAGAATATTTTCAATTTTTACAACGTCGAATTGGGAAAACATGTACCTTCAAATGAAATTAATTTGAAAATTGTATCGCAATTTGTTTGAAAATAGTACCAGAACTTTTTAATTTTTTATAGTTTTTAAAATAATTTTTAAGAATGAATTTAAAAAAAAATCTACCTTCATCCATGTAGACAGACGATTGTGAAGGTTAAATCTGTTTGAATTTAATTTAATATAAATAATTCAGCATTTATTCCCGGCTTATATTCCATTACGAAATTAAAACTTCATCAATAAATAAATAAAATAATAAGATATAAATAAAACACACATTTAAAACATGTAATCGAACAACTCGCTTAAACCATTGAAATGATCAGAATGAAAATATCACTGCTGTAAATGGCAATTTTCGGCAATTTCTTCGGCTGTTAACTCCGGGCACGAGGCGAATAAAAAGCATCACTTTTAATGCATTTCAAAACTTTGAATACATACTTGCTATTTTTCATGTAAAAATGATTTTCGTATCGTTAGTGGACCATGTAAAATATATATATTAAAATTAAAAAAAATATTAGAGTTTTCAATTTTAAAAAACATGGTTTTCAGCTATATTCTGTAATACTGGAAGCCCGGGTTGGATACGCTACTATAAATCGCAAATGGGAATTTCGTTCCGGCCGCATATAACTTGAGTTCTGTTGAACGGATTTTGATGAGATTTGCACTGTTAGTTACAGATAAATTTTCAGGGCAGGTTTTAGTACATTGCATAGTGTTCTAAGTGGCTTCGTTAAATAATGATGGGGAAAGATTTATAATTAGATGAAGCCGATTATGAATGATTAACCTTTCAAACGATTCTGATGAATGGATTTCGATGGAATTTGCGGCGCCGTTTGGGGTGTGTGTGTGTGGGGGGGGGGGGGGTGAGGTATAGATATTTCACTGAAGATATATGGAATATATAGTTGTACATTGCTTAGATGTAGAATTATGGAAGAAAGTTCTATAATCAAGTTAACTCAATTATGAAAGATTAGCCACTGTAAAAAGTTACACTGAGCGATTTTGATGAGACTTGTGTTGTTAGTTAAACAATTTTTCAGGGATGGTTTTAGTATATTCCATATCATTGTATCGTTCTTTACCAAATCCTATGGTAAATGGTCAAATAAAAGAATTAGTCCTTAACAGTCCAAACTTTGTCTGACACATCAAAAAATACAATAGCGCAATGGTGTTCGTACCGTTTTAAGTAATGCGGAAGGACATTCCAGATAAAGGTCTATACTGCTTTAAAAGAAAAGGTCAAATTTTCTAATATATTTCACTTGATTCAAAATTCGTTAGCAGAAATCGACCAAGAAAACAAGCGAAGCCTGCAGGTTATTTTTATTTATTTATTTTTAAATATATATATATATAAAGAAGAAAATTGCTCATTTTCAAATGTCCAGTTTTCGTGTATGAAAACTGCCTTTTCTGAATAGTGTCCTTCAAGTGTTTCTCGTAAATCAATAAAAAATTTTCAATAATTCTGGAGATAATAATTAACATATTCTATTTCAAAATTATCATACATGGAAAAGATAATATAAAAATTAAACCATTAAAATGAAATCACAACTAAGAGTAAAAGAGAAAGATAATTAAAAATAAAATAAACACAGGAAATTAGTTTGCTTGCTATACCAATTCCAATGCTCCGGCATTTGGCATCAAATTCCACTTCACCTGCTCAGTTTCTACACATCAAGAACACTCGATTTATCATCATTGATAGTAGGTGAACTAAGGCGCTAAAACATTCGTAGATACTACGCAGTAATCTGCATTTGTTCGTTGTTTCAAGAAATTAGAAATGAAACTAGTTGGATGTGCTAATCCCAAAGCTTTCTCCTATCTCATATATTTTAATATTTCAAAATGTTGTTGCAAATGTCAATATTTCATTTTTATTAGTTCAATAATATACCAACTTTGTTTTTCATCTTAAATTTCTGCTTCAGTCAATTAATCGGAGTAATAAACAGTCAAGTGCGAGTATTACTCGAGTTCGGAGGTTCCGTTCCGTACAATAAATAAATGAATTAGTTACTGTATTATGAAAAAAAAATCGTTGCTAAAAGAATAATAAGACTTTGTAAAAAACTTTACAACGCAGGGTTCGGTATAGCTATATAAACTAGAAAAGTATTAATGGATATACTATAAAAGTTCAAAGAGATATGAAGCCTAAATAATATCAAATATTGTTATTGTGTACAACTCTTTTCTAAATCTTATACTAATCTATTTATGATGAACTTAATTCGGGGCAGTAAAAGTAGTACATATTTAAACTTCATTTGGCATTTCATAAAACTAAATTCTGCTTAATAATATTTTCTTTTGACAATGTAGCTAAAACAAAACCCTTGTTCAAAGTTACTTGGCACTAAGTGCGCATCGAAAGGAGGTCGCAATATTGCAACGCCGCCGCCTTGCTCAATGCCGCGTTTTTCACCTAATAGAAAAACGCGAGATACCCAATAGAAACTAGTTGCTAATCCCATAGTAATTATGCGTTTAATTCTAATTAAATTAGTTTGTTTTTAACAGTTTGACATTTGTTGCTTGTATACGACTACGGAGCAATGCATTACACAAATATACCGTTAAAAGTTGTTATCTGGGCTTTAAAACTAATGGTACATAAAGTACTCCGCCCCTGTCATTATGTGTGTTGAAATCGCCCGTGTCTTTAAGGGTTAATATCACGGCTAATTACCGAAGATTTTTTTCAAAAATCATTATCAACAATGCTTTTATACTTCTACTACGATAGGTACCTACAGCGCTCCTCAAAACTTTTTCTGAATGCCTACAAATCAAAATTTGTGTGTAACGGAAAAATGAGCTTTTCTCAAAAACTTTGTGACCTAAGGTAATCTCTGTATTTTTCCTGCAAGGTTTAAATTAACGTCTACTACCTCCATTTTTTTTTTTTCATAACTTTAGTTTCAGTAGATATGAAAATAGATGGGGGTGAGCATATTTTTGCACTACATTTTCGACGATATCTTTGAAAATATAATACCTAAAATTAAAAAATATGTTTTTTTGAGTTTAACGTTACAAAAGCTTTCACAAGATAGCCCACACGATATACAAATAAAAGATTTTTTTTTTTCAAATAACATAATTAGCTCCTCCACACTTTTCCTAAATATATTTGTGAATGTTTAATAATCTGTAAATATGTGGGTCAATAGTCTTTATTAGTTCCCACACTTTGAACTTTCCACTTTCCGTAGTTTATGAGTAAAATGGCTGTGACAGACAGACAGGCACAGGAGTAATCTTATAATGGTTCCGTTTTTACTTTTTAAGTACGGAACTCTAAAAACGAGTTAATCTCGATCATGATATTTTTTAAAATCAGTAGTTTTCCGTTATTCTGTTGTATATCAGATGTTCGTGAATAGTCGCCTTATCAGGATTAGAAGTTCCGGTCGCTTCACGATCCGCCGGTGTACAATAGAACTACGAAAAATCAAGGAATGAGGGTACTATAATAGCGATTTTTGTGTATAGTACCACCTTTCGGCGGAATATTTCCAAATTCAGGGAAGACCTACTTGCCATGGCCAAAATCATACACAAAACATTTGGTTCAATTCTATGCATAACTTAATACTCTTTTCGATGGTGGAATATTGAAAATGGCACAAAAATCGTTATTACAGCGCTACCTTCCGGTGGTATCTTTCCAAATTCAGGGAGGACCTTCTTGCTATGGCCAAAAACATACACAAAAAAGTTGGTCCAATTCTATGCATAACTTCATACTCTTTTCGATGGTACAATATTCAAAATGGCACAAAAAGGTCTATTACAGCGCCCCCTTTTGGCGGATTTTTTCCAAATTAACGGAGGACCTCTTTGCCATAGCCAAAAACTTACAAGAAAAAATTGGTTCCATTCTATGCATATAACTTCATACACTTTTTGATGGTACAATAGCAACAGATATACGGGACACACGAGCATACGGACACACGGACAGACAGACATTTTCTATAAAAAACATTTTTGGGGGTCTCTGACCCCTAAAACGTGTAATTCCGTCGAAAAAAAATTTCTGCTATTGAAGATAGAAGAAAGCAAAAATGGGAAACTATGAACAGCTTATGGATTCTTCAGAGTAGCTGCATAAGCATAATTGATAGTATGTTATTTTGTCGAATATTGTTGGCATTAGGCATAAAAATGACAATATTTAGCTCCTTATAGCATTTCAAAAAATCCAAAGAATGATAAAAATAATAAGACATCCAAAAAATAAATTATGATCCATCTGTAATATATAAAGAATTAAAAAAAATTAACAAAACTTACCAGGGCAGAAAATTTGCAAATGAATAA
This sequence comes from Maratus speciosus, assembly GCA_963932465.1. Lineage (NCBI taxonomy): Eukaryota > Metazoa > Arthropoda > Arachnida > Araneae > Salticidae > Maratus > Maratus speciosus. The sequence goes on along the minus strand of OZ010786.1, from coordinate 89,074,563 downwards.
GAAATGTTTAAAAAATGTGTACCAGATTATGCCATTGCTTTAGGTATTGTTTGAAATTTTAGCCGACAGAGAAGAATAATGAACACAAATTAAGAAAGGTGTTGCTGCTGCCATCTGGCATGAAATAAAAAATTAAATCCGAGAGATAAGAGGTAGAGAATTCGGATCGACTTATACACAGACAGACAGATACACAGACGTTTATCAACATTAAAAGTATTGATTAACATTAACATTATTTTGTTATAATTACATGTACAAATTTAGTTATGCAGCTGAGAATGTTTACTTGAGAATAAATAGCATCCGAAAAACCGATTTTCCGGATAGAGAGAACCGATTAATGCATTCTAAAAGCTTCTCGGAAACGTTTCCGAAAATTACGGGCGGCTAATAAAAACAACTAAAATTAAAAAGGTGCATAAAAATTTAATAAAATAATCCGTTACAAAATGAACTGGTCTTTAAAACTTAAAAACCATTAGTATTAAAATCATATGAAACAGAAAAGATAATTCGCGAGATCTTTCGATCGTAAACGCGATCATTTTCAAGGGATAGTTTCACTGATGATTTTAACATCAATGTTTTTTAAGTTTTAAAGATCAGTTCATTTTGTAACGGTATATTTTTATAAATTTTTATGCACCCTTTTAATAAACATATTTCTAATTTTAGTTATTTTAGCGCAAGGTGAATGGGTCATTCCACTCTGAACTCGTTCTGAGTTTTAGGTTTTTCAATTAGCAAATAAAAATTTATAAATTCTTCTTTAAATTTCGTAAATAAATTGTTTTTCTTGGTTTCTAAAGATAAATTATTGCTTTTCGGAATTTTGGGTGACTCGGAAGAAGTTATTGTATATTTTCTTTCGTGATTACAGTACGTTTTCGTAGATTAAGAAATATTTGTATTTTTTTTACAGTGCAAATATCGCCGGAATGCGACTGAGTGTTTACGTTCCGTAGGACCCCTAATTCTAGCACTTTTCATATCGGACCAATTGTACTATTATATTAAATATCCAAGCATTGTAAAAATAATAATAATAAAAAAACTTTTTATTGTCATTTCGAATCTTTCTGCTCTCCTTCTCTTCACTCACTTGGAAACACCCGCTCGCTAATCTATGCGTAGGTTCTTTTCGAATTTCTCGTTTAAATTTGAATATTTTTAAATGAACGTTTCAAAATATTCAAATTTAAACGAAAAATTCGAAAACAGCCTGCCCATAGGTTTAGCATTAGCGAGCGGGTGTTTTCAAATGCGTGAAGAGTTCCCTTAAGGTACTGGTGATTTACATGGTATGGTGACAAAATGTACCTTTTCTCCTAAATCACTCATCCGATCACCACAACTTTTTTGTCGTATAACTTTAATGAATCTATATTTGCCAAATGAATTAAGGATTTTTAAAAAGAAAAAATACTTATATTTTACTGGAGTTTATAAAAAGCACATGTGCTTTTTTTATATTTTCAGAGATTATGACATCTGCAGCGTTCAATTCGCTTTTCTTCGACGTTGCGCGGCATGTACAAGGTCTGGTACTTAATTTTTTAGAAAGTAATACACAAAAGAGCTGCATACTGAAATAATGTGTTTCATACCTTTTTAAAACATTTGCTTTCAGCAACAGCTCACTTTATTTTTTCATCCCAATAAATCAATCTTCTAAAAAAATATGCTATTCAGAAATTTTAGGACTTTTCCTATCGCACCAACTGTACTACATCCTTAAATGTTCAAACATTGTAAAAATAAGAATAACTTTGTCATTTCGGACCTTTCTGGTCCCTTTAAAGGGATAACCTAATGAAATGGAAATTATACTGGCTATCTCCGCCAATACTAGAGACGCCAATACTATTTCGGTACTGACGTCTCGATTGCCAGTACAATTTCCGTATTTTAGCCAGTTTATTTATTTATTTATATATATATATATTATTATTATTATTTTTTTTTTTTTTTTTTTTTTTTTTTTTACAGTGTGATAACTAAATGTACCTTTTCTCCTACACCATTAATCCGATTACCCCATTTTGTTTTGTATAACTTTATTGAAGCTATATTTATCAAATGAATTAAGGATTTTTAAAAGAATAAATACTTACAATTTATTGAGGTTTAAAAAAAAAAAAAAGCACTTCGTGCTTTTTTCTGATTAAAAAAAAGCATTGCGTTTTTTTTTTTTTTTAATCGTATTACTTTAAAAAATATTTTCGACTTTCTGAAACTCAATAGATTAATTTAGCGAAATCTTTTAATCCAATAAACCAGCTAAAATTTACGCTTAAAAATATGTTTAGTTCCTTAATTAATTTTTTTTCTAAAAAATTGTTCTTATTCTGTTGAAAAAAAGAATTAATATTTTGATATCATAAATATTGTTTAATTTATTGCTTAGTTTTATTAAAATAATTCTTTTGTTTTTAAAACTTAAAATAATCGAATTAAACTAATAATTAAAGGGTCAGTCAAAGCAATAAAATTTTATTGTTCTCTTCACACGTCTTACAATTTCCTCCAAGGTTTCCATTTAGTGCTCGAGAAAGGTTTAACTATACGAAATTTAAAAAATTTGCAATAAAAACTGCTAGTCAATGAACGAGTATACACGGTCTTGCGTGAAAAACCAAGGCATTAAAAAAACATTGATTCAATGTCATACAGAAGCGCACAAAAATATAACTTAGATTTCTGCTTTTATCTTGATTTGGAAATAATTTAACTTTAAACAAGTGGGTAAGTGTGATAGAAAATCGCACAGAGGGTTTCGTTTAGTATTCTTTTCAAAAATTTTTATCTAATTAATAAAGCTAAATCGTTAATTTATAATTATTAAATCCTGAACATTTTATTAATAAGAACACAGATGACAGAGCCTAATTAAATTTATCTTTAAAATTATTGCAATTGGAAGATATTTTTTAAATCAAATTAAAAATATTCAAGTACTGCTTTGAAGACGATTGTAACAGTTTATGTTTGTATATCTGAAAAGCATCTTCTTCTTCAGGAATTTCCACCAAACAGTGTGTTTCCTCGACCCATAAAAATAGTTCTTAGATATCCTTTCAATCTCTCTCTGTCCAGAGTAATCTCATTATTTAACCTATATATATTCATAGTATCTCGAATAGAACTTTGCCAAGTCATCCTCGGTCTGCCCCTCCTACGTTTGTAGTCCGGACACCATTCAAAGATAATTTTATGAAGTCGTTCCTCTTTCATTCTGCGGACATGACCGTACCATTTAAGCTTGTTATACTCGACTGTATTAAGAACATTTTATTTGACTTTTGTTTCACGTATTTTTGAGTTTCTAATTTTATCCAGCCTAGACTTTCTCGCTGATCTTCACCAGAAGTCCATTTCGGTAGAGAGGAGTTCCCTTTTTAGCTAGAGATTTAAAGTCCATGTCTCTGCGCCATACAGCAAAATGCTTTGCATAACAGCATTATAAATTAATCGTTTAGTTTTAAGTAGAATGTTTATGTAATATTGCTTTTCTGCCTTCACAAATCCTTTCAGCATCTCTATGGCTTGATCCATCTTCATGAATGATAGATCCAAGGTATTTGAATTCCTCTACAGTTTTAATAGTATCATTCAATAAAATGTCAGTTTTCTGACCTGTAGTTAAATGTTCTGTTTTACTCATATTTATTTTTAATCCCCATTCTTCATAAGTGTCCTTTACGAAGCATGTATATGGCATCTTCATCATCTTCTGCAATGATGACTTGATCATCTGCAAACAATAAATGACGGATATATTTATCGTTATTCAGTTTCAGACCCATTTTATGACATTTCTTCGTCCATTCTCTGAGGCAGACATCAATCTATATTTTAAATAACGTTGGTGAAACACAACAACCTTGCAAGACACCTTTACTAGTGATGAAAGGTCATTTAATTACATGAAGGATATTTAATTACATGACTTAATTTTAGCTTAAAAAAGCCCTTAAAATGGCAAAATAAATAACTAAATTTAATTAAATTGACCGGACAATAAAATATAGTCAATTTATAATTTCACAATTTCTCAAAAAGAATTTTTGAATAATAATTAAAAAATATATGTATAAAATACTTTACAACAATTTTTAGCCTTAAAATGGCAAAAAAAAGGAGTAAAAAAAATTGTAGAATTGGTTATATTAGGCAATGAAATATATTCCGGGAAAAAATTTTCAAATTCCTAAGCTGAGCTTTGAACCGGGAACCTTTTGATTAGCAAGCAAATGCGCTACCATGGAGCTACCGAGCATGCGCGAAAAAGACTGAAATTACGGTTTTGTTTTAAAATATAAATCACAAAAATGCTAGGATGTCGTTAAATTAATTCGTTTAATTAAAATAACACAAGAATTTTCAAAATTTTACGATTTGTCGTGTGACCGGAGGAGGTATTCAGCTATAAGAACGCAAAATTTCAGGTCTCTAACCTATACAGTTTTTGAGAACGAATTCTGTGACGGACAAACAGATAGAGCTGTAAGGCGAATAGAGTTTCGTCAGATGAACGAAACCCTAAAAAGTGGATTCGATAATTGCGTTTTCGAGATAATACCACTACAATGTTTTTCTTACACTGTAAATAATAACGTTTCCGAAAATTACGGACAAGAAAAAAACCCTTTTATTTCAGAAAATTCTCTAAAGTTCAGAATTTTTTTTCAGAGCAATATCGTAAATCTCGGAAACATGTTAGAGAGCCGTATGGATTTAATTCAGAATATCTGGGCACTGATACACTCTGCAGTTGTCGTATGCGATTATAGTTAAGTGAATTTGGGGAAATTACATGGTAAAAAAAAATCTTCGTTATATTTAAAAAAATTACGGCAGCGAAGGCACTGTTTATTTCAGAATCGATTCCGTAAATCCCGTAATCAAATTTGCTTTGAAATTTCTGATTGGGATTTTCCAAAATTGAAGTAAATGTGAAACTTTAAGACGTTACATTACACTTTCGTAAATCTTTTTTGTCATATAAGAAACAAATCTGCCAATCATCCAGATTTTTGAATATGCTTTTGTTTTAATAGAAATCTTTCCTTATTTAATCGCAGTATTTCTTCCTTTAATAAAGCGAAAATTTTCTTTTCGAAAATAATGGCATTGAAATATTTCCAGGGCTAGCAGCTCTGAAGAAAAATTTTTGATTTTTTACAATGTTGAAAATTCCCTATTTACAAACGTTGATAACAATATTATGATCCTAAATTTTAGTCAAATTAATTTTTATTTTGCTTTGGTGTTATCAATTTCGTAATTCGTAAATCTTTTTGCCATATAAGAAACAAATCTGCCGACCTTACAGATTTCTGAATACAGTTTGGTTTTAATAGCTTTATCTTATTTAATCGCAGAATTTCTTCATTTAATAAAGCGAAAATTTTCTTTTCGAAAATAATGGCATTGAAAAATTTCCAAGGTTAGCAGCTCTGAAGGAAACATTTCTGATTTTTTCAATGTTCAAAATTACCTATTTGCAAACATTGCTAACAATATTATGATCCTAAGTTTTAGTCAAATTAATTTTTATTTTGCTTTGCTGATATCAATTCCTAAAAAGCGCAGAAGAAAAATATAAATATTATAAGTTGTATGTAATATAACTACAAATAATTGAACAAAATATGATTGACGGATACGCTTTTCTTACAAATTCTTTGGAAGAGCATCTTACATCCATTAACGCAGCTAAAAAATTCAACAGCGAAATCCATTTGAGATTTCTATTCTAAAGTATGTTGCTACATTTTTTGTAAGAAAAAAAAAATGTATTTCCACGTTTTTATATATGAGACGATGAAAGAATAGCAGTCTTTGTGATAGTATCCCATATCTGAAATAGCCTGTAAATATAACGTGACAAATATCTTTTTAAAAAACGAAAACTCATATTATTTCTGGTTTAATAGCACCCATTGACATACAGCTGTCTTTTAATCCTTTTTACCCGGGATACATTTTAAAATAATTTTTATTTATTGAGTTAAATTTTTGGAATTTTTTGTGGTGGTTAACCATATTATTTGTAAACAGAATCACATGATAAAACTTCTTATAATTAAAAAAAAAAATAAAAATTATTAAAAAAGTGGGGTAATTTAAAGTCGTTATAACTCGAAATATTATTTGTAGAATTTCAATTTTATTTTTATTTAAATAAACAGAAATATATAAGTAGTAAGTTTGATTCAACATTTTGAAAAATATTAATTTAAATAAAAATTAAAAATATTTACAGTAAAAATATTTTTTTAAATGATGTAACTTAAAAAAAAATCATATTTTCAAAAGTAAATATTTTTTTCAAATTTGATAAATCAAAATTAAAGTAAAACAATTGAAAAAAGACATGTTCCAAGTTTGAACCATTTATCTTCAACGGTTCTTGACTTATAACAATTTAACTACGAGAAATGGTGAAAAAATCCACCATGAAGAGAAACGTATTTTCGCAAGAAGACGTTTCAATGACATCCACTTCTTGAAAGCTAGATTTTGAAAACAAACCAAAACGAAAAAATTAGTATTTCCTGTTCCAATTGAGATAGAAACATTATTTAAACGTCATTTTAAACAGAAAAAAATAGAAAAATTTTTAATACAATAACTTTTTTTTTAGAAAATTTAAAGATTTTTGTGTCCCGGACCTCCTTAAATCACATACCGGTAGAGCCTATATAAAGCAATATACACTTTTATATTACAACAAATAAATGAAACTGAAAAAAACTTTTTGCTTGATCTGTTTGAGTGTCCCAGTCCTGCCCATCCTGAAATTCCTGTAAAGAGTGAAAAACCATGCGTCCAGCATATATTTTGAAACACTTTCCAACACATTCAGAATAGTGTAACAAATCTTTGTAATTTGTTAAGGTGAGATATGTCTAAAATAAACAATTTAGAAAATGCATGACGCATTTGAAAACTAAATTTCCGTAATCACCATCAATAGTGGGAAACATATCCTAACTTTTTTGTGCACTCCTGTGTATGATATATAGATTTGTATGTATACTACATAGTATGCTAAAAGTTAGTTCAATTAAATGCACTGCACAGTACAGTTTAAATTTCCCATTCAGCAATTTCCGTCAATAAACAAAAATGCATTTTTGATATTTTGTGTAGCCCTGTAAATGATCTATAGAATTTATACACACCAAGTAATATGCAAAATATATTAAATTTTAAAACCAGTGCCACAACTGAAAACGTAGTCCCAGCAATTATTGTTCATTGGCAGTACTAGCTAAATACTTTTGTGCGTCCCTGTAAATGAACGATAAATTATATGAACACCAGATTCTACAGTAAGCGTTTTGTAACAGACCCCAGTAAGATATACAAATTTCTTTATATTTAAAATAGTGTAATATCATTAAAGTCCACCGTCAATGATTTTTCTCCATATTCGGTAAAATAACAGAATTATTTTGAGTGTCCCTGTAAATGAATCGTAAATGCTACACACTTCATTTTGAATACCGAACATGCCACTGTAAACATCAATAACATATACCAATTTCATGACAATCAGACTATATTTATGCGAGTTAGAGCACGGAGAGACGAACCGAATTCAGAAAAAAAACTATCAAATCATCTATTCAAAAATTGTGTGTAAACATACATTATAGATAATAATGAAACGAATTGTACAATGTCCTTGGTTGGGAGTCGCTTTAAAATAACTTATTATTTCAATTTCTTGGAGGAAGTGGAAGGTGGTGTGTGTGCAGAAGGAAGGGGGGGGGGGGAACTTAATTTTAATCTTCATTTAGAAAAAATATGTAATAGTTTTATTAGCCTCCGATATGCTACTTCTTTCGGGAAACAATTAAAATGTCGTCACTAAAAAATAAAGTTCCGTTACATAAGCCAGCCATAAAACGAAGCAAATACTGACAATCTTTACTGCAATTTGTTTGAAAACTGCATCTCAATTTATTTTTGAGATAATAATTTCATTGTAGTTTTTAATCCTATTTCTGTAATGGTAGCAACTGAAGTACTCCATTTCTGTAGAAAATAAAAGGAAAATACTAGGTTACTGTATCTTTTTGAAGTGAAAACTTCTTTAGGCGCGTTGAGCTTTTTTTGAGATGGGGAAAAACCACTGATTTCGAGACACTGTAACGTAACAACATGCTAGCATTTTGACACATAGACACTAGCGCGCCAAGCGGTGAATGACAGGAACTTTTCACCCTTCAGCTCAATCTGCAAAAGAAGAAGGAAGCTAAAACTCACTTTTTTCTCCCGGCGCGGCGTATTGCTAAAACAAATTATTATTTTGTTTTTCGTCAGTTAAAATGAATTATACCGTATTTGTGACCTACCTATTTCGTGTAACTAAAAACCGATAACTCTGTATTTTATCGTGTTGATGGTCTGGTCAATAACCAACAGTATTGGCGGGAATTTCGATTACGGAAGATAAAATACGGGGCACAGATGTCAGATACGCACTTGGGTACCTAATTGACAGCAAAATGGCGTTACTTTATTTTACAAGGTAACCCAGCTACTGTTTCTTATTTATTAATAAATTGTTCATTTACTTTTATTTTTTTAAATTGTACAATTGTTTTGTTCTATAGTTATTAATGAAATTACCGTTTATTTATTGTTGTTTACTTTTTAAAACAATAGAAAATAATTTAAAAATATATATTGTAACTGGTATTGGAAAACGGGCTTTCGCCAAATTGACGTTAAAAAATCGAGCCAAACCTGCTTCGTATATCACATCTCTGCCAAATTCTCGGTTTTTTGATTTTTCGACTTTTTATCCAAATTTTCCGGATTTTTTAAATTTTCCCTTTCATTGTATCCCAAACACTACCTTCATACCAAATTTCAAGATTCTAGGGATACAGGACGTACCTCTGAGTTTTGATGATCGGTGAATCAGTGTCGAAAAGGCGAAAGTTTAAGTTCATATATCTTCTGAAATAAAAAAGATAGAAACGTGAAATTTCAGCATTTAGTTCCATTTCCACATTACTTTAGATTTACGAAGTTTCAAGTTTCTGGGAATCACCAACACAAAGATATTGGGGGTCAAAAGTACCCTGAGTTGCTTCCAGAAAAAGATGCTTACGGCTGTGCTTTCAAGACTTGGCAGAGGCACTGCCGTGTCCCCAGATGCTTTCATTGGTGCTGCTACACAATTCAACGGATAAAACATTTCCTGACGATTAAAAAAACACACACGTAATTGTTGAAGTTTTCACTTCTATTGGCACTCCCGGAGTGCCACTGTTTTTTTTTTTTTTGTTGTTGTCGTTTTTTCATAACAACAGAATTTTTTTTAAATTAAAATACGTGCTATTTTAAAAGAATATAAATGAATGACTTCTAATGAAATAGAGCTATTATAAACTACATTTAATTTTAAGTATCCATATTAATGTTATAAACAAATGAAGGTATATGAATCATCAGAGATAGCCGATTTTTTTTGTCGAGTTTACAACATAGCTTTTTACTGGGTTTGTATAGTATTCCGCGATAGGGACGTCCTATGCATACTTTTAAATAGATGTTATTTAAGACCGAAACGTAAATGTGGAATTCTTCAGCGGATGCGGATGACGTCATTTTATTTAAAATAAAAGCGTGTACTTTAAGTCTTAAAACTGAAATAAATTTTGTAGAAATGCATAAGTTTCACTCCAGCGGCTTTGAAATTCTTTACAGGTGGAAATGCTTCACTTCTGAAAATAACGCAATTGAAATCGCTCACTGCAAAAACGCAAAGTTAAAAAAAAAATTAGAGTGTCTTTATAGAAGAGCAGCGACCTTTAGGTTAAAATAATATTTGTTTGAGAATTAGACTAACGAATGTAAGATGCATTTTTTATTGTAACTAATTTTGTAGATTTATTATAAATTAATGAAACAGTTCTTCTTATGCATCTTCTTTCGTCGAAATTCGAAGGGTTCCATTTCGTAATATTATTTTTTCTTTTCTTCATCAGAGACGACACTAAATTCTGAAAAAGCAGAATTCTGCTTCCTGTTGCTTGTTAATCTTCTTGAGTAAGAAATTATCTGTACATTGTAGTTAAGACCAATGTCAGGCGCGCGTCTTTCTTGCTGCTTTTTTGCTTAAGTATTATCCATTCACAATGCTATAGCATTGTGAATGGATAATACTTAAGCAAAAAAGCAGCAAAATAGACGCCCGTCTGACATTGGTCTTATCCTGCATTGTTAAACACACTATTAGTGATAAAAGTTAGATTTTAAAAATTATTTTATTTTGATGCAACTACTGAAAACTTTGTAGTCTTTACAATAAAAATGCAGATTTTCAATGGTGACAATTGAAAACACTTCGTTATTTGAAGAATAAGCATTTAATGTCGAAATGGGTTGAATAAAAAATTATAAAAAATATATGCCATTTTGGTGCAATCACAGAGAAACATTCGATTTTATGAATTAATTTGTTTGCTTTATTTTTTAATATGATGAAATTTTTACCTGCCAAAGCATTCCACTTTTAGAGTGTTTGAGAATAGTCTTAAACTTCATGTACAGTAATACCTCGATTTACGTCAGTAATTCGTTCAAATACTAGGGACGTGAGTCGAAATACATTTAGATGAGCAAAAAAGGATAACTAATAAAAATTCACCAAAATCTTATGAACATATTCTATTGTATTTACGGATTATGTTACATACATTTAACATTAGCAAAAAAATGTATTTGCAATACAAAAATTTGGAATAAATAAATAAATTGTTAACTTACAATTTATTATTATTCTAGCTGTCCCGTTCGAATCTTTGAGCAAGTGAAAAAAAAAAAATCTTGCAATGAAGTTTGAACCGAAAAGTTTTTCTTTTTTCTCTTAGAAGTTCTTTGTAAATGCAGAGTCAGTTTTCTAAGCTTTTTCTAGTCGTTGCTACACTTTGCTCGCCTGAATCCATATTTTCAAGAACCGCCATTCCAGCTTCAATAAGGTTTAGTCCTTCGGTTAATTTTCAAACTATCATAGTCTCCCCCTTCAAGCTCAAAATCTCCATCCTTTGGGCAGTACTTTGTTTCTCTAATTCGACCAATGGTTCGAATTATTTCGTCGATGGTTAATTCTGGATTAGGGGAATTTATGAGATCAATAACAGCTTCAGCATGCATTTCTAAGTTGGGTTCTCTGCCATTTTCGACGATTTCATGAATTAAGAGAGATACAGAATCAAATTTTGCCGATGTTTTCTTAGTTTCTGCAAAGGAAAAGGGATACAGTCTTTTCCAAGAGTCTCTCATTGTTTTCTTGCTGAACTTCACCCAATGAACCCTCTATGACTGTAACTGCATCTGATATGTTAAATTTCTTCCAAAAATCTTCAAAAAAAGTTCAAAGTGCGTCTTAATAACGATTTTTTCCAGGTCAGACGACGTAAGTACTGGGTGGCGTAAGTCGGGGTACTACTGTATTCCAATCTTTAAAAAATCTCTTAAATTTTAATGGTAAAAACCACGAAGTAAGATGCATAATCCACAGAGCTTATTGACCATTTTCAACTCTTTTTCATTGCAATCATTTGAATTTACAGCATAAATTTGACTCAAAATTAAATAATAACGATATCTTAGAGACTAGTTATATTTTTGGAATTTCCGGAGCTGTTTTAACATCCTTGAATTTTTATGAATAGTTGATGGTAGTTTCAGCTCAATGTTCGTCATATTCTCGGAGGAGCAGATGTGAAATACGTACATCACTAGAATTTCAATGTTGTATAAGCACTATAGGTATCATTTCAATAAGAGAATGCTCGTTCTTATATAGTGACCATAACTGAATCTTTCTTGACGTTTGATTATTTTGTTTTTGAAACTGGTCCTGCATTATGTCCAATAATTCTATTTTACTCGAACACAACCCGATATGCAGTTTGGTTAGGCTTGGGTTGAAGGTTTTTTTTTTTTTTTAATTATTATTGTGTGGGTCGGTTTGGCTCTATTTATGCTTGAGTTCTGGTCGGCTTTGGGTTTGGTTTTGACTCTTGCTGGTCAGGATTGCCGCAAAACACAAAAGTAAGAAACAATAGTTTGAAGTCCGTTTCATAGTTTGATTTTTAAAAAAAATCTATGTCTAAATAATCCATAAATGTGCAGGTAGTGACTCTGTTTTTGCATGGCTCCTAATGAGAGTGCTAAGTAGAGTGTGTAAATATTTAAATCTATAAATATGAAAATGCACTTTTACAGAACAACTTACTGAATATTTATTGTAAACAGTTCTCCAGAAAAATTTTAAAATGCTGGTTCCTTTAAGAAGTAAATAATAACATATTTCTGTTGATAAGGGCTGCCAAGAAAAAACAAATCATGAGAAAATATTTACGAGTATGTTTTTGAGTCTACATACCGTAAAAAAAAAAATTATGTAAATCTACAAAACTAGTTTTAGTAAAAGCTACAGAAATCTATAGGCTTACTAAAATTTTACCTGTACACTGTACAAAAAAAGATGTATACCTACAAAACTAGTTTTTTTTTGATACAGTTACATAAAAAGTTCTAGGCATCCGAGTTTTCTAGAAAATTCTTAGTAATCTCATAGATATTTTTTACAGTGTAAACGTGAATCTGTTACATGATTTTTTTTTGTTGTTGCAGTTACATAAAAAGTTCTAGGCATCCCAGTTTCTTAGAAAATTTTTAGTAGCCTTATAGATTTTTTTTCTTTTTTTTTTTTTAACAGTGTAAACGTGAATCTGTTAGATGTTTTTTTTTTTGTTGCAGTTACATAAAAAGTTCTAGGCATCCCAGTTTTCTAGAAAATTCTTAGTAACTTTACAGATTTTTTTTTTCAGTGTAAACGTGAATCTGTTACATGATTTTTTGTTGTTGTTGTAGTTAGTAAATAAAAAATTCTAGGCATCCCAGTTTCCTAGAAAATTCTCAGTAACTTTACAGATTTTTTTTTTTTTTTGTTTTGTTTTGTTTACAGTGTAAACGTGAATCTGTTACATGATTTTTTTTTTTTTAAACTTGGACGATTGCACCATGAAATATATTAAAAATTATGTATTTAAAATAAAATACACTATTTGCTAAAAGGTACACACATTAAAAATATACATTAAAACATCAACGTTTCGTTTCGCATCTGCGAACGTTTTCAGGATGATACACAAGTCTATATATCACACACAAGTTTAAAAATTTTCAAGAATCTTTCCAAGAATTCTTGAAAAGTTTTAGACTTGTGTATCATCCTGAAGACGTTCGCAGATGCGAAACGAAACGTTGATGTTTTAATGTGTGTACCTTTTAGCAAATAGTGTATTTTATTTTAAATACATAATTTTTGATTTTTTTTTTTTTTTTTTTTTTTTTTTTTTGTAGTTAGTACATAAAAAGTTCTAGGCCTCCCAGTTTCCTAGAAAATTCTTAGTAACTTTACAGATTTTTTTTTTTTTTTTTTTTTTTTTTTAACCGTGTAAACGTGAATCTGTTACATGTATTTTTTTTTTTGGTTGCAGTTACATAAAAAGTTCTTGGCATCCCAGTTTCCTAGAAAATTCTTAGTAACCTTATAGATTTTTTTTTACAATGTACCTTTCTCTTTTGAAACGAAAACCGGATTTCAGCAATGTACTCTTCGATTTCTTTTCTTACTTACGCTTTTTTCAGCTGCTGCATTTTCTTTCAAAGTTTACATTATTAATTTTTTTTTCTTTTTCTATCTAATCTTGGTATTTTTAGATTAAAAATTCGATGCACAACATAATTTGTTTTAAGGGCAGTTGGAAGCCCGTATACCCACCATGTTAAGTTAATGTACTTTTTCTGAGAAATTAACGAAGAAATTCATTTGAAAATTTTTATATACCTAATATGAATAGTTCCTAATATAGTGAAGTGAACTTTATAAACAAATAATCTTTAGTTATTTTTTTTATCTGAAATAAAAACCGCTTATAAATAACAAAATACTTGCATTTTTCCAAAGAAAAACGTTTTTATAATTTTTTTTTACAAATGTTTCAAAAGAACGTTTATGTTATTAAGAACGAATTATTAAGAGCGAATGTTTGAATGTTACAAATGTTTCTTCAGATTGATCAGGAAGATGTGTGAAATATTCTGGCAAGACTGCAAACAAAAACCTGGAGTAGTTTTTATAGAAAGGTACATCGAAGTTCAAAAAACAACATTATGAGAAAGTTTAGTTTATATAGTTTAGGTATGTAATGTTTATATATAATGTAAACAAACTGAATTGCTTAAAAAAATTTTAACTTATTGTTGTCATAGAAACAAAATTAATATAACATTCGAAAAAGAGAAAATCAAGGATTCAATATATATATAAAAAAAACAAACAAAAAAAAAAACGACTTTTTTTCTCATTTGACTTTTAACTGCCCTTAACGGCAAGTAAGTTATTAAAGGGGATTTTCATCAACTGCCACCAAAAATGTCTTTCTAATCGACCCACTAAATAACTTCACATACTTTCTAGAGAAACATAATAAAAGAATCACTGAATGTCAGCAATATATTCTAGCGTTGAAAAAAATTGACCGTAGTTCTCATTTTCTAAGGGGACGCTTTTGAAAGTTCATAACAAATGACACTATTACCTTAAAATACAAAATAAATTCCTGTTAAACTACTTTCATAATTTTAAAAAGATTATTTGAAATACGCGTCCGAAAAAAAAAAAATCTATTTAGCCACATTAGCTCGCCAAAAATGTCGAATAATAGCGATTTTTTTTTTCATTTTGCATTCTTAATCTGAAAGATAACTCAACCGTAGAAGTGACATGCAAAGAAAAAAACAGTCTTGTGCGCGTTCTGAAATATCAATCACAATACAAAAAAAACTTTTAATGTTTTTTTTTTTACTTTTGTTTTAAATGAATCCCGGCTATTTCAAGTTAACTTATATATTTTTAACCGACCTTAAACAAAGGAGGTTATATATTTGTATATGTATATATATATATGTATTATCTCGTTCAAATAGATTTCATGTCACCTTTTTCTCTTTTTTTTTTTTTCCATTGATTCCAAGGCAAATTCAATCACTCGATTCTCCTGAGTCATCCCTGTTATTTTTTTAATCATCTCAGATTTGTTGTGAAGGTTTGACAACATATTGTATTTATGCAAGTCAAGCATGCAAAAAATATACCGATTGGTCAGTATCTACTTTATATAATTACAATGCATTTCAGAGAGGGAGACATCCTAAAAAGTCGTAGGAATTCAAGATGGCGGCTGTAATTCAAAATGACGTCCTTTTCGATAATTCTTGCAATTCTTTTACTATTCATCATATAGAAGTGCATTTGAAGTAAATTTCTATGCTTTTCAGGTTAAAAATGTCATTTGTATAATACTTTCCAACATTGTTGAAAAGTATTTATGAATTCACTTTGTGTGGCCGTCTGTCTGTACTCTAACTCGCGTAAATATAGTCGGATCGCCATGAAATTTATGCATGCTAATGACATGTATATTATTGAAAAGGAAGCGTGAAACAGTTATAGCTCCTTGCAAAAAATATACCGATTGGTCAGTATCTACTTTATATAATTACAATGCATTTCAGAGAGGGAGACATCCTAAAAAGTCGTAGGAATTCAAGATGGCGGCTGTAATTCAAAATGACGTCCTTTTCGATAATTCTTGCAATTCTTTTACTATTCATCATATAGAAGTAATTTATGAAGCAAATTTCTATGCTTTTCAGGTTAAAAATGTCATTTGTA
Source organism: Maratus speciosus (assembly GCA_963932465.1). Classification (NCBI taxonomy): domain Eukaryota; kingdom Metazoa; phylum Arthropoda; class Arachnida; order Araneae; family Salticidae; genus Maratus; species Maratus speciosus. Next base: position 89,058,782 of record OZ010786.1, on the reverse strand, counting down.
TAATACTTTCCAACATTGTTGAAAAGTATTTATGAATTCACTTTGTGTGGCCGTCTGTCTGTACTCTAACTCGCGTAAATATAGTCGGATCGCCATGAAATTTATGCATGCTAATAACATGTATATTATTGAAAAGGAAGCGAGAAACAGTTATAGCTCCTTTACAGAGATATTCAACAGAATTCCGTTACATTACGACCTACGGGAAAAAATTGTTTGCGATGGCTTCTAATGTTTCACAATATCAAACACATTGAAATGTATATGTAAAGATGGAAATGTAAAAATATCAACGCTAAAAGCAACAATAATTTTGAATTTTAAGCAAACCGGTTTCGGTAGCATATAGCATGCCGTCCTCAGTGCTAAAGATGGCGGAAATTTGCTCACATATTTAGGAGAGATGGGGATTTAAGTTAATCAAGCATTCAAGTCTCCATCTCTTCTATATATGTGAGCAAATTTCCGCCAACCTTAGCACTCATGAAATGGGTCGTGACACTTGGATCATAGGTTGTCGACCCCTGCTCTAGATATATATATATATATAATCATTCTGAGCTTTTGTATTTGTTCTATCAATATTAGGGGGATCTAATCCAAGCTAATCCGCTGCAGAATATAGACGAAAAAAAATCTTGAAAATTCTAATAATTTTTTTACATTTAATATGTTTGTTTAGATTGCCCACTAACAACATAAAAAAGCGTTTTTACATGAAAAATGTCAATTATGCATTCAAATAAAGGTTTTGGAATATATTAAAAGCTATACTTTTGTATTAGCCACATAGGCGAAAACATCGCCAAATGTTTAACTACTTACAGCAACTTTTTGATTCCGATAATTTCACTTGTTTGAACGGGTAGTTCGATTAAATTAATGTTAAATGTGTGTTTTATTTATATTATTTTATTTATTTATTGATGAAATTCTAATTTCGTTATGAAATATAACAGCCAGGAACAACTGCTGAACTATTTATGCTACTGTAAGTACAAACAGGTCAATCTTTCGTAATCTAGTTGCACGGGACACAGATAGATTTTTTTTAAAGTTCTTTTTTTTTTATTGTTTTTTAAGCCTTAAAAATCAGTAATTTGAGATATAGTTTTCAAACGAATTGCATTTGAAAAATTATTGTTTTTTTCTATTTGACGGTGTAAAAATTGAAACTGTGCGATGTTTAGAAGATAAAACAATTACAGTAAAAGCGGAATTTATCGGTCAGTGTTGTCACTGTAAATAAGACGTCAGCGTTATTCCACGACATGTTTTTATTAAATCTATTTTAAAAAAATAATAATAATAGGCCTACAGCAAAAATAATTACAACAGTACATAGAGTAACTTAAAGAGTTTTTTGTCTGTTCATAGATGGCGCTGCACACGTAAAAGAATTTTCAAAACGTCATCAAAATGGCTGATCCCATGAAGAAAGCGCAATGCGTCGCATGGTTCATCAAAACGAAATTTGATACTTTTAATACTAAATACTGAATAAGAAATTATTACTGGACTTTTTCTTTTGGTGTTATGTAAAAGATGCTGCGTACCGAACGAAAGTGAACAGTCTCGTGGAATTGAAACAAAAGGTCCAAACAGTTGTAACTACTGTGGATCTTAGCATGCTGAAACGCACGTGGATGGAATTGGAATATCGACTTGATATTCTTCGTGCAACGAAAGGATCTCATGTGGAAGTATACTAATATAGTAGAAAAAAAAACTATATAGTAGAAAAATGTACTGTTGTAATTATTTTTGCTGTAGGCTTATTATATTTTTGTAATAAATTTTTGAAGTTGTACGGAAACTTTTGGGACACCCAGTATATTATATGCCAATTCTGTTTACTTTTAATATTTATGGGGTGTAAAAACCTTCTAATACCTTTTCTGCTTTTATTAATCTATCGAATTTATTTTGCAAAAACACCGTCGGCTTCTGTATCATAATAATAAATGACGCTATTATCTTAAAATACAAAATAATATCCCAGTGAAACTATTTTCAAAATTTTAAAAGAATTATTCTTAATATAAGTCTGAAAATAAATCTTATTACCCGCATTAGTTCGCAAAAAATTCAACAACATTTTTTAATTTTACATTCTTCATCTGAAAATCAACTCAACCATCAGAATTACTTAATTTTTTTTCTCCTCTTCTACCGAAATATAAATAATTTATGCGGCATAATTTCAAAACATATTGTGATTCTTTCTAAATCCAAGCTTAAATATTTTTCCAAAAGGGATAATAGACTATTCTTTAGAAAATATTTCATTTTGTCCTTCAATTTCTTCCTCATCAGTTCATTGTTTAAAAGCAACTAAAAGTTATTTATCAATTTTATTTTTTGTAGAAAATGAAACTTGATAACAGTTTATTTGAAAAAAAGAAGAAAAAAAAACAAAGGAGAAAAAAAACTTCAAAAATATATAGGACTTCAAAAACTGTATTTGAAGGGGAAAATGTTTACTTAAGTTACATAAAAAAAGTTGAAATTTTGAAAATGAAAAAAGTTGTGAATCGATATTAAAGATTAAAATAGTCTGGAACTTTTTCAATTTCTGCCAAAAGAAATTATCGAAAAACTTTAAAACGGTTATGGAAATGTTTTTAATCTCTTTCTGCATGAATGTGTAATTTCATCATATGAAAAAATATTTATTTTAATTTTATAATTATTTTTGTTTGAAAAAAAAATTACATGAGTTTTCTATAATAATATTTAATTTTTTTAAATAGATTTCGAGACAGGTGTATGGAAACTGAACAAGTTCAAGTATTTTAAACATATTTTGAATTAAATAATGCGGAGAGTGCCACTGTAATGCACGAATATGTTAAAATAATCTTTTGGGGAAAAAATATAATTTATTTCTAAACTCACAATTGGATTAGACAGAGATTCCCAAACTTTATTGTTACGCGATTTAGAGTTTAAAAAATTTTTCCACCCAACTATTATGTACGGGTATAGGGCCTTTTGTGTAATCTATCCCCTGGAATACTAATCGTTAAGGGCCACAGTAATACTTTCCCATCATGGATATACATAATATAAATATGAAAATAAAACATGTGTAAACTATTTATAAAATGCATTGCAATTCCAAAATAAAATTTAAACGTATGTTTAAATATTTTAATACATAGTAATGCTCTATTCCGAATTGCGGGTACTACTTGATTATCCTGCCGATCAATTTCGACAAATTATATAAATCGCCAAACTACTCGCAAAATTATACAAAATCGTATACTTTTTATTTTAATTAATGAAAAAAAAACAAATAAATTCGTAAAGGATTAATAAAAATACAAATAAAACGTCGAATTAAAAATCACTTGATGACGTTAGAAACACGTGTAACGTGTTTAATGTCAAGTGATGTGACATTTACGATAAGCCATTATTGGGTTTTAATCTTATAGTTTGGCGATAGTTTTTTGGAGGGTGAAAGATACGAGTACAAATATCGCGGCAACTAATTTTCAGATCCGATAAACTTCATTCTTTATGCAAAATTTATGTTTTTTTAATTGTCTTTTATATTCACTCCTTAAAATAAACAATTTCGAAAATTTTTATATACCTTTTATCAGAACGAATATTTCGAGAGTCCCCCCCCCGCCCCCCCCCCAAAAAAAGTTCCGGGTAATCGAGGTTACTGATACTCAATAGACTTCTTCCCATTATTGCATACTAAGTACACACCAAATTTCAAGTCTCTATATCAATTTAGTAAGTACAGAACTTGTGTGGAAATATAAATTATTTAAAAACAACGTTTGAACACACAATAAAATAACTTGATTTGATCATACCTATACGTTTCGTGAGTACTATGGACTCACATCCTCAGTGTAAAAACTTTAAAAACAATATCCCCCAACTAAGGGGTTTTTCATCATACATGTAGTTGGGGGAATATTGTTTTTAAAGTTATTACACTGAGGTTGTGAGTCCATAGTACTCACGAAACGTATACGTATGATCAAATCAACTTATTTTATTGTGTGTTCAAACGTTGTTTTTAAATAATTTTTATATCAATTTGTTTGGGAGATAGAGCGTTTACAAGCACAGACACACACACACACACACACACACAGCCAGATGAACAGTAATTTTTTTTTCTAAAAATATGTTTTTCGGAATTTCCAGTGTCTGAAACGTGTAAATCCGTCAACAATTTTCTTTCGATTTTTAAAACGATTACAAGATTTACCCGATACTACGTATGATGGGTAAGTAATATTAACTTTGCTACACAAATCACATAAGTGAGCAATAATAAATAATACTAATGGAAAAGTTGACTTATCAAAATATTTTACTACGTAAATATATATATACTAGGGGGCACTACCTCCTGCAAGCTACGCTCGCCAACCCCCGTTCAGACACCGCAGAATCTAAAAACACGCTGGTCTGATGGGTTTTAAAAATATTAGAGAAGATTGAATTATACTGAAAAAACTGTGCAGATCTCCCTGTAAACAAGTTTCTGTACAATTCCCTTTGATTGCAAAAATTTAAGGGTGAATCAGTTGCTGTTAAGACATTCAATGGTTGTTTTCGTTTTTGATTAAAAAGGTCAGTTAAACATTTCAAAGAAGCTAAAATAAAATTAAGTATACAGAGGCTTTGTCTCCCGGTATTTTAAAACAATTTGTATAACAATAGCCTAAGTCATGTGACTATCATCAACAGTTCCGGGCGGACCACTTTGCTTTTTATACTCGAGGTGCCATTTTGGTACTTTAAGGTAAGCCAGGCACAGGTGATAAGACGCCAAATATTATTCTATCGCCATCATTTCATCAACATTATAATAGTTCAAGTCATCAACTGCCATAAACAAATACGGTCTGATCCCTCCGCCTTTCATATGAAAGTTTGGCACAGATGTCATATACGATATTGGCGCGATTTTTTTCTGACGCCAATTTGGGAAACGCATCAACAGCACAAAAAACAACATCCGGCTTATCATATGCAGCAAAATAACGATACTTTGGAGCCAGTTAATTACACGTTGCGTATATGACATTGGCGTCAGAAAAAAATCGCTCCAATATGGGGCCGTATATGACATCTGTGCCGAACATTTTCCATTTTTATTAAAAAACCAAACATTTTTTTTTCAAATAAAACTACATAAAAGTTGCCATGGTCGCAAAGAATTCTTGGTACTGTTACGCTAGCCGGGTGCAAATCTCGCCAATAGCTTTTTTTCAACTCGCCAGTTAGCATTTTTTTTTTTCGAGTGGTAAATTAAAACAGTGATTTGAAGTTAAAATTAAATGTCATGGTTTGCTGCATTATTTAATATTTGGCCAGATGTCATATACGTACGCAAGTTTGGCGTTATTACTATTTTTTTTTTTTTTTTTTTACGAAAATTTGGCGAAAACCTCGTTTTTCAATACCAGTTACATATGCATTTTTGGTATTACTTAGTTATCCCATCGACCAAAAATCTATCGCCAAACTATAAGATTAAGTGCCAATAACGGTTGATCGTAAATGTCACATTCACTTGACTTTAAGCAAGTTACACGTGTTTACGTCATCAAGGGATTTTTATTTCGATGTTTTATTTGTATATTTATTAATGTTATACTAATTTATTTGTTCTTTCGTTATTTAAAATAAATATTATGTAAATTTGTATAATTTGGCGATTTATATAATTTGGCGAAATTGGTCGACGGAATAACTAAGTAATACCGTATTTTTTAATTATTTTCTCTTATTTTTAAAAGGAAATTATAAAAAAAAAATAATAACTCTAGAACAAAATAATTTATATAATTTAGAAAAAGAAATAAAAGTAAATAAACATTTATTATTAAATAAACAACAAAAGTCGGGTTACCATGTCAATCAAAATAATGCCATTTTGGCGCCAATTAGATATCCCGGTGCGTATATGACATCTGTGCCTAATATTTTTCTTTTCGTTTTGCTTAAAAAAAAAAAATAAAGTAGTGAAAGCCATCAATTTTAAACGCTTCAGATGAAAGTTTTGTATTTTAAATAAAATGAATGAAAGGATTATATTTTAAATGAAATATAAAAAAATGCGAAGGGAAAAAATGTTTGGCGGTTTATCACCTGCGTCTCGCTAACATAAAAATACCGTCAGAATTGATTTCTCTATCAGAATCTCTCTATTTGGCGAAAGATTGTTCAAGTAAATTGAATTATGAATAAAAGTAGCATGATGCATTTCTTAGCATACATTTAAGGGAGGCCAAACTGGTCGCTAAATTACTTTAAAATAATAACCTTTTTTGAAATATGAAAAAAAAATATCTGTTATGATTAAAATTTGCGTTATCATCATTAGAAAAATGTATTTAAAATTAGAAAAAAAAATAATATTTCGAAAACTAATTCGAATTTAAAAATTGTAATACCAGTTTTGAGATCGGCGGATCAATGCGCATCTTTGGTGTTAATTTCATCGCAAATTATTCCATATTTTAGGAGAAATCGCCGTGAAACATAATCAGTTGTTTAATCAGTCATTTCAAAGAATCGTTTCATAAATTCGTTTCATTTCAGCCGTTTCATATATCCGTTTCATAAATTCGCTTCATTAGGATTTTATATATAGTAAAGCGAGGTGAGTTCGCGCGGTAGGAGAGATTGCGCACAAAGAGATTCGACGGGAAGGAGTTAAGTGCGCGAGCAGCGACTCGAGGTAGTTGTACAGCAGCATTAGTGCAGTGTCTACATGAATTTGCATATTGATTGTTCCAAACGTCTTGGATGAAACTGTGCTATTTTGTTTATTTTTTTCCAAAGTAAGTGCTTGAATTTTCATAACTGTTCGTCAGAATTTTTATAGAACGTCAGTAATACAAAATATTTTGAACTTAAACTATTTTTTTATATACTACTAACCTGGAATAAGTAGACGAACACCAACAATTCATTTTAGAAGTGGCCATATTTAAATAAAAGGCCGCGCAATCTCTCCTACCAAAATAGGAGAGTTTGCGCATCTGCTACTTAGAAGAGATGGCGCATTTCCCCATAAGTTTAAGTGCTAGGAGAGATTACTCAGCTTACTGATAAATTTGTATAAATTGTAAATTAAGTGTAAAACATATGAATGAATCAATTTTGAAATAATTTCGGAAAAACACATAAGTATCAAAACTAAATTTGGCAAAAAATTAATTTTCAAAAAAATACTTTTGCAGATAAAAATTTTATTAATAAATTAATAATACAGTGGTTATTAAATAAATTTTATGTAATTATTTTTGTTAATAATTTAATTAAATATTTATGTATATATTTTTTAATTTATGAGCAATTAATTTGCTAATAAATTAATTTTGTTAACTAAAATAAATTTTCTAATACAATGTTTTGGAAAAGCTTTCACGCATTCCAAGTAGTGTAATGCCATCGAAATCAAAAGGAAACAGAGTGCAACTAATGTTACTGATCCATAAAATATATATGAAAAAAAAAATTAAGAAGGATGCCGCTACAAGAAAAAAAAAAGCTGAAGATAAGGTGCTTCCACAAAAAGAGGGATAAAAAACTCAAGGGAAAAAACCCGAAGGTCAATGAGGATGAGTGCACGGAGTGTCTGGAACTGTACCAGGAGAAAATTTCGACAACTGACTGGATTCAATGTATTGTTTGTTGCAGGTGATTGCACGAAAGATGCACGTTTTACAACAATAAGTGCATCGATTGTGGACGACGACAACTTCGGTTAGCAGACAAAATACAATGAAACTGTGGAAATCGAAATGAAATAATTTTCAAGTTAACCATGTTATCTACTAGGTTAATGTTATTTTGTAATATTAGTAGGGCTTGCTTTTCCTGATATTTTAATCCTCTTAAATTAAAAATTTTAACTGTTGTTAAAATTCTTTCTTTTATTTATTATTTAAACATTTGGTTGAAATATTCACTCCTAATACAATAATATTTACTCACAAAAACCTTTCAACAATGTCAGTTAAGTGTAATTATTATTGTTAACAATTTAATTGTAGTTATTATTAATAACAATCTCTTCTACTATGTGCGCAATCTCTCCTACCCATGTGCGCGTTCTCTCCTACCCTGTAAGGAGAGATTGCGCAAAATAGTTTTCTTGGTTTTATTACTGCTGTTTTATTAATTTACAGTATAACAACAAAATAACAATGGAAATGCATAAAAAACAAACGAAGTTAAAATTATTCATGCATAGTTTAGCAAAATATTAATATTTAGATTTTTTATTATTATTCTTTTGAAATGTGCGCAGACTCTCCTCGCTTTACTATATATAGGGTGGACGTATAGAGAGAGGAAGTTCGAGTATTGGAATACTGTTTTTATTTCTATGCATTAAAAGTTAGTAAATAAATAACAAACTTTGATTATATTTTTTAACACAATTTTAATGAATTTAAAGTGGAAGAAGAAAAATACAGATCAATATTTAACTTTTATATTAAAAAAAATTATACTTTTCGGGTAATGGAAACCAGTCGGGTAATATGGAATGTGGTTATAAGGAATAATAAAATTGTAAGAAAAACCACGATTTAAAAGAATAACTAAAATTACTTAATGAGTAAACCTTAGTACATCATCTGTAAATCATCAGATTCTTTGGAAAATTTTTTTTAATTTTTAGACTATTCTAGAAGCAATTGTTTAGCTGATATTCCATATTATTCGAAACACCATCTTAAAAAACATAACGTCTTCACTTGTCAACAAGTTAGCATAGAGGAAAACTGACTAACACAGAAATAAATATAACTGTTCAACTTTATACTGAACTTGGTTAACATATCTGACAATTTGATTTTATAATTAATAAGAATTTTATAAAATTTACCTACAAAAAACTGCAAAAATTGAGAATAAGATTTTATTTCTCAACGTCTCTCCAACTACAGGTGTTCATATAGAACTGACACAGTGCCTTATGGGATTACGAAGAAGTCGTATGGCAGGTTTACGCTTGGCTACAAAATCGTATGCGATAGATATTGAAGTATAATGAAGGTATTCAGGTAGTTCACGAATTTCACGTTATATCACAATTGATAAAAAAAAAATAGTAGGAGAGCAAATTTTAAAGAATTCTTGTTTCTTTTTAAATAACTAGGGGGCTCAGCCCCCTACGAGCTACGCTTGCCAACCCCCGTCCAGACACCGCAGATTCTAAATGCACGCTAATGTGATCGGCTTTAAAAAGATTTCGAAAGATTGAATTATAATTTAAAAAACAGTGGCGATCTCCCTATAAACGGATTTCTATTCATTTCTCTTTGATTGGGGAAATTTTAACGCCAAATCCGCTGCGGTACTACTTGATTATCCCGTTGACTAATTTCGCCAAATTATATAAATCGCCAAACCACTCGCCAAATTATACAAATTGACATAATTTTTATTTTAAATAACGAAAGAACAAATAAATTAGTACAACATTAATTAAAATACAAATAAAACGTCGAAATAAAAATAACTTGATGACGTAGACACGTGTAACAACATTTCAAAATAAGCTAATATAAAAGGAATTAAGTAAACAGAATCTTTGCCTCCCGGTATTTTTTAACAAAGCGAAAAGAAAGTTCTTTTAAATGAGACATTTTAAATTAATCGTTTTTAATCTGACGTAATTTTGACCAAACTATTCTTTCTCTTTTTAATATTCACGTGAAAATACTTGTGTTAGAAATAAAATATTATTTGCGCTTTCCTAAGAAAAATAGTTGAAAAGTATCCTCTCAAAATATCAAATAAATGTCTAGCGCAATTTGTAAATTTAAACCGTTTTGCAATATTATTTTGTGTTCATTTTATGTAATAACTGTAATGTGACGTAAATATGACGTAATTTCTCCTATTCAAGACTTCTAACGCATGTTAATAAATTTATTATTTTACAAATTCCTTTCTCTCTTAAAATTCACGTGTAATTATAGTTTTTATGACGTAATTTTTAATAAGTTCCTGCTTTTTGTACATAATTATTTAATTCTAATTCCAAATTTTTTTTTCTGTTTATAATAGTCACGTGTAAATAATTTTTTAATTTATTACACGTATAAATATTTTTTTTTTTTTTTTTAAGCAAACATTATTGTTTCCGCTGTTTATACAGTTGGCAACAGTTTAAATTAATATCACTTTCTAAAATCTGTAAAAAATGTCTCTCGAAATGCTGAAAATTTGAATTTAAAATAGATGTAAAACCTCGAAAAATGAGTCAAATTAAAAAAATAAATGAATTCCGCACACCGGGAAATTATAACGTATAAAATGAACAAAAAATTATTAAATTCCGATGCATAGATTTTGCTGCTATAAACTTTTTTAGTGGAACGATTTTGTCCAACTTTAGCATTAAATATCTCTTAAAATAAATCTTCGATTTGAAAACTGTCTGCATCAGCGTGTTTATCAAACGTTTCTGTATAACACTACCGATTTTCATATTTTTGTATGCATTATTTTTCTTAATATTAACGCAGAAAGACCTCCGGTCACAAAAAATTCAAAATCGGCGGCGGCGGCGGTGACAGCGGTAGTTACCTTTTTTTAGAATAGAGAGACATTAAAAGGAGTTACTTTCACGTATTATATTCTGAAGTTTTGTGTTTATCATTTGTAAATAATCATCATCACGAGAACTTTTTGTAGATTATTATTGATACTCAGACTATATACATAACTTACATCTATACTACATCATATTTACAAAGAAATATTTGCTTAGTACTTGAAATTCGCTTGTTCCTGTCTGGGATCCCAAACTAATATTTTTATAATCAGGAACATTTTTTTTCCACTTTTGGAAGATCAAGTAATAAAACTACAGCGTGCAAGTTGCTATCGAATTTCACATTCTACTACAAAACTAAAGAACAAGAGAAAAAAATGTTTTTAATATCAATTATCTGGTAGATCACGTGACCTGGCGCCTCCCGTCTGGTCAAAAGAGGCTCGTACAAGTGAGTTGTGAAATATTCCACAAAGTATTCCATATTGCTCGACCTTTTTATAATACACGAATATAATATTGTTTCCGAATTAATAGTTTGCCGTAAACTAATTTAAATATCAAATCCAGGTTCTACAAAATAAATTCTTTCTAGAAGATTAGTCTGAAGAAAACATTACAGTCTTTTAAAAATCTTTAATCGAACAGATGAAGTTTAAGCAGAATATAGGATTATGCTTATTACCACAATCCTTAATCCTCGTACAATGACAAAAATACTACATCTTCGCAAGCAGATGGTCACAGAGAGAATGATACAAAAATCACAGCCTCAAATTGTTCTTTTAGTTTCTTGGCATACTAAAGGGTCTAGCCGGATAAGTACAGAAAAATGGCCCCCACGGCCGACGTTTGAAATAACATCTGTGGTAATAAGGCTCACCACGAGAATAAAATATAGAGTGTTTTTAACCCCTGACCTTGAACTGTCCTTGAGATAATTGAGGAAGTATGCACCGGCGCTACTATTTTTTAAATACGTTTTTCTCAAAAAGTACAAAAGTTAAAAAAATTAAACCAACGCCTATTATTGAAGAATACTTCGTATTATATAATTTTTTCACATTCTTACACAAATTTTAATATAGAAAAATAAACAAAAATATTTAAAAAAAATTAATAATGTAGTAATTTTATATTTACACCAACCAAAAAAATTACAGAATAATGCTCAATGTATGTACTTTTAAGTAAAAAAATTTCCTTAAAATCGAAGATGCGCTTTTTGAGTTATAACAAAAATAGTGCTAACAGCTTGCTAAAATATTTGTAACTTCCCCTGTTTATATTTGAAGAAATACGCTGCTATCAATACATTGGTCGATTCGTGGCATTTCCACTCGAGCAGGATGTGCAGTGCGCCAAAATAAGAGAATGTTTCCATACATACCACTTCTCTATAGGTTTGTTTTGCGTTTGTAAACATTCTGTTATTTTGGCGTACCACGCTCTTTCTCGCGTAATAATAGCAAGTCGGTGGCCTAGTCGATTGCGCAGGTGAAGTTGAATAGGAGCTGTAAATATATAAGGTTATCAACTTTTTGGCATTGTCGGACCCCCTCCCAACTTTCCGATATCATACTTTATCATTCCTCGACCCTACCCGCTCTCGCTAATAATATCGTTATCAGTGTCTAAAAATTCTTTTTATTTTTACAATTTTTTTCTTTTATACGTTTGCAATGATATACAGATATGGTTGTACATTTTTTATTCGCATATTTTACTGATTTAAATGGAGAGAAGACATTAATGAAATATCACTGTTATATAAGAAAGAACTTTATATCAAGTAACATTTTAAGGAAATATTATATAAAAGTTTTTAATAATAGCTCTTTGTTACATAATGCATTGAACAGTAATATTGCCTTCTTGCTTTTCCTAATTTCACGCGGCTAAGCAGAATTTCTTGTAAACAAAACAGGTGGACAGCATTCTTCCCCATATTTTACCAGCAAAAATAACAAGTATCATTTCGAATCTGGTTTCTCTAACAACGAATTATATAAACATATGGCAGGAGAATATTAATGACGAATGTTGGGTTATTCCATATTTTGGAATGAAATGATTTTATAATCATTCAATGGTTTTAATAATAAACTTGCATTATCATAAAAGTACGAAAACAGACTAAAAAAAAATTAAGATAACAGATGTAAAAAAAAGTTAACAAAGCAGTAGATTTTGATTTGATTAAAAATTATAACGATATCAAATGGCAAATCCGCTCCCTACAGATACCTTCTGATGTCAAGTGCTAGACCCCATCCCCTCACACACACACTCCGCCCTTAAAGTGTGACCTTATATATGTACACTGTACAGTGCCATAGCCTTCTTCTATGAGAAAATCATCGTACGCAAATGTAACAATTTTGTTTGTCAGTTCTTGATATTATTACACGAGAAGGATGCGCAGTCCGCCAAAATAACATAATGTTTACAAACGCGAAACAAACCTATAGGGAAGTGGCATGTATGGAAACATTCTCTTATTTTGGCACACTGTGCATCCTGCTCGAGTGGAAATCTCACGAATCGACCAATACATTGATAGTAGCGCATTTCTGCAAATGCAAACAGGAAAAGTTACGAATATTTTAGCAAGTTGCTAGCATTATTTTTATTATAACTCAAAAAGCGCATCTTCGGTTTCAACGAAATTTTTTCCCTTAAAAATACATACTTTGAGCATTATTCTGTAATTTTTTGGTTGGTGTAAATATAAAATTACTACATTAATAATTAAAAAAAAATATTTTTGTTTATTTTTCTATGCTAAAATTTGTATAAAAATGTGAAAAAAATATATATAATGCGAAGTAATATATTCTTCAATAATTGGCGTTGGTTTAATTTTTTTAACTTTTGTACTTTTTGAGAAAAACGTATTTGAAAAATAGTAGTGCCGGTGCATACTTCCCCGATTATCTCAAGGACAGTTCAAAGTCAGGGCTAAAAACACTCTATATTTTATTCTCGGAGTGAGCCTTATAACCACACATGTTATTTCAAACATCGGCCGTGGGGGACATTTTGCTATGCTTATCCGGCTAGACCGTTTGGCCATGAATCATCCGATATCCGTTAATAAGACCATACGGATAATTTTGAATTAAATGAAAACTTTCATAATTTAGAATGACTAAACCTCAGCCAAATGATACGTTGCTAAAAAATTTCAATAATCCCATGGGAAGGAAAATATAGACAAAATCATTCAAAGAAACTGCCTCTTCGCTCGCTATGGTACCCAGAGAATAACTGCATAAAGAAAAACATACAATGAACGCTAAGAAGCAAAAGTTAGGTAGGCAGCTGACATATATTTATTTTTTTATCTGATTTCACTGATTGAATTCATGTGATAACTAAAAATGAGATTTTGCGTTGAAACATTTAACCGCAGAAATGCTTAGTTATATCTTTTATTTCTTTATAATAGAAAAATAGGGTTTAAATAAAATTTGATACGATTTTAATCAATGAATGATAGAAAGGAATATTTAAAAATTAAAAACAGCTAATTTTAAACTATAAAGGGTGGTTCAGAGCAATGTGTCAAAAATGTAAAGGCAGGTAGAGGGGACCTAAATAGCCGGATTTCGTATAAGAATGTGGGGGCGGAAATGCGGCGTTGAGGCAGCTGTTGAGTTCAGTGGATAAAAGCACTTCGCTGACTTGAATAGTCATTCAAAGCAAGGTTTTGCGGTATTACACGAATACGGAGCTTTCTGACATGTATTTCATGAACGGGGCTGCGCAAGGAAATGCAGAGGCTGCTCAGAGGATGTACATGGAACGATTTCAGGGTAGGAATCTTCTGGATTGCCGACGATTTGAGCGTTTTCATGGGTGCTGTGTGCTAATTGATCGTTTTATGCTTCGAGGCGTGATACAACCACTGGAAGTTATCGCAGAATTGTTGTTGTGAAAGAAGCAGTATTACGCAAAGTAGAGGATAGTCCTCCAACAGGCTCGAACGCTGTTAGACGTGCAGTATGTGTGAGCCATTTGCTTGTGCAGTCCCATGCATAAAAGGCATGTCGGTACACGCCATATTGGTGTTATGATGCACGTTTCTCGAAATCCATTCGGAGAATGACATAGACTTCGCATATAACTGAACTCAGAAATAGCAACCCTTTCTTGAAGCCGGGATCACTGCCCAACGTCACGTGATGGTGGGTAGAGAAAACGCGCCAACCGGTTTTTCTCCTGCCGAAATCGCCCTCCGGTTCCCGTTGAAACTTTCTTGCGTCGGCGTTTCTCTCGCATGAATCAAATACCGTTGCTAATAAAGAGATCACTGCCAAAAAGACAACCTTTTGGCGATAAAAGCGGAAACATGTTCGCTTCAAGTTCTCGCCGAAAGAACAATGGGATTCGGCCTCTACTTTTTATCTTTACTCTGAAGGGAATGGCGATTCAAGTCAGCGAAACGCTTTCATCCGCCGAACTCAACAGCACCCTCTACTGCCACAACGCTGCATTTCCGCAACCGCATTCCTATACGAAATCAGCTTATTTAGATCCCCTCTGTCTGCCTTTACATTTTTGACATGTAGTTTTGAACCACCTAGTATGTGATTTTCACATCACACCGAACTACTTCTCTATTAATGGATGCATTAGACAAAATAGGGTTTCGAAATAAATTCGTCTTGATTTGCACAAACGACAGAGTCTGTCGTTTGTGTCTGAGTGAGAAGTGTCGGCCGGTTGTTGGTCATGTAGTTCAATATATAGAGCTTTGGCAATTTAATTCAAAAGGTTTTGGGTTCGACTACCGGCCTGGACACTTTTTTCACTCGGTTGAAAAAATTATTACCAATCAGTATGATTGAGTTAAGAATAATAAAGTGGCAGAGTCTATGTCGGGATTATTATTATTATTTTTTTTTTTGTCTAACCTTACACCTTCTCTACACAAGATTTAATAAAACACTGACTGTTCACAAAATTATATACCTACATATACACTTGATAAAATATCATTAGTTTACTACACGGTGTACAAAACTGTTGTAAAGTCTAAACTTATACAAACATTAAAATAAAGTTAAAATATCTACGTTTCGGTCATCCTTCTATGACCTTCCTCAGGAACGTTGTCGTATATCTTCTAAAATTAGAGCAAAACCGTCTTGAGTTCAAAATGTTCGTTATATATAAAGTCAAAAGTCACTTTATCCAATTACAATCCAGAAAGCATGCAATGGCACCATCTATTAGACAAAAAGTAGACTACAATTTCGAATGATTTTTAATATGGCGCCGTCTATGAGGTGAAAAAGGAATAAAAGACTATCAAATGAACAATTTTGGCCTGCAGTGTCCCCATCTATTGTAAGACAATGTAAATACATGTAGAACTTAAAATGCAAGAGTTACTACTTTTTGTCTAATAGATGGTGCCATTGCATGCATTCTGGATTGTAATTGGATAAAGTGACTTTTGACTGAATATATAACGAACATTTTGAACTCAAGACGGTTTTGCTCTAATTTTAGAAGATATACGACAACGTTCCTGAGGAAGGTCATAGAAGGATGACCGAAACGTAGATATTTTAACTTTATTTTAATGTTTGTATAAGTTTATTTGACTTTACAACAGTTTTGTACACCGTGTAGTAAACTAATGATATTTTATCAAGTGTATATATAACTTTTTACGGTGTAATTGTCCAGTTATTTTATTATATACCTACTATAGCTGATCTGAAAGGAATTGCACGGGACTGTGATAATAACCTTAAATATACCTAAGATCAGAGTGTTGAATGATTTTATATATTTTATCGAATATCTTTCTAAACGGACCTAAATTCGGAGTCCCACTGTCTTCGGTTGCGTACACTCTCAATTTGTATAATTTTATATTTCTAACTGAAAATCTACTATTTCATTTTTTTGTTTCTGATCATCTACCTTTAAAATATGTTTATGATTTTTAATATATTGGAATTTCCTGTTAATTAAGATGTTTTCTAGATATATGTATTTTACTATTATTAATGTAACACATTATTACATGTCATGTTCAAATATCAGCTTCATATTTTACTGAAATAGGAAGGAATTAGCTTAAAAAATAACATGTTCTCAAAATTGTTAAGATCCGAGCGCGACGCTCAGTTGTTAAAAGCAATAGATTGTTGGATATCTTTCAATATGATTTCTTTTTAATTACTTATAGTAATCTGAAAATGTAGGCATTGTCTATAAAATCACAGGAAGCATTTTTTCCGAATTCTTTACTGTAAACTATTTTTTCTTTCAGCGTTTGCTGTGGGTTTTTTATTTTGACATATTTAAAGAAATATGAGAATTATTTACTAAAAACAATCACAAACATTCGCATTCAAACTCAACGCAACAGCTAAACTTTAAATAAAATAAGCTACTGCACACGCTTCCTTAACAATACTGAACACGCTCTAAATAACAAACTCTTGCTACTTCGACTACAATCATCCCAAAAAACATTTTCTGTAATTAACCGGTGTATCTTATTTAACAACAATTTTAAATTTCTTTGTAATACTTAAGTGAAATGTTTTAAATTCTTTCCAAACAAACATTCAAGGCTTTATCTTCCCCAACTTCATATCTATCAACGCATCATTGCCTCCTACTCCCAGCCATAGTAAGCACCGGTGAAAATTTACGCCAGTGCTCCTACCATTATGCCAGTGCACAGCAATAAATATAACTTTTTAACTTTATACTGAACTTGGTTAACATCCCTGACAATGAAATTTTATAATAATTAATACAAATTTTGTAAAATTTGCATGCAAATAATTGCAAAAATTGAGAATAAGATTTTATTTCTCCCCGTCGCTCCAACGACAGGTATTCAAACAGAACTGAGCACAGTGCCTCATGGGAGTACTAGGAAGTCGTATAGCAGATTCACGCTTGACTCTAACACCGTATACACTAGATATTAAAGTATTCCATATTGTCCTACCATTTCATAATACCCAAACTTCCTCTATGTTAATGGATGTTTTAGAAAAAATCGAGTTTCAAAATAAATGCGTATAGATTTGCACAAACAGCAGAGTCTGTCGTTTCTGTCTGAGTGAGAAGTGTAGGCCAGTTGTCAGTCAGTTGTCAGAATTTGCCAAAAGGAACACGAATCATGATACCGCTTTTAATCGCACATACGAAGATATTCGCTCATCTGCAAGAAAAGCGACACATTTCGACAAAAAGAAATTTCACAGGAGTGGCAAAAGAAGATTCGAATGTTTTTACTGTATCATGAAATTATAGCACTTTGCTCAGTATGGAACAGTGAAAACGTGCATAAAGGTGTAAAACTCTTAAGAACGAAGACGTACATGAGGTTTGGAGGGTTGAGTAATTTTACCTCCCACACAGTTCGCTCCTCTTCTGTGGTCACGAACGAAAGGAACGTATAGCGTAATAAATCGATTTTCCGGACAACTACATTTAAGGCTGTTCTCAAATCCAAAAAGGCAACTTTATGGCATAAGTTTTAACTTATTTTTGTTCTGAAATCCAAGAATCTATCAGGTGTTGTTACTCAGAAACTACACTGTAAAATTGGGAGGAGTGAAATATTCACGCTTTTTGGAGTGAATTTTATACAAATACACTCCTTAAAGAGTGGAATTTTCCACTCCCTAGAAAGGAGTGAAATATTTCACTCCATTGTCGGGAGGAGAAATATGTCACTCCGTTGTCGAGAGTGAAATTTCTCACTCCGCTGACGAATGTGAAAGACTGGCATTATACACTTTAAAAAATTTCTGATCAACTTTGAACCAATATATAGGGAGTAAAATAATGAAAAGCACCAAAATATGTCACTTCTTAATATATATATATATATATATATATCCATTTCATAATGTAATTTTGGAAATTACGCTCCTTTTTCTAAAACGCACTCCTTTTAAAGAGTGAATAGTCATTCCTTCTTAGAGTGACTATTCAGCCCTGCTTAGAGTGTACAGTCACTCTAAGAAGGAGTGAGTATCGTAGTATTGGTATTGCCCACCAGCCAATCATAACAGCATCTACAACGCTTTTTTTTTAAGATAAGAGAAAGACGTCCGCAATTTTAGGATTAAAATACATACGGGTATTATAAATAACTACTTTTTACATTTAAAATGTTTTTCAAACAATAAGAACAGTACATATGTACTCATTCTTTTCTTTTTATATTTCCTTCCTTTTACAATTTCCCAGATCAGTCTTTTTTTATAAAACATACCAAATCTATTTAGCTCATATTCACAAAATAAAATATATACGGGAATAAAAAATTTGAGTAAATATGGCCTATCATGTTGTTCTATAAATAAGAGTTGTATTAACATCCGTTTTTCATCAATAGCAGAAGAAAATTCGAAATCATAATTAAGTTAAGGAATATGTTTAAAAGAAAAATATATACATATTCCAGAGAATATAAAATTCTAGACTCCATGTTCATATTTAATAAAGCAATAAATCACAATACATAAAAATCTTACACATTCATGATATTTAGATCAAGCTTGGAACTTATTAAAAAAAGATGCCAGTTGATAAGCATTGTTTTTAAGTGGAAAAATTGAAAATATTTCAGAAGAATAGGACTCCAAAATAGCGATATTTTGCTAAAAAGTACAGATTTTATATTTAAAACAAAACTTTATTTTAAAATTGTACATTTTAAAATTATCATATATTTATATGGCATGCAATGAAAGCAAACACAAGGGATAAGATTGTAATAAAATATTTTAGTTTTTTTCTGTCAGTAATCTAATTTAATTCACACGTAACTTTAATTGAATTTTTCCTTAAAAATTCAATTAATCTTACAAACTATGAATTAAATAAATATTGTCAATAAAGTATTTTATTCCAATCTTTACCACGCTTGTATTTATTTTCATTGCATGCTCTAAAAGATATGATTCTTTCAAATGCCCATGAAACAGCATAAAAAAGAATTCACCGCATAAAAATTGAACATTCATTCCTATAAAAGAGTGACTATTCACTCCTGCCAGGGGTAAAAAAACGCACTCCTTTAGCAAGAGTGGATAGTCACTCCTCTGAAAGAGTGATTATTCACACCTGTTTAGAGTGACTATTCACTTCCCAGGTGTGGGTATTCACTCTTTCAGAGAGTCAAAAATTCCACTTTTGCTCAGAGTGAATAGTCATTCTAAAGAGGTTGGACATATTTTGAATCTGCGCTTATTCACTCCTTTTTATTTGGGATGTATGTAATAGAACTGTTTTTTCCGCTTTTTTTGCAAATGTATCAGATGTTTCAGAAAATAGTTTCAAAGTTGGCATTTTGAACGGAATTTCCGCGCGAAAGAAGAATAACCACTCAAGGACGGGAGAAAAACGTCTTTGTCACGTGATGAAAATCACTTATAATTCAATAGGTAATTTATTTATCAAAATATGGAAAACACAGTTGGATTCCAAATCGCTTCCATAGTCAGGCCTTCCAATTTTATATCTTTCTGCTAAAAAATGAATTTCTAAATGTGTCAAAACCTTTTGTGCTTGTTGTTCCTGGTAGCAAGACGCACCTATGACTGACCTTTTAGTGGAATTAAACGCAAAATGAATCTTTGCGAGTTGTGTCACTTTTCTTGCTGGCTAGCGAATCTTCTTGTTTGATAATTAATCCCGCAAAAAGAATATTTCGTTCAAACCTACGTCTTTTTTCAAAGAATAAGATACGCATGTTATCTGCTAAAGGGCAGAAGGTTATCAATGCCGGTGACCAATACTTTGATGATTAACTTGCTCGACTTATAGGCTTCAACGTAAATGTCGGGAACTTATGAATCACCCTATTGTTTGTTTTCTTATTAGTCTGTTATTGTTTTTATTTTTGCGAAAATATACATCTTTTATAAGTAGTAAATTATGGGCAAAAGTCTCTGGCAAAGTAATCCAGTGAAAGCAACAGAAAAAAAATCACAATCAAGGCGCAAAATCAGTTCAATGAATGCAGGCAGGTATAGAGAGACGCTAAATTTTTTCATCTGAATAATAGGCTTCAAGTAGGTCGGTGGAGAGTAAAACGGCAACACTACGAAATTTTTCTTATACACTTATATCATTTTATGAATTCAACGAGCCATACTTCAATTAACCCCTTCAATATCTCAAAACTTCATCGGGGAAATACCGCATGCGTCACTCTTTACTTTTTAAAAACATGCAGGCTTTATTTTGAGATTTACTTACTTAACGTCTGTCTTTTTCAACAACGTCAACTTTAGTCTTTTTATTTTGATTATTAATGACAATTTTCTTTTCTTACACTTGTATAACTATATCTGGATGGACAACCTAGTCTATATTGGTACTTAGATACATAAATAGATATTGGTTGGCAAAATACAAGCTTCTCATTTTAGGCGAAATGGGGACTTTAAATAAAATCGCAAAAAAAAAAAAAAATCAAAAATCGCTGCATAAATTTCGAAAAAACTTTACTGAAAAGAGCACAAAATTTACTATAATGGAGTAAAAGATTGAATTCGGATTGCTTTTATGAGTGGATCAAAATCGCCAGCGAATTTAAGAAATACTCGAATTCTTTCGTTGAATATAAAATAACAAGAAGTCTGTTCAAAAATTCAAAATTCGGACCTCAGATATATTCGGACATATTTTCGTCTATCCGGAACCAAATCTGAAAACATCTATGTGCGATAGATTCCCCTGTCCATCGGCACACACGAACAGACAGACAACATTTTTGTTCAACCCGTTACGTACACCCACGTACGATGCGTATGTGGTTAAAAATAACAATAAATAAAATTATTATTCTATAATTATAAATTTATTTTTAAATCTAGTCAGAAAATACTTTTCATCTCATAAAAATTGATTATTTTAAGCTTAAAAGATGTGAACAAACATTTAAGAAGCCACACAACATTATTTTGGAAATGAAATATTTTCGTGGAAGGTTTTTGTGTTTTTCGATGGGTTTGTTTTTATCAGCTATTACCTAAACATTCGAGGAAAATGAACATAAATTAGGAATATTTTAATTCCAATTGCTGAAAGTCTTTTCTTTCTTTCTTTTATTTTTCCCTTCATATGTCAATACATTTTTTAAAAAATCTATTGCTTGTACCTTGCATAATATATCAAACTAATACAAAACTAAATAATAATTTTCTGTTTCATGAACTTGTGTTGTTTTAGTATTATGACAGTTTTATGTTTTTTAGTTTAATGGATTTTATGTGAAAATTATCCATTTCTGATAAGTAAAGTTTACAGTACGAAAATTTATTCATAAGAATACTTAATTTCATGTATACTTTAATTTTACTATTTATTATACGCAGGTTTCAAATCACTTAATATTTAATAGGATATTTACTGTATAATTTCAAGCCCAATTAAAAATAAAAATAGAACACAACTTAAATTTGTTTTCATTTAACATTCACTTTTCTTCCACTTTAATTTAATTTTTAAATGTGGGTTTTGATTAGCACACTTATTGTTATTTATTTATTTTGAAATAATTGAAAGCAAAATAATTCAATTTATGTGTTTAAACTGCAAATTTATATATACAAGGTGGAACCCGTCGAATTTCGACGAAAGAAAATGTTTACAAAGGAACTGTAGCATCAAATTTATAATACATCAACAACAATAATTACAATAAAATATCCATCTTACACTTGAACTCTCCAAAGACATATATTAACCTAAGATTAACAAAATACTTTTTTCATAAACTTCAACTGTTAAAATTATTGAAAATTTAAACTTTATTCATATACGTAATCAGTAAGTAACATATAATCAAGATAAGTAATTTTGGGCACAGATGTCATATACTCCCCATATTGGCGCATTTTTTTCTGACGCCAATGTCATATACACAACGGGTACTTAACTGGCGCCAAAGTGTCGTTATTTTGCTTGATATGGTAAGCCGGATGTTGTTGTTTATGCTGTTGATGTTTTCGCCAAATTGGCGTCAGAAAAAAATCGCGCCAATATGATGCGTATATGACATCTGTGCCGTAATTTTGATTAAGTTATCAATTGATGTTTTGTATTACGGAATTAAAAATCAGCAAAAATGATTTCACCTTGACATAATCATAGAATTTTCCCCCTTTAAATCTAAATCGAATCAAGTCTTTTTCCACCTTTCACATCCATATTAACCATTTTAAAATATTTTAACGCGCAATAGGTTATTAATAAATATATTTTCAAGCATGAAGTCACGTTTGTCAACTATTTCAACTTTCCATGTTAAAATTCCCACCCGTGATTTGAGGTCTTAGTATAATCTCTGTACCTGCGCGTAAAAATTCCAGAAATTTATAACTTTTAGACGTATTCAAGGGGAAATATCTCATTTTATCAAATAAAATTATCGTTTTCTTTTAAATATGACGTCATTTTCAGTCGTTGAAATATTTAGCCTATTGTCTCAAACTCAATATCAGTGAAATGAAAAAATAGTGAAATATAACAGCATCATCAGGGAAATTGTGTCTTTTTTAAAGCGTAACGTCATTTTCTGTACAAATAATAATAAAAAAATAATTTTTAATTGTAATGAGAAAATGGCATCAGTAAGAATATAATCAATGAAGATAACTAAACCACTTTTAAAAGAAATGAAGTATTTCAGTTGCCACGATTAGAAAATTGGTATTAAAAACTATAAAAAAATTAACATCTCAAAAATAAATTGAGATACAGCTTTCAAACAAATTGCATTTAAAAGTGCATTTTTTGTCTGCATACGACGGTGTAAATCTTTAAAATGTGGGATGTTTAGAAGTTTAAAAATTTGCAATAGCGAAAATTGCAAAACCGAAATTTCATTTCAAATTTCAAAGTGTTGCCATTCGCAGAATGACGTATGCGTTACGCACAGATATGTTTGTCCTTTATAATATAGATATATATATATGTAATAATGTATAATGTCTTGTTTTTGAATATATATCAAATAGATAATTGATATTATTTCTAAATTTCAAAGTAGGATAAATAATAAAAACTGTCTACTAAAATAAATTTAATACTTGGGATTTTTTTTTTCATTAACGAACGAATTTTCTTTAATGTATCTTTAATTCTGATGCACATTTTCATTGACACAGTGATATTATTTCATAAATATTGTTTTTGTGTTATCGTTATTATTGTTTCGAGTGATCGAAATTGATAGAAAAGCACTTAATTAGCGTCTTTAAACTATAAGTTTTTATTTTTTTCCCATATGCTGTGATAATAAGTTGAAATATGGAGGAAAGAATTAATGTTTTAAATAACGCATGTGCTCTCCACGGCTGATCTAAGCCCCGCGTCGTGACGTCACGAAATCTTGTGTTTGGCTTGTAGTCTTGAGGCGGCTTTGCTCAAACGTGGTTTCCAGTGTTGCCGCATCTGGTTGATTTTTTTTTTTTTATTTAGGCATTCGAATTTTCGCCAGTAAGTTTTAATAGTTATTTTTGCTTTATAAGATGATAGATATTCCATAAACAAAGTACAAAAAGTTTCTGGTACGAATTCAATATTTCTAAATACAGAATCCGTCATATGCGACAACACTGGTGGTAGCTGGAAGCCGTTCGCTGTGTTCGACGACGTACTCTTGGGGTTAACAAAGACTGCACTGGCCGCAAATAGTGTTTGTTACCAAATCTGGCGGTTTTTTATTCAGAAATTTCGAGTTCACACCAGAAAATTGTTAATATTAATTTTCGTGTATTTTATCCACGAAATATCTACCATTATATATAAACAAAAAAAACCTCTTCAAACTCATGGGGAGAAATTACAATTTCTTAACTATAGTTTTATACATGGCGCATTTCCGGCCTGTATAATATTAATATAGACTGATAAAATTGAAATTCAGCTTCAAATATATTTTCCTGTATGTAATTTTTAAACAAAAGTTCTCGTTTAGAACAGACTCTATTTCAACTGCATATTTTATTATTAAACATAGATGGTTTACAGATCTGTCGCATATAAATTCAGCTCTTTTCCTACTTTTGATCTTAAATAGAGCAGACGTTAATTTAATTTATCTTGTGAAGTTGATCTAAGAATTTGACATTTCTAATGTAGTTCAGAATTTCTAGAATATATTCCCAGAAATCCGTCAGCTACGTTTCTTTTAACCTTTGAAGGGCTGTCGCATATTATGTATACCATTTAATTTTAGTTTCAAATTGCCAAATGAGACAAGGAATTCTTTTTTTATTATTTGCTTTTACAATGTACAGTTGTGGGGGGGAAAAGTATACAATCCTTACTAATTCTGGAACAATTTATCGTAGAAGAACGTTACTTAACGATTGTATTAAACGATTGAAAAAAAAAAAAAAAGATTAAAGCCTACTTTTAAATGATGTGCATAAGGTATAAAAAATACTTTTTTTTTAACCGTAATACCCTTTTTTGACCATATATTTTAAATCTTCGGTCCAAAATATGCCTAGATATGAAATTTCAAGTCATGTGGATGATAAGTTTTATAATTATAAAGATTCAAAATTTAGAGCGTCTAATGTTAAATTACATTTTCATATTTTTATTAATATCTTCTGAAATTATAAGTTTAATGAGGTAATTTTTTGCATAGTTATAATATTAAGAAACCCAAACATAAATACACTGAATTTGTAATTTTTATTATTTTATAATATGAATTATGAAATTAATATACGAAAAAATTATGAATTACAACATACAGTTATTTTCATGGATTTATATTTATTATGTTCTGCTTTATGTGCATCCAAAAAAAAAAAAAAAAAATGTCCTTCCAAGTAGTCTTTTTATGCTTAAAAAACGCTTAGCATTATTAGCCCCCGGTACGGTATGCTATTTCTTTCTCCCAGCTTATTTTGGGTCGTATCCAAAAAATAACGTTACCTTACAAAAGCTAGCCGTAAAACAAAACAGTACGATTAAATACCCTATAGCAATTTTTTTAACTTCTAAGCATCGCACATTTTCAATTTTTATACCGTCGTATTGGGAAAAAAAAGTACTTTTAAATGCAATTTGTTTGAAAACTGCATCTCCATCTATGTTTGAGATATTATTTATTTTGTAGTTTTTAGAGCCATTTGCTTAATATTGGCAACGGAAGAATTCCATTTCTATAGAAAGTAAAAGAAAAATAGCAATTATATCTTTTTGTTGCCATTTTCTTACAAAAACTGAAAAAAAAAAAATGTAATTAATATACGTGCTATTTTGAAAAAAAAAAATAAATGAATGATTTCTGATGAAACATGGAGTTATTATAAATAAAATTTAATTTTAAGTATCTATATTAATATTACAAACAAATGAAAGCATATGACCGATTTTTTTTTGGTCGAGTTTCTTGAATGACGAAATTTTTTTTTGGACTTGTGTATTATTCAGCGACAGTGACGTCATATGCGTACTTTACTATAGATGTTGTTTAAGACTGGATCGCAAATGAGGAATTCTTCAGCCAATATTCCAATATGGCCAATTCTGGCCATATTTTTTTTTTCAAAAAAAATTATGGCCATTTTTTTTCCATTCTGACCAGAAAATCAGTGTTCTAACTTTTTACGACTGCTCTTTCATCTTCAGCTAAACGCTTCGTTTATAATGGCTGTTTCATAATAATAGAAACCACCAGTCCACCAGAAGAAAATGAAGTAATGGAAATGTCGGGGGCGACACTAAATTCTGAAAAAAGCAGAATTCCTGTTCTCTAGTTTAAATTATACTTAAAAAAGTCAAAATACTGGTTTAAGGGACCGTCTATGGTGTGCAGAAAAGCATAATTTGAAAAAAAAAAAAATATATATATATATGTTTTTACTCATTTTACTGAGACGTTTGGGCTGGCTATAGCCGGTATATATTAAGTGAGTTAAATGGTCATATAGTCAAGAAATAATACATTACTAGAAGTGGCTTATTCATTCTGTAGCATTTCAAATAATCGAGTAACGAACTTCAATTTGGATACAGCCCTCTAAAATAGGCTCATTTTCAAATAATTAATTTCTCTGAAACTAATCGTACGAATTTTGTGAAAATTTGGCCTAATTCAAGGGTGCAGAATTTATTTATAGTGTCGGAATTGGGTGTTGCTTAAAAAAAAAAAAGTTTGGATTTATTTTGATATGCAGATAGCCTCGTAATCAAATTTTATATGCACCATTTAAAAGTAGACTTTATTTTCAATCGTTTGATACTAGTAACTTTCTTCCAGGATCTTTTCTTTTCAGAGTTAGTAAAGGTAGTGTACTTTTTTCACGACTGTACATGAAGAAAAGACTTTAATTATTTTGAAATCAATTTGTTCGTAAACTCTGGTGATATTCATTCAATTCATCATTTTAGATAAAGATTTGCTTTGTTCCTGAATGGGGTTAAGGAGTATATGTTAACAAAAACATACACTTTTTTTCCCAAAAAGGAAAACTGCTTGAAAAATATCAGAACATTCAAGATGAATTAGCCTTATTCAATACCTTTATCAAAATACGCTGAAAAACTTATGAAAGTTACTAAATGTAAACAGTTTTAAAAATGTGCAATAAAATGATAAAACTAATAGGAGTCAAGAAATAAAGGGTGAACAAAAACTATTTGACATATTTTAAAATTTAATAAAAAAAAATCCAGTAATTGCCGTATCAGAGTGCGAGTTCAACAAAAATGCCTCGCATGATCGATTTTGTATTTAAATTAAAACATTCAGTTCCAAAATTTGCCCATAGTTGGCGCTAGACTTCAAAGTCACTAAAAAGCATAAAAACTGGAGATAAGCAGCTGCAGGCCATTTATTTTGTACAATCTACTACCATATTTCAAAGTCTGAAATGAAAAAGAGTAGAATGGCTTTTAACTTTAAACGGCGCCAAGTTAAAATGTAACAGTTTACCTTCAGTTTCCACGTTTTTTTTTTTTTTTTCCTTCTCCAGATTTGTATGTGTAGCGCCATCTATAAGCAATATTTGGAAGTATTTTTTTTATTTCCTTATAAGTTATTATTATTATTATTATTATTATTATTATTATTATGATCAGCAACATTTTCCTTCAAACCGCGCTCTCGTACGCCAATTACTTGACTTTTTATTGAATTATAAAATATGTCAAGGGCTTTTGGCCCATCTTGTATATTCAGGACCTTATATTAAATGTTCTTTCTGCAATATGTACCTATTTAATTTTCATTAAATTAATATTAGTTGAAAGTTTTAAAGTGTAACTTATTTATCAAAGGAGACTGGACTTTGACTTTTTGTGATTTAAGCGAAGATGTCAGTATTTATGAAAAAGTTGCACTAATATTAACCTAGAAAGAATAATGTAGAGAAATTTAAAATATGCTGCGTGAGAGAAATTTGTTGTGAAATATTATCGTCAGAAGAATACTTGATTTGTCGTTAAAATATAATGCAATCGTCTAAGACCATTTCCGCTAAAAGTATAGCTGGTTACTTTTTACTTTCTTCTATCTTTACAAGAAGAAAGTATTGGATTCGTGAAAAATTTCGACTTCCGGTTTTCGACGGATTTATACGTTTTAGAATGCCCAGAACACGATTTGATGGTTTTTAGAAAATGTCTGTCTGTGAGTCTGTCTGTCACTCTGTCAGTCTGTCCTTCTGTGAGTCTGTATGTGACAAAAATTTTGTGGGCGCTCTATCTCAAGAACTAATGCACGGAATTTCACAAAATTTTATATTTAGTTAGACCTTGATATAAACTGGACACGATTGGTTTTTGGTGAAAATCGCCCAGCAGGTGGTGCTGCTATGCGGCCTTTTTCACGATTTCTGCAATAGCTATATCTCAAGAACTACTGCACGGATTTTCATAAATCTTCAGATTCAGTTAGTCCAGGATATAGTTTGGTGCTGATTACTTTTTTGTGAAAATCGCCCAACAGGTGGCGCTGCTATGCTGCATTATTCATGATTATCGCAATAGCGCTAACTCAAGCAAAAATGCACGAATTTTTATCAAACTTCAGATTTAGTTAGTCCCTGATATAAATTAGTGCTGTTTAATTTTTGGTGTAAATCGCCCAACAGGTGGCGCTGCTTTGCTGCATTTTCACGATTTTCGCAAGAGCTGTATCTCAAGAACTATTGCACGGATTTTCATCAAACTTCAGATTTAGTTAGTCATTGACATGAATTGACGTATAAATTAGTGCTGTTTAATTTTTGGTGTAAATCGCTCAACAGGTGGCGTTGCTATGCTGTATTTTTTGCGATTTCCGCAATAGCTTTATCTCAAGAACTAAAGCTTAGATTTTCAACAAACTTCAGATTCAGGTATACCTTGATATCATTTAGTGCTGTTTATTTTTGGTGTAAATCGCTCAAGAGGTGGTGCTGCTATGCTACATTTTTCAGAATTTCCGCTATAGCTCTATCTCAAGAACTAATGCACGAATTTTCATCAAACTTCAAATTCAGATATACTTTGATATGAATGGGTGCTAAATGGATGTAATTTCTTGTACTATAATGATTTAATGGACGGGATTTATATAGAAGAAAGTTTTGTGATGGCCACAACATACTAGTTTTAAATAATAATTATGGTAATAAATAATTATGGTCACATTTTTCATAGAATGGATAAACAGATCACAATTAAATATATAGAATACATATCGAAACAGCGATGCACTATAATACAAGAATGAATTGCATTATCATTATTGAAATAAGGTATTATTGGTTGTTGAAGGCAATGCACATCAAAACTAGATACAGTGTGGCCCTTTTCCTTATAGAAGAATAATTCTGTGGAGATTAATTTATTCAAAGAAGTGAAATCATTTTCACGATTTCTTCACATACCCATATAAATTAGTTACAAGCACTGAAATAAACTTCCAATAAATGAAACTGCGTAACATTAAGCTTCATTACAAATCGTATAATATGAAATGTATATATTTAATAATAATATTTCTGTTCATTCGTAAAATCTTTGTAGAACTTGCCTCAGAATTTTAGCGGCACATTAATGTGCCGCGACACACCGGTTAAGAATCATTGGTGTAACTAATTAGCTACAGAAAAGATTCTTTCTTGCTTATGCAATGGAGCTTATTTGTTCCAATAAATGCATTTACATCAATTTTTATATGTTTATATTCTCCACCTAACACTATAGAATACAGTTGAACACAATTCAGATACGTTTTAAGGGATTGGACAAAATTCGTGTATTAAGCAGGATCGCCATTAAATGTGATTTGCATAATGTTGCAGGAAGTTGATATTTACACATCGATTGTCTAAAGGAACTTTAGAGGTTTAGTTTATATGTTTACGGTAGAATTTTTTTCCTTTTGCTCATATTTAGATTAAAATGTACCTGTATTAGAGTTAAAGTCATGGTTTGTTGTTATAGAACCTACTGAAATAATAACTGAAAAAATATGGATTCCAATATGACTTTATTGTCCATTGTACGTTATAACCAAAAATAAAACCTGAAAAAATAATTGTTCAGCTCATCTATTTTTTTTTTTTTTTTTTTTTTTTTTTTACACAAACAAACCAAGAATATGAAATCTTTGCAGAACAACCAGTTTTAAAATCATATTTAGTACTTGGGACAATGAGTAATCTTATAACCAGTCTCATTTTATAATGATTTCAAATTTGTCGATTCTCTCTTATGCTTTACTTATTACAATGTACCAGAGGAAAAGACAATTATCGCCAACATAGGCAGCGCAAGGTAGGAAATATAAGTGACAATAAAAAGAAAAGTACTCAGTTAAACTGATGGCATTGAACTAGTTGTATATTATTCTCTTATTTCAAAGAATAATGCCCCTTGAAAAATAAAGAAATCAACAATAAAAATAAAAATTCTGATTATAAGATATACTTTTGATACAAACTAAATACAAATTTAGAGTTTCAGTCCATCCTTTTATTTTTAGAGTAAAAATATGTGATCCAGCTACCATTAAACGGCGCTGTTTGTCTTTATGAATTTCAAATAAAAGATTATAATAATTATAGCAAATGTAAAACTTCCATTCCAATTTGTTAACTATATAGTTATTTTTCAAAAAATAATGATCATAAACCAAGTTTCATAATAAACAATTTTATTTATATAAACAGAAATAAATATAGATGTATATTTACAAAGTCATCAATAATCCTGTTCACCAAATTTGAAGCAAATTGGATAATTCTGCATGAAAAATCCAGTTATCTAAATTAAGAGGGGGATTAGTTCCATTACCCCCCCCCCCTTTATACTTAACCAATGAAACTACAAAACAAATCAAAGAAACGCCTTATCAGAATGAACCTGTATAGTACAAGAGCAGTTAAATATTTTAGGGAAGGTATTTGAGGCACCCTGAAAATTTGTGCAACACTTCTTTTGTAATGCCTGAATACAAAATCGAATGTCTGGCTGAAGGATCGTGGCACATAGCCCACCCGTGAATTTTTAAATTTCCAAAATTTTCGTTGCAAAAAAATGTCTTTGAGGCATTTTGAAATTTTAATACCTTTAAATTTAGTATTTAATGAAATAAAAAAAATAAAACCCAGGCACTTTAGTCGGCCCCAAAACTGTGTTAGACACGTATCAAGTGCTATTTTATGACTACCCAAAAAAGGTATTTGAGGCGCGCTGAGATTGAGATAGAATAATATTTCTGCTTAGAAAAAAATATTTTGAAAATGACAGACACTTGTGTTGGAACTTTCTACTTGCCAAACAACATAGAATGTTAACGCGAGACTTTTTGACAACATAACATAGTTTTAACATACAACGCGAGTGCCAGTAAAGCTGGACTTACGGTGGGTGCCTCGCTGAAGATCCATTTACTGACTTACGATACAAACAAAGCGTTAACCGGTACGCCATTTCAAAAATAAGGCATTTTTTTCAGTTTCTCAAAAACCGCGAAAAACGTAGTTTTGCGCCGATTATTCAAATGCTCCCCGCGTATTTAATCGTGTATGTCGACTTCTAAAAATAGGTAGCAGTAAATTACCTATTATTTGCACACTCACGTCTTTATTTTCATCTCAACAGACATTTTATATTCAATAAATTTATATAATTTTAAAAGTAGGGCAGAGTGTAGATGAATGAAATAATTTTCCTATTTAGACAGTAACTTTAAGTGTAACTGTGATGGGCTCTAGCAAGACCACGCTATCCATAGCAAGCATGCAGTTGTTCTGAAAATTTTGGAGCATTAATCATGAAAAGTTAAAAAAAAAAAAAAAAAAATGTGTTATTTGCGCAAAAAACGACGAAAAAAAATCACTGTTTTTCGTAAAAAAAACGCTACAAAAATGTTGTGAAATATTGAAAATTTGGCAAAAACATAGGTCAAAATATAAAGATATTATTTTACCATCCAATGCTAATCAGAAAGAAGGTTATCATAGACATTGCTACAAAAGTTTCATCGCTTTAATGAAAAAATACGGCGACGACAACACTTCAGGATATCCAATGTCCCTTCTTCTTCATTAGGTATAGTATAATTTTATTTTTATTCCTTATAATAATATATTCACAAATAGCGTAAGACATTCATAGTCCTTGACTAAAATAAATCTTGTCTATCGGATAGGATAAAAACACTCATTGTACGAACTATAGAATATATTTATGTGTACTATTTATATCTTTTACCTGTATAGTTCGCGACAATAGTTGTAGCATAAGCTCATCTATGAATTTATTACCTGCATGAATTTCAATAGTTGCCTCAATGAATGTAAAGAAATATTTTACGCCAAATTTTTTTTTAACATCATACAATTTTAAAAACTTTTAACTAGGAAGGTTTCCATAAGTGCATACCCAGAAAACTTTGGAAACTTTTATGAAAAATATTCTTTAATAAAAAACTTTGTCTACTCTTTATAGGGAACTAGTTTAAGAAAGTTTAACTTAAATAAATATACTTTTATAATTATGATTTTGTTATATACAGTAAAGCCTCGATTATCCGCGAAGCGATTTTTTTTTTTCAAGCCAACAGCAAGGAAAATACAATAAGCCCTTCTAATAAATATAAACAGAAAAATTCATGCATTCGGAAGTAATAGAAGAATATTTCTAGAGTTGGTTGCCATGTTTGAAATATCAGATATAAAGTCTTGTCTTGATTTTATTAACCAAACGAAAACACCGCAATTAAAATATTTAACAATTAAATAAGACTATTATGATAAATTCCGCGGTGCCCTTGCCACCCAATTCCGCGGATAATCGGGGCTGTACTGTACATTTATATGTACATGTAATGAAATTTAACGATCGTTTACTGACGGCTAGTACAAAATTTAAACTGATTAAAATTGCTTCAAATTCAAAGTTAAGGGCCGATTCTGAGCACTGTCAATTTGGCTTCGATAGTGTTAGTGTCGGAGACAATATGAGAAAAGTATTGTTGTCATAGAAACAACGGCTTATTTAATGTCGAAATGTATAATGAAATAGTTCTTAATCGGACAGTTACTTTTAAAGTGCACTTCAATTTATCCAGCCAGTAAAACCGTTCGAAAATTAAATAACTTCAGCAACACGCAACTTGTACATATGACATAAGCTTATAGAAAAAATAACAAAATGCTTCATTGTTTAAGTTTAAATTCATCAAGTACTGCGCATTCGAATAATTATTTAACAAGCGATTTTCAGATGCATTAAAATATTCGCGTTTGGTGAGGAAAAGTTTTGCCCGCCAAATCGCGTGCGCATTCGTCTTTCTAAATAATCGAAAATATTTTATTTTTTTAAAGGCTTTCTACTGATATTCCTCAGCTAAATTTTACCGATACTTTAAAACATACATATGTATAATAAGCATATAAGTTTAATAACCATTTTTAACTCTTTCCAACAAAGTTAAAAAATGTTTGTGAATTTGGTTTACCTGTCTGTCTGTCTTTCGGTGCTTTATCTCTAGTATATATAGTTCGATTGCCACGAAATTCATAGATGGGATTGGGTAATACTATGGCATGTTCGGTATAGAAAATGAAGTGTATAGCATATATGATACATTTACAGTGACACTAAAAAACTTCGTTACATTACGGCCTATGGAAAAAATCGTTTCCGATGTAATTTAATGATATTACACTATTTTAAACATACAGAAATTTATATATAGTACTGAGGTATACTTCACGGAACTTATTGTATAATATGGCATGCATAAAATTTATCGTTCATTTACAGGGACACACAAAATTATTTTACAACAGAAGAAATTGAACAATTAAAACCTATAAATAATAATTGCTGAAAGTGCATTTTCATTTGTGGACGCGTTTTTTAAATTGAGCTATATTTTTAAATATTGCTTGGTGTATATAAATTCTATAGATAATATACAGGGCTGCACAAAAGTTCTCAAGTACATTTCTATTCTCTGTTATATCGTGTATCAATAGATATACATCATATTTTTATCATTTAATGTTAAATATATGAAAATCATAAAAAACATATGTATACTACGATTGAGAATCTTTTTACTACTCCAAATTTTTTCGAACAACTGCATGATTGCTATGAGTCACGTCTCACTTGGTCTTGCGAGAGCCAATCGCAGTTAGATTTGTTGTGATTGCGCATGCATCCAGTTGAAATTGATCTTAAGATGCAACGCGGTTTGCGCTTTGTTTATATCGTAAGTCAGTAAATGGATCTTCAGCGAGGCACCGCAAGTCCAGCTTTACTGGCACTCGCGTGTCTGGCAAGTAGAAAGTGCCAACAAAAGTGTCTGTCATTTTCAAAATATTTTTTTCTAAACATAAATATTATTCTGTCTCAATCTCAGCGTGCCTCAAATCCCTTTTTTGGGTAGTCATAAAATGGCACTTGACACGTGTCTGGCACAGTTTTTGGGCCGACTAAAGTGTCTGGCTTTTATATTTTTTATTTCATTAAACACTACATTTGAAGGTGTTAAAATTTCAAAATGCCTCAAACATATTTTTTTGCAACGAAAGTTTTGAAAATTTAAAAATTCACGGGTGGGCTAAGTGCCATGATCCTTCAGCCTGACATTCGATTTTGTATTCAGACATTGGAAAAGAAGTGTTAGACAAATTTTTATGGTGCCTCAAATACCTACCCTAAAATGTTCAACAGCTCTCCTGCCAGTACCAAATTTGAAGGAAATCGGATATTTCTATCAAGAGTTATCGCGTTACGCACATACGCCCAGTTGACTGGGCGGGCGTACAAATTATTTTAAATGGAAGGGAGGAGGTTGTAAATGTCAATGGGTCGAAGCCCCCTGTTGAAAAAATACTAAAATGTTTTTCAGAAACAAAATTTTATCATGGGATTTTTAATATATCAAATTTGTTAAATTTCTTTATTATATTTTGTGTTGATATGTTTAAGAATTGTTTTCAACTATGTGTTCCAAATTCTTGCCCCTGTCCGGAGAATGTTCTACGCGCGCCCATGCATTCTGCTCTCACTCTTATGCACAAAAACCTCGGGATAACAGATTATCTTTTAAAATCCATCTTTCCATTAATAAAAAATAAATAATTTTTTCTTTTTTTTTTATTAATGGAAATGCGTTTGATCTTATGTATAAAGCACTGGTCACGGAGTTTATTTATGGGTCGAGAGAAAACGATGAAGATCTTTGGTTCACTGCCAGACACATATCGAGAACGATTACGTGGACGCGTTTTCAAACTTCTCTCTTGAGATTTATTGAAAATTTACCAAGTACTGACATGGCGATGATCTCATATAGATTCATCGCCGGAAAAAATAATTATTTGTCCATCAGACGATATTACGGATGAAAAACATTTTATGATGTTGTTTTGCTGACTCAAAGGATAAAAGTTTGTTCAAAAATTTAGAAAATCAATAAATAGAAAATAAATAAATCTTTTCGTGATGTGCTTCAAAAATAAATTAACTGGTGCAGTAGAAATCATTTTATTTCTTTTTTGTATTATGGAGAAAATCTTTATCTCAAACTTAGAAGAAAAGAAATTAAATTTTTCTCATAGATTGTGCGCCATATTTAAATGCATGTTTGTACGTTCAAATATTTTGGCTCTTTCATATGGGTAAAATTCCCGAATGACTGTAAAACATTAGCAGGAAATAAACAGAATAAAACCCCAGATAAGATTCTTGTATTTGAGAGCGTCTAGAAATTGAAAACACAAAATAAATAAGGGAAAATATTAGTAATTTATAGAAACCAGACGAATCGGGAACGATTAGGAAAGTAGAAGTAAACAGCAAATAGGAAACCAAGAAGAAAACAGCCAATCATAGAAGAGCATAATGAAAACAGAAGAACACAGAGTAGAAGGGGAATAAGGAAGCAAATTGGAAAATAAATAAATGAATATAAAAATAAATTATGCTAAAAGGAAACCACACACATATATAAAATAAATGGGAACACATGAAATAAAATGAAAATGAAAAAAAAAATTAAATTAAATAAAAATAAATAAATATCAATCTAATATTAATTAATATAAAAAATAAATTATATGGTAGGACTGAAATTCAGAGATATTATTGGCATTAAAGATCTTAAATTTCTAAATTTTCTATTGCGAAGCATTCTTGAGATTCCGGCCATAGTTATAATTTTCAAAATGTTCAAATTATCTTTACTGCCAATAGTATATCTGAATTGGACTTTCTAGAAAAATCTGAAAAAATTACATAGTGTTGTTCTCATGTGGATATATATGTTTACAAAATTTTTTTTGGCGGAACCTCCGTAGAACTTTAAAAAAATAATGAAAATTTCGTTTATTTGGCGATTTATCATCGGTTGGCGATGAAATGAAATTTTGAAAAATACTTTTTTATGTCGAATACTCTTTAAGATAAAAATTCTTCATATTGAACTAGTTTAAATAAATTTAATGTAAATAACTTTAGTTTTGTAAGTTTTAATTTGATTTAACTGTAGTTTTGTCGAATATATATATATATATATTGAAATTTAAATTTAAATATCAAATTTTTATGAGTTAAAATAAATTAAAAAAATTAAAATTGTTTCAATATCTCAAAATTAAGTCCAATTGAGCACTGTGGATTCAATTTTGTTGCTATGGGGACGACGAATTCTTTGATATTGAAATGTATGCAGCATTCATCATCTTGCTTTTATTTTGGAATACGCTTAAATATATGAAAGTATTTTTTATATATGAAATTGTTTTTAAAGTAATAAAATTAAATAACAAGCAACATAAATACGTAATACGAAAAAATGTATTTATTAAACTCTTTTCTTGTTTATGTATAAATTCATTAAATACTTTTTACACGCATTCTAAAAATCAATTAACAAACAATTTTCAGGTGCATTGAAATCGTTTGCATTTGGCGAAGAAAAGTACTGCTCGCCAAATCGCGTGACGCTTTCGTCTTTTCGCGCCAAATACTCGAAGGTATTTTATTTTTTTGCAGACTTTCTACTGTACTTCCGCCGCTAAATTTGACTGATCCTTTATTACATACATAAGTAATTTAATTGATATTTTTTTCAAAATATTCTGAATATGCCCAGTAAGGAGACCTTCCTTGTAAGATCTTTCGAAAGGCCTAGCGCATTTAAAAATTTTTGATGGTGTTTTAAGAAGATCTTTTAGTTCTTACTATTTCACACCAGTTTCAACGCATATTCTTTAATATTTGTGGCATTGCTGAGTTTCTGGGTATGTCGAATTTAGGAAACTCTTCCCGAGGACCAAAATAACACTGTGTTTCACATAGCTTCAGAGGTGCTTCACATAGCTTCCCGGGCCCTGTCGATGAGTATAAGGAGTAGGAAGAAAAATCTTTCTTTTCGCAGCTTTCCATTTCAGAGACACATGGAAAGTGATTATATGTGTAATCGCTTTCGTAACTCATAACTGAAATCGTTTATTTCAAATGTACTGAAGAGTAAATATTTTATTCCTTCTTTTTGGTGTCGTTATGTTGATGACGTATTCATCGTATGGGATCATGCATTACATGAACTTTATAAATTTCTAGACAGGGTCAACGACATGGATTCGCATATTAAGTTTGCTATAGATGTTCCAGAAGATAATGAATTAAATTATTTGGATTTGAGATTAATCAAAAATATGTCTAATCTAACTTCAAAACGCGCAGTATACAGTAAAATTAACTAGACAAATAATAACATTTCGTACGACAGCAATTCATCATCTATTTATATAAAATCGAAGTCTCTGTGTGTCCCTCACAATTCCGGTAGGATCGCCTCATTGAAAGGGGTTGCAGGGTTACCACAGTAGCACCAAATGTTGACCAACTTAGCGAAATATCGCCAAAATTGGCGACAAAAATAAGTTGTCATATATGAAGCCAACTTGGTGATAGCTGGCTAATTTGGCGAAATTCCCATTTAAAACCATCATAAAGGAGGCCCTCGCAATTTAATTTAAACTCCGCTCTTTTAAGATTTTTTTTCAAAATCTATGGGTGAGAATTTATAGTGTAATATACGAAAATGTACATCTTTACATCTTCCTCCCGATTCTACTAATAAAATAGCCGCCAAGAGACGACAGTGTAAGCTCCTAACTGCGCGATTTTAATGTGCTTTAGGTACTTTTCCAGTGTAGGTAGGGGTCTTGGCGAAGAAGGAAATTTGGCAACATATTTTCCGGGAACCTATCCACTGTTTCATTTTATATACACACGCATTTTTTTTCGATGTTTATACGATTTATTTAACGTAAAAAAGCCATTTACCTAATTTTATACTGAAACAGAAGTAATTTCTACATAAAAAACATCAATAATATACATATAAAATAGATTTATAAACCAACAAAAAAGCTCATCAAGTTTGTTTTCATAGCTGTTTATATGGTTTGACAACAAATCTTACTATCTGATGCCCGAACTACACCAAGCTTTTAAAAAAAACGCCAAAGCCCCTATAGTGGAAAAATACCAAATTGTCTATTATTTCGCGCTATCTGCGCTATAGCTTGTACTATATGCAAGGGAGGGGGGGGGGGGCGAAAAGTTTAAACATTAAATATTAAAGTTTCTATAAATCAGTATAAGACTAAAAAATTAAGAATAAAATAAATGCAAAATAAGAATAAACAAGAAAGAAAAATCATGTGTTAAGCATAGATTATGAAACCCTTTCCAACACTTCCTGAATGCTTTAACAAAACTTCGTTATTTAGGGAAATGAGGTAAATAAGATAACTAAGAAAACATTTTTGAAAACGGATAAAAAATTTGAAAAATTGATTTCAGAAGTTACCGTCCATAGCCAATAGTAACGTTATTACACGCCACTATTTAGCTAAAATTTATTTAAACTAAAACACTCTTAAAATTACTGAAATCATATTTCCGGATATTATCATCCATAGACGGTTAAGTATCCAATTCTTTGCGTAACCCTGTAAATAATTTTATCCATATTCTACAAACATTTCTTAGTAAACTAAATTCAGTTCAGCGTAAAAACGCATAACTCC
This sequence comes from Maratus speciosus, assembly GCA_963932465.1. NCBI lineage: Eukaryota > Metazoa > Arthropoda > Arachnida > Araneae > Salticidae > Maratus > Maratus speciosus. The sequence continues at coordinate 89,019,641 of OZ010786.1, read as the reverse complement.
TTTAAAAACCACCTTTAAGCAATTTACTCTCATACTCAGTAACCCTTAGGAATTCTTTTGGGTAGCCCTGTATATGAACTATAGCATTTATACACGCAGTATAGTATGCATAAATATAGTGAAACATAAAAATGCATATCATAATTAAAAATGCATTTCCAGCAATAATCGCTTATGTACAGTACTTCGGAGAAAAGTTTCTTGGCGAGAAAGAAGTTTGGCAACGCATTTTCTGACAACCTATTTACTGTTTCATACTCACAAGCAATTTTTTCCATATGTATACAATTTATTTAATATAAAAAAAGCTATTTATCCATTTGGCACTACTGTTAGTTATCCCGTCGACCAAAAATCTATCGCCAAAATATAAGATTAAATGCCAATAATGGTTGATTGTAAATGTCACATTCACTTGACTTTAAGAAAGTTACACGTGCTTACGTCATCAAGTGAATTTATTTCGACGTTTTATTTGTATTTTTATTAATGTTATACTAATTTATTTGTTCTTTCTTTATTTAAAATAAAAATTATGTCAATTTGTATAATTGGGCGAGTGGTTTGGCGATTTCTATCATTTGGCGAAATTGGTCGACGGGATAACGAAGTAGTACCATCCATTTTCATAAAAAAACAGGAGTAACTTTTGCACAGGTGTCATATACGCATCGGGTCCGTGATTTTTTTCTGACTCCAATTTGGCAAAAATCTCGCTTTCGAAAGCAGTTACAAGTATATTTTTAAATTATTTGCTATTATTTTGAAAAGGAAATAACAATAAATAAATAAAAGTTTAATTTATAACTATAGAACAAAACAATTTATATAATTAAAAAAAAAGAAAAGAAAGTATATAAACAATTTATTAATAAATAAAAAACAATAGCCGAATTACCATATCAGGCAAAATAACATCATTTTGGTGCCAGTTAGGAACCCCGGTGCATATATGACATCTGTGCCGAAAGTTGTATATAAAAAAATATTATACATATTTAGAAATGATTTTTACATAAACAAAAATAAAAGTTCATTAGATTTGTTTTCATAGCTGTTTATATATTTTGGCAACATATCTCACTTTCTGATGCCCGAATTGCGCCAAGCTTTTTTAAAAAATGCAAAGTGCCCTATAGCGGAAAAGTACTTAAATAAATAATTAATAATAATAAATACGGTACTTGTTAGTTATCCCATCGACCAATTTTGCCAAATTATATAAAACGCAAAACCACCCGCCAAATTATACAAATTGACCTAATTTTTATTTTAAATAACGAAAGAACAAATAAATTAGTATAACATTAATAAAAATACAAATAAAACGTTGAAATAAAAATCACTTGATGACGTAAACACGTGTTGTCAAGTGTATGTGACATTTACGATCAACCATTATTGGCATTCAATCTTACAATTTGGCGACGGTAATTTGGTCGACGGGATAACTAACAAGTACCATAAATACATGTATAAACAAAAATAAAAATCATCAGGTTTGTTTTCATAGCGGTTTATAAGTTTTGGCAACGTATCTCACTTTCTGAAGCCCGAACTGCGCCAAGCTTTTTAAAAAAACTGCGCTATAATAGAAAAGTACCTAAATAAATAAATAATCGAAGTAACCAGTTATATAAACTAAAACATTTTACTTCGAGATCAAAGCATCGTTTTTAATTTCGATTAAAAAATACAGATATCCTGGGATCACTTCAGTTGAAATATTGTTGACAGCTTAATATCTCATTCCATAAACCTAAACAAACATAAGTGAATCATTCTTCGTGAGCCGTAAAACATATTAAACTATCGAGGTAATCATTCACAAATAAGTTCTCCAACAATCTACAGACAATATTCTTATGACGTCATAGTAGGTAAAATGGTGGCGGTATCGTTTGTTTATGGTTTGCATTCACAAAGATTTTATTTTGCAATGTCTCTTTGTTACATTACTTTATTGTCATATTTATGAGCTCAGAACAAAAGCATATTTTTTCATTATTTAGTTATTAAATAATGAAAAAAATTATAAATACATGATTTGAAAAATTTAAATAATTTTCTTTCTTAATACTAAAAAATAACATTGAAGTAACGGCGGGTTTCAGTTAAATAAGTTTAACTGTTTAATTCTGTTGTAATATTCAAAATAACTGTATTTATTAGATTTCAGTAAACAACATCAGAGCCCAATTAAACTTTGAAGTTAGAGGAATTACAATGTAATTTCAGGACCTTTCTTTTGCAGAAGCTTTTTTAAATTCCACATATACATGGAAACTCTTCAGTGTTACAAATATTATTCCGAGGACTAACATAAAATCAGAAAGGTCGGCAATTTTACACAAGTTTTTGAAAAATACTTTATATCAGAAGCTTTATTAAAATTGGTTACTTCTTTGTTATAGTGGCCCACACAATTATGATTATTACAAGTTGCAACCAATTTCGCCAACGTCGTAACCAAGATCGTGAAACACACATGTATAATACCATATAATACTATTTCATTAAATCGTCTACGATAGTTTAATAGTTTTTACCTCACTTCAAGTGTGTAATTTATTTATTTTTAAAAATTAACAATCTAAATTGTCTAATACAGGGTTGGCGAGCCTATGGCACGCGTGCCGTAACTGGCACGCGGGAAGATATTTTTGGCACGCCGTTTATTGAAGTTCTAAATCAAAATTCAGTCAAATTTCCAAAATTCTGCACCCCTTCATTTTTTTTATTAATACACGAGCTTCATTGAAAATAGCTTTTGTTTTCTATAATAGGTACTTGTGTACTTGTTATATCACTGAACTTCCCACTTAGAAATATTTGACCCTTACCAACTCCCCATTTCCTCGATTTCGTTATGATGGCACCTATGATTCGCATAGAAAGAGAGAAATCTAGGAAATCAAATTATTCTTTACTGTAACAATTCTGCATAATTTAACGCGTTTTGACCTGCAGATGAGGCTTTATTTTACTTTTGCTAGAATTTGATAATTGATCTTTAATTTGTTAAAATGCAAAAGTATTAATAAAACTAATAAAGCTTGACTTTTTTCATAAGTTATGAAAAAAATAATAATTTGATTGCTATAACATTTGTAAAATGAAATGAAAACTATAATTATATTTTTCTATAATTATTTCTATAATGCGTATATTGGTATTACCCGCAGGTATGTTAGCTATTTTAATAATCTAATAATGATATATAATTTTGACACTATTATTTACTATTATTAGAATTAAACTAACTTATAATTCGCTATTTTTTTGCGGGAATGAGAGGTCGTGGGGGGGGGGGGGGGGTTCGTTGTTGGCACTCCATATTCAGTTGAAATATTTTGGAAAAATATTGGCACGTGGATGTAAAAAGGTTCGCCGACCCTGGTCTAATATATAAGTTTAAAAAAAAAAAATTGAACAAAGATTGAATAGACCGCAAAAAGCCTCAAATCCGCACAACACTTGGAACCAAACTGTGCAGATTAGTGGTCTTCCACTGTACATAGTTTTTCATAAATCTGTTTCGTTCGTAAAATGTGTTATTTTCATCTATCACTGCGGAACAAGCGAGAAAAACTCATATTCTTTCACATGAGTTGTAATATATCTTTACATCTAATTTTCCGTAATTTTGGACGGGCTACCTTTCTAGTTTAATTATAAACTTGCAGCTTGTAATTTTTATTTAAGGAGAGCTTTTGAAATCTGTTCAAGTGATCATTTACGGATAGAACTTAATACTATAAAAAATATCGCCGCAGAGAATGGATCTCCGTTTTATCTTATTAATAGGTTAATTCATGCGTTTCAAAATCATAAAAATCCCCCCCCCCCCAAGAACACCGTAACAAGGAAGAAATACAGTAAAACCTCCCTAAAACGACCACGTTCCGTTCCAATAAAAATAGGTCGTTCCGAGAGGTGGTCTCTTAATAGAGATCATGTTTAAATCTAGATTTCAATTGTTGAAAAAAGCTAACAATTAATGTTACTAAAATTTATTTTTCAGATTAGAAAAAAATATGAAAATTTAAGTATCAAAACAAAAGTTAATTACTATAGAGTTTAAAAAATGAATACATTGACGTTTACATTGATTTTACGGTTTTATCTTTTATAACATTTATTTCCAAGTACTTTCGAAGCTCAGTAAATAAATGCATTTTTTTTTAGACGGGAACAAATAATGACGATTTCATTAATTTATCTATTTCTTTGAGAGTTTCCTGACAGAATAGGGCACGGGAGTTTATTGACTGTCATTCTTAATTTGTCATCAGAGCTACATTCATTGTCTAAAAAGGCACAGAGGGGTTTAAACACTTAAAAGTTACTGGAATAAAATAAAATTCTAAACTTAGTTTAGAAGTTTGATGAATAATGCCCTCTTCGGAATTATTTTTCTAATAAAACCTTCTTCAAGCGACCAGGAAAAATAGAATTTGTTTCATTTACTTCAAAGAAATTGGTCGCTCATGGAGGGAGATCAACTGGGATAGTCTGTGAATGGAGGTAAAATTAGTATTGAGCTTGGGGATAAATTTTGTTCCATGAAAAAATGGTCGTTCAGGGAAGTTGTCGCACAGGGAAGTTTCACTGTACTGCAAAAGGAATTACATATTTGACCTTTTTGAAAAACTGCGACTTGCTCTTTTTCCATTTGAAATAAATTTGATTGGTCCCCCCCCCCCCCCCAACCCTCTCAACAAAATTGAAGGATTTACTGTCAAGGAAGGCCTCCTTATCGGGCATACTCAGAATATTAAAAAAACTAATTAAACTACTTATGTATATAATAAAGGATCAGTGAAATTTAGCGGCGAAATTACAGTAGAAAGTCTGTAAAAAAATAAAATACTTACGAGTATTTGGCGCGAAAAGACGAAAGCGTCACGCGATTTGGCGAGCAGCACTCTTCCTCGCCAAAAGCAAACGATTTCAATGCACTTGAAAATTGCTTATTAATTGATTTTTAGAATACGTGTAAATAGTATTAAATGAATTTAAACTAAAACCTTGAAAGAATTTAATAAATACATTTTTTGTATTACATATTTATGTTGCTCGTTATTTAATTTTATTACTTTAAAAATAATTTCATCTATAAAAAATATTTTCATATATTTAAGCGTATTCCAAAATAAAGGCAAGATGATGAATGCTGCATACATTTCAATAGCAAAGAAGTCGCTGTTTCCATAGCAACAAAATTGAATCGACAGTGCTCATTTGGACTTAATTTTAAGATTGAAACAATTTTAATTAATTTTAATTTTGTTTTAAGTCCTAAAATTTGATAGTTAACTTTCATTATAAATATATATATATGACAAAACTATAGTTAAATGAAACTAAAACGGACAAAACTAAAGTTAAAGGAAACTAAAACTGACAAAACTAAAGTTATTTACATTAAATTTATTTTAAAAAGTTCAATAGTAACATTTTTATCTTAAAGAGTATTTGACATAAAAAGGTATTTTTTAAAATTTTATTCCCTCGCCAAACGGTGATAAATCGCCAAATACCGAAATTTTTCAATTGCAACATTCATTTTCAAGATTTTTCAATTACATGAAAATCCGAGTACATTTACATGAGTTAGAGCGTGGACAGACAGACAGATGGAGAGACAAACCGAATTCATAAATACTTTTCAACTTTGTTGGTAAGTATTAAAAAAACATTTCCCAGTACAGTCTGATGCATCTTATATTTTAAAGAATTCAACTTCACTTCATATTAATTGAAAGTTCAACATAAAATGAAAATATACGTCTTTTCGCTGACAGATTTCAATTCAGCACCAAAATGCGGTATGTTATAGTTAATCTTCCTTAATCAGGTTCATAGCCAAATGGTGTATTTTTATAAGTGTGATTTGGCGCAATATTGATTTTAAAAATCTTTAATGGTGTTTACATTCATTTCTAAGGACAATGAAGCCTTAATGACTCAATTAATCTAATGTGGAAATAAAGAAGAAAAAAAAGCTTTTTATTTTTAATTTGTTCTCACAAACATGGATGATCCATATCATCAATAAGCTCGAGTTATTAGATCACCTTTTAAAATCCCTCTTTTCATTAATATATGTAAAATGTATGAAACTATGATCTCATGTATACCATTATAGTAAGCAACATGGAATTCATTAATGGGTAGGGAGAAGACCTGAAGATGTTTGGTTCACTGCCAACGATTACGTGGACGTTTTCAAACTATTTCCATTCGAGATTTATTGAAAAATTACCAAGTGATGATATGGCGATGATCTAATATATAGATTCCTTCCTAGAAAAATATTTATTTGCTCACCAGACAATTTTACGGGTAAATGAAGTATTCTGTGATGTTTGCTGACTATGCAGATAAAAGTTTGTAGAAGAACTTCAAAAATCGATAAACTAAAAATAAATCTACCCTATATATATAAAATCCTAATGAAACGAATTTATGAAACGGATATATGAAACGGCTGAAATGAAAAGAATTTATGTAACGATTCTTTGAAACGACTGATTAAACAAATGATTATGTTTCACGGCGATTTCTCCTAAAATATGGAATACTTTGCGGTGAAATTAACACCAAAAATCAGTATCGATCCGCAGATCTCAAAACTGGCATTAGAATTTTTAAATTCGAATTAATTTTCGAAATATAATTTTTTTTCTAATTTTAAATACATTTTTCTAACTATGGCAACTCAAGTTTTAATCATAACAGATATATTTTTTTTTCATATTTCAGAAAAGGTTACCAATTTGGCGACCAGTTAGGCCTTCCTTAAATGTATGCTAAGAAATGTATCATGCTACTTTTATTCATAATTCAATTTACCTGAACAATCTTTCGCCAAATCGAAAGATTCTGATAGAGAAATCAATTCTGACGGTATTTTTATGTTAGCGAGACGCAGGTGGTAATTCGCCAAACATTTTTCCCGTCGCATTTTTTTTATATTACATTAAATTCATTTAAAATATAATCCTTTCATTCATTTTATTTAAAATACACAACTTTCATTTAAAATTGATAGCTTTCACTTCTTTCTTAAAAAAAAAAAAAAAAAAAAAAAAAAAAAAAAAAAAAAAAAAAATTAGGCACACATGTTATCTACGCACCGGGATACCTAATTTCCGGCAAAATGGCATTATTGTGATTGGCATGGTAACCCGGCTATTGGTTGTTTATTTAATAATAAATGTTTATATACTTTTATTTCTTTTTTTAAATTATATAAATTATTTTGTTCTATAGTTATTAATTTTTTTTTTATACTTCCTTTCGAAAATAATTAAAAAAATACGGTACTACTTCGTTATTCAGTCGACCAATTTCGCCAAATTATATAAATCGCCAAACCACTCGCCAAATTATACAAATTGACATAGTTTTTATTTCAAATAACGAAAGAACAAATAAATTAGTATAACATTAATAAATATACAAATAAAACGTCGAAATAAAAATCACTTGATGACGTAAACATGTGTAACTTGCTTAAAGTCAAGTGAATGTGACATTTAAGATCAACCATTACTGGCATTTAATCTTATAGTTTGGCGATAGATTTTTGGTCGACAGGATAACTAAGTAATACTAAAAATGCATATGTAACTGGTATTAAAAAACGAGGTTTTCGCCAAATCTTCGTAAAAAAAAAAAAAAAAAAAAAAAAAAAAAAAAAAAAATCATGCCAAACCTGCGGTGTGTATATGACATCTGGCCAAATATTACCACTCGAAAAAAAAAAAAAAATCTAACTGGCGAGTTGAAAAAAAGCTATTGGCGAGATTTGCATCCGGCTATCGTAACAGCACCGAGAATTCTTTGCGACCATGACAACTTTTATGTAGTTTTATTCGAAAATTTGTTTTTGATTTTTTAATCAAAATGGAAAACTTACGGCACCATATTGGCGCGGTTATTTTCTGACGCCAATGTCATATATGGAACGGGCACTTAACTGGCGCCAAAGTATCGTTTTTTCTTGATGTGGTAAGCGGGATGTTGTTGTATATGCTGTTGATGCATTCCCCAAATTGGCATTGGAAAAAAAATCGCGCCAATATGGAGCGTATATGACATCTGTGCCAAACTTTCATATGAAATGCGAAGGGATCAGACCGTATTTCTTTATGGCCGTTGATGGCTTGAACTATTATAATATAGATGAAATGGTGGCGATAGAATAATATTTCGCGACTTATTACCTGTGCCTGGTACAGGTTATAGTACCAAACATTAAAGTACCAAAATGGCACCTAGAGTATAAAAAGCGAAGTGGTCCGCCCGGAACTGTTGATGATAGTCACATGACTTAGGCTACTGTTATAAAGATTGTTTTAAAATACCGGGAGACAAAGACTGTATACTTAATTCATTTTATTTTAGCTTCTTTTCAAATGTTTAACTGATCTTCTTTAATCAAAAACGAAAACAACCATTGGATGTCATAACAGCAACTGATTCGTCCTTGAATTTTTGCAATCAAAGGGAATTGAATGGAAACCCGTTTACAGGGAGATCTGCACAGCTTTTTTCAGTATAATTCAATCTTTTCTAATATTTTTAAAACCCATCAGATTAGCGTGTTTTTAGATTCTGCGGTGTCAGAACGGGGATTGGTGAGCGTAGCTTGCAGGGGGCAGAGCCCTCTAGTATAAAAATATAAATAGTTAAAAATACTTTTTTTTTATAAGCATTTAAGGTTTATCTTACTTTCACGATTTCAATTCATACTGCTGTTAGAAAAAAAAAAAAAAAAAAAAAAAAAAAAAAAAAAAGAAAGAAAGAAAGAAAGAAAATACGTTTTTCACAGACTGTGTCCCATATTTTAAAAGAAATTTTACACATTAAAACATTTTTGCTCTTTGATATGAGTACAGCATGAATGATTCTCTGTAAGGAATTAACAAAAAAGATACTTAAAAAAATATTTCTAAAGCATTTAAAACACTCAATGGATCTAAAAGTAAGAACATGTGCCAATAGGCACCATAGAGCATTCTAGCACTGACCTATTGAACGAAGACGCCAGTGAACTTGGAGAAGGCCACATTGAAAGGAGTTTTAACCGTTCCCACCTTCCAATTAGCTTCGTTCACGTTTAATAAAAGTGTTATTGCAAAAGTTTTGTCATTCCTTTTTCTCTCCTACGCGCTCACAGTTAAGGTAAATGGCAATAGTGTTTGCTGTAGAAAGACAGTGTCTCGTCTCCCTCTGAAACGATAAAATCTGCCTTGCTTTTCGCACAAAATTTTCTTTATTCTCTGGTGCAACCTATACATAAGCGGCAACTCCTTTGTTTGATTCCACACCTCTCTAATTATGTCTCAACAATTAACAACTCAAAATTGCAACTCTTATTTGACCCCCAAAACATCCGTTCTATGTTGTCCTGGCACAACTGTGCCGTGTAGTGCCAAATCAACAAAATTAATTATCAGTATAGACATGCAGAAAAACACCTTTGTTTGATTCCACCCCTCTCTAATTATTTCTCAACAAATATTTCTCAAATTTGCAACTCTTATTTCACCCCAAAACATCCGTTCTATGTTCTCCTGGCACAACTGTACTGTGTATAGTACCAAATCAACAAAATTAACTATCAGTATATAGACACGCAGGAAAACTCCTTTGTTTAATTCCACACTTCTCTAATTACTCCTCAATAATTATGTCTCAAATTTGCAACTCTTATTTGACCCCAAGACATCCGTTCTATGTTCTCCTTGCACAACTACGTTGTGTAGTGCAAAATAAAAAAAAAAAAAAAATATCAGTATAGACTTATGCAGAAAAACTCCTTTGTTTGATTCCATACCTCTCTAATTATTTCTCAACAATTATGTCTCAAATTTGCAACTCTTATTTGACACAAAAACATTTGTTCTATATTTTCCTGACACAACTGTGCTGTGTAGTGCCAAATCAATTAAATTAATTATCAGTATAGACTTACGCAGAAAACTCAAGATAGTCACCAAGAATCTTTTGCGCAATGCGAGTTTTTATTTTTTATCCACAGTTCTTTGTTTACAAATTAGCCTAAAAGTTCCTTTAGATGGAGTTATTGCAAATAAGCTTTATAATTAGGTTTTTGTAATTCTAAAGATAAAATTTCATATATTTTTACTGTTTTAGACTCTTGAAATGATTTATAATTGTAATACCTCATATTTTGTGTTCAAAAGGACGAATATGCTGTAATCTATTGAAAAAACGATGTGGCCTCAGCGGCTAACATGAGAAATTTCACAGTGCTGTTTCTGATGTTAGGAATCTAAACGTGACATTCAAATCAGCTCTCACGATTAAAGAGGTATTGAAGCGATTCGAAGAAACTGACGAAGGAAAAAGCTAATAAAAGAACTAAAAAGAAAAAAAGACGAATCTGAAAGAAGAACAATAAACGAGGATGTCCTCCAAAGAAAAATCATAACTGCAAGGAAAGGCGGAATGAAAGATAAAGAACATACATGGGTTGAGGCATAGCGAGATTTTCTCAATGCAGAATTCGAAATACCCATGGTAAAGCACAGAGGCGGTTGTATGAAGAAGGGAGAAGGAACATCAGTCAACAGCACAGCAAGAGGCTATGAATAGTACCTGCCGAGAAAAATAGGAATCGAAATAAACAGTATGACAGTAAAAAAGACGATGAAGAAAATTTACTAAAATGGACTTTTTAGTAGGGAAAATTTACTAAAGATAAAAGGGAATCAGAAGACGATTTTAACGCTGTCGGTTTTGAAACCATCATATGAGAGATTTTGGGACTGAATACTGAAGAAAACCATTCATCTAGAAACCGCGTTTGACAACTCACAATTAATAAGTTCGTGGTGGTTGATAGTATTGGAAATATAAGGTTTAAAATACATTACTCTTGCGTTTACGACATCGATGAAGTTGTTATGAATGATTTACAAGTCACTGTGCTCAAGATTGTCAATTCTACTAAATAAAATGCGTTATGATTGATAACAATAAGTTTTAAATAATGAAAATAATGAAAAAGTTGCAGTTTTGCGTCCCGGTTTTCTTGCTCTAAAATCCTGATAGATTGATAATTAAAAATATATATTATATGAATTAAACTGATCTACAAGATTAACTGACTGACTTTAAAAATTATGTATACTACTATCATAACGGAAAATACTGTCATAAATGATTTAGAAGTCACTCTGTTCAAGATTGTCAATTCTGCTAAATCAACATGCGTTATGTTTGCTAATAATAAGTTTTAAATAATGAAAACAAGAGAACAGTTGCAGTTTGCGTCCAAGTTTTCGTTCGCTAAAAACTTGATAGCTTAATAATTAAAAAAATATGTTCTGTGATTTAAGTTGATCTACGTTATTCGTTGAGTGGCTTTAAGAAGGCTAAATACTACTACAAATTAAAATGGATTCCAAGCATTGATGCAGCGAAAATAAAATCCTGAAAAAATTCAAATTTGTAATTTTTCTTATAATTAATGACTAAGTCAAGCTGTTCTTTTAATATTTAATGTTTCTGTAAGGCGTTAAGCTCATTGAAGTGTAAGAAGAAATCTCTAAATATTTGATCCTCTGCCAAGCATATCTGAACTGCTTACGATTCGATATTTTTTAACTTCTCTTCAGAGAATTATTGAGATCAAGAAAATTGATGAGGGGCTGATGACTCTTTAGGGAGCCATTTCTTAGAAGTATTCACTCGTTCCATAACAAATTACGTGTGGGAAAAGAATTTTATGATGTTTTTGCATATTGGAAAAATAAACTTAGAGCAATCTCTAGGAATTGTCTAACCAATCACGCATGATTTTTACATTACTTTCTTTTTTAAAAAATCTTGTAATAAATCCGTGCATGATGCACTGATTATGAACACATTTTCCAGATTAGACTCAAATGTTTTACACATTTCATTTATTCAAATTTTTAAAAACTAATACATAAAATTGAAAGTATAAAAGTCGGATGAGAGAAATATGTTTAAAGTGAAATTTTCAAAAGAGGTTAATAAGTCTTTATATCTTTTCCTGTTTTGCGTACCAATAAAATGTTTATATGTAATTGCATTGAAATCATTGAAATCTTTATTTCCAATTGCAAATTGAAACTCGATAAAATGGTACTATTGGTAACTTTAAAAATTGTAGCAAAGGATTTAGGAAATGTTATAAGTAAAAATAAAATTGCTTTTTCTACTACAAATTTTTTAATACAAGTAGTACACCTTCTTATATATCATCTAGTTCTTATAAAACGTAATAACAAATAGAAATTTCGACTACAAAATAACACGCTGAATTGTTTTGCCATTTATTATAAGAAAAATATTAAGTTTTTTCATTTGTCAATGTTATCAAAAACGGTATTTTTAAGTACATATTTGTAAACTCTCTAGTCATTAATAACTAAGTCAAGCTGTTCTTTCTATTTTATTGTTTCTGTAAGGCGTTAATCTCATTGAAGTATATATAGGGAGGTGTATGTCTTTGTTCACAGCCAGGCATATCTAAACTGATTATGATATCGTATTTTATAACATCTCTCATGAGAATAATGGAGATCAACAAGATTAACGAGGGGCTGATAAACCTTTAGAGAGTCGTTCTTTTGAAATATTCACTCTTTTCCCCCAACAAAATATGTATGGGAAAAGAATTTTATGATGTTTTTGCATACTAGATAAATAAAGTTTGCATAACTTGGGAAAAAAAATCAGTAAAAAGAAATTCTTTCTTTGTCTCAAAGTGAAAAACAAAGAATGATTTTCTAAATGAACCCTTATTTTACTGAATTATTACACATTGGAACAAAAATAATTTTTTTTCTTTGGTATGACATCTCTTTGGTGATTTTGATATACACAAAAGTTTATAATTATGGACTATAAAATAATTACTTGGTAAGGCTTTGGTTCTTACAAAATTCTGGAAAGATTAAAAGCTAATATGAGCGTTAAGGTGCATTTTTTACACAGTCATTTAGACAGATTTCCTGAAAACTTGGGTGATTATAGTAAAGAGCAGGGTGAACGGTTTCACCAGGATATCAGAATAATGGAGCAGATAAGTTACCAAGGACGTTGGGATCGCCATATGATGGCTGAGTACTGTTGGTCCTTGTCCCGAAGAGAAACATTCTAGAAAATAATACAGGGAACTTTTTCAATAGTATTTTTTAATTTATATTTCTGTTTTGCAATACCTATATCTCACTCGAAATACAATGTTACAATCTATGTAAAATGAAAAAGAAATGTCTTTACAAATTTAATGTCACTTTTTTATACCATTATCGGATTGTGGGATTTATTTCAAAAACGAGAGCCAATCTAGAAAATTTGCTATTATTTTCGTATTCAGCTGACCAAAATTACTCGAAATCCTTTGCCCAACCCCGTACCGCAGAATCACTGTTCCCTAGTGTTATTTTACTTTCTTAAAAAAAAAATCTTGTACGTAAATAAGAAGGAGATAATTTCATGCACTGACTAAGATACACTTTCAGAACTACTCAATTTTTTCTCCTTCTTTTATTTATTCAGATCGTCTCATTAAAAACTAATAATGAAAGTTGGCTACGATCAAATTTGTAAGACGGGATTAAGTAACAGCAGTTAATTAGTCTTCAATCTTCATATTGTTTGAACTATACTATCAATAACTAAGAATATACAATGATATAAACTTTAGGTTCTAAATAAAAGCTTGAAATCGATATACCGGTAATATTGTTGGAAGGTGCCACTATAATATTAAAATTTAAAAATGCAGAGAATCTGTCAACATTCTATCAAAGTTATCAATAAGAACCCTCATAGCATGCATGATCACAGTGGCGTCACTGTAAGTCACTGTTTTTACGTCACATCTGTGACCAAAATGCCACCACTCAGTGATGTCACATTGTGACTGAGATGTGAACTTCTTAGAAAACTTTAAAAAATTACAAAAATTCTTCAAAACAAGTTATTTACTGTAAAAAATATTTTTCTGGCAATTTAAAAAAATTGTGACGTCACTGTTATGTCACTGCATGTAACGCGTCGCATATGTGATAAAAAAAACTACCATATTGTAAAGTCACAGTGTGACAAAAATATGAATTTCAACAATCTTAGAGAAATTTTTTAAATAGTAGTTTAAACAGGGCGTCTTAATGTATTTGGGAGCTTGGATTGGAGTGATTTTGTGCTCATCTTACAAATTAAGTTATATTTTGTAATTTATTTATCGACATATCGGAAAAGGACTTTTAAAAACATTTTTGTTAAAAAATTTTATTATAATCAAAACTACGAAAAATCATTTGACGCAACGGCATCAATCCATTCCCCGTGCCAAATATGCAAAACCTTAATTACAAAAATAACGTTAAAATCGTGTTGTGAAAAGTCATAAAATATACAGCTATATCTACCCTATATATATAAAATCCTAATGAAACGAATTTATGTAACGATTCTATGAAACGACTGATTAAACAACTGATTATGTTTCACGGCGATTTCTCCTAAAATATGGAATACTTTGCGATGAAATTAACACCAAAAGTCCGTATTGGCCCACAGATCTCAAAATTGGTATTAGAATTTTTAAATTCGAATTAGCTTTCGAAATATTAATTTTTTTTCCAAATTTTAAATACTTTTTTCTAATGATGGCAACTCAAATTTTAATAATAATGAATATTTTTTCATATTTCAGAAAAGATTATTATTTTAAACTAATTTGGCGACCAGTTTGGCCTCCGTTAAATGTATGCTAAGAAATGTATCATGTTAGTTTTATTCATAATTCAATTTACTTGAACAATCTTTTGCCAAATCAAAACATTGTGATAGAGAAATCAAGAACTCGGTATTTTTATGTTAGCGAGACGCAGGTGACAAATCGCCAAACATTTTTCCCGTCGCATTTTTTTTATATTTCATTAATTTTATTTAAAATATAATCCTTTCATTCATTTTATTTAAAATACAAAACTTTCATTTAAAACTGAAACAGTTAAAATTGATTTCTTTAACTTCTTTCTCTTAAAAAAAAAAAAAAAAAAACGAAAAGTAAAATATTAGGCACAGATGTCATATACGCATCGGGGTACCTAATTAGCGCCAAAATGGCATTATTTTGATTGACATGGTAACCCGGCTATTGTTGTTCATTTAATAATAAATGTTTTTTACTTTTATTTCTTTTTTAAAATTATATAAATTATTTAGTTCTATAGTTATCAATTATTTTTTTTTTGTTATTTTCTTTTGAAAATAATAGAAACTAATTAAAAAATACGGTACTACTTAGTTATTCCATCGACCAATTTCGCCAAATTATATAAATCGCCAAACCACTCGCCAAATTATACAAACTGGCATAATTTTTATTTTAAATAACGGAAGAACAAATAAATTAGTATAACATTAATAAATATACAAATAAAACGTCGAAATAAAAATAACTTGATGACGTAAACTCGTGTACTTGCTTAAAATCAAGTGAATGTGACATTTACGATCAACCATTATTGGCATTTGATCTTAAAGTTTGATGGTAGATTTTTTGTCGACGGGATAACTAAGTAGTACCAAAAATACATATGTAATTGGTAGTCGAAAACGAGGTTTTTGCCAAATTTTCGTAAAAAATAAATAAAAATCTCACCAAATATATAAATCTCGCCAAACCTGCGGTTCGTATACGACATCTGGTGAAATATTAAATAATGCAGCAAAACATGACATTTAATTTCAACTTCAAATCAATGTTTTAATTTACTACTCGAAAAAAAAATGCTAACTGGCGAGTTGAAAAAAAGCTATTGGCGAGATTTTCACGCGGCTAGCGTAACAGTGCCAAGAATTATTTGCGACCAAGGCAACGTTTATGTAGTTTTATTCGAAAAATTTTTTTTTTTCATTTGTTAATCAAAATGGAAAACTTTCGACACAGATGTCATATACGGCCCCATATTGGCGCGATTTTTTTCTGACGTCAATGTCATATACGCAACGGGTACTTAACTGGCGCCAAAGTATCGTTATTTTGCATGAAATTGTAAGCCAGATGTTGTTGTTTATGCTGTTGATGCTTTCTCCAAATTGGAGTCGGAAAAAAATCGCGCCAATATGGGGACATATATGACATCTGTGCCAAACTTTCATATGAAAGGCGAAGGGATCAGACTGTATTTGTTTATGGCAATTGATAGCTTGAACTATTATAATATAGATGAAATAATGGTGATAGAATAATATTTGGCGACTTATCACCTGTGCCTGGCTAACATTAAAGTACCAAAATGGCACCCAGAGTATAAAATGCGAAGTGGTCCGCCCGGAACTGTTGATGATAGTCACATGACTTAGGCTATTGTTATAGAGATTGTTTTAAAATACCGAGAGATAAAGACTCTGTATACTTAATTCATTTTATTTTAGCTTCTTTTCAAATGTTTAACTTATCCTCTTTAATCAAAAACGAAAAAAACCATTGGATGTCTTAACAACAACTGATTCGGCCTTAAATTTTTGCAATCAAAGCGAATTGAATGAAAACCCGTTTACAGGGAGATCTGCACAGCTTTTTTCAGTATAATTCAATCTTCTCTAATATTTTTAAAACCGATCAGATTAGCGTGTTTTTACATTCTGCGGTGTCTGAACGGGGGTGGGGGGTGGGGGGGATTGGCGAGCGTAGCTGGCAGGGGTAAGAGCCCCCTAGTATTATATAAAATTTGTACAATTATAAAACTGTTTTAATAATTTTAAATATTATTGTATTGACTGCGGAAATTGCACTAAAAAGTATACAGCAGATCCATGTGAAATATAGATAATAATACTGCATAATCAATATAACTTAATTTTAATCGATTAATACTATAATGTATAATATTTAAGTTGACATTATTTGTTGTTTTATTTCTTTAAATTCGCCTTTTACATTTTATGTTAATTTTTTCCTTTTGCTACTTTAAGACGCTTTTCAGGAAATATTTTTAAATGCTCAGCACTGAGCAATTTTCTGACACATTCAAGGGCTTATTCTTAAACTATACAGATGATGAAATTGGCAACCGTAACTATTTAAAAAAAAAGGAGTCGAATAGTGATTTCGTTTTTCAATAAATGTCTTGCATCTTAACACTTTCACAACATTATCACTGTAGTCACATATTCGTCACAAAGTTAATGACAAAATCGTCCCAAATTTCACAATTTTCACAAAATTGTCACAATGGAACTTCACAACATTGTCACTGTCGTCACAGAATCATCACAGTGTTAATGACAATTTCGTCACAAATGGCACATATTTCACAAATTGGTCACAATGTGACTTCAAAGCATTGTCGCTTTCGTTACAGGTTTGTCACAAAGTTAATGCCAAAATAGTCACAAATGACACACTTTTCACAAATTTGTCACACCGTGACTTCACAAAGTTGTCACAATGTGACGTCAATAACGAGCTCTAAAACGGCCATAACGACTTCACATTCTAGTCACTATGACTTCACATCGACGTTACGTGACGTCACATCGACGGTCATAAAGTCACAGTGTGATTTCAAAACGACGTCGCCGTGATGTCACCATGCCTTTACGGGTAAATCTTTTTATTTTTACACTCTTGTATTTAACTCAACCTAGTTTTTGTATGTAAAGACAAAATTTTGCAATCGATTTTTAATCCGCTTCCTGATATGATAGAAATATAAAAATTATGTACAAAGGTGTGTTTCTTAGGAAAATACAACATTTTAATATTTTTACAACTTAATTATAAATTAATACATTAATTTTAAGTCTTTTTTTTTTGTTAACCCGCTTCAGGCGATAAATCGCCTAATAGTCTCTGTAATGCGTTACAATTCTATGGGAGTTCAAAAAACAATGGTTTTAAATGTGCGCCAAAAATCGATCGGCAAAATATGCCAAATGACTGACATAAACTACAGCAATAATTTTTTTAATGTCTATAAAGTAGAAAATAAATTATAAATAAAAAATCAAGAGCGTAGTACTTAAAAAAAAAAAAACCCGCTTTTATCAATTAATAGCCTAGTATTGATTAATTTACGATTAAACGTTGAGAAATCAATTTAAAAATCCCAAAAATATAGTTTAAATAATGTTTTTTTCATTTTCTGTTGAAAAGTAACAGATCAAAATTTATAAATTTTTTAATAAATTCCTTTGATTACGCAAATGTAAAAGAAACAGTGAATTTATCATAACCGAGTTCAGTGCTCACGCCAAATTAACGTATTGTAACGGAAAGGGGAAAACATGTATCGCAGTCGCGATTTTCAAGATGAGCATTGAGTGCTTTAAAAAAGTGTTTTTCAAAATACCATTTTCACTTTAATACTTATTTACTCTAAACAATTTTAATACAAGAGTTAAAATCTATCTGTTCATCTAAAATTCAGTAATAAATGAAAGTTTTCATTACGAAAGAAAAAAGTGGATTTTTTTTAATTATATTTATTATATTGAAAAATACTTTCAACTTTTTACCCTTTTTTCAATCATTCCTAAATATTTTTTTCAAAGTCCGTATTTGTAATCTCTCTAGTCGTTAATGACGAAATTAAACTATATTTTTCATTTTACTGCCCATGTAAGATTTTAGATTTTAGGAAAGATGCCTAAATCTTTGGTCCATTGCCAGGCATTGCTAAACTAATTACGATGCCATATTTTTTAACTTTTGGCCTGAAAATTATAGACATCGAGAAGATTAATGAGGAGTTAATTAAACCCTTAAGCGAGTTGTTGTAAGAAATATCCACTCTTCCCATAAATATGCGCATGGAGAGTTTTATGTTTTTACAGGCTAGAAAAATAAAATTTGCAAAACTTGGAAACAAAACAACTTTTTTCTTTGTCTTGAAGAATAAACAAGTTGGAAATTGCTCGTCAAACGTGGCAAATGAGGTGCGTTCGTTCTATAACTAGTTTTATAATTATTTTTTGCACCCCATATTGTACTGAATGTATAATTTTTTGCACTTCATAAAGTGCATAGTCTGATACATCATTAAAATGCACTTGCAATAATTTTTCCCATTGGCCGTAATGTAAAGAAAAACTTTTGACTGTCCCTGTAATTAAACTATACATCCGATTTTCCTAAAATTTGAAATGGCTCGACAAAATTTCAACAATTATATCTTTAAAATTTCAGATCATTCGGAAGGCTCTAATATCATTAAAATGCACTTGCAATAATTTTTCCCATTGGCCGTAATGTAAAGAAAAACTTTTGACTGTCCCTGTAATTAAACTATACATCCGATTTTCATAAAATTTGAAATGGCTCGACAAAATTTTGCAACAATCATATATTTGAAATTTCAGACCATTCGGTTGGGTAGTTTTTGCTCTGTTACATGCGGACAGACGGACAGACGGACGGACTGAACGACGACTATAGGTGCTACGTATTTATATAATTACGAACGCACCTAAAAAGGCAGAATGTATACGGTGTATAACTGCGTATACCCTCCACTACACCCCTGAATGACAGTTCATGAATTTTATATATATATATATATATAATTTACCGCTTCTAAATTGGAGATTCGGTTCCTTTATTCTTCGAGTTTGTTAGTTTTTAGGGTTCCGTACTTAAAAAGTAATAATTTTTCCCATTGGCCGTAATGTAAAGAAAAACTTTTGACTGTCCCTGTAATTAAACTATACATCCGATTTTCATAAAATTTGAAATGGCTCGACAAAATTTTGCAACAATCATATATTTGAAATTTCAGACCATTCGGTTGGGTAGTTTTTGCTCTGTTACATGCGGACAGACGGACGGACAGACGGACGGACGGACTGAACGACGACTATAGGTGCTACGTATTTATATAATTACGAACGCACCTAAAAAATGATAACGATTGTCTGAACAACTTATCTCAAACTTTTATTCTCGCCGGTAGAATAAAAGTGTTGCAACCCACCTAACATATGTTTTATATGTTAGGTGGGTAGCAACACACTGTACTTTATTTAATAGTGTAAATAAAAGCAATATTATCATGAATTTAATTAAAACAGTTGCATAACAAAAAAACAACAAAAAAAAAACAATACATATAACAATGGAAGCCGTATTAGCAACATATTGTTTCCAATATGGTTACCTGTCAGTTTTTTCCCCCCAAGTCAAATAAACATATTTTCAACGAGTAATTATATTTAGGGAAATATGTCTGATTTTATGCGCTACGTAGTTTATTTCATTTATTAAATAAAATTTCTGGTTAAAAATGTATATAGGAAGGGTGGCTAAAGTAGCCAGTGAGGGCAAAAGGGCCATTTGAGTTTTGTTTCGCCGCCACACAGGAACTGGGTGAAATAGACGTCACGGTAGCACTATTGTCTGTGATTTTGAAGCGGAAGGCTACATCTTTCTACTTTTGAACTCATTTTATTGTTTTTTCGCATTTTTGATTTTAGGCAAGTGGTACAATTTCTTGATTATAGCTAACTAATATGTAGTGTTATAACAATTTGCTCTTATGCCGTTTGATCAGTGTGAATTAACCTTTTAAATGATGTGTGTTTGAATACGATATAAGTCATGTAAATTAGATGCTAGACCGCAGTTTTTATAATGACGTCATTCTGGATAAAGTGGTCACAAAGAGCCGGAAACGATTTTTTATTCGTCTTTCATAACAAAATACCACTCAGAAGTATTTTCTGTGAAATGAAGAAGACAGGTATGGGGCAATAACTTTCAGCAGAGAAAGCCTTATTCTCGACATTTGCAGTCTGCATGTCTGCTGGAAGCACTTGTATCTCTTCATTTGTCACATTCCCAAGGCAAAAAAAGAAAGGCAGAGCTTGCAGATGAAACTCTCCCTGGTTCTGTGTTTACTTCTAATCCCAGTGGCTGGATGCAATCAGATATATTTATCAAATGGTTTGCCTATTTTTTAAAATATGCCAAGTCTTCAGCGGAAGATCCAGAATTTAACTTTGGATGGTCATGCCACCCATACTAAGATCGTGACCTTTATTAAAAAGGCCTGAGAAAATTAAACAACAGTGGTGTTTGCCTTCCCAACGTACCTATAAGTTGCAATCCTTAAATGTGTCCATTATGGACCCCTTTAATGCTTATTACTTTCAAATTTGTGAGAAGTTTCTGTGGAACAATCCTGGAAGGATCACAACACAGTTTCAAATTAGTATAATTTTTGGTGAAGCCTTTTTGCGTGCAGCTGTTCCTGCAACGATCAATGATTTGTGGATGTGCGGTATTATTCCTTTTGATCCCGATGTGTTTTTTGATGCTGTTTTTTTAGCTTCATTGATACCGGACATTTCCATGAACTCTCAGTACAATGATCTAAATGTTGCTAAAGTCGAATCAAACTGTAAAAACACTCTCGTTGAACATGCAGACGGACTAATTTCAATGAGTCTACTCAAACTCGAGAGACAATGAAGGATGGATTAGATGTTTCAAATGTAAGAAGCGGTCTCATGAGGAGTGTACCGCTTGTGATGAAGAAGCTGATGAGTTTGAGTGCGAATTTTGAAAGTAGGCTTTTCGCGTAATCCTATATTGAAAGCGACTATTGATACTTATTAGTGTTTACTTTATCTTGTAGCGATTTAATAGTTACAAAACGTACTTATTCTTAATGTGCGTTACTTTAGCTTGTGTTGATTAAATATACATCCTGAATCAATGGGATTTGTTCATTTACCTATGCCGGCCATTTTACCCAGCCTAGGCGGGCAAAGAGGCCATTTTGTAGTTTTTCTTTTAAAGTAACGTGTACATTTTAAAATTAAAGTTATTATAGCTACTGTTGGTATTTGTTTCTAGCACTTCACTGATTAAAACGTTATCATCTATTTATATAAAATCCAAGTCTCTGTGTGTCCCTCACGATTCCGGTAGGACCGCTTCATTGAAATGAGTAATTGTTGAAAAAAGCTAATGCAGGGTTACCACAGTAGCGCCAAATGTTAGCCAACTTGGTGATAGCTGGCTAATTTGGCGAAATTCCCATTTAAAACCATTAATCTTTCATAAAGGAGGTCACCGAAATTTAATTTAAACTCCGCTCTTTTAAGATATTTTTCAAAATCTATGAGTGAGAATTTAAAGTACATCTTTACATCTTCCTCCCAATGCTACTAATAAAATAACCGCCAATAGACGACGCTGTACTGTGTGAGCTCCTAACTGCGCGATTTTAATGTGCTTTAGGTACTTTTGCAGTATAGGTGCCTTGGCGAAAAAGGAAATTTGGCAACATATTTTCCGGGAACCTATCCACTGCTTCATTTTATATACACACGCATTTTTTTCGATATTTATACGATTTAATATAAAAAAGACGTTTCTCTAATTTTATAAATAAACAGATGTGATTAGTACATAAAAACATCAATAATATACATATAAAATAAACATATAAAACAAACAAACACGCTCATGAAGTTTGTTTTCATAGCTGTTTATATGATTTGAAAACAAATCTCGATATTTTTTCGTTATACGGACACCATGCCAAAATGTATGCTAATGCGTCAGTTATTTCAAAATGCTAAAAGATATTTTTAATTTTATGCCAACAGTTTAATATGAGTTTTATTTTATTGCTTTATTTTATAACAGTTATTTGTTCACTTATTTTAAGTATATAATTGTGATTTAATGAAATAGTTCGTAAAAGTCTGGAATTTTCAAATGTTATATTTTTTAAATGCTCACTTTAGTATCGACAATGTTTTTTCTTTTATTTTTCAAATGCTTCAATTCACGTGATTTTCATTTTGCGCCATCTATTACGCTTGGCGACAAAGGTATCCGTATAACGGAAATGAACCCAAATCTTACTTTTTGATGCCCAAATTACACCAAGCTTTTTTTTAAAAAAACGCCAAAGCTCCTACAGTGGAAAAGTACTAAACTGTCTATTATTTTGCGCTATCTGTGTTATAGTTTGTACTACATGTAAGGGGTGTGGAGCGAAGAGTTTAAAAATTAAATATTAAATTTCGGCACAGATGTCATATATTGGCGCGATTTTTTCTGACGCCAATGTCATATACACAACGTGTACTTAACTTAAAGCGTCGTTATTTTGCTTGATATGGTAACCCGGATGTTGTTGTTTATGCTGTTGATGTTTTCGCCAAATTGGCGTATATGACAACTGTTCCAAAGTTTCTATAAAGCAGTATAAGACTAAAAAATTAAGAATAAAATAAATGCAGAATAAGACTAAAGAAGAAAGAAAAATCATGCGTTAAGCATAGAATATGAAACACTTTCCAACACATCCTGAATGCTTTAACAAAACTTCGCTATTCGAGGAAATAAGATAACTAAGTAAACATTTTAGAAGACGCATAAAAAATTTTTAAAATTGATTTCAGCAGTTACCGTCCATAGCCAATAGTATCGTTATTACATGCCACTATTTAGCCAAAATTTAATTTAAACTACTCTTAAAACTACTGAAATCACATTTCCAGATATTATCATCCATAGACGGTTATGTATCCAATTCTTTGCGTGACCCTGTATATTATTTTATCTATATTCTACAAACATTTCTTAGTAAACTAAATGTAGTTTAGCGTAAAAACGCATAACTCCTTTAAAAACCACCTTTAAGCAATTTACTCTCATACTCAGTAACCCTAACGAATTCTTTTGTGTAGCCCTGCATATGAACTGTAGCATTTATACACACAGTATAGTATGCATAAATGTAGTGAAACATAAAAGCGCATATCATGATTAAAAATGCATTTCTAGCAATCATTGCTTATGTACAAAACTTAGGAGAAAAGTTGCTTGGCGGGAAAGAAGTTTGCCAACGTATTTTCTGACAACCTATTTACTGCTTCATACTCACAAGCAATTTTTTCCATATGTATGCAATTTATTTAGGTAGTTGTTAGCTATCCCGTCGACCAGTTTTGCCAAATTATATAAATCGCCAAACCACTCGCCAAATTTTACAAATTGACATAATTTTTATTTTAAACAACGAAAGATCAATTAAATTAGCAAAACATTAATAAAAATACAAATATAACGTCGAATTAAAAATCACTTGATGACGTAAGAAACACATGATCATGTTTAATGTCAACCATTATTGGCATTTAATCTTACAATTTGGCGACAGTAATTTGGCCGACGGGATAATTAACAAGTACCTTTATTTAATGTAAAAAAAGCTATTTACCCATTTTTTAATTATTTTTTTTACCCATTTTTTAACAGAAGTAATTTTCGCACAGATGTCATATCCGCCCCATATTGGCGTCATTTTTTTTCCGACGCCAATTTGGCGAAAACATCAACAGCATAAACAACAACATCCGGGTTACCATATCAAGCAAAATAACGACACTTTGGCGAGAGTTAAGTACCCGGTGTGTATATGACATTGGCGTCAGGAAAAAAAATCGTGCCAATAAAAGGCGAATATGACATCTGTGCCGTAATTTTTGCACAGATGTCATATACGTATCGGGGTTGGCGTGATTTTTCTCTGACGCCAATTTGGCAGAAATCTCGCTTTCGAATACCAGTTACTTATATATTTTTAAATTATTTGCTATCATTTTGAAAAGGAAATAACTATAAATAAATAAAAGTTTGAATAATAGCTATAGAACAAAACAGTTTATATAATTAAAAACAGAAAATAAAAGTAAATAAACAATTTATTAATAAATAAAAAACAATAGCCGGGTTACCATGGCAGGCAAAATAACACCATTTTGGCGCCAGTTAGGTATCCCGGTTCATATCTGAAAACTGTGCCGTAATTTGTATATAAAAAAATATTATATATATTTAGAAACGACTTTTTTTATGGGTACAGATGTCATATTCGCCCCATATTGGCGCGATTTTATTCGGTTGCCAATTTGGCGAAAACATCAACAGCATAAATAACATAATCTGGGTTACCACATCAAACAAAATAACGACACTTTGACGCAAGTTAAGTACCTGTTGCCTATATGATATTGGCGACAGAAAAAAATCGCGCCAATATGGGGCGAATATGACATCTGTTCCTTTTTATGTATATAAGTGCATATATAAACAAAAATAAAAGTTCATTAGATTTGTTTTTATAGCTGTTTATATATTTTGGCAACATATTTCACTTTAATGATGCCCGAATTGCGCCAAGCTTTTTTTAAAAATGCGCTATAATGGAAAAATACCTAAATAAATAATTAACAGAAATAACCAATTATAGAAACTAAAACTTTTTATTTCGAGATCAAAGCATTGTTTTTAATTTCAATTAAAAATACATATATCCTTGGATAACTTTAGTTGAAATTAGGTTCACAGCTTAATATATCATTCCATAAACCTAAACAAACACAAGTGATTCATTCATCGTGAAACTTAAAAAAATTTTAAATCATTGAGGTAATCATTCACAAAGTAAGTTCTCCAACAATCAATAGATAAAATTCTAATGACATCATAGTAGGTAAAATGGTGGCGGTATCGTTTGTTTATGGTTTGAAATCACAAAGTGTGTTATTATCACAAAGATTTAATTTTGCAATGTCTCTTAGTTAGATTATTTTATTGTCATATTTATGAGATCAGAACAAAAGCATATTTTTTCATTATTTAGTTATTAAAGACGGAAAAAAATTATAAATGCATGATTAGAAAAAATTAAATAATTTTCTTACTTAATAGTAAAAAATAACATCGGGAAGTAACAGCGGGTTTAAATTAAATAAGTTTAACTGTTTAATTCTGTTGTAATATTCAAAACTAGCGAACTTGCCCGGCGTTGCCCGGGTACATAAAAAAAACAGCAGGAATTACGAAAAAGCTCTGAAAATCACAATAAGATATCGTGAAAAAATTTTAAATCGCTTCTCAAATTTTTAAAAGAGAAAAATATATATATATATTGTGTTCGAAAATTGCAAGTTGATTCCCTTCACTAATGTGGAAAAATAGTAGCAAATCGCTAAAATGCACTAAAAATCACATACAAAATTCCCGAAAAATTCGAAAATTGCTATACGAAATCCGAATAAACTTTATTGAAATGAAGGCAGAATGTACTTTAGGTCAAAAATGGAATGTCAAAAAAATTGCAGCATATCGCGAAGAAACGTAAAAATCGCATTAAAAATCACAAAAAGTTCAAAATTTACTATAATTGGATAAAAGTTTCAAATCTAATTCCTTTGACCTGTGGGCTCTCTTAAAATTTATGTTTTGGAAATCATGCTAAGCATTAGATCATGTTACTTTTATTCGTAATTAATTTACTTGGACTCCCTTAAATATAATTAATATAATCCCTTAAGTTAATATTAGTTTTTGTTGCATTAAAATATCGCAATTTGTTGATTTTCTGTAAGCAAGTAAACCCTATTGTTTTACAGTGGAAGTCTATGGGAATTTGGCGAAATATTAGAAATGTGGCCAAGTTGGCAACTGATTTTGGTCGCCAAATTTGGCGTTATTTGGCGACAGAACTGGATCCCCCTACGGTAACCCCCCTTATAGATATGGGGATGCATGTTCAATAATCGCATAAAAAAATTCGCTTACAAAATTTACTATATTGGCTTAACAGAAGCAAACCGTATTCTTTTTCTTAATGCGGAAAAATCGAATTAATATAATCCCTTAAGTTAATATTAGTTTTTGCTGCATTAAAATATCGCAATTTGTTGATTTTCTGTAAGCAAGTAAACCCTATTGTTTTACAGTGGAAGTCTATGGGAATTTGGCGAAATATTAGAGATATCGCCAAGTTGGCGTCACTTTTGGCGACTCTTTTTTGTCGCCAAATTTGGCAATATACCGCCAAGTTGGCGACAAACTTGGCTGCATTTGGCGACAGAATTATGTCCCTCTACGGTAACCTCCTTATAGGTATGGAAATGCATTAAATACCGTTCAATAATTGCATAAAAAATTCGCTAAAAATTCGAAAATCGCTGCACGAATTCCGAATAAACTTTTTTGAAAAGAGAACAAAATTTACTATATTGGGTTAAAAGAAAGAAATCATATTCTTCTCACTTATATGAAAAAATCACCTCGAAACATAAAATAGCGCTAAAAATCGCATAAAAAATCGCCTAAAACAAAATCTAATCAAAAAATCGAAAATCGGGCTTCGAGGTGCAAAACTTCATATATAGACGTACCTTTTCCCCAAATTTTGTAGCTCTACGTGCAGTGGTCTCTTCAGAAGGCCTTCGACACACTCACTCACTCACACACAAACTTCTTTCTTTATTATTATTGATAACTGTATTTATTAGATTTCAGTAAACAACATCAGGGCCCGATTAAACTTTGAAGTTAGAGGAATTACAATGTCATTTCAGGACCTTTCTTTTAGAGAAGCTTTTCTAAAATTCATATATACATGGAAACGCTTCAGTGTTAGAAAGATTATTCTTATGACTGACATAACATGAGAACGGCCTGCAATTTTACGCAAGTTTTTGAAAACTATTTTATATCACAAATTTTGCTAAAAACTGGTTACTTTTTTGTTATAGCGGCCCACACTATTAGAATTATGACAAGTTGCAGCCAATTTCGCAAAAGTCGTAACCAAGATCGTGAAGCACACACATATAATACCATATAATACCATTTCATGAAATCGTATACGATAATTTAATAGTTTTTACCTTACTTCAAGTGTAAAATTTATTCATTTTTAAGGCTTAACAATCTAAATTGTCCAATATATGAATTTAAAAAAATGTAAACAAAGATTAAATAGACATGACCGCAAAAAGCCTCAAACCTGCATAACACTTGGAACCAAACTGTGCAGATTAGTGGTCTTCTACTGTACACAGTTTTTCATAAATGTGTTTCGTTCTTTAAATGTGTTATTTTCATCTATCACTGCGGAACAAGCGAGAAAACTCATATTCTTGCACATGAGTTATATATCTTTATATCTAAATTTCCGTCATTTTTGACGGAAATTTAGATACGGGCTTTTTGACGGGCTACCTTTCTAGTAAAATATATAATACGTGAATTATCACATTGCTAACGAAGCGTAGAACCAACAATGCGAAAAAGGTCTAAGCCGGGAATCGAACCCGGAACCCTTGGAATAGCGCTCCAAGTACTCTACCCTTTAAACTACGAGGACGATGCCCAGCTTATTTTTTTCCACATATGTTGGCAAGGCTTCAACTGCAGCACAAGATGAAGTAGTCTTCATGAGCACACAATCTTGCGGCGAAACATGAGACGCAAACGAACACAGCATCGGTGAACACACATATAACTTTTATTTAATTTTTCAATTAATTTTCAGCAGTGAAATTACGCTCGAAATTATTGAATATATAATATATGTGTGTGTGTGTGTGTATCCAGTAATATATAATATTACATAATATATTCAATAATTTCGAGCGTAACTTCACTGCTGAAAATCAATGGAAAGATTAATTAAAAATTATAGGTATCATTAAAAATTCATCAAAACTTAGAGTGGCCCCTTTACCTTTCCTTCTCCTATAACATTTATTGTATCGAAAAATGTTTGACTAAATCGAAAAATGTTTGAAAATCGTTTGACTTTTACCCATTTGTTAATCAACCCTAAATCTTTTTTTCAAAGTTTGTATTTGTAATTTCTCTAGCCATTAATAAAAATATTAAACTATATTTTCCATTTTACTGCCCATGTAAGACTTTACATTTTAGGAAATAAGCCTAAATCTTTGGTCCACTGCCAGTAGGCATAGCTAAACTAATTACGATGCCATATTTTTGTAACTTTTCCACTGAGAATTATTGAGATCGAGAAGATTAATGAGGAGTTGATGACCCTTAAGTGAGTAGCTCTAAGAAATATCCTCTCTACCCATAAAAATGCCCGCATGAAAAAAAAAAAAAAGAGTTATGATGTTTTCACAGGCTGGAAAAATAAAATTTTGGGAGCTTGGAAAACCCCATAAAAACAACTTTTTTTCTTTGTCCTGAAGATAAAAAGAAGACAATGATTGCCTAAACAATCTATCCTCAACTTTTTATTCTCGCCACTACAAAACATATGTTTGATATGTTAGGTGGGCCGCAACACACTATACTTTATTTAATAGTGTAAATAAAAGCAAATAATCATGAAGTTAACTAAAATAGTTCCATAACAAAACAACATAACAATAAAAACCATATTAGTAACATATAGTTGTTAATACTATTACCTGTCAGTTTTTTTCCTCCCAAGTCCAATAAACATATTTTCAACGAGAAATTATATTTAGTGAAATATGTCCGATTTTTAAACGGGTACTTGGTACAGTCGTGGGAAAAAAAAAGTAAACACCCCCTACTAACTCCTCAACAAATTATCGTAGACGAATGTTACTGGTACCGAACGATTGGAAATAAAGTCTACTTTTAAATGACGTATATAAAAGTTGCTTAGGGGGCCATCTACATATTAAAACGAATCCAAACTTCATTTTTTTCAATGGCAATACCCAAATTTAATGAGATTTTTCAAATTTTTGGTTCAAACTATATCTAGACACCAAATTTCAAGTCATTTGAATGATAAGTTTTTGAATTATAAACATTCAAAATTTAGTGCTTCTAATGTTAAATTACATTTTTATATTTTTATTTATAACTTCTGAAATTATTATCCTAATGTTTTAATTTTTTGTGTAGCAATAATACTAATATACCCAAACATAAATACGTTGAATTTGCAATTTTTATAATTTTCTGATATGAATTATGAATTGTGAAATTAATATTAAAAAAAATATGAATTGCAACCTACAATTTTTTTGATGGATTCAGATTTATAATGTCCTGCTTTATGGAAATCCAAAATTTCACTTTTTTCTTCCAAGTAGTTTTCAAATTATGCTTAAAAAACGGCAAAATGGTGGTTTAAGGGGCCGTCTATGATAGAAGTGACTAGATATTTTGAAATTTCTTATGCTATCCTGTAATCAAATAGGATGAATTGGCTGCTTAAGGTGCCTTGATCAAAAAGGGAGCTCTCTCGGTTAACTATCGAGTACCGAACTTCAATTTGGATACAACCCTTAAAATACACTCGTTTTAAAATAATTAATTTCTCGGAAACTTATGCTACGAATTCCATAAAAATTTGTTTTTAGACTAATTGAAGTGTGTAGAGTTCATTTATGCTGTCAGAATTGTGTACTGCTATTGACAAAAAAACAAAGTTATGGTTCGTTTTAATATGTAGCTGACCCCCTAAGGAAATTTTATATACATCGTTTAAAAGTAAACTATTTCCAATCATTCGGTATCAGTACCTTTCTTCTACGATAATTTGTTGAGGAGTTAGTAAGGGATGTTTACTTTTTTTTTTTTTTTTCCACGACTGTACATTTCAATCATTAAATAAAATTTCTGTTTCGAAATATATATGTTTGACATGAAAAGAATTGGAAAATTGGCTACCTAATAAGTATAACACGTAAAATAATAATACAGAATTTCCCAGTGTTAATAATGATTTCTAAAGGAGCGGGGACTCGCAACCCGGGTATACTTAATTAATTTTCATGTTAAGTTCAATATTTTTCAAATCTAAATAAATTATTGTGTTTCTGGGACCATATATAAAAGTTCGGCGGAGTACATTAGATCCGTGGGACGCAGGATGAGTAAGGCTGGTTTAAACGATCACTTGGTATTCGTATTTTATTTTCTTAGAAAAATAGTCTCTTGTTCTTAAATAACAGTGAAATAACTTCATGCATTCTGCATTGATTATGATATGATACATGTTCAGGAATATTCAAATATTTCTGACTTTTTTATTCGCCCAGTTCATCGGAGAAAAAAATAATACTCCAAATTGAAAGTGTGAAAGTTGGTTGAAGTCAATTTGATGGAGGAAAATTGAAGAGCTGAGTGGATGAACATGTTAAAGGATATGAAACAGGTGTGCTTCGACAATGCACGGGTTTTGACGATTTTTTGATTGGCTCGTTTTTCTAGCCCACGCCAAACTACTTTTAGGGTTTCGTTCATCTCACGAAACCCTATTCGTCTCGCTCCTTTGTCTGTCAGTCTGTCTGTCTGTCCGTCACAGAGCCCGTTCTCAGAAACTATACATGTTAGAGACTTGAAATTTTGGGTACTTATAGCTGAACACCTCACATCAAACAACAAATCATAAAATTTGAAAAAGTTGGTAATTAACCGAATTACGGGCTAATTAACTTCTAAAATTAACCAATCCATCTTTTTAACGCAAATTCAAACGGACTTTCTCGAAATCATCCGTGTTTCTCCTAAGGGTTGCCAGTAAAATCAGCCGAATGCACGGTTACCACCGAGGAAATTAAGCCGAAAAATGAAGTGGAGATTTTAAAGCGAAATCGTATATCAGAAAATATTGGTCCGAGAAATTAGTAAATGGAATAGACAGACGCAGAAAAAAATCTACTTTCATTTGGTATAAAGTTCACATTTCTGCGATGTGTATAAGTTAAAATATCCACTAAAAATCGATCGATAAAAATTTAATTTCTTTAATTGGAAAGACAAGGAAATAAAAAGATTTCAATTCGGCGGGAAAGCAGGTAGACATGACGACGCTGCGGTTTTCCATAATAGCATATTTTAATACGAAATTTTAACTTTTTAAATATTAAATTTTTGATTAAATTTTTTGGCATCCCGATGTCAAATTTTCGCTGATTTCATTGATACCCATATCTAAGTCCTATCTTAATTACAAGCTGAAATATTAATTATTTAATTAATCGGTTTATTGCTATCAAATGCGTCGATTAAAATGAAGAGACCCGCTTATTTAACCACGATATAACTTAAATTAGGAAATCTAATAATTTGCCTGGGCTTTTTGAACAGCGATATGAGATAAGTATAACTCATTCATCATCAGAAAGTTTACTTCATACCACTATTTTCTAATAGTAATTTCAGGAAATATTTTGAATTATTGGTTAAGACCGCCACTCAGTCTGTTTGAAACTTTAAGATAGTTTATAACACATAGAAAAAAGTGTAAAAAAGAATGGAGTGTGATATTTCGAGGAAGAGGGGGGAGGGGGGGGAAGCTAGAATTATTTTTAAAATCTTAGCGTTTGTTACCGCAGCAAATATTTTAAATTCTTGTTTAAGAACGCCACCATCCCGACCCATCTATCTACGGAAAGATTGCGTAAAGGAGTTTCGTTCAGATATGCTTTTGTTAAGAATAGAGTGCATTCCCTGGTGGTGGAATGTGGAACTAACATAACGCGATTTTGTTAAAATTAGGAAGTCTAACAAGTCGATCTGTTTGAAACTTTAAGATATTTTATAACACATAAGATAAAGTGTAAGAAAGAATGACACGCGAAATTCCGGGGAGGGGGGGCGCTAGATTTCTATTTAAAAAATTAGCGTTTCTGACCGCTTTAGGTGACTTTTTGAGGGAGTCCTGAGATATATGCTACTTCTTTAACATAAAATTGCCTAAACTTTAGTTACCACTATTTCCTAATAGTAATTTCAGCAAATATCTTAATTTCTTATTAAGACCGCCACCACCTCGAGTAACATATCTACTTATAGGTTGTTTAACGGAGTTTCCTTCCGATACAGTTTTGTTAAGAATAGAGTGCGCTCGCTGGTGGTGGAATGTGGAACTAACATTTTTGTTAAAATTAGGAAATATAACAAGGCGATCTGTTTGAAATTTTAAGATAGTTTATAACCCATTAGAAAATGTTTATAAAAAATGGCGCGTGAAATTTCGGGAAGGTGGGGAGAGGGGGAGGGGCAAAATATTTCTTTTTTGTTTCATACCGTTTCAGGTGCGTTTTTTGATGGAGTCCTCAGATACATGCTACTTATACTTATTAAATATAAATATGTCAAAAGTTAAATTACCACTATTTCCGAATAGTAATTTCAACAATTATCTTAAATTCTTGCTGAAGACCGCCACCCCCTCGAGTAACATATCTACTAATGGGTTGTGTAAAGGAGTTTCGTTCAGATACGCTTTTGTTAAGAATACAGTGCCCTCCCTGGTGGTGGAATGTGGAATTAACAGACCGCGATTTCATTTAAAGTAGGAAATCTAACAATTCAATCTGTTTTAAACTTTAAGATACTTTATAACACACGATAATAAATTATAAAGAAGAAGGGCGCGTCGCATTTCGAGGAGGGGGGGGGGGGGTTGAGGGAGGTGCGCGAACAAAATTAGGAAATATAACTGGACGATCTGTTTGAAACTTTAATATGGCTTATAAAACATAACATAAATTTTTAAAATCAGGCCGCGTCAAAAATCATGG
The DNA here is from genome assembly GCA_963932465.1 of Maratus speciosus. Classification (NCBI taxonomy): domain Eukaryota; kingdom Metazoa; phylum Arthropoda; class Arachnida; order Araneae; family Salticidae; genus Maratus; species Maratus speciosus. Next base: position 88,986,260 of record OZ010786.1, on the reverse strand, counting down.
TGACCATCTGCCCACTCCCCCCAAGGGAGACACCTTTCTAAATTTGGCAGATACCCGGCATGTGATATATCGTAGAATTTTTGGGGGGGGGGGGGGGTCGCGAACAAAATTAGGAAATATAACAAGGCGAATATGTTTGAAACTTTAACATAGTTTAGGATGTGTTTGCCAAAATTTAGAAGGTATTCCATGGCGATAAATGTACTGGACGTTTTGAAAAAAAGTGTTTTGAAAGGAATATTAAACGAAACCCTTTGTGCGATGTATGATCACACTTACCCACTTGTTCTAATATGTCGATAACTTTTAATCATGGGGAATATGCTACTTATAAATAACGGCGCATTAAAAACCACAAAATGATATGTATTTTTACAAAACAATCAAAATAAACCAAAAACACATATTTTACAACATAAATTTTATAGGAAATGTGCTACTTGCATCATTTCGTGCTTTTAAAATGCCCTTGTACATCGGAGTAGACATCAGATATAGTTCAAATTTTAATTTCTCGCAAGCTTTCAGAAAAAACATCATGGCGGCATCTCAATCTTTTAAAAGTTATCGGCAAATCATAATTTGAATCACTGAGTATTTACTTCGAGAAAAGCGTTTAAAAAATCTTTAGAATCATCTGTCGTAGCGCACAAATATTTGATAAATGTACGTTACTATTTATTGAAATTAACAATATTTGTAAAATACATGAATAAAAAATCCTAAAATGAAAATAATTTCGTACAAATACAAGCGATATGCTTTTTAAATTAGTTTTTCGTAATATTTATAATGCGTAAATAGTTCTTTTACGGGGAAGTTTTAAGGGACAAAAAACTATCTCTGATGTAGAAGGGCACACTACACTGTCAAAAATCTGCAGCTTTTGCTGCTTAAACACTCCATCGCTTTTATAGAATATCTCGATTCTGACCAATGAGAATTCTCCATAATATAGTCAAGTAACCGTTTTCTCTAAAAGCGGTGGCGTGAGTCTGCAGCAAAAGCTGAAGATTTTCAATGGTCAGCAATGGCTTAATTCAAGCATAATAGTAGCCAGGTTACCATTGAAGGAAATATTCCCAAAGTTTGGCGATTTTTTTCCTTTTTTTTAACCTATAAAACGGTGCGTGTGGGTAAAGCATCTTAGTCTAATTACTTAACATGTTCACCCACTCAGTTTTTCAATTAACATGTTCACGCCGGCGCGGTGGGTCACACTCGTCTGTCTCGGAGCTACCAAGTCTCCGGCTTTTTGGATACCAGTATTTTAACACAGAAAATGTTGTTTTATTTAATTAGAACAATTGGACGATTTAAAGGAACAACATTTTCTCTAAAATAATAGTGGTGTGCCAAAAACCAGAGATTTGACAACTCTGAGACAGTAGTGTGACCCACCGCGCCGGCGTGAACGTGTTAATCACAGCAGTTAATAAGTCTGCAGGTGCAGACTTCACATCTTTTGCATTATACCACTGTGAATCATGAATATACGTATTTTAATTGCCAGTTAAAAACTATAAATAACATTGGCAATACTGTAGGCTAGTTCATTCCGCTTGAAGTCTGTAAGTTTTAAAGTGTGTCAGCTTAAACAATGTAGCAAAAATATGATTTTAAAAGAACTGATTACTTTAAACAAAGTACTTAATGCAAGTGGCGTATCACTTTTTAGGTAGTTTCGTAAGAAATACTACCTATTGCAGTCGTTACCATGGTGCAACTTTTGGAAAATTCCTTCATAACTTTTCATTATATGACCCTAGGAACCCAAAACCACCCCTACTTAAAAAGTTTATATATATATACAGTGGAACCCGGTTAAGACGCGTTTCAAGGGAATGAACAAAAGTCGCGTATTAAGCGGGATCGCGTATTAAACGTAATTTGTATAATTTTGCAGTAACTGGGCTTATTTACGCATCTCATCGAATGAACTTTAGAGCTTTCATTTAAAGTATACTGCCGAAAGTTGTGATTTTTAAGTATATTTAAATTAAAATTTAACTGTATTCAATTTTAACTCATTGCTTCTTTTTTATAGGACACTGGAATAATAACTGAAAATAAATAAGGATTCCAACATGACTTTATAGTTGATTAATGTTACAACAAAAAATAAAACAACAAATATATGTAATTTTCATGCTAGGCTAATGTTTTTAACACGAAGAAGGAATGTTAAATTTTTGAAGCCAGATACAAAAATTATTTTTAGTAATTGTGGTAATGAGTATCATTATAAACTGTCCTTCATTTTTAATTTGAGAAAAAATACCATCCTTATTAATGATTGTGTAAAAAATATTGTTAGCCTAGAAAAAACTAAACGAAACTTTGAAAACATAAAATAACACAACTGCAATCGCATTTGCTTAATCATCAAAAGTTTCATTTTTTTCTTTGCCGATAACATGCATTATAAAACATAGTAGTGATACAACGTGCATTTAAAACCTTACTAACAACAGTTATAATCATAATTTTTTATGACATATCAGAGCAAGTTGTTCAAGGCATTTTTCGCAGCGAATGCTTTATCAATCATTAATTGATTTCTTTGATGAACAATCCGCATTTAATCAGTTTTGCTCATTTAGCAAGTTATTTTCATTCAAATATCTACCACTATTTCATGTTAGTAATATTCTCCTTAATTAATCTGTCATTAAATAAAATAAACATTCCTATTTGGCATGAGTGGTTTTTATCTTAATAAAATAATCCTCTAATTTGGCAACATGATAGAGGAATTTGCATTTTGATTTATGAATTCGCGTCTTAAGCGTGATTTTTTACTTCAAAGGACCGAAAATCTATCGCGTATTAAGCAGGATCGCGTAATAACCGTTCGCGTATTAAACGTAATATTTTTACATTAGCCTTATGGACAACGTCAAGTGACCCGAAAAAATCCGCGTATTAAGCGGGATCGCGTATTAACCGTGAGCGTCTTAACCGGGTTCGACTGTATATATATATATATGTATATGTATGTATGTACTAAATTTTGTCCGCTCGATAAAAGTCGCAATTATGCACGGATCGTTTTCAAACTCGCCAACAACTTTTAGATGGCTAATATCTCGGTGGGGATTGAAAATGGGCAAAATCGGCCCAAGGGAATGGAAATAGGGGGGGAGGGTAAAAATTTTGAATACCGTCTTAACAAGATTCTGATAAAACCAGCTCTTACACAACAATGACAGGGAAATATAAATATTTTTCGTTATAGCAGTTGCCAACAATTAAAAAATAATAATAATAAAATTTTCACCACAACAATTGCTTTCCTATTGCAAGAATTTCACGTGAAAAAATAAATTAAATAAATAGTTTGACGAATGGAAAACAAATTGAATATTACGTCATAAGTTTTCTAGAGCAAGATTTCAGCATGGAAACTCAAAATGAAATAAATAGTTTGACGAATTAAATATATATATATATATATTGCGTCATATTAGAAATATAATGGACCTCAGCAGGTGAATATGTAACGTCATATGAGTTTGAAGAAACGTATTAAAACATGATAAAAACCCGATTATGGAAATATTAACATATTTTAACACTTTGAGGTTCTCTGAATTTGTTTTAGCCCTTTTTAAATCTATCCCATATACGTGCGTGTGTGTATTCGTGTATATTAGAATTTTCACAAAATGTTTAGCTCCCTAGAGTTCATTCTCAGTGAAGGAACTGGGTTTATCTCTAATTTTGATTTAAGTTTTGTTGGTGAATTTAGTACTTAACATCGAAATCTACCTCTGCTTGTAGCCAGAGCCGACAGGGATTTTTTTATTATTCAGTTCGTACGAAATTCAGATATAAATAACAGACCCCCTCCCACCTCCCCAAGAAAAAAAAAGAAGAAGAAATCATTGAACCTTATTTTGCTATCCATGCTATCGAAAAGCAATCTTCTATCCATTTGTCAATTTTATGAAGATAAAAAAGGCATTATTTGTAACTCTGAAGTTTATATTTGCAATCTCTCTTGTCATTAATAACGAAGCCGAATTGTTCTTTTGATTATATTATTCTTTCAAGGCGATTAATTCAATGAAGTGGTTAGGAGAGAAATTTAAATGTCCACATTGGCTCTATTGCCAGGCATATCAAAACTGATTACGATGCCAATATTCACTAACTTTTCTCTCCAGGGACTTACACAGATTGAGAAGATTAATGTGAAGCTGATGACCGTTTAAAGAGACGGCTCAGGGAAATATCTCCCTTTTTTAACAGCAAATTACGCATGCGAAAAGAATTTTATGATGTTTTCGTAGACTGGAGAAGTTAAGTTTTCAGAACTTTCGAAAAAGAATCAAGCAATCGAAGTTCATTCATCATGTTTTCATTCTCTTAAAAATGAAAATAGAGAATGATTGTCCAAACCATTTGTAATGATTTTTATATTATTTTTTAATAAAAAATGTTGTATTTAAATAAAAGCAAAATAAATTCCTGCATTATGCTACGAATAAACCCAAAGAATCTATAAATAATTCATACTGTTTATTCGTTGCACTCTTGGCATCAAAAACTTATACAATAAGATAAATGTGTAAAAGTAGACAGAGAGCAGTTTGCAAAATAAGAATTAGTGAAAGCAGTTAAATCTCTATTTTTCGTTTTTTACACTGTCTGATAATGAGGTAATAATACACAAGGTGTCCAAAATAAAAGTCTATATTTTCGAGAGGACTAATGCAAAAACTATTCATCAAGAAATCATACGAATTGTGAAGGAAGGTTTTGAATTTTATTTTCTCGATTTTGACTAAATTTTGCATCCTACTGTTTTGGAGTATGAGAAGAACATTGGCCTAGGTCACATCTTCGATAAAATTCGATTAGTGGGTCATTTTTGGGTCACTACGGGTCAATGGGAATGAAGGTTGCAACAGTTATGAAGTTGTTGAACAGTTGACAGTAAATGAAGTCGCAAAGTTGGCGACATTTCGCGTAATTTGGCTATATTTGGCGAAATATTGTCGACATTGGTGAGATTTGACGGAAAATCGACTTTCAAGATTACCAATGCCAAAACACATGGCTATATTTGTCGAAAAATTGGTTTTCAGAATCTGAAGGAATTTTTTAGACATTCTCAATAGGAGCCAAGATATATGATCAAACTAATCAAAGTCCATAGAACGTTCTCGAAAACAGAATTCAACTAATCAGGGTACATAGAACTTTCTAAGCATATGCTTGACGCCAAATGAAAGAATGTCGCCACATTCGGCGATAAGTGGTGAAATTTTAGAGAACTAAAATGTATTTTGGAAGGATGCCCTTTCGTTGTAAACATGTAAATAATGTAAAACTTAGAAATATGTACATAGTTTTGACGTTGATTGTTTCTGTCACTAATACTGTTCAAAATAAGATGATTTATAGCAATAATGCATCGAGAATGTATTGTTCTATCGAGTTGAACGCAAACCTAATTTTAACCGAGCGTAGCTTCGTCTTCCTTGCTGCTATATAACATTAACTATGCAATTTATCAGTCTAATGACGAAAAAACCTGTTCAGTAGGACAGACACCATGCTGTGACGTCATGTGAAACCTTAACGTAGCATGTTCAATGATTGATTGCATGCTATGTAGTGCATTATGCGTCTTAATTTTGCACACTTGGGATTCTATATTGTCTTTAAGATCGGAGATAGCTCTTATGGAATCACAGTAGATCCAGTCTTTAAGACATTCACAGAATCGAAAATCGTATGAATTAAAATCTGGCGATATTTTAGAACATGCTGTAGGAAAAGGGCGGCAGAAAAATGGCATGCATTGCAATAAAAAATTTAAATGAGACTTTACGATTCCAGAAGGTAGAAGACAATACTCACCATCATATTCAATATGTATTGTCCTCGTTACATGGATAATTTGTGTACTTTATGTTACAATTTCTGCATAAAGATATTATACGTCCTCTCTTTGTGGTTTTAGAAATAACTTATTTTTCTCTGGAAAAAATTTTCATCCTTAAAACGCTTTCCAATTCGCATGAGTTTCTGACGAATAATTTTTATGTTAGCCCTCCCTGAAATATCTACTTAAATTCTGACCCTGTATTTACGTCAATGTCGCGCAACTACCTTTCATCGGCGACACACAGTGATTCATTAAATATTTTGCGACACACCAGCTGAAGCTCGTTGAAAAAAAGAAGAAAAATAAAAAATACACTGATAAACTTACTGGAAAGATTTTTTTTTTTTTAATTTTAGAACAATGATTCAATTCCATCGCAACTGATGTAACACTGTATCACCTAATTTTGTTTTCAAAACTGTGTAAAAAAATTACTAATAAAGCTAGAACAAATTTTTACAATTTAAAATATTTCTTACTAAGGACTTAGCTCGTTAAACGCGACTCTAATTTTACTTTCATTTCCGTTTAAGCGACAGCATACACAGAAATTGTGTATATATATTTGTACAAAATTTGTGAATAAAATTTTTAATTCTTGTGAAGGAAAACCATTTTTATGTTTGAAATGTTTTAATAAAATACATTAAAAAAGTGAAAAATGTTTTTAATATTATATAATATATTATTTTTATAATTTTATACCGCCGGTCCCTAGGGACCGGCGTCGCCTAAACGGAAAGGTCAATGCCGGTCCCCAGGGACGGGTGTTGCGTTTAACGTGTTAATACCCAAATACCTGCAGATTATTTCAATCTATCTTCTAGTCCCAAAAATTGCAATTCAAAATTCTGTAACTGATGTAACATAAAATAGACAAACATTTTTTCTGCCTTCATTGAAGTGTAAAAATTATTATAAGTATCCCGTTAAAAAAAAGTGATTTTATGTTCTCAATAACACTAAGTAATGACAAATTATAACAGTAACTTGTTTAATTAATTTCTGAACAATAAAAAAGAAAAAAAATGGCAATCACACATATAACTGACGTAACTTTTATTGTGTAACTGACGTAACATTACGACTTTACAAAGACAATAATGGTACTTAACTTAGTTTGTAAACGGTAATTTACAATGCCTTTTTATTAGGATTTTATAATAAAGCATAAAAATACCAATCTTTCCAATCATACCCTTAAATTATACATATTATAAATTTTATCCCCCCCCCCCCCTCCCAAAATGATAATTTTCTGTGGAACTGCACTAAATTAACTAAAGTACTAGTATTTTTCCTTTTTATAATAATTTATAAAGAAGAAGTTAGTTTTTAGATGTTTCTAAACTGAATATTTTTTTTAAAGCAGAAAAATAAAAATACCCTGATAAACTTACACGAAAGATTATTTTTTAAATTTTAGAACAATGATAAATTAACTAAAGTACCAGTATTTTTTTCCTTTTTATAATAGTTTATGAAGAAGTTAACTCTTTAGATGTTTTTAAACTGAATATTTATAAGTAAACTTTCTTGTACAATAAGAAAAAAGATTTTGTTAGTTTCGACACTGTTTATACCTATAAAATTCAAGTCGAAAGAAATTGCCGACATGCGTAAAAATAAATGTCGGTAGATTGTCACAAATTAGATATTTATCATAAATGCGTCGTAAATAATGCTCAAAATGATATACGTATGATATGAGTAAAACCAAATTTTTCATTTTTTAACGTTTTCGTGCCAGAAATATCGGAATACCTACGTATTTGCATTGAATATGTCTCAGATCTATCACCGATCTCCTTCATATTAGTCAAGCGAACAGTTTCGACACAGCTAGGTTACAATTTGCTGTTATTAGAATGACACCTCTAGTATCTGATTATAGGTATCTTTTTTGTATCAGTCTGTTAGTTTTGTGTTTGCCAGATAGTGAAGAGCTGATATGACCCTGTAGAATCGTTCCCTGGAAATATTCTCACACCCAAAACACACTACCATTGTTTACCACGGCATGTTCGGTATTGAATGTGAAGTGTTTAGCATTAATAGTTCATTTACAGGGGCACTCAAAAGAATTCCGTTACATTGTGGTCAATAGAAAAAAATCGTTTGCACTGTATTTCAATGGCATTACCCTCTTTTAAAAGTATTGAAATTGATATAAACCACTGAATTTCACAGCAAGATGACTACTATAGAATAGATCATCCACGGCAGTGTGAAGGATATTTCCTTCACATATTCTTTTACTAGCTTTTTCCTTTTCGCCCCTCCCCTTTTTTAAAAATAAGGCTATTTTACTAAATTCTCATATTGTAAATCTGTCTTAAATCATAAATTAAATTTATTTTCATTGCTCTAAAGGAAAATCCTTTAGAAATACATTCTCGTTTCACACTCTAATTCTCAAAAACCGCAAAAGGCTGTAATAGTTTATGAAAGAAGCATGCTATTTTTATCTTGCATAGAAACAATTTACCCGTTACATTTGCGCGCTTAATTCGGTTGATAGGCGGATATTTCTCATGCCTTCTTTCTTTATTTATTGAGTGTGTTTCTACAGCTGCATCTTTACCCAACGAATAAATTCTTGTCATAAATTTCGGCTACAATATCTTTTACTTCTTAAATTACACGTGCTTTCATTCGGCACAGCGGCGCCTATTCCCATGGGTTGCCACCCCCCATGTAAAATGCGGCTTTGTGGTTTTTGGCACTCCATATTTTGCCGATTATTATCTGTTTGGCGTTAAAAATTCATATGTTGACCTTTCGCCTTCTTACGTGTCTCATTTCAACTTAATTCTCGCCAGATATCTACTGGTTTGATATTTTTGTAAATTACTGCTCGCCAATAACTCAACTCTCTCAGATTGGTTATGACATCACTCTGCTCCTGATCTTGCATCTGTAAAGAATAAATGTAGATCTTCCTCTCCAGTACCGGCTATCTTTCGGCCGGAATTCTCGATTTGTACGGACCTGGAAAATAAAAACTCCTGTTTACTGGATTATGTGCATTTCAACTCAAAACTGGCCACATATCTTTTCGCATACTAAAAAGTAAATACAATGCTGGTTCATGATTCACCGATGCTACGAGTAAAATCAACCTAACCTTTTTCAATAATTCTTCATTACAGGCAGTTATCGTTCATTGAAGGGACACACAAAATAAATTGGTTCCTTAATCTTTGAGCAATAATTGCTGGAAGGGCGTTTTCCATTTCGGTATGCGCTTTTAAATTTAGCTCATTTTTTTCATGTTACTCGTTTTGAATAAATTCTATACAGGGCTGCAAAAAAGAATTCACGTGTCATTCTCTCCTTATTAGCGGAAATTGCTAAAGGGGAATTTTAAACTGTGGTAGGCATTTCCTAACCGAACTAAATTTTTGCATGGGTGTATTTTATAAATACAAATCTATGCATCCTATACAGGGCTGTAGAAAGAATTCGGATAATTTTAGATGGGAATTGCTGAAATAGGGTTCCTAAATGTGTTATGCGTTTCCAAATGATTCAATTAGACATCCTATTTCAAATTATTAAACGGTGAAGTTTTGTTACATTATTTTGAATGTGTTGGAAAGTGTTCCATAATCTATGCTTGATGCACGATTTTTTTCGTTCATGTTGTTTTATTGTTTTTGTAAGCCAAGCTCATCGAAGTGTGTGGAGTGAGGTCCACCTCTTTGGTCCAGGCATATCTAAATTGATTATGAAGAACTATTTTATATCGTGTCTCCTGAGAATGATGAAGATCGAGAAGATTATTGAGGGGCTGCTGACTCTTTAGATAAATGTTTCTTGGAAATATTCACTCGTTCCACAACAAATTACGCGTAAAAAAGAATTTTATAATGTTTTTGCATGCTGAAAAATAAATGTGCTATTTAGAAAAAAAAAAATCAATGAATAGAAAGAGCTTCTTTCTTTATCTAGAAGATAAAAAACAAAGAAAGGTTAAGTAAACGATCACTTGAGATTTAGTTTTTAATTTTTATTTCTTAAAAAATAAAAAATAAACCCGTTTACTTAAATAAAAAGGAAATAAATTCATGCATTATAGCATGAATATAATAATGACTATATAATAATGACTATAACACATTTTCAAGGGATATTTAAATGCGGCTTATTCTTTTCTTATTTCAGATTATCGGCTTTAACATTAACTAAGGGTTTCAACACTGACCTGGTGGTTTAAAGAATATAAGAAAATACCACTTTAGTTTGATTTCGTAAGAAGTACTACCTATTACATTACATTTCCCCCTATGTTGGAATTATTTGCAGATCTACGCCGATCATGAATCCTAAAACCCAAAACCATCTCCAGTTCAAAACTTTATCTATCTATATCACTTTTTTATGAACGCAATAATTCTGCACAAATCTCTCCCAAACTGATACATAAAATCAAGGGGCAAAAAATCTCGGTCAAGTTCATTAATGGGCAAAATCGGACTAAGGAGGTGGAAGCAGAGAGGGTTTTTGTGAAAACATAAAAAACACTATAACTTCTTAATTATAATACATATGGAATCAGTTCAAAGTTATTATTATTTCTAGAAAAAGAGCCAAAAATTTATGTATAACAGAATTTCGATATCATTAAAAATGGGCTCAAGGCGCGAAAAAAATAGTGTTTTAAGAAGAAAAAAATGCATAACTTCGTCAATTCACGAGATATCAAATCTACTTAAATTTATTATAAATCTTCTTAATATTATGTACAACTTTTATATTGACAAGTTTTTGATAAGATCAATAAATATTATATAAATAAATAAAAATAGGAGTTGAAGAAAACATTATCGTATTAACACGATTCTGATAAAACCAGCTCTTACAGAAAAAAAGGAAATTAAAAACTCGTCAAAAGCGGCCAGATAAAATTGTTAAAGTGGGTTTATCTCAAATCTTGATTTAGTTTTTGCTGGTGAAATTAGTATTTAACTTCGAAATCTACCTGTGCCTATAGGCTGAGCCGGCAGGGATTTTTTTTTAAATATTAATATGCATATTTTTTACTTGCCCATTAAAAGTAATAATTTCAAAAGTAATAATTTTGGATTGAAATAAAATTGTGAAGTTCGTTAAAAGGGATACTTTCGTATGAGTTAATAGCCAAAGAAATCGCTGAAGATTTCATTACTTAAGCAGTCGTTTTTAATTTTGATCATTTCGGTGGTTTAAGAGCGTAGTTCGATTACATGCCTGTTAAATTTCTGTTTTATGCATATTAGCATTTTATTTTATTGATGAAGTTTTAACTTCGTTATGGAATGTCAGTCGGAAACAAATGATGAACTATTTATATTAACTTAAGTGCAAACTAATTTATCTTTCATAATCGTCTGCAGGCGATAGAAATTGATTTAAAAAAACTTCATGCTTAAAAATTATTTTATAAACCATAAAAATGAATACATTGCGGTACATTTTCCAAACAAATTACTATATAGTTTTCAAACAAATTGCTTTTGTAAGAACATTTTTTTCTCTATTCGAAGAAGTAAAATTTTAAGATATGCCATGTTTAAAAGTTTCAAAAATTGCAGTAAAAGCGGAATATAATCGTCTCTCTTGCCAACATCAAAATGACGTCAGCGTTACAGGCAAACACGTTTGTCCTTTATAATATAGATAGTTAAAGCTAGTTAAGACAATTTTGTAGCACGGCAATAAAGATAGCAATTAATAAGTGTAAAGTTTCCACATTGTATACTGCTCTGCTATACTACTTTGAACCAATAATATACGTGAAAAAATGTATATGTTAGGTGCTAATTAAAAAATATAATAATTGATGCGATGGCGACACTCCTGCACGTTTTAAATTTCCAACTTCAATAATACAGAAAATATTTTATTAATAATGTAGATAAGTTATGATTAAGAATATTTCACATTTTTACTGCAAAACTTCTAATACAAGTGCTATACCTTTCTGTTCACCATCAATTCTTATGAAATTCGGTGATAAAAATAAATTTCAATATGTAAATAATGATTTAAAATTCAAACTCAGAAATATGTATATAATACATATACAATATATATATGCTAAAGCAATGAAACATGGGAAATAAAAAATACATGACATTTAAAACGTTAAAAAATCCCTTGGGAAGTTTCTAACATCTTTTTAAGGCTTTAGATGTCATATATATTTTATTTCCCAAGGCACACAGTTTCAGCATACATATATTGTACATATTTCTGAGCTTTAGCTCATTATTTACATATTATACAGAGTGTAAAATCCACTTTCAAAGTTTTTAGATAAATTGTCAAAACAAGGGGAAAAGAGATAAAAAAAAAATAAAAAAATAAATAAAAAAAATTAAATAAAAAAATATTATTTTACTATTTATTATATCGAAAATTTTTTTTATTGGCTTATCAATAATTCCAAAAAACCTTTTTGTATTCCGTATTTGTAATCTCTTTTGTCACTAACGAAGTCCAAACTATTTTTTTTTTCATTTTACTTCTCATGTAAGGTGCCATGTCTGTTAGAAAGAGAGGTCTAAATCATTGGTCCAATGCCAGGCATATCTAAACTGATTACGATGGCATATTCTTTAACTTCACTCCGGGGAATTATACAGATCCAGAAGATTAATGAAGAGCTGATGACCCTTTAGCGAGATGTTCATTGGAAATATTCACTCGTCGCACAACAAATTGCGCATGAGAAAAGAATTTTATGATGTTTTCGCAGACTGGAAGTAAAGTTTGCACAACTTGGAAATAATCAATCAAAGAAAAGAATTAATTTCGCTTTTCTTCCCGAAGTGAAAATTACTTGTACGATCGCTTATATTTGTATATTTTACTTCTTTTACGAAAACAGATGTGAAATAACATAATGGGAAATACCTTCTATACGCATGATAGTGTTGTATTTTCACTGATAATTGACTTCGTAAATTAAGACACTTCTCAATCATTTTATAACCGGTTTTTATTCTTATTGGAGCATAAATAACTTATTTAAGGATCTAAGTATCGCGAAGTGAAATGATAATTAGTTTTAAATAAAAATAAAATAAAGAATGTCTCTTTCAGTGCGACTTTTTAAAACAGGAAGTATTTCAACTCGATGATATATGTACAGTACTGGTGAAAATAATTATCATCTCATGATGGAAGTTTTTTGAGAGATGTTTATTAAAAATCATTTATTTTTTATTAATATGAATTATTAATGAATGCAAATATTAATATGAATTATATTTCATTAATAGAACTCTGATTTTATAGTCAGAATGGGGAAAAAAATGTCCGTAATTTTTTTTTTTTTATGCCATCCCCCCCCCCCCATTCTGACCAGAAAACCAGAGTTCTAACTTTTTATAGCTACTCTTTCATCTTTACCTAACACTTCATTTATAATGGCTGTTTCATAATAGTATCATCAGTCCATCAGAAGAAAATAACTCGGTTAAGCGGTTCCCTACTGTAGTTCAGTTTTAAGACTTAAAAGACGCGTTTTTATCTTATATAAAATGACGTCATCCGCATTCGCTGAAGAATTCCTGATTTACTATCCAGTCATAAACAACAACTACAATAAAGTATGCATAGTACGTCACTATCTCAGAATAATACACAAATGCAGTAAAAAGAAATTAGCAAGAAATTCGACAAAAAGAAAAAAAAAAAAAAAAATGGCTATTTAATGATTTGTATGTCTTTATTTGTTTGTAATATTAATATAGATACTTAAAATTAAATTTGGTTTATAATTGCTCCCTGTTTTATCAGAAATCATTCATTTATATTTTGTCAAAATAGTACGTATTTTAATTACATTTTTTTTCAATAGTTATGGAAAAATGGCAAAAAAAAAAAAAAAAAAAAGAAAAAAGATATAATTACTATTTTCCAACTATTGTTTCTTTACTTTCTACAGAAATAGAGTACAGTAAACTCTGTCTAAGGCGGAATCGATCGGGACTGAGAAAATTTTCCGTGGTAGACAATATTCCGGCTCATGCAAAAAAGCCCCCACCCCCCCCCCTAAAAAAATTCCCTCGAATTTGATGATTTTTTATTGATTTTCCTGACTCGAAAATCGGTTGAAAACTGAAATTCGGAAAGATCTTTTGTCTTTATAGATAAATGAGAAACGCAATTCAGTTTCTTAGTACTGCTCTAATACATGCGAATTGGAAGTTTACACACACAGACAAAATTAACAACCCCCCCCCCCCCCCCTCCCCAAATAAACTTCGAGAATGAAACAGAACGCTATAACTTTGAATTTGAGTACATCCTTAAAGTATAATATATTGCACTTTCGAAAATATATATTTTGATAAATGTTCCTTCTACTAGAAATATTAACTTTAAAATATAATTTTGCATATGAAAAAATGGCACAAGCATAAATTCCTTAAAATTTAAACAGTATCTGTCCTTTTGAATTAGCTTTTCCAAAGTGTTACAGAATTTAACTAACATGCGCGACAGTGAATATTTGACTTATCAGTTTTAAAGTTTAATAAACAAAATTCCTTTCATTTTTAAATTATCCTTTTTTCCACCTTATGCAAAATTTTGGTTTCGGTGGGATCTTAAAATGCTTTCCGTTTCCGCGTTAGACAGATTCCGCCTTATGCAGCATGAATTAATGTAATTTTCTACGGGTTCGCCAGGACTTGAAAAATTTTCCGCGGTAGACAGATTTCCGGCTTATACAGAGTCCGCCTTAGACAGAATTTACTGTACTTGAGTGGCCAAAATTAAACAAATGGCACTAAAAACTACAAAAAAATTAATATCTCAAAAATAAACTGAGATACAGTTTTCAAACAAATTGCATTAAAAAGTTCTTTGTTTCCAATACGACGGTATAAAAATTAAAAATGGGCGATGCTTAGAAGTTTAAAAAATTTCAGTAGAATATTTAATCGTACAATGATACATCAGCCTTGTTTTACGGCTGGCTTAGTAAACGGAACGTTATTTTTTGGAGAGGACGCTTTAATAGCTGGGGGAAAGAAATAGCATAGGGGTTTCGATTATGGGATATTCAAATATTGAAAAAAGTTGTTTTAAGGCTGTAACTTTTTATTGAATTGAGTTAGAAATTCGAATTTTTTACAGAACAATGGTGAAGTGACCCATATTGTTTGATACTAGCAGAATGACCTGGCTTTGCACATGCTAACCATGAAGGCCTTACAGGTAAAATAAATAAAAATGCATATAATAAGGCATTCACAATAACGGAGCTCTGTATATTCCCGCATATAAGTCGTTAAAAGACAATCAGAAAAAAATGAAGTTATTTTCACGCAATCAGAGAAAAAAACCTCAGCTGTATAAATGAGAATGTGCATTTTCTTTGGTGTATGTAACAGGAATATATAAAATTCCCCTGACGATAAGAAAAAACTAGAAAACAGCAATTCTGCTTTTTCAGAATTTAGTGTCTCCCCCGATAAAAAAAAAAAAATAGATGTATATATAAATAGTACAAAATCTATTTCAATTTTAAGACTTACAGCACACGCTTTTATTTTATGTAAAATGACGTCATTCGCATCTGCTTAAGAATTCTACATTTACGAGCCACTCTTAAACATCTACAGTAAAGTATGCATAGGACGTCACTATTGCGAAATAACACACAAAGGCAGCAAAAAGATGCCGTCATTAAAGAAACTCGACAAAAAAAAAAAAAAAAAAAAAAAAAAAAAAAAAAAAACCCGGCTGTCTCATGATTTATAGACTTTCATTTGTTTGTAACATTGATATAGATATTTTAAATTAAATATAGTTTATAATAGCTCCATTTTTTAACAGAAATCATTCGTTTATATTTTTTAAAAATAGCACGTATTTTAATTACATTTTCTTTCGGTTGTTATGAAAAAATGGCAACAAAAATATATAATTACTATTTTACAACTATTTTTCCTTTACTTTCTACAGAAATGAGTACTTCCGTTGCCAATATTAAGCAAATGGATACAAAAACTACGAAAAAATTAATATTTCATAAATAAATGGAGATACAGTTTTCAAACAAATTGCATTTATAAGTGCTTTTTTTTTTTTTTCAATACGGCGGTATAAAAATTGAAAATGTGCGATTCTTAGAAGTTTAAAAAATTACTGTATAGTATTTAATCGTACTGCTTTGTTTTGCGGCTGGCTTCTGTAAGGTAACGTTATTTTTTGAAGACGACACAAAATAAGCTGGGAGAAAGAAATAGCATACCATACCGGGGGGCTAAAAACTCAACAAAATGCAGTAGTATGTAGCGAAACTCTATTTCGTATTGCATCTATATCTAATAATAAAATAAATATATAAATAAAATAAAACTATTCCTTGGAAAAATGTCTTACGTAAAACACCAAATCCAAAATGAGCAATAATTACCTTATTCGACTAATCTTCCATAACCAGATTCATAGCCGATATTAACGTTGACATCCCTAAAATACCTCTAAAATCGCTAAAATAAGTGTTTAACTATTTTTTCTTTGCAGATTGGTTTAGCTCTATTTTATGCTTCTACCTAAAACTACAGCTGAGATAGGCAAAAATTACCTAAAATTACCCCCCTCCCGCCTATTTAACTCGCTAAGTGTCTTCGGGTGTGAATTTTCAAAAATCTTTTCTTATTGCTCAGAACAGCAATCTACTGTCCAAATTTCGTGATCCTGACTTTAGTTGTTTTAGCTCCGCGTTGATGAGTCAGTCAGTCAGGAGTTATCTCTTTTTTATATTATTTTATAGATCAACAGATTAATTTCAACTTTATACTTTCAGTTGTTCCTGAAAGATACAAACATACATACAAACTAAAAAAGTCGTCTCTACTGACAGACGGTATGATAAGTTTGTCGTGCTATAAATCGACATAACATTATAAATTAGTGATTTTGCGGGTTTTTTCCCTATAAGTGTGCTATAAGGCCGTCCGTCGTATCAAATCTCAAGATTTAATGTCAATCGGAAATATCCTGTAGGTTTTGAGTGTGAGTTTGTATGAAAAAATAAAACGTTGTTTTAAAAAATAATGCTGCATTCAGTTAGAAGCTCTTAACACTAGAAAGACGGTGAATTTTACTCAAATTTTATAAAAAATATTTCACACCAGGATTTTTATTTTAAATTATTAACTTATTTATTTAACTAGTTTTCTTTCTTTGTATCATTTCAATTAGTTTTATAAATAAATTTCTGGTTAGAACGGAAATATATTCATTTGGTAGCGGTCAAAATGACCGCTATCCGTCTTTCTAGTGTTAAGTATTACAAAATATTGGGGTAGTGGATTTATTACTTGATATTAATCTCTGCGTAATATTTTGCATTGATCTTCAAAAAAAAAAAAAAAAAAGTAGTAAGATTTTGACGGTCAAAAGAAGTGATCCTATAACGGTTGCGTTTCTTTCCTTTTTGAAGTATGGAACACAAAAAAGAATCTCTCAACGAGTAAATAATTTTATCAGTCGTATAACGAAAGTATACTAAACAATTATTTAATACCGATTTTACCTAAATTTAAATTTCCTTAAAAAAAAAGTCTTTCGTACAATTATACTAAAATCACACTGTGAATCATATCATTTTTAACAAAAGAGAAATTTATTACATTACTCCAATATGGACAAGCGATTCAAAATGACACGAAAGCGTAAAAATAATACATCTTAATAAGGTTCTTTTATTATTTTAGCCACTGTATCGTAACTACTTTTCTACATCGTAACTACATCGTAATCACTTTTCATAAATAATGTATCTGTTTTTTAATTACAATACAATTTTCTGATTCATCTATGCATGCTTTCATCTTTTCCGTTAATAGTTTCTTTTTCTTTTTCTTTTTATCTTTTTTTTTTTTTTTTTTTTGGACAAAATAAACGAAAATAAATGACAAAAACCACTTTTCTGTATTAAAATATTCGCCTTATTTAATCTAAAATTTTTTGTCATTAAATAAAACGAAGATTCCAATCCAAAAGCTTTGAATAAGGGAATTCTCGCACGTACGGTGTATGTGCAAGACTATTATGGATTAATCAATTCTAAATATTTCAGTCTTTGACAGCAGATGGCAGCACTAAAATTTGTTTCCACCTCAGTGGTTTTTACTTTTCTTCAGAAATTTTCTCTTTATATGTTTTGGTGCTGCCATCTTTGATCGAAAGCTTAAACTAAATTCGCCAAAAACATCATTTATCGTATATTTTTTTACTTAAAATGAATTTAGACATTCGTATTATACTCTGGAGAAATTTCTTATACATCATATATTTAAAAAATTTTGATAAATGCGACCTTTTACTGCAAGCATTTCCGTTCCATTGATTCAGTACTTTTCCCTTTGCAAAAATGACGAAAACAGTAATTACGTTTCTGTAATGTCGAGTTCACACAGGAATCTTTTAAAAATTTTATTGCAAAATAAGGAAAAGAAATTTTACAACTTTTTCCACCAAAGTTAGAAAAGTAAAATTTAATAAATTTTTTCTAGTGCAAATCTTCATTAATCGTAGGCAGAATATAATATATCCCACATCCCCTCAAGGAGTAAAAATGTTTATAAAGATCCCTGGTATATTCTGGCGATAATTATAATATGTGAAAATATTTCTTTTATCAATTTCCGTTTATTATTAATGTACCAGAGTTGTAAACTTTTAATTTTTTTTTTCAGTCAGTTTGCGTTTTTTCAATATATCACTATGAAGAAAATGTATAAACTTCAACATATATTTTTCAATTATTTCTCGATTTTGTTGTTGTTGTTCTTTTTGGACACTTCTTAAAATGGATTTCATTAAATAAAGGATAGGGTTTCAGTACTATGAATAGTTTATTTTTAGGGTTCCATACTTAAAAAGTAAAAACGGAACCATTATAAGATCACCCCTGTGTCTGTCTGTCACAGCCATTTTACTCGTAAACTACGGAACGTGCAAAGTTCAAATTGGGAGAAGTAATAAAGACTATTGACACACATATTTACAGATTATTAAACATTTACAAATATGTTTTAGGAAAAATGTAGAGGGCTAATTAATTTACTTGAAAAACAAAATATTTTCCTTGTATATCGTGTGAAAGCATTCGTAACGCTGAACTCAAAAATAACATTTCTTCTAATTTTACGAATTACATTTTCAGATATATCCTCGAAAATGTAGTGCAAAAATATGTTCCTCCCCATCTATTTCCAAATCTACTGAAACTAAAATTATGAAAAAATTCGAGGTAGCAGAGGTTGATTTAAACGTTGCAGGAAAATTATAACTATTACCCTGGGCTAGAGGTCTGCACGGGCCCGGGCTTGGCCCGAGGCCCGTACGCGTCCGGGCCGCGGGACGGGCCGGCAGAATTAGGACAATTTTTTCAACGGGCCGGGCCGGGCCGATAAAAAAATTAATCGGGCCTATCGGCCCGATATCAGAATTCAAGTGTAGCAGATAAAATACGAGCCATTTTCAATGAATATGATTTTCTCTAGAAGTATAAATGTGAGTCACGAGCCGATGCGAGTTGAACAACATTAATACGGATATGTAACATGTCCATCGTAGAGATCGGCATCGTACAGTTACAAGATGTCTGATTCCAGGTTTAATTTTTTTCAGCAGACTCGTGCCGGGACGGACCTGGTCTTAATCGATCTCAGGATGTGTAGGGCAGGCACTATGTTTTGTGAAAGTATTAATAGTGATAATGAACTTCTGTTAACAGTATCTTTGGAAATATACCTTAAGGTGGGTCTCATATTCACTTCTCAACAATGCGAAACTTTCAGATATATTTTCTGACTCATTTTTAACTATAAAGGCATAAAATTGACAGACCTGACATTTGGAAACGAATAGCTTTCTCCATATTTGATAAATTACTTACAGAGATAACTGAGATTCTTTGTCACGTGACTATACGTATTTCTCCTTTCTTGTGCTATCGATTCCGCAAATTCGATTCAAAACGCTAACTTTTGCAGTATTTTCAGAGAAAGATATATTGCTTTTATCTATGAAAAAGACGGTATTTACATAATTTCTGAATAAGAATGTCTGCCAATCTTACGCGTTTCCGAAAAGAAATGAATTCATAAATGTGTCGAAATGTACCTCCTTTAGATTTGAGAAAAGCCTTAAAAATGAGAGAAATATTTTCACAAATCTACTTTTTATTATGCAGCTTCAAAAGTTATCATGTTTTTAATCCTTTATTCTGAACTACAATAACCTTTCAATGAATACTTATTGGAATTTTGAAATGTCTGTACAGACGATGACTAAAACACTGTGTAATCATTAATGTTTACTATTGTGTGTTTTCTGTTTTGCGAACACAAAGTAATCTAAAATATACTGTAAAATGTTCCCATAAATATGTATGTAGTATTCATTAAAAGAACCTTATTTGTATGTCGAGAAAAAACTGATTTTTTTGTAGAAATTGAGTCGGGCCGGGCCGAGAACCGTAAAAATTCAAACGGGCCGGGCCGGGCTCGGGCTGAACTTTCAATTTTTACACCGGGCCCGGAAATTCCGGCCCGTGCAGACGTCTACCCTAGACACATAGTTTTTGAGAAAAGCGCATTTTTCAGTTAAACACAAATTTCGATTTGCGGGAATTCAGCAAAGGCGTTGGAGGTACCTATCGTAGCAGAAGTATAAAAGCATTGTTGATAATGATTTTTGAAAAAAATCGCCGGTAATTAGCATAGATATTAACCCTTAAACACACGGACGGTTTGGACATACATAATGACAGGTGCAGCGTGCTGTATGTACCATCGGCTTTTAAGGCCTAGATAACAACTTTTAATGATACATTTGTGTAAATGTCCTGTAGCAGTATAAAAGCAATAATTGTCAAACTGTTAAAGATAGTTGATTTATGTTGAGTAGATCTCTCAATACCCCTCCCGTGTCTTTAAAAGTTAATTAAAAACCTATCTTGCCCAGATACCAAATTTCAAGTCATTTGAACGATAAGTTTTTGAATTATAAACATTTAAAATTTAGTACTTCTAACGTTAAATTACATTTTCATATTTTCATTAATATCTCCTGAAATTATACTTCTAATGTGCTAATTTTTTGTGTAGCAATAATACTGAAATACCCAAACATAAATATGTTGAATTTGCAATTTTTATAATTTTATGATATGAATTATGAAATTAATATTTAAAAAAATTATGAATTGCAACCTACAATTTATTTGATGGATTTAGATTTATTAAGTCCTACTTTATGGATACCCAAAATTTCACATTTCTTTTCCAAGTAGTTTTCAAATTATGCTTAAAAAACGGCAAAATGATGGTTTACGGGGCGGTCTATGATAGAAGTGAGTAAATATTTTGAAATTTCTTATGCTGTCCTGTAATCTAGCAGTCTTCAATGACTGCTCGAGTGGAGCTAGAGATGCCTTGATCTAGAAGGGGGCTCTTTCTGTCAGCAATCGAGTACCGAACTTCAATTTGGATACAGGCCCTAAAATATGCTCGTTATAAAATAATTAATTTCTCGGAAACTTATCGTACGAATTGCATAAAAATTTGTTTTTAGGCTAATTGAAGGGAGTAGAGTGCATATATGCTGTCATAATTGTGTACTGCTATTGAAAAAAAAGCAATGTTATGATTTGTTTTAATATGTAGATGGCCTCCTAAGCAAATTTTAAGTACATCATTTAAAAGTATACTTTATAATCAATCGTGTGGTATCAGTAACTTTCTTCTACGATATTTTTTGAAGAGTTAGTAAGGGGTGTTTACTTTATTTTTTTTTTCCACGACTGTACATATCTTTATATACAACCACATATTAAGCTAATAGTCCAAGAGCTGTTAAGCATTTTAGGGAAGGTATTTGAGGCACCCTGAAAATTTGTGCAACACTTCTTTTGTAATGGCTGATTACAAAATCGAATGTCTGGCTGAAGGGTCGTGGCCCAAAAAGTGTGCCCGACACGTGTCACGTGCCATTTTTTTTTTTTTTTTTTTTTTTTTTTTTTTTTTTTTTTTTGACTACCCAAAAAAGGTATTTGAGGCATGCTGAGATTGAGACAGAATAATATTTATACTTAGAAAAAAATATTTTGAAAACGACAGACACTTTAGTCGGCCCAAAAACTGTGCCAGACACGTGTCAAGTGCCATTTTTTGACTACCCAAAAAAAGTATTTGAGGCACGCTGAGATTGAGACAGAATAATATTTATGCTGAGAAAAAAATATTTTGGAAAATGACAGACACTTTAGTCGGCACAAAAACTGTGCCAGACACGTGTCAAGTGCCATATTTTGTCTGGCACAGTTTTTGGGCCACGATCCTTCAGCTAGACATTCGATTTTGTATTCAGGCATTACAAAAGAAGTGTTTCACAAATTTTCAGGGTGCCTCAAATACCTACTCAAAAATGTTCAACAGCTCTCCTACTATAAGATTCAATGCAGTTAAGAAACACATAACCGAATCTGAAAACGCACTTCCAGAGGTTATTGCTTCTACACAGTACTGAAACCGAAATCTTTTTTGTATTCCTGTAAATGAAGAAATAAATCCTGTGTCTACATATTAAATTTATACCAACTTTGATGTTTCAAATGGCAACGCACACCTTTGAATCATATTTCAGTTCTTTCGATCAAGATAGTCCGAAAAATGTTATACTTTATTTAGTTTCTCTTAAATCTTTATAGATTTAAAAAAATAAAACGCGTTAAGAATTTATTTATAAATTTCGAAAAATTAAATGAAGATCTTATAAAATATAAGTACCCAAAACTTTCAAACGGTTAGCAGAAAAATTATACATAAATTCCGAGTTTACATTAAATGCATTTTATAATAAAATTAATTTAATATCTTTAATATTTAACTAGCCGCCCTTGGCGACCAGTTGGTCGCCTTTAAATCTATGCAAAGAATTGTATCATGTTACTTTTATTCATAATTTAATTTACTTGCTCAATCCTTCGCCAAATCGGAAGATTCTGATACAGAAATCATGAACTCGTTATTTTTATTTTAGCCGGGCGCAGGTGATAAATCGCAAACATTGTACCCGTCGTATTTTCTTTTCTTATTTCATTAATTTCATTAAAAATATAATACTTCCACTCATTTTATTTAAAATACATAACTTTAATTTAAAACTGAAATACTTAAAATTTATGACTCTCAATTTTTTCTTATTTCTTAGAAAAAAGAAAGAAAAGAATGAAAAGAAAAGGAAAAGAAAATAATGAAAAGAAAAGAAAAAAGTAATAAATAATACTATAAACTATGACATTTAATTTCAACATCAAAGCTTTGTTTTAATTTACCTCGCGAAAAATTGTTTATGACAGTCGTATGAGATGTACTATTACTATTACAATACTGATGATATGATGGCGATGGAACAATATTTGGCGATTTATTACCTGCGCCCGGCTAACATTAAATTACCAAATTGGCTATTTGGCATATAAAAAGTGAACCGGTCAACCAGGAACTGTTGATGACAGTCACATGATTTCGGTTATTATTATAGAGATTTATGACTCTCAACGTTTTCTTATTTCTTAAAAAAAAAAAGGAAAGAAAAAGAAAAGAATGAAAAGAAAAGGAAAAGAAAATAATGAAAATAAGAGAAAAAAAATGTAATACATACTACTATAAACTATGATATTTAATTTCAACATCTTTGTTTTAATTTACCTCGCGAAAAACTGTTTATGACAGTCGTATGAGATGTACTATTACTATTACAATACTGATGATATGATAGCGATGGAACAATATTTGACGATTTATCACCTGCGCCCGGCTAACATTAAACTACCAAATTGGCTGTTTGGCATATAAAAGGTGAAGCGGTCAACCCGGAACTGTTGATGACAGTTATATGACTTCGGCTATTATTATAGAGATTTAATATTTTTTAAATATTTAATTTAATGTACTTTTTTTTTTTAAATTTTCTTTTCTGCCATTTCCAATAATAACAGGAGACAGTCCCCTTGGATTAACGAAACGTAAAATTTATGTGTATGTTTAAAATTAGTTATTGGAAAGGCGGTAACTTTACACAGCCATGTTTTTTGTGATTGTAGTTCGTTTCATGCAAAATTAATATCATAATTTATTATTTTTGAACGTGAACTTAGGAATAATTTTCATAATAAAAAATGTGTTTTGAGGTTGAAAAAATTGCCTAAAATACGGTTGGATCAATTTAATTTATTTTATTAAAGAAAAAAATCGAATAATTCTCTGGATTTTTGTTATATAAATAAAAATTGAGCAAGTGGATTTAATATTAGCACTCTGGAAATTTAAACTTTTTTAGCTGTATGAACATTTAAGAAAAAGTGCATGAAAATCTCAACAAAAATATTTCTGAAAAAAAAAAAAGCGCCAAGTTCTGCTTAATTTACCTGTCATAAAAAGCGCCGATATTTGTAGTTCACCTAGAGTTAAAAGTCAAGCATCCCAATTTTTTTTTAATTGAAAATATCTTCTAGCGACTTTTCCGTTAATGCATTCTATTGCAAGGGGTAAATTTCAACAAATTGAAAAGAATACTCGAAGAACACAATGCTGCAAATATATATATATATATATATATATATATATATATATATATATAATACATATTAGACCCTGATTAATGTTAATCCTTTCATCTCAAATATAAAAAAAATTGAAAATGGTTGATCAATATTACGTCTTTAAATCATTTCAGAATTAATGTTTGGCCATTATAAGCTTTAAAAAGGTTTTGCGTTGAATATGTCTCAGTTTCAAGAAACATATTAGTTTTGACCCAGATCATTTATAGTCCAGGCAATAGAGAATTTTACCTAGCAAAATTAATAGTAGTTCTGGAAATCAGCTTACTTTATGTTTTTTGGGTCGCTGAATCCGAATTTGTAACTTCCCACCAAAATTTCCCCCGGCAACTCCCCCAAATTTTGGTGAAAAGCCCTCCAAAAAATGTTTATATTAAAAAAGTCAATTTTTTTTTATTGTTTTAGGGGAAAAGTATCTAGAAATTCAGAAAGTAGACAAAATTTTCAACAAATTAGATATATGACATTATGACTTAGGATGAAGAGGAAGGGGGGATCTGCCTCGGAACATGCGCGCGGTGCTGCGTAAACTAAGTTGTGCAATTCCACTTAACCAATCACACGTTTACATTCGCCCTCCCATCTCCCCTCCGAACTTTCCTTATAGAGCATTTTGGTATGACGTCAAAAACATGGACACCAAAATCTCCTATCTGCGCAATCTACTGCCCATCTTGTGACGTCTTGTGAGCATCTTTTTAGTGTAATTCTGTTTACCATATTGGCTTCTTTATCTCACTTGATAGCATTGCCAAGTGTGCTATAATTTATCCACATTTTACGCAGGCTTAAAGCGGTTTTAGTAAATATCGCGTTTCTCGACTCCTTTCAAGGCAGTAATAATAATGATAATACTGAAAATAATGTTTTTTTTTTGCTTTTCCTGGGATTAGAAAAAGTCACTATGAAATAACGTACAGCAGACATTCAAAGTTGTTGGCTGCCTTGAAAATAGATGCTTTAACAGAATCAAAAAGAAAAAATTTCTGGATATGCAAAGATCATTTTATTTCTGGTTTGTTTTAATCTTTTTGTTAGTATTTAATGTGGTATGAAGATACTAAATTGTTGTTGTGCTTAAATGACGACAATTGTCATTAGTTTATCATGTGTTACCATAGCCTACTAGATACAGATGGTAGTAGTATCTAAGTATGCCTTGTGTGTTACACATTAAAGTGGAACACTTTTTTGAAGATCACCATAAAAAAAAAAAAAATAGAACACTGGACCGTTTCGTATTATGTAAAATTGATCATTGATAAATTTTCTCCGTATCTTCAAATTCCCGCATTGTTTTTAGTTTTATAAATATTCCTTGCGCTTTTTTGAATAATTGTTTGAGTTTTTTCCTTCTTAAATTTTTTTTTATTATCTCTCGCCAGTTATAATTGTGTGAAAGAAACAACTCTTAATAGTTTGACCAGTTTTTTATTCTTGAAAAAAATTTAATGTGTTCAAT
The DNA here is from genome assembly GCA_963932465.1 of Maratus speciosus. NCBI lineage: Eukaryota > Metazoa > Arthropoda > Arachnida > Araneae > Salticidae > Maratus > Maratus speciosus. Next base: position 88,960,256 of record OZ010786.1, on the reverse strand, counting down.
CCTTCTCTCTACACTGCACTATTATTTAGCTTTCCTGTTATGCTAGCTTAACACTAGAACGGCGGGAAAATTTTACCTACTGGAACGACGGGAAGGGGTCATTTTGACCCCTCGATGAAACTACTGAAATAACAACGCTAAAACAAATTTAAATGCCATACATTGGCAAAAATATGTAATTTACGTGTATTTCATAATTTATATTTAATATTACTCGATAATTTATTGAATTTTTAAAGTATTGTATATGTAACGCCTACAGGGCGATTAATTGGATCATACTACGACTACTAAAAAAACTCATTAATTTGATATAAAAATCGATTTAAAATTAATGTTTTCACAAATTAAAACTAATGTTAACTAAAATAAAACACAATTTATAAAATAATATATATTTATATTTTCATCTACTTTACTCGCCGAATGATTCGCTCTCTAAATCCATAAATGAGAAATACGTTCTGTTGTTTCCGTTATTTCATTATAAGTGTAGCTGAATGGTTAATATGTTAAGCATTCTTTTTGAATTGTATTTAATGCTTATGGTACTCCAAATTGTACACACGTATTAGGAATTAATTCAGTTGTAACAAAAAAAAGCAAATTTTCCAGTACATTTTCCGTACACAACTTTGAAATATGGTGCTCAAAATTCTTGAGATTTGTTTCCAGTGCATGTCTGTACTTGACATTTTTTCTCTTGATATCTATTTTATTTTCGTGTTTTTTTTTTTTCCCGAAGACTCAGGAAATATCTTTGGGAGATTTGAGACCATAAGATCCATTCTGAACACATCTCCTAAATTTAATAGAAAATCTCTTCTACTGATAGGCTTGCCTGTTACACTTTTATAAATTATCCAGGCGTTTAAAGTTGCATGATCCAAAATATTGAAAAAGATATATACAGGCCATCGTCTAGAAGCCGATTTCACGGAGTATTTTCGGCACATCTGATCATGGATATCCACACCATACTTCGTTGAGTTGTAATATTCTATTGAATCGGGCAACTTCTGGAGACCGTCTTCAGTTTTTACAGTAGAATGTAATGAGCTCAGTAGAAAAACACTTTTCTTCTTTTGGCTTGATAGATGGTAAGTGTCTTATTATCACATTCCACTATCTTCGATGAATAAAGAGTACTGCTCATATTTTTCAATGATATAGGAATTTCTCTTCTGTCTTTTTCATTGTGGAACCAAAGTTGTATTTTTAGCTTTTAACATTTCTGCTAATATGATGTTAGTAAAATAGCCAACTATCGTAATATTCCTCCCTTCGTTTAGATGGGGATCTGTTAATTTCATGACAACATTTTCCGATAAATGTAATTAAGGATTGGCTGTTTCATCCTTTTCTAGATAAATAAATTCATTCAAGAGGTATTTAGTATCAACGTCAACAGATCACCAAAATTTTATTCCATATTTATCCGATTTATTTGGCATATATTGCGTAAATTTATATCTATCCTGAGATGGGAACAATTGTTCATCAACTGTAATGTTTTGTCCTTGTCGGTAGCATGTTTTGCAATTTTCAATAAATTTATTCCACATTTTAGACGCAAGAGCAAATTTATCAGTCTGTAGTCTGCTAGATCTTGTTGTCTTTTCATCAAACCTAACAAATCTTTTTCTTTCTTGGAATCTATCTCTTGAGATAGTTTATTTGCAAAATAGTATTCCTCATGCCTTGGACGACAATGAATATAAATCTAAACCTTTTTTTTTTATTGCTCCTCGAACATACAGTATAGCAACAAAAGCAGCTTCGAGTACAAAGAGTATTTTACTAAAGGGGTCAAAATGACCCCCGTCCGCCGTTCTAGGAATACAAGCCCATATTTTAAAAACTAACAAATCTAGAAAACTGAATTTTTTTTTTGAAATATATGTTATCTATTTAGGAAAAGTCAGAAAATTTCAAACGATTTCGCCCAAGCAAACAAAAGTAATCAACGGACGAAAGTACTCAGGTGTCAAAATGACCCCTACCGCCGTTCTAGTGTTAAATAAAATATTAAGGCCAAAAATAAATTAAACAATTTTTTAATGTGTTTGATTTTATAATTTTTATTGCAATGTAAAATTGATGGAAAAATTCATAACTAAAATTGTCACTTTGATCAGATTTGGGAACTTCTTCAGTGTGCTTACCAGCAGTGAGTAGTTTTTCTTAAAAGGCTGGTGGAATTTTACATAGCCTTTATAAAACTGCACGGTATAGCAGTAAACAGAAGAAAATTGTTCATTTCCATGTTTCCCATTTTAAAAATGTAACCATGGCTTTAAGTTCTATATTAAACTTTCCTTTGCTGTATAATGTATAGCTATCAATCTTAATTTTTTATTAAAATGTTTCCCTGAAAATGCATTGTAGTAAATGAATTATATTTACTGTTAGGATTGGCACATTCATCAGGCAAAAAGGGTGGTTGCCCAGGGCCCTGTGGCTATTGGAGTCTTGTTATGGGCCTCAATTAATGTTTCATCTGTATAAAATAATAGTTTTGCTCTAAATTTGCTTTTAAATCTTTCTTCATCGGAAAATAGTGAGTATTAACTTTTATTTCTTACAGTCAAAATTGATTTTATTCACGGGAAATGTATCAATTTGATGATTCTAAAATTAACTGCGAGTTATTTAATTAGAAATGCAGATGTTATTAAATAATGAGATATTAAATAAATAAATGTGTAATCCTCCCTCCCCCCCTCCCCTAAAAAAAAAAAATTGATGATATAAAATTTAACTTCTGTTAAAATGAACAAACCTGTTTTTTAAATAAACAGTTTTTACTATTTTATTATTACTAGGTACTATTAATAAACCCCTTATTCTTTTTAAAAATTTGAGATGCTATTTTTCTGAAATTCTTTAATAATTGTTCAGTAGTACTAGTATAATTAAAACTGTAAAATCTAGAATATGAATTTTTTTCACCCCTCCCCGCCTTTTTCCAGACCAAGGGTGGCTTAAATTGGAAAAATTCATAATTTTTTTTTTTTTTCAGAATGAGTTTGAAAAACTTTCAAAATCCATAAAAGTTTTAATACAGAGTGTCTGGAGAATCTGCTGGTGTCAGGATATATGCACATTTTACGATGTTTTTTGCTCTCAGGGGAACACAGGTGTGTAGTTCTGTATAAAAAACGACTACCATTTGTGGTCTTCTGCAAGAAAGTGGAATTTCTTCCAATGCCTTTCAACTATGTGCTATTTTTGAAACTCGTCAATCAGGAACAGTCGTAAATGTTTACTCGACCAGTAAGTAATAACTTATTATGACTGACTGTAAGTATGTAATTTTTTAATACATTTTCTGTTCCCTAAGAAAAGGGAATTTTAAAATGCATTCTACATTGTTCATGTTGTTTTAATCAGTTTATTATGATTCTTATAATTTATTTATTTATTTAAATTATAGAATGTTTTCAATGGGACTTTTTCAAGAATTATGCGTATGCTTGTTGATTACTACCTGTTGACCCCGCTTTCACTTTTGTAAATATCCTGTTAAGGGACTTTTTCATGCTTGTTTTTGATGATATGCATTTTCAGTAATAGGTACTTGTAAGTATGATGCTTGTAAGTAAGTTACTTTTCTAAACACTACATTGTATATTTATAAATATTGTTTTATATAAAGTCATTTTTCCCATAAAATGGATCTGTATCTTAGAGAATCACTTAAAGCTATGTCAATTTGTATCACAATAATTATAATTTATTATAATTAATTTTTTAACCAAGGTTTCTTTCGCATTAGCTTTCAGATTTATAAAATTGTGTTAAATGATCATTTTTTTTTTTTTTAAAGCGTGTAGTTATGTATAAGCAAGCTATATTTTATAAAAACATTAAGTGTCAAGGTCAAAATTAGCACTAGCTATTGGCCACAGGGCCAGTGAATGAGAAAAAGTGGCTATTAAAAAATCGGCTGTCATTGGCCACTTTCCTACAAGGAGAGAGTAAAATTTTTTTGCATTTCATCATGTTATTCTATTTTTTCTGGTTGCAGTATGTTTATATTAGCATATTTATTTGTGCTATTCAATTTTAGATTAATACTAATAAAAATTTTAACAAAAGTTTACTGTTTAGTATTTTTAAATAAAAAAATGGCTGCTAGTTTAAAGAAAGTGGCCACTTATAAAACTGGTACTACTGGCCACTGGCCAGTAATGAAATTTCCCTGTTTTGACCTTTAATTAAGTGTATGAGTATCATATTAGAGAGGAACAGTTAATCTCTTCTCTCCCCGTGCACACACACTCTTTTCAAGGAATTTGATGTTTCAAAAAATGTGTCACAAGCTATAAAAAAATATTCTGAAATTACACTAAAGCTAAAATAACTTATCAGATTTGTTTAAAATAAGATCATAGCATTAAATAAGAAGTTTAAGGTTCATAAAATTATTTCATAAACCCTTGATATAACAATATTCTGAAAATCGGGTACTTTTATCATCTAATGACTGCTTTGCCTAGTTAAAAAAATATATATTTGAATATAATTATGTAGATTGCTTCTTAGTTGTATACTATAATATTAAATTATAACTCTCCCCATTTCAATGAAACTTTTGAAATGGTGTCCCTGGATAATTATAAATTATAATTTAATATCAGCTTAGTAATTATCAGACTGCATATATATATAATCATTTAATGTTACTAATATTGAAATGTATTATGATTATATCAAGGTTATAATTTCATTTGCTTAATAATTATTAAGCTGCATATATTAGTCTATTTAATATGAAATAATCTAAAATGTATTATCTATATTATTAACATTATAACTTCATTTGCTTAATAATTATTAAGCTGCATATGTACCTAATAATGTATTCGATTTAATATTTACTAATGTTGAAATAATCTAAAAAATGTATTGCCATTATTATCAAGGTTATAATTTAGGTTGTTTATTTACAATTTTTTAAAGTGAGATGAATTTTTTATTTAATTAGCATAAGTTATTGAAATTATCAGAAGCATATGTGTATTTTAGAATTCTGTTAAAATGCATCAATATCAATATAGTAATTCATTTTTAAAGATCTCTGAGCTCGAAAATAAAATTTAGTGACATTGTTTTGTTCAGTCAATGTTTGTAATTTACTTTTCAATGTCTCCACAAATTAGAATTAATATACATATCCAGCAGTGGCGCATCCAGGATTATGCTTTGGAGGGGGCTACGAATATTTTAGAGTCTTATATATGCCCAGATTTGGCCTGGCCTGCTGCCGAGCTCTTTCTTTCATTTGATTTGATAAGCCGTGCCGGATGAGGTCCTGACTTAAATTTTTTCTGCTGACTTGAGCAGAGTCGGATAAAGCTCTGGAAAGTTTTGGTGGGGCTAATTCTGAATGCTTTTAACATATTACATAATGAAATAACTGTACTAAAATATATCTTAGTTTTTGTGATTTTTTGGTGTGTTTCTGCATCTGAATAGTTTTACATTGTGTTTGCAATCAAACAATTTAAAGTTTTATTATTAATTATCAAAATATTATGAAGGTTAAAGATAGCAATAAGTTGCATGGGGTATTAAATTTGGTACTTCTTAGTTATCCCGTTGACCAAATTGCTGTCACCAAATTGTAAGATTAAATGCCAATAATGGCCATTAAAACCATTAATTCGATGCTTTATTTGTATTTTTATTAATGTTTTACTAATTTATTTGTTCTTTCGTCATTTAAAATAAAAATTATGTCAATGTGTATAATTTTGGCAAGTGGTTTGGCGATTTATATAATTTGGTGAAATTGGTCGACAGGATAATTAAGAAGTACCTTAAATTTTTAAGTAAATTTTAAACATGCTAATATTTTGATTTCATAATAAATAAAAGAGAAAAAAAAATGTGTCAAAATGAATATCTTTTCAAAAATTCTGATTTTTTAAGGACCTATTAAAAAATAACTCTTCCATAATTAAAAGAAAATTAAATGTCTAGTCTGGGAGGGGTTTCAGCTCTCTCGTGGGTGCACCAATGATATCCAATGCCATAAAAGGCTATAGTTTGAAAAGAGTCTTCTAAATTTTTGCATCACTGAATTCTTTAAAATTCGTTACAGAAAAATTCAATGAAATTGGAAGCCATGCTTTTAGATTTAGCTTACTGAATTTATATTTTCCCTATAATATATTTTGCAAGTAAAGGGTAACTTCATACTTTATTTTAAATATGTGAATTAACTAAGAAATTTTAAGTATATCACATGATGTTTTTTTCAGCTCAGAAGATTAATTTTGAGATGTTAATGCTAATAGCTATTGAATCAGAATTTAGTTCAAAAGTGTGTGGAAAAATTTAAGTGACCATAGTTGCCACAGATATCATTCATATAATTTGGTTATTTTCTTAAGTTGTAATTAGTATACAGTTTATAAGCTAAGTTCAGCATAGAAAATAATGATTCTTATTTGTAACACATACTGCACATCAGCTGTATTATCTCTTCCTACTCCTTAAAAAAAAAAAAAAAAAAAACCTTTATAAATAATTGCATTTTATTCAAGCCTTCTATTTGTGGAAAGCATATTCTCATATTTTTTCAATTTAAATTATTCTACAATGACTATTATACTCATGCTGGCTAAACTATTTAATGCTTATTAACAACTTTAGAGTATTTTTGGTACTTTTATGTTAGTCATACACAAATCTTGCCAATAACAGCTTTTTTTTACTAAATTAGAAACAATATTTTGATGATAATTTTATGGTATTTATTTTTCTCTGTATTTTAATTGAAATGGGTGAAAGGCATATATATTTGAAATGTATGCAACATGTATTTTAAATGAAAAGAGTGAATGACTTATATTTAAAATTAAATGGATGCAATGCGAATTATGCTAGTTATGCAACGATGCTCGCAAACTAATATTAAACCAATGGCAACTTTCTTTATAAATTTCTTGTTTACATTTCAATATTTTAAAATGATTTTTGTTTTGCATGAGATATTTGAGGTCAATGTCTAATTTGGTATCTTTTTACTCTTTATTTCAGGTACAGTTTTTCAGAGGAAAATTTCAGTTTCAGATCCTGTTCCAAAATTAAAAGTGCCCTCAGAGAAAAAAAACTGCACATAAAAAAAAGGTAAAGATATTTGATTAGATATTAGCCTCAGGTAACCTAGGCCTAAAAAAAAATTCAAAGTATCGAAATGCAGATAAGAATTTTGAAAAGAATACTGCCATTAGTTTAACATTTAGTTTGTGTTCTCCCGTTACTACTATCATAGGCTCTTATTGTGAGGCGACTCATAGCCATTTTAACATGAAAACTAGCCTCACTTATCATTTTTCTTATTTGCATTACATTGTTTATTCAGATGTAGCCCTCTTTTTATTCATGATCTCCCCCCTGCCTGAAAAAAAAGTAAGTTGTACCCGTTAATACTTTTAAATAATTTTTACTTTTTATTTGTACTTGTTTGTAATTTTTACTGTTTATTTGTACTTTATAATAATTTTCTGATTACAATAAATGAGTCTGTTCTTAATTTTGCTTTAAAAAGTTGTAATATGCATTTAAACAATGTTCTGGGGGCAATTGTAAGACATTTACTTCTATCTTTCTTCTTATTTTTTAAAAAATGTCTTCAGGTTATATTACACTTTCAAATATATCATACTTTTTTGTTATCTCTTGGCATGTGACATAATGAGATATCATCATCAACAGCAACCATTTTCAATCCACTGCTGGATGTAGGTCTCCCTCAGATTTTTCCAATGTTTCCTCTTTCCTGTGTAGTGCCTTAGTCATCCAATTTACACCGGCTACTTTTCTGATTTCATCACTCCATCTTACTTGAGTAAATACAGATACTGAATAATTTTAAGCTCTGTTTAGATGTGTTTCTAATTATATAAATATTTAACACCAATAGTCCAAAAGCTATTTTGTCTTGCCTATATTCTGCCCATACAGTAAGTTTCTCTTACTTATGAGTAGTAAATACAGTATTCTAAATGTATTATTGTAATGTTTTTAGAAATTTTGATGTGTAAACTATAAATGTTTTCTTTTTAATAGAACAGGAGTGTAAATCACTTGCATTTCTGATGTCTTCAAATCTGCTGATATTCTTAGCAGTTTGAATGAGGCTTATTTCATTTTGTCTCACTAAATATTATTTACCAATTATTGTTTATTTCAATTGATCAAATTGATCAACTGAAATTCTTTCTTTCCATTTTTTTTTTTTTTTTTGTTTAAGTATGTCAAGAAACATGCTTTTTAATTTTGATGTACTATTTATTACTTTTTAATTATTATACGAACTGAAAATTATTAATTGATTATCCCACTTCTTTATAAAATAAAACCTGTCTTAATAGTTAACAATTTCGCTAGTTATACAGTCTATTTGGTACTTAATGTCCCAATTATTTCTATCCTGATCTTTGATCAATGAAATGTTTACTGCAATGCTAAAAAATATTTTTAATTTTATACCAGTAGTTTAATATGAGTTTTATTTTATTACTTTATTGTATAACAGTTATTTGTTCATTTATTTTAAGTATATATTGGTGATTTAATAAAATAGTTCTTAAAAGTCTGTAATTTTCAAATGTTATATTTTTAAAAAAGCTCACTTTACTATTGACACTGTTTTTTCTTTTATTTTTCAAATGTTTCAATTTACGTGATTTTCATTTTGTGTCAACTATTATGCTTGGCAACAATGGTGTCCATATAACAGAAAAGTACCGTCTATTTTTACTCAATTTTTACAAATGCTTTATCTTTCTTTTAAATTAAAATGTAAATATCTGTTTCTGCAGATCAATAAAGTTTTCTGCAAAGTATAGGTGAAAATTGGCGGTCGCCACTCGCCGATTAAAGTTGTAAAAGTGGCAATTAAAAAATCGGCCATCAATCGCCACCCTAGTCGCCACTTTCCAAGTGGCGATAAAAAATCTGTTACCGATTGCCATGTGAAATATAGCTTTTTTCATAAAAATATGCATTTCTACTTTGGTTACATCTAATTAGCAAAGTGGTTGATTCTTTTTGTTACCAGATGCAAGCAGAATACAACGATTTAGCTGTATTTTCAATATTTCCACTTTTCGCCATTGCTCTTCAGTTGGATTATTTTTTCAAGAAATACAGTTTTATTCTGCAAAATATATTCATCAGCTTTGACTCCACATGCATTTCAAATATTTTATTCCTTTTTTTTTTCACCGGGTGCAAGTGGATTTTAAGGACATTGCAGTATTTTCAATATTTCGACTCCTGCCACATGCTCACCAGTTAGATTATTTTTCTTCATGAGATACTGTTTAATCCAGCGGAATACACTCATCAGCTTAGATTTCAACTGTATGTAATGTGTGTAGTATATTAATAACACATTTACTTATTAAATAAAATCCAAATAACATTTTATTGTGCTTTATTTGATATTTTTTTAATTGTATACACCTAACTGTTTAATTTTGATTTAGTTATTTTTTACATAAAGAAAGTAATAGTAATTTAAATTGATAATAGTGTTTATGAACATATACAAATAATCTAAAGATATATTCTAAAAAAATTAATGTAACAGATTTTGTGGTTTTAAAGTAATTTTCTTGAATTTTGACTGCTTCCCTATTCTTATCATGAATAGTTGGCTGGTATAAAACTGACTTATAGAAAAATATGTATATATACAACAATTATAGTTTATGTAGATGTCAAGAAAGTTTGAAACATTATAGTGGCCACTAACTTTAAAAAGTGGCCACTAATGAAACTGAGTCTACCGGCCACTGGCTACTAACTCAATTTCCCAGTTTTCACCTATACTGCAAAGCATTGTGTCAATGTTATTTTATTTATTATATGTAGTAATCATTATATTCAATAATAAATTTTGTTATGTAATAATATTTATAATATAAAGAAGTTTTATTTTGTTTCTGTAACTTGTACTGTCAAATAAAAGAAATTTATTAAAAATTTGTTGTTTTCATTTAACAGTTTTAATTATCTATTTATTTTTAATAACAAAATGGCTAAGATATAAAACAATGAAAAAATATTCTCATTTTTAACACTTTCAACATGGTTGAAAAGTGTTTATTCAGTAAGTTGAATAGTTTTGGTTTGTCTATTTTCCCACTTTCTAACTCTCATAAATATACTGGGATCGCCATGTAATTATTTAATGTTAATGAAGTCCATTGTGTGCTATTTAAATGCAAAATTCAATAAATATAATGCATCAAAAAGTGTTATGGGACCAACAAGTGCTGAAAATGGACTTTTACTCAGTTATGTTTTTTTAAAGGGCTCATTAATATATTTCATTTCATTGTATGAAAAAAATAAAGTTCTTATTAGCTATTGTTGGTGAGAATTTCATAATCCATGCCTAATTTTTCATAATTATTATTTGTGTGTATATTCCTTATACCAGTGGTGCAGCCAATATACTTATTTGGAAGGGGTTTTGGAGAATTGTTACTCCTTGCATGATACAATATCTGACAAATAAAAACCAATGTGGGCTATTTCGAAAATAAATATGTGCATATTTTCTAACATTCACCCAAGTACGAGGAAGAAAACATAGTATGTTCATTTTAGACCTAAACTGAAGGGATTAAAACAATTTCCAGTTTTCTCCTATTTAATTCTGAGTTCAACCCCCTGACCACAGGTCTAAAACTTTAAACTGGAATTGTGACCTTAATGTTCAACAAAAATATTAAGTGTAGTTACTCATTTTACTCAGAATTTTAAGCTCTACAACATTTGTATTGACAATGTTTTTGACAGAGTTAGTTGTTTGGAGAAACTGTTATGGTATGTAAAAAAATGTGTTTTTTGACTGTAAATCTATACATATTTCCTAACGCTCACCTAGTACGAGGGGGAAAACATAGCACATTCATTCTAGACCTAAACTGAAGGGATTAAAATAATTCCCAGCCTTCCCCTAATTAATTCCGAATTCAACTCCCTAACCACTGGACTAAAAGCCGAAACAAACAAAATAAGTTTAGCATTAATGTGTTTAAAGGCTTCATAGAAAAGCCGCTGTAATCTTCAAAGAGGAAAAAAAAAAAAAAGAGAGAGTGGGAAAGAACAATAGTAGTAACATATAAAAATAAAAAGGATTTTTAAACATTGATAATGATATCATTATGGAGGGGGGGGGGGGGGTGAGGAATGATAACATATGATACTGTAAGTGAGGGGGAAGGGGCTAAAATTACCTAAATATTGCTAACGTTATACATGTACAACCCCGTACACATTAAGGTACCATTTGATTATCCCGTCCACCAAAAAATTGTCATCAAACTATAAGATTAAATGCCAATAATGGATGATCGTAAATGTCATATTCACTGGACATTAAACATGATACAAGTGTTTGTTATGTCATCAAGTGATTTTTAATTCTACTTTTTTTTTGTTTTTTATTAATGTTTTACTAATTTATTTTTTCTTTCGTTATTTAAAATAAAATTATGCAAATTTGTATAATTTGATGAAATTGGTCGACGGGGTAATCAAGTAGTACCCACATTAATAACACACTGATAATTAATAATTATTCCTCACATTAGCCATATTGCTGTTAACATTTTCTTTCATTAAATTTGTGTTGAAATAAAGATTCCTTTTATAAAGCCTTGAAACAAATTATAAACGTTTTGTGCTACGTATGCTTTTCTTTACATTGGTTTTTACATATTTTTATCGTAACATAAGTTATTTTTAATACATCTTATCAGTTTTTTAAATACTCTGGGAGAAATTTTAATTTTGAAATGCAACCTCCTTTTGCTGCTGCAGTGTTTATACAAATCTACATTTTTTGGCTGATTTGCATGATATAAGGGCTGTGCATATATAATCATTTTAGATTGGGGTAGAAGTCTGACACTTGGTTGTCATAAGATATTTCTGAAGAAAAGGGTATTGTTTTTTAGCTCACAGGCTATCCAAGCCTGAGAGCTAATGTGCCCGCCCGCTCTGTATGTATGTATGTATGTATGTACGTAACGCGATAACTCTTGATAGAAACATCCGATTTGCTTCAAAATTTTTTCCTAGGCTCATTGTGATAAGGCGCATCCCTGATTAGTTTTGGGAGTTCATTGGTTAAGGATAAAGGGGGAAAAACGGGGTTAGTCCAACCCCTTAATTCAGATAAATGGGTTTTTCATGCAGAATGATTCGATTTTCTCCGAATTTGGTATACCGGTTTAGTATGTTAAGGAACTTCCCTGATTAGTTTTGGGAGTTCATTGGTTAAGGATAAACGGGGTTAGTCCAACCCCTTAATTCAGATAAATGGGTTTTTCATGCAGAATCACTCGATTTGCCCCGGATTTCGTATACCGGTTTAGTATGTTAAGGAACTTCCCTGATTAGTTTTGGGGGTTCATTGGTTAAGGATAAAGGGGGAAAAGGAGGGTTAGTCCACCCCTTTTTATTCAGATAAATGGGTTTTTCATGCAGAATGATTCGATTTGCCCCGTACTTGGTATACCGGTTTATTATGTTAAGGAACTTCCCTGATTAGTTTTGGGGGTTCATTGGTTAAGGATAAAGGGGGTTAGTCCACCCCTTTTTATTCAGGAAAATGGGTTTTTCATGCAGAATGATTCGATTTGCTCCGAATTTGGTATACAGGTTAATTAGGTTAAGGAACTTCTCTGATTAGTTTTGGGGGTGCATTGGTTAAGAATGAAGGGGGGCTAGTCCACCCCCTTAATTCAGATAAATGGGTTTTTCGTGCAGAATGATTCGATTTGCCCCGAATTTGGTATACCGGTTTATTAGATTAAGAAACTTCCCTGATTAGTTTTGGGGGTTCATTGGTTAAGGATAAAGGGTGAAAAGGGAGGTTAGCCCGCCCCTCTTAAATTAGATAAATGGGTTTTTCATGCAGAATGATTCCATTTGCTCCGAAGTTGGAATGCCGGTTTATTATGTTAAGGAACTTCCCTGATTAGTTTTGTGGGTTCATTGGTTAAGGATAAAGGGGGAAGGGTGGCTAGTCCCCCTCCCCCCCCCCATTAATTTATATAAACGGTTTTTTCATGCAGAATTATTGGCTTTGCTCCAAATTCGGTATACCTGTTTATTATGTTAAGGAGCTTCCCTGATTCGTTTTGGGGATTCATTGTTTAAGGATAAAGGGGGGGGGGGGGGTAGTCCACCCTCTTAATTTTGATAAATGGTTTTTTTTTTGCAGGATTATTCGATTTGCTCCAAATTCGGTATACCGGTTTATTATGATAAGGAGCTTCCCTGATTAGATTTGCAGGTTCACTGGTTAAGTATAAAGGGTGAAACGGGGGCTAATTCCCCTTCACTTATTTTTTTGAGGGGCATTATTCTTTAAAATAAGAGTATGATATACAATTAGTGTGAATAGCCAGTGAGCTCAATGCCATCAGTTTAGCTGGGCATTTTTCTTTTTTATTGAAATTGTTATTTATTTATCCAAACAATATATTTTTTTGTTATTTATTTTTTTTTCTTTACATCAAAATAGTCATACCTTTTAAACAGCAACTATCTCTTTTAGATGTTAATTGATATAAAGTTATTTAAATGTAAAATCATATCTTTATATCGCTGCAAACATACAAAAGTAAAAAGAACTCCCTTTTAAAGTAATTGTTGAACACTTAAATCAAAAAGAAAAATCGTCTCTGCCCTCCTGAAAACCCGTTTAAGGTAATTTTTGCACACAAAAAGAAAAAGCAAATTTTATTTTATTTAAATAACTGTTATAAAAAATAGAAACATTTGATAGAATTTAGGCTTCACATCTCTTTGAACATTTACAGTATACACATTCATACTTTTCTAGTATATATACAGCTATACCAAACCCTATGTTGTATAGTTTTTTACAAAGCTTTATTTTTCTTTTAGTAATGATTTTTTTAAATAATAGAGTTAATAATTCATAGATTTATTGTACAGAATCCTCTGAGCGCGAGTAGTACACACACTTGGTCATTTATTTTTGAATAAAATAAGTGAAAGATTTATATTTTAAATGAAATGAATGCAGTACAAATGATTGTGACGAGAACACTATTTGTCAATTTATCAACTGTGCCTAACTAACAAAAAATACAGTTTTTCTCAAAGAACTATTATTATAGTAATAAAATACAGTCAAGGATCTATAATCCACAATTTTCTATAATTCGCATTGCTTAATGAATGTAAACAAATTTACAAATTCTGGGTCCAAAAATGATTTTTTTAAAAGAAATATATAAAAAATTTAAATATAAAAGTAAATAACAATCAATTTTTTAATAAAAGAATTTGAAAAATGCATTTTTTGAGATAGCATATTAAATTAATTATTATATTTCCCATTTTTATTTTCCTGTTCTACTGAATATGGAATTAAAACAGTGCCCAGAAAAAAGAAAATGATATATACAGTATTTTTGGGAATACCCACTGTAAGCGCCACACCAATGAAAATCTGTTTAAAAAAAAGTTTATCGACGTAAGCGCCGCACCCAAGGAACTGATATTTGTACAATCTCAATTCCGGAATCGTTTCGGCCGCGGCTTTTCCAGATTTTAGAGGTCTTGAAATATCGTATAGAGACACTTAGAGGTCTGCACGGACCGAAATTTCCGGGCCCGGCCTGAAATTTCTAGGTCGGGACTGCCCGACTCGTAGAAAAAAATTCGACCCGGGACTGCCCGACTCGCAGAAAAAAATCGGCACGGACCAGCCCGATACAAAAATTAAAAGTTCGGTCCGGCCTGTACAAAAGAAATATTGGCCCAACCCAGTAAAAAATTTAAAAGTTCGGCCCGGCACGATATAACAGTTGAAAGTTCGGCCTAAGACTGGCTTGGAAAAGTTAAAATCTCGGCCCAACCCGACTGAATTTCTACAAAACATTGATGAAGTGCCGCAGGCTGTGATATTTATTTTTTTAATGAGTCTCTATTTCTTGTATGTAAATGTTTCAGTTATCATTACTTTTGTTAATCCATATTCTATGCATTGAAGTGTTAAAAATCTGAAAAATGTTATACAGTAAAATCTGCTAAGACGGAATTGTATAAAAAAGAAAAAAAAAAGCGTTATAGACAAGATCCTCAACACGTTGTTCAGTTTAAAACAGGATTCCGTCATAGGCAGGTTCTTTTCACTCGTTTTACTATATTTTAACTTAGCTATATTTTAATAAGCATATGAAATCTACTACTCTTTAAAAAGAATATAAATTTTAATTTTTAATTGTAGAATAATGGCGATTTAAAAATGTATGCATTTTTTGCAAACATTTTTGGTCCAGGCCTAATTTTACTGACCTTTGAACGGACCAGGTCACGACGAGACAATGATTTTCATACGGGCTTTGTCAAAACTAGGACTGAAAATTTTGGATCATGAAGACTAGGAATGAAACCAGTCCGGGCTCTGTACAGAAAAAATAAGTTAGGTCCGGCCCGGCCCGATCTTTCAGGAAAAAAGTAATGCCTTAACCCGGCCCGGACAGAACCTTCAGAAAAGAGTATGACCCGTGCCTAAAAGCCGGCCCGTGCAGATCTCACACTGCCGAAAACACTTTAGGATAACTAGAAACACTCCTTTTTTCTTTCTTTCTTTTTTTTTAGCAGTTCACCTATTGATAACTGCAGGGCCGAAACTAGCCTTTTTTGCACCCGGCTCAAACATGGATTTTGGTGTATCCCCGCCCCCCCCCCCCCTCAAAGTTTATTTACAAAGAGAATTTTACTAATTTTATAATAGACGACTCATTTTAAAATTTAAAATATGTAACACTGAACTACATAATCTACAGTGGCGGATCCAAGGGGGTGGTCTCTCTGAACATCAACAAAAATATTCTAAAGATCATTTTTAAAATGACATATTCAGTACAGTCCCAATTTACCGAGTCCCGCCTAACCGAGTTTCTGCTTCCACCGAGTTATTTTCTTCTGATGGACTGATGGCTTCCATTATTATGAAACAGCCATTATAAATGAAGTGTTAGGTGAAGATGAAAGAGCAATCGTAAAAAGTTAGAACTCTGATTTTCTGGTCCGAATGGGGGGAAAAAAATGGTCATAGTTTTTTTTTGCAAAAAAAATTATGGCCATTTTTTTTGACAAAATTACGTTTGTTTATTAGTTATAAATGAGTACTTGAGTGATTTTATTAGGCGCTTCTTTAAAAATAAAGATTATAAACATTAAAAAAAAAGATAAAATAAGTATTTTTGTTGAGAACTCTTCCTACGAAACAATTTTTAACCATATCAGCGTAAAAATCAATGTTTTGAAGAAATTCAGTCGAATCAAGCTGAGATTTTAAATGTTTTCCGGGCCAGGCCAAACTTTTAACTTTTATGCTGGGCCATTAATTAATTAATTTATTTATTTTTTGTACGGGCCGGGCCGATTTTTTCCCCTATGGATCAGCTACTTCCCTCAAGGGTAAACGGCCGTTCGCTAATGTTAATCCTATGGAAGAATTTTTTTTTAAATACATGGTTCACATTTCAATATGCTTAAATGATTTATTTTTTTGCGTCGAATAGCTGAGGTCAATCTCGACCCTTTTACGATTTTGTTTACAGATGTTTTTTCATAGTATACTTTGATTTTCGGAATCAGTTTCATAAGGGAAAGTATTCTAGTAAAAAAAAAAAAAAAAAAAAAACCTATAAACACAATCGAAAAAGTAAAAATGACTCTTTGTAGAGACCGACCTCAGCTATCCAATGCAAAAAAGATCATTTAAAAATAATGGAATGCGAACGACATATTTTAAAAAAAATATCTTTCTTAGGATTTACATTAACGAGCCGGTGTTTTTGCGTGAGCAAAATGGCCCAATATTTATGTTGCAGAAGTCGTCCCACTTAATTTGTTATATTGGTCAGGACCGTTTATTTTGTTTATCTCCCAACCTGGCTCAGCAAAAAAACTGTACTAATTCTGCTGACCCGGCCGATTTCAAAGTTTGGATTCATTTTATCTGGTCGAGTCGGGTACGGCCTCTATTTTAGGGGCCAAGTTTCTAGAGTCCGGTACTTAAAAAAAAAAAAAAAAAAAAAGAAAAAATCTTACTCTCCAGTGTTTTTATTGTGTATTAGGAGACCATTCATTAGTGCAGGATTTTGGTAAAGACAGTCTTTTCATTATATACAAAAATTTCATGGCTCTGGTGAAAGAAATACCATATAATTATATTTGCTGAGTGAAATCTATCTAAAATGAAAATTTCCCTTCGTCTCTAGCGATTTTGTCTTAACAAGTTTTAGTACATTAGTTTTCTATTAACTTAACAATTAATAATAAACTTTAAAGTAAAATAAATCTGTGAAAACACAACAAACATAATCTGTAAAAACTTTCAAAACATTTTTCAGAGTTTCAAATGTGCCATCAGATTTATTTTAAGAAACATCTACAGCACGCATTCAATTTGTCAATGTTAATTAATATATTAATAGAATGCTTAATTTTTTAGAGCAGTGATAAATGCTGTAAAGGAAAAGCTAAAAAGCTGACATTTTATGACTTGTGAATATTGCTAATGAATATTAATGTATGCTCAATTTCTTGAATTATATCATTTATTTTAAGGGGCAAAGGGACAGGCTTGTCGCGTCGAATTTTTCCGACAGATGGCTCTGATTGCAACAGGGTATCGGAAATTTGGCGAAATGAGATTTTTAAGGAAGAGAAAAAGATAAAAAAATAAAGCGCTTTCGCGCCAACCTCTGGTAATCTTATCACTCAGTGGAGGCGGAGTTTATTCCCTACCAGCTGTATGACGTGACTAGGATCTCCAATCATGTACCTCTTGGAAGGAAAAAGATGCTTTGCTTTGTACAATGACATTTTTTCGGGAACTTACAAATTAACTTCGAGAAGGCTCAAGGTTCAGGCAAGCACAGATTAACACTAGAAAGACGAGAATTTTACTCAAATTTTAGAAAAATATTTCACACCAGAATGTTTATTTTAAATTATTAACTTATCCATTTAACTAGTTTTTCTTTGCATCTTTTAAACTAGTTTTATAAAAAAAAATCCTGGTTCAAACCGAGATATATTCATGTGGTAGCAGTCAAAATGACTGCTCGCAGGCTTTCTAGTGTTAAAAACGGTATACAAATTACTGGAGCGTGGATCTTTTAAAGAGGTCCGATTTTTTAAATAAAATAGCACGAGCACCTTTTTTTATTTTGTATAAAATTTTCTTTTTCAGCAAGGGGGGGGGGGGGGGGGGGGTAGACGTCTGCACGAGGCGGAATTTTCTGGCCCGGTGCAAAAATAAAAATATCAGACTCGACTCAATTTCCACCAAAAATGCCGATTTTTCTTAACATACAGTTGAAATTCTTTTCTGGAATACTTCATAAATATTCATGGAAAATTTTAACAGTATATTTGAGAATTTAGATTACTATATGTTCGCGAGCTAGAACATACATAATCGTAGCAGTAACAAACACTTAGACTCATTAGACTCTTAAATTTAAGTTTAGATTCCTTAATATCATTAATATGTTCAGAACGAAAGAAAAAAGGTGGTTAAAAACATCATAGCTTTTGAAGCTGTATATATATATATATTTTTTAAGAGATTTTTGAAATATTTCTCTGTAATTTATTAAGGTATATTTCCAAATTTCCCGTTATCAAAAGTTGATTATTACTACTATCCTTTTTTCTACACAAATTACTTTCCCGAGGAGGCTACTTCAGTCATCTGAAAAGACCTGCTCGCTAATGTTAATTCAATGGGCGAAATTTTTTTTAAGAGGCTACTTCAGTCAAACGAATAGACTCGTTCGCTAATGATAATCCTATGAAAGAAATTTATAAAGATATCTCAGTCGCATTTCAATATTTTAAAAAGATTTTTTTTTTTTTGAATTGGATAACTGAGCTCGGTCTGTATGCAGGCCATTTTTTACTTTTTCGATTTTGATTGCAGATTTTTTTTTATAAGGATGCTTTTACTTTCGAAACCAGTTTCGAAAATGAAAGTGTCCTCAATAAAAATACCTATAAACAAAATGGAAAAAGTAAACAACGGCCTTTGTACAGATCGATCTCAACTATTTCATGCAAAAAAAAATCATTTAAAAACAACTGAAATGTGACCGAACCGAGATATCTTTATAAATGTCTTCCATAGGATTAGCGTTAATGAATGGGTCTTTTCGCTTGACTGCATTGTTATCTCTATTATATGACTATGATGTTATATGACTGTTGCGTTCTCTTTTGCATTGCAATATTTTTAGCAGATTTTTTTGCATTGCAAAGCTGGGGGTCGATCGCTATAAAGACTTTTTTTTTTTTTACTTTTTAGATTTTTTTTTGCAGATTTTCTTTATTTCCTCTTACTTTCTTATTCTTTATTATTTTATTTATATTTTATTTTTCTTTCATTTTCTAAACCGGTTCCGAAAGTGAAGTAGAATATTGAAATGCAAATGAGATATCTTAAAAAATTTTCCCCATAAGATTAACATTAACGAACGGGTGCCTTTCGCACGATTGAAGTAACTTCTTAAGTCTACTACCGGCCCTCGTATTTTATCGGCTTAATTTCTATATCTGGTACATCGGCCCATTTAAGATTTAATCTTTTTATGGACATGGACCGGGGCCTAAGAAAAAAATAAACGGCCGGGCCCGTAATTTTGGATTCTGCCCGATTTTTTTTGTGCTGCCCGGTCCGGTCCGTTAAAACAATCGTCTTCAATCTGCCGGCTCGTTAGAAATTTTGACTTTACTTTGCCGACCGGGTACGGGCCATGCAGATCTCTAGGAGGGGGCATTTCAAGAGTTTCCGTTATGGGGCAAAGTTTTCTTTGAGCTGCAAGCTATGAAGTAACGTGCGGCATTGCGTGAACCATCCACAAAGTAGTAAAATCCCGCATAATAAGAAATGCTGTGCTCTATTTTACCTTCCTTAAATTATTTCATGAACACTTTTTAATTTCCATGGAAGTTATATATATTTTTTTTCTTTTGCGGAATTTCGTAAAATTAATTCGTGAATTGGTCGCGGAAAAGACCGCGAGTTTCTACAAACAATAATGGGAAAATACCGTGAATTTTGCCAAGATCGCAGAAACAAATTTCTCAAACGGTCGCAAAAAAAAAAAAAAAAAAAAAAAAAAAAAAAAATTCGTCTGTCAACCGCAGAGAAAATAAATTAAATAAATAATGTATAAAAATGCTAGTTTACAAAATCATTCCCTGTTTCTGATATAAACAAAGTTTTAAGTAATCAATTAAAAGAATATACAATTAGATGGCTTTGGTAGAAATAAGACAGACATGCTTACATAATTATCTGCTCTATATATTTATTTACACTTCAACACTCGGCTAAAAACATACTAAAATAATTTTTCTGTATATAATCAACACGTACTCAAAACTCAAAGTTTGACTCCATTCTCTGAAAATTATGTTTCAGTTATTTTCCGCTTTTATGTAAAAGCGGAAAAATAGTTCGATTACAGTTTTGAACAAGAGCACTTGCCAGTCTGATACGTTTACGAACAAAAATTTGTCAGAAAGTAGCCAGTTTACATTTGAGTCTTCATTTTTTTTTTCAGTTTTATATAATTATATATTATACAATTATATATTAATAAACAATTTGAAAAGACATAATGAGGTAAAATCCATTTTCAACATTTGCTAAAGGTTTACATAAGTTACAAAAGTTAAGCAAAAGTATGTTGTAAAGATTTACATATGTTTAAAAATCCATACCACTCAAAATTAGGTAACATATAAAAATGTGTAAGATATAAAAATGTATCCAACAGTGGAAAACTCACTTCCAGCAATTATGGATTTTAATCAGTTCCTGTGCCTGTAAGCAAATTTCGTGTCTCTCTGTAAAGGAACGATAATTGCGATAGAAAATAATCTATAGAAAATGTTTTGTGTACTCCAGTAAGTTTCATTATGTTTGATGTATCATAACATTATTAAAATGCAGTGCAAACGTTTTTTCCTCATAGATCATAATGTAAAAGAATTCTTTTGTGTGTATCTGTAAACGAACCACAAATTCTACTCACTTCTTTTTTTACTACCGAACATTCTATAAAAATCCTCAGTAACATAAAAATTTTATGGCAATCCGAGTACTATCTTTACCAGAGTTTGAGCATGGCAGGTGTTTGGAAAGTTTTAAAATGCATGCGTATTCAGAAATGTTTAAAAATCTGTCACAATTTAAGAATAATTTTTTATATGAGTATGATCTGTTTATTTATTATGCATTCATTTAGTACTCATGTAACAAGTCCAAGATATAGTTATATACTCTTGGAAGTTGTATTATTAACATGATTTGATATAGTTAGATTATAATTCAGTTGTCATTTTCACCAGAGCTATAAGGTTTAATGTCGTCGGGATGTTGTTTCAATAGGTTAATGTACTACAATATTCAAGTAAGTTGTATAAAGCAGGTGTGCTTTCTTAACTCAACTAATTAAAAATAAAAGTAAACAATTTATATATTGATATCTTTTCAAAAACATTTTTAAGACAAGCCCGTAGCTGGAGGGGGTAGAAACAGTATTAGTCAGTGTTCGTGCTGGAAATATTTTTAACCGCCATAGCATGTTGACTCAAAATCATTGTTCTCTCAAAATTCCCCAACCTGACCAGACAAATATCAGGAAAGAGAATACAGCCTTAGGCATTTCTTACTTTGTGGAGATTTGCCCCTCGCCAAGAAACCTCTGAAACTAATTAGTTGATATCAGAGCAGGGATCCCACACGGATACAAGTTTCCTTTTCCTCCCCAATCCCAGTGATGATTTCAGCTGGATAGAAAGATTTCAGTTTGTCTTTCTCCACACCAGACCTGTTCCCAAAGGTGTGTATACCGTTGTATCACTGCCTTTTTACAGTGAAAAGATATGCTTATCAGTAAAACGCTTTTTCGTCTCTGATAACAAATACAGTAAAACCTCCCTAAAACACCCACGTTCCGTTCCAATAAAAATGGGTTTCTCCGAGAGGTGGTCTGTTAATGGAGGTCATGTTTAATTTTAGATTTTAATTGTTGAAAATAGGTAACGATTAATGTTACTAAAAATTATTTTTCACATTAGGAAAAAATATAAAAATATAAGTATCAAAACAAAAGTTAATTACATACGTTAATTACTGCAGAGTTTAAAAAATGAATACATTGACATTTGCTTTGATTTTACAATTTTATCTTCTATAACTTTTAATTCGAAGTTCAGTACAAGGGCGGATCTAAAGAGTCCTCAAAAGTGTGGGGGGGGGGGGGGGGAGCGATTTTGGAAATTTGGAGACTCCAATCTGATGCGCGGGTCGTGTTACTTCTACTTTTTCTTGCGGGTCGGATGTGGGTCCGGTTGACTTCTATTTTTTGCTGCTGGTCGGGTTAACTTATACTTCTTTGCTGTGGGTCGCGTTTGAGTCCGGTTGACTGCTACATTTTGCTGCGGGTCGGGTTAACATCTACCTTTTTGCTGCGGATCGGGTTTAGGTTGATTGATGGGTTGATTTTTGACGGCCGATTATCAACACGAGAGATATAGGCCCTAATGGGTGTGCCCTCCATGGGGGTCTTTCTAATAGAACCTAACCCGTATTTACGCATGGGAATCCACGGTTTCGTAGAAAACCATGAAAACTCTGAAACGGTTAGGCCGACGGGCGCGATTGGGTTCGAACCCAGCACCTTCCGTCTACCAGCTTCGAGGGCAGAACTTCTCATCCACTGGTGAGGCGGGTCGGGTTTAGGTCCGGATGACTTCTACTTTTCTGAGGCGGGTCGGGTTGACTTCTACTTTTAGCTGTGCCTAGGGCATTGGGTTTGGGGCAGATTAACATACATTATTATTTCGGGTTTGGATGAGTTTCAGATTGGGTTTTCACTCTTGCGAGAAGGATTCGAGCCGACCCTAATTTTGAATAGAAAGTCTAAATATTTTTTAAGATAAAAACTACATACAGTACTAAAAGCTCCATAACGGGCACGCCCAAACAATTATTTAATAATATTTTCTAATATTCAGGATTATGTAAAAAATACCAATTTGTACAAGACTGCTTGTCTGTTTATATCTAAGATCAATTGTAATTCACTAAAGAATGCTTTGAAACTTAAAAAACATTAAAAAACATATCGGATGTCCTGAAATGGACTGACTGATTTTAAAATTCAGTAACTTGCAAATGGTGACAGCAATTAAAAAAATCTTGCAGGAGGATTATGTAAGATGTCAGGAGATTTTTCACTGCGATTTTTTTATTTTACTTTACAATAGCAGCGATATATGGCGCTGCAAACAATAGTTGTTAAATCGGGCACCGATTTAGCGCCTATTGCTTGCAATACCATCTGCCATTGCTATTTTAAACTAAAATTAAGAATCGCAGTTAAAAAAAAAAAAAAAAAAAAAAACTCCTGATCAGGGGTGATTCTCAGTAAAAAAAAAAAATAAATAAAAATAAAAAATTCTGAAATGTTACAGCAGAGAGGGGGCGAGGGGAATTCCCTCTTTGCACTAATTATTTTTGTTGCGGGTCGGGTTAGCTGTTTTCGATTCGGGTCAATTTCAGGCTGAGTGTAGATTCCTGCAAGTTGGGTTTGGGTTAACCCATTTTCTTCAAAAGTTAGTTGGGTATATTATTTCAGATTAAAAACTATACCTATAATAATAAACATATGTATGTGTGCTGTTTTCTAAAGAGACCACTGTATTTGTAAACGACTCTTTGATAAAATTCGCATTTCTTCCACGACTCTTTGACGAAATTTGCGTGTTTTCGCAGCCCTTTGATAAAATTCGCGTTTTTTCAGCGATTCTTTGAAGAAAATCGCGGAATAATTTGATGAAATGTGAGTTTTTTTTCGCGATCCTTTGACGAAATTCGCGTTTATTTTTACAAAATTTGCGTTTTCTCCGCGATTTTTTGAAGAAATTCGCTTTTTCCGTGATCATTTGAAGAAATGCGCGTTTTTTCAGTAGCCCTTTGACCAAATTCACATTTATCCGGCAATTCTTTGGTGAAATTGAAGTTATTTCCTGAGAGCAATTGACGAAATAGATTTTTTATGGCGACCATTTGTCAAAATTCACGATTATTGTTATGTCCGAATTTTCGGATTCAGGAAATATTTTTTTAATATTTGTAACAGAATGCCTTAACTTTCTCGCTGCGTATATATATATTATGAATATAGGTTCAAAAATTGCGCATTTTATTAGATGTTTGAAATCTGCATATATTTTAGAGTTCAAATATGTCCAAAATCTTTGTGAAAGAGTTTCTCTTTTAAATAGAACTAAATCATAAAAAAAAAAAAAAAAAAAAAGATTTGCTCCGGAATTCGCGGGTTGCGCAAATTTTGCCACTTTTACGTTGGCCGTAGAAATCGCGGGATACGCAGCGTGAGGGTTAAATTTTCGGAAATTTCGTTGCCGAGGTGCCCGTGATTGAGAAGTTTTACTGAATTTAGATTTCTTTAAAAATTTATTTAGTTTTTAATCTTATTGTATTTTAAAAGTTCAAAATATTGATTATAATCAGTACAACGTCGAAACACATTTCAAGTAAAAGCTTTACAAAAATTGAATATTTAATTTGGGGCCCCTAAAAGCGAAGGAGGAGGGAATAGGGGACACTGTTCAGTTTGTCCAACATTTAATCAAGTGCTCCTTCTGCAAAAAGTCCAACCCTGCATTATATAGAAGCATCATATACCGCTAAATAGAGGTGTCCAGTATTCGGAAGTGTCCGTTATGAAGGTTATTGGATCTCGGATACCTAATATCGGACACCTTTAATTAGCTACAGCCTTTTTTAATCAACAACCCTGACATATTTGTTTATTTTTACCTCACAAAAGCAGACACCTTCGATTATCGAACAAATTCCGCAGCCTGCAGATGTCCGCTGTTGAAAACTTTTACACACACACACACAAGAAAAAAAAAAAAAAAAAAAAAAAAAAAAAAAAAAAAATTCATATTATAGGGGATATTTATCTTTTGAGTATCTTGAAACGATCAAAAACACCGCCTTTTTCAAAATACCAAAACGCAAATAATATGCAATTAAGATTTTTTTCCCTTTCTACCTAAACTATATATTCTTAACTGTATTATCAAAAAAAAAAAAAAAAAAAAAAAAAAAAAGAAGGAAAAAAAAAAGAAAGAAAATGTTGTATATACAAAATTAATATTTAAATTTTAAATTTAAACCTTCATATTGCTAATGCGTGAGATAAAATCTAAGTGCTGCGCGCATGATAAAATTCTAAATTATGCATATAGAAAACAATTTTTGAACAAAATAGAATCGTACCACACCTACTTCTAAATTAAACCCAAAATATACACAAAAAGTTTCGTTTAAAATTCAATTTTAGTACAAAAAAAAAAAAAAAAAAAAAAAAAAAAAAAAAATTCAAGTGCAAACAAATAAATAACCAAAATATGTTTTTTTTTTTTTTTTTTTTTTTTTTGTTCTACATGTAGACTATATAGAAACGCACATTTGTTTATTTTGCAAAAGCTGTAGTTTACATAGTTTGAAAGCAACAGTGCGCACAAACTTCAAATTTACTAATCAGAGAAAACGCTTTTTAAAGTTTCGATATCTACGGACCTTCAATTATACCCACCTATAAATGACCTTTTCCCTATCACCTTTTCTAATAAATGATTATAACTCAAGAAAAAAGTGCATATTTTTGAATGGGGTTTTTTTGCATATTGTTGAGAAATATTAAAACAATCAGAATAAAACAAAACCGAAAACTGATTTTTTGAAAGTTTTAAGGTCCCGTGCCCTCTTAAAATTAAAATTTTCTTTAAAATTTATACTGACACAAGGACAATTTAAAAAAAAAGTATAGATCAGATGATAATTACAGAAGATATTTAACTATCAATAAATAAAGAAAGAAATGTTATATTTTAATAACAAAGAAAAAATTAGTTCTAGTTTCAAAACTTTGTCTTAAATCTACACATAATCAGTAAAACCTAATAAAATAGCTAAAGAGATAAAGCGCAATCACTCTCCAAATAATTAAAAGTTTTATTGACATTATACAGTAAACTCTGTCTAAGGCGGAATCGATGGGGACTGAGAAAATTTTCCGTGGTAGACAATATTCCGGCTTATACAAAAAAGCTTCCCCTCCCGCACCCAAAAAACAAAACAAAAAAAAAAAAAAAAAAAAAAAAGCCCTCGAATTTGATGATTTTTTATTGATTTTCCTGACTCGAAAATCGGTTGAAAACTGAAATTCGGAAAGATCTTTTGTCTTTAGAGATAAATGAGAAACGCTATTCAATTTCTTAGTACTGCTGTAATACATGCAAATTGGAAGTTTACACACACACACACACACAAAAACTAACAAAAACCCGTCAATAAACTTCGAGAATGAGATAGAAAGCTATAACTTTGAATTTGAGTACATCCTTAAAGTATAATATATTGCACTTTCGAAAAAATATATTTTCATAAATGTTCATTCTACTAGAAAAGTTAACTTTTAAATATAATTTTGCATATGAAAAAATGGCACAAGCATAAATTCCTTAAATTTAAACAGTTTCTGTTCTTTTGAATTAACTTTTTCAAGGTGTTACGGAATTTAACTAACATGCACGACATTGAGCATTTGACTTATCAGTTTTAAAGTTTAATAAACAAAATGCTTTTCATTTTTAAATTATCCTTTTTTCCGCCTTATGCAAAATTTTGGTTTCGGTGGGACCTTAAAATGCTTTCCGTTTCCGCGGTAGACAGATTTCCGGCTTATACAGAGTCCACCTTAGACAGAATTTACTGTATATATATTTTTCTCCTTCCAGTCTAATGACAGATGATTCATCATGCGGTTTTGATTACGATAGGGAAAATCGAATAAAATGGTTGAATAACAGCGTTGAATGGATGTTCAAAAAGTATTCGTTTAAATACTTATAATTCACCATGGTGTACAAAACATGAGTAGAGGAAACTTTATTAGACAAGGAAAGTATACATAATATAATAATTAAAAACAGTTATTAAATTGAGATGGTTACTATAAAGACATGGGTATTCCAGTACATATCACATAATAAACCTTTGAAAAATATAAAATCCGAATGAAACCGAAGTAAGCATTAACAAATGCTGTCTCATTCAATGCTTTTAAAAATATTGTACACATAAATAATACTATGAAACGACTCTTCGTGAAAAAAAATCCAGAACATGTTTTCTTACAAGCGTATTTACTACTAAATATCAATATTTTTCGCGAATATTTCATATAAAAATATAAATTCATACAAAATTGGATTAAATTACACATAAAATAAAATAAAAATTGAAATGTTACTTCTAGAGTTGATATTGATGCCAGCGATTTTCTAATTAGGTTTGAAGTCAACTGTATAGTAAGTACTGTTTACAGTTTTTTAATTAACTCAACTTTATTTTTTGTACGTAAAGATTGTAAGAAGTATTTTGTAATCGATATCACTGCCCTTTTTTCCCCCCTGTTTCTATGACTTAGAAACGAAACAAAGTAAATTTATATATTTATCAATAAATTTTATTTCGCGCTTGCTAACAAGCCTAATTTTAGCGGTGGATGTGGAATAATCGCGATCCAAATTAAAGAATTGTAAAGACAGTTTTTCGAACTTCATGAAATTCAAAATTCCCATTAAAATATTACAAAAGAGTGTTTTTTTTTTTTACTTCTTATGAGCATATTTTTTTTTTCCTCAATTTTTAGAGATTCAGAAAATTATATTTATTTATTTATGAAGAAGAAATTTGATAGCGATCTAAAGCTAGAAGTGGAAGAAGGGTTGGGGGGGGGGGCAGTATGGTTAGTTCTCAAAATATTTTTACCCTTCATAGAGTATTTATTCAAAATAACTGTTGATTAGTGATTCTCCGCTTCTTTTTTGAGCTCAACTTTTTTGAATAAAACAATAAATCGCAAAATTTTCATACATCTTTCTCTGGATATTCTCCATTTTACTAATAAATTTGTCTTGCCATGCAAAGTGTAGTTTGTAGCATTTTTGCTTTTGTAAAGATTTCCATTACCGCGTCACCAAGAATTGAAACTAATGAGTTGATGATATAGCTTGACTGTAATCGTACAACTGTCATCACAGAAAGAGAAAATTTATCGTGAGCAGGGGGTGATTCTTTGAAACCTGAATGCTGAAGGAATAGCATACACCATCGTTTCACATACCGGCCCCATATATAACTGATTACTTACTATCTTGTCATTACTGTGCCTTGGGTTCTTTTCTACTACGCTACGTCCAAATCATTCTTTTCATACCTTTATTATTTCATCACAGATGGTAAAAATCTGTGGAACCACTATTAGAAGAAATTGGAAACTCAAAGGGGTTTTTCAGAAAAAAGAGGAAAGGACGCTTTGCATTGTGAATGTCATCCATAACTAATTGAAAAATATTTCGTAGCTCTTCTCAATTCAAAGTAAGAGTTCTGCATCGGATCAGTAACGCGCTATTATCTGAACCCGACCGGACCCCCAGTCCAAGTCGGTCAGGTTGGCGCTATATTTTTAAGTTGCAGGTCGGGTTGGCTTTCATTATTTCGGATTGTCTTTTGACTTTTGCAGGCCGGGTTCGGGTTGATTGATTTTCAACTAAATGTCCAAAATATTTTTTTTTTTCATTCAGGTGAAAATCTATATATATTAGGGTTCCGGAAAATTGGATATATTTAGTGAACACTTTCATTTTCCAACAGTTTTATATTTTTACTCTTTTTCATCTGAATAGTGGATACCACCAAATTTACAGATACATAACGTGCGTGAGCGCATAAGTTATTACAAAAACTTTTTTGTATGATGTATCAATAACGAAATGTTGGCAATATTTTTCATATTCCAAGAGAAGAAAAACAAGTTGGAATTTGTACGTCAAACGTGACAAATGATGTGCGTTCGTACTGTAACTAGTTTCATAAATAGTCAGATCTTGGTGCTATAGCTATTGCACTCTTATGTAAAAATGCCTGAATACAAAATTTATTACGATTATATATATTTAATTCAGTAATACGGAAATAATATGACTATATCTTAAATAGGACGTCATCACCATGGCAACCTAGAATCATTACCTATTGTGGGATATCATTGAATTAATTTCGTATGATAGGATTTAATAGAACGAAGAAAACTTTTAATAATATCTTTTTAAGTTTTGATTCGACTTTCATAAAATTTGAAGCGACTCGACAAAATCTGGAACAATTATCTATATTAAATTTCAAACCATTCGGTTGGGTAGTTTTTGCGCTGCTATATGCGGGCAGGCGGACGGACCCGACGACGACTGTAGGTGCTACGTATTTATATAATTACATTTTCCCATAGACCATAATATAATGGAATACTTTTGAGTGTCTCTATAAACAAACTATGTACGCTACATACTTTATTTTTCAATAACGAACATGCATAGAAAATCTCAATAACATATATCAAATCACAGAACAATCCAACTATATTAATATGTTTAACCACACTCACTAATCAGATACGTGATTCAATCAGTGGAAATCGTGTCATAATTGAAAGAAAAATTACAATGAATTTCATAAAATTTAAACAAATTAAAATAATTGCATTAAATAAAGCACTAATTTTGAAAGAACAGAATGCAAATTATTGAGAAAATAGTATTAAGTAATCTGTGTAAGTAAAATAACAATATTTCTTAGAAATAAAATATATTATTCTCCATTATTAATTCTCCAATGTAAAAAAAAAAAATAATAATAAAAAAATAATAAATAAATAAATAAATAAATAAATAAATAAATAAATAAAAAACATGTGAAATTGGCGCGCAATGCATAATTTAACCATACAGGTTTTGAAGGCTACAAAAAAATACCAAATTCGCGAAAAAAATGAAACTTCTAAAAAAAAGAACATCAGTCGCTCTAGATCTCCGATAATGAAAGGTATCAGCTTAGCGCGAATTCCTTTGTGAATGAAAGAAAGGGGTGAAGCTCCTCCTCAGTAGGGTCGATGTAGCCTCAGGTTATCTTTGGTCAGGGCTGGCTCATCCCTTTGAAGCAATCCATGCTGACCTGTTCCCCTACCAGGAGTCATGTGGCCACAGAGGACAGAGTAAGGAGATTTTAAATTAGATCTCCATACTCTGTGCATGTGGTGTCAGAGGGAACATACTTTCAGATTGAGGGTGACAGATAACCGTAGAGACTGTGACCAGAAAACAGTGTTAAAACAATCTAAAAAATTTGTTTCTGTATTTCGGTATAAAGTCTCATTTTTGCAGTCATTGATAAAATATTATAATCTTACCGGGTGTCCCAAAAAGGACTGACTGATTTTAAAATTCAATAACTTGCAAACGGTGACAGATATTTAAAAAATTCTTGCAGGAGGGTTATGCATAAGGTCAAAAGTTTTATTACAGTGATTTTCAATTTTAGTTCGAATTACAAACAATAGATGGCGCTGCGATCAACAGACGCTCAATTCAGGCTGGATTTTTGGTACTTCGTGGCCCGGATAATACATTTCCATCTCCTTTTTCAGCATGGAACAAGAGAAAGGACCAGAAATCGAGCCTGTATTTAGCGACTATTGCTTACAGCGCCATCTATTGTTTGTAATTCGAACTAAAATCGAAAATCACTGTAATAAAACTTTTGACCTTATGCATAACCCTCCTGCAAGAATTTTTTAAATATCTGTCACCGTTTGCAAGTTATTGGATTTTAAAATCAGTCAGTCCTTTTTGGGACACCCGGTATGTATGTTGTATTATAATGTCGTCTTGCGCAGTAGCAACGTGCTGCAATACAAAATATTATTTTTCATGAGTTCATGAAAATTGATTTTAGCTGAAAGAGTATTTTTTTTTAAACTTATTTTAAGGCGACTCACTGCCTGTCATTTTGATAAAAAATGACAAAAATGTCAAATTTCATACTTTTTTTTTTCTTTTAATGTGCCTTAGTATTCTTAGAGCATTCTGTCCTAATTTCCGAACGGTTCGATAAATAATAAAGGAGATATGCCTAAGTCATAATGATGAAATTTAATGTCATTTATGTGTAAGGGAAATGTTTAAACTCATTTTTCTTGGTTCCCAAATTTTTATATTTACATTTTAATCGAAATGCTAAGGCTTCTTACAATAATTAAGCAAATTGTCTGAAATTTATTAAAAAGTATCTTTAGACCCTGTGTGGGATAACTAAGTACCAAATTTTTGATATGTTTGTAACTTTATAAGATCATTTATTTATTTTTTAAACATGTTATTTTCTCACTTTTTCCATATGCATTCACTAATTTTTTTTCTGCTGATCTACTGGTCTCATCAAAAATCCGATACTTAGATTTATGGAAAAAAGGATAAAAATATCCATTCCCAAATATGAAAAATGAAAAAGAAGAAAGAATTTACAAATTGTTAATTTTTTTTAAATTCAATTTTATAAGAAATATTACTTCTATATCGAGAATTTAACACTTCTTATGATCTGTTATGACTATGCTTTATTCAAACATGAACCTAAAAATATAATATAGGTTATAGTTATAAAATAAAATTTTTTGGTACCGAGTCCCCTTAATGATATTTTACAGCTGAAAATGTAATACTTTTTCAGTATTTATGGTATTGTTATGGCTTCAATGAAGCGTGTAAAATATTTCCTTATTTTTTCTTTGTTTTTAAATATATCGTATTTTATGGAAGAAACGCCGCGGCGTTTACGAGTTTGAAGCTATTTTTTTGTCAAGTGCGGCGTTTACACCATGTGCGGCGTTTACGATTTTTTTCTCGCGCGTGTAAAATGGGCTAAAATAAAAATTCATTAATCCCATGAATGTATTATTATAAGACTGTTCTCAAGTCCCCTGCTCAACAACGCGAAACTTTCTGACTTTACCGATTATAAAAACTGTGACATTTCGGATGATGATACTGAACCATACAGGTGGACAAAGAAAATTTACTACTCTTCCACTCAGATACTAACAACGTAACAACTCAGAGTTTGAGGGTTTCGAGTAGAAGCTAAAAAAGGTCTAAAGTGCATGCGACGTAAAAAGTGTGCTAAGTTGCGACAGCCACTTAAAAAAATGTTGTGTGCCTAAGGAGAGGATCCGCGTCCCGCGCTCTGGATGGTTTTAATGACAATCGACGGCTCCTTAATTAAAGAAATTACATAAAAATATTTAAAACCTGATTTAAATATTTTAAATAAAATTTTAGAATCCTAAATTATAAAAATGAGGCACGTTACCCTGTTCAGAAAACATTGATTAAAGTTAGGTCAATGAGACATTGTCGACAAAAGTAGCGTTCCCACAGGTGCGGCGTTTACGATATTTTTAAACTTATTTAGACCAATTTTGAGGAGTGCGGCGCTTACGACGGTTGCGGCGTTTCTTCCATAAAATACGGTACTGTATTTTGGCGATTAAAATATATATATATATATATATTTAGTGATTATAACAACGCTTTTGAGTAACATTAATGTTTTGAAATATAATTCAGCGACACACCCAGTATTGGAGGGGGATTATTTCCTTTTATCACTGTCCACAGTATCTGAAATATTCTTATAATTTCAATCAAGTGTGTAAAATGTTTATTTTCCTTTTTTAAGGTTCGTACTTAAAAAGTAAAACCGGAACCATTATAAGATCACTCTTGTGTCTGTTTGTCTGTCACAGCCATTTTACTCGTAAACTATGGAACGCAGAAAGTTCAAATTGGGAGAAGTAATAAAGTCTATTGACTCACATATTTTCAGCTTATTAAACATTCATAAATATATTTAGTAAAAATTCAAAAAGGCTAATTAAGCTGCTTGAAAAAAAAAACTCTTTTATTTGCACATCGTGTAGGGCAGAGTTGGCGAACCTATGGCACGCGTGCCAGAGTTGGCACGCAAGCTAATTTTTCTGGCACGCGAAAAATTTAAATTTGGTAATCGGTATACAGATAAAATCCATTTTTTATTTCTGTTATAACCAATAAAATATTTTTACATACGTTCAGTACACAAATAATGCAATTATTTTTTGCATGGATTAACACATAATAATTTTCTTTTCCTGCAGCGTTTTCGCGATGTATTTTACCTTTCTATACGAATTTAAAAAGCTGTAATTTACAAATGAATTTAATTGACAGTCACTGCAATAAAATGACAAATGAATTTAATTTAGCTATGTATATTTGTAAAAATAACAAAATATGAACTAGATATAAGGTTAGTTGGGGTAACTGGACCCACGAGGTAACTGGGCCATTAGGCTATTTTATAAAAAAACTGTCGATGTTTTTTAAGTTTTAGCTTTTGTGAACATGCCCCTTAACATCTACTTCCTAAAACAACGTGTGTCAACTCAATCACAACTCTCACTTTTCTGTGATAGGTTGTCAAAAGTTTACGTTTCTTTTTTTTTTAAACAACGTCAATATGGTTGAACTTCCTCGGCTTTTTATTAAAATCCTGTAAGTACTTTTATTAAACAATCCTTTTTTTTAAAGATTAGGCATACAACCACATTAATATTATTAGGTATCTATACATATTTACTTTATGTTTCAAATGTAAGCCCGGTGTCCCAGTTACCCCATAAATTTTTCAAGACGGGGTAACTGGGACATGTATCCGGGGTAGCTGGACCATGCTGGATCCAGTTACCCCAATAGTTATAAATAATGTTTTTGAGTTTCTCTTACTACAGGAGGTAAATTTCTTCATTGTTCTTTGCTCACAATAAAGAAAATTATGGAATACCTTATTAAAATTACATAATAAAATTTAAAAAAAGCATATTGGGTGGTATCAAACCAAATTTCTTGACCCCTTGAGAGGCAGTGATGCCATTATGTCATCACATAATTTTAATTCCTAATTGCCACATTGGCACCGGAATTTTATAATGAAAATTTCACCTGTATTAAGTACGCAGAAATATACTTTTACCTGTTTTCAAATAGATTCTCTTGTAAATACTGGTGTTATTAAATTATTTCAACATTTTACGAATGCAAGTATACCTTGCCTCTGAAAACGAGATAGCCAAACCTTGAAATTGTACGATACACAGGGGTCACATTCTATAGGGAAACTTTATTGTTTCTACCACTATTTTGAAAATAATATCTTCATCGCTCCTTTTCGAAGCGATAGCATGGGAAAGGAAAAAAAGCTGTCGTCAAATGACAAAAATCTCTTGTAACTCAATAAGTAATTTATTTATCAAAGAATGGAAAATGCTGTTCATTTCCAAATCGCTTCAATAGTCATACCTATTATTTTTATGCTATTATAGTTAAAAATGAGTCAGAAAATTTGTCAGAAGGTTTCGCTTTGATGAGCAGGGAATTTGAGAACCAGACATATTCCCAATGATTCTATTATGGCTGTTACTATTTTTACAAAACATATTGCCTACCTGACAGATCCTGGGAACAATTAAGCCCAGTTCTGGTCTGGCTCGACTATGTACGAAAATAAATAAGCAATGTAAGCCTGTTGCAGGCCCGGCCCGAGTCTGCTGAAAAAAAAATTAAACCTGGGCTCAGACACAATGTAACTGTCTGATGGGGATCTCTACGCTGGACATGTTACATTTTTGTACTGATGTTGTCAAACTAGCATCGGCTCCTTTTGATAAAATTCTTTTTTTTCACGATCCTCCGATGAAATTCATGTCTTTTTTGCGATCTTTCGACGAGATTTGCATTTTTTCCACAGACCCTTGACGAAATTCGCGTTTCTTCTGCGACCTTTTGACGAAATTCTCATTTTTCCAGCGATCCTTTCACGTGATTTGCGTTTCTTCAGCAACCCTTTGACGAAATTCACGTGTTTCCGCACCCTTTCGACGAAAGTCTCATTTTTTATAGCAATCATTTGACGAGATTTGCATTTTTTCCAAAATACTTTGACAAACTAGCGTATTTTAAGCTGCTTTGTGACAAAATTCTTTTTTTCCACAAACTACCGACGAAATTTACGTTTGCATTCGCGATCCTTCGACGAAATTTGTGTTTTTTACGATGCCTTTTGACGAAATTCATGTTTTTTTCTAGTGCTCCTTTGTCAAAATTCGCGTTTTTCCTCAGCCTTTTGACGAAATCGTGTTTTTTAGGGTTTCGTTCATCTGACGAAACCCCATTCGTCTCACTCCTTTGTCCGTCTGTCTGTCCGTCACAGAGTCCGTTCTCAGAAACTATACACGTTAGTGACTTGAAATTTTGGGTACTTATAGCTGAACACCTCACATCAAACAACAAATCATAAAATTTTTAAAAAGTCGGTAATTAACCGAATTACGGGCTAATTAACTTCTAAAATTAACCAATCAACCTTTTGAACGCAGCTACAAACGCACCTTCTCCAAATCAGCGGAGTTTCTCCTAAGGGTTGCCAGTAAAATGAGCGGGTGTATGGTTACCACGAAGGAAATTAAGCGATAAATGAAGTGGACATTTAAAAAGCGAAATCGCATCTCCCAAAGTATTGGTCCTAAAATTCGTAAAAGGTACAGAAAGACGCGCAAAAAAATTCTACTTTATTTTGGTATAAAGTTCAAATTTCTGCGTTGGGTATAACGCAAAAAATCCACTAAAAATCGATCGATAAAAATTTAATTTCTGTATTTGAAAAGACAATGAAAAGAGATTTCATTTCAGCGGAAAGCAGGTGTTGTCATCTTTCAGACATATCGGCGCTGGAGAAATTTAAGCAGAGGATATTTTAATACGAAATTTAAACTTTTTAAATATTAAATTTTTAGATTAATTTGTTTTACATCCTGACGTAAAATTTTTCGCTGATTTCATACATACCCAGTTCAAACTCCTAGCTTAATTAGAAGCTGAGATATTAATTATTATTTCATTAATTGGATCATTGCTTTAAAACTTTCCTTTCAACGGGTTTTTAATCTCATCAGACATGACGACGCACTTGCGGTTTTTATTTTAATACGAAATTTAAACGTTTTAAATATTAAATTTTTTTATAAAACTTTTTGACATCCGGACGGGAAATCTCTCGCAGATTTCATACATACCCAGTTCAAAGAGCTAACTTAATTAGAAGCTGATATATTAATAATTATTTAATTAATTTGTTTGATTTCTATATAATGCATAGATTAAAATGGAGGCATGTGCTTTTTTAACGACGTTTGA
Organism: Maratus speciosus; assembly: GCA_963932465.1. NCBI lineage: Eukaryota > Metazoa > Arthropoda > Arachnida > Araneae > Salticidae > Maratus > Maratus speciosus. The sequence continues at coordinate 88,923,929 of OZ010786.1, read as the reverse complement.
AAGGAATATTAAACGAAACCCTTTGTGCGATCTATGATCACACTTACCCACTTGTTCTAGAAGAACTAATACAAAATTCGCTTTTTTTCTCCCGCAACACTTTGGCGAAACTCGCATTTATTACGCGACTCTTTGACAAAATTTCCCTTTTTCCCGAACCTTTGACGAAATGAATGTTTTTACCGCGACCGTTTCGCGAAATTTGCGTTTTTACGCTACCCTTTGACGAAATTCGTTGTTTTTTCTAGCTGCCCTTTTACAAAATTGGAGGTTTTTGCCTCAGCCCTTTGACGAGATTCATGTATTTTTTAATATGTCCTTTGAAAAAATTCGCATTTTTTTCCACAGCCCTTTGGTGAAATTCGCATTTCATCCGCGACCATTTGACAAAATTATCTTCTTTTCGCGATTCTTTGAAATTTGCGTTTTTTTCCAGGGCCCTTTGACGAAATAAGTGTTTTTCTTGGCGACAATTTGACAAAATTCGCGTTTTGCACCTGAGCATTTTGTAAAAATTCGTGTTTTTTCTACGACTGATTGACAAAATTTGCATTTCTTTCTCAGCCTTTTGGCGAAATTCGCATTTCTTCCGCCACTCTTTGACGAAATTTGAATTTTTCCGCGACCCTTTTAGAAATTTCGCGTTTTTTTCCCTAGATACTTTGAAGAAATCAGTGTTTTTTAAGCAGCACTTTGATAAAATTCTTTTCTTTTTCCACGATCTTCCGACGAAATTCACGTTTTTTAGCGATCCTTCGACGAAATTTGAGTTTTTTACGCTGCGTTTTGACGAAATTCGTGTTTTTGATAGTGGTCCTTTGTCAAAATTCGCGTTCTCGTGCCGCAGCCTTTTGACGAAATTCGTGTTTTTTTTATAGCGACCCTTTGACAAATGATTCGCGTTTTTTTCTGCAGCCCTTTTGTGAAATTCTCATTTTTCGTGATCTTTTGACGAAATTTGCTTTTTTTGTACGGCCCTTTTACGAAATTCGCATTTTCGCGATTTTTTGAAGAAATTTGCATTTTTCTGCGGCCATTTGACAAATTTTGCGTTTTTTTCGCAGCCTTTTGACGAAATTCGCTATCTTTTCCTGATCTTTCGATAAAATTAGCTTTTTCACTGCGGCCCCGCATTTTTTTCTAGCGGCCCTTCGACGAAGTTCGCATTTTCTCCGCAAGACTTTGACGAAAGCATAAGCAGTTTTTAATATCCTTACGATAGCATTTTTTAAGCAGCATTTTGACTAAAATATTTTTTTTTCACAATTCGCCGACAAAATTTCCGTTTTTTCGCGATCCTTTGACGAAATTTGCGTTTTATATCCGCGGTCCTTTGACGAAATTCGCTTTTTTTCTGCAGTCCTTTGGCGTAACTCTCGTTTTTCGCGGTGCTTTGACAAATTTTTTTCCTTGGCCGTTTTACGAATTTTGTCGTTTTTCCGCAGCCCTGTGACGAATTTCGCGTTTTTCCCGCGGCCCCTTCTAGAATTTTTCTACTTTTTTCGTGTCATGCGAAAAATTCACTTTTCCATGATCCTTCGACGAAATTCGCGTTTTTCCGGCGATACTTAGACGAAATTAACTTTTTTAATTCAGCCTTTTAACGAAATTCACTTTTTTTTATTGGGGTGGGGGGAGGGGATCATTTGAAGAAATCTACGGGTTTTCTGCGATACTTTGATTAAATGCGCTTTTTTGCGATCTTTTGACGAAATTCGCATTTTTTCCGAGATACTTTGATTAAATTCGCTTTTTTGCGATCTTTTGACGAAATTCGCATTTTTTCCGAGTTACATTGACGAAAGTAGTGTTTTCTAAGCACCCCTTTGAAAAACTTCATTTTCTTCATGATCCTTCGACGAAATTCACATTATTTTCGCGATCCTTTGCAGACCTTTGAAGACCCTCGCAGACCTTTGAAGAAATTCGTGTTTTTTCTAGTGGCCCTTTGGTAAAATTCCCGTTTTTCCCCGAGTCCTTCGGCAAAATTCACTTTTTTTTGCGATTCTTAGACAAAATTGTCTTTTCTCTGGAATCTTCGACGAAATTTGCGTTTTTTCCGCTATACTTCGACGAAGTTGCCGTTTTTTTTTCTTCGGACGATTAACAAAACTCATTTTTTTCAGCGATCATCTGTCAAAAATCGCGTATTTTTTTATCCCGAATTTTCAGACTGATGATCGATTTTAAAGTGTTTTTGAACCGGAAGCCGTAAATTTTCGGATAATTGGGAACAGAATCATCTTTGCACATACTACTGAACAAAATAAAATAATTACTTTTATTTAAAAAGACATATTTTGCTCTCTGTTCCATAAATAAAATCCGCTACTTAAGTAATGTTTTCAACCAAGGTCATAACTTGCTAGTCAGGATGTGTGTGTAGGGGGGGGGGGGGTCGTTTTGATTATTTTGGTAGGCTTAATCAAAACGGATTACCCATTCGGCTAAACAAGCTGAAGCCTAGGGTTTTGGAAGGAAAAGGGCCCGGTGCTAAGATTTTCTTTCAATTTTTTTTTCTTTTTTTTTTAACCATTTGGGAAAATGGTTATTATCCTCTGTCAGGGTAGGAAATCAAAAACATATCTGAAGCGTTTATTGGTTAAATCCGCATTTTATTCGTTTTCTGATAGGTCTATACAGTAATCTGTATTCTCCCTTTACTTTCAACTGAGATGGATACGTCTGTTGCCACTATGACAAAAAAGTAATAAAAACTATAACAAAAAATAACTCAGAAAGAAATTGAGATACAGCTTTCAAACAAATTGCATTTAAAAGTACATTTTTTTCTCTATACTACAGTGTAAAAAGTAATATTGTGGAATGTTTAGAATTTAAGAATGAAATTTCATTTAAAATTGGTCCAGGAATATTAATGTTTAATCCATGGCGTACGTAAGGAATGACCAGCACTTCTGGAATGACCAGAAGTTTAAAAATGTACAGTACCGAAAAATGTAATCCATGGTGTACGTAATGTAGGATCAACTCCGTGCGATGTTTTATGTCTTAAATGTTAGTCTTCGAAAGAATCATTCTCCAAATGGTCGTTGTAATTTGTTAAATTCCATTTTATTCTTCTTCTTTTTTTTTTTTTTTTTTTTTTTTTTGCGGAGTCTTGGAATTTTTCGGCTAGCAGTTTGTGATTAATTTATTACAGAGGTGACTTTTATTATCGTTTAAACTGCTGATGAAACATTCTTCCAATTGTAAAAAAAGAGTATAAATCAAGCTTTTGTTTTATAAGGGGCTGTATATATATATATATATATATTTAAATATGAATTTTTTTATATGGCCCCTGGTCCCTAATACCTTATATTTACAGAAATGTTGTTCTACATCTAGGATTGAAATAAAAAAAATCCCCACTTGTCATATTATGACACTTTCAGTTTTATGAAATTTTAATGTTTTTTAACTACACTAAAAGTATTTCTTTCCTTTTTTAGTACCAGAAAACACTGAAATATATCATTTTGAAGGAAGGGAGAGGGTGCCCAAAGAAAACTAGCCTAGGGGTAAGAAGGTAGTTCAAGGGTGATTCTGAGTAAAATATATATATATATATTTCTGAAATTCCCAGAAAATTTTCTGAAAGTTACAGCGGAAGGGGGGGGGGGGGGGAGGAAATCCACTCCCGGCACTAAATACGTGTTTTTTCCGCGGCCCTTTGACGAAATTCGCGTTTTCCGCGATCCCTTGACGAATTGTGAGTTTTTCGAGATATTTTGACGAGATTTCCGGTCCTTTCGGGATCTTTTGACGAAATTTGCCTTTTTTCGCGATTTTTTCGAAATTTGCGTCTTTTTCTCGATCCTTTGACGAAATTCACGTTTTTTTCTGCAAACAATTGACAAAATTAATTTTTTCGACGACCATTTGCCGAAATTCGTGATATTTTTTATGTCCGAATTTTCAGATTGATGATCGAATTTTATAAACTTTCGAAAATGAATGCCTTAAATTTTCGGAAAATTCGGAACAGAATCGCCACTAGGTAGTTTATCCGCAACCTCTCCCCCCCCCCCCCCTCCCCCTTTCCGTCCGCGCCCACACTATAATAATAATCAAATACAGAAACTCTTGAATAACGGGCACGTCGGGAGAGTGTAATTTGTCCGCTATTCGGAAGTGACTGCTATTGAGAAGTAAAAATGCACAGATATATAATTGTTAGGCATAGGGGAAAATGTACTTTAATAGAGGTGTCCGTTATCAGGGAGGGCCTGTCATAGAAGTTTAACTATACTTACAGAAGTAGAGGACAAGTTCACTTGCCATAAAACCTTTGATTAAAAAATAATTATTATTTTTATTGTAATACAAATGCTGATTAGGAATTACTGACAGGCTTTTTAAAAAATATCAACGAGCCTTTGCCTGATAAAAAACTTATTTTACAACATTAAAAATAAACATACATTAAAAATAAATAAACAAATAAATTCCTATTCAAATTGCAAACTTAAATGATAATTGAATAATTGAGTATCCATTTTCTTGTAGCAACAGTTCGAATATACTACATACATTCCATACAGAAAACAAATAGAGCAAAAGCATCAATCAATCAATCTTCAGCGCGTCCTATGAAACCCCGCCCTAACAAAAGGGTTGCCGAAAACTTTAAATCGCCGAAATCTCGCCAACATGTAATCTCGTTAATATCATGATAAAACACCGATAAATTGACTAAATCTACGAAATATAGTTGCTGTTCATAAAAGATATTGAAGCTTGGTACTAACCTGAATTTTCGAGACCGAAATTAAATTTTTTGGAGCCTATTTACCAGCATTTAAAATTGAAAACGTACAGGAAAAATGTTATATGGAATATTATTTTTACTTCTGAAAGGCAGATGGCAGCACCAGCAAAAGCTAATTTCAATAATTCGGAATGTGAACAGGACATATGTAATAATGTGAACAGGATTGATTTTATTACATCTAGTTAAAAAATTTGAAGATTATTAATTATTTGCTGAATATATAACAAAATAAAACATGTTAAATGAAAATTTAGATATTATATTTCACTAAATGCCAGTTGTAAAGAATATGTATCAATCTTTTCATTACGAAGATAAGAAGTAAAAATCCATAGTCAAAAACTGGAGGGTACACGTCCCCCGATTTTACATTAGTATTTAATTAGTTTTGTAATTTGATAAATTCTAATACAGTAAAATAAAGAAATAACAAGAAATTTAAATACAATACAATTTCTGTGTGTCATGCTTTTATTATTATTAATAAAAAAAAAATGCATCCTGGTTTGACATTACAGCCTAGTATTTTAAAATACGGTTATATATATATATATATATACATATAATACATATATACAATAGGCGTTACGATTGAAACATTTAATAAATATGGAAGTTTCCGTTCGCAATATGTCAATCAATCGTTATATTTTTTGTAACTACAAATTTTCATTTACTTTATAATAAATAATCTTGAGTGAAAAATCATTTTTTTATTATATGATTATAGCTGCTAATGGAACCTTTTTATCCACTGTATAGTTAATAATTATTTAGGTGATAATTTGTAACACTGCTTTTATTAATATTCTTAAATATATTATCTTACATAATGTTTTTTATAAGTTATTATCCTGGTTAATAGCTTCTTGTTTACAATTTTAGTATGTCAACAAAAGTATACGAGGTTGCCAGAAAATCGCCAAGAAAATCACCAAATCTCCCGCTCCATTAACGGTGATGACGTCAAAAACATGGAAAAATATGGACATCACGTGACTCGTTGCCACCTAACGAATTGGTCTATACTCCTGAGACCCCGCGTCCATTCTATTGGACATTTTTATTTTTTATGTAAAATACTTAATTTCAGTTGGAACTTGTAAAGACTTGCTGTCCATTATACTAGATAGTCTAGTGTTGCTATCTGTAGGCCTAAATAATAAAACAATTGCAACTAAATATGTATTTTAATCATTTGAAAGTGGCTGGCAACAAGAGAACGACTGTTGAAGGTAAGCAGACAGTTTTAACGCTATTTTTTTATATTTTGAAAAAGTATTTTGATATTAATGCTACATACATCTAATGTTAAATGTTGTATCAATGAAATGGCATCGTAGATTGAGTAATCTAATGTATATTTTAGAAATTAAACAACTTTTTTTTAATGTCCATTCTATTGGACGTTGGGTCTTCATCAGTTGTTTTTATTCATATTAGACTCTTTTTGTATACTGAAGATAGACATTAGTTTTTACTTAAAAATCCACATAATATTGAAACAAATAATAGATACAGAAGTATAAATAATATATATTCTTAAATAAAAAAAAAATATTTAAATATTATTTTTAAAATGTATAATTTTACAGATAAAATGCTTGTTCTAAATCGGTACAAAGTTAAATTTTGGATATCAGTAAAATACTTTTTTTGTGTGTGTGTGTGTGTGTGTGCAGCATTTGGTAAATATAGATAATTAAGCCTTTATCATGTTTTAATCTTATTCATAACTATTTTTGGTATTATTTTCTGTTAGTATACTATATATAATTGAATTAATACATTTAATCATATTTAATTAGCAAATAAACTTTAAGAAAATATAATTAAAGATAACGGTATAAGATTCTAAATAAACTCATTTTTATTTTTTTTAATTTCTTCTTGGCATTTACTTGCCAGTTGTGGTAGCTGTGCCACTATTTATTATCATTATTCTAACAAACAAATTACTGGTGTTGAGAAGAGTTAAAAAACAAAACAAAATGTTATTATTTTTTTATTATTATTACTAAATTGATCAGCATGTTTCTCATTTAAAATACACTTTTTCTATTTGACGATGCAAAAATTAAATTTATGTGATATTTGGAAGTAACGTATAAATGATAAAAACGCATTTCTGATGTCAGCAAAGTTTGTAGTGAAAGAAATAGGAACTTGTCGCTAAAAATCTGGTTTTTGAAGCCAATGTATAGCGATCTCATCTTACTTGATAAGTATAAAATAAGTAACCATGTAAAATAAGTAAATATGAAATGCAACTTGTATTTGTATAGTTGTTTAACTACAAAAAATAAATGCAATCTTTTATATTATTTTACAGTTCGTAAGTTGTTTATAATTAAATTAGTTAATTTAATCGAATTTAAACAGAAATAAAAATTTAAAGAAAACACTACTGAAGATAATAATTTAAGCTTATAAATAAACTGCATTTTATTTCTTTTTAATATCCTTTGGCATCCAAATGTCAATTGTGATAACCCTGCCACTAACTTTATAATTTTTTTTTTATATAAAAAAAACTTTTATTGATGTGATAGATTTTTTAAAAAAACTATTTAAAAAGTGACTAAATTGATTTATACTTTTGAAATAAATTTCATCCGAAAATACTTTTTTCTCTTTGATAATGGAAAAATTAAAATTGTGCAATATTTACAGGTGATGTATGAACGATAAAAGCACATTTATAATGAAAGAAAATATAACTGAAGATAATAATTTGAGATTATAAATAAACTGCGATTTACTTCTTTTTTATTTTCTTTTGGCATCCAAACGTCAATTGTGATAACCGTGCCACTAACTATTTATAATTTTATTTAGGAAAAACGTTTATTGATGTGATAGATTTTTTTTTTAAATTCCTTTTAAAAAAACTATTTAAAAATCACTAAATTGATTTATACTTTTCAAATAAATCTCATCCAAAAATACATTTTTCTCTTTGATAATGAAAAAAACTATAATTGTGCAATATTTAAAGGTGATGTATGAACGATAAAAACACATTTGTAATGAAAGAAAATTTTGCAATTAAAAATTTATCATTCAGAATCATGTAATTCAATAATAGGGTTTTTACAGGACTAAGACCCAATGTCCATTATATTGGACACGCCAGAACTCTATATATTTTTTAGTTTTAAAAATAAATGAATATATATAAAGTTTTCTAGCCCCATAAAAAGCCTTAATCCTAAAAATGGTAAAATTTGTGCGAAAAATGCGAGCTTGGGTCTCAAGAGGTTATAAGGTTTACGTTTAGTTTTATGGGTCGCTGAATCCGAATTTTTAACTTACCCCCAAAATTCCACCCCCCCGACCCCCCAAAATAGTTGTTATTAACTTAAATTTCTTATTGTTTTAGGGGAAAAGCATTATGAAATTCAGAAACTAGACGAAATTTGCAACAAATAGGATATATGACATTATGACGTAGGATAAACGGGGAGAGAGGGTGCTGCCTCGGAACATTCCCCGCGCGCTTTTCTCAAAAACCAAATTTTTTCAAAAAATGAATTTTTTGGGGGTTGCCGGGTGAAATTTTGGTGGGAAGTTACAAATTCGGTTTCAGCGACCCAAAAAACATAAAGTGAGTCGAAATCTAGAACTAGTATTAATTTTCCCAGGTAAAATCCCCTATTGCCTGGACTTCATAACTTAGTGCACGTAGCGCCGCAGTGCATGTTCAGAGGCAGCCCTCCCCCTCCCCGTTCATCCTACGTCATAATGTCATATATCCTATTTGTTGCAAATTTTGTCTAGTTTCTGAATTTTGTAATGCTTTCCCCCTAAAACAATAGGAAATTTAAGTTAAAAACAACTATTTGGGGTGTTTTCGGGGGGGGGGGATTTTTTTTGGGGGGGGAGTTAAAAATTCTGATTCAGCGACTCAAAAAACTTAAAGTAAACCTTATAGAGAAAGTTCGGATGGGAGATGGGAGGGCGAATGTAAACGTGCGAGTGATTAAGTGGAATTGCGCATCTTAGTTCACGCAGCACCGCGCGCATGTTCCGAGGCAGATACCCCCTTCTCCTTCATCCTAAGTCATAATGTCATGTATCTAATTTGTTGCAAATTTTGTCTACTTTCTGAATTTCTAGATACTTTTCCCGCAAAACAATAAAAAAATTGATTTTTTTAATAAAAACCTTTTTTGGGGGGCATTTTACCAAAATTTGGGGGGGTTGCCGGGGGAAATTTTGGTGGGAAGTTAAAAATTCGGATTCAGCAACCCATAAAACATATAGTAAGCCTTTTTCCAGGATTTTGCTAGGTAGAGCCCCTATACGGTCTCTATTGCCTGGACTATTAGTCTTATTAGGGTTTGATGCCATTGTATGATGATTTTGTTCTACATTCTGATAATTTTTACTTTGTTTTGAAACAATATAGAAATTGCTCACTAATATAATTTATAGCTAATGTCTTTTGTTGTATTTTAATATTCAAGAAACAAGGTGGTCATATCATTATGAAACACAGTGTATATATGCTATTAGGTTGGTGCAAAAAAATGGATGATTTTATAATGCAACTCATCTTATAAGCATTTTGTATACATAATATATTCCTAGTGGTATGTATTATATAGTATATCCTTTTAAAGCTTATTTTAAGCACTTTCTTTGCAAATTAATCGGTCAATTTAATTTGTTTTTAGGTGCGTTCGGAATTATATAAATATGTACCACCTATATCCCACCTAGTTATATCCTGTATAACAGAAAGTGTATATTAGGATTGACAGGGACATGCGAAAGATTTCGGATATTATATTGAACCGGACACGAAATACTGTATATTAACGTTGATTGCTGGAAGTGCATTTTTAGTTGTGATAATGACTTTTTAAAACTAAATTTGTGCGTATTACGTTATGTGTATTAATGCTGTAGATCAAATACAGGGCTACACAAAAGATTTCGTAAGTGTTACTCAGTATGAACGAAAATAGCTTAAATGTGGTTTTTAAATTAGTTATGCCTTTTTACGTTGAACTACTTTTAGTACATTAAGATGTGTTTGTAGAATATAGATAAAATGATATACAGGACCACGCAAAGAATTAGAAACATGGCCATCTATGGATGATAATTTCTGCAAGTGTGATTCCACTAATTTTAAGCGTGTTTTAGTCTTAATTAAATTTTAGTTAAATAGTGGCATGTATATATAAAGATAGTAGGTAAAATACAGGGCTGTACAAAAGATTTCGTAAGTGTTACTCAGTATGAACGAAAATAGCTTAAAGGTGGTTATTAAATGAGTTATGCATTTTTACGCTGAACTACTTTTAGTATACTAAGATATGTTTGTAGAATATAGATAAAATGATATACAGAACCACGCAAAGAATTAGAAACATGGTTATGTATGGATGATAATTTCTGCAAGTGTGATTCTACTAATTTTAAGCGAGTTTTGGTCTTAATTAAATTTTAGATAAATATTGGCTTGTATATAAAGCTAGTAGGTCAAATACAGGGTTGTACAAAAATATTCAAGTGTGCTTCAGCCTATTGTTATAAAATTTCTGAAAGTCAAATATCAACCTCTTATGCGTTTTTAGCACCTTCCACACTCTAAATTAAAATGTCTGAAATTCAGACACTTAAGTGTCTGAAATGGAGTGTTCAATTTTCAGACATTTTAAAATGTCTGAATTTTTTCAGACACTTTTTGCGTCTGAATTTCAGACACTTCAAACGTCTGAATCGCATCCATTTTTTTGTAAGCAGCATACGTAGCCATGTTTGACCACGTTGAATCCTGGAAAAATATTTGGCTGTGGTCCTGCCCCCCCCCCCCCCCCCCCAATACAGCCTGATTTTTTTGGTGCTCTCAGTTTTGGTATACAATTTTCGTTACGTTGATAATTTAAATCTTTTACGACATTGTACTGATTATAATCAATATCTTGAACTTCAGGAGTAGAACAAGATTAAAAAACAAAAAATATTTATCTAAATATTAGATTTTTTTAAATTTATTTTGTTTTTAACCTTATTTTACTTTAAAAGTTCAAAATATTGATTATAATCAGTACAATTTCGAAACAGATTTAAAATATAAGCTTTACAAATATTGCACATCAAATTTGGGGGCACTACAGTCGTAGGGGGACGGGGCACTTCCCAGTTTGCCCTTCCTTTAATCAAGAAGTACTTTTGCAAAAAACGCAACCCTGCATTATAGTTGTCTAAATTGAGATGTCCGGTATTCGGGAGTATCCGTTGTGGAGGTTAATGGACATTCTCGAATAGCGAACACCTCTATTTAACGAATACTTTTTTAATCAGCAGACATACATATTTGTATATTTTTACCTCAAAAAAGTAGACATCTCCAATTATCGGACAAATTCCGCGGTCCCGAAGTGTTCGCTATTAAGGGCTTTTAAGGTACATAGATAAATATATATATATATTTTATAATCTTGTCCTACTCTAAAAGTTCAAAATATTTATTATACTCGGTTGAATGTGGAAAAAGATTTAAAATATCAGATGTACGAAAATTGCAAAAATCCCCCCCCCCCAAAAAAAAAATGAAAATATAAAAAAATATATTGCCACATAGGCAATTTTACATATACATCACTTGATAATCACAACAGCCATTTAACTATGAATAATGAAAATAAATAAATAAATATTCCACTTTAATAACATTGGGGAAAAAATGACTTTGGTATTTTGTTAAATATATTTGCGTTTTTAAACTTGTCCTACTCTAAAAGTTCAAAACTTTCATTATAATCAGTGCAAGATTTAAGATATCAGCTTTACAAAAATTCATGCAAAATCCCCCCCCCCCCCAAAAAAAAAAATGAAAATACTTATTTAAAAATTATGTTTTTAAAAAATTTATATTTCCACATGGGCAAGTTTTTATGTAGATCAGAGGGTACTCACAAAAGCTATTCAACTATCAATAAAAACAAATAAGTACATATTCTATATTAAAAACATCAGGAAAAAATAACTTATGATTTCCAAACTTCTTTCGTCTTAAATATATAGAGTAACATCTGTCATTTTTGTATTTTTCGTATAAGTGCATATAAATAAAGTTACCACAATTTTAAATACGAAATCTAGTTAGAGGTTTTTACTTTTTCCCATTATAAATTTCAAATTACTTTTTTATTAAAAATAATAAAAAAATCAGTATTAGAGTTGATTGCAAATGAAATACATATGTATATTTTTACAGGCAGCTTCATATAATAGACCAGTCTCATTTACTTTATTTATCTTTTTTTAATCTGCGGTTTTATGCCAGGAAGTAAGAAAGCATTAGGTCATCTTTCAAAGTTTTTTTTTTTCTTTACTTCCTTGTGGCCGTCATTTACTGCGAGATAAAAATTATCCATTGAAACTAAGAACTGACATTGAATATATAATTCGTAATAAAAAAGAACGTCATAAGTTTAAAAATATATACTTCTAGAATTAGTGGGGTTTTTTGCGAACAGATTCAAAACTAATTAAATTTCATGCAGGATTTTGTTTAGTACAATAAATAAAATCATAAAATACACTAATTTTACTACTATAAAGAAACTTACTTGAGTTGCTGCAAGAGGTAAGAAATATTCCTCGATTTGAAATTTTAAAAACTACCACAACCACAGTGAGGGAGAAAGACTTTCATCAGTTTAAAAGGTAATCCCATAATACATCCGACTAGCCATATTTAAAGAATGAGATGTTTCATCCTAAAAACAGGACCGCCAGACAAAAGTTTCTTTTTTTTTGCCAGCTTCGACAGGACGAAGATGAATAACACAATATTATTGATATAAATTGATACGAGTTAACACTAAGCCCATTGCACACGCTTTGTAGAATTTCCGGGTGTAATCTTCAACCGTCGTCTACTTCTGTTCTGTGTCTATCCCGCCCTTGTATCGACGACAGCTTCTAAGAGACATTTGATGTTGAGCACACACGTCAGATGTATGTATTCAATAAATAAATACTCCAAGTTAATACGAATTAAAATCACAGTACTTCACATTTCGCAAAAAACGAATTAAAATACACGCGTACATAAAAACAAACTTTGTTTGAATTACAACGTATACCACTTCGAACGAAGACATCTAAAACGCATGCGCAACTGGGAGTGCTAGTGCCCCCTGGTGGTTATTGCGTCGGAAGAATCAAAACGTCTTAAATTAAGACACGTTTAAAGCAATGAAGTGTCTTAAAATAAGACGTTTGCGGATATTTTAGACATTATTCTCAGTTCGTTTACACCATGGTCATAGTAAGACGCTTATGTATCTTAAATTAAGACATCTATAGTGTCTTAATTTTCAGATTAAGACACTTAAGTGTCTAAAATTCTTTTTCAGTCACATATGTGTCTAAATTTAAGACGCTTCTATTTGCAGTGCAACATAGTTAAAAGTGTTTATGAATTCGGTTTGTCTGTCCGTTAGTCCATCTGTCTGTCTGTCCGAACTCGCGTTAGTATAGTCGGATTGCTCTGTAATTGATATTTACTATGCCATGTTCGGAATAGAAAAACAAGGTGTGTAGCATTCAAAGTTTATTTACAGAGACTCTCAAAAATATTCTGTTACATTATGACCTATGGGGAAATATCATATTTATATACGAGGGCATTTCGAAAAGTAAAGATGCAATGGCTCGCATTCCTTAAAAAAAAAAAAAAAAAAAAAAAAAAAAAAACATTTATTTAGAAAACGTAATTTACATCTTATTAACTGGATTATTTATTATTTTTCGACATAATCACCCCCGTTATCCAAACATTTGTTAAGTCGGGGCACAAGCTTTTGTATCCCACAGTCATAGAAGGTTTCCGCCTGTTGTCGGAACCACATTTCAACTTCATCTTTGATCTCATCATCGTCGTGGAATGATTTTCCTCCAAGATGTGACTTCAGGTAACAGGAGACGTCTATTCGCGCGAATTGCTTCCCCCGTTCTCTGAAGAAGGGCATCAGAGATCACAGATGGCCGACCTGTTCTTTGTTCGTCATGAACATCGGTCCTACCTTCAGAGAAATCACGACACCATTTCGTTACATTTTGTCGATTCATAATGTTCCCATAAACAGAAACAATTTCTTTGTGAATATCCGCTGGTCGCTGACCTCTTGCATGAAGAAAACGTATGACGGAGCGCATTTTGCATTTGGCGGGATTCTGAATCGGCGGAACCATTTTAAACACGACCTACTCCAACCAGAATCAACGTTGAAATGCCGAACGACCGCGAGGAGAAAGCTAACGGTTCAAGGTTAACACCTGTGTTGCTAACTTGCTTGCCAAAACTTTTATTTTCCTCCGGCGTACGGTGTATCTTTACTTTTCGAAATGCCCTAGTAAATGCGTAGTATCTATAGTTATAGTGTGGTCCTCCCGTCTGTCTATCCGTGTGTTCGCACATAACAGCGCAAAATCTATCCAACCGAATGGTTTGCAATTTAATATATATAAGCGTTGCAGAATTTTATCGAGTCATTTCAATAAAAACATGTCTCATAATCACTTATAAACAGATTAAGTTAAATAATGCTATAAAAAGTGATAAAATATCTTTATTAAGATTGACGAGTTTCATCGTACAAATGGCGACATTTTCAAAATCATTCATGATAGAAAATATTTTTACATAATTTAAAAAATAGTAAACAATGTCACGACCCATCATGCATAATAAAAAATATTGCAAACATATAACAAAATTAAAATTAAATTGGCTATTTGCGAGCGTGGATTAATTTTCACATAAATTAAAAAAACAATAACATGTAAACAATTCCACGAGACATCAAGCATAATGAAAGACATTGCAAAACATAAAATAAAAATAAAATTAACTCGGCTATTTGCGAGCGTGGATTAATTTTTACTAATGTTACTAAAATTACATAGCATCTCTTTCCAAATTTTAGGTAAATCAAGGGACACTGAATCATTGCAAATATTCTCGTTGCGTAAAAATATCTCTATTGATTCCCGGCTGACAGATAGTAAATAAAATCTTGATGGATAAATTAACCTGCTATTTTAAAAATTGATCTGTAAAGGTTCTTCGCTGCATAATATGGCCAAAGCTGTGATTCTCCTGTTGTATTTCATGCCTGCTATATGTTCTTTGATTCTAGTTTTAAGTTTTCTGCTTATCATACCTACATAAAACTGCATTGTTTCATCTTCTATGGTGAAAAGATATTTCGTATACTCATGATAACTAGTTTGACTGGTTGGATCTATTTTCTTGCATACTATATTTTTCAAATTCATGGAAGGTTTTGCGATTAGGGAGATATTGAATTTATTGAGTTTATATTTCAAACGTTCGTAGGAACCAGGAAAATATTGTAAAGTGGATAACATGGAATTTTGAGGATGAAATTTCTTTTCTTCTTATTCTTCAAGCTCTGAATTAATTTATCTATGGTGCTTTCTTTGTAACCATTGTTTCTTGCAATATCATATATTTTATTTATTTCGTTATTTAACTGCTCGGGGTTACAAACTGTGAAAGCTCTATGAATAGAATGTCTAAATGCAGAAACTTTGTATGAAAAAGGTGATTGATCATTATGAGGGATAACGGATTGACTGGCTACGGGTTTTCTGTAAACAGTGCGTTCTATTTCCTGGTGAGTCTTGATTAATAATACATCTAAATAAGGTAACGTACCATTCTGTTCTATTTCCAAATTTTATCAAAATCGAATCAAAACTTAGAATGATATTAATAAAAGTTTTCTCAGTGTTTCAGTGATATCCTATGATAGGTAATGTTTCTAGGTCGCCATGGTGATTACGTTCTACTTAAGATGGAGTCCTATAACTTTCGTTTTACTGAATTGAATATATAGATTAGTAATACATTTTGTATTCATGCATTTTCGGCATAAGAGTGCAGCAGTTATTGCACCAAGATCTGAATATTTATAAAACTAGTTACAGTACGAACGAACCTCATTTGCCACATTTGACGCACAATTTCCAACTCGTTTAGGAGTTGGACCCCCAACGACTTCAAAAGCTGAGCTGTCGAAACAAGATTTTCGTCAAATTTATTTTTACGAGTTTAAACTCGGTCGCAGTGCGGCACAAACCTCGCGAAACGTTAATGAAATTCGGGGCGAGGGGATACATCGACGGATAAGAACAGTTCAGTGTTGGTTTCAAAAATTTCATCGAGGAGATTCGACTTTTAAGACAAGGGTGGTCGAGGATGCCCCTCTGTTGTTGAAGATGAGCGACTGAAAGCAATAGTGCATACAAAAATATGAAAGTCGGTGGTATTTTAGAGAAATGTTTGATAAACATGCTGATGCAGACAGTTTTCAAATCGAAGAAATATTTTAAGGAATATTTAATGCTAAATTTGGACAAAATCGGTCCATTAAAAAAGTTATATAGGAGCAAAAACTATACATGGGAATTTAATCATTTTTAGATGGTATTATGCATTAGAATTTCCCGGTTTGCAGACTGCATTTATTTCTTTAGTTTGACTCATTTTTTGAGGTTTTATTTCTATTTTAAATTCAAATTTTCAGCATTTCGACAGATATTTTTTACATATTTTAGAAAATGGTATTAATTTAAACTGTTGCCAACTGTATAAACAGCGCAAACAATAATGTTTGCTCCAAATTAAAAATTTATTTACACGTAACTATTATAAACAGAAAATATAAAAAGCAGGAACTCATTGAAAATTATGTCATAAAAACTATATTTACACGTGATAAAAGAGAAAGAATATTGTAAAATAATAAATTCATTAACATGCGTTAGAAGTCTTAAATAGGATAAATTACGTCACATTTACGTCACATTACACTTATTACGTAAAATGAACAAAAAATAATATTGCAAAACAGTTTAAATTTAAAAATTGCGCGAGGCATTTATTTGATATTTTGAGATGATTTTTTCGACTATGTTTATTAGGACAGCGCATATAATATTTCCTTTCTAACAAAAGTATTTTCACGTGAATATTAAAAAGAAAAAAAAATGTTTGGTGAAAATTACGTCAGATTAAAAACGATACATTTAAAATGCCTTATTTAAAAAAACTTTCTTTTCGCTTTGTTAAAAAATACCGGGAGACAAATACTTTGTTTACTTAATTCATTTCATATTAGTTTATTTTTAAATGTTTAACTGATTTTATTTAATCAAAAAGGGAAACAGCCATTGTATCTTTTAATAGCAGCTGATTTGGCCTTAAAATTCCCCAATCAAAGAGAAGTGAATAGAAACCCGTTTATTGGGAAATCGCCACTGTTTTTTAAATTATAATTCAATCTTCCGAAATCTTTTTAAAGTCGGTCAAATTAGCATGCTTTTAGAGTCTGCGGCGTCTGAACAGGGTTGGCGAGCGTAGCTCGTAGGGGGCAGAGCCCCCTAGTTTTTTAAAAATATATAATTTTTGTTCTTTCTTTTTTAAGATATTGCTAGCAGGAAAAAAAACATAATTTAGCTTTCTTTTTAGGATTTCTATAACAATTTCTAAACGCATAATTATAATTTAATTAATATGAAATTGTTAATTGTTAAAGTATATTTGAAAAATAAAATATTACACACTTTATTTTTTTTAACTCCTTTTTAATATTTAAAATAGTTCGTTGTGGCAATTTCACAGCCAATTGGCCCATTTTGTCAAGCATGCTTTGGCGCATCATTAAATCGAATGTTGTTGTACTTGCATACAATTGTAACCACAAGGAATATTTGGCGATTTTTCACCGGTGATGGGCTAACGTAAAATGCCTTAAAATTAATGTATTAGTTTATAATTAAGTTGTAAAATTATCCAATTGGTGTGTTGTCAGCGGAACCACAGATTTGTACATAATTTTTATGATTTTAGTCTGTCAGAAGTAATTGAAAATTGATTATAAAATTAAATTACTAAATGGACTGGGACACTGCTTCCATCCCATACGAAAAAGATTTTTTGTAGTATGCTCTACTATCTGTTACACTTTGGAAGTTTTGTACTGAAACACTCTGTATATTTTATTATTGCAATACATTTCACAGAGAAAACTTCAAGTCCAATAAGATACACATACGCTGTCACAAAGACCACGTGCTTTCAATTAACTTAGCGCTCGATGAATGACAGCGCCACAAATTAATATTTATTCTTTGACCGACGCCAATATTGGCATTAATACGTTCAGCGGAAATGAGGCGCTCGTAAGTTATGGCAACGGCGGATATTTTCTAAAGTCGTTCGGCGATTAATTACTTCGGTTTGTTCAAGAAAGAAAATTCTCCGCGAATTTCCGAAAACCGAAGTGCATTTAGTATTCAAAATAAATAACTTCAGAATTTCCTCATAAAAGGCAGGACATTTTGTAATTCATTATGATGATGAATTTCAGGATTTTTTAATATAAAGACACAGAAACATATTCTTAAAGGGACCGTGAAAGCGATATATTTGCACTAGCAGGTATGACAGAGCTAAGCTCGGTCAAAATTAGCCTTGTGTTCAATTCGATATTTTATTCTCACTGTATCATGCTTGCTGTTTAGATACAATTGGAATTATCCTGAGACTTAGTGACCCAAAATGACCCACTAACCGATTTTTTTCGAACATGCGACCTAATCAATGCTCTTCTTGAACCCGAAAACGATAGAATTCAAAATTTAGTCAAAATCGTTAAAGTCGTGATAAAATTAGCTTGACCCACGGAAACCCAAAAGGGACCCACTAATCTAAATTTATCGAACATGTCATCTATCCCAATGGTCTTCTCGTGCTGGGAAACGATGAAATAAAAATTTTTGTAAAAATCGTCTGAGCCGTTTTTTAGATACAATTTAGCTTGACCCACAGTGACCCAAAAATTACCCACTAATCAAATTTTCTCGAACATGTGACTTAGCCCAATGGTCTTCTCATGCTCAGAAACGATATAATACAAAATTTTGTCAAAATCGTTTGAGATGTTTTTTTTTAGATACAATTATCTTGACTCACAGTGACCCAAAAATGACACACTAATCGAATTTTCTCGAACATGTGACTTAGGCTAATGGTCTTCTCATGTTCAGAAACGAAATAATACAAAATTTTGTCAAAATGTTTTGGGCCGCTTTTTAGATACAATTAGCTTGACTCACAGTGACCCAAAAATTGCCCACAAATAGAATTTTCTCGAATATGTGACGAGATAAATCTTAGACTTTTTTTTAAGTTTAGTATTTTGCATGCATCTTATCATTTTATGTACAATTGTCATAAACATAATACAAAATCTGCAATAAATATATTTTCAATTAAAAATGGAAGAAGTCTAAGATTTATTTCAATTTCATTTGAACGGAATCTAATTTTTTAGGGTGTTTTAAGTATCATATTGTATGAATTTTATTTTTATTTTTTTAATCTTCAATTGGCTTAACTAATTTTTTACAAAAATTTAACATTAAATATAGAACTAATTGAATGAAATAACTTAATATCTGTCCCTTCTCGGGTTTAAACAATCTAGGAAATAAATTTTGTTTTTTAATTTGTTCTTCAAATTATGTTTTTGTTTAATCTTTTATAGCTTTCAGAGATAGAAAGAGTGATGAAATCAGTAACTTAAGAGAATAGTGGATTTTCAACTTAAGAAAATTCTCATTTCATAGGGGAGACATGAGTGAATTTTTTTGAAAAAAAATGATTTTTTTTTAAAATTATTATTGGCTTAAAATTTTTTTAACCTTCCTGAATCCATTGGTATGCCCCGTTTTTTTTTCATGACCATTAGAAATAATTGTAAAAATTCAAGACTGGGATGCCACGCCCACTCATATTAATCTTACTCTAACATTTTATATTCATTTATTATATGTAACTAAATTTTATCCAAGTGTTTACATATACTTTAATTCATGGGTTTGATAAAACTGTGCCAGAACTTCAAACAAGTTAGAAGTGTCTAAGTTTTATAGCTCTCTGAAAAATTGTACTTTTCAGCTAAAAACCCCATTAACACCTAAAGTACTCCAGCGATTTCGATAAAAGATTTTGGTGGTAGAGTGTAAATATGTGGCAGACAGTTAAAAAAATAATAATAATTAATTTCTCAAAATAGAAAAATTCAGAAAAATTGCCATTACTCTAAAATAAAAAGTTTTACTCACAGAGTAAATAGGGAATTCGGATTCAAAATGAATCTGAGTGAATAGGGATTTAAAATTTCTTCAAAATTGATCTGGTAGTTTCCGAGGAAATAGGTCTTAAAGCTCGCATATTTCCTCTATGATTGCACCCAGTCTTGTCTTCCCTCAAAAACACATTTCGGCTTTGTCATTTTGTAACACAAAGTAAAAGTTAAAAAAATACAAGTCACAGTTCAACGCAAAACAAAATGGGAGATTCTCAAAAGATGGGATCATTAAACGTTAACTATATGTAATTTTTAAAATTTTCAAACATAAGGCCAAATTTTTTTAATAGTATAGTATTTTGTCTATAAATATAATATATAAATATTTTAATAGTATGTCTACAAAATTATACACAAACATTAAAAGACAGCAACTATTCTGGAAAATTAATGATTAAAGCATTTAATTAGCAGTTGTGTACGTTACAAATTTTGGACTTAAAGATTTTGGACGTAGCTCTTAGTATTTAAAAAATTCTTTAGACTAAGAATGTAGTAAATGTGTCTGTATACATATATATATGTATAATAAACTTCTTGTTATCCAGTAATAATAATAATAATAATAAAATCAAATGCTTTGTTACGTACGTTACTTTCGGACATAACAAAATACAGAAAAATGCTTTATAGAAAAGTCCTTCTATCTTCAAAAAAGCAATAAATCAACCTGCCATCTCTTAACGAAATTATCAAAAAATCATCAGTTTTCTTTATGCATTCGTTGTTTACCATTAGAACCACCTGGAAAAAAGTTAAAACTCTTTTTCTTGGTGGTACATTGGAGCAGTTAACGTGATGAATGTCCGAAATTGGCCTCTTTAGCATATAATAATAAAATTTTAAGATATTTATACAAAGCTTTTACAATAAATTATGTCATTTTCTATCTCTGAATAGAATTAAAAACTCAGTGTATAAAATAAAAATAAAGTCAATGATAATTAAAGTTATGTTTGAAAGGCTTAAAGTTATGACGTGTATCCAGTGACCACCTTTTGAGAATTGCCCAAATACAAAAAGCTGGCGTCATTTGATGGAATAATAAGAAGGTTTTAAAAAGGTTTACAAACATTTGACCGACTATCGACACTCTCAACGTCTGTTCTGTCGATACATAACCAGAAAACTCGATTTGTCATTCGCAAAGAGCGGGGATTGTGAATATCTAAGTTTTTTCGCTCAAATCGTACTTTTTAGGTAAAAATCTCATTATCACATAAAGTACTCAAGCTTCGAAACTTTTATTAATTAGCAGAAATTTTTAATTAAACATTTACTTCTGAGCATGCGCGACGTACATACACATATCTGTGCCTTTGGGCAGATGCAATACACATGCGCATAAAAGCTCGTTTGGTTGCATTGTCACAGGTGGAGAGATGTGTGCTTTCTTTATAATGTTCTTTATTTACTGAATATGATATGGACGTAGGAATATACTTCCTATTTGTATCATACTTCATAGGTCCATGAAATTTTTTTTCTTGCAGAGGTGAATATGGCCGTAATGTCGAATTGATTTGCATTACATAGTTGTTTATGGTTTTTTTGTTTGAAGTTTGCATCGAAAATAGTACTTATTTCACTGGAGGGAAAAACTTTTAAAATGTTATTTTTTTATTTAAAGGGTTTCTATATATATATACACTATGACGCAAAAGTTTAGACAATGAAGAAATTCTTACATACTTTGAAAAATATTTATTCAATTTTCAAATCACTGCTTGAAATTAATGTGCTGTACATATAAACAATATTTATAACAAAGAAAAGTGGAATTGTGCATATTGCAATAAATTAAATGGTAACAAAAATAAACTGCTGTCTCAAAAGTTTAGACACAAATTAAATAAAATCGAAATAAACAATTTTTAAAACCTGGTTGCGCATCCATGCTTATGTATTACGTCATATACACGAGATTGCATGGAAGAAACTAAATCTTGCATAGTTTGTGGATCGATATCGTACCATGCATTCTCAATAGATGTCTTAAGTTCCTTTTCAGAAGAGTATTGTCTAGCGTTGCTATAAACTTTGCGACATATGATGCTCCAAAGGTTTTCTATAGGGTTAAGATCTGGGCTACATGCTGGCCAGTCGAGAACTCTTATATTATGGGAATTAAACCAAGATTTTGAATGTTTTGCAGTGTGAATTGAAGCATTGTCTTGCTGAAATTCCCACTGAGGACCCCCTAGAAGCTCAGCAAATGATAGTAGGTTTTCTTCTAATGTCTGTGTATAATGCTGTGAAGTTTGACGACCACTGGTGAAGGTCAGAGATACTTGTCCATTATAGCAAAAGGCTGCCCAAACCATCACCGAGCCCCCTCCTTGTCTGCGACTAAAAAAACGTCGAGGTTCCTTCCGCAAGTCATGCCAATACGATAAAAAACCATCTGGACCATCCAGATTCCACTTTTTTTCATCGCTAAATATGACTGACTGCCATTTCTCTCCATATGACATATGCTTTCGAGCCCACATAAGTCTTTGTAACTTATGATGTGGTTTCAGAGCTGGTTTCTTCTGCATTTTGCTATAAACGATTGTTCCTTTTTCCAAAATTCGTCTACGAATCGTATCCTTTGATACAGAGAGTCCCGATGAGCTTTGAACTCCACGTAAGCTCATTTGTTGAGTACTCGCTAGCCTTTGTATCAGGCGATCCTCTCGTACATTTGTCACACGTGGCCTCCCAGATCGACATTTTGCTTTATATTCGGAACCACTCGATAAAACTCGATAAATAGATTTTTTTTACCTATTAATAATAGCAGAAATTTCAGAAACGCTCTTCCCTTCACCTTTCAACTGCCAAATCCTTGAAACCTCATTCACTTGAATTTCTTTAGCTCTCGGCATGTCGACTATGAAGCGCAATCGTTTGCAGAACTTAAGTACTCCAAATTTGTGACATCATCGATTCTAAATTTGCATATGCCAGCGAATATTCAAAGAAATTTAGAATAGTGTCTAAACTTTTGCGACAAGCACATTTGAATTTTTATGAAAAAAATTAGTATTATAGCAAATAAAACGACTGTCTTTTGTACATAGCATTTTAAATCAGTTTTTGAATATATTTACAGGTTTTTGTAATTCTGACGTCATAATTCTACATTTTAAAGCTGAATGACGTCATTGTCTAAACTTTTGCGTCATAGTGTATATATATATATATATGATACGTATTCACTAGTGTGATATAAACATATTGGTCTTAAGCAGCAGACATACACTCGTTATCTAACTCAACCGAGAAATAAAAATTTCGCAGTCGTAAAATCATGGTTAAGAATGGAAGATCAGGCCGACGTCTATTGGTAATTTCCAGTAAATAATAACTGAAGCCTTTAGATTCATCAAATATTTATTAGATGATCATAAAATGCACCAACTCCACTAGATGCTATCCATGTTCGGGCCGTTGTTACGTCCTAAATAGAAACCACTAGATGTTAAATATTAGAACAGCATGACGAAGATACAGTAAACAAAGCTCTCCAGGTGACATGGGTTAGTTAAGCAAATCAATAATCGAAATATTCTCTGTCTCCCAGCCAATAAAGCAGGTTAAATACTTGCGAAAAAGACACGCGTACGAATACAAGTCTAAGAATCAACCTGTAAAAATAGCCGGGAGGACACGACGAAAGGCAGGCTTCGATAGGACTTAACTCCGGGGGAAGGGGGAAGTACGTGTGACGTCGATGATGAACTCTTTAGTCTCGGCGTCAGATTTATAACGCAAACAAATGTTAGCGGGATGCTGGCAAGGAATTATGGGATATCGAACAAATAGAATAAATTATATGAAACACAATCGAAACAAAAATAATTTAGTTTCAGAATAAAATGAAAAAAAGTAATTTAATGGGTTTTATAAGATTAGACGAATGGATTAAAGTTTTTAGAATAATAAAAGAATACGCATTTAAAGCTTGGAAAAAGATAAAAGATATTTAATATATTATTAAAGCTAAGTAAAAAAGGTAGATATTATAATAATTTGGAATAGTTTAATTAAGATAAAAGGGCGAAAAATTTTTATTATTACATATGTATATAATTTTAACAAATATGAATTGACCCTCGCCACAAATAACGCATTCTCAATGTAGATAAAGAAATATTACAAAAGTCACGTAAGCAATTAAGCTGTTATTTTTAAATATGCAATAATAGAAGAATAGTTCCAAATCTTACCTAAGGTGATCCACACGCACATATTTATATATATATAAGAAGGGTGGGAGAAAGGACGCCCTAGATAGGCCATTATGTACATATATAATTTTAAGGTTTAAAGTTATTGGTTCTAATATAATAATTATATTAATGCTAGTGTTTTACCTCAGAACGTCCTCCAAAAGGGTAATTGTTGTTATTTAATTGCATCCGTATACAGCAACATTTTCATTTATCATCTCCCTTTATTTGAAAAATTGGCTCTAAATGATTCACCTATTAGTCCCTATGGTTCATCTTAAAAAGGTCAACCAATATTGCAAGGTTCAACTAAATAATAGTAATAATGGCGGTGGTGGTGGAACTTCCCATTAACGTGGAACTTCCCATTAACGAAGTTCCTACGTAACGAAGTTTTCTACTTAACGAAATTTTCTACTGAACCTTAACTTTGAACACTATTAACATTTAAATTAATCTCCATATTGCGAAAAATATATTCTATATAACGAAGTTTATTCCACTTTCGTGCGTGTACCAGCATTCAACCGGAAAGGTTGCTGTTGCGATGGATGGATGAATTTAATTCAAAGGATTGTGTGAAAATGAAAATTATTCATTTATTTAATCATTTGCATTCAAAAGAAGAAACGCTAAAAGCCTTCGATATAGTAAGAAGGGGATTCCAGTTTCACGAAAATGTCGCAAATGAATTTTTCGGATACTTACAAAAGTGCGAAAATATTTGTGAACCGTGTATTTTTTTTTATAAAGAACCTGTTCAAAATAATATTACAGATTTTTTTTTTTTAATTAAGGATTTGGAATACTAAGAAAAAAGAGAAAAGGAACGCTACGCTTCAGTTTTTGTTTATCTCTCTTTAGTATGTGTTTTTTAGACATTATTCCAATTAATTTTCTCTCATATATATCTATTGATTCATTAAAGAAAAGTTACTGCCCGAATTTAAATACATTTTCCAATATTTTCATTTTATGTGTATTTTTCATTTTATGCATGTGTATTTATTATACAAATTTCCTGAATTTGAGTTTATTTCTATTTAACGAATTTTCTTCATAACGAAGTGTTTAACTGTAACGATGAGAGTTCGTTAAATGGAAGTTTCACTGTAATAATAATAATAAAAAAAACATTTAGACTTTCGCTTCATAGAACTCCAATACTAAACTTTATATGACTGAATTTCATTAAATTTACCATGTCAATTATCATATTTTTAATATTCATAGACCAAAATAATGGGCATCTTATATGTTCATAGAATGTCATTTTCACACGAACTTTCAATCAACTTTGAAATTCTGAATCAATAATTTTATCAATTTTGAATCAACTGATAAATTTTTGACCCAATGGATACAATGGATCTCCCGTTTTAAAACTGGATGTGTTATCTCTGAGCTGCTAATGCTTGACTGCATCGTCGCAATATTTATGAGAACGTCCGTTGTTACTCTTGTGACCATTCGTGCGGCTTTTTACAAATACTTGCAATTATTTTACTATAAAATTTAATTAAGATAAAAAGCGATATAACCAGTAAAATACTATTGTGCTCCACTCATTTAATATATATCTAATTTGTAACAAAAAGCATTTCCCTTGTCTATATAATCAATCAAAATTTTGTTACTCTTGTGACCAGAATGTCACAAGAGTCATTTAATATATACATAAGTAATTTTTTTTGTTATAAATTAGATATATGTTTGTGTGTGGAACACAGTGGTATTTAGCTGGATATATCAATTTTTATCTTACTTATATTTTGTAATAAAATAATTGGAATTATATATGAAAATTTGCTCTAATTATCACAAGAGTAAAGAATGGGCGTTCCCTTATCACTTAGACTCTGTCATATTTCTTTTCTAATTTCCCCTATAGAATCGATCGTCAAATCGTTTGAAAATGGTTTAAATAACTAATCCATCGACTTATTTCTACGAAAAGCAACATAGTTCATGCGACAGTAGTCTGCAACTTATTCCACTCATTTGAGCTCCATCAAATGTATTGTTTGGAAGCCATTGTGTTCACTCACACACACACACATATAATTATTACAATGTTTTCCTTATGTCAGGAAAGAAGAACCTATGACACGCTTGCCATAAATGGCACAAGACAGAATGTTTTCGACAGGGCATTGATGTAGCTTCTAAAGAAAAGTAGAATAAAATTAAACAAATACACGAATTCAAACAAGTTGAACTTTTTTAATGTTTTTAATATTTCTGAAAATAGAAGAAATTAAAATCCAACTTATGGAATTTCAATCAATTCTAATATGGGTTCAATAATTTATCCAATAAGGAGATAATTTAAAGAATACCGAAAAGAAGGATCTTTAGCGATATAAGCTGAAATGCCAATGATAAAAATATAGTGACTTGGTATGAAATTTTCCATTCCGACATTTTCCCTTCCACCCTTATCTGCGAGTTATTTTCAGAAATGATTGATATTAAAAACTAAAATAGAAACCACTTACCAGATAACTGCAATGCAGCTTGCAGCATGTTAAAAGTAACTACGTATGAATCTGATATTAATTATTTGTCTTCCAAAGATGCAATAAAAGAAATAGCATTTATTTTTTAAGGCTTTCTAAAATATTGGGTGTCCCAAATTTATCTTTACAACTTTGATCCTACATAAAACCTCAACGAAGTAAGATAGCGAAGTTCGGTTTTGTGCGCGTATAACAGCAACTCAAAGTTTTATTTGCACTGAAAAGAATGTTTTTGTTTTCAGGTACGCCCCAGTAAGAACCCCTTAACTGGTGATGGCTACACTACAGGAAAAGGTGCAGTGTGTGGCCTGGTTCATAGAGATGAAGTCATGTACACGAGTCAAAGGAATTTCCGAACAAAATATGGACGCCACCCACCATTCAGGCCCTCAATACGCACGTGGCACAGACATTTATGGAGACCGGTAGGAATATGGCAGGAGGTTGAATACCTTCTCGACGTTGTTCACGCAACCAAAGGTGCTCATGTGGAGCTCTTATAGCCTCACATAAAACTTTGGAACTTGCTGTTCATCATACAATAAACAGATTTTTGTTATCTAATTTCGTTTAAGTTTTATGGAGGATCAAAGTTGTAAAGATAAATTTGAGACACCCTGTATAACTTTCACAATAATTATGACAGTGTAACATATCTACATGTATGTTACAAGCATATTTTTTAATCGTAATAAACAAAAATTCAAATAATCTTGATCCATTAATTGGGGTTTTTGACTGTTGGCACGTCGTGGTCACGTAAAATATTTTTGAAAAAAAAATGGCACGCGGATGTATAAAGTTTCGCCGTCCCTGCACTGTGTGTTCTGAAAGTGATAAGAAATGTACTTACACTTGTTCTGCCTAGAAGTAGGGCATCCATTTCACTTGCTTTTTCAGGGACGGGCGGCTCTGGAACTGGCAACTCTGGAGAAGGTGGAGGTGAATAATCTGTCGTACTCATGTTTACTAATTACTCGATGTATCCGTATTCTCATGTATCCACATCCGATGTATCCGTTTTGTCTTTGTTGCGTCTGTAGACAAAGAGAAAAGAAAACAAAATAAAAACATTAACGATTAACAAATAAAAATTCGGTAGACACATTTTAAGAAGTTTGTGGAAGAGCATGTTACATTTTTTTTTCACAAATTGTTTTATTTTATGGAAGAATGTGTTATGAGGTATTCTTGGGTGGTGCCGAGATGTTTTAATCGATTCTCTCGATTGTTTAAATACTTCGATTGTTGTGATTGTGTCGTTTCTTGATGATCCCAGTCAACCAATTGTTATTCATATCCAATTCGTTTGCATCAAGAAACATTTGCAATGGGCGCAATCTTTAAAGGCGTCCCAGGTGAGCAAATAAAGGCACATATATATATATATTATAAACAATGTTTTGGAGTACCTAAAAAACATACAATTCGTGCGTACATTGCTTTATTGGACGGAGAGGAATATATTAGACGGAGATCACACTCATCCAGTGCGGCATCCTGGCTTAATAATTTTCCAGCAGTCCTGAAACCGTGGTGTGTTCACAAGGGCTGCTAGTGGAGACTGTCTGAATTCTTAGAGTTTCTATGAGAAGAGCATCACTTGAAGAGACTACTTTATTACAGTTTATATCCATAGACGGTTTTATATTAGATGCTTGAGAGTAATTTCGGATAACTGGCGTTCACTTTAGTATATGTTATGTGTTCATGCTCTCCTAGACTTAAAAAGTTATAAATATGTGATAATTGGGCCATGTGTTGCGAGTTACTTCTGACTTTAATTGGGATTTGAAATAGACGAGAAATTATGATTGAGAAGTGCCGAAAACGTCGAACAAATGTTTGCTCTTATGATTATCGAAAACAGGTTATACTTAGTAATATCTCTTGTGGGGTTCTAACGATTTGAAGTGCTACTTGGAGGAGATATATAAACTGATTTATAAACTAAGGGAAAATATACAGATGGACAAAAAGTTATAGAGCATCTTATCAATTTTATAACATATGTGTATGATGGAATTCAGTTTCGTTCCTAAAAATATTCAGTTTCGTTCCTTCCTCCTGGTCACACTTGTAACTTGTTGCATTTCAAATATGTGTCTCGTTTGCTTTGAAAAGAACAGGATCAACTTTTACTTTCGGTGTTAACATTTAAGTTGAAGTCCACCGAAGTGGAGCTTGCTTTGGGGCCTATAGCTGCATTGGCTGTCGCCTCGAATGATCCTTCATTTTATACACAGAAATAATTATACAAACCAGACATAACAATTTTGTCACATACAAGGACGAGATAGCACAAGGAAATTTACAACACTAGTGAATTACAGCCGGGAGCACCACAAAAAGTGTGCAACGGAGCTAGTGGGAGTCGAACCCGCAGAACACCAACGCTCTCAAAAGATTAGCGGAGGGGTACCTTATCCACTCAGCTACGATGGAACTTTTCAGTGTTAAGTTTAGAAATTAAAACATATAATAAACACATCATAAGAGGTAAACAACTTATGCAAAATAAAGTGAATTGCTAATTATTCAACGAATGAAAAATATTTAAACATTTATGTTGAGAAATGCCAAATGTGCAAATTTTCTTATTACATATTTTTTTGCGGATGCGACGTTTAGTACGGAAGTAGATGTCACACACCCCTAAGGACGAAGTGCTCTGCTTGTATGCTAAATTGCTTCTTTATTCTTTTAAGTTTGTTTGGGATTTTTTAAGTACGTCTCATATTCACAAAAATACACAGAAAACAAGGAATTCAATTCTTCTCGTTTTTTCAATATCTATTTTTATGAATTGTTCCGTCCGCTTCACCCGAGATTCTGGCTACGTCCTGTGATTCATTGAAATTGAAATACGGAGTGTTGAATTTAATACCTCTTCAGATATTACTTGCTAATACAAGAATCGTTATAAGTTTTGAAATAAAACTGGCGTGTGCCTCAATAAAACCATTAATTTCATCTCGTAGAAATTAACTGAGATAAATCATATTCTTCATTGCCGGAATAAATCATTAAACAAAAACATAATTTGAAGAACAAATTAAAAAACAACAACATTTATTTACTACATTGTTTAGGCCCGAGAAGGGATAGATATTAAGATATTTCATTCAATTAGTTCTACATTTAAGGTTAAATTTTTGTAACAAATTGGTTAAGCCAATTGAAGATTAAAAAATAAAAATAAAATTCATAGAATATGATACTTAAAACACTCTAAAAAATTAGGTTCCGTTCAAATGAAATCGTAATAAATCTTAGACTTCTTCCATTTTTAAATGAAAATATTTGTATTGCAGATTTTGTATTATGTTTATGACAATTGTGCATAAAATGATAAGATGCATGCAAAATACAAAACTTAAAAAAAAAGTCTAAGATTTATTTCGATTTCATTTGAACGGAATCTAATTTTTTAGGGTGTTTTAAGTATCATGTTGTATGAATTTTATTTTTATTTTTTAATCTTCAATTGGCTTAAATTAATTTGTTACAAAAATTTAACCGTAAATGTAGAACTAATTGAATGAAATATCTTAATATCTGTCCCTTCTCGGGCCTAAACAATGTAGGAAATAAATGTTGTTGTTTTTTAATTTGTTCTTCAAATTATGTTTTTGTTTAATATATCAAGTTTTTTTAATAACTACTGCATTCAGACGAACTCATTTCAAAATTAATAGAGGGTATCATCATCAGGCTTTGATGTATGCAGTATTACATTACGATGTGTGATGCAGTTTACCAATGTATAATTCAGAATATTTCACCACTGTAGTAATTATTGCAGGTTGCTGTAGTTTGGACAAAAACTTCCATTCTGAACGTAAAAAATCTATAATCAAAACATAAAAAATTAACTTCACTTACATTTAGATACCCCATTTCTCACTCAGGAATGTTATGAATGCGAAAATAAATTGTGTTGAATCCATACTGTTAATATTTAACAATATTATAGCTGTGATACAGTAAAAAATAAAAAATAAAAGTTTTACTTAAATTTTGTTACCTTATTCTCCCCCAAGGGGTGATGTAAATACATCAGAAAATCATTACCTAAGTTTAACTTGGGGTTCAGTAGTTCTCATAAGTAATAAGTAGATATATAAGGAGGGATAATAAGTAGTTCTCATCTCGGAAAAAAAATACATTTTAAAATTTAAGTTATTTAATCCCCCACTAAGTTCGCTGCCTGCGTATAAATAGCTATCCATTTGAAACTTTTTACTAAAACATAAACTTGACCAAAGCAAAAATTTATTCTGAAAATATCCTTTTTATTTTCCACTATGACGCCATATTCACCTTTTTAATTCTTGAAAAAAAAAAAAAAAAAAAAAAAACTAGTTCAATTTACTATTTCACGTGAAAATCTTTCAACTAAAAAGAAATAAATTATTATTACGGCTTTTGAAATTTTTGCAACAATGAAGAAAAAATGTTACATTTTCTATGAAAAATGTCCTTTGATTTTCAATGAAAAAAGCGAAATTTGGAATTATTAAGAAAAATATTTGAGTAATGTAAAAAAAAATTGGTCCATGCTTCTCTCTGGGTTATAATTCAACCATATGCAAAGGCATTTCAACATTCGTTTTGAATCTGACGTCAGGCAAACGTTTTTACACTTTAAATTTATAATATCATTAGAATTAATAAAGAATAAAAAATGAGTGGCATCAGGGACAAACAGGTGGGAAGAAAAAATGAAAAAGTTATGATCCCCATAGGCTTTTCTATGTTAAATTAACATTGAGAAGTGACACTGGAAATAAATAAGTATTGCGCTGCCGCGCAATACTTAAATACTGTATGGTGGATGAAGAATTATCCACAGTTTTATTTTCACGTAAAAACAGATAGTTTTATATCTTCGTTATCTTTTGAAAAATTTGTAACAATAGCATTTCTTTTTGCTTTATTTTACATTCAAAAGAAGTTGTACTAATTTTGCGCTGTAATTCATAAACTAACACTCGGAATTCGACGAAACTTCATATTTATTTAGACTTTGACTAAATTTTGTAGTATATCGTCCAACACGTTATGCCGTTCTTTTCATGCGCAAGATAGTCATATCTCGGCATCTATGGATACAATTGCACAAAATTTAATATGTAATTTAAGATAAGGCAACATTTTGTCTAGATGCAATATTTAAAGATAAGCTATTTTAAATTAAAAAGTACACATAATACACATTAAAAACAATAAGGTAGATGTGTCAGTCGAAAATTCATCCCTCATCTTTACTATACAGCGTAAAATCACGAAAGATTTAATACGTAAGACGATTGTTAAGAAAAACTTGCTAATTCTATTTTTGTTTTAATATGCAAAAGGGGGGCGCTGGTATGTCCCTGCTTTTTTGCGAGGAACATTGTAGATTATGTAGATGTATCTTGATTTCTATTTGGTAAAATCATCAAATTTTATATCGCTGTTAAAATAAAACTTAGTATAATATTGGTTTGGAATACACAGACAACAGAGAGTGCTTTTCGCTATTTTTTATTATTGATTTATTAATACTATTATAAATATTCCCAGGTAGCACACGGATATTGGCCGATGTTCCTACCAATATCGGCCAATATTTTGAATGTCAGTGAATGTCGAACATCCAATTTACGACATTCGCCGATATTTACTGACGTAACTTAAAATAAGTGTTCAAAATAAAGCATTTACAAGAATTGTTTGTATTGTTTATAACATTGTAATATAGAAATAATATGCTGCAAAATAAAATTTAACAAGTTTGCGTTTTTTTAAGAAACATAATTTTTTAATACTTTATTTTGAATATCTGATTGACATTGGCCAATGTTGTAAAACTGATATCGCAGTTACAACATTCAGCGGTATCCAGCGACATTCATAGGAACTATCGGACATCTACAAATATCTGTCGACATCCGTATCCAGCGAAGTTCGTAAATGTGAACTGAAGTGAACGAACGGCCCTACAATATCGCTTAGCTTTCGCGGTAAGACTTTTGTCGACTCATCCATATTTTTATACAATAGAAGCTGTCTGTAAGTTTCATTTTTTCTGTTTGACAGCTCTTTAAACATAAATATCAGAAGCCCTTTAACAAGGATCGTAAACGGTAAGTAATGTCATTTTTTCTTATTTCTTTAAAAAATAAAATGCATGTATAAAGGCATGTTCTGTAACGTGTATGTTTTAATATGCAATTTTAAGTATCATATATCAGTGGTCGATGTAGAGTTTTTCCCTTGGAATGCGTTTTGTGAAATATAAAGTTATTTTTATGATATTTATTATACTTTCGTGAAAACTAGTATTTTGTAACGAAAAAGGAAAATGCAGTTAATCAAGTTCTAATCGAGACTCTTTTAATGTCTTGTGTAAGTTTTCTTTAGTGAACTTCTTTTAGACCTAACAAAATTAAAATAATTAATGAAGAGTATATTTTTTTGTGAAGGGACTTACTTAATTTTGTGAATTTCCTAAAACCCCCAAAATTTTGCCTGGATATTCTAGCGCGATGTAATAATGTATAGAATTAAATTACAAACATTTTCAGGTATCTCTTTTGTAATACATGTAGCATGAGCGGATTAAAAAAAATATATATGTAGAAGTCCAATTATTTTCATTGATATACCGATATTAGGTGTACTACTTTGTATAAAAAACTCAGTGTTTCTGATCATTGTGGTCTTATGCTTTACAAATAATTTTAAAAGGAAAAGAAAACTGATATTGAGGATTTTTTTTTTTAAGTCAAAACTTATAATCTCTGCATTGTTAGTTAATTTAAATTATATTAAACAAAAACATAATTTGAAGAAGAAATTAAAAAATATATATATTTCCTACATTGTTTAAGCTCGAGAAGGGACAGATATTAAGTTATTTCATTCAATTAGTTCTACATTTAATGTTAAATTTTTGTAACAAATTAGTTAAGGCAATTGAAGATTAAAAAATAAAAATAAAATTCATACAATATGATACTTAAAACACCCCAAAAAATTAGATTCCGTTCAAATGAAATCGAAATAAATCTTAGACTTCTTCCATTTTTAATTGAAAATATTTGTATTGCAGATTTTGTATTATGTTTATGAGAATTGTGCATAAAATGATAAGATGCATGCAAAATACAAAACTTAACTAATTTGTTACAAAAATTTAACATTAAATGTAGAACTAATTGAATGAAATAACTTAATATCTGCCCCTTCTCGGGCTTAAACAATGTAGGAAATAAATTGTTTTTTTAATTTCTTCTTCAAATTATGTTTTTGTTTAATATGTCAAGTTTTTTAATAAGTACTGCACTCAGACGAATGCATTTCAAAATTAATAGAGAGTATCATCATCAGGCTTTGATGTATGAGGTATTGCATCACAATGTGGGATGCAGTTTACCAATGTGTAATTCAAAATGTTTCACCACTGTAGTAATACAGGTTGCGGTAGTTTGGACTAAAACTTTTAATCTGAACGTAAAAAATCTATAATCACAACATAAAATATTAACTTCACTTAAATTTAGATACCCTATTTCCCACTCAGGAGCGCTATGAATGTAAATGTAAATTGTGTTGAATCCTTACTACTAATATTTAACAATATTATAGCTGTGATACAGTAAAAAATAAAAGTTTTACTTAAATTTTTAAACCTTATTCTATAAATAGTTCTCATCTGGGGAAAAAGAAATACATTTTAAATTTAAGTTATTTAATTCCCCACTAAGTTCGCTACCTGCGTAAAAATAGCTATCCAGTAGAAACTTTTTACTAAAATATAAACTTGACCAAAGCAAAAACTTATTCTGAAAATATCCATTTTATTTCCACTATGACGCCATATTCACCTTTTTAATTTTTGAAAACAAAAATTAGCTCAATTTAATATTTTACGTGAAAATCTTTCAACTAAATAGAAATAAATTATTATTACGGCTTTAGACATTTTTGCAACAATGAAGTAAAAATGTTACATTCTCTATGAAAAATATCAGTTGATTTTCAATGAAAAAAGCGAAAATTGGAATTATTAAGAAAAATATTTGAATAATGTAAAAAAAAAGAATTTGCTCATGTTTCTCTCTGGGTTACAATTCACCCATATGCAAAGGCATTCTACCATTCGTTTTGACCCTAACATCAGGCAAACTTTTTTATACTTTAAATTTATAATACCATTAGAATTAGTAAAGAATAAAAAATTAGTGGCATCAGGGACAAAAAGGTGGGAAGAAAAAATGAAAAAGTTATGATCTCCATAGGCTTTTCCATGTTAAATTAACATTGAGAAGTGGCACTGGAAATAAATAAGTATTGTGCTGCTGCGCAATACTTAAATAATTTCCAAAATCCAAATTAAAGTAAAAATACATGATGATGTGCCAATAGGAATTTCTTAAATTATTTTTTAATTAATAATAATTATTATATTCCAGTTTTTTTTTTCAATATTAATCTATCAACAATATTTAACCATTCTCATGGTCTCATTTCCCAATATGGATCAAAATTTAATTGTAAATAACAGAAATACTTCAAAACACCCAAAATTTCAATGGACACACCACAAAAAGTAATAGATATAAATTGTTTTTTGCTGTATTTAGAACCAGAATTTAATGAAAGCATACTAATGAAACAAAATAGTTATTTTCCATTAAATTTAACAAAATTGGGATATCAATAATTAACTGTTTAAATTATGATTATCACAAGATAATATTTTGGTTATTTGATTAATATTTAATTTTTAGAACCAGAATTTAATGAAAGCATACTAATAAAACAAAATAGTTATTTTCCATTAAATTTAACAAAAGTAGGATATCAATAATTAAATATTTGAGAATTATTAACTGTTTAAATTATGATTATCACAAGATAATATTTTGGTTATTTGATCAATATTTAATTTTCAGTTTTAAAATACTAAATGACAGGGGGATTACAGTTATCAAGTTATTGAGACTGTGTAGGGTTTAGAGGGGTAATAAAAAACAACCTGAAAAAAAGTTTTGAAATATTAATGCATATATTTGTATATTTCCCACTATTTTTAACAGTTAAAACACCCAAAACTATTTGATATATTACTTGTAGTAACTAGAACTTCTGTAACTTAATTTTTTTAATTTAAATGGGTAGAGATTGAACCCTATGACCGCCTCCCCCCCCCCCCTCTTTCTACTATGTCCATAAACAATAGTATTCTCTGCTCCCTTATTTGTTTTATTAATTGCCAGATTATAAAATATGTAAGGCAGAGTTATGATTTTTTTTTTTAATTATTGAAAATTTTATTTACATGAAATTAAAAGCAGCTTTTTATAAAAATTTTGGTGTTATTATATTCTGGTAAGTGCAATTTTTAAAAATTAAATTTGATTACTTAGGTTGTCAGTTAACAGATTTTATGTACTTTACTGAAATTGCATTTTTAGCAATGTCTATACGGTGTGTCCATTACTAGAAATTGGCTAATTAAGCATTCAGTATTGAACGCAGGTCTTAACCTTAAAAATGAATGAGATTTTGTAAATAGCCATTATATAAAATTCAAAGTTTTCTACTCCTGTCAAAATAAAAACATGCAAATTTTGCAAGAAAGATAAAGAAGATATACTATTAGACTATTTAATAAATGAATTTATTAAACTCTTAGCATGTTCATTATGTTTTTCATTGAAAAACAGTGGAACTTTGAAACGTTTTTTGCTTCCTGATTGGTTTGATTAAAAAAGTGTCAACAATAATCCAGGTTATAAAACATGCAAGGGGAGGGGAGGAGGGTTATGAAAAAAAAAATATATGCTAAATTTTTATTGGTTATATTTTATAAAACAAAAACATTGAAGGGTGTCCATTACTGGCACATCTATCCTAGTTTCTTGAAAGCCATTGATTTTTAGGTTTTTTTCACAAAACAATAATTTTGGTTTGAAATAATCCTGAATTACTTTTCTAATTCATATTTAACATTAGATGGAATAAAATTTCAAATGTTTTGTAAAAATATGCTCAGTATTGAATCTATCTGCAGATTTTTTTCTATTCGGCTGATTAGCTGGCTTAGCTTAATATTTAGTAAATTTTGCTTTTGAGAAATGTCATTTTTTAAAAACTGATTATATGATTATTATTTTGCATAGCTGAATGATTATTTAATAATTGGTTACTCTATGAATGTTCTCTCATCCTGTTTTAGCACTTCACCATCATACTTGATCCAGTTTATTCACCTGTATCTGTGGGTTCTTGAATTTTTCTCTGAATTGAAAATGCCAGGTATGAAAAATATTAAACGTAAAGCTAAGAAGCAAATTGAAAGTGCATTGCTTCAAGAACAAGTAAATGATTTGGTAAAATC
Source organism: Maratus speciosus (assembly GCA_963932465.1). NCBI lineage: Eukaryota > Metazoa > Arthropoda > Arachnida > Araneae > Salticidae > Maratus > Maratus speciosus. The sequence continues at coordinate 88,886,814 of OZ010786.1, read as the reverse complement.
TGCAAAACTGCCTCGTTGTGAAACTGATGCTGTAGAAAGTGCAAATCCTGTTAGGTAGCTTAAATTGGGTCTTTTAATATATAGTTTTATTTATTTTTATATGTATATTTTTTACATTGATTTATTATATTAAAATGCATCATTTTCTTTTGACTAATTTATATTTCTTTAATAGTTCTGATAACCCGAGTCTCTCTAAAAAGAGTTTTTTGTCTGAGGAATCGCCAAATGATTTTTCATCTGAGGAATCTGAGAGCGATTTTTCATTAGGAATCAGCGAGTGATTTTTTTTACTCATCTGAAATACAGGACGATGCACTTTCTAGTATAAATGAATTTAGTTTAGCATCAGCTTCATCAAATGAATCTTTGAGAAATTAACTTAGGTATTGGTCAGTAAAATATAAGGTAAAAAATAATGCTGTAAGTAGTTTATTAAAAATACTAAAAGACTATCATCCAGATCTTCCTACTGACAGTAGAACCTTAAAGCAAACATGCAGAAAAAGTGACATTAAAAAAAATGGAAAAGAAGAATACTCCTATTTTGGCATTAAGTCCTATCTTAGCAAACTGGATTTAAAAGAAATTCGCCCTGATGAAAAAATTATGCTGAGATTAAATGTTGATGGATTGCCATTATGTAAAAGTACGAGGGCACAGTTTTGGCCTATATTAGGTGTAGTGGTTTCGAACTTGAAACTGTCCCCATTTGTTATTGCTTGCCATTATGGTGAATCTAAACCAATATCCTTGGACACCTTTTTAAAGGATTTTATTTCTGAGGTTAGGGATTTGAAAGAAAATGGGTTTATGCATAACTCTACATTCTATCACTTTGATATTTTAATTGTGATGCACCTGCAAGAGCATTTGTTAAATGCATTAAAAATCATAATTCATATTATGGTTGTGAAAAGTGTCTGCAAAAAGGAGTTGTAGTTAATGGACATGTAAAATTTTTGGAAATAGACAGCCATCTACGATCCGACAGTGATTTTTTTTCTTTGGCACAACCGCAACACCATGTTGGTAAAACTCCACTTCTAGACATAGTTTTTCCAAATTCAGGATTAGTATCAAAATTTCCACTGGACTGTATGCATTTAGTTGATTTGGGAGTAATGCGTAAATTACTTTTTTATTGGATGCGTAATGGAGAAAAGAAAAAAAAAGGTAGTCTTCGAATTAGCCAGAAGAATGTGGACCAAATTTCTGAAAAACTTGCTGTTTTTACAGATTTAATGCCCCATGAATTCAGTAGAAAACCATGATCCTTAAAATTTATTGATACGTGGAAAGCGACTGAATTTCGTCAGTTTATTTTATATTTGGGCCCTATTGTCTTGAAAGATATTTTACCAACAAGATTGTATGTTCATTTTTTATGTTTGCATGTTGGAATTAGTATTTTATCTAATCCTATTTATTCCAAACAAGAAGCATATATTGATTTTGTGGAAAAACTTCTTAAATCATTTGTTGAAGATACGAAAATGATATATGGTGAAAGTTCCTTAGTATATAATGTACATAATCTTATCCATATAGCAAATGATGTTAGGTTATATGGACATATTTCTAATTTTTCATGCTATGTTTTTGAAAATTATTTAGGCCAAGTTAAAGAAATGCTAAGTTCTGAAACAAACCAGTTGTCACAACTCTGCAGACGATTGTCAGAACAGCTACCTGTTGAATATGAAAAGCAGGATGGTGTGAACTTGCTGAATTACATAGATTTCTTTAATTTTGGCTCATATTCTGGAGAAGAATATTCTGATGTAATTTTGGAAAATTTCAGACTTTCAGCAGTTAACAAACGGGATAATTGCATATTATTAAAAAATAAACGTCTTATGGTAACAAAACATATCATTAAAAATAAAGATGTTATCTTGCTGTGCCATGAAGTCATCTGCAATGGGAGCTATTTTTCTAATCCATGTGATTCAAATGTAGTTTCTATATTCAATGTTTTGCATGAAATTCCCACCTTAGTAGCTGTATCACTTCAAGATATTTTTACCAAATGTATATTGTGTTGGGAATTCAAAGTTGTTATTGCAACAATTCCCATAGTAGTGTAAGTGAAGCTTTATTTGGCATTCCAGTGATATATTTACTCAAGCATTAATAAGTTGTGTTATAAAAATTAGTAGTTTTATGTTTTAAAATATTTTTTCATAGTTACGTCAAGCATTTTTTACAATTTGAAATTTGGAAACTTTGTTTTTTCCAAGGGTCCTGTTTTTATAAATTGTGAACAGCTTTCTACATTTGTGAAAAATGTAATAATTGTCATATCCAGGTTCTTTTTTATACATTTTTAAGAAGCTATTTTTATGTTCAATGCAAATTTTTCTTTATATATATAAAAGTGACAGGTCAGATTTTACTTTTAAATGCTAAATTTGTGAAAGGTTCATTTTAAAGATGGAAAAGTTTTGTAAAAGATCTATTTTTAAGACAAAGGATTTTGTGAAGGGTCCTGTTTTAAGATGAAAAGTTTTATGAAGGGTCCTGTTTTGAGATGAAAAGTTTTATGAAGGTCCTGTTTTGAGATGAAAAATTTTGTGAAGGGTCCAGTTTCCTGCTAAACAGATCCCTGGTTCAGATTCAACTAACAAGCAGTTTAAAGCAATTCATTCGTGGAAATAAGTTTTGATCTTGTGCTGGTAATAAAAGTAATAAAAAAAATTCTGAAACTTGGAATATTTCTTGAATATAATGCACTTTCAATTAGCCTGTTTCAGTAAATTCAGCCAGTATTATGTAAATGATTTGTGAATATTTTCTTCTTACATCAGATTCACAGTGTGTTAGTATAAAAAAATATGCAGTTGTGACTTTTGAGGGAGAAGACAGCTGTGAAGTTATTCCAACGATTTGGATGGTCAGCATGACTGAAGCAAAATGGCCAAATTCTTCATCTAAAACTGTTGTGAAGAAGTTGATCACGGATTGTGCACTTCCATCCAGCAGCTGGAAAATTATACAAATAAAAGCAAAAAGCTTTACCAGTTTTTATTTTATTTTGTATATATTTTTTTCTGAATTCACAGGAGATTTGGTATTAGGCCAGAATAGCAAATATTCAATTAGGCTAAATATCAAAATATTTAGAAAACCTTTTAAAATTCTTTGAAACTTTGCATAAATTTACTAATAAAGCTAGAACAAAATTTTACAATTTAAAATATTTCTTACTAAGGACTTAATACCCAAATATCTACAGATTATTTCAATCTCTCTTTGAGTCCCAAAAATTACATTTCAAAATTCTGTAACTGACGTAACATAAAATATACAAGCATTTTTTCTGCCTTCATTGAAGTGTAAAAATTATCAAAATTATCCCGTTCAAAAAAGGTGATTTAATGTTCTCAACAACACTAAGTAATGCCAAATTATAACAGTAACTTGTTTAATTAATTTCTGGATAATAAAAAAGAAAAAAATGGCATTTACACGTGTAACTGACATAACTTTTATTGTGTAACTGACGTAACATTATGACTTTACAAAGACAATAATGGTACTTAACTTAGTTTGTAAACAGTAATTTAAAATACCATTTTATTAGGATTTCATTATAGAATATAAAAATATCAAGTTTTCCAATCATACCCTTAAATTAAACATATAAATTTTATTCCCCTTTCCCAAAATGATAATTTTTTGTGGAATTGCCCTGTAGTAAGTAGATTGCAATTCTGATTTCCTGTACAATAAACGTTTGTCTTCGCTGAATTATCCCGCGTAAGTTTTCCAAAATGCTGTAAAGTTTTGTTAATTAAAAAAAAAATTGGAACTATTTTAAGTATTTCAAAATATACATTATATGTATGTACAGAGTAGATCTTTATAATGCAAACCTAAAAACATAGGATTTTGCGCTATATAGAATTTTGCATTATATAGATAATTTCATACATCATTAAAACTTTCCTTGTAAACATGGCGAAATAGGTCTGGAACATATCAATATACAGTAGATCTTTATATTACATTCCTCAAGACCAAAAGTTCGTGCCAATTATAATTTTTTGCATAATTTAGATCAATTCATATATTGTGAAATTACCTTACAAACATGGTCAAAATATGCATGGACAAAATCATTATATCACTTATTTCCAAATTTTTTTATTTGATAACAATTTTTGCATTTAAAAAATATGAATTATGGCATAAAGATGAAATATTGTTTGAAATTAATTCTTCTAGAGGCTAGCACTGTTTCTTCAATATAGATTGCAAGCTCTTCTTAAGTTTAAAATTCATTGTTTACATTTCAGAAGCTGTACATTATATAGAGAATTACATTGCATAGAATTTATTATAAAGATCTTCTGATGTATATATCTTTTGATCTTGTTCATCAAAATGGAAATATTTGTGTTAAATGCCCTAAATGGTATAGGAGTATTTGATATTCTACTTAATTGTGCGCTGGATTAAAAAAAATTATTTTTGAATGTCTTTTCAGATTCCTTTAGCAAAGCTATGCGTAAGGCAAAAGAGGCAACACAGACATCAAATTTGAGCAGTGACTCTTCTGAGGAATCGTCCAGTCAACGTAAGAGAAAGATGCCTGCTAGGTTTCTGACGGATTCTAGCAACATAGTAAAGAAGTCGAAACCTGCAAGAAATCGCAGTGAATCATCAGGGTCAGAAGAAAGTGAATCGCTAATTAAAACCAAAATATACAAGATCCCCCAGATGCCTAAAAATAATGAATTGGAAGGTAGTACAGCACAACAAATTCCAAGTAAGTCAAACTAAATGTTTAAAATATTGAAATTATAAGGCTTTTTGAAATCCGAGAAAAATTAAATTCAAGTACTGTAGGTCTTATTTTCTCAGATTAATTTACTTTGAAAGACTTTGCCAGCTTATAACTTATTTTTTTTTTTTTTCAAAAAAGTTTTTGTATTTTTTCAAAATAAGTAATAAATGTTGCAAAACAATGAATAGTAAAAGTATTAAATTCCCAAAATTTATGCCTCTAGACCAGAATATCCCCTTAATAAGTCAAGGAGTTTATATGACTGGGCAAAATAAACTATGAAGTATCAAAATAACCAGCATAATGCATAGAAAATTTAATTAAGATTTATCATTTTAGATTCTCAAGATTTCCTTTTAAAGGACAAAAATGATGAACCAGCTCAAACAGTGTTAAGTAAGTAATTTTAGTATCTATTTTGAAATGCATTGAGCAATAACATTTACTGAATTAATCCAAGTATGTGACCAGTATTCTGAGTATAATAGAGATGCACTATAATGACAAAACGATTTGTGATATGAAGCCAGTTATCATTCAAATCATTCTGCTTGATCAAGACAAGCTTGAGGAACAAGAGCTGAATTCATTGGACTGGGGGAAAATTTTCAAAACAATTTGCAAGTGTTTGGTTGAATTGTAACTGGTTTTAGGGTTGCAGTTTTTGGCTTCAAGCAAAAACTGCACATTTCATCTTTATTAAGAGGACTCTTCGCTCACTTGAAAACACCCGCTTGGTAATGTTAAACCTATAGGCAGGTTATTTTTTAATTTCTCATTTAAAAATATTGCCATTTAAATGAGAAATTCAAAAATAACCTGCACATTGGTTCAACATTACCGAGCGGGTATTTTCAAGTCAGTGAAGAGTCCCCTTAATCTTAGAACTGCGTGCATGTCAGACTTAAAATATAATAGGATTGCATAGTGTTTCTTACAGATATCTCTCCAAGAGAGTATGCCTCTCCCTGGCAAAAAAAAGAGTAAACTATCTGTATTCTTGCTACAGGTGTCCATCTGTTCTAAAAGATCTTTCCTGGTTTTTGTTCTGAAAGAAACACTGATTGCATGTCAGTTAAATTTAGGAGATTTTTTGTCTGTAATTTTTTTTTTTTTTTTTTTTTTGCAGATAATCGTATGTTTCAAGTGCTGGAAAAAATCAATAAAAAGGTGTCTGAACTAAACTGTAAAGTAGACTGCCTGACCTCAAAAGTGGAAAAAATTACAAGCAACTCTACACACATGCCTGCTGCATTTGAATATCTACCGGAAGATGTCAGTTTACCTGTAACATCATTAGAAGAGCTGGATGAACTAAATAACAAATTAAAAAATGATAAAGAATTTTCTGCTATCGTGGTAAAAACTAAAAAAAAAAAGTGCCTCAATAAACATTAAAAATTAATTGTATAATGTAATAATAATAATTTGCAATTTTTCTTTCAGGTCCGCTTTCTATATAATTCAGGAACTGGTAAAACTGAACGCTCATTTATATTGAGCTTAACAAGAAAGGTCCTTGTGCAAGAAATTGCAATGCAATTTAGCAGATATGGCAGAAAAGGGAAAATGCCTTTCATAAATTATATGGAAACGCTTAATGTAATATTGGGTAAATTTAAATACATATTCTGTTTTCCATTACTATTTTTTCCTTTTTACCTATTAATAAGTAAGTATATGTCACATGTTTCTTCTGATACACATTTGTGTACCAATTTTTCAATAGATATAAGTGACCATCATGTGAAGTTTTTGCATTATATAGATCATTGCTAAATTTACTTTATAAACTTGATGCAAATAAGCCTGCACACCAGGGCTCGAAATGTACCGGAGCAAACCGGAACGATGTTTCGGTTCGTGAAATTGTGACAAATATTGCTCCGGTTCGTGAAAGTATGGAAAATATTGTTCCGGTTCGTGGAATTATTAAAAAATATTATTACAGTTTCATAGATATAGATTCTATACTCTCTGTAACGTTTTCCCCCTAATTATTTAAAATCTTGAATGCATTTTTTTAAATTGGTTTTTCTGCGGTTAAATATAAATTTGCTATACCGTGAAGTCCCGATTACCCGAGTTAATAGAGACCAAGCTCACCTCGGATAAGGAAAAAACTCATATAAACCGAATTTACACAAATCGTCACGAACTAAGGAGATGAAATATAAATTTTCACTTAATTCAATCCTTTTTATGGTACTAGCAACATTTCTTTGATGTACATTTCCGTTACTTTTAAGAAATACCGGGAATGTAATTGTTTTTTTTTCAATCGAACTTATACCTTTGGAATGGATCATTTTCTTCTGATGGACTGATGGGTTCCATTATGATGAAACAGACATTATAAATGAAGCGTTAGATGAAGATGAAAGAGCAGTCGTAAAAAGTTAGAACTCTGATTTTCTGGTTAGAATGGGAGAAAAAAATGGCCATTTTTCTTTTATTTTTAAAAAAATTATGGCCATTTTTTTTTTCCCATTCTGACCAGAAAATCAGAGTTCTAACTTTTTACGGCTGCTTTTTCATCTTCACCTAACACTTCATTTATAATGACTGTTTCATAATAATGGAAGCTATCAGTCCATCAGAAGAAAATAACTCGGTTAAAGCGGAAACTTGGTTAAGCGAGACTTGGATAATCGGGACTTTACTATACTTAAAAAAAAAAAAAAAAAAAAAAAAAAAAAAAAAAAAAAAATAGTCGACAATAATTTTGGAATACCGTTCCGGTTCGTGGATTTTTCCATTTCGAGCCTTGCTGCACACAATCATTCACTGTATTACTCATTTTCAAAAATTTGTATTGTAATAATAGCAATTATTTCATTAAAAAGCTGAATTAAGGAGATAAAGTTGATCAAATTTAGTATTCTAGAGAATAGCAATTTTTTACAATGCGAAAATACAGTTGCTTCTTAACAGAAAAATTCATTTTTTACACCTGAGAAGTTGTGCATTATAAAGATCTTCTACTGTGTATGTATATATATGAAAAAAATTAGTTTTTAATGTAATTTATTTCCGAAATTAACTTGCAGGTATATGTAGTGGAAAGTTTGTCTAAAGGCAAATATTATATGAAGTCTCTCATTTTATCCTTGCATTTTTTGCTTATATGCCTATTGATCCCCCTTTTCTTCAAATATTTGTCTTAATTCACTAAATTATTGAGCACTTACAGAATAGAATTCAATTCAATAAGTCACTATCCTTATACCGTGTTTATGTTTGATTCTAGGATATCCTTAAAAATAATTTTAATCTTACTCTCATGATAAATAGAATATCTTGCATAAATTAAGGTGCCAAGAGCCACTAGTAATAGTAAATTTCAGGCAAACAATCAAATTTAAATGATTTGTATTCAAAGACAAAGTTTGAGATCTATATCTCTATTTCTACGATGTGAATTATTCATATGTGTAGATGCTTTTTTCCCCTTGTGATTTAGACTTATTAAAACTAATAGTGTTTTTTATTTCTTTGTAGCTGCAGCTTCTTTAAAATTTAAAGGAGCTGAAAGGGAAGACTTGGCAGAGATGTTTGGGAAATCATTAGCTGGTGCTTCGGACTGGAATAAAAGGAAGATTCGGCCATCAGATTACACTTTAGTAGACTGTTCCTTAACCTTTACTGAAACTGAATAAAATCTTAAAATATGAGATTTTTTGTGATATTATTTAGGAAATCTTAATTTGTTAAAATAGCACAATTTGCATACATATTTTTAATTTGTGAAGTTATGGATATTAAATATAAATATTGATTCCTGCATCAATAACTTTGAATTGAGAAAGTCTTAACTCTTCATTCACTTGAAAACACTTGTTTGCTAATGTTAAACCTATGGGCAGGTCGTTTTCGAGTTTCTGGTTTAAATTTGAATATTTTTAAACTAGTATTTGCATAAGATAATTTAGCTCTATTCATTTGTACTTTTTCGATATTGGTTGCAGATTTTTTCTAGTGAAGGTACTCTCACTTTTGAAACCAGTTCTGAAAGTAAAAGTACCTTAAAAAAAAACTGAAATCGAAAAAGTAGTAAATAGCCATATTAAAAATCGACTTCCTATTAAAAAAAAAAAAATCATTTGAAAACATTAAATTTAGACAAGAAATTCGAAAACAACCTGCCCATAGGTTTAACATTAGGGAATGGTTGTTTTCAAGTGAGTGAAGAGTCCCCTTAAACAGCATTTCCTTTGTGTGTATTAAATTTTGAGTTTTTATTTCTAATTTGCATAGCTACCAATCTTCAATTTTTTTTCAAATGAAAAAAAAAAGTATTAAATTTTTAAAAAAAAATCTGATTTAAAATTATATTTGAAATATTGTTTTGATAAATATTGAAACGTTAGCAGCTGTAATATTTCTATTTTTCCTTTAATTTAGAAGCATGTCTAATTTTATGAAAATATCGAAATATAAGAGGAGGATGTTAAATGTGTCTAATCAAACAAAAAACTTTTAATTTGCCCTATTGTATACAATATTCCTATAAAAATAGAAGTTCACTGCAGAAAAAAAAAGGCAGATTGCTAGTCAACAATAAGTTACTGTTGCAGCAGAAATAGGATACTAGTTCAATAGTAAAGTGTCATTGTTCTAAGAGATAAAGGTACCAAGTTTAGTAACATTTAAAAAAAAAGGCAAATTTAACATTAATTTCCAGTGGTTTTATGACTTGCAGATAAATAGAAATCTGTCGTAAAGAAAATATTTGCGTAGACTATTCTTAAAAATGGCAAGGTGCTACATTCTACAACAAAAGATGAAATCTCGTACTCAAATCCGAACAAGTTTACCTTTCTGGTGAAGTTTGTAAAATTACACACTGTAAAATCTTGGGAAAAAAAATAATTGAAGAGTGTTTTTCGTTTCGTTGAAGGACCTATTTTATTGAACTTTGTGAAGTATTATTAAAAGTACATTTTTGTATGAGCCTACACTGACAGATTTATAGTTTTCATTTTGCTTTATGTATTTTTTTTTTTTTCATGGGATACCTGAGTCATTCAATGTTGTGCATTTGTACTTTTTTATTTTGGTTACAGTTTTTACAAAACTGAATATTGACCTCAAGTATCCTATGCAAAAAAAAAAAAATCAAAAGGATTAAAAATGCAAGTGAGAAATCTGTAAAGAGCTTACATAGGATTAACATTTGTGTGAGCGTTTCTTTTCGTGATAGTGTAGCTCTTAATACAACAAAAGTATGTATAAGAATAACAACCTGAAAAGTTTTCTCCCAATATAAGATCTTCAAAATTTGCCCAGCAACTTTCGAATACAGAGACATTGCTAATATGTGATCATAAATTAACACTAGAACGTCCGGAAATTTGACCAAATCTTAATAAAAACATTTTTAGCACCAGAATTTTTATTTAAAACAATTTCACTTATTTATTCAACCAAGTTTTCTATAGTTACAATTCAATTAATTTTACGAAAACAATTTTGGTTTAAATCGACATTTTGTCATTTGATCGGTGCTGAATTGACACCAGCTGGACGTTCTAGTGTTAATATAATTTTAGATTCATTTAGTCAAGGGAATATTTTGCACAAGTCTACTGAAAAGTATAAAGCAACACAGAGAAAGAATGAAACACAAACAATTTATAAATAAATTTGAAATAGCTTTCTTTGCCTGTTCAAACTAATTTGTTGCTATTCTTGAAAGTTATTCCCAACTATCAACACAAAATTTAAATTGTAGAAAAAAAGAATGTGGAAGAATTCTCTCACTTGCATACATTTTTATTAATTTTTTTAAAACTTTTCAATTAAAAATATTTGCTTACAAAAATCCAAAGTTACACTATCCTATATACTGCTCAAAAATAATCTGACAGATCATATCTTCCAAAAGCTGTTATAAAACAGTGAACTTAATTTTTTTAATATGAAAAAGTTGTTTAAGGAGAAGAAAAAAAAACTGATTATTCACAAAATAGATAATTTTTCCAGTCAAAAGTATGGCTAAAAAATATGGCTAAAATAACACCAAGTCAGAGATGGTTATCCAACTCCATAACTGTGTACAGTAGTATGAACTTCTAGAAAGAAATTGTTATGATGCCTTTTAAATGATCAATTCCAGGTACTTTTTTTTTTTCAAAAAATTCTCAGAATTGGGGGGGGGGGGGGAGAGAGGAAAAAAAAAAGCTTTAAGCTTTGATATCTGATCAAAACGTGATGTATATTGTGAACTAGTATTTTCTTCTCCAGCATAAAATAAAACAGAGTTGCTTATAAGCAACTTTGTTTACAGAAAAGCGTAAAAAGGAATTGTTAAAGTAAATAAGTTCCTAACCAACTTTTTTGACTTATGGAATAACCCATAAGTTTAAAATCGTAACTGCCAAAAAAGTTTTAATAAAAGTCTTACTCCTGAAAAAGCCTGAAATTTGTAAGTAACAACATTATGCAATGTTTATTTTTAATATTTACTCTATTTTAAAAAGAGTGAAAGTGTAAACTGTTAGAATATATTATTAGCTACAATTAAGTAAAATGGTTGCGTAGAAGAGTTCATGCACTAAAAGTTAATTGTCTTGATCTTTTGCTTCTAGTAACACTTTTTCATGGCCATTGTTTGATAATGCATACTTTTTTTTATGCACCATATAAATTAGTACTGAAAATACTATAATAAAGTACCCAAAACAATTTAGCTTTATAATGCATACTCTGTCATACTTATTTTAGCCACTATTTAACTAAGTATGCTTTATAATAAAAAAAAATAGTACAATTGGAGCTTTTAGATTATTTTTTCTCATATCAAAAATAAAATTTTATTTTTTCTTAAGAAAATAATATAATTTTCAAAAATAAAATTGCTTTTTTTTTTTCCTAAGGAGAAAAAAATAATTTTTATTTTTGATGTTATGGAAAAATATTCTAAATGTACTACATTTAAAGTATTTTTATTTAAATAGTGGCTAAAATAAGTATGGAAATGTATGCATTATAAAACTAAATAACATTCATAAATATTAAATAAACATTGCACAATGTTACAACTAGATATTCAGGAATGCAAGAAACCAACATCATTCAACATTAAAAAAACACATTTAAAAATATCCACACATGTCAGGGCAAAATATTGCTGAATCTCAGAAAATGATATTCAGGAATGATGGAAAATGATGTTGCTGAATGTCTGAAAATGATATTCAGGAATGATGGAAAATGATGTTGCTGAATGTCTGAAAATGATATTCAGGAATGATGGAAAATGATGTTGCTGAATGTCTGAAAATGATATTCAGGAATGATGGAAAATGATGTTGCTGAATGTCGGAAAACGATATTCAGGAATGATGGAAAATGATATTGCTCAATGTCAAAAAATGATGTTTACAGATGTCGAAAAATATTGGCCAACGTTGCCAAATATCAAAAAATGATATTCCTGGAATATCATTTTAGGGGGGTCATTTAACGTTTTCCAATATTAGATTTTGACATTGGCCAACATTATATTTTGATATTGGCCGATATCTTTGTGCTACCTGGGTTATTATGCTATAAGTGATCACAGTAAGAGCATATTAAATTCAAAGAAATGGACTAAACATTATAATTGTTAGCATGTATGTATTACAATGGAACAATTTTCCTATTATCTTCTCAAAAGATAATGCCATTATGTGGTGTGTTTTTCGAGATTTCCAGCATGACTGATCTCAGTCTTACTAAATTCACAATATTGAGAATAACACAATTGCGCTATTTAAATTAATACATTAGAAAAATATAGAAGAAATCACAAAATTAGTGTTATGTAATTAATAAATGAAGGGTTTAGAATCAGTCATACAGGCTGGGCGTTAATGTATTTGTAATTGTCATTTATCGATAGGGTTTACCTCCAAGTTATTGACACCTAACCAGTAACATACACTTCAGCAAAAATCTCACTCAAATAAGCATTTTTTTTTATTTTTTTTATTTTTTATTTATTTATTTATTTATTTTTTTTTTTTTTGTAAAATTCTGTTAAGTAATGTCATATAGTGATAAGTTATTTGTCTTAACTGCTATAACTTACGTATAAGTTTTTTTTTTTTTTTTTTTCAAAATAGGGATCGTGACAGTTACTGACGTTATTGATAATATTTATGAAAAAAAATTATTTTTAGTAATAAAAAGTACAATTTTTCAAAATTATGTCAATAATAATTTTGTATTGTATATCTGCTATACTATCTAATATATAATAAATAAATATAGGGAGAGTGAGAAATAATAGTAGGAATTGAAAACTGAAAATTTGTCTTTCTGTCTGTCTGTAATGCTATACAAATCCACAGTTTAGAAGCCAGGATTGTGAAATGTTATGTACATGTGTATTAAAATACGACCGAGGCAACTAAAGTAATCCGTAATCGGAATAACTTATAGTTAATTTCTAATTAATAAAAAACCACAAATTTAACAGCAATTTCCAATCAAGTTTAAACATTTTTCGTTATAGCTGTTGCCAACGATTAAAAATCCACAGTAAAATTCTTACCAACACAATTACTTTTCTATTGCTAAATTTCCACGTGAAAAAAATGAAATCAACGGTTTGACGAATTTAAGAAAAGGGAATATTACATCATAAATTTTCTACTGCAAGATTTTCACGTGAAAAATGAAAATAAAATAAATAGTTTGACGAATTAAAAACAAAAGTGAATGTTACGTCATAATTTTTATGTTTTACGATTTCCCTGTGAAAAGTTATAATTATTTAATTAATTTGACGAATAAAAAAATAGACTATTACGTCATATTGGAAATATAGAAGGACGTGGTGAATATATAACGTCATATAAGTGTAAAAAGATGTATTGAAGAATGATAAAAACTCGATTATGGAAATATTGGCATCTTTTAACATTATTGCTCCAATGATGAATGGAAATAAGTTTATTTATAGCTGTATTATTTTGCATCTGTTATATAAATGTATACATTTTTATATTGGGTTTTGATTTGATTCATGTGTACTACACTTCGATTGTTTAGAATTATTATTTTTTTTTTATGCTTTATGTTAAATTTTGAAATTGGTTTTTCAAAACAAACATTCTTAAAATTCCAGTAACGCCGTGTACTTTGGCTAGCCAAAAATAAAAGATAAGCATAAAATAGATTAAATCTTTGTAATAGTGATTTGAACAAGAAAGGTGTTTTCTATTAATTTTTCACAGCTATCGCCCCAATTGTATATCCGAACACCACATTAAGATTTTTACATATTAAAAACTTCCTTTAAAAACTACCTAACTAAGAGTGCAAATATATTTTCAATCTGTCTATTAGATGATAAAAGTAAGTTATGTGCCTATACCATGATAGGAATTCAATAAATGCAATAGATATGAGCAAGAATAAGAAACACAATTGGAAATAAAAATTATTCATAAGGAACCTTCTGTAACCCTAACACTTAACGCAAAAATCGCTTCAATAATTGAGGGCTAAGAATGGAAAACGCTGAAAATCAAGAAGAGGAAATTTTTCAAGAGAACGAAAAAAAGAAAAACACCCACCTCTGGTACTTACAGCGTTTTCCACTTCACTCCTTTTGGGCTCTTAGTTCTACACTTTAAAATGTAGATACCTAGCTTCTTTTTCTTTACTGTTTAAATGCCTAATATTATCATTTGCAATCGTTTCTTTTATTTATTTATTTAATATTTTTCACCTTGCTTAAAAATAACCCATTAATGTAAACAATAACAACATGATCAAGTTGTGTAATGGCCACCAGTCGACGAGCCTCTTATTCACTGGCACTTTCAGCGTCCTCCACTTCATTCCGTGTGGCACATTCAGCGTTCTCCATTTTACTTTGTGTGGCACTTTCAACCAGTGACAATTTTCTACTCTTTTTTGAACTATTTATATTAGGGTTGCCCCTTTAAGAGTTCTCCTGTTTGTTAAAGCTTGGCATTTAAGACATTTTTCCGTAAAAAAAAAAAGATTTTCGATTTTTTGGTACTTTCAGTGTTTTCCATTCTTAGTCCTCAATTATCCCTTTCCAAGATTTTTTTTATATCTTGACAGACACGATGTTTTCCGGTGATTTAAAGCAATAAACAACTCTGCCGCTTAATAAATATTAGCTATTAGCAGACCCGCCCGGCGTTGCTCGGGGTTTGTAAATAATAACCCTAAACAAAACTTAAGTTTGTATGATTTTATATCTTTGAAAATTCTTTTAAATGAACCTAATTTCGGAGGCCCCCATTCCCTTCCGCAGCGTCTAGTGTGTCCCATCAAACTTCTTTCCGAACGAACCTGTAATCTAGATCTCCACTACATATGGCAGCATTTATCGGAAGTGCCAGCACGTGCCGGAGACAATCGAAAACCAAGTTGAGTGAGCCAAACCTCGTAGGAATCAAGCCCAAAGAAAAAAAAAATGTTGGTAACTAAAGTCTAAGATAAAATTTTATAATACAGAAAGAACTGAATTGCAATCTAAGTTGAAGGAAGCAAATCCCGTTGAAATTGGGACCTTAAACCCGAAGAAATAACGCGCCACTAAGCGGTGGAAGATGCCCCCTCACCTTGTAAATTTCATGAATTACTGTTAGCATTAACACGATATTTAATAAACGGATGAAATCCCTTATCTAAAGTTACCTTTAAAGTAACGCAATTTTTAATTTACGGCTGTAGTGAGTAGACGTAAGTTGATGCTGAAAAAGGAGATTATAATGTTCGAAAAAGGTGGTAGCTGAGGTATATAAAAAGACCGGACCCTGTGGGCCAGGGTCTTAACTAGAATGTAATTGGGTATAAGGAAAATTTTTAGGGGTTTTAAAGTAGCTGGAAGATGCTAAAACTATGTTAAAGAAAATTGCAATAGAATAGGATAGTTTTTAAAGGAGCTGCAACAAAGGCCCCAAGAACGCGATTAATATTCAAAATTGGTGGTAGATGAAGTCTGAATTTTTTCTTGGTAGTTCATGTAGTAGCTGGAGAACCTAAGAAGTTGTTAGAAAAAAAAGTTCGTGAATCGGACCATTTTTAAGGGAGCTATAACAGGGGGCCTAAAAGGGCCCAACTGATAGTTGAGAGTAGGGCCCTTACATAAAAACATGTTTAAATTTTTTAGCACTTAGCGTTTTAGATCTTCATTTAGTCAATATTAATCATATGGTATGAAATAATCATTAGAAAAATATTTTAAAGAAATGCGCAAAAATGGGGTAAGTGCTTAAAAAGGGGCTCTAGAGCCCCAATAAAAATATGAGGGTGTTGGTCTTGGTGGAAGAGTCCAAGACTCAAATTTAAAATTATGCAATGAGAAGGTGAGGAAATTAAGGTGTAAAAAATGCATAGCACACAACAAGGGGCCCCTAAAGGACCCTAAGGTGCACCAGGATTTTAAATTGGATATAGAAACCGAAGAATAATTAAATGGAAAAATGGTTCCAAAAATTAAGTTCGGATTAAGAAACGCAATTTATTAGTAATTTATGATGCAAAAGCTTTAAGGGTCTTGTACGGGGCCCCAAGGGGGAAGGGACTTAAGTGGCATGTAGTTTGGTATAAATACACTTTTTAGTAGTTTTTAATGTAATCAGAGGACGCTAGAACTATGGTAAAGAAAATTGCAAGGAATTCGGATCATTTTTAAAGAAGATACACACAGGGGCCCAAGAAGACGATTTATATTCCAAATTGGTGGTACTTGAAGTCTGAAATTTTTTTTGTCGTTCATGTAAAAGCTGGAGAACCTAAGATGTTGTTAGATAAAAAATCTAGTGAATCGGACTACTTTTAAGGGAGTTATAATAGGGGGCCCAAAAGGGGCCAACTGATAGTTGAGAACAGGGCCCTAATATGAAAACATATTAAAAGGTTTAAGTACTTCGCGTTTTAGATCTTCTATTTGTCAAGATTAAGCATAGGGTATGAATTAATCATTATAATATAATTTGAAAGAAATGTGCAAAAAATTGGGGAAATGCTTAAAAAGGGGTTCTAGGGCCCCAATAAAAATATGCGAGTGTTGGTGTAAGGTGAAGATCTGATAAAAAAAAGAAGCAATTTATTAACAATTTAGTGCACTAAAGCTTTAAGAGGCCCTGTACCGGCCCCTTGCAAGGGTGCCAGGGCCTTAACTGAAATGTAACAAAATGTTAACAACAAAACGAAAATGTAACAAAATTTTAACAAAAATGGGGTGAAAACGAAGAAGATCGGATAGAAAATAGGCATGTTATTAACAATTTAGTGCACTAAAACTTCAAGGGCCCTGTACTGGGCTCCTTGCAAGGGTGCCAGGGTTTTAACTGAAATGTAGAAATGGGGCAGAAACTGAAAGGAGAATTCACCCCAAAAACGAAGAAGATCGGATAGAAAATAGGCATGTTATTAACAATTTATTGCACTAAAACTTCAAAGGGCCCTATACCGGCTCCTTGCAAGGGTGCCAGGGTCTTAACTGAAATGTAGAAATGGGGCAGAAACTGAAAGGAGAATTCACCCCAAAAACGAAGAAGATCGGATAGAAAAGAGGCATGTTATTAACAATTTATTGCACTAAAACTTCAAAGGGCCCTATACCGGCTCCTTGCAAGGGTGCCAGGGTTTTAACTGAAATGTAGAAATGGGGCAGAAACTGAAAGGAGAATTCACCCCAAAAACGAAGAAGATCGGATAGAAAAGAGGCATGTTATTAACAATTTATTGCACTAAAACTTCAAAGGGCCCTATACCGGTTCCTTGCAAGGGTGCCAGGGTTTTAACTGAAATGTTGAAATGGGGCAGAAACTGAAAGGAGAATTCACCCCAAAAACGAAGAAGATCGGATAGAAAAGAGACATGTTATTAACAATTTATTGCACTAAAACTTCAAAGGGCCCTATACCGGCTCCTTGCAAGGGTGCCAGGGTGTTAACTGAAATGTAGAAATGGGGCAAAAACTGAAAGGA
Source organism: Maratus speciosus (assembly GCA_963932465.1). Taxonomy (NCBI): domain Eukaryota; kingdom Metazoa; phylum Arthropoda; class Arachnida; order Araneae; family Salticidae; genus Maratus; species Maratus speciosus. The sequence goes on along the minus strand of OZ010786.1, from coordinate 88,869,054 downwards.
GAATTCACCCCAAAAACGAAGAAGATCGGATAGAAAAGAAGCATGTTATTAACAATATTAACAATTCTAATTTTACCTCCATTCAGAAATCATCCCAGATGAACTCCCTCCATGAGCGACCCATTTATTTGAAGAAAATTAAACAAATTCCGTTTTTTCCTGGTCGCTTGAAGAGGATTTTATTAGAAAAATAATTCCGGAGAGCGCATTATTCATCAAACTTCTAAACTAAATTTAGATTTTTTTTTCATTCCGGTATCTTTTAAGTATTTAAACCCTTTGTGCCTTTTTAGGCAATGAATTTAACTCTGATGACAAATTAAGAATGACGGTCAATAAATTCCCCTGCCCTATTCTGTCAGGAAACTTACAAAGAAATAGATAAATTAGTGAAATCGTCATTATTTGTTCAAGTCAAAAAAAAAAGTATTTATTTACCGAACTTTAAAAGGACATGGAAATAAAAATGATAAAAGGTAAAACCGTAAAATCAAAGCAAACGTCAATGTATTCATTTTTTAAATCCTCCGGTAATTAACTTATGTAATCTACCCTACATATAAAAAATCCTAATGAAACGAATTTATGAAACGGAAGTAATGAAACGGAAGTATGAATCGACTGATTAAACAACTGATTATGTTTCACGGCGATTTCTCCTAAAATATGGAATACTTTGCAATGAAATTAACACCAAAAATCAATATTGATCCGCAGATTTCAAAACTGGTATTAGAATTTTTAAATTCGAATTAGTTTTTGAAATATTAATTTTTTTCTAATTTTATATACATTTTTCTAATGATGGCAACACAAATTTTAATCAAACATATATATATATTTTTTTTATATTTCAGAAAAGGTTGACATAGTAACCCAGCTATTGTTGGTTATTTGATAATAAATGTTTATTTACTTTTATTTCTTTTTACAAATTATATAAGTTATTTTGTTCTATGATTATTAATTTTTTTTATATCTCCTTTAGAAAATAATAGAAAATAATTAAGAAATACAGTACTACTTAGTTATTCCGCCGACCAATTTCGCCAAATTATATAAATCGCCAAATTATACAAATTGACATAATTTTTATGTTAAATAACAAAAGAACATATAAATTAGTATAACATTAATAAATATACGAATAAAACGTCGAAATAAAAATCGCTTGATGACGTAAACACGTGTAACTTGCTTCAAGTGCAGCAAAGTCAAGTAAATGTGACATTTACGATCAACCATTATTGGCATTTAATGTTATAGTTTGGCGATAGATTTTTGGTCGTCGGGATATCTAAGGAATACCAAAAATGCATATGTAACTGGTATTTGAAAACGAGGTTTTCGCCAAAATTTGGTAAAAAAATAAAAATCACGCCAAACCTGTATATCTGTAACCGTGTATATCTATAAACTGTATAACCGTATCTGGCCAAATATTACCACTCGAAAAAAGAAAATGCTAACTGGCGAGTTGAAAAAAAGCTATTGGCGAGATTTGCATCCTGCTAGCGTAACAGTGCTTAGAATTCTTTGCGACCAGGCCAACTTTTATGAAGTTTTATTCGAAAAAAAAATTTGATTTTTTAATCAAAATGGAAAACTTACGGTCCCATATTGGCGCGATTTTTTTCTGACGCCAATATCATATACGGAACGGGCACATAACTGGCGCCGCCAAAGTATCGTTATTTTGGTTCATATGGTAAGCCGGATGTTGCTGTTTATGGCAGTAGATGACTTGAACTATTATAATATAGATGAAATGATGGCGATAGAATAATATTTGACGACTTATCACCTGTGCCTGGCTAACATTAAAGTACCAAAATGGCACCTAGAGTATAAAAAGCTAAGTGGTCTGCCTGGAACTGATGATGATAGTCACATGACTTAAGCTATCGTTATAGAGATTGTTTTAAAATACCGAGAGACAAAGGCTCTTATACTTAATTTATTTTATTTTAGCTTCTTTTCAAATGTTTAACTGATCCTCTTTAATCAAAAACGAAAACAACCATTGGATGTCTTAACAGCAACTGATGCGCCCTTAAATTTTTGCAACCAAAGGAATTGAATGGAAACCCGTTTACAGGGAGATCTGCACAGCTTTTTTCAGTATAATTCAATCTTCTCTAATATTTTTAAAACCCATCAGATTAGCGTGTTTTTAGATTCTGCGGTGTCTGAACGGGGGTTGGCGAGCGTAGCTTGCAGGTGGCAGAGCCCCCTAGTCTATATGTATATTTCTCTTATGTAGCGCGAAAAAATGCCTGTATTTGTAGCTTGCCGTTTGGCAATAGCCGCAGCGACGTTTCTCAGTTTTTAAGTTACGGTCACATGTCCCAACCAACTCAGCAAATCAAAATCCAGACAGAATCTCTCTTTTAACACAAACCGTTTGAGCGATGCATGAGTGACAATTGCTATTGGTCCGTTTTACGGTGATGTGAGGAATTTAAATCAGCTTTTTGATCCAAGATTGTATTTAGACACAGGCGAAAACGTTTTGTTTACAATTTGTTAGCGTGATACGTAGCATATTTTACAGCGTCTTATTATAGTTTAAAATGAATTTAAGCCGGGATTTTCAATACTATAGGCAAAATGAAAGGGGAAGGACCCCATCTGATACTAATATGACATTTAAATTTAAATGGCGTCAATTTCCTGTTCGCTTTGCTTTCTCAATGATGATCAAGTCACAGGGCCAAACTTTTGATAAATGCATTTTTATTTATATTTTCAATTACTTTTTTATGAATTATTTTTCATTTAAAAAATTTGTAAATTTCATAATAATAAAATGTTTTATACTCATTGGTAGCACCACCTAAATGCGTTTTTATTTACATTTACAAACAAAAAATTACGTGCCAAAGTTGGCACGTAAGCTAATGTACCTGGCACACGAAACAATTTAATTTGGTTTTCGTTATACGGATAAAATCCATTTTTTATTTCTGTTATAACAAATAAAATTTTGTTCCATACGGGGCGGATCACAAATAATGCAATTATTTTTTGCATCAATTAACACATCATAACAATTTCTTTTCCTGTCATGCTATGCAGCGTTTTCGGCATGTATTTTGCCTTTCTATATAAATTTAAAAAGCTGTAATTTTCAACTGAATTTCGTTTGATATTCACTGCAATAAAATGGCAAATGGATCCAATTTAGCTATGTATATCTGTGAAAATAACAAAATATGAAACAGATATAAAGCATTTTTCATCGAACGTACAGCAGCAAAAATCTCATCAATACGTTATTAGTACATTATTTATGCAACTTGGAAAATTATAACCGAGATGTTCCGTTAATAATAAGTTAAAAATTAGTGAAATAAAAAACCCTTTTTTCCCCCTTATTAATCCTATTTACGAATTAAAATTTCATTCATTTAATGGCTGATTCCAATATACAGAGAAATCGCATTTTGATTTTTAATATTTTTTAATTATTAATGTATGATAGCAACTGATTTTATAACCAGTGTTTTGTATAAACGTCGTACTCTTCAAAATTATTTTTGTATAAGTTTGGCACGTTACACTGCTGATAGGTATTGTTTGTGAATTTTCGGCACGCGCACGTGAAAAGGCTCGTCGAGCCGGGACTAGGCGATCTAACCCGGATTTCCCGGGTTACAAAATATAGGTGAAAATAATTTATTATTTTTTTTAATCGAAAACTCCAGTAGATTCTTTATATTTAGGGGCAGTTTGAAGGCAAATTCGTAAAAAAAAAATCTTTATTTTTATTTTTTGACTACAGTAAACTCCCTACTATCCGGCCTAGTAGGAAAAAAAAAAAGAAAAAAAAAAGGTATGTTGGAAGCGGCCGAGACAGGCAGGTTCCCGTCTTTAGGAAAGTGCTAACTCACGACAGGAAGGTGTAAGAAGGGATATCAGAATGCAATAGCAGAGACAGGTGGTTAAGGATTGATGACCTGTTTCGTCAATTGTCCAACGGATGTTAACAAGTGCGGAGATTATTTTCCACTTATCCTGGTTACTTTCGTATAGTCTTTTGGTGTGCATCGTGTTTATTTATAAAAGACTAACGAAATGGGTGATACACGAAAAGAGATTGTAGTAACTGTGGAGGAGAAACTACGGGTAAGGCTCCTATAATATCCGGGCTCCGTATTATAGTAGCCCTAACTACAGGTTAGCAGGAGGAAGCGACGTTAGCTGATATTATCTGCTTGCGTAAATGGAGAGATATTGCGTCGCAGAAGAGGGCTAACAGAGAGAAGCAGTCATCTATCAAGGACTTTTTCAAAACTAAAAACTAAGTTTTGACTCTTTTATCTTATTCGTAACTTTTCATATTTTTGCAATCATTTATTAATAAACAGTAAAATAAGATTTACTATTTTTTTTTTTTTTTTTTTTTTTTTTTTTTTTTTTTTTTCTTTTTACGGATTAGGAGGTATAGTATTAAGCATAACTTTGTGTTTCAGAAGTTGTTCCACTAGATTCAAACACAGTTATTCATAGCAAAAGTCAGACATATCTTTTATTGTTACTAGATGTCCTACTGTTGCTCTGAGGCGACGATATATAAAATTTATTTTAAAAAGCACAGCTCTCTGAATACTAGTAGAGCTGGCTGTGTTAAAAAGTGTAACATGCGTTTTTAATATAATTGGGGAGGGGGAGGGGGCAGGAAGTGAGTATGGAACTCCGGCCTATCCGGCTTTTTGTTATCCGGCCTACCCTTCCGCTCCATTACGCCGGATAGTCGGGAGTTTACTGTACTTTATTTTTACCCTTTCGAATGGTATATTACTTTTGTTTCTACAAGAACGAGAAGTTAAAAATTTTTAAGTAATTCAGTTTGTTTACATCATACTTAAACATTACACTAGACAGCGCTCGCCAAGATTTGACGGTAAATAACTTGAATGTTTCATTAGAAAAATTCATGAATTTTTAATTAGTTGCTTTTAAATTAATTATTGAATTACGAATTACGTGACGAATTTCTATATTGCGGTAGATTTCTATATTGCGTGACGAATTTCTATAGGCGATACATGGAGCTGTCAGTCTAACCTATTCAATGAAGTGAAAGAATTTTAAGTTCATAATTTACAACCAATTACAGTAGAACTTCCCTAAAGAGACCACGTTCCGTTCCAATAAAAATGGGTCGCTCCGAGAGGTGGTCTCTTAATGGAGGTAATGTTTAAATCTAGATTTTGATTGATTGAAAAAAGATAACAATTAATGTTACTAAAATTTATTTTTCACATTAGGAAAAAATATAAAAATTTAGGTATCAAAACAAAAGTTAATTACATAAGCTAATTACAACAGAGTTAAAAAAATGAATACGTTGACGTTTGTTATGATTTTACGGTTTTATCTTTTATAACTTTTATTTCCAAGTCCTTTCGAAGTTCAGTAAATAAATGCATTTTTTTTGGACAGGTACAAATAATGACGATTTCATTAATTTATCTATTTCCTTGAGAGTATCCTGACAGAATAGGGCAGGGGAATTTATTGACCGTCATTCTTAATTTACCATCAGAGTTAAATTCATTACCTAAAAAGGCACAAAATGGTTTAATCATTTAAAAGTTACCGGAATAAAATATTTAAAAAAAGAAATCTAAACTCAATTTAGAAGTTTGATGAATAATGCGCTCTCCGGAATTGTTTTTCTTATAAAACCTTCTTCAAGAAACCTGAAAAAAACGGAATTTGTTTCGTTTTCTTCAATAAGATTGGTCGCTCATGAAGGGAGTTAAACTGAGATGGTCTCTGAATGGAGGTAAGATTAGTATTGAGCCTATGGGAATAAATTTCGTTCCATGAAAAAATGGTCGTTCAGGGAGGTAGTCGCATAGGGAGGTTTCATTGTAATTAAAATTAATGAAAATTAATTTGAAAATCCCAATAAATGAGTACATTGATATACAGTTTTAAAAAAATTGCCTTTAAAAGTAAATTTTTCCCCTATATGACGGTGTAAAAACTAAAAATATGCGATTTTTAGAAGTTCAAAAATTTCAGTAAAAGCAAAATTTTATCATCTGGTGTGCCAAACTGAAAATGACGTCAGCGTTACGCACGGACACGCTTGCCCCTTACAGTATAGATAAAGACAAAACGCACAGCCGCCTTTCTTACAACATGTAATATTCTCTCATTTTTGGATGCATTAAACACCAAAAACTCGTCTACTTTTATTGGTATCCTAAACGTGTTGATCTATACAGCTTGTTTTTTATTTTTTATTTATTTTTTTGTTTTTTATTAATGTGACAAAATTTAAAAGGTAGTAAAACAAAGTGCAACAAATATTCTTTTGTATGGAAGCCAGGATTGGAATTCACTTTACTCTGTAAAATATGCAAGATATGTCTCACTTCAAAATTCGGATCTTTATTGGGCCATTCCATGTCACGTGGGAGACAGCTTTTCGACTTATTACTCCTTTATTAACAATGTTATTATATCCTCAAATTAAAACAACTATATTCTAATATGAAAATGTAGTGTTTTTTGTTATTTTTAATGTATAGTTTATATTTAACAACTTATAAGTTTGTAGATGGGGCATTCTCACAATCTTTTGACTTTCATGTCCCTGAATAATAATTTTTATTTTAATACACTTTTTTGAGTTTTCTTTTATTTCATATACTTGGGAACATCCCATTGCATGATTGCACAACAATACTAACGAGATAAACAAGTTTTAGACGGTGTTGGGGGTCCAAATACCAGAAAATCTCCTCTACCGTCCTGTGTCCCTGATGCTGATTTTTAAGTTTGGAGCTGTCTGGATAAAATTGTTTCAATAAAAATAATTCGATGTAATTTTTTTCTGAAACTGGAACTACTGTTTTATATAAATATGTAGCTAAAAATTAACCTGCACACATTTTTAGGGTTGTTATTATTTTTTAAACTCTACCCCTGGGCTTTAGATTCCTTACCATCCCTCTTCTAAAATTATACAGAAAATTATTTCAGATGCAGCTACAGAATTTTTTCTCATGCAGAAGTATGCTATAGAAAAAAGTCTAAAATTCGTTGGCCGGAAATTTACTGTAGAATTTAAATCAGCATTTAAATATCAATTTCAAGCATCGTGGCTTTATTGGTAGTCTCACCGTCCCCAAGGTTTATTCCTGCACTTTTCGAGGTAAATTAAAAAAAATAATAATAATTTAATCCAATGTTAACAACTGTTTCTAAAAATCAATGAACGTTGTGGCTATCACTTAGTCTTAACATGATTTTACTAAAAATAGGTGGTAATTTTCCTTACCGTTCTATCCTTACCGTCCCTTTTTTTCAATACCGTCCCTTCTTTAACATCCCTTTAAGACAATGGTATACAAAAATTCTGTGTTAAAAATACTACATTGTTATTATTTCTTATTTGAATGTCCTGTGGGTACTATGCAAATTCATTATAAGTAAAAATTTAGAAGAAAATAAAAAGTTATAGTGGTAAAATGGTAAGGAAAATTAAACTCGTAAGTTTAACTTAAACCTCAGTTAAATAAAAAAAATTTCGCTGCTGACCCTTTTTTCTTTATTTTGAATCATTAAGGCATTCGTCTCTCAGATTAAAATGTTATTTTAGCAAGTTTCATTTTGTCAGATTTTTTTCACCCCAAAAGTCAAAAGATTTGTGAGAATGCCCCAGATATAGATATAGCTATAGGTATTTATGTAAGTGTCACGCGCAGGACATTTTTGTTCGATTTTCATGAAATAGCCCTGAAAACGGGCAGATTACTTAGGTCTAGGCTTTAAAATGTAAAGATTTTTAAACCTATTAAAGGAGCATTCCATATCACGCGTGTAGGACAGCTTTTCTACATATTACTGTTTTTTGGCACTCCGTATGCTATTTCTTTCTCCCAGCTTATTTTGCTTCGTCGCCAAAAAATAACGTTACGTTGTATATGCCAGCCTTAAAACACATTATACGATTAAATACTCTACAGCAATTTTTTAAACTTCTAAGAATCGCACATTTTCAATTTTTATACCATCGTATTGGAAAAAAAAAAGTTCTTTTAAATGCAATTTGTTTGAAAACTGTATCTTTATTTATTTTTGAAATATTAAATTTTTGTAGTTTTTAGTGACATTTTTTTTAAATTTTGGCAACGGAAGTACTCCATTTCTGTAGAAAGTAAAGGAAAAATAGTTCTAAAATAGTAATTATATATTTTTGTTCCCACATTCTCATAACAACCGAATGAAAATATAATTAAAATACGTGCTATTTTGAAAAATTACAAATGTATGATTTCTGATAAAACAGGGAGCTATTATAAACTATATTTAATTTTAAGTGTCTATATTTATGTTACAAACAAATGAAGGCCTAGGAATCATTAGATAGCCGTTTTTTCTTTGTCAAGTTTCTTGAATGACAGCATCATTTTGCTGCATTTGTGCATTATTTTGCGATAATGCCTATAATAAAGTCCTATGCATGCTTTACTGTAGATGCTTAAGAGTAGATCGTAAATGTGGAATTCTTAAGCGGATGCGAATGACGTCATTTTACATAAGATAAAAGAGTGTGCTTTAAGTCTTAAAATTGAAATATATTTTGTACTACAGTAGAGTCTAGATTATCCGAGTCTCGCTTTATCGAGTTATTTTCTTCTGATGGATTGGTGGCTTCTATTATTAATAAAAAATCATTATAAATAAAGTGTTAGGTGAAAATGAAAAAATTATGGCCATTTTTTTTCCATTCTGACCAGAAAATCAGAGTTCTAACTTTTTACGGCTGCTCTTTCATCTTCACCTAACGCTTCATTTATAATGAGTGTTTATTAATAATAGAAGCCATCAGTCCATCTGAAGAAAATGGAGTAATGGAAATGTCGGGGGCGGCACTAAATTCTGAAAAAGCAGAATTTCTGTTCTCTAGTTTTAAAATTCTGTTGTATCCTCAAATTAAATAACTGTACTAATATGAAAATCTAGGGTTTTTTGTTATGTTTAATGTATAGTTTATATTTTGACAACTTATAAGTTAATAGATATAGGTATTTATGTAACTATCACGTGCAAGACATTTTCTCCGTTTAACATGGAATGGCCGTATTCAATGTATTAATAAATAATGAATAAACAAAAAAATTACTACAACTACAAACATCTGTAGAATATTATATTTTTGTTTAACACTTAAGTGGTGAGGAAATTTTTTTTCTAACGCAAGTGGTTTGGTTTGGTTTGGTTTATGACGGCCAATTATCTACACGAGGGATATGGACCCGAAAGGCGGGGGGTCCTTCCGTGGGCTCTTTCTAAGGCAACGTAACCCGTATTTACGCAAAGAAATCCAAGGTTCGAAGAAAACCACGGAAAACTCCGAACAGTTAGGCCGACGCACGCGATTGGTTTCGAACCCAGCACCTCCTGTCTACCAGCTTTTTGAGAGCAGTCTAATGTAAGTGATGAGGTGGGGTGTATGTAACCGTAAAATTTTATTTCTTGTGCAGTCCTTAAAATTTAGAATAAGATAATTTCTTGTGAATTTTGTATTATTTTCTTGTATAAAAACAACTGAAAAAGTACTGTAAGTGTATATACATATACATATAAATTCCCGTATCTAAATTCCACAATTTTTTTTTTTTCAAATATAGAGCTCATATACAATTTCTCTGGGGTGCAAAACACCCCACCTCACCAGTTAAGGGTTAATTTCTACGTATTAATAATTGTTTTTCATCTCCTGGAGACGGATGTAGTATGGTCCTAATTCAGCATATGTTTTTAATAATCTTCATTTATTAAAATGTAATGCACAGTTATGAACTGGAAACGAAGCAATTTCATCAATGTTAGTCATCAGTGTAATTTACGATGCATATAATATAGTGTGTCCCCATTTTTGGAGCTTTTAAATTACTAATACATTGAATTTTGAGACGGATATAACACTGTATTCATTATACTTTATTTGTTTTGTTCCATATACACTGATCCATATACGAACTTTAGATACGGATATTGCATTGCATTTATTTCTAAAAAAGTAATTAATCTTGTGTTGAAATTTCTAAAGCCACCCAAAAAAGGGATTGACATACTTAAAAAATTGCCACTGTTAGCTGTGCAAAGAACACTGGCAAAAAAGCTGTTTTTCGTATGTAATTGTTTTTATTGCAGAAGAATTCTCAACAAATAAATATACAAATAAATAAATGAATAAATAAATAAGTAAATAAGAGTAACAGAAATTTCCTTGATCGCATTGAAATATGCTATTTCCAAAAGTATTGTTCCTAGATAGTGAAATTGACAATGATATTATATTTAAGATGATGAATAGCATTTTTTTTAAAGTATACAAAAGCAATAGAATTTTTTTTAAAAGGTCCATCAAAGAATGTAAAAATGAAGAGAACAAATTTGCATCAAAAGAATTAAATAACTATATATATAAGTAAAAGTTTTCATCATCTTAAACATACAAAAATTTTCACAATATTTTTAAAAATTCAATTCGTTATCTAAGTTCATAGATTGAATAATATATATTTTTAAAATTGCTTAAGCTTTCACCTAATTTTTTTAAAGGAAATAATATAAAAGATTTCATGAAGCAGTTTGATTATTTTTGAAAAACTCTAAAAGTAATGCTGATTTAAAATATACAAATTAAAATATACGGTTATTATTTTAGAAAACAAATTTTTAAAAAGTTAAAAAAGGTAAATAAATTATTATCTTGAATAGCCACACTTTTAAGACATATTTTGACCAATTCAATTCATTATCAAATTTGATAAAAGTTATAATATATAGATAATTTTTATCGACAGAAACAACTGCCTTTTGTAATTCCCGTATTAATAGTCGTCGTAGCCCTTGAAGATATGGTATGGTATTAATATATAAGTTATAATATATATTTTTAATTTTTGCTTTAATGCACCTTCACCAAATAAATAGAAAACTCAAAGATTAATATTCATTTAAAAGAGACAAGAAATGTGTTAGTGTTTCAGAGAAGGAAATTTTAACCCTCTAGTGCGTACTGTTGGCAATTGGCAACAAATTAAATTTCCTCGCCTTATCGTTTATTTACCGTTGCCTCTTGATAACTTTATGCTTTACGTATTCATTTTGACCCTATTAGGTTTATTTCATTAAAAATATCATAGGTGATAGTTGTTTATCAGTTACAAATAAAAAGGAACTTTTGAAGACTTCCATTTTCCTAGCCATAGATGGATTTCTAACACAAATGAAAAATATTTAAAATGCAAAATTTAATTAGAAAAAAATCTTTTTCAAAAGAATATGCTTTTAAAAGTTATTTTAAATAGTTTTCAGTAAGGTTTTTGTAACAAATATTGTATACATGCGAATATACGTTTGTTGCCATTTGGCAACCAACACCATGAATTGAGTTCCTCTTTTACTTACATTTTTAGTATTTTCTGCAATGAATTTGTTGATTTTTTCATCTTATTATTTGTCTAATTTTGCATCAAAAAATTTGTTCTAATAAAGTCTCATCATGTTCAACATATATTTAAAAAAAAAAAAAAAAGACACTAAAAAAAATATTAACAGAAGAAATATGGATTGTATTGTCATGTGAAAGTGGCATTTCTTACTATTGACAGCGATGACGATCCACCTTTTGATCCAAACATTCTGTTCAAAAACAGTTCAGATACTTATGATGAGACTGATTGTGATTTACTAGCAGATAAATCAGCTAATGAAATTGGCTCGAATGATAAAGCAAAAGTTGGGATTATGAATATTATATCTATATCAAAACAAAAGCAGTCCGGTAAACGTAGACAGGAAAAAGTGAAAACTTCAAACTCTTCAGCCAGATCTTTCTTGAATAAAGATTATTGGAGATATTTCTCGGTCTGAAAGTGTTTTATAATTAAAAACACCATATAAATATATATTTTTTTCCAGCATTTACTTTTCGAGCATATCTCTGAACAAACAAGCCTGCATAGTGTTCTGAAACATATTCAAAAGCCACTCAATATATGCTAGACAGAAATAAAAAAAGTATCTAAGAATTTGTATTTTGAGTAGTGTGGCAAACTTTAAACTCGTCCCCATATGAAGCGGTATATCACACTCCCCCTTCTCCCCCCCCCCAAAAAAAAACACCCAAACAAACTCGCATAAATATGGTTTTAAATTGTTATTTTTCGCAGGAGTATCAAGATTTGCGTACAATTTCGATATTTATAGCGAAAAAAGCACAACCAGTCTGCCAAGTGGACATGAAGCGTTTGAGCCAATGCTAGACTAACTCATCCAGTTGTCGAGCTTATAAATCATGAACTGTATTTCGATAACTATTAAACATCAGTGAACCTAATGACACTTTTAAAATCAAAAGTAATTTCTGGTCTTGGAATAATAAGAAGAGACAGAATTCCGTGCTGCAAAATGCCACCCGACAATTAATAAAAAAAATACCAGAGAAGTATCGTAGAATATGCTTAGAATGCATTTAATACATGGTGTTGCCATTTGGCAACCATTTAAAAAAAATCCAAAATACGAAAAAATATAAGAGTGATAATTTTTTCAGTATTTTTCCTTTAATGTATGCTCATTAAGGAATCAAATATATTTTTTAAAGGAAAAATAAAAAATCTTGTACTAGAGGGTTAAACAAGTAATTAATCAAATAAACTCAAACACTTAATTTGTCATAAAACTGAAAAAAAAAATCTCATGTAATTACTTAGACCTGCGTTTTATTAAACATTTAGTTACCATGGATCTCTTTTTGGATTTTTTCTGCCCCCTCCCCCCCCCCCCCGGATTTAAGTTTGAAATGCTGTAGAATATATGACATATCTACTGTATATAAAATGCAAATAAGAATTAATTTTTTTCCGACTGCTTATAAATTGACTTCTGCTGAATGAATTTTGATGTTACTTTCACTGTTAGTTAGATAATTTTCCAAGGAAAGTTTTAGTATATAATATCGTTGTACGTTGCTCAGTTGTAAAATTATGGGTCAAAGTTAAAAAATCATGTGAACCCGATTATGAATGATTAGCTCTTTAAAAAGTTTTATGGACGGAGTTTGAGGGAACTTGCATTGTTAGTTAGATACGTTTTCAGGGAAAGTTTTAGTATGTATAGCGTCTTGTTCTATGTTGTTTGCATATAGAATTATGAAGAAAAATTCTATAATAAGGTGAACCCTATTATTAAAAGTAAGCCTTTTTGAAATGTTCTACAGGACGGATTTTTATAGGATTTGCATTGTTAGTTAGATCATTTTTTAGGGATGACTTTCGCATATTGTCCATCGTTCTATCGTTCATTGCCAAATCCTACTATAATTGAGCAACTAAAAGAGTTGATATTTAACATCACAAATTTTGTCTAACACATTAGAAAATATAATAGCACAATGGCGTTTGTATCGTTTTCAGGAATTCGGAAGGACATTTCAGGTAACGGTCCATTACTGCTTAAAAGACAAGATCAAATTCGTCGATATAGTCCATCTGATTCAAGATTCGTTTGGAGAAACCGACCAACGTAGCGGGCGAAGTCTGCTAGTACCCTATAAAGCTGTACAGTAAAACCTATAAAAGCGGAAAACTTTCATGTTCTTGACAAATGGAATACCATAAAATTATTATCGAAACCCTAAAACCTTTTTTTAAGTGTTTAGCGATTCCGTTTTCCCGCATTTGATGATACTGAATGAATGATCTTAATGATACTGAATTTGTTTTAATAGTATTCTTTAGTTATTCAATGATTTTACTTGCAAGACTCTTCTCAGGTTCCGGATAAGTTTAAAAAAAATTAATTTAACGTGATAGATTCACGGACCACCAGAAGCTGTGTTGCAGGCCCATTGGGATTCGTGGACCATAGTTTACGAACTGCTGACTGAAATATATATATATATATATATATATATATATATATATATATATATATATATATATAATTACCAAATATGTCAAAATTTTTGAAATTTTAATGTTGTGAGAAGTTTAAATATAAATTATTGCAAACGAAATTAGCTATACCAGCGCAATATTTTCTATTAAGAAACACACGTATTCAAATTTAAATTTAAATTAAAAAAAAACACTTCGTTGAAAAAATTTGTAAACCTTTAATTTCCCTAGAACTTCAACGTTGGCGTTAAATTTAGTTTTAAAAAGATATATAAAATATTGCAAAGTAAATTAACTGTACCAGTGCATTATTTTCAATTAAAAAAATACTTACTTAAATTTAAACTTATTTATAAAAACATTTTGGTGATTTTATTTTAAGCACGCACTGCTTTAAATCTCTTTAGGACTTCAACGATGGTCTCAACTTTAGTTTTAAAATGATATTTTGGAACGATTTGATGAAATGTAATCTTTTGAAATCATAATCAAATTTCCCTACGGGGATAAACTTATAATTAAGAGTTTTCTAGGAATGTTCTTAAAATACTTTATTTTCTCTAGGAAACAGGATTTTGAGTAAGCATTGAGAAATATCACGGAATAATTTTTACTCATTCATGCGTGTTAGTTTCAGATAGTTCAATTTAAGATTATAAATAACTGCCTTATATTTACCTTTAAATGCAATACAACTTCAATTATAGTTGATCGATAGTTAATTATTCCTTTTAGTCTCTCTTATTAGAAACGCTTCAACTGAATTAACGTTTGAGCTTTAGCAATGATTTTTGAAGAGACTTTATTTTTCAAAAATCAAAATCGATTTTGAAAATTAGACGTTAATAACAATAGAATTTCTTATATTCTTCTGACGAAGACCATGTTTTTATGGTTGAAAGTACTAAGGTATTAAAGTAATTTAGCATGTTTTTGAATATTGTCATCTTTTAAGTAGTTTTGCACATAGTGTAAATTTAAGTTTATTTGAATCCTTTTTTAGCCCCCGGTATGCTATTTCTTTCTCACAGCTATTAAAATGTAGTCTCGAAAAAATAACGTTCCGTTGTATAAGCCAGCCGTAAAACAAAGCAGATGTATCATTGTACTGTTAAATACTCTACTGTAATTTTTTAAACTTCTAAGCATCGCACATTTTCAATTTTTATACGGTCGTCTTGGGAAAAAGAATACTTTTAAATGCAATTTGTTTGAAACCTGCATCTCAATTTGTTTTTGAGATATTATTTCTTTTGTGTTTTTTGGCGCCATTTGTTTAACTTTTGGCAACTCAAGTACTCCATTTCTGTAGAAAGTAAAGAAAAAAATAGTTGGAAAATAGTAATTATATCTTTTTGTTGCCCTTTTCCCATTACTGCTGAAAAAAATTCAATAAAATACGTGCTATTTTGAAAAAAAATATAAATTAATGATTTTTGATAAAACATGGAGCTATTATAAACTATATTTACTTCAATTATCTATAGTACAAATAAATAAAGGCATAGGAATCAGTAGATAGCTCATTTTTTTCTGTCGAGTTTCTTGAGTGACGACATCTATTTTTTCGATTTTGTGTATTATTCAGCAGTAGTGAACGTCATATGAATACTTTACTGTAGATGTTGTTTAAGACTGGATCCTAAATGAGGAATTCTTCTGAGGATGCGAATGACGTCATTTTATATAAAATAAAAGCGTGTGTTTTAAGTCTTAAAGCCGAAATAGGCTTTGTATCATCTATATTTATATCATATATATATTTAATCGGGAGAGACACTAAATTCTGAAAAAGCAGAATTCCTGTTTTCTAGTACTAATTATTTCACTGTGAATGGTAGTTTTAGAACGCTTCATTAACCGAGCTATTTCTCGTTCAGATTCACCAGCACCCTTATAAAACCAAATTTTTCTTACTTCGGTCGCATACAAGGCATCTTCAAATATATCGAAAATAACACTATCTAAACCTGCACCTTTGCTTCTCGGGAATACTTTATGATATATACAAACGCGTACGTTTTATAATGATTCTGATGTGACGTATAATATACTACTTTCCTCATATTATTCTTATAATTTCTTAACAGTTACCTTATTTACGTTTAAAAAAAAAATAGAATATTTTAATAAAATGTAATTTAAATTTTAATGTAGCAGTTATAACCGAAAACGTTCTATGACCAATTTTAAACACACACACTAAAAATTTGCATATTGCATCTTTTTTAGAAGTGCACCAATTCGTTAGTGGTCTTATAATTTCTTAACGCACTGTAATTTATCTTGTTTTAATAGCAATAGGCACCTATGCACTTGCGCTGGTAATAAACATTTGCATTTAAAAGGCGAAAATTTATTAAGTGCAAATCTTCATATTAATCACAGTTTAATTTATGCGCATTTCAATCATATGTTTGTAAACTGAGCTTTATTTTAAGTATGGTATATACAGGATATCCCTACACGATTGAAAGATCCTTTAATTTTTAGGGTTTCGTTAATATCACGAAACCCTTATAGTTTCGCTTCTCCGTCTGTCCGTCCGTCCGTCCGTCACAGGCTCGTACTCGGGAACTATTTAAGTTACAGACTTGAAAATTTTTTACATAGAGCTGAATACCCCCTGACCTGTTCAAAATCATAAAATTTTGAAAAATCCTTATACTATTTTAACTAAGCGAATTAGTTCTTATCTATTTCAAAACATAATCTTAAATTCAGCAAATACTGCCGAGAACCAATGGAGCCGTGGTAACGCAAATGTCTCCTATGCAGTAGATTATCGGTTTGAATCTCTCAGGCGGGACTTCAAAATTTTGATTTTTATTATTACACTTCATTTTCAGATGGATTTAATTAAAAGAAAATTCCCCTTTTTTTTTGGCAATTTTAAAGACTTATTTTTATTTTTTATTTTTTTGCGCAGCGGTAATTTTTAAAATACCTTGCATTTCAGACAGAGAAAATCTGAAATTTTAATTAAAAAAAATCCTGAGAATTATTCACTTATATTAAAAGAAAATGAACCTTTAGTAACAATTAATATTTAGCATGTCAGATGATATAATCAAATCCTTAATTAATATTAAAAAAATCCTCTTTTTTATTAACTAATTCGATACAGAGGTTTAAATATTGGATTTCTCTGGACTATTTTTTATTAGCTGCTGCCAGATACAGGCAATTTTTTAAAATAATACACATCTTACAGACAATTTTTGTGAAGTTGTCTATATGCATTATTGAGGAATTAAAAAGTTTTTTTTTTTTTTTCGAATTTTAATATATGGTAACGTTGTTTTTTGGCGCCATCTAGGGAGTTTTTGAAAAGTGAAAGAATTAATATGGATTTTTACTGAATTATTTTAGCATTTTAAGTATTTTTAAAACAATTTATTGCTTTTAAAAAATATATCTCCGCTAAATTTTTGAAATTGGTGAATTTAAAAATATTCGGATTTTTTAATTTTATTAATATAATTTTACCGGGATATTTTTAATTTGATTAAAATATATTTTTTAAATTATTTTAAAATTAAAGGAAATGATGCTGCCATTTATGTACGATTTTAATAATTATAAATAAAAAAATTTCGTTCATTAATTTCAGGATAAAGTGTTTTAAAAGACATATTAAACGAAGCCCTCTGTGCGATCTGCCATCATACTTACTCACTTGTTTACTTAATGGCAGGCTCCGACTAACATTAAAAGATAAGATAAGCAAAGTATCAGTTCGGGGTAGTGCTGCCAGATGTTCTGATTTACACAGGTCGCTCCGATTTTTAAGTATTCCAAGACCGGTCCCGCAAAACCCATTCCTAGGACTTTTGCATTGGGTGGCAAAAGTCCCGATTCTTCGTAATTCACAAAGTCTTTTAATTTATTTTTTGTACCATACTATTCATTACTGTGCATTGAGTGAAATTTCATACAGTAAACTTTTTGAAAATAGAACCTGCGTATAACGGAAAATCTTTAGGATTTCATCAAGAGTAATACCGTACAAATCTACTTGCTAAGATGGAAATCGATCGGAAGCAGATTATTACCAGTGGCTGAGAGGCTCTTCTCTCAAAGCTGGTAGAAGGGAGGTGCTGGGTTCGAACCCAATCGCGCCGGTCGCCTAATCGTTCGGAGTTTTCCGTACTTTTCTTTGAACCTTGGATTTCCTTGTGTAATGGGCATTCGGGTCCATATCTCTCGTGTAGATAAGTGGCCGCCATAAACAACACCAACACCGGAAGCAGATTATTTTTCCGGACGCTAACGATTCTGTTTTGACAGTTTTTGCTCTACTTTGTTCAATAAAACCTGTAAAATGGTTCGTGTTTATGAAGGAATTCTGCTTTAAACATAAAAAATTTATAGTGACTGCAAAAAAAATACCAAACAATTATACCTGCTAAATCGGAAACCTGTTCAATACGGAATTTTGCCTCGGTACGTCGTGATTTCCCTTTCACAGGTATTTCTCTATTTAAAAAAAAAGTAACAAACGCCTTTACCGTCGCCGTAGTAAATGAATTTTTTTTTTTATGTCCGGAGGTCTTTTTTTGTTAATATTAAGAAAATTACTGCATAAAAAAATATGAAAATGGGTAATATTATAGAGAAATGTTTGATAAACACTCTGATGTAGACCGTTTTTAAATCGAGTATTTTAAGAGCGTGTTAAAAAACGCTTATAACTCAATAGGCAATTTATTGATCAAAAAATGGAAAGCACAGTTCGATTCCAAATCGCTTCCATAGTCAAGCCTTCCAATTTTATATCCTTCCGTTAAAAAATGAATTTGTGAATGTGTCAAAACGTTTTGCGCTTGCCGAGCAGAGCAGTTGAGAACAGCCTTAATCAAATAGGAAAAAAAAGGGATCAAAGGGAAATAAAGGGATTTTCAATCGAATGGAAATAAATTGAAATCCGTTTACAGGGATCACCACTGGTTTTTAAATTATAATTCAATCTTCCGTAATATTTTTAAAGCAGGTCAAATTAGCGTGTTTTTAGAGTCTGTGGTGTCTGAAGGAGGGGATTGGCGAGCGTAGCTCGTAGGGGGCAGAGCCTACTAGTCAGTGTAACAGACTGTCGTGTAGATTTAGTACAGTAAAACCTGTTATGACAGTATCTTAAAGATTACCAGAAAATTTCATTTTAGACAGATTTCCTTCTTAGCAGGTATAATTATATGCTAGACCTTCCGTAGTGACGATGATTTTTTTACATTTAAGGCAGGATTCCGTTATAGGCAGATTTCATTATCATAAGATTTACTGATGTCCAATTTAGAAATCGCTGTCCCGCTTTTTACACTCTTTTATTTAACTCGACCTAGATTTTTATGCAAAAGATAAAATTTTTTAATCAATTTTTAACCCACTTGTTATGGAAACTTTACAAAAGTGTGTTTAAAAAAAAAAAAAAAAAAAAAAAAAACGTTTAGTGTGAAATCCCCAGTTATTGACACCTAACCAGTAACTGACAGTTCAGCAAAATTGTAACTCAAATACCCATTTTCTTGTAAAATTCTGAAAAGTGATGTCATCTAGTGGTAATATAAATAATAATTCTTATTTTGGAGTAATTTATTCATCACTAGTAGGCCAAGAACAATGAGAACACAATGAGATTCACATGAGATTCAATGAGAACACAAAAAGTGTCATTTTGAGGCAATCATCTTATTTCTAAAATTAAGGTAGTGCTTTTTAAAATCTATGTGTTGGAACCATCCTAAATTTTTTTCAGTTTTACTTGTAGAAATAGTTAAAAGATGCCTGTGATATGTTAGGACCTGATTTCTAGTTTATAGTACTTTAATTTAGGTAAATGGGGTGCCAGTTATTGATTCCAGTAATTTCATTTCATCAGTCTCCGACAGAGGTGTTAATTATTAGTAATATTAAAGAAAGTTCAAATCTATTATTTAAACTGTTTAAAAAGACATAATACTAAATTTATCTTGTAGTCAACACCATTAAAAGTGTAGTTGTTTCTACCCAAAGCCTGTCACCATTTGTTAGTTTCTGCTTCATAAATCTCAATTATTGGGTATTTGCTTTACTAATAATTTAAAATCTGAAAAAAAGGACACATGCATCTGTAATATGATATCATATATAAATAAGGTTTACGAATTTTATTTTTATAGTAAAGATTAAAGTATTTTTAAAGCATAAATTCCTTGAATTTAAAATAACTTTAAAAAAAAAATCTTCGCAAGTACACTGGTTCACTTTGTGTCATTTATTGGTTTTCAAAACGGGGTTGATGTCAGTTACTGGAGTTGTTGACTATTTTTAAGAAAAAAATAATTTTTAATAATACAATGTACAGTTTTTGAGAATTTTGTCAACAGTAATTTTTTAAGGTATCTCTACTATACTTTCAAAAAGAAAAACAAGTGTAAAATGGGTTTAAAATTTTGTAATAGTGATTTGAAGAAAGAATCCTTAAGGTGTCTGTTACTGCGGGTTTCACCTTACACTTTAAGAGAACTTTTGTACTTTTTTGCGTCTTTATTGTGTAATTTCAAATACATTTCCTCATGAATAGAAGTGCGACATTATTGCGAGTAGAGTGCTTAAAACTGAGCAAATCTATTTGCTTAACATTTGTTTTCTACTTAAAAAAAATAATATTTCTAATCATACATAACAATGAAATAAATGAGAAGTAAGATTTTCTTTTGAAAAGACAATTACTAGTTGCAATTTTGATCTTGGAATTGTAATTGTACATCCTGAAAAGACCACCTCCCTTTGTTCTCATTTCCTTTATGTGAAACGAAAAATCAAGACACGAGTTGAATGTTTTTTGATAGAATACCTTGAATTAATCAAGGTAAATCTTCGGTCGAGTATTTTAATAACGTAACTGTCCTTGAGAGAATTCTTCGAACTATTATGAATATGAAAATCATTTAAAACTGAGTAAATCTATTTGCTTAACATTTGTTTTCTACTTAAAAAAAAAAATAATATTTCTAATCATACATAAAAATGAGATAAATGAGAAGATTTTCTATTGAAAAGACAATTACTAGTTGCAATTTTGATCTTGGAATTGTAATTGTACATCCTGAAAAGACCACCTCCCTTTCTTCTCATTTCCTTTATCTGAAACGAAAAATCCAGACACGAGTTGAATGTTTTTTGATAGAATACCTTGAATTAATCAAGGTAAATCTTCGGTCGAGTATTTTAATAACGTAACTGTCCTTCAGAGAATTCTTCGAACTATTATGAATATCAAAATCATTTAAAACTGAGTAAATCTATTTGCTAACATTTGCTTTCTACTTAAAAAAAAAAAAAAAAAAAATATTTCTAATCATACATAAAAATGAAATAAATGAGAAGATTTTCTTTTGAAAAGACAATTACTAGTTGCAATTTTGATCTTGGAATTGTAATTGTACATCCTGAAAAGACCACCTCCCTTTCTTCTCATTTCCTTTATCTGAAACGAAAAATCAAGACACAAGTTGAATGTTTTCTGATAGAATACCTTAAATTAATCAACGTAAATCTTCGGTCGAGTATTTTAATAACGTAACTATCCTTGAGAGAATTCTTCGAACTATTATGAATATGAAAATCATTTAAAACTGAGTAAATCTATTTGCTTAACATTTGTTTTCTACTTAAAAAAAATAATATTTCTAATCATACATAAAAATGAAATAAATGAGAAGATTTTCTTTTGAAAAGACAATTACTAGTTGCAATTTTGATCTTGGAATTGTAATTGTACATCCTGAAAAGACCACCTCCCTTTGTTCTCATTTCCTTTATCTGAAACGAAAAAATCAAGACACGAGTTGAATGTTTTTTGATAGAATACCTTGAATTAATCAACGTAATCTCCGGTCGAGTATTTTAATAACGTAACTGTCCTTGAGAGAATTCTTCGAACTATTATGAATATGAAAATCATTTAAAACTGAGTAAATCTATTTGCTTAACATTTGTTTTCTACTTAAAAAAAGAATAATATTTCTAATCATACATAAAAATGAAATAAATGAGAAGTAAGATTTTCTTTTGAAAAGACAATTACTAGTTGCAGTTTTGATCTTGGAATTGTAATTGTACATCCTGAAAAGACCACCTCCCTTTGTTCTCATTTCCTTTATCTGAAACGAAAAATCAAGACACGAGTTGAATGTTTTTTGATAGAATACCTTGAATTAATCAACGTAATCTTCGGTCGAGTATTTTAATAACGTAACTGTCCTTGAGAGAATTCTTCGAACTATTATGAATATGAAAATTATTTAAAACTGAGTAAATCTATTTGCTTAACATTTGTTTTCTACTTTAAAAAAAATAATATTTCTAATCATACATAAAAATGAAATAAATGAGAAGATTTTCTTTTGAAAAGACCATTACTAGTTGCAATTTTGATCTTGGAATTGTAATTGTACATCCTGAAAAGACCACCTCCCTTTGTTCTCATTTCCTTTATCTGAAACGAAAAATCAAGACACGAGTTGAATGTTTTTTGATAGAATACCTTGAATTAATCAACGTAAATCTTCGGTCGAGTATTTTAATAACGTAACTGTCCTTGAGAGAATTCTTCGAACTATTATGAATATGCAAATCATCAAACTCGAAAAGTCGGTACATTTTTTGTTGTTGTTTCTATTTTCATATCGCTGCAGCATGTATACTCGTGAAAGAAAGAAAGAAAAAAAAAGTAAACATCCCCTACTAACTCTGCAAATAATTATAATAGAAGCAAGTTATTGGTACTAAACGATTAGAGATAAAGTCTACTTGTAAATGAGGTATACAAAATCTCTTATGGGTGAAAGGAGGGGACCGCTGGTGGGCGAAGCCAGCTAGTATTCATATAATCAGTTTGATTCATTATGCTAGTTTTCAAATTTTATCAGTGTATAAGAAGGTTAGGTCTTGATTATTTTACAATTTATTTAGTATTTTTTAACTATCCCCCCTTTTTTTACTGTATCTGCAAACCAAAACCAGCCCTTTTTTTTCTTTTTTTTTTCAATGGCAACACCCAATTTCGACAATATATTTCGAATCTTCGGTTCAAACTATGCCTAGACACAAAATATCCTGTCATTTGGATGATAAGTTTTTTATTTATAAACATTCAAAATTTAGAGCTTCTAATATTAAATTACAAATTCATATTTTTAATAATATGTCTGAAATTACAATCCTGACGTGATAATTTTTGTGTGGTTATAATACTAAAAATCTCTCACATAAATACCTTGAATTTGTAGTCTTAAAATTATATAATATGAATTATGAAATTAAGATTCGAAAAAAATATGAATTGCAACCTACAATTTTTTTGAAAGATTTTTATTTATTATGTACTTTATACGAATTCTCAATTTCAAATTTTTATTCCAAGTGGTTTTCGAATTATGATTAAAAAACATCAGAGTGATGGTTTAAGTGATCGTCTATGATATTCAGAAAAGTACAATTTGAAAAAGATATATATTTTATTCATTTTATTGAAACTTTTAGGCTGGCAATAGTCGAAGCGAGTGAAAGGGACCTATTGGCTAGAAATAATACCTTAATAGAAGTGGCATAGTCATTCTGAAGGATTTCAACAATCGAGTACCGAACTTCGATTTGGATGCAGCCCCCAAAATATTGCTCATTTTAAAATAATTAGTTTCTCTAAAACTAATCGTACGAATTTCATGAAAATTTGTATTTAGGCTAATTGACGGGTGTTGAATTTATGTTGTTAAACTTGGGTATTGCTATTGAAAAAAACAAAGTTTGGGTTCGTTTTGATATGTAGATGGTCCACTAAGCAAACTTTATATACATCATTTAAAAGTAGACTTTATTTCCAATAGTTGGGTACCAGTAACTTTCTTTTACAATAATTTAGTTAGTAGGGTATGCTTACTTTTTTTTCTCCACGACTGTACTATACAAGGGGAAAAAAGCCTATGAATGGCCTATGAAAGCCTATGAAAAGCCTGAAAATGTCGATCTATTCATATTCTTTTAAGTACAATTGAAATAAAGTACAGATTTCACTTGACAAAAAAGTACAGGTTTCATTTGATTATTGCCGTTAATTAATCCTGCGGTATTACCAGATTAATCTAAACATACATTAAATGGGAAAAACTGCAACAGATCCGCTATCAACTTTCACGAACACACAATAAATAGACATACATAAATAGACAATGTAATAATATATACTACGCATATTGCAGTTTAATTGTGTTAGTTTACTTACTATTAGGTTAATTATTTAAAATTTACATGATTTGGTTTTAAACTTAGTAGATAGTACCCGTCAAGATTTGACGGTAAATGGCTTGAATGTTTCATTAGAAAAGTTCTTGATTTTTTTATTATTTGCTGTTAAATTAAACAAGTATTCAAACCGTATCAAAGTGCTGTATTGCATAAGTGATTCTTATTGATTTAAGGCGTTAGATTGGTGCTGTCAGTCTAACCTATTTGATGAAGTGAAAGGATTTTAAGTTTATAATTTATAACTAACTATACTTGCTTTTTATCAGAAGTTTAACTAAAAATATTGGATAGAGCATTTATTTTTACTTACTACGGTCTCAATGTTTCTTTTTCTTTTTTTTTTTTTAAATAATACTTATATTTATATATATATTCTTTTTTACTACACGACCATCAAAAGCTATCACGATATGAATTTATTTTTATCAGCCTCATTCTCTAAAAGCCTGAATTTGAAACTTGATGCAGCTATCGATTTATAATATACATTTTTTATTACTTGAATTTTATTTTACATTTTTATACATTTTTTAAATATTAAACATTTCTTTTGTATTTCTTATATTAATAATTTTCTTTCTTTTCGTTTTCTTTTTCATTTTTTTATACGGAAAAGAATGGCAAAATTTTCTTTCTGACACACACACTCATATATATTCTTCATAATGGTCAGAAAACATAAAAAAAGTTGTAGATCAACTCAATTTATTTAATTGATAATTACATGCAAAATATTTTAGCTTAAATATTTTAAATATAAAATTATTATTTAAAAAAAATATTGTTGAGTGTTAAATTTTATTTAATTATAAAGTATTCAAATAACGATAATAATAATAAAAATACAAATTATATAACTTCTTCTCCTAATAAAATATGACATTATTGAAATAAATTATTGCCAAAAATACTGCAGAAATTATTTTGCTGGTCGTTGGGATGGAACAAGCTTCCTCTACAAAAATTCAGAGCTTTAAATTGATGCATTCGACCGCTGCGTTAACCGGACGTAGTCTTCATTTCTCTAAATTGAAGAGGTTCTAAATTTAATTTCACGCATGCGCAAATGTGTCAGTTTTGCACTAAACTGATCTTACAGAATTAATTTAACGTTTTAATATATATTTTAATATTTATGATGATGGTGATCGCAATAGAATTTGATTACTTCAAACTTACATAGATTTTTACTTATTTAAGCGAAAACATTAATTTTCAATTATACAGTTTTTTTTCCTTTTTGTAATACCTCCTGCGGTTTCACAAAATTTGATTTTCTGAAACTGGATGGACTTGCATAGTTCTACTAAAGTCCTGATCTATGTCTATCAAATGCTTTCGACAAATTTTAATTTTTGAAAAGTTCATTGGAACTCTTATTTTTATTTCTTATCAGCATTTTCCGAAATTCCAATTTTCAAAATTCCGATGCTATCATACTAGCCAAAAGAAGGCGTAGAAACTTGAGAACAGGAATTC
Source organism: Maratus speciosus (assembly GCA_963932465.1). Lineage (NCBI taxonomy): Eukaryota > Metazoa > Arthropoda > Arachnida > Araneae > Salticidae > Maratus > Maratus speciosus. The sequence continues at coordinate 88,843,354 of OZ010786.1, read as the reverse complement.
TGCTTTTTCAGAATTTAGTGTCCACCCCGGCATTTCCATTACTTCATTTTCTTCTGATGGACTGGTAGCTTCTATTATTATGAAACAGCCAATATAAATGAAGTGTTAGGTGAAGATGAAAGAGCAGCCGTAAAAAGTTAGAACTCTGATTTTCTGGTCAGAATAGAGGGGGAGGGGGGGGGATGGCCATATTTTTTTTTTTTTTTTACGGCTGCTCTTTCATCTTCACCTAATACTTCATTTATAATGGCTGTTTCATAATAATAGAAGCCACCAGTCCACTGGTAGAAAATATCTCGGAGCGGGACTCGGATGATCGGGACTGTACTGTAGTACAAAACATATTTCAGCTTTAAGCTTAAACACACGCTTTTATTTTATATAAAATGACGTCATCCTCATCCGCTGAAGAATTCCTCATTTGCGATCCAGTCTTAAACGATATCTAGAGTAAAGTACGCATATGACGTCACTATCTCTGAATAATACACAAGTCCAAAACAAGAAATTTCACCATTCAAGAAACTCGACCAAAAAAAAAAATCGGCTATCTCATGATTCATATGCTTTCATTTGTTTGTAATATTAATATAGATACTTAAAATTAAATTTAGTTTATAATAACTCCATGTTTCATCAGAAATCATTCATTTATATATTTTTTCAAAATAGCATGTATTTTAATTACATTTTTTTTTTCAGTTTTTGTGAGAAAATGGCAACAAAAATATATAATTGCTATTTTTCTTTCACTTTCTACAGTAATGGAGTTCTTCCGTTGACAATATTAAGCAAATGGCTCTAAAAACTACAAAATAAATAATATCTCAAACATAAATTGAGATGCAGTTTTCAAACATATTGCATTTAAAAGAACTTTTTTTTTTTCCAATACTACGGTATAAAAATTGAAATGTGCGATGCTTAGAAGTTTAAAAAATTGCTAAAGAGTATTTAATCGTAATGCTTTGTTTTACAGCTAGCTTCTGTGAGATAACGTTATTTTTTGGACACAAAATAAGCTGGGAGAAAGAAATAGCGTACCGTACTGGAGGCTAAAAAAAGAAAGTTGTACTTTACGAATTAATTGAAACTCCTCACACCCCGAACTAATTAAATGAAAAAGCGTTAAAAAGATTTTACCTCTCTAACTGAAAATCCCTTTAACTATGTAACCGCACTAAGTGAGGAAAACTTACATATAAAATGCTCGAATGTAAGTAAAAAGAACCTTCTACATAAATGCAAATATAATCTCTTCTAACTTGATATTAAATATAACAGTTAGCTGAAAAGAAACAATTTAATCAATGTGCGTACGCACAGTTGTGGATTAAGAAAAAGTACTGTAAAATGACACTATACCTGTTTTTCTTTAAGTACAATTATATCATAAATGAGTATATTAAATACTGGGATATAAGTAATAATGTTTACTTAAAATTGCGTTGTCGATAAATATAATTAACTTGTAACTCAATTGAAAAAGAAACTATTTAATCATGCGTCTGTGACAATCATGGATTAAAACAAAAGTACACGTTATGCTATTTTGAGCATCGTTTATGGTCGAGAAAAATAATTATAAACGTTTTAACAACAACAACAACAACAAATATTACTAAGCCGTTTCAATTTTACAGTGAGCAGTGGTGTAAAATAACCAGGTATTTATTTTTAAGGGTAAATGCCCAGGGAATATACCCGGGTAAATAATTTGGGGGTATTGTTTGGTAAGTAACTTTGGGTATTTACTTGAGTATTTAATCTTCGGTTAAATATAGCTGCAAAAAAAACTTATATTGCTATTAGTTATGATGGATTACTGTAAAAGAGAGAAAAATTTAAAACTTTAGTCTTCTTAAAACTCTTAAATAAAAAAAAATCTCAACATTTTACATTTAAACATTAAATTTAAATGTCTTTTTTTTTTGTAAATTTTAAAGAACAATGTAAAAAAGCTAATGTATTTTATTATAAAATATAGTCTAAACTATAATTATTGAACGTTATGTTCAACTTGATTAACAAATAAATATGAGACATTAAAAATTTTGATATAATTTATCTAAAAGGTGCTAAAATATACATAAAAAGGTCTTTATAGCATTGAAAACCGTCAAAAGATGTAAAAAAAACCCGAAGCGCTTTCAACTGCACTATAACAGCCGTCATCAGGGGGGAAATATCAAAGGAGTGAAAGTTTGTGAAAGTTCTTTGCTTAAGTAACTGTAGACGAGTCTATTTCAAGGGAATGGAAGAGGATAGGAGGGGGTGGAATATGATAAATATGTTTCAAAATCGCTAGAAATATTTAGTATTCCATACCAGATCTTGGATATGTTGTAGGACAGTACGTCATTGCAAGTATTCTTTCTTTGAGTTAAAATTTCCAGGGATTGTCTGATTATTGATGCGCAGTAATTTGAAGTGATGATGATGATGCTTGCTTTACTGAAATCTATGTCAATATCTTATTTTTGATTTAACCTGGATAGAGCTGTTTTAGCCAGGTGCACTATTTTAGCACCTTTTAAATAAATTATATCAGAATTTTTAATCTCTCATATCTAATGTATTTTACTTAGATGATTTTTATTAAAAAAGAGAAATTTAATTAAATTTATGTATGAAGGAGACATACATTCTCTGGTCCTTCTCACAAGACCTTATTTTTCTCTGTAAATAGCTAAGGTAAATGCACCTATAGTGAGCTACGTACCAGTAGTGTGCCACTAATTTTTAAAGTTTAAAAACAAGCCAAAATGCATTTTTGAAAAACGACTGAAAGAAATCTGATTGACCAATATTCTTAAATGTTAACTTTCCATAAACTGTTTGGAATACTTGTTTTTTTTTTTTTTTACAGCTGGTATATTTTATATTCTATAGCGCTTCAAACAGATTTTTTGGCAAATTCTTAGTGATTTCATAGAGAATTTTTATTTAAAACATAAAATTGGTGATATTAAAGAAAAATATTTGACAAACACGCTGATGCAAACAGTTTTTAAATCGAAGAATTATTTTAAGAGATATTTAATGTTAAAGTCGGTCAAAATCGATCCATTAAATAAAGTTCTATAGGTATAGAAACTATACATAGGAATGTAATAATTTTTTTTCTAGAAATGTACTTCACAAGCTTGCGGTGTGCAGACTGCGCTTATTATTTTAATTTGATTAATTTTTTGAGGGATTTTTAATTTTTTTTAATTCAAATTTTCATCATTTTAAGAGATTTTTTTCAACTTTAGAAAGGGTCATATTTTTTATATTGATGCCAACTTATAAAACAGCGCAAAGAATTATTGTTCCTCTCAAATAAAAAAAAAATATTTACACGTGACTATTAAAAACAGATATGAAAATTTAAAATAATGAGTAAAGGATCAAGTGTTAAAAGGGAAAATTACCTCATAAATATTGTATTTACACGTGAATATTAAAAAAAGTAAGAAGACTTTAAAATGATTAAATTATTACACGCGAAAAGCATTTAATGGGGGACAATTACGCCATATGTAAAATGTCCAAATAATAAATATCCTCATATGTAAAATGCCTAAAATAATTAAATTACTACGCATGAAAAACTTTTAATGGTTAAATTTAGGTCATATTTAAAACGCTCAATTAATAATATTCCCAGACATTTTAATTGAATAATACATTTTGCACGACTTTAAAAAGACTTTAAAAAGACTTTTAAATAATTAAAATATTAGATATGAAGCGCATTTAATGTTGAAAATTACGTCCTATTAAAACAATACATTTAAAAGAATTTTCTTCTAGACAATATTCATGTGACGTCACATTGGGTATCACCCAGGCTAACGAGAAAGACAGGTTACCGCGGTGGGTCCGATTCTTCTTTTTTTACAGACCGCTGGAGTCATGTGATGCTCTTTTCGCACAACTTCATTGGTGCATTCGAGCATCACGTGACTCCAGCGGTCTGTAAAAAAATAACAATCGGACTCACCGCGGTAGCCTGTCTTTTTCGTTAGCCTCGGGGTATCACATGGTGTAAAAATAGGGCGGCTAGCAAATTTGTTTATATATTTCATCACTTGATTCAGCATAAATACAGGTAAATGCATGCGCAAAATACTTTCAATTTGTTTTGTACGAATTACTATTCGAGAAATACATATTATAAAATCTGTTTATACTTATTAATTAATATAAACAATTTACATTTTAAAAATAACATGAAAATATGCATGATGATGCAATAAAATAGAGAAAAGAAATCATGCATAAGCTATACCTGTTCCTGAAAATATCTAAAACTAAATCAAAATATAAAATATAGTCATAAAATTTCAAAACAGAATGCTTTTCAATGCAGTGGTTCTGAATGTCATTCCCAAATCAGACGAAGTTTTTTAACCTCGAACCCAAAGGAAGAGTATTGCCCATAGCGTAGTTATAAAAGTTGCAGAGACAGCGACATTTTTAACCTAACCATTTTATACAAGCTGATTTTCAAATGTGTAATTGATATTATTTATCAATCCCCAAAACATCCATCAGCTGTCGCGACAACGCTGGATGAGGCCATGGTAACCGAACAATGTCCCATTCAAACGAAAAAGGCTTGGCAACACGGTAACAGAAGATAATCGTTGTTCGTGATAATACCATTCAATCTTCTATAACCTGGTTATATTTCAAAACAAGGCGCATTACCATGTTTATAGAGACTGCGAAGTTTGAACGGGGGTCTAGTTTCGAAAAAATAAATAAAATATTTACTTTTATGCTTATTATACATTCTCTCTTTTCTTTTCTTTTCTTTTTTTTACCAATTACTTATTGAGTCTCAAATTCAAATCCGAATACACATAATTTTGTTTTGAAATTATATTTTTACTACACACATGCATGCGCTCGCACATATACATAACACACACACAAAAAAAATAATAAAAGATGAACGTTTTATCAAAAGCCATATTTCGGTGTTAAATATGGATGAAAACTGTTGAAACAACTGTTTTTAAATTTTCAATCTAGAAATAACTAGATCAGAATTGAGATATAATAGTTAGTAGTAGGACAATATAAACAAGCACTATCTTATGCCAAAATAAATATTTCTGCGCATGGTAACAAAAGTTATTCATTAGTAGCTTAAGATCCTAATTTGTGAATATTTGATGTTGATTAAACAAACACACACTTTATCGCACAAAATTTGTTTGATCGAATATCATTATACAAGAGAAATGAATAATAATTAACATATTGCTGCGGTTTCAATGTAAGCGTCACTACGGGTGTTATGTAATCAATACAGTGCTTATGTAATCAGTATGTTAAATTTCAGACATGATGTAACTAGTATATAGACCGAATATATCTCGTATTAATATGCATAAATACACAGGGAGTGAATTCAGACCACATTTCATGTCAAAGCAATATGCACAGAATTTACCTAGTCAGAGTATTATTTTCTCAGAGGATTTTATACCGGCCATATGAGGAATATAAAAATCAGGATTTTGAAATGAAATATTCTTTATTCTGGTTATTATTCCGGTTCAGTTAAAATAAAATATTTTTATTATTATTATTATTGGGATTATCGTTCCCATAAAAATAACGGTCTTCCGTTCGTTTCATGAATCAATTAAGGGGAAAAAAAACTTTCTAGTGTTAGCTAATACAAACTAACATCATGCTAAATTATTAAATTCTTATTTATTTTTTAACACTTTCCAACAAAGTTGAAAAGTGTTTATGACTTCGGTTTGTCTGTCCGTCTGGCCGTCTGTACGCGCTCTAACTCCCGTAAATATACTCGGATCGTTCTGAAATTTTTGGATGTTAGTGACCTCTACCATAGCACGAACCCTATTGCAAATGAAGTTTGTAGCATGTTTAGTTCATTTACAGGGACAGTCAAAAGTTTTCCGTTACATTACGGCCTATGGGAAAAAATCGTTTAAAATGATTTTTAATGATGGTACATGCTTTCAAACATAATAAAATAGATATGCATTTATCAAGTTGACTAAAATATGCATTTTCTGTACAATATGCGGCCCAAAAAATAGCTATTATTCATTTACAGGGCCGCACAAAAGAATTCCTTTACATAATGATATAAATGCGGAGGGAATTTTTCCCGGCGTATTTTAATTATGTTAAACTATTACATGTATAATGAAATAGATATACGTTGCTAAGGTTTACTATAACTTATATCATGGATAATACGAAATGCAGAGCATTTACAGGGCCACATAAAAGATTGCAGTACTGTAAAGTAGCGATGATTGCTGGAAATGCATTTTTAATTATGTTATGTGCTTTTATGTTTCACTATATTTATGCATTGTATATGGTGTGTATAAATGCTGTAATTGATATACAGGGCTACTCAAAAGAATTCGTAATGGTTACTGGGTATGATTGCAAATTGCTTGAAGGTGATTTTTAAATGAGTTAGGCATTTTTACGCTGAACCGCATTTGGTTTACTAAGAAATATTTGTAAAACATATATAAAATGACATACAGGGTCACGCAAAGAATTGGATACATGGCCGTCTATAAATGATAATTTCTGGAAATGTGATTCCGGTAGTTTTAAGAGTGTTTTACTTTGAATTAAACTTTAGCTAAATAGTGGCGTGTAATAAAGGTATTAACTATTAAATACGTGAATTATCACATTGCTAACAAAGCGTAAACCGACTTAGTGAAAAAAAGTCCAAGCCGGGAATCGAACCCGGGCCCCTGGAATAGATCTCCAGTGCTCTACCACTAAACCACAAGGACGATGCCCAGCTTGGCATCTCTCACTTATATAAGTCGGTAAGGCTGCTACCGCAGCACTAGATGGAAAAAGTCTTCATGAGCACACATTCTAGCGCGTAACATGAGACGCAAATAAACCCAACATCGGTGAATATACAATTTTAATTAACTTTTCAAACTACTTTTCAGCAGTGAAATTACGCTTGAAATTATTGACTATTAAATACGTGAATTATCACATTGCTAACAAAGCGTAAACCGACTTAGTGAAAAATGTCCAAGCCGGGAATTCCAGGGGGCCGGGTTCGATTCCCGGCTTAGACATTTTTCACTAAGTCGGTTTACGCTTTGTTAGCAATGTGATAATTCACGTATTTAATAGTCAATAATTTCAAGCGTAATTTCACTGCTGAAAAGTAGTTTGAAAAATTAATTAAAATTGTATATTCACCGATGCTGGGTTTATTTGCGTCTCATGTTACGCCGCTAGAATGTGTGCTCATGAAGACTTTTTCCATCTAGTGCTGCGGTAGCAGCCTTACCGACTTATATAAGTGAGAGATGCCAAGCAGGGCATCGTCCTTGTGGTTTAGTGGTAGAGCACTGGAGATCTATTCCAGGGGCCCGGGTTCGATTCCCGGCTTGGACATTTTTCACTAAGTCGGTTTACGCTTTGTTAGCAATGTGATAATTCACGTATTTAATAGTCAATAATTTCAAGCGTAATTTCACTGCTGAAAAGTAGTTTGAAAAATTAATTAAAATTATAAAGGTATTAGGTTAACTGCAGAGTTTTACAAAAGTATACAAGTATGTTTAAATCTAATAGTATAAATTGCTGAAAGAGAAATTTCAACCTGTTATGTGTTTTCTTGCTAAACTAAAATTCTCCATTATATAGTATATATATCAACCTACAGATCAAATATAGGGCTGTTCAAAAGAATTGGAATACATATTTGCTATGGACGGTAACTGCTGAAATCAGTTTTTCAAATGTTTTATGTGTTTTCTAAAATGTTTATTTAGTTCACTTATATACCTTATTTCCCTAAATAACGAAGTTTTGTTAAAGCATTCAGGAAGTGTTGGAAAGTGTTTCATAATCTATGCTTAACGCATGATTTTTCTTACTTGTTTCCGAATGCTTTGCATATTTCACAGAACTGTTGTTTTAAGATATCATTTTAGCAGGGATGTAACGATAGTCATTTAGCAGAATACCGAATATTCGGCCAAGTTTTACGCCGGATACCAAACTTTGGATATATTTGGCGACCATTTAAAAAACAGAGCATTTTGATATACAGTAGAACCTCGTTTATCCGAAGTAATTGGAACCGACCCTCTTTTGGAAAATCGAAATTTTCGGATAATCGAGAATGCTTTAATTTTAAGATTAACGAGAAATATATGCAAAAGTTCTTATTATGGTAACAAGCGCTTAATAAAAATAAAGTAGTAGCAAACTAGAAACAACAATAAATTACCTGAATTTTAATTTTGAAATTAAGTTCCTTTTAATTTTATCACAACGGTTTGAAAAAATGTTTTTTTTTTTGTTGCAGTTTCGATTGCCTTTGCTTTGAAGCTCTATCACGGAGTTTTTTAATAGTATTAGTTCACCAGTATCACAATCACAGTCTTTCTGCTGCTCCAACCATGCCAAACCTTTTTCAAAATATTCAAAAGCTTCAGAATTGCTAATTTGTTAGTTTTCTTCGTTCCACTCCGCAGCTTGCGGGGGCTCAAGTTGAATTCAGAGGAAATCTAAGAAAAAGGATATTTATTATAAGGAAAATATTTATATGCGCTCGTAGTTCGGAAAGGACCGCTTGCACAGAAGGAATATGATATTTAAAACAAAAACAAATGCTTCAAAATGGATTTTGCACACAAGGAATGTGATAGAAAAAAAAAAAAGCTTTAAAAACTTATTTCGGTTAAAAGAGTTTCGGATAAAAGAGGTTCTATTGTACTTTCCAAAAAATTTTTCCCGACGAGTTGTGTCTATTAATTATCAATATTTTTCTCTGCTACAGATGCACTGGGTGTCATATGAAACCTAACTGATTTCTAATGTTAATTCTACAGGAAACTATGAGTTCTATAGATTTCGATTAGCGGTATCATGAATAGCAACACAACAAGTTTATTAGCCCTGGTATGCTATTTCTTTCTTCCAGCTAATAAAGTGTCGTCTCCAAAAAATAACGTTCCGTTGTATAAGCCAGCCGTAAAACAAAGCAGATAGATCATTGTACTGTTAAATACCCTACTGCAATTTTTTAAACTTCTAAGCATTGCACATTTTCAATTTTTATACCATCCTATTGGGGAAAAAAGTACTTTTTAATGCAATTTGTTTGAAAACTGGATCTCTATTTATTTTTGAGGTATTATTTTTTTCTTGTAGTTTTCAGTGCCATCTGTTTAATTTTGGCAGCTCAAGTACTCTATTTCTGTGGAAAGTAAAGGAAAAAGAGTTGGAAAATAGTAGGTTATTATCTTTTTTTTGCCATTTTCCCATAACAACTTAAAAAATGTATAAATGAATGCATTTCTGATAAAACATGGAGCTCTATTATAAACTATATTTAATTTTAAGTATCTACCTATATTAACGTTACAAACACATGAAGGCATATGAATCATGAGATAGCCGAGTTTTTTTTTTTTTTTTTTGAGTTTCTTGAAGAACGAAATTGTTTTTTGCTGTATTTGTGTAGCACTCTGCAATCGTGACGTCAAATGCATACTTTTCTATAGATGCTGTTTAAGACTGGGTCGTAAATGTGGAATTCTTCATCGGATGCAAATGACGTCATTTTATATAAAATAAGAAAAAGAGTGTGTTTTATGTCTTCAAACTAAATTATGCTTTGTACTATATATATATATACGCACCTTTTCATCGGAGGCGACGTTAAATTCTGAAAAAGCAGAATTCTTATTTTCTAGTTATTATTATCATTTGGGTTAAACCGAAATAAATATAATTTTTCAGAAAGGTACACTGACAAAACAAAATATCAAAATTTAATAGTTGGTACATATAGTTGGAATATTTTTCAGATTACGGAAATTTTCTCTCCTAGAACGGACAATAAAAAGAACGGAAATTTCTTCAATTCTCGGATATATACCGGTAGCAGTGCTGCCAGGAATATTTCTTTGAATTGAAGAAAATATTTCTGAGAGTGTATTCTAGGTTGAGAAAATGGATTAATACACTATGGAAACTACTCGAAAACGTTTCCAAAAATCAGTGGCACCAAAAGAAACTTTGTTTTTTATAAATGCTTCTTTAAATCTCGAAAATACCATGTTTTTTTTAATAATATAAAGATAAAGAACACATTTCGGAATCATGGTTAACTCGAAAGAAGTTAATGTATATTTTTATTTGTGGATGTATTATATTTTATTAGATAAATAAACTTTTGTCTTTTTTTATAGTGTAAAAAAGCCTTCCGAAATACTCCATGGCCAAGTAAATTTTGTTGGGAAGAGTTTGTGTTCCTATTGGTCAACAAATTTGTAAGAATGAGTCTTTTTCGAAAACCAGTTTTTAGTTGTAAATTACATAGTAAAACTAAAATTCGAAATTAGCAAGTGATATATGGATAAAGTATAAAATACACACTTTACGAAACCTAACAGTTGGACCATCGTATACACAACCACAAAAGAAAGTTCTAAAATTTACTCAAGACATATTGAAAGTGAACTTTAAATTTATTCAAGGCATATTGAAAGTGAACTTTAAATTTACTCAAGATTAGGTCAAGTAAATTTCATTGCAAAGAGTTTGCGTTCATGTGGGTCAACAAATTAATAAGAATAAGTATTTTTTTCCAAAACCAGTTCCTAGTTGTACATTACTTAGTAAAACTAACATTAGAAATTAGCAAGAGATATGATTAAAGTAGAAAATGTACATTTTACGAAACCTATCAGTTGAAACATCGTATGCACAACCACAAAAGAAAGTTCTAGAATTTACTCAAGACATATTGAAAGTGAATGTTAAATTTACTCAAGACATATTGGTAAAATAAATTTCATTGTGAAGGGTTTGCGTTCCTGGGGGTCAACAAATTTGCAAGAATGAGTCTTTTTTTCTAAAACCAGTTTGTAGTCGTAAATTACTTTGTAAAACTAAAATTAGAAATTAGCAAGAGATATTGTTAATGTGGAAAATACATATTTTAAGAAGCTTAACATTTGCACCATCGTATACACGACCACAAAAGAAAGTTATAGAATTTATTCAATACATATTGAAAACACACTGAGAAATTGAGACCAATAGTATGAATGAGCGTGATTCTTCCGCAATACTTAGTATTAAATATATTTATGATTGTTCTTAAAAAAAATATATATATGTATATATTGCTGAACAATGCAGATATTTTCTGACACATTCACAAAACCATTTTAATATGCCCATTAAATATTATTTGCAGACAATATCCAAGCTCTTTACAATTCAATCATGTTTCCAATAATTATGAAAAAAAAAAAAAAGACTTATTTAGCTAGGTTTCTTAACCACGAGCGAAAATATAAAATAAATTCCTCCGAGTTACCCGCGATTACGAAAAGCGTTCTTTATCTTTGCAAATTTCAAAAATGAATATATTTTCGAGATTTAAAGAAGCATTTATAAAAGCAAAGTTTCTTTTGCTGCCACTAATTTTCGGAAATATATATACAAGTAGTTTTTATAGTGTATTAATCATTTTCCTCAACCGAAATATAGGGTTTTCGGATCCTATCCATTCTCAGGTAAACATTTTCATGTTCAACAAACATGTTTTACAAACAAATCTGATAATTTAACAGGATAAACATTAACATTAAAATTAATACCATTTTGTTACTCTTGCATGCATAAATTTGAATACTCATCTGTACATGTTTAAGGCGACATAGTATCTTTTAAACAATTTTTTTCAATTTTGAATAATACTAAGGATATTTTTGCTTCAAATTTTTTTTCCACATTCCCTAGAATATATTGCATAAAACTGTGCATGGATTTTTAGATGTATGGGCTATTACATTTGATATGATTTTTTTTCTCCCTCGTATATTAAAAAATCAAGGAAATTCAACAAACTCATAATATAAATATTTAAAAAAATGCTAACTATAAACTTGAATGTTAAATATGTGCACAGAAATATTAAATACACCGTAAAAAGACAAGAATTTTTTTTTTTCAAACCTTTATTTGAATTAGAAAAAAGACCTTAGCATTTATTGAACAAGCAAGTTATGAAAATATTAACATGGAGGAAAATCAATTTAAAAGTTTTCATTTGCAAAAACAACACGTTTTAATTTCTAACTAAACTAAACTCTGTGGCTATACAATCCAAGAAGGATCTGGGCCGACAGTGCCCATCTCTGTTTTCTTGACCCTGGGCCCCGAGGTGCTATGCAGCATGCGTCCCGGCCAGGTGGTCAACCTAACGCGAGACCGTCGGTGTTTTGTTCCCAAGCAAGCTTGGTACTCATTTTATCGACCCCGAAGGGATGAAAGGCTGAGTGAACCTTGCCCAGTCGGGAGTCGAACTCTCGACCTGCGGTGCGGCAGACAGTCGTGCTGACCACTACACCACTGGGCTTCTTTTAATTTTTAACTTGTGTGAAAATCATGCAAAATTCAATCAAACACAGAAATTAAAGTATATATAAGCACTGGTATATAATTTAGTTACATATAGTAAGTGAGGTAATGTTTTAAAATAATTAATCACAAAAAAAAAAAAATGAGAAAATTGTCTCAGTTGTCGTTATTTATATAAAATAACTTAATAATTTACTTTACGAACTTAATTTAATTACTTTTCTAATATATATCAGGCGAGAACATGAATAAATTTCATATATACATTTGGTATAAAAATTTAAAAACAGCCAGACTTATTTGTAACCCCTCATTTTTCCTTTTTGAGGCATCTCTGCGTCTACGAACAAGCTTAAAATTTTCCCGTTCATTCATAAACTGTATTTGTTTTTCTCCTTTTTTGGTACATTAAGTTGTAGTCTTTTCACATGGCCAAATTACCTTTAACTGTTACGGTTAAATAATACCCTGACTTTTTGGCATGGAGGAAATAAAATAATTCGCTGTCCTTGGTTTTGTCCTAAATGAACTAGGATTGCTGGGTGGGTGTGAAGATCATTTAAATTCTGGCATCACACATAAAATTTTTAATATCTTCTTTATTATTAAAGATACTACTTTGAAATTTCACGATTATATTTTTAAAAGGTGTAGTTATACTTTTAGCCAATAACAATAATAATAAAAAAAAATCGATATATTACCATTTTCAAAGTACTGTGTCTGTTTAAGGTGCCTGCCTACCTTTAAAAGGCAATTTTCGGTCAAAAATCAGATTTTCTATGTTTGGGTTAATATTAAAACTTGGCATTTTAGCTTTCTAAATCAGTTTGAATTTTGTTTCTATCTTGCTTACAACTTGAATTACAGGCATTTTAATATTAGTCAGTCGCAAGCTTTTTAAACTAAAATTAGCCCCCCGCTATACCGAAGTAACCGTATATATTTGCACATAAACAAAGAAAAATTTTAAAAACCATTAAGAAAGAAAGAATAATTAATTTGAATAACATAGATGGTGAACTTTATAAATCAGGAGCTTTTTTAAATTTGATTTTTCATTTAATAGGTAAAATTTGGTTTTAATTACTTTTTCCACATTTTTCTCAAAATGAGATTTTTAACATTTTGCTTTATCGCAAAACATCATAACTCGAAAAATAATAATTGTAACGTTATGAGACTTTGCAAAAATACTCTAAAGGAGTTTATTTAGCCTCTACTATGATTACAATTATTAATTATTTTCATATTTTAGTTGATACAATTTATGAATTCTGTGTGCGAAAACATTAACTTCTATAGTTTTATTAACAACATAGTTATAGTTATGAAAATGGTTAAGTACCTGAAGAAAGTTTCATTAATTAAAATAAATTTTACAGAATAAAAATATCTTGATATAAATTTGAGTTTTGATGTTTTGCAAAAGTGCCATTTGTAGCAATTTTTATGCATGTTTTGAGCTTTAAAATCAAAATATTTAAAATATATACATATTTTTACTTGTTATTCACAATTCTTAGCTATATTCTATAATATAATGCACATTAGTAGGCAATTTTTCAAATATTAAAAAAAATCCCTTCCGAAGGTAGCTAGGCACCTTAATTGAGAATTGATAGCATCCTAAAGACGGATGCTGGTAGACGGGAAGTGCTGGGTTCGATCCCAATCGCGCCCGTCGGCCTAATCGTTCGGAGTTTTCGTGGTTTTCTTCGAGCCGTGGATCTTCCATGCGTTAATACGGAATAGGTTCCCTTAGAAAGACCCCCACGGAGGGCACTCCCCCCGGGCCTATATCCCTCGTGTCAAATTGGCCGTCAAAAATCAACCCAACCCAACCCTAAAGACGGATATTCCGGTTTAGGGAAACTGGTTAATACACTCTATAATCTGAAACGTTCGTAGATCTTATTTTGGTGGTTTAAGAAACATTTGACTTTTTTTAAAAATGCACCTAACGAACTGTAATCGACTAAATGGACCTTTATGGATCAGTTGTGTGAATAAGACTGCCTTAATAATCTGACTTTGACACCATATTTTAAAAGATCCTTTATAGAAAATTCTGTGCGATTTCTTAGTACATGAATTAACATAGCTGTAAATTTTGTGCATTTAAGAGGCTACTTCAGTCAAGTGAAAAGACCCGTTCGCTAATGCTAATCCTACGGAAGAAATTTATAAAGCTATCTCGGTGTTGCATTTTAATATTTTTAAATGATTTTTTTGCATTGGCTTGCTGTGATCGATCTGTTCAAAGGTCGTTTCTTACTTTTTTGATTTTGTTTACAGATATTTTTAATGAGGATACTTTCATTTTCTGAACCGGTTTCGAAACTGAAAGCATCCTTATAAAAAAAAAAATCTGTAATCGAAATTGAAAAGTAAAAAACGGCAGATGTAGCGATTAATCTCAGCTATCCAATGAAAAAAAAATCATTTAAAAATATTAAAATGCAACCGAGATATCTTTATAAATTTCTTCCATTGGATTAGCATTAGCGAACGGCTCTTTTCACTTGACTGAAGTAGCCTCTTAAGTATGAAAATTACTTTATGAATACGTCAGAAAAACACCAGTTTTTATTTGAGAAATGTATTGAAAAAGAAATTAAAGAAAGGAACAGTGCTGTAGTTCGGTGAGAACGGGTGGGAACGCCGTTCCCAAAAATATTTGGTTTGTTACTGTAAATAAAATAAAAAATAAATAAAAATAAATAAATATCGCGTACGGGCACAAACTTTTTTTTTTTTTTTTTTTTTTTTTTTTAGCGACATGAATCTATCCTCAAAATGAGCCTAAGGAGCTAAATCGTCTTTTCCAGACTGTGAAAACTATACCCATTTCAACGTCTGAATGCCAAAGAGCATTCAGCTGTATGAATAACATCATGACCGATGACAGAAATTCACTCTTATATAAAGAGCCAATTCTCTTACATTCATAAACCGTGTAGGATCTCCCTTAAGGGGCTGGTCACTCAGCTTCCAATTTCCCCTCACTAATATAAAGTCTATGGGCATTTGATGCATTCGTATATTTAAAATATCTCCTCGGGAAATTAATATTTTTAACTTCTATTTTTATGCGTACGCTTCCTAGAAGATGTCTCTTTTTTTCTTAGTTCTCAAAATATTTCTAAAGTATACACTTAATGTTATATGAAGTGTTAAAATTTTACTAAGAGTTCGCCCGCTTTTAACACATGAAATATTAAATTCAGCATAGATTTTAGAAATATTTTGAAAACTAAGAAAAAAAGAGACCTCCTTTAAGAAGAGTATACAGAAATAAGACGTTAAAAATATGAACTTGCCGAGAAGATATTTTAAATATACGAATGCATCAAAAGTCCATAGGCTTAACATTACGGAGAATTCCGAAGCCGAGTGACCAGTCCCTTAAAATAATTTTGTCCTGAACCATATCTGAAAACTTGGTTGCTATCAGAAATAAGATTAGACCACGAGATAGCTTGTCGTAAATCAGAGAGCACAGAAAACACCTCTCATTATCTTTCTTTATGATAACTTCTAGGATAGATATATCAGTACGTAACATGAGGAATAATTTCTGTTATTTCAATTAAATTTTGATTCATAATGGAAAATGTTACTATGAGATTGATTAATATATTGATAAATATTGCTTTTAGATAAATGCTATACAATTACAATACTATAAAAACTAGAATGTAATAATTATAACTGTCAATTAAGAAAAGTCTGCTTTTAGCTATATGTTTTAACCCTTTCAATGCAATTTTTTTTTTTTTTTTTTTTTTTTGGGGGGGGGGGGGTTAATTGACCTGTGCAGAATATTTTGACCAAAAAAGCGATTTATTCAAAAACAACAGGTATCGTTTTTGACGTGGAGAAGGTCCAGAACGAGATGAAGCCATAATAATTATTTTGATTTCAAAAGATAAAAATCATCAATAAAATGACACATAACCACCAAAACAATGTACACGCAAGGCACGCTACGGGTTTTGGTTATAGCCAAATTACTGCACTACGCAGGCGCAATGCGTCATCGGTGCTAAGCCCATGACGCACTACAGTGAGCACAATACACACCGTGAATGCCTAGGCGACTTTTGTGGACGCTTACTGTAGTGTAGTCTACAGCACCCAACTCCTAGATGTCGACATTAGTCGACTCCCGCAGTAAAAGGGTTAAATTGGCTTTTGGCTTAGCAAAAATCCGGTAGCATCAACATCTTACTCTATGAAAAGATGAGTTCCCACAAAATATTTTTTTCCAACTACAGTACTGGAAAGGAATCTTATATTTTGAATCTATTCGGCTAAATATCCAACAATATATGGCCAACTGAATATTCGGCAAAAAGTTAAATAGACCGAACACAGAATAGTGGGCGAGTATTCGTTATAGCCGTACATTCTTAGGTAATTATGTTATCTTAAGAAATTGTTTGAGCATAACAATTTTATTAATATATAACGTCCGTTTGTTCTTTTCCTTTGAGGAAATCGATTCTTCTGGACAAATGCTCATTTAAAGACACGTGAGTTTTAAAAGTTTTAAGAAGTATTTTATTCAAAAGACTATGGCCCGAATTCATTGATAACATAACGTTCTCATTAATCAAAAAATCTTTAATAAAAGCAAAGCTCGTGAAGTACTCTAAAAAATTTCTAATCTTTGTTACCAGGACTTCTTTTGTAAACTTTATTATAAAAAATGCTCTTAATTATTTGCACCATTAATTGAATTTCAGCGCGGCATTATAAAAAGAAAAGAAAAAGAAAGAAAAGAAAGAAAAAAGCTGCTTGACGATTTTTTAATAATTTAATGAAGTAAGAAAGGATAAATGCAGCCTTTTCTTTTCTGGTAGATCACTTTTATTTAATAACGTGAAAAATCGTAATTAAGGATCAAGGATTATGTTTCGCTTTAGACAATTCTATGTTATACTGCCAGATTGTTTTAAAAGTAAAATATTAACAACTTTTATTAACATATTCTATTAAGTAACGGCAAGGTTTCTAGAGATTATTTAGAGTTGCATTTTATTTAAGCAAAATCATTTTAACGTAAAAAAAGTTATTATAAATGTAAGAGAAATCCATTTAAATTTGTTTTGCAGTTTAGTTATACATAACAAAGAAATAAAAACAGTCAAATTAAATAAAGTATGAAATAAAAATGCTATTAATTGTCATTGAACGGATGATGCTACTTTTTGATTGGAGAATTTTCAATAAAGAAATTTAAACCAAAGCGTTCTATATTAATATTCATAAATCCTCTTTCCCCTATTTTAAGATTTATATACGAGGTCGTGCAGTTTCCTCATTATTTGGTAATTTTTTTGGTAAAAATTTAGAAAGTAATTTTTTTAATAATATGATGCGGACAACACATCTACGATGCATACAAACACACAAGGTTTTGTTTCATAATTTATTAAATAAATCAAGCTTGCTTTTTAATTCAAGAATGGAGGATACATAAATTTTATTACATTTTCTAGTTACCCGACTGCCAAGAAGGGTTATGTGTTTGACGCGTATCTGGCTATGTGGATTTCTTTATACCCTCGAAAAATCCCAACGGCTGGATGGATTTTAATGAATGAGGTCTCTATCGATTCATCTTAACCGCCCGATGGTCGGCTAAGTTTTATTTTTATAAATTCAAAATGGCGGCCGTAAAATACAAAATTTTGGTAGAGACGAAAAAAAAAAATTACGCACCCTATTGAATGTAATATCATTGGATAGGTCTTTCAAAATGAAGACGATGTTTCATTGACTATTTTACAGTCAGAAGCTCTGTTTAAATATTACACAACCTGGAAGTTGTGTAGGTAGGATCTCTAGCTTTACTGCAACTCTAACCATCATAGACATCTATAGGCCTCATCAAAACAGTGTTTATAGATAGGAACCAACAATTAAACACAACTTAAAAGTCATCAATTCAAGTAAATAAAAAAAATAGGTAAATAATATAAAAAATAGTTTCACACTGATTAGATATAATTAATTAGTTCGCTTTTTACGCAGTCGGGTTTTTTGATTTCTTAAATTTAATTTTTACTTGTTTAGTGATAATACTTCAAAATCAATGTCAAACGATAATGTGCACATTCACGGCTAATAACTGAAATTTAAAGGATGCCCCCTGCCACTGAATATTTTTATTAGGTGACAATTATTTTATTAGGCTACTATATCTTAGAAAATATTGCGCAGAATTTTATTGTTCACTCTAAAAGATAACCGAAATTTATCGTTTTAAAAGACATGTCTAAAATGTATCTTGAC
Organism: Maratus speciosus; assembly: GCA_963932465.1. Lineage (NCBI taxonomy): Eukaryota > Metazoa > Arthropoda > Arachnida > Araneae > Salticidae > Maratus > Maratus speciosus. The sequence continues at coordinate 88,824,634 of OZ010786.1, read as the reverse complement.
TATTTTTTTAATGTAATTTAGGACCACTGTACTGAGTTATAACGCGGAGTTTGAGAATCATCTGTGACTTAGTGTGTTGACATAGGGATGATAGTGCTCCGACCCAAATGGCTGCTTGCTATCACTAAATTTTAATGGTATTTCTCGCCTCATTTAAAGACAGAATTTCTGAGATTTAATAAAGTAAAGAATACTATTAAAATTTAGTGGTTAAAATCAACCATTTGGGTCGGAGCGCTCTCATCCCTGGTTAAAAGCAACTGTTTTTAGCCCCCGATATGCTATTTCTTTCTCCCATCAATTAAAGTGTCGTCTCCAAAAAAGAACGTTCCGTTGTATAAGCCAGCCGTAAAACAAAGCACATGTGTCATTGTACTGTTAAATACTCTACTGCAATTTTTTTTAACTTCTAAGCATCGCACAGTTTCATTTTTTATACCGTCGTATTGGGAAAAAAGAACTTTTTAATGCAATTTGTTTGAAAACTGCATCTACATTTATTTTTGAGATATCAAATTTTTTTGTAGTTTTTTGCGCCATTTGTTTAATTTTGGCAACTCAAGTATTCTATTTCTGTAGAAAGTAAAGGAAAAATAGTAATTATATTTTTTTGTTGCCTTTTCCCCCATAACTACTGAAAAAAAAGTAATTAAAATATATGCTATTTTGAAAAAATATAAATGAATGATTTCTGATAAAACATGGAGCTATTATAAGCTATACACTGGGTTTCATAATGATATGAACACCTAGTTATTTTGAAATATCCTGGCGAAAAATCAGAAATAATTATCAAAAAACTCCATTCTCGAGACAAATACAGTAATTTTACATAATACATAACTGTAAAATAAATATTCAACTTTATATTCATTGAAAAATATGAATTATCTATAAATATGGTGTTGCATAATGATAAGAACATTGATCGAAATTATCACTAAACGAGCATGGAAGCCGTACAGGGATATCGAATGCCACGCCGAGAAGGAGAAACCGAAATATGCAAATTAGTTTAGCATATAAAGATACTTCGTAGACTAGGAAATTTCCAAACCTGATCGCTAAGTGAGTTCTAGAAGTATGGGTCGTAAAAGCGCTTTAACTGGTTTTGAGAAAGAGAAAATTGACTTTTAAGGATCAAGGACTTTCTGCCAGAGCTATCGCAAAAATATTTAAAAGATCTCCAGTTGTAATATTAAATTTTATTCGATTAAAAGAAGTTTATGAAGCAAAGACATCTCCGCCAAAACTGTCCAAAACGGAAAAAAGCCATTATAAAAAGAATGAGCAATGGGAAAACAACTTTAGGCAAACTTTCAAGAGATCCACTTAGAGCAGTGTCAAAAATTACCTTGTTCAGAGTAGTCAAGAGCTCTAAACTGATGAGGTACAGGAAAAGAAAGCCCCAACCACGTATGGCGAAAATGCATCAGCATAATCGCATGAATTGGGCAAAAAGATCACATGTCCTGTAAGTGAGAATATGAAAGAGTAATATTTTCTGATGAAAAAAAAATTCAATTTGGATGGTCTGGACGGGTTTCGTTATAATTGACACGATCAGCGCAAGAAACAAGAAACGTTTTCGAAATGGCAGCATGGTGGAGGTTCACTCATGGTTTAGGCTGCATTTGGATTTCATGGTAAGATCAACGTTGCGTTTGCCTCTGGCAGAATGAGTGCATTAACCTACCAAGATCTATTTGAAGAAAACTTTCTGCCATTTGCTGAGGAAATTGGTGGACCTTCCTGGATGTTCCAACAAGACAATGCATCCATCCACACGGCAGTGATTGTGATGCATATGAATACTTTACTGTAGATGTTGTTTAAGACTGGATCCTAAATGATTAATTCTTCAGAGGATGCGAATGACGTCATTTTATATAAAATAAAAGCGTGTGTTTTAAGTCTTAAAACTGAAATATGTTTTGCATTATTTATATATTTATATACATATATATATATATTTCATCGGGGGGGGGGGGGCGACACTATATTCTGAAAAAGCAGAATTCCTGTTTTCTAGTTTCAGACCTTTTGAGTGCTCTGCGATTTTTACAATGGAGAAATTAGTTGAACAAAGAATTTTCCTCAAATTTTGTGTTTCAAACAAAATTTCGTTAGCCGAATCACCGAAAATGTTACAGAAGATCTATGGTGAATCGTGCATGTTAAAAACATATGAATGGTAGAAAGCATCAAAAGAGGGCCGAGAAGTGGTAGTTGATTTGTTTCGTTCTGGTCGACCTTTAACGTCTACGAACGACTGAAACATCGATAAAATCTAAAAGTTGGGGCTCGATAATTGTCGTATGAGTCATACAGAGTTGGCTCAAGAAATAAACATATATTTAAGTCCGTGCATAATGGTATGATTAATATGTTGGGAATGAAACCCATCGCCGCACAACTTGTACCAAAACTGCATATATATTAAGCATACAATGTCAATACTGGAATCTGCCGTAAATTGACCCAGCTGCGCCATCTAGTGGGCGGGGTGATAACGCAAGTATGCGGGTTTTTAGTGTGACGTCACATTTCAGAATATCTACCATCTGCGCATCTCTCGCGCATATTTTCTGAACATTTACTCACTCATGGAAGTTGAATCTTGTTTACCAGATTTATTTTTGTTACAGTTTGTTTTGATAAAATTATGTACATTTAAAAAATAGTCACACTATCTTTTTAATTTCGGGAGAAAAAGCACTAATGCTATGAAAACATTATTGCCTTTTGCCCCGAAACTAAAATGACATTGCGACTATTTTTTAGATACACATATTTGTATCAAAGCAGGCTGTAACAAAAATGTTTTGCAATAAATCTGGTAAACAAGATTCATCTTCTGTAAGTAAGCAACAATATGAAATTCGTAATTGAATTTTTAACAGGGATTCTCTAAAATGGCTTTGTCTGTTTCAAAAAAAAAAAAAAAAAAAAAAAAAAAAAAAATCTAATCTGGTGATTTTAGGAAAATAATTGAAGTTATTGCCTTGACTCGCAAAATATTTAAACAAATGAATGAACAACACTTGCTCGTTTAATAGTACAACATTTAATGCATGCATTTTAAATTAAAGTGATTCCGAATATAAAATGAAATGGGTTTTAAATTAAATGAATTAAATATTTGTAAATTAAATAAAGATGAGTGCAATGCGATTAAGGGAATATTGAAAATTTATCGTTTGCGCTCGATAAACGAACAAAATTTTATAATTAAATTTATAATTAAATCCTATACATATTCTAAACATTCATAAACGTTGTATTCTCATCGAGAATACAACCGTGTATATCATTTTTTATAACTTTAGCACATCAAGAATTGAGTAAAAAATGAGACTACAAAATTCTACCTTTACACATTAACTACTTACTAATTTTCATGCGTCTTTTTTCATTTCATTAAAAGAAAATAATTAAAATCGAGCGTATTTAAATCAACAACATTTGATAATCTATGTTAAATAATATTTTTTCTTTTTTTTTCTTTTTTTAAATTAAAGTAAAAATACGTAACTAACTTGTTTTACTCTTTGGAAAAGGACAGATACTAATTCTATAAGAAAAAGAATTTTCTTTCAATTTCAAAAAATACAGCTATTCGATGGCCAACATTTTGCCATTGTAACAAATAACATTAGTTCTAAAAAGAACTGTTTTTATTTAAATAATTAACTATAATAAATAAATCAAAAAACACGAATAAAAATTAATAGAATATTCTATTACTGTCTGAATATAAATGCTACAAACAAATGAAAGCACGACGTTTGCGCTTGCGCAGTTATTTCATAGATGTACAATTAATAGATTATCCATAAAGAAGAAAACGGTTAAGCATTTTTCTGTAGTTCAACCCCGTCCGCTACGTGGCATGCGACCTTGATTGATGTTACCTCGCCTTTAATCTTGCGGTTACCTTTCCCATTTAAGATAGGACGCTTACTTTATATCGCTTTGACTGGTACCTAAAGAGCTCAATTTTGTTCGATAGTTGTGCAAGAGTTTTTGGCTAATGATGCAACGAATGTCATCGACCCAGCACCGTATTTGCCTTACATACCTCCGTATGACTTTTTCCTGTTCCCGAAACTAAAATTACCGCTTCGAAGAAGGCGAGTTGAATCGATTGAGGATCTAAAAGAAAATCCGCTTAAGGAGCTAAAGGCTATACCCGAATGTGCTTACGAAAAATGTATGGAGGATTGTGTCTTGCGCTGGCATAGTTGTATTGAACTCGATGGGGCCTACTTTGAAGGCGACAAAATAAATGTTGATGAATAAATCAAAAGTTTACATTTTTTAATGAATAAATATCATTTTGTTAAAATAATATCTATCTGCAGTTTCTAATTTGCACCCCTGTTTTATTTCTTTTTAAAACACAGCAAATTAGAGTGTTTTTAGAGACCACAGGATCGGATGTTTTCTAGTGTAGCTAGAAGGGAGCAGAGGCATTTACTTAAGTAAAATTAAAGATTAAAACTGTCATAAGCAGTAAAATAACTCAAACCGAAACTTTTTTTAAATTTAACTACCTAAAAATGAGTAAAAAATAAAGCACGACACCAATTATTTGGTTAAAATGGTTGTCGTTCCTGTTCAGAAAACCAGCATGACCGGCCATCATTTAATACTTTATATACATCAAGAATTCCGGATAACGCTACTAGAATTAGACATATATACATACTAGCTGACCCGATCGGCGTTACCCTGGCACGTCGATTTTTACAAACGAATCGCGAATATTTAAAACCTCAATTCATATTTAAGAAAAAAAAAAACTTCTCAAAATGAACCTTTGGCCTTCGACAGCGTGGATCAAGAATGCTACGCTTTGTGCTCCAAACAAACATCTCCGAACGAACCTTCGACCCGGAGCCAAGCTACCTGCAACACCGTTATAGCAGGCGTGCTGCGCACTCACTGGAAAATATAAAAAGAATCGTAAGCTGAGTTGAAAGAAACAAATTCCGTTGAAATCGGGCACATAAAACTCGAGATAAGAATGCTTCCTGGTGGTGGAATGTTGAAATAAAAATTGTAAGGCAATCGAAAACAAGTTAAATGAGCCGAATCCCGTTGAAATCGGGACCACAGAACCAGATAAGAATGCTCCACTTGGCTGTGGAAAGTGGAACTCAAACCTGTAAGAGAAACGTAAGCTAAGTTGAATGAATCAATTCCCATTGAAATCGACCCCATAGAACCCGAGAAAATAATGCGGCGTTAATGTTTGAAAATGGTGGTAACTGCAGTCTAAAGCTAAGTTGAATGAACTAATTCCCGTTGAAATCTGGCATTAGAACTCGAGAAATTAACGTTCGAAAATGATGGTACCTAAAGTATATATTTAGGAAAGCATACTTTTAAATGTAAATTAAGGGAGAGAAACCATTCTGGGAAAATCTGAACTCATATGAACCAACTCTTGCCGTAGAACACAGTATTAATCATCGATTAAGTGGATAAAATGTTTTAAAAGTTTGTTTATGGCATTTGTCAACGTGTTCCTTTCCTATCATAATGTAGTAGGGCTCCGCTTATCTGCTGAAATGGTTGTCTTTTTAGTTCAGTTTTTAATGAATGTTCGCCCTCTCTGGTTGTTTCCTTGAATATTTGTACTGCCACCTTTAGTTTTTTGAAAAGAAAAAAAAAGAAAAAACCGACCAATTAAAAAATATGGATATTCCGATGTAAAAAAAATATTTTTTACATTATCTCCGAAAATTTCAAATCGATATCTTGATTAATTTTCTTAATTTTGACCAATTAGTGAAAATCATCATTATTTTTATTGTCCGTCTGAAAATCTCTAGACTCGTCGAGGTTCCGAGTTCGCCACATCTACGAAGCGTTTTGACTGAAGAGTCGCGCGAGCCTAGCTGCAGATTCATATCTATTCAGCTTGTGATTTTGAGGAAAGAAAAGCTTTTTTTTTAATTGGGTTGTTTGATGAGTTTTTAATTAATATCTCGGACAATTAGTAAAAATTTTAATTTCGGAATCTCAGGTTCATTCGACCTGCCTTGGACTATTCTCATACAAATTTTCAGACTCCTACGTACGGTAGATTTCGTTAGCCATAAGCGACACACACACACAGACAGATCGAAACTTTCTTTTATTAGTATAGGCAATTCCTTATTTTGCCTTTTGCGTTTTAATTTGTTTTTACGGTTTCTCGTCGTCTGTATACATGCTAAGGGGAAAAATAAGATTATAAAACCTTTTTAACTGCACTGTGATGTCCCAAACCTTTCTCAGCTTTTTATAGCATAAAGTCATTTTTATTCCTCGATTTTTATAGTTAAAGATTTTCATTTATTGGGAAATAATATTCTGTATTATTTGGTTATTTATCTATACCTATCGCTTTCCCTCTCTGTGTTCATATATACATGTGTGTCTAAAGAAATTATGTGGAAGTAAATATACTGTTCATTTTCAGCAAAGTAAGAATTGAAAAAGAATTTATTATAAAGGTATATAACTTCATTCTATTGGTTTCTTGGTTAATTAGTTTCTTGGTTTTCGGTATACCAATACATCAAGCGAAAACAAGCGAATTCAGTTTATTGTTGAGCAGAAGTTGCTGTTACTTCACATGACCGATGGCACAATATTAGACAGATGGTCGTGTCTTCCCTTTTGGGCTTTTGACTGATGCTTGTGCTTTGTACAGAAAAGATACAGAAAAACTCGAGAGATGGAAAAGTAAAATAAGAAAGATTTTATATTCGATGTACAATGATGCAAACATTAAACTGCTTTTTAAGTAGATTTTAAAGCAGTAAAGCGTTTCGCACTTTGCAGGTGAATTACGAAATGCTGTTCTTCTTATCTTATTCTTTTAAATTATCCTATACACTTCATTTGGTAATAATGCAATTTTTTCTTTTCGAAAACTACATTTTTTTTTAAAGTAAAGGCTGAAGAATACGCGCCTGACAAATTATGCTACGAAGTACAACATTTTCAATACAGAATTCTCCGAAACAACAGGTCATTTAGTGATGGGCGATTCTCGGGAATTCGACAATCGAGAAAAATTGTCATCGTAAAAAAATCACAATCGATACAGCCATCAATTCCTAGAATCTACAAACGAGATGTTTTACAATCGATTATAACGAGAGAAGCTAAAAACAGTTGTTAGAAAATTTGGCTATTATCCTGGCCGACAATTTCATAGTAGTGATAGGGCTTAGTGATGGGCGATTCTCGAAAATTTACCAATCGAAAAAAAATCGTCATCGTAAAATACACAATCGATACAGTCATCGATTACTTTCGAGAATCTACAAAACAGATATTCTACAATCGATTATTGACATCATTATTGTTACATATAGGGGAGACCAGGGTACAGTGGTCCACTTTTGCAGTTAACATTTTTTTTTCTTTTTAACGGAGAGACCAATCTACCTGAAAATATTTTTGAATATTCTTTAAACCTTTCTACATGCCTCATAATTTTCACAGAACAAAATTTCCAATACATTTTTCAAAAAATTTTTTTTTACATACACTCGTGAAGTGGACCAATGCACCCCAGAAGCGGGGTACACTGGTCCACCCACTGGGACACAGTGGTCCACTATTAGTTATTATCTAAAATACAATATAAATCTATTTATAATTAATCTAATTCTTTTTTATTTCCCCCTTACCTCCATAATAATATAATAATACAAATTTGCAAGTAGCGTTTTGAAACAAAAAACATATAAAACTAAAGAATTATCAAAAAATTTATTATATTTTGAAAATAACAATATAAGATACAGGAGTGATGGCACACAAGTTATTAATTAAGTACAAAAAAATCAGTAAACATTAAGACAAATATGATGATGAAAAATTTATTAGAAGCTTAAAATAGTCAGGATAAAATAGTTTATTATGAGCTAACCATGTGCTTTGAAGTTATAAATAACCAATCCAATGAGGTCATCTATTACATATTAGGCTACAGTTATATTTTTCAAAGGCAGTAAATACAAAACAAAATATTTCTTAATATGTTAACTCTACAATGCATGATTTTCATTTCTCTCCTTCTCCCCCCCCCCCCCCCAAAAAAAAAAAAAACTGCTATATTGAACATGAAAACTTATTTTAAAAATCACATGTGAACTGTTATCTATAATTTAGGAGAAAACTAAAGTGTCAGATGGCTACATTATTATCTGAACAACATAATAACATGAAATTTAAAGTGTGCAAAATGGCTAATCGATGCATTGTAGGGTTAAAAAAATTGTCATTTTTCTTTGTTTACTTTATTTTATAGTTAAATAACTATTTTAAAACAATATTTCTTTATAGAGAATAAGTAATTATTAAATATTTCTGAAAATTCTTCATTACAGGAGCAGTATTCATTGTGGACCACTGTACCCCAGCAGTGGCCGGTCCACTGCGCCCCGTGTTAAAGTTCAATACATACTGTTAAAAATATTGTTTAAAGTTTTCTTTTAAGCATATAAGCTTTTAAATTTAATAAAGACCAGTGTTTTACCTTTCCAAAAAAGTTGTTTTATCTTATTTATCCATAACCTTTAATTACTCAATAAAGAAAAGTATGATGATGAAAAATTTTTACTTTTAGGAGCTCAAAACAACCAGTCAGGATAAAAGGGTTCATTCTGAGCTAACGATGTGTTCTGAAGGCTATAAGTAATCAGTCCAATGCTCTTATCAATTAGCCTAAATGAAAAGCTTTAAAAATTTAAAAACAAGTAAAATATAAGGGGTGGTCTACTGTGTACTTAGGTCCACTGTACCCTGGTCTCCCCCATATAAGGCAGATTTTATTAAATATAGGATAACTGAAAACAGATGGAATAAAAAAACAACAAACCAAAGGGAGGCTATAATGGAGCCACAAGACTGGAAAAGTCATATGAGGGCGCCACCTGGTTGAAAAATGTGGAAAAAAGGCGAGTAGCTATGAAGCGGTAAGGGGAGTTTAAGTATCAAAAATTAGAATTTTTCGGCAATTAGCATCAAAATGGCCAAAGAAATAAGAATCAAAATCACCCCTAGTGGCAAAAACATGAACTAAAGGATGGTAAATGGGATCAATATATTTTATTGATTTTTCTAAGTCATTTGAGATTGGATCTTTAATTTCCCCAATTTTAAGAAGCCGTCGACTGGAAAACATTAAACAAACCCCCACGGGGAGCAAAGTAGGGGGGAGGGGCAAGGAAAGTGCATAATATGAATAAGTGGTCACAGGACTTTCCAACGATATGTCACATGAGGGGTGTCGGCTAAATTTAGAAAAGTGCCCCCGCGCGGGGGCAAAGTAAGGGGAGGGGCGCGGACGATATATAAAATGAAATAGTAGTCACAGAGCTTTCCAATGATATATCACATGAGGGGTGTCAGCAAAAGATAGAAAAGAGTCCCAACTCCCAGGATTCCAATTATATTGCCCCCCGAAATACACCCTGCCCATCCCTCTCTTTGAAATTTTTATGTTATTTATCGGAGGGCTCCGTAAAAAAATACGATTTAAAATGTTTAAAAACATTACGCTTTCAAAAAGGTTCGAAAAGTGCCTCTGTCGAGGCGCTAAACAAGGGAGGGAAGAAGAAAGGTTCATAATATGAAAGAGTGGATAATTAAGATGGGTCCGAAAACTTTCCGATGATATATCACATGACGGGTCCAAAAAACGTTTGAAATATACCCCTCCCACGTGGGTTCACTCTTTCTTCCCAGAATATATCCGGAAATCACGCAGCTCCACTTTTAAAATTTTATATTTAATAAATAATATTTATCGGAGGGCTCCATCAAAAAACCTCATTTAATGATATTTATTGTAGAAATCGCTACAATTTAAAAAAAATTACCCCCTCACCACTCTCTACCCCGCCCCTTCCCGGAATTCAGCTCCGGGAGGAGAAAGGTTCATAATATGAAAGAGTGGTCAAAGGACTTTCCGATGATATGTAACAGGAGAGGTTTGGTAAAAATTGGAAAACTAACCCCAGCCCCTCGGTCCACTCTCGCACCCCCCGGAATTCACTATACCTTCCTCTTTGAACTTTTTATATTTCATAAATAATATTTATCAGAGAGCTCCAGGTATAGGGCAGCTTGGTACAGCTAAAATAAGAGAAACATTGAAAATTCGGGGCAAAATGACAATAAATTCAACAGTGAGGTTTGAAACTAGGACAATACAGAACAGAATACATAAGCCACTATGCCTCATAACCCTCATTGGTTAGTAGCAATGAAAAGATAAGTGCCAGTTAAACTGATGGCATTGAGCTCACAGGTTATTCCCACTAATTGTATATTATACATTTCAATGAATAATGCCCCACAAAAAATAAATGAAGGGGAAATATCCCCCGTTTCACCCCCTTTATACTTAACCAATACCCTCCAAATCTAATCAGGGAAGCTCCTTAACATAACAAAACAGTATACCAAATTTGAAGCAAATCAGATAATTCTGCATGAAAAAAATATCGCTAAATTAAGGGGAGTCTAACCCCATTAACAACCCTTTATACTTAACTAATGAACCTCCAAATGTAATCAGGAAAGCTCCCTATCAGAATGAACATAGAAAAAAAAAGTAAATTGGATAATTCTGCATGAAAATCCATTTATTTAAATTAAGGGGAGGGGACTTGCCCCCTTTTAGTCCTTTTATACTTAACCAACGAACCTCAAATATAATGAAGGAAGCGCCATATCGGAATAAACGGGTATATTAAATTTGAAGCAAATCGAATAATTCTGCATGAAAAACCCTTTTATCAAAATTAAGAGGGAGGCTAGCCCCTCCCCTCTAAACCTAACCCATAAACCTCCAAATCTAATCAAGGCAGCTTCTTAACATAATAAACCGGTATACCAAATTTGGAGCAAATCTAATAATTCTGCATGAAAAAACCATTTACCTAAATTAAAGAGGGGGTCTACCCCCCCCTTTCCCCCCTTTATACTTAACTAATGAACCTCCAAATTTAATCAGGGAAGCTTCTTAACATAATAAAACCAGTATACCAAATTTGAAGCAAATCAGATAATTCTGCCTGAAAAAAAAACATCGCTAAATTAAGGGGGGTTCTAACCCCCTTTAACCCCCTTTATACTTAATTAATGAACCTCCAAATCTAATCAGGAAAGCTCCTTATCAGAATGAACATAGGAAAAAAATAAAGTTAATTGGATAATTCTGCATGAAAATCCATTTATCTAAATTAAAGGGCGGGGACTTGCCCCCTTTTCGTCCTTTTATACTTAACCAAGGAACCTCAAAATCTAATGAAGGAAGCGCCATATCGGAATAAACAGGTAAATTAAATTTGAAGCAAATCGAATAATTCTGCATGAAAAACCCTTTTATCTAAATTAAGAGGGAGACAACCCCCCCCCCCCTCTAAACCTAACCCATAAACCTCCAAATCTAATCAAGGCAGCTTCTTAACATAATAAACCAGTATATCAAATTTGGAGCAAATCTAATAATTCTGCATGAAAAACCCATTTATCTAAATTAAGGAGGGGGGTCTACCCCCCTTTCCCCCCTTTATACTTAACTAATGAACCTCCAAATTTAACCAGGGAAACTTTTTAACATAATAAACCGGTATACCAAATTTGGAGCAAATCGAATTATTCTGCATGAAAAACCCATTTATCTAAATTAAGGGGGAGGGGGGTTGACCAGCCCTCTTTTCTCTCTTTATCCTTAACCAATGAACCCCCAAAACTAATCAGGGGAACGCCTTATCAGAATGAACACAGAAAAAATTTCGAAGCAAATCGGGCATTTCTATCAAGAGTTATCGCGTTACGTACATGCAGTCCTCAGCAAAAGTTTAGACACTGGTGATATTTAACCTTTAAATAAAAAATACGAACAATTGTGTTATACAAATGGCGGTACTTATTTTTAAATATACTTTAAACATTTTAGGGCAGAAATAACGGTTTTAATGTAAGATATTATTTAATTTAATTGAAAAAAGTGAAATTTGCATATTGCAAAAGTTTCGACACTTTCTTCATTTTTGGCAACTGCTCTCGGAAAAACGCAAATTTCAAATTCACGATGTCACATGCATGAAGTATTTAAATGCGCCTCGCGATAGCATCGGTTAAAGAAGATGCCACGAGCTAGAAATTTTCAGTCAGATGAAGTATTTGAAGCATGGAAGCTGAAATCGAAAGGGAAGACTGTTGCAGAAATTTCAGCTACTTTGAATCGACCAAAGAAGTCTGTCTATCAAGTAACTGTCTAAGGGTACTCTTTCAAAGCAAAACATAGATCTGGAAGTATTCGTGATCAGAAAACGAGATGGTAGAAGGATCCATAAACTGGCATCTAGAGAAATGATCATTGTTAGTCGCATTCAAAGTGAATCAGAGCTTTCTGTATCAAAGGATACGATTCGTAGATGAATTAAAGAAATGTGTAAATTAGTTTACATGAAAATGGTAAAAGAACCAACCTTGAAATCTCTCAATAAATTGACGAGAATGCAGCCATCTCGCAAACATATGTCATATGGACCCCAGTGGTGTAACTGTTATATTCAGTGACGAAAGAAAAGAGGAATTTGGATGACCCAGATAGGCGGGCATATTATTGCCACCACTTTCGTAAAAAGCCTTGGACTTTCTTTAGTCGACAACAAGGAGGTGACTCTTTAATGATTTGGGCCTTACTTTGTTTTAATGCTCAAGTATCTCTGAAGTTCCTCAATGGTCGCCAAGCAGCCTAAGACTACATACATACATTGGAAAACAATTTACAGCCATTTGGTGAACTTTTAGCTGTTCCAAAGTATGTATTTGAGCAAAATAATGAGTCGATTCATGTTGCATACCAAACAAAAAATTGGTTTAACTCTCAAAATATTACTGTTCTCGACTGGCCCGCATGTAGCCCTGATCTGAAACTAATCGAAAACTTTTGCGACATCATATCTCATAAGGTTTACGCAATTTTTTGACAATAGTCCTCTGTTAATGAAATTGGAGGTGCTTTTGAACTCGTTTGGTACGAAATAGACCCCCAAGTGATGCAGGATTTAGTTTCTTCGATGGAAAGTCACATTGTTGCACTGATTGCAGACAATGTAGGTGCAGTTAGATTTTAATTTACGGTTATTTTTCCGTAAGTAGACAGATTGTCTATACTTTTGCCACAATGTTAATTTTGCTTTTTTGTCATTATATATTACGTAAAATGTATAATTTAAAATGTATTGTTTGTGAATAAAGGATAAGTCCCCAATAATATATGACAGTTGAGTTACAACAATTCGTTGCATACTTCTCAGTACAGAAGCAATATCGAGCATTTTCTAAACTTTTGCTGCACACTGTACATGCATACATACAGAATCGGCGAGTACATTAGCTCTCAGGCTTAGATAGCCTGTGAACTAAAAAGAGATTGGATAAGCAGATGGACTCCTTTGAGAAATTATGACTTAAACCTGAAATGCGGTAAGTTTGACTCTGAAAGCTTCATTTCTATCTCGCAAATCCCATCTCGATGATTTTTTTCTTGCATATCCACGCTTCCCGATGAGAAGATGCTCGATGGTTCGTTTCTCTCGCGCTTTTCAACCTTTCTCGAAGGGAAGCCTCTCGATGGTTTCTCTCGCCCTTTTCAACCTTGCCCGATGGAAAGCCTCTCGATGGTTTCTCTGGCAATTTTCGAAATTTCCCAATGAAAAGCTTCTCGAGGATTTCTCTCGTGCTTTTCAACATTTCCCTATGAGAAGCTTCTCGAGAATTTCCCCTCGCGCTTTTCAATATTTCCCTGTGAGAAGCTTCTCGAGGATTTCTCTCGCGCTTTTCAACATTTCCATATGAGAAACTTCTCGAGGATTTCTATCGTCCTCGGCAGAGAAGAAATGTGAGAAGATTTATCGGGAAATACCAAGGGACGAGATAGAAAAAGAGCCATGACAATGAGATGTGAAATGAAGCCCTAATTTTCAAAGTTTCTCTTATTTTAGCCCTACCAAGGTGTCACATACCTGGAGCCCTCCGATAAAAATTATTTAATAAATATAAAAATTTCAAAGAGGAAGGGGGGTCGGGTGAATTCGAGGGGGTGGGGGTGGGGGGGAGCGTGAGAGTGAAGCCATGCGGGGTGCAATTTTAAAAATTTTACCGAACCCTTCCTGTGGCATATCGAAAAGCCCTTTGACCACTCTTTCATATTATGAATCTTTCTTCGCCCGAAGGGGGATTGGGAAGGGGCGAACAAAGTTTTAAAACCGTAGCCGATTTCTAAAATAAATGTAAATATCATTTTAGATGTAGATTTTTTATGCAGTATTTCGGTAAATATTATTTATTGAACATAAAAGTTTTAAAGTGGTGGCTGTGTGAATTCCGGGGCGAAAGAGTGGGCCCACGGGGGGAGGGAGGGGGGGCAATTTTCAAACTTTTTTTTGGACCCGTCATGTGATATGTCATCGGAAAGCTCTCAGATGACTCTTTCATATTATGAGACTTTCTTCCTCTCCTCTCCAATTTGGCCACCACTGCGGAGGTAGTTTTTCGGTTTTATCATTTGAGATCTGATTTTTTTATGGAGCCCTCCGATAAATATTATTTGTAATATATGAAATTTCAGTACACTTTTCTAAATTTAGCCAAGACACCTCATGTGACATATCGTTTGAAAGGTCTGTGACTACTTATTGATATTATGCACCTACGGTGTCCCCACCACCACTTTGCTCCCCCCGGGGGGCACTTTTCCAAATTTAGCCAAGACCCCTCATGTGAGATATCGTTGGAAAGGTCTGTGACTACTTATTGATGTTATGTACATCCGGTGACAGTCCCCCCCCTTTGCCCCCCGGAGGACACTTTTTCAAATTTAGCCAAGACCCCTCAATCGTTGGAAAGGTCTGTGACTACTTATTGATGTTATGCTCCTCCGGTATCCGTTCCCCAACTTTGCTCCCCCGGGGGGACACTTTTCCAAATTTAGCTAAGACCCCACAAGTGAGGCATCGTTGGAAAGGTCTGTGACTACTTATTGATGTTATGCACCTCCCGTGACCGCCCCCCCCACTTTTCCCCCATGGGGGTGTTTTTCTAAATGTAGCCGAGACCCCTCATGTGACATATTGTTGGAAAGACCTATGACCACTTACTCATGTTATCCACCTCCCGCACTCCTCCCCACCCTTTGCCCGGAATTTTTATAAATTCAGATCCAGACCCCTCATGTGACATATGGCTGGAAAGGCCTAAAGACCTGTGATGATTTATTCATATTATGCAGCTGTTGTGCCCCTCCGCTCACTTTGACCCCTCCCCCAAGAGATCTGGTCCGAGGTTCATTCGTTTCGAGATTATATTTTTTTACAAGATTTTGTAGTGCGTGCACACCACGGTACCGTACGGTGCCGTATATAGCGGGTAACCTGTTCGTGATTTCATATTACAAGATTACGTATAAATTAGAGGCCCCGACCCTCATAGCATGCATGGTCACAGTGACGTCAGTGTGAGTCACTGTGGTCACATCACATCTGTGACCGAAATGCCACCACTCAGTGATGTCACATTGTGACTGAGATGTGAACTTCTTAGAAAACTTTAAAAAATTACAAAAATTCTTCAAAACATGTTACTGTAAAATTTTATTTTTCTGGCAATAAAAAAGAATTGTTATGTCACTGCATGTAACGTAGGTCACGTCACACTCACAAAAAAATCCCCCCATATTGTAAGTCACTGTGTGAGAAAAATATGAACTTCAAAAATCTTTGAAAATGAAGAGAAATGTTTTAAAATCGCCCGAGTTGCAGCGGCATAAGGAATGAAAATTAGTGGATAGCAAATAGTAAATTCAGACACGAAAAGAAGGTGTGTGTGTGTGTGGGGGGCATATAAAGGAAAATGCACGGTACAAGTATCAACAAACTAGATTTTCATGCTATATTTTATCAATTTGATATCTAAGAGAGTGAAAGTATACTTTTTTCCTAATTTCAATTTTATCTAGTATTGCAATTTAATATAATAATCCTTCTCTTATTCTTATTATTATAAAAGTGTTTCTCGGAAAAATGGTACGTGCTGGAGCAATTTGGATAACATATTTAGAATTAGGAATATTAAATATATACAATTTACATATTTAGTTTGCAGGAAAGAAAATTTTTAATTTATTTTTACCGACCACTGGTATTCGAAACACTTTTGTGGCTTCAAACTAAAAAATTTCTATTATAGTTAAGTCTGCAGCTTTTAATGAGCACGTAGAAAGAGTCTTCAGAGTTTAGTCATACATACATTTCTTGCTTTATAATTTGCATTCAAGTCCTATTTTTTCCTGTTAGTGTACCTATTTTAAGTAACTATTTTTTTTTTTTAATTCTACTTCTTTCAGACTTTTAAAATAAAATTAGCATTTTCCGAATAAAAAAAAAATACAAAATTTATGCAAAACCCATGATATAATTTATTATTCGTATTTCAAATTTGTGTTTTAGAGATATGACTCTAAAAAAAAGTTATTTTACGAATTGTTTTATTCTACAGGAAATTAACATGAAAAGAATGACGATTGACAAAGAAAATTTTTTTATCCTTGATATTTATTTATATCTTATTATTTTTTAAGAAGATATTTTGTATTTATTATGTGTGAAACAATCTTTACTTAGAAAAAGGGAGGGGGGGGGGGTTAAAACTTATAAAAAGAAAAGGTAAAATACATTGGAAAATTCTTCAAATACAAAAATTTAAATACAGACAGTCTCATAAAATGATTGCACATGTAAGTTCCAAATCCACCTGCCCAAAATCGTCTGCCACGATACCGCAGGGTAAACAGAGAACTTTTTGTTCTAACAGATGCGGTAAGTTACTAGTCTAAAATGTAAGCTTTTGCGTGTGCTTTTTTTAATGGAAGAAAAAGACGTCGCCATTTTCGGATACACACGGATATTAATAATTAATTTATGGAGCTTAAAAAGTAGGTCTTATTTAATTTAAATTGTTTATTCTTGTTTTGTATATTTGGTGAGATGAGTTAAATAGTTTTATATTATACATATAGAAAGAGACTGATCTGGAATTGTTTTTCAGATTAGAAATTAACATTATACTGAATGGGAAATGTCGTTTTACATACTATAGTTTTGAAACTTTTGAAAGACTTCTTTTCATTGCTAATAATATTTTAAATTATTATTTAAGATCCTAAATCTTCATATCATTGTTTTCAGATTTAACATTTGCTAAAATTATAAAATAATAGGAATTCCTTGTAACATATGGAGAGATTTTTGAGAAATTGTTAAATCTAATAATACATTTAATTCATCTATTGTACTTTGTTGTTGTTTAATAGTACAATTATAAATACTAATTATTTAGTGTTTTTCAAATTGGTACATTTATTTTTTTAAATTGTGTGTAAGCACGTTTTTACTGTTCGTGATTTTAATCAAACATTTAATTGTAGACATTCAGAATCAGTTATTAAATTTTCTTCGATTGTAAACTCATTTTCTACGTTTTCGATACACGTTCGATACTTCGCATTAAAAAATAAAATATGACATTTAAGCATTGAAATAAAGTGTTTTTTATGCCTGATAACAAGTTTATAGATTAAACTGCTTTATTATACTTTTTAAAATTTGATATTTATAATATTTATAAAAAAACATTTATAATTTATGATATTTATAAAAGTTGATATTGTACTGTTCATTAGCGATAATTGCTGGAAATGCATTTTTAATTATAATATGCGCTTTTATGATTCTCTATATTTATGCATACTATATGGTGTATATAAAAGCTATAATTCATATACAGGGCTACACAAAAGTATACGTAAGAATTAAGGGGTATGGGCGCAAATTGCTTAAAGGTGTTTTTTAGATGTGTTATGGTTTTTTATGTTGAACTGCATTTAATTTACTAAGAAATGTTTGTAGAATATGGATAAAATGATACACAGGGTCACGCAAGGAAATGGATATATGGCCGTCTATAAACTATAATTTCTGGAAATGTAATTTCAGCAGTTTTAAGAGTTTTAATTTGAATTAAATTTTAACTAAATAGTGGCGTGTAATAAAGATTCTAGGTAAACTACAGGGTTGTACAAAAGTATTCAAGTATGTTTTCATATATTAGTATAAATTGCTGAATGAGAATTTCAACCTGTTATGCGTTTTCTTGCTAAACTAAATTTTCACATTATATACTAGTATATATCAACCTACAGATTAAATACAGGGCTATTCAAAAGAATTGGAAAACATATTTGGCTATGGACGGTAACTGCTGAAATCAGTTTTTCAAATGTTTTATGCGTTTTCTAAAATATTTACTTAGTTATCTTATTTACGTTATTTCCTTAAATTACGATGTCTAGTTAAAGCATTCAGGAAGCGTTGGAAAGTACTTTATAATCTATGCTTAACGCATGATTTTTCTTACTTGTTTTTTCTATTTCCCAGATCAGTCATTTCCTATACATCATACCAAATCTATTTAGCTCATATTAACAAAATACAATACACACGGGAATAAAAAATTTAAATAAATATGGCTTATCTTATTTTTCTTTAAATAGGAAATATATTAATATCCGTTAGACTCCATGTTCGTATTTAATAAAATAATAACAAATCACAACACATAAAAACTTACTCATTCTTAATATAAAGCTTGAACTCAAGATCAAGCTTAGAACTTAATAAAAAAAGGATGCCAGTTGATAAGCATTGTTTTTTTTCAGTGTAAAAATTAAAAGTATTTTAGAAGAATAGGACTCCAAAATAGCGATACTTTGCTAAAAAGTGCGGTAAAAAGATAATATTGTATATTTCAAACAAAACTTTATTTTAAAATTCATCACAGTGTTTATAACGAAAATCATCACAGTATTAATGCTTGGAAATTTTTCCAGAGAGAAACATTCGCCTTGCAAACAATATTTCAAATGGAAATCAAATTTCAAATTGATTGCTTAAAAGGCGCAAAAGCTAACATAGTGAAAAAAATTCCATAACGGTACTTGAATCCGGGCCATCAGTATAGCTCACTGACATTCTACCGACTAAACCACATGCAACGAGACCCAGCCTGGAAAATGTCTTACTATTACATGTTGGCAAGGCTATAAACTCAGCACTAGATGGAATATTTATCATGAGCCACCGATATGGGGCAAACACGAAACTTAATTAAATCCAGCAGCGATTCAAACTATATAAATACTTGGAAATTTTTCCAGAGAGAAACATTCGCCTTGCATATTTCAAATGAAAATCAAATTTCAAATTAAAATTGCATTTTAAGCAATTAATTTGAAATTTGATTTTCTTTTGAAATATTGTATGCAAGGCGAATGGTTCTCTATGGAAAAATTTCCAAGTATTTATATAGTTTGAATCGATGCTGGATTTAATTAAGTTTCGTGTTTACCCGATGTTGGCGGCTCACGATAAATATTCCATCTTGTGCTGCGTTTGTAGCCTTGCAAACATGTACTAGTAAGAAATTTTCCAGGCTGGGTCTCGTTCCATGTGGTTTAGTCGGTAGAATGTCAGTGCGCTACACTGATGGCCCGGATTCGAGTCCCGGCTTGGAATCATTTTCTCTATGTTGGCCTTTGCCCTTTTAAGCAATTAATTTGAAATTTGATTTTCATTTGAAGTCATCACATTGTTTATGACAAGTTCGTCACAAATGACACATATTTCACAAATTAGTCACAGTGTGATGTCAAAGCATTGTCGCTGTCGTCACAGGTTCGTCACAAAGTTAATGCCAAAATAGTCACAAATGACACACTTTTCACAAGTTTGTCACACCGTGACTTCACAGAGTGGTCACAATGTGACGCCACAAACGACCTCTAAAACGGCCATAACGACCTCGCATTCTAGTCACCATGACGTCACATCGACGGTCACAAAATCACAGTGTGACTTCACAACGACGTCGCCGTGACGTCACCATGCCTTACGGGGATTAAAGGAGGGACCTGCTAGCGGGCGAAGTCACCTAGTCTTTATTAACATCGACTCATTCCAGTTCACCCGCAGACGATTCTTAATATATTTATGACGTATGCAGACCTGCCAACCTTTGAAAATGAGAAATCGTAGCACACAAAATTTAACTTAATCTGGAGATTGGTTGGTTGGTTTTTTTAGTGTTTCACAGCCAACTTTTGACACTCGTAAAAGGAATAAGGATTCCGTCTTTCAACTCAATATAGTAAATTTTTTCCTCTGAAAATTTTTATACGATTTTTACAATTTATTTTCGTTGTGCAGCGTTTTTTTTTCTACATTTGTAAAAGGAGCCTTGTTCCATTTTTTTTTTAGCTCAGTGCAGTAAATTTTGACGGAATTCGCGATTTTTTTCCCGCCATCATTTCAGAATATTCACAATTTTTTCCCACAATCGTAATTCACATTTTCCTATCACGATTCTTTGTTGAAATCTGCACTTTTTACCATGAACTTTTGACGAAATTCGCATTTTTTACGCGATCCTTTGACGAATTTTGCGTTTTTTTTACCACGATCCTTTGACTAAATTAGTGTTTTCTTTCTGCGATCTTTCGGTGAAATTTGCGTTTTCTTACGGATCTTTTGACGAAATTCGCGTTTTCTTTCTGCGATATTTTGACAAAATTCACATTTTTGCCACGATCCTTTAACGAAATTTATTTTGTTCTGCGACCAATTGACGAAATTGATTTTTTTAAACGGTCATTTGTCGAAATTCGCGATAGTTTATCGCAAATCGTGCGATTTTGCACACTATTTCAAACTTTGCTCTCCAAGGAACCCCCTCCAGAATTTTAAAAATGGCACCCTTGTTTCTAAGGAAGGGAATTCCTGTATAAATATTTACAAAAATACGATTAGGCTGTTTTATGTTAAGAAGTTTTTTTTGCAGCCCAGAATTTTTTTTCACATGAGCATTTTTTAATGTCCGAATTTTCAGACTAATGGCCAATTTTTTATAACTTTCGGAAATGAATACTTGGAAATTTCGGAACAGAATCACTCCTGAAAAATATGCTGCGCGGGATAAAAATCGCAACTAGAAACAAAAAATGCTCTTGTGTTTTTTGCAAAAAAATCGTAGTTTAAGACCGATTTTCCTAGCATCGTAGTTTATAGCTCCAAATCGTAGTAACTACGATTTTTTCGTAGCAGTTGGCAGGTATGCGTATATAATGTATAATATATGATGTATAAAATCAATTTGCAAACTGGAGTCATCGAGAAAAAATTTACACAATCGAAAAATATCGAGATGTCCATACAATCGAGAAAAACATCTCGTTATCGCCTATCACTATGGTCATTAGAATGATCGATTTGTAATCATGTATAAATTACTCACACTTCAAAAGTGGGCGGGGGGGGGGGGGAGTCCGAAGTCCAGAAAATGCGACACTGTAAGACAAAGAAAGACGGATGTTTTTACACTTTATGACACTACATCGACTGTATGTGAACAAATAGTTTTGTTATTTGTTATTTGAGCTTTGAGGTAGGCGCTGCGGCTCCGGCCGGCATGACCTCAAATGATCACATATACCCAAACCAATGGAACAAAAAGAACCAGTTTACCACCAGAAACAAAGTGGGACGGCCCACACAACAAACCACGAACTGATAACCCCAACAAGAGGACAAAAACTACCCCGAAAAACACAAAAAAGACGCACCCTAAACAATAAACCAGGGGCAACCTAAAACGAAGGAGCCCAACAACTCATCCAGACAAGCAGCACCAAAAACAAAAAAACAACACAGCTATTAAGCAAGAGTGATGAAACAAGCGAAAAAGGATAAACGGAAAAAGGCGACTAAAAACGCCCGCTCCCGAGGAAGAGATTGATGAACAGACGAAAACAATGATGATTAGAGTTGATACATTCCCAGAAGTCAGTCCAGTCATCAGGAAAGAAATTAACAGATGCCATGGCATCCCGTAGCATCGTTCTTTCAGCATCAAAAGCCGGGCACTTGAAAACGTAATGGAATTCCGTCCCATCCTCCGTAGAACAAAGAGAGCACGTGGGAGAAATACTAAGCTTGAAAATATATAACTTCCTGTCAGTGACAGCCGTTTGCGTCCGGAAACGAGCAATAAAAACATCCTCTTTACGGTTATGCGTCCACTTATAAATATTCGGACCAAGATACGGCGAATCGACTGCATATTTACAATCATTCCACCAGCTCTGGAAGCTAGCATGAAGCTGATCCTTTAAATGCCTCTTTAAGTCTTCAGGGGCCACCCCACTATAAGTGCTAACCGCATACGGGCCATTTCTAGCCAGATTATCAGCTTTCTCATTAGGAAGGATACCAACATGGCCAGGGACCCAGATCAAGGTAATCCCACACACAGAACCACGGACGCTGCATAAAGACTGGAAAAGGTCTAAGATGACAGCTGGGGACCTATGGTTAATATGTATTAAAGCTTCAAGGACAGACTTGCTATCCGACAAAATAAAGTAGTTGTAACTCTTGATAAGAAAGCGCTGGACAGCCAGATTAAGGGCTAGAGCTTCTGCAGTAAAAGTAGAGTTTAAATGATGGGTGAGGTAAGCACAGGATGTATCTTCAGTAATATTAATAGCAGCAATAGAAGTTTTAAAATCGTTCTTCGAAGCATCCGTGGCGATAAAACAAGAATTGGTAAGATGACGGAACTCATCCATGTACAGACTGAAACACTGACTGATGGCAGTGGGAGGGAGATTTTTAGTTTGAAACGGCAACTCATCAACTATGATCTTACAGACATCTTTTAAGCTCCCGCAAGGCCAGTGAGAAGTAATCAGCATATCAGGAGTCACAATAGCATGGTCTGTAGTCCAAGAAAACCCATCAGGAAAATAATTGGAGCAGGGACGACCAAAATTAACAGCAGACGTACACCGGATGTAAAAGGAAGAGGTAAGATAGCTTCGTCGAAAACTAAGAGGAGCTTGGTTGGATTCACGATAAAGCTTGAAGATGGGAGTCCACTTGGGCAGGCCGGTCGCAAAACGGAGGGCCGCATTATACACCACATCCAGCTTCTTTAGAGAGGTCTTAGCTGCAACGCCGTACACAGGACACGCATAATCAATAACGCCCCGAATAAGGGAGTTGACCAAAGGAATGAGATGGACGGTTTTCGCTCCCCACTGAGGACTGGCAACAGCTTTTAATAAATTAAGGCGCTTCATACATTTTTTACATAAAAACTCAATATGCTGATTGAAAGATAGGTTGTGAGTAAAAATGACACCCAAGATCTTAGTAGTATTCTGCCACGGGATGTCTGATCCATGAAGACTGAAATTCTGCAGGGGAAGATCCTTTTGCCGAGAGAAATTTATTGCCGAGCATTTATCAGGCCGGAGCTCAAGCTTCCAATAAGTGCACCAAGCATTGATCCTGTTCAGCATCTCCTGAAGTTTCAAAAAAGCGTCTTCTAAGGAAAGATCTGAAAAGTAGAGAAGGGTGTCGTCGGCATATACAATGATTTGGACCCCCGAATCAACAGCTTCGAATAAATCCCACAGGAAGATCATGAACAAGATGGGCGAAAGGACGCTGCCCTGCGGCACACCACGAAAAGAGTTCACCAGATGAGAGAAAACACCTCTCCACTTAACCTTGATCTTCCTAATCTCGATCCACTTTAAGATCCACAAGGCCGTTCTTCCAGCAATGCCCAGGCTAGCCATCTTGTAAATAAGAGCATCCCTCCATACAGAGTCATACGCCGCGTGGATGTCAAGCTTGAGAGCGATGATGTACTTCCTCTCCAATCTGGCACGCTTAATGTCTAAGTAAAACAGCTTCAAAGCCTTCGTGCAGTCGCTATTGGGGAGAAAACCAAAGTGTCGATCATTGAAAAGGTGTCTAGGCATAACCCAGTCGAGGATTCTCTTGAGGAGGATGCGCTCCATAATCTTGCACCCCACAGCCGTGAGAGCGATGGGCCGGTAACTGCTAAGAAACCCTTTAGGTTTCCCAACCTTCCAGATAGGCAGGATCACCGCCGTTCTCCAGCAATCCGGAACACTACCCGACATGAAACTATCATTAAAAAGCCGAAGCAACTTTTGTTTGTTTCCAATTGTAAGAGCTTTATAAACTCGAGCCGGAATTCCGTCTTCGCCAGGGGTGGTATTCTTCGCGTCCTGAATTGCACGGTTCAGCTCTTCGAACGTGATCGGGTTGTTCCAATGCTCATCCGAACTGCTGAGATCAAAAGGGATACTACAGAACTCACGGGTGCTTCGAAATTGCTCGGCAAAAGCATTGGCTTGGTCAGACCTGTCGAGAAGCTCTTCAGTCTCGTCCATCAAATAGAAATTTGACTCCTCAGAGCTACTCCTCTTGGCTAAAGCCTTGATGATTCCATAGATAGTACCTTTGGCGGCCTTTTCACATATATCGCCCCAGTAATTGCGAGCCTGATAATTCATGTAGCGCTTGAGCTGAGCAGCATAAGACTTATACGATTTCCAGCAATCCCTCGATAAGTTTATTCTGGCTAATCTCAGGAATTTCCGCTTTTGGCCGAGGAGCCACGCGCAACGTGAGTCCCACCAGGGGGGGTTATCTCGACGCTGCACCCTATGCTTGAAAGAATTATGGGAAAGAACCTCTCGAAAGCTCTTATGGAGGTACTCAAAAGAGGTGACGTCATGAACATCCAGGGTCCGATTAAGGCAAGACTCGACTCCATCCCAATTAGTAGAAGTATGCAGGTAGTTCGTAGTCACATGGTTAATTTTATGGATGATAGGCCAGTGATCAGAGTCAAACAGATCAGGGTGAACGTATGTGTCAGTTTGCCGAAAAAAATCAGGGCTTGAAAAAGAGAGGTCAATCAATGATGCAGAGCCAGAATGAGTGACGTGAGTTGGATGATTTGTATTAAGAATGCAAACATTATTGTTGAGAAACCAGTTTAGAATCTCTTCAGAGCCCGAAGTGTTACAAGAACTGCCCCAGGCATGATGCTTTTGATTAAAGTCACCGAGAATCAGGAAGGGATGCGAAATCTTATTGGTAAGCTGCTGGAGCCACGATTCACTAACTCTACCCTCGGGAGCGTAAACATTGACGATAGTCACCCACCGTCCTGCCATCCAAACCCTAACCCCAAGGACCTCCACACCCTGGGTGCTAAGAGAGCCCAAATCGAGCATTACAGAGGTAAGCCTCCTACTCACAGCAGTGAGCAGACCACCACCCCTGCCAGCTCTGTCCTGACGATAGATCACCATACCCGGATAGGCAAAGGAATCATCCACTCTAAGAAAAGATTCTTGAAAAACAAAAACATCGGCCTTCGAAAAGAGGGAACACTTCAACCAATGGACTTTATTTTTAATGCCTCTCAAGTTCCACTGGATCACAGCAAAGGGGATCGAAAACTGCACCATAAATAAAACGACAAAGAACACCTGGGAAACACACAAACAACAACAAGTCCAAACAGGCGAACACCAAAAAGGCCAGCACAAAAAAGGAGAAAAACAAAGAAGGAGGGGGCGCTAAACCTGTTCCATGTCGTCGCCACCAGACTCTTCTTCAGAGCCCGATTTCAGAACAAACTCGTTCCCGCTCGTTTTACTGTAAACCTGTTCCCGACAGTTCGCTAAGGATAGCCGCTGGGCCGTCACCTTTTGTTTTTTTATTTTCTTCGGCCGATCGGAGGGAGAGCTGCCAACCGTATCTTTAGAAGCACCAGCAGACCGTGTATTGGCCGCACAGGCCGCCGTGAAAGACTTAACCAATCCTTCCATGGTTTGTATAAATAAGTTCGTTTGTTGTTGTAACACATTAAGGATGCACTCTTGAGTACGCTGAAAAAAGAGCTCCATCGTTTGCTCGAGATCAGCTTTAGTTACATATGTGGGGTTCAAGGTTACTTCAGAGTTCATTTTAACAGAATCAGCATACGTTTTTGGATTAGAAATCTTAGCATACAGTCTACGGGCTTCGGTGATTGATAAATGGTTATCAGATTTGTATTTTTGGAAATCCATTTCCCTTAGTCGGGCTGGACACTTCAGATCAGACGCCAGGTGGGAGGCTTGACAATTAGAGCAAGTAAGCTCGGCAGTACTGCATGTGGCAGACGCATGTTTACCCCCACACTTCCTGCAGGTGGTTTCATTCGGACATTTGCTGGTAGCATGGTTAAATTGCCAGCAGTTAAGACACTGGCGTGGTCTGTCATAAAAAAGTCTAATTCTTTCCGTCATATAA
Source organism: Maratus speciosus (assembly GCA_963932465.1). Taxonomy (NCBI): domain Eukaryota; kingdom Metazoa; phylum Arthropoda; class Arachnida; order Araneae; family Salticidae; genus Maratus; species Maratus speciosus. The sequence continues at coordinate 88,798,310 of OZ010786.1, read as the reverse complement.
AACAACTTGATCCTTTCAGGAATAAATGTGCCGTAAATAGTCACTAAAACAGTTTCCGTTAATTTGGTAACACCATTATCCTTTCTGGTAAAACGCCGCAAATCCTTAACCTTCAGCTTATTTTCGGCTTGAATTTCCTTTCCCAACTCTTCGAGACTAATACTTGTATCGATATTGTGTAAGACAAACCGTGACGTGATAGTTTCCTGTAGAATATACGCCTTGACCTGCACATTAAGTAATTTGTCAATACCAGAGACCGCCTGAGCGCATTGCGCATCAGATGTCTCGACTAACAATTTATCCGTCCTGGTAAAACGAATTTTTAAAGGCGCATTTGGACCAACTATTTTATCAAAATCAGCTTTTAAAGCCACAGGCCTATTTCGAGGAATCTTACCCTCAGTCGCTTCAAGAAAGACGCAAACACTGGAGACTCCATTTGCGAACGCATAAGTAACCTGTTGCGAAGGACTACTAACTTCTTGCACATATATTTCTGGGTCACCAGCACTCGCATCTGTAATAGTAAAAATGGACGACATACTGAACGATAAAAACAACACAACCAGTCCTCGACCTGCGAGTCAGAGAAAAAAATAAAAATAAACAACTCTTAAACACAACAAAAAGTAAACATTTACAAACGCGGAAAGCTTACCACGCCACACAGGGCTGGAGACCACGTTGAAACAAAAAGCAATAATGAAAAAAAGGGAAAAACTACAACCTGTAGCTCTAGAGACAAAACGGGGACACCACAACTTGAAGCACGGAGCCGGGCCGACAGCAACCTACCTCGACCACGAACACCTCGCGAAAAAACTGCCGGCCGCTAAGGATACAAACAATAACAATCCGGGTATCGAAACGCCGCAACCACAAACATAAACAAATACCCATAACAAATCGAACAAATAGTATAGGGATTTTTTTCCATTTTTTTTTTTTTTTTTTTTTTTTTTTTTTTTTTTTTTTTTAAATAGAAACAGCTTGAAGTTAAAGCAGATAAATAATATCAAAGACCACACGGAATATAAAATGACAAAATATATAAAATGAAATAATATGAAAATTCACGGATTCAATACGATCAATATTTAGAGAGTATTCCATAGAGTAAAGAGAAAGAATAGAGATGAAGTGTGGTGGCTGGAGGCGACGCCAAAAATGTAACCCTAAAATTCGCTACGCTCGGTCCAAACACAATCACGTGCTTTCGCAAAAAAAAAAAAAAAAAAAAAAAAAAAAGAAAAAACTTCTAGTAATAGTAATACAGTTTTTAATTCATAATACAATGAAATACTACTTCAGAATGCTTAACTATAAGGATATCATTTTCATTTAGAGAAAAAAATGCACGGGAGATGTCAAAGAATTCGGTCCCTGTTCCACGTGCTTGTTTTGTTTGGGCTGTATGATGGCATTTCAATTTGAGCTATAACGCGCATCATATTACAAACCGTTTTTACGGCATACTGCATCTCCATCTATCTCTTTTCTCCATGGAGTATTCACACATTTTTGTAACGATTTTGACATTCTCTGTGATTTAAATTTAAATGAAAAAAAATATATATAACCTACATGGCATCAATCCAGAATAGGGTTTAATTATCGTCTGCGTCAATAAAAATATTCTTTAAAATATCACTGGAAAATAAACAGTGGATCGAAGGTTATGTATTTGCTTTCCGAAGAGAAATACTCTTATTCGATTATAAAAGTAAGTGTGAAAAGCATGGTTTTAATATTTGTAGCCGTAAAAAAAATTACATAATAAAAAAGGAAAGAAACGTAAAAATTTACGTTTGACAGAGGGAAAAAATGCATTCGCAATAAATGTACTTTCATTGCTTATTATACCTAAAGTCAGATCTCATGTTTTAAAAGAAAAACCAACCCGACAAAGAACTCCCCCGCAAAATCTTTAAACTTCTCTATATGAACTCTGGAATTTTTTTTTTTAATCTGATTTAAAGCTAATTAAAAAAAAAAAAAAGCAAAAACGAAATTATATTTATTATATGTGTACCTCTAACATATGGTATACCTCTAAATTTACTGGTATATTTTTAGAAAAAATGAGAAATGAAACCGAATTGAGGCTATTCGATTTAAATGCATCCCACCCAAGTCCCTCGACATTTCTCTTATAGATTACTGTGCATTTAGACTTATAAAACAAACTTTTTATAAGTGGTATCCCAAAACATTGGATGGACTCCGGAAGATTGCGGCCGTGGCATGGAACAAAATCAACCTTGATCTTTTAACCCATTCGGGACAATGGGTGCATATATTCACCTTCAAAATGTGCGTACAAAATTTGTTTTTAAAATAACATTTGTGTTATTTAATCCGAGCCTTTTCACCGATTACGTAGGTAAAAATAACTTTTTTTTTTTTTTTTTTTTTTTTTTTTTAGTGCTAATCGAATAAAATTTGCGTAAGAACCGCCGATCCCGAAAGGGTTAACCTCTTCGTTCCCAAAGCTAAAATAATACTACAAAAACTCATTCATTGGTTTTAAACAAACAAAATGACATCATAGATAACAGAAAAAAGAACTTTTCGGAAATTGATACTTTATGGAACTAGTAATTTAGGTTTACAAATAGGGATCTAAAATTACAAATTCCGTTTAAATATCAATTTAATTATTACTAACCCAAATTCACACAATCACAAATTTAAGGTCTTTAATCAAGCGAATGATATAAAAATCCTCAAAACATTTTATTGTAAAGGATTTAAGTTAAATAAGTATGAAAATTGCTCAATTTCTTGGTCGCACCCTATTGAAGGATTTTTGCAAACTCAGATGAAAATAACATCTGTTTTATGAGGAAATCAGCATAGATTTTGCCATTTATCGGTTTGCTTTTAAAGCAAAAAACATTCAGCTATTAAGAAATGAAGTCAAAGTATAAAAAAGACAAACAGTTTAGTTTTTATGGGGAAAAGAATAGAGGTCCACATATGTAGACCCAGGTAGCGACGAGGTTAAGAAAAGTTCTTTAATCTGGGAAATCAATGCTACTACAGAAAGATGCAACCTGTTAACCAAAACTGTATTTCCCATCTCTGAGAATAATCCTATAGTTGATTTATTTAAAACAGTTTTCAATATTCTTTGTTTAAAATTCTCGCATATGTTTAATTAGAAGATTTTCAAACATTTTCATAAATACTCGACAAAGCGTTTTAAATGTTAACAAAAAATGCAAGACAAATTCTTTTAACGATTTCATTCAGTACCACAAATAGTTCGCAGCCAGTTGTTTATTAAATGGTCTACAGCTGGTGTTCTAAAAAGGAGTATGATCCTGAAAATTTGTTTTGAAAAACTTTAGAATAAATTGTATTTTTTAGCATAAAGCTTCATAATTAATGTTTAGGTGAAATTTAGAAATTTCTGGACACTTAATTCCCTTAAAATAATTTTATTTTGTAACTCAGAATTTTTTTTCTGCAATGTGTTTTTTTACTCCATTTTACTATAAATGTATAAAAAGAAATTTCATATAATTTCAAAATTTATGAGATATCGGATTTCTTTAACTCTGCGTTAATCACATGTGTATCTATCTCTGTGACCCAAACCGCCATTTTCTTCTTGTAAGTTTTGAATACATTAGCAGATTCGGGAGCAACTGCCGAGGGGTGGTGGGGATTAATACTGGCGGGAGGAAGATAGAGGAAGCCGCAGGTTCTGAATCCACTTGGTTCAAAACTTACAAGAGTAAAGTAGCGGCTACCACTGGGATGTACTTGCGTCTAGCACAGGATTAAGAAGTAAGATACTTTTAACCCTACAATGCATGATTTTATTTCCCCTTTCAGCCTCCCCCCTTCCACAGGCAAAAAATGTAATAACTGTATATTGAACAAGAAAAATATTTAAGAAATCACATGCCAACTCTTAACCATATTTTAGGAGAAAACTAAAGCGTGTGAAATGGCTGCATTATAATCTGAACAATAATTGAAGGTGGAATTTAAAGTGTGGGAAATGGCTATATTATGCATTGAGAGGGATAAATCGACCAAAATATCCGAAATTTGTTTATTTGGCTCACATTAAAAATCAATAAGTTTAAAATACTTTGAATAAAATTATATTCAAGAACAAACATTATGATAAAAAAGAAATGCAGCTACTTCCATAAACGGCACAAGTCATTTTAAATTTTTAATTAATTTATTCAAATTTTATTTTTCTTTCATCTTGAGTACGCAATTTTGCGAAAAATACTAGCCAGATTTTTATGAGATTGTAATGTATAATAAATGAATGTGCATGATACATACCAAATATTTTATCCTTGAAGGAACATTGAATCCTATTCACTCAAGCATCCCCTATTGTATATATTTACTTTAATGCATTGATAAACATAGAAGATAGAACAATTTCACAGAGCGTAATAGTAATGCGATTACTATCGCAGTACCTTTGGTGACAATAGAAAAGAAACTTCTCTTCTCATCCTTGGAATATTTTTGTCTACCTTTTTGCACTGAGCTCCTATATAACAGGAGATCTGTCTTTTCATTTTCCAACTTGATTTCTAGCGGTCAGCGCGGAAGGATACAGTGTCGATAATTTTAGTTCGCATTCATGTCAAAAAATGCTGTTTATAGCATTTCGTTACATAAGAGAATAATTTATTAATTTGATAAGTATAACTTAATTAGATAAGCATAATTAGTATAATAGTAAATGAGAACACTAATATCTAACATTGATAATGTGGGCTATTTTTTACTTTTGTCTTGCATGCTTCATTTGCTTTGCAAGCTACCGCCGATTAAGAACTCTTGTTGTATATGAAGCTTAGTGCCCTATCGTGATCTTTCTGTTTTTTAACATTACGTGCTTACATTTTCAACAAAATCTTACACCGATTTTTTTTTTTTTTTTTTTTTTTTTGTGCACATGAAATTTGAACGATGTAAGTGCAACGAAAAATAAGCTTAAAAAATCGTCTTGATTGTTATATATCAAGTAAATACAATATAACTGGATTTGAAACTACATAAAGCAACGGTATAATTACAAAATAAACGAAATATTGCACTTTACAAATCCCAGAAAATCTGTTTGCCTCAGCTATAGCGTCTGGAGTAAATACACTGCTGGCCACACAAAATGCAACACCCTGAAGGAAGCATGCAACTCATGTGAAATTTACATCATGCGTTTGCGACGATGAAATATGCAAATCATTAGCATTGCAGCGCATACGCACATCACGGGCGACCGTAGCGCCACTCGCAAGCTATATATAAGATGAGAATAGATCGGCGATTTGAAGTACGGTAATTGTTTTTTCGTGCGTTTTTTTGGGTAAGCTGTTTACCTATGCCTCGTGGAAGACATCGGGCGTGTTTTGACCAAGTTTCGGAATTCGACCGAGGTAGAATAGCAGCCTATAGGGATTGCGGATTATCCTTCAGAGATATCGGTCAGCGTGTTGGACGAAACCAAGCAATTGTGATGCGGATCTGTAATCGTTGGATGCAGGAGGGAACGACGGACCGACGGTGGCCAATCGCATCCATCTCGTTGCACCACTACCCGTGATGACAGGCGGATTGTGCGCATGACAGTGATCGATCACGCAGTCACATCACGAACCATAGCACAACAGATTCAGTCTGCTACGCGTCATTCGTTGTCCGCTCGTACCATTCGACGCCGTTTGCAGCCAAGGTTATTAGACATATAGTCTAATAACCTTGGTTTGCAGCAGAGTGGAATGTCCGCAAGGCGTCCATTGCTTCGTTTACCCCTGACTGGAAACAGCCTGACCTGCACAGGCGAATGGTGCGGGGAACGGCGGACATGGACAACGGAATGGAACGACATTGTGTTTACTGACGAATCTCGCTTCTGTCTGCAACATCACGATGGTCGGATTCGAGTTTGGAAGCACCGTGTTGAGAGGCTGCTGAACTGTTGCGTTATGCATCGCCACACTGTTCCTACACCCGGTATCATGGTTTGGGGTGGTATCGGATTTCACTGCCACACCCCTCTAGTACACATTGCCGGTACACTGAACAGTCAGCGCTACATCTCTGAGGTGTTGGAGCCCGTGGTCCTCCCATACATTCAGCGCTTGCCATCAGCCATATTACAACAGGATAATGCACGACCACACGTGGCACGCAATGTTCAAGAGTTCTTCTTTACCCATCAGATTGAATTGCTTTCTTGGCTTGCGTGTTCTCCCGATCTATCGTCAATCGTAAACGTGTAGTCCATGCTTGCACAACGACTGCCCCGGGAAACACCACCTGCTGCTACACCAGATCAACTTTGGCAATATGTGGAAGCCGCATGGGCTGCTGTACCCCAAGGAGACATCCAAAGCCTCTTTGATTCCATGCCGAGGCATGTGGCCGTGGTTATAGCCAACAATGGCGGCTACTCTAACTACTGATTTTGTCATCATCCACGCGTCACATGAGGCTGTAATTTTAATCGTTTGATCTTTGTACAGCATGTTATCTGCCTAATAAATTTCGCTGTGATATCTCTGTTCTTTCTTGGTGTTGCATTTTGTGTGGCCAGCAGTGTAGAATGGAAATCGGCTATCCCAGTAATACTTAAAAAACTGCTAAAATGTTGAATCCCTTAAATATCCAACGATGCTGAAATCCAAAGAATCGATCACAACGATATTTACAGGATATGTTCTAAAACTGCACGACGATTGCTAGTCTAGACGCTGTCATAATACGATGTTTACATTGAAATTTGAAAATATCCCGCAGATGTCGCTGCGCTCGACCCTTTGGATTTCAGCATCGTTGCACATTTAAGGAATTCAAATTTTTAGCAATGTTTGAATAGCAGATTGTTTTGTTTTATTGAACACATACATCAGACTTGTGTTACAGCGTCTAGAATACCTAGTGTGGAAATATACTATCCAAACAACGCTAAAAAATTGTATCCCTTAAATGTGCGACGATACTGCTAAAATCACAAGTGTCGATCGCAGCGACATCTGCGGGATTTTCGTATTACATTGTATAGACTAGCAATATTTTGCAGTTGTAGAAAATATCCTGCTGATGTCGCTGCGATCTGTATATTTCAGCAGCATCGTTGCACATTTAAGGGATACAATATTTTAGCATTTTTAAAAGTATTACAGGGATAGCCAATTTAAACACTATATATTCTAGGTGCTATACTTGTGTGCTTGACACCTGGCCCGCTTATAAGTCATCGTCCATATACAGGGACGAGATAGCACAAGGAAATTTACAACACCAGAGAATTACATCCGGGGGCTCCACAAAGAGTGTGCAACGGAACCGGCGGGATTCAAACCCGTCCCCACCTACGCTCTCAATCGATATAGCAGATTTCCAAAATATTTATTCAAGACGCTGTACCTCTACCTCGTGAATGAAAGAATAGATATACAAAACATATTTCAAGATCTATGGAGGTACGACTTAAGGATGATATCGGTGCATTTAAAAATGGCAAATTATCCAAATTAGCCCAACATGCTTTTGACACGAACCATACTACGGTCATACATACTACATACATACAAGGATCTTTAGCAGATTCGTTAATTTTGAAAAATAACTGCAAAGGTTATCATTATAGACTTTTCACGGAGGGATGGTTCACTAAGCCATACCCATGTACCTTGAACGAATCAGGTTCGATTCCTTATGAATATTTCTTGTTTCTAGAGGAAAAACTTTAATTTTAACTTTGACAGTGTCCAGTGTGTGCTCGACGTTTTGTTGTTGTGGTTGATGTTAGTACTGATGAGGCTATTCTATGTTTTTGACACGAATCATACTACGGTCATACATACTACATACATACAAGGATCTTTCGCAGATTCGTTAATTTTGAAAAATAACTGCAAAGGTTATCATTACAGACTTTTCACGGAGGGATGGTTCACTAAGCCATACTCATGTACCTTGAACGAATCAGGTTCGATTCTTTATGAATATTTCTTGTTTCTAAAGGAAAAACTTTAATTTTAACTTTGACAGTGTCCAGTGTGTGCTCGACGTTTTGTTGTTGTGGTTGATGTTAGTACTGATGAGGCTATTCTATGTTTTTGACACGAATCATACTACGGTCATACATACTACATAGTGATGGGCGATAACGAGATGTTTTTCTCGATTTTCTCGATTGTATGGACATCTCGATATTTTTCGATTGTATAAATTTTTTCTCGATGACTACAGTTTGCAAATTTCTTTTATAAATCATATATTATGTATTATATACGTCATACATTTATCAAGAATAGTCTGCGAGTGAACCGGAATGAGTCGATGTTAATAAAGACTAGGTGACATCGACCGCTAGCGGGCCCCTCCTTTAATTGGGGCACCTAATTTATACGTAATCTTGTAATATGAAATCACGAACAGGTTACCCGCTATATACGGCACTGATATATGATAGCAGGCGGGTGTGGTGTGCACGCACTACAAAATCTTGTAAAAAATATAATATCGAAACGAATGAACGTCGGACCAGATCTCTTGGGGGAGGGGTCAAAGCGAGCGGAGGGGCACAGCAGCTGCATAATATGATTAAGTCGTCACAGGTCTTTAGGCCTTTCCAACATTATGTCACAAGAGAAGTCTGGATCTGAATTTATAAAAATGCCCTCCCCGTGGGGGGGGAGGGGTGCGGGAGGTGGATAACATGAGTAAGTGGTCATAAGCCTTTCCAACAATATGTCACATGAGGGGTCTCGGCTAAATTTAGAAAAACACCCCCGTGGGGGAAAAGTGGGGGGGGCGGTCACCGGAGGTGCATTACATAATAAGTAGTCACAGACCTTTCCAACGATATCTCACATGTGGGGTCTTGGCTAAATTTGGAAAAGTGTCCCCCCCGGGGGGGGTTCAAAATCGGGGGGATGGACACCGGAGTAGCATAACATCAATAAGTAGTCACAGACCTTTCCAACGATATCTCACATGAGGGGTCTTGGTTAAATTTGAAAAAATGTCCCCCGGGAGGGGCAAATTGGGGGAGACTGTCACCGGAGGTGCATAACATCAATAAATAGTCACACACCTTTCCAACGATATCTCACATGAGGGGTCTTGGCTAAATTTGGAAAAGTGCCCTCCGGGGGGGGGGCAAAGTGGTGGTGGGGACACCGTAGGTACATAACATCAATAAGTAGTCACAGACCTTTCCAACGATATCTCACACGAGGTGTCTTGACTAAATTTGAAAAAGTGTCCCCCAGGGGGGGCAAAGAGTGGGGGGACTGTCACCGGAAGTGCATAACATCAATAAGTAGTCACAGACCTTTTCAACGATATCTCATAAGAGGGGTACTGACTAAATTTGGAAAAGTGTCCTCCGGGGGGGGTGGCAAAGGGGGGGGGGCGGCCACCGGAAGTGCATAGCACTAATAAGTAGTCACAAACCTTTCAAACGTTATGTCACATGAGGGGTCTTGGCTAAATTTGGAAAAGTGTCCTGAAATTTCATATATTATAAATAATATTTAGCGGAGGGCTCCATAAAAAAATCCGATCTAAAATGATAAGAGCGGAAAAAACTACCCTCGCAGTGGGGGCCAAATTGGGGAGGGGAGGAAGAAAGTCTCATAATATGAAAGAATCATACGAGAGCTTACCGATGACATATCACATGACTGGTCCAAAAAAAATTTGAAAATTGATCCCCCTCTCTCCCCCCGTGGGCCCACTCTTTCACCCCGGAATTCACACAGCCGCCACTTTAAAATTTTTATGTTCAATAAATAATATTTACCGGAAGACTGCATAAAAAACCCATATTTAAAGTGATATTTAAATTTATTATAGAAATCGGCTACGGTTTTAAAAATTTGTTCGCCCCTTCCCACCCCCCTTTGGGCGAAGAAAGGTACATAGTATGAAAGAGTGGTCAAAGGGCTTTTCGATTATATGCCACAGGAAGGCTTCGGTAAAATTTTTAAAATTGCACCCCATGAGTGCACTCTCACGTCCTCCTCCCTCGAAATCACCCGACCCACCTTCCTCTTTGAAAATTTTATATTTAATAAATAATTTTTATCGGAGGGTTCCAGGTATGTGACATCTTGGTAGGGCTAAAATAAGAGAAACTTTGAAAATTAGGGCTTCATTTCACAGCTCATTGTCATGCCTTTTTCTCTATCTCGTCCCTTGGTACTCTCTATAAATTTTCTTACTTTTCTTCTCTGCCGAGGACGAGAGAAATCCTCGAAAAGCTTCTCATAGCGAAATGTTGAAAAGCGCGAGAGAAATCCTCGAAAGGCTTTTCATTGGGAGATTTCGAAAAGGACGAGAGTAACAAGCGAGAGGCTTCCCATCGAGAAAGGTTCAAAAGGGCGAGAGGACACTCTCGAGAGACTTCCCATCCCGAAAGGTTTAAAACCGCGAGAGAACCAACCATCGAGCAGATTCCCATCTGGAAGCGTCGAAATGCTGGAAAAATCATCGAGATGAGATTTGCCGAAATGCGAGATGGAAATGAAGCTTTCAGAGTCGAACTTACCGCATTTCTGGTTTAAGTCATAATTTCTCAAAGGAGTCCATCTGCTTATCCAATCTCTTTTTAGCTCACAGGCTATCTAAGCCTGAGAGCTAATGTACCCGTCGGTTCTGTGTGTATGCATGTACTGTACGTACGTATGTATGTACGTAACGCGATAACTCTTGATTAAAATGTACGATTTGCTTCAATTTTTTTTATGTTCATTCTGATAAGGCGTTCCGCTGTTTAGTTTTGACGGTTCATTGGTTAAGGATAAAGGGAGAGAGGGGGGCTGGTCCCCCCTCTCCTTAATTTAGATAAATAGGTTTTTCATGCAGAATTCTTCGATTTGCTCCAAATTTCGTATACCGGTTTATTATGTTAAGGAGCTTCCCTGATTAAACTTGGAGGTTCATTAGTTAAGTATAAAGGGGGGAAAGGGGGGTAGACCCCCTCCTTAATTTAGATAAATGGGTTTTTCATGCAGAATTATTCGATTTGCTCCAAATTTGGTATACCGGTTCATTATGTTAAGAAGTTGCCTTGATTAGATTTGGAGGTTTACGGGTTAAGTATAAAGGGGGAGAAGGGGGCTAGACCTACCCCCTTAATTTAGATAAATGGGCTTTTCATGCAGAATTATTTGATTTGCTCATAATTTGGTATACCGGTTTATTATGTTAAGGAGCTTCCCTGATTAAACTTGGAAGTTCATTGGTTAAGGATAAAGGGGGAGAAGGGGGGGGCTGGTCCGCCCCCCCTTAATTTAGATAAATGGGTTTTTCATGCAGAATTATTCGATTTGTTCCAAATTTGGTATACCGGTTTATTATGTTAAGAAGTTGCCTTGATTATATTTGGAGGTTTACGGGTTAAGTATAAAGGGGGAGAAGGGGGCTGGTCCCCCCTTAATTTAGATAAATGGGCTTTTCATGCAGAATTATTTGATTTGCTCCAAATTTGGTATACCGGTTTATTATGTTAAGGAGCTTCCCTGATTAAATTTGGACGTTCATTGGTTAAGGATAAAGGGGGAGAAGAGGGGCTGGTCCCCCACTTAATTTAGATAAATGGGTTTTTCATGCAGAATTACTCGATTTGTTCCAAATTTGGTATACCGGTTTATTATGTTAAGGAGCTTCCCTGATTAAACTTGGAGGTTCATTAGTTAAGTATAAAGGGGGGAAAGGGGGGTAGACCCCCTCCTTAATTTAGATAAATGGGTTTTTCATGCAGAATTATTCGATTTGCTCCAAATTTGGGATACCGGTTTATTATGTTAAGAAGCTGCCTTGATTAGATTTGGAGGTTTATGGGTTAAGTATAAAGGGGAGGGGCTAGTCTCCCCTTAATTTAGATAAAAGGGTTTTTCATGCAGAATTATTGGATTTGCTTCAAATTTAATATACCGATTTATTCCGATATGGCGCTTCCTTCATTAGATTTGGAGGTTCATTGGTTAAGTATACAAGGGCGAAAAGGGGGCAAGTCCCCTCCCCTTAATTAGGTAAATGGATTTTCTTGGAGAAGTATTTAATTTACTTTAATTTTTTTTCTATGTTTGTTCTGATAAGGAGCTTTCCTGATTAGATTTGAAGGTTCATTAGTTAAGTATAAAAGGGTTAAAGGGGTTAGACCACCCTTAATTTAGCGATATGTTTCTTTTTTTCATGCAGAATTATCTGATTTGCTTCAAATTTGATATACTGATTTATTATAGTTAAGGAGTTTCCTTGATTAGATTTGGAGGTTCATTGGTTAAGTATAAAAGGGGCAAACGAGGGATATTTCCCTTCATTTATTTTTTGAGGGACATTATTCTTTGAAATAACAGTATAATATACAGTTAGTGTTAATAACCTGTGAGCTCAATGCCATCAGTTTAACTGGCACTTATCATTTTATTGCTATTAACCGATGTGGGTTATGAAGCATAGTAGTTTATGTATTCAGTTCTGTATAGTCCTAGTTTCAAACTTTACTGTTAAATTTAGTGTCATTTTGCCCCGAATTTTCAATGTTTCTCTTATTTTAGCTCTGCCAAGCTGCCCCATACCTGGAGATTCAGATAAATACTATTTATTAAATATAAAAAGTTCAAAGAGGAAGGTGAGTGAATTCTGGGGTGCGCGAGAGTGACAAGGGGAGGGGGGGGGGCGGGTAATTTTCAAACTTTTACCATACCTCTACTTTACATATCATCGGAATGTCCTTTCACCACTCTTTCATATTATGAACCTTTCTCCTCCCAGAGTTGAATTCCGGAAGGGGTTCGGGGTGGGGGGGGGAGCGGTGCGGGGGTGACTTTTTTTTTAATTGTAGAGATTTCTACAATAAATATCATTAAATGAGGTTTTTTAATGGAGCTCTCCGATAAATATTATTTATTAAATATAAAATTTTAAAAGTGGGGCTGCGTGATTTCCGGGTATATTCTAGGATAAAAGAGGGAACCCACGTGGGAGGGGTAAATTTCAAACTTTTTTTGGACCAGTCATTTGATCTATCATCGGAAAGTTTTCGGTTATCATCGCAAAGTTACTCTTTCATATTATGAACCTTTCTTCTTCCTTCCTTAGTTTGGCGGCCCGAGAGAGGCACTTTTCGAACTTATTTGAAATCGTAGCGTTTTTAAACATTTTAGATCGGATTTTTTTTACGGAGCCCTCTGATAAATAATTTTTTATATATGAAAATTTCAAAGAGAAGGATGGGCAGGGTATATTTCGGGGGGGGGGGGGGGGGCACGATAATTGGAATCCTGGGAGTTGGGACTCTTTTCTATCTTTTGCCGACACCCCTCATGTGATATATCATTGGAAAGCTCTGTGACTACTATTTCATTTTATATATCGCCCGCGCCCCTCCCCTTACTTTGCCCCCGAGCGGGGGCACTTTACTAAATTTAGCCGACACCCCTCATGTGCCATAACGTTGGAAAGTCCTGTGACCACTTATTCATATTATGCACTTTCCTTGCCCCTCCCTCCTACTTTGCTCCCCGCGGGAGTTCGTTTAATGTATACCAGTCGAAGACGTTATAAAAATGGGGAAATTAAAGATCCAATCTCAAATGACGTAGAAAAATCAATAAAAAATTTTGATCCCTTTTATCATCCTTTAGTTCATATTTCTGCCACTAGGGGGTGCTTTTGATTCTTATTTCTTTGGCCATTTTGGTGCTAATTGCCGAAAAATTCTAATTTTTGATACTTAAACTCCCCTTACCGCTTCATAGCTACTCGCGTTTTTTCAGCTTTTTTCAACCAGGGGGCACCCTTACAAGACTTTTCCAGTCTTATGGCTCCTTTATAGTTTCCCTTTGGTTTGTTGTTTTTTTATTCCATCTGTTTTCAGTTGCCCTATATTTAATAAAATCTGCCTTATATATATGTAAAAACAATGATTTCAATAATCGATTCTAGAACATCTCCTTTGTAGATTCTCGAAAGTAATCGATGACTGCATCGATTGTGTATTTTACGATAACGATTTTTTTCGATTGGTAAATTTTCGAGAATCGCCCATCACTAAGCCCTATCACTACTATGAAATTGTCGGCCAGAATAATAGCTAAGTTTTCCAATAACTGTTTTTAGCTTTTCTCGTTATAATCGATTGTAAAACATCTCGATTGTAGATTCTATGAATTAATCGATGGCTGTATCGATTGTGATTTTTTACGATGACGATTTTTCTCGATTGTTGAATTCTCGAGAATCGCCCATCACTAATACTACATACATACAAGGATCTTTCGCAGATTCGTTAATTTTGAAAAATAACTGCAAAGGTTATCATTACAGACTTTTCACGGAGGGATAGTTCACTAAGCCATACCCATGTACCTTGAACGAATCAGGTTCGATTCTTTATGAATATTTCGTGTTTCTAAAGTAAAAACTTTAATTTTAACTTTGACAGTGTCCAGTGTGTGCTCGACGTTTTGTTGTTGTGGTTGATGTTAGTACTGATGAGGCTATTCTATGTTTTTGACACGAATCATACTACGGTCATACATACTACATACATACAAGGATCTTTCGCAGATTCGTTAATTTTGAAAAATAACTGCAAAGGTTATCATTACAGACTTTTCACGGAGGGATGGTTCACTAAGCCATACTCATGTACCTTGAACGAATCAGGTTCGATTCTTTATGAATATTTCTTGTTTCTAAAGGAAAAACTTTAATTTTAACTTTGACAGTGTCCAGTGTACGCTCGACGTTTTGTTGTTGTGGTTGATGTTAGTACTGATGAGGCTATTCTATGTTTTTGACACGAATCATACTACGGTCATACATACTACATACATATAAGGATCTTTCGCAGATTCGTTAATTTTGAAAAATAACTGCAAAGGTTATCATTACAGACTTTTCACGGAGGGATGGTTCACAAAGCCATACCCATGTACCTTGAACGAATCAGGTTCGATTCCTTATGAATATTTCTTGTTTCTAGAGGAAAAACTTTAATTTTAACTTTGACAGTGTCCAGTGTGTGCTCGACGTTTTGTTGTTGTGGTTGATGTTAGTACTGATGAGGCTATTCTATGTTTTTGACACGAATCATACTACGGTCATACATACTACATACATACAAGGATCTTTCGCAGATTCGTTAATTTTGAAAAATAACTGCAAAGGTTATCATTACAGACTTTTCACGGAGGGATGGTTCACTAAGCCATACCCATGTACCTTGAACGAATCAGGTTCGATTCCTTATGAATATTTCTTGTTTCTAGAGGAAAAACTTTAATTTTAACTTTGACAGTGTCCAGTGTGTGCTCGACGTTTTGTTGTTGTGGTTGATGTTAGTACTGATGAGGCTATTCTATGTTTTTGACACGAATCATACTACGGTCATACATACTACATACATACAAGGATCTTTCGCAGATTCGTTAATTTTGAAAAATAACTGCAAAGGTTATCATTACAGACTTTTCACGGAGGGATGGTTCACTAAGCCATACCCATGTACCTTGAACGAATCAGGTTCGATTCTTTATGAATATTTCTTGTTTCTAAAGGAAAAACTTTAATTTTAACTTTGACAGTGTCCAGCGTGTGTTTGACGTTTTGTTGTTGTGCTTGATGTTAGTACTGATGAGGCTATTCGATGACATAGCAAAACGCATACTTTGTATGATTTTTATTTAAATTAAATGTTTTTATGCATGTATTTTTAATTTAATTGCTTTTTTAATGTATTCAAGTATGCCTAAGGTTTCATATTGAGTTAAAATAATATTTTAATTCAGACGTTAAAATGTACGTGTATCTTTATTTACTTATTTACGCTGTTTTAAAATTTGGTAATGGATGAAAAAATGGCTTTTTCAAATTATGAAATAAACTTCTGTTCAGACAATGAAATTTTAAGTAAGAAATTAAAACAAAAAACCCTAAAAAATGTAGTCAAATTTAAAAAACGATGGCACACTGTACTCCTTAAGCTAGTCAAATATGTGCCGGCGAAAAGATGGTTAAATTGTTATGCATAGTTTTTGATCCTATATATATGTATATATATATATATATATATGTGTATATATATATATTTGATCGGGTTCAATATTAAATAGTGTTTATAATAATTCTTCCATTTAAAAACTGTCTGATTTAGTATATTTATCGAACATTTCTCTATAAAACTACATATTTTCATATTTTTGCAATAGTTTTCTTAATATTAGCCGAGAAAGAGATCCTCAGGGCTGCCACAGGTGACTATTTTTATATTCTATTCGCACCGCTGTTTTTAAAATACAAATTTTGTAGTTGTTTGTACATGTTGGCAAAATATATGTGAAAAATTTTGTTTTAAAAAAGGGGTGCGAGATAGAATAAAAAAATAGTCGCCTGTGACAGACCTGCATCCGATCACATTGCAGTAGCGACATAAGCGTTATTTATTATTATTTATTATTACTATTATTATTTTCGAAAAGTGAGATTTTTAACTTGTCATTAATGCAAAATCTAAGTTATAGTTTTCTAACTTATATTAAAAAACTGTATTAGTAATGTATTAATGAGATTTTGCTGTTATACGTTCGATGGAGAATGTTTTATACTCAATTCACATTTTGTTATTTTTAGTAATAGGAAATTCCAAAATTGAGTCCATTTTTCATTTTACAGCAGTGAATTTCTTATAATACTCATGCTAATAAAGCTTTTTTTAATTTATACAGAAAAGCAAACTATTGTGTCAAATACACTACATAGCACCCGAGGAAAAACATTTGATTTGTCAATTCATCCAAAATTACAAGCATTATTTGTGACAAACTGTACGTGTTAAACAAAATTTATTGATTATAACAAAAAAAAAAAAATTAATTTTATCTATATAATGATTATCATATTTAAAGTTTTCGCTTGCCAGGAAAATTGTCGTATGTGCCAATTCAGGCACGCGTGCTGTACATTTGCCATCCCTGATCTATAAGGTAGGCCAATCGCGAAAAAGGCAATGTTCTTATTTCTTTTATCCATCTTTCCATTCCACCACTTCTTGCATTTTAACTCCAGACAAATCTAAATCGAAATATTCAGAAACAGATGAGCCAGAATAGGCAGTGTAACTCATGTGGATACAGAATATAATCAATCTAAATGTAATGATTGGTTTGAAAAACAGGAAGAAGTAAAAGTTTTTACTCACAGAAGTTTTTACTACGCAAAATTCAAAATCTTACTACGAATGAATTACACATGCAGAAACCTAAATCTATTTTAGCTTACTTATGATGCAACAAAAAGATCAAAAGGCAATTACTGATTCCTCGCCCCACCCCCTGTTTGTGCAATTCTTACAGGTTTAATTTTTAATTAAAATGTTTTGCTTATCCATGTAATATTTATTTTATTTATACTATTATTTATATTTTAGATTCTACACTTATATTATACCACTGAAAAATAGTCCTTCCAGTTACCAGACGATTTCGATTATCCAATTACTTTTAATTTTTGTAAATGATGGATTATCTAAAGTTTATTTGCCTGCTTATATTTTCTGACTTTAAGGGAAACACCACCTTGAATGGCGAAAACATTGGCATATTTTGGAATTTTTGTTTTTTTAGGAAGGGAGTAAAATTAATTAAAAAAATTAATAATTCCACGTTGTTTTTTATTGCTTTCAGTATTTAAAAATATTTTTTGCTGTTAAATTTGGTCACATATTACGTCGAAAACCTGCAGCAGCGTTGACCTGTACCAAAACATCCGGGCTAGACGGCAGCATCCTAACTTCCTGTAGAAACAAAATTAAAATTTTAGTTTCTTAAGGTTTTAGTTAAGGCCATCGGCTCAAATTTTAAAATTTTTGAACAACAAGAAAATTGCGCTGTTTTGAAAAACTTTCATTTTTTCGTTTAAAATTTTGAACTTTAAACTTATTTGAAAAATATAAAAATTAAAATTTTCAAAAAATGGCTCGATGGCCCTTAGATAATTTAATTATGCGTAGATGAGAGCAAATTTTATCCCAAAATTGTTAAAAATTGTTCAAGTTATGCTGCCCATGTTGAAAAATGTAGCTTCCAGAAGATCGCGTTTAAAGTTTTAGAACAGAAAAATATAATGATAATTTTTTCTCCAACTTACACTTAATTTGAAGTTTCTGCGCGATACTGTACACTCTCCTGTGCCTTAATCTGCTCATTTAAAAGGTTTTTGTTACACCTACAAGCAGTACGAGTTTCTTTCCTCGCTAGTGCCGCTCTGATTCTAACATGTCGCAGACGATTGACGTACTCCTTGAGACCAAATTACTTGTAGTATCTACATGTACTAAATATATGTACCATCATTAGGGGTAGTAGAAGCAATATCGGTAGAAATTTGAAAAATAGAACGACTTCCGGGAGTGACTTTTGTACAAATTTTAGAAATTTTCGCGTTCAGTAAAGGAGCAGCATCTTTAAAATGTCTCAATACATTCTCACAAATATAAGAAATAACAACGAAAACATGTATTTGTGAGTTTCTACCTGAACGTTACAGCTGGTTTTATATTGTTCAGCTATGTTGGTTTTATGGATTGTGCGCGCGCTCACATTTATGCTCATATATGTCTTAATAATTGAGATGTCACTGTAAATTCTTTTTGCCCATAATGCTGCACACTGTAAGAATTTAATTTCCGCCAAAAAATTAGAATCGATTTTTTGAAAGTTGAGAACGTATGTATCCACTCAAACGGTTGAAGTTAGGGTACCTCTATATGAGAGTGGGGATATACATTCAGGGCGCATATTCAGACAGAAGAGTGTTAGTCCACCAAACGATGGTAGACCTACATTCCAAAATGTGACGATATTTGCCTGGATGAGCTCGATTAGACGACTAGTCAGACATTTTAACAAATATTAGTTTGGTGATAACGGCAGGCTTGCAAAGATGCTTGATGATTCGGTTTTATACAAAATCTTTTCAACAAATCAGATTTTATATCGTGTATGCCGCCAAACTCATGTAGAGGCAACCTAGTTGAAGTAAGAGAAGAGCGCGCCACTACCAGTAAACACTAATAAAACCTTTAACGCATTTTTTTCATTTCCCGAACAACATTTAAAAAACCTGTATATACTCTAGCTCCACAAATTTTCAATCAGTTAATTTGATCTGTATGAAAATTAGTTGTCACATGTTTTTTTCTAGCGAAGAACGTAGATTTTTTTCGAAATATCGAATTCTCACTTTTCATGTAAAACTTTAAGTCACGAAATTTTGATTAAAAATTTACGCGTTTCTTTGACTTTATTCTATTGCGCTAAAAATATCTCCCTAGCTTTTGGGTTAAAACAATTAATTTTTTTCTTGTGTTGTTGTTCTGAAGTTAAGTTTACGATGATTTATCGTGCCCACCACTAGACCCTATTTTAGGGAAGCGCTCCTGGTCTTCTGCTGTCAAGCCGGCAGTTTTAAAAAATATATTTTTCTCTGCTTTAATATATTTATAATAAGTTTGTTTGCATATGGATTTTTATAAACACTTCACATTTCCTTAAAAAACATTTCCGAAAAGGCCGTAAATTTTAGTTCATCAAAGTGGCGTTACCACTTAATGAGATATATTTTTATTAATCATTTGGGAAAATGGTTATTGTCCTCGGTCAGGGTAGGAAATCAAAAACATATCTGAAGCATTTTATTAGTTGAATCCCGAATTTTATTCGTTTTCTGATTGGTCCATACAGTAATCTGCATTTTCCCTTTACTTTCATCAGAGATGGATACTTCTGTTGCCACTATGACAAAAAAGTAATAAACACTACAAAAAAATAATTAATAACTCAGAAACAAATTGAGATACAGCTTTCAAACAAATTGCATTTAAAAGTACATTTTTTTCTCTATACGACTGTGTAAAAAGTAATATTGTGGGATGTTTAGAAGTTAAAAAATGAAATTTCACTTAAAATTGGTCCAGGAATATTAATGTTTAATCCATGGCGTACGTAATGTATGACCAGCTCCGTAAAAGTTTAAAAATTTACAGTACCGAAAATTGTAAAACTGAAATTTCTTTTAAAATTTGTTCATGATGGGTCCAAGAATGTTAATGTTTAATTCATGGCGTACGTATGTATGATCAACTCCGTGCGATTTTTTATGTCTTAAATTTTAGTCTTTGAAAAAATCATTTTCCAAATGGTCGTTGTAATTTGTTAAATTGCTTTTATTATTTTTTATTTTAATTATTGTGATGTAAAAATTATTCAACATTGTCTCAATTTGAAATTATTATTATATTTAATGAAGTAATTAATATAATTGCACACATGTGTTTAGAATCAATGTGTAAGTAGTTGAATTTTGAATTCAGTCATGTAGAAAATTTTATTGTAGGATAATTAACAGAGAAGTTATAAAAATAATTGCAAAGTAATGAAAATTATTTCCCTTTTCAAAAAAATGTCTTTCTAAGATCCAGGAGAAATCTATACAAAACAAGTTAAATGATGAGCGTAAGTATGGTATTTGTGGCTATCTTTTTTGAATAACGGACAAAAACCGTAAAATTGGTTAAAACAATAACGAAGGAATCAGAATATTTATTTGCTCGTTATAACAGAGTTCTTGCAAATGGCATGTTATTACGAAAACAAAATAAGTAAAAGTAAAATAATCTAATTTTAAATAGCTAAATTTTAACAGAATTATGAATAATTTTGCGTAATCAAATTAGCCTTTGATTTTTTGTAATTTTACAATGTTGAATTACTGAATCGGTGAAACACGTTACAAGAAAAATAGAAGAAATAACATACATATATTTAGTAGTTTAATCAGCTTTTAAGAAAGCTGTTTTTATTTTGAATATAGTTTTTTTGATACTTATATTCATATCAAATCTATATTTAAATTTAATTCAATGGGTAGAAATAAGGAAATTTTCTTTACGAGTCTGTAAAGTTTCTGCTCGTTGTATCACTGTTTTTTTTTGTTTTTTTTTAGCCCCGATACGGTATGCTATTTCTTTCTCCCAGCTTATTTTGTGTATTCTCCAAAAAATAACGTTACCTTACAGAAGCCAGCCGTAAAACAAAGCAGTACGATTAAATACTCTATAGCAATTTTTTTTTACTTCTAAGCATCGCACATTTTCAATTTTTATACCGTCGTATTCGGAAAAAAGTACTTTTTAATGCAATTTGTTTGAAAACTGCATCTTCATTCATTTTTGAGATATTAAGTTTTTTTGTAGTTTTTAGAGCCATTTGCTTAATATTGGCAACGGAAGAACTCCATTTTTGTAGAAAGTGAAACAAGAAAATAGCAATTATATCTTTTTTTTTTTTTGGCCATTTTCGCATAGAAATTGAAAAAAAAAAATTAAAATACGTGCTATTTTGAAAAAATATAAATGAAGTATTTCTGATAAAACATGGAGCTATTAGAAACTAAATTTAATTTTAAATATCTATATTAATAATACAAACAAATGAAGGCCTGTGAATCTTTAGATAGCCAATTTTTTTGTGGAGTTTTTTGAATGACGAAATATCTTTTTCTTGGATTTGTGTATTATTCAGCGATAGTGACGTCCTAAGCGTACTTTACAAAAGATGTTGTTTAACACTGGATAGCAAATGATGAATTACTCAGTGGAAGTATATGACGTCACTTTATGTAAAATAAAATCGCGTGTTATAAGTCTTAAAACTGAACTACAGTAGAGTCCCAATTATCGGAGTTTCCACTTTCACCGACTTATTTTCTTCTGATGGACTGATGGCTTCCATTATTATGAAACAGTCATTATAAATGAAGTGTTAGGTGAAGCTGAAACAGCAGTCGTAAAAAGTTAGAACTCTGATTTTCTGGTCAGAATAGGAAAAAAAAATAGCCATAATTTTTTTAAAAAAATTATCAGAGTTCTAACTTTTTACGACTGCTCTTTCATCTTCACCTAACACTTCATTTGTAATGACTGTTTCATAATAATGGAAGCCATCAGTCCATCAGAAGAAAATGATCCATTCCAAAGGTATAAGTTCGATTAACTCGGATAATCGGGCCTCTACTGTATCTATATTTATATACATATATTTTTTTTTGTCATCGGGGGCGACACTAAATTCTGAAAAAACAGAATTCCTGTTTTCTAGTTGTTTTGTTTTTTGTAATAACCAATCTCTTGCATGTATTTTCAGATTATATCAACTATTTTTCTTAAAAACTAACTTAATATTTGCTAAAAGTGATAAAAATACATTTACAAAAGAAATAAATACCTTTATTTATTCAGATCGACATGTTTCATATCGCTCTTACGGCGACTTTCTCGAAATTTATACTGATACAAACATTTTCGCAAAACACTTTAAATTGAAAAACTGGCAGACAAAAATCACGCGATCTTATGCATAATGAAATGAACTGCAATATTAAAAATGGATTATTTGTGAACGTGAATTTTATACTTTTGTTTCACTATTTTGTAGAGCATCTCTTTCGAAATTTTAGGAAGTTCCATGGAGGCTGAATCATTGCATATATTCTCACTGCATAAGAAGATCTCTATAATCTGTATCTGATCAAGTGATTTTCATATAGTTTTATATTTTTTCTTCCTTTGATCGCAAAAGAAATTCTCGTTAAATTCGAGCTCGCTGTAAGTAAATTTTGCTATTATTGTGTTGTGTTGTTCTGTATCTCTTACCAGATATAAGCTGTTATAATTTGAAATGCTTTATATGAACTGTTACTTAACTAAATTAGATTAAATAAACAATTTATGTGCATGAACGTAGACCACTTTGTAAAACACAGGAATATTTCTAGTACTTATCAACTATTAAAAGACGAAGAACCACAAATATATCCACATGCAAATATTTGCTCCACAAACACCAATACAAAAGCCACAAAAGCATCGCAACGAACACTCTGTAATCAATAGAAATGTATTACTTAACCGCTTTCAAATTTAATAGATAGTATTTTATAACCGAATAATCATATTCAATTTCTATATCAATACTAATTTAAAAAGTAAGCAGGAATTTGATTTTCTTTCACGCATTTGTTGTTTACATTTTTCCGCTTTTATTAAATCACAGAATCCGAATTTAAAAAAAAAGAGTATATATTTCTTTATTATTTCTCTCTTGTTTAGAAAATCATTCTTAAAAACATAGTTGTTGAATAATTAAGACAATATCAATAATTTAAAATGATTTTTAAATTGTTTATAGGCAAATACATTATTATTATTATTATTATTATTATTATTTTAATTTTGGTCATGTTTTTCAGAGTACGATTGGTGTCTTTTTGATAACATCAAAGATATTTACATATTTCAGGTTTATGAACTATTTTATCAATTTTTAATCGTAATACAATTACAATTAAAGATTTTGTTTAATTAACTTAATTGTTGATCATTAAATAAAATCGAGTCAAAATACTTATTTCCTTTGGCACTTCTTTGAAAGAGCTCTTTAAAATTTTGCTTTTCAAACAGAAAAAGTAGAATATTTTGACAAGATAATTTATATTTTCATTGTATTATTATTAAACAATGTATGTTTAATAAATTAAATATTTATAGGCGATATCCCAATACACGTCTATCATTCGGTAGAATTCAATTTTTCGAGCTATACCCTTTAATTATCCGGTTAACATTTTACTGAAAATCAACAGGTGTAATTTTTAAAGACGTCTTCATCGCAACAATACATTTAAGGCATGCATTTCTAGATCACTATACGGTTTTTGCCACAGCCTGTATCTTCACATATCTTACCCAAAACAGAAGATGGCGTGTGGACGATTTCTCGGGTGGTTTTAACAGCTCTTGCAAGAAAAACAGCACTCACAGACGATGAGAGAGGGTTGCTCTATCCCTCAACTCCCCTCCAAGCACGGAAAATGGCGCCAAGAAAGTTGATAATGGGTACTCCTTTCGCCAAGCTGTTCAAAAACTGTTCTTTGCGTGAGCGGCGGCAAGGGAAGATATTATATAACTAATATCCATTCCTTGAATTTTGAAAGTTAATTAATTTCTTTCCCCCTTTTTTTTTATCTCTGTTGAATTAGAAAAAAAAAAAAAAAAAACTGTAAAGGATATTAATAACTAGTAATCTATACTCCTATTATAAAGAGGAAAAAATTGTTTATTTGTCGGAGGTAAGCTCCGGAACTACCGAACCGATTCCAAAAGTAATGGTATCAAAATGATGGTGTCAGTCCAACTTAGAACATAGGCTATATCTTATATTGGTGCCACTACTCCAAAGGGGGTGTAGGAGCAAAAAACGTTCTAAAAATGCGATTTTAGCGTACTGAAGGGCCTAGAAATATGAAATTTTGAATATTAGTTACTTATAAGATATAAATGATGTCTAAGAACAGTTCTTAAACAATTCAAAATTTAAAAGGTGTGAAAATGCACAAAAAGCGTTCTAAAAAACGTTCTAAATGGTAGTTTCTACACAATCTCAGGAAATACCAAACCGATTTTAAAAATATTGGTGTTAAAATTATGGTGGCAACGCTTGCTCCAAGATAGGCTATGTTTTATGTCGGTGCCACTACCCCCAAAAGGGGTGTAGGAGCGAAAAGCGTTCTAAAAATGCGATTTTAGCGTTACTGAAGGGCCTAGAAATATGAAATTTGAAATATTGGCTACTTATTAGATAAATAGGATTTCTAAGAACAGTTCTTCAACAATTCGAAATTTAAAAGGGGTGAAAATGCACAAAAAGCGTTCTAAAAAACATTCTAAATGGTAGTTTCTACACAATCTCAGGAAACACCAAACCGATTTAAAAAATATTGGTGTTAAAATGATGGTGACAACGCTTGCTACAAGATAGGCTTTGTTTTATGTCGGTGCCACTATCCCAAAGGGGGTGCAGGAGCAAAAAACGTTCTAAAAATGCGATTTATGTGTTACTAAAGGGCCTAGAAATATGAAATTTGAAATATTAGTTATTTATTAGATATAAAGGATTTCTAAGAACAGTTCTTAAAGAATTCGAAATTTGAAAGGGGTGAAAAGGCCCGAAAATCGTTCTAAAAAAACGTTCTAAATGGTGGTTTCTACACAATCTCAGGAAATACCAAACCGATTTCAAAAAATAACGGTGTCAAAATAAGGGTGTCAAAATGACGGTGACAACCCTTGCTCCAACATAGGCTATGTTTTATGTCGGTGCCACTACCCGAAAGGGGGTGCAGGAGCAAAAAACGTTCTAAAAATGCAATTTTTGCGTTACCGAAGGGCCTAGAAATATGAAATTTGAAATATTAGATATAAAGGATTTCTAAGAACAGTTCTTAAACAATTCGAAATTTAAAATTGGTGAAAATGCTCGAAAAGCGTTCTAAAAAACGTTCTAATGGTGGTTTCTACACAATCTCAGGAAATACCAAACCGATTTAAAAAATAATGGTGAAAATCCTTGCTCCAATATAGGCTATGTTTTATGTCGGTGCCACTACCCCAAAGGGGCTGCAGGAGAAAAACGTTCTAAATTGCGGTTTTTGCGTGACGGAAGGGCCTTGAACCGTGAAATTTAGAATGGTAGTTAGTTATAAGATATCAATGATCTCTAAGGACATTTCCTAAAAAAATCGAAATTTAAAAGGGGGGTCAAAATGCGCAAAAAGCGTTGTAAAAAAGTTCTAAATTGCAATTTCTATGCAATCTCAGGAAATACTGAACCGATTTCAAATATAATGGTGTTAAAATGTTGGTGACAGATCTTGCTCCAAGATAGGCTATATTTTATATATGTTTCTACTAACCCAGAGGAGATGCAGGAGCAAAATGAGCAAAAAGCGTTCTAAAAACGTTCTAAATGCCGATTTGTCACCAATATCTCAGGAAAAATCAAACTGATTTCAAAAGTAATGTTAAGAAATTGATGCTGACAGCCTCTGCTCTAACATTGACGCTATTTTAAGTCGGTATCACTATCACCCAGACGTTGCAGGAGCAAAAAAGCGTTCCAAATTTCGATTTTTGTGATGGGTAGGGGCTAGCAACTTAAAATTAGGCAAGGTACATATTTATTGCATATAAATGATCTTTAAGAACAGTTTCGAAAAAATTGGAAATTTAAAAAGGGGTGAAAATGCGCGAAAAGCGTTCTAAAAACGTTCTAAATTGCGATTTCTACTCAATCTCAGGAAATTCCAAAGCTGTTTCAAAAGTAATGGTTGCAAATCAATGGTGACAGTTCCTGCTATAACATAGGTTATATTTTATGTTGCTGTCACTACCATCTGAGGGTTTCAAAAGCAAAACATGTTCTAATTTGCATGTTTTGCACAACTGAAGGGTCTAACACTTTGAAGTATGGCATGTTATTTACTTACAAGATGCAACTGCTTTCTATGAACTGTCGAAAGAAAATTTCAAATTTAAAAAGATAAAGTGAGCGAAAAGCGTTATAAATTACAATTTTTATGTAATCTTTTCAAATACCAAACCGATTAAAAAAATAATGATAACAAATTGTTGGTGATAGAACCTGCTCAAACATAAGCTATATTTTATGTCTGTGCCACTACCATCAGAGGGTTGCAGTAGCTAAAAACTTTCTAAATTGCGATTTCTGTGATACTGAAAAGACTAGAAACTTTAAATATGGCATGGTAGTTACTTATAAAATATAAATGCACTCGAAGGACTGTCGAAAATAAATTCGAATTAAAAAGGGGTGACGTGAAGGGGAGGTGCGAAAAGCATTCTAAAAAAGTCCTAAATTACGATTTCTACGCTATTTCAGGAAATATAAACCGAATATAAAAGTAATAGTTGCGAATCAATGGTAACAATGTCTGATCCTACACAGGCTATATTTTATACCGAGGATTCTACCACCTGGGATTCACAGGAACAACAAACGCTCTAAAAAAAGGCCTTTAAAAGCTTTCTAAATTACGTTTCTGTGGAATATTAAAAAATAACAAACCAATTTCAAAATTAATGTTGGCAAATTAATGGTGACAGTTCCTATTTCAAAATAGTACTTTATGTTGAGAGAGATGGTAGGACTTTTAATTTGACATGATGGTTAATTTTAAGATGTAAGAAGATGGTTTCTAAAAAATTCAAAACTTCAAATGAATACTGAAATGAGCGTATTAATTGAGCATAAAAGTTTCAAAATATTTTCTAAATTATTATTTATTTAGTTTTACTTCGTTTTATTAATTTAAGTCTCATTTCTGCCTTATGCAGTGTAACAATGATATTTAATCAAACTGTGTTTTAAATAGTAATTTTTTTAAATTATTCCTAAAAGTAATAAGTACCTTTTAATAAAATAAAATATTACCTTTTAATAAAATAAAAATTTAGTTATTACCTTTTAATAAAAATTAGACATATAAATATCACTTGGCATATTTCAAATATTACGCGAGCAAAGCCGCGGGGTTTGCTAGTTTAAAATAATTTAAGACCAAGAGAATAAGAAAGAAAAATCATGCAATAGGCATAAATTATGAAACGCTTTAAATCTCTAGGATATTATTCATTTTTTTTCCATAGAGTGAAATGAAATAGCTAAAAAAAGCAACCTAAAAAAATACATAACCAAGTAAAAATCCATTTTTAGCAATTGCTGTCCATGTACGGTAATGTGTGCGCTTTTGCGAAACCCAGTATGTGATCTATAGAATTTATAAAAAAAAAAAAACCTAATACGCAAAATTGCATCATCATAAAATTGCATACAACTGAAGAAAACGTTCTTCCAGCACTTATCGATCTTAGTCAATTATTTAACCGAATTATTTTGTGTGTCTCTGTAAATGATGAATAAATGGTATGCGCTCTATAATCAATAAAAAACATGCAGCGCGCTTCAGTGATTACATAATATTTGAAGTGTAATATCATTAAAATGTGCCGCCGACGATTTTTCGCCTTAGATCATAATGTAATGGTATACATTTGTACGTCCTTGTAAACTAACTATAAATGCTATTTATTCTAAACTCCTGAGAAAACTTGTTGTAGCCCATCTCGATGATTTATATCCATCTCATTATGTTCGAAATACTGTAACATCAATGAAATGCACCGCGAACAATTTTTTCCCCACAGACCGTAATGTAATGGAATTCTTTTGTGTGTTAAGGAACTATAAATTGTACACGAGTCATTTTCAATACAAAAAATTCTAATATAAACCCCACTAACTTATAAAATTTTCATGACAATCCAAGTATGTTTACGAAAGTTATCCCACTGACCGGCAGACAGACAAACCGCATTCATAAACACTTTTCAATTATGTTGGAAAGTGTTGAGAAAGAAATAATAATACTCCATGAGAGGGCTAGAGTCCCCCTGAACCCTGAACACTTTGTGAAAGACAATATTTAGTTCTGATTTCCTTTTACGTTCATATATTAATAATTGAGAGATTTTGTTTTTATTCAGTATTTTGATAAAAAGCCGGCAGAGGCTTACTTTTGTAATTGCAGTTATTTCTTACTTGTTACATTTGTCTCTTGCTTTTTATTGATATGCCATACAATTGTCTTACATGAGGGTTTTGATAAAAAAAGAAAAATTTCGTTTAGTTTATTTCAAGTGTATAGTCTTCATTTTACAAAACGCGGCCCAGATTTTGTACTTCTGGCATTTCTATTCAAAAATCTTGCCTCTCCCTGGATTTCGTGCTTCTGTGAAGTTCAGCATTTTCAGACTATCTGATAGATCTATCCTTATCTGATACAAGGAATTTTGCGTTGTAAAAGAATAGAAGAGAAGGGAAAGTCTCTTCTATTATGATAAAATTTCTTACGATTATTCTTTTATAACATATTATCAATTTTGTGTATTCTCCGTATAGGCGTAATCAAGGGGGGGGGGGGGGGTTAACTATATTTTTAATTCATGCGAAATAAAGTGTGATGACTTTTTGAATTATAAGATATTATTTAATACCAGCTGACTCTCCGGTATCAGAAAATCGCCCCAAAAAAGTTAATGCCCAAAATAAAACCACCATTATTTGAAAAGCGGGAAAAAAAAATAAAAGTACTTATCAAAAGGCAAAAACGCATCCTGACACGAAGGGACTGTTTTAAAAATATGTCTCATTTATGAAGAATATTTCTATTGAAGATATTATTGAAAAAAAAATCTCTATTGATTCTCGGATAATGTTACGCAGTGAAAATATATGCAATGATTCAGCCTCCATGGAGCTTCCTATAATTTGGAAAGAAGTGCTGTGCGGAATAATGAAATAATAGTATAAAATAATTCACGTTCACTAATATCCATTTTTAATATTGCAGTTGATTTCATTATGCGTGAGTTCGCATCATTTTACTAGTTTTCAATAAAATAAAAAAAAATTGCGAAAATATTTGTATCATTATTGTTGGAAAACGTCACAGTGTAAGTAATTTTATGTCCAACATCACTTCGCTTGTGAAATGACAATTTCCTCGTGATATATGCAACGCGTTTCTTTTAGTTGTGAAATATGTTCCAAGATGGCGACACTTCCCTGAGTTATCGTAGCGTAAGGTCACAAACTAAAGAAGGATTGTGTAAAAGACTTGTGTTTCGAAAAGGCGTCAACAGATCGCAGCACCACAGAAATTTTCTGATAGACTGATTTTAAATAGAACCTTTTTGCTTATTAAGCAGACTGTATTGTTTCAAGTTTTTTTTTTACTCTGTTTTAACTCTTGTGGGCCCCTTTTACTTCCTTACTTCTAGGCCCGATTTCGTGAGGCCAAGACGCACGGTTTTTTCGTGCGTTAACTCTTTGTTCAATGGAAGACTTGCATCTCCTACTGGATTTCAATGTTACTACTTTTATAGTACCCATATTTAACCCTTTTATTTTATTCTTTTTTAGTGTGTGTGTGTGTTCATCCATGTAACCCAGAATTCGTCGTGCATTAAATAGTTTTTTCTCTACAAGTGCATCCGCATCATTCTAAGAAGATATTTTTCACGATTTATAACATCTACTCAATAAATAAAAAAATATAGGTTGTTTTCACATGAAGGAAACCAGCGTATGTCTGCTTTACCAGAAAGGTAAGAAAATAAATTTCTATCTTTCATTATTAATGAAAAAACTTTTGGTATAACAATTTTATATTTATACTGGGTCTTTAGCTTCACGCTAATCGCGAACTCACCCCTTCTAGATATTTTAATAGATTATGAGGGCTGAGTTGAAGGGGAAAGTAAATAAATAAATAAATTAAAAAAAAACCCAGTAATAAAAATTTGTTTATCTGATTGTGATAAAATGATGAACAAGATGCACATATGAGATATGAAATATTGAAATATATACATGAAAATAAAAATAAATGTGCATGAATAAATAACGATATATATAATATCGCAAAAAGAGTATTATTGTGAACGAATATTGATTGATTATTGTGAATAACTGATCATTTTATTTATATTTATGAATATATTCTAAGAAATTATTTTAAGAAAGTCACAAACTTCTTATAGTAAATATATTTGTTATCAAAGAATTTATAAAACTTGAATAACACGCTATGTCTGCCACAAAAGAAATTACGGCAGTAGAGAAACTAAATGATAATAATTACAATCATTGGTGTTTCAAATTAGAAAATCTGTTAATTAAAGACGACTTATTCAAATATATAACAGAATCTCCACCTGCCACACCCGATGATACATATACTAAAAACGCGGCTAAGGCGAAAGCCATAATTTGTTTGTGCATTGAAAATACACAAATCGTGCACATAAGACATTTGACATCTCCCAAAGAAATTTGGGAAAGATTAAAAAGTGTTCACCAAAGGGCGAATTTATCATCCAAATTATTCCTTTTGAGGAAACTATATTCGCAAAGGCTCAATGAGGGCGGAGACTTAAATCTACATATCAACAATATTTTAACTATCCGCGACAAACTCGCTGCCATTGGAGAGCTCATAAATGATTCGCACATCGTGGCTCTTATGCTTTGCAGCTTGCCTCAGTCATATGCTCCTCTTATAACGAGCATGGAGGCTAGAGACGAAAAGGATCTAGACCTCGAGTTTGTGAAAAACAAACTCATCGACGAGTACTCTCATCGAATCGAATACAAAAACACCAGCACACGACCAAGGGACACAGCATATAAAATAATAAATAAAGGAAACAAAAAATATTGCAGCTTCTGTCAACGAGATGGGCACGCTCGTTCAGAATGTTACAAATTGAAAAACAAACAGAAAAACAATTACCAAAGAAGTGAAAATTATAACAGTAATAAATTTAACAACCATGCCAACTTTAAAGCCAATTCGGTAAACCCCAAAAATCAACACAATGGTAGTAAAACAGACTCCTCGAATTTTTGCTTTAACAGCAAATCAAATATAGAGGATGAGGTCAACCAATCGATCATTCCTCTCTTCCCAGTGGAAAACAATTTTGAAATTGAGTCAGTAAAAATTAACCAAACACAAACAACAGATCCAAACACATATATCATTGACTCGGGTTGCACCTGGCACGTTGCATCAGCAAAAACAAATTTTGCTACATTCACAGCCGGGAATTTTGGGAATATAACAATCGCTAATGGAAAAAGGCTTAATTCGGAAGGTATGGGCGACGTAAAAATAAAAACAGACAAAAACCACTACATTACACTAAGAAACGTCTTATACTGTCCAGAACTAAAGGGCAATTTATTGTCAGTTAAGAAAGCCACTGAAAATAATATAAAGGTAATTTTCGAGAAAAATGCATGTTTATTTGTCAAAGATGATAATATAATCTTGACAGCTAAATTAAATGATAATCTCTACGTATTAAACCCTGAAGATGATTACGGCTATACTATAAGTACTCAAACTTTCTGTAACAATACAAATTGTATTTCATTGTGGCACCGAAGACTCGGACACAAAAATTTTGATGATATTAAATACCTTGTTAATCATGAATTAGCCAATGGGATAACAATTAACAAATGTAAACATGACACGCGATGCACCAAGTGCATTGAAGGAAAACTTTCCGCTCTGCCCTACCCTAAAGTAGCCACAAACAGAAGCAAAGACATCGGTACCCTCGCACATTCCGATATATGTGGCCCCATGAATACTGAAACGATAGGAGGGAAAAGGTACTTTATAACATTCACGGATGATTATAGCAGGTACACAATAACATACTTAATCGCGCATAAATCGGAAGCCGTTATCAAACTGAAAGAATACATAGCGCTAACAAAAAATAAATTTGGCAAGTTGATAAAGGCAATCAGGTCCGATAACGCAAAAGAGTATATCAGTGACGAATTTGAAAACTGCCTGATAGAAAACGGGATAGAGCGTCAATTGAGTGTTCCCTATTCTAGCCCACAGAACGGTGTTTCAGAAAGAAAGAATAGAACGATAGTGGAAATGGCTAGAACCATGTTGTCGGACGCCAAGTTACCTAAGCAATTCTGGGGGGAAACTGTCATGTCCGCCACCTACCTCATCAACCGTCTACCAACAAAGGCTAACAAAAATAACATGACACCCTATGAACTTTGGCATAAAAGAAAACCCGATCTCTCGAACATCAAAACATTCGGATGTAAGGCATTTGCCTATGTCGACAAACCTAAAAGAAATAAATTAGATGAGAAAGCCATCGAGGGAATAATGTTGGGATATGATTTCAGAAGCAAGGGCTATAGGATATATACGGGTGAAAATAAAATTATGATATCTAGAACCGTAAAATTCTTCGAAGAAGGTATAAAAGATGGGGAAATTATACCCGCCAAAGAAAATCAAAACATCGAACAAACTCCCGCAGATAATATTGAAATTGATCTAGAAGAGCGCGACGATGATCAGAATAACACCCCGACCGACACATCCCTTGAGCCGAGAAGATCGCAGAGACAAAATCGTGGTGTACCACCTAACCGTTATGGAATAAGCGCAAACCTGTGTCACATTCAGGAGCCAAAGTCATGGACAGACCTACAAAATATCAATGACGCAGAAACTAAAGATAAATGGCTAAAAGCCACTAGTGAGGAAATAGATTCTCTGAAGCAAAATAATACTTGGAGATTAATAAAACCTATCCCGGCAAAACGCGTCATAGGTTGTAGGTGGACGTTTAAGGCAAAAAGGGGAGCCAACGGGTCTATAGAGCGATATAAAGCCAGATTGGTCGCTAAGGGATATGCTCAAAAATATGGAAGCGATTTCGACGAGACCTACGCACCCGTTGTAGCGCATACCACCCTACGAGCATTCTTAAACGCAGCGGTGTACAAAGATCTTAAAATAACTCACCTAGATGTCAAAACTGCTTTCTTACATGGCGATTTAGAAGAGGAGGTTTATATGCATCAGCCAGAGGGATACATAACAAAAGGGGAAGAAGATAAAGTGTGTAGTTTAAACAAAGCTATTTACGGCCTTAAGCAGGCAGCTAGGGCGTGGAACCAAAAAATAAGTAAATCTCTAAAAGAACTAAATTTCGTTGAATGCGCGTCAGACAAATGTCTGTACAAAAGAGTCCAAGATGGAAAAATCGCATACATAATAGTGTATGTTGATGACATCTTAGTCGCAGGAGACAAAACAAACACACACGAAATATACACTGAATTATCAAAGCAATACGAAATCAAAAATTTGGGTCAAGTAACACAATATTTAGGCATAAACATAAAGGAAAAAGCAAACGGTAATCTAGAATTAGACCAGGAACACAAAATAATACAAATCGCAGAAAAATTCAATTTGTTAAATGGTAAGCCTACGTATACACCCATGAATACTAACTACTTTAATCTAGATCCAAACGGGAAACTAATGGGAGATAACGTAAAATTTAGACAGGCTATAGGAGGGCTTCTATACATTGCAACTTTAACTAGACCCGACATAGCATCAGTCGTTAACATCCTGGGAAGAAGGAATGAATCCCCAAGGGAAGTCGATTGGCAAGCTATCGAGAAATTAATTAGATATCTGCTTACTACCAAAGATCTTAAATTCGTCATAGATAAAACAAAACCTCCAATCCTAACGGCATATAGCGATGCCGATTGGGGAAACGACAGAATAGACAGGAAATCAACCACTGGAAACTTGTTCAAATTAGGAAATAATATATTGGCATGGTCATCGAGGAAGCAGAGTTGCACAGCACTCTCGTCCACGGAAGCTGAATATATCGCTGCCTCTAATGCAGGTCAAGAGATTTCGTGGTTGTTAGACCTATTAAATGACCTCGAACTTTGTCAACAACTACCCGTAACGTTGTACGAAGATAACTTATCAGCCATAAGATTGACCGAAAACGAAAAGGCACAGACAAGGACTAAACACGTGGAAGTTAAGTATCACCACATCAGACATCTATGCCAGAATGGTATAATCAAAATAACTTATTGCCCATCGAAGTTAATGCTGGCAGACGTGCTCACCAAGCCGTTGCCTAAGCCTCATTTCGAGTGTTTGAGAAACAAGTTAAACATTCTACGCTCGTCGGTTTGACATAAAAAGCGGGGGTGTTGGAAAACGTCACAGTGTAAGTAATTTTATGTCCAACATCACTTCGCTTGTGAAATGACAATTTCCTCGTGATATATGCAACGCGTTTCTTTTAGTTGTGAAATATGTTCCAAGATGGCGACACTTCCCTGAGTTATCGTAGCGTAAGGTCACAAACTAAAGAAGGATTGTGTAAAAGACTTGTGTTTCGAAAAGGCGTCAACAGATCGCAGCACCACAGAAATTTTCTGATAGACTGATTTTAAATAGAACCTTTTTGCTTATTAAGCAGACTGTATTGTTTCAAGTTTTTTTTTTTACTCTGTTTTAACTCTTGTGGGCCCCTTTTACTTCCTTACTTCTAGGCCCGATTTCGTGAGGCCAAGACGCACGGTTTTTTCGTGCGTTAACTCTTTGTTCAATGGAAGACTTGCATCTCCTACTGGATTTCAATGTTACTACTTTTATAGTACCCATATTTAACCCTTTTATTTTATTCTTTTTTAGTGTGTGTGTGTGTTCATCCATGTAACCCAGAATTCGTCGTGCATTAAATAGTTTTTTCTCTACAAGTGCATCCGCATCATTCTAAGAAGATATTTTTCACGATTTATAACATCTACTCAATAAATAAAAAAATATAGGTTGTTTTCACATGAAGGAAACCAGCGTATGTCTGCTTTACCAGAAAGGTAAGAAAATAAATTTCTATCTTTCATTATTAATGAAAAAACTTTTGGTATAACAATTTTATATTTATACTGGGTCTTTAGCTTCACGCTAATCGCGAACTCACCCCTTCTAGATATTTTAATAATTATCGATCTTGAAAATGTTGCCGTAAGCAATGAAACATGTCGATCTGAACAAATAAAGGAAGTTATTTGTTTTTAAGTGTATTTTTATCCCTTTTAGCAAATGTTAAGTTAGTTTGGTGTATCAAGGGATTTTAATATATAATTTTATAATTCTTCTCTTTAAAATCTGTTTGCTTCAGTGTTTATCAATCATTTCTCTATAAAGCAACCAGTTTTCATATTTTTATATGTAATAGTTATGATAACATAATCATATAATTGTAAATTAAATTCATTCTAAATTATATACTCTTTTATTCCAAATTTACGATCCCTTTACATTACTAAAATGCATTATTATATACATTATATGTCTAAATTAAAATATCACTATAAATCATTATCAAATTTTCTCATTAAGTTATTTCATAACAATAATAATATCAATAAATAAAGGGAATTATTCAATTCATAATCGCTAACGGTATTTCTGTTAATATAGTAATATACTTTTTAAAATAAACATTAACATATTTTTATCATCCATCTTTATGAGTTGATAATGGTTTCAATTTCTATCTAAATCTGTAACATTGGAAAAATTTTCTTGTTGTATCTCATGCAATCGGTAACTACCTATCTATGCTCTCAAAGATTTAGGTACGTATAATAAAAAATCTCATAACTCACTCAAAAGTAACAATTTTCAATCATTAGATATAAATAAGTTTATTAATAATTTCTTTCTGACTCTATTTAATTGATTTGATGTCTGATTGTCATGGCTACAGCGTCTAGAATATATAGTGTGGAAATCTGCTATACAAACAGCGCTAAAAACTTGTATCAGTGAAATGTGCAATGATGCTGAAATCCAGGGAGCCGATCGCAGCGACATCTGCGATATATTTTCAAATTTCAAAATAAACATCACATTATTACAGCGTCTAGACCCACGATCGGCAACAGGCGGACCGCGGTCCATATCTGGACGTACTAACATAACGTGCTAAAATAACATTATGTGAATCAATATGTATCCTAAAAAGCGTAAAGTTGACCTTTTCTATTTTATTATGTGTATGTACAATTTTTCAGAACATAATACTTTTGTATGTAGTATTTTTTCAGAACCAATACCTGACTTTTCTGTTTTCTATCATATGTATGTGTATGTAAAAATAAAAATTTTAAAGTAATAAGTACTTATATTACTTATGTGTTTTTTTTTCTGTGTACCTCGATAAAATTTTTCTAAAGTATTCGGACCCCACTTAAAATTACTTGCCGACCCCTGGTCTAGACCAAATCGTCTTGGAGCTTTAGAAAATATTCTGAAGATGTCGCTGTGATCGACTCATAGGATTTCAGCATCGTTTGATATTTAAGGAATCCAATATTTTAGAACTATTTTTAAGTATTACTGAGATAGCCGATTTCCACACTATGTATTCCAGCCGCTGTAGCCATGACAGTAAATGACGCCTGATGCAAAATCTGCAAAATTCAAATTACCTCATTAGCTCGAATGCAACGTACTTTTTGAACTCACCATGACTGTGTTAGATAAAACTTTGGCATTAAAAATGAAGGTGTTGCGAAGCTGTTGTAATCAACAACATGTAAATCTTAACTCCTCCCCAACGTGGGGATAAAGCTTGTGTATCGATGATCCTGGTTGTGTTGTCTTTTAAATGAAGAGAAGCATCTCAGGAAATCTCAATGCCTTTTATTACCAACTTTCACGGCCACAAGATTAATAAATCATAGTAAACATTAAAATTTTTCATCAGATACATCTAATTGATAATGATGCACAGACAACAACAAATTTCACATGATAATAGTTTTTTTTTTCTTTTTTTTTAAATATAAGCCGAGAAAGAGCCCCGTCATAATAAAATAAATTACGACAAAAAAGCAGCAACAGGAGTTTGAGTTATGTTACTTTTTTTTAGAACAGCGAAATTCCAACAAAGTTTGGTTCTGTTTTTTTAACTGAATATGATTTCATCAAATAAAAATTATTTTTAAATTTATTTTAATTACTACTAAAATAATCTTCGAATTCAAACTGAAAGAACAAGTAAATAAAATATACATGTAATTCAATCACCAGTTGTCTATTTATTTACATCTAACTATATAATCCTATATTTTTTTTATATAATTATTAAAGTTGAGTCTGACATTCACAGTTTGTTAGCAAGTTCCGTTCTAGTACCTAGATGATTATAAACTTTTTTATCTCACAGGCTATCAAACCCCGAGAGCTAATGTGCCCGCAAGTTCTGTATGTGAGGCATTCTCACATAAATTTGACTTTTAAATCCCCGAATAATAATTTTTATTTTAGTACATAGTCTTGTGGGTTTTTTTAAAATTTCTTATACTGGAAAACGCCCCCTTGCATGACTGTATAACAATATTAACGAGATGAATAAGTTTTGGACGATGTTGGGGGTCCAAATATACCACGAAATTCCTTACCGTCGCGTGTCCCTTATGCTGATTTTTAAGTATGGACCTGTCTGTATAAAATTGTTCCAATAAAAGTAATTCGATGTAATTTTTTTCCGAAACTGGGACTATTCTTTTATATAAATATGTAGCAAAAAATTAACCTGCACACATTTTTAGGGTTGTTATTATTATTTTTTTTAACTCTGTCCCTGGTTTTTAGATTCCTTACCGTCCCTCTTCTAAAATTACACAGAAAATCACTTCAGATGCAGCTACAAAATTTTTTCCACCTTTTTTCTCTATAGAAGTATGCTAGAGAAAGAATGGCTAAAATTCTTTGACAGGAAATTTACTGCAGAATTTAAATCAGCATTTAAATATCAATTTCGAGCATCGTGACTTTATTGGTAGTCTTACCGTCCCCAAGGTTTATTCCTGCATGTTATACCAAACTTTTGTACTAAAAATACTACATTGTTATTGTTTCTTATTTGAATGTTCTGTGGGTACTATACAAATTCATTATAAGTCAAAATTTAGAAGAAAATAAAAAGTTTTAGTGTTAAAATGGTAAGGAAAATTTTACTCGCAAGTTTAATTTAAACCTCAGTTAAATTAAAAAAAAATCGTTGCTGCTGACCATTTTTTCTTTATTTTGAATCATTAAGATATTCGCCAATAAATTTAAAACGTCATTTTATTAAGTTTAATTTTACGAGATTTTTATTCCGGAAGGTTAAATTCGTGTGACAATGCCTCATGTACGTATGTATGTACGTAACGTGATAACTCTTGATAGAAATACCGGATTTTCTTCAAATTTTGTAAGTAGGTACATTCTGATAAGGCGCTTCCCTGATTAGTTTTGGTGGTTCATTGATTAGGTATAAAGGGGGGAACGTGGGGGCTAATCCTCCCCCTTAATTTAGATAAATGGGTTTTCCATGCAGAATTTTCAAATTTGGTATACCGGCTTATTCTGATAAGGCGCTTCCCTGATTAAATTTGGAGGTTCATTGGTTAAATATAAAGGGGGAACGGGCGACTAATCCGCCCCTTATTTTATTTACCGTTTTGCTCAAAAAGAGCGAGTTCTATTTTATGAATAACAGACATAACTAAGAGAATAATTCTACAATTAGTTTGAATAGCCTGTGAGTTCAATGCCATCAGTTTAACTGGACACTTTTCTTTTTATTTTATTATATAAATAATGTTTTCATAAATTTTCAGTGATTTTTTTTTTTTAATTTTTATAATGGGGAACTAACTTAACATAATTCATTCAATAAAGGATAAGTAACACTAGCTAAACTTTCTTCTGAAAATTTAAACTGACAGCTAATGGTATAAAACCTTCAGATTTAAACGGGGGGAAAAAAAGATCTTCGCATCAGATTACTTTATTTTCTCCATCTTGCGAATCAGAGAAAATTTGAGATGCCACAGGAGTTTGTCTTTTATTATTAAAAGGTATAAAAAAAAAGATCATCTTCAGAAGCTCGATATTGCTTGAAGTTAATACAATATTTAAAAAACTTGGAGCTGTAAAATTTTTTTCAAATTAAACAATTTTTTAAGAGTAAATTGTTCAAATCTTTTTTTACGTATTTCTTTAAATACTTTTAATGCAAAATAATTAGAATTTAGTTTAACTAAGACATGCTTATTAAGGATTTCCAAAAAATGAATTTTTAACATGAAAAGTAAAAAAAAAAAAAGGAATCCGAATCGACGCATAAAAATCCAAATTCAACACTAAACCGATAAAATTATAGCCAACCCGAACCCGACATGCAAAGAAAAAAAATCAGCAGAAAGCTTATCCGAGAGCCGGGCATTTTTTTTAAATTAACCTTTTTTTAAAAAAACTAAATCGCACCCGATTTAACCCGACTTGGGTCGTGTGCGGGGAAAATCAGGTTACCCAATCCGATCCAGGACTCTACATCCAAGTTAAAATATTGCCCTCAAAGTCAATTAAATTTTGACCACGGTGGGAGGGGGGGGGTGTATGCCCCTCCGGAACCCCTCTAGCTACTCCCTTGCATAAAAGTACTTTTCTAAAAGAAAATAAATTTAAAAAAGAAAAATCCATCTGCAATCTTAATTATGCTAAATTAAATTGTTTCGCAGACAGAATATGTTAATTTTTTAAAAGCACTGGCACATTAAAAACCATTTGGCGCAAAACTCTCCGTATGAGTGTCTTTGGTGAAAACTACATCAGATTTAAAACATCTTATTTAAAGCAAAATTCTTATGGCATCGTTAAAAGATTGCGGAAGACAGTGACAATGTTTACTTAGCCATTTTATAGAAAATTATTTTCAAATGTTTAATTGATCTTATTTAATCAATCGCGAAAACAGACATTGACTGTCACTACAGCAGTTGATTCTTCCCTAAAATTTCCCAATCAACTGAAATCAATGGAAATCCGATTACATAGATCGCCACTAGCCGTTTAATTATATTTCAATCCCCGTTGTTGTCTAAAAAATCTTGGGCCCATCTTAAGTTTTGTATTCATTAATTTTCTAATGTTCGTAACACTTAACTTAGAAATTTCAAATATATTTTTAGATCAAAAGTTTCGAGACGGTCAGTTTTAGATATACCTCTAAGAAGTTTCATTAGTAAAACTTTGCTGCGATAAATAGAAACTCAAAATTAATTAAAAAATATATACACACAC
Source organism: Maratus speciosus (assembly GCA_963932465.1). Taxonomy (NCBI): domain Eukaryota; kingdom Metazoa; phylum Arthropoda; class Arachnida; order Araneae; family Salticidae; genus Maratus; species Maratus speciosus. The sequence continues at coordinate 88,757,801 of OZ010786.1, read as the reverse complement.
ATATATATATATATATGAAAAATTAGTACAATATTCAAAAATAAAATAACCGGTATTCCATCCAAACAATACAACAAATTCAATTAAAGTACTTATTAGCATGTTATTACATTACTTTTAAATGTACTTTCAATTTTGGAACAATTGTGTCCGGTATCCATTGTGTGAACGCTCGAAATCCGCTAATCATCAAGGTGTGTGTTCCTTGGTAATATATCACTATCTTTTTCACAACACTAAATTAAGTTTATTTATGAGAAAACATAAAGACGTGGACGACAACACATTTGACGACACAACTATGTACAGATATTAAATTTCAGGTTTCACATAGAGGCACAACACCTTCGTATTACACTCCAAAACCCCCACTTCACTATATTATTAAATTACTAACTACTAAAATTATAATATTCCGGTGCTCGTAGCACCTGACACTTTCGTTTTATATATTTAAAACTCTCGCCGGCCAAACATGCACGGCCTACGTCTACATTTCTCAAAAACCTCTTCCACTCTGAAAAACAGTGTTCCCCCTCCTGTCCGCACGCCCACGTATCACGTGACATTGGCGCCAACAGAAATTAAAAGAAAAGTTATCCAGACATCTCCAGACATCACACATTGTTTGAAACTCATGGAACTAATCGCCCTCGCATCCGTGTTTTAATCTCGGTTATTTACCACATTTTAAAGCATACAAAACAACACAATTTTAATTTATATCGCAGTTATGTGTAATACACAAATTATGTGGTATTTTCTTGAATAGTTTTCGTAGGTTGGTATAGTACTTAGCTTACACATTTCAAATATTTTTTTAGATCAAAAGTTTCGAACTATTCACTTTATCTTTAAGAAGTTTCATGAGTAAAACATTCTGCTTCTGTGGTATTGCGGCGTGAATAGAAACACTAATTAAACAAGTTGGAAATTGCTCGTCAAACGTGGCAAATGAGGTGCGTTCGTACTATAACAAGTTTTATAATTATTTTTTGCACCCCATATTGTACTGAATGTATAATTTTTTGCACTTCATAAAGTCCATAGTCTTTAACATCATTAAAATGCACTCCCAATAATTTTTTCCCATTCCCCGAACACTTTTGACTGTCCCTGTAATTAAACTATACATCCGATTTTCCTAAAATTTGAAATGGCTTGACAAAATTTTGTAACAATTATATATTTAAAATTTCAGACCATTTGGAAGGCTGTAACATCATTAAAATGCACTTGCAATAATTTTTCCCATTAGCCGTAATGTAAAGAAAAACTTTTGACTGTCCCTGTAATTAAACTATACATCTGATTTTCCTAAAATTTGAAATGGCTCGACAAAATTTTGCAACAATTATATCTTTAAAATTTCAGACCATTCGGAAGGCTGTAACATCATTAAAATGCACTTGCAATAATTTTTCCCATTGGCCGTAATGTAAAGAAAAACTTTTGACTGCCCCTGTAATTAAACTATACATCCGATTTTCATAAAATTTGAAATGGCTCGACAAAATTTTGCAGCAATCTTATATTTCAAATTTCAGACCATTCGGTTGGGTAGTTTTTGCTCTGTTATATGCGGACAGACGGACGGACTGAACGACGACTATAGGTGCTACGTATTTATATAATTACGAACGCACCTAAAAAACAACCGAAAAAGTTATGCAATATTCTAAAATAAAATAATAACCAGAAAAGTTATATAAATATGCAAATGTGAAAAAAAGGTCGAATTTTCTTTTACTATATACAACTTTTCTGTTAACCACTTGGGGACGAGCGTGAAGAATTTCAAGTTATTCCACAATTAAATCACAGTTCACGATTCAAGATATTTTTAAATCATATTTGGGAGAGCTTATTAGATTAAAACTTCACGATTCATGTAAAATCACATTAAAATAATAAAGCATATTTCACAACAGAAAATGGCGCTGGTGTTGTTCAGTATAAGTCCAAGTCAAGCACAGGATAATTAAAAACTTTGTATATTTACACTTATAAATATTTACAGTATATACAACGAAAACATTTGGATACTATTTCTTTAAAAACATGTAAATATTCCACACTGGGAATTCAAAGATTTCTTTTATATATTCAAGAATATTCATTTCTCCCTTTTCGGAAGATCAAGAAATACACAGCCAGCATGCTACTTTCGAGATTCACATTTAAACTGAACTAACAAGAGAAATGCTTTTAAAACAATTAATACTTCAGAAACTATTTCTTCTAATAGAAGACCACGATAAAAAACCTATACGCAGCTTATTTATCTGCTGCGTTCAAGATTCACATTCACAAAACCAACTAAAAAGGAACAAGAAAGAAAAAATGTTTTTTAATATCAATTCTCTCGAAGGCCACGTGATCCTTCGCGGCGCCCGCCTGGCTAAGAGAGGCCCGCGAGAGAAGGTTGCAAAATATTCCACAAACTCCCCCCCGATGAACAAGGGTTCATCAAAATGGGGATTCAAATAATTAAAGTAGAAATAAAAATTATTCTAAAAAATTATCAGTTACACTATACATAAATACAATACAAAATCAAAATATATACTTACATACTGGACTTCAAATAAAATAATAAACAATTTAAAAATTTTTGGGAACAAGTTTCCGCTACTAAAAATAGAAAGAACAATTTAAATCTATACAAATTCTAGAATATTCATCACAAAAAAAAATTAAACTAAAAATTAGAAATATTATCAAACAAGAAACTTTTTTTTTTTTTAAGTGAAAAAAAATAATTTTTTTTTTTAGGTCAATAAACAAGAGAGTTCTTGAGTCTCTAATAATATCAGAGTTTTTTTTTTTTCAGTTCTATTAATAAAAAAGTTCTGAGTTTTTTCACTTCTAAATTTTACACAAGAATTAATAGGTCTTTTAATATAATGTTCATATGCATAAGAATCACATCATGTATTTCAAAATCAGAAGTATTATTCTGGTCCGTGTAGTGAGCAGATTGTAAGTTGAGAGGCACTCATTTTTCAAGCGCTTCCAGAAATGATTCAGAAGAGTCTCACGTAAACGGAAGCATTTCACTAAAGATTCTTTGGTTGCTAGTAAAATCAAATCGTTCACTTTTATGGTAGGTAAACACAAGATATGTTTTAGAGGTGCTCTAACTTGTTCACCAGGGCGTGCGTTAGATTTCTTCCAGATTGCACGTTTGTTTAGGACTGATTTTATGCGCTGTCTAGATTTTGAAATCCAAAACTTTTCACAAGTTTGCACTAATGTTCTGGGCACTTCTGAATGAAAAACTTTTTCATGTGCATCTTTCACGATTAATTCAGTCAATTTATGTTTTGCAGGAATCACATCAGGATGTTTTTCATAAAATGAGGAATCAGACTTTTGTAACCGTCCTCGTAGCAACAGCAAAACATCATCTGACAACATAGGATTTAACTGTAGAAGATTCGATTCTTTAGGGATACTCTTGCTACATTTCAAGTATTTTACAACTTCAGGGAAACTTTCTTCCTGCATTAGCTTAAACCAAAAATTTTCAACAACATGTAAAATTTTCTCAGCTGATAATTCTGAAAAATCTCTTTTCTCTATCTTTAATTTTATATTAGAAATAAATCTAAATAGCCAAGCAGTTACTCGATACAATTTCTTTAGGGAGCTATATTTTTCAAGATTAAAAATAGGAATTTCATCAGCTTTATTTGTTTGAACAACACAAGAAATGGTTGCTGATTTTCGAGACTTCTCTTTAGAAACATCAGGTAATTGTGTAGCAACAATTTTAACACTAGGCCACTGATTTTCAGGCAAGGAAAGAAATTCAGGAACATACACATTAGGGTTCGCATCAGGAAAAATATGTAATTGGAGATGCTCCTTTTCTATGATCGGGTTTCTAAAATACTGCCAGGGAATCTTCAAGTGTGCGAGATACGGGATTTCTGAAAGCCAATTTTGCCAATCATTTTCTAGTTCACCAGAAACAAAAGGGGCAATAAATCCGGCTGAATCAAGGAACATAGTTGCAATTTTCAAAACATTGCGTTTAGTAGAAGAATCATTATTTAATTTTTCTAACAAGGGTCGTAATTCTAGTCCAAATTTATCTTCTGTATTGTTACAGATCAATCCTAAAATTTTCAAGGAAGTATTTGGGGGTTCGAAACTCGAAACAGGAATGTTTTCATCATCTAAAACATTAGAATTCAAGCTAGGGACATGATACAAACATTCGTTTAATGATAGAGAATCACCATATTTGGAAGAAGCATCATAGAATATGCGCATTTTTGTTGTAGTTTTATCGTCACGGATAACAGGTCTGTGTGGCATGTAATAGGAATTATTAGAATGTTTCTCGGTGCACAATTCTATTACACCCTCATTAAACTGCTCTAGCAAAATGGAGTTATATTCTTTAAATAAAGAATCGTTTTTCAAGAATTTATTTTCTAAACTAGAAAACCGCTTCTTTGCTACTTCAAGATTATTTCTAAGTAATTCGCGAGAATCTTTCCACAATAATTTTGCTTCATAACGCCCATTTACGAATTTTAGATTTTCTTTAAATTCTTTTATTACCTCATGATCGGTAATGTTCTTTTCATTGCTTTCAGCAATGCCAATTGATTCAAGATCCCAAAATGCTTTCAGTTGGGTATTTATATTTTCAACTGAAACACGCAAACAAGCTACTTCTTTTTTATTAGACTCTATTTGCCCTTGCACCGTATGACCGAAAATAGTTTCTGCAACGTATAATTCTTTTGTCAATTTTCCCTCGATTCCCTTTAATATTTTCCACAAAAAGTCAGACCCTAGCAAAATATTTATTTCCTGTTCAAGACCTGTATCAGCAGGCTTAAAGCCTCTTGTTCTCATTATGTCTAGAAGTTCTGGTTCTAGTGTTTTCACAGAAGCCCCAGTTATATTATCAACCACAAGAGCTTCGATATTTATCGAGTTAATAGGTTGCACAACACTGGATAATTCTAGAGCAACTACTTCATAACAAGATTCATAAGGGCGTCTCCGCCCAAAAGGATAAACTAATAAATTTTCTCTTCGCAATGGCTTCAATTTTAATTTTTGTACTAGAGATCTCTTCACGAAGCATTTTTCTGAACCGCTGTCACATAAAACGCGAGCCAACAAGCATTCCTTACCAGCAGACACAGAAACTGTACAAGTCTGCAATAATGTAGATTTATTTTGTTTATATTTTTGTTCTGACACCATAGATACAATTGCACCTTCCATTTCTTTTTCAGGATTTTCTTTTGCTGTTTCTTTAAAACAAAACAAAGTACTATGTGTAGTGTTACCACATTTGGAACAAGGGTTAATTTTTGTTCTACAGTTAATTGATAAATGCGACTTAAAAAAGCATTTGTAACAGCGACCTTCTTTCTTTAATTTATATCGTTTTTGTTCGTCAGTGAATTTCGAACAATTTAGTCCTACATGATCAGAAGACTTACAAAATATGCAAAACTGTTTTGTAGATGTATTTAAAGCAGCAGCTGAAGGTATATTTTTCTTTTGCGGAAAATTTTGATATTTACTTGAAGGATTTTCATATTTAGTTTTAGAATTTTCATAAGTCTTGGTTTGGGAATTGTTTACTAAATTAGTAGCTTCACGACATCTTAATTCCGTTTTAATAAAATTTATTAAATCGGTGACTTCACAGTCCTTATCGGGGTCACGTTTTCGATGGAAATCTAGTATCAAATTTTCGGGTAATAATCTCAGTAATAAGGGTAGTAATAAATGGCCATAGGAGCCTGATGTTACTCCTAACGCATCAAGATTTCTCATAGAAGTTTCGATATTATCATACAACTTTCTTAAAGAAATAACATTGTTAGAGGATTTCACTGGTTCAAGATTTAGAATTTTATTCATGTAACAGTTTATGATATTTTCCCGCTTACCATACCTCTCTTCTAACAATTTTAAACAAGTAGAATAATTTTGATCTGTCAGTTCAAAACCAGATACAATATTATATGCAGGACCAGACAACAAGGATTTGAGATATTGGAATTTTTCAATTTTTGATAACGATTCGTTTGAATCTATCGCACTAGTAAATAAATTAAAAAATTCTAAGAACTGGCTTGCATCACCAGAAAATTTTTCTATATTAAGTTTAGGAAGCTTCACTGCCGAAACTGGTTTACTTCCGATTTTTGAACCGTTACTTGATTCTAGTACAACTTTTGGTTCAGTTTCGATTTTACATTTTTTAAGCCTCATCTTAATTTTAAATTTCAAACTGGATATTTTTTCAGAATATTCTTCTACCGATTTTAGTTCTTTTTCATATTCAGTTTTTTCCTGAATTAGCTCATCCATTTCGGAATCTAATTCCTTTAGTTGAGCTTCCTTTTCATTTACGAGCTCTAATGATTCCATTAATGAGTCGCAATCAGTTTTATCAATATCAACAGATAATAATGTATCACATTTTGTGATTAATTTCGTAATGGCTGCACGAACAGTAGCTCTTTTACTTTTTAACTTATCAGGCTTATCCATGTTTAAATTTAAATTCAATGTTCAAAATAAATGATCATGAAAAATGTATATTTTCAAAAAATCAACAGTCATGCAGAATAATAAAGGTATTTCTTACCTTTTTTCCCGGTTGTTGAGGCACCAAAAAACTTGAAGAATTTCAAGTTATTCCACAATTAAATCACAGTTCACGATTCAAGATATTTTTAAATCATATTTGGGAGAGCTTATTAGATTAAAACTTCACGATTCATGTAAAATCACATTAAAATAATAAAGCATATTTCACAACAGAAAATGGCGCTGGTGTTGTTCAGTATAAGTCCAAGTCAAGCACAGGATAATTAAAAACTTTGTATATTTACACTTATAAATATTTACAGTATATACAACGAAAACATTTGGATACTATTTCTTTAAAAACATGTAAATATTCCACACTGGGAATTCAAAGATTTCTTTTATATATTCAAGAATATTCATTTCTCCCTTTTCGGAAGATCAAGAAATACACAGCCAGCATGCTACTTTCGAGATTCACATTTAAACTGAACTAACAAGAGAAATGCTTTTAAAACAATTAATACTTCAGAAACTATTTCTTCTAATAGAAGACCACGATAAAAAACCTATACGCAGCTTATTTATCTGCTGCGTTCAAGATTCACATTCACAAAACCAACTAAAAAGGAACAAGAAAGAAAAAATGTTTTTTAATATCAATTCTCTCGAAGGCCACGTGATCCTTCGCGGCGCCCGCCTGGCTAAGAGAGGCCCGCGAGAGAAGGTTGCAAAATATTCCACAAAACACGTATATGTGCCGCATATAGCGCACAGAATCATTGTTTTTTCTCACCAGTAAAATTTTACTGTAAAATCTTCCTTATTTAATCAGCGCATTTTCTCGATTCAAGACGCAAGTTTCTGTTTATTAAAAAGGATTAAAAATTTCGTAAAAGGCTCCCGTCCCGAAGGGGTTAATAGTTGTATTTTCGACGTTTGAATGGAATCATTTTGAAAATTGAAGATAAAAATTTTTTAGATTATTTTTACTTTCTTCTATCTTTACAAGAAGAAAGTATTGGATTCGTAAAAATTTTCGACTTCCGGTTTACGACGGATTTACACGTTTTAGAGGTCAGAGATTCCAAAAAAATGTCTGTTTACAAAATGTCTGTCTGTGAGTCTGTATGTGACACAAATTTTGTGGGCGCTCTAGCTCAAGAACTAATGCACGGAATTTAATAAAATATTATATTCAAGTAGTTCCTAATACAAATTGGTGCTGATTAGTTTTTGGTGTAAATCGCCCAAAAGGTGGCACTGCTATGCTGCATTTTTCGCGATTTCTGCACTAGCTCTATCTCAAGAACTAATGCATGGATTTTCATCAAACTTCAGATTCAGTTAATCCTTGATATGAATTGGTGCTGGTAACGTTTTGGTGCAAATCGCCCAACAAATGGCGCTGCTATGCCGCATTTTGCAGCATTTACACGATTTTCGTAATAGCTCTATCTGAAGAAATAATGCACGGATTTTCATCAAACTTCAGATTCAGTTAGTACTTGACATAAATTGACGTTTTGCACCTTGTGGTGTAAATCGCTCAACAGGTGACGCTGCAATGCTGAATTTTTTGTGATTTCCGCAATAGCTCTATCTCAAGAACTAATGCTTGGGTTTTCAACGAACTTCAGATTCAGGTATACCTGGATATGAATTAGTGATGTTTATGTTTCGGTGTAAATCGCTCAACAGGTGACGCTACTATGCAGTATTTTTCACGATTTCCACAACAGCTCCATGTCCAGAACTAATGCACGGATTTTCATCAAACTTCAGATTCAGTTAGTCCATGACATGAATTGATGTTTTGTACCTTTTCGTGTAAATCGCTCAACAGGTGGCGCTGCTGTGCTGCATTTTTTGTGATTTCCACAATAGCTCTAGCTCCAGAACTAATGCACGGATTTTCCTCAAACTTCAGATTCCGGTATACCTTAATATGAATTAATGCTGTTTGTGTTTTGGTGCAAATCGCTCAACAGGTGGCGCTGCTATGCTGTATTTTTCAGAATTTCCCCTACAACTGTATCTCAATAACTAATGCACGAATTTTCATCAAACTTCAAATTCAGGTATACTTTGATATGAATTGGTTCTAAATTGATGTAATTTCTTTTACTATTTAAATGATTTAATTGACGTGATTTATATAGAAGAAAGTTTTGTGATGACCACAACATACTAGTTTAATATTGTATGCATTATTATTTTTAAAAGGTTACACTATTAAACTTTTTCTCCCAAACAGAAAATAATGTTGGCAGATTATGGGTTAAGGATTGTTAGTGATTTGCCTCCCTATAGATCATAACGTAATGTAATTTTTTTACGTGTCCCTGCGAACAAACAATAAACGGTATTTACTCTTTACTCAACAGAAAGCATGTTGTAAACCACTGCACTGATGCATAACAATGTCATTATGCTTGAATTACCTTAACGTTATTAAAATGTACCCAAACGATTTCTCTCCGTATTGCTTAATATAACGGAATTATTTTGTGTTTACCTGTAAATGAACTAGCAACGTAAACCAAGGTACTATCAGGTAGATCTCCGCGATCAGACAGCTTTCACCCCGCGGCCAGGTGCAAAACTCGTTAAGGTAGGCATTTTGCCCGGCGGGTAGGGGACTGTTCTGCGGTATAATAAAAATAATAAATGCTATACACTAGGGATGCACAACCTGTGACCCGCGGGCCAAAAGTGGCCCGCGAAGGGTTAACATGTGGCTCGCGAATTTCGCCAATTAATAACTGGAAAGAATTGCAATTTTTGTCCATAGGTCGCAGGAAAAAATAATGAATTTCGTCAGTTTGCGGCGGGAAAAATTGAAAATTTCGTCACTCAGTTTAGAATTGAATTTCGTTGATCGGGTGGGAAAAATAACAAATTTTGTCGATGAAGCTCGGAAAAATCGCGAATTTGGTTGGTCGAATAAAAAAAAATCGCGAATTTTGTCGATGAGGCGCGGAAAAAATGCAAATTTTGCCGATCAGGCACGGAAAATTCGCGGCGAGTTTTGTCCATAGAGCTCAGAAAAATCGCGAATTTTGTTGATCAGATGCGGAAAAATCGCTAATTTCGTTGATCGAGCACGAAAAAGCTGTCAATTGCGTTGATGATGCGCGGAAAGATTGCAAATATTGTTAATGATGCGCGGAAAAATTGCAAATATTGTTGATGATGCGCGGAAAAATTGCAAATATTGTTGATGATGCGCGGAAAAATTGCAAATTTTGTTCATTGGCTGCTCAAAAATCTTGAATTTCGTAAGTCGCGAATTTCGTCAATTTGCCGCGGGAAAAAATCAGTCAATTAAAAAAAATCATCAGTCAATAAAAAATAACGAATTTTGTTGATCGGGTGCGGAAAAGTCAAGAATTTGGTCGATTAAGAGCGGAAAAATTTCAAATTTCGTTGATCGGCTGCGGAAAAATCGCGTGTTTCGTCTGTTTATCGTCTGTTATTTCGTCAATTTGCCTAGAAAGAAATTGCAAGATTCGTCAAAGTCAGTTAAGAATCACACATTTTGTTGATCGGGTGTTTAAAAATCGAAAACTTCGTCGATCAGGCGCAGAAAAAACGCTAATTTCGTCGATCAGGTGTGGATAAATCGTTAATTTCGTCGATCATTCGCGAAAATATCGCAATTTCGTCGATCATTCGCAAAAAAATCACAAATTTCATCGATCGAGCACGGAAAAATAACGAATTTCGTTGGTTTGGCTCTGGCAGGAAAAGTCGCAAATTTCGTTGATCAGGCACGGAAAAATCGAGAATTCTCTCAATGGTGCGCGAAAAAATTTAAAATTTCGTTAATCGGCTGCGAAGAAAGCGCGAGTTTCGTCAGTTTATCGCGAGAAAAAATCGCGAATTTCGTCAACTTGCAAAAAAATGCAAATTTCGTCAGAGCAAATTAAGAATCGCGAATTTCGTTGATCAGGGGCTGAAAAATCGCAAATTTTGTCGATCGGGCACTGAAAAATTGCGAGTTTTGTCGATCGGGCTCCCAGAAATCATGAGTTTCGTCGTTTGGCCACGAAAAGATCGCGAATTTCGTCGATCAGGCGCTGAAAAATAGCGAATTCCATCCATCGGGCGCAGAAAAATCACGAATTTTGTCGATCAAAAGCGGAAAAATTGCGAATTTTGTCAACTGGCCTTGAAAAAATTAAAAATTTTGTCGATCAGCCGCGGAAAAATCGAGGATATCGTTGATCAGGCGTGGAAAAATCGCAAATTTCGTTGATCGGCTCGTCCTCCCCCTTCGTTCATAACGTTCACTTTTTTTGGCATTATCCACTTTCATGCCTGTGTTTGTCTTTTAGCACTTTTAATAAAACAAAATTTACTCCCCCGAATAAAGTCAAGGAATATTATTGCTTCTTCTAAATAACCCTTGCTATATCTCTGTTATATATACAAACGTAAACTGTTGATATATCCTTGCCAACTGAATTGGATATGTTGACTGGGTAGGGAACCTAGAAGGGCAACCCCCCCCCCCCTCTGAAACCGTATTTCTTATCTGATTATAGGCCACAGATCACCTCCCCGAAATAGAATTCTCTCTGTGTTACTGATGTTCCCCTCGACAAACCAGAAATTTTTGTAAGTGGCCCTTCTCTTAAAAAGGTTGTGCACCCCTACTATACATTTTATTTTCAATACCGAACATTCCATTGTGCACCTCAATGACATACTCAAATTACATGACAATCAATATTTAAATGAGTTAGAACACGACCATGCAGACCGATAGATGGCCAGGTAAACGGAAGTCACAAACTCTTTCAACTATGTCGCAAAATATTTAAAATAAATATAAATAGATAACTCGAGGAAAATGTGACAGGTGAGTACCACTAAACGTTCTACTATAGCATTCTAATGTATTAATTTAAAATTCACAGTTGTTATTCTCGTATTTTGTCTAGTGTCTAAGCATAGCGTAACAGTGCCTCCAGTTGGATGTCGGTATTGTTTATGACGGCTGATTATCTACACGAGGGATATAGGCCCGAGGAAGGGTTGCCCTTAGTGGGGCTCTTTCTGAGGGAACCTAACTGCTATTTACGTAAGGCTCGAAAGAAAGCCCGGAAAACTATGTTTCGAACTTGCTCAAAATTCCTCTTCAGTATTGTATAAATGAACACAAATTCCCGTGAGATAACATAAGTCAACTTGCAATTGAGAGTATGTGTCACAAAAATTATACACGGAGGTGGGTATTTGAGTCAGGTTAAAATGGTATATTCAGGTAGAAATGAACTAGTTTCATTGAGTAGGAATTTATACAATTTTAACCTGACTCAAATACCCATTTCCGTGTTTAATAGTTTGCAGCACATGCTCTCAACTGCAAGTTGAAATTATGTTATCTCACGTGAATTTGTGTTTATCTTATACTATAAAACGAGCAAAAATTGTGTATGTATGTGTGTGTGTGCATATGTAAATTTTATCTTAAAAACGGCTCTAACGATTTTGACTAAATTTTGTATTTTACCATTTTCGGGCACGAGAAAACAATTGGACTAGGTCACATGTTCGAGAAAATTCGATTAGTGTGCCATTTTGGAGTCCTAATGGGTCAAACTAATTATAGCTAAAAAAGGCTCAAAGGATTTTAATTAGATATTATATCGAACCGTTTTTGGCCACGAGAAGACTATTGGGCTAGGTCACATGTTTGAGAAATTTCTATTAGTGGATCATATTTGGGTCACTATGGATCAAGCCCATTTTATCTAAAAAACTGTTCTAACGATTTTGACTAAATTTCGTATCCTCTTCTTCAAGAAAATGATCAACAATCTGAGCTCTGTGTGGCTTCACATTATCGTCCATAAACATGCAGTCCGGGGCTACAGCACCCGGAACAATCTCGCATAGGCTTCTAGGACCTCATCCGTAATGCGCGGCGTCCAGTCGTGTGTGTCCCTTTCACTGCATACAACATGAGAACCTCGTTGTTGTGGAGCCGAAGACATCAGTCTTAGACACATCAAGAATGGAGCGCGTTCTTTTCAGTGGTGAGTCGAGATTCACCACGAAAAGTGATTCTCGTCAAATCTTCATCTGGAGAGAATATGGAGCTCGCTATTATTCTTCCTTCGCAAAAGAAATTGACAGATTTGGTGGTAAAGGAAACCTTGTCTGGGGAGGCATAATGTGGGAAGTCGTACACTACTGCACGTCTTCGATGCGGGTACTGTCAACGCACATCCTTTTAGGGATGAAGTCCTTGAATCCTATGTGAGGTTGTTTGTGGTGCTATAGGCTCAATCTTCATATTTATGGACGATAATGCAAAGCTACACAGAGCTCACATTGTTGGTGATTTTCTTGAAGATGAGGATATTCGCCGTATGAAATGGCCCTCGAGGTCTTCGGACCTCAATCCTATTGAAGATGTTTGCGATGGTCTGGAAAGAGCCGTAACCCCATCCGAGGACCCGCCATGTGTTAAAAGTTGGGCTTTTTGAAGAATGGGCTTTGTTGCCACAAACTTTTCTTGACACCCTCATAAACAGTATGAGAGCTCGTTGTGAGGCTTGTATAGCAGGGATTGGTGGTCACACTCCGATAAATGCTTTTCCAGAGATAAATGCTTTATCTCTGATTCATGATTTTTCATTTTTTGATATACTCTGTACCTTAATTCACAATTAAAATCTTTTCCATATTGTTACGTGCCATATTCTTTCTCCTATTGTAATATACTTCTGTGCCAAATTTCGTGGCAACACAGTGAATAGTGCATCAGTTTTCACAGATTTTATGTTTGTGACCTTAATTTTGGACATGAGTGTAATTTTGACCGAGCTATGCTCGGTCATCCCCGCTAGTTTACATTACTAAAGAAGTTTAAGCAAGTTCGAAACGTTTAATGTTATTTTTAAATGATTTTTATGTGTTTTATAACTATTTAATTAAATTGTATTTCTGTATTTGTTTTTAATTAATTACGAACAGACGTGATATTTTTTCACTTTAAATAAAATTATTGTTTGCTCGTTTGTTCATCATTCAAGGTTTGGAGAAAAATGGTTTAAAAGATTTAAAATTTTAATTTCTAATTTTTTTTTTTTTTTATATAAATGAAAAAAGTTTTTATCCAAAGAAAAAAAATACATACATTTTTATTTATATGTAGAAAATTTTATTTTTCTTGCTTAAATTTCTCTTTAATTAATTTAAATTCTCTCTGGTTATTGGAGTAGCCAAATTGATTTCCTACGTTTGCAAGTTATAAACACCAAACAAACGTATCCATTTATTATTTTAGAAATTCTATCTAATTCTATATTCAACTGAATTTTGTTATATCACTGAAATATCAAATTTATAGTAAAAACTAATTTCTTTAAAAGACGCCAGCTCTCACCTCATAATATATTTTAATGTTTCATCAGACATGTTTAATATTTATGAATTTTAAAAACACACATAAATCAAGTAGTAATATTTAAAAATTACCCGTTATAATAACAACAAGTAAACCTTTTTTGCGATTTTAAAATCCAAAACAATTTTAACGCTTTTTACAACTGCAATTTTCAAATTGAAAAAAAGGGAGTTAGATTTTTTGTTCCAAATTCAATAATTTTTCCTACTTTTTAATAATAATTAAAAAATCAATCAATGCACTAAACATAAGCAACAAACTATTCGCAATTAGTGCTAGATTTTGCGTCTAAAAACGAAATATTTGAATTATTTAGTGCCCAGCTGATATTTTTGTATGTTTTAAGTATATAAAATCAACAAATAACTAATATGAAAATATAACTAAATTTGTATTTATAATTATGAAATCAATGTTTTAAAGTATGTTTCAATGCTCTCGTCAAGGTATTTCTTTTTTCTCTTAATTTCTTTGCTTTATTTACTTTGAACAGCAAATGCGAAGACAGACAACCATCTCTTAGACCCAGTTATTACGAAAATGCATATTTCGGTTCATGCTTCATAAATATGTATGTGACAGAAATAAATGGCATCCGGTTCTTACAAAGGTACTAAATAAAGTGTTTTTTTTTCATTGGAGAGTCATGTAATAGATAATAACTGCTAATATCACTTTGTTTTAAGTTCATGCAAAACTCCATAATATTTAAAAGGAAAACTGAAATGGTTTTTGTGTTCTTTTTTAGACAAATGAATTGAGATTAAAGTAAATAGCGTATATTTTTGTAATAAAAAAATGTTTGTCTATTTGTACATTATTTAAATAAAAAATAAATAAAAGCTTTTTTTTTTTTTTGTATAAAAAGTTGCAAAATTTAAATTTTTAAAATGTCAGTTAATTAAATAAGAAATTTCCCAAATCAAAGAAATAAAAAAAAAATACATGTATTTTTAATTACTATACACAGTGAGCTACTTTATATTCAATTTTAATCCTTTTTGCATTATTTTTTAGGTGTGTTCGTAATTATATAAATACGTAGCACCTGTAGTCGTTTTCTGGTCCATCCGTCTTTCTGTCCGTCTGTCCGCATATAACATCTCGAAAACTATCCAACTAACTGGTTTGAAATTTAATATATGTAATTGTTGCATAATTCTGTCGAGTCATTTCAACTTTTATGAAAATTGAATCAATATTTAAAAAATATTAATAAAAGTTTTCTTCATTCTATTAATCCTATCATACGTAATTAATTCAATGATATCCCGTTATAGGTAATGATTCTAGGTTACCAGGGTGATTACGTCCTATTTATGATGGAGTCATAGTATTTCCTTATTACTGAATTTAATATACATAACCGTAATAAATTTTGTATTCATGCATTTTTTGCATAGGAGTGCAACAGCTATTGAACCAAGATCTGAATATTTTTAAAACTAGTTATAGTACGAACGCACCCCTTTTGCAACGTTTGACGTACAATTTCCGACTGGTTTCTGCTACATTTCAAGCACGATGTTAAAACGAAATAAATATTGAGCAAACAGATTTGTTTATGGAAAACTTAAGCTTCAAAGATTATTTTAGAAATTTTACAATACCGCTGAAATATCAGAATTATAAAATTGTAAAATTAATTTCTTATATAATCGTTCACTCACACTACGTAACATTGTTTCATTTATATAGAACCTATATTACAATTTTGTTATCAATCATGCAAGTTTAATATATCTACTCTATATATATAAAATCCTAATGAAACGAATCTATGAAACGGATATATGAAACGACTGAAATGAAACGAATATATGAAACGACTGAAATGAACCGAACTTATGAAACGATTCTTTGAAACGACTGATTAAACAACTGATTATGTTTCACGGCGATTTCTCCTAAAATATGGAATACTTTGCGATGAAATTAACGTCAAAAATCCGTATTGATCCGCAGATCTCAGAGAATTTTTAAATTCGAAATAGTTTTCGAAATATTAATTTTTTTCTAATTTTAAATACTTTTTTTCTAATGATGGCAACTCAAATTTTAATCATAACAGATATTTTTTTTTTCATATTTGAGAAAAGATTATTATTTTAAAATAATTTGGTGACCAGTTTGGCCGTCCTTAAATGTATGTTAAGAAATGTATCATGCTACTTTTATTCATAATTCAATTTACTTGAACAATCTTTCGCCAAATCGAAAGATTCTGATAGAGAAATAAAGAACTCGGTATTTTTATGTTAGCAAGACGCAGGTGATGAATCGCCAAACATTTTCCCCGCCGCATTTTTTTGTATTTCATTAATTTCATTTAAGATATAATCCTTTCATTCATTTTATTTAAAATACAAAACTTTCATTTAAAACTGAAACGTTTAAAATTGATGGCTTTCACTTCTTTCTTTTTTTTTTTTTGAAACAAAACGAAAAGAAAATATTAGGGACAGATGTCATATACGCACCGGGGTACCTAATTGGCGCCAAAATGGCATTATTTTGATTGACATGGTAACCCAGCTATTGTTGTTTATTTAATAATAAATGTTTATTTACTTTTATTTATTTTTTTAAATTATATAAATTATTTTGTTCTATAGTTATTAATTATTTTTTTTGTTATTTCCTTTTGAAAATAATAGAAAATAATTAAAATATACGGTACTACTTAGTTATTCCGTCGACCAATTTCGCCAAATTATACAAATTGACAAAATTTTTATTTTAAATAACGAAAGAACAAATAAATTAGTATAACATTAATAAATATACAAATAAAACGTCGAAATATAAATCACTTGATGACGAAAACGCGTGTAACTTGCTTAAAGTCAAGTGAATGTGACATTTAAGATCAACCATTATTGGCATTTAATCTTATAGTTTGGCGGTAGATTTTTGGTCAATGGCATAACTAAGTAGTACCAAAAATACATATGTAACTGGTATTCGAAAACGAAGTTTTCGCCAAATTTTCGTTGAAAAAGAAAATCACGCCAAACCTGCGGAGCGTATATGACATCTGGCCAAATATTAAATAATACAACAAACCATGACATTTAATTTCAACTTCAAATCAATGTTTTAATTTAACACTTGAAAAAAAAAATGCTGACTGGCGAGTTGAGAAAAACCTATTGGCGACATTTGCACTCGGCTAGCGTAACAGTCCCAAGAATTCTTTGCGACCATGGCAACATTTATGTAGTTTTATTCGAAATTTTTTTTTTTTTTAATCAAAATGGAAAACTTTCGGCACAGATGTCATATACGGCCCCATATTGGCGCGATTTTTTTCTGACACCAATGCCATATACACAACGGGTAATTAACTGGTGCCAAAGTATCGTAATTTTGCTTGATATGGTAAGCCGGATGTTGTTGTTTATGCTGTTGATGCTTTTCCCAAATTGGCGTCGGAAAAAAAGTTGCACCAATATGGGGCGTATATGACATCTGTGACAAACTTCCATATGAAAGGCAAAGGGATCAGATCGTATTTGTTTGCGGCAGTTGATGACTTGAACTATTATAATATAGATAAAATGATGGCGATAGAATAATATTTGGCGACTTATCACCTGTGACTGGCTGACATTAAATTTCCAAAATAGCACCTAGAGTATAAAAAGCGAAGTGGTCCGCACGGAAATGCTGATGATAGTCACATGACTGAGGCTATTGTTATAGAGATTGTTTTAAAATACCGGGAGACAAAGGCAGGGCCGTGCGAAGAGAAAACTGCGCCCGGGGCAGCTTGTCAATTTGGCGACCCCCCCCCCCACCCCACCTCCTTCAAAATTGATAAAGGGCAGAAACAGAAATAAATTATATTGAATAAATATTTTGCGTTTATTTTGGAGCTTTAAAATATTTAATTTTAATTCAGAAATTGCAAACAACTAAATAACAGTAAAGAAAATTGCACTTATTTGTTAATGAGATCATGATGCTTTGCGGAAGATTTTTCTTAACCTTTCTCGCATATTTTTCTAGCCATTTTTAGTTGTTGTTAGTCTTTAAGCTGCAGAAAATGGGTAAAAATCGCTAACAACCAGGTTGGAAACAAATGGTCCCTTCAACCGATAAGTACTAAAAAAGCAAAACAAACAAAAAACTTGCAGAACATAATGTAAAAGATAAAAATAAATTATAATTTCAGTACATTGCTTAAGGAAGATAACTGCAACAATGCTTTAATTAACATAAAATATAATATAATATCAGGCAAATACATTTACTTTCCTTTTATTTTTCTTGCATTTAGGGTAGCAAAATCGTTTATTATTTTATGTGTAAAGATTGCGTCACACTGAATTTTATAGAAAGCAAACTCAGGTTGCTTTTCTCTCGACTCATAATAGATCTTAAGTAGTTTTTTTACTATTTTATTGTTACTGGAATACTTATAAATTATGTACGCTGTCTCCATGTTTTTGTAATTCCTTCTTCCCCTAAGTTAAAATTATGGAGCAACTAAAGAATTTCTAAATGATCCATTTTATAAAAGTTCTTATCTAATGGTAGCAATGTTGCCGTATTTAAAATTTTGCTTACCCCTTTTTGACGCAGTCTGCTGAGGTCGGGATACTTAAGTTTAATTCCAAATTTACGAACGGCACCAAGAATATTTTAGTAAAATTTTGCAATATTAAGTTAACAGATTTTCGATTGATTTTAGATTCGCACCAGCCAGAACTCAAATTCTTGTTAGACATTTCTCAGTTTCGTAAGCCTCCAAATCAGTTGCACGGTTATAGTGTCTCTATGTAACACGAAATCCTTCACTTTCATATAAATTTCCACTTTCATCAGGAGTTTCGTAGTCAAATTGTTCTACAAATTTTATGTTTTCTGCTGGGTTTTTTAAAATAAGGACTCTACGTTTACGGACACAACCAAATCGTCGCTTTCTTGTTAAAAAATTTTCCTCTCTTATTGTCTGAAATGTTTCAATTCTGTTTCAATCAGTTGTGCAATGTTTTGCTAGCGATCAAAACATTGACAGTTTTCTTTTTTCATTTAATTCATGAGAATAATATTAACTTTTTTCTATTTCATTTAAAATGCTGTGTCAAACTACTAGGCTGTAAGTAAAGGAGAATTTACTTATCTGCTTTATTAATCTTTTTGCTCCTGAGTAAGTTTACACATTTTACTTCATTTCTATAAGGTCTTCCAGAGCTTTTAAAATCTGTGGCAATTGTTTGTAAACTGCAGATATAGCTCTGTTTTTTCATGACCACAGAATATCGCAATGTTTCTTTAAATAAACTGATAAGTGGGACAAAAGTATATCCCATCTTTCAGTAGAAGAGAAGAAAAAAAAAACACATTTTATGCAGTTCCGGACATTTTTGGACATACACCAGCAGCAAGAACTCAAAGTTTAAAGAATTGCAGAACATAGTACAAAATAGACGAATTTATTTACTTCGACGATTCGAGCTTACACAACATTATATCGGGAAGCCATATTTGCACCATATCACAACATTGAGCTCTGTAGGGTTGATGTTGGTATTGTTTATGACGGTCGATTATCTACAAGTTGGATATAGTAGGCCGGAGTGGGGTGGGGGTGTCCTCTGTAGGGTTTTTCTAAAGGAACATAACTCGTATGTACGCAATGTTCGAAGAAAACTACGGACAATTTCGAACGATTAGGCTGACGTGCGCGATTGGGTCAAACTCAGCACCTCCCGTCTACCATCTTTGAGAACAGAACCTCTCGTGCATCTGTGAATGTCGAGGTTGTCGGACATTAGCTTATCTTAAATTTCTTGCGCTATTTTTTTTCTTTTTTTTCTTTTGACTTGATATAGTCCAGAAACTTTTCCACGATTGAAAATTTTCCATTTTCGGTATCGTTTAATTTGCGTCATTTGTTCTTTGAGAGGTGTACTCGATTCCAAAACTGTGTTTAAAATTCAATAACTTGCAAATAGTGACAACTATTAAAAGAAATTCTTGCTGGAGAGTTATGTAAGATATCAGAAGCATTTTTACTGCGGTTCTCGATTTTATTTCCAAACAGCAGACATAGGTGGCAAGCAATAAGCTCTCAGTGGTGGTCTAAACTGAAATCCCCTAGCATCATGGCATCATGCGGAGGAAGCATGCTAAATATATTCAGTAGCCCCCTAAAATAAGATTGTATTGGAGAATGAGACATACTCCATATATTTAACCTCCTATTTCCGCATCAGTGTTGGGCTTGATTGAGCACCTATGGCGCTAGACGTTGTCTTCATAGTGCTTGTGTAGTTATATATTGCTGGCATAATTGTCAATTCAGTGTAAACTTGATTGATTTTCACGAATATGGTTTAATAAAGTATACTGCTGTAAGGGATCGTATTGACTGAATTGACTATAAACCTGTTTAATTCTTCAACAAATCATCGATATTTATGTTGTAATGTGAAATTGTAGAACTGCAGTATAATAATTAAAAAATTCATTTGTAACGCGAGCAGCTAAAGGATTTGGTTCTCCCCTCGGGGTTTCACTATCACTCTAAAGCGTAAGCTGAGTTCCCGAGGTGATCATCCCTGCTTGCAGCGCCATCTATAGTTACTATTTGGAAATAAAGCCAGGAAGCGAGGTTAAAAAAAAGACTACTGACATTTTACATTACCTTCCCGTCATTTTTTTAAATAGCCATTTTAAACAGCCATTTAAATAGCCAGTCAGTCCATTTTAGGACACTCGGTATATGGAGTGCGGCGATCGAACGAAATTGAAAAAATAACTTGCTCTATGAAATTCTTCTACAATCATTTTTCTTACTTCTTTGGAAAGAAGGTTCATAATTTCACCCTGAATATAATTCAACATTTATCTTTTTCACTTTTGCTCTTTTCAAATTTTCTGCCCATTACATGATTTAATTTTAAACGTCTCTGAAGTTCCTTTTAGCGAATGTATGTTTTGCTGTGTTCTAGAGCATTTTCATGCTCAATTTTATCACCAGGTTCTTGAGATGTCCGAGTAGGCCATGTGTTTACACAATAATGTTTATCTTTTGCACGACTGTCCCATTTGCAGATAAAGCATGGATATTTACTGTAACCTTGTTGCATTCTCAGCAGAATAGAAATGACTTTCAAGTCAGCACAAATTTTCCACTTAAAATCATTGTATTTCAACACCAGTAATAGCTTCTTCAGGGTATCATATGTTTCTTTTCCCCCTGAAACATATCCTACAGAAAGGGAGTTACATTTATTTTCAATGTGAAGGAGTACTGCTTTTAGACACACCTTAGACGCATCAATAAAAAGTCGCCATTCTTTTGGTTTATGACATAGATCTAAAGATGCCATAAGGCTTGGAATGTTGCTGTAAAAGCATATTTCACCATCTTTTTCATAAAAACGTATGAAGTCTTTATGTCTGTCATGGTATATACAAATACGTACAACACTAGCCAACACATTCCATGCCGGAAGCCTTGATCCTAGAAATTCGGCTTTATTCTTGCTTAACCCCAAATTACGCACAAGACCATTCAACTCTATACTTGTGTTATCATATGTGGCTTCAAATATTTCTGTGGTGGAATGTAATGCATTTCTGTTTCACTTTCATGACTATAAGATAGCATGCATTCTTCATGAACTGAAAGACTGTAGTTTACTGGCGGCTGTGGCACAGGAAGAACGTCACTGTGAGGTACTGGCCTCATAGCAGAATTGATGTTGGGATACTGAATATGCTTCTGCTTCTTAAAATTAATTCCTTTTGCTTTTGAAGTCCTGCAAAAATATCAATCTAAATGATCTCTAGGTTCTCTCCAGATTATTGATATGGCGAAAGGCATTAAAGTCCTCTTTCCCATAAACCACTCTCGATGTCGGGTAGAACAACGCAAACAACAAAAGCGTGGTAACCTGACTGCCAATTTCGCATCCAAAATAATGTTTAACGGCAATTTTAATTAAATAAGTAACGTTTCTTCTGCGAGTAGTGCTCATAAATTCGCCATAAATATAGCAAAAATTATCACTGGAATTAACACACTTACGGGACATTTAAAAAACACCCGTTTATCAGCTTATTAAATGATACAATGATCAATTTTTTAAAAGGACAAAAAAAAAATCTTCATGGCAGCACTATATCTGATGAAACGCATGTTATTGGCGCCTAGACTAATTATAAGTAGCATATATTTGTTCACTTTCAGGATGATTAGACTGTAAAAACAAAGTACAGTAAAATCTCCATAACGGACACTCCCGAATAGCGGACACCTCTATTTAACGGAAAGTTTTCCAATCCACACTCCCAAAGCCAAAATTTTTGCATGTTTAACCTCTAAATAAGGGACATTCCGAATAGCGGACAGTAATTTTCGCGATAAAGGATCAAAATTTATTTTTAACGAGAAAAAGTAAAAAGCCTCTAAATTTATCAAGGCAATGTGTCACAAATTTTGTGATAACTGATAAATGTATGGGGGGGGGGTGGACTGGGGAAAATCCCACCTCCCCTACGTCCGAGAAAGAAAACGTCCCTCCTTGAAAGATTTTGGATTTTCTGTTGATTAATGTCTAGAAGCACAAATTCCTTGATCCGCAGAATTCCCACTTGATAAAGGCGTAATACACAACTTAAAGCCTCTGGTGCAAAAAGCTTTCATTCTTTCAAAGTTAGATTCTATGAATACACATGAGAACGGCCTAAAATTAGTTAATGCTCTTGATGCTATAATTTGGATTTCCTCAGCTGTAAGAAACATAAAACCAGAAAGCGTACGTCAATATTTCAGGAAAGCAGACTTTATATTAAAAGAAAATGAAACACACATTTCCGACACAAATGAAGACTTAATCGAAATAAGAAAATTAATAAAATGTATCAGGAGTGAAGAAACTGCTGGAAATTTCATTAATATTGATGATGAGTTATCTACTGAAGAAGAATCAGTTGATGCGATTATATGCCTTTAGAATTTTCAACAAAAGCTGACTCTATTAGTGATGATGAAACAGATGTTGAAACTCGAGATCAGAAGGATTAAAACTACTGACAGAGTCAAAACTGCACATTGAAAAACGGATTACACGTACTCGCAAGCAAAAGAAACTTTTTTGACAAATTTTTCTCGTAAGAAGTGGATAAATGTATGCACAATTTTATTTCAGTTTCATTGCTTAAATTTGTTTTTAATTTCTGATTAATCATAGGTTTTAGGACCTATAAAAATCAATTTAGGAAACATTAAGCATTTCTTAGCAATTTTTAAATCTCTAAGATTTTCCCAATAGCGGACACCTCCGAATAGCGGACAGTTTCTGCGTTCCTGAGTTGTCCGATATTTAAACGTTTTACTGTATTTTAAAAGACAATAAAATAACATAATGAGATATATTTAGACGCAGATAGCTATGAAAGATATTCATCTTTTTCTGAATATTTTCTAAATTTCCAAGGATATGGTTACTTAAATATGTTAAACATTTCCAAGAAAAAATTTCTTTTTTATTAGTGTAATTGGTGAATAATAACCAGAGAAAACAACATATAGCGATTCCCTTAATTAAGTTATCCAATAAGCCGCAATCACCGTTAATAACCGTTCTCCACTGAGTGTAATTTTCTTGAACGTTACTTTGAAAATTTTTCGTCCTTCTACAATCGCAGATTTCATGTAATCAGAATTTTTCATCCTGTGCTGGACCTTTTTCTAAGAGCAAAGTAATGACCGAATGACTATAAGAATGATCCCATAGTGGAATCAGAATAGGTTAGCAATTCATATTCACTGAGTGTGGGTGGTGACAGAAGCTTTCGTATACGATGTAAATGGGGCTGCAGATTTCAAAAGTTTAAGAAACACAGCAATAAGATATCACAAAAGCATATTATAAAATCATCAAATCTAAAGAACTCAATGAAAAGTAAATGTGAGCTATGCAATAACTTTGAAATGAAACATGTACATACTTTCATTGGGAAAAAAATTCCCGATATGTAAATCTATACATTTTTTTTTTACAAAAAAAAAAATAGGATATCAAAGATTGAAAAAAAAAAAAAAAAAAAAAAAAAAAAAAAAAAACGGAAATTAGTAGTACAAATTTGGCGCCCCTGAATTTCCGCGCCCGGGGCGACCGCCCCCTTCGCCCCCCCTTTCGCACGGTGCTGGACAAAGGCTTTTATACTTAATTTATTTTATTTTAGCTTCTTTTCAAATGTTTAACTGATCCTCTTTAATGACAAACGAAAACAACCATTGGATGTCTTAACAGTAACTGATTCGCCCTTAACTTTTTGCAATCAAAGGGAATTGAATGGAAACCCGTTTACAGGGACACACACAGCACAGCTTTTTTTCAGTATAATTCAATCTTCTCTAATATTTTTAAAACCAGATTTTAAATCTGATTAATTAATCTGATTTTAAAATCAGATTAGCGAGTTTTTAGATTCTGCTGTGTCTGAACAGGGGCGAGCGTAGCTTGCAGGGGGCAGAGCCCCCTAGTATTAATATAAAAACAAGAAAAGCAAATTGGTGAATAATTCAAAAAAATTCTATCATAGCTTGAGTATTGAAATAAAAAATGCTAAACAAATTAATAAATATTTGTTAAAGTATTTGTCATAAGAACAGCTTAAGAATTTAATAAAAAAAATAGATATGAAAAGATAGTATTTGCAATTCGAAATTTAAATCAATACTTTTGAAGCATTTTAAGATATTTCTTTTTATTTAATTTTTTTTTTCTTTTGAAGAGCAATTCGTTTCTTCGGCGGGAGAAAAAAAGAGAAACAACCTTATGTTGCATTCACTTCTTGTGCCTTTAAAGAAATATTTGCTTCAAATCATGCATAATAAATATTTAATTAGAACAAATAAATGACATTCGGTTCTTAAAAATACTGTGAATAAAGGAAACACTTTTTTTTTTTTAAATTTAAGATATATTCAGATGATACACTTTTAAAAATATTCAGAAAAATGTCCATTCATTCAACGGTTTTTATAGAAAACGATTAGATAACCGTAATTAACTGTATTCTGACCAATGAAAACGCTTTATAATATGGTCAAGGAAAGATAATCTTTAACAATAACGAAAAAGCATGCGTCGAGCATAGATTATGAAACAATTTTCGACACAAAATACACAATATGAACTTTAAAACCTCAGAGTTTTACTTAAAAGGCGACAAAGATATATAAAAAAAATAATAATGTTACAAGTTAAAAATATACATGTTATAAAATTGATAAAATGCTCTATAACCTTTTTTAATTAGTATATCTTATTCGCGAACTCAATTTCTATATCTGCCCCATGTCAAATTGCTAATATCCTATAAGAGATATTATCAAGTACAGCCTATTTTCGATAATCATCAGTGGAGCCATATGTTCGCTGTCTTAACAGTTCTCAAACAAAATAATTTCTTGGTTACTCCAAATCCCAATTAAATTCAGAAGGAAATCGCAACACATAGCCCAATTATCAATTATTTATAACTTTTAAGTCTAGAGAGCATGGACACGTATCCTATACTAAAGTGACAGCCAATTACTCAAGATTACTCAGGAGCATCTAATATAAAACCGTCTAAGGCTATAAATTGTAACAAAGTAGTCTTCAAAAGGTAATCTTCTCTTAGAACTAAAAACTCACGCACATTCCTGCGAGCAGCCTTTGTGAACAGATACGTTATTGGGACTGCTCCGATTGACCCCGACGGGTACCGCCTTGGATTTGGATGACTGTGGTCTCCGGATACTCTACGCCCAATAAAGCAATGTATGAACAACTGTGTGTTTTTTATAAGTACGAATGCCTCCAGCCACGACTCCAAAACCTAGTTTATAATATACATTTTATTTAAATTTACTGGTACTTTCGGCCTGCAATCGAAAGTACTAGGAAATTTAAATAAAATGTACATTTTAAACTTGTAACATCTACATTATTATTATCTTTGTCGCCTTTTAAATAAAACGGTGAGCTTTTTAAAATTCATATTGTGTATTTTGTAATTGAACCAAGGTGGAATATTCCTTTTCGTCATGATTTTATTTACAAATTCCAACACTTTGACGAAACTTTACCGTTTTATAAGGTGAAAGGTGACGTCTAAGTCAACAATTTGGAAAACTTGTAACGCAGTTGGAAACCGAATTTTAGGAATTATCTACAGTAGTCGGGAAAATATCCGAATTATTTTCTTTCAGCTCTGTATATGGTCTATATATTTGTACGAGGGTGGTTCAATAATTATTGTCCCGAGTGTTTATAAAATATTTGTACTGCGATGGTTGATGTGGAATATTGAACCCTAATGTCTTAGATCCCTATATGCTCAATTTCAGAACTGTAGCTGCTATATTAACACATTTCTTTCGTTTTTGGTGTGAGAGGTCGCACGTAAGGTGTGTGGGGGGGGGGGGGGAGGGGTGACAGTGAATGAGACGTGGCTACCGTCGTTTGGACTCGGGATCATAGTGATGTAGCCATGTTTCCTCCACTATCACAAATCTATAACAGAACTGATTCAGGTCTGGTTCTATAAGCTCCAAACCAGCCTTTCGCCCCAACCTCCCATTTCAAGCTAGGTGCCATCTCTCACACCTAAAACGAAAAAAAAAATGTGATAATATAGCATCTACAGTTCTGAAATAGAGCATCTAGGCATCTAAGACATCAGGCTTCAATATTCCACATCAACCATCGCAGTACAAATATTGCGATGGGACAATAATTATCGAACTACCCTCGTATATACTACATACATACTATATATGCTAAAATTTAGTTTAGCTCAGAAACGCATGGTACAGTTGTAAATTCCTCTTAAGCAATTTCCGTCACTAAACGGAAATGTACTCGATATCTTTCATGCTGTCCTGTATAGGATCTATAGAATTTATACACACAAAGCAACAGGGAAAATATTAGTTTAATTTAAAAACGCGTATCACAATTGAAAACGAATTTTCAGCAATTATTGTTAATATACAGTCCTGTAACCGAATACTTTTGTGTGTCCGTGTAAATGAAAGATGATTGCTATGTGCTACCTATTCTATAGTAAGCCTCCTGTAGTGCGCCTTACTGAATTTCAATATGTTTGAAATAGTGTCACGTCGTTAAACTAAATCGCAAGTGATTTTTTATCTTAGACCGTAATGTAACAAAATTCTTTTGAGTATCCCTGTAAATGAAGTATAAATGCTATCCACTTCATTTTCAATAATGTACATGCTAGAATATATCTTATTAACATTTATCAATTCTATGAAAATCCAGGTATATTTACGCTAGTTAGAGCACGGACAGACAGACAGGCGAACAAAATTCTTAAACACTTTTCAGCTATGTTGGAAATTGTTAAAAACTGTTGAATGACTGGACAGTTTGCAGCAAATTTTTAACAGTATAGGTTACTAAAATAACCTTGTTATTTTTGTTTTACAAAATTCGATAATTTAAAAGATT
Organism: Maratus speciosus; assembly: GCA_963932465.1. Lineage (NCBI taxonomy): Eukaryota > Metazoa > Arthropoda > Arachnida > Araneae > Salticidae > Maratus > Maratus speciosus. The sequence goes on along the minus strand of OZ010786.1, from coordinate 88,730,315 downwards.
TTTTTTTATATAAATGGATTGAAGTTAAAATAAATAGTATATGTTTTTATGATAAAACAGTTGTTTGCTTGTTTGTATATTACGTAATTTTGTAATAATAAAAATAATTTTAATTTCAAAAACTGAAAATTTTTAATTTTTAATCTTCTCATTTAGTTTATATGAAAATTTCTGTATCCAAAGTAATAAAAGATACATGTGGTTTTTTTCTTAAAGCTTTGTTTTCATTTTTTAATTTTTGATTTAATGCTTACGTTGGATCGTAAGTTTAAAAGTTATAAACAGTCAACAAGAATGTGTTTTTTATTTGAAAATATAAGTGTTTTATAGATTGATTACAATTGAAATTTCATGTAGTAAACTTTAGGTTGGTTGGTTGGTTGTATTTATGACAGCCAATTATCTGCACGAGGGATATGGGCCCAGGGGGGGAGTGCCCTTCGTGGGGGTCTTTCTAGGGGAACCTAACCCGTATTAACGCTTGGAAATCCAAGGTTCGAAGAAAACCACGAAAACTCCGAACGATTAGGCCGACGGGCGCGATTGGGATCGAACCCAGCACCTCCCGTCTACCAGCTTCGAGAGCAGAATCTCTCAGCCACTGGTGGGGCCGTAGTAAACTTTAGGATATGACTGATATATCAAAGATATAAAGTACTGAAGCTGATTTCCCAGGTACTGCAATTCAATGCTACATTTTATTTAGAACCTGTAACATATCCACGATAACCGTGTTATGCTAGATTAATTTAAACACAATTATTCTAATTGGTAAATAAATCATATTAGATGTAAATTTCTAACTGGGCGAAAATTGTCCGGACCAGGATTCGAACCAGTGATTTCCTGGCTGAAGCCGCCAGTGCTCTACCATCTCAGCTGCCCCGGACGAATCTGGTGGAACTTTTTCACCCAGCTAACCTTAATGATTATAGCATCTGGTCTGAAACCTGGTTAAGCTCAACAGAATAAATCACAGGTAATGGAACTCCAGAATTCGCTGGATGCGTAATTACGCTAGATTAATTCTAACACAATTATTCTAATTGGTAAATAAATTATATTAGATGAAAATTTTCAACAAGGCGAAAGATGTCCGGACCAGGATTCGAACCAGGGATCTCCTGGCTGAAGCCGCCAGTGCTCTACCTTCTGAGCTATCCCGGACGAATCTGGTGGAACTTATTTCTTTTCGCCCAGTTGGAAATTTACATCTAATATGATTTTATTTACCAATTAGAATAATTGTGTTAAAATTAATCTAGAGTAATTACGCATCCAGCGATTTCTGGAGTTCCATTACCTGTGATTTATTCTGTTGAGCTGAACCAGGTTTCAGACCAGATGCTATAATAATTAAGATTAGCTGGGTAAAAATGTTCCGCCAGATTCGTCCGGGATTGCTCAGATGGTGGAGCACTGGCGACTTCAGCCAGGAGATCCCTGGTTCGAATCCTGGTCCGGACATTTTTCGCCCAGTTGGAAATTTACATCTAACCGTGTTATGGTTTAAAATTACATTAAAAAATTAATAAATATTTACAAAACATTCTGTCATGATTTTAATTTTTTTTTTTTTTTATTTGCGAAATTGACACTAAAACACTTTAATAAATTTCTTCTAATTGCTATTTTGGCTTTTTAATTTCAGTTATTCCTTTTTATTCGATAATTAGTGTTTTATACTTACTAACGATAATTTAAAAATAATGCACGGTACAAATCAGCAGTAAGGATCAGTAATTACAGTGCTCAATATTGGGAATAAAATTAACTTAATCTTCAGGGTCTCTATGACACTTTTGGATGTTTCAATTATGTAATGTCCAACAAAAATTTTATATGGTAAGGGAAGTACATTTGAAATTAGAATTAGTAAAATAATATTTTTAAAGCATCGTTTAGTATTCTTGTAAATCTGTTGAAATTTATTTTCATTTTATGTTTCTTTCTCCTTAAGAATAGATACACATACACAACCGTCCGTTGGATACACATCTTTCATCACTACGAAAACATTTATTTCAGTTCACGTGTCACAAATATTTATTTAGAACAAATATATGATCCAGTTCTTTAAAAAAATCTAATAAAGGAAAACGTTATTTTTTTTCCTTTTAGAGGCATTTAAGTTACAAGTACTAAAATCGCTTTCCTTAATATCTATGCGACATACAATAGTTTAAAAGGAGATGTGTGTTTTTTGTGTTTGTTTCTTGTACATGTAGATTGGGGTCAAAATAAACAGTATGTACTTTTATATTAAAAAAAAATTGTTTGTATGTACATTATTTAAATTTTGTAAAAGTAAAAAAAAAAAAAAAAATAGATTTAAGAACAGAAATATTTAAATTTCAATTTTTTTGTTTATCAGTTATTTTAGATAAAATTTTCCCAATCCCGAAAAATAAAAAAATACGTGTATTACATTTAAAAACTTTATTTTTGCTTCAATAATTACTGTTTTATTCATTTGACTCACATTGTTGAAAAATAATAAACATTCAACATATAATTACCTAATAATTTTTACAATGTCACTAAAATAACAAAATTATATATATATAAAAACGTTAAACTAATTCCATAATAAATCTTTGATTCTCGCCACGTAATATATTTTTATGTTTCATTGTATACTGAACCTATATATATATATATATATATCGGTTACAGTTTTGTTATGAATCAGATATATTTAACATTTAGGTAGATTTCGTAAGAAATACTACCTATTGCAGTCGTTACCATGGTGCGACTTTTGAAAAATTCCTTCATAACTTTTCATTATATGACCCCAGAAACCCAAAACCACCCCCACCGAAAAAGTTTATATATATATATATATATATATATATATGATTATATAATTTGTACATATATATTATGATAGTTTATGTATATATATATATATATATATATGTTTATATATATATATTAACATGATTCTGATAAAACCAGCTCTTACAGAAAAATGACAGGAAAATTAAAAAAAAAAAAAAATCGTTATAGCAGCTACCAACAATTAAAAAAAAAAACCGCAATAAAATTCTTACCACAACAATTACTTTTCTATTGCAAGATTTCCACGATAAAAAAAAAATCTCTCTATATATATTACGCTATCGTACCTCCATACATGTAACGGGGGTTAGTGTAGGGGGACCCTGTTCCGACTCCAAATGCCACCAAAGTTTGTCGCCAACTTGGCGATATATCGCCAAATTTGGCGACCAAAATGATTCGTCAAAAATGACGCCAACTTGTCGATATTTCTAATATTTCGCCAAATTCCCATTGACTTCCATTGTAAACCAATAGGGTTTACTTGCTTTCAGAAAATCAAAAAATTGAGAAATTTTAACGCAACAAAAACTAATATTGGTACTACTTGGTTATCCCGTCGGTCAAAAATCTATCGCCAAACTATAAGATTAAATGCCAATAATGGTTGATCGTAAATGTCACATTCACTTGACTTTGATACGTCTTCAAGTGATTTTCATTTCGACGTTTTATTTGTATTTTTATCAATGTTATACTAATTTATTTGTTCTTTCGTTATTTAAAATAAAAATTTAACTTTTAACTTCAAAATCTACCTGCGCCTGTAGGCCGAGCGGCAGGGTTTTTTTTTTTTTTAAATATATATGTATGTAAAAAGCATGCAAATTAATTAATATTAAATAAAATATCATAATAAAAATTTAACTATTTAAAAATCCAACATAAATTAATGAATGTTACCAGAAAAAAAAAAAATCTATAGCAACATTTTAACTTTTTAACAAAAAACTGCGATGAAAAGATAACTATATTTGCGTTTAGAATTATTAAACCAATAAATACTTTTAAAGAATTGTTTAATGTTCTTTTAAGATTTTTTTTTTCTTTTAAGAGAAATTCACTTGCTCCAGAAGAGAAAACGGATAAACATAGCCGTATGTTGAATCTACATCTTGCGTCATTATGAAAATATTTATTTCGGCACACGAGTCACATATATTTATTTAGAACAAATGAATATTTATTTTGAACAAATGAATATTTATTTAGAACAAATGAATATTTATGCAATGTTTATGCAAAATTCAATAATTTAAAAACTGAATTTGAATGATTTTGTGTTCTTTTTCATATAGATGGATTGAGGTCAAAATAAATAGTACTTATTGTGACAGTAAACTAAATGTTATCTGGTTTTCATACAGTTTAAATTTTGTAAAATAAATAAATAAAAGTACAAATAGTTTTTAAAAAATAAATAAAAAATTAGAAATACTTAAAAGAAAAGTACAGGGTGACAATTATTTAACTATATGAAATTAAACCGTCATAACTTCTCAACGGTTTGTGCGATGAAGTTCAAACTTCGTGGTTGGCCGCAGGGCATGATGGGAATTAGTATGCGCATGCGCACGCAACTTATTGTTGTCGGCCATTTTGGCGCATTTGGGGCATTTGGGGGACTGAGAATCCGCATTTCGCAACCGAGAAGTCTTTCCACCCTCAACGGGTTACAGTGTGGTCAGGGCCGTGCGAAGAGAAAACTGCGCCCGGGGCAGCGTGTCAATTTGGCGCCCCCCCCCCCCTTCCTTCAAAATTGATAAAGGGCAGAAACAGAAATAAATTATATTGAATAAATATTTTGCGTTTATTTTAGAACTTTAAAAGATTTAATTTTAATTCAGAAATTCCAAACAACTAAATAACTGAAAAGAAAATTGCACTTATTTGTTAATGATATCGTGATGCTTTGCGACAGATTTTTCTTAACCTTTCTCACATATTTTGCTAGCCATTTTTAGTTGTTTTTAGTCTTTAAGCTGCAGAAAATGGGTAAAAATCGCTAACAACCAGATTAGAAACAACCCTTCAACCAATAAGTACTAAAAAAGCAAAACAAACAAAAAACCGGCAGAACATAATGTAAAAGATAAAAATAAATTATAATTTCAGTACATTAATTAAGGAAGATAACTGAAACAATGTTTCAATTAATATAAAATATAATACACTGCTCAAAACAATTAAAGGATATTACAGTTTTAGGTGGATTTTGTATCTGGTAAACTGTTTAACTGATTGATACATGGTCGACAGACATAGTAGGTTATATGAGAATAAATTACACATGTTTGGCAGAAAAAAATGCATTTTATTGCGCATTTGTGTACTAAAGGAAAAAAACACAATTTGTGCATATGAGAAAAAAAGAATAAGAAAAGGTGTTTTCTTCAAAGAAAATCATTTTCAGTAGGGGGTATGGTTTCCACGGGCGGCCAGCAACGTTGAACACCTTTGAGGCATGGACTCAATGAGGCTATTAATGACGAGTTGGGGTATTCTGCCCCACTCTTCCAGAAGAGCTCTTTCCAGTTCTTGGAGAGTTTGTGGGGGTTGTTGGCGGCCAGAAACTCGTCTTCCTAGAGCGTCCCGAACGTGCTCGATTGGATTCATGTCTGGAGAACACGCTCGCCATGCCATTCGAACGATTCCTTCCTCGAAAAGGAAATCCTCCACCAGGTTTGCACGATGTGGCCTGCAGTTATCGTCCATTAAAATGAAGTTATCTCCGATTGCTGCAGCGTAAGGGACTACAATAGGTCTGAGGATCTCATCCTTATATCGGCGACCAGTCAGAGCTCCATCTCGAATGATGTAGAGGTCAGTGCGCCCGTCAATGGAGATGCCACCATACACCAACACTCCTCCACCGCCAAATCTGACACTTTCGTGCACGAACGCAGGATTATTCCTACTGCCACGGTCCCTCCAGATGAAAATACGCCTATTATCCGGATGCACAGAAAAACGGGACTCGTCAGAAAACAGAATATTGCTCCATTCATTTCTCCTCCAGTTGACATGCTCGGTTGCCCACTCCCTGCGGTCGCGACGATGCCTTGATGTTAATCTAACACATACCATCGGTCGGCGAGCATACAGACCTACAGCATGGAGCCGGTTTCGGACAGTCTGAGTTGAAATCGTGGTGCCTGTAGCCGAGCGAAGGTGTTGTTGGAGAAGAGTAGCGTTCATGGTTCGGTGTCTCCGAGCTGTTAACGCTAAATACCGATCTTCATTGGGCGTTGTTGCCCGTCTACGACCTTGCCCTGGTCTTCGGCCTGCACATCCACTCTCCAAAAAACGGTTCCAAATCCTGGAAATGACACTTTGTGACACTCCAATGGCTTGCGCTACTTCGGCTTGAGTTTGGCCCCCTTCTAACCTACCAACAATTCTCAAAGCTTCTGAATCTGTCAAATGACTTCGCTGAGACATCGTACTCATCGAAACAAAGCAATCACTGAATGCCGATCATCCTTGTCTTCATTCTCTTTTATGCAGTTGAAAGTCAAATTTCATTCGCTGCCGCTGAAGCGACGTTTTTGACATCGAACTCAAAATTTGCATACTCCACAGTTTGTAAACCAGAAAAATTTGCATTTGTGATTCTCTTCTTCTATTTTCGGCAAAAAAAATTTCGTTTATATCTTTATTTTATATAAAACTTCAAATATCCTTTAATTGTTTTGAGCAGTGTATAATATCAGGCAAATACATTTACTTCCATTTTATTACTGTCTTCTATCTTTACAAGAAGAAAGTATTGGATTCATGAAAATTTTTAAATTCCGGTTTTCGACGGATATTAGGGGTCAGAGATCCCGAAAAACATGCTTTTACAAAATGTCTGTCTGTCTGTGTGTGTGTGTGACACAAATTTTGTGGGCGCTCTATCTCAAGAACTAATGTACGGAATTTAATAAAAATTGGTATTTAATTAGTCCCTGATACAAATTAATGCTGATTAGTTTTTGGTGCAAATCACTCAACAGGTGGCGCTGCTATACTGCATTATTTACGATTTCCGCAATGGCTCTATCTAAGGAACTAATGCACGGATTTTCGTGAAACTTCAGATTCAGTTAGTCCTTGATATGCCTTGATGCTGATCATGTGTTGGTGTAAACTGCTCAACAGGTGGCTCTGCTATGCTGCCTTATTTACGATTGCCGCAATGGCTCTATCTCAAGAATTAATGCACGGATTTTCATGAAATTTCATATTCAGTTTGTCCTAGATATAACGTGATGCTGATTACGTGTTGGTGTAAATCGCTCAACAGGTGGCGCTGCTGTGCTGCATTTTGCGCCATTCCCGCAATAGCTCTATCTCAAAAACTAATGCACGAATTTTCATCTAACTTCAGATTTAATTAGATTTTAACACAAGTTGTTGCAGATTAGGTTTTGATGTTAATCGTCCAAGAGGTGGCGCTGCTATGCTGGAATTTTCATGATTTTCGCAATAACTCTATCTCAAAAACTAATGCACGGATTTTCCTCAAACTTTCAGTTAGACTTTGACATAAATGGTTGCTTGGTGGTTTTGGAGTAACATAGGTTTTGATGTAAAACACCCAATAGACCGAAACGCTGCTAGGCTGAATTTTGCTGAATTTACACAATTTCAGAGATGACCATATCCTAAGAACCAATGCATGGAATTTCATATCTTTAGAATCCTCATGATGGGCATAGATTGCCGTCTAATTTTGACACTGTGATAGCGAATTTTCAAGTATTAACATGTATGAGATAGAAGAAAGTTTTGGGATTGGTATATCCGACTTGTTTTTCTTGCATTTAGGGTAGCAAAATCGTTTATTATTTTATGTGTAAAGATTGCGACACACTGAATTTTATAGAAAGTAAATTCGGTTGCTTAATCTCTCGACTCATAGTAGATCTTAAGTAGTTTTTTACTATTTTATTGTAACTGAAATACTTATAAATTATGACGCTGTCTCCATGTTTTTGTAATTCCATAAATTAAAATTATGGAGCAACTCAAGGATTTCTAAATGATCCATTTTATAAAAGTTCTTATCTAATGGTAGAAATAAGGTTTTCGAATTTAAAACCTCGCTTAACAATTCAAGTCCATTCAAGTCAGCAATAAAGGGCCAGGTCCAGGCAATATTAACAGATTTTCGATAACTGATTTTAGATTCGCACCAGCCAGAAACTCAAATTCTTGTTATATATTTCTCAGTTTCTTAAACCTCCAGTTCAGTTGCACAGTAAAGTGTCTCTACGTAACACGAAATCCTTCACTTTCATATAACTTTTTTATATTTCCACTTTCATCAGGAGCTTCATAGTCAAATTGTTCTGCGAATTTTACGTTTTCTGTTTTGCTCAAATAAGGACTCTACATTTACGGACATAACCAAATCTTCGCTTTCTTGTTCAAAAATTTCCTCTCTTATTGTCTGAAATGTGTTTTTTAGTGTTTCAATCAGTTTGCTGGGGATCAAAACATTGACATTTTTTTTTCCCGTGAGAATAATATTAACTTTTTCTATTTCATTTAAAATGCTGAGTCAGACTACCAAGCCGTAAATAAAGGGGAATTTTTTTATTTGCTTTATTAAGCTGTTTGCTCCTGAGTAAGTTTACTCATTTTACTTCATTCCTATAAGGTCTTCCTGAGCTTTTAAAATCTGTTGCAATTGTTCGTAAACTGCAGATATAGCTTTATTTTTTCAGGACCATAGAGTATTGCAATGTTTCTTTAAATAAACTGATAAGTGAGACATAAGTATATCCCATCTTTCAGTAGAAAAAAAGAAAAAAAACAAACACATTTTATGCAGTTCCGGACATTTTTGGACATACACCAGCAGCACGAACTCAAAGTTTAGAGAATGTGCATAACATGTAAAAAAATAGACGAATTTATTTACTTCGAGCTTACACAACATTATATTGGGAAGCCATATTTGCACCATATCACAACATTGAGCTCTGAAGGGTTGATATTGGTATTGTTTATGACGGCCGATTACCTACAAGTTGGATATAGTAGGCCCAGTGTTGAATTCAGACACTTTTCTCCGGGAGAGATTTCTGTGGCTCCGGGGGGGGGGGATTATAGAGTTCCGGGGGGTAAATTGTGCTTTTTGACCATTGAAAACACAAAATCTCAAATCTTCCGGGGGGGACATCTCATTCCTCCGGGGGGGGGGATGTTCCCCCAGGTCACCCCTGAAATAAACACTGAGTAGGCCGGAATGGGATGGGAGTGTCCTCTGTAAGGTCTTTCTAAGGGAACCTAACCCGTATTTAGGCAAGGTTCGAAGAAAACTACGGACAATTTGGAACGATTAGGCTGACGTGCGCGATTGGGTCGAACTCAGCACCTCACGTCTACCATCTTTGAGAACAAAACCTCTTGTGCAGCTGTGAATGTCGAGATTGTCGGACATTAGCTTATCTTAAATTTCTTACGCTACTTTTTTTCCTTTTTTCTTTTTTGTTGAGTTGATGTAGTCAAGAAACCTTTCCTCGAATGAAAATTTTCTATTTTCGGTATCGCATACTTTGCGTCATTTGTCCTTTGTGAGGTGTACTAGATTCCTAAACTGGACTGTGTTTAAAATTCAATAACTTGCAAATGGTGACAATTATTAAAAGAAATTCTTACAGGAGAGCTGTGTAAGATATTAGAAGTATTTTTACTGCGATTCTCGGTTTTAGTTCCAAATAGCAGAGATAGGTGGCAAGCAATAAGCACTCAAAGGAGGTCTAAACTGAAATCCCCTAGCATCATGCGAAGGAAGAAGGTTGAATATATAGAATAGGCCCCTAAAAATAAGATTGTATTGGAGAATGAGATCCACTCCATACATTTAACCTCTTCTTTTCGCATCAGTGTTGGGCGATTTCGGTTTTGGCCTTGATTGAGCACCTATGGCGCTAGATGTTGTCTTTATAGTGCTTGTGTGGTTATACATTGCTGGCATAATTGTCAATTCAATATAAACTTCATTGATTTTCACGAATATGGTTTAATAAAGTATACTGCTGTTACCTGAATTTACTATAAACCTGTTTAATTTTTTAACAAATCATCGATATTTATGTTGTAATGGGAAATTGTAAAACTGCAGTATAAGAATTGAAAAAGTCATTTGTAACGCGAGCAGCAAGTGGTCTGCCCCTCGGTATTGCACTATCACTCTAAAGCGTAAGCTGAGTTCCCGAGGTGGGCATCCCTGCTTGCAGCGCTATCTATAGTTGCTATTTGGAACTAAAGCCGGGAATCGAGGTAAAAAAAAATACTGACATTTTACATTACCTTCCCGCAATTTTTTTTTAAAATAGCTGTCACCATTTACAGGTTATTGAAGTTTAAAAACAGTCAATCCATTTTAGGACACTCGGTATATGGAGTGCGATCGAACGAAATTGAAAAATAGCTTGCTCTATTAATTTCTTCGACAATCGTTTATCTTACTTCATTGGCAAGAAGGTTCATAATTTCATCCTGAATATATTTCGCCAATTATCTTTTAAACTTTCAATAATTTTAACTTTTGCTCTTTTCAAATTTGCTGTCGATTACGTGATTTAATTTTAAACGTCTCTCATGTTTCTTTTAGCGAATGCATGCATTCCTGTGTTCTAGAGCATTTTTATGCTCAGGAATTTTAGGATTTAATTTCTTCCACATGAAAAACCCACAATTTGGATTGGCCAACTTTGGAGGGCGATCATGATAATTGGTGTATAATAAACAGAGAAAACAAAATATAGCGATTCCTTAAGTTATCCAATAAGCCGCAATCACTGTTAATAATTTCTCCACTAGGTATAATTTTCTTAAACGTTAGTTTGGAAAATTGTCGTCCTTCTGCAATGGCAGATTTCATGTAATCAGCATTTTCATCCTGTGCTGGACCTGTTTTTAACAGAAAAGTAATGACCGAATGACTAAAAGAATGATCCCATAGTGGAATCAGAATAGGACACAGAAACTTTCGTGTAAAAGGGGCCGCAGAGTGCAAAAGTTCAAGAAACACTGCAATAAAATATCACAAAAGCATATTATAAAATCATTAGATCTAAAGAGCTCAATGAAAAGTAAATGTGAACGACGCAATAACTTGGAAATGCAAAATGTACATACTTCCAATGGGAAAAAAATTCCCGCTATGTAAATACTACATTTAGTTTTACAAAAAAAAAAAAAAAAAAAAAAAATAGAATATCAAAGAGTGAAAAAAAATTTCAATGAAAATGATCGACGACAATAAAAAAAAAAGAAAATTGATAGTACAAATTTGGCGCCCCCTAAATTTCCGCGCCCGGGGCGACCGCCCCCTTCGCCCCCCCTTTCGCACGGTGCTGAGTGTGGTGTGCAATGTCCACGGAGTAATTGGAATAATTGGTCCGATATTCGTTGACGGCACGGTGACTACTGAACGATACGTGAATGTTTTGGAAAATGGTTTCATCCCCCTTCTCCAAAGTGACCCTGATTTCGACAGGATGTGGTTCATGCAAGACGGAGCTCGACCCCATCGGACAAAGAAAGTTTTTGATGTCCTGGAGGAGCACTTTGGGGACCGCATTCTGGCACTGGGCTATCCAGAGGCCACTGGAATGGGACTCGCTTGGCCTCCATATTCTCCGGATCTTAACGCATGTGACTCATTTTTGTGGGGCAACATTAAAGACAATGTGTACAGAAATAACCCCAAAGACATTGCTGAGCTGAAAACTGCCATTCGGGAGGTCATCGACAGCATCGATGTTCCAACACTTCAGCGGGTCATGCAGAATTTTGCTATTCGTCTGCGCCACATCATAGCCAATGATGGCAGCCATATCGAACATGTCATAACCTAAATCCGAATACCTGTAGTGACGTTTACATGCTGAATAATGTTTCTGCACTCAGTAGTTTTTGAATAATTTACGTTTTATTTCATATAGTTAAATAATTGTCACCCTGTAAATATAGTTAACAAAATTCTTTTATGGGCATTGGAAATCATATCAACCATAAAAACCATCAATTCATAATTATAATTCGTGTAGTTAAAAAAAAAATGATCCTCTTAGATATGTTAATTTCGTGTGATCCTCGATTTCTGAAAATTAACCTCTTTGATTTACATTTGATAAAATTCGCGAGCTAGTGAATATATTTAACAAATTGTAATTTTTGATCTGTTTAAGGAGACTCAACACCCCAGCAATTTCGAAATTTCGTAAAAATTTCGATTTTCAGAACTTCATCATATCACATACTATAGAATTTCGACTACATTCTGACAAAATTTCTGACTAATACTACATATAGAACCACAGTTACGGCTTTTTTAAACAAACATCTAATATCATATTCACTCCTCAAAAGAAATGTTTAAATTCATTTGTCCCAGTTCGTGTGTGTCAGATTTTCCATGTTTTCAAAATGATAAGGCTTTTCCTGATATTAATGAAACTGTTTGATTTTTTTCCCTGTTGAACATCGTACTATATATAAGAGATTTAAGGATTATCCGATTTTTAATAATTTGATAACTTAAAAAAAGAATCATATGTACAAAAACATTTGGGTCGATCGGAAAGTCATGTCATGTTGGAAAAATCAATTTGTACCGGAAAATTCTATCATTTAATTATTAGACATATATTCCGATATCTAATGTCTAATATTGTGTCGATCGGAAAGTTGTGTCGTGTTGGAAAAAATCAATTCGTACCGGAAAATTCTGCCCAGTAAATTTATTAGACATTAGATATCGGAATCAATGTCTAATAATCAAATGATAGAATTTTCCGGTACGAATTGATTTTCCCAACACGACACGATTTTCTGATCGACCCAATAATTACCGGGCAGAATTTTCCGGCACGAATTGAACTTCCCAACACGACACGATTTTCCGATCGACCCGATAGTTACCTTTTCTGCTTTTTCCCCACTAGTGTTTGTTTTTCCCTAAAACTATTGTTACAAAAAATCCGATCCTTAAATCTATTCAAAATATCATTAATGACCTGCACAAAAAAATCAACTAAAAAAAAAGTACTAGTAGCGTTTTGAAATAAGTGGTTAAAATTATATATATATTTTTAATTTTGACAAATATATATATATATATATATTAATTTTTTGGGCATAAATTATTTCTATTTAACATTTACATAATAATATACAAAAATACATTTTTTAAGTTGATAATAATTTTTTGTTGTTGCTGTTTTGGGTACCGAGTCCGCTTGATTTTTGAGAAAGGGCAACAATAATTTAAAAAAGCATTATTTAAACAATCTAGTCAGGATTTCTAAATTGTTTTCTCAGCGTAAAATCATAATTGAATTAATGTTAAAATACTAAATGATAAAAGAGTATTTTTTAAAAGAATTACTATTTTTATTATTTTTTTTTATATTTTCTACTTTTTCCTGTTTAAAATATTTTTTTATTGCAGTTTCACAGACAGTTGACCTATTTTGAGGAGCTTCGTTTGGCGTATCCTAAACTTCATGGTTTTTGTAGCTCGTAAATAGTTGTAATCATAATGTGGGCAATTTAATACCCGTGGCTAACGTTAATATGCCTTACAATTAATTTATTAATTTAGAATTAAGTTCTCAAATAATTAAAATGTTGTATTGTTACGAGAAACATACCTGTGTGCATAGTTTTTATAATTCTAGCATATCAGAAAGTGAATGTAATTAAAATAAATACGTTAAAAAATGTAATATGTCAAATGCGTATTCTAATTTAAAATTATGATACACGACATATAACCTGTTTTATTATTATTATTTCTTAGATACTTATAAAAACGTACAGTCGTGGAAAAAAAGTAAACACCCCTTACTAGCGCTGCAAAAAAGTAGAAGTAAGTTACTAATACTACACGATTGGTAATAAAGTCTACTTTTAAATGACGTATATAAAATTTGCTTAGGGGGCCATCTACATATTAAAACGAACCACAACTTTTTTTTTCAATAGCAGTATACAATTCTGACAGCATAAATGAACTCTGCACCCTTCAATTAGTCTAAAAACAAATTTTTATGCAATTCGTACGATAAGTTTCCGAGAAATTAATTATTTTAAAACGAGTGTAATTTAGGGTCTGTATCCAAATTGAAGTTCCGTACTCGATTGTTGACCGAGAGAGCACCCTTCTTGATCAAGGCATCTTAAGCGTCACTCAAGCACTCATTGAAGACTGCTAGATTACAGAATAGCATAAGAAATTTCAAAATATCTAGTCGCTTCTATCATAGACGAAGGCTATGATAGGCCCCTTAAACCATCATTTTACCGTTTTTTAAGCATAATTTGAAAACTACTTGGAAGAAAAAAAAGTGAAATTTTGGATTTCCTTCCATAAAGCAGGATTTAATAAATTTTAATCCATCAAAAAAATTGTAGGTTGCGATTCATAATTTTTTCGAATATTAATTTCATAATTCATATCATAAAATTATAAAAAATGCAAATTCAACGTATTTATGTTTGGGTATTTTAGTATTATTGCTACACAAAAAATTAGCACATTAAGAGTACAATTTCAGGAAATATTAATGAAATTATGAAAATGTAATTTAACATTAAAACCCCTAAATATGGAATATTTATAATTCAAAAACATATCATTCAAATGACTTGAAATTTGGTGTCTAGGCATAGATTGAACCGAAGATTTGAAATATCTTGTTAAAATTGGGTATTGCCATTGAAAAAAAAAGTTTTGGTTCATTTTAACATGTAGATGGCCCCCTAAGCGAATTTTATAGGGTCAGGTGGGGTAAAATGGGTAGTGGGGTAAAACGGGTAGTTAAAAAATACTGTTTAATTTTTTCAATTTTCTTAACATATTTATAGTTTTCAAAAATATATATGATTGCTTGATGTTTAAGCTTTTTTTTCTACTTTATTTTTGTTTTTATAGTTAGTTCTATATGAGTGGCAACAGTAAAACCGTTTGAGGACAATTTCATGCCACATGTGGTCTGATTAAACTTCTTCCCGCAGCTCATAATATTTGATATAAATTCATTTGTTTGATCTCATTTTGTTCATTAAGCACTTCTAATACTTTTCCAAATCAAAAACAAGAAATTGTCTTTTGTTTTTGTTGTCTTATCTTAAATCTTATAAATGGTGTAAAATGGGTATAGTGTTAGGCTTAGCGTTTTTTGTATTTTTAGAGTGTTATATAGAACTTTTCTGAATAAAATTCTTTATTTTACTAGAATTGGAATAGGATAAGTTTTAAAAATACTTTAAAATGTTTATATAATGCACAATGCATTTTTCTCAAGATCAGAAAGTCTTGAAATTCAATGTACATAATTTAGTCAAATCATTGCTCATTTCTAGAAATATATTAAATTTCTATCTGGTGCTGATTGGATTTGAAATTTTAAGAAGAGGTAGTCGAAAGGGTTGGAAAATTGAAAACCAAAATTGTTGATAAAAATAACAGCAGTGTGACTGTTTTTGACACATCCTTGCTTTCTCGACACGTATCAATCTGCCACATCTCCAAATAATCTTCAAAGCTGCAATCAACTTCAAAGCTGAAACATAAGCATGTTCAAGCAAAAGCAGATGAAGTTCTAACAAATAAAGACATTATGAAACAGTTAAAAAATGACTCTGATAACCGGAACACCGAAAAAGTTAAAGTGGACAAGAAGAAGAAAAGTGTTAAATGAGGCTCAAATTAGACTATAATGTGTGGAAGATATCCCCGAAGGAAAAATAAATGCATGATTGAAAGTGCATTATTTTGGAAAGTGCAGTATTTTGGAAAGTGCAGTATTTTGAAAAGTGCAGTATTTTGGAAAAAAGATAAACAAAGAATTCATTGGCAAAACTACTAATATTGAAAAAAATGAAACATTAATATGAAGTAAAATTCTTGGAAAAGTCTAAGATTGGTTGCATTTTATGTTTTCCCTGATGCTGAAGAATCGGGAGTAAGTCCATTCGTTACTCTTGTGACCATTAGAGCAAATCTTCAGAAATCCCTCTTATTATTTTATTATTAAGAGAAAAATTGATATTATTAGTTAAATATCTTTGTGTTTCACTCACATAAAATATATCTAATTTGAAATTAAAAGCATTTTACTTGTCTATATAAAAAATCAAAATTTTGTTACAAATTAGATATATTTTAGGTGAATGGAACACAATAGTATTTAACTGGTTATATCAATTTTATCCTAATTATATTTTATAGTAAAATAATTGGAAGTTTTTCCAAAACTGTGCTATAATGGTAACAAGAGTAACAATGGACATTCTCGCAGATTATATTGAAAAAAAAAAGTACAAAAAAAGCAGGTAATAGAACCATTAAATGAATCAACATTTAATAATCTGGGTCATTATGCTTTTGATAGACTTTTAATACTTATAATATAACAGGGTGAGAATACGAGTTGGAAAAAAGTAGACAGAAAATGTTTTCAACCTAAGCTTGATTCATAGTAAAGTTTCTCATTTATCTATTAACTTAAATTTCATATTAAAATAAAAATGTTGACACTTTTAAGACTTATATAACATTGTTTTCCCACATTACTTCATTATATAATTTCTGGTAAATCTATTTATACAGTATTTATTGTTAAACTTTTATATACCCATTTTCACCTGCATGGGGTAAAATGGGTATAGTAAACATATATCTATTAAAAGTCTTGTTGTAGACAAACTTTTGTAGCATAATACATAAAAATAGTGTATTTTCATTTCAAGTATGTACAATGTAAAGAAAATATCAAAAAAAGTTTTAATTATTTAATATTTACCAGAAAATTTTAACTAAACATTTAAAAACAGTGAATTTTATACCCATTTTATCCCACTTGACCCTATACATAATTTAAAAGTAGACTTTATTTCCAATCGTTTAGCAATCGGTACCAGTAACTTTCTTGTACGATAATTTGTTGAGGAATTAGTAGGGGGTGTTTACTTTTTTTTCCCACAACTGTACTTGATGTTAATACATAATATTTTAATCAACAAACATCTACGTATTTTGATGTATTTTGCTTACGTTCTGCTCCGGTTTTCCTGAAAAATAAATAAAAGTAATTGGATGCTGCTTTATTTAAAAGTAACGGCTGCCGAATTTTTGAATTTCAGTGAATAACATATCTTTATTCAATTATTAAGCAACATCTTTAAGACTACTGGATATTACAACCATTCATGTTTGATGGCAATAGAGATCTTCAGCCACTATAAACATTTTAAATATTACTTATTCTTATAACGGGCTATATGAGAAATAAAACTGCTTTTTCAAGATCTAAAAAAAATCACTAATAAAATTCTTATCGACGTTTAATTTTATCAATTTGTTTGTACGTAAATTTCCTTACAAAAGTAAAAGAATCTAATTTTATTCTTACAGGAAAAAATTTCATTTTCCTCTCTTTTTTCTTTAATTGTTATTATTGGATTAATTTGTTTACGATTTCTGCACAAAACAATTTTCTCTGTTATAAAACAAGTGCGTGATTTAATTTTATGAAATTCATTTTGCTTACATTAATTATATTACCATACATTTTATTTTGTGTAAGCAAATAACGTTGATTTTACTCTATGAATTATATTTGTATAAATTCATTACACAGACCCAAAATAATTTTCTAACAGAAAGACCTAGGAGTTTTTAAAAGTATTTTTGTGATTCTATGATTTCATTTCACAATCTAAAGTCGGTAGCCCGTCGTGTTTTTGGAGAAGATAAATTTATATTTTCGCATTTCTGCATAAAGCTGTATATAACATATATAGAGAGAATGAAATAAAAATGACATTAATTTATAGACATATATAGGGTGCCCAAAAAGCTCGCGTACGAACTTTAAGAAGTTGTATAGCACATTTAAATAAGGGTTTTTAATGCATGGAAATTTCACATCTCTTAAACAAAACAATGTAAATAAATGTATTGAGACCCTATCTGGAAATGGAATTGCTTTTGTAGTTCAAATACACTGCTCAAAAAAATTAGGGGAGGAAGCAAAAAAGTGAAGAGAACAGTGGAAGACAGTCATGTATGGGCATAAAATGGATAGTACACGTGTATCAATGCGCAATATAGAAAAAAAGACGCAAAAAAAAAAAAAAAAAAAACTGTGAAGGAGCTTTTAATCTTTGAAAAGATGGAAAAACATGAAAAAATGGTTTAGGGCAACAATTTTATTCAATTTAAATGATTAAAAAACTATTGTTTAGAATTGATGCAAGATTTTTATGGCGTGTGGTCTCCTCGAACAGCTAAGACTGCTGCACACCTGTTCTTCATGGATGCGATGAAGTTATCGATAAGACTTTGGGGAATGCTGTTCCACTTAGAGGTCTGCACGAGCCGACATTTCCAGGCCCAGGCCCAGCCCGACTCAGAGAAAAAAAATTCAGCCCATCCCGTACAAAAAAAATATTGTCCCGGCTCGGTATAACAGTTAAAAGTTCGGCCTGAGCTCGGCCTGGCCCGAAAAAAAATAAAATCTCGGCCCGAGCCCGGCCCGTCCCGGCCCGAGTGAATTTCTCCAAAACATTGATTTTTACGTCCATTTGGTTAAAAGTTTGTCTCGTACGATTAGTTCAAGCCAAAAATATTTATCTTAACTTTTCTTTTCATGTTTATAATCTTCATTTTTATAGTGCCGCAGGGTGCGATATTTATTTTTTTAATGAATCTCTATTTCTTGTATGTAAACGCTTCAGTTATCATTAATATTGTTAATCTATGCTCCATGTATTAAAGTGTTAAAAATCTGAAAAATGCTATACAGTAAAATCTAAGACTGAATTGCATAGAAAAGGGAAAAAGAATGCGTTATAGACAAGTTCCCTTCTTAGCAATTGTAAATGTATTACATATTCTTTTCTTATGTAGTATAGTAGTATATTAATTTTGCATGGATCAACACGTTTTTCAGTTTAAAACAAGATTCCGTCATAGACAGGTTCTTTTTCACACGTTTTACTATATTTTAATAAGTGTAGAAATATACTATTCTTTAAAAAGAATGAATTTGAATATTTAATTGTAGAATAATGGCAATTTAAAAATGTATGTATTTTTTGAAAAAAAAAAAATTGTGCAAAGCCTAATTTTACTGACCTTTGAACGGACCATGCTACGCCGAGACAATGCTTTTCATACGGGCTGGGTCAAAACTAGGAATGAAAATTTTGGGCAGCGAAGATTAGGAATGAAACCAGTACCCGGGTCTGTGCAGAAAAAATAAGTTAGGTCCGGCTCGGACCTTCAGGAAAAAAGTAAGGCCCGAGCCCGGCCCGGGCCGTAAAGAGTAGTGACTAGGCCCGGCCCGCGGGCTCGGGCTTCGGGCAACGGGCTGGCCCGTGCAGATCTCTAGTTCCACTGCTCAAGAATTGCAATCTCCAAGTCTTGGACAGTAAAAGAAGGCATTGGTCTCACAGCAATGCATCGTCTGAGTATGCCCCAAACATGCTCGATCGGATTTAAGTCAGGAAAGCATGCTGGTCATTCCATACGCTGCATTGTTTTAGCTTCAAGCATGTTTTCCACTAGACGAATTGTATGATGTCATGCATGGAAAAAAAGAAATCACTGATTCCTGCAACATAAAATACGACATGAGGTCTCAGTATCTCGTCTGTATAACTTCAGACCGTCAAAGTGCCATACTGAATGATACGCAGGCCCGTACGTCAACCTATGCCGATTCCAGTCCATAGCATCAATCCACCTCGTCTGTAATGTGATCTTTCACGAACGAATGTGGGATTATTTTGAGTCCCTCTTTCTCCCCATGTCAAAACGCATCAGATGTCATATCCAGACTGAATCGGGACTCGTCTGTAACCTGAATTTGACTCCAACAACGTTGCCTCCAAACTCGATGTTCAGTTGCCCACCTTCTTTGGGCCCCACAGTTGCTTGAGATCAACGGAATACAGAACATTAGCTTACGTGCATAAAGACCATCCTGATAAAGCCTACTTCGGACTGTTTGGCTGGACACCCTTCGTCCTGCGGTCAAGGACAACTGTGTTTCTAGCAGAATAGCATTCCCCGTTCCGTCTCGACGAGCTGTTAGCAGGATATATCGGTCATCAGTTTCTGTGGTAGCGCATGCCCGACCTTGCCCTTGTCAGTTTCTACCATTCCATGTGCCTTGGAATAGATTCCACAGCCTTCCATTGACATTTCCTGCAACCCCGAAAGCGTCCGCTACACTTCGTTGTGTTTCCCCAGATTAAACTGTCCCGATAACACGTCAAGCATTGGATTTCATTAAATCGCATTGTTGTGACATTTTCAAGTCACCTTTTCTCCAAATACAAGCTGAGCAATTGAATTTTACAGCAGAGACACTGAAACAGACGTTTCTGTAAAATTCCGATTTCTACAATTATCTTCTTTTTCTACTTTTTGACGTCATAAACTTTAATTTGCGTGTGAAGTTTTTTTTATCTGTTTTTTACAACTCTTTAAATTATGGATGTTTAATTTTACGTTACTTATCGGTGTAAATATTTGCATAATTTTGTTAAAACCATGTGCTCCCCTAATTGTTTTGAGCAGTGTATTTCATATATCACTTTTTAATAAGAGAAAAGTTACACCTGTAATTGGTACAGCAAATAACCATTTAAAAAAAAATAGCTTCGACTGTTTCATCATGATTGATCATGATTCTAAATGTGATCAAGCAAAAAATTTTGTATAAGTAAAATCTACTTTTAATCATAGACCGTTAAAATAAATTTTACATTTAATTTTCTTTAATGATACTTAAAAGTACTGTCGGAACGTAAAGTGTTAAAGAAATAAAGTAATTAAGTCTGTTTAAGATTGCTATTAAAATTATGAACGAAAATCCGGGTTCGGCTGGCAGGGAAACCTTGTATTTTTGAGAAAATAAATAGATTGCAACCGAATTTTCTGCAAAAAAAAAAAAATATATATATATATATCGCTACACTGCTCTAGCATCTTTCAAACTTTATATATGACCTTCTTATGGCGAGTTTATTGCATTTTTTTATACAAAATTCTTGTTTTAAAAGAGAAGGTTAAACAATTAAATTTAATTAAATTTATATGTACAGCAGATCTGTTCTAAAACATCTGTAGGTTTGAAATTAAAAAAAAAAAAAAAAAAAAAAAAAAAAAAAAAAACTTTAAAAATATTGGATTTGTATTAGGGTTGGCATTTTTGGCAGAGGCATTTAAATGGCACTGCGTATTTTTATGTCTTAATAAGTATTTTTATTTTTGGCAGATTAAACAGTTTAGTATACATAATTTATAGTTTAACTTTTGATACGCCTTATATCAAAAAGGTAAAGATAGGAAGAAAATGCATGCATTTCATATTTTAAATAATTGAAATTTCATAAAATGAATATTTAAAAATGAGATTATTTTCAAGGTTCAGATACGGAAAAGAAAAAAAAAATTCGATTTATTCTAAAACTCAAAAAATAATGTAAGTCGAATTTTATTAGATTTTTTTTTTTTTTTTTTTTTTTGATTCAGTTGTAATTTGAAGACTTCCTTTAAATATCCAAGTCCAAAGATTTTAGTAACTATGTCTTTTTAGCCCTTGGTATGCTATCTCTTTCTCCAAGCTTATTTTGTGTCGTCTCAAAAAAATAACGTTACGTTGTATAAGCCAGCAGGAAAAAAAAAAATATGTATCATTGTGCGATCAAATACTCTAATGCAATTTTTTCAACTTCTAAGCATCGCAATTTTTCAACTTTTATACCGTCGTATTGAGAAAAAAAGTACTTTTTGATGTAATTTGTTTGAAAACTGCATCTCCATTTATTGTTGAAATATTAATTTTTTTGTAGGCTTTAGAGCTATTTGCTTAATATTGGCAACGGAAGTACTCAATTTCTTAAGAATGTAAAGGAGAAATAGTTTAAAATAGTAATTATACATTTTTGTTGCTTTCTCATAAGAACCGAAAAAAAATTAATTAAAATACATGCTATTTTCAAAAAAATATAAGCGGATGATTTCTGTTAAAACATGGAGCTATTATACACTATATTTAATTTTAAGTATTTATATTAATGTTACAAATGAAAGCATAAAATGAAAGCGTAAATGAAAGCATATGAATCATTAGATAGCCGTTTTTTTTTTTTGGGCCGAATTTCTTGCTGATTTCTTTTTGCTGGTTTTGTGTATATTCTGAGATAGTGACGTCCTATGCATACTTTATAGTAGATGTTGTTTATGACTGGATCGTAAATGATGAATTCTTCAACGGATTCGGATGACGTAGTTTTATATAAAATAAAAGCGTGTGTTTTAAGTCTTAAAACTGAAATATGTTTTGTACTACTGTAGAGTCCCGCTTAACCGAGTTTTCGCTTTAACCGAGTTATTTTCTTCTGATGGACTGATGGCTTCTATTATTATGAAACAGTCATTATAAATGATGTGTTAGGTGAAGATGAAAGAGCTGCCGTAAAAAGTTAGAACTCTGATTTTCTGGTCAGAATGAGAAAAAAAAATGACCATAGCCATTTTTTTCTTCATATTGGCCATTAAAAAAAAAAAAAAAAAAATTATGGCCATTTTTGCCCCCCATCCTGACCAGAAAATCAGTGTTTTAACTTTTTACGATTGCTCTTTCATCTTCATCTAGCACTTCATTTATAATGTCTGTTTCATAATAATGGAAGTCATCAGTCCATCAGAAGAAAATGATCCATTCGAAAGGTATAAGTTCGGTACCCTACCGTATCTATATTTATATACATATGTATTTTTTTCATTGAGGGCAACAGTAAATTCTGAAAAAGCAGAATTCATGTTCTCTATTTTTTCTTTCTTTTTTCCCTTCGTGATTTACAAATTACTTGGACATGTCTACGTTATAGTTTTAAAAAATATGATTAGTTATTTGATTATGTATGTACAGTCACCCAAAATATAAAATATGTAAATTATGGAATTAATATTCGAAAAAAAAATTGCATTATAGTCTATAAAAAAATTTAACCGAAATCAATTTCTAGAAGTTTTGATTATGCGAATCGAAAATTACAGCTGATTCCGCCACGTAATTTTTTCGTTAAACTACCCACATTGCAGTTTGTTTTGCTACTATTAAAAAGGAATTTAACTTTAGGATTTACATCTACATAACTTCTTAACACCTTGACAAAATGACTTTCCGCTTCCTGTTTGGTATTTAAAGGCAAAATTTACCGCAGAATCCAAATATGGTCTGGAAACTGGACGTTCGTATTGAAATTTCCAAAATTTTTATCATGTCTACATAAGGTAGAATCCCTAAGTTTATTTTTAGCATACATATAAAGTAGACATGATTTCCACAGCAGATTTCGTTTTATTCTACGTCTATTTAGCGATAAAATAGATATAAGGTTCCTTTTTTTTTCTTAGATTGAACGAGAGACTACTTTAGAAAAGTTAAATATTTCGTTCCAATATTTTAAAATCTAATATCTAATAGTCATTTTTCTAAAGCTTTCATTTGTATGGGTTATTTTTTTTTTCAAACCAGAAAAAATAATTTATATTTATTTTGTGTCATACGACATATATATATATATATTTTTTTTTTTACATTAACACATGTTTATATATCCTTTTAATGATGAAACATGACTTAAATGTTCAAAACACTCAATTTGCAACCTCAATTGTTATTTAATTTTATCTAGCTTTTTAAAAACATTTTAAAAAGAATTCTGTGCACTTTCGTGTGAAAGAAACTGTGTTGGTAAAAAGAAATTAAAGCATTATTTTTTGCATGCATATAAAATCCACAGGATATCCAAAAATTAACTGCAGTATTTTGAAATTTTTTAGTTAATAACAATAAAAAAAAAAACCAGTTCGCGATGGAAATGCACTGTTTTTTTTTCTTTTTTTAAAAATATTGAATTTAAGACTATACATGATTTAAACCGTACATTTCTTTCGCCAACTGTCTTTTATTTATTCATTTTCAAAATAATCAATATTTGGGCACCCTGTAAATACTTAAATACGTATATAACAAAAAGAAAATAATATTATTTACCAGAAATATTACTCCTCCAGGTGTCTTGTCATATTTGTGAGAATTAAATGATAAACAACATGGTTCTAAAATTACCAAATATGAAGATCTTCTTATAACTATTATTCTTGGATACAAAATACTGTACTCAGTTTTTGTCTATTAATCACAAATTTTCAACAAGTTCATGTTATTATTCTTGACAGATATATATTAACCTTTGTGTTAATCTTCCAATTAGTTAAACTTTCAGTTAAATTCAGAAATTGCAACAAAATCCTATAAAACTACGGCGTTACACTAAAATCTTAAGTTCGAAATAATCCATAGAGCTCCCCACAGAACAAATAAAGGATTCTACATTATAAAGAGTGCTTGAAAGAAGAAAAAAAAAAACATATTTAAGTAATACTTTCTAACTTCGAAATAATAATTAGTTTGTGTATATCTGTATTTTCTCAATACTAAGCAATTTTTATACTTATATAACATTACATGTCATGAATAATAATAATGTAAAGAGTTTTTATTTATTTTTCTGTTGGTAAGATATAGCAGCAATAAGCAGCATCCTTATGAAGAAATATTGCTTATGATGTTTTCTTTTAACAAACTGTATAAAGATAAAATTTTCTGTGCATTGTAATTTTATAGGAAAAAATACTTTTCAAAATACAACGATACTTCACAAGAACACGTACGTTTTTAACATAACTCGGTAGAAGTTCTCTTCACTAAATTTCCAGTTTCAAGGAATGTTTAAATAAAGAAAATGTTTGTACAAAAATCTGGAAAAGTACTAACCTCCAAAATAGTGATTAGTTAGCGTACATCTAAATTTTCAGATAAGTGTATTTCGGCTAATTATATGTGCATATACATATATACATATCATGAATAATAAAATTGTAAATGTGTTTATCTATTTTTCTATTGGTGAGATATAGCTACTAATATATTAAGCAGGATTCTTACTAAGAGATATTATTCCTATTAAATATTTTATTCATTTCTATAGGGATAAATTTCCTGTTTATTATAATTTTTTTCCTAAAGAAAATAAAATTGTCAAAATACAATGATATGTCATAAGTGTACGCGCATTTTGAGCATAATATTCTTCATTAAGTTTTCAATTTTAAAGAGTGCTTGAATAAAGAAAAATGACTATTAATAATCCTTGAAAATATTATCCAGTACCTTTAAGTAATAATTAGTTTACGTACATCTGTAATTTCTCAATAATAAATATCTGTCATATTATGAATAATAAGACTGCAAGACTGTACATATTTTTTTCTAATCATAAGACACAGTATAAATAGTGTTACGCAACATTTTTATCAATGAAAACTGCTGACAATATATTTTTTTCATAATTTCTATGAAAATAACATTTCATGTACATTTCGAATGAAAAAAATTATATTTTGAAAATACAGCGAAATTAAACATCATAAATGTTCGTGCATTTTGAATATAACACAAGAGATATTTTCCTCACTAAGTTTTCAATTTCAAAGAATGCTTGAATAAGGAAAAATCACTTGTAGTAATCCGGAAAAGTATTATCCAGTACCTAAAAACAATAATTAATTTCCGTAGATCCGTAATATCTCAACAATGAATTTCTATCATATTATGAACAATAAAAATTGTAATGAATACTTATGTATTTTTCCAATCATCGGATAAAACATCAATAACCTTAGGCAGCATTCTTATCTGGCAGTACTGTTTGTGTTACATTCTTTTATAACTGTATGATAATAACTTCTATTAATAAGGTATAGAAATCAAGGTGTTAGACTGAATTCTTATCAGGAAATATTATTTATTTTAATTTTTTTATAAAATCTATGATAATAACCTCTATTGATAAGGTATAGCAACAAACATGTTAGGCTAGATTCTTATCAAGTAATGTTTATATTATTTTTTTCGTAAATTCTATGAAAATAACATTTCCTGAACATTCTAACTTCATCTGGGAAAAATTACATTTCCAAAATACAGCGAAATTAACCATCCTAAGCGTATATGCATTTTGATCATATCACAAGAGATATTCGCTAAAACCGAAAAACAACCCATCCGTAGTTAATGGCAGCACAACTTAACATCGCGTGATCATAATTAACATCCCAATCACTCATCTCAGAATAATCTATTAATAGCTTTTCTTTGGGAAACAATATTGAGCTGTGTCGCCAAATCCAGCAGGCTAATAATTCGTTTGGCGAAGCGGAAGAGGCAGCCGTCGTGATGTCACCATAGCAACAAGTGTTTGTGGCTCTTCGTCTCTAACTCCGTGATACCTCATGTGCATTTGTTAAGATATCCCACGAAATGAACTGAGACAGCAAGTTTTCCCTGTTGCTAGATTTAATCGGACACTTTCTATTTCTTATCTATTTTTTTCTCGACTTTGATTGGAAATCAGGGGCATAGGAAAAGGAAAGGCACATCAAGCTCTCCCCATTTAAATAAAGATAGAGACTTTTTAAAATCACACGAGATGTTCTAATTTTTTTTTATTTCTGTCTTGAACGTTTAATAATTCATCGGGTGGAAAAGTAGCTCTATACGTAAAAAAGTACTAAAAATATCGGTTACATTTCTAATACGTAAATATGCAGATCAGGAGCCTCAATGTCAACTCTGCAAGTCGTATTTTCATTTTAAATTCATAGTATTTAGTATTTTGAATCCTTCAAATCACAGTTTCATTTCTTTTATGGTAATATTATTGCAAGTAAGATTTTAAGTAGTTTCGGGAAATTGAACCTTTAAAAATTTTAACGGCAAAACCAATTACATTCAATGATACTCTTAAGGATTTGTATGTTTCTTTTAAACCTTATTGTTATATGAAGGTGGCTGTGTCTAATTTAAACTCAACGCCCCCCCCCCCCCTTCCCTGCCAGTGTTGAATTCAGACACTTTTCTCCGGGAGGGATTTCTGTGGCTCCGTGGGGGACATTATAGAGTTCCGGGTGGGAAATTGCACTTTTTGACCATTGAAAACCCAAAATCTCAAAAATTCCGGGGGGGGGGGAATCTCATTGCTCTGGAGGGGATGTTCCCCCGGACCAACCCCTGAAATCAACACTGCCCCCTCACGCACACATACTTTTTCTTATTAACTTATAATCGTATCGCTTTATAATTGCAACAAGTGGCTCATCGTTACTAACTTTGTAAAATTTCGAGTGCATTTGTTAAGCTATACTACAAAATGAACTGAGATAGCAAGTTTCCCCTGTTGCTCGATTTAATCGGACACTTTCTATTTCTTATTTACCTTCACTCCCGAAACGTTTGGAAACTAGGGGCGTAGCAAAAGGAAGAGCCCAGGGAGTCAAGCTCTCCTCATTTAAATACAGACAAGGTTTTTTCTAAAGTCTCTTGAGCTGCCCTAAAAACTTTTGTTTCTGTCTTCAACGTCTATCTTCAAAGTTCAATAATTCATCAGCGAAAGAGAAACTCTGTATTTAAAGAAGTACTAAAAATATCGATTACTTTTCTAACTAGTAAATCTGTAGATTAGAGGCCTCAATGTCAGCTTTGCAAGTCACATTTTTATTTTGAATTCATAATATTTAATATTTTAAACCTTCCAAATCGCCATTTCACTTCTTTCATATTAGTATCATTCATTGTAAAACAAAATTCTGTATTTTACAACAAAAGGTGCTGGCACCCGGGCTGCCAACACAGTTGCTCTAAAATTTAGAAGCTGCTATTTTTAAGATATCTGTAACTAGGGAAAGATGTGTTGCTATTGGCTGCGTGGTGCACGTGGGAGAAATAATTCAATTTTTACTCCACTTTTTGATTGAATTCGCTTTCACAGCATCGGTGCTTGAACTAGATTTCACAACATCGTAGCTTGAAAAATTACAACATAAAGTGCAGGAAAAATCCCTGCATTTTACAACAAAAGGAGCTGACACTCTGACTGCCAACACAGTCGCTGTAAAATTTCCAAGCTGTTGTCTTTAAGGGGTAAAATTTCTCGAGTCTGGGGAAAGTCGCGCTGTTATTGGCTGCATGGTGCACGTGACAGAAAGAATTCAATTTTTACTTCACTTGTTGCTTGAATTCGCTTTCATATCATCGAGACTTGAACTCAATTTCACAGCATTGGTGATTGAAAAATTACAACATAAAGTGCAGGAAAAATCACAACTTTTTTTTTTACTGTGTTGAAGTAAGATTGCAAATAGTTTCGAGAACAGGAATTGTTAAGAATTTTAAAGATAATTTAGAAAATCGATTAAAAAAATTATGCTTTTAAAGACTCTCTTTTCTATGAAACTTTATTGTTTTTATGTTATATTAGTTGGTTTCTGCCAACCCTCAATTCCCCATTGTCTCATTAACTTACAGACATAATTCTTTATAGTAGCTACAGGGGTTGTGGTCTTCATCATTATAACTCCGTGAAAACTTAAGTGTATTTGTTAAGATATCCCACAAAATGAACTGAGACAGCAAATTTCCCTTGTTGTTAGATTTAATCAGACACTTGTATTTCTTATCAATCCCCCCCCCCCCCCACCCCGCTCTACATGCAAATTGCTTGGAAACCAAGGGCATAAGAAAGGAAAATGCTCAGTGAATCAAGCTCCCAATATTTAAATGACGACATAAATTTATAAAGTTACACGAGTTATTCTAAAATCGTTTATTTCTGTCTTAAGAGTTCAATAACTCATCAGTGGGAAATCAACACTGTACTTAATCAACATTGTACTTACAACACTGTACTTCTACCACAAAGTTTTCTCATCGCCATACCAACATAAATAAAATATTTACTATCTTAATCTATCTTTTCTATTTTTATCTCCTTTCCAAAAAGATAATAAATATTTTATTTATGTTGGTATGACGATGAAAAAATTTCGTGATAGAAGTAAACAACATAAAGCAGATCTCAGATTAAATAGACCCTATACTGGATTATCAAGATTAGCTCAAACTCAACCCATAAAAGTAGAGTTTAATAAGTCAAAAATTATTTTTCGTACAAATAATTACCAGGAAGCCATCATAAGAGAATCAATGGAAATAATTGCTAATAAAGATACGGCTTGTAACAATGCACTCTCATAGGATATCCATGGTCTACGGAGATATTTGCTACATAATAAATGAAAGCTCGTTCTGTTGCGAATTTGAATAACTTTATCTGACATCTCATCTGATGTGCAGCATTTAAATTTAAATTACAATGTTTTCTTCTGGATAATTCTCGAAAAAGCGCAAAGAAAATAATAAGAGCATTTAAATCCTACTGAAGACGGCCTTGTAGTGGTTGAAAACGTTCTAGGTTTTTCTGATGTATTTTGCGACATTTTATATTTGTACTTTAAATATATTTATATTATATTTATGCACCTGAAAGTAATTTGGTAGAATTATTTGTGCTTTATGTATATTTTAATTTCCCCTTAAAGTATTTTTTATATACTCAAAAGAAACGCCACCACCCTTTTCATACTAACTTCATTAATAGTTTTAATTTTAGAAGTATCCGTGTACATTTTATCAAAGAAGTTCTGAATTAATTTGTTAATTAACTTTATCTGATATCCATTATCAACAGCAGTACGTTTAATTTTCTCTAATCCCCCAGAATTATATCGGAAGTAATTTTGAAAGCACGAATAATTAGGGACCTCAAGGTGGATAATTTATAAGATACTGGGGTGCACGTATCGAAAGCTATAATGTTTAAATCCGCGGTAGATTTTCGGTAAACTGAACGAATTAACTCACTGCCCTCTCCCCTCTCTTTAAATCAACATCTTAAAAAGGTAACCTCCCCCCTGTTTCTTGTTCAAAAGTAAATTTAATATCATTGTCATGTTCATTTAAGTGCGGTATGAAAACCATTAAATCTTCAATATTCCCTCGCCAAACAATAAAAATATCGTCTACATAACGTAACTATACCAAAGAAACTACCTCAAAAATGCTGAGAATTTTAGATTCGAGGGGGCGTATTTAAATTCCGCCAGAAGGCTAGACACTGGGCCGGATCAGAGCACCACAAGATTGTTCATAAACAACATTATCAAAAATAAAAAAGTTACTCGAAGTAATTAAATTCAAACCACTCTTTAAAGTGTTTTCCTGGGCAGATCAAAGGTTTCTGCAGTATCAATAAAATGTTCTATGTTCTTGGTAACTTCTATTGTATCTATAGATGAATAAAGGAAAACAATATTCAAACTTGCTTAAATGTAGCCTTCAGAGATTTTGACCTTCTTGATCTCCTCAATGAAATCTGTAGTAGAGTCCACTATAAATACTGAAGGATGCAACAACTGTTTTATCAAGGGAACGTGCGCTTTTTCTAAGAAGTAAATATTGGGCATTTTGTCACTATTGGGCGAAGAGAACAGTTCCTTTTTATGATCTTTCATTTTACTCAGAAATCTAAGTATGACAGCCAATTTGTTTAACCTCAGTTTAATTTTCATTAAACCGGCCATTTTCCTTTTTCTATGAACTCTTTGGTTTTATCACAAATTTTACGTAATGGATTATGCTTGTCGGTTTTATAATTCATTTTCTCCATACAATCCTGTATTTTATTAATGTACACTGTAAAAAAAAAAAATCACAGTAATTTTACAGCAAAAAATGCTGTAAATTTACAACAATTTTGTTTTTTTTTCATTTTACAGCACTTGTGTAGATTTTCTATCGCTTAGCTATCCTTAATAGAAAAGAGTATACTCTTTCCTTATTAAGGATAGCTAAGCGATTAGATTTATCAGTCTCTAGAAATATATTTATATGATTTTATTCTCTTAATGATTTTAATCTATTTTTCGTTTTTTGATTTGTATGATATATTGACAGGAGCATTAGAACTTTTATTAAACTTACTAGCCGCGCTAAAAAGTATATTTCTTACTTCTTCTCTATGATCCCTAGGGGCCACTTGAACGATATTTTCGTATTCAGTAATCACTTCAGTAACATTAGAATGTGTTTCGAAAATAAACTTCGGTCCAAGCAATAAAACGTTATCTTCATACTAAATAAATTTGTGATCAGATAAATTAACCTTTAACTGATGTTATCGGTCTCACAGACCGCTGTTTTTTTCTATTGTTACAGTTTAACTTGTAACTTTTAGTTTAACTATAAACACTACCAAAATTTTATTCCTTTTGGAACTACTATCACCATCAGAGACTTTTAAACAGATGAATTTTAATTATAAGAGTCCTGTACGAAAAGTTAAGTACAAAAACACTATCCTATGAGTTAATCTCGCCTTTTATTCATCTTTCGATGGAGCGTTCTGACAGACCGCTTCACATTAGTTATGTGACAATTTCTGTGACATCAGTTAAAGGTTAATATATTCAACTGTTTTTCGAGTGTTCTTCTTTGGAGAATACACCTTCAATCTATTAATCTTGTTATTCTGTGCTATAATTTTCCTCTTATTTTGTAACTCTCTATAGCATACAACTTTTTTAATAAAATGTCAAGGAGTAGAAGGGGGAGGGGGGGGGATACCTGTCATAAATTCTCTCGTAGGCATCCTTTGTTTTAATAGTTAACGGATTAATGCATATTTTTGTCTGATATAATGATATAAGATCGTAAACACCTCTGCTCAAACTGCTTCACCATATGTGTACAGTTATGATTCATAAACAAAATCCTTTAATAGATTTTGGTTTACGTTTGATCGCGAAGCCTCCTCCGAAGTTAAAGAAGCTTTTAAACACCAAAATCGAACCTATTAGTAGGGATGACCTCTCAGGAATTTATATGATTCCATTTATTAGGGAGGGGGAATCTAAATCATTATATAGGTATGACCCAGCGAAAATTCAATATCAGATGCAAAGAACATATGGCGGATGTAAAATATAACAGGGGTAATAATGCTTTATCCTAGCTGAATGAAATAGAGAGCATTAACATACTTTCTAACGAGAGTGGAATAATCTACAGGTCTAATTTTTATTTACAGTTATTTATAAGGGATTCCATTGAGCTTTATTTAAGAGGTTCAGGGATTTGTTACGATACGTTATTTTTTTGCATCCCGAATATATAGATTGAGTGGTTGGACAACTTGCGGAATCGCGACATAGAAGGGACACATGCGATGTAGAAAAAGTAGGGGCGTTATGTGTTAACTTGTACTCGATGATTTTTTCAGGTTTTCATATGCATTGTGTTTGTAAATTCTGTTACACATTCTGATGACGACTCAATGAAGGACTTGAAACATTTCAGTATAGGTTTTTAATGTACTTTTAATGTGTTTTTAGTAAAGTAACGTCTTTAAGCAAATAAATATTTTAATATATGTTTTTGACTTTCTTCCATTTGGAATATATATTATCGTGATATGGTTATTAGTACACGTAGTGAAGACTTATTAATCTTATTTATACTTACATTTGAATTAATTACGTGTGATGGGATTTAATAGAATGAAGAAAACTTTTATTAATATCTTTTTAAGTTTTAATTCGATTTTCATAAAATTTGAAATGACTCGGCAAAACTTTGCAACGATTATATATTAAATTTCAAACCATTCGGTTGGGTAGTTTTTGCGCTGTTATATGTGGACAGACGGATGGACCAGACGATGACTATAGGTGCTACGTATTTATATAATTACGAAAGCACCTAAGTTTTAATTTAATTAAATACAAAATCATTAATTAAAAATATTAGAGATGATAAATTTTACTTATTAATAACTAGAAGATAGCCCGTCAGAATGACGTGTTTGCATTTTCAAAAGAATGATAAAGCATTGCATTATAAAAAGAATTATGAAGTAATAAATTATATCTTATCTGACTAATAGGGTCAGGTGGGGTAAAATAGTTATAAAAATAGACCATTTTCCATTGAAACTTAATTTGCAAAAAAAAATATTAATTGAATTGGTAAAATAATGACATAGAATATGCAAATGAACTTCGCTCACAAAATTTGAAGAGCTATTTCACAAAAAAAAAAAGTGCAAATTAGTACTAATAAGGCTACTTTTAAACATATAGTCAATTAACTTTCGTCCATTCCATTTCGTACCTTTCGTTTCATTTCCTTTCGTTCATTCCATTTAAAAAAATCACTAACCTTCAATTTCTTATACATAAATAAGAGTCATTCACGGCTGCGGAGAAATAAATAAAACAACCCGAATATAAAAATTCTAACAATATTGCATTTAATACACACTTCTATTACCTTAAATTGTTATTTTTTAAGAAAGTTTTTATGCATGGAATTCGTTCAGATCGCTTTATTCCCAATGAGCTCGATGGTCTGTATTTTAATAAATCTCAAAGGAATGAATCGGAAACATTCATAATTAAGCCTTGTTTTTTAATACAGCTTTATTGAAAGAATTAAAATAAAATGACGGATTTGAACGAAAGATTATCGGGACCCGGATCAGTTCACTTCGGAAGTGTTATACACTTAGCGCTATTATATATAAATGCAAACAAAGTTGATAACATGCAGAATAAAACACAATTTCAACAGAAAATTTATTTGCTTTTATTAATTGCTGATAGCTGACACCAAAATAATAATTATACAACTTAAATTTTAAAAAGTTTATCTCAGATTAAATCCTGATTTTTTTAAAAAAATGGATAAAGAAACCTGCAATAAATTTTGATCATTAAAAATCATCTTTTATCACATAAATAAATTGCAACTATTAATTGCATTAACAGATTTTTTTTTTCAAATCCTTTTATTAAATTAGAAATTTATTTTCCCTACAAAATGGAAAATTTTATTTCCATAAAAACCATTGCAAAATGCCAACAAAAAGCGTGAAATTAATTCGAATTACATTTTATAAAAAATATTCATTTTTCCCAATGTCTTCAGAATTTAAAGAATTTCCAAACACAATTTATTTTTTCAACTACCGATAGATGGCGCCAACAAAGCTTACACGTTCACAACGAATGCGATACGAACGAATGTTTACTTTTATGTAGAGAGAGATTGAGCTGTCGATCTAATTTCAACTGAAGTTATCTCCGAATACATATACGATTGAATGCAAGTCATCTCTCAAATGTTAATTTATTTTAAATAATCTTTCTAAAAATGTAATTTTTATGAAGTTTTATTCGAAAAAATAATTTTGAATAAAAATGGCCGAATGGAATTCGGATCAGTTCACTCCAGAGGTGTTATACACTTAGCACTATTATATATATAATATAATGAGAAAAAGAAATAGTCTATGACCCTTTCTCCTAAAATAAAAAATAATTTCCGTTATTGAACTGAGTTATCAGAAATTTAACAGTATAAGAAAATCATCTTATGTCAGGAGTAGGGTTCAAATCCACCTAGTTTTAAACTATTTTATTTCTATTTTATGATGCCTTAGAGCACTTATCTTGGCTTCGCTTTACGTTCTCTGAAATGAAGCCAGTTCAAAACCCGTTTTCCATTCCATATTAGCGACAGAAATGCAACGTAAATGTTCACTGCGCATGCCCTGAGAAGCCAAAATAGGTCTTGAATATTCGGCTTGTGTTTTAAATATATAAAGTGCAGGTATAGTTTCGGGAAATTGACGTTTTGAGAATTTTAACGATAATGTAGAAAATTAATTTCGTGCAATGATACTTAAAATTTTTGTTTTCGTTGAAACCTTATTGTGCCACCCTTAACTCCTCACTGTTTCATTAACTTATAGTCGTAACTCTTTATAATAGCAACAAATGTTTGTAGCTCTTCGTCACTAGTTCTGTGAAACCTGAAGTGCACTTGTTAAGATATCCCACAAAATGAATTGAGTCTGCAAGTTTCCTTGTTGTTAGATTTAATCGGGTACTTTCAATATGTTATCTGTGTTTTTCCCAACAAGCAACTTAAAAGTAATGGGAAGGGCTCAAGTAGTATGTTTCAAATAAATCGAACAATTAGGATTATCAATAATTTAAAAATATATTTAAGAAAATAACCAATTTTTCAAACTTAATTATGAAATTGTTATGTAAATAATGGGAAGGGCTCGAGTAGTACGTTTGAAAATAAATCGAACAATCAGGATTATCAATAATTCAAAAATATATTTAAGAAAATAACTAATTTTTCAAACTAAATTATGAATGTAATTATTATGTAAATAATGGGAAGGGCTCGAGTAGTACGTTTGAAAATAAATCGAACAATTGGGGTTATTAATAATTCTAAAATATATTTAAGAAAATAACTAATTTTTCAAACTTAATTATAAATGTTATTATTATGTAAATAATGGGAAGGGCTCGAGTAGTACATTTGAAAATAAATCGAACAATCGGGATTATCAATAATTCTAAAATATATTTAAGAAAATAACTAATTTTTCAAACTAAATTATGAATGTAATTATTATGTAGATAACACTGTACAACAGTGGTTTTGTCCTAGAACTAAAATTAGTTGATTCTAGATCGGTTTTTGGCGCTGATTCCGAATATGCTTTCCGTTTATCTCTAGATGGTCCAGGTTTTGAGAAATTTACATATTTAAATTTATGGAAATTTAAGCTTTTTTGTGCTATTTCATGCAAATTTTAGATACAATGTATGTCACATCTGATTACGTTTTCTAGATAATAACTACTTGACTATTTGCTTTAGTAAATGTCACGATTTGCATACATTCTTAAAATTTATTTATCAGTTATTAAGCCTAATTTGCATATTTTTCAATGGTGTAATGTTTACGTCACTATCAACTTTAAAATAGTTGCCACAGAATTGACGTAATGTTTTTCTAGACTAGATATTTATGCTGATTTCAAATCTGCAGTCTGTTTTCTTATGTCATGTGTAGTTTTTGAGTAAGATTAATTTCTACTTTTGCACGGCATTAATACAGGCTTGATATAAGATGCTTTTTAGGGTGTGTAATTCATTGACAAGAGGGTGAACAGGCTCAGATTCATATCAGAGACATAAACAAAAATTTATATAATCGAAAAAAACAAAATAAGTAGTAGAATCTATCCAAACTAGTTGAAGTTTATCATACAAAGTATCATAAAAAGCTATTTCTGGCTTTTTTGACCCAAAACTAAAATTTCACTTTTTTAAAAAACTAGACGTGATAGACGAAAACAGATACAAGATTTGAAATCAGCTCAAAAAACTGGTTTAGAAACATATTAGCGTACTCGTGCGGCAGAAATATTTGAACGTCAAGAAACATTATTAGAAAAACATGAAAAATATGCAAATTAGGTACAATAGTTAAACAGTACCGAAAACTGGCGATTTGAAGCAATTAAAATAACAAAACTTTGTAAAAAATCACCATAAAATAAAACAATACACAGGACGCGTTATACATACCTTGTTCGCTCGCGGACACGTGTTTGCTGTAGCTGATGACGAGCTGTTATGTTTTTAGCTAGTAACGCGTCCTGTGTATTGTTTTATTTTATGGTGATTTTTTACAAAGTTTTGTTATTTTAATTAGGTATATTTCACAGTCACATGTCAGTTTAATCAATGCAAAAACCCTTGACGGGTTAAAAGTTTCTGACGCAGCACTTTATCTTATGCTCTAAGAATTTTAAATATGGAACTTAAAAATACTGATATCAAATTTTGAGTGACGTTATGCTATTTCTTAAAAAATATAATTGTATTTATTTCACCATTTTATTTTTGTTTTATTTATAATCGCATGTGCAAAAGTTATGTTCAACATGAAAAGCTGCATAAAATTTTATTCGCTGTTGCTTTATCATTTACATCTCTCATAAATTCAAAATATGTGTTTTAAAAGATATGATATAAAATTTAAGTGACGCCTTGATGTGACTTTAAAAGGTTTGTTTTTTAAAATTCAATTTAAATTATTTTTGACTTGGTTAAAATATTTTTTTTACATCTACACAATACTTTTAATTTTCCAATTCACTGTTAAATATATCACTTTCATTGAATCTATACTATGCATTGAAATGTATTTATTTCAATAAATTGATTTATCTTTTGTGTCACGCTATTCAAAATTGTGAGTAAGATTTATGTAAATGGTTTCTTTGCGTCAAACTATCCTTTTTCATACATTTCATGTAGTTTGGACACAATGACGCAAAGAAATAATTTTTTCTCTTCAGAAATTACGATAAAAAAATAGTATGCAGTACTCATAAATTTACTTTAATGCTATATAGGGTGATTATTAAGTTAATTATAATTTTGGAATCTGTTGCATTGAAGTCCGAAAGGTAGTTTCTGAGTTATGGAAGCTGGACCCATAAGGCGCCATAGAGGGGCGAAGCCCGCTAGTGTCTATCATAATTATATCTGCCATGTAGACTAATTGCGATATTTAATCAAAATAGCCCCGCCCCCTCCTCATCCCCGGAAATATAACAAATACAAAATGTGTCTTTATAAACCTATCGTCAAATAGGTTTTTATTTCTTTTTCCCTAAAAAAAAACATGATTTTTATATCCGTAACGTAAATAGCGGACGAAGCCCGCTAGTTCCTATCATAATATATATTTTTAATAATTTTATATAGTCTATAATAAAAATCAGACTTAAAATAGTCTAGTTCCATGAGTACTTGTAGTGTCAGTTACATGCTACGATTTTTGGATACCAGTATTTTAGAACGGGAAAATGTGACTTATTTTATCGGGGATATCTCATTAATTGAATAAGGTGAAGCAAACTTTTTGAAAAACAGGTGTCCAACAAGCATGGCAGTTATCAGCTATGTGACTTTGTGCTAAAGTCCATTAATTTGATCTGCTTTAAAAAGATTACGGAAGATTGAATTATAGTAGAACCTGGATTAACCGAGCTTCGATTAATCGAGGTTTCTGTTAACCGAGCCGATAACAAAGTCTGATTTTTTTTTCCTTTTGAATGAGCCTTAAAAATAACCACACTCTTTAGCTCACTGTCCGTGCTATACAGGCCCTTCTGCCCCCAAAAGCCCTCAACTCCAAAGAAACATTGGACCCTGAGAAGTCAATAGCGAACAATGCTTTGTTTCCAGTGGCTGTGTGAACTTTCGTAAATTTTTCAATTTGCATTTTAAAATTTACTACTGGTAGTTGATTTTCTTTTTAAATTTGTTAAGCTGTGAAACAGAACTTTACATATATTTACTTTTATTATTTAAAAAACGTTCTATATATTTTTTTAAAAGAGATGTTAAATTCGCAAGCACGGCGAGTTTTTACACACAGTTTCTATTAACCGAGATTTCCGATTCCGATTTACTAACAGTCCCAATTAGCTCGGATAATCGAGGCTGCTCTGTATAATTAAAAAATCAATGGCGATCTTACTGTAAACGGGTTTCCCTTTTACTGAGGGATTTCAAAACCGAATCAGCTGATGTTAGTTGCTGTTTTCCTGCTTGATTAAATAAGATTAGTTAAACATTTGAAAATTACCAAATATAAAAGGAACTAAGTCAACAGAGTCTTTGCTTTATGGTATTTTTTAAGAACGCTATAAGAAAATGATTTTAAATAAGAGATTTTAAATGTAACGTTTTAAATCTGACATAATTTTCACCAAACTTTCCTTTCTCTTTGTAACATTCAACTGAAAATATTTTTATTATTAGAAAGATAATATTATTATTTGCGCTACCTTAAAATTAGCAACTATAGTTAAAAATATCATCTCGAAATTTGAAATAAATCTCTCATATAAATATATTTTTTAATTTACACTGTTTTGCAATATGTTTTGCAATGTGTTTTGTAAACTGTTTTGGCCACTTTGGCCAATATGACGTAATTTCCTCCATTTACGACTTTTAACACATATCAATGAATTTATTATTTAAAAATTTTCTTT
Organism: Maratus speciosus; assembly: GCA_963932465.1. NCBI lineage: Eukaryota > Metazoa > Arthropoda > Arachnida > Araneae > Salticidae > Maratus > Maratus speciosus. The sequence goes on along the minus strand of OZ010786.1, from coordinate 88,691,540 downwards.
TTCTTTTAATATTCACGTGTAAATATAATTTTTATGACGTAATTTTCAATGTTTTCCTTCTTTTAATGCGTAATCATTTAATTCTAATTTGAAAATAATTGATTGAAATTTTCTTTCATTTTAAGTAAGCATGTGTAAAAACAATTTTTATGACGTAATGTTTAATATTTTCCTGCTTTTAACACGTTATCATTTAATTCTAATTTAAAAAGATTTTTTTCTGTTTATAATAGTCACGTGTGAATAAATTTTTAATTTAAAGGATATATTATTCTTTGCGCTGTTTTAACATTTGGCAACAATTTAAAAGAACCTTTTCTAAAATATGTAAAAAATATCTCTGGAAATTCTGAAAATTTTAATTTAAAATTGAAATAAACCGTCAAAAAATTAGGCAAGTTAAGAATAATAAATGCACTCTGCAAACTTCGAGTTTCTATTGAATGATTAAATTGAATGAAAATGATTAAATTCCCATGTATATTTTTTTTTTACTATGAGACTTTTCTAATGAGACAATTTTATCCAGATTTAACATTAAATATCTCTTAAAATAATTCTTCGATTTAAAAACTGTCTACTTCAACATTTTTATCAAACATTTCTCTATAATACTACGCAATTGCGTCAAAAGATGGCGACACCAGAATTCTGATATGCTTATTATGTAAACTGTAAATATTGCAACGAATTGTCTCGGGGTTATCAAACTTCATTGATATTTATAAATAAAACATTTCAACTAAATTATTTATTATAAAAGAATTATTACATCACAATAGCTTTTATGCAAGGAAAATAATAATTATAATAATAATAATATTATGGATGTCAGTGATTATATATTGATTGACCCTCATAATAATAAAAAATGATATTATAAAAAGAAGAGCTGAAATGAATTATTTTTTTACGTTTCTGATCGTGTGATTTATATTCAAATAATAATTATTAATGTATATTTTTTGTAAAGTGATTGAAATTAAATATATTTATAAAATTTATGGTAATATTTTTATTGTTGAAAAATTGCCAAGAAATAATCATCATCAAATTGGCGTCATTATAATTGTAATTTTATTTAACTTAATAGCAATTAAAAAAATTACAAAGGAACTGAGAATAATGGTCAACTAGCAGACTTAAAAAAAAAAAAAACATTCACATGTGAAAACACGTACCAGACAGTATCGAACCTCCTATCTTAAGGTCAGTAAACGATGGCCCTTAGCCACTCAGCCAGTGGGAAGACAAAATTTTTCTCCCCAAAAGTGGTTAAAAAGAAAGCGTGTGTATGAATACAGTGTCATGCATTTTCGGTGAAATTTCCATAGAATGGCGAAGAAATATAGTCCGATTTTTCATGCGCATTATAAAACGAACAAGAGTCTTGCTGGAAACAAGTAAATTGTTATTTGGTTCATCTGAAACATATTTATTTGATTTTTAAAAAATCGCCCGTGTCATTTTCGAGAGAAAAAAAATCGAATTATTTAACGAACGAGAGTTTTCCCAGAAAAAAGAAAAGTGTTATTCACCTCGCCTTAATCACATTTATATTATGTATCAATTTAAAAATAATCGTTAGAACCGTTTTCGAGATTTTCAAATTAGGAACTTCCTCGATATTATACCAACGTTTTCACTTTAAAAATGGCTATTTAGATCTCAAAATATACTGCACGTAGAAATGCAAAAATTTCAGTATACGATTAGACTGCAGATATAAGACTGTTCTAGAAAATTCAGAACAATAAGACATATATCTGCTGAGTTATTAAAAGGCGGCTTTTCGCGTTTTCTTTGATGTCGAGTTAGCTGTATATATGAGTTCCGCCATCTACGAATTCTATGATACGATACGATACGATTTTAACAATACGATACGATACGATTTTAGGCTTAAGGCTGCGTCACTCGAAATACTACCGTCTTCCATGATCTCAGAAATAACGTTTTTGTGAAGTAAATTAGGTAGTAATCATAACATAAAACAAAAAACCCTGTCTGATATTGCTTTTTACCTTAAATTTGCAAATAATTGTATAAAATTTACTAAATTTGCATAAATTGAAAGATGCAAATATCTCTCAAACTTGACGTGCTGGAGTAAATCTAAAACTATATTCGGAATCAGCACAAAAAACCGCATAAAAACAACTGATTTCTGTTTTAGGACAGAGCAAAAGTTCAAATTTGTTGAACAGTGTAATGGGTAGAGCTCGAGTAGTACGTTTGAAAGTAAATCAACAATCAAATATGAATAATTTAAAAAATATATTTAAGAAAATAACTCATTTTTCAAACTTAATTATGAATGTAATTATTACGAAAAATGAAATTCAAATTTAAATTATTTTAGATAAGAGTTTTAATATACTAAAAACTTTAGATAGTTGTGTTTATCAAATTGTGGGACAACGGTGGAGTGATTGAAAGGAGACTGAGTCTACCCCCCCCCCCCCATATAATAAAACATTAAAAAAAAAAAATATTCTTAGAGCATCAGATTATGCAATCGTATTTCCTGATTAAATCTACTGAAACTACTTGAAATCTTACTCGCACTAAGACGAAAAAACAAAACAAAAAGAAACTGAGTGCTGAAAATTAAGAAAATTTATATAAAATGAATTTAAATAAAATTGCGACCTGAAGATATTTTTATATAGCGAGGTTTCTGCATGGAGTGATATTTTCTATTGGGAAGCGCTCATATATGCGTTATAGTGATTGCGGTATTGTTGAGTTTTATATATTTTTGAGATTCTTACGCAACAAGCTTGCTATATCCAGTGACGCCTTTTCTTGTTTTCATGGGCGCGAAGTTCTGATATATGTGTTATAATGCTTGTGGCATTACCGAATTCTATGTATTTTTTTATATTTCAACTTAGGAACTATCGTTAAAATAATTAAAAAAAATATGCAATGTACATGAAAAATGCGCTTTGTTACTGTTTATATATTTTCTTTGTACACATGTCTTTTTGAGATTCTCATACTGGTTTTTTGTAATCACTAGCAGCAGTGTAAAAAAAAAAATTAAAAAAAAAAAATAACGTTCCGCGTACATTCCAGGAACATTTGCACTTTTTTCTAACAATGAAACAATTTGCCTCTTTTCTGAAACATATTTCGCAGAAAGAACACCGATCACGAGAGTGCTTTCATACGGTACCTGTTTGAACTAGAGTTGGAAAATTGAGTTACTTTTGGTTAACTAGTTGTATCGTTCCACATTTGGACAGGTAACAGGTTCCAACAACCTGTTATTTTTGTAACGTTTAACTAACTCATCGCTGTGTCAACGGGTAATTAGAAGGCCTTTAAACAAAATGTTTGAAATAATTTTGGGACGTAAGAATAGATTCTGTTTTCTGTTGAGATGAATCTACACCATTAATATAAGTTTGTGGTTAAAAAGTTAATTTTCGCAAATCAACAACTTACCTAGTTATGATTCTTTGAATTTCATGCTTTTTCTGGCGCTAAAAATATGTTTTTCTATTTATGGTGGCTAAAACGCTGAAAATTCATAAAATTCTAGGTATCATAACACAGTAAGTTTTGGACATAGAAGAATAAATTTTTACTGTTTTACTTGATAGAACATGGAGAAAATTTTTCTAAATAAAACTGATAGGACATTGTATAAAATGTGTAATTACTTAACTATTTAAACATTTCTTAACTACGTAATTATTCTTGTAACTTCTGCTCTCCTGTAAAAAAAAGAAAAGTTTTATTGAGAATAACAGAATATTTCCTGAATAAATCTGAAATGTTCCTGTGAAATTTAAGAACTATTTCTGTTGACAACCAAAACGTTGCGTTACAATACAATGGAACAACAATGTGACAACAATATAAGTAAGCTTCCTGAAAAATAAACAGAAACATTCTTGGTGTTTCACAGAAAGCTTACTGATATTTCAGTAGAATGTATTCAATAAATTCTCAGTTATTTACAAGAAATGTTACTTGGAAATATTGGGCAATCCAGCTGCTCATTATTTCCCAGGAACAGTCCAGAATTTTTTTTATAGTGAGTGATAAAGGATTATATCATACTTATACAGAAATATTGTTAAACATTTTCCATTTTTGAAAAATAATAATTTTTTATGTTAGACATTTTTCATTTTTTAAGGATACTAAATATTTATTCCATAAAATGCTAAAGAACTCTCTCTAATAAAATCTAATTCTTCTTATGAAGGCGATGATCTAGTAATTCTACAGATTTTTTTTTTTTTTTTAAATTCTTATTCAGAAAATTTCAATGTGTCACGTCTCTCATGTCATGAATTTTTTCCGAATTTTGTTAGACATTTTCCATTTTTCAAGAATACTAAATTTTTATTCCATAAAATACTAAAGAACTCTCTCTAATAAAATCTAATTCTCTTTATAAAGACGATGTTCTATTAATTGTACAGTTTTTTTTGAATTCTTATTCAGAAAATTTCAGTGTGTCACGTCTCTCATGTCATGATTTTTTTCCGACTGTTCCATACATAATGCAAGCTTATATATATATACTTCAACGAAATTACTTAGAGAATTATAACTGGTTGTTAATTCGAAAAAACATCTTTGCTATTAAAAAGAAACAGCTTGTACAACATTTAAATGTCTTTCTAAGTAAATCTTTCTCTAAACATTTCTCTGATATTTACTTTGACCTAATTATGAGTAGGGTTAATCTTTTAAATATTAATCTACAAAAAAAAAAAAACCACAAAATTCAGAACATGAATACTCAAATGATAATTACTTTTTCAAATCACATATTTAATAAAATTAATAAAATTAATATCAATTCTATAATTAATGATAAAAATTGTTTTTTTCCTATCAATAATCTTCATATATCAAAAACCTTTAAATATCCGAATACAATTGGAAGAAAGATTTTTAACTACAATACATTTTCAAAAAATACATCTGCTGCAAGTAATTTTCCGTGTAACTGCAAAGACCCCACTCTAAAAAAATACATAAACAATGATCATGGACATATAATCACTGGAAATCTTGATATTGTTCATGATTTTAAATTGAAACAACTAATGGGTTATGGTACTAAATATAGACTTCCATCTAAATTTAATGTTAAATCTATTATCAAACAGTTTACATCTGATATTGATATTTTTATTTATAAAATTTCTATCTCTTATAATAAGCCTATTGAATATTTTAATCAATGGAAAATATTAGTAATTGAAAAATTAACTATGGCTTTAAAAAATAATATTGCTGATTTGGTTTCTATTAATACAAAGCATTATTTCCAACAAATTACTAAATTACAAAAAAACTACGTTATTACATATGTAGACAAATCTCCTAACAATTATGCTATTATATGTAAATCATATTATCACCAACTTCTTACAAATTCTATTTCTTCTAATAAGTCATTTCAAAAAACTAATGAAAATGTAATTGTAAATAATCGTAAAATTCGAAGTTATTATAAACTATTAAATATTTTATCTACTAATTTTAATTATCCATATTTAGTTCTTATTCCCAAATTTCATAAAACTCCTATTAAATTTAGGACTGTTACTATTGGTTGCAATACATATAATAATAAAGCCAATACACTTCTCTTAAAAATTCTTAATCAATTATATGTACTTACTACAAACAATGATAATACACATTGTATAAAAAATAGCTATCAACTTGTCAATATTTAAAAAAATCTTCATTGTCTTTATAATATAACGACATATGACTTCAAAGATCTTTTTAATAATATAGACCTATTAGATTTACATAAAATTATAAATGCATTATTTAAAAAGTATTATAAAAAACTGGAATTACCATCTAATATATATATTGCATATTTTAAATCTTTAACTAACTTCATTATCTATAATAATTATATATTGCAAGATAATACTTTATATTTACAGCATGTCGGTATACCACAAGGCGGCTGTACTTCCAGTTTACTCTCAGACTTATACTTATATCATTATGAACGTAATTTTACTAATAATAATCTACATTTATATCGTTATATTGATGACATCATTTTAATTGATACTGATCAATCTGCAATTACTCGATTTCCAGTTGATTATCCCACTAATTTGGAATTAACGGAAAACCTTTTATCTAACAATACAATTAACTTCTTAGATCTTAAAATTACAATAAAAGACAATAAAACAATCACAGATTTATATGACAAACGTAAAGAATTTAAATTCACAGTTAATACATTTACAAATTTTAAATCTTGTCTACATCATTCTGTATTTCGGAATATAATACTTAATTATTTATATAGAATAAAATGTTTATGTTCTTCTCCTCTAATTAACAATAATATTAAACTAATTTATGATGCATTAAATCATGGTTTTCCAAAAAAAATTCATATATTCATTAATATACAATTAGTACTTTTCTTACATGATCTATTAAAACAAATTAACACATGCGTAAACAAAATTACAAAAAAATTATAAAATAAAAAAATATCTATAAAAAATTAAAAATTCCAAAATTATATAAAAAAATTATTATAGGTTGGTTGGGGGGGTAGATGTTAGAGTACGGGGGAGGGTGGTGTTGTCTGGATAATACGCAATGGTTAATTATAAAAAAATATATATATATGGGGCTTTTGTATTATTACTATATTTTTGTTACGTATTATATGGATGTTGATTTGATATTTTATATGTAATTGGAGAATTTCATTAATATTATAATTAGCTTAATTATTGATTAATCTAATTGTCTGAGTGAAGCGAAGGCTAATACTCAGCGAAATATTACTGTCCGGACACTTTACTACTACGATGGATATTAACGCCATGTCCTACTAAAAAAAAAGCCTAATAAAAACCTTTCGTCAAGCATAACTCAAAAAATATTTGTCGGATTTCGTTTCTGATTGCACCAGAAGGTACCTATGAGGGTCACCTACTGAATGCACCTACTATGAAAAATAAGTTCCAAACCGTTTAAAAATTATGTAGAAAAAACTCTTAAAAAAGCACAATTTATCTGCATACGTCACAGAAATTTGGTGTGCGTCACTTTCACCGGTTGATGTTTTCGTAGACAACTGGTTTGAACACATGGAGCAAATAAAAAAAATTACGCACGCAGTAATATTGAATAGATCAGTTTCAACCACGTGATCACAAACCTTGCAACAACCCGTGGCAACCAGTTTTGGTGGGCAAACAAATAATAATACAGTATTCCGTACCACGGTGACCGTTTTTAGCATGTTGTATAAAATCTGGCATGTTGTATAACATATAATTGTGGATGATTAAAACAAAAGACATGAGTGTTTATTGATCCGGAGGTTATCTTTCTCTGGATGTCTGTCTGTCTATCATACTGCATGCAATTTTCTTGTAAAGGATGATATTATTATGCAGTAAAACCTCCATAACGGACACATCCGATTAGTGGACACCTCTATTTAGCGGGCATTTTTTCGATTACCAACCCTTAAATAACTGTACATTTTTTACTCTCAGTAGCGAACACCTCCAAATAGAGGACAAATTCTGCCCTCCCGAGGTGTTCGCTATTCAGAAGTTTTACTGGTAAAACCTCCATAGCGGACACACCCGATTAGCGGATACCTCTATTTAGCGGACATTTTTTCGATTACTAACTCTTAAATAACTGTACATGTTTTACTCTCAGTAGCGGTCACCTCTAAATAGAGGACAGATTCTGCATTCTCGGGGTGTCCGCTATTCAGAGGTTTTACTGTATATAATATTGATAATTATTTTACAGCGCCGCACAAAAGAATAAGAATATGTGAAACGAATATAAACTAAATTCGGGATTGGTAGATCGCTGATGGTAATGTAATTTTAGGATGTTGTTACAGTCATCCGCAGCATGTTTTTAGAGTTTCGTCCATCTAACGAAACTTTACCTGTCTCACTCCTTTGTCTGTCTGTTTCTCCGTCTGTCACAGAGCCCGTTCTCAGAAACTATATATGTCGGAGACTTGAAAATTTGCATACTTATAGCTGAACACCACACATCAAACGGCAAATAATAAAATTTTGAAAAAATCTAATATTTAACCCTCTGGGCTCTAACTTGTGTATTTTAAGCAATTTTTCTAACTCAGCCCCTAATTAAGTTGGAGACATGAAAGTTTGCATACTTATAGCTGAACACTTGCGATAACACGATAAATCATAAAATTTTGAAAAAGTCATATTTAACCCTCCGGTCTCTAACTTCTGTATTTTAAGCAATTTTTCTAACTCAACCCCTAATTAAGTTGGAGACATGACATTTTGCATACTTATAGCTGAACACCTCACATCAAACGACAAATAATAAATTTTTTAAAAAGTCTAATATTTAACCCTCTGGGCTCTAACTTATGTATTTTAAACAATTTTTCTAACTTAGCCCCTAGTTAAGTTGGAGACATGAAATTTCGCATACTTATAGCTGAAATCCTCACATCAAACGACAAATAATAAAAATTTGAAAAATGTCTGATATTTAACCCTCTGGGCTCTAACTTTTGTATTTTAAGCAATTTTTCTAACTCATCCCCTAACTAAGTTGGAGAATTGAAAGTTTGCATACTTATAGCTGAAAACTTGCGATAACACGATAAATCATAAAATTTTGAAAAAGTCATATTTAACCCTCCAGTCTCTAACTTCTGTATTTTAAGCAATTTTTCTAACTCAGCCCCTAATTAAGTTGGAGACATGAAAATTTGCATACTTATAGCTGAACATCTCACATCAAACAGCAAATAATACAATTTTGAAAAAGTCTAATATTTAACCCTCTGGGCTCTAACTTGTGTATTTAAAGCAATTTTTCTAACTCAGCCCCTAATTATGTTGAAACATAAAAATTTGCATACTTATAGCTGAACACCTCACATCAAACGACAAATAATAAAATTTTGAAAAAGTCTATTATTTAACCCTCTGGGCTCTAACTTGTGTATTTAAAGCAATTTTTCTAACTCAGCCCCTAATTATGTTGAAACATAAAAATTTGCATACTTATAGCTGAACACCTCACATCAAACGACAAATAATAAAATTTTGAAAAAATCTAGTATTTAACCTCTAATATTTTGTCTCGCGGAATTTTTAAATTTAAACTGTTTTGCAATACTATTTTTTGTTCATTTTGCATAATAAGTGTAATGTGACGTAATTTGTTCTATTTCAGATTTCTAACGCATGTTAATGAATTTATTTTACAATATCCTTTCTCTTTTAAAATTCACATGTAAATATAGTTTTTATGGCGTAATTTCCAATAAGTGCCTGCTTTTTATACCTAATTATTTAATTGTAATTTGAAGGTTTTTTTCTGCTTTATAATAGTAACGTGTAAATAATTTTTCTATTTGAAGCAAACATTATTGTTTGCGCTGTTTATACAGTTGGCAACAGTTTAAATTAATACCATTTTCTAAAATATGTAAAAAATATCTGTCAAAATGCTGAATATTTGAATTTAAAATAGAAATAAAACCTCAAAAAATGAGTCAAATTAAAAAAAATTAATGAAATCTGCAGACCGGGATCTTCTATTGAATAAAATGATCTAAAAATGATTAAATTCCCATGTATAGCTTTTGCTCTTATAATTTTTTTTTTTAATGGAACGATTTTGTCCAACTTCATCATTAAATATCTCTTAAAATAATTCTTCGATTTGAAAACTGTATGCATTAGTGTGTTGGTCAAACATTTCGCTATAATACCACCGATTTTCATATATTTGTATGCAATAGTTTTCTTAATATTAACGAAGAAAGACCTCCGGTCACAAAAAATTCAAAACCGGCGGCGGCGGCGGCGGCGGCGGCGGTACCAGCGTTAGTTACTTTTCATAGAATAGAGAGATATATAAAAATGAAAACTTGTCTATCTGTCTGTTTGTAATTCTATAAAAAATCCACAATTTGGAAGCCAAAATTGTGAAGAGATACGTACATGTGTATTAAAACATGGCCGAGACAACTAAAGTAATCCGGAATCGAAATAACTTATAGTTAATTTTTAATTAATAAAAAACCACCAATTTAACAGCAATTTCTTATCAAATTTAAACATTTTTCGTTATAGCATTTGCCAACAATTAAAAAACACAATAAAATTATTACTACAACAATTAATTTTCTACTGCAAGATTTCCACGTGAAAAATGAAAATGAAATAAATAGTTTGCCGAATTTAAAAAAAAGGTGAATATTACGTCATAACTTTTCTATGGCAAGATATTCACGTGAAATATGAAAATGAAATAAATGGTTTGACGAATTTAAATGAAAGTGAATATAACTTCATAACTTTTCTATTTCAAGGTTTCCACGTGGAAGAGGAAAATATTACGTCATATTGGAAATATAAAGGGCATGGTGGATATAGTATAACGTCATATTAGTGTGAAAAATGTATTGAAGCATAATAAAAACCCAATTAGGGAAATATTGGCGTATTTTAACATTATTGCTCCAATTATAAATTGAAATAAGTTCATTTATAGCTGTATTCTTTTGCGTCTGTTATATACATTTATACATTTTTATATAGCGTTTTCATATGATTCATTCAACAACATTTCGACGGCTTTTTTTAATGTTTGTTTTGTGTTGTATGTTAAATTTTGAAATTGATTTTTCGGAACAAACATCCTTCAAATTCTGGGCAACGCCGGGCACTTTAGTTTGTAACAGATAAATGGCTTTTGTATCTGTACATCTAATGCTAATATTATAAAGCGTTATAATATTATAAAGTGTATAATATTATTAATGCTTATTACGTTTGCGAGGTGTTATCTCTGAAACCACATAACCAACTTAAAAAAATGTTGGTGGCCATCTCTGCTCCGAAAAAAAAAGACTATTTTATGTCAGTGCAAGAACTTACATCGCTGCAGGAGCAAAAAAGTTCTAAAATTGTGATTTCTGCGATATTGATTGGGTTAGATAGTTTAAATTTGGTGCTGTAGTTAATTTTAAGATGTAAATACTCGTAATGAACGCTCTCTAAAAGGTTCAATTTGACGGATAAACGTAAAAATTTCTAGAAAGGTTCTAAACTATGATTTATTTGGAATACTGAAATTTTTGGGATACTGTTGGGGTTAGAAACTAGAACTTTGGCATGGTAGTAATTAATAAGATGTAAATGCTCGTTGTAGAACGAATTCTAAAAAATAGAAAGACTAAACAAAGCGGAAAAAGATCTAAAGATTATCTAAGTAACGAAGAACATGGAACTGTTAGGAATATAAACATGAAAATTGACATGGCTGTATTTATCATGACGTAAATTCTCGCAATAGAACAATTTCTAAAAATGTCGCTATAAAAAACAGTGCAGAAACAAAAAACTTTCAAAATTTTATTTCTCTGTTACTGCTGAGCCCAAAATCTTGAAATTTTGCTTCGAGTTAGTTTTAAAATATACAATTGTCTCTATGAATGGTTTCTAAAAAATTTAAAATTTAAAAAGATGAAATTAACGGAAAGCGATCTCAATTACCATTAATTTGGAATTATTAGGTACAGCAAATTTAAATATTTCATAATGCTGCATTTCCTCCGCAAAACATGCGATTTAAATGCAACAAAACTGATAGATACCCACCTATCATTAAATAAATTGTGTAAATATTGAATAAAGACCTGTATGAAACAGTGAGTAGGTTGCCCGAAAGTACTTGTTAAAATGTTCCTTCTCTAGGCTTTTCTCTCTCCCGCCAAGGCCACTGACAGAGGGAAGTGCCGTTTTAAATGTGATATGAATTTTTTATCCGATTAATTTTTCTAGACATTTTATCATAAGGTCACATTCTCAATTATCATTAGTAGATTTTTTATATATTAACTTATTCTGGTGAAATTTTGTAATAGGGTTCATATTGGCGTATGTTAGCTTGCATGATTTGCTGAATAAATATGTATGGATTTGTAAATTACTTCAAATGACACTTTGACAGCTCAAAAGTTATGCAGACGATGTATTCAGATCTTGTGTCATACATTATGTTGTAATCATTGCCGATTTCTTTTATTTAATACATGCTAAATACAGCTCAACTTGTGCAGAATATGTTTGAAAACAAAACAATACAGCGTATGTAGTGGCCAGCATACACTCATCATTTAAATCTGATCGAGCATATCTAAAACACACTCTAACGAAGCATTGCATGCCACTTTTGATGTATTCGGTACTTTGATACTATATTAGATTTTGAGAAGAGAATTCCTTAAATGTTATCGACAACCTCATTGCATCCGTGGAAAACAGATATTGTACAATATTAACTATTCCGGGGGAGCACACACCATATAAAGTATAGTCCATTCTTTTTAAACATCATATATTTGTCATTTAAAGTTACTCAAATTGGTGCGGAGCGTCTGATTATGTTCTTGACATCATTTTATACAGTTAAAATTCCGATATAAGTAAATTAGTGTTTCATTTTCTATTTTACTTTTAATATATTGCGTACTTTCAATTTTATATCCATGCATGGCTGTCTTGAATGGTTTGATTTCCCATTTTTTTAAACAGTGTATACCGATTTATATATAAGATTTTGTAATTCTACAATTCGTTTATTTTCATCATTTCAATTTTTCGCAGTATATGGACAATTAAAGACACCATCTCATTTTCTTTGCTTCCACGTGTTATTATTAAATCTATGTTCTCAGTAATATCGCTCAGACTAATCCCTCTGAGGGAAGTCCTAGTTTACAATTATTTGTTATTAAATTTTAATTTACTAAGGACAATATCATATTAATTACTAATAGTATGCCATTCTTTTAGTGAATAATATACATATAAGTATGTTTAATATAAATATAGTTATACTGTATGCATTAAAATTGGGTAATTATTTTTATTATTATTCCACTATTCTTTTTAATATTTATTATCGGGTTAATGTTTTTGAATGTCCCACATTCATACTTTTTGGATTTTCTGAAAATAATCCACACTCTATATTTGTGCTTTTTAAGTAATGGGAATTTAAGTATCATTTAACCTTCTATATACTTCCACATGTTTTTTATTTCCTGTTCATTTTATAAATATCTTATGTATAATTGATTAAAAAATAATTGTTATATTATTTTTAATAATTATTTATATTAATTATTACTGAATTTATTTTGTTTTATAGCATATAGATATATGCTATATATTATCAAAGTTCTAGAATTACTTAAATTCTTAGTTTAGTTTAAATAAGTTAGCTAATAGAATATATTGTATGCTTTTAAATTTTATTAACAATAGTTTTTAAATACATTGTGTGGTTTATATTAGGTGTATAATTCTCTCTATATAAGGATATGTTTGGTTTTGTTGTTTAAACAGTTATTTACATTCAAATGATTACAAATATTTATCTTGCGACAGTTGTTTAATAAAAGTAATACTAGATGGCAGCACCAAATTTGTCTCTTTAAGATAGCTCTAAATTTTTAATTTTTCTAGCTCCATTTCAGTTATAATTTAATACACCAGGGGGTATTTTTAGCTAAATTTTTACGATATTGTTAAACAGTTATTAATTAATTTAATAGTACATTTTAAATACTGTAATTACTATCTATTTATTTTATATTAGATTAAATGTGTTTAACAAGGTATTTCAAATTTTATTTCAAAATGTATTAACTGCATCCTTTGGTATCATTTACTGTGATTTCTTAACTGTTTTATTCACCTTAATCTTTATGATATTCTGGTAGCCATGTGCGCGTGCATTTTTGTAAAATACTGAAATATTAATCGGTATGGTGTTTATTAATTATATTTTATATCCTATAAATATTTAAATACGTTTTATTGATTCTTCCATTTCATATTATTTGTTTCTATTCTGCTTTCATTTTTAATCAATTCACTTGATTTTAATGGTTGTTTGGGCACAGGGGAAAATAATTTTTAGCTTTAGCTTATTTTTCCCACAGAAAACAACCATTTTGCTTATATCATTGAATTCTGTGCCCTTGATAACGTAATTCAATGTATAAGCTTTTCAATTTTTGTCGGTGTCCACTTTTTTCTTTTTCTTCCATAATATTTCTTATATATATATATATTTTTTTATATATATATATACTTACAGCTTTAATTCATATTAATTGACCGTGGTAGGTTATGTTTAATTAATGGTTATATATATATATATATATTTTGCAGAAACATCTGAAAAATTTAGACGAAAAATAGTAAAAAATGTTTTCACCTTTAAAAAGATTAAAGGGAACATTTTTTTTTTTTTTTTACTGTTTTGAGTTTTCCAAAGTAATTGTAAATTGTAATTATTTCGATTTGCCTGTTTGTTTATTTGCCAGGTCGCATTCTATTTTTCGAAAAATTATCTGGTAGGTTTTCAAAATAGAACATCTTGCAGTGATCCTCTACAGTATTTTCTTATTGATAATGTTTGCTGAAATTGTGGCTTACTCTCTCTCACACACATACGTATACAGGGTGTCACTTTTTATCGTTATCCAATTGCTAATTTTTAAACCGTTGGTTTTAGAGGTATGCTTCTAGGGGCAAAAACATTTCAAACGTTGTTGATGATTATGTTCAAAGCCACTTACTAAAAATTGGTATTTTTGGAAGAGCTACGAAATTTTATATAATTTAAATTTTTTACGTTTCTTGAGTGTTATATTTAGCAAAATATTTTCCATACACAAATAAGAAAAAGAAAACAAAATAATAATAATAATAATAATAATAACAATAACAATAATAATAATAATATTTTTTTAATCAATATATATACATACATAATTACAAACTGATGTAATACATAATTATGATAGAATACATAATCATGATATAACACATAATATATAATTATGATATAATGCATAATTAACAAAATATGATACTTTGAAATTTTTATGAAATTTCATCTTTTGGTTTCAACAATGCATCTTTTAACATTAGTTTCAAGGGATCGTATAAAAATTAAATTTTTTCAATCAACGTGTCTTTAAATTCTGCTTCATGAAGTAAATTCTAGAATTTTTATGGTGCTGATTTATAAACTATTATAATTCTTTCAGAAATTCATATATATTTAGATTTTTTATTATACATTTAATTTCAGGGGGCACCTAGAATTTCAAGGCTGGCCATAAGCCGATTCATCAGATTGCTTCAAATTGTGCCTTGCGTTGTAAACGCTGAAATGTAGTTAACTAAGATTACAACTACTTGTTTTAAAAAGTAGAGACTACAAACTCCTTTTTAAAAGTAGTTGCTGCATCTCTACTTTCAGATTTTGTCAAACAATTCAATCTACACTTGAAATTGAGGACACGAATTAAGTACAATAGGTGGTCCCATCGTTATACAATCAAATAAATGCGATAAAATCGTTAAAAATTAAAAATTAAAAAGATATACAAAAAAATTGCTTTATTTTATTCTCTAAAATGTTATACATATTAGACCGTTTTATGTATGAATGTACCTAATATGTATAAATGTTATACATATTAGACCGCATATTAACCGTTATATGCCGACCACAGCAATTCAATATTAATTTTCTGTCATAATGTCGAAAAATAAAAAAGCTGTAAATAAAGCAATTCTAAAAGAAGAAACGCAGCATTAAAACGCGAAGATCTAATAATGAGAAAGTAGGCAAGTTCTTCCCACAAGAAAATTAATTTCTTTGTTTTGGATTTTCGCACTTGGATTTACCGGCCAGTGTCAATGGAAAAATTCATGACGCCATACGATGCATTGCTAAACGCTGCAGCTGAATTGCTGACATTAGGAAATTGTTGCACAGAACAATTTTTCATAAAAGAAGAAAGTTACTATCGAAAAATGGCACATCCCCCCCCCCCCCTCCTAACTAGCATCACTGTTCGCTACAAACTACTGATACTTTGTATTGCGCTACTCTCTACACTGTATTTTTCAAAATGTTGAACGCTTACATTACAAACTACCAGAAAAATTAGCAATCACTGTTTTCAGACGGTTGAAAGGCGCTTGTTTCTGCACTTAACATATTATCTGTTATTGCTCCACAAAGATTTAATAAAAAGTATATACACTGTACCTTTTTTCCAATCTAATTTTATACAAGTAACTGAAATATGATGTCAAAAGTGACTATTACCATTTATAAATGCAAAGTTGGTACAAGTTTTAGTATGCAGAACACTCCTATGTTAAAGAACGCCATATTCCGACATTAGATACAATTCCCTTTCGGAATGCTGCTCCCGCAATCTGTGTGACAATTTGTAGATTACAAAACATGAAGGCTTTCTTTGGGGGGGACGGGGGGGGGCGGCTGGAGGGGTTCTATTGCGAATTAAGACTGCTAACTATTTTGCAGTAATTCTCTGGTGTACTTCTCAACACCAGTCTTCAGGATTAATTGTCAATGATAACCAGATATATAGCCGATGGTGCAAAATCAAATGCTCGAGAAAGTATGTACTAATATTTCATAAATTTTTTAGAGGTGGAAAGTAGTACAAGTGAACATTTCTATTGTGAATTCAGATGAACTTGATCCGTTACTAGATGCAGAAAATATTCCTGCCAATGATACGATAATGGTAATATAAAGGGACCCTCAGGAATGTATTATTTAAACCACGAATAAAGTTAATACGTAGGTATGTCACAAGTACAATCTAGTTTTGAGAGACATGGCTGAGACGATCTAAAAACAGCTTTCAGAGTGCAATACTGAACAAAGTGATGCATAAAGCATTGCAAACAATTGAGTCGCGGTTTGAAGATCTGAAAAGTATAAAAATTTATTTGGATTCTTCTGAAATTTTCAGGATCTGTTCAATATAAGAAAATATAACGGGGATCTTGCGATGTATGGACATAGTCGAGTTGGCGTTTAAAAAAAAAGATCAAATTAAAAACCACAAAATTGGCTGATATAGATAGATTTATGCTTTGTGATAAAATGGAGGCAGTAAGATCAATTCTGTGATCAAAGATTCAATACCCAATTCAAATACTCATATTACTTATCTGCAACAGTAGGTCTACCGCATTTCCAACTTTATCTATTTATCTTTGGATTTCTATGACATTTTTAGTGTTAGCGGCATCTGGAAAAAAGAGATTTTTTAAGCTACAAATAATAAAAAGGTATTTGAAATCACCAATTTAACCAGAAAGCTTGAAGAAATTACCAATTATGTCCATTGAATCTCAAATTAGTAGGAGTTTGAACTTCGGCAGAATTCTAATGAATCTTAAGAAAAAAAAGTAAGAAAAGTAACTTTCTGATACTAAAAGGTAATAATAATGACTTTTATTTTTTTCATTGCAAGATTTTGAATGGTAAGTGATTTTTAGAAATTCAAAAAGAAAATTCTTTTCGAACATGGCGCTTTTTCTGAACAAAAATAAATTAGTATTTTTAATAAATCATTTTACAGTCTTTAGAACAAGTAGAATTTAAACTATGCAACTTTTCAGAGATGATATAAAAATTCTGTTTGTTATTTATCAGCATATATGCATGCAGTTTATAGTAAGATGTAGCTTACATCTGCTTGCTAGCTTGCTCTATTAGCTTGCACGCATTTTTTGAGCGAATTTACTGATTAGTTTCTATTCTACCAATTAGACATACCATATACTAGTATATTAGACTTTTTTAAAATACTTTTATGATGCTACAGATCTTGGTGCATCTTAGGTGGGGCTTCAGCATACGTAAAGATGCTTGTTTTTAAATACCAGTATTTCCGAATAATAATTTTCGCAGAATTCTACAATTAAAACGAGAAAATATTACTATTGTGAAATAGTGGTATCGAAAACATTTATACACCCTAAACAGGGGTTGACCAAAATTATTTTTAATCAGGCTGAACCCCATTGAATCGTTTATTTGATAATCGCAATTCTACGAAATTTATTATCTTATAACTTCCAATCAAACTATATTTAAAATATCGATTTGGTAACAATCACATTAATAATTAGTTTGAATGACTAATTATTCGTAATTCAAATGGCTGATAATCGTAATTATTCGATTTATTTGAATAATTAGGTTAATTATATAATCTATTATTATAATATATTGATTATAATTGCTAAATATAATTATTTAATCTAATAATTATTGAATATAAGTATTATGTGTTAAATAGAATTATTATTTAATAATAATAATAATAACTGAAAATGATTATTTGAGTGCCCTCTGATAATGTTTTGATTGCTACGTCACTGTCTACAACCAGGCATTAAAACTATTAAACTGTTCTTCTGTCTAGCCTGATTACACAATGCGTTTTAGGCTTTGAACTTAAACTACTAAAGTAATGAGGCATTTATAAAAGTCCATCCAGCTGACGGGCACTTGAAAATTCAATCTCACAACATTATTCATGAAACGATGCTCTTAGAACCTTCATCGAAATTAACATTCTCTATTTCACATTACAGCGCAGCGTCTAACTTTACATTCACTACTTTCACAAGACTTACGATGTAGTATGACGAAGATTTTATGTGAAAACTCGAAAAATTAGTTTCATCAGGAATTTTGTCTCTTGGTCTATAACTCATTAAATGTATCCTTATTAAGCTTTGTTTGGAGTAATAATTAATTTGCTATGTTTAAGCAATGGACAATAGGGATGAAGGGACAACTCAAAGTATTTTCAAAAATAGGGTGAATCCGCCAGTAATTGACACCTTAACACCTTCGCGACGAACGACTTTTACAAATTTTTAATCTATTATCAGCGGTTTTTTTCAAGAGAAAATTCTTTTGTCTTATTGAAAAGAAAAAATGCCCTTATTAAATAAGGTAAAATTTAAAATAAAAAGTAACTGGTAGGAATAATGAAGGATTCTGAGCACATTAAGCGTCACGTATACATGACGCTCGTCCTGAAGGGGTTAAGGATTCTTTATTGTCCGAATCACTATTACAAAATTTTAAATCCATTTTATACATGTTTTCCTTTTTAAAAGGATAGTAGAGATACATTCAAAATTACTTTTGAAAAAATTCTAAAAAACTACGTATTGTACGAGGGCAGTATGATAGGTACCTGGCCTCGGACAGAGAAGACGCTATTAGAATTTTAAGAATGATGTATTTCGCAAATGTGATCTTTCACAACAACAATTGACAAATTGCCAAATCGCTATGTGGTTTAGGTTGTGAGTTAGAAGCCATTTGAATAGAACAAGTTTGGTGATATTTCAACAATGGAAAAAATTGAATATCGAGCAGTGATAAAATACCTATTTTTGAAAAAGAAAACAAATGATGAGATTAAAACGGAACTCAGAGAAGTTTATTTGGACTCTGCACCTTCGTTATCAACCATAAAACATTGGACAACTGAATTCAAACACGGCCGTACAAGCATTTCTGATGAAGAACATCCAAGTCGTCCAACTAGGGTTACGACATCAGAAATGACTGAAAAAAATCCACGATATTGTGATAAAAGTTCGGATAGTGGAAGTGCGCAAGATTGCTAAGACTGTGGGCATCTCAATTGAATGGGTGTAAAATGTTTTAACAACTCATTTGTATATGAAAAAGTTTCCGCAAAATGGGTGCCGCAATTGCTCGCTATTGACATTAAACACACTCGTGTGTCAATTTCAGAAGAATGTTTGGCGAAGTTAAAGCTCAATCCAAATGATTTTTGGCATCGATTCATAACTGTTGAGTAAACATGGATTCATCACAATATACCAGAAACTAAAGAACAGTCCAAACAGTGGATTTTTCGTGGCAACACTGTGCCAAAAAAGGCTATAGCGACTTTATCTGCGAACAAAGTAATGACTACAGTGTT
This sequence comes from Maratus speciosus, assembly GCA_963932465.1. Classification (NCBI taxonomy): domain Eukaryota; kingdom Metazoa; phylum Arthropoda; class Arachnida; order Araneae; family Salticidae; genus Maratus; species Maratus speciosus. The sequence continues at coordinate 88,671,652 of OZ010786.1, read as the reverse complement.
TTGGTATGCATGCGGTGTAATTGTCGTCGATTACCTTCAAATGGGCAGACCGAACAATGGAGAATATTATGCTAACTCATTGGATCGTTTCAACCATGTTGTGTAAGAAAAACATACGCATTTGACGAAGAAAAATTTTTTCTTTCAATCAAGAACTTTCAACCAACACTCGTGCACACCTGTGTCGTCCCCATGGCAAAATTCCTCAAATTAAGATACGAACTGCCTCAACTTCCACCATATTTGCCAGATTTAGCCCCTAGCGATTATCTTCCATTTCCAAATATGTAAAAAAGGCTCTGTGAAATTTTTTTGGCTCTAATGATGGGATAATTGCTGAAACAAACACCTATTTTGAATGGCTGGTGAAATCGTATTTTTTATAGGGGTATAAAAAAAAATAGAAAATCGTTAGGCTAAGTGTATCAAACTAAAAGGAGATTATGTTGAAAAATAAAGTACATTTTAGACATAAAAATGTGTTTTTCTTGTCAAGGCCATGTACTTATCATACAGCCCTCGTATCATTAAAAATAATTTTCTTAATAACTGTGGTCTGTAATACCAGTAACTGACACCAAACTTATTTTGAAAAACGAATAACTGACACAAAGTGAATCAGTGTCTGACTATTTACTTCCAAAGGTAAAAAAAAAGTTATTTTATATTTCAAGGAATTTATCCTTTAAAAATACTTTAATGTTTATGATAAAACAAAATAGTTAAACATTATTTATATATGATATCATACAACAGATGCATATGTCCATTTTTTCACGCTTTAGATTATTAGTAATGCAGATATCCAATAGCTGACATTTATGAAACAGTCATTGACAAGTGGTGTCTGACTTTGGTAGAACAACTTCAATTTTAATAGTGTTGACAACAAGATAAATTTAGTTTATTATTATGTTTTTTTTTTAAACAGTTCAAATTCAGACTTCAACTTCAACTACAATAGGGGATTTTACCTGGCAAAATTAATGGTAGTTCTGGAAATCGGCTTACTTTGTTTTTTGGGTAGCTGAACCCGAATTTGTAAATTCCTACAAAAATTTCCCCCGGCAACCCCCCAAATTTTGGTAAAATGCCCCCCAAAAAGGTTTTTATTAAAAAAATCAATTTTTTTATTGTTTTAGGAGAAAAGTATCTAGAAATTCAGAAATTAGACAAATTTTGCAACAAATAACATATATGGCATTATTACTTAGGATGAATGGGGATGACGGGATCGGCCTCGGAATATGCGCCGCGGTGCTGCGTGGACTATGTTGTGCAATTTTACTTAACCACTCACATCGTTTATATTCGCCCTCCCGTCTCCCCTAACTTTCCCTAACCTAGAACTTCCCTATAAGGTTTACTTTAAGTTTTTTTGGGTCGCTGAATCCGAATTTTTAACGTCCCCCAAAAATTCTCCCTCCGCAACCCCCCAAAATAGTTGTTTTTAAATTAAATTTTTTATTGTTTTAAGGGAAAGGTATGTAGAAATTCAGAAAGTAGACAAAATTTGCAACAAATAGGATATATGACATTATCACGTAGGATAAACGTGGAGAGTGGGGGTTGCCTCAGAACATTCCCCGCGCGCTGTTCTCAAAAACCAAACTTTTTCAAAAAATCAATTTTTTGCGGGGAGAGGTTGCCGGGTGAAATTTTGGTGAGAAGTTACAAATTCGGATTCAGCGACCCAAAAAACATAAAGTGAGTCGAAATCCAGAACTAGTATTAATTTTGCCAGGTAAAATCTCCTATCGCCTGGACTTGCATAACTTAGTGCACGTAGCGTCGCAGTGCATGTTCAGAGGCAGCCCTCCCCCTCCCCTTTCATCCTACGTCATAATGTTATGTATCCTATTTGTTGCAAATACTTTACAAACAAATAGCATTTAAAAGTACATTTTTTATCCTTATTCGACGATGTAAAAATTGAAAATGTGTGGTATTTAGAAGATTAAAAAATCGCAATAAAAGATAATAAAAGTTCAAATTTAATAGTCTGCTGTTGCAGCCGCCAAAATGGCGTCAGCGTTACGCACGGACAGGTTTGTCCTTTATAATATAGATATCCGGAGTACAAAGATTACAAGTAAATTTTGATAAATTTTCTTGTTTTAAAAGTACGTATCAAACCTATCTTACAGCTCATAAATAAGTTTCAATATCATGTTTATTAAAAAAATTAATACAAATAGTTTAACTGCTGCTACAAAAATACAGGGTTGTTACAAATAAATCATCGGGTTTTGATACGTTACTGCGTACGAACTAGGAAGCGCATATGTTTCTATGACAACTCAAATGAGAGGGTGTTAACTACAGTTTCGCGCGGTGTATGTGTCATGCGCGTGTGGTTGCCATGTTTGCTGCGCGAACGTAATATTCAAAATGACGACTGGACAGCAGAAAGCGTTTTGTGTACTAGAATTTTCAAAGTGTGAATCGCTTATAACCGTTCAGAGAGCATTCCGGAAGGCATACAAATGCAAACCACCAACCCAACAAATCATTCTGCGCTGGTATCGACAGTTCAAAGAAATCGGTTGTTTATGTAAAGGCAAAAGTTCCGGCCGACCAAGCGTTACTGAAGAAACCGTGAACCCAGTTAGAGAGAGTTTCATCCGTAGTCCCCAAAAAAATCAACAAATAGCGCCAGCCGCGAACTTTCCATTCCACAGCCAACTGTGTGAAAAATGTCTGCTGCTCAGTCGCCATTTTGAATATGACGTTCGCGCAGCAACCATGGCAACCACACGTGCATGACACATACGCAGCGCCAGGGGGGTACCATTCGTGCGATGCGCCAACTGTAAAGATTCCTTAACTGCTCGCGCATTACGTCACGTGGCGGACAGATTCGCATCGCTTCGCTCGTTTCAATAGTATTCTGTATGCTGTTCTGCGTTGGATTTTTTTTCTGTGAATGATTTTAATTTTTATATTATTTTAACAGCCTTTTCTAAAAAAAAAACCCTAGTGAATGCACTATATCAACGTGTTCTAATAACTCTCGGAGAACACGTATACAGATTTAACAATAAAGTAAAGAGTCTCAAATCCGGAAGTCGAAATTCCGAATTCTTCAAATTCCGGGCATTTTGTTAACTGGCGATTATTATTCTGGAAAATCGCAAAGAAAAACACTAAAATCGCAAAGGACAAAATTTACTATACTAAGCTACAATTTCAAAACCGAATTCCTTTTACGAGCGTCAAAAAATTCCTGCAGAACGCGAAAACCTCTAAGAACTGCATAAAAGAATCGCGAGAAATTCAGAATAAACTTTAATGAAAGAAAAAAAAAAAGAGGACAGTATTTACTATATTAGAATAAAAGTTTAAACCAGATTTCTTTCACAAATGCCGACAAATCGCCATGAAGTGGGGAAAAAAGTTCGAAACTCGCAGAGGAGAAAATGTATTATATTTCGCTAAAAGTTGGTAACCGAATTCCTTTTACAAATCTCAAAATTCTAAAAATCGCATAAAAAATTCGAGAAAAATGCGAAAATCTCTGTACAAACTCCGAATAAACTTTATTGAAAAAAAATAATAATAGCGGGCTAAAAAAAAATAAAGCCGGATTCCCTTTACTCATATGGAAAAATCGCCGCAAAAATTTAAAAAAGAAAACGTCAAAAAATGCATAATAAAATTAAAATTTTTCTTTTGTTATAGGGATTTTTTTTTACCTTTAAAAAAAAATTCCTCTATTAAAATATTTGCTTTAGCATTATCTTTTTTTACTTTCTTTTATCTATAACAGAAGAACGTATTGTAGTCGAATTTTTGTTCTACTTCCAGTTTTCGACGGATTTACACGTTTTAAATGTCAGAGATCCCGAAAAGCATGTTTTTACAAAATATCTGTCTGTCCGTATACATGTATGTCTCATTATATCATCGGAAAGTATACGAAGTTATGTATTTTTTACTATGACCAGCATGTCAAGGTTAAATTTGGGGATATTCCGCCGGGAGGGAGCGCTGTAATAGCGATTTTTGTTCCATTTTCATTATTGATTCACCGGAAAGCATACAAAGTTAGGCATAGATTTGAACCAAACTTCGTACGCATATTTTTGACTATTGACGCCAGATCCCAGTTGAAAATGGATATGTAACCCTGGAAGGGAGCGCTGTAATAACGATTTTTGTGCGATTTTCTCGACTTTTCGTAGTTTTGTTGTACATCGGCTGCTGATGCAGCGACATGCACTTCGTATCTAGCTAACCCGGCGATTCGCAAACAGAATAACGATTATATTTATTTTATTAAATATTATATTCGTGTTACTCTGATTAATAAAATGAAGCAGAAATTTAAGATGAAAATTAATGTAGGGTTTAAGCCTATAAGCAGTGCAGTAGGGTTAGCCTATAAGCAGTGCTTAATTTGCGTTGGATATTATCGTTAATATATTCTGTTTGATTCTCAGCTCCGCTATTTCTTTGTTTTTAGTGGAAATTTAAATATTGGTCTGAATTCACCGGCGCTCACTCCGGAATTTAGCGGAAATAGTATTTCTAAAAAATCAAAGCCAAAATTTTTATTTCTTTCTTTCCCATCTCTAATCTTTTGCGTTCTTTCCTACCAAAGCGCTTACGTATGTGACATAGTGTGTCCTGTGTAGGGTTTTTTTCTTTTTTTTTTTTCAATGGTTTCAGAATGGCGATGAGGAATGTCAGAATTAGTCGCAACTGTTTCTGCCGTTTTTACTCGCTGCTTTTTGTTCGTGTTTTTAAAATATTCTCTCTGATTAACTGCCTAGCTCTGCACGGTGCTTAATTTGCTCCGAATATCACAGGGGCGCAGCTCCAGTACTTCTTTATTTTTAGTGAATATTTAAATATTAGTCAGAACAGACCAGAGTTTATAAATGCTGCGCACCAATACAAAGAAGTCCCTGACGAGTAGGATTTTCTCAAAATTTCCCACTCCTGATTTTAATGTTTTTGCTCTGTTCATTTATTAGAATTTATTAGATATTAATGCCTAAAGATATGTCAAAAATATAAATTTCTTTTTGAGGAATACGAAATTGCTTTAAAATTTGAAATAGTGTATGAAATATAAATATGCGTATGTGGGGGGGGGGGGGCAGGGGGATTATAAACTTTGTTGTTATTACTGCAGAATATTAGAGCTCCGGTACTCTTTTTTTTTTTTTTTTTTTTTTTTTTTTTGCTAGAAACTAAGCCCTGTGTATATATATTGTTACAGATATTTGAATCATATTCATTTTGATCCTGAATAAGCATAGTGACATTCGAAATTTTTTGAAAACTTATATCTAGTAATCCGACAATGGAATATTGTTAAAAGTTTTGATGTGAGTTTTGTTTAATTTATTCTGTTTGATAATTCTAGTCTTTTTATTATTACTGCTGTATCATCATATTCATATAATTCATCCATTCATTTTATTTTACAATAGTTTAAAAGGTTTCATTTGTACTTTTACGCATTAAAAATGCAATTTTTTTCGCGAATGTACTGAAGTATTTCAATGAAACAAATGTATCGCGATATTATTTAACCATCATGTATGTTATATTTAACTAACTCCAATCAGTATTTGAACAAATTATTTTAAGGAAAGTGATTTCGTTCAGTTTACATTCGAGGATCTGTTTTTAAAAAATTATTTACCTCATATTCCGTTCTTTTACTCACCTATTTACATTGTCACGGCCGGTCTCTCTCCAATCTTGTCCGCCACGTGACGTTTCAGTCCTGCTCTACTCTGATTGGCTATCCTTCAAATGGAACAACCTTATGTAAAAGAACCTTGCGCAGCGCGAAACTGTAGTTAACACCCTCTCGTTTGAGTTGTCATGGAAACATATACGTTTCCTAGTTCGCACGTTGTAACGTATCAAAACTCGATGATTCGTTTGTAATAACTCTGTAGTACTGTGAGCGGTCTCTCAGACTACTTGATCGAAAGATGAACAAAAGGCTCGATTAACCCATAGGATGCTGTTTCCATTAACTCATAGGATTCTGTGACATTTTAAACTGTTACAAGTTAAAAGCAATGATCTTTGAGACAGCTAACAACAGTTGAGTGTTAACTACAATAAATAAAGTAACTCGCTTCTACCGTCACCCCACTGCCAACGTCGAAATTGCTGGCTATCAAGGGTTGACGGTTTAAAGAGGTTTCACTGTACCAAAACAAAAATAATTTTTATATGTAGTACTCATTTCTATCTTACATGTAATTCATTAAATTTTCAGTTGGGTTATGATATCTTGATGAAATATCATGGCGTTGAATGATAGATCTCCCTTTTGTAAGGTCATTAGCTAAAAGCTATTAATTATGCTTCGTAGAAAATAAACATTAAACACGCTATACGGATGAAAGTAAAAGTACTTCATAATTTCAGCTTCTCCTTTAATTATCTATTGAAAAGGAAAAAAGAGCAAACAGTGCAATGTAAATGGGTAATGAATAGAAAATAAGCTAGCTACACCCACTCCTTTCTAACTTTTCTTGTCAAATATCATAACACACAAAATGTTATTTAACATAATGTCATTGAGTGCAAACGCCTTATTTAACCCTTTCCCTTTGAACATTTAAATCTAAAACAAAATGTTTTGTTACGCATGATTCGTTCATCCCCACGTGTGCCACGATAGTGTGTTCTGTTACACTGTGAAAAAAGACAAATATTTCTGAAACTAGGAAAATATAATCTAACCACAAACGAAAATAAACAATAACCTCTTCCGAGGTACTCATGATTTCGAAAAGCGTTCTTTAGAAACCGATATACTTTCGAGATTTAGAAAAGCATTTATGAAAACAAAGATCTTTGCTCATACGGATTTTTACAAATGTTTCCGTGTAGTTTTTATTGTGTATAAGTTTCCATAAACTGGAATATTGGATTTTATGTTGCTATCAATTCTCAATTAAACATTTTCAGCAGCGTAATAGAATTTATACGTGCAAGAGTAACAAAATAATATTAATTTTAGTGTCAAAGTTAACCCTTAAATGGCTGACTTTTCAAAAATCATTGTAATAATGGTTTTCGACTTTTATTTTTTAAATACATCATGGGAAAAATACTTTAAAAAATCATATTTTGTTTTAAGTATGGTTTACGGCTAAAAAACAGTTTGTTACTAATCGGCAATACTGGTCTTTAATTGAAAAAATAATTTTCCTTGATAAAATTCTATAATATTAAACAAACAAGAATTTTAGGAACTATAATAAAAAATAAATTTTACTTGCTCACGGCAGAACAAAATAGGGTATTTCGCAAGCTTCCAAACAAAACAAAAAGAACAAGTAGCAACAATTGAAAAAATAAACCTATCTTTATTCTTAAACAGCACAAGTGTTGCAATCTATATGTTGAAAATCGATTTAATAATATTTTAAGAATGTATTTTATTGGCAACATTAGGCATTATATCTTCAATGTTATTTTAATAGTAATTTAGAGCCTAAATTGGGTATGTTGCCGAAAAGCAACACCCGGCATTTAAGGGTTAATACCGTTATTTTATCCTTTTTGTCTGTAAAACATTTTTGTCGAACATAAAAATGCTTACTTGAGAATGGATAACATTACTAAAATCACCGTTCGGGGTTGAGAAAACTGATTAATACACAGTAAAAATTGCTCGAAAACGTTTCCGACAATCAGTGGCAGAAAAATAAACTTTTAAAATAAACTTTTTTGAATATCGAAATTATATCCGTTTCTGATGTTTCTCAAGGTAAAGAGCGCTTTTCGGATTTATGGTAAACTCGAAAGAGGTTGTTATAAATGTTATTGGGGAATTGCAAAAATTCGTGCCCTATTTCATAGATGACAGAAACTTACAATTTTGGCTGTGCTGATGTTTCTTTTTTAACCATATTATTAACTGACAGCTCTCTACATGTACCGTGGGCAAACAAAACAGTTTTTTCAAATTCATTTGTGTAAGGTTAATATTCAAAATGGAAAAGGAAAAGTTACATTTTCATCATGTTATGTTATATGAGTTTTAAAAAGAAGTGAGTGTTAGACATGCTACAAAAAATGTCCAAGACGTTTATATGGATCGTGCTCCCGCTCTTAGAACAGTTAAAAAGTGGTTTTGTCGATTTCGAAATAGTAATTTCAATCTAAACGATAAAATTCACTCTGGACGACCTTCTGCATTGATAATGGCTTAATCAATGATTTAGTGAATAATAATCCACGGATTACTACTTAATAGATTGCCTTGCTGAGAGACTAAATCAGGAGTGAAATGGGGTATATGCGGTGGTATACGCCGTATGCCCTGTGGATTTTTTAAAGAAGCTCTGTATACCTTCTGTTCCTCAACTAAGGCTATAGCGCATACCCTCTAGCCGTCTAGCCTCTGTCTATAGCGCATGCCGTCTGGTTTTTTTAGGACTACATCATTGGACTAAATGTTGACAATCCGACTACATTTCGCCATTTAAAACAACTTGGACACACTTCGAAACTCGATGCATCGTTAATGGGGCACGACTTTTGAAATCACCCGGTAGTTCGTGGATATGTTATATTTTCTTAGATTAAGAAACATCTTTTATGCAGTGTATGGCGGTTAGAAAACTGACAAGGAAGGTCTCCATACGTGCATATTCAGAAAAATCTGAAAAAATTACAGTGTTTTTCATGGATACTTATGTCTATAAAGTTTTATTTGGCGGAACCTCGATGGAATGTTCGTAAAAAAATAATGAAAATTTCGTTTATTTGGCGATTTATCATCGGTTGGCGATGAAATGAAATTTCGGAAAATACTTTTTTATGTCGAATACTCTTTAAGATAAAAATGTTTCATATTGAACTTGTTTAAATAAATTTTACGTAAATAACTTTAGTTTCGTCAGTTTTAGTTTGATTTAACTATAGTTTTGTCATATATATATATATATATATATATATATATATATATATATACAGTAAACTCTGTCTAAGGCGGAATCGATCGGGACTGAGAAAATTTCCCGTGGTAGACAATATTCCGGCTTATACAAAAAAGTCCCCTCACCCCACCCCACAAAAAAAAAATAATAATAATAATCGCCCGAATTTGATAATTTTTTATGCATTTTCCTGACTCGAAAATCGGTTGAAAACTGAAATTCTGAAAGATCTTTTGCCTTTATAGATAATGAGAAACGCTATTCAATTGCTTAGTACTGCTGTAATACATGCGAATTGGAAGTTTACACACACACGAAACCCCTCCACCCCCCCCCCCCCCAAATAAACTTCGAGAATGAGACAGAACGCTATAACTTTGAATTTGAGTACATCCTTAAAGTATAATATATTGCACTTTCGAAAATATATATTTTGATAAATGTTCATTCTAATAGAAATATTAACTTTTAAATATAATTTTGCATATGAAAAAATGGCACAAGCATAAATTCCTTAAAATTTAAACAGTTTCTGTTTTTTTTTAATTAAGTTTTTCAAAGTGTTACGGAATTTAACTAACATGCACGACATTGAGTATTTCACTTATCAGTTTTAAAGTTTAATAAACAAAATGCCTTTCAATTTTAAATTATCCTTTTTTCCGCCTTATGCAAAATTTTGGTTTCGGTGGGACCTTAAAATACTTTCCGTTTCCGCGTTAGACAGATTCCGCCTTATGCAGCAAGAATTAATGTAATTTTCTATGGGTTCGCCGGGACTTGAAAAATTTTCCGCGGTAGACAGATTTCCGGCTTGCACAGAGTCCGCCTTAGACAGAATTTACTGTATATATATATATATACGTATAATGAAAGTTAAATATCAAATTTTATTAATTAAAACAAAATTAAAATAAATTAAAATTGTTTCAATATCTCAAAATTAAGTCCAATTGAGCGCTGTCGATTCCATTTTGTTGCTATGGAAACGACGAATTCTTTGATATTGAAATGAATAACTGCTAAATGAATCTTGCCTTTATTTTGGAATACGCTTAAATATATGAAAGTGTTTTTTATATGTGAAATTGTTTTTAAAGTAATAACGTTAAATAACAAGTAACATAAATATGTACTACAAAAAATGTATTTAATAAATTCTCTCATTGTAGATGTTTAAATTCATTAAATACTTTTTACATGCATTCTAAAAATCAATTAACAAACAATTTTCAGGTGCATTAAAATCGCTTGCTTTTGGCGAGAAAAAGTACTGCTCGCCAAATCGAGTGACGCTTTCGTCTATTCGCGCCAAATACTCGAAAATACTTTATTTTTTTACAGACATTCTATTGTAATTCCGCCGCTAAGTTTGACTGATCCTTTATTACATACATAAGTAGTTTAATTGGTATTTTTTTTTTCAAAATATTCTGCGTATGCCCAGTAAGGCGACCTTCCTTGTTGCCGAAACGTCAGTGAAGAATTACTGTGGAGACACGAAAAGTTTTGGTTTCTGTTAGTCTGTCTGTCTGTTCCGCGATAACTGCCGCAAAAAGCATCCGATCGGCTTGAAATTCACCGGACATGTTGATGAGGTACCCGGACTTAGCTGCATAGTTTTTGGTTAAATTTGGTTCATTCGTTCGGGAAATATGGAACATTTTATTTTGCTCTATAATGCTTTTCTATGGCAAGTCAGACGATTTTCAGATTTTCATTTGTTGAAAGAAATGGCTCATATGAAAAATGGATTTAAATGGTAAATTTTTGATGCCGAAATTTTTAAATAACATTATTAAATTATTCCAATAAATTATGTCAATATATTTGCGAGATTTTTTTAATTAGGTTTATAATATTGGGGGGAATTTTATGCATGTTTTCCAATAATATAAAGGATTTTGTTTTATCAGTTTGACACTGACATAATGCATATTTCATTTTTTTCCTTTTCTTTCTCTGTTGCCTAGCAACGTATTTGGTCCTAATAATATTCATATAATTACGTGTATAATGCTTGAGTAAAGCCAACGTCAAAACAGATGAATTAATGCATTTGTATCTTTGCATATAGAAGGATTTTAGCACAAAAATAAAAATAGGCAATATTTCATTTATTTTATTGAAATATTTTGCTTAAAAATACAAAAGTTCATTATTTTCATAGAGAATAACGTAACATTTTTCCATAACATTTACCAATATTTCTTTAATTGTTGCCAAGTAAATCAAAACCCGGAATAATATTTTCTTTTAAACAATTTTCAATTGAAATGTTTTGTCGTGAAACAGGAAAATGAAAAATAAAATTAAGAATAGAAAAATTAATATGGCGGCATATTGGAAATAAAAAGAAAACTCTCGAGTATTTCTTAATATAACAAGATGAAAAGTTTTGAGTAAATACGCATAGGAGGTGAATTAGACGTCATTTATCGAAAACTAAGATGCGGGAATAAAAAGATCTTGGGTAAAATAAAATTAACTATTATTCACGGAGGAAAGAGATAGATGGAGATGCAGTATGCCGTAAAAACAGTTTGCAATACGATGTGCGTTATCGCACAGATTTAAATGCCCTCATTCGGCCCAAACAAAACAAGCACGTGGAACAGGGACCAAATTCTTTGACTTCATCCTCTTTTTTTTTTTTTTAAGCACGTCGTTGTGTTGTGCCGAATGTAGCGGATTTTAGAGTTACATTTTTGGCGTCACTTCAAGATTTATTGTCTGTGTACGGTTAACATGAATATTTTATTTTAAATTTAAATTTTATTAATTTATAAGAAAACTTATGCTTATCCTTATAAATCACAGCGTAAAAAAAATCTAAGATATACTATAACCATCCGCACAATCAATAAAAAATTTACGAATGTAAATTTAAATAGACTACGGGGGGTTCAGGGGGGCAGAGCCCAGCTGAAGAAATGCAATTTTTGAATTAAAAAGTTACCAGAATAAGTAGCTCATCAGAATTTCAGAACATCAATGTAAAACCACTTGTTTAACACTTTTAATTTCTGAAACTCTACTAAGCATCTTATATGCTCATAAATATTTATGTAATTTGAAAACTTTAAAAAGCGATTTGTAGGAAGTTGAATATTATGCAATGAGTGTTAAAAAACAGTGACTTGCAAAGATGACGTTGAGGCTCCTGATCTGCAGATTTACTAGTAAGATAATTGCCGAAACGTCAGTGAAGGCTTACTGTGACACGAAAAGTTTTGGTTTCTGTTAGTCTGTCTGTTAGTCTGTCTGTTAGTCAGTCTGTTAGTCAGTCTGTTAGTCTGTCTGTTAGTCTGTCTGTTAGTCTGTCTGTCTGTTCCGCGATAACTGACGCAAAAAGCATCCGATCGGCTTGAAATTCACTGGGCATGTTGATGAGGTACTCGGACTTCGCTGTATAGTTTTTGGTTAAATTTGGTTCATTCGTTCGGGAAATATGGAACACTTTATTTTGCTCTATAATGCTTTTCTATGGCAAGTCAGACGATTTTCAGGTTTTCATTTGTTGAAAGAAATGGCTCATATGAAAAATGGATTTAAATGGTAAATTTTTGATGCTGAAATTTTAAAATAAGATTATTAAATTATTCCAATTAGTTTGAAATTTTGTCAATATAGTTGCGAGATTTTTTAAAATTAGGTTTATAATATTGGGGGGAATTTTATGCATGTTTTTCAATAATATAAAAGATTTTGTTTTATCAATCTGACATAAAGCATATTTCCCTTTTTTCCTTTTCTTTCATCTGTTGCCTAGCAACGTATTTGGTCTTAATAATATTAGTATAATTGCGTGTATAATGTTTGAGTAAAGCCAACGTCAAAACGGATGAATTAATGCATTTGTATCTTTGCATATAGATGGATTTTAGCCCAGAAATAAAAATAGGCAATATTTCATTTATTTTATTTATTTTATTCAAATATTTTGCTTAAAAATACAAAAGTTCATTATGTTCATAGAGACTAACGTAACATTTTTCCATAACATTTACCAATATTTCTTTAATTGTTGCCAAGAAAATCAAAACCCGGAATAATAGTTTCTTTTAAACAATTTTCAATTGAAATGTTTTGTCGTGAGACAGGAAAATGAAAAATAAAATTAAGATTAGAAAAATTAATATGGCGGCACATTGGAAATAAAAAGAAAACTCTCGAGTATTTCTTAATATAACAAGATGAAAAGTTTTGAGTAAGTACGCATAGCAGGTGAATTAGACGTCATTTATCGAAAACAAAGATATCTGGAATAAAAAGATCTTGGGTAAAATAAAATTAACTATTATTCACGGAGGAAAGAAATAGATGGAGATGCAGTATGCCGTAAAAACAGTTTGCAATACGATGTGCGTTATCGCTCAGATTTAAATGCCCTCATTCGGTCCAAACAAAACAAGCACGTGGAACAGGGACCGAATTCTTTGACTTCATCCGTGCATTTTTTCTGTAAAATGAAAATGATCTGCATATATTTAAGCAATAAGCATTCTAAGATAGCATTTCATTGTATTATGAATTAAAAACTGTATTACTAAAAATATTATTCTGCTTTTTAAGCACGTCGTTGTGTTGTGACGAATGTAGCGGATTTTAGGGTTACATTTTTGGCGTCACTTCAAGATTTATTGTCTGTGTACGGTTAACACGAATATTTTATTTTAAATTTAAATTTTATTAATTAAAAAAAAACAACTTATGCTTATCCTTATAAATCACAGCGTAAAAAAAGCTAAGATATACTATAACCATCCGCACAATCAATAAAAAAATACGAATGTAGATTTAAATAGACTACGGGGGGTTCAGGGGGGCAGAGCCCTCCTGAACAAATGCAATTTTTGATTTAAAAAGTTACTAGAATAAGTAGCTCATCAAAATTTCAGAACATCAATGTATAACCACTTGTTTAACACTTTTAATTTCTGAAACTTTACGAAATATCTTGTATGCTTATAAATATTTATGTAATTTGAAAACTTTAAAAAGCGATTTGTAGGAAGTTGAATATTACGCAATGAGTGTTAAAAAACAATGACTTGCAAAGATGACGTTGAGGCTCCTGATCTGCAGATTTACTAGTTTTAGTTTGTACCTTTCGGTGTACTCTTGGATTTTTTTCGCATACTTCAAACAAATGGTCATGTCATTATCACAATTACTATTCTCTTACGCACGATTTCATAAACTGTTTGGACAAAATAAGAGGAGCGATTGTATCGACCATATGATAAAATATTTTTGTATAAGAAAGAAACTAACGTCGTAATATCCTTATTCAGTGAAAAATACAGGTTGTTCTTACTCCACGCCGAACAAATATTTTAGCAATAATGAAGATATCGAAAATTTTAACATACGAACTTTACATTGTAAATTGTGATAGCACTTCGGGAAGTGTTAAAATAAACTGCAATGCAACCCGTATGCTCTGCCAGACACATTTTGAATTATTTAGCGTTTAACACCCTTTAATGCATGATTTTTTATTTTGTTCGGAAAACGTTATATTGTCTATTTTTGTTAATGATCCACTAGAAAAATTGTGAAGAAATTGATTTATGTTTCTGTTGGATATAATATCACTCCTGAGTTACATTACAAAAATTTCTCAAATGCTAGTTTTAAATCACATACCTACTTTAAAGTGTTTACACTGCACAATAACGACTGTTGAATGGTATAATAATTTTTAGAATGCTTAATAGTTTTTAGAATTAATAATGACTATCTAATGAAGATAGGGGGGAAACGCCAGCCGAGCACATTGCAAGCAGAATCGACAAAAGATGTTGTAACCTCCCCGTGATAGCAAATCAGAACAAAAACAGACTTCACGACCTTAAATGCATGTTATCGCACGTATGTAACACATAATAGTTCATCAAAAGAACCATAAAAAGCACCAAATGGCAAAAAAAGATCATGTAACTCCTGAGATACTCTGTGCATTTAAGGGTTAACTCGGTGCCGTTTGTATCCAGATTATGGCTATTTAAAATACTTTTTGTGATGTCATTAATTTTCAATAAACGTATACTGAAAATATCGTTACGATTTAATTTTTGGTAAAGTTATGCGTTCAGCATGGTGTAAGCTACTTTATATTTTTTGACGAAATAAATGGGTTGTGAGTCTGCTTTCCAATACATAAATTGTTCGTTTTGAAGGACGCTACAACTCTTCTTACTTTGTTCAATCAATTTACGAACATCTTGTATAACACAATCGCAGGATAATAGGCAGAAATAAAAATAAAGTTCTGAAAATCTTTAAATCGCTCAGTGTTATTAAGACTATTCTTAAATCCAAAGCAGCTACCTTTTGACTTCATTTTTTTTGGAAACGCATGAAATTGACAGATGTATTTTGAAGCATGATTTTTTTAAAAGTCTGTTTCTACCGCATGCAACCTGATTACGAAAGGTTCAATTCGTTTGCATTTAAAGCAATATAAATAGTTCAGCATTTGTTTCCAGCTAATATTCCACTTCGAAAGTATTAAAAAACTGTGTGATCGAATTGAGTTTTTCATTTATTGATAAAGGCAAAAGCTCTTTCAGAAAATACTGTCAAAGTTCGCGTTTTGAACCGAATTTCCGAACGCGAGCATTGGAAAGGGGAAAACCTGCCGCCACATGACAAAAATCCCTTATAACTTGCTAAGTAATTTATTAATCAAAAAATGGAATATGCCATTCGATTCTAAATCTCTTTAATAGTTAGATCTACCAATTTTATACCTTTTTATATTTAAAAATGAAACAGAAATGTGTCTGGAAGTTTCGCGCTTCTTGAGAAGGGAATTTTATAACCACCTCTTGATGAAAAACATTATTCAGGTGAAAGTAAAAGAATTTAATAATTGCAGTTTTCAAAAATATATTTATCGTAGCGGAGGAAAAGAACGAAATGCGTAATGCAAATTGATAATAAACCGAAAATGAGGTAGCAAGTTCACTCTGTATTTTTTACTTTTCATCTCAAACATCTATTTCATAACCCACCCATTGTTGTTACACATAATGTCTACCGATGCAAATGCCTAATTCAACATTCTCCCTTTTTATATTGATCAAAAACGCAGACATTTTTTTTTTTTACTGAAGGTTAACCTTTTTTTCTTATATGTATAGTCCTATAATTCCCAGTTGGCCCATAATATCATGCTCAGTTATCTGGGTAAGGAAATGGCTTCCGGCCTTCCCAGGTTACAGAGGGTACAGGTGAAAATCATAGCTCTAACAGACATTTTAAAATTTAATATATTCTTTTAGTTTGCCGGCTAAAAACACCAAAAGATATTTTTATATGAAAAATATCAATTTGGTACTTAAATAAAGTTTTGAAATTTATCATGGAACATATATATACAATTAAATCATGGGCAGAAGTTAATAGCCCAAGAAATTTGCCAAAGATTTCGCTATTTACTGCAGCTTTTTTGAGTCGTTTAAGAGCGTAGTACGATCACATGTCTTTTACATTTGTGTTTTATTTACATTATTTTATTTATTGATCGGTGAAGTTTTAACATGCCAATCACCATAGTCAGATTCAGTTGACGTG
Source organism: Maratus speciosus (assembly GCA_963932465.1). Taxonomy (NCBI): domain Eukaryota; kingdom Metazoa; phylum Arthropoda; class Arachnida; order Araneae; family Salticidae; genus Maratus; species Maratus speciosus. The sequence continues at coordinate 88,655,144 of OZ010786.1, read as the reverse complement.
TCCATGAAAGGATCTCCAGGGATGGATTTTAATTGAATGTGTAACATGATGCTTTTAATGGGATCTACCAAGGGTTTATCCAAAGGGAAAAAATATCACTCGGATTTTCTGATATGGTACTAAGCTTCCAAAGTTTTGTATCTACTCCAAACAAGCAACGGCTCGAGTTGGTTTACCTTGTTGAGAATGTCAAAAAACAGTATTTTTAGCTGCCGGTACGGCATGCGATTTCTTTCTCCCAGCTTATTTTGTCTCCAATAAATAACGTTACTTTGTATCAGGGTTGGGTTTTTGACATGACAAGCGTCAAAAACTGGTTTAAACTGTCATAAACTGGTTTAAACTGTCGAAATCTGGTTTAAACCGTCGAAAACTGCCAAATACATGTAACACGCTATAACATTTTAACAATAGATAAACATTAAATAAGTCAATGATTTATGTGATCTTTTATTGAAATTTAATAATTTAAAAAATATATTATTTGCAATAAAATATATTTTTTTTTTCAACCAGAAGAAAATAATTTTGTACAATTAAATAATCCGGATCAATTTTACCCCGCAGCATGCTGCAGCACACCACGTGTTTAGCACATTTATTTACACCCAAAAGATTTTTGAGTTTAGAGTGTATGAAGCGTTAGAAAACAGTCTGTCTCTTAATTGATGCTGATCTAGTAGGACTTGATAGCAAATGCATTGCTAGATGAGCAAGTTTTGAAGCAGGCTCAAAAAGCTGTTGCATTTAGTGATACCTTTCCACCAAACAATGGAGTCCTCCCTATAGCACTGAAATAGGAAGACTGGAAAGGGGATTCTTTAGCTTCATACACAATCAGTATGGGTAAGCATCTATAAACTCTCTCTGTAGCTCAAGCGCAAGCTGAATCAACTGATACAGCAGTCAACCCTTGCCCCTGATGGTTGGGATTCAAAGTATAAGCCAAACAATGGTATTGTTTCATGATTTGATTCCTTCTATTATGCACTTTTTCAATATGGGCTTACAGGAATTTTCTTTTAAATGACCGAGCCAATCTTGTTCAGTTTTAAAATCGAAAACATTTTTATATATTGAAAGAAAGCATGTTTTAAAAAGATTTTGACTTTAAGCTTTTTTTTAAAAATTACTTCTGTTATTTTGTAAATGTTTGAAATTAATAATCCAATTTCAATTTTGAATGGAATGGTTATTGCTAGACTAGAATAACATTGATGCACATTATCTTGTTATACATACAAAAAAATCTACACTTTTCTAAGTTTTTTTTCCCCATAAAAAAAGCTAGCTAATGCTAGCTCTCAAGTAAGCGAAATTAAAACGATTTTAGGTACGAGAAAAAATGTACAGCTCAGGTGAGCTTAATGTCTACTTTTTAGAAAAACACAATTTTACAGAAAAAAAAAAAATAAATAAAAATTTTACCCTGTTAAAAAGTTGTACTTAACAATAATACTATGTACTAATTACTGATATACAGTAAGAGTGAATTTAAAATATTACATGAAATGTTGTCATGTGTGACATTTAATTTGAATTTTTACAGATCAATTTAGTATTTGAGGTTTTTGACAGGACGGTTTAAACTATGGTTTAAACCCGACATAAACTGACACATGTCAAAAACCTGCCAACCCTGTAATTATTACTAATATTATATACTAATTATACAATTACAGTAATAGTGAATTTTAAATATTACATCTAATGTGTGACATTTAATGTGAAATTTTACAGATCACTGTAAGTATTTGAGGTTTTTGACGAGGTTTTTGACAAGGGGTTTTTGACATGACGGTTTAAACCGCAGTTTAAACTGTCAAAAACTGACGTGCGTCAAAAACCTGCCAACCCTGCTTTGTATACGCTAGCCGTAAAACAAAAGCCGATGTTTCATTGTGCGATTAATCACTTTGCAGCATTTTTTAAAACTTCTAAGCATCGCAGATTTTCAATGTTTATACCGTCGTATTGGGAAGAAAAAGTACTTTTGAATGCAAATTGTTTGAAAACTGCATCTCCATTTGTTTTTGAAATATGAATTTTTTTGTAGTTTTTAGCGACATTTGTTTCATTTTGGCAACTCAAGTACTCCATTTCTGCAGAATGTAAATAAAAAATTGTTGAAAAATAGCAATATCTTTTTGTTGCCATTTTCTCATAAAAATTGAAAAAAAAAATTAATTAAAATACGTGCTATTTTCAGAAAAATATAAATGAAGGATTTATGATAAAACATGGAGCTATTATAAACTATATTTAATTTTAAGTATCTATATTAATGCAAATGACGTCATTTTACATAAAAAAAAGCGTGTGCTTTAAGTCTTAAAATTTAAATATGTTTTGCAGTAGAGTCCCGATTATCCGACTCCCGCTTAACCGAGTTATTTTCTTCTGGTGAACTGGTGGCTTCTATTATTATGAAACAGCCATTATAAATGAAAAAAAATATATATGGCCATTTTTTTTTCTTCCCATTCTGACCAGAAAATCAGAGTTCTAACTTTTTACGGCTGCTCTTTCATCTTCACCTAACGCTTCATTTATAATGGCTGTTTCGTAATAATAGAAGCCACCAGTCCACCAGAAGAAAATAAAGTAATGTAAATGCCGGGGGCGACACTAAATTCTGAAAAAACAGAATTCTTGTTCTCTAGTTTTTATTTATTTTTTTTATTGCATGAATGTTAAGTTAACTAAAAGTTGAATTAATATTTGGAGGAATTCGAATGCTTGATTAAATTTTTTGGCTGTGATGCGATCTTGAATGTGTGTGCCACACAAGTAGTTTATATTTTAAAAAAAGTACTTTTTTACAAAAATATTTTTTATTACTCTTTTTAGTAAAAACAGCACAATACAGCCTACGAAATTTGAAATAAAAGATATTAGTTTACCTGTGGTTGCTAGAGAGTGAATTTCGTTATGGAATAATAGCCAAAAACAGACGCTGAACTAGTTATATTGCAAAATACGCAATATGAACTTTAAAAAGCTCACCGTTTTATTTAGAAGGCGACAAAAATAATAAAATAGATGTTACAAGTTAAAAAAATACATTTTATTTAAAATTTCTTAGTACTTTCGGCCTGCAATTCCCACGGTCATCGTCAGGGAATATTCTTCTTATTATTAATTATTAATTATTATATTGCTTTAAATACAAACGAATTAATCTTTGCCAATTGGGCTGCACTTGATAGAAATAGACTTGAAAATCATGCTTAAAAATTATTTTTAAAACCGTAAAACATCAGTAAATTGAGATACAGTTTTCAAACAAATTGCATTTGAAAGAGCATTTTTATCCCTATCCGTTGGTGTAAAAATTAAAATCATGCGACGTTTGGAAGTTAAAACATTTGCCATAAACAAAATTTATTGGCCAAGGGTTGCCACCGTTAACACTTTCCACATAATTGAAAAGTGTTTATGAATTCGAATTGTTTGCACGCGCTCTAGTTCAATAAATATACTCGGATTGCGATGCAATTGATATCAAATGTTCTATGTTATTGAGGTTTCCAGGGAATGCTTAATATTGAAAATGCAGTGTGTAACATTTATAGTTCTGATATAAGCAATATAACTGGGTCATTCTCCAAATAGTGTACCATTCCAGTCACAAAGCCTTTTTCAGTATTTAATATGAACATTTTTGAATTAATTTATGTTTTCTATTGAAAGTAAAAGAAGACTAAATGTATTGTGTGCATACGTTTTTTATAATTACTTTATATTTTTTGTTTCTTAGTACACAATATGTGAGATCTCACCTTCGTGTCATGTCACACACTCAATGTTACTAAGGAAAATGTTTGATTATTTATTTAATTGAAAACAAAATAGTTAAATAATAATTATTATAGCTACTACTATCTCAAGAGCAAAGTAACATAGCATAGTTAATTACTTTCTTTGTATTTTTGTTTGTTTTCTGAGTACGGAAAGAAGTATCACGCAATAAATTCTCACATCCATGAATCAAACATTAAATTGCATTTTCATGTCAAAAAAGGGGCAAAATTATCATAGATTTTGTTTCTCATGATGCTAAAGTTAGCCAGTATGTTTGTTGTTGTTAAATTATAAGTCAGAAACTTGTTTTTATAGTCAAGTATTAGATTTTGTTATAAAAAAGCAACCATGGTTATTGGAGTTTCTCACATCCGTGAACTGACAATTCAAGGAAACTAAATCAACACTAAGATACTTGGTTATATATTGCTTATGTAATTATATCAACAGATGTTGATTTAACACGTTCACGCCTGCGCGGTGGGTCACACTCGACTATCTCAGAGCTGGCAAGTCTACGGCCTTTTGGATACCAGTATTTTAATACAGAAAATTTTGTTTTATTTAGGTAATTAGAACAATTGGGCGATTTAAAGGAACAACATTTTCTCTAAACTAACAATGGTGTGCAAAAATCCGGAGACTTGACAACTCTGAGACAGTCGAGTGTGACTCACCGCGCCGGCGTGAACGTGTTAAAGAACAAAAACAAATTTCTCAAAAAAAAAAAAAATAAATAAATATGTAACTTAATATGTAGAGCATTTTCCTCACTTCCGTGAATCTCTTAAGTATAAAAATGTATATTTCGGAGAAAAATGCTTAACAAGAATTTATAATGACTGTAAATCAAAAAAGATTGTTTCAAAACTTTAAAAGAGAAGAATTGAATAACATATAAAAGATGGGTGATCAAACAAAGCTCCAGATAGAAGATGAAATTTTTTTTTTTTTTTTTTTTTTTTTTTTTTTTTTTTTTTATATATTCATTCCAAATACATTCATTATGCATTCTTATATATTGGTCCTCAGTTGTATACATAATAAAATAAATAATTTTCAATGCTTTGTCTTACTACATAAACATAACTGTAGCATAAAGTTAGCATAAAGTTCACCTCCGTGAATGATGCAAATAAAAAAATTGGGTTTCTGAAAAAAAGATATATAATGTATGTGGGCCATTGCTGATTTTTACTTGCAGTAAGTGATAAGTTTCTAAAAATGATAACATTTGTCTTGAAAAACAAAATTTTTTTACGAGAAAAATTTGTATTGAAAATGTACACTTTTGGGAGAATGACACAACTACGTCCGAACATAATCATAATTACAAAATATCATCAAGATTACAGAGAATACAGTACAATTTCGTTAAATGTTAAAAATACTAAAAGCAATTAAAAGGACGTTTTGTATTACATTAAAATCCCTCATCAACAAAATCCTTATGTAAAAGTCATAAGCAATTATTAAAATTCAACTTACATAAAAAATTGCATCAAGTTGTTAGGGTGAAAATTGTTGTTAAACTAACACCCCATCGGTAGCAATGCAGCTTTGTTAATTGTTAAATCAGTAGTTGATATCAAAACTCTCAGTTAAAGGATGTTGTTTATGGTATCCCATGCCAACAGTGCAACACGGTTTATATAGGAGAAAGTAGCCGTACACTTGAAATAACTTAAAGTACTGAAGAAGCACAAACATGAATTTTAAAATAGAAATTTAAATTCCAATATTGTTGACCGTGCCTTAAAAACAGACTATTTCCCGAATTTCGAGAATTCTTTTGTAATCAGGTCTAATTGCAGCAATTGCAGAGGTCGAATTTTCTTGGAAGCATGGTGCACTTAGAATTACTGATTTAACAATTAAGGAAGCTGCATCGCTACCAGTGGAATCTCAGTGTTAGTTTAACTAAAATTTTCACTTTAACAGCTTGATGATATGTTTTCTGTAAGTTGAATTTTAAGAACTTTTTATGTCTTTTTTCGTTAGGATTTTGCTAATGAGGTATTTTAATGGAATCCGAAACGTCCTTTTAATTGTTTTTAGCGTTTTTAACATTTAATGTAATTGTAGTGTATTGTCTGTAATCTTGAGGATATTTTGCATTAATAGTCCGTTTATAGGGCACTCAAAAGAATTCCGTTATATTACGGTCTATGAGGAAAATTCGTTTGCAGTGTAATTTAATTATGTTACACTATTTGAAACATATTGAAGTTGATGTACATCAGTGGGTACAGTACAAGATAATTACTATGAGGTATGGTGTGCATAGGATTAACAGTTTATTTACAGGGACACAAAAAAGAATTCAGTTACAGTATTGTCTATGAGCAATAATTGCTGAAAATGCATTTTCAATTGTGGCAAACGTTTTTAAATTTAATTAATTTTCTGCTTATTATTTGTAGACCAGGAGGTGGCAGCCCAGACAATCACCTCATCGAGTTCACGGCTGAAATTCCAGAATTCGTTAAAACTCGATTTGCATATTAAAACACAATCGGTCTGCCAAGTCCTATCTTGGTGGAGAACACCTAAAAACCCGATTTTAGCAGTTGACACGTAGGTTTGCCATTGTGTTTTCCAGCTCCCAATCCTTCATGTTTTCATACCTTTGAGTGCAGGAAAACACACTGGTAAACCTACGAGTCAACCGCTAAAATCAGCTTTTCAGGTGCTTTCCACCAAGATATGACTTGGCAGACCGATTGGGTTTTAATACACGAATCGAGTTTTAACGAAATCTGGAATTTCAGCCGTGAACTCGATGAGGTGATTGCCTGTGCTGCCACCTCCCGGTCTAGAAGCGTGTATAAAATTCTATAGATCATATACAAGACTGTAGAAGAGACTTCGAATACATTTCCATTTACTGGCGGAGATTGGCGAATGAAACTTTCCCTCTGTGTTATGCGTTTCTTAACCGAACAAAATTTTAGCATACTATGTAGTACATATACAAATCTGTAGATCATCTAGAGGTATTCACAAAATGATTCGAGTATTTTTTCGGCTGTTGATGTTAAGTTAATTTAAGAAAATTAATTAAACCTCAAATTTCAAGGAGGTGAACAAAGTCCCTGTTCCTAAATTAAAGAAATGTCGTCTGCTTTCTGTACAGCAAATATCTGTTGAAAGAAATGGTGAAATTTTACATGCAAAAAAAAAAAAAAAAAAAAAAAGACGAAAGAACGAAAAAAGACAGAAAGAAAGACAAAGAAAGGTATGGTAAGAAAATGTAACTGGAAGTTTTGGAGAAATTCTTAAACAAATGCATCGGTCTAGTGATGAATGGAGAAAATTTATTTAATTAGATAAAATTAATTAAATCTCAATTTCCGCGAAGTTGGAGTACGTCCCTCTCTTTAAATTCAAAAATATCTTCTGTTTTCTGTACAGTCAGTAAATATCTGATGAAAGAAAGGACGAAATTTTGCCTAAAAAAAGAAAAAAAATGTGTAAGAATAAAAATAAAATGTAGTTGGAATTTTTGGAGGGATCTTCAATTCCCTCTGTTAGTTGAAATTGAGTTTTCAAATGTGTAAGGGTTTTAGCAAATAGTTTATTAAATAGTTTACACAGTACCTTTTAAACTTTCAAAAAATCAGTTTTCGGATTTTGCTTTATTCTGATTTTTTTTTTTTTTATTTCTCAACAATATGCAAAAAACCCCATTAAAAAATCTGCATTATTTCATGCGTTATAATCATTTATAGATGGTGAGTACAATTGAAAGTCCGTAGATATTATAACTTTAAAACGCGTTTACTCAGATTAGTAAACTTGGAGTTTTCGCGCACTGTTACTTTAAAACTATATAAGCTATAGCTTTAAAAAATTAACCACAGAGTAGTATTTTAGGAAAAATGTGGAGAAAATTATTTTGTGAGCTATATCAAGTTGAAATGTTGTAAAAAGCTATTTAGAGTCATTATATAAATATTTTTTTAAAAATGCATAATTTGTTTTACGAATTTACAAAAAATCTTTGTTTTTTAAAGTAAACTACTATTTAAAACAGTTTAGAATAACCATTTATGATATTTAGTTAAATATTCCGGTTTTGTTTTACATATTTATTAAAATTTCTTTCTGTAACTTACTATTCTAATCAGATTCATCCTCATCTTCCTCTTCTTTTGGATGTTGTCCGTATGGTGTTTCTGGTTGTTTCGCTAGAAAAAGACTTTATTTTTTTTCTTACGCTTTAGTCTTGAACTACTTATAAAAGGATCAGAATTTAGTAAACGTCTGTCCAAAAATTTTTTATTACATTAGTCTCGAGAAAATTTCCGGGTAAACTTTTGCCTTATATTGGCAGAAATGTTTGTTTCTAGCTTCAGCAGCCTCCTTCGAATGTTGACCGATAGGCAATATTGCATGTTTAATTAGTGTGGCCTCATTTACTAAAACTTTATGTACTGTTGGTGACATTGAGTGCCATCCATATAATTCGGCATAAAGCTTCGCAATTTCTTAGGTGTAATTTTCATATTTCTTAACATCAATTCTATGTCCGCTGGACAGTGCCTCTAAACGCAAAGGAACAAGAGACCTCTGAAATGTATTTGCATCACTATCAGAAGTATTCTGAAATATCTGTTTAAATTGTGATTGTTGGGAACCATCGCAACCCCATTTAGATATTTGTTCTAAATTGTGGTTTTCTTCTTCTGTATTATTTTGAATCACTTCTAATTATTTATACAGTCTTAAAGAGGTGTGATCAAGAAGATCCTATAGGTTAACTTCAGCGCTTGTTTCTGTCACATTCATAGACTCCTCACTTATATAGCAATCTTTCTTCGTTTTCTTAATCAGAGAATAACAAGTATATATTCTTATTTCCACTATGAATAATTTCCCATTGCTTTCTCGTTAGATCAGCTTCTACAAAAATTGATAAGGCTTCTGATGGTGTATGCTTCTTAATGGTGTTTTTTCCTGAAGTTATAATTTTTCTGTATTTGGATCTCTTGTTGACTTAGAGTTATATGTTTTATGAGTGTCGAGGCATCAATATTACCAGCAGCTAGTTGATTTGTACTAGCGGCATATGTTAATTGATCAAGAGGTACTTGCTCCCTTAAATCTCTTGTTTTTCGTTAATTGCTTCTGTCACACAATTCGGCGAAATCTTTTGTTGGTCGACCTTTTTTTGATATTGCACAGCTAGTATCTTCTACAGCTAATTTTATGGAACTGTTAAGACAATGTTCATTTATCTTAAGAAAGCGACTTTTTGTCCTATTGGCAGCCTCCCATTTTTCTTTAAAATCCGATTTGAAACGGCTTAATGAACGTTTTAATGATTCTTGTTTATCTACCGGATATTTCGTCATTTTTATAACTTTACTTTCCATGAAACATAATTTTTCATCTATTTTCTTATTAGAACAATCTTGCATAAGGTCAAACAGTAACTTTTCTGAAACATCTTTTGCTGTCACCGAAGTTTCTAAAAGAAAAATGAATATTTTTCGTTTTCAAAATATCGTCATCTTCTGATACCATATTTTTTTATAAAAAAATGGAAAAAAAAAACTGGGGCAAGTTGGGGCAAGATTTTATTTTATGAAATAACAAGGAATATCTATATTTTATATTCCAACAAAAAGTTTTGCCGGGTAAAGGGCGGAATGTATTTATAAATCACTAATAATTTAAAAGAACTAGTAAACATTGCACTTATTTTTAAAGATAAAAATTTGTGGTTATATTCATAATTATATTCTTTTATAACTAAATCTAAATACAGTAAGTTAAGCTACAAACCTCTCACTTCTTTGTCCATGAAGAGATTTATTCAGATGTCCACTGTATGCAACAATAATTGCAATTAAATAATGCGCTTCTCACCACAGCGCTGAGAAAAGAGAAAACTGCGATGCAGGACAGCTGTGTTCAGACTGATAACGCGACGGGGAGTGTTACCGAACATTCCTAAGATATTTTTTACCTGAAGCACTGATTAGTAAGCTATAGTAACAAATAAAGTATTGTGGTTTTTAACGAAGTTCATTTTTCGACTTTTGTCCAGCTTGTTTTAGAAATACTCCTCTGTGTAAATATCCGTTTCTTTATAGTCTTCAAGCTAAAACGAAAAAAAATTAACATATTTTGGTTATTTATTTTTTTCACTTGAAAAACTTGGAAAAAAATTTGAAAATTTTGAGTCTTTCTTTTTCTTTTTTTTTTTTTGTGATAAAATTAAATTTAAAAAAAACTTTTCGTATATATTTTGGTTTTCATTTAGAGGCAGGTGTTACAATTCAATTTTGTTCAAAAATTGTTTTTTATATGCATAATTCAGAGTTTTATCATGCGCGCAGCACTTGATGATTTTAATTCACGCATTAGTGAGAAGAATTTTTAAATTAAAAATTTAAATATTAATTTTCTATGTAAAAAATTATCTTTCTGTATAATATAGCTAAGAATATATACTTTAGGCAGAAAGAGGAAAAACGATCTTTAATTGCATATTACTTGTGTTTTGGTACTTTGAAAAAGGTGATGTTTTTGATCATTTCGACAAACTCAAAGGTCCTGTGCCCCTTAAATGGTGAAGTTTCGTTACAGTAGCCTTAAAGAATTGGAAAGTGTTTCATAATCTGTATTTAAAGTGTAATTTTTCTTTTTTGTTTAGAATAACTCAAAATAAATTGATTTTCCAGAAAAAGATATTGATCGAGATCTAGACAATTACAGCAAAAAAAAAAAAAAAATTACTGAAATAGCTTTATTATTTTCGAGTGAAAGTAAATAATTACAGCATTTTTTTTAATATAATTAGTGAAACGGAAAATGGAGCACACACTGTAATGTAAACTGATAATAATCCAAAATAAAGTATGCTCCCACGCCTTAGTAAATGTCATACATCCGTTTCACCCAGTTTTTATTATTCTTATTAGTTTTTTTTTTTTTTTTTTTTTTTTATATCTACTGTTCAACCAATCCAAACTCATGACTTCTTCAACACTTTCCTTTATAACATGTATCTAAAACAAAAGGTGATATTTGTTAGGAATTAATTTCTACCACCTTACATAAAATTCACTGAATTCTGTGTGTGCGTCGTGATATTTATTATGTTGAGATGTCCCGGGGCTTCATCTACTTGCTACTTCCTGGTGAAGGTCATTCGACTCGAGGTGAGTAGAACTTGGGTCACCAGGCCGATGCATTCTTTGAGGATCCCTCCAAAAATTCCAACTACACATTATTTTTATTCTCATACATTTTTTTTCCTTCTCTTTTTTCAGCTAAAATTTCGTCATTTCTTTCATCAGATTTCTACTGATTCTACAGAAAATAGAAGACATTTTTGAATTTAGGGAGAAGGACGTTGTCCAACTCCCTGGTATTTTAGATTTAATTATTTTTCTTTCTCTAATTAAATAAATTTTCCCCATTCATCACTAGACAAATGCATTTGCTTAAGAATTTCTCCAGAATTTCCAGTTACATTTATTGTATTATCATACGTTTCTTTGTCTTTCTTTTTTTCCAGGCAAAATTTCACCATTTCTTTCATCAGATAATTACTGTGCAGAAAATAAACGATATATTTTTTAATTTATGGGGAAGGACGTTGTCCAACTGCCTGAAATTTGACGTTTAATTAATTTTTTTTTATCTAATTAGTTAAATGTTCTCTATTTATTATTAGACGGATGAATTCTTTAAGTACCCTTCCAAAAATTTCAGCTGCATTTCATTTTTATTCTCCCTTTCTTTCTTTTCTTTTTTTTCCCTTTTGTTTTTTCATGTAAAATTTCGCCGTTTCATCAGATATTTACTGTGCAGAAACAAAAAATATTTTTTAATTAAGGGAAAGGGGTTGCCCAACTCCCTAGAATTTGAGGTTTAAGTAATTTTTTTATCTAATTATTTAAATGTTCTCTATTTATTACTAGATGGATGCATTCTTTAAGCATCCCTACAAAAATTCCAGTTGCATTTCATTTTTATTCTCAACCCTTTCATTCTTCTTTCTTTTTTTCCTTTTTGTTTTTTCATGTAAAATTTCGCCATTTCATCAGATATTTACTGTGCAGAAACATAAAATATTTTTCAATTAAGGGAAAGGGCGTTGTCCAACTCCCTGAAGATTGATGTTTAATTATTTTTTTAATCTAATTATTTAAATGTTCTCTATTTATTACTAGACGGATGCATTGTTTGAGTATCCCTCCAAAAATTCCAGCTGCATTTCATTTTTACTCTCATGCCTTTCTTTCTTCTTTCTTTTTTTTTCTTTTGGTATTTTCAGGTAAAATTTCACCGTTTCATCAGATATTTACTTTCCAGAAACAGAAAATATTTTTCCATTAAGGGAAAGGGCGTTGTCCAACTCCTTAGAATTTGAAATGTAATTAATTTTCTTTATCTAATTAAATAATTTTTTCCAATTCATCACAAGACCGAGGCATTTCTTTGACGATTTCTCCAAAAATGACAGTTATATTTTATTTTTATTCCCATCCCCCCCCCCTTTTTAAGTAAAATTTCGTCATCTCTTTCATCAGATATTTACTGTACATGAAAAAGATTTTTTTAAGGGTCAAGCGAAACCGAAACCGTATTTTCGGTAATCTTCCTATTTGCGGCCGAAAACGAAAATGTTCAAAATTTGCTTTTAAATTATTAATACATACATAAATATATATAATTATTAATTAATTATAGAGGAGAAGGTGTAAAAACGAGCACAGGTGTAAATATGGGCACCCCTACTCAAAGTGGCCATTGGAGATGCTGAAGACTGGAGGCCAGGATTTTACATGATGCCACTTGTTGGTCTAAGATAATAGAGAACAGTTGGAACTACTTTTTCAAATAGTATGAATGCAGCGTGAGTTATTGTGCGAATTGGTATTTGTTCGGGACTGCAAACTTTTGGCAGGTATCTAAAATCGTTGTCTTTTCATGTCCTTATAGTTAGCTTAAAATAATTTCAGAGTGATATTAGGAAAGTGGAGATCCTAAGCTACTTTTAGAAGCACGCTTTTAGTCGTGCACGTCTTTAGGTTACTTGTGGAAGTGGCCTTCTTTCTTAGTTGGGGTTGGTGTAGATATGGGCACCCTTTCTTGGTGTAAATATGGATCCCCTCTTTTCCGAATTATCGTGTTATACAAGCACATTAAACTCTAGCTATGATAACTGATGAAGCTGCAATGTTCCACGGGAACTTTAAATGTAGTTTCTACGGTCGACATATATCCTGTCCCAAACATAAAGAAGAGAACCACTACTCTTGGACGCAAAGCGGCAAGGTTCAGCGTCATCACTGGATCCCAGTGCAAGAATCAGTTGTCCAAGTCGATCGACAAAAGGGCTCTCAAGAAGACATCCTTGAGTTTTCTCGACGTACGAGACCGGTCAGGGGGCGGGGGTAGGAAGACCAAAGGCCTTAAAAAAAAATCGACCCACGAAACAATACGACCTCGGCTCATACTCGGATGAGTCAAAAAATGTTTCTAAAAACTGTCAGGTTCATAGATAACCTGTGACATGTAGTATAGGATAAAAGAAAAAAACAATGAATAAGTATTATGTGACTTTCTCAAAAAACAGAGAAAATCATATACTATTGCTAATTTTTCTGCCTTCCCCACTATGTGTGATCCCCTTCTTTTTTAAATGTTGGAGCGAAATCTCCCCTCCTCTTAAGAATTTTAATTTTATCCTCTGTTATGTAACATGTAAATGTATTATCCCAGTTATTATTTTAATTAATTTTTTTCTTCATTAAATATTTAATTCTTTATTTTAATGATATTAGCAACATATCATGTAAATTTCATATAACTATACATCTATTTTTACTTTAAAAAAACTTACAAAAACTAATAAAAATATTAAAATAAAAACAAAATAAAAATTTAAGATACATTATTACTTCTTATTACTATTTTTATTTTATATACATAATCTAGATTGTATCTTTATCAATTATTTGTCTTACTTTTTCATCATATTCATTTCATGTTTAATATTATGTCTCCTTATTCTTCATGGTAATTCTGAGTAAATCTTTAGCGACTGGCAAATTGGGCTTTGATAACTCTCAGCGTAATGCCCGGTACATGGTTAATTATAGGCTTGACCATGGATCGTCATCCAGCTACCTATTTTCTTCTCCCTCACCACATTTACAATTTAGCAAATACTCTCCTCTCCTCGCTGCTTGCCCTGCCCTCATGCAGATCTATCACAAATTGTACATAACACTTCCCATATTAATTTTTGTAAGGCTTTTAATGTTATTTATCGTATTAAATGTAATTCATGTAACATGCAATACACTGGTCAAACTAGTGGCCCAATTCTTAAACGTATCAATGGACATATCGTTCTGCAATCAGTAATTATAAATGCTCTCGCAATACGTTAAACTGCAATGTTGAGTATATGCACTTTAAAAAGCATAAATTTAATAATATTATTATTCATATCCTTAATATACAAAATAAATTCCATGAACGTTTTTTTCTGGAATCTGCATATATCAAACATTATAACACACTTTATCCATATGGGCTAAATCAACTATCAAACAATAAACCTCATGTCGTATATTCTACATCATGAAATACAATTAACTATCAATCTATCTATCTATCTATCTCTTAATCATAAATTATATAAGCAAACCACACGTACAAAAAGAGGACAATCATCTACTACTAAACTATTATCATCTAAATTAACTAATACTCATATTAATAAATTATTAAAACGTCAACAATCTTCTTTTAGTAGTAATTACAACTGGATGTCTCTTCGTAAATTTATATTTGCAATTCCTACATCTCATATAAATCAATATAATAAAGTTTTTACTTCAAACACATTGAATACTCACTTTAGTGACACATTTTTTGATTTACTCCATTATAGGCTAAATGCTCTTAATGTCAATATTAACAAAAAACCACAAAAATTAAATAAAAGTAATTCACATTGAATCGTTACCTTTACTAATCCTGTTTTTAATAAAATTAAACTCAATCGTTTATTTCACAACGAGCAATGTAAATTTCCACTTTAATGTGTTAATCTAAAAAGTTCTTTTAAATATCCTATTAGTTTAGGTCGTAAAATTTTCAATTATAATAAGTTTTCTAAAAATTTCAAACACACTGATACTTTTACATGTAAATGCAATGTTCTCCATCTAAATATATATATTAATGCCCATCATGGACATATTATAACTGATAATTTAGACATAGTCAATAATATTCACTTAAGATCTTTCATGCGTCATGGCACTAAATATCGCATTTCTACACAGTGTCACATGCAGTCCATCATTAAACAATTCACATATGATTTAGATTTCTTCATTAACAAAATAGCTATCAACTATAATAAGACTACTGAATATTTTGCAGATTGGAAGCATTATGTCATCTTTCTTTTGAAACAACAATTATTAAAACTGCATGTTGCCAAAGATTCAGTCTCTTTCTCTACCCTTAAACCACCATATCCAAGAACTTCAAAACAATTTCATCATTACATATGTTGATAAGGCTACTAATAACTATGCTATCATCTGCAAACATTACTATCATCACCTTTTAACTAAAGCAGTTACTTCCAATAATATTTTCAAACTTCATCATATTACATTAAAGAAAAATAATAATCATATATTAAGCTATCATAAATTACTAGGCATAAAAACTAACAACCTAAATTATCCTTATGTAGTTATGATTCTAAAGCTTCACAATAATCCTCTTAAATTCCGCACAGTCACTGTAGGTTGTAATACGTATAACACTCGTGCTAATACATTATTTTTAAATATTTTTACACAAATTTATGAGTTATCAGTTACAAAAGGCAACAGTCATTGTATTAAAAATCGTTTTGAATCGGTGGATAAAATAGAGCCATTAACAAACGTCAACAATATTATTATTGTAGATTTCAAAGACCTTTTTAATAATATCATTCTAAAAGACTTACATTCTATTATCAATGCATTATTTATAGAATATTTCCCTTTATTAAATTTACCTGATAATATTGATACTGACTATTTCAAATCTTTGACTAATTTTCTATTATTTCATAATTTTATCTTCCAAGTCAATGCTTTTTTTTAAAAATTCAAATACAGGAAAACCCACAAGGAGCTGCTTCATCAAGCATGTTATCCGATTTATATCTTTACTTTTATGAAAGAAAATTTATTAACAATAATATATTGTTCTACAGATGCATAGATGATATAATTAGTCTTTCTGTAAATGATAATAATTCTATATCTCTTCCTGTAAAACACCCTTCTAATCTAGAACTTAGCACTTCTTATTCAAATAATTCTAGTATCAATTTTATGGATGTTAAAATTAATATTCTCCCTAATAACATACCTAACATTCAATATTTATGATAAATGTAATGACTTTTCATTTAATGTATTTAATTTTACGAACTTCAATTCCTGCTTATATATTTCAGTATATAGAAATATTCTGCTTAATCATAGTCTTCGTATCAAACGTTTATGTTCCTCCCAATTCTTACAGCCTAACATTTTTAAATTAAAGCAATTAGCTTTGTCTTATAATTATCCCGTCTCTTTTATTTCTGCATGACTCAAATCTTAATATTCATTTTTTCTACTTTTTACCAGTATAGGCATAGGGTAACTCTAGCATAGGTGGCCATAGTTTTTAAAGATTGAAATAAAAATTCTTAGAATGCAAATACAGTAAAGCCTCAATTATCCGCGAAGCGAATTTTTTAATTCAAGTCAACAGCAAGGAAAATACAATAAGCCCAACTAATAAATATAAACAGAAAAATTCATGTATTCCAAAGTAATAGAAGAATATTTCTAGATTCGGTTGCCATATCGGTTGAAATATCAGATATAAAGTGTTGATGTCTTTTCTTGATTTTATTAACCAAACGTAAACACAGCAATTAAAATATTTAAAAATTAAATAAGACTATTATGATAAATTTCAGGCGAGCATATCAAGAATAACTTCATTTTCGAGATAAAATTCATTCCATACTAAAAAAAAAAAAAAAACCCAATAGTTTACAATTTAGAATAAAGAAAAGGTGTTTCCAAAGCAAGAAGCAAAAACAAGTGACTGTTTTTTTAAAAAAGGTGCAACTCGGCTCTTTTTGTACAGTATGTATGGCATTGTTTCTTATTTACTATTCTTTATTTCAGTGATTTAGACGTAAAGCAAAGGTTTCTGTTGTACTGTGCATATATATGTATTTTAAACGTTTTATTATGTTTTTTGTACACTAAAACATAGTTTTTATGTTGAATTTTCTTTATTTTTCGTGTTTGCACCCCATTTTTAGTCTATTTTAGGTTATCCGCGGTGCCCTTGCCATCCAATTCCGCGGATAATCGGAGCCGTACTGTACAAGAAATATTTATGCATATTTAAAATTCTGATACATATACTCACCATACTTTATGCAAAAATAATTAAATATTGAAAACAAAAAGTGTTACTCAAAATTGAAATTGAAATGGCAGATGGCCATCTCTCCTTCAAACCGAGGAGAGATAGCCATCCAGTACAAGAAATAAAAAGTTAATTTAAATAGCAAAAAAATAGCACATTTCATATAGTTAATCATGCGAAATATATAGCAATTTGTAAAGATCCTTTATATGATGGAAAAGGAGTGAATAAAACTCATTTGAAATATAATTTCAATACTTCACTTTTCGTAAAACCTTACCACATGTTTGGTAAAGGTCTTGATAATTTGTACACGTTTCATGGGACCACTTCAGATACCTTATGCATTGTATCCAGGCATTTTTTTTTTTGGATGTGATATTATATTGTTTTGCACAAGCAGCACAGTGATTCTAATAAAATTCTATTCACTCGGAATCTGTAGAATCTGATAAATTTAAATGTATATCGTTTTCTTCGCTACTGGAAATGTCGTGTTTTTTTTTTCCTTGCGTTAATTGTAGGTTTATTACGTTAATTTAGTTTATTTATCAACTTTGTCAGTTTCTATTATGAAAGTTTCCGACGTTTTTCAGTATTTTCTGAAACGAATTAATTGTTAGGTCTTATTATATTATTATTATTAAAATATTTATGTTAGTTAAAATTTAAATAATTATATCAGTTAATATATTTATAAATGTAAACGTTACATATTTATTTTAAATTTAATAATATTTAGTTAAAATCATCACTCCGTATAATTTTGAAGTATTGATTAAAGGTGGCCGTCTCTCCTCGATTTCATGTGGCCATCTCTCCTGAAATTGAAGGATTGATGGTCGCCCATTTTAAAGCATCAATAGCCATTGTACGTATTTGTTTTAGTCTTAGAAGTAAAGATTAGATTATATATGTACCTTAAAATTCCATATAGTAAAAAATATATCTAACGTACGTACTGCAAAACATTCAGATACCTGTCAAAAAAAAATATTCAACCACCTAATTAAATAAAGGTTAAAATTACACTTACTTTTTATAATCGAAAAGCACAACTGCACGTCGCGATAAATAAACTCGAACTATTTCATACGAACAAAGTTTATGTCGCAATCTATGATCAAGTTTTGAGGATATTTAGACTGTCCATCTCTCCTCTATGGCCATCTGTACTAGAGTTACTCTATATGTTAAAAAAAATAATAATAATAAAAAAATCGAAAACACTATTATGGAGGGTGGGATGTGGTTTGCTGAAAAAATTATGAAACATACACAAAAATTTAATTTTAAAAAAAGTGTGTGCATGTTTTAAATACATTATACACTATTATTTTTTTTTTTTAACTTTATGGGGGGTTGTGGTCGGGAATGCTAAAAAAAGTTTTAAAACCTTATATGTTTATATGTGTGTGATCATATTTATGTGTATGTACGCGTGCTTATATATTATATGGATATATATATATATACAAAAAACAATATGGTATCATGCATTTAACATCATATTTTTCATTAATTTTGACATATTGGTGCATAATACAAGGCCACATTTTACTATCTCAAAATAATCCTCATTGTTTTTTAAATGTTATTTATATACTCATTTTTTATTTTATAATATTCGTTTTTAAACTAGTTAATTTAATCAATGCCCTTCTATTTATTTATTTTTATATACTTATTTATTTTATTTTATATTTACTCAGTATTTATTAAGTTTATTCCTATTTTTTTCATTCTATTTTAAATAAACGTTAATCTTAATCATTTCTTAATTTCTTCAATTAATTTCATTTCTGTTTTATGGGTATAGATGGCAGCACTAAACATATTTTTTTTAACCTAATTACAATATAGTTTTCCCTTTTCACACCAGCTGGCAGCAATGTTCTAGTTCTCAGCAACTTTTGCCCACATGTTCTAATAGACCTAAATCTGTTCGCATTCTCACATGTTTTAACATTCTGAGTCAACTTTATGATATTTTGGATCCTTGTATGTAACTGAGGTATTATGCTCTTATAATTTTTAATATCCTGTGTGAGGTGTATCTTTCTTTAGATCTCTTGGTATTTTATTTATTTTCTTTTATGATGCCCTATTAGGTGCTAAATTTTGTCATTTTAGGCTTAATGCCGACAAAATTGGATGAAATAATGCATCTTCACTATGAATTAACCAACAAGCACCTCTGATGATTCTGTGGGTTATTCACAGTTTCTTATTTTACATACTGGTTTCCTATGTTCACATCTTGTTCATCGTTAGAATTTTACCATTTCTTTATATATTTGTGATTCCATCTTTATTATATATATATATATATATTTAATCACAAATAAAAATATTTAATGAATAAAATGTTTTTAAAATATATTATTTCAGATCAAACAAATTTATATGCTTGACTTTATTTTTCTAACGAAACTCTTCTTTTTTATGTTAACTATTTGTTTCTTTATTCGCGTATTTATTTGAAATAAAACTTCAATACAAAATTATTTGCGAAAAGAAATCGATGTTTTGAATAACTTTGAAAACACTTAAGAGGAAATCGATTTATAGTTATTTTTATGAACTTTCTCTGTTATTGAATCAATAAGCCTGAAAAGAAGTTTTTAAATGCGTTACAAATAATGTTGCACTACAAATGTAGATAAAAACAATTATTTTTGTGACTTAAAATATTCTCGGTAACTATTGGTAGAACTCCACATATGCCTTTATTCAGATATTGTTTTAGTTTTCCACGTTTGATTGATGTACTCAAACTGCAAATTTAACTTGCAATTATTTCAGGGCTTACATCAAACCTCGACCTCCGATCTCAGGCCATTTTCGACACTGTTTTTCTCCAAAAAGTGTACAATAAATAAAAACAGTAATTAGTATGTTTTAATACTCCAATCTTAAAATGTATTCACGAAATTTTTGTGTACAAAAATAACGAGAAACGGTGGAATTATAATCCTGCTCCAGGGGTATCTCTTAGCGGAAGTAGTGTACAGTGGATAGAATACTTCGGAAAACACTTATCTGAAACAGACGAAACCAATCTATTTTATTAACACTTTATACGTTTGAAGATTTACTCAATCATTTAATAAATTGTAGAAGAATTTTGCCAATTAAAATTAATTGATTAAATTTGTATTTATTGGAATTTTGTGCAATATTTATAACTTCAATCAAAACTTTAATTTAAAATCTTTTTTTTTTTTTTTTAATATTTTGCAGAATTAGAAAATGTACAAATATAATGCTATAATACATTAAAATAGAAATATAGGAATAATTCCGAACTGAAACTTTTCATCCACAATTTTTCAACGTCAAGAAAGCTGAACAGATGCAAATGAAAAATAAATCATTCTTTTAAAAATATTTGTGCTTTGTTCAACCAATATGCTTTTGAAATAAGATAAAGATAAGTATCTGTAACTCATTCTAAACAATATTACTACTAATCGATATATTAAATGAATTTTATAACAAGTTATTTTAATGATACCTTAAAGTACCTTCGGGCAATAAAGGGTTAAAATGTCAAGTAAACTTGCCCTTGAAGAGAGGAAATCAATTTATGGTGATTATAAACAAAATGGTGACCTTTAGAAAGAAAAGGCTAATTTTTGGCCAAAAATTTGGCTTTTCTAACGTGCGTACACCATATTAATTTTGGTCAGAAATTAAACTCTCATATCCAAAAGCAAGATAATTACAATAGCTACAGTTTCATTGAAATCCACTAGGAACTTTGTAATCATGTCCACCGACTTAAAAATTGTCGTTTTGGGTAAAAACAACTTTAAAGTTTTGAAAGGAAATAAAAATGTTCATAACATTTTTTAACAAGGGGGTAAATGTGATCACAGATCGCACAGAGGGTTTCGTTAAATATTCCTTTCAAAATACTTTAACCTTTTGCAAAATCTGCTAGTTCCACATTTCGCAACTAGGGGGCGCACTCTATTCTAAACAAATCTCTATCTGAAAGAAAATCCGTTTTACAAACTATCCATAGATATATTAATCGAAGGGATCGGGCCCATAGCACCCGAGATAGGTAGGCGCCCCCTGGCGGTAAAAATTGGAACTAACGTATGTACGGATGTGGGGCATAATATGAAAGAGTGGTCAAAGGAGTATCGGTAAAAGTTAAAAGAGTGCACCCCGGTTGAAAAGGGTGGAGGTTAGAAAAATTGCTAAAAATACAGAAGTTAGAGCCCGGAAGGGTAAATATTATAAGACTTCTTGAAAATTTTATGATTTTTCGTGTGATCACAAGTGTTCTGTAGTTCTGTTATAAGTATGCAAAATTTTACTTCTCCAACTTAATTAGGGGCTGAGTTAGAGAAATTGCTTAAAATACACACGTTAGAGCCGAGAGGAGGTAATTATAAGACTTTTTCAAAATTTTATGATTTGTCGTTTGATGTGAGGTGTTCAGCTATAAATATCCAAAATATCAAGTCTTCAACTTAATTAGGGGCTCAGAAAAAAAAAGCTTAAAATACACAAGTATACGCAAGTTAGAGCCCAGAGGGGTAAGTATAAGATTTTTTCAAAATTTTATGATTTGTCATTTGATGTGAGGTGTTCAGCTATAAATATCCAACATATCAAGTCTTCAACTTAATTAGGGGCTCAGAAAAAAAAGCTTAAAATACACAAGTATACACAAGTTAGAGCCCAGAGGGGTAAGTATAAGATTTTTTCAAAATTTTATGATTTGTCATTTGATGTGAGGTGTTCAGCTATAAGAATCCAAAATTTCAAGTCCCCAACTTAATTAGGGGCACAGTTAGAACAAGAAACTTAAAATACACAAGTTAGAGCCCGGGGGGGGGGGAGGGGCTAAATATAAGACTTCTTCAAAATTTTAGGATTTGTCGCTTGATGTGAGGTGTTCAGCTATAAGAATCCAAAATTTCAAGTCCTCAACTTAATTAGGGGCTCAGTTAGAACAAGAAACTTAAAATACACAAGTTAGAGACCGGGATGGGGGGGGGGGGGGTAAATATAAGACTTCTTCAAAATTTTAGGATTTGTCGTTTGGTGGGAGGTGTTCAGCTATAAAAATCAAAAATTTCAAGTCTCCAACATATATAGCGAAACAGTACCGAAAACTGGCGATATGAAACAATTAAAATAATAAATCTTTGTAAAAAATCACCATAAAATAAAACAATACATAGGACGCGTTTCGAGCTAAAAATAGTAATAGCTCGTTATCAGCTACAGTAAACACATGTCCGTAAGGGGACAAGGTCAAAAATGAACTGAAAGGTAGACAGTAGAGCTTGGAAAGAATGCGACAGATGGTGCTAGCTGAAAGGAGCATATGCAGAAGACGAAAAAGTTGCCAAAATGATAGAAGAGAAATCGATAGGGGGAAATGGAAATAAAAGAATTAAACAAAATTAAAATAAAATAAAATAAGTGAATTAAAAAAAATAATAATTTATATTGCTATATAACACGTGTTTCGTATTTTAAATAGGCCAGCTTGCTTGCATGATTAAAAAGATACAGCTGCTGCAAGGAGTCGCATCTTGACTTCAGCAACTTGACTTCTGTTGTCGCGGGACAGGAGGGGTGGGGGGCGAGCGGCAGCGTTTGCTTCGGCGGGTTGAAAACATAAGTTCTTACTATCATATCTACTTAAAATTTTGAAATTGAATAGTCTACGGACTTTTGCATGGATACACACAAAAATAGCGTAATCAACAAGTAATTGAAAATAAATAAATAATGAAGTCGACCGCAAGAAATCGTTCAAATGACAGATTTTTGTTCATTGTTATTACCAGAAGATCCAACACGTCTTTTCTGGGTTAGAGAATATATTGCACGATATGCAGAACATTGGTGAAAATCATTTTTTTTAATTGATATGTTTTGATATATAAGTTATTTCGTTCATTATTTTTCAATCCACTAAATTAGACTTTAATTGGCGTAATAGAATTTATTCAATTTTCCCATGATGGAGTTTTTAAAAAGATGAATTAAATTTTGTTTGCTGTAACGAATGGAATAGCCACTGATTTTGCAAAATCACAATTTTTTTTCTTTTTCCTCTTCATTGTATGAAAACAAAAAAGTATTAAATCATACATAATTAAAATTTAGGTTAGCCATTGGTGCATATAACATATGCCAATAGATCATAATTTACTGTCTCCTTTCCCCACACCTCCTCCAAGTTCTTTTCTAATACTTTACGCAAAATTAATACCTAATCATGTTTCTTTTCCGTGCATAAATATGAACATACATAACATAATTTAAGTTTTATACATTTTGAAAAATTAATCATTAAGTTATAAATATTAGCATTCGAGGACCGATTTACTTACTAGGGCATGCGAATACAAGCTTCACGAATCTTCTTATAAAAGTTTATTTACATCTTAATTTTTTTTTTTTATCAAACCTATTTAACAATTACCTACGTTATCTGATGACACGCTAAAAGTATAAATTTCAATTTCGCGGTATAACATTATATGAACCACTGATCTGCAGAAATATTTGGAGAATTTGGAGGAGTTCGGGGATGTAAAAATTACAATTGACTTCATATTTTTCATTCATGATTTTCATTCATATTATCATTCAAAATTTAGTCACGAGGAAAATTAAGGGGCGAAGAACAATTGAATAATAATAAAATAAATATTTGTATAGTAGAGTT
Organism: Maratus speciosus; assembly: GCA_963932465.1. NCBI lineage: Eukaryota > Metazoa > Arthropoda > Arachnida > Araneae > Salticidae > Maratus > Maratus speciosus. Next base: position 88,631,155 of record OZ010786.1, on the reverse strand, counting down.
CCGCTTAACAGAGTTATTTTATTCTGATGGACTGATGGCTTTCATTATTATTAAACAGCCATTATAAATGAAGTGTTAGGTGAAGATGAAAGAGCAGTCGTAAAAAGTTAGAACTATTTTCTGGTCAGAATGGGAAAAAAATGGCCTCCCCCCCCATTCTGACCAGAAAATAAGAGTTCTAACTTTTTACGACTGTTCTTTCATCTTCACCTAACGCTTCATTCATAAGTGCTGTTTCATAATAATGAAAGCCATCAGAAGAAAAGGATCCATTTCAAAGGTATAAGTTCGATTGAAAAAACTATTTAATATTTTGAGGAGAAAGAAGAGGCTAAACCAGCAATTTTCATGACACTAATAGAATCACATAGCTGTCAATTTGTACGGTTTTTTTACCCCTAAAATTTAATACAAATTTTTGCCATATTTAATCGTTGACAATTAGATTTTGGCGATTGAATTAGGCAAAATTTACTGGCAAGTTTTAGGGGCAAGGAAAAATCTTAGAAATTAATAGCTATGCAGTAGCGTAATACTGCTGCAAAAGAAAAAAATCTGCAGCAAAATTGTCATTTAAAAACAAAACACTATCAAGGTCTTTTTCAAATAAGCAATTTCATTCCCCGTTTTTCTTATGAAAGTAACAGCAATGCACATCAAAGGAACGTTGCTAGGTTGCTAGTACCATAAAAAATGAATGAAATATGTGAAAATTTATATTTCATCTTCTTACTTGGTGACGATTTGTGTAAATCCACGCTATCTTAGTTTTTTGCTTATCCGAGGTAAGCTTGGTCCATATTAACTCGGATAATTAGGACTCTACTGTAGTTTCCAAGATGCGTACAGTCGTGGAAAAAAAAATTAAACACCCCTTACAAACTCTGCAAAAAATTATCGTAGAAGAAAGTTACTGGTACCACAGGATTAAATGATGCATATATAATTTCCTTAAGGGGCATCTACATATTAAAACGAACCATAACTTTGTTTTTTTTTTGTTTTTTTCAATAGAAGTACACAATTCTGACAGCATAAATGAACTCTACACTCTTCTAGGTTACAGGATAAGAATTTTCAAAAAATCTACTCACTTCTATCATAGACTTAAACCACCATTTTGCGGTTTTTTAAGCATAATTTTAAAACTACTTGGAAGAAAAATGTGAAATTTTGGATTTGCATAAAACAGGACTTAATAAATCTAAATCCATCAAAAAAATTGTAGGTTGCTATTCATAATTTTTTTCGAATATTAATTTCATAATTCATATCATAAAATTATACAAATTGCAAATTCAATGTATTTATGTTTGGGTATTTCAGCATTATTGCTACACAAAAAATTAGCACATAAGGATCATAATTTCAGAAGTTATAAATAAAAATATGAAAATGTAATTTAACATTAGAAGCACTAAATTTTGAATGTTTATAATTCAAAAACTTATCATTCAAATGACTCGAAATTTGGCGTCTAGGCATAGTTTGAACCGAAGATTTGAAATATCTTGTTAAAATTGGTGTATTGCCGTTGAAAAAAAAAAGAATTTTGGGTTCGTTTTAATATGTAGTTGGCTCCAAAGCAAATTTTATATACATCATTTAAATGTAGACTTTATTTTCAATCGTTTGGTACCAGTAACTTTCTTCTGCGATAATTTGTTGAGTAGTTAGTAGGGGGTGTTTCTTTTTTTTCCACGACTGTACATTCCTTGGACCAAGGAGACTGCCACCACTATTTCAGACTAGAAAATTTCTATTTAATATTTCAGTGGAGGAATTCGTAGTAACCACTATTTAACCTTTAAAATTGTAATATTTTTCTGAGATTAAATAAAGAGAACAGTTCTGCTAAAATATCCTTGCAGAACTTTACTCTGGATGATGATATGTACGCACTTTGTTTCGTTTAAAATTCAAAAACAATCTACACATTTTGTTTATTGTTGTTAAAGTTTAATACGAATTTCTGAAGACTGGGAAAGAATGCAGTAGAAATGTTATAGTGCATTTAAAAATGAATATATTGAATACAGTAGAGAGCATTTAAAAATGAATATATTGAATAAGGTAAATTCTCGATTATCCGAGTTTATATGGACCAAGCTCACCTCAGATAAGCAAAAAACTCGGATAAACCGAATTTACACAAATCGTCACCAACTAAGGAGATTAAATACACTGCTCAAAACAATTAAAGGATATTGCAGTTTTAGGTGGATTTTGTATCTGGTAAACTGTTTAGCTGATTGATACATGGTCGACAGACATAGTAGGTTATATGAGAATAAATTACACATGTTTGGAAGAAAAAAATGCATTTTATTGCGCATTTGTGTACTAAAGGAAAAAAACACAATTTGTGCATATGAGAAAAAAAGAATAAGAAAAGGTGTTTTCTTCAAAGAAAATCATTTTCAGTAGGGGGTATGGTTTCCACGGGCGGCCAGCAACGTTGAACACCTTTGAAGCATGGACTCAATGAGGCTATTAATGACGAGTTGGGGTATTCTGCCCCACTCTTCCAGAAGAGCTCTTTCCAGTTCTTGGAGAGTTTGTGGGGGTTGTTGGCGGCCAGAAACTCGTCTTCCTAGAGCGTCCCAAACGTGCTCGATTGGATTCATGTCTGGAGAACACGCTGGCCATTCCATTCGAACGATTCCTTCCTCGAAAAGGAAATCCTCCACCAGGTTTGCACGATGTGGCCTGCAGTTATCGTTCATTAAAATGAAGTTATCTCCGATTGCTGCAGCGTAAGGGACTACAATAGGTCTGAGGATTTCATCCCTATATCGGCGACCAGTCAGAGCTCCATCTCGAATGATGTAGAGGTCAGTGCGCCCGTCAATGGAGATGCCACCATACACCAACACTCCTCCACCGCCAAATCTGACACTTTCGTGCACGAACGCAGGATTATTCCTACTGCCACGGTCCCTCCAGATGAAAATACGCCTATTATCCGGATGCACAGAAAAACGGGACTCGTCAGAAAACAGAATATTGCTCCATTCATTTCTCCTCCAGTTGCTCCTCATTTCTCCTCATGCTCGGTTGCCCACTCCCTGCGGTCGCGACGATGCCTTGATGTTAATCTAACACATACCATCGGTCGGCGAGCATACAGACCTACAGCATGGAGCCGGTTTCGGACAGTCTGAGTTGAAATCGTGGTGCCTGTAGCCGAGCGAAGGTGTTGTTGGAGAAGAGTAGCGTTCATGGTTCGGTGTCTCCGAGCTGTTAACGCTAAATACCGATCTTCATTGGGCGTTGTTGCCCATCTACGACTTTGCCCTGGTCTTCGGCCTGCACATCCACTCTCCAAAATACGGTTCCAGATCCTGGAAATGACACTTTGTGACACTCCAATGGCTTGCGCTACTTCGGCTTGAGTTTGGCCCCCTTCTAACCTACCAACAATTCTCAAAGCTTCTGAATCTGTCAAATGACTTCGATGAGACATCGTACTCATCGAAACAAAGCAATCACTGAATGCCGATCATCCTTGTCTTCATTCTCTTTTATCCAGTTGAAAGTCAAATTTCATTCGCTGCCGCTGAAGCGACGTTTTTGACGTCAAACTCAAAATTTGCATACTCCACAGTTTGAAAACCAGAAAAATTTGAATTTGTGATTCTCTTCTTCTATTTTCGGCAAAAAAAATTTCGTTTATATCTTTATTTTATATAAAACTTCAAATATCCTTTAATTGTTTTGAGCAGTGTATTTCACAATTTTACATATTCATTTTTATGTTACTAGCAACATTTCTTCGATGTACATTTCCGTTACTTTTATAAGAAAAACGGAGAATGAAATTGTTTATTTGACAAAACCTTGATAAATTTTTGTTTTTTAACTGTCAATTTTGCTGCAGGTTTTTTTTTCTCTGCAGTATTACGCTACTGCATAGCTACCAATTTCTAAGATTTTTTCTTATCACTAAAACTTTCCAGTAAATTTTGACTAATTCAATCGCCGAAATCTAACAATTGTCAACGATTAAATATGGCAAAAATTTGTATTAAATTTTAGAGGAACAAAACCGTACAAATTGGCAACTATGTAATTCTATTGGTGCCATGAAAATTGCAGGTGTAGCCTCTTTTTTCTGCTCAAAGTCTTAAATAGCTTTTTTCAATCGAACTTATACCTTTGGAATGGATCATTTTCTTCTGATGAACTGATGGCTTCCATTATTAATAAATATCCATTATAAATGAAGTGTTAGGTAAAAACGAAAGAGCAGCCGTAAAAAGCTAGAAGTCTGATGTTCTGGTCAGAAATGGGAAAACAAATGGCCATAATTTTTTATGGCTGCTCTTTTATCTTCACCTAATACTTCATTTATAATGCCTGTTTCATAACAATGGAATCCATTAGTTCATCAGAAGAAAATATTTTGGTAAAAGCGGAAACTCGGTTAAGCGGAACTCGGATAATCCGGACTCTGTACTAATAGGAAATCCCGCGGCTTTGCACGCGTAGTTGTTGAAATAGGTCGTGTGGTATTTGCGTACCTATTTGCATTAGAGGAAATTATACTGCTACGGATAATTCAAAAATTACAAATTAAGTCTCATTTTGAGTAAAATTCATTCTTATGCTTCTCATTCTCATACATTCTCAATCTTACACCGTAAAAAAACTTCCGTAAATATACACAAATTTTTCCGTAAAATTTTATGGAATAGTTTTTTTTTTCTAAGAAAACAGCACAGTTTCCGTAATTGAATTTTAAAATTTACAAATCCGTATAAATGCAGTAATTTTTCTATAAATTTTCTACCGAAAATACTTTCTATGTTTATCACTTTTGCCTGTGCTTTATAAAAGGCATCTGAAATAAGTAACGATATTTGAAAACGCAGCTTGTGTAATCGTGGCTGAATGGTCAGGCGATAATCTGGAAGAGGTCTTCCTGGTTCGTATCCTTTGGCGGTTAAATGTTGTTTGATTTAAATAGAGAAATTCTGACCTTGATGCAAACGTGTCTTTGAGAAGATTAAAATTTATATAGATGTAAGTTTGTACTTGAAAAATTATATTTTGTCTCTTAAACCAAAAATTTTAAATGAGGAAATAAGAAAAAAAAATTGCTAATGAAAGGAAATTTTTTTGGAATTTACGGAAAAAAATTCGTTAAAATACGGAAATAGTACTAGCGTCTCGATTGCCAGTACAATTTCAATATTTTAACGCATTTTTTTTTTTTTTTTTTACAGCGATTTTTTTTACATTAGGCGAATATAACATTTAAATAAGAGAAAACCTGAAATTAATTTTAATAAATCGTGATTTAGAATGTTTTTTCCATATTTTGCGCTGATTTTATTTTTCATTTGAAATTTTAAAATCGCTTAAAACCCGTTCTTAAAAGTTGCCTGTATACCAAATTCCAAACTTCTAATTAATGTTGGAAGATAACAAAATGCTTTTATTGATTTTCTTGGTTATATTGCACATCTCTATTTTTTCGAGTGTGACTATTATTTCTCGATGACTCCAGTCAATCAATTGCTATATTCTTATCCGATACCCAATCTAAACTTTATCAAATATAGTCCGCGGGTGAACTGGAATGAGCCAGGATTAATAAGGGTTTCAGGCACTGGCTTATTGCACTATAACATGGGATTTTATTTTTTTTAATTTTTTTTTTGACCTAGTGGTGCATGCCACCAGGGAATGTGGATCTCCAATATTTAAGTATTGCGCGGCAGCGCAATACTTATTTATTTCCAGTGTAACTTCTCAATGTTAATTTAACATAGAAAAGCCTATGGAGCTCATAACTTTTTCATTTTTTCTTCCCACCTTTTTGTCCCTGATGCCACAAATTTTTAATTCTTTGCTAATTCTAATAATATTATAAATTCAAAGTGTAAAAACATTTGCCTGACGTCAGGGTCAAAACGGATCATAAAATGCCTTTATCTATAGGTGAATTATAATCTAGAGAGTAACATGGGCTAATTTTTACTTAGATTATTCAAATATTTCTCTTAATAATTCCAAATTTCGCTTTTTTTCATTGAGAATCAACGGACATTTCCTAATAAAATTTAACATTTTTCTTCATTGTTGTAAATAATTCAAAAGCCGTAATAATAATTTGTCTATTTTTAATTGAATGATTTTCACGTGAAACATGAAACTAAAGAAACTAAAAAAGTTTTTTTTTAGAATTAAAAAGAAGATGAATATGGCGTCATAGTGGCAATAAAAATGACATTTTCAAGCAGATTTTTTAAGTTCAGATTGTAATTTTTTGACCAAACTACAGCAACCTGCATTACTGCATTGGTGAAACATTTTGAGTTATACATAGGTAAATTGTATCACAAATTGGGATGCGATATCGCATAAATCAAAGCCTGATGATGATACCCTCCATTAGTTTTGAAATGTGTTTGTTTGAACACAGCAGTTATTAAAAAAAATTGACATATTAAACGAAAACCTAATTTGCAGAACAAATTAAAAAAACAAAATTTATTTTCGAAATTGTTTAAGCCCGAGAAGGGGCAGATATTAAAATATTTCATTCAATTCGTTCTACATTTAATGTTAAATATTTGTAACAAATTAGTTAAGCCAATTGAACATTAAAAAAATAAAAATGAAATTCATACAATATAATACTTTAAACGCCAATATACTTAGATTCCGTTCAAATGAAATCGAAATAAATCTTAGACTTTTTCCATTTTTAAGTTGTAAATGTTTGTACTGCAAATTTTGCATTATGTTTATGACGATTGTACATAATATGATAAGATACATGCAAAATACAAAACTTTAAAAAAGTCTAAGATTTATTTCAATTTCATTTGAACGGAATCTATGTATATAAGTGTTTAAAGTATTATATTGTAGGAATTTCATTTTTATTTTTTAATGTTCAATTGGTTTAACTTATTTGTTACAAAAATTTAACATTAAATGTAGAACGAATTGAATGAAATATCTTAATATCTGCCCCTTCTCGGGCTTAAATAATTTCGAAAATAAATTTTGTTTTTTTAATTTGTTCTGCAAATTAGGTTATCGTTTAATTATTATAGGCCTGATAGGAGATCCACTCCCCTCACGGGCTCAAATTGGATGTTTTCCGGCATTTCTGCGTATTTTCCAGTACAGTATTACCTCGACTTACGTCAGCAATTCGTTACAAGACTACAAACGTAAATCGAAAATGACGTAAGTCCAGGTACATTTAGATAAACAAAAATGAATAAGTAATAAAAATTCTTCAAAATCTAATGAACATATTCTATTGTATTTAGGGATTATGTTACAGCATACATTTAACATTAGCAAAAAAATGCATTTGTGATGCAAGAAGTTGGAATTAATCAATAAATTGTTAACTTACAATTTATTGTTATTCTAGCTGCCCCGTTCGAGTTTTAGAGGATGTGAAAAGATCTTGCAATAAAGTTTGATTGGCCAAAATTTTCTTTTTTTCTCATAGAAGCACTTTGTAACAGCAATGAGTTTTACAAGCTTTTTGTAGTGACTTTTTTTTTTTTTTTTTTTTTTTTGTCACTATCACATGACTGTCGCAGGAAATTTTCCCTTCATAGAACAAAAATTCTTCAAAAAAGTTCAAAGTGCGTTTTAATTAAGGAATTTTTTTTCCAGGCCGGAGGACGTAAATGCGGGGTGACGTAAGTCGAGAGGACGTAAGTCGCAGTACTACTGTAGTCCAAACTGTATCGCAAAAATATCAATTTAAAATGTTTTTTTGCTTCTGCAACTTATGGGATTAGTGGTCCCGACTTGAGCTTATGTTGGAGCTAAAATAGTCACCATCATTTTGCACCATTATATTTGAAATCAGTTTGGTAGTTCCCCCTACAAATAAACACACAAACATTTCTTCTTTATAATGTTTGCAAACGTTAAACATAAAATAAAATAAATAAGCGATTGTACGAAATTATTTTTAACAACGCATGTACGAATGATAGCAAATTTTTCTTTCTTAATTTAGTAGTCAATTTTATAGGGCAGCATATTAAAAGAGCAGTTAAATATCCTGAAAATTGGTAAACTATATTGCAGTTACTTTCTAAAAATAATTAGATGATAAGGGATTTTCTACAAATTGCTGATTTCATAAAAAAATAACTGAATAATTACATAAAAGTTATCAATGTTTAAATGCACATACGTACTTAAAAAAGAAGGAAATTACATCACATGTATTGTATTAAATGTCACTTCATAAATTATAATATTTCCAATTTCATGACAATCTGACAATATTAACTCGAGTTAGAGCACGGTAGACCCACAGGCATAAATATTTTTCAATCATGTTGGAAAATGTGAAAAACGTGTTTATCATTCACACATGCCCAGTTAAGAATGATTTTATATAAATAATCATATTTTATCAAACTCTCAATAGATTCATTTTCTAATTTTAGTATAATGTTTCTACAATACTTTATCAAGTTTTCTGAAATATTCAATTTCAGCCATTTTTATTGCATTTATTTAAATTTGCCGACATATATATACGGATTAAATAAAAAAATCATTTGTAATCTAATTGAGAGAAATTACACCAAGTGCAGGTGGGTTGTTATATTCTTTAAAATTTTACTTTGCAATAAATTTCAATTTTATAAAAAACGTTCAGTTATTTCTACACCATTTCTAACATCATTTCTTCCAGAACAATATATATATAAATAAAAAAAATGTATTTTTGTATTTTGTATATATTTCACTCAAAAAGCATTAACTTTATCTGAAAGCATGAGAATATTTTTATATGATATCAAAACTTAACTCTTGTTAAAAGTATTTAAATATTAAAATAATCTTGTTAAATTTCATGTTTTTTCCAGTAAATTTTTTCATAAAGTAAATAACATAGTTTCAGTATGTTACATTAAAAAATACTTCTTACTTACTTTGTACTAAAATCTTAATAGAAAAGTGACTAAGTATTTTCACGGCACACGTGAGATCAAGGAGTATAAGAATAAGTCAAGAAGTATATTCACGCCCTAAAAAACCCAGCAGTATTTCTAATTTTCATGTTCTATTATTATTGTTAATATTATTATTATTATAGGCCACTTTAAAGTTTCTGGCGCCTTTTCCTACAAACGTTTTAACGTTTTTAAAATAGGACTCTCGCACCAGAAGTATAATTCCACATTTAATAGGATTTATGTTTTTCAGAATTTTTTTTACATGCAGCCCCTGAACCATAGTTGGGGGGGGGGGAGGTGCTTATATCTACCGCCCTGCATTTACATCGCATAAAACGTGTGCCTATCGCTAGTAACATTTTGAGATACAATTACCACATGTTTTGAGTCATCTGAATGATGGCTCCCTTCATTGTTTGCCAAGATATGAGGTACGCTCCTACTTACTGAAAGATTGGACATTCCTGATATACACTATCAACATCTTCAACAAAATGTGCGTAAATGTGTGCTGTAAAAACGTGCATCAATGTATTCTGATGATGCCCTAAGTCAGGTAACATTGCAGAGGCGTGTGCGATGTTACTGTAGCAACCCCTTCCTTTCAGCTAGAGCTCCAACTAAATGGTAATTTCGTCATTTATACCATATAATCTATCATATATACCAAAATCATCGACGCTAAAATTGTTTGCAAAGATGTGACGCTGCTTCCCCGTTTATTAATTGTATGATATTTAGTAAAGTAGGACCTTTACATATGCTGTCAAACTAAAACTACATATGCCCCCTTCAAGATATAACAGAAGGGAATCCATCTTTTGTGGGTCCAGGCACATCATTTTTGGAAACAACTCCATATATCCTTAACTGATGAATTTTAGCAGTGTACATTAACCCCTTCGCGACGAGCGTTTTTAACAGAAATTTTAATCATTTGTCACCGGTTTTTCAAAACAGAAACTTTTGCCAAATTGAATCGGGAAAATGTCGTGGTTAAATAACGCAAAATTTACAATAAAAAATAACTAGTGGGAATAATCAAGGATTATGAACGCCTTATACGTCTCGTATATGTGACGCTTGTACCGAAGGGCCCAATTATATTTTGCAGGGTGTCATTGTATTTTTGCAACAATAAAGGGGGAAGACTTGCACAGAAAGGCGAAGAATCTTGCGCGTAATCCACTTATCCAGTCAGTCATATCGCTCACCCGCAAGAAAAGTGACACATCTCAACAAAAATAAATTTCACAGGAGAGGCGAAATAAAATTTGCATGATTTTACTGTAACATGAAATCATAGCACTTGGCTCTGCATGCAGGAAAAAAAGCATGCATAAAAACATAAAATCCTGAAGAATGAAGACATATGATGAGGTTATAAGGTTCGGTAATTTTACCTGCCCGCACAATCCACCTCTCTTTTGTGGTCACAAATGGACATATATCAATATAAAGTGATTTTTCGTAAAACTACACTTATGAAACTTTTTGTGCGAGATGTGTCACTTTTCTTGCGGGTGAGCGATATTAAGTAAGCTACACAAGGCGTTCACCTCGAGCCAAACCCAGATTTTCCTTCGTAACTTTGACAATAATTACAAAATCATAACGATATTTTCAACAAACTTAATTTGCTTTGTATAAAATGTGATGACATCATGAGAAGAGCTGAAAGTGAATTGGAAACTAAACTAAGATACTTTGTACGTTCACCTTGCTGTTACTACAACCTTCTTTTCTGAAAGGCACCCTTTATTGCAGCTTAATGATAACGATAATTTGCATAACGATATTTTCAACAAACTTAATTTGTGTACAATGTGATGACATCACGAGCATTGCTGACAGTGAATTGAAAACTAAACTAGATATTTTGCACGTTCACCATGCTGTTACTACAACCTTCTTTTCTGAGGGGCACCCTTTAATTTCAGCTTAAACAATAACGATAATTTGTATAAAGATATTTTCAACAAACTTAATTTGCATTGCGTAAAATGTGATGACATCACGAGAAGTGCTGAAAGTGAATTGGAAACTAAACTAGATACTTTGTACGTTCACACTGTTGTGACTACAACCTTCTTTTCTGAGGGGCACCCTTTAATTGCAGCTTAAACAATAAAGATAATTTGCATAACGATATTTTGAACAAACTTAATTTGTGTAAAATGTGATAACATCACAAGCATTGCTGACAGTGAATTGGAAACTAAATTAGATACTTCGTACGTTTACCTTGCTGTTACTATAACCTTCTTTTCTGAGGGGCACCCTTTATTGAAGCTTAACGATAACGATAATTTGCATAACGATATTTTCAACAAACTTAATTTGTAATAGATGTAAAATTCCAACTGTGCGAAAAATGTCCGGACCAGGATTCGAACCCGGGACTTCCCTGGCTGAAGCCGGCAGTGCTCTGCCATCTGAGTCGCCCAGTTGGAATTTTACATCTATTATGATTTGTTTACCAATTAGATTAATTGTGTTAATATTAATCTAGTGAAACTTAATTTGCTTTGTATAAAATGTGATGATATCACGAAAAGTGCTGAAAGTGGATTGGAAACTAAAGTAGATACTCTGTACGTTCACTTTGATGTTACTTCAATCCTCTTTTCCGAGGGGCACCCTTTATTGCAGCTTAACGATAACAATATTTTCAAAAAACTTAATTTGCATTGTGTAAAATGTGATGATATCACGAGAAGTGCTGAAAGAGAATTGGAAGCTAAACTAGATACTTTGTACGTTCACCTTGCTGTTACTACAACCTTCTTTTCTGGGGGCAGACAGCATGAAGAAAAATTAATCAAAAATAAAATATATAGATGGCTGAAAATTTTTGTTGCCATCACTATCTTTACAGGACGTCTCCATTTTTCTTCTACAGAGCGTGGTAGAAATGCAGACAAACAAGTTTGCTCAATAAAGCAGAGGATCTGTCGCAAAAGACATCGAATTGTTCAATCAAAAGTCAGTTTGATTCACATTTTACGACATGCCGTGACTCGAATGACAGTAATGTATAAAGCAAATAGCTCATGAATTATGGATGAAGCTAAAGGATTGGTGGCATTAAAGATCGCACAGTTTAAAAAAAAGACCGTTAAAAATAGATTTTATATTTAGAAAAAAGAAACTTTTTAAAAGCTTTGGATTATCTTTGTTAGCATAGTAAAAACTCTTGGAAAATTCGAGAAAAACTTAATCTAACAGTAATTTAAAAGACTTTTCGTAGATCAATAAGATTTAGACACTTAGCACTTTATTGCTGTCAACGGTTTCACAGGCCGCTGTTTTTTTCACTTTTCACGGTTTAACCCTTTATGTCCCAAATTATGAATTCATGAAAATTTCAACTTCTAAACCATTTTTAATGAATTTTTCAAATTTTATTATAAGATTTACACAATCATTTAATAAATTTTAGAAGGTTTCTGCCAATTAAAATTAATTAATTAAATTTGAATTTATAGGGATTTTGTACAATATTTATAACTCAACTCAAATCTTTTATTTAAAATCTTTTTTTAAATATTTTATAGAATTAGGAAATGTACATATATAATGCTCTTACAATAAAAATATAGAAATATTTCCGAACTGAAACTTTTCCCCCACAATCTTTCAACGTCATGAAAGCTGAAAAGATGCAAATGAAAAAGAAATCATCCAATTAAAAATATTTTTATTTTGTACAACCTATAATGCTTTTGGAACAAGATAAAGTAAAGTATCTATAACTCATTCTAAACTGTATTACAACTAATCGATCCATTAAATGTGTTTTATAACAAGTTATTTTAATGGTACTTTAAAGTACCGCCGGGGCATAAAGGGTTAACTTTCAATTTGTAGTTTAGTTATAAATAAGAGTGAAATGTTGCTTCGTTTGGAGCCTAGTACTATCGCTAGAGACATAGTATTTGAAATTTAATTATAATAGACCTGCACATAAAGTTTAGAACACAAACAGTATTCTGTGAATTAATCGAGCCTTTTATTCAAACTTCGATCGATCAAGCAGTCTCAGTGACATCTCACAATCTCGCAGTACCTATGTCAAATATTTTGTCACAGCACTTAACCCTTTATCTACTGACGGTACTTATAAGTACCATTAAAATAACTCGTTACAAAATTCATTTAATAAATCGATTAGTAGTAATTAGAGGTCTGCATGGGACAAAATTTCTAGACCCGGGCACGGCCCGACTCATAGAAAGAAAAATATCACCCTGTCCGATCCGCACAAAATTCGCCGGCACGGCAAAAAGTTAAAAGTTCGGCCCGACACGGACCGGCCCTTAGAAAAAAATTATTGGCCCGGCCCGGTATAACAGCTAAAAGTTCGGCCCGAGTGAATTTCTACAAAACATTGATTTTTACGTCGATTTGGTTAAACATTTGTTTCGTACGAGGAGTTCCGACTAAAAATATTTATCTTAATTTTTTTTCATGTTTATAATCTTCATTTTTATAGAGGTGCCGCAGGCCGCTATATTTATTTTTTTAATGAATCGTTATTTCTTGTGTGTAAATGTTTCAATTAACATTAATATTGTTAATCCATATTCCATGTATTGAAGTGTTAAAAATCTAAAAATGCTATACAGTAACATCTTCTAAGTCTCAATTACATAAAAAAGAAAAAAAAATGTATTATAGACGAGTTCCCTTCTTAGTAAGTATAGATGTATTATATATTCTTTTCTTACGTATTAGTATATTAATTTCGAATGGATCAACACGTTTTTCAGTTTAAAACAGGGTTCCGTCATAGGAAGATTCTTTTTCACACGTTTTACTATTTTTTAAATTAGCTATATTTTAATAAGAGTAGAAGTTTACTATTCTTTAAAAATAATAAATGTTAATGTTTAATTGTAGAATAATGGCGATTTAAAAATGTGCGTTTTTTGCGAAAATCTTTGGGCCAGGCTTAATTTTATTGACCTTTGAACGGACAGGCCACGTCGAGACAATGATTTTAATACGGACTGGCTCAAAACTCGGACTAAAAATTTTGGGCCGTGAAGACTAGGAAAGAAACGAGTCCCGGCCTGTACAAAAAAAATAAGTTAGGCCCGACACGGCCCGGCCTGACTCTTCCGGAAAAACATAAGGCCCGAACCCGGTCCAGCCCGTAAAGAGTTATCACTATACCTGGTCCGCCCCGAGAGCGGGCCGGGCTCAGGCTTCGGGCCTCGGGCCGGCCCGTGCAGACCTCTAGTAGTAATACAGTTTAGAATGAGTTATAGATACATTACTTTATCTTATTCCAAAAGCATTATTGGTTACACAAAACAAAAATATTTTTAAAAGGAGGATTTCTTTTGCTTTTGCATCTTTTCAGCTTTCTTGACGTTAGGGGGGGGGGGAGGCGATTTTTCTATTCTGAAATATTTCTATATTTCTGTTGTAAGAACATTATATTTGTACATTTCCTAATTCTACTAAATACTACGAAATATATTTAAAATAAAAGATTTGAGTGGGACAAACGTAAATAAGTGCGAGTAATAAGTCAAAATTACGTCAAATGATTATATTATGAAAAATGGAAAAAATCATCGAATATAAACAAGTAATCATATAAAAAGCCCTACATTTTCGCGACTGCGCGTGTTAGAGGGCGACATAGAGGGAACACGCGCAATCGCGAAAATGTAAGGCGCGTTATATGATTACTTGGTTATATTCGATGATTTTTTCCATTTTTCATATGCATTTGTAATTTTCTATTATACATTCTGATGACGACTCAGTAAAAGAGTTGAAACATGTAAATATAGATTTTTAATTTACTTTTAATGTGTTTTTATAACTTCTTTTAAGCAAATAAATATTTTAATATTGTGATATAGATTTGAGTGGGGTTATAAATATTGAGCAAAATCCCTATAAATTCAAATTTAATTAATCCTTGTAAATACTTCAATCCTTCTAAACTCCTTCTAAAATTTATTAAATGATTATGTAAATCTTCTAATGTAGTTTCAAAAATTCACGAAAAATGCTTTAGAAGACAAAATTTTCATGAATTCATAATTCAGTACATAAAGGGTTAAAGTATCTGCCTACGTTCGAAGCGCTTTTTAGGTAGCTTTCTTTACAAAAAGCTACCTATTGCAGCCGTTCGGAGGAAAGCGATTTCAAAAAATTTTGGTATATTTTCATCGATCATGACCCCCAGACCCCGAAACCACCCTCCGTTCAAAATTGATATATATATATATATATATATATATATATATATATATATATATATATATATATATATATATATATATATATATATATAACCAATAATTAAACATAACCTACCACCATCAAAAACCATAATATTATGAATTAAAGCTGTAAGTATATATATAAAAAAAAAGATAAAATATTTATAAGAATATTATGGAAGAAAAATAAGAAAGTGGACACCGACAAATAATGGAAATGCTTATATATTGAATTACGTTTTCAAGGGCACAGAATTCAATGATATAAGCAAAATGGTTGTTTTCTGTGGGAAATATAAGCTAAAGCTAAAAGTTATTTTCCCCTGTGCCCTAACAACCATTAAAATCAAGTGAATTGATTAAAAATGAAAACAGAATAGAAACAAATAATATGAATTGGAAAAAACAATAAAACCTATTTAAATATTTATAGGATATAAAATGAAATAATAAACACCATACCGATTAATATTTTAGAATAAATCCACGCTCACATGGCACCCATATCGTAAAGATTAAGGTTAATAAAACAGTTAAGAAATCACAGTAATTGATACCATAGGACACAGTTAATACATATTGAAATAAATGTTAAATAACTTTTAATATAATATAAAATAATATAAATAGAAAGTAATTACATAATTAAAATGCACTATTAAATTAATTAAAAACCGTTAAACAATATCGTCAAAATTAAGCTAAAAATTCCCCCTGGTGTAGTAAATTATAACTGAAATGTAGCTGGAAGAAGTAAATCTAGAACTTATCGAAAAAAAAACACAAATTGTGGTGCTGCCATCTAGTATTACATTTATGATTTAATTGTCAAAAGACTTGCTTCAGTTATACGCAATTGAATGTAACAATTGTTTTATTAACAGCAAAACCAAAAATATCCTTATATATAGATAATTATAAACTGAATATAAACCACACAATGTATTTAAAAAAAAAAAAAAAAAAAAAAAAAAAAAAAAAAAAACTATTGTTAATAAAATTTAAAAAGCATGCAAAATATTCTATTAGCAAATTTATTTAATCTACACTAAGAATTTAAATAATTCTAGAACATCGATAAAATATAGCATATAGCTATATGCTATAAAACAGAATAAATTCATTAATAATTAATATAAATAATTATTAAAAATATAAAAATCTTTAATAAAAACTATTATATATAAGATAATTATAAAATGAACAGGAAATAAAAAACATATGGTAGTATAAAGAAGGTGAACTGATACTTAAATTCCAATTACCTAAAAAGCACAAATATAGTGTGTGGATTATTTTATACATCCATAAAAATCCTAAAAGTATGAATGTGGGACATTCAAAAACAATAAACCGATAATAAATTATATAACACTAGGTGAATATAAATAAATATTAAAATATTAATAAGAATAGAGGAATAATAATAAATATAATTACCCAATTTTAATCCATACAGTATAACTTTATTTATATTAAATATACTTATATGTATATTAATCACTATAAAAATGGCATACTATTAGTAATTAATATGATATTGTCCTTATTAAATTAAAATTTATAACAAATGATTGTAAATAAGATTAAACAATAATAAAGCTAATAATTAATGAAATACACCAATTACATATAAAATATCAAATCAACATCCTTATAAAATATGTATTAAAAATATAGTAATAATACAAAAGCCCCATTTTTTTTTTTTTTTTTTTTTTTTTTTTTTTTTTTTATGTATAAATTAACCATTGCGTATTATCCAGACAACGCCACCCTCCTCCGTACTCTAACATCTACCCACCCATCCATCCTATAATAATTTTTTTTTTTTTTATGTTATTTTACAATTTTTATTTTTTATAGAGATTTTTTTATTTTATATTTTTTTTGTAATTTTGTTTACGCATGTGTTAATTTGTTTTAAAAGATCATGTAAGAAAAATACTAATTGTATATTAATGAATATATGAATTTTTTTGGAAAACCATGATTTAATGCATCATAAATTAGTTTTTTAATATTATTGTTAATTAGAGGAGAAGAACATAAACATTTTATTCTATATAAATGATTAAGTATTATATTTCGAAATACAGAATGATGTAGACAAGATTTAAAATTTGTAAATGTATTAACTTTGAATTTAAATTCTTTACGTTTGTCATATAAATCTGTGATTGTTTTGTTGTCTTTTATTGTAATTTTAAGATCTAAGAAGTTAATTGTATTGTTAGATAAAAGGTTTTCCGTTAATTCCAAATTAGTGGGATAATCTACTGGAAATGGAGTAATTGCAGAATGATCAGTATCAATTAAAATAATGTCATCAATATAACGATATAAATGTAGATTATTATTAGTAAAATTACGTTCATAATGATATAAGTATAAGTCTGAGAGTAAACTGGATGTACAACCGCCTTGTGGTATACCGACATGCTGTAAATATAAAGTGTTATCTTGCAAGATATAATTATTATAGATAATGAAGTTAGTTAAAGATTTAAAATATGCAATATCAATATTAGATGGTAATTCCAGTTTTTTATAATACTTTTTAAATAATGCATTTATAATTTTATGTAAATCTAATAGGTCTATATTATTAAAAAGATCTTTGAAGTCATATGTTGTTATATTATATACACAATGAAGATTTTTTAAAATATTGACAAGTTGATAGCTATTTTTTATACAATGTGTATTATCATTGTTTGTAGTAAGTACATATAATTGATTAAGAATTTTTAAGAGAAGTTTATTGGCTTTATTATTATATGTATTGCAACCAATAGTTACAGTCCTAAATTTAATTGGAGTTTTATGAAATTTGGGAATAAGAACTAAATATGGATAATTAAAGTTAGTAGATAAAATATTTAATAGTTTATAATAACTTCGAATTTTACGATTATTTACAATTACATTTTCATTAGTTTTTTTAAATGACTTATTAGAAGAAATACAATTTGTAAGAAGTTGGTGATAATAAGATTTACAAATAATAGCATAATTATTAGAAGATTTGTCTACATAAGTAATAACGTAGTTTTTTTGTAATTTAGTAATTTGTTGGAAAATATGCTGTGTATTAATAGAAACCAAATCAGCCATATTATTTTTTAAAGCCATAGTTAATTTTTCAATTACTAATATCTTCCACTGATTAAAATATTCAATAGGCTTATTATAAGAGATAGAAATTTTATAAATAAAAATATCAATATCATGTGTAAACTGTTTGATAATAGATTTAACATTAAATTTAGATGGAAGTCTATATTTAGTACCATAACCCATTAGTTGTTTCAATTTAAAATCATTAACAATATCAAGATTTCCAGTGATTATATGTCCATGATCATTGTTTATGTATTTTTTTAGAGTGGGGTCATTGCAATTACACGGAAAATTACTTGCAGCAGATGTATTTTTTGAAAATGTATTGTAGTTAAAAATCTTTCTACCAATTGTATTAGGATATTTAAAGGTTTTTGAGATATGAAGATTATTAATAGGAAAAAAAACAATTTTTATCATTAATTATAGAACTGATATTAATTTTATTAAATATGTGATTTGAAAAAGTAATTAACATTTGAGTATTCATGTTTTGAATTTTATGTTTTTTTTGTAAATTAATATTTAAAAGATTAACCCTAGACATAATGAGGTCAAAATAAATATCTGAGAAATGTTTAGAGAAAGATTTACTTAGAAATACATTTAAATGTTGTACAATATGTTTCTTTTTAATAGCAAAGATGTGTTTTCGAATTAACAACCAGTTATAATTCTCTAAATATTTTCTTTGAAGATCATTTATATGTTTAGTGATAGATTTTTTGGAAACTACAACTGATGATGAACCCTTTCCTCGTTTATTACGTGTTGTTTTACTATTTAAATTATGATTAAGAGTAGGATAAATTGGAGAATAATCAATATTGTTATTTATAGATGTGAAGACTTTGACAGGTCTGTTAAATACTTCACTGTTAAGTCCATAAGGATAAATTGTGTTGTAATATTTCATAAATGATGATTCCATATAAAGACGTTCTGATTTATTTTTTAGAATTTGAAGAATTTCAATTGTCGTATTTTTAAATTGATGTATATGAAAATGTTGAATTTCAGCTGTAGATTGTATATTTTTTGCTTTGTTATTATTAGAGTCTGAACGATGATGATTGATACGTTTATGAATTGGACCTGATGTTTCACCAATATATTTCATATTACATAAGTTGCACTTTATACTATAAATCACATTAAATGCTTTACAAAAGCTTGAATAATTGGGATCTGAGATAATTTGTGTCTGAGAAGCGTATGGACATGTCTTGCACCGAGCATCATAACACTTACGAAAAAATAAAGGACGAGGGGGAGAGTATAAATGGTTGCTGGATGACGATCCAGGAACAACCCAATTATTGTTCCTGTACCGGGCACTACACTGCATAGATGCTAAGTGTATCTTGCCAGGATCGAGATGTTTACTAAGAACTGCCATATAAAAATAATGTTTGGAAAATGCAATAATTGCCATAAAAAAAGAAAATTTAATAATATAATAATTAATTATTTAATTAAATTAGTCTTGAATAAATAATAAATCTTGAGTAAGAATAATATATACAATATTTACAATAATAGAAGCAGAACATAAAAACAATCTTCAAATTTACCATAACCAAATAATGATAACCCTTATTTCGTAGACTAAAAAAGCAAGATACCACTGGACCCATTGATAACTAGTAAGGCAAAAAAAGATCCGCATCTAACATCAAATCCCAGAACAACATTAACCTTGCAAAGACATCCAAAACGCATTCCCAATTAATTTCTCAGATCAAAGTAATATGAATAAACTTCTAAAGCATATTAACATTAAATCTATGAACAGAAATAATTATTACTACCATATTGATGTAAAGATATAAAATGATCTCTCTTCAGAATTATGTAAAGCTATAGCATAAATAGAGAATATATAGAGAGAATATATAGGACAATATCATATACTAACCACAAGAAAATACAGATAAAATCATAACTAGAAAATTAAATAACATTAAATAAAGCAATGCAATGATAGGAATGAAAAAATTAATGGAATCCTTTAAAAAGGTATCAGATAACTACATAGTAGAAATCATATTGATAATACACATAGACAGTGCGCTATTGCAGCAATTATCTAAGCGTATAATATTTAAAAGATTGCTAAATCATTTAGCGACCTGGGAATATATATGAATATATATAAGATACCATAAGGAAAAAATACTTCAAAATGAATTATTGACATTCAAAATGAAAAGATATTTAAAAACATCGTAAAAAGCATACATTCATAATTACTTGCGCAAATGCATCATAGTAATTTGAATGCTAATATATAACCAATAATTAAACATAACCTACCACCATCAAAAACCATAATATTATGAATTAAAGCTGTAAGTATATATATAAAAAAAAAGATAAAATATTTATAAGAATATTATGGAAGAAAAATAAGAAAGTGGACACCGACAAATAATGGAAATGCTTATATATTGAATTACGTTTTCAAGGGCACAGAATTCAATGATATAAGCAAAATGGTTGTTTTCTGTGGGAAATATAAGCTAAAGCTAAAAGTTATTTTCCCCTGTGCCCTAACAACCATTAAAATCAAGTGAATTGATTAAAAATGAAAACAGAATAGAAACAAATAATATGAATTGGAAAAAACAATAAAACCTATTTAAATATTTATAGGATATAAAATGAAATAATAAACACCATACCGATTAATATTTTAGAATAAATCCACGCTCACATGGCACCCATATCGTAAAGATTAAGGTTAATAAAACAGTTAAGAAATCACAGTAATTGATACCATAGGACACAGTTAATACATA
This sequence comes from Maratus speciosus, assembly GCA_963932465.1. Lineage (NCBI taxonomy): Eukaryota > Metazoa > Arthropoda > Arachnida > Araneae > Salticidae > Maratus > Maratus speciosus. The sequence continues at coordinate 88,610,029 of OZ010786.1, read as the reverse complement.
TTGAAATAAATGTTAAATAACTTTTAGTATAATATAAAATAATATAAATAGAAAGTAATTACATAATTAAAATGCACTATTAAATTAATTAAAAACCGTTAAACAATATCGTCAAAATTAAGCTAAAAATTCCCCCTGGTGTAGTAAATTATAACTGAAATGTAGCTGGAAGAAGTAAATCTAGAACTTATCGAAAAAAAAAACACAAATTGTGGTGCTGCCATCTAGTATTACATTTATGATTTAATTGTCAAAAGACTTGCTTCAGTTATACGCAATTGAATGTAACAATTGTTTTATTAACAGCAAAACCAAAAATATCCTTATATATAGATAATTATAAACTGAATATAAACCACACAATGTATTTAAAAAAAAAAAAAAAAAAAAAAAAAAAAAAAAAAAAAAAAACTATTGTTAATAAAATTTAAAAAGCATGCAAAATATTCTATTAGCAAATTTATTTAATCTACACTAAGAATTTAAATAATTCTAGAACATCGATAAAATATAGCATATAGCTATATGCTATAAAACAGAATAAATTCATTAATAATTAATATAAATAATTATTAAAAATATAAAAATCTTTAATAAAAACTATTATATATAAGATAATTATAAAATGAACAGGAAATAAAAAACATATGGTAGTATAAAGAAGGTGAACTGATACTTAAATTCCAATTACCTAAAAAGCACAAATATAGTGTGTGGATTATTTTATACATCCATAAAAATCCTAAAAGTATGAATGTGGGACATTCAAAAACAATAAACCGATAATAAATTATATAACACTAGGTGAAAATAAATAAATATTAAAATATTAATAAGAATAGAGGAATAATAATAAATATAATTACCCAATTTTAATCCATACAGTATAACTTTATTTATATTAAATATACTTATATGTATATTAATCACTATAAAAATGGCATACTATTAGTAATTAATATGATATTGTCCTTATTAAATTAAAATTTATAACAAATGATTGTAAATAAGATTAAACAATAATAAAGCTAATAATTAATGAAATACACCAATTACATATAAAATATCAAATCAACATCCTTATAAAATATGTATTAAAAATATAGTAATAATACAAAAGCCCCATTTTTTTTTTTTTTTTTTTTTTTTTTTTTTTTTTTTTTTTTTTTTTTTTTTTATGTATAAATTAACCATTGCGTATTATCCAGACAACGCCACCCTCCTCCGTACTCTAACATCTACCCACCCATCCATCCTATAATAATTTTTTTTTTTTTTATGTTATTTTACAATTTTTATTTTTTATAGAGATTTTTTTATTTTATATTTTTTTTGTAATTTTGTTTACGCATGTGTTAATTTGTTTTAAAAGATCATGTAAGAAAAATACTAATTGTATATTAATGAATATATGAATTTTTTTGGAAAACCATGATTTAATGCATCATAAATTAGTTTTTTAATATTATTGTTAATTAGAGGAGAAGAACATAAACATTTTATTCTATATAAATGATTAAGTATTATATTTCGAAATACAGAATGATGTAGACAAGATTTAAAATTTGTAAATGTATTAACTTTGAATTTAAATTCTTTACGTTTGTCATATAAATCTGTGATTGTTTTGTTGTCTTTTATTGTAATTTTAAGATCTAAGAAGTTAATTGTATTGTTAGATAAAAGGTTTTCCGTTAATTCCAAATTAGTGGGATAATCTACTGGAAATGGAGTAATTGCAGAATGATCAGTATCAATTAAAATAATGTCATCAATATAACGATATAAATGTAGATTATTATTAGTAAAATTACGTTCATAATGATATAAGTATAAGTCTGAGAGTAAACTGGATGTACAACCGCCTTGTGGTATACCGACATGCTGTAAATATAAAGTGTTATCTTGCAAGATATAATTATTATAGATAATGAAGTTAGTTAAAGATTTAAAATATGCAATATCAATATTAGATGGTAATTCCAGTTTTTTATAATACTTTTTAAATAATGCATTTATAATTTTATGTAAATCTAATAGGTCTATATTATTAAAAAGATCTTTGAAGTCATATGTTGTTATATTATATACACAATGAAGATTTTTTAAAATATTGACAAGTTGATAGCTATTTTTTATACAATGTGTATTATCATTGTTTGTAGTAAGTACATATAATTGATTAAGAATTTTTAAGAGAAGTTTATTGGCTTTATTATTATATGTATTGCAACCAATAGTTACAGTCCTAAATTTAATTGGAGTTTTATGAAATTTGGGAATAAGAACTAAATATGGATAATTAAAGTTAGTAGATAAAATATTTAATAGTTTATAATAACTTCGAATTTTACGATTATTTACAATTACATTTTCATTAGTTTTTTTAAATGACTTATTAGAAGAAATACAATTTGTAAGAAGTTGGTGATAATAAGATTTACAAATAATAGCATAATTATTAGAAGATTTGTCTACATAAGTAATAACGTAGTTTTTGTAATTTAGTAATTTGTTGGAAAATATGCTGTGTATTAATAGAAACCAAATCAGCCATATTATTTTTTAAAGCCATAGTTAATTTTTCAATTACTAATATCTTCCACTGATTAAAATATTCAATAGGCTTATTATAAGAGATAGAAATTTTATAAATAAAAATATCAATATCATGTGTAAACTGTATGATAATAGATTTAACATTAAATTTAGATGGAAGTCTATATTTAGTACCATAACCCATTAGTTGTTTCAATTTAAAATCATTAACAATATCAAGATTTCCAGTGATTATATGTCCATGATCATTGTTTATGTATTTTTTTAGAGTGGGGTCATTGCAATTACACGGAAAATTACTTGCAGCAGATGTATTTTTTGAAAATGTATTGTAGTTAAAAATCTTTCTACCAATTGTATTAGGATATTTAAAGGTTTTTGAGATATGAAGATTATTAATAGGAAAAAAACAATTTTTATCATTAATTATAGAATTGATATTAATTTTATTAAATATGTGATTTGAAAAAGTAATTAACATTTGAGTATTCATGTTTTGAATTTTATGTTTTTTTTTGTAAATTAATATTTAAAAGATTAACCCTAGACATAATGAGGTCAAAATAAATATCTGAGAAATGTTTAGAGAAAGATTTACTTAGAAATACATTTAAATGTTGTACAATTTGTTTCTTTTTAATAGCAAAGATGTGTTTTCGAATTAACAACCAGTTATAATTCTCTAAATATTTTCTTTGAAGATCATTTATATGTTTAGTGATAGATTTTTTGGAAACTACAACTGATGATGAACCCTTTCCTCGTTTATTACGTGTTGTTTTACTATTTAAATTATGATTAAGAGTAGGATAAATTGGAGAATAATCAATATTGTTATTTATAGATGTGAAGACTTTGACAGGTCTGTTAAATACTTCACTGTTAAGTCCATAAGGATAAATTGTGTTGTAATATTTCATAAATGATGATTCCATATAAAGACGTTCTGATTTATTTTTTAGAATTTGAAGAATTTCAATTGTCGTATTTTTAAATTGATGTATATGAAAATGTTGAATTTCAGCTGTAGATTGTATATTTTTTGCTTTGTTATTATTAGAGTCTGAACGATGATGATTGATACGTTTATGAATTGGACCTGATGTTTCACCAATATATTTCATATTACATAAGTTGCACTTTATACTATAAATCACATTAAATGCTTTACAAAAGCTTGAATAATTGGGATCTGAGATAATTTGTGTCTGAGAAGCGTATGGACATGTCTTGCACCGAGCATCATAACACTTACGAAAAAATAAAGGACGAGGGGGAGAGTATAAATGGTTGCTGGATGACGATCCAGGAACAACCCAATTATTGTTCCTGTACCGGGCACTACACTGCATAGATGCTAAGTGTATCTTGCCAGGATCGAGATGTTTACTAAGAACTGCCATATAAAAATAATGTTTGGAAAATGCAATAATTGCCATAAAAAAAGAAAATTTAATAATATAATAATTAATTATTTAATTAAATTAGTCTTGAATAAATAATAAATCTTGAGTAAGAATAATATATACAATATTTACAATAATAGAAGCAGAACATAAAAACAATCTTCAAATTTACCATAACCAAATAATGATAACCCTTATTTCGTAGACTAAAAAAGCAAGATACCACTGGACCCATTGATAACAAGTAAGGCAAAAAAAGATCCGCATCTAACATCAAATCCCAGAACAACATTAACCTTGCAAAGACATCCAAAACGCATTCCCAATTAATTTCTCAGATCAAAGTAATATGAATAAACTTCTAAAGCATATTAACATTAAATCTATGAACAGAAATAATTATTACTACCATATTGATGTAAAGATATAAAATGATCTCTCTTCAGAATTATGTAAAGCTATAGCATAAATAGAGAATATATAGAGAGAATATATAGGACAATATCATATACTAACCACAAGAAAATACAGATAAAATCATAACTAGAAAATTAAATAACATTAAATAAAGCAATGCAATGATAGGAATGAAAAAATTAATGGAATCCTTTAAAAAGGTATCAGATAACTACATAGTAGAAATCATATTGATAATACACATAGACAGTGCGCTATTGCAGCAATTATCTAAGCGTATAATATTTAAAAGATTGCTAAATCATTTAGCGACCTGGGAATATATATGAATATATATAAGATACCATAAGGAAAAAATACTTCAAAATGAATTATTGACATTCAAAATGAAAAGATATTTAAAAACATCGTAAAAAGCATACATTCATAATTACTTGCGCAAATGCATCATAGTAATTTGAATGCTAATATATAACCAATAATTAAACATAACCTACCACCATCAAAAACCATAATATTATGAATTAAAGCTGTAAGTATATATATAAAAAAAAAGATAAAATATTTATAAGAATATTATGGAAGAAAAATAAGAAAGTGGACACCGACAAATAATGGAAATGCTTATATATTGAATTACGTTTTCAAGGGCACAGAATTCAATGATATAAGCAAAATGGTTGTTTTCTGTGGGAAATATAAGCTAAAGCTAAAAGTTATTTTCCCCTGTGCCCTAACAACCATTAAAATCAAGTGAATTGATTAAAAATGAAAACAGAATAGAAACAAATAATATGAATTGGAAAAAACAATAAAACCTATTTAAATATTTATAGGATATAAAATGAAATAATAAACACCATACCGATTAATATTTTAGAATAAATCCACGCTCACATGGCACCCATATCGTAAAGATTAAGGTTAATAAAACAGTTAAGAAATCACAGTAATTGATACCATAGGACACAGTTAATACATATTGAAATAAATGTTAAATAACTTTTAGTATAATATAAAATAATATAAATAGAAAGTAATTACATAATTAAAATGCACTATTAAATTAATTAAAAACCGTTAAACAATATCGTCAAAATTAAGCTAAAAATTCCCCCTGGTGTAGTAAATTATAACTGAAATGTAGCTGGAAGAAGTAAATCTAGAACTTATCGAAAAAAAAAACACAAATTGTGGTGCTGCCATCTAGTATTACATTTATGATTTAATTGTCAAAAGACTTGCTTCAGTTATACGCAATTGAATGTAACAATTGTTTTATTAACAGCAAAACCAAAAATATCCTTATATATAGATAATTATAAACTGAATATAAACCACACAATGTATTTAAAAAAAAAAAAAAAAAAAAAAAAAAAAAAAAAAAAACTATTGTTAATAAAATTTAAAAAGCATGCAAAATATTCTATTAGCAAATTTATTTAATCTACACTAAGAATTTAAATAATTCTAGAACATCGATAAAATATAGCATATAGCTATATGCTATAAAACAGAATAAATTCATTAATAATTAATATAAATAATTATTAAAAATATAAAAATCTTTAATAAAAACTATTATATATAAGATAATTATAAAATGAACAGGAAATAAAAAACATATGGTAGTATAAAGAAGGTGAACTGATACTTAAATTCCAATTACCTAAAAAGCACAAATATAGTGTGTGGATTATTTTATACATCCATAAAAATCCTAAAAGTATGAATGTGGGACATTCAAAAACAATAAACCGATAATAAATTATATAACACTAGGTGAAAATAAATAAATATTAAAATATTAATAAGAATAGAGGAATAATAATAAATATAATTACCCAATTTTAATCCATACAGTATAACTTTATTTATATTAAATATACTTATATGTATATTAATCACTATAAAAATGGCATACTATTAGTAATTAATATGATATTGTCCTTATTAAATTAAAATTTATAACAAATGATTGTAAATAAGATTAAACAATAATAAAGCTAATAATTAATGAAATACACCAATTACATATAAAATATCAAATCAACATCCTTATAAAATATGTATTAAAAATATAGTAATAATACAAAAGCCCCATTTTTTTTTTTTTTTTTTTTTTTTTTTTTTTTTTTTTTTTTTTTTTTTTTTTTTTTTTTATGTATAAATTAACCATTGCGTATTATCCAGACAACGCCACCCTCCTCCGTACTCTAACATCTACCCACCCATCCATCCTATAATAATTTTTTTTTTTATGTTATTTTACAATTTTTATTTTTTATAGAGATTTTTTTATTTTATATTTTTTTTGTAATTTTGTTTACGCATGTGTTAATTTGTTTTAAAAGATCATGTAAGAAAAATACTAATTGTATATTAATGAATATATGAATTTTTTTGGAAAACCATGATTTAATGCATCATAAATTAGTTTTTTAATATTATTGTTAATTAGAGGAGAAGAACATAAACATTTTATTCTATATAAATGATTAAGTATTATATTTCGAAATACAGAATGATGTAGACAAGATTTAAAATTTGTAAATGTATTAACTTTGAATTTAAATTCTTTACGTTTGTCATATAAATCTGTGATTGTTTTGTTGTCTTTTATTGTAATTTTAAGATCTAAGAAGTTAATTGTATTGTTAGATAAAAGGTTTTCCGTTAATTCCAAATTAGTGGGATAATCTACTGGAAATGGAGTAATTGCAGAATGATCAGTATCAATTAAAATAATGTCATCAATATAACGATATAAATGTAGATTATTATTAGTAAAATTACGTTCATAATGATATAAGTATAAGTCTGAGAGTAAACTGGATGTACAACCGCCTTGTGGTATACCGACATGCTGTAAATATAAAGTGTTATCTTGCAAGATATAATTATTATAGATAATGAAGTTAGTTAAAGATTTAAAATATGCAATATCAATATTAGATGGTAATTCCAGTTTTTTATAATACTTTTTAAATAATATATATGACCTATGTCACACTGTAACTCTCGTATTTATGAACCGATTTGGATGTAATTCGGTGTGTACATAGTACATACCAATGTCTCGACCGAGTTCGTTGGCCAGCTTCATCCGCCATTTTGTTTCAAAATGGCGGCCATTTAAAAATTAAAAAAAAATTTAAAATTTGAAATGTGGTACCAAAAAATTGAAAATGGAAAAATATTTTTTTCTTATGTATTTGACCTTTATACAAAGACTACGTAGCAGTTTTTGTTTCGTCTATATCTTAAAAAATGGCTGAGTTATAGTATTTTGAATTTCTAGCGAAGCTGACATTTTGAAACGTCCTGAATTTTGTCACGCTATAAAAGGCGTATTTATGAACCGATTTGGATGTAACTTCGTTTATACATAGTACATACCAATGTCTCGACCGAGTTCGTTGGCCAGCTTCATCCGCCATTTTATTTAAAAATGGCGGCCATTTAAAATCTTAAGAAAAATTTAAATTTGAAACGTGGTACCAAAAAATTGAAAATTGAAAAAATATTTTTTTCTTATGTGTTTGACCTCAATAAAAAGATTCGGGAGCAGTTTTTGTTTCGTCTATATCTTAAAAAATGGCTGAGTTATAGCATTTTGAATTTCTAGTGTGGCTGACATTTTGAAACGCCCTGATTTTTGCCACGTGATAACAGACGTATTTATGAACCGATTTGGATGTACCTTGGTGTGTACATAGTACATACAAATAACTCAACCGAGTTCGTTGGCCAGCTTCATCCGCCATCTTGTTTCAAAATGGCGGCCATTTAAAAAAATTAAAAAAAATAAATTTTAAATGAGATACCAAAAAATTGAAAAATGAAAAAGAGTTTTTTCGTATGTGTTTGACCTTAATACAAAGATTCCGGAACAGGTTTTGTTTCGTCTATATCTAAAAAAATGGCTGAGTTATAACATTTTGAATTTCTATTGTGGCTGACATTTTAAAACGACCTGATTTTTGTCACGCGATAACAGGCGTATTTATGAACCGATTTGAATGTAACCTGGTCTGCACATAGTACATACCAATGTCTCGACCGAGTTCGTTAGCCAGCTTCATTCGCCATCTTGTTTCAAAAGGGTTGCCATTTAAAAAAGATGTAATTTAAAATTTAAAATGAGGTATTAAAGAACTGGAAAATGAAAAAGATTTTTTTTATGTGTTTGGCCTTGATACAAAGATTCTTGAGCAGTTTTTAATTCTGAAAATTTGTTCTTTTGTTTATATCTTAAAAAGTGGTTGAATTATAGCACTTTGAATTTCTATCATGGTTAACACTTTGAAACGATCTTGTATTTGTCTCGCGATACCACACGTATTCGCCTATTTCGATGGAAGAAGGCATGTGGATAGTATACATCAATATCTCGACCAAGTTCGCAGGCCAGCTTCATCAGCCATCTTGTTTCAAAATGGCGGCCATTAAATTAAAAAATATATATATTTAAAGTGAGGTGCAAAAAAGTTAGAAATTGAAAAAGGTTTCTTTCTTAAGTATTTGACCTTGATATAAGGATTCAGGAGCATTTTTTGTTTGTCTTTATCTTAAAAAATGGCTCAGATATAGCAGTTTCAATTTCTAACGTGGGTGACATTTCGAAAAATCTGATTTTTTGCCTGCGACAGCACTCGTATATATCAACCGATTCCGATGTGAGTGAGCATGTGCACAGCAATTACTAAGGTCTCGACTAAGTTCACTGGTTAGCCTCATCCACCATGTTGTCTTAAAATGGCAGGCACTTTAAGAAATCGCCGAATTTGGCAGCCAAATATAAGTTACTTTAAATAAAAGCAGCTTGGATAAAGCTGACTAATTTCGCGAAATTCTCATTCATAATGATTTAGTATTGATAAAAATTAGTATTGAATCTCCTACATTCGGTTTCCACTTAATTGAGCTTCGTGTGTTTGAATAATATAAGTTGGCTTTTTTAAATAAGCAATATGAAAGCTACCTCTTCCTCCCGGCACTGGCCGGAAGGGCTTTTTAAATGTACGATAATGAATAAACAAACATATTTTAGTTCAAATGCAATACAGAATGATGAAAAGACGTAAAATCCTAATAATATCTTCATGACATTTTGGAAAATGAGGATTTTTTGCCATTTTTTTTTTTTGGCGAAATTTCATGCTTATGCGAGACAGCGTTCACTCAATTCAAGTAAATATATTTCAATTTCTTTTGCACTGCATACTACTATTACACTTACCTGTGCACTGAACTAAAGAGTTTTACAATATCTTCAAAATTAACTGAAATATTTCAAAATAGGCCAAAAAAATGCATATTTTTTATAAAAAATTACCATTTTGATTCGAACACCTATGAAATAATTACATTATCACATAGAACTTAGATTCTAGTTCAGAACATAGTGAGTAACAGGGTAAGCGTTCTGAGAAAATGTCACTGAAATTTATTAAAAGCATTTTATGCAATGGAGTTTATCGAACATGGAACTAACTAAAAAATTTTTATTTTCCAGAAATCGTATTTAAAGATTTCTTATCTATCAAATTAATCTGCAAGTGTCAATTAAGGTTTAATAGTGTTTTTATGTAAATAAATGTAAGAAAACATTTCTCCTGGCCTTCTTACGCCCACTTCCAGTAGTTGACTCGTTATTACCTTTTTATTAAATTGGTCATAACTCCTGTTCTAGTTATCGTAAGAATAAAATAAAAACAGAGTTGGAATCGTAAAGGATTGCTCTTTCAAATAAAGCAATAAAAAATAATTTTGAAAAATTTCCCCTAAACGGCCATTTTAATCTAGGCAGATACCTTAAGTAAGGGTTAAATATGGGAAAGCAGAGAAAATCTCGTCTTGGAGCCAAAATTTCCAACGAAATTTAATACAACTTCAATTTAATGTTATTTCACCCAGATGAATATATTGTGTTACTTGTGTAACCCTCATACTAAAGGTTTTCATTTTTTTACATATAGGGGAGAGTAGTACACAGTGAGACAGCCGCCACTTTGACATATAGTTGTAACTTTTTCTCCAAGCTGGCACACAAACATAACGACCTCATCTTATACAACACGTGGATGTAGTTTCGGCACTTTAGTTACTCGTCTGACTAAATAGTAAATTGAATAAGTCTTTATTTTATAGTGGTTAAAGTTACATAAACGTCTATTTTAGAGTTTATTTCCTTCAATATGACAGATATTTACTTAGCCAAACCTAGCTGTATCTAATAATAGACTATTTCGAGAAAACGACGTAAACTTTTTAAAGTGATTAAATTGATGTAACAGATGTGGCATCCATTTTGTTACAACGTAACGAAAGTACACAGTGAGACATAGAGATGTAGTACACAGTGAGACGTATCTCATTGTGTACCTACTATGTGGTTCTGATGTTAAAAAAAGTTATTTATTAATAAAAGAAGAGGCTTTTTTTTCTCTCTCTCTTTTTGTGTGGGTGTGTGGGCGTGCAATGGCTAGGGAAATCTACTAAACGTAAGAGGCTGAAAATTTGCATGAAGGTAGCCCAAGGTCTGCCATTGTCCACCTGAGGCTCATATTTTTAATATTTTGAAAATCTAGAAATATTAATTAGAAATCATAAACTGCAGAAAATTATTGATAAAGTGTAAAAGTGTATGATTTATCAAAATATATACATTGTTTCATTGTGTACCACTCGTGGTACACAGTGAGACAATTTCTGATACTCTGTTATGCTGCTTCTGTGCTTTTATAAATAACTTTTTTAAAACCATTTATACATTAAAGTGTAGCGTATTTGTGTAGCTTAAAGATGTAGCAAAATTTTTTTCAAAAAAATAAAAATCGTCGCTATTCGTTAAGTAATAATAATTTTCGTCTCACTGTGTACTAGCCTCCCCTAAAGTTTTTTTTTTCTTTAGATTTCCCATAAACAACAAAAAACATTTTTATCTGAAAAATTTGAATTATGTATTCAAATAAAAAAAATTGAAATTTATTAAATACAGCACTTCGTATTAACTACATGTAAGGAATTAATAGCAGCCTTTTTGATTTTGATAATTTTATTAGTTCAAGCGCATAGTTAGATTACGTGTCAAAACTTGTGTTTTATAATATATTATTTGTTTATTTATTAAATCTTAATTTCGTTATGGAATATTAGCCGTAAAGAAATGCTATAGAATTTTTATTATTTTAAGTATAAACGTCTTAATCGTTCGTAATCTGGATAGAAATAGGTTTAAGAAAATTGACGCTTGAAAATAACTTTTAAACACACAAAAAGTCAGTACTTAAGAAACACTTTTCAAACAAAAATAACATTTTTTCCCTATTCGACAGTGTAAAAATGAATTGATTAGGCTTAATTTCAGAACCGTAGCTCCTATATTAACACATTTTTTTTTTCTTTTTAGGTATGAGAAGTGGCACCTAGCTTGAAAGGGGGCGTTGTGGGAGAAAGGCTGGTTTGGAGCTTATGGGGCCAGTTCTGTGATAGATTTGTGACGTGGATGAGACGTGGCTACTGTCTTTTGGACTCGAACTCATAGTGATGTAGCCACGTCTTACCCACTGTCACAAATCTATCACAGAACTGCTTCAGGTTTGGCCCCATAGGCTCCAAATCAGCCTTTCCTCCCCAATCCCACTTTTCAAGCTAGGTGCCACCTCTCACACCTAAAACAAACAAAAAAAATTAATATAGTAGCTATGGTTCTGAAATTGAGCATATAGGCATCTAAGACATTCGGCTTCAATATTCCACATCAACCATCGCAGTACAAATATTGTATACACACTCGGGGCAATAATTATTGAACCACCCTCGTATTTGCAAAAGTTAAAGCACGGATATACGGGCAAACAGCCAGACAGACTAATTCATAAACACTTTTCAACTCTAAATAAGAATGTATTCGTTAAAAACACGTAAAAATTGCCTAATGACACACAAAACAAGAACCTTTGCATAAACTTGTACAAAAAAGGATGACAAAAACATAAAATCTACGTTTCGAACTGCTTCTGCAGTCGTCCTCAAGATAAAATATGATGTTGAAGTGAGTTAATACTTAAGAGATGAAAGTTTCCTGTGTAAGAGATAATTTATTGAGTCTTGGCCAATTAGATGATTGGAAAATTGAAGTGGAAATCCAGTGAGTACATCAGAAAAATTTTAAAATGAAATAATTTAGAAAAAAATCGAAAGTTCGATTGAAAATCATCGAGTGTCATCATCTATGAACGGGGAATCGGGTTACATTTTAACTATGTTGAAAAGTGTTAGCAATTATGTTATAAAGTAATAAAAATAAATTCGCAGTTGTTTGCAAATAAACATTTGTATCTGATTAAGACTTCGAATTGCATTAAGATTCTAAATTAAAATATACATTTAAAATAAGAGGGTGCCAAATACATTTTATCAAAGTTGCAGTTAAAAACAATTGCGCATTTGTTTTTCTACGCTGTTTTTGTTTATAGTCTAAGAGGGAAACTCTCATTTTTAACTAAACTTATTTCGTCTCTGTAGCGACGCTAGTCGGTGATAAAATTTCAGAGCAGCTTACTTGCATTTTTAGAAATATCCAAAAAACTCTTCAGTTATTCGACCGTTTTCAAACATAACGGTTACTTGACCATATTATGAAATATATCTAACCATATTATTGACCCGATTATGGTCAGAATAAAGGTAAATTACGATCATGTAACCGTTTTCTGTAAAAACGATCTAATGACTGGACTGTTAGCTGTAAATTTTTAACGGTGTCTCCCTACCTGCCTATCTTTTTTCCCAAGGCTACACAATCATATCATAACCTGGGTCAAATTGCGGACTTTCTTCCCAGACAAGTCTAAATAACCCCCAAGGTGAAGACATGGCAGAGGGGGAATAGATGCCCGAATTCTTCTTCAGTATCCCTATAGGTCAAGGTGGAGTGTTTCAAAAACACGTGTTTGCCATAGTGATTTACAGTAAGCAAAACAAAACTGTTTTATCGCGAAATCCCAAGGTATCTAAGGGAAAACGTAAAAACGCGAGAACTCATTACCTAATATAATTATTTAAAATACAATTTTCATCATCAGAAAGTAGACGCTAGATGCCGACTATGTGGGTTTTTTAAATTTTTCTTCGTAAATTTTAAATATAATCTGAAGTTTCCAATTGAGGAAATTTCATCATCATCTTGAAGATAGTTTAAATTTACGGAGAAAATTTTTAAAAACGTATATCGTCGCCATCTGACGTCTTCTTTATGATGGGAAAAACTGCATTTTAATAATTATATCAGGTAATGAATGATCGTGCTTCATAGTTTACCATAGGTTAGCGTGGAATTTCGTGATCGGGGAGTTTCAATGGAAAATGTTGATAAAATTTCTTCAAGTGAAATTTCGAAGTTTCTAGGGATTTTTTAAATACTTAAAATTTAAGGAGACAATTTTTAAAAACTCACATCATTGGCAGCGAACGTCTACTTTCTGAGGGTGAAAACCGTATTTTAATAATTATATTAAGTAATAACTAATCGCGCTTTAAAATTTTCCCATAGGTTAACCTAGGATTTCGCGATCGGGAAGTTTCAGTGAAGCAGACCCTTAAGGAAAATACAAGGTGTCCCAAAAAATTAAAACACACTTTAACTTTTAATGTATTGAGCATACAGGCATCTAAGGCATTAATCTTCAATATTCCACATCAACCATCGCAGTACAAATATTGTGTACACACTCGGGGCAATAATTATTGAACCACCCTCGTATTTCTGAGAGTTAAAGCACGGCTATACGGGCAAACAGCCAGACAGACCAATTCATAAACACTTTTCAACTATAAATAAGAATGTATTCGTTAAAAAACACGTAAAAATTGCCTAATGGTACACACTAATGGCACTTTAATTTTTTTTTTTTTTTTTTTTTTTTTTTTTTTTTTTTTTTTTTTTTTTTTTACCAGTTGGCGATAATACGCAATTTCAAATTATTACAAATAAGTTAAAAATAAGATTATGTTAAAGTTGTTGTCCTTATATTAGTTTTCAAAAAGTTATACTTTTTTGTACGACCCCTGTAGACAAAATTGACCAATTAGAAAAAAATATTTTTAGCTGCAACAACACCAATACAACAAAAAACGAAAAATCATACATTAGGCATAGATACGGAAACACTTTCCAACACTAATAAAATATTATTAAAACATTTAATTTTTTTCATAGTTTGAAAAGAGAAATTTAAATAAAAAAATTAAATCAGATAATTCAATGAAAATTCCTTTTAGCAATTAAGTCCATATCCAACAATGAATGCGAATTCTTTGGTGCAGCTCTGTATAGGATTTATAGAACACGCCACGTAATACATTAAAAATTAGATGAGTTTAAGTTAGCACTTTAGTAGCACAGTTAGTCGGAAAGCACACGTCCAGCAATATTCGATCTTAATCAGTCCTGTTGCCGAATTCTTTTATGCTTCCCTGAAAATGAACGATAATTGCTGTGCATTCCATAATTGACAGAAAACATGTTTCAGTGACCCGTTTTAATTTCAATACTTTTAAAGTATCGTGACATCGTGAAAATACACCGCTAATTTGCACACGATCGAGAACTGTTTGCCATTTTTACTGCAATCAAACATTTTAAGAACGGTCGGTCACTTACTATCTTCACGGAACACTAACCAATAAATTTTGCATTTGAACATAAATTGGTCAACATTTCAGCCAGACAAGGTCGACATCTCAGTTTTATTGCTCAATTTACAACCGATATACAGTACATAGCTGACGATGAAAACACTGTTGTCGATTCCCTTTCCATGATAGGCTGACTGCTGGCTCTATCTCTGTACATCTCCTATTGATTATAATTGTTGGGTCAACACATATCAAACAGGATGATGATTTAACCTTCTTGCAAAATAATCCTTCTTTAAAAATTGTATAACTTTTCACCCATTTTTTACCAAGAAAACATTGTGTAATATATCAACCAACAGTATCCGTCCTTAATTTCAAAAGTTATCACCAAACTGTGTTTTCAGCAATCCAAAACCTTTCCCATACTGATATCAGAGCCACAAAAGAAGCTCATATTTCATTGATTTTTGTCCCTTAACATGAAAAGGAGTACCAAACATGGACTGAAGTCTGCTTAGCATGGGAAAGATCCTTAGTACATACGCTCAATCGCTCCCTTTTGGTTGAGTTCGAAGTGCCTGCAAAACGCTTCAAACTCATAATTGACATTTTCGGACACACACCTAAACTATAAGCATCACCTTGACATTTTCGGACCTTTAACATTTTTCCAGGGATACAGATCCTCTTCACCTTCATCAATCGTTTCCTCGTTGATTAGAATCTCTTCCACTGAAAGACCAAATTGCAAATACCATTGAAAAAATTTAGTATCTACGTGGATCTCCCATTTTGGAATACCGGAGAGAGTAACGTTTCATCAAATCCTAGAAAGTGAAGTTTTCCTTGCATTGGCCAATTTTCTTGGAATCCAAAATAATACTATCAGTGCTCATCATCCTCAGAGAAATGGTGTCACTGAGAGACGAAATTGACTCCAACTCATGCTCTAACTCATACTCCACTCATATTCCAAAAAAAAAGTCTTTGTCATATACTTCAGCAACATGTGCAAGAGAAATATATTACAAAATTTATTTTTCCGAAATAGTGCTACGAATAGAATATAAAAATATTCGCCAGTAACATCTCTGAATACACCATTTCGAAAAATTGATATCTTGGTGTTAGAAGGCTTACCAGTTGTCCCATTTGAACTGCGAATGTTAGTAAAAGAATATCATACAGATTTTGTCGATGAACTCGAACCTACAATGATGCTCCATAAATCTGTCCCTACATCTATCTCCTCATGGCAGAAGTGCAATCTTCGTATACAATTGAGCAGATATTTTCGTTCTCACGTGTTCATTCACAACGTCCATGTTACTTCATCTCTGCAGCCTACCTACTTGGACCCATTTGTCTTCAGTCAACTTACCGACAAGCGCAAGATATTGATATAGATGAAAACATCAAACGGATTTACATCGATAGATTAAACCCTTGCTTTCTTTTTCAAGGTAAAACGGACACTTCGCAATCATCCATTATTATCAAAGATCCACCTTCAATCCCCTCATCTCACAATCACCCTATTCTACCAACAACCTCTTGAAATACCTGCAAAACCGAAGCAATATAAACTGCTAGATCTGGGAGAAGAATTAGATTTCAAAGCAAAATAAAAGATTATGAACTGTAATAGTTTTCAGTAGAAAGTGTGTGTGTGTGTGTGTGGGGGGGGGGGCGACACCTACCAGACTTTATTTTGTATCTTATACTTAATTATGTTTTAAGAAAATGACAACACAAACATTTTCACTACAGAAAGACAATAGGAGTTGTTGTCGATCTCTGAGATTCGCTGAATAAAAGTAAATTATTGGAGGCAGAAAATGTGTATAATTTTAAATATTTAGTGTGTGGAAATTTAATTCTCGAGTGTATTTAACTCATTTTTTGCAACCACTTCACCACCTACGTTTGGTACGCATTTTTTAAAGTAAAATGAGTGTAATACTGATTATTTCAAATATATGGATCTATAATAAGTGCAAAGGAAAAATAGTTTTCAGAAAAAGCACTGTTTTATAAGAATTCAATGTTTATCGTAAAAATCACATCTGATTTGATGACTGCAATACATATTGTTCCAAAAACGTGTTCATTACAATATGTGAATTTGGCGTGAATTTTGATGATAAAAAATCATTCGCTTTGATATATGCCTGGTAGAAAGCGGAAATTAGTGAATTTAGCAAAAATACGAAAGACATGACAACAGGAAAGAAAATAAACATTATTGAACTATCTATTAAGACTTTCTAAATTGTTTTTTAGATATATAATTGTAGTTTAATTAATATTAAACTATTAATTGATAAAAGCGCATTTCTAAAAAAATATACTAAACTTTTATTTTCTATTTTTTTATTATTTAAAATATTTAATTTTTGCAGTTTCTCACAGCGAGTTGGCCTATTTTAGAGAGTATGGTTTGGCGCATAATTAACACCATTGTTGTCGTAACTCGTATACTATTCCAACCACGAAGATTATTTGGCGATTTATCACCTACGCCTGCGGCTAATCCTCAAACTTGTCATTTAGTGACTAACAAGCTGTTAATGTACAATTATAAATAAATAATTACTATTTATGTGCTTTTATGGATAAATAATATGACAAAAAGTAACTTCTTATTAGTAAAAAAGCTCACTTTACGATAATTACAATTGGCTTCGAAAATATTTTAAATAAGTAAATTCTCCTTTAACGATTAGCATTTATTATTTAATGGCTCGTGAGTTTTATTATCGTACTAGTAGACCGGACAAGTGTTGCACGCAAACCGTTAATATAAAATCATTTATAGTTCGTTAGAGCGCACCCCCTCCCCCCACCCCCCCCCCCCCAAAAAAAAAAACTGCCCGCAACTTTGATGATAAAAGGTTACCATGGAAACAAAAAACAATCTACTTTTGCCCAGGATTGATTTTGATCACCTATGATCAAATCATACCGTTAGAAGAAGAAAAAATATGAAAAGGGCTTTAGAAAAATATTTTTATAAATAAAAAGTACTACCAGAACGACAAAGGTACTTTATCCATAGATATCCTTATTTTTTAAAAGTCCAACCTGAGCACTGCGATCGCAATTTTAAGCGGTAGAAAAAACGGATATGTTTTATTACTGCTCCATAATGTTTTTTAATTAATTTCAATTAATTATCAAAAAATCCAAAATATGAGTATCAGATGCATTGTGACTTGCTTCGTCTATCCTTACCCAAATTCGAAAACCTCTATGTGCGATAAATTTTTCTAGCCATCGCCAACTAACAAACAAGAAGGCAGATAGGAAGACAGAAACTTTATATTATTGATATAGCCAGCACTAGATCAAATCATCTTTCCTTAATGATGTTCTCAAAAGTGTAAATAACATCTAAAAGAGTGTGCCCAACCTACTCCATCTCGTAGTAGGTTATAGTAATTGATTTCATTAATTTTCAGTGTTTTCTGCCACTGCAGACTTTATTTTCAATTTTAGCGACAGAAAACAATGAAAAGTCATAAAATTCGTAAACATCATAACTTAATCGGTTTTGGGCGTAAGCGATTCGATATTTTTGAACTCCTTTTTGTAGAAGCAGGGCGACATTTTTCTAAATAGAAGTTATAGAAAAAAAGAGACGTAAGAAGAAAAATAACAACAAAAACAAAACTTAATTTTGTATTTTAATATTCCTATAGCGTCTTGTAAAACAAATACTATACAAAAAGCTATATTTGATTTCTAGGCTCTCTGTAACTGGAAGTACGTAATTGAAATCCCGACGGATTTACACGTTTTAGGGGTCAGAGACCCCCCAAAACATGTATATGCAAAATGTCTGTTAGTTTGTTGCCATTGTACCATCGAAAAGTGTATGAAGTTATGCATAGAATTGAACCAAATTTTTTGTGTATATTTTTGGTTATGTAAGCAGGTCTTCCCTGAATTTTCCGCCGGAAGGGACTCTGTAATACCGATTTTTGTATATTTTCTCGATTTTTCTTAATTCTATTGCACATCGGCGGTTCGCGCAGCAACCGAAACTCCTCATCATGCTAAACCGGTTATTCGCAAACGGCTTATGTATCATACGACAAAATAAAGAACAACTATTGATTTTAATAAATATCATGGTCGAGATTAACTCACTTTTACTCCGATTAATTGACTGAAGCAGAAATTTAAAATGAAAATCAAAGTTGGTATAGTATTGCACTAATAATATTGTAATATTGAAGTACATCAGTAACTATTTTTTGAAATATTAAGATGTATGAGATTGGAGAAAGCTTTGGGATTTTCACATCCAGCTAGTATAAATTAGTTATTTTCAGAGTTGTCTGCTTTATATTTTGCACACAAAACCAAAAGTCGAAAATTTGAAGTATTTAATGTCAGTTATATGCCCTTAAGTAATATAAAATTTATAGTTTCACTTCATCAATTTGCTAAATTAAACATTCTTTAGAAAATCTGCATGTGTCGATATACACTCTTATTTTACTACCACTCTAACAAAACACTCTTTAAAGGCTAAAATTATTTCTGGTACTTGATATATTTAGTTACAGGTAATTTGTGGAGCTGTAAAGTGTTCTAAAAGTAACTAGACTGTCTCTCAAATCTTTGTTAAGTGCACTTTATCTTTCTTTTCCGTTCATAGTACTTACTCTCGAGTCACGTCTTTCCGTTTATTACATTTAACATTTTTTCTCCGCTTTCTCCGTATTCTGAATAGCTGCTTCGATCGAATTAGTTAAATCTTCAATGGCGTTCAAAATTTATAGGTGAATGTTTTGGATAAAGTGTATTAAGTATTGAATAAAAGTAAAAGATTGATATCCTGAAGGTTGAAGTTTATTATTTATCAACAAAGAATAATTTTATAACAATATTCGAGGAATATGGGGGAGGGGGGGGGGCGAATTCGGGAAAATTCAAAAAGTCATTTCACGCCTGAATTTTATCGAAAAATTATTAATTAGATTAATTAAGATGATGTGTAGTAAAAATAAAATTAACGTTTGTATACAATTAATAAAATCGAGTATTGTATCTGCAATAAAGTATATGTTCTGAAAATTAAGATATTTCCCTTAGGTAATATAGATGATTATTAATTTTCCGCAGACAGCTCGGTTTTGATATTTTCGTGCAGATTTGATTATTTTAAAAATATTTTCTCTGTCTAACTATATATAGAGAGAGATAGTAAATGTTAAAGTTATGCTGCAAAGTTATGAAAAGTCTACATTAGCAAGATCTGGTTATATATATATATATATATAACGTATATTTCAATGTATAACGCGCACTTTTAATACAAGAAAAGTCATTGAAGTTTACGAGTGAGCGTTATAAGGCATTTTAAAAATGAAGGATTAAAATTTAAATGAAAAAGAAAAGTGCCCAGCTAAACTGATGGCATTGAGCTCACAGGCTATTCACACTAATTGTATATCATACTCTTATTTTAAAGAATAATGCCCTTCAAAAAAATAAGTGAAGGGGAATTAGCCCCCGTTTCCTCCTTTATACTTAACCAATGAACCTCCAAATCTAATCAGGGACGCTCCTTATCATAATAAACCGGTATACCAAATTTGGAGCAAATCGAATAATCCTGCAAAAAAACCATTTATCTAAATTAAGGGGGTGGACTAGCCCCCCTTTATCCTTAACCAATGAATCCCCAAAACGAATCAGGGAAGCTCCTTAACATAATAAACCGGTATACCAAATTTGGAGCAAAGCGAATAATTCTGCGTGAAAAACCCGTTTATATAAATTAAGGAGTGTGGACTAGCCCCCCTTCCCCCTTTATCCTTAACCAATGAACCCCCAAAACTAATCAGGGAAGTTCCTTAACATAATAAACCCCGGTATATCAACTTCGGAGCAAATCGAAACATTCTGTATGAAAAACCCATTTATCTAATTTAAGAGGGGCGAGCTAACCTCCCTTTTCCCCCTTTATCCTTAACCAATGAACCCCCAAAACTAATCAGGGAAGTTCCTTAACATAATAAACCGGTATACCGAATTCGGAGCAAATCGAATCATTCTGCATGAAAAACCCATTTATCTGAATTAAGGGGGTTGACTAGCCCCCTTTTCCCCCTTTATTCTTAACCAATGAACCCCCAAAACTAATCAGGGAAGTTATTTAACATAATAAACCGGTATACCAAATTCGGAGCAAATCGAATCATACTGCATGAAAAACCCATTTATCTGAATTAAAAGGGGTGGGCTAACCCCCCTTTTCCCCCTTTATCCTTAACCAATGAACCCCCAAAACTAATCAGGGAAGTTCCTTAACATAATAAACCGGTATATCAAATTCGGAGCAAATCGAATGATTCTGCATGAAAAAACCATTTATCTGAATTAAGAGGTTGGAGTAACCCCGTTTTTCCCCCTTTATCCTTAACCAATGAACTCCCAAAACTAATCAGGGAAGCGCCTTATCTCAATGAACATAGAAAAAAATTTTGAAAGAAATCGGATGTTTCTACCAAGAGTTATCGCGTTACGTACATACATACATACATACATACATATGTACGTACATACATACAGAACGGGCGGGCACATTAGCTCTCAGGCTTTGATAGCCTGTGAAACCCGTTTATATAAATTAAGGGGGTGGACTAGTCCCCCTTCTCCCTTTATTCTTAACCAATGAACCCCCAAAACTAATCAGGGAAGTTCCCTAACATAATAAACCGGTATACCAAATTCGGAGGAAATCGAATCATTCTGCATGAAAAACCTATTTATCTGAATTAAAAGGGGTGGACTAACCCCCCTTTTCCCCCTTTATCCTTAACCAATGAACCCCCCAAAAGTAATCAGGGAAGTTCCTTAACATAATAAACCGGTATACCAATTTCGGGGCAAATCGAATGATTCTGCATGAAAAACCCATTTATCTGAATTAAAGGGGTGGACTAACCCCCCCTTTTCCCCCTTTATCCTTATCTAATGAATCTCCAAAACTAATCAGGGAAGTTCCTTAACATAATAAACCGGTATACCAAATTCGGAGCAAATCGTATCATTCTGCATGAAAAACCCATTTATCTGAATTAAAAGGGGTGGACTAACCCCCCTTTCCCTCCTTTATCCTTAACCAATGAACCCCCAAAACTAATCAGGGAAGTTCCTTAACATAATAAACCGGTATACCAAATTCGGAGCAAATCGAATGATTCTGCATGAAAAACCCATTTATCTGAATTAAGGTGGTGGACTAAACACCCTTTTCCCCTTTATCCTTAACCAATGAACCCCCAAAACTAATCAGGGAAGTTCCTTAACATAATAAACCGGTATATCAAATTCGGAGCAAATCAAATGATTCTGCATGAAAAACCCATTTATCTGAATTAAGGGGTTGGACTAACCCCGTTTTTCCCCCTTTATCCTTAACCAATGAACTCCCAAAACTGATCAGGGAGGCGCCTTATCACAATGAACCTAGAAAAAAATTTTGAAGGAAATCGGATGTTTCTATCAAGAGTTATCGCGTTACGTACATACATACATACATACATACATACAGAACGGGCGGGCACATTAGCTCTCAGGCTTTGATAGCCTGTGAGCTAAAGAGTATAAAAAGATGATCATGAGAACTAAAAATTCTATTTAAATGAACATGCTATTTATGTACAAAAGAAAAAGTTTTACATCTGTTTACAAGAAAAGTAATAGTAATTATATTTCACTATAATCTTTATTTTATTTTTGGCTATGTATCTGCAGGGTGGCTTTTTTGCAAAGAAAGAGATGCGCGTTATATAACGAATATACGTGAAAATAGAAAATTAAGTCTTAAAATTTATGTGCTCGTTATACGCCGGAATATGTGTATATATATATATGTATTTAATATATATACATCGCAATTATTTAAACATTTATGTATACAAGGCCATTTGATCCTGTGGATTTGCAGCCTTGGTTATCCTCATAATAGTAAAACATTTTTAAGCAGTAAACCACTCAGTGACCTGTGTCTGAGTTTTTGACTTATTAAATTATCTACATATATAACTTTCTTAAAAATATACCGCGAAGATTATTGTTTGGAAATAGTGATAGAAAAAAATAATAAAAAATAGTCTCCCGTGGCAAACCTTCGCTCGCATTTTTACCTACACTAAGGGTGACGCGAAAAAAATTATTGTGTTAAATCAAAAACGGGTAAGTGCCAAAAGTTGCCTTTATACTAGTACATCAACTGCGTGCAATTTTACCGCTGAAAAAGCAATGGTTTCGGTCCAAAAGTCGAAATTTTGTGTAAAATTTGACATTTTTTGAAATTTTTTTTAAAAAATCCTATAGAGACGGTTATTATTTAAAAGTGTTGTTTAAACCTTTATTATTAATGACTTAATATATTTAAACTATAAAACGATTTTTTTATTCTGTATAACTGGAGCAAAACTGACAACTTTCGGTAAAAAAGGGCGGTGCCACTTTGTTGTGTCATTCAACGAATTGTTGTTTAGAATACAGCTTTTGCCTAGTTGCTTTCAAAACTACTCAGGACATCTAGCTAGACCACGCTACTATCTGAACACAATGTTTTATTTGTAGATTGAATTGTGATTTTTTATCAAAGACTGGCATAAGTTTTCTATGTATCAACCTAGTGCATCTCTTCTTTGTATCCACAGACTTTGGATGCTGCTGCTGTGATCACCTTCACGTATTTTTCTACTGCTTGTATAAGAGAAGGCAAACAATGCAATGCAGTGGGGATGATATTCTTGTAATCTATTCAGTCGTCTATTATCTTCATCAAGATTGCTTCCGATAAATGCATATTGATTAGGGGTTCTGTTACCACAGCAATTTTCTAATCAATTAGATTTATATAAATATCCGCTTCAAAGTTGATTGTCGATATTTCAGATTTGCGTATGCCATCATTTACTCTCATCTTTAATGTGATAGCGATTGTCAGAGAGCATTGAAATCAGAATTTCCTCTGCGTATGAAAAGCAACCATTGTCCTAAATAACTTTTTTCAGTATTTGTTTTATTCCGTTTTGTGTGTTGTTTAGTAGCCGAGTAATTTCCCATGAATTTTCAGATCCCTTCTTTAGATGTGGATTACATTTGATGGTAAACCATCCTGGAGCTAAACTTGGATTACATAGTACTTTTTGAGTGAACGTAGAGACTCTGATGGGCAGTGAGTGCTCATTTAAAGGCGGTGAATTCTGTTCGTCGTTCCCATCCATTCTGCGTGAGACATGTTTAGAATGAAACATTAGAATGGATCATATGCCACCTCCAAGTCCAGTGAATTTCCTCTGCATCATTTATTAGACAAGATCGTTGGCAAAAATTAGATTCTAACCCACAGGGATTCGCCGGACCAATAGAAAAATCTTTATGCACGTGCCATTCCCTTCTTATTTCCATTTTTGAAGCCATAGAGAGTAGTTTCGAAACATTATTTCCTGATATTGAGAAAAGGGTACTCAGCACAGACCAGAAATATTTACTAGATATTTTCAAAGTTATTTCATCAAAATATTGCTCAGAAGAACTAGCGAATAGGATTTTTCGCCTTTATATAAGCACTGGTTGGCCATCAGAGTCTGTAGGTTCACTTACAAAGTATGTAATCCAAGTTTAAGCCGCAGGATGGTTTATATCAAATGTAATCCACATCTAAAAAAATGGATCTAAAAACTTATGGGAAATTATTCGGCTACTAAACATCACAGAAAACGGCATAAAACAAATACTAAAAAAATGTATTTAGGACAATAGTTGCTTTGCACATCGAGAGCAAATTCTTACTGCAATGCTCTTTGATGATCGCCATCACATTAAACAGCAAGCTTCTCGGCCTATAAAAAATGCAAGAGGAAGAGTAAATGATGGCATACTCAAAGATGAAATACCTAAATTAGTAGAATGTTGTAAGGAGTGTCACAGCATCATCATCCAACGTCTCTGGATACAGAGAAGAGGTGTACTAGGTTGATGCATAGCAAACTTATGCCAGTATTTGACAAAAAAAAAATCCTGATTCAATGTATAAATAAAACATTGTGCTCAGATGGTAGGGTAGTCGAGTTCTGCACTGTTGTGACATGAAATGCAGCCACCTCCACGTGGTACATTCTGGGTAGTTTTGAAAGCAACCAGGTAAGAGCTTTATTCTAAAGAACAATTAGTTGCATGATGCAACAGAGTGGCAACGCCTTTTTTTATCAAAAGTTGTCAGTTTTGCTCCAGTTATACAGAATAAAGATATCGTTTTATCGTTTAAATATGTTAAGTCATTAATAATAAAGGTTTAATTAACACATTTAAATAATAACCATCTCTATAATGAATTTTTTAATTTTTTTGAAAAAATGTCAAATTTTGCCCAAAATTTCGACTTTTGGACCAAAAGCGCAGACTCAAGTCATTTTTTTTTCAGCGGTAAAATATCACGCAGTTGATGTACTAGTATAAAGGCAACTTTTGGCACCTACCCGTTTTTGATTTAAAAATAATTTTTTTCGCTGCACCCTAATCTGCAGTAACGGACGAACTTGATAATCAGAAGAAAACGCGGGAGTCTTACGCGGAATAATGGTCTAAGAAAAATTGCAGAAAAATTTCCTTTTGTAGTAGAAATGATTATAAAATTCAATGAAATATCGTTGTTACAGACAGAAATCTTTCCCCTTTCTTCAGAAACTATTCGGAAAAGGAAAATGGCTAATAAAAAACCTCGGAAAACGTTAGAATTTCGAGTTTTATAACAACGTTTCCCCTTTTGCAGCTCGTAAATCTTTGAATCACAGTTTTTTTTTTGTTAATTTTGGAATCGTTTTCTATGGTTTCTTCTTGTTTTTTTTACATGAAAGTATCTGAAGATATGGCTAGAAAAGTGGATACTTATGACGTCACGTTTAATTATCGTAAACGTCTCTGCTCTGTGAGCAGAAGTGTTCCACACTTTTTTAAACATGACGAGACTATCGTCCAATCTTTGGTAAGTGCATTTATCTTTCTTTTCCGTTCACAGTACTTATTCTTGAATAACGTCTCTCAGTTTATTACATTTAATATTTTTTTCCTTCGCTTTCTCCGTATTTCGAATAGCTGTTTCGATCGAATTACTAAAGCTTCAATGTTATTCAAATTTTATAGTTGAATGTTTAGACTAAAATATACTTAACATTGAATAAAACTAAAAGATCTATGCCTAAATGATGAAGTTTATTAATTATTAAATATTATTACAATATTCGAAAAAAAGCACAGATTCATTAAGATATTTCAATCTTGAATTTTTGAATGAAATAAATGAGAAGAATAAAACAATGAATGAATGGAAATGAAAGAGTGAATGAATGAATGAAAATGAAAGAGTAAATGAATGAATGCATGAAAACCTTTGAATGAATAAAATGAATAAATGAAAAGGAATGAGTGAATGCATAAAAGTAAATTAATGAATGACTGATTGAATGAAAGAAAGTGAAAGAGTGAATGAATGAATTAGTGAAAATTCATGAAATGAATTAAAATGAATGAATGAAATGACTAAATGAAAAGCAATAAATGAATGAATGCATAAAAATAAATGGATGGATGTATGATTGAATTTATGAAAATAAATCTATGAAAATGAATATGAAAATGAATGAATCAATGGATGAAATATAATAAATGTAAAATAATAAATTAAGGAAAATGAAGCTATCACAATTGGGAAATTGATTGTCCACAGAAAATTTAAAAGAAAAGAAGAAATCTGATTAATGATGAGATCAGATTAATCATAAGATACCTAAACTAAAATCTGCCAGCGAAAAGGAAGATTTTTATTTCATGCTGAATATAAAATTAATATCACGTTAATTTAACGTGAATTGGTTAAAAGACATATTGCATTAGAATTCTCTCGGCATTATACACTCATGTCCAAAATTAAGGTCACAAACATAAAATCTGTGAAAACTGATGAACTATTTAATGTCTTGCCACGAAATTTGGCACAGATGTGTATTACAATGGAAGAAAAAATATAGCAACAAAAAATATGGAAAAGATTTTAATTCTGAATTAATATACAGGATATATCAAAAAGTGTTAAATCAGGAATCGGAGATAAAGCATTTATCTCGTGAAACGCCCGTCTAATATGGAGTGTGACCACCGTGCACTACTATACAAGCCTCACAACAAGCTCTCATACTGTTTATGAGGCTGTTAATAAACGTTTCTGTCAACAAAGCCCATTTTTCCAAAAGCGCGGCTTTTAACTCCTGGCGAGTCCTGAGAGGGGCGTTACGCTGCGCAATGGCTATTCCTAGACCATCCCAAACATGTTCAATAGGATTGAGGCCCGGAGACCTCGATAGCCAATTCATACGGCAAATTTCCTCTTCTCCAAGAAAATCATCAACAATGTGGCTCTGTGTGGATTCGCATTATCGTCCATAAACATGAAGTTCGCGCCTATAGTACCCCGGAACAACCTCATGTAGGCTTCAAGGACCTCATCCCTATAGCGATGTGCGTTGACAGTACCCGCATCAAAGACGTGCAGTGGTGTACGACTACCCAACATTACGCCGCCCCAGACAAGGATTCCTTTGCCACCAAATCTGTCAATTTCTTTTACATAGGAGGGATCATTGGGAGCTTCACATTCTCTCCAGATGAAGATTCTAAGAGAATTATTCTGCATGGTAAATCTCGACTCATCACTGAAAAGAACACGCCCCATACTTGTGTCCAAGATTGATGTCTTTGGCTCCACAACAGTTGGGATGTCAACAACCCGTGGGTTGGATGCAGTGAAAGGGACACGCACGACTGGATACCGGGAGTAAGTGATGAGGTCCTTGAAGCCTATGTGAGGTTGTTTCGGGGTACTGTAGACCCGGACTTCATATTTATGGACGATAATGCGAAGCCACACAGAGCTTACATTGTTGATGATTTTCTTGAAGAAGAGGATATTCGCTGTATGAATTGGGCATTGAGTTCTCCGGAAATCCTATTGAACATGTTTGGGATGGTCTAGGAAGAGGCATTGCACAGCGTAACCCCCCCTCCCAGGATCCGCCAGGAGTTAAAAGCCGCGCTTTTGGAAGAATGGGTTTTGTTGCCACAAATATTTATTGACATCCTCGTAAACAGTATAAGAGCTGGTTGTGAGGCTTGTATAGCAGTGCACGGTGGTCAAACTCCATATTAGACAGACTTCTCCCGAGATAAATGCTTTATCTCTGATTCATGATTTAACACTTTTTCCTATACCCTGTATCTTAATTCAGAATTAAAATCTTTTCCATATTGTTATGTTGCTATATTCTTTCTCCCATTATAATATAACTCTGTGCCAAATTTCGTGGCAACACAGTTCATCAGTTTTCACAGATTTTATGTTTGTGACCTTAATTTTGGACATGAATGTACTTTAATTATTTTGGTCTAATTTCTTTAGAAAAATTCTACCAAGGAATTGTCTCATCAATCTAATTGAAATAAGTATCTTAAAGTCAATTATTTTTAAAATATGAAAAGTTAGTGAAAGTTTTAAAGCAGGAAATTATCTGATCAAATTGTACAAAGTTTTACAGGCGTATTTATACGGCACCACTTTATTGAATTCTTCGTTTGAAAAAATAAATTAGGGAATTAGGATAAAACCATATAATCGGATGAAACCGGATGTCACAGTTTTACCTCAATCTGAAAAGCCCTACAGTGAATAATGGTTGAAATAGCAATAGAGCAGAAGGTGAAGCGGTCATTACGATATCTTCAATATGGCGTTGATGAACTTTATGTTTGAATTTTTTCTAGATTTTATTATTCTCAAATATAAACACATTTGATATCTATATAATTTTAGACTAACATATTTCAATTTCGCTGAACACACGCATAATTACTTCTTCTTGAAACAACTAAGTGTTTTTTAATCTCATATTCCTGCCATCTAATATTACTGTCACCGTATTGTTATCTCATTTTTACTCATTTCCTGGTCTATTAGAAATATAAAAGTTATGTCCACAGATGTGTTTCCAATGACAATACAACATTTTAATATTTTAAAAACATAATTCTAAATAAAATCAAAACACTATATATTAACTAGTGCCGTGAAGGAATTTTCACCTTGTTATTAATGTAAAAAGTTAAACTAGCATAAAATTACTTAAAAGGTGCTAAGATTTATAAAGATGTTATTATATCCCGAGATCTATCGAACGAACCCTCGTTCATTTTCAAGGGAAAAAAGTGTGACTGACTGGAATACAAGAAAAACACACTTAAAACAAGATGAAAGAGTACGCATGTGCAAGCGAGGTCTAGTCCACTGCTCCATAAAGAAGGATCCATTGAGATTTTGCTTAGAAATGATACTATCTGCAACGATGTCCTTTCTTACAATATTTCCGCTATTTGGTTTAACATTCTAGGTATTTCAAGAGATCCTGATAATATGACTTAATTTTTCCCCTCCCCTCCCCTCCTTCCTTCTTTATGGAACAGTGGACTAGACCTCGCTTGCACATGCGTACTCTTTCATATTGTTTTAAGTGTGCTTTTCTTGTATTGCAGTCAGTCATACTTTGTTCCCTTGAAAATGAACGAGGGTTCGTTCGAAAGATCTCGGGATATAATAACATCTTTATAAATCTTAGCCTCTTTTAAGTAATTTTATGCTGGTTTTAACTTTTTACATAATTCTAAATTAATAAATTAATATTAAGGCATGTATCCATTAACTTAGCGCAAGTGATATAGATGCTTTCAAATAAACATTTCACGAATTTTCCAGACTTTGTAAGAAGGTTCAAATGTATTATCAAACCTATCATTTAGTCGAATTAATCATTGAATACAATTATTATTATCGTTCTGTATCAGTATGTAAATGTGAAAAATAATTCCCTGTCATTTATTCATTGTGTGAAACTGACAAAGCGGGAATATTTTAAGACCGTTTTCATTTTTAAACTGAATATTTTGCAAGATGTATAACTCTTCCAGAGTTGATGGTAGATTCGGAAAAACAATTCGTTCAATTTTCCAATAGATTTTGTCTCCGCCAGAAATTTTAATGAGATTTTGTAAAAATGTTTATTAAACCAGACTTACTTTGCTATTTGTGAAATATAGGATAATATCATCAGAACTATTATTTGCATTCAAACGACACTGAGATATGTTTATCAAAATTTGGAACACAATAATTTTGCTTTTTATGTGAAATGTAATTCCATCATTGTAAGTGTAGTGTAATTTGGTTAGTCACACCGCATGTGCCCTGTATTTTTTTACTTCAAAACTGTAACTGCGACATTGGTTTCCTATACAAAAATTGGCTTTTGTTTGTTTTGTTACAAACAAAAAGAGTAATATATATATATATATATATATATATATACATTTTTATTTATATATAGCTATTCAAATGAAAGAAAAAGTATTAATAATCCTTGTCTGTCCTTGAACCATTTATTTAAATGTCTGACGTTTTGTGAAATGGGATTAAAGATATGATACTAATTGGCATATTCCTTTTTAATACTTTTATATCTTTCAACAATCTCTTCATCAGTCACGTATAAATCTTTTTTTTAAATATTATCATTTTCTGATTTATTTGTGAGATAAAATGCCATGGAAATTATTGAACGTGACTCAAATGTTGAAGGATTCTTTCATTTTATTTTATTTTATTTTATTGTTATAAAAAAGGGATTATCAGAAAAATTAGAAATAGTTAAGGAATCTTGTAACAGATACTGGAATAGCAAGTTAACAGTGGTATATGCAGTTAAAAAATAACGATTATAAAAAAAAATCCAAATCACTAAGACTATTTATCTAAAACAAGGCTCATTTTTGTGATTCAAATTTAAAATTAAACTAGTCGGATGTGCCAGTCTCAAAACTTCCTTCTATCTCATACATATTAATATTTTCAGAAGTTGTTACGCATGTTAATACTTCAATGTTATTACTTCAGTACTAAACCAGTACTGAAGTACTGGTTTGATTTTCATCTTAAATTTCTGTTTCATTTTATTAATCGAAGTAAAAATGAGTTAAATCTCGATCATAATATTTAACCCTTAACCGGAAACGTACGTCTGTGAGATCTTTGCGTCTACATATCTGCCCTTAATATGCTCTCTCTCCGACATTTTAAACTTATTTTTATGCTGTTATATTAAAAAATTGGTCTTGTTAATGCATTACAATTAAAGATAAAATGTTCACTATTTGGTAAATTAAGTGTTCTGTTTGTGCATGGGATTTTCACGTTTCCGGTTAAGGGTTAATAAACTCAATACTTAACAAAAAATCATGCGCTAAACATATATTATGAAACCCTTTCCAACACTTCCGGATTACTTTAACAAAACTTTGTTATTTAGGGAAATAAGATAAATAAGATTTTAAGTAAACATTTTTAGAAAACGCTTAAAACATTTGAAAAACGGATTTCAGCAATTACCGCCCATAGCCAAAATTGTATGCCAATTATTTTGTATAGGTATTGTTTGTATTGTTACTTTCTTCTATCTTCAATAGAAGAAAGTATTGTAATCGAAATTTTTTTCGACTTCCGGTTTTCGACGGATTTACACGTTATAGAAAATGTCTCTCTGTCCGTGTGTCCGTCCGTCCGTGTGTCCGTTTGGCCGTGTGTCCGTCTGTCTGTCGCCATCGTACCATCAAAAGTGTATGAAGTTATGCATAGAATTGAATAAATTTTTATTTTAAGTATTTGGCTATAGCAAGTAGGTCCTCCTTGAATTTGGAAAAAATTCGCCGGTAGGGGGGCGCTGTAATTGCGATTTTGAATATTGTACCGTCGAAAAGTGTATGAAGTTATGCATAGAATTGAACCAATTTTTTTTTTAAGTTCTTGTCTATGACAAGCAACTCCTTCATTAATTTGGAAAAAAATCGCCGGTAGGGGGCGCTGTAATAGCGATTTTTGTGCCATTTTGAATATTGTACCATCGAAAAGTGTATGAAGTTATGCATAGAATTCAACCAAATTTTTTGTGTTTGTTTTTGGTCATGGCACGAAGGTCCTCCCTGAATTTGAAAAAATTCTGCCGGAAGGGGACGCTATAATTGCGATGTCTGTACGGTTTTCATTATTGTACCATCGAAAAGTGTATGAAGTTATGCATAGAATTGAACCAAATTTTTTTTAAGTTCTTGGCTATGACAAGCAGGTCCTTCCTTAAATTGGAAAAAACTCGCCGGTAGGGGGCGCTGTAATAGCGATTTTTGTGCGATTTTTTTTACCATTTTGAATATTGTACCATCGAAAAGTGTATGAAGTTATGCCTAGAATTGAACCAAATTTTTTGTGTTTGTGTTTGGTCGTGGCACGAAGGTCCTCCCTGAATTTGGAAAAATTCCGCCAGAAGGGGTCACTATAATTGCGATGTCTGTACGATTTTCATTATTATACCATCGAAAACTGTATAAAATTATGCATAGAATTGAACCAAATTTTTTGTGCATGTGTAAGGCTATGGTCGGTAGGTCCTCCCTGAACTTGAAAAAATTCCGCCAGAAGGGTGTGCTATTTAATTGCGATGTCTGCGCCATTTTTATTATTGTACCGTCAATAATTGTTTGAAGTTATGCATAGAATTGAACCAAATATTTTGTGTGTGTTTCTTGCTATAGCAAGCAAGTCCTTCCTGAATTTGAAAAAAATCTGCCGGAAGGGGGGCGCTATAATAGCGATGTTTGTGTCATTTTCTTTATTATACCATTGAAAAGTGTATAAAATTATGCATACAATTGAACCAAATTTTCTGTGCATAATTTTGGATATGGTCAACAGGTCCCCCTTTAGTTTGGAAATATTGCGCGGTAAAGGGGCTCTGTAATAGCGATTTTTGTATACTTTTCTTGATTTTTCGTAGTTCTATTGTCCATCGGCGGCTCGAGCAGAGGCGGGAACTCGGTTCCTGCGAAGCCGACTATTCCCAAACAGCTGATATCAACAGAATAAGGAAAAACTATTATTTTTTAACATATATCATGATATAGATTAACTCGTTTTTAGTCCGTTTAATTGACTGAAGCAGAAATTTAATAAGAAAATGAAAGTTGGTATAGCATTGAACTAATAATATTGAAGTATTACCATGTGTAACTACTTTTTAAAATATTAAGATCTATAAGATAGAAGAAAGCTTTGGGATTGGCACATTCAACTAGTTTTATGATGTATAGGTTGGTATATATGCTTTATAATGCAAAAATTTAGTTTGTCCATGAAACGCTTAATAGGTTGAAAGTTTACTTTCAGTAATTTATACCAATAGACGAAAACATACTTGAATACTTTTGTACAGCCCTGCATTTTACCTAACTGCCTTTCTACACATGCCGCTATTTAGCTAAAATTTAATTCAGACTGCACTGTAAAAAAAAAATGCCAGTTCTCCGGTAGGAATCGGAAAAATAGTTGCCCTTATCGTACCGGAATAATTTCCAACCCAGCTCGGAATAAAATCCGTAAAATACCGTTTTACTGACTATTTCCTTATTTTTAAGGATTTTATTCCGAGCTGGGTCGGAAATTATTCGTGTACGATAAGGGCAACAATTTTTCCGATTCCTTACCGGAAAACTGGCAGTATTTTTTTTTACAGTGTAAAGCACGCTTAAAACTACTAAATCACACTTTCAGAAACTGTATGCATAGACGGCCATGTGTCCAATTCTTTGCATGGCCCTGTATATCCTTTTATCTGTATTCTGAAAACATCTTTTATTATACTAAATGTAGTTCAGCATAAAAATTCATAACTAATTTAAGAACCACTTTTAAGCAATTTAAGCTCATTACTCAGTAATCATAAGGAACTATTTTGTGTTGCCCTGTATATGATCTAGAGCATTTATAAACACCACATAATATACAAAAATTTAGTTAAACTTAAAACGCATATCATTACTAAAAATTCATATACAGCAGTCATGGCTAATATACAGTAATTCGGATATAGTATAGTATCCGAAAATTTTGCGTGTCCCTGTAAATGTTATGCATTTCATATTATACAGGAAGTAACTTGTAGTAAACCTCAATAAAGTACAGTAAACTCTGTCTAAGGCGGAATAGATCGGGACCGAGAAAATTTTCTGTGGTAGACAATATTGTGCCTTAGACAATTTTACTGTATGTCTATGGATTCGCAGGGACTTGAAAATCTTTCCGAGTTAGACAGATTTCCATCTTACACAGAGTCCGCCTTACAGACAGTTTACTGCATATCAATTTCATTAAATATGAAACAATTTAACATAATTAAAATACTCCGCAAACAAATAATTCCCCTATACCATTATGTAAAAGAATTCTTTTGTGTGTCCTTGTAAACGAATAACAAATATTCTTTGGACCGCATATTCTACAGAATGCATATTTAAATGTACTCCATAAATGCATATCAATTTGATTGTTTGAGAGGGTGTAACATCATTAAAATGCATTTGAAACGATTTTTCCCATTGTCCGTAATGTAGCGAAATACTTTTGAATGTCCCTGTATGAACTATACATGCTATAAACTTCATTTTAAATAGGGATCTTGCTATTGTAAACGTCAATAACATATAAGCATTTCAGGGCAATCCGAGTATTTACAAGAGTTGGAACGCGGACAGACGGGCATCCGGATAGACAAGCAGACGGACAGACAAACTAAAGTCATAAACACTTTTCAACATAGTTGAAAAGTGTTAAAAATCATTGGCCAGGTGTTGTCACCGCCAATATGACGTCAGCATTACTCCCGGACATGTTTTCGCTTTATAATTTAGGTAAATAATCAATAATTGTACTGCTTCTTTATGTCCAGATTTGTTTTTCAGCTGCTAATGTCAAACACAGTATATAATATGTCTTTGGGACAAATTGTGGCTTTAAATAGAAATTCACTTTATTTCACCGCGCATGGCTTGATGTCCTGTAAGCACCCCTTTCTTCCCTCTATTCTACGCCCCTGTTCGAACAGAGTGACTCTTCTCTCCTTCAGGCTGCTTTTCAGTATTAAAAGAAATCGTCTTACCACGAGTTTCTCAAATTAAAAAAACACTAATTCTTCAAGGTTGCAAGGTCACGGATACTGGTTTATAATTTAGATAAATAATCACTAATTCTAGTACTTCTTTATGTCCAAATTCCTTTTTTTTTCAGCTATGAAATATCAAACACTCTAAATAATAATAGTGTTTGGGACAAGTCGTGACTTTAAATAAAAATTTACTTTATTTCAACGCGAATTGCTTGAGGTCCTGTGACCCCCCCTCCGCTGTCTTACGCCCCTGTTCTAACAGAATGACTCTCCTCTCCTTCAGGCTGTTTTCCAATATATATATATATAAATCAGCTTACCGCGAGATTCTCTAATTAAAAAAACACTAATTCTTCACGGTTGCAAGGTCACGGTTATGAGTTTTAGCAGGCTATGACCGAGAAGAATTCATTCCCACACATTTTTTGATGAAATATTTCTTTACATACATGTATTTGTTTTTACTCTTTTTTTCTTGTCTGAATTCATTAAGTACCCGTCTTCTGATAAGCAATGACATAACACAATATTTCCAGTTCAAGGAGTTGTTTCTTCGATTTCGCCGACACAGTATTGTTATAGTTCATTCATGTAGAAAAAATCAAAGTCTGAAAATGTAAAGCAAAACCTATTAGACTGTTAAAATCTTTAAAAATTAAATTAAATATCTAAATATGGCTATAGGTTATTACTGTCTTTATGCTTACTTTTTGTTTGGATTGTATACAAAAATCATAGAATTCTAAGCACTGCAAAAAATCTTTAGAAAATTATCATTAAAAAATAACATTAAACATGTAAAAGTTGATAATTAAAATTAAAAATTATATTTTCCACTACAATTTTCGAAGGCATTTGTTAAGATAGGAACTACCAATTTTAATAGGGAACATGTTGTTAATATACTTCAATAACACATACAAATTTCTTCGTTTTTGAAATACATTATATGGCTGTTAATGATCGGAAACTTTCAATTTTAGACATTTTCTCGAATATTTAGAAATATACTTGTCAGATTCTTCTGGAATTTCAGGATTAAAAAGAACAGGTATGACCTCATATTTATCAACGGGGTTTTGATAAGGAGGCAATTAAGAGGCCTACAAACAATCAAAGAAAAAAAATAACACTTGGGATCACCCTGCAAAATAAAATACACGAAATGGTCTATTGCTGCAGAACATAAATGAACATACATTAATATGTCTATTCATTTGTATAAGAATAGCACGCATATTAATACAGATATAGCGATTTTTTCAAAAAATTAAAAATATTATTGCATGTTTTTACTTTCTTCGATCTTTACAAGAAGAAAGCATTGGATTCGTGAAAATTTTCAACTTACGATTTTCGATGGATTTACATCACTTTTGGGGATCAGAGATTGCAAAAAACTTGTTTTTACAAAATGTCTGTCTGTGA
Organism: Maratus speciosus; assembly: GCA_963932465.1. Lineage (NCBI taxonomy): Eukaryota > Metazoa > Arthropoda > Arachnida > Araneae > Salticidae > Maratus > Maratus speciosus. Next base: position 88,573,452 of record OZ010786.1, on the reverse strand, counting down.
GTCTGTGAGCCTGCCTGTCTATCTGCCTGTCTGTATGTGACACAAATTTTGTGGGCGCTCTATCTCAAGAACTAAAGCACGGAATTAAATAAAAAATTATATTAAGTTAGTCCCTGATATAAATTGGTGCTGATTAGTTTTTGGTGTAAATCGCTCAACAGGTGGCGCTGCTATGCAGCATTTTCACGATTTCCACAATAGCTCAATCTCTAAATCTAATGCACGGATTTTTATCAAACTTCAGATTCAGTTAGTCCTTGACACGAATTGACTTTTTATACATTTTGGTATAAATCGCTAAACAGGTGGCGCTGCTATGCTGCATTTTTTGCAATTGTCGTAATAGCTCTAATCTCAAGAACTAATGCTTGGATTTTCAACAAACTTCAGATTCAGGTATACCTTGATATGAATTAGTGCTGTTTATGTTTTGGTGCAAATCGCTCAATAGGCGGCGTTGCTATGCTGCATTTTTCAGAATTTCCACTATAACTCTATCACAAGAGCTAATGCACGAATTTTCATGGACAGATTTATAACGTTAAGGGGTCAGAGATTCCGAAAAACATGTTTTTACAAAACGTCTGTCTGTGAATCTGCGACTCTGTCTGTTTGTCTGTCTGTCCGTCTGTCAGTCTGTATGTGACACAATTTTTGTGGGCGCTCTATCTCATGAACGAATGGACGGAATTTACTAAAAATTAATATTCAGTGAGTCTCTGATATAAATTGGTGTAAATCGCTCAACAGGTGGCGCTGTTATGCAGCATTTTCACGATTTCCGCAATAGCTCAATCTCCAGAACTAATGCACGGATTTTCATCAAACTTCAGATTCAGTTAATCTTTGACATGAATTGATGTTTTATGCATTTTGGTATAAATCTCTCAACAGGTGGCGCTGCTATGCTGCATTTTTGCGATTATCGCAATAGCTCTATCTCAAGAACTAATGCTTGGATTTTGAACGAGCATCAGATTAAGGTATACCTTGATATCAATTAGTGCTGTTTATGTGATTTATGTAGAAGAAAGTTTTGTGATGGCCACAACATACTAGTTTGCTTATAACATGCAGGGTTTTCAACCATATTTAACGCCAGTTTCAGGATAATTGACAAAATGTAGTCGAAACAATATAGTGCAATCGGAATACAAATATATTAAATATTTTAGGAAATATGAGCACCTGTATGAAATAATTTTTATCTGCGCATGCGCGAACGATAACAAGGATCTTTTTACATAATTCAATAGTCAACTCTATGGAGCAACTTATTAATAAAATCCAGTCAAATATCATAAAAATTCAGAAAGATATCGGCGTTAGAGCGAGCTTATGTTTTAGTTGCTGGCTAAAACTAGCTGAATGATAAGGGATTGTTCTCAAATTGTCAATTTTAATTATTTTTTTTTTCATTTTTACTTTCTTCTATCTTTACAAGAAGAAAGTATTGGATTCGTGAAAAATTTCGGCTTCCGGTTTTCAACAGATTTATACGTTTTAGAATGCCCAGAACACGATTTGATGGTTTTTAGAAAATGTCTGTCTGTGAGTCTGTCTGTCACTCTGTCACTCCGTCACTCTGTCACTCTGTCTGTGAGTCTGTATGTGACAAAAATTTTGTGGGCGCTCTATCTCAAGAAATAATACACGGAATTTCACAAAACTTCATATTTAGTTAGACCTTGATATAAACTGGACCTGATTAGTTTTTGGTGAAAATCGCCCAACAGGTGGCGCTGCTATGCGGCATTTTTCACGATTTCTGCAATAGCTATATCTCAAGAACTACTGCACGGAGTTTGATAAAACTTCAGATTCAGTTAGTCCAAGATATAGTTTGGTGCTGATTACTTTTTTGTGAAAATCGCCCAACAGGTGGCGCTGGTATGCTGCATTGTTCATGATTATCGCAATAGCTCTAACTCAAGAAAAATGCACGAATTTTCATCAAACTTCAGATTCAGTTAGTCCCTGATATAAATTAGTGCTGTTTAATTTTTGGTGTAAATCGCCCAATAGGTGGCGCTGCTGTGCTGCATTTTTCACGATTTCCACAAGAGCTGTATCTCAAGAACTATTGCACGGATTTTCATCAAACTTCAGATTTAGTTAGTCTTTGATATGAATTGACGTATAAATTAGTGCTGTTTAATTTTTGGTGTAAATCGCTCCACAGGTGGCGCTGCTATGCTGTATTTTTTGCGATTTCCGCAATAGCTTTTTCTCAAGAACTAATGTTTGGATTTTCAACAAACTTCAGATTCAGGTATACCTTAGTATAGTTTAGTGCTGTTTACTTTTAGTGTAAATTGCTCAACAGGTGGCGCTGCTATGCTACATTTTTTCAGAATTTCCGCTATAGCTCTATCTCAAGAACTAATGCACGAATTCTCATCCAACTTCAAATTCAGATATACTTTGATATGAATTGGTGCTAAATCGTTGTTATTTCTTGTACTATTTAAAGGATTTAATTGACGTAATTTATATAGAAGAAAGTTTTGTGATGACCACAACATACTAGTTTTAAATTGAGTTTACAATTTTGGCATTTTTTTTGTTCTGCAGACTTGAAAAATCCGAAATTCAAAAGGTGAAAGATAACGAATTTTCACTATTTTATTGTTATTTTGGGTACCACCGATTAATAAAAGAAAATTAAAAAACAAAAAACAAAAAAATAATATTACATTTTTATTTTATTTTGTCTCGTGCACAAAAATAAATAGATAAAAGAAAGGTATTTTAGAAGTTTGAGTTTTGGTAATACTGACTGGAAAAATTTAGGGGGGAAAAACGGAAAAAAGGCTTTTATTACAATGCTATTAGTTCTGTTGCCTCCAAAAATAGCCCAGATTTATAATTTTCGCATTAATTTCGGTAAGAGATCTGCATGAAACGAAATTTTAAGGCCCGTCCCCTAAAATGTTCCGCCATGCTTTTTTTTATATTTATTCTCACTCCAATCATGCCTATCGTCTATTGCAAATCGCTCCTATTTTGTCGGCGTAGTTGGATCCTTTCAAATTTGTTATATTGGGCTTGTCATCCTGCTCATTTTTTTTTTATCAGTCTGATCCGGCCTATTAACATAAATTGTCTTAATTCTACTTACATGGCCTGATTGAAAAATTGCCTTCATTTTCCAGCCTTTGGGTTCTTCCAGACCTTTGTACCCCGGGTACTAGCCGCAAACCTCAAAAATACGAGGAGAAGTACTTATGTACTAAATGTAAAATATCTACTACAGTTATGAATTAAAACAGTTTTCATCTACTCTGTACCCTGTATCTACTTTATACACCGCAGTAAATCGGTCAACTTGAAGTTGAGCAGCCGATATAGTCCACACTCTCAAAAATAATTTACTTAAAAATGAGAACTTCCATGTACTCGTATTTTTTTAAGTACAATTATTTCAAAAAAAGTACATTGTTAAAAATTATCTACTTAAAAATGAGCATTTCTATGTACTCATATTTTTTAAGTACAATTGCTTCAAAAAGGAGCATTAATCTACTTAAAAATGAAAATTTCTTTGTACTCGATTTTTTTATGTACAATTAATTCAGAAACGAGTACATGATGTTTCGAAGTTGTGTATACTTATACTTGATTTATAAATGTACGCAGAAATGAATACATATATTTTGTATTTTAAAGTCTTAATATTCATGTTTAAACCCTATGTGCTCAAAAATATGAGTTTTCTGATAAACCCTTTTCTTATACCGAATTGACAGTAGGGATTTCCAAGCTTTTATTTAAAGATATATCTATCTTTGTTATAATTTTTAATTTATAATACATACTTTTCAAATTTATTTACAATTTCATTAGAAATGTTAAAGAAGAAAATTTAGTTTAAAAATGGTTTTATTAGAAATTAGAATATTTAAGAACGGGGAAATTCATCTCTGCTGTTAGCGATCTTCCGTCGCTGATTCATAAAAGGTGTCATTTGGAACCAGCTGGTAACTGCTCTTATAGCACAGTCAGTACAAAACTGATCTCCCACCTAGAGGACTCGGGTTCAAATCACGGGGCGGCTCATACACAAAATTTCAAGAATTAAAATAGTACATTCGTTGTTCGTTACTCCAAAAATTGTAGTTCTTCGTAATTCAAAATTACCGTAATTAAAAATGGTGATTTGTCGGTTCTCTGTAATTTCGTTTTTTTTTTTTTTCTTATAGTGAATGTGTGTTTCTATACATACTTATTTTCGAGTCCCTGTATGTACTCAAAAAAATGAGTACATGCGTTTTTCAAATTTAAGAGTTAAGTACTCGGAGCTATTTTAAGATCGGGAAGTGCCCAATAATTAGTACAATTTACTTATTTTTAAGAATAGTGTTTTAACAGTGCATAAATGACAATAATAATTCATTTTATAGATATAAAATTACATATAATTAGTTTAATTTCACTTTAAAATGTCCAACAAAAAAAATCTAGACTCGGAGTAGGAGTTGGCTTTTTTTTTTTGTTACCGACTCCAACTCCGACTCTTCTGCTCCAAAATGGGTCCGACTCCACGACTCCGACCCCGCGTCGACCCCACCAGTGGCCAAGAGGTTCTGCTCTAGAAGCTAATAGACGGGAGGTGCTGGGTTCGATCCCAATCGCGCCCGTCGGCCTAATCGTTCGGAGTTTTCGTGGTTTTCTTCGAACCTTGGTCTTCCATGCGCAAATACCGGTTAGGCTCCCTTAGAAAGACCCCCACGGAGGGCACTCCTCCCTTTGGGCCTATATCCCTCGTGCTGATAATTGGCCGTCATAAACACAGCCAACCGACTCCACGTCTACTCTCGAAGCTGGTAGACGGGAGGTGCTGGGTTCGATCCCCATTGCGCCCGTTGGCCTAATCCTTCGGAGGTTTCGTGGTTTTCCACGCGTAAATACAGATTAGGTTCCCTTAGAAACACCCCCACGGAGGGCAACCCCCCTTAGGGCCTATCCCTTGTGACGATAATTGGCCGTCATAAAATACAACAACAACGGACTCCGCAGCCCTGGTTTGAATGCAGACGCAGCGGTGGGAGGTAGTAAACTGACCGGCTGCGTTTATGGAAATTGCAAAAAACTAGCTAGTAACCTGACTACTATGTTTGGTTCCACATATGTACGTGAAGCAACTTTCTCCAAAGTGAATTTTTTGAGGAACAAATATCGTTTGTAATTAACGGACGCCCACCTTGAACACACTTTTCACATTAGCTGTTCACCAGGTAAACCAAACTATAAGAAACTGGCTCAAGACAGCAAGTGTAATTTTACAAGACATATCTGCCTTTTTTATTTTATTACGTGCATGAGAAAATTTTCAGAACGTATACCTGTGTATGCAGTAATTTTTCAGAGCGACTACCTGACTTTTCTATTTTATATTATGTGTAACGTATATATGTCTAAAAATTTAAAAGTAATAAGTACTTATATTACTTATGTGATTTTTTTTCTCCGAACCTCGGTAGGAGGTGCTGGGTTCGAACCCAATCGCTCCCGTCGGCCTAATCGTTCGGAGTTTTCGTGGTTTTCTTCGAGCCTTGGATTTCCAAGAGTAAATTCGGGTTAGGTTCCCTTAGAAAGACCCCCACGGAGGGCACTTCCCCCTGGGCCTATATCCCTCGAGTAGATAATCAGCCGTCAAAAATCAACCAAACTCAACCCGAACCTCGGTAAAATTATTCAAAAGTATTCGGACCCCACTTAAAATTACTTGCTGAACCCTGCCATATAGTATGATAAAAATGAGCTGAATTGGAACGGTTGAAAATTCCCATTCAGCCATTTCCGTCAATAAACGGAAACGTACTTGACATCTTTTGTGTAGCCCTGTATTAGGGATGCACAACCTGTGGCCAGCGGGCCAAAAGTTGCCCGCGAAGGGTTAGCGTGTGGCCCGCGAATTTCGTTAATTTATAACTGGAAAAAATTGCAAATTTTCGTCAGCCATTTAAGAATCGTTAATTTTGAAGCGGAAAAATCGCGAATTTTGTCGATGATGCGCTGGAAAATTGCAAATTTCATTGACCGGAAGCTGAAAAATCGTGAGATTCTCAGTTTATTGGGAGAAAAAACTCGAATTCTGTCAATTTGCCGCAGGAAAAATTTCAAATATCGTCAGTCTGTTAAGAATCACGAATTTCGTAATTGGGAGCGGAAAAATCGCGAATTTCGTCGATCAAGGGCAGAAAAATCGCAAATGTCTTCGATCAGGCACAGAAAAAGTCGCGAATTTTGTCGATCGGGCACTGAAAAATCGCAAGTTTTGTTGATCGGGCACGGAATAATCGCGAATTTTGTCGATGATCGGCGGAAAAATTGAAAATGTCATAGACCGGCAGCTGAAAAATCGCGAGTTTCTCAGTTTATTGGGAGAAAAAAACGCGAATTCTGCCAATTTGCCGCCGAAAAAAATAGCAAATTTCGTCAGAGTATGTTAAGAATCGCGCATTTCGTTGATTGGACGAGGGGCGGGGGGATCGCGAATTTTGTCGATCAGGGGTGGAAAAATTGCAAATTTCGTCGATCGGGCACGGAAAAATCGCGAGTTTTGTCGATCGGATTCGGAAATTTTGTTAGTCGGGTCCGGAAAATTGGCGCATTTTGTCGATGATACGCCGAAAAATTGAAAATTTTGTTGACCTGCAGCTGAATAATCAAGATTTTCTCAGTTTATTGGAAGAAAAAACCCCGAATTCTGTCAATTTACCGCGGGAAAAAATTGCAAATTTCGTCAGAGTCAGTTAAGAATCGGGAATTTCGTTGATTGGGCGCGGAAAAAACGTGAATTTCGTTGATCAGGGGCGGGAAAATCGCAAATTTCGTCAATCCTGCACGGAAAAATCGCAAGTTTTGTCGATCGGGCTCCAAAAAATTGTGCATTCCATTGGTCGAGCACGAAAAATTCGCGAATTTTGTCAATCAGGCGCGGAAAAATCGAAAATTCCGTCCACCGGACTCGGAAAAATAGCGAATTTCGTTGATTAAGCGCGGAATAAAAGCAAATTTTGTTGATCGGGTGTGGAAAAATTGGGAAATTCGCGAATTTCATTGATCAGACGTGGAAAAATCTGAAATTTCTTTGATTGGCTCCTTCTTTCCTCTTCGTTCATAAAGTTCACATTTCTTTTTCGGCACTAGCCACTTTCATGCCTATGTTTGTTTTTTAGCACTTACAATAAAACAAAATTTACTCCCCCGAATAAAGTCAGGGAATATTATCACTCCTTGAAAACAATCCTATGTCTGTGTTATATATACAAATGCAAACTGTTGATATATCCTTGCCAACTGAATTGGATATGTTGACTGGGTAGGGGAACCTAGAGGGGTAAAACTCCCCACCCCCTCTGAAACTATATTTTTTAAATGATGTGGCCCTCGACAATCCAGACATTTTTGTAAGTGGCCCTTCTCTAAAAAAGTTGTGCACCCCTACTGTATAGGATCTATAGAATATAGACACAACAAGAAATACGCAAAAAAAAAACAGTTAAATTTTAAAACGCGTACCAGATCTGAAAACACACTTTTTTTTTTTTTTTTTTTCCGTGTATGTGTGCTAATACAGTCGAGATTCTTATCCGCGTTACTCGTTACTGAACGATTGATGTCGCTTTTCATGTTCAATCGCACACGGAAAGGATTATGGGATAGGTAGAGAAAGGTTTTGCTGGAATACGGGGTTAAACTTAGCCATTTACCATACTATTTATTAGTCGCATGTAAAGTATCTTAGACCGGTCCATTTTTTCGATCGGTTACAGCCGAAATCTGCTAGCAATTTTTAATGTATATTATATTTTCCTAACGGTAAATCAAGGATAGCTGTTTTGAATTTTTATTTAGACTGCTAAACGAATGTCCGAAACATTTACACATTTAGAAGACATTTAGAATGTATTTATTTTAAATAGTTTCTATAGCGAATATTCGAATGTCAATTTTATAAGCAATTACAAAAAAAAAAAAAAAAAAAAAAAAAAAAAAAAAAAAAAAAAAAGGGTTATTTTAGAATATACGGAAAATAAGGGGATACAATAAGGGTTAACCCCGTATTGATAGATAGATTTTTCAGTGTTTCACGCCAAATCTATTTTGCTAACTTTTTTAAAATTTGGCTGCTCTTTTCTATTTCTTATTCGCCACATTGCTAATGTTGGTCAAAAGACAGCGAAAACCTTTACTGTAACCAAATACTTTTGTATGTCCCTGTACCCCCAGTGATAGATAAATTTCAATATGTTTAAAATAGTGTGATATGATTAAAATACAGAGCAAACGAATTTTTCCCGAAGGCCGTAATGTAACGGAATTCTTTTGAGTGACCCTATAAATCAACCGTAAATGCCACACTCTTCATTTTCAATGCCAAACATGACATGGTAAACCCCAATAACATATATCAATTTCATAGCAATGACTATATTTACGTGATTTAGAGCGCGGACAGATGGACAGTCAGACAAACAAAATTCTTAAACACTTTTCAACTAAGTTGGAAAGTGTTAAATAAGCTCTTTGTGACTTAAAAATTGATTATTAGCCCCGATATGCCATTTCTTTCAGCCAGCAATTAAAGTCTCGTCTCTAAAAATAATGTTCCGTTATATAAGCCAGACGTAAAACAAAGCAGATGTATCATTGTGCGGAATAATCTCTACTGCAATTTTTTAAACTTCTAAGCATCGCGCATTTTCAATTTTTATACCGTCATATAGGGAAAAAAAGTACTAAAAGCAATCTGTTTGAAAACTGCATCACAATTTATTTTTGAGATATTCATTTTTTTTTTTTTTTTTTTTTTAACGCCTTTTCTTTGATTTTGGCAACCGAAGTACTCCATTTCTGTCATAAGTAAAGGTAAAATAGTTGAAACATATTATATTATTATAGTATCTTTTTGTTGCCATTTTCCCATGACAACCGAAAAAAAACGTAATTAAAATTCGCGCTATTTTGAAAAAACATAAATGTACGATTTCTGATAAAACATGGTGCTATTATAAACTAATTTTAAGTATCTATATTAATTTTACAAACCAATGAAGGCGTATGAATCATTAGATAGTCGATTTTTTGTCGAGTTTCTTGAATGACGACATCGCTTTTTTGCTGGATTTGTGTGTATAAATTTCTGTGATAGGAACGTCCTATGCATACCTTTCTGTAGATGTTGTTTAAGACTGGATCGTAAATGCGGAATTATTGAGCGGATGCGAATGACATCATTTTGTAGAAAATATAAGCGTGTGTTTTAAGTCTTAAAACTGAAATATGTTTGTACTATCTATATTTACAAACATATACAGTAGAACCCCGCTAATCCGAAATTTCGGTTAATCCGAACCGATTTTATTTTCGACTTGATTTATTTCGGCTTTATTTTCGTTCTGGACTTGAAGCATGCGGAAAACGAAATTTTCCTGATTACGGGATGAATGTCGGAAAAAAAACGTGTAGAAGTTAGAATTAAACAAAAAATGGCAGTAAAGCATGTTTTTTATTCTTTAAACAGCTTGAATAGAATAATAAAAAATAATCAAAATGTAAAAGTACCACATATCGCTCACCCGCAAGAAAAGTGACTCATCTCGACAAAAGTAAATTTCACAGGGGAGGGAAAAGAAAATATGCATGATTTTACTGTAACATGAAATTACTGCACTTAGCTCTGCATGCAGGAATAAAAACGTGCATAAAAGCATAAAACCATAAAAAATAAAGACGTAGGATGAGGTTTGGAGTGTTGGGTAATTTTACCTCCCCATGCAATCCACCCCTCTTATGTGGTCACAAATGGACATATAGCGTCATAAAGCAGGGCTTAATTTCTAACAAAAAAAGTACCGGAGCCCTAATATTCTGCGGTACCGATACAACAACCGTACCGTTTTCTCCTCCTCCTCCCCCCCTACCACTCCAATGTGCATATTTATATTTCGTACATTATTTGTAAAATTTAAAGCATTTTTTTTTTCTTTAGCAAGATAAAAATTTTAAATATATCTATCAGCATATACTTAGCTGTCAACTATTCCACTTTTTAGTTATTCCTCCTTCCGAATAGTAATTTTTGACTACTTTTAATGTTAATTAATTGCAGAATTCTGCGATCAAATACAGTAAGGATTACGATTAGGAAATAGTATTAAAACAAAAAAAAGATAGTTCACAGCTATGCATTTTTAAGAAAAAATGAATGAAATTTACAGAAATTAATATTTATATGCTGAAGAATGGAACAGTGTTTTGGTAAGGTTTGGTGTTTTGGTAAAAAATAATGCAAAAGCTTGAAGATGGGAAGGAAAGGAAAAGGTAATTTAGGTTTCGCTTTTTCGGAAGCGCTATTGCACTGGGCTCCGGAGCCCTGTATTTATGAGCTCCGGTAAATTCCGACCAATATTTAAATATTTACTAAAAACAGAGAAGTACCGGAGCCGGGCTCCGGTGGGCTCCGGCGCAAATTAAGCCCTGTCATAAAGTGATTTTCCGCATTGCTACAATTATGGGTCAATATCTGAAAAATGGACAACTTCACTCCAGAATTTAAATTTTTTTTTTAATTAATCTACCAACTTCCAAGTACAATTATATATTATGATACATGTTTTGTCATTTGAATACTGTAGTGTTTTGAGATCAAGGATGTATATTTTATGTGTAGTATAAACTTTTATGGAAGAAAGTGTCTGTTAACACCATAATCAGTATCTAATAATTGGGAATGAGATGATGGATACTGAGATGATGTTTTTTTCTTAAAAGCTGCACAGCCATTTTATTGAATCATTTTGAACACATGTAAATGATTAAATATTCCATGTGACATTTGTATGTTATATAAATAAAGTTGCAATAGGCTTTTTTTTATAGATAATAAAATAAATATGGGGACATGAATGATGCTATAAAAAAATACTCATCCCTTTTGAGAACAAAAACTAAATATTTCTAAAAATGAAACAATGAGAAGAACAATTTACCTTCATCCATGGTGGATAGTTGAACTATAGTTGCTGCTGCAATGGAAATATTTCTGCCAGCGCCATCTAGTATCTGTTAACCTAAATGTGTGATTAGAGGGACAGAGATGATGGTCAACCTCAGGGACAAATATATTTACTACAGTATTTTACTATACAATCTATACGAGTAAAGGAGCATTATATTTTCCTATACTGTATATATATAGGTATAAATATATAATAGCAAAAGATAAAAATATTTATAAAAATTTTTACAGGATATATTTAATATTGGATATTTGTACCTGGGGACAGGGACTGAAAGGATGATTTCGTTTGTTTAAAAGTTAAAATTAATTATTTATGCATCATCATATGTCCATTTATCATTGGTTATTGTTCTAAGTGGTTACAATATATTACATTTTTCAGTTTTTGGTTTTAGTATAATTAATGGAATATTATTGGCAGTGGGCGCAAATTGTCCAATTTTCAGATATTGACCCTTATGAAACTGTTTGTGTACCAAGACGCACCTATGACAGACCTGTTAGAGGAATAAAACGCAATTTTTGCGAGATGTGTCACTTTTCTTGCGAGTGAGCGATATGTACACGAATATAAAATGAAAACGTGCACGGTAGGCCTACTCGTAGAAGCCATCTTAGAAAAATCTCGAATATCAGTTTGTTTGCTAGTCCCTATAAAATTCTTTTCTAAAATGTAAAAAAGTATTTAATTCAGAGGATAAAAATTTATTTCTCCTTTCAAGAGTTTGATTTCGCAAATTATGCACAGAAGTGTTTTGTTCCTTCCTCATCGACATAGTAATTGAGCTATTTGTAGATTTGCGATTTTGAACCGTTTGTAATGAATTGTAACGTAATTTTCTCATTCTGAAGTTCCATTCGGTTATTATAAACTTCAGGAGTGATTAATCCGTTCGGGACCATGGGTGCATATATGCACCCTCAAAAAGAGTATACAGAATTTGTTTTAGGCACCAGTAAAAAAGAAAAGCAAAATTTTGTTTATTTAATTAGAGCATTTTCGTGATTGTTTAAGTAAAGGTAACTTAAAAAAAAAAAAAAGTGGTTACAATCGAATAAAATTTGCGTGAAAGCCGCCGCTCCCGGAGGGGTTAAACAAGAAATACTATTTTCTTTTTTCGAAAGTCTTGCAAGACTATCCAGCACGCCGGATTAGAGGATGTTTACTGTACTACTGATTAGTTATACCTTACATATAATTTTTTTGCACACATGTTTTTCTTTTCCATTTTTATCGGAATTTCGATAATCAGAAGGCACCGGTTCCAACTAGTTCGGATTAGCGGAGTTCTACTGTATATGTTTTTTCATCGGGAGCGACACTAAATTCTGAAAAAGAAGAATTCCTGTTTTCTAGTTTAAATTATTTATTGAATCATTTTGAAAAGTTAACTTATTTATGACACATATAGAATAATATTAAACATCGTTTTGATATGCGACCCATTTTATAAACTAATTATCCGCTAACCCTATGTGTTGCATTTGCTTGCATGAGATTTTTATTTAATTTTTTTTTCCGGGAGGGATATAATTTTACTCTAATTTATTATATTAATTTTATAAAATTTCTTATAACAGGTATGAAATCATATTTTCCATATAGATTAACTAAAAATTGCGAAAATTATGCAAACTAACGGATTTTGAGGCAATTACACTAGACTTTGCAGTTTTCGTTTACTGACGTCTTTTTTAGGTGATACCGTTTGTCAAAATCTTTAAAGATTTGGCCTTTAATTTAGAAGCACGTAGAGCAAAAGTGATGTCATTTTGATGAATTAATGAAAAAAAATATTTTAAGAATTAAATTACATGTTTTTATTTAAATGTTATGTCATTTATATCCGTTAAAGAACTTTACTTTTAGGTGCTTTGATTCTTAAACACTATTGATTCAAATATGTGTTTTTCTATTTACTTTTCATAATAGATAACATCAATCTTAGATATCCGCATTGCTCCTTCTTTTTTTTTTCGATATAAATTTCCAAGTTTTATGAGTTAATATAACGTTTTATGACTTTTACGAATAACTGTTGCTCATGTTCAAGGCTGTAATAGCACAGCTGAAGTTTATTCCAACAGAGCGAAAAATGTCCAGACCAGGAATCGAACCCGGATACTTGGTGTGCCGTACCATTGCTTTAGATATTTAGCTATCCGAACGATACCTAGCTAGCATAATTCATGGTTATTTATTGGACATGGCTGCGAACCCCAGCGTTAGTTTCATTCATCAGAGCTATAAGTACAGCATTTACATTATGAAAATGTGCTTAAACATCACGGAAACTCCTGTATACCATATAAAGGTCATAATGAAGAGAACGAAAATTTTTTTCACGTCGGTATCATCCGGATAGCTTAACAAGTACAGCATTGGCACGACACGCCAAGTATCCAGGTTCGACTCCTGATCTGGGCATTTTTCTCTGTGTTGGAGTAAACTTAGACCGTGCTACTCCAGCCTTGAATATGATTTAATCCAATCGGAAAAAATAACAATGAACAACAAATAACAATGAATTATGCCAGCCAGGTATCGTCTGTATATCTTAGAGGTCTGCACGGGCCGAAATTTTCAGGCCCGGGCCCGACCCTACTCATAGAAAGAAAATTTCGGCCCGGCCCGTAGAAAAAAATATTGGCCCGGCCCTGCCCGACCCGGTAGAAAAGTTGAAAGTTCGGCCCGAGCCCGGCCCGGCCTGGATAAAGTTAAAATCTCGGCCCGAGTGAATTGCTATAAACATTGATTTTTACGTCGATTTGGTTAAAAATTTGACTCTTACGTGGAGTTCTGACAAAAAAATATTTATCTTTCTATATCTTTATATAAACTTTTTTTTCATTTTTATATAAGTACCGCAGGCTGAGATATTTTTTGTTAATGAATCGCTATTTCTTCTATGTAAATATTCAGTTATCATTAATATTGTTAATCCATATTCCATGCATTGAATTGTTAAAAATCTGAAAAATGCTATGCAGTAAAATCTTCTAAGACTCAATTACATAGAAAAGAAAAAATAAATGCGTTATAGACAAGTTCCCTTCTTAGCAAATATAAATGTATTATATATTCTTTTCTTACGTATTAGTATATTCATTTTGCATGTATAAATACGTTTTTCAGTTTAAAACAGGATTCCGTCATAGGCAGGTTCCTTTTCAGACTTTTTACTATATTTTAATTTAGCTGTATTTTAATTAGCGTAGAAATTTACTATTCCTTAAAAAGAATAAATGTTAATGTTTAATTGTAGAATAATGTCGATTCAAAAATGTATGCATATTTTGCAAAAATCTTTGTGTCAGGCTTAATTTTACTGACCTTTGAACGGACAGGTCACGTCGAGACAATGATTTTCATGCGGGCTGGCTCAAAACTGGGACTGGAAATTTTGGGCCGTGAAGACTAGAAAAGAAACCAGTCCCGTCTCTGTGCAGAAAAAAATAAGTTAGGCCCAGCCTGGCCCGATTCTTCCGGAAAAAAGTAAGGCTCGAACCCGGTCCGGCCCGAGTGGCGCAACTGAAAATAGGCCCGAGACCGGCCCGTGCAGATCTCTAATCTTAATAAGTAAAGCATTGACACGACACGCCAAGTATCCAGTTTCGATTCCTGTCTGGAGATTTTTCGCTCTGTTGGAATAAACTTAAACTGTGCTACTCCAGCCTTGAATATGATTTAATCCAGTCGGAAAAAATATTAGTTTTCTTCATTATGACCTAATTATACACTGTAAAAAAAAAAAAAAAAAAAAAAAAAAAAAAAAAAAAAAAACGGACTAAAAAACGGAAATATTACTGGCAATCTAGACGCCAGCACTATTTCCGTTTTTTTACGTGAATTTTTACCCATAAATTACAGAAGATTTTCAGTTTTTCTGATTAAAAACGGAAATTTTTCTGTAATTTATGGGTAAAAATTCTCGTAAAAAAACGGAAATAGTACTGGCGTCTAGATTGCCAGTAGTATTTCCGTTTTTTAATCCTTTTTTTTTTTTTACAGTGTATGGTATACAAGAGTTTCCGTGTTAAAACACACTTTCATCATGTAAATACTATAGTTATAGCTCAGATGATTGAAACTAGCGCTGCGGTTTGCACCCATGTCCAACAAATAACAATGAATTATGTCAGCCAGGTATCGTCCGGATATCTTAATAAGTAAAGCATCGGTACGACTCGCCAAGTATCCAGGTTCGATTCCTGGTCTGGACATTTTTCGCTTTGTTGGAATAAACTTCAACTGTGCTATTCCAGCCTTGAATATGATTTAATCCAGTTGGAAAAAATATTCTTTATCTTCATTATGAACTGTTGCTCATTTCAGCTCGCAATTTATCAAATTCGTGGAAGAGTAGATGTGAAATACATACTTACCGCTAAATTTTAATATAGATTATATCTTTATGTTACAGACAAGCTATAAAATAGAGAAACAATAATTCATTTTAAAAAGTAATTTGAAATCTCTTCACAGCATACAAAGAATTAACATCACAATGCACAACAATGCAAAAGTCTATTTCATTAAGACATTCATTCACGTTTGCAGAACATCCTTAAGTATTTTATTAGCGCGCTAACAAAAGCCTGTTTTACGACTTTCTTTTCTATCACTTAAAAAGATTTAAAAAAAAATTTTAAAGTCGAGTTCTTGAGATTTTTAAGGAGTTAGATGTTATGGCTTTTGTATGCTTTATTAAGAAAAATTACTTTCACAGAATAAAACATAAAAAATGAAAGATAAAATGTTCTTTTTCTTTTATGGATTTCTTTCTTTCATATTACTAATTAGTTCGAGAGTCTTATTTTCTTTAATATTAAAAAAACTAGAGAATCCAATCCGGTCTTCCAGGATTGCAGAACATAGGTATATACCAGTTTTATTTTATTGCTTTTAAAGTGCGTTCGTAATTATATAAATACATTGCACCTATAGTAGTTGTCTGATCTGTCCGTCTGTCTGTCCGCATATAACAGTACATTAATGAACATTACAAAATTATAATTACAATTATTATTAATACATTACAAAATTAATGATTTGAAACCGAATGATTTGAAATTTAATATATATAATCGTTGCAGAATATTGTCATTTCAAATTTTCTGAAATTCTAACCAAAACTTTAAAAGATATTAATAAAAGTTTTTCTTGATTCTATTAAATTTTATCATACTATCAATACTTAATTAATTGAATGACATCCCATGATATAAGTAATGATTATACGTTGCCGTGGTGATTATTCTATTAAATCCTATCATACGTAGTTAATTCAATGATATTCCATGATAGGTAATGATTCTAGGTTGCCACGGTGATTAAGTCCTATTTAAGATGGAGTCCTATTATTTCCGTATTACTGTATTTCATATATAATCGTAATAAATTTTGTATTGATGCATTTTCCCATAGGAGTGCAACATCTATTGTACCAAGATCTGAATATATTTTTAAAACTAGTTATAGTGCGAACGAACCTCATTTGCCACGTGTGACATACAGTTTCCGGCTTGTTTATATTTATTATATGTAATTTTAGATTGTCCACTAACAACACACAAAAGCATTTTTATACGAAAAATATCAATAATCTATTCAAATAAAGAAATCAAATGAAGAAATCAAATAAAAAATCATATCAGTTTTCTCAACCGTGAATGTAGGTTTTCGTATCCTATCAATTTTCAAATAAACGTTTTCATAATAAACAAACATATTTACAGACAAACGTCATAAATTAATAGCATTAACATTAACATTAAAATTAATATGATTTTGTTACTTTTGAATGTGCAGGATGCTTCGCAGGGTGCAACGAACCTTTTAGTTGATATACTTTTCAACGGTTAGAGCTAGTGAAGTGTAATTGTGAATGCATGCGCAGGGACGTAAATAAAACCTTTTTTTTCCGGAGTTGTTTTTGGCAAAATGCACCGATATTCATTCGAAGAGCATGTTTTTTTTTATCCAAAACGTTTTATATTTGTGACCAGAAACCGGGCGAAACACCCAAGAAGTGGTCTAGTGCCTTTAAAAATAGGCCGAAGCCACATTAAAGTATGTTAAGGGCATTAATTGCCAAATTTGAGCGAACTAGTTCAGTGGCTGATGACAAAGTGGGCATGAAGCTAATCCCCATTCAACACTAGACGTCCTGGACTTACCCAGAAGTCACTATGACAATCATATCATGGCAAGAGGCTTCCCGAATCTCTTTGGCTATGGACTTTTTTGGACCCTCAATAGACCAGATTTATCACCACTAGACTTCTTTTATAGGGATATGTTAAAGATCAAGTCTACAGCGATCGACCAAAAAACCATAAAAGAACTGAAAACAGCGATAACAAATACGATAAGATCGATTCCAACAGACCAGCCCAAGCAGGTTATCGTGAATTTTGAGCAGAGGCTTCGCTTCGTTGTCTCCTCAGATGACCAACATTTTGAGAACATCATCTTTTAATTTCCTTTATTCTCGTGTGTAAATCCTGAAATTTTGAAATAAAAATCTTTTCCCGTTGAAAAGTTATTCAATGTTTTTTCCCGATGTTTCCAATGTTATTCAATATTTCTGAAGCACCCTGTATAACTTCAAGTATGGGCAGCTGAAAATATTTAATCAAGAATGGATTGCCTCCTTAAAACCGATATTCTGTTTAGAGAAAATTGATTAATAGAGTATAAAAAGTTCTCAAAATGTTTCCGAAAAACAGTGACAGCAAAACAAAGGTTGTTTTTATAAATGCTTCTTTGAATTGCTAAAATATACTCGTTTCTGAGTTTTCTAATGATAAAGAAATCGTAGATATTTCATTTTCGGAAATCGTGGTCAACTCGGGAGACGCTATTGTACGTTTTCGTACGCGGTTATATTATATTTTTGTAGATTAAAAATTATTTGTTTCTTTTTTACTGTGTACGCATCGTGTAATGGCGATACTATGTTCACAAACTGACGGATCAGGATCGAAGCTGATATTGCACTTTTTTTTTTTCAAAAGCAACTTTTATTATATACACTGGGTTTCATAATCATATGAACTCCAAGTAATTTTGTGATATCCTGGAAAAAATTCATAAATAATTATCAGAAAACTCCATTCCCGAGAAAAATACAGTAATTTTACATAATACATAGCTGCGAAAGAAATATTAAACTTTAAATTCGTTGAAAATATGAATTATCTAAAAAAATGGTGTTGCAAAACGATATGAACATTGATCGAAATTATCACTAAACGAGCATGGAAACTGTACAAGAATACTGAATGCCACTCCGAGAAGAAGAAAACGAAATATGCCAATTAGTTTAGCATATAAAGATACTTCGCAGACTAGGAAATTTCTAACCCTGATCGCAAAGTGAGTTCTAGACGTATGGGTCGTAAAAGCGCTTGAAGGGGTTTTTAGAAAGGGTAAATTGTGCCTTTTAAGGATCAATGACTGTCGGCCAGTGCTATCGCAAAAAAGTTTTAAAGATCTCCAGGTTATAATATTAAATTTACTTCGATAAAAAGAGGATTATGGAGCAAAGAAATCTCCGAGATGTCCGCGAAAGCTGTCTAAAAGGGAAAAAATAGCCATTATAGAAAGAATGAGCAATGGGAAAACAACTTCAGGAGAACTTTCAAGAAATCCACTGATACCAATGTCAAAAAGTACCTTGTCCAGAGTAGTCAAGAGCTCTAGGATGATGAGGTAGGGGAGACCGGGGCTAGTAGTGACATTTTCGACATTTTCGATATTAACCGTAAGATTTGAACTGAAGGAAACATTTATGTATGATATCATTAGAGTAAATCTTGCGTAACATATTTATAAAACTACTATTAACATTATTAACGTTTTTCATAACACAAAATGAATTCTAAGTAACCTCGAAATTTGTCACTACTAACCCCGGCTACGGGGCAAGTTGTGACATGCTTGGGGCACATTGTGACACATACAAGTACATTGTAACATATACAAATCATGTAAGAAAGGCGATTAAATGGGATATGTTAAATCAAGAATGAAAAATTTATTCATTTCTAAAGTTCTTAACACAATAAAACACTTTTATGTTTTAATAATATTGTAAATCAAATAAAAATAAAATTGTTAAATTGTTAACACTTGTAAACTCTTAGTCCCTTATAAAGATACTTTTAGAGACACTTAGCAATAAAAGAAAAAAAAAGTCTTAATCAGGAAGCAAATAAAAAGTAAGCCAACACTAATCTTCGGCTATACTGATCTTTGACTCGGTAGCCTACTACAACGTGTAGGCCTATATCCTATATTTTTAATCACTCATTGTCATCGCTTGTTTCAACGTCTGATTTGCAGTTAATACAAATATAATAAGGTTCATTTTTAGGTAGCTTTCATTACAAAAAGCTACCTATTGCAGCCGTTCGGAGGAAAGCGATTTCAAAAAATTTTGGTATATTTTCATCGATCATGACCCCCAGACCCCGAAACCACCCTCCGTTCAAAAGTTGATATATATATATATATATATATATATATATATATATATATATATATCTGACCTTTGTCATACTGTAACTCTCGAATTTATGAACCGATTTGGATGTAATTCGGTATGTACATAGTACATACCAATGTCTCGACCGAGTTCGTTGGCCACCTTCATCCGCCATTTTGTTTCAAAATGGCGGCCATTTAAAAATTAAAAAAAAATTTGAAATTTGAAATGTGGTACCAAAGAATTGAAAATGGAAAAATATTTTTTTTTATGTATTTGACCTTTATACAAAGATTCCGGAGCAGTTTTTGTTTCGTCTATATCTTAAAAAATGGCTGAGTTATAGCATTTTGAATTTCTAGCGTGGCTGACATTTTGAAACGTCCTGAATTTTGTCACGCGATAAAAGGCGTATTTATGAACCGATTTGGATGTAACTTCGTTTGTACATAGTACATGCCAATGTCTCGACCGAGTTCGTTGGCCAGCTTCATCCGCCATCTTGTTTAAAAATGGCAGCCATTTAAATTTTTAAGAAAAATATAAATTTGAAATGTGGTACCAAAAAATTCAAAATCGAAAAAATATTTTTTTCTTATGTATTTGACCTTTATACAAAGATTCGGAGCAGTTTTTGTTTCGTCTATATCTTAAAAAATGGCTGAGTTATAGCATTTTGAATTTCTAGCGTGGCTGATATTTTGAAACGCCCTGATATTTGTCACGTGATAACAGGCGTATTTATGAATCGATTTGGATGTACCTTGGTGTGTACATAGTACATACAAATATCTCGACCGAGTTCGTTGGCCAGCTTCATCCGCCATCTTGTTTCAAAATGGCGGCCATTTAAAAAATTAAAAAAAATTAAAATTTAAAATGAGATACCAAAAAATTGGAAAATGAAAAAGATTTTTTTCGTATGTGTTTGACCTTAATACAAAGATTCCGGAACAGTTTCTGTTTCCTCCATATCTAAAAAAATGGCTGAGTTATAGCATTTTGAATTTCTATTCTGGCTGACATTTTAAAACGACCTGATATTTGTCACGCGATAACAAGCGTATTTATGAACCGATTTGGATGTTACTTGGTCTGTACATAGTACATACCAATGTCTCGACCGAGTTCGTTGGCCAGCTTCATTCGCCATCTTGTTTCAAAAGGGTTGCCATTTAAAAAAAATTATATTTAAAATTTAAAATGAGGTATTAAAAAATTGGAAAATGAAAAAGATTTTTTATGTGTTTGGCGTTAATACAAAGATTCCGGAGCAGATTTTGTTTCTGAAAATTTGTTCTTTTGTTTATATCTTAAAAAATGGTTGGATTATAGCACTTTGAATTTCTAGTATGGCTAACATTTTGAAACGATCTTGTATTTGTCACGCGATAACACACGTATTCGCCTATTTCCATGTAAGAAGGCATGTGGATAGTATACATCAAAATCTCAGCCAAATATAAGTTACTTTAAATAAAAGCAGCTTGGATAAAGCTGACTAATTTCGCGAAATTCTCATTCATAATGATTTAGTATTGATAAAAATTAGTATTGAATCTCCTATATTCGGTTTTCACTAAATTGAGCTTCTTGCGTTTGAATAATATAAGTTGGCATTTTTAAAATAATGAATTTGAAAGCTACCTCTTCCTCCCGGCACTGGCCGGAAGGACTTTTGGTACATTTCAGATGCGCCCATCTTTTACATGTCATGCATTGCACCCAGTCTTCTCCATGTCTAGGAATTTTGTATTCCTCCAAGCAAACTAGACATAAGCAATTTTCGTCATCTTCAGAGCTATCTAATACATGCTTCTCCTTTTTTTTTCAATAACCTAGGTTTAATTGTTTTTATGCACTGCTTGGCCTTTCCACACAGTTTCTTTTTTGCTTTTTCTTCTTCAATTTGTTTTCTGAGTTCTTTTGCTTTTTTTTCTGCTCGAATTTTCTCTTTTACAAGTGTGCTTGTTAAAATGGCAGATTTCAAACATTTACGAATAGATCGCTTGCCTTTTCGAGGTCCTGCTTTAGGGAGTGGTCTTATTTCTGTAAGATTTACCACTGACGCATTGCTACTATCAATTGTCATAGAATCATCTAATTCAATGAGATTTCTTACTTCTGAAGACGGTCCTGCAATATCACCATCATTGATTAAAGTTATTGCTGAAGTGCTTGGTTTATTAACAGTTTCATATTTACTAATTTTTTTTTTTCATTGTCATTCTGGTCTTTAACGCTCTCATCTCTGATGGATAACGGTCGATCAGTTACCGAAGAACATAGGAAGTCTTCATCTGTAAAAATGTTCCTATTAAATTCCCAAATTCCACTGCAACGAAATCCTGCTTGAATATTTTTTGGAGTGGCAGCACTAAGAAGGGCTATTTTGACAATACTTGGTATGTCGTAGATCGACACAGTGCTTCCAGGATGCGATTTCAACCATCCACATACAGCCTGATTGTAGAATGTTTTGAACGGCCCGTATACTGACACATCAAGGGGCTGTAATCTGTGACTCGTGTGAGGGGGAAATGATAACACAATCACTCCGTTGTCCGTGCAATAATCCAAAACTTCAATATTTCGATGAGAACTATGGTTATCAAGCAACACTAAGACTGGGGACTCTTTCGAGCATCTTACATTTTTAACAAAATGTTTCATGAAAAGTAAAAAGTCAGGTGCTGTAATCCATCCACTTGGGTTTGATGTTCCGCAACAGCCTATGGGACCGTCACGAATAAAATGAGCTTTAAAAAACTTACGTGGAAATACAAACATCGGTGGAACTGAATTTCCCAGAGCATTAATGGCATTAACCATAGTTACCTTTGTCCCCCTTTCTGCAGAGGTCATTCCCCCAACTCTTTTTTTACCCTTTTCTGCAATTATTTTTACAGGTTTCTGCACTGTTCCTACTCCTGTCTCATCAATATTCCATATGTCATTTGAATTATACTTATTAGCTTCTAATACAGACGCTAAGTTATTAAAAAATAGTTCTACATTATGTTTATTAAAACTTGTATTTCTACTCAAACTTGTTGCTTTAGGAACTCGAAAGGAAATTGTAGGATGTCGTTGCATAAACTTAGTCAGCCAATCAGCACCTGCAGTTTTATTTCTTAACCAATTTTCAGGCATGTTTATGTCATTTCTAATGGCAAACTCATACGCTAAATTTCGCAGTTCTGCAGGACTAATTCCATAAAACATATTCGCTGATTGTTTGGCGTATTCACATAACTCCATCTCCTGTTTAGGTGTGAATATCATATGCGGTTTTTTATATCCCATTTCAATATTTCCTTCCGTATTAGTACTCTTCTTTTTATTCATTTATCTAAGAAGGGACATTCGGTTTACATTGAACAGTTCTTGGGCTTTCCTTAAACTGCACCTTCCGGATTTTACTTCTATTGCAGCCCTATCATAATCTACTAAAGTAGCTTTAGCTCTTTCAGTACGCCTCTTGTAATTTCGCACCATTTTTCCTGAAATATAAAAAAATTCATTAAAATTATGCTTGGTCAAGTAGTGACACTGTCACAACGTGCCTCTTAGACTTCGTCACAACTAGCCCCGCGTTACGCCATTTTGAACTTTATTCATTAGTTTCCGAAATGTTGGCATGATTAACAAATGAAATACATAGAATAACAGCTCAAAATATAAGCATTTAAATAATGTTAGGGAAGTTTACATATTTCAGTATCGCTAGTGGCAATGACGATTCTAACGTAACTCGTAAAATTTACGATAGAAAACAAGATAAATATTTTTATCTCAAAAACAACGCAACGTTATACTTCAAAACATACGCAGCACATTGAGACAATCAAACTCTTCACTCTCATGACGCGACAGGTGCTGCAACCTATTGGCTCAGTCAGGAAGCTCAATGGCCCAACTTGCCTCTGGCACAACTAACCCCGGTCTCCCCTACAAGAAAAGAAAACCCCAACCACGTATGACTAAAATGCATCAGCAGAATCACCTGGTTTGAGCAAAAGATCACATGTCCTGGAGGGTAGAATATGAAAGAGTAATATTTTCCGAAAAAAAAAAAAAAAAAAAGGTCAATTTGGATGGTTCGAACGTTTTTCTTTTTATTGGACGATATGCGCATGAAAGCAGAAACGTTTTCAAAACGGCAGCAGTGTGGAGGTTCACTCATGATTTGGGCTGCGTTTGGTTTCATGGTAAGATCAACGTTGCGTTTCCCTCTGGCAGAATGATTTCATTAACGTACCAAGATCTACTTGAAGAAAACTTGTTGCCATTTGCTGAAAAAATTGGCGGACCTTTCTGGATGTTCCAACAAGACAATGCATCAATCCACACGGCAAACAGCACTTGAGAATGGTTTCTTAATAATGGTGTACATGTAATTCCATAGTCATCTGTTTCTCCTGATTTAAATCCAATGGAAAATGTATGGAACCTACTGGTTAGAGCTGTTTACGCAAATGGAAAACAATATGCCACAATTTAAGAATTAAAAGTTGCTATAATCTTCCACTGGAATGAAATCGCACAATATATATTAAAAAGCTTGGTCAACCCCATGCCTGATCGCGTGTTTACATTAATTAAAAGATCTGGTGCATGCACTGGGTATTAATCTATATTTTTAGCCAATGTTCATATCATTATGAAACACGTCAAAATGGAAAAATGCAGTTTACTTTATGTATAAATCGCTGGTTCAATTATATTTTGTTATAAAATAAAAAGATTTGTTTTGTATCTAACATTGATTAGACTTCAGTTTGTTTGCAACATTTTCTTCTTTTTTATGCTTGAAAAACTGGGTGTTCATATCATTATGAAACCCAGTGTAGATCCACATCGTGTAATGCGGATACTATTTTCACAAACCGAAGGAGCGGTATTGAAACTGCTATTGCACATCATTTTTTCAAAAGCAATTTTTAATATATTTTTGTTGATTAAAAACTATTTGTTTCTTTTTTACAGTGTATGCACCGTGTAATGCGGACAATATATTTTCACAAACTGACGGAGTAGGATCGAAGCTGCTATCGTACATTATTTTTCCAAAAGCGACCAAGAAATTGTCAGCGACATTAATTAAGAGAAAGAAAACTTTCTATCTCCAAAAACATGAGGTGTTTACAAAATTGAGAATGGCTCTTTGCCGATATCACCATTCAAAACGACTGGTTAACTTTTCGAGCGTTTCGGAAAACTGAACTGGTATGTTGTCGCCATCAGAAAACTTTCTTCTATATAAATAAAATTGTCTAAAACCAAAGTTAAATGATAACATATTTGTTCATGAGATATAGATATCGAGGAAATCGTGAAAAAACAGAGCATAGCAGCGACACGTGTTGAGAGGCATACGTAGATAACCTAAAAAGCTTCTACTTATGTTAAGATCTAACAGATTATGCAGCTTGGTGAAACTCCATGCATATCGCAGAAATCGTAAGAAATGCAGCATAGCAGCGCCACCTGTGGGGCGATTTATACTAAAACCTAATCAGCATCGATGTATGTCGTGGTCTAACCCAGTCTTAAGTTTTATTGAATTCTGTGTATTAGTTTCTGAGATAGAACGCCCACAAAGTTTGTGTGTCATAAAGAGAGGTAGACACACAGACAGGCTCACGGACAGACATTTTTTATAAACAATCATATTGTGTTCAGGACTATCTAACTTATAAATTCGTTGAAAACTGGAAGTCGTAATTTTCAAATCGTAATTTTCGAATACTTTCTCCCGAAGACAAAGGAGAGAAAAAAAATGTGGTAAAAAAATCATTTCCTCAAGTAACGCAAAAAAACTTGAAAACCATTTTATGTTAAGTTATGTAAGTACGGTAATTTCTTTGCATGTTTTATTTGTCTTCCGCAATTTTTTCTTTTGTATTAAAAAATTGTCACTAACTTGCTTTTCAACTAAAATTATTAAATTGAAAAAATAGTTGTTTATTTTAACATTCAGTTTGTAACTTACTTAATTTCGATCAAAAACTGGATTCAATTTATTCAACGAAGGGGATTATATTGCACCATTCAAATATTTACATTATTTAATACGGATTTCGGTTAGTGCAGGCATAAAATGGCTACCATTCGAAGTAGTGTTACCAGGTGTCCCGATTTTCAATGGATCCAAGACCTGTCCCACTGCGCGGGACGCCAAAAGTCCCGATTTTTCTGGATGCAAAAAGATTCGTTTAAATTTTTTTTAGTATCACGAATCTGCATCGAGTGGACCTTAATACAGTAAAATCTGTTAAGGGGGGTCTCAGAACTCTTAAAACTTCAAAATTTTTGAAAATTTAATTTTCTTAGATGTTAAACTCCTGTCTTTCCTGAACATTTTGATATAATTGTTTCCTTGAAATTCCCATTAGAACAGAAGTTATGGCATTTAGAATTGTACCCGCTTAATAGCTGAAGCGGCTTTTCCGAAACTTTCAAGTCATTTTGCTGAAAATGACATTTCTGGCCATAACGCGCACTCAAAAACTGCTCAATATATTTTCCTGAAATTTTCAAAATAAATATTTTATTTTAGTCTGTATAAACTGAACCTAAAATTTCCTTTTTATTGTTCCAAAAAATATTTTTTTAGGTGATTATACTGTTGAAATTTTCAAAATTTTGTATTAGCTAAATACAACTTTGTATTAAAAATATTAAAATGCTTTAAATACAAATTTATTTAGGTTCAAGATAATTATTACAATCTGAAGTATAATTAGGCACCAAAATTTTCATTCTAGTTGCAAAATATATTTTATAATCCTGCGCGTAAGCTTCCACACCTATTTTCTGCCCTACAAATGTCTGATAGTTTGAAGCCCCTTATACTAAAAATTAATTTTGCATTTTGTAATTTTTTAAATATATAAAATGAAACAACATACTTATATCTTTCATCTCCCTAAAAATTGTGTTTTAAAATCATATACATTTTAAGACATTAATTGTTGAAAATGGTCTACTTTTTTCATTTTTTATATTTTAAGAGTCCTGAGACCCCTTAACGCAGAACCTATGGATAACGGAATTTTTTTACAGTTCATTGCAAAAGAATACCCTAAAACTGTACTTACTCATGCGAAAATCTATTTAAAACGGACTTTCTTGTGATTTCAAGCAATTATACATTTTTCAAAATTTACTGTACTTTGTTCATCAAAACCTGCAAACGCAACCTGATTATAATGGAATACTGTTTGTTTTTTACAATTAAGCATAACACAGCGGACTGTAGATGCGATTTATTTCACAATAAAGAAAAGCGAGCCAGCACACGGCTTATTACATTGCACCATTTTTTCACGTTGCAAGCAAAGAATCAAAACAGAAAAACACAGAGTATTACCAAACGCGAAAACTAAGACAAAGAAACTTACATGGAACCAAGGAACTTTCAGATTTACCTCGCTGCAGACGATACTGATTTAAACACTGTTTTAAATGTAAAAAATGTCATTGTCCGTATGATAGGAATACTACACAATTATACCTTTTAAAATGAAATTTTGTTTCAGTCCCAAGTGACTCTAATTTCAGAAGTTTTACAATGTATGATTGTGTGTTTATTTAGTTTAACCTTTAACTGATGTGACAGAGATTGTTACATAACTATTGCGAAGCGGTCTGTGAAACTACTCCATCGAAAGATAAATAAAAGGCGCAATTAATTCGTAGGATGGTGTTTTTGTACTAAACTTTTTGTACAGGGCTATTATAATTAAAATCCACCTATTCAAAAGTCTCTAGTGCTAGTACTAAAGTTCAAAACGAAACAAAATTTCGGTAGTGTTTGTATTTAAACTGAAAGTTACAAGTTAAACTATAAAAATTGAAAAAAGCAGCTATATGTGAGATCGGTAGCATCAGTTAAAGTTTAATAATATACCTACTAAGAGGAAATTTCAAGCGGCAGGGGGAATTTTCCGTTTTAAACAGGCTATCGATCTTAGCAGGTATAAATGTATAGCATTCCTAACATAGGGATAATGAAATTATTCCGTTTAAGACAGGATTCCGTTACTTTTTCTTCACATCAAAAACGTCTGTATATTTTTATGAAAATACAAAGGTATTATTAATGCCTTTAAATGATCATGAAATCATTTCATTCCATAATATGGAATAGCCCTACGTTCGGCATTCCTATTTTTCTGCCATATGCGCATATAATTCTGTTTTGGATAAACTAGGATCAAAATATATTTGAAATGATGCTTACGTTTACCAGTAAAGAAAGAGAAAGAATGTTGCCCACTGTTATGTTAATTAGCTCTGCTTTTACTCCCTCCCGGACAGGGGAAAGTGGAAGAAGACAACATTACTGTTGAAGGCATTATGTCAGAATAAACTATAATTAAATACTTCTAAATAGTAAGTAACTCTTTTAGATGTTATTCGATATAAATTTATTTCATGTATAATATTCATATTTTATTGATTTCTTGTCTTCATTTGAATCCGTAAAGCATGCGACTAATAAATATATAACCATATCTGTATATTACTGCAGACATATAAAAAGAAAGTAAAATAATGTAAAAATAAAAATAATTTTTAGACATTGATAACGATGTCATCACGTGGGAGGGGGAAGAGGGGTCGACGAATGATAACTTATGATATCGTAATGGCCGGGGGGGGGGGGGATGCTAAATTAGCAAAATGTTGATAACGTTATATATGCACTGCACAGCCCCTAATAAGAATTTTCTGTATCTCATCGAAACTTGTTGAGAAGATACAAATCAATTATCCTATTTGATCACGACCCATCATTTTGTCGAATTAATCACTGAATAGGGCTCTTATCAATTTATTCATTGTGAAGAATTAATGAAGCGCGAACATTTTAAAATCTTTTTCGGTTTTAAGCTTTGTATTTTGTAAGAAGTAATTCTTCCAGAGTGATGCCAGATCCGGAAAATAATTTCTATCTTGTTCCGTTTGTGCAGAGATGCGTAACTGGTTACTTCCGTTTAGGTTACATTTTGGGGATGATGGGGCTTTAAGTATTACTAATTGTACCTCTTTAAATGATTTTTAACATATTTTGTATTAATTGTTATGATAAAACATTTATAATTTCCGTCTACATACAAATTTTAAAATTTGAACTAAAATGAATAAAATAAAGAGTATTTGATAGGAAGTTGTTTCATATAAATTATTTCTAATTAAACGTATCGTTAGATTTGTAATGCCTTTTTTTTTTTTCTTTTTAAAAAATAGGAAAAATTAAGAAAATATAATTGAAAGATTTTTTTTCTGAAATGGATTGAGAGAGAGAATATAATTCCGGGCATATTATTATGCAATATATCTTTTAACTTATTTCTTTTTACTTGATATTAATTCTATGTTCAACATAAAATAAAAATATTTGGTCTCTTTAGCATAATTTAGTTTCGATTTAAAGCGCAGTATCTTATGTTTGCTCTGACCTTATAATTTTTTTTCAATAATTTACTCTAAGCAATCAAGTGTTAATTAACTCTGCAAGTAAGTTAGTTACTTTTAATTATTGTAACAACCAAATGTCCATTGATTTTTTAAATCATACTTGAAAATTATTTAAAAAGTTATAAAATTGAGTTAGAGTTTTCAAATAAACTAGCTGATCCCGCGCAGAGCATCTGCGCTAAATCTCACGCCTCAGTGATATTTCCACAGCTATTCTCCGGGATGTTCACTTCAGATTGTAAATTCACACAGTTTCGGCTTCGCTGGATAAGTCTATGATGCCGTTTTGTTCTTATGTATTTCGTCTTTCTTGACAAAAACCGCTTAGTTAACTTAGGAATTTATGTTTCATTGCCATTTTGCTTATCAGTTGCAATACATTCGCTAATTTTTCAAACCTATTATGTAATCTTCCGTAATTGGGTCCACTGATGATTGTAGTATTTTAGCTTAAAGGAGCTGGTCAATGAGGGGTTTTTTTTTTTTTTTTTGTGAAAAGTCTGTAATGATATGTACACTTACATTAAACCATATTGTTACGAATATTAATATCTTCTGTGGATACTTCTCCACTACCCCGTCGAACATAATTTTCACCCCTGCTAATATACTTACTCTCTCCAAACTGAAAGATCCTATTGAGATATCCATTTCCTGGGGTAGCTATAGTATAAGTTGTCAATGTGGTCTTTCTTATATTGGACAAACGAAGTGCCGTTTAAAGTTTCTAATTAAAAAGCAAAAGCAATATGTTCAGAAAGAAGAAATTAACAAATCTGCCATTGCTAAACATTGCTGGAAAATGAATCGTATTTTTAACTTTAGCACCGCAAAATTATCTCACAACCCACTTCCATTCACGAACTTGACTTTCTTGAAACATTCCATATTTATGAAAATCTTTAAAATATTGCTAATTGTGATTTTGCTATTCCTCCGTTGTCAGATTACTGGAAAAATTATATAAAAACTTCTTTTTCATAAATTCCACTTGCATGTTTTCACATTACATTTGTTACATCTTATTGGCTGTTTTCTAAACTTTCCTGAAATTCTATTGGCCAATAAACTTGATCTTTGCCCCCGCTTACATGACCCGTATCCTAAAATTTTCTGTCATAAGTTTATTGACTAATAAGCTTTAGCTTTGAATCCACTTCTCTTACATTGGCCGTTTCCTAAAATTTCCTGTAATTTTATTGGCTACTAAACTTTATCATTGATTCCGCTTCTCCTAGGTATAGAGGAGACTAGGGAAGGTTGACCATACGGGAGGCTTGACCCATCCTTCAGTTTTCATATTTGAAAGAATTTCAGAGTTTTGCCAATAGGTGTCAACCCAAGCTACTGGAATGCTGAAATAATTGCCTTTTTTTCATGCAGATAATTTAAAGAGGTGTGGAAAAATCAATTGTGAAGAGTTTTTAACCCAAAAGTTGTGTTTTTTAGAAATTTTTGTAAGCTTATTTCAGATAAAATATATCATAACAATTAAGTATGTTTTAAGTAATGCAGAAATATCGAGCTTTCATGACTGGCATAAAGATTGTACAGTAAGTTAGGCTTCATATAACAATGTGCTATCCTTTAGAAAAGGGCTATGTGGGGAGGCTTAACGCAGCCAATGTGAGGGAGGGTTGACTAGATGCTCAAGGCTCCCTTAATTTAGTGGTTTTGGAAATCTTTTTATTATACACTGTGGATAATGAAATGTTAATCGTTAATATAAAAAAGAATGTAAATATATATTTATTCTGTAAAGCTACCGCAAAATAGGGTGATGGAAAAGAAAATGTTTAAAACTGATTAAAGAAAGATGTGAAAAATTACTATTGTAAGTAATATTTAAATGGAAAAAAGTTCCAATCAACTTTCCCATTTATATTTCATTAATTTTTTTCTTGCAGTGCATACTATAGCAATTTTTCACATCTTTCTTTAATCAGTTTTAAGCATTTTCTTTTCCATCACCCTATCAATATCATCCCTTAGAAACAGTGGAAAACACTAGAAATGACTAGAAAGTATGAAAGTAGTAATCTTAACTTTCAGGGGAAATGGTACGTTTATGAAACCACTTAATTTTAATTCCCAAACACCACAACGGCACCAAAATTTTGCTAAAATCTTTTCCGTTTAACATGTATGTGAAATATAGCCTTTTACTTATTTCCGAATAAATTTGTTCGTAAATTCCGGTGCTAGTCATTTATTTCAACATTTTAGTACTGAAAGTACTTTATCCCTGAAAGGGTTAAAAGATGTTAATGATACGTTAATTGTTTATGTTGCTACAAAAGAACATTGATCAAAAACCTTTAAGAAGGTATGTAGGCCAATTTCACCAGGATGAATACAGTGAGATGAAGCCAAACTATGTGACAACTAGAGTTGTCAGGTCGAATGTCATAAAACGTAGGACAAGCAGACAAAAAAAAGAGAGACACTGGCTCCTAAATCTGGACATAATAATACATGAAAACCCATGAAAACAGAACTTGTCTCTAACGGAACACTGTCTTAAATGTTGAAATTTCATTTTCCGTGCTGTACAGTGTACAATTATACATGCTCAGACAAAATCCTGTTTAAAACAAAAATTTTCTCCTCTGACTTGCGATTGCGTCTAAACAGGTTTGTTTAAGCATCATATTTTCAAAAATATTTTTGCATAATAATTAAAGCGTGTAGCATAAAGTTATTTTCTATTTTTAACTGATTTTATTTCTCTTCACAAATATTTCAATATAAAGCAAAGTGGGTCAAGCCTCCTATATAGTGGGTCAACCCTCCCATATGTGGGGAGCCTTGACCCATTATTTTCTCATGATTAGAATCAATCCTTTTTCACATTCCACAATATATTGCACTTCTGTAGCTATTTTATTTTGATAACTGATTGTATAACGAATAAAATTATATATAAAACTTTATTCTATGTTCAATATTTAAAAAATTAAAAATAATTTTGCAAAAAGTGGGTCAACCCTCCCTAGTCTTCTCTACTTCAGCGATTTTTTTTTTTTCTGAGCAATCATATTTTGCACTGATGACGGTATGCTATGGCTACCGAAACTAGTATGCAACAAGAAATAAATCGTTTTGGTGCTTTAAACGTTGTTTTTTATTTATATTTAAACTATTATATTAATTAACGAAAAATTAATAAATCAGTAAAACATAATTAAAAATACTAATAAACGTTGAATTAAAATCACTTCATGACGTAACAAACACCTTTAACGAATATAGCATAAAGTGAATGCATGGAAAGTTGATCATTCATTTTTGGGTATTTTTATGTTAGCCGGGTGCAAATATCTGGAATAGCATTCTTTTTTTAAGTAAGCTTTCTTTTTTAGTCATTAGGGATTTTAATTTTCGTGTATCTAAATCTGAAACATTGCTTGGATGTGAAAAAAAAAATGTTTTATGTTCTTAATGATTTTTTTGTATTTTGAGTAAAAGGAGTGTTGAACATGTAATATATGTATTTTAGATTTGTGTATTTTAAATTAAAGTTATATATTTTAAATAAAATGAGTGAAAAATTTTTATTTTAAATAAAATGAATGGTTTTATTTTCTAAACAAAACACTCATTGCCATCGGCAAAAGAGAAAAAAACGTTTTTTCGCCGCCACGTAACTTAGTTATATATATATATATATATATATAGGTTTCATTCCCCTTTTTTTCGTATTCGATTATGTAAAAATTTAAATTATGCGATATTTAGAAGTGATGTGTGAGGAATAAAAGCAAAAGCGATAGCGCCAGTCGTTGCATCCATTGTCATCTATATTTATATAAAATCCAAGTCTTCTGTGTTTCCCTCACAATTCCGGTTGGACCGCCTGATTCATGGCGGCCATGTTAGGATTCTTATGGAAAAATCGTTATGAGCTTCAACAATGAGTAATTGTTGAAAAGTACTAACAGCAGCCATAATAGATTACCAAGATAGAGCCAAATTTTGACCAACTTGGCAAGATATCGCCAATTTGGTGGTATTTCGCCAAATTTGGCGACAAAAATAAGTTGCCATATATGGCACCAACTTGGCGATAATTGGCTAATTTGGCGAAATTCCCACTGAAACTCACTAATTTTTTATAATCGAGTTCACCGAAATTTAATTTAAACTCCGTGCATTTAAGGGTTTTTTTTTCTTTTAAATCTATGTGTCAGAATTTAAAGCGTAATGTACGAAAATGTACGTCTTTACATCTTCAATCCGATGCTACTAATAAAATAACCGCCGCTAGACGTCGCTGTACTATCTGAGCTCCTAACTGCCCGATTTTAATGTGCTTTACATAGCCGAATACAAAATTAGGTACTTTTCCAATTTTAGGTGGCCTTGGCGAAATAGAGAAAACTATATATACCTTGATATCTTTCTAGTACATTTATAAATATAGCTGAACTTTTTGGCAGGTGCCCAAGAGTAGACTACAAATTTCTGCACGGAAAAATCCTTAGTGAAAGAAAGAGGACTTTGTCGCTATTAATTTTCATTTTGTTCCGTTTGCGCAGAGATGCGTAACTGCTTTCTTCCATTTAGGTTACGTTTCGGGAATGATGAGTCTTTAAGTATTGTATCTTTTGAAATGAGATTTTTAGCATTTTTTGCTTTAACTGTTATGATAAAATTTTTGGGATTTCCGTTTAAATGTGGATTTTTAAAATAAGAACATAAAATGAATTAAAGTGTTTTATTAATGTTTACAACTTGTTTCCTGTAAATAAGTTTTAATAAAAGGTACCATAGGTTTCTAACACCTTTTTCTTCTTTGAAAAATAGGAAAAAGAAGAGAGTCGATCCATTTTGATTATATTCTTATTTTCGTTATGGTTTCAGCAAAAGGTGATTTTTTTTTAACCTACATCTAAAAAAAGGAGGTGCCTTTAACCGATGTCAAACAATTTTTTCTTTAAATATATGTCCACAAAATGTATCTTTTGAACTGATACTCCAATTAATTCTTTTATTGTTGGATAGTTCATGTTTTATCCGCTGTCACGAATATATTTTATCTCGATCCAAAAAGGGTACTGTGTTCAAAAAGTATGCAGAATGCTTCATTTAACATACATCTGTAGTAGATATCGTCTTCAAACTTTACCAAACATTTTTACGACTTCTATAAACATCTGGCAATAGTCAGGAATTTATTTCATTTTATCGTGTGAAAGTAAATTTGTTTTTAATAAGATAAGAATTTTCACTCTGTTGACTTTCTGGAATGGCGAATATTATTCAGAAAAGAACATGCATTAAATTTTGGTTTTGTAAAGAAATTTCTGCAACAAAAGCATTTGAAATGTTTCAAAAAGCTTTTAAAGACGACAGTTTATCAAGAACAACAGTATTTGATTGGTATAAAAAGCTTAAAGATGGTGGTGAATCCGTTGTAGAAGATCCGCGATCGGGTAGACCATCCACTTCATTTAATGATCAAAATCGTCGTGATAATGATCATCGTTTAGCAATAACAGACATTATTGAAAAAGTTTCTATAGCATTTGGTACCTGTCAAGCAATTTTAAAAGATCATTAAGGGTTTCGACACATTGCTTTCCGAGTTGTTCCAAGAACTTTGAACTTGCTCCAAAAATAACAATGTGCTCATCTGGCCCGAGAGGTGCTTTCTCAAGGTGATTCCTTTCTAAAACGTATTATTACCGTGATGAAACTTGAATAGATGTTTTTGATACAGAAACAACTCAACAATCAAGTGAATAGCGCTCGAAAGTTGAAGCAAAACCGAAAAGACCACGCCAAAGTGGCTTAAAAATCAAGGTAACGTTGACTGTTTTCTTTGATTGTCGTGGTAGTGTATGAATTGCTACCAACTGATCAGGCAGTCAATAAAAATAATTATTTGAGTGTTTTGCGCCGTGTGCGTGAAGTAATTCATCGAAAACGGCCTCAAATGTAACGAGAAAACTCATAGTTTTTGCACCGTTGTAATGCGCCATCTCATATGGTGCAATTATTATTCGTGAGTTTTTAACCAGACATTCAACAAATACAGCTCCACAAGATCTGTATTCACCTGGTATGGCATCGCGTGACTTTTTCTTATTTCCACGGTTGAAATTATCTCTTCGTGGTCACCGTTTTGAGCACTATTAATTCCATAAAAGGACATTCTCTACGAACTCTAAAGGGGTTTCACAAAAACGACTTTAAGGCTGTTCTCAACTGCTCTGCTCAACAAGCGCAAAACGTTTTGACATATTTACAATTTCATTTTTTAACGGAAAGATATAAAATTGGAAAGCCTTACCATGGAAGCGATTTGAAATGGAACTGTTTTTTCCATTTTTTAATCAATAAATTAGCTATTGAGTTATAAGCGATTTTGATCATGTGACACGGGATTTTTCTCCCTTTATTGACTGGATTTTCTTCTTTCGTTCGTAAGTTCAGTTCAAAATGCCAATTTTGACAGTATATTCTGAAAGATCTATTGCGTTTACAAGAAAACGGAAAAAACAGTTCGATGACATAGTTTCTGAATAACAACACTATCTAGTTTTAGGTGTTTCCGAAAAAAATGAATTAAAACTTATGTCAGAAAGTTGCCCTTTGGGATCTGAGAACAGCATTAAAGCATGTTTTGATGATAGAGTAAACGTTGGCAGGAGTTTATCACAGTCGGGGGAAATTACTTTGAAGGAAATGCAATAAATTTTGACCAATAAATTGATACCTTTTGTTTTATGCCACCATTCCGTGTACTTTTTTTTTTATCACAGTTGTATTTGTTGGTCTGTGTGCTTTCTTGTATTTTTTTTTTTTTTTTTTTTTTTTTTTTTACTTGCTGCGCTTAAGCTTTCGTAAAAATGGACCAATTGGCATGAAATTTTTAAGTATACGGTACTACTTTACGTTTGAAAAACAGCTATCCGTATCTCAGCTATATGTAGCTGGCAATATTTTTATTAACCGTTGTTTTTAAGTCTGATTTAAGTTTTATGCATATTATGCATATTAACAAAAAACTATTTTCAACCAATAATATCTTTCAAAATTTGGAACAGAAATTTACTGAAGTAAATTTTAAAAATATAAAGTCTTTTTTTCTGTCAAAAATTTTGTTTAACGAAATTTTGGATTAAAAGACTCTTTGGTAAACATGAGAAAAAAAATTAAATAAATAAATAAAAATGCAAAAGAAAAAAAGAAATACTTTAGCGTTTTTATCTAAAGATATTTTTTTCGATACTTCTTCTATACCATGGTTTTTCCAAACTATCGTACACATTACTGGTATTGGTACGCGATCTTCAAATAAGCTATAAATAAGCTACAAATAAGCGCATCTCCTATTCTGAAAAGAGATGAATTAAAAAAAAGTTTTCGTTTGTTTCCACACAATAAATTTCTTAGCACGTGATAATACGAAATCTTTCAGAAAAAAAAAAATGATGACCTTTCGCTGTGGATTTCTTAAATAGAGGAACAATTTGATAATTTTTTTCCTTATATAAGATTATAAGGGGAGAATGAAATAATAAAAGTATTTAGATCTTAAATTGATGTGTGTTTTTGATGTAAATGAATAATGCGAATGCCCTATAGCAGATTTCTATAACAATTTTACATCAAACTTAACAACAGATTTTTTTTTTTTTTAAATCAGAAATCTATTTCATTGAAAATACTATGCCGACTAACAAGAAAAAAAAATGTATTATGACTGTGATGGAATTGTGAGAACAATGTGGAATTTACGGAGTTCTGCATTTTGAGGTGAATTCTACAATAGAATGTAAAATTTCTGCTTGTAATTAATAAAATGTATTTGTATGTCAGAATGCACTTTCTTTTCTGCTTTATTTGAAAACAATATCCACGAATAAATTACATAATAAATCTATAACAAAATATACTTAACCGGACGTTCAAGCTGCGCGTGGTTAGACTTGCTCTTCGAGTTAGACAAATAATGTTAATGGATCGAAGACTGTTATACATTTCATTAGACAATAGTACATATAAGCGTATAAATCATTAGTTGTTGTAGCACTATCCAAATTGCTTTATACATATATATTCTATATTACTGATACCAGGCAACTCAAACACTTTGGCGGGAAAACCCTTCGCCGCACAATAAGGGGAATTGTATAAATATAAATGCAATTTAGTGTGAAAATTCATAAAGGTCTTTTAAACAATATTACCAACGTAAATTTTGTGTCTACACTCTTTTTACATATTCAATTGAGGCAAGATATGCATTACGTTTTTAGATTAAATGCAATTAAAATGATAATGTAATGTTATCCTAATTGATGTGCATACAAATTCCCATATTGCCTAACAATTAAAAGTAAAATTTCTTAAATTCGGAGGAGAATAAAATATGTAGTGTATTTTATTATTCAATAATAATATATACAATGACGGAGTCCCGTGCATTCGCTCGCATAAATCGTTAAAAAGTCAATCAGAAAAAACGACGTTAATCACATCAACTGTGACCCAAACATAGTAAAATCCCTCCTATTTTAAGAATGAGAATGT
The DNA here is from genome assembly GCA_963932465.1 of Maratus speciosus. NCBI lineage: Eukaryota > Metazoa > Arthropoda > Arachnida > Araneae > Salticidae > Maratus > Maratus speciosus. Next base: position 88,535,898 of record OZ010786.1, on the reverse strand, counting down.
AGATTTTTTTGTATGCGTAACAAAAGCTTAAACTGTTTCCCTGGGAATACAGAAAAAAATTCAATCAAACCGGGGTAGCATTTAGTGCCATTTTGTTTCGTATGGTATTGTTTTAAATAGAAACATATGTTGTCATTAATAAAAACTATATCTACAATAATTACATGCAAATAACATGATTTTCTATACAATTTCGGATGTGGAGCCAGTATTAAAAGTTTGTTTGAATAGAGAGATGGGTGAATCGAAAAAAAAAAGAGTTGTTATGTTTCATTTTCTATTTAATATAAATTGTAGAAAATGTTACCACTGCATCTAATTTATTGAAATACTTATCTATAAGATGTAGCTATAAGGTATATTTATAATGTATAGCTATAAGAGATTGCTGTAAGGCATATTTATAAAATATAGCAATAAGATATAGCTATATTACACAAAAGAACTGCAAAATAAAACATGGTAACCTTTTTTTAGAATGATTTTGATATCACACGGAAAGGGTCTCATAAGTGATGTCCTTTTTAGAAAATAATTTATCATTATTATGATTTTCCTTATTTTTTCTCTTAAAATTGAAACTCCTGTATTATAGTAGATATTTTAACTCCAAATACATTTAAAGGGAGGAACTACGTCGTTTTACGAAACTTATCGCAACTTTTCTTTCACTTTTATATACAAAAAATGTGTATTATCAGATCAAAATTATTTCTATTTCGGATGCTAAAATATCGCGAGTTTATCGAAATTATTATTGGCTTATAAGCACTTTTTTTTCTTCTTATGAACATTTTTAGCACGCAGCAAGAGAATAGAAGAAATTACATTAGAAAGAATTGTATAAGTGCAACTATAACAGACAGTTCAAATTAGGGGTAAAGAGTGGTATGAGAAATTTTTAAAGTATCCAGTAATTTTATTCTTGCTTTTAAAGCTATGTATATCAAGTTTGGCTCAAATCGGTTTAACATTTTAGATTTGTATAAGGAACATACACCCAAACACTGATTTTTATGTACACAGATTCTTTTAAATGCTTCGCCGTAGTTTAGTTTTTACAGTTTGTAGATCTCTTTTTATATTGTTTAAATATCAAAATATGAATTAAAGGAACAACACATTTTGATTTGTGATTATCTTTATTATTTTTTTTCATTTGAAAACTTATCAAGATTTTTCAAACAAGATAAAACATTTTTTTCGGTAAAATATTTGTTATTTAAACTACGCAAGTAGTGTTCGTCGAATGCATATATTGATTCAACGATTGTGCAACGAAATACCGAGAAAAGTATGAAAGACGAATCTAGCATCGATCATCTTGAAAAAATACGATCCTCTAGTAACTTTTCTTCTGTTAAAATTACAAATTGCACAATCCTCCATTTTGTTTCTCTAAATTAATGATATATTGACAAATAAAAATAAAAAAGTGCATATATGGTATGAAAGTTAGAAATGCAAATAAGGTATGAAAGTGTTATTTTGCAGACACGCGTGTATGTGTGGAAAAAAATCTGCATACTGTGCATGTTTAACCCATTTATGCCAAGCGTCCCTTTTTTGTGGCGCTTCGAATTTTAATAAATTTGTGTAATTTTCTGCAATTGAAAATTGTATGAAATAATTTTCTATAAATGTCTTTATTTGTTCCCCAGAGATGACAGCATAAGATGGACATTTATATGCCTAAATGAAGGTTTTTTTTCGGTGCTTATAGATTCTTCACTTTTCAAGAGGGTGAAATGTAAAAAATAAGTTATTTGTAGTTTTTCTATCAAGGATCCAAATAAATAAGTCATAATCTTAGCTTGTAGACTTCTTTGAAATACGTATTTTTTTTTTTTTTTTATGTGAAATTATATCTTCAAGCCTATTTTTTATGCATGTTTGTAACATACAAAATATAGGGCGCTATGCAAGAATGGGTACATATTTTTATTATTCATTTAGTGGACAGTTATTTATGTAAAGTCCTGTTCAAGATGACTATGAAATAAATTGTTTTTAAGCCTCATATATGATTATTCTTAGTTTTTTATTAATAATACTTATAATGTTATTAGTCTATGTAAAGAAGTAAATATATATCAAAAACTGTTGTAAGTTTTCGTAAAAAACTCAAACAAATTTTACTTCACCCTTTCATTTTACTTCACCGTAGAGCCGCGGTAGCGGAGGCTATTTGAGATCATAGAGGGCGCAGTGTTTGCATTTTTATGTTTTTGGTTTTTAGAGTATTTTTTGGTACCCAGTGTCATTCATTTTCTATCGATTATGTGTATGTTATGAATACGGTTTTTACTATTAAACCGAAACATGTCAACATATTTTGATTTTTATCTGTGACACCTATTTAAGTAAAATAAATGTATGTTTTTATTTATAGTAAATATATATATTTTTAGTACTTTATAAAAATATTAATTATAGTATGTAATATACAACTTAAAATCTTATTTTATATAGATTTAGACAAAAGATATAATAATGCATATTATACTTTTACAAATATTATGCATATTCCCATATTTAGTACGTTTACATTTTATCAAATAAATGCAAGAAACGTTTAGTGTAATTTTCTTGGTATTTTTAAGTTCATTTGACAATATTTTAAAGTGATTTTACCAACAAGTTTGAAAAATAAAAATTCAGGCTTAAACAGGTAACTCACTTAATAATGCTAAAAGGCCTTTTTTTAATCACCATGCAGATTTTTAAGCGTAAACGTTTTAATATTGCTTCTTCTATTTACACCGGATGTTTACACTCGCAGCCAATCAAGGCTCAAAAGAACCTGTAACACAGCTTTCGGATTTTTAAAGATGATTGATTTTATGTTTGTATTTGTGAATGGATGTAAAATGACAGCAGGTACAACAACCGCATATCACCCATTTGTAAAAAGCAAGTTTGAGTGTAAGCAAGGGTCTGAACGATGCTTTAATATCCAATTTGCACCTTCCACCTGTGCAGTCTGTTAGTATGTTTGCTTAGTGCATGAGGAACGAACGCAGATGGGCTTTCTTCAACCCGCTTGGCCAACGTGGAGGAATTTGGTCGCATGCCCAACTATTTTACCCTGAATTCAAAATACAAATCACGGCTCTCAATTCCCGGTTGTCTGCGTATTCCTGGTTACAGGCAGCTATCAGAAAAAACATGAAGACATAAGATGCTAAGATTCACCGGGTCGAATTAGCTGCCATAAATTAATCAATCATCTCGGCTACGTATAACAAACGATTCCTATCTTCGGAAAGTCATTTACAGGAACATGAAGAAGAATTAGAAAGAATCAAGTGGGACCTCAAAGATTATGTGAAATAAAAAAAGTGAACAGGAGATTGATTTTGCTTGTGGACATGTACTATACATACTACAGAGGCACAAAAGATGGAAAAACAAATGGTGTAGGATTTCTGATTTATAAGAGTTGGAAGAATCACATCGTAGAACATGATAGTGTATCGCAAAGAGTCGCACGGTTAGTTTTACAAGTGTCAAGAAGATAAAAGATGCAAATTATAGAAAATTACGCACCAAAAATAAGTTACACTGATGAAGAAGTGAAAGATTTCTGCGAAGAAGTAGTTTCAATGAATAAGGTAAAATGCTACATTAAAATAGTAGTGGGAGACTGGAATGCTAGAATAGGAGAAGAAAGGAAGGCGAGTTCTCAACAGGAAATCATTGATGGAATGTATAATGACAGAGGAAACAAATTGATTAAATTTGAAGAATGTGAGCATATGTATGTCATGAATTCATTTTTCAAGAAAAAGCTGCAAAGAAAATGGACACGAAGAAGTGCAAAGAACAACAAGCAAAAGGACTACATCATGGCACACAGGAAAAGCATTTTATACAATATTCCAGTGTTCTGAATAACTTCGATACAGGAAACGAAATGCTGTTCATTGCTAAAGTGGAAGGAACGAAGCTTAACCAACATCCCAAGAAATCAGTTGATATTATACATTTACATAAACATAAATAAGAATTTCATTTGGAACTTAAAAACCATTTCAAAGTACTGTAGTCAATTTTGAAAGAGGGGTGAGATGTAAAAGTAGTGAACAAGAAACTAACCAGTACTCTACAAGAAATTGCAAAAGAGATAGTCGATAAGCAAACAAAGAAAATAACACAACAGACAATAAGGTTGACGAAGAAACGCTGATAATTTAAAACGGAGTTATAATTTATAGTTAATATAGTTAACGAATTTAAAACCCCAAAGAAATTGAAAGAGTTGAATATGCAAAATTATGTAAAACGGTAAAAAAGTGCGTTACAGAAGATATCACAAAATTTAACTGTTATCTTGCCAAAAAAGTTCTAGAAGTTTACAAATGATTAAAATAAGCTAAGCGCAAACTGTGTGTTAGAAGAAAAGGTATTATTGCACTAAAGAGGGTAGATGGAAAAACTACCAAAATCAATAATGAAATCGCAGGTATCGTCGAAAAATTCTATAACGATCTATATAAATCTGAAGATCAAAAAGAAAGCAACCTACCTCATCCGAGAAAAAAAATTGCAGAAACTGAAGAGATATAGTGGTATTTTACTACAATGGAAAGAAGGAAAACATTAAATCCGATTTGCTTACTATCAACCATTTATAGAATTTTTACCAAAATTTTAACGACAAGACTTGAGTCGGTTCTAGATTCAACTGAACCTAGAAAACAAGCAGAATTCCGAAGTGGATTTAGCACAATAGATCATATTCAAATTGTAAAAGAACACATGGAAAGAGATAAGGAATATCATTTACCTCTCTGCCTTGCCCTTATTAATTATGAAAAGCATTCAATTCTGTCTGCACATCAGCAGTAGTAAACCCTTGGGAACATCAGTGCAGACAAACCTTACATCAATATTATAAAGAAGGTTTAGAAAAAAGCATATACTAAAATAAAATGTGTTTTCATAAGAGAAAAAAACAACAACATTCTTTAAATGTTGCTTCATTTAAAGATTTAAACCGTAATGAAATAAAGCGATTAAAATGAAAAAATTGAATATATAACACTTTAAATAATAAGAAATAATAATTGAAATAATTTATATTTTCTTGTTATTCAAATAAAAATATACTGTTTTTTCTACAGAATAATCTACAACAATAAATATAATTCACACACATAGTTATATGTACAGTCGTGGAAAAAAAAAATAAACACCCCCTACTAACTCCTCAACAAATTATCGTAGACGAAAGTTACTGGCACCGAACGATTGGAAATAAAGTGTACTTTTAAATGACGTATATAAAATTTGCTTAGGGGACCATCTACATATTAAAACGAATCCAAACTTCATTTTTTTTTCAATGACAATACCCAATTTTAACGAGATATTTCAAATCTTTGGTTCAAACTATGCCTAGATACCAAATTTAAAGTTATTTGAATGACAAGTTTTTGAATTATAAACATTCAAAATTTAGTGCTTCTAATGTTAAATTACATTTTCATATTTTTACTTATAACTTCTGAAATTATGATTCTATTGTTTTAATTTTTAGTGTAGCAATAATACTAATATACCCAAACATAAATACGTTGAATTTGCAATTTTTATAATTTTCTGATATGAATTATGAATTATGAAATTAATATTAAAAAAATTATGAATTGCAACCTACAATTTTTTTGATGGATTCAGATTTATTAAGTCCTGCTTTATGGAAATCCAAAATTTCACATTTTTGTTCCAAGTAGTTTTCAAATTATGCTTAAAAAACGTCAAAATGATGGTTTAAGGGGGCCGTCTATGATAGAAGTGACTAAATATTTTGGAATTTCGTATGCTATCCTGTAATCTAACAGGCTTAATTGACTACTTAAGGTGACTACTTAAGGTTAACAATCGAGTACCGAACTTCAATTTGGATACAGCCCTTAAAATACGCTCGTTTTAAAATAATTAATTTCTCGGAAATTTTATGGTACGAATTGCATAAAAATTTGTTTCTATGCTAATTGAAGGGTGTAGAGTTCATTTATGCTGTCAGAATAGTGTACTGCTATTGAAAAAAACAAAGTTATGGTTCATTTTAATATGTAGATGGTCCCCTAAGCAAATTTTATATACATCATTTAAAAGTAGACTTTATTTTCAATCGTTTGGTACCAGTAACATTCTTCTACTATAATTTGTTGAGGAGTTAGTAGGGGGTGTTTACTTTTTTTTCCACGACTGTACATTATTTTTCAGGCTTTACATATTCTGTGTAAATATGGATTTTATAAAAAAAATTATACACTATGCTAAAACAAATCGGTTTTCATATTTAATTTTTAAAGAAATAATGCATTAAAAACTAATAAATGAAAAATTGAATATATATAATATTGAATATATATTAACTATATGTTTTCCTACCTTAGTGTACTTTCAGAGTTTATTAATGATATCCATTTTGGGGAAGGATCTTTGTTTTGTTAAACGTAAAACAATACACCTTGTGTTTCCCTCTATTCTTCTAATTCGAATGACATCCATATATCACACAAGATGGCGGCATATGTGTACTTTTGATAATTTTTTTAATAAGAAAAATAACATTGAAATCTCAACAAACACGTGTTATTCTTGCTCCGTGGACAAAGGAAAAGCGGATGTCAAACTTGGACGAAGCGTTAGACAAGGAGACGCCATTTCACCTAAGATTTTTAGTGGTGTCTTAGAAAATATTTTCAAGTAGCTGGTTTGGGGAAAAAGGGGATTACAATGAATGGGGAACACCTAAGTCATCTCCGGTTTGCTGACAACATCTTAATTTTAAGTAACAGCCCTGAAAATTTGAAATATATGTTAAAAGATTTGGCAAAAGCTAGCATTAACGTGAGATTAGAAATAATTTGGAAAAGAGTAAGGTGATGCTCAATTCATTTGTACCAAAAATGAAAATCGCCTACAACAATACTAATATTAAATAAGTGCAGATTTATGTGCACTTTGGACAGGAAATAACATCAGACATCATGAATAAAATTAACAGAAGAATAATGAATGAATGGACTGCTAATCATTGAGTTTCTAATTACATAAATTGTGGCGAATCCTTGTCCAGCGGCCATAAGAAAAAAATTGAGATAAAAGAAAATTTAGTTAACATTAATAATAAAATGATCAATGCAGTGAAGCAAAGAAACTAAATTAACAGTGATCAACTCTAAAGAGCAAATGCTAAAGATGACAACGGGGAGATGAAGTTAACCCCAATAAATTCTCTAAGTTCTAAATTTAAGAAATCTTTTACGCCAAATATCATTACAAGCTATGAAAACACTATACGATAACATTAGAACAAATGTTAATCTCACTTAATTGAGGGAATCCCATGGGCTCTAATACATTTTATTTGAAGGAATGAATCGAATACCTTACAAAAAGACAACTCTCTCTGCTGCAGAATCTAATTCCACTCTCAAATGAAGATAAACGTCACGGCTAACGTCACGATACTTAAAGAAAGAAGTGAAAACTGCCTTGAAATTTCACTAATACTGGACCCTATAAAACCCACCGAAGTTCTATCAGCGTATTTATACCAGCCAGTCAACCAAAGCAACGTAATTAGCATATCACCGCGTTAAAAAAAAAAAAAAAAAAAAAAAAAAAAATCAGATTGTGAGAGTTTTACTCCTACTTTGCGAAAGTAAAAGAAATGTCAAAACAGATGGCTCATTCATGCACAAATATTAGAAACAGGACAGGACTTTCACACCAAAAACTCAACAAACCCAACAATTCTAGAGTACCTTTCTACAAAGAGTAGCTAGTCACTACGCTACAAAATTTTCCCAAAATGTTACTTTTAATCCGTTGAAAAATAAAATGAAAGCTTCTTTCATGATGAAAAGTATTTAAAGTTATGAATTGATTTTCTTATTGATATAGGTAGGATTAATATATGCAAATTAGAAAGCAAATTTGTGAAGAAAATAATCCCAATTTTATTATTATTATTTTTTTAATTAATCTTTTCAAATTGATGATATATATACATATATTATATTCCTAGTTGGAGTAGCAACATTTGAGGTTTATTCCAACAGAGGAATAAACCTCAAATGTGTTACTCTAACTATGAATATAATTTATCCAGTTGAAAAAAAATTTCCTTATCTTTATTATGATAATATATATATATATATACCTGGAAGCCAACTGGAGTGTTTCGGATGATAAAAAAAATTATTTCCTATTGTGGGGTAAACTCCTTTATTAGATGTTACATTAAATAAGCATTATCTTGGATATGGTAATTTATTGAGGAGAATTACATTTCATGTATTTTAATCAGATAAATCGTCACTGATAAACAAGAAATTTTTTCTTGAAAAATTTTAACCGATCTAACTAACCATACCCTTAGGAATTTAGGAAATATTCACAAAAAGGTGAAGTTGGTTTCCGTTTCAGAGATATCTGTGTTTAAATATATCTCATTATGTTATTTTTTTGCTTTTAAAGTACTTTGTTTTTACAGTCTAATGACACTGAAATCGAACAAATATCTGCTACTCATAATATATCTAGGCACCAATAAGATGTGTTTCGGCCATGTGATAAATGCAGCACAGCAGCGCCACCTATTGGGCGATTTACATCAAAAGATAATCAGCATCAATTCAAATGAAGGACTATTCTAACTTTGTATACTTTTTTACAGGGATATACTTTTTACAGGGGAAGGATAAAGCAGAAATATATATATATAGATAGATAGATAGAATAATACAGGGTTCGTACATACTCCTTTAAATAAAAATCAAGGACTTTCAAGGACCAAAAAAAAATGTAAGGACCTACAAATTAAATAAACTAATAAATTAGAACGTGCATTTTTTAATAAAGGGCTTCATTTTTGTAAATACAAGTTTTAAACATTCAAATGGCCGGGAAGGTGTGTGTGTGTGGGGGGGGGGGGGATTTCAGCGTGTAGCAGTAGAAATTTAGAAAATTTTAAAACAACAAATACAGCAGATGAAAACAGTAGTCGGCTGGGCCAATCCCAAAACTTTCTTCTATCTCATACATGTTAATATTACGAAATTCACTATCAGAGTACCAACATTAAATAGCAATCTATGCCCGTCATGAGGGTTCTAAAGAAATGAAATTCCATGCATTAGTTCTTGAAATAAACTATTGCTAAAATAGAGTAAATCATGCAAAATGTGGCATAGCAGCGCCACGTGTTGAGTGATTTACACTAAAACCTAATCAGAAACAACTTGTGTTAACGTCTGACTGAATCTGAAGTTTCATGAAAATCCGTGCATTAGTTTTTGAGATAGAGCTATTGTAAAAATCGGGAAAAATGCTCACAGAAGCACCCTCTGTTGGGTGATTAACACCAAAATCTTATCAGGGAAAACTTGTGTCAATGTCTATCTGAATCTGAAGTTTGATGAAAATTCGTGCATTTGTTCTATTGCGGAAATCAGGAAAAATTCTGCATAGCAGCGTCACTTGTTTGGTGATTTACACCAAAACATATTCAGCCCCTATATTTGTCAAGGTGTACCCAAATCTGAAGTTTGATGGCTTTCATTCAAGCACGTTGTGCATAATTTCCCAGGGAGTAACAAAGCTACAAATTACAAGTGTGTAGTTCAAAATATGGTAAACAATTTTAAAAAGCTAAAGTGTCGCATGTCATTAAAGATTCATTTCTTCCACTCTCACACTGACTTTTTCCCATGTGAACGATTTCACCAACATATTTCTGCTATGAAATCTCGTTATTGATCGCAATGAAATGCATCAATGCTTGCCGATTACTGTTGGTTCATGAAGAGAGAAGATATTGGATATAAATATAAAAACAAAAATAGTTACTAATGTACTCAAATTGATACACTCAAATTGTGTTCAGCTGCGTAAAATGTGTGTAAAATATGTGGAAAATGTGTATAAAAAGTGTACAAGTATACTGCTGGTAAATTTAACATTTATGTATTATTATACATTATTGTACGATCTCCTAAATTCTGATGTGTCGTAATGACTTATAAATACATATCCTTCATTTTAAAAAAAATAAGAACCAAGTAAAAATTTCTAATATCATTTTTATTTACTCAAGAGTGTATATAACTGGATTATTAGCTTTAAATTTAAGAAAAAAATAAAAAGTCAATTTTTGTTTATCAGTGTTATAAGTAATGTCTTATTTTTTTTTTTAAATGAAATTAAAATTTTATAGTGAATGATATCCATTTTAGTTTTAAATTTACTAAATTTAAATTTCAATGCTTTTTCATTTCAAAACATCATACAAAGATGGAAAAAATTTCTATGAATTTTACTTTTAATTCAAAGCTTTTCAACCCTTTCACCTCGGGTTACAAATTTTAGTAAACAGTATAAAAGAAAAGACAAGTGTTTCTTAATATAGGAAAATATAATGTAACCGCAAACGAAAATATACAGCAACTTCTTCAGAGTTGTTTCGAAAAGCGTTCTTTATTTTTAGAAACCTGAGATACCGATATATTTTTGCGATTTAAGGGGGTCCGGGGCTCAAAATTCTATTTTTCTTTTATTTATAGAGATTTTGTTATGAATTTTTTTTTCTGAAATATGTTTTAATATAATAAGAATATTGGATGTAAAAATAATATCTGAAAAGTTTCAAATATTTTTTTAAAAAAATTTAAATTTTAAAATTTTAAATATATTTAATTTTTAATATATAACTCTGGAATATCTACTCGATTTACAAAATTTGTACACTTTTGTGTACAGAAAATGTTTCACTTTAATTTGTCTTCAGGATTTCTTAAAATATTGATTATAAATTTTATATAAAAAAATAAATAAAAAAATAAAGTTTTTTTATGAGTGAGTTTTGTATCAATTAGCATATTTTCACAATTATCACTCAAAATTTAAAATCCTGAAGACGATTTGTTGGGAATGTAGCATAAAATCTGTGATGAAAATTTAATACATATATCTTGCAAGGAATTTTAGATATATTCTTTTAAAGTTGACAAATCGTACAAAAATTCATTCTGAGATAAATGAAGTTAAAAGTTCTCGTCAGAGAGCAGCTGATGTATTGCTTCTCGAATCAAAAGGTGACATATCTCTGGATCTAATGAAGATAAAAGCATACATTTTGTGGTATTTAACGCTAAAAACTCTGTATTTTTTTTTAAGACAAGAATGTTTCTTTTGTTGCCACTAACTTTTGGAAATGTTTCCCAGTAGTTTTTATTACGTATCAGTAAGTTTTCTCAATACTCAGTTCGAATAGTAGAAATTCTCAAATAAACGTTTTCCTGTTCAACAAATATATATTTTTTTACAGATAAACACGATAAAACATGATAAATTAATAGCATTAACATTAACATTTAAATTAATATTGTTTTGTTACTCTTGCATGAATAAATTCGACTGTGCAGCTAAAAATGTTTAATTAAGAATTCAGAGCATCCAAAAAACGGATATTCTGGTTTGAGAAAAATAATTAATTAACTACAAGAACTTTCCCGAAAATCAGTGGCAACTAAAAAAAAAACTTTGTTTTTATGAAGGATTTTTTTTAATTTCGAAAGTATATTGGTTTATACGGTTTCTAAAGAAAAAGAACATTTTTCCGAATCGAGGGTAACTCCGAAGAGGCTACTATATATTTTCATTCGTGGTTATATTATATTTTCGTTGATTAAAAAAGATTTTGTTGTTGTTGTTACAATGTACTGCGCGCAGAAAAGTTTGGCAATTGCTGCATGAAAGAATTAGAATTTTCATATATTTTTAATAATTTATCTGTAAAATCATCTAAAATCTTGTAGGAATTTTTGAACAATGAAATTTTATCCTAGAAATATTTTTAAAACTAGGGGGCTCTGCCCCTACGAGCTACGCTCGCCAATCCCCGTTCAGAAAAGCCGGCTCTTAAAAATTTGATAGGCTTTAAATAGATTACGGAATACTGAATTATAAATAAAAAGAAAGTGGGGATCTCCCTGTAAACGGATTTCCATTCATTTCCCTTTTACTGAGGGATTTTAAAGCCGAATCAGCTGCTGTTAAGACATCTAATGGTTGTTTTTGTGTTTGATTAAATAAGATTAGTTAAACAGTTGAAAATCAGCTAATATAAAAATTAACTAAGTCAACAGAGTCTTTTCCTCCCGGTATTTTTTAATAACGCTATAAAAAAATTGTTTTAAATAAGACATTCTAACGGTATCGATTTAAATCTGACATAATTTTCACCGAAGTTTTCATCCTCTTTTAATTGTTTACGTGAAAATATTTTTATTGTTAGGAAGGAAAGAGATCTGTCTTAGAATTGGCCAATATAGTTAGAAAGATCATCTTGAAATATGAAGTTTCTTGTAAATATATTTTTAAATTTAAACTGTTTGGTAATGTTATTATTTGGCCATTTTAAGTAGGACGTAATTTCCTCCATTTACTGCTTTTAACACAAATTAATGAATTCATTATTTTAAACTTTTCTTTCTTTTTTAATATTCACGTGTGAATGCAATTTTAATGACGTAATTTTCAATATTTTTCTGCGTTTAACACGTAATTATTTAATTCTAATTTGAAAGGGTTTTTTTCTGTTTGTAATAGTCATGTGTAAATAAATTTTGAATTGAAAGAAAATATTTTTATTTGTGCCGTTTTTACAATTGGCAACAATTTAAAGTAATAACCTTTTCTAAAATATGAAAAAAAAATATCTCTTGACACTCTGAAAATTTGAACAAAAACTTTTAAAAAACCTCAAAAAATGAGTCAAATTAAAACAATAAATTTAGTCTGCATACCAGAAAGTTGTATCCTTAGAAAAAATGATTAAATTCCTATGTATAGTTTTTGTTCCTATAAAACTTTTTAAATGGAAAGATTTTGACCAACTTCAACATTAAATAGCACTTAATAATTATTCGATTTAAAAACTATACTTCAGTGTGTTGCTCAAACTTTTCTCTATAATACTACCAATTTTCATATGTTTTAATGCTGTAGCGAAGAACACAAAAAAATCATTTACGGCAGCGGCGGTGACAGCGTTAGTTATTTTTTTTTTAGCTTGTTATTTGCTAGTGCCACTACTATCAGGGGAGGGGTAGACCGTTAGACTAGAAGCTCGGGATATGGCATGGTTACTTTTACTGGTTACTTTTAAGATGTAAATGGAAAGTTTTGGAAAGCTTTTTTGCTAAGAACGGTTTCTAAAAAAATTCAAATTTCAAATGAAAACTGAAATGAGCGTAAAAGCTTCAAAATTTATTCTAAATTATCATTTATTTAGAATTAGTTTTAGTTATTCTCATTAAAGTCTCATCTTCGCCTAATGCAGTATAATAATGAAGTTCAGTCAAATTGTGGCTTAATTAGCAATTATTGAATTATTCGTAGCAGTATAATTTCTTCTAATAAAAATAGGTACACAAATATCACTTGTCATATTTCAACTATTACGCGAGCAAAGCACGGGTTTTTCTAGCTGTTTATATTTGCATAAGATATAAATATTTTAACTCTTAGCATAAGAAGATATCCAAAACTTCCGACTTCCGACATTATCGTACTTTGTACCCAATGCGAAAGAAATTATTCCCACTGAAGACGTGTACAATTCAGTTGATGCATTAATAGTATCTTCACGCTCCGCATCTCATACCTTTTTAAGATATCTCAGCACAGGTTTTGTGTCAGATAAAGGTAAATCAACATCCTGGAAAGCATTCTGCGCAACATCAGGGCATATCCTACTGTTTTTAAGTTCATTAGAAATCCAAGATCTTATTCCTAATGAAGTTATGGTACCCCTGGAATATTTTACCTGCCAAAGCTATCAGGTGAAAATAAATTTGTGAGCTGCATGTATTGCGGTTGCGCATATATAAACAAAAAACAGGTGAGTTTGGAAAAATTACCGCCAACAAGGGGATCATTCATATCTGAATTCACATTGGCCAATTTTCAATTAATCATAACTTATTAATTTTTAAACATACAGGTCTGTAGTTTTTTGTAATGATCTTGTTGAAACAGGAAGAAAAAATTCCTAATTAATCCATTTTTTTTCCACAGAGCTTATATAAAAATTTAAAAAGTATAACTTAAAAAAATTAATGGCAGGATCATTTTATTAACATAATCTTATTTCTTACTTTCTTTTTTAAACACTAGGGGGCTCGGCCCCCTACGAGCTACGCTCGCCAACCCCCGTCCAGACACCGCAGACTCTAAATGCACGCTAACTTGATCGGCTTTAAAAAGATTTCGAAAGATTGAATTATAATTTAAAAAACAGTGGTGATCTCCCTATAAACAGATTTCTATTCATTTCTCTTTGTTTGGGGAATTTAACGCCAAATCCGCTGCGGTACTACTTGACAACCCCGTCGACCAATTTCGCCAAATTATATAAAACGCCAAACCATTCGCCAAATTATACAAATTGACATAATTCTTATTTTAAATAATGAAAGAACAAATAAATTAGTACAACATTAATAAAAGTACAAATAAAACGTCGAAATAAAAATATCTTGATGACGTAGACACGTGTAACAACATTTCAAAATAAGCTAACATAAAAGGAATTAAGTAAACAGAGTCTTTGTCTCCTGGTATTTTTTAACAAAGTGAAAAGAAAGTTCTTTTAAATGAAACATTTTAAATTAATCCTTTTTAATCTGACGTAATTTTGACAAAACTATTCTTTCTCTTTTTAATATTCACGTGAAAATACTTGTGTTAGAAGTGAAATATTATTTGCGCTTTCCTAACAAAAATAGTTGAAAAGTATCCTCTCAAAATATCAAATAAATGTCTAGCGCAATTTCTAAATTTAAACCGTTTTGCAATATTATTTTGTGTTCATTTTATGTAATAACTGTAATGTGACGTAAATATGACGTAATTTCTCCTAATTCAGACTTTTAACGCATGTTAATAAATTTATTATTTTGCAAATTCCTTTCTCTCTTAAAATTCACGTGTAATTATAGTTTTTATGACGTAATTTTTAATAAGTTCCTGATTTTTGTACATAATTATTTAATTCTAATTCCAAATGTTTTTTCTGTTTATAATAGTCACGTGTAAATAAATTTTTAATTTATTTACACGTATAAATATTTTTTTTTTGAAGCAAACAGTATTGTTTCCGCTGTTTATACAGTTGGCAACAGTTTAAATTAATATCCCTTTCTAAAATCTGTAAAAAATATCTCTAGAAATGCTGAAAATTTGAATTTAAAATAGAAATAAAACCTCAAAAAATGAGTCAAATTAAAAAAAGAATTACAGTCTGCACACCGGGAACTTCAAACGTATAAAATGATCTAAAAATGATTAAATTCCCATGAATAGTTTTTGCTCCTATAAAACTTTTTTAGTGGAACGATTTTGTCCAACTTTAGCATTAAATATCTCTTAAAATAATTCTTTGATTTGAAAATTGTCTGCATCAGCGTATTTATCAAACATTTCTGTATAATACTACCGATTTTCATATTTTTGTATGCATTATTTTTCTTAATATTAACGAAGAAAGACCTCCCGTCACAAAAAATTCAAAACCGGCGGCGGCGGCGGTGACAGCGGTAGTTACTTTTTTTTAGAATAGAGAGACTTTTGCAATTTAAATTGACTACTTATATCCAATAGGTAAAAAATTAAAACCCCCTCTTTAACCTTCTTGAGAGATTCTGTATTTTTCAAATTATTAAATTTTTGGTTATCACCTGGTTGTAAGTTGTTTTTACTTGTGTAATTTGTGATATGAGAAACAAAATGGAGAATGATTTTCTTTAGTTTTTTCTGCATTCAGATAAAACGGATTTAATGCTTTCTGACGATACAGTTTTAGGTACTGATATGATTTTTTTTTCCCTTTCACCAGAGCTCTTCTAACATTTTATTCGCTTTTATGGAGATGATCTGATTGCACTCACTCAGTTTCCATAGTAACAACATATAGGAAACTGAAATGAGATTTATACGCCCTTCATAATTCCAAATGTTATTTTATTTGTCAAGATATGTATTAAAAAGATATTCTATGCTTTTTACAATTTAATAAGATATAAATAAAATAGAAAATCGATGTGTTACTTACCATTGCGTGATATGAGGAATATTTTGAAAAAAAAAAGTGCTTGAAGTAAAAGACTTAGATATTTTGATGGAAAATATAGAATGCATTAGACATGTTTTAGATATTACAAAATGCGTTCGTTTGGTCATTATAAACTAAAGTGAAAACTTTTAAATTTAAAGTTAAAGCTGTCTTAAGGTAACTGGTAATTTTCAAAATGGCGAAGTCTGACTGAAATTTTCAATTATTTCACCAAGGGTCAATATCTGAGAAACGGACAATTTCATTCCAAAATTTTTATTATTTTTTTAAATTAATGTACCAACTACCACATATAATTATATACACTATATGGCCAAAGGTGACCGGTCACTTGCAATTTTAGACGTTTTGTTAAATATCTAGAAAAATACATGAGGAATTAACCTGAAACTGTAGGTGTGTAAACAGTATAGTATAAGTCATATATTTCCGCGAAGACTTTTTCCCGAAACCCCATAGGGGACCGCCCCACCAGTGGCCGAGAGGTTCTGCTCTCGAAGCTGGTAGACGGGAGATGCAGGGTTCTATCCCAGTTGCGCCCGTCGGCCTAATCGTTCGGAGTTTTCGTGGTTTTCTTCGAACCTTAGTTCTCCAAGTGTTAATACGGGTTAGGTTCCCTTAGAAAGACCTCTACGGAAGGCACTCCCACCCCTTAGGGCCGATATCCCACGTGCTGATAATTGGCCGACATAAATACAACCAACCAACAGCCATAGGGGCCGTCAACAAATTGGAAAAGAACGAATATCCTTTGGATAACCCTGTAAAAACTAATGTAGCAAAAGCGTTCAAACTCGAGATTAATTAATAAGTGGATTATTGGAATATACTGTGTTCATTTTTATGACGATAGCATGTATACTCGTAGAGAAATTAAGGTTTTTATAAAAACAGTCCCAAATTTCGCCAAGTTTTTTGCTTATAATATGCAGAGTTCTTAATATAAAAAGAAGTTCTTTTCAGAAAATATGACAAACAACATTATACACAATACCCTGCAATCAGAGTGAATAAATAATAAAAATTGTATTAAAAATTAGTAGGTTTACTAAATAATGATTCACTGCGCATGCTCGAACGTAATCAAAATATAATTTGCATAATGTGTTAGCTAAATGTATAGAGCAACTTTTGTGAAAGTCTCAAAAACATAGTTTGAAAAATCTGATGATAATCGGTTATAGAATAAGTTCAAAATCCGTTATTCTCAAAAGGAAGCAAAAACATGAGGGGCCTTATCCAAATACAGTAATACGTGCAATATTGCTTATGCTATATTGGCACTAATCAATGGATAGATGGATACAACCCCTCAGCTTTTTGCTTCATTTTGGGAACAATGGATTTTGAGCTTGTTCTATAAACGATTATTATCAGACTGTTCAAACTATGTTTTTGGGACTTTTACATCCAATTTTTATTATTTTTTAGTTCTGATTGCAGAGTATTGCGTACAATGTTGTTCTTCATTTTTTATGAAAAGAACTTTTTTTATATTAAGAACTCTGCAAATTATAAGCAAAAAACTTGGCGAAATTTGGGACTGTTTTTATAAAAACCTTAATTTCTCTACGAATATACATGCTATCCTCATAAAGATGAGCACAGTATATTCCAATAAGCCACTTATTAATAATCTCGAGTTTGAACGCTTTTGCTACATTAGTTTTTACAGGGTTATTCAAAAAATATTCGTTCTATTTCAATTTGTTGGCGGTCCCCTATGGGGTTTCGGGAAAAAATCTTCGCGGAAATATATGACCTATACTAAACTGCTTACATACTTGCATTTTGAGGTTAATTCCTTATGTATTGTTCTAGATATTTAACAAAACGTCTAAAATCGCAAGTGACCGGTCACATTTGGCCATATAGTGTACTATGATTCATGTTTTGCTATTTAAATGCTGTAGTATTTTGAAATCAATGATGTATATTTTATGCGTAGAATAAACTTTTATGAAAGAAAGTGTCTGTTAACCCTTTGGGACGAGCGTCACGTATACGTGCCGCATAAGTGCTCAGAATCCTTGATTATTCTCACCAGTAAATTTTAATTGTAAATTTTGCCTTATTTAATCCGAGCATTTTCCCGATTCCATTAGGCAAAAATTTCTGTTTTTAAAAACCGGTAACAAAAGATTAAAAATTCTGTAAAAGATGCTCGTCCCGAAGGGGTTAACATCATAATCAGTATAATAATTGTGACTGGGATGATGGGGACTGTAGAGAATTCGAAGAAAGAAATTCTTGAATTTTTCTTATTTTTATTCACAACACAAAAAACAAATCTTGACATTCAGAAATACTTCACATAAAATGAAATATACAGTTCTGGTTTCAAAATCAAATTTCACTAGTTAAAAATAACACTCTAAGTAGTATGCTTTCATCACATGAAAGCCTTAAATTACATTATAAAATATATCCCCTGCGTATTTGGGTGCAGATGAATTAAATAGTATAAAGAAGACAATAATGCAACAGGAGTACCATGCTCCATGCTACACTCTCAGAAAACCAAACATCAACTAACTGATGATGTCATAATTATCACTACAACACAGCACAGAATGTATAGTGCTGCCATCTGTTAACAAACAGAATAACTAAAATCTTAAATTTGATTCCTAATCAGCTTAACACTGAACATACTCCCACCCATCAAGAAGCTATTCTTGATGCAAAGGAAGTAAACAAAGTTTTACAATAGGTCTTTTAATAATACCCCAGCGGTTTTAACAGTCACTACACGGACTATACCATCCTTACCTGGATGAATGGGGACGCTTATATCTACCCCCTGTATATCTGCCCCCCATACGTCATTTTGACGTCACAGATAGAAGGGGGCACATATCCAGTGCTGCAGAATTTCACTGTCGTCGAAGGGTGTATATCCGACCCCTGTATATATGCCCCCATAGCAGATGGGGGCACATATCCAATACAGAGCATTTTATTTTCGTCGATAGCTGTATATCCACCCCCTGTATATTTGCCCCCATACGACGTCACAGCTGAAGGGGACACATATCCAGTCCTAGAGAATTTTCCTTTCGTCGAAGGGTGTATATCCAACCCCTGTATATATGCCCCCATACGTAATTTTGACGTCACAGCAGAAGGGGACACATATCAAGGGGGCAGATATCCAATACTAGGACTTTTACTTTTGGAGAGAGATTTGGATATCCGACCCCTGTATATCTGCCCCAATACGTCATTTTGACGTCAGAGCAAAGGGGATACATATCAAGGGGTCAGATATCCAATGCTAAGGCTTTTACTTTTGGTGAGAGAGTTGGATATCCGACCCCTGTATATATGCCCCCAAACGTCATGTTGATGTCACAGCAGAGGGGTCACATATTCGATGCTATAAGAATATTTTTAGGTTCGTCGACAGCTGATTATCCGACCCCTGTATATGTGTCCCCCCCCCTTTTTACGTGCATATTTTGATGTTGCTAGTATACGACCTTGAAGAAATATTAGGAAAGATTTAGTGTGTAATATAAAAAATAATATCTCGCTTATTTTGCATACTCGGCTTTCAAGGACATACTATGCCGAAACAGGACCGTAGACAGAGACAGCCGGCCCCGTTAATAATTCGAATGCCACCACAAGTATGATAAAGAAATATCTGCTAAGACGAAAACTTAATTTATCAGTAAAGAATTCCGTTTTACACAGGTTGTATAATTGCATGGTATTTTTTGGCAAGAACATGATTTTTCCCGTTTAAAGTGAGATTCCGTTACAGACAGGCTTTACTCTATTAGAAAATAAATTTGTGGGCAAGTTTTTTTTCTAACGTCTATAAATTTGCTTACAATTATTATTATTATTATTATTATTTTTTTTTTTTTTTTTTTTTTTTTTTTTTTTTTACAGCATTACTGTTTATTATAACACTTTTCATCTAAAGATTTTAAATAGAAATATAAAATATTAAAATATAGGCAAACCATTTTCGAATTTCTTGTAGCAACTCACTGTAGAAGGGATGTAAATCCCTTCTTTTCCCCTTCGGTAATCTATTATTTATATGATTAATCCAATTATCATGAAATTCAAATGTATTATTTGTGAGATACAGATATTTGTTGTTGTCAAATAAAAATTGCAAGCAATATAATTTTTTTTTCGGAAACGTTATTGTGTTAGCTCTGCTTCTGAATAATAATAATAATGTATTATTATTATTATTATTTAAATAAAAAAAATGTGATTCTTATATTGTTTATTTATGTGAGCTGGAAACATTCTATTGTGAACAAACTATTGTAATGCATCCAAGACCTTCTAGGGATAAATTTTGGTTAATGGTATGGGTTTCAAAGTCAAAGAATTTGAGATCTGAGTTTCAGCACGCAAGTAAAGAAAAAAATCTTGATTATAATTCCGAAAAAAAAAAAAATGAGATTGCGTAATGTATCTTAAAATTTCATTCAGGAGGTTATACAGTTGTCAGGTTTTTTTTCCAAAACATGTGTCATAATCTATGTTTTTATGCTTTAATTAATAAAACTATTATTAGTACTAAAAGATTAAATCACCAAATTAGTTATTTTATCAGTTAGTAATATCATTATGTATGTTGAAATTTTGTAATAATTATGTAAACCTATATTAAATACTGCAGACATTTATATTTATTAAAATTATTAATAACTTAATTTAATATAAAATTGTTAATACTATTTAAATTAATAGTTATTAAACAATAATTTCTCTAGTTAGAACATTACACATTTTACGTTTTGATTAATAAAATTATAATTAATATAATTACAGAAATAAATAAAACTTCACGTAAGTAATTTCATCCATTAACACAAATAACAAATCAAACAAATATCATGGCAAGAATTTTTGCATTTCAACTTATAAAAATTACTGTTAACACCATAAATGAAAACTTACACGCAGGTATATGCTTGCTAATCTAAACAAATTATGAAAATGGGTGGAAACCATTAAATTATGCACACAATGTAAATATGAGAATGACCAATTTTATATCTGAAGTTATATTTGAAATCCACAAAATAGCAGCATTAGATTTAAATATCTTTTTTAAATTGAATGATTTTTACGCCAGATAAGAACTTGCTTTTTACAAACTTATCATATTTAATTTTTTATAAACGTAATCATTTAAGCTAAAACATGTATTTAAAGCATTTTTTGGTTATTCATTAAGGCAAAATATCCATAGAAACTTTACCACTTTATATTTCAATGCTTTTTTATACCGTTTTAAAAAATTTTAAACACGATTTAATCATTAATTTTAATTGTCTGATTAAAATCGTTGACATTCTTATTAAAAATATTAAAATCAAATTTGGAGTTTATTTTTATTTTTTTAGTTGTACTGGTTGCTTTTCCAGTATGAAAAAATACTTTTTTTTTTTCTATTTGAGGGGTTTTTTTTTTTTTTTTCAGATATAAAAAAATTAATCTAGTATGAAAGTATTATAAAAATATAAGTATTTTATAAATTAAAAATTTATTAAATTTAATAATATTTTAATACGAGTTTATATATATTTTATTATTTATAATATTTTGTCTTTGAATGTTGCACTCTGAGTTAAATACAAAAAAATATCTTTCAAATATTTTACATAATGAATACTTTTATCTTTCAAAGCATCCCGAAAAACCTGTGTTTTTTATTTTCATGAATTTATTTAATTTGTGTATATATAGTCGGTTTCCCCCACAAATTTCAAAAGGTAATATTTATGAACTCTTTATCGCCTTATTTAATTGCAAAGTTACTGCTATTAAATAAGACAATTTTTAGATATTGAATTAGTGGTAATGTGTCGGCTCACGGTCTTCAGATTAACCCCTTAACTGTCGCATTAAATTACAGTTTAAAAATTCAAATTGCTTATTGGCACCTTTTTTTTTTTTTTTGAAAAAGAAATATTCACATTATTTAATAGCAGGTGAAATGATACCATAATAAAACCAATTACACTATTTTATAAAACTGGTGGGGATTAAACAAACTGAATAAAAGACACAGCCCGTGAATATCACGGGCGCGAGAATTAAGACGTTAAAGACACCTTAGGAGCTACTACAAGCAAATGTGTAGAAATCTTATATATTTAGCAAAATTTTCGTCTCAAAATGTCCATAATGGACAGAACTTTAGCACATTAAGTTTCACAGAAAGCATATTGTTTACATAAGTATTGTACTGATTGATGAGTTTAGACATTAAATTTTTACGTAATTAATGAAAATGTGCATCAACAAATTTTTCAGAAGGACATGTTTTTAAAAAATGGAACATATAAGTTAAAGTTTTTTTTTAATTATTTTAATTAATTTGCCTTTTAAAGTTTTGTATGTAACGGTTTGCACAAAATAAAATCTAAAACTGAATACAGTAGAGCGCCGATTATCCGAACAAGCTGGGACCGACCCTGGTTCGGATAAGCAAAAGTTCGGATAAATGGACAGATAATTTAAGGAATGTTTCTGACTTTACTAAAACCTTCATACCTTATCTAAGCTTAAGTCTGGCAGCACAAGTTAGTGCTGGCACGTTTATTTATTTTTATTTTTTTTTTATATGTTTACCATTAAATTTTTTTCTTTCCATATCATTTTCTCTCAACTCCAGAGATTATAATTTAAGCAAAAAAGCTTTTGATTGTTGCTTACTTAAACGAAGAAATTCTTTTCGATGCTGCCCTATTTCTAATTCTTCTTAAATACGTTAATTGAATACGATCAACGTTCTTCTGCCGTTCGAGCCATTTCATAGCTGTTTCCAAATATTCAAATGCTTCATTATGTGATGGACCTTGGTTATTTCCAGAGCATTCGTTTTCATTATCTACAATTTCTTTTTCCTCATGAATCTCATCCACAATCTCATCATCTTTTAAAATCTGATATCCAGGGTTATGTACTACTTCACTATCTAAGCACTCGTTAATTTCATTTTCTTCATACCTTCTTCCCATTTCCTTTATTGTTTTACACTCCTCATTTCCTGATCCACTATCAGCTTTTTCTTCATTTAAAATTTTATTTCAAGCCAATGGATAAGTGGGAGTTCGGTTACAAATTTTTTTGGGGAGAAATAGGCTGTTCAGATGACTGTAAGTTCGGTTAAAAACATTTTTGAGAGAAATAGGCTGTTCGGATAGTTGGAAGTTCGGTTGATTGGAGTTCCGATAATCGGCGCTCTTCTGTACATGGATTAAAATCAACAGATTATAATCATATATATATATATATATATTGTTTCCCGTGAAAATTCACTAGACTATTTAAAAAAAGAGTTGTATACTGTAGAGATCATATTACCTTAAAATGAGTAGATTCATATTTCAAAAAGATTGATATATATGTATATGTAATTTAAATATTTCTGATTATAAAAGAAAATTAAGCATTTTTTTGTTAGCAACAAAATCTTATTATCTTGAAATTTTAAGAGACTAGAGCTGTTTAATCACCAAAATATTGATTTTTCAAAAAATTATATATGAAAGAACATTATAGTAGTTTGTTGCATTTTAAAACATTTTGCATAGAAATATTTCTAGTTTTACGTAAGTTATGACTAAAAAAATGCGTCCACCATTTTACTGCAAACAATGATTTAAAAGACACTTTTAAAGATATTTTTCTCAGAAAGATAAAAACCATTTTTTTTTTTGTTAATTGCGCACAAAAGATGCATTTTAGATTAGTTAATATTTTTGCATGCAATCTTTAAGAATTTAGATATTATATCTACAACTTAAGATTGGATTTTAATTTGTACATAATTTAGTAAAATTTCTATTTAAAAATTATTGTTGAAAATATTGTACCCATTAAGATTATCTGTTTTTGTGCCTAGAATTACAAACGAACTTTGGTTCAGTTTTAATATAATTCTTGCGTTGCAGGTTTTATAGCGAGAACATAGCCAATAGTATTCATTTAGATTTTTTTTATCTTGCTGAAATTTAGAACTGAACATTGGCACTATGCGACTCCTATATCATCCTTTACATTTCCCACTCTAAATGATTTTCGGGCTCAGGTTCTTTCCTAACGGAAGTGCTTGATTGAGTACTTGATTGATGAGTTTTCGGAGAATCCGGAATGTACGGTTTTGATTATCGCTTTCTTTTTGGTATACATCATTAATTTTCCATTTCCTCACACTGGTTTGATGGAACGTTTATTGATCTATTGGTTATTGATCAGTAAAGGCTTAGAAAAGATTATAACAAAAACCAAGGTTGCCAACAATTAATTTTTGATGTCTTTTAACTATCGCTCGGTTTTTATTGCGCATAGAAAAAGATAATATAATCTGGACAACATGGAGATTCAAAAAAGAAGTAAAAAGAGACATAGAGAGTTACAAGATAAGTTGTCTGTAATCTAGCGCCGGTAATTCATATATATATATATATAAATAATTCAGAGACATAAAACTCAAAAGAGAAGAAAAGTTAGAATTTTTTTTTTTTTTTTTTTCGAAAAAGGGCTACAAACTTTGTAATATTTTCTTAAAATAAAAAATCTTCATAAAAAAGACTAAATTCAGGGGATCACCACATTTTCAGAAGATATGCCTAAGCAAATCCTAAAAAAAAAAAAAAAAAAAAAATATTTAAGATTATTTATTTCACTTAAATTATGATTTTGACATTTGTTAAACAATATTATTCTTCGTATTATTGTTGTTTATTAAGTTTATTTTAATTTAATGTCAAATCATTTAAATCTAAAAGTTAGGCGTATCTGAAGTTTTTTAAGGTTTTCATATAAAAATATATATCGGTAAATAAGTTATATTTTAATCAGAAAAAGAAAAGTTAAGAAGAAAAATTACTAAAAAGACAAAGATTTTATAGGGGAAATGAAGTTTGATTAACTTTGTCAAGTTAACTTATGTTATTTTTTATGTAATAAAAGAAAATTTAGAAATAATTCCATTAAGAGAAAAAGTGCAAAATGCAATGAATTTTATATATAAATAAAAAAAAGAAATTACTTTGTTATTTTTTTCAAATTCTGGATTAATCTTTATAATAAATGTACAGTCGTAAAAAAAAAATAAATAAATAAATAAATAAATAAATAAAATAAATAAAAATAAAAATAAAATAAACAGCCCCCACAAATTAAGCAATAAATTATCATAGCAGAAAGTTGTTGGTGCCAAACTATCGGAAATAAAGTCTACTGTTAAATAATGTATATAAATTTTGCTTAGAGGGCAATATGTATGTATATGAAAACAAACTCAATCTTTGTTTTTTTTTTTTTTTTTTTTTTTTTTTTAAGCAAGTCATAATTTTGACACCATAAATAAATTCTACACCACTTAATTAGTCTAAAAACGAATTTTCATGGAATTCGCACTATAGTTTCAGGGAAATTATTTATTTTAAAATGAGCATATTTGGAAGGCTGTATCAAAATTTTAAATTACACATAATACAAGAGTAATAATAATAATAATAATAATAACACACGTATACAAAAATGAAATTTTTAATATGAACACCCAAAATTGACATTATATTTGTATTAATTAAAAAACTGCCCTAGAATACCAAACACAAAGTCAATGCTAAATTCATTTTTAACACTTTCCAACAAAGTTGAAAAGTATTTATGCATTCGGTTTGTCTGGTCGTCTGTACGCGCTCTAACTCCCGTAAATATACTCGGATCGTTCTGAAATTTTTGTATGTTAGTGACCTCTACCATAGCACGAACCCTATTTCAAGTGAAGTTTGTAGCATGTTTAGTTCATTTACAGAAACAGTCAAAAGTTTTCGGTTACATTACGGCCTATGGGAAAAAATCGTTTAAAATGATTTTCAATGATGTTACATGCTTTCAAACATATTAAAATTGATATGCATTTATAAAATGCACTAAAATATGCATTCCTCAGAATATGCGGTGCAAAGAATAATTATAATAATAATTTACAGGGCCACACAAAATATCTCCGTTACATAATGATATACGGGTGGAGGGAATTTTTTCCGGCATATTTTAATTATGTTAAATTATTTCATGTGTAATGAAATTGATATACGTCGCTGAAGTTTACTACTACTTATTTCATGTATAATAAGAAGTGCATAGCACTTACAGGGACGCAAAAAATATTTCAGATACGATATTGTATCCGAAGTACTGTACGGTAGCAATGATTGCTGGAAATGCATTTTTAATTATGTTATGTGCTTTTATGTTTCACTATATTTATGCATTGTATATGGTGTGTATAAATGCTGTAATTCATATACAGGGCTACACAAAAGATTTCGTAATGGTTACTGAGTATGATTGTAAATTGCTTAAAGGTGGTTTTTAAATGGGTTATGCATTTTTACGCTGAACTGCATTTTGTTTACTAAGAAATGTTTGTAGAACATAGATAAAATTATATACAGGGTCACGCAAAGAATTGGATACATGACCGTCTATAAATGATAATTTCTGGAAATGTGATTCCAGTAGTTTTAAGAGTGTTTTACTTTGAATTAAACTTTAGCTAAATAGTGGCGTGTAATAAAGGTACTAGGTTAACTATAGGGTTGTACAAAAGTATACAAGTATGTTTCTATCTATTAGTATAAATTGCTGAAAGAGAAATTTCAACCTGTATTCGTTTTCTTGCTAAACTAAATTTCCCCATTATATAGCATATATATCAACCTGCAAATCAAATACAGAGCTGTTCAAAAGAATTGGAATACATATTTGCTATGGATGGTAACTGCTGAAATCAGTTTTTCAAATGTTTTATGCGTTTTCTAAAATGTTTACTTAGTCCTCTTATATACCTTATTTCCCTAAATAATGAAGTTTTGTTAAAGCATTCAGGAAGTGTTGGAAAGTGTTTCATAATCTATGCTTAACGCATGATTTTTCTTACTTGTTATAGTTGTAAACAAAACTGCACTTCCTGTAGTTTCTTTTAATTTTAACTCTAAAACCACTTAATGAAATGAGCTGCAATTTTGGATTCGGATATTTGAAGCTCCTAATAAGCTTTTTCTCTTAATTTTTTCAAATGTTACATAGTATAATATTTTTTATCATATTTTTAAAAATATTTTATGTATTCCGTAATTAATATTCGAAAAAAAATATATGTACCATAACGTATAAAATTAGATGGATTTGTAATTTTTTGTTGGTCTATTGCAGCAGGCTGCTATACTTAGTATTAACATTTATTTCTATTTACCTCTAAAATTGTTCAACTAAGTGAAAAAGACAAAATATTGAAAAATTTAATTTTTAATTTAAATTTTTATAATTTTCAGACAAGCACTCTATTGATTTAAAAATAAAAAATCTATTATGTATTTAATTTAAAAAAACCTCATACAATTTATAATTAAAAAGTGGAAACTTTTTTTCTTTTTTTTTCATGTTTTTTTATAATGATTGGGGAATGATTTAAAAATGTATATGAATGTGTATACACGTGGTGTTGCAACCAGAGCTGTGGAGTCGGTGCGAAAAATGGACGCCTTCGACTCCGGGATATTTTATCGACTCCGACTCCGATTCCTATTCCGACTGCACTAATACTCGGGCTGGTGTACTAATGTTGCCCGTTGATTTAAATAATGATAGAATATAAGAAAAATAAAGCTCAAATCTCACTATTTCGACATTGATTATCTTTTTTAGAGGCCTGCACGGGTCGTAATTTCCGAGCCTGGCCCGGTTCATTTATATTTTCACAGTCCATGACCCGGCCCGTACAAAATCAGTGAAATCAGGCCCGCGGGGCCGTGGAAAAATCAATTAAATGATTCAATTTCTACAAAAAAATCTAGGTTTTTCTAAACATACAATTAAAATTCTTTTAAAGAATCTGAATGCATACTGCATGCATATTTATGGGATAATTTTACAGTATATTTTAAAATTAGTATGTATTCGCAAGACAGAGAATACAGAATAGCAACATTAATGATTACTTATAGAGTATTAGTTGTTTCAACATTTAAATAAGGATTCATTAAAAAAATAATGTAGTTCAGAATAAATGGAAAAATGGTGGGTTAAAAACATGATAACTTTTGAATCTGTATAACAAAAAGCAGATTTCTAAAAATATTTCTTTGTCATTTAATAAGGCTTTTCTCAAACACCAAAGGAGCTTTTTTCTGATACATTTCTGAATTCATTTCTTTTCTGAAACGCATAAGATTGGTGCCGGTGTTCTTATTCAGAAACTTTACGTTATTACGTTATCCATTTTTTTGATAAAGGCAACATATCTTTGAGAAAATACTGTCAAAATTAAAGTTTTTAATCGAATTTTCAGAAGCGATAGCACGGGAAAGGATAAAAACCTGCAGTCTCGTGACAAGAATCTCTTATATTTTATTAATTTATTTAAAAAAAATGGAAAACGCTGTCCGATTCCAAATCTCTTCAATAGTCATTAAAATAACATTTTAACAGTCATTAATGGTCAATTAACATAAATTGTCTTATTTCTACTTACACGGCCTGTTTGAAAAATTCCCTTCATTTTCCGGGCTTTGGTCCTTCCAGACCTTTGTACCTCTGGTTCTATCCGCAAACCCCAAAAATATGAGGGAAGTACTTATTTATATAATACTAGGGGGCTCTGCCCCCTACGAGCTACGCTCGCCAACCCCCGTTCAGGCACACCAAAATCCAAAAACCACGCTAATTTGATCGGCTTTAAAAATATTGAATTAAAATTAAAAAAAAAACAGTAGCGATCTCTCTGTAAACAGGTTTCCATTCGTTTTCCTTGGATTGGGACTTTTAAGACCAAATCTGCTGCTGTTAAGAGACACAATGGTTGTTTTCGTATTTAATTTAAAAAATTAGTTAAACATTGGAAAATAAGCTAATGTAAAATGAATTAAGTAAACAGTGTCATTGTCTCCCGGTATTTTTTAACTGCGCTATAAGATAGTTCTTTTAAATAATTCATTTTAAATGTATCATTTCAAATCTGACGTAATTTACACCAAAGTTTTATTTCTCTTATTAATATTCACGTGAAAATACTTTTGTTGTTAGAAGGAAATATTATTTGCTCTGTCTTCGAATTCACGATAATAGTTCAAAAGATTATCTCAAAATATCTCACGCAAATATATTTTTCAATTTAAACTGTTTTGCCATATTTTTGGGGCATTTTAAATATGACGTAATTTCCTCCATTTACAAGTTTTAATGTATAATAATGATTTTTTTATTTTAAGATTTTGTTTCTCAAATTCAAGTGTAAATATGGTTCTTATGACGTAATTTTCCTTCTATTAACATGTAATCATTTAATTCTAATTTTAAAGTTTTTTTTCTGTTTGTAATAGTCACGTGTAAATAAATTTTTAATATGAAGTAAACATTATTGTTTGCGCTTTTTATACAATTGGCAACAGTTTAAATTAATAACATTTTCTAAATTTTGTAAAAAATATCTCTCGAAATGCTAAAAATTTGAATTTAAAATAGAAATAAAACCTCAAAAATGGGTCTAATAAGAAAAATAAATGCAATATGCACACCGGGAACTTATAACGTATAAAATGATCTAAAAATGATTAAATTCTGATGTATAGCTTTTGCTCCAATAAAACATTTTTAATAGAACGATTTTGTACCACTTTACCATTAAATATCTTAATATAATTCTTCGATTTGAAAACTGTCTGCATCAGCGTGTTTATCAAACATTTCTCTATAATACCGCCGATTTTCATATTTTTGTATGCAACAGTTTTTTTTTAAATATTAACGATGAAAGGCCATGCTTAAGCATTCAAATTGGATGCAGATCTACCCGGAATATCTACGCAGATTTTCATTGGTCCATTTCCAAATCAAAACTTTTTTTATATATATAGAAGGAAATGTAAAAAATCTACTACAGTTATGAAATAAACAGTTTTCATCTACTCTGTATATGGGCAATACCTACCTACCCTTGTATTTACTTTGTACACTGCAGTAAATCGGTCATCTGTAACTTGAGTAGCCTGATATAGTACACAAATAACAATAACAATTCATTTTATAGATTTCAAATTGCATATAATTTGTTTAATTAGGATTTCGTTCATCTGACGAAACTCTATTCGTCTCGCTCATCTGTCTGTCTGTCCGTCACAGAGCCCGTTCTCAGAAACTATACATGTTGGAGACATGAAATTTGGGGTACTTATAGCTGAACACCTCACATCATACGACAAAGCATAAAATTTTGAAAATGTCGTACGTTTAACCCGTTGGGGTCCCACATGTGTATTTTAAACAATTCTTTCTAAGTGAGCCCTTAATTATGTTGGAGGCGTGAAATTTTGCATACTTATAGCTCAACAACTCAGATCACACGTCAAATAATAAATTTTGAAAAAGTTTTATGTTTAACCCTTTCAACTCCATCTTGTGTATTTTAAGCAATTCTTTCTAATTGAGACCTTAATTAAATTGGAGATTTGAAATTTTGCATACTTATTGCAGAACACCTGAGGCCAAGCGACATATCATGAAATCTTGAAAAAGTCTTACGTTTAGCCCTTTGAGCTACCACATATGTATTTTAAGCAATTCTTTCTAAGAGAGCCCCTAATTAAGTTGGAGACATGAATTTTTGCATACGTATAGCTGAATGCCTCAGACCGCACGGCAAATCATAAAATTTTCAAAAAGTCTTATGTTATTTATTCCTCCGGGACTTGGGTATTTTAAGCAATTTTTCTAACCTCCGCCCTTTTCACCCGGGGAGTACTTTTCCAACTTTTGCCGACACCCCTTTGACCATTCTTTCATATTATGGACCATAGCCTTACATATTTTAGTTCCACTTTTTACCGCCAGGGCGCCTTCTTATCTCGGGTGCTATCGGCCCAATCCCCTTGACTAATATATCTGCGGATAGTATGTAAAGCGTATTTTCGTTCGGATAGAGGTTTGTTTAGAATCAAGTGCGCCCCCTGGTTGTGAAATGTGGAACTAACAGATTTTTCAAAAGCATAAAGTGTTTTGAAAGGAATATTAAACGAAACCCTCTGTACGATCTGTGATCACACTTACCCACTTGTTTCATTTTTAAGATGTCTAACAAAAAAATCTAGAGTCGGAGTCGGCTTGTTTTTTAGCGATTCCGACTCCGACTCTTTTTCTCAAAAATTGGTCCGACTCCGCATCCCGGTTGCAACTCAATCATTTTGGGGAAGAGAATAATCCCTACTGGAGATTTCGGACTGCCATCGGCCCGTCCCGAAGGAAAAACTTCAGCTCATTTTCCATTTTATTCTTTTGTAGCAGTTTTAGTTTGATTAAACCTTGGCAAATGTAACCAAGAGTTGAAGTCCTTCTAATATACGGCTTTATCTTTCGGGTGCTTTATTTTACGTTGATTTATTTTCCAGAGTTTTATATTCGGGTTGTTTATTTAATTGTGCTTCTTTTTTTGCGGTGTTACATAATTTAATAGTCAACTCTATGGAGCAATTTATTATAAATATTCAGTCAAATATCGTAAAAATTCAGAAAGATATATCGGCGTTAGAGTGAGCTAATTTTTAGTTGTTCTCTAAAAGCAGCTGAATGATAAGGGATTTTCCTCAAAATATCATTTTTTATTAACTGACTTTTAGAAAAAAAGTTAGTAATTAGTGACTATCAACGAGTAGATTTGGAAAAAATGCTTCGATTTTGATACTTCTTTTGACCGAATCTATGAAAAAAAGTAAACGGAAAAAACGTGACAGGGAAAAAAGGGACAGAGAAAACAAAACAAGAGCGGAAAAAAGGTGACAAGGGAAAAACGTGACCGGAAAAAACGTGACAAGAAAAAAAAGTGACCCGAAAAAACATGACACGGAATTTATAAATATTGAACTTATTCATAAACAATTACTAAAAACTAACTAAGTAACAAATGTCTGATATTTTCAATACAATGTTGCATCTTATAAACTTGTTTTCATAAGTTACTTTACCATTATGCATTGGGAAATAACAGAGATTTGCTTACTAGGGCGTGCTGAAATAAATATTTTGTTAAAAAAAATAGATCTCCCCCCCCCCCTTCCCTGTGCTCTTTCTTTTTATAATTGTTGCTTGCAACTTTTTTTAAGTCTTCCCACCCTTGAAGAATAGTTTTGTGAGCAAATTTTATTAAAATTAGACCTATTTCTTTTAATAAAACGATTATTTTTAATTTTACGTGATAATGTTATTAATACCTTAATAAATAATTTTTTAACTGACAAAACTAAGCTTTTTTGCATTTGTTTTTTATTATTTTCTTTTAATTACCTTTTTCTTCCATCTTTCCCAGAAAGTAAGTTTAATAATTTTTTTATCTTAGTTTTATTATTAATTATATTAATAGTTTTAAATCTCAGTAACTTTAAATATAAAATAAAAAAGCAGATAAAGGATAAATTTCAGCTTATAGCTAATATTACATATAATGATAAACTGAATATATAATTTGTATTAAGTTTATTTTAAAGTAGAAATTTGTAATTTATATTAACGTTAATAATTTAATAAATTAAGAATAAATTGAATTAAAAAATATATTTAATAAAACATTAATTTAATTTTTATATTAAAATTACTAACTATTTTAATAATTAATTAATAGCAATTATTCATCAATTAAAGTTTTTATTCAAAAGTTTTTATTTATTATCCCCCCCCCTCCCAAAAAAATGAAAAATCAGTCAAAAATTTAAGTCTAAGTAATTGTTTTGTTGACTGATGGTATTATTATTAATTAATAATAATAATAATGTAATATTGTACAAAAATGTAAAATATTTTTTAATTGATGTTAGGTGATGTTATTGTCCCGATGTAGAATTAGATTTTTATTTTTTTAGCACAGTTATAGTTTGCAATATAAAAAAAAAACTAGATATTGTTAATTAATTATATTTAAATAGCAAGAAAATATTATAAACTAAATAATAAATAAATAAACAACATATTTATCCTCAGAATCATTATCATTTTTATATAATCTAATGACATTATAGTATTAGATGTAAATTTCCAACTGGGCGAAAAATGTCCGGACCAGGATTCGAACCCTGGACCTCCTGGCTGAAGCCGCCAGTGCTCTGCCATCTGAGCTATCCCGGACGATTCTGGTCGAACTTTTTCACCCAGCTAACCTTGATGATTACAGCATCTGGTCTGAAACCTGGTTCAGCTCAACAGAATAAATCTCAGGTAATGGAACTCCAGAAATCGCTGGATACGAAATTACACTAGATTAATATTAACACAATTATTCTAATTGGTAAACAAATCATATTAGATGTAAATTTCCAACTGGGCGAAAAATGTCCAGACCAGGATTCGAACCCGGGACCTCCTGGCTGAAGCCGCCAGTGCTCTGCCATCTGAGCTATCCCGGACGATTCTGGTCGAACTTTTTCACCCAGCTAACCTTGATGATTACAGCATCTGGTCTGAAACCTGGTTCAGCTCAACAGAATAAATCTCAGGTAATGGAATGGCAGAGCACTGGCGGCTTCAGCCAGGAGGTCCCGGGTTCGAATCCTGGTCCGGACATTTTTCGCCCAGTTGGAAATTTACATCTAATATGATTTGCTTACCAATTAGAATAATTGTGTTAATATTAATCTAGTGTAATTTCGTATCCAGCGATTTCTGGAGTTCCATTACCTGAGATTTATTCTGTTGAGCTGAACCATTTTTCAGACCAGATGCTGTAATCATCAAGGTTAGCTGGGTGAAAAAGTTCGACCAGAATCGTCCGGGATAGCTCAGATGGCAGAGCACTGGCGGCTTCAGCCAGGAGGTCCCGGGTTCGAATCCTGGTCCGGACATTTTTCGCCCAGTTGGAAATTTACATCTAATATGATTTGTTTACCAATTAGAATAATTGTGTTAATATTAATCTAGTGTAATTTCGTATCCAGCGATTTCTGGAGTTCCATTACCTGAGATTTATTCTGTTGAGCTGAACCAGGTTTCAGACCAGATGCTGTAATCATCAAGGTTAGCTGGGTGAAAAAGTTCGACCAGAATCGTCCGGGATAGCTCAGATGGCAGAGCACTGGCGGCTTCAGCCAGGAGGTCCCGGGTTCGAATCCTGGTCCGGACATTTTTCGCCCAGTTGGAAATTTACATCTAATATGATTTGTTTACCAATTAGAATAATTGTGTTAATATTAATCTAGTGTAATTTCGTATCCAGCGATTTCTGGAGTTCCACTACCTGAGATTTATTCTGTTGAGCTGAACCAGGTTTCAGACCAGATGCTGTAATCATCAAGGTTAGCTGGGTGAAAAAGTTCGACCAGAATCGTCCGGGATAGCTCAGATGGCAGAGCACTGGCGGCTTCAGCCAGGAGGTCCCGGGTTCGAATCCTGGTCCGGACATTTTTCGCCCAGTTGGAAATTTACATCTAATATAATTTGTTTACCAATTAGAATAATTGTGTTAATATTAATCTAGTGACATTATAGTAAACGAAAATTAAAAAAAATATATATATTTTCATTACCCTGTAATTATTATATAGCTCATGTAATATTTTTTAAACAAGTAATTGATAAATTAATTATATAAACAATTAATAATTGAAATAATTTTGATTTGTTGCTAATAAATACGCCAATAAAAACAATTTAATTTTTGAGATTTTGTTATTAACAATATAGCTGCTTCCAACAACTTCCAACAATGGGCAAGGGACCGAAATGGCTAGGAATCGAAATGGCATCAGCCCAAAACGGCGGGACTAAAATATCCTGTTTCCTAATTTACATATATCAAAAATCAAGTAGTGATGTAAATATGCATTTTCATATGCGAATATGCGGGACTTTTCTCAATATTTGCATTCTTAAACATCGACGGAAAATATTCGTATTCCCGTTCGCGATTGTCAAAAATCAAGTTAGAGCTGTAAACAAGCATTCTAGTATGCCAATATTCCACTCCATTTTTCAAAATTCGCATTTGTAGACATTGACTTAAAATATTTGTATTATTTATAACGGTTCCATACCGGACAAAGTACAAGTAGCACCAAACGGTCCCGTTTTTTCAGTGTCCCGTTTTTTCCTTGTCCCCCTTTTTCCGATCACGTATTTTCCTTGTCACGTTTTTTCCGCTGTTCTTTATTTTGTCCCCTTTTTTCCTGTCACGTTTTTTCCGGTCACTTTTTTTCCGGTTACCCTTTTGATCATGGTATAGGCTCTTTCTGGTGGTTATCCAAGAAGAACTAAAGCATCAATAAAAAATGAAATAAAAAAATTAATTAAAATTGACAATTTGTGGGCAATTCCTTATCATTCAGCTAGTCTAATCTAACTTGCTATCCAATCTAATTTGCTATATCAATAAATGGATGAAACAGAAAATTTCATTTTAAATTATTTTAGTACAAAATAAATTTTACCACAAAGAAAGTAGTTATAAGGATATTATCAATTGGATATAGACAAACAACGCTAGAAAATCCTACTTTTCATTTGTTAAAAAAATTTAGATACTATAAGCAAAAGAGCATGTCATATTCTTTATTGCTTCTCAGTTTCTTTGATAATTTATCTTCCGTGTTATCTGTCTTAGTTAATATATATTTTTGAGAAAAATCTAGAATTAAGTTTAACAACCTTAAAGAAATTAAAACATGTGTATCTAAAATTGTAGGTTTAAGTGTATATTTAAATATACTTTTAATAAATTGCATTACTTTTTTATGATGAATTTAAATGGGCATTTTCAGATACTTTCATTCGTTATGGAATAAATAATACTAAAAGTAATGAAAAAAAGTTTGAAATAAAAGAGACAACATGATATACGAGCGGCTATATTTTGAATGAGTACTGTTAATCGTTATTATATCATATATTGTACCCTTTCATAATAATATAATGTTAAATTTGTTTGTTTGTTTCAGAGAAACGTAGTAAGATTTATTTCAATGTATGTAAATGAAATTATCAAATCACGTATATATAAATTTTATTTATTTATTTATATTTTTATTTGACGACTTGTTAAACCATTTATTAAGTTTTCTACTAAAGGTCTTGAATTGGTAGCTCTAACTAACGCCGCCTATGATTAAAAATAGTGTCTACCATTTTCTGCACCTTGTGCCAGGCTATTACTTCTCTTGTGTTTGTGTTTCGATAAAATAAATTAATTCAGTAAAATTATTCGTTAAAAGAGATTTTGCAAAAATTAAGTAATAATTTATGAATTTTTGAATAGCCCGAACACAATTATATGTAGTTCTATAAATAAAATTCACAAACCTATTTTACTAATTATTTTATTTTACTAAAAACGAGGATTCACGAAACTAACATTTTGCTTACATTTTATTTATTTTTATTTGAAACATTTTGTAAAATTCACCTATATTTATTGAGATAACTTAATTATAAACGTTAGTGTGTAATTCCCGAGATTATCATATAAAAAAAGCATGGTAATAGAAATTTACAATCGAAATTTTGAACTTTTTTGTCTCTTTCAAAGGAAATGTGCCTGAAATTAGTATTCGTAAAACTCTGTATTATTTATTTTATATTATTTTTCTTATTTTGTTATGCGATGTAAGCATTATTCTAAGCCCTAAATTTTAAGGGACACATTTGATGAAATATTGCGTTTTTCTATCGTTCAAGTGAAAATATTCTCTAATTGTATATAAACCACAGTTTAGTTGCTCTTGTATATTCTTGTGAATTATAATGTATAATTTATAAAGATATAATAATGTTTTTTGTTCATAAAAATGAATATTTTTTAATGTTTTTTATATACTTTAAAAATTTAGTTTGAAACAAAATTTTAGGAACTTAACCACTAATTTAAAATTTAAAACAAATAATTACAATTTAAATATCTTATATAAAGTTTTTATTTTGAATAATATACATTTTGAAATTTAACAAAGAGTTTATAAATTTATATTCACTGCAAACCTATTTTAGCTCATATCTTTCCATATGTGTGTGCGAATTGTTCAAACAATAAAAAAGTATTACATTAAAATTAATATTGTTATTTCTCTTTTGAAATTTCACTTTTAAAATAGATATGCATTAAAAATTCACATAAAAATATTAAACCTGAAAATGCTTTAAGTAAATTTTGATGAAATTCAATGCTGTACACAGTTAAACTTACTCGAATTTAAACTAAATTCTTAAATTTTTAAATTTTGAATTTTTTATTACACTCATTTCAAGTATTTAGGATTTTCAGTTATTAGTATTATTATTTGTTATTTAATAAAGATTAAACATAATTCGGTATTTTTGTGAAAGTATTCATTTTGACTACACTATTGAAGCTTTCTATTCCACTAACTCAAATCAATAACATATTCATCATGAAAAAATACAATTTGAATATCCATCAAGTACGCTTTGACACTTTGAAATGATAATTATTATTTTTCAAACAGCATATGATTTCTTCGGATTTCATTTGGGGGAAAGGGGGAGGGGTGTGTGTATTCACCAAGAATGGAAGACAGATTCCGGAAACCACAAACAGGCCTGCTAATGACATATACCAATAGACCACCCGCGTTAATCACCTTTACTGAAAAGGGGGTGAGGGTGCATACTTTTTAAACTTCTCGTAACTAAGCAACAAATTAAAGTAAACGGGTTATAAATGAGCCAGGAACTGTGTCAGAAAATTTCGCGAGCAGGTCATTTGAGAACCATCTTAAGAGGCTACTTCAGTCAAATGAAAAGACCCGTTCGCTAATTCTAATCCCATGGAAGAAATTTATAACGATATCTCGATTACATTTCAATATTTTTAAATGATTTTTTTTGCATTGGATAGCTGAGATCGATCTGTATGCAGGCCGTTTTTTACTTGTTCGATTTTTATACAGATTTTTTTTTTTATGAGCATGCTTTCAGTTTCGAAACCGGTTCCGAAAATGAAAGCGTCCTCGTTAAAAATATCTGTAAACAAAATCGAAAAATTAAAAAAAGGCCTTTGTACAGATCGATCTCAGCTATCCCATGCAAAAAAGTCATTTAAAAATATTGAAATGTAATCGAGATATCGTTATAAATTTCTTCCATAGGATTAGCATTAGCGAACGAGTCTTTTCACTTGACTGAAGTAGCCTCTTAACATCAGTTTTAACTTTTTTTATTATTATTAATTTCAAGAAAATTAGCAACATAGCTCAATTGGCTTATGTCTCCAGAAACAATTATATTTCGTTAAGTACATGTCGTAACACATGTTCTCAATATGGGAGGTAAAAAGGACCGATTCGTTAGTTCTAACGTGGCATTAGTCTTATTTCCAAATACTTATTCCGACAATTAATTCACTTAACGATGTTTTCATGAATTGAGAGTGACCGATGTGCTATGGGTTTAGGGTTTTTTAAAGTTCACACGAGTGTCTCTTTTCTATATGATTTCTTTACGCCTTCTAACTATGGGGAGTTCTTTTCACTGTACGTGACACCTCCTAAAATAATTAGTCAGCCAAATGTGGAAGTCGTATTCGTGTATTTCTTTTTTGCAAACACTTATCAAGAACACACATACATTTGTCAGCCTTTAAAGGAAGGAGTGACTTTTTGTTCAAGTTCAGATTTTATAGTTACTAAAGCTTCTTATAATTCTAATTTTAAAACGGAAAAAATAGTTTTCGAAGTGCCTGGCGCTAAAAATGGATGATTATTTTCCAATGGTGATGGATTTTTTTTATAGAATTAAAGGCAAGCCCAGGGCCGGTAGATGGAAACTAGCATGCAAAGATATTAAATGTCGGGGAAGTCTTGCTGAATCCAGAGGGGTAGAAAAAAATTGTAGAAAAATCCGCACACACATCAAACCAGATTTACTTTATAAAGAAAAAATCAATCTTCGTGAGGATATTTTTCATAGATGTAAAACGGAGCTTACACCGAACAGCGAAATTTTCCGAGAAGAGTGTGCGAAAAGGTAAGTGAGTTAATTTTTACAAAAGTATAATAACATTTCAATTTATTTAAACCTGTGAAAACGAAAGCGAAAGGGACCAAGAAAAAGAAAATATGTTTATTAAAAGTTTCCGTCTTAGCAAGTATAATTGTTTGTTTTCTTTCCGTCGAGACCAGGGCTTTACAAATTCGGTCGCCACTGCTCGAGCACACTTAAAATTTCAATAATACCGTACTAATTCTATTCTACTTAAAGTTTAATTGCTTTATTTTGTTTTGATTAATTTATGTATCTCGATATAATAATCATCCTTCTAAAAGAAAACAAAATAATTATTATAAAAAGTTAATTATTCAATACGATAATAAAAAATAATTTTGACTCATATTACCCATAATCTTTTTCATTGGTATATTTCGTGTTTATATGAAGAATTATTGTGTGATATATGTGATATATTATTATATGTGAGGACTGTTCAGTGAGTTTGAATAAACATAATAAAATAATAGACGAATTCTAGTGTTTCACGTTTCTTGACAAATAAACTATTAATCTATATAAATAAATGCTGAACTATAAAACAAGCAACGCGTTTTGATGGAATAAATCCTTCTTCAGGCATGCATAATTACTACCAAGTGTTTGGACTAAAGTGGCACTTAAAGCTTTTTAATTCTGGTGTGTTAAAATTTTCTGAAATTAAAATTTAGGAAACATTTTTAAGCGCAGTTTCATAACATTCGGCTTTTTAAAGATCTTCTGAAATTACAAGTAACTTTTATATGTCTTTTGAATAACAGAATAGACTGTATTTTCCATTTAACCTCTATAATAATTAATTATTTAATTACATTTAATGCTACTTAAATAGTAAGGAAATTATTCATTTGCGTCTAACACATGATCGATATAATCTTACTGAAATTCAGTTTTCTTTAAAACAATTTAAATATCACGCTTTTTTTTCTATTTTTTTTTATTGTCTAAATACCCCCCCCCCCTTTCCGAAATCTTGCTTTCCTCCCCTTTTCTTCCCTCTCATAGACTACCCAAAGATTAAAATCATTAAACTTATAATTTATATCTCTAAAACTCTTTTGTTTTTTTCTTTATTGAAACGAAAAAATAACCGACTATCTAAATTTTTACTTTCTTCCATTCCCCCCCCCCCCTATTCCAAGTATGCAAAAGTTTTAAAAAAGTTAAAGCTTATTATTATTTAATTATTTTCCTGTCCTATTTTTAAGCATATAGTAATGATAAATAAGTATTTATTTAATCAAACTCTTTCCCCGCCAGAAGAAGAAGAAGAAAAAAAAATCCTTTTCTCCATTTCCCCGCCTATCATCTCAAGAAGTTATGTATATATTTTTTCAACTCTTTATTTTATTTTTATTTTGTTGCTTTTTGTAATATTAAATAAATAGCCCTCTAAATCAACGCTCCCCCTTATGAAATTTATATTTTAGTTACAGGGACACACAAAAGAATTCAATCACATTGCAGCGTGTGGGAAAAATCGCACGAGGGTCATTTTTCTGCGGTTACTATATATTAAACATAATTAAATTGATAAATTACTGAAGTTCGGTACAAGATGATTTCTGTACATTATTGGATGCATAACATTTATTAGTCATTTACGGGGACACGCAAAATAATAAAGTTACAGTACTGGCTATGAGCACTAATTAGTAAAAATACTTTTTCCGTTCTATTATGCTTTTTTCACACAATTTTTGCATAATACGAGATGTGTATAGTTCTACATCTGCATAAAATAGAGCTAGATAAAACAATTTGTAAGCGTAATTGTTAAGGATGTAAATTGTTCAATAAAGGTTTTTCAGTTTGTTATGCATATATTTAGTATACTGTATGATGTTTGTAGAATATAGATAAATTACTGTACAGGCTTACGCAAAGAACAAGATACATTGCTGTCTATGATTAGTAATTGCTAGAAGTTTGTTTTTAGTAGTGTTAAACATTTTTTACTTGGATTATTTAAATTTTAGCTTAATCCGGGGTGTTCACAAAAATCTGTAGATAATATGCAGGAGTAATGTAGATAATATGCTCGTATAAGGGAATAAGAGTACATTTCCGTTTAATGACAGAAAATTCTGAAGATGATTTTTCACATGTTTTATGAATTTGAACTAATTGAAATGCATTTTAAAATACCTGTAATATATATTGTCTACTCAAAGCAATAGTAAAATATATCAATAAATAATAGAAAATTAGTTGTCTGGCTTACTGGTATGAAAAATTGTATCTGCATCTAGTGGAGCAGTAGGAAATGTTTATTTGAACACATCTGAGTTATATTAAACACAACTCTGTTTTAGAAGTGTTCAACGATATACGAATCTGTAAATCATAGCCAGCATAAAAATAAATCGACTATATTTCCAACTTTTGACGGAAATTGCTAAAATTAGATTTTTAATATGTTATGAATTTTCTAAATTGTTTCACTAGTTATTATTTTTTTCGCTTCTATTATCTATTATATATTTTTTCGCTTCTATCGTTATTATTTTTTTCGTGACAATTTTCTGGAATTGTTAAAAGTAGTTTATAATTATCACTGTAAAGAATATGTAACGTTACTCCATAAAATTTTTTTTTTCAATTATTCTGCCTGCATTTTATTGGGATATAACTGATGTTGCGTTACACAGGGGCGTAGCTACAAATTTATTTTCGGGGGGGGGGGGGGGTGAAGGGGAAAGTTCAAAATTTTTCCAACTTCAAAAATTTCACAATGTGAAACAAATTGCTCTATTTTCCAACTAAAATGATATGTTCAATGCGTCTTTAATAATAATAATAATACTTATACAAAAGAAAAAAAAATTCTTTCCAAAGAAAAATGCTGAAACTAAAAACAAAAAAATTATAATTATTGGTTCTTTTAATGAAAGTTTTTGTCTTCAATTGTGTAAGAGTCATAATCGTACTTCATATGAAAATAGCCTCATACTTTTAGATTTTTGAGAAAGGAACAAAGTTTTGGAAGAAATGTATTGGAGACACTGTTGATGGATAACAGTAGAGAAATTTAGGTCTGGTAGAAGTATGATATTTTCGTAGCACAGAGAAACATAATGAGAAATTGAGTCTGGCTGCTTTTTGTATTTCTTTTGAAAGTTTAACTATTCTGCTATTACAGAACTCAGAAAGGTAGTCAACAAAGCAATAAAAAATCTTATTTATTTTTTTTTTTACTTAAAAAAAAATTTATAATTTCCAATAAGTAATAATAATTTCCAATAAGTAATAATAATTTCCAATCTATAATTTTAAAAATCTATAATTTCCCAACTCTAAGCTCAAATTTCCGAAGTTCACATATGTTGGGGGGGGGGGAACCCCCATAGAACCTCTTCACTGATGTGTAATATTACGCCAATTATATCAGGTCAAATTACACTATTATATAAGTTAAATTACTCCATAAAATTGGAGGTAGCATGTTGCCACTAATTTTATGGAGTAACGTTATATAACTTTTTTTTTACAATGATGATTGGTACATGATTTCCCTCTATCTTTTATTATTATTATTATTATTATTATTATTATTATTATTATTATTATTATTATTATTATTATTATTAAACCTTTTTCAGAAATCTTCGTTTTTCTATTCTTTTCTACTCTTTTCTTACTCTTTTTAAATAACTTTAAATTTCATTTTTTTCTTTGGTGGTGCTTATTTTGAAATAACTATGATTAAAAATTTTCTAATTTTTTACTGCTAGATACCAAAATCTATGCTTGATACAAAATTTCTCTATTTTTTTTTTAATTCCACCTACATTGTCCCTTTTTATGAAATTTCTGTTTTTCTTTTCCTTGCTTTTCTCTTAACAAATATAGTTAATCTTGAGCTCTTTTAATTTTTGAAATTTATCCGCCTTATCTGATACTTTGCTGTGATAATAACGGGCCAGCTTTACTTCAGTAGTTTTGAAAACGGCCCAGATTTACTTTACTTTGTTGCTTAGTTACGGAAAGTTACAAATGCATGAATCCGACTTTTAAGTAAGGCATCGAATAGACTGCGTTTCTTTTCGTCGTAAAGTTTGATATGGTCAGGCGCTCTCTTTCATGTTTGTTGACTTCTGCGGAATTCTAGATGACATAGAACTTCACAGGTCGTCGTTGACGTGTCTCCACTTCTTTCTTTTGTT
This sequence comes from Maratus speciosus, assembly GCA_963932465.1. Classification (NCBI taxonomy): domain Eukaryota; kingdom Metazoa; phylum Arthropoda; class Arachnida; order Araneae; family Salticidae; genus Maratus; species Maratus speciosus. Next base: position 88,492,545 of record OZ010786.1, on the reverse strand, counting down.
GAGATTCTCCTTTCTTTGCTTGATGACCACAGAACCATTGGAAAAGAAAGTGCAGGTATTAAGCAAGGGAAGGGGGGGTGGGGGGGGCGCTGACGGGTCTGCAACCCGCTCGCAATTTAAAGAAAATATAAAGGTTAATTCCAGTAGTATATGTGAAATTTACTTGAAGTAGTTTAGAAGAATCTAATGAAACCTGCTAAGACGGAAACAAAAAATCGAAACGTATTCTGTATTAGACAGATTTATATCTGTGAAAGTGCATCATTTACCAGAAATCATAAAAGTTCCATAACCACAGGGTATCCGTTTACATATATTTCATTTACGCACGTTTTATTATATTTTACATAAATGTATATGAATGTGTATAAATAATAAAATGTATATAATTATTTTACATAATAACACATATCATGTTTTATTATATAAAACATGATATATGGAAATTCAAATTGCATATTTTTTTTTCTTTAGGCAAAAACACTAATAATATGTTTACTCTTGCTGTTTTTCCATTTCTTTTAATTTATTTTAATGGTTGGTACGTTACAGGCTTGTTATTCACCTTGTTGCAGCTTGCGCTATCATGTTTTTTTTTTTTTTTTTTTTTTTTTTTTTTTCTTTTAAATAACATTTCAAAATTTTACAGAATTTTTTTTTTTTAATGTTTATGTAACTTTTTGCTAAAAATCAGCTTTATTTTATTTTAAAAACCTTAGAAGTATAACTGCATGTTATAAATCGCAAACACACAAAAAATGTCCTTATCAACAACAATTTATGATTAAAAAGTATTCAGAAAATGCTACCAAATTTGACAGTTAAAGCCAACTTTCGTGAAGTGATCGTCTTGGAAAAGTCATCATCAAGGTGTGATTAACTGCAATTCCAAACGTATCCTATTTATGAAAAATGAAAAACGTTATTCAATTCTTAAGAGTACTGCGAATGGCATTCATGTATGCTTCAAAATGAGTCCGAAAATGTACGAAAGAGGGAGGTAATTTTAAATATAATTTAAACGCACATATCTTATTTTCGGGTAACCAGACTTTAATCCGACCATACTTGTGTTTCTATTTGATGCTTTTTCTTTTCGTTGTGGACCAGGTTAACTTTCAATGATTCATGATCATATTGAGTTTTGATTTTTTCGAGTTTTGTTCAGACTGAACCAGTTTTTCAAAAATATTTTCAATTAAAAACTATATGTTTGAAAATTAATTATATGTGTTCATTTTAATACATAAAAAGATACAATTGATGACATAACTATTGACTACTTTTCCATAATTCTATTAAAATATGAATTAATTCTTCTTTCATTCCTGGTTCGCGATCGATTCGATTCGGGTTGAAGTGTGTCAGATTTCAAGTTGACTTGAAGCAGAAGTTTTGGTTCTGTTCTGGTACAATCCTACTTGCTCAGGACTCAAATGTAGACCTTACAAACAAACATTCTGTTATATTCTATTATTGTGCTCTATCTTTGTTATTCATTATATTTGCTTTTCAGTAATTTACTATATTGTCACTAATGTTAAGTCATTTTCTTAAATAATTGCATCTATGAATTTTGAAAATTATTATTTTATTTATTTTTTTTCGACTGAAAATTTCCATTCTTTTATAAATATTTTTTTATTATTATTTATAACAGCAACATAAAAACTGAAAAAAAAAAAAAAAAAAAAAAAAAAAAATGGGCTTAGAAAATCGACAGAAATGTATATTTTATTTAATTTTTATTTTGAATATGTGTATAATATTTATTTGCACCAGATTACGTGTTTCCAGAGATGACACAATGATGATTTTATGATAAATTTTCCATAGGCATAAAAATTTGAAAGTTAATGTGCTAATTCATTTTTTCATAGAGTGTCTCTGAAGTCTAGAATTTCTAAAAGCTTTAATAATTTTAAATACTAACTGAAAAAAGTTTTTTAAAAGGTATTTCGCACTTTTTTCTTTAAACGCATAATTTTATGCGGATATTTTTACATATTCTGTGATAGAAAAAGAAGGGCAGCCACTATGAGAAATGTGGCAGATGCAATGTATTTGACGCCTGCTCTTATAGGGTCCGCACCTATAACGTGATCTAAATACCTTTGTTTATCTTTAATAAAAAAAAAATTCTTGCACTTTTTAAAATGGAGGCCAGCACTGTACAAAAGTGTTCAAAAGTAGGTTATATGTTTAAGCTTGTTTTAAAAAAGGAGGAAAATTTCCCACTCGATAACGAGAAACATTCGTGAACTAATTTTTAAATAAATAAATAAAAAAGAAAGAAAGAAAAATAAATAGAAGACATCAGCTGTAAAAAATTTGGAATCAAATAACGTTTTCAATTTTCGATAAATGAATTGCATCTTATGAGATTAATTTCTCACGGTAACGTGGTGACATTAACATTTCTCATTGCATCTTATGTGATTTATTTTTCATTTTACTTTTCTCTGTAAGAGCTTCTGAAAATTTGTTTCAAAATATCATCTTTTCGTATTTAAAACAAAAATATTCTTTGCATTTATCGAAATATAGAAATCTCTACTCAATTTCCCATTTTTTGAATAAGAGAGCTTGCCAAGTTCGTGTATCTAAGATTAAATTTGACTTCTTGAGTGTGTGAGAAAGTTCTCACTATGAATATGATACTGATTTGAGGTATAGTTGAATAGAACGCTGATTAGTGTAACAAATACTTTCATCTATGTATCCAATTATTTTTAATTTGCATTAAATTAAATAAAAAAAATAATTGTAAATTTTAAAAACAAGAAATGGGAAAAAAATCCATTTTCTTTATTTGCATGTTCTTTTAAAATTTGGGAATTTTTCAGTGTAATTTGAAATTTGAATAAGTTTAAAGAAACTGTCTATATTGCGCGCATTGGATTTCACTCAATTTCCTTAAAACATTTATGAATCCAATATTTTTGTGTGTACTCTTTATGGATATAATTTTTTAAAAATGAAATACGAAATATTAATTTTATTGAGAATACATTTTTATTGTTTGAACAATTCACACGCACATATTGAAAGAAATTATAAAAATATTTTTACTCTGATTATAAGTGTATAAGATCCTCGATAAACTTCTATATGTATGTTTTTTTAAAATCAAACCTTCATAATTAATAGTTCAAGTTCTAGTTATCAGTTTTCCAATTTCTATTAGTTCTTGAGTTCCTTACTCTCTGTTTTGAATTGAAATTTTAAAGTATATAACAAGACATATAAAAATATATTTTTTATGAGCATACAATTTTATAAATCTACATTTTGGTAAGCAGATAAAGTTTTTATTTCATTATAAATGATGTTATTTATTTTATAAGAATATACCAACAATATTGCATATATATGCAATTAGAGAAGCAAAAATCTGATATCCGCAGCAGATTTTCTAAAAAGGTTACAGCAAAGAGGGAAAATCCCCTACATGCGCTAATTATGCATTTTTTCATGACCTTTTGATGAAATTCGTATATTTCTGCGACCCTTTCACAAAATTCGAGTTTTTTCGCGATACTTTGTCGAAATTCGCTTTTTTTTCTTCTTGTGAAGAAATTCAGGTTTTTTGCGATGTTTTGATGTAATTCGCGTTTTTTTCGCGATCCTTTGACGAAATTTGAGGGATTTTTTGCGATCCTTTAACGAAATTAGCTTTTTTTTTCGCGATGCTTTGATGAAATTAGTTTCTTCTTTCGGGATTTTTTGACAAAATCCGCGTTCCTTCCCCTGATCCCTAGGCGAAATTGGTGAAATTTGCATTTTTCCGGCGATTCCTTGACAAAATTTGCATTTACTTGCAATATTTTTGCTACATTCATATTGTTTCCCCTATCCTTTGACCAAATTGACGATTTTTTCTGCGAACAATTGACGAAATTGAGTTTTTGGCGACCGTTTGTCGAAATTGGCCATATTGTTGCGTTACATTTTTAATGTGAGAGTTTTGAGAACCGAAAGCCTTAAATTTTCGAAAAATTGGGAATAGAATCACCTCTATAATTAGACGGTGATAAGATTTTTTTTTTTTTATAATTTTTCTTGTGTGTTCTTGAAAAAAAAAAAAGGTTTAAACTGTATTTTGTTTCTTATAATGCAAAATTTATCAAAATATCACACATTCACAATTTTTTATATGTACTCTTGTGTGACAAATTGAAAAAAAGAAATACTGCTTTTCTAATATTCCCCACTACCATGATTGCTTACTTTATACATATTTTTTGTAACATGTATCCTGCTCAGATTAATCTTCTGACCCTACATAGTTCAATATTAATGTTACACTTAATTAATATCCACGTTAAAAGAATTATGTGATTACAGTACACAATTTTGATGTAATTTGTATGTATTTTGTTGTACATGTGTATATATTAAATAAATTATTTTTCACTTTGTATTCCTGAATTTTTTTCACACATAAACGTTATTACTTTTATGCGTTTCTTTCGCAGTTTAGCAACTGGAATTTTCAGATTAAGGCGACAGTGGACGTTCAAAAACATTTTCTACAGTTTTTGCTCAATCGTTTTGAAATTTAATACACATATAATTTGTGCAATAATTAAGAAAATCTCTTAATTTCATTAAAAAATATTAATATGCAAATGAGTAATTAATTAATAATATGCTAATTAGTGATACAAATTAAAAATGCTCCATGCGCATTAAATTTTGTAATTTTGTTTCAAAAACTTGTAATTTTTTTTTTTTTTTTTTTTTTTTTTTGTGATAGCTTTATGATATTACATCAAAAATTGGTATACATTTTAAAATTATACTAAGTAATTTGGCAGAAAATAATTATAAACATATAATATTGTTCATTTCGGATAAAATTCAATGATAAAATATTACTTTTTTTTTACACATATTAATAGCAAGTTTTGTAATAAAGTATATCAACAGCAATATTAACAAGTATTATAAAAATTAGTATAAAATTACAACGAATGGAGCATTTTGAACTTACTCAGTCGGCGAAAATTCTCATTTTGAGAAAACTGGATTTAAAGTTTTATTTTAAGTGCAGATTAACGATTGTTTATGTTAGAAAAACAGCTGTATCTCTGCAAAAAAATTATCAGATTTGAATATTTTTTTTTTTTTATTTGAAAGTAGAAGATTGCCGGAACATTTTTTCGAAAAAACAAAAAATGATTTTTTTAATGTTTTTTGCGATTTTGAACGTCCACTGTCGCTTTAAGAAGCCACTTACTCCTTAAAAATCTCTGAAATCGACACCTATTCTAATATCCAAATAACATAATTTACTTACATCTAAACCACAAACACCTTAATTTGATGGATAAACACTTATGGAAATGAAAACATGCGTCATCTAATTTAGAAATATAATTTCTCCACTTTTTGTTTCCGAAAACAGTTTTTATTGCCGAATTAAAAATTAAAAAAAAAAAAAATTAGAAATAAAAAGGATGAAAAGTTTTATGTATAAAAAAATACATTATTATGAAATAGTAATTTAATTTTAATTAATTTACAATTATGCGTTGAGAAATAAAATTTTAAATTATAAAATAAGAAATTAAATAATGTTTATTTTTTCCTTTGTAGTTGCCTTATCTTAAAAAAGTGACAAAAAAAATATGTCTTTTTGAAAAAAATCCGTTTGTTTGCGCTTTCTACCAAGTGTAAAAAATCTGTACATTTTTGATAATCGAATTCGATGTCAAATTAATACGGAAATTTTTGGGAAAAACATGAAATACATTAAAAGAATAGGCGCAATTTTCAAGATGAACATTTTATGCTTATAAAAGAAAGTAAAGAAAAACTATTTTTAATTTCTAGTTATAAATGTTATAAATTGATGATGGATAAAATATATAATATGAACTTAAAAAAGCCCACAGTCTTACTTAAAAGGCGACTAAAGTGATGAAAAAGTTTTTACAAGTTTAAAATATACATTTTATTTAAAACTTCTTAGTACTTTCAAGCTTTCCAAGCTCATCATCAGAGAATATCTTAATAACTAAATGTTGTTTATTTATACAAATACGTCACTTTGTTTTGAAGATGAGAGAACCAATAATTACCAGAGTTGAAAGTAGAAGTAGCAGCAGCAAAGGAAATATATATTATATATATAATGGCGCAAAGTGTATAACGCTTCCGGAGTGAACTCATCCGGATCTTGATAATTTTTCGTTAAAATCAGCCATTTTTTTTCGGCCATGTTAGGCTTAAGCATTCCGATGCCGTATTATAAGTCAAACAACTGCCTTATTTAATCTACGTTGTGTAACATATATCCTTCTTCAGTTCTTTAAAACCTTCAAAAACTATAAAATCATCATAAATATTAAAACGCAAAGGTAAAATTTTAAGAAGACCCATTTCGGGACATCTGCACATGCATTAACCCTGTTCAATTTAGAGGGCTTGAGAACGAGTTCTCGGTGGCTAAGCAGTCTAACGCAGCAGTTTAAAGCGCCAATGTTTTGTAGTGGATAGCAGGTTCGAGTTCGAACCCAACGCCTGCCAAAATGATTTCTGTAATATTTTTCGCAATAAGTTATTTCAATAATGACATATTTTATTAGGAGAAGAAGTTATATGATTTTTATTTTATTATTATTGTTATTTGAATGCTTTATAATTAAATAAAATTTAACGCTGAACAATATTTAAAATAATAATAATAATAATTTTATATTTAAAATATTTAAGCTAAGATATTTTTAATGTAACTATCAAGTAAATAAATTGAGCTGATCAACATTTTTTGTTATATTATCTGATCATTATCAAGAATATATGTGTGTGTGTGTCAGAAAGAAAAGTTTGCCTTTCTTTTCCTTAAAAAAAGAAAACGGAAGGAAAGAAAGATATTCATATAAGAACTATTAAAAAATTACCTTGATGTCCATTGTTTAATATTTTAAAAATGTATAAAAATGTAAAATAAAATTCAAGTAATAAAAATTATATGGTGCACCAAGTTTCAAATTTGGGCTTTTAGAGAATGAGACTGATAAAAATAAAATTCATGGCAGCTTTTAATGGTCATGTAGTTAAAAAATCATAATAAATAAATAAAAATAAATACTGTTATTTTTTCGAAAAAATGAGACTATAGTAAATAAAAATAAATGCTCTACCCACTATTTTTAGTTAAATTTCTGGTAAAAAGAAGCATAATTGGTTGTAAATTATAAAGTTAAAATTCTGTGACTTCATTGAATAGGCTTGGCTGACTGTACCCTCTATCGCTTTAAAGAAATAGGAATCACTTATGCAATATAAAAATTTGTCACAATTTGAATAATTAATTTAAAAGCAATTCATTAAAAATTCAAGAATTTTTCTAATGAAATATTCAAGTTATTTACCGTCAAATCTTGACGGGTACCATTTAGTTATTATTAATTACAGTTCCATTTATTTTATGGCATCACTCTGTTCTCATACGTCACTTTTCATGGGTAGAAGAAAATATTTATCTGCCGTACTTTAAATTTTAATACGTAACTTTGCTCCAGTTTTCAGTATTTATTTTCAGGATATTGAAGCATAAACTGGCGATATTGTACGATAGGGCGTCGTTATATACTTGATTGTTTTTACACAGGTTTTCTATGGATTCTCTTATAGTGGATGCGTAATAATTGGATGTTGGGAAAATGATTTTTGCATGATCAAAATCTATTGTGATATTCTGATAGAAACTTAAACAAGAGTGAGTTGTGGGTTGACGACAAAATTTTATCTCTGCTTTATGTTCTTTTGTTCTTTCTTTGATTTTTCTTTTGTGTCATTCCGTCAATCGTTTAAGTTTCAATCAGAATATCGCAATAGATTTTGATCATGCAAAAATCATATTCCCAACATCCAGTTATTATGCATGCACTATAAGAGAATCTATAGAAATCCTGTGTAAAAACAATCAAGCATGTAACGACGCCCTATCGTACAACATCGCCAGTTTATGGTTCAATATCCTGAAAATAAATCTTGAAAACTTGAGAAAGTGACGTATTAAAATTTAAAGTACGGCAGTTAAATATTTTTAGTTATATAAATAAAAAGTAATAAAATTGTTTTTATGTGTATGTATATAATATAAAATTATTTAAAATACCTTAAAAATCAAATTAGAATTCCAAAATGTTTTCGACCAAATTCAGACGATCATCAGAAGTGTTCATTTCATCGTCAGCGTAGAAATAAACTTTTATATTTTAATGTTTGCGCTTGTACTAAATCTTAAAATTAGTCTTTTTTTTCAGAAAATTTCGTCGCTATCCATTTTTTCTTGAATGTGCACAAAATTTTTCCTCTGAATGCTTTGAAATGTTCTATAGCTGTTTGCTATTATGCTTGAATTTTTAAAACTAAATACAGATCAAAAGTTAAACGTAGTTAATTGCAGCAATATGACCGAAAATTCTGAGAATTTCATAAAATTTAGAAAGTTTTTTTTCTTACTTTTACATTCAAATATATAAAATTCGAGGCAGCGTTTTATTTGTATATATAAAGCAAACTTGAATACAAATATTGGGGGTTTTGAATTGATCTGGAATGCTCATGTTGTATTTTGAAAAGTTCTTCTAACACTTAAAACATCCCGGAAAATTCCTTATTTTTCTCAAAAAAAAAAAAAAAAAGTATTTAGTATTTCTTGTGTGATAAATATATACCATAATGCATATAGTGTGCCCTTGATTAGTATTTAAAGTGAAAAAAAAAGTAAAATAAAAAAATGAGTTGTATGTTCCTTGTCACCTTAGGTGATTAAATTAAAAAAAAAAAAAATCCGCGTAAATTTAATTTCAAATGGCATGTTTCACAAAGAAACAAAAGGGTAGAAAAGAGAACGTAAAAAAACTATAACTGCTTATCAAAATGGCTTTCTCAAAAACGAGAAACTTTCTGACACATTATCAGGCTCATTTATAAACGCAGAGGCAAAGCTGGAAAGACTAGCTATTGAAGCAATTTGGAATCGAAATGAGTTTACTATTTTTTGACAAATAAATTACTTATCGAGCTATAAACGATTTTTGTCTAGTGATGAAAAGTCTTTATCCTTTCTCGCACTTCCGCGTCGGTAATTTGGTTTAAAAGCCGGCATTGAGAGAATTTTTAAGAAAGGTCTTTTGCTTTTAACAAAAAACGGAAAAGTCTTCCGGTTACACAGTTTCTGAATAAGAACACAGGGTAATTTCATGATTTTCTGAACATAAATGAATTCAGAAATGTGTCAGAAAGTACCTTCCTTTTATGCGAGAGCAGTGTTCAGCTATACTGCAGAATGTTTCTCAGAGAAAAGAAGGTGTATCTAACAATTATAGTTGTTATAGGGAGCAAACAAAAGAATTGGGATATATTAGAGTCTATAGCAGAAATTTATTTGAAGTGCATTTTGATGGTGTTTTTCTCGGACAAATTCAACGAAATTTATGTAATGTTAACCATTGCATGAAAGTACAGAGTATTTCAAAAGACTGAAGTTGGATAAATGTAAATTATAAAAGTAGTTGGGAAGTATTTAATAATCTATACAACCGGCATGATTTATCTTTACATCTTGGTCACATGTGCTATCTGCAAGAATGAACCTCAGATGGAAAACCAGCAATAGTATTTCTTTCTAACTATATATAGTTTCTAACATAGTTTCTTACTTTATCGTAGTAAGAAACAATGTTAGTAACTATATCGTAGTTTCTGACTATAACATTTATTCGAACCATAACTGTCTATAACATTTTAAAATGGAAGCAAAATGATTAATTTTTTTTAACTTTATAAATTTTCAATATATATTTTTTTATGTATATATGAAGACGTGAGTTTCAAACCTCGCCTTGTCCAGATAATCTAATTTTGGGAAATCGCATAAAACCCGTTGGTTTTCATTGTAAACCAATATTTTACAATGGCAGACATACACGTTAAAACTAGGGTTTTTTTCAGATTATAGTGTTTTTTTTATGCAGGTGCACCTATAGAATAGATTGATAAAAAACACTCGATATTTTAAAGTTTGGATAAGGTGAGTTATGAAACTCTCGTCCTCGTATATAATTACATAATTCTTGAGTTACATTTTAAATGTCTTTCACAGATTTCTAGATAAATAAGGCCTTCGCGGCAACAATAAAATCTATACGTAGAACGGGACATATATGCAATATATCCAACTCTCGATGAGCGTAAAAATGTTCTAGCAATGCATATGTGTCCCCTCGACTGTGACATCAAAATGACGTATGGGGGCATATATACAGGGGTCGGATATACAACCCGCTCGCCAAAAGTAAAAGTCCTAGCATTGGATATCTGCCCCCTTGATATGTGTCCCTTTCTGCTGTGACGTTAAAATGACGTATGGGGGCATATATACAGGGGTCGGTTGTCCAACTCTCTCGCCAAAAGTAAAAGTCCTAGCATTGGATATCTGCCCCCTTGATATGTGTCCCCTTTGCTATGACGTCAAAATGACGTATGGGGGCATATATACAGGGGTCGGATATACACCCTTCGACGAAAGGAAAATTCTGTAGGACTGGATATGTGTCCCCTTAAGCTGTGACGTCAAAATGACGTATGGGGGCATATATACAGGGGGTGGATATACAGCTCTTGAGAAAAATAAAATGCTCTGTATTGGATATGTGCCCCCTTCTGATATGGGGGCATATATACAGGGGTCGGATATACAATTCTCGAATAAAGTGAAATGGTGTAACACTGGATATGTGTCCCCTTCTACTGTGACGTCAAAATGACGTATGGGGGCAGATATACAAGGGGTAGATATCAGGCACCTCGGATGAATCTCAATAATTTTGCCCAATGGCCAAACAGAAGGAGGAATATTATCCTCTTTCAAAATTACTACATCATTTACTTTAAATTTTTCGGTATTTACTCTCCATTTTTTTTTTCTATTTTGCAAAGTACTCAAATAATCAATACCTTCACCTTTTCCAACCAATCACCTTTTCCAGAAACATAATTTCAATTTTTGTCCAATATCCCAACGAGATCGTAAAGACAAATTTTCCTCATTTAAAGTTTCAGCTGGGAAAGTTATGACATCACCAGTTAAAAAATGAGATGGATTCAATATATTTATACCATCGGAATTGTTATCTTATCACTATCAATTGCCACTAATGGTCTAGAATTCAAGATCGCTTCAATTTCAGTTTAAAATGTATAAAGTTCTTCAAAAGTTAAATTAGTATTTCCAATTACGCGTTTGATATGAAATTTTACAGATCGAACAGCGGCTTCCGACAGTCCACTAAAATGCGGACTCACTGGAGGAATCATATGCCACTCAATATTTCTTTGAGACAAAAAATAACAAATTTTTTCCTTTCTTTCAATTAAACAAATTAATTTATATAAATCTGAGAGTTGCCTTTTAGCACCTATAAATGTTGTGGCATTATCATTATAAATATGTTGAGGAGCTCCTCTTCGAGAAATATTTAAAAATTAACACACTTAATTTATGTATAGTTGGCAAAATGGCAGGATGTTTCATTTGCATTGTACTGGAGAGGTGAATTTCTCAGCCTACCTCCCACCCTAAGTAAACCCTTTCTGTCAATAAAAGGACAAAGTGAAAAAATGAGAACTTTTTTAGAAACTGGTCTGCTTGATCTAATACAACTAATTTCATCTGCGAAATATAGCTGCTGAGTATAAGAAATAATCCAATTACTGAATGTCTTCTTTCGTTTGTCGATAAAGGAAGAAATTTACCTTTACTCAAAGGACTGGTGTTCATTTTGGCAACTTTCTGTTTGCAATTTCTCACAAACCTAATAATCAAAAAGCTAAAATATCAACAATTTTAGTAAAAGAAGAATATTTTTCAAAAAGTAAATCAATCAAAGAATTATTTACAGTTACTGGAAAACAAAATTTAGAGTTCTTTTTCTCTTTATTTACAGTGTCTAAATTAGTCTAAATTTGAGGTTGTTCAGACTGCTGCTCTTGACTTAAAGAAAGCCACTTTGGGCCCTCCCACCAAAGGGAACAATCAAACAATCAGGAAGATCCTTATGAGATAAACCTCTAGAAGGAATGTCAGCTGGATTTTCCTTGCCTGGAACATACCTCCAAGAGTCAGATGGAATAGAGTCTAGAATTTCGGAGGTTCTATTGGCCACGTAAGGTTTCCAACACCTAGGATGAGATGATAGCCATGATAGAATTACTTGCGAGTCAGTCCATGCATAAAACTTAATAACGAAGGTATTCAAAATAGTCAATAGTGTAGAACATAATCTTGAAAGTAATAAAACACCATTGAGTTCAAGCCTTGGAATAGAAATGGATTTGAGAGGTGTTACCTTGCTTTTAGAAACTAAAATGGTCACCTTTGACTTCATTTCACCGGGTAGTACCACATATATAACTGCGTCATATGCTGATTCTGAAGCATCGCTAAATTCCTCTAATATGAGCTCTTTACTGGAAACTTGGATCCATCGGCGAATTCTAATAGAGCAAATTTGTTCAAATTCCTTTTGGAATTTTTTTCCTATTTGCTTGGAAATTTTCAGGAAGAGCAGTATCCCAGTCTAACTTCATCAACCACAATTGCTGGTGAAACATTTTTATAGAGACAGTACATGGAGCCAAAAATTCCTAATGGATCAAATAATTTGGCAGATTGTGAAAGAAATTTTCTTTTAGTTATGTTATCATCAAATTGTAAATTAACTTTAAAGACAAAAACATCGTTTGATGAATCCCAGATAAGCCCTAAGGCTTTGGAACAGTCATCAAAATGAATTTCTAAGTTTGTTTACTCAAGAGAATTTAAAGATAAATGATTCACTACATCAGAAGAATTAGATCTTCCCTTCCGTAAATGAAAATCTCTATTTTCTAAAGCCAGTGAAAGTATTCCAATCATTGCAATAGCCTCTTCACTTGAGATTGAACCCGACATGCAGTCATCAACATAGAAACTCTCTTTAATTGTTGAAGCTGTAACAGTATCATCCTTTTCAATATCTTTTCCAATTTGAAATATGCAACGAGTAGCTAAGAATGGAGCTGCTGATGTACAATATGTAACAGTTTGCAGCCTGTGTTCCTTTATAGCTGAGTATGCCGACTGTCGCCAAACAATACGCTGTAAATATTGATCTTCTGGAGCAACCAAAACTTGTCTATACATCTGCTGAATATCAGCGGTAAAAGCAATAGGGTTTGTTCTAAATCTTATCAAAATGGTGAAAAAATTTGGTTGTGGAATTTGTCCAACTGCTAAAATAGAATTTAACGAATTAGCATTAGTAGGTTTGCATGAACCATCAAACATCACACGTAACTTTGTAGAAATAGAATCACTTTTTATAACAGATGATGCGGAAGATAATATACTTTGTTGCTTGTAGGATTTGAATTTTTGTCGATAGGTGACATATGACCAAGGTCTTCATATTGCTTCATAAAATTTCTATACTCATTTTCAAAATTTTTATCAAACTGAAAATTTTCTCTCCATAGCAAACAAACGTGACACTGCCATGGATTTAGAATCACCTAATGTCATCACATCTTTATAAACTGGATATTTAACTTCAAGTCTACCTTCTGGAGTTACCTTGTAAGTTGAATAAAAATTTTGTTCACAAAATTCTTCTTCCTCTGACAGATGCAGTTTATTAACATTGATTTCTTCTGCTTGCCAAAATTTTTGCAATATAGATCAACATTTGATTCGTTTTCAACACTAAGAAAATGAGATTCAATACTAGAAGAATATTTACATTTAGGTTTCTTTTTTCCGGCTACCACCCAACCAAACACAGTGTTTTGAGCAATTAGCTCATTCTCGGTACTAATAATTCTACCATATCTGAAAATAGTAAAGAAATAGTCTGATCCTAAAATAATATCACATTCTTGAGGTTTCATGAAATCTTCATCTGCTAACATAATATTTTTAAGATACTCTATATTTTTTGTATCAAGTAATTCTGCAGGTAACGGAGATGCTACCTTAGACAGGATGTATGCCTGAATCTTTAAGGACTCATTAGAAAGCTTTGAACCTATTGTAAGAGTTACGGAACGACGAGTTTGTCCAGCCGATACTCCAGCAATTCCATTTAAAACAATTCTGTCATTCTTTCTTTTTAACCCTAAAGTTCTTATGACATTTTCACTAACAAAAGAACATTCTGAACCAGAATCGAGTAGAGCTCTAAAAGAGTGAGGTTTATTTTCATTATTATATAAGAGAACTTTAGCAGTAGGTAGGAAAGAAACACATTTTGAATTATTGAAAGAAGTACAAGAATTAATTTGTAATTCGTGAGATGTTGACTCCTGTACAAATTCTTTATGGCCCCACCAGTGGCCGAGAGGTTCTGCTCTCGAAGCTGGTAGAAGGGAGGTGCTGGGTTCGATCCCAATCGCGCCCGTCGGCCTAATCGTTCGGGTTTTCGTGGTTTTCTTCGAACCTTGTTTCTCCAAGTGTTAATACGGGTTAGGTTCCCTTAGAAAGACCTCCACGGAAGGGACCCCCCTCTTAGGGCCTATATTCCTCATACTGATAATTGGCCGGCATAAATACAACCAACCTGTACAAATTCTTTATTTGACTGGTGGTTTTCATTCTCAGATGAATTTGGAAAAACTTTATTTTAAACTTAGCAGTGCAAGCATTATTACTTTTATTCTCGTCATGTAAGAGTGTATTATGCTTACTTTCACGTTTAAAACATTTCAAATGAGAATTTGGACATTCCTTAACTTTATGAGAGTTTAAACATAAAAAACAGCAGTTATTGTGCTTAATAAAATTCTTTCGAGCAACAATATCCATGGATTTAAATTTAATACATTTGTAGAGTGGATGTATTCCTTGATATTTTAAGCACACCTTTGATTGCTTATCATTTGAACTGTACTTGAAACCAACAAAATTTGAACTTTTGGAATGTTTCACCCTCTAAGTGTTTGGGGCGTATTATTCCGTTCACTAAGCTCCAGGTTTCACAGCAATACAAGCAATATTTAAGATAATATAATTCTATAGATTTATGGAATTTTAAATACATTGAAGAATGATTAATACTCTTAAGGATTACATTCATATTTGTAATTGAGTTTTTTTTATAATGTTGAAAGAATCATATTTTATTAGCATTTAAAACAAAATGCAAAGAAAACAACATTACAATTTTACCCTTTTGCAAGACGCTTGGAGGGTTCATATCATTTTCATTGTTAGAGATGAGCTCTAAAGAAGAACATCTTACACTTAAGAAATCAAAAAATTCTTTAAAAGTGGGAAATTCATTTTCTGTACTTTCAATGGACCAAAGTCTTCGACTTTCCTGATCAAGTTTTTGGAATAATAAAAATATTAACCATGGGATTCTATTTGTAGCTTCATCACCAACAGCTTTCAAACCCCTAATAACTTCATCACTAGTATTCAGCAAATTCCTTATATTTATGCTATTAGGATGCAGAACTGATTTTTATTCTAAAAATAATTTAATCAAAGAATTAACAATTTGTTTCTTTTTATCATATCGGTTTAACAACTTTTCCCAAGCTTCTTGATAAGATTCATTAGAAAGGGGAATGTGCTTAATCAGTGTAGCTGGCTCTTCAGAAAGTAACCCTTTAAGATACTGGAATTTCTGAATATTACTTAAGCCTACTTGTGAATGGACAATGGAAACAAACATATCCTGAAAATTTGTCCATTCCGAAAATTTTCCTGAAAATACTGGAATATTCTAATATCACATTGATTAGGAACAGTAATTGAAGAACCTTGCACAGAAATGTGTGTTGCAACATTAACAACTCCTGAAGGATTCAAAGAATCTACTTTGTTTTGATATTTAGTTTTTAACTGAAAATACCTGTCTTCAAATTCTGCTAATTCAGAATCATCATCATTTAAACAAGAATCTAATCTAAGAACTCTTTAAGTAAATCATCAAATCTTTGTAATCTAATCAAAATTTCGTTTTTCGTATTCACATTATCAAAACTGTTCTCTAATCTAGTTATAGAGCCTTTAAACCTTTCTCAATTTTAATTTGAACAAACTTTTTCTCATAATCATCCATTTTAAACAATAACTTATAAGCAGAATAATTTCCAAAATAAAATTACCCAGATAACTTCAAAACAAAACTAATCAAAATTACTTCAAAATCAAAAGTAATCAGAATTGCTTCAAAACAAAACTAATCAAATAAAGCTCAAAAACAGAACTAACTGAATTAAATTCAAAAACAGAACTAATTGAATTAAATTCAAAAATATAACTACTAGTAAAATGTTCATAATTATTCTTTCATACAAACAATAGAATTTTCTGTTCTCATTGTGCATAAAATTAAAAATCTTCAAAATTCTTCAATGTAAAATAATAATTCACCATACTAATTAAATATTCAAATATTTCAAGTAAATAAATCATAATGTTCTTGAGAACAAGTAAATAAATCATAATATTCTTGAGAACAATTTTTCCTCTTCAAAACAATTATGAAAATATAAATAATATTCTAGAACATTTTTCTTATTCTATCCTCAATAGATTGTTCTCATATTCTAAAATAATATCTTGCTAGATGCAACTTCAGTAGCAAAAATTAAGCTTTAGTATCAAAGAACAATTTCAAAATAAAGTAAGTACTCACATATCACGCCTAAGTGCCTCCAATTTTCTCTATGTAAAGAATTTGAAGAAAGAAATCCTTGAATTTTTCTTATTTTTATTCACAACACAAAAACAAATCTTGACATTCCGAAACACTTCACACAAAATGAAATATTCAGTTCTGGTTTCAAAAGCAAATTCCATTAGTTAAAAATGACACTCTAATTAGTATGCTAATTGCTCTAATTGCTGCTGATGCATGCAAAGCTCTTCATACACTCAGAAGGATATTAGAGAATCGGGGTGCAGAACAGGACTGTACAGTCAGTATTACTGTCTTGCTAAAAACATTGAACGTTTGATTGTTCCGACCAAACACAGCACCATTGGTCAGTTTTTCATAAATCCCAATAATGTAAATAATCATATATAATTAAATTAATTTTATACGTAGTAAGTATTTATTAATTTTATATGTAGGACAGTTATTAATTTTGAATGAATAATTATCTAATTTAAACAAAAAATAATTAATCCTGTTTGTTAATGTGATTAGATGCAACATTTTACAATTTCTTACCGAGTTTGCGCGGCACCACCATCGTTTTTAGGTTTTGGTATGTTTGCCGAATATAAAAATCAGCCGCTTATTAAAATCAATTTTGCCTCAAAACGAATATGATTTTATTAAGCGGCGGTTACTGTATTGTGAAAGTTAATGAAAATTAATTTATGTAGTATGATTATCTGGAATTTTTATGCATGAAAATTATTTCATGATTATTAACAAAAACTGATAAAAAAATTTAAGTTATATTTATACTCCAGCTCATTTTGAAGGAAAGACAGCCACAGGAGGATCCAAAAATCAGAGAAGGATTAAAAAAATTCAGAAATTCGAAAATTATAGACCATAGCACTATGCATTTTTCACTGAAATGCACAGAGTGACTTGAAAAACTGAAATATTTTCAGAGACAAGTAACTGTGTTTCTGGAATGTCAAATTCCCACCAGAAGTTTTGAAAAATGATATTTTAAAATAAGGAAATAAAAATTTTCAGCGTTTCTTCACCAATGTTATAAAAGTAAAATTTTGTTAAAAAATTCTGGTACAAATTTTGATAAATTGGCATAAAAATATCCCAACGCTATTTAGAAGGTTAAACCGAAAGTTTAATGCCAGAATGCACAGAACACATGCCTCTATGAAGAGTGGTATTTCAATTTCAAATGGAGCTTTATATGTGTACTACTCTAATTGATTTTATTATGTGATGTTGATGTCTTGTTTGCAATGTTATGTAATATGACAGGTGTATTTTTTACTGCGATTCCCTATTTGAGTTCAAAATAGCAATGATAGATGGCGCTGACAGCAATAAGCGCTAAATCGAGGCCCGATTTTTTGCCTCTCCCTTCTTTCAATATTGATGAGAAAGGAGGCTAAATGTATGGAGTGCTTCTCAGTCACCAATGCAATGTTATTCTTAACCCTTAAAGGGGCGATTTTTTATTTTGTTTCGAAAAAATTATATATGATTCTCTGGAAGATTTATTACACAGGAAAAATAATGAAAAAAATCAGAGATACATTTTTCATATAATACGTCAATCTTTTCTTCTATTGCACATCTGCAATACAAGTAAAAACTACTGTCATGTGGATGTTTTACGCTACAATAATACAAATTAGTAAATATTTTAATAAATATGTCTCCAAATTCCTCATTTTATATAATTATTTATTTTATAAAACTTGATCTTTAACCCATTAATTCCCATGATCGAATACGTTCTAGAAATAACGTAGTTCAGAGAATCTGACTTTACATCAGAAAGTTTAAATGGTTAATTACGCTTTATTTAAATACGGAATGTCTGTTATTAATTAAAGCAAATATAGCCATTGTCATTTTCTGGTGTGAATTAGGTATATATGAATAAAAATATCTATTAAATTCAAAACACTGTTGTTTGCATATATGCAAAGCTGCGCACTAAAGAGTTAAACACCCCGCTGATATTTAAACTCCTTCTTTCACATCAATACTGAGAGAACAGCGAGGCCGAAAATTCGGGCGTCGATTTAGCGCTCATTGATCTCAGTGACATCTATCGCTTCTGTTATGAACTAAAATCGGGAATCGCAGCAGAAACTCCTGGCATCTTACATAACCCATCTGCAAGATTTTCTTTTAATAGCTGTCACCTTTTGAATATTATTCAATTTTAAAATCAGTCAGTCTTTTTTAGAACACCCGGTACGTTAAGCACATTTTGAAATACAATGGAATTTATTTAAAGTGAATTGCAAGATTACGTGAAAAATATTCCCATCAACAAAACCACTCCATTTTAAGAACAAGATTGAGATGTGAAAGAGTGAAACAATATGAATAAATGTAGTAAATATGCAGTGATTGTAACTTTTAAAATTGTCATCGTATAAGAAAGACTTCATGTAGCAAACTCAATATCTTCCTCGAATGAAATTTCAGCCTCTAGTAAAAAGGGATTCAAGTAATCCTCACTTATTCTACTGACACATACCAAACTTGCATGCATGAGTAATAATATTAATTGCATAGTATCACTCGAAGAAGTTCGTAATCTTTGTTTGCTTTAAACAAAATCTTCAACTTTGCTTGAATTCAGCAAAAACTTTCATTGTTCTCATTTTTACAAATATTTTGTAGGGAAGGGATTTGATAAGCATTACACAGACTCGCATACAAAAAGTGGAAAATCCCATATTTTTGAAAAGGGAGTGAAGGCCATAAATAAAACAAAATATTTTACTCCTCCAATTATTCCCTCTGGTTGATCTGGGAAGAAAATAAAAACGTAGTCTTTTTCCTATTGTTTATTTTTCCAACATTGAAATTTTTTGAACTACTTAATTTTACATACAATAAATTAATCAAAATTTATTGTAAGATCGAAAATTTTGAAACGTTAAAAATAGTGGATTGAAAATTCGAATATTTTTTAACATAGTTTTCAATTCTGTTTTAAAGGTAATGAAACTCTATTTGAATTATTCAAGTTCGTATTGAACAGAGTCTAATATGCAGTCGTCGAAAAATAAAAGTAAGCACCCCCTACTAACTCCTCAACAAATTATCTTGAAAGAAAGTTACTGGTACCGAACGATTGGAAATAAAGTCTACTTTTAAATGATGTATGTAAAATTTGCTTAGGGAGCCGTCTATTAAAACGAACCCAAACTTCATTTTTTTCAATCGCAATACCCAATTTTAACAAGGTATTTCACATCTTCGGTTCAAACTAGGCCTAGACACCAAATTTCAAGTCATTTGAATGATAAGTTTTTGAATTATAAACATTCAAATTTTAGTGTTTCTAATGTTAAATTACATTTTCATATTTTCATTAATATCTCCTGAAATTATACTCCTAATTTGCTAATTTTTTGTGCAGCAATAATACTAAAATACCCAAACATAAATACGTTGAATTTGCAATTTTTATAATTTTATGATATGAAATATGAATTATGAAATTAACATTCGAAAAAATTTTGAATTGCAACCTACAAATTTTTTTGATAGATTTAGGTTTATTAAGTCCTGCTTTATGGAAATCCAAAATTTCACATTTTTCTTCCATCTAGTTTTCAAAGTACGCTTAAAAAACGGTAAAATGATTGTTTAAGAGGCCGTCTATGATAGAAGTGACTAGATATTTTGACATTTCTTAAGCTATCCTGTAATCTAGCAGTCTTCAATGACTGCTTGAGTGGCGCTTATGACGCCTTGATGAAGAAGGGGGCTCTCTTGGTCAATAATCGAGCACCTGACTTCAATTTGGATACAGCCCCTAAAATACGCTTGTTTTAAAATAATTAATTTCTAGGAAATTTATCGTACGCATTGCATAAAAATCTGTTTTTAGACTAATTGAAGAGTGTAGAGTTCATTTATGTTCTCAGAATTGTGTACTGATATTGAAAAAAACAAAATTATAGTTCATTTTAATATGCAGATGGCCACCTAAGCAAATTTTATATACATCACTTAAAAGTAGACTTTATTACCAATCATGTGGTACCAGTAACTTTCTTCTAACGATATTTTTTGTGCAGAATTAGTAAGAGGTGTTTACTTTTTTTTCCCACTACTGTACTAGTATGATACTGAATGCTTATCGCAGATAGCCTAAAGAGTTAAATTTTTAAAAGAAAGGAAATGTATGGCTTGTACAAACGGATGGAAAAGCTAAAATTTCACTCTTTTGCAAAAATTCAATATTCCTTGATGTTTTTCTAACAATATCCAGTGTATATTTTTAATTTTGGAACATGCAGGATTTTCAACCAAATTTAACGCCAGTTTCAGAAAAATTGACGAAATGTAGTAGACACAATATAGTGCAATTGGGATATAAATATATTAAATATTTTAGGATATATGAGCAGTTGTATTAAATAATTTTTCTCTACGCATGTGCGAACGATAACAAACATCTTTTTATATAATTTAACAGTCAACACTATGGAGCAACTTATTGAAAAAATCCAGTTAAATGTCGTAAAAATTCAGAAAGATATCGGCGTTAAAGTAAGCAAATTTTTAATTGCACGCTAAAACTAGCTGAATGCTAAGGGATTGTCCATAAGTTGTCAATTTTAATTAAAAAAATTTTTCATTTTCATTTTTTATTGATGCTTTAGTTCTTCTTTAATAACCACCAGAACGAGCCTATACCATGATAAAAAGTCCTTCCGGCCAGTGCCGGGAGGAAGAGGTAGCTTTCATAATCCTTACTTAAAAAAAGCCAACTTATATCATTCAAACACACGAAGCTCAATTTAGTGGAAACCGAATATAGGAGATTCAATACTAATTTTTATCAATATAATGAATGAGAATTTCGCGAAATTAGTCAGCTTTATCCAAGCTGCTTTTCTTTAAAGTAACTTATATTTGGCTGCCAAATTCGGCAATTTCTTAAAGTGCCTGTCATTTTAAGACAACATGGTGGATGAGGCTAAGCAGTGAACTTGGTCGAGACCTTAGTAATTGCTGTGCACATGCTCACTCACATCGGAATCGGTTAATATATAGGAGTGTTGTCGCATGCAAAAAATTAGATTTTTCAAAATGTCACCCACAATAGAAATTGAAACTGCTATATCTGAGCCATTTTTTAAGATAAAGACAAACAAAAAATGTTCCTGAATCCTTATATCAAGGTCAAATACTTAAGAAAGAAACCTTTTTCAATTTCTAATTTTTTTGCACCTCACTTTAAATATATATATATATTTTAATTTAATGGCCGCCATTTCGAAACAAGATGGCTGATGAATCTGGCCAGCGAACTTGGTCGAGGTGTTGATATTTACTATCCACATGCCTTCTTACATCGAAATAGGCGAATACGTGTGTTATCGCGTGACAAATACAAGATCGTTTCAAAATGTTAGCCATGCTAGAAATTCAAAGTGCTATAAATCAACCATTTTTTAAGATATAAACAAAAGAACAAATTTTCAGAAACAAAAACTGCTCCGGAATCTTTGTATCAAGGCCAAACACATAAAAATAATCTTTTTCATTTTCCAATTTATTAATACCTTATTTTGAATTTTAAATTTAATTTTTTTTAAATGGCAACCCTTTTGAAACAAGATGACGAATGAAGCTGGCCAACGAACTCGGTCGAGACATTGGTATGTACTATGTACAGACCAAGTTACATCCAAATAGGTTCATAAATACGCCTGTTATCGCGTGACAAAAATCAGGTCGTTTTAAAATGTCAGCCACAAGAGAAATTCAAAATGCTATTACTCAGCCATTTTTTTTAGATATAGACGAAAGAAAAACTGTTCCGGAATCCTTGTATTAAGGTCAAACACATACAAAAAAAAATCTTTTTCATTTTCAATTTTTTGGTATCTCATTTAAATTTTTTTATTTTTTAATTTTTTTAAATGGCCGCCATTTTGAAACAAGATGGCGGATGAAGCTGGCCAACGAACTCAGGCGAGATATTTGTATGTACTATGTACACACCAAGGTACATCCAAATCGGTTCATAAATACGCCTGTTATCACGTGACAAAAATCAGGACGTTTCAAAATGTCAGCCACGCTAGAAATTCAAAATGCTATAACTCAGCCATTTCTTAAGATATAGACGAAACAAAAACTGCTCCGAAATCTTTGTATAAAGGTCAAATACATAAGAAAAAAATATTTTTCCATTTTCAAATTTTTGGTACCACATTTCAAATTTTAAATTTTTAAAAAATTTTTAAATGGCCGCCATTTTAAAACAAAATGGCGGATGAAGCTGGCCAACGAACTCGTCGAGAAATTGGTATGTACTATGTACACACCGAATTACATCCAAATCGGTTCATAAATACGCCTTTTATCGCGTGACAAAGTTCAGGACGTTTCAAAATTTCAGCAACGCTAGAAATTCAAAATGCTTTAACTCAGCCATTTTTTAAGATATAGACGAAACAAAAACTGCTCCGGAATCTTTGTATAATGGTCAAATACATAAGAAAAAAATATTTTTCCATTTTTAATTTTTTGGTACCACATTTCAAGTTTTAAATTTTTTTAAAAATTTTAAATGGCCGCCATTTTGAAACAAAACGTCGGATGAAGCTGGCCAACGAACTCGGTCGAGACATTGGTATGTACTATGTGCACACCGAATTACATCGAAATCGGTTCATAATTACGGGAGTTACAGTGTGACATAGGTCAGATATATATATATATAGATATATATATATATATATATATATATATCAATTTTGAACGGAGGGTGGTTTCGGGGTCTGGGGGTCATGATCGATGAAAATATACCAAATTTTTTTGAAATCGCTTTCCTCCGAACGGCTGCAATAGGTAGCTTTTTTGTAAAGAAAGCTACCTAAAAGAAGTCTCAAAATCGAAGCATTTTTTACAATTCTACTCGTTGATAGTCACTAAATACTAACTTTTTCCTGAAAGTCAGTTAATAAAAAATGACAATTTGTGGAAAATCCCTTAGCATTCAGCTAGTTTTTGCGAGCAACTAAAAATTAGCTCACTTTAACGCCGATATCTTTCTGAATTTTTACGATATTTAACTGGATTTTTTTAATAACTTGCTCCATAGAGTTCACTGTTAAATTATTTAAAAAGATCCTAGTTATCGTTCGTGCATGCGCAGATAAAAATTATTTCATACAAATGCGCCATATTTCCTACAATATTTAATATATTTATATTCCAATTGCACTATATTGTTTCTACTATATTTTGTCAATTTGTCTGAAACCGGCATTAAATTTGGTTGAAAACCCTGCGTGTTATAAACAAACTAGTATGTTGTGGACATCACAAAACTTTCTTCTACATAAATCACGTCAATTAAATCATTTGAATAGTAAAAGGAATTACATCAATTTATTAATATAAAGGTATACCTGAATTTGAAGTTTGATGAAAATTCGTGCATTAGTTATTGAGATAGAGCTGTAGGGGAAATTCTGAAAAATGCAGCATAGCAGCGCCATCTGTTGAGCGATTTGCACCAAAAGGTACAAAACATCAATTCATGACAAGGACTAACTGAATCTGAAGTTTGATTAAAATCCGTGCATTAGTTCTGGACATTGAGCTATTGTGGAATTTGAGAAAAATGCTGCATAGCAACGCCACCTGTTGAGAGATTTACAGCAAAACACAAACAGCAGTAACTCATATACAGGTATACCTGAATCTGAAGTTTGTTGAAAAACCAAGCATTAGTTCTTGAGATAGAGCTATTGCGGAAATCACAAAAAATGTAGCATAGCAGCGCCACCTGTTGAGCGATTTACACCACAAGGTGCAAAACGTCAAATGATGTCAATCACTAACAGAATCTGAAGTTTGATGAAAATCCGTGCATTATTTCTTGAGATAGAGCTATTACAAAAATCGTGTAAATGCTGCAAAATGCAGCATACCAGCGCCATCTGTTGGGCGATTTGCACCAAAACGTTACCAGCAGCAATTCATATCAAGGATTAACTGAATCTGAAGTTTGATGAAAATCCGTGCATTAGTTCTTGAGATAGAGTTAGTGCAGAAATCGCGAAAAATGCAGCATAACAGCGCCACCTGTTGGGTGATTTACACCAAAAACTAATCAGCACCAATTTATATTAGGGACTACTTGAATATAAATTTTTATTAAATTCCGTGCATTAGTTCTTGAGATGGAGAGCCCACAAAATTTGTGTCTCATACATACAGACAGACAGACAGACTCACAGAGTCACAGACAGACATTTTGTAAAAACATGTTTTTTGGAATCTCTGACCTCTGAAACGTGTAAATACGTCGAAAACCGGAAGTCGAAAGTTTTTACGAATCCAATACTTTCTTCTTGTAAAGATAGAAGAAAGTAAAAATATGCAAGAACATTTTTTAATTTTTTTAAAAAATCGGTATGTTTCTCTTAATATACGTGCTATTCTTACACAAATGAATACACATATTGCGCAATGTCTGTTCATTTATATTCTGTAGCGATTAGATCATTTCGTGCATTTTATTTTACAGGGTGATCCCAAGCATTATTTTTTTTTTCTTTGATTTTGTTCCCCTAATTGTAGTCCTTATGAAATCGACGTTGATAAATGTGAGGTAAAACCTGTTCTTTTAATTGTGAAATTCCAGAAGAATCTGACAAGTATATTTCTAGATATTCGACAAAATGTCTAAAATTGAAAGTTGCCGGTCATTAATGGCCATATAGTGTATGTTTATGCACATTATACAGGCTGTATCTGAAATACTTCAGCAAACTTACGTGGATGATAGTACTCATCAGGACGAACAAAAAATGCAATAGAACATGGGGTCGCAAATGACGTTTAAAGGGTGAAAATTGCAAAACTAATAAAAATATCGAAATCTCGCTTGGTGTTTTTCTGCAGAACTGGCTAATAGCACGAAGCTGGTTTTCCTTTCACTTTGTGCATATCCGGTCAGAAAGAGATAACAAAAACTTGGGAGAAAGTCAAACAAATCTGTGAGGAGGAATCCACCTATGCAATTTTGAGGGTGTCCGGCAGTCGTTCTTCCGTAGATATACTCTGTGTAATAATGTCCGCGGTCGACACTTTGACAATTGTTGTAAAATATTTTTTTGGACATCACGAGCTGTGTTGTACCTATTCTGTGCAATAAATAATTTTGTGGAGTGTTTCTATCTTGTGTCTGTCCATTTCCAGACGCATTTTCTCGATTTTCATCTTTTAAACGTCATTTGCGACCCCGGATCTATTGCATTTTTTGTTCGTCTTCATAAGTATACTATCATCCCTCTAAGTTTTTGAAGCATTTCAGATACACCCTGTATATTTATACATGACTATGTATATGAAATGTTTCCTTAGATTATGGATACTAATACTATAAGAAAACAAGTAAGAAAAAATCATGCGTCAAGCATGTATTATGAAACACTTTCCAACACATTCAGAATAATGTAAGAAAACTGCACCGTTTAAAAAATTAAAATATTACGTCTAATTCAACCGTATGGAAACACAATACATTTCAAAACCCAATTTCAGCTGTTCCCATCCACAATCGGAAAATTATGCGAATTTTTTCAGCAGCCCTGTATATATATATAGATTTGAATCTATTAACTACATGCATGCCAAAATTTAGTTCACTTAAGAAATACATATACTTCAGTTGAAAATTCACCTTCAGCAATTTCTTCTAATAAGGAGAACGGTACGTGAATACTTTTGTGCATCCCTGTATTTGAGGTATAGAATTTATATATAACGAGTAAGATGCAAAAAATTAATTAAATTTAAAAGCGCATACCGAATTTTAAACCGTACACTCCAGCAATTCTTACTCAAAGACAGTAGTTTACTGTAACCGATTTCTTTTGTGTGTCCTTGTAAATGACTAAAAAATGCTATGAATGCCCTGTTCTAACGTGATCATAGTGAAATTCAGTGATTTATATCAGTTTCAATACATTTGAAATAGCATAATGTCATTAAAATACTCTGCAAACGATTTTTCCCCATATACAAAAATGTGGAGGAATATTTTTGAGTGCCCCTGTAAATGAACGATTAATCCTGCATATTTCATATACAATACCAAACATGCTTTGGTGACCCTAAATAACCTTTATCAATTTCATGGTAATCCGAGTATATTTACGGAACTGCCTGGACAGACGGCAGACGGCCAGACGAACAGACAAACCGAATGCATACACACTTTTCAACTTTGTTGGAAAGTGTTAAAAACAGAGTGCATAAACACTTTTCAACTTTGTTGGAAAGTGTTAAAAAAGACAAATGTTTCTTAATCTATGAGAAGTAATATAAAAATTTTGTTTTTAAAGTCAATTCCTACTTAGGTCATCAAAGAAAAATTTAATATAATCCATTAAGCTAATATTAGTTTTTGTTGCATTAAAATATCTCAATTTGTTGATTTTCTATAAGCAAGTAGTTTACAATGGAAGTCTATGGGAATTTGGCGAAATATTAGAGATATCGCCAAGTTGGCGTCACTTTTGGCGACTCATTTTGCAGCCAAATTTGGCGATTTATCGCCAAGTTGGCGACAAACTTGGCGGTATTTGGCAACAGAACAGGTTCTTCCCTATGGTAACCCCCCTTATAGATATGAAGATGCATTAAATGCTTCAATAACCAATGGCCGCCATTTTGTCTCCCATGTAAAACTAAAATTAATTAATTAAAATTTAATTAATGAATTAATATTTGAAAAAACTGAATTAACATCAATTGTCATCCAGTACAAGTTTAAAAAAATTTATTTCAACTTGATAGGATGAAATAAGTATTTTATTAACGATTGAAAATTTGAACAAGATATATAAATAAATAAATAAATAAATATAGGGAGAGTGTGAACTAATAGTAGGAATTGAAAAATATAACACGAACGAAATTACGCATTAACGTCTTCTGAGTTATCCATGATTCCGAAAAGAGTTCACTTTACTTTAGGAACCTCAGAAAAATGTATTTTTCTTGATTACAAGAAGCATTTGCAAAAGCAAAATTTAGATTAACGGAGACTGAGTAACGGAAGCATTTTCAAATGGTTTTTATAGTCTAGATATCAGTTTTCTCAAACCTGCATATAGGTTGTTAGGATGCTATCCATTCTTAATTAAGGGGATAAGGAACCTTAAAATATTTTTTTTTTGTAAATTTCACCTTAAATATTATTCAAGGGTACATTATATGCATTATAGCATGCATTTATCACAAAAAAAAATTAAAAAAAAAATTTATTTTTGAGAAAAAAAGGGAATTTTACGTGTCGTCTTAGAAATCTTCGAAATGTCGCTTGCGCATTCCATATCAATGAAAATCCCCAATATTTTTTATAAAAGTCTGTTTTATATATATAAATAAAATAGAGCATCGACTTTTATATATTTGAATTTAAAGGTAAAAAAAAAAATGAAAATTTTTAAAAATTTTTTCGAAAAAATTTCCAATTTCCAAATTTTTTATTTTTTTTTTTTTTACTTTTTGTAAATTTCATCTTAAATATTATTCAAGGGTACATTATATGCATTATGGCATGGATTTATCACAAAAAAAATTTAAAAAAAAATTTATTTTTGTGAAAAAAATGGAATTTTACGGGTCGTCTTAGAAATCTTTGAAATGCCCCCTGCGCGTTCCATATCAATGAAAATCGCCAATATTTTTTATAAAAATTTGATTTATATATATAAATAAAATAGAGCATCGAATTTTATATATTTGAATTTAAAGGTTTAAAAAAAATGAAAAATTTTGAAATTTTTTCGAAAAAATTTCAAAATTTTTAATTTTTTTTTTTACCTTTAAATTCAAATATATAAAATTCGATGCTCTATTTTATTTATATATATAAAACAGACTTTTATAAAAAATATTGGGGATTTTCATTGATATGGAATGCGCAAGCGACATTTCGAAGAATTTCTAAGACAAAGCGTAAAATTACATTTTTTTCATATTTTTTTTTTTTTTTTTGATAAATGCATGTTATAATGCATATAAAGTACGCTTGAATAATAATTAGGTGAAATTTACAAATAATAAAAAAATTTATTTTTAAGGATTTTAAGGTCCTTTGTCCCCTTAAACATTTTCAGCTTATTGAATTTATAAGCAAGAGTAACAAAATAATGTTAATTTTCATGTTAACGTTAATGCTGTTAATTTATCATGTTTGTCTGTAAATTCTGTTTGTCCTGCATGAAAACGTTTACTTGAAAATTGGTAGTACAGTAGAGTCCCGATTATCTGAGACCCGCTTAACCGAGTTAATTTTTTCTGAATGACTGATGGCTTCCATTATTATGAAACAGCCATTATAAATGAAGTGTTAGGTGAAGGTGAAAAAGCAGTCGTAAAAAGTTAGAATTCTGATTTTCTGGTCAGAATGAGGGAAAAATCGTTATGGCCATTTTTTATAATGGCTGTTTCATAATAATGGAAGCCATCAGTCCATCAGAAGAAAATGATTCATTCTAAAGGTATAAGTTCGATTGAAAAAAACTATTTAATACTTTGACCAGAAAGAAGAGGCTACACCTGCAATTTTCATGATTTTCATAGAATCACATAGCTGCCAATTTGTACGGTTTTGTTACCTGTAAAATTGAATACAAATTTTTTTCCATATTTAATCAATGACAATTGTTAAATTTCAGTGATTAAATTAGGCAAAATTTACTGTTAAGTTTTAGTGGTAAGAAAAAATTTTACAAATTGGTCAAATCAAGGTCAAACACATAAGAAGAAAATATTTTTTCAATTTTCAATTTTTTGGTACCACATTTCAAATTTAAATTTTTCTTAAAAATTTAAATGGCCGCCATTTTTAAACAAGATGGCGGATGAAGCTGGCCAACGAACCCGGTCGAGACATTGGTATGTACTATGTATAAACGAAGTTACATCCAAATCGGTTCATAAATACGCTTTTTATCGCGTGACAAAATTCAGGACGTTTCAAAATGTCAGCCACGCTAGAAATTCAAAATGCTATAACTCAGCCATTTTTTAAGATATAGACGAAACAAAAACTGCTCCGAAATCTTTGTATAAAGGTCAAATACATAAGAAAAAAATATTTTTCCATTTTCAAATTTTTGGTACCACATTTCAAATTTTAAATTTTTAAAAAATTTTTAAATGGCCGCCATTTTAAAACGAAATGGCGGATGAAGCTGGCCAACGAACTCGTCGAGAGATTGGTATGTACTATGTACACACCGAATTACATCCAAATCGGTTCATAAATACGCCTTTTATCGCGTGACAAAGTTCAGGACGTTTCAAAATGTCAGCAACGCTAGAAATTCAAAATGCTTTAACTCAGCCATTTTTTAAGATATAGACGAAACAAAAACTGCTCCGGAATCTTTGTATAATGGTCAAATACATAAGAAAAAAATATTGTTCCATTTTTAGTTTTTTGGTACCACATTTCAAGTTTTAAATTTTTTTAAAAATTTTAAATGGCCGCCATTTTGAAACAAAACGTCGGATGAAGCTGGCCAACGAACTCGGTCGAGACATTGGTATGTACTATGTGCACACCGAATTACATCGAAATCGGTTCATAATTACGGGAGTTACAGTGTGACATAGGTCAGATATATATATATATAGATATAGATATATATATATATATATATATCAATTTTGAACGGAGGGTGGTTTCGGGGTCTGGGGGTCATGATCGATGAAAATATACCAAATTTTTTTGAAATCGCTTTCCTCCGAACGGCTGCAATAGGTAGCTTTTTTGTAAAGAAAGCTACCTAAAAGAAGTCTCAAAATCGAAGCATTTTTTACAATTCTACTCGTTGATAGTCACTAAATACTAACTTTTTCCTGAAAGTCAGTTAATAAAAAATGACAATTTGTGGAAAATCCCTTAGCATTCAGCTAGTTTTAGCGAGCAACTAAAAATTAGCTCACTTTAACGCCGATATCTTTCTGAATTTTTACGATATTTAACTGGATTTTTTTAATAACTTGCTCCATAGAGTTCACTGTTAAATTATTTAAAAAGATCCTAGTTATCGTTCGTGCATGCGCAGATAAAAATTATTTCATACAAATGCGCCATATTTCCTACAATATTTAATATATTTATATTCCAATTGCACTATATTGTTTCTACTATATTTTGTCAATTTGTCTGAAACCGGCATTAAATTTGGTTGAAAACCCTGCGTGTTATAAACAAACTAGTATGTTGTGGACATCACAAAACTTTCTTCTACATAAATCACGTCAATTAAATCATTTGAATAGTAAAAGGAATTACATCAATTTATTAATATAAAGGTATACCTGAATTTGAAGTTTGATGAAAATTCGTGCATTAGTTATTGAGATAGAGCTGTAGGGGAAATTCTGAAAAATGCAGCATAGCAGCGCCATCTGTTGAGCGATTTGCACCAAAAGGTACAAAACATCAATTCATGACAAGGACTAACTGAATCTGAAGTTTGATTAAAATCCGTGCATTAGTTCTGGACATTGAGCTATTGTGGAATTTGAGAAAAATGCTGCATAGCAACGCCACCTGTTGAGAGATTTACAGCAAAACACAAACAGCAGTAACTCATATACAGGTATACCTGAATCTGAAGTTTGTTGAAAAACCAAGCATTAGTTCTTGAGATAGAGCTATTGCGGAAATCACAAAAAATGCAGCATAGCAGCGCCACCTGTTGAGCGATTTACACCACAAGGTGCAAAACGTCAAATGATGTCAAGCACTAACAGAATCTGAAGTTTGATGAAAATCCGTGCATTATTTCTTGAGATAGAGCTATTACAAAATCGTGTAAATGCTGCAAAATGCAGCATACCAGCGCCATCTGTTGGGCGATTTGCACCAAAACGTTACCAGCAGCAATTCATATCAAGGATTAACTGAATCTGAAGTTTGATGAAAATCCGTGCATTAGTTCTTGAGATAGAGTTAGTGCAGAAATCGCGAAAAATGCAGCATAACAGCGCCACCTGTTGGGTGATTTACACCAAAAACTAATCAGCACCAATTTATATTAGGGACTACTTGAATATAAATTTTTATTAAATTCCGTGCATTAGTTCTTGAGATGGAGAGCCCACAAAATTTGTGTCTCATACATACAGACAGACAGACAGACTCACAGAGTCACAGACAGACATTTTGTAAAAACATGTTTTTTGGAATCTCTGACCTCTGAAACGTGTAAATACGTCGAAAACCGGAAGTCGAAAATTTTTACGAATCCAATACTTTCTTCTTGTAAAGATAGAAGAAAGTAAAAATATGCAAGAACATTTTTTAATTTTTTTAAAAAATCGGTATGTTTCTCTTAATATACGTGCTATTCTTACACAAATGAATACACATATTGCGCAATGTCTGTTCATTTATATTCTGTAGCGATTAGATCATTTCGTGCATTTTATTTTACAGGGTGATCCCAAGCATTATTTTTTTTTTCTTTGATTTTGTTCCCCTAATTGTAGTCCTTATGAAATCGACGTTGATAAATGTGAGGTAAAACCTGTTCTTTTAATTGTGAAATTCCAGAAGAATCTGACAAGTATATTTCTAGATATTCGACAAAATGTCTAAAATTGAAAGTTGCCGGTCATTAATGGCCATATAGTGTATGTTTATGCACATTATACAGGCTGTATCTGAAATACTTCAGCAAACTTACGTGGATGATAGTACTCATCAGGACGAACAAAAAATGCAATAGAACAAGGGGTCGCAAATGACGTTTAAAGGGTGAAAATTGCAAAACTAATAAAAATATCGAAATCTCGCTTGGTGTTTTTCTGCAGAACTGGCTAATAGCACGAAGCTGGTTTTCCTTTCACTTTGTGCATATCCGGTCAGAAAGAGATAACAAAAACTTGGGAGAAAGTCAAACAAATCTGTGAGGAGGAATCCACCTATGCAATTTTGAGGGTGTCCGGCAGTCGTTCTTCCGTAGATATACTCTGTGTAATAATGTCCGCGGTCGACACTTTGACAATTGTTGTAAAATATTTTTTTGGACATCACGAGCTGTGTTGTACCTATTCTGTGCAATAAATAATTTTGTGGAGTGTTTCTATCTTGTGTCTGTCCATTTCCAGACGCATTTTCTCGATTTTCATCTTTTAAACGTCATTTGCGACCCCGGATCTATTGCATTTTTTGTTCGTCTTCATAAGTATACTATCATCCCTCTAAGTTTTTGAAGCATTTCAGATACACCCTGTACATTTATACATGACTATGTATATGAAATGTTTCCTTAGATTATGGATACTAATACTATAAGAAAACAAGTAAGAAAAAATCATGCGTCAAGCATGTATTATGAAACACTTTCCAACACATTCAGAATAATGTAAGAAAACTGCACCGTTTAAAAAATTAAAATATTACGTCTAATTCAACCGTATGGAAACACAATACATTTCAAAACCCAATTTCAGCTGTTCCCATCCACAATCGGAAAATTATGCGAATTTTTTCAGCAGCCCTGTATATGATATATAGATTTGAATCTATTAACTACATGCATGCCAAAATTTAGTTCACTTAAGAAATACATATACTTCAGTTGAAAATTCACCTTCAGCAATTTCTTCTAATAAGGAGAACGGTACGTGAATACTTTTGTGCATCCCTGTATTTGAGGTATAGAATTTATATATAACGAGTAAGATGCAAAAAATTAATTAAATTTAAAAGCGCATACCGAATTTTAAACCGTACACTCCAGCAATTCTTACTCAAAGACAGTAGTTTACTGTAACCGATTTCTTTTGTGTGTCCTTGTAAATGACTAAAAAATGCTATGAATGCCCTGTTCTAACGTGATCATAGTGAAATTCAGTGATTTATATCAGTTTCAATACATTTGAAATAGCATAATGTCATTAAAATACTCTGCAAACGATTTTTCCCCATATACAAAAATGTGAAGGAATACTTTTGAGTGCCCCTGTAAATGAACGATTAATCCTGCATATTTCATATACAATACCAAACATGCTTTGGTGACCCTAAATAACCTTTATCAATTTCATGGTAATCCGAGTATATTTACGGAACTGCCTGGACAGACGGCAGACGGCCAGACGAACAGACAAACCGAATGCATACACACTTTTCAACTTTGTTGGAAAGTGTTAAAAACAGAGTGCATAAACACTTTTCAACTTTGTTGGAAAGTGTTAAAAAAGACAAATGTTTCTTAATCTATGAGAAGTAATATAAAAATTTTGTTTTTAAAGTCAATTCCTACTTAGGTCATCAAAGAAAAATTTAATATAATCCATTAAGCTAATATTAGTTTTTGTTGCATTAAAATATCTCAATTTGTTGATTTTCTATAAGCAAGTAGTTTACAATGGAAGTCTATGGGAATTTGGCGAAATATTAGAGATATCGCCAAGTTGGCGTCACTTTTGGCGACTCATTTTGCAGCCAAATTTGGCGATTTATCGCCAAGTTGGCGACAAACTTGGCGGTATTTGGCAACAGAACAGGTTCTTCCCTATGGTAACCCCCCTTATAGATATGAAGATGCATTAAATGCTTCAATAACCAATGGCCGCCATTTTGTCTCCCATGTAAAACTAAAATTAATTAATTAAAATTTAATTAATGAATTAATATTTGAAAAAACTGAATTAACATCAATTGTCATCCAGTACAAGTTAAAAAAAATTTATTTCAACTTGATAGGATGAAATAAGTATTTTATTAACGATTGAAAATTTGAACAAGATATATAAATAAATAAATAAATAAATATAGGGAGAGTGTGAACTAATAGTAGGAATTGAAAAATATAACACGAACGAAATTACGCATTAACGTCTTCTGAGTTATCCATGATTCCGAAAAGAGTTCACTTTACTTTAGGAACCTCAGAAAAATGTATTTTCCTTGATTACAAGAAGCATTTGCAAAAGCAAAATTTAGATTAACGGAGACTGAGTAACGGAAGCATTTTCAAATGGTTTTTATAGTCTAGATATCAGTTTTCTCAAACCTGCATATAGGTTGTTAGGATGCTATCCATTCTTAATTAAGGGGATAAGGAACCTTAAAATATTTTTTTTTTTGTAAATTTCACCTTAAATATTATTCAAGGGTACATTATATGCATTATAGCATGCATTTATCACAAAAAAAATTTAAAAAAAAAATTTATTTTTGAGAAAAAAAGGGAATTTTACGTGTCGTCTTAGAAATCTTCGAAATGTCGCTTGCGCATTCCATATCAATGAAAATCCCCAATATTTTTTATAAAAGTCTGTTTTATATATATAAATAAAATAGAGCATCGAATTTTATATATTTGAATTTAAAGGTAAAAAAAAAAATGAAAATTTTTAAAAATTTTTTCGAAAAAATTTCCAATTTCCAAATTTTTTATTTTTTTTTTTTACTTTTTGTAAATTTCATCTTAAATATTATTCAAGGGTACATTATATGCATTATGGCATGGATTTATCACAAAAAAAATTAAAAAAAAAATTTATTTTTGTGAAAAAAATGGAATTTTACGCGTCGTCTTAGAAATCTTTGAAATGCCCCCTGCGCGTTCCATATCAATGAAAATCGCCAATATTTTTTATAAAAATTTGATTTATATATATAAATAAAATAGAGCATCGAATTTTATATATTTGAATTTAAAGGTTTAAAAAAAAATGAAAAATTTTGAAATTTTTTCGAAAAAATTTCAAAATTTTTAATTTTTTTTTTACCTTTAAATTCAAATATATAAAATTCGATGCTCTATTTTATTTATATATATAAAACAGACTTTTATAAAAAATATTGGGGATTTTCATTGATATGGAATGCGCAAGCGACATTTCGAAGAATTTCTAAGACAAAGCGTAAAATTACATTTTTTTCATATTTTTTTTTTTTTTTGATAAATGCATGTTATAATGCATATAAAGTACGCTTGAATAATAATTAGGTGAAATTTACAAATAATAAAAAAATTTATTTTTAAGGATTTTAAGGTCCTTTGTCCCCTTAAACATTTTCAGCTTATTGAATTTATAAGCAAGAGTAACAAAATAATGTTAATTTTCATGTTAACGTTAATGCTGTTAATTTATCATGTTTGTCTGTAAATTCTGTTTGTCCTGCATGAAAACGTTTACTTGAAAATTGGTAGTACAGTAGAGTCCCGATTATCTGAGACCCGCTTAACCGAGTTAATTTTTTCTGAATGACTGATGGCTTCCATTATTATGAAACAGCCATTATAAATGAAGTGTTAGGTGAAGGTGAAAAAGCAGTCGTAAAAAGTTAGAATTCTGATTTTCTGGTCAGAATGAGGGAAAAATCGTTATGGCCATTTTTTATAATGGCTGTTTCATAATAATGGAAGCCATCAGTCCATCAGAAGAAAATGATTCATTCTAAAGGTATAAGTTCGATTGAAAAAAACTATTTAATACTTTGACCAGAAAGAAGAGGCTACACCTGCAATTTTCATGATTTTCATAGAATCACATAGCTGCCAATTTGTACGGTTTTGTTACCTGTAAAATTGAATACAAATTTTTTTCCATATTTAATCAATGACAATTGTTAAATTTCAGTGATTAAATTAGGCAAAATTTACTGTTAAGTTTTAGTGGTAAGAAAAAATTTTACAAATTGGTAGCGATGGGGTAGCGTAATACTGCAGAAAAAGATAAAGAAAAAAAAACTGCAGCAAAATTGACATTCAACGAACAAAAAACTATCAAGGGCTTTTTCAAATAAATAATTTAATTCCCCATTTTCCTTAAAAGTAACGGAAATGTACATCAAAGAAATTTTACTAGTACCATGAAAATTAATGAATTAAGTGAAAATTTATATTTCATCTCCTTTGTGGGTGACGATTTGTGTAAATCCGGTTTATACGAGTATTTTGCTTATCCGAGGTGAGCTTGGTCGGGACTCTACTGTAACCGAGAAACTTAAATCCCGGCTTGAAAAAACGGATTAGTACGCAATATAAAAACTACTCGGAGAATCAGTGACAGAAAAGAAACTTTTTCGTCTTTAATGCTTCCTTAAATTTTGAAAATATATTAGTTTCTGCAGTTTCTAAATAAAAAAGAACGCTTTTCGGAGCGCAACGCTTTTGGTTAGTGGCTAACTCGAAAGAGGTTATTGTATATTTTTGTTCGTTGTTATATTATACTTTCCTAGATTACGAATTTTTTTCTCTTTTTAGGTGCCTTCGTAATAATTTAAATACGTAGCACCTATGTCGTTGTCTTATCTGTCCGTCGGTCTTTTCGCATATAACACCGCAAAAACTCCCCAGCCGAATGTTTTGAAATTTAATATATATAATCGTTACAGAATTTTGTTGAGTCCTTTCAAATGTTAAGAAAATCGAATCAAAATTAAAAAAGATATTAATAAAAGTTTTCTTCATTCTATTAAATGCTATCATACATAATGAATTCAATAATATCCAAGATAGGTAATGGTTCTAGGTTACCATGCTGATTACATCTTATTTAAGATAGAGCCCTATTATTTCCGTATTACTGAATTTAATATATATAATCGTCATAAATTTTGTATTCATGTATTTTTGCACAAGAGTGCATCAGTTATTGCACCAAAATCGGAATATTTATAAAACTAGTTGTAGTATGAACGCTCCTCATTTACCACATTTGATGGACAATTTCCGACTTGTTTTGCAGTGAATGCAACTCTTTCATAAATTTTCAAGCACAGGAAGACTATTTTAATTTTATTTATTACAGGATATGGCAGAAAAATGGAGGGGTGTATATCTGTGATGCAGACCGTCATATCAAGAGTCCATTCATATCTGGTCCATTTTCACTGAAAAAGTTGAAAGGGAGAGATAACAAAGATATGCGAAATATTTCCACATGTCTTAAAAAATTTCCAATTATCATCAGCTTATTTACTTTGCACTTGCATTGGATAATTAAATAGGATGAACAATTAAAATTGAAATAAAAAATACATTTATATATGTTATGATTTTCATAAATATTAGCTAACTTTTTAAAAAATCCTATTTATTTTTAAAAGAATTTGTTAAATTATCATGTAAAAAACAAATGTATTATTTTTATTACTAAAATCGAAATTAAAAATTTTAGATGTTAGATATTGCTTGAAATGTGTGTTGCTGGTTCGTTCTATATTTATTAATTTTTACGTGCGAAAACAAAGACAAATTATTGAAAATGTAATGTACACTGCTGGCTACTAAAATTGCAACACCATGAAAGATTGAAAATACAAATAAGATACTTATTGTACGTAAACAGTATGGTATGAAAACAAAATGATTAAATTTGTAAACAGTTTGGGGGTTTACAGGGGTGCGAAATTAGTAGAAACAGCTGCTTCCCCTGGCTGCTAAAACGGCCCTTACCCAGTTAGACATGGAGTCGAACTGGGCTTGGAGAACAGAAACGGGCAACTCATTCCATGCTGCTTCAAGTCTATGCCACACTTCATCAACCGTATTAGCTCGAGAAGGGTGGCGGGCCCGTCTCTAAGCAATTCATGACCAGATGTTTTTAATGGGTGACAGATCTGGAGACCGTGCAGGCCATGGCAGCAATCGAATACCTGTGAATTGAGGAAGGTCAGAACACGACTTGCAACAGGTGGTCTTGTGTTAATCTTGCTGGAAGATGGCGTTTGGCAGGCCTCGAAGATAGGGTACAACCACAGGACGTAAGATTTCAAAAATGTACCGATTTGCGTTCAAATTGCTCTCGATCCGAACTAGAGATGTGCATGTCGTTTACCCAATGGCTGCCCAAACCATCACACCAGTTGCAGGGGCCCTATGCCGATATCGCATGCAAGCAGGCGACAGGCGTTTTCCTCGGACCCTCCAGACACGTATACGGCCATCAGAATACTGCTCGCAGAACCGGGACTCGTCTGAAAAGACGACATTGTGCCAGTCCTATATCCAGCTTTGTCGTTCGGCACGCCATAGTCGTCGACTCTCTCTATGCTGCATTGTCAAAAGAAGCCGCAGTACTGGTGTCCGTACTGACAGTCCACACTGCTACAAACGTCGTCGCACCGTGCGAGCGGATACTGGCCGTGCTGCAAACATGCCCATTTCCTGACTAATAGTCCGTAATGTGGTTATCCGGTTTTGCAGGGCGACCTCACAATATGTCTGTCCTCTCGGGCGTTAGTCATGGGAGGGCGTCGAGATCCTGCATGCCGTTCCGTATCACCCTCAGCAATCCATCGATTCCATATTTGCATGACAGTGGTTGGATTTTGACCAGTGCATCCGGCAATATCACGTAACGATAATCCAAACTTTCGATAGGCAACGATCTTGCGTCTATCGAATTCAGACACTTGGTGGTAAGTATATCGTCTTATTATTCGAGGCATAACACGATATTCTGAGCAAACGCCGACCTTACAAAGCACTTTCTGAATGAGAAATCCACTACGCAACTTTTCTTTTATCCAGTGCTTCAGATGTCGTTTCTCCCGCCTGCCTTGTCTAAATGTGCTGAAATACTAATCATTTGCATATTCCAACCTCTTTTTCCTTCCATGTGATTTTGATGTTTGTCAGATCATTCCTTCCTGGTGTTGCAATTTTAATGGCCAGCGGTGTATTTCTAAATGTAAATGTATTGAATAATGTAATGTATTTAATATAATATAAATATAATGTATTAACAAGTGGGTAAGTGTGATCGCAGATCACAACAAGGGTTTCGTTTAATATCTCTTTCAAAACATTATAAAATTCTTATTATGTGTTATAAACTATGTCAAAGTTTAAAACCGATCGGTTCTTTAGTTTTCCTAGTTTTAACAAATTCCCGTCAATTTTCCGTGCGAAAAAGCAACTCTTTTATAAGTTTAAAAATCGATTTTTTCATAAATCAGAAAGTTGTGATCCGATTTTTTTTTTTTTTTTCTAGATTTTATGAATAAGCGTACGAAATAACATCCGGATGCAAAATAATTAAATTTGTAAAATCAATCATTTTGTACTGCGATTATCATACCCTAGTATAAAAATTTATCTCTTTTTTCTTTCCGTCTCGCGTGGCCTGGCATGCAAAAAGTGCAATTCCGGAATTAATTATCTTCGCTTCCCACTATCGAAATTAAAAAATAAAGACGTAATCAGAAAGAGAATGAAATTTTGCATCGGATGGCTTAAAAATCGTAACTCAAAAATCGATATTTAAAAAAAAATTTGGCCCTGTATAAAAATCCTGAGCCCGTTTCTGACCGCAAGACGCACCTGTTTTATATTCTCTGGTTATCGTCGGAAATTCAATGTCATCAGACATCTGTCGCCTTCATAAATGAAGGGGAAAAAATTCAGGATTTTTCACAAATTTTTTAGTTTTTATGGTACGATCGAGACAAATTTTAGAATTTCTGAAAGCTGACTTTTTCCCCGTCTTGTGGTTCTAATTTCAAATTTCTGCGATGTGTAGCGAAAAAGAAAGGGCGCCTTAAAGAAATCACCAGTCCTTATCCGTGTTAAAATGACACCTGTTTTTAATCGGTGGAAGAGATCGTTTTTGTAATTTGATAAAACAAAACAAACAAAAAAAAATCCATGCTTTTGTTGAATTATGAATGCCTTTCCAATTTTATAATTGGGGTTTTTTAATTACAAAGGTCCGTTAATTACGACTTTTTCAAAATTTTATAATTTATCGTTTGATGTGAGGTGTTCAGCTATAAGTACGCAAAATTTCAGGCCTCCAACATGTACAGTTTCTGAGAACGGGCTCTGTGACAGACTGACAGATAGACAGAGGAGTGAGACGAATAAGGTTTCATCAGATGAACGAAATCGTAAGAAATAACAAATTGTTAAATTATTATGTAAAAAACAAATATATTATTTTTTTTATTAAAATCGAAATTAAAAATTTTAAATGTTAGATATTGCTTGAAATGTGTAATGCTGGTTCCTTCTGTATTTATTAATTTTTATGTGCGAAAACAAAGACAAATTATTGAAAATATAATGCATTTTTAAATGTAAATGTATTGAATAATGTAATTTATTTAATATAATATAAATGTAATGTGTTGAAAATATAATGTATTAAAGTATCATAAATTGTTAAATTATCATGAAGAAAACGAAAAACAAATATAAAAATAAAATAAAATAAAATAAAATAAAAAGCAATTTAACAAATTACAACGACCATTTGGAAAATGATTTTTTCGAAGACTAAAATTTAAGACATAAAAAATCGCACGGAGTTGATCATACATTACGTACGCCACGAATTAAACATTAATAGTGTTATTACACGCAAAAATTGCAAGCGACAAAAATCGCCTGCGACCCGTCAGATTTCTTAAAACTTACGTATTATCCACCTGAAACTTACGTATTATTCAAGCATTTCATTGGCTGTTCGGGAAAAGGCTTTTCCATCGTCCAAGAAATCTGACGACCAATTTTAAATGAAATTTCATTTTTAAACTTCTAAACATCCCACAATATTACTTTTTACACCGTCGTATAGAGAGAAAAATGTACTTTTAAATGCAATTTGTTTGAAAGCTGTATCTCAATTTGTTTCTGAGTTATTAATTTTTTTTTTTGTAGTTTTTATTACTTTTTTGTCATAGGGGCAACAGAAGTATCCATCTCTGTTGAAAGTAAAGGGAAATACAGATTACTGTATAGACCAGTGGTTCCCAACGTGGGGCGTACGGCCCACCGGGGGGGGGGGGCAATTTGAACTTCTAGGGGGAGCAATTCCAAATTTCTTACTCACTCGTTCGCTATCAGTTTCTTTTGTCTTTTTGGGGGCGAAAATAATGTTGTATGCTAAAAATAAATGGAATACGAGCAAAATTTAAGAAATTAGATTTTTTTTATTGAATTTTAAAAATGTTCCCTATCGAAATTTTAAAATAGGTTTGTCACCAGAATAATTATGCGAATAATCATTTAAAATATTTTGGTATCTTTTAAAATATTAAAATTCGAGATAATTTTTCTGGTGGTGAATTTTAAAATTTATCTTAACACTTTCGATTATTTATTAAATGAGTTTTCTACTTCTATTTGCGAAGACGATTAACGATATTGGGAAAAGGAAAACAGAGAGAATGCGTTATGCAGAATAATGGCTGCTTAATTTGATAAAGATGAGAATATTGAAATACTTCTTGTGTACTGTGTTATCCATAGAAAGAAAAATCAGTGTCCAAAGCTTTTCCACCAACTCTTAATAAGTTACAAAAATGCATTATAAAATGTATAAATTTATCAATTTTAACGTCAAATGTACGTGGGTGGTTCAATAATTATTGTCCCTAGTGTATATAAAATATTTGTACTGCAATGGTTGATGTGGAATATCGAAGCCTAATGTCTTAAATGCCTATATGCTCATTTTCAGAACCGTAGCTGCTATATTAAAATAGTTTGGAGGGAGGGGTGAATTTTTAGACCTATTTTTGAGGGAGTTTTTAAGGAGGGGGGTGAGGGTGAAATGCTGGTTTGGAGCTTATGAGGCTACATTTGTGGCAGTGGATGAGATGTGGCTACATCACTGTGATCCCGAGTCCAAACGACATAGTTACGTCTCATCCTCTGTCATAAATCTAGCCCCATAGGCTAAAAATCAGTCTTTCACCCCCATTCCCCCCCTTTCACTCCTCCCTCTAAAACTATGTGAATATAGCAGCTACGGTTCTGAAATTGAGAATACAGGCATCTAAGACATTAGGCTTCGATATTCCACAACAACCATCGCAGTACAAATATTTTACATACACTGGGGACAGTAATTATAGAACCACCCACGTAAGTGTCTATTTAAGATATTTTGCGAAAATAAAAATGCCGACCGTATAACACTTTTCTTTAACATTGAGTTAAGTTGGAAAAGTAGACCAAAACTCATTTTGGCATATAGACAAAGATGTATAATTTCATTGCATTTATAACATTACGTTAAAAACACATTTGTGGTAGAAGATCCACCTCTTTGATAAGTTAAAAAATGTGAAATGAATAGTTATTGTTAAGGCTCTATTACACTTCCATTGTGTCAATAGAGTTCATTTTTTAAATAATGATATATAATTTACAGATTAGAGGGGTGGGCATAGTGACTTTACAGATACTTTGGTGGGGCGTAGCCAATAAAAAGT
Organism: Maratus speciosus; assembly: GCA_963932465.1. Taxonomy (NCBI): domain Eukaryota; kingdom Metazoa; phylum Arthropoda; class Arachnida; order Araneae; family Salticidae; genus Maratus; species Maratus speciosus. Next base: position 88,449,609 of record OZ010786.1, on the reverse strand, counting down.
TGGGAACCACTGGTATAGACTAATCAGAAAACGAATAAAATGCTGATTAAATCAATAAAAAGCTTCAGATATGCTTTTGATTTCCTATCCTGACGAGGACAATAACCATTTTTCCAAATGGTTAATAATTTTTTTACTCATATCGAAATTAATTTTTTTTAATGTTAGATATTGCTTGAAGTGTGTAATGCTGATGCGTTTTATATTTATTAATTTTTACGTGCGAAAACAACGGCGAATTTTTGAAAATGCGGTCTATTTCTTATCCCATTAACCTTGTTTTACTTTTCTAAAATGGCTGCTTAATTATTATTTTTATTTTCTCCTAAAGCTTAGTATAGTAACTCAGGTTATTAATGATTAAATAATTATCGCCAATGAAGAACATTTAATGTTAATTCATATCAACATTTTATAGGCATTAGCTTTTAAAGAAAAAATATGTGAAAAATTATCTTCCATTATGATTTCTAAGAGAAAAAAGAAATTCCCAGTATGTTTTGTAAATTAAATTTAACGAAATCTGAAAATGATAAAAATAACTTTTATTTACTATCCAAATACAAAAACCGATTCAACTTCAGATTTTTCTTCCTTCTCCACCCCACCCACCTTTTTATAAAATGAAATTTTATAGGAATTTTATTTGATTATCTTTACATTTCTCGAAACTTGTGAGCAACGATAGCAACTTGGCTTACATAAGATTGCTTTTTTCAATTTTATCTTTTTTTATCGCAAAATAAAACAAAAATAATTCTTACATTTACGTACTTGCTTTGGTTGAAATGATGAATTTTCTGTCTAAAAATACTTAGGAAAGCTTCTGTGTGAATAATATTGTTTAAAAATAATAAATTTTAGAAGTCCATTTAGATTAGAATTCCATATCGATTGTTTTGACATGGTTATATATGGAATTTACAATATACGATACACAACGATAAATCGAAAAAAAAATTATCTATGTGATTATTTTCCCACTTTAAATACAGAAAGTATTTTTCCAATCCACAATTTTTTTGTTTTGTATTTATTTATTTTCAGTTTTTTAAGGGGAAGGAACAACTAAAAGCAAAGATAGTTTTCTTTGTCTAATTTTACTATTCTTTGAAAATTCTACAAAATATATGAAAGAACTATCTTATTCATTAATACATTTTCCGTTATTTTTTAAATTATTATTATTGTTTAAAATAATACTGAATGAAATAGAGGTTTATGCTTAAAAAGGCTTTTAAAAATTGTATAAATTCTTTAGATAAAATATTACAGTTGTTCTTAATTTTGTATTTGACAAACTAATTGAAATATGAAGCCAATATAAAAAACTTTTTATATTCACCAGGCAAATCAGTTAAATGATTGGCCAATAACACTAGGCTGCAAAATTTGAGTTGTGTGATGTTTTTTAGCTTTTGATAATTGATTCTTATGTATTTTGCAGCGCAGTATTCGAAAATTACCTTCATTTTTAACCATCACGTTAGACTTTTTTGCAAATCGGGAATTTTTAAATTTTTAAAAAGTTGAAATAGTGCGAAAATCTGATACTATAAAATAGATTTAAAACTTTTTTCTCATAATAATTTATTCGTCATTTCCCTTATACTATGCAATTTTACAGCTAAACATGTAAAATATTGTATCAGGCGTTCCATAATAACTGAGAGTGAAATCATAAAAAAATCAATAAATATATTTACAACAAAAAATACATCATTCTTCTTCAAAACACCTTGTCTCAGATGATATGCAACGGTCGCATTGTTCAACACACTTTTCAAAACAAACAGAGAAACCGTTTTCTGGAAGCTGCTTCAATGAACCCTACAATGGTAAAATAACTTCGGAATCTGTTGTTGAATCTGTCAAAACCACTTGTTGCGGACTTGATAAGGGGATCAAAATGAAAAATGATCCGAATTTCCTAAAGACTGTAATAACAGGTGATGAAACTTGGGTGCATCATTTTAAACCCCTTAGCAAGTCCACAACACGTGATTCTGACAGATTCAACAACAGATTCTAAAATTACTTTATTGTTCTTTGAAGCAGCTTCCAGAAAATGGTTTCTCTGCTTGTTTTGAAAAGTGTTTTGAACGATGGGACAGTTGCATATCATCTAAGAAAAGTAGTTTTGAAGAAGAATCATGTATTTTTTTATGTAAATATATTTATTGATTTTTTATTATTTTACTCTCAGTTATTATGGTACGCACTTATTTAAAATCCTTAAAATTTTATTCCATTTGTGGAAGTTTCTTTCGATCGCACGTGTTCTTATTCTCTATGTGGTTCATCTCGGTGTCCTCTTTTATTTTGGCTGTTGATAAGGCTGTATATTTGTCACAGATTGTTTAAAACATTGGCCTGTTTTTGGTAAGGATTTGACAAATTGTTCTGGCAGATTTTTACTATTCTTTTACTTTTTTAACTTTGTAATTTATGATTTGCGAAAAATCCTGACGTGGTGATTAAAAATGAAGGTCATTTTCGGATGCAGCGCTAAAAAATACATAAAAATCAATTATTAAAAGTTAAAAAACACAACCATCGCAGGCTTGTGTGATTTCCAAGATAATTACTGTTCTATTACGGTGAAACTCTTGGTAAGCAATTGAATGGGAATGTTTCAAACATAATGCCACAGGATCTATATTCGGAAATAATAATGCGACATATATCCTGCGGTAACACATATTCTAGAAGGGTGACAATAATAAAGTATGTCTATATCATTCAAGAAATTCTCCAAAATAAATCTTAATGTATCAGAGTTGAGTTCAAATATTTTTCTCACGGAAGGAATTTTGCAGATTCGGAACGGACAGAACAGAGTTCCCGAGTGACACTTTTAGACCATTTAAGTTAAAAGATTAATTTATATAATATTTAAATTATAACATTCTGGATTTATTATCAATTTTAATTTCATGACAACTCAATGACATGGCGGATTTTTTGTATCCTAATGGCTTTTTATTTATTTTTTAATTTATTTTATTTTCTGATATTTAAGTTATAAGTCAGTTATCAAACAAAAACTACTCTGAAGTTTTCTTCACCAAAGTTGAACTTGATGCACGGTGAATAATATATTTATACATCAAGCATAGTTTTTTGTTAAAACAGTAAAAGTCCTCAAATAATTATAAAAAAATTTCACTTTTTAAGCCCTAAATATGCGTGTATTAAAAAATACTGTCCCAAAAGAAAAAATCGTGCAATGTAGAGTGAAAGGGGAAAAAATTATGTTAGCGAAAAATTAGTTTATAATATGATTTCTAATTTTAAAAAAATTACAAAAGTCTGTGAAATTATATATATATATGTATTTAAAACGCTAAGCGTTTGCTTTCGACAGTCCGTGATAAGAAAGTACTGTATGAAATTAAACCAATCTTTTTTAAAATGAAAGGTATTTGGGCACAGATTTGTTATCGTACATTCGTTTGTTCAAATATTTTATTATTTAGCCGTAATTTTAAATTAAAATTCTACAGTTGCGCATGCGCAGTATATAAGTACAAGTCTGCCTTTGCAGAAACGCTCTGCACATGCGCAAAGATTCTCGCTCAGTTGAACTATCACATCACAGGTAGAAGTTGTTTTAAGTTCATCTTCGATCTTATTGTAAACAAATCATAAAAGCATGTTAAGATGTAGCTGCTTCTTTGAAAAAATAAGATATCATAAATATTAAAACGCAAAATTATTTCTGTAAGATCAGAACTCAAATTCGAGACAATTGCGTATGCGTCAACAGTTTATCGAACCTCTTGAATTTAGAAGGAAGAAGAACGAGTTCTTGCTAACGTAGCGGGTTAAAGCTCTGAATTTGTGTAGAGGACGCAGGTTCGAACCCAAGCATGGCAAAATGTGTAATATTTTTGTCGATAATTCATTTCAGTAATGACATACTTTATTAGGAATAGAAGTTATCTGATTTTTATTTTATTATTATTATTATTTGAATGCTTTATAATTAAATAAAATTTAACACTCAATAATATTTTGAAAAAATAATGATTTTATGTTTAAAATATTTAAGCTAAAATATTTTGCATCTAATTATCAACCCGGCAAGGAGGAAATTGCTGGCTAGCAGCAAGATAGGTGCTGGTAATGAAGGAGAAGTGCTGACTAATGGTCTACCACTGCATGACCACTGCTGGACAGCTTCAGTCAACTTTGCTGTTGGAAATCATCGGATAAAATACTGGTGGGCTTCCGTTTTATCTTATGCGCTGGCCCACCACTACATGTAAGGGCACGAACTTTTGCAGTTAGGGGTCCTATAATACAGGCTGAATCGTCAAGCATTTTGTTTCCTACTTAGACCAATAAGCGATTGTTGCCCATGCGGCGTAGCCAATCGTTCTTCTGCTACCGGCAATTAAATGGCGACGTGAGTCAGCCCGGATTATAAGAGCCTTATTTGCAGTATTATTGCTGGGAAACCTTACACTATGTGGCGTTGCGAATATCGAAGACATTGAATATTTGAACACAAATCTGAAACGAATATCTTAACACAATTTAAGCTGTGAAGCTAATTTTTTTGAAACTGTAAATAATATAGCACCACTGCCACCAACAAAATAAATATGTAAATGAATAAATAAATAAATTCTTTATTTCAACGCACATTTTTTTCTTCTTAAATCTGATTTTACTAAGTTACAAATGATTTCGGTTTTCATAATTTACATACTTCAGAATCAATGATAAAAAAAAGGCATATTAAATATATAGGCTTTCTATACAATACAATAATTTCTATACCAGTTTAATGATTGGGAACATAAATCACAAAAGAAAGAAACTTGAAATAGTGTAATAAGAGCTTGAAAGCTACGAGCGGTCGTAACATACGCTGAAAGTACTTGTTCATGTTCGATCACGAAAACCAAACAGCATCGAGCACGGTTAGTACTTGGGAGGGTAACCACATGGAAACCGCTGCAAGTTCAAATGCTTCTATAGACATTTCTATTTTAGACACTCCTACAGATATTCCTATATGTCTTGGTGAAATTAGCTTATAGAAAAAAGAGCCGTAATACTTTGTTTTTTTTATAGAATTCTATAAGAAATTTTTGTAAGAGAAAGTGCTGGGCCAGCAAAGGAATAGCAGTGGGATAGGTGCTAGCACTGCAGGAAAAGTGCCGGATTGAAGTAATGTGATGGCATACCAATGCTGGCCTGCTGTTGGACATCACTGATGGGTCAGCTGCATTCCGCACGGACACTTTTGTACTGTTTTAAGTAATGGCACCATTGCACTTTACCGCTGATGGCAGTGCTGGCTGCCATCTTTTTTCCGGTTGCCATTCATTTGCGTTAAAATAAAACGGAAAGAAAGAAAAATATTCGTATAAGAGCTATAATAGAAATTACCTTGATATCCAGGTTTAATATTTAAAAACATGTATAATAATGTAAAATAAAATTCAACTAATAAAAAAAACATTATAAATCGTTAGCTGCATCAAGTTTCAAATTTATGAGTCAAATAAAAATAAAATTCATGGCTTTTAATGGCCGTGTAGCTTTAAATAAATAAATAAAATAAAAATAAATATTGTTATTTTTTCAACAACAAAAAAATGAGGCCGTAGTACGTAAAAATAAATTCTCTATCCGGTATTTTTAGGTAAAATTCTGATAAAAAGCAATCACAATTGGTTGTAAATTATAAACTTAAAATTCTTCCACTTCATTGAATAGGTTAGACTAACAGCACCATCTATCGCCTTAAAGAAATAGGAATCACTCATGAAATATAGAAATTCGTCACGTAATTAGTCTTTGAATAATTAATTTAAAAGCAACTAATTAAAAATTCAAGAATTTTTCTAATGAAACATTCAAGTTATTTACCGTCAAATCTTGACGGGCACTATCTAGTCTACCCTATATATATAAAATCCTAATGAAACGAATTTATGAAACGGATATATGAAACGACAGAAATGAAACGAATTTATGAAACTATTATTTGAAACGACTGATTAAAACACTGATTATGTTTCACGGCGATTTCTCCTGAAATATGGAATACTTTGCGATAAAATTAACACCAAAAATCCGTATTGATCCGCAGATCTCAAAACTGGTATTAGAATTTTTAAATTCGAATTAGTTTTCGAAATACTAATATTTTTCTAATTTTAAATACTTTTTTCTAATGATGGCAACTCAAATTTTAATCAAAGCAGATATTTTTTTTCATATTTCAGAAAAGGTTATTATTTTAAACTAATTTGGCGACCAGTTTGGCCTCCCTTAAATCTATGCTAAGAACAATGTTTTTCTTTGTATTTTGTTATCATTTTATTTAATACAAAACTTTAATTTAAAATTGAAACATTTAAAATTAATGGCTTTCACTTCTTTGTTCTTTTAAAACGAAACGAAACGAAAAATATTAGGCGCTGATGTCATATACGCACCGGGGTACCTAATTGGCGCCAAAATGGCGATATTTTGCCTGACATGGTAACCCCGGCTATTGTTGCTTAATTATTAATAAATGTTTATTTACATTTATTTTCTTTTTATTAAAAAAAGGTTATAAATTGTTTTGTTCTATAGCTATTAATTAATTTATTAATTATTTATTTTTATTTTATTTTAAAAATGATAGAAAATAATTTAAAAATACATATATATCTGGTATTCGAAAACGAGGTTTTCGCCAAATTGTCGTAAAAAAGAAAAAATCGCGTCAAACCCGAGTAAATAATGCAACAAATCATGACATTTAATTTCAAATTCAAAATAATGTTCAAAATAATGTGGTACTACTTAGTTATCCCGTCGACCAATTTCGCTAAATTATATAAATCGCCAAACCACTCACCAAATTATACAAATTGACGTAATTTTTATTTTAAATAACGAAAGAACAAATAAATTAGTATAACATTAATAAAAATACAAATAAAACGTCGGAATAAAAATCACTTGATGGCGTAAACACGTGTAACTTTCTTACAGTCAAGTGAATGTGACATTTACGATCAACCATTATTGGCATTTAATCTTATAGTCTGGCGATAGATTTTTGGTCGATTGGATAACCAAGTAGTACCGTTTTAATTTACCACTCGAAAAATAAAAAAATGCTAACTGGCGAATTAAAAAAAAAAGCTATTGACGAGATTTTAACCCGGCTAACATAAAAGTACCAAGAATTCTTTGCGACCACGGCAACTTTTATGTAGTTTTATTCGAAAATATATCTTTTATAATTTAATCAAAATGGAAGCCTTTCTTATGAAAGGGGGAAATGATGGCGATAGAATGAATAATATTTGGCAACTTATCCCTATTATAGATATTATTTTCAATTCTAAAAACAGCGCAAAGAATAATATTTCCTAACGATTAAAAATTTATTTACACATGACTATTAAAAACAGAAAAAAACTTTAAAATTATTATTAAATGAGTACGTGTTAAAAGCAGGAAAATATTGAAAATTATGTCTTGAAAACTGTATTTACACGTGAATATTAAAAGATAAAGGAAACTTTAAAATAGTAAATACATTAATATGCGTGTAACCCTTTCAGGGGTAAGGTACTTCTATTGGTAAAATGTTGAAATCAGTGAATGGCACCAGTATTTGCAAGCAAATTTCGAAATACGGAAATGCTTTTGTTCACTTACTTAATAAAAGGAAAATTTTCATTCCAATATTCTGGTGCCAATGTGGCATTTAAGAATTAAAATTAAATGGTCCAAAAATGAACCACCACCCTTGAAGGGGTTAAAGCAGTAAATTGTAGTAATTGTAGTAAATTGTATTATGTCAATCGTTTTATAACGCTCTTAAAAAATACCGGGAGGCAAAGACTCTGTTTACTTAATTTTATTTTAGCTTCTTTTCAAATGTTTAACTAATCTTCTTTAATCAAACACGAAAACAACCATTGGATGCCTTAACAGCAACTGATTCGGCCTTAAATTTTCGCAATTAAAGGGAATTGAATGGAAACCCATTTACAAGGAGATCGCTATATGTTTTTTCATTATAATTCAATCTTCTCTAATCTTTTTAAAACCAATCAGATTAGCGTGCTTTTAGATTCTGCGATGTCTGAATGGGGGTTGGCGAGCGTAGCTTGTAGGGGGCAGAGCCCCCTAGTATGTATATAAACTTCATAGTATTTTGTTTACATTAACTTTAAAGAAATGTGATAAATAAATACTCCAAAATAATTCATAATATGGCATTGTTAAGTTCAAACATTTTCCTCTAGTATTGAATTTTGGACGCCCGAGAGGGATAAATTCCCGCAGGGGGTGGGGTTGGCACATATAGATCACGGCCGAATGCAACATCCCAACTCCTGGGACAGAGATCCGCCATCTCAACATTGTGAATTCAGCATATTTACAGGACTTTTGTACTATTTTTTTTATTCGAAATCATATTATAAACTAATTTTTCACTAACATACTTTTTGTTCTTTAATCCCTACAGGGACACTCAAATGAATTTCGTTACATTACGGTCTATGGGGAAAATCGTTTGTGATGTTTTTAATGATATTAAACTATTTTAAACATACTGAAATGGATATATATCACTGAAGTGTACTACAAGGTTCTTACTGTAGAACGTGATGGGCACAGAATGTACCGTCCCTTTACAGGGACACGCAATAGAATTTGGCTACAGAAGAAAATGAACAATAATTGAATTATTGAAGCCTACGAAGTGCATCTCATTTGTGGCAGGCGTTTTTAAATTTATTCATTTTTTAAACATTACTTCGTGTTTATAAATTCTGTAGATTATATGCAGAGCTGCACAAAAGTTTTGAAAAACATCCGTTTATGGACAAAATTGCTGAAGGAAAATTTTCAACAGTGCTATGCGTTTAACTGAACTAACTTTTAGCATACCAGATAGTATACGTACATATCTATAGATCATATACAGGATTTCACAAAAAAAATCGTATATATTTCTCCGACTATTCATGGTAATAACAGAAATTGGGTTTTCAATTGCATTATTCGTTTTCCAAAATATTCATTCAGGCATCATCCACCTTACAAGGAAGGTCTCCTTACTGGGCATAGTCAGAATATTTTGAGAAAAATACCAATTAAACTACTTATGTATGTTATAAAGGATCAGTCAAATTTAACGGCGGAATTACAGTAGAAAGTCTGTAAAAAAATAAAATACTTTCGAGTATTTGGTGCGAAAAGACAAAAGCGTCACGCGATTTGGAGATAAATACTTTTCCTTGCCAAAAGCAAACGATTTTAATGCACCTGATATTTATTTGTTAATTGATGTTTAGAATGCGTGTAAAAAGTATTTAATGAATTTAAACATGAACAATGAGAGAGTTTACTAAATACATTTTTTCGTATTACATATTTATGTGCTTGTTATTTAATTTTATTACTTTAAAAACAATTTCATATATAAAAAATACTTTCATATATTTAAGCGTATTCCAAAATAAAGCCAAAATTCATTTACCAGTTATTCATTTCAATATCAAAGAATTCGTCGTTTCCATAGCAACAAAATTGAATCGTTTCGGCAGTGTTCAATTGGACTTAATTTTGAGATATTGAAACAATTTTAATTTATTTTAATTTTGTTTTAATTCATAAAATTTGATATTTAACTTTCCTTATATATATATATATATATATATATATATATATATATATTTATATTTATATATACATGACAAAACTAAAGTTCAATATGAAACATTTTTATCTTAAAGAGTATTCGACACAAAAAAACATTTTTCGAAATTTCCTTTTATCGCCAACCGATGATAAATCGCCAAATAGATGAAATTTTATTATTTTTTTACGAACGTTCTATTGAGGTTCCGCCAAAAAAATTTTTATAAACATATATATCCACATGAGAAGAACACTCTGTAATTTTTTTCAGATTTTTCTGAATATGCCCGTATGGAGACCTTCCTTGTTAGTAAATTGTCAAGTTTTGCTATAGTATTCTGAATGTGTTGGAAAGTATTTCATAATCTATGCCGTACGCATGATTTTTTGTCTTTGTAATTTTTACATTGGAAAAAATTTTGATAATACAATTTTCATATTTCGTATTTTTTTTTCCTCATTATAAAAAGAGCATATCAGTGCGATGAAAATAGTGCAAGTCAATTCTATGAAAATAGTGTATGCAAATTTTTGGCTGAACCACAGCAGATTATAAAATAAATAAATAATTAAAAATAAGAGAAGTTAAAATGTTACCATGGAAAAACACCCAAAATTATAGACATAAAAAGACTTGAGTCATTATCTCCTCTAAACTCTTACTATATCCAATTTTTTATACTCTAAAAATAAAATAATTGAGTTGCATCACACATAAAAAATTTAGACTTTTTATAAAGATATCTTACGGACGATCTCGTAATTTCATAAATTTTGGTGTTTTATTAGTTACTTGTAAACTATTCCAGTGTTAATTTTTTAGTTTTAATAGTGTAAACTATTCCAGTTAAATAAAACTTCAGGCTTTTCGCTTTTGTACACTTTCAAATTGTCAAACCTTTGAAATTTGATTAAAAACGTTCTGAGAAATAAGCTTAGTCCAAAACTACTACATTTTCTTTAACTTCAGAGCAATAAGATCAAAACAACAGACGCCAGAGTGATAACAAGATCAAACAATTTTTGTTTTTAAACTCAAATGAAGCAGTAAAATTTTGTTGTAAAATTTTTATTATCTCGCACATTTTATGGGTGTTCATTTTATCGCTGTGTTTATTCAATTCTTCTGCTTAATAACAGATTATGGACCTTCTTCTGGGTATAAAGAATTTGCTTCTCCCTCCCATCCTTCAGTTTTGAAGAGGAATGAAAGAATCATTATTATTTTAGTTTTTATCTATATAGATAAGATAAGAACTACAGTTTTGGTATACGGTGAGAGTGAGCGTTATATTAATAAAGTATTTACATGCGCACAAGGTGCACTTTGTTTACTCAAAAAAAAATTTAGATTTGTTCTAATGGTAATTTACCTTAAAAATTAGTAATGGAAAAAATATATATTTATTTATTTAATAAAGCAAAAATTTTAGATTTGTGGTAATTTACTTTAAGAGGTAATCTTGAAAAGACAAAGAAATGTTTATTTTAGGAAGCATGGGAGATTTTAGGCTTGAAATTTTTTGAATGTGTAGTAATTTATTTTTAAAAGTAGTCTTTAAAAACAAAGAATTATTTATTTAAGTCAGCATGAGAGTTTTTAGGTTTGGAAAATTTCAGATTTGTGTCAATTTACCTTAAAAAGTAATCTTGAAAAGAAAAAGATATGTTTATTTTATGAAGCATGGAAGTTTTTAGGCTTAGAACATTTTGTGTGGGTCGTAATTTACTTTAAAAAGTTGTGTTTAAAAAGCAAAGAATTACTTATTTAAGGAAGCATGGGGGTTTTAAGGTTTGAAAAGTTTTAGATTTGTGATAATTTGCCTTAAAAAGTGACCTTGAAAATACAAAGAAATACTGATTTTAGGAAGCATGAGAGTTTTTAGGCTTGAAAACTTTTGGATATGCAGCAATTTATTTTAAAAAGTAGTCTTTAAAGAAAAATAATTATTTATTAAAGTTAGCATGGGAGTTTTCAATCTTGAACATTTTTAGTTTCTTCCATCTTCAGTCGTAAAAGAAGAAAATACTGGATTCGTGGAAAATTTCGACTTCCGGTTTTCGATGGATTTATATGTTTTAACTGAACAAAACTTAACTTTAACTTAACCTGAAGACGATTTGATGGTTTTTATAAAATATCTGTCCCTGAGTCTGTCTGTTACTCTGTCCACTCTGTCTGTCATTCTGTGAGTTTGCATGTGACAAAAATTTTGTGGGCGTGTATCTCAAGAACTAATGCACGGAATTTCACAAAACTTTAGATTCAGTTAGACCTTGATATAAACTGCTTCTGATTACTTTTTGGTGTAAATTTGATTACTTTTGGTGTGTGTGTACCAAACAGGTGGCGCTGGTATGATGCATTTTTCACGATGCCCATAGTAGCTATATATAAAGAACTTCTGCACGGATTTTTATAAAACTTCAGATTCAGTTAGTCTATGATATAATTTGACGCTGATTACTTTTTGGTGAAAATCGCCCTACAGGTGGTGCTGCTATGCTGCGTTATTAGTTTTGTGGTAATTTTCTTTAAAAAGTAATCTTGAAAAGATAAAGAAATGTTTATTTTAGGAAGCATGGGAGTTTTTAGATTTGCAAAATTTTTGATGTGTAGTAATTTATTTTAAAAAGTAGTCATTAAAAGATAAAGAATTATTTCTTTAAGTTAGCATGGGGGTCTTTAGGCTTGAACATTTTTCATGTTTACGGTAATTTACCTCAGTCTTGAAAAGGACAGAGAACTATTTATTTAAGAAAGTATGGGATCTTTAGGCTTGAAAGCTTTTATATTTCTGACAATTGACCTTAAAATGTATTCTTGAAAAGGCAAAGGAATATTTACTTAATAAAGAATGGATTTTTATTAGGTTTAAAAAATTTATGAAGCAATTTTTATCATTTTTTTTTTCTTTTGCGTCAAAGAACGAAGTAGAAATATGTAGGTTTTCGTATACAAATCCACACGTTTTAAATTTTCAAAAGCAAAACTTTTATTCATTTCACAAAAGGAAAAACCCGTTTTTAGTGCTATGAAACAGTGAAAATTGATTAAAGTCAAAGTATCATAATTCGATAAGTTTTGGTCGTAGATGAATAAAGTTTTTTATTAATTTACTTGTTAAAGCATGGAGAAAATTTTCTGAATTATAACTTATAACAAGAAAGGGAGAGTATAAAAAAATTAACTTTAGTAACTTGAAAAAAAAATATTTTTATGTAAATGAATTTCACATGGCGAAGAATAACATTTCAAACATTTTGGAATTATATCTGCAAAGCTAACGGTTTAGGAATCAGTTGTTGGATAACAATAAGAAATGCAAATTGTATATTTTTCTGTACTAGCTTAAATTCCAAAAAGAAAAAAAACTTATTATACTTTATATTCCTTTTACTGCATACCAAACAAGTAAATCTTCAACTTCAATTTTGCAGAACATTTTAATTTTTATCTCATTTCATACAATATCTAACTAAATGGAATCTACAATTTTATAATGTTAAATTATATGTATGTTTCTATGCATTTAAGATTTATCAAAGATTCCGAAAATCTATCTTTTATTAACTGTTAATACCAGGGACCCGGAGCTGGAGCTGGAGCCTGGAGCCGGAGCTGGAGCTCTAAATTTTCCCCAGCTCCAGGGCTCCTTTAGTTTTCAATATTCTTTTAAATCTTTTTTTTTCAGTCATTTAAATTTCTAGGCTTAAAATATTTTAATTACTACATCATTATTCAGTATTTTAATTATATCATTTTTTAGGTTTTTATTATTATTATTAGTACCTAGGAAACCTTCTCGAAAGATGGTAACACTACTTTATTTCTATTTTCTACTTGAACTAAGTGACAACACTATTCGAAAACAAATATGGCCGCCTGTTGTTTGCATGTGTAGTTGTACAATTTTGGCTGTTTGAAAAGTGTAGAAGAAATTTAAGATTTTTGTGTTTAAAATTCCACCAAACTTTCTATTTTAAAAGCAAAAGCTAAAAGATGTCATACTTTCTGAACAAGCATTTGAAGTTTGATGAGAAGAAAAATGCATTTTGTCAGATCTTTAAGGAAGGTAGAAAGTATTTGTGAGCAAAAAATTAAACGTCTAAATTAAAATCTGCAACTCAAAAGCGCGAAGTCGGAGCTGAGTTGGAGCCGGAGCCGGAGCTGGAGCCACAGTATTTTCTCTAGGAGCGGAGCTGGAGCTGGAGCATCAAAAATTGTTCGGCTCCGGGTCACTGGTTAATACATTAAACAAGATTCCGTGCAGTTAAGCTCTTCAACTGATTATTGTTCAAATTCTTTAGATTTATACATCCCTTCATTAGTAGCTATTTTATATTTAATTTAATCTTTTTTTTTTCAAATCTTTCGTAATCGGGAATGTTGCGATGAATGAATTGTTGTAATAATTTTACTTTTTCTGACACGTTATGAAATAGAGTTGATAGGCAACTGGTAAAGCAAAAGAGAGGAAATAATTACTTTTAACAGCAATAATATAAAATGAAAAAAATAAAAAAAATTATATTTTTCGAATAGATGCACAAAGTTCTATAAAAACAAGAAAGAAAAATCCTGCTCTAAGGATATATTATGAAGCACTTTCTAATACTTCCAAAATATTTTAACAACTTGTCCCGTTTAATAATATAAATAAGATACCCAAGAAAACATTTTACAAAACGCATACAACATTTTAAAACCATATTTCCGTAATTGCTGCCGATAGCCGGAAAAGAACTTTAATTTTTTTGTGTAGCTTTATATATGATCTATATATTTCTAGATATTATACATAATAGTATGCTAAAATTTAGTATAGTATGAAAACGCATAACGCAGTTAAAAATTCACTTCCAGCAATTTCTAGCAATAGATGGAAATTTACTTGAATTCTATTGTACAGCCCTGTATAATAACTATAAATTTTTATACATGTCAAATATTGCGTTAAAATTTAATTCAGGCAAAAAGACACTTAAAACTACTGAAATCATACTTCCGAAAAAATGTCATCCATAGGTGGCGTATCCATTTCTATGCATTGCCCTGTATATTATTTTATTTATATTTTACAAACATCGCTTAGAATACTAAACATAGTTGAGCGTGAATATGCATAACGCAGTTAAAAATTCACTTCCAGCAATTTCTAGCAATAGATGGAAATGTACTTGAATTCTATTGTACAGCCCTGTATAATAACTATAAATTTTTATACATGTCAAATATTTCGTTAAAATTTAATTCAGGCAAAAAGTCACTTAAAACTACTGAAATCATACTTCCAAAAAAATGTCATCCATAGGTGGCGTATCCATTTCTATGCATTGCCCTGTATATTATTTTATTTATATTTTACAAACATCTCTTAGAATACTAAACATAGTTGAGCGTGAATATGCATAACGCAGTTAAAAATTCACTTCCAGCAATTTCTAGCAATAGATGGAAATTTACTTGAATTCTATTGTACAGCCCTGTATAATAACTATAAATTTTTATACACGTCAAATATTGCGCTAAAATTTAATTCAGGCAAAAAGACACTTAAAACTACTGAAATCATACTTCCAAAAAATGTCATCCATAGGTGGCGTATCCATTTCTATGCATTGCCCTGTATATATTTTATTTATATTCTACAAACATCTCTTAGAATACTAAACATAGTTGAGCGTGAATATACATATCTAAAATTAAGAAACACCTTTAAACAATTCACACTCATTATCAGTATTGCTTACGAATTCTTTTGTGTAGCCCTGTATATGGTCTATAAATTAAAAAAAAAACACGTAACATACAAAAATGTAGTTAAACTTAAAAACGCACACCATAACTGAAAACGCAATTTCAGCAAGTATCACTAATAGACAATACTTCGCATACAGTACAGTATCCGAAATCTTTTGTGTGTCCCTGTGAATACACAATAAGTAATATACACATCATACTCTACGGAAGTAGTTGCTGGAGTAAACCTCAGTAATGCATATCAATTTCATTATGTTTCAAATAGTGTAACAAAATTAAAATGCGCTGCGAACTGGGTTTTTTTCCCGTAAGCCATTATATAACCGAATTCTTTTGTTTGACCCTATAAATGAATGATAAATGCTTTGCACCCTAGATTTTACAGAAGGCATGTTTTAGTGCCCCTCAGAAATTCATATCAATTTCATTACGTTTGTAACAGAGTAACATCCTTAAAATGCGCCGCAAACGATTTTTCTTCACAGACCATGATATAATTGAATAGTTTTATGTTCCCCTGTAGGCGTACTGTAAGTGCTACACTCAGCATATTCTATAGTAACAATCTACAAGTGCACTTCAGTAATATTATAATTTTCCTTATGTTTACAGTTGTATAACACTATTAAAATACATCACAGTTGATTTTTCCCCAATGTAACATAATGTAACGGAATGCTTTTGAATGTCCCAGTAAATAAACTCTGAATACGAAACACTTCATTTTCAATACCGAACATGCCATGTCAAATCTTAATAAAGTACATAATTACATGTAAATTCGAATATATCTACGCGAGTTAGAGCGCGGACAGACAGACGAACGGAAGTCATAAACACTTTTTCAACTATGTTGGAAAGTGTTAAAAATATATAAATAATTTAGAATGGCTGACATACGTTTTGACAAAATTTCAAACTAACGGGTTTCATTTTAGAAACTCACTGCGTATCTATAACATCCATAATTTAACATTTAAATCAATTATTCAAATGAATCATTTTCTTTTCAATGAGTAGTAAAATTTTGAAACCGTCTTAATTCACACTGAAAATCATTATGACGTAAAAGAGAATGTTTTATATTTTTTGAACGAATGAATCGAATTTAACCAAAAACTATATAGCTAATTTCTGGTACCTCACCAACATTACCTAATTACAGACTAATCGGATAGTTTTTCGGCATTTATTGCGAGGCATACACACAAACAAACAAACAAACGCCAAAAACTTTTCGGGTCTCCACAGTAAGGATCAGCTAACATTTCGGCAATTAATCTTCCTTCTTTAAGAATTATTATTGCACTACTAAACGCTCAAGTTTAAATGATGAAGAAATTTGCTACGTTCTAAAAAACAACGATGATGTTCAAAACAAATTTCATGCCCACGTAAATAATACATGAATAATTTAAGTTGAATTTCAACAAATTAAAAAAAAGAAAACCTGCATGAACAAACCTAACTTTGAAAATGCTCTATCAATTATTCAAACATTTATCTCTAACGGGAGAGTATATATTTTTCATTACAAACTTAACTTTTCAAGAATAAAAAAAGAGTAATTCATTTTATTGCATATCAAATTGTTTTTTATATCATTATTATTATTGCTGCACTATTTCAAATGAAAATCAAATTTCAAATTACTTTGCTTAAAAGGCGCAAAGGCCAACCCTAGTGAAAAGATTCCATTCCGGGACTCGAACTCGCGTCATCAGTATAGCGCTCTGATGTTCTACCGACTAAACCACATGGAACGATACCCAGCCTGGAACTATTCACTATTACAGGTTGGCAAGGCTACAAACGCAGCACAAGATGGAATATTTTTCCGTGAGCCACAGACATGGGGCAAACACAGACACATAATTAAATACAGCATCGATTGAATTTATATTAATACTTGGAATTTATTTATTTTTTTTTTCCAGAGAGAGACATTCGCCTTGCATACAATATTTCAAATGAAAATCAAATTTCAAATTATTTTGCTTAAAAGGCGCAAAGGCCAACTTAGTGAAAAGATTCCATGCCGGGACTCAAACCCGGGCCAACAGTATAGCACACTGATGTTCCACCGACTAAACCACATGAAACAATACCCAGCCTGGAACTACTCACTATTACAGGTTGGCAAGGCTACGCAGCACAAGATGGAATATTTTTTCGTGAGCCACAGACATGGGGGCAAATTTGATTTTCATTTGAAATATTGTATCTCTCTCTGGAAAAAAAAAAAATAAAAAAAATAAATCCAAGCATTAATATAAATTTAATCGGTGCTGGATTTAATTATGTGTCTGTGTTTGCCCCATGTCTGCGGCTCACGCGAGAATATTCCATCTTGTGCTGCGGTTTTAGCCTTGCCAACCTGTAATAGTGAGTAGTTCCAGGCTGGGTATCGTTCCATGTGCTATAGTCCGGGTTCGAGTCCCGGCATGGAATCTTTTCACTAGGCTGGCCTTTGCGCCTTTTAAGCAAAGTAATTTGAAATTTGATTTTCATTTGAAATATTGTATGCAAGGCGAATGTCTCTCTCGGGAAAAAAAAAAAAAAAATTCAAAGTATTATTGCTACAATTTTAAACACTTTGCATCAGTCAAGCTTAAAAGATTTTTTTTTAATGCTACGGGCTGTTTTGCAAACAATAAAAATGAAGATGAAGTTTTTTTCTCCCTTGCGAATTTCCCCAAATAGCCAAAAGACCAAAAAACTTACTTAAACACCTATAATTAAAAAATATTAATTATTCAAACATTTACTTCTAACAAGAGAACATGTATTACTCACTATTAGCTTACGTTCTCAAGGGGAAAAAGAACAACCTCACATTATGTTCGTTTTATTACATTCTATTAGTGTTTTAACGTTATTATTGCTGATGCATTAAACGCTTTGCTGTAGGTCAAGCTTAAAACGCATAAAAATTTGCCAAGGGCTATTCCGAAAAAATAACTCTGATGTTCAAGAATTTTTTTCATGCCTATGTGTATAGCTTTGAGTAAAATTTCGACCAAAAGATCATCAGTGTTCTCGCCCGATGGCAATTAGCAACTTTCCTATCGTTACAAATGTAGCATAACCCCAGAAAAACCCCTCGGAGAACCTGTGTGGAATGCATCTTCTTCTTCCAGAGTCCATCCAAATCGAAACTCGTCATGTTCCATGGCCAGCCAAGCGGAAGGCAAGTTCAAGGCCAGAAGTATTGCCTCCCCTTCAAGAGAGATCTGGGTCAGTATGATTAAACAGCTCTTCTCTCTCCCATCCCCTCATCAGACAGCATCTAAAACCGGAACGGCTGTGATGCTGAAGGAAGGAACCTAAATAAGAAAACAACAGGAATTCACTACGGCAGGTAGAGAACGCGGTGTCACCTTCTTTTCAAGCCAAGCATGACCAAAGTGTATTAAACGGAACTTTTGAAGAGAACATGATGAGAGAAATTCTAAACAAAAAGATGATCGTTACTAGATAGGAATACTCCGAAAATTATACCACTAATTACGCAACACAACACACAGTTTGTCCTCTAAATGAAATCTGATGTATTACGTATTGAGTTTATGTTTTTATGTAAGTTGAATGTATTATTGATTGTAATTCATAAATCAGGCCTCATTTTTCTTCCAACATTCAAACATCCCTTCTCTTTGTAAAATTTATTGGAGGTGTGTATATAAATAACAATTTTTTCGCAAGGTTACATTAAGTTAAGGATAAGGATTTTTTTTTTTTTTTTTTTCTGTGAAAAAAAAAATAAATAAATAAAATAAATTAAGTCGATTTGGAAAGAAAGGGAGTGGCGGAAATCGGAGATTTATGGCCATAAGATAGTTACAAAAAAATTCAGTACAAATTACCCAAATATTTATTGGAATGTATTTTTACGCAAATAGTAGCCAAAACCATTCTGAAACTTTAACAGAAGATAGAAGAATTGCATCAGTTTTCTTCTTTTCTTTTCTTAAACAAAAAGAAGAAAAGAAATCGTAGAGAACAAAATTTGTTTTTTCTAGAACCGAAGTCATGTCAAGATCAAATAAAAAAACAAAAAAACAAAAAAACCCAAAAAACAATGATGTCACAAATATTTCAGATGTTCCCGTACTCTCTTTCTCTAAGGAAGCGTGAACGAAAAAATGGAACAATGGAACAATAACACATTATTATTTTTACTCTCAAAATCAAAAGTAACACCTGATTTACTTCTCATTTCACACATCCACCACACAACAAAACCATCAGCTAAAATGTATTTATTTTAAAATCAATCACGTTGTCTAATAGAATAAAATTGTTTGAAAAAAGGATTTATCTACACTGGCCTCCAAAAGTGAAGGTACAGGGACTGGATGCTTTCGATTGCACACAGTTTGTCAAATATCTACCAACATTATTGACGAACTGTTCTTGAACATCTGGGATGTAAAGAACATGTTTGATTTCATATTTCTCAATGAAGATTTAGTCGGGCCGACAATTAGGGGGCAAATAATAAATTTAATAATAAAATAATATTTGCGATCAGTTATGCAACAGAAAATGCTGGAAATGGTTTGTCATTGCGTTAAATGACTATTTGGGTCCTGTTCAACGTTTGTGTGCATTTCTGTAAGCATATCACTCATATTCGTGAAGATGTTAACGTTTTTGTGAAAAATTCAAAAGTTTTTTGTTTATAGCATACAGAGTTTTCAACCAAACTTAACACAACTTTCCGAAAACCTGACAAAGAACAGTAGCAACAGTAAGTACACTTCAATTAAAACATGAATATATTGAATATTTGATGAGATATGGGCACTTGTATGAAATAATTTTTAACTGCGCATGCGTGGAAGATTTCAAAATTTTTATTTCATAATTTGGTAGTCAGCTATTTAGGGCAACTTATCTAAAATGTCCTGTCAAATATCGAGAAATTTCACAAAGATAGGGGCGATATAGTGAGTTGCTCTCTAAAAATAACTTTATTATAAGGGTTTTTCCACAACTTTTCAATCAACTCACTATATCTTTCTGAGTTGTCACAATATTTGACTGAACTTTTTACAGAAGTTACCCAAAATAGCTGGCTACTAAATTATAAAATGTAAATTTTGAAATCTTACACGCATGCGCAGTTAAAAATTATTTCTTACAAGTGCCCATATCTCATCAAATATTCAATATATTCATGTTTTAATTGCAGTATACTGTTGCTACTGTTCTTTGTCAGATTTTTGGAAAATTGTGTTAAATTTGGTTGAAAACTCTGTATGCTATAAACAAAAAACTTTTGAATTTTTCACAAAAACGCTAACATCTTCACGAATATGAGTGCTATGCTTACACAAATGCACACAAACGTTGAACAGGACCCAAATAGTCATTTAACGCAGTGACAAACCATTTCCAGCATTTTCTGTTGCACACCTGATCGCAAATATTATTTTATTATTAAATTTATTATTAGCCCCCTAATTGTACCCCAGATAAATCTTCACCGAAAAATATGAAATCAAACATGTTCTTTACATCCCAGAAGTTCAAGAACAATTCGCCGATAATGTTGGTAAATATTCGACAAACCGTGTACAATCGAAAGCATCCAGTCCCTGTACCTTAACTTTTGGAGACTGGTGTAAAACATGATTTTTGCAGACGATTACGTTTAAATAAAGATACTAATTATTTTGAAGATGTTAAAAATAAAAAATTTTAAATCATGTCATTTTGGAAAGAAAAGTGTGGCCTGAGTCAGAAATTTATGTACTGACCATAAATTATATTTTTTAAAACATTCGATACAAATTGGCACGAAGTTTATTAAAATATATTTTTTCGCAAAGAATAGCTAAAATACTCACAAAAATTTAGCCTATACTAATGAAAGAAAGTTATCGCTCTGTCTCTCTCTCTCTCTCTGTGTGTGTGTGTGTGTGTGTGCGATGGCTAGCAAAATCTACGGGACGTACGAAGCTGAAAATTTTTATGAGGCCCAAAGTGTCTCCTGATGCATCTCAGACTCGGAATTTTAAAATTCTAATAATTAGTTGAGTTATTAATTAAAAATCGCAACTCACTCTCATTAAAAACTCATCTCCATCCTTGCGAGAGGGAAAAAGCGCTGGCGCCTGCGCAGAAGCCGTCTGTACGCATCGGGTGAAAATGAAGATCGAAATGAAGGAATTTCGGGGGTATTTTGTCATTATTTATTAACTTACATTGGCTAAACCACTTAGTAAAGTAAAAAAACGGAATACATGTTTTGAAAGATCGTAAAATGCCATAACCAATTAAAAAATATATCGCAGTTAACCTTTTGAAAAAAAAAATTTTTTAAAGTGTCGTTTTTCCGAAAAACATTTTTACCCTTATTGCAACTCCCTCCAGGGCACAATTTTAGAGGTACCGACAAAACAAAAATATGTTCTTAAAGCTGAAACCTTCTTCTACTCGATGGTGTAATCTATTTTTAAAAATATGAAATTTAACCCTTTTAAATACACCAGCGAACTCAGATCCCTTCGCGCCTCACGGAGGGGATATTTTTCTATGCTAGCTGAGCGTCTGTATTTTAACACAATATTTTTAGAGCATCCCAATAGACCACATTTACATCACCTACAAAAATTTTGAAACGTTCGGAAGGGTAGAAACATTTTTTACTAAATAATAGTGCGAAAATTTCGACGAAATCTGTAAATTCCCGAGTGTTTCGTCGTGGTTTCGCTCGCTTTCGTGCGCATAGACTCAAAAAATAAAATTACGCAGAAAATATACCAAATAGTCAAATCAATATTTTTTCATTTAAAAATATAAATTCGTATAAAATGGAGTTAATATATAAAATCATACAAATTTGAGATTAATTTAAGATTCATTCTTCACGGGAATCGGGCAACGATAGCAGAAGATAAAGTAATCGTAGCGGTTTTCTTTTTACGTATCTTTAAAAATAAAATAAAATAAATAAATAAAATAGAGAAGAAAATTTGTTTTTTCTAGAGCCGAAATTGTGCCAGAATCAAATTAAAAATAAACAATGATGTCAGAGAAATGTCTAATGCTTCCGTACTCACTTTATCTAATGAAGCGTGAGTGAAGAAATAATGAAACTAGAAAACAGAAATTCTGCTTTTTCAGAATTTAGTGTCTCCCCCGATGACAAAAAAATATATGTATATAAATATAAATAGTACAAAATAATTTTCATTTAAAAAACTTCAAACACATGCTTTTATTTTACATAAAATGACGTCATTCGCATCTGCTGAAGAATTCCCCATTTACGACCCAGTCTTAAACAACATCTGCAGAAAAGAATGCATTTGACGTCACTATTGCAGAATGCTACACAAATATAGCAAAAAACAATTTCGTCCTTCAAGAAATTCGGCAAAAAAAAATCGACTGTCTAATGATTCATATGCCTTCATGTGTTTGTAACATCAATATAGATACTTAAAATTAAATATACTTTATAATAGCTCCATGTGTTATCAGAAATGATTCATTTATATTTTTTTCAAAATAGCCCGTACTTTTTTTTTTTTCAGTTGTTATGGGGAAATGGTAACAAAAAGATAATAATCTACTATTTTCCGACTGTTTTCCCTTTACTTTTACAGAAATGGAGTACGTGAGTTGTCAACTTAAAGAAATGGCGCTAAAAACTACAATAATAATAATAATAATAATATCTCAAAAATAAATGGTGATGCAGTTTTCAAACAAATTGCATTTAAAAGTACTTTTTTCCCCTACACGACGGTATAAAAATTGAAAATGTGCGATGCTTAGAAGCTTAAAAAATTGTAGTAGAGATTATCCCGTGCAGTGATACATCTGCTTTGTTTTACGGCTGGCTGATACAACGGAACGTTATTTTTTGGAGACGACATTTTAATTGTTGGGAGAAAGAAATAGCATACCGGGGGCTAATAATACAGTAATATTTTTCAAAATCAAAATAAAAAGTAACAGTCAAGTTTTCTTGTCTCCCATATCCATCCGAAACAAAACATTTAATTTTCTAAAAATATATCTATTTTAATCCTTTATGCTCCGGCGAGACTTTTAAGTCTTATTAAAGAAAATGCAATATAAAATTGGTTTAATTCATCTACTAATAAAAGTGTATGGTATTTTTCATACAAAATACTTTGCTGGATCACTTTCAGTAAACACAGCGAAACAGTCGAAGCTAGATATTTTTTTAATGTAGTCCTTTTCTCAATCATTTACATGGATTTAGCTTTTCTTCTATTAAAAAATACTTCACAAAAAATTTGTAACTGTAAATCACTTCTCAGTCACAGATAGGATCACATTTATTTACATTGTTCTTGTAAAAATTGTGAGGTTCCCATAACAGAATTTTTAGCCCCCGGTATGCTATTTCTTTCTCCCAGCTTATTTTGTCTCCAATAAATAACGTTACCTTGTATACGCCAGCCGTAAAACAAAAGCCGATGTTTCATTGTGCGATTCAATACTCTACAGAATTTGTTAAAAGTTCTAAGCATCGCACATCTTCAATGTTTATACCGTCGTATTGGGGAAAAAGTACTTTTTAATGCAATTTGTTTGAAAACTGGATCTCCATTTGTTTTTGAAATATTAATTTTTTGTAGTTTTTAGCGACATTTGTTTCATTTTGGCAGCTCAAGTACTCCATTTCTGTAGAAAGTAAAGAAAAAATTCTTGAAAAATAGCAATTATATCTTTTTGTTGCCATTTTCTCATAAAAATTGAAAAAAAGAATTAATAGAAATACGTGCTATTTTGAGAAAAATATAAATGAAGGATTTATGATAAAACAGGGAGCTATTATAAACTATATTTAATTTTAAGTATCTATATTAATGCAAATGACGTCACTTTACATAAAATAAAAGTGTGTGCTTTAAGTCTTAAAATTGAAATATGTTTTGCAGTAGAGTCCCGATTATCCGAATCTCGCTTAACCAAGTTATTTTCTTCTGATGAACTGGTGGTTTCTATTATTATGAAACAGCCATTATAAATGAAGATGCCGGGGACGACACTAAATTCTGAAAAAGCAGAATTCCTGTTCTCTAGTCATTTATTTGTTAATTAATCTAATTATTCTTGAAAATATTTTACAAAAAACAAAAAAAAAATACTACCGATTTATTAAATAAGTTTTAAAAATCTATCTAAAAATCAAATTGTTATTGTGTAAGTTGTTTTGAATATCTTCTTACGATATTACGAAGACAATTATTGAGAGGAGCAAATTTCTGGTTTATAATTCGGGACATAAAGGGTTAAAATCAGTCACATACTCTAAGCGAAGCAAATTATTTGTTTTTAAATAAAAGCTGACAGTTAGTTTTTGAAGAATTACATTTAAATAAGGATGCTGAATGATTGCTGAATATCTGAATGATAAAAAATGACAAATTTTAACCCTCCTCTGCACGAATTTTTCTTTTGGAAGTGTATTTTTTATACTCATATTTAGAGTTAGATACCACAAATTTTAAATAGTAGTTCATCGCCTTATTTAATAGCATGCTTCTGCGATTACATAAGAAAAATATTTTTGTTTAAATTTATCGGCAGTATTGAACTAAACTTATTTATTAAAAGATATTATGTACTGATTAAAAAATATTTTTTTTAAATGGGTGCGATTCGGCGAAAAAGTTATTGAAACACATTTTTTAGCAAAGCTCTTCCCTAACCCGCTCACCATCCTCTCAGTCCAATTTTTTTTTTCTTTTAATACAAGAATCGTTGTATTTAAAGGTTAGAATTAAACAAGGATACCGATTATTTTCCAGGTTGTGAACATATTTATTTATTTATTTATTTATAAAAGATGCATATTTATTTATAAAATATGATCAATTTAAAAAAAGGCGGTGGATTTAAGTTTTATGCATTGAGCAGAAGATATATTTTTTTTTCAATTTTGGTATGCAAATCGATGAAAATATTATTGGACTATATTTTTTCGAATAGGTTTGTCGGGAAAACAAAATCTCAAAATGGAACAGAAATTCAAAAATCCTTGGTTTTTCATTATAAATCACTCGTTTTTCTTAGAACCAAAATCATGCAGGGATCAAATTAAATATAAACAATGATGTCACACACATTTCGAACATTTCCGTAATCTCTCTTCTTGAATGAAACAATGGAGTAATAGAATAATGTATCTTTGTCAATTTTACTCTGAAATTCAAAAGTAACAATTCTGATTTTTTCCTATTTAGTATATGCGTTACATGACAAAACAAATAGTCTTTTAAAATGTACTGAATTTAAAATCAGTCACATATTTAAAAAAAAAGGAAATCATATGTTGTGAAATAAAGAATCAAACTTTAAGGTGGACGGCCGAAGGTAATACTCAAAATAAGTTACTAACAATTTTTTAGTTTTTGAAAATGTATATTGGTTTAATTAAATCAATTAGGGAGAAGAAAAAATGGGGATAGTATGTATTGTTCGTAGGATATATTTTTAAAAAAATTATTACAAATTGATGAAAAAATATTGAAATTCACAACTATTATTTGGAAAAAAAAACTAAAAATTAAACACAAGATACAAGAATTTAATCAAATTAAAACCAAACAATATCTAGTATTCCCATGCTGTCCTTCTCGAACAAAGCATCAACGAAATAATAGGATAATAGATAATAAATCCTTTTGATCCTTAAATCCCAAAAAGTAATGATATCGATGCAAAACCCTTAACGGGTTAGAATATGACGCAGTACTTTACTTTATGACTATACGAATCTTAAATATGGGTCTTGAAAATTCTGATATCAAATTTTGAACTATCCGTAAAATTTGTGTAAACGCTTATTTTGCGTCATAATATCCAAACTAAGTAAATTGTACGCAAACAGATATAGAGTGACGCAAAGAAAACATTTACGCAAATTTTACCAATGGTTATTGATAGTGTGACGCAAAAGATAAATAAATGTATTAAATTAATACATTTAATACATAACATCAGCTCAAAAAAAGTGTGACATATTTGATAGTGTATCGTGAAAAAAAAAAAAAAAAAAAATGTTTGTACGTCTAAATATATTTCAGAAGACAAAACAAAAATATGTGTAAAGTAATTTTCAAACAAATCTTTTAAAGTCAGATCACAACGTCACTTGAATTTTGATATCATATCTTTTAAAACCCATATATTGAATTTATGAGAGATAGGAATGATAAAGCATCACTGAGTAAAATTTATATATCGATTCATGTTTAAAATAATATTTAGTAAATAGAAATAGAAAAAAAAAGAAAAATTAAATATATATATATATATATATATATATATATATATATATATATATATATACATTATATTCATTTTAATAGCATAACGTCACTCAAAGTTTGATATCAGAATTTTTAAGATTCGTATAGTCATAAAGTAAAGTGCTGCATCAAACTTTTAACCCGTTAAGGGTTTTGTATTGATCTAACATACGGAAATCCGCTATTTAATAATGTTAGATTATGTGTAACTTTATCACTTTAGGTAGGAGAGGGGATTTGGCACTTGATATCATAAGATGTCTCTAAGGCGAGGGGAGGGGGGTGTCTTTTGATAGCGTCATCTTTTTTGATCCAATCAAAACTTTTTTTTCTTTTTCTTTACATCAAAATAATCTTTTATTTTTATGAAAATACAAAGTTATTATTAAAGGCAATAAATGGTTATAAAATCATTTCATTTCAAAAAATAAAATACCCCAACGTTCGGCAATCCTGTTGTTCTGCCATATGAGCATATAATCCGCTGTTGGAGGAAATTTGGCATATAACAGGGATACTTTATTTACTTCTTATCTTCATTTGAATCAGTAAAGTATGCAAATAATTAAAGTATAACAATATTTGTATACGTAGAAAAAGAAAGCAAAAAGAGTAAAAATAAAAAGAATATTCGAGCATTGACAACTATATCATTAAGAAAAGGGGGAGGGAGGTTGAGGTATGATGGAGTATGATATCGTTAGGGGGAGGAGGGGGTTCAAAATTACCAAAAAGTTGATAACGTTATATAGGTCCCTATGATATTTACCAAAAATTCAGAAAAGTCATCTTATTTTAACTGCTATATGAAACACGATTTCTTGCAATTACACTCTCCAATTTCTTACTGTTCGAATTAATTGGAATAAAAATGTAGAACTCTTCAGGGGTGTCTATTTTATATTTAAATTTAAGAAATTTTTTTCCAAATCTTTCATAATCGAGGAAATCACAATGAAGGAATTATTTTATTAAATTTTCTTTTTCTGCAACATTATGAAATAGAGTTACTAGACAACGGCTAAAATAAAAGAGAAAAAATAATTACTTATGAAAACAAAAATTTTAAATTAAAATGCTTTATGTTTTTTAAGAGATGCACAATTACAAATTCATAAATCATTTAGAATGTGTTATTAAACATATTGGGTCACTTCATGGTAACTTACGTTACATTTAGAACAATTTACTTCAGTAATTTTAGTAATATAACACCAAAATTAGAATTCAAAATATAAAGTTGACATAATTTGTTAATTAAACCTATTCAAAGCTCAATTTAGATGAAATTTATCTAATTTTTGTTTTATTTATTGAACTCTGGCAGTTATATTTATTATGTATCTGACATTACTGAAAAAGGAACGTAAGTTACCATAAAAAAATATAATTTTCATTCTCATTTTCTAGGTAACTTTCATTCAAATTGAGATTTGGATAGGTTTAATTAACAAATCATGTCAACTTTACATTCGAATATTTTTTGGTGTTATATTACTAAAATTACTGCAGTAAATTGCTCTAAACGTAACGTAAGTTACCATGGAATGATTGACAAAACTTCAAACTAATTGGAGTAAATTAAGATCCCCATTAGGGAATTTTAGCATCCATAATTTAGCATTTATGTAAACCAATTATCCAAATATGTCATTTTCTTTTGAACGATTGGTAAAATTTGGAAATCTTCTGAAATCGCATAGTAAATTTTCGTACGTATATGAAACAAATTTAACCAAAAACTACACAGCTAATTCTGCGTACCTCACCAATATACCCATCTAATTACAGACTAATCAGATGTTTTTTGCAGAGGTTACCGCAGGACATATGCACAAACAGACTGACTCCAAAAATTTTTCGTCTTATGGAGTAAACCTTTCACTTGACGTTCCGGCAATAATTAATCTTCTAAAAATGTATTTATTTTAAAATCCATCCCGTGTTATAAAATAAGAAAAATTTATCTTGTCAAATGGAAGATCAAATTTTAAGATGATATTTGAAGGCTTTGATTTGTTGCTAATGACTGTTTTTTAGGTTGTGAAAAAAAAATCAAGACAATTTGAATTTCAATCAACAGAGAGTTAAAAAAAAAAAAAAAAAAAAAACTTGGGATGAAGATGATTTATGTATTGACTATAAGACATATTTTTTAATTATGGGTATAATCAATATATTTTTTTTCTCAAAGATTCCAGAAAGAAATCTCAAATTTAACAAAAAGTTCAAGAATCGTAACTGTTTTTCTCATCTGCGTCTTATAGAAAGAGATATTCCCTTCTTCGAAATCATGCTGGGATCAAGTTTTAAAATACAAATGCTGTTATACATAAGTTCAATATTCCCGCGCTGTCTTTCTTTAAGGAGGCATGACAGAAAAAAAAAAAAAAAAAAATGGAACAATAGAATAACAACTCTTTATCATTTTTACTCTCAAAATCAAAAGTAACACCCGATCTTCTCTTATCTCTCATATTCATAAGTGTGAGCCATTTTCGTCTCTTTTGTTCTTTTTTATTACTCAGAATATCGGTCAAATCCGTCAGTTTAAATTCTTAATGCTGTAACGAAACGAATACAAACCTAAATTTTCAGAATCCCGGCTTGTAAACATACCCCTTCGAAATTGTTGCAGCCGGTTCCGAAACTATGACGTAACATCGCCGTCAAGTTCAACACCCAATCATTTCTTGGGGAATCCAATTCTTCTTCCGTTACCTGTTATGATGCGTAAACTGGGGAACAACCTGCCTGGATGCTTGGTGACATGCAGAGATATTTATCCTATTTCATGACCTCACTAAAAGGTCAGCTGTAGATAGGCCGCTATATAACGGGCTTTCTATCACGCCTTTAGCCATTTTTGGAGTGTCTTCAACAGCAGCTGTTTCCCTAGTTTCTTCCCTGATAGCTTTTTTTCGCAAGGTAAGTTAGTGATGAACGTGGAAAGATAATTTTGGAATAACCACTCATGGATGTACTTGAATTTGGAAAATGTGATTAGAAGATTTATAGTTTTTCCTTTGTTTACCATTACCGGATATTTATTGATACTGTGAGTAGAGTGGAAAAATAAATAACCTTCTTAAAAATATTTTTCTGCTCTGTCATCGGATAATTCATCCTGGAAATTAAAAAATCGCAAGACATTAAAAAATTATTATGAAACTGAGCAATTTTTATTAAAAAAAAAGCGCATTTTTTAAATATATATATATGTATTTTTTAATATATATAATAGTCTAACCTTGATGGAATATCTTTTCTCCCTCTATTTCTTTATTATCTCGAAAACATAGTAAAAACGTAATAATGAAAATTAAATTAAATTAAATTAAATCCATAAAGATCTAAAGAATTTGTGGCTTTTTTCATTTAGCAATTAGTAGGATTATTATCAGATATCCAACTTAAAACGAATTGCAATATAAATGCCTCACTTAACCACAAATTTTCTTCACAGCAAAAATGTATGCATTGGGCGAAAACAAACTTTACAGTCAGAATTCGCCATATATTCATTGGGATTCTATTATTTTAGTGCTCCAAATTTTAACTAATTTTATTTCAGCGTTACATTCAGAAATAAATGTATGATGTAGAATATTTTGCTTATGTTTTAATATTTTCATGTGCATTTTTATATATGTCACTATTATTTTTTAATATTATTATTAAAATGACTCATAATTTAGTTACAAAATATCTTAGTATGAATTTCTATAAAATATAACAATTAGTATATTTTTTAACGAAAATGGCTTATGCCTATTTTTAAATTTGTAAAATATAAATTCTATTACAAAAATAACCAAGCAAACTTTAATATTCGGTAGCCTGTTACCTGTTAATGAGTTTAGCACTGTAGTTAGACAAACAAAATTTAGTATTATATGTCAGTAGTTTCCTAATATATGTGATTACATCGCCCATTTTTCAATTCAATATTGTATAATTACACTCTCCCAGTGTCGAAATGTTTGGCAATAGAGGCAGTTTTTTAAACTTTCATATTTGCAATGCATTCTTCAATTTCTGATATGCTTACGTCCACAATGCATATTAATATTTATTTTCTTACCTACATAATATCACATTAATTCGATTTAATTAATTTTTCAGAACCGTTTTTTTTCTTCCAAGAATGGGTTACTCTGGAGTCTTATCTGCCCTAGCATGCCTGGTTCTTTTCCAAATAGCTGCCGGTCAGCATTCATCTGGTCAGAATCAGCATTCCAACAGCCAGTCTCAACAGCAACACCACTCGCCGGCCTACCTAATCCCAAGCCCAGTCACTAGGCAGTCAGGTCTTGGAGGAGCTCTCAGTGGACTTGGTGGACTAGGAGGATTCGGAGGAGGATTTGGTAAGAATTGTTTTAGGCTTACTTTCTATTTTCATTAAAGCTTTTGGTTAGTTAAATCTCCCAATTCTCCTCGCTAATGTTAAACCTACGAGCGCAAGCTGTATTCGTACATTTAAAATGTCTCTCCAGGAATTTTATTTTAAACTTATTTTAGCTATGTAATGCTTAAAGAATCTCTATTTTTTTCTTAGTTGTCAAAATATTTCTAAAATATATACTTAATTTAATATTTTACGTGTTAAAAACTGGTGAGATATGAGTAAAATTTAAGATTTCGCATAAAATTAAGTACAATATATTTTATAAATGTTTTGATAACTTAGAAGAAAAAAAGAGACAAACTTTAGAAAGAAAAAAAGAGTTAAAAAATTTCCCTAGGAGATATTTTCAATGTACGAATATATTCCACGCCCGTAGGTTTAGCATTAGCGAGGGAAATTGGGCAGTTGACTGACCAAGAATCGCACGAGGTCTCGATAACCTTTGAATTTTTTTATATTATTATTTACGTATTTTACAATATGTTTTTGACATAATATTAAATAGTTTTAGGAAGGAAAGTGTTTTAATCTAGGTTTTTTTTTATTGCAATTCTCGTGGTAAGATTCTGAAAAAGTAATTTTTTAAGGAAAAAAATGAAGAAAATTTCTAAACCACACTTCTACAAATTTGAGTCTAGCAGCTCCCGATAAGCTTCAATCTCAAAGTTTAAAGAGGTAGTGGATTCGAACGTTCCAACCCATGTCATGTCGCGCTCTCGGCCAAACCGCTCGAGTTTTCCGTGGTTTTTTTCGAACTTTCCGTTAATACGAATTTTGTTTTATTAAAAAAAAACAAGTTGGAAATTGCTCGTCAAACGTGGCAAATGAGGTGCGTTCGTACTATAACTAGTTTTATAATTATTTTTTGTACCCCATATTGTACTGAATGTATATTGTTTTGCACTTCATAAGTGCATAGTCTGTAACATCATTAAAATGCACTTGCAATAATTTTTTTCCCATTCCCTGTAATGTAACGAAAAACTTTTGACTGTCCCTGTAATTCAACTATATATCCGATTTTCATAAAATTTGAAATGGCTCGACAAAATTTTGCAACAATTATATATTTCAAATTTCAGACCATTCGGAAGGCTGTAACATTCTTAAAATGCACTTGCAATAATTTTTCCCATTGGCCGTAATGTAAAGAAAAGCTTTTGACTGTCCCTGTAATTAAACTATACATCCGATTTTCATAAAATTTTAAATGGCTCGACAAAATTTTGCAACAATCATATATTTAAAATTTCAGAACATTCGGTTGGGTATTTTTTGCTCTGTTATGTGCAGACGGACGGACGGACTGAACGACGACTATAGGTGCTACGTATTTATATAATTACGAACGCACCTAAAAAGAACATACAGAGCATCACCTCCGACTCGGCCTCTTTCCCTCGCAGACGTAATTAGCCGTAACAGAAAATCCAAATTTATCCTACAAATTTGAAATTTTCTATTTTTTTTTTCATGCTATTTTAACAAATGTGATATCGATAATTAAAAAGATCAAACTTCCAAAAAGTTAATTAGTTTTAGAATAAATAAATGAAATGTCATGTAATAATACAAAAATACAGTGAAAAAGACTATTTACTTAACATTTTTATTTTTAAAAGTAAATTATTTATGTTATTGAAAATACAATTTTTAATACAATTAATTGTATTAAATGCCCCACAATGGTGGTCAATGAAAAATATCGAAGCAATTTAAAAGTATATGCGAAGTTTTAGCACTTTGATCATACCGATATATTGAAAAAACTCACACATAGAAGAAAATTAATTTAACGATTCCAACTCTGAATTCTTTTAAAACCCTTTAACCGGCTGGCCCGGATTTTTCTGTTTCTAGAAATCATGTTGAAATGGCTGTAGACAAAATTATTTTAAACAGAATTTTATTTTGAATCATATATAGAAAGAAGTGATATTACAGATATTATAGCATCAAACTGCGATTATTAAATATATTTATCCTGGAATTTACAAGCATTCTTATAAAAATACAGGAAAACCCTCGGACGGTGAAAGGGTTAAAAAGGAAATGGATGCAGAATACTAAAAGAAAGAAAGAGAAAAAACATAAATTAAGATATTATATTAATACATGGAAATTATTCCAGGGGGAAACATTTACCTTGCATACAATATTTCAAATGAAAATCAAATTTCAAAGTACAAAGTAATTGCTTAATCAACTCTGAATCATTTAAAAAACTTTTTTACATGTTTTTAATTAATGCATCTTTGCTGCACTTCGCTAGAATATATCACAGATACATACAAATTTACTTTAAGAACAAAAATTTTAAATCGATATTTTTACTATTTTTTCACAAAATGAATGTTACCCAGCATATGGATGTACGACAGATGTCTAAATTTATTTTAAGGAGAAAAAAATAGGATAATTGATGTTTCCTCCATTTTTCGCAAAGTAATAGATAATTAACCAAGACCACTTTTATGAATTAACCTTCGATGGTGCGCAACTTACCCGATGAGCATAGGATTAAAACAAACAAATCTATTTATAACACTTTATCTTAAACAATTTTTACTTGAAATATCGTTTAATAGTAATCTTACTAAAAGTTCTTGTAATTAAAAGTTGTTGATGATTTTTACAATTTTATATAATCTTCCGTTGAGTGAAATGCATGTGAACATGCTCATTCTACCTTTAAACTGACATTTCTTACTTTTCCTTTATTATTATTTTTTTTTATATAAATGATAGTATTTTCTAATTCCGTAATAATATATGATCTCCTTTAAAACGAATTATATTATTACGGAATTAAAAAATACTATCATTTATGAAAGAAGAAATATAAAAAGAAAGAAATTTCAATTTATAGGCAAGATGTCAAATATGTACGTTTCACATTTTACAAAAATGTTAAAATTGTCAAATGCATCATAAACAATGCTACATCAACCCTAATTTTGCTCTTGTAATACTAGAACGTGCCTTTACAGAATTAATTTCTTTGAAATGCGTCTAAACTATGAAATGATAATGAGCATTTCTAATAATGAACTTTAGAGTTAAATATTTATAGACTTATACATATGTGTGCGTTATTACATAAATGTTTGTGTAATTTATTAAGCTAAATAAAGTTTAAAATAATAAAAAAAGTTTAATACAATTACGCTTTTCTGTATGTAAAGGGATTTTAACGAATACACTTACAGAAACAAATTTATAATAATCAGTAGAAGCAAATCTATAATAATCAAACAATTACTAAATAGAATGAAAACACTATACTAAAACTAGTGTCGTGAAGGAATTTTCACCTTGTTATTAATATAAACGTTAAAACATACATATAATTTCTTAAAAGGTGTTAAAAATATATAAAGATATTATTTAATATAACCCTGAGATCTTTCCAACGCACACGCGTTCATTTTCAAAGGGTTCTTTTCACTTTGAAAATGAACGCGTGTGCGTTTGAAAAATCTGAGGGTTATACTAACTAATATCTTTATATTATTTGTAGCACTTTTTTATGTAATCATATGTATGTTTTAACGTTTACATAAACAATTACCTTGAAATATCTTTAGAGTTAGGTGTTTTGCTGCTTAACACTACAACAATTTCTAACAATTGAATTTCTTACATCTCATAACTGAAAATTTAAAATTAAAGAAATTTTTATTAATTTACATACAAGAAGAGTTCAAAAACGCAATCTTATGCTGCAAAAAAAAAAAAAAAAAAAAAAAAAAAAATGAAAAACTTAATATTTTTTTCCAGTGCCATATTTGTATTTCAAAAGATAAGGACAGGCCTATTAAGTACTTTACGTGATACATAAGAGATTTTCTTTTTAGTAAATACTTGTCTATTATTAAAACAAACTTTTAAGTATATAGACGAGTCGGAACCCGTAGAATTCGACGAATAAAAATGTTTAAAGAACTGTTTGATTGAATTTATAAAAGAAATTTGCAACAATAATTACAATTAATAATCTGTCTTATATTGGTTGGCCTAACGCTTAAAACAAATATTATTTTGAACTAAAGTTTAATTTCAACTTTTCAAATTATTGAAAAATTAAATTTTATTCCTATGCGTAATCGATAACGCGCAATTTAGATAAGAAATGATGAAGTTATTAATTGAGGCTTCGATCTTTGACATTACGTAATGATAAATCAACGAAAATTGCCCCATTATAACATAATCATAATTGATTTATTTTAACAAAATCTAAAAATAAAGTCGTTTTTACCGTCGCAAGATTTACATGTGCATACTTTTCATATTCATATTCACCATTTAAAAAATATATTAACGTGCTATAGATTATTAATAGATATATTCGCAAGCTTGATGTCACATTTGCAGTTACAATTTTGCATGAAAACATTCGCACTCTTGACTTGAGGTTCTAATCTGAGAACCGGAGAAATCCAGAAATTTACTTTTAGGCACATTCGTAGTAAAATACTGAGTTTTATCAAAGAAAATACTCATTTCATTTTTATTATTACATCGTTTTCACTAACTGAAGCCCCCTGAGCTTAGCGTCTCACCTTCAGTCCCAACGGGCCCCACCAGTGGCTGAGAGGTTCTGCTCTCGAAGCTGGTAGACGGGAGGTGCTGGGTTTGAACCCAATCGCGCCCGTCGGCCTAATCGTTCGGAGTTTTCGTGGTTTTCTTCGAACCTTGGATTTCCAAGCGTTAATACGGGTTAGGTTCCCTTAGAAAGACCCCCACGGAGGGCACTCCCCCCCTGGGCCTATATCCCCCGTGCAGATAATTGGCCGTCATAAATACAACCAACCAACCAACCAACCAGTCCCAACGGGGGGGGGGGGAGACAAATATTGAAATGTAACATCTTTATGAGTAAAAATGCGTTTTTTGTTGTTGTTGTTGTTTTTTAATCGCGGCGTCATTTTCTGTTCAAAAGTTTTCAAAAAGTTACTTTTAATTGTAATACGCAAATGGCATCTGTAATAAATTAGCAATTCCCATTTTTTCCATTGTATCTACAACAATGGAAGTAGCCCGATTGCCACCAATGTGAAGAAATTTCTTAAAGGACTCTTAAAATTAAAATAAAAATATAAAAATGGCATTATTTTTAAAAAAATAGCGAGTGTGGGCAGGCACATCTACAAATAAAATGCTTTCATTTAAGAAAATAATTATCAAAATCGGTTCAGTAGAAAGCTCAGACCAGATGACTAAAAAAACAGCCTTTTCTTTTAAATGTATAGATTATATAAAGTCATATTTGCTTTTCTTATTCCAAGGCAATTTAACACACTCTAAGTTCAAGTTCAAAGTAGTGTCCCAATTTTTAACGGTATCCTCTTTCAACTTAATATCAGCATCCCAGCCTGAGGTATTCCTCGACCTCTAAGTCTCAATCCATCTCGCAATGAAAATGATGACCTCATTTGTTGCTTCGGACATCCGGAATCATGTCTGCAAACAGTTCTAATTATTTTTCAAGGAGATGTTTAAAAATATCTCAACACACATTCAAATTTCTCTAAATCAGGGTCAGTTGATGTAACCTATTTCAGAAATGAATTATACATACCCAAAAAAAGTGGACGTGTTATAATGAAAAGGTCGGAAGCACTCAAGTATAAAATTACTTCAATATAGGACACTTCATCTTCGACATTTAAATTATGTGAAGGAATGGATTTTTTTGCTGATACTGATTTTGGTTTTGTAAACTAGAAAAGAGTTAGTTTAACGATGGAATTGCAATGAACAAGTTTTAATTAAAAATAAATTTTAACATTTTTTAAAGAAAGGTGGAAAGAATGACTTAAAAGAAGCAATTATTCAGGGAAAAAACTTCAGGAAACTTCAATGTAACACAATTCATATTCAACATTTAAAATAGATAAAGGAATATATTTTTTAACCAAATTTACTTCAGATGTATAGTTATCAGAAGAAAGCAAAATAACTAAAACTTAAATTTACTAAAAGTAGAATAAATAATAAATAAATAAATGAAATATTTAATTTTTAAAAATAAAGTAATTGAATGATAGATTTATTACAATCTTACAAAATTCCAGTTGATTTTGAAATTCATTGTTTCGGACTTTTGGACATTTTTCAAATGTATAACAGTTCTAATTAATATTATAAATCAAAAACATGATCAAAATCATCCATGAATCAAAGACTTCAGTAAGTAACGTTGATGTCATATTGGCGCTGACAACATCTAAAAAATATTTTTCGCTTTTCTTTAACTTCTAAACATCGCACAATTTTCATTTTTACATTATCGAATAGGGGGAGGGGGGTGCTCTTTCAAATGTAATTTGTTTGAAAGCTGTATCTTAATTTATTAATTTTTTATGGTTTTTAAAATAAATTTCAAGCATGATTTATTTTTATCTATGTCTATTGCTTTAATCAATATAAATAGTTCGGCATTTGTTTTCGGCTAAATAATATAAATAAAACGCAGATTTAACAGACATATAATGGAAACTACGCGCTTAAACCACTGGAATTATCATAATCAAAATGGTTGTTAGTGGCGATTTCTTCGACTTTTTTTTTCGTTCTAACCGATGACCAGGCCCCTACCTACTTTGTTGCCCCAGCTGAACGGGTTTGATACCTGGTATCGGGGCTGGTGACCGCATAATAATCGCGGCAATAAATCTGACGAGTGCGTTTGATCCTCATCCTATCGCCAGTGCCTACTGCTTAGTTGTGAACTTTGTTATACCGGTTACTTAACATTTTGATCTTGT
Organism: Maratus speciosus; assembly: GCA_963932465.1. Taxonomy (NCBI): domain Eukaryota; kingdom Metazoa; phylum Arthropoda; class Arachnida; order Araneae; family Salticidae; genus Maratus; species Maratus speciosus. The sequence continues at coordinate 88,411,686 of OZ010786.1, read as the reverse complement.
TGTTTGGTAACTGCGCATTTCTACTCAAATTGATCCGGTAATTTAAAACTTTGGTCAGGTAACAAGATCCTCACCTGGTAAGGCACCTCCCCAGATATAAGTCTCAGGTAACTTGGAGGACTTTGCACCTACGACGGATTTTACATGCACCAGGCGCCATTAGCGTACATGGCGAATTCTTCGACTATTAACTCCTGACATGCGAATTATACAAAAGTATCACTTTTAATAAATTTCAAAGCCTTTTTGTTGGAATTTTATAATTACTATTTCAATGCATAAGATTATGTTAACATCAATAAAGATTCATACCAAAAAAAAAAAAAAAAAAAAAATTCAGCATAAACAGTAGCACTGCAGTAAGCAATTCTTTTCTTTGAAAATTAAAAAAAAATTGGTTCTGCTAGTGAGCAATAATAATAATAATAATAATATAATAATATATATATATATATATGTTTTAAATTTTTTAAATATATTAGAGTTTTTAAAAATGATTTAAAAAAAAAACGGTTTCACCCGGAAAGCCCGGATTAGATACCCTAGTAATTTTTGAAGGGGGTGCCTGACTCTATCGCTGCTCACGAATTATTTAAAAAAAATCCCTTTGAGAATTTATAGTATTAACATGCTATTATAAACTGTACAAAAAAAAATGTATGCTACATATGAAGCTTTAGTGTTTAAGATAGTTCTCAAATGCGCTGCTCAACAACGCGAAACTTTGACTCATTTTCAAACGTAAAGGGATACAGTTGGCAGGCCTGACTAGTGAAGTATTTTTGGAATCAAATGGAGTTTTCCATTTTTTGATAAATAAATTACTTATCGAGAAGCAATTTTTATCAGGTGACGACAATTTGTTTCCCTTTCCCGCGCTGCCGCGTCGAGAATTCGGTTCAAAACGTCTACTTTGAGAGTATTTTTTGAAAGATCTTCTGCCTATACCGAAACATAGAAAACTCCATTCGGTTACTTAATTTCTGCATAAGGACATCTTTTAACTGCATGCTTTTTCGAGCAAGTTAAATTCAGAAATGTGTACTACCTCCTTTGGATTTTAAAACAGCCTTGTGAGATAAAATATAACTTACTTAGTTGGAAAACAATTTTAAAGTACTGACTTTTACAGTTTCAGTTAGGAGCCTCGTATTAGGTCCAGTTGCACGAGAAAATTAAAAATACCTACCCCCCCCCCCCCTCCACTTATTCAAAAACACTTATTCAAATTTCTCTAAATTAGAGTCAGTTGGAGTAACCTATTTCAGAAAAAAATTGAACATTCACCCATCGTACTTTATAGTTAATGTACTATTTAATGTTAACGTTAGATTATGAAATTCCCTGTAAATTCAGGAAAGAGGTTGAACTAGAAATTTGAAGAAAATTTTGCGGCTGTTATATGTTTTTATTAGTTATGTGCTGAAAATATGCTGCATGTGTATCTTAACTCAAAATATCTTTGTATATTAGGCGGCGGCAGCGGTGGTGGATTGAGCGGCATCTTGAGCGGACTTGGTGGTCTTGGCGGCTCTTCCATGTTATCTACAGCTCTTCCCCTGTTGATGGTTGTTGGTCTTGGAGCTATGTTGGTGCCACTTCTCGGAGGAGCATTCTTCAGGGAAAGCCAGAAGCGAGGTCTGCCCAGCATTAGCCCAGCCTTCTTAGAGGGAGTGACAGACATCCTTGAGAAATTCGTCAAAGCCCTCGATTCTGTGGAAAAGAAATATAAATAATTAATATTTATTATATATGTAAAAGTGAGTATAAATTGCTTTTCATTATTATATTTTCTTTCTTCCTCAAGTAACAGCAGAAAATAGTTGGACCAATATCGGCTAATTGTTGTTCCACATTGACACAGTTAAAAATCTCCGCCTTGTCATGCGATTTGAAAACGAAACATTTGCCAACATAGTCCCAACAGCAGTCCTACAATTAGAGCTCAGAATCTTGCTCAGATACGCTTTAAATTACAGGGGAAGGCGGTCTGTTTGCTTTGCTTATTGGTGGATTGGTAGACCAGTTATCAACGGTTTCACAAATTGCCAAGAATCCGTGCTACTTGGATCTTTTAAGAACATATCTCTCACAAACAAAAAATATGACACAACTCAAACATATTGCATTTCACAGGATAGGCAAAAGAAGATTCGCTTGTTTTTTATTTTAACATAAAAATTTTAGCACTTAGCTTTGCGTGCAATTGTAAAAGCGCATGCATAAGAACGTAAAACCCTAAAGGATGAAGACGTAGTAGAGTTTTGGAGGATTGATTAAACTTATTCCTCTCATACAATTCGCTCCCCTTCTGTGGTGAAAAATGGACATATAGCAAAATCTATCGGTTTTCTGGATTACTACACTTATAAAACTTTAGCTTGCAGCTGAGTACGACCTATTAGTGCAATGATACGCAAAAAGAATCTTTTTTTTTTAGTTGTGCTACTTTTCTTACGTATTGTTACGATATATGAGGACCCCAGATGCCAAGGGGTATAAGTGACAAAATTGAAAAAAATTGAACTAAGTGCACAGACGACCTGGAAATACACTTTTTTTCTTTTCTGGTAAAGAAATATAAGTGATTTTGTAATTATGTGTTGCGTTTTAGAGATCAACCACTTTTGCCGAATAATGGTCAATATTGATTAATTATAAATTTAAAGAAAATTGCACTCTACTTTTTTTCACATTTTTTGAAATAAGAGTTCAAAGACCACTGTGAAACAAGCAGCAGTTTCCTATTTCAATTCAGTCAATTATTATTAATGTTCAACTTTAACGTCAATTTACTCCAAATCGAAATTTCGTCACTTATACCCCTTGGCTTCTGATGTCCTCATATGGGTTAATCAGTCATTGCTTGTACGAAAGGTGAGATATCTTTTTGATGCATAAATTATTAAATAGATCCAAATTTTATTTGACATGTTTACCAGATTAATAAATGACGTGTTTGATACGCTAAATGGTAGCGAAATGTTTTTTTTTTTTTTTTTTCTTTTTTATTTATTTATTTAAGTATTGCGCGGTAGCGCAATACTTATTTATTTCCAGTGTCACTTGTCAATGTTAATTTAACATGGGAAAGCCTATGGAGATCAGAACTTTTTCATTTTTTCTTCCCACCCTTTTGTCCCTGATGCCACTCATTTTTTATTCTTTACTATAATTCTAATGATATTATAAATTTAAAGTGTAAAAAAGTTTGCCTGACGTCAGGGTCAAAACGAATGGTAAAATGCCTTTGCATACGGGTGAATTATAACCCAGAGAGAAACAAGGGCCAATTTTTTTTTTACATTATTCAAATATTTGTCTTAATAATTCCAATTTTCGCTTTTTTTCATTGAAAATTAACGGACATTTTTCATAGAAAATGTAACATTTTTACTTCATTGTTGCAAAAATTTCAAAAGCCGTAATAATAATTTATTTCTTTTTAATTGAAAGATTTTCACGTGAAATATTAAATTGAGCTAGTTTTTTTTTTTTTTTTTTTTTTTTTTTCAAAAATTAAAAAGGTGAATATGGCGTCATAGTGGAAATAAAAAGGACATTTTCAGAATAAGTTTTTGCTTTGGTCAAGTTTATATTTTAGTAAAAAGTTTCTAACGGATAGCTATTTTTACGCAGGTAGCGAACTTAGTGGGGAATTACATAATTTAAATTTTAAAATGTATTTTTTTTTCCGGTATGAGAACTATTTATACCCCAAATTAAACTTAGGTAATAAATTTCAGATGTGTTTAGATCACCCCTTGGGGGAGAATAAGGTTTAAAAATTTAAGTAAAACTTTTACTTTTTATTTTTTACTGTATCACAGCTAAATTGTTATATATATTGTTAATTATTAATGTTGCTATTGTTAAATATTAGCAGTAAGGATTCAACACAATTTACACTTACATTCATAGCGTTCCTGAGTGGGAAATAGGGTATCTAAATTTAAGTGAAGTTAATTTTTTATGTTTTAATTATAGATTTTTTACGTTCAGATTGGAAGTTTTTGTTTACGTTCAGATTGGAAGTTTTTGTCCAAACTATCGCAACCTGCATTACTACAGTGGTAAAACATATTGGATTACACAATTGGTAAACTGCATCCTACATTGCGATGCAATACTGCATACATCAAAGCCTGGTGATGATACTCTCTATTAATTCTGAAATGCGTTCGTCTGAGTGCAGTAGTTATTAAAAAACTTGACATATTAAACAAAAACATAATTTGAAGAACAAATTAAAAAAACAAAATTTATTTCCTACATTGTTTAAGCCCGAGAAGGGACAGATATTAAGATATTTCATTCAATTAGTTTTACATTTAATGTAACAAATTAGTTAAGCCAATTGAAGATTAAAAAATAAAAATAAAATTCATACAATATGATGCTTAAAACACCCTAAAAAATTAGATTCAGTTCAAATGAAATCGAAATAAATCTTAGACTTTTTTTTATGTTTTGTATTTTGCATGCATCATCATTTTATGCACAATTGTCATAAACATAATACAAAATCTGCAATACAAATATTTTCAATTAAAAATAGAAAAAGTCTAAGATTCGTTTAGATTTCATTTGAACGGAATCTAATTTCTTAGGGTGTTTTAAGTATCATATTGTATGAATTTTATTTTTATTTTTTAATCTTCAATTGGCTTAACTAATTTGTTACAAAAATTTAACATTAAATGTAGAACTAATTGAATGAAATATCTTAATATCTGTCCCTTCTCGGGCTTAAACAATGTAGGAAATAAATTTTGTTTTTTTAATTTGTTCTTCAAATTATGTTTTTGTTTAATTATTTCTAAGACCCTTTTTTGCTTGGCATTTGCCTCTTCTGTTACCGATTTCTAAAATTTGTATGGCGCGGTAATTTTGTCACAGGGAAAGATATTAACAAAGATACAAACAAATATATTAACAATTAGCTCAAAACTTTGCATTGCTAAAGTATAGATTAATATTCTATCTATTCTTAGGTTAAATAACAACTGTAATTAATAGATTTAAACGTTGTTTTTATTTTTATTTTTTTCAATAAGATATGGAGGACAGGATTGAATGACCCATACAATCCTTGTACGAATATGACAGTTTGACCCAACTCTTTCGTTCATTTGTAGTACATATTCAATAATTTTCCACGCAAAAATGTGCAAAGTAAGGAACTAAACAAAAATCAAAAGTTCATAATACAATGGAACAATCAATTAATAGTACAGTGAAGTTCATAAATTTTTAGTAAAATAAAAACATTTCATTTGAAATAATCCATTCTCAGGTAAACATTTTTATGTTCAACAAACATATTTTAGAGACACACATGATAAATTAACAGTACTGATATTAACATTAAAATTAATATTATTTTGCTACTCTTACATGTACAAATTCAGTTGCCCAACTAAAAATGTTTGACAATTGATAGAATCCTAAAGATAGATATTCCAGTTCGAGAAAAATTATTAATAAACTTCGAAAACGATTCCGAAACGTTTCCGTAAATCAGTGGCAGCAAAAGAAACTTTTTTAAAAATAAATACTTCTTTAAATCTTGAAAATATATTGGTTGCTGAGATTTCTAAAGAACGCTTTTCGGAATAATGGATAATTCAAAACAGGTTATTGTATAATTTCTTACGCGGTTGTATAATATTTTCGTAAATCAAAAAGCATTTGTCTTTTTTAGGTGCGTTCGTAATTATATAATTTATGTAGCACCTGTAGTCGTCGTCTTGGCCGTTCGTCCGTCTGTCCGCCTATAACAGCGCAAAAACTATTCAACCGAATGGTTTAAAATTTAACATGTAGAATCGTTTCAGAATTTTGTCGATTCATTTCAATTTTTATGAAAATTGAATCAAAACTTAAAAATATATTTAAAAAGTTTTCTTCATTCGATAAAATCCTATCATATGTAATGAATTCAATGATAGCCCACGATAGGTAATGATTCGAGGTTGCCTTTGTAATGACGTCCTTTAAGATGGAGTCCGATTATTTCCATATTACTGAATTTAATATACATAATCGTAATAAATTTTGTATATTCATTCATTTTTGCATAAGAGTACAAAAGCTATTCCACCAAGATCTGAATATTTATAAAAATAGTTATAGTACGAACGCACCTCATTTGCCACGTTTTACATACAATTTCCGACTTTTTTTTTTTTTTCTTTATGTAATGTAGGTAGCTATCCCATTTAGGCAAATGCCCTATAGTTCAAATTTACTTGGTCGGCAAATCTAAGATTCTGCAAACAACTGTTTAGAACTTTAAACTGTTGATGATTTTTTCCATTTTGAACAGCTCTAAATTTTGGCAGTCTCTTTTAATTAATATCGAATATAAGTTGTAAGAAAATCAATCTAATTTAAGAATGTGAATATATAACTAAGAGGCATATTACTTAAAATGAAATGTTTTTACATTTCTAAAAAATTATAAAATGCCGTGTAATACTGGAACTATTGACTGGTTTTTACATTGTATTAAACTTTTGACTTTTGTTTATTTTCTTATTGGCCAATCGAACCTAAAACTTAACTCTAATGATCAGATTGTTTACAGGAGTTTAGTTTCGGGATGCCAAATATATTTTAACATTTTTTTTGTTGTTGAATTTCGATGTTATTTTACCATCAAAAATACGTAAGAAGATAAAAGGTTTTTTAATGCTTTTCAACATAGTTGAAAAGTATTTATGAAATCGGTTTGTCTGGTCGTCTGTCTGTCCACGCTTTAACTCGCGTAAATTGACTTGCATTTTCAAGCAATTTATATATGTTAGTGGTATTTACCGTGGCATGTTCGGTATTGAATAGGAAGTGTGTAGCATTAATACTTCCTTTACAGGGAGGTTCAAAAGAATTTCGTTACATTACGGTTAATGGGGCAAAATCGTTTGCAGTGTATTTTAATAACATTATGTTATTTCAAATGTATTGAAATTGATAAATCACTGAATTTCACAACAAGATGATGACTATGAAATAGGGCATTCGTAGCATTTATCGTTCATTTACAGGGACACACAAAAGAAATCAGTTACAGTACTGTATATTAAAGACGTGAATAATCACTTTGCTAACAAGTCGTAAACCAACTTAGTGAAAAATGTGCAAGCCGGTAATCGAACCCGGACCCCTGGAATAGATCTCCAGTGCTCTACCACTAAGCCACAAGGACGATGTCCAGTTTGGCATCTCTCACTTATATAAGTCGGTAAGGCTGCAACCGCAGCACTAGATGGAAAAGTCTCCATGAGCACACAATCTAGTGGCGAAACATGAAACGAAAATGAACCCAGCACCAATTGGCTTAGTGGTAGAGCACTGGAGATCTATTCCAGGGGTCCGTGTTCGATTCCCGGCTTGCACATTTTTCACTAAGTTGGTTTACGACTTGTTAGCAAAGTGATTATTCACGTCTTTAATATTCAATAATTTCAAGTGTAATTTCACTGCTGAAAAGTAGTTGAAAAATTAATTTAAAAAAAATAGTTACAGTTACTGTCTTTGGACAATAATAGCTGGAAGCGCGTTTTCAATTTCGATATACGCTTTTAAATTGAACTAATTTTTTGAATTTTACTTGTTGTGTATAAATTTTGTACCTCGTATACAGGGCTGCACAAAAGAATTCACTTACCACTCTCCTTATTAGCGGAAATTGCTGAAGGGGAATTTCCAACTGAAGTACATGTATTTCTTAAGTGAATTAAATTTTTGCATGCATGTAGTTAATAGATACAAATCTACATATCATGTATGTAAGAATTCGCAAAATTTTCCGATTTTAGATGGGAAATGCGGAAATTGCGATTTCAAATGTATTATGCGTCTCCAAATAGTTCAATTAAACATTCTATTTCAATTCATTCTTCCTTATTAAACGGTGAAGTTTTGTTACATTATTCTGAATGTGTTGGAAAGTGTTTTATAATCTATACTCGAAGAACGATTATTATTTCTTGTTTATGTTTGAAGGCAGGACTTTCTAAATATTAGAGAATTCGCCATACATGAAAGAGTTGCATCACTTCTTCCATTTCATTGCCTCTTGCAGAAAAGGCCTGAACGCAAAAAAATATAAATTTTGGACTAAAAAAACTTTCGCAGCAGTTGCATTCTGCCTTTTCTCTGACTTTCCACGAATGCTTTATATTGTTTCTTTTTTCCTGATGCCGAAGAAATATTTTAAAACAAAACTTGCATGTCTTTCAAAATAGATTTCTCGAAACAGCGACAACAGATTTTCAAGTTTCTTTATGTAAAAAAGTAAAAATATTTCTATTGAAAAATTTTGTACGGTTTACAATTTGTATTTCTCTTACTTCCCAGAAATGTTTCGTGAGCTCTTTCATTATTCATACTAAAGAAAGTACTTAAAATGAGATTTGCATATTTCAGTGAATAAATGTCGGGAATAAGCACCAACAAATTTTTAAGGTTATTTATACTGACGATTTTTTTATTTTAATTCAAATTCACTACATAAATAGTGAAATAAATAAAAAGTGTACTAATCATTCACGACGTGTTTCAAACTTATTTAAACGATTTCAACTTATATTTTATTCATAAATTGAAGGGTGTTTTGCAAGGAGATAGCTACATTTTTTACATTTTGGAGATGACCACTTTCTTGTTACAATAATAATAATAATAATAATAATAATAATAATAATAAATCAATATAAATTTAAATAAAAAAATCTCTCAGAATAGTTTTTTCCTGTTCAAACCATTCGCGATGAAAAAAAACGACTTTTGACGAAACTATAAAATTTAAATTTTAAAACGTTTTATTTATTTTTTTCTAAAGTGCTAAAATGGAGCTAACGCCTTCTTGAAGCAAACCTTCCAATTGTCAAAATAAGATATAATTTTACTCATAATGTATTGTAATAGCCGAAGTTAACCCTCTAATGCCCATGGTAGCATATATGCTACCACCAGTGTTTCGAATTTATTTCGGATATTTCAAATTCATGCCAGACATTTAAAATAGCAACATTTGCGTTATTTAATAACAGCCATTCCGTATTTAAATAAAGCGAAATTTTCTAGTATTAATTCAAATTCTCCGAATTACGGAACTTCTAGAAAGTATTTTACTATGGGAATAAGAGGGTTAAAGTAGCAATGGTTAACGTAAAGCTTACTCAAAAATGCTCAATGTTAGAATCCTTCATTATTCAGCACATGTCAACTCCATCCAGCGCTGTGTAATATATATAGTGGTTCGTAGAGCAAAAACCGATTCAATGTGTTTTATTATTATTATTATTTATTTATTTAAAGTAAAGACATCACTCTGATAATTTTACGTTAATAATTTCATTTGATGACTGCTGAAGGTAATGTAAAAAATCATCGTTTTCCCAAATAATCAAGTAATATCTAGTCACTGGAATTTTATTCAATCATGTTTAAAAAATTAGAACCAGTGATTCTCAACGTATTTTACCTCACAGCACACTTCAACCGATGGTAAAGCTTCCACGGCATATTAAGTTACGATTCAGAACAAATATAACATGAATCTAAAATTTTTAAAAACAAGATTTAAGATTTTCTTCTACTTTACACCATGTCACTAGTCCAAACATTTCTAAAGCTTTTTATAATCCTTTTTCTTCTTGAGAATTTTTTAAATAAAAGTATTAACTTTATATAAAAATGTGATACCATTTTCAGGATTTCACGGAAATAATCTTACAAAGAGTACGTAAATACTAAAATGTGACATTGCCATATGTGTGAAATATGACCTTATTTTCGTAGTTTAAAAATGAAATATAATGAGTTGAAATCGTTCACATCATTTTAAAACACGCTGACAGATTCCGTGAGTCAAATAAAAGAAAAACTTCATATTTTCCCTTTGCTAACTATTACAAAAGATGACCTAGCTAATAGAAACATCTTCAGTCGCCTGCCGCGCTTGAAGATTTAAAAAGAAAATACAAATATTATTATTTTTGTGAAAAAGAGATATGGGATGACCTCGAACTGAAAAACAACCCCGAAATTAAAACCAGGAAGATGATATGTGTAGGTTAATGAAATTGGCGCGGCCTAAGGCGTTGTTGTAGCCTTTTCTAGCCGATAATCCAGTTTATACAGGTGAATGGTTTAGATCCCAAATGATGATTCTGACATGGAACGATTATCATCTTTATGAAATACTGGGATGCGTGAAATGGCCCGATAAAAAAGATGCACGTCCGAACGGAAAAGATGCTACTCTGAATGATGAACACGTGTTTACAACACTGTGACCGACCGTTACTCGTTACCTGGAGGTAATAGGCGATTAAACGATTTTGGATATATTTCTCTTATACAAACGTCACTTTTGATCGATTGGATTGGCTTTTTTTAGATTATTAAATTTTTGACTCATGTAAGTGTTCAGATTATGATAGTTAAGTCACTTAACTTGAATTTGTTTGAAGCAAATGACCCGGAATAACAATTTTCGACTTGAGTAAGGTTTTGAAACTTACCTAACATCCGATATTCTCTTAACTATGAGTTGAGTGGAAATCTGCCTCCTTGGAAACTGCTCTTAAATTTAAAGTTGAGTTTTATAAGTTATTAATCAGCTTTTTCGAATGATCCTTTCAATCGGTTATTTATTTAACACGCTGCAAAGAATAAAATAAAAAATAAACTAATGCATAGTCAGAAGTTGTAATTACAAATTTAACAACTTATGTGCGTGCACAGACATCTAAACTAAGTTAAGTCTCTTAAAATGTTTGGTAGCATGAACAGGTGAAGCCGAATTCCTATTTGTCTGGTTAAAAAAAAAAATAAGCTAAATAACTCAAATTTCATAAAGTGAACGAACACCATTATTAGTAACAATATTGCTTATATTGAAGCTGGGCCAGCATTTACTTGTTAAATGAAGTTAATAGGCGATTAAACTATTTTTGGTACATTTCTCCGATAAAAATGTAAATTTTGATCAATTCTTACGCTTGCTAGGCTGATCAGATGTTTTTTTTTTAATAACAAATTAGTGTTGGATATATTGGTTATGTTGGGGCTTTACCAATCGTTATTTGTAACTTGTTACCTGGACAAAATAAGGCCATATACGATTTTGGTTACATTTCTCTCACAGAAACGTCAATTTTGATGCATTGGTACATTTTTTTTAAATGATTAGATGTTTTCCCTAGTAATAAACTAGTGCTATGTTTTTATATTAAGGTTTAACTGATCGCTATTCGTTACCTGGAGGCGATAAGCGATTAGACGATTTTGGATACATTTCTCTCACACAAACATCAGTTTTCGTCAGTTGGAATTTGTTATTATTATTATTAGATGTTTGTCCTATAATAATAAACATTAGTGTTGCTTACATTCGTTAAATTGGAAACATATGTGGCGCAGTGGGGAAAATGAAATACTAATCAAATATTAGCTTTTCATCAGAAGCTTTGGAATGAAACGCGAATATTGCAGATATATAGTCTTTAAACTTAAAATACTAACCATGAAATGCTAAAATATTGCTTTCAAACTCTGCAAATGTTAGGTCACTATCTCATGCCAATAATTTCCAAGATATAGTTAAGATGTATCAGCAATATTTTGTAAAAACTAAAGATAATCTGTTACTTGTTTTTCTATGCCTTAAACTAAATAGAAAATTCAAAATACAGTTACACAAAAATCTAAGTAATAAAGTAAAAACGTGACCGTGAGTCACGATGGCACCATATGGATGGTGACATCGACTTGGGAAATTAATATCGTTTTTATCGCAAAAGTATTAATTTCAAAACATCACACAATTTCAATTTTTCCATATCGAATAAACAACGTGTACTTTCAGATGCAATTTGATTGAAAACTGTATCTCAATTCGCTCAGCTTTTATGATTTTAAAAATAATTTCAAGCATTTTTTAATCCACCCAATTAAATTAACTAGATGGCAGAAGATTAATATGTTCGCACTTGGTGTTTACAAAAAATGTAAATAGTTTAGCATGTTTTCAAAAAATCCAAATAGTTTAGCAGTTGTTTCCGGCTAATATTCCATAACAAAATTAAATCTTCACTAAAACATAAAAAATAAAGCACACAAAATAAAACACACAAGTTTCACAGATGTTTAATCGTAAATCATTTAAACACTGAAATAATCAGAATAATAATAAAAAAGAGAAGTTAACTTTAATAATAAAATCTTTGGCTATTAACCTCTAGCACGCGGCCAGTCTGAAAATAATGACGTTTGTAATAAATTTAAAAACTTTATTTTTTATATATACAATTCATAATTTTCATATATTTTTTTGGTCTAAATGGTAAGCTATCTAAATATATATATATATGCTTAATATTTTTAAAAAATTTGAATCTTCGATTTAAAATTATTTTAATATATGTTCTGTACTTCCGGAAACCCTGATTGGAATTCCTGATATGCTTAAAAACTGAAAATTTAAACTTAGAAAACTGAAATATTAAACTTCTCAAAATATGTGTACATGTTTTTCAGCTATTTCCTAATTATTTTATTTTCTCTTTTCAGATGTTATACCGTGAAATGCCACATTGGTTTCTTCTACGGACAGTTGATTGTTGAACGTGTTTGTTCCATGTTGTGAAGTCTTATGTGTGTCTTGTATTAAGTGTTTCTTTTTTAAAAAGAAGAAGAGACAGACGGCTGTCTCATGGAGTGGAAGGACGGCAGGGAATCCCAGTTTTTATGTGTTAAATATTCGGACCAAGCGGGTCTTGCTCCGTTTTTATGTAGTTTATTTTCGTGTTTTGCAGTATTAATATGTCCAGTAGTGTTAATTTTTCTCACAAAAATATTAGATCAGGGTTATCCAACCTTTTGCTTTCCGCGAAAGTCATATATTTATGGATATAAATTGGATTGCATTTGAGGGAAATTTTTTTTTTCGAGCCGCACATAAACTGTATTAATACTAATGATAGCTATCGCAATAAGGTATAAAAAAGTGTAATATCTAATGCGATAAATGCGATAAATTTGTAAAAACGTCAAAAATATACTTAATTTTTTTATGATATCAAATAGGAAAGAGGTTTTTCTTTTATTTTCACACATAATATTGCTTTGATTCATCTGACATATGCAAAACATCTGCAATTCTTTTTTTTTTTTTTTAGAATAGAAGATGAAATTCCTTAATAAGTGATCGAATGTAGACTGTACTAGATTTGCAAGTATGGATCATCTAGTTTCAATTCTCAATTGAAGTTTCGTTATCCACGGAATTATGAAAACAGCGTGCTATTGAAATTCACCATCATGCTCGTAAAACAATCATATTGTGCAAAGAAGCAGGGAAATTGCTTTTTGGAAAAATTGCTAACATAAAATTTAAAAGACAACTATAAAATATCGATTTTCGAAGTAAATTTTTTTATTATACCTTGCGATATGCCATGATTAAAACTCTAGGTCGCATACGGGATGCGGGTTGGATAGCCCTGTATTATATTGTGGTTTAAAATTCGGAAAATTATTTCAGCTTCACGAAAAAAGTACTGTACGTGGAACTGTGCAATAATAATTCATTGTTCATTTTTTTTTCTACGCGGATTTTGCTTTTGCTGTTTTTGTGTCGTTTTAAAATGGGGGTGTTGTTGCACGCGCTAGCTTTTAGTTTAGTATTTCTCACCGTAGTTTTAGAATTCTGAGGGGTTGCACTTTGCTTTACTGCTTTTTGTTGCCAGCACGTAAACGTTTAATGCATCATTTTCTTTTGCTCTTTTAGCATTTAATCATGTGTTTGTGTTAGTGTGCTTAATTTATTTTTCTTCACTTGACAAATGCTTGTAGTTAAGGGATTGTGGACTTTAAAACAGAACAAAATCTATACAATTTATATCTAAAAACTGTCCCTATGCAAATTTTTCTTTAATGCCTCTGATCTATACTTTCCCTATTTAAGGAAAATAATTCTGTAATTTCGTATTAAAACGTGCTCACAAATATGTGTATTTATAAGAAATAAACTTACAATAAAATAATGACTAATTTTCATGTATTTAGAATTAGTATGAGAAAGTAATTGTTTATTACGCAATATTTATTTATCAAGTTTTAGCATTAATAAAATATTTATGCTTTTCTTCAAACCACGATATATGAACCAAAAAATGCTGGGTTTTGGCCCGGCAGAGTTTATAAATTTTAAAATAAAAAAGGCTTTATTATTATTTTTTTTTTAACGTCCACAATCTTTTTAAACTCTGGTTGTCCGCACTGTAAATGCTTTTTATGTTGTGTAACTTATATATTTATTTATGAATGTGTTTCGTAGAGTTGTGTCTATTGAGTGTTATTATTTTAATGGTTATTCACGAGCTTTGGGATTTTCCCCAGCTCCGAGACTCCAAGGTGTATTTATAGATTTGTATATGTCTGTGATTGTTTTTTCTCGTTTGTCTTCCATGTTAAATGTGATGACATTTTTGTTGATGTTTAGCCAAATGTGAAATGTGCATTTAATATTTGTATATGTAAGAAATAAAGATATTCTTTATTTATTAATATGGTGCCTATTTTTTTTAACTAATTTTTTATAGTACATATTGCACAATTTATTTTTTGAAATTTAACCCTTTACTATATGGTGTATCAAATCTAATACATAGGGAACAGTAAGCAGGATTGGAGTACGTGTAAGGTAGGTACAAAAAAAATTGTATAAAATGTGTTTAAAAAATAAAAGAATTACTTTACAGATCATTTAAAATTTGTGAAAATTTTGTCCCAGTTCTCCCTCATGAGTTGAAGGAGCGTGACATAAAGTAGCAGAAATGTGTAAGGGAGTCCTATTATATCAAACATTATACTTTGAATGATCTAAGTTAAATGTAAAGCATGGATTTATTTATTACTCTGCGACATACAAAATTTATAACTACAAGATTAAAAACATTTGTAGTCAAAAAATATAATTTTTTAGATCAAAAATAAGTACTGAAAATTTGAAATTTGTGAAAATTTTGTGCCACTTCTCCTTTACGTGTGGAAGGAGTGAGACATACATGTAAAGTAGCAGAATTGTATAAGGGAGTTCCATTATATCAAACATTATACTTTGTCCGATCTAAGTTAAATGTAACGCATCGATTTATTTATTACTCTGCGACATACAAAATTTATAACCACACAGTGAAAAACTTTTTAGTCAAAAAAATCCCATTCTTTAAATCAAAAGTAAGTACTGAAATTTTAAAATTTGTGAAAATTTTGTCCCACTTCTCCCGCATGAGTGGAAGGAGTCGGACATTAGCAGAATTGCATAAGGGAGTTCTATTATATAAAACATTATACTTTGACCGATCTAAGCTAAATGTAAAGCATGGATTTATTAATACTCTGCAACATACAAAATTTATAACTACACGATTAAAAACATTTTTAGTCAATAAAGCTCATTTTTTAGATCAAAAGTAAGTATTGAAAATTTGAAATTTGTGAAAATTTTGTCACACTTCTCCCTCATGAGTGGAAGGAGTTGGACATAAAGTAGCAGAAATGTGTAAGAAAGTCCTATTATACCAAACAATTATACTTTGACAGATTTAAGTTAAATTTAACGCATAGATTTATTTATTACTATGCAACATATAACATTTATAACAACAAGATTAAAAACATTTTTAGTCAAAAAATTCATTTTTATAAGTATTGAAGTATTTGTAAGTATTGAAAGTAGGTAAGTACCAATAAATATCTACAAGTCACAAGGCTAGACATCATCTCTTTTTCAGTTCATTAAAATTACTAGTAATCACATGTAGTATTTTCTGAAAGGAAAAAAAACAATATCTTGTAAACTGGGTTATTTTTTTTCCAAGGAAAAAATAAAATAGAATTTAAAGTGCAACATCTACAACAACAAAAAATTAAAATACATATTAAACGTAGAATAAAAGGAAAAAATTAATATTTTTGAAACAACAAAAGTCCTTTTAAAAAACAAATTCCTTTCCCCTACTAGAATTCAACATTTTATACAATAAATGTTAAAAAAAGAAATTTGTAAAACTATGAAGTTAAATATTTATCGCTATTTGAGAACAAAGAAGAAAGTGAACATCTCTACCTCTATTTCTCTCAATGTCCCATTCTTCCCTTCATCTTGTAAGTAGTGTCAAAACTTAGGAAACCTTTTTCAGAAACTGTGTTTCTAAATTTTGGTAGTTCAAATTACATTTAATTTTAAAGTAAAACCATAAATTGCATATCAAGGAAAGATAATTTAATCTAAAACATGATGAGGTAATTTCTAAAGGGATATTTGTGTTTGAATAGCAGTTGTTAAGAAGAAAACTGGAATACATGGATAAAATTAGAAATACAAAAATTTTCACCCGGCCAGTTAATCTTTATATGTATTATAAATTTTGGCATCATTAGCAGCCTTAAAACGACTTCACATGTAGTGAGCCAAGGTTTTTAGCTCTGTGACTGTTTTAATATGAAATAAGGAACCAGTTATTATTTACTTAACTAGATTTAATGGCAAAATTATTTCTTAGAAATGTTTCTTCAGTTGTGTCCAGAGTCGGA
Organism: Maratus speciosus; assembly: GCA_963932465.1. Classification (NCBI taxonomy): domain Eukaryota; kingdom Metazoa; phylum Arthropoda; class Arachnida; order Araneae; family Salticidae; genus Maratus; species Maratus speciosus. The sequence continues at coordinate 88,395,075 of OZ010786.1, read as the reverse complement.
TTACCCATTAGGCTGACTATGCTGAAGACAAGGCGCCCGGTGCTAAAATCTTCTTTCAGATTTTTTCTTTATATCAGGATAATATTCCATGTAAAAGAGAAAGGATGTGCAATGTTCTTTGTTTATCTCATTTATTGAATTTTGTAAGGTAATTAACATACGAGGGTGGTTCAATAATTATTTTCTTGAGTGTGTATAAAATATTTGTACTGCGATGTTTGATGTGGAATACTGAAAGTCTAATGTCTTAGATGCCTATGCTCAATTTCAGAACCATAGCTACTATATTAACATATTATTTTCGTTTTAGGTGTGATAGGCTACAACTAGCTTGAAAGGGAGGGGGTTGGGGGGAAAGGCTGGTTTGGAGCTTATGGAGCCAGACCTGTGATAAATTTGTGACAGTAGATGAGACGTTGTCACAAATCTATCACAGAACTGCTTCAAGTCTGGCCCCATAAGCTCCAAACCAGACTTCACACCCAGCCAAACCCCCTTTCAAGTTAGCTGCTACCTCTCACGCCTAAAACAAAAATAAATATGGTAATATAGCAGTTACAGTTCTGAAATTGGGCATATAGGTATCTAAGACATTAGGCTTCAATATTCCACATCAACCATCGTGGTACAAATATTTTAAACACACTCGGGATAATAATTATTGAACCACCCTCGTATATATGGTATTCCACAAATGCTACTTCCTTTTTAACCCTTAAATGCCTGATTTTTTAAAAATCAATTTTAAAATATTTTTCGGCTTTCATATCTTAAATAAATCATAGGAAAAATACTTTAAAAAATCATATTTGGTTTTAAGTATGGTTTACGGCTAAAAAACTGGTTGTTGCCGATCGACAACACTGGGTTTTAATTAAAAAAATAATTTTCCTTGATAAAATTTTATAATATTAAACACACATGAATTTTAAGAACTATGATAAATAAATTTTACTTGCTCACTGCAGAACAAAATAAGGTATTTCGCAAGCTTCCAAAAGAAACAAAAGCACATGTAGCAATATTTGAAAAAAAAATCAATATTTATTCTTAAACAATACTATTGCTGCCATCTACATGTGGAAAATTGATTTAATAATATTTTCAGTGAGTATTTCATTGGCAACATTAGACATTAAAGTTGCAATATTATTCTAGTCGCATTTTAGAAGACTAAATTGGGTATGATAGCGAAAGGCAGCACATGGCATTTAAGGGTTAATTTTTTCGATATTCATAAGAAGAAAATATTGTATTTTTGCAATTTTTCATCTTCCAGTTTGTGATGGATTTACACAAAACACAAAGGCGGCTTTTGTAGTCATAGCATCCTGGGCGAGATTTTTTCAGCATCTCTACAAATGATATATTTTAAAGAAGCTGTTAAATTTTAATCAAGTATTTTTTATCCCTTAATTTTTATCACCCTTGGCAATCACCCGACCTTGTCCACTTATTCTAGTAAAATTCATTGTCAAACTAAGAAATTTCTTTTCAGGTTAGTGACTCCAAAAACTATGAAAAGTAGGGTTGGGTATAACAGTATATACTAGAAAAATGTAAATGGATATACCATGAAAGTTCAAAGAGATATGGAACCTAAAAAATATCAAATACAGCCATTCTGTATAACTCATTTTTACTTTCTTCTATCTTTACAAGAAGAAAGTATTGGATTCGTAAGAATTTTTGAATTTCGGTTTTCGACGGATTTATACGTTTTAGGGTACAGAAGTAATGAAAAACATTTGTCTGTCTGTGAGTCTGCATATCTGTATGTGACACAAATTTTGTGGGCGCTCTATCTTAAGAACTATAGAGCGGAATTTAATAAAACTTTAGAATCAGTTAGTCTCTGATATAGATTGGTGCTCATTACTTTTTGGTGTAAATCTCACAGCAGGTGGCGCTACTATGCTGCAATTTTCTCGATTTCCGCAATAGCTGTTGTAGAAAAGTCACACCATAACACAAATTAATTAAAAGCGCTGGTTACTTGATATAATAATTTATTTAACACACAGAAGCAGCGCACCGCCGCTTTCTCCGACACTCACATCTCAACACAATACTCAAAGCTTAGTTCAGTTCACTTCAAATTATAGTCACTGTAATTTTAATTATAGGTGGCGCGGCATGTCTCGCTACATGGAACATACCGGCCCCCATTGACATGCTTATAACATTCAATAACAATTTTTACCAAGTACTCTAAATTACACAATTAATACAAAAATTCACTATATACGTTAATTTAAATATAATCCTTTGAAAAAAAATATCAATACAACAAACATACATACAAAATTACCTTTTTTTTTTTTTTTTTTTTTTAGTTTTAATTGTCATTGGCATCAGGCATGGGTAGAATACACAATTTACTTATCGACCTTTTAAAGGTTCCATTTTGAGTGTTTACTTTAACTACTCGAATTTTGTTATCGTTACCGTGATACACCTCAATAATTCTGCCTAATGGCCACTTATTTGTCGGTAAATTCTCTTCTACTAACAGCACTAAATCTCCAATTTTTACATTATCTTTTTCAAATCTCCATTTACCTCTTTGTTGTAATTCACTTAAATAATTATGATGCCATTTACGCCAAAAAAGTTGTAGAATTTTAGTTATTCGTTGCCATTTTTTGAGGCGATTTTCTCTTACATTGGTTAAATCAGGCTCAATAATGGAATTTAACGGCCTGTTTATCAGAAAATGAGCCGGAGTTAGGACTCCAAAATCATTCTCATCATCTGATAATGGACTCAAAGGCCTGGAATTTAGAATTCCCTCAATTTGTATGACTACAGTAAGAAGTTCCTCATAAGTGAGATTAGCACCTCCCACAACTCTCTTAAAGTGATACTTAAATGATTTTATAGCGGCCTCCCAAAGACCCCCGAAATTGGGTGCCCTGGGAGGGATAAATTTCCACTCAATGCCTTCCGTGGATAAATATGCTGCTAATTTCTCATCAGGTTTTTTTACTAACTCATAAAAAGCCTTAAGAATCTTATTTGCACCAATAAAATTTTTCGCATTATCCGAATACAATTTGGCACATTTACCTCTGCGTGCAATGAATCTTTTCAATGCAGCAATAAATGATTCGGAGGTTAAGTCTGAAACAATTTCTATATGTACAGCTTTAAATACAAAACAAACAAAAATACAGATATAAATTTTTTGCAAGATAGTTCTACGTGCATACCCCAATTTGACCATAAATGGGCCACACAGATCTACTCCCGAAATATTAAAGCAGTAGTCCAAATGGACTCTATCCCTGGGCAAATCGCCCATCAACTGATTTGCAATAACTGGTTTAGCTTTAAAGCATGGGATGCACTGATGAACTACCTTTCGACATGTTGCACGACCATTTATTGGCCAAAATTTTTCTCTTACCAAAGAAAGTAATATTGTAGCACCAACATGAAGGTATTTTTTATGATAATAATTTATAACAATTAAAGTAAAACTATTAGATTTAGGTAAAATCGCTGGGTGCTTTCTCGCAAAATTTAAATCACTATTATCTAACCGGCCTCCAACCCTTAAAATTCCAAATTCATCTAAGTACGGGTTGAGGCTTTTTAGCTTACTACTTGGACTTACCGAACCTTTGGTCTGCAGACTACGTATGTCTGCATTGAATTCTGCCCTTTGGACAGATTTAATTAAATAAATTTCCGCTTGCTCCAAGTCTGAAGTTGATAAAGGCCCACCACACTTATAAAGTGGGTTTCTTGCATTCATGACAAACCTGAAAATATAACTAAGAATGCGTAAAATAGTTATATAATTATTACTAAGATTAATTAAGTCATTAACAAAACAGTTATCTGTAGCATTACAGTTCATTACACTAACTTCATTAAAAGGATTTGAATTTGTTTTGAGCTCTTTTTTGAACTCTTCATTAGCTTCTGGTATTATTACTGAATTTTGGTGATAGTCAGTGTTATTAAGAAAAATGGGTCCACGCCACCACAAGTCACAATCAATAAGTTTATCTGGATCCATACCTCGTGAAAGTTTATCAGCTGGATTATGTTCAGAGCAGATATGACACCACTGTTCAGGACTAGAGTTTTCTTGGATTTTGGCCACCCTATTTTGCACAAATTGTTTGAGATCAATAGGTTCCTTTTGAATCCACGCTAACACTATAGTTGAATCAGACCACAGGAAAACATTAGTAATTATTACTTTCATGGATGATAAGACTCTTTTTACCAGCTTGGTTAGCAAAACTGCGGCGCATAGTTCAAGTCTGGGAATAGTTAGACTCTTTACTGGTGTAACACGTGATTTACTAGCTATTAAGTTCACCATCACATTTCCTAGAGAATCGCAAGATTTACAATAAACTGCTGCTCCATAACAACGTTCTGAGGCATCTGCAAAGCCATGTATTTCAACAATTTCTGGGTTTTCAATTATAATGCGTCGACTTATTTGTATATTATTAAGACTTTTAAGCGATATAAGAAATTGATGCCACTCGTCATATTCTGACTCAGGGAGCTCGTCATTCCAGTCAATATTAAGTCTCCACAATCTCTGCATAAATATTTTGGCTTTCGCTATAACTGGGCCAAGAAGTCCTAGCGGATCAAAAATTCTAGCAATTGTCGACAATACTTGTCGCTTGGTATAGGAATCGCTCAATTCTACTTTAACTCTAAATAGGAAACAGTCACCCCTTGGGTTCCACGAAACCCCTAATGTTTTAGTCTCACTGTTGTTCTCAAATTTATACCCTTCTCCAGGTGTCAGCGACAGATTTTTATCACTTGTGCACCATTTATGAAGTTGCATACCTGCCTTCTGCATAATCGCTATGAGTTGCCACTGCAACTCTTTGGCTTCCTCACGCGTAGGTGCCCCACACAAAATGTCATCCATATACATGTTTTCACGAAGAACTGGGGCTGCCAATGGAAAATTATTTCCTTCATCAATTGACAATTGATTGAGCGTTTTCATAGCTAAATATGGCGCGCTGACCGTTCCATAAGTTACCGTTTGTAATTCGAAAATTTTTGGTTCTTCTTCAAAATTATCGTTCCATAAAATTCTCTGCAACGAATGCTGACTAGGGTCAATGTTAATCATTCTATACATCATCTTTACATCTGCAGTTAAAGCATAAACATGTTCTCGGAAGCTAATCATAATTGTAAATAAGTCGTTTTGGATGACTCCGCCATTATATTGTAATGAATTTAGGGATGTCCCATTTGTTGTCGCGGCAGAACAATTAAAAACAACTCTGAGTTTGGTAGTTGATTTTTCTGGACGAAATATACCATGATGCGGAGCATAGTACGCAATATCCGGTTCTTGTGTTTCTTTCACCTGTTTCATATGCCCTAAATCTTCGTATTCCTTCAGGAATTCTTTATACAGTTTAAAATATTGCTCATCCCTTGATAAGCGAGTCCACAGCGATCTGAGTTTTTTGAGAGCAAGATCCCTAGATTGGCCTAAACACGAAGGATTTTCCTTTAAAGGCATTTTCACTACGTATCTACCTTCTGCATTTCTCGAATGCGTACGCGCAAAATGTTTCTCGCATATCTCAAATTCTTTACTTTTTGGTAACTCTACCTCAATGTTTTCGACTTCCCAAAACTTTTTTAATGTTTTGTTTAAATCCTCTTCCTGAATTAGCCCACAATGAACTTTAACCTCATCTCCCTGTTCTATGCTTCCACTAGCCACGTATCCAAATACAGTATTTTGAAAAAGCAATTTCGAACTCTGAGAATATATTTGTCCTGGTCTTAATAATTCATAATATATTTCCGCACCTATCAACAGATCAATTTTATCAGGAAAATTAAATCGGTAATCTGCTAACATAGTCAAATCAGGGACCTCAACATTTACATTAATCACTCTTTGCGGAATTAAATCTGTAATTTTCTTTACAACTAACATATCCAATTCCCTTTCAAAACTTTTATCTCTATTCGCGATTGCTGTCTTTAAGCAACCCTTTACTGTGATAGATGAATCATCTAAACACGAAATTAAAGTGTTTGTTTTATTAATTTTAAGTAAAAACAGCCGATTAGCACACTGCGAAGTTATCAAACACGATTGCGAGCCGACATCCAATAAACATCTAATTTCCTGCCATTCCGAAAATTTATCCTTAATGAACAGGCGAGCTGTACTCAATAACACAGTTTTTGTTTTATTTCTTTCGAAGCTAGAGGCGACAGTCTGGTTCGGAGGGACAGAAAATTGTTCTTCGCTTGTTGAACTTTTTATTTCTGCACCTGCTTTAAACACATGACCTCGAAATTTATTTTGATTATTACTCAAATCATTTTCTTCTCTCGGAAAATGAATAAGTGTATTATGGGGTAGTCCACAATGACAGTTTTTATAATTACATTTCTGTACGCAACAATTATAATTTAAACATTTGAAACATGCTTTATTTAATTTCACAACTTCAACTCTTTCTTTTATCGAAAGTTTTTTGAATTGCGGACAAGAATGTAATGCATGATACGCAATCGGTTTACACAAAACACATTTATTATTTTTTGTTTCCGAAAGGAAAACATTTGAGACCCCCCTTTCAGGGCGTGCATTTCGCAATTTATTTCCCGCTATTTGTTTATTTTCACTTGCAAAATTTCTGGAATACGCATTTGATTCATTTCTGTTTTTATTTTTAACCGATAAGAAAATATCGCATTCTCTGCCAAGTTGCTGTGGTTTAAAATATGATTCAGCTTGCTTAATTGCGATATGACTCATTAATTCGCGATCTAACGAATTGAAAATTCTGTCTGAAACAATCAGATCGCATAATGATTTAAAATCATTTACTTCACGCAGACTACAGTAATATAGAAAAATTGATTTCAACCTGGATGCAAATTGAACGTAATTTTCTGACGGTAATTTTTGTGTTTTCCGGAAATTATTTAAACACTCTTGCGCTGTAGGTTGAAATTCCTTTAAGACTATAGTTTTCAATTTATCATAACTAATCAACTCCTCCTCTGACAAATAAATCATTAAATTACTCGCTTTTTCCCCGAGAATGTTTAGAAGAATTTCTGCCTTAAACTCTTCGGGTACATTTTTAGTTTTGAACGCTTTTTCAAGTGATTGAAAGAAAAGGTTAAATGACTCAGCTCTCGTCGGTACACAGATAGTTAATGTTTTAACACTTTTAATAAAACTTTCTAGGTTATTGCTCAGTATTTCAGTTTCCGATTTTTCTGTTAAGGACGTCAAATTTTCGCGGGAACCTCTACGCACTTTGGCCAATTCTAATTCTTTTTCTAACTGAGCTAATTTAATTTTTTCATATTCAGAATTTTGGGAAGGTTCTTTGCGAATATTTGCTATTTCTAACTCTTTTTCTAATTGCGCTAATTTAATTTTCTCTAATTCTAGTTTAGATTTCTCAATTTCTTTTCGCGACTTATACTCCTCAACAACCGAATTGACTACGTCCTTCATTAATTGCTCATTTGAGTAATGCTCACTTTTCTCTATAATATCTCTCAACTCTATAATTTTACTGCTTTCAGGAGCAGTTAAACCTAATTCCTCAACGACAAGCTTAAGCTCGTCTTTATTTAAATTATCAATAACAGACATAATTTAACTAAATCAAAACTAGGAAAATTGCTCTTACCTCAACTCAAACCGCTGCGACAATCACGAAGGCACGAAGTAGCTATTTATATATTAAATCCAGGGCACATTTGAAACATTAATATCTCAACACTGAATTCTTCTTAGTCACCAACTTCTCTTATTAGGCACAAATTATCACGACACTCTCACAACAAAGGTGAACTAAACATCTTTACACACAAATCAAAACTACCTCACATTTAGTTCGAATTTGTTCTTATTATCGAAAGCACACTAATTCTTTTTAATTATACTCCTCCATTGGGTCGACGGACCATGTAGAAAAGTCACACCATAACACAAATTAATTAAAAGCGCTGGTTACTTGATATAATAATTTATTTAACACACAGAAGCAGCGCACCGCCGCTTTCTCCGACACTCACATCTCAACACAATACTCAAAGCTTAGTTCAGTTCACTTCAAATTATAGTCACTGTAATTTTAATTATAGGTGGCGCGGCATGTCTCGCTACATGGAACAGCTGTATCTCAAGAACTAATGCATGAATTTTCATCAAACTTTAGATTCAGTTAGTCCCTGATATAAACTGATCCTGATAAGTTTTTGTGTAAATTGCCCAAGAGGTTGCACTGCAACTCAGAACTTTTCACGATTTCCGTAATAGCTCTAGCTCAAAACTAATGCACGAATTTTCACCAAACTTCAAATTCAATTAGAAGTTCACGAAAGTTGTCCCTAATTAGATTTTGGTATAAATCGCCTAACCGGTGGCGCTGCTATGCTGCATTTATCAGGAAGTATTGACATGTATGAGATAGAAGAAAGTTTTGGGATTGACACATCCGACTAGTAGTAGGATCTGAAATGTTTTCCAGCTCGATTTTTGTGCCAAGTTTGATATTTTTATTTTATTTTGTAGCTTTTGACATGTAGATTCCAAATATCTTAGGTGCCATTTTTTTCTTGCATATTTTTGAGGTGATTTTCAAGATGGCGTCCAAGATGGCTGCCATTTACTGACTTTTTTAATATTTGTGGGATATTATTGACCAGTATATCAAATTATATGTTTTTGGAGTCAAAAAATGCAAATATACAATCAAAATACGCATAAATTGTGTTATTTATTATTTATTTATAAATTTACTAATACACTAAAGGCATAGATTTTCACATGACTATCGTTTTGGCATTCTACGACCTTCTCCTTGAAACACTGCCACATTCTATAGAGATTATTTCCCTGCAAGGAAAATGCAACTCATTACGTGAGAAATTGCACAATTGTGCAGTTGAAGCTACAACTTTGTTTGAAGAGATCAGAGTACTAGTTGAAAAAAATCATATCCCACATATTAAACAATTCAGCGGTGATATGGCAAAGTTCTTACTACAGTATATGAACCAATTTGGATCTTTGTTACGTTTCATCCGTGCCAGATTGGGCATTGCATCTCGAGTCATTAAAGGAACAAATCAAGTGTTATTTTGCTCATGACTTATTTCATTATGCCAGATTCATTCCAGTATAATTAGCACAGATGAAGGACATTAAAACAACATATCCAGAAATATGGAATGCTCTCGAATCTGGTTGTTTTGCAGTATCTAAAGACAATGTGCCGCTTACGAAACTATTTTCAGAACAGAAGTTGGAACAGAAAATCAAAGAACTGAAGAACATTGGTGGAGTTATTGGTTTAACTCAGAATGAAGACGCCCTCGAAAGGTATTTCTTGTGTGTACCAGAAGTATTACGCATTGTTTCAACTTACTTTGAAAAGTACTGTCCATATGAAGTCTCTAAGCAGCCCAGGAAACACTATCAACTTCGGACTTCCATGTCGCTAAGAATTTTTCACAACACAGCCATCGTCAAGGAGAGTATTCGGGATCATTGTAGAGGAAACCCTTTCCAAGATAATACCACACTAATGAAAATTGCATCCTCTATGAAAGTTCCAAAATCTGCAAAGGATGATATTCTGAGTCGTCGACCAAAAGGGCCAATTGGAATTCGAAGAATTTGTAAGAGATAAACTAATTCGAGAAGATAGGAAACTTCTTTCTCGTTTTCTTGTTGTTATGGAATAAAGACCTCAAATGTCTACAAACCTAAAAAATGCAATTGGAAACTACAAGTTTTTTGTAATACCAAGGTCATTATTTTCCTCTGATGTATATCTTCATATTCCATCTGACAAAAATTCATTCATTGCAGAAATAGAGCAATATAATCGATCACCCATACTTGAATCATTGGAATCCTCTATTATTTCTCCGATAGAAGAAGTTTATATTATAGTTGGAATGGCAATCTTACAATCAGTAAAAACGACACCTGCCATGAAAATTTGTGAAGACTTCGCAAATGCTTTTACCGAGATCATTATGAAAATGACAAGCGGATACACTGAAGCGAGAATAATATTTGAACACTATCTTGAGCATTCATTGAAGGAGAAAACTAGTAAGAAAAGATTGGGGGCGACAGAACCTATTAGATTTACTATTCCAAATAGTACCAATATAACGTTGGTTTCATTAAAGACGTTTCTTTCACATAATGAAACAAAATCACAGCTGACTATCTCGGAAATAAATTACTACAGGTTTTTGCTGCTAATGAAAAGGAAATTGTTGTCGTTGTTGGCAGTAAGGCATACAGTAACCATGCGAATGTTTTCGATTCAGAATTATGTGATCATACACATAAAGAAGCAGACACCATTATACATCTTCATGTACTTGATATTGTGAACCATCATGATAATTATGAGATCGATGCATTTTCGCAAGATACTGACATTTTCATATTGCTGGTTGACTTGGTTTCAAGTCATCTAGTAAGCAGAGAAATCAGTTTTGTTACTGGTTGAGGCAACAAACACAGAAAAATTAATATTAATGAAAGATGTCGAGCAATAGGTGCTCATAAAAGTAAAAGGTTTACTAGGTTTACATTCATATACTGGTGGAGACTGGGCAGGAAAATTTGTAGGCATTTCAAAACAGAAGTGGATAAAAGTGTTTATCAATCTTCAGTGTGATGATGATATTATAACAGCTTTTCAAGAACTTGGGGAGCCTAATGTTGATCCATCATCCAATCTGTCGTTGTTTGAAACAATCACCGACTGGACTTATTTGAAAAATAGTAATTTTTAAAGGATTTCAGAGTTAAGATGGCACCTTTTCAGAACTAAAAGTTTCGAGGGGGAGAAATTACCATCAACCCTTGGAGCACTGAAGTCACATATTCTAAGATCAAACTTAATTTGCACCATTGGAAAGGGCTACAGATATTCTCGACCTACAATAACCCCACTTATTGGCAATGGTTGGGGGAAAATGGCGAAGGAGTAATTTCTCCAGTCAAATGCTTGGAGTTACCTACGCCCAAAGGAAATATTGAACTTGTGAAATGTGAGTATAAGAGAACATGTACAGATGGGAAATGTTCTTGCTTAAAGAATTCTCTCGTTTGTACTGTCCTTTGCAAATGCAGTGATTGCAACAATACAAAGGACCATCACAGTGATAGCAGTGATTCAGAAGAAGATACATAACATCCCAGTACTGTATATACACATATAAATGCTGTTTTTAATATTTTTTTTCAAAATCTTCAATAATTTATGTTATTTCATTTAAATACTTTGGTTGTGTACAACTGGTTAATAAAACGCTAGCACATCTAGTGTCTTTCATATTTTTGTGCTTTATTTGCATCTTATCGCTTAAAACACTTCAAAAACTCAATTTACTTCTAATTTTATTATATACTAGGGGGCTCGGCCCCCTACGAGCTACGCTCGCCAACCCCCGTCCAGACACCGCAGACTCTAAATCACGCTAATTTGATCGGCTTTAAAAAGATTTAGAAAGATTGAATTATAATTTAAAAAACAGTGGCGATCTCCCTATAAACGAATTTCTATTCATTTCTCTTTGATTGGGGAATTTTAACGCCAAATCCGCTGCGGTACTACTTGATTATATCCTGTCGACCAATTTCGCCAAATTATATAAATCGCCAAACCACTCGCCAAATTATACAAATTGATATAATTTTTATTTTAAATAACGAAAGAACAAATAAATTCGTACAATATTAATAAAAACACAAATAAAACGTCGAAATAAAAATAACTTGATGACGTATACACGTGTAACATCATTTCAAAATAAGCTAATATAAAAGGAATTAAGTAAAGAGAGTCTTTGTCTCCTGGTATTTTTTAATAAAGCGAAAAGAAAGTTCTTTTAAATGAGACATTTTAAATTAATTCTCAAAATATCAAATAAATGTCTAGCGCAATTTCTAAATTTAAACTTTTTTGCAATATTATTTTGTGTTCATTTTATGTAATAACTATAATGTGACGTAAATATGACGTAATTTCTCCTAAGACTTCTAACGCATGTTAATGAATTTATTATTTTACAATATCCTTTCTCTTTTAAAATTCACGTGTATAATTTTTATGACGTAATTTTTAATAAGTTCCTGCTTTTTATACGTAATTATTTAATTCTAATTTGAAAGTTTTTTTCCTGTTTATAATAGCCACGTGTAAATAAATTTTTAATTTGAAGCAAACATTATTGCTTGCGCTTTTTATACAGTTGGCAACAGTTTAAATTAGTACAATTTTCTGAAATCTGTAAAAAATATCTCTAGAAATGCTGAAAATTTGAATTTAAAATAGAAATAAAACCTGAAAAAATGAGTCAAAATAAAAAAATTAATGCAATCTGCACTCCGGCAAATTCTAACGCATAAAATGATCTAAAAATGATTACACTGCCATGTATAGTTTTTGCTGCTATAAAACTTTTTTAGTGGAACGATTTTGTCCAACTTTAGCATTAAATAACTCTTAAAATAATTCTTCGATTTGAAAACTGTCTGCATCAGCGTGTTTATCAAACATTTCTGTATAAAACCACCGATTTTCATATTTTTGTATGCATTATTTTTGTTAATATTAACGAAGAAAGGCCTCCGGTCACAAAAAAATCAAAACCGGCGGCGGCGGCGGCGGTGACAGCGGTAGTTACTTTTTTTTAGAATAGAGAGATTTGTATTTCTTGACCCTGAAAATATATAATTTGACATATTGGGCAATAATATACCTCAAATATTAAAGAAGTCAGTAAATGGCAGCCATCTTGGACGCCATCTTGAAAATCACCCCCCAAAAATGTGTATAAAAAATGGCACCTAAGGTATTTGGAATCTACATGTCAAAACCTTCACAATATAACAAAAATATCAAACTTGGCACATCAATCGAGCTGGAGCCACATTTAAAGACATTTCAAACCCTACTATAGTTTAATATTATCTTAATCTTTTTATAATGAACTTAATTCGGTACTGACAATAAAAGAAATGCATATTTAAACTTCATTTGGCATTTCATAAAACTAAATTCAGCATAGTAATAACCTTTCTTTCTACAGTGCAGCTAAAACAAAACATTCGTTCAAAGTTTACATTTGGCAATGAACTAAGCGCGATTCGAAAGGGGGTCACAAACTTGCAACGCCGTCTTGGTCCTTGCCACGTTTTCCAGATAGGTTTTTAATTAACTTTTAAAGCCACTCGAGGTGTATTGAAAGATCCATTCAATGCAAATTGTCGCGAATCCCATAGTATTTATGTACTTCATTCTAGTTAAGAGGTCTCAGGGATCTCAAAAATTGGAAAAAATGAAAAAAAGAGACCATTTTCAACATTTAATATCTTAAAATGTATATGATTTTAAAACACAATTTTTGTCGAGATTAAAGATATAAGTATGTTCTTTCATTTTATGTATTTAAAAAATTTCAAGATGAAGAATTAGATTTACAGGGTGCTCCAAATAGTCAGACATTTGACAAGCAGAATATTGGTATAACAGCTTACGCGCACGATTAGAAAATAAGTATTGTAACTAGAATAAAAATGTTGGTGCCTATTTATACTTCAGATTATAATAATTACACTGGATCTAAATAAATTTGTATTTAAAGCATTTTTATATTTTTAATACAAAGTTGTATTTAGCTAATAGAAAATTTTGAAAATTTGAAGAACATAATCACTTAAAAAATATTTTTTTGAACAATAAAAAGGAAACTTAAGTTCAGTTTATACAGATTAGCATAAAACGTATGTTTTGAAAATTTCATGAAAAAATATTCAAATGTTTTTGAGATATCGTGCGCGTTATGCCCCAAAAAGTCAATTGGAGAAAAATGACCTAAAAGTTTCGAAAATGCCGCTTAAGCTATTGAGCAGGTATAATTCTAAAAGCCATAATTTCTGTTCTAATGAAAATTTGAAGGAAACAATTATATTAAAATGTTCAGAAAAAAAGGAAGATTAGCATCCAAAAAAATTAAAATTAAAAATTTTTTGAAGCTTTAAGAGTCCTGAGACCTTTTGAATTAGTCTGTTTATAACAATTTGACGTTTATTGCTTTTATACTGTTACTGGCCATTTCATTACACTAATATATCATTAAAAGTTGTAATCTAGGCTTTAAAAGCCGATGGTACATAGTGTACGTCGCCCCTGTCATTATGTATGTCCAAATCATCCATATCTTTAAGGGTTCATATCTCGGCTAATTACTGACGATTTTTTTCGAAAATCATGATCAACAATGCTTTTATACTTCTGCTACGATAGGTATCTCCAGCGCTGCTCAACAGTTTTGCTGAATGCCCGTAAATCGAAATTTATGTGTAACGGAAAAATGCGATTTTCTCAAAAACTATGTGACCTAGGGTAATCGCTATAATTTTCCTGCAAGGTTTAAATTAATGTCTACTCCCTCTAATTTTTTCATAATTTTAGTTTCAGTAGATTCGGATTTAGGTGGGGGGGGGGGAGGACATATTTTTGCGCTACATTTCCGACTATATCTCTGAAAATGTAATACCTAAAATTAAAAGAAATGTATTTTTGAATTCAGCGTTACGAAAGCTTTCACACGATACCTCACACGATATACAATGAAAATATTTTTTTTTTTTTCAAGCAGCTGAATTTGCCCCTATACATTTTTACTAAATATGTTTATAAATGTTTAATAATCTGAAAATATGTGGGTCAACAGTCTTTATTACTTCCCCGAATTTGAACTTTCCACGTTCCATAGTTTACGAGTAAAGTGGCTGTGACAGACAGACAGACACAAGAGTGATCTTATAATGGTTCCGTTTTTACTTTTTAAGTACGGAATCCTAAAAACAAAATTAAAAACATAATGGGAAGAAGACTGTGAGGGATAGTCGTAAAGAATTTTAGAAATTTGACAAAAATACTTATTTATTAAAAATTGTGTATTTTTTCTGTACATAAGAAAAATTATTAATCAATTCAATTTATTAAAATAATATTCTTATTGCTTAATAATTGTCATTAGCTCTATTTGTGTGATCTTTTGGAAAAAAAACTTAGGTAGACCCCATTTTAAAAACTCAAAATTTGAAGACTTTCGGAATTTTGCTTCTTATAAACAGAAAACGCCTTTTAAACTGATTTTTTTTTTCTCTAAACAGGTGTAAGACGTGTCAAGGTACCCTTCTGTCACTTTTTATTTTATTAATTTTGAAAATTGTATGATCTAGATTGAAAACAAAAGTGGTAGCCGGTATCTGGACCTTTTCCTCTAATGCATAGGAACCCAAATCTTTGTTGATCTCAAAAATGAACATAAACCTCATTTTGTTTGAAAGAATATAGCCATTAAAATACACCGCAAACGTTTTTCCTCCATAGACCATAATGTAACGGAATACTTTTAAGTGCCCCTGTAAACGAACTTTGAATGCTACGCACTTCATTTTCAGTACCGAACATGCCTTGATAAACTTCAATGACATATATCAATTACATGGCAATCCGGGTATATTTACGCGAGTTAGAGCACAGACAGACAAACCGAATTCATAAGCACATTTCAACTACGTAGAAAAGTATTAAAAAGAGTATCTGGTTAATACAGGGGGATTTAAAACTAGACTAACAAACTTCTACGAGGGGTGAGGTACACTTAGACGACTCGGAATCACATAGCAATACAGGGTTGGAAGTGCAATCCTAACGAGATAGTGGGGTTGTTAGGGGCTGAGTCATCGTGATAGCAAATTGATATCTAAAGACCATAAGCTTAAAGTAAGTCCTAACTTTCCAGATAATGAAGTTACCCGATGTTTAGTAATGTGGCATGAAACATTCGTAACATGGTATTTCGGATGTTTTGAAATATGTCGGGCATCAGTGGGACGTTCGGGGTAGCAACGAAGATGCGCCATTTCAAAAAGCCCCTTCTACCTCAAACGTGCAAAACTGTAAATGGTAAAAACAAGGGACATAGGCAAAAAACTTCGGGGGAATTTCATTATCAAGAAAGTCATGAATTATTTTAAGCTTATGGTCTTTAAATATTAATTTGCTCTCACGAAAATTCAGCCCCTAACATCCCCCCCTCCCTATCTCGTTAAGATTGCATTTCCGACCCTGCATTGCTATGTGATTCCGAGTCATCTAGGTGTACCCCACACCTTCTAGAAGTTTATTCCTCTGGTTCTGAATCACACGTATAGTATCTTTAACTTAAAAATCGATGTAATTTCATTTAAAATTGGTCCAGGAATATTAATGTTTAATCCATGGCGTACGTAATGAATGACTAGCTCCGTAGAATTTAAAAAATTTACAGTACCAAAAAATGTAGTCCATGGTGTACGTAATGTATGATCAACTCCGTGAGATTTTTTATGTCTTAAATTTTAGTCTTTGAAAAAATCATTTTCCAAATGGTCGTTGTAATTTGTTAAATTGTGTTTTTTTTTTTTTTTTTTTTTTTTTTTTTTTAAGATTTCCAACTAAATTAGCATTTCAGAAAAATAAAGAAAATGCTCATTTAATGTTTAAAATTTACAGAAAGTTTGCGTTCTGATAAAATCCTCTGTAAATAAAGAAATTAAAATATGTAGAGTATTTTAACCATTAAAATTTATTCATAACTTTAATGCCTTTTCTTTAGATTAATTTAATAATAATCTATCCATCTATCTATCTATCTCGCTCTCTATCTGTATATATATATATATATGTGTGTGTGTGTGTGTGTGTGTGTATATATATATAACCATTGTATAATTACAAATCATCATCTATTTCCAATTACTAAAATTAAATAAATAAATTAATAAATTTAGCTTCAATTTATAACACTGACATTATACATATATGTATGGCCAAATTTAATAAATTAAATGAAACGGCGCAGCTCTATAATAATCCCTTTCATTTTATTTCATCGCCATCTGATCTCACAGTATCTCCTCATATTAAATCATTTATTTCAAAAAGAGATTTTTTTTTTTGTAAAAAATTATTAATCAAGAATATTAAATTTAATCAACCATTTTTGGATCAAAATAAAACTGCATTCAAATGCTTGAAGGATTTTGAGGTAGGGCAGACCACTTGAGCAAAGATTAAAACATCGACCACATAATTGTGACTGAAGACATAGATAAAAGATGATAGGTTGCATGACATGAGCTCGAAATGTCAAGTGTCAAAATGATTCTAAAGCTCTCACTTTCATTAAAAAAAAAAAAAAAAAAAAAAAACGAATTTCATGATTTTTTTATTTGATTTGCAAACGTTTAAATAGATCGTTTTTTACATTTAAGATGCAAGCAAAAAACTAAGAATGTAATAAAAAGGCGAGATTACTTATCATTTGATTTTTTCATAGAATTATATCAAATTAATTTTAATCAATATCCTTCTAAAACAATAAAAAACAGAGTTTGTCTTTGTATATATAGGATAAGAGTAATAAAACCTATAGGATTTAATTTCTAACAAAAAAAGTACCAGAGACCTAATATTCTGCGGTTACTCATAAACGTAGCGTTTGTTTGTTTGTTTTATTGAACACATACATCAGACTTGTGTGCTTGACACCAGGGCCCGCTTATAAGTCATCGTCGATATACAGGGACGAGATAGCACAAGGAAATTTACAACACCAGAGAATTACATCCTGGGGGTTCCACAAAGAGTGTGCGACGGAACCGGTGGGATTCGAACTTGCCAACACCTACGCTCTTAAGCGATTAGCGGCGTGGTGTCTTATCCACTCAGCCAGGGTGGGCCCTAAACGTAGCGTATATCCTCTTCTCTCCACACGTATTTAATAAACTTTTCGCTCGCACAAAGTATTGCGTATACAATGCATTTGCTACATTATTTGCAAAAACTAAAGCAATTTTATTTCATAAAAAGTTATTTTAATTCAGTTCTTTTAATATATACATACAAAAATATCTAATAAAAATTTTGCTATATGGTAACCAGATTATACCGTATATGTATAAATTGCTGCTTTCATGAGCAATACTTCCATAACTAACATTTCAAAATTCTCATTTTTTTTTCACTTGGCTGTCAATTGCACTGTGATGGACACTTGCTAGCCATTAACGGACATATTTTCATGACTCAAATCTGTTAACAGACCGGCCAACTATTCTATATTATGAATGCCAAACATACCCGTGGATAACGCTGACGTCATCTTGGCATTAGCAACAGCTGACTTTCAAATTTCGGTTTTACTGCACTTGTTTAAGCTTCTAAATATGGCATATTTTCCGATTTTTATACCATCATATAAGAAGAAACAAGAAAGAAAAATCATGCGTTAAGCATGATGTTGTGTGGCCCTGTAAATGAATAATAACTATTCTTTACACCCCAAATGCATATCAGTTTTATTATGTTTGAATGCGTTTCACATCATTAAAAATCATTTGAAACAATTTTTTCCCATAGGCCGTAATGTAACGGAATACCTTTGACTGTGCTACAAACTTCATTTGAAATAGGGTACGTGCTATGGTGAACGTCAATAACATCCAAATATTTCAGGGCAATCCGAGTATATTTACGACAGTTAGAGAGTGGACAGACGGACAGACAAACCGAAGTCATAAACACTTTTCAACTTTGTTGGAAAGTGTTAAAAATGCACTTTCAAATACAATTCGTTTGAAAACTGTACCACAATTAATCTATTCTTTTTTTGTGGTTTATAAAATAATTTTCAAGCAAAATTTAAAAAAAAAAAAAAATCTATATCACATGCAGACGATCAGGCATGATTAAACCGTTTGCACTTAAGAGACATAGTATAAAGAGTTCAGCATTTGTTTCCGGCTAACATCCCATAACAAAATTAAAACATCATAAATAAATAAATAAAATACAAATTTAAGATATCTAATCGAACAGCGCGCTTATTCTGATATAATGTCAAACATAAGTACTTGGTTAAAGTTACGACATTTATAACATCAAATGGAGTGCTCTGAAGTAAAATTGATGACTGATCTGAGAATTGCGTTGTAGATTTTTATGAGAAACTTACCGCGGTGGCTTCTCTCATACTGAAGGAGAAATAAGGTTCTTCTTAAGAACTCTAGTAACCGTTCCTTAATTAGCAAATGGATACAATTAATCTCACTAACGAAATCTTTGGCGATTTCTTCAGCTATTAACCTTTGCCACTCC
Organism: Maratus speciosus; assembly: GCA_963932465.1. Lineage (NCBI taxonomy): Eukaryota > Metazoa > Arthropoda > Arachnida > Araneae > Salticidae > Maratus > Maratus speciosus. The sequence continues at coordinate 88,375,837 of OZ010786.1, read as the reverse complement.
GTTGTCTCCGCTGCTCAGAGAACATCTTTCTTTGCAAAATTTGTTTTCGACACCAGTAACAAAGGAAAATAAAATTCACCTTATTTAATCAGAGCATTTTTGAAATTGTGTACTTAAAGGAAACGTATTTTTAAAAAGTGGTGCCGATGGAATAAAATTTGTGTAAGAGACACCGGAGCGTAAAGAGTTAACTCCTGTGGGAGGCCAGTATGAAAGTATCGCTTTTAAAAAATTTCAAAACTTTATTTAAATACACAATTGCTCTTTTTCGTATAAAAATGTTTTTGGGTGCTGTTAATGGGCAATCTAAAAAAATATACAAAATGTAAAAAAACGTTTTTTATAGTTTTTAAAAAGATGGTTTCTATCTCCATTCTGTAACGCGAGTAATGTTTTGATGTTAACTGAAGCACACTGTGGTGGAAAGGAAGATTGCGAAGGAATGAGAAAGGAGGGAAAGGAAATTGGCTTCAGGGGCTTCGTTTTTTCGAAAGCGCTCTACGGTGGGCTTGTGGATAATATTTATGAGCTCCGGTGGTTTACGGCTAATATTTCAATATTCGTTAGAAAAATTGAAATAACTGAACAAACAAGCTGAGCTCTGATCAGTGTTGAATTCAAGGGGTGACCCGGGTACTACCCCTGGAGCAATGAGACATCTACCCGGAATTTGATATTTTGTGTTTTCAATGGTCAAAAAGTGCAATTTCTAGCCCGGAACTCTATAACGGAGCCACAGAATGCCCTCCCGGAGAAAAGTGTCTGAATTCAACACTGGCTCTGGTGAGCTGCGCCGCAATTTAAGCACTGAAAACCTTTAAAGCATATAAGCCAATAAAGTCCATCTTACTGTCAAGCAAGAACACACAGCTACAAAATTTGGCACAAAATTATTTCTAAGAAGACTACAAACACCTCAGAGGCAGCATCTCAAAAAACATTCAAATTTCTATAATTTATAATTTTTAAAGATTCTTTAGACACACTTAAGGGATTCCGGGACTCAAAATTCTATTTTTTTTTTTATTTATAGGGATTTTGTTATGAAATTTTTTTCTGAAATATGTTTTAATAGAATAAGAATATATTGCATGTAAAAAAAATTCTGAAATTTTTTAAATATTTTTAGAAAAATTTTAATTTTAAAATTTTAATCATATTTAACTTTTGATATAACTCTGAAAGTACTTACTCGATTTACAAAATTTTGTTTACAGAAAATGTGTCATTTTAATTTGTCTTCAGAATTTCTTAAAATATTGATTACAAACTTTGGAAAAAAAAATTAAGTAAAAAAATGAAGTTTTTTATGAGTGAGTTTTGCATTAATTAGCATATTTTCACAATTATCATTGAAAATTAAAAATCTTGAAGACAATTTCTTGAAAATATAGCATAAAATCTCTGTTGAAAATTTCATATATATATATCTTGCAAGGAACTTTAGATATATTCTTTTAAAGTTGGCAAATCGTGAAAAAATTCATTCTGGGATAAATGAAGTTAAAGTTCTCGTCAGAGGGTAGCTGACGCATCGCTTCTCAAGGCAAAAGGTGATATATCTCTGAATCTAATGAAGATAAAAGCATGCGGTTTGCGGAATTTAACTCTAAAAACTCAGTATTTTTTTAAGCCAATAAAAACAATGTTTTTAATAGAATTTTTAGCCACGGACCCCCTTAAAAAAATGAAGGGCTCAAAAAAGAGTAAATTGATGTACTCATATCGAATTAAGTATATTTGGATCAAAAATTAACATATGTTTTCTCAATTTTGAAACGTCACATGTTATCAAACTCAAACAAAACGATAATTTTGTACCCTGTAATGGTTTATTTCATTTATGGTGGCATAAAAGATGTTCATGATGATTTAAATAATAAATTATGTACAGTATTTTAAAATAATTTAAAAGTGCTTTGCTTACAAATAAAGCTCTTGTTATAAAAATATTCGATTTCGGTATCTTGCTGATAATTTTGCTATTTTTCTTAATAAATAAAATATTAAACATTTCTTGTTAATAATTTAGAACGGAAAATAAATATTAGTACATTTTTACTTTAATTTGAAGGTTCAGGGGGGCAGTACATAACGATTCATATTTGAACACAACCATTGAATCAAAAATGAGTACATTTGAAAATCGGAGCTATTTTGAGTATCAGTTTGAGTACCCGTTTTTTTTCAGTGCATACATTTCGTTAAACCATTCATTTAAGTCATGTGTCATCTTCTTAAAATATTTCAGAATCGTTGTCATTTACCATGGAATAGAGCATAGATTAACATACAAGATGGGACATTTCCATAGATTGCAATGGTAATGCGATTGCGATCGTAGCGCCTTTATTGACAATGGCCTTGTAATATTTTTATTATTGAGTATCTACCTTATTGTGATCTTTCTTTTTTTAATGTTGCATGTTTACGTTTTCAATAGAATCTTACACCGATACATGAATATAGAATAGACATTTTTTTTCTTTTATGTATATCTAATATCTATTCTATGTTCATGCTCGCATATGCTTTTTTTTTTTTTTTTTTTTTTTCTTTTTTTAACATGATGAGGGAACGATTTAAGTGCAACGAAAAATAAGGTAAAAATTTCGTCTTGAATGTTATACGTCAAGTAAATATGATATAATTGGATTTAAATTTACTAAAGCAATGGTGTAATGTAAACATACGCGAAACATTGCACTTACAAGTCTCAGAAAATTTCATAAATATTCCCATTTGGTCGAAAAATTTTTACAGCCTATTGTTTTATTAATTTATGAGGTTTAATGTACTAAACAATCATTGCAATAATCTTTTAAAATTTACGCATTTTCACTTTCTCACGGATAAAATAAAAAGATTGCTTTTAATGCAAGTAACGTACAATCAGTTCAATAATATTTATGATATTAACATATAAGAAATAACAATAAAATTACAGATAGGGAAAACATTATTACAAATTTTTAGAATTATATAAATCTAAAAGTTAAAAAAGCAAAACATAGAGATACTGATATTACACTTGATAAAATTGTATTCGATGTGAATAAATTAACACAAGACTCGAATTTAAATTCTTACAATTTTATCTCATTAACTTACATATTTACGTTTTCAACAGAATTTTCTTTAAGTTTTCTTTTATATTATTATTATAAATATCATTTTGTAAGTTAAAGGTAAACGAACAAGTATGAGGGGAAAATCGCTAAATAAATCAAACATAAGTACAATATCGTCTGCCGCTCTGCTTCGTTTAGGAAAGAAAAGATATTCAAAACATAGAGCGTAAAACATAGTGTGCTGCATCCATTTTTTATCGGCACGCGTTTCTTCAATTTATAAGTTGTTTTCATTGCATGGCAACCGACTTTATTTGTTGTTGTTCTTCTAATAGAGTCATGAAGAGAAGTGGCTATTTTGTGTTTGAGAAATAAATAATGTTTTTATATAAAAGAATAATCATTTAAAATTTTAGATTAATTACACGCAGCCTATGACAAAGTGGTGAAACCGAACATTATGAATTTTTAAAGGTCAGTTTCTATTTTTATTTATTATTTTCAAGTTTGAAAAATAGTATGTTTCAAATTCTGTCTGAGATCCGAAATGGATATTTTGATAAAACAAAGAGCTCCAATTAGGGCGAATTTTACAAAACTTTACCAATGTTTAAAAACTCTCTTAGAAAATAACGATGTAATTGAAAATATTGAAGTGAAATTTTCATCTTTAAAGAGAATAGTTTGCCATTTAACGGACCTTGATAACGAAATATTTAGGTTATTACTAAATGATGTTTCTGATACAAAATACGCAGACGAGTTTGAAATTGTCGAAAATTACAGAGAAAAATTCGATGAAATTAAAACTCGCGTTAAACTTTTAACCCAGAATTCTGCTTTCGAACAACAAAATGTCGTTGTTAAGACTAATTTAAAGTTTCCGAAAATTGAGCTTATTCAATTTGGCGGAGAAGTAAGAGATTGGCTCACATTTTGGAGTCAGTGTAGCAGAATTCACGAAGATAAATCTTTAGAGAATGTTGATAAATTCCCCTATTTAATACAGTGAATGTCACCTGGTAGTAGAGCAAAAGAAATTATTGATAGTTATCATCCAACCTCCGAAAATTATAGCAAAGTTATTGAAAGCTTAAAGGCAAGATTCGGACGAGAGGAGTTGCTTGTAGAATTTTATGTGCGTGAACTTTTAAGTCTAGTTGTAAAAAACGCTACGAGCACGAAAATAAAAAGTAGCATAGTTAACCTTTATGATAAATTAGAGTCTTATTTGCGATCTCTTGAATCCATTGGTATGACGTCTGATAAATATTCGGCTATGTTGTTTCCTTTAGTTGAATCTTGTATTCCTGAAGAATTGCTTAGATTTTGGCTTAGGAGCCCAGTGTTAAATACAAGTGAGAATTCCTATGGGGATAAATTATCACAGTTGCTGTTATTTCTTCGCACCGAAGTTGAAGGTGAAGAATGAGTTTCAATGGCAAAAATAGGAATCAATCAAAATGATACTCCTTTGAGAAAGCAAAAATATAGAGTAGTTGAGTCGAGCCCTACTGCTAATGATTTACTTTCTAACGTAAGGAAAGGAACTGCTGTATGTTGTTTATTTTGTGATAAGGACCATGAGACTAAGGATTGTTTTAAGGGACAGAATCTTTCGTTAGAAGAGAAACAAAGTATTTTAAAGCGTAATAAAAGCTGTTTTTCACGTCTTAAGGCAGATCATTTATCGAAAAATTGTAAAACTTACGTAAAATGTGTCGTTTGCGGTAAAAAAAACATTGGCCCATTATGTGTTCTGGGTTGAAATATAATTTTAAAGCTCCAACAGAAGATGATCGAAAATTTAATTCAAATTCCAAGCTGTCCAATTATAGTAGTTCCTCTGAAATTTTACTACAGACATTATTGTTTAACGTAGAAGTAAATGGAAAACAATCGAGCGTCAGAGCTCTTATTGATACTGGTTCTCAACGTTCTTATGTTCTAAATTCAACAGCAGAAAGGTTTGGATTAAAATCAACGCGGTCTGAAGTTTTGCTCCATACGATGTTTGGAGGAAGCATTAATAGAAAAAAACATAAATGTTATACGTTGAAAATTAATGAATTCAGAGGCAATTATTCTTGCAATATACAAGTGTTAGACCAACCGGTAATTTGTGGTAGTGTTCCTAGAAGAAAAAGGGTGTTTGATTCAAAGATCTTCAAGAAAAGGGTATTCAGCTACACGATGTGGGAGCGACTTCTCCTCAAATAGAGATCTTAATAGGGCTGATTACGTTGGAAGATTATTTTCTGGATTGACGTTTCTGTTGAAATGTGGTCTCGTAGCTATGAAGACACAATTAGGTTGGTTGACAATGCGAAAATCAGATGTAAAGTACGTCAATAATTGTGTAGCATCTCTGTTAGCTCAATGTTATGATATCGCTAATTTATGGAATCTGGAAGCTATACTGATCTTTGTGAACATAAAAATCAGGAAGAGTCAGAAGAAGCTGCATTGCGTCATTTCAGGAAGACAGTCCATATTAATGATGATGGAAGATATGAAATTAGTCTTTTTGGGGTAGAAAATAAAGTTGACCTTCCAAGTAATAGAGAAGGTGCTGAAAGACGGTTGAGATCCACCAATTCCAAGCTGAGAAGAAATGGTAAATTAAATGCCTATGGTGAAGTATACAAAGAATGGTTGGCGAATGGTATTATAGAAGGAAGTAGAGAAGATCCAGGTCACTATTTACCTCATCGTGGAGTATTTAAAGAAAATTCTACCACAAAAACTCGTCCTGTATTTGATGCATCCTTCAAGCAAACCAAAATGAATCTGTTTTTAAACGACTGCTTGTTGAAAGGGCCTAATTTTTTGGAAGAAATTCCTTCAGTGCTTATGAAATTTCGCCAAGAAGAAATCTGAGTAACGTCTGATATAAAGAAGGCCTTCCTTCAAATTTCAGTAGCCAAACCAGATCGCGAATATTTGATGTTTATATGGTATGGTAAAGAAGGGAAGAGAAAAGTGTTTCAACACTGTAGAGTCTTTTTCGGCTTGAATTGCAGTCCATTCCTGTTAAATGCAGTTTTACGTTTTCAAAAGTGTTACGTTTAGAAAAGGTATGTTCCTCTTTCAGCTCAGTATCGTGCATTGGAAAAATTGTTGAAAAGCTCAGTACGTCCTTTTATGTCGATAATTGCGTCACTTCAGTCAAAACTAAAGAAGAATTGAAACAGTTTATAGATATTTCGACAAAAGTTATGGCAGAAGCCAAATTTGACTTACGTGGATGGGAGCATACCGATTTGCAAGAGTCAAAAGGTTTCACTGATAATTCATGTACTGAATCAAATATATCTTCTGTAATAGGTTTGGTGTGGAATAGATCAACTGATACTCTTAGATGTTACATACCCACAGCCGATATCAACCTAAGCACTATTACCAAACGAAGCATATTATCACTTGTTCAAAAAATTTTCGATCCGATTGGATTTTCCTGCCTAATTACCCTATTACCTAAACTTATGCTTCAGACACGTTGGAAATCTAAATTGAGGTGGGATTCAGAAGTACCTGATGATATTAGAAGAAAATTCCTAAAATGGTTGGAACCTTTGCTGCGCCTTGTAGCAATTCCTAGACATGCATTTCTTACTGAAAGCTCTGAAATGAGTCTACACACCTTTTCAGATGCCTGTGTAACTTCCTATGCTGCTGTTGTTTACTTAAGATGTCATTCCAACCAAGATGTTTTTGTACGGTTACTGATGTCTAAATCTCGAGTAGCACCTTTGAAAGAAATATCTATACCACGATTATAACTTTTAGCTTGCTGTCTAAGTTCACGTTTAACTGAATTTGTAAAAAGAAACCTCAAACTTAAGACTATTAAAGAATATTTCTGCACAGACTCTACAACAGCGTTGCAGTGGATAAAGAATGATGATTCCTGGGGAGTATTTGTACGCAGTAGAGTAAATAAAATTCGTAAGTTAACTCAGGAAAAAGACTGGAGGCATATCCCTGGCCAATACAATCCGGCTGATTTACCTTCGAGAGAATGTTCAGCTTCAAAACTTCTTTCTTTGAGATGGTGGGAGGGACCCACTTGGCTGCTACTTCCTGAAAAGAATTGGCCCAAATCTGAAACAACCTTTAACGAAGATGACGTTTTAAAGGAAAAGAAGAAATGTACTACCTTGGTTGTAAACGAAACACTGCCTAGTGATAACATTTTATCTTATTTTTCAAGTTATACGAAAACCATTAGAATGATAGCCTGGATACTAAGATTTCTGTTCAACTCAAAGATTCAAAAGAATCAGAGAACGGGTAATCTAACAGTAAATGAAATAAATGAAGCAGAGAAGAGAATTATCAAAATTATTCAAAATGAAACCCTAACGGAAGAATACATTAAAAGTTTAAAGTCATTGAATATTTTTAAAGATGAAGAAGGTATTTTTAGAGTCAAGACCAAACTAACAGAACGGGATGATACACATGATTTCAGGTGTCCTATTATTCTTCCTGGATAGCATCGAATAACAGAGCTTCTCATCAGAGAGACACATTTGAAAATGATGCATGCCGGAATACAAATTTTGTTATCTTGCTTGAGAGAGAAATTTTGGATTATAAATGGTAGAAGATCTGTTCGTCAAGTAATCAATAGATTCGTAAGATGTAAAAGACATAATTCAAAACCTCTAGAAACTCCACCAGTTCCTTTACCAGAAGATCGAATAAAGGATGCTTCGAAGTTTGAAGTAGTAGGAGTTGATCTAGCTGGCCCCTTGTTGCTGAAAGGAGAAGGAAAAGCATGGATTGTGTTATACACTTGTGCTTTATATCATGCTATTCATCTAGAATTAATAACATGTTTGTCAACGAAAGCTTTACTTCTGAGATTTAGAAGATTTATCGCTCGACGTGGTCGTCCGAATATCAACTATAGTGATAATGGTTTGAATTTCGTTGGAACTGCAAATTTGTTTCAATCTATTGATTGGTCTGCTGTAGAACAAGAAGCAACGCTTAAAAGAATAAAGTGGAAGTTCAGTCCTCCTTCCGCCGCTTGTTGGGGGGGATTTTGGGAACGTCTTATTGGAATAATGAAGAATCTCAAGACGTGTTTTAGGAAGAGCTTCGTTGAATTATGAAGAATTAATGAGTGTTCTTTGTGAATGTGAAGCTGATATTAACTCAAGACTTCTGACTTACATTTCCGAAGATCCTGATGCATTAATTCCTCTATCGCCATCTATGTTTTTACAAAATATTCAGACAATTGATGTCGCAGATTTAAACCTAATTGATAAACACGGTTTAAAGTAAAGATGGAGATACCTCCAAACACTGAGAGAGAATCTGAGAAAGTTTTTTCACTTGGAATGTCTTGGGCAACTGCTGCAGCACAAACGTGGTAGACAACACTTGCAAATTCACGTTGATGATATAATACTTGTTGAGAGTGATTCAAGAAAACGAGCTTTCTGGCCATTGGCAAAAGTTCTTGAATTTTATACCGACAAAGATGGCAACATACATGTTGCAAGATTGAAAACTTCATCGGGAGAGATATCGACCTATTCGTAAACTATATCCATTAGAGATTGAATATGGTTCACATGCGTCAGATGAACAATCTAGCGGTACTTTTATCTCAGCTCCAGATTTGCCGATCGTGCAACCTGCCCCGAATGTTCCTACTTCTGATCGATATTCGCTCACTGATCATGCACCAAAACCATAACATTCTTTAATTCCAGATTTTCTAAAAGAAAAGAAAAATGTTACTACTAGAAGTGGTAGAACTGTCAAATTACCTTCAAGATTTCGACAGGACTGTATGTGAATTCTATTTAGTTGAACTTTAATTTTTAGCGTTATATTTTTCAACTTAGTATAATCTTTGATATGTAAGTATATGCATTTTGAATTTTATGATATTGTTGAGCGATGTGAGTTTTGATTGTAATGTCCTCCAATCAAAAGGTGAGAGTGTGTTGCATCTATGGTTTATCGGCACGCACTTCTTCAATTTATAAGTTGTTTTCGTTGCATGGCAACCGACTTTATTTGTTGTTGTTCTAATACAGCCATCCATGAAGAGAGGTGGCTATATTGTGTTTGTGAAACAAATAATGTTTTTATATAAAAGAATAATCCTTTAAAATTTTAGATTAATAACACGCAATTTATGAGATATTTCATCAACATAGGTAAATTTCGGAGACTTGTTAATTGTTCCCACTTGTCGGTAGTGACGCTAGTAGTGTTGCTATTACATTTTGAAGTAAATGTCCCATCTTGTATGTTAATCTATGGAATAGAGCAGACAATATACATAAAACGAAGAAATTATTTTTTTAAAGAACAATTAGGGCTTTATTGAAGAAATTATAAATGAAACTTTTATATCTTATGTTTTAATTTTGATTACTAATTCCAAATTCTGATTAACTCGGAAAGTGGGATTAAAACTGTTAAAACATAATGTATGAATAAAGTATGAGAATTCTCATTTTTAAAAAAATTTTGCACAGAAAATAGTAATTTCAAAAACACTACACAGCACCTCTTGACATTATATCATTTATTTTTAAAAAGAGTTGTACCAGTTTAAAAATAATAATAATAATAATAAAGCTGCTTTTTTTTTTTTTTTTTTTTTTTGAGTCAAAAAGAAATATTCAAACCAAATAATTGAGGGATTTTGAGGTCAGAGCAGACCATTTGAGTAAAGATTAAAACGTCGATCAAAGAATTATGATTCAAGACGATGATGGAAGTAATAAAAGATGCCAGAAAGATTCCGTGACATAAGCTCGATATGTCAAGTGTCAACATAATTCCAATCTCTCACTTTCATCTGCTTCTTAAATATATTTTTAATCACATCTTATAAACAATTTATTTGCAAACGTTTAAATAGATGACATTTTATAATTCAGATGTAACTAAAAACGTTTAGAATATAATTAAAAAAGATAAAATTACTTATCATTTACGTTTCCCACAAGATTGTAATAAATTTAACTAATCAATATTCTTCTACAATTATAAAAAGAAGAATTTGTCTGTCTTTAAGTAGCAGAGCGGTCAGAAGAAAACGAGCACCTTTGCAAAGTTTTCAACAAAAATATATCTATAAGAATTATGATCGTGATGACACTTTCTTAAAAATCTATTTAGATATATTTAAAATTTGATTTTATTGTTCGTATGACCGGATTTTTTGTATAACCCATCGTTTTTGATTGCATGGCACTATTTTTATTTATTTCAAATTTTCTGCCTTTTGCTGTCAAACTTTCCTTTTTCTTAATATTTTTAAACAAGGAAAAATACTAATATACTTTCGATATTTTCCAATATGTTTGAAACGTGTTTATGAATTCCTTTCGTCTGTCTGTCCATCTGTCTGTCTATTTGTCTATGGCACTATTTTTATTTGTTTCAAATTTTCTGCCTTTTGCTGTCAAACTTTCCTTTTTCTTAATATTTTTAAACAAGGAAAAGTACTAATGTACTTTCTATATTTTCCAATATGTTTGAAACGTGTTTATGAATTCCTTTCGTCTGTCTGTCCATCTGTCTGTCTATTTGTCTATGACACTATTTTTATTTATTTCAAATTTTCTGCCTTTTGCTGTCAAACTTTCCTTTTTCTTAATATTTTTAAACAAGGAAAAGTACTAATGTACTTTCGATATTTTCCAATATGTTTGAAACGTGTTTATGAATTCCTTTCGTCTGTCTGTCCATCTGTTTGTCTATTTGTCTACCGTCTGCCCGTGCACTTACTAGCGTAAATATACTCCAATTGTAATTCATATATGCTATTGAGGTTTACTGTGAGGCGTTCAATTTTGAAGTATAACAGTTTACAGGAACACTCAAAAGAATTCCATTATATTACGTTCTATGGGGGAAAAAATCATGTGTGGTGTACTTTAATGAAGTTATTCTACTTCAAACTTATTGAAATTGATGTACATAACTGAAATTCATTACAAGATGCATAGAAAAGGTTGTGCATGTGCATAGCATTTATCGTTCATTTACATTTATAGATACACACAAAATAATTCAGACACAATATTATCTATGAATAATAATTGCCTGGAAATGCGTTTTCAGTTGTGATGTGCGTTTTTAAATGTAACTAATCGTTTGCATATTATTTTTGTGTATAAATTCTATATCCTATACAGGACTGCACAAAAGAATTCGAGTACATTTCCATTTATTGGCGGAAATTGTTGAACGGAAATTTTCACTTGTGTTATGCTGTTCCTAACTGAACTAAATGTTAGCATACTATGTAGTATATATACAGATCTAGAGATTATATACAGAGTTTTACAAAAGAATTAATAGGTTTTTTTCGACTATAGATGGCAATTGCTGAAATTCCTTTTTCAAATGCGTTATGCGCAGGGGCGCGCCAGAAGTATCCGGCGCCTGTGTGCAGAACTTCACTTAGCGCCCCACATACCCAAACCCCTCCTCCTACACCTCCCTACACTAGGCCACCCCTATTCAAAGGCCACCTCTATTAAGGGCCAATATTTTTAGGAACGAAAATTTTTCCCATAGACATAATGCTAAATTTACTACTATTAGGGGCCGCACCTACCCCTCATAAAGGCCATTTTTTTCACATGTGCCTTAAATCTTAAACAGGTGTATTGAATTTCTGAACCAAAAGGTAAGAGTTCAGCAGACAACTGCACTTGCAACAAAGAAGGCAGGGGGAGATGGGGAGGATTTAGAAACACAATGAAGGACGACAAACATGTGTTCCTCACACTTTGTTAGCCCTTTCAACCTGTAGGGGTTGGGTTGGAGGGAAAACTTGACCCTTTGTTGTGGGCCCACAAAGGATAACAGGTTATCTAGAAAAACTGATTCCACATTTACTAAAACTGTGAATGCATATTGAAGCACAATTTTTGCACTTGTGTGTAAAAACGCTAGCATAAATAAATGAACTAATATCTCATTCTAAGGCATTAATAAATTATGCAAATTTAAGTAATTTGTTCCATAAAGTAAAAAAAATCATGAGAAACCAAAATTGTCTGTGAAAAAATTATGAAAAGTAAACAAAATTCAATAGAAAATGTTTTCAATCATATATATAGAGTTTGAAAATGTTAATAAACAGTTTTTTCACCTACATAGGTTGTGATTTCCTTATTTTAGTTGTTGTTTTTTTTGTCGCCCCTATTCAAGGGCCACCCCTCATAAGGGCCAATTTTGGTGGTACGGTATGTAGCCCTTACAGAGAGGTTTCACTGTATTATGTTCTATCCCGAATACGCAAACGCAAAATAATTTTGTCATTAAGCAAGTAAGCAGCATTATCCTCCTAGGTCATATAGTTTTTCAGAAAATCGCACTTTTCCGTTATACATAAACTTTACTTTGCGGGCGCTCAGTGAGGAAATTAGGGGAGTTCGAGGTACTACTCATCGTCACGAAATCATCCAAGGATTGCTGATAATAATTTTCAAAAAGGATATTGGATAATTAGCAGATATTAATTAATAACCTTTCTAAATAAAGGCATCACAGATCAAGGCGGCGATGCAACTTTGCACCATCCTTTCAAGGCGCATTTGTCACAATGTCAACTTTAAACTTTGTACAAGGTCTTTGTTTTAGGTAAGGCGAATCATAACGATAAATAGTCACCCTTTTTCATTCCAATTAAATTCAATTATTGATAAATATTTAATAGAACAATGGCAAGTTTTTTACAAAGTCAACGCTTAAATTTACTGTACGGAACTTTTTGTACGCGAGTGAAACTCGCACTTGACCGATTATTCTTTGTTCAAAGCAAATCTAATAAATACAATTGAAATTTCCATGAAACGTAATTCAGTTTGAAGTTGTTCTAAAAAATATTTTTACCTCCTGAACAACATGAAACTTTCTTACATATTCATGGGCTCGTTTTTATTCGTAAAAGCATAAAATGATAGGCGTGACTATTAAATTGGTTTGGAATCGAATGGCGCTTTTAATTTTTTTTTTAAGCATTGCATTTTAAATTATATCCTGTTTTACTTATTTATTGTTTCAGTTATATGTAGCCGATTAATTTGTGCTTTTTTCGGTAATTTACATGGGAACAGTGCATAACCTGGGGCTTATGTTGCTTTATCATTGTGCAATACAATTACATTCGAAATTGCATTTATTCATGTATAAGGGGGGGGGGAACCTTTCCTTCTTCAAAATTACGTGTTATATTCTATTTCAAATCATTTTAATGCTATTTTGATCAAAATGAAGGGAAAACAGAAATCATGTTTTTCTATTTCAAATTAATTACATTCATATTTATGTCGGCGACGTGTTGATACGGCGCCACTCAAGAGACTGAACGATGAATTTGCTTTCAGTTCGATTTTCTTTTGTGACAGTAGGGTAATTTTTTATTGGCTTTTTTTTCTCTAATATTTAGATATCATATCTAACCTGAAAAGAATATTTTCTGTTTTTAGCCAACGAGCATCAGTTTGAGGTTTTTTGTCTTCTATTGCGTACGAGTATAAAAGACACGTTAGTGGTTTTTCTATTTATTTTGTATCATGAACATTGCCCATGCTAAGGTTCTGCTCTGCAGATTTACGAAGTCAATTTCATTTGTAAGTAGATATAATTGCCATGTATAGTTATTCTGATAGAAAGCAATCAAGCAGTGTTTCCCCTTTTTTGTATAAAAGCACCGAATCTTTCCGATAACTGTGTCAAATTTTTAATCTAATCTGATTTTCAGGGACTCACCACAAAAGATTGCTACTGCTAATCAGAAGGAATCGATTATAGTTTAAGATATGCACCTTTTATAGGAAATTGAAAAACATTAGTCCATTTTTCAGCAAATAAATATTAATTTCGGTAAATTTCATTTTATTTTTTTTCTTAAAAATGCGTATCTGCAAACTATCTTTTTTGTGTTAACACTATTTCCGAATCATAATCCTTACCATATTTAATCGAAGAATTCTGCAATTAATTAACATTAAAATTAGGCAAAGATTACTATTTAAAAGGAGTGATAACTAGAAAGTGGGATAGTTGACAGCTAAGTATATGCTGATAGATATTATTTAATTTTTAATTTCTTCTATCTTTACAAGAGGAAAGTATTGGATTCATGAAAATTTTCGAATTCCGGTTTTCGACGGATTTACACGTTTTAGGGGTCAGATAACCCGAAAAACATGTTTTTACAAAATGTCTGTCTGTGAGTCTGTCTGTGTGTGACACAAATTTTGTGGGCGCTCTAGCTCAAGAACATTTTTCTTGTCTAGCACGGAATTTAATAAAAATTTATATTCAGGTAGTCCCTGATCAGAGTTGGGCAAAATACATCGAAAAGTCATTTTCGATACAAAATACAAAATACATTAGTTTTAGAACCTAAAATACAAAATACTTTTCGAATTTTAAAATATCCAAATACAAAATACATGTATTTTCAAAATACATTTAAAATTTTAAAAGTTTGGGCATAAGGTTACAGGTCTGCACCGGCCGTGCTTGGCAGGCCAATTTTCATTTAGAACACTCTGATCGAGCCGGACCTGGATTTCACTCTTTCCGGGTCAGGCATGGGTTTTATGTTTTTCTGAAGGCTTGGCCGGTCAGGACCTCGACATCATTCTTTCCGGTACGGGCCTAAATTCCTTTTTTACGGGCTGAATCAAGGCTTAGTCCCTTGGGGATGAGCATCTTATACAGAATTTTTAATCTTTTATCATCGGTTTTTCATAACAGAAAATTTGGCCTAATTGGATCAAGAAAGCGTCCTGATAAAATATGGCAAAATTTACAATAAAAAAGAACTGTTGGGGATAATCAAGATTCTGTACTTCATTCTTCATAGAGGTCTGCACTATCCAAAATTTTCAAGCTCGATCCCGACCCAACACGTATGAAAATGTTTGGCCCGTCCCTGCCCGGTCTGGCCTATGCGAAAATCAGTAAAATCTGGCACGGCCCAACAGTTTTTGCACAAAATGTATATATTTAAAAATCGCCATTATTCTAAAATTAAATTGCTAAATTTATTATTTTTAAAGAATAGTACATATAGTATCTCTAGGCAATGAAGTTAAAGCACAGAAAAAGAAACTGTGAAAAAGAACCTGCCTAAGACGAATCATGAGTAAAACGGAAAAATGTGCTGATCCATGCAAAATGAATATAATAACACGCGCGAAAAGAATACATTTACCGAAACCTGTCTATAACGGATATTCTCCTTTCCTGTCGATTCCGTCTTGGAAGATTTTATGCTATAGCATTTTTCATATATTTAAGTCTCCACACCATGGAATGTGGATTAGAATGTGGATTAGATTTTAAATGATAACTAAGATTTTTCCATACAAATACAGATACATTTAAAAGATAAATATCGCAGTCCAGCATGTTTTCTTAAAAATGAAAAGTATAAACATGAAAAAAAGCTAAAATAAGTATTTTTTGTCAGAATTCCTCATACGAGACGATTTTTAACCATATTGGCGTAAAAATCAATATTTTGTTGAAATTCAGTTGGACCGGGTTAATCAAGGTTTTGTACGAGCTGGGATCGGGCCGAACTTTTAGCTTTTATACCAGGCTGTGCCAATATTTATTTATTTATTTTTTTTGTACAGGACGGGACGGGCTAAAAAGATTTTTCTACGGGTTGGGCTCGGGCCGAGACCTGTTATTTCGGGCCGTGTATATTTGCGTAGTAACAGTTAGACAAAATAATAGTTTTTTTCATTTTAAACAATATAGTGAAGTTTATTTTTAAAATAGGTTAACCAACCAGCGATGTAGTGGAGAATATACGGAGATATACGCCGTATACCACCTGGATTATTTTTAAGAAGCTCTGTACACTCTCTGTTTAATCAATAAAGTTACAGCGCCTACCTCTGTTTTCACAGCCTAAGAGAGACTGCTCAGATGAGGATATTAAGAACATAGATTCCCCCCCCCCCTCCCCACAACTCTTATTAAGGATTTTAAAAGTGCAATTTTTTCAGCTGGAACTGAATCCGCAGGAAACCGTGACTTTTTTCTTACGATTTCAGCACTGTTTCAAACCCATCCCGCAAGTGTCAACTAGAACAGACCAGAACTCGAATTAGTGTCAAACCAACTCGAACCCGACCCACAATGAAAGAATGAGCTTCCACCTGACCCAAACGGCATCTCTGGTTGATGTGCGTTCGGGTAAAATCTGGTTACTTACTTGGTGCAGAACAGTAATTCACGTTCATTTTACTTAATTCCCTTAGCTATTTAATATCGCTCATTTTGACGTGCAGTACACAATGGATGATATATTAAAATTTCGTGATGATAGCTTCATTTTTACGAAAGTTAATGCTTATAAAACCAAAAAAAGGTTTATAGTATTGTCCTGTTGAAATCGAAACGTTGTCACCTTCAAACTGAACACTTTCTTAAAAAAAAAAGTAGAAGAAGAGTGAGCGAGATGGAAAATCGTAGCATCAGTTCAAGAGTTATGCATGGATATACACGAATTGCATAACCCCCTTTGTTGGAAGTCTGTATATATATATATATATATATATAGATAGATAGATAGATAGATAGATAGATAATTCATTAATGCGTCGATCACTGCAACTCAAATATGAGTGCTTCACATGAATAAAAAATAAGAAATAATTTAAAGAGAAATATAAAATAAACAACATGCTAAATGTTTTTGTTTAAGACCTAGGAATATCATAATATGCGGAAATGACACCAAATGTTTTTTCTTATTTTTTTCTTTTAGTAGTGAGCTTTAGTAATGATCTTTTAGAGTTTAATAAATTAAAAGTGCCTGTAATCAATGCATCGCTCTTCGTCGTGGTCTGTCTTAAAGTTTCATCAATCTTGAATAAGTGATTTTATTAAAATGACTTTAAATTTTCATAACATATTGAATATCTCATTCATTTATATTGTAAAACTGTATTTAAACATATACATACTGTATTTGTAATAATAAATATATCAATAAATAGAACTATATTTATGTAATAAAATTCATTCTCCTTTTAATAAATATCACGAGTGGGGTAAATTATACCCGAACATTAATACAA
The DNA here is from genome assembly GCA_963932465.1 of Maratus speciosus. Taxonomy (NCBI): domain Eukaryota; kingdom Metazoa; phylum Arthropoda; class Arachnida; order Araneae; family Salticidae; genus Maratus; species Maratus speciosus. Next base: position 88,358,661 of record OZ010786.1, on the reverse strand, counting down.
TGAATACAAAGGAGCTATAAAAAATAATGTTTCAATCAATGCATAACCGTTATAAAACCAAAAATCTTACCTTTAAATGAGTTTTAAAGTTAGTTGTGGCTTGAAATGTTCCACTTATAAAAGTAGACCTTGTTTTACACATGCATAATGCGTTAACTTTTTAACAACATTATCAACAGAAATTATTTTTAAAAAAATTCCCGCCTAATACAGCGCAACTGTATTATCCCAAATAATTAATTCACTTGATACATTACCAGCGGGGGCTGAGTCATTCTTTCATGAGTCTCCTAAATAACTAACTGCAGTATATTTCTATGGTATTTAAAAAATAGAATACACAGCAAAACTCTAAATGATTCTTCCTGTTTATCACACAGTAGTTTTTCATTCTCATGCAACGTTAGAACTATAAAAACTAGAACGTTTTGTAATCATTCAGCAAAAATACTTCAGCAGAGCAAATGCATTCATTATAATCCTAAGAGGAAACAAAACAGCCAGGCACGTATTTTGCTTTTGTGAATCTTAGATTTTGCGGTTTTAAGGGTGTATTCCGATCCAAACTGCTTATTTTCTGATTCATTTTAAAATTCGTTTTTGCTCTCAAACGCATCAAACTGGGAAATTCTCTTATTTAGAAACTACATAATGTGTCGTGTTTCTCGATTTTTTGATAAATGCAGAAAATACTGTATTAAACGCTATCAAAGTTGGCGTTTTGAACCGAATTTTCCGAAGCGGACGATCTGGGAATGAAAAAAATGGTCATACTGAGAAAATAATTGTTTAAAAATCAAATTCTAATTAATTGAGCTGAAAATGAAATCACACGGCATGTTAAACATGTCTTCAAAAATCATCCCCAGCAAGTTTCACCTTTTTACTTTTAAAAATGAGCCTGAAAATGTCTCAGAAAATTTCGAGCTGTTGAGGATGGAAAAACATTTTTTCGAATACACCCTTAAAAAAGCAGCTTGAAATCGACAGAAATGTATTTTGAGTATTTTTAAAATACAAAATACTTGGAAAAATCATTTCAAAATAGATTACCAAAATACTTTCCTTTAGTCCGTTTAAAATACAAAATACAAATGTATTTTGAAAATGTATTTCAAATACATGTATTTTCGATACTGCCCAACTCTGCCCCTGATGAAAATTGGTGCTGATTAGTTTTTGGTGTAAATCGCTCAACAGGTGGCGCTGCTATGCTGCATTTTTTCCGATTTCCGCAATAGCTGTATCTCAAGAACTAATACACAGATTTTCATAAAACTTCAGGTTCCGTTAGTCCTTGACATATCTCCCAACAGGTGGCGCTGCTAGGCTGCATTTTGCAGGATTTACACGATTTCTGCAATAGCTCTATCCTCGGCTCTATCTCAAGAACGAATGGACACATTTTCTTCAAACTTCAGATTCAGTTACTCTTTGATATGAAATGATGCTTACTACGTGTTGGTGTAAATCGCCCAATAGGTGGCGCTGCTGTGCTGCATTTTGCACTATTTCTTCAATAGCTCTCTCTATCTCAAGAACTAATGAACGAATTTTCATCAAACGTCAGATTTAAGTATAACTTGATTAATATTGCTGCTGATTATGTGTTAGTGTAAATCGCTCAACAGGTGGCGCTGCTATGCTGCATTTTTCATGATTTGCGCAATAGCTCTATCTCAAGAACTAATGCACGAATTTTCCTCAAACTTCATATTCAGTTAGACGTTGACATAAGTTGATGATAATTAGGTTCGGGTGTAAATAACCCAATAGGTGGCGCTGCATTGCTGCATTTTGCTGGATTTACACGATTTCAGCGACACCTCGAGAACTAATGCACGGAATTTCATCTTTTTAGAATTCTCATGATGAGCACAGATTGCCATTTAATTTGGCACTGTGATAGCGAATTTTGTAGCATTGACATGTATGAGATAGAAGAAAGTTTTGTGATGGCCACAACATACTAGTTTTATTTTGCTAAATAAAAAAAATGCTTTAAATTTTGCAAATAATGTATGATATATAAATATGCAGATTGGAGTGACAGGGGGGGGGGGAGGGGAAACAGTACGGTTGTTAGTAGCGGTACCGCAAAATACTAGGGCTCCGGTACTTTTTTGTTAGAAATTAAGCCCTGATCGTCAGTATGTCTATTGCTACCAATACTACAATAAGATACAAGTGTTACATATTTTCAATCATTTGAATAATGGAGTCCATCCATATTTGCCACCAGCTGCAATGCGCATCCTGTTTTCGGAAAGGTTGGAAAAGCCTGATCTAGAGCAGGGATGCCAAACACGGCATTCGCGGTTTCCTTTCCGAATTTGTAAAGTTTCTAGCTTCTTTTTTTTTAATGTATTTCAGTCGCTTGAAGGCGCCGCTAAAACTTATGTGGCGCCCTTCGGCCGTTAACATTCAACTTATCTTTCGACACCTTGGCGCCTTTCGGCTTGAGACTCCCCCCCCCCCCCCCATCCCTCCTAAAGCTACGCCGCTGAAAAACATCTGCAAATTTTATATATTTTTAAAATAAAAATAAATTCATAAATGTATCAGAAATAAACCACTTTCCAGTTTAATAAATTTAAATTAAATAAAAAAAATTCAAATATTTCAGCTTCGCCTAAAATATTTGGCGCCTATAGTATTCTGGCGCCTGTGTGCGGTGCACACTTTGCACACTGGGTCGGCGCGCCCCTGGTTATGCGTTTTCCAAATGGTTTCCTTGGTCTTGCTCTTTCACCTAATTAAACGGCGAAGTTTTGTAACAGTATTCTGTATGTGTCAGAAAGTCTTTCAGAATCGATAATGCATGATTTTTCTTTCTTGTTTAATATATAACAATTTGTTTAAAGGTTTTTCAGATCTTATAATTTGAAATTTAAACAAATGCACACAAGTAAGAAAAAAAATAAGTATTCTGCTACCGATTGATTACACTAGTCAACAAAATAAAGCTTCTATTTATTTATTTTTTAAATAAACAGTATATTTTTATTTTCTTCTATCTTTACAAGAAGAAAGTATTAGATTCATGAAAATTTTCGAATTCCGGTTTTTGACGGATTTACACGTTTTAGGGGTCAGAGAACCCGAAAAACATGTTTTTACAAAATGTCTGTCTGTGAGTCTGTTTGTGTGTGACACAAATTTTGTGGGCGCTCTGTCTCAAGAACTGTTAGAAAAAACTGAGGGGGTGGAAATACGTGAGTTTATTTTGTGTCGTTGGCAAAAAGTATTAACCCAGATTATATTTTCCATTCATATATTATATAGGAATAAATAAATTTGTCCTACCTGTGATATTCTTTAAGCGTAGTAGTCGTTGATCGTCGCTATATACGCACTCCTTCGATGCAACCTGTAAATATTGATTTTATTCAGTGAGAGGAAACTGATTGCCCCCACCCCCTTTTTTTTTCTAAGACATAGGGACGGCGATGAGACGATAGCTTGTGCTTCACACTAAGTTTTATTCATTGTTATCTGGATTAAAATATAAAAAGAGAAAAATACAGGTTAGATTAATATATTTACAAAACATTTAAAAGTTGTTTTCAACAGGTTTTGTGCTGGTTTAAATATGTGTACTGGCTTAGTCTTTAATGAAGCGTTTGACGCTTTCAACAGACAATAGAAGCCAGATTTCTCATCAGCCAACGTCTCGCTTGATGAGCGTTTTGCCAGCAACTATATCCTTGGGCAAGTGAAAGTGTTAGCAGAGTTCTTTAATTAGAGAAACAAAGTAGACTTGTCTAATCAGCGAAATTTCTTTGTAAGCTCAAAACGTAGAGAGTTGTCGAACTCTTAGCTCTGTTTAGTGCTGCGATCTGGTGGAAATGAAGCTAACTGAGCTCGGTCCTGCGATCCATTATAAGGTAAATCAGACTGAGTTCTCATGCTGCCATCTATCGTCAATTAATGATACTATTGTTCGTGTTTCAAGTTCAGGCTTGTTTTGGTGAAAAATTCTTGAATAATATAGTTTACACTATTATATAGTTCACATAAGGACACGATGAAAAGGTTGCATACCTCACTAGACATATTTCACAAACAAATAAAATAGAGGAGAGTTTATATCCAAAAGATTGATTTGGATATTCGAAGATTCCAACTAGAACTAATGAACGGAATTTAATAAGACTTTAGATTCAGCTAGTCCTTGATATAAACTGGTCCTGATTACTTCTTGGTGTAAATCGCCCAACAGGTGGCGCTGTTATGCTGCATTTTTCACGATTTCCGAAATAGCTATATCTCAAGAACTAATGCACGGATTTTTAAAAGATGCCAGATTCCGTTAGTCCTTGATATAATTTGATGCTGATTACTTTTTAGTGTAAATTGGCCAACAGGTGGCGCTGCAATGCGGCATTATTCATGATTATCACAATAGCGTTATCACAAGAACTAATGCACGAATTTTCACCAAACTTCAGATTCAGTTAGTCCCTGATATATATTAGTGCTGTTTAGTTTTTAGTGTAAATCTCCCAACAGGTGGCGCTGCTAGGCTTTATTTATATCAATTATCGCAATAACTGTATCTCAAGGACCAATGCATGAATTTTCATCAAACTTCAGATTCAGTTAGTCCCTGATAGAAATTGCTTCTGATTACTTTTTGGAGTAAATCAACCAACAGGTGGCGCTAATATGTAGATATTTTTTCGATTTCCGCAACATTCTACCTCAAAAACGAATGCACAAACTTCAGATTCAGCTACAACATAAGCTGAACATAAGTTCAGCTGACATAAGTTGTTGCTGATTAGATTTTGGTGTAAATCACCTAATCGGTGGCACTGATATGCTGTATTTTTTAGTAAATATTAACATGTATGAGATAGAAGAAAGTTTTGGGATTGCCGCATCCGACTAGTTCATACTAATTTACATCATAGAGAATGAAATAACATCATCGAGATGTGAAATTTTGTGGAAATATACATTTCACCATAAATATATAGAACACCTTTAAAAAAATTCCAATCTCATTACAATTTCAAGATTTTTTTTTAAATTAAATTTTAAAACAAAATTTTAGAATACTACATGCATCTTAGTTTTTGATACATATTTCCTCGATTTTGCAATTTAATCACTTAAAACTATAATACAAACAAATCTGTGATGTATCGATTTTTTAATCACTTGAATAGATAAATTTTTAGAGATTTTTTTTATGAATTCCATGTCGATTTTCCTCAAAATTCTGCCTTTGAATAAGTTAAAAATGAAATTTAATTATGTTAACGAAGTCGAATTTTAAAATGCATGCACAGTTTCTTTGTAAGCAATATCAGGATTCTTCCTTATCAATTTCATGAATTTTGATCAAAAAGTAAGACTTAGGGAGGATTTCAAAATTCTAAAAACGTTGAAAAATCAATTTTGAGATAAACAGATTTAAAAAATATTAAAGGGCTGAAAAATTGTTTGTGTACAAAATTCAAACATTTGTAACTTTTGCGAAAAATAATCGCATCTGCATGCGGGTTCTCGCAAATGATTCAGAACAAACTGGTGAATAATAATATGCACAAAAATAATTTCCAATTTTTGGGTTGATTTTTGCTCAAATAAAGGCCCACGGTCCCTTTAAAGAAATGTTAAAAAGAGTAATTAAGCCGCAATATTTGACAAACCTGCACTATGTCAACTCATAAGATGTAGACGTGAGTGATTCAATCCTATTTTGTCAAATATATCTATTAAAAACGTTATTAATATCTTGTTTATATCATTTGTACTAAATTCCATTCCGTGAAAAAATAACAAAACGTATTTTTTAAGTTTAGTTCTAACTGTTATATAACCAAAAAACTGATAATCGACAAACATATTTAAGTATTTAAGAAATAGAAATACAATGAGCATAGAAAAGTTTGTAAAATATCTAGCATTTGAGTTTAGCACACATTTTATTCATTCTTCAAAAGTTTTGAACCATGGACTTATATAATTACAATTATTATTCATTCAATTAGAATGCGATAAACAAGAATATTTCCGACAAACGATGGCAGTAAAATGTTTGCGAAATACTAAAACTGCTGCTCATTAGTGGTATGAGCGGATAGTTGGGTTGAACACAACATTTTCATCGGAAGAAGAACGACACATACTGTTCGTTTTGTTAAATTTAATTCCCCAGATGTTCTTCGGCAACTGCTAAAAGTGATTAAAAAAAGAAAAGAAAGAACTTGTTACTATACACAGATCATTTTAACAAGCCAATTTACGAACTGTTTCTTTACTTCCGCATTTAATAATGAGTGCTATTGCAGCCCACTTGAGTAACTCTCTAAAGCATATGTTCTAATAACTAAGATTTCACCACAGATATGTAACTAAAAGGAACATCTGAACATTTTGACTTTTGCCAGACACCTTTAATTATTATATATTTTTTCTACGCTGCGAATATATTTTTTAGCAGCTTTATGTATACTCACTCTTAATCATGTAGCCTCTCTGTTAACACGGAGTTTCTTATACTCCAGTAATATGTTTAATTATAAGTATTTAAAGCTAAAATTTGAATCTTTCTTTATCGTAAAAACACACAATACTAATTCAAATTACATTATATCTTCCCATGGATTTAGCGGATTCATATTAAGCTCTCAAAGGAGACTTAAAGGATAAATAATGCTTCACAAAATAAAATAAAAATAATTTCTTCAAGAAGCTTTTGGATAATCCCTGGTCACGCCACACCGATGAAGTTATACGTCATCGAGATATTGATGAATCCCAGGTAAGCGCATTTTACCTATTTCCATTTCAAAAGCAGCATAGCCACAAGAGATTTTTTCTAATTGTTTAAATATGAGACAGCGAATTCCTGCTATCGAGAATGGAGTGCTTTTGGCTTAATAGGCCACTTAAACTCCAACAAAAAGATTATGAGACTGATAAAGTGCTCATGTTTAGCGAAAAAGAAGAAAAATTTTATATAGTGGCTTAGATTATAAATATTAAAAGTATTCATGTTCTGAATTAAAAAAAAAATAATAAAAAGATGCTGCATTGAATAAAAAAAAAAAAAATGAATGTTATTGTACCAGAAATATAAAGGTGAATGAAAAAGAAACATTTATATATTTATGTTTTATGTAATGAACATTTAAATAATTAGTGAATGAACAATTTGTTGGTTGTGAGTAATAATAATAATAATAAAAGAAATCGTTCATTTTACATTTTACAGTAAATAAATAAATAAAAAGGAAATAGGTTGGTCGCATAAACAAATAAAAATAAACATGGCAGGGATAAAAGAAACCCAAATAGTCGAAAAATTAAATTCGACAAACTACGCAAATTGGAAATTTCGCGCAGAAATGATTTTAATAAAAGAAGAATTGTTTGATGTAATAACACAAAATCCCCCAGATCCAATTAACACGGACTGGACGAAGGGGGACCGTAAAGCACGTGCAATTATCAACTTGAGTATTGAAGACTCACAAATCGTGCATGCAAAACACTTAAACACTGCCAGAGAAACCTGGCAAGCTTTAAAAACAATTCATGAAAGGGCCAATCTCTCAAGCAAGTTATATTTGCTGAGAAAATTATACGGAGCAAAACTCCCAGAAAACGGCAATCTAATAAAACACATTACACATATTTTAGAACTTGTTGATAAACTTTCAGCCATAGGCGAAACTATTAATGACTCGCACATTTCAGCTCTGTTACTTTGTTCATTACCACCTAGCTACAACACCTTAATTATAGCCCTCGAGGCCCGTCCAGAAAATGAACTTAATTCAGAGTTTATAAAAGGAAAACTCACTGATGAATATACAAGACGTTTAGAAAACACAGATCAGAGCGAGAATTCCTCAAAAGCGTTTAAAACGCATAAAAAGTTTCCGGCTGAACACTATAATAAAAAGGACAAACAGTGCACATACTGTAAATTAAAAAACCATACATACAGAGAGTGCTGGCATCTTAAGAACAGAAACACTTACTCACCGTCACAAAAACAACAGCCGCACAAATCCAAGTATTACACATCATCGTTATGTTATGAAGACGCAAACTATTATAGAGAAAACAAAAACCGTGAAACAGAACCAATTCGGATTAACAAAACACAGGGCAATTCAGGAAAAGGCAGCGACGCAGCTTTTTTAGTCCAGAAACCAGGAAAACAAACCTGGATAATCGACTCAGGTTCATCGACACACATTCTAAACAGTAAAGATGCATTCACTAAGTTTAACGACACTGAAAAGACGACAGTCATCATTGCCAATGGCAAAACGATGAATTCACACGGTGAAACGACAGGTGAAACGACATTTAAAACAAAAACATCCGATGGAGGGATAAACACAATCACATTAAAAGAAGTATTATACGTACCAGAATTAGAATCAAACCTCATATCGGTAAGCAAAGCAACACAGAATGGCTATAAATTAATTTTCGATAAAGAAAAATGCACGTTATCCCGAAACGGGAATATTTATCTTGAAGCAAGAATGAAAAATAATTTATATCAAGTCGAATTATTAGAAAGCGCTGAAACTAATAAAGTAAACATTGCACATGAATGTAAAAATAAAAATTGCATAGAAGTTTGGCACAAACGGCTTGGCCATCGTAACTATAATGCGATAAAAGAATTAATAAATAAAAACTTAGCAGACGGTATAAAAATAAATAACTGTAATCATAATGCATTGTGTGAAATATGTATCCAAACAAAAATAAGTGATGCCCCATATCCGAAATCAACAAACTGTCCCAAAACAGGCAAAGTGCTCGATCTGATACACACGGACGTGTGCACATCTATCGGTACACCTACTATCGGGGGAAAAACAATGTTCGTCACTTTTATAGACGACTATTCAAGGTTCACAGTAATTTACTTACTTTCGCATAAAAATGAAGTTCACGAAAAGTTAAAAGATTATGTAGCCATGGTGAAAACCCAATTCGGCAGATTCCCTAAAGCTATTAGATCCGATAATGGAGGGGAATATTTAGGTAAACAAACGGAAGAATACCGAAGGGCAAGAGGTATCCAACACCAGTTTACGGTACCATTTTGTCCGAGCCAAAACGGCGTAGCGGAAAGAAAGAATAGGTCATTATTAGATATGACTAGGAGTCTACTCTCCGAAGCAGGCTTACCTCAAAAATTCTGGGGAGAAGCCATAAATACCGCCAATCACCTGCAGAATAGGCTACCAACCAAAATAACAAACAAAACACCGTTCGAAATTTGGTTCAACCGAAAACCCACCTTAAACTACCTGCGTACATTCGGCTGTAAAGCTTATGCCTATATACAAAAACATCAGCGAAACAAATTAGATGATAGAGCGCAGGAAGGAATACTTGTGGGGTATGACAATAAATCAAAAGGTTACCGTATATTTACAAAACAAAACAAAATAATAATAGCGAGAACAGTTAAATTTATAGAAAATAGTGAAAACAACTTAAAGGAAAGCGAAGAGGTAGAAAACTCAGACAATGACAACAACTACATTCAAACAGAGTTAAGTAATTCGGACGAAGAACCAACCGCGTCCAAACAACCCGACGTAGAACCGAGAAGGTCTCAGAGGTCAAATAGAGGAGTACCACCCGACAGATACGTATGTCATGTAAAAACAAATGACACATTCGAACCAACCGATTTTTATGACATAGCAAACATGAACAACCCAGTAGAAAAAGAAAATTGGCTCAAAGCCACTCAACAAGAAATCAACTCATTAAAGAAAAATAAAACTTGGGACTTAGTGGATCCCCCACCAAATAAGAAAATTATTGGTTGCAAGTGGATTTTTACGAGAAAGTTAGATAATTTAGGAAATGTACAAAAATACAAGGCCCGTTTAGTAGCGAAAGGATATAATCAGAAGTACGGCGAAGATTATGATGAAACCTTCGCACCCGTAGTTTCACACACAACAATCCGCACATTTTTAGCCTCAGCGGCATACAAAAATCTTTCTGTTCAACACATTGACATCGACACTGCATTTCTTCACGGCGAAATAGAAGAAGAAATTTTCATGAAACAACCAGAGGGTTTTATAGAAAAAAATTGTGAAAACAAAGTGTGTAAACTGAATAAAACAATCTACGGCTTAAAGCAGGCAGCTAGAGCCTGGCACAAAAAGATCGCAGAATCATTAAAAAACATGAATTTTGTGCAAAGCACTGCTGACTCATGTTTGTTTACTAGAAAAGGAAAGGAAAATTTCACTTATATCATCGTCTACGTTGACGATATTTTAATCGCGAGTAAAAGTGAAATAATTAAAGATGTAATAAAACAATTGCAAAATGAGTAAGGAGTAAAAGACTTAGGCGAAATAAGTCAGTACCTAGGAACCAACATAATCAAAACGAACGATGGTTACAAATTAAACCAAAAGTCAAAAATAGAAGATTTGGTTAGAAAGTTAAATTTAACAGATGCAAGACCTATTGGTACACCGATGGAAGTAGATTTCTATAAATTAGAAGATAGCGACAATTTACTTCCGAACAATACAAAGTTTAGGCAAGCGATCGGTTCGCTCTTGTATATTGCCACAGTCACTCGACCCGACATTATGGCACCAGTAAATATACTTAGTAGGAGAAGTGCAACGCCACGCGAGAAGGATTGGAAAGCGGCAAAAAGAATTATTATTTACCTCAATTGCACAAAAAACCTATGCCTAACAATAAGCAAAAATAAACCACCAATACTCATAGCGTATGCTGATGCTGATTGGGCTGGGGACACTAAAAATAGAAAATCAACCACAGGCAATATTTTTTTTCTGGGTGATAATCCCATTCAATGGACTACAAAATTACAGTCAAGCATTGCATATTCTTCGGCTGAAGCGGAATATGTTGCTGCAGCAACGGCAGGACAAGAAATTTTATGGCTATTAAAACTGCTAGAAGATCTTAACTTGTATCAAGTAAAACCTATTTTACTTTACCATGACAACCAAAGCAGTATAAAGATGATAGAAAATGAAAAATTTTCGAAGCGGACAAAACACATTGATATCCGCTTTCACGCCATAAGACAATTAAAGGAAGATAAAATTATCGAATTAAAATATTGTCCCACGCAATACATGATTGCTGACTGCTTGACAAAGCCCACACCCAAACCTCAACTTTTGTGTGACATCAAGACTATGAACTTGTTACCTTATCCATCTGAGGAGATTAAGGAGGGGTGTTAAATTTAATTCCCCAGATGTTCTTCGGCAACTGCTAAAAGTGATTAAAAAAAGAAAAGAAAGAATTTGTTACTATACACAGATCATTTTAACAAGCCAATTTACGAACTGTTTCTTTACTTCCGCATTTAATAATGAGTGCTATTGCAGCCCACTTGAGTAACTCTCTAAAGCATATGTTCTAATAACTAAGATTTCACCACTGATATGTAACTAAAAGGAACATCTGAACATTTTGACTTTTGCCAGACACCTTTAATTATTATATATTTTTTCTACGCTGCGAATATGTTTTTTAGCAGCTTTATGTATACTCACTCTTAATCGTGTAGCCTCTCTGTTAACACGGAGTTTCTTATACTCCAGTAATATGTTTAATTATAAGTATTTAAAGCTAAAATTTGAATCTTTCTTTATCGTAAAAACACACAATACTAATTCAAATTACATTATATCTTCCCATGGATTTAGCGGATTCATATTAAGCTCTCAAAGGAGACTTAAAGGATAAATAATGCTTCACAAAATAAAATAAAAATAATTTCTTCAAGAAGCTTTTGGATAATCCCTGGCCACGCCACACCGATGAAGTTATACGTCATCGAGATATTGATGAATCCCAGGTAAGCGCATTTTACCTATTTCCATTTCAAAAGCAGCATAGCCACAAGAGATTTTTTCTAATTGTTTAAATATGAGACAGCGAATTCCTGCTATCGAGAATGGAGTGCTTTTGGCTTAATAGGCCACTTAAACTCCAACACGTTTTTCGAAAGCAGCGCCTAGAACTTTGGGACGACTACTATCCAAAGGGGTGTTACGCTGAGATGGGTATTTTCCGAAGTTGTACTTCGTCGTTCACTTCTAGGTTGTCACTAAGATTGGCACTCAGCCAAACGCAGCTGAACGAACTCCGTTCACCCCTATTTTGATAAAATCAAAGCAGACCTGACGCACGCGCAAAAGCGCGGACGGTTTTGCTTTCCGAAAACAAACACAAGTAGCTTTAAAGGTTCAAACAGACAGATCCTACGGATGGCGCTGTGTTTGTTTCGGCCGCGCGGCGCTTTTCATGTTATACTTATCCATGTAATGTATGTAATAAACATGTACTAACACATGTAATATTACTTTCTTAGTATCCGAATCGGTTCGAAATCTTTCCGATGAATCGATCTTCATCTCCGCCTCTTTATATGTTGAGACTCCCCTTCTTCGTTGATGACCACAGAATGGTTAGAAAAGAAAAGCCAGTTGACGCCTCTTTTTTTTTTTTTTTTTTTTTTTTTTTATTGCTTTTGTAAGAGAGGGAGCACTTCATCCTTTTTCTACGCAGCCTTAAAGTAACGTCGACACTCTCTACAAGCAAATCAATTTTATTATCGCTGCACTCAATATATTACATTTTTCAAAGAGTATCACAAATACAAATTATGTGAAAAAGTAGCGACTACTGTATTATTTCCAACCAACAATAAATTCAAGGGGTAGTCCGAAGGTATCAAAGTGTGCTCCTCCCTGAACGTTTCAGATTTTCTATTTGTTAATGATCTGAAATTGCATATTCCTCCCCTCCCCTTCCCCCCCCCCTCCACCCCCCCCCCCACCCCCCAAAAAAAGCAATTTAACAAATTACAACGACCATTTGGAAAATGATTTTTTCAAAGACTAAAATTTAAGACGTAAAAAATCGCACGGAGTTCATCATACATTACGTACGCCATGGATTAAACATTAATATTCCTGGACCAATTTTAAATGAAATTTCAACCTTAAACTTCTAAACATTCCAAAATATTACTTTTTGCACCGTCGTATTGAGAAAAAAAGTACCTTTAAATGCAATTTGCTTGAAAGCTGTATCTCAATTTGTTTCTGAGTTATTATTATTTTTTTTTTGTAGTTTTTATTATTTTTTTGTCATAGTGGCAACAGAAGTATCCATCTCTGTTGAAAGTAAAGGGAAAATACAGATTACTGTAAACACCAATCAGAAAACGAATAAAATGCGGGATTCAACTAATAAAACGATTCAGATATGTTTTTGATTTCCTACCCTGACCGAGGAAATAACCATTTTTCCAAATGATTAAAAAAAAAAAAAAAAAGCTGTATCCCTTTCAGAGTAAAATTTCTAAGTGTCTGAATGTCCGATTTTTTCAACTCTGACTCCAGCGGCAGCTGGAATTTTTTTATTCAAAATATGCACAAGTGTTTCAAAATAGCAATCTTCACTTTATTTGATGACAGACATCCCCTAATTAAATAGAGAGAAGATTACTAGTTTGAAAAAGTTGTAAATATTTTTCATATAGAAATTCTTCAATCACTGCAGAGATATTCTTGACCGCCCGCACAAGGACAGTAATGAGTTTTCAAAAAAGCCCTTTGATTCTCGTGGCCCGTATTGACCGTATTAAATTGAATTAAATACAAATTTTTATCTCCGTTGGTTTTGAAAAAAGAAAGTAACATTTATTCTTACCAAGTGATATAAATAATTGAACGCTAAGCAAAAACGGAGAAAAAAGATTTTTTCGTTAGCGCGGTTCTGCCCCTTGAAAAGTTTTTATATCTTTCTTTTTGTATTTAAAAGTTATGTTAAGCAGGGAGTGACAGTTTTCAGCCCCAGCTTATGTAAAAAATGAATAAAATGTTTCAGTTCTGCATTTTGAAAACCCCTTTGTTCGTAACGCTAAAAAAAGTAAAATTTATCTTTGGATTAATAATATGTTTTTTTTGTCACGGTTCAGTATGACTTTTTATGTTGATATGTATGTTATAAAATAGTTGGTAAAAAATCTTTTTTTTTAGCTTATTTCGCGCCTATATTTTACATTTTTGAAAGCTCGACCCTGCTGACTGAAGGCACATCTGTTCTAAAATCTTTAATTTCCTTTAACCGATGAACAGGCCGTGGTATTTCGCACTTCAGCATTGCCATAGTTAAGCCATTACTTTCCACCATATAATAATTTTCCTCTCTTGTAATTCCAAATACATATTTTATTCCATTTCAATTTCCCCGTTCAGCATTTTCTTTCCCCGGCACAACTAAAAAGACTGGTTAGTGCTGCTATCTGTGAGAGATTCCTGAAGTTAAGAAGGACTTTTCTTCAACTTCACACGAATTGAAGAAATTACCTTTCATATTGGTAAAATTCCTCACAATTTTAATCCTAGAAGAAAAAATTATTTATTAAGGGGATCATGTACTTTTATTTAAGCAAAAATCGACATTTCTTTTTGTGTGTATTATTATACTCCAATTTAGTACTACGTCATTCGTGGAAAACTGCATGCAGATGCGATTATTTTGCGCAAAGTTACAAGTGTATTAATTTTGTTCACAAACAATTTCTTGGCCTTTTAATGTACTTTAAGCCTGTTTTTCTCAATACTGATGTTTTTTTTTTTTTTTTTTTTTTTTTTTTTTAACCATTTGGGAAAATGGTTATTGTCCTCGGTCAGGGTGGGAAATTAAAAACTATCTGAAGCGTTTTATTAGTTATCCCGCAGTTTATTCGTTTTCTGATACAGTAATCTGTATTTTCCCTTTACTTTCAATAGAGATGGATACTTCTGTTGACACTATGGCAAAAAAGTAATAAAAACTACAAAAAAAAATAATATTAATAACTCTGAAACAAATTGAGATACAGCTTTCAAACAAATTGCATTTAAAAGTACATTTTTTCTCTATACGACGGTGCAAAATGTAATATTGTGGGATGTTTAGAAGTTTAAGAATTAAATTTCATTTAATATTGGTCCAGGAATATTAATGTTTAACCCATGGCGATGGCGTACGTAATGTATGGCCAGTTCCTAGAAGTTTAAAAATTTACAGTACCGAAAAATATAATCCATGGCGTACGTAATGTATGATCAACTCCGTGCGATTTTTTATGTCTTAAATTTTAGTCTTTGAAAAAATCATTTTCCAAATGGTGTTGTAATTTGTTAAATTGCATTTTTTTTTTTTTTTTTAACCATTTAGGAAAATGGTTATTGTCCTCGGTCAGGATAGGAAATCAAAAACATATCTGAAGCGTTTTATTAGTTGAATCCTGCATTTTACTCGTTTTCTGATTGGTCTATACAGTAATATGTATTTTCCCTTTACTTTAAACAGAGATGGATACTTCTGTTACCACTATGACAAAAAAGTAATAAAAACTACAAAAAAAAAAAAAAAAAGAAATTAACCATTTGGTTTTTTATTATTTTTTATTTTTATTTATTTATTTTTTGACGGCCAATTATCTACACGAGGGATATAGGCCCGGGGGGGGGGTGCCCTCCGTGGCTGTCTTTCTAAGGGAACCTAATCCGTATTTAAAATAATGGTTATTGTCCTCGGTCAGGGTAGGAAATCAAAAACATATCTGAAGCGTTTTATTAGTTGAATCCCGCATTTTATTCGTGTTTTGATTGGTCTATACAGTAATCTATATTTTCCCTTTACTTTCAACAGAGATGGATACTTCTGTTGCCACTATGACAAAAAAGTAATAAAAACTACAAAAAAAAAAAAAAAACCTCAAAAACAAATTGGTATACAGCTTTCAAACAAATTGCATTTAAAAGTACATTTTTTTCTCTATACGACGGTGTAAAAAGTAATATTGTGGGATGTTTAGAAGTTTAAGAACGAAATTTCATTTAAAATTTGTCCAGGAATATTAATGTTTAATCCATGGCGTACGTAATGTATGACCAGTTCCGTAGAAGTTTAAAAATTTACAGTATCGAAAAATGTAATCCGTGGCGTACGTAATGTGTGAACAACTCCGTGCGATTTTTTATGTATTAAATTTTAGTCTTTGAAAAAATTATTTTCCAAACGGTCGTTGTAATTTGTTAAATTGTATATAGATATGTATATATATATTTTTTTACTTCTCGCAAAAATGGAGCAGTCTAATTGCCACCATTAGAGAAATAGAATTAAAAACTTAAAAAAAAAAAAATAATATCTCAAAAATAAATTGAGATACAGTTTTCAAACAAATTGCATTGAAAAGAACGTTTTTTTCCCCAATACGACAGTATAAGGGTTGAAAATGCGCGATGTCTAGAAGTTTAAAAACTTGCATCAGCGAAAATATCACAACCAAAATTTCATCGGATAGTACTGCCATTCTCAAAATGACTACAGCGTTACGCACAGATATGTTTGTCCTTTATAATATAGGTAGATAGATTTAATGATCCTCCATGATTTAAAATTTTTTACATCAAACTTATGGTCACGTTCATCGCGCAATTGGCAAACCAATAAAAAATAGAATTCGATCATTTATTTCAAAATTCTTAACCTTGGTACCAGCACAAAATTTTGGTAATACAAATTATTTATTGAAAAATTAACGTATCAGTTTTAATCAAAGAAAAATTATAATAAATTTATTGTAATAATACGATAACGTTAATGTATAATCTGGCAAAAAAATATCTTCAATTGTGCTGATCTTAGAAGATGAATTAACAATTTAAAGAGATTTTTGCTGCTATTACTTGGACTTCTGTGCCTTCAAAGAAGTAAAGTTTAAACTTTTAATCTTGCCTGTTAATCTTCGAAAGCAACTATAATTTAAAACAAAAAAGAAAATGGTATTTGATTGGCCTTTAAATAATAATTTCGATTTGCCTGGAAGAACAAAATTCCTTGGAAAGATAAAAGAAACTGGGAACTTCAGCTGCCATAATGCGTATGACAATTCTGGTAATAACGCAACGCTTTCTCCAAACTTGAATTCCAAATCAAAAGTGTTTGTGGATAAATTAACAACAGCCGGAGAGAAAGCATTACTTGGTTTGAGCAAAGCATTAGTAAATGACAAGCGAAAGCAGCCAAATACTGAAATGAGAGAAAAGCTTTTAACGAACATGTCAGAAACATTCCAGCAAAGTATCACAAACAAGTTGAAAGATAATTTCGACTTTAATGAGTTGCCATGCAGCAGTAAAGAAGGTGCAAAGTGGATCAAGATTCGTATGTATCAAGAACGGAACAGAAGACGCGAAGCAAGGCGTAGACGACAAAGAGAAAAGGAAAGAGAAGAAGCCCGGGGAAAGAAATCTAAAAGAAGGAAAAGTAGAAGCAAGTCTAGAAAACGCAGAAAAGGTAGAAAAAGAAGCACTTCCAAGAAAAGGAGGAAAAGCAGAAGCCGAAAGAAAAGTGTGAGAAACAGGCGGAAAAGTAGAAGAAAGTCAAGGAGCAAGAGCCGAAAGAAATCAAGAAGCGGAAGCAAGAAGAGATCGATAAAATCTACCGGGAAGAAAAGACGCAGGAGTACTCGATGAATCAATTTTCGACAAATCAGTCAGCTGTGTATCGTATTCCCTGATTAAAAGTTCAAATTTAATATTTTTCGTGCTGCTTTAAAATTAAAGGCGATTTGGTACATATGTCATATTCGCCCCATATTGGCGCGATTTTTTTCTGTCGCCAAAATCATGTAGGCAACGGGTACTTAACTTTCGCCAAAGGGCTTGATGTGGTAACCCGTATTATGTTGTTTATGCTGTTGATGTTTTCGCCAAATTGGCAACCGAAAAAAATCGCGCCAATATGGGGCGAATATGACATATGTTCCGGCGATTTTTAAGTAATTTGGTAATTATTACATATAGTGCTGAATAGTAAAATAATATATAAAGACTCGGCACAGATGTCATATTCGCCCCATATTGGCGCGATTTTTTTTCGGTTGCAAATTTGGCGAAAACATCAACAGCATGAACAACATAATCCGGGTTACCACATCAAGCAAAATAACGACACTTTGACGCCAGTTAAGTACCCGGTGCGTATATGACATTTGCGTCAGAAAAAATCGCGCTAATATGGGGCGAATATGACATCTGTGCCAAAGACTCTTCGGCACCGGTGTCATATACGCCCCATATTGGCGCGATTTTTTCTGACGCAAATGTCATATACGCACCGGGTACTTAACTGGCGTCAAAGTGTCGTTATTTTGCTTGATATGGTAACCCGGATATAGATGATATAGTAACAAGGTTTTAGACAAATTGGCGTCGGAAAAAAAAATCACGCCAATATGGGGCGATGCATTGCTACACGAAAAGTTCCATAACTGGGTCCGCAGCCAGTTGGCATTTTTTAATGAGAGGATTTGGCACATAAATAAATCATTGATTTAATCATTTTGCAATTTCCTTATGCGTAAATTAACATTGTTGTCAAAATCTTCAAATTTGACGCCAATCTTTGTTGAAGATCCGATTCTGGAACATAGGTCTATTAAAAAAACAGGAAGAAGGGTAATATATTAAGAAAGTTATCTATTTTTTGGCATTACTTGATTATCCCGTCGACCAAAAAACTATCGCCAAACTATAAGGTTAAATGCCAATAATGGATGATCATAAATGCCACATTCACTTGACATTAAACACGTTAGAGTTGTTTGTTACGTCATCAAGTGATTTTGAATTCGACGTTTTATTTGTATTTTTATTAATGTTTTACTAATTTATATGTTCTTTTGATATTTAAAGCAAAAATGGCCACAGATATCATATATGCACCACGTTGGCGCGACTTTTTTCTTACGCCAATGTCATACACGCACCGTTGAACTTAACTGACGCCAAACTGTCGTTATTTTACTTGATATGGTAACCCGGATGTTGTTATTTATTAATAAATAGTTTTTTTGGTACTTCTTAGTTATCCCGTCAACCAATTTCGCCAAATTATATAAATCGCCAAACCACACGCCAAATTATACACATTGACATAATTTTTTATTTTAAATAACGAAAGAAGAAATAAATTAGTAAAACATTAATAAAAATACAAATAAAACGTCGAATTAATGGTTTTATTGGCCATTATTGGCATTTAATCCTACAATTAATTAATTAATGGCAACCATTATTGGCAATTAATCTTGTAATTTGGCGACAGTAATTTGGTCGACTGGATAACTAAGAGGAACCGTTTTTTTTTTACTTTACTTTTTTTTTGTTATATAAATTGTTTTGGGCACAGATGTCGTATAAGCCCCTTATTGGTACGATTTTTGGCACAGATGTCATATTCGCCCCATATTGGCGCGATTTTTTTTCTGTCGCCAATATCATATAGGCAACGGGTACTTAACTTGCGCCAAAATGTCGTTATTTTGCTTGATGTGGTAACCCGGATTATGTTGTTTATGCTGTTGATGTTTTCGCCAAATTGGCAACCGAAAAAAATCGCGCCAATATGGGGCGAATATGACATCTGTGCCCGATTTTTTTCCTGACGCCAATGCCATATACGCAACGACTACTTAACTAGTGCCAAAATGTCGTTATTTTGCTTGATATGGTAACCCGGATGTTGTTATTTATGCTGGTAATGTTTTCGCCAAATTGGTGTTGGAAAAAAAATCGCGCCAATATGGGGCCGTATATGACATCTGTGGCTTGTTTTGGTGTATAGATATTAAACTTTTGGTACAGATGTCATATTCGCCCCATATTGGCGCGATATTTTTCGGTTGCCAATCTGGCGAAAACATCAACAGCATAAACAACATAATCCGGGTTACCACATCAAGCAAAATAACGACACTTTGGCGCAAGTTAAGTACCTGTTGCCTATATGATATTGGCGACAGAAAAAAATCGCGCCAATATGGGGCGAATATGACATCTGTTCCAAACTTTTTTTTTTATTTTTTGTTATTCCCTTTTTAAAAATATATATGTAACTGGTATAAGAGGTTTTCGCCAAATTGGCGTCAGAAAAAAAATCGCGCCAACGTGTGCGTATATGACATCTGTTCCCAAGTGTTCTCTAAAAATAAATACAAAATTTTGTAATAAACTTTAAGCACACGAGGTTCCATGTTTCTGTACAGATGTCTCAGACTCACCGAAGTACTCAATTGAGGCCAAAATTGTAATTTTATGCCTGTGCAATGCAGAGATTTGGCGAGTTTTGCTTCGTATGGAAACTCGATAAAATAAATTACCTGTGTTTTATATTAAATTAAACTTTGTGCGTTTTATAATAAAATAATCTATATGCGTTTATAATAAACACTGGTACTTGTTAGTTATCCCGTCGACCAAATTACTGTCGCCAAATTGTAAGATTAAATGCCAATAATAGTTGATCGTAAATGTTACATTCACTTGACAACACGTGTTTACGTCATCAAATGATTTTTATTTCGAAGTTTTATTTGTATTTTTATTAATGTTATACTAATTTATTTGTTTTTTCGTTATTTAAAATAAAAATTATGTCAATTTGTATAATTTGGCGAGTGGTTTGGCTATTTATATAATTTGGCGAAATTGGTCGACGGGATAACTAACAAATACCGGCACAGATGTCATATTCGCCCCATATTGGCGCGTTTTTTTTCGGTTGCCAATTTGGCGAAAACATAAGCAGCATAAACAACATAATCCGGGTTACCACATCAAGCAAAATAAATACACTTTGGCGCCAGTTAAGTACCTTTTGCGTATATGACATTGGCGTCAGAAAAAAATCGCGCCAATATGGGGCGAATATGACATCTGTGCCAAAACATGTTGTTTTCGAAAGTGAAAGTTAAGCCTAACAGGTACAGGAACAATTGTTTTTTTTTTTTTCGCCAAAATGATTTGAAAAATATCCCTGCCGACTCGGGTCTACAGGCAGAGGTAGATTTCGAAGTTAAGTACTAAATTCACCAACAAAACTTAAATCAAGATTAGAGATAAAACCAGTTCATTTACTAAGAATGACCTCTAGGGTGCTAAACATTTTATGAAAATTCTAATATACACGAATACACACACGCATGTATATGGAATAGGTTTAAAAATGGCTAAAACAAATTCAGAGAACCTCAAAGTGTTAAAATATGTGGTACTTGTTAGTTATCCCGTCGGCGAAATTACTGTCACCAAACTGCAAGATTAAATGCCAATAATGGTTGGTCTTAAATGTCACATTCACTTGACAACTCGTGTTTACATCATCAAGTGATTTTAATTTTGACGTTTTATTTGTATTTTTATTAATAATATACTATTATTTGTTCTTTCGTTATTTAAAATCAAAATTATGTCAATTTCTATAATTTAGTGGGTGGTTTGGCGATTTATATAATTTGGCAAAATTGGTCGACGGGATAACTAACAAAGTACCAAATATGTTAATATTTCCATAGTTGGGTTTTTACCGTGTTTTAATACGTTTCTTCAAACCCACATGACGTTACATATTCACCTGCTGAGATCCATTATATTTCCAGTATGACGCAATATATATATTTTTTTTTTATTCGTCAAACTATTTATTTCCTTTTGAGTTTTCATGCTGAAATCTTGCTCTAGAAAACTTATGACGTAATATTCAATTTGTCTTCAATTCGTCAAACTATTTATTTAATTTATTTTTTCACGTGAAACTCTTGCAATAGGAAAACAATTGTTGTGCTGAGAATTTTATTGTTTTTAGGTAGCTTTCATTACAAAAAGCTACCTATTGCAGCCATTCGGAGAAAAACGATTACGAAAAATTTTGGTATATTTTCACCGATCATGACCCCTAAACCCCGAAACCACCCTCCGTTCAAAATTGATATATATATATATATATATATATATATATCACATCTTTGTCATACTGTAACTCTCGTATTTATGAACCGAATTGGATAAAATTTCGTGTGTACATAGTACATACCAATGTCTCGACCGAGTTCGTTGGCCAGCTTCATCCGCCATCTTGTTTCAAAATGGCGGCCATTTAAAAATTTTAAAAAATTTTATAGCAGTTTGAATTTCGAATGTGTGTGACATTTTGAAAAATCTGATTTTTTGCCTGCAACAGCACTCGTATATATCAACCGATTTAGATATGAGTGAGCATGTGCACAGGAATTACTAAGGTGTCGACCAAGTTCATTGGTGAGCTTTGTTGCACACATTATGTTGTTTTAAAATGGCGGGATATCACCGATAATTCTGGTTAATATAATTATTAATATAATTCGGGAGATCACCGTATTTGGCGACAAAATATAAATAAAATATAAATAAAATATAAATAAAATATAAATAAAATTTAATAAAACCAGCTTTGATAACGTTGACTAATTTCGCGAAATTCTCATTATATTCAATATTGACAAAAATTAGTATTTAATCTTCATAATCGGGTTCCTCTAATTTGAGCTCCGTGTGTTTGAATAATATAAGCTGGCTTTTAAAAAAATAAGGAATATGAAAGCTACCTCTTCCTCCCGGCACTGGCCGGAAGGACTTTTTTTTAATTGTTGGCAATTGCTATAACAAAAAATATTTATTTTTTCCTGTCATTGTTGTGTAAGAGCTGGTTTTATCAGAATCTTGTTAAGACGGTATTCAACAGTTTTAACACTCCCCATTTCCATTCCCTTGGGCCGATTTTGCCCATTTTCAATCCCCGCCGAGATATTAGCCATCTCAAAGTTGTTGGCGAGTTTGAAGACGATCCGTGCATAATTGCGACTTTTATCGTGCGGACAAAATTTAGTACATACACACATACAAACATAATTTGAAGAAAAAATTAAAAAAACAAAATTTATTTCCTACATTGTTTAAGCCCGAGAAGGGACAGATATTGAGTTATTTCATTCAATTAGCTCTACATTTAATGTTAAATTTTTGTAACAAATTAGTTAAGCCAATTGAAGATTAAAAAATAAAAATAAAATTCATACAATATGATACTTAAAACACCCTAAAAAATTAGATTCCGTTCAAATGAAATCGAAATAAATCTTTGACTTCTTTCATTTTAAATTGAAAATACTTTTATTGCAGATTTTGTATTATGTTTGAAACAATTGTGCATAAAATGATAAGATGCATGAAAATACAAAACTTAAAAAAAAAGTTTAAGATTTATTTCGATTTCATTTGAACGGAATCTAATTTTTTAGGGTGTTTTAAGTATCATATTGTATGAATTTTATTTTTATCTTTTAATCTTTAATTGGCTTAACTAATTTTTTACAAAAATTTAACATTAAATGTAGAACTAATTGAATGAAATAACTCAATATCTGTCCCTTCTCGGGCTTAAACAATGTAGGAAATAAATTTTGTTTTTTAATTTTTTCTTCAAATTATGTTTTTGTTTAATATGTCAAGTTTTTTAATAACTACTGCACTCAGACGAACGCATTTCAAAATTAATAGAGAGTATCATCCATCAGGTTTTGATGTATGCGGTATTGCATCACAATGTGGGATGCAATTTACCAATGTGTAATTCAAAATGTTTCACCACTGTAGTAATGCAGGTTGCGGTAGTTTGGACAAAAACTTCTAATCTGAACGTAAAAAATCTATAATCAAAACATAAAAAATTAACTTCACTTAAATTTAGATAGTTTATTTCCCACTCAGGAACGTTATGAATGTAAATGTAAATTGTGTTGAATCCTTACTGCTAATATTTAACAATATTATAGCTGTGATACAGTAAAAAATAAAAAATAAAAGTTTTACTTAAATTTTTAAACCTTATTCTCTCCAAGGGGTGATGTAAACACATCAGAAAATTATTACCTAAGTTTAACTTGGGGTATAAATAATTTTCATCTCGGAAAAAAAAGTAGATTATAAAATTTAAGTTATGTAATTCCCCACTAAGTTCGCTACCTGCGTAAAAATAGCTATCCATTAGAAACTTTTTACTAAAATATAAAACTTGGCCAAAGCAAAATCTTATTCTGAAAATATCCTTTTTATTTCCACTACGACGCCATATTCACCTTTTTAATTTTTGAAAAAAAAAAAAAAAAACTAGCTCAATTTAATATTTCACGTGAAAATCTTTCAACTAAAAAGAAATAAATTATTATTACGGCTTTTGAAATTTTTGCAACAATGAAGTAAAAATGTTACATTTTCTATGAAAAATGTCCGTTGATTTTCAATGAAAAAAGGGAAAATTGGAATTATTAAGAAAAATATTTGAATAATGTTAAAAAAAATTGGCCCATGTTTCTCTCTGGGTTACAATTCACCCATATGCAAAGGTATTTTACCATTGCCTGACGTCAAGCAAACGTTTTTACACTTTAAATTTATAATATCATGAGAATTAGTAAAGAATAAAAAATGAGTGGCAGGGATGACAGGGATGACCGCCCCGGGAACCCAGCTTTCGCTTTAGAGTATAAGTGCAATCCCGGGGGGGGGGGGGACAAAATGAGTGGCATCAGGAACAAAAAGGTGGGAAGAAAATAATGAAAAAGTTATGATCTCCATAGGCTTTTCCATGTTAAATTAACATTGAGAAGTGACGCTGGAAATAAATAAGTATTGAGATGCCGCGCAATACTTAAATATATAAACTTTTTAGCTGGGGGTGGTTTTGGGTTCCTCGGGTATAATGAAAAGTTATGAAGGAATTTTTCAAAAGTCGCACCATGATAACGACTGCAATAGGTAGTATTTCTTAAGAAATCTACCTAAAATTGCCAGCCCTAGTGCGTCTGAGACATCTGTCATATCTTTGGTGAACCGAGCATATACAAAATTTTATTTCATCCTTCACATTTAATGTCATTGCGTAAATTCAGCTTTTGCAAGATTAACGATTTCTAGAAATAGATTCTGTTTGATTTCAGTATTTCAGGTCAGTCTACAGCCAATTAAAAAATTATGAGAGTGGCTGAAGTAGTCATTTTCAAATAAATTAAACAGTTCGGATTATTGACTAAAGTTCCATATGTGGGTATGTGGACAAGCTTAGCATCAAAGAACGGCGATGTTGGCAAAAATGTGGTGGTGTTTAAATGTAGCAAGAGTATGAAAGGAGTATAGCTATCGATCAAGAAATATTTGCATACTTATCGAATGTTTAGGAAATATGTACGGATTGTTTAGGAAAATGTTTAACAGCAATTCGATTTTTTTCTGACATTTTTAAATTTCGAGTTCTGTGTGAACAGTTATGCCTTAAAATATACGCCTGTTAAATTTCAAGTTTATAACCCTAACAATTCCAAATAAATTGTAATATTTTTAGAACGTTTTTCTCTCATTTCACCCTTTTAATTTTCAAATTTTTAAAAACCGTTCTTATAGACCGAGAGACGGCAGCAGAAACGATCACCTCATCGAGTTCATGGCTGAAATTCCAGAATTCGTTAAAACTCGATTCGCCTATTAAAACGCAATCGATCTGCCAAGTCCTATCTTGGTGGAAAACACCTGAAAACCCGATTTTAGCGGTTGACTACGTTTACCATTGTGTTTTCCTGCACGCAAAGGAACTGGGAGCAGGAAAACACTATGGAAACCTACGAGCCAACCGCTAAAATCGGGTTTTCAGGTGTTTTCCACCAAGATAGGACTTGGCAGACCGATTGCGTTTTAATAGGCGAAACGAGTTTTAACGAATTCTGGAATTTCAGCCGTGAACTCGATGAGGTGATTGTTTCTGCTGCTGCCTCCCGGTCTATTAGGGAGCATTTACATCTTAACTCTTTGTATTGCAGCGTTGCATATCTGCATCATTACACAAAAATCGCTGTTATTCAATTCCTACTATTAGCTCACACTCTCCCTATATTTATTTATTTATCTGGGGGCACGGCAGTGCCCCTGCCAAGTCGAGAAAGCACAGCCGTAAGCATCCTTTTCTGGAAGCAACTCAGGGTACTTTTGACAGCCCTATATCCCTTCGCTGGAATTTCCCAGGAACTTGAAACTTTGTTTTTCTAAAAGTACTCTTCAAGCGGAAGCAAATGGTAAAATTTTCGCGTTTCTATCTTTTCTAGTTCAGAAAATATATGAACTCAAATTTTCGCTTTTTCGACACTGACTGACTGACTCACCGATCATCAAAAATCTGAGGTACATCCTGTAGCTCTAGAAACTTGAAATTTGGTAATAAGGTAGTATTTGGGATGCAAAGAAAGGAAAAATTAAAAAATTTGGAAAATTCGAAAAAAAAAATCGAAAATCTTTTATTTTCCGTAATCGGAATTATTGCCAATACTGTTGCTCACTGATTATCAACATGATAAAACGCAGTTTGTCAACTATTCTAAATCGAGCACAAAATAGCTGGGTCCTGAATACAGTAAAATTCGCTTTAATTGACTAGAACAAATAAAGGTATTTCTTGATTATCCTGTCGACCGAAAAACTATCGCCAAACTATAAGATTAAATGCCAATAATGGATGATCGTAAATGTCGCATTCACTTGGCATTAAACACCATACACGTGTTTGTTACGTCATCAGATGATTTTTAATTCGAATTTTTACTTGTAGTTTCATTAAGGTTTTATTAATTTATTTGTTTTTTCGTTATTTAAAATAAAAATACGGCAGTTTGTATAATTTGGCGAATTGTTTGGCGAAATTGATCGACGGGATAATCAAATAGTACCCAAATAAAATTAATTTATTTTACCAAATGTTAATTTTGTGAATTTAAATATTTTATAAACATTCTGCAAATATGCTAACATTTCTTGATAAATAGCTGCTCTTAAACTTTTGCTATATTTAACATCACTACCATAATATTTTAAACATTGCTATAGTTTGATGCAATGGCAATAGACCATGGCGCAGAATTAGCAGCAGTTTTAAAAGCAAGAGAATTTTGCTGTCAAACTTACCTCATATTTACAAAATAGCTCACATTTGCTGCCAAACTATTGACGTAGACAAGAATTGTTGAAGAAAAATAAATTCAATTTTTATAAAACATGGAGAGTGGCACTCAGGATATGGCTAACATAATCGCAATCGCATACGTAAAAAAAAAAGTTTATTTTTTTTTAATGGCAATACAAACTCCCCTGCAATGTATAATTTTTTAAATATGTTTTTTAGGTACTCAAATTATCGTTTTGGAATTCGAAATCAAAATTCTACATTCCCCTCTCTCCAGAAAAAATGACATATTGAAAATAAATTATTTTTTAATTTAAAACTTAAGGATCATCACTTTTGCACCACTATGACGTCATTTTCACTGACTTTTCACTTTCAACCGTGCTAAGACTACGAGCGGTAGATATGGAATACTCAGTGAATAAGTGGACTTCCAAGGGAGGCCATTTTTCATCTATAACCGAAATCCTAAATAAATGATGCTTTTAACATTAATTAAAATATGAGTTGGAAATGAAACTGTCCGCATTAACCGGAGATACGTCTTAAGAGGAGACGCATTAACGAAAATTCCGCTATATTCTCCGCAACTTATTGATGTTTTGCTGATAGTATCTATCACATTTCTACATTTACTAAAACAAAATAAATATAAAAAAAAAAACTACCGAGCTATGCTCGGTCTACTGTGTACTAAAATCATTTAAATAAAAAAGTTATTACGATTTACTTTAAATTCGAAAGTATGAAGGTTTGAATGTTCAGTGTAAAATTCTTTCACCTACTTGTTTCTAAAAATAACTTGATTGTAAGTGTTACATATCGAAAAGAGGAATAACTGAATTTCAAATTTTGGCGACACAGTCTTTTATTGTGTAAAATTTGAATTCTAGATGTCAGTGTGCATCTGCAAAATTGCTGAAATGACACGGTGACGAAGGGAAACGCGAAGTTATATGATATTCCAACTAAAGACATTGTTGATCGAAGAAAGTTTGAAAGGAAAAGATTGAAATGTTATATTTTGATCACAGCGAAGAAAGTACTCATCGAGTAGTTCCTACATCTGGAGACCGTTCGTATCTGTTTCATCTATATTTTCTTTTCTGTGTTAGGTACATAGCCTAGCCGTATGATATCAGACGTTCTACTTCCTCTTCTTAACAGCTAGCAATAATCTATTATTTTTCCAAATGAATACCTATCACAGAGAGAAATCAGCTATAGAAAAAAATTAGAAGACCTATTGAGGTCAAAAGGGGAAGGCCTAATCGTTCCGAGAAATCACGTTCTGAACAGCTCCAAGAAGCTAGAGCTCTCTATCGTCAAAACCATCTTCGAAAACAAAAACACACATTAAAACGTTACAGCGATTCACACCCTGAAATGGGAAGACTGAGCTCGCTAAGAAGTCGCGCGCTGTTCTGTTGCCCATCCTGATATGAATATTGGAGCTTACTGACGAAAAAGGTCTAGAGGTAAGCTGCAGTTTAAAATAAACACTTTAGAAAACATTATTACAGATTATTAGAAAACAGAGCTATAACTAAAAAAATGGGAAATAGACGGGAAGCAGACAAAGTTATAAAGGGTCATTCCATGTCAGTTCAGGCAGGCATGTAACCCACCATCACAGATTTTGATGAAACTGCATGTGTTTGTTCCTATTATTAAGATATGATCACCAGTAATTTTTTTCGCTCCTTGGTGAAATAATTTCTGAGAAAAAAATTGTCAAAATTTTGAAAAACTGCCGTCGGTTGGCATTCTTGACTGCTCGGTTTTCAAATGTAGCATGTCATATATATAATCATATTTCAATATCTACTCCACAAATCATCTTCAAATAATTTATGCATAATATATAGGGTACGCAGTTTATGAAACAAAAAATACTGTTACGCTTATAACATTTTAAGTGTGTCTAAAAAAATGTTTAAACTTTGAAGTCGTGAATTTTTTATGAAAAATAATGCATTAACTAAAAAAGCATTATCAACAAAAGGCGGTATTTTTATTAAATTTATTTTTTGCGAGGGATATACTTTAAGGTGTCCTTTACCTGATTCTGAAGTAAAAATAGTGGGATTTTGGGTGTTTTTAGTTGTATTTCCTATTTAAAAATATTTTGAGGCGTATTTCAATTCAAAGCAAGCAGAGTCATTCCATGTTAGTTCCCCTAAGCCATTTAATTCACTGTCACAAATTTCAATGAAACTGGGTATGTTTTTATAGCTCATTTTAAGACGTAATCACCTTTAATTTTCTTGATCCCCAGTAAAATATTTTTTAAGATAAAAAAATCTAAATTTTGAAAAAAATTTTTTAAATGTTTTTAATGACAGTTCTATATTCAAAGGCTGCATAAAAAAAAGTTATTTCAATATAAAATCACTAAATAAGTTTCAAATAATGCATATGTGACAAATAATGTAGGCAGATTATTATTTATTGTTGTTAGTCATGTTTAAACACTAAGAGTGTGTTTAATCTTGTGAATTTTTAAATTCAAGAATGTTGTGAAAAATAATGTATTAATAAAAAATTTATTATTAACCGAAGGCAGGATGTTATTACTTTTTTTAAATTGTACGTAAAAGTGTCTTTTAAATTGTTATAAAATAAAAATAGCGAAAATATGAGCAATTTTAACAAAATTTTCATAAAATGTGAATGTTTAATGATAAATATTGAAGCTTTTCATGCTAAGATGTACTATAACGACTACGATATCGTGTGTTGCTACTCTTGCTTAAATATAATACATACAATAATAAAATAGCAAATATTATTTACAGCAATAAAAATTAAATTAAATAGTATCAGTTCCTTTACCAACACTACACTGCTCAACAGCCGACTTAAACTCAACAGCCCACACTTATTGAAAAATACTTTCAATTGTTCAAATAATAAATAAACTACATTTAAAAATCTTAATACCAACTTATTATCTTAAGACGATAATAAAAACTAAACAACATGATGGATTTATAAATCAGCTTTTAATTGAAAATACATGAAATGGTCGCTTTAAATGATGTTGTTCATCGAGTCAATCAAAAAAAATTTTAAAAAAATTAGAGAATCTAATATGCTGGCACTTCTAACAAAACTAATTAATTCATGACCATCTGAAATCAAACCCGAAATATCAAAAAGAAAAAATCAGCTGTAGTGTGAATGTGACATACTCAGTTGTTGGGATAGGAATGTCTGTGAAATTTTCACCTGTACTTCAATAAAATATAAACATGTACGGTTTTTTCATTCATCCAAATTAAGTAAAACAATTATAAAGTTTTGTTGTCATTACACCAGATGTTAAATTTTTCGTTACATACTATTAGATAAGTTCTTTACTTTTAGATATTATTGACATAATATCATAAAATTTATCATACGTATTCTCTATAAGTGTATAAACAATATATATGCTTTATTAAACATAAGTGAATAATTTTTAAATAATTTGTTTGAGAACAGGGATATATATACACACATATATATACATATATATATGTTGAAAATCCATCTTTCAGCAATATTGTGATGAAATAAATCAAATTACATATCATTAGAAACTAAATAAAGTTACAAAAATGCATCTCATTAAGTTTTAAATAATGTTTTAGATACAGTTAATTGAAAGGTATAAATATAATGGATTATGCATTTTTTGCATATTTTTAAAGCACAATATGTCAAAATTTTCTTCAAAAGAGTGAAATTTGGTTTTTTTCAATATTAGCAGCTCAATGCTAAATTTTCAATATTAGCAGACAAACATGAGTTTAATGATTAGGAGTGTCATTTTGAAAATTTCTATTGAGCGGTGAGGAGCTAGTGATTTTTCTCTTTTTTGGAAAGGGTTAATTGCTCTTCGCCCTAGAAGTTTTACTAGAAAACAATATTGTTTATTTTTTTTCCTTAAGAAACGAACATAAAAGATTATTTGAAAAATAAAATAAATGTATAAATAAAAATATTTCCAGGGATGATGCATTGGATAAATTTTACATCTGAAAATATTGATAATTTTAAATATGATTTAAATACAACAAAAACCAACCAAAATCCCACTATTTTTATTTCAGATCCAGTCATAATGTAGTATTATGTACAACTTAAAATTAAGAAATTAGTCATAGAAACTCCGCCTCTGATTGATAAAGCTTTTTAAATAATTTCATTATTTTTTGTAAAATATTTTTTATTTCAAAGATTATACAATTTTTAGACACATTTAAATATTTTTTAACATTACAGCAATATTGTTTTCATTATCTACATACTTTATTTACCTTGCTTAAATTATTTGAAGAAGATTTCTTTATTAGTTATTGAAATATGATTTTATATATAAAATGAGGCCTTTGAAAATTCAACAATCATTAATGGCAACTCGTGGCAATTTTCCAAAACTTTTATCATTTTTTCTCATATTTTCACTATTTTTATTTTATAACCATTTAAAAGATATTTTTACGTACAATTAAAAAAAAGTAATAACACCCTGCCTTCGATTAATAATAAATTTTTGATTAACACATTATTTTTGACAAAATTCTTGATTTTAAAAATTCACAAGATAAAAGACACTCTTAGTGTTTAAACATGACAAAAAACAAGAAATAATAATCTGCTTACATTATTTGTCACATATACATTATTTGAAACCTATTTAGTGATTTTATATTGAAATGACTGTTTTTTTAATGCAGTCTTTGAAGATAGAACTGTCATTAAAAAAAAAAATTACAAATTTTTTCAAAATTTTGATATTTTTTTTATCTTAAAAAATATTTTACTTAGGATCAAGAAAATTAAAGATGATTACATCTTAAAATGAGCTATAAACATACCCAATTTCATTGAAATTTGTGACAGTGATTAAATGGCTTAGGGGAACTGACATGGAATGACTTTGCTTGATTTGATTTGAAATGCGCCTCAAAATATTTTAAAATAGAAAATACTACTAAAAACACCCAAAATCCCACTATTTTTATTTCAGAATCAGGTAAAGGACACCTTTAAGTATATCTCCCACAAAAAATAAATTTAATAAAAATACCGCCTTTTGCTGATAGTGCTTTTTTTGTTAATGCATTATTTTTCATAAAAAATTCACGACTTCAAAGTTTAAACATTTTTTTAGACACACTTAAAATATTATAAGCGCAACAGTATTTTTTTTCATAAACTGCGTACCCTAAATATTATGCATAAATTATTTGAAGATGATTTGTGGAGTAGATATTGAAATATGATTATATATATGACATGCTACATTTGAAAACCGAGCAGTCAAGAATGCCAACTGACGGCAGTTTTTCAAAATTTTGACAATTTTTTTCTCAGAAATTATTTCACCAAGGAGCGAAAAAAATTACTGGTGATCATATCTTAATAGTAAGAACAAACACACGCAATTTCATTAAAATCTGTGATGGTGGGTTACATATTGATATTTTACTGCCTGATTTGATGTGGAATACCCCAAAATGGACTCTGCACAGTAGAATTAACTTTGGAGGACTTTGATTGAACAGCTGATAAATTAAAACAAAAACTAATATAGTTACTAGAAAAATTGAATGAATGGATTTCAAACAGTAGCACATATGCCAATTCGCTTTTCTAGGAAAAGCGGAACATCGAAGCAATCAGGAGCCTTAAGTCTATTAAAGATAGTGTAATTGAAATCGACGCTACTGGAGAAGCTTTCTTTGGCTTTCTCCTTACAAAAAGAAGTGAAATCCCATCAAAAACATCTCATGTAAAATAAAAAGCCAAGCCTCCTGACTCTTTGACCGTAAAAAGTTCTGAGATCATGTGTAGAGCCAAGCTTAGCTCTCTTATTAACTCTGATATTTTAATTCACAAATTACTCTTAGTCTCTACACCTTTAGTAAATGATTATTTTGTGACTTGGCGATGACGCAGCACGAGAATGTAAAGGCTGTTGTTTACATTTTAATATTAACGTTTATTTATAAAATTTTGCATAAAATAGTTTCTATAAGAGCACTGAACGTATATGTATTTGTAGCATAGAAATAATTTTACATTACATTGTAAGCCCGAATGCGAAAACTCTGTACTGGTCAAACTTGATGTCCGGAGTTTTGGGTGATTTTCTTCCTATGTAACGTGAATACGAGCCAGACGCCTCTTTTACAAAGACCCCCAATCGGTGCATCCCTCCTTCAGGCTTCTATCCCTAGCGTTCATATTCAG
This sequence comes from Maratus speciosus, assembly GCA_963932465.1. Classification (NCBI taxonomy): domain Eukaryota; kingdom Metazoa; phylum Arthropoda; class Arachnida; order Araneae; family Salticidae; genus Maratus; species Maratus speciosus. The sequence goes on along the minus strand of OZ010786.1, from coordinate 88,325,520 downwards.
CCTTAATCAAATAATCTAATCCCAGTTCAAAACGTAAGTAAAGTGTTTATGTAATAACTTCCCTGTGCTGCGTAATTGCCAAGTCACCAAATAATCATTTACTAAAGGTGTAGAGACTAGGATTAAATTGTGAATTAAAATATCAGAGTTAATAAGAGAGCTAAGCTTGGCTCTACACACGATCTCAGAACTTTTTACGGTCAAAGAGTCAGGAGACTTGGCTTTTTATTTTACATGAGATGTTTTTGATTGGATATATTTATATATTTATATATTTATCTTGTTCAAATTTCCAATCGTTAATAAAATACTCATTATTCATCCTATCAAGTTGAAATAAATTTTTTTAAACTTGTACTGGATGACAATTGATGTTAATACAGTTTTTTCAAATATTAATTCCTTAATTAAATTTTAATTAATTAATTTTAGTTTTGCATGGGAAACAAAATGGCGGTCATTGGTTATTGAAGGTCAATGAAAGTATTTTCAATAAGGGGTAACCATAGGGGGACCCTGTTCTGTCGCCAAATACCGCCAGGTTTGTCGCCAACTTGGCGATATATCGCCAAATTTAGCGGCCAAAATAAGTCGCCAAAAGTGACGCCAACTTGGCGATATTTCTAATATTTCGCCAAATTCCAATAGAGTTCCATTGTAAACCTACTTGCTTATAGAAAATCAACAAATTGAGATATTTTAATGCAACAAAAACTAATATTAGCTTAAGGGATTATATTAAATTTTTCTTTGATGACCTAAGTAGGAATTGACTTTAAAAACAAAATTTTTATATTACTTGTTTTTACAGTATGCTTTAAAATGCGATTTTGTTTATTGCCTCTATATCAACACATCAGTTATTATAAATTGCTCATAGAATTCTCAACAGACGGCGACATCGAGCTATTTTTCAATGCCAACGTTTTATTTATCATTTGAGCAATTTCACATCGTTATTGCTAAAATGAACTTCGTATATTTCCTAAACTGAAAAAGGCGTGAGCCGACCAAAAATAGATTTTTTTTTTTTTATAATGCTCTTTGCTACTCAATTTTTAATCAAAATTTGTGAAACTGAGATGGAAGAATCCTGATATTGCTCAAAAAGAAACTGTGTTGTATGCATTTTAAAATTCAATTTCATTAAGGCAATTAAATTTGATTTTTATCTTATTATAAGCCAGAATTTTGATGAAAATCGGGTACTTTTCGGTTAGCCGGCCGCCAGTGTTATATATACATATGTATGTACAGTCAGAGCTCTATTTAACGAACCTCTATTTTGCGAATTTCTCTATTTTGCGAACTTTTCCTTGGAACCAAGAACATTTAGCAAATTTCTTCGTAAAATAACCTCCAAATAGCGAAGTGCATTCTCTATTTAACGAACTTTTCCTTGGGATCTAATTTTAGGTAGCTTTCTTTACAAAAAAGCTACCTATTGCAGCCGTTCGGAGGAAAGCGATTTCAAAAAATTTTGGTATATTTTCATCGATCATGACCACCAGACCCCGAAACCACCCTCCGTTCAAAATTGATATATATATATATATATATATATATATATATATATATATATATATCTGACCTATGTCACACTGTAACTCCCGTAATTATGAACCGATTTCGATGTAATTCGGTGTGTACATAGTACATACCAATGTCTCGACCGAGTTCGTTGGCCAGCTTCATCCGCCGTTTTGTTTCGAAATGGCGGCCATTTAAAATTAAAAAAAAAAATTAAAACTTGAAATGTGGTACCAAAAAATTAAAAATGGAAAAATATTTTTTCTTATGTATTTGACCTTTATACAAAGATTCCGGAGGAGTTTTTTTTTCGTCTATATCTTAAAAAATGGCTGAGTTATAGCATTTTGAATTTCTAGCGTGGCTGACATTTTGAAACGTCCTGAATTTTGTCACGCGATAAAAGGCGTATTTATGAACCGATTTGGATGTAATTCGGTGTGTACATAGTACATACCAATTTCTCGACCGAGTTCGTTGGCCAGCTTCATCCGTCATTTTGTTTCAAAATGGCGGCCATTTAAACTTTTTTTAAAAATTTTAAATTTGAAATGTGGTACCAAAAAATTGAAAATGGAAAAATATTTTTTTCTTATGTATTTGACCTTTATACAAAGATTTCGGAGCAGTTTTTGTTTCGTCCATATCTTAAAAAATGGCTGAGTTATAGCATTTTGAATTTCTAGCGTGGCTGGCATTTTGAAACGTCCTGAATTTTGTCACGCGATAAAAGGCGTATTTATGAACCGATTTGGATGTAACTTCGTTTATACATAGTACATACCAATGTCTCGACCGGGTTCGTTGGCCAGCTACACCCGCCATCTTGTTTAAAAATGGCGGCCATTTAAATTTTTAAGAAAAATTTAAATTTGAAATGTGGTACCAAAAATTGAAAATTGAAAAAATATTTCCTTCTTATGTGTTTGACCTTGATAAAAAGATTCGGGGGCAGTTTTTGTTTCGTCTATATCTTAAGAAATGGCTGAGTTATAGCATTTTGAATTTCTAGCGTGGCTGACATTTTGAAACGTCCTGATTTTTCTCACGTAATAACAGGCGTATTTATGAACCGACTTGGATGTACCTTGGTGTGTACATAGTACATACAAATATCTCGACCGAGTTCGTTGGCCAGCTTCATCCGCCATCTTGTTTCAAAATGGCGGCCATTTAAAAAAATTAAAAAATAAAAAAAATTAAATGAGATACCAAAAAATTGGAAAATGAAAAAGATTGTTTTTGTATGTGTTTGACCTTAATACAAAGATTCCGGAACAGTTTTTCTTTCGTCTATATCTAAAAAAAAATGGCTGAGTAATAGCATTTTGAATTTCTCGTGTGGCTGACATTTTAAAACGACCTGATTTTTGTCACGCGATAACAGGCATATTTATGAACCTATTTGGATGTAACTTGGTCTGTACATAGTACATACCAATGTCTCGACCGAGTTCGTTGGCCAGCTTCATTCGCCATCTTGTTTCAAAAGAGTTGCCATTTAAAAAAATTAAATTTAAAATTCAAAATGAGGTATTAAAAAATTGGAAAATGAAAAAGATTTTTTTTATGTGTTTGGCCTTGATAGAAAGATTCCGGAGCAGTTTTTGTTTCTGAAAATTTGTTCTTTTGTTGATATCTTAAAAAATGGTTGATTTATAGCACTTTGAATTTCTAGCATGGCTAACATTTTGAAACGATCTTGTATTTGTCACGCGATAACACACGTATTCGCCTATTTCGATGTAGGAAGGCATGTGGATAGTATACATCAACACCTCGACCAAGTTCGCTGGCCAGATTCATCAGCCATCTTGTTTCAAAATGGTGGCCATTAAATTAAAAAATATATATATATTTAAAGTGAGGTGCAAAAAAATTAGAAATTGAAAAAGGTTTCTTTCTTAAGTATTTGATCTTGATATAAGGATTCAGGAGCATTTTTTGTTTGTCTTTACCTTAAAAAAGGGATCAGATATAGCAGTTTCAATTTCTATTGTGGGTGACATTTTGAAAAATCTGATTTTTTGCATGCGACAGCACTCCTATATATTAACCGATTCCGATGTGAGTGAGCATGTGCACAGCAATTACTAAGGTCTCGACCAAGTTCACTGCTTAGCCTCATCCACCATGTTGTCTTAAAATGACAGGCACTTTAAGAAATTGCCGAATTTGGCAGCCAAATATAAGTTACTTTAAAGAAAAGCAGCTTGGATAAAGCTGACTAATTTCGCGAAATTCTCATTCATTATATTGATAAAAATTAGTATTGAATCTCCTATATTCGGTTTCCACTAAATTGAGCTTCGTGTGTTTGCATGATATAAGTTGGCTTTTTTTAAATAAGGATTATGAAGCTACCTCTTCCTCCCGGCACTGGCCGGAAGGACTTTTTTTCTTCTCCCTATCTCTTAAAATATTACTGGACATTTCAAACTTATTCTCTTAACACATTTCATGATGATCAATGACCATGAACAGGTCTTGCCAGGCACCTAACTCACAAAGAGCAGTAAAATTGCTTGATTCTTTGCTTTCCCTCCAAGAAGTCCAAACTTTAAATATTCCCTTTTAACCCTCAGTGGAGTTGCCCCATGTTTTTAAACTATAGTTTACCGTTTTCTAGATTGTTGATCATGATGAATCGTGTTGATAATTTTGTTTCTTGTAGCTCAAAAATGTCAAAGCGAAAGTGCTAGTGCATCAAAGAAAAAAAAAATTATTCTTGATGAGGTGGATAAAGGCGTGAAGAAAAAGAATTTTGCTTTAAAATCTGGTTTTCCTCAAGACAGCTTATCAGCCATAATAAAAAATCGCGATTTTAATGTAAAATAATTTTTTTAACTGAAAATACAATGTATTTCCAGCCAATGTTTTGTTTCATTCTTATTTCCCTTGCAGATTTCTTTTTGATGGGTAAAATAAATAAAACAAATAGATATAATTTATAAAAAAGTGTGACTAATTAGTTTTTTTAATTACATTTAGTGTTTATGGACTTAAATTACGTTTTATGTAGTTTAAAGTATTTTAAAAAGTGACTCTCTATTTAAGGAATTTTCCATATAACGAACTTTTTTTCGGGATTTAGCTACTTCGTTAAATAGAGGTCCGACTGTATATCTATATATACATATATATGTATATATATACACACACGTATATATGTATACATATAGCTTCTATATATGTATAAATATACATGTATATGTATATATAAATATACATAGATATATATATATAACACTGGCGCCCGGGTAACCGAAAACTACCGAAAATCGATATGGAATTCAGAAAAATATCTCTATAAAATTAACTATTTAAGGGATTAAAAAATCGATACACAGATTTGTTTGAAATAGAGTTTCACGTGATTAAAATCCAAAATCGAGGAAACATCTAAAAAATTAAGACGCAAGGAGCATTTTAAAATTTCGTTTAAAAATTTTTAATTTTTTAAGAGATCTTAAAATTATAATATGACTGAAATTTCTTTTAAGTTCTATATACTTATAGTGAAATGTATATTTGCACAAAATTTCAAATCTCTATTATGAAAATTAAAACAAATTTTTTTAAACGTCCACCGCCCCCTTAACCCCTTAATTCTCGCTCTCGCCAATATCACGGGCTGAGGTGTCATTCGTTATTTCTCGTGCCCGTGATATTTCCGGGCTGGTGATTTATTGGTGGAAAAAGCTTCTGAATCCAGAAAAATTTAACTGGCATTTCCGTCTGAAGTCTTTGAATAGCAGCGTTTTGGTTTGGTTTTTGGCGCTGATTGTGATGTTGGACATTGTATTGTACGTTTCGAAATATATCACACTCAAAAGAATTATTAATAATCAAAATTTAACACTAGAACTCCCGGAAATTTTACTCAAGTTCCATAAAAGTATTTGACATCAGAATTTTTATTTAAAGTTATTTGACTGATTTATTTAACGTAAATCTATCTGCGTTATTTAAATTTAACTTATTTTATGAAGGAATTTCTGGTTCCAGTTGACATTTAATCATTTGGTCGGAGTCGGATCGACTCCTTCCGGACGTTCTAGTGTTAATGTATATTATATTATTTCAAATATAATTTGTAAAAATTTGTTTGATGATGATAAATAAAGATCTAAGATGTGAAAAATATAGGTCTTATTCGCATTAATTTGTATGGTGTAAAACAAACATTTAGACACAGAATTATCGCATGATGGCTTTTCCACAAATGTGAATTTGTTCTACAACATCTTTTTTTTTTTTTTTCGCCTTAAAAAAACTAAGCGCATATTTTATATAGAAAGCTTATAATTATTCATTTTTTGTAATAAAAGAAATAGATACTTTTTGTGATGGTTTTTACAAATATTAAGCGACCGTTAAGGGGTTAAACTAAATAAATGAATAAAAATGAAAGTATAGAGCTCTCTCGCACTACAAATTAATAACAATTAAAAAATATACACGGTGTGCCATAATTCCGTTCCCATTTCAAATAAGAACGAAAAATCATGCGTACGGCATAGATTATGAAACACATTCAGAATACTATATCAAAACTTCACCGCTTACTAAGGTGAAAGGTGATTCCTAAATTAACAATCTGGAACACGCATAATGCATTTGCAAACCCAATTTCTGCTGTTACCATGAACAGTCTGAAAAATATACAACCTTTTTAATATATAAACCCTGTATATGATCTATTGATATGTATGTATACTACAAAGTAGATTAAAACTTCCCTAAAGCGACCATGTTCTGTTCCAATAAAAATGGATCTCTCCGAGAGGTGGTCTCTTAATGGAGGTCATGTTTAAATCTAGATTTTAATTGTTGAAAAAAGGTAATAATTAATATGACTAAAATTTATTTTCATATTAGGAAAAATATAAAAATTTAAGTATAAAAACAAAAGTTAATTACATAAGTTAATTACTACAAAGTTTAAAAAACAAATGCATTGACGTTTGTTGCGATTTTACGGTTTTATCTTTTATAACTTTTATTTCCAAGTCCTTTCGAAGTTCAGTAAATAAGTGCAATTTTTTTTGGCTGGGAACAAATAATGACGATTTCATTAATTTATCTATTTCGTTGCGAGTTTCCAGACAGAATACGGCAGGGGAGTTTATTGACCGTTTCTTAATTTGCATCAGAGTTAAATTCATTGCCTAAAAAGGCACAAAGGGGTTTAAACACTTAAAAGTTACCGGAATAAAATATATAAAAAAAATCTAAATTTAGTTTAGAATTTTGATGAATAATGTGCTCTCCGAAATTATTTTTCTAATAAAACCTTCTTCAAGAGACCAGGAAAAATGGAATTGGTTTCATTTTCTTCAAAGAAATGGGTCGCTCATGGAGGGAGTTCAACTGGATGGTCTCTGAATGGAGGTAAAATTAGTATGGAGCCTATGGGAATAAATTTCGTTCCATGAAGGTCGTTCAGGGAGGTGGTCGCACAGGGAGGTTTCACTGTATGTTAAAATTTACTTTATTTAAAAGCATAGCACAGCTGAAAATTTCCATTCAGCAATTTCCACCAATAAACGGATAATGTTTAAAACTTTTGTGCAGCCCTGTATAAATTCTACAGAATTTATACACACATCTAAGTTCATTTTAAAAATAATTAAATTCAAAAACGCATATCACAACTGAAAACGCATTACCGGCAGCTATTTTTCGTAAGCTTCATTAATTCAATTATTGCTCAATTTTCTACTGTAGCCAAATTAGTTTGGGTGTCCCTATAAATGAGCGATAAATTCTCTGCTAGCCAGGCTTTATAGTAAGAACATGTGATAAATATCAATTGCAATATGCTTAAAATAGTGTAATATCATTTAAATACACCGCAAATGATTTTCCCCATAGACCGTCATGTAACGGAATTCTTTTGAGTGTCCTTGTAAATGAGCCGTAAATGCTACACACTTCACTTTCAATACCGAACGTGCCATAGTGATACCCAATAACGTATATTAATTTCATGGCAATCTGACTATATTTACGCGAGTTAGAACTCGGACAGACAAACCGAATTCATAAACACTTTACAACTATACTGGAAAGTGTTAAATATCCTTAAAAAAAAAAAAAAAAAAAAAAAAAAAAAAACTAGAAAACAGGAATTCTGCTTTTTCAGAATTTAGTGTCGCCCCCGATTAACAAATATATATATATATATATATATATATATATAGTACAAAACATATTTACATTTTAAGACTTAAAGCACACACTTTTATTTTTTGTAAAATGACGTCATTCGCATCTGCTTAATAATTCCACACTTACGATCCACTCTTAAACATCTACAGTAAAGTATGCATAGGATGTCATTATCGCAAAAAAAAAAAAAAAAAAAAAAAAAAAAAAAAAATTACAAAAGTGCAGCAAAAATATGTCGTCATTAAAGAAACTCGACAAAAAAAAAAACGGCTATCTAATGATTCATAGGCAGTCATTCGTTTGTAACATTAATATAGACGATTTCAGTCGTGACGTCAGTCATGACGTTTTGGTTGGAAACGGACTCCTAGCAAACGCTATGTTGTATTTTCTATTTTGTTTGTGTGTTGCAGCTAATTCTTATATCTATATCTCACATATAAGTGTTTTAATATTTGATATGTCTGGTAACATTTTCCACAATTTATATTTAAAAAGAAATGACGCATAACAACTGTTTGTTTGGAGTCAGTTTCCAACTAAAACGTCTTGACTGACGTCACAACTGAAAGCGTCTACAGATACTTAAAATTAAATATAATTTATAATAGCTCCATGTTTTAACAGAAATTATTTGTTTATATTTTTTCAAAATAGCAGTATTTTAATTACATTTTCTTTTGGTTGTTATGAGAAAATGACAACAAAAAGATATAATTGCTATTTTTCAACTATTTTCACTTTACTTTCTATATAAATGAAGTGCTTGAGTTGCCAAAATTAAACAAATGGCGCTAAAAACTACAAAAAAATTAATATTTCAACTAGTTGGATGTGCCAATCCCAAAACTTCCTTCTATCTTATACATCTTAATATTTCAAAAACTAGTTACACATGTTAATTCTTCAATATTATTTGTTCAATACTATACCAACTTTGATTTTCATCTTAAATTTCTGCTTCAGTCAATTAAACGAACTAAAAACGAGTTAATCTATATCATGATATTTGTTAAAATTAATAGTTTTTCCTTATTCTGTTATTATCAGGTGCTTGCGAATAGCTGGCTTAGCAGGAAGCGAGTTCCCGCCTTTGCACGAGCCGCCGATGGACAATAGAACTACGAAAAATCAAGAAAAGTACACAAAAATCGCTATCACAGCGCCCCTTTACCGTGCAATATTTCCAAATGCAAGAGGATCTGTTGGCGAAAGCCAAAAACACGCGCAAAATATTTGGTTCAATTGTATGCATAATTTATACACTTTTCGATTGTACAATAAAGAAAATGGCACAAACATCGTTATTACAGCGCCTCCTTCTGGCGGAATTTTTTCAAGTTCAGGGAAGACTTGCTTGCCATAGCCAGAAACATACACAAAAAATTTGGTTCAATTATATACATAACTTCATACACTTTTCGATGGTACAATAATGAAAATGGTACAGACATCACAATTATAGCGCCCCCTTCCGGTGGAATTTTTCCAAATTCAGGGAGGACCTTCGTGCCATGACCAAAAACAAACACAAAAAATTTGGCTCAACTCTATGCATAACTTCATACACTTTTCGATGGTACAATATTCAAAATGGCACAAAAATCGCTATTACAGCGCCCCCTACGGGCGAATCTTTTCCAAATTAAGGACCTGCTTGCCATAGCCAAGAACTTAAAATAAAAATTTGTTTCAATTCTATGCATAACTTCGTACACTTTTCGATGGTACAATTTTCAAAATCGCACAAAAACCGCTCTACAGCGTCCCCTATCGGCGATTTTTTTCCAAATTCAGGGAGGACCTGCTTGCCAAGGCAAGAACTTAAAATAAAAATTTGGTTCAATTCTATGCATAACCTCATACACTTTTGGATCGTACAATATTCAAAATCGCACAAAAATCGCTATTACAGCGACCCCTACCGGCGAATGTTTTCCAAATTCAGGTAGGATCTGCTTGCTATAGCCAAAAACTTAAAATAAAAATTTGGTTCAATTCTATGCATAACTTCATACACTTTTTGATGGTACAATGGCGACAGACACACGGGCAGACGGACAGACAGACATTTTCTATAAACATGTCGTTTGGGATCTCTGACCCCTAAAACGTGTAAATCCGTCTGAAACCGGAAGTCGAAAAAAATTTCGATTACAATACTTTCTTCTATTGAAGATAAAAGAAAGTAAAAATAAATGGAGATACAGTTTTCAAACAAATTGCATTTAAAAGTATTTTTTTTTTTCAATACGACGGTATAAAAATTGAAAATGTGCGATGCTTAGAAATTTAAAAAATTGGTATAGAGCATTTAATCGTACAATGATACATCTGCTTTGTTTATTGCTGGCTTCTGTAAGGTAACGTTATTTTTTGGAGACAAACTAAGCTGGGAGAAAGGAATAGCATACCGTACCGGGGGCTAATAGCAAACTGTCGTTAGAGCATTTTGCCCCAAAATATATTAGTATTATTTGTAAAAATAATGAATAGTTTTGGCAAAAGAAGGAAATATTTAAAAAAAAATTTCGACATTTCGAAAATTGTTACAAAACTCTGTATTTGCCAAGTCCTATGATTATGGTACCACACTTTGTTAATGTAAGAGTTTCCGAATTGTGAATGGAACTCTTTGAATTCTATTTTTACACGCTTTTTTATCCCCCGATATTTACTTTCTCTTGTCTATTAGTATGTCGTCTCCAAAAAAATAACGTTACGTTGTATAAGCTAGCCGTAAAACAAAGCAGATGTATCACTGTACGAAACAATCTCTACTGCAATTTTTTAAACTTCTAAGCATCGCATATTTTCACTTATTATACCGTCGTATTGGGGAAAAAAAGTACTTTTAAATGTAACTTGTTTGAAAACTGCATCTCCATTTATTTTTGAAATATTAATTTTTTTCGAGTTTTTAGCGAAATTTGTTTAATGCTGGTAAGTCAAGTACTCCATTTCTGTAGAAAGTAAAGGAAAAAGAGTTGAAAAATAGCAATTATCTTTTTGTTGCCATTTTCCCTAAAAACTGGGGGAAAAATGTAATTAAAATACGTGGTATTTTGAAAAAATATATATAAATGAATGATTTCTGTTAAACATGGAGCTATTTTAAACTAAATTTAATTTTAAGTATGTATATTAATATTACAAACAAATGAAGGCATATGAATCATGATATAGCCCATTTTTACTTTCTTCTATTTTCAATAGAAGAAAGTATTGTAATCGAAATTTTTTTCGACATCCGGTTTTCGACGGATTTACATGTTTTAGGGGTCAGAGATCCCAAAACACATGTTCATAGAAAATGTCTGTCTGTCCGTGTGTCTGTCGCCATTGTATCATCAAAAAGTGTATGAAGTTATGCATAGAATTGAACCAAATTTTTATGTTAAGTTTTTGGCTATAGCAAACAGATCCTCCCTGAATTTGGAAAAAAATCGCCAGCAGGGGGCGCTGATATAGCGATTTTTGTGCGATTTTGAATATTGTACCATCCAAAAGTATATGAAGTTATGCATAGAATTGAACCAAATTTTTATTTTAAGTTTTTGGATATGGCAGGTAGGTCCTCCCTGAATTTGGAAAAAGTTCGCCTGTAGAGGGCGCTTTAACAGCGATTTTTGTGCGATTTTGAATATTGTACCATCGAAAAGTGTATGAAGTTATGCATAGAATTGAACCAAATTTTTATTTTAAGTTTTTGGCTATGGCAGGTAGGTCTTCCCTGAATTTGGAAAAAAATTAGCCGATAGGGGGCGCTGTCACAGCGATTTTTGTGCGATTTTGAATATTGTACTATCCAAAAGTGTATGAAGTTATGCATAGAATTCAACCAAATTTTTATTTTAAGTTCAGATCCTCCCTGAATTTGGAAAACATTCGCCGGTAGGGGGCGCTGTGACAGAGATTTTGAGTATTGTACCATCCAAAAGTGTATGAAGTTATGCATAGAATTGAACCAAATTTTTATTTTAAGTTTATGGCTATGACAAGCAGCACCTTCCTGAATTTGGAAAAAATTTGCCACTAGGGGGCGCTGTAATAGCGATTTTGCATATTGTACCATCGAAAAATGTATGAAGTTATGCATAGAATTGAACTAAATTTTTATTTTAAGTTCTTGGCTATGGCAAGCAGGTCCTTCCTTAATTTGGAAAAAAATTGCGGGTAGGGGGCGCTGTAATAGCGATTTTCGTGCCATTTTGAATATTATACCATCGAAAAGTGTATGAAGTTATGCAGAGAATTGAGCCAAATTTTTTGTGTTTCTTTTTGTTCATGGCATGAAGATCCTCCCTGAATTTGGAAAAATTCCGCTGGAAGGGGGCGCTATAATTACGATGTCTGTACCATTTTCTTTATTGTACAATCGAAAATTGTATAAAATATGCTTACAATTGAACCAAATTTTTTGTGCATGTTTTTGGCTTTGGCCAACAGGTCCTCCTTGAATTTGGAAATATCGCGTGGTAATGGGGCTCTGTGATGGCGATTTTTGTATACTTTTCTTGATTTTTCGTAGTTCTATTGTCCATCGGCGGCTCGTGCAAAGGCGGGAACTCACTTCCTGCTAAGCCGGCTATTCACAAACATCTGATAACAACAGAATAAAGGAAAACTATTAATTTTAACAAATATCATGATATAGATTAACTCGTTTTTAGTTCATTTAATTGACTGAAGCAGAAATTTAAGATGAAAATCAAAGTTGGTATAGTAATGAACTAATAATATTGAAGTATTAACATGTGTAGCTAGTTTTTGAAATATTAAGATGTATAAGATAGAAGAAAGTTTTGGGATTGGCACATCCAACTAGTTTTATATAAAATAAAATCGCGTGTTTTAAGTCTTAAAACTGAACTAAAGTAGAGTCCCGATTATCCGAGTTTCCGCTTTAACTGAGTTATTTTCTTTTGATGGACTGATGGCTTCTATTATTATGAAACAGCCATAATAAATGAAGTGTTAGATGAAGATGAAAGAGCAGTCGTAAAAAGTTAGAAGGTTTTTTTTTTTTTTTTTTTTTCAAAAAAAATTATGGCTATTTTTTTTTCCCATTCAGACCTGTAAATCAGAGTTCTAACTTTTTACGACTGCTCTTTCATCTTCATCTAACACTTCATTTATAATTGCTGTTTCATAATAATAGAAGCCATCCGTCCATCAGAAGAAAATGATCTATTCCAAAGGTACAGTCGTGGAAAAAAAAAAAGTAAATACCGGTTACTAACTCTGTAAAAATTTATCGTAGAAGAAAGTTACTGGTACCACACGTTTTGTAATAAAGTCTACTTTTAAATGGGGTATATAAAATTTGCTTAGGGGGCCATCTACATATTAAAACGAACCATAACTTTATTTATTTATTTATTTATTTATTTGAATATAGCAATACGCAATTCTGACAGCATAAAGGAACTCTACACCCTTCAATTAGCCTAAATACAAATTTTTATGCAATTCGTACCATGAGTTTCCGAGAAATTAATTATTTTAAAACGAGCGTATTTTAGGGGCTGTATCCCAATTGAAGTTCGGTACTCGACTGTTGGCCGAGAGAGCCCCCTTCTTGATCAAGACATATTAAACGCCACTCAAGCAGTCATTGAAGACTGCTAGATTACAGGATAGCATAAGAAATTTGAAAATATCTAGTCAATTCTATCATAGAAGGCCCTTTAAACCATCATTTTGCCGTTTTTTAAGTATAATTTGAAAACTATATTGAAGAAAAGTGTGAAATTTTGGATTTCCACAAAGCAGGGCTTGATAAATCTAAATCCATCAAAAAAATGGCAGGTTGCAATTCATATTTTTTTCGAATATTAATTTCATAATTCATATCATAAAATTATAAAAATTGCAAGTTCAACATATTTTCGTTTGGGTATTTTAGTAATATTGCTACATAAAAAAGTCCTTCCGGCCAGTGCCGGGAGGAAGAGGTAGCTTTCATAATCCTTATTTAAAAAAGCCAACTTATATCATGCAAACACACGAAGCTCAATTTAGTGGAAACCGAATATAGGAGATTCAATACTAATTTTTATCAATATAATGAATGAGAATTTCGCGAAATTAGTCAGCTTTATCCAAGCTGCTTTTCTTTAAAGTAACTTATATTTGGCTGCCAAATTCGGCAATTTCTTAAAGTGCCTGTCATTTTAAGACAACATGGTGGATGAGGCTAAGCAGTGAACTTGGTCGAGACCTTAGTAATTGCTGTGCACATGCTCACTCACATCGGAATCGGTCAATATATAGGAATGCTGTCGCATGCAAAAAATCAGATTTTTCAAAATGTCACCCACAATAGAAATTGAAACTGCTATATCTGAGCCATTTTTTAAGGTAAAGACAAACAAAAAATGCTCCTGAATACCTATATCAAGATCAAATACTTAAGAAAGAAACCTTTTTCAATTTCTAAATTTTTTGCACTTCACTTTAAATATATATATATTTTTTAATTTAATGGCCGCCATTTTGAAACAAGATGGCTGATGAATCTGGCCGGCGAACTTGGTCGAGGTGTTGATGTATACTATCCACATGCCTTCTTACATCGAAATAGGCGAATACGTGTGTTATCGCGTGACAAATACAAGATCGTTTCAAAATGTTAGCCATGCTAGAAATTCAAAGTGCTATAAATCAACCATTTTTTAAGATATCAACAAAAGAACAAATTTTCAGAAACAAAAACTGCTCCGGAATCTTTGTATCAAGGCCAAACACATAAAAAAAAATCTTTTTCATTTTCCAATTTTTTAATACCTCATTTTGAATTTTAAATTTAATTTTTTTTAGATGGCAACCCTTTTGAAACAAGATGGCGAATGAAGCTGGCCAACGAACTCGGCCGAGGCATTGGTATGTACTATGTACAGACTAAGTTACATCCAAATAGGTTCATAAATACGCCTCTTATCGCGTGACAAAAATCAGGTCGTTTTAAAATGTCAGCCACAAGAGAAATTCAAAAAGCTATTACTCAGCCATTTTTTTTAGATATAGACGAAAGAAAAACTGTTCCGGAATCTTTGTATTAAGGTCAAACACATACAAAAAAAAATCTTTTTCATTTTCCAATTTTTTGGTATCTCATTTAATTTTTTTTATTCTTTAATTTTTTTAAATGGCCGCCATTTTGAAACAAGATGGCGGATGAAGCTGGCCAACGAACTCGGTCGAGATATTTGTATGTACTATGTACACACCAAGGTACATCCAAGTCGGTTCATAAATACGCCTGTTATTACGTGAGAAAAATCAGGACGTTTCAAAATGTCAGCCACGCTAGAAATTCAAAAGGCTATAACTCAGCCATTTCTTAAGATATAGACGAAACAAAAACTGCTCCCGAATCTTTTTATCAAGGTCAAACACATAAGAGGAAAATATTTTTTCAATTTTCAATTTTTTGGTACCACATTTCAAATTTAAATTTTTCTTAAAAATTTAAATGGCCGCCATTTTTAAACAAGATGGCGGGTGAAGCTGACCAACGAACCCGGTCGAGACATTGGTATGTACTATGTATAAACGAAGTTACATCCAAATCGGTTCATAAATACGCCTTTTATCGCGTGACAAAATTCAGGACGTTTCAAAATGTCAGCCACGCTAGAAATTCAAAATGCTATAACTCAGCCATTTTTTAAGATATAGACGAAACAAAAACTGCTCCGAAATCTTTGTATAAAGGTCAAATACATAAGGAAAAAATATTTTTCCATTTTCAATTTTTTGGTACCACATTTCAAATTTTAAATTAAAAAAAAAAATTTAAATGGCCGCCATTTTGAAACAAAATGGCGGATGAAGCTGGCCAACGAACTCGGTCGAGAGATTGGTATGTACTATGTACACACCGAATTACATCCAAATCGGTTCATAAATACGCTTTTTATCGCGTGACAAAATTCAGGACGTTTCAAAATGTCAGCCACGCTAGAAATTCAAAATGCTATAACTCAGCCATTTTTTAAGATATGGACGAAACAAAAACTGCTCCGGAATCTTTGTATAAAGGTAAAATACATAAGAAAAAAATATTTTTCCATTTTTAATTTTTTGGTACCACATTTCAAGTTTAAAATTTTTTTAAAAATTTTAAACGGCCGCCATTTTGAAGCAAAACGGCGGATGAAGCTGGCCAACGAACTCGGTCGAGACATTGGTATGTACTATGTACACACCGAATTACATCGAAATCGGTTCATAATTACGGGAGTTACAGTGTGACATAGGTCAGATATATATATATATATATATAAATTTTGAACGGAGGGTGGTTTCGGGGTCTGGGGGTCATGATCGATGAAAATATACCAAAATTTTTTGAAATCGCTTTCCTCCGAACGGCTGCAATAGGTAGCTTTTTTGTAAAGAAAGCTACCTAAAAATTAGCACATTAGGAGTATAATTTCAGTAACTTTCTTCTGCGCTAATTTTTTGAGAAGTAAGTATGGGGTGTTTATTCTTTTTTTTGCACGACTGTACATGTGCATTGTACAAGTTCGATTTAAAAAAAACTATTTAGCACTTTGAGCGAAAAGAAGAGGCTACACCTGCAATTTTCATGACATTAATAGAATCACATAGCTGCCAATTTGTACGATTTTGTCACCTCTAAAATTTAATACAAATTATTGCCATATTTAATCGTTAACAATTGTTAGATTTCGGCAATTGAATTAGGCAAAATTTATATTTCATCTCCTTAGTTGGCACCGATTTGTATAAATCCTGTTTATCCGAGGTGAGCTTGGTCCATATTAACTCGGATAATCGGGACTCTATCTATATTTATATCCAATTTTTCTTTTTTCCATCGGGGGAGACACTTAATTCTGAAAAAGCAGAATTCCTGTTCTCTAGTATTTAACTTAACTTGGGTTTTTGTATGCAAAGATGGAATTTTTAATGGATATTTTGACTCATTTCCTGTTCCTGATATGCTAAAATTATAACAATCGCTTTCGCAGGTGGGTTTCCAATGGCAATACAACAGTTTAATATTTTTAGAATTTATTTATAAATTAATAAATTAATTTAAAGGCATGTTTCTGTTTGCCAGCCACAGATGATAAATTGCCCCATAAGCTTTAGGGTTGCAACTGTTATTGACAATGAAGTTAATTATGAGAGCTTAACTACTCTCGCCAAAATACACCGCAACTGAATGTAAAATTACAAAAACTAAATATTTTGAAAACTAAAAAGTAGGAAATATAAGTATAAAGAAAGGAAAATCATGCGTGCAGCAACAATAGCGAAGCATCAGTTATGAAACACTTTCAAACCTTTGCAGAATAGTGTAAAGAAACCTCCTCTTTTAATAAGGTGAAAGAAGAAATCTAAATAAACGATTTCGAAAACGCTTAATACATTTAAAAACCTAATTTGGCAATTAGAGGTTGTACATCTATAACGTTATCAACATTTTGGTAATTTTAGACCCCTCCCCCTCCTCCCATACGATATCATACGTTATCATTCCTAGAATACCCGCCCTTAATTATATCGTTATCAATGTCTATAAATTTTTTTTATTTTTACAATTATTTTTATTTTTTATACGTTTGCAGTGATATAAAGAAATTAAAATCAGGGGCGTAGCCACAGATTATTTTTTCGGGGGGGGGGGGGGGGGGGAGAATCCGAAAATTTCCCAACTTGAAACAAATTGCTCCAATTTTCGACTAAAATGATATGCACAACGTGTGTAATGATTATAATGATATTTTACTTTTGCATAAAAAATTCCTTTCCAAAGAAAAATTCTGAAACTGAAAACATAAAAATTCTAATTATGGGCTTGTTTACTAAAAAAATAAATACGCTTTTTACTTTCTTCTATCTTTACAAGAAGAAGGTATTGGATTCGTGAAAAAAATCGACTTCCGGTTTTAGACTGATTTATACGTTTTAGTAAGTCCTGAACATGATTCGACTGTTTTTAGAAAATATCTGTCTGTCTATATGTGATACAAATTTTGTGGGCGCTCTAACACAAGAACTAATGCACGAAATTTAATAAAACTTTAGAGATTCACTTATACAGTCAAACCTCATTAACGCGAACACTCAAGGGGAAACTTTTTTTGTTCGTATTAAAAGTAGTTCGTGTTATCGGAACTTAACTACATTACATACAACTGGACGAGGCAATCGGAAACAGTTCGTGTTAACGAGGTTTGACTGTACCTTGATAAAAATTGGTGCTGATTTGTTTTTGGGGTAAATCGTCCAACAGGTGGTACTGCTATGCGGTATTTTTCACGATTTACATGATTTTAGCGATAATTTTATTTCAAAAACTATTGCACGGAATTTGATAAAACGTCATATTCTGTTAAGCCTTGACATAATTTGATGCAGATTAGCTTTTTATGTATATCATATAGCAGGTGACGCTGCTATGCAGCATTTTTCACGATTTTGCGATAGCTGCATCTCAAAAACTAATGCACGGAATTTAGACAATCTTCATATTCTACATAAGTAGCACTTCCACATAAATAGATCCTTATTAGGCTTGGGTCTATACTGTCCAAAGCTATCGTTTTTGTGCACTTTGAGTTTTTGAGTAAGGAATTTCGGTTGCAGACATCTAAGAGGCTGCGTGCCAAAATTGAATGATTTGTTTGAAAAATGCTATGCATCTCCTTTTTAAATGCACACAATTCAACAAATCTATACCTTTAGAGTTTGTTATTATAGGCAAAGAATTGCCATTTAATTTTGGTACTGTGATTGCAAATTTTGAGGCATTAACATGTATGGAGTAGAAGAAAATTTTGGGATTGGCACATCCGACTAGTTTTCAGTTAATATTAATTCTTGTGGTCTTCAAAGAAGCCCACCTGTTAATAACATCGCTTAGTTTAATAAAATTCCCTATTTCACTTTGATATTTTAAAAGCATTAGGCTGTCATGTCTGTCATCCCTCATTGTAGCTTGCAATATATATTTTTTAAATTTTTATTTGACTAAAGATTCTTTCATTAGATGCAACGCCATAAAGATAAGCTGAATGTTAAGGATGAATGTTAAGGTACGAGTATATAGTTTGACGGCGTGACCCAAATAGTCTTTGAATTTCATGGCATGAGTAAAAGGTTTGTTAAGTGAGTTGGGATTTGGTTTATTTCTATTTGACTCTGCAAGTCATGTACAGTCGTGGAAAAAAAAAAAGTAAACAACCCCTACTAATTCCTCAACAAATCATCATAGAAGAAAGTTACTGGTACCGAACGATTGGAAATAAAGTCTACTTTTAAATGATGTATATAAAATTTTCTTAGGGGTCATCTACATATTAAAACGAATCCTAACTTCATTTTTTTCAATGGCAACACCCAATTTTAACGAGATATTTCAAATCTTCGGTTCAAACTATGCCTAGACACCAAATTTCAAGTCATTTGAATGATAAGTTTTTGAATTATAAACATTCAAAATTTAGTGCTTCTAATGTTAAATTATATTTTCATATTTTTATTTATATCTCCCGAAATTATGCTCCTAATGTGCTAATTTTTTTTCTGGTAATAATACTAATATACCCAAACATAAATAAGCTGAATTTGCAATTTTTATAATTTTATGATAAGAATTATGAATTATGAAATTAATATTCGAAAAAATTATGAATTGCAACCCACAATTTTTTTGATGGATTTAGATTTATCAAGTCCTGCTTTATGGAAATTCAAAAATTTCACAATTTTCTTCCAAGTAGTTTTCAAATTATGCTTAAAAAACGGCAAAATGATGGTTTAAGGGGCCGTCTATGATGGAAGTGAGTAGACATTTTGAAATTTATTCTGCCGTACTGTAATCTAACACGCTTCATTGACTCCTTGAGTGGCGCTTAAGGTGCCTTGATCAAGGAAGCGGCTCTCTCAGTTAACAATCCAGTACGGAACTTCAATTTGGATACAGCCCTTAAAATACGCTCGTTTTAAAATAATTAATTTCTCGGAAACTTATGGTACGAATTGCATAAAAATTCGTTTTTAGGCTAATTGAAGGGTGTAGCGTTCATTTATTCTGTCAGAATTGGGTACTGCTATTGAAAAAAACAAAGTTATGGTTCGTTTTAATATGTAGGTGGCCCCCTAAGCAAATTTTATATACATTATTTAAAAGTATACTTTATTTCCAATCGTTCGGTACCAGTAACTTTCTTCTACGATAATTTGTTGAGGAGTTAGTAGGGGGTGTTTACTTTTTTTTTTCCACGACTGTACATCCGGTTTCTCATATCCAGGTGGAAACATTATTAACTTTTCCCTTGTACACTTGTAATTTAAATATGGAATTTATTGCTGTAATATTCTCTTGATATAGGGAACATTGTCATTTAAGCCTATTACTAAATTCCCGAAATTTTCTTGTATTTCTTATAATTCTTTATTGTAAAACTTATGTGTATCAATGTCCATTGCTGTGCTATTATTTTTATCTATTGCCTTTGGTGAAACCGTTTTTCTACGGTGCTTTCGGAACTCAGCTTCTCCAGTCACATCCTAATATTTATAATTGTTTGTGAGCTTGTCTGTAAGAAAATCTTTATTTCTTCAAAATTTTATTCAAGTGCAACGTGTCAGTGTTACAGTGCATGTCGATTTTCTTTAGTTGATGGACTGCTTTCATGGTCATATTTCTGTTTCAAATTAAAATCGTCCATTTTTTACCTTTTTCATCCTCAAATGGATTTTTAGATGCTCCAAAATCTTGCACGAAAACTCTTTTCCTATTATGAAGGGTTTCTTCGTGCTGAGATTTATAGTAACTTTTTAGAACAGCTTTAAGCACAGAACACTGGACTTTTGGTTTAAAATTTTATAAACACATATGAATATAAACGAACAGGACTGATATATATTTCCGCACACAAATAAACGTAAAATGTGACAAATTTATCTAAAGTAACGACTTCTTATATCCGCATTTGCTCATATAACGCTTTTTACTTGACAGCGAAGGGTTAACTAATTTTTGCGGCAAAAAAATCCTGAGAATGAGTAAAATATTGTCCAAAAATCGCAAAATTAGTCAAAAAAGTTGTGAAAACTCATCAAATCTTCTTGCCCATAGTTGTGTTTCAACTAGGTTACCACATTCCTTTCTGTTGTGCTACAAGTGATCTCCAATTTTCAAAAGAAGTTGCAATCCCTTTGGATTAAAATAGCTGGATTCTCTTTTAAGAGGAGAAGGGGAGGTAGGGTGAAATTTTTGAGAAAGGAACAAAGTTTTGGAGGAAATAAAGGAACTGGTTAGTCGAATCTAGGAAAAAAGGTGACCGGAAAAAACGGGACCGGAAAAAATGTGACAGAAAAAACAAGAGCGGAAAAAACGGGACAAGGAAAAAACGAGACCGGAAAAAACGTGACAAGGAAAAAGGGTGACCGGAAAAAACGTGACAAGTAAGTGTTAAATATTGAACTTGTCGATAAATAAATGCTAAAAACTATAGTGAAGTTTTTCCATTGTCAGTTTCTTACAGCGTAGGGGGGGGGGGGGGGGCAGAGTTAATGGGTGAGTTAGACAACTCTAAGATTTGGTCCAAGAAAGTACAATTTTAACATTTCATTAAGAGAAGTTTAGTATGACTTCTACAACGGACAAGTTAGTGCTTTCTACGGAGTGGGGGGGGGGGGGGGGTATTAAGGAAATACAATTTATTGATTCTTTCAATTCGCTATTGATAGTTTATATATGAGCAAAGATGTTTTATAAGGCGGAGGGGGAGGGAAAAAATTACGTACACAGCTTGTAAAGGGAATAAAATAAAGACGAAGAGAGGAGGCATTTTCTTTAGAGGAATTTTTTCATTATCCTGCTATTTAGCTCACAGGCTATCAAAGCCCAAGGGCTAATGTGCACGCAGGTTCTGTATGTATGTATGTATGCACTTACGTCTGTATGTACGTAACGCGATAACTCTTGACAGAAACATCCGATTTGCTTTAATTTTTTTTTCCAGGTTCATTCTGATAAGGCGCTTCCCTGATTAGTTTTGGGGGTTGTTGGTTAGGAGTAAAGGGGGGCTACTATGGGTTTTTCATGCAGAATTATTCGATTTGCTCCAAAATTGGTATACCGATTTATTATGTTAAGGAGCTTCCATGATTAGTTTTGGAGGTTCATTAATTAAGTATACACGGGAGAAAGGGGGTTAGACCCCCTTAATTTAGATAAATGGGTTTTTCATGCAGAGTTATTCGATTTGCACCAAATTTAGTATACCGGTTTATTATGCTAAGGAGCTGCCTTGATTAAATTTGGAGGTTTATTGGTTAAGTATAAAGAGGGGGGCGGGGGCTAGTCCCCCTTAATTTAAATAAATGGGTTTTTTACGCAGAATTTTTCGATTTGCTTCAAGTTTGATATATCGGTTTATTCCGATATGGCGCTGCCTTCATAAGGTTTGAAGATTCGTTGGTTGAATATGAAAGGGGGAAAGTCCCCTCTTCTTAATTTAGATAAATGGATTTTCATGCCGAATTATCCAATTTATTTTATTTTTTTCTATGTTCATTCTGATAAATGGGCGGGGCTGGTATGGACAACAGGGGTAAACTAGTATTAATATATAGGTACTCTTAATATAATTACATAAGTTTTAATATTATAACTAATAGTTATTTATAATTTATTTAATTTTATTAATATTTTGTTTCCTATCAAACAATTAGATCGTTTTAAAGAGAGGGCAATATATTACATACGATTAGATTTGGTAATACTGTTTAACTAACTTTACATGACCTCATGGTTTAAACAAGAGGGAAGCTAGGGGGCGTATACCCTGGGCTACCGGGTAGAAGGGGGAGGCATTAAATTTGGTTCGTCTTCCGGTTCAAAAAACAAATAACGAAATTAAGTTAAAAATGTCATGGAATCAGACAACCGAAAATAAATATATATACATTTAGGCGGTTCTCAAATTCTCTACTCAACAAAGCGAAACTTTGACAAATTTTCCGATTCATTTTTAAACGTAAAGGCCTGGCTAAATATAAAAAAAAAATAAAAATAAAAAATAAATAAATAAATAAATTCTATAGCTTACTAAAAAATATATAATTGAATAAAATTAAAATATTTCAAACTAAATAAATATGGCTATTAAGAAAAAATGTACCCATATTTTGAACTTTAATGAAAAATCATGCTTTCGAAGCATGGGACCCCCCAGGTTAAATACTTAATCCTTCAACAAAGAGAGTGGTTCCTCTTATTATTGATTGACAATCATTCAAAATATTTTGCTTTCTATTTGATTGTAACAGGCGTTTTGCAGATTGTAGTTTTAAAAGAATGATAGACAGGTATTATGTTGACGAAAAATACATTGGAATTTTACAACTCACTTCAATATACATATTTGAAAGTGATAGAAGATAAACCTTAGTTTTCCAGAATGGTTTTTGTTGAATGATATTAATATGACAGACGAATAATGTATAATAAAAGGGTTGTTTCTTCTGTGAAATTTTTACGTGCCACCCATCGTGTTTTATGAGATATTTTCATGTAAATAATAGGTAATGGTGTTGATTTTAGATATTTCACACAATTTGAGATAGCGTATAATGAATAACTTTGAACCGGATTATTGGAACAAATACTCAGTTGTATTTATCCTTTTTAAATATTCCCTGAAGTGCCATATGCTACATTTCTAGAGACCTCACAAGTTTAAAGACTGAATTATTTTTTGCTTAACTATTGCAGATTGATGTATAATAATTTAAGAGATTGGTTCGTTGTGTTTATGACGACCAATTATCAACACGAGGGATATGGGGCCAAAAGGTGGGGGTGCCCTCCTTTGGTGTCTTTCTAATGGAACCTAACCCGTATTTACGCATGGAAATCCATGGTTCGAAGCAAACCACAAAAACTCCGAACGATTGGGCCGACGGGTGCGATTGGGTTCAAACCCAGCACCTCCCGTCTACCAGCTTCGAGAGCAGAACCTCTCGGCCACTGGAGGGGCAATAATTTAAGAACTCACATTGTTTTAACCTTGTTGTAGATTTAGGAAATGTACAAATGTCATGTTCTTACAACAGAATCCCCCCCCCCCCCCCCCAATCTTTCAACATCAATAAAGCTGAAAAGATGCAAAGGCCAAGAAATCATCATTTTAAAAATACTTTTGTTTTGTGCAACCAATAATGCTTTCGAACATGATAGAGTAAAGCGTCTGTAACTCATTCTAAACTGTACTACTATTAATCGATTTATTAAATGAATTTTATAAACAGTTATTTTAATGGTATTTTGAAGAACTGTCGTCACATAAAGGGTTAATGTATTATTTAATTGCTAAGTTTCACATTTTCCGTTTCCACGTTCGCTAATACGATTACGAAATATTTTTTATTCCTATATGTATGAACATTTCCAGAATTTTTTCTCGATCAGTTTCCACAGAATTGATCAGAAATATAAATCTTAATTTTCCCATGCGGTTTTTTTTTCTGCCTACCAAATTAAGTTTAGGTACATAAAGATAAGTGAATACAGTCAAACCTCGTTAACATGAACCTCAAGGGGAATTAAATTTTTGTTCATGTCACCCGTAGTTCATGCTATCAGTATAACAAAAAATCCAGATAACAAATATTGAGGGAAAATACATATAGGGGAGACTGGGGGCTAATGGGACATAGGAGCAAACGGAACAATAGGGTTTTCTTGTAAAATATAACAGTATAATATAATCTTGTAAAATACAACAGTATAATATAATCTTGCAAAATATAACTTTCGAAGAATATGCACCTCAAAAAAAAAAAAAAAAAAAAAAAAAAAAAAATGAAGGGGCGGTTAGCCTCCGCCCCCCCTTATACTTAACCAATGAACCCCCAAATCTAATCAGGGAAGCTCCTTAACATAGTAAACCGGTATACCAAATTTGAAGCAAATCGGATAATACTGCATGAAAAAACCATATCGGTAAATTAAGCTTTATACTTAACTAATGAACCTCCAAATCTAATCAGGAAAGCGCTTTATCAGAATGAACATAGAAAAAAATAAAATAAATTGGGTAATTCTGCATGAAAATCCATTTATCTAAATTAAGAAGAGGGGACTTGCCCCCCTTTCCCCCCTTTTATAAATTTAACCAACGAATCTCCAAACCTAATGAAGGAAGCGCCATATCGGAATAAACCGATATATCAAATTTGAAGCACATCGAAAAATTCTGCATGAAAAACCCATTTATTTAAATTAAGGGGGGACTAGCCCCGCCCCCCCTCTTCATACTTAACCAATAAACCTCCAAATTTAATCAAGGCAGCTCCTTAGCATAACAAACCGGTGTACTAAATTTGGTGCAAATCGAATAACTCTGCATGAAACACCCATTTATCTAAATTAAGGGGGGTCCAGCCCCCTTTCCCCCCTTTATATTTAACTAATGATCCTCCAAAACTAATCATGGAAGCTCCTTAATATAATAAATCGGTATACCAAATTTGGAGCAAATCGAATAATTCTGCATGAAAAACCCATTTATCTAAATTAAGGTGGGGGGAGTAGCCTCCCTTTACTGTTAACCAATAACCTCCAAAACTAATTAGGGAATTGCCTTATCAGAATGAACCTGGAAAAAAAATGAAGCAAATCGGATGTTTCTGTCAAGAGTTATCGCGTTACGTACATAAGACGTAAGTGCATACATACAGAACCTGCGTGCTCATCAGCCCTTGGCCTTTGATAGCCTGCGAGCTAAAAAGCAGTATAATGAAAAAATTCCTCTAAAGAAAATGCCTCCTCTCTTCGTCTTTATTTTATTCCCTTTATAAGCTGTGTACGTAATTTTTCCCTCCCCCTCCGTCCTCCACTGTACCCCAAAATCATTATTGATAAAAGTTTTATAAATATATAAAACATCTTTGCTTATATATAAACTATCAATAGCGAATTGAAAGAATCGATAAATTGTATTTCCTTAATACCCCCCCCCCCCCCCCCTTCTCCGTAGAAAGCACTAACTTGTCCGTTGTAGAAGTCGTACTACACTTCTTAATGAAATGTCAAAATTGTGTTTTCTTGGACCAAATCTTAGAATTGTCTACTCACCCATTAACTCAGTACCTCCCCCCCCCCCCCCAATCTCCTACGTTGTAAAAAGCTGACAGTGGAAAAACTGCACTTTAGTTTTAATTGTTTATTTAAATATGGCCTTCATGTCGTTAAAAAATATATAAGGTTTACTGTGTTTTTAAAACATATATTAAATTCCTTAAAAAACAAACTTCATATTATATTTTCTGTTATGTATACAACTTAATAAATAGAATACTTTCCCGTGATCTTTTATCCGATTTGTTTTTTCCTACGTGCGCTTTTTTCCCGTGATTCCAGTATCTTATAGAAATGTTTATTTTAATTTATTTTGTTTAGTTTAAATGTTTAGAATAACATATCTGGAAATTCGATGATGAAACCAAAAGTTGCAAAAAATTTGACTTCTATCAATTGCTTAATATAACAAAAGAAAAAAAAAAAAATTAACAAACTATGCTAATTTCTAATTTTAGGCATATCTTAACAAAGATATTTATTTATTATTTTTTTTCTTTATTTGTTCTGCTAATATCTGAAAATACTAATGCCACTGATCGGGACATAAAAAATTATAAATTGATAAGTGATTCAGAAAGTCTAAAAAATATTATTATTATTATTATTAATATAATTTTATGTTAATAAACAAAAAATTCAAATAGCGTTAAATAAAATAAAAATAATAAAAATAAAACTTTCCAATCGAATCTATTATAACTAATTTCTTTAAAATTAAAAAAAATAAAATAAATTTTATACGATATTATACATGCGTAAGTCGAAAAACAAGTTGTTATGTAAACGAGCATTCTCGTATGCGAACATTCACAACATTTTTCAATATTTGCATTCTAATTATCAACGGAAAGCATTCTTATTCACATAATGTCCAAATTAAGTAGTAGTGTAAATGTGAATTTTCTTATGCGAATATTCAGGAATTTTTTTTATAATAGCATTCTTAAACATCAACGGAAAATATTGGTATTACCGTTCGCGAATATCAAATATCAAGTAGTGATGTTAATTAGAATTATCGTCAGCGAATTTTCAATTTTTTTCAATATTAGCATTCGTAGACATCGACGAAAAATATTTGGATTCGAGTTCGCGAATCTGCAGTTGAAAGAATCTATAAATTGTATTTCCTTAATCCCCCCCCCCCCCCCCCCCGTTAGAAAGCACCAGCTTGTCCCTTGTAGAAGTCATGTTAAACTTCTCTTAATGAAATGTTAAAATTGTGTTTTCTTGGACCAAATCTTAGAATTATCTAACCCACCCATTAACTCAAACATCAACGGAAAATACTGGTATTACCGTTCGCGAACATCAAATATCAAGTACTGATGTTAATTAGAATTAGCGTAAGCGAATTTTCAAATTTTTTCAATATTAGCATTCGTAGAAATCGACAAAAAATATTTCTATTGACGTTCACGAATGTGAAGTTGAAAGAATCTATAAATTGTATTTCCTTAATCCCCCCCCCCCCCCTCCCGTTAGAAAGCACCAGCTTGTCCCTTGTAGAAGTCATGTTAAACTTCTCTCAATGAAATGTTAAAATTTTGTTTTCTTGGACCAAATCTTAGAATTGTTTAACTCACCCATTAACTGTGCCCCCCCCCCCCCCCCCCCCCCTACGCTGTAAGAAACTGACAGTGGAAAAAACATTAGATTAGTTTTTAACTTTTATTTATCGACAAGTTCAATATTTAACCCTTCCTTGTCACGTTTTTTCCGTGTCCCGTTTTTTCCGTGTCCCGTTTTTTCCGGTCCCGTTTTTTCCTTGTCCCGTTTTTTCCGCTCTTCTTTTTTCTGTCACGTTTTTTCCGGTCCCGTTTTTTCCTGTCACCTTTTTTCCGTTTACCGGTTAGTCAGTTATTGATGGAGAGGAGTAGAGAAATTTAGGTCTGGTAGATGTACAGTATTTTTGTAGAACTGAAAAATACAATGATAGATTGAGTGTGACTGATTTCTTTTTGCATTTCTTTTGATAACTTGTTTACTGTTGCAGTACTCAAAAGAATCAATTTCGTATTTTTTTACTATTACTTTTAAAAAAGAAAATGCCTCAAAAATCTAGAATTTCCCAACTCTAAGCTCAAATTTCCCAACTTCACATATATTGAGGGGGGAGGCTCCCCCCCCCCCCATGGCGACGCCCCTGATTAAAATATGTAGCCATATTATAAGCGCACACACAAAATACAGAGATTAGTGCTTAATGTCTAAAGTTTTGATGCTGCCATCTATCAGTTATTTTAAAACTTAAAATCTGTAAGGAAATTTGTAAAAATATTCGCATATTTGGGAAGAGTTCCGTATCCTGTGCCTCTTGACGCGGTTGCTGAAAAAATCCAAAATAGTTCCAAAATGCGATTTTAACATTTCACCAAATTTTTATTTAAATTATGTTTTATTTTATCTATGTTATATTTTTATTATTTAGATATTATTATATATTATCATATAATTACATATTATATTATTATAACATAATACAACATAATATAATATTATATTATGTACTAGAAGATAGACCGTCAGAATGACGTGTTTGCATTTTTAAAAGAATGATATAGCATTAGAATTATGAAGTAATAAATTTTATCTTCTCTGACTAATAGGGGGGGGGGGGGGTATCGGATGCCTTTTAAGTTAAATTAAATTTTTGCGCACCTAGTGGAGTGCATAAATTCTATAGACCATATACAGGGATACATAAAATTATTTGTAAGCATTAGTGATAATGAGCGTGAATTCCTTAAAGATGTTTTTTCATCTGAGTTATGAATTTTCCAACTCAACTATATTTTGTATACTAAGAGATGTTTGTAGCATATAAATAAAATCATATACATGGATATGCAAAAAACTGGATACATAACCGCCTATGAATAGTAATTCCTGCAAGTTTGATTTCAGAAGTATTAAGAATGCTTTTGCCTGACTTAAAAATCAGCTTAATATGTGGCGTGTGGAAAAACCTGTAGGTAATATGCAGGCTGTGCAAAATAATTGAAGTACGTATCCATCTATTTGTAGAAAATGCTAAAGGCTAATTTTCAATTGTGTTATGCATTTTCTAACAAACAAAATTTTAGCATACTAAGCAGAATATATACAAATCTACAGACCATACGCAGCGCTACACAAAAGAATTTGAGTGCCTTTTCGTCTGTTGTTGAAATATGTTTCTCAAAAGTGTTGTGCGTTTTCTAAAATGTTTACTTGGGTATTTTCTTTACATTATTAAACAGAGTAGTTTTGTTAAGGTTTTCTGGAAGTATTGGAAAGTGCTTCATAATCTATGCTTCAGCATGATTTTTTTTTCTTTTTGTAATTATTTTAAGACTTTGTTTTGGAGCTTTAGCCACCATGAGTGTATTAATAATTAAAATAATGCATTTTTCATAAATTTAAGCATATTTCTAAAAAGATTCATAAAGGATGGGAAATATTGTTTGTTATTTCCAATACTGTATTTGAAATATTGAGTAGTATTTAATACAATGTAGCATTATTATTTAGAGTGAATAAAAGTACTTACGTATAAGAATTAAAGACGAAATGTTTTAATATTGGCCGTTGTAGGTCCCCAAGTTATCTCGCGTCGTCTATTTCGTTTCATTTCACTCAGACAATTAGTTCTTTAGTAAGAAGAGACCCAAGATGTGTATAAGATACAGAAGTATGCAATGCGTAAATATCTCCATACGATTAAATTCGTGATAAAAAAGCATGGGTTCCTCTCACACACACCAAGACACACACCGTAGTGAATCACATAGAGCTCGATTGCAAGAACTCCGCTGAACCAAATTCGACAAAATTCGATGTAAGTACTGTTTACACCACAAGGAAAAGTTAAAAAAAAAAAATGTTAAGATATTTTCTCCCGCGTCAATAGTTGCGTTTTAAGTCATGGGAATTAAAAATTCCATAAAATGTTAGATAATCACAGGATCCTTTCTTTTTGCTCCTATGCCTATTCTTATACTCAAAATCAGTCTAAACTTTCACTTTTGTCCCAAGTGGCAAATAACAGAGGTAATTTTTTCCTATTAAATCTCCAGTAAGATTTCTTATGGTCAAGTTTTGGAAATGTTCGCTATTAAGAGGTAAAAATATTCAAATAATATGTGTGTTGAAAATAGAAAAAGTGCTTGTTAAACAGAGGTGTGCGCTATTCGGGAATATCCGTTAAAGAGGTTTTTCTGTAATGATATTTACAATACGTTTCTTGCGTTTGGCACAATGGATTTCTTACAATCAACCCCTAAATACTACTATAATTATTGCTTGTCCACCAATATATTTCAAAGAATATTAATTTTATTTTATCTGATATTTCAAAATCGGACTTATGGCTGTACTTTTAAAGCTTCAAAATATAGCTAGTTATATAATTATTTTTCTAAAGTATTTTTAATATGCCACACCTTTTTTTTCTACCTGTTGGCCCACAGCATTTTTGAATAAGGAGAAATGAATATTTGTTCCTAAGGGCATCAGCTAAAAAGGGAAAGGTTCACTGACCCCCTTCAGCTACTCAAACAGGAAAAGAAGATATCTTTGATTTCTTCTTTAACGAAATGCGGATCCGAGATGGATCGTTTTCTCACAACAACAGTTCCGAAAATGATGAACTATCCCACAAAATAAAGTGGCTTATTTTTTTTTTTTTTTCCTATTCTCTTTCTTTCTCTCTCTCTCTCTCTGTTTCTGAAATAAAGCTAACAAAAACTGCATCTATAGAATGAATCAAATATCACAACAATTTCTAAAAGAAAATATTTTTTCTCTTATCTCAAGATTACTATGCATTCTAATTTTAGTTCTGCGTGTTTTGTTATTATTATTGTTATACAAATGCAAACACCAACAAAGATTAGTTTTGGTGCTTAGAACCTTTTTTGAAAACAATGCCAACTAGTCTATCATTTTCTATTATTTTCTTGTAAATAATAGGCTACATATTTTATTTAGAACTTGTGAAATTTGGTAAATTCATAGACGAAGAATACGAAGTAAAACCTGTAATTTCCGAGTTGTTGTTTTTGTAAAGTCTGGAAATACAGAGGGTTTTCAGATATGTTTGTAACGATTTTGAAAAAAGAAATATATGAACAATGGTAAAAATTTTACTTTGTAAGAGGTTCAGCCTGATAGTAGTCGCATTAAACTATCATATTTCATCTTGATTTCAAAGATAAAAGAGATTTTCTTAAAATATCGCGGTTGATTTTGTTCCACTCCACGACCACAATCTTTCAAAGTCCATCCAATGTTTTGGGATGCAGGCTATAAAAAGCTTCTTTTAAAAGTCCAAATGCACAGTAAGGGGCTATGCATATATAACGTTATCACTTTAGGGGTGAGGGGGGTCTGCCACATGATATCGTAAGATATCTATCTCTAAAGGGAGGGGGTGTTGCTCTTTGATATCGTTATCATAATTGATCCAACCAAACTTTTCTTTTTTTCAGTAACTTTTTCTTGACATCCAAATACCCTGTTACCTTTACTATTATTGTTATATTTTTATGAAAATACAAAGCTATTAAAGCCACTGAATGCTTATAAAACTATTTCTTCCAATATTTGGAATACCCCATCGTTTGGCATTCCTGTTCTTTTGCTATATGCCTATATAATTCGCTATTAGAGAAATCAGGAGCATTATGTGTTTACCAGCAAAGAAAGACAAAGAATTTTGTCCACTGTTGATAAGTTCTGAATTTAATCTCCCCTCGAGAGGGGGGGGGGGCAAGTGCAAGAAGACAGTATTACTTTTGAATGCATTATTTAACAATAAGCTATTATTAAATACTTTTTAATTGTAACTAACTCTTTTTGATGCTATTTGATATAAATTTGTTTCATGTTTTGATATTTTATTGACTTCTTAAATCCATAAAGTATGGGACTAATAAATGTATAATATGTGTATATCACTGTAAGCGTATAAAAAGAAAGAAAAATAATAAAAAAAAAATTGTAGACATTGATAATGATATCATCAGATGTGTGCGTGTGGTGTAGGGGGGGGGGGGAGTCGACGAATGATAACGTATTATAACGTAAGAGGGCGGAGGGGGCCCAAAATTAGAAAAATGTTGATAGCGTTACATATGTACAACCCCTAATCCCCAGGAGACACGTCGGAGGTCTTCCGTAGAATGCATTTAAATGAAATAACCTCAATTCTGGTTTCATTTCTCATTTTTTCTAAAAACAAATATAGCAAGATACGACTGTGACCTTATCCCTTGTACCTGTTAAATATAAACTTTGATGTTTCTTTCCTTTTTAGGTGCGTTCGTGATTATATAAATACGCAGCACCTACAGTCGTCATCTGTCTGTCCGTCTGTCCTCATATAACAGCACAAAAACTATCCAACTGAGTGGTTTAAAATTTAATACATATAATCGTTGCAGAATTTTATCGAGTCATTTCAAATCTTATGAAAATCGAATCAAAACTACAAAAATATATTAATAAAAGTTTTCTTCATTCTATTAAATCCCATCATACGTAATTAATTGAATGATATCCCATGACAGGTAATGATTTTAGGTTGCTATGGTGATTACGTCCTATTTAAGATGGAGTCCTGTTATTTTCGTGTTACTGAATTTAATATATGTAATCGTAATAAATTTTGTATGCATGCATTTTTGCATAAAAGTGCAACAGCTATTGCACCAAGATCTGAATATTTATAAAACTAGTTATAATATGAACGCAGCTCATTTGAGATGTTTCAGGTACAATTTCCGGCTTTTTTTAATAATCGAATAAGAGTACTTCTTTTCGTAACCTTCGACCCATTGTTTATTTTCCAGCGACATTTTCAAACAAAGAATATTTTAAAGGATACATACGATAATTAAAGCCTATTTCGAATTAATTCCATAATTTCCTTTAAATTTCCTTTCCAAGTTAAAAAAAAAATATATATATACATTCGGTTTGTCTGTCCACGCTCTAACCCCGTAAATAGACTCGGATTTTCATACAACTGATAAACGTTATTTACGGTTACCTAGGCATGTTTGGTATTGTATATGAAGCATGTAGGATTAATAGTTCATTTACAAGGGTACCCAAATGGTATATGGGAAACAATCGTTTGCAGAGTATTTTAATGACATTACGCTAATTCAAATGTATTGAAACTGATATAAATCGCTGAATATTTTACTACAAGATGATTACGATAGAATAGGGCATTCATAGCAATTGTTGTTCATTTACAGGGGCACACAAAATAAATCGATTACAGAACTGTCTTTGAGTAATAATTGCTTGAAGTGCGTTATCAATTTCGGCATGCGCTTTTAAATTTAACTATTTCAATTTAATTATTTCTTTGCATTTTACTAGTTGTATCTAAATTCTATACCTCATATACAGCGCTGCACAAAAGAATTCCCGCGCCTCCTTTCCGCGTTTCTCCTTATTAGTGGAAATTGCTGAGAGGGAAATTTCAACTAAAGTATATATGTATTTCTTAACTGAACTAAATTTTAGCATGCATGTAGTTAATAGGTACAAATTTATATATCCTATACAGGGCTGCTCAAAGAATTAGAATAATTTTCCGGTTGTAGATAGGAGCAGCTGAAATTGGGTTTTCAAGTGTGTTATACGTTTCCATATGGTTGGACATAATATTTTAACTTATTAAACGGTGCAGTGATGTTAAATTATTCTAAATATCTTGCAAAGTGTTTTATAATCTATACTTAAAACATGATTTTTTTTTTTTTTTAAAGATTTAAATAATAGGGAAAGTCAAAATCGTTACAAAAATGTGTGAACACTCTCTGCAGATTCTTAAGAAATAGCCAAAAGTTACGAACTTTAAATCACAGTAAATTTTTTACAGCACACTAGTGTGTCACACCACGTTGATTAAAAATCGCTACACTAGAATATTTACTACTCTTTCAAGTTTTTAAAAAAATTATTATTGTATTATCCTAACAGATAAATGGAAAGATTTTACCAAAAATTATAATACTGTATCGAATAAAACTAAACAGATATTCGTAGCATTCAAATTTGATTTTAATGTTAAATAAGTTTTTATGAAGTAAACAAATCTTTCACAGTTTATGAGTCGAAATAACATAATTTATAAAATATGCTATCTCCGAGTTAATTAGGGCAAAGTTTGCAAGTGCTGACTTGCCAAATCTCCTGATTTTGGTAAGATATTCTGCTTTTCTCATTCTCTTCTTTACGCGTACTTTTCTCTTTGACATCTTCACCGTGTAATTTTTTTTTTTAATTCTGTCATTTTATTCTCAAATGCAGCGCCAATGATTGGTAAAAACGGCAAATCAAATTTATAGTTCTCCTTAAAAAGAGTCTTAAATACTTTAAATGTTGCATGTAGATGACGTATAATTTTTCCTCAATACTTACTATAAAACAGCTACCAGTTTTCATCCTTCTCTGGGGGTCACCTGTGGATAGTCAAATTCGAAAGTGGATCCACATATATAGCTAAATTTACAAACTCAAGTAAAATATTTGGTCATTTTTACACAATAAAAAGTAAGGTACACCTATAATATTCAGCGCAAAAAGCATAGGGATAATATTCCTTAATCGGGTCCTCAGCCAAGCTTGAATGACAAAATCAGCCAAAATGAGCGATTCTGGAAACAGCGTGATGCAAGGGTATGTGAGAGTTACAATGAATGGTCACAATAATGGAGTTTATTACACGTCAGACAACGCTTACTAAAATATGCAAATTTGCTATGGACCCGATTATGAAGCTTTCCACAAACATATAATAGCAGAGCTTCTTGTTGAGTAATCAAAGCCGAAATTAAATCAGCACGTTTTTTAACTGACTTCAAAAAAAAAAAAAAAGGAGGAGGTCATCAATTCGACGCGTATGTATGTTTTTGTGTGTGTGTGTGTGTGTGTGTGTGTGTGTGTGTGTGTGTTCATCGATTGCTCCGGAAATTTTTGTCCGATTTATGTGATTTTTGTTTTAATTGAAAGAGGATACTCTCGAATTGGTACCACTTCCATTTTCATCGAAATTGGTTCAGTAGTTTTTTAGTAATTCAATAAAAACTAATAAAATGAAGGATTTCTTGCAAATTATCTTTCATTCAGAAAACAACTTGCATACAATCCGTACAGTTCCATCTAATAGATGCTGAAATCACGAAAATCTTGAAAAATAACTTGTAGTTTCTCAGCGCCAAATGGTGGACGACACATATCAAAATATAAGTGCTGGAAAATTTTTTAGGACCACCAACAAAAGCAGTAAAACATTATTGTTCATTTATATGGGCACACAAAATAATTCGGTTACAGTATTCTCTATTAACAATAATTGCTGGAAGTGCATTTTCACTTGTGGAACCCATTTTCAAATTAGGCTATTTATTTATTTATTTTTTTTTTTTTATTTTGTTTTTTATTTATTTATTTATTTATTTATTTATTTATTTATTTATTTTTGCATATTACTTGCTGTGTATAAATTCCATTGATCATATACAGGTTGCACAAAATTTCTCATATACATTTCCGTTTACTGAAGAAAATTGCTGAACGGGAATTTTCAACTGTGCTATGCGTTTAGTTGAACTAACTTTTAGCATACTATCTAGTATACATACAATTCTAAATCAGATACAGGGCTGAAAAAAAAATTGGTTTTTTTTCCCGACTATTGATGGTAATTGCAGAAATTCTATTTTCAAATGCGTTAAACGTTTTCCAAATAGTTTATTTATACATCGTCTTTCATCTTAGAAACTGCAATTTTTTTTTACCGTATTTGGG
Source organism: Maratus speciosus (assembly GCA_963932465.1). Lineage (NCBI taxonomy): Eukaryota > Metazoa > Arthropoda > Arachnida > Araneae > Salticidae > Maratus > Maratus speciosus. Next base: position 88,289,870 of record OZ010786.1, on the reverse strand, counting down.
AAATGTTGGAAAATGTTTCCTATTCTATGCTCGGAGCACGGTTTTACATACTTCATTTTTAAGTTTAAGCTTGGTTATATCCTTTCTGAAGATTCTAGAAAATTTTCAAAAATGTTGGGTAACAATGAGTTTAGATTAAATTTAAGAACGTCTTTATTTAGAACGCTTCTTTTGCAATTTTTCACATTAAAAGGTTGAGGGAGAAAAAAGAACCGCTTAGTGTTTTCAGCATCACTTGCGTGAGAAAGTTTTCATTTCACTAGCAGCAGCAATAGACGATAATGGAAAGTTTGAGAAAGGGGTCATCACATGGCCAGTCTGAGCCAGACATGTGTAAAAGCGAAAAGACCCATTTGTGTCACACCTCGAAGCTATAGCCGTTGCTCTTACTATCTTTGCGAAGGAAGTAAAAAACTTAAATAAACAGAAGTTGATGCATCTCATAGAACCATCTAGAAATGATCAGATCTAAAAGTAGATCAAGTTGGCCCCTGAAGCAAATCAGGCATGCCAGGTTCAAGTTTGCCGATACGGGGTAATATTTTTAATTGCGTAGAGATCTTTAACTAGGGGGGGGGGGGGTAAATCATAGCGTTAACAGTTAGAGGCTGTAAAGATTTTATTTTTATCAATTTAGGCCAGAAAACGGAACATCGTTTTTGAAATTTTTTGCTGTTTGATGAAACGATTCGACACCATTCCTTTTGTCAACGTTAAAAGATAGTGTTAACATCACTTTCCGTAATCTCAGGAGAACCGGATTTAAGTTATGAAGAGAAAATCAACACCCAGTTTTTGTCTTTCTCTCATTTTTTTAAACCGAACCTAAAAGATAAGGAAAAAATATAAGTTATAACCCGCTTTCAATATTATAGAGAATTAAACTAACTTAAACTGCTTACAAAATTGTTAGCTTATTTTAAGAGTAATTCATTAATTAAGTCACACTTCAAGAAGATAGGGGAGCAAAGTGTGACAGTGTGACAGGGGGCAAGCATGGGTTAACACATTGTAACGTCACATATATTTATCTACTATATATGTAAAATGCAAATGGAAATTTCGTTCCGATTGCTTATAATTTGAATTCTACTTGGCAGATTTTGATGAGACTTGCACTGATAGATAATTTTTCAAGGATGGTTTTAGTATATTGCATATCGTTCTCTGTTGCTGTTTTGTAGAACTATGGTGGAAAGTTCTATAATTAGGTAAATTCAGTTATGAAAGATTAACCTTTTAAAAAAAGTTCTATTAGACGGATTTTGATGGGGCCTACATTGTTAGACTAATTTTTATGTTTTGTAATATTTTAAGTATTAAATCGCTACAAGATAAACCAAGCAGTATTGAGTATCAATATTACGAATGCAAGTGGCACCAGCTGACATGCAGACTGCAAATGTGGAGAGTAAGCCTTTCTCTGTAGAAGTTTTTCCCTGACCTGTCTTCTTCCTTTCAAAGAAAATACTTTTGGGTAGTGTTTTGTTATGAAAAAGGAATAAAAAATAGTTTCCGGTCAGAGTAGCTATCTGGCCATTTTGCCCGATCTCTTTGTGTCCACTTTCCCCGGAATGACGCTATTACAAAAACTGTGGCCTAGCATCTAATCTACATGACTCAGCCTTTTCAAACACATATCATTTAAAAGGTTATTTCACACTGTTCAAACAGCATAAGAACAAATAATTATAGCACTACATATTATTTAGCTATAATCAAGAGATTGAGCCACTTGCCAAAAGTAAAAAATGCGAACAAACAATAAAATGAGTTCTAGAAAAATGTAGCCTTCCGCTTCAAAATCGCAGGCAATGCTACCAGCATCTGTGACGACTATTCTCCTAGTTCATGCATGGAGGGGGCACTATACAGCGGAAAAAGCTCAAATGGCCACTTTACCCGTCCTTCCCCTACCCTACGATATACCCGGAATATTTATCTAACTAACAGTGTAAGTGCCATCAGAATCCATTCAACAGAACTCAGCTTCACACTACAGCTTCATAACTGAAGTTTGGTTATACAGAGTGTCCTAAAAGTCCCCGTATTGACAACGTATGTATTTATTATTCACAAAAGATCAAATATTAAAACGATTACTTTTATGCTAATGATAAAAAGCACTTTTAATATCACGTAGGAAAAAAATACTGAACTTACATTTATAATAAATGTTCAAAATATCCAACGTTTTCTAGTGGGCAAAGCTGAACTTTTTTTGCGCAGTTTTGTAGAAACGCGTTTTAACACGCTGGGAGTGATTTCTTGTATCCTTTGAATAATGGCAATTTTCAGATCATCTATTGTTTGAGGATTATTTGCATGAACTTTTTTCTTTAAATATCCCCACAGGAAAAGTCCGGGATACTCAGATCAGGGAATCGAGTTGGCAAAAGATTTTTTGAAATGAGTCAATTGCCAAAAAAATTCTTCAAGCATGTCCATGGTTTCATCACTGCTATGGATTGTTGCACCATCTTGTTGGAACAAAGAATTTCGTTCATTCACTTCTAACAATACAATAAATTGCTAGATAAGTTCCCTGTATACAAAACTATCAACAGTTGATTCGAAAAACAAAGGTCCAACTATCCTTTTGTGCATGATACAGCACACCGTACACAGAATGCTAAAGATTGGTGTAACAACTTTCGGCATTCCACTCCTGTGCTTGTCTTCTACCGAACCTGTATTACGAAATCGTCGAACGAGCCGATATAACGTATCTTTACTTGGTATTGCATCATTTGGATATTTATTTCACCAAACATCTTTACACCATTCAAACGATATACATTCAAAATAAGTTCCGAGCAGCGCAATTCTCTGAATGTGCGATAGATTAATTTCACTATGAAGAACATAATAACTTAAAAATTATGTTTTAAAAACAAATACATTATGCTAAAATGTACACTCATTAAAATACAAACAACATCAACGTTTCATTTCGCATCTGTGAACGTCTTCAGGATGTCATGATACACAAGTCTAAAATATTAAAACTGGATGCAAACGTCTCAGAGTCCTGCAGGAAACTTAACTGGAGCGCGTACCAAACGTCATTAAGTTGCCAAGGCAAGTGTAAACCATCCTAGCGACAGAAAAGGGGGGGGGGAGAGGAGCTAAATTGAACTGACTTCAAAAATGGTTTACAACATATTATGAGATATTTTACAAATATATGCAGAATAACATAGAACATTATTTTCGCACCAATTAAGTGCGAAAAGAAACAAATGACAAAAACTCAAGAATTGATACATTGATAAGCAGACGATAAAATTCAATATTTAAAAAAAAAAATCGCGGACAATGAGTTCTTTAAGTTGGAGTACGGAAACTTTTAGGACACACTGTATAATGGTCAACGGGAAGAAACTATTCGCAGTGAATTTTAATTATGTTGCAATATTTTAAAAATGATGTAATTGGCATACATTGCTGAAGTTTACTAGATGCTTGCATTATAAAACGATGTGCATCACATTTATCGCTCATTTCAGGGCCGAAACTAGCCTTTTTTGCACCCGGGGCAAACATGGATTTTGCTCCCACTCCTTCTTCCGCAAAGTATATTTACAAAGAGTATTTTACTAATTTTCTAATAGCCGACTTATTTTGAAATTTAAAATATGTAATCATAAAATATGTAATACTGAACTACGTAATCTACAATCGCGGATCCAAGGGGGAGGTCACGGGGGTCATGACCCCCCCCCCCCTCTCTCTGAACACCAACAAAAATATTCTAAAGATCACTATTTTAAAAATGAAATATACAACAGAGTCGCGATTTTCCGAGTCCCGCTTAAGCGAGCTTCCGCTTTAACAGAGTTATTTTCTTCTGATGGACTGATGGCTTATATTATTATGAAACAGCCATTGCAAATAAAGTGTTAAGTGAAGATGAAAGAGCATTCGTAAAAAGTTAGAACTCTGATTTTCTGGTCAGAATGGAGAAAAAAAATCTTCTTTTTTTTCAGCGCTCTTTAGATGGAGACTAGGAGCATTTTTTTTTCTTAATTTTTTATTAATAATGATTATCTGAAGAAGCTAAAAATATTAAAGTGCTTCTTAAATATTTTATGCTTCAGTAACTATTTATTTTTCCTTTTATTTCCTATTATTGTATAAGTAAAAAAAGTTTCCACTTAAATTTAACCGTTTGTCCAAAATTTTAAGTTTTTTTGAAACTCGGGAATAAATTGGAAGTTGCTTTGTGTGCTTTAACAGTGCAACGAGGCACCTTTGAAGTGAATTACCGAGCATTAACCTCCGCACCTTCTTATACTTGACATAAATGTAGTAAAATTTTATTTTACACATGTTAATGACTAATTAAACGGGGAAAAAAGCGATATTACAATTTTTTTAATTGTGAGATATGATAATGTTGCGAAAACGCAACGACGCGTCATTTCAAATCAGTTGCGTTTCGGCCACATGAAAACTTTTAAAACTATGTAGCGGTACATTACACTTACTACGCTACACATAGTTAGCTATAATATCCGTATCTCAAATTGCTGAATTTTATTTCATTCTTTAAGTGCATCTATGAACACAATCCGAAATTTATAGATAAAAAATTTCAGATCATTCTGTACTATTTCATTCATATTTCTAATTTTTAACACTTTCCAACAAAGTTGAAAAGTTTTTATGACTTTGGTTTGTCTGTCCGCGCTCTAACTCCTGTAAATATACTCGGATTCTCCTGAAACTTTTTGGAGGTTATTGACGTTTACCATAGCACGTTCCCTATTTCAAATGAAGTTTGTAGCGTGTTTAGTTCATTTACAGGGATAGTCAAAATTTTCCCGTTACATTAGGGCCTATGGGAAGAAATCGTTTAAAAGGATTTTTAATGATGTTACACGCATCCAAACATAACAAAATTGATATGCATTTATGAAGTGCATTAAAAGATGCATTCTGTACAATATGCGGTGCAAAGAATAGTTATTATTCTTTTACAGGGCCACACAAAAGAATTCCGTTGCATAATGATATAGGGAGGAAGGGGGGAATTGTTTGCGGCGTATTTTAATTATGTTACACTATTTTACATACAATGAAATTGATATACCTCGCTGAGGTTTACTATAAGTTATTTCATGTATATTACGAAGTGCATAGCATTTACAGGGACACACAAAAGTTTTCAGATAGTATATTGTATCAGAAGTACTGTACATTAGCGGTGATTGCTGGAAATGCATTTTTAATTATGATATGCGCTTTTATGTTTCACTATATTTATGCATACTATATGGTACGTATAAATGCTATTATTCATATACAGAGCTACACAAAATAATTCGTAAGGGTTACTGGGTATGAGAGAAAATTAGTTAAATGTGGGTTTTAAATGAGTTATGCATTTTTACGCTGAACCGCATTTCGTTTATTAAAAAAAGTTTGTAGAACATAGATAAAATGATATACGTAAAGAATTGGATGCAAATCGTCTATGGATGATAATTTCTGGAAATGTGGTTTCAGTAGTTTTAAGTGTGTTTTAGTTTGAACTAAATTTTAGCTAAATAGTGGCGTGTAATAAGGGTACTAGATAAACTACAGGGCTGTACAAAAGTATTCAAGTATTTTTTCAATTAATTGTATAAATTGCTGAAAGAGAAATTTCAACCTTTTATACGTTTTCTTGGTAAACTAAATTTTCCCATTATATAGTATATATATCAACATACAGATCAAATACAGGGTTGTTCAAAAGAATTGGAATACATATTTGGCTATGGGCGGTAACTACTGAAATCAGATTTTTAAATGTTTACTTAGCTATCTTATTTACCTTATTTCCCTAAATAACGAAGTTTCATTAAAACTTTCAAGGAGTGTTGGAAAGTGTTTCATAATGTATGCTGTACGCATGATTTTTCTTACTTGTTTATAACTCGATTCAACCAACTATTGTTTTCCTTGAAAACAAAATACATATGTGCAATATGTGATAGTAAATTTGTTGAAAAAATATCCACAATAAAAAAAATAAAAAAAATCATAATGTTGCGAAAACGCAACGTCAGTCTTTAATGGCTTAAAAACATCCAATATGGAACTACGCTATATGGCTATTAATGATCAGACACTTTCAATTTTAGACATTTTGCCGAAAATTTAAAGATATATTTGACGGATTTTTCTGGAATTTCAGGATTATGAAGATTATGTTCTACTTCATATTTATCAATGGCGGTTTGATCAGAAAGACAATTAGAGGGCCAACAAAAAATCAAAGAAAAATAATAATGTTTGGGATCACCCTGTAAAATAAAATGCACGAAATGATATATCGCTATAGCTTACGAATATATGGATATTGTACAATGTATGTATTCATTTGTGGAAGAATAGAACGTATATTCATGGAGATATATCGATTTTTTTTTAAGTTAAAAAAAAATTGCATGTTTTCTGTTTATATCATGCAGGCCCTTTTTTTACCAAATTTAACGCCAGTTTCAGAAAATTTGACAAAATGTAGTAGAAATAATATGGTGTAACAGGAATTTAAATATATTAAATATTTGATGAAATATGAACAGTTGAATGAAATACTTTTTTTAATTATTTGATAGTCATCTCTATATGGACTCATAGAAAAAAAAACAGTCAAATATCGTGAAAATTCAGAAAGATATCGGCAATAGACTGAGCTGATTTTTTGTTGTTCTCTAAAAACAGCTAAATGATAAGGGGTTTTCCATAAATTGTCCTTTTAATTTTTACTTTTTTTTAATTTTCATTTTTATGGATGCTTTAGATCTTCTTGGAAAATCACCAAAACGAGGCTATTCCAAGGAAAAAAAGAAGTATTAATATCTAAGCATTTTTTCTAAATCTACTCGTTGGCATTCATTAAATACAAACTCCTTTGCTAAAAGCCAGTTAATAAAAAATGACAATTTGTGGAAAATCCCTTATTTTTCAGCAGCTTTTAGAAAGCAACTAAAACTTCGGTCACTATATTGCAGATATCTTTCTGAATTTTCACGATATTTGATTGGCTTTTTTTTTTATAAAGTTGCTCCATAGAGTTGATTATCAAATCATAGGGAAAAAAATATCGTGCGCGCATGCGCAGATAAAAAGTATTTCATTCAACTGCTCATATTATATCAAATATTTAATATATTTAAATTCTAATTACGGCATATTATATTTCTACTACATTTTGCCAAATTATTTGAAACTGGCGTTCAATTTGGCAAAAAAACCCTGCATGATATAAACAAAAATCATGCAAAAAGTTTTTGAACTTAAAGTAAAAAAAATCGATATAGCTCCATAAATATAAGTTCTATTCGTCTTCAAATGAATACATATATTGTATAATATCCATTTATTCGTAAGCTATAGCGATAGATCATTTCGTGCATTTTATTTTACAGGGTGATCCCAAACATTACTATTTTTCTTTGATTTTTTGTTGACCCCGTAATTGTCCTTCTGATCAAATCGTTATTTATAAATATGAAGTCGAACATATTCTTCATAATCCTGACGTTCCAGAAAAATCCGACGAATATATCTTTAAATATTCGACAAAATGTCTAAAATTGAAAGTGTCAGATCATCAATGGCCATATAGTGAATAGTAGATAATACGAACCTAGCACATACTATCAATTAATCTGCTTCTTACCTCCTACCCGCAAGTCGGTGTGGTGTAAAAAGCTATTACCAGATAATTATTTCCGAGGTACAATTCTCCGAATTCCCCTCAGTAACGTTAAGTCTACGGGCATTTGATGCATTCCTATATTTAAAATACCTCCTCAGGACATTAATATTTTTTATCTCTGTTTTTTGTGTGCTCTTCTTAAAATATGTCTCATTTTTCCTTAGTTAGAAATATTTTGAGAACTAAGAAAAAAAGAGACATCCTTTAAGAAGAGTTCACAGAAAACAGAAGTTAAAAATACTATTAATTTCCCGAGGAGATATTACTTTCTTCTATCTTTAATAGAAGAAAGTATTGTAATCGAAATTTTTTCTACTTCCGTTTTTCGACGGATTTACACGTTTTAGGGTCAGAGATCACAAAAAACATGTTTATACAAAATGTCTGTCTGTCTGTCTGCCCGTCTGTCCGTGTGTCCGTATGTCCGTGTGTCGCCACTGTACCATCAAAAATTGTATGCAGTTATGATTAGAATTGAACCAATTTTTTTTAAAGTTTTTGGCTATGGCAAGCAGGTCCTACATTAATTTGGAAAATTTTCGCCAGTAGAGGGCGCTGTAACAGTGATTTTTGTGCCTTTTGAATATTGTACCATTGAAAAGTGTATGAAGTTATGCATAGAATTGAACCAAATTTTTTGTGTATGTTTTTGGGAATAGCAAGAAGGTCCTCCCTGAATTTGGAAAAATTCCGCCGGAAGGGGGAGCTGTAATAGCGATTTTTGTGCAATTTTCAATATTGTTCCATCGAAAAGTGTATGAAGTTATGCCTAATTCTAATAAAAATACTAATAAAACTAATTATAATGAAATATTGACATGAGATAGAAGAAAGTTTTGGGATTGGTACATCCAACTAGTTTTAATTATAAAAATGCATCGAATGCCCGTAGACTTAACACTACCGAGGGGAATTCGATAATTGAGTGACAAGCAGCCTTAAGATCATAGAGCGGAAAACTGCACTTAAAAAAAATAATAATTTTCTTAGATTAAACGGCATTGTAAATTTTGCTGAAGATAAAAAAAAAAAGAAAAAAGTCGTGAAAATTTGCAGTCGACTGAAAACAGAAAACGTTTAATAAATCTAATTATCAAGTCTATTCACGTAATTTATACTTCACTGATGCATCTTAATTTTATTCTTGCATGAGTAGTAACAGTCCATTTTTATCACCTTTGTTAGACAAGCTGAGTGAACGTAATTAACTTTTTTAACTATACTCCAAAAACAAATCCTCCGGCTATAAGAAAACATCCTGACACACTTTTTACACGAGTCCACTAACAATATACGTGTCGGCCGTATCTGTTAAATAATTGTCCTTTATTTATCAAATTATACAATTATGTGGGGTCGACAAACTGAATTTGACAGAGACTGTCTCAACGAATTATCAGCTGTTACGTATCTGACAGCTGATTATTTTCCCAACACGCTTCGACTATACCTGTAAAAAAAATCCGCATATATATGTGTGATTTTATGTAAAATTTCTGTCTTTTAACAAAAAATTTCTATTGTGGTTATAGTAAATTTTCCCGGAATAAAAGAAAAATTGTCTTTTTATTCTTGCTTGTTGGATGTTAAATACAGAAATGATCCTTCTAAGACAAACAAATACGCTAGTGTGCAAAACTTAAGAACAGTCACAAGATGTTAATTTCTGAACACGTGTTACTCAAAAGAAAATTCTATAAACTCAAGTGTAAAAATGTTAAAAACAGAAAAGATCCTTCTAAGACAAACAGGTACACTAGGGTATAAAACTTAAGCAACAATCGCAAAGTAAATTTTTGAATACGTGAACACTTAAAAGAAAATTCTACAAATATCAAGTGTAAAAATGTTAGAAACAGAAATGATCCTTCTAAGACAAACAAATACTCTAGTTTATAAAACCTAAGCAATAATCACAAGATGGTAATTTCTGCACACGTGAATACTCAAAAGAAAAATTTGTAAACATCAAGTGTAAAAATGTTAAAAAACAGAAATGATCCTTCTAAGACAAACAAATACACTAATGTATAAAACCTAAGCGACAATCACAAAAGATGTTAATTTCTAAACACGTGCATACTCAAAAGAAAATTCTATAAACATCAAAGCATCTCGAAAGATTGACTTTTGATTTCGATAAATCTGATTTGATCTCAAAAGCAAAACACCGCAAGGTAAAATTCTTATTATGATTTTTATTCTGATCGAGAATTTATAAACATCAAGTGTAAAAATGTTAAAAACAGAAATAATCCTTGATCCTTCTAACACAAACAAATACACTAGTGTATAAAACCTAAGCAACAATCACAAAATGTCAATTTATGAACACGTGCATACTCAAAAGAAAGTTCTATAAATATCAAGTGTAAAAACGCTAAAAACAAAAATTATCCTTCTAAGACAAACAAATACACTAGTATATAAAACCTAAGCAGCAGTCACAGGATGTTAATTTCTGAACACGGGAATACTCAAAAGAAAATTCTATAAACATCAAGTGTAAAAATGTGAAAAACAGAAATGATCCTTCTAAAACAAACAAATATAGTGTATAAAACTTACACAACAACTACAAGATGTTAATTTCTAAACACGTGAATGCTGAAAAGAAAATTCTATAAACATCGAGTGTAGAAAATAGGTACTACTACACTAATAGCACAGGCAGTTGATGTAAACTCTCCTTGACGTCACAAGTGTCACAGTCATTAAGATGAACTGAAATGAGATTCCTTTTATTCGTCTCATTCTTATTCTTATTTGCTCACTGCACTGAGAAGTAACTATGATTGCTGCGTTGTGACGAGTCACCTGATGACATTAGAATAAAGTTACCTTGTGACTCTCATGTGCCCGTCATTTGGAGACTACATTGTAAAGTCATCATCATAGCTGTTTTGTAACGATTTCCCAAGTAGCTAAAAATGAAATCATCTAGTGACGTTTCACAAAGGAGAACAATAGCGACTTCATAGTAGCGATTCGGCCACTTAAAACTCATCATAATGCAACGGTCACGACGACTTCAAAATTGAGTCTTCAAATGACGGTCACTTGCGAATCACAAGATAACTTGATTGTAATGTCACCTGATGACCCGTCACAACGCAACAGTCGCAGTCACATCTCAGTGAAGCCACCGTATGACGATAAATTGAGATTGGTAATATGAGACGAATGACGGATCTCATATTTTGTTTCACCGCAGTGACTGTGACACTTATGATAAAGTGTGACGTGACGGAGAAGTCACATCGTCTAGCTGTTCTGTAGGGATAATACCTGTTTGAATTGCATTATTTTCTTTTGAGTACTCGCGTGCTCGAAAATTAACGTTTTATTATTCTTGTTTTAGTTTTGCACAACAGTGTAGAACTGTACTATTTAGATTAAGAAAAAAACGGAAAAAAATCACGTTAAATTTTCGTAATTGATGTTTTAACCCATAATCAATTTGATGAGGTCATGTGATAAGATTAATTTTGAAAACCGGATTGTGATGTGCAAAATACCATTTACCCAAAGTTTCCCCAAAAGCTGTGTTTAAACTCTAGATTAGAATAATAAATAAGTGAATAATTTTCGAATTGTGTAACACCCGTTTTCTTTTGAAACTGGTTAAAAATAAATTTTACTTTTGAATATGACGAATGCACGGGCGAAAAATGCTCATTCCTCGTCACAATATTATCAATCAAATGTTTAAAATTGATCTCGGAAGCAATACATCCCAAGATAAATTCCTGTTAATGTGGTATTTTTTATATTTTCTTTCAAATTATGAAACTGTTAAAGAATTGTCCTTTATTAATCAAATTATACATATATGTGGGGTCGACACACTGAATTTGACAAAGACTCTCTCGACGAATTATCAGACGTTATGTATCTCACAGCTGATTGTTTTCCTACGTCATGGTGGGTAACATCAATTTTGAAAACTGGATTGCAATATGCAAAATACAAATTGCTCAAACCTTTCCCAAAACCTGTATATAGATACTCGAATGAAAGAAAAGCGTATGGTTGTCGAATTGTGTAACAACGCTTCTCTTTTGAAACTGGTTAAAAATCAATTTTACTTTTAAATATGATGAATGTACTGACGAAAATTAATCATTACTCCTCACATATTATCATCAAATGTTTTAATTGATCTCGAAAGCAATACATCCCAAGGTAAAATTCTGATTATTTTTTATTTTCTTTCATATATGAAAACTCATTGATAACCAGTTTGTTCTTCAGGACTATTGATATTACCATAGTCGTGACAAGCATTGATAATAAGTAGATCAATGTGTGTACTATTAAGTTTTACTTACCGGTGATATGTTTCGTAAAATGCAGTATCTTCTATATGGGTTATTCTTACGAAATTGTACAAAATAGCAAGATAAAAACTATTTTATAAAAGAACGTAAAAAAATCTTAACAATTTTATCGATGTTTTCATTTATGCTTAATACTTGTAAATAAATTTATGTTAGTGATCAAGTTTTCTATTTTATTTTCCATAAGTTTTTGGTTTTTTTAATTCTGAACACGGAGACCATCGTAAGGGACATTTTCATTTTAAAAATTTAAATGAAGACATAAGTGAAAAATTAGTGGGTGGTGGTAAGATTATTGCATTCAGAAAAACGTAAATATACCCTATGCTCTCATAAATCCCTTTTCCATTTCTCCATCCAACTAAATCTTTGTACATCAATAGAGTTAACCATGAATAAAACTAAATTACTTAATAAGGATTTGTGATCGTATTTTCGCTTATACGAATCTTGTATTGGAGAAATAAATCCTCAAATAGCATCTAAATGCTCACCTGAATTAACTTTTTTGTTAAATGTTTATAAGAGAATTTAATTAGCAAACATATATGATTCAGACATTTATATACTTGCGCTGTGTATTTTTGGCTCGTCAAGGTTCCTTATGAAGTTGTTAACCTATCAACGCCGTTTTCTGCTACTATTAAAATGAAATCACACATAATGCCATTGATTACATCATTTTTTGAGTAAATTACAAAGTAGAATTTATTTACAAAACACATATAAATAAACACAAAATACAAAAATTGATTACTATTTTCATACATAAATGTTTAGCCCAAGGCTAACTAGTTTTATGTAATGTTAGCAGTTTGATCTCACAACACTACATATTATGACAAATAATAATGTTAACCTTCATTTCCGAATATGGCATATATAAGTTGCTGCAAATCTTTCTTTTATTTTTCTTATTTTGAAAATATTTTTCTTTGATTTACTTTTCTTTATTATGTTAATCAACATATTTTACTTAATTCATATCATTTTTGCAAGTATACAAAAATATAAGTCCAACTCGATCCATGACGTGCAAGGGTCTAACCTCAATCAACATACATTTTAAGTTCAAAAGGCAGATTGGGGAATATAAAAATTTACACATTTTTCAAGTATAAGGATTGCCAAGGATGTTCGGCGGTAATATCCATAGTATTGAAGAACACTATCACACCCGGACATAAACCAAAAATGTAAGAGACTCCAGAGAGTTTTCTGTACTGTATCAGCATTTTTTACATACTGATTTTTTAGAAAAGAAAAAAAAAAATCTAATATTTTCTTAAAGATAATGTGTTTCTTACAGTTTTTAATATATTTTTCTTTCTGACTACTCGGAACGAGTTTTTTACTACCCCCATTCTTTTCTCTCCAGGCTTTTAGTAGATATCCTGAAATTATGCAGGATCAGATAATTTTAGTGGAAGTGATTGGAGTTGTGGCTCCCCTCATACTGAAAGTCATGTCGCCTTACAGTCTGTGCTTAATTAATTAATTTATTTATTTATTTATTTTTTTTTAGCGTCAGGTGTTTGTCTTTTAAATCCCATTTTCCGTTTGGCGTAATGCCGTAAATTGTTGGCTTGACATCTATTGTCCAGCTTAGAAATTTATTTCTCCGACCATAAATTTATTCCACGGTAGTCTATCCACGGTGGTCTCATTAGCACTTCTTGTATCTTGCTTTTTATTTCATAATCTTTGGGAATAATATTTCATTTTATAGCCATGTCTTCTCGACTGGATGATGGAATTTTAATCTCCATCATTGGGTGTAATTGGTACATATTTATCTTTTATAATTAAACTGTTAAAGGTTATTCACACAGAAAAGGCAAAATGGGTTAAATAAAATTGTTTTAAACTTTTGAATTTAGAGACTGTAATATTCTGAAAATTAATGCACATCAGTTATTTCATTACTTTTCAATTTTTTCTTTGTATTTGAGATGTCCTTAATACTGCACACAATGTTTGATAAATGGCGGATAAACCAGATCATATCAGTAAAAATGGATATTAAGTTTTGAATTTTTAACTACTTTGATTTTTAGATTGCTGAAATGTTGTACTTCTTTTTATTAAATGCAATGTTAAAGCTGTCTGAAATGTGTATTATAATTATAAATTAGCTTTTTCTTACGTTATTTATGATGATCATGAGCTATACACTGAGAACTGTGCCAAATTCCAAATGAACTAATAACCTGGAAAAGATTCAATAAATTAACAACAGAATAGAGAGTTATCGAAAAAAAAAACTTTCTTTCTTCCAAACTATCTAATGACGATTTCGCATGTACTGTTATCGATGGCTCTTTTATTTATTTATTTATTTTTTTTTTTATGTCCGCAGAGCGAGGCTATTTTTTCCAGAAGCAAAATTTATAAATTAATTCCTCAGTAAAAATAAACCAATTTTAAATAAAAAGAAAAATGCTCAGTTACACTGATGGGATTGAGCTCACTGGTTATTCACACAAATTGTATATTATACTCTTATGTCAAAGAATATTTTCCCTCAAAATATAAATTAAGGGGAGTTTAGCCCCCCCCCCATTTACTCCATTTATACTAAACCAATGAACCTCCAAATCTAATCAAGGAAGCCTTATCAAAATAAACCGGTATACCAAATTTGAAGTAAATCGGACAATTCTGTTTGAAAAACCCATTTATCTAAATTAGGCAGGGAATAGCCCCCGTTCTGCCCCCCCCCCCCTTTATACTTAATCAATGAACCTCCAAAACTAATCAGGGAAGCGCCTTATAAGAATGAACCTAGAATAAAACTTTGAAGCAAATCGGATATTTGTATCAAGAGTTATCGCATTACGAACAGGCTTTTATAGCCTGTGAGCTAAAAATATTAAGTTAGAACTTAACTAAAGGCTTTTAATTAGTAAATATTGAAAAAAAAATTGTTTGAATGAAAGTTGTGTTTTAGATGCAGGGACGTCCACGGGGGGGGGGGGGGGGGACTTTTGACTTGACTTATGCTCATTAAAAGTAAAAGTTAAATATTAAAATTATATTGTCAGAGTTGTATTGAATAGCTTACTTAAATCTTAAATATACAAAAGAATGAAAATATTAGGATATTTTCTATATTTGTTAATATTTATCCCTCCGACACCGTAAAATATACTTCCGTAAATAGCTCATATAACAATGAAAGAACTGGTTTCATTGTGTGTATTCCAGATATAAAAACAGATTTTAATGCTAATGAATTCGATGCAGTTATTTCTGTCAATATCAATTGTAGAAAAGAAACATCCAAGACAAATTGCTGAATAATGCCATATTCATTATTATTATTATTATTTTCTTTCCAATTATGAAACTGATTTGGAAAGAATTAATGATCAAACTGTCCAGTTTTCATTGCTGCCAGAAACGTTTTCTCTAGTAGATTCCCCATAAACACACTTTTCCTCTTACGTTCTATTGATAGTTGTAAATTAATATGCGGACTATTCAGTTTCACATAATGTTGTCGGTTTCATGAAAAGTAATTTTTTAGAAAGTAAAAAAAGTGACTCTTTCCATTGTGTACAGTCTTGAGTTAAAAATAGATTTTAATGCTAATGATTTCGATGCAGCAATTATTTCTTATTGAATATTCATTGAGGAAAGAGGTATGTTGGAAAACTGAAAGATTGGTTGCTCACATTTTATATTTGAAATAATTTAAAACTTTTACAATAAATACCTTACATTTTTGTATAATATTTTACTTTATTCGTAAATTCCAAAAATTAAATTACTGAAGTAAAAAAAGAGTGTCATAATTTTCTAGATCTTCGAATATAATGAAGTAGAACATTTTCTCGGCTAACAAAAAATACGGAGATTTTTTTTTCTTTTTTTACACTCTTTTATACCTCGGTTTTCGTATAAAAAGATGGAGTTTTACATTCGATTTTTTCACTTACTTCCTGATACGCTAGGATTATAAAAATTATGTCCACGAGTGTATTTTCGATGACATTATAATATTTTAATATTTTTGTAACTTAATTATAAATTAATATATTGATTTTAATGCATTCGGCCACAGATGATAAATCGCCACATATTGTTCAGGGTTACTATTGTATATGAGTTACAACAACCATGGTATTAAGGAAATTTTTGGTTAGCTGTCATAAATAATTAAAAGAACTGTGGCAGTTATGTATTTTCCCAGATTCTGTAAAAGAATTTGAAAAAGAAATCCCTTTTCTGGAAGATGAAGAGATAGACTGGGAAGCAGTTGCTAGTACCTCATCGAGTTGAAAGTTGAAATTTCGGGATTAGACAGGACTCGATTAGCATATTAAAATGCAACTGATCTGCCAAGTCATATCTTGGTAGAAACCACCTCCAGATCCGATTTTACTGGTTGATCGGTAGGTTTACCATTGTGTTTTCCTGCACTCGAAAGTATGAAAACATGGAGGACTGGGAACAGGAAAACACAATGGTAAACCTACCAGACAACCACAAAAATCGGGGTTGCATGTGTTTTCCACCAAGGCATGACTTGGCAGACCAGTTGCAATTTTATATCCGAATTGAGTTTTAACTAATCTAGATTTTCAGCCATCAACTCGATGAGGTGATAGTCTATGCAGCCACCCCCCCCCCCCCACCCCCCGGTCTAAGACGGAGGCAATTAAAGTTTTAAAAGCCAATTTTAATTAATGAATAAAATATCCCTGAAACAGTAATGCGAGTGGCTGGCGCCCCGATCACCGCATAATGATGTAAAGCCTACATGTTTGTCGATGAGAGGTTAAAGCAAGAAATCGAGTTTAATGATGCGACAAAACACGCTCGTCAAAGCATGCGAATTGGCTGTGATATTGCAAAAGCAAAATATTTTAAACATTAAAAAGTAGGAAATATGAAAAAAAAATGAAAGTGTAATATATATTGTTAAAAATATGCTTTAATCAGTTAATAGTTTCATATAGTAATGAAATTGTGATTATACGTTGAAAAATCTTTTCAGAAATCCTATAAAAATGGTTTAAATAATATTTCTTGTTTTTTTCTTGTTGCCTTATCTTTAAAAAGAAACAGGGCAAAAATTAAAAAAAAAAAAATTACCATCTCGCGCTTTCCACCAAGTGTAAAAAAACAGTGAATCTCTCATCTTCGGTTTCGGCTCCCACATCAAATGAACGTATTGTGACGGAATTTGTTTGAAAAAATCATGAATTTCGGTCATGAAATTAGGTGTGATTTTAAAGATAAACGTTAAATTATAAAATAGTGCTTAAAAAAAAAAACATTTTTACATTTATATTTATTTTTAACCATCTCATATATTTTTTTAGGCTCAGAGTCATGATTATAAGCAAGATATTAAGACATTCATCTTCACTTATTAACATCAAACGTTTAATTTTTTTTCTCGTTGTATCCCGAAGCAATTTCCATTAATGTCTAATTTTCACTTTTTATTTTCTGTCAAATTTGTAGAGAATAATGATTAAATTGTTCCAGTTTTCGTAGCTGCCAGAAACGCTTTCTCTAGTAGATTCCCCAGAAGCAATCTTTTCCTCTTACGTTATGTTGATAGTCAAGTTAAGTGAATAATTGGATTATTCAGTTTCACAAAGCGATTTCAGCTTTGTCAAAAAAACTATTTTAGAAAGATTATTAAAGAAATTAATCGTTTGATTATCACGTTTAAGAAAATTTATTTTTTTTACAGTATTGATCACTATGAATCTTTATAATCTACGAGACAACACCCATCGAAAAATCGACAAAGTAAACAATATTAAGGAACTGCTAAATAAACGCAGAAAAATAATTACAGTAAAAAATTATATTTGCATTGGCTAATTTAACTTAAAAAACAACTGCTATTTTAAACTATATTTGGCGCAATACTATTTTTATTAATTTTAACATTTCACATTATTGAAAATGTAAATTTCAGTCATCTCTAACTAAAATTTTATTTCAAAACTAGCGGAGCTTGGTCCGACTCGTCGGCCGGTTTTTCCCGTACGAACCTCGAATTAAAGGAACCTTCGATTTTAATCACCGTCGACACATTAAAACAATGTGCCTAGTATAAAAAACTCGAAAAAATAGCAAATAAAAAAAAAATGTTTGGACGCTACACAACGCAACCTAGGCAAGCATAGGGCTGTAAAAGATAGTTAAATTGCTATGCATGGTTTTTAATCCTGTGAAACTTGTTATATTCAATTATAATTGAATTGAAGATTAAAAATGGAAAACGTTAAAAATACCAAAAAAAAAGAATTTTTTTTTTTTTTTTTTTTTTAACGAAAAAATTACTTAAATGCCAAGCTTAACAAACAGTAGAACTCTTGAAGTGCCAACCCTTGCAGAAATAGTTCAAAAAAGAGTAGAAAAATGTCGCTGGTTGAATGTGCCACATGAAGTGAAGTGGAAAATGCTGAATGTACCACATGAAGTGAAGTTGAAAACGCTGAATGTGATACACGAAGCGAAGTGGAGCACGCTGAAAGTGTCAGTGATAAGATGCGTAGCGACTGGTGGCCATTACACAACTTGATCATGTGTTATTGTTTACTTGAATGGGATATTTTTAAGCAACGTGAAAAATATTAAATAAATAAATAAAAGAAATGATTGCAAATTATAATATTAGGTATTTAAACACTAAACGGAAGGAAGCTAAGTTTCTACATTTTAAAGTGTTGAACTAACAGCCCAAAAGGAGTGGAGTGGATAACGCTGTAAGTACCAGAAGTAGGAGTTTTTCTTTTTTTCGCTCTCTTAAAAATTTCCCTCTATTGGAATTTCAGCGTTTTGCATTTTTAGTCCTCAATTAATTTTATCGATTTCATCATCAAATGGCGCTTAAAATAATTCCTCTATTTAAAAAACTGTCTGCTCCAGTATGTTTAACGTACATTTCTCCGCAGGATAAAGTTTTGAAGTAACACATGATAGATTGAATACAGGAGTCGGCATTTTCAGCGCTAGTAACTTTTGTTATTAGAATAGAGAGAAATGAAGTCGTTTCTGGTTTAAGGTTCATGAGTTCCTTGGTGGTCTTAAACTCGATTGAAATTAAAATGCACTAGCTGCCCCGCCCGGCGTTGCCCATGCAGAAACTGTGCCAGAACTGTCATTGAAAAATATGACACTTTAATGGACTTCATAAAAAAGAAACCCCACTGAATAACATTTATTTGGCACAGATTTCATATCCACGCCACGCCAATATAACTATATATATCCACAGTTAGGCTCCGGAACGTTTAAACCAGTAATATGGATTTCAAAAGCAATGCGTTCGCCCATGCGACGGTTATTAAGCCTATTTTGCCGAACGCTTATGCTCTGTGTTTGACGCCGTTCTTGATCCAATCGATTTCGATTTTCTCTTCTTAATGCGGCTTCTTGTTCACTTTTAAGCTTTCTCCGAGATCTTTTACGGGCATTTCTAACGATATTTTGAAGTTCCATAATTGCAGCGAAAGAGAGAACGTAAACAAATAAACGCGAAACGTAAATAAACTGGATTTACATCCGCCTAAATCCTGCCAAATGACTTCTACACAATAACCAATGAGATGCGTTTCTCGGGCGTTGCCATTAAACAATAACAAATAATCGCGATTTCTGTGCCACGTACGTTAGCTTAATATATATATATATATATATAGATATTTTCTTTTAAATTGTAATGAGAAAATGACATGAGGGTATAACCAATGGTAAAGTTATAACCAACAAACATACAATAAATATCTTTTTTCTTCTTTTCTGTGCAACAATGAGAGTAACACAACTGTCACCCTTCTGAAAAAAATACAAGAAAAACTTTTAAAACTAGTAAATCTGCAGATCAGGGGCCACAACGTCACCTCTTCAAGCCATTGCTTTTTAATCTCACTTGGATTAATATTTAATATCGTACAACTGATAAATAGTTAATGGTATTTCTTTATTTCTTCTACAAATAAAGAGCTTTCGGTTAAAAAAATAATTATTAAGATAGATTTAGTAAAAGGCCATGGAAATGCATGAAAAAAAAAAAGTTGTATATATATATATAAAACCGCCACACGGTGGAATATTTACCAATTCTAGCTGGTCAAAAGTCGATTTTTTTTTTTTTTCAAATTCAAAAACATATCAGCTAGTCTTGGAGGTGGACTACGTTACTGCCAATAATATACTAAAACAAAAGGTAATACCACAAGGCTTCAACATGTGCAGAATCTCAGTATACAGACCGATTGTCAGATGTGCGAACTGTCAGTTGTTCGGTCATCGGAAGGAAGACTGTCGGAGGTGAGAAATCTGTGCGCACTGTGCTAGAGGCCACCAAACAACGGACTGCCCTTATAAATTAGATCCAGGAAAAAGACAATGTACAAACTGTATGCAGATGGAGAACTATTTTCCACATTCTGCAAACTCACCAACTTGTCCGATCTATAGACATCAACTTTCAATCAGAAATGAATCTCATTCCTATAATACTAACAGAAGATCTTTAATTATATGAATGAATAACTCTAAATATTTCAGTAGAAATAATAACATTGATGTTCAACGCAACAACCTTTACACAATAAGAACTTCTACACATTAAAACATTAAATTTACTCAGAATTATTAAACTAATAATAGAATATAGTTCACTTTTAAAATAATCATACCTATAGTAATTTATAACTATAATGCTTTACCGGAAAATGACTTGTAAATAGAACACTTCTTGAATGTGTTTTTGTTAATTGTATTTAGGTGTCGTCTGTGAAAGTCTCATCTGTGAACTAATTGTTATATTATGTGTTATCTCAAATTTTAAATAACCTAAATTGTCTTGTTTTAAATACTTTTACCTTTTATTAAATATTTAACTTTAAAGGATATGACAGAAATTTCCCTCCTCTGTAGTCCTGCTAGTATGCTAAGTCATTAATTTCCCTAATTATTAACAGCTAATAAAAAATTTATAACTCATCTCTCTTATCTTGTTTATTTAGCCAGGGCATTGGAGGGGAATTTCGTATTAAATTCCTTATCTCTTAGCATTAACCTTTAATTAACAAAATCTATTATTATCTCCATTCCTTATTATAAAAATTATTCATTATTAATTAACCTATAATTATCTTAAATATTTAATTTTAATATACTGTTCTCTTGGGCTCGCCCTGATATTTTGTTATACTGTTTATTAGTCATTCTGTTTGTTTTGTCAGTTTAATAATTTTCATTAAACAGGGTCTTCCAACCTGCTGGGACTTTTGGGCTCGTTCGCGGGTGCTGGTGTTTCAGCGGAAAGGGGGATATGTGTTTTCCCCTCGTGGACTAATCAGCTCCTATACCGAAACGTTGGCTGTCCACGAGTGGGTGATTAGTGATTAGTTGATTTTTTAAAGTTTATCTTTGCGTATTTTATTTGTTACCTGATGTAGCGTAATAGTTAGGGGCGTTGTACCCTATTGTTGGTTTTGATATAAATATAATTGAATGGTCCATAGAGTGTGGCAAAGGTGCTGTTTCTTAGTTGGGAATTAAACAGTCTATTTGAGTATAGTTGTTTAAATTGTTATTTGAAGCGGAATTTTAAAAAAAATGGCGCTAGATTATGGACGCTTCCAAACAAAATATAAACGTTGTTTTATCGGACTTAGGTTCATAAATTTAGCACGCATCAGTTGTTATTTCATATTAAATGTAGCAAAATACTCTGTATTTTTTTACAATTTTTAAAATAGAAAATGTTATGTGAAAAAGCAAGATAAAGTTCAATTTTTGCTATCGTTAAATAGATTATTAATTTTTCGATACATTTTAGTTTGTCTGCGTCTATTTGCGTCCCTAGTTTAGAAATTGTTTTTACTTTATTGAGTCTGAACGAATTTTTTTGAGATTTTAGTTTAAGTACAACTTTTCTTTTACCAAAGTCACAAAGATTTAAGTCAGTCATACAAACAAACTTTTAAACCATTATTCAACAGCAACAAGTTTGAAAATATAACGAAAATGTGATTTTTTTAAAATGTTTTATTTATAGAGGAAAAATTACGATGAAGAATATATAAAGTTTTTCAATCTCAAATTGTTTAAATTTATACACCGATTTGGACAAAAATTGCCATTTGTACATAGATCTCATAACAGTCTGATGTAAAATATAATAAATAGCTCTAAATTTCGAGTGGTTAAGGATTCGACCCAGACAAAATTTTCAAATTCACTTTAGATTCAATGCAAAACATAATATAGACCTCCTCTGTGGTGTCTTATGACACCCACTCTTTACACAAATGTTCTGTTATGTAGAGATATACATCAATATATATATATATATATATATATAATGTAAAATTATACACATGCATACATACACACACACACACACACACACACACACATATATATATATATATATATATCAGTGGCGTGGCGTGAAAATTTTCGGTGGTCATCGCAATTATTTTTAAATAATTGCGATGACCACCAAAAATTTTCACCACAAACTTTTAAGTTTGTGGTGAAAAATTATTAACTCTAAAATTCAATGGTTGAATGTTCAAAAAAGGAACTTTAAATCTTACCTTCACTTATACATGAACTCCAAATGTTCTGCTAAAACTGGATCGTAGAGTTTTAAAAGCTTATTAAGAGTTTTAAAATATTGCTTGGTCATCGCCGCATCCAGAGATGACCGAACGCCACGCCACTGATATATATGTAGCATTTTGCTACCGACTTTCAGATATTTAGGCGACACCAGTACACCTCGACATAAAATGTAGTAGAGCAATCAAAACCATCCATCCGTTATATTGAAAATACCGGATTGCAGTCAGGGTGGCGAGAAAGACAGGCTCGAAACACATTGATAATTTCCCTTACGTAATGAATATAGAGAGTCATCGTCACTTTTTAAACTGGTTTTATTGACAAAAACATAGTAAAACACTTCCAGTAGTTATTCCATCCACTCACAAAAATCGATCATCACTTCATAAGACTTTAGATGTTATAAGAATAGGATTTACACATTCGAACGTTCACTCCAAGCGACGAAGCTTAATTAGACAACCGGAAAAACGTAAAATCTTCTCTCAATCGCCGATGTAACGATATTTGTACCCCGAACAACAACGCGCGGAAGGTTACAGAACAGTAACAGACCAATGCTAGAAGAGAGGAGGAGGAGGATGGGACATAGTACAAATTACGATTCGATGGGAAAGGATGACGTCGTAAAGAACTCTTTATACGGCGTCAGAATAAAAGTGCAAATAGCGCTGGCGAACGCATGGAATTGTGGGTATAGAACACAAAAGAATAAATGATATTAAAACATTCGAAAGAAAGAGAATTTAGTTTTAGAATAAAATGAAAAAGTAATTTAATGTGTTTTATAAGATTAGGCGAATGGATTAGGGTTTTTTAGAATAATAAAAGAATACGCAACTTTAAATGCGTGAAATAAAAGACAAAAGATATTAAGATATTATTAAAGATAGATAAAAAAGGAAAAATATTGAGAATTTGGAATAGTTTTACTAAGAAAAAGAGGTGAAAATTTTTATTATTACACACACACACACACACACACACACACACACACACATATATATATATATATATATACACTGTGGTTCAAAATGATATGAATATCCAGTTTTTCAAGAATAAAAAAGAAGAAAATATTGCAAAACAAACTGAAGTCTAATCAATGTTTGAAATAGAACAAATCGTTTTATTTTATAACAAAATATAATTGAAACAGCGATTTATACATAAAATAGACTGCATTTTTCCATTTTCAGGTGTTTCATAATGATATGAACATTGGTCAAAAATACAGATTAATAGCCAGTGTATGCACCAGATCTTTTAATTAATGTAAAAACGCAATCAGGCATGAAGTGGACCAAGCTTTGCAATATATTTTGATCGGCTTCATTCGGTGGAAGATGATAGCAGCTTTCAATTCTGAAATTGTAGCATATTGTTTTCCATTTGCGTAAACAGCTCTAACTAGTAGGTTCCATACATTTTCGATTGGATTTAAATCAGCAGAAATAGATGGCCACAGAATTACATGTACCCAAGTGCTGTTTGCCGTGTGGATGGATGCATTGTTTTGTTGGAACATCCAGAAAGGTCCGCCAATTTCCTCAGCAAATGGCAGCAAGTTTTCTCCAAGTAGATCTTGATAGGTTCATGCACTTATTCTGCAGAGGGAAACGCAACGTTGATCTTCCCATGAAATCCAAACGCAGCCCAAACCATGAGTGAACCTCCACCCAGCTGCCGGAAGAAAGCGTTTCTGGTTTCTTCCTCAGATCGTGCCAATACAATAATAAGAAAAACCATCCAGAACATTCAATTTGAATTTTATTTCATCGGAAAATATTACGCTTTCATATTCTAACTTTTATGACATGTGATCTTTTGCCCAATCCAATGTCTTTCTGACCGTTTGACAATAAAGGTAAGAAATTGTTACATCGAACAAACATTTCTATGCCTATAGACTCAATTCTGCAAGAAAGCTCTTGAGAAATTCTCTAACCACACTGTAAAAAAAAATCTGTAGTTCTACAAATGTAAAGTTACATGCTTACTAAACTTTCACCTGTAACTGTACGAAAAAAGCTGCAAATCTACAAAACTAGTTTTTGTAAAGCTACAAAAATCTGTAACTTTACAAATGAATCTGCTAAAATTTCAGTAATCTTACTAAACTTTTATTTGTAACCCTGGCTGCAGTTACATGAAAAGTTCTCGGAATCCCAGTTTCCAAAAAAATTCTTAGTAACCTTACAGATTTTTTGATTTTCGGCGCAAAAGTGTGTCTGTTACATGAAATTTTGTTGTTGCCGTTACATGAAAAGTTCTAGGAATCCCAGTTTCCTAGAAAAACTTTAGTAACTTCACAGATTTTTTTTACAGTGCAGTAAACTTATTAACATAATATTATTGACTTCAAACGCTTTCCTAACAAATAGAATAACAAAATAAAAAAATAAAACAGCTCCTTTTAATTGCAAAGAAAGTCATTTAATTATTAACGTTTCAAGAAAGACAAGAAAAGTCTCCAGTTTCTGAGAGCCAGTATGGAGGACTTTCAGAAGCCGAATTGTCTAATTACATTTCTAAGCAATTTTCATTAAAGCTGATCATGTACCTGGATTTCGAATGCATTATTTGAAAAAAATGTATATATTTTATGATTTGTTTTTATAATACATAATAGATAAATAATTTTATCACTTTAACTCCCATACTCTTAACAAAGTATCATTAAAATCATCAAAAAGTAGCTATTAAGCAATTAGATGACCTGTATTATTACCTGGATTAATGCTTTAAAAGTGTTTTACTTGCACTGTAAGAAAAAAAAAAAAAAAAAAAAAAAAAAAAAAAAAAAAAAAAAAAATGACCAGATTTCCTGTAGGAATCTGAAAATTAGTTGCCCTTATCGTACCGGAAAAATTTCCGACCCAGCTTGGAATAAAATCAGTTAAATCGGAATAAAATCCGTAAAATTGGAATAAAATCCGTAAAGTGTACCATTTTAATGAATGTTTCCTTTTTTTACGGATTTTATTCCGAGCTGGGTTGGAAAATTTTCCGGTACGATAAGGGCAACTATTTTTCCGATTCCTACAGGAATACTGTTCGGATTTTTACAGTGTGATTTAATGATTCATAATAAGTATCAAATACAGATTTCACCTCCAAAGTCTCAAATTAATCGATTTCTAATTCAAATTAATCATCTCCATGCTTGAAGAAATTTCGCATTTTTACAACAATAATCATTTTAAAGTTACATTATTACATTACAATATCTTACTTTATGCGTAAACCTCGAATAAAAAATTCTGAAAAATAAAATAGAAATATTGAACTTCCACTCTAAAATTTTGGAAAAATATCCTAGTTAAGAAATTTGTTAGTTTTTTTAAGGCTGTTCTCAAATCCAAAAGGGCAACTTTGTGACATATGTTTTAATTTATTTTTGTTCAGAAATGGAGGAAACTAGCAGGTGCTGTTCAGAAGCTATGTCATCGAGCTGTTCCTCTTTTTTTTTTTTTTTTTTTTTTTTTTTTTTTTTTTTTTTTTCAAACGCAATAGAACTTTCAGAAAATAGTGTCAAAATGAGCGTTTTGAACCGAATTTCCGCGCAAAAGAAGAATAAGCATTCAAGAACGGGTGAAAAACGTGTTTGTCACGTGATCAAAATCGCTTATAACTCAATAGGTAATTTATTGATCAAAAAATATAAAACACAGTTCGATTCCAAATCGCTTACATGGTCAGGTTCTCCAATTTTATATCTTTCCGTTAAAAAATGAATTTTTAAATGTGTCAAAACGTTTTGCGCTTGTTGTGCAGAGCAGTTGAGAACAGCCTTAATTATCATACGGTTTTTGTGATCTCATTATCATAACTATATAAAAGATGTTTTCTCATTCCTCATTAATTATTTAGAGGAGGTATTTGGTCTAAAATTCAGATGATTTTTACGTCTCTTTTCGGTTACAAAGGAAAAGGATATCACCTTCGAACTTTTTGCATTATATTTATTGACATTTCATTTATATATTAAAATTTTTGGTGTATACAAAAAATGAATAATACGCCTTGTGTGACGGTAAGTACCTGCACACATGCACCGTGAACTTTCATTCATACAACCGTTTTTCTCCGGTCACAAGCAACTGAAAAAAAAAAAGTTCTTTCGGCCAGTGCCGGGAGGAAGAGATAGCTTTCATATTTCTTGGTTTTAAAATTTTGCAATTTTTACTCGACTCTAAATTTACTCAAATTTTAAGAAGCTAAACTGCGACGAACCCAGTAAGAGAATATTCGTCAATAGTGAATTTGAATGAGAATTAAGCCAAATTAGTAAGCCATAGCCAAGTTGGCATGATTTATGGTTACTTATTTTTAGTCGCCAAACTTGGTGATGTTTTGCCAAGTGGTGATATTGTGCCAAGCTTGGCGAGAATTTGAAGCTAACGGATAATAATAATATTTAAGCATTGCGCGGCAGTGCACGGTGCAAATGGCCGCCATTTTTAAACAAGATGGCGGATGAAGCTGGTCAACGAACTCGGTCAAGACATTGGTATGTACTATGCATGCAATCAATCCCATCCAAATCAGTTTATAAATACGGGAGCTACAGCATGACGAAAATCAGATTGTTTCAAAATGTCAGCCACCCTAGAAATTCAAACTGCTATATCTCAGCCATTTTTTAAGATAAAGACGAAACAAAATGTGCTCCGGAATCCTTGTATTAAGGTCAAACTTTTAAGATAAATACATTTTTCAGTTTTTGATTTATTCGCACCGCTTTTTTAATTTAAATAAGATTTTAATAATAGCCATTTTGAAACAAGATGGCGGATGAATCTGCATAACGAACTCGGTCGAGATATTGGTATGTACTATTCATACAATTATTCTCATCAAAATCGGTTAATAAATACGAAAGTTATCGCATGACAAGAATCATATATATATATATATATATATATATAAGTCACATTTTAACGAAAGATGGTTTTGGGGTCTAAGGCTCATGATCGGTGAAAATATACCAAAATTTTTCAGAAGTGCTTTCCTCCGGATGGCTGCAAGTAGCTTTATACTTTTCGTAATGAAAGCTACCTAAAAATGGTCCCCAAATTACCAAAAAGCATTTAATTCTCTGAAGCTTGTAACAACATTTTGCTTTAAAAGTTGATTTTTGATTTAATGGATGTCATATGAATAAAAAAAGAGTCATTTTTTAGCCTCATTTTTACGTTTAAAGGACTCAAAAAATTAATAAATCAATGAAAATCATAGTTTTCGGTGGGATAAA
This sequence comes from Maratus speciosus, assembly GCA_963932465.1. NCBI lineage: Eukaryota > Metazoa > Arthropoda > Arachnida > Araneae > Salticidae > Maratus > Maratus speciosus. Next base: position 88,261,948 of record OZ010786.1, on the reverse strand, counting down.
CTCCAGAAAAAAACTGCTTTTATTTTTTTCTATATAAAAGTGAAGGATATCCTCAAATAGTTCTCGAGAAAACTGGTCGCCCAGTTGGAAGAAACATGACTTCCCGAAAAACAAATTTAAAATTTTGCCATAACGGTTACATTCAAACGTGCTGCGTTACTTTCAACAAGCAAAAATTATTGCAACGAATTGGAATATCACGAAACTGCTTTAACCCATTTATGCCTAGCGTCCTATTTTTGGGACGTTTCGAATTTTAATAATTTTTTATAATTTTCTTCTTCTTTACAGCATGGAAATTGTATGAAGTAATTGTCTAAAATGGTGTATCAATAAGTTTTTGCCCTCACATAGAAATAATGGAGTGAAATTTATGAAATCGCTACATTGTATTAGTCCTTTTCTATATAGTCACCGTGCATAGTAACACATTTCAGCAAACGGTATTTCAAAAAGAGGGGGGATGGAGGTGGATGGGGGATTCCAGGAGGCGTCATAATAGACCCAAAGGGGGTCATTTTTTTTTACTTTTGCCGACCCCTACATGTGACATATTGCTGGAAAGATCCGTGACCACTTATTCATTCCATGCACCTCCCGAGCCCTTTCCCCCCAGGTGGGGGCAAATTTGGGGGGAGGGGCTCGTGAGGTGCACAGCATGAATAAGTGGTGACAGGCCTTTCCAACAATATGTCACATGTGGGGGTCGGTAGAAAAATGAAAGTTAGAAAAATGGCCCCTTTGCGTCTACTATCGCGCCTTTACGTTTGCAGAAATGTGTTACTGTGCACGGCGACTATATAGAAAAGGACTCATACAATGTAGCAATTTCATAAATTTCACTCAATTATTTCTATGTGAGGGCAAAAACTTATTGATACACACTCGTAAATGTCTTTATCTGTTACCGAGAGATGACAGCATAAGATTAATATTTGCTTAAATGAAGGCCTTTTTTCGGTGTTTATAGATTTTTCATTTCAAGATAGCGAAATCTAAAAAGTAAGTTTATTTGTATTTTTTGTATCAAAGATCCAAATAAATAAGACAATCTTAGCTTGTAGACTTCTTTGAAATACGCATTTTTTTAATTGCGAAATTATATGTTCAAGACTATGTTTTATGCATGTTTGTAACGTATAAAATATAGCGCGCTACTCTCAAAGGGGTATATATTTCTAATAACCATTTAGCGGGCAGTTATTTATGTAAATTCCTTTTCAAGATGATTTTGAAATAAATTGTTTTTTATTAGATGTAAATTTCCAACTGGGCGAAAAATGTCCGGACCAGGATTCGAACCCGGGACCTCCTGGCTGAAGCCGCCAGTGCTCTGCCATTTGAGCTATCCCGGACGATTCTGGTCGAACTTTTTCACCCAGCTAACCTTGAAGATTACAGCATCTTCAAGGTTAGCTGGGTGAAAAAGTTCGACCAGAATCGTCCGGGATAGCTCAGATGGCAGAGCACTGACGGCTTCAGTCAGGAGGTCCCGGGTTCGAATCCTGGTCCGGACATTTTTCGCCCAGTTGGAAATTTACATCTAATATGATTTGTTTACCAATTAGAATAATTGTGTGAAAATTAATCTAGTGAAATTGTTTTTTAGCCTTAAATACGATTGTTTTTAATTTATTATTAATGATACGTATAATGTTATTAGTTTCTGTAAAAAAATAAATATATTTTTTTAGTAGTTCATAAAAATACTAATTATAGTATATAATATACAATTTAAAAGCTTAATTTATATAAATTTAGACAAAACATGTAATTATGTATTTTTCCTCATATGGTGAATACCATGTTTAGTACGTTTACATTTTATCAATACAAAAATATTTTAGCGTAATTTTTTTCAGTAGTTTATTTTGCAAAGTTTTAAAGTTAATTTACCAACAAATTTGAGAAAACAAAAATTCAGGCATAAATGGGTTGAGGCAATTTCATGTTTCGGCAGTTTAAATGCGATCTATACTCACTATAGGTTGTTAGTCACTAAATTTCCGAATTCTCCTTGCTAATGTTAAACAAATGGGCGTGTAATGCGTTCGTATATTTAAAATATTTAAAATCCTTGTGAAAGTAATATTTCTAACTTCCTTTTTTCTGTGTTTTCTTCTTAAAGGTTATCTCTTTGTTTCGTAGTTCTCAAAGTATTTCTGAAATATAAACTTAATTTTATGTGAAGTATTAAAATCTTACTCATAGTTCGTCAGCTTTTAACGCATAAAATATTACATTAAGCATAGATTTTAGAAAGGTTTAGTGAACTATAAGAAAAAAAGAAACATTTTTTAAGAAGAGCACAAACAAAAAAGACGTTAAAATATTAATTTCCTGAACAGATAATTTAAATATAAGAATGCATTCTACGCCCATATGTTTAGCATTAGAAAGTGGATTTAGGAAATTGATTGAGTAACAGATTTAAGGTCTGCCTACGTTCGGAGCACTTTAAAAAAAATTACAAATTGAATAAATACAAATATTCTTTTGTTCAATTATAATGCAAAGTGATGAAAAAACATAAAATTCTAACAATATCTTCATAACATTTTTAAAAATTGGGTTTTTTTTTTTTTTAAGTAAATTTTCATGTTTACGCCGGACAGTGCAGAGATCTGCCCGTCCGGCCCGTGGCCTCGAGCCCAGCCCGCGAGTCGGGCTCGGGATTATTTTCATTCACGGGCCTCGGGCCAGGCCTGGTCCCCACTCTTTCGGGCCAGGCCTGGTCTCCACTCTTTTCGGGCCGGGCCTAGTGACTACTCTTTACGGGCCGAGCCGGGTTCGGGCCTAACTTATTTATTCTATACAGAGCCGGCACTGGTCCGTTCAAAGGTCAGTAATATTATGCCTAGCCCAAAATCTTTGGCAAAAAATGCATACATTTTTAAATCGCCATTATTCTACGCTTAAACATTAAAATTTATTCTTTTTAAAGAATAGTAATTTCTATGCTTACTAAAATATAGCTAAATTAATATATAGTAAAACGTGTGAAAAGAACCTGCTTATGACGGAATGCTGTTTTAAACTGGAAAACCTGTTGATCCATGAAAAATTTATGTACTAATACGTAAGAAATGAATATATAATATATTTACACTTGCTAAGAAGGGAACTCGTCTCTGCAATTCCATCTTAGAAGGTTTTACTGTATAGCATTTTTCAGATTTTTAACACTTCAATACATGGAATATGAATTAACAATATTAATGATAATTGAAACATTTACATACAAGAAATAGAGATTCACTAAAAACTAAATATCGCAACCTGAGGCACTTGTATAAAAATGAAGATTATAAACATGAAAATAAAGTTAAGATAAATATTTTTGGTCAGAACTCCTCGTGCAAAACAAATTTTTAACCAAATCGAAGTAAAAATCAGGTTCTTAGAAATTTACTCGGGCCGAGATTTTAACTTTTTTCCGGGCCGGGCCGGTCTCAGGCCGAAATTTTAGCTGTTATTCCAGGCCGGTGCAATAATTTTTTTCTACGGGCCGGGTCGGGCTCGGTTCCGAAATTTTAACTTTTTTAGCGGGCCGGGTCAATTTTTTTTTGTACGGCCGGGTCGGGATCGGTTCGAAATTTTAAATTTTGTATCAGGCCGCGCCGAAGTTTTGTTTCTCGGAGTTGGGCCTGGCCCGGGCCTGGAAATTTCGGCCCGTGCAGATCTCTAGGGCAGCGTACACCCAATTCGACTAAATATAGTTCCATTTCCTTTGTACTACAGACTACTATAACACTTACCTGTGCACTGAACTAGGAGTTTTACAATATCTTCAAAATTAACTAAAATATTTCAAAATAGGTCAAAAAAATCATATTTTTTAAAATAAATTTTTTTTTATATTCTAGTACCTATAAAATAATTACATTATCGCATTGAGCTTAGATTTTAGTTCATAAGATAGTGAGTAATATGGAAAGCATTCTGATAAACTTTCGCTGAAATATGTTTAAAACATTTTATGTAGCGTCATTTATCGAACGTGGAAATAACAGGAAAATTGATTTTCCAGAAATCGCATCTAAAGATTTCTTATCTATGTTGTTTCTTATCTATAAAATTAATCTAGACGTATCAGTTACGGTTTATTGGTGTTTTCATGTAAAACGCGTAAAGAAATAATGCATAGGAACATTGTTTACATTTCTCCTGGCCTGTCTATGCCCATTTCCTGTATTTGACTCATTACTTCCTATTTATTAAATTGGCCACAACTCCTCTTCTTGTAGTCATAAGAATGATATTTAAACATATTTGGAATAGTAAAAAATTACTCTTTGAAATAAAACAATAAAAAAAATTAAAAGTTTTCACCAAAACGGACATTAATGCAGGCTTAAGGTATGCTAAAAGTTCAAAAAATAAAAAATCGAAATTTTTTATATAAAGAAGTAAAACCAAATGGTTTAATTTAACCTGAAAGCAGTATAACTCAATTGAAATTTCTGATGTCATGTTTTTCTATTTCTATTTTCTTCTGAAATGGGGAGCACATTTGGAAAGAATAATAATGATTAAACGGTCCACTTTCCTTGTTGCAAGGAACGCTTTCTTCAGTAGATTCCCCAGAAGCGAAACTCTTCCTCTTACGTTCTATTGATAGATGTAAGTCAATACGCGGACTATTCAGTTTCACATAGCGTCATTACGCACTATCTGATCAAAAGTATCCGGACACTTTCGATTTTAGATGTTTTGTTGATTTCTAGAGCAGTGTTTCTCAATATTTGTTACCTTACGGCACACTTAAACCTATGATAATGCCTCCAAGGCACACCAAAATTATGATGATGTAAAAAATAGGAATATATATATACATACATACACGCTTATATATATATATATATATATATATATATATATATCATTTACTAACACAATCAAAGTGCACAGAAAAAAAATATAAAATCTTAGTCTACGAAAATGTAATATAACCACTAACTAAAATAATGCACTAACCTCAATCAAATTACCCTTAATTCTAAATAATTCTGAAAAGCGCCGTTTATCTTTCTAATCCTCAGAAGCCAATATAATTTTGAGAATTAGAAACGCTTTTATAAACACAAAGTTTCTTTTACTGCCACTGATTTTTGGAAACGTTTCCAAGTAGGTTTTACAGTGTGTTTCCTCAACCGTTTCATATTGGTATTTAGGATGCTATCTATTCTCAATAACATATTTTCAGTTGCGTAATTGAATTTATAAATGCAAAAATTACAAAATAACATTAGCTTTAATGGTAATGTTATGTTGTTAAATTATTATGAATGTCTGTAAAACATACTTGTTGAACATAAAAATGTTTACTTAAAAATTGATTGCATCCAAAAAACAGATAATCTGGTTTGAGAAAACTGATTAAGGGGTCGCAGGACTCTTTAACGCTTCAAAATTTTCGAAAATTTAATTTATTTAGATGTTAAACTCGTTTCTTTTCTGAACGTTTTGATATGATTGTTTCCTTGAAATTCCCTTTAGAACAGAAGTTGTGGCTTTAAGAATTATACCCGCCCAATAGCTGAAGCGGCGTTTCCGAAACTTTGAAGTCATTGTTCTCCAAATGAAACTTTTGAGCGTAACGCGCAGGATATTTCAAAAACTTCCTGAATATTTTTTCATGAAATTTTCAAAACATATGTTTAATCTTATTCTCTATAATGTGAACCTAAAATTCCATTTTTATTGTTCAAAAAAATATTTTTTTAGTTGATTATACAGTTGAAATTTTTTTAAATTTTGTATTAGTTAATTACAACTTTGTGCTAAAAATATAAAAATACAAATTTGTTTAGGATAAGTGTAATTATTATGATCTGAAGTGACGGCACCAAAATTTTCATTCTAGTTGTATAATATTTATTTTGTAATCCTGCGCGTAAGCTGTTCTACCAATTTTCTCCTCGACAAATGTCTAACAGTTTGGAGCGCCCTGTAAATACTAATTACGCATCTTGGGAATTTTTTTTTAATACATAAAATTAAAGAACATACTTATATCTTTCAATCTCAATAAAATTATGTTTTTAAATTATATACATTTTAAGATGTTAAATGTTGAAAATTGTCTTTTTTTTTTCTTTTTTTTTTCCAATTTTAAGAGTCCTGAGACCCCTTAATGCTCTAAAAAAATACTCGGAAATGTATCCAAAACTCAGTAACAATAAAAGAAACTTTGCTTTTGAAAATGCTTTTTTAAATCTCTAAAATTTATTGGTTTATAAAATTTGTGTAAGGATAAAGAAAGCTTTTTTAAATCGTGGACAACTCCGAAGAGGTTATTGTACGGTAAACGCACCAGTAATGGACCATTGAAGGACAAAAGAACAATTATCTAATTATTATTAAAGTGTTAGTGAATTCCAAAAGATGTAAATTTTCTAGCCTAGTCCTAACCTTCATGTATCAGAATAAACATTCAAAGTTCCAAACTATATTCTTCGGAAGAAATGAAAAGTAAAAAATGTTACCTTCCTCTATGCTCCAGTAGTGGGCCTAGTAAGTTTCTGATGCCTGAATCTTTAAGTTTTCGACTTATCCAACAAATTATTTACAGTGTAATAGAGTATATTAAAGTTACTTTAATTCAAAATAAAACGTGATATTAAAGAAACAATGTTTCAAATAAAAACTTATCTCTTAATAAAATCTCTAAGAATTTGTTAAAAAATCTATTTTCGAAGAGACTCTAGAAAACTAGAAAACAGGAATTCTGCTTTTTCAGAATTTAGTGTCGCTTCTGATGACAAATATATATATATATATATATATATATAGATAGATAGATAGATAGATAGATACAGTAGAGTCCCGATTATCCGAGTTAATCAAACTTACACCTTTGGAATGGATCATTTTCTTCTGATGGACTGATGGCTTCAATTATTATGAAACAGTCATTATAAATGAAGTGTTAGGTGAAGATGAAAGAGCAGCCGTAAAAAGTTAGAACTCTGCTCTTTCATCTTCACCTAACACTCCATTTATAATGACTGTTTCATAATGATTGAAGCCATCAGTCCATCAGAAGAAAATAACTCGGTGAAAGCGGTAACTCCGATAATCGGGACTCTACTGTAGTTCAGTGTTAAGACTTATAACGCGAGATTTATTTTACATAAAGTGACGCCATCCACATCCGCTGAAGAATTCATCATTTGCGATCCAGTGTTAAACAACGTCTACAGTAAAGTACGCTTAGGACGTCACTATTGCTGAATAACACACAAATAATAATAAAAAAAAAAGATATTTCGTCATTCAAGAAACTCGACAAAAAAATCGGCTATCTAAAGATTCACAGGCCTTCATTTGTTTGAATATAGATATTTAAAATTAAATTTAACTTATAATAGCTCCCTGTTTTATCAGAAATCATTCATTTATATTTTTTTCAAAATCTTAACCCGTGGGTATCTTAATTATTTTTTTTTTCAGTTTTTATGGGAAAATGGCAAAAAAAGATATAATTGCTATTTTTCTTTCACTTTCTACAGAAATGGAGTTCTTCCGTTGTGAATATTAAGCAAATGGCTCTAAAAACTACAGAAAAAAATTAATATCTCAAAAATAAATGGAGATGTAGTTTTCAAACAAATTGCATTAAAAAGTATTTTTTTCCGAATACGACGGTTTAAAAATCGAAAATGTGCGATGCTTAGAAGTTTTAAAAAATGTTATAGAATATTTAATCGTACTGCTTTGTTTTACGGCTGGCTTCTGTAAGGTAACGTAATTTTTTGGAAACTACACAAAATAAGCAGGGAGAAAGAAATAGCATACCGTACATGGGGCTAATAAACAAATGTAACAGCAGAAAAAAACAATTATTCCAAACAGTTTACGGAAAGTTAACATTTAAGGATGTTAGTCATTCAGATTTTTTTTCAGTTGTTTTTCAGAAATGCATTTTGGGTTTGTGTTTAACCCCTTTAAGGGCACCGCTATATTATATATACCACTTAATTTTAATTCCTAAATGCCACATTTGAACCGGAATTTAGGAAGTAAATTTTGCTAAATGTAATGTTTGCGAAGAAAAGGTTTTACTTAGTTTCATATAAATTTGGTCATACATACCGGTTTCATTCAATCATTTTAACATTTTTGCATATCAAGTACATTGCCCTTGAAATGATTAAATTTTAAAAATTAGTGGCAGACTAATGGTACGTATAGGTGAATTTACCTTATATTTTCGTTCTTGATTTTATTATATTTTCCTAGATAAAGATACTCTTCTCCTTTTTGTTACAGTGTGCTTCATTAGAATAAAAAAAGGGAAAATAATTTAAAAGAAGATTAAAATTCTTATAAACTTATTTTTTATATTTCCCATTCATACACATTAACATATCTTGGCTATGTTTAATTAGAATATTTTCTCTCCAAAATAGAATTTTTGGTTAAGTATATACTCTTAAATTATTTTCCAGTGATGATTTCTATTGTTTTTTATATTTTAACCTTTTTTCTTCAGCAGGTATAATTTTACATCAAGGAATTCAATTTATCTGATATATGAGACCATTTTCATGATTAATTGAAGTTGTAATTTTTTTTAAACTGTGTGAAAAAGGTGTCCAGGCTAGGATTCGAACTGGACACCATTTGGCTGAAGCCGCCAATGCTCTGCCAATTGAGCTATCCTGGCCAAATCTGGCATACACATAATTCACCCAAAACCAGAAACTCTCGATTTATGAAACCGTTTTCATGGTTTCCTTGCATACCTTTATAAAGAGTACATAAACAGAGAAATAAACTTTCAAATGATACAAATTTATTTTAAAGTAAGTGATTTAAGGGAACCGGTTAACAGAAATTCAACCAAAAAATCGATTTTTACTTTTTTATATCATTAAATAGTTTAAACTTTTATCTTTTCAACGAACATGTTTATATACATTTCAAAAAAAGTGTTGGGTTTTTTCATTCTTTCTAAGAGCAGCAGTGGGCTATTTTTTTTTTTTTTTTATTCAGATTTTTTGATTGGCACCACTTTTCTGAAGTGGTAAAATTCCCATTGTTTTCGCCTTAATTAATGTTATTAAATAAGGCGAATTTTACTATTTCAAAAAAGTGCTGCCAATCAAGAAATCAGAATTTAAAAAAAGTAGTCCACTGGCAACACTGAATCACAGCTTTAATTGACTTTTTCTCAAAAGTTCGATTTTTCAGGTTTGTGTTCTTTTTTTTCAATATCTATTAAACTTAGGAACTCAGATTTTTCTAAATACTTATATTATGCTATAGTGCATACTCTAACATAGGAATTTAATGATTTATTTTAGGCAGTGAAATCTTATCAAAAATGCTAATTTAAAAATGTCTTTCAATAAATAATTAATAATTAATTTTCGGTTTCACTTAGAAAGAAAATGGTCTGTTAAAATACGTAAAGCATGTTATTCAAACTACTCTAAAAAATCTAGACCTCTATCTTTCACAATTTCTGAGAAAAATATACATAAAGTTGGTATATTTTAACATGGCCGAGATAGAGCTTACCCGGTCCTTTTAATATGAAATGTCTAATATTAAAGTATGGATACTTCTGCTAATTTTTGAACTTTTGATGCAATTTGACTTAAAATTTTCGCCACACATCTGAGGTCCTCTCATAGCGCACTCTTATGGCCAGTTGAGAACCACTGATGTGGAGAAATTACTTGAAGAACTTTTATGGAACTTTAGCAATGTGTAGAACATATTTGACTTAATGATTCTGAGCGGCGGTTTAGTCAAGAGGGCAATTAGAGTACCAACAATACATTGGTGTAAAAATAATAATATATGCAAACACTCTGTAAAATAAAATGCTCGAAATAATCTGTAACTGAGCAGATGATTAGGTGGTCCTGTACAACATTTGTTTTCATTTGTGTAAGAAAGCACGTTTATTCTTGTAAATATAAAATTTCCTTAATTTTTTTTTAAATTTCGCATTTTATGTTGTTGTTGTTGTTTGTACGTTGTTTGTACGAATAGATGTACAGATACAGAAGCTATTTATTTGTTACTAACTAAAGTGCCCGGTTTTGCCCGGAATTTGAAGAATGTTTGTTCCGAAAAATCAATTTCAAAATTTAACATACAACATAAAACAAACAATAAAAAAAAGCAGTCGAAATGTTGCACACATGAATCAAATGAAAACACAATATTAAAATGTATAAATTTATATAACAGACGCAAAAGAATACAGCTGTAAATGAACTTATTTCAATTTATCATTGGAGCAATAATGTTAAAATACGCCAATATTTCAATAATCGGGTTTTTATCCTGCTTCAATACGTTTTTTCACACTCATATGACGTTATACTATATTCACCCCGTCCTTTATATTTCCAATAGATCATTTTCAACTGAAGTCACACCCTAGCAATCAACTTGACAACCACATTAATGTTTTTTGTTTGCCCACCAATTTTTCCGGTTTCTCCACTTTCATTGGTTGAACACTAACGGACAGCTGATTCTGATTGGTTTAGTGGAAAATTGATGGCATGTGGTCACGTGGTTGAAACTGATGTATATGAGATTTTTTTAAAAAAATTGCCAAACTATTTATTTAATTTTCATTTTTCACGTGGAAACATTGAAATAGAAATGTTATGACGTAATGATCACTTTCATTTAAATTCGCCAAACTATTTATTTAATTTTCATTTTTCACGTGAATATCTTGAAATAGAAATGTTATGATGTAATATTCACCTTTTTTAGAAAAAATTCAGCAAACTATTTATTGCATTTTTATTTTTCACGTGAAAATCTTGCAGTAGAAAATTAATTGTTGTAGTAAGAATTTTATTGTGGATTTTAATTGTTGGCAACTTCTACAACAAAAAAGTTTTAAATTTGATAGCAAATTGCTGTTAAATTGGTGTTTTTTATTTATTAATTAATAATTAACTATAAATTATTTCGATTCCGGATTACTATAGTTGCCTCGGCCGTGTTTTAATACACATGTACGTAACTTTTCACAACTCTGTGTTCTACGCTGTGGATTTGTATAGAATTACAGACAGACAGATAGACAAATTTGTATTTTTGTATATTAGATATCATTGTTTTTTATGTGCAATTTACTTTTGTTTGTATATAAAAATAGGTAAGGGACTTGTTTACACAAAATAAATTATGTAAGTCTTTAAAAAATTGCTTGAGTATATGAAACGATGAATTACGTTGCCAGAAAATAAGCATGAAAAATTTACTTGTCTCACAAAACCCATTTTCTCTACCTCGTCAAGGTCCTTATACAGGAAAAGTACCAATTTCATTTAAAAAGATTAAAAAGAAATTAATATAAATGGATTTTTTTTTAAATCATGCTTCCATTAAAATTCAAAAAAATTTAGAAAATATATATGTTTTTTAAATGCGCTAAATAGTAGAAAAGTTGAAAAAAAACCTTAAATGCACGGAGTTTAAATTAAATTCGGTGAGTTGAATTATGGAAGATAAATGGATTTAAATGGGAATTTTTCCAAATTAGCCGGTTATCTCCAAGTTGGCTTCACATATAGAAAGTTTTTTGTCGCCAAATTTGGCGATATTACGCCACGTTGGCCAAAGTTTGGAGATATTGTGGTAATAATGTCATTAGTACTTTTCAACAAACATTCCTTGTTGAAGCTAATGTTGATTTCTCTATAGAAAATCAAACGTAACCATTAAGTAATTCACCCCCACCCCCCCCCCGTTGTCCCTTCAGGGATCAAATTTTAAAAAATAAATGTCCAATTCATGTATTCCCCTCAGGAATACGCATACAGGGTGGTGGATAATTAAACTTCCCCTATAAACAGCATCCTACAGCGCAAACGGGTGAACGGAATGCAATGAAATTTGGTATATAGACTATACACGAGATGCGCTCACGGAATTTCGAAAAAAAAATTTAGTTAGAAAATGTCCACCAGAGGGCGTCTTTTTCGGAAAAACATTAAATTTAACACAATAAACGTCCAAAACAGCTGGTTTTACATTTTATTACTCATAATTCATGTTCTGGATCGTTAATATTGTTTCTGTTTTCCGTTTTGATCGCTTATTGTGTTAAATTTAATGTTTTTTCCGGAAAAGGCGCCTTCTGGTGGTAATTTTGGAACTAATTTTTTTTTTTTTTTCGAAATTCCGTGAGCGCATCTCGTGTGTAGTCTATATACCAAATTTCGTTGCATTACGTTCACCCGTTTGCGCTATAGGATGCCGTTTATAGGGGAAGTTTAATTATAACCACCCTGTATATTCCAAATTTCAAAACTCTACATCAGCAGGAAGTGGGTGAAAAATGAATCACAAGATTTGAGTGCCACAGACAAACAGAATTGTAATTTAAAAGAAAACATATAAAAATAAATAAATAAATAAATAAAATAAGAAGAAATGACGCCACAAATCAAAGTATTTATCATATAATTGTTTCTAATTTTCACACGCGAAATATAAAAGATGTTTTTGGCGATTAAAAAATGCTATTGAGAGATTATCGCAAAATCTCAAATCAACGTTTTTATGCCTTTTTTCTTTTAAATAGAAAACAAACAGATTTCTTTTCCTGTTTGATTAAATTTAAATATGTTTTATTGCACTTCAATATTACTGCGAACGTATTTTTTTTTTCATTTGCTCCATGTGTTCCAATCCAGTTGTCTACGAAATCATTCATCAGTGAAAGAGACACACACCACGTTTCTGTGACGTATGCAGATAAATTGTGCTTTTTTATCAGTTTTTTTATATAGTTTTTAAACGGTTTGGAACTTATTTTTCATAGTAGGTGCATTCAGTAGGCGACCCTCATAGGTACGTTCTAGTGCAATCAGAAACGAAATCCGACAAATATTTTTTCAGTTACGCTTGACGAAAATTTTTTATTAGGCTTTTTTTTAGTAGGACATGGCTTTAATATCCACCGTAGCTGTATGTGCCCGGGGAAAGTAATATTGTGCTGCGTATTAGCCTTGGCACCGCTCTGACAATTATAACTTCAAAATCGAATTTTTGATTTTTTCCAGCATCAAATAGATATTAATATAATTAAATTAACATAATATTTAAAATACAGTTGGCTCTCTGTTTAATGACTTTCAAGAAACCTCGAAAAATCGTCCTTAAATAGAGATCGTCCTTAAAAAGAATTTGTGGAAAAATATTATTTGAAAAATATTTCCTCCCTTCGCACTTTATAAGGTTTAGGACTGTCAATACATTTCTCAATATATTGGCGTGTTTAGAAATGTTTTACTTTTTCATTTAAATTTATTTTATGTTTCCTTTCTTTCTTTTTATATTGATACAAATATAATATTACATATTTTGATTGCAAAAATACAAATTGCATTAATTATATTGCATATAAGAACAACATTACAGCAGACACTGTTACTTACAGTACAATAAAAATATTTATAATATATTTAATTAAACAAATTATGTTTTTAAAAAATCAAAAAATGTAGATTGTTTCAATGGTGGTCTAGATTTTAGTACCCTTGCTTCATGCTTCTTAAGAAGGTTGAATGAGTCATCTTCTATATTTGATGAAACAATGTACTGACGAAGAATATCCAGGGCAGAATTCGCATCTGAGTAACTAGGAGCTGGTGTCTCGCTTTCTGTATCATCAGCTTCATCACCATTTTCTGCATCTGAAGTCGCATTTTCATTTGTGATGTCTTCGTAAATTTGATCTAAATTTCTGAAGTCTGTTGTTAAAACGACTTCGTCACAATCGATAAAATCTTTTACTGAAACATCTTCATCACCAACAAGACTTTTCCATTCTTCGGTGGTGATATCTTCTGTGTCGAGTTGTGCACTTGTTATATCCATTTGTTCTTGAATGCCAATTCCAGATGCCCGAAAGCAGTTTTTAATTGTCTAAGGAGAAACTTCTTTCCAGGCTGATGTAATCATGTGCATGACTTCCAAAATTGTAAATTTTTTAATTTTTTTTTTTTTTTTTTTTTTTTTTTTTTTTTTTTTTTTTTTTTTTGTCAGCAAAATTATTTAATAATTTCCTACTTAAGGATTTTCGGTAATATGCTTTTACATTACGAATGATCCCCAGGTCTAATGGCTGCAACTTACTTGTGCAATTAGGAGGCAAAAAATTAATTGACGCATTTGTAAGTGCTGGAATATTTGGATGATGTGCCGGGCAACGATCGATCAAAAGTAGATATTTTTCTTTTTTCCTTGCGCATTTTCTCATCAATTTTATTAACGCAATCAATAAAAGTGGATGATCTCATCCACGATTTGTTGTTGTTTTTATATTCGCAAGGTTTTCGTTTAATGTTCTAGCACCTAGGTTGCTTTGATTTGCCTTTAACTAATGGGGGAAATTTCTACGATCCATCCGAATTAGTGCACAGTAAAACAGTCAATCGCTCCTTACTGTGTTTTCCACCAAAACATTTTTAATTCTTATATGTCAAAGTTATATTCCCTCATTTAACACGTTTAAAGGGATCGGAGAAAAAAAGCTACGTGAAAATCGTAGTTAAATAGAAACAACTTCGTCTTTAAATAGAGATTTTTTTTACTTAAAGGAGCCGGGACCGCAAAATACCGTCCTTAAGTAGAGCGACGTTAAACAGAGAGGCGACTGTATAATAAAATAAATATGATTAAAACAAAATTAATAACAGATATTACTTTGAAAATTTCTGCTATAATTATTATTATTATTATTGGCATGATGGAGTAGTCTCTTTCATAGAGATCCTGACACTAATAGAAGAAAACATAAAATATTTTAAAATAAATTATTTTTTCTTTTCTTAATTTGACTGGCAAAAGTAATAATTACATCATCAAAATCTAATTTTAGAGGTATAAGTCAGGTTTAATACGCAATATTAATAATAAAGAAGATAAATTATTTTTAAAACTATCGATGTTTTTCGAATAAAACTACTTATATTGGCACCATTACTATAAAATTTGGAGTAGCTAAGTCCTGGGCATATGCCTCAAGTTGTCCATTCAGAATTCGGGGAATATTTGTTTTAATTTCATATAAATTTTACAGAATATTTTTTTCATGTGTAAATAAAAAATAAGAAACAGAAAAAAATGCACCAAAACCTGTGAAAACAGAACCTGTTATAAGCGAATTTTATTTTTGTTGAATTTTGAAAATTTGTATGCTCTTGATTGAATTAATACCGTACAATTATACCTTTAATACGGAAGACTGTTTAAATAAATATTTTCTCCGGTCCATTGCGATCCCATTTTCAAAAGTTTTACTGTGTATGCTTAAAGAATAGCTTTCATATTAGTTCTTATACTTAAAAGTAAACGTCCGAAAAATGCTTAAGAGCCTACTTCAGTCAAACGAAAAGACCCGTTCGCTAATGCTAATCCTATGGAAGACATTTATAAAGATATCTCGTTTGAACTTAAATATTTTTAAATGATTTTTTTTTTCATTGAATAGTTGAGATCGATCTGTACAAAGACTTTGTTTACTTTTTCGATTTTCTTTACTGATATTTTTAATTAGGACACATTCTTTTTGGAAATCGTTTTCGAAAGTAAAAGCATCTTTATAAAAAAAAAAAAAAAAGAAAAGAAAAAAAAAAAAAATCTGCAATCAAAATCGAAAAAATAAAAAACGGCCTGCATACAGATCGATCTCAGTTATCCAATACAGAAAAAAAAAGGCATTTAAAAATATTGAAATGCGACCGAGATATCTTTATAAATTTCTTCGATAGGATTAGCATTAGAGAACGCGTCTTTTCGTTTGACTGAAGTAGGCGTGTTCCACCTCCCATATGAAATGTTTTTAAAAAGACTGAAATAAGTCGATTGAGTAGTATTCGAGATGTTTTGATCACCGACTTAAAAATAAATAAATAATTAATAATAATAAAATAAGGTTAAGGATTATAGGTTTTTAAAAAAAAATTACATTCTGCGACAATACATGCAAAATTTGTTTTACATTATAAGCAAAATATAATTCTATATACTAAATATAGCTATATACTAATAATAGCTATAACTATAATAGCTATATACTAAAACTTTCTCTGATAAATTATCTAACTAACAGTGCAACTTCCATCTAAATCCATTCAGCAGAACTTAAGTTATAAGCAGCCATAAAGAAATTCCCATTTGCATTTTAGATATATATATATAGTAAATTAGTTGTATATCAAAATATATTTTTATTTTTTTTTTTAAGGGGGAAAATGTCCTTTGTAATTAGAAAATGGCCGTGAAGTTGAGTCTGCGCCCGACACAGAGTCGTAATGTCCTTCGCTTTCCAGCAGGTCTATAAATGAGAAGTAAAATTTATGAACAGATTTATGATCTGTTGAGTTACAGTTACGATTGGAACCGACAAAAATATACTTTTTCTTTTCTGTCAAAATGGCGTTTACCTGAAAACCTTGGTAGCAAAAATATATTTCTTTGTTGTTGTTTGTTTAAAGGGGCAGAGAAAATAAATTGTATCGAAAAGTATTACATAATGTCGGTTCCCAGTATTGTAGTCATAATGACAGCAGAGAGTATACACTATCGGCAGAGGGTATACGCTAGAATCATGAAGGTCCATGGCTAGGGTATACGCTATAGCTTTTTTGAGAAACAGAAGGTATACGAAGCTTCTCAAAAAATCCAGAAGGTATACGGCGTATACCCGCGTATACCTTCCACTACATCCCTGTCGGTTCCTACTGTAGCCACATATATACAGAGCAAAATATTTTCTTCGGATCGACCGAGGTTTTTTTTTTCCGGAAACCGTCAGACAAAGAGAAAAAAAAAATTGTTTTTAAAAAAGTGTTTAAAGAGGTTTTTTTATAATAAATAGGCCAAATGGCTATGAAATTACAACAATGAAACATTTTAAAGACTAGAATGTAGAAAAGGAATTATATATAAAAAATTAGGAATATAATATTTACGCTTTTGTCAATTAATTTTTTAGTGTTAAGTAATTTAGGATTATACGTTGAGAAATCAATTTAAAAATCCCCAAAAGATATATATATATATATATATATATATATATATTACTAAATAATGTTTAATTTTTTCTTTTCCGCTGCCATATCAGAAAAAAATATATATATACATTAATAAATTTACTTGCTTGCGCTTTGCACTAAGCTTAAAAATGCCCTGAATTTTTTATAATGGAGTACGGTGATTAGGATTACGCCAAATGAATGTATTGCAACGGAAATTTATGCGAAAACACATGAATTGCAATCAAACGATCAGTCATGATTTACAAGATTAATCTTAATATCTATGATATCTTAATGATATCTCAATATCTTAATGCTTATAAAAGAGAGCTTTTCTGAAAAGCTATTTTTACGTTTATACTTATTTTAAACTTTCCATTTATTAGCTATTCCGGGATCTTAAAGGACACTTTCCTGTTCCTCCAAAAGGCGTTCGTCAGTGTCCGTTCGAAAATGTAGAAAAAACCCTTAATGTCCTTTAAAAATTGGAAATGCCTTATTCTAAATATTTTCAATTTCTCAAGCTGTTTAAATGGGTATGGTTATGTTTTGAAAAGTAATTACCAGAGGAATGAAATTTGAAAGTTTTTGCGGTGTGGGGAGTCTTAGAGAACGTGTTTGTATAAGTGACCCAGAAATGGCACCGGCGAAAGTAGGCTAGGTATATAAAACATGGGTTCTTGAACTTGCAGTTTAGAGAACTAAATTTGGAATACGCACAGGTGGTTTCATAAGGCTTTCAGCTTCTACCGGAGAGTCTTGATTCTTCCAAATTTTCTTCGTATCAGGTAATTGTTTTGACTTCTTAATATTAAGTGCATGTGTTTTAGAATGTTTTGCCTTTATATATGTGTATATGGTATATGTATCCGGTTATTTACTTTCTTTGTTTTATTTATTTATTTATTAAGCTTCAATGATATGTTTGTAATACACGTGGATTATACGGCGTAATATCTTTCAGGGAAAACATTGTATTATCAAAAACGTTTAAACAAATACTTGAAGAAGAATTA
The DNA here is from genome assembly GCA_963932465.1 of Maratus speciosus. NCBI lineage: Eukaryota > Metazoa > Arthropoda > Arachnida > Araneae > Salticidae > Maratus > Maratus speciosus. The sequence goes on along the minus strand of OZ010786.1, from coordinate 88,243,899 downwards.
TTAAGCAACATACTATTTTTGTTATTATTATTAAAAATACATAAATGCTGTAATATATATAAAGAACGTCTATGTGTTACGTTTAGATTAATGCCCTGTTTCCGATTTTATACGGAGATTTTATTTTTTATAATTGCATTAACCGACTTCAAAAAAGTAGTCTATACAAATTGTTTGTATTTTAATCAATTTTTTATGACAGGCATTGTATGGCTTAATATCTTTCGCGGAATAAATATTAAGGGAAATAATTGTATTATGAAAAACGTTTAATAAATATTTAAGAAGAATTATTAAGTAACTTGCTATTAAAATTATTACTGACTTTTACTATTAAAAAAAAGACATAAATGCTGTATATATATATAACGAACATGCATTTGTTACATTTAGATTAATGACTTGTTTCCAATTTTACATGGAGATTTTTTTTTTATTGTATTGAAAAATTGGTCAAATTGTTTGTATTTTAATCAACATTTGTACCAGAATTTTTTAACAAAATTTTACGTTTCTAACTTTGGTGATTTTTAACACTTTCTAGCATAGCTTTCAACTCTTTCCAACATAGTTGAAAAGCGTTTATTCATTCTGTTTATCTGAGTGCCGTCTGTCTGTCGTCTGCTTGCTCGTTCTCTGACTCTCGTAAATATACTCGGATTGCCATGAAATTAATATATGTTAATGAGATTTACTACGGCATATTCTCTATTGAAAATTAAGTGGGAAGCATTTATAGTTCGATTACAGAAATTCTTTAAATAATCCTTTACATTATGGTCTGTGGGGAAAAAATGGTTGCGATTTATTTTAACGATGTTACACTATTTCAAACTTAATAAAATTGATATGCATTTCCAAAGTACACTAAAATGTTTTTTTAGTAGAATGTGGAAATGAAAAGCATTTATCATTCATTTACTGGGTCACGCAGAAGAATTCTGTTACATAATGGTTTTACAGGGAAAAATTATTTGCAGCGTATTTTAATGATATTATATTATTACAAACGTAATGAAATTTATATGCGCAATTCTTAGGTACACTACAAGATGCTTACTGTAGAATTTAGAGTGCACAACATGCCTTCTTATTTTACAGGAGCACACAAAATATTTCAGATACAACTATCTATGAGCTATAAATGCTGAAAGTACGTTTTTAGTTGTGGTATCGATTTTTAGGTTTAATAAAATTATTGCATGTGTGCATACATGCTATAGATCATATACAGGGCTACATAAAATAATTCGTTAGCAATACTGTGCATAAACGTGAATTACTCAATGCTGTTTTTACTTGAAATATCATTTTTCAGCTGAACTATATTTAGCATACCAAAAGATGTTAGCAGAATATAAATAAATCCATGCACAGGGATACGCGAAAAATTTGATACATTAACGTCTATGGATGGTAATTGTTGAAAGTCTGTTGTAAGTTTTTTTATGTGTTTTTTTTTTTTTGTTGTTGTTGTTGTTTTGCTTTGTTTTGTTTTTTGCGAATTAAATTTTTGATTAATATGAGGTGTGTAGGAAAATCTGTTGCTAATATACAGGGATGTACAAAATTATTCTAGTACATTTCCGTATATTGATGTAAATTGCTAAAAGTGAATTTTCGATTGTGCCATGGGTCAATATCGGAAAACCGGACAATTTCATTCCAAAATTTTTATATTAAGTTAATGTACCAACTACCACATGCAATTATATACTATGATACATGTTTTGTCATTTAAATGCTATAGTGTTTTGAGATCAAGTATGTATATTTTATGCATAGTATAAGCTTTTATGGAAGAACATCATAATCAGTGTCTAATAATTGGGACTGAGGTGATGTTTTTGTCTTAATAGCTGCACAGCCATTTTGTTAAATCATTTTGCACACATGTAAATTATTAAATATGCCATGTGAAATTTGTATGTTGCATAAATAAAGTTGCAATAAGTTTTTTTTTATAAGTAAAAAGTTAAATATAGGGACATGAATGATGCTATAAAAAGATACTATTCAGAACAAAAACTAAATACTATGAAACAAAGATCAGAACAACTTATCTTCATCCATGGTGGCTAGTTGAACTTTAGTTGCTGTTGCAATGGAAATAATTCTGCCAGCGCCATCTAGTATCTGTTAACCTAAATGTGTCTTTAGAGGGACTGAGATGATGGTCAACCTCAGGGACAAATATATTTACTACATCATTTTACTATAAAATCTATACTAATAAAAGATAATTATATTTTCCCATACTAATTATATAAGGTATAAATATATAATACCAAAAGTTAATAACATTTTTGTACCAGGGGACAGGGACTGAAATGAGGATTTCGTTTGTTTAAAGCTTAAAATTAATTATTTATACATCATTATATGTCCATTTATGGTAATTGTTATAACAAATGTTACAATACATTACATTTTTCAGTTTTTAGTTTTAGTATAATTAATGAAATATTATTAACAGTGGACACAAATTGTCCAATTTTCAGATATTGATCCCTATGCATTTTGTAACTAGGGTAAATTTTAGCGCACTATGTAGGGTACATACAACACTGTAGATCATGTACAGTGATTCACAAAAGAATTCGAATACCTTTCAGGTTACACGGGCAGCAATTGCCGTAATCTTGTTTTCCAATGTGTTTTGCGTTTTTTAATTTGTTTGCTTAGATATCTTCTTTCGCATTTTTAAATGGTGAAGTATCGTTCTGAAATTGTTGGAAAGTGTTTCACAATTTATGCTTGACGCATTAATTTAATTTAGTGTTCAAATAAATATTTTCAGAAACTGTGATGTGAATTTAAGATTACTGTAATGCAATTACTTGCCCCTGAAATGGTTAATGTATGTCCGCGCATAATTTTCGAACGGATATTCCGATTCTGATAATTCTCTTTTTGTTGAAAAGGACACTTATTAGTGGTGGTCCCGTATCAATTTGACTGGCATCAATGATATAAAATATTTTTTCCCTAATCTCTACCGTTCGTAAAAGCGACCAATTGATACAAAATTTAAATATGCGTTGGTAATGTACACAGTAGTAGGGCTTTAATTGCACCGGAAACCACCGGAGCTCAGCTCCGGTACTTCTCTGTTTTTAGTAAGTATTTCAATATTGGTCGGAATTCACCGGCGCTCATAAATACAGGGCTCGGAACTCAGTGTAATAGCGATTCCGAAAAACCGAAGCCTAAATTACCCTTTCCTTTCCCTTCCATCTCCAAGTTTTGCATTCTTTTTTACCAAAACACTTATATGGGACATAATGTATCGCACACGTAGGAGATGGAGATGAACGGGCTCAATTTTTATGTAAGCCTTTCAACTTAGGTGGGCTCGAGCTTAATCTGTATTACATTCAAAATTTTATTTATTCATCTATAGAAAAAAAAAAGAACTCCCCCCCACCCTCTTAAAAATTATGTAAAAATTACATATTCCATTTCAAATCATTTTTATACTATTTTGATTCGAATGCAGAGGAAACAGAAATCGTATTTTTCTATTCTATTTTTCTATTTTATTTTCCGATTTTAGTACATCTGGCATTGACGGTGGCTACTGGTACCTATAGATGGGTTGCACATGACGTCACATGTCTGAAATCGCTTCATATGGCGCCCAAATATAAGGCGAATGTGGTGCTCTCCATTTGATTTATTAAACTTATTTGCACTATAATAATAAAAATAAGGAAGATCTAAATTAAACAGAAAGATAACACGTGCTTTTAACGGCAAATGTGGAGTTCTGACGTTCCGTGTGTGCACCAGATGCAATAGTATTAGTCGTTGCTAATACCAACGTGACGTCAATGCAAGTTGTCTATAATACGGGTTAGGTTCCCTTAGAAAGACCGCCACGGAGGGCACTATACCCCTTAGGGCCTATATCCTTCGTGCTGATAATTAGCCGTCATAAACACAACCAACCAAGGGGTCTATAGCGTCACCCAAGAGAGCGAACAACGAATTTGCTTTCAGTTCGATTTTCTATTGTGACAGTAGGATATCTTTTAATTGGATCAATTATTTCTTTTTATTTAGATATCTAACCTGAAAAGGTTTTTATTCAACGAGCATCAGTTTGAGGTTTTGTATACTTAAGGTTTTTAGTCTTCTATAGTGTTCGAGTATGAAAGTAACGTTAGTGATTTTTCTATTTATTTTTCATCATGAAACACTGCCCATGCAAAGGCTCTGCTCTGACATTTACGAAGTCACTTTCATTTGTAAGTAGGGTTTGTTATTCGGATAGAAAGCCATCGAGCAGTGTTTCACCTTTTTCTATAAAAAAGCCCAATCTTTCTTTTTTTGTATTAACACTATTTCCCAATCATAATACTTACCTTATATAAATGCAGAATTCTGTGATTAATTAATATTAAAATTAGGCAAATATTTCTATTCGGAAGGATTGATAAATTGAAAAGTGGAACAGTTGACAATTAAGTATATGCAGGTAGATATATTTAAAATTTGTAATTTATTAAAAAAAAAAAGATACTTTAAATTTTTCAAATAATGTATGAAATATAAATATGCTTATTGGACTGACGTCAGAGGCGAGGGGGGGGGGGCGCTACGGTTTCAGTACTGCCGAATATTTAGGCTCCGGTACTTTTTTGTTAGAAATTAAGCCCTGCACAGTAGTGTTTTGCATTTTAAGAATAGCCTTTGCACGTATCTAGTTTCTTTTTTTTTTCTGCGCACAAAATATGTGATGAGGGCGACAATGTGGATACTATTGAATATGGATAACAGTACACTATTAAAAATTTTCAGAAAACTGTCCTGTCATTGCACCGTTTTTATAGAAAACGTTACATAACCGTAATTTATCTCTATTCTGACAAATGAGAACACTTTAAATTGTGGTCAAATACAAGAACGAATTTCGCACAAATGTTCCGAAAAAGCTTCCGCTATTGTCAAATAGATATATTGATAGAATTTTTCTCATTAGTATTTTTACGCTGGTAGCTCCTCTAGTGGGAAATTGCATGACTAAAATCTTAAAATGGAATTTTTTATATTTTTTCATAAAGCAACCACATTCCAAATTGAAATTAGATACGGTAATTTAACCTCAACACACTGATAAGCATATTGAATGAGTATTTATATATTTTTGTAATAGCGGAAATCACAAATATTGGTTAACTAAAATACATAAAAAAGATTGATAGTTTTAGATGGCAAAGTTATAGTCTTATGTGTAAATCAGGGGTAGTACGCTTCAGGGAATTTTTCAGGACAAATATAAGTATTTTAATATTGAAAAATAAATCTAGGTTAAACGCGCGAAATTTCTCCTTATTTAAAAAGAGATGTTCTATAAGAAATTACTGGTACTGAAGAATTTCCTGGTCTTGAAATTTCAGGACAAGTACGACCCCTGGTGTAAATCCAATATGATACACTCAAAATGAGGAAAAAAGCTCACTATACCTAGTATTCAGTGATGATGCAATGCCAGTAGCTGCGCCCACTGATAAGATACTGCATGAGTATTTATAAATTTTTTTAATGGCGGAAATCACAAATATTGTTTAACTAAAAACACATAAATAATATTGGTAAGTTTTAGATGACAAATGTAGTCTTATGTGTAAATCCAATATAATACGCCCAAAATGAGGAAAAAAGCCCTCTATACCTAGTACCGTAATTTCCGGCGTATAATCCGCGGATCAAACAATTTTGTTTGAACCCAGAAATTTTATTTAGTAATTGAAGCCAAATATTTACCGCGATCTGAAAAGTTACATTTTATTTTTTAAAATTTCTGGGTCGAAAAATGATTGTTTGATCCGCGAATTATACGCCGGAAATTACGGTAATTCACTGAAATACAATGTCTGTAGCTCCGCACACTGATAAGCATGTTGCATGAGTATTTCTATATCCCCCCCCCCCTATCTTTCCAAAAACTTCAGTTAATCACTATGGAATATTCTTTTCTCACCACTTTTTTTATTCTTCCTTGTTTAATAATAATTGCAGAACGGATAAATGATCTGCTCTACAAATACTCATCTACAGGGCATGGATTTGCTCTGCAAATGGGGAGCCCTTGAACTTTCTGCTGTTCACTGTTTATTACGTCAGACAATAAATTACGTCAGATATTAAGATTTTAATATTTTCTCTTAAAAATGTTGATCAACAATCATAGTATGATTGATAAAATTTCTTTTAATGCTACATTGATTTTTCTTAATGTTTGGATAATATTACAAAAAGCTATATTAACTTTAACTGCAAGAAAATTTCAATGTAATTTGTATCGAATTATTATATGGTAATGATAAGATTACTAATGAAAAAAAAAAGCATGTTGAGTGGAGGAGTAAGCGGGGCGTTTTTATGAGAAATGCGGGTACTCCGAAATGAAAAGCCTAAGAAAGGGGTAAGTGAAAGAAAAAAGGTTCGAAAACGCTGTATTAATCAAATGTAATTTTCTTTTGTTCTTTCTTTATGTTTCCCTGTTTGGTGGCCGTATTCAAGATAAAAATGGGTAGTATTGATTCAATACAATTTACTCTTTCGTTTAAAGCGCCCCTGAGAGGAAATAGGGTAACCAAGATTAAATAAAATTTAATTTTATGTTTATTTTAATAATTATTCATAATAAGCTGCTGTCTTGGTAAAATTTAAGTTTTGATAATAAAAATTTCACATAACAGGTTTTTTTTATTTATAACTGGTAATGTCTCTGGTGGGAAACTGCACAATAGATTTTTTTTTTCATACGGGAACCATACTCCAAGTTAAAATTAGGTAATACAGATTCAACACAAGTTTTTTATGGCATTACCTAACCGGAAATAAAGTAACAAAATTTAATCAAATTCATTTTATATTTATTTTTAATAAATCTTCGCAATAAGCTTCCGTCGAGTGAATTTTATGTTTTGATTTTGTAAAAAAAAATGCATGGTTGAATTTTTTACGCTGGTGACAACCCTGATAATTATCACAATCAAAGGTGGGAAATTGTATAAATAAAATTTTTATTTGGATTTTTTATGTTTTTTTCGCGTGGAAACCATACTCGAAGTTAAAATTAAACTCAACTTTCTTAAAAGCCGATAACGCACCCTACCAATAAATATATTAACCAGATTTAAATTAAAGTGTTATTTTTTACGTAAGGCTGTATGAAGAGTGTGCCCAAGATAAAAACAGGTAAGTACTGATTCAACAGAGTTTTCTTTTGCATTTGTAGCGATGACTGGCGGGAAATAAGCTATCTACATTTAAATAAAGTAGAATTGTTATGTTTTACTGTATGAAGACATTTATGATGATAAATTTAAATTTAAATTCATTTTATAAAGCAAAAAAAAATATGAATATGGAAATAAATAGAAATTAATGATACCTAACTATCAATTAAGTTGTTAAATAAAAAACAAACGCAAAGCATATGCAATTAATCTGTCTGCTGCCATGTCCATTTATACAAAATTTATAATTTTTTAAGATGTTCTTAACTCAAGAAATAGTAATTGATTGTTATGTGAATTACAATGAGTTTCCACAAATTAATAAATAAGGAACAAATTTGCAATCCGCAAGTCTGCTGACAATTCGGTGATTGGCGCACGGAGGACGGAGAGGAAGGGGGGGGGGGATTAGAGTCCCCAGTATATATATATACATTTACATATATTTAACGTATTTTATCAAATTTGTAATTTAAATTAATGTTGAAAAACTCAAGGTATGCTCGAAATGCATTTTTCAAGAGATGTTGCAGAACTTTTGTATCACGCAGTATTTTAAACTGTAACCATCGACATTAAAACATAACATTAAAAGAGCTTTGTAGAATAGGGGTCTGCAACTCATGTTCCGCGGGCCACGGATGGCCAAACGTGATTTTTCGAATATTAAGAACAAGAAGATTTCAGTGACATCCAATTATTTCCAATGCGTATTACACTGGCCTCCAAAAGTTAAGGTACAGGATGCTTTCGATTGTACACGGTTTGTCGAATATCTACCAACATTATTGGCGAATTGTTCTTGAACTTCTGGGATGTAAAGAACATGTTTCATTTCATATTTCTCGGTCGGAGGTACAATTAGGGGGCTAATAATACATTTAATAATAAAATAATATTTGCGATCACCTATGTAACAGAAAAGGCTGGAAATGGTTTGTCACTGTGGTAAATGACTATTTGGGTCCTGTTCAACGTTTGTATGCATTTGTGTAAGCATATTCGTGAAGACGTTAACGCTTTTGTGAAAAATTCAAAAGTTTTTTGTTTATAGTATACAGAGTTTTCAACCAAATTTAGCACAACTTTCCAAAAACCTGACAAAGAACAGTAGCAACAGTATACTGCAATTAAAACATGAATATATTGAATATTTGATGAGATATGGGCACTTGCATGAAATAATTTTTAACTGCGCATGCGTGTAAGGTTTCAAAATTTTTATTTCATAATTTGCTAGCCAGTTATTTTGGGTAACTTCTGTAAAAAGCCCAGTCAAATATTGTGAAAACTCAGAAAGATATAGTGAGTTGATTGAAAAGTTGTGGAAAAACCCTTATAATAAAGATATTTTTAGAAAGCAACTCACTATATCGCCCCTACCTTAGGGAAATTTCACGATATTAGATAAGTTGCCCTAAATAGCTAGCTACCAAATTATGAAATAAAAATTTTGAAATCTTCCACGCATGCGCAGTTAAAACTTATTTCATACAAGTGCCCATATCTCATCAAATATTCAATATGTTCATGTTTTAATTGAAGTGTACTTTTCTTTGCCAGGTTTTTGGAAAGTTGTGTCAAATTTGGTTGAAAACTCTGTATGCTATAAACAAAAAACTTTTGAATTTTTCACAAAAACGTTAACACCTTTACGAATATGAGTGCTATGCTTACACAAATGCACACAAACGTTGAACAGGACCTAAATAGTCATTTAACGCAGTGACAAACCATTTCCAGAATTTTCTGTTGCACAGCTGATCGAAAATATTATTTTATTATTAAATTTATTATTAGCCCCCTAATTGTCGGCCGGACTAAATCTTCATCGAGAAATATGAAATCAAACATGTTCTTTACATCCCAGAAGTTCAAGAACAATTCATCAATAATGTTGGTAGATATTCGACAAACCGTGTGCAATCGAAAGCATCCAGTCCCTGTACCTTAACTTTTGGAGGCCAGTGTATTAAGGAAACTAGATAACTGACAACTTTTACGCTTTTTTTAGCTTCAAGTAAACTAGTTCTGAGACAGAAATTTTGTTTCTTAAACTATTTCTTGTTTCTATGTGGTACGTCTTTGATTTTCATTTATTAAACAAACGTTCTGAACCGGGAATTTTACTTAGAAAATAATCGTTCAAGTACGGGTATTATTCACGCACAGAGGGTTCCATACAATAAATATGTGAATTATAGTAACTGTGACAATTACAAAAAATCGTTGCTAAAAGAATAACTAGAGAACAGGAATTCTGCTTTTCAGAATTTAGTGTCGCCCCCAGCATTTCCATTACTCCATTTTCTTCTGATGGACTGATGGCTTCTATTATTATGAAACAATCATTATAAATGAAGTGTTAAGTGAAGATGAAAGAACAGCCGTAAATCTCTTTCATCTTCACATAACACTTCATTTATAATGACTGTTTCATAATAATGGAAGCCATCAGTCCATCAGAAGAAAGTAACTCAGAGAGAGCGGAAACTCCGATAATCGGGACTCTACTGTAGTTCAGTTTTAAGACTTATAACACGCGATTTTATTTTACATGAAGCGACGTCATCCACATCCGCTGAAGAATTCATCATTTGCGATCCAGTGTTAAACAACATCTACAGTAAAGTACGCTTAGGACGTCACTATCGCTGAATAATATACAAATCCAGAAAAAAAAAAAAGATTTCGTCATTCAAAAAACTCGACAAAAAAATCGGTTCTCAAAAATCGGATCTAAAGATTCACAGGCCTTCATTTGTTTGCATTATTAACATAGATATTTAAAATCAAATTTAGTTTCTAATAGCTCCCTGTTTTACCAGAAATCCTTCATTTATATTTTTTCAAAATAGCACGGATTTTAATTTTTTAAAAAAATTTCAGTTTTTATGGGAAAATGGCAGCAAAAAGATATAATTGCTATTTTTTTTTCACTTCCTACAGAAATGGAGTTCTTCCGTCGCCAATATTAAGCAAATGGCTCTAAAAACTACAAAAAAATTAATATTTCAAAAATAAATGGAGATACAGTTTTCAAACAAATTGCATTAAAAAGTACCTTTTTTTCCCAATACGACGGTATAAAAATCGAAAATGTGCGATGGTTAGATGTTAAAAAAATTGCTATAGAGTATTTAATCGTACTGTTTTGTTTCATGGCTGGCTTCTGTAAGGTAACGTTATTTTTTGGAGACTACACAAAATAAGCTGGGAGAAAGAAATAGCATACCATACAGGGGGCTAATAAGTAATTATCTAGGCTTTAAAAGCCAATGGCGCACAGAGTACACCACCCGTGTCTTTATGTATGTCCAAACCGCCCGTGTCTTTAAAGGTTAGTACCGCGGCTAATTACGGACAATTTTTTGTCGAAAATTATTATTAACAATCCTTTTATACTTTCGCGACGATAGGTATCTCGAGCGCCCCTCAACACACTTGCTGCGCGCCCGAAAAGTGAAATTTGTGTGTAACGGGACAACGCGATTTTCTCAAAAACTATGTGGCGTAGGGTGATCGCTATAGTTTTCCTACAAGGTTTAAATAGACCATCCCTAACTTTTTCATAATTTTAGTTTCAGAAGGTTCGGAAATAGATGGAGTGGAACATTTTTTTGCATTACATTTTTGATGATATCTCTGAAAACATAATGCCTAAAATTTAAATAAACGTATTTTTGAGTTCGGCGTTACGACAGCTTTCACACGATACCCCACAAGATATATATATATATATATATAAAGATTTTTATTTTCAAGTAACTTAATCCCCCCCCCCCCTACATATTTTCTAAATATATTTGTGAATGATCAATCTACCCTAACTATATAAAATTCTAATGAAACGATTTTATGAAACGAATGATTTAGTTTCACAGCTATTTCTCCTAAAATAAAGAAGGTTAAGTGGTGAAATTAACACCAATTATCCGTATTTTTCCACAATTGTCAAAACTGGTGTTAGAATTATAAAATTTTAATTAGTTTTCGAGATATTAATTTTTTTCTAATTTTAATGACATTTCATTAAGCATGGCAACAAAATTACTCCATTTTTGTGGAAAAAAGTGAAGAATAGAGAAAAACGATAGGGATTATTAGATATCTTCTTTTTCGTTATTTTCAAATATAAATCGAAATTATCTTTTATCTTAATAGATAGTGAAGACAGTATTGTGATTAAATTATGTTTTTAAAACGTTTTTTCAAGAATATTTGAAGAAATAAAAACACATTTTCTTATATTCCATCTTCAGATATCACTTTATTTTAGAAAACGAAAAATCGTCTGCCATTTACCTCCTTGACATAAATTCCACTGACTTTAAAAAAAAAAGAAAATTCCATCGAGGCTTTTTTTCAGTTAGTTCACAAAGGCGCTTAAAGCCAAAATAATTTAGAGAGAAAATACAATTTTCTAAGCATTTGTTTTAATTCATAAAATGAACAAGTTTTGAAAACATTTGTCCAAATGATGTCTTTTATGTAAACGCTTAAGAAAATGGAAAAAGAAATTAATGGTGATCGTTATTTATTGGTACCATATTGTCATTTTAAAAAAATCTTAATGAAACAAATTTATAAAAGCGGATATGCGAGAAATACTATTAAAATTTAAAACAAATTAATATTTCAATAGCGTCATTATTGAACTATATTACTTATTTACACGTAATGAATTACGTATTTACACGTGAATCTCAAACAGGAAAAAAAACTTTAAAGCAATTGAATTATTACACGCGAAACAAATTTGAAATAAAAATTATGTCAGATATTAAAATTATATATTTGAAATGATTTCCTTAGGGACAATATTCATGTGACGTCACAATGGGAATCCCATGGTATAAAAGTTTCGCGGATAACAAATTTGTCTAAATATTTCATACCGTTATGCAGTATAAATGCAGGCAAATGCCTGCGTAAAATGTTTTCGATTTCGATTTATTTTCTACGAATTATTATTAAATAAATACTTATTGGAAAATTATTATATAACCTATTAAATAAAATAAACAATTTACATTTTAAAAATAAAATGAAAATATGCATTATGGTGCATTAAAATAGAGAAAAGAATTAGAACCCGTTACTGCTAATATCTAAAAGTCGAACAAAACATAAATTATAAGCAAAAATTTTCGAAACACAATGTATTTCTAATGTTCTCAATGCTATTACTAAGTAGTTAGAGGTTTTTTTTTTTTTTTTTTTTATCTTCGAGCCCAAAGGAAGAACATTGTCTATAGCTTCGTTATAAAAGTATAGAGGAGGCGGCATTTTAAACGTAATCATTTTAAGATTTTCAAATGTGTAACTGATTTTATTTATCAATTCCAAAAGTAACCGTCAGCTGTCACGACAGCTGTGGATGAGGCCATAGTAATAGAAAAATGCCCAATTGAAGCGGAAAAGATTACAACCCGATTACAGAAAATAGTCGTTGTTCGTGATAATATCATCCAATTTTCCATAACCTGATAATATTTTTAAAACGAGGTGCATTACAATGTTTTGAAAGCCTGAAGAGGGTTGGCGGGCGTAACTCGCAGGGGGCAGAGCCCCCTAGTAATCTATAAATATGTGGGTCAGTAGCCTTTATTACTTCTGCCAAATTTGAACTTTCCACAGTCCATAGTTCAGGAGAAAAAGATCTATGACAGATGGACATAGACAGGCAGACAGACACACTAGTGATCTTATAATGGTTCTGCTTTTACCTTTTGTGTAACGGAACTCTGAAAAAGCGTAAAATTTGATAGCTACTGCAAATCTCTTCTTTAGATAAAAAAAAAAAAAAAAAAAAAAAAAAAATGAGAAACAGGCTAAAAAGCCACTTGGTACGCGTACGCGTACACATGATATGTATCCACCTCAATTCAAAAGCCGGCAAAGAGAATCTACCCTTTTCGTTCTGTAAAAAAAGGGAAACTTTTCTATATATACAGCATTATTTTATGTTAACAGCTCTCGATGTATATTACACATCTTATACCTATACATTTTATTGAGGTGCTCTAATAAATACACGTCTTTGATAAATAGCAACTTTCTATTCTTCAGTTTCACCGGACAGATTCTATATGTACTACTACTTCTACTATAGAATAAAATAATTGCGTAGAATTTCTATTGTTGAATATTGCGAGCAAATATGAATGAATGAATAGTTTTTCTTTATGAATAGAAGAAACTGTGAATTCTGTAATAACATAGGCGTGTATATATTTCTTGTGTAAGCTATTCAATAGAATTATGGGTGTAGGTGTAACTGTAAGAATTTTTTGATGCGGTCTTCAAGCGTGAAAAGTTGAAAACCTTTCAGTGTAGAGTATTTTTTCTTTCGACTACCGGGTAAGTCAATGGCTGAAAAAGAAAGTTAAAGATATCTGAAATCGAATGTATATATTTAAAAATAACTATTTGTTTTAAAAAGATATACATGACGTGGCAGAATAATAGCCCACTAACAGAGATTTTTATAAATAAGCATGATACAAATCTGATTCACCCCAATAGTTACAACATAAAACCAAATAGACTGACTGTCAATTTTTATTATTTTTCTTGTTACTTTTCACGTATATCATTAGTTTTATCAAGATATTGATATTTACATATCTTCAGATGTCCGTTTTAATTATAATTGGAACAAGTAACACATTTTAAAAGGTTTCTGAATTTGTGTAGTATTTACATCTCACAAAAGGTCAGTTATTATTAGATTGTTGAAAAGTGTTTCATTTCAATTATAAAGATACAATGTCAGATATCCAAACTTTTTCAAAAAAAGAAAACTTGACTGATATGACTTTAAGTCGTATTTTAATGGTAATGAAGTAATAGTTTTAAGTAGGAAGTGATAGTTTACGAAGAAATATTTTTTTAAATAACTTATACCAACACAAATTTTGCTATTTTTTACTTGTAATTATGTATTGCAAATTTTTTCCCATGGAATTTATATTCATTTACTAGGGGGCTCTGCCCCCTGCAAGCTACGCTCGCCAACCCCCGTTCAGACACCGCAGAATCTGAAAATCTAAAAATCTAATGGGTTTTAAAAATATTAGAGAAGATTAAATTATACTGAAAAAGCTGTGCAGATCTCCCTGTAAACGGGTTTCCATTCAATTCCCTTTGATTGCAAAAATTTAACGGAGAATCAGTTGCTGTTAAGACATCCAATGGTTGTTTTCGTTTTTGATTATAAAGAGGATCAGTTAAACATTTGAAAAGAAGCTAAAATAAAATGAATTAAGCATTCAGAGTCTTTGTCAACCGATATTTTAAAACAATCTCTATAACAATAGCCTAAATCATGTGACTATCATCAAAAGTTCCGGGCGGAACACTTTGCTTTTTATACTCTAGGTGCCATTTTGATACTTTAATGTTATCCAGGCACAGGTGATAAGTCGCAATCTATCCCCATCATTTCATCTATATTATAATAGTTCAAGTCATCAAATGCCACAAACAAATACGATCTGATCCCTTCGCCTTTCATATGAAAGTTTGGAACAAATGTCATATACGCCCCCATATTGGCGCGATTTTTTTCCAACGCCAATTTGTGGAACGCATCAACAGCATAAACAACAACATCCGGCTTACCATATCAAGCAAAATAACGATACTTTGGCGCCAGTTTAGTACCGTTGCGTATATGACATTAGCGTCAGAAAAAAAATCGCGCCAATATTAGTCGTTGAGCCAGGGGCTCATGTGGTTTCATGTCAGCGGACTTGGTTAACTATATATTTTTGGATTCACCACAACAACAGCATCTCATTTATCCATGATACTTTCGAAACCAGGGTAGCTTATGGGCGCCATATTGAAAAATGGCCGCCGTCGTTGAGTCAGGGGTTCGAGTGATTTCATGTCAGCGGACTGGGTAAACCATACATTTTTTTAAAACCACAACAACAGCATGTGATTTATCCATAATACGTTCACAACCAGGGTGCTTATGGGCGCCATATTGGAAAATGGCCGCCGTCATTGAGCCAGTGGCTCGTGTGGTTTCATGTCAGCGCACTTGGTAAACCACACATTTTTGAATTTGCCACAACATCAGAATGACATTTATCCATGATACATTCAAAAACAGAGTAGCTACTGGACGCCATATTGGAAAATGGCCGCTGATTAAATTAATTGGGCGATTGAAGAGACAATAAGTAAAGACATGCAGGGGTCAAAAGGCACAGTCGAGGGAAAAAAAGTAAACACCCCTACTAACTCCTCAACAAATTATCGTAGACAAAAGTTACAGGTACCGAACGATTGGAAATAAAGTCTACTTTTAAATGATGTATATAAAATTTGCTTAGAGGGTCATCTACATATTAAAACGAATCCAAACTTCATTTTTTTCAATGGCAATACCCAATTTTAACGAGATATTTCAAATCTTTGGTTCAAACTATTCTTAGACACCAAATTTCAAGTCATTTGAATGATAAGTTTTTGAATTATAAACATTCAAAATTTAGTGCTTCTAATGTTAGATTACATTTTCATATTTTTATTTATATCTCCTGAAATTATGCTCCTAATGTGCTAATTTTTTGTGCAGCAATAATACTAATATACCCAAACATAAATACGCTGAATTTGCAATTTTTATAATTTTATGATATGAATTATGAAATTAATATTAGAAAAAATTATGAATTGCAACCTACAGTTTTTTTTTTATGGATTTAGATTTATTAAGTCCTGCTTTGTGGAAATCCAAAATTTCACATTTTTCTTCCAAGTAAATTTCAAATTATGCTTAAAAAACGGCAAAATGATGGTTTAAGGGGCCGTCTATGATAGAAGTGACTAAATATTTTGAAATTTCTTCTGCTGTCCTGTAATCTAGTAGGCTTCATTGACTGCTTAAGGTGCCTTGATCTAGAAGGGGGCTCTCTCGGTTAACAATCGATTACCGAACTTCATTTTGGATACAGCCCTTAAAATACGCTGGTTTTAAAATAATTAATTTTTCGGAAACTTATCGTAAGAATTGCATAAAAATTTGGTTTTAGGCTAATTGAAGGGTGTAGACTTCATTTATGCTGTCAGAATTGTGTACTGCTATTGAAAAAAACAAAGTTACAGTTCGTTTTAATATGTAGATGGCCCTCTAAACAAATTTTATACACATCATTTAAAAGTTGACTTTATTTCCAATCGTTCGGTAACAGTAACTTTCTTCTACGATAATTTGTTGAGGAGTTAGTAGGAGGTGTTTACTTGTTTTTTTCCACGACTGTATAACGAAGCTCAGTCAAAAGCCTGCCACAGTCTAGAGATATTTTTGATATCAGGGCAGCATTTCTTCACGTGATTCATAAAAGAACCAAAATTAGTTCTACATCCAGATCTGTCTTTGAGCAGGATCCAGAAAGACGAACGTGATATCTTATATTTACAGAACATGATTATCAATGAATGGATAAATCTAGACATGGTAATAGAATGAACTGGAGCAATGACAAATCTAGAAATTTGTGGAATACACGGTCTAAGCTCATGAGATGGGTGAAGAAGCTTACCAAACTTTCAAAAGGGAAAATCTGTCTGAAGACTCAAAGCCAGAAGGGCTTTTCAAACCTCCAAAGATAAAGAAGCTAAAGATATTTTCTTACTTTAAGAAGAAACAGAGTGTAAAATTTAATAAATCAGAGTTTTTTGCCTAGGCAGAAAGAAATATGTTTGCTCAGATGACAATCATTGCCGAGCGAAGAAATTTCGATATGAGAACTGTCTTTTCCTACCACTTAGCTCCTCTTCGATTGTCCTTAGCAACACTTAATGGTTTAAAGCGAAAAACTGAAAAATCAAACTGATGGATGTTATGACAAAATTGCGACTGCTGAAAGAATGCAAATGATGGTGTTGTTAATATCATTGACAGAATGCGCTATGTTCAAAGCTACCGCAGGAGCTACAATCATTTGGACAACTAGTAAAGAATCTGTTTTCTAAAATTATAAAAGATTCTACATCCTCTCAAAGAAATATATTGTATTTGATACATATAGGCAGGTGTCAATAAAAAGAAATGAACGAAAAGTACGAACTGTTGATAATGCTGTAAAAGTTATATACTCTTGGACACCCAGTACGAAAATGGAAGCACTTTCTATCTGATGAGGAGAACAAGAAAGAACTTATACATTTTATTTCTCAAGAATGGGACAATGAACGTTATCAAAAATAGTTGAATACACGAATGATGTACGTTATCTAACGGAAAAAAATGATATAAATTCACGAAATAACTAGTGTGAAAATACACTAAATTAACCTGCTTCCTTCCAAGAAGAGGTTATACGCAACTTTTATTTGGCGCACACCATGTTTTAGCGTCTGGATTTAGAAATATTAATATTATCTCTATAGATACTGATGTGACAATTATCATACTGTTTTCTTTAGACAACGATTTGAAAAACTAGAAAGGGTTAATATTTTTAAAGTGTGGATCCAATGACAGGGTAAAGTAAAGTACTACACCTCGAGTGAAATGGATGGACTTCTAGGTAAAGCGGTATGTAATGCATTACCTGAAATGCAGTCACTGTTGGGTGCGATACAGTAAGTGCTTTTGCAGGCAAGGGAAAATGATGATTCAGAACACTGAATTTCGAAATGCGCTTGATACTGAAGCTGATATAGCACAGGAAACAAATAAACAGCTTGAGTCGTAAGTTTGCCATCTCTATTATGGAAAGCACAAATACTCAGACATCAGTGAATTGCGCTTTATTCTACATATTTATTCTGTAAAAAAGAGTCTGTGGAGTCGCATCGCCTTCTGACATGTAGTAATATACTCTATCTCTAGGTAATGCGAGCTAATTACTACGGTCTTGTTTGGATGAAGTGCCTACAGGCTGATCCTGATCTCCCATACACACATAAATATGGTTGGATTTTAGGAACAGATAGTGAAGAAAAGGGATATCTAGAGGTCCAGTGGAATGGCAGTCCTCCTGCTCCTGAAACTATTTTGAAACTGATGTAATGTTCAAGAACATGTGTCTCACCCTTATAATGCGTGTCTCTTTAATAACCTCAGATATACAAGCATGCAGAATGTAGAATTGTTCTATGACGATGGAAGTTATTTGGACACAGGAATGTCAACCGATGATGATGATAGCAGTGAAGAAGAATAAGATTTCTGTTATTTATTAACCCGTTCGGCACCAGCATTTTTATATGAATTTTATTCGGTCTACATCACTTTTTGTCGAACAATTAAATTTAGTTTAGCAACCAAGAAAATATCTTAATTAATCAAGGAAAATTTTACTTTATTTTTTAGTGGTATCAAAAAGAAGCGATGGAAACACGTTTCCGAAGGTGCATATATGCACCTGTGGTCCCGAAGGGGTTAATTCTTGACAGAGGAAATACAATAGTTTCACCATTATTATTTTTTTCTTGAATTGATGTTTTTTACCACATAAAAATGATATGCATTAAAATGCAAAACAAGATGTTTATCCCATTGAAAATGTTAATAGACATAAAGTTAAATGTAAAAATAAGCATCATGTTAAAATAAAATCTGATTAAATATATGATTTGTATAACTTTTTATTTTTAACAATATTTGTTCTTTCCATTTTTTCATTAAATTCTATTTAATTATGTGATAATGGCAAAAAAATCATATGTATCTATGTGCAATAGATGGCGCTCATCTTTTCAATATGGCGTCTATAAGCTACCACAAATTTCATAGTATCATCATAAAATAAACTCCTTGGACCATTGTGAATCCAAAAAAGTATATATCACCAAGTCCTCAGAGATGAAACCAAAATCACTAATTTTGGCTTCTGGCTCAACGACTATATGGGGCCGTATATGACATCTGTGCCGAAAGAAAAAAAAGCCGGGTGCAAATCTCGCCAATATCTTTTTTTCAACTCGCCAGTTAGCATTTTTTTTTTATTGTTCGAGTGGTAAATTAAAACATTGATTTGAAGTTGAAATTAAATGTCATGGTTTGTTACATAATTTAATATTTCGCCAGCTGTCATATTTGTTTGCATGTTTGGCATGATTTTTTTTTTTTTTTTTTTTTTTTTTTTTTTACGAAAATTTGGCGAAAGCCTCGTTTTCGAATACCAGTTACATATGTATTTTTGGTACTACTTAGTTACCTCGTCGACAAAAAATCTATCGCGAACTATAAGATTAAATGTCAATAATGCTTGATCGTAAATATCACATTCACTTGACTTTTAGCAAGTTACACGTGTTTACGTCATCAAGTGATTTTTATTTCGACGTTTTATTTTTATTTTTATTAATGTTATACTAATTTATTTGTTCTTTCGTTATTTAAAATAAAAATTTTGTTAATCTGTACAATTTGGCGAGTGGTTTGGCGATTTATATAATTTGCGAAATTGGGTGACGGAATAACTACTACATTGTACCGTAGTTTTTAATTATTTTCTATTATTTTCAAAAGGAAATAGCAAAAAAATAATTAATTACAATAGAACAAAATAATTTATATAAATTTAAAAAAGAAGTAAAAGTAAATATACATTTATTATTAAATAAACAACAATAGCCGGGTTACCATGTCTGTCAAAATAATGCCATTTGTGCGCCAATTAGGTACCCCTGTGCGTATATGACATCTGTGTCTAATATTTTTCTTTTCGTTTTTTTTTTTTTTTTTTGTTGTTTGTTTGTTTTTTTTTTTTTTTTTTTTAAAGAAGTGAAAGCCATCAATTTAAATGTTTCATTTTTAAATGAAAGTTTTGTATTTAATAAAATGATAACGAAATACAAAAAAAGCATTGTTCTATGCATAGATTTAAAGGAGGCCCAACTGTCGCCAAATTAATTTAAAATAGTAACCTTTTCTGAATTATGAAAAAAAAAATTCTGTTATGATTAAAATTTGAGTTGCCATCATTAGAAAAAATGTATTTAAAATTAGAAAAAAAAATTAATATTTCGAAAACTAATTCGAATTTAAAAATTCTAATACCAATTTTGAGATCTGTGGATCAACACGGATTTTTGGTGTTAATTTCATTGCAAAGTATTCCATATTTTAGGAGAAATCGCCGTGAAACAAAATCAGTTGTTTAATCGGTCGATTCAAAGAATCGATGCATTTCAGGCGTTTTATATATTCGTTTCATAAATTCGTTTCATTAGGATTTTATATATATATATGGTAGATATAGATATTTTTAAAATCTAAATTCCTAAAAAGTATTAGAAATTTAAAAATTAAAATTTCAGTTTTAAGGCATGTTAAAAAGTTTGATTATTTTCTAAAAGAATAACTCTTTTTACATACTTTTTTCATTTTTGAGCACAGAAAAGAAAAATATTCGGGATTTACAAATATATTTATTTTAATAAATTTAATATATTTTAACAGGCTAGTTCCATGGGTTTTTGTAGTGCAAGTCACAAAACTGATATCTGATATGCTTGCTGGCCACCGTTATTTTCGAAAAGTTTGATTCGCCTTATTCAATTAATGAGATCTATATCCGACATAATAAGTCACATTTTTCCGTTCTAAAATACTGGTAGTCAAAAATCACAACGTGACTTATACTACAAATACTCATGGAACTAGCCAACAGAGAACAAAAATTTTTTTATTAAATTATAAGCAGAAGTTCTCTTATACGTCCATTAAAAATATTTCAAAAATATATATTCTAAAAACACACTCAAAATATATATTAAACATTTAATTGCTAAAAAGGACGTCAAACGTTAATATAATACATTAAAAGATCTTAATAATTTGACATGTTTCGATTGAATTTACTCAATCATCATCAGAAAAACAAATAAACACAAAGATGGAAAATGACAATAAACTATTACAAATGAAATTTAAAAATAAATAAATAAAAATCACGCGCGTAATATTTTAACATGTTTCACGTTGGAAATTTACATCTAATATGTTTCACGTTGCCCTATTTTATTTTCAAATTATCTAACAATTCAATCCAAATATTTGGGATTTGAAATGACAAGGAATCATTGCAGACCATTGAGTTTCTGACGTAAATTTCAATAGATTCTCTAATAAAAAGTTGCAAATAAAAATCTGACCTATAAATTAATCTACTTTCATTAAACAAAATATTTATGTTTTCTATTTTATTTAGCCTAGATAATGCGGTTTTACCTCTATTAAATTTTATGTCTGCAATGTGCTCTTTACATCTCACTTGGAATTTTCTCTGAGTCATGCCAATATAATAATTTCTATAACCACCTTCTTTAAGAAAAGGAATGATATAAACACCGGAAAGGTCAAATTTATCAATAGGGTCAATTCTAGTGGTTAAAATTGATTTTAATTTAGGAGGGGGTCTAGCAATTAAATTTACATCAAACTTTTTAAGTTGAGTTTTAGCGGATTCAAAGAAATTTGGATAATAATTTATAACCACCCTTTTCATGTTATTTTCTCTGTCGGTTTTATTCTCAAAAACTGCATCGCTCCTTTTGTTAATAAACTTTTTAATTAATTTATTAACTATTTTAACATGATATCCGTTGTTAATAGCTATTGTTTTAATTTTATCTAATTCATCATTTAAATATTCAGGCGAACAAATTCTAAAAGCTCTGTTAATAAGGAATCTAAAGGTAGATAATTTATAAGAATATGGAGTGCAAGCATCAAAAGGTATAACATTTAAGTTAGTTATCGGCTTACGATATATTGAACGAATTAGTTTATTATTTTCTCTTTTTAATTCAACATCTAAAAAAGGTAATTTCTTATCGGTTTCAAGTTCAAAAGTAAATTTAATCTTATTAACTAAATCATTTAACTGTTGAATAAAAACTAACAATTTATCAACTTCTCCCTGCCAAACAATAAAAATATCATCTACATAACGTAGCCATACTAAAGGTAATACTTTAAAAGTACTGAAAATTTTTGATTCAAGGGGGCGTAATTTGAATTCTGCTAGGAGGCCTGAAATTGGAGATCCCATTGGGGCACCGTCTGATTGTTGATAAATTATATTGTTAAAAATAAAATAATTACTATTAATTATTAGGTTTAGGCCACTTTTTAAAGTGTTTTTCATTGGTATGTCAAAATCTTCTCTATTGTCAATGAACTGTTCGATGGTTTGAGCTACTTCTGAAGTATCTATCGATGGATATAATGACACAATGTCTAAGCTTGCTAAAATGCAATCATCTGTAATGTCGATTTTCTCTAATCTTCCGATGAAGTCAATACTGGAATCAACCGTGAAAGTGGAGGGAGGCAATAACTGTTTCAGTAATGGAACGAATGCACGCTCTAAGTAATATGTTGGGCCTTGACATTTAGTGACAATCGGGCGAAGAGGATAATCTTGTTTATGGTCCTTCAATCTGCCAACTAATCTTGGAATAACTGCAACTTTATTTAACTTGAGGTTAACTTTCATAAAATCTGGCCATTTACCTTTCTCTATTATTTCTTTCGTTTTCGCACATATTTTATTTAGTGGATTATGTTTTACTGCTATACATTCCATCTTATCAGTACAATCCTGCATTTTACTAATATAGTCTTCTCTATTGAGGACAGCAAGGCGATTAGATTTATCAGTCAAAATAATAGCAATATCATTATATGATTGTAACCGTTTAATGGTATCAGATTGTTTTTTATTTACAGATTTACTTATTCTATTGACAGAATTATTGGCTTGTTTATTGAATTTAGTGAATCTATTAAACAGCAAACTTCGTATTTCTTCTTTGTGGTTTGTAGGTGCAGATTGTACAATATTTTCACATTCTGTAATCATTTCTTTAGCATCTGGGCGCCTTTCAAACATGAATTTCGGGCCAAGTTGTAAGATATTATCTTCATACTTATTGAAATGATGATCCGATAAATTAACGTATTCAACTCTTTCTTTATTTCGTTTCTTTGGTAAT
This sequence comes from Maratus speciosus, assembly GCA_963932465.1. Lineage (NCBI taxonomy): Eukaryota > Metazoa > Arthropoda > Arachnida > Araneae > Salticidae > Maratus > Maratus speciosus. The sequence continues at coordinate 88,220,677 of OZ010786.1, read as the reverse complement.
ACCATACGTAATTTCTTAATCTTGTTGTTCTGCGTGTTTATTTTCTTTTTGTTCTGTATTTCTCTATAACATACAATTTTCTGGTGCAATCTGTCAAAAAGTAGAGGGTGGTATTTATCAACCATTTCCCAATATGAATCCATAGTCTTGAGTGTTAAGGAATTTATTAATGAATATTTCAATCTGATATAAGAAATCAAACATTTTAATTCAAAGTTCGTTACCATATGTGCGCAATTATGTTTCAAAAACCAACTTTTGACTTTCAAAAAATTTGGAACAATATTCATACGTTTGCAGATATTAAGAAAACGCAGGTTAAGAAGTTCTCTATCTAAACGTAGTCCTTCATATTTAAAATGATGAGATGCATCTAAATTCGTTATATTATCCAGAGTAAATGATGTATCAAATTTACATTCTTCCACCTTAGTGTCATTGTAGTCGAGATCATAAAAACCATAAGTAGACTTCATTTTATCCAGCATAGATGCAAAAGATATTAAATTATAAGCAGAGGTTCTCTTATACGTCCATTAAAAATATTTCAAAAATATATATTCTAAAAACACACTCAAAATATATATTAAACATTTAATTGCTAAAAAGGATTGCTAAAATTGCTAAAAGGAAACATGTCAAATTATTAAGATCTTTTAATGTATTTTATTAACGTTTGACGTCCTTTTTAGCAATTAAATGTTTAATATATATTTTGAGTGTGTTTTTAGAATATATATTTTTGAAAAAAAAATTTTATTAGTACTCTTGACTACGAGAATCACACACAGATTTTTTTTCTCTAAACTTAAAATCCGAAAGATAATTTAAAGAATAAGTAACTGAAAAATGTTGCACAAAATATATTAACTCCTTCTTTCATAGTTGTTTAATTATTCCCATTCAAGCAGGAATAATCTTGAAAAATATACATACCCAGATTAATACGTTTAAATGCTGGAAAAAATCGCGATAACCACCAGGCAACATAACATAAAGTGAGTTATATTATTTGATCTATGGTTTACAATCGGTTTTCTTCCTTGTATTCTAAAATCTCTATGGTTTAAAATAAAACTTAAAAATGTGAAGTTCTTCGAATTCTATTTTTGTCCTGTACTACCGTACAGAATCTAACTGTCTGGGTTTCTACGATATGTATATATTTCAATGATTTACGAGATACAACACACTGTACAGGCCTGGGAAAACAAATCGCACAATGTCATGCTATTTCAGCACCAAATTCTCGCACAAAAGTGGAAAAGGTACCATTTGACTGGGAATTGTACGAATGGGAATTTTTGGAATAGGTGTCCTCTACACATTAAAAGTAGTACCAACTTTGAATTTTCCTACAATAATTTTGACACCATATTTAAGTTCCTTGGATAACGCGGCAACCCGGAGAAAAGGTATAATTTGTAATTCTTCCTTTGCAGTTTTTACCTTCTATACACGAGTTTCCTTTCAAATTAAATGTCTTGTTCTGTAAAAGTTTAGATTGAAAAAAAAAGTGCAGATCTTTTGCATTGAAAATACAGTTCGACAAGAAATTATAAGCTACTGGGAAATTCGTCAGTTGAAGAAGGGAAAATAATAAGAAAATATTTCTCCATATATTTAAATTTGTGGCGAAACACTTTTCGTACTAATCTCAACTTTAAAAATAAATTTAAATTTTATTAAAATTTACTCATTTTTCTATAAACTAAATAATGGCTCTGTTAAGAAATTATAAAACCTGCTGAGAAATTTTGCATGTCAATTCAGAACCACCATAGCATGCGTGTGTTAGTATTTCGTAAATAAACAGAAAAATGAAATTTCATGTTTTGATTGGGATTTCCACGATTTACTTGAGATATCGTGAAAAAAAGTTATCTGAGTACGAGATGAGAAAAGTTTTAGTTTTAAGGGTGCTGATAAATCTGAAAGAGAAATAGCGACGCAAATGAAACGTTCCAAAACTGCCTTTCACAATGTCATAATTTTAAAAAAGATTCTCAAAGCAAAGTAAAATGATACGGAACCTAGAAGCTGACAACACGGCACAATCGACAAATATTTTGGCTTTCTTCGAAAACAAGGGTCTTTGGATTTGGACTCGTACATTTCAAAACGTTTAAGGGGGAATAAATGTCGTTGTTTGAATGCTTCTTAACACGTTCACGCCGGCGCGTTGGGTCACGTTCGACTATCTCAGAGTTGTCAAGTCTCCGGCTTTTTTTCACACCACTATTATTTTAGAGAAAATGTTCTCCCTTTAAATTGCCCAATTTCTCTAATTAAATAAAACAACATTTTCTGTATTAAAATACTGGTATCCAAAAAGCCGGAGACTTTGCAAATCTGAGACAGACAAGTGTGACCCACCGCGCCGGCGTGAACGTGTTAAGTCATATCCTTATGCGAAATGTTGGACAAAAAACGAAGGTTACTGAAACATCAACGAGAAAAAAAACTAAAATGCGCTAAAAATGTCATGTCATGGGACTATGGGGGGAAACAAATTATATTTTCTGATGAAAAAAATAATAATAACACTCACGGCCCAGATGGCTACAAATACTATTGGCATAATTTGAGAAAAGAACCAAAAGAGTATTTTAGTCGAAACATAAACGGGGGCTCCATAATGGTTTCAGAAACGTTTACTCACGAAGTATTGTGTGATTTACAGCGATTTAGGGATATATGAACTCTGAGAAATACTAAAATATGCTACATGATCACCTCATAAGGTTTGGCACTTTATTAGATGGTGCTGAGTGAATGTTTCAATGGGATAATGCTTCTTGCCACACATATAATTCCACTCAGGAACGGTTTTAAAAAAAGTTCGATATATTTTTATGGCCTAGACAAACCCCAGATTTGAGCTCCATTGAAAACCTTTAATTTGCCTTAAGTTTCAGAGTTTATCTCATAGTAAATAGTTTTTTTCTGTGAATGAAATGGAAGTTGCCATTGTGGCACAATAATCCTAAACTAGAACTTAAAAACCTGGTCCTTTTAATGAAAGGCAATGTGTTTAAGGTTATTAAAAAATTAGAATGTTCTGACCATCACAAAACTTTCTTATATATGAATCACGTCAATTAATCATTTAAATAGTACAAGAAATTACATCAATTTAGCACCAATTCATATCAAAGCATATCTGAATTTGAAGTTTGATGAAAATTCGTGCATTACTTCTTGAGGTAGAGCTATAGCGGAAATTCTGAAAAATGTAGCATAGCAGAGCCACCTGTTGAGATTTACACCAAAACATAAACAGCATTAATATAATTGATAACAAGGTATACCTGAATCTGAAGTTTGATAAAAATTCATGCATTAGTTATTGAGATAGAGCTATAGTGGAAATTCTAAAAAATCGTCAAAAATACTGCATAGCAGCGCCACTTGTTGAGCGATTTACACCAAAAACTAAACAGCACTAATTCATACCTAGGTATACCTGAATCTGAAGTTTGTTGAAAATTCAAGCATTAATTCTTGAGATAGAGCTATTGCAGATATCGCAAGAAATGCAGCCTAGCAGCGCCACCTATTGAGCGATTTACACCAAAATGTAAAAAACATCAAATCATGGCAAGGACTAACTGAATCTGAAGTTTCATGAAAATCCGTGCATTAGTTCTGGAGATTGAGCTATTGTGGAAATCGTGAAAAATGTTGCATAGCAGCGCCACCTGCTGAACGATTTACACCAAAAACTAATCAGCACCAATTTATATCAGGGACTAACTTAATATAACTTATTATTAAATTCCGTGCATTAGTTCTTGAGATAGAGCGCCCACAAAATTTGGGTCACATACAGACAGGGTTGCAAAAAAGCCGGCTAAAATTAAAAAAAGGCCACGCCGGTGGCTTTTATTGGTTTTAACCGGCTTTTTTTGGCCAAAATTGGCCTTTTTTGGCCAAAATTGGCTTTTATACAATGAAGCATTTTAATTATAAATGACACATTTTTATGTGTTTTCAATTTGTTTTAAAGACATTTAGTTGAGGTAGAAATCAATATAACCCAATATTTATCAATAATGAAGACATTAATATTGGGATAAAAGGTCATACCAATTGCTTTGTCTGGTTTACACTGACCTTAACAATCTTTTTTTTTAATTTTTATTGCTTTATATAATTAAAAGGGACAATGGTTGCTTAGTTATATATTTTATTAACTAATTTTAAGGGATATTAATATATTAATAATACAAGTATTATTTTATTTCTCATTAACATTTATTTAAAATTGCACATAAAGTCATTTAATAAAAACATCATTTCTCTCTATTAAAGCAGTATTATGAATAACATATGCATTAATTTATATGCACTATTTTAAATAGTAAGTAGCTTTTCAAAATTCCAATTCAACAAGTTTAATTTGGAGAATTTTTTTTTTAAATTGTTCTCTTTATTTTATGCACTTACATGTACTAAAATTTCCTCAAATGTTATATCCTTTCTAATTTCTCTTTCAACATTGTTCATTCTACGATTTTAATCTGTCCATATGGACATATCTGGAATAAGTTACATAACAGCTTAGTAGCAGAAAAACTTTTTACATATATCATTTTTATAAGTATTTTTTATATAATGATTGCTTATTTACTTATTATTGCTCAAGTATTACATAAGATAATTTCAGTTATTAAATACATAGGTATAAGCTATTTAGTTTTAATCAATTTTAAAAGTAAATATCAGATGTAAGAATGTTTCTATTTTAATGTATGACATTTTCTTATTCTTTCATATAAACTTTAAAATGTGTTGTATGTGTAGAGCCATGATAAAGAATTCCAAACCAATACTTTAGAGTCTTAATTTAATGTATTCTTCTGAATATTCATAATTTTTTTCAGACATAATGCTTTCACAGTTGTATTCTAACAGTTATAAGGTCTTATTTATTTGACAAAATTTAATAGAAGTTAATATTTTTTTCATAGAAAATATTTATAAGTGTATTAAAAATAAATTAATCCAAAGTTTATATGAATTATCTATAAACCACCTTTTTGAAAAATAAAAGCCGGCTTTTTTCAATTAAAGCCGGCTTTTTTTAAGCGGCTAAAACCAAAAAAAGCCGGCCGGCTTTTTTTGGCCTGGCTAAAAGCCGGCAACCCTGCATACAGACAGACATTTTATAAAAATATGTTTTTCGGAATCTCTGACCCCTAAAACGTGTAAATCCGTCGAAAACCGAAAGTCGAAAATTTTTATGAATCCAGTACTTTCTTCTTGTAAAGATAGAAGAAAGTAAAAATGGACAATAGATATATTGACTTTCATAGCATTTAGTTTTTCGGAGCCATTAATGACCGGCAATTTTCAATTTTAGACCATTTTGTCGAATATTTAGAAATATACTTGACAGATTCTTCTGGAATTTCAGGATGGAAAAGAACAGGTATGACCTCATATTTAGCAATTTCGATTTGATAAGGGGGACAATTTGGGGCCCAACAAAAAATCAAAGAAAAAAAATAATACTTGGGATCACCCTGTAAAATAAAATGCACGAAATGATCTATCGCTACCGAATATAAATAAACAGACATTGTTCAATATGTGTATTCTTTTGTGTAAGAATAGCACGTATATTAATAGAGATATAGCGATTTATTTTAAAAAAATTTTAAAATCTTGTATGTTTTTTGCTTATAACATACAGGGTTTTTAACCAAATTTAACGCCGATTTCTGAAAAATTGACAAAATATAGTAGAAACAATATAGTGCAATTGGAATATAAATATATTTAATATTTTAGGAAATATGAGCAGTTGTATGAAATAATTTTTATCTGCGCATGCGCGAACGATAACAAGGATCATTTTACATAATTTAATAGTCAACTCTATGGAGCAACTTATTAAAAAAATCTAGTCAAATATCGTAAAAATTCAGAAAGATATCGGCGTTAGAGTGAGCAAATTTTTAGTAGTTCTCTAAAAGCAGCTGAATGATAAGGGATTTTACACAAATTGTCATTTTTAATTTAATTTTTTTTTTCATTTTTTATTGATGCTTTTGTTCTTCTCTGATAACCACCAGAATGAGCCTATACCATGATCAAAAGAAGTATCAAAATGGAAGTATTTTTTCCAAATCTACTCGTTGATAGTCACTAAATACTAACTTTTTTCTGAAAGTCCGTTAATAAAAAATGACAATTTGTGTAAAATCCTGTACTTGGGGACGGTAAGACTACCCATAAAGCCACGATGCTTGAAATTGATATTTAAATGCTGAATTAAATTCTGCAGTAAATTTCCTGTCAAAGAATTTTAGATATTCTTTCTCTAGCATATTTCTGCATGAAAAAAAAACTTGAAAAAAAATTCTGTGGCTGCATCTGAAGTGATTTTCTGTATAAGTTTAGCTAGAGGGATGGTAAGGAATCTAAAACCCAGGGACAGAGTTCAAAAACTAATATCAACTGTAAAAATGTGTACAGGTTAATTTTTTGCTACATATTTATATAAAACAACTGTCCCAGTTTCGGGAAAAAATTACATCTAATTACTTATATTGAAACAATTTTATACAGACAGCTCCAAACTTAAAAATCAGCATCAGAGACACGGGACGGTATAGGCGTTTTCCTGGTATTTGGACCCCCAACATCGTCCAAAACTTATTTATATCGTTATTGTTATGCAATCATGCAATGGGATGTTCCCCAGTATATGAAATAAAAAACACACAAAAAAATGTATTAAATAAAAAATTATTATTCAGGGACATGAAAGTCAAAAGATTGTGAGAATGCTCCGTATCTCGACTTGAATAGAGCAAGAAAAGCATCACTGCCGAAAATATGCAATTGGTATGAAATGGCATTCAATATTAATAAGAATGATCAATTCTTTTGAGTTTCTACATCTTTTTTTTTTTTTTAATTTATAGATATTTTAATTTGATAAAGATACGCATATTTGAGTTTGATTAACGGATGTGATAAAAAAAAAAAAAAAAAAAAAAAAGTTAAAAATAACGAACTAGCTTTAACATTAGTGCTGATAAAAGAATTTCCGGGCTACATGATTAGTTCGAAAAGAGCAATAGTTACCGATAGTTAGAATTAATGAATTCGAATTATCGCGAGTCCACTGCATATCATTTGAAATAATCTTTATCTGCATTCGTAGGAAACACTTTTGTTGAAGTCAGTAACCTCCAATTGCAAAAATTTCGTGACTGCGAAAGTGGAACCTTGAGGTAGAAATTATTTATGTCACAGGTGCCATGCCTAGATTTTTGCCAACTCCCGAGGGTCAGCACTCCCAGGTTTTTACTGAAATTCAGGTCCTGACCCATTTGTATTCTATCTTTTTCTCATATCCCAATTTGCGTTTCTGAAACTTATTTCGAAATGTAATAGGTGAGTGCCTTCGGTTTATTCATACTTTCATGAATGATATCATTTTAATCAGACTTACACATGTCTTTTGTTGAATCAAGAAACGAACATCTGAACAATATACTTAAATAGAGTGATTGAAAAGCTGTATGTTATTTTTACACTCTTTTATTTAACCCAACATGGTTTTTGTATGTAGAGATGGAATTTTACAATCAATTTTAGGTAGATTTCGTAAGAAATACTACCTACTGCAGTCGTTACCATGGTGCAACTTCTGAAAAATTCCCTCTTAACTTTTCATTATATGACCCCAGAAACCCAAAAGCACCCCCACCTAAAAAGTTTATATATATATAAACTTTTTAGGTAAGTACTAAATTTTGTCCGCACGATAAAAGTCGCAATTATGTACGGATCGTCTTCAAATTCGCCAAACACATTGAGATGGCTAATATCTCGGCGGCAATTGCAAATGAGAAAAATCGGCCCAAAGCAGTAGAAATGGGGGAGGGTTTAAAATTTTGAATACCGCCTTAACTTATTGTCGCCTTTTTTTTTTTTTTTTTTTTTTTTTTTTTTTTTTTTTTTTTTTTTTTTGAAAGTACAGTAAAGTCCCGATTATCCGAGTCCCGCTTAACCGAGTTTCCGCTTTAACCGAGTTATTTTCTTCTGATGGACTGATGCCTTCCATTATGATGAAACAGCCACTATAAATAAAGTGTTTTTTCCCCCATACTGACCAGAAAATCAGAGTTCTAACTTTTTACAGCTGCTCTTTCATATTCACCTAACACTTCATTTATAATGGCTGTTTCATCATAATGGAAGCCATCAGTCCATCAGAAGAAAATGATCCATTCCAAAGGTATAAGTTTGATTGAAAAAAACAATTTCATCTCCGGTATTTCTTAAAAGTAACGGAAATGTACATCAAAGAAATGTTATCAGTACCATAAAAAGGATTGAATTAAGTGAAAATTTATATTTCATCTCCTTAGTGGGTGACGATTTCTGTAAATTTGGTTTATAAGAGTTTTTTCCTTATCCGAGGTAAGCTTGGTCTCTATCAACTCGGATAATCGCTCAGACACAAGAAAGAAGACTTGGGTTAATTCTTTGATCTAAGGATAATCGGGACTTTACTGTATAACAAATTTATATTTAACCGTAGAAAAAACAATTTAAAAAAATGCATTCAAGATTTAAAATAATAAGAAAAAAAAGTTACAGAGAGCATAGAAGCTATATGTATGAAACTGTAATAATATTTTTTAATAATTCCACGAACCGGAGCAATATTTTCCATACTTTCACGAACCGGAACAATATTTGTCACAATTTCACGAACCGAAACATCGTTCGTGTTTGCTCCGGTACATTTCGAGCCCTATTTTAATCAGACTTACACATGTCTTTTGTTGAATCAAGAAACGAACAATATACTTAAATAGAGTATCACAACAGAGTGACTGAAAAGCAGTGGGATTTTTTTGCGCTCTTTTATTTAACTCAACATGGTTTTCGTATGTAAAAATGGAATTTTACAATCGATTTTTAAACATCTTCCTGATAGGGTAGAATTATACCAATTATGTACAAAGATGTGTTTCCGATGGCAATACAACATTTTAATATTTTAACTTACACTGTAAAAAAAACGACAAATTTACATTACAAAGTACTGTTCATCTCGCGCACAAACTCGATCACAGTGCATGTGCTGTATCTTTCTTTGGTTTCCTGACTATATAAACATGGAAAATACAGTAGTTGCGTAAAATTAACCGCACAATATGCTGGCAATTCAGAGGCAGCAGTTTGTGCTGCCGTCCAAATTGCCAGCACATTGTGCTGTTAATTTTACGCAACTACTGTATTTTCCATGTTTATATAGTCAGGAAACCAAAGAAAGATACGGCACATTCACTGTGATCGAGTTTGTTCTCGCAAATTTACAGTGGTTTTTTTACAGTGTAATTAATAATTAATATTTTAATTTTAATTTATATTCCGATTAGCCCGCCACAGCTGATAAATAGCCCAATATTCTCTGTCACTCCTACAATTGTATGGGAGTTGAAAAAACAATGGATTTAATGATCCGCCACTAATGCTCGCCAAAATAGGTCAAAGCACTGTGAAGCTACAGCAATAAAACATTTTAAAAACTTTAAAGTAGAAAATAAATCATAAATAAAAAATTAAGAGTGGCATACTAAAAAAATACGATTTCATCAATATTAATTCATTTACGATTATATGTTGAGAAATAAATTTAGAAATTCTAAAAAATAAAAATAATTGTAATAATAATTTAAAAAAAATTGTCTTTCCTGTTTCGTTTCTGAAAAAATAAACCGAGCAAAAATTATATATTTTTTAATAAATTCATTTGCTTGCGCGTTCTACCAAACGTAATAAAAGCAGTGAGTTTTACTTATGTAACAGCTCAAAGTTTGCTTTGAAAAAATTTCTAAAATCCCAACTTTTATTTTTGAGCCCAGTAATAATATTAATAGTCAAATGTGAGTTAACACTAGATTACTGTTCCAAAAAAAAAAAAAACCCTTGCGTTATTGCTGTCGTTGTATCCGCGAGAACACGTGACGTAATTTCCATATTTATACACTTTATGCAGCGATATTTCGGGAAAAGGTAGTAATGCATTAGAAATATATGTTCTTTTGATTACAGTTTTAAAAAATAAAAATTATGCGTCAAGCATAGACTATTAAACGCTTTCTACTACATTCAGAATACTGTAACAAAACTTCACATTTTACTAAGTAAACAATTTGAAAAATGCATAACAAATTTGAAAACCCAATTTCAGTCATTACTACTAATAATCGAAAAAAAAAAAGCCAAATTATTTTTGTTGCCCTGTATATGATTCATAAATTTATATGCATACTACATAGTATGCTAAAATTTAGTTAAGTTAGGAAAAGTATAGCAATAAATAGAAATGTACGAGGGTGTATCAATAAGTCTTTGCCCTCACATCGAAATAATTGAGCGAAATTTATGAAATTGCTACATTGCATGAGTCCTTTTCTATACAGTCACAGTGCACAGTAACACATGTCTGCAAACGGTATTTCAAAGAGAGGGGGATTTTATTAGATTTATATTATTAGAAATTAGAAATTATATCATTTCTTTCGTTCGCACGATGTGAATCTGAAATTTTATTCAATTATTTGTTTAAGGTTTCAAGCTTTCTAAACGCAGAAGAAACCAATTTATTTAAATCAGAAATGCTTCTGCATTTAATTTTAATGCAAATTAATTTAGCATTTTAATGTACAATTTTTGTTCATGAAATTATCAGTGCAGACCTAACAAAAATCTTTGATACCATTGTATCAAGTTAAAAAAGGTTATAAAAAAGTAATTAGAGCAAAAAATGAGGCTTGGGCGAAAACAATAATCATTATTTCTATCAGACTTTCTGTGGACCGTTGTCAGATAGAAGACAGGGAGTTTCAAAAAAGGGACAGTGATTTCTGAATCGGGACTTAAAACTACAGTAAATCCCATGAAAACAAAACCTGTCAATAACTGAATCCTGTCTTAAACTAAAAAAATCATGATCCAGACGGAAAGAGTACCCTATAAATCTGCATGCTAAGACGAAAACCTGTCTTAAACGGATTCTTTCTCTGGACACTTGATATTGCGCCATAGTAGGTTTTAACTGTATTAAAAAACCCACAAAAATTTTAAGCAGTAAAATCTCTGAAAGCGGAATCGTTCAAACAGGAATAAAATTCAGTCTTGGAAAGATTTTCAATTGAGCAGGTATAATTGTGTAATGTTCCTTCCGTACGAACAATGAATTTTTAACGTTATAGAAAGTATACCGTTATATACAGGTTCCCATTTCACAGGATTTACTGCACAAAGTGCAACAAAACCTATAAAAACGGAATCGCAGGGAAAATACTCCATTTTAGACAGGTTTTTATCTGAATAGATAGATTCGTTTCGACGAGGCCGTAAAAATTTTCCGTTATAGGCAGGTTCTATTTTTACAGGTTTATTGCATAAAGTTCCACTTGATGCAGACAAACTAACAGAATGTGGTACAAAAAGAAAGTTAAAACTTGAGAACAGGAATTCTGCTTTCTCAGAATTTAGTGTCGCCCCCGGCATTTCCATTGCTTCATTTTCTTCTGGTGGACTGGTGGCTTCTATTATTATGAAACAGTCATTATAAATGAAGCGTTAGGTGAAGATGAAAGAGCAGCCGTAAAAAGTTAGAACTCTTGATTTTCTGGTCAGAATGGAAAAAAAAAATGGCCATTTTTTCCCCATTTTGACCAGAAAATCAGAGTTCTAACGTTTTAAGACTGCTTTTTCATCTTCACCTAACACTTCATTTGTAATGACTGTTTCATAATAATGGAAGCCATTAGTCCACCAGAAGAAAATAACTCGGTTAAGCGGGACTCGGATAATCGGGACTCTACTGTAGTGCAAAACATATTTCAATTTTAAAACTTAAAGCACACGCTTTTATTTTATGTAAAACGACGTCATTTGCCTTAATATAGATATTTAAAATTAAATATAGTTTATAAAGCTCCCTGCTTTATCATAAATCATTCATTTATATTTTTCTCAAAATAGCACGTATTTTAATTAATTTTTTTTTTTCAATTTTTATGAAAAATGGCAACAAAAAGATATAATTGCTATTTTTCAACGATTTTTTCTTTACTTTCTACAGAGTACTTGAGTCGCCAAAATGAAACAAATGTCGCTAAAAACTACAAAAAAATTAATATTTCAAAAACAAATGGAGATGCAGTTTTCAAACAAATTGCATTAAAAAGTACTTTTTTTCCCAATACGACGGTATAAACATTGAAAATGTGCGATGCTTAGAAGTTTTAAAAAATGCTGTAGCGTATTTAATCGCTGAAACATCGGTTTTTGTTTTACGGCTGGCGTATACAAAGTAACGTTATTTATTGGAGACACAATAAGCTGGGAGAAAGAAATAGCATTCCGGGGGCTAATAAATTGTCCATCATGAAAAATCGGGACTTTTGTCGCCGTGTACACTGGTTGAGCGGAACGGATCTAATATGATAATCGGAACATCCTGTGTAAATCGGGGCATCTGGCAATAGAAGTGATCAATTATATGTAACGTTCTAGCTTCCGTCGTACTTAAAAAAGAAAAGTACCAGAAGATTTGATTTTTTTATAAAAAAGTGTTTAACAAGTAAGTAAACGGTCAATATTACAATAATAGATTCAAACGTGTTTTTGAAAACCACATATGAAAAATATTTAAAGTATTTTGATAGTAGAAAAAAATATATATATAAATACAGGCTTAACAAAATCTAGTTACATGCTATTTGTTACAAGCATCATTCTTTTCATTAATAAATTCTATAAAATGACAAAAATGCAGAATTTTAGTGCTTTATTAATTAACCTAAAAACTGATGGTAAAAATTTTACTTTTTCAACAGATGTATTTTTATAATAATGAAAATGATTTTATCCTCACTATTCAGGACTCTTTGATAAAAAGGCTGTTTGAATTTTAACCAGGATATTGAATTGTAATTTTATATAATTTCATTCTGTATATTGGAAATATAATTACTTAGTTATTTTCTAGAGCACCATATTAACTTTTCTATAAAATGTTATCTTGTATCATTTCATTTTGTATAAAGCGATACCTAGGCTAACGAAAATTTTTATAGCAGTTTTCAGATTCGGCTAACGAATGTTTTATTGGATGCCTGCAATTCATAACGTAGTCGTGTTGCGTTTTAATAGGACAAGAAATCACGTTTCGGTTAACGAAGATTTCAGCTAACGAAAGTGATTCCAGGACGAATTAGCTTCATTAGTCGAAATATCACTGAATCTGAAAGATAATTTTGCATCTATTTTCTACAAGACCAGTGCTTTTTCCTTTTAACTTTTCTGCTTTTATTTGACTGAGTTCTCTTTGAGGAAAAACTTAAATTCATTAAATTGTAATTTTGTAAATTTGAAAGATAATTATATGTGTTCTAGTTCGAAAAACTTTTTCTTCTAGCTCGAATTAACTTTTCTACCTTTCTCTTTGGAAAAAGATATAGATATACCTTAGCTAACGAAAATTTGTATGGTAGTTTTCGGATTCGTCTAACAAATGTTTTATTGGATGCGTGCACTTTATAACGTAGTCGCGTTGCATTCTAATAGGACATGAAATCACGTTTCGGTTAACGATTATTTCAGCTAACGAATGTGTTTCCCGGACGAATTAGCTTCGTTAGGCGAGATATCGCCTATTTTCTACAGAACCAGTACTTTTTCATATTAACTTTTCTTCTTTTATCTGATTGAATTCTCTTTGAGAAAAAACTTAATTTTATTAAGTTGTAATTTTGTAAAATTTAAAGATAATTATATGTTTTCTAGTTCATAATGGTTTTTCATATTAACTTTCTACCTTTCTCTTTGAAAAAAGGTACATTTTAAATTTATTTTGAAGATATGTTATAAAATGTCATCTTGTCTCATTTCATTTTGTATACAGTGATACCTTGCCTAACGAAAATGTTTATCGCAGTTTTCTGATTTGGTTAAAGAATGTTTTATTGGATGCGTGCTATTCACAACGTATTTGCGTTGAAATCACGTTTGTTATCGAAGATTTCGGCAAACGAAGGTGATTAGGGGACGAATTATTTTCGTTAGCCAAGGTATTACTGAATCCGAAAGATAATTATTTATTTTCTAGAGCAGCAATTCTTGTTTCATATTAACTTTTCCTCTGTGTCTTTCCAGATATTTTAAATATGTACCGAAAGCTTTTATTCTCGTTGATGTTGTTCATGGTGGGCACGGCCTCATGTAAAAGCCTACATCGAGAAGAAAGAGATGTTTCAACGGCGTCTGAAATGATTGCGTCTAATCGCCAAATGGGCATGGGACTAAGTGCACTAGGAACGCTAGTTTCTCCTCTTCTTTTCCTTATGGGCATGGGCTCATTCATCTCCATGCTACCTCAGATGTTCCAGACAGTCCTCAGTGGTGTTGGTTCTAATCTGATACAGTCTTTCACCGGAGGTGCATCATCGGGAGGTTCATCTTCGCGGTTGAAGAGGAATGTGGAAGATCATCCTTTCTTTGATGATAATTTGTTGGATGAAATGGAAAGAAGGATTAACCTAGCAATTTTACAAAATGAAAGACCAAACATCTAAGATGGAGTATTATAATAAGAAGATCTGGCTGGCCTGGTTTTCGAATGGGGTAGAAAATATATTCATTTTCAAATGTTGTCCAATTCTTTGTTATCAAACTGTATCGCAGTCTTCTGCAGGGTATCCTAAAATCTACTGACGGATTTCAAACTGAAATAACATGCAAACGGTGAGAGCTATCAAAATTATTGTTGCAGGAAGTTAATGTATAAAGTTGGGAATTTTTAACATGTTTTCTTGTTTTAGTACCAAATGCCATCGACCGATGTTGCTGTGGTGTCTCAAGCTGTAAAACTACTCAATCTAAAGTAAGAATGAAACAAAATTGACTCAGTTTTTATAATGCATTCCATTTTAACTGTTGAAATCCAGTGAAAAAGAAATATTTGTATTTTGAAATTCTAAGGTTATTTTGAGCATTCCGTAATTTGAGACAATGAAGGGCCATCTCTTGGTGACATTTGGAAATAAAAGAAGGAAGAGTACTGAAGGGACTCCTGACTTCAAACATTAATCTAATGCAAGTATAACTTTAACAGCTATCGCCGTTCTATTTATAAAAAAAACATCAATCTATTTTAGCACACCCTGTAAATAAAGGCGCATAACGTACAGGAGCTTTAGCATTGCATTAAAGGCCACTTTTTGTATCATGAGACTTTTAAAAAATCATGGCAATGCGAATTACGTATGTTACCGGTATAAGACAAAGTTGTTCTTGTAAGATATATATATATATATATATATATATATGTATATATATATATATATATATATATATATATATATATATATATATATGTGTGTGTGTGTGTGTGTGTGTGTATATATATATATATATATATATATATATATATATTGTCTTTAGTTACATCAAACTTGGTTCTTGTAAATATTCATGATATATTTTTATGCAAGAAAGAAAATATTATGATCGTCTTTATTCTAATCAGAAACCAAAATTGAATGCAATTGGTGCAATTGTAAAGCATTTTTTAGATAAAATGTTTGTTTTTATATTTCTGCCTTATATTTTGTTTCAAGTTTCAGCTGAATTTAAATTTCATTTAGATACTTGAATATTAACTGTTGTCTATTTCAAACTCATTCCTTTTTTGTATACGGTTTAGAAAATATTTTGTATTTCTTTATTACATTATCATTACAAAATGTACTCGTCTAATATACATATGTAATGCTATCCAAATGTTCCTGGAATGCATTTGATATAATACGTGGTTGAAATAAATCTTTATTAAACCAGAAATTTTACTCAGTGAAAGAAATCATATATGCACAGTAAAGCAGTAAGTAACATTTTATTAAATTGAATTGTTGGTTTTAAATAAGTCTAAACGCATTCTGTAAACTTTTGGATAGCATCATCTACTTATTCATAATCAGTAAACAGCGTTATCCGAAAAATTATAAACACAACGTAACTTATTCATTTATAGTTTAGAATTATTTTATCAAAGCGGATAAAAGAGGTTTTTTATATTATTCGATATGTTTCTGATTTAAAAAAAAAAAATGTATTTTCAAAAACTCGTGCAGCAGTTGAATTTCATTTCATAGATACACAGTTATTTTACTTGAAATACTTTTGGTGGCTTTGAATTATCCCTACTAGTAGGGATCGGCGCGGACGCTTTTTTGGCTACCACTATTTCCAAACAATAATCTTTGTCGAAGATTTGGCTTTCAAATGTTGCAGAAATATACTACGAAGACTATTGCTTGGAAATAATAGTAATCAAAAAATGACAACGCCGAATCCTGTACTAAATATCTATTAAAGTGATAATTTTTTTTAATGTTTCTTTCAGGAAAGAAAATGTTTTCGTGTAATCGGTATTCAAAATAAAATTAATAGCATGTAACGAAAATTTTAAAAAGCAAACGATTAATTATCGAAAAATTCTAAATTCTTTTCTAATGAGAAAAGTAAATTATATACTACGACTGTAAGCTTTAGCTTGCAATTTTTTTCTCTGGTTTTTGAATTGGCAAATGTTAATGTATTTCATTTTATTAAAGATAATTTGTAATTTTTTATCTTCTTATAAAAAGTCTGAATTTTTTTACAATCATAATTCTATTTGAAATCCAAAAATGTTACCCCCTCCCCAGAAAAAAGGGAGTGGATTATCATGTACCACAGACATTAAATCTATCCGAGTTGGAATTTACAGTTTTTCTCATTTTTAATTTTTAATGGCTAAATATTGCGGAAAGCTTTTTAAAGTTTTCATATATACATTTTTCAGCCTAAAATATTATGGTGCATATGTCTTTAAAACATTTTCTTGCATTTATTTATGTTTTTAAAAAGTTTTGTTTAATTTTACGCGAAATACTTTCTTCTCTTTTCTGAACGACTCTGAATTTATCATTCACTTTGTGATCAAATTGGGTGGAACAAAATGTATCTCTTGGTTATTTTTTGTTTTCATCTTCTATTATGCTGATTCGTGCCGATCAAATGTTATCACTGTAACTTTATATGTTATATTATCTCCCATCAATTTTTCAGCATACTTTAGAGTATGTTTGAACTATCGAGACGGATTGTATGCATAAAGATAATTAAATAATGCAAATAAAAAATAATGCATAAAAGAAAACTTGTGTTAGGGGTCTCAGGACTCTTAAAGCTTTAAAATTTTCGAAATTTTAATTTTTTAATATGTTACACTCCTACTTTACTGAATATTTTGATATAATTGCTTTCTTGAAATTCTCATTAGAACAGAAGTTATGGCTATTAGAATTATGCCCGCTCAATAGTTGAAGCAGCGTTTCCGAAACTTTGAAGTCATTTTTCTGAAAATGACGTTTTTGGGTATAACGCGCAGGATATCTCAAAAACTTCTGAATATGTTTTCATGAAATTTTCAAAATGTATGATTCATGTTAGTCTGTATAAACTGAACCTAAAATTTCATTTTATTGTTAAAAAAAAATATATTTGTTTTTCAGGTGATTACACTATTGAAATTTTCTATAATTCTGTATTAGGTAAATACAACTTTTGTATTAAAAAAATTAAAATGCTTTAAATACAAATTTATTTAGGTTCAGGGTATTTATTGTAATTTGAAGTATAATTAGGCACCAACATTTTCATTCTAGTTGCAAAATTTATTTTTTAATCATGCGTGTAAGCTGTCTTACCAATTTTCTGCTCGAAAAACGATAGTTTGAAGCCCCCTATAAATATTAATTCTGCGTCTTGTAATTTTTTAAAATATGAAATGAAAGAAAATACTTATACCTTTCATCTAAAAAAATTGTGTTTTAAAATCATATACATTTTAAGATATTAAATGTTAAAAAAATATCTTTTTTATATATATTTTCCAATTTTAAAAGTCCTGAAATTCAAACAGCTTTAAACTTTAAAAGTCTTATTAAATGCGTATTTATATTAAAATGGTAATTTGAAATTCTAAAATACTCGCTTTTTCACCTCATCACTGCCATTTACAAACCAAAGACAAATATAGTTTTTTTATTACTATTTTGCATATAAACAAAATCATTTAAATAAAATTGTTTTTAACTTGTAGTCATGTTATAGATAGGTATGTGTATTATCTTTATATTCCCCTATTGCATAAAGTATTTGTTGCATTAATTTGTAGATAACAGCTCTTTATTAAAAAAAAGTATACTTGTTTCCATGTTTTAAATTCTTTCCGTTCAAATAAACTCAAAACTATTTGAAAGAAGTTTATAAATTGAAAGAACTATAAAAGAAATATTTTAACATTGAATATTTAGTTTTTAATACTCAATAACATAAAAAAAAAACTGATAATAGTTTAATAATTTCTACTTACTTATGATTTTATACTTAATGTTTTTATAAAATATAATTTGTAACTTTAAAATATAATTTGTAACTTTGATGAGGCCTGGATTATTCTACAATTTTGAAACATTTTTACCTTTTGAAGATGGTCGTAATTTTTAGTGATTAAATTAAACGCATGTTAGCTTTTTTAGCTAATTTTGTATATTGTTATAATTGGAATAAAATAAATTCTTTTTTAATGAAGAGAAGTCATAAAAAAATAAAAAAGTAATAATAAATAAAAAGTTTATATTAAAATTTATTTGTTGAATTTAGTTTTTCGAAAATATTGAATGTCGAAATAAGATAACATAATCATGCGTATTTGATTGTTTAATATTATTCGACTCTTATTATATATTTTTTTAATCAACATTATTTGTATTTTTTCTAAATCTTCTAAAAGTAATAAATCTTACGCTTTTTTATTATGGGAATGTTTGGAATGTTTCCTTATCCAAAAAATTAATTATTTAATTTCCATTATTATATTTAACCTATACTGTTAGTTTATTTATTGACCTTTCAGTTTATTTAACGGTTCCACATTTTTCTAAAGATATATAAATTTTTCTATTAAAAAAGTTTTTTTGTGTGAAAGGTTTTACAATCAAAATACAGTATTTTTGAAAAATCAAAAAACTATATATTCATTTTCGTACGATAATTGAAACAACTTTTTTAATAAAGTACCACAAAAAATGTCTTCTATGTGATAATTGGAAATGTGTTTTTATAGAGGAAGTGAAAAAGGGAATCTTCTTGAAATGAAAAATTTTTATCTTCTTGAAAGGGAGAATTTTTATCTTCTTGAAATGAAGAATTTTTATTTTCTAGAAATGTAGAATTAAAAAAATTTTGTAAATTATTTTTTTACTTAAATTTGTTATATTTTGTGCAATATTCATAAACGATATTAATACATGGAAAAATTTCCAGAGAAAAACATTTGCCTTGCATACAATATTCCAAATGAAAATCAAATTTCAAATTAATTGTAGGATAGTAGAATATAAATAGTAGAATAGATAGTAGAGAATTAATAGTGAGAAGTTCCATGCCGGGTATCGTTCCATCTGGTTTAGTCGGTAGAACGTCAGTGCGCTATACTGATGGTCCGAGTTCGAGTCCTGGCATGGAATCTTTTTCACTGGGTTGGCCTTTGCGCCTATTAAGCAATTAATCTGAAATTTGATTTTCATTTGAAATAATATTCATAAACGAGTTATAAGTTTTTGTTTTTGTTGATAAACCTTTTATTTAGAACTAAATTAATAAGTCCAAGTAGAGTTTCATATAAAGAATTCTTTCTAACCTACCCCTATTTCTAAACAAAATAATCTACCACTAAAATTAGTAGAAATCTACCACGAAGATTATTATTTTGAAGTAATGGTAGACAAAATAACAACAACAAAAAATAGCCTCCAGTGATAACCTTGGCATCTCTTTGCTATCACACATACACAGTTATTTTTCACTAAAAACAAAACAAAAGAAATTAATACTATTTTTCAGATTATATTGAAATATTTCTTTTACATATCCTGTATATATTTTTTCAAATTATGTTGAAATATTTCTTTTACATATCCTGTATATATTTTTTCAAATTATGTTGAAAGATTTCTTTTACATATCCTGTATATATTTTTTAAATACTATTATATGATATGCATGTATGCTGTAAAGACTGTTAAGAAACAGTATTACTTTTATGATTTGTTTTATTATATGTATGACTATAAAATAAATAAATTTTTATAAGAAATTAAGAGTATTCTTTTCTAAAATAAGTTTTCAAACGAAACTCCAATATACAATAACATGCTAAGAATAAAAGATCGAGTTTCTTAAAAAAAAAAAAAAAAATCAATTAAAAAAAGAGAAGGAGGGGGGATTGCATCGTAGTCCTGCTTATCCTGCATCCATCGTAATCACGGTCGTAAATCCAAAACATCGTCGTCCCGGACAATTTCAATTTGAGTATTTTTTGTTGCAAATTGACAACAAAATTTACAGCCCATGTTAAAAGAAATAAAAGATATACATTTAGATACGCCTTTGTTCGCAGATTGTTTACAGTAAAAGACAAAACAAAGATGCTGTTTGACTCAAGACTCAAAAATGACTATTTTTAGAATATGAATGCAATTTTCTAATAGATCAGCTATAGTGGTTCCCAACTGTTTCTTGACTATGCCCTACTTCAGCATCTCTAAAATAATGATACCCCCCACAACTTAACATATAATTCTTATTCTTTAAAAAGTGAATATTTATTCCCAAGGAAGAAGTCTAAAAGAACATTAACTAATGAAAAGTACAGCAGCATTAGTCACATCACAATTTTTTTTAACGTAAAAAACACGTAAAATGTTTCTCAAAAATATATCGCCTCGTTGTGCTATAAGCACATCTTATACACACTTAGTTGCGTTATAAGTCAGTAATCTTCGCCTCTGCATGCAGAAGAATTATGTTGTTTCTTGTCCAATTTACATCAGTATGGCTGGTTGATTGTATGGGTTTTAGGGTGGAAAATCCCTTTAGGGACATGCTGCGCCAGTTTACATCAGTGTGAAACAAAAATTGGTACTTGTTTGTTATAGGGATATTGACACTTATTAAAAAAGCATGACGCAATTCGGACTTAAGAAAGTGAGATATGATATAAACATCTATGAAGACAAATGAGATGAACTTTGAGGCTTGTTTATGCATGCATATATATACAGGGTATTCCAAAATTCGACCGACAAATTAAGAGGGGTGATAAAAGACATCAAGTGGATGAAAAATTACCAAAGAACATGGGATCACAAACCACGAATTGAGTCACAAGTAGAGGGTGTTTCATCCTAACTGAACTTACGTTGACGATAATAATTTTGAGAAAAAACATTACAATAAAAATGCAACGATATGTACAGTCGTGGAAAAAAAAAAAAAGTAAACGCCCCCTACTAACTCCTCAACAAATTATCGTAGACGAAAGTTACAGGTACCGAACGATTGGAAATAAAGTCTACTTTTAAATGACGTATATAAAATTTGCTTAGGGGGCCATCTACATATTAAAACGAATCCAAACTTCATTTTTTTCAATGGCAATACCCAATTTTAACGAGATATTTCAAATCTTTGGTTCAAACTATGCCCAGACACCAAATTTCAAGTCATTTGAATGTTAAGTTTTTGAATTATAAACATTCAAAATTGGGTGCTTCTAATGTTAAATTGCATTTTCATATTTTTATTTATAACTTCTGAAATTGTGATCCTAATGTTCTAACATTTTGTGTAGCAATAATACTAATATACACAAACATAAATACGTTGAATTTGCAATTTTTATAATTTTCTG
Source organism: Maratus speciosus (assembly GCA_963932465.1). Taxonomy (NCBI): domain Eukaryota; kingdom Metazoa; phylum Arthropoda; class Arachnida; order Araneae; family Salticidae; genus Maratus; species Maratus speciosus. The sequence goes on along the minus strand of OZ010786.1, from coordinate 88,198,830 downwards.
ATATTAGTTATGAATCATGAAATTAATATTTAAAAAAATTATGAATTGCAACCTACAAATTTTTTTGATGGATTCAGATTTATTTAGTCCTGCTTTATGGAAATCAAAAATTTCACATTTTTCTTCGAAGTAATTTTGAAATTATGCTTAAAAAACGGCAAAATGATGGTTTAAGGGGCCGTCTATGATAGAAGTGACTAAATATTTTGAAATTTCTTATGCTATCCTGTAATCTAACAGGCTTAATTGACTGCTTAAGGTGCCTTGATCAAGAAGGGAGCTAGCTAGCTCTCTCGGTTAACAATGGAATACTAAGCTTCAATTTGAATACAGCCCTTAAAATACGCTCGTTTTAAAATAATTAATTCCTCGAAAACTCATGGTACGAATTGCGTAAAAATTTGTTTTTAGACTAATTGAAGGGGTAGAGTTCATTTATGAGTTCATTTATGCTGTCAGAATTGTGTACTGCTATTGAAAAAAAACAAAGTTATGGTTTGTTTTAATATGTAGATGGCCCCTTATGCAAATTTTATATACAACACTTAAAAGTAGACTTTATTTCCAATCGTTCGGTACCAGTAACTTTCTTCTACGATAATTTGTTGAAGAGTTAGTAGGGGGTGTTTACTTTTTTTTAGTTTTTTCCCACGACTGTACCTTATTTTATGTGAAATGTTATAACATCACGAAAAGTTATGGAAAAACAGGGTGCTTAAGCAATCGATGATACCTATGAACTGGCAATCGCAGTCCAAAATGCGGAGCGTCAACTGCATAATGGAAACTTCTACCATTTTTTTCGATACTCTAAAAGATTTTTTTAATTATAAGGGCTTCGAAAACTACGATTTTGCTGTTTTTATAAAATTTGAAGATTTGTAAAATCTTGCATATTTTTTGAAGCAGTAGAGATGAAAGAAAATATCCTAAATCTACATACTTGTATCTAATAAATCACGATATTGTCATGTATTGAGCTGTAGTTTAAGAAAATTAGAACACTTTAAAATACACTGAAAAAGCAGTCAAAATAAGAAATTTTGAAAATTTATCTCTGATGAAAGGAAAGAAATAACAATCTAAATATTTTTATGTGTTATTTCTTCTTACAAACATGTCCCGAAAATACACCAGGTTGTTATCGCTTTTCCCTCTTGAATTACAACCATTTAAATTTTCAAAATTCAACAATTTTAACACAATGTAACTCAAAAGAGGGAAAGTAGTATTCAAATGCGATTTGACAATCTATGTACTATTTATACTCTGCAAGTCGTTTTCTGTTATTTCAAATGATCTATGAGATAGGAAATCTTGAAATTGGAGAAACGACAGCAGGTAACAAATATAAAGGACAATTAGAGACCAGAGACGTTTCATTGAATATTTTTTCTGGGTTTATTCAGAGAAATGTGTCAGGAATCTACAGTACTTTTGTATTACGACTAAAGTTAGAACACGAGAATTTTTGCCAAGAGTTTTGATTCCTTTATTACAAAATTTAATACACGAAGATACCACAGTTATATCGCTATATCCATACCTTGAGAGTCGATGAATCTCTTATTCTAAACATTTTATTGACAAAAAATCCCGAAAGAAAAATTCACAAGAAAATATTTGATTTCACGAAGTCTTGTGTTATGAAACTGTTTTAATTTCGTATACTGGGTATTCTAAAAGAAGAAATTAAACTCCTGGCAAGAAATATTTATATGACTCTTGAGCTTTTATTTATATATAATATATAAAAAATGCAGTGTATCCCAGATTTAGCACCTGAAATCTCCCTTTCGGAACACTTAATTGACGCAACAATCACAAAAGAAAATACTTAATCTCATGGATTGTTGTGATGTGAACATACCGATGCAGCTGCGTTAAATTTGTATACTCAACGTTCTAACACAAGAATCAAAACTCTTGGAAAGAATCTCTCATGACTCAAACACAACACGTGAATCCACCACATGTGAATATATAAAAATATACTCTTTAAATGATATGCTGCCACCACTGGAAAAAGTACGTGATATCAATCATGATGTAAGGTTAGGACTCAGTTCACCAGGATATTTCAAATAAATATTAAATTAAATATTTATTTACAATACACTTAAATGTTTACAACAAAACACAATATTTAATTTTCTAGGCAAGGATAAAGTAGATCCTACCCTACGCAAAATTACATATTGGATATTATCTACATATGAGGTTATATCGCTATAAACATACCATCCCCGTCTCCCTTGACCGTATTCAGCTAGGCTTGTCCAACAGTCCTATACCTCACTGTCCAAACTCTTGGCACACAAGAAATAAAAACACCGTGCACAGAGCATGATCAACCCCTCTTTTGTGTAATTTACTTTTACACATTTCACTTATTTTAATCTCATAAGTAAGAAACTGTAACCATAACATAAGTACGTAAATGATAATATACAGATAAATACAATGCACACACACACACAAAAAAAAATAATTAAGCAATAATTTAACATTAAGCATACGTCTCATACCAATTTTAAGGAGTAACATTACACAAATGGTTTACAATGTAGGGTTATATACACTCTAAAAAAATGTGTAAATTTACACATAAAAACAGGTATATCGATGATACAAAAACGATTTGTCTATATGTGTAAATTGGTGTGTAAATTGCCAAAATACACGCCTAATGTGTAAATTTAAAAATACACATTTTAATGTGTAATTTGATGATAACACTAAGTGTGTAAAAGTTATCTTTTCGCTCTTGAAATATGCACTTTAATTATTGCACAAGTATACACATATTTCTGTGTAATAGGGTAACACATATATCTGTGTAATATTCTGTAATTACACATATTTTTGTGTATTATGCAAAATACGCACATTTTTGTGTAATATGACACAAAGATGTGTAATATACACATCTTTTCGTGTAATATGTAACACACATATTTTTGAGTAATATGAAAAATAAAGATTTTCGTGTAATATTCTGTTCTTACACATATTTCTGCATAATAAGCAAAACACAGATTTATATAATATTGAAAATACATAAAATTTCGTGTAATAATCAAAATAGACATGTTTTTGGCTACATAGCTTTATCTTTATATACTTTAGTATGTGTGAATTGTGAACTAAATGTTTTTTATGATCGGAAAAAAATATGAAGAACAAGCTCATGCGCTTGATGTGTTTTTTTTCTTCTTCTTTATAGTATGTTTAAGATCACAAACAGTGTACTCCAGTGTATTTAGGTAATTAACACACCACATATAGACAAACGGTTTTCCTATCATCGATATACCTGATTTTTACATAAAACAGGATCATTTGAAATCAAAATTACTACAAGTTATCTTTCTGTTTGATTTGGTTTAGTCTTAAGTCACAATTTATGCATAGAACCTGTATAATCTGAATAAATATCCACTTAAAGTGTGGAGACTGCCTTCAAATTAAAGTTAAAAAGACAATTTCCTTCATGCAGCCTTACAACTATAACCTCTCTTGTTGTCTTTGTTATTTAAAAAAAACATTTTCTTTCAAAAATATTTATACATTCCCCCCCCCCCCCCTCCCCCCCCCCCCCACCCACCCCCTCACACTAAAAATTACCTAGCTTTAACTGCATTTATAACTGACACAAAATATTATTTAGGAATAGAATTTTTTTTAAATGTATTCAGAAATTTTTCTGCATTTTATAGAAATGCTTCAGAAACTCAGACTAAATTATTTTAATTTATTATTTTTGTTTGATGCTAAAATAAATATTACTTAATCTGAAATATTTCTAGCAAAACAAATCTATTAGATTTTTTTTGTCTGCAGCATACCTAATTTAAGGTTTTTCAGAGAACGAAAAGAAATATGCAAGCTGCTTATATAAGATATCGCAATATGAAGTATTTTGTGACAGGTGGGGTAACTTTGTGACACCTGGACTAGTTTTCGTATTTCGAATCTCCATAGCTGCGTTACTGTTACTGTCGGCTATGCGAATCTCCCGCTCCGTCCGGTATGGTAGAAAAGCAAACAGCGTCGCAGTCTCCTAGTACGGTCTGCCACATCACCTAACGACCGTTTCCCAAAGCCAGAACACGAAATACGCGAACTAGACCAGGTGTCACAAAGTTACCCCACCTGTCCAAAGTATCTTACTGTATTTATTATACTTGGATACAGAACCGCAAGAAGAATGGGACGGACGGTGCCTCTGCATCAGGCATCCGTAATTAAAATAGCAGGCTTCATCGGCGCCATCAGTTATCTTTAATGATGCGTCAATCATCAACGTAAAAGGTAATGAAGTTTTTTCTCCAGTACTCAAATAGTGGTGCTGCGGCTCTGCTTAGATATTACAGCTTGAAATTAAATTATTTCTAAAGCCCCTTAAAACTAGTATGTTGTGGCCATCACAAAACTTTCTTCTATATAAATCACGTCAATTAAATCATTTAAATTGTACAAGAAATTACATCAATTTAGCACCATATAATATTAAAGTATATCTGAATTTGAAGTTTGGTGAAAATTCGTGCATTAGTTCTTGAGATAGAGCTATAGCAGAAATTTGAAAAAAGTCAGCATAGCAGTGCCACCTGTTGAGCGATTTACATCAAAACATAAACAGCACTAATTCATATTCAGGTATACCGGAATTTCAAGTTTGTTGAAAATCCGTGCCCTAGTTCTTGAGATAGAGTAATTGCGGAAATCGCAAAAAATGTAGCATAACAGCGCCACCTGTTGAGCGATTTACACCAAAATTTATGAAACGTCAATTGATGTCAAAGAGTAACTTGATCTGAAGTTTGATGAAAATCCGAGCATTAGTTCTGGAAATTGAGCTATTGTGAGCTATCGTGAAAAGGGCTGCATAGCAGCGCCACCTATTGAGCGATTTACACCTGAAACTAAACAGTCCAAATTCATATCAAGGTATATCTGAATCTGAAGTTTGTTAAAAATTCAAGCATTAGTTCTTGAGATAGAGGAATTGCAGAAATTGTAAAAAATGCAGCATAGCAGCGCCACCTGTTGCGCGATTTGCACCAAGATGTAAACGTCAATTCATGTCAAGGACTGATTGAATCTGAAGTTTGATGAAAATCTGTGCATGGAGATTCTGGCATGGAGTTCTGGAGATTGAGATATTATGGAAATTGTGAAAAAGGCTGCATAGCAGCGCCACCTGTGGAACGATTTACACCAAAAACTAAACAGTACCAATTTATATCAGAGACTAACTGAATATAAATTTTTATTTTAAATTCCGTTCTTCTCTAAAAGTTCTTGAGATAGGGCACCCACAAAATTTATGTCACATACATACAGGCAGACGGACACAGTCAAGAATCACAGACAAACATTTCGTAAACACATGTTTTTCGGAATCTCTGATCCCTAAAGCGAGTAAATCCGTAAAGCGCGAAAACAGAAAGTCGAAAATTTTCACGAATCCAATACTTTCTTCATGTAAAGATAAAAGAAAGTAAAAATTAATTTTAATAAAATAGGCTCTATCACAAAATTACTTTTAACAAAACAGGTCCCTTCACAAAATTTCTCTTAATAAAAATCGGCCCCTTCACAAAATTTCTCTTAATAAAAATCGGTCCCTTCACAAAATTCCTCCTCATAAAATAGGCCCCATAACAAAATTTAATTTCATAAAAACATACTCTTCATTAATTATTTTTTATCTTGTTAGATTTAAAAACGTATATTTTGTTAATAAAACAAGTTTATCAGAAAGCAAAACTTTAGGAGATGGGCTTGAAAAGTTCATTATTAATTAATATTTGGTTCGAATTTCAGTAACTGGATTTCATCTTTCGTTATTTTTTTACAAAAGTATAAAAAAAAAATCACAAAAATAAATTTTACTTTACACAAAATAGGTCCCTAGAAAAAAAAAAAAAAAAAAAAAAAAAAAAAAAAACTTGCATCGACCCAAAAGTAAAGCCTATTACTATTTTTTAGTATCGCACTACTCGCTACATTACATTTTTTCAAAAAACAGGATGCTACACTACGAACTAACAGAAATTGCAACTAGAGAAGTTTTGTCACTTATAGCATACTACTTTTTACCATTGGACATATGTACCGTTTAAAAATAATACAAAACCGAAAATAATGCAGAATTGCTATCATAAAAAAAGGAATCAGAAAGTAATTAAGACCAAGATTATTGATACACCATACAGAGTAGGTGTGCCAGTAATGGACAGCCTTAAGGAATTTGTTTAAGAATTATTTTTTTTTTATTAATAGTTATAATTATTATATTCTAGTTCTTTCAATATTATATTAATCTATCGACAATATTTAATCATTCATCTGTCAGTCGCATTTCCCAATGTGAACCTAAATTTAATTGTAAATAATAGAAATAACTTGGACACTCATTGTTCCAATAATCGCCAGTCTCTGTGCCAGAAATGACACCTTGCAAAAGAATAGCTATATAGGTTATTTTGATTGTATTCTGAACAAGAAATTAATGAAAGCATATTAAGAAAACAAAGTAGTTATTTTCAAAGATTATTTCCAAATAAATTTAACAACTAAGATCAAAATAGAAAAATAAATCTAAGTTAAACACGCAACATTTCGCCTTATTTAAAAAGAGATTTTTCATAAGAAAATATTGGTACCGAAGAATTTCCTGGTCTTGAAATCTCAGGACAAGTTGGGTTGATTTTTGACGGCCAATTATCTACACGAGGGATATAGGCCCGGGGGGAGTGCCCTCCGTGGGGGTCTTTCTAAGGGAACCTAATCCGTATTAACGCATGGAAGATCCACGGCTCGAAGAAAACCACGAAAACTCCGAACGATTAGGCCGACGGGCGCGATTGGGATCGAACCCAGCACCTCCCGTCTACCAGCTTCGAGAGCAGAACCTCTCGGCCACTGGTGGGGCGTCAGGACAAGTACGACACCTGCTAAATTTTTACTGTTTATTTTTTTATAAAGAAAAAACTTTGAAGGACGTACATTACTGATACATCTACCCTATATATTCACATAGAAAAAGCACCCAGTTTTATAAAACTATGAATCATATCTAAAAAGTAATATACTTTTTAACAATAAAAACTTTAATACTTAACACCATTTTTTTCCATTAGATCCAAATATTAACATACCTTTGTAATGGTTATCCATTTTTTTTTCCGGCGATAAACGGCAAAGAATGTAAAAATACAATTAAAAATACACAATGAGAATATGATTATTAGCACTACACTGTTATAAAAACATATAATCCGGTAAACTTTTATTATTATCACCTTAATATATATATTTTTTAGAATTTCGACTGATAAAGACTTGTCTTCCGGCAAATGTCCTATCTCCTTAAAAATGGCAGCCTTTTGAGAAGCAGATGTTTTTTTTTTTTTTCATTGTTCGCCAGTCTATTTGTGGTCAGAGTCAAAGCAGACGATTTTTCTACATTTACACACTTATGTGAGTTTATCAACCGATAACAACTGACAGACTTAATTAATACACATTAAAACAGGTAAATTTTTGTACAAAATGTGTAATTTTTATGAACAGTGGGTGATTTTAGAAATTTACACACTTATCTGTGTATATATAATTATTTGGAAATTACAATAACACATCCATTCGTGTAAATTTAGGGATTTTTTTACATTTACACATTTATTTGTGTTTTTCAAGTGATAACAAATTAGACACTTAGTTTCAGAGGCTAAATACACATAAAAACAGGTAAATTTTTGAAACAAATGTGTAAATTTTGTGACAAGTGTGTAATCTTTGAAAATTACACATATATATGTGTAAAATTACCGAATTTACACATTTATTTTTTAGAGTGTAGGGACATTTGAAAAAACTGTGTTAACTTCGCATAATTAATAGTCTAAATACAGGAATCAAAACTCTTGGCAAAAAATTTCTATGACTTTTGAGCCTTGAAATATAACATATAAGCGAAGTGTATCCCAGATTTAGTCCATGAAATATCCCTTTCTGAACATTTTATTAACGCAAAAATCATATTAGGAAATAAACAAAAAATATTTAATTTCACGGTCTCTTGTGATATGAACATAGGGATATAACTGTGTTAAATTAGTTTTATAATACAGGAATCAAAACTCTTGAAAATATATTCCTATTTTTATTCTTATTCTCATTCTTGAACCTTTAATTATAACATAAAATCGTAGTGGATCCCACATATAGATCTTGAAGTCTCCCTTTCTAAACCTTTTATTGACGCAAAAAAATTGCTAAAGAAAATACACAGGAAAATGTTTGATTTACGGAGTCTTGTAATTTAAACATAGAGACATAATTGTGTTAACTTTGTATATTCCAATACAGGAATCAAAACTCCTGGCAATATTTTTGTTCTTACTCATCTACTAATTCTTGCTTTTGAGTATTTAATTATGACACAAAAAGCGAAGTGGATATTCCCCCTTTTGAATACTTAATTGACGCAAAAATCACAAATTAATATACACAAGCAAATAATTGATTTCACGGATTCTTATTACATGATCATAACGATATAACTGCGTTAACAGGGGTCGATCCAGACAAAATTTGGGGCCTGTTTGGGGCCCTTTCACAAAAATCTAATTAATAAAATAGGCTTCACAAAAATAAATTTAAAAATATGGGCCCCTTCACAAAAATTAATTTAATAAAATTGGCCCCTTCACAAAATTCCTTTTAATAGAGCAGGCTCCTGCGTAAAATTCCTTTTCATAAAAACTGTTTTAAAATGAATAATTTTGTTAAAAAACATTTCGCCAAGAACAAAAACTTTAGCAAGAGGATTTGAAGAAGTTTTTGTTAATGAATGCTTGGTTCGAATTTGAGTAACTGTACTTCAACTTTCGTTACAAAATGATATTTTTCACAAAAATATTATCAAATTTACAAAAATAGCTTTTACTTTTCACAAAATGGGCCCCAAGAATAAAAACCTGCATCGACCCCTGGTTAAGTGTCTGTAAGCAGTATTCTAAAACAGGAATCAAAACTCTTGGCAAGAAATTCTTATGACTCTTGAGCCTTTTAATTATAACAAAAATGGCAGTGGGTTCCAGAAATAATCCACGAAATTTCCCTTGGGAGCAAAAAAAGTAGACGAGAAATATTTGATTTTACACATTCTTATGATATGAATATAGAGATATAACTGTGTTAACTTCGTGTATTGAATATTCTATTACAGGAAACAAAAATATTGGCAAAAATTTCCTATGATTTTTGAGCCTTTAATTATAACATAAAATCACAGTGAATGCCGAATTTAGTCCATGAAATCTCCCTTTCTAAAAACTTTATTGACGCAAAAAATCACTAAAGAAAATGTACAAGAAAAATTTGTTTTTACGGACTTTCGTCATAGAAACATAGGAATATAATTGTGCTCACTTTGTGTAGTCAATATTCTAATGCAGGAATCAAAACTCTTGGCAAGATACTATTGTTCTTATTCTAATTCTTGATCTTTAATATTTAATTATAACACAACAGCGTAGTGAATCCCCAAAATAGTCATGAAATCTTCTTTTCTGAACATTTTAGGAAAAATCGTTAAAGAAAATACAGAAGAAACAAATTTATTTCATGGACTCGTATGATATAAACATAGGGCTATAACTGCTTTAACTTCGTGTACTCAACATTCTAACACAGGAATCAAAACTCTTAACAAGAAATTCTTATTCTTTTTCTTACTCCTAATTCTTATGACTCTTTTAACGCTTGAATCTTACACAAAAGTGCAGTGGATACCAGAGATATTTTTCTAAATAAATTGATAAATATTAATTAATAAAGGTCCTTCTTTATTTGTGGTAGGCTGTCATTTCTTTAATTTCAAGACTCAGTACCTCATAAATCATTTAGAATAACGAAAAACAACTTACAGAGTGAACATAGTATATAGAGAGAGCATTCCTTGACAAATCTAAAACAGGATCTTATCTCTTTCCTTTCATGACATACAGATTTTCAAAAAATTGGAATTTTGGTTTATAATGCAGCACATTTAAAAGCACTCATTAAAAAAAAAAAAAAAAAAAAAAAAAAAAAAAAAAAAAAAATCCACAACAATTACGTGTTCTAACAGAAATTACCTGCAGATTTCCGATCTATTTTTTTTTCCATTACATCAAAATACATGCAAGAATATATGCAATTTTATACAACATAACCTAATAGAAATTACGTGCAGATTTCAGATCTATTTGATTTTTTTTTCTTTTATCTTCATTACTTTAAAATATATGCAAGAATATATGCAACTTTATAAAACATAACCTAATAGAAATTACGTGCAGATTTCAGATCTATTTGATTTTTTTTCCTTTTTCGTTTATCTTCATTTCTTTAAAATATATGCAAGAATATATGCAATTTTATAAAACATAACCTAATAGAAATTACGTGCAGATTTCAGATCTATTTGATTTTTTTTTTCCTTTTTCGTTTATCTTCATTACTTTAAAATGCATGCAAAAATATATGCAATTTTATAAGACTTTGAATATTATAAAAACATGCAAAGTGTTCCACTAACCTTTTCTAATTAAAAAGATTAAGATTTTTTTTTTCAAATGGATTTTAACTTCTTTTCTATACAAGTTTCATCATACAAAGTATAAAAAAAAGAGAAAAATGCAATTTAACAAATTACAACGACTATTTGGAAAATGATTTTTTCAAAGACTAAAATTTAAGACATAAAAAATAGCACGGAGTTGATCATACATTACGTACGCCATGAATTAAAGTTTAATAGTGTTATTACACGTAAAAGTTGCAAGCGACAGAAATCGCGTGCGACTCTTACATATTATCCACCTGAAACTTAAGTATTATCCAAGCATTTCATTGGCTGTTCGGGAAAAGGCTTTTCCATCGTCAGATTTCCAAGAAATCTGACGGCCAATTTTAAACAAAATTTCATTCTTAAACTTCTAAACATCCCACAATATTACTTTTTATATCGTCGTATAGAGAAAAAAATGCACTTTTAAATGCAATTTGTTTGAAAGCTGTATCTCAATTTGTTTCTGAGTTATTAATTTTTTTTTGTTGTTGTTTTTATTACTTTTTTTTATTACTTTTTTGTCATAGTGGCAACACTCTGTTGTCCATCTCTGTTGAAAGTAAAGGGAAATACATATTACTGTATAGACCAATCAGAAAACGAATAAATTGCAGATTAAACCAATAAAAACCTTCAGATATGCTTTTGATTTCCTACCCTGACGAGGACAAAATAACCATTTTTCCAAATGGTTAAAAAAACGTTGTGAAGATCCTCTAAAAAAAAAGAAAAAAGAAAAAAAAAGAAAAGAAATAATAAATTTCGTCGAAATACTGTGGAATGACAATTTACAACAAAATGTGGAGTCCTGGAAAAAAGCAACCATCCCTATTAAATCCTCTGTGACTGCTACCGTCTACTAATGTATGCTATACTTAAAGTTTGCTAAGGGGGGTAGTCTACATATATAAATTGCAACAAACTTTAAAAATATCACTGCTCACATCTAATTTTGACATTATATTTGGATATTGCGGTAAATTTTAACTTTGGATACCAAACAGAAAGTAATTCAGTCAGGTAGTTCAGCAGTTATGTAAGTTTACAGTTCAAAATTCCTAATGTAAAATTAATGTTTAATCGTTGCAAAACAAATTCCAATATGAGTTATTTTTCTAAGCAAAACTCAAAATCAGTGAGACAAAATTAGCTGGTATTTTGGATTCACATATTTAAAGATCGTAGCAATCGATTTCTGTTGAAACATCCATAAGTTACTTTTTTTTTTTTTTTTTTTCAAAATACATATTTTCAAAATTAATTTTCGAAATAAACATGAAATGTAACTTATAATTTTTTATAATCAGAACTCGGTTTCAAAAAGCTTCAAACATGCAAATCCAAAATTATAGCTCATTCTACAAATTTAGCTTTTGAGTTATGCCTAATGATTACAATCTGTTTTGTAACGATTAAAAATAAATTTAACATTAGGGTTCTAAGCTTTAAACCTGCATAATTCCTAGACTGTTTGACCGAAAGAATTCCCATTTGATATACGATTGTAAAATTTATCGAAAAATAAAAATATTGTGCCAGAAATTGTCTCTCTGAGACAATTTAACGATTAAAATGTATTAGGGTGTTCTCCCTTGCTGTTTTCTTCTAACTATACATCCACAAATAAATATCTCACTTTAACTCCAGGCTCCTGTTTCTATTTGTATAGATAGATCATATAAAGGTGTCCTGCTCTTGCGACTTGGATATTATGGCTTTTTAAAATGTTAGTATTTAAATGTTAGTACCAGTTTAAAATGCTAAAAGGAGTTTTTTTACAAAATGATAACTCTAGTATCATCAATTAAGTAGCACTTCAAAACCTAGTGAACACATCCTCTCCTCTTACATGATATGATGAGATATGATCAGGGGTGACTATTTTTTTAATTCTATCTCACACCACTTTCATAAATCAAAAATATTTGACATACTGTTCGAGAACTTTTGAAAGAAAAATTAACTACAAAATCTGTTTTTTTTTTTTTTTCTTTTAATAGTGGTGCGAATAGAATAGGAATGTCGCCTGTGGAAGTCCTGTTTGATATATAAATTATAAACTAGCGAGTTTATAACGGTCATATTCGAACACTTATAGTACTTAAAATAGTAAACAGATGGCAGCATCACTACATTTCTTTTCTGATTTAAAAAATATTTAGTATTTAATATGATCAAGAGATGGCAGCACTAAATTTTAATGTAAGGTTTGGATATTTGAAATTTAACGAAAAGATTGATTTTAAGAATTTTATATTAAAAATAAATTGCTTGTTTTCAATGGCAGATCCAAGGTGGAGGTCATGGGGGTCATGCCCCCCTCTGAACTCCAACAAAAGAATTTTAAAGATTTTTTTTTTTTTTTTTTTTAATGAAATACATATTAAATTCTTTACATTTTTTTCCTATTCATTTCCAGCACTTCCCGTCTACCAGTTGCTCTCGAAACTGGTAGACGGGAAGTGCTGGGTTCGATCCCAATCGCGCCCGTCGCCTAATCGTTCGGAGTTTTCGTGGTTTTCTTCGAACCATGGATTTCCATGCGTTAATACGGGTTAGGTTCCCTTAGAAAGACCCCCACGAAGGGAACTCCCCCTCGGGCCTATATCCCTAGTGTAGATAATCGGCCGTCACAAAATCAACCAACCAACCAACCTATTCATTTCCCCCCTATTTAAAGCTCCGCTCAAATCCAAATTAGGTACTTTCTGATACATTCGTCAAGTCATTTTTAATTTCCAATCCAGGACATTTGTAAGTGCACTTATTCAGAAACTATATGATGCCTCGTTGTTCGATTGGACAGTAGGACACTGTATGTGATTAAATTGTGTTTTCCATTTGCGATAAAAGTAAAGAATCTTACAAAAAAATTCCAAAAAATATACTTTTTAACCTAAATTTTCGGACGTGACAGCCAATTACTCCCTTGTGACAACATTTCTGTGACTGTCACGTCCTAAAACTTGGTTAAAAATGCTAACTTTGACAACATTTTCTGAATGAATCTTTGCCTTTATAATTTATAAGAAAATGGGAAACTCTTTAATTTCTTAGAATCTGAACAAAATCTTCAAATTTTACATTTTTACTAACATTAATGCAATTTTTTTGTATTTACGAATAAAAATGACTTCGTGAAAGTATCAGAAAAATAGTCAGTTTGAATTTGGGAATAGCTGTGATTATAAAAATTTCGCATGTGATCCCCTCCACCCCCACCCCCCACCCCCCTCCTCGAAAGAAAAAAAAAATCCATGACCTCCCTCTAAATGGAGAACTGGATCCGCCCTTGCTTGTTTTAGACATATTAAAACACTAGCTTTAGATATTCCAACAAACATCTGTCAAAAGATTACAGTAATGAGTAAAATCTTTGCGTGCTAAATCTAAAGTGCATTTACAGTTTGACTTGCTTATTTATTTATTTATTTATTTATTTTTTGTCAATTTTATAACGCTAAGGCTTTGCCAAACGTTTATAAAATTACCTGAAAATTATTGTAGTTGAAGATTATGTAAAACATAAATGTCTGAAGGCTGGATTTTTAAAGTATTAACTGCCCTCCCTTCCTTTAAAAATTAAAATAAGCATCTGCGATTATTCTTTATTCATCCTTTATCTTCCTTTCTTTATTTGGTTTGATTACAATTTATTTCTCTTTTTAAAAAAATTGCGTTAAAATACTTAGTAAATATTATTAAGTAAGATCTTTAAATTTTTTGACTACATTACATATTGACAACAAGTAAAAGGTAAAATGAAACAAAAATAAGAAAAAATTAAAATAGGAAAGTGAATAGCTTTTTCAAATGGGTAGCAAAAATTTTAATTTAAAATTTTTCTGAAAATATAATTTTGTTCAGTATTTATTAAAAATTAACAATACAGTAGAAGCTCGATTTTACGAACCTCTTTTTTACGAATTCTTCGTTTTTACGAACTGATGTACTGGTCCCGACCATTGAAGTAATATTATTCTCATTTACGAACTTTCGATTTTACGAACACATTATATGAGTCCACTCGAGTTCGTAAAATCGAGCGTCTACTGTAGTAACTTTTAATGTTTGTTTGTTTTATTTGAAGTATTGAGTTATCTTAAAGCGATCCAACAATTTCCTATCTTCGGCAGCACAAATATTTTTGACACATTTACCAATGCATTTCCATTTTTATTCACATAAAAATTTCATATATTCTCATTTGGAAGCCAGAAAATCGAACATTCATATTTTCCTATTAATAGGATATATCTATGATTACTACTTTATGACCCACTTTTTTGTGGTTTTATGTCTCAAAATCTATTTCTAACGCAAATCTGGTTGCATTTTTTAAAGGATTCTTTACCTTTTTTATACAGTGTTGCCAGTTGGGCGGGCTTTTTTCATTCAGATTGCTTGATTGCTACCATTTTTTGTGTGTGTGTGTGTGTGAAATAGCAATATTCGTCTTATTTTGCAGCAATTTAAATAAGGCTAATATTACTATTTTTAAAAAGAGCTAGCAATCAAGCAATCTAAATAATGAAAACAAAAAAGAAAAATGAGGCATTAATCATAGATTATGAAACACTTTCTAACAATTTCAGCAATTACCATCAGTAGTCGGAAAAAATTCCTAATTCTTCTGTGCAGTTCCCTGTATATGATCTATAAGATTTGTATGTATACTACATAGCATACAAAAGTTTTGTTCAGTTGGGAAACTCACGGCACAGTTTAAAGTTTATCTTCAGCAGTTTTCGTCAGTAAGCGGAAATGTATTCATAAGGCCTTTTGTGCAGCCCTGTATATAATATATAGAACTTATATACGCCAAGTAATACATTAAAAAAATAGCGCGACACATTAAGTGGTGTCGGGATTCTTAAAGTTTTAAAATTTTCGAAATTTTAATTATTTTAGATGCTAAACGCTTATATTTTCTGAACATTTTGTTACAATTGTTTCCTTGAAATTCCCAATAGAACAGAAGTTAAAGCTTTCAGAATTATAACCGCTCAATAGCTGAAGAAGCGTTTCCGAAACTCTGAAGTCATATTTCTCCAAATGGCGTTTTTGGGTATAACGCGCACGATATCTCAAAAACTTCTAAATATTTTTTCATGAAATTTTTAAAACATATGTTTCCTGTTAGTCTATATAAACTGAACCTAAAATTTCCTTTTTATTGTTCAAAAAAATAATTTTTTAGATGATTATACTGTTAAAATGTTCAAAGTTTTGCATTAGCAATATACAATTTTGTATTAAAAATATAAAAATTGCTTTAAATGCAAATTTATTTAGGTTCAGGGTAATTATTATAATCTGAAGTATAAGTAGGCACCAAAATTTTTATTCTAGTTCTAAAATTTATTTTGTAATCCTGCGCGTAAACTGTATGCCAATTTTCTGCTCGTCAAATATCTGACAGTTTGGAGCCCTCTGTAAATGCTAATTCTACATCTTGCAATTTTTTAAATACATCAAATGAAAGAACATACGTATATCTTTCATCCCAATGAAAATTGTGTCTTAAAATCAAATACGTTTTAAGATATTAAATGTTGAAAATGGTCTTTTTTCCCCCCAATTTTAAGAGTTCTGATACCCCTTAAAAACGCATACCACAAGTGAAAACAAACTACCAGCAATTGTCCTTCATAGACAGTACTGCAACCGAATTCTTCTGTGTGTCCCTGTAAATGAACAATGAATGCTACGCATACCATATTCTATAGTAAGCATGTTGTAGTACACTTCAGTTCCATTTATGGATTTCAAAACGTTTGAAACATGGTAACATCATTGAAATCCACCGCAGTCGATTTTTCCTCTTCTTTTGAATGCCCCTGTAAACAAACTATACATGCTACACACTCCATTTTCAATACCAAACATGCCATAGTAAAAAAGAGCCAAATTCAATGACGCATATCAATTTAATCTCAATCTGAGTACATTTACACGAATTAGAGCACGGACAGAAGGTAGATTGATGGACAGGCGTACCAACAGACAGTCAGGCAAATCGAATTCATAAAGAAAAGTGTTAAATCCCGCCAACCTGTCAATACTGGTTTTATAAGAAAAATGTTTTTTATAGTATAATATTGTTTCAGAATTTCGATAGAAATATTTCGTCTGCTTTACGTGTTAGCTGTTAAAAATAACCCCAAATGTATCATAAAGTAGCAGTATTTCTCAAATTTTAAAATGAAAAACAAATGTAGTAATGTTGCCAATGTTTATTGTTTTGAGCACTAAGTGTAGTGCTAAGCGAGTTCTTTTTTTTTTTTTTTTTTTTTTTTTTTTTTTTTAAGCCTTACGCATCAAAGCTTATATATTTCCTGAAAAGTATATACAGGGTGTCGACGGATAACCTGACCGACCTTTATTTTCGCAACCGTTGGTCCTAGATGCATACTTCCGATTACAAAAATGGTTTAAATAAGGTAAAGAATTATTTTTAAAGCGATTTGTGTAAAAAAAAAAAAAAACGTTTATTAAAAAATTACTAAATTTAAATTTTTATACGGTCTCCCGGTCCTATAAGTTATATTTAGTAAAATTTTCCTGTTACACTGACAAATAAAACAAAAAAGTCCTGGTATTCTACGATTAAAATTGACCGAGTAATAACTATTTAAAGTTGGAGCATATTTTTTACTGCAAATTAGGGGTCATTCACAAATTTACTAGAAATATAATTTCGTTAGATATGTTAAAAAAATGGTTGGGAGCAAAATTAACATTGCAATATAAATTTGAAATCTTTAATCATTCTGACATATTAATGCAAAATATACAATTTGTAATAAACATGTAAGAAGAAAAATAAAGCAGAGTTTTTGTTAAATAAAATGATGAAAATTAATAGTTTTAGTTTTTGATAATTGATTCTTATGTATTCCGTACCGCTGAATCTGAAATGTACCTTCATTTTTTACCATCACGTAAAGATTTTTTGCAAATCGTAAATTTTAAAGTTAAAAAAAGAAAAAATTGCAAAAATTTGATACTATAAAACAGATGTCATTGTTGTGTTTTTAACTTTTGATAATTTATTTTTATGTATTTTTTACCGCTGAACACGTAAATGACCTTCACCTTAAAATGACCTTTTTAACCATCACGTCAGGATTTTTTCTAAATTTCAAAGTTAAAATTGAACCTCCTACCCCACTTCATCGGACCCCTCTGCTATTTAGCTGTAAGAATCCCAGTATAATCCAAAAAATCGAATAAATTATTGCATTAAATTAAATTAAATAAAAAAAGAGTGTTATATCTGTTTTATAGTATCAGATTTTCGCTATATTTTAACTTTGACATTTGCGATTTGCAAAAAATTTCGAACGTGATGGTTAAAAATGAAGGTTATTTCAGATTAAATGCTAAAAAGTGCATAAAAAATCAATTATTAAAAGATAAAAAAATACAGTCATCTCCTCTATTTTATAGTATCCGATTTTTGTTATTTTTTAACTTTGACAATTTATCATTTGCGAAACATCCAGACTTGAAGGTCAAAAATTAAGGAAATTTTCGGATTCAGTGCTAAAAAATACATAAATATTGAAGAACACAACCATCGCAATATTGCGTCATCTAATCTAAAACTTTTTCTTAAACTTCTTGGCGGTAATCTATACGAATTTTTTTTGTGTTATCTTGTAAAACACGTATAAATGCTAACCTTCGAAAATCATAATAACATTAGATTGTCATCGGATTTACGTCAGCATGTAAAATTTATACTCGATCGGATATTTGAAAGTGAGTTAAAGTTCGAGTAAAAATTTTGAACTGGAAAAACATACATACGTTCCTTAAAGTTAAATACAAACTTATAAAAATAACATAATTTTTGTTAAAAGAAATCATGAAAAAAAAACAGTCTCATATCCTTACTATATAAAACACATGTTAAAATACAATCATTTTAGTCAATCTGAAACTTAATAAAATTTAACTCAATCGTAATGCTTGTATGATTTTTTTCGAAGCGCAGATACACGTGAAATAAATTCTTCAAATACTTTAAGCACTTGGTATAGGACTTTTCAAAGCATGGCGGAACTCATCTGTGTTCAGATGCAGTAAAGTGGTATAAGTCATGCATTTTTAAAGTTTCATAACTCGGTCTAATTTAGAGTTATATAAACGGATTTTTTTTTTTGTCTTACTTGTCAGTGTAATAGGAAAATTTTACTAAATCTAACTTATAGGACAGGGGAACCGTATAAAAATTTAAATTTCGTAATTTTTTAAGAAATGTTTTTCTTAACCCAAATCGCTTTAAAAATAATTCTTTACCTTATTTAAACTACTTTTGTAATTGGAAGTATGCATCTAGGACCAACAGCTGTGAACATAAAGGTCGGTCAGATTATACGTGGACACACCGTACATTATTTTAATTTAATATAGGAAAATGAAAACCTTGGCTCCACCCCTTGGAACATGAATAAGAACATGTAAAAGTTTTATGCATGTGCAGATGAAAATCATTTGCGAATTGCGAATTTATTGGAAAAAAAATTGAGGAAAAGGCTTAAAATATTTTTTTTCACACCTAGTATACATATAATAAAAATTGTTAGACTATCTAAAAAATAAATTAAGTTTATAAAAAAAGAAAAAGTTGAAATATAAAGATGCGAATTTATTTTTTAATCGTAATCATATTCATAATCGCGGTCTCATCCATACTGTACCAGTCAGAGCCCGATTCGGATTGTCTGGGGGGTCTAATGCACAGGAGCTTTTCAGGGCCCCTCCTAAACAAAATACAGTAATACCTCTTAATAGTGGACACCTTGGGACCGTGGAAGTAGTCCGCTTTTGAGAGGTAAAAGTATACAGATTTATACATGTTGGGGATCGAAAAAGTGGCCGCCAAAAAGAGGTCTCTTCTATTCAAGAGCGTCCGTTACCGAGGTTTTACTGTAGTAGTTAGCGATGTTTTTTGAGCCTCGATTATCCGAAGTAATTGGGACTGACCATCTTTCGGAAAATCGAAATTTTCGGAAAATCAAGAATGCTTCAATT
The DNA here is from genome assembly GCA_963932465.1 of Maratus speciosus. Lineage (NCBI taxonomy): Eukaryota > Metazoa > Arthropoda > Arachnida > Araneae > Salticidae > Maratus > Maratus speciosus. Next base: position 88,179,158 of record OZ010786.1, on the reverse strand, counting down.
TTAAGATTAAGGAGAAATATATGCGCTATTTCTTATGGTAACAAGGGCTAAAATAAAAATGAAGCAATAGCAAAATAGAAACAAGAATAAATTACCTGAATTTTAATTTTGAAATTAAGTACCTTTTACATATTGAAGGGGGTTTCCCTGTATATAATTTACATTATACACGAAGCACCTAAGTATTAATACGGAATCGATTGTTTTCTGTTCCTTTGATAGTCTAGTTAATTGTCAGATTTGTGCTTAAAGGATTTGAAACAATGTTTTGTTTGTCGCAGTTTCGATTGCCTTTGCTTTGAAGGCCTATCACGATTTTTTTTTTTTAAATATTATCAGTTTACCAGTATCGCAGTCTTTCTGCTGCTCCAGCCATGCCAAACCTTTTGCAAAACATTCAAAAGCTTCAGAATTGCTACTTTGTTTGTTCTACTTCGCAGCTTACGGGAACTCAGGTTAAATTGAAAGAAATTCTAAGAAAGGGGATCAAAAATATTTGTATGCACTCGTAGTTCGGAAAGGACCCCTTGCACACAAGGAATATGATAAAAGAATATGATAGTAAAAAAAAAAAAAAAAAGCTTTCAAAATGGATTTCGCACACTAAAGATGTGATAGTTTAACAAAAAAAAAAAAAAAAAAAAAAAAAAGAGAGAGAGCTTTAAAATTGGATTTCGGTTGAAAGAGTTTCGGATAAAAGACCGAAATGCGGGAAAATTTGTACTGTATTTAGGAATTTTCCCGCATTTTATAAAACTGCTCATGAGAAACCCAGGTTAACTTAAATTCTCTTTTGCTGTTTGATGCTATAATACTTTAAATATTTCGTCAATAAATATTTCTTAAAATTAATTTTCATAAAAATATTTTGTCTACATAATTCCTAAATTGAGTTTTTTTAGAGAACGAAAAAGCATGGGGAAAATGCTAATAGAGGTATATGTTACTTGAGATTAAAAAAAAAAAAAAAAGCTTGGGAGCTTGAGATAAAAAAATTCTAAGAGATTTAATAATTTTTTTCAAAATCATTTTACTCATTTTGGGCCCCTCGTCTTCAGTGGGCCATGAAAACCTTGGCTCCACCCCTTGGAACATGAATAAGAACATGTAAAAGTTTTATGCATGTGCAGATGAAAATCATTTGCGAATTGCGAATTTATTGGAAAAAAAAATTGAGGAAAAGGCTTAAAATATTTTTTTTCACACCTAGTATACATATAATAAAAATTGTTAGACTATCTAAAAAATAAATTAAGTTTATAAAAAAAGAAAAAGTTGAAATATAAAGATGCGAATTTATTTTTTAATCGTAATCATATTCATAATCGCGGTCTCATCCATACTGTACCAGTCAGAGCCCGATTCGGATTGTCTGGGGGTCTAATGCACAGGAGCTTTTCAGGGCCCCTCCTAACCAAAATACAGTAAAACCTCTTAATAGTGGACACCTTGGGACCGTGGAAGTAGTCCGCTTTTGAGAGGTAAAAGTATACAGATTTATACATGTTGGGGATCGAAAAAGTGGCCGCCAAAAAGAGGTCTCTTCTATTCAAGAGCGTCCGTTACCGAGGTTTTACTGTAGTAGTTAGCGATGTTTTTTGAGCCTCGATTATCCGAAGTAATTGGGACTGACCATCTTTCGGAAAATCGAAATTTTCGGATAATCAAGAATGCTTCAATTTTAAGATTAAGGAGAAATATATGCGCTATTTCTTATGGTAACAAGGGCTAAAATAAAAATGAAGCAATAGCAAAATAGAAACAAGAATAAATTACCTGAATTTTAATTTTGAAATTAAGTACCTTTTACATATTGAAGGGGGTTTCCCTGTATATAATTTACATTATACACGAAGCACCTAAGTATTAATACGGAATCGATTGTTTTCTGTTCCTTTGATAGTCTAGTTAATTGTCAGATTTGTGCTTAAAGGATTTGAAACAATGTTTTGTTTGTCGCAGTTTCGATTGCCTTTGCTTTGAAGGCCTATCACGATTTTTTTTTTAAATATTATCAGTTTACCAGTATCGCAGTCTTTCTGCTGCTCCAGCCATGCCAAACCTTTTGCAAAACATTCAAAAGCTTCAGAATTGCTACTTTGTTTGTTCTACTTCGCAGCTTACGGGAACTCAGGTTAAATTGAAAGAAATTCTAAGAAAGGGGATCAAAAATATTTGTATGCACTCGTAGTTCGGAAAGGACCCCTTGCACACAAGGAATATGATAAAAGAATATGATAGTAAAAAAATAAAAAAGCTTTCAAAATGGATTTCGCACACTAAAGATGTGATAGTTTAACAAAAAAAAAAAAAAAAAAAAAAAAAAAAAGAGAGAGCTTTAAAATTGGATTTCGGTTGAAAGAGTTTCGGATAAAAGACCGAAATGCGGGAAAATTTGTACTGTATTTAGGAATTTTCCCGCATTTTATAAAACTGCTCATGAGAAACCCAGGTTAACTTAAATTCTCTTTTGCTGTTTGATGCTATAATACCTTAAATATTTCGTCAATAAATATTTCTTAAAATTAATTTTCATAAAAATATTTTGTCTACATAATTCCTAAATTGAGTTTTTTTAGAGAACGAAAAAGCATGGGCAAAATGCTAATAGAGGTATATGTTACTTGAGATTTAAAAAAAAAAAAAAAGCTTGGGAGCTTGAAATAAAAAAAATTCTAAGAGATTTAATAATTTTTTTCAAAATCATTTTACTCATTTTGGGCCCCTCGTCTGCAGAGGGCCATGAAAACCTTGGCTCCACCCCTTGGAACATGAATAAGAACATGTAAAAGTTTTATGCATGTGCAGATGAAAATCATTTGCGAATTGCGAATTTATTGGAAAAAAAAATTGAGGAAAAGGCTTAAAATATTTTTTTTCACACCTAGTATACATATAATAAAAATTGTTAGACTATCTAAAAAATAAATTAAGTTTATAAAAAAAGAAAAAGTTGAAATATAAAGATGCGAATTTATTTTTTAATCGTAATCATATTCATAATCGCGGTCTCATCCATACTGTACCAGTCAGAGCCCGATTCGGATTGTCTGGGGGTCTAATGCACAGGAGCTTTTCAGGGCCCCTCCTAACCAAAATACAGTAAAACCTCTTAATAGTGGACACCTTGGGACCGTGGAAGTAGTCCGCTTTTGAGAGGTAAAAGTATACAGATTTATACATGTTGGGGATCGAAAAAGTGGCCGCCAAAAAGAGGTCTCTTCTATTCAAGAGCGTCCGTTACCGAGGTTTTACTGTAGTAGTTAGCGATGTTTTTGTGAGCCTCGATTATCCGAAGTAATTGGGACTGACCATCTTTCGGAAAATCGAAATTTTCGGATAATCAAGAATGCTTCAATTTTAAGATTAAGGAGAAATATATGCGCTATTTCTTATGGTAACAAGGGCTAAAATAAAAATGAAGCAATAGCAAAATAGAAACAAGAATAAATTACCTGAATTTTAATTTTGAAATTAAGTACCTTTTACATATTGAAGGGGGTTTCCCTGTATATAATTTGCATTATACACGAAGCACCTAAGTATTAATACGGAATCGATTGTTTTCTGTTCCTTTGATAGTCTAGTTAATTGTCAGATTTGTGCTTAAAGGATTTGAAACAATGTTTTGTTTGTCGCAGTTTCGATTGCCTTTGCTTTGAAGCTCTATCACGATTTTTTTTTTTTTTAATACTATCAGTTTACCAGTATCGCAGTCTTTCTGCTGCTCCAGCCATGCCAAACCTTTTGCAAAACATTCAAAAGCTTCAGAATTGCTACTTTGTTTGTTCTACTTCGCAGCTTACGGGAACTCAGGTTAAATTGAAAGAAATTCTAAGAAAGGGGATCAAAAATATTTGTATGCATTCGTAGTTCGCAAAGGACCCCTTGCACACAAGGAATATGATAAAAGAATATGATAAAAAAAAAAAAAAAAAAGATTTCAAAATGGATTTCGCACACTAAAGATGTGATAGTTTAACAAAAAAAAAAAAAAAAAAAAAAAAAGGAGCTTTAAAATTGGATTTCGGTTGAAAGAGTTTCGGATAAAAGACCGAAATGCGGGAAAATTTGTACTTTATTTAGGAATTTTCCCGCATTTTATAAAACTGCTCATGAGAAACCCAGGTTAACTTAAATTCTCTTTTGCTGTTTGATGCTATAATACTTTAAATATTTCGTCAATAAATATTTCTTAAAATTAATTTTCATAAAAATATTTTGTCTACATAATTCCTAAATTGAGTTTTTTTAGAGAACGAAAAAGCATGGGGAAAATGCTAATAGAGGTATATGTTACTTGAGATTAAAAAAAAAAAAAAAAGCTTGGGAGCTTGAGATAAAAAAATTCTAAGAGATTTAATAATTTTTTTCAAAATCATTTTACTCATTTTGGGCCCCTCGTCTTCAGTGGGCCATGAAAACCTTGGCTCCACCCCTTGGAACATGAATAAGAACATGTAAAAGTTTTATGCATGTGCAGATGAAAATCATTTGCGAATTGCGAATTTATTGGAAAAAAAAATTGAGGAAAAGGCTTAAAATATTTTTTTTCACACCTAGTATACATATAATAAAAATTGTTAGACTATCTAAAAAATAAATTAAGTTTATAAAAAAAGAAAAAGTTGAAATATAAAGATGCGAATTTATTTTTTAATCGTAATCATATTCATAATCGCGGTCTCATCCATACTGTACCAGTCAGAGCCCGATTCGGATTGTCTGGGGGTCTAATGCACAGGAGCTTTTCAGGGCCCCTCCTAACCAAAATACAGTAAAACCTCTTAATAGTGGACACCTTGGGACCGTGGAAGTAGTCCGCTTTTGAGAGGTAAAAGTATACAGATTTATACATGTTGGGGATCGAAAAAGTGGCCGCCAAAAAGAGGTCTCTTCTATTCAAGAGCGTCCGTTACCGAGGTTTTACTGTAGTAGTTAGCGATGTTTTTTGAGCCTCGATTATCCGAAGTAATTGGGACTGACCATCTTTCGGAAAATCGAAATTTTCGGATAATCAAGAATGCTTCAATTTTAAGATTAAGGAGAAATATATGCGCTATTTCTTATGGTAACAAGGGCTAAAATAAAAATGAAGCAATAGCAAAATAGAAACAAGAATAAATTACCTGAATTTTAATTTTGAAATTAAGTACCTTTTACATATTGAAGGGGGTTTCCCTGTATATAATTTACATTATACACGAAGCACCTAAGTATTAATACGGAATCGATTGTTTTCTGTTCCTTTGATAGTCTAGTTAATTGTCAGATTTGTGCTTAAAGGATTTGAAACAATGTTTTGTTTGTCGCAGTTTCGATTGCCTTTGCTTTGAAGGCCTATCACGATTTTTTTTTTTAAATATTATCAGTTTACCAGTATCGCAGTCTTTCTGCTGCTCCAGCCATGCCAAACCTTTTGCAAAACATTCAAAAGCTTCAGAATTGCTACTTTGTTTGTTCTACTTCGCAGCTTACGGGAACTCAGGTTAAATTGAAAGAAATTCTAAGAAAGGGGATCAAAAATATTTGTATGCACTCGTAGTTCGGAAAGGACCCCTTGCACACAAGGAATATGATAAAAGAATATGATAGTAAAAAAATAAAAAAGCTTTCAAAATGGATTTCGCACACTAAAGATGTGATAGTTTAACAAAAAAAAAAAAAAAAAAAAAAAAGAGAGAGCTTTAAAATTGGATTTCGGTTGAAAGAGTTTCGGATAAAAGACCGAAATGCGGGAAAATTTGTACTGTATTTAGGAATTTTCCCGCATTTTATAAAACTGCTCATGAGAAACCCAGGTTAACTTAAATTCTCTTTTGCTGTTTGATGCTATAATACCTTAAATATTTCGTCAATAAATATTTCTTAAAATTAATTTTCATAAAAATATTTTGTCTACATAATTCCTAAATTGAGTTTTTTTAGAGAACGAAAAAGCATGGGCAAAATGCTAATAGAGGTATATGTTACTTGAGATTTAAAAAAAAAAAAAAAGCTTGGGAGCTTGAAATAAAAAAAATTCTAAGAGATTTAATAATTTTTTTCAAAATCATTTTACTCATTTTGGGCCCCTCGTCTGCAGAGGGCCATGAAAACCTTGGCTCCACCCCTTGGAACATGAATAAGAACATGTAAAAGTTTTATGCATGTGCAGATGAAAATCATTTGCGAATTGCGAATTTATTGGAAAAAAAAATTGAGGAAAAGGCTTAAAATATTTTTTTTCACACCTAGTATACATATAATAAAAATTGTTAGACTATCTAAAAAATAAATTAAGTTTATAAAAAAAGAAAAAGTTGAAATATAAAGATGCGAATTTATTTTTTAATCGTAATCATATTCATAATCGCGGTCTCATCCATACTGTACCAGTCAGAGCCCGATTCGGATTGTCTGGGGGTCTAATGCACAGGAGCTTTTCAGGGCCCCTCCTAACCAAAATACAGTAAAACCTCTTAATAGTGGACACCTTGGGACCGTGGAAGTAGTCCGCTTTTGAGAGGTAAAAGTATACAGATTTATACATGTTGGGGATCGAAAAAGTGGCCGCCAAAAAGAGGTCTCTTCTATTCAAGAGCGTCCGTTACCGAGGTTTTACTGTAGTAGTTAGCGATGTTTTTGTGAGCCTCGATTATCCGAAGTAATTGGGACTGACCATCTTTCGGAAAATCGAAATTTTCGGATAATCAAGAATGCTTCAATTTTAAGATTAAGGAGAAATATATGCGCTATTTCTTATGGTAACAAGGGCTAAAATAAAAATGAAGCAATAGCAAAATAGAAACAAGAATAAATTACCTGAATTTTAATTTTGAAATTAAGTACCTTTTACATATTGAAGGGGGTTTCCCTGTATATAATTTGCATTATACACGAAGCACCTAAGTATTAATACGGAATCGATTGTTTTCTGTTCCTTTGATAGTCTAGTTAATTGTCAGATTTGTGCTTAAAGGATTTGAAACAATGTTTTGTTTGTCGCAGTTTCGATTGCCTTTGCTTTGAAGCTCTATCACGATTTTTTTTTTTTTTTAATACTATCAGTTTACCAGTATCGCAGTCTTTCTGCTGCTCCAGCCATGCCAAACCTTTTGCAAAACATTCAAAAGCTTCAGAATTGCTACTTTGTTTGTTCTACTTCGCAGCTTACGGGAACTCAGGTTAAATTGAAAGAAATTCTAAGAAAGGGGATCAAAAATATTTGTATGCATTCGTAGTTCGCAAAGGACCCCTTGCACACAAGGAATATGATAAAAGAATATGATAAAAAAAAAAAAAAAAAGATTTCAAAATGGATTTCGCACACTAAAGATGTGATAGTTTAACAAAAAAAAAAAAAAAAAAAAAAAAAGGAGCTTTAAAATTGGATTTCGGTTGAAAGAGTTTCGGATAAAAGACCGAAATGCGGGAAAATTTGTACTTTATTTAGGAATTTTCCCGCATTTTATAAAACTGCTCATGAGAAACCCAGGTTAACTTAAATTCTCTTTTGCTGTTTGATGCTATAATACCTTAAATATTTCGTCAATAAATATTTCTTAAAATTAATTTTCATAAAAATATTTTGTCTACATAATTCCTAAATTGAGTTTTTTTAGAGAACGAAAAAGCATGGGCAAAATGCTAATAGAGGTATATGTTACTTGAGATAAAAAAAAAAAAAAAGCTTGAGAGCTTGAGATAAAAAAATTCTAAGAGATTTAATAATTTTTTTCAAAATCATTTTACTCATTTTGGGCCCCTCGTCTGCAGTGGGCCCACTGCAGACAACTAGGCTGCTGCCTAGTTGGCCTGTGCGGTAATCAGGCCCTGGTGCCAGTAACTCTAATTGGTTGACACATTACATGGGTATAAAATTTTAAGTATAAACATATGTTCAACATAATGAAAGCTACGAGGATGTAGTTTAACCCTTATGTAAATGACCGAGTACCCGAGTACCTTTTTTCTCCTTTCATCCCAATTTCAGAGTGTTAATATCTAAATAAATTAAAATGAATTTAGATCCCCATTATTTGTAGTATCCACTGACCATTGATATAAACATTTAAAAATTTGGAAATTTTTTTATTACTATTTTGGGGCACTAAACATTTTTATGACTTTCATCAATGACCAGGGCACCCGGGAACCCATGCGAATTTTTTGCGGAAAAATACAGAAAGTGATAGATTATTTAGATTTCGATCAATAAAACTTGAAAATAATTTGAAAATAAGAGTTAGATATTTTTAAGGTAAAAAATATTTCCTTTACATGAAATTTTGTGGGCAAGCTTTACAGTAGCAAAAGGTGTATGAATATACATTACGTACCAACTTTCCACATTGTTTACATGATTTTCTGGTTTTTCTGCGCCGTTTTTGATGCTCTAAGAAGCACATCTAACACCAAATAATTTTTTCCTTCCTGTTTCGCCCCGCTTTAATCTCTTTGGGCTGCTTTCTGAACGTGTGGCAGTTACAAATACGAGTAAATTTTTTTCAGTACATTTTCACTTGTCGATTTGGTCGAAAAAATATCTCATAGCCTGTACATTTTGCGATTAATCTTGAATTGCTGGAAGGCTCAAGGTCTCACCTAATTCCCGCAAAACAGGCAACAATTATCTATTTTATGGCTAACCATATCATTATTGGCAGTATGCATAACGTAAGCAGGGAGTGCTGCCATATCCACAATATTGAAAAATAATTAAAGTGGCCATGTGGTTGTACACCTATTTGTTGTGTATCTACCCAATAATTTACCCATTATATACAGCTCATATTTCGTTTCATTATAAAACTGACTCATTTCAGGTTTCTCTTTTGTTCCCGTTAGGGTTTTATAATGATGTATAGTAGACATTAGAATGACAACTTTGTTCCTTTTTTGGAACATACGAACAAATTTTTACGTTATCATGAAATCCAAATTCTGTGGATAAAGCTTGCGCGATTTACATGGCCTCATTTTCTGGGGAAGTAAGTTTTGTTTATTTTCAAAGTGTCTACCATTGTAAGCTTCTAGTATAATAAATATTTGACCAAAGAAAGAGAAGAATAAAAGTTGTCCATGGTGATGTTTCGTCCAGAATCCTTGAAAGGGGCGGCCAAGTCTTGCACAACTCTTTCACCTTGGTTCATTTTCACGGTCTGTACCTGTTTTTCCGGTGCATAGTTGACTTTTGAGACGACAATGTTTTGATTCACATACCCACCATATTTTGATACCATAATTAGCAGGTTTAGACGGAAAATATTGTGTGAATCTTGTTCTTCCTAGATTGGTTTAATTTTTTTAACTTAAGGCGTCGTAACGACGTATCGATGGTAATAAGTGCTTAACCATGCACGTCGTTCTGACATATAGGTAGCAACAAGTGCTCATCCTATACACGTCGTTTCGAAAATTTTGAAGTTTTCACACAATAATATTCAATTTTTCTCTCAACTCATTTGAATACTCCTCTAGAAATAGCAACTTTCTTGGAGTATACGTCGAATTGACGTGTAGGTGGTAATAAGCGATGGTGGGAAGGGTGGATGATTCCAAGGGTGGGAATCCAGTGTTAAAGACGTTCCACTCGTGTATTCTTGTTATTAACCCGAATAAATCTAAGAATATTCCCAAATCAGTTTACACTGTTACTTATATAACTATACTTATATACTGATATAACGGATATGAGTTTGTTTTCCACCTTTCTGATGTGTGATATTTGTTTGAATTCCTGAAACTTGAAGTAATTAATATTCCTAAAAAAGAGTTAAATTCCTCTTCTCTAAAGGCGAGGCAGTTACATTCTATGAAATAAGGGTGTTTTATTGCTCGCGTATGTTAAAATCGCATCAGGTACCCGAGTACCCCAGTCATTAGAGACAAGGGCAAATTTTGGTCATTGAAATAAGGGTTAAAACCTTTGGATTGCATGCTTTGCTTTAAGTTTTTTTTCAGTAGTATATTATTTTACGTAATGCAAAATGATTTATTTCATATTTATTTCATCTAACTAAAACGATTGACTTTTATTTTTTGGCTGCTGTTTTCATAGTTGTTTTCCTCACACTCTTAAAAGCAAAATATTTAAGGCGATATGTGATTTCGTCGAAGAATTGTTAAAATCTATGAAAACGATATAAAAACCCAGTTATATGGTGGCAGAAGCATAACAGAGTTGTATTTTTGCATAGACTGTAGCTGAGGAATGAATGTTGAAAAGGCGTTTAAATTTCGATATTATTACTATTATTATTTTAGCATGATTGTTCTATTTTAGGAGATACTGAAAGATTTTTAGACATTATCTTGTAGTTTTGAAAATGAAGTTTCCAAAAAAACTTCGTGATTGTCTCTGGATAGTGGTCATTTATTGAGTAACCCCCAAAATCATGAGTTGAGGCTAATGATATTGAAATTTTCTCTAAAAAATAAAGTAATTGTTGAATTTTGCTGCCAAAGAAATGTAATTGCACCTTCTCTTATTTCGAGGTAAGAGTAAAATGTGCTTAACTGTGATATATTTCTGTTGATGCTTGAGGGTTGTGAGGGGAAGTCTATTTGCCCATCTTTGGATCTTAAAAGTTACATAACTAAATTTTCTTTACACTGAGGATATTTTTAAAGGTAAATAAATACAATTTACTTTTTTCAAGTGACTTAAAGTAAATTAGACGAACACTTTCCTTTGCGTACTCATTTCAATGCTCCATATATCCTTACAATATACTTTAACGCACGAAAATGCACATGTATTGCTTTAGATAAGACGTAATTTTCAAAAGCAAATGCTTCCCGCTAGTAAAAATTTAAGTATTTTAAAGTTTTCTATCATTTTCAATTTTCACGTGTATATTTCGATTTGGAAAAACATTGTTTCGAAACGTTATTCGGACTTTTTTTAAATATGACAACTGTAAATAAAAAACGGGTGCTTTAAAAAGTAGTCATATGTGCGAATCCCAAAACTTTCTTCTATCTCATTCATGTTAATATTTCAAAAAGCGTAAAGTTTTTAATTATTCACTTTAGAAACAAGCAAGAAAGAAAAATCATGCATTAAGCATAGATTATGAAACACTTTCCAACATTTTCTGAATGCTTTAACAAAATTTCGTTATTTAGGGAAAGAAGGTAAATAAGATAATTAAGTAAACATTTTAGGAAACGCATAAAACATTTGAAAAACTGATTTTTGCAGTTACCATCTATAGACAAATATGTATTCCAATTGTTTTGAATAGCCCTGCATTTGATCTGTATATTGATAAATATACTGTATAATGGGAACATTTAGTTTAGCAAGAAAAAGTATAAAAGGTTGAAATTTCCCTATCAGTAGTTTATACTATTTACATGGAAACATACTTAAATACTTTTGTAGAGCCCTACAGTGTACCTAATACCTTTATTACACTCCACTATTTAGATAAGATTTAATTCAAACTAAAAAACTCTTAAAACTACTGAAATCACATTTCCAGAAATTATCAACCATAGATGGCCATGTAACCGATTCTTTACGTGGCCCTGTATATCATTTTATCTATGCTAGCCACTCTTGGTGACCAGTTTGGTCTCCCTTAAAATTTATGTTTGGAAAAGCATGCTAAGCACTGTATCATGTTACTTTTATTCATAATTTAATTTACTTGGACTCCCTTAAATATAATTAATATAATCCATTAAGCTAATATTAATTTTTGTTGCATTAAAATATCTCAATTTGTTGATTTTCAGTAAGCAAGTAAACCCTATTGGTTTAAAATGGAAGTCTATGGGAATTTGGTGAAATATTAGAGATATCGCTAAGTTGGCGACAAATTTGGCAGCATTTGGCGACAGAACAGGGTCCCCCTATGGTAAGGTATGGAGATGCATTAAATGCTGTTCAATAACCAATGACATGCGTTTCATTCGGCGTTGCCATTAAACAATAAACAAATAATCGAGATTTCTGTGACAGAAACGATAGCGTAATATATATATATAATTCTACAAACATTTCTTAGTAAACTAAATGCAGTTCAGCGTAAAAATATATAACTCATTTAAAAGCCACCTTTAAGAAATTTACGCTCATACTCAGTAACCCTTACGAATTCTTTTCTGTATCCCTGTATATGAACTGTAGCATTCATACACACTGTATAGTATGCATAAATATACTGAGATTTAAAAGCGCATATCATTATAAAAAATGCATTTCCAGCAATCATTGCTAATATAGAGTAATTCGAATACAGTATAGTATCTGAAATCTTTTGTGTGTCCCTGTAAATGCTATGCACTTCGTATTATGCATGAAATAACGTATAGTACACAGCAGAACGTATATCAATTTCATTATTATATGAAATAGTTTAACATAATTGAAATACGCCGCAAACAATTCCCCCCCTATTCCATTATGTAACGGAATTCTTTTGTGTGACCCTGTAAATGAATAATAACTATTCTTTGCACCGCATATTCTACAGAATGCATATTTTAGTGGACTTCATAAATGCATATCAATTTCATTATGTCTGAAAGGGTGTAACACCATTAAAAGTCATTTAAAACGATTTTTTCCCATTGGCCGTAATGTAACGGAATACTTTTGACTGTCCCTGTAAATGAACTAAGCATGCAACAAACTTCATTTGAAATAGGGAACTTGCTATGGTAGAGGTCAGTAACATCCAAACATTTCAGAGTAATCTGAGTATATTTACGTGAGTTAAAGCGCGGACAGACGGACAGGCTAACCGAAGTCATAAACACTTTTCAACCTTTGTTCGCGATTAATTCTAATCAAAGAGTAATATATCAAAGCACGTGAAAAATTTTGCTTATTACAAATAAAAAAATACACCTATTTTGGGCATTTGGATGATTCAGTATGCTTTTTTTTTTTTCAGGAGCTACCACGGCCCTCCCGAAAATCGAACAAAATTCGTTACCACAGGCCGATTTGCTCTAAAATTTTACTCGGTTAATTACATTACATCTAAACACAAAATTTCTTCGAAAAACACTCATAATTTTTTTTTACTTAAAGTGCAAAAACTCGGAGAAAATTGCACAAAAATCGCTATCAATCGCTATCGCCTTCCAGGAAAATACAGTAAACTAGGTCTAAGGCGAAATCGGTCGGGACTCAGAAAAATTTCCGTGATAGACAATATTCCGGCTTATGCAAAAAAAAAAACTCCTCCACCCCACCCCCACAAAAATAATCCCTCGCTGATGACATTCTTTCATTGATTTTCCTGACTCGAAAATCTGTTGAAAACTGAATTTCTGAAAGATCCTTTATCTTTATAAATAAAAAAGAAACACTATTCAATTTTTTTATTAGTACTGCTATAATATATGCGAATTGAAAGTTCACACACACAAAAAACAATAAACTTAGAGAATGAGACAGAACGCTATAATTTTGAATATGAGTACAACTTTAAAGTATAATATATTGTACTTTAGAAAATATATATTTTGATAAATGTGCATTCTACTAGAAATAATAACTTTTAAATGCAATTTTGTATAGGAAAAAATGGCATAAGCAAGAATTCCTTAAAAATTAAACAGTTTCTGTTCTTTTGAATCAACTTATTCGAAGTGTTACAGAATTTAACTAATATGCTCGACATTGAATATTTGACTTGTCAGTTTTAAAGTTCGATATTCAAAATGCCTGTCATTATTAAAATATCCTTTTTTACGCCTTATGCAAAATTTTGGTTTCGGTGGGACTTTAAAATCCTTTCCGCGTCCACGTTAGACAGATTCCGCCTTATGCAGCATGAATTAATGTAATTTTCTATGGGTTCGCCAGGACTTGAAAAATTTTCCGCGGTAGACAGATTTCCGGCTTGCATAGAGTCCGCCTTAGACAGAATTTATGTATCCCTATTTTCAACTGAGACCTGACGTCCACAGTAGAGGTCTGCACGGCCCGACATTTCCAGGCCAGGGCTCGGCCCGACTCAGAGAAAAAAAATTCGGCCCTCCCCGGCCCGTACCAAAAAAATATCGGCCCGGCCTGGTAAAAAAGTTGAAAGTTCGGCCCGAGCCCGGCCCGTAGAAAAAAAATTTAGTGGCCCGGCCCGGTTAAAAAGTTAAAAGTTCGGCCCGGCCCGGTTAAAAAGTTAAAAGTTCGGCCCGGCCCGAAAAAAAGTTAAAATCTCGCCCCGAGCCCGGCCCGGCCTGAGTGAATTTCTACAAAACATTGATTTTTATGTCGATTTGGTTAAAAGTTTTTCTCGTACTAGGAGATCAAGCCAAAAATATTTATCTTAACTTTTCTTTTCATGTTTATAATCTTCATTTTTATAGAAGTGCCGCAGGGTGCGAAATTTATTTTTTTAAAGAATCTCTATTTCTTGTATGTAATTGTTTCAGTTATCATTAATATTGTTAATCCATATTCGATGTATTGAAGTGTTAAATATCTGAAAAATGCTATACAGTAAAATCTAACACTGAATTGCATAGAAAAGAAAAAAAATGCGTTATATACAAGTTCCCTTCTTAGCAAGTGTAAATGTATTATATATTATTTTCTTACGTAGTATATTAATTTTGTTTGTTATTACTTTTTATAATTTTCTTACGTAGTATTAAGTAGTATATTAATTTTGCATGGATCAACACGTTTTTACTTTCTTCTATCTTCAATAGAAGAAAGTATTGTAATCGAAATTTTCTTCGATTTCCGGTTTTCGACGGATTTACACGTTTTAGGGGCCAGAGATCCCAAAAAACATGTTTATAGAAAATGTGTGTCTGTCCGTGTGTCCGTCTGTCCGTCTGTTTGTCGCCATTCTACCATCAAAAAGTGTATGAAGTTATCCATAGAATTCACCCAAATTTTTATTTTGAGTTTTTGGCTATGGCAAGCAGATCATACCTGAATTTGGAAAAAAATCGCCGATAGGGGGCGCTGTAATAGCGATTTTAATGCGATTTTGAATATTGTACCATCCAAAAGTGTATGAAGTTATGCATACAATTGAACCAAATTTTTATTTTAAGTTTTTGGATATGGCAAGTAGGTCCTCCCTGAATTTGGAAAAAATTCGCCGGTAAGGGGCTCTATAACAAAGATTTTTGTGTGATTTTGAATATTGTACCATCCAAAAGTGTATGAAGTTATGCATAGAATTGAACCAAATTTTGTTTTAAGTTTTTGGACATGGCAAGTAGGTCCTCCCTGAATTTGGAAAAAATTCGACGGTAGGGGGCGCTATAACAGCGATTTTTGTGCGATTTTGAATATTGTACCATCCAAAAGTGTGTGAAGTTATGGATAGAATTGAACCAAATTTTTATTTGAAGTTTTTGGCTATGGAAAGCAGATCCTCCCTGAATTTGGAAAAAAATTCGCCGGTAGGGGGCGCTGTAATAGCAATTTTTGTGCGATTTTGAATATTGTACCATCGAAAAGTGTATGAAGTTATGCATAGAACTGAACCAAAAAATTTTTTTAAGTTCTTGGCTATGACAAGCAGGTCCTCTCTTAATTTGGAAAAAATTCGCCTGTAGGGGGTGCTGTATTAGCGATTTTTGTGCCATTTTGAATGTTGTACCATCGGAAAGTGTATGAAAAGTGTATGCATAGAATTGAACCAAATTGTTTGTGTTTATTTTTGGTCATGGCACGAAGGTCCTCCTTGAATTTGGGAAAATTCCGCCGGAAGGGGGCGCTATAATTGCGATGTCTGTTCATTATTCTACCATCGAAAAGTTTATGAAGTTATGCATAGAATTGAAGCAAATTTTTTGTGCATGTTTTTGGCTGTGGCAAGCAAATTCTCCCTGAATTTGGAAAAAATCTGCCGGAAGGGGTTGCTGTAATGGCAATGTCTGTGCCATTTTCTTTATTGTACCATCGAAAACTGTATAAAATTATGCATAGAATTGAAGCAAATTTTTTTGTGTATGTGTAAGGCTATGGTCGGTATTTCCTCCCTGAACTTGGAAAAATTGCGCCAGAAAAGGGCGCTATAATTGCGATGTCTGCGCCATTTTTATTATTGTATCATTGAAAAGTGTATAAAATTATGCATACAATTGAACCAAATTTTTTTGCATAATTTTGGATATGGCCAACAGGTCCTCCTTGAATTTGGAAATACTGAGAGGTAAAGGGGCTCTATGATAGCGATTTTTGTATACTTTTCTTGATTTTTCGTAGTTCTATTGTCCATCGGTGGCTCGCGCAGCGACGGAAACTCGCTTCCTGCTAAGCCGGTTATTCGCAAACAGCTGATAACAACAGAATAAGGAAAAACTATTAATTTTAACAAATATCATGATATAGATTAACTCGTTTTTAGTCCGTTTAATTGACTGAAGCAGAAATTTAAGAAGAAAAGGAAAGTTGGTATAGCATTGAACTAATGATATTAAAGTATTAACATGTGTAACTACTTTTTTAAATATTAATATGCATAAGATAGAAGAAAGTTTTGGGATTGGCGCATCCAACTAGTTTAGTTTAAAACAAGATTCCGTCATAGACAGGTTCTTTTTCACACGTTTTACTATATTTTAATTTAACTATATTTTAAAAAGTGTAGAAATCTAATACTCTTTAAAAAGAATGAATTTGAATGTTTAATTGCAGAATAATGGCGATTTAAAAATGTATGCTTTTTTTGACAAAAAAATTTGTGCCAAGCCTAATTTTACTGACTTTTGAATGGACCAGGCCATTCCAAGACAATGATTTTCATACGGGGTGGGTAAAAACTAGGAATGAAAATTTTGGGCTATGAAGATTAGGAATGAAACCAGTACCCGGGTGTGTGCAGAAAAAATAAGTTAGGCCCGGCCCGGCCCGGCCCGAACCTTCAGGAAAAAAGTAAGGCCCGAGCCCGGCCGGCCCGTAAAGAATAGTGACTAGGCCCGGCCCGAGTGCCGTGAATGAAAATAGGCCCAAGCCCGGGCCCTCGGGCTTCGGGCGACGGGCCGGCCCGTGCAGATCTATAGTCCACAGTCAAAAACCTATATATGAAGTTTGATATATTCTTTCCATATCGCTATACACTTTCCTATGCTACAAAAGAAAAATCGCACCTAAATTCGCTATTATAGCGTCACCTTGACGCCGATTTTCTCCAAAATTTTAATTAAAATTCCTCGACCTACGAGATTAATTCTAAATCTAAAACATATTCATAAGGTCTTCACTCAAACTGTAAGAAATCTAGAAAATCGCACAAAAAATCGCTATTTCAGCTCCTTCTTCAGAGAGGATATCACCATTTTCAACTGGTACCTTGACGTCCACTGTCAAAAACGTACGTATGGAGTTTGATTCAATTCTATGCCTGTACTTCGCACACTTTCCGATAATGCAAACGAAAAATCGCACAAAATCGCTATGGCATCCCTTTCTGGGGGAATATCCCCAATTATAGCCAATATCCAACTATAACCTGATGACAATAGTCAAATACAATGAAATACGGTTAACACGAAATTGGCGGTGCCGAAATTTTTGTTTTCGTGGTAAAAGAATTTCGCCTTAAAAGATTCGTAAAAAAAGAACAAAACTCACAAATATTTTCGAGGTTGTCAAATTTTATCCGATTTCCTGTTAAACTACTAGTATGTTGCATTCTTTAGCATAAAAAGCAAGTAAAAAAATACTGATTTTTGAGAAAAAAAAACATATATCTTTTTTTGAAGTGTCTTTTTCAGCATTAAAAGATCTAGCTTCTCATCAATTAAGCAAAGCTGTCTCTAAATCTTCGGGCTTAGCGGTTCTCCTACTTTTTCTCTCTTGCTTAAACATACCAGGCTCAAACATTAACGTAAAGGGATCCCTGTTTTTTATTATCGTTGATAAAGTAGAATTGGCAATGGCTAAACTCTGCAGATTTCTGTTTTCGTCCTTCTTTTTCATCAACTGTATTAAGCAGATTCATCTTCATTTGAAGCGAAACAGCCTCCATTTTTCAGCCATTGCGCTCATAAAACATAATTTACACACACAAAAAAAAAAAAATCACAAAATTCACTGATTTTTACCCAAAATTCAGTGGTTTTAACACAAAATTCACGAATTTCAACTCAAACTAACTATATCCAAATCGATTTTTTTTTCGTGTTAAAAGAAAAAAATAGTATTAAATTACATAGTATACTGTCCGGACCGCTATATTATTTCCTTTTAAGCGATTTTTCATGTTAAGCGTTTTCGTGTTGAGTGCCACGGTGACTGAACACTGAAGTTGAAAAATTTGCAATGCTTTAAGTAATTTTTAAGAAAGCATAATCCTGTAATAAATAAAAAGTAAGTAAAATTTAAATAAATTTTAAGTAATTTCTTAAAATAATATATATTTTTTTTAGTTTTATGTCATATTTTAGACTGTCAGTCATCGGTGAATGATGGGTTCTAAACGGAAAGTTCAGTGTCAGACACCGGTGACTGACGTGGCGCTTAACGTGTTAAATGTATTTCACTGTATGTAAATACAGTCGAGTCTCTGTATAACGAAATCCATTGTTCCAGTAAAAAATTCGTTATATAGAGAAATTTGTTACATAGAGAATGAGTAAAAATTCCTATTTAATGTGTAAATTTTGAACCAAAAATTATTTTTGAGGTGTTTAATTAAGAATTTGAGATGTTTAATTATAAATACTAACCTAATATTGTATTTCTTAATTATTTAAACAGTTTCAAAAAAGAGAACAGACATTTATTTGAAAGCATAATAAAAATCACATAAGGAAAATTTACATTAATTTTAGACGAAGAAATCTGTAATTTTTCGCTGTTTTGATTTCAAAATTGTTACACTCTCGAAAAAATATTCACACTGTAGCAAGGAATAAAAAATTGTATCGGGAACATTTTCCTCCATTTGAAGTCCTCTCCTTATAAGATCAAAAGAACTCATCATTCTCAGGAGCTTTCTGGCAGAGAATATTACGAATATCGACTTGTTGTGCTTGATTAAAAGATAGTTTATTTTTCTAATTTAACCTTCTAAATAAACTTCGATCTCATTCACCTTCAATTTCCTCTCTGATTCCGTTCTTAAATGTGTAACAATTCAATTGACACTGTTTTAAAAAAGGATGTTGGAAAGGGGGGGGGGGGATGAATTCGTTGGACATAAAGAACAAGGAGAATCAATGTAGAAAAGTAAGATAAAAAACTCAGCACTGAACGATAAATCAGGAATCGGTGATGGAAAATTGATTCCGTGTGATTTGGAAGCTTTTTTAAAACTGAATAAATAAAGAGCATTCTATGAAAAAATTCGTTATATGGAGATAGATATTTCGCTATATAGAGACTATTTTTAATGAGATCTTGGGAAAAGGGGACCGTTCCTACTAAAAATTCGTTATATAGAGAAATTCGATGTATGGAGTTTCGTTATAGAGAGACTCGACTGTATATATATTTAATTTGGTTCAATTCTGTGCAGAACTTCGTACACTTTCCGATGATACAAAGAGGAAACGCTGACAGACATATTTTGTCAAAAAGTGTTTTTCGGATAAACACTCAGCAGAAAATAAGCCACATTTTATTTTTATAATAGGAAAACTGATGCTAGATAGATTTTATATATGAATCTGATAATTAAACAAGGATTTGCAGGAAATAACAAAAGCGTGTCAAATGAAGAAAATAAAGGAATTTTTTTTTTTTGTCTTTCATGTGCTTAAAATGAGTTTTATGAACATTCTAAAGAATCATTTAGGATATTATGTTATGTCGTCATATGTCATTTAATTCATTTTAGGTGTGATGAGGTAAATGTATTGGGGTAATGAGACAAAAGTCAAAGAACGCATTAAAGGAAAATTGTGAAATAAAGAAAAACATATTTTCTTTGTAACCGCAACCATTTAACACAATATCTACCAAATAATGTTCATTGTTAAAGCAATTAATATATCTCTCTATTCTAAAAAAAAAGTAACTAACGCTGTCGCCGTCGCCAGTTTTGAATTTTTTGTGACCGGAGGTCATTTTTCGTTAATATTAAGAGAAATATTGCATACCAAAATATGAAAATCGGTGTTATTATAGAGAAATGCTTGATAAACACGCTGAGGCAGACAGCTTTCAAATCGAAGAATTATTTTAAAAGATATTTAACGTTAAAATTGGTCAAAATCGTTCCATTAAAAAAGTTTTATAAGAGCAAAAACTGTACATAGGATTTTAATCCTTTTTAGATCGTTTTATACATTAGAAGTTCCCGGTGGGCAGACTGCATTTATTTTTTTTTAATTTGACTCATTTTTGGAGGTTTCATTTCTGTTTTAAATTCAAATTTTCAGCATTTCGAAAGATATTTTTTACATATTTTAGAAAAGGGTATTATTTTAAATTGTTATCAAATTTAAAGTAAGTGCTGAATTTTCATTAAAAATTCTCACTCTTTAGCTAATGACTTATCTAGTACTCCTGATTTTCCAAGTATTTGGAAAGCATTAATTTAATTTCCCCCTTTTTTGGTTTCTTTTTCTCTCGTACTCCAGTAGATGTCGCTACTTGTCCACTCAGTCGTTTCATCTGCTTCTGTCTCATTGGTTGTTTTGGCGCATTCGCTAACCGTATCGGGTATATAAGCCGGCGCATCTCAGTCATTTTGCCCAGTCTGTCTTTTTCTAGTACGCTGTGTCTTGCTCTATTTTGTACTGAAGAAGTATCTAGCTAGTAGATTCGAAACAGCTGTTTGCTGCTTTTTCATTTATTATTTGTGCATTTTTAAACGTTGGTTTTCTGTTTTTTAATACTAACCACTTGGCTGAGTGGACCCATAATAAGATTTCAAAGGGGTTGGTATAAATATATAGGGTGTTCCACCAGGTTCATATAATAGAGCTAAGAATAAAGAGGGGGACTCAGACCGTGCAGTATCTTACCAATTGAGAATGAAGACAAGATGGCGGCCGTTGTTTGTTTACATCCGAGTCAAACTCATTGCATCGGATGAATCTGATATTAGGGGTCATGCTTTCATTAATACCAGTCAAGATCTCTCTTTCTCTATTTACTTATA
This sequence comes from Maratus speciosus, assembly GCA_963932465.1. Taxonomy (NCBI): domain Eukaryota; kingdom Metazoa; phylum Arthropoda; class Arachnida; order Araneae; family Salticidae; genus Maratus; species Maratus speciosus. The sequence goes on along the minus strand of OZ010786.1, from coordinate 88,158,141 downwards.
AGTAATTTGATGATTAATTCTCGCCTATTCAATATTTCTTTTACATTAACGTGAGTTTGGATAGTTGGATAGTGCGAATTATACTATTTTTCTATTTGTAGCAAATGCGATCGATGTTTTATAATACTTAAAAATTGTAAAGACGGATCGCTTACTTGCTGTCGATGAAAGAAACAATTCAGAACTCCCCCCCCCCCCCTACTTTTTATGTTGTATAAAGCGGAAGCTTATTTAAACAGGTATTAATTATTTTTAAATGCATAAAAGTAAAAATAAATATGTAGATGTATATAATATTTTGAATGTACAAAATTTTATGTAAACTCAACTATAAACATGACACATTTTTAAGTATTGCTCATAAAAAAATAAAAAAAAAAATGTATAGAAATAATCAAATATGCTATATAATATGCGGAAAAGTTTAATAAAATGCTGTGAAATTCAGAAAAGAGCGGGTTCATTGCTTACACGCATTAAGAGGCTACTTCACTCAAGCAAAAACACCCTCTCTCTAATGTTATTCTTATGGGAGAAATTTTTTAAATATCTCGTTTGCATTTCAATATTCTCAAATGATTGATTAATTTTTTTATTTATTATTTTTTCGCATTGGATAGCTGAGGTTGATCTCTACAAAGGACATTTTTTTACTTTTTCGATTTTGTTTGCAATTTTTTTTTTTTTTTTTTTTTTTATGAGGATACCTTTCCTTTCCAAACCGGTTCCGAAAGTAAAAGTATCATAATAATAAAAAAATCTGCAAAGAAAATCGAAAAAGCAAAAAACGGCCTTTGTAGAGATCAACCTCAGCTATCCAATGAAAAAAATATCATTTGAAAATATTGAAATGCAAACGAGACATTTAAAAAATGTCTCCTATAAGAATAACATTAGCGAGAAGGTGTTTTTGCTTGAGTGAAGTAGCTTCTTAATACGCATAAGTAATGAGCCCGCTCTTTTCAGAATGTTAACAGCATTTTATTAAACTTTTTCGCATAGTATATAACATATTTGATTATTTCTATACATTTTTTTCATATTTTTATGAGCAATACTTAAAAATGTGTTATGTTTATAGTTGAGTTTACATAAAATTTTGTTTTTAAATAGGATAAAATTAAATATTTGTGACAAAATTAAATGAAATCCGTATTTCTGTTAAATAAGAAATATATATATAAATCAGTGAAAATTGTAGCAACTTTGTCACACTTAAAAAAGAAAATCAAATTTCAAAATATCTACCTCATACATCATACTATACCATGGGAAGAAATGAGTGTTTTGCCATATTTTTTCCTTCGCAATCTTTGGCATTTTGCATTTAAGGACTACCCCAGCACGAAAAGTTGATTCGACCCAGCACGAAATTTTTAACAGTGAATTTATAATACGAAGTTAGCGCTCCGCTCTTATTGTAAAAATATTATTTTGAATTTTCAAGGAGCTCTTTTTCTAAGATATAAAATGATTAAAAACACTTACGATACTCATCAGCGTACATCATATATTGTCATAATCAACACCACACCACCGCTCTATCGTGGAGGTCAGTCATGTAAATATACACTCAATAAAAAGAGATGCTAAGTCAAATATACTTACAGATATATAAATTTATTGATTTTGTATAAATATGTGAATATGTATTGACTATCTATGTATATATATTTGTTTAGTACAACTGCTGAATAACGTTCAATTTGGAAAAGTGATGTTTAAGAACTAAAAGATCTTCTTAAAATACCACCAAAAACTTTTAAATGCGCTATGTTGCTGCTACTTTCATAGTAGAAGCGCGTCTTCTTTGCGCCTGACGAAGAAAGACTCGGATCTTTCGAAAGACCTAGCGCATTTAAAAGTTTTTGATGGTGTTTTAAAAATATCTTTTAGTTCTTATTGATTCACATCAGTTTCAACTTATTTTCTTTAAAGAGATATTTGTCCACTATTTGAAAGTGTCCGCTATTCAGATGTAAAAGCGGGCAGATATTTAGGTTGACGTTATTTACAAAACAAGAAAAAGGTAACAATTCGTTTGGATTGAAAAAAGTGTTCGCCAAGTAAATGTGTGCGCTATTCGTGAGTGACTGTTATGGAGGTTTGTATTGTATATGTAGGGATGAAATATCGCTAACTACAACAATCTTAAAATGAACTTCAAAAAGTAGCTCACAAATTCTGTCCGCATAACCAAAGGTAATTAAATAAAGCATAACTAAAAGATATCGAAATATAAAAGGAAGGAAAAGTTAAAAATACATAACGAACTGTTCTTTAAAATATTACGGTCACACAAAAAAAAAATGTTCAAAAATATTTTTCTTAACTTTTTTTCCAGTTTGAATTCTTCGTAACGTTTTCGTAAAAAGAAAAGAAAAACAATTCATTAATTAAATAACAGGTGGAAGAGCAACGACTTTATTGCATTGTTTTGAAGACGTTGTTTACAAAACGAGAAAAAGGTCACAACTTGTTATCGTTTGATCGGACATTTGCTCTAATAATGGGTCACATACAAGTAACTATGCTGCCCTTCATTTCTGCCTCTGTTTGCTTGAGCTTGTTTTTATGCTACTCTGCATGCAACAGAAGACAAAACCAGGCATCACATGACAATTTCTAAATTTTTCTCTTTAGGTGATAAAAATAGTAAAAATGACTTAAAAAATGCATTAGTACATAAGGTTGTCCTGATGCAGAATATAATTCTAATTAATAAATACATTCGAACGTCCCTTTAACGAAATCCCTATTTAACGAAGTTTTCTACTTAACGAAATTTTCTGCTGAACCTTGACTTTGAACACTATAAACATGCAAATTAATCTCCATATTACGAAAAATATATTCTATATAACGAAGTTTATTTCACTTTTGTGCGTGTACAACATTCAAACGGAGAGGTTGTTGATATGATGGATGTATGAATTTATTTCAGCGGATTTCATGAAAATAAAATTATTTATTTATTTATTCCCATTCAAAAGAAGAAATGTTAAAAGTCTTCGATACAGTAATAAAGGCGTTCCAGTTTCACGAGAATGTTACGGATGAATTGTTCGGGTAGTTACAAAAAAAGCGAAAATTTTTAGAACAGTGTACTTTATATAAGAAACTTGTACAGAGTAATATTACAGACTTTTTTTTAAGTTAAGGAGTTCAAATACTGAGAAAAAAGAGAACAGTTACCCTACGCTTCAGTTTTTGTTTACCTCTTTATTATTATTATTAGCGAACTTGCCCGGCCTTGCCCGGGTACATCAAAAGACAACAGGAATTACGAAAAAGCTCTGAAAATCACAATAAGATATCGCGAAAAATTTTTAAATCGCTTCTTAAATTTTGAAAAGAGAAAAAAAATATATATATTGTGTTCGAAGATTGCAAGTTTATTCCTTTCACTAATGTGAAAAAATAGTAGCAAATCGCTAAAATACACTAAAAATCACATACAAAATTCCCGAAAAATTCGAAAATTGATACATGAAATCCGAATAAACTTTATTGAAATGAGGGCAGAATGTAACTTTAGGTCAAATATGGAATGTCAAAAATTTGCAGCAGATTGCGGAGAAACGTAAAAATCGTATTAAAATTCCCATAAAGTTCAAAAATCACGAAAGTCAAAATTTACTATAATTGGATATAAGTTTCAAATCTAATTCCTTTGACCTGTGGGCCCTCTTAAAATTTATGCTTTGGAAATCATGCTAAGCATTAGATCATGTTACTTTTATTTCAATTCCTACTATTAGCTCACACTCTCCCTATATTTATTTATTTATTTATATATTTATCTTGTTCAAATTTTCAATCATTAATAAAACTAGTTGAGTAGCAACCCGTTGTATTGCTTTTGAATTGCATGAGATTATTCGATCCTTTTGCGAAAAATGAAATCTATCTTTATTGTAAATTTAGAAAGCAATTAAACTATTAATTTTTATTAAATGCAATATTTCAAATAATAAGTTATATATACACTTTAAGTCAAAAGTTTTCCGAATAAAAATGCACATGTACCATAACTTTATCTACCTAAAGATTTTCGCTCTTCCAAGATTTTGCTTCGAGTTTCGGAGTTGATAGAAATGTTGTCATTTGGGTCAACTTATGCAAAAATGAATTTGTTTTGACGAATTTATTCAGAAGCATTTTATATTTATGAATTAAAATAAATATTTAGAGAAAAAAAATTTATCGCTAAAACATTTCATTTCTAATGTCCGCTTTTGAAATGTTTTAATAGCCATCTTAAGGCAATAACTGAAAATCTACTTTTCGACTTAAAATTAAATCAAAATAATGATGTTTGATTACGATGTGTTTTTTTCTTTTGACGTCAACAGATCTCAATGTTCCAGTCGATAGTCGAATTTTTGTTTCTAACCTAAACGGATTCCTGAAGCTTGAATATGTGAACATAAAATAAAACACACACACTACAATATATAATAAAACACAGATAAATAACGCCTGCATTCAACTGTTAACGGTATATATGAATATTAAACAGACGTACAACAATAAACACAATAAACCCAACTGGAGTGAAAAATTAGCCAGAGCAAGGAGTCGAACCCGGAACCGCAGCATTCCAAGTTGTCGCTCCAACCACTGAGCTACTCCGGCCGATACCTGAGTCGTTGTCCGGTCGTATAGGGTCGTATGTCCCGTAATCATTGTTCGGTCATCCAAGGCTGTCGTATAGATGGCTGGTGACTTCCCCAAGATGGCTTATTAGTGAAAAATTGCAGACTCAGGTATCAGCCGGAGTAGCTCAGTGGTTAGAGCGACAGCCTGGAATGCTGTGGTTCCGGATTCGATTCCAAGCTCTGGTTAATTTTTCAATCCAGTTGGGTTAATTGTATTTATTGTTGTATGTCTGTTTAATATTTATATATGTGAACATAAGTTTGTATTTCGTGAAGTTTTCTTGAAAAATGCTATTCAATCACATGTTTATTTTCCCTATTTATTCAAATAAACGTTAATTTCAATTTAAAAACAATGTCAAACAATGATATCTAATAACCCTTGTCATTTTCTGTTTTCTCTTTTTTATTACAAAAAATGGAGGAATTTAATTTCCATCATTACATAAATGCCATTAATATATGTGTATATATATATATATATATATATATATATATATCGAAAACTAACCAAATTTTAAAATTATACGACAAATTTTGACATCCTTGGACCCACATGGATAACTGCCGTCAATTTGATCACCTAACATTCCATATTCTATAGGAGAGACAGATGTGAAATACAAACGGATATCCACTTTTTAATATAATCGATTGATGAATTTTTAATTTCACTATGAAATATTAGTCAGGAACAAATGCTGAACTATTTATATTGTTTTACGTGCAAATGGTTTATTTCGTAATGGAGCCTGCACGCAATGGAGATAGATTATGCTTGAAAATTATTTAAAAAGCAATGATAAATAAATCAATTGAAATAATGTTTTCAAGCAAATTACATTTGAAAGTAGATTTTTTCCCCATATAACGGTGTAAAAATTAAAAATGTGTGATGTTCAGAAGTTAAAAAAATTGCAGTAGAAAAAATTGGAAAACCGAAATTTAAATGTCAAGCGTCGCCATTCTCAAAATGACGTGAGCGTTACGTACGGACATATTTTCCTTTATAAAATAGATAGATTTTCAAACGTGAAGTCCCCTTTGTCAGCTACAACTTTGCATGTGTAAATTTATTCTTTTGGCTTGAGATTCTAATTTCAGTACCGCCGACTACAAATTCCAGAAACTGATGTCTGTTAGATGTATTTGTGGTAAAATATATAGTTTTATCTAAGAAAAGGATTGTTCTCTTTTAAATATGGCACTTAGTGAACAATTACGCCAAGTGTCTCAAATTCGATATCAGCCGAAAGAAAATATATTGAAATGTAACATAGCTTTATGAGAGAAAATGCATGTTTTTTAAAGCGTTAGGTCATTTTCTGTTGAGACTTAAAGTTATTTTTAATTGTAATGATGAAATGGCATCAATAAGGATAAATAAACCTCAACATTTCTTTTTTTCTGCAACAGTGGAAATAATACGATTGCTACTATTTTGATGAAATTTCAAAAAACTTTTCATATTAAATTTAAAATATAAAAGTGGGAATAATTAGAAAAATAGCTAGTGCGAATTCATCTACAAATGAACAGCTTTCATTTAAAAAAGAATAATTACCAAAATTGGTTCAGTAGAAAGTTCAGGGAAGATGTCTAAAAGAGCTGTCATTTGTTTTCAATATATATATTATTCTTTCCCTTTTACTTTAGCAGTTGCCTAGCAACTCTATTTCAAAACTTATCTATTTCATGCAAATTACATTTAAAAGCCCTTATTTTTCCCAATTCGGCTGTAAAAATTTAAATTGTTCGATTACACATATGTTAAATTCGTGCTTTTTTTATATACTATTCTTTTACTTATTATTTGATGAAGCTTTAATTTCATTGTAGAAAATTAGCCGTAGATAAATTCTGAACTCTTTTTTATGTGCAAATTGTTTATTAATATTTTCGTAATGGAGCCCGCCGGTGCGCGATCGAGATAAATTTAAAAAATCACTCTTGAAAATTATTTTATAAACCATAATAAGTTAGACCAATAAGATACCGTTTTGATACAAATTGTATTTAAAAGTAGATTTTTTTTCCCTATACGACAGTGTAAAAAATTATAATGTGCGATGATCAGAAGATTAAACAAGTTGGAAATTGCTCGTCAAACGTGTCAAATGAGGTGCGTTCGTACTATAACAAGTTTTAAAATTATTTTTTGCACCCCATATTGTACTGAATGTATAATTTTTTGCACTTCATAAAGTACACAGTCTTTAACATCATTAAAATGCACTCCCAATAATTTTTTTCCCATTCCCCGAACACTTTTGACTGTCCCTGTAATTAAACTATACATCCGATTTTCCTAAAATTTGAAATGGCTCGACAAAATTTTGCAACAATTATATCTTTAAAATTTCAGACCATTCGGAAGGCTGTAACATCATTAAAATGCACTTGCAATAATTTTTCCCATTGGCCGTAATGTAAAGAAAAACTTTTGACTATCCCTGTAATTAAACTATACATCCGATTTTCATAAAATTTGAAATGGCTCGACAAAATTTTGCAACAATCTTATATTTCAAATTTCAGACCATTCGGTTAGGTAGTTTTTGCTCTGTTATATGCGGACAGACAGACGGACGGACAGACGGACAGACGGACGGACTGAACGACGACTATAGGTGCTACGTATTTATATAATTACGAACGCACCTAAAAATTGGAAAACCGAAATTTCATCGTGAAGTGTTGCTATTTGCAAAATGACATCAGCGTTACGCACAGATTATTGTCCTTTGTAACATAAATGGAGTACTTCTGTTGCCACAATTGCAAAATTGGTACAGAAAACTATTTAAAAAAATAATATCTCAAAAATAAATTGAGATACAGATTTCAAAGAAATTGCATTTAAAAGTACATTTTTTTCCTCATACGATGGTATAAAAACTGAAAATGTGCAATGTGTAGAAGTTTAAAAATTTTCAGTAGCGAAAATTGCAAAACCAAAATTCGTTTCAAATTTGAAAGTGTTGCCATTCGCAGAATGACGTATGCGTTACGCACAAATATGTTTGTCCTTTATAATATAGATACTCATTATTCATCCTATCAAGTTGAAATAAATTTTTTTAAACTTGTACTGGATGACAATTGATGTTAATACTGTTTTTTCAAATATTAATTCATTATAATGAAGGGAACGAATATTTTTTCCAACTGGATTAAATCATATTCAAGGCTGGAGTAGCACAGTTGAAGTTTATTCCAACAGAGCGAAAAATGTCCAGACCATCGAACCTGGATACTTGGCGTGCCGTGCCAATGCTTTACCTGTTAGGCTATCCGGACCGATACCTGGCTGACATAATTCACTCTCTTATTCGATCCCTGGTCTGGACATTTTTTGCTCTGTTGGAATAAACTTCAACTGTGCTACTCCAGCCTTGAATATTAATTCATTAATTAAATTTTAATTAATTAATTTTTGTTTTGCATGGGAAACAAAATGGCGGCCATTGGTTATTGAAGATCAATGAAAGTTTTTTTCAATAAGGGGTTACCATAAGGGGACCCTGTTCTGTCGCCAAATACAGCCAAGTTTGTCGCCAACTTGGCGATATATCGCCAAATTTGGCGGCCTCAATGAGTCGCCAAAAGTGACGCCAACTTGGCGATATCTCTAATATTTCGCCAAATTCCCGTAGAGTTCCAATGTAAACCTACTTGCTTATAGAAAATCAACAAATTGAGATATTTTAATGCAACAAAAACTAATATTAGCTTAAGGGATTATATTAAATTTTTCTTTGATGGCCTAAGTAGGAATTGACTTTAAAAACAAAATTTTTATATCACTTGTTCGTAATTAATTTACTTGGACTCCCTTAAATATAAGTAATATAATCCCTTACATGAATATTAGTTTTTGTTGCATTAAAATATCTCAATTTGTTGATTTTCTGTAAGCAAGTAAACCCTATTGTTTTACAGTGGAAGTCTATCGGAATTTGGCGAAATATTAGAGATATCGCCAAGTTGGCATTACTTTTGGCGACTCATTTTGGTCGCCAAATTCGGCGATATATCGCCAAGTTGGCGACAAAATTGGCGTTATTTGGCGACAGAACTGGATTCCCCCCTACGGTAACCCCCTTATAGGTATGGACATGCATTACATGCTGTTCAATAATCGCATAAAAAATTCGCTAAAAATTCAAAAACCGCTGCACGAATTCCGAATAAACATTTTGAAAAGAGAACAAAATTTACTATGTTGGGTTCAAAGAAAGAAATCACATTCTTTTTCATAATGTGGAAAAATCGAATTAATATACCCTCATAGCATGCATGGTCACGGTGACGTCGTTGTGACGTCACTGTAAGTCACTGTGGTCACGTCACATCTGTGACCAAAATGCCACCACTCAGTGATGTCACATTGTGACTGAGATGTGAACTTCTTAGAAAACTTTAAAAAATTGCAAAAATTCTTCAAAACATGTTATTTACTGTAAAATTATATTTTTCTGGCAATTAAAAGAAAATTGTGACGACACTATTATGTCATTGCATGTAACGTATGTCACGTCACATATATGATAAAAAAACCACCATATTGTAAGTCACAGTGTGACAAAAATATGAACTTCAAAAATCTTTGAAAATGAAGAGAAATAATTTAAGCAGTTCCGAGTTACAGCGACATAAGGAATGAAAATATATTAGTGGATAGCAACTAGTAAATTCTGTCACGAAAGGGGGAAGGGGCATAATAAATAAAATGCACGATACAAGCATTAATAAACTACATTTTCATGTTATATTTTATCAATTTGATGGATTAAGCGGTCTCACAGACCGCTCACAATAGTTATGCGGCAATTTTTGTCACATCAGTTAAGGGTTAAACAGTATTTTAAACAGTCCCGAGTTACAGAGGCATAAGGAATGAAAATATATTAGTGAATAGCAAATAGTAAATTTTGTCACGGAAGGTGGGGGGGGGGGGAGGGGACATAATAAATAAAGTGCACGATACAAGCATTAATAAACTAAATTTTCATGCTATATTTTATCCATCTGATAGATTAAGCGGTCTCACAGACCGCTCACAGTAGTTATGCGGCAATTTTTATCACATCAGTTAAGGGTTAAACAATATTTTAAACAGCTGAGTTACAGCGGCATAAAGAATGAAAATATATTAGTGGATAGCAAATAGTAAATTCTATCACGAAAGGCGGGAGGGGGGGACATAATAAATAAATTGCACGATACAAGCATTAATAAACTAAATTTTCATGCTATATTTTATCAATTTGATATCTAAGACAATAAAAGTATTCTTTTTTCATGATTTCAATTTTATCTAGCATTGCAATTTAATATAATAATCCTCCACTGATTGTTACACTCTCATATAATTATTGCGCATTTCAGATTCAAATCAGTTGTTTACAAAAACAAATAAATAATAAAAGCACACCTGCTCAAATCGTCTGCTTCGCGATATTACCATAGAATAAACAAAAGAATACGCGGGAAGCCACTTCACTCCACTGTTTAGAACACCAGCACGCCTTCAGCACTTCTTTTAATATAAAAGAAAGACATCTGCCATTTTAGGATATTACAAATATACGGATATTATTGATGAAGCATATATGTAAGTCTTATTTAATTTAAATATTTTGTTCCTGTTTTGTATATATTATAATGATGAGTTAAGTAGTTTTATGTTACACATATAGAAAGAGACTGGTCTGTATTGTTTTCAGAAGGATATTTTTATTCGATTCTGTTGTATCTTAATCTGCCATCGCTCGAAAAAAAAAAAAAAAAAAGAAAAAGCTGGGGCAGAAACTGATTCGTGCTTACATTCATAGTAGAATGAATGTAAATATTAATTTTTAGTCTCTTGAGATTGAAAATGTGTTGAAACAGTGGTATGGAATTTTTTTCGGCTTTTTAATGTTTTCTAGTTACTAACACTTATAGCATCATTATTATTTTGGAGTTAAATATGAAATTAGAAATTGTTTCAGATTAGAAATTAACATTATGTAAGCATTTTTTTTTTCTGTTTGTGATTTTAATCAAACATTTAATTGTAGACACTCAGAATCAGTTATTAAATTTTCTTCGATTGTAAATTCATTTTCTACGTTTTCGATATATGTAATCACTGGAATAAAAAAATTAAATATATTTAAGCATTGAAATAAAGTGTTTTTCATGCCTGTGATAACAAGTTTATAGCTTAAACTGCTTTAGTATATTTTTTAAAAAGTTGGTATGTACTTTCGTAATATAGGACTGAATATTTTTTAAAGCGATTAATAACTACTTTCTACATTTAAACAATAAAAATAGTTAATATGCAATCATTTATTTTACGTTTATATGTTCTTTTTAATACTTTTCAACAAAGTTGAAAAGTGTTTATGACTTCGGTTTGTCTGGCCGTCTGTCCGCGGTCTAACTCTCGCAAATATACTCGGATTGCCTTGAAATTTTTGGATGTTATTGACGTTTACCATAGCACGGCCCCTATTTGTAATGAAGTTTGTAGCGTGTTTAATTCATCTACAGGAACAGTCAAGATTATTTCGTTACACTACGGCCTACGGGAAAAAATCGTTCCAAATGATTTTTAACGATTTTACACGCTTTCAAACAGAATAAAATTGATATGAATTTATGAAACGCACTAAAATATGCATTCTGAAGAGTATGTGGTGCAACGAATAGTTATTGTTCATTTACAGGGCTAAAAAAGGGATTCCAATACATTATTATACAGGGATGGAGGGAATTATTTGCGGCGTACTTTAATTATGTTAATCTATTTCATATATAATGAAATTGATATAAGTCGCTGAGGTTTACACACTATACATTATTTCATGATAATACGAAATGTATATAGCATTTACAGGACACACAAATTATTTCCGATACTATATTGTATCCGAAGTTCATTAGGGATTATTGCTGGAAATGCATTTTTAATTATGATATGCGCTTTTATGATTCACTATATTTATGCATAGAGTATGGTATATATAAATGCTATAATTCATATACAGGACTACATAAAAGTATTCGTAAGGGTTACTGGGTATATGCGCAAATTGATTAAAGGTAGTTTTTAAATGAGTTATGGATTTTTACGTTGAACTGCATTTAATTTACTAAGAAATGTTTGTAGAATATAGATAAAATGATATACAGGGTCACCTAAAGAATTGAATACATGGCCATCTATAAATTATAATTTCTGGAAATGTGATTTCAGCAGTTTTAAGAGTGTTTGAATTAAATTTTAACTAAGCAGTAGCGCGTAATAAACGTTCTAGGTAAACTACAAATTATACAAAAGTATTCAAGTATGTTTCCATATATTAGTATAAATTGCTGAAAGAGAATTTCAACCTGTTATGTGTTTTCTTGCAAAAATAAATTTTCCCATTATATAATATGTATATCAACTTACAGGTCAAATGCAGGGCTGTTCAAAAGAATTAGAAAACATATTTGGCTATGGACGGTAAATGCTGAAATCAGTTTTTCAAATGCTTTATCGCTTTATGTGTTTTCTAAAATATTTACTTAGTTACCTTATTTACGTTATTTCCCTAAATTACGATGTCTTGTTAAAGCATTCAGGAAGCGTTGGAAAGTGTTTTAAAATCTATGCTTAACGCATGATTTTTCTTAATTGTTTTTTTCTATTTCGCAGATCAGTCTTTTCCTATAAAACATACCAAATCTATTTAGCTCATATTTACGAAATGCAATATACACGGGAATAAAAAATTTAAATAAATATGGCTTATCATGTCATGTTTAATAAAGCAATGACTAATCAAAACACATTAAAATTTTACACATTCTTAATATCAAGCTTGAACTCAAGATAAAGCTTAAAACTTAATAAAAAAAGATGTCAGTTGATAAGCATTGTTTTTTAAGTGGAAAATTTTTAAATGTTTTAGAAGAATAGGACTCCAAAATAGCGATATTTTGCTAAAAAGTACGGTAAAAAGATAAGAATTTATATTTCAAACAAAACTTTATTTTAAAATTGTTCATTTTAAAATTCATCACAGTGTTTATGGCAAGAACCATCACAGTATTAATACTCCGAATTTTTTCCAGAGAGAAACATTCGGCTTGCATACAATATTTCAAATGAAAATCAAATTTCAAATTATTTGCTTAAAAGGCGCAAAAGCTAACTTAGTAAAAAAGATTCAATGCCGGGATTCGAACCCCTGCCATCAGTATAGCGCACGGACATTCTACCGACTAAACTACGTGGAACGATACCCAGCCTGGAAATTTTCTTGCTATTACTTGTTGGCAAGGCTACAAAAGCAGCACAAGATGGGATATTTATCGTGAGCCACCGACATGGGGCAAACACGAAACTTAATTAAATCCAGCATCGGTTGAAACTATATTAATACTTAGAAATTTTTCCAGAGAGAAACATTCGCCTTGCATACAATATTTCAAATAAAAATCAAATTTAAAATTAAAATTGCCTTTTAAGCATGTAATTTGAAATTTGATTTTCATTCGAAATATTGTATGCAAGGCGAATGGTTCTCTTTGGAAAAATTTCCAAGTATTAATATAGTTTCAATCGATGCTGGATTTAATTAAGTTTCGTATTTGCTCATTGTCGGTGGCTCACGATAAATATTCCATCTTGTGCTGCCTTTGTAGCCTTGCCAACATGTAATAGTGAGAAATTTTCCCGGCTGGATATCGTTCCATGTGGCTTAGTCGGTAGAATGTCAGTGTGCTATATTGATGGCCCGGGTTCGAGTCCCGGCACGGAATCTTTTTCACTATGTTGGCCTTAGCGCCTTTTAAGCAATTAATTTGAAATCTGTTTTTCATTTAAAATCATCACATTTTTTATGACAAGTTCGTAACAAATGACACATATTTCACTAATTGGTCACAATGTGACTTCAAAGCATTGTCACTTTCGTCACAGGTTCGTCACAAAGCTAATGCCAAAATAGTCACAAATGACACACTTTTCACAAATTAGTCACACCGTGACTTCACAGAGTGGTCACAATGTGACTTCACAAACGACCTCTAAAACGGCCATAACGACCTCGCATTGTAGTGACTGTGACGTCACATCGACGTCACGTGACGTCACATCGACGGTCACAAAATCACAGTGTGACTTCACAACGACGTCGCCGTGACGTCACCATGCCTTACGGGTAATCCCTTAAGTTAATATTAGTTTTTGTTGCATTAAAATATCTCAATTTGTTGATTTTCTGTAAGAAAGTAATCCATATTGGTTTACAGTGGAAGTCTATGAGAATTTGGCTAAATATTAGAGATATCGCCAAGTTGGCGTCACTTTTGGCGACTCATTTTGGTCGCCAAATTTGGCGATATACCGCCAAATTGGCGACAAACTTGGCTGCATTTGGCGACAGAACTATGTCCCTCTACGGTAGCCTCCTTATAAGTATGGAAATGTATTAAATGCTGTTCAATAATTGCATAAAAAAATTCGCTAAAAATTCAAAAATCGCTGCACGAATTCCGAATAAACTTTTTTGAAAAGAGAATAAAATTTACTATATTGGGTTAAAAGAAAGAAACCATATTTTTCTCACTTATATGGAAAAATCGCCTCAAAACATAAAAAATCGCTAAAAATCGCATAAAAAAATCTAATCCAAAAATTGAAAATCGGGCTTCGAGGTGCAAAACTTCATATATAGAAGTACCGTTTCCCCAAATTTTGTAGCTCTACGTGCAGTGGTCTCTTCAGAACACCGTCCACACACTCACTCACTCACTCACACACAAACTTCTTTCTTTATTATTATAGATTATATATATATATATATATACTAGCAAACCCCGCGGGTTTGCTCGCGTAATATTTGAAATATGCCAAGTGATATTTATATGCCTAATTTTTATTAAAAGAAATTACACTTTTAGAAATAATTCAAAAATTACTATTTAAAACATAGTTTGACTAAACTTCATTATTACACTGCATTAGTCAGAAATTAGATTTAAATTAATGAAATTAAATAAAATTAAATAAATGATAATTTAAAAAATATTTTGAAACTTTTATGCTCAATTAATACATTTATTTCAGTATTCATTTGAAGTTTTGAATTTTTTAGAAACCATCTTCTTACGTCTTAAAATTAACAATGATGTCAAATTCAAAGTCCTAACACCTCTCTCAACATAAAGGGCTATGTTGAAATAGGAACTGTCACCATTAATTTGCCAACATTAATTTTGAAATTGGTTTGTTATTTCCTGATATTCCACAGAAACGTAATTTAGAAAGCTTTTAAAAGCGCTTTTTAGAACGTTCGTTGTTCCTGTGAACCCCAGGTCATCCGCATAAAATATAGCCTGTGTAGGATCAGAGACTGTTACCACTGCTTCGCAATTATTACTTTTATAATCGGTTTATATTCCCTGAAATTGCATAGAAATCGTAATTTGGGACTTTTTTAGAACGCTTTTTGAACCTCCCCTTCGCTTCACCTCTTTTTAATTCGAATTTATTTTCGACAGTCCTTCGAGGGCATTTGTATTTTATAAGTAACTACCATGCATATTTAAAGTTTCTAGCCTCTTCGGGATCACAGCAATCGCAATTTAGAAATTTTTTTACTCCTGCAACCCTCTGGTGGTAGCGGCACAGACATAAAATATAGCTTATGTTTGAGCAGGTTCTATCACCAACAATTTGACACCATTATTTTTTAAATCGGTTTGGTATTTGATAAGATTGCATGAAAATTGTAATTTAGAACGCTTTTCGCTCTCTTCATCCTTTTAAATTTGGAATTTTCTTTCGACTATTTGTAGAAAGCATTTGCATCTTGTACATAAATACCATGCCATATTTCAAAATGTTCGACACCCTCAGTTGTGCAAAAAACGCAAGTTAGAACATGTTTTGCTCTTGCACCGCCAGATGGTAGTGACAGCAACATAAAATATAGCCCATGTTGGAGCAGGGACTGTCACCATAAATTTGCAACCATTACTTTTCAAATAGGTTTGATATTTCCTGAGACTGAGTAGAAATCGTAATTTAGAACGTTTTTACAACGTTTTTAGAACGCTTTTCGTGCACTTTCACCCTTTTTAAATTAAAATTTTTTTTCGAAACTGTTCTTAAAGATAATTTATATCTAATAAATATGTACCCTGTCTAATTTCAAGTTGCTATCCCTGTCCATCGCAAAAATCCAAAAATAGAACGTTTTTTGCTCCTGCAACCCCCAGGTGATAGTGACACCGACATGAAATAGCGTCTATGTTAGAGCAGAGGCTGTCAGCATCAATTTGCCTACCATTACTTTTGAAATCAGTTTGATTCTTCCTGAGATTGCTCACATATCGGCATTTAGAACGTTTTTAGAATGCTTTTCGCGCATTTTCACCCCTTTTAAATTTCCAATTTTTTCCCCTAGTGATAATAAAACATTAGAAGAATAATTCCTGGCAACTAACTGGTATCTACAAACAAAGCACAGATACCAACCACAGTTAAATATATACTAGATTCAGGATGCACAAGGCACGTTGTGGCAGCAAAACAAAATTTATGCAACTTTACGCCAGGAAATTTTGGCGAAATAACAATCGCAAACGGAAAAAGGCTATGCTCACAAGGTCTGGGGGACGTCAAAATAAACACAGACACACAACATTGCATAACACTTAAAAATGTACTATACTGTCCCGACTTGCAAAGTAATCTTTTATCGGTCAAAAAGGCCACAGAAAACGACATTAAAGTTATATTCGGAAAACAGACATGCTCATACATTAAAGACAACTAAACAATTTTGACAGCAAAATTAAAGAATAACCTGTATGAATTCTAACCCAAAGATGACTATGGATATAGCATACAGACACCAACATAAACGTCTTGCGATAGTAAGAGCTGCATATCCATTTGGCACAAGAGGCTGGGACACAAAAACTTCGAAGCAATTACATATCTTATTAAACATAAACTAGCCGAAGAAATAGAAATAAACAACTGCAGACACGAAACGATTTGTACAAAATATATTGAGTGTAAACTGTCCCTACCCTAAAACCCTACTAACAGATCAAAGGAAGCGTTAAATCTGATTCATTAAGATTTATGTGGCCCCATGAAAACAGAAACACTTAGCGGAAAAATATATTTCACAACTTTCACTGACGATTATAATCTATTCATCATGATATATTTAATTTCACACAAATCAGAAGTTATAATAAAACTTAAAGAATTAATAGCCCTAACCAAGAATAAATTTGGAAAAATGATAAAAGCTGTTAGATCCGATAACGCTAAGGAATACCTAGAAGATAGTTTTGAAAATTATCTAACGGAAAACGGGATCGAACATCAATTAAGCGTCCCATATTGTGGTCCCTAGAACGGTGTCTCCGAACGCACACCATAGTTGAGATAGCGCCCACTATGTTATCCGAAGCAAACTTACTGAAACATTTCGTGGATGAGGTCGTACTGACAGCGACGTACCTTATAAATCGGTTTGCCACCAAGGGAAATGAAAACAACAAAACGCCTTACGAGCTATATGGAACAACAGAAAACCAAATTATCAAACATACGGACCTTCGGATGTAAGGCATATGCCTACGTCGAAAAATCGAAGAGATCGAAATTCGACAAAAAAGCCGTTGAAGGGGTTCTATTAGGCTAACGACAACAGAAGTATAGGGTACAGAATACATACAGGGGAAAACAGCGTAATAATATCGCGAAACGTAAAATTTTTTGAGAACGGGGCAAACGAAATCGACGAAAATATAAATGACGCTCAAACACCTGCTGAAACCGTAGAAATTGAATTAAATAATGATGAACAAAATGAAAATAAAGCTCCGCAGTAAAACACGTTGAACCGCGAAGATCGGAAAGAAACAACAGAGGTGTTCCCACTGACCGCTTCGGAATTAGCACAAATATATGTAAGGTAGTAGAGCCAAAAACTTGGAAAGATACAATATATCAAAGATCGAAAAATTAAAAATTATTGGCTAGCGACAACAGACGATGAAATTAAATCGCTAAAAGAAAGCAATACATGAGATTTAGTCAAACCACCTCCGGGGAAACATATTAGCGGATCTAAGTGGACTTTTAAGACAAAATTTAATGTCCGTGGAGAGGTGCAGCGATGTAAGGCGAGACTCCTCGCAAAAGGATATTCGCAGAAATTCGGGTGCGACTACGACGAACGTACGCGCCAGTCGTGGCACACACCACGATTATAAGTTTCTTAAATGCCGCCGTATACAAAAATTTCGATATTACTCACCTTGACGTGAAGACAGCATTTTTACACGGGAACTTAGATGAGGAAGTTTTAATGACACAACCCGAAGGATATGTCGCAGAGGGTGAAGAGGACAAAGTGTGCAAATTAAAGAAAGCAATATATGGGCTTAAACAAGCCGCAAGATCTTGATACATAAAAATCAATAGGTCATCAAAACGCTTAAATTTTAAAAAATGCGATTCAGATAAATGTTTGCACAAAAGAAATGAAAAGATAATATTTCTTATATAATTGTCTATGTAAATGACACTTTAGTTGCTGCAAGCGAAGAAAATACGCGCAATGTACACGCGGAATTATCTAAGGAGTACGAGATCAAAAATCTGGGCAAGGTATCACAATTTCTCGGGATTAACGTTAAGGAATGGACTTTACCCAGGGATGGTAAAAGCCACGCCTCTAAGTATATAGCCTCCGAAAATGACTGTTTATTGGACGAAGGGGAAGCAGCGTTAAAAAATTCTGCACGCTTATTGGTGTTTTCCTTTTAAATATCTACTTTGACGTCACATGGGGGAAGTCCATTAAATAACAGAAACCTTGAGCTCGATCAGTAGAATAAAATGAATGAAATAGCAGAAAAATTTAACATAACTGACTCCAAACCCACATATACGCCGATGTGCACAAATTATTTCAACATAGACCCACACAATAAACCATTGAACGACAATACACGCCCGGTAGTTTCTGAGATGCGAGTCGATTTATAAATCCCAAGTTCACTTTTTCGATGCGGTTTGCAGTATCTACACAGATTTTCATTGGTCCATTTCCAAAATCGTTTGGCCTATTTCCAAATCGTTACTTTTTACTTTTCTGCTCGTGCTTCTGACCATTCTATCAAGAGTTACATCTCCAATGGACGCTTGAGTATCTGCTCGTGCCATCTTACTTGTGCCACACAAAGCATTACATCTCCAATGGACGCTGAGTATTTGCTCGTGCCATCTTACTTGTGCCACGCAAATCACTACATCTCCAATGGACGCTTGAGTATTTGCTCGTGCCATCTTACTTGTGCCACGCATTCCATTCTTTTCCCTTCCTGCCGCCCCTTGTCGCGAGAGGGGTTCCTACCCCGGCGGCCAGGATCAGTGATGTTTATTATTATTATTATTATTTATTTTATTTTATTTTTATTTTTAATGTTCTTATACTCCCGCCCTCTGTCGCGAGCAGGCGTTTTCCTGGCGGGAAGGCATTCGTGTCATTTTTGTAATCCCACTTTGTTCTTTTTCAAATAAATTCTGGGTTTTGTGGTTGGTGGTGCATAGACGCCCTTAGCGGGTGAGCGTCGCCCCTTGAGCGTTTTGTGTTTGTCCGTCTGCATACGGCCGGACAGGGCTGGACTCACTAACGAGCCCCAACGTGTCGGGGAAATTACCGGGAGAGACGTTAAGCTCTAAGGGGCAGGCCTAGCCGGCCCTGAGCAGTCTCTCTTAGGCTGCCTATTTTTACAAGAAGACAGTATTGGATTCGTGAAAATTTTCAAATTCCGGTTTATGACGGATTTACACGTTTTAATGGTCAGAGATTCCAAAACACATGTTTTTACAAAATGTCTGTCTGTGAGTCTGTCTGCCTGTCCGAATGAGATGTGACACAAATTGTGTATGTATATGTGACACGACTTTTGTGGGCGCTCTATCTCAAGAACGCGGAATTTTATAAAAATTTATATTCAGTTTGTCCCTGATATAAATTAATGCTGATTAGTTTTGGTGCAAATCGCTCAACAGGCGACGCTGCTATGCTACATTTTTTACGATTTCCGCAACAGCTCGATCTCAAGAACTAATGCACGGATTTTTTTTCTCATCAAACTTCAGATTCGGTTAGTCCTTGACATGAATTGATGCTGTTTACATTTTGGTGTAAATCGTCCAACAGGTGGCGCTACTATGCTGTATTTTTCACGATTTCCGCAATAGCTCTATCTCAAGAATTAACGCACGGACTTTCATCAAACTTCAGATTAAGTTAATCATTGATTACATTTTGGTGTCAATTGACCAACAGGTGGCGCTACAATGCTGAATTTTTCCCGATTCCTGCAATAGCTCAATCTCAAACTGGATTAACAACAAGTGTCTTCCACTGCAAGTTTAAAAAAAAAATTATTTGAGCTTGATTGGATGAATAATAAGTATTTCATTAACGATTGAAAATTTGAACAAGATATATATAGCGAGAGTGTGAGCTAATAGTAGGAATTGAAAAAAAATAGTTTCACATTGATGAGAAATAATTAATTAGTTCGCTGTTTACGCAATCGGGTTTTTTGATTTTTTAAATTTAATTGTTTATTAAATACACTCTTTTATGAGTATTCACAATTTATCAGGAAGATCATGTCTAATTTCATGACTGCAATTCAAGATTTTTCCAAAGAATTTCCTGAACAATACATTAATTTGGTCTGGGCACCAAATCCTATTACGGAAAATTTATTCACCCCTTTCTTTATGCTCGGTAGAATGCGCGATTATTTTTTTAAATATATAATTTTTGCTCCGTTTCTTTAAGTTATGGCAATAAGAAAGGTAAAAAGCATTATTTAAACTATCTTTTTAGGATTTCTAAATTGATTTCTCAGCAATTAATCATAATTCAATCAACATGAAACTTTTAATTGATTAAAGCGTATTTTTTAAACTCATTTTACACACTTTTCTACTTTATAGTGTTTAAAATATTTCGTTGTTGCAGTTTCACGGCCAGTTGCAATTTTGGCCATAGTTGCCAGCGTGGGTTCGCGCATCATTAACTCCATTGATGTTGTAAACCGTATACAATTGTAACCATAACGATTATTTTGCGACCTATCACCGGTGACGGGCTAATGGGAAAATACCTTAAAAATAAGTATATTACTTCATAACTAAGCTCTAAAAATATTAAAATGTTGTATTGTCATCGGAAACACACATTTATACATCAAGAAGTGAGTGAAAAATCGATTGTAAAATTCTATCTTTACATACATAAACTAGTTTGAGTGTAATAAAAGAGTGTAAAAATTAATATTTTCTAGTAAGAAAAAGAAAAAAAAACCCTTTAAACACGTTTTTCTTGAGAGAAAATTACTTTACCTTATCTCATGGTTAAAAAAAAAATAATAATAAATAAAAATACTCGGTCGATGTGAAGGATTATTTTTGTTTTGTATACATGTGGCTAGGAACCGACAATATGTAATATTTTGCGCTAGGGGACTCTTCTCTCCCTTGAAAACACCCGCTCGGTAATATTAAAATTATGGTAGGTTGTTTTCGAATTTCTTGTTTAAATTTGATTATTTTTAAAAGTTTTTTTTTTTTCGCTCGATCTCTAATTGGCTATTTTGTACTTTTTCGATTTTGGTTGATGATTTTCTTAATAAAGGTACTTTGACTTTCAGAACCGGTTTCGAAAGTGAAAATACCTTTATTAAAACAATATGCAACCAAAATCGAAAAAGTACAAAATAGCCGTATTAGATATCAAACTCAGCTATCCTATGCAAAAGAAAAAAAAATCGTTTAAAATGTTCAAGTTTGAGCGAGAAATTCGAAAACAATTTGCCCATAGGTATAACATTAAGAAGCAAATCTTTTCAAGTGAGTGAAGAATCCCTTTAAAGAAAAAAAAATCGATTTTTGCTACCAATGTTTTCAGGTAAACGCCATTTTGATTTTTGTATAAAAAGACGATATAAAATTATTTTTGTCTGTTCCAATCTTAACTGTAACCATACAGATTATAAATCTGTATAAATCCTTAAAATTTATCCAGTGGCCGAGAGGTTCTGCTTTCGAAGCTGGTAGACGGGAGGTGCTGTTTTCGTGATTTTCGTCGAACAATGGATTTCCATGCGTAAATACGGGTTAGGTTCCCTTAGAAAGACCACCACAAATGACACCCCCCTCCCCCTCTGGGCCTATATCCCTCGAGTATATAATTGGCCGTCAAAAATCAGCCCAGCCTTAAAATTTATTAATTTATGATTAAGTTCTAAAAATATTAAAATGTTGTATCGTCATCCTTAACACACATTTATACATAATGAGGAAGTGATCGGAAAAATCGATTATAAAATTCTATCTTTACATACAAAAATAAAACCAAGTTGAGTTGAACAAAAGAGTGTAAAAAACCCATATTTTATCATTCACAATGTAAACAACAAGATATTACACTCATTTCAGATTTAGTACGCGTCACTTCCTACTGTCAGATATAACTTCGTAAACAAAATTTCGCATGCAAAGGCGAAAATATTCTAGATCGCCTTGACCTTTGGATATTGGAATTCCTAGATGACCAGCTCGAGGTTTCGACAGGGAGAAATGAGCGTGTGCTGTAACAGTAAATGATTTCTATCCGAGGCTCGCGGAAGTAAGGTAGATACATCTCAACCTTGGAGATACGGGTCATCACAATGCCCGAAGGAGGAGCTGGATTGTGTAACATCGAGCAGGGGCATTGGCTTCTGAGGATGGACCCGTCGATGCTAACGAGGCCAACTAATACATGAAAAACAGGGCTTGTTACGGAGGTACTTTAATGGGTAATAAGTCAACAGGTAACACAATAATGTTACTTTGAAAGAACTGCAGATAAAATTTGTTATTGAAACGAACAAAGAGGTTTCTTCCCAACCCTTTGAATATATGTTACAAAAGTATCTTCTAGTGCAGTCATACTCAACCTGCGACCCGCGGGCCGCGTGTGGCCAGGCGGTCTTTTATGTGCGGGCTGAGACACATAATTATTAATCCATGTTTATAAAAGTAATTGAAATATGCATAAAAGTATTTATAAAACATCTTAAATGACGTTTTCTTGGTCAAAAATTATTTTTAAAAATAATTTTATTTGCACTATTATTTTAACGCAATCAAACTGAATGGTAAAGTTACCATACGAATTGAATATTTCCTTCGCTCAGTTGGAAATATTCCATTCCTATGATAGTCTTATTTGTGCTACAGTGCTGTATACATTTCTTAATCAATAATCAATCGTTGTAGAAAATTAAATAAATTTGCGCTGTATATTTCTAGAATAAAATAAAAAAGTTTTTTTCATCGAGCAAAAAACTGATTTTTAGAGAAAATTTCTTGATTTTTTTTTTCTTGAGAACTTGGAAATCTGCATTTTTATGTTATTATGTTATACACAATTAATACACCTTTTTATGGTTGAACATTTGTTTCGGAAAAAAAATGGCTTCAAAAAATTTTTACCCTTTTATTTTCGAACAGAAAACTTCGCGGCATATTTCCACAACATTTTCAATAGAGGAGGAGATGAAGTTTATTGTTTGAAAATAGTGGTGTTAAAAATTTTTGTAACATTTCTTCCGCAACCGACGACGTCCAACCCTACTGATAATATTAACTTTGTATATTGCTTTGTTATGCTACTTTTCTTACCTTACTATTTTAATAACCCCTTTTCTTACCCCTTTTAGGTGCGTTTGTAATTATATAAATATTTAGCACCTATAGTCGTCGTCTGGTCCGTCCGTCTGTCCGCATATAACAGCGCAAAAACTACCTAACCGAATGGTTTGAAATTTAATATATATAATCGTTGCAGAATTTTGTCAAGTCATTCCAAATTTTATGAATTTAAAAAAAGATATTAATAAAAGTTTTCTTCATTCTATTAAATCCTATCATGCGTCATTAATTTAATAACATCCCATGATAGTTAATGATTCTAGGCTGTCATGATGATGGCGTCTTATTTAAAATGGAGTCCTATTATGTACGTATTACGGAATTTAATATATATAATCGTAATAAATTTTGTATCATGCCTTTTTTCATAAGAGTGCAACAGCTATTGCACCAATATTTGATTATAATACAAACGCACCTCATTTGCCACATTTGACGTACAATTTTAGACTTGTTTAAATGTATTGCGGCCCGCGTGAAAAATAGGTTGAACATGACTGTATCAAATGTGTTTCAGAATCAAAGCAAAAAGAAAAAAAAAAAAAAAAAAAAGAAAAAGAAAAAATTATGGCCCATTTTTTTTCTCCTTCTGACAAGAAAATCAGAGTTCTAACTTTTTACGAATGCTCTTTCATCTTCACCTAACACTTCATTTATAATGGCTGTTTCATAATAGTAGAAGCTATCAGTCCATCAGAAGAAAATAACTCGGTTAAAGTGGAAACTCGGTTAAGCTGGACTCAGATAATCGAAGCTTTAATGTACTTTCAAAAAAAAAAAAAAAAAAAAAAATAGTCGACAATAATTTTGAAATAGCGTTCCGGTTCGTGGATTTTTCCATTTGGAGCCCTGGAATTCTTCAGTGTAGTCCTGTATATAATCTATTGATTTGTATATATACTGCATAGTACGTTAAACTTTCGTTCAGTTAGGAAACGCATAGCACATTTGGAAAATTCAGCAATTTCCGCCAATAAATGAAATGTACTGGAGCTCTTTTGCGTAGTCCTGTATATGGTCTGTACAATTTATACACACCAAGTAGCAGGAAAAAAGTTTGTTAAATTTTAATACGCCTACCACAACTATAAACGCTGTTCAAACAATTATTGTTCTGCACAGTACAGTAATAGAATTCTTCTGTGTATGCCTGTAAATGAACGATGAATACTATGCACACTCTATTCTATAGAAAGCATCTTGTAATGCCCCTCAATGATACATATCAATTTCAATATGTATGAAATAGTGTAACGTCATTAAAACACACTGCAAAATTTCCCCCGAAAAATTTCAAAAAGAAAATTCCGTTCCCGAATATTTTTCAGTGTTCGTGTAAACGAACTATAAACGCTGTTATTTCCTTTTCAATACCGAACGCGCTGCCATAGTGAGCCTCATTAACATATGCTAGACGGACCCCGTCCAAAGTTGATGGAAAAAATTACTATAATAATACCGATAAAATAAGCTTCTTAATTGTTTCAGAGTTGGGAAGAGTATGAAACCATGTTTCAAAAATTTTATTATTGAAGTCCCCCCCCCCCCTCCTAATGAAATACAGTATTATTTTCGATGTAAACTCCAACAATTCATAAACAACTGTGTAATGCAAATCAATTCCACATTACCGCCATATTCATCACTGCAAGAAAAAAAATTTCATGGGCCGATCATACAAATAAGAAGTATATTTCTATTTCTATATCATATTCAGTAAATAAGGAACACAGTCAATAAAGCACATATATATCCCATCCGGGATAATACTGTTGGGCGAGCTCCTATGAGCATGTGCATTGCAGCTGCCCAAAGGCACAGATTTGATCATATATACATTGCGCATGCTCAGAAGTAAAATTTTAATAGAAAATTTCTGCTAATTAATAAAAGTTTTAAACAAACGAATGCACGAAAACAAATCTGTGGCCAAATATATTACATTTAAAATAAGAATCGTGTAATTTGATGTAGCTTTTTTCACGAACTGTCGAAAGATAACGCTTAGCATTTTAAATGTATAGACCAATTGGATGGCAATTCGAGCATATTTACGCGAGTCAGAGTACAGAGAAATAGACAAACCTTATTCATAAACACTTTTTAACTTTGTTGGAAAGTGTTAAAAAGAAAATTTTCCCCCATGTCACACATCAGCAACAGAAAAGTAATATTTTTTCAGACGAAAGGTTTTGATATCATCGAGAGAATTAAACTGATAAATGGGAATGGGCTAGCCACATTTCAAGAAGACAAGACCATAGATGGAGCAGAAACACACTACAGTGGTATGTCAGAGATGCAAAAGGACCAAGAAGACGACCTCAGGTAAGATGGAGAGGCGAAATCAGAAAAGCGGCGGGAATTAACTGGACGGCCAAAGCACTCAACAGGAAACAATAGCAAAGGCTGGCGGGGCTACATCCAGCAGTGTACAGGCATCCCTCGACTTACGTATTATGCGACTTACGTAATAAATCTCAAAAATTACTTTTACGAACACACTAGCGTGTTTGATATGCATTTGCACACTTCTGATAATTATTTTTTAAATAAAACATGCTAAGAAAAACCCAATATAATATAATTTTGTATATTAGTGAGAGTTATATTTTTATTGCGATATATAATCAAATTTTTAACAAAAAAAACCTCAACTCTAATTAAAATGAGACAAAAAATCTGGGGTTCAACTGTAACAATAATGCCAGCTGAATTCAAACCAGAACGAAAGCTAATTTTTAAGTTTCGATGAAGAGGAACGAGTGTATTTTTTCTTGTAGCTTCACCTGTTCGTTTGATGTAGATTGAAAATTGTTTATATCATTTCAACAATGTTAAATTTATAAATCCCGCATTCCATAAGAGGTTTTTTATTTGAAGAGTGTTGTTTCAATTTGTTTTTATATTTTTTCGAACTTTTATAATTTATAGCCGAGTAAATACTGCTTAATATAAATAAAGCATGATGCTTTATTTATGAAACAATACTGCGTAAATAATATAATATATATTATAGTCATAAATGAGAAAGTGTACTAAATTATAAATCGTTAAAAATTATCGTCATTCTTATCGTTAATATATATACAGGGTGATTCATAAATATCGAAACAATAGGCTATCTTCTTCAATATTGCCCCTAGGCACATACTTCCAATTGAAAAGTTTCATAAAAAACGGTGCAAAATTTGATGAGGTAAGTTTCAACTCCATGGGGTCTATATGAGAAAATACAAAAATTAAATTTTTACACGGGCCCCGTAGAGTAAAATTCCCGATAAGGAAATTTTTCCTTATCTATTCCTGAATTAAACACAAAAAAATTCATCTCGATATCTTTAAAATTCGAAGAGATATCAAAATCCAAAATTCGTGACTTACACCATTTATCCATGCCTCTGAGCGACGAGTTTTTGACTCATTTTGAATGCAAGATAGGGATCAGCCACAAATTGTACATTATTAAAAGTCGATATAAGACAGTGTCTCTCCTTTGGACATAAAATAAGCAGCGTTTAGATTTTACGTTAAACTTGTTTTCAAAGTATGCTGGTGGTCTGCACTAGAGGTCTGCACCGGTCGAAATAGCTAGGTCCGGTCCCGAACCGACCCATAGGAAAAAAAGTTCGGCCCTGCCTGGAAAAAAGTTCAAATCGTAGCCTGGCCCGACCTGACTGAATTTCTACATAATTTTTTACATCGATATGGTTAAAAGTTGTTTCGTATGGAGGAGTTCTGACCAAAAATACTTATTATATCTTTTCTTTTTTCATGATTATAATTATTATTTTTAAAGAAGTGCCAAAAGCTGTGAATATTTGTTTTATTAATGAATTTCTATTTATATGTAAATGATTCACTTCTCCATTAATAACGTTAATCCATATTCCATGTGTTAGAGATAATGAAAAATGCTATAAAGTAAAATCTTTTAAGATGGAATCACATAGGAAAGAAAAAAAAAGCGTTAGAGACAAGTTCCCTTCTTAAGAGTTGTAAATGTAGTCTATTTTTTTCTCAGGTATTATATTCATTTTCCATGGATCATCAGATTTTTTCTCGAAAAGGACAACTTTCTGACATAAGTTTTAATTTATTTTTGTTCGAAAATGCATGAAACTAGCTGGTGTTGTTGTTCAGAAACTATGTCATTGAGGTGCTTTTTTTAATTTTTTTGCAAGCGCAATAGATCCCTCAGAAAATAATGTCAAAGTGGGCGTTTTGAACCGAATTTCCGCGCGGAGGGAGAAAGAGCACTCAAGACAGGCGAAAAACGGGTTTGTCACGTGATCGAATTCGCTTATAACTCAGTAGGTAATTGATTGATCATAAAATGGAAAAAACAGTTCCATTTCAAATCGCTTTCATGGCCAGGCTTTCCAATTTTATATCTTTCCGTTTAAAAATGAATTTCTAAATATGTCAAAACGTTTTTTGCTTGTTGAGCAGAGCAGTTAAGAACAGCCTTTAAGAAAGAATTCCGTCATAGGCAGATTTTTTTCACTAGTTTTACTGTATTTTAAATTTTTTGCCTTAAAATCTACTATCCTTTAAAAATATGAATTTTAAAATTTTATTGTAAAATAATGACCATTTAAAAATACATGCAATTGTTGTAAAGGTTTTGGGCTGAGCCAAATTTTAGTTATTTTTGCACGGGTTAAGTCAGTCAGAGATAACGATTTTAATATGGGTTGTCTCGAGACCGGGACTGAAAATTTCGCCCAGGGGAGACCTAGGAATAAGGAAGCCAGTCCCGGTTCGATATAACCAGTGGCCGAGAGGTTCTGCTCTCATGCTAGGGTCGAACCCAATCGTGTCCTTCGGCCCAATCGTTTGGGGTTTTCAGTGGTTTTCTTCGAACCTTGGATATCCTTGCGTAAATACGGCTTAGGTTCCCTTAGAAAGACCTCCACGGAAGGCAACCCCCCCCGTTTCGGGCCCACATCCCTCCTATAGATAATTGGCCGTCATAAATCACACCAACTCCCAGTGCGGTATGAAAAAATACGATCGGCCTGGCCTGGCCGAGTCTTCAGAAAAAAGTCGCCAATCCCGGGTCTGGCCCGGCACCAGTATACAGACTTTTTTATCGGCCTCGCCGGGGCGGTAAAAAGCCTGAATTTGTAAGGGCTAAAATTATGAAAAACTCTTAATCGGCATGTTTGAAAACGCATTGTTTCAAATTCTACATTAAACATTTATTTATGGACATTTAAGTAGTACAAAAAGGTGGTGGAAACGGCAAAAGTTAAACTGAATCGGAAGTTTAAACTACCGAAAGAAGTGACTTTTTCACGTGCAAATTTTTAAAATGCATTTAAATATTTTATTAGGAGCCAATCAATGTTTAACACTTTAAATGCGTTTTTCTGCATGATGCTTTTTTAATCTTAAATTAAAAAGGTGCAAACTTGGAACATGTCTTTTTTGATTATTTTACATTAATTTTGTTTCGGCAAATTGAAAAAAAAAATTACTTTTGAAAATACGATTTTTTTTTTAAATGAGTTATATATTTTTTTAACAAATATTTTTAATATTTTTAAAATTAAAATTAAAAAAATTCTTTAAACAAAACTAAAATTATACTTTCCTCTTTAATTAAATGAAAACTAGTTGGATGTGCCAATCCCAAAACTTCCTTCTATCTTATACATCTTAATATTTCAAAACCTAGTTACACATGTTAATACTTCAATATTATTAGTTCAATACTATACCAACTTTGATTTTCATCTTAAATTTCTGCTCAAGTCAATTAAACGGACTAAAAACGAGTTAATCTATATCATGATATTTGTTAAAATTATTAATTTTTCCTTATTCTGTTGTTATCAGCTGTTTGCGAATAGCCGCCTTAGCAGGAAGCGAGTTCCCGCCGCTGCATGAGCCGCCGATGCACAATAGAACTACGAAAAATCAAGAAAAGTATACAAAAATCGCTAGCACGGAGCCCCTTTACCGCGCAATATTTCCAAATTCAAGGAGGACCTGTTGGCCAAAGCCAAAAACAAGCACAAACATTTTGATTCAATTGTATGCATAATTTTATACGCTGTTCGATGGTACAATAATGAAAATGGCACAGAGATCGGAATTATAGCGCCCCCTTCTTTCGGAATTTTTTCAAGTTCAGGGAGGACTTGTTTGCCATAGCCAGAAACATGCACAAAAAATTTGGTTCAATTATATGGATAACTTCATACACTTTTCGATGGTAGAATAATGAAAATGGTACAGACATCGCAATTATAGTGCCCCCTACCGGCAGAATTTTTCCAAATTCAGGGAGGACCTTCGTGACATGACCAAAAATAAACAAATAAAATTTGGTTCAATTCTATGCTTAACTTCATACACTTTTCGACGGTACAATATTCAAAATGGCACAAAAATTGTACAAAAATCGCTATTACAGCGCCCTCTATGAGCGATTTTTTTACAAATTAAGGGAGGACCTCCTTGCCATAGCCAAGAACTTAAAAAAATTTTTGGTTCAATTCTATGCGTAACTTCATACACTTTTCGATGGTACAATATTCAAAATCGCACAAAAATCGCTATTACAGCGCCCCCTAACGGCGAATTTTTTGCAAATTCAGGGAGGACCTGTTTGCCATATCCAAAAACTTAAAATAAAAATTTGGTTTAATTCTATGCATAACTTCATACACTTTTGGACGGTAAAATATTCAAAATCGCACAAAAATCGCTATTACAGCGCCCCCTACCGGCGAATTTTTCCAAATTCAGGGAGGACCTGCTTGCCATAGCCAAAAACTTAAAATAAAAATTTAGTTCAATTCTATGCATAACTTCATACACTTTTCGATGGTACAATATTCAAAATCGCACAAAAATTGTTATATCAGCGCCCCCTACCGGCGAATTTTTCCCAAATTCCGGGAGGACCTGCTTGCCATAGCCTAAAACTTCTAATAAAATTTTAGTTTAATTCTATACATAACTTCATACACTTTTTAATGGTACAATGGCGACGGACAGACGAACAGACGGACGGACGGACAGACGGACACACAGACAGACATTTTCTATAAACATGTTTTTTGGAATCTCTGACCCCTAAAACATGCAAATCCGTCGAAAACCGGAAGTCGAAAAAAATTTCGATTACAATACTTTCTTCTATTGAAGATAGAAGAAAGTAAAAATTTGAAATCCGATGAATAATGTTTCGTGTTATAAAGATTTTAAATTAAATCCGCTTAAAAAAATACTACGCATTTAAATTTTTAAAAAAAACTTTATGCGAAATATTAGGATGTGATTTTGTTTGCAAATTATACGGTTGACCATCACAAAAAAAGGGAAAAAAAATCAAAATTCCAGCTCAACAAATATATTTTTTACATGTTTCCTAGAACTCTTAAACTAACATTGTTTCTTCGATTGCACGCTTTTCAATTTGTGTCTAATCCCTTAAAACCCGATGAATTATTTAAACGGCCATAACTCAGCAAGTTTTTCAGATATGAAGATGCAATTTTTTGTGCTTAATTCAGGAATGGATAAGGAAAGTTTTCTTGATTGGAATTTTTACACTACGGGGGCCGTATAAAAATTTCATTTTCGTATTTTTTCAAATAGACCCCTTATGGAGTTGCAACTTTTGTCATTAGATTTTGCACCTCTTTTTATGAAACTTTGCAATTGGAAGTATGGGTCTAGGGGCAATATTTAAGGAAATAGCCTATTGTTTTGATATTTATGAATCACCCTGTGTATATATATATATATATATATATATATATATATATACATATGTATATATATTAATGTATACATGCGTATTATACGTTATTACGTATGTATTATATACGTAATGTGTTATACATACATATATATTTATATATATATATATATATCATGATCATCAACTGTTTTATCATCATCAACTGTTTTTAATACAAGGAATACATAATAAATACAAACTTACATAAGTAATGCGTTCCACAAACTTTTACGTAACTTGAATTTTACGTAAATTGAATTTGTAAATTGATTAGGTAAAATTTCGTAGGAAACTGCAATATTTATTATATATATACTAGGGGGGGGGTCTACCCCCTGCAAGCTACGCTCGCCAACCCCCGTTCAGACACCGCAGAATCTAAAAACACGCTAATCTGATGGGTTTTAAAAATATTAGAGAAGATTGAATTACACTGAAAAAAGCTGTGCAGATCTCCCTGTAAACGGGTTTCCATTCAATTCCCTTTGATTGCAAAAATTTAAGGGCAAATCAGTTGCTGTTAAGACATCCAATGGTTGTTTTTTAGTTTTTGATTAAAGCGGATCAGTTAAGCATTTGAAAAGAAGCTAAAATAAAATAAATTAAGCATACAGAGTCTTTGTCTCCTGGTATTTTAAAACAATCTCTATAACAATAGCCTAAGTCATGTGACTATCATCAACAGTTCCAGGCGGACCACTTCGCTTTTTGTACTCTAGGTGCCATTTTGGTACTTTAATGTTTGCCAGGCACAGGTGATAAATCGTCAAATATTATTCTATCGCCATCATTTCATCTATATTATAATAGTTCAAGTCATCAACTGCCATAAATAAATACGGTCTGATCCCTTCGCCGTTCAAATGAAAGTTTGGCACAGATGTCATATACGTCCCATATTGGCGCGATTTTTTAACGACGCCAGTTTGGGGAACGCATCAACAGCATACACAACAACATCCGGCTTACCATATCAAGCAAAATAATGATACTTTGGCGCCAATTAAGTGCCCGTTCCGTATATGACATTGGCGTTAGAAAAAAATCGCGCCAATATGGGACCGTAAGTTTTCCATTTTGATTAAAAAATCAAAAAAAAAATTTTTCGGCTAAAATTACATAAAATTTGCCATGGTTGCAAAGAATTCTTGGTACTGTTACGCTAGCCGATGCAAATCTCCTCAATAGCTTTTTTTCAACTCGCCAGTTAGCATTTTTTTTTTCGAGTGGTAATATTTGGACAGATGTCATATACGCACAGCTACCAGTTACATATGTATTTTTGGTATTACTTAGTTATCCCGTCGACT
The DNA here is from genome assembly GCA_963932465.1 of Maratus speciosus. Classification (NCBI taxonomy): domain Eukaryota; kingdom Metazoa; phylum Arthropoda; class Arachnida; order Araneae; family Salticidae; genus Maratus; species Maratus speciosus. The sequence continues at coordinate 88,125,612 of OZ010786.1, read as the reverse complement.
AAAAATCGTTCGCCAAACTATAAGATTAAATGCCAATAATGGTTGATCGTAAATGTCACATTCACTTGACTTTAAGCAAGTTACACGTGTTTACGACATCAAGTGATTTTTATTTTGACTTTTTATTTGTATATTTATTAATGTTATACTAATTTATTTGTTCTTTCGTTATTTAAAATAAAAATTATGTCAATTTGTATAATTTGGCGAGTGTTTTGGCGTTTATATAATTTGGCGAAATTGGTCGACGGAATAACTAAGTAGTACCGTATTTTTTAATTATTTTCTCTTATTTTCGAAAGGAAATATAAAAAAAATAATTAATATTTATAGAACAAAATAATTTATATAATTTATAAAAAAGAAATAAAAGTAAATAAACATTTATTATCAAATAAACAACAATAGCCGGGTTACCATGTCAACCTTTTCTGGAAAAAAAAAGTATCTGATTAAAATTTGAGTTGCCATCATTAGAAAAATGTATATAAAATTAGAAAAAAATTAATATTTCAAAAACTAATTCGAATTTAAAAATTCTAATACCAGTTTTGAGATCTGCGGATCAATGCTGATTTTTGGTGTTAATTTCATCGCAAAGTATTCCCCATTTTAGGAGAAATCGCTTGAAACATAATCAGTTGTTTAATCAGTCAATTCATATATCCGTTTCATAAATTCGTTTCATTGGAATTTTATATATATTGGGTAGATATATATATATATATATATAATAAATATTGCAGTTTCTTACGAAATTTTACCTAATCAATTTACAAATTCGACTTACGTAAAAGTTTGTGGAACGCATTACTTACGTAAGTATGTATTTATTGTGTATTCCTTGTATTAAAAACAGTTGATGATAAAACAAACGTTTCGTACAAAGCCGCGAATGTACTGTACGGCGCCTTTGTGAGAAATTCCGGTCGCGCCAATAAAATTTGAATTTGTATTTATCAAATACTATCTATCTATTTATATAAAATCCAAGTCTCTGTGTGTCCCTCACGATTCCGGTAGGACCACCTCATTGAAATGAGTAATTGTTGAAAAATACTAATGCAGGGTTACCACAGTAGCGCCAAATGTTGGCCAACTTGGCGATAGCTGGCTCATTTGACGAAATTCCCATTTAAAACCATTAATCTTTTATAAAGGAGGTCACCAAAATTTAATTTAAACTCCGCTCTTTTAAGATATTTTTTCAAAATCTATGGGTGGGAATTTAAAGTACACCTATACATCTTTCTGCCGATGCTACTAATAAAATAACCGCCAATAGACGACGCTGTACTGTATGAGCTCCTAACTGCGCGATTTTAATGTGCTTTAGGTACTTTTCCAGTATAGCTGCCTGGGCGAAAAAGGACATTTGGCAACATATTTTCCGGGAACCTATCCACTGTTTCATTTTATATACACACGTATTTTTTTTCGATATTTATACGATTTATTTAACATAAAAAAGCCTCTTCTCTAATTTTATACAGAAACAGATGTAATTTGTACATAAAAACATGAATAATATACATATAAAATAAACATATATATAAAAAAAAAACGCTCATCAAGTTTGTTTTCATAGCTGTTTATATGATTTGACAACAAATCTCAAAATTTTTCTGTTATACGGACACCATGCCAAAATGTATGCTAATGCGCCAATTATTTCAAAATGCTAAAAGATATTTGTAATTTTATGCCAGCAGTTTAATATGAGTTTTATTTTATTGCTTTATTTTATAACAGTTATTTGTTCAATTATTTTAAGTATATATTTGTGATATAATGAAATAGTTCGTAAAAGTCTGGAATTTTCAAATGTTATATTTTTTTAATGCTCACTTTAGTATCGACAATATTTTTTCTTTTATTTTCCAAATGCCTCAATTCACCTGATTTTCATTTTGCGCCAACTATTACGCTTGGCGACAATGGTATCCGTATAACGGAAAAGTACTCAAATCTCACTTTCTGATGCCCAAATTACACCAAGCTTTTTTTAAAAAACGCCAAAGCCCCTACAGTGGAAAAGTATCAAACTGTCTATTATTTTGCGCTATCTATGTTATAGTTTATACTATATGCAAGGTGAGTGGAGCGAAGAGTTTAAACATTAAATATTAAAGTTTCGGCACAGATGTCATATACGCCCCATGTTGGCGCGATTTTTTTCTGATGCCAATGTCATATACACAACGGGTACTTAACTGTCTCCAAGTGTCGTTATTTTGCTTGATATGGTAACCCGGATGTTGTTGTTTATGCTGTTGATGTTTTCGCCAAATTGGCGTCGGAAAAAAAATCGCTCCAATATGGGGTATATATGACAACTGTGCCAAAGTTTCTATAAAGCAGTATAAGACTAAAAAATTAAGAATAAAATAAGTGCAAAATAAGACTAAAGAAGAAAGAAAAATCATGCGTTAAGCATAGAATATGAAACATTTTCCAACACATCCTGAATGCTTTAACAAAACTTCGTTATTTAGGGAAATAAGGTAAATAAGATAACTAAGTAAACATTTTAGAAAACGCATAAAAAATTTTTAAAATTGATTTCAGCAGTTACCGTCCATAGCCAATAGTACCGTCATTACATGCCACTATTTAGCTAAAATTTAATTTAAACTACTCTTAAAGTTACAGAAATCACATTTCCAGATATTATGATCCATAGACGGTTATGTATCCAATTCTTTGCGGACCCTGTATATCATTTTATCTATATTCTGAAGACATTTCTTAGTAAACTAAATGTAGTTCAGCGTAAAACTGCATATCTCCTTTAAAAACCACCTTTAAGCAATTTATTCTCATACTCAGTAACCCTTACGAATTCTTTTGTGTAGCCCTACATATGAACTGTAGCATTTATACACACGGTATAGTATGCATAAATGTAGTGAAACATAAAAGCGCATATCATAATTAAAAATGCATTTCTAGCAATCATTGCTTATGTACAATACTTCGGTGAAAAGTTTCTTGGCTGGCGAGAAAGAAGTTTGCCAACGTATTTTCTGACAACCTATTTACTGCTTCATACTCACAAGCAATTTTTTGCATATATATACAATTTATTTAATGTAAAAAAAGCTATTTACCCATTTTTATAAAGAAACAGAAGTAAGTTTTGCACAGATGTCATATACGCATCGGGGTTGGCGTGATTTTTCTCTGACGCCAATTCGGCAGAAATCTCGCTTTCGAATACCAGTTACTTATATATTTTTAAATTATTTGCTATCATTTTGAAAAGGAAATAACTATAAATAAATAAAAGTTGACTAATAACTATAGAACAAAACAGTTTATATAATTTAAAAACAGAAAATAAAAGTAAATAAACAATTTATTAATAAATAAAAAACAATAGCCGGGTTACCATAGCAGGCAAAATCACACCATTTTAGCGCCAGTTAGGTATCCCGGTTCATATCTGAAATCTGTGCCATAATTTGTATATAAAAAAACATTATATATATTCAGAAACGATTTTTTATGTATATAAGTGCATATATAAACAAAAATAAAAGTTCATTAGATTTGTCTTCATAGCTATTTATCCATTTTGGCAACATATCTCACTTTCTGCTGCCCGAATTACGCTAAGCTTTTTTTAAAAATGCGCTATAATGGAAAAGTACCTAAATAAATAATTAACAGAAATAACCAATTATACAAATTAAAACTTTTTATTTCGAGATCAAAGCATTGTTTATAATTTCGATTAAAAATACATATATCCTTGGATAACTTTAGTTAAAATTAGGTTCACGGCTTAATATCTCATTCCATAAACCTAAACAACCACAAGTGATTCATTCATCGTGAACCGTAAAAAATATTAAATCATTGAGGTAATCATTCACAAAATAAGTTCTCCAACAATCAATGGACAATATTCTAATGACGTCATAATAGGTAAAATGGTGGCGGTATCATTTGTTTATGGTTTGAAATCACAAAGATTTAATTTTGAAAAGTCTCTTAGTTACATTATTTTATTGTCATATTTATGAGCTCAGAACAAAAGCATATTTTTTCATTATTTAGTTATTAAAGACGGAAAAAAATTATAAATGTGCATGATTTGAAAAATTTAAATAATTTTCTTTCTTAATACTAAAAAATAACATCGAGAAGTAACAGCGAGTTTAAGTTAAATAAGTTTAGCTGTTTAATTCTGTTGTAATATTCAAAATAACTGTATTTATTAGATTTCAGTAAACAGCATCAGGGCCCGATTAAACTTTGAAGTTAGGGGAATTACAATGTCATTTCAGGACCTTTCTTTTGGAGAAGCTTTTCTAAATTCCACATATACATGGAAACTCTTCAGTGTTAGAAATATTATTCTTAGGACTGGCATAACACGAGAACGGCCTGCAATTTTACACAAGTTTTTGAAAACTACTTTATATCAGAAATTTTACTAAAAACTGGTTACTTTTTTGTTATAGAGGCCTACACTATTAGAATTATGACAAGTTGCAGCCAATTTCGCCAAAGTCGTAACCAAGATCGTGAAGCACACACATATAATACCATATAATACCATTTCATGAAATCATATACGATAATTTAATAGTTTTTACCTTACTTCAAGTGTGTAATTTATTTATTTTTAAGGCTTAACAATCTAAATTGTCCAATATATGAATTAAAAAAAAATGTAAACAAATATTGAATAGACATGACCGCAAAGAGCCTCAAATCTGCATAACACTTGGAATCAAACTGTGCAGATTAGTGGTCTTCTACTGTACGCAGTTTTTCATAAATGTGTTTCGTTCTTAAAATGTGTTATTTTCATCTATCACTGCGGAACAAACGAGAAAACTCATATTCTTGCACATGAGTTGTATATATCTTTATATCTAAATTTCCGTCATTTTTGACGGGCTACCTTTCTAGTTATATATATAAAATCCAAACGGAAATTTCGTTCCGAATGCCTAGATTTCGAGTTCTACTGCATGGATTTTTACGAAACTTATACCGTTAGATAGGTATTGTTTCAGGAAAGGTTTTAAGCTATAACGCATCATTCTACCTAGATTAGTTATAGAATTATGACGGAAAGTTCTGTTATTTTGGACAATAAGGTTTACCATTTTATTTATTGACGAAATTTATCGTTGATAAAAAAAATTGAAACATCTATTACACCTCGAAACATAAACGAAAAAACTGTTACTAATTTTAATTAAAAAAAAAAAAGAAGGAAGAAAAAAAGAAGAAAAAATTCCGTTTTAATGAGTGATAATATTAAAAAACGAAAATATTTGATTTATACATGAAAGGGAATGTTCGTAATGCTTAAAAAATTACTCAATTAAAATATTGCAATTGAAATAAGATTTGGCCCTTTATCTTTTGCGTCAGGTTAAGAAAAATGCATCTGAAAAATTAATAGGATGATATCAAGGAAGTTTTGATAAGTGCATGCTCAGAAATATTTGAAAAAATATCTTCTCATGTGGAATATATAGAAGATTCTTCTCGTGACATGTAATATGTTTATAAAAAAAAATCCGCAGAACCTCGATTTAGCGTTTGTGAAAAAATAATGAAAATTTAATTTTTTTGGCGATTTAATGCTGGTTGGCAAATTTTGAATGATACTTTTTTTATCATAAATAATTTTTAAGTAAAACCTTTTTCTACTCTTTATACGAAGATAGTTAGATTAAGTTTAACTTAAATAAATACATTTTTATTACTACAGTTTTCTCATATAACTTTATATGTGTATATATTAAAATTTTATTATCCTAATTATACGGTTTAAAACAAAATTTCAGTTTATTAATTTTTTTTCAAATTCAAAATTAATGTCCGATTCGGAACATTGGAAATTTGACTTCGATATTGTTAGTATCAGAAATAAGAAATGAAGGTTATTGTTGCCATGGAAACAAGTATTTAATATAAAATGTTTAATGTTAGCATTTTTAATTAGCCAGCTACTTTTAAAACAAACTTAAAACGGTACTACTTGATTATACCGTCGACAAAATAACTATCGCCAAACTATAACATTAAATGCCAATAATAGCTAATCGTTAATTTTACATTCACTTGACATTAAACACGGTACACATGTTTGTTGCGTCATCAAGTGATTTTTAATTTCACTTCTATTTGTAATTTGATTAATGTTTAAAAATTTATTTATTTTTTCGTTATTTAAAATAAAAATTTTGTCAATTTGTATAATTTGGCGAGTAGTTTGGCAGTTTATATAATTTGGCGAATAGTTTGGCAATTTATATAATTTGGCGAAATTGGTTGAATGAATAATCAAATAGTACCCTTAAAACATTTCCAGCCGGTGAAGCCATGTAAAATTAAATAACTACTGCAACACGCTATTTTTTAAATTATACACGCTTAAAGATAAAAAATAATACGCTAAACCTTCGTTTAAGTTTAAATTCATTGAGTTTTAGGCATTTAAACACTTATTTAACAAGCAATTTTCAAATGCATTTAAATATCTTGCATTTGGGATGGAAATCTGTTGGCTAGCAAAATAGCGTGGAACGTTCGTCTTTTTTGCGCCAAATACTCGAATATATCTAGATTTTTTTTCAGATTTTTACTGAGATTCCGCCGCCAAATTTGACTGATGTTTTACTACATACATAAGTAGTTTTAAAAGCATTTTTCTTTTCAAAATAATTTGAGTATGCTCTTCAAGGAGACCTTCTGTGTGGTAACAATTTTGTTTTTGATTTGTTCTTTTTTATTTCTAACTCTTCCATCATGTGACTTACAGACGAAACTAGCAGATGTAATTGTAAAAATGGTCGTACTTATGATTTGCATGTTATATGTTTATTTGTGATTCTTGAGTTCACTTTTGTCGCCAAACAATTTGATTTTAAGCCAAAAAGACGTAAGCGTGAATTGGGTTCAAGCGATGTTTACAATAAAGGTGATTGTGCAAGTATACGAAAGCATTTTTTGAGTATTTTTTTAAATTCAAATGTACAATATATAAATAGCAATTAATATTTTAAAAATGGAGTTAAATATTTTAATTTTAGTATAAATGTCTCCCACACACGTGCATACATATTGTAAGATAATTTAATTTTAGACATTTAAAAAATTTCTCATCATACTTTACTGCGAAAGCATGTCGGTTTGTTTTCCCCAAATTTGTGACTTTTATAACCTCGAAGCCAGATTAGCTAATATTGTCCATTCTTTTTTTAGTAAAAAACATATCGCCAATTCCTATTATACAAACGTTCAATGTTTGCAATGTTAGGTAGTAAAGATTATTCTTAAGAAAATGTAAGCAATTATGCGTTATTTCTATCACGAAAAAAGACATTTTGCAATAAAAATTGCTTTCTGAAATCACTTTTCAATATTCCATTCCATTCGTCATTTCTTTTTTTTTTTTTTTTTTTTCATATCTTCCCTTCTTTTAGAAATGTTATAAAAAGATATTGGATGAATCTTCCATAATCAGCCACCTTACAATTGGCGAATTTACTGTATAGTGTTGGAAGATTCGTTTATATTTGAAAGGAACCGTGGACAGTAAATCCGATTTTAGAAGATTACGCGAAATTTGTACTTTTAGTAATTAGCGATTAGTAAATTTATGTTTTTTTAGTATGGAGCAAACGGACAAAAGAAGATTTACTAATAGAAATTTTTCATGTACAGTTATTTTACTATCATTAAAAAAGCATTAATTTGAATGTACAAAAAAGTTTTTCAAATGCCAAAGGTGGCCAATGGAATAATATTTGTTCATTTAGCCTAGGTTTTTTTTTAAAAAGTACCTCAAATTCAATTAAAATTTCAATCATTATAAAATTTTGGCTGATGCACAGCCCGAGCAGCTGATCATAGTCACAAATTAACGTTTTTAGTTTTATTTAGGCAACAAACTGATGAATAATGACGTCTTGAAAATAAAAGCATGCTTATTTCTCCGTCTTATTACGCTCATTAGAGAAATGCGAAAAAAATCCTGGATTTGCCAAAAAGATCACAATTAAAAATTTTACATAACTAACTTTGTTTATCATTTGCAAGGAGTTTTGATAGTGAAAGATCTAAAATTCAATCAACAGCAATTTGACATTATTTAATGGAATGTAGTTCGGAACGTAATTAACTCTGTTTTGTAGCTAACTCTGGTACATTTTTAGCCATACCGTTACGAACATTTCTAACGTTGCACATCAATCATGGTTGTGGATCCGATTACGGATGATTGGGAAGATTTTATTGAATGAAAACTAGAGGTTTAGTTTTCTATTTGAATTAGTTATCGAGGTTATTTTCTTAGGTTAATAGTTGCATGATTAAAACTGGTATGTAAAAAGAAACGGCAGTTAAAATGACATTATTTTAATTTTATTCACACAATTCCGCTTTAAATATCCACTTTTACATGATTCACATATTTTAAAATATAAAAATTAAATACTGTTTTGATTGTATTTACTCTACTGGAAATCGAAGATAAGAAGCTGTAGAGAAAACCTGGCAAAAGAAGATGTATAATACCAAATATAATGTAATGTAGAGAGAGATTGTATTTATGTTATCAGATCCGTACAAAGTACCAAGCTGAGAAGCCCGGAGTAAAAGAACTAACAAACGAAAGTGAATAACCCGAACATTCTTTAAGTTAAATGGTCAATCTCTGCAGTCAATGTAATTCTCTCTTTTTTAGTAGTGTGGTGATATGATCGTAATAACCGCATTTCCCTCCCAAACTCTACATGTGTACTAAAGAGTTGCTTCTGAATTGCCCGTATTTCCTCTAACGCATCAGATAATATAATAGCGCAATTGCGTCCGATGCTTATTCAGAAAATGCGGAAGGACCTTCCAGGTGAATGTCCATATTAATTTAAAATACAGGGTCGGATTTAACATTTCGTTTGAATGAAGGTTTATTTGAAAAATGGTCCAGCGCAGCGGGCTCAGCCTGCTAGTCTAGAAATAAAACGCAGAGACGATTGAGAGAGTGCTTTAAAAAATCTTGCTCAGAGCGAGTGAAACAGCCTCTGACTTTATTAAATAGGAGCAAAAATCAGTTTAATAATTTTAAACTTTTTACTGGACCACTGAGATAACACTTAACAGAACTAGAATCAGAAGGAAAAAAATTATATGATTAACCCTTTAATTATGGTCATGTATAGGTTTGAAAATGCGCAGGATTAGTGTGATCTTTTAATTTAACTACCACTGCTTTTAATAGTAATATTTGACTTATTTAATGTCAGAAATTTTACGTTTTATACTATTCTGAAATAGTGATACTAAAACCTACAAATGGAATGAATCTTTCTTCGAGGATGTTGAGGGCGACGTATTCAAAGGGCTAATAAATAATTTATTTGAGATAAAATTTTAAAACATAATTAATTTTTCAACAAATTGTAATTAGTTTTAATATGGTTAAATTAAGAGTTTTTTTTTTCTTTAAATATTTTTTCCTTGCCTTAAATCTTTTGCGCCGTTAATATCCTAACGCCTGCGTGCACCAAACGCACGACACACTGGTACGCGCGGCCCTTCCTGTTTGTAATACTGGAATAGAAGTTATGGTAAGACAAAGCTGGAATAAACTAGAAGTGATTTTTTTTTTTTAAAAACAATGTCTTTAAATAATTCAGAAGAATATATCTGAAAAAAAAAACTAATTTTTTTCAAGTTTTGTAATGAATTTCGTTGCGTATAATTTTTCTTAAATAACATTTTTCTAAAGTTACTTAAATGTAAATCAAAAGCTACTACAATTCTTTCTTTTTATTTATTTTTTCCTTTGCGCTGTAGAATCATAGTTTATTAAACAAAGATTGATCCGATGTTTTGTTAATCTCTTTTTTGAAAAGACTTGATCTTATAGGGGACACTTTTTAAGCAAACAGGATGTTAAACTATTGTATTTTTAAAGAGAAAAGAAAAGACTGCATTAAGAATTGCACAGAATTGCATACTTTGTTGCATATCAGGCGTGAGCCAGAATTAATATGTTCGACAGTCAAGCACGGTCTGCCCGACGGGAGCAGCGGCTACAATTGATTACATTATTTATGTATAATGTTTATACAGGGTGTATCTCAATTAATGTACAGAGCTGTGAAGGGGGGGTGAAAAATAGAAAAAAAAATACAGAGCTATGAAGCTAGAGGGATAACGTAGTAATAAACAACAATTAATAAAGCTAAAATGTGTTGAAAAAATGAATGAAGAATATAGGTAATAGCTTAAAATAAAGATTCAGTAAATATAGAAGAAAGTTTTAATTACATTTTTTTTAAAACATGAAAGGGTAAATTATAAATTAATATTCAGTTGGGATTAGTTTAAGAGAGTATAATATAGTCCTGTATGTATTAGATGCCAATATGTGAAATAGTTTATTATATATGACTGTGTTAAACGTATAAAACCCAAGTTTTTTGTAAATTGATTCGTTTTTTCTGTATGGTCTCGACAGGTAAATTCTGGGGAATGTTGTATGCGTACAAACAGTTTTAACCCTGTATAGCATGTCATAAGCCACGCAGCCTGTCTCCATGTTTAGTTTGTTATTTTGTCTTGTTTCTTACTTCGGTTGATTTTGTTCAAGTTTAAGTTGGTTATGTTGTGTTTCTTTGAGTTAGTTCATTTCGTTTAAATATTTTATTGTATGGTTTAGTTCAGTGTTTCCCAACCTTTTATTGCCCATGCCCCACCGAAGCATCTGAAAAATCACGACCCCCCCCCCTCCCTACTAACACACATATTCTGTAACCTATACCTCTTATTATTTGAAAATCGAATTGTATTCATCTGAAGGAAACCTAACAGAGTTTTAACGATAATTATTCATTTCACATTTCTTAAGTTATCATAGAGCTGAATTTTCTTCCACAAATGCGTTTTTAGTGTAATTTTACAAAAGGAATGAAGGCTAGAAATCTTCACTTTTATGCCAAAATTGATTTGTTGTGCCTTCCCAACTTACCTGAATGTTTAACAAAAGTGTTGTATGCCTGTATTTTTATTGTCCCAAAATGACTAAAGAGATTCTCATATTTAGTATTAAAACTGAAAATGATGACACATTTTACATTGAATTTTAGCAACTTATTGAGAGTTTTTGTAAAATCTTTGGAGACCAAATTTCCTTTCTATGGATAACAAAGTACACAAGAAGCATTTCAAGATGCACACCTTTATCAAGTTCAAATAGCTGTTATTCCCCATCAAAACACATTTATCTTTTTCCATCCCCAATTATCGTTAATTAACTGCCATGTACTATCGCATTTTCAAATTTAAATTGTACATGTTATACATTCATTTACCAGGTAGGAGGCCTGCACTACAGCCATAGTTATTTACAATTTATCCATTTCCTTATTTAATGCTATTAAAAATTTAGAAACTTTATAAAGTTGTTAGTACCACATTTAGTTATTTCAAATATTATTTAGGTTAAATGTGTTAAAGACAATAACATTCATAGGGATACTCTTAAGTAGTATTCTTGTAGTGTAGAAGTTTCTTTATGTTACATACAGCAGAATGAATGGATAAAAATAGATCATTCGATAAATAATTGAGAAAAATTGTAAAATATATTAGTAACCAGAAAAGTTATAGAAATTTTTAAAAATAAGAAAAAGGGAAGAAAGTGATGCTAAAATATTTTTAAAAAATTTCATATAATTATTCTGGCATTGATTCCATTTTAACATTTTGATTGTAAGCTTTTTTAAAATTCAACAAAAAATCTTTTTTTAAAAAAAGGAGAGCGAATGGATGAGTTACAAATTTGAAATTGCCCCCCTAAAGATTCAAATGTCCCCCCGGTGGGGCGTGCGCCCCACGTTGGGAACCACTGGTTTAGTTAATATTTTACTTCATTTAAAGTTTACATAATGTGGTAATGTTTGAGATTACGTTAGGAATTTTTTAACTATATATATATACATAAACTGTTATTTTCCTATTAATAATGTTCATATATCAAACACCTTTAAATATCCGAATACAATTGGTAGAAAGATTTTTAACTACAATACATTTTCAAAAAATACATCTGCTGCAAGTAATTTTCCGTGTAAATGCAATGACCCCAATCTTAAAAAATATATAAACAATGATCATGGACATATAATCACTGGAAATCTTAATATTGTTAATGATTTTAAATTGAAAAAACTAATGGGTTTTGGTACTAAATATAGACTTCATATAAATTTACTGTTAAATCTATTATCAAACAATTTACATATGATATAGATATTTTTATATATAAAATTTCAATCTATTACAATAAACCTATTGCATATTTTAATCAATGGAAAATATTAGTAATTGAAAAATTAACTGTGACTTTAAAAAAATAATATTTCTGATTTGGTTTCTATTAGCACAAAGCATTTTTTTCAACAAATTACTAAATTACAAAAAAACTACGTTATTACATATGTAGACAAATCTCCTAATAATTATGCAATCATATGTAAATCTTATTATCACCAACTTCTTACAACCTGTATTTCTTCTAATAAATCTTTTCAAAAAACTAATGAAAATGTAATCGTAAATAATCGTAAAATTCAAAGTTATTATAAACTATTAAATATTCTATCTACTAACTTTAATTATCCTTATTTAGTTCTTATTCCCAAATTTCATAAAACTTCAATTAAATTTAGAACTGTAACTATTGGTTGCAATGCATATAATAATAAAGACAATAAACTTCTATTAAAAATTCTTAATCAATTATATACAGGGTGATTCATAAATATCGAAACAATAGGCTATCTCCTTAAATATTGCCCCTAGGCACATACTTCCAATTGCAAATTTTCATAAAAAAAAGTGCAAAATTTGGTGAGATAAGTTTCAACTCCATGGGGGGTCTAAATGAGAAAATACAAAAATTAAATTTTTTATACGGCCCCCGTAGAGTAAAATTGCAAATTAGGAAAATTTTCCTTACCCATTCTTGAATTAAATACAAAAAAATTGATCTAGATATCTTTAAAATTCGCAGAGATATCAAAATCTAAATTTCGTGACTTACACCATTTATCCATGCCTGTGAGCGACAAGTTTTTGGCTCATTTTGAATGCAAGATAGGGATCAGCCACAAATTGTAGATTATTAAAAGTCGATATAATACAGTGCCTCTCCTTTGGACATAAAATAGGCAGCGTATCATGGAAGACGGTAGTATTTCGAGTGACGCAGCCTTAAGCCTAAAATCGTATCGTATCGTATCGTTAAAATCGTATCGTATCGTATCATAGAATTCGTAGATGGCGGAACTCATATATACAGCTAACTCGACATCAAAGAAAACGCGAAAAGCCGCCTTTTAATAACTCAGCAGATATATGTCTTATTGTTCTGAATTTTCTAGAACAGTCTTATATCTGCAGTCTAATCGTATACTGAAATTTTTGCATTTCTACGTGCAGTATATTTTGAGATCTAAATAGCCATTTTTAAAGTGAAAACGTTGGTATAATATCGAGGAAGTTCCTAATTTGAAAATCTCGAAAACGGTTCTAACGATTATTTTTAAATTGATACATAATATAAATGTGATTAAGGCGAGGTGAATAACACTTTTCTTTTTTCTGGGAAAATTCTCGTTCGTTAAATACTTCGATTTTTTTTTCTCTCGAAAATGACACGGGCGATTTTTAAAAAATCAAATAAATATGTTTCAGATGAACCAAATAACAATTTACTTGTTTCCAGCAAGACTCTTGTTCGTTTTATAATGCGCATGAAAAATCGGACTATATTTCTTCGCCATTCTATGGAAATTTCACCGAAAATGCATGACACTGTTATCATACACATGCTTTCTTTTTAACCACTTTTGGGGAGAAAAATTTTGTCTTCCCACTGGCTGAGTGGCTAAGGACCATCGTTTACTGATCTTAAGATAGGCAGTTCGATACTCCCTAGTACGTGTTTTCACATGTGAATGTTTTTTTTTTTTTTTTTAAAGTCTGCTAGTTGACCATTATTCTCAGTTCCTTTGTAATTTTTTTAATTGCTATTAAGTTAAATAAAATTACAATTATAATGACGCCAATTTGATGATGATTATTTCTTGGCAATTTTTCAACAATAAAAATATTACCATAAATTTTATAAATATATTTAATTTCAATCACTTTACAAAAAATATACATTAATAATTATTATTTGAATATAAATCACACGATCAGAAACGTAAAAAATAATTCATTTCAGCTCTTCTTTTTATAATATCATTTTTTATTATTATGACGGTCAATCAATATATAATCACTGACATCCATAATATTATTATTATTATAATTATTATTTTCCTTGCATAAAAGCTATTGTGATGTAATAATTCTTTTATAATAAATAATTTAGTTGAAATGTTTTATTTATAAATATCAATGAAGTTTGATAACCCCGAGACAATTCTTTGCAATATTTACAGTTTACATAATAAGCATATCAGAATTCTGGTGTCGCCATCTTTTGACGCAATTGCGTAGTATTACAGAGAAATGTTTGATAAAAATGTTGAAGTAGACAGTTTTTAAATCGAAGAATTATTTTAAGAGATATTTAATGTTAAATCTGGATAAAATTGTCTCATTAAAAAAGTCTCATAGGAAAAAAAAATATACATGGGAATTTAATCATTTTCATTCAATTTAATCATTCAGTAGAAACTCGAAGTTTGCAGAGTGCATTTATTATTCTTAACTTGCCTAATTTTTTGACGGTTTATTTCAATTTTAAATTAAAATTTTCAGAATTTCCAGAAATATTTTTTACATATTTTAGAAAAGGTTCTTTTAAATTGTTGCCAGATGTTAAAACAGCGCAAAGAATAATATATCCTTTAAATTAAAAATTTATTCACACGTGACTATTATAAACAGAAAAAAATCCTTTTAAATTAGAATTAAATGATAACGTGTTAAAAGCAGGAAAATATTAAACATTACGTCATAAAAATTGTTTTGACACATGCTTACTTAAAATGAAAGAAAATTATAAAATAATCAATTATTTTCAAACTAGAATTAAATGATTACGCATTAAAAGAAGGAAAACATTGAAAATTACGTCATAAAAATTATATTTACACGTGAATATTAAAAGAAAAAGAAAAATTTTTAAATAATAAATTCATTGATATGTGTTAAAAGTCGTAAATGGAGGAAATTACGTCATATTGGCCAAAGTGGCCAAAACAGTTTACAAAACACATTGCAAAACATATTGCAAAATAGTGTAAATTAAAAAATATATTTATATGAGAGATTTATTTCAAATTTCGAGATGATATTTTTAACTATAGTTGCTAATTTTAAGGTAGCGCAAATAATAATATTATCTTTCTAATAATAAAAATATTTTCAGTTGAATGTTACAAAGAGAAAGGAAAGTTTGGTGAAAATTATGTCAGATTTAAAACGTTACATTTAAAATCTCTTATTTAAAATCATTTTCTTATAGCGTTTTTAAAAAATACCATAAAGCAAAGACTCTGTTGACTTAGTTCCTTTTATATTTGGTAATTTTCAAATGTTTAACTAATCTTATTTAATCAAGCAGGGAAACAGCAACTAACATCAGCTGATTCGGTTTTGAAATCCCTCAGTAAAAGGGAAACCCGTTTACAGTAAGATCGCCATTGATTTTTTAATTATACAGAGCAGCCTCGATTATCCGAGCTAATTGGGACTGTTAGTAAATCGGAATCGGAAATCTCGGTTAATAGAAACTGTGTGTAAAAACTCGCCGTGCTTGCGAATTTAACATCTCTTTTAAAAAAATATATAGAACGTTTTTTAAATAATAAAAGTAAATATATGTAAAGTTCTGTTTCACAGCTTAACAAATTTAAAAAGAAAATCAACTACCAGTAGTAAATTTTAAAATGCAAATTGAAAAATTTACGAAAGTTCACACAGCCACTGGAAACAAAGCATTGTTCGCTATTGACTTCTCAGGGTCCAATGTTTCTTTGGAGTTGAGGGCTTTTGGGGGCAGAAGGGCCTGTATAGCACGGACAGTGAGCTAAAGAGTGTGGTTATTTTTAAGGCTCATTCAAAAGGAAAAAAAAATCAGACTTTGTTATCGGCTCGGTTAACAGAAACCTCGATTAATCGAAGCTCGGTTAATCCAGGTTCTACTATAATTCAATCTTCCGTAATCTTTTTAAAGCAGATCAAATTAATGGACTTTAGCACAAAGTCACATAGCTGATAACTGCCATGCTTGTTGGCCACCTTTTTTTCAAAAAGTTTGCTTCACCTTATTCAATTAATGAGATATCTCCGATAAAATAAGTCACATTTTCCCGTTCTAAAATACTGGTATCCAAAAATTGTAGCATGTAACTGACACTACAAGTACTCATGGAACTAGACTATTTTAAGTCTGATTTTTATTATAGACTATATAAAATTATTAAAAATATATATTATGATAGGAACTAGCGGGCTTCGTCCGCTATTTACGTTACGGATATAAAAATCATGTTTTTTTTTAGGGAAAAAGAAATAAAAACCTATTTGACGATAGGTTTATAAAGACACATTTTGTATTTGTTATATTTCCGGGGATGAGGAGGTGGGGGGGGGGGCTATTTTGATTAAATATCGCAATTAGTCTACATGGCAGATATAATTATGATAGACACTAGCGGGCTTCGCCCCTCTATGGTGCCTTATGGGTCCAGCTTCCATAACTCAGAAACTACCTTTCGGACATCAATGCAACAGATTCCAAACGTTATAATTAACTTAATAATTACCCTATATAGCATTAAAGTAAATTTATGAGTACTGCATACTATTTTTTTATCGTAATTTCTGAAGAGAAAAAATTATTTCGGTTCCAATCTTAGGTACTGGTCTGAAAAATTTTGAAAAAGGGGGGAAGGAGGGGACATGAGACTGCTGTTTGTCAAACAACACAACGGGATCTGGCTTATTCAACTTGGTTTTTGATGACTTCAATTGGAAGGTGGTTTGTTTAAAAGAGTGCGTTCCCTGCCCCATGAAAATTGGAACTATTGGTGCTACATCTATGTAAGGATTTAATAATTATAAATTAACATTTTGGATTTATTAATTTAAGGATAAAGTGTTTTTAAAGGAATATCAAATGAAACCCTCTGTGCGATCTGCGATTATACTTACCCAGTTGTTTTTATATACAAACTGCTATAAGGAAAATTGTAATAAAATAGTAAAAATTAAATCTGCATTAAATTCCATAAGTATCTTTTTTTTAATCATTTTATCACTAACCTAAAAAAAGTAATGATATCAATGCAAAAACCCTTGACGGGTTAAAAGTTTCTGACGCAGCACTTTATCTTATGCTCTAAGAATTTTAAATATGGAACTTAAAAATACTGATATCAAATTTTGAGTGACGTTATGCTATTTCTTAAAAAATATATTTGTATTTATTTCACCATTTTATTTTTGTTTTATTTATAATCGCATGTGCAAAAGTTATGTTCAACATGAAAAGCTGCATAAAATTTTATTCGCTGTTGCTTTATTATTTACATCTCTCATAAATTCAAAATATGTGTTTTAAAAGATATGATATAAAATTTAAGTGACGCCTTGATGTGACTTTAAAAGGTTTGTTTTTTAAAATTCAATTTAAATTATTTTTGACTTGGTTAAAATATTTTTTTTACATCTACACAATACTTTTAATTTTCCAATTCACTGTTAAATATATCACTTTCATTGAATCTATACTATGCATTGAAATGTATTTATTTCAATAAATTGATTTATCTTTTGTGTCACGCTATTCAAAATTGTGAGTAAGATTTATGTAAATGGTTTCTTTGCGTCATTTTGTCCAAACTACATGAAATGTATGAAAAAGGATAGTTTGACGCAAATAAACCATTTACAGAAATCTTACTCACAATTTTGAATAGCGTGACACAAAAGATAAATCAATTTATTGAAATAAATACATTTCAATGCATAGTATAGATTCAATGAAAGTGATATATTTAACAGTGAATTGGAAAATTAAAAGTATTGTGTAGATGTAAAAAAAATATTTTAACCAAGTCAAAAATAATTTAAATTGAATTTTAAAAAACAAACCTTTTAAAGTCACATCAAGGCGTCACTTAAATTTTATATCATATCTTTTAAAACACATATTTTGAATTTATGAGAGATGTAAATAATAAAGCAACAGCGAATAAAATTTTATGCAGCTTTTCTGTTGAACATAACTTTTGCACATGCGATTATAAATAAAACAAAAATAAAATGGTGAAATAAATACAACTATATTTTTTAAGAAATAGCATAACGTCACTCAAAATTTGATATCAGTATTTTTAAGTTCCATATTTAAAATTCTTAGAGCATAAGATAAAGTGCTGCGTCAGAAACTTTTAACCCGTCAAGGGTTTTTGCATTGATATAGATTTTACGTTAAACCTGTTTTCAAAGTATGCTGGTGGTTTGCACTAGAGGTCTGCACGGGTAGAAATATCTAGGTCCGGTCCCGAGCCAACCCATAGGAAAAAAAGTTCGGCCCTGCCTGGAAAAAGTTCAAATCGTAGCCTGGCCCGACCTGACTGAATTTCAACATAGTTTTTTACATCGATATGGTTAAAAGTTGTTTCGTATGGAGGAGTTCTGCCAAAAATACTTATTATATCTTTTCTTTTTTCATGTTTATAATTATTATTTTTAAAGAAGCGCCAAAAGCTGTGATTATTTGTTTTATTAATGAATCTCTATTTATATGTAAATGATTCACTTCTCCTTTAATATCGTTAATCCATATTCCATGTGTTGGAGACAATGAAAAATGCTATAAAGTAAGATTTTTTAAGATGGAATCACATAGGAAAGAAAAAAAAAAAAGCGTTATAAACAAGTTCCCTTCTTCGGAGTTGTAAATGTAGTCTATTTTTTCTCATTTATTATTATATTCATTGTTCATGGATCAACAGATTTTTCCGTTTCAGAAAGGATTCCGTCATAGGCAATTTTTTTTTCACTAGTTTTACTGTATTTTAATTTTTTTGGCCTTAAAATCTACTATCCTTTAAAAATATGAATTTTAAAACTTTATTGTAAAATAATGGCCATTTAAAAATATATGCATTTGTTGTAAAAGTTTTTGGGCTGAGCAAAATTTTAGTTATTTTTGCACGGATTAGGTCAGTCAGAAATAATGATTTTAATACGGATTGTCTCGAGACCAGAACTGAAAACTTCGCCCAGGGGCGACCTAGGAATAAGGAAGCAGCCCCGGTTCGGTATAACCAGTGGCCGAGAGGTTCTGCTCTCATGCTGGGTTCGAACCCAATCGCGCCCTTCGGCCCAATCGTTCGAAGTTTTCAGTGGTTTTCTTCGAACCTTGGATATCCTTGCGTAAATACGGGTTAAGTTCCCTTAGAAAGACCTCCACGGAAGGCACCCCCCCCCCCTTTTCGGGCCCACATCCCTCGTATAGATAATTGGCCATCATAAATCACACAAACACCCGGTTCGGTATGAAAACATACGTTAGGCACGGCCTGGCCGAGTCTTCAGAAAAAAGTTGCCAATCCCGGCTCTGGCCCGGCTCCAGTATAGACATTTAATTAGGAGCCAATCAATGTTTAAAACTTTAAATGCATTTTCTGCATGATGTTTTTTTTAATCGCAAATTAAAAAGGTGTAAACTTGGAACATGTCTTTTTTGATTATTTTAGATTAATTTTGTTTCGGCAAATTGAAAAAAAAATTACCTTTGAAAACATGATGTTTTAAAAAATAAGTTATATAATTTTTTTAAACAAATATTTTTAATATTTTTAAAATTAAATAAAAAAAATCCTGAAAGAAAACTAAAATTATACTTCCTCTTTAATTAAATGAAAAAAATTTTAAATCCGATGAATAATGTTTCGAGTTATAAAGATTTTAAATTAAATCCGCTTAAAAAACACTAAATATTTATATTTTTAAAAAACTTTGTGTGAAATATTAGGATGTGATTTTGTTTGCAAATTATATGGTTAACCATCACAAAAAGAAAAAGAAAAAAAATCAAAGTTCTAGCTCAAAAATATATTTTTTACACGTTTCCTAGAACTCTTAAACTAACATTGTTTCTTCGATTGCACGCATTTCAATTTGTATCTAATCCCTTAAAACCTGATGAATTATTTAAACGGCCATAACTCTGCGAGTTTTTCAGATATGAAGATGCAATTTTTTGTGCTTAATTCAGGAATGGATAAGGAAGGTTCTCCTGATTGGAATTTTTACACTACGGGGGCCGTATAAAAATTTAATTTTCGTATTTTTTCAAATAGACCCCCTATTATGTTGCAACTTATGTCATTAAATTTTGCACCTTTTTTTATGAAACTTTTCAATTGGAAGTATGGGTCTAGGGGCAATATTTAAGAAAATAGCCCATTGTTTCGATATTTATGAATCACCCTGTATACTTACTACAAACAATGATAATACACATTGTATAAAATATAGCTATCAACTGGTAAATATTTTAAAAAATCTTCATTGTGTATATAATATAACGACATATGACTTCAAAGATCTTTTTGATAATATAGACTTATTAGATTTACATAATATTATAAATGCATTATTTAAAAAGAATTATAAAAAGCTGGAATTACCATCTAATATTGATATCGCTTATTTTAAATCATTAACAAACTTCATTATCTATAATAATTATATATTGCAAGATAACACATTATATTTACAGCATGTCGGTATACCATAGGGTCAATCCATTTCAAGTGGTCCAGAAAATCATTAAATCGTTGCTCGACCATTTTTAAAAAATCTGAAATTTTTTGTACAACAACCCTAACATGAAGGAAGTTCAAAATGACTATTATTTTAATTTTATTAATTTTTGTTTGTACTTGTTGGTTTAAAAGCCACAATTTTGATCTCTCTCAAAATTTTATTTGTAGGAACCAAGCCTTGTCATTTCTTGATAACTTGATTGAAGATCTTTGGCCCTGCTGGCTCATAGAAATGAACTTTGAAATCACTATGTGCAAGTCTCAGTTCATTAATAATTTCTAGCTTACTTCTTATGCAAAAAATGTCATTTTCTGCAGTATAAATTTTGAAAGGGCTTTGGATATCTTTATTTTCTAAAAATTACTTGAGGCTGATGCATGGTAACATCGTAAAATGTTTCATTTACAGGAATATACTTATGGTAGGAACAAGTTTCAGGGATTGGCAAGCAGCACTAAAATTGTGGTTTTTAAACCAGCAAGCAGGAATGTGTTTTGACACATTTGATCATGTCTCAACAAGTATGCCAACATTAACAGCTTTTCTCTTTCCCTATTCTGTTTTTGTCTCAAGTCTTGTATAAAAATATTTGTTTTCTTTATATAAAAGTGCTGAGGTTTCTTTTGGTTACTAAAATTACAACAAAAGTTACTGAAACCATACAAAATGTAGGCCTGAGAAATAATTATTTTTAAAATTAATTGCTAAGCTTTGCAAAAGGGCTTTATTTTCTGTTACTATTAATTAAAGATAATCAAAAAAATAAATTTAAATGACACTCTGAGATAAATACTTAGCTGTGACTACAGCAAAACAATAGTTTGGCAGTATTCTTTTGACATGTTGCCCTTGCCATATCTCAGCTTGTAGTCAAATCTCCATCCTGAAATTTCTTGTGCATAGAACTACCATACAATACTCCCAGAAACCAGAACTTCAGATTTTTATCTCGTGCCCCACCAGAGATATCTAAGCCTAAAAAGTGCGATTTTTGACATTTTTGAAAAATTTGGGTTTTTTTTTTTTTTCCGAAGAGAAACCAAGTCCCAGATCTGGAACTTGGCGTGTGAGTACAAGTACTTTCGGGCCTATTTGTAAAAAAAATTATGTCATGTTCACAGATTTCCTTGCTAGAAAAATTTCCTTTTGTAAACGGACAAATTTTTGAAAAAAACTGAAATTTTATGTTTAAATTTCACCAATAAGGATTTATTTTCGGAAACTACTCTATTACCAAATTTTTAGCCCAATGTATTCTGTACAAATTGCTTCAATCCTCACTTGATATAATAATAAGCTACAGCTTAAATGTTTATTTCTTCCATTGCCCAATTAACCACTCCATGAAAAAAATGAAACAAATATATAATTAATAAATATGTAAGACCCGGACAGAACAATGTCATGCACAATAGAAATAAAAATGAAACATGTGAGTTAAAAATCTACTCAGCAATAGAATCATACAACATTTTAAAATACCATATTGAACCGTAATCATGCTTACCCTCAATCACAGTAAAAATCCCGCTATATTAATGGGTTACAGTTAAAAGCGAATTCTGACAATTCAAAATCATCACACCAAGTATATAATATTATTAATAATATAACTATAATAATTATAAATTATTATCGTAATTGATCTAAACATTATAAATTATTTTATATGCTAATTAAAGGATCCCAGAGTATATACATTACAAAATAGGACTGAAAAAATACATTTATTAATTTGAGTGGTAAGAATGACAACAATTTTATAAGTGAGCAACACAAAAAATGTGAATAATTTTATAATGCTGCCCTCTACTGATGATTTTACATGTTATAAACTAATTTAAAATAATACTTAAGCATAAATATAATTAGTGCTACCATCTGTCTGAGATTATTGAAATTAAGTAGGGAGAATTTAAATGCTAGTTTCCATATCATAAATCCAGATTATTCTTAATTGTTAAAAAGAACCAAACAGCACAACATGTATAATTCTAAACCAGCTAATTAGAATATTGATAACAGATAATTGGCATCTATCATGTAATGTTTTCATAACTGTTTTTAAATTATAATGCAGAAGAAATTAAGTAAATAAATAATAATATTAGAAAAGTAAGTAAAAAATATAGAAATACTACACTACCCGTCCACTGATAAATTTAATTTTTAATTTTTTAATTCTTTTTTCTTTTCTTTCCTTTCCTTTTCTTTTTTTTTTCGGGGGGGGGGGGGGCGATACTACTAAATATAACATCTATACATTATTATATGTATCATATACCACTAGTCCACTTAGAGTCCACTATTTATAAATTATAATATATAGAAGTAAATTAATTTAATTTAAAATGGTTTAATGCATTATTAAGGAATACTTATTCATCCCAACCAACATAAACTTTGAAACTAATTATTACAATATACCTTTCCATTTTTTTTATGTTTTTATTAAATCAACATTTGCTTATAAATTATCGAGACAACACCTCCCTCCTCCATAATTTAACATCTACCCACCCAGCCAACCTATTAAAAAATTTATATATATAATTTGTATTTTTAATTTTTTATGATTATTTTTATAATTTTTTAATTTTTTATGTATTTTTATAATACGCAAAATGTTAATAGTAACATACAATTTACTTCCCTACTATCCATTGTTTAGATCATTAATAAACTAATTGTAGATTAAAGAATATATTAATTTCTTAGAAAAATCATGATTTAATGCATCAAATATTAATTGTTTAATGTTTTTATTAATAAGATGTGAGGAACATAAACTCTTGATTCTATACAAATGATTAAGGACTATATTACGGTAAACTGAAATATGTAGACATGATTTAAAATGAGAAATGTATTAACTTTGAATTGAAAATCTTTAGTTTGTCATAAAGATCAGTTATTGTTTTGCTTTCTGTGATTTTAATTTTTAGATCTAAAAAGTTAATAGTATTGTTTGTCAAAAGGTTTTCTGTCAGTTCTAAATTAGTTGGATAATCTACAGGAAATTGTGAAATATTTGATTGGTTAGTGTCAATTCAAATTATGTCATCAATGTAACGATACATAAGAATACTGTCATTACAGATATTACACGTTCATATTGATATAAATATATCTGACAACAGACTGCACGTACATCCGTCTTGGGGGATTCCGACAATTTGTATATAAATAATATTATCTTGTAAAATGTAGTTATTATATATTTATCAAATTAGTTAAAGTACGGAAATATTTTGTATCCATATATGTAGGAACAGTTAATTGATCTTTGTATGGTTTAAATAATGTATTAATTATATTATGCAGGTCTAGAAGATTTATATTATTAAAAAGATCTTTGAAATCATATGTCCGTATATTTTTCACACATTATGGTTTTTAGTATACTAACCAGTGGATAACTACCCAGCAAACACAGAGCTATCGGTAAGCAATCGGCGATATTAGCACGATACCGATTGAGGCTACCGGTTCCGTACCTTTTTTGATAGGCCGCGCGAATGCGGCCCGATTCATGAGGCACGCAACCGTTCTGGTATCGGCAGACCACTATGCCGACAGCACGCCGATACCTATCCATACGAATGACGGCCGCAGCCCAACACCAGCATGAATTGAAAAAAAAATCTTTTAATGGCGTCATCTATGAGCCATCGCGGAATTTATATTTTAAACGAACGTATTTCGGCGTTGGAAGAAGTTGGGCTCACTCCGACGACCCCAAAGGCAGAAGGTGAAAGCCTTAACCACTTATCAACTGAGACTTGCAGAGGTGAGGATTCTATAAGCTAATAAGCGGAAGACACTTCGATAAGTGATAGTTTCTCGTTGAAGGTCTCGTGGAATTTTGAAGTGTTTTTATTTTATTTTTTATTTATTTATTTATTTGTAATTGTCTTAAACGCGTTTATTTAAAAGTTAATTTAATATTTAAATGAATGAAATAAATATCTTAGCGAATTAGTTAAAGCAAACGAATTGGTTTTTGTTATAAATTAAGAATAATTACGTATTAGAAAAATAAAATTATTTTAGATGCTTTGTTTAGTTAATAAAATTTACTTACTAGGAATTTTAATGTAATTGCACGCGTTGCGTTAATTTATAAACGCAATAATATATAACGCGTTGCGTTAATTTTAAAATGAAAAAAATTATTTTAATAAATAATAAGGTGGTAATTAATAACTTTCAATTGGAATGAGAATTCATTTTATGTCATTTGATGATTTAAAGTAAAACATATTTTTAATGATTATGTTGCAATATTAATTTGTTTCTTATCAATATTTTAATTTAAAAATAAAATAAAAATATTAATTTACGTATATTTTTTTTTCTTTTGGAAGATAATTTTTTAAATAGAGGAAATTTCTGAATCTTTCTTATAAATTTAAAAATGCTTAAGTACTAAATAAAATAATTAAATTTTAGAGGTTTTTCTGTTAATGCAATTTTCTCTTTAGGAATTATAATGTAATTAAATGTGTTAATTCAAGATATAGTATATATTTGTAACATAGAAAAACTAATTTAAATTTAAATATAAGTTGGTAATTAATCACTTTTAAGTAGAATTTATTTTATGTCATTTGATAATTAAATGGAGAACATATTTTTATTGATTATGTAGCATTATTAATTCTTTTACTTATCAAATTTTTTTAATCTTAAAATAGAAATAAAATAGAAATATTAATTTATCTTTTTTTTTTTTTTTTTTTTTTTTTTTTTGTAAATAATTTTTTAGAAGTGGGAGATTTCTGAATCTTTCTTTTAAATTCTAATGTTAAGAAGATGGGTAGTTTTTTTTTTCATAGCTTGTAAAATAATTTTAAACACTTTTTAATAATTTAATTTTTAAATAAAATAAGAAACATAGCTATTGCTTTTAAAACGAATATATAATTAGAAAATAAGTTCAATTAACTTATGAAGTTTTCTTTTCTTTCTACGATTAAGTTTATAATGAATAATAATTTTAAGGAGCTATTTAAAAAATTCTTTTGATGATTCAAATAATTGTAAGCCCTTTTTATAATGAATTCAATTACATTTTTTCTAAACAAATTTATATAGGCTATTTTTGACTTTTTCTATTTATCACTGTTAGAATTTTATAGGAAATACATGAAATATACATCTCTTATCAAAACCCGAACTCAAACAAAATTAAGAAAAAGAAAAAAAAAATGTCGGCTAAGACTAAAAATTCCGAATTTGGACCGATGTTGGCAAATCTAATCGGGACAGTGTATCAGAAATCACATATCGGTCCTGCGTCACTTGCCGGTGTAAGTCGCTTGCGATATATAACCATAAGGGTAACGATTACGGTAACCGGCTGTGGAAAAAGCAGATTCTTAAGTTTCAGTTGCCGACATGCTGCCAACAGTTCACCGAAACCACTGTGCCGATGCCGATACTTAATCGACACTGCCGACTGCGGTCCGATCGTGTGCCGAAAGGTATGTGTTTGCTGGGTATTTTTTAGACGTATTATCTATTACTGTTGTAAGTTTATAAATTTGACTAATAATTTTTTAATAAAATAATGTTAGCATAATTTTTATATGTATTACATCCAATTGTAACTGTTCTAAATTTAATTGGTGTCTTATGAAATTTAGGAATAATCACTAAATAAGGATAGTTAAAGTTTGTAGGTACATACCGGGTGTCCCAAAAATGACTGACGGATTTTAAAATTCAATAACTTGCAAACGGTGACAGATATTAAAAAATCTTGCAGGAGTGCTATGTAATATGTCAGGAGTAATGCTGTGGTTCTCAGTTTTATTTACAAATAGCATCGATAGATGGCACTGCAAGCAATAACCGCTAAATCTAGGCTCGCTTTTTCCTACTCTCTCTTCTTCCATGCGAGAAAAAAGGAGATTAAAATGTGTATTGAATGCATCCCGAGGTACCAAAAATCGGGTCTGAACTGAGCGCCTATTCCTCTCAGTGCCATCTATTGTTTGAAATTCGAACTAAAATCAAGAATCACAGTACAAAAACTCCTGACACCATACATAACCCTCCTGCAAGAATTTTTTCAATATCTGTCACAGTTTGGAAGTTATTGAATTTTAAAATCCATCAATCATTTTTGGGACACCATGTATATGGGGCATTCTCACAATCTTTTGATTTTCATGTCCCTGAATAATAATTTTTTATTTAATACACTTTTTTGTGCTTTTTTTTTTTTTTTTTTTTTTTTTTGTTTCATATACATGGGAACATCCCGTTGCATGATTGCACAACAATATTAACGAGATAAATAAGTTTTGGACGATGTTGGGTGGTCCAAACACCTGGAAAATTCCTATACCGTCCCGTGTCTCTGATGCTGATTTTTAAGTTTGGAGCTGTCTGGATAAAATTGTTTCAATAAAAATAATCCGATGTAATTTTTTTCTGAAACTGGAACTATTGTTTTATATAAATAAGTAGCTAAAAATTAGCCTACTCACATTTTTAGAGTTGTTATTATTTTTTAAACTCTGTCCCTAGGTTTTAGATTTTTTACCATCCCTCTTCTAAAATTATACAGAAAATCACTTCAGATGCAGCCACAGAATTTTTTCAAGTTTTTTCTCATGCAGAAGTATGCTAGAGAAATAATGTCTAAAATTATTTGGCAGGAAATTTACTGTAGAATTTAAATCAGCATTTAAATATCAATTTCAAGCATCGTGGCTTTATTGGTAGTCTCACCGTGCCCAAGGTTTATTCCTGCACTTTTCGAGGTAAATTAAAAAAAAATTTAATTTAATCCAATGTTAACAACTGTTTCTAAAAATCAATGAACATTGTAGCTATCACTTAGTCTTAACATGATTTTCCTAAAAATAGGTGGTAATTTTCCTTACCGTCCCATTTTTTACCATTTCGTCCCTTTTTTCCAATAACCATTCCCCTTTTTTACCATACCGTCCCTTCTTTAACACCCCTTTAAGACAATGCTATACAAAAATTCTGTATTAAAAGTACTAAATTGTTATTATTTCTTATTTGAATGTCCTGTGGGTACTATGCAAATTCATTATAAGTAAAAATTTAGAAGAAAATAAAAAGTTATAGGGGTAAAATGGTAAGGAAAATTAAACTCGCAAGTTTAACTTAAACCTCAGTTAAATAAAAAATTTTCGCTGCTGACCATTTTTTCTTTATTTTGAATCATTAAGGCATTCGTCTATCAGATTAAAATGTTATTTTAGCAAGTTTAATTTTGTCAGATTTTTTTTCCCCCAAAAGTCAAAAGATTGTGAGAATGCCCCATATACTGCGTACGAGCACAAACCTTTTTTTTTTCTTCCAAGCGAAATGAACCTTGCCAGGAAATGAGCTTAGACAGCTGAATCCTCTTCTCCAGACTGTGAAACGCAAAACCATTTCAACGTCGGAATGGGAAAGAGCATTCAGCTGTATGAATAACATCATGACCGATGCGAGAAATTAACTCCTTATAGAAAGAACCAGTTCATTAATTATATTCATAGGACCTCCCTTAAAAGAATTTTGTTCTGAACCATATATGAAATCTTGGTTGCTATCAGGAAGAAGATTATCAGACGAGACAGCTTGTCGAAAATCAGAAAGCACAAAAAACACCTCACGTTATTGTTCTTTATCTCTAGCTTCTAGGATAGATGTGTCCAGTAATACAGGGATTTATTTCTGTTATTTCAATTAAATTTTGATTCATAATGGAAAATGTTATTATGAGATTGATTAAGTATTGCTTTTAGATAAATGTTATGCAAATACAATACTATACAAACTAGAATATAATAATTATAACTGTTAATTAAAAAAAGTCGGCTTTTAGCTAAATACTTTAAATTGTCTTTTGGCTTAACAAAAACCCGCTAGCATCAACATCTACTCTATGAAAAAGTGAGTTTCCACTAATATTTTTTTCCAACTATAGCACTCACCAAAGCGCTTACATACAGGGTGTCCAGCGAATAAGACCCTGATTTCAAAATTAAATATCTCAAAAACAAAGATCAATAGAATTATGCGGTAAACGGTTTGTTTATTAGCTAAGCTGTAAAAATGTTATACGGAAGTTTCAAAATTTAGTTACAAAAACCGTTAACAGATGGCGCTGTAATAGCAATACTTGTAAACTATGCTTCGAAGTCCAGAGTACTAGTGCCTCATTCCTAGATAGATCCCTACGGAAGAACGAATATTGGGAAAGTCCACTTTTTCATTAAGGTGATGTGCAGAAGTAGAGACATCTGGTCACAGAATTATTGCATCAGTTTTAATTTTAGAGAAAATTTCAATTAATAGAATTTTCAATAAAAATTTTAGAAATCATTATATAAGAACTTATTGAAATATTTTATTAAATTCAATTTTTAATGCCATATAATTATTTAAATCAAAATGCATATATTTAGAAAAATAATTTTGTACTTTTTATTTATTTTTTATATTTTTAAATCACGGCATAATATTTTGGTATTATTGTTTATACCTGAATTATTATAAATAAAAAAGTAATTTTGCACTTTTCATTTATTTTTAAATCACGGCATAATACTTTGGTTTTAGCACAACACATATACTTCTTTTGTTTGTTAACAAAGTTTTAGAGACAGAAATTATGCATTAAATTATTTCTTTTTTAAAAGGAATTGATGATAAGTCATATCATCAACGTCAAAGCAAAAGTATTTTGGATGCTGCATTCCTTTATCCTTTCCAACACTTCGGATCCTATAGCTAGAAGCTGCAACGTATTTCTGTGCTCAATGATAAAAAAAAAATGAAAACGAGTTTTTAAAATTAAAATTATTTTTTTAACTTAATTAAGTTTTTAAAAATGGAAACTTTGAATTTTTTCATTCAAACTATTTTCTATAATTTAAAAAAAATGATTTATGAATCATTATTAAAAATGCACAATGATTTTAAAAAATAATTTCTTTTAGCTTAATTAAATTTTAAAACCAGAAACTTTGGATTTTTTTTATTCAAACTTTTTTCACGGTTTAAATAAACATTAAAAAGTAAAGATTTCCATTTTTTTCAAATCCTCCTCTCCTTGGATTTGATTCACGATCTACCAATTAGGAGAGAAAAGACATACCACAGAGATACTGGTATCCGGACCGAAGTAGCTTATAACAAAATTTGAAACAAATCTCAATTCTGTCAACACATGGCTCCGCTTCTGCACATTACCCAAATAAAATATTTTAATAAGTTCTTATATAATGATAGCTAAACTTTTTATTGAAAATTCTATTAATTGAAATTCCCTAAAATTGAAGCTTTGACCAGATGTCCCCTCTTCTGCACATCACCCCAACGAAAAAGTGGTCTTTCCCAATTTTCGTTTTTCCATAGGAAGCCATCTAATAATGAGACGCTAGTACTCTGGACTTCAAAACACAATTTATAGGCAGTGCAATTACAGCGCCATCTGTTAGTGGTTTTTGCAACTAATTTTTGAAACTTCTGTATAACATTTTTATAGCTTAGGTAATAAATAAACCGTTGTCCGCATAATTCTATTGATCTTTGTTTTTGAGATATTTAATTTTGAAATCAGGGTCGTATTCGCTGGACACCCTGTATCTGACGTACCATGTTGCACACATAGGAGCATATTTCTATCTAATGCTCGCAAGTCTATATCCAATTGTTTCCGAACAGCAACGAGGAATACCAGAGTTAACCGCACCCGTTTTTACTCGTGATCGTGTTATATTTACTCTCTGCTTTTTGTTCGTGTCTGTAAAATAATTTTACTGATCAACTTTTTGGCTCCACGAGGTGCTTAATTTGCGCTGAAGCTCAAAGGAGCGCCAATCCAGTGTGTCTTTATTGTCTTAGACGGATATTTAAATATTAGTCGGCGGAACCCAACCGTATAAATACTGCCACCGAATCCATTCGGAACAGCGCTGTGTGTTTATTTTGCTAGTTGATACATAAAAACTGTTGCATTTTTAGAAAATTCCTGAATCCTGATTTTAACGATTTCGTTCTGTTCATTTATTAAAATTTGTTATATATAAATCTATATAGATATACTCAAAATATATTAAAAATTTTCTTTTGCTGAAGACGAAATTACTTTAAGGGGGTCCGGGACACAAAAAACGTCACGTTTTCTAAAAAAAAAAGTTATTGCATTTAAAATTTCTCTGTATTTTTCAGCTTAAAATGACGTTTAAATCATATTTCTATTTGGAATAGGAAATATTAATTTTTCGTTTTGGTTTGTTTTCAAAATCTAGCTTTCAAGCAACGGTTGTCATGGAAAGGACTTCTTGCGATAATGCCTTTTTCTTCATGATGGGTTCTTTCACCATTTCTCGTATGGGACAGTACATGTATAACGTTATCATTTTTGGGGGGAGGGGGGGCTCTGGCACATGATATCGTAAGATATCGATAGGGGGAGGGGGGGGATTTGTCTTTTGATATCGATATCATTTTTCACCCAACCAAAATTTACTTTTTTTATTTATAACTTGGTCTTTACATCAAAATTGTATGTTATTTTTTTTTAGTCTGTTATCTATTTTTATGAGAATGCAAAGTTATTATTAAAATCTTTAAATTATAAAATATTTAATTCCAAAATACGTAATGCTCCAACGTTTGGCATTCCTATTCTTCGATCATATATGTATGCATATATAATCCGCTGTTCGAGAAACCATATGCGAAGTATGTTTGAAATGAAACTTTGTGTTTACTAGTAAATAAAAGAGAAAGAATTTTGTTCGTCTGTTTTGTTGATAAGAAGCTCTTCCCCCCCCCCTCCCCCGGAAAAAGTGTAAGAAGACATTATTATTGTTGAACACATTATGTAAAAAAAAGCTATTATTAAATTATTTTAAATAGTAACTATTTCATTTAAGTGTTATTTATTATAAAGTTATTTCATATATAAAATGATATTTTATTGACTTTTCTTCATTGTGATCAATAAATTATGCGAAAAATAAAAACTGTAACCACATTTGTATATCATTCCAAAAATCAAATGTATTTTCAGACATTAATAGCGATATCATTGCCGGTGGGGGGTTCGAGAGATGATAACGTATGATATCGTAAGGGGGGGGGAGGGGGTCCAAAATTACCAAAAAGTTGATAACGTTTTATAAGTACAGCCCCTATTTAAATTTTTATAAGTCAAGAACCGATAAAGATAAATGGTTCAAACTCGGAACATGTATTTTTCAATTGTTTTACTTTAATTTTGATACAGCAAATTTGAAAAAAAATATTTACTTTTGAAATATGATTTTTTTTTTAGTTAATAATTTTTTTCAACTTTAAATATTTTAAATTTTTATTTAAATTAATATTTTAAAAAATGCTGAATCAAAATTAAAACTTATATATTTATGTTTATTTAAATGAAAAAAAAAATGAAATTCTACAAATAATATTTTTAGCTATAACGATTTTAAATTACGCCACTATTTTAATAAATTTTAAATATTTAAAAAAAAAATTATGAGAAGTTTTTTCAGGCGATTTTGTTTACAAATGATGTGCTTAACATCACAAAAAAATTCAAAATTTTAACTCAATAAGTAAAAATTATTTTAAAGTGTGTCCCAGACCCCCTTAAATTTTACAAATAATGTATTAAATGCAAATATGCAAGTGGAAGGGACGAGCGATAGACCACAGTTGTTATTACTGCAGAATATTAGAACTCCGGTACGTTTTTTGTTGGAAATTGAAGAGCTGAGTGGAAGAACATGTTATGCCACATTTTCTAAAAAATTATTTTATCGTTTGGACGAAGGTGTTATCAGGTATTCTATCACATGGTAAAGCTAAAATACCAAAGTTCTATTTAGCCTTGAAGATTTAAGATATGATTAATTAATATTTAATATTTTAATATTTAATAATCCAAATAATATTAATATTTTTTAATATTTAAAAATTAAATATGAATAAGTTTTTTTGATAGAGATTAGTACCCCACCTGTTAATATTTTAAACACATCATAATAATTTTAAACACATAAAATAAATCATTAAAATGGAGAACAAAAACTTTCACATCAAATTTCTTCAAATGTAATTTTTGTTACTTAACATGTTCTTCCACTTAGCTCTTCAATTAAGCACGGGTAATCATAATCAAAACCATAGTACATACGTCAACATAAACACGTGTCATGTTTAATCACGTGGCACTATTGCATGTTTTCATACTCTATAAATGGTTGCGTTTGAAGAACAAATGACTGAATTCCGATACGCTCGGCAGCACTCGTTATTATTATTATATAGGTGAAGAAATAAATCGAAGCCTCCATGTATTTAGAAAATCATCTCTTACAAGTAAACAATTTTTTATAAATGGAATATTTTCAAATGCGCCGTCTCGTGCCTGAGATGGAATTAGACCGTAATAAATTAGATTTTTTTTTTCTATGATCGCACGCAGCATATTTGTCCTTTTAATGCAAAAGTACACATAGAAGTCTGTTGAAAGCATAAATGGAATAGAAAGACAACCAATTTAATGCGCGAAATAATTGAAATATTCATAACTTATAAAGTTACATTTCATTGGAAAAAACATATTTTTCAAGCTGATAGGATTTATTTGTGCAATTTTATGTTATGAAAAAAAAACTTTTTAATGAATTTCTCTATTCTAAAAAAAGTAACTAACGCTGTCACCGCCGCCAGCCGGTTTTGAATTTTTTGTGACCGGGGGTCATTCTTCGTTAATATTAAGAAAAATATTGCATGCAAAAATATAAAAATCGGTGGAGTATTATAGAGAAATGTTTGATAAACACGTTGTTACAGACAGTTTTTAAATCGAATAATTATTTTAAGAGATATTTAATGTTAAAGTTGGTCAAAATTGTATCATTAGAAAAGTTTTATAGGAGCAAAAACTAGGAATTTAATCATTTTTAGATAATTTTATACGTTAGAAGTTCCCGGTGTGCAGACTTCATTCATTTTTTTTTAATCTGACTCATTTTTTGAGGTTTTACTTCCATTTTAAATTCAAATTTTCAGCATTTCGAGAGGGTTTTTTTTACAACTTTTAGAAAAGGGTATTATTTTAAATTGTGGTCAAAATTAAAAACAGCGCAAAGAATAACATTTCCTTCAAATTAAAAATTTATTTATACATGACTATTATAAACAGAAAAAAATCTTTCAAATGAGAATTAAATGATACCTATTAAAATCAGGAAAATATTGATAATTGCGTCATAAAAACTATATTATACGTGAATTTTAAAAGAGAAAGAAAATTGTAAAATAATAAATTCATTAATATGCGCTAAAAGCTGTAAAGGGGGGAAATTACATCATATTTAAAATTTCCAAACCATAATATTGCCAAACAGTTTAAATTTAAAAATATATATTTGCACGAGACATTTATTTCATACTTTGAGATAATCTTTTTAAACTATTGTTGAGAATTGTAATACAGTGCAAATAATATTTCCTTTCTAACAACAAAAGTATTTTCACGTGAATATTAAAAAGAGAAAGAAAACTTTGGTGAAAATTACGTCAGATTTAAAACGATACATTTACAATGTCTTACTTAAAAAAAACAAAAAAAAACGGTCTTATAGCGTTGATAAAAAATACTGGGAGACAAAGACTCTGCTTACTTTAAATCATTCTAAATTAAGTTATTGTCACATGTTTCACTGATCTGATTTAATCAAAGACGAAAACAACCCGTTAACAGGTAGATCGCCACTGTTTTTTCAATTATAATTCATTCTTCGAAATTTTTTAAAGCCGATCAAATTAGCATGCTTTTAGAATTTGCGGTGTCTGAACGGGGGTTGACGAGCGTAGCTCGCAGGGGGCAGAGCGCCCCCTAGTTAGGTAAAAAAAACTCACGTCTTTTCATTTTTTAACACTAGAAAGGCCGGAAATTTTACTCAAGTGTTATAAAAATACTAGAGGCTCAGCCCTCTGCTAGCTACACGCGAAAACCCCCGTCAGGCTTCGCAACCCTAAAAACATAGTAATGTGGCCAGTTTAAAAAATATTACCAGGTTACGGAAGATTCAGTGATACTATCACTATAACGGCGTCTATCGTCTGTAATCGGTTTGCCATGCTTTTCCGTTTGAATGGGTCTTTTTCGGTTATCACGTCCTCATCCATCGCTGTCGTAACAACTGACAGCTGTATTGTATTCGGGATTAATAATTAATATCAATTACACATTTGAAAATCACCTTGTATAAAATGGTTTAGTTAAAAATGCCGCTATCTTTCTGACTTTTATAATGCTGCTATGGAAAATATTCTTCCTTTAGGTTCGAGGTTACAAAACTCCGTTTGCTTATGGGAATAGCTTTCAGAAGCACAGTATTGAAAAGCATTGCGTTTTGAAATTTTACTCTTATATTTTGTTTTGATCGAGTTTTAGATATTTTCAGGAACAGGTATAGCTTATTCAAGATTTCTTTTCTCTATTTTAATATACCATTATGCATATTTTCATGCTATTTTTCAATGTATGTTGTTTATATTAATTAATAAGAATATCGGAATTTTATAATATGTATTTATGGAACAGTAATTCGTGCAAAATAAATCGAAAGCATTTTACGCATACCTTTACCTGTATTTATGCTGCATCAAGTGATGTAACATATAAACAAATTTGCTAGACCCACTACATTTATACCATATGACGTCACATTAAATTTCTCCGGAATGAAAATCATTTTAAATATACCATATTAATATATGACATATTTTTCACTAATAAATTCAAATCTCATGTAATAATTTATTTATTTTAAAGTTTTTTTTTTCTTTTAAGATTCACGGTCACATATATTATTTAATTTAAAAGTGTTTGGGAGTTGTTATTGTTTGAGCTTCTTAAATATGACCTAATACTTACCATTAAAAGTTTTTTATGAGTAATAATTTAATTATTTTAAGCACTGTAACTATAGTTAAAGTGAAGTTATATTTGAAGGTAAATGGATCAGTAATAATAATTTTTCAGAATTGGTGTGTTGGACAGGGCTTTTAAATTTTACTGTTCTAAAGCCTAAAATTTTACCATTGAAATGTATATAAAAAAAATAGTGAAAATTCCATACGTGTAACTATTGTACCTTTATTAATAACTAGCTGAACTGGACTGCATTGCCGGGGCCAGTGATAATAACATTAAATAAACCTAAAATTTTTATACCTTTAAATCTTTGACATAAGTGTAGAGAAAGAATTGATGCAGAATTTAGAAGAGCAGAGTGGTAATAATCAGCAATTTGTTTTTATTTATTTTAAATATGGAGTTGCTTTTCGTAATTAATTAGAACTAATTTTTTACATTAAAAAAATTTTAAGTATATTTCAAAGGCAAAGATCTACATTCAATAATTAAAACTTTAATAATTTTCAGTTTAATGTAATATATATATATATATATATATATATATATATATATGTATATATGTATATTGCAGTTCTCTGGGACCGTAGAATCTTGCAGAAAAAAATTTAATCTTGGTTCCTTCTGCATTATAAAATGAAAAGTTCAAAACTTAAATATTGGTTCAACATTTTAGTACAAAATGAGAGAAAAAGAAAACTTATATAACCTTTCCCCATAAGGGTAGTTAAAAGAAAATCCTGAATTCTGGTGAAACCTTTCACAATAAATTTAGTTTAGAAAAAAATTTCAATCTTGGTTCAATCTTTCACCATAAATTTGGATTAAAAAAACCTTGAATCATGGTTCAATCCTTTACCATAAAATTAGATTATAAAAAATCCTGAAACAGGGTTCAACCTTTTACCATTATTTCGGTTTAGAAAAAAAACCTGAATCATGGTTCAACCTTTCAACATATATTTGGTTTAGAAAAACTGATTTATGGTTCAAACTTTCGCCATACCATTGGTTTAGAAAAAACGTAAATCATGGTTCAAATTTTCACTAATTTAATGGTGTTTGTGAAAGCACCACAAAACTGGTGAAACTTAGCACCTATATCTTGGTTGCAGCTAAATTTCAGCTGAATTTCACCATTTTCTTGGGGAAACATCGAACTT
Organism: Maratus speciosus; assembly: GCA_963932465.1. Lineage (NCBI taxonomy): Eukaryota > Metazoa > Arthropoda > Arachnida > Araneae > Salticidae > Maratus > Maratus speciosus. The sequence continues at coordinate 88,088,673 of OZ010786.1, read as the reverse complement.
CATTTTTAACAGTGTATGACAATATTTAATATTTGGGCATTTTACATATGACATAATTATCACCTTTAAATGCGTTTCGCGTGTAATATTTTTTTTATTTTAAAGTTTTCGTACTTTTTAAATATTTACATGTAAATATTTTGACGTATTTTTTCCTATTTTCTGTTTTTAACACGTGATCATTTAATTCTTAATTTAAAATTTTCTTTTTGTTTTTAATAATTTTACTTTTCAATTTCAGTTTCTAAAATAACCTGATTCCTGACGATCGTAATGAGGAAAAAATTTTATGTTTTCTGATGTTCCTGAAAATCATAGTTAAATCACTATCGATTCACTATCGACTGAAATAAAAGATAATTTCAATTTCAATCTAAAAATGGCAAAAAAAAAAGAAATCTAATAATCCCTATGGTTTTCATCTTCTTCCTTTTTGCCACAAAAATTCAGTTATTTGGTTACCATTATTACGGAATTATCATTAAAATTAGAAAAAAATTAATATCCCGAAAACTAATTCCAATTTTTTAATTCAAACACCACTTTCGCCATCTGTGGATCAATACGGATATTTGGTGTTAATTTCACTGTCAAATATTTCATATTTTAGGAGAAATAGCTGTGAAACATAATCGGTCGTTTAATCAGTCATTTCATAAAATCGCTTCATAAGTTCGTTTCGTAAATTCGTTTCCTTAAGATTTTATACGTATAGGGTAGATATAGGGTAGATTTTACAAAATAAAAAGATAATTTTTTTTATTTAAAACGGTTTAACATATTTAACTTTTTTCTTCTTTGTGTCTTTTAAACTTATTTTATAATAAAGAAATTTGTGGTTCGAACCGAAATATATTCATTTGGTAGGGGTCTAAATGACCCCTCACGGTCCTTCTAGTGTTAAACAGCTTTGGTTATTTAAAAAAATATCCATGTTGTGCCCCTCTTTTCTTTGTCCAATATCTAATTTCTAAACCATTAGCTTTAAGTATACATATTTTTTGTAATGATTTTGATTTTCTCTATGACTTAAATTTAAATAAATAAATAAAAACCTATATAGCAGGATTTAATTATCGACTGCAGGATTAAAAATTTTATTTTCTGTAAAATGTGGATGGAAATTAAACAATGAATAGAAGGCTATACATTTGCGCTTTACATAGAGAAATAATCTTATTCTATAATTAAAAAGAATATGAAAAGCGTGATTTTAATTTTTTACAAGTAAAATAAGTCACATAATTAATAAAAATGGAAAAAAAAGTCTAAGTTTACATTTGACTAGGTAAACAGTAAAAAATGCATACCCATCAAAGGTATGTTCGCCGTTTATCATTTCTAAAGTCGCATCTCGTGTAACAAACATAGCGGCCTAATGTGTTTAAAAAAAAAAAAAAACCCAACCCTCCAAAGAACTGTTGTAAAATCTTTAAACATTTCTCTGTAGGAAATGTAAACAAAATTATAAAATCTGACTTAAAGCTAAACAAACGAGCAAACAAAATCATGATGGTCACCGCCTACTGCGAAAACATGAAAATTCTTTTATCATGGAAATCAAGATGTAATTTAATAGGCTATTAGATTGAACATATTAGAAAATAAAATTCTGATCTTTGTTTATCTATTTCTTTTTCAAAATCGTTACAAAAATCAGCGAAAATTTTTTTTCAAATGTTGTTCACCATCGTAATAAAAGTCAATTTCGTCAAAATAGTTATTTTCTTTAAAGTTACAAATTTAAACTGTTTATATAATCCCTGGGTCCTATAAGTTAAAGTAAGCAAATATTTTTTTCATTCTCTGAAGAATAAAACAATAAAAATTTTAATTTTTTGCGACTAAAACATAATCATTTTCGATGCTTAATATTATCTGAGTTTTCTTACATTTTGTAAGAACAGAGAAACGGGTTTTCCATGCTTTGAAGACTACAGAGAGCAAAGCGCTTTAATGGGATTTCAAACTTTTCAAGTGCTCGCCTTCACAGACGATGACACATCGCATCCTTCAGATTGCGTGTAGAAATCAATCATTGCGTGAAGGATGCGTGAAGAATATGCAGATGACCACGTTTATTATTAAAACAGACTACGTTTCTGCTAAGCCGTACCTGTTATATGGTCAAGATTTTTAACACTTTCCTACAAAGTTGAAAAGTGTTTACGCATTCGGTTTGTCTGTCCGACTGTCCGTCTGTCCACGCTCTATCTCCCGTAAATAGACTCGGATTTTCATGCAATTATTTAGGGTCACCAAAGCATGTTTGGTATTGTATATGAAGTATGTAGGATAAATAGATCATTTACAGGGGCACTCAAAAGTATTCCATTACATTATGGTATATGGGGAAATATCGTTTGCAGAGTATTTTAATGACATTATGCTAATTAAAATGTATTGAAACTTATATAAATCACCGAATTTCATTACGATCCCGTTTGAACAGGGCATTCATAGCATTTTTTATTCATTTACAGGGACACACAAAAGATATCCGCTACAATACTAAAAGAAATCTGTCACAATAATGTCTTTGAGTAATAATTGCTGGAGTATCCGGTTTAAAATTCGGTATACGCTTTTAAATTTAATTAATTTTTTGCATGCTACTTACTATATATAAATTCCACACCTCATATACAGGGCTGCACAAAAGTATTCACGTACCATTCTCCTTATTAGAGGAAATTGCTGAAGCGGAATTTTCAACTGAAGTATATGTATTTCTTAAGTGAACTACATTTTGGTATGCATGCAGTTAGTAGATACAAATCTATATATCATATACAGGGCTCCTAAAAAATTCGCATAATTTTCCATTTGTAGATAGGAATAGCTGAAATTGGATTTTGAAATGTGTTATGCGTTTTTATATGGTTGAATTAGACGTAATATTTAAATTTTTTAAACGGTGCAATTTTGTTACATTATTCTGAATGTGTTGGAAAGTGTTTCATAATCTATTCGTGACGCATGATTTTTTTCTTTTTTGTGTTTTTCATGTTGTCAGTATTTAGAAGCTTGTCTAGAGGTCAGAGGTCAATGGAGGAGATTCCTGAGATGTTTATCTCCGCTTCTTTCTTATGCCTAGACGTCCCTTTCTTTTGTTGCTGACCACAGAACCTTTGGAAAAGAAAGGACAGTAACATGATTTAGGATTTTTTGTCGAAGAATGTTGAAATCCAGATACAAACGCACCTTTATGCTTGGCACAGATCAAATTCTGCAATGAGAGTCATAAATTACATCTCTAAGCTTTCTTTTCCAGAAGCTTTATACAGTTACACATTATGTGGTCAATTATTTGGTCATTTGTGATCTTTCTTATTGCTCTTCAAAAGTTTGGAAGCAAAGCGCACAAAATCAACGAAATAAATTCACCCGGGAAAATATTAAATATGTCGGAAACCCTCCTTTACTATTCCTCACATTCTCTTGCAATGTGGCAAAGGTTCCTCACATCAAATAATCCAAAGAAAAAAAAAGAACCGCCTTCCGTCGCGTAGATACCAGACACGCAGTTAGTGGCTCGATGTCGGTACCTTGGACATGGACCTGAAATAAGCCAAGAGACAGAAACCGATTGGGATGTGTTTGGCGTTAGGTTGACCATGGCGCACGTCTAAATGCGAAATGGCAATGTCCCCAAAATGTTCTTACCGCATACATTCTTTTATCGCAAAGATAACTTCACAATGAAGGGAACTGGGTATTGTCATTTGAGATTTTCAAAGTTCTGTTTTTGTAACCATAATTATGAGAACTCCACTGTTATTTTTTCACGTCGTTTTCGAACGCATAAAGTACCTGCTACCCCAATTTCATGCCCTTTCCTTGAACGATACGGCCGCTAGAAACTCATATATCAGCAAAGGTGCTTTTTTTTTCTTTTATTGTCCTGTACTTATATAACAAAATTTTGTAGAAGTCGGAGAAGTCCATTTTTTCCACCGACTCCGCAGCCCTGGTAGTAACCATACAGAATATTTGGCTATTTATGACCTGTGCCCCGCAAACAGAAAAATGCTTTAAAAGTTAATTTATTAATTTATAAATAAGCTCTAGAAATATTAAAATGTATTTTCATCGGAAACAAACCTGTGTGCATAATTTTTATAATTCTAGTCTATGAGGGAGTGAAAACCAATCAAAAAATACTATATTTACATACTTTATATTTACATCAAGTTAAATTAATTAAAAACATTTTTAAATGAGAAAAAAAGATTTTACTAAATTAAGTCACGTTCCGGCGAAATATAGTTAAATAGAGTTTAAAATTGTACAGCATTCTTTAGATACCGACCATATCGCAGATTTCGCAAATATGAAAGCTATCAGATCCGGTTGCAATAATGTTAAAAGTAGAGTTTTTCTGGAAGGTGTGTTCACTCGTAAGCAAACTTCGCCGATAAATGAATCATGTGCCCTTCCACCTAAATACACAGCATTGTTTTAATATTTTTAAAACTTTATTTAATTTTAACTGCTAATAATTTTTAACTGTAAACATGATATATAGTTTTTTGTCATTTGAATGTTATTTATTGCACTGATGAGGGGCTAAAATTTAGCTTGAAACTTTTGCTTTTTAATTGTATTAAATGTATTTATGTAATTTTTACTTGTATGTCTGGTGAATTGTAATATATTTTTTATTTTTAAATCGTATATCACACGATTAAACATTGATTATTTATTTTAATATAGTTTATGTTGTTTCGACATAAGATGAACGTGAACAATAAAAATAATTTAATTGAAATTTAAGACAAAACGTTTGTGAGCTATCGTCACAGAATGGTTAAAAAATGGTTGAAAAAAAGTTTAGACGGTAAACCCTTTCGCCGATTTCATCGAAAATCTGTACAGTTTTTGCGACCAGTGGCCCTATTCACCATACGGAAGCAGAATCGAAAGTATAGTTTGGGCTCTATCATGTTCACTCAAGCACTTACATACACAGCGAAATCATTAAATAATCACCAAAAACAAGCTTTGTGGACTAAATACATGAGGAATTTTAATATACGCACATACATACACATATACATATGGAATGCATTTCAAAATAGCGAAAACGTATTCAAGGAACCCTAAAATGTAAAGGTATTACAATACAGTAGAGTCTCAATTATCCAAGTCCCGCTTAACCGAGTTTCCGCTTTAACCGAGTTATTTTCTTCGGATGGACTGATGCCCTCTATTATCATGAAGCAGCCATTATAAATGAAGTGTTAGGTGAAGATGAAACAGCAGTCGTTAAAAGTTAGAATCCTGGTTTTCTAATCAGAATAGAAAGATAAAACGCCATTTTTTAAAAATTATTATTATGGCCACTTTTTCCCCATTCTGACCCGAAAATCAGAGTTCTAACTTTTTACGGCTGTCCTTTCATCTTCTCCTAACACTTCATTTATAATTGCTGTTTCATGATAATGGAAACCATCAGTCCATCAGAAGAAAATGATCCATTCTAAATGTATAAGTTCGATTGAATAAAACTATTTAATACTTTGCGCAGCAAAAAGAGCCTACACCTGCAATTTTCATGATACATAGCTGCCAATTTGTACGGTTTTGTTACCTCTAAAATTTAATAAAAATTTTTGCTATATTTGATCATTGACAATTGTTAGATTTTGGCGATTGAATTAGGCAAACTTTACTGATAAGTTTTAGTGGTAAGGAAAAATCTTAGAAATGAATAGCTATGCAGTAGCATAATACTGCAGCAAAATTAACATTCAAAAAACAAAAAAACTATCAAGGGCTTTTTCAAATAAACAATTTCATTCCCCGTTTTTCTTATAAAAGTAACGGAACTGTACATCAAAGAAATGTTGCTAGTACCATAAAAATGAATGAATGAAGTGAAAATGTATATTTCGTTTTCATAGTTGGTGACGATTTATTCAAATCCGGTTTATCCGAGTTTTTTGTTTATCCGAGGTAAGCTTGGTCCATATTAACTCTGATAATCGGGACTCTACTGAATTTCCATAATCAGGTTTATGCCATGATTACACTACTCTCCTTGCACTGTTTGTTTACGGAAAGTAATAACTAAAACTATTCTTGCAATGTTCGTAAGAAGAAAACAAAAACTGTTTTGAGAAACTTATTTTACAGTTTTCCAAATAAAACAATTTAAAAATAACCTTAACCAGTAGTGAACAAAAAGGCAAAAAAAAAAAATCTTGGTGAACTCTGGGGTAGATCAAATGAATTCACATGTATTTGTTCCAGCTGAACTCAGAACATTGAAACTAATAGGAAGTGAGGATTTTTTTATTTCTCGTGTCATAACAACACTTTCATGCATGCGAGAAAATTGTTCAGGAAGTAAAAGAAAAAAAGAAGAGGCCATTCACATCCCTATTCTTGGTAATACAATGGCACATTTAATCATTTCGTGACTCAATCATTTATGTTTTGCACGACATTCAGAGATATTCCAGCCATTATAACAAAATTATTAAATACATTCCATCAAAGTTGGGGTTGAAAAAGTTCCTTTCATTATATTATTATTGTCAATTAAAATATGTTGATCATCCATAAAAAATGAATAAAAGTTTTTTTTTATCATTCTATTATTATTGTCTTCACAGATCAACTAAGACTCTGTGACGTTATTATTAGAGGGCATAATGTTAATTTTAATGCATTGCAATACATTAACCTTTATATCACCGTGTTGTATATCTGCAGCATGACCGGAAGTCAATGTTATACAGTGGGCGTTAAAAGACGATTTTATTTCTTGTTGATATCTTTCAACATAGCAGTTAATAAAAAAATGATCACCGAATTCTCAGCAGACGGCGATATTGAGTTATTTTTTCATACCAAACTTTTATTTATCATTTGAGCAGTTTCCCATTGTTATTGCTGAAATGAACTTGATTATTTTGTTTTAATTATGTTCCGTTCCGGAACCCCCCCCCCCAGGGGATACCTTCTTTAGGTATTCACGAGCTTCGCAACCCCGGGCACCTGAGCGATCTTCCTCTTTTCCTTTTCCTCTTATTTCTCTTGTCTTTCTTTGCTTTTTGTTTCACTCTAGTTGTGGTTTCCTCTTCGGAGGTGAGGGCAATTCTGCATGAGCCGATATCATCCTGTCTATATCGACTCATGGAGAATTGTAAACCACCCACGTGTTTGCCGTGCTTTGTGACCCGTGTCCCTGGAAAGGGGGATCATGGCAGTTGAGGGAAACCAACACACTGCTTTGGCCTCTGCTCCAGGTAGATGGAAGGTGCATATTGGTCCCGTATGCATCAATCGGCTGGTCAGCTAACTTGTCATTGGCTGGGGATCAAGTGAGTGAGCATTTACTAGCCATCGCGTTAAGGGAGGAGACTGGCATAGGAGTGTCTGGTGACCGTATAGGCCCTGGTTAGCACTGGTGCACGAATGTGAATCCCTTTGTTGGGATCGATAGTGGGTAGTGCGGACGGGGTCTGAATTATTATTTTTTTATAATATGGATGGAAAAACTTCATTTCCTTCTTACTCTCTGCCATGTAGAGAGCAACAAAATGTACAGAGTATTTCATACACTCATTTTTTCATGATTAAACGTACTGACAGTCTCTCTGATAGTTCTTTTAAGAGAACTTCACCTCTTCTTATTGCAAAAACGTTTAATTCTGTATTTGGTGACAACTGTTCACTTAAAAAACTACATTCGAGAGATTTGCTTGTTATGAGGTCTCTTTAGCCAGCCGATCACAACTTCTCTAAAACTGAAATATAATGGGGTCTTTCTGTGTGGCTGTTAAGGCACATCAAACTCTAAATACTTGCCGTGGGGTAATATCTGAACCTGACCTTTTACTGTCTACAAAAGAACTTTTAGAAAAGTTAAAAGATCAAAATGTCATAGATGTACGCCGTATAATAAATCGTCAGAATGAGAAAGTGTTTCCCACAAAGCACATCATTCTGACTTTAAGTAGACCTTCTCTACATACTAAAATAAAAGCTGCCTACCTAAGCTGTCCTGTCAGACCTTATATCCCTAATCCCCTCCGTTGCTTCAAATGCCAGCGTTATGGAGATACTAACACTACCTGTCGTGGCTCTGTTACCTGTGCACGTTGTTCAGAAGTCGGTCACGACAGTAAATCTTGCAATAATTCTGAACGTTGTGTAAATTGTAAGAGTGACCTTGCAGCCTACTCTTGCTCTTGTCCAAATTTGATTCGTGAGAAAAGAATCATTGCTGTTAAAATTACCCAAAAAGCTTTCATATCCAGAAGCTCGCAAACTTGTTAAATCCAGAACCCCATCCGTCGGAGTTTCTTACTCCAGTTTTCTCCAGAAACAGTCAAAATCTACAAGGGACATAAGCACCTAAACTGAAACCTCATTTCCCCCACGTAATTCACCTATGATACTATCTTCTAGCACTTCAAAGAAAAAAAACCCGTGATGTCTCCTCTAACACTATTGGAAAACTTTCACAAAAACTAGAACTTTGGTCACTATCATCCGAACCTGTTAAAATAGTGTACCAAACTAGTCAATCGCAGAAATCTTCAAGTCAAATAAAAAAGTCAACTGAAAACGAGACTGAAAATGAGACTGAAAAAAACCCTGTTTCATCTGTGTCTAATTTGCAGAAAACTAATATGAGTCAAACTCATAAACCTAGCCAAGAAACTTGCGTACAGAAAGAGAGACAGACCATTCGGTGTTCTTCACAGTGGAAAACTGTGAAGAACAAGTAAAAATTAAATTTAAAAAAGCAGAAAACCCTACTGCGTAAAAACCGAACTCATTAATTATTTCTCATCAATGTCAAACTATTTTTTATATTACTTACCTATTTTTTTATTTACTTGTATTGATGACTTTTAAGTTGTGTTTAATTGCTAGTTCTTATCTATGAACACTGTTCTGATGAGGCCTATAGATATCTATGAATGTTAGAGTTTCAGTAAAGCTAGAGATCCTACCAGGTTGTGTAATATTTAAATGGAGCTTCTGACTGTAAAATAGTCAATGAAACATGGACTGGACCAACCCAACTGGAGTGAAAACTCCAGTTTTTACTCCAGTTGGGTTTATTGTATTGCACTTTTTGATGATGCAATGTTGACACACGGACAGACAGACATTCCCCTAAAACGAGTAGATCCGTCGAAAACCGGAAGTCGAAAAAAATTTCGATTACAATACTTTCTTCTACTATAGATAGAAAAAAGTTAAAAGAAAAAGTAAGTAAATTAATATGAAAGTATAACTGTGAAAATATATATCATAAACATGTGTGAACCACTCATGAGTCACACGACAGCCAGCGGCTTAATAACAAAATGTAATGGAAGAGATATTGTCATCTGGAATAATTTTTTGTTGTTGTTGTTGTTTGCTGTTGCCATCTACTGTCAATTTTTTTTTTAAATAATAGAATTCTATGGACATTTTTTAAAAGTTGTCATTGTAAGCATTATTCAGTAATTGAAAGGTTTTTTTTTTCTTCTTTTATTTCGAATTTTAATAAGTGTTAACATCCTTTTTGGCGCAATCTAGCGAGTTTTTGGAAAGTGGAAGTATTAATATGGATTTTTTCTGAATTATTTGAGCATTTTAAATATTTTTAAAAAATTTAAACTGTTTTTATACCTGCGCTAAATGTTTGAAATTTCTGAATTTAAAAAAATTCGGATTTTCTAATTTTACTTAAATAATTTTTCTTGAATAGTTTTAATTTGATTTAAAAATATTTTTCTAATTATTTTAAAGATAAAAATGTTGCCATTTATGTAAGGATTTAATATTTATACATTAACAATTTTGATCTATTAGTTTAAGGATAATGTGTTTTAAAAGAGGTATTAACACTAAAACTACCGCGAGATGTCAAATGACCCTTTTGAATTTTTTTTTTTTGGAATTTTATTAACTAAAACATTTTGAAATTTCTTTATATTTCACGACTTTTATTAAAATATATGATCATATTATTTCTTAAAATTCCTCATCTCCGAACTACCTTTTCTACCTAGAAAAAAATATTTTAGGCTTAACTACCGCAAGAGATCATTTGACCCCTGAATAAATTTATGTTAAATCATAAAGGTATAAATGTTTTATTTTGTAAGAACATTAGTAAATTGCGTTTTTTCGCTATTACATCATTTATTCTACTGTATTACATCATATTTGTTAATGTGTGATGGTATAATTAGAAATTGACTTTATTCCGAGTGAGATTCTGGTTTGAACATTGCAGGTTATATCGAGAACAAAATAATCTTAAAAGTATGTGTCGAACATAAACAAATTTGCACAATATTTGTTTATTAAGTTTTCGAATTTCTTGAAATAATTAATTTTTTTCTTAATATTTTTGCGTAATTATATATATATTTATTTACTTTAACCCTTTGAAGGGCAAGAAATTGTGTTTCTATAATGTCGAATTCACACCGGAATCTGCAAAAAGATTTATTGCAAAATAGGGAAAAGCAATTTTACGACTTTTTTCTTTGTTTTTTTTCTTTTTCACATATATTATACTAGTACTTATGTACTTTGTTATTTTTTGTTAGTCTTTTCTTTTTCTTAAAAGTAAATTTAACTTTTGTGGCTACCAGCCACGTCTAAACATTATTTTTTTTAAGGCTCCCTAATGCCCTTGCAACACAATCACCTATCCACTGGATGTAAAGTTGCAACGCAACTAGGTAATCCATTCAGCTGCTCACATTGTTCCATTGTTCCATTGTTCGACTTTTTTTCACCAAAGTTAGAAAAGCAAAATATAATTTTTTTTTTTTTTTTTCTGGTGCGAATCTTCATTATTGGATGTAGGATAAAATATATCCCGTCGTTTATTTATTAACCCTCAAGGGGTTAATAAATAAACAATTTGTAATAATTATTTGTAAAAAATGTTTTATTCATACACCAAAGTGTATCAACTGGTATATTTTTCGCAAAACATCATAAAATATATAACTTTTTTTATAGGGCTCATTTAACCCCTTCCGGTAGGAAAAGGTATAAGAAAATATCGGTACGTTTCGTGTTAAACGAAACCTTCTGTGCGATCTGCGATCACACTTAAGGGGCATTCTCAGAATCTTTTGACTTTCATGTCCCTGAATAATAATTTTTATTTTAATACACTTTTTTTTGTGTTTTTTTTATTTCATATACTGAGGAATATCCCATTGCATGATTGCAAAACAATATTAACGAGATAAATAAGTTTTGGACGATGTTGCGGGTCCAAATACCGGGAAAACTCCTATACCGTTCCGTGTCCCTGATGCTGATTTTTAAGTTTGGAGATGTCTGTATAAAATTGTTTCAATAAAAGGAATTCGATGTAATTTTTTTCCGAAACTGGGACAATTGTTTTATATAAATATGTAGCAAAAAATTAACCTGCACACATTTTTATTGTTGATATTATTTTCTGAATTCTGTCCCTGGGTTAGAGATTCCTTACAGTCCCTCTTGCTAAACTTATACAGAAAATCACTTAAAAACCAGCCACAGAATTTTTTTCAAGTTTTTTCTCATGCAGAAATACGCTGGAGAAAGAATGTCTAAAATTCTTTGACAGGAAATTTACTGCAGAATTTAAATCAGCATTTAGATATCAATTTCAAGATCGTGACTTTATTGGTAGTCTTACCGTCCCCAAAGTTTATTACTGCAATTTTCAAGGTAGATTTAAAAAAAAAATAATTTAATTCAATATTAACAACTATTTCTAAAAATCAATGAACATTGTGGCTATCACTTAGTCTTAACATGATTTGCCTAAAATAGGTGGTAATTTTCCTTATCGTTCCATCCTTACCGTCCCCCTTTTTCCCATTTCGTCCCTTTTTTCCTATACCGCCCCCTTTATTTACCTTACCGTCCCTTCTTTAACACCCCTTTAAGACAACGTTATACCAAAATTTTGTACTAAAAATACTACATTGTTATTATTTCTTATTTGAATGCCCTGTGGGTACTATGCAAATTCATTATAAGTGAAAATTTCGAAGAAAATAAAAAGTTCTAGTGGTAAAATGGTAAGGAAAATTAAACTCGCAAAGTTTAATTTTTTTATTAAAATGTTATTTTAATTGCTAAAATAATTAAAATGTTATTTTAGCAAGTTTAATTTCGCCAGATTTTTTCCCCCAAAAGTCAAAAGATTGTGAGAATACCCCTTACCCACTTGTTTCTTTCTTCAGAAGTACTACAGTAATATGATGCTAAATATATTTTTACTTGTAATACTATTTGAAGACCTGAGTGGAACAAGATGTTGTGTAACAAAAATTAGAATTCGAGAAAATTGAAAGTGAAAGTTTTTTGTTGTAATTTAGTTATTTATTTAATCCCTTCTTAGTAGCATATGTATGGATGTTAATTGGTGATCATAAACTTTCCTGGGAAAGAATATTAAAATCCAATTATTAAGTATTAGAAATTATTTTCACCATTTAAATTATTAAATATAAAAATATTAAATATTCAAAGATACTTTCTCATATGTTCAATACTAAGTAAAATTTTAGCTTTTCAGTTTTACCATATGCCATAGTGCCTCATAACGTTTTCATCCATGAAATAAAATAATTTTTGAGAAAATGTATCATAACAACCAAGACTCGACTCTTTTACTTTTATTGAAATTTTGTTCGGTTTATCTAGACTTTCGGATTATCAGGATCCTACTGTATTCGATTACTTTTCAAAATTATCTCCAAAATGTTTTTATGTTATTCTTATGACGCTTAATCAGGGCCGAAACTTAGCCTTTTTTACACCCGGGGCAAACATGGATTTTGACGCCCCCACCCCCCTCTTCTGCAGAGTATATATATAAAGAGAATTTTACTAATTTTCTAATAGCCGACTTATTTTAAAATTTAAAATATGTAATCATGAAATATGTAATTCTGAACTACGTAATCTACAATGGCGAATCCAAGGGAGAGGTCACAGAGGTCATGACTTCCCTCTGAACACCAACAAAAATATTCTAAAAATCATTTTTAAAAGGAAATATACAGTGGAGTCCCGCTTAACCGAGTTTCCGCTTTAACCGAGTTATTTTCTTCTGATGAACTTATGGCTTCCATTATTATGAAACAGCCATTATAAATGAAGTGTTGGGTGATGATGAAAGAGCAGCCGTAAAAAGAGGTATTAAACGAAATACTTCATTTATAATGGCTGTTTCATAATAATGGAAGCCATAAGTCCATCGGAAGAAAATGATCCATTCCAAAGGTATAATCTTTCATTTGGCGCCCTTTCGTTCTGGCACCCGGGACACGTGCCCCCTCTGCCCCCCCGTTAGTTTTGGCCCTGAGCTTAATTGATGCATCACAATACTAAAAGAAATTACTTTCAAAAAGATTGTTAATAAACTTCCTTTTCAAAAGAGAATTTTTCCTTTCTTGCATGAAAGCTTTGTTTTTCTTTCACAGAAAGATAATTTGCTTTTAACTCGTTTGTCATCACGTTCTACAGGAAGTGATGGCCTCTAATTTTCTGAGTGGATGATTGCTTATACCTTTGGATATTTTGTGTAGAGTCTATACAAATTATATACTAGAGAACAGGAATTCTGCTTTTTCAGAATTTAAAGTCACCCCGACATTTCCATTACTTCATTTTCTTCTGATGGACTGGTGGCTTCTATTATTATGAAACAGTCATTATAAATGAAGCAAAAAAAATTATGGCCATTTTTTTTTTTTCATTCTGACCAGAAAATCAGAGTTCTAACTTTTTACGGCTGCTCTTTCATCTTCACCTAACGCTTCATTTATAATAGCTGTTTCATAATAATAGAAGCCAGCAGTCCATCAGAAGAAAATAACTCGGTTAAGCGGGACTCTGATAATCGAGACTCTACTGTAGTGCATAACATATTTCAATTTTAAGAGTTAAAGCACACGCTTTTATTTTATGTAAAATGACGTCATTTTCATTAATATAGATACTTAAAATTAAATATAGTTTGTAATAGCTCCATGTTTTATCATAAATCATACATATATATTTTTATTGAAATAGCACGTATTTTAATTAATTTTTTTATTTCAAATTTTATGAGAAAATGGCAACAAAAAGATATAACTGCTATTTTTCAACGATTTTTTCTTTACTTTCTACCGAAATGGAGTACTTGAGTTGCCAAAATGAAACAAATGTCGCTAAAAACTACAAAAAAAAATAATATTTCAAAAATAAATGGAGATGCAGTTTTCAAACAAATTGCATTAAAAAGTACTTTTTCCCAATGCGACGGTATAAAAATTGAAAATGTGCGGTGCTTAGAAGTTTTTAAAAATGCTGTAGAGTATTTAATCGCACAATGAAACATCTGCTTTTGTTTTACGGCTGGTTTATACAAGGTAACGTTATTTATTGGAGACAAAATAAGCTGGGAGAAAGAAATAGCATACCGGGGGCTAAAAAATGAATTTTAGAATCTATTCATTTTCGCAGATTAGTAAGAAAATCAGGTGAAATTTCGTCTATAAGGATAAAACGAATTGTAGTAATGATGACTATTCAGATCAGTTTTGGGGTGGATCGGAGAAATTTGCCGCAACCTTATATGTATTATCGAAAGCAACTGTGCTAATTGCGGTGTTACGTTTTTAATGCTGTAGTCATGTTTTCTTCTTAATCCTTTCCTTATAGACAAAGTAACTTAACAATATAAAAAAAAGTATAAAATCTATACAAAAAACACGATATTTTCATGAAAATTTACCTCAATTAAATCTCCCAGTTATCATTTACTTTAACGTGGAATGAAGCGTTTGAATAACGTAACGTTCTTTTAAACCTTTTGTAAAACAAATACATGTTTTCTTCTGAAATATTGTTACAATATAGTTTCTTCTCGCCATAATCCCAGATTAGTTCCCTATCTTTAAACTTCCATGTCCAAATATTTACGCTTGAAACAACTTTTGATTAGGCATAATAGATTCTTATCATATTACGCTTTAATTCCAAAACGTTCTTATATCTGAGTGTAGATAACTTTTATTTGATTGTCAATACATTCTACAGTAGCGCTCAAAAGTATTTTGACAATCTTATATTCTCTCTTATTTTATTTAATATAAAAATGTAAAAGAAAATATATTCCCTATAATTGAGAACACTATGACTGCAGTTATTCAAATGTATCAAGTTTCAACTTGTTTGTTTACATTCGGCGCCACCGAAGAAATATGACTCCTCCTTAGCTCAAAAGTATTTTGACAGTTAGTTTGCATTTAATTGTTGAAGGTGTCAGTGGCTCTATAGCTTCGATTAGTGTTTATATTGACTTATTGTGATTAATTTTAAGGATCAGGAATGCCGAAATGTAAAAAAAATATTGAAGTGATTCTAGAAAAGCCGCTGTAAATGCACTTAAGAAAGGTAGACTGCAAACAGAATTAGCTCGTTATTTTAACGTGTCTCGGCAACTTGTCATTACATGGAATAAAGTTTTTAATAAACAGAAATGCATCAAAAATAAGCCTCAAAGTAGCCATACGAAAAAAAAAACAACTTGCAATGTTGACTGTATTATAAAAGTGATATCTACAAGTGATTGTCATAACCCCGCTGTAATAATAAAAAATGAATTGAAAGAAAATTACGGCATAGACATACACGTTTCATCAATTAAACGACGCCTAAACCTCTATGGTTTACATGGCAGGAGACCAGCAAAAACACGTTTCTAATTTACTAAGAATAGGAAGGCTAGAGTTGCATTTGTAAAACGGCATAACTTTCAGGGGCAAAGCAATGCTATTACTGAAGTGTTGAAATTAATGACTGACACCAGAATTTTGGTTAAAAATAATTCGGTTTATTATGTGTGTGAAATATAGCTTTTTCATATTTAAAAATAAATTTGTTTTCAAATTCCGGTGGTGTCAATCATTAATTTCAACACTTTAGCAATGGACTTGCTTTGTTCCTGAGGGGTTATGCCGTTTTACAAATGCAACTCTAGCCTTCCTATTCTTAATAGATAACAAACGTGTTTTTGCTGATCTTCTACCATGTAAACCATAGAGGTTTGGCGTCGTTTGACTGATGAAACGTGTATGTTTATGCCGTAATTTTCTTTCAATTTATTTTTTATTATTACAGCGGACTTACGACAATCACTTGTAGATATCATTTTTATAATATAGTCAACATTGCAAGTTGTTTGTTTCGGATAGCCCCTTTGAGACTTATTTTCGATGTATTTCTGTTTATTAAAAACTTTATTCCATGTTATAACAAGTTGACGAGACACGTTAAAAGATCGAGCTAGTTCTGCTTGCAGTCTACCTTTCGTAAGGGCATTTACAGCGGCTTTTCTAGAATCACTTCAATATTTTTTTACTTTTCGGCATTCCTGATCCTTAATAATAATCACAATATGTCAATATAAACACTAATCGAAGCAATAGCGCCACTGACACCTTCAACAATTAAATGCAAACTAATTGTCAAAATACTTTTGAGCTAAGGAGGAGTCATATTTCTTCGGTGGCGCCGAATGTAAACAAACAAGTTGAAACTTGATACATTTAAATAACTGCAGTCATAGTGTTCTCAATTATAGGGAATATATTTTCTTTTACATTTTTATATTAAATAAAATAAGAGAGAATATAAGGTTGTCAAAATACTTTTGAGCGCTATTGTATATCCATGAATTCCAGACGGGACATTGAAGTCCGAAATAATAAATTTAATACAAAGGTAACTATTACAAAAATTATAGCTGCATCTGATTAAATCTTTTCTGAAACGTTTTGGAATATATAGTGCACACACATACATACACATATAGTATATACAGTGTTAAAAATTGTTAAGAAATAAAAACTTTTTGAGTTTTAGTCTTGTTAAGTTTATGCTCCTAGCTTATGGATAGGGTTTGCTATTTTTAATCTCTGAATAATCATAAGATTAAAAAATAAAGTCTTATTAGAAAAAGTACATGTTAGACAACTTTATTTTGTTTTTCAAATTTAAAAGAAAAAATCATAAATAATTAAATTTTCTAAAACAAATTTCTAAAATAAGTTAGACAATTTTAAAATTTAACAGCTGGCACTTTTGAATAAACTTGTTTCAAACTTAATAAATAACGAGTCGAAACTCGTCGAATTCGAGGAATGAAAATGTTTGGTACTTGTTAGTTATCCCGTCGACCAAATTACTGTTGCCAAGTTGTAAGATTAAATGCCAATAATGGTTGATCGTAAATGTCACATTTACTTGACAATACGTGTTTACGCCATCAAGTGATTTTTATTTCGACGTTTTATTTGTATTTTTATTAATGTTATATAATTTATTTGTTCTTTCGTTATTTAAAATAAAAATGGTGTCAATTTGTATAATTTGGCGATTTATACAATTTGTCGAAATCGGTCGACGGGATAACTAATAAGTGCCAAATGTTTAAAAGAACTGGTTAACTGAATTTATAAAAAAAATAAAAATAATAATTACAATAATTAATAAATTTTATATTGGCTAGCCTAACTCTTAAAACAAATATTATTTTAAATTAAAGTTTAATTTCATCTTTTCAAATTATTGAAAAATTAAACTTTATTCCTATACGTAAACAGTAACATGCAATTAAGATAATTAAATTATGAAGTTATTAATCCAGACTTTGATCTTTGGTTATACGTAATGAAAAAGCAATGAAAATTGTGCCACTATGACACAATTATAATTTTTGTTTTCAATGAAATCTAAAAATAACATCGTTTTCACCGTCGCAAAATTTACATGCATGCTTTTCATATTCATATTCATTATTTCAAAAATATTTTAACGTGCTATTAATAAATATATTCCCAAACTGGTGTCACGTTTGCCAGTTACAATTTTGCATGTGAACATTCGCACTCTTTACTTGAGGGGTCTAATCTGAGTGCTGGCAAAATCCAGAAATTTACTTTTAGACGTATTCGTAGTAAAATATTTACTTTTGTCAAACAAAATACTCATTTTATATTTACTATGACATCATTTTCACGAACGGAAGCCCTCTGAGATTAGCCTCTCAATCTCAGTACCAGCGGAATGAAAAAAAATTTGAAATGTAACAGCTTTATGAGTAAAATTACGTTATTTTAAATCGTGACGTCCTTTTCTATTCAAAAAGTCTAAAAAAGTTATTTTTAATTGTAATACGAAAATGGCATCCGTAATGATATGATATTTCCCATAGTTTCGCTTCTCTCTTCAAAAATGAAAGTAACCCGATTGCCACCAATGTGAATAAATTTTATAAAGGACTTTTTAAATTAAAATTAAAATATAAAAATGGAATTATTTTAAAAAATAGCGAGTGAAAGCACATCTACAAATAAAGTACATTTAAGAAAATAATTATCAAAATCGGCCCAGTAGAAAGCTTAGGCCAGTTGACTAAATAAACAGCCTTGTCTTTTAAATATGTAGATTTCCTCGAAATTCCATTCAGAAGAAAATGCACCTTTCTTTTTGGCAAAATGTATGTGTTGTATTTGTTCGTATTTTCCGTGTATTAACTAACAAGGAGAGGCTCCGAGGTTGGTCTCACCGAATGCGATGAATATTTGTGTATCGATAGAGTATAGTCTATACTCATATTATAAAGAGGTAAAAATTGTTTATTTGTAGGAGGTAAGCTCTGAAACTACCGAACTGATTCCAAAAGTAATGGTATAAATATGATGGTGTTAGTCCAACTTAGAACATAGGCTATATTTTATGTCGGTTCCACTACCCCAAAGGGGGCGCAGGAGCAAAAAACGTTCTAAAAACGCGATTTTTGCGTTACTGAAGGGCCTAGAAATGTGAAATTTGGAATATTAGTTACTTATAAGATATAAATGATGTCTAAGAACAGTTCTTAAACAATTCGAAATTAAAAAGGGGTGAAAATGCACAAAAAGCGTTCTAAAAAACGTTCTAAATGGTAGTTTCTACATAATCTCAGGAAATACCAAACCGATTTAAAAAATATTGGTGTCAAAATGATGGTGACAACGCTTGCTCCAAGATAGGCTATGTTTTATGTCGGTGCCACTACCCCCAAAGGGGGTGCAGGATCAAAAAACTTTCTAAAAATGCGATTTATGTGTTACTGAAGGGCCTAGAAATATGAAATTTGACATATTAGCTACTTAGTAGGTATAAAGGATTCCTAAGAACAATTCTTAAACGATTCGAAATTTAAAAGGGGTGAAAATGCGCGAAAAGCATTCTAAAAAACGTTCTAAAAATGGTGGTTTCTACACAATCTCAGGAAATACCAAACCGATTTAAAAAATAATGGTGTCAAAATGACGTTGAAAATCCTTGCTCCAACATAGGCTATGTTTTATGTCGGTGACACTACCCCAAATGGGGTACAGGGGAAAAACGTTCTAAATTGCGGTTTTTGCGTTACGGAAGGGCCTAGAATCGTGAATTTTGGAATAGTAGTTAGTTATAAGATATCAATGATCTCTAAGGGCATTTCCTAAAAAAATCGAAATTTAAAAGGGAGTCAAAATGCGCAAAAAGCGTTGTAAAAAACGTTCTAAATTGCGATTTCTATGCAATCATAGGAAGTACTGAACCGATTTCAAATATAATGGTGTAAAAATTATGCTGATAGATTTCGCTCCAATAGTTAGGCTACATTTTATATCTGTTTCCACTACCCCAGAGGAGATGCAGGAGCAAAGTGCGCGAAAAGCGTTCTAAAACGTTCTAAATGCCAATTTGTCAGCGATATCTCAGGGCGAATCAAACTGATTTCAAAAGAAATGGTAGGAAATTGATGCTGACAGACTCTGCCCTAACATAGACGCTATTTTATGTCAGTATCACTATCACCTAGACGTTGCAGGAGCAAAAAAGCGTTCTAAATTTCGATTTTTGTGATCGGTACGGGCTAGCAACTTAAAATTAGGCAAGGTACATATTTATTAGATATAAATGATCTTTAAGAACAGTTTCGAAAAAATTAGAAATTTAAAAAGGGGTGAAAATGCGTGAAAAGCGTTCTAAAAACGTTCTAAATTGCGATTTATACTCAATCTCAGGAAATACCAAAGCTATTTCAAAAGTAATGGTTGCAAATCAATGGTGATAGTCCCTGCTATAACATAGGTTATATTTTATGTTGCTGTCACTACCATCTGAGGGATGCAAAAGCAAAACATGTTCTAATTTGGGTTTTTTGCACAACTGAGGGGCCTAACACTTTGAAGTATGGCATGGTATTTACTTATAAGATGCAACTGCTTTCTAAGAACAGTCGAAAGAAAATTCCAAATTTAAAAAGATGAAGTAAGCGAAAAGCGTTATAAATTACAATTTTTATGCAATCTTATCAAATACTAAACCGATAAAAAAAATAATGATGACAAATTGTTGGTGTTAGAACCTGCTCAAACATAAGCTATATTTTATATCTGTGCCAATACCACCAGAGGGTTGCAGGAGCTAAATACTTTCTAAATTGCGATTTCTGTGATACTGAAAAGGCTAGAAACTTTAAATATGGCATGGTAGTTACTTATAAAATATAAATGCCCTCGAAGGACTGTCGAAAATAAATTCGAATTAAAAAGGGGTGAAGCGAAGGGGAGGTGTGAAAAGCATTCTAAAAAAGTCCTAAATTACGATATCTATGCAATTTCAGGGAATATAAACCGATTATAAAAGTAATAGTTGCGAATCAATGGTAACAGTCTTTGATCCTACACAGGCCGATGATTGTACCACCTGGGGTTTACAGGAACAGTAAACGTTCTATAAAAGGCCTTTAAAAGCTTTCTAAATTACGTTTCTGTGGAATATTAAAAATAACAAACCGATTTCAAAATTAATGTTGGCAAATTAATGGTGATAGTTCCTAATTCAACATAGCCCTTTCTGTTGAGAGAGATGATAGGACTTGGAATTTGACATGATAATTAATTTTAAGGTGTAAGAAGATGGTTTCTAAAAAATTCAAAACTTCAAATGAATACTGAAATGAGCGTATTAAATGAGCATAAAGGTTTCAAAATATTTTCTAAATTATCATTTATTTAGTTTTATTAATTTAAGTCTAATTTCTGCCTAATGCAGGGTAATAATGATTTTTAATCAAACTTTAAATTATTCTTTATATTCTATAGAGAATATATCTCTCAGAGATATATTCTATATCTCTGAATTATAATTTTTGAATTATTCTTAAAAGTAATAAGTAAAAATTTAGTTAGTACCTTTTAATAAAAATTAGACATATAAATATCACTTGGCATATTTCAAATACTACGCGAGCAAAGCTGCGGGGTTTACTAGTTAGTATATAAATATATGAGCGCCATAAAGCGCAACCCCCAGGGGGTCTTGAGACAATAAGCCACAAAGTTTAAGATACAGTTCATAATTGGTTAATTTCCGTCTTTGGCAAGGGGTTCGGTAGCGCAATCGGCAGCACGCTGGATTGGCCCGGGATCAAATCCGGCTCGTATTTGTTTTTCGGAATGAACATTTTTATCAATCATTTTCGAACCGCAATTGAAAAAATATGTATAATAATTGAAATTTACGAAAAATATGAATTAAATGTATGTTTTGTAGCATTTAAGTTCTTTTTTAACTACGAAATTTTGCATGTTTAAATATATAATGAAAAACTTAAAAAAAAAAAAAAAATAAGGCATATTTATATGTTTATAGACAAGATTTTTTTTTGTTGTTATTTAAAATTATTTACAGTTATTTCAATAAATATCAACAATTTTTAACAGAGAAATAAATTAAAATAAGTGAACAAATATATTATTTTCATTTTATTTCCTCATTCAAATATTTCAAATATTTGATGGTTTATTAAAAGTATAATTTTATATTTTTAATATGATTTTTAAAGTCTGGGATTCTTTATTTTTAATTAGACTAAGTGTCTACATAGTAATTTCTTTCGGAAATCATTTTTTTTTCTTGTTTAATATTTTTATATAATGCAGTTTAATTATATAAATGCAATTTTAAGGGCGAATCTTTGCATGTGTATATATTTAAGGAAAAGTAAAGATAAAATAAATAAATAATAATAATAACATACTAAAAAAAAATGTCAAGTGGAAATTTTATAGGCCATAAAATTAAGTTAAATTTAAAATTTATTTACTGTTATTTACATAAATAAGCTACTATTTTTCACAGTGAAATAAATGTATCGTTTTTTAGCAACTCGCTTTTTAACTTTTGAATTATTTAAATCCTGGATTCTTATGATTATAATTAGAATAACTGTATTTGTGCTTAAAAATAAGTTCTAAAAAGATATTGAATTGCTGAAAATAGTTATTTCGTACGTAATAATTACAAAACCAAAAATCCGAAAAAAAAATCGTATTAAGAATTTTAAAAAGGGTATTAAAAAATCATCAAATATTCAAAATACTTTCATATAGTTACAAAATTAAAATAATATAATTATACACGCATTTATATCACTTGTTTTAATTTATTTTTCTGTGAAAAATAGTAGATTATTCATTGAAATAACTGTAAATAATTTTAAATAACAACAATAAAAATTTCTGGTCTATAGACATAAATATGTGTTTTTTTTTTTTTTTTTTTTTTTTTTTTTTTTTTACTTTTCATTATATATTTAAACATGCAAGATTTCGTAGTTAAAAAACACTTATATGCTACAAAACATACATTTAATTCATATTTTTCGTAAATTTCAATTATTATACATATGTTTTCAATTGCTGTTCGAAAACGATTGATAAAAATTTTCGCTCCGAAAACAAGTCCGAGCCGGATTTGAAACCGGGCCAAAAAAAAAAAAAAAAAAAAAAAAAAACTCAAATCCAGCGGGCTGCCGATCGCGTTACTGAATCACTTGCCAAAGAAGGAAATTTATCCGATTATGAACTTTAGTTTAAACTTTGCGACTTATTTTCTCAAAACCCTCTGGGGGTTGCGCTTTTATGACGCTCATATATTTATATACTAACTATACTCTATCGATACACAAATGTTCATCGAATTCGGTGAGACCAAACTCGGACCCTCTCTCCTTGTAAGGGCTAAAGGTCGAAAATTTCAGCAGTACCTCTGAAATTAACTGAGAAATCATCATTAAACAAAAATAACAATTTCTGGGTGAATCTATGTCCTTCTTCGACAAAAGTGTGGAAACCTATTAAATTCGATCTCGCCAAAGACAATGGAACTAAAATTGTTGAAGAAGTTGAATTCGTTATGAATGAAATCAAAATAAAAACCCTCTCTTCATCTCTAACAATCAATAAGAGCCATATCTCAAAAACAATCAATCACATGGACCTGGGATTGGTCATATTCGATTCAGCATCCGAAAATACATAGATTTCGATACCCCAGACAGTTTTTTAATTTTCAAAAAAAAAAAAAATACTGCTTTTAATTTACATTTAGGATCCTTGAATGAGATTTGATCAAGCTGATAAACAAAGCCATTTAACTATTTAGTTAGGTGTATTTGTGGTCCAAGTTTCCAAGTGTGAGGACAAGTCTTAAGCTACCCTCGTCCAAAAGTTATGGATTTTTAGCTCTATTTAGCTCACGGGCTATCAAAGACTGAGAGCTAATGTGCCCGCAGGTTCTGTATGTACGTACGTATGTATATACGTAACGCGATAACTCTTGATATAAATATCCTATTTGCTTCAAAATTTGTATATAGGTTCATTCTGATAAGGCGCTTCATTGGTTAAGTATAAAGGGGAGGAACCTCCCCCTTAATTTAGATAAATGGGTTTTGAAGAATTATCCGATTTGTTTCAAATTTGGTATACCGGTTTATTCTGATAAGGCGCTGCCCTCATTAGATTTGGAGGTTCATTATAAGTTAAATAGAAAGGGGGGAATGGGAGAGCTAATCCCCACCACCTTCAGTTAGTTAAATATTTTTTTTTTTTCGAGATGCATTATTCTTTGAAATAAGAGTATAATGTGCAATTAGTGTTAATAGTCTGTGACCTCGATGTCATCAGTTTAACTGTGCACTTTTTTTTTAAAATTTGGATTTCACCCCACTCTGTGCGACGATTGCCTTGTATCTGCTACCTTGTATCTTGTAGTACTAACGTACTCCTTCGAAGACCTTTGCCGCTGCCTTATATCAAGGTACACGGATTGGACAATTTATTCAAGAATTGTATATGTGACACACTCTGATTGCGGAATCGGTTGGTTGAAGGTACTGGATTGGGATATGTGATATGGTGATACTGAAGATAAAACATTAGTGAAAATGCAAAATAAGACAGATCTTGTTAAAAATATTGCAGTTTACCTGGGGAGGAGAGAAAAGAATGTTTATACAGAACTTTTTCATTAGCTCTCATACGTGATTAAGTTTTTCGTAACAAGCGTGGCATATACGTGACGTATAACTTGCTCAGAGTCCTTGAATATTCGTACAGGTAATTTTGAATAGAAAATTTTGCCCCATTCAATCGCAGAGTTTTTGCAATTAAATTAGACCAAAATTTCTTTTCTGGATTACTTATGATCAAAGATTAAAATTTCTCTAAAGGAATCTCGTATTTCAGGGATTAAACAATGTTGACTTTATCAGTCACAAATTAGGTCGTACAATCAATGCTCAATAAGCTCTACTGTAAAGGAGCTGTAAAGGAGCTTAAGAATTTTAGCATGAAACTGACTATCAACTGTCTACATGCAGGTAGTTTTAAAACTGTTTTGTAGTATGGAGAAAACTGCTGTAATCGGCTTTTCCTTTAAATAGCTAATATTTCTGAAGCTAATGGTAAGAGCGTTGTAGACATTTGTATTTAGGTTAATTCATAAAATCGTAGAATTTTTTATGGCAATGAAGGATTTAATATTAAAAAAAAAATGTGTTCATTTGCATATTGAAATTGTCTCCAAAAAAGAATTTTTTAAAGATAAATTATAAGTAAATGTTTAACCACCTAAGAATTTGTCTAAGATATCAATTAAAAGTAGACGTTATTCCAAATAGTTTAGTACATGTGTTGTTTTTTTACTTTTAGTTGTTCCAAAATACTAGGAAGTGTTCACTTTCTCCAGTGGCGTAATAATAACACAGTTAAATTATCGTATGTAAGCAGTTGTAATCATTTATGCTTCTGAATCTATATTGGTATAAAAGCACGCATATTTGAGCAAGAAAATACATGTGCAGCGTGTTCATACTTAAGTTAGATTGAATAATTGAAGTTGCCATTAAAAATATGGACACTGCTAAAAATTTGCTTCAACATTTCACAAAAACGCGGTGCTAAAAAATCTTCCATCACAAAATGTTGAGACCTTGTTCCAACATATGATGATCCGGGTGAACGATGAACATGTAGGTTGAACTATGAACTGGCAAAATATCGAAGTATACAGTGGTTACAGGTATCCTTTGTAAAAAAATATATATAATCAGTCCGCAACCTCTGTTTAAAGTAGAATCTGATGCACAATGGGGATCCAAGTCTGAAGCCGGGATACGAACCTGACACGTCTTGACTTGAAGCCAGCGTTCTAACCGTTAAGCAAGCGAAAAATACCGCGCTCTTAAGCAGCATATTGAGAGTGTAAGAACTATTTCTTCTGATTGGTTGTTACCAGTGGTCAGAGGTAGATTTGCTACAAGTAGCGAAACTCCATTAGTGGCTTTTTTCTGGTAATTCATAATGTAGCGCGCTTCATTTTGAAAAATGTAATGTAGAGGGTAATGTGATACAAAAAATTCGTAGTTTGTAGCGAACACTGGCTCAATTTTTAACGTTAATTCAGAAAAAATAATGTGCCTTATCTTCTGGCCACTTAATCGTAACTGGCTTATTTTGTGCAAAACATGTTCTGCGCAATAATATGCTAATGTCATCAACTCAGCACCAGCGTTTAATAACGCACAGTATAACGTCGTGGAGTTTACCATTGACACTTCCAGGTAAATCCAAGTATCAAATTCCAAATCAAAGAAATTAATTTTCTCACTGGAAGCACATGTCTACTTTAAAATTATTATTATGCGCTCCAACCCTCCGGAACCCGATGGTCAATGTCTTTATCTTATCGAATTTCTCTTTTAAATTTATTCAGTCAGAACTTCAGTGATTATTCCTGGCAGTCTTGAAAGGAACCGCGATTCCGCCTATTCGGCAAGTAATGGAGGTTGGAAATTATAACAATACTAAAGGGCTCTGCCCCCTGCAAGCTACGCTCGCGAACCCCCGTTCAGACACTGCAGAATCTAAAAGCTCGCTAATCTGATGGGTTTTAAAAAGATTAGAGAAGATTGAATTATACTGAAAAAACATGTAGCGATCTCCCTGTAAACGGGTTTCCATTCAATTCCCTTTGATTGCAAAAATTTAAAGCAGAATCAGTTGCTGTTAAGACATCCAATGGTTGTTTTCGTGTTTGGTTAAAGATCAGTTAAACATTTGAAAAGAAGCTAAAATAAAATGAATTAAGTAAACAGAGTCTTTGTCTTCCGGTATTTTTTAACAGCGTTATAAAACGATTGACATAATACATTTGATTACAATTACTAAAATTTGCTGCTTTAACCCCTTCAAGGGCGGTGGTTCATTTTTGGACCACTTAATTTTAATTCTTAAATGCCACATTGACACCAGAATATTGGGATGAAAATTTTCCTTTTATTAAAATACCGATTACAAGAAAGTTTATATATATACCGACAACAAATCTTCAACTCTAGCTCTACAAAGAAATTTTCCAGCAAATTTGATAATTAAAGAGATTTATACTAATTTGATACAGCATCCTGACAAGATTGTGATTATTGGGTGGACCCGTGCACACGTCGGAACCCTTGGAAATGAACGAGCAGATACTCTTGCGAAAGAGGCTATTAATCGTGAAAATGCTAATATTACCGAGAATGTTCCTTTTCCTGTCACCTTAATTAAGATAATTTGCAAAATCAATACGGTAAAGGATTGGCAAAGAGAGTGGAGGCATAGTGGTAAAGGTAGAGACACTTATACAGTATTAAATAGGGTGGATGAAAACTTTGTATGTTCAGGCCAGTTATTACAATATTTTATTACTGCTCATGGCAGCTTTCCCGAGTACCTGAAGAAAATCGGAAAGAGAAATAGCGACCTCTGTGACTGTGATTATAAAGGGAATGTTAGACACTATTTATTTGGAAGATGCCCCAAAATGCCTTATTTTTTCTATTTTAATAACTCACTTACAGTTCGCCAAAATATATCCAGAGTTCTTTTTTGTAAAGAAAACTATAGAAAGCTCTGTGCTAACTATAACGTCCTTAATGAATTGTACTCGTTCATAAGATACAAGTTTTAAACCTAATATAGGGTGGTTCTTTGGTCCTGATGCATGGATCGTCATCAGTTACTGCTGACTTGTTTTTAATAATACTCAGAATTCTTAAATATCATATATTGTGTCTGTAGTATGCTACAACCATTGTTTAATTTATCAGAATATACTATCCTATACAATTGTCAGATAGTGATTAGTATGTGGATGATGGTCTTTGGGCTGGGACTTCCTGTCTTCTACGGAAGATTGGGGTGCCATTCATTTGATGATCTGAACGTTGGTCATTGTGGAAGTGATATATGCTTTTAAAAAGGAGCAACATTGGTGCTGCAGTGTTCCAGACTTTTTGGAGATGGTAGAGGGTCATTGAAGTGGACCTTTTACTGAGTTTCATTTTCGTGATGTTACATGACTATGGATATTGAAGTGTAATGACTGAACTTTGAGGATCGTCTTCTCTGACTCTGTCTGTGAATCTGGTGCGTTAAGTTTGGGACTTTGTATAGACATTATGCATGAACTATTTATCAGTATAGACTTTGACACGCCATTGGTTGCATGTTACCCATAAACATGCGAATTATGTTATCTTAGTTTAATTTTGTTTTTGCCAGAGATGCATGTAACCTCTAAACATGCAATTTTTGTTCATTCAGGCTAGTTAATCTTAGTTTTTATTTTATATTATATTTGCATGGAACCTATAAACATGCGTTTTTGTTAACTTTTGTTGGCATAGCAGGAATCTATGCTGCACAGGATTGTGCTTTTGTTTTTCTATTTTATTTGATTAAATAATTGCCGTTGGTAAGCCTGTTTCGGCGGATGAGGTGGAGCTGGATTGGTGGAGAGTGTTTTCCCGCCAGGACATGCGGTCCATTAGCCTAACGGTTGGCGTCCTGGCTGGGTGTCCAAGTAAGTGAACAAAAGCATGTTTGTATTTCGAAATTTGTTTGTAAATTCTGGTGCCGTTCACTGATTTCAAGATTTTACGAATGGAAGTGCCTTTGCCCGTGAAAGGGTTAAACGCATATTAATGTATTTATTATTTTAAAGTTTCCTTTCTCTTTTAATATTCACGTGTAAATACAATTTTCAAGACATAATTTTCAATATTTTCCTGCTTTTAACACGTACTCATTTAATAGTAATTTTAAAGGGTTTTTTTCTGTTTTTAATAGTCACGTGAAAATAAATTTTTAATCGTTAGGAAATATTATTCTTTGCGCTGTTTTTAGAATTGAAAACAATCTCTATAATAATAGCCTAAGTCATGTGACTATCATCAACAGTTCCGGGCGGATCCTTTCGCTTTTTATATTCCAGGCGCCCATTTTGGTACTTTAATGTTAGCCAGCCAGAGGTGTGATAAGTGGCCAAATATTATTCTATCGCCATTATTTCATTTATATTATAACAGTCCAAGTCATGTAACCGCCATAAACAACGGCCTGATCCCTTCGCTTTTCATAAGAAAGGTTTCCATTTTGATTAAAAAATCAAATTTATTTTTTCGAATAAAACTACATAAAAGTTGCTATGATCGCAAAGAATTCCTGGTACTTTTATGTTAGCCGGGTGCAAATCTCGCCAACAGTTTTTTTTTTTAATTCGCCAGTTAGCATTTTTTTTATTTTTCGAGTGGTAAATTAAAACGGTGCTACTTGGTTATCCCATCGACCAAAAATCTGTCGCCGAACTATAAGATTAAATGCCAGTAATGGTTGATCGTAAATGTCACATTCACTTGACATTAAGGAAGTTACACGTGTTCAGCCATCAAGTGATTTTTATTTCGACGTTTTATTTGTATTTTTATTAATGTAATACTAACTTATTTGTTCTTTCGTTATTTA
Source organism: Maratus speciosus (assembly GCA_963932465.1). Taxonomy (NCBI): domain Eukaryota; kingdom Metazoa; phylum Arthropoda; class Arachnida; order Araneae; family Salticidae; genus Maratus; species Maratus speciosus. Next base: position 88,059,469 of record OZ010786.1, on the reverse strand, counting down.
AAATAAAAAATCATGTCAATTTGTATAATTTGGCGAAATTGGTCGGCGGGAGAAGTAGTACCATTAAAACATTGCTTTGAAGTGGAAATTAAATGTCATGATCTGTTGCGTTTCAAAGAATCGGCTCATAAATTCTTTTCATTTCAGTCGTTTCATATATCCGTTTCATAAATTCGTTTCATTGGGATTTTATATATATAGGGTAGATATAAACTGATGGTCAACACTAATTTAGAGAATAGCACAAACCATTTTTTGTATGTTATTTGTCTGAATGTTACCGCATTTATTTGATTGTACTCCAGCAAACACGATGTAAGGAAAGGCGATTGTGTTACTTAAACAGTGTCGTTAATTTCAAGTGTAGATTGAAGCCTTTGAATACTTTAAATCTGCAAATCGCGAAGTAGCGACTACTTTTAAAAAGTGATTTCTAATCTCTATATTTTAAAACAAGTAATTGTAATTGTAGTTAACTACATTTTTGATAAAGGTGTTGTAGTTCGCTATAAAAATGAAGTAGTTTTTCCGACCACTGGCTGTTTTATATTAACACTAGTATATAACCCCATCAAAAATGGTGGAATGTTGATCTGCGTTTCATTTTCATAAGACTTCATACAAACAAACAGAATGAAGATTTTATTGTTGAAGGATTTGTATTATCAAAAAGTACATTTAAAAAATGACAAATAATTTCTACAAATACAGATGATGAGGATATTTTTTTACTCAGTATTAAATTTCTGAAATAGCTCAACAATTGGAGAAAGCAAACAGCAGTATTTATTGCAACAATAATAATAATTAGCAAAGTGATACACAATTTCTGAAGATTTCACAACACATTAAAATTAAATATTCAGTGAGTTAAGATTTTTTTTTTTTTTTTTAAATAAGCAGGATGCATTAATTTAACTCAAGAAAAAATTTTAAAAGCTTCAGCTATATAATTTTAAAATTTCATTCGATATAAATAAAATCAAAAGTCATCAATTATCATTATTTCTTTCGTGAAATTTTAATTTAATTTTATAAATTTTTATGAGCTTAACTTATATCCACTTCAAATTGGCTTGTATTGTAAATAAAATTTATATTTCATATCAAATGTAATTCAAAATATAAGGAATATACCAGTAACATGTTATGTACTACATATTAATTATACATACTACATATTATCAATACAGATAAAATTTCAATTTGAACATAACTTTGGACTGAAAACAAAATTGTAATTTAATTTTGTTAAGGGGGGGGGGGGGGGGAATTTCACCTATACTAATGCAATCATGATAACGTCTTACATTTCAATTGCGTCTAGGAAAGAAAATACTCATTTTATTTATAATGCAAACAAAAAAGTTTAAGCAACTAAATGTTAAGCTCTTAAAAATTAATAAAGCTAAATTAAAATTATGTCAAAGAAAAAATAATAATAGTAATATTCATTTATATTGCATGAAATTATTCATATTATTATATTCATATTATTCATGTTATAACATGATAATATAATTATTCATCATATCATTTATATTGAGCGTAATTTTTTAATTGTATAAACGAAGTTTTTCAAACTTGATCTCGAATTTCGTTCATTTATATTGATTGCCGATAGATGGCGCCAAAAGTCTTGTTAACTCCATTTTTCACAAAATCATGAGTTGATATGGAAAAAGTGAAAATGCATTTATAAATATTTAAAAGCTTTAATATGCGTTTTCAAATATTTTAAGAGCAGAATCAAATGTTATTATTATTTTCTTCTTTCAATGAAACGCTGTAAGAGTCGTTCATTTGTTTCTAGGTTTGGAATTTGCAGTTCTAAATGGCAAGTCTCGTTTATTTATATCTGGTTATCCGATGTTTATAATAGCTGGCCGTCAAGATTTGACGGTAAATAACTGGAATGTTTCATTAGTAAAATTTGTGAATTTTTAATTAGTTACCTTTAAATAAATTGTTGAATGACGAATTACATGACGAATTTCTGTATTGCATAAGAGCTTCCTATTTCTTTAAAGTGATAGATGGTGGTGTCAGGCTAACCTATTCAATGAAGTGAAAGAATTTTAAGTTTATAATTTACAACCAATTATGCTTGGTTTTTATCAGAAATTTACCTAAAAATACCGGGTAAAGAATTTATTTTTACTTATTATAGCCTCTTTTAATAACAATATTTATTTTTATTTATTTATTTTTTAAAAACCACACGACCATTAAAAGCTGCCATGAATTTTATTTTTATCTGTCTCATTCTCTAAAAACCTAAATTTAAAACTAGATGCAGCTAACGCTTTATAATATATATATTTTTAATACTTTAATTTTATTTTACGTTTTTTAAATATTAAACCTGGATATCAAGGTAATATCTTCTATAGCTCTTATGCGAATACTTTTCTTTCTTTCCCTTTTAGTAGGAGAGCGATTGAACATTTTAGGGTAGGTATTTCAATCACTATGAAAATTTGTGTAACATTTCTTTTTCGATCTCTGAATCCAAAACTGAATGTCTTGCTGAAGGATCGTGGGACTTAGCCCACCCGTGAATGTTTAAATTTCCAAAATTTTCGTTGCAAAAAAATATCCTTGAGGCATTTTGAAATTTTAATACCTTCAAATTTAGTATTTAATGAAATAAAAAATATAAAAGCCAGACACTTTAAGCGGCACAAAAACTGTGCCAGACGCGTGTCAAATGCCATTTTTTGACTACCCAAAAAATGTATTTAAGGCACGCTGAGATTGAGACAGAATAATATTTATGCTTAGAAAAAAATATTTTGAAAATGACAGACACTTTAGTCGGCCCAAAAACTGTGCCAGACACGTGTCAAGTGCCATTTTTTGTCTACCCTAAAAAGGTATTTGAGGCACGCTGAGATTCAGACAGAATAATATTTATGCTTAGAAAAAAATATTTTGAAAATGACAGACACTTTAGTCGGCCCAAAAACTGTGCCAAACACGTGCCAAGTGCCATTTTTTGACTACCCAAAAAAGGTATTTGAGGCACGCTGAGATTCAGACAGAATAATATTTATGCTTAGAAAAAAATATTTTGAAAATGACAGCCACATTTGTTGGCCCTTTCTACTTGCCAGACAACATAGAATGTTAAAGCGAGTGCCAGTAAAGCTGGACTTGCGGTGCCTCGCTGAAGATCCATTTACTGACTTACGATACAAACAAAGCGTAAATCGCGTTGCACCCCTTTTCCCCCTTTATCCTTAACCAATGAACCACCAAAACTAATCAGGGAAGTTCCTTAACATAATAAACCGGCATACCAAATTCGGAGCAAATCGAATAATTCTGCATGAAAAACCCATTTATCTGAAATAAGGGGAGGGTGGACTAACCCCCCTTTTCCCCCTTTATCCTTAACCAATGAACCCCCAAAATTTATCAGGGAAATTCCTTAACATAATAAACCGGCATACCAAATTCGGAGCAAATCGAATAATTCTGCATGAAAAACCCATTTATCTGAAATAAGGGGAGGGTGGACTAACCCCCCTTTTCCCCCTTTATCCTTAACCAATGAACCCCCAAAATTTATCAGGGAAATTCCTTAACATAATAAACCGGTATACCAAATTCGGAGCAAATCGAATAATTCTGCATGAAAAACCCATTTATATGAATTAAGGGGGGTGGACTAACACCCCTTTTCCACCTTTATCCTTAACCGATGCACCCTCAAAACTAATCAGGGAAGTTCCTTGACATAATAATTCGGTTTACCAAATTCGAAGCAAATCGAATAATTCTTCATGAAAAACCCATTTATCTTAATTAGGGGGGGGGGGACTAACTCCCCTTTTTCCCCTTTATCCTTAACCAATGAGCCCCCAAAACTAATCAGGGAAGCGGCATATCAGAATGAAACAAGAAAAAAAAATTGAAGCAGATGGGATGTTTCTATCAAGAGTTATGGCGTTACGTACATACAGAACCGGCGAGCACATAAGCTCTCAGGCTTTGATAGCCTGTGAGCTAAAAATAAAATATTTTCGATTATTTGGCGCTAAAAGACGAATGTGCACGTGATTTGGCGGGTAAAACTCTTCCTCACCAAACGCAAATATTTTAATGCATCTGAAAATTGCTTGTTAAATGATTATTCGAATGCGGGATACTTAAGGAATTTAAACTTAAACAATGAAATAATTTGTTATTTTTTCTATAAGCTTATGTAATATATACAAGTTGCGCGTTGCTGAAGTTATTTAATTTTCGGACGGTTTCACCGGCTGGATAAGTTTAAGTGCACTTTAAATGTAACTGTCCGATTAAGAACTATTTCATTATATATTTCGAAATTAAATAAGTCGTTGTTTCTGTGGCATCAATACTTTTCTCATGTTATCTCCGACACTAACACTATCGAAGACAATTCGACAGTGCTCAGAATCGGACCTTAACTTTGAGTTTAAAGCAATTTTAATCAGCTTAAATTTTGTACTAACCGTCATTAAACGATCGTTAAATTTCATTACATATAAATATATATGACAGAATCGTAGTTATAAAAGTATATTTATATATTTTTATATATATATACTTTTTAATATACTTTTAAAATATACTTTTAAATATACCTTTAAATATACTTTTAAAAAGTCCTTCCGGCCAGTGCCGGGAGGAAGAGGTAGCTTTCATAATCCTTATTTAAAAAAAGCCAACTTATATCATGCAAACACACGAAGCTCAATTTAGTGGAAACCGAATATAGGAGATTCAATACTAATTTTTATCAATATAATGAATGAGAATTTCGCGAAATTAGTCAGCTTTATCCAAGCTGCTTTTCTTTAAAGTAACTTATATTTGGCTGCCAAATTCGGCAATTTCTTAAAGTTTCTGTCATTTTAAGACAACATGGTGGATGAGGCTAAGCAGTGAACTTGGTCGAGACCTTAGTAATTGCTGTGCACATGCTCACTCACATCAGAATCGGTTAATATATAGGAGTGCTGTCGCATGCAAAAAATCAGATTTTTCAAAATGTCACCCACAATAGAAATTGAAACTGCTATATCTGAGCCATTTTTTAAGGTAAAGACAAACAAAAAATGCTCCTGAATCCTTATATCAAGATCAAATACTTAATAAAGAAACCTTTTTCAATTTCTAATTTTTTTGCACCTCACTTTAAATATATATATATTTTTTTAATTTAATGGCCGCCATTTTGAAACAAGATGGCTGATGAATCTGGCCAGCAAACTTGGTCGAGGTGTTGATGTATGCTATCCACATGCCTTTTACATCGAAATAGGCGAATACGTGTGTTATCGCGTGACAAATACAAGATCGTTTCAAAATGTTAGCCATGCTAGAAATTCAAAGTGCTATAAATCAACCATTTTTTAAGATATCAACAAAAGAACAAATTTTCAGAAACAAAAACTGCTCCAGAATCTTTGTATCAAGGCCAAACACATAAAAAAAATCTTTTCCATTTTCCAATTTTTTAATACCTCATTTTGAATTTTAAATTTAATTTGTTTTAAATGGCAACCCTTTTAAAACAAGATGGCGAATGAAGCTGGCCAACGAACTCGTTCGAGACATTGGTATGTACTATGTACAGACCAAGTTACATCCAAATAGGTTCATAAATACGCCTGTTATCGCGTGACAAAAATCAGGTCGTTTTAAAATGTCAGCCACAAGAGAAATTCAAAATGCTATTACTCAGCCATTTTTTTTTAGATATAGACGAAAGAAAAACTGTTCCGGAATCTTTGTATTAAGGTCAAACACATACAAAAAAAATCTTTTTCATTTTCCAATTTTTTGGTATCTCATTTAAATTTTTTTATTTCTTAATTTTTTTAAATGGCCGCCATTTTGAAACAAGATGGCGGATGAAGCTGGCCAACGAACTCGGTCGAGATATTTGTATGTACTATGTACACACCAAGGTACATCCAAGTCGGTTCATAAATACGCCTGTTATTACGTGAGAAAAATCAGGACGTTTCAAAATATCAGCCACGCTAGAAATTCAAAATGCTATAACTCAGCCATTTCTTAAGATATAGACGAAACAAAAACTGCTCCCGAATCTTTTTATCAAGGTCAAACACATAAGAAGAAAATATTTTTTCAATTTTCAATTTTTGGTACCACATTTCAAATTTAAATTTTTCTTAAAAATTTAAATGGCCGCCATTTTTAAACAAGATGGCGGGTGAAGCTGGCCAACGAACCCGGACGAGACATTGGTATGTACTATGTATAAACGAAGTTACATCCAAATAGGTTCATAAATACGCCTTTTATCGCGTGACAAAATTCAGGACGTTTCAAAATGTCAGCCACGCTAGAAATTCAAAATGCTATAACTCAGCCATTTTTTAAGATATATACGAAACAAAAACTGCTCCGGAATCTTTGTATAAAGGTCAAATACATAAAGAAAAAATATTTTTCCATTTTCAATTTTTTGGTACCACATTTCAAATTTTTAATTTTAAAAAAAATTTTAAATGGCCGCCATTCTGAAACAAAATGGCGGATGAAGCTGGCCAACGAACTCGGTCGAGAGATTGGTATGTACTATGTACACACCGAATTACATCCAAATCGGTTCATAAATACGCCTTTTATCGCGTGACAAAATTCAGGACGTTTCTAAATGTCAGCCACGCTAGAAATTCAAAATGCTATAACTCAGCCATTTTTTAAGATATAGACGAAACAAAAACTGCTCCGAAATCTTTGTATAAAGGTCAAATACATAAGAAAAAAATATTTTTCCATTTTTAATTTTTTGGTACCACATTTCAAGTTTTAAATTTTTTTTAAATTTTAAATGGCCGCCATTTTGAAACAAAACGGCGGATGAAGCTGGCCAACGAACTCGGTCGAGACATTGGTATGTACTATGTACACACCGAATTTCATCGAAATCGGTTCATAATTACGGGAGTTACCGTGTGACATAGGTCAGATATATATATATATATATATATATATATATCAATTTTGAACGGAGGGTGGTTTCGGGGTCTGGGGGTCATGATCGATGAAAATATACCAAAATTTTTTGAAATCGCTTTCCTCCAAACGGCTGCAATAGGTAGCTTTTTTGTAAAGAAAGCTACCTAAAAGGCACCGCAAGTCCAGCTTTACTGGCACTCGCATTTAACATTCTATGTTGTCTGGCAAGTAAAAAGTGCCAACAAAAGTGTCTGCCATTTTCAAAATATTTTTTTCTAAGCATAAATATTATTCTGTTTCAATCTCAGCGCGCCTCAAATACCTTTTTTGGGTAGTCAAAAAATGGCACTTGACACGTGTCTGGCACAGGTTTTGGGCCGACTAAAGTGTCTGTCATTTTCAAAATATTTTTTTTTTAAGCATAAATATTATTCTGTCTCAATCTCAGCGTGCCTCAAATACCTCTTTTGGGTAGTCAAAAAATGGCACTTGACACGTGTCTGGCACAGGTTTTGGGCCGACTAAAATGTCTGTCATTTTCAAAATATTTTTTTCTAAGCATAAATACTATTCTGTCTCAATCTCAGCGTGCCTCAAATACCTTTTTTGGGTAGCCAAAAAATGGCACTTGACACGTGTCCGGCACAGGTTTTGGGCCGACCAATGTGTCTGGCTTTTATATTTTTTATTTCATTAAATCTTAAATTTGAAGGCATTAAAATTTCAAAATGCCTCAAGGATATTTTTTTGCCACGAAAATTTTGGAAATTTAAAAATTCACGGGTGGTCTATGTGCCACGATCCTTCAGCCAGACATTCGATTTTGTATTCAGGCATTACAAAAGAAATGTTGCACAAATTTTCAGGGTGCCTCAAATACCTTCCCTAAAACGTTTAACAGCTCTTGGACTATTTTATTTTTTACGCAATTGAATGACAAACTTTTCTTTTTGACACACACACACATATATATTTTTGATAAAGGACAGAAAATATCACGAAAATTGTGGATCAGATCAATTTATTTAATTGATAATTACATGCAAAATATTTTAGCTTACATATTTTAAATATAAAATCATTATTTTTTTCAAAATATTATAGAGTGTTAAATTTTATTTAATTATAAAGCATTCAAATAATAATAATAATAAAATAAAAATCCAATAACTTCTCTTCCTAATAAAATATGTCATTATTGAAATGAATTATCATCGACAAAAATATTACACATTTTAACAGGCTTGGGCTCGAAGATGCGTGCTCTACAAAAATTCAAAGCTTTAAGGCTCCTGTCCCTGCCGGCGAAGTCACCCACGAGCTAATGCTAATCCTATGGGGAGGGATTTTTCTAATATCTCGTTTGCAATGCGACATTTTCAAATGATTCTTTTTGCATTGGATAGTCGAGGTCCATCTCTACATCGCACCATTTTTATTTTTCTGATTTTGGTCGCAGATATTTTTTATAAAGTTACTTTCACTTTCAAAACCGGTTCTGAAAGTGAAAGTGTCATTCTAAAAAATATCTGCCAAAATTGAAAAAGTAAAAAAGGTACGATGTAGAGATTGATCTCGGCTATCCAATGCAAAAAGAATTATTTAAAAATTTTGAAATGCAAACGAGATATTTGAAAAATCCCTCCCCATAGGATTAGCATTAGCTCGTGAGTACCTTCGCCGGCAAGGACAGGGACCTTAAACTGCTGCTTTAACCCACTACGCTAGCGGGAATTCGTTTTCCTTCCTTCTAAATATAAGAGGTTCGAAAAGCAGTTGACACATACGCAATTGTCTCGAATTTGAGTTATGATGTTACAGAAGTAGTTTGGCGTTTTAATATTTATTATACCTTATTTTTTCAAAGAAGCAGCTACAACTTAACATGCTAGTTTCCCAATATTAGTGTGTAACTATTGGCGATTCATAAGACGGATCACCAGAGACATAACTTTTAGCCTCAAATGACTGTGTTTTATATGACCAAAACAATACGACACCCCCGAAATAAACCGCACCTCTTAATATCGACACAATAAATTTTTGAATTGTTAATACTGCTGAAAAAGCCAAATAATATTAACTTTGTGAAAAAAAGAAAAGCTTGTTTACAGTAAGATGGAATAGCAGACGACGAACTTAAAACAACTTCTACCTGTGATGTGACAGTTCAACTGAGCGAGAATCTTTGTGCATGTGCAGTGCGTCACTCCAAAGGCAGACTTGTATTTATATACTGTGATTCGCAACTGTAGAATTTTAATTTAAAACTACGGCTAATTAATAAAATATTTGAACAAAGGAATGTACGATAACAAATCTGTGGCCAAAAATCTTTAATTTAAAAAAAGATTGGTGTAATTTGATGCAGTAGTTTCTTCTCACAAACTGTCGAAAGAAAACGCTTAGCGTTTTAAATATATAGATAATTGGATAGTTTTTGAAGGTTTTAGAGAAAATAAAGAAGAATAGATGTGATACAAAGCCGATTATATGTATATTTCCATAAGTTGAAAAATCTGCAAACTTACGTTCTTTTGAATTGTTATGTCTGACATGGCCGCGCTATGTTGATTTTCTCGAGAATGAGCATGTGCCGGAATCGTCATCTTAGCCTATTATACTAGCAAAAGCCATACTTTGTTTGGATTCGCGAAGCATTATTTAATAAGATAAATATTTGAAAGTAACAATATTTTTTTATATTATTCTTGCATTTTTATTAAGCAAAAACGTTATTTTATGTTTTGTCACATTTTAATTTGAGAAATGCAAATTCAGCCAAATAACTAAGAATTTCCTCGGAATGTTTTATTTATGATATAAGACTTGTATAAATAAAAGTATTTTCGAAGCAAAATTTTACAAAATATTTATATAACGAATTTAACAATTAATTTTATTTGTTTGCAATTCTTTTGCTGCCACTTTACATAAAAAAAAAAAAAAAATCATAATATAATTCTTTTAAAATGCGTAAGTATCGTCTGCGTAAATAATTTACCATAACAAGAATAAATTGTGTATTTAAATTCTTAACACTGAAAAATACTTTTATAATTGAATGTAAATAATTAAATTTTCACAAATTTTAATTCATCAAAAATATGCTATAATTTTCATAAAAAAGGTATTTTAAAAGTTTCATAACAGAAATCGTAATTCCATGATTTATTTTTTCTTCTGAAAATATACGTGTTTCATTTTTTTATTTGCAAAAATGCGTCCGTAATGGAAAAACATGTAAAAATAAATTAATTAAAATAATAAATTTTTTAATGATATTCTGTAAAAAAAGAATAATAATAATATTGTGCAAATCTACAGATCATAATTTATTTTTATGTTTAATTTCAAGTCAAAATACTTAACAGTTTTTTTTTTTTTTTTTTTTGTAAAGTGTACGACAAAATGTGATTTGTGTAGCCTAGTAGAGGATTCGCTTCGCTCATCCTAATAAATAGATAGGATGCTGAAAAGTTGTACCATTTTTGATGTTTCATCATAATCAGGTGTTTTGAAAAACATAGTAGTATAGTTGTTGTTTTTCTCCAATGATTAAAGGATTGAACGTAGAACGGAAATCTCCTACAGTGTAAGACTATTTTAACCCTCTAATGCCAATGGTAGCATTTCAGCTACCATAAGTTCATGTTTAGCATTTCTGCTACCATAGGTTCATGTTTAATTTTTAACATGAAATATCATAAATAATGTATATTTTAAGTCATTACAGCAATAATTGCACCTTTAGGTAATAGTATTTATTAATTCTGAATGCAGATGGAGTATTAAATAAGAAAAAAGTCCTTCCGGCCAGTGCCGGAGGAAGAGGTAGCTTTCAAATTCCTTATTTTTAAAAAGCTAGCTGATGTTATTCAAACACACGAAGCTCAATTTAGTGGAAACCGATTATAGAAGATTCAATACTAATTTTTATCAATACTAAATCCTTATGAATGAGAATTTCGCGAAATTAGTCAGCTTCATCCAAGCTGATTTTATTTAAAGTTATATTTCGTTTCCAAATTCGGCGATATGTGAAGTGCCTGCCATTTTAAGAGAACATGGTGGATGAGGCTAACCAGTGAACTTCGTCGAGACTTTCGTAATTCCTGTGCACACGCTCGCTCACATCGGAATCGGTTGATATATATGAGTGCTGTCTCAGGCAAAAATCAGATTTTTCAAAATGTCACCCACATAATGAAATTCAAACTACTGTATCTGGGCCATTTTTGAAGATAAAGACAAAACAAAAAATGCTCCGGAATCCTTATATCAAAGTCAAATACTTAAGAAAGAAACCTTTTTCGATTTCTAAATTTTTTGCACTTCACTTTAAATATAATTTTTTTTTAATTTAATGGCCGCCACTTTGATTCAAGATGGCGGATGAAGCTGGCCTGTGAACTTAGTCGAGACATTGCTATATACTATCCAAATGCCTTCTTACATCCAAATAGGTTAATAAATACGTGTGTTATCGCGTGACAACTATCAGATCGTTTCAAAATGTCAGCCATGCTAGAAATTTCAAAGTGCTATAACTCAAACTTTTTTTAAGATGTAGACGAAAAAAAAACTGCCCTGAAATCTTTGTATCAAGGTCAAACACATAAAAAAAAACCTTTTTCATTTTTCCAATTTTTTCATACCTCATTTTAAATTTTAAATAATTTTTTTTAAATGTTCCCTTTTGAATCAAAATGGCTAATGAAGGTTGCCTACGAACTCGGTCGAGACATTGGTATGCACTATGTACACACCAAGTTACATCCAAATCGGTTCATAAATACGCCTGTTATCGCGTGACAAAAAGCAGGTCATTTCAAAATGTCAGCCACAATAGAAATTAAAAATGCTATAACTCAGCCATTTTTCTAGATATAGATGAAACAAAAACTGTTTCGGAATCTTTATATTAAGGTCAAACACATAATTAAAAAATCTTTTTCAATTTTTTGATACCTCATTTTAAATTTTAAATTTTTAAATTTTTTTAAATGGCAGCCATTTTGAAACAAGATGGCAGATGAAGCTGGCCAACGAACTCGGTCGAGACATTGGTATGTTCTTTGTACACACCAAGGTACATCCATATCGGTTCATGAATAGGCCTGTTATCGGGTGACAAATATCAGGACGTTTCAAATTGTCAGCCACGCTAGAAATTCAAAGTGCTATAATTCAGCCATTTTATAAGATATAGACGAAACAAAAACTGCTCCGAAATCTTTGTATCAAGGTTAAACACGTAAGAAAAAAATGTTTTTCAATCTTCGATTTTTTGGTATCACATTTCAAATTTTAATTTTTTTTTAAAATGTAAATGGCCGTCATTTTGAAACAAGATGGCGGATGAAGCTGACCAACAAACTCGGTCGAGACATTAGTATGTATTATGTACACACCGAGTTTCATATAAATCGGTTCATAAATACGCCTGTTATCGCGTGACAAATATCAGGTCGTTTCAAAATGACAGCCACAATAGAAATTCAAAATGCTATAACTCAGCCCTTTTTTAAGATATACACAAAACAAAAACTGCTCCGGAATCTTTGTATCAAGGTCAAACACATAAGAAAATAATATTTTTCAATTTTCAATTTTTTGGTATCGCATTTCAAATTTTAATTTTTTTTTTAAATTTAAATGGCCGCCATTTTGAAACAAGATGGCGGATGAAGCTGGCCAACGAACTCGGTCGAGACTTTGGTATGTACTATGTACACACCGAGTTTCATCTAAATCGATTCATAAATACACCTGTTATCGCGTGACAAATATCAGGTCGTTTCAAAATGTCAGCCACGCTAGAAATTGAAAGTGCTATAACTCAGCCATTTTTTAAGATATAGACAAAACAAAAACTGCTCCGTAATCTTTGTATCAAGGTCAAATACATAAGAAAAAAATATTTTTCAATTTTTAATTTTTTGGTACCACATTTCAAATTTTAAATTTTTTTTTAAATTTTAAATGGCCGCCATTTTGAAACAAGATGGCCGATGAAGCTGGCCAACGAACTCGGTCGAGACATTGGTGTCTACTATGTACACACCGAGTTTCATCGAAATCGGTTCATAAATACGAGAGTTACAGTATGACAAAGATCAGATATATATATACATATATATGGATATATATATATATATATATATATATATATATATATATCAACTTTTGAACGGAGGGTGGTTTCGGGGTCTGGGGGTCATGATCGATGAAAATATACCAAATTTTTTTGAAATCGCTTTCCTCCGAACGGCTGCAATAGGTAGCTCTTTGTAATGAAAGCTACCTAAAAAAATAGTTTGAAGCAACATCTCTAGCAAAAATTTCAAAATGGCATTTACAGTGGTAAGATTTTGCTCGATTTTTCAAATGTTTTATTGAAATGAAACTAAATACATATGAAATACAGGTTTAAAAAGAATTACTTCTATTCTCTGCACAACAAAGTTCAATGCGAATTTGTTTTTTAATGGTAAAATGAATAATTAAAATCAAGTTAGTAGATCTTCTACCATGGGCATTAGTGATCATGAAGCCCATGGTAGCATTTTTGCTACCATATTATTTTCAAAGGAAATTTGTACTTCTTAGTGTTAGATTTCTACTTAGATACTTGTTTTACTTTTAATTCACATTCCCATTTTATTAAATAAATCCGAAATAAATTAGTTGAAATTACTTTTGTGTTTACATTTTTGAACAAAATATTGAAATTCCTTTTTAATATATAAATAGAGAAAATTATTAAATAAATCCTAATTGATATTTTGATCTTTATATTTCTAAGTATAAATATCAACATAAATTTTAAATATAAAACTTTTTTTATTGTACCGCATATCACTCAAGTATATTACATTCAGTTATGCTTCTTCTGTGTGGTATATATTACACTAGCCCAGTGGTTCCCAACGTGGGGTGTTCGCCCCACTGGGGGCAATTTCCCTTTCTAGGGGGGCAATTCGAAATTTGTTATTCACTCATTCGCTATCAGTTTCTTGTGTCTATTTTTAATGGACTTATCTTGCCCTGTACGCGGACGACACGGCAATGTACGCCTCTGCACAACACCCATTCACATTATACAAAATTCTCCAAAAACACATAGATAAATTCCTTAACTGGTGTACGCTATGGCGTGTTAAGCTCAACGAGCAGAAAACAGCTGCTGTCTATTTCTCTAGAAAACTAACATTTCCCAATCGCATTACTATCAATAACACTACTATTCCTTGGACTAATGACACCAAGTATCTGGGGGTTACCCTTGATAGAAGACTTACCTGGAAAAAGCATTTTATTAATATCCGAGGCAAAGTTGCTGGTATCTCCCAGGCCCTCTCTCCTCTTCTCAAAAGTAATACTCTTTCTATTCATAATAAACTAATCTTGTATAATGCATGTATTAGATCAATCTTAACTTATGCTTGTCCGATCTGGGGATTCGCTTGCAAAACCAGTATGGAGTATCTTTACGGTGCTCATAACAAAAACTTACGCTATATCCGTAATGGTCACCATTTTCTTCGTAACACCACTATCCGCAGGGATTTGAAAACCACTTCCTTAAAACAGCGCATTAATAAACTTGCTAAAAATTTTTATAAATCTGTATACAACCTCCCTAACCAAATTATAGCGGAACTACCGACTACGAGGTATCCGACCCCACTAACAGAAAACGCCCTAAATACTCGCTTTTGCTTAACGATGAAGACTGAGTTTCCCTCACCTTCTGCTATACTTAACCTTTCTGTTTGTTCTGTCCTGTCTATAGTATTAAAAAAAAAAAAAAAAAAAAAAAAAAATTGTTTTTCTGCTAGTTCTTTAGCATTATATATTTTTAAACTAATGAAAGAATCTCTGAAAGAATCTTTTTTTTTATGGGGCACTCCCCGGTAGCTTTTTCGTCTTTTCCTTCTTTTTTTGGAACTAATGGAATTTTCTTTCTTTTTTAATTATTTTTTTTTCTTTTCTTTGTTTTTTTTTTCTTTTTCACATATGTTATACTAGTACTTATGTACTTTGTTATTTTTTGTTAGTCTTTTCTTTTTCTTAAAAGTAAATTTAACTTTTGCGGCTACCAGCCACGTCTAAACATTATTTTTTTTAAGGCTCCCTAATGCCCTTGCAACACAATCACCTATCCACTGGATGTAAAGTTGCAACGCAACTAGGTAATCCATTCAGCTGCTCACATTGTTCCATTGTTCCATTGTTCCATTGTAGTATTAAACACAGTATTATTTTTCTGGGACTGAATTTTACAATTTTTTGAATGCTTTCGATTATTTATTGAATGAGCTGTCTACTTCTATTCGCTCTGCTATATGCCAGACGAAGATTCTTTACCCTGGAAACTTCTTAAAAGTATATATAAATTTGATTGTCTTGAACATATTTAACCTAAATAATAAATGAAATATCTGAATAAGGCACTGCCTACTTTATAAAACTTATAAATCTCAAATAGCATATGAATATCTATGGCTCTTGTGCAGGCATCGTGCACAGTAAAAGTATTTCCATGATGACATATACATTTCAAATTCTAAAATTTTAATTCTAATATTTATACATGGAAGACAAATAATGATATTGGCAAGAAAATTCAGAAAAATGTGTTGTGATGGAGAATGACGGCTACTTAAATTTAATAAAGATGAGAATCTTGAAATGCTTCTTGTGTATTGTGCTATCCATACAAAGAAAACTTAGAGAAAAATGAATTATAAACCATGTGAATGTTATCAACTTTAACGTTAAATGTAGCATTGTAACATTGAGGTAAGTTGGAAAAGTACAACAAAACTCTTTTTGGCCCAAAGGCGAAGATGTATAATTTCATTTTATTTACAAAATTATGTTAAAGATTGACAGAAGATTGACGTATTTGATAAGTTAAAAAATGTGCAATGAATAGTTATTGTTACAGTTCTGTTACGCTTTCACCGTGTGATTAGAGTTCACTTTTTTAAATAATAAGAGACATACTTTACAGATTAAGGGGTTGGGGGAGCATAGTGACTTTACAGGGGATTTGGTGGGGCGTGGCCTATAAAAGGTTGGGAACCACTGCACTAGCCTGATTCCATACAGGTCAACTGCGCTATAGTTTACGATATTTTTAATTAATTGCTGTGTTTATTGTGCGTTTTGAATTTTTGGCTACAAAAAAAAAAGAAATCTTAGAAAATGGCTGTTATCTTGTTGTCTTTTTAATAAAAAATGAACTAAAATTTATTTAGAATCCGGATTGTTTTTGCCACCGGTATATTTTAATACGCCTGTATGTAATTCTGAATTATGCATATTTTTAGAAAGATAGACAATTCGGATTGCTTTTTTACCTCCGCTATATTTAATACACCTGTATGTAATTCTGAATTATGCATATTTTTAGAAAGATAGACAGAGTTACAAAATTTTATTTTTATATGTATCATAGAAACAACAGGGTTCGTACGGGTGCTTGAATTTCATGGCTAAGAAATTCTTCCATACCAGTATTTTCTTATGGAAAATCTCTCCTGAAATAAGGCGGAATTTCGTCCGTTTAAACTAGACTTATTTTTCTATAAAAAATTTCTGATATTGGAGAACTCTGAACAAACCTCAAGTTTCCCTCGGCAAAAAGTAACCGTTTTTTTATTTTTCTATTTCTTTATTTTTTTTTTATACATACTACATCAGTGCTATCTATATTATAAAGGACAAACATATCTGTGCGTAACGCAAACGTCATTTTGCGAATGGCAACACTTTAAAATTTGAAATAAAATTTTGGTTTTGCAATTTTCTCTACGGAAATTTTTTAAACTTCTAAACACCGCACATTTTAAATTTTTACACCGTCGTATAAGGAACAAAATGCTCTTTTAAATACAATTTGTTTGAAAGCTGTTTTCATCAATCAATTTATTTTTGAGATATTAATTTTTTTGTAGTTTTTAATACAATTTTTCTTATTGTGACAACAAAAGTACCCCATTTCTACTGAAAGTAAACGGAAAATAGTCGAAAATAGGAGATACTGTATCTTTTTGTTTCTCACAAAACCTTAAAAAAATTGAAATTAAAATATGGGATATGTCAAGAATATTGTCTGTTATTCCGTGATAATGACGTCATATGCATATTTTTCTATTAACGAAGTTTAAGACTGTATTGTAAAAGTGGATTGCTTTAGCGGATGCAAATTACGTCATTTTATAAAAAAACATGTATTTCAATTCTTAAACCTGAATTATGTTTGGTAGAAGTGCGTCATTTTCACTACCCAGCAGCTTTGAAATTCTTCACAGGTGAAAAGCCTTCACTTTTGAGAATAATGTAATCGAAATCGCACACTAATAAAACGCAATGTTTTACAAAATTTTAGAGTGTCTTTATAAAAGAGAGGTGAAATGCAAATAATAGCGATTTATATTACAGAAACTGATGATTCTCGCCTGGATGGATTTGCTTCGCCGAGTTAGACAAGCAAACAAATAATTCGTGGTTTAAAATAATATCATGTTCCTGAAGTTTTTGTCCAAAATTCTCTTGAATAATAAAATGCTTTTCTTTAGGACATTCAACTTTAATTTTATCAAAATAGCATAATTTGCTTAATTTAATTTTTCCGAATTTTATATAATCTATATATTTAAAACACAAGTGTGTTTTTTAGTCATCTGCCCTGATCTTTCTGCTGAACCAATTTTACTAATATATATATATATTTTTTTTTTTACTAAAAGCTTTTCATTTGTAGATGTGATCGCACTATCTGTTTTTTTTTTAATATCCCCCTTTTTATATTTTAATTTTAAAAGCATTTTATGAAATTTCTTCAAAATGGTGAAAATTAGATTGCCTTCACTCTAAATAAAAAAGGAGTGACTATTCACTCCTCCAGAGTGAATAGTCACTCTATCGCAGAGTCAAAATACGCCCAACCTCTTTAGAGTGATTATTCACTGTGAGCAAAAGTGAAATTTTTGACTTTCTGAAAGAGTGAATAGTCACTCGTGGGAAGTGAATATTCACTCTAAACAGGGGTGGATAATCACTTTTTCGGAGGAATGACTATTCACTCTTGCTAAAGGAGTGCGGTTTTTCACTTCTGGTAGGAGTGAATAGTCACTTTTTCATAAGAGTGAATGTTCATTTTTTATGTAGTTGATTGTTTTTTATTATTTTTTTTTTTTTTCGCTTTTATGGTCATTTTAAAAGAATCACATCTTTTACAACATGCAATGAAAATAGATACAAGCGTGGTAAAGATTGGAATAAAATACTTTATCAGCAATATTTATTTAATTTATAGTTTGTAACACTAATTGAACTTTTAAGGAAATTTTCAGTTAAAGTTACATACGAATCTAAATTAGATTACTGATAGAAATAAACTAAAATATTTTATTCCAATCTTATCCTTTGTGTTTGCTTTTATTGCATGCCCTATAAAGATATTACTTTTAAAGTTTTATTAATAACTTTTTAATCGGCGGATGTTATATGTTTAACAATGTTTGATTTGATTTTAATTTTTGTTTTAAATATAAAACCGTACTTTTTCCTTAAATTATTGCTATTTTTGCAAAGTCCTATTGTTCTAAAATATTTTTAATTTTTCCATTTAAAAAAAATATGCTTATAAACTCACATCTTTTTTAAATAAGTTCTAAGCATGATTTAAATATTAAGAATGTATATATATATTTTATCCGCTGTCATTTGCTTTTGTTTTATTTAATATGAACATGGAGTCTAAATTTTAAGTTCTCTGGAATGTGTATATATTTTTCTTTTAAACATATTCCTTAACTTAATCATGATTTCTAATTTTCGTCTGTCATTGCTGAAAAATGGAATTAATACAATACTTATTAATGAAATGACGCGATAAGCAATGTTTAATTTAATTTTTTTATTCGCCTAGATATTGTATTTTGTGAATGTGAGCAAAATAAATTTTATATGTTTTATAGGAAAAGATTGACCTCGGAAATAGAAACAAGTTGGAAATTCCTCGTCAAACGTGGCAAATGAGGTGCGTTCACTATAACTAATTTTATAAATATTTTTTGCACCGCATATTGTGCTGAATGTATATTTTAGTGAACTTTATAAGTGAATATTAATTTCATTCTGTTCGAAAGATTGTAACATCAGTAAAATGCACTTGAAATATTTTTTTCCCATTGACCTTAATGTAACGGAAAGCTTTTGACTCCCTGTAATTAAACTGTACATCCGATTTTCATAAAATTTGAAACGGCTCGACAAAATTTTGCAACAATTATATAAGGTAGATGTGCCAGTGATGGACACCCTTAAGGAATTTCTTTTAAAATTATTTTTTATTAATAGTTATAATTATTATATTCCAGTTTTTTCAATATTATATTAATCTATCAACAATATTTAACCATTCTTATAGATAATTCTTTCCCAATATGAATCAAAATTTAATTTAAAATACTAGAAATATATCAAAACACCCAAAAGCCCAGTGATGGACACCCTCTGGCCCAATAATGGACGTCCTCTGTTCCAGTAATGGACACCCCATAAAAAGTAATAAATATAATTGTTTTTATGACTGTATTTAGAACCAGAATTTAATGAATGCATACTAATGAAACAAAATGGTTATTTTCAAATAAATTTAACAAAAAGGATACCAGTAATTAATAAAATATTTGTCGTAATCATTTACTGTTTCAATCAATTATTGTAATTATCACACGATCAATGTTTTAATTATTTTAGATGGATAGTTTAAAATACTAAATATCAGGCAATTACAGCTATTAAATTATTGAAACAGTGAGGGATTTAAAAGGTAATAATAATAAAAAAAAGTTTTGGAATGTTAGTGTTTAGTTTTGTCTCGCTATTTTTAACAATTAATCTTCCAGAGACTACTTGATATATCATTTATAATAATTAATATTACAAATATGAAAGAAATGATATTGTGAGTTGAATATTTTAAATGCTAAGTAAAATAATTTCAAAATAAAGTGTAGAACTGATGTTTGAGGCCACTGATCTGCAGATTTGCCAGTTTCATGAATATTGCCTATAAATTAAGGAATATTACTTTTCTTTTTCGTCAGATGCGAATAAGAAAACATTTAACAGAGAAAATAGATTTTTAATAGCTTCTGTAACTTAATTGTTTTTATTTAAACGAAGAGATATTAAGCCTTATGAGCCCGTCTTTGACTGTGCTCTTAACCAATATTTTCTGCTTCCTAGCTTGTTTGATTGCCAGAATTTAAAATAGCAAGGTATATATACATAAAAAAAGAATAAAATATTGAAATTTTATTAATCACATAAAATAACTTAAAAGCAGTTATTTAAAAAGTTTTGGGGGAAAATCACTAATTAACCATTCTAGTAATCTCTTAAAACCTTAAAAATAAATGAAATTTCGTAAATGACCGTTAGTATATAAAAGTCTAAGTTTTCTATTGCTACTCAAACAAAAGCATTCAAATTTTGCAAGAAAATAAATAATATATAAATTAATTAATCGAAGTCAGCTCTTAGCCTCTTCATTAAGATTTTCACAGGAAAACAGCAAAATTTTGAAACATTATTTTCTGCTTCCTAATTGGTTTGATTAAAAGTGTCAACGATAACCCAGTTTTATAAAACATGCAAGGGGAAATTATAAAACATTAATTAAAGTTAAATATTTATTAGTTATTTTTTTATGAACCAAAAACATCAAAGAGTGACCATTACTGGAAGGTGTCCATTACTGGCACATCTACCCTATTTTAAATTTCAGACAATTCGGAAGGCTGTAACAACATTAAAATGCACTTGCAATATTTTTTTCCCATTGGCCGTAATGCAAAAGAAAACTTTTGACTGTCCCTGTAATTAAACTATGCATCCGATTTTCATAAAATTTGAAATGACGCGACAGAATTATGCAACAATTATATATTTTAAATTTCAAACGATTCGGTTGGGTAGTTTTTGCGCTGTTATATGCGGGCAGACGGACAGAACGACGACTATAGGTGCTACGTATTTATATAACTACGAACGCACCTAAATATCGATTTTTACTTTTTTATATCATTAAATAGTTTAAACTTTTGTCTTTCCAACGACGTGTCACACATGTTTATATAATAAAAAAAAAATAAGTGTTGAAATTATTCATTCTTTTTAAGAGTACTTCACAGCTTAATGACCATAAATCTTTAATTGACTTTTCTCAAAACTTGGATTTTTCATGTTTATGTTCCTTTTTTAGGTGCGTTCGTAATTATATAAATACGTAGCGCCTATAGTCGTCGTTTAGTCCGTCTGTGTCAGTGTTGATTTCAGGGGGTGCAGGGGCGGATCCAGAGAATCGTTTTTTTTTTGGGGGGGGGGGGCGATACCGAGTGACCTATAATCAACGTAGGCATAACTTCTGTTGCTCAAATCCTTCCTTGAAGTTATTTATTAAATGAGTATGAAATAATTAATGCTATTTGAAAATATTACAGGCTCTCGATTATCCGACATCCGATTAACCGAAAAACTTGGTTATCCAACACTCTTATTATATAATCCCGCCCTCTCCTCAAAATATTGTTTATTGTTACTTAGGTCGTAAAATTAAAAACGTTATAACAGAATTGATTTATTATAAATGTCTTTTTTTTTTTTTTTTACTTTTGTACTATAGTAATTATTTATCTTATTTTTTGTTCTTTTAGTTATAGTGAACAACGTTAATAACACAAGCCTGCGATGATAATGTTTTTTAACTTTTGATAATGGATTTTGATGTATTTTTTAGCACTGAATCCGAAAATGACCTTCATTTTTAACCACCACGTCACGATTTTCGCAAATCGTAAATTTGAAAGTTAAAACGTAAAAAATAGCGAAAATCTCTCAAAGCAATTTTCAAAAACAATTTGTCTTAAAACCTCTATTATATTATTAATCAGAAATTAAAATTATTTTTTAAGCAATAATACTGAAATAAAACTGAGCATACCTTTATTCACTGTTTATTACATACATTCTTA
This sequence comes from Maratus speciosus, assembly GCA_963932465.1. Taxonomy (NCBI): domain Eukaryota; kingdom Metazoa; phylum Arthropoda; class Arachnida; order Araneae; family Salticidae; genus Maratus; species Maratus speciosus. The sequence continues at coordinate 88,037,444 of OZ010786.1, read as the reverse complement.
CGAAAAAAATCTTTTGTATAAGAATATCAGAAAAATTGAGCGTGGGTATAATGAAACAAAAATACTAGTCAGCGTATTATCTATCCTGAAGTTTCATGCCAATTGTAAACGTAGCTATCTTACGCGCATTTAAAACGAAAGAGAAAATTGTGTATGTATTATGGAATTCTGCGGATCAAGAAATTTTTATTTCTAGACATTAATCAGCAGAAAATCCTAAATCTTTCTAAGAGGGACGTTTTTATTTTGGACGTGGGCACTGTTGAATTCGGAGATTTTTCTCCGGTAGGGATTTCCGAGGCTCGGGGTGAGGGGAGATTGCACTTTTTGACCATTAAAGGCATAAAATCTCAAATCTTCTGGCGGACATTTCAATACCCCGGGGGGATATCCCTCCCGGGCCACCCGCTTAATTCGACACTAGACGAGGGAGGGGGATTTTCCTCAGCCCACCCCTTACATTTATCTGTGTTTACAAAATTTGTGACACATTTCCCTGATAAATAAAGAGGCTTTTTACTTTTTTTTACCATTTTTTTTCTCGTTAATAAGGAATTTTTCATCCTTTATCCCCAAAATTACTGTCCGCTAATCGGAATGTCCGTTATTCAGAGGTTAAACATACAAAAATATAGTTTTTGGGAGTGGGAATTGGAAAATTGTCCGTTAAATAGAGGTGTCCGCTATTCGGGCGTGTCCGTTATGGAGGTTTTACTGTATAATAATTGTTGCAGAGTGTTAAGCAGATAAAATTTATTAATTTAAGCTCATTTAGTTGCAAAATATAGCAATACAATATTTTAAAGCCTAAATGTGTACATATGGCAGACACCATAAAATATCAAATTTTAGCTGAAATTTTGAAATTTATTTATTTTTTACAATTTTTCCTATTATTAGACCGATATATCGATTTCAAATAAAAAATTTCGTAAAAATAGAAAAATTCGTGCAGTGAAGGGTTAAATACATTTGCGACAAATTTCCCAGCCTTATCAACCGCCGAAATAAAAGAGGATACCGAGATGAACCCCATAGAGAAGATTAAAAGAAAAGCACAAAGCAGAGCATGAGCGGTTGAAATAAACTTCCACGCATGGAATAAAATTATAAGGATTTTAAATACATAATATTTTACTTGTTTAACTGTAAAAATCCATGGTATAATTTAAAAAAATGAATAAATTATTATGAAAAAAAGTTACGTCTATTTTATAGTAGCAGATTTTCGCAATATTTCGACTTTTTAAAAATTTAAAAATTTGCGATTTGTGAAAAATCCTGACGTGATGGTATGGTAAAAAATGAAGGTAATTTTTGCATTCAGCACTAAAAAATACATAAGAACCAATTATCGAAAGCTGAAAAACATAACCATCACATCCATTTTTAATATCAGATTTCTGAAAGAGGATAATCTCTGAAAAAGGATCCCCTTCAGAAATCTTAAGGCCCTTAACATCCTTGAAAGTCAAAATGTGTCATCTAAGTGGTGTGTATACCTCTTCACAGGCGCGGATACAAGGAAGGGGGGAGATCACCCCGACCGCCCGCCCTCCCTGGATCAAAAAATGTAAATCCACCTATTATCGCGAATTTCGACAAAAAAAATCGTCGCCGAAAAAAATTGATTTCGTGAATCGTTCGCCGGACAAAAAATCGCGCAAAAAACGCGAATTTCGTCAAAGGATCGTGCAAAAACGCGAATTTCGTCAAAAGATCGCGCAAAAACGTGAATTTCGTGAAGCGCGGAAAAAAATGAATTTCGCCAAAAAATCGGGCATTTCGTCAAAGAACGACGGAGAAAAAACGCGAATCTCGTCAAAGGACCACGAAAAAAAGGCGAATTTCGTCAAAGGATCGCAGAAAAAAACGCGAATTTCCTCAAAGGATCGCAGAAAAACGCTAATTTCGCGAAAGAATCGCACAAGAAATGCGAATTTCGTCAACAGATCTCAGAAAAAATGCGAATTTCGTCAAAGAATCGCGAAAAAATACGCGAATTTCGCTAAAGGGCCGCGGAAAAAATGCACAATTAGCACCAGGAGGAGATTCCTCTAGGCGCGGATTCACGGGGGGATCGATTGGGGCTGTCGCCTCCCCCCCCCAACATATAAACCCAATGCTTTTAACGGCAGTTTTTGCGAAACAGACAGACAAGCAAACGAAAACCAAACACTTTTCGGGTGTCAATGAACCTCACTGACTTTCGGCAATCAGTGAACAAAATAGGATTATGTCCTGTCAAAAGGCATATGGCGCCATAATTTTTCACACTAATAGGTTGAGATGGGTGACGATGCCACTTCATGTACCTTTGGTTGAATCTTTGCAACAGAAATTGACAACGTTATGCGGATCCCTTTAAAGTGTTGAAACTTTTTCGTTCTTTCAAAGAAGCTGCAATTCTAATTTCTGTATAACAATATTTTTCAGGAGTGCTTTATTGTTTGAGAAAAGAATGAGATTCATAGCAATTTCCAAAGAAAGAAAGAAACAAGAAAAAGAAAGGTCCTTTGAAAAATTCAAGCATCTTAATGTTTTCTGAAGAAAACCAATAATGTGTAAAAAATGTACTGTTATTGTCACCCACATAGGTAAATTTCAACGAGTATTTGATGAATGAAAAAAAAAATTATTATGTCCTAATCCTAGTCAGTTAAAAGCTAAAATGCGTATGGTGTGTTGCTTTCTTAAAAACTAACTTGGTAAATTTGTTCTTCCCTTCTTTGCCCCGATCACCCCCCCCCCCCCCCGCGGATGCGCGCCTAGGGGATTCTCCTCCCGGTGCTAATTGTGCGTTTTTCCCGCTGCCCTTTGACGAAATTCGCGTTTTTTCAGCTATTCTTTGGCGAAATTTGCGTATTTTTTTCGCGATTCTTTCAAGAAATTCGCATTTTTTCAAAGATCTGCTGACGAAATTAGCGTTTTTTCGCGATCCTTTAGCGGAATTCGCGTTTTTTCGCGATCCCTTGACGAAATTGGCGTTTTCTGCGCGATCCTTTGACCTACGAACGATAGACGAAATTAATTTTTTTCGGCGACCATTTGTCGAAATTCGCGACAATCGGTGGATTTATATTTTTGGGGGGGCGATCGCCCCAATCGCACCCCACACACCCGTGGATCCGCGCCTGAGGGGGTGGCCCAGGGGAGACATTCACCCCCCCCCCCCCCACACACACACACACGGAGCAATGAGATGTCCTCCCCCGGAAGATTTGAGATTTTGTGTTTTCAATGGTCAAAAAGTGCAATTTCCCTCCCCCTCGGAACTCTATAATGTCCCCCCCGGAGCAACAGAAATCTCTCCCGGAGAAAAGTGTCTGAATTCAACATCTGCATATAACAGAGCAAAAACTACCCAACCGAATGGTTTGAAAGTTTAAATATATAATTGTTGTAAACTTTTGTCGAGTTATTTCAAATTTTATAAAAATCGGATGTATAGTTTAATTACAGGGACATTCAAAAGTTTTCCGTTACATTACGGCCAATGGGAAAAATTATTGTAAGTGCATTTTAATGCTGTTACAGCCTTCCGAATGGTTTGAAATTTTAAATATATAATTGTTGCGAAATTTCGTCGGGTCATTTCACTTTTTATGAAAATCGGATGTATAGTTTAATTACAGGGACAGTCAAAAGTTTTCCTTTACATTACGGCCAATGGGAATAAATTATTACAAGTGCATTTTAATGATGTTACAGCCTTCAGAATGATCTGAAATTTTAAATATATATTTGTTGCAAAATTTTGTAGACTCATTTCAAATTTCAGGAAAATCGGATGCATAGTTTAATTACAAGGACAGTCAAAAGTTTTCCGTTACATGACGGCCAATGGGAAAAAAAATATTTCAAGTGCATTTTAATGATGTTACAGACTTTCAGAACAGAATGAAATGGATATGCACTTATGTATTGCACTAAAATATACATTCAGTACAATATGCGGTGCAAAAAATATTGCTAAAACTAATTATAGTACGAACGCACCTCATTTGCCACGTTTGATGAGCAATTTCCAACTTGTTTCAATATCTATTAAACATAAAAACTCAGATTTTTGTTAATACTTATATTATGTTATATTGTATACACAGGGATTTAATGATTTGTTGAGAATTATTTATTTTAGGCAGTGAAATCTTACCAAAAAGTGCTAATCTAAAAATGACTTTCAATAAATAATTAATAATTAATTTTGAATTTCACTTAGAACGAAAATGGTCTGTTAAAATACGTAAAACATGTTATTCAAACTACTCTAAAAAATCTAGATCTCTATCTTTCACCATTTCTGAGAAAAATGTACATAAAATTGGTGAATTTAACTTGGCAGAGATACGGCTGTACCGGTCCCCTTAAAACAATTACATTTCAGACCGCTACATGAAGAAATCTCACAATCACTTTAGATCGAAAATGGTCTGTTAAAATACGTAAAGCATGTTATTCAAACTACTCTAAAAAGTCTAGACCTCTATCTTTCACCATTTCTGAGAAAAAGGTACATAAAGTTGGTGAATTTAACATGGCGGAGATACAACTTTCCCGGTCCCCTTAAAACAATTACATTTCAGATCGCTACATGAAGAAATCTCACAATAACTTTTGAATACTCCACGATCAATCTTTTTCTATACAACATACAACTATGTAGCTCATAATCTTGACATTCCACATATCTACACGGATAAATGCTTAAAATTAAACAGGACTTACCTTTATTTTATGTATTCCATAAAGAATAATTTCAATGATATCCTAATCTGTTAATCTTAAAATGGCGGACAAAAAAGTGATAATTTTTCTTATCTTTTAAGGGTGTCGTCGCCTTGCTGTTTTTATTGGTTAAAAGCAATGCATACGTAAGTCACACTTTCAGGAGTGAGACATTTCACTCCTTTCTAGAGAGTGGAAAATTTCACATTTTAAGGAGTGTATTTTTAAAAAATTCACTCCGAAACGAGTAAAAGTGCCTGTCACTCTTTCAAATAGCGAACTTTTCACTCCTCCCAATTTTAGAGTGTTCATTATTGCAGACAAGAAAGAAACAATGAGGTATTTTTTATCTTTATTCATGCTATTTTCTGATAAAAACGCAAAATTGTTGATAAAATTTTTGTATAGGGTTTAGTGGCGCAAAATCCCATTAGGAGCAGAATATTATATTAGGGGCATAATAACGGAAAATGACACGCTGCTTTTGAAAACACGCATTTTTCCTCATAAATTTTCTATATTGTTTTTCCTTCTGTATGTGTTCTGCGTGTGTGTATTAAGTTTCAGACAATAGGCGAAATGCCTATTTAAGTGAAAATGAAGTCATATTTAAAAGAAAACGATCATTTTCTTAGATAAAACTAAACATTTTAACACAAATGCGTCTAAAAAAACATAAATTACGGAAATTTTTACTCTCCGGAATTGAGATTAGAACCTCAAGCAAAGACTGCGTCTGTTCATATAAAATATGTTGATGACAAGTTGTGACTTCAAGTTTTGAGTTAAAATGATTTTTAAATGATCAAACAAAATACAATTTTTTTTTTAAATGATGAATATGGAAATGAGAAGTGCGTAAGCAAATTTTGATTAGGTGAAAATTGCTGTTTTTCATTCCGAAATACTAAGCATAAGAGCCTCAATTGATAACCACATCCTAATAACTGATCTTTATTATATTTTACTGATTGGGTATCTACAGTGTGTCCACGTATAACCTGACCGACCTTTATTTTCGCAACCGTTGGTCCTAGATGCATACTTCTAATTACAAAAATGGTTTAAATAAGGTAAAGAATTATTTTTAAAGCGATTTGGTTCAAGAAAAACATTTATTAAAAAATTACGAAATTTAAATTTTTATACGGTCCCCCGGTCCTATAAGTGATATTTACTAAAAATTTACTGTGACACTAACAAGTAAGACAAAAAAGTCCCATTCATCTAACGTTAAAATTGACCGAGTTATGAAACTTTGAAAAGCGTGACTTATACCACTTTTTTGCATATCAAAACAGATGATTTCGACCAAGCTTTCAGGGGTCGTGCATAAAGTACTTAAACCTATTTCAAGGTATCTGCGCTTTGAAAGAAATCGTACAATTATTACGCTTGAGTTAAATTTTATTAGTTAAGATTAGTTAAAATAATTGTATTTTAACAGGTGTTTTATTTTGTGAGAATTTGAGGCTATGATTTCTTTTAACTAAAATTACGTTATTTTCACAAGGTTTTATTTAACTTGCAATGATCGTCTTTCCAGTCTAAAATTTAACTTTAACTTACTTTCAAATGTCCGATCGAAATTAAATTTTACAAACTGACTTAAATCCAATGACAATGCAATATTATTATGATTTTCGACTCTTACCGTCTTATACATACTTATATTGGAGGATAACACAAAAAAATTCGGATAGATTACCGTCAAGAAGTTTAAGAAACTGTTTTAGATTAGATAACATAAACCTGCGATGGTTGTGTTTTTTAACTTTTATAATTACATTTTATGTATTTTTTAACGCTGAATCAAAAAATTACCTTCACTTTTAACCATCATGTCAAGATTTTTCGCAAATCGTAAATTTCAAGGTTAAGAAATACTGAAAAATCTGATACTATAAAATAAATGTAAGACTTTTTTATTCAGTTAAATTTTATTTAATTCAATAATTATTAGATTTTTTAGTTTATACTAGGTTTCTTACAGCTAAATAGCTCAGGGGTCCGATGAGGTTGGGAGGGGAGGATGGATCAATTTTAACTTTGAAATTTGCGATTTGAGAAAATTCCTGACGCGATGGTTTAAAATGAAGGCCATTTTCGGATTCATAGCTAAAAAATACATAATAAGAAACAATTTTCAAAAGCTAAAAAACATGCCACAACCCAAAATTTTAAAGACAGTGTAATCTAACAGCATTTAAAAATATGTATCTTTTTGTAAAGAATTGAGGCTGTTGTTTCTCATCCTTTTATTTAACCAAAAATCTGTTATTTTTATCCTCTTATAATGTTCAGTACAAATTGTACATTTTGCAGTATTACGTCAGAATGATTAAAGATTTCAAATTTATATTGCAATGCTAATTTTACTCTCAACCATTTCTTTAATCTATCTGACGAAATTATATTTCTACTAAATTTGTGAATGACCCCTAATATGCAGCAAAAAATATACTCCAACTTTAAACAGCTATTACTCGGTCAATTTTAATCGTAGAATAACGGGACTTTTTTTTTGCCTTACTTGTCAGTGTAACAGGAAAAATTTACTAAATATAACTTATAGGACCGGGGTACCGTATAAAAATTTAGATTCTGTAATTCTTCACTAAATTGTTTTTTCGCTTCAAACTTTTTTTATCTTAACCCTGCACCTAATTTTGACCATTTTTGTAATTGGAAGTATGAATCTAGGACCAACGGTTGCGAAAATAAAGGTCGGTCATGTTATACGTGGACACGCTGTATATTATAAAGAACAAGCGTATCTGTGCGTAACGCTGACGTCATTTTGCGAATGGCAACACTTCACGATAAAATTTTGGTCTTGAAATTTTCGCTACTGCAATTTTTTAATCTTCTGACCGTCGTACATTTTCAATTTTCGTTGCATAGGGAAAAAATTTAGTTTCAAATGCAATTTGTTTAAAAACTGTATCTTAATTGACATGTATTATATTTTCGAAAATAATAATTAAGCATGATTTTTTAAAGTTTATCTTATCACGTGCCGGTTTCAATACATAATAATAATGAACATTTTGCACATAAGGCAACAAACATTTTTCAGCATTTGTTTCTGACTATTTTTTCATAACGAAATTAATACTTCCTGTATAAACAAATAAAAGAATAATATTAAAAAAACTACCAATTTAACATATTTGTGAAAGACAAATTAACGAAATGAATACTTCTTTTATAAACAAATAAAAGGATAATACTGAAAAAACACAAAACTAGCATTTTTGTAATCGTACAATTTAAAATTTTAGATCACCAAATAGGATTTTATTTTCAAATGGAATTTGTTTGCAAAGTTCATCTCAGTTTACTGATTGTCGATGGTTTTAAAAACAATTTTAAAGAGTGAAATATTTTTTAATTTATCTATATCGCGCGAAGCTCGATTACGAAAGGTTAATCCGTTTGCCCTTAAAACAAAATAAAGAGTTCATCATTTTATTACGGCTAACATCCATTAAAAAAAAAACTTCCCTATGCATAAATAAATAAAAATATATAAATAAAACACAAATTTAACAAACATGTATAAGCTCTGAAATTATCAGAATATAAAAGGATGCCGTAAGTAGCAAAATCTTTGTCAAATAACTCGTAGCATGCAGATAATAAGAAAATATCGCTTTTGATAAATTTCAAAAATTTATTTGATTGTATAATTCGTATTTTCCATATGAAAAGTGCTTTTTTAATGTAAGTGGCAATCTAAAAAAATTATTAGTTTTCAATTTAAAAAAAAAAAATGGTTTCGCCTATATTCTTTAACCCGGGAAGCCCGGGTACGATCCCCTAGTATATATAATTGCACACAAAATCAAAAAGTAAAATGAGGTTTATTATTATTATTATTATTGTTTAAAATTCAATAAATTGTGGAAAAAATAAAATTATATGAAAAGATTGGATATATATGTAGATAGATAGTCACAATTCCTAAATAATTGTTAACATATTTGTTTTTTCATAGTAACGTATGATACAAAAAAAATGCTCGAGAACGATAAGATACGATAGAAATGTACACTTTAATGGAGGAAAATATAGTCTTAGAAACAAAAAAAAAATGCATTGCTGGTTAGTAGGATCTTAAACTTTATTTATTCATCTAGTAACATTTTGAATTTATATATTTAAAAAAATAATAATTACTTACCTCGTCTTTCAAACAAATAATAATGGTTTATTGACCTGTATAATGTGCTCTCCCCTCCCCCTCCGAAATAAACTTAAAAAAACTAGTTCTAGTCAAATATATGTTTAGGAGAATACCCAAAATAGTTCCTCTATATGAAACCATAAATGCTTTCATTAAATCATCGCATACAATGTGTGGGAATTTCCCCTTCCGAGTTAATGTTATAAAATTTGATTTAAGCAACTTTTACAAAAAATGTGGCAATTCGTTTTTCATATACAAATTTTGATTTTTTTTTAATAAGTATTAGGTACATTTCATAAGAAATACTACCTACTGCAGTCGTTACCATGGTGCGACTTTTGAAAAATTCCTTCATAACGTTTCATTATATTACCCCAGTAACCCAAAATAACCCCAACCATATATATATATATAAACTTTTTGTACAATTTAACCATTTAAACGTATGATATTACCAAAAATTATGTAATCACCATTAGAAACAAAAGAAACAAAATACCAGTTAAATTATGTAGTACTATGAAATGACTTATGAAAATACAAATGAAAGAGCAAGTGGATGAATACAGATGAAAGCTTATATTGTAAATCACTTTATATATTCTTGTATTATTACTATATTTTTGTTATTTATTTTATATGGATGTTGATTTGATATTTTATATGTAATTGGAGAATTTCATTAATATTATAATTAGCTTAATTATTGATTAATCTAATTTACAATTATTTGTTATTAAATTTTAATTTACTAAGGACAATATCATATTAATTACTAATAGTATGCCATTCTTATTGTGAATAATATACATATAAGTATGTTTAATATAAATATAGTTATACTGTATGCATTAAAATTGGGTAATTATTTTTATTATTATTCCTCTATTCTTTTTAATATTTATTATCGGTTTAATGTTTTTGAATGTCCCACATTCATAGTTTATGGTTTTTTATGGATGTCTGAAAATAATCCACACTCCATATTTGTGCTTTTTAAGTAATGGGAATTTAAGTATCATTTAACCTTCTATATACTTCCACATGTTTTTTATTTCCTGTTCATTTTCTAAATATCTTATATATAATTCATTAAAAAATTATTTTTATATTATTTTTAATAATTATTTATATTAATTATTACTGAATTTATTTTGTTTTATAGCATATAGCTATATGCTATATATTATCAATGTTCTAAAATTATTTAAATTCTTAGTTTAGTTTAAATAAGTTAGCTAATAGAATATATTGTATGCTTTTAAATTTTATTAACAATAGTTTTTAAATACATTGTGTGGTTTATATTAGGTTTATAATTCTCTATATATAAGGATATGTTTGGTTTTGCTGTTTAAACAGTTATTTACATTCAAATGCTTACAAATATTTATTTTGCGATAGTTGTTTAATTAGAGTAATACTAGATGGCAGCACCAAATTTGTCTCTTTAAGATAGCTCTAATTTTTAATTTTTCTAGCTCCATTTCAGTTATAATTTAATACACCAGGGGGTATTTTTAGCTAAATTTTGACGATATTGTTAAACTGTTATTAATTAATTTAATAGTGCATTTTAAATAATGTAATTAATATCTATTTATTTTATATTAGATTAAATGTGTTTAACAAGGTATTTCAAATTTTATTTCAAAATGTATTAACTGCATCCTTTGGTATCATTTACTGTGATTTCTTAACTGTTTTATTCACCTTAATCTTTTTGATATACTGGTAGCCATGTGCGCACGGATTTTTGTAAAACACTGAAATATTAATCGGTATGGTGTTTATTATTTATATTTTATATCCTATAAATATTTAAATACGTTTTATTGATTCTTCCATTTCATATTATTTGTTTCTATTCTGCTTTCATTTTTAATCAATTCACTTGATTTTAATGGTTGTTTGGGCACAGGGGAAAATAAATTTTAGCTTTAGCTTATTTTTCCCACAGAAAACAACCATTTTGCTTATATCATTGAATTCTGTGCCCTTGATAACGTAATTCAATGTATAAGCTTTTAAATTTTTGTCGGTGTCCACTTTTTTCTTTTTCTTCCATAAAAATTCTTATAATAATTTTTTTTTTAAATACTTACAGCTTTAAATCATAATAATTGACGGTGGTAGGTTATGTTTAATTAATGGTTATACAGTCGACGCTCGTTTTTACGAACTCGTAGGGAACACCCAAACAGTTCGTAAAATAGAAAGTTCGTAAAATAGAAAAACACCAAAAATGATATGAATACGTACATTATTTATGTCTATTTTTATCAAACTACCCCCTCTTCATGGATGAAGCAGTATTTCAAGATTATTTATTATTTACTAAAGTTATGCATGTATTTTTAAATATACCAGAAATAAATGCAAATTTATGCACAAAAAATAATTTTAATACACAGAAACATACGTTACCATGCTTTGAAAATATTACATATGAAAACGCAGACTGTATTAGTACTTAGTAGATGAAAATACATAGATGAAAACATAGATGAAAAATTAGGAATGGAAATAATCACTTATCTTTTTAAAAAAAAATCACATTTTGAAAAATATATGTTTCCATTTTATCTATGGAAACCTTTACTACCTTTACCTTTCACAGTTATTGTTCCCTTCAAAAAAGTTCCTTAGTCCTGACAACCACTACTTGAAATTGTCGCTATGCCCCGCCCCCTCCCTACGAAAGAGATTAAGGAAAATCAACACATTATTGGACTGTACCTGATGTCTCATTGTACCTGTATAGAGTTTAACTGACGTTGGCACTGCATTCCGATACTTAAAAAAAAAAAAAAAAAAACAGAAGTACGAAAAGTGAGTTCGCAAAAAAGAGATTTTCATAATCTGTAGTTCGTAAATGGGAGCGAAAAATTACATTGATTCTATGGGAGCGTATTCGGGACCACTCTATAGTTCGTAAAATCGTAAGTGTTCGTGAAAAAGAGGTTCGTAAAAACGAGAGTCTACTGTATATATATATATATATATATATATATATATATATATATATATAACCATTAAATAAACATTACGGACCAGCAACAAAAACAGAGTGAATAAAATGACATTAACAAATTGGCAAAGTTCTCCCCAACACACATAACATAAATTCACACAATAACAACAAGAAAATACATATAACATACATAACGAGATTGGTTAAATTCATTAATTGAATCTTTGGGTCATTCCACACAAAATGAGCAAAAATTTAAAAAAAGTCGTCGCTGCATAGTAACCGATTTTAATAAAATTTGATACACAGATTCAATTTACATTCAAATAGAGCATTGCAAAATATTTCGACAAAAAAATTAAAAATTTTGGATGTTCTGGACATTTAAAAAACTTGTGACATAGAATGGCATTGTGTACAATCGTTCAAAGTTGCAAGTTTGAAGTTCCGTATCTTGAAAACTATTTAACATAAATTAAATCTTTTTATAATATTGTAATCTCTGGAAAATTATCTTCATATTTATTTAATAACAATAATCTGGTAACGTCATGATTAATCTTAAATTTGTTGTAAAAATTGAAAATTTGTCAATTTTGAAAAAATTAAAAACGTTATAAAAGTTAAAGGAATTCAAAAACATCTGTAAAATTGATGCCTGATGTAGTTTTACATATTAAGATCGAATTGCTAAAGTTTTTAAGCTGCCATGTATTTTCTTCACCTTTAAAAATTTTTAGAAACTTAAAAAAAATGACAAAACTGTAATTTTTCCTCTTATTGATAGGCATAAAAAATATTGAAGGAAAGGTCAGACATTATAGTTATTGCACAGACATAAAGATCAATAAGCCCATGATATGCTAAAAAAATTCAAGATTGCCTATTGATTCCCAACGTCACAAAATTTGGTTTAAAAAGTAATATTTGTTGCATTCCAAGAGCTTTACTCTTTGAATAAACGCTCGTTTTTTTACAATATTGCACGATTTCAAAGGGGAAAAAGATGCAGTGCTGCCGTGGATTTAGAGGATAAATATGTAATTTTTTTTGTTCAAAGTAATATATATATATATTTTTTTTTTTTTTTTTTTACTGTAGTTGAAAATATATATATTAATAGCCAAAAATAAACTGAAAGCAAAAATTAAATTTTCTATATTTAAAATATACACTTTTATGTATAATATGAAATAATTTAAAAGTTTAATAAAGCTTTTTTTCACTTAAAAAGGAGTGATAGAAATTTGCATTTTACCCTCAACATTTTTTACTGTTTATCTTTTTTTCTCATTAAGGAATAAAAAGGCAAGAATGAAACTTTCGATATTTAAAATATATACATTTAGCCAAAAAAAAGTAAAATTGTCAAAGCTGTCCTTCATGCTTAAATGAGCAGTAGAAATATTGCATTTTTACTTCAAAATTTTTGAAAAATAATTTTTTTTCTCATTACGGAATAAAACTACAATTACTAACTTACGCCAATCTGTTACTTATTATTCATTCCTATTTATAAATAATTTTTAATATAGTCTTTCCATTCCTAAGGCTAATAATCAGAATTGAAATTTTAAGCATGCAGACAATACCTCGATTTTGCATTCACTTTTAATGTATATTTTAATACTTAAATAAACAATCCTGAAATCTATTTTTTACATTTACTCCTAAATAGATATGATCTACATATAGACTGATTTTCATTAAAATCTGTGACATGTCTGCCACAGCTGATTTGCTCATTTTGCATGGAATGACCCATAAGAGAAACACACACACACACACACACACATATATATATATTGAACAAAAACATAATTTGAAGAACGAATTAAAAAAACAAAATTTATTTCCTACATTGTTTAAGCCCGAGAAGGGACAGATATTATTTCATTCAATTAGTTCTACATTTAATGCTACATTTTTGTAACAAATTAGTTAAGCCAATTGAAGATTAAAAAAAAATAAAATTCATACAATATGATACTTAAAACACCCTAAAAAATTAGATTCCGTTCAAATCAAATCGAAATAAATCTTAGACTTCTTCCATTTTTAATTGAAAATATCTGTATTGCAGATTTTGTATTATGTTTATGACAATTGTGCATAAAATGATAAGATGCATGCAAAATACAAAACTTAACAAAAAATGTCTAAGATTTATTTCGATTTGATTTGAACGGAATCTAATTTGTTAGGGTGTTTTAAGTATCATATTGTATGAATTTTATTTTTATATTTTAATCTTCAATTGGCTTAACTAATTTGTTACAAAAATGCAGCATTAAATGTAGAACTAATTGAATGAAATATCTTAATATCTGTCCCTTCTCGGGCATAAACAATGTAGGAAATAAATTTTGTTTTTTTAATTTGTTCTTCAAATTATGTTTTTGTTTAATATGTCAAGTTTTTTAATAACTACAGCACACAGACGAACACATTTCAAAATTAATAGAGAGTATCATCCATCAGGCTTTGATGTATGCGGTATTGCATCACAATATGTGATGCAGTTTACCAATATGCTATTCAAAATGTTTCACCACTGCAGGTTGCGGTAGTTTGAACAAAAACTTCCACGTAAAAAATCTATAATCAAAACATAAAAAATTAACTTCACTTAAGATACCCTATTCTCCACTTAGGAACGCTATGAATGTAAATGTAAACTGTGTTGAATCCTTACTGCTAATATTTAACAATATTATAACAGTAAGTGTGATACAGTAAAAGATAAAAAATAAAAGTTTTACTTAAATTTTTAAACCTTATTCTCTCCCAATGTGTGATGTAAACACATCAGAAAATTATTACATAAGCTTAACTTGGGGTATAAATAGTTCTCATCTCGGAAAGAAAATACATTTTAAAAATTAAATAATGTAATTCCCCACTAAGTTCGCTACCTGCGTAAAAATAGCTATCCATTAGAAACTTTTTACTAAAATATAAACTTGACCAAAGCAAAAACTTATTCTGAAAATATCCTTTTTATTTCCTCTATGACGCCATATTCACCTTTTTAATTTTTGAAAAAAAAAAAAAAAAAAAAAAAACTAACTCAATTTAATATCTCACGTGAAAATTATTCAACTAAAAAGAAATAAATTATTATTACGGCTTTTGAAATTTTTGCAACAATGAAGTAAAAATGTTACAATTTCTATGAAAAATTTCCGTTGATTTTCAATGAAAAAAGCGAAAATTGGAATTATTATGAAAAATATTTAAATAATGGGGAAAAAATGGCCCGTGTTTCTCTCTGGATTATAATTCACCCATATGCAAAGGCATTTTACCTTTCGTTTTAAGCCTGACGTCAGGCAAACGTTTTTACACTTTAAATTTATAATATCATTAGAATTAGTAAAGAATAAAAAATGAATGGCATCAGGGACAAAAAGGTGGGAAGAAAAAACGAAAAAGTTATGATCTCCATAGGCTTTTCCATGTTAAATTAACATTGAGAAGTGACACTGGAAATAAATAAGTATTGCGCTGCCGCGCAATACTTAAATATATACATTCGTTTTCCCTTATCAAAAAAATGGATGAACATTATACACGCTTAAATATTGTGTAACATAAGAGTATAGTCATTATTTTCAGAGCCAGATTAAGGCATAAGGATACGGGGTACAGACCCAGGGTTCTGTGTTTAGAGGATAAAAAAAACTGTAGATAATTTAAAAAAAAAAATGCAGATGAATTTTACTGGAATAAACATGCATCATTTACATAGTTACATACTGATGCAAGATGTGAATTCTAAATCATGGAAATCACTTATTTTCTTTCAAAAGTCTTCCTCGTTTATAAACCTCTTAGCCGATTTAAACTTAATGGTACTGCTCAATCTTATCATTTTAAACGTATGGAACAGATGGGTCCGTGTCAAGTAGCCCACAGACATTAAAAATCATAGTCTAGCCCTGTTTTCTTTCTTTCCTCCTTTTTTTTTCTGTAGTAAAGCAATGTTAAAGCTTAAAGGGGAAAAGAAAAGGAAGGAGAGTATTAGAAGTATGTTTTCATTAAATAATTACATGTTTATGTAAATTGTTTTTATTTTTTTTTTCTTCTTCTTCTTCTTCTTATACTAACAGGTTTTGCCCATTACGCCAATCGGTTTCTCCAAGCGAATCTTGAATCAAACAAAATATATCAGTGAACTTGACCTGCGTTTTAAAGCAATATGGACCTTTACCTGAACCATTGCATTACCGAAAATGATTCGAACGCCATTGCGCTATTATATTTTCAAGTGTGTCAGACAAAATTTGGGCTGTTAAGGACCGACTCTGTTAGTTGATCGTTTATAGTAGGATTTCGTAAAGAACGATAGAACGATGTGCAATATGCTAAAACTATCCCTGAAAAATTATCTAAATAACATTGCAAGTCTCATTAAAATCCGTCCAGTAGAGCTTATTTAAAATGTAATCTTTCATAATCGGGTTCAGCTGATCATAGAACTTTCTCCACAATTCTATAATTACTAAGCAATATAGAACGGTATGTTATATCGAAACATCCCCTGAAAAAGTATCTAACAATGCAAGTCTCATCAAAATCCATCCAATAACACTTTTAAAAAGACTAATATTTCATAATTGGACTCACCTGATTATAGAACTTTCCCCCGCAATTCTAAAATTAAGCAACCTAGAACCTAGGTGCAGTAGAGGGCATACGCAGGTATATCCCGCATAGCTTCTAGATTTTTTAAGATCCTCCATATACCCTCTATAAATGATAATAATAAATGAAGCTATAGAGTAGTCATGAACTTTTATGACTCTAGCGTGTACCATCTGCCTAAAGCGTATACATCCTATGGTTTTCTTACGCCTACAACACTACGTAGAACGATACAGTACGTACTAAAACCTTCCCTGAAAAAATTTCTAACGACGCAAGTCCAATCAAAATCTATTCAGCAGAGCTCAAATTATAGGCGGCCGCGACGAAATTACCTCTTGCATTTTATGTATACATACAGTAGATCTTTATAAAGCAATTCTACATAAAGCAATTCTCTATATAACGCACAACTTCACAGGCGTAAACAATGAATTTTGCAGTTAAGAAGCACCTGCATTCCCACATTGTAAATAATTGCTACTCTCTAGATTAGAGGACCAAATTTTGATGCATTAGTTCAACTTTATCTCTAAGCTTTTTAATAAAAACAAGTAAGAAAAATCATGCGTACAGCATAGATTATGAAACACTTTCCAACACTCCCTGAAAGCTTTAACGAAACTTCGTTACATATGGAAATAAGGTAAATAAGATAACTAAGTAAACATTTAAAAATCCGATTTCAGTAGTTAACCGCCCATAGCCAAATATGTATTCCAATTCTTTTGAACAGCCCTGTATTCGATCTGTATGTTGATATATATACTATATAATGGGAAAATTTAGTTTAGCAAGAAAATGCATAAGAGGTTGAAATTCATCTTTCAGTAATTTATACTAATAGATGGAAACATACTTGAATACTTTTGTACAGCACTGTAGTTTACCTAGTACCTTTATTACATGCCACTATTTAGCTAAAATTTAATTCAAACTAAAACACGCTTAAAACTACTGAAATTACATTTCCAGAAATTATCACCAATAGACGCCCATGTATCCAACTCTTTGCGTGGCCCTGTATATCATTTTATCTATATTCTCCAAATATTTCTTAGTACACTAAATTCAGTTCAGCGTAAAAATGCATAACTCCTTTAAAACCCACCTTTAAACAATTTATGCTCAAACTCAGTAACCTTTACGAATTCATTTTTGTAGCTCTGTATATGAACTATAGCATTTATACCACTTTATAGTATGCATAAATGTAGTGAAGAAGTAGGTAAGTGTGATCACAAATCGCACAGAGGGTTTCGTTTAATATTCCTTTCGAAATACTTTATCCTTTTGAAAAATCTGTTAGTTCCACATTTCGCAACCAGGGGCGCGCTCTTTTCTAAACAAACCTCTATCCGAACAAAACTCCGTTTTATATACTATCCGTAGATACATTAGCCGAGAAAATTGCGCGGATAGCACACGATATAAGTAGACGCCTCTGGTGGTAAAAAGTGGAACTAAAATATATAAGGCTATGGTGCATAATATGAAAGAATGGTCAAAGGGGTGTCGGCAAAAGTTGGAAAAGTGCTCCCCAGGTGAAAAGGGCGGAAGTTAGAAAAATTGCTTAAAATACACAAGTTAGAGCCCGGAGGAGTAAATAAAATACGACTTTTTGAAAATTTTATGATTTGCCGTGTGGTCTGAGGTATTCAGCTATACGTATGCAAAAATTCATGTCTCCAACTTAATTAGGGGCTCCCTTAGAAAGAATTGCTTAAAATACATATGTGGTAGCTCAAAGGGTTAAACGTACGACTTTTTCAAGATTTTATGATTTGTTGCCTGGCCTCAGGTGTTTTGTTATAAGTATGCAAAATTTCAAATCTCCAATTTAAAATACACATGTGGGAGCTCAAAGGGTTAAATGTACGACTTTTTCAAAATTTTATGGTTTGTCATTTTATGCTAGGTGTTCAGCTATAACTATTCAAAATTTCACGCATTCAACCTAATTAGGGGCTCACTTAGAAAGAATTGTTTAAAATACACATGTGGGAGCCCAAAGGGTTAAATGTACTACTTTTTCAAAATTTCATGATTTGTCGTATGAATTGTGGTGTTCACCTATAAGTATGCAAAATTTAAAGTCTCCAACATGTATAGTTTCTGAGAACGGGCTCTGTGACAGACGAACAGACAGACAGGGGAGCGAGACGAATAGGGTTTCGTCAGATGAACGAAACCCTATAAAAGTGCATATCATAATTAAAAATTCATTTCGAGCAATCATTACTAATATACAGTAATTCGGATAAAATGTAGTATCTGAAATCTTTTCAAATACACCGCAAACAATTTCCCCTATACCATTATGAATGGAATTCTTTTGAGTGGCCCTGTAAATGAACAATAAGACCGCAGCAAAAGAGACGCCCGTCTGTCATTGGTCTAACTATTTTTTGCACGGAATATTTAACAGACTGCACATTTTAGTGGTCTTCATAAATGAATATCAATTTTACTATGTTTGAAAGAGTGTAACACAATTAAAATCATTTGAAACGATTTTTTCCCATTAGCCGTAATGTAACGGAAAACTTTTGACTGTCCCTGTAAATGAAGCAAACATGTTACAAACTTCATTTGAAATAGGGAACGTGCTATGGTAGAGGTCACTAACATCCAAAAATTTCAGAACGATCCGAGCATATTTACGAGAGTTAGAGCGTGGACAGACAGACAGACGGGCAGACAAACCGAAGTCATAAACACTTTTCAACTTTGTTGGAAAGTGTTAAAAATTGCTATTATTACTTTTTTCTTTTTCTTTCTTTTTTTTTTTTTTTTTTTTTTTGAAAATAAGTAATACAATAAATGATTTGGTCCAGGTATATCTGGACCATGCTTATAAAGTAAATATAATAATGTGTGGAATGATCTATATTAATGCAAAAATTCGTTATCTGCACAACTCCTGGTAACAAGTAATACAATATAAAGATACTCTACTGTATTTTAATATTTTTCAGATATATGTGTAGATATTTACATGATTAGTTTAAGGATTTGTAAAATGTAAAATGCGATCTATATAACGCAAAATTCTATGCATCGCACATCCTCACGTTTTTAGGTTTGTATGAAGTTCTCCTAGTAGATTTATTACTCTCACAAATAAAAACAAGTACGAATGGGTTAATCCAAGTCCATAAAATGCAAAATCCAAGAGATATAAGAACTAACTGCAGTCGAAATTTCTAGCACAAGGAAGAAAAACAAAACAAAATATTGACCTTGACCGTCTCGAAATTCCTCTATTGGCTGACAGGAAAACAATCACTCGCCAACTTTGGCAAAGGGGCCCGAAGAAGAGAAAAGAGAGAAAGGAGAACGGGTGTATCATCATTCCGAGAGACGGGTTCAAGAACATCGGGATCAAAGGGAGAGAATTCCTACGAAATCCAACTTACCTTTAAGCTCATCAGTTAGGTAAAGTAGCTCTTTATCAATAATAATAATAACCATTGAAAAAGGCCACCACATAACATTAAGTATATTTGTATAGTGAAGGTATATTTTCAGAAACATGAACATCTTATTATTCTGCGCTTTATAAAATATCGCAATGCTTTATCGTGTATTATTATTACTTTTACATACAGATGTGTGTTTGAGAGACAGAGAGAAGAAAATTACATTACTTGATGCATTTCTAGTATTGTGATAAATTTTCAAGTCTATTTATTGAATTTTATTTTAAAAAATCTTAAAAGAAAATAAAGTGGTTTTATTTCAATGACAAATAAATAACTTTATTATTACAAAGTGCTCTATAAATTATCCTAATCAATTATATTTCCTAATCAATTATCCTAATCTATTATATTACATCCATAATATCGTATACAATTATTATTATTACTTTAAATAAGACAAACATTACTTCAGACATTTCTGGTATTATGATAAATTTACAAGTGTATTTATTGAATTTTAATAAAAAAATCTTCAAACAAAATTAAATGGTTTTACTTGAACAATGACAAATAAATAACTTTATTTTACTAAGTTCTTTATACAATATTCTAATCATCTACCGTATATAATTATTATTATTACATGAAACATGAAAAATATATTATTTCATACCTCTCCAGGATTAACAAAATTTTCCAACTGCATTTGTCTATTTTTATTTAAAATTATTTATTCACAGAAAATTAAGGTATATTGAATCAACAATAATGAATAAATAAAAGATAAAAATAACCAGTCATGTAGCGACAACTGAATACTTAGTACTTTAGTATTTATTTT
Organism: Maratus speciosus; assembly: GCA_963932465.1. Taxonomy (NCBI): domain Eukaryota; kingdom Metazoa; phylum Arthropoda; class Arachnida; order Araneae; family Salticidae; genus Maratus; species Maratus speciosus. The sequence continues at coordinate 88,016,637 of OZ010786.1, read as the reverse complement.
AATTATGATTTATTTTTAGAAAAATGAGGATTACATTAGTAAGTACTTTATAAATTATCCCAATCATTTACGAATTATTATTATTATCACTTTAAATAAACTAAAAAAAAAAAAAAAAAAAAAAAAAAAAAAACTATATTATTTGTACATTTTAAGGATTACGATAAATTTCTAAAGAATTTATTCATTTTTTATTTTTTAAAACTTCAAAGGAATAATTGTGATATTACATAAAAAATAGCAAATAATAATAACCGACCATTTAGCAGTGGTTCGCCATTATTCAGTGGTCATTTAGCGACTACTGAATATTTAATATTTTAATATTTATTTCCATTACAGTAGATTTTTAAAAATCTAAAGATTTTATTATATGATTTATAAATTATCCCAATTCATGTATTTATATTATTATTATTATTATTATTATTATTATTATTATTATTATTATTATTATTACCATCATCATCTTATTAAGAAACTTTTTTTTACTTCATAAGCTTTTCTGCGATTAGATAAAATTTGAATTTATTCCAAGTATATCAAGTATTCCAAGTAATCCATTTGTAATTTATTTTAAACTATTAAAAAAATATTAAAAGAAAATTAAGTATTTTTTTGTTTTATTGCAATATTACAAAATAAAGATATCGATTTTTTTATCCGTAAGTTTTTATGTTTATACTTCAATTACTTTTTACTATTTAATTTTTAATTGTTTCAACTGCTGAAAAAAAATATTCAAAAAAGAATATTAATATGTATTATTTCAAAAACAACAAATAAGCATGTGAAATCTGAATTAAAACTTCCTACGTTTCTACTCCGAATGCTCTTTTAATTAGCATTTCCATTTTTAATTAGTTTTTGATTAATGAAAAACAATCTAGAAGGAAACAAAAGAGTGATATTACGTCTTATTTAAACAATAACTAATAAATATATCAATCTTTTTACCAATAAATTCCTTTGTTTCTACTGTAAATACTTTTTATCGTGTATTTATTCATTTTTAAAGAGTTATCCCAACAAAAAATAATTTAAATTTAAAATAAAAAATAAACTCAAAAGAAAAATAAAAAGAAAAGAGCGATTTTTACCTATTATTTTTTGAATAATAAATAAAGACATCCATACTTATATGTGTAAATTCCTAAATATTTCCCCTATAATATATTTTATTTATTAATTTTATTAATTGTTTCTACTTTTCCAAAGAAAAAAGAAAATTTTAGTGATTTTCCATTGTATTCTAACAATAACAAATAAAGATTTCCACATTTTTTAACCTTAAATTACTATGTTTATACTCTAAATTCATTTTTTATCATGTATTTATTTATTCTTAATTATTTCTTTCAGCAGTTGAATAATCTTTCAACTGTGTTTTTCCATTTTATTTCAACAAGAACAAATTAAGCTATCAATTGTTTTACTCTTAAATTGCTATGTTTATACGTTAATTATTTTTTACCATGCGTTTGTTTTCTTCAACTGTTGAAACAATCTTCAAAGAAAATGAAAATTAAGAGTTATTTTACGCTTTATTTCAACCAAAACAACTAAAGATATCAATTTTTAAGTCGGTAAATTCAGTAAATTAATATATTTCAACCCTGAATACTTTTTTTTATGTATTTATTCATTTCTAATTAATTATAAACTCATTCAAAGAAAAATGAAATACTACTTTATTTCAACAATGAAAAATAAAATACATTAATATTTCGATCAGAAAATTCCTATATTTATGCTTTCAGAACTTTTAATACTTTTTAATCATATACTTATTCATTTTAAGTTAATTCTTTCTGTTTGTCTTTTTGTTTGTTTTGATTTTTATCCTTAAAAAAGAAAAAAAATAAGAGTGATTTTACGCCTTATTTCAGCAAAAACAAATAAAAACATCTTCAGCAAATTCCTATAATTATACTTACAAAGTTTTCTTTTATTATTATTATTAATGAAAGGGAAATCTTTTCCCTTTCTTTGACCTGTCTTTTCAACCATTCATTGAAATATAAAATAGGAATTTAACACCACAATATCCCGGTTATTTTTTAATATTTAAATGCTTTATCAAAATACTAAAATATATAATAAAACATTGATATATTTTTAAAAGTAATACGGTGGTTAAAAAGATAATTTTATAGAATTATTTCTCTTTAAACTGTAAATAAATTATAAATAAACTTTATTCCAAATCTATATTGTAAAATGACACACAAAAATTTTTGGGAAGTTTTTTTAATTAAAAAAATAACAGGATATCTAATAATTTTGGGGGACCGAAGTTCAAAAGAATACATACTTTTAAATTTATAAAGGTTTTATAAGATTTTTTCTCACCGTGTATTTTAAACCTTGTGTAACTTTGTGTATTTTAAACTCTTAATTAAAAAATAATAATTAATTTATATAATATATAATAATAATAATAATAATAATAATAATAATAATAATAATAATAATATATATAGTATATATATATATATATATATGGTCGGTAATGTTTAATTAATGATTATATATATATATATATATATATATATATATATATATATATATATATATATATACTGTTTCATTTTTAACTTAATTGGTGTTCAATGGTTTATTTTCCGGTTTTATATGTGTGGTAGTCCCAAATTCATATTCTTTAGCTAATTTATGGCTAATATGAAGATGAAACCACACATTTTATTTGTGGAACTTAAGGCATTTGGGACCTGACGTTTCTGTCTTAAGTTCTACAAATTTCCATCATTCCATTTCTCTTATTCAATTTCTGCTGTTTTTTACTATGTTTTTGCAATCTATGTTAAGTGTGTTGCGGGGGAACTATATTTGTTAATGTCATTTTATTCATAATTTCCCAGTTTTTGTTGGTGGTCGGTAATGTTTATTTAACGGTTATATATATATATATATATATATATATATATATTCTTTTGCTTGAAATAAGCAGAGCAATGAATAAGCCAAAAGTAAGGAATAAGCTCAAAACAAAGTCGGTCGTCCGATGTATTAAACGCCCCGGCTACGACCCTCCCGTAACCGAATGCCGATGTCTTTAGCTTAAGGAAAATAGCTTTTAAATTTTTTCGATGAAATCTTCCAAGATCGGGTCTAGTATCGTTCCGGGCAGTCTTAAACGAAGGGGCCAGGATTCGCGTGTTCTGCGAGTGACGGTGCCGCCATTCGAAGTTGGTTAGATTCTTTGCTAAAATAATAATAAAAAAAAAAAGATGATTATCAAATTCTGTATATTTTTTAATCCAAATCAAGCATTTTGTTAAAAAATGCATAAAAGTCGTTTTTATATATCTTCTTTCTTCAAAATTATGTATATTTCAGGATTTTTTTTTCACTTGAGCTTTTGCTACAAGAATTTTTTTACCCACAGCTTGTTTGAAAGGCACGCAATAAAAATTGTTTAAAAATGATTTTTAAATAGATTCCAATACTTCTTCTTTATTTAATTGTTAAAGTTTTTCAGAAATAAGATTAAAATGGGATTGCCTGTCTTAAAAGTGCATAATTTAGTGTTTAAATATTAATTGTATATACCGGGTGTCCCAAAAATGAATGATGGATTTTAAAATTCAATAACTTCCAAACGGTGGCAGATATTAAAACGATTCTTGCAGGAGGGTTATGTATGATGTCAGGAGTTTTTGTACTATGATTCTCGGTTTCAGTTCGAATTTCAAACAATGAGAGCAATAGGCGCTCAGTCCAGACTCGATTTTTGGTACTTCAGAGTCCATTCAATACATTTTAATCTCCTTTTTTCGCATAGAAGAAGAAAGAGGCCGAAAAATCGAGCCTGGATTTAGCGGTTATTGCTTGCAGGGCCATCTATCGATGCTATTTGTAACTAAAACTGAGAATCACAGCACAAAAACTCCTGGCATCGTACATGAACCTCCTGCAAGAATTTTCTTAATATCTGTCACCGTTTGCAAGTTATTGAATTTTAAAATACATCCGTCATTTTTGGGACACCCGGTATATATACATATGTATATATAAAAACTTTTTGTGAAATTAAACCATTTAAACACATGAAAATTTACCAAATTTGATGCAATAACCAGTTAGAGACAAAAGATATATATATATATATATATGTGTGTGTGTATATATAATAAACCTTTTTACAAATAACTATTAGATCTCAAGATAATCCACACTAAAGAAACTAACCGATTATTAGAAAACGTTAGAAAATAACATCAATCCAATACTGTTAAAGGCACAGATTAATAGAACAAAGGACAAAAAATATCCAAAAATTGAAGTGAATAACATTAAAACAAGAAAATGGAAACTTATATTGTGAAACAATTTATCAAGGGCAATATTTCCCAATATAAGAAAATCGTAAATGATTTCTGTTTGAACATAGAAAGTGATTAAACTGGATATATACATATCAACTTTAACAATGTTATATGTTAACCGTACAGAACAAAATAAATATTATGATGTCCGACGCAAAATTCCCTTGTCGAGTAAATGTAGAGTGTTTTAATTTTTCTTGCGGTTAAAAAGTATACCATGGTTATTCATTTGTTATTGTATTTTTCCCCGCAATTACATCTTATAATCGATCTCTAATGAGTACAATTCTAAACAAAAACTTATTCAGTTTTTTTTTTTTTTTTTTTTTTTTTTTTTTTTTTTTTTGGTGTGTGTGTGTGGTTGGTGGGGGAGAAATTAAATTTAAACATCTATACATATATCTATTTCTCTCGTTCCCCAAAACGCATAATATTATTAACACTATAAAAACAAGAATTATTTTAGGTGTTTGTTATCTAATTTTCTAGCATAGAAGATAATTAAGAATAGCTTAAGTAGGAGGATTATTCTAGAGTGGTGATTACTCTTCCTATTTCTGTTTCACATGATAATCAATAGACTACCTTCATAATAATCTTGACCCTGATAATAACCTTTGAACTCTGAACGCTGGTAATAACTGACTTACTACCCTGCGAAAAGACAACATACGCACCCGTTCACCTTGAAAATATTATTAGCGACTAAATCTTGTTTCGAAGTTGTCTTAACCTTACGTCTTCAGCTGATGAATCCTTCATTTCCATTCGTTATAAATCATAAAATATTTTTATGACTTTTTTAATTAAATAAATTAATTTTATTTTTAAGCGACTTCAAAAAAATAATAAATAAATAAATAAATAAATAACCTTCTGTGTTTTTGGTCGTTATGTACATCTATATTCAGCAATTTTCTCAACAAACACCAATTTGAACGTGACTTTTTAAAGTAGAGTTCTGGTATCATTCTTGTTTGACTGTAATATTTTCGGCCTTTGGAAAAAACTCTGAAATCTGCCCCTGATGCAATACAGTCCTGAAAACACGGCACTGTCATCGACAATGAACTGGCATGTAACATTTGAGGAGAATCGGTTCGACAGAAGTAGGTCAAAAATCGATTGCAAGATTTAACCCAGACAGACAGACAAATAACATGTTGAAGTTAAATAAAAACGCGTAAAAATATGCATTGTTAATAACATGACTGAGTTTTCACAGTTCACTATAAAAAGAAAGAAATACTTTTTAATCTAGCTTTTACCTTTATTAATGTTTACGAAGATATAATATAACCTCTTCGGAATTTTCCGCGATACCGAAAGATGTTCTCTTACCTTTAAAAATTTTTTGGCCCTTTAAATTAAAGTAGGTCAAAAATCGACTGCAAGATTTAACCTAGACAGACAGACAAATAACAAGTTGAAGTTAAATAAAAACGCGTAAAAATAGGTATTGTTAATAACATGACTGAGTTTTCACAATTAACTATAAAAAGAAAGAAATACTTTTTAATCTAGCTTTTACCTTTATTAATGTTTACGAAGATATAATATAACCTCTTCGGAATTTTCCGCGATACCGAAAGATGTTCTCTTACCTTTAAAATCTTTAGATTTCCGAGATTTACAGAGGCATTTCAAACAAAAGTTTCTTTTGTTTCCCGTTTTGTTCAGAAACATCTATGAGCAATTTTTATAATGTATTAAACTGATTTCCCTACCAGGAATGGATGATATTAATTCTCAAGTAAACATTTTAGCTGCATAACAGAATCTATGCATTCAAGAGTAATAAAATAATGTTAATTTTAATGTTAATTTTAATGTTAATGTTAATGCTTATAATGTATCATCTTTGTTGAACATGAAAATTGCTTACTTTAGAATACATAGCATTCAAAAACCGATATTTAAGTTTGAGAAAACTGATTAACACTCTGTAAAAAGTACTCGGAAATGTTTCTCGACAATTGCGAGCAGCAACAGAAATTTTTGTTTCAGAAATTTTTCCCTAAATTTCGAAAATCTATTGCTTTCTGAAGTTTCTGAAGATAAATGAAAGCCATTCGGAATTATGGGTAATTGGGAAGAGGTTATATTGTATTTTCATGAGCCATAAGAAAGATAAAAGTTAGATTAGCCTCTACACGGGGGCTCGCTCAACATCTGTCCCGCTTTAACATGTTTTCTTGATAAAGCCCTCTGTCAAAAGGTTAACCCCTTCGCGACGAGCTTCTTTTACAGAATTTTTAATCTTTTATTGCCGATTTTTTTAAACAGAAATTTTTGCATAGTTGAATCGGGAAAATGCCTCAATTAAATAAGGCAAAATATACAATAAAAAATAACTGGTCGCAATAATCACAGAATCTGAGCACCGTGTACGTCACGTATACGTGACGCTCGTCCATAAGGGGTTAAGAAACATCTGTCTGTTTATTCTGCAGTGAAGCAAACAAGTCGAGTATTAAGAAATTGTCAGTTGATGTCGCTTTGATTTTTTTTAATTCAAAATTAGTTGCTATTTATTTAAATAAATAAAAATTATATGTTTTCATGTTGATTTTTTATCGCTCATGTTCTGGGTTCAACATGAGGAAGGAATGCATCATTGAAGATCCCCAAGATTAAAACATATAGAAAGTTTACACTAATTATACCAAATGCCTTGCCAGCAGTAATAATAGCTGAATCCGATTCCATTGTGTATGTTTTTACCTTAACTGAATAGGAAGAGCATGATTTAGTACAAACTGTTCAGGAACGACCTTCTTCGTAAAAGGGCCCGGGGGCAAGAGGAATTTAAGTGGTAACAACAATTGCGAAATCACATGTTAGAATAACTGACCTTTATGTATTTTAAAATCGGGAACTATTGAAATGATTTACAGTACATATACATTTAACGTCCGAATTTAAAAATCATTAAAACACCAAATAAAATAAACTAAGACAGACTTAAGCACAGTTAAAAAATAAAATTTATAAAGAATGTACTTAAAAACAATTAAAAACACAATATGTAAACGTTTCGCCAAGAGACACGCAAGGCATCATCAGTACAAAAAATATCCATTGCATTTCAAACGACAGAATAAATCAAGAACAGTTAAAGTTAGTTATTTTAAAAACAAACAATATTCACTAGGGACAGAACGAGCATCATTCAAAGTCTGTGATCGCAATTCAGTGAACCAAGCCTCAAGGAGCAATCTACTATGGTAGTTGTTGCAACCCGATTTCAAAATACTGGCGTTCGCAATGAGCGGAATGTGATTCGTTTGAAGTGAATGCTGGACAATTTTTGAATTCAAATTACCCTTTTTTAAAGCACCAGTATGTTCTTTTAGGCGAATTTCCAATGATCTACCAGCTTCACCAATATAAACACTATTGCAATCTTTACAAGGAATAATATAAACAACACCGGGTAATGTAGACTTATCATATTGAAATGTATGCTTATTGAAAAAGGAACTCAATTTATTAATAGGTTTAAAAGATATTTATTGAAATGATCTCAATACTTTCTTTTAATAGTGTTTACAGTAGCTAAACTATAAATTTATAGTTCGGAAGAAGAAGAAAATAGTTACGCGAATTCGTAAACCAAAAAAAATCACAAGTAAAAACAGAAACGAAAGAAATTGCTCAAAAACGCTTGTTCGCCTAATAAGAAATACATTTTCATTATTAATGAAAAAAATAAGTTTAAAGGACTTCTCATATTAGTTTTTAACAAATCTTATTAGGTCCATTATTTCTTTATTCAATAAAGGTTTAACACTAGAACCGCCGGAAATTTTACTCAAGTGTTATAAAACTATTTTACACCAGAATTTTTATTTAAAACTATTTAACTTATTTATTTAACATATTTCTCCGTGGTACATGTTTAACTTATTTTAGAAAAAAATTCTGCTTCGAATCAAAATATTTTCAATTTTCACCGGTCAAAATGACCGTTGTGGCGGTTCTAGTGTTAAATATCTAATAAACTTTTGCATAAACACATGGAAATATATATGATGTGTTTCTGTTTACATTTTTAAAGACTTTTGATATAAGTTCGACAAACATTTCTACAAATAATAAAGAATTTTCCATGAGAGAACCGTTCTAAAAATATGTTACCCTGAATGAAATTATGTTATTAAAACTCCTGGCAACTAACGTAGTATCGACCCACTGCCGTACGTGTATGAGGCTGGTCGATAACTCTCTATGTGTTAGTTTTAAGCAGCTAAAGTAGGGCCGGAAACAGATGGGTGCAGGATGAGCTGTGATTCCCTAGAATACTCTCGGGTCCCCTTTAGTTCTCAAAATCTTTTGAAATAATATCATATCAAACATATTTATTACTTTAAATATTTTACAAATTTTATTGCAAACACAGTTTAAAATTGTCAAAACATAAAAATGCATAAAAAAAATGCCAAAAACTGATAAAGAAGCATTTTACGCAAGTGTTTTATTCAAAATAAAGGCATTCAAAATATCAAGCAGCTGGAACTAGTATCATTTTCTGCCTTGAAAAGTTATTTAGAATTAAGGTAAAAACTATAACCAGGTCTTCCAATATAAGATGAACGAGTTCTGGATTATATTACAGTGGAACCCGGTTAAGACGCGTTTCAAGGGAGTGGTCAAAAGTCGCGTATTAAGCGGGATCGCGTATTAAACGTGATTTCTATAATGTTGCATCAATTGGGCTTATTTACGCATTTAATCACCTAAATGAGCTTCAGAGCTTTCATTTATACGTTTACGGTTGAAAATTGTATCTTTGACATATATTCAGATTGAAATTTAATTGTATTTCACTTTGTTGAATCCACATTGTTTCTTTTTATAGGACAAATTGGAATAACAACGGAAAATAAATATAGATTACAACATTACTTTATTGTCCATTAATGCGTTGTAACTAAAAATAATTTTCCTACTAGACTCATTTTTTTAACAGAAAGGAAAATAATATTAAAAACTGGGTTGTGCTTCAAAGATTTAAAATCATATTTAGTACTTGTAATAACGTACATTTTAAACATCTCTAACAACACGTATGAACAACTCTAATATAATCATTTTTATGACCTATCTGAGTAACCTAAATTCGTCTATCTCTTTCTACTACAGTAAAATCATACACGAAGCGAAAGACAAAGAATGTTAGGAGTGGGATCAAAGAAGAATTGCAGTTTTGCTAATTTAGCGGGTTTTTTTTTTTTTTAATTCAAACATCTACAACTATTTCCGATTAGTAATTTTCGCCTTAATTAATCTGTTGTTAAATATATTAAATACTGTTCGGAAGCATTGTTTTTTATTTGAATAATAAAAATCCTCTAAATCGGTAACACTCGAGAAGAGAGAAGGAATTCGCATCTTGATCAATGAATTCGCGTCTTAAACGTGATTTCCCCCCCCAAAGAACCGAAAATTTATCGCGTATTAAGCGGGATCGCGTTATAACCGTTCGCGTATTAAACGTGATTTTTTTACATTATTCTTATGGGCGAAGTTCAAGAGATCGGAAAAAATCCGCGTATTAAGCGGAATCGCGTATTAACCGTGAGCGTCTTAACCGGGTTCCACTGTATTTTAATTACTAGGAACCGTGTGATGACCAGCAGTGGTCAAGTACACGTATGTAGCTGCTTTAATTACTAGGATCTCCAAACCTTGACTGGATATAGGGACATATTTTTAACATATTAACCTTTTGGTTACGAGGTTGGGACACCGTACATCCCAGCGATTATTTTTTTAGGTTATTCATACCAATTTTCGTGAAAAAAAATTCTCTATCATACACTTATACTAGAATATTTTCCAGAGATACCTACCAGAAAGAATTTCTTTTAAATAGTCGCAAATTTTAAATTTTTTTTAAATAGTAAATATAAAAATAGTCTCCAGTCCTGGCTTATAATCAAAATATTAATAACATGATTCCTATAATAGCTTTCACAAATTTTAGCAAATTTTCATTATTGCCAATTTATAAATTCAAGTCCCCTCATAGGCAGGAGTGATTGCCCTATACATATCTATCTAAATTTATTCTTTATTAAAATAGAAGAAAAAAAGGCACGTGAAGGAGCTCCATCAACAAACTGTCAAAGCTCCTTTTGACTTCGCTGTCTGGTTACGGCTTTGAGCTGAAACATCAAAAAATGATATTAGAAATCATGCACTATATTTAAAAGAAAATAGTTAAAATCATCTAGATATATTACAATTTATTATGAATTATAAAGCACAAATCTTGTTATGGAAAAAATGGAGAAATATCGATATAATAGTTCTTATTATAGATATAAATTAATAAATTATATCTCCTGATTAGCACTTGTTAAGTTCTATTTATTTTTTTAAACGATTAATGTGAAAATTCTGAAATGTTAATTTTTTAAAGTATCGAATTTGAACTTTTATGCAATCTAATGAAATAATCTAAATGATAAAGTATCACTTTTTTTTTTAAAGTACAATATAGTTATGTTTCGAAATTTCAATTTCTCTTTGGAATCTTTAAAAACATTTTATACAACGCAATTGAATTCATAAAATGAATATTCTTCATCGTTAATAACTATTAACGTTATCAAATTTCTTGCAAGCATATGGAACATTATGTGAGAAAAAAAATTTTTCTATATCAAAGATTTAAGTTATTAAAAATAATAATAATAAATAATATATTTTACATAATAATCTAATAGAGATTTAAATAATAATTTTGAAGAAATAAAAAAATCACTTAACATCAACTGATTCATTATTATTCTTATTATTATTATTATACTTAATTCACAATTGAAGAAAACCTTTGAAGAGCATTTATTAAATTAGCGGCCAGCCTGTTTGCCATATACATGCCTACTGTAGGGGGGAAACGAGAGATATCTATAATCTCGAACTTAATTAATTCAAGAAAAAATTCCATTTTAATCTGTACAAAGTTTTTTAGTGTGGGTGGTTTATTTTCCATAAGAAGCAATCTATATTAAACATGAACCTAACTTTTAAAAGTTCAATACCAAAACAGTAATTTTATAATTTATTTTGACTAAATTGTTCAATTATTTTAATTAATTCTATCTATTTCGATATTACATTTTTAAGCTTCGTATGCCAAAAAAAAGGTATACAAGTTTTCATCAATTCAGAATGATTACTTTTTGAGGTTTAAATTATTGAAAAATAAACCGATCAATTTATTTATTTTTATTTTTAAGGAGTCTTTAATTTAATAGTCAATAATTTATATATTTAACTGTCTTTTGTTTTATACGATATTTTGTAGAAGCCCAAACAAAACGGGTATTTTTTATTGTTAAATTAATTTCGAAGTATTGGTTAATAATGAATAAATTAACGATTATTAAAAATACGTGAATAGAAACATATATTTCTAAAAAAAAAAAAAAAAAAAAAAAAAAAAAAGGGGGGGGGGAAATTAAAATAAAATAAAGAAAAAAACTTCAACAAGTTCACTTCCGACTATTAGTTTTCAAGTCTGTAATTTTAATACTCTAATTTTTTTCTTCTGATTTTCAAGTAAAACCGTTTAACTGCATCCTGGAAGCCTTTTAAAAGTACAAGATTTATTTTTTAGTCAGTATATAATAATCGAAGTAAATTTTAGATATGTATTTTATTAACGGAGCCTCTTTTCATATAAGTCCAATAAAATAAAATCTAGATGAAAGATGTTGCACATAAGTTAACCGAAGGTCTAGTCTTTACAAATCATCGGTTTTAGAGGAAGCAATCACAATAGTTTTGTTTGTACTTTTCTTTAGAAAACTTTAACCTTGAATATTTTCAACGCCTTGCATATTGTTAGTTACTCTTGTTTTGCTCTTGTAAGTAACTTCATTTTTATATATTTATTATTTAAAATTTGCCATATCATGACTTATTTATGTAATTCTAATAATAAATTTAAATATTTTCCCCATTCAGTTTACACTTGTAATTTCATTTCAATTGTATGTATATATATATAACATGTTTATGATGTTTTATAACTGATGAGAAATGTGAAAACAATTGTTTACAGAATTCTCCAGAGTAACTTTTTATAAACACATGCGGATGGTAACTTGAATTGTTTGTGGAAAATGCTATTTCTTTATATTTCTGTCTGTACGACGCATTTTAATTTGAATAAAAACCTTCTTAAAACTTTTTTACACCTTTGAGAAGTTTATTTACTTTTCTAGAACTTTAAATGTACATTGCAGTTCTATAAATCTAGTAAAGTATTGATGTAAAACAACCCCAATATATCTAAAACTAAGTAATTAAGTATACATTGTTATATATTATTCACTATTGGAACGTTTTGTGTAAGTCATTAAAGGTTTCAAATATCTATGTAAAATTTAAAAATAATAAAATACACAATATATTTTTTGTGGAAAAAAACTTTATTTATTTATTTATTATTTATTTTATTAAAGTAAATTATGTAAAGTAAATTATTCACTACAGAAAGAAAAAAATCGATGCATAAAAGTATATACCCGCCGTGTAAAACAAACTGCATTATATAAGTAGAAATTATACATCCTTATTTGTCACGCAAGAATAAGCAAAGAATCTAGAGAGAATTACTTTGACATTTACATTTCTTTCTTTCTTTTCTGAAAATAGTTTGTTTTCAAAAGAAACACAAACTCTGTCATACACGTGTAGAAAATGCTTGTTCATTTTTGTAATAATAAGCGAGTGCAAATACCTTGCCGTTTTACAATTTAGATGATGATTCTTTTCATTTCACAGCATGTTGAAAGAAAAGAAAAGACTGAGAACAAGACTTATAAATTTCGGAACAGTTAATGTTTTTCTTCAGCATGATTCTACCTTAGCTTCAAAAGAAAAAAAAAAGCTGTCTGCATCGATAACTTTTAATTAAGATTTCCACTTGTGTGAGCAAATTCGCGTAATTTCTAAGTGAATATACGTATTTTAGCCGGCGCCCCTTTAAATAAGTGACTCTTCAGGCCAATAGCATGAGGCGTAGGAAAAGGGAGAGGGATTAGGGACAGGCGGTTAGGGCTTCAAACCTCTCTATTGAATGACATATCGCTCACCCTCAAGAAAAGTGTACATCTCTACAAAAGTAAATTTCGCAGGAGAGGCAAAAAGAAAATTTGCATGATTTTACTGTAACATGAAATTGTAACACTTCACTCTGCATGCAGGAGTAAAAACGTGCATAAAAGTGTAAAACCTTGAAGAATAAAGACGTAGGATGAGGTTTGGAGGATTGGATAATTTTACCGCCCCAAAAAATCCATTCCTCTTCTGTGGTCACAAATGGACATATAGCGTAATAAAGTGATTTTTCGTATAACTACACTTATGAAACTTTTTCTGTAGCACGACGCACCTATGACAGACCTATTAGTGGAACAAAACGCAAAATGAATTTTTGATGTCTCACCTTTCATCAACTAAAATCACAATTTTTTATTGTCAAATGCCCTTTATGTCAATTAAAATTTGTGTGAATATTAGGTTTTTTTTTTTTCAAATAGTAATTTAATAGATATGGTAGAGGACCATTGATTATCTTCAATCATAATGATCAACTCATTTTTTTTTTATTCTGACACGTACCTCCTTTATCATCTAAGATCTTCAAACATATTTTTTAATAGCATGATCAATGAAACACGGAGATTATTATCTTCTAACTCTAATGTTTGATAACTTATCTCTTTAAAAAACTCGTACATAAATAAGTACTATAAATATGGATTACCAGCAGAATTACCCGGCGTCGCCCATGTTAATTTATGAGGGGCTTTCCGTGTATAATAAATTAGAATGAAATAATACGGCAATAATAATGAAAATGACGTCATATCTAGCAAACGATTTTCTTTATTATTAACTTTTCCTAAATTGTGTTCTTGAAATTAAAACTCCTGTATTAAAGTAGATTTTTTAACTTTAAAAACATTCAAATGAAGATACTACGTCATTTTAACACGTGTTTAGTTAAAGTTTTTGCATATATATAGGAATAACTTTCATTTTCTGATTAGAATGACGTCGATTTCAAAAATGCAAAAATATGGCGAGAAAATCTGAATTTTTATTGGCTCGTAAAAACAAAATACACGTGTTATCATTTTTTTTTTTTTTAATTATTGTGCCGCTTTTTAGGGTGTGGCAACAGGAAGCAAATGATTGAATTATAAAATTAAATAAGGAGCTATTTCTATAATGTTAAATTATGGAAGGTGGTAGAAAAAAGGGGTAAATAGTGGTCTGATGATTTTTAAAAGTAGACAGCTACTTATTCTATGTTCTAAAGCGTTTGTACATCAAGTTTCGTGCGAATCGGTCAAAAATTGAAGATTTGTATAAAGGACATACACTCAGAGAACGGCTTTTATATATATAGATAAAAACAAAATACACGTGTTATCCTTTTTTTAAATTATTGTGCCGCTTTTTAGGGTGTGGCAACGGGAAAGAAATGATTGAATTATAAAATTAAATAAGGAGATATTTCTATAACGTTAAATTATGGAAGGTGGTAGAAAAAAGGGATAAATAATGGTCTGATTATTTTTTAAAGTAGACAGCTACCTATTCTATGTTCTAAAGCGTATGTACATCAAGTTTCGTGCGAATCGGTCAAAAATTGAAGATTTGTATAAAGGAAATACACTCAGAGAACGGCTTTTATATATATAGATATTTCTATTATGTAAATCTGCAAATCAGGGGCCTGAAAATTAGCTCTGCGAATTGCATTCTTATTTTGAGCTCATTTTATTTACTATTTCAAACGTTCATACTGCAGTTTCATCTCTTTCATATTACATTTACTATGCGGTTCCAGGATATTTAATTCTTGCGAATTGGAAAGAGAGATGCGATAATACGCGCTGAGCACTCCAGGACTGTATATTTCCTGTAATTGTTTTTATCATTATATCACAGGGGCTATCACACACCTCTACCTAAGCCTCTTTGTTGTCTCAATAATTTGAAATCGTAAAGCTATAGAATTCAGTATTTTAAATATCCTGTCTAAAGTTACTGAAATGTTGATTTGGTGTTAGTGACAATACTAATTCTTTTGAACAATTAATTATTCTCAAATATTTTATTAATTATTCATAATCCCAATTGCTCGATTTATGTTAAAATAATTACGTCCCATGCTTTTTGAATTTCTATGCCACTGGCCGGTGCCTCTCTGATACTGCGATCGTTCCATCTGCGCATTCGTACCCTTTGTCGAGTTATACACTTACCTATCCGTGGTGAATCGAATATTATATAAACTGAAGGCTAATGCTTTTCTTTGCTCTGAATCGGTGTTCTATATTTCCCAGAAACAGATGACCGTTACGATACTGAGTAATTTGAACTTTAATACCCTTCTTTTCCACGCGCCTATTAGATCACATAGGTACGGTCAAATCTTTCTTGATTGTTGACCATTATAAATCTGTATGCAAGACCATGATCATTTATGGCAGCAGAATGAGGAAGTGAACTTCAAAACTAAACTTATTTTTCTCTACCTTGCGTTAAATTAATGATGTTTTCGATGATATGTGCTACTTCATTTGTGTTTTTTTTTTTTTTTCTGCATCTGATTTGTTTTGTTGTTGCGAAAGATGGCTATTGTATATGCGGTAATACGTTTTTTTTTTTTTTTTTTTTTTTTTTACCGCTATTACAATTTTGATTATAAGTAGCACTTATCAAGCATAAAATGTCTTTTAGTAGGGGATGAGAAATTTAAAAAAATGTGATATCGCTATGAACATTTGATAAATCCGATCTTGCCTGCATTAAACATATGGCTTAACTCCTCCACTGTCCTGCACTGAACTGAACTGCAATTTACACTGTAATGCACATAATATTTAAATTCACATATTTTTAAGAGGTTTAATACAGTTTTAAAACATTGCGTCATAGTTAATACTCAAGGTTTTGTTCATATGCAATTTTTTTTTTTATATCATGTTGGAATAATCATCTCTCTCTCTTTTTTTGTAACACATTAAAAAATCTAAGGAGAAACATTACAATGTTATCTTTTTGTGGGACTGCGTGGATTAATGTGTAAAATTTATTTTTAATGCACAAAACTTTACTTGTTAAATTGATTATTTGTAGATATCTATACCCCCACCCCCTCAAACCTGATGTTTCTTTAAATAATATTTAATATAAAAGTTGTTTTTGAGCACATTGTTTTTCAAAGTATAAAATAAATACATATGCAACTTTTAAAACTATTAAATTTCAAAATAAAGGATTAAACAATCTAAAAAGAGAATGGGTTTTTTCGCTTGCAAAAGTGTATTTTTTCCCACTTGATTATTTCAGAACTACCCCAAAAGAGGGATATTTGATTAACATTTGGCAAATTTTGATCATATTTATATGGAGAAAAATAACTTCGAGAAAGTGAACTGCATTTTTTATGTATAGGTAAATCTGAAGAAATACACACAACTCACTTGAATTTTTCGCTACGAAGCACGTGAAGTTGCTACCGCAACATCCGATTCCAAGATATATATACAAACTAGCTAAAGTAACCCGGCGTTGTACCGAACAAATTAAGAATGTTTCTTTTCAAAAACCAATTTCAAAATTTAACATACAACATTTAAAAAAAAAAACGTCGAAGTGCTGTACTCATGAATCAAATTAAAACCCAATATAAAAATGTATAAATTTAAATAACAGAAGCAAAATAATACACCTATAATTGAATTTATTTCCATTCATCATTGGAACAATAATGTTAAAGTACGCTAATATTTCCATAATCGAGTTTTTATCATGCTTCAATACATTTTTCCACACTCATATGACGTTATATATTCACCATGTCCTTTATATTTCCAATATAACGTAATATTCCATTTTTTTTTAATTCGTCAGATTAATTAAATAATTATAATTTTTCACATGGAAATCATAAAAGAGGACAATTATGACGTAATATTCACTTTCGTTTTTAATTCGTCAAACTATTTATTTTATTTTAATTTTTTCACGTGGAAATCTTATAGTAGAAAAGTTATGATGCAATATTCCCCTTTTTTTAATTCGTCAAACCATTTATTTCATTTTTTTTCCCGTGGAAATCTTGCACCAGAAAAGTAATTGTTGTGGTAAGAATTTTATTGTGGATTTTGAATTGCTGGATTTTTAGTTAGCTATAACGAAAATTGTTTCAATTTTATTGGAAATTGCTGTTAAATTTCTGGTTTTTTATTAATTAAAAATTAACTATAAGTTATTCCGATTCCGGATTACCTTAGTTGCCTCGGCCGTGTTTTTGTACACATGTACGTAACATTTCACAATTCTGACTTCCAGATTGTAGATTTGTATAGAATTACAGACAGACAGAAAAATTTTCATTTTTATATATTAGGTTACAATAGTAATTAGCGTTTCCAGATGTCCCGATTTTCAGAAGCTCCATGATCCGCCCCCCCCCCCCCCCCACGTAACTATAGCAAAGGATACCAAAGTCCCGATTTTTCAGAATGTAAAAATTCTATTCAATTTCTTCTGTTATTATGCTATTCATTTAGCCTGCATCTAATAATAATAATAATAAAGTAAAAACACAATCTGCCTATAACGAATTTTGCTATGATTCCGCCGAAAGGAATACTGTATAAATCTGCCTCTAAAGAGGAAATCTCTCTAAGATGGAATATTTTTCCAGTGTGTCTTGAATCTATTTTTACAGATTTTATTGCACTTTGTTTAGTAAAACCTGTGAAAACGGAAATTGTTCATAATAGAACCATGTCTTAAACATAAAAATTCCATAGTGCCCATGGAAGGAATAACACACAACTATTCAGAAACCACTCCAAAACGGAATTTGTTTCGGAACTTAGCGGATTCCGCTTTCACAAATTTTACTGCGTATGATTAATTATTGTGTTTCTTTAGCACAGTAAAATCTACTAAGACGGTATTTCAAATGACCTGAGAAAAGTTCCGTTTTAGACAGGTTTCCGCCTTCAAAGATATAATTGTATGGTATTCCTTTTGTAGGGACCATGGATTTGTTACGCTTAAGAAATAATTCCGTTATAGGTAGGTTCCATGTAAGTAGGATTTACTGTACTTTTATGTCCTGATTTAGAAGTCATTGTCCCGTTTTTTCTGCCTCCTTGTACCGCTTTTTTGTGATAGTCGGCCTTGCAACACTACTAGTACCTTAGTAGAAAGCTAACATTGGCTATATCTTGGTCTAATATTGGTACAATATTGCATTCATTGGCATGGAATATTGTCCACGCCAATACTGACCAGAAATGTTTAGAAAAGTCCTAGTTTAAGAGTTTTTAGAGCGCCCATCCCTATCTTTAAGGGGTCTCAGGACTCATAAAATTGGAAAAATTGGGGGGAAAAAAAGACCAACAATACGATTAACATAACAAATTACGCGCAGGATTACGAAATAAATTTTGCAACTAGAATGAAAATTTTGGCGCCTACTTATACTATAGATTGTAAATTACCCTGAACCTAAATAAATTTGTATTTAAAGCATTTTTGTGTTTTTAATACAAAGTTGTATATAACTAATACAAAATTTTGAAAATTTCAACGGTATAATCACTTAAAAAAATATTTTTTTTTGAACAATAAAAAAGGAAATTTTAGGTTCAGTTTATACAGACTAACATGAAACATATGTTTTGAAAATTTCAGAAAAAATATTCAGAAGTTTTTGCGATATCCTGCGAGTTATGCTCAAAAACGTCATTTAGAAGAAAATGACTTCAAAGTTTCGGAAACGCCGCTTCAGCTATTGAGTGTGTATAATTCAAAAAGCCATAATTTCTGTTCTAATGGGAATTTCAAGGAAACAATTACATCAAAATGTTCAGAAAAGACAGAATTTGACATCTAAAAGAAATTTAAATTTCGAAAATTTTAAAGTTTTAAGAGTCCTGAGACACCTTACCCAGATACCATGAACATTAGCAGCAAGTTCAATTTTGTCTGATATTATCTTGCAGTGACAAATTTGAATTGAGAAATTCGCAGCAAATCTGCCTCAAGGTATACTATCACCCATTTGCATGAGTAGTTTGTTGTGAAACTAATGGCAAGGCTGTCTTTAATTCATGAAAGTGAGGAAAGCAAAAGATCCCTCTGTTGAGAGAATAGACAATCAGCAGATACGCAGAAAATGCAGAAATTTTATTCGGTTGGCACCGCTTTTTTTAAACGCTATACTTCTCAAATAGGAAAAGAAAACTCTAACGGAAAAGCGCAAATATTACCCTAACATGTTTATAGTGGTAATAACGATGCATGCAACTTAACGGTGCGTATGCATTAATAGACATAATCAGGTCTATGCACCCCTTCGAAGGGATTAAACTTATAGTGTAACAGTTGTAAACAGTTAATGTGGTATTGAATCGTGTCTCCCACGATTTCTACTTTGCAGTAAGTTTGCAGTATTTTTTATTACTTGTTTGCCGTTAATTTGCAATAAATGTGATTCAGCTTGAATTTAACTTGCACGACAAGTTAGCTGCAAGTTCAAAGTATGGTGACTTCGGCATTTGCATTATCTTGCTGCAGTCTTGCTATGAACTTTCAGTCTTGTCATGCTGAGCTTGCTGCAACTTTCCAGGTTTTGAAAGTAAGACTTTTGCAAATTTTCTGCAAACTAAAAATACTATATGTATAGGGAAATTTTCATTACACATCATTTTTTCTATGTTTTACTTCCTAATTCCACAAGGAGAAATTTTGATTCATGGAATCATTGGCGATGGGAATATACTCCCCACTTAATTTCAATTCCCAACAGCAGGAATTGTACTAGAATTTTTGAAAAAGTATTTTGCTTTTATAATGCAAGCAAAGAAAGGCATTTTTTTAAAAAGCAAATTTGTTCGTGTATTCTGGTGGCAGTAAATCGTTTCAACATTGCAGAAACAGAATTGATTTGCCCGTGTAAAGGTTAATAAGAAAATTCTTAAATTCTCATTAAAATTTCTTGCCAATTCCACTCTTATTTTATTCATATTTTTTGTATCTGTAATGTTTTTTCTATGGGTCTTAAGTCTTAATTCCGTTCCATTTAACTGTCGCTGGACTGTTTTTGCACAAATTATGATGCCTGAAGTTTTTCTAACAGCCCCTTTTATGTTGAGAACTTATATGAAATAGATTTCTCAAGAAAACTTCATTATAAGGTGACCTTCTGTTTTAGACATACAGCAAGTTAGATATTTTTAATTTTCCTAAAAATCGACTAACGGAAAACTCATTTGCAATATATTTTTTAACGATAGCTCTAATCGAAATATGTCATTAAGTGCGTTCGTAATTATATAAATACGTAGCATCTATAGTCGTCGTACGGTCCGTCTGTCTGTCTGTCTGTCCGTCCGTCCGCATATAACAGCGCAAAAACTACCCAACTGAATGGTCGGAAATTTTAAATATATAATTGTTGCAAAATTTTGTCGAGTCATTTCAAATTTTATGAAAATCGAATGTACAGTTTAATTTTCGAATGAAACTGATATGCACTTATGAAGTGTACTAAAATATATATTCAGTACAATATGCGGTGCAAAACATATTTATAAAACTAGTTATAGTACGAACGGCACCTCATTTGCCAAGTTTGACGGGCAATTTCCAACTTGTTTTTCCTAATCAAAAACAAATTTTTCGATACAAATCGCCATATTTGAAATTGCTTGAAATTGAAATTCTTCATAAATCTGTTTTTTTGCCTACTGAAGACTACGCACTACTTGAATTTCCTGTCGAAAGAACTTCAAATAAAAAATTCATACTTAAAAATAAAAGCATACAAAATTAAAAAGAAAAATTGAAAAATTTCAAGTGTGGCAACTAAAGGAGGGAGCTAAACTTTACCGGCGAAAGAAATTTTTGCTGACTACTAGGCTTTTTCTTCCAGTTTATAGAGGCCTGCGCCCGTGACAAATTATTTTTTATATCCTCCCAAAAAAATCATTATAATGAAATGCTTCTTTAGTAATATCTTTTAATACTTTATGGATCGGAGGAGTATTCTGATCTACGAAGTTGTACATACGGTCAAAGAATCAGTGAAATAGAATTTACGTAATATCAAGCCTACAACTGGCGACTTTTTTTTTTTTTTTTTTTTTTTTTTTTTTACTTAAGAATACTTTGTCAACCATTTTTTTTCAAATAAAAATGATTATGAGTGATTTCTGTTAATTTTCGGGGTTGATTAATTTTCCTTGGAAGTACTAGTAGAGAGAAAAAACAAGTACAAATTAAATTTAAAAAATCAAAGCAAACTAATTAATTATTTCTAATCAATGTGAAACTATTTTTTTATAATACTTACCTATTTTTTTTTTATTTACTTGTATTGATGACTTTTAAGTTGTCTTTAATTGTTAGTTCCTACCTATAAACACTGTTTTGATGAGGACTATGGATGTCTATGAAGGTTAGAGGTGCAGTAAAGCTAGAGATCCTACCTACACAACTTCAAGGTCGTGTAACATTTAAACGGAGCTTCTGACTGTAAAATAGTCAATGAAACATCGTCTTCATTTTGAAAGCCCTATTCAATAATGATATGCCACTCAATAGGGTGCGTAATTTTTTTTTCGTTTCTACCGCCAATTTGAATTTATAAAAACAAAATCTAGCCTATAATCATTGGACGGTTAAGACGAATCGATAGAGACCTCATTCATTAAAATACATCCAGCCGTTGAAATGTTTCGAGGGTATAAAGAAATCCACATACCCAGATACGCGTGAAACACATAACCCTTCTTGGCAGTCGGGTAAAAATAGTCATTGTGGCAGCCCTGTAATATTTTAAAACTATCTGTTTGGTAATAATTTTCTGTTTTTTATTGAAAATGATTTATTGTTACCCTTTTTTTAAATAGTAATTCTCGCTTTATTAATTATGTTATTAAATTAGAGATGAAATAAAACGAATACAGTAAAACCTCCCTAAAGTGACCACGTTCCGTTCCAATAAAAATTGGTCACTCCGAGAGGTGGTCTCTTAATGGAGGTCATGTTCAAATTTAGATTTTAATTGTTGAAAAAAGGTAACAATTAATGTTACTAAAATCTATTTTTCACATTAGGAAAAAATATGAACATTTAAGTATCAAAACAAAAGTTAATTACGTAAGTTAGTTAGTGAAAAATTTAAAAAATGAATACATTGACGTTTGTTTTCATTTTACGTTTTTATCTTCCATAACTTTTATTTCTATGTCCTTTCGAAGTTCAGTAAATAAACGCAATTTTTTTTTGGACGGGAACAAAGTATGACTATTTTATTAATTTATATATTTCTTTGAGAGTTTCCTGACAGCATAGGGCAGGGGAGTTTATTGACCGCCATCCTTACTTGTCATCAGACTTAAGTTCATTGCCTAAAAAGGCACAAACGGGTCTAAACACTTAAAAGTTACCAGAATAAATAAAAATTCTAAACTTAGTTTAGAAGTTTGGTGAATAATGCGCTCTCCTGAATTCTAATAAAACCTTCTTCAAGACACCAGGAAAAAACGAAATTTGTTTCATTTTCTTCAAAGAAATGGGTCGCTCATGGGGGGAGTTCAACTGGGGTGGTCTCTGAATAGAGGTAAAATTAGCACTGAGCCTATGGGAATAAATTTCGTTCCATGAAAAAATGGTCGTTCAGGGAGGTGGTCTCTTAATGGAGGTGGTCGCACAGGGAGGTTTAACTGTATATCTAAATAAAATCTTAAGACGAAATGCAATATTCTACCTTTATTCACTCCCAAAATATACAATATGAACTTTAAAAAGCTCACCGTTTTGCTTAAAAGATGACAAAGATAAATAATAATATGGATGTTACAAGTTAAAAATATACATTTTATTTAGATTTCCAAGTATTTTTGGCCTGCAAACCCTTCGGCCATCGTCAGGGAATATTTTTATTGATTTCTGTTCCATTCATTCAAATACGCCACTTCGTTTGAAATGGGAGAGTCTACAATTATTAGGGTAGCTGGAAGTAGAAGTAGCGGTGGCTTAGATTGAAGTTATGTAGAAAAAAATATTTAAGTGACGTTCCATATATTTTAATACGTCACTTTCTTAACATATGTCACTTTCATTTTAAACGTGTAGCTGGACGATAGTAGAATTAGCATTATTCAGAAATAAAAGTAGCTTTTTAAAGTTCATATTGTGGATTTTGAGAATATATCTATATCTAAAAAGTGGTACTAAACGAGCAATCTGAATAAAATTAGTCTCTTCAACTATCAACACTGCTTGGCAGAAAATTCGGCTGTTCGGATAATATGAGTTAATGCTTCCATTTCATTTTATGTGAAATCAAAATCAACCATGTTTCATAATGAAGGAAGTGTGTGAAACGCAGTTAAAGAAATTGTTGTTTTCGTTTTATAAGTAGAGCGAAGAAGAAATAAAATGTTTCTTGCACTCACGCAAATGTATTTACGCGAAATTCAGCATTACTTCCAGATCATCAAAACGCCATGGTTAAAAAAAGAAAAAAAAAAAAGCCTCTTTACGCAAGAAAAGTTTTGTTCCTAAACACATTAAAATAAGCCCATTGTGAAAGACTAAAGGTTTTATGGTTATTCAAACGGTGCACAGTGGCAAATATTCCCAAAATTTTGACCAAAACTCTAACCTATTTTAATTGCTAAAAGGCGTAAATTAAAAATTTAAAAGCAGTAAAAATAGGTTTATTCAGCTGTTTTAGAGGTCTGCAGGGGCCGGAATTTCTACGCCAGGGCCCGGGTCCGGGCCGGCCCGAACGAAATCTATCTTGACCCGGCCCGGCCCTACTCAGTTTCTACAAAAATTCCGTTTTTTCTCGACATACACTTAAGATTCTTTTAATGAATGCTACATACTTATTTATAAGAACATTTTACTGTACATTTTAGATCACTATGTGTTCGCAAAACAAAAAAACACACAATAGTAAATACATTAACGAATACTTACAGTGTTTTAGTCATCGTCTCTACGGACGTTTCAAAATTCGAATAAGGATTCATTAAAAAATTAATGTAGTTTAGAATAAAGGGTTAAAAACATGATAACATTTGAAGCTGTATAATAAAAGGTAGATTTGTGAAGATATTTCTCTCATTTTTAAGGTTTATTTCAAATTCAAAAGAGGTACATCTCGACACATTTATTAATTCATTTCTTTTCGAAAACGCGTAAGATTGGCAGGTATTCTTATTCAGAAACTATGTAAATGACGTTTTTTTTTCTTAGATGAAAGCAATATATCTTTCAGAAAATACTGCCAAAGTTAGCGTTTTGAATCGAATTTCCGGAAGCGATAGCACAGAAAAGGAGAAAAACGCACAGTCACGTAACAAGAATCTCTTATCGCTGTCCAAATGCCTTCAATAGTCAGGCATGTCAATTTTATGCCTTTATAGTTAAAAATGAGTCAGAAAATGTGGCTTAAAAGTTTCGGATTGTTGAACAGTGAATATGAGAACCACCTTAAGGTATATTTCAAAGATACTGTTAACAGAAGCTCAATGTCGCTATTAATACTTTCACAAAACATAATGCCTGCCCTGCACATCTTGAGAACGATTAAGACCAGTTCCGTCCCGACACGAGTCTCTAAAAATTTAACCCGGGATCAGATACCATGTAACTGTAGGATGCCGATCTCTACGATGGACATGTTACATTTCTGTATTGATGTTGTTAACTCGCATCGGCTCGAGACGCACATTCATACTCCTCGAGAAAGTCACATTCATTGAAAATGGCTCGTATTTTATCTGTTTTTCTCAAATTCTATTATCGGGCCGATAGGCCCGATTAATTATTTTTTATCGGCGCGGCCCGGCCCTGCAGGCCCGTTCAATTTTTTTGCCTGCCCGGCCCATTGAAAAAATTGTCCTAATTATGCCGGCCCATTTGAAAATTCGCCTTCATTTCGCCAGCCCGCCCGGGTACGGGCCTCGGGCCAACCTCGGGCACCAATAAGAATATTTTAAAATTGCACGGTCTATGAAACGCCACCCTTCAAATTTTCACGTACTCTTTCATATTATTCACATTATTATTATTATTATTTTTTTTTTTTTACATAGATGCTTATTTTCATTTATGTAACCATTGAGTATGCTGGAATTGTAAAAAATTATGTACACCTGACAATACAACATTTAAATATTTTTAGAACTTATTTATAATCTAATTAATTTTAAAGCATTTTTCCGTTTGCCGGCTGCAGGTTATAAATCGTCAAATAATCTTTATTTTTACAACTTGTTTAAGGGGGCACAGGACCTTTGAGTTTGTCCAAACGAACAAAAACATAGCCTTTTTCAATGTACCAAAACACAAATAATATGCAATTAAGATCTTTTTTTTTTCTTTCTGCCCAAAGTATATTTCCCTTAGCTATACTATCCAGAAAAATGCCTGTTGTATATACAAAATTGATATTTAAATTTTAAATTTAAAAATTCATCCCGCTAACGCCTGAATTAAAATTATTAATTACTGCGCGCATGATAAAACTCAAAATTATGAATATAGAAAACAATTTTTTTAACAAAATAGAATCATGACACACCTACTTCTAAATTAAAACCAAAATATATACAAAAATGTTTGTTTAAAATTTAATTTTAGTACAAAAAAAATAAAAAATACAAAGTTCGTCCAAGTTTTTCAAGTGCAAAAAATAAATAAACAAAATATGTGCTTTTTTTTTTGTTTTTTTAGCATGAAGACTATAAAGAAACGCATATTTGGTTAATTTTTTAAAACTGTAGCTCATAGTGTTTGAAAGTGCGCGCAAACTCCAAATTTACTAATCTGAGTAAACACGTTTTAAAGTTTCAATATGAACAGACTTTCAATTGTACTCACCGCCTATAAATGATAACTCAAGAAAGAATGCATATTTTTGAATGTTTATCTATCTATATATATATATATTGATGAGATTTTTTTTTTAATGCAGAATAAAACAAAATCGGAAAATTGATTTTTTGAAAATTTAAAGGTCCTGTGCCCCCTTAAGGTATGTGCCTACCTTCTGGGGACTTTTTTCTAAAAAAATATGAAATTTTTTAAACACATGTATTTTTAGTTAAAATAGGGAATAAGACTATGAATTCAAATAAATTTTTAATGGAATTTTAATTAACTTTTCAAATTTAGGCAATATTAAGTAAAATTTTAGCACAGAATTGCGTTTATGCCAAACTTTCTATAACGAAATCTATCCAATATATTTCACTTTTTTTTAAACAATATATTAACAAACCCCTTACCTGTGTTATGAAGCAAAAGATTTGCACTACTTCTTAAATTTAGTAACATATACCAAATTTTGTATACAAAACATGATTTTTTTCTTTAAAAAATGTGTAATTTTCAATAAAAACAGCTCTTAAATTTATGCATACGCACTTAAAAGCTGTATTTTGCTTCATAACATACCAATGGATGAACAGAACCTTGTGACCAAATTTTATTTCAATATCTTTAAAACTTTTTAAGAAATGAGGTTTCTTGTAAACGTAAACAGCGAAAAACTCAGTTTTCCAGAAAACGCAAATTAAGATTTTAATGTAGCATAAAACTTATGTATAAAGGTTTATATTTTGGGCTATAACTTTGCTTCTAATTATCACTGAACCAAAAGTAAGGCATTTTTGGAATCCTGAGTGTTTGAACTTTAATTTAAAATAATGAAAACAAAAACGAAATTTTTCGCAAAAACGGCGATTTGAGGGTAGACACACATACCTTAAAGAGTTAGAAAAGAATGGAGTTAATGATGCGCTTTCTCCAAAACGTTAGCTGTAAAAGTGCAACAATAAAATATTTTAAACACTGAAAATTAGATGATATAAATAAACAAGTAAGAAAAATCATGCGTTAAGCATAGATTATGAAACACTTTCCAACGCTTCCTGAATGTTTTAACAAAACTTCGTTATTTAGGGAAATAAGGTATATAAGAGAACTAAGTAAACATTTTAGAAAATGCATAAATCATTTGAAAAACTAATTTCAGCAGTTACCGTCTATAGCCAAATATGTATTCCAATTCTTTTGAACAGCCCTGTATTTGATCTGTAGGTTGATTTATATACTATATAATGGGGAAATTTAATTTAGCAAGAAAACGCATAACAGGTTGAAATTTCTCTTTCAGCAATTTATACTAATAGATGGAAACATACTTGTATACTTTTGCAAAACCCTGTAGTTAACCTAGTACCTTTATTATACGCCACTATTTAGGTAAAGTTTAACTCAAAGTAAAACACTCTTAAAACTACTGAAATCACATTTCCAGAAATTATCATTTATAGACTGCCATGTATCCAATTCTTTGCGTGACCCTGTATATCATTTTATCTATGTTTTACCAACATTTCTTAGTAAATTAAATGCAGTTCAGCGTAACAATTCATAACTCAATTAAAAACCACCTATAAGCAGTTTGGAATCATACCCAGTAACCATTACGAATTCTTTTGTGTAGCCCTGTATATGAATTACAACATTTATACACATCATATACTATGCATAAATATAGTGAAACATGAAAGCACATAACATAATTAAAAATGTATTTCCAGCAATCATCGCTAATGTACAGTACTTCGGATACAATATAGTATCTGAAATATTTTGTATGTCCCTGTAAATGCTATGCATTTCGTATTATGCATGAAATAAGTAATAGTAAACATAGAGACGTATATCAATTTCATTATACATGAAATAATTTAACATAATTAAAATACGGCGCAAACAATTCCTTCCACCCCTATATCATTATCTAATGGAATTCTTTTATGTGGCCCTGTAAATGAATAATAAGTATTCTTTGCACCGCATATTCTACAGAATGCTTATTTTAGTGCACTTGATCCATGCATATCAATTTTATTATATTTGAAAGCATGTAACATAATTAAAAATCATTTTAAACGATTTTTTCCCATAGGCCGTAATGTAACGGAAAACTTTTGGCTGTCCCTGTAAATGAACTAAACATGATAGAAACTTCATTTGAAATAGGGAACGTGCTATGGTAGAGGTCACTAGCATCCAAAAATTTCAGAACGATCCGAGTATATTTACGAGAGTTGGAGCGCGGAGAGACGGACAGACAAACCGAAGTCATAAACACTTTTCAACTTTGTTGGAAAGTGTTAAAAACAAGTAGTGTATTTTTTAATACTCTTTTATCATTTAATAATTTAATATTTGTGTTTATGCGTTAAGAAAAAAATTTGAAAATACTGAATATTTATGCTAGATTAAATATTGTTTTATTTTTCTTTTATGTTGCCATATCTTAAAAAAGAAACAAAAAAAATTATAGGTTTTTTTTTAATAAATTCATTAGATTGCGTGTTTTATCAAACATAAATTAAAGCTGGGAATTTTCAATGATCAGTGACCACACCAAATTAACGTACTGTAACGGAAATATTTTGGAACTACATGAATTGCAGCCATGAAATTAGGCGTAATTTTAAAGATGGACATTGAATATTTATAAAAGCGTGGGGGATGGGGGGGAGGAGGAGATTCAAAAAATTATTTTTACTTTTATTCATTATGTTTTTAGTTTTTACGACAATAATCTTATAGTTAGAAACGTGACTTGCTGTATTAAATAACTGGGGAAGTCTGTATTTTATGTAATAATAAGAGTTCACAGGTACCAAAATGCCTAATTTAAAGAATTTCAGTGCTAAATTAGGGGCATTTCGCGCATTTATTGAGACAGTTGAATAATAAAACAGTTTTTTTTTTTAAAGAAAAAGCACGGGAGAGCAATTTCACATTATTCATTTTGGTAATGTTACAATTTATTGCTCGCATTCATTATTTCTACAGAATATGGTAGAATATCAAGCTTTTTTCAAAAGGATAAATATGAAAATATGAAGTTACTACCTGCATTTTGGTAATGTTACAATTTATTCTTCGCATTCATTATTTCTATGGAATATGGTAGAATATCAAGATTTTTTCAAAAGGATAACTATGAAAATATGAAGTTTCTATCTGCATTTTGATAATGTTACAATTTATTCCTCGCAATCATTATTTCTACAGAATAAGGTAGATTATCAAGTTTTTTATCAAAAGGATAAATATAAGCTGCATTTTGGTAATGTTACAATTTATTCCTCACATTCCTTATTTCTACGGAATATGGTGGAATATCAAGCTTGTTCAAAAGGTAAATATGAAAATATGAAGTCTCGTTGCAACCCAAAGTGTTGCATTTTCATTGCATGAGATCTTTTAATTCCGGGGAAGAAATGAAATCTAATTTATTTCCACATTTAGAAGATATTTATAATATTTATTTTATTTTATTTCTTATTATTAGCTAAAAATAATGTTTAGAATGTAAATTAACAGAAAAATATCTTTTGCAAATTATGCGATTACGGCGCAATTATAGTAGAATGCAATTATAAGAAAATGGCGACATACAAGATCGTCAATTTCTGTAGCATGGGTCTATGGATTCTAGATTGCTGCGATTCGTACAAAAACTTTTAACATGATATACCCTGCATGCATGTTCAGACTCCATGTTCTATCACAGTCCATTCATTTACAATTTACATAAATTGGGAATATATTATTTCATACGGATCTATAATATTAAAATCTTTCAGCTACACTATGACGCAAAAGTTTAGACAATGACGTCATTCAGCTTTAAAATATAGAATTATGACGTCAGAATTACAAAAACCTGTAAATATATTCAAAAACTGATTTAAAATGCTATGTACAAAAGACAGTCGTTTTATTTGCTATAATACTAATTTTTTTCATAAAAATTCAAATGTGCTTGTCGCAAAAGTTTAGACACTATTCTAAATTTCTTTGAATACTCGCTGGCATATGCAAATTTAGAATCGATGATGTCACAAATTTGGAGTACTTAAGTTCTGCAAACGATTGCGCTTCATAGTCGACATGCCGAGAGCTAAAGAAATTCAAGTGAATGAGGTTTCAAGGATTTGGCAGTTGAAAGGTGAAGGGAAGAGCGTTTCTGAAATTTCTGCTATTATTAATAGGTAAAAAAAATCTATTTATCGAGTTTTATCGAGTGGTTCCGAATATAAAGCAAAATGTCGGTCTGGGAGGCCACGTGTGACAAATGTACGAGAGGATCGCCTGATACAAAGACTAGCGAGTACTCAACAAATGAGCGTACGTGGAGTTCAAAGCTCATCGGGACTCTCTGTATCAAAGGATACGATTCGTAGACGAATTTTGGAAAAAGGAACAATCGTTTATAGCAAAATGCAGAAGAAACCAGCTCTGAAACCACATCATAAGTTACAAAGACTTATGTGGGCTCGAAAACATATGTCATATGGAGAGAAATGGCAGTCAGTCATATTTAGCGATGAAAAAAAGTGGAATCTGGATGGTCCAGATGGTTGTTTATCGTATTGGCATGACTTGCGGAAGGAACCTCGACGTTTTTTTAGTCGCAGACAAGGAGGGGGCTCGGTGATGGTTTGGGCAGCCTTTTGCTATAATGGACAAGTATCTCTGACCTTCACCAGTGGTCGTCAAACTTCACAGCATTATACACAGACATTAGAAAAAAACCTACTGCCATTTGCTGAGCTTCTAGGGGGTCCTCAGTGGGAATTTCACAAGACAATGCTTCAATTCACACTGCAAAACATTCAGAATCTTGGTTTAATTCCCATAATATAAGAGTTCTCGACTGGCCAGCATGTAGCCCAGATCTTAACCCTATAGAAAACCTTTGGAGCATCATGTGTCGCAAAGTTTATAGCAACGCTAGACAATACTCTTCTGAAAAGGAACTTAAGACATCTATTGAGAATGCATGGTACGATATCGATCCACAAACTATGCAAGATATAGTTTCTTCCATGCAATCTCGTGTATATGACGTAATACATAAGCATGGATGCGCAACCAGGTTTTAAAAATTGTTTATTTCGATTTTATTTAATTTGTGTCTAAACTTTTGAGACAGCAGTTTATTTTTGTTACCATTTAATTTATTGCAATATGCACAATTCCACTTTTCTTTGTTATAAATATTGTTTATATGTACAGCACATTAATTTCAAGCAGTGATTTGAAAATTGAATAAATATTTTTCAAAGTATGTAAGAATTTCTTCATTGTCTAAACTTTTGCGTCATAGTGTAATGCGGTACATATGTACATATATTCTTCTTAAGTAATATGACTATGCCTTACATTACGTTTTTAAAAAATATATAATGTAAACTAAATATCTTTAACTGATCAATAAAACAGAATAAAAATGAGACACATCATTACCTTTTTTCACAAAAATAGAGTAATTTATTTACCCATCTTTAGCGAAACTTCCTTAAATTTACAGTAAAATTTATGTATCGGAAACTAATTTAATTTTTTTTTTAATTCTAAGAGCTTATATGGCATCCTCGAGTTCATGCATCGTTATTGTTGTTAGTTCATCGCGCTGTAGTCTGTATTCTAGGAGGAGGAGTTGTAAAATACAAACAGACAATCCGAATAATAGGTATAATAAGTGTTGGTATTTTTTGGAATTTTTATGTGCTAACAATCAAACCTGACCTATATGTTCTTCCTAAAACACATTTCATCGTAAAACCCCCAAAATAGTAGCTAAAGATAATTACTCTTTAGCGTAACAGTGAAGATCGTCAATTTTTTTAAATATTGAACGTCATGAAAATATGAGCTAAAATAAAGCCTTTTGCAGGATGTGCTATCATATTTTAAAAGCATTAATCAACAATAATATGCAAATTAGCGGGAAACGATCGTAATTTTTATTGCCGGTCAGTGTCTGAGGTCATCCATTATGGAAATTTGGTGTGTGTGTGTGTGTGTGTGTGATTTTGTTGTTTGTTTGTTTTTCTGCCCCTCTCTTCTCCTATGTAAAAAATTTTCACACTCAAGCGATGCCTCCTTCTCTGTTGTGGATATGTCTCATTTTTTCATAGCTATTAATTTAAAGCTAATTTTGATTAAAACAACATTGCAATTATTATTTTTTTTAAAGTAACACACTATCCATTACCGTCTGAATAATAAATAATTTGTTAAAAATGCAAAGTTTCACAAAATCGCCTGTCAAGGGCTATACAATTATATATAGTTCAATTTGCTTTTTGTTTCATTTGTTTCAGATCATCCATACAAATCTATGGTACCGTGAAACACTACACCCCGCGAAACATCCAGAAAAAGGGAGACCAAAAGGCACACTTTTTCCCAATTAAAATTAAATTTTTAAACGCTTAAATTAAGATTTGAATTTGTTACTTTTTTTAAGGCCAAAAGCGTACCTATTTCTACTTTGTTCCTAGACGTCAAATGCATTAATAAAATATGATTATTTTTCAAACCAAAAAACTGCCATCGCCCCTGAAATAATTTTTTTCTGTGTATTATCGTTGCCTGGAATTAAAGTAAAATATTACAGTTTAGAAACTATATAAAAAAAAATTAAAGTTAATACTGAAATTCCTTAATATGGTAAGCAGCTTTTTGCAATATTGACACAAACATTTATTACTCTGTTTATTACAAATTTGTAACATTATTTAGTCTAATAACCTACAAAATGTTTGCCTCCTATATGTAACATGTAACGCTTGTTTGTTTTCTTTGTTTTTAAATACAATCATAAACTTTTATCCTGAAAACGGACTATAAATGACCTCTACCGTGAGCAAACCAGCACGTAATATTACGCTTTTCAGCTGGGCACACGTGCACGAAAGAAGCTTCAATAACATGTGCTGATTTATTTTTCACGATCATATTTGTTTCTTATGAGGTACTTTCAACTTTTGCACGAACACTTCCACAAAAAAAAAGGGAGCAGAGTTGTTTTTCGACATAAAAAACCTGAAACGAGATCGCTGAAATAACCTGGATCGGCCTCAATAATAAAGGTGGTCATCATTATTTTCGTCCATGGTGAAGTTTTTTTTTTTTTTTTTTTTTTTTTTTTTTTTTTTTTTTTAATAGAGTAGAATGCCTGCGTAGTCTTTCTTTATGGTTCAACGAATTAGCTTCTCCATTAAAACATGATTTAATTAACTGCAGTTTATGGGAACATCCGTTGTTACACTTGTGACCATATTACAGCAAATTTTCAAATATACTTCCATTTATTTTAAGTTAAATACCACTGTGTTCCACTCACATACAATATATCTAATTTGTAAGAAAAAGGATTTTACTTGTCTATATAATAAACCTAAATTTTCTAACGAATTTTGACCTTACTTGGTATGGTAACCACATCTTACTTGATGTATATAAATTCTGTTTATCGCATGTCGGGCTGCACAAAACAATTCGCACGCATTACCGGCTATGGAATGGACAGCAATTGCTGAATATGGATTTTTACTGAGTTATTTGCTTTTTAACTTGTTTATTTAGATATCTTATATCATTGAATGAAAAAACAAAATTTCTTAATAATATATTGTCAGTTATTGCATGATTTTCGTTCTTGTTCTAAGATGTTTCAATTGTTTTAAAATTAGTATTATATGTGTATATATTAACATGTGTATAACCTTTAATATATGTATGATCGTTATTATCGCCGTATATAAAAAGTGCGATGATACGCTTTGCATCAAAAACAAAGCAATAATAAAATAGGTCATTATTATTTTAGCCGTGGTGAAGTTATTTTTGATAGCGTAAGCAAGGCCGTAACCAGAAAAATATTTTGGAGGGGGATTTGATCATTATCTCATTTTGGATTTTTTATTTTTAACCCAGGTATTTTTTTCTGATGGACTGATGGCTTCCATTATTATGAAACAGCCATTATAAATGAAGTGTTAGGTGAAGATGAAAGAGCAGCCGTAAAAAGTTAGAACTCTGATTTTACGACTGCTTCGAGTGTCTGTGTAACTATCGGGGGAAATTTTGCTATATAATGCAAAACATTTTCCTCTCTTACTTTTTACAAATCGGAAATCATACGCACCTCTTTCTTTTCTCTCTCTTTAGCTTTCTTAATTCAGCAGTGGCCTTGCAACTGCATTTCATAACCTATCAGAAAAATAAAATTCAATAAAATCGGCCTATTTTCGCAAAATGAAACTAAAATTACAACATTTCATTAACAAAAAGGGTATTTTTGAGTAATTTTGGTTTGATTTTTCTATCGAAAAAGATTAGGATTTAGATAAGAGCTGTCTTTTAAGTACTATTAAATGATCACAAATTTTCTATTTTTACTAATAAAAACTATAAAAATTTTGGGGATTTAATTATATATTATGTCTTGTAACAGGAGTTTATATTTGCATAAATATATTTGTTACACGAGATTTGATCCAATTTCTGAATAAGATGAAGATGTTTCGTGGTTGAAATAGATAAATCACTACTGTTAATACGATAGGATAAAATATTCTGTAGAAAATGATGCTTATGATAATGGAATTACAGTGTAAAACGCGCTTGTAGATGTACTCAAATTCTAAAATAGCAAAATTTTTGAAAATTGCCAAGTTAAAATTATGAAGTTCTTCTAAAAACTATTACAAGTATAGGCAGCTGTGCAGAACATAAATTCATGAGTGGGGAGTCGTATTTAATGTAATAGTCCTTAAAAGTTAAATTTCTGAATTTTCGGAAAATCTTATGTTCTTATATATATATATATGTATGTGTGTGTGTGTGTGTGTGTGTGTGTGTGTGTGTGTGTGTGCACTCTCCTACCCTCCCTTTTGAGTACCTAAAGTGGTTTAAACACCAACGTAAGGAGTAACCAATTTCAATTCGAGTAACTTTTGCCGGTTACTCGATTTGTTTAAGCATACCATGACGTTCCTGAGGCATTTTTCTATGCATTGCACCACTTTTTCCGAAGTTACTCAGAAAAGCGTTATTCCACAGTCATTCATACACACCGTGTGTTATGTAAAATCTAAAATCTGTATAACGCATCTGGCGGTGTGTAAAAATGCAGCCTCAAACCCAGGGAGTTTTCTAACGATTACTCGGTAAAACGGTAATAGTCCAATAATGGCAACCCTTGTGTGTTTGGTTTCATTGGTAATACAGGTTTGCTATATAAGATTTTCCTCTCTATTTCGCGGTTACTCACGAAAGCGGCAATAATCCAAGAATGGCAGCTCTTGTGTGTTTATTTTCTTCGGTAATTCAGATTGGCTATGTAAGTTTTTCCTCTCCATTTAACTACATTTTTGATAGAAGAATATCTGTCTATATAGTTTTTGAAATATAACGAAAAAATCAGATAAAAATTCACGATTTTATTAAACGTAGCTTTAGAGCGTGAATTTCTCACGAAATAAAGATCTGAAATAACTTAAAATATTCAGTGAATGGAAAAAATAGACCTAATATTAATAACGTAAATTGTCAATATTTCAGTTAAATTCATTTTAAACATCCCCTCCCGGCACCAGTCGGAACAATAGGTTATTTCTTCTTCTTTTTCCTTTTTATTCTTTTAAAGATATAATGTATCAGATTTAATAAAAATTAAACAAATTGGTGTTATTCTTCCTAAATTCATTATTTTGTTGAAGTTAATTAGAAGCAAAATTTTAAATTTCCTTACCGAATGCAATTAGATGCATATGAGATAGCTGTAGCAAATTTGTTAAGCAATTATTGAAATTGACGAATAAAAATACAGACTGGCTATAATATATTTCCTATTTCATACAAGGTCCGAACACAAATCATTCAATGAAAGCCATCAAAATTTTTAAATCTCTATTCTAGCAAAATAAGCAACTTTTATTGAAATCAAATGATTTTAACATAATCTAATATTGAGTTGATGGATTGAAAATATAGTTCCTACAACTGTAAAGTTGTTCGAATTTTCAAATGACCATTATTTTCAAATTGAAATCCCCAAATTTCGCTCTAGTCTTTTTTTTTTTTTTTTTGGGACGTTCTTGTGACAACGCAAGGTTATATGATGATACTAAGCAACATATAATGATACTAAAATATAATACAATTATGATACAAATGAGGTTCGAACACAAACCATGCAATGAATAACAATAAAATTATTTTAGTATGTCTGTCACCAAAGTAAACAACTCCCAATTATTTTAATGAAATCGTTAGAAATTTAGCATGTATTTCTAAAAACTGAACACAATTATTCATTTACCACAGTGTTTGTCATTTAGATTTTCAAAGGGTCGTTATTTTCAAACAAATTTTCGAATTTGTTTAATTAATGAACGCACCCAATATAATTTACTTTAAAAAAAGAGAAAAAATATATTTTCCTTTTCCGCCTGAGCAAATACAACTTGTATATTGTAATAATTCCTTGTAGAGCAGCGGGTCAAATATCATTTTGAGGACCAATCTTCTGTCTGTCCATAGAAATTGTTCATAAATATTATGCTTAAGCAACTACTACTAATCTTCATGCCTTTTGTACATATAGATAAATTTTACACCATGTAGTATTCACTGTAGTATATGGGATATCTAAGTGGCGTCGTACACAGGATTTTATTTCGGGGGAGAGGGGGCTGACTTAAATTTCCCTAATGTTCTAAATCTTACAAAACACGTTGAATTGTGTTGTAAACAAAAATCATTTTTGGCAATAGGGCCGTAGCCAGAGGGGGAAAGGATGATTATGTTCCGAATTTTCGAAAATTTAACGACATGGCTTGAGGTTTCGTGAATTCGGACTTAAATATATCCCGATTTTTGACAAATGGTCCCCGAAAAAAATATCAATTTTGTCAATGCCTGATGACATTGAATTTTCGGAGAGAATGAGAAAATATAAAACAGGTGTGTCTTGCGGTTTAAAAACGGACTCAGAATTTTTATAAAAGACCAATTTTTTTTTTCTTTTAGCGACGATTTTTATGCCATCAGACGTAAAATTTCATTCTCTTTCAGAATCTGTCTTTATTTCTTAATTTCGAGAGTTGGAAGCGAAAATGAATTTTTTGGTAATTAATTCCAGAAGTGCATTTTTTGCACGGCAGGCTACGTAACACGGAAAGAAAAAGAGATACATTTTTACACTAGGGTTTGATAATCGAAGTACAAATTTTTTTAACTTTTGATTTTACAAATTTGGTTCTTTCGCATCCGAATGTTATTTCGTGCGCTGATTCATAAAATCTCAATTTTAAAAAAATCGGACCACAATTTTCCGATTTATAAAAAAATCGATTTTTAAACTTATAAAAGAGATGCTTTTTTGCGCAGACAATTGATGGGAATTTTTTAAAATTAGGAAAACTGAATAACGGATCGCTTTTAAACTTTGACATAGTTTATAACACATAATAAGAACTTTATAAATTTAAGGTAAGTTGAATTTTTGTTGAGGGGGGGGGAGGTGAACGAGGGCTCCGTCGAAAACCGCCCCCTCCCTCAAGTAGTATACCTACTGATAGGTTGTTTAAACAGAGTTTCGTTCAGATACAGTTTTGTTAAGAATAGAGTGCGCTCCCTAGTGGTGGAATGTGGAACTAACAGAACGCGATTCTGTGAAAATTAGGAAACCTAGCACCGCGATCTGTGTTATATTTTAAGATAGTTTATAGCACATGGTAAAAAAAAATTATCAAAAAGAATGGCGCGTCACATTTTGGTGTGGGTAAGAGGGTCGCAAACACAATTACGAAATAGAACAAGGCGATCTGTTTGAAACTTTAAGATAGTTTAGGGAGGGTTTACCATAATTTAAAAGGGGTTCCATGGCGATAAATGTACTAGGCGTTTTGAAAGGAATATTAAACGAAACCCTTTGTGTCAATCTGCGATCACACATACCCACTTGTTTTCTATTTGAAGACACGTGGGGCATTTTCCCAGAACCCGCAGATTTAAACAGCCCGAACATTTCTCATGTTTCATATGAATAAGGGACTAATTCGAGAGGGAGCTGTAACCCCATTAGCCCCATTCCAGCTATATGGTTATACTGTGGTACCACTGTGCACTAATATGGGGCTAAAGAGTATGTTGTAGTTGAATGATAGGAGGGAAAATTGCAAATTTCTCTCAAGCAGAAAGGTTAACAAATCAGCACTTTATTTTTTTCATTTTCAACATTTTTTGAAGGGCGGGTCCTGTAACCCCAACAGTCTCCTTCCCCATTTTTGAATATGCTGTAGTGCCAACGTGGACTAATAAGGACTAACGAGAATTGTTAATCCTCTGTATAACAGAAAATTAAATTACAAATTTATCTCAAACAAACAAACAAAAAGAAAATCAGCACCTTTTTCATTTTATTTTCGGCTATTTCGTGAAGAGAGCTGTAACCCATTAGCCCCTTTCAACCTCTTTGGGCAACTGTGCACTGATAAGACTAAAGAGAAGAGAGTGGCTGTTCCGTTGAATTATAGGAAGAAAAAAATTACAAATTTCTCTCATCTTAAACAGAAAGAAAACAAATCAGCACATTTTTCTTCATTTTCCACTATTTCGAAAGAGGGCTTGTAATCAGGCCCCTTACCCTCGTTGGGTATACTGTGGTGTAACCGTGCTCTGATATAGGACTAATCAGAATGGCTAGTTTGTTGTATTGCAGAAAACAAAGTTACAAACTTATCTCAAACAAACAAAAAAAAGACAACGTTTTTTTTTTTTTTTAATCATTTTCGGCTGTTTTGGGAGGAGGCTGTTACTCCATTAGCCCATTTCACTTCTTTGGTATAATGCTATGTGATTTTGCACTAATATGGAACTAAAGAGAAGAGAGTGCTAGTTTGTTGAATGAAAAGAGGAAAATGCACATTTATCTCAAAGAGAAAGAAAAAAAGCACTATTTTTTCATTTCATTTTGACTATTTAGGGAAGAAGGGGCTGTAATCCCATCAGCCCCCTCCCCTCATTTCGGTATGCTGCGATGTCAATGTGGACTAACTTGGAGCTAACGAGAATGGCTATTTCGCTGTATGATTATATAATACGGTAGAAAAAAAATTTAGATTTATCTAAAAAAGTAAGAATTTCAGAAAACAAAATTACAAATCTATCTCAAAAAAAAGATAAAAATCAGCATTTCTTTCATTTCATTGTCGGCTATTTTGTGAGGGGGCTGTAACCCCATTAGCCCCACTTCCACCTTTTTGAGTATAATGTGGTGTCACTGTGCACTAATTAGGAACTAAAGGGAAGAGAGCGACTAGTCTGTTAAATGAACGGGGAAAAAATACAAATTTATCTCAAATAGAAAGAAAAAAATATCAGCACTTTTTTCATTTTATTTTCAACTATTTCGAGAGGAGGGGGCTGTAATTCGTACATCCCCCTCCCCATCTTTGGGAATGCTGTGATATCAATGTGGAGTAATATAGGGGTTAACGAGAGAAGGGCTATTTCGTTGTATGACAGAAAAAAAATCATATTTATTTAAAAAAGTAAGGAAGAAACACTTTTTTATTTAATTTAAGACTTTTTCGGGAGGAGAGGGCCTATAACCCCATCAGCCCGCTTTCTCTTTTTTGGTGACCATGTGGACTAATATGGGTCTAATGAGAATGACTAATCCGCTGCATGACAGAAAAAGTTAATTTGTTTTCCAAAAAAGAAGCAGCAAAAAATCAGCTTTTTTTTCATATCACTTTCGAAAATTTCGTCGGGGGGGGGGGGTGGGCTGTAGTCCCATCAGCCCTTTCCCTTGGGTAGGCCTATGGGATATCACAACAAAGATAGTCACAATTTTAAGAAAATATCTAGTAGAAAAACTAATAGGAAACTAATAGAAAAATTGATGGATTGGTTTATGAGATAAAGGTTTGCAAACTTCATTTTTTTTATTTATGAATGTAATAAAATGTCTAAAAGAACCCCCCACCCCCCCGCATTGATCATCATAAATTGTTTTAACTTGCCTCGTTAAGAGGAAAACACCAATAATTTCACTTGAAAACTATGTACTATGTTTATAGAATAAAATTTTAATCATTAGTTTTTTGAGAATGTAGCTCATTCTTTTTTTCGGGGGGGGGGGGGGGGGAGCATGAGCTAAGGAGAGGTAACGCTCTTCCTTGATATTTGAAAGTCTTTTTGGTGAAAGATAATATTTGTAATTTTTGGCCAATTTTACTCATAATGGCATCCGAATTCCTGCCATGGTGAACTCATTCAAATGAGGTGGCTATGCATGACCGTGCATTAGTCAGGCTCATAACGATAATTCTTAAGAACACTTTTCTAAAGCTACGTATATTGTCAGCAGAATTTATAAATACTATGCAATTAAAATGAGTGTAGCTAATATTAAAAACACATACAATACATAAAAATGCACTTTTAGTTATGTAAGTATCGCTCATAAGCAATAATGAAACCTAATTACTGTCTAAGGCTCTAAACGAGTTAATGTTGACATCTTTAGTGTATCCTTGTAAAATATTTATAAATACTACCACTACATACTCTACATTTTATAGAAAACATGTTGTAAAATACCGCAGTAAATGGATGTGATTAAAGCACTGCCCAACTGGACCGTTACCCTATGGTCTCCGACTTTTGGAGCTCTGAAATTTAGTATGCAACATTAATGAAGCTGATATTTTAAATCTATTTTATTCTAATGTTAATCTAACTAATCAGGGAAGCGCCTTATCAGAATGAACCTATTTACAGAATTTGCAGCAAATCGGATAAATCTGCATGAAAAATACATT
Organism: Maratus speciosus; assembly: GCA_963932465.1. Taxonomy (NCBI): domain Eukaryota; kingdom Metazoa; phylum Arthropoda; class Arachnida; order Araneae; family Salticidae; genus Maratus; species Maratus speciosus. The sequence continues at coordinate 87,975,488 of OZ010786.1, read as the reverse complement.
CATCTAAATTAAGGGGATTATCCCCCGTCCCACCCCCTTATGCTTAACGAATGAATTCCCAAAACTAATCTGGGGAGCGCCTTATCAGAATGAACCTATTTACAAAATTTGAAGAAAATCGGATATTTCTATCAAGAGTTATCACTTTACGTACGTACAGTCGTGGGAAAAAAAGTAAACCCCTCTACTAACTCCTCAACAAATTATCGTAGAAGAAAGTTACTGGCACCACATGACTGGCAATAAAGTTTACTTTTAAATGATATATATAGTATTTGCTTTGGGGGCCATCTACATATTAAAATGAACCATAACTTTGTTTTTTTCAATAGCAGTGCACAATTTTGCAGCATAAATGAACCCTACACCCTTCAATTAGCCTAAAAACAAATTTTTATGCAATTCGTACGATAAATTTCAGAGAAATTAATTATTTTAAAGCTAGCGTATTTTAGGGTCTGTATCTAAACTAAGGTTCAGTACTCGATTGTTGACCAATAGAGCCCCCTTCTTGATCAAGGCACCTTAAGCGCCACCCAAGCAGTAGTTCAAGACTGCTAGATTACAGGATAGCATAAGAAATTTCAAAATATCTAGTCACTTCTATCACAGAGGGCCCCTTAAACTATCATTTTGTCGTTTTTTAAGCATAAATAGAAAAGTACTTGGAAGAAAAATGTGAAATTTTGGATTTTCATAAAGCAGGACTCAATAAATCTAAATCCATCAAAAAAATTGTAGGTTGCAATTCATACTTTTTTCGAATATTAATTTAATAATTCATAATTCATATCATAAACTTATAAAAATTGAGAATTCAACGTATTTATGTTTGGGTATTTTAGTATTATTGCTACACAAAAAATTAGCACATTAAGATTATAATTTCAGGAGATATTAATAAAAATATGAGAACGTAATTTAACATTAGTAGCACTCAGTTTTGAATGTTTATAATTCAAAAACTTATCGTTCAAATAACTTGCAATTTGGTGTCTAGGCATAGTTTGAACCGAAGATTTGAAATATCTTGTTAAAATTGGGTATTGTCATTGAAAAAAATGAAGTTTGGGTTCGTTTTAATATGTAGATGGCCCCTAAGCAAATTTTATGTACATAATTTAAAAGTAGACTTTATTTCCAATCGTTCGTACCAGTAACTTTCTTCTACGATAATTTGTTGAGTAGTTAGTAGGGAGTGTTTACATTTTTTCCACGACTGTACATACATACAGAACCTGCGAGCACATTAGCTCTCAGGCATTGATAGTCTGTGAGCTAAAAATGAAAGGAAATTCATCAACAAACTTCCACAGTCTCAGCATTCCCACCTCAATATATATATATATATATATATATGGGGCATTCTCACAATCTTTTGACTTTTATGTCCCTGAATAATTTTTATTTTAGTACATATTCTTGTGTTTTTTTTATTTCATATACTGGGGAACAACCCATTGCATGATTGCATAATAATATTAACCAGATAAATAAGTTTTGGACGACGTTGGGGGTCTAAATATCAGGAAACTCCTATACCGTCCCGTGTCTCTGATGCTGATTTTTATGTTTTAAGCTGTCTTTCTAGGTTTACTCCTGCACTTTCCGAGATAAATAATAAAAGAAAATATTTAATCCAATGTTAACGACTGTTTCTAAAAATCAATGAACATTGTGGCTATCACTTAGTCTTAACATGATTTGCCTAAAAATAGGTGGTAATTTTCCTTACCGTCCCTTTTTGTCCCATTTCGTCCCCTTTTTTCTATACCGCCCCCTTTTTTTATCTTACCGTCCCTTCTTTAACACCCCTTTAAGACAATGTTATACAAAAATTCTGTATTAAAAGTACTACATTTTTTTTAATTTCTTATTTGAATATCCTGTGGGTGCTATGCAAATTCATTATAAGTAAAAATTTAGAAGAAAATAAAAAGTTATATTTAAGGCGGTTCTTTAAAAAAAATTTCAATAATAGTCTGAAACTTTCTGACACATTTTTAGACTAACTTTTAAATATAAAAGCATGCTACTTACAGACATCGTTATGGCAGTAATTTGTAATAGACATTTTTTTTTCAATAAATGAATCACTTCTTTAGTTATAAACGATTGCAGTATTTGGACGACACTTTTCCTTTTCTGTATTGTGGTCTACGAAAATCGGCCAAAGACGAGATCGAATAAAATCCTACATTTAATGCAGCGCAATGTGCATAAGAACGCATTTTACCAAAAAAAGATTATTCTTCATTTATATATTACTAGAAGGCACTGCCCGTTACGCTGATCGGTTTCGCTAAACTAACTTTGAAACAAATGAAAAATTTCAGTGAATTTGACCATGTGTTTTAAAGTAATATGGAACGTTATTTGTCTTTCTGTATTGCTGTAAACGATATGAATGTCATTGCGTTATTATATTATCTAATGTGTTAAGTGAAATTTCTTCTGTTAAGGATCGTTGATCATTTATTGTAGATTTGATATAGAATGATATGCAAAATGCTAAAATCTCCCCTAAAATTACCTAATTAACAGTACAAGTCCTTCAAAATCCATTTAGCAGAATTCACGTTATCAACAGCCGGAACGAAATTTCCAGTTTCATTTTATATATATAGTAGGTATTATAAATCCCCAATCTTTCACCAGATGCAATGATTTTCTGTCAAGTAAGCTGAGGTTACTCGATGATGCAATATTTTATCAATTCCTACACACAGCTCTTTAAGTTACTCGATGATGGGATCTTCTGCCATGTGTTACGCAGCAATATAATTACTCGGTGACACGGTATTTTACCAATTACTATACACAACTATCTCAGTTACTCGATAATGCGATCTTCTGTCGATTTATACACACAGTGATCTAGTAAGTTACTCAATGATACGTTTTTTTTTCTATTCCTACACACACTATCTAAGTTACTCGATAATGCAATCTACTGCCGTCCTTATCTACCTGACGCCGTTCTACCACCACAGCAATTTAAGTTACTCAACTATACGTTATTTTGCAAATTACTACACACAACTATCTCATTTACTTGATAATGCGATCTTCTGCCCATTTCTACACAGAATCTAAAAGGTATTCGATCGTACCGTATTTTTATAATTCCTATACACAACTATCTCAGTTACTCGATAACGCTACCTTCTGCCCATCTATAACATAAACCCATCTAAGTTACTCCATGATAAGGTATTTTACCAATTCTTACACTCAACTATTCATTTACTCGACAATGCTAGCTTCTGCCCTTCTTTTCACACATTAAGCAAAGTTACTCGAATATATTGTCGTTTATCTCGTCATAATAGCACTGTGATAATATCATAATAAAAAAGAAAAGTGCCCAGCTAAACTGATGGCATTGAACTCACAGGCTATTCACACTAATTGTATATTATACTCTTATTTTAAAGAATAATGCCCCCCCAAAAATAAGTGAAGGGGATTAGCCCCCGTTTACCCCCCTTTATACTTAACCAATGAACCTCCAAATCTAATCAGGGAAGCTCCTTAAAATAATAAACCGGTATACCAAATTTGGAGCAAATCGAATAATCCTGCAAAAAACCCCATTTATCTAAATTAAGGAGGTGGACTAGTCCCCTTTTATTCTTAACCAATGAATCCCCAAAACGAATCAGGGAAGCTCCTTAACATAATAAACCGGTATACCAAATTTGGAGCAAATCGAATAATTCTGCACGAAAAACCCGTTTATCTAAATTAAGGGGGGTGGACTAGCCCCTTTCCCCGTTAATCCTTAACCAATGAACCCCCAAAACTAATCAAGAATTTCCTTAACATAATAAACCGGTATACCAAATTCGGAGCAAATCGAATAATTCTGCATGAAAAACCAATTTATCTGAATTAAGGGGGGTGGACAAGCCCCCCTTTCCCCCCCTTTATTCTTAACCAATGAACCCCTAAAACTAATCAGGGAAGTTCCTTAACATAATAAACCGGTATACCAAATTCGGAGCAAATCGAATAATTCTGCATGAAAAACACATTTATCTAAATTAAGAGGGGTGGGCTACCCCCCCCCCCTTTCCCCCCTTTATCCTTAACCGATGAACCCCTAAAACTAACCAGGGAAGTTCCTTAACATAATAAACCGGTATACCAATTTCGGAGCAAATCGAATTATTCTGCATGAAAAACCCATTTATCTGAATTAAGGGAGGGGGGGGGGAACTAAACCCCCTTTTTCTCCCTTTATCCTTAACCAATGAACCCACAGAATTAATCAGTGAAGCTCCTTAACATAATAAAATGGTACACCAAATTCGGAGAAATCGAAAATTCTGCATGAAAAACCCATTTATCTGAATTAAGAGGGGTGGGATAAATCCTCTTTTCCCCCTTTATCCTTAACCAATGAACCCCCAAAACTAATCAGGGAAGTTCCTTGACATAATAAACCGGTATACCAAATTCGGAGCAAATCGAATAATTCTGCATGAAAAACCCATTTATCTGAATTAAGGGGGGTGAACTAACCCCCCTTTTTCCCCTTTATACTTAACCAATGAACTTCCAAAACTAATCAGGGAAGCGCCTTATCAAAATGAACCTAGAAAAAAAAATTGAAGCAAATCGGATGTTTTTATCAAGAGTTATCGCGTTACGTACGTACATACGTACATACATACATACATACAGAATGGGCGGGCACATTAGCTCTCAGGCTTTGATAGCTTGTGAGCTAATAAAAAAGAAAAGTGCCCAGCTAAACTGATGGCATTGAGCTCACAGGCTATTCACACAAATTGTATATCATACTCTTATTTTAAAGAATAATGCCCTCAAAAAAATAAGGGAAGGGGAATTAGCCCTCGTTTCCCCCTTTACACTTAACCAGTGAAACTCCAAATCTAATCAGGGAAGCTCCTTATCATAATAAACCGGTATACCAAATTTGGAGCAAATCGAATAATCCTGCAAAAAAAACCCATTTATCTAAATTAAGGGGAGCGGGCTAACCTCCGTTTTCCCCCTTTATCCTTAACCAATGAACCCCCAAAACTAATCAGGGAAGTCCCTTAACATAATAAACCGGTATACCAACTTCGGAGCAAATCGAATCATTCTGCATGAAAAACCCATTTATCAAATTTAAGAGGGGCGGGCTAACCTCCCTTTCCAACTTTATCCTTAACCAATGAACCCCCAAAACTAATCAGGGAAGTTCCTTAACATAATAAACCGGTATACCAACTTCGGCGCAAATCGAATCATTCTGCATGAAAAACCCATTTATCTAATTTAAGAGGGTGGGCTAACCTCCCTTTTCCTCCTTTATCCTTAACCAATGAGCCCCCAAAACTAATCAGGGAAGTTCCTTAACATAATAAACCGGTATACCAAATTCGGAGTAAATCGAATAATTTTGCATGAAAAACCCATTTATCTGAATTAAGGGGGTGGACTAGCGCCCCTTTTCCCGCTTTATTCTTAACCAATGAACCCCCAAAACTAATCAGAAAAGTTCCTTAACATAATAAACCGGGATACCAAATTCGGGGCAAATCGAATCATTCTGCATGAAAAACCCATTTATCTGATTTAACTAACTAACTAATCACTGAAATTCCTTAACATAATAAACCGGTATACCAAATTCGGAGCAAATTGAATCATTTTGCATGAAAAACCCATTTATCTGAATTAAAGGGGTGGACTAACCCCCCCTTTTCCCCCTTTATCCTTAACCAATGAACCCCCAAAACTAGTCAGGGAAGTTCCTTAACATAATAGACCGGTATACCAAATACGGAGCAAATCGAATGATTCTGCAAGAAAAACCCATTTATCTGAATTAAGGGGGGGGGGGGGGATAACCCCGTTTCCCCCCTTTATCCTTAACCAATGAATTCCCAAAACTAATCAGGGAAGCTCCTTAACATAATAAACCGGTATACCAAATTCGGGGCAAATCGAATGATTCTGCATGAAAAACCCATTTATCTGAATTAAGGGGGTGGACTAACCCCCCCTTTTCCCCCTTTATCCTTAACCAATGAACCCCCAAATCTAATCAGGGAAGTTCCTTAACATAATAAACCGGTATACCAAATTCGGAACAAATCGAATGATTCTGCATGAAAAAACCATTTATCTGAATAAAGGGGGTGGAGTAACCCCCCTTTTCCCCCTTTATCCTTAACCAATGAACCCCCAAAACTAATCAGGGAAGTTCCTTAACATAATAAACCGGATACCAAATTCGGAGCAAATCGAATGATTCTGCATGAAAAACCCATTTATCTGAATTAAGGAGGTGGGCTAACCCCCCTTTCCCCCCTTTATCCTTAACCAATGAACCCCCAAAACTACTCAGGGAAGTTCCTTAACATAATAAACCGGTATATCAAATTCGGAGCAAATCGAATGATTCTGCATGAAATACCCATTTATCTGAATTAAGGGGTTGGACTAACCCCGTTTTCCCCCTTTTTTCTTAACTAATGAACTCCCAAAACTAATCAGGGAAGGGCCTTATCACAATGAACCCAGAAAAAAATTTTGAAGCAAATCGGATGTTTCTATCAAGAGTTATCGCGTTATGTACGTACATACATACATACATACAAGCATACATACATACGTATATACATACAGAACGGGCGGGCACATTAGCTCTCAGGCTTTGATAGCCTGTGAGCTAAAAAGGGAAAGATAAAGTGAGAGGAAGTGGGACTCGCAAGAATTCAGTCAATTGTTTTGTGAAATTTTCGCATGGTCTGCAGACCTACGTCGATTAATGTTTTAAATCGAAATTAAAGGATAAAGGAAATATGAACTACATACATAACCGATATAATATTTTAAATATTTTAATTGTAGTTGGTCATAGCTTAAGCAGCCGGCTTTGCCTCTAGATACTGAAAAAAGGCTGTTGTTAGCTTCTCTTTTTTTTTTTTTTTTTTTTTTTTTTTTTTTTTTTTTTTTTTTTTTAGAATAGGAATGAAAAGTTGTGTTCCGAAATTTTTGCATGTTATTTATTATCATTCGAAGGATATTGCATTTTTTTTAAAATCAAAAATTGATTATGTGAATTGTGTTGCGTAGGTGATGCACGTCGTGCACTTCCAACTGTGTGGGATCCGATAGATTACCGTAGTCGTCTGCAGTCGAGATTTGTTAAAGATTATGAAAATAGATAAGATTGTCTGGGACTTCAAGTATTTTGAGGTCAAGAAATCGAAAATAACAAAATGGCGGTCATTTCAAAAAAAGTTTCTTTTTGGCTCCCTTTTTCGCACTTTGCGTAATTTTAAATTAAATGATTTTTTTTTTTTTTTTTTTTTTTTTTGTATAAAAATGGCTGAAAGTGGTTCAAAACTTAATAAATTATGTCTCCTTTAATTAAAAATAAATTACAAGATCGGTTTAATAATTTTTTTGCGTTCTGATCCCGCCCAGTTTGACAAAACTTATTTTACATAAAATGCATTTTTAGTGCTCCAAAGCAGTAAAAACCTACGAGCGCGTTCTGCTAAAGCAATCAATAACTACGAAAGGTCTTCGAATTCGGCCAAATAATTTTACAAGGGTAATCTACAGACTATAGGGAATAGAAAAAAAGAAAAAAAAAAAAGAAAAATTGATTTTTTGAACCGAAAAAAGGAAATACCCTCTTAAGGAAAAATGTGTAATAACAATAAAATTAAGCTCTTTTAAAAAGTTAAATGAAACCATAAATACTAGTACATAAAATAGGTGCATTCAAAACAGTGTTCTTTTGCTCTTTTCCCTATCATATCTCAATCGCATAAAAAGGTTTTACTTCTTTGACTGCCTGGTATAGTGCATATATATTATCAAATTTAACATACTTTCCGTTTTATCTCTGGGGATACGCATAATTAAGTAACAAACTAAGTTTTTTCATAACAGTCAATGCGTTATATATATTTTGAATCTAACGGCTACTTACTAAAATTTAAAATATTCAATTATTATTTTTTTCTTCATATGTAATAAATATAAATGCTGTGTTCAAATTTCTGGACATTGTTACAAAATATTATTCGTGAAGGAGCATTGTTCTGAAGACATATATGTTTCGGAAGTATGTCCCCTCCCTCCCCTCCCCAATATACTTGATGTTTTCAATTTTGTGTTTTGTTGAAAGGTATTATCAGTAACATTCAGCGAATAATTTGGAATTATATAAAAATATTAAATCGTCCTGCCATGTGATATATTCAACTTTCATATAAAGGCAAATATCTTTAATAATAATAATAATAATAATAATAATAATTATGGGCATAGCTGAAGTTAATAGCCAAAGCAATGGACAAAGGTTTCGCTACTTACAGCAGCCTTTTCGATTCTGAACATTTCAGTGGTTTTAACGATTATGTAGACTACTTACCTGTTAAATTTGTGTTATATTAATGTTATTAATGCAATTTTTATTATTTATTAATAAAGTTTCTTCATTATAGAAAACCAGCCGGAAATAAATGCTAGACTATTTATACTGTTTCGTGTGTAAATGGGCAAATCTTTTGTAATCGGAAAGAACAGCGCAATTTGTTTATATAATTGTTCTATCAATATAACAGAGTATAGTTATGCATACAATTCTCTCGATTATTTTTCATAAAAAAGGGAAAAACTAGACAATTTCGAAAACAAAAAAGCTTCCGAAAATTTCAAAATACTATATATATGATCTATAAATTGATTGATAAATTTTGCCAAAAAATTATTACATAGTTCTACCCACAGTCAAGCTTAAAAAGTATTTAAGAAAGAAAAGATTATTTTCTTAATTAAACAAATTTAAGGAATATTGATATGAAAGGAACATTTATTATTTTTATTTTCCGATAAATGAATTACATTTTGATTTAAACTACTTTTGTTTCATAACGACATTTATAGGGCTGTCCTATCAAAAACTTTTGTTCAAACTGGCAATTTTAACAGCATTTTCTTAATAATACCATTTTTTTACCGGAAAATGGAAGATAACAATATTTATTCAGCTTCGAAATAAGAGCACGTGCCAATTTCACGCGTTTACGTAAAAAATTGAATTGATGAATGCGTCATAAAACTGCCAGATTTATTTGAGAATATTAATATTATCAAATGGAGAGATTCAAAAAGAGTTTAACCCTTTATCTACTGATGGTACTTATAAGTACCATTAAAGTCACTCGTTTTAAAATTCCTTTAATAGTACATCAATTAGTTGTAATGCACTTTAGAATGAGTTATAGATAGATTACTTTATCTTGTTACAAAAGTATTATTTGTTACACAAAACAAAAGTATTTTTAAAAGGAGGATTTCTTTTGCCTTTGCATCTTTTGAGCTTTCTTGGCGTTGGGGGAAGGGGAAGGGGTTGGTTAATTCGGAAATATTTGTATGTTGCAAGAATATTATATTTTTACATTTCCTAATTCTACAAAATACTAACAAAATATTGAAAATGAAATATTTGAGTGGGGTTATAAATATTGCACAAAACCCCTTTAAATTTAAATTTAATTAATCCTTCTAAATCTTCCAATACTTCTAAAATCCTTCTAAAATTTATTAAATGATTATGTAAAACTTCTAATGTAGTTTAAACAATTCATGAAAAATGCTTTAGAAGATAAAATTTTCATGGATTCATAATTCAGTACATAAAGGGTTAAAGCGGAATATCACATTCATTTTGATAAAACAATAATTTACTAAACATGTGCATAAAATTTAAATAAAATAATTTCCTCATATATAATTAGGTTTTAAAAACTTCACCTATTCAATTATGATGTTTAAAACATACATAAAAAGATATTAATGTTATCCTTAAATAGAGGGTAATTTTAATCCTCATAAAAATCCGTCGAGAAATGCATGAATAAATGTCGTTTCAGAAGTTTTGTATTGAGTTAAAAAATGTTTCTTATCGGTCCGGAATCTCTATATGCATTAAATTTATCATATGAAAAAGAAAAAAACAATGGATATGTTCTCTAATCCCCCCCCCCGCCCCAGTATTAGATTAAAGATTTCAAAAATCTTAAGGTAATATTCTTTACTAAAATCTGGATGACTTATTTCGCTAAACTCTGACAATTAATTTATAACAAAGTCGTTCTGATTCGTGCTCACATACATAAATACTTTTTTATTCTAGAAAATAATATGAACCTTTAATTTTGTAACTAAAAATAGATATAAAATGTCTCTTTATCATGATGTTTCGTTTTATCTATATTGCCCTTTATAATTGAAATTGATACATCTTTTAAATAAAGTTTGCGATTACAAGTTTAAAAAAAAAGAAAAGGAAAGAAACTAGAAATGAAATAATGAAAACTGAAATTTAAATCAAAGAAAAAAAAAAAAAACCACCAGTGGTCGAGAGGTTACATATTTCAAGAGACAAGTACGCACTGAGTAAACTTATACATAGCATTAGTATATACTCCACTTCATTCTCTGGCAATTAATTGTCAAAGTTCAAATCGTCAAAAAAATTCATCCTAATTACCCCTGCCTCCCCTAATTGTTTTGTCATCTAAATTGTTTTCTCAACGTTTAACCGTAATTTAATAGATTTAAACCGCAAAATTTAATAGGGTATTTAACACTCTTTATTTTTTACTTTTATTTATATTTCTACATTTTAGCTTTTGAAATATTTCACTGTTGTAGTTCCCCTATAATAACTGTGAAGATCAAAATAAAAGGAACCTTTGCTCTTATAATAAAATAACGGATGCTTTCTTATATTATGAGGTGTTTTACTCAGCATGCCTTTTCAGTTGAATCAACTGGATATACAACTTTGATACAAGTTTGCTTATCTTGGAATTCGTGCAGAGATCTGTTGTCTATTATGTTTCGGGGCGGGTTGGTAAGACATGTGCAAAGTGTAAATCATTATAAATGGAATGGATTCTACTAAAGAAAGTGCATGCGCGTACTGGAAACTTGGGGGAAGTTCTATAGAGAGAATCCTAGATTTTAAAGGATTCTTCTTTTAAAAATTAAGACTATCAAGATTTTTTAATATTGGTTCCTTCAAAGAAATACTTACAATGATATTTAAAAAGAGATATAACTCATAGAGTCAATGATGTATGTAATAATCCCAATGTTGCATCTCTTCCTTATATGATCTTTTAAATTTATTCCAATGACATTTTCATTTCATTATAATTATCTCGCAAGACTTGCAATAAAAAAAATAAGAAAGTACTTTAAATTTGGAAAATAAAGCGATAAATGACTTTTATTATTATTATTATTAATAATATCCTGATCTCACTTCCAAATTTAAATTAATTGCGTTGCAAGTAATTTTGTATTATTATGATTCAAAAAATGTGCGTAGATTTTGTGTTGAATTACTCAATTTATGTATGTACGCTCTCATTATCAAATTAAATTTTTTGAATTCCTGAATTCGACTTGTTTACGATAAAACTTTAATTTACACTCTCTCAGTAATAAAGAGAATAATTTTCGAGAAATGAATAGTTTTATTTAAAATTTGAATGCTTAAAAAATATGTCATTACAATAAATAAACTAAATTAAATACTCAAAGAAGAAAAGAAAAAGCCTTAACACATTGCTTAAATCAGAAACTTTTTTAAAAGAAATATTTACGCACACTTTTAGGGTTCTGTACTTAAAAAGTAAAAACTGAACCATTATAAAATCACTCCTGTGTCTGTCTGTCACAGCCATTTTACTCGTAAACTATGGAACATGGAAAGTTCAAATTGGAAGAAATAATAAAGACTACTGACCCACATATTTTCAGATTATTACACATTTATAAATATATTTAATAAAAATGTGGGGGTGGGGGGCAAATTATGTTATTTTGAAAAAAAAAATTTCTTTGTATGTCATGCGGCATATCGCCTGAAAGCTTTCCAACCTTTGAATTCAAAAATACATTTCTTTTAATTTTAGGTATTACATTCTTAAAGATATCGTCGAAAATGTAGCGCAGAAATATGTCCCCCCCCCCCATTCTAATTCCGAATCTACTGAAACTAAAATTATGAAAAAATTAGAGGTAGTAGATGTTAATTTAAACCTTACAGGAAAATTATAGCAATTACTCTAGGTCACATAGTTTCTGAGAAAATCTCATTCATCCGTTATACACAAATTTCCATTTACAGGCATTCAGCAAAAGTGTTGAGCAGCGCTGGAGGTACCTATCGTAGCAGAAGTATAAAAGCATTGTTGGTCATGATTTTCGAAAAAAATCGGCAGTAATTAGCCGAGATATTAACCGTTAAAGATATGGGCGGTTTGGACATACATAATGACAGAGGCGGCGTACCCTATGTACCATCGGCTTTTAAAGCCTAGTTAACAACTTTTAATGTTATATATGTGTAATGCAATGGCCAGTAACAGTATAAAAGCAATAAACGTCAAATTGTTAAAAAAACAGACTAATGCAAGGGGTCTCGGGACTCTTAAAGCTTCAAAAAATTTTTAATTTTAAATTTTTTAGATGTTAACCTTCTACTTTTTCTAAACATTTTAATATAATTGTTTCCTTCAAATTCTCATTAGAAGATAAGTTATGGCTTTTAGAATTATACCCGCTCAATAGCTGAAGTGGCATTTTCGAAACTTTTAAGTCATTTTTCTCCAAATCACTTTTTTGGGCAAAACGCACACTTATATCTCAAACTTATGAATATTTATTTTCATGAAATTTTCAAAACATGCGTTCCATGTTAATCTGTATAAACTGAACCTAAAAGGTCCTTTTTATTGTTCAAAAAAAATTTGTTTGAGTGATTATGTTGTTGAAATTTTCAAAATTTTGTATTAGCTAAATACACCTTTGTATTAAAAATATAAAAATGCTTCAAATATAAATTTATTTAGGTTCAGGATAATTACTACAATCTGAAGTATAAGTAGGTACCAAGAATTTCATTCTAATTGCAATTTATTTAGAACTCCTGCGCTTAAACTGTTATAACAATTTTTTGCTCGTCAAATGTCTGACAGTTTGGAGCTCTCTTTAAATGCTAATTATGCATCTTGCATTTTTTAAAAATACATTAAATAACAGAAAATACTTAAATCTTTCATCCCAATGAAAATTGTGTTTTTAAATCATATGCATTTTAATATATTAAATGTTGAAAATGTCTTTTTTTTTTTTTTTTTTTTTTTCATTTTTTCCAATTTTGAGAGCCCTGAGACCCCTTAATTAGAGTGAATTACATAAATAGTATGGGATTCGCGACTATTTTGCATTGAATGTATCTTTCAATACGCCTCGAGTGACTTTAAATTTAATTATAAACCTATCTGGAAAAACGCGGCAAGAACTAAGGCGGCATTGCAAATTTGTGACTTTCTTTCGAAGCGCGCTTAGCACAATGCCAAATGTAAACTTTGAAAAAATGTTTTATTTTAGCTACACTGTAGAAAGAATGGTTATTACTATGCTAAATTTAGTTTTATGAAATGCCAAATGAAGTTTAAATATGCACTGCTTATATTGTCAGTACCGAATTAAGTTCATTATAAACAGATTAAGTTAATTTTAAACTAGTCTGATGTGTCATTCCCAAAACTTTCTTTTATCTCATACATGTTAATACTTTTGATAAATGCAGCACAGCAGTGCCACCGGTTAGATGATTTATACCAAAATCTAATCAAGGACAATTTACGTGAACTTCTAATTGAATTTTAAGTTTATCCGTGTGTTAGTTTTTGAGATAGAGCTATTGCGGAAACCGTGAAAAGTTCTGCATAGCAGCGGGCAACTTGGGCAATTTACACCAAAACTTATTAGGAAAAATTTATATTAGGGACTAACTGAATCTAAAATTTGATGAAAATTCATATATTGGTTCTAGAGATACAGCTATTGCGGAAATCGTGAAAATTGCAGCATAGTAGCGCCACCTGTTGGACGATTTAAACCAAAAACTAAACTGCACTAATATATATAAGTCGGGCTAATTGAATCTGAAGGTTGGTGAAAATTCGTGCATTGTTCCTGAGATAGAGCTATTGCGATAATCATGAATAATGCAGCTTAACAGCAGCACCTATTGAGCGATTTACACCAAAAGGTTATCAGCACTGAATTATATCAAGACTAACTGAATCTGAAGTTTTCTGAAAATCCGTGCTTTAGATCTTCAGATATAGCTATTGTGGAAATCATGATTAATGAAGCATCGCAGCGCCAGCTGTTGGGCGATTTACACCAAAACGTAATCAGCACCAATTTATATCAGGGACTAACTGAATCTAAAATTTTATTAAATTTTGTTCAATAGTTCTTACGATAGAGCGCCCACAAAATTTTTGTCACACACAGACAGAATCATAGACAGAAATTTTGTAAAAACATGTTTTTTATTATCTCTGTCCCCTAAAACGTATAAATCCATCGAAAACCGGAATTCAAAAATTTTCACGAATCCAATACTTTCTTCTTGTAAAGATAGAAGAAAGTAAAAATGAGTTATACAGAATAGGTATAATTGTTATTACTTTGGTTCACATCTTTCTGAACTTTCATGGTATATCCATTTACATTTTTCTAGTATATTCTGTTATACACATACTTTGCATAGTTTTTTACAAATTCTTAGTATTCTTTTAGCAAAGGTTATTTTTTTTAATACAATTACCAGTTATATTTATTGTACGGAAACCCTCTGTACGCGAGTAATACTCGTACTTGACCGCTTTTTTTTAAATCTATTTTGAACTCTAAATATTTTTCTTTTCCTATAAAAAATAGCACTGAGATTGATTAAATTATATGTTGTTTTATGCAGAGAAATTTGCATAAGACGCATTCAGAAATTCTACTTTTTAAAGTATGAAGTGCTTATTTAAATCAGTCAATTTACTATATGTTAAAATCTAACTAAATTAGGATACTTGGATTTACGGAACCGGTTTCGAAAGTGAAAGTATCCTAATAATACTTTTTAAAAACCTCTACACATAATACAAAAGTGAAAAAAGTTCTTTGTAAAGATCGACCTCAGCAATACAACACAAGAAACATTTTAAAATATTGAAATGCAAATGAGATACTTTAAAAAAATTGTTACACAGAATTAACATTAGCGATCGGGTGTTTTCGCACGAGTGAAGTAGCCTTTTAAGAGCAGGGCTTAATTTCTAACAAAAAAAGTATCGGAGCCCTCAGGTCCGAAACTAGCCTTTTTTGCCCCCGTGGCAAGCATGGATTTTGGCGCCCCCCCTCCATCTTCCGCAAAGTACATTTACAAAGAGAATTTTACTAATTTTCTAATAGCCGACTTATTTTTAAATTTAAAATATGTAATACTGAACTACGTAATCTACAATGGCGGATCCAAGGGGGAGGTCACGGTGGCCATGACTCCCCTCTGAACACCAACAAAAATATTCTAAAGATCATTTTTAAAATGAAATATACAGTTAGAGTCCCGATTATCCGAGTCCTGTTTAACCGAGTTTCCGCTTTCACAGAGTTATTTTCTTCTGATGGACTGATGGCTTCTATTATTATGAAACATACATTATAAATGAAGTGTTAGGTGAAGATGAAAGAACAGTCGTAAAAAGTTAGAACTCTGATTTTCTGGTCAGAATGGGAAGAAAAAAAATGGCCGCCATTTTTTTTCTTCCCATTCTGACCAGAAAATCAGAGTTATTAAGGTTTACCCTAAAATTTGAAACCCCCCATTTCCTCCTTCCATTTATTAAACCCTCGTCCAAATGAAAAAATGTAGAACCAAAAAGTCAAATTTTTCAACCCCATATAAACATTACTGACCGATGTTCAATCCGAAATATTTACTTTTTTTTTTTTTTTTTGTCAGTTATTATCATTATGCGCCAATGGTATGTAACAAGCTCTTCCGCCCCGGGCGCCAAATGGAGTTCCTGTGGTGCTGGGAGAGAGACACCCTGTATTTTTGACAAAAGAAAATGTTATTCGACCTTGGCTTCCTATATAAAAAATAGTTTGTTGTGGTGTGGTCTACCATTTCTTAAAGTTTGCCAGATCTTATTTTTTTTTTTTTTTTTTTTTTTTATCACTCTATATTGTTTAATTTTTAAGGCGTTTGTGTCATTATTCATTAATATTATAAAATTACGATCAAAATCTTCTTTCCTAAAATCAAATTTGGAGTTATTTGTATTTCGGAATTTCATATTTTAATATTACCCCATATATGTGTTATTAAAACAAAATGCTAATTAAACTTTTTATTGTTTAATTTTATTTTTCTGGTATTGACTAAATAAACATCGTCGGTTTAATACTGATGCTTTCAAAAGCTTAACATTGAATTTTTTACCAACACAATACGAACTCATATGGCATTTTTAAGATAAGAAATTATATTAGAAGTATTTTTTAATTTGCTATTAAAAATATATTTAAAAGGTTTCGTATTTTTTTTTTTTTTTTTCATTAGAAAAATCGCGTTTTTTAAAGTTAAATATTTTATAATGTATATATATATCAGACCTTTATTATGAAACTTTGTCTAATTTTAATTATTTGCTTAAATTTTAATACAGAATGTTATAAAATCAACATGTACAATTGTTATTGGGGCATATTTTTAAAAAAGGAAGCGTATTCTGAAACCAATTATACGTACGGCAATAGAATATGTGCATTCTTAGCGAGAGAAAAATACGTACATAATGTTACAATATAAAGAATGTTATAAAATCAACACTTACAATTGTTTTTGGGGCATATTTTTAACAAGTTGGAAATTGCCCGTCAAACGTGGCAAATGAGGTGCGTTCGTACTATAACTAGTTTTATAATTATTTTTTGCACCCCATATTGTACTGAATGCATAATTTTTTTGCACTTCGTAAAGTGCATAGTCTGATACATCATTAAAATGCATTTCCAATAATTTTTTCGGAACACTTTTGACTGTCCCTGTAATTAAACTATACATCCGATTTTCCTAAAATTTGAAATAGCTCAACAAAATTTTGCAACAATTATATCTTTAAAATTTCAGACCATTCGGAAGGCTGTAATATCATTAAAATGCACTTGCAATAATTTTTCCCATTGGCCGTAATGAAAAGAAAAACTTTTGACTGTCCCTGTAATTAAACTATACATCCGATTTTCCTAAAATTTGAAATGGCTCGACAAAATTTTGCAACAATTATATCTTTAAAATTTCAGATCATTCGGAAGGCTGTAATATCATTAAAATCCACTTGCAATAATTTTTCCCATT
Organism: Maratus speciosus; assembly: GCA_963932465.1. Taxonomy (NCBI): domain Eukaryota; kingdom Metazoa; phylum Arthropoda; class Arachnida; order Araneae; family Salticidae; genus Maratus; species Maratus speciosus. Next base: position 87,958,216 of record OZ010786.1, on the reverse strand, counting down.
GGCCGTAATGTAAAGAAAAACTTTTGACTGTCCCTGTAATTAAACTATACATCCGATTTTCCTAAAATTTGAAATGGCTCGACAAAATTTTGCAACAATTATATCTTTAAAATTTCAGATCATTCGGAAGATTCTAATATCATTAAAATCCACTTGCAATAATTTTTCCCATTGGCCGTAATGTAAAGAAAAACTTTTGACTGTCCCTGTAATTAAACTATACATCCGTTTTTCATAAAATTTGAAATGGCTCGACAAAATTTTGCAACAACTGAAATTTCAGAATTTCAGAATATTTGAAATTTCAGACCATTCGGTTGGGTAGTTTTTGCTCTGTTACATGCGGACAGACGGACAGACGGACGGACTGAACGACGACTATAGGTGCTACGTATTTATATAATTACGAACGCACCTAAAAAAGGAAGCGTATTCTGAAATCAATTATACGTATTGCAATAGAAGATGTGCATTCTTTGCGAGGGAAAAATACGTTAATACATAACAAAAACATTAATGTGTTAACTCATAATACAATACATTACATTGAATGTTACTTTTCCCCTATCTGAAACACGGGGTAAACGGAAAAAAGGTGACAGGAAAAAACGGGACCGGAAAAAACGGGACAGAAAAAACAAGAGTGGAAAAAACGGGACCGGAAAAAACGTGACAAGGAAAAAAGGTGACCGGAAAAAACGTGACAAGGAAGTGTTAAATATTGAACTTGTCGATAAATAAATGTTGAAAACTAATCTAAAGTTTTTCCACTGTCAGTTTCTTACAGCGTAGGGGGGGGGGGGGGGGGGGGAGTTAGACAATTCTAAGATTTGGTCCAAGAAAACAAAATTTTAACATTTCATTAAGAGAAGTTTAACATGACTTCTACAAGGGACAAGCTGGTGCTTTCTACGGGGAGGGGGGGGGGGGATTAAGGAAGTACAATTTATAGATTCTTTCAACTTCACATTCGCGAACGCCAATACAAGTATTTTTTGTCGATTTCTACGAATGTTAATATTAAAAATATTTGAAAATTCGCTTACGATAATTCTAATTAACATCACTACTTGATATTTGATGTTCGCGAACGGTAATACCAATATTTTCCGTTGATGTTTGAGTTAATGGGTGAGTTAGACAATTCTAAGATTTGGTCCAAGAAAACACAATTTTAACATTTCATTAAGAGAAGTTTAACATGACTTCTACAAGGGACAAGCTGGTGCTTTCTACGGGGGGGGGGGGGGGGGGAATTAAGGAAATACAATTTATAGATTCTTCCAACTGCAGATTCGCGAACGCGAATCCAAATATTTTTCGTCGATGTCTACGAATGGTAATATTGAAAAAAATTGAAGATTCGCTTACGATAATTCTAATTAACATCACTACTTGATATTTGATATTCGCGAACGGTGATACCAATATTTTCCGTTGATATTTAAGAATGCTATTATAAAAAAAATTCCTGAATATTTGCATATGAAAATTCACATTTACACTACTACTTAATTTGGACATTATGTGAATAAGAATGCTTTCCGTTGATAATTAGAATGCAAATATTGAAAAATGTTGTGAATGTTCGCATACGAGAATGCTCGTTTACATAACAACTTGTTTTTCGACTTACGCATGTATAATATCATATAAACTTTTTTTTTTATTTTATTTTAAAGAAGTTAGTTATAATAGATTCGATAAAAAAGTTTTATTTTTATTATTTTTATTTTATTTAACGCTATTTGAATTTTTTGTTTATTAACATAAAATTATATTAATAATAATAATAATAACATTTTTTAGACTTTCTGAATCACTTATCAATTTATAATTTTTTATGTCCTGATCAGTGGCATTAGCATTTTCAGATATTAACAGAACAAATAAAGAAAAAATAATAATAAGTAAATATCTTGTTAAGATATGCCTAAAATTAAAAGTTAGCATAGTTTGTTACTTTTCTTTTCTTTTCTTTTTTTCTTTCTTTCTTTCTTTCTTTCTTTTTTTTTTTTTTTTTTGTTACATTAAGCAATTGATTGAAGTCAAATTTTTTGCAATTTTTGGTTTCATCATGGAATTTCCAGATATATTATTCTAAACATTTAAACTAAACAAAATAAATTAAAATAAACATTTCTATAAGATACTGGAATCACGGGGAAAAAGCGCACATAGGAAAAAACAAATCGGATAAAAGACCACGGGAAAGTATTCTATTTATTAAGTTGTATAGATAACAGAAAATATAATATGAAGTTTGTTTTTTAAGGAATTTAATATATATTTTAAAAAAACATAGTAAACCTTATATTTTTTTTAACGACATGAAAGCCATATTTAAATAAACAATTAAAACTAAAGTGCAGTTTTTCCACTGTCAGCTTTTTACAGCGTAGGGGATGTGGGGGAGGTACTGAGTTAATGGGTGAGTTAGACAATTCTAAGATTTGGTCCAAGAAAATACAATTTTAACATTTCATTAAGAAGTTTAGTATGACTTCTACAACGGACAAGTTAGTGCTTTCTACGGAGGGGGGGGGGGGGGGGGGTATTAAGGAAATACAATTTATTGATTCTTTCAATTCGCTATTGATAGCTTATATATAAGCAAAGATGTTTTATATATTTATAAAACTTTAATCAATAATGATTTTGGGGTACAGTGGAGGGCGGAGGGGGAGGGGCAAATTACGTACACAGCTTGTAAAGGGAATAAAATAAAGACGAAGAGAGGAGGCATTTTCTTTAGAGGAATTTTTTCATTATACTGCTTTTTAGCTCGCAGGCTATCAAAGCCCAAGGGTTAATGTGCACGCAGGTTCTGTATGTATGTATGTATGCACTTACGTCTGTATGTACGTAACGCGATAACTCTTGACAGAAACATCCGATTTGCTTCATTTGTTTTTTCCAGGTTCATTCTGATAAGGCGCTTCCCTAATTAGTTTTGGGGGTTATTGGTTAACAGTAAAGGGAGGCCACTCCCCCCACCTTAATTTAGATAAATGGTTTTTCGTGCAGAATTATTCGATTTGCTCCAAATTTGGTATACCGATTTATTATGTTAAGGAGCTTCCATGATTAGTTTTGGAGGTTCATTAGTTAAATATAAAGGGGGGGAGGAGCTAGCCACCCCCTTGATTTAGATAAATGGGTTTTTCATGCAGAATTATTAGATTTGCTCCAAATTTGGTATGCCGGTTTATTATGTTAAGAAGCTGCCTTGATTAGGTTTGGAGGTTCATTAGTTAAGTATACACGGGGGAAAGGGGGCTAGACCCCCCCCTTAATTTAGTTAAATGGGTGTTTCATGCAGAGTTATTCGATTTGCACCAAATTTAGTATACTGGTTTATTATGCTAAGGAGCTGCCTTGATTAAATTTGGAGGTTTATTGGTTAAGTATGAAGAGGGGGGGGCGGGGGCTAGTCCCCCTTAATTTAAATAAATGGGTTTTTCAGGGGCAGAATTTTTCGATTTGCTTCAAATTTGATGTATCGGTTTATTCCGATATGGCGCTTCCCTCATTAGGACGACAGTTCTTCAAAATACCATTAAAATAACTGTTTATAAAATTCATTTAATACATCGATTAGTAGTAATACAATTTAGAATGAGTTACAGACACTTTACTCTATCAAGTTAGAAAGCATTATTGGTTGCACAAAACAAAAGTATTTTTAAAATGATGATTTCTTTGCCTTTGCATCTTTTCAGCTTTCTTGATGTTGAAAGATTGGGGGGGGGGGGGATTCTTTTGTAAGAACATGACATTTGTACATTTCCTAAATCTACAACAAGGTTAAGACAATGTGAGTTCTTAAATTATTGCCCCTCCAGTGGCCGAGAAGTTCTGCTCTCGAAGCTGGTAGACGAGAGGTGCTGGGTTCAAACCCAATCGCACCCGTCGGCCTAATCGTTCGGAGTTTTCGTGGTTTGCTTCGAACCATGGATTTCCATGCGTAAATACGGGTTAGGTTCCATTAGAAACATCCCCAAGAAGGGCACCCCACCTTTTGGGCCCATATCCCTCGTGTTGATAATTGGCCGTCATAAACACAACCAACCAATCTCTTAAATTATTATACATCAATCTGCAATAGTTAAGCAAAAAATAATTCAGTCTTTAAACTTGTGAGGTCTCTAGGAATGTAGCATATGGCACTTCAAGGAATATTTAAAAAGGATAAATACAGCTGAGTATTTGTTCCAATAATCCCGTTCAAAGTTATTCATTATACGCTATCTCAAAATGTGTGAAATATCTAAAATCAACACCATTACCTATTATTTACATGAAAAGATCTCATAAAAGACGATGGGTGGCACGTAAAAGTTTCACTGAAGAAACAACCCCTTTTATTATACATTATTCGTCTGTCAGATTAATATCATTCAACAAAAACCATTCTGGAAAACTAAGGTTTATCTTCTATCACTTTCAAATATGTATATTGAAGTGAGTTGTCAAATTCCAATGTACTTTTTGTCAACATAATACCTGTCTATCATTCTTTTAAAACTACAATCTGCAAAACGCCTGTTACAATCAAATAGAAAGTAAAATATTTTGAATGATTGTCAATCAATAATAAGAGGAACCACTCTCTTTGTTGAAGGATTAAGAATTTAACCTGAAGGGTCCCATGCTTCGAAAGCATGATTTTTCGTTAAAATTCACAATTTGGGTACATTTTTTCTTAATAGCCATATTTATTTAGTTTGAAATATTTTAATTTTATTCAATTATATATTTTTTAGTAAGCTATAGATTATATATATATTTATTTATTTATTTAACCAGGCCTTTACGTTTAAAAATAAATCGGAAAATTTGTCAAAGTTTCGCGTTGTTGAGTAGAGAATTTGAGAACCGCCTAAATGTATATATCTTTATTTTCGGTTGTCTGATTCCATGACATTTTTAACTTAATGCCGTTATTTGTTTTTTGAACCGGAAGACGAACTTAATTCAATGCCTCCCCCTTTTACCCGGGAGCCCAGGGTATACGCCCCCTAGCTTCCCTTTAGTTTAAACCCTGAGGTCATGTAAAGTTAGTTAAACAGTATTACCAAATCTAATCGTATGTAATATATTGCCCTCTCTTTAAAACAATCTAACTGCTTGATAGGAAACAAAATATTAATAAAATTAAATAAATTATAAATAACTATTAGTTATGATATTAAAACTTATGGAATTATATTAAGACTTTTTTTAAATGATAATTGCTTGTGAATTAATTATTCAAATTATTAATTTAAAGACTCACTAAACAAACACATACTCAAAGTCTCAATTTTTCGTTTTTTATATACAGTAAAACCTCCCTGCGATCACGTTCCGTTCCAATGAAAATGGGTCGCTCCGAGAGGTGGTCTCTTAATGGAGGTCATGTTTAAATCTAGATTTTCATCGTAGAAAAAGGTAACAATTAATTTTACTAAAATTTATTTTTCATGTTAGGAAAAAACATGAAAATTTAAATATCAAAACAAAAGTTAATTACATAAGTACGCCTTATCAGAATGAACCTGGAAAAAAAATTAAAGCAAATCGGATGTTTCTGTGAAGAGTTATCGCGTTACGTATATACAGACGTAAGTGCATACATACATACATACAGAACCTGCGTGCACATTAGCCCTTGGGCTTTGATAGCCTGCGAGCAAAAAGCAGGATAATGAAAAAATTCCTCTAAAGAAAATGCCTCCTCTCTTCGTCTTTATTTTATTCCCTTTACAAGCTGTGCGCATAATTTTTTCCCTCCTTCTCCGCCTTATAAAACATCTTTGCTTATATATAAACTATCAATAGCGAATTGAAAGAATCAATAAATTATATTTCCGTAATACCCCCCCCCCCCCCGCCCCTCCGTAGAAAGCACTAACTTATCCGTTGCAGAAGTCATACTAAACTTCTCTTAATGAAATGTTAAAATTGTATTTTCTTGGACCAAATCTTAGAATTGTCTAACTCACCCATTAACTCTGCCCCCCCCCCCCCCCCTACGCTGTAAGAAACTGACAGTGGAAAAACTTTACTTTAGTTTTTAGCATTTATTTATCGACAAGTTCAATATTTAACACTTCCTTGTCACGTTTTTTCCGGTCCCGTTTTTTCCTTGTCACGTTTTTTCCGGTCCCGTTTTTTCCTTGTCCCGTTTTTTCCGCTCTTGTTTTTTCTGTCACGTTTTTTCCGGTCCCGTTTTTTCCGGTCACCTTTTTTCCTAGATTCGAAACACGGAACGGAGTAAGATACAACTCTTATCATGGCTATTTATGTTTCCTGCCCATTTCTAGGAAATTTTAAGTCTGGCATTCCAGTTCCAGTGTGAGTGACCAACGGCCAGATGTCGTCAAGGTATGGGGTGAAATCCCTTTAGGCAAAAGAGCGGTTAGTTTTAGCCCGAAGACATATTTTTTGAAAAGGGTTTTGGTCAGGAGAAAATAATATTTTGCCTTTTTCTACCTTTACAAAAGATATTCTTCGAAATTCTTTTAAAGAAAGAAAAATAAAATAGGAATCATAACCCTTTATTTTTTATAAAATGCATATAAATTTTACTATAATTACTCAGATTTTAAAATAATATTAATAATTTTACATAACTTTTTTTTTTTTTTTTTTTTTTAATAGCCTACATCAGCAATTTTGCATATATATGCATTTATCATTTTATTTTTCATTTAAAATCTCGAAATATTTTCAACACAATCATAAAAATTCCATGAATTTTAATTAAGATTCCATACAACTGATGATTTGTTATTAATAATATCTATAACAGTAATTATCTATCATAAAAAACGCGTTACATATCCCTTAAATCAGCTATTCACACATATATAATCAGATATATATCTAATATATAAACAAGGAGGAAAAATCGATATGAATTAAAGGTTGGTTGGTTGTGTTTATGACGGCCAATTATCAACACGAGGGATATATGCCTTAAGGGGGGGGGGGGGGTGCCCTTCGTGGGGGTGTCTTTCTAAGGGAACCTAACCCGTATTAATGCTTGGAAATCCAAGGCTCGAAGAAAACCACGAAAACTCCGAACGATTAAGCCGACGGGCGCGATTGGGTTCGAATCCAGCACTTCCCGTCTACCAGCTTCGAGAGCAGAACATCTCGGCCACTAGTGGGGCCCGATATAAATTAAAATACATTAATGTTTTACTATATACCTATTAATACTGAGATTTTCAAGAGCGTGGGCCCAAAAAGCTTTTTCAGATGAAAGAAAATGAAAAAAAAAAATTAGGTTTTCGTGAAACACACAATTTTTAGCAATTGTTTTATTTTTATTCTGTTGAAAGTTATCGTGGTAAGAACTTTTTTACACGTGCAGAACAAAAATTTGCGAAATTATTACATTTTATCAAGGAATTTCGAATCGATCTTAAGCGAAATATAAATTCATTACTATTTTCAAGTAACCGTAATGTAAAAGCAAATTAGTATTAATTTATTATGTCGCACTTTTAATCCTATCAACATAAGGTAGACCAATTAAACTGTGATTTAAGCGTACACAGGGCCAGTATTATGAATCAGCAAACGGGACATTGGTCCATGATCCCATAAGCTTAAAAGGGGGGGGGGGTATGTCAGTTGGCAGAATTGAAAGAAATTAGCTGTTGAGTTCCATTGTTTACATACTTTTATATCGTACAATAAACTGGATTTACCTTCAAATTCTGACAATATTGATCGTAGCTGTGAGGCATTTTTCTAGATTGTGTGTGAGTGTGTGTGGGGGGGGGGGGGGATTCTTGATTTTTTATGCGATTCTTAAATATTCGAAAATCAGTAGCAAATGTACTGTATTCATCGAAGAACCATAATTTTTTGTCTGAGATGCATGGCGGCTACCCAACAAGTGTACAAGAATTAGAAAAGAATCTTTCATTTAAGTCGCTTGTTCATTCCACATAAAATTCATTTTCTCTTACCCCTATACCTAGATTCATGGAATTCGGATTAGAGCAAGAATTGATCTTTCGTAAAAGTTTATTATCAATAAGAATTAAAATATTTTTTCTAATAACTCTTCCCCCCCCCCCCCCCTGAGTCTATAATTAAAAAGGAACTGCATATTAGAGTAAGATTTTAAATAGTTACCTTGTTTTAATGTTAGGAATTTTGAAAAAAATAGGAATCATAATCTTTTATTTATTTTTCAAAATTCATGTAAATTTTACTACAATTACTCAGATAAATAATAATAATAATAAATAATACCTTATAACGTTTTCTGTTTAATCGCTAATAACAACAACATTGCATATGTATGCATTAATTATTTATAAATAATTCTTAAATTTTCAGTCACAATAACAAAATTTTCAAACACTGATATAAAAATTTCAGATATTTAATTCAGATTCTTTGAGAACGGAGGAATTTTTTTATTATTATTATTTATATATACAAGAATTATCTGTTTTATAAAATACACTATATATCACTTAAATCAGTCGTCAAACGAGCCATAAAAAAGAATATGCTAACCATCAGTTAGCTGTATAATCAAAGATATATCTAATTTATAAACGTAAAAAAAAACTGAATAAAAATACATGTATTAAAATACTGCAGTTTTCAAAAGTGTCGTCAAATACGTTTTTTTAAGATAATACAAAATGAATAATTTAAAAAAATCCAGAACTATATAGTATTTTTAACAACTGATAAAAATCTTTTAAAATCAGATTCTTAAAACTCTCATGGTGTGGAAAATTTAGTTCAGCAAAATCTTTTTTACAGGTACAAAGTAAAGTTTGCAAAAGTATTACATTTGTTATAGAAATTAAGAGTCCACTGATAATCGAAATATAAATATCTAATGACATTTTCAAAAACATATGATGTAAAAACAGAAAGGTATTAATTTGTTGCCTCGCACTTTTAAGGGACTACACTGTAAAAAAAAAAAAAAAAATACGACCAGTTTTCCTGCAGGAATCGGAAAAATAGTTGCCCTTATCGTACCAGAAAAAATTAGGACCCAGCTCGGAATAAAATCCGTAAAATCGGAATAAAGTCCGTAAAATGCTGTTTTATTGACTATTTGCTTTTTTATTTGGATTTTATTCCGAGCTGGGTCGGAAAAGTTTCCGGTACGATAAGGGCAGCTATTTTTCTGATTCCTACAGGAAAACTGGTCTGATTTTTTTTTTTTTACAGTGTACTTCACTCACGCGGAACCACACGCTCGCTAATGTTATCCCTATAAGAGAATTTTTTTTAAATATCTTTTTTTGCTTGCATTTCAGTATTTGTACATTATTATTATTATTATTATTATTATTATTATTATTATTATTATTATTATTATTATTATTATTATTTTGCATTGGATAGCTGCATAACTTTGTACAGCACTGGAGAATTTATTTAGAATACATTTACTTTTCAAACTAGTTCCGAAAGTGAAAGTATGCAAACAAAATCGAAAAAGTAAAAAACGGGCTTTCTAGAGATTCACTTCAGTTATTCAATGTAAAAAAAAGAAATCTTTTTAAAATATTGAAATGCAAACGAGATATTAAAAAAAAAAAAAAAATCTCTCATAAGAATAACGTTAGCGAGCTTGTGTTTTCGCTTGAGTGAATAGCCTCGTAACGCTATCAATATAGTTTAGGAAAATTAAACTGATTATAAGTATTCACCGGGAGAGCTAGATTGAGACCTAGGTAATCGGGGCCTTGGTCAAAGTATTCATAAACTTGAGGTCTCTGAAATCTATACACTGTAAAAAAAATAAAAAAAAATTAAAAAAAAATGCGACCAGTTTTTCAGTAGGAATCGGAAAAATAGTTGCCCTTCCTTATCGAACCGGAAAATTTTCCGACCCAGCTCGGAATAAAATCCGTAAAATCGGAGTAAAATCCGTAAAATACCGTTTTATTGACTATTTCCTTTTTTTTACGGATTTTATTCCGAGTTAGGTCGGAAAAGTTTCCGGTACGATAAGGGCAGCTATTTTTCCGATTCCTACAGGAAAACTGGTCGGATTTTATTTTTTTTTACATTGTATGCTTTAACACTATCAAAATAGGCTATTGAACTGGATCTGAATTATCAGGGGTAGAGATTAAGGCATGTCCTATAATCCAACAAGTTAGAAGGAGAGGAATCAATAGACAAAATTTTTAAAAAATTTGTTGATTAGTTTCATTATTTACATAGCTTTATTATATCGTACAATACAAAGACAATTAATCAGTAATTAGCGTTGTTAGGTCTCAAGAACGCATATGCCTATATGTATTTCATAAAAAAAAAAAAAAAAAAAAAAAAAAAAAAAAAAAAGACAGCTCGACTTACGGTTTAATGCTGGATCATGAAAATTATATCTAAGAGAATACCCTATCATATGTGCATTAAAAGTTATATAAAGGTGTTATCGTGATTTTTCTTCTTTTTTTCTGCAATTGGCAACTCTCATCTTTTTAACAGATAAGGCATTTGTACAATGTTTTAGGTACCAAACAGTGTTTCCCCCCTAATTTGTAATCCTGAGTTAATGCCCTACCAAAAACAACATTTTTGCTACTACGCTGTCTCAAAAATTTTACCAACTATGAGAACATATTTTTTCGCACATCATTTTACACGCATCATATTCTACTGAAAAATATTTTGTAGTAAACCTCAGTAATGCATAACAAATTCATCCCGTTTGTAATAGTGCAAGATAATTTACATACGCTGCGAACAGTATTTCCCCGGAGACCATTATATAATCGGACCCTGTAAATGAATGATAAATGCGTGACCCTGTAAATGAATGATAAATGCTTTGCACTCCATATTCTACAGAAAGCATGCATTTGTGCATTTCATAAATTCATATCAATAAAATGCGTCGCAAACGATTTTTCTTCATAGATCATAATATAACGAAATACTTTACAGTTCTCAGTACACGTACTGTAATTATATAGTAACCATCTTCAAGTGCGCCTTAATAATGTATATAAATTTCATTATGTTTAGCACATTGTAGCACTATTAAAATACACCGCAAATGATTTTTCTCCATAGACCTTAATGTAGCGGAATATTTTTGAGTGCCCCTGTAAATGAACTATGAATGGTACATACTTCATTTTCAATACCGAACATGCCATAATGAGCATCAATAACGTATATCAATTACATGGCAATCCGAGTATATTTACACGCGTTACAGCACTGACAGAGAGACAAACCCAATTCATAAACACTTTTCAACCATGTGGAAAGTGGTGGAAAGCGTTAAAAAGTAAATCTTTTACAAAAATAAATGTTATAAGACGTTAATTAGAAAAGTTTAAGAATAATTTATTCATCTGTTTAAATTTTAATGCAGAATGATATTAAATCAACATTTAAAACTGCTATTGATGCATATTTAAAATAATAAAGAAAACATATTCTGAAATCATTTATACGTACTGCAATGAAACATGTGTATTTGTTATTAAAGGGGAAAAAAATTATGCCTAACAGAAATTTTAATGCTTTTTACTCATAATAAAATACATTAATGTTATTAAAAAGTTTTTTTTATTTAATCTGTTTTAAAAACTGCATTTTAAACTCAGAGTAAGGATACTACAACAGTGCAGTCATTATAGCTAGTTATCATTTCCACGAAATTTCAGGTCACACCTTTTAGCACATAACTGCTGACCAGATGTACATGTACAAAGGAGGGGGAAATTCGCTAAGAGCGATTAGGGACTGGCACAGATGCTTGTTAAAAAAGTTTCTGGAATGAAGAAAATGATATTGTGCCCCTTTTCGTCTGTGTTTTACCTTTAGAGAAGATATTCTTTTAAAGAAAGTAAAATAAAATAGAATTCATACTCTTGTATATTTTTTTTTATAAAATGCATATAATTTTTTCTATAATTATTCAAATTTTAAAATAATACCGATAAACCGACGTAACGTTTCTTTATTTAATAGTCAACATCAACAATATTGCATGCATATGCATTGAAAATTTAAATTTTAACTTAAAATCACGAAATAATTTATTATAATTATTTATCTGTATCATTAATTATCTATCATAAAAAAGGCACTAAATATTTCTTAAATAAGTTGTCACTATACATAATCAGAAATGCATCGAATACATAAACAAGAGGAAAAATAGATATGAATAAGAATACATTAATATACACTTATGAATAAACATAATGAATACATATTATGTAATCGAAATTTTTTTCGACGGATTTATACATTTAAGGGATCAGAGATCCCAAAAACATGTTTATAGAAAATGTCTGTCTGTCCGTGTGCCCGTATGTTCGTGTGTCTGTTGTCATTTTACCATCAAATAGTGTATGAAGTTATGCATAGAATTGAACCAAAAATTTTTTAAAAAGTTTTTGGCTATGACAAGTACGTCCTCCCTTAATTTGAAAAAAACCCTATTTCTGAAATTCAAAATTTTTTAATGAACAGTAACTGGAGGAAATAACGACACTTTCACTTTCGGAACCCATTCCGAAAATAGAAGTAACTTTATAAAAAAAAAAAAAAAAAAAAAAAAAAAAGCACCCAAAATAAAATAAAACGGGCGAATGTAAATGCCTAAGCTATTCAATTAAAAAATAATAATAATAAAATCGAAATACACACGATATACTTGAAAAGAACACCCCACCCCCAGAGCTTTAGCATTAGCTCGTGAGTGTCTTCGTCTGAAGAAACGGAAAACTGAATAATAAATAGAACTTATTTTCTCATTTATATTTTTTATGTGAAATGTAATGGCGGTGCAAAAAGTTCTGCAAGTGAGCGGTAATTCAGTCAGTGACACCGTATGCAATGCGAACTATACTTCCAATTACGGAGCATCTAGTTCAATACTGTTTAAGGGTAGATAAGGGAAACTTCCACAAATTCGCATTTTACATTTACATTTCACACAATACAAGTCAAATCTGGTGAAAATTGACTGTAATATGGCTCTTTCAGTAATAAACGTTTTGGAAAACTTATGTTCTGTCTGGAATGAGACACCCTGTATTTTTCTCAGAAGAATGTGTTTTTCGATCCTTATTTCATATTAAAAAAAATTGTTTGTTATAGTATGCTATATAATTTCTTAAAGCTCTCATTTTTTTTTTTTTTCAATCTCACTCTGTATTGTTTGAATTTATAAATGCCTTTATGTCGTTATTCTATGAGAAAATTGTGTATCAAAACTTTCTGTCCTAAAATAAAATTTGAAGTTATATGAATTTCAGAATTTCCTTTTTTTAACCACTCATTCATGTATTATTAGAACAAAAATTTTATTATACAATTAATTATTGGTTTTATTTTTATTGTGTACTAGTAAACCTCGATTTAATGCTGGGATGCTTTTAAAAATTTATCGCTGGACTTTTCATCGTTTCAGTATATTTAAGAAAGTCTATCTCAGGTATAAATAATTAATATTAAAATACTCAATATATCAATGTATTGAAAAAACAAAACATTAAAATTATTATAAATTAGATAAGAGTTTTTGAACATTTATTTATAACAAACTACAGTTTTTTAAATACAAAAGGCGGCCTTTTTTTCGGGAGAATGAAACATTCTTCGCCCCAATACCTAGAGATTAGATGCGAGCAGTTGTATGTCTCTGAATTTTTACAATGACAGTAAGTTGATTTAGCCTTTGTCTGAATCAAAAATTCAATTCTTTTTTCCTATTAATTTTCATTATTAGGTAACTTAATTTTATTGGTTATTTTTGAAGCTATGTTAGCAAAATCGTATATTATGGTACAATACAAGCTCGTATGAAATTTTTCGTTCAAATAAATAATCACATTATGTTCCTTTTTTTTTTTTTTTTTTTTTTTAAATGGGAGGAGAGGGGTAATTAAATACGTATTTATATGTTTTCATATTGTTATTATTTTCATCAAGAAAAATCATATTTTTCTCTGTGTATTCTAAAATATGTAATTTTATTGCAATTAAAATATTACTGTTTTTTAACTGCAATAATTTTTATTATAATTAAAAATTAAATGATTTTTAAAAATGGATGTTCTAAGACGTTTGTTAAAAAAACTTAACTATATTTTTGTATGGTTTCATAAAAATACATTTATATCTTCGTAAAGTTATGTACTATATTAACTTCATAAAATCAAGTTTTCTTCTTGATATTGCCAAAAGACATTAAAGAAATTCACTTAGAAGTGTATAACACAGGAAACGAAATATTATTACGATATATAATAAGGAACTTTTTTAAAAACAAAAACACCTATCAATTTATCAAAATCTGATTTACTAAAATTGTTTTTCATAGTATGAAAAAAAATTTCTTCGTCAATAAGTCTGATCTGAATGGAATCTTATTGAAATTACGGATTTGTTCTCGAGATTGGCATACCAGACACTAGTTTTAATACCTAATTGATCCAAGAACGGAAAAAAGAAAGAATGTATATAGTATTTTGGCAATTGAAAACCTGCTTTCGCCTGCCCTTTTATCTAATATAAGCAGACATAGGGAGAATGTCCCACTGAAAGCCATTAATTAAGCCTCTGACAGGAACAAACATGTACAACGCGGAATGCAAGTGAGTAAAAAGCGCTACAGTATAAACTTTTGAATCGTTTTGCGTTCAAGAAGCTGAAATGATCATAAATGGATTTTCGAATCCAACTAGAATAGAACAACAAATCAAAATAAGAATTCATATTTTAAAGAAACATTTTTCAAAATAATACAGGATTTTAGTGTATATTCAGATAAATTTCAACTTAATAAAATGTATATATATTATACAGTATTAGAAAATCGACAGTTTTTTCTTGCTTCTTTTTTTCTGCATCTTAAAATTTGTGAAAAAAGATGCATCAGTTATCAAACGAATGTTTAAGTATGTGTTACAGGTAAAGCGAAACATTATGACAAAGGAACAAAACTCTTTTAAAAAACTATTATTTTTAACGAAATTAATGAGTTCTTGTTATTTTCTTTGAAAAAAAAATATTTAATAATATTTCTAGCTTTATAGTACTCTCAGTAAAAATTTTAGAAAGTAAAAGATTATCAGAATAAAACATACGAATTACTGCCACTCTACTTGTTTATGTGAGTATCAACCAGATCAGTTACATTAAGAATTAATTATCAAAGTTTATTTAAACAGTTCATTTAGTTTTCTATACAGAATATTACCTAAGATTTTTGAAATGCTTAAGCATCGGCGGGGTATAGTTAAGCTTTAATAAAATATCTAAACTCTCCCACCCCCTCCCCCATAGGAAGAAAAGTCGAACAAACTAAATTTTTCAACATCCTATAAATATTCTGCTCCGTTGTTTAATCTGAAATTTCTACGTAGTCTTTTCCCCCCTTTTTGGGAGGAGGGGGATTGAAATTACTACCTATTTTATGTTGATCTCAAATCAAAACTGTTTAATTTAGGACAAATTCTTGAATTCCATTTTATTTGTAAAAGAGGATATTGGCAAGCATTCTTATACAGAAACTATTAAATAGATTTTTTTACCCTTTTTCATAAAATGGCAGAGAATCTTTCAGAGCTTTACCATGCATTTTGAGCTATATTTCCAGAAGTGACAGTCGCGGATGAAAGTCGCCATGATCAAACAATCGTTTATAACTCAAGGTATAATTCACTTATCGAAAAAAAAAGCTGTTCGATTCCATATCACTTCAATAAATATACCTACCCGGGTCAAGCTTTAATGTTTAAAAATAAATCTGTAAATTTGTCAAATGAGGTGGGGGTGGGGGGATTTTTAGAACACTCTTGCACCGAAAAAACTGAAAGAGTCAGACACTCACATGCACAGAAACAAATAAATAAAATCGTAGAAAAGTGAAAATCGTGAGGTATTTTCTGTTTGTGGTGCAGGCTTTCGGCCTTTTCAAAAATTAATGTAACTTTAGAGAATCTGTAATTGTTTACACAGGAATAAAAATATATAAATAAATAAAATTAAAATCTAACAAATTTGAAAAGTATGAAACTTAAATTAGAATTCTATAAAACAGCAATTTGTTTCATTGCGTAAAGTTTTTTTTTTTTTTTTTTTTTTAAATCTTTCTATAGTTTTGACATTACTAACCAGAATTTTCAATTGTTTTATAGTCGTTATCTCTAAAGTCCATTAATAACATTCATTACAAAATAACAAAATACATCGTTAACAAAACAGAATTGGAATTATAATTCGATTTTTTAAAATAGCAAGTCATGCTCAAATACAATTGATTTAAGTGTATTAAATTGGTGATTTTGTTCTTTAAAAAAAGGATTTTTTTTTCTTTTTAAAGGTTTCTATTACAAATTAAAAAGAGAAAAGCTGCGACGAGCAAGAAAGGTGTCTCTCCGCCTACCGATTTATCAAATATCTTAAAATCTCTCAATCTTCAAATTTAACATAGCCCTTTATCTTCAATGGCTGCATTGAAGAGATCCTTTAAGAGGCTACTTCAGTCAGGCGAAAACACCCGTTCGCTAATGTTAATCCAATCGGAGAATTTTTAGGTGCGTTCGTAATTATATAAATACGTAGCACCTATAGTCGTCGTTCAGTCCGTCCGTCCGTCTGTCCGCATGTAACAGAGCAAAAACTACCCAACCGAATAGTCTGAAATTTCACATATGTGATTGTTGCAAAATTTTGTCGAGCCATTTCAAATTTTATGAAAATCGGATGTATAGTTTAATTACAGGGACAGTCAAAAGTTTTTCTTTACATTACGGCCAATGGGAAAAATTATTGCAAGTGGATTTTAATGATATTAGAGCCTTCCGAATGATCTGAAATTTTAAAGATATAATTGTTGCAAAATTTTGTCGAGCCATTTCAAATTTTAGGGGATTTGGACGAGGGATTTATTAAGGCTCTCAACTGCTCTGCTCAACAAGCGCAAACGTTTTGACACATTTACAAATTCATTTTTTAACGGAAAGATATAAAATTGGAAGCCCCGACTATGGAAGCGATTTGGAAACGAACTGTGTTTTCCATTTTTTGATAAATAAATTACCTATTGAGTTATAAGTGATTTTGATCACGTAACAAAGACGTATTTCTCCCTTCGCTGACTGGTTTTTCTGCTTTCTTCGGGAACTTCGGTTCAAAACGACCACTTTCACACTATTTTCTGAAAGATCTATTGCGTTTGCAAAAAAACGGAAAAAACAGTTCGATTATATAGTTTCTGATCAACAAAAATTGCTAGTTTCATGCATTTCCGAACAAAAATAAATTAAAACTTATGTCATAAACTTGCCCTTTTGGATTTGAGAACAGCCTTAAGACTTAACTATGATGGTATACCATTGAGCATTTCAAAAACCTTAAAGGTAATATCTTCTATCCTTTCTTTATAGAAAGATATCTATTCTTTATAGAAATCTAAATAAACATTTTAAATAAGCTTTGATAATTAATGCTTAATGAAATCGATCTCATTCATACTCACATAAACATGTGGGAGGGCTACTTCATTCACACGAAATGACCCTCTTGCTACGGCTAATCCAATGGAAAAATTTATAAAGGTATCTTGTTTGCATTTCAATATTTGTTAAATGATTTTTTTTTTCTTGCATTAAATAGCTGAAATCGATCTGTACAAAGGCCTTTTTTTATTTTTTATTATCTTTTTATTTATTTTTAGCTCACAGGCTATCAAAGCCTGAGAGTTTATGTGCCCGCCTGTTCTGTATGTACGTATGTACGTACGTAACGCGATAACTCTTGATATAAATATCCGATTTGCTTCACTTTTATTTTCTAGGTTCATTTTCATAAGGCGCTTCCCTGATTAGTTTTGGGGGTTCATTGTTTAAGGATAAAGGGGAAAAGGGGGGGGGGGGGTTAGTCCCCCCTTAACTTAGATAAATGGGTTTTTCATGCAGAAATATATGATTTGCTTCAAATTTGGTATACCGGTTTATTCTGATAAGGAGCTTCCCTGATTAGATATGGAAATCCATTACTTAAGTATAAAGGGGGTAGGTTAGCTAACCCCTCTTAATTTGTATAAATGGGTTTTTCATGTAGAATTGTTCGATTTGCTCCAAATTTGGTATACCAGTTCATTTTGATAAGGCGCTTCCCTGATTAGTTTTGGGGGTTCATTGTTTAAGGACAAAGTGGGAAAAGGGGGGTTAGTCACCCCCTTAATTTAGATAAATGGGTTTTTCATGCAGAAATATTTGATTTGCTCCAAATTTGGTATATCGGTTTATTATTTTGAGGAGCTTCGCTTATTAGATTTGGACTTAAGTATAAAGGGGGAAAGGAGGGCCTAGCCCCCTTGATTTAGATAAATGGGTTTTTCATATAGAATTGTTCAATTTGCACCAAATTTGCTGTACCAGTTTATTATGTTAAGGAGCTGCCTTGATTAGATTTGGGGGTTCATTGCTTAAGGATAAAGGGGGAAAAGGGGGGCTGATCCCCCACCTAATTTAAATAAATGGCTTTTTCATGCAGAAATATTCGATTTGCTACAAATTTGGTATATCGATTTATTATGTTAAGGAACTTCCCTGATTAGATTTGGGAGTTCATTACTGAAGTATAAAGGGGGAAAAGGGGGCTAGCCCCCCTTAATTTAGATAAATGGATTTATGTAGAATTGTTCGATTTACTCCAAATTTGGTATGCCGGTTTATTATATTAAGGAGCTTCCCTGATTAGATTTAGAGGTTCATTAGTTAAGTATAAAGGGAGAAAAGGGGGTCAAGATCCCCCCTTCTTTATTTAGATAAATGGGTGTTTTATGCAGTTATTGGATTTGCTCCAAAGTTGGTATACCGGTATATTATGTTAAGGAGGTGCCTTGATTAGATGTGGAGGATTATTGATTAAGTATAAAAGGGGACGGAGGCTTAGTCACCCCTTAATTTAGATAAATGGGTTTTTCATGCAGAATTATTCAATTTACTTCAAATTTGATATACCAGTTTATTCCGATATGGCGCTTCCTTCATTTGATTTGGAGGCTCATTGGTTAAGTATAAAGGGGGGAAACTGGTCTAATCCCTCTTCATTTATTTTTTGAGGGGCATTATTCTTTGAAATAAGAGTATAATAACAATTAGTGTGAATAGCCTGTGAGCTCAGTGCCATCAGTTTAACTGGGCACTTTTCTTTTTCTTTTTTTTTATGAGGATGCTTTCATTTTCAAAACTGGTTCCGAAAGTGAAAGTGTCCTTATTAAAAATACCTGTAAACAAAATTGAAAAAGTGAAAAACTGTCTTTGTACAGATCGATTTGTGCTATCCAATGAAAAAAAAAATTCATTTAAAAATATTGAAATGCGAACGAGATACCTTTATAAATTTCGCTCATAGGATTAGCTTTAGCGAGCGGGTCTTTTCGCTTGACTGAAGTAGCCTCCTAATGCATCGGTTCTATTTCTGATAATCCTTTTATTTCTGAACTTTTTACTGAGAATATGATAAAGCTGAAAATATTCTTACATTTTTTTTTTGAAAGAAAATAAATAAACACTTTAATTGTATTAATAAAAATAATAATAATTTAAAATGTCGTATTCCTTTATCATAATGTTTCGCTTTATCTGTTACACATATTTAAACATTCGTTAGATAATCGATGCATGTCGACAAGAACAAGAAAAAACTGTCGATTTTCTAATATTTATTTTTAAAGTTGAAATTTATCTGAATATATAATACAATCATGTATTATTTTAATAAAATTTTACTAGAAAAAAAAACCCAATTAAATAATAAAGAGTTTAACAATAATTTTCTTTAGATCTTATACGAGTCACACAGAGAAACTCGAAAGAAAATGTTAAACCTATGGGTGAAACTTAAGCAGAAATCTTTACAGAAGCCGTTATATATATACAGGGTGTCCACGTATAACCTAACAGACCTTTATTTTTGCAACCGTTGGTCCTAGATGCATACTTCCGATTACAAAAGTGGTCAAAATTAGGTTCAGAGTTAAGATAAAAAAAAGTTTGAAGCGAAAAAACAATTTAGTGAAGAATTACAGAATCTAAAATTTTATACGGTCCCCCGGTTCTATAAGTTATATTTAGTAAAATTTTCCTGTTACATTGACTAGTAAATCAAAAAGAGTCCCGTTATTGTACGATTAAATTATTGACCGAGTAATACCTGTTTAAAGTTGGAGAATATTTTTTGCTGCAAATTAGGGGTAATTCATAAATTTACTAGAAATATAATTTCGTCAGATATATTAAAGAAAGGGTTGAAAGTAAAATTAGCTCAGTACCAATATAAATTTGAAATCTTTAATCATTCTGACATATTACTGGAAATTATACAATTTGTACTGAACATATAAGAGGATAAAAATAATAGAATTTTTGTTAAATAAACGGACGAAAAACAACAGCCTCAATTCTTTAAAAAATATACTTATTTTTAAATGCCGCTAGATTACACTGTCTTTCAAATTTTGGGTTGTGCCATGTTTTTTAGCTTTTAAAAATTGATTCTTATGTATTTGTTAGCGCTGAATACGAAAATGACCTTCATTTTAAACCATCACGTCAGGATTTTTCTTAAATTGCAACTTTCAAAGTTAAAAAGCTCAAAGTTAAAATTGGTCCCCCATCCCCTCCCAACCTCATCGGACCCCTGAGCTGTTTAGCTGTAAAAAACACAGTATAAGCCAAAAAATTGAATAAATTATTGAATTAAATAAAATTAAACTCAATAAAAAGTCTTACATCTATTTTATAGTATCAGATTTTTCGCATTGAAATTTACGATTTCCGAAAAATCCTTGCATGATGAAATTAAGCAAATTAAGCAAGCAACTGTAAACAAAAGATCTGGCTAAAATTCTGTTCGAGTTAATGACATATATTTTACTAATTTAAAAACGAAAGAATATTTTTTACATAAGTTACTTTATTTTTTTTTTATTTATAGGTAACATAATTTAAAAATATTAATCAGTAGTTAACTATTACAGATTAACATTTGTCAATTAAAAATATTCACCAATTACTTACATTTATCTACGTACCAATAGCGTCAATTAAGTAACATTTTAATCAAATGTAAGTAAATTATTAAGCATAAATATCTTTATATCATAACACTTTCGTCTCCATTGCAAATATTATATTTTCGATATATTTTCATCAACTAGCAAAGCCCCCCCCCCCCCCCCCCCCCGTATGAAACATCCTTTCATGTCGCATAAAAAAAGACACCATTCTACAATTATTGCACCGAATTAAACAAACAACCGTGTTCAAAAGACTTACCTAAAGAATTTGTTACAGCCAATGACATATATTTTAATATTTTAAACAAAATTTAATGTTTGTTCACAAAATTGATAAAAAAAGAGCCCATTTTCTTTTAAAGACGACATTAATTAAATCGTATTAATCAATCATTAACTAACCGCAGTCAATAAGTCAATTATTTACTACTTGTCAATAATAATCATTAATTACTACCCATAACTAATAATAGCGTCAATTAAGTACTATTTTAATTAACAATAGCAGGTGATTAAGCATGAATATCTCGAAATCATAACGATTTCATCCCTATTGCTTAAAACATCCTTTCGAAAAATTGTCATTGTCCTTCAAACGCTTCAATAACATTATACACTTTGTCAGGTAATTCATTGAATAATAGAGTAACCACCCAGGATATCTTAGTTCGAGATTAAGTTACTCGGGTTGAGTGTGTAAAATTTCAAAACGAGTAACACTCGAGTTACTCTGAATAATTGTACTTTACTCCCACAAACTTTTCGTTCTAAAAAATACAAATTTTCTTCGAATGAAATTTTTTTGGTGTTCATATGTATATTTTGCATATCTTAACATTCTATAACAATATTTAAATGCTATTAATAAAATTTCGGTGGGTATTCCAAACGTCGGTAAAAAGTTTAGTTATTGACGAGGGCGGGTAGGACGGTATGTGTGTGTGTGTGTGTGTGTAAAAAGAAAAAAATTGTGGACGTAAGATATTAGCCATTATGTAAAGTTTACCCATTAAAGACTGACGTTGCGTTTTCGCAACGTTATGTTTGTGATTTTTTTTTCTTTTTGTGAATATCTTTTACAACAAATTTATTATTGCATGTTTTATATATGACTTTCATTTATAAGGGAAAAAATATTAATTGATTTGAGTTGTAAAAAATTAGAAATATGAATTGAAAAAATTTATTGATAGGGGAGACCGCGGCTAGTAGGCGCAGTTTTCAGTTATTGATTTTTATTATTTTTTTGTTTAAATTTTTTAACAAACTTTAACTGCACTTTTAAAGAACAGGCTATAAATACCCGGAGTTTTGAGTTTGTAGCTTTTGTAGTTTATGTTTAGAGGAAGCCTAAAGTAAAAGGAAAATTGTGCGCCAGCCTACCCCGTCACGGGGCAAGCTGCCTATACCTATGGGGTAAGTTGGCACACTCTTTATAAAAATTTAAATGAAACTCAAATAAGTCACGTAGTTAAGAGAAATCAATTTCATTATTTCCAGTAAGTTTAAACAAAGACGTTATCACCGTACACTGTAAATTCTAAATTATACAGACATAAAAAATAATGAATAAAACATTAACATTGAGTAACTTCTATCTTACTCGATATCATCATCAGAGTTACAGTTGTTACGAATAAAAAATCGAGTGTCTCCGTTTGGACAAGACTTATGTTCCCAAAATCTTGCGTTGTAACCACTTTTCTCTTTGTTTGCTGTAGTTCAAGCTACCAGCACACACCAGACACCGAGCCAACTTGCCCCGTGTCCAATGCGCCTAATACCCCCATAATAAATTTCTTCACAAAAGGGAGACGTAACCTTCTAAACATTAATAATCCAAGTAAATCACATATGGGGTAGGTACAGTTAATCATACACTAAGAAAAACTGCACAAGTCAAATCGCAAATATTAAGATAAGTATTAGAAATTAGAAAAAGAATGAAGCAACAAAAAATTACTTATGAGTGCAAAAAACAGAAAAATCGCAATAAATGTCCACTGCACGTAGGCAACGGTGCAAAACTACAATGAGGATTGTACAAAGCAAGAAGAAAGGTACTCTGTGACTGGTTGCGCAATCGTTCCACAAACAGGCGATTTATGAGGACTGCGCCTGTTTACCCCTGTAGCCAACTGGCCTCGGTCTCCCCTAAATTTCAGATTATGTTCATAGGTGCACTATAAAAGATGAAATAAAATTCAGCAACTCAAGATGCACATATTGTAGCAGTCAATCTATAACTATGTGTAGTAAATGTAATGTACCGCTACATAGTAAATACTGCAAAGATTTTCATATGGCAGGAAATGTAGTTGATTTGTACTGACACGTTGAGTTTTCGCAACATATCATATCTCCCATAAAAATTAAAAAAAATAATCTTCGTAATATCGCTTTTTTCCCTCTTAATTTGTCGTTAATACCTATTAAATAAAATTTTATTCCATTTGTGTCAAGTATGAGGAGGTGCGGTCCTTATGTTTAAAAAAAAAGCCAAATGCTTTGCAGAGCAGACGTTGATCTCCCTGATTTGAAAATTTACTAGTATAAAAATATTTAAGTGGTACCTTTGAGTAAAAAAGCTTTAAATTTACAAAGGGTAACTCCCTTATTTACATAATTTAAAAAATCTACATATATTATTTAGTTCACAATCAATTTATCAGGGCTTTCTTCTGATTAGTTTCAGTATTATAATTGTTTTAAAATTAAACGACTTCAGGATTGGTATGCGCGGGAACGTAGGAAAGGTAGAGGCTCATGGAGCTCTAGCATCTCCCATTTAAATAAAGATATTTTTTTTATAGGGACATGAGCTGTTCCAAAGAATATTATTTTCTGTTTTCAAGATTTGGTAATTCGTTTCTCTAAAAACAACTCTTTACATAAAGAAGTATTCTAGATATTAATTGTATATCTAACAAGAAGCACCTGTAGGTCAGTGGCCTCAATGTCTGCTCTGCAATCCTTATTTTCAATTTGTTTTCACTTTATTTTATGTTTGAATCTACCAACCCTCTGTTTCATATTAGTATTTATATTACTACGTCGTTTCAGGAGATTCAACTTTCCGGAATTGTAATGTGAAATTCGATTACATGCACTGATAATCCTAGGCTGTTAAATTTTTTGGGAAAGTTTTTATTATATCCCTCAACCCTTGTTGTCGCATAATTTGATACCGTAGCTCTCCACAATTTTCGATATATCAACCCTTTCAGGTACAAAGCACTTCTGTTACTAAAATGTCGAAATGATTGAGTGATACCAAGATTTACGAACAATTTTCTTTTAATACGTAAAAGCTTTCCTTCACGTACATTATAAAAGGCAAAAATTTATTTCAAAATTCTGCTGCCATTGTGGCATTTGGGTATTAAAATTACGTGGAACACGATTTAACCCATCATCCCGGAAAGGGTTAAATCTTCTATCTCAAATAATTGATTTCCTGATAGTGGCATTTGTAATTTGTTTCAGTAACTGATTATTCTTATAAGTGTTTTAACAATTACTGATGATCCTTATTGTTCAATTTATTTGCAAATTTCTACTTAACTCTTAAACGCCGGGTGTTGCTTTTCGGCAACATACCCAATTTAGGCTCTAAAGTACTATTAGAATAATACTGAAGCTATAATACCTAATGTTGCCAATAAAATACATTATGAAAATATTATTAAATCGATTTTCAACATGTAGATGGCAACACTTGTGCTGTTTAAGAATAAAGATAGATTTATTTTTTTAATTGTTGCAGCTTGTTCTTTTTGTTTTGTTTGGAAGCTTGCGAAATACCCTATTTTGTTCTGCAGTGCGCAAGTAAAATTTATTTCTTATTATAGTTCCTAAATTTCTTGTGTGTTTAATATTATAGAATTTTATCAAGGAAAAATATTTTTTCAATTAAAGACCAGTATTGCCGATTAGTAACAAACTGCTTTTTATCCGTAAACCATACTTAAAACAAAACATTTTTCCCATGTATTTTCCAAGTATTTTTCCCATGATTTATTTAAAAAATGAAAGCCGAAAAGCATTATTACAATGATTTTTGAAAAATCGAGCATTTAAGGGTGAAGCCTCTCTGATAATTGCTCCGCCACTAGTTCAGTACATTTTGACATTTTATCATCAATTGCTTTACTTTCAATATTTCTTTCTTTGTTTCTAAATATATATTTCTTTTCTTTTAGGATATTCTACTTCGACTCACTATGACCTGTCTGAAGTCTCAAGATGTTGAATCCAAACCACAAAAGGCATCAGGTTCTATAGTCACAGAACCAGGCCGAACATTCGGACACATCTACCAAAACCTCACTGTAAGCAGAGACTCTTGGATGTTTCCTACGCTTTTCATAATCTGTGTTATAGCTTTCAGTCGAATGGTGGCGAATGGCATCCAGTTATACATCCTGAATTGAGCTAAAATCGCTCCAGCAGCTTCTGCTCAAAGGAGCGGGTCTAAGAAATATTCAAAAGTGCTATAAATGTGCAAAATACAATTAAAAAGCTGGAAATGTATATAGAAAACTTTTTTTACGCCAGCTAAGTAAATAACACGTGTCCTTGCCTTCATTTTAGATTTAAAGGTGTTATACTTAATACATATTTTTTTATTTTTCTTAATGATGTATTGAATTTAGAATAAATTGTTTTCTGTTATTATTATTATTTCTCTTTTTATTAATAAAAAATCTATAGTCTCATTACTACACCGAATAGTCGCAGTTATCTACATGAATTTAACTATAATTAGAAATATAAGCAGCATTAGTAACAACCAAGAATGTGTAATCAGACATTCTTGGATCTTTCCGATATGCTTCATCTGTTTCGTCACCTTTAGTCGAATAGTGATGAAGAGAAATACTATGGTTATTTCAAGAAATTCAAAAATAGATGGTTAATGCACTCCGAAATAGAGTTTGGGAGATCTACAATCCAAGATATCACGTTATTTCAAGATCAAATCAATGTGTATTTTTCAAGTAAAAATAAACCACACTAACATGAGAAACATTTTCTAGATTATTATTCACACCTCCAACTATATACAGAATGTACATTATTTACAAATTTATAGATGAAATATTTTTTAGTTGCTTTGTTCTTTCTTTAGAACTCACGCGTTAAACACGTAAAGTGACGCGGTGACTGACACTGAAGCGGAAAAATTTACAATGTTTAAAGTAAATTTTAAGAAAGTATAATCCTTTAATAAATACAAGGTAAGTAAATTTTAAATAAATTTTCATTAATTACTTAAAACAATATATATATTTTTTAGTTTTATATCATATATCAGACCGTCAGTCATCGGTGAATGACGCGTTCTAAACGGAAAGTTCAATGTCAGTCACATAAAAAATGCAACAGTTCGTTTCTTCTGTTAACCCCTTAATGGTCGCATTAAATTACGGTTTAAAAATTCAAATTGCTTATTGACACTACTTTTTTGAAAAAGAAATGTTCAATATTTCAAATGAAAATCAAATTTCAAATTTCACAGTAATTGCTTAAAAGGCGCAAAGGCCAACACAGTGAAAAAGATTCCAAGCCGGGACTCGAACCCGGGCCATCAGTATAGCGCACCGACGTTCTACCGACTAAACTACTTGGCACGGTACCTAGCTCGGAAAATTTCTCACTATTATATGTTGGCAAGGCTACAAACGCAGCACAAGATGGAATTTTTATCGTGAGTCACCGACCTGGGACAAACACGAAACATAATTAAATCCAGCATCGATAGAAATTATATTAATATATGGAAATTATTCCAAGGAGAAACAGGGTTCGAGTCCCGGCTTGGAATCTTTTTCACTGTGTTGGCCTTTGCGCCTTTTAAGCAATTACTGTGAAATTTGAAATTTGATTTTCATTTGAAATATTGTATGCAAGGCAAATGTTTCTCCCTGGAATAATTTCCATATATCTGGGAGCACGGCAGTGCGTCCGCCAAGTTCGCACAAGCCGTAAGCTACCTTTTCCTGAACCATTTCGGCATACTTTTCACCCCCTCATAACGTCGTTTTAGGGAGAGATATAGAAATTTTTCTTTTATACACATGTTCGTATGGTCGAACTGAACTAAAGTTCCACGATTTCATGTTTCTATATTTAGTAGTTTTCGAAATATTAAATTCCGAAAAAGCGCTTTTTTGTCACTGACTCACTTCGCATCATCAAATAACTAAGGTACTTCTAAAAGTCGTAGAATCATGAAATTTCACAAGTAAGTCGGGTTTGTAGCACAATTAACCAGAAAAATCTGAAAACACAGAATTTCCGCCTCTAAACCCTTCAAACAAGGGGTGTTCATTTGGCCGTAAACAGTTCCTACGCATTCAATTGTGCCAATGTTGGTCGCCAAAACTCGATTACAGAGCTTTGAAGGCGGCACGTGATTTCAAGCAGAATAACATTTTATATATATGCTTTTCCAAAGATGTTTGTAAAATAGAAAAAATGAATATACCTAAAAATTTTAATCAGTATAGGTTATGATATATTTACGATATTAAAACAATAAAACATTTAACAAAATATAACCGCAATTCGGTACGTTTCCGATATAATAGCCTTGGCGAAATACAGAAAATAGCCTTGACGAGAAAAGAAATTTGATAATAACGTATTTTCTGGCAACCTATTTACTGTGTCATATACACAAGCAATTTTTTCCATATGTATAAAATTTATTTAATGTAAGGAACCCGTTTATTTATTTTTATATACCAACATAAATAATCTGTATATAAAAAATATTATTTTATACATGTATAAATAAAATGTTTATGTGTATATAAATACATATAAATAACATAAAAGTTCATCAGGTTTGTTTTCGTAGTTGTTTATATCATTTGGCAACATATCTCAGTTTCTGAAGTCCGAATTGCGCTAAGATTTAAAAAAAATGCCAAGGTCGCTATAGTGGAAAAATATCCTAATTCCATATGAAAGTTTAAAAATCTCCTTTTAATTAAATGAAATGTGTAACTAATAAACTATCTTTAACGATGTGCGACAGATGCGGCGTCCGAAGTCCGCTGCTAATGTTATTATATTGTATTATTAGCCTACTTACTGTTAATTTATTGTTAATTTTAAATCTGTAAAAGAAAGATTATAGTTATAGATAAGATATGTTGGTCGCCAAAACCCGATTACAGAAAATTAGACTGAGTTATAAGGGTGTTAATGATTTCAAGCTGAATGAATTTTTATATGCTTTTACAAAAATCTTAATAAGGCAAATCTTTCAGTTTATCTGTCCATTTTTCTATCTTTTACTTCCTTAAAACAAATTTTATTAAAGACCGGGAGGCGTCTGCACAGATCATCACCTCATCGAGCTAACGGCTGAAATTTTAGGATTAGTTAAATATCGATTAGCGTACCGAAATGTAACTGGTCTGTCAAGTCATATCTTTGTGGAAACCACCTACAGACCCGATTCTCCGGTTTAATTGGTAGATTTTCCATTGTGTTTTCCTGCACCCATTCCTCCATGCTTCCAAACTTTTGGATGCAGGAAAATACAATAGTAAATCTATCAGTTAACCACTAAAATTAGGTCTTCAGGGGGTTTCTACCAAGATATGACTTAACAGACCAGTTGCATTTAAATATGCTAATCTAGTTTTAACTAATCCTAAAATTTCAGCTGTAAACTCGATGAGATGATGGTATGTACAGAAGTCTATTATAAATGTCAGTATTCTAATCTCAATAACACTCTGGTCAATCTGGCAATTATCCCTACTATTTATGAAACACTATTCCTTTAAGTGCGTTTTAGTGATGTTAATGAACTTATGCATACGCATCATACATATTATACATATGCATATAATACGTAATACATTTGCATCATACATATTATAGATATGTGTATAATACATAATACATATGCATCATTATGACGCCAGAATAAACAAAACATTTTTTTGTCGCCAAATTTGAGAATCGACTGGATATATTACCAAATTTGGCGAAACTTTGCTAAATGTCGCCAAGCTTGGCGAATATTTGACGCTTGTGGCCATTTTTCAATGAGTTAATTATTTATGCGAGCAATCTATTTTTATTTTTCCGCATATCATCTGAATAGTTAAATGATATAACGTACTAATATTTTCAAAGTGCTAATAGTTTCGTCACTGCCCAAAACCTCTGCTATTGTTATTATATTGTACTGTTATTATACTTACTGCGACTATGTTGTTAACCTTTACACCGCTAAAACTTCTGTATTATATAAAGAGAATTTACGGAAACTATTAAAGCATTGAAACTGCCAGTTCTCCTTATGATTATTATAATTCTATAATATGTAACCTGTTAATCAATATGTACGTTAGAATGAATCTTCTATAATCCGGTTCCTCGCATTTTAGTTTTCAGGTTTCGAGCAAAATTAGCTAAAATCTTAAAACCATGGCACATTGACTAATTCTTCAACACGATCAGATGAGAAGAATGATAGATTTTTAAATGGATCATGGCAGTGAGCCGGTAGACCTTCTATTCTTCCGTAATCGAGTCTATTGAAAAGTTTAACGTGAAACAAAAAGATATTAGCATCAATATGTTTTAATGCAAATACAGATATTGTCAAAGGATTTCATAAGAACCATTTCACTTGTACACAGTCGTATCAGTTAAAATACAACAATTGGCAGTGAGCCCAGTTAGAAAAGTTTTCTTAATAGGATTCAAAATTTCCGCATTAGAGAACGAATCGTAATTGCTAAGGAAGCATGCATAAGTGAGTTAAGAGATATTTGTCACGAAAGATGAAATACATAACAACACAAAATGTATGATGTGCTTCCATGATCGTAAAAAGTTCTTGATTTCTCTATCAAAAGCTTCCGAATTGGCAAAAGAATGGACAAGTAAATTAAATTATGAATCACAGTAACATGATGCAACGTTTAACATGGAAGTAATACGGTAAATACTGCTTGCTAGAGGCGGCTAGTACTTTAACATAAAAAATAAATAAAGTATAAATTTGTAAAGCTCAGTAAAATAAATTTAGGTATTTTTATGTTAGCCGGGCGCAAGTGGCAAATCGCCAAATACTGTTCCCAACTCCATTGTTCATATTGCATTCATATTATATACTTTTCAGTCATCTCATTTAAAATAGATGCATTTCCCTCATTTTATTTAATAGAATATTTAACATAGAAATAAATAAATAAGAAATATTAACATAAACCAAAATATTTTATTTGAAAATCAAAGAATTGTTTCTAATTTACACATGTGAAAAATGAAAACTGCTATTGGCAAAAAAACAAAGGGCTAAAAACAAAGGAAATTTGCTCCCGGCTAACATAAAAGTACCGAAATTTAAGTTTTTTCATATTAATATAATTTAAAATAACAAACTTGAGAAAACATACAAAAAGTAGTGATATCCCAACAAAAAGTTTTCGGTAAAAAAAAAAAAGCGCCAAGTTCTCCTTAATGTTTCGGCCAGAAAAAGTAGGGATATCTGATGTTCGCACAAGTTAAAAGCCAAACATCCCAAATCTTTCATTGAAAATGGCTTCCTGCGACTTGGCCGTTAATGCCTTCGTGAGAGTTTTTCAAATTTTAAAATATGTACAAATGAGCTACATGCCAACTACATTTTTTGATTATTTTAGGCATTTTGTAACACAGAATACAGAAATAAAATACACATTTGAATAAAGCATTTAAACAACTTCAGTCTATTTAAATGCTTAGAAGTTAAATATAACAAAATACTTGTACTCAGAAGGTAATATCCCTAATTGCTAAAACTTAATTAGTATCAGCTTTTAACAGTTTATAAATCGAATACATCTTAACGTATGCAAACAAACTATATTAAATGTTCAAACGAAAAAAATCTCTTTCGTCAATGCACAAAATTTCTATATTATACAATAAAATATAATGTAACATATTTTGAGATTTGAAGAAAGTAAATTTTGTTTTTTTTCTTGGGTTTTACGTTAATGACTTTAGCTTTAGATCGTACAAAATGGCAATTAAACCGCAAGTGGACTAAATGATCTGTAATTAAAACTAATGTTTGTTGAAACTGAATGGTAGTTATCAGAAATATTTTACTTATAATGTCTTTGTGTGAATTTGCCTCTTTGCATTCTAATATTACTTTTAATATTTAAATAATTCATAAATGCGTAATTTCCAATCATTAATTTTGAAATGCTGTAGAAGGCATTAACGGCCAAGTTGCAGGAAGCCATTTTCAATGAAAGATTTGGGATGTTTGGCTTTTAACTTGTGCGAACATCAGATATCCCTACTTTTTCTGGCCGAAACATTAAGGAGAACTTGGCGCTTTTTTTTTTTTACCGAAAACTTTTTGTTGGGATTAATATAAGAAATGTTCACCTTATTTAATGACAGGTAAAATGATACCATAATAAAGCCAATTGCACTATTCTATAAAACTGGAGAGAATCAAACAAATTTGAATAATCTGAATAAAAAACACAGCCCGTGAATATCACGGAAGCGAGAATTAAGTGGTTAAAAAGCCGTGACAAAATATAACATGTTTCCATGCTCTAGAACAAATTATTTCAAATGGAAATAATATTTATTTCTTCCATTTTGGAGGACCAAAAAAATGCAGCCGGATCGCCGCGTTGAAATTTACAGCTACATTAAAACTAAAGAGAATACATTTAAAATCATTCCTCTAATGAGACACGTGATCACGGCGCCACGCAGACGACTAAGAGACCCGCTAAGGTAGGGGGTAAAGACCCGCTAAGTTTAGGCACAACCTTTTTAAGAGAAGGGCCACTTAGAAAAATGTCTGAGTTGTCGCGTTCCACATCGGTAACACAGAGAGAATTCTATTTCGGGGAGAGGGGGGGGGGAGTAATTTGTGTCCTATAAAAAACATCGTTTCAGAGGGGTGGCAGTTTTACCCCTTTAGGTTCCTCTACCCAGTCAACACACCCAATTCAATTGGTCTTCAACAGTTTATGTTTGTATATATAACAATAGCAAGGATTATTTTCAAGGAGTGAAAATATTCCTTGACTTTATTCGGGGGAGTAAATTTTGCTTTATTAAAAGTGCTAAAAAACAAACATAGGCATGAAAGTAGCTAGTGCCGAAAGAAATGTGAACTTTATAAATGAAGTTAAATTGGCGAATCTCGCAATTTTTCTGCAGCCGATCAACGAAATTTGAGATTTTTCCGCGCCTGATCGAAAAAATTTGCGATTTTTTCACACCTTATCAACGAAATTTGGGGGTTTTCCACGCCAGTCAACGGGATTCGAGATTTTTTCGCGCCCAGTCAACGAAATTCGTGATTCTTAACTGACCGACGAAATTTTAATTTTTTCCCGCGGCGAATTGTAGAAATGCACGACTTTTACTGGCGATAAACTGCCGAAACTCGCGATTTATCGTAGCCGATAGACGAAATTTGCAATTTTTTTGCCCTTCATCGACAAAATTCGCGTTTTTTTTCTCTGCCCGATCAACGAAATTTGCGATTTTTCCGCACCCGATCAACAGAACTCCCGATTGTTTGGTGACCGATCGACAAAATTCGCAATTTTTCCACGCCCAGTAAACGAAATTCGCAATTCTTAACTGACTGACGAAATTTTACATTTTTTCCCTTGGCAAAGTGGCGAAATTCGCGACTTTTTCTCGCGATAATTGACGAAACTCGCGATTTTTTCGCAGTCGATCAACGTTCGCAATTTTTTCGTTCCGATCAACGAATTTCGCGATTTTTCCGCGGACAATCGCAGAACTCGTGATATTTTCGTCCTTGATCGACGAAATGCGCAATTCTTAACTTACTGGCGAAATTTAATTTTTTTCCCTCGGCAAATTGGTGAAATCTGCGACTTTTTCTCAAGATAAACTGACGAAACTCGTGATTTTCTCGCAGCCGATGAACGAAATTCACGACTTGCCCGTTCCCGACCAACGAAATTAGCGATTCTTCCACGCCCGATCTACAAAACTCGCGATTTTTCTGTTCCAGATCGGCGAAACTCGCGACTTTTCCGCAACGAACAACGAAATTCGCGATTTTTCCACGCCCGATCTACAAAACTCGCGATTTTTCTGTTCCAGATCGGCGAAACTCGCGACTTTTCCGCACCGAACAGCGAAATTCGCGATTTTTTCGCTTCCGATCGACGAAACTCGCAATTTTTTCATGCCCAGTGAGCAAAATCCGCATATCTTAAATTAATGACGCAATTTGAAATTTTCCCTCGGCAATTTGGCGGAATTCGTGAATCAACATATCAACAAAATACGCGTCTATTCCGCTCGCGATCGAGGAAACACGCGATTCTTCTGAACCCGATCGACGAAACTCGAGGTTTTTTCGGACCGAGTCAACGAAATTCGCAATTCTTAACTGGCTGACGAAATTTACAATTTTCCCGCGGAAAATTGGAGAATTTCGCGATTTTTTCTCGCGATAAACTGACGAAACTATTTTTCTGTGCTCGATCAGCAAAATTCGCGACTTTTTCGCGTGCTATCGACGAAACACGCGATTTTTCCGCGCCTGATCGATGAAATTAGAGATTTTTTTGATTAGCGACTGACGAAATTAGCAACTCGAGAATTTCCTATATTGATACAAATGGTATCGGCCGGACGATTAATGAAATTCGCGATTGTTAACTGACTGACGAAATTTGCAATTTTTTCCGCGGCAAATTGACAAAATTCGCTATTTTTTCCGCAACCAATGATCAAAAATTGTAAATTTTGCCAATTATAAATTAACGAACTTCGCGGGCCACAAGTTAACCCATCGCGGGCCACAGGTTGTGCATCCCTACGCTAAGGGGATGGGAATTGTAAAATATTTCTTTAGTGATGAGCATCATCCATATTATATTAGAGCTAGAACTGCGTCAACAGCTTCTATTCAAGAAATGAGTCTAAGAGAAATTCAAAATTGCTATATGAAAGTAAAACATTATTAAAAACTTACAAATGTATAAAGAATGCTCTACAGCCTTTAAAAAAAAAAAAAAAAAAAAACATGCGCCTTTGATTTCGATCTTCGATCCAAGCGTATGTTTTAGAGAATTTTCTCTAAATACTTATACGCAATATATTTTGTATTTTTCTTAATGATGATTTGAATTTAGAATAAATTAAAAAAGGCCTATAGTCACATTACCACACCAAATATTCGAACTTATCAACAAATAATTAGCCTTAAGGGGTCATACATATATAACGTTATCATTGGAAATTATGGATCCCCTCCCGCCCCCCCCCCCATACGATATCATACGTTATCATTCCACGAGCCCACCCCCCTCCCTAATGATATCGTGATCAAGATATAATTTTTTTTCATTTTTACAATTATTTTCTTTTGCATTCAGTGATATACAGATATCGTTCAACATTTATTATTCGCACACTTTATTGATTTAAATGAAAAGGTGTCAATAAAATATATATCACTATTTATGAAATAACTTTATCTCAACTAATACTTAAAAGAAATAGCTACTATTTAAAAGTATTTAATAATAGCTTTTCGTTGCATAATGCATTTAGCAGTAAAAATGTCTTCTTGCCCCCGCAGAACTTCTTATCAACAAAACAGGTGCACAACATTCTTTCTCTTTTCTTCACGTAGTAAACGCAAGAAGTATAATTTAAAACATACTTCGGACCTGATTTTTCGAACAGCATTTATTTGCATACACATATGACAGAAGAATAGGAATGTCAAACGTTGGGGTATTCCACATTTTGGAATTAAATAATTTTATAAATTTTAATAATAATCTTGTATTTTCATAAAAATAAATAACAGACTAAAAAGCTAACATACTATTTTAAGACAAATAACAAGCTTACAAATAAAATAAAAAGAGAAAACTTTGGTTCCATCAAAAATGATAACGATTTCAAAAGACTAAGTCCCCAGCTCCCCCTTGAGATATCTTACGATATCATGCGCCAAACATGCCCCCTCCCCCACCTGAAGTGATAACGTTATATATGCACAGTCCCTAAGTAGACACTCCTAGATCTTCGTCATGCTTCATCTGTTTCGCCACCTTTACTCTAATGGTAATGAGTGGCATGTAATTATACGGCTTTTCAGGAGCTAAAATTGCAGAACAGGTTCTGTCGAAAGAAGCGAGTCTGAGAAACATTTTTCTCAATGACATATTAATTTTTACTTTCTTCTATCTTCAATAGAAGAAAGTATTGTAATCGAAATTTTTTTCGACTTCCGGTTTTCGACAGATTTACATGTTTTAGGGGTCAGAGATCCCAAAAAACATGTTTATAGAAAATGTCTGTCTGTCCGTGTGTCCGTGTGTCCGTGTGTCCGTCTGTCTGTGTGTTTGTCACCACTGTACCATCAAAAAGTGTATGAAGTTATGCATAGAATTGAACCAAATTTTTATGTTAAGTTTTTGGCTATGGCAAGCAGATCCTCCCTGAATTTGGAAAAAATTCGCCGGAAGGGGGCGCTGTAATAGCGATTTTTGCGATTTTGAATATTGTACCATCCAAAAGTATATGAAGTTATGCATAGAATTAAACCAAATTTTTATGTTAAGTTTTTGGATATGGCAGGTAGGTCCTCCCTGAATTTGGAAAAAATTCGCCGATAGGGGGCGCTGTAACAGCGATTTTTGTGCGATTTTGAATATTGTACCATCCAAAAGTGTGTGAAGTTATGGATAGAATTGAACCAAATTTTTGTTTTAAGTTTTTGGATATGGCAGGTAGGTCCTCAATGAATTTAGAAAAAAATGCGCCGGTAGGGGCGCTGTAACAGCGATTTTTGTGCGATTTTGAATATTGTACCATCCAAAAGTATATGAAGTTATGCATAGAATTGAACCAAATTTTTATTTTAAGTTTTTGGATATGGCAGGTAGGTCCTCCCTGAATTTGGAAAAAATTTGCCGGTAGGGGGCGCTGTAATACCGATTTTTGTGCGATTTTGAATATTTTACCATCCAAAAGTATATGAAGTTATGCATAGAATTGAAAAAAATTTTTATTTTAAGTTTTTGGATATGGCAGGTAAATCCTCCCTGAATTCGGAAAAAAATCGCCGGTAGGGGCGCTGTCACAGCGATTTTTGTTCGATTTTGAATATTGTACTATCCAAAAGTGTATGAAGTTATGCATAGAGTTGAACCAAATTTTTATTTTAACTTTTTGGCTTTGGCAGGCAGATCTTTCCTGAATTTGGAAAACATTCGCCGGTAGGGGGCGCTGTAATAGTGATTTTGCATATTTTACCATCGAAAAGTGTATGAAGTTATGCATAGAATTGAACCAAATTTTTATTTTAAGTTCTTGGCTATGGCAAGCAGGTCCTTCCTTAATTTGGAAAAAATTTGCGGGTAGTGGGCGCTGTAATAGCGATTTTTGTGCCATTTTGAATTATACCATCGAAAAGTGTATGAAGTTATGCAGAGAATTGAACAATTTTTTTGTGTTTCTTTTTGGTCATGGCATGAAGGTCCTCCCTGAATTTGGAAAAATTCCGCTGGAAGGGTGCGCTATAATTATGATGTCTGTACCATTTTCTTTATTGTACAATCAAAAATTGTATAAAATTATGCATACAATTGAACCAAATTTTTTGTGCATGTTTTTGGCTTTGGCCAACAGGTTCCCCTTGAATTTGGAAATATCGCGCGGTAATGGGGCTCTTTGATGGCGATTTTTGTATACTTTTCTTTATTTTTCGTAGTTCTATTGTCCATCGGCGGCTCGTGCAAAGGCGGGAACTCACTTCCTGCTAAGCCGGCTATTCAAAAACATCTGATAACAACAGAATAAGGGAAAACTATTAATTTTAACAAATATCAAGATATAGATTAACTCGTTTTTAGTTCATTTAAATGACTGAAGCAGAAATTTAAGATGAAAATCAAAGTTGGTATAGTAATGAACTAATAATATTGAAGTATTAACATGTGTAACTAGTTTTCGAAATATTAAGATGTATAAGATAGAAGAAAGTTTTGGAATTGGCACATCCAACTAGTTTATCTATTTTTTACTTTTTTCTATCTTCAATAGAAGAAAGTATTGTAATCGAAATTTTCTTCGACTTCCGATTTTCGACGGATTTACATGTTTTAGGGGTCAGAGATCCCCAAAAACATGTTTATAGAAAATGTCTGTCTGTCCGTGTGTCCGTGTGTCCGTCTGTCTGTCGCCATTGTACCATCAAAAAGTGTATGAAGTTATGCATCGGATTGAACCAAATTTTTATTTTAACTTTTTGGATATGGCAGGTAGGTCCTCCCTAAATTTGGAAAAATTCGCCGGTACGGGGCGCTGTAATAGCGATTTTTGTGCGATTTTGAATATTGTACCATCCAAAAGTATATGAAGTTATGCATAGAATTGAACCAAATTTTTATTTTAAGTTTTTGGATATAGCAGGTAGGACCTCCCTGAATTTGGAAAAAATTTGCCTGTAGGGGGCGCGGTAACAGCGATTTTTGTGCGATTTGGAATATTGTACCATCCAAAAGTGTATGAAGTTACGCATAGAATTGAATCAAATTTCTATTTTAGGTTTATGGCTATGACAAGCAGGTCCTCCCTGAATTTGGAAAAAATTCGCCGTTAGGTGGCGCTGTAATAGCGATTTTGCATATTGTACCATCGAAAAGTGTATGAAGTTATGCATAGAATTGAACGAAATTTTTATTTTAAGTTTATGGCTATGACAAGCAGGTCCTTGGAAAAAAATTCGCCGGTAGGGGCGCTTTAATAGCGATTTTTGCGCCATTTTGAATATTGTACCATCGAAAAGTGAATGAAGTTATGCATAGAATTGAACCAAATTTTTATTTTAAGTTCTTGGCCATGGCAAGCAGGTCCTTCCTTAATTTGGAAAAAATTCGCTAGTAGGGGGCGCTTTAATAGCGATTTTTTGCCAATTTGAATATTGTACCATCGAAAAGTGTATGAAGTTATACATAGAATTGAGCCAAATTTTTTGTGTTTCTTTTTGGTCATGGCATAAAGGTCCTCCCTCAATTTAGAAAAATTCCGCTGGAAGGGGGCGCTATAATTACGATGTCTGTACCATTTTCTTTATTGTACAATCGAAAAGTGTATAAAAATATACATACAATTGAACCAAATTTTTTGTGCATGTTTTTGGCTTTGGCCAATATGTCCTCCTTGAATTTGGAAATATCGCGCGGTAAAGGGGCTCTGTGATAGCGATTTTTGTATACTTTTCTTGATTTTTCGTAGTTCTATTGTCCATCGGTAGCTCGTGCAAAGGCGGGAACTCACTTCCTGCTAAGCCGGCTACTCGCAAACATCTGATAACAAGAGAATAAGGAAAAACTATTAATTTGAACAAATATCATGATATAGATTAACTCGTTTTTAGTTCATTTAATTGACTGAAGCAGGAATGTAAGATGAAAATCAAAGTTGGTATAGTAATGAACTAATAAGATTGAAGTATTAACATGTGTAACTAGTTTTTGAAATATTAAGATGTATAAGATAGAAGAAAGTTTTGGGATTGGCACATCAAAATGGTTCGTGGTTCTATTGTCCATTGGGGACTCGTGCAGCGGCGGGAACTCGCTTCCTGCTAAGCCGGCTATTCGCAAACAGATGAAAACAATGGAATAAGGAAAAACTATTAAATTTAACAAATATCATAATATAGGTTAAGTCCGTTTAATTGACTTTTAGTCCGTTAAATTGATTGAAGCAGAAATTTAAGAAGAAAATTACTCTATGGCTGGTATAGTATTGAACAAATAATATTGAAGTATTAACATGTGTAAGTACTTTTTGAAATATTAAGATGTATAAGATAGAAGAAAGTTTTGGGATTGGCACATCCAACTAGTTTTAATTAAAAAAGATAATTTTATTAGTATAGGTATAAGTAGAAAAAAAAAGGAGAATATGTAAAAAATAAATAAATATATCAGGTTTCATAGGCATGAAATACCCGAACATTTGGAGTTATAAACAAATTCTTAGCCATGAGCAGACTCTCCTGGACCTTCCTTATGGTGGTGGTGTTATTTATGACGGCCGATTATCTGCACTTGGAATATAGGCCCTAGGGGGAGTGCCCTCCATGGGGGTCTTTCTAAGGGAACCTAACCCGTATTTACGCAAGATTTCCCAAGGTTCGAAGAAAACCATGAAAACTCCGAACGGTTAGGCCGACGGGCGCGATTGGGTTCGAACCCAGCACCTCTACCAACTTCGAGAGCAGAACCTCTCAGCTACTGGTGGGGTGGATCTTCTTTATGCTTCATATATTTCGTCACCTTTATTCTAATTATATTGAGTGCCATTCAATTATATGGCTTCTCATGAGCTAAAATAGCGCGAACAGCTTCTGACGAAAGGAGGTAATCTGAGAAACATTTTTCTTAAATATGCATTAGTCTTTTTAAAAAATATTTTTTTTTTATTTAAAAAGATAATTTTATTAATATAGGTATACTAGGGGGCTCTGCCCCCTGCAAGCTACGCTCGCCAACCCCGCATTCAGACACCGTAGAATCTAAAAATCTAAAAACATACTAATCTGATGGGTTTTAAAAATATTAGAGAAGATTAAATTATACCGAAAAAAGCTGTGCAGATCTCCTTGTAAACGGGTTTCCATTCAATTCCCTTTGATTGCAAAAATTTAAGGGAGAATCAGTTGCTGTTAAGACATCCAATGGTTGTTTTCGTTTTTGATTAAAGAGGATCAGTTAAACATTTGAAAAGAAGCTAAAATAAAATGAATTAAGTATTCAGAGTCTTTGTCAACCGATATTTTAATACACTCTCTATAACAATAGCCTAAATCATGTGACTATCATCAACACTTCCGGGCGGAACACTTTGCTTTTTATACTCTAGGTGCCATTTTGATACTTTAATGTTATCCACGCACAGGTGATAAGTCGCCAAATATTATTCTATCCCCATCATTTCATCTATATTATAATAGTTTAAGTGATCAAATGCCATAAACAAATACACTCTGATCCCTTCGCCTTTCATATGAAGGTTTGGCACTAATGTGGGAACTAATGTGGTTGGCACTAATGTGGTTTGGGGAATGCATCATAGAGGTCTGCACGGGCCCGGGCCTGGCCCGAGGCCCGAACCCGGCCCGGCGGAATGGAGGAGAATTTTCAAACGGGCCGGGCCGGCAGAATTAGGACAATTTTTTCAACGGGCCGGGCCGGGTCGACAGACAAAATAAACGGGCCGGGCCGGCAAAAAATTGAACGGGCCTGCAGGGGCGGGCCGGGTCGGGCCGATAAAAAAAATTAATCGGGCCTATCGGCCCGATATAAGAATTTGAGAGTAGCAGATAAAATACGAGGCCATTTCCAATGAATATGACTTTTTCGAGAAGTATAAATGGGCGTTACGAGCCGATGCGAGTTTAACAACATCAATACAGAAATGTAACATGTCCATCGTAGAGATCGGCATCGTACAGTTACATGATGCCTGATCCCGGGTTTAATTTTTTTCGGCAGACTTGTGCCGGGACGGAACTGGTCTTAATCGTTCTCAGGATGTGTAGGACAGGCATTATGTTTTGTAAAAGTATTAATAGCGATAATGAACTTCTGTTAACAGTATCTTTGGAAATGTACCTTAAGGTAGTTCTCATATTTACTGCTCAACAATGAGAAACTCTGACACATTTTCTGACTCATTTTTAACTATAAAGGCATAAAATTGACAGGCCTGAGTATTGAAGGCATTTGGGATCGAATAGCGTTTCCATTTTTCATAAATTACGTACAGAGATAAGAGACTCTTGTCACGTAACTGTACGTTTTTCTCCTTTCCTGTGCTATCGCTTCCGGAAATTCGATTCAAAACGCTATCTTTGGCAGTATTTTCTGAAAGATATATTACTTTTTTTCTAAGAAAAAAACGACATTTACATGGTTTCTGAATAAGAATACCTGCCAATCTCATGCGTTTCCGAAAAGAAATGAATTCATAAATGCATCAAAATGTAGCTCCTTTGGATTTGAGAAAAGCCTTAAAAATGACAGAAATATTTTCACAAATCTACCTTTTATTATAAGCTTCAAAAGTTATCATGTTTTTTAACCCTTTATTCTAAACTACAATAATCTTTTAATGAACCCTTATTTATATTTTGAAACGTCTGTAGAGACGTTGACTAAAACACTGTAAGTAATCGTTAATGTTTACTATTGTGTGTTTTCTATTTTGCAAACACATAGTAATTTA
Organism: Maratus speciosus; assembly: GCA_963932465.1. Taxonomy (NCBI): domain Eukaryota; kingdom Metazoa; phylum Arthropoda; class Arachnida; order Araneae; family Salticidae; genus Maratus; species Maratus speciosus. Next base: position 87,916,875 of record OZ010786.1, on the reverse strand, counting down.
AAATATACTGTAAAATGCTCCCATAAATATGCATGTAGTATTCATTAAAAGAATCTTAATTGCATGTCGAGAAAAAACGGAATTTTTTGTAGAAATTTACTCGGGCCGGGCCTGTTTTCACTGATTTTTGTACGGGCCGGGCCGGGCCGGGCCGGGCCGAGAACGGGAAAAATGTAAACGGGCCGGGCCGGGCTCGGGCCGAACTTTCAATTTTTACACCGGGCCGGGCCAAAATAGCTTTCCTTCGGGCCGGGCCGGGCCCGGGCCTGAAAATTCCGGCCCGTGCAGACCTCTAACGCATCAACAGCATAAACAACAACATCCGGCTTACCATATCAAGCAAAATAACGATACTTTGGCGCCAGTTAAGTACCCGTTGCGTATATGACATTGGCGTCAGAAAAAAATCGCGCCAATATGGGGCCGTATATGACATCTGTGCCGAAAGAAAAAAAAAGCCGGGTGCAAATCTCGCCTTTTTTTTTTTTTTTTTTTTTTTTTTTTTCAACTCGCCAGTTAGCATTTTTTTTTATTGTTCGAGTGGTAAATTAAAACATTGATTTGAAGTTGAAATTAAATGTCATCGTTTGTTACATAATTTAATATTCCGCAAGATGTCATATACGCATCGCATGTTTGGCATGATTTTTTTTTTTTTTTTTTTTTAACGAAAATTTGGCGAAAACCTCGTTTTCGAATACCAGTTACATATGTATTTTTGGTACTACTTAGTTATCCCGTCGAGCAAAAATCTATCGTCAAACTATAAGATTAAATGCCAATAATGGTTGATCGTAAATGTCACATTCACTTGACTTTTAGCAAGTTACACGTGTTTACGTCATCAAGTGATTTTTATTTTGACGTTTTATTTTTATATTTATTTATGTTATACTAATTTAGTTGTTCTTTCGTTATTTAAAATACAAAATTTTGTCAATCTGTACAATTTGGCGAGTAGTTTGGCGATTTATATAATTTGCGAAATTGGCTGACGGAATAATTACTACATTGTACCGTATTTTTAAATTGTTTTCTATTATTTTCAAAAGGAAATAGCAAAAAAAAAAATAATAACTATAGAACAAAATAATTTATATAAATTTTAAAAAGAAATAAAAGTAAATATCCATTTATTATTAAATAAACAGCAATAGCCGGGTTACCATGTCAATCAAAATAATGCCATTTGTGCGACAATTAGGTACCCCGGTGCGTATATGACATCTGTGCCTAATATTTTTCCTTTCGTTTTTTTTTTTTTTCTTGAAAAAGAAGTGAAAGCCATCAATTTAAATGTTTCATTTTTAAATGAAAATTTTGTATTTAATAAAATGATAACGAAATACAAAAAAAGCATTGTTCTTAGCATAGATTTAAAGGAGGCCAAACTTGTCGCCAAATTAATTTAAAATAGTAACCTTTTCTGAATTATGAAAAAAAATATCTGTTATAATTAAAATTTGAGTTGCCATCATTACAAAAAATGTATTTAAAATTAGAAAAAAATTAATATTTCGAAAACTAATTCGAATTTAAAAATTCTAATATCAGTTTTGAGATCTGTGGATCAACACGGATTTTTGGTGTTGATTTCATCGCAAAGTATTCCATATTTTAAGAGAAATCACCGTGAAACAAAATCAGTTGTTTAATCAGCCTATTCAAAGAATCGATACATTTCAGCCGTTTCATAAATTCGTTTCATTAGGATTTTGTATATATAGGGAAGATGTATAAAAATGGGGGAGGCTATCAAAAAAGGGTGCTTAAAGGGGCTTTAAAAGGGCTTTAAAAAATATGTAAAAAATAAAAATATATGCCAGAAAATGAATCAGGTTCCAAAGACACAGAAACACTCAAATATTCGGATTTACCTCAAGTCTAAGAAACTTGCAATGGTGCTAAAAATCTGTTTCGTCACCTTTACTCTAATGGTAAAGAGAAGCATCCAATTACAGTAGACTCCCTCAAAATCCGCAACCCTAAAATCTACAAATGCTTAAAATCCACACATCATCACAGGTGTAAACAATGCAACTTTCAGTTCAGATGTTGAGGCAAAATTGTAGAATTTTTCAGTTTTTTATCATTCCGTATGTATTTTAATATGTAATTCTCGATAATATGACTAAACTCGTGGTTTTTATGAAGGGAGTATAAATTTATTTCTGAAAAAAAATCAAGATATTGCTGATATCACAATCTTTTTACCAAATATATTTATGTATTCAGCAAGCTTTTTTGGTTATTAAAACTGGCTAAACCTGAAATAAAAATACCTTTTTAGGGTTTCGTTCATCTGACGAAACCCTATTCGTCTCGCTCCCCTGTCTGTCTGTCTGTCCGTCACAGAGCCCGTTCTCAGAAACTACACATGTTGGAGATTTGAAATTTTGCATACTTATAGATGACCACCACACATCATACGACAAATCATAAAATTTTGAAAAAGTCATTCATTTAACCCTTTGGGCTCCCACATGTGTATTTAAAACAATTCCTTCTATGTGAACCTCTAATTACATTGGAGGCGTGAAATTTTGCATACTTATAGCTGAATACCTCACATCAAAGGACAAATCATAAAATTTTGAAAAAGTCGTACATTTAACCCTTTGGGCTCCCCCATATGTATTTCAAACAATTCTTTCTATGTGAGCCTCTAATTAGGTTGGAGGCGTGAAATTTTACAAACTTATAGCTGAACACCTCACATCAAACGACAAACTATAAAATTTTGAAAAAGTCTTACATTTAACCCTTTGGGCTCCCACATGTGTATTTTAAACAATTCTTTCTATGTGCGTCCCTAATTAGGTTGCTGGCGTGAAATTTTGCGTACTTATAGATGGACACCTGAGATCAAACAACAAATCATAAAATTTTGAAAAAGTCATACATTTAACCCTTTGGGCTCCCACATGTGTATTTTAAACAATTCTTTCTATGTGAACCTCCAGTTAGATTGGAGGTGTGAAATTTTGCATACTTATAGCTGAATACCTCACATCAAACGACAAATCATAAAATTTTGAAAAAGTCGTACATTTAACCTTTTGGGCTCCCACATGTGTATTTTAAACAATTCTTTCTATGTGAACCTCTAATTAGATTGGAGGCGTGAAATTTTGCATACTTATAGCTGAATACCTCACATCAAACGACAAATCATAAAATTTTCAAAAAGTTGTATATTTAACCCTTTAGGCTCCCACGTGTGTATTCTAAAGAATTCGGTTTAAGTGAGCCCCTAATTAGGTTGCAGGCATGAAATTTTGTGTACTTATAGATGGACACCTCAGATCAAACGACAAATCATAAAATTTTGAAAAAGTCATGCATTTAACCCTTTGGGCTCCCACATGTGTATTTTAAACAATTCTTTCTATGTGAACCTCTAATGACATTGGAGGCGTGAAAATTTGCATACTTATAGCTGAATACCTCACATCAAAGGACAAATCATAAAATCTTGAAAAAGTCGTACATTTAACCCTTTGGGCTCCCACATATGTATTTTAAACAATTCTTTCTAAGTGAGCTCCTAATTAGGTTGGAGGCGTGAAATTTTGCATACTTATAGCTGAGCACCTCGCATCAAACGACAAATCATAAAATTTTCAAAAAGTCGTACATTTAACCCTTTGATCTCCAACATGTGTATTTTAAACAATTCTTTCTAAGTGAGCCGCTAATTAGGTTGGAGGCGTGAAATTCTGCACACTTATAGCTGAGCATCACACATCAAACGGCAAATCATAAAATTTTGAAAAAGTCGTACATTTAAGCTTTTGGGTTCCTACATGTGTATTTTAAACAATTCTTTCTAAGTGACACTCTATTTAGTTTGGAGGCGTGAAATTTTGCATACTAGCTGAACACCATCATGCTACAAATCATAAAAATTTGGAAAAGTCGTACATTTAACCCTTTGGGCTCCCACATGCGTGTTGTAAGCAATTCTTCCTAACTGAGCCCCTTATTAAATTGGAGATTTGAAATTTTGCATGCTTATTATAGCAGAACACCTGAGGCCAGGCGACAAATTATAAAATCTTGAAAAAGTCTTACGTTTAACCCTTTGAGCTACCACATATGTATTTTAAGCAATTCTTTCTAAGAGAGCCCCTAATTAAGTTGGAGACATGAATTTCTGCATACGTATAGGTGAATACCTCAGACCACACGACAAATCATAAAATTTTCAAAAAGTCTTACATTATTTACTCCTCCGTGCTCTAACGTATATTTTAAGCAATTTTTCTAACCTCCGCCCTTTTCACCCGGAGAGCACTTTTCCAACTTTTGCCGACACCCCTTTGACCATTCTTTCATATTATGCACCATAGCCTTACATATTTGAGTTCCACTTTTTACCGCCAGTGCGCCTACTTATCTCGGGTGCTATGTGCCCAATCCCTTTGACTAATATATATACGGATAGTATGTAAAACGGAGTTTCGTTCGGATAGAGATTTGTTTAGAATAGAGTGCGCCCCTGGTTGCGAAATGCGGAACTAACAGATTTTTCAAAAGGATTAAAGTGTTTTGAAATGAATATTAAACGAAACCCTCTGTGCGATCTGTGATCACACTTACCCACTTGTTTTGATTTTGATGTCGATTAATAGGGTACCTTTATGAGGCAAGTTCCATTGAATAATTCAAGGAAAATGTATTTTTAGCAATTTTATCATTTTTTAAATTATCTGACACTTTATCATTTTAGTTTATTACCTTACTTAATTATTTTAATATTGTACTATATTGCAGCCATTCATTCTAATTTTGATTGCATTATTGCATTAAAATGACTGTTTAAAAAATATAAAAAAAAGCAATGACTAGAAATTCGCAAAATTTTAAAATTCACATAACCCCTGGTCCCAAACTGCGCGGATTTAAGGGAGTCTACGGTATTTTACATGAGCTAAAGTAGCACGAACAGGTTCTGAGATAAGCGAGTCTGAGAAACATTTTTCTTAAATATATTAGGTTTTTTTTTTTTCCATTTTATTATATAAAAAGATAATTTTATTAGTATAGGTATATTCAAACAAGTTGGAAATTGCTCGTCAAACGTGGCAAATGAGGTGCGTTCGTACTATAACTAGTTTTATAATTATTTTTTGCACCCCATATTGTACTGAATGTATAATTTTTTGTACTTCATAAAGCGCATAGTCTGATACATCATTAAAATGCACTTCCAATATTTTTTTCCCATTCCCCGTAATGTAACGGAACACTTTTGACTGCCCCTGTAATTAAACTATACATCCGATTTTCCTAAAATTTGAAATAGCTCAACACAATTTTGCAACAATTATATCTTTAAAATTTCAGACCATTCGGAAGGCTGTAATCATTAAAATGCACTTGCAATAATTTTTCCCATTGGCCGTAATGTAAAGAAAAACTTTTGACTGTCTCTGTAATTAAACTATGCATCCGATTTTCCTAAAATTTGAAAGGGCTCGACAAAATTTTGCAACAGTTATATCTTTAAAATTTCAGATCATTCGGAAGGCTCTAATATCATTAAAATCCACTTGCAATAATTTTTCCCATTGGCCGTAATGTAAAGAAAAACTTTTGACTGTCCCTGTAATTAAACTATACACCCGATTTTTCAAAAATTTGAAAGGGCTCGACAAAATTTTGCAACAGTTATATCTTTAAAATTTCAGATCATTCGGAAGGCTCTAATATCATTAAAATGCACTTGCAATAATTTTTCCCATTGGCCGTAATGTAAGGAAAAACTTTTGACTGTCCCTGTAATTAAACTATACATCCGATTTTCCTAAAATTTGAAAGGGCTCGACAAAATTTTGCAACAGTTATATCTTTAAAATTTCAGATCATTCGGAAGGCTGTAATATCATTAAAAGGCACTTGCAATAATTTTTCCCATTGGCCGTAATGTAAAGAAAAACTTTTGACTGTCCCTGTAATTAAACTATACATCCGATTTTCATAAAATTTGAAATGGCTCGACAAAATTTTGCAACAATCATATATTTGAAATTTCAGACCATTCGGTTGGGTAGTTTTTGCTCTGTTACATGCGGACAGACGGACGGACAGACGGACGGACAGACGGACGGACGGACAGACGGACGGACGGACTGAACGACGACTATAGGTGCTACGTATTTATATAATTACGAACGCACCTAAAAATGGGGAGGGGATATGTAAAAAAAGCGGGTATATCTAAAAAAACAAATACAAATACGAGTAAATAAATCATGTTCCATAGACACAGAGACACTCAAATATTCGGACTTATCTCAAGTCTAAGAAACTTTCAAAGGTGCAAAAAACATGTAAAACATTATTAAAAATTTAAAAATCTGTATAAAAAGCTCTCTAGTCTCTAATCATAGTTAAATAAATAACATATGACTTTGCTTTTGATCCAGGCTGAGGTTTTAGAGAAATTTTGTCTAAATATTTGTAGATTTTACACGCAATACATATTTTGTATTTCTTTTAATGATTATTCTTTTATTGATTAAATGAGAATTTATAATATACTTATACTTTTTTATATCTCTTTTTAACCATTTGGAAAATGGTTATTGTTCTCGTCAGAGTAGGAAATTAAAAGCATATCTGAAGGTTTTTATTGGTTTAATCCGCATTTTATTCGTTTTATGATTGGTCTATACAGTAATCTGTATTTCCCTTTACTTTTAACAGAGATGGATACCTTCTGTTGCCACTATGACAAAAAAGTAATTAAAACTACAAAAAAAAAATTAATAACTCATAAATAAATTGAGATACAGCTTTCAAACAAATTGCATTTAAAAGTACATTTTTTTCTCTATCCGACGGTGTAAAAAGTAATATTGTCGGATGTTTAGAAGTTTAAGAATGAAATTTCATTTAAAATTGGTAGTCAGATTTCTTGGAAATCTGACGATGGAAATGCCTTTTCCCGAACAGCCAATGAAATGCTTGGATAATACGTAAGTTTCAGGTGGATAATAACTAATGAAAATGAAAGAAAATTAATAACAATTTCTGCCAAAGAGTTAATTTTAATTTGTAAGATTTTCACGTGCAAAAGAAAAATGGAATATGCCAATTAAAAAAAAAAAAAAAAAAAAAAAAAAAAAAAAAAAAAAAAAAAAAGATAAATAGGACAGGAATGAATACATATAAATATTTCACACCAAATACGAGTCGCAGGCGATTTTTGTCGCTTGGAATTTTTATGTGTAATAACACTATTAATGTTTAATTCATGGCGAACTTAATGAATGATCAACTCCGTGCGATTTTTTATGTCTTAAATTTTAGCCTTCGAAAAAATCATTTTCCAAATGGTCGTTGTAATTTGTTAAATTGCTTTTTTTTTTATTATTATTATTATTTAATTCAACGATATTTATAGTCACATTATCACCTCCCAATTTTCTAATTTGTTTACAAAAACTCCACTGTAAGCAGAGTTCCCTAGATCAGCGGTTCCCAACTTATGCGTCGCGACCCGCTGGTGGGTCGCGGAACAATCGAGGTTTCTCTCAAATACGAGGGTATATCAATAAGTTTTTGTCCTCACATAGAAATAATTGAGTGAAATTTATGAAATTGCTACATTGTGTTAGTTCTTTTTTAGGTGCGTTCGTAATTATATAAATACGTAGCACCTATAGTCGTCGTTCAGTCCGTCCGTTTGTCTGTCCCTCTGTCTGTCCGTCTGTCTGTCCGTCCGCTATAACAGTGCAAAAACTACCCAACCGAATGGTCTGAAATTTTAAATATATAATTGTTGCAAAATTTTATCGAGTCATTTCAGATTTTATGAAAATCAAATGTATAGTTTAATGACAGGGACAATCAAAAGTTTTCTGTTACATTACAGCCAATGGGAAAAAAATTATTGCAAGTGCATTTTAATGATGTTAGTCTTCCGAATGGTCTGAAATTTTAAATATATAATTGTTGCAAAATTTTGTCGAGTCATTTCAAATTTTATGAAAATTGGAATTACAGTTTAACTACAGGGACAGTCAAAAGTTTTCCGTTAAATGACGCCCAATGGGAAAAAAATATTGCAAGTGCATTTTAATGATGTTACAGCCTTTCGAACAGAATGAAATGGATATGCACTTATGAAGTGCACTAAAATATACATTCAGAACAATATGCGGTGCAAAAAATATTTATAAAACTAGTTATAGTAGGAACGCACCTCATTTGTCACGTTTGACGAGCAATTTCCAACTTGTTTATATAGTCACTGTGCACAGTAACACATTTCTGCAAACGGTATTTCAAAGATAGGGGGGGGATGTATTCCACTAGGCGCGATAGTAGACCCAAAGGGGGCCATAGTAGACCCAAAGGGGGGCATTTTTCTAACTTTTACCAACTCCCACATGAGACTTATTGTTGGAAAGGCCTATGACCACTTATTCATGCTATGCACCTACCGAGCCCCTCCCCCCAAATTTGCCCTCCGGAAGGCACTTTTCTAAATTTTCCAGACATCATTCAGGCCCTTCGGTGGGCAAATTTTGGGGGAGGGGCTCGAGAGGTGCTTAGCATGAATAAGTGGCCACAGGCCTTTCCAACAATGTCACATGTGGGGGTCGGCAAAAGTTAGAAATGACACCCTTTGGGTCTACTATCGCGCCTCATGGAATACATCCTCCCCCCCCCCCCTCTACTTGAAATACCGTTTGCAGAAATGTGTTACTGTGCACGGTGACTATATAAAAAAGGACTCATAAAATGCTGCAGTTTCATAAATTTCACTCAATTATTTTTATGTGAGGGCAAAAACTTATTGATACAGTATATATTCTTTTATTTCATCTGTTTTAAAAATATAACAATTTCCACAGCAAATGATTTCTCAATGGAAAAGCCTCAATTTTCCTTCTAGATTAATTAAGAGCAGACTATCCAGAAATATGTAAATCAGCTTTCAGGTCCTTGACGGTGTTCAACACGACATACTTGTGCGAAAGTGAACATGCTTTTGAAAAACAAGTACAGGAACAAATTGCGTGTAGAAAGGCTAAAATGAACATGTTTTAACACTGATATAGAAGCCCTAATCGGTTATTGTAAAGTTGTGTTTTGTTAATAATTAAACGTATTTTTAATTATTTTTGTAGTTTGTGTGTTGCTTTAATTTTTATTCCACTTACACAGGTTGGAATTACCATTTCTTGTTTTCGTAAATAGTGTATCCTTCGTGCGAAAAATTGCCTTCTTCGTACAGGATAGCCGATAGCTAAGGCTAATGTCAGACGAACGTCTATTTGCACGCTTTTTTTCCTTCCTACAGCCTTCCTACACCTTCGCTAGCATGTGTTTCTTTTTCATGTTGAAACAAAAAAAGCGTGCAAATAGACGCCCGTCTGACATTAACCTTATAGAGGTCATACAACAAATTCCATACTGATAAACACCCTTTTATTACGTGGGTCGCGTTTTTTTTCTTTTTTATTTAAAGGTGAATCGCGTACCAATAAAGGTTGGGAACCGCTGTCCTAGATCTTTTCTATTCTTCATCGGTTTCGTCACGTTCAGTCGAATGATGGTGAGCGGCATCCAATTATACGTCTTGTCATGAGCTAAAATTGCACCAACAGCTTCTGCTCAAAGATACGAGTGTATGAAATATTCAAAATTGCAATAAATGTGTAAACATTATTAAAGAGTTAACAAGTCGGAAATTGTACGTCAAACGTGGCAATTGAGGTGTGTTCGTATTATAACTAGTTTTATAAATATTCAGATGTTGGTGCAATAGCTGTTGCACTTTTATGCAAAAATGCGTGAATGCAAAATTTATCACGATTATGTATATTAAATTCAATAATACGGGAATAATATGACTCCATCTTAAATAGGACGTAATCACGCACCATGACAACCCAGTTTTAAGTTTTGATTCGATTTTCATAAAATTTAAAATGATTCGACAAAATTCTGCAAAGATTATATATATTAAATTTCAAACCATTCGGTTGGGGAGTTTTTGAGCTGTTATATGCGGACAAACGGACGGACCAGACAACGACTATAGGTGCTACGTATTTATATATTAAGAACGCACCTAAAAATGTGTGCTCTAATGAAAGCTCTCTAACCTAGTACAGTAAAACCTCTAAATAACGGACACCTCGGGAGCACGGAAACTGTCCGCTGTTCGGAGGTGTCCGCTATTGGGAAAACATAAGAAATTCAAAAATTGCTAAGAAATGCTTAATGTTCCGTTAATTGACTTTTATAGCTCCTAAAACCTTTATTATACGATTAATCCAAAATTATTTTTAAGCAATAAAACTGAAATGAAATTGTGCATACTTTTATCCACTGTTTATTACAGTCTTGAGAAAAAAAAATGTGTTGCAAAAGTTTGCTTTTGCTTGCGATTACATGTAATTTGTTTTTCAATGTGACGTTTTAACTCTGTCAGTAGTTTTAATGCTTCTGAGTCATCTTTTTTTACAACAAATTTGTGTAACTGCTCGCTGTATTTTGGCGCTTCTTGGAAATTCTCGATATTGCAGGAAAGCATCTCCAGTTTCAGTATCTGTTTCATCATCATTAATAGAGTCATCTTTTGTCGAAAATTCTGAAGGAATATAATCGCACACATCAACTGATTCTCCTTCATTAGGTAACTCATCATGAATATTAATCAAATTTTCGGCAGTTTATTCACTCCTGATACATTTCATTAATTCACTTGTTTCGCTTAGTTTTTCATTTTTGTCGGAAATGTGTGCTTTATTTTCTGTCAATATAATACTCGCTTTTCTGAAACATTGTCGTAAGCTTTCCGGTTTTATGTTTTTTACAGCTAAGAAAATCCAAATTATAGCATCGAGAGCATTAACTAATTTTAGGCAGTTCTCAAGTGTATTCGTAAAATCTAACTTTGAAAGAATGTGGCGTAATAAAAGCTTTCTGTACCAGGCTTTACAATTGTGTATTACGCCTTGATCAAGTGGCTGGCATACTGAAGTTGTGTTTGGGGGGAAAAACACAATTTTAACATTTTCGAATTTCAAATGTTGGATGAGAACTTGCATGTCTAAAAACAAGAGAATTTTTATTTGTTGTTTTTTCATACTATTATCAAAGGAAGTTAACCATTCGATCATTAAAGGACTGGTCATCTACGCTTTCTTATTCGCTCTCCACACAATACCAAATTTATTAAATTGAATGTTCTTTGGGAAACACCTGGGTTTCAGAGATTTTCCAATAATAAGAGGGATTTCAAATTCTCCTAACGCATTGCAACATAATGAAACAGTGAGTCGCTCTTTTGACATTTTTCCGCGGATACACTTGCCCTTTTTAAAACACAAAGTCTTATTCGGAAAAATTCTGAAACAGAGTCCGGTTTCATCGGCATTAAAAATGTTACTCTCCTCATAACCTTCACAAACTGATTGCAGTCGTTCATGCCAATCCTCCCTTTCTTTAAGATCTACAGCTTTTGCTTCTGCACATATTGTTTTGAAAGAAATGTTGTGCCGAGATCGGAACTTTTCCAGCCACCCACTCGGAGCCGTAAAATCGTGTAATCCGAGTTCTTTAGCAACTTCTAAAGCCTTTTCCTGAATCAAAGGCCCACTGACAGGAATGTTTTTTGAACGAACTGAAGTAAACCAAATTCAAAATTATAGAATCAATGTCAATGGAATTAGTCTTCCTCAATTTCAGATTTTGCTGTTCTCGTTGGAGTTAGCAATCCGCAAATTTCTTATTTCTTCTTTATTCCGTAAAATCTCTCCCACCTGTGTTTTACCTATTTTAAAACGTTCAGCAATTATCCGTAAACTCAATTTCTCTTTCTCAGACACACGTACAATTTCAAATTTTTCTTTTAAAGTTAATCGTTTTCTTTTTGACGCCATTCTCGAAATAATCACAAACAAGAATCAAACAATAATCGACATTGCAAAATAGTTTTTTCCCTGCTCTTATTGCAATCTTGGCGCCTTTAATTCTCGCTCCCAAAAATTCAGTACGCAATTTCCCAATAAAAAAGTAAATAAAATAGAGTAACTCTTTTCTTTATTTTATAAAAGTGTAAAAATAAATACATAAATTAGGTTTTCAGTGATTATTTTTCTTTTGCTCAGATCGGGGCTAACGTAGAGGGCTCCCGCAGTTGAAAGTCACGTGACAGTCGCGGTCTTAACCAATTACGACGCACAGCTTTTAACAAAGGAATTCTACTACTTTGTTTTAAGTGCTGTAAATACACTTTTTGTTGTGAATAAGTTATTTTAATTTTGTCAAATTGACATTACTTTACTATTTTTAATCAATTTGTAATACGACGAGAGCGTGGATACATCATTATGCTAATCTATCGAATGTAAGTAATCCATTTTACTGTTTTAGTATGATTGATGTCTGATGTATTCATATGATTGTTTGTTTTGTATTCTTTAGGTAAACATAATTTATTTTAAATGAATTAATCTTTACATGCACCATTTATACTAAATGTTTTTCATTTTCAATATAAGCAGGAAAAGAAAAAATCATTAATAACATTCAATAATCATTAATTACATCAATATTATTTGCCTGAACATTAAGCTCGTGATATTACCCTGTGGTGTTTTTACGTTTTGGTTTCATTAAATGATTCATATATTTTTTATGTGTTCATCGAGTGAATGTTATTTTCATTTATTTATTTGCAATTTATTTATTTATTTATTTTTCCTTTCAAGAAGGTTTTCTGTAGATGAGATTTTTGTTTTCTTCAGGGGTAAATAGAAGGATTTTTTATGTTCTGCAACGTTCTGTTAAAATATTAAATTTTGTAACAAAAGATGAAATCTAAATTAAGTATTTATTAACGCTAAATTATATAAATCCTCCTGGTAAAGCTTTCTTTCTAGTGAATTTGTTTAGTTTACAAGCACATTGCCGATAACTTTTATTTTTGCAATAAAGTAGTTCGTAGCTCGGTAAAATTGTAATCTAGAAGATCTAGCAAATATTTTAGTAGATAATAATATACGATTCTGGTGTAATTTTCCCAATAACTTAAAATTTTTCTACAGCTGTAAAATGTTTATGTGATAAAAAATCATTCTTAAGTAGTCTATGGTGTGTTTACAATGATTTCTAGTTGACAATTAGCTCAGTTTTTTTTTTTTCACTTTTGATAACTTATACCTATAGTTACAAATTATTTTACTTAATATACATAAAATTATGTCAGTGTTTTGAATTTTTTTTATAAGATATGAGAATCATAATTCTACGGCTTGGGAAAAAAATTTCGGTGCGAGAATATTAATTTTTAGATATTCTTGTGTGCTAAAATTGTTTTACTTCCGTTTTTAATTATTATGCTGAAAAATAAATATCGAGCACATTTTTTAAATATATAGTTTTGTATTAAAGTTTTTAAAATTTTATATAATAAATAAAATATGTATCTGACGATCATGTATAATTTTCGTGCATAAATATTAATATTTAGTGTATAAAGATCCTGTTTGGGGGAAAAAAAAACCTCTTATTTTCTCTTTTCTTTCAACGATCATGTTTTTTTTCAATAACTTAAAAGTGTACTACATCTTCGAAATTTTTATTATTTTTCTGTAATTTAAAATGTTTATATCTTTGAAATTGTTTAAATAATTATTAAGTAGTCGTGTTTAATTTTGCGGTATTTACAATGTTTATTTATAGGATTAAAATGTCCAGTCGATTGTTTCCCCATTTTTGACTACATTATTATCTCCTTACAAATTATTTTGTTTGATATACTTAAAATGATGCTAGGGATTGAACTTTTTATGAGATTTTACAACCATACTTTTACTGCTTGAGAAATCTTCTGGTTAAAAGATTCTAATTTTTAGATGTTTATAGTGTGCTAAAATTGTTTTATTTTGGTCTTTAACTCTTATGCCCAGAAGTAAGTATTTGAACACATGAAATTATTTTTAAGTACTACTTATTTTTATACCAAAGCTGTTTAGATTATACATTAAATTGAATATGTGTATGATGACCGTGAATAATTTTCGTGCACACATATTGATATTTAAAGTATAAAATGCTCATTTGAAAAAAAAAAAATCTCACTTTTTATCTGTTTTTGACAATTGCATTTTTTAATAACATAAATTTGTGTTAAAGCTTTGAAATTTTTATATGTTAAATAAATCTTTCTTAAATAGTCAGTCTTCAATTTACGTTTATTTACAATAATTATTTCTAGAGTATAAAAAGCTGAGTTGAGTTTTTTACTTTTGACAACATTATGTCTGTTTATAAATTATTTTATTCGATATTCTTAAAATGATGCCAGTGGTTTCGAATGTTTGTAAGATTTTACAATTATAATTCAGGGGTCTCCTGGAAAAATTTTTCGTTCTTTTTTAATTTTTAGGTATTTTGTGTGTGAAAATTGATTTATTTTTGTTTTTAACTATTCGACACAGAAGTAAATATTAAACACATTTAATAAGTTTTAAATACTTATTTTTAGACTAAAGTTTTCAAAATTTTAAATAATTTAGAAGAATTTTTTTTTCAAAATTTTAATCTTTTTACAAAAAGATTAAGTAAAATATGTTTTTGATGACCATGTTCATGCGGGTATATTAATATTTAGTAAATAAAGATCCTGTTTGAAAAAAAAATCTCACTTATTTTTCTCTTTTCATTCGACAATCATTTTCTTTCTTTTTTTTTTTCAATAACTTAAAATTGTGTTACAGCTTTGAAATTGTATGTGTTAATTAAATCATTCTTAAGTAGGTTTGTGAATTTGGCCTGTCTAAAATAATTATTTCTATGCCATAAAAAGCTCAGTTGATTCTTTTTCACTTTTTCCAACATTATAGCTGTTTACAAATGATTTTATTTAATAAACTTAAATTTATGCTAGTGTTTTGGAATTTTTATAAGATGATTGATATCATGATTGCCGCTGCTTGATAAAATAACGAATTTTATTGAATTACAGAATGGTTTTGATGAGATAGTAATTTAAAGCCGGGAGAATAATCTATTTTGTCAATTGATTTGCGTAGCTCAGCTGAGACCGGGAACGTCACGTGACTGCTCTAAATTGGAGAAGCGCGGTAGCCCGTCTTTTTCGTTAGCCCCGTGCTCAGATTATATGACGTCATGTGACGTTTCTGATTTCTCTCTTCTATGTTATGCAATGATGCAATCCAGTTAATTACTTTTTGAATTTTATGAACGAGACCTACTAAAATGAATTTTTTTTCTTTGTTTCTTGACACAGTATAAGATTATCCAAAACATTGTTTGAATCCGAAAAATAGAGGCTTTTTACTTTTTTTTTTTTTCATTTTTTTCTCGTTAAATTTTTTTTTTTTTCATCCTTTGTCGCCAAAATTACTGTCCGCTATCCGCAATGTCCGTTATTCAGAGGTTAAACATACAAAAAACTAGGTTTTGGGAGTGGGGATTGGAAAACTGTCCGTTAAATAGAGGTGTCCGCTATTCGGGAGTGTCCGTTATGGAGGTTTTACTTATTTGTTTTTTATTGCGATGCATGCCTATATTTTAGAAAGATTTTGTAAAGATATTTATCGATGTAACATGCATACCTATTTTGTATTTTAATTAAGGGGACTCGGTACTAGGGTTGCCAGGTCTATTCCCACAAAACTGCGATGGAAGGAGCAAGAAAAAGCGAATCAACCATTCTATATCAGGACATTCTTTAAACATTTTTTTATCCATTCTATATCCGGACATAAAATTACAGAATCCAATGAAAAGGAAACCTGTCTATAACGGAATCCTGATTTAAACGTAACAATCTTATACGCTCTCGAGAAAAATAGCGCCATGCAAACCTACCTGCTACTACGACAACCTGTCTAAAACGGAGTTTTTCTCTGATCATTTGAATTTTTTTCTCAGGAGGTTTAGTATCTATCTATCTATATTATAAAGGACATACGCATCTGTGCGTAACGGTGACGCCATTTTGTGAATGGCAACAGCAGTCGATCAAATTTCGCTTTTATTGCAATTTTTTTAATTTTTTAAAATTCTAAGAATCGCACATTTTCAGTTTTTACACCGTCGAATAGGGAAAAAAATGTACTTTCAAATGTAATTTGTTTGAAAGCTATATCGCAGTTTGTTTGAAAACTGTATCGGCATTTACTCAATTCTTATTGTTTTGCAAATAATTTTCAAGCATGGTATATATATATATATATATATATATATATATATATATATATTAATTAAATCTATCTCTATCGCGTGCAGATTATTTTGAAATATTAATCCGTTTCGACTTAAGTTATTATAAATATTTCATAATTTGTTTCCAGTTTATATTCTATAACGAAATTAAAACATCCATTAATCAATAAGTAAAACAATAAAATATAAATAAAGCACAAATTTAAGGCATGTAATCGAATTTCGTGCTTTTAAACTACTGAAATGAACCGAATCAAAAAGGCTAATTGTAAATAGCAATATTTGGCTATTTCTTCGGTTGTTAAATCCTGACGGGAGACCAATAAGAAAATATCGCTCTTAATATATTTCAAAACTTTATTTGAACGCATTATTGCTGTTTTTCATATAAATATGATTTTGAGTGTTGTTAATCGGCATTCTAAAAAATATATTAAATGTAAGAAATCTATTAGAATTATCAATCAAAAAAAAAAAAAAAAACCGGAGCAGTAGTTCCGTGCGAGACTTTCTCACCGCAATCATTGCGATTATTTGTTAGTACGATTTTTTATTAACTGCAATTTTTCTTATCAGACAACACTTTTTAACTACATATACATATACTACATCAAAAGCCTCTTGCAGAACCTATCAGCAAATACCTCATTCATCGCTGTGTTTTTAGTATGTGCAACGGAAAAAATAATATTGATATCAGAAATAATATACATAATGAATTTCACCTATATTCTGTTACCCGGAACCCCGGTTTTATCCTTTACACTGTAAAAAAAAAAAAAAAAAAAAAAAAAAAATCTGACAATCGAGGAGCCAGTATATTTCCGTATTTTAACGGAAATTTTCCCCGTAAATTCCAGAAAAAAATTCCGTATTTTTTTCCATATTTCCGTATTTAAAAAATTCCACCTCAAAGACAAAATATAATATTTTTTCAAGAGCAACTTAAGTATTTATGAATTTGACACTTTGCTTTTCAAGGACACGTTTACATCAAGGTCAGAAAATCACAATTTAATTCAAACAACACTTACCATCACGGGATTCGAGCCAGGAAACTGTCCTTTTCCAGACTAGTGCCTTTAACGATTATACCACAAAGACAAACTACAATATCGGTACTTATTTCAGATGTCTTTTATAAAGCAAAGACTAACATGATAAACAAGGAATTTATTTTCGTAGAGATATTTTTTTATTCAATTGAGTATACAATTCTGAATATTTTACACATTTTCCCCCTATAATTTTGAATATTTAGCTTGTTAGTTTCATGCTTTATAAAAGATAAATTTTACTCTTTAAAATATTACAGGTATGAAAGAATGTATTAAGAGTAATAACTGCTTCTTTTTTGCAAGATTTAAAAAAAAAAAAAATTAAACATGTACTTTTTCAAATTTTCCAAATTATTTGTCTGATGATACACTGTAAACTCAAAAAAAGCTAATTACTACATGGTATTAAAATAAATTTCCTTTATTGCTTATTAAACTTGGATAAATGTCAATTTTATAATTATTTCATTATTATATTTCAGATATGTTTTAAATTTTATGTGCGAATCTGTTAAAGTGAATAGGTTAAAAAATATTAAAATTAAAAATAGTTTTTTTTTTCTTTTAAAATATCCGAACAGAAACTTAAATAATATATTAATAGATTGCTATAAATAAGTCAAACATTATTTTAAAATCATAATGAAAAATAAAATGTAACATTTCCTTTTTAACGGTCTCAAACTTAAGATATGAATAAGATTTCAATTTTTTTAAATATCGTAAAAATACGTTAACTTTATATATATATATATATATAGGGTCAATCCATTTCAAGTTGTCCAGCACTGGTTGCTCGACCATTTTTAAAAAATCTGAAATTTTTGTACAACAACCCTAACATGATGGAAGTTCAAAATGACTATTATTTTAATTTTATTAATTTTTGTTTGTGCATGGCGGCCATCTTTGTTTCATCGTCTGCAGCAATTTTCTCACAAGAAGGGTTTACGGAACATAGGCGTAACCAGCCTTTTGAACGGGGGGGTGCCCAGACTTTTTAACCTGAACATGTTGAATACAAACAATATCTTATATAATAAAACCTGCTAAAACGAATGCAATAAAACCGATCGAATTTCCGTTTTAGACAGTTTTCCATCTTAGAAGGTATAATTCTGTGGTATTTCTTTTAAAAAGGGCTCAAACGCAATTTTTGTTTGCGTGAGGAGGGTTGAGAAGGGGTTCAAAACATTAAAACTAAATCTAATGGTAAAAAAAAAAAAAAAGATATGTAAATGTCCTTGCAGCAGTGATATAAGACAGTGACTAAGTGTGGTCACAACTGTAAAACCTTTTGGCACCCTAACTTCTTATAAAGATTAAAAAAGGCCTTTAATCATGCTGGAAACTTCTATAGTCACAGGGGAACACTGCATGAGATCTAAAATTATCTCAGTCAAAGTCTTTTAGATGAAATTTTGCCGGATGATAAATCTCAGATAAT
Organism: Maratus speciosus; assembly: GCA_963932465.1. Taxonomy (NCBI): domain Eukaryota; kingdom Metazoa; phylum Arthropoda; class Arachnida; order Araneae; family Salticidae; genus Maratus; species Maratus speciosus. Next base: position 87,898,149 of record OZ010786.1, on the reverse strand, counting down.
ACATGCGGTACATCAGTACATGCACACGAAATCTTTTCAGAATATAACTCCATGACTTCTTAGGGATCACCGGAGGGACCCAAGAAATTTTGGAGGAAAGTCTATATAAATAATTATTATAATATTATAAATAATTATAATATTCATTAATAGCGCAATTTCCTGCTTATAATCCGCGGCTCCAACAATCATGTTTCGACCCAGAAATTTTATTTCATTATTTAAGTTAAATATTTATCGCGATTTAATATGTTACGTTTTATGAAACAAGATTTCTGGGTCTGAACCTAATTGTTTGATCCACAGATTATAGGCCGGAAATTACGGTAATTCAGGTTTTTACCTCATAGTGTGTCGAATATATTAGGTAAAGCAGGTCATGATAATATACACTAAATTTTATCAAGATGATAAAAATTATACTATCATGATGCGACTGTAATAATAAAGATAGGCGCTTGTCTGTCTCTGTGTGTGTGTATATAGAATAATCTTCATGTTATCCATGAAATTTCACGTTATCACAATTCAAGATATTTTTATTGGGAGAGCATAGTTGTAGAATTTACGATTCGTTTTAAATCATATTTGGGAGAGCTTATTAGATGAAAAACTTCACGATTCATGTAAAATCACATTAAAATAATTAAGCATATTTCACAAGAAAGTGGCGCATGTGTTGTTCAGTATAAGTAATCACAGGAAGATTAAAAACTTTGATTATTCTATTTACACTTATAAATATTTACAGTATTTACAATGAAAACATTTGGATAATATTTGTTAAATAAATTCCACATTGGGAATCCAAGATGATCATATTAAAATTTCAGCAATTATGCTCTTCTAAAAGAAGCCCAGAAAATAGCATGATTTAATATTCGAAAATAAATTTTCCTTTTCAAAATTAAACATCATTTCTTCTAATAGAAGACCACGAAAAAACCTATACGCAGCTTATTACCTGCTGCGTTCAAGATTCACATTCACAAAAACTAAACTAAAAAAAAAAAAAAGTAAAAAATGTTTTCAAATATCAATTCTCTCGAAGGTCACGTGATCCTTCGCGGCGCCTAAGCAGGCTGGCTGACTGCTCCAGAGAGGGTTGCAAAATATCCCACAAACTCCCCCCCGATGAACAAGGGTTCATCAAAATGGGGATTCAAATAATTAAAGTAGAAATAAAAATTATTCTAAAAAATCATCAGTTACATAAATACAATACAAAATCAAAATATATACTTACATACTGGACTTCAATAAAATAAAACAATTTAAAAAATTTGAGAACAAGTTTCTGCTACTAAAAATAGAAAGAACAGTTTAAATCTATACAACTTTTTCTAGAATATTCAATACAAAAAAAATTAAACTAAAAATTAGAAATATTATCAAACAAGAAACATTTTTTTTTAAGTGAAAAAAAAAAAAATTTTTTTTTTTTAAAGTCAATAAACAAAAGAGTTCAAGATTTTTTTTAAAAAAGTCAAATGTCAATGAGAGTTTTTGAGTCTCTAATAATATCAAAGTTTTTTTTTTTTTTTTAGTTTGTGAGTTCAAGATTGTACAATAGATTTATAGGTCTTTTAATGGTGGGATTATTTGTCTTCAGTTCATAAGACCCTGGTTTTTTAAATCTCTGTCCACAAATACTCAACTTCGAGAAAGTTCGTGATACATGTTCATATGCATAAGAATCACATCATATATTTCAAAGTCAGAAGTATTATTCTGGTCCGTGTAGTGAGCAGATTGTAAGTTGAGAAGGCACTTATTTTTCAAGCGCTTCCAAAAATGATTCAGAAGAGTCTCGCGCAAACGGAAGCGTTTCACTAAGGATTCCTTGGTTGCAGGTAAACGCAAGATATGCTTTAGAGTTGCTATAACTAGTTGACCAGGGCGAACGCTAAATTTCTTGGAGAGTGCACGTTTGTTCAGGACTGATTTTATGCACTGTCTGGATCTTAAAATCCAAAACTTTTCACGAGTTTTTACCAATGTACTGGACACTCTTGAATGAAAAACTTTTTCATGTGCATCTTTCATGATTATTTCAGTAAGTTTGTGTTTTGCAGGAATCACAACTGGATGTTTTTCATAAAATGAGGAATCAGACTTTTGTAACCGTCCTCGTACCAACAGCAAACCTTCATCTGACAACATAGGATTTAACTGTAGAAGATTTGATTCTTTAGGGATACTCTTGTTACATTTCAAGCTTTTAATAACTTCAGGGAAACTTTCTTCTTGCACTAGTTTTAACCAAAAATTTTCAGCATGTAACATTTCCTCAGCTGATAATTCTGAAAATTTTCTTTTCTCTACCTTTAATTTTACATTAGAAATAAATATAAACACCCAAGCAGTTACTCGATACAATTTCTTTAGGGAGCTATACTTTTCAAGATTAAAAATAGGAATTTCATCAGCTTTATTTGTTTGAACTACACAAGAAATGGTTGCTGATTTTCGAGACTTCTCTTTAGAAACATTAGGTAATTGTGTAGCGATAATTTTAACGCTAGGCCCCTGATCTTCGGGCGAGGAAAGAAATTCAGGAACATACACATTAGGGTTAGCACCAGGAAAAATATGCAACTGGAGATGCTCCTTTTCCATGATCAGGTTGCTAAAATACTGCCAGGGAATTTTCAAGTGAGCGAGAGCCGGGATTTCTGAAAGCCAATTTTGCCAATCATTTTCTAGTTCACCAGAAACAAAAGAAGCAATAAATCCGGCTGAATCAAAGAACATAGTTGCAATTTTCAAAACATTGCGTTTAATAGAAGAATCATTATTTAATTTTTCTAACAAGGGTCGTAATTCTAGTCCTAATTTATCTTCTGTATTGTTCCAGATCAGTTCTAAAATTTTCAAGAAAGTATTTGGGGGTTCAGAACACGAAACAGGAATGTTTTCATCATCTAAAACATTAGAATTTAAATTAGGTTAAAATAATGCTATAAAAAGTGATAGAATATCTTTAATAAGATTTACGATCGTTTCATCGCACAATCGGCGACATTTTCAAAATCAATCATAATAGAAAATATTTTCACATTACTTAAAAACAATAATATAGTAAACAATGTCACGAGACATGAAGCATAATGAAAATATTGCAACCATAAAATAAAATAAAAATTAAATTAGCTATTTGCGAGCGTGGATTAATTTTCACATAATTTAAAAACAACAAGGTAAACAATGTCACGAGACATCAAGCATACTGAAAAACATTGCAAAACATAAAATAAAATAAAATTAACTTGGCTATTTGCGAGTGTGGATTAATTTTTACTATTGTTTCTACAATTACTTAGTATCTCTTTCCAAATTCTAGGTAAATCAAGGGACACAGAATCATTGCAAATATTTTCGTTGCGTAAAAATATTTCTATTGATTCTCGGACTATGGATGGAAAATAAAATCTTGATGGATAAGTTAACTTGCTATTTTTAAATTCAATCTGTAAAGGTTCTTCGCTGCATAATCTGGCCAAAGCTGTGGTTCTTCTATTGTATTTGATGTCTGCTATATGTTCTTTGATTCTAGTTTTAAGTTTTCTGCTTGTCATACCTATATAAAACTGCTTTGTTCCATCTTCTTTGGTGAAAGGTATTTCGTATACTCCTGCTAATTGGTTGGACTCAATTTGATCTATTTTCTTGCATACTATATTTTTTTATTTTCATGGATGGTTTTGCGACTAGGAAGATATTGAATTTATTGAGTTTATATTTTAAGCGTTCGAAGAAACCAGGAAAATATTGTAAAGTGGATAACGTGGAATTTTGTGGCTTGAAATTTCTTTTCTTTTTGTTCTTCAAGCTCTTAATTAATTTTTCTATGGTGCTTTCTTTGTATCCATTGTTTCTTGCAATATCATATATTTTATTTATTTCGTTATTTAAATGTTCAGGGGTACAAACTGTGAAAGCTCTCTGAATAGAATGTCTAAATGCAGAAACTTTGTATGAAAAAGGTGCTTGCGCATTATTAGGGATAATGGATTGACTGGCTATGGGCTTTCTGTACACAGTGCGCTTTATTCCTTGGTGCGTCTTGATTAATAATACGTCTAAATACGGTAGCGTACCATTTTCTTCTATTTCCAATGTAAATTTAATTTTAGAATCAAGATTATTAATCTGGTTCAGAAAGTTATTGAGCAAGGTTTCTTCATGTTGCCATACGATGAAAATATCGTCTACGTATCTGATCCATGCATGGGGGGTATAATCCAAATTGTATATATCCATTTCAAGAGGTCGTAATATGAATTCAGCTAATAGTCCTGATATAGGAGAACCCATTGGAGCTCCGTTATTCTGTTTGTATATTTTTCCGTCGAAAGTGAAGTAATTATTATTAACTATGAGATTAAGAGCACTCTTTAGAGTAATTTTCATATTTTCGTTAATACTCTCCATGTGGTCGATGCAGTTATTTATATTAGTAACGGCTTTTTGGGTATCAATAGATGGGTATAATTGAATTTATTTGAATAACATTAATTTACCTCAGAATTATTTAATTGCCAGTCTAGATGTAGTGTGTAGTCTCTTTATACCCATCTATTGATACCCAAAAAGCCGTTACTAATATAAATAACTGCATCGACCACATGGAGAGTATTAACGAAAATATGAAAATTACTCTAAAGAGTGCTCTTAATCTCATAGTTAATAATAATTACTTCACTTTCGACGGAAAAATATACAAACAGAATAACGGAGCTCCAATGGGTTCTCCTATATCAGGACTATTAGCTGAATTCATATTACGACCTCTTGAAATGGATATATACAATTTGGATTATACCCCCCATGTATGGATCAGATACGTAGACGATATTTTCATCGTATGGCAACATGAAGAAACCTTGCTCAATAACTTTCTGAACCAGATTAATAATCTTGATTCTAAAATTAAATTTACATTGGAAATAGAAGAAAATGGTACGCTACCGTATTTAGACGTATTATTAATCAAGACGCACCAAGGAATAAAGCGCACTGTGTACAGAAAGCCCATAGCCAGTCAATCCATTATCCCTAATAATGCGCAAGCACCTTTTTCATACAAAGTTTCTGCATTTAGACATTCTATTCAGAGAGCTTTCACAGTTTGTACCCCTGAACATTTAAATAACGAAATAAATAAAATATATGATATTGCAAGAAACAATGGATACAAAGAAAGCACCATAGAAAAATTAATTAAGAGCTTGAAGAACAAAAAGAAAAGAAATTTCAAGCCACAAAATTCCACGTTATCCACTTTACAATATTTTCCTGGTTTCTTCGAACGCTTAAAATATAAACTCAATAAATTCAATATCTTCCTAGTCGCAAAACCATCCATGAAAATAAAAAATATAGTATGCAAGAAAATAGATCAAATTGAGTCCAACCAATTAGCAGGAGTATACGAAATACCTTTCACCAAAGAAGATGGAACAAAGCAGTTTTATATAGGTATGACAAGCAGAAAACTTAAAACTAGAATCAAAGAACATATAGCAGACATCAAATACAATAGAAGAACCACAGCTTTGGCCAGATTATGCAGCGAAGAACCTTTACAGATTGAATTTAAAAATAGCAAGTTAACTTATCCATCAAGATTTTATTTTCCATCCATAGTCCGAGAATCAATAGAAATATTTTTACGCAACGAAAATATTTGCAATGATTCTGTGTCCCTTGATTTACCTAGAAGTTGGAAAGAGATACTAAGTAATTGTAGAAACAATAGTAAAAATTAATCCACACTCGCAAATAGCCAAGTTAATTTTATTTTATTTTATGTTTTGCAATGTTTTTCAGTATGCTTGATGTCTCGTGACATTGTTTACCTTGTTGTTTTTAAATTATGTGAAAATTAATCCACGCTCGCAAATAGCTAATTTAATTTTAATTTTATTTTATGGTTGCAATATTTTCATTATGCTTCATGTCTCGGGACATTGTTTACTATATTATTGTTTTTAAGTAATGTGAAAATATTTTCTATTATGATTGATTTTGAAAATGTCGCCGATTGTGCGATGAAACGATCGTAAATCTTAATAAAGATATTCTATCACTTTTTATAGCATTATTTTAACCTAATTTGTTTATAAGTGATTATTATACATGTTTTTATTAGAATTTAAGTTAGGGCCGTGATTCAAACATTCGTTTAATGATAGAGAATCACTATATTTGGAAGAAGCATCATAGACTATGCGCATTTTTGTTGTAGTTTTATCGTCACGGATAACAGGTCTGTGTGGCATGTAATAGAAATTATTAGAATGTTTCTCGGTGCACAATTCTATTACACCATCATTAAACTGCTCTAGCAAAATGGAGTTATATTCCTTAAATAAAGAATCGTTTTTCAAGAATTTGTTTTCTAAACTAGAAAACCGCTTCTTTGCTACTTCAAGGTTATTTCTAAGCAATTCACGAGAATTTTTCCACAATAATTTTGTTTCATAACGCCCATTTACGAATTTTAAATTTTCTTTAAATTCTTTTATTACCTCATGATCGGTAATGTTCTTTTCATTGCTTTCAGCAATGCCAATTGATTCAAGATCCCAAAATGCTTTCAGCTGAGTATTCATATTTTCAACTGAAACACGCAAACAAGCTACTTTTTTTTATTCGACTCTATCTGCCCTTGCACCGTATGGCCGAAAATAGTTTCTGCAACGTATAATTCTTTTGTCAATTTTCCCTCGATTCCCTTTAATATTTTCCACAAAAAGTCAGACCCTAGCAAAATATTTATTTCCTGTTCAAGACCTGTACCAGCAGACTTAAAGACTCTTGTTCTCATTATGTCTAGAAGTTCTGGTTCTAGGGTTTTCACAGAAGCTCCAGTTATATTATCAACCACAAGAGCTTCGATATTTATCGAGTTAATAGGTTGCACAACACTGGATAATTCTAGAGCAATTACTTCATAACAAGATTCATAAGGGCGTCTCCGCCCAAAAGGATAAACTAATAAATTTTCTCTTCGCAATGGCTTCAATTTTAATTTTTGTACTAGCGATCTCTTCACGAAGCATTTTTCTGAACCACTATAACATAAAACGCGAGCCAACAAGCATTCCTTACCAGCAGACACAGAAACTGTACAAGTCTGCAATAATGTAGATTTATTTTGTTTATATTTTTGTTCCGACATCATAGATACAATTGCACCTTTCATTTCTTTTTCAGGATTTTCTTTTGCTGTTTCTTTAAAACAAAACAATTGACTATGGGTATTGTTACCACATTTGGAACAAGGATTAATTTTTGTTCTACAATTTGCAGATAAATGCGACCTATAACAGCATCTGTAACAGCGACCTTCTTTCTTTAATTTATATCGTGTTTGTTCATCAGTGAATTCTGAACAATTTAGTCCTACATGATCAGAAGGCTTGCAAAATATACAAAACTGTTTTGTAGATGTATTTAAAGCAGCAGCGGAAGGTATATTTTTCTTTTGAGGAAAATTTTGATATTTACTTGAAGGATTTTCATATTTGGTTTTAAAATTTTCATAAGCCTTGCTTTGGGAATTATTTACTAAATTAGTAGCTTCCCGGCATCTTAGTTCCGTTTTAATAAAATTTATTAAATCGGTGACTTCACAGTCCTTATCGGGATCACGTTTTCGATGGAAATCTAGTATCAAATTTTCTGGTAATAACCTTAATAAAATGGGTAGTAATAAATGGCCGTAAGAGCCTGATGTTACTCCTAACACATCAAGATTTCTCATACACGTTTCAATATTATCATACAACTTTCTTAAAGAAGTAACATTGTTAGTGGATTTCACTGGTTCAAGATTTAGAATTTTATTCATGTAACAGTTTATGATATTTTCCCACTTACCATACCTCTCTTCTAACAATTTTAAACAAGTAGAATAATTTTGATCTGTCAGTTCAGAACCAGATACAATATTATATGCAGGACCAGACAACAAGGATATGAGATATTGGAATTTTTCAATTTTTGATAACGATTCGTTTGAATCTATCGCACTAGTAAATAAATTAAAAAATTCTAAGAACTGGCTTGCATCACCAGAAAATTTATCTGTGTTAAGTTTAGGAAGCTTCACTGCCGAAATTGGTTTACTACCGATTTTTGAACCGTTACTTGTATCTAGTAAAACTTTTGGTTCAGTTTCGATTTTACATTTTTTAAGCCTCATCTTAATTTTAAATTTCAAACTTGATATTTTTTCAGAATATTCTTCTACCGATTTTAGCTCTTTTTCATATTCAGTTTTTTCCTGAATTAGCTCATCTATTTCAGAATCTAATTCCTTAAGTAGAGCTTCCTTTTCATTTACGAGCTCTAATGATTCCATTAATGAGTCGCAATCAGTCTTATCAATATCAACAGATAATAATGTATTACATTTTGTGATTAATTTTGTAACTGCTGTGCGAACGGTAGCGCTTTTACTTTTAAGCTTATCAGGCTTATCCATGTTTAAAATTAAATTCAATTTTCAAAATAAATTATCATGCAAAATGTATATTTTCAAGAAATCAACAGTCATGCAGAATAATAAAGGTATTTCTTACCTTTTTTCCCGGTTGTTGAGGCACCAAAAAAATAAAGAATAATCTTCATGTATTCCACGAAATTTCACGTTATCACAATTCAAGATATTTTTATTGGGAGAGCATAGTTGTAGAATTTACGATTCGTTTTAAATCATATTTGGGAGAGCTTATTAGATGAAAAACTTCACGATTCATGTAAAATCACATTAAAATAATTAAGCATATTTCACAAGAAAGTGGCGCATGTGTTGTTCAGTATACGTAATCACAGGAAGATTAACCCCTTCGCGACGGAAGCCTTTTACGAAATGTTTATTAATTTGCTACCGGTTTTAAAAAACAGAAGTTTGTGCCTATTCAAATCGGGAAAATGCTCGGTTTAAATAAGGCAAATTTTACAGTAAAATTTTACTGGTGAGGATAAACGAGGATCCTTAGGCCTATTTCCGACACGTATACGTGTCGCTCGTCCCCAAGGGGATAACAACTTTGATTATTCCATTTACACTTATAAATATTTACAGTATTTACAATGAAAACATTTGGATAATATTTGTTAAATAAATTCCACATTGGGAATCCAAGATGATCATATTAAAATTTCAGCAATTATGCTCTTCTAAAAGAAGCCCAGAAAATAGCATGATTTAATATTCGAAAATAAATTTTCCTTTTCAAAATTAAACATCATTTCTTCTAATAGAAGACCACGAAAAAACCTATACGCAGCTTATTACCTGCTGCGTTCAAGATTCACATTCACAAAAACTAAACTAAAAAAAACAAAAAGTAACAAGTTGGAAATTGCTCGTCAAACGTGGCAAATGAGGTGCGTTCGTACTATAACTAGTTTTATAATTATTTTTTGCACCCCATATTGTACTGAATGTATAATTTTTTGCACTTCATAAAGCGCATAGTCTGATTCATCATTAAAATGCACTTCCAATATTTTTTTCCCATTTCCCGTAATGTAACGGAACACTTTTGACTGTCCCTGTAATTAAACTATACATCCGATTTTCCTAAAATTTGAAATAGCACAACAAAATTTTGCAACAATTATATCTTTAAAATTTCAGACCATTCGGAAGGCTGTAATATCATTAAAATGCACTTGCAATAATTTTTCCCATTGGCCGTAATGTAAAGAAAAACTTTTGACTGTCCCTGTAATTAAACTATGCATCCGATTTTCCTAAAATTTGAAAGGGCTCGACAAAATTTTGCAACAGTTATATCTTTAAAATTTCAGATCATTCGGAAGGCTCTAATATCATTAAAATCCACTTGCAATAATTTTTCCCATTGGCCGTAATGTAAAGAAAAACTTTTGACTATCCCTGTAATTAAACTATACATCCGATTTTTCTAAAATTTGAAAGGGCTCGACAAAATTTTGCAACAGTTATATCTTTAAAATTTCAGATCATTCGGAAGGCTCTCATATCATTAAAATGCACTTGCAATAATTTTTCCCATTGGCCGTAATGTAAAGAAAAACTTTTGACTGTCCCTGTAATTAAACTATACATCCGATTTTCATAAAATTTGAAATGGCTCGACAAAATTTTTCAGCAATCATATATTTGAAATTTCAGACCATTCGGTTGGGTAGTTTTTGCTCTGTTACATGCGGACAGACGGACGGACAGACAGACGGACAGACGGACGGACAGACGGACAGACGGACGGACTGAACGACGACTATAGGTGCTACGTATTTATATAAATACGAACGCACCTAAAAAATGTTTTCAAATATCAATTCTCTCGAAGGTCACGTGATCCTTCGCGGCGCCTAAGCAGGCTGGCTGACTGCTCCAGAGAGGGTTGCAAAATATTCCACAGTGTACGTGCGCGCGCGTTGAGCTCTGAAAAAACAATGCAGCCTGCACCCGTAAGATTTGACAGGACCTGTATGCCTGAACTCATGCATATGGAAGACAATTTCTGGAATTTTTCAATTAATTTTTTATGCGAATTTTTTCGCATTTTGCGGCAATATTTTCAAATAAGTAAAAAATAATCCGATTTCAATATTTTACCCAGTAAACTTTGTCTTCTTTTCAATAAAGTGTTTTCGAGATTCTTACAGCGATTTTTCAATTTTTAACAATTTTTTAATGTTATCTTTAGATGGGTTTTTTTTTTCGCATTTCGCAGTAATTTTTTTTTTTTTTTTTTTTTTTTTGACATTCCTAAAACGAATCCGGTTTAAATCTTTTACCCAATTAGTTAATTTCGTTCCCTGTGGTTTTTTAATCTTTTCCGAATTTTTAATGCGCTTTCTAGCGGGGGATTTCGTGCTTTGAGGCGATTTTTTGACATTTTTTGAAACAGAAAAAACTCTCTGGCAATTTTTGCGATTGCCGTGATTAAATTCGAATTCGAATAATGTCAAATCAGCTCTTATAAGAAAGCAGAAAATTTATTTTTGTTCGAAATAAAAAACGCAATAATTCAAGATTCGTTTGTTTCAAGACAGAAGAGGTCGTAGCTTGCTCGGGAGTACGTTGACGAAGGCAGTCCCCACCCCCACCCCAATCCTAGATTTGCTTAATTCTATGTTCGTTTAAAAAAAAACCAACCACTTCTCTAGTAATGAAGTTTTCTTTCACGGACAAGGTTTGAAATAACGCGCGGGATCGCGCGATTTGTACACAGAAAAGGAAAGTCTCTCATAATAAAAAATGCTGTGCAGTATTTCCCCCTTCAAATTCTTTCACAGACCTGTGATTCTTCAGTGAGTATTTAAAAAAAAATTAGGTCCGCGATTTTTATTTCTTTTATGGAATTTCTCAAAATCAATTCGCGAATCAGTCCCGGAAAAAATTGAGAATTTCTTCAAACGATCGTGGTAAAATATCGGCAATTTCTATAAAAGAGTGCAGAAAGTAATCGCCAATTTCGTTTAAAGATTGCGCAAAAAAAGTACGAATTTCGATAAAGGATTGACGAAATTTTTTTTCAATTTTCATCAAAATGTTGCGGAAAAGAGTAGAGAATTTTGTTAATTGATACGAAAAGATATCGAGAATTTTTCCGAACGGTCGCGCAATACTATCCCGAATTTCGACAAATGATCTCCTGTAAAAATATCAGTTTCGTCAATCGGGCGCAACAGAAAATAAATTTCGTCAAAAGATCGCGGTAAAAACGAGAATTTCGTCAAAGGATCGCAGAAAGAAAGCGCGAATTTCGTCAAAAGATTACGGAAAGAAAAAGCGAATTTCATCAAAAGATCGTGGAAAGAAAACGCGAATTTCATCGAAGGATCGCGTGCTAAAGAAATGCCAATTTCGTCAAAATATTGTGGTAAAAAATGCGAATTTCGTCAAAGGATAGCGGTAAAAAACACGTTTTTTTTCAAAGGTAAGTGGTGAAAAGTGCGGATTTCGACAAAAAATCGCGTAGAAAGACGAATTTCGTCACACGATTTTGGGGGAAAATTGTAAATATCATGAAATGATCACATAATAAAATCGCGAATTTGTCAAAATTTACTGCACTGGGCTAAAAGGTGGAAACGGGGTTCCTTTTCCTACTTTCAGAAGAACGCCGCGAAACGAGAAATAAACTCTAAAAATCGTATACAAATTTTCAGAGGAAAAAAATTACCATATTGACTTGAAAGACTGCAACCATATTCCTTTCAAGAATGTCAAAAATGGCCACGAAACACTAAATTCAACCAACCAACCAACCTGCAGATTAATTTGAATTTTCTGTGGTATTATTTTTCCTTTACAAAGGTGCACGGGTATGTGTCCCTCCCCCCTTTACCTCGGCTAATCGAAATTTGGAATTATCGTTTCACATTTGCATCCCCTTTCAAAAATTTTTTTGCTTCTTTCTTGACTTTAAACTACCAAAGCAAAGAGACAAATAGTTTCTATCCTCGTCAAGAACTTGTGTTAATTTCTCATGAAATTGCAGAAACATGCAATAGAAACAACGGCGTTAAAAACATCTCCCACAGACAAAGGACGTCAAAGTGGGATTATAAAGCCACCCTTTTGAATTACTATGACTAATACAGATTCGTGTAAATATTCTAGTTTTAAAAAAGATAAACAACATAATTTTCTAAAAAAAGAAAAAAAAAAGAACGTGGGTTTCTTTTTTTATCACATTTCAAAACTTAGCCGTTTAGTTTTCTGAACTAAACTAATTGAGCTCTGCTTTCACTTCTTCTTCTTTTTTCTTTTGTAGATTTCGATTTTTTTAAGTAATTAGTCTGCGGAAACGGGGGGTGCCCGGGCACCCAGGGCACCCCCCCTGGTTACGCCTATGCCGGAATTGTAAATAATTCATCGTTTATTTATCCAATTCAAGTGCGGATTAAAGCATTTTATACAGAATACATTGGGCTAAAAATTTGGTAATGGAGTAGTTTCCGAAACTAACTGCTTATTGGAAAAATTTGAGCATAAAGTTTCAATTTTTTTCCAAAATTTGTCCGTTTACAAGAGGAAATTTTTCTAGCAAGGAATACTGTCAACATGACATATTTTTTTTTTACAAATAGGCCGAAAGTACTTGTACTCACACGCCGAGTTCCAGATCTGGGACTTGCTTTTTCTTCGCTAAAAAAAAAAAATCCCAAATTTTTCAAAAATGACAAAATCACACTTTTCAGGCTTTGATATTTCTGGTGGGGCACGAGATAAAAATCTGATTTTTTTTTTTTTTTTTTTTTTTTTTTATTATTAGAGTATTGTATGGTAGTGTTATGCACAAGAAATTTCAGGATGGAGATTTGACTAAAAGCTGAGATATGGCAAGGGCAACATGTCAAAACAATACATCCAAACTATAGTCACAGCTATCTAGTGTCACAGCTAAGTATTTATCTCAGCGTATTATTTAAATTTATTTTTTAGATTATCTTTAAATAATAGTAACAGAAAATAAAGCCTTTTGCAATTAATTTAAAAAATAATTATGCCTAAGGCCTACATTTTGTATGGTTTCAGTGATTTTTGTTGTAATTTTAGTAACTAAAAGAAACCTCAGCACTTTTACATAAATATATATATATATACAGTTCCTGGCCAAATTATTAGACGCAGCGTTGTTTTTTACAAAATACATGTTTTCGACAATGTTTATATGCAGTTGTGCTATATTTAAACATAGATTTAATGAATTTTTATTCAGGAGATTTGTTATATACTTCCTATTGGTATTTTGTTTTAACGTATGGCAACACAACGTGAACCAATGGATACACGGACGTAAACAAGTGGAAACCGGTTGCAACCAGTTCAAACAAGCGTTCGCTAGTGCGTCAGTTGAGGACGTGATTCTGTGGCGTTATGCGCTTGCTTTATTTGTTTCAAAGTTGTATGCTACGCAGTTAGTTGTTTTTTATGTGTGCAGTGTTTAAATAAGCACGTGGAACATTTTCAGCATGGGTAAAACAGGTGATCTGTCACCTCGTAAAAAAGCTGAAGTGAAGGCCCTCGTGGATGCTAAAAGTTTTTCAAACCGCGAAATATCACGAAGATTGAAGGTTTCTGAAGCTAGTGTACGACGCATAAAGAAGAAAATTGAGGCAGGGGACGATTTGAGCGCAAAACGAAAGCAAAGATGTGGCAGAAAGCCCATTTTCACTCCAAGGTCAGAGAGTTGTTTAAAGAAACTTTGTGTGGAAAACAGATGGGTTACCACAAAAATTATAAAATCGCAACTCCAAGATGCTAACGTGAATTTTTCTGAGCGCACTGTTCGCAGAAAATTAACGCACATTGGTTTTAATTCCTGCCGCCTCGCCAGGAAGCCCAAGTTAACAGCTGCAATGAAAGCAAAGCGCTTGAAGTGGGCCAAACAGTGGCGTGATAAAGATGTGGACTTCTGGAGATCGGTAAGTTATTATAATTTCATCACTAGTCATACGTTCAATATCATATTTTATGGAATGACGCAAGATCCGCAGATTTGTTTGTATTTTTTTGTTTTTGACAGATTTGCTTCAGTGATGAAAGCACATTTGAAATTTTGCAGAATAAAGCTTAGTTTGTGCGTCGTTGTCCTGCGAAAAGTTCCATCAGGACTGTGTCGTTCAGACTGTTAAACACCCTACAAAAATCATCATTTAGTCAGTCATCAGCAGCAAGGTACAATGAGGCAAGATCAGTACAAAGACGTCTTACAAAATCGGTTGATTCCGCAGCTCAAAGAATGGTTTCCAAATGGGAAACCTTCATGCAAGATGGAGCTACCTGCCACACAGCACGGTCTGTTAAAGCTTTTTTTAGTACAGCAAAGTATCTCTCTGTTGGATTGGTCGGGTAATAGCCCCGATATGAACCCAATTGAAAACGTGTGGGAACTCATGAAAAGAGAAGTGGCTAAAGTTGTGATTACAAACAAAACTCAGCTCTTAGAACAGATCATTCATGTGTGGAATCCTCATCCTCAAATGCAGAAGACAGAACAGTCTTGCATTGATAGCATGCTGAGCAGAATTAAAGCTCTCATAGCGGCTAAAGGTGGATCAACAAAATATTAACTTTTCATTACATTTTCTTCATTTTTGTTCAAGAGTTAATAAATACATATTTTTTCTATAATGACGATGTTTTATTAGTGTTACAGATCCTTACGTGATTAATAATCCAGTAAATATACATTTTATCTCGTAAAAAGCAATACAGCTGTACAGTATCACCTGATAATTAACGTTTTCTATAAAATCTCATGGTGCGTCTAATAATTTGGCCAGGGACTGTATATATATATATATATATATATATATATATACAAGACCTGAGACAAAAACAGAATAGGGAAAGAGAAAATCTGTTAATTTTCACATACTTCTTGAGACATGATCAAACATGTCAAAACACATTCCAGCTTGTTGGTTTAAAAATCACAATTTTAATGCTGCTTGCCAGTCCCTGAAACTTGTTCCTACCATAAGTATGTTCCTGTAAATGCAATATTATGCGATGCTACCATGCATCAGCCTCAAGTAATTTTCAGAAAGTAAAGATACCCAAAGCCTTTTCAAAATTTATACTGCAGAAAAATCACATTTTTGCATAAGAAGTAAGCTAGGACTTAGTAATGAATTAAGACTTGCACATACTGATTTCAAAGTATATTTCTATGAGCCAGCAGGGCCAAGATCTTCAATCAAGTTATCAAGAGATGACAAGACTTGGTTCCTAAAAATAAAATTTTGAGAAAGATCAAAATTGTGGTTTTTGAACCAACAAGCAAGAATGTGTTTTGACACGTTTGATCATGTCTCAACAAGTATGACAACATTAACAGCTTTTCTTTTTCCCTATGTTGTTTTTGTCCCAGGTCTTGTATAAGAATTTTTTTTTTCTTTATGTAAAAGTGCTGAGGTTTCTTTTAGATACTAAAATTACTTACAACAAAAATTACAGAAACCATACAAAATGTATGGCCTTAGGCATAATTATTTTTTTTATTAATTTCTAAGCTTTGAAACTGGTTTTATTTTCTGTTACTATTATTTAAAGATAATCAAAAACATACATTTAAATGACACTCTGAGATAAATACTTAGCTGTGACTACAACAAAACAATAGTTTGGCAGTATTGTTTTGACATGTTGCCCTTGCCATATCTCAGCTTGTAGTCAAATCTCCATCCTGAAATTTCTTGTGCATAACACTATCATACAATACTCTTCTAAAAAAAATTTTCAGATTTTTATCTCATGCCCCACCAGAGATATCAAAGCCTGAAAAGTGCGATTTTTGACATTTTTGAAAAAATTGGGATTTTTTTTAGCGAAGAGAAAGCAAGTCCCAGATCTGTAACTCGGCGTGTGAGTACAAGTACTTTCGGCCTATTTGTAAAATAAATTATGTCATGTTGACAGTATTCCTTGCTAGAAAAATTTCCTCTTGTAAACGGACAAATTTTGGAAAAAAAACTGAAACTTTATGCTTAAATTTTACCGATAAGCAGTTAGTTTCGGAAATTACTCCATTACCAAATTTTTAGCGCAATATATTCTGTACAAATTGCTTTAATCCACAGTTGAATTGGATAAATATACGATTAATTATTCACAATTCCGTAAACCCTTCTTGTGAGAAAATTGCTGCAGACGATGAAACAAAGATGGCCGCCATGCACAAACAAAAATTAATAAAATTAAAATAATAGTCATTTTGAACTTCCATCATGTTAGGGTTGTTGTACAAAAAATTTCAGATTTTTTAAAAATGGTCAAGCAACGAATTGAGGATTTTCTGGACCACTTGAAATGGATTGACCCTATATTATATATACCGTATATACTCGCTTATAAGTCGAGGAATTTCTGACAATTTTCGAGAAGCAAATTTAGGTGGTCGCCTTATACGCGAGTCAATAAAAAAGCAAAAACAAAAACAACGAATTGTGCTAATTTCTGGGGTTTTATGTGTATGAATAATAAAATAATATATAAAATATACAAATAATAATAAAATTCGTCATTAAAAAACTTTTCATTCATTTATATTTGTTTACTTACTACGTTTTCGCACTTGAAAGTGAAATTTTTGTTTTTATTGCGTGCAAAATTCAAGTAAAATGTTAGGGGTCGACTTATACACGGGTTCTTTATTTTTTGCAGAATTTGCATTTGAAAGTTAAGGTGTCGACTTATACGTGAGTATATACGGTATATATATGGGGGCGAGATTCCATACATAACTCACAACTCACTTTTAGGACGAGCACTGACATTTATTGGGACGAACACACAGATAAAAAATACAGATATAAACACTCTTCTCGTTCTTTAATTAGCTTGAAGTCTATAATTTAGGACGTCGTCGAATATATTTCTGAGATTTTCTTACGTCGTGTAAATATTCAATCTTATTTCATCGAAATATGTTCTGTTCTTTATTAAAAAAAACCTTCCGTCGTCGAACTCATTTCGTTCTCTTTACTTCTTCTGCATTTTTACTTCACACAGCTTCGTTAAGGCTCGTTTCCTTTTTAATCTCGAAGCGGAAAATACGGAGACACTCAGTCTAATGCAGGTGTTCCTTGCGAAATCTCCACAAGCGGCCGTCCTGACATCTGGAGCTGCCGCAGCGACATGTGGTAAAATAGAATCTGAAAAAACAAAAAACAAAAACCAGTAACTGTTCTTAGGGGAAAAAGAGAAAGAAAAAAAAATCTGCACATCATAGTTGAAGTAGCGTAACATCGTATTTTTTTTTAAAGTTTCAGTTTTCGTCAGGCCAAGGTTTCATGTATTCAGCACAGGAGCTAGTATTTATCGGTCCTTCAGTTGATGAGATTTTCGTTACGTCGTAGGTGTCATTAGACTTCACTTTGATTACTTTATACGGACCTAAGAATTTAGATTTCAACTTTAAACCTGGTCCTTGCTGGGTTCTCTTAATTGCTACAAGGTCACCAAGCTTGTACTTACGGGGTTTCTTGCGTCGTAAATTATAGTGCTTGCGGTTTTCTTGTTGAATTTCCAGAATATTCTTCTTGGCTTCTTTACGGAGCTCTTCTCTGTCTTTCATAAATTGTTCTTCGACTGCACTGTTTAAGAGGTCAATAATTTGTACATCTTCTTTCTGTTTCATTTTTGTACCAAATAATATTTCAAACGGTGTTCTCTTAATGCTTCTTTGGTAAGTTGAATTAATGACTTGTTGAACTTTAGGAACATGTTTAAACCATTTGGTCGGTTCGTCTTTGGACATTTTAGAGATTACAGAAATTATGGTGGAATTAAGTCGCTCTACTTGACCATTGGCACGGGGAAGGCCAGTTGTAACTGTCTCGTGCTTTATATTTTCATCTTGACAATAATCAGCAAATTCTTTGCTTGTAAATGCAGGACCTTTATCGCTAATGATAATGGAAGGATTGCCAAAAGTATGACTTTGTTGTCGTAGTTTTGATATAACTTCGGTAGCAGAAGTACTTTTACATGGATACAACCAGACGAATTTAGTAAATGCGTCTATTAAAGACAAAATATGTTTATAATTTTTGTTGGTTGTTTCAAGAGGGCCTAAATGATCAATGTGGTAGGTTTGGAGAGGAGTCTCTTCTTTAGGTAAGGGATGCAATTCACCTTCTTGTTTGCCACGTTTGCGATTATACAAAAGGCATGTTACACAATTTGCTATAATTTTATCAATTTTATTTGACATATTAGGGATGAGAAATTCTGCGTTAAGGAGTTCTTCACAGCGTTTACGGCCAAAATGTCCTTTGTCATGAACGTGTTTAATGACATTTAGCTGCATTTCATCCGGCACAACTATCAGATCGATACCTTTATGATTTTTATAGAGAACGTTATTTTTAAGGAAATAGTTGTCATATGGCTTTGTTTTCAAAATTTCTTTGATGGCCTGTATACGTTCGTCAGTGTTCTGTGATTGTATGATTTTGGTAGTAAAACTATCTTGAATGACCATACATATTGGATTTCTACTTAAAGCGTCGACATGGCGCATGCGTGTACCTTGTCTGTGTTCGATTGTATAGTTATAGTCAGCTAACATTAAAGCCCATCGAGCAATCTTGGTGCAAAGATCTTTTTTATTCATAGTAAGGGCGAATGCGTTGCAATCTGTGACTATCTTGAAAGGAATACCTAGAATGTAAACGCGAAATTTTTTAAGGGCTTCTATGACAGC
The DNA here is from genome assembly GCA_963932465.1 of Maratus speciosus. NCBI lineage: Eukaryota > Metazoa > Arthropoda > Arachnida > Araneae > Salticidae > Maratus > Maratus speciosus. Next base: position 87,878,920 of record OZ010786.1, on the reverse strand, counting down.
TAAAACTTCTAATTCATAACTCGAATATTTACGTTCGGCATCTGTGGTTTTTTTGCTCATAAAATAGACAAGGTGAAATTGATTGTCAATAGAAGACTTTTGAAGGAGGACTGCTCCGTAACCGTCAATAGATGCATCACAGTGAACTTCTGTTTCGTTACTAGGGTTATAAATGCTTAAAACAGGACCTGAAGAAAGGATGTGTTTCAGCTGATTAAATGCATTTCGTTGCTGGTCGCCAAAGTGAAATTTAGTGTCCTTTCTAAGAAGATCTGTTAAAGGCTTAGCTATTAAAGAGTAATCTTGAATGAATTTCCGAAAATATGAAGTTAATCCGACAAATGAATGTACATCTTTTATACTTTTAGGTTCTGGGAAATTAAGGACAGCTTTAGTTTTTAAGGGGGATGGGTGCAGTTGACCATTTTTAATGTGGTAACCCAAAAAATCAATTTCTCGTTGTAGAAAGTGGCATTTTTTGAGATTCAGTTCTAAACCATATTCGGATGCAGTTGTAAGGACGCGTTGTAATTTCTGGAGTCCTTCGACTTCGTTTTCAGCTGGTATTATGAAGTCATCCATATAGACAATAAGTACTTTTTCATTAATGAGGTCTCGAAAAACGTTATAAATATATCTTTGAAACACTAACGGTGCATCGCTAAGGCCATAATTCATATATAAGAATTCAAATTGACCAGAATGTGTTACGAAAGAAGTATATTTTCTACTATTTTCTTCTACTTCGACATGAAAAAAAGCATTTTTAAGGTCAAGAGTAGTAAATACTTTTGCAGAATGCAACTGATCAATAATGTCATCAATTACTGGGAGGGGAAAACGTTGTTTATGTGTTTTAGAATTTAACTTCCTATAGTCAACACACAATCTATATGAACCATCTTTCTTTTTTACTAGGACAATAGGTGATGAAAAATTACTAGTGCTTTTACGAATAATTCCTTTTTCGAGCCACTCAGAAATTTGTTTTTCGACGAAGTTTTTCTCTATTTGCGCCAAGCGCCTGGGAGGACAAGTAACAGGTTCTTCGTTTTCCAGATGAATTGATAATTTAACATCAGTTGTCTTTATTTTTTTAGGAGAATAATTTTGAATAAGTTCTGAAATTTTTGAACGTATTGTTTCATCGGTAATATGAGATAAATCAAGATTAAGATCGTCTCACACATGAGCAATATTAATCAAAAAATTATTGGACGTGTCGTCATTTTTCTCGATTTTTTGCATCGAAATATTATTTCCAGAAATTGTTAAAATACTTTGTTGAATGATATCTGTACCAATAATAAGATCAAAAGATATGGAATAATCTGGGACTACATAAACATTAGTTGTATAATTAAAATCATCTATCATAATGTTCGTAGAGAAAAAACCTAGGGGTTTGATTATAGTATTTCCTAATCCAGTTAATGTGATAGTTGAATGTTCAAGGTTCGAAATTGTAGGGAGTTTGCGATAAATACTTTCCTTTAGTAAACTTCTTTCACTACCTGTGTCTACCAATGATGTAACATTTACAGACGAAATAATGACTTGTTTGGTCATGAAAGTGTTCGACGTGACAGTGGAAACATTGGAGGGTTCTGACTTAACTCTAGGCTTCCTTGGTTGATCACATTGAGCCGATTTATGGCCAAAATTCGAACAATTAAAACAACGAGGGCCTTTATCTTTATGTCTGCATTGGCTACTTTTATGATTCGACAAACCACAATTAAAGCAAAAAAGATCAGATTTTGGTCGAAAGGATTTCTCTTTCATTGGCATTTCAGGTTTGACTTTACGAAATTTAGTGTTCTCAAAGTCATGTCGAATTTTGTCATAAATTTTGAGCTTTTGCTTGAATTCTACAATGGATTGGCATCCATATAACATTGATTTTCTGAAAACAGAGTCGGGTATGCCGTTTATGATGTATTGCATTAATGCGGAATCCTCGATTTTACCACGCGAGCATATTTGTTTCATGATAAGAAAATATTCTTCTATTGATTCATTTTCTTGCAATTTTCGTTTATTTAATATATCATGTAACTCGGCAGAATTATAAGTGGTGCTAAATTCTGATATTAAGAGTTGTTTAAGTTTATCATATGAATTGATATGAAATTCTGTTTGTGTTAATAACTGGGCTTTTCCTCGTAATGATCTTTTACAAAATATGAATTTATGAAAGTCAGATAAATTAAACATATTAGTAACATCCTCAAAATTATTAAACCATACGGTTATATCACTAAAAGGACTACCATCGAAAGGAGGTATTACACTTTCAATATCAGTAAAATTAATAGACGATTGCATAAAACTTTGAACTGGAAATTGCTGTTGTTTGTCAAAATTTGATAATTGAGTGTTATTACTTGAAGTCATATTATTTGAAGGCAGTTCGGGTTCCGAGTCGGTGTCACTTTCATTTTGTATAATATTATTTTGTAGTAAGGTCAAGTCTGAAAGGTATGTCACTAATCGGGTTGCGAGATCGTTTAAAGATCCCTCATTATTAATACAAAGTAGATTGCACACTGTAATCAGATCATTTAATGAAAAATCAGTTTGAACTTTAGTTATTTTATTTTTGAATTCGGTGCTGTCGGTTTGAAAACCGAAACCAGTAAAATCACGTATTCTCTTTCTATTAGAGCGATCACCGTCAGCATCAAATAGGAATTTATGCAGCAATTTAATTTTATGCGTTCGTTCGTTTTTAAACGCAACTTCCAGTTCTGGTATTTCAACTAACTTCATAATAAAATAATAGCAATGAACTCACCGTTAGAAGAATATCCGGCTTGAATATGTAGGATGAATAACTCTAATTAATCATATTGGTGGGTTAACTGTCACTTCTGACGCTAATTTATGGGGGCGAGACTCCATACATAACTCACAACTCACTTTTAGGACGAGCACTGACATTTATTGGGACGAACACACAGATAAAAAATACAGATATAAACACTCTTCTCGTTCTTTAATTAGCTTGAAGTCTATAATTTAGGACGTCGTCGAATATATTTCTGAGATTTTCTTACGTCGTGTAAATATTCAATCTTATTTCATCGAAATATGTTCTGTTCTTTATTAAAAAAAACCTTCCGTCGTCGAACTCATTTCGTTCTCTTTACTTCTTCTGCATTTTTACTTCACACAGCTTCGTTAAGGCTCGTTTCCTTTTTAATCTCGAAGCGGAAAATACGGAGACACTCAGTCTAATGCAGGTGTTCCTTGCGAAATCTCCACATATATATATATAGCAAGTTGTTTAAAAATACATATTATAGATGGCGCCATAATTTTGATCGGTTTTACTTGAAAACTCATGTAAAACATATTATTTAACCATTATTGGAAAATCGTTGAATGTATTTTGAATATAGAGCCATATTTAGCCAATACAACTATTACGGAAAAATTTCTGTATATTGACGGATTTTTTTTTTTTTTTTTTTTTTTTTTTTTAACAGTGTAGTATTAAATAAACACAATAATCTTAGAAAGTAAAATCGGTGAAATCGGAATCGCTAGTGACCGAAACAAAATTCCGTATTGGATAGGTTTTTTTACTACGCAGATATAATTGTATAGTATTCTTTCGAAGGTTCCGTGAATGTTTTACGTTTAAGAGAGGTTTTTTATAGACATATGCCGTTTTTACAGGATTTACTGAACTAAGTACAGTTAAACCTGCAAAAACAAAATCATCAGAAAACAAAAAATGTTCCGTTTTACACAGGTTTCCGTCGAGCAGGTTCATCTCTTTCAGCGAAATTGTAGAAATTTCCGTTATAGATAGGTTGTGCTTTAACAAGTTTACTGCATAAAGCTCTACTCTATGCAGACAAGCAAATAGCATGATACTAAAAGACATTTAAGAGAATTTATAGAATATACAATACGTGATTTATCGCATTGCTAAAAAAGCGCAGAACAACAAAGTGAAAAACGTTCAAACCGGTAATCGAACCCGGAACCCTTGGAATAGCGCTCCAACTGCTCTACCATTTAAGCTACGAGGACGATACCCAGCTTGACATCTCTCACTCACTTACGCTTGGTAAGACTGCAACTGCAACACAAGATGGAATAGTCTACATTAAATATTCAATAATTTCGAACGCAATTTCACTGCTAAAAATTAAGAGAATTTATACATCATGAAAAATCGGGACTCGGGAAAACGAAATTCAATCGACAATACATTAATTTGCCATGGATACCGATTATCGGAAATTCAAATATTGAAAAACGTTTTTTTAAGGCCCCAACATTTTATTGCGGTGAATTAGAAGCTCGACATTTTGATTCAACTCGGGGCTTGCCAGACACTTGCCGGTCACGGGATCGTGTTGCTTGCTTAATTTTATATATATGTAAAACGAGGACAATTAAACAGTATAAGTTGATTAATTTAAAAATGAAAAGTCATCCAAAGAAAAATAATTGTAAAACCAGAATGCAGAAACTTCTATATAACATTTAAATTAATTAGCCTTGAGCTAAATATCTATGTATGCTAGATGGATCAATGTATATGTTTTGTATTGTTTTTTATATATTTTCTTGTAAAATAAACTTCATTTTGATTTTAATTTGTGAAATGATGTAATCAATGGCATCACGTGTTATCTTATTTTAATGTAGCAGAAATGAGCATCGAGAAGTTCACTCTTTATAAGGAACCTCGTGGAGTCAAATTACACAGGTCAAGATTGTTAAAGTTTAAATCATTAAAGGATACTAATTAAAATATCTATAAAAATTTTATGAAAAAGAAATAAAGTTCAATTTAGGTAAACATTTAGATATTAAAAGAGAATTTGTTTCTTTAAACCAAGATTCCCAGACAGGGTTGTAATTTTAACCGGTCAAAATTGATTTTGACCAGGACACTGGATAAAAGTTGTTTTAACCGTCCAAAATTGGTCAAAAGTGGTCAGAAATGGTCAAAACTGTTAAAAATGGTCTAATTTTAATAATTATTTTTTCTTTGCAATTAAAAGTAACTTAATAAGTAATAAAAGTAACAGGCAGTTAAAAAAATAATACACTGATAAGTTAAGGCTCATTAGTAAAATATGCTTATGCAATACAATAAGAAAGCTAGATCCATAATTGCCCTATCATTGTTAATAGTGTATCAACAGGGAAAAAAATCATTCTTCCTTTAGCTGTTGATACAGGGGCATCTGAGAAATCTGCCCAGTATTGTTTAAAACTAGCAGCTGATGCTAAAAAAGAGGTAGAAAACAAGTTTGCTTGTAAAGTAAGAAGTTTTGTAAGTGACAATGAAAACAAGATGAAACGCATGAGAGAAGATTTTCAAAATGCATATAGAGACGAACTGTTTATTTCTTATGGATATGCTGCACATTACTTGAATCTTGTAGGACAAGATATTACAAACACAAACAAAGTTAATTCAATAATGAAGCATGTTATTGAAATGAAAAATTGCAGATGAGCATGAAGATAATATTGATAACATTGTTAAAATCATTAACAATGTATACAAAGAAGTAAAACATTTATAAAATCAACTTAAGCCTATTTCCCTTGCTTTAGATAAACTTAAAAAAGAAGATGCTACTATATCTGATGCATGCGACGAATGGTTAAGATAGAACTAAAAGAAAAAGATCTTGAAATTTATTCTAAAATGATAGTCTCAATTTAATGAAAATATTACCCCAGTTCATCTTTTAGCTCATATACTGAATCCCGTCTACATGAGTAAAAGTATTGATGAAGAGAAGCAAAAAATAGCAAAACAGTGGTTATACAATAATATTGATCCTACCTTTTTGCCTCTTGTGATTGTATTTCAAGCAGAATCCTCACCATATCCAAAATCCTATTTTTCTGAAAGTGTAAAAGATACAATTGGGCCTGATGCCTGGTGGGCAGCAATGAAGAAGGTTAAAAGCATTGATATAAAATTTGTTGAATTCACATTACATCTAATGAACTGTTGTGCCAGCTCATCATCAATTGAAAGGTTGTTTTCTAAATTTGGAATAATCCAAAATAAATTACGAAACCATCTAAGTTTAGAGACAACTGCAAAACTTTTTACTTGTAATAATTTTTTTAATTCAACACAACTTACATAAAAAAATAAAAGAGCTTGTGTATAAAAAATAATTAAAACTTTTGTGTTGTATCTTGGTGTTATGTTATTTATGTTATGGCTTTTTTAATTTGGTATTTGCTGGTGTTATGTTACTTATATTATGACATTTTAAACAAATATTAACATAAGCTAGTAAAATAGATTTGATTAGTAGTAAATAAATTGAATAGTCAATATCAGTGGTCAAAATGGTCAAAATTGATTTTGACCAGGACGGTTAAAACCGGTTTAAACCACTGGTTAAAACCACCGTGGTTAAAACCGAGACAACCCTGTTCCCAGAAGCCAGGTACGATCACAAATAATTTATTAGATAAATTAGTCTTTTTCAGAGTTAACTGTATTGATGCACAAAGGTATTAGTGAGTTGAGATAAACAAAGGGATTTATGAGAGCTTGTAAAATATTTACATTTTTGTGGAGTGTAAAAATCTTCCCATCAATTATTAAATTATTTAGTTACTTTTAATTAGGCTCTCAAATCTTCTAAAAAGAAGCTAAATCCTATCTTTCTTAAATAAAGCATCTCTTTTTCAGTGAAATATTTTATCATTATGCTGTAATAATTAATAACTTCTTTCATAAATAATGCGTTTCACTTCCAATACTATCTCATATTAAATAAAAAAAGGAATGAGTTTCCTTTGCGCAATTCAAAATTCATACGTTAAATGAAAATAGTAATAATTTTATAATACTTTTCTCATTCATAAAATATATTTTCGATGCGTAACTACCCGGCAAATCTATTTGCTTAATAAATATTATATAAATAGCAACATCAAAGTTCATGCATGTTCTTTAATCATAAAAAGGCAATTTCCCTTGGAAAAATCATATCATTAATCAAAAAAGCTAATTTAACTTGTCATTTTTAGAACATAAACTATTGTTTACGGAATCAAAAATGGTTTTCGTGATAGGTGATGAAATAATATATTGAAACGTTATTATATTAATTTGTCTTTTGATGATGAAATAATACATTGAAATGTCATGATATTAATTTTCTACAGGTTTTACCTCCTTCGCCAAAGTTGTGTCTGTTTTTAATTGCTTTGTTAAAAGTTGGCGATTTTGGCTAATTTGTTTGCCAACGTACCCAAACTGTTATTCATTACTAATTTTGGTCACTCTGTTCTTTTCTGCTTTGTTGTATGATTAGATAAACATGGCGCTTCCCTCCAACGGCATGTAATCTTTAGTAAATAAAAACTTTAACGTAGTAACAGTATGGGGTTTCTTTACGTCACGAACCTACAATGCGTCATAGTCCTTATGTCAAGAAGCTAGTTTATTTATTCATCTTCACTTTTTATCGGACTCGTTTGATAGATTTATCTCTCAAAGTAGATTATTCATTCATCTTTACGTACCTTAGAGGACACTCCACGGGTTAAGAATTAGTGTTTATTAGCCAACAGTAACAAGCGACTCCCTGTATACCGCAAAAGGAGCCCTCCTTTTATAAGAAATTCACTATAATAATGTAATGTAAATAGAAATCTACCTTTAATTACGCTCATCTATGTGGAGATCTACATATACTTACACACACACGTATGGTTAATAAAATAATGAAATAAGAAATTTTCTACTAACATTTTCTCAAATCCTCCCCCCTTCCGCTTAAAAACAAAGTTGCTTTCAAAGGAGAGAGGGGGAAGGAGGTGATAGGGCATCATGTTGGGAGCCAATGGAGGAGGGAAAATAATAGGAGGCCTCTGGTATGAATAGGGTATCTGAATAGAATAAAATGCATGCTTAAAAATGCGATATACTGACATATATACAAAAGAGAGAAAAAAACAAAACATAAAAAAGTTAAAATTAAACTAAATTAAATTAATAATAATAATAATCCTTCCTGATAGGGAATTTTCACATGCTCTTTTTCAGATTTAAATTAATTTTGTCAGTCAAACAGCAATTTATTATTACTACTACTATTATTATTATTATATAGACTATCATTATTATTATTGACTCATTTTTCCGACATAAATGATACATCTTTTTTATATTTGATACTTGACTGCCAACTGACGATCATCCTTTATTTTTGAAAAAGGGAAGAAACAATTTGATTTTTAAAAAAAATTTAAATAAGGAAATCTAAAAAGCGAAGGGTAATACAGTTAAAGGTGATATCGTGATTGTGTATTAAAGTAATTAATCAGTTTGGATTTGAGAAAAGATTTTATCCATGTCTTGATTTTGCTGAAAAAATACAGATGGCGACACCAAACAATTTCTTTTATAGTTGTTTAAAGATTTTGGAGCGATAGAGAAAATAAATCTCTTTTTGCTTATCCAGTGCTTAATTTTAGACTGTTTACTTTTTCTAAATATTTGTTTGTTTACATTCGAAAAATAGTTTCCGAAGAGTATGATCTGTACTTTCAAAAATCCATAAACCAGCATGGTATTTTTGTGAACTTGATATCTGCTTATATAAAAAATTGTGACTTTTTAAGCACAGATGGCACCTGCATATCATGTAGCAAAAATGAATTTGATAACATTTTAAAAATTATAAATTCATTTTCAAATACCTGTTTAAAAAATTACACTAAAATGTTAGGTGATAAAAAATTAAACGATATTAATGAACGCAAAATTAAAGAGTTCAAAAAGTAAATTATTAAAATGTATTTTTAGAAAATATTTATAAACATATCATCAGGATATTTAGAAAGGGTAAGGGAAGTTTTTGCTAGATTTTCAGAATATTTTCTATAGTGTTTTATTTTGGAAAGTGTATAAACATGAATGTTTAATATACTACATATAACTATATGCGTAATGTTATTGTAAATATTGGAAATAAACATGTGAATCTTGAACAATATATTTACAAATATTATCATCATTATTTTATATAAGTCCATTTTATTAATATTTATGATTATACTTTATTAATAATAAAATACAATTTAAAAATATTTATAACTAACAAAACTCTAAAAAATGTTTAAAAAATTTCTAATTTAAAATCATTGTTATAGAAGTAATCACTCAAATTTATTTAAATGAAATTTTTGAAATATACAGGGTGTCCGGTCTCAACGGTGTCCAATGGCTAATTCCTAAACCGTTAGTCATAGACATATAGTTCCGTTTACAAAAATGTTTAAAATCAAGTAAAGAAATATTTTAAAAGCGATTTGGGTCAATAAAAACATTTCTTAAAAAATTACGAAATTTAAATTTTTATACGGTCCCCCGGTCCTATAAGTTATATTTAGTAAATTTTTCCTATTACACTACCAAGTAAGACAAAAAAAGTCCCATTCATATAACACTAAAATTGAGTGAGTTGTGAAACTTTCAAAATGCATGACTTATGCCGCTTTTCTGCTCTGAAAACAAATGAGTTTGACTTGGCTTTGAGGGGTCATATACCAAGTGCTTAAAGTATTCGAAGATCTTATTTCATGTGCATCTGCGCTTTGAAAAAAAATCGTACAAGTATTACGATTAAGTTTCAAATTGGCTAAAATATCATATGTTTTATTTTGTCAGGATTTGAGACTGTTTCTTTTATGATTTCTTTTAACAAAAATTATGCTATTTTATAAATTTTTATGTTACTTCAACGACTGTATGTATGTTTTTCCATTTCAAAATTTGTACTCTAACTTTAACCTACTTTAAAATTTCCGATCGAGATTACATTTTACATTACTGGCGCAAATCTGATAACAATCTAATATTATTATAATTTTCGGTGGTTACCATTTATACTTATTTTACAGGATAACACAAAAAATTTCGGATAGATTACAGCCAAAAAGTTTAAGAAAAACTTTTAGATTAGATAATACAAGACTGCGATTGTTGGGTTTTTAAATTTTTATGTATTTTTTAGCACTGAATGCGAAAATTACCTTAATTTTTAACCATCATGTCAGGATATTTCGCAAATCATAAATTGTCAAATTTAAAGGATAACAAAAATCTGATACTATAAAGTAGAGGAGATGGTTGTGTTTTTTAACTTTTGATAATTGATTTTACATACTTTTAGCACTGAATCTGAAAATGACCTTCATTTTTAACCATCACGTTAGGATATTTTGCAAATCGTAAATGTGTATGTTAAAATATAACGAAAATTTCATGCTATAAAACATATATAAAACGTTTTTTATTTTGTTTTATTTTATTTTATTCAATAATTTATTCGATATTTTTGCTTATCCTGGGCTTACGGCTAAAGAGCTGAGTGGTCCGATGAGTGGGGGAGGAGATTCAATTTTAACTTTGAACTTTTTAACTTTGAAATTTGCAATTTGCGAAAAATCCTGATGTGATTAGTTAAAAATGAAGGCCAATTTCGGATTTAGCGGTACAGAATATATGAGAATCAATTATCAAAAGCTAAAAAACATGACATAACCCAACTTTTGCAGGCTAGTGCAATCTAATAATATTTTAAAATACGTATCATTTTGTAAAGAATTGAGTCTGTTAATTTAGCATCATTTTATTTAACAAAAATTCTGCTTTTTTTCTTTCTTCTTAAATGTTTATTACAAATTGCATATTTTGCATTAATAAGTCAGAATGATTAAAGATTTCAATTTTATATTGCAATGTTAATTTTACTCTCAATCATTTTTTAATATATCTGACGAAACTATATTTCGACTAAATTTGTGAATGACCCCCAATTTGTAGCAAAAAATATGCTCCAACTTTAAACAGCTATTACTGGGTCAATTTTAATCGTAGAATAACGGGACTTTTTTTGTATTACTTGTCAGTGTAAAAGGAAAATTTTACTAAATATAACTTATAGGACCGGGGGACCGTATAAAAATTTAAATTTCGTAATTTTTTAAGAAACGTTTTTATTGTCCCAAATCGCTTTTAAAATATTTCTTTACCTGATTTAAAACATTTTTACTTTCTTCTATCTTTACAAGAAGAAAGTATTGGATTCATGAAAATTTTCGAATTCCAGTTTTCGACGGATTTACACGTTTTAGGGGTCAGAGATTCCAAAAAACATGTTTTTACAAAATGTCTGTCTGTGACTCTGTGAGTCTGTCTGTCTGTCTGTGTGTATGTGACACAAATTTTGTGGGCGCTCTATCTCAAGAACTAATGCACGGAATTTAATAAAAATTCATATTCAGTGAGTCCCTAATACAAATTGATGCTGATTAGTTTTTGGTGTAAATCGCTCAACAGGTGGCGCTGCTATGCTGCATTTTTTACGATTTTCGCAATACCTCTATCTCAAGAACTAATGCACGGATTTAGATCAAACTTCAGATTTAGTTAGTCCTTGATATGAATTGATGCTGATTACGTTTTGGTGTAAATCGCCCAACAGGTGGCGCTGTTATGATGAATTTTGTAGGATTTACACGATTTCCCCAATAGCTCTAACTTAAGAACTAACGCACGGATTTTCATCAAACTTCCGATTCAGTTAGTCCTTGATATGACTTGCTACTGATTATGTGTTGTTGTAAATCGCCCAGCAGGTGGCGCTTCTGTGCTGCTTTTTTCACGATTGCCTCAATAGCTCTATCTATAGAACTAATGGACGAATTTTCATCTAACTTCAGATTTAGTTGTATGTTGACACAAGTTGTTGTTAATTAGGTTTTGGTGTTAATCACCCAATAGGTGGCGCTGCTATGCAGGAATTTTCACGATTTTCGCTATAGCTCTATCTCAAAAACTAATGCACGGATTTTCTCCAAACTTCAGATTCAGTCAGACGCTGACATAAATTGTTGCTGATTAGGATTTGGTATAAATCATCTAATAGATGGCGCTGCTAGGCAGCATTTTGCTGGATTTAGACGATTTCAGCGATAGTCATATCTCAAGAACTAATGCACGGAATTTCATATCTTTAGAATCCTCATGAGATGCATAGATTGCCATTTAATTTTGGCAGTGTGATAGCGAATTTTGAAGTATTAACATGTATGAGATAGAAGAAAGTTTTGGGATTGGTACATCCGACTAGTTGTAATTGGAACTATATGTTTATGACTAACGGTTTAGGAATTAGCCATTGGACACCGTTGAGACCGGACACCCTGTATATCAATGTATAAAGTATACATGGAATTATTATTTCATTATTATTATCAATTTACTTGATTCATTACTATCTAAAAAAATTCTTCAAATTCTACTTTGCTTATTTAAGACTCAAAGGAATGATATAAAACATTAAAATAATGCCTAAAAGAATCTGTTATATAATATTTATACAAAAAAATATCATTATAAAAATAATCACTAGAATTTATTTCTTTGAAATTTTGAAAACATGTTGATATATTGATGTTGATGAATTATTTATTATTATAATATCATTTTACTTACTTTATTAATGTTAATGCTTGCAAAAAGAAAACTTTAATTTTTACTTTGTTTGCATAACATCCAATACAATGATATAAAACACAAAAAATGATTGCTTTAAAAAACTGTAATAATATTATTTTATTTATTTATTTTTAAATTTCGGGAAAGTCTCTGAATGAAAGTAAAAAGCACACAGGGAATTATTATTTTATTATTATCATTTAACTTAATTGATTAATTCACTGAAAAAAAGAATCAATTTCTACTATGATTGCTTAAGACTCAAAGGAATGATATAGAATACATCATTAAAAATATGCCTAAAAAAAATCTTTAATATACTTATATTTGCATTTAGAAAACGAATTATTTGGAAATATCATTAGGAATTATTTTTCTGGAAATTAATGTAAAAAGCATGTATGGAAATACTTTTTTTATATAATTTTGTATATAAAAATATATTATTTGTATATAAAAACATCATTATAGGAATAAATACTAGTATTTATTTCTTTGAAATTTTGAAGAAAAAAATGTATGTAAACGGATGTTAAAAACATACATGAAATTATTTAATTCTTATAATTTCACTAGCTTTATTACTACCCGAAAAAAAAAATTCTCAATTTATATTTTGCTTGCTTAAGTTTCAAAGCAATGGCATAAAATATTTTAAAACTGCTTAAAAATCTGTAGTATCTGTATTTAAAAATCATCATTATCGCAATAATCACAAGAAATTATTTCTTTAAAATTTGGAGAAAGCATTTATAAGTGCACATATATATATTTTTCAAACAAAATGCAAAAACTTTTATTAAAGTAAGGAATTACAGCCGTGTGTAAAAAGTATCAATAATAAACCATTATTAAAACTAAATAATTGAATATATATTGATTAAAGTATACATAAATGAATATACAGGAATGTATTTAAAGGTCTATATTTATTATTATGTGGCGATTATAAACTATTTAGTATAAAAGTACTTTTTGTTTTGTTTTGGAGAGAAGTATTCATGTCTTTTTGTAATGCATTCATAAGACGAGAACGTCCGCCATGTTTATTTACTGCCACGGCCTTGAGTTCCCGAGGGTTACGTTTGAGCCCGGTCCTTTTTTGTGAATGCTCAGTCTGGGCCTAGTCATTACTCTTTCCGGGTGGCGCTGTGCTCGAGTCTTATTTTTTCCTTAAGGATCGTTACTTCTAACCTCTACCGGTTACTTCTTTGTTAAAACCAGTTTGAACGCTGCAACTTGTCGTATGTCGCACGCTTGTCTGTTCGGTGTGGGATCTGCCTTACTTTTTTTCTTAAGGATCGTGCCTGACCTAATTTATTTGTTCCGTACAGAGCCGGGACTGGCTTCATTCTTACTAGATCTGCAAGTGCCGAAATTTTCAGTTCCAGTCGTAACTCAACCTGTAAGAAAATCATTGTCTCGGCCTCAGCTGTTGGGTGCCAAAATTTGGCCCGACACAAAATTTTTTGCAAAAAATGCATGCATTTTTAAATCGCCGTTTTTCTACAACTAAGCTTTAAAACTTATTCTTTTTAAAGAATAGTAGATTTCTAAACAATCAAATTAAAATACAGTAAAACCTGTGAAATGAATCTGCCTATGACGAAATCCTGTCTTAATGGAAAAATGCATTAATCCATTCAAAATGAATTTAATAATACGTGAGAAAAGAATATAATACATTTACGCCTGCTAAGAAGAAAACTTGTCTATAACGCATTGTTTATCTTTTCAATTCGATTCCGTCTTAAAACATTTTACTGTATAGCAAAATTACGATTTTTAAGTCTCCAATACGTGGAAGATGGATAACGATATTAATGATAACTGAAACATTTACATTCAAATATAGATTTATTAAAAAAATAAATAGAGCAGCCTAAGGCGCTTCTTAAAAAATGAAGATAATAATTGATTATTAATTGAAGATTACAAATGGAGATTCGAGATTTTAAATTTCCGGCCGGGCCGAACTTTTAGCTTTTATATCGGGCCAATAATGTTTTTGTTCGGGCCAAACTATTAACTTTCATACCGGGCCGGTGCGAACTTTTTCTATGAGTCGGCCGGGCCTGGAAAATTCTTTGCGTGCAGACCTCTACTTGGCTGCCATCTATCCATATTTTACACAATTTTTACAGCAGCGAAATCCATGGTTAAAATCTGAAGTTCGAAATTGTTACTAAAGCAAACATTTCAAACTCTCCCTTTACTGACTTATATTATAGAAATTTGCGTCTTAAGATAATGGACACTTATCATAAGGATTCATCTTATGATTCATTTCTTAGAATAATTACTCATTTAAAAGCAGTCAAAATCAATTATTTTTCTCGAAATATCAGTCTTTCTCAATTTATTTGTCCGTAGTTCATATGCGATGTTCGAAATTCACACCAAATGAAACATATTACGCTTAACACGTTTACTGACTTGTATGATGAGAAATTTGTGTAAATTATGGAAAGATGGCCGACAAGCTAATGACGTGTAATTAAAAAAAATAGGATTTTCAGAAACGGGTTATGATATATATTTAGTACAAAAGAAAAGGATTTCTATCAACATATACGTAGACCTTGACTTACATATGGGAATTTATTTAGCGGAAAATGTTAAATAAGTACCGCAAAATAAGGTTGGAAATTCGATAATACACCATCCTTCAAGAACATTTTCCCCCTTTAATAAATCTTTTTTACTTTTAAAAAAGTTTTCTTTGTAGATATCCTTTCTTTTTAAAACAGAATGTATTTAATGAAAATAATCTACTCATTTAAATTAACACGAATTCTCGTAGAATTTTTGTAAGCAGAGATCAAACACAATATTATACCGGGTGTCCCAAAAAGGACTGACTGATTTTAAAATTCAATAACTTCCAAACGGTGACAGATATTAAAAAAATTCTTGCAGGAGGGTTATGCATAAGGTTAAAAGTTTTATTACAGTGATTTTCGATTTTAGTTCGAATCACAAACAATAGATGGCGCTGTAGGCAATAGTCGCTAAATACAGGCTCGATTTTGGGTCCTTTCTGTTGTTCCATGCAGAAAAAGGAGATGGAAATGTATTATCCGGGCCACGAAGTACCAAAAATCGAGCCTGAATTGAGCCTCTATTGATCGCAGCGCCATCTATTGTTTGTAATTCGAACTAAAATCGAAAATCACTGTAAAAAAACTTTTGACTTTATGCATAACCCTCCTGCAAGAATTTTTTTAATATCTGTCACCGTTTGGAAGTTATTGAATTTTAAAATCAGTCAGTCCTTTTTGGGACACCCGGTACATTTTGTTTATGTATCATTCATTTCTCAGAGTAATTAATCATTTAAAAACAATGCAAATCAACTTCTTTTCTCAATATAACAGTCTGTCCCAATTTATAAGTGATTTTATTTTTATGAAGAATGAAAATTTTGAAAAAAAAATGATATAGTTGAAATAGTCAAGTATGTCAGTTGTTTGTTCGATGGTTGTGTTTTTGCAGACAATTTTGCAGAATTGTTTTATTTTTGCGAATGCCTACTGTTTATCCAGATATCGAGCACGGCAGGCATCTAGAGAATCAAAGATCCGTTTAAAGATCTGTAGATCTACCAATTTTGACCATAATATGTTATAGTCTAAAAGAGTTTATTATTATTATTTATTTAACCAAGATCCTTTCCTAAACTCTGGCAAAGAATTTCGGCCATCCAAAAGTTAATCAAATCGACTATAAATCTCGCGCAAATTAGCTCCCCCCTTCTTATATATATATATATATATTCAAAGCTTTGAGTAATTTTGCTTTTATACCAGTATTTAAAAAAAAAAACTGTTTCCTAAGCCTAAATAAATATAGTCTTTATTCTTGAAAAACAAAATTTGAAAAAGAAATGCAAATGAATGAAAAGCCCTTCATGATATCACTTTCTCTTGTAAAAGCCATGCATTAGCCATTTCCTCCTGAGACCTGACATCCATTAAAATGGATGTTTTATAATGTATTTTATTTTTCTCAGGCCTCAGGAGGATATATTCGTTTTAAATATGAGGTCATGCGTGAATTAACCTACATTATTCACAACTAAAAAGAAATGGCGCACCTAGTATTTGTCGAGATTTAAATAAAAATCATGCACTCGTGACAACATAATTCACTTTTATATTTCAACAGAATAATAAGGCTACTATAATTTGTGACTCGTGCTATAGTCAGTATTACACGTCAGGACACATTGTCTGTATCTCGCTATGGTACTCCATTGTGAAATTTGGTAATTTTTGAAATTCAATATTTTAACAAGTTGGAAATTGCTCATCAAACGTGGCAAATGAGGTGCGTTAGTACTATAACTAGTTTTATAATTATTTTTTGCACCCCATATTGTACTGAATGTATAATTTTTTGCACTTCATAAGGCGCATAGTCTGTAACATCATTAAAATGCACTTCCAATAATTTTTTCCCATTCCCCGTAATGTAACGGAACACTTTTGACTGTCCCTGTAATTAAACTATACATCCGATTTTCCTAAAATTTGAAATAGCTCAATAAAATTTTGCAACAATTATATCTTTAAAATTTCAGACCATTCGGAAGGCTGTAATATCATTAAAATGCACTTGCAATAATTTTTCCCATTGGCCGTAATGTAAAGAAAAACTTTTGACTGTCCCTGTAATTAAACTATACATCCGATTTTCCTAAAATTTGAAAGGGCTCGACAAACTTTTGCAACAGTTATATCTTTAAAATTTCAGATCATTCGGAAGGCTCTAATATCATTAAAATCCACTTGCAATAATGTTTCCCATTGGCCGTAATGTAAAGAAAAACTTTTGACTGTCCCTGTAATTAAACTATACATCCGATTTTCATAAAATTTGAAAGGGCTCAACAAAATTTTGCAACAATCATATATTTGAAATCTCAGACCATTCGGTTGGGTAGTTTTTGCTCTGTTACATGCGGACAGACAGACGGACGGACTGAACGACGACTATAGGTGCTACGTATTTATATAATTACGAAATATATAAATACGTATAAATTTATAAAAACGGCATAATCATTAGATTTGAAATTTATATCAAGAAAAATACATTTTTTTACCTTTCTAACGCAGTTTGTCTAACAATTTTCTGACAAATACTTTTCGAGCTATTAATTTTTTCAGTAACTTCAAATGTTTTATTTTCCGAGATTAAACAGTGGCAACGATTAGAGATAAAGCCAGTCGTCAGCAACGCTTAGCTTTTTATTAAAGAGGATGTATCTATCTTTTTTTTTGGGGGGGGGGGGGGATTATCCTCAAGAAATTCTTCGCGTTCGTAGATTTCTAAATTAATCATTCAAAAGATTTACATACATAAGTAGCAAATACACACCTTGCTGCAGAATTTACATTAGTTGAGAGTTGCATCAACTTGCAACATCATGTGAATCGATCTATTAAATATTTTCGTAAAACAGTAGTTGGTAAGCCTCTTTAACATTTCTTGGCCATTAACTTAAATTTTTAAATTGAGTCATTTATAATTATTTACGAGTTTTCTAAATAAATTATCGTTTTATAATGGTCAGATTGCATAGTCATAATTTAATGAAATATTGCAGATTGAATTTTATAGTTTTTACTGTTTGAATTAGTTTCAACACTTTAGGTTTTCATTGTTTGTTTGTGTATTTTTGTATAATAATAAGTGAGTATATCTGTACTATTTCTAGACAATTAGCCTATTTTCCTTCCGGAATTCAATTTATAAATACATAATAAACATTCACATAGTGTGTTTCCATTATATTAATATTTTTTCCGATGATATTTATTCCGAAGATTCTTAGGTCCCCAGCCACGTCCCGAGCAAAAGACTCTCTAGCGAAAGCGAGATTGAAAAAAAAAATTCAAAGATTGAAACTGGACAAATTTAAAAGGGAAATTACACAAATTAAAGACACCGAAAACCGGGATGGGTCGGGCTCGGGGCGATGAAGCTACCCGGCGACCCCTTGCTTCTTCTAGCTTATCATTAGTCTTAAAAAGCATGTTAAAGTTTTAATACTATTTCAAATTTTAGAATATTCCTGTACACTCGTTAATTCAGTATGCGTTCATTATGGAAGATATGTCTATTTAAAATGAATTTAATTCAAAGAAGATGACATAAACTAGAGATCTGCACGGGCCGGGCCCGGTGCATACATTTTTCTGAAGGGTCGGGCTGGGCGGGGCCCGGTCCATACATTTTTCTGAAGGGTCGGGCTGGGCCGGGCCTATTCACTACTCTTTACGGGCCGATCCGGGCTTTACTTTTTTCTTGAAGTTTCGGGCCGGGCCGGGCCTAACTTATTTTTTCCGCAAAGACCCGGGTACTGGTTTATTCATAATCTTCACGGCCCAAAATTTTCATTCGTAGTTTTGACCCAGCCCGTATGAAAATCATTGTCTCGGCGTGGCCTGGTCCGTTCAAAAGTCAGTAAAATTAGGCTTGACAAAAATTTTTTTTCAAAAAATGCATGCATTTTTAAATCGCCATTATTCTACAATTAAACATTCAAATTCATTCTTTTTAAAGAATAGCAGATTTCTACACTTATTAAAATATAGTAAAACGTGTGAAAAAGAACCTGTCTATGACGGAATCTTGTTTTGAACTGAAAAACGTGATCCATGCAAAATTAATACAAAATGTTTTATTACTACGTAAGAAAAGAATATATAATACATTTACACTTGCTAAGAAGGGAACTTGTCTATAACGCATTTTTTCCCCCTTTTTCTATGCAATTCAGTCTTAGATTTTACTGTATAGCATTTTTTAGATTTTTAACATTCAATACATGGAATATGGATTAACAATATTAATTAATGATAACTGTAACATTTACATACAACAAATAGAGATTCATTAAAAAAATAAATATCGCACCTTGCGGCACTTCTATAAAAATGAAGATTATAAACATGAAAAGAAAAGTTAAGATAAATATTTTTTACTTGAACTCCTCGTACGAGACAAACTTTTAACCAAATCGACGTAAGATAAATGTTTTGTAGAAATTCACTCTGGCCGGGCCGGCCTCGGGCCAAGATTTTAACACTTTACCGACCGGTAGCGGTTCGAACATACTATGTCCTTTCACCGCCCGGTCAGCAGCAGATCGTCCGAGACACCGGCTTGGTTTCGGCCTAGACTGACGCGCGGGAATATATGCGCTTCTCTTAAACTCTGGTAAAATTGTACGCTTTGTGTTATTCCAGGGTAACGAAATTTAATAAAATCTTTTACTTTAATCATATTAGTGTTAAACAATATTCATTTTATCTATTACAATCGTTTTCAGTTTATTATTTACATAAAATATACCATAATCCATATAACAATATTTGTCGAAAAAAGAAGTTGTTTAATATTTTTTTAAACTATGATAGAGCTCGAAACAGTCACCTTTGTGTAATGGAACGTTGCAGTATTTACAAGCGAAACCTGTTCTGCTTAGTTTTTTTTTTTACTTGCACAAACTCTGCATTGTCGTAGGGGTTTTTTACATAGACCGCTGGTCACTATATTTACTAGTTTATGCTTTCCGAAATTTGCCAGTCTTCCGGGATGATCAAATCGGGATGTGGTTCTTGTGGGTTCGGAATTAGGTAGATCCTTACCTTGTTCTTCAGTTTCGCTGTCTTCTATCAATGAAAGTGCCGCTTTGTGCAGAAAATTTTTATATGTAATCTTCTGTCAGTTCAGAGTTGTATATACTTTAAAGGAGTTAAAAAGTGCACAATTGATGAAGAACATTACGACACGTTTCGTCCATTTTTTTTGTTTTCTTAAAAATGAAGTAATAGGACAGATATTGATCTGCGCGATCTACGCCCTTCATATATTTATTATAATCTATTATTGAAATAGGTTTCTGTATGGGGCAATCTGATGTCCTGCTTCTGTTTCTAGATTCCGCCATTTGTGCAGAATGTATTGTCGATATCATGTTTACATTCCTTTTGCCATTATTCCATACTTGTAATAAAATATGGCCATTTCTAAGAAATTGATGTTGGCCTCTTGAAAGCTTGACCGTTTGAAGTATTTGAGGAAGACCTCTGTTCTTTCGAATCGTCCCGCACACTCGCAATTTATTTTTAAAAAAAAATTAGCTATGTTGACACTGTTATAATAATTATTTTGATATATATGATGCCACATGTTCTTATACGGTCCAATGACTGATAATACTGTCTCTTCTAATTTTTTTTCCATCAGCGGCATACACACAAAAGTTGGATACGTATTCTGTACGAGCTTCAGACAGCACTCTAACCAGTATTCCATATTTTGTAATTTTTGCCGGATTATATGTTTTGATTGGCAGTCTACCTCTCCATGGAATTAAACATTCATCTAGAGACAATTGTTGGTCTGGTTTATATACGTTGTTAAATTTTTCCTTGAAATAATCAATGGCAGGCTGGACCTTCACCAGCCTATGCGAATTGGGAGAAATATCGTTATTATTACAAAAATGCCAGCTTTGCATTATTTGTAAAAATCTGTTCCTGCTCATAACCTTCGAGAAGAACGGCGTTTCTATAGATGGGTCTGTAGACCAATAATCGTAGAGAACGTCCTTCTTTACTTGTCCCATGAGAATGATCAGGCCCAAAAATTTCTTCATTTCAGTCACCGTGACGTCTTTCCATTTTTTCGTTTTTGATGTAATTCTATATTTTTCCACAATTTGATAATGATATCTATTAGACTCCCTCACGAAGTGTTCAATCAGGTCCCTTCCAATGAATAAATTCACAATATTCATTACGCTTTCGGAAGAACTTGGCATAATTTTTACGCCAGAGCTGCCTTCGAAAGGTTCCAAAATTATACTCTTGTCGTTCGTTGACCATGTATCATTGTTGTCTTCAACATTATTATTCATGTCCTCGTCTTCTGAATCACTGTATATTAGCGGTACAGGACGTCGCTTTCGAATGGCTATACTACTGCTACCACTTTCGTCATCAGTACTATTTGCTGAACGGCAGTCAAGACAATATGACAGGTCGTCGAGATAAAACTCGCCGAGACTATCCTTTCCATTCATTTATAAGGGCTAAAGCTTATAAAAAAACACCGATTATCTGAATAAAGAATGCGAAATGCTTGCTGCTTGCTACTTGTCAATCTAATCTAACCAAATCTAACACAAAGATCAAAAGTCGATTAATCGACGACCGGTCGGTAAGCGCTGGGGAGCAAACGTCGAATAATCGACGGCCGGTCGGTAAGCGCTGGGGAGCAAACGTCGATTAATCGACGGCCGGTCGGTAAAGTGTTAACTTTTCTTCGGGCCGAACTTTTAATTGTTATACCGGGCCGGGCCGGGCTCGAGCCGAACTTTTAACTTTTTTACCGGGCCGGGCCCGGGCGTGGAAAAGTCGGCCGTGCAGACCTCTAACATAAACTATACTGAATTAAAAGTTAATTTTCATTTTATCTAAAACTAGCAAAATCTGCTTTTGTACGCGTAGTTGTTTTCATATTCAAAGGAGCGTCTTGAAGACCTATAATAATAATAAAAAAATAGAAGGACGAGGTGAGGACTTTCAAATTTCGGCCATTTGTAAGATTTTCAACTGAGCCATTAAAAGAAAGGAGTATAGTAGAAAACATTTTTCTTCGTGTACATTCAAACTCTGGGTTATATTAACCAGTATTTTCATGTATGTTATTATACTGTTAAAATGGAAAGAATATGTAATACGGAAATTACACTGACTATTGCAATGCTAGCCGAGTTTTATGAGGGAAAAAAGAAGTAATCAGTTGCACTACTGTACGTAATTTATCTCCTTTAGAATGAGTGGTTCTTTACAGGCTTTGACTTTACTGTGATAGTGAATGAAAAACCCCGTCTAAAGAAAATTACACTCACAATGATGATGCTGGATTTTTTATATTAACTAATAAAAAACCTAATTTTAAAACTGAGAAAATTAAAGCAATTAATATTAGCTAGTAGTTTAATTATGTGCGTGTGTTTTTAAGGTTTTTATCATCTTTACGAGTATTAAGTGTGACATTTTATACGAAAACTTTAATATTTCCCCCGTTCCTCGCAGTAACCGCGTTCGACTATAAGTCGAAATTTAGAATTGTTTTTTAATGTTTTCCGCTAATTTAACCCTTTTATATTTAGATTTTTTTTAGAAACGGTCGTTAACATGCAGTTACATGTTATAAGTAATCACCTTGCCAAATTTTAGGTTTCTACTTCGAACAGTGTCACAGAAATCGGAAATTTAGAACGTCGTTTATCTTTTCACCCTTTTGAGTTTCGAACTAAACAAGATCGCTAAAAACACTTATTACGTGAAATCTTTTATCAGAATATAAAATTGACCATGTCAGAAGTTTAATTTGAAGAGCAGAGTGAAATTCATTCACGAGAAAGGGTTTAATTTGCATAGTTATACAGTTTTGCACCTTGGGTTCTAGTATCATAAAAGGCCCTATCACATGAAATATGTTATTCAAACATAAAATTCAGTGCGAGAGAAAAGTATTCTGAAGGTTAGAGCGAAATTCGTTCATGAGAGGTGAGTTTAAATTGAATCTAAAAAGTTGGATGGAGACATTGTTATATCTACATAAAATCATAACTTGAATAAGTCAGAGGAAAAAAAAATATGAAAACCACCTAGAGAGGCAGAGAAACATATCTTTTTTAGATACTAAAGATATTGGAACGGGACCATCTGATAATTAAGACCAATAATAATAATAACATAAATTTCCAATAATAATAATAAATAATATATATTTGAGAATCGGAGCATTCATTCGAAAGGAATTCGTGGATATATACATAAATCAAAAGAGCATACAAACGAATTGTACTACCTCTTCCGTTGGAAATTATTAAAAGAACAGTTATATAGCTGAAAAGTAAGATAATATTGAAAGTTTTATGGCATTAATTATTTTTTTATAGAATCAAAGCAAAATCCTATGAACATAAATGAAATTCGGTATGAAATTTGATGAAGGTTTTATAAACAGGATTACCAAACCAAAATTTGTTTTTAGTCTGTTGTTACTTTATTGGAGTCACAAATCAAAACATGTCTTTGTAGATTAACCCTTTATGCCCCGACGGTACTTTAAAGTACCACAATTTTCTATCCTAATTTAAATACACCCACTGAATGCATCAGCAATGGTACTTTTAGGAAACAGTAATAAATACATTCCTTGACCATCACTAGATAGCAATGGCAGTTCCAGTAAGCTGAAAATTGTTCACGAAGCTATTTTGGCGCGTGTGAGCGTCAATTTTGCTTCCATTTTCTTCTCTGTCTTGGTATCACTATCTTTGGCTTGAAAACATCTTAAATTTTAGGCTGTCATTCTTTTTTCCTGTTTTAAATAGATCATTTGACAATATGTTTTGCTAAGAAAAAAATTTGTTTCAATTTTTATACTTTACAAAGCCCTTTTCAAAGCGTACCGTCGGGACTACGTTGAACGGGATTTTTACTTAGATTTTTATAGTTTGAATACATAGGGTGGATAAAAACGTATATATTTACTAGGGATGCGTGGGTGCTAGATTTGTGGAATTTGGTGCAATGTAGGGGAAGATACTGCATGGTTTATGTATGACATTGATGTATAATAAAGCAAAAAAATGTTATTTTTATCTTTAGAAAAAATATTGTATTTTTATAAAACAAAATGGAAAAAATTACAAATTAGAAAAAAAGAACTAAAATATGTTTCAGCATTTTTATGAATCCTTTTAAATTTTTACGAATAAAAGCTTTGAAATTTCTTTCAGATAGGCTTTCCATCGGACGATAGTGTTACAACTGTAAAATATTCTTCTGATGGAGAAATGCTCACTGATGATGCATGAACAGCATCATCATCTAGTCATATATACATCATAGACATATACACAAGATATATGCATGATAAGTCACATTAAAATTATAAGAAAAAAATTGATATACTTTTTACTTTCTTCTATCTTTACACGAAAAAAGTATTGGATTCGTGAAAATTTTCGACTTCCTGTTTTCGACGGATTTACACGTTTTAAGGGTCAGAGATCCCGAAAAAACATGTTTTTACAAAATGTCTGTCTGTATGCATGTATGTGACACAAATTTTGTGAACGCTCTATCTCAAGAACTAATGCACGGAATTTAATAAAAATTTATATTCCCTGATATAAATTGATGCTGATTGCTGATTAGTTTTTGGTATAAATCGCTCAACAGTTAACGCTTCTAAACTGCATTTTTCACGATTTCCGCGATAGCTCTATCTCAAGAACTACTGCATGGATTTTCATCAAACTTCAGATTCAACCAATCCTTGATATGAGTTGGTGCTGTTTACGTTTTGGTGTAAATCTCCCAACAGGCGGCGCTTATATGCTGCATTTTTCAGGATTTACACGATTTCGGCAATAGCTCTATCTCCAGAACTAATGAACATATTTTCGTCTAACTTCAGATTCAGTTAGTCCTTGATATGAATTGACGCTGATTCCGTGTCGGTGTAAATCGCAGAACAGGTGGCACTGTTGTGCGGCATTTTTCACGGTTTCCTCAATAGCTCTATCTCAAGGACTAATGCACGAATTTTCATCAAACTTTAGATTAAAGTATACCTTGATTAATATTGCTGCTGATTATGTTTTGGTGTAAATCGTTCAACAGATGGCGCTGCTATGCTGGATGTTTTACAATTTTCGCAATAGCTCTATCTCAAAAGCTAATGCACGGATTTTCACCAAATTTCAGGGTCAGACGTTGAGATAAGTTGTTTCTAATTAGGTTTTGGTGTAAATTACCCAACAGGTGGCACGGCTATGCTTCATTTTGCTGGATTTACACGATTTCAGGGATATTCATAACTCGATAACTAATGCATGAAATTTCATATCTTTAAAATCCTCATGATGAGCATAGATTGCCATTTAATTTTTCACTGTAACAGAGAATTTTGAAGTTTTAACATATATGAAATAACTAAGTTTTGGAATTAGTATATGCGACAATTATTTTTTAAGTCCCGATTTTTGCCCAAGCGTTATGACCCAACAGGACTTTGAAGTACCACATCAAGTAATTAGACGTAATTAACAAAATATTAAATCTTTTATTTTTAATGCATGTATCTTCTAATGTATCATAGTAATGCAAGGAAAAAAATTTTCGACGAAATGTATTTTTTAATTCATAATTTGGGATATAAAGGGTTAAAGGTAAATAAAATGATAATATAATGGTATTTATTTCAGTTGATGTACAAATGAGCATAGAGCAGTGCTACCAGACTGGGGATTTTGTTTTTCGGGAAAATTGTTATTGGTGCATCATTTGGGGAGAAAAATCCGAGTAATATTTTAATTACTTCTCGTTTCTCGTCTAACTCAAAGTAGATTTTCAGCTGTCTTGATATTTTTTTTCACATTTGACACCATTTCTTGCAAAACATTTCTGACAAAATACTTTATTTTTTGGGTTTTTATAATTGTGTGAATATATTTATAACTTACTAGCAAAACCCGCGGCTTTGCTCGTGTAATAGTTGAAATATGCCAAGTGATATTTGCATGTCTAATTTTTATTAGAAGAAATTATACTTTTAGGAATAATTAAAAATTGCTAATTAAGCCGCAGTTTGACTAAACTTCATTATTACACTGCATTAAGCAGAAATGACACTAACATTAATAAGAAGAACTAAAACTAATTCTAAATAAATGATAATTTAGAAAATATTTTAAAGTTTGTATGCTCATTTCATATTTTTTTGCTCTTGTAATTCCCAGATGGTAATGGCAACAATATAAACTATAGCCTATGTTGGAGCTGGGACTGTCACCATCAATTTGCAGCCATTACTTTTGATATTTCCTGAGATTGCATAGAAATCGCAATTTAGAACGTTTTTAGGACGCTTTTCGCGCATTTTCACCCCTTTTAAATTTCGATTTTTTCAGAAATAGCTCTTAGAGAGCATTTGCATCTTATAAGTAATTACCATGCCAAATTTCAAGTTGCTAGTCATCCCAAAATCCCAATTTAGAACGTTTTTTGCTCTTGTAATCCCCAGGTGGTAGTGACACTGACATGAAAAAGAGCCTTTGTTGGAGCAAGGGCTGTCAGCATCAATTTCCACCATTAATTTTGAAATTGTTTTGGTACTTCTTGAGATTGCGTAGAAATCACAATTTAGAACGTTTTTTGAACACTTTTCGATAATTTTCAAGCTTTTAAATTTCGAATATTTCAAGAAATGTTCTTATAAATAATTTATATCTAATAAGTAACTACCATGCCAAATTTTATGTATTTGGTAACACAAAATCGCATTTTCAGAACGTTTTTTCTCCTGCAACCCCTTTGGGTATAGTAGCACCGCTATAAAATAGAGCTTACCTTGTAGCAACAGCTGTCACCATCATTTTCACACTATTACTTTTGAAATCTGTTTGCTACTTCCTCAGATTTCATAGAAATCGCAATTTAGAACGTTTTTTAGAGTGCTTTTCGCACATTTTCACCCCTGTTAAATTTCGATTTTTTTTTAGGAAATGTTCTTAGAGATCATTTATATCTTATAACTACCATGCCAAATTTCATGTTTCTAAGCCCTTCAGTAGCACAAAAATCACAATTTAGAATTTTTTTTTGCTCCTGCAAGACCCAGGTGGTTGTAACACCGACATAAAATAGATCCTATGTTAGAGCAAGGCTGTCACCATTAATTTTGAAATTGGTTTGATACTTCCTCAGATTGCGTACAAATCGCCATTTAGAACGCTTTTTAGAACGCTTTTCACGCATTATCACCCCTTTTAAATTTATTACTTACCCATCATCCGTAGTATTGGGTAAGTCTTGTAATTTTCTTAAAAATCGAAATTTTTTTGACGGATTTACACGTTTTAGACACTGAAGATTCCGAAAAACATATTTTTAGAAAACAAATTTTGCCGTCCGTCTGGGTGTGTGTCTGTAAACGCTCTATTTCCCGAACAAATTGAGATAAAGACTTGACATTTGATGTGTACTTGAGAAGTAATGATTGGAAGAAGCCTATTGAATATCAGTAACATCGATTATCTGGAACTATTTTTTTCGGACTCTCGAAATATTCGTTCTGATAAAAGGTATACAAAAATTTTCGAAAATGTTTATTTGAAGGAGTGATCATAAAATACAATAAAAAATCATAAATTTTGAATAAGGAATGAAATCGATCGGATAATTAGTTGCCGAGATATTTGTAATCCTATTTTTCACACTCTTCGATTTTTCATGACCCTGTATTTCCTTCAAATTTCAATTCAAAGATATATTTTAATTGGAAATAAGACGCTTAATCCAACGCAGTAAACTGTTAGTTAATATGATTATAATTTTTTGAGTTTTATGGATGTTTCTTTTACGCAATTCGCTACTACTCGATTATACCGCCGACCCAAAAACTATCGCCAAACTATAAGATTAAATGCCAATAATGGCTTATCGTAAATGGCAAGCATTTAGTATCTCCATACCTATAAGGGGAACCCTGTTCTATCGCCAAATGCCGTCAAATTTATTGCCAACTTGGCGATATATCACCAAATTTGGCGACCAAGCCGCCAAAAGTTACACCGAATTGGCAGTGTCTCTAATATTTCGCCAAATTCCCATGGACTTCCATTGTAAACCAATAATGTTTACTTGCTTACAGAAAATCGACAAGTTGAGATATTTTAATGCAACAAAAAGTAATATTAGCTTAAGGGATTATATTAATTATATTTAAAGGAGTCCAGGTAAATTGAATTATGAATAAAAGTAACGTGATACAATGCTTAGTATGTATAACATGTTTTATTTTCATATTTTATTTTATGTATATCCATGGTGGGTAAGTATTACGGTGGCCCCCAACGACTAGTTTTTTAAAGAAATGTTATTAGAGATAATTTATATTTTATGACTACCATGCCAAATTTTATATTTCTAGACCCTTCAGTAACACAAAAATCGCATTTTAGAATGTTTTTTGCTTCTGCACCCCCTTTGTGTTATTGGCTTCGACATAAGATATAGTTTTATGTTCGAACAGGGACTAACACCATCATTTTGATACTATTACTTTTGTAATCGATTCGGTAGTTCCAGAAATTACCTCCTACAAACAAACAAACTTTACATTTTTATAATATTAGTATAGAAGATTACAATATGCAAAACGCGAACAATTGAGTTTTGTAGTCACAATATGTAAACTGAGAGATTTTTTTTCTTTTTTTACATTTTTTTTTTATATGGGGATTTAAAGAATATATACGTACTAGTATATATAACCCCCGTTATGAATGACGGAACGTTGATCCGCTTTTCATTACCATAAGATTGATTCATATAAACAAACAGGTAGAAGATTTTATTATTGAAAGGTTTTATGTAGAAAGTAATTTTAAAAATTGTATAATGATAGTTAAACAGCTGTAAACAGCAAAAAAACTTTTACAAAATTTGACGATGAAATACTCTGCATTTTAATGAATGAGTCACCACAGAGCAGTATTTCCTGCAATAATAATAATAATTGAAGAGCTTAGTGGAAGAACCTGTTAT
Source organism: Maratus speciosus (assembly GCA_963932465.1). Lineage (NCBI taxonomy): Eukaryota > Metazoa > Arthropoda > Arachnida > Araneae > Salticidae > Maratus > Maratus speciosus. The sequence goes on along the minus strand of OZ010786.1, from coordinate 87,849,754 downwards.
GATACATTTTCTCAAAAATTGTTTCATTTTATGGATGAAAATGCTATGAGGTATTATATCATATGATAAAACTAAAATACTAAAATTGTACTTATTATTGATGATATGAGACATATAATATTTAATGTTTTTATATTTAATAATTTAAATGGTAAAAATAATTTCTACTATTTAATAATTGAATGTTAATATTCTTTTCTAGGAATGTTTAGTATCACCTATTAACATTCAAACATATGCTATTAAGAAGGAATTAAATTAATAACTAAATTACAACAAAAAACTTTCACTTCAATTTTCTCGAATTCTAAGTTTTGTTACATAACATCGTCTTCCACTCAAATCTTCAATTACCAAAAAGCAATAACAGTTTTTGATGATTTCAAAAAACATTAAAATTAAATATTCAATGAGTTAAAGCTTTTTTTTTTTTACTTTAAAATATACTATTTTTATGAAAATGAATGCATCTGAAAAATGAATGGCTCGGCAAACCGCTTTTCATTTGTTTGCACTATTTCTGTAAAACTTACACTATTATTTTAAATACTATTTCTGGAAAAAGTGTGCAAAGATACGAATTGTTTACAGAAATGTTGCTATACATGTTTTATATGAAAATATACTGAACAAATATGATTTGAGATAGGAGAAATTATCATTTAATTGTTTTACTTTAGCGTATGTTTTTCATTATGCTTAGCATGGCATTTAGCTACGGTCGATTCGCCCCTGTATGCAGTTTGGTGCACTTGGATTTTATATAAGTAAATATATATTTGGATAAATTTTTGAGATAGATACAGTTAAATATTTTTATACTGCAAAAGATAATATTTAAAATTTACTTTTTTGGATAAAAACTAAATAAGGGAATTTTTGGATTAAAGTCACTGATTTGGTGAAATTTTCAGAACTGTTTGGGGAGTTCACTTTTGTTCATCTAGCAATACAAGCATAGAGTGAAAAAATTGGAGGAAGAGGGGGGGGGGGGGGTAAAAATGTTTGATAAGATTCTCTCTTTTATTACCCTAAAACCTATAGGAAACATGCAATCTGTATGAATCCCCAATTTCAAAAACTGTTCAAATCCAAGTATGAGATTTTTCAGGAATCAATAAAAACGGTGAACACGCAAATGGTAGATACTGTAAGATCTTTTTTGTGCTCATAGTCACTGCATAATTATTTTAATTATGTTTGTTTGTTATTAGTTATTAATTTTATGAAAATAAATATCTAAAAAATAAAACTTAAAAAAAAACTTTTAGACTTGTGTTGTTTTTTAAGTCAATGGAACTTAGTGACCTAACAGATAAAAGGAGAAAAAAAATACGCATTATATTTTTGTTAGATATTTACCATAAATCATTTACATCTACATCTTGACTCTTAAATATTCGCACAAACCATACAGCAAAACCTCCCGGGCGGTGTATTTTGTACACAATGTATTTCTAAATTTCTAGGAAAATAAATCGCTTTATAAGAAATTTTAAAATCAACTACCATTACCATGCAGTACAATATTATAAAAAAATTCTTAAAATTGACATGCATGACGACATTTTCGCACAATGCACATTTGTAACATGCATATTTAAATTTATAACATCCAATGGTGTACAAAATGCCAGAGCCACAGCAATATATGGACCGCCAATAATCATGGGTTACGGATTGATATTCAATGTACAGGTCCCAAATTGTACGTATTTTGAATATCACTATTTTCGAATAGAATAACTGTTGGTATTAAACGCAAAACGCTGCGATTAAATAATGCAAAGATTACTGTAAAAAAAAATAGTGGATTTTAAAATCTGTAATCCTTCATTTGAAGCATGTTTGCATATTAAATGAAGATTTCCGAAAATTCGTAAATAATTGCAGAATTTTAAAAATCATTTTCCCATCTTTTAGTGGAGTAAAATAAAAAGAAAGGGAAGAAGAAGTATGCAATTTGTGAGAACTTTAATGTGTCTATTAATCAGAAGAAGCCCAAAATGTAAATGATTAAAAAAAACCCTATAATTTTTCGTTGCACATTAGTTGATGGTTTTACATATTTTAGCGTGTCCCAAACACGATTTGGTCAGTCTTGGAAAATCAGTGTATGTGAAACAAACATTGTGACCGCGCTATCTCAAGATCTAATATACGGTTCTTCAAAAAAAGTTCATATGTTGTTACACTTTGTATGACATAAATTGGTGCTGATTATGTTTGTGTGTATATCGGTCAACAGGTGACACTGCTGCAGTTCGCCTCAAAAGTTTATGTGCAAGAATAAAATTTTGATTTTTAATGAATAATAAAAAGTTGAAATAACTAGCATTTTTTTATTTGTGAATTTCGAAACTTCATTTAAATTAATGATATCAAAAGTAGAAAAAAGAAATTACATATTTGTAAAAAATATATTTTAAATTATGTTCAAACAAAACTGTCTCAAAAGTTTATGCACAACGGCAAAAACAACTGCATTTATCATTTTTACAAAACTGTTACACACAAATTATTTTTCCGTGATTTCGGATTAGTTCAAATAAGCGCGCGTCTATCGAAATTATTGGTTTTTGTTGCGTTTCTGGTGGCAAAGAATACCATGCTTTCTGTATGGCCCCTTTGCATTCTTAAAGAGAGTCATACTGTTTTCCATTGCTGTAAATTTGACGGGCTAAATTGTTATAGACATTCTCAATCGGATTTATGCCAGGACTTAAAGCTAGGTGAGTCAAGAATTTAAAAAAAAAATTCTGTGAAAGCCACGATTATGTAGTATGTGATATGTAGGCTGAAGCATTATCTTGTTTAAAGATCCATTCAGGAACTCCCAAAATGTCACCGAATGGATGGGAATGTTGGTTCAGTGTCTCTTGACATTTTTGGGGATTTTGTCTTCCTTTTAGAAAATCCAGAGAGGTCAGGCTGTTGAAGCCAAATACTCCCAAACCATAACAGGCTTAGCGCCTTGCTGAAAAACTCCCTGGTTCCTTCCGTGGATCATGCCAATACAGGCGTCTCCTTTATTGGACTGTATACGTCTTTGATTTTTAATTGTTTTTATTAACACTTGGACACAGCACAGTACACTCACAAACATAAATCTTGAATGACATTGATATGACTATAAATTATAATTAATATCCACTGCGAAAACACCGTGTTACAGGTGTGTTGATGCTTTGGTGATCAGCAGCTTAATGACTACTGTTTACAGATTGCTCGCTAGTGGAGCCAAAACCATACTTCCGGAACGGAACATGCTGCCCGAGGATGAAATATGAAACATTTCAGCAGTTAATTTAAACATAATACATTAGATAACTAATTAACACTACAAATGATACTAGATTACAAGATACTTCCTTCTATATATAAAAAAAAAGTTTTGATTTGGAAATGGACGAATGAAAATCTGCGTAGATATTCCCTACAGATCGGCATCCAATTTGAATGCTTAAGCATGGCCTTTCTTCATTAATATTAAAAAAACTGTTGCAAACAAAAATATGAAAATCGGTAGTATTATAGAGAAATGTTTGATAAACACGCTGATGCAGACAGTTTTCAAATCGAAGAATTATTTTAAGAGATATTTAATGCCAAAGTTGGACAAAATCGTTCCATTAAAAAGTTGGTACTCTTTGGTTAGACGGGCGCCAGTGTTATATTTACATTCATATATACATATATATGCACATATATGTACATATTTGTACACACATACACATAAATATATACATACATATGTATATATATGTAATAATAAAAATTTTCGCCTCTTTTTCTTAGTAAAACTATTCCAAATTCTTAGTATTTTTCCTTTTTTACCTATCTTTAATAATATCTTAATATCTTTTGTCTTTTATTTCATGCATTTAAAGTTGCGTATTCTTTTATTATTCTAAAAAACCTTAATCCATTCGCCTAATCTTATAAAACCCATTAAATTACTTTTTCATTTTATTCTAAAACTAAATTCTGTTTCTTTCGAATGTTTTAATATCATTTATTCTTTTGTGTTCTATACCCACAATTCCATGCGTCCGCCAGCGCTATTTGCGCTTTTATTCTGACGCCTTATAAAGAGTTCTTTATCGACGTCATCCTTTCCCATCGAATCGTAATCTGTTTTATGTCCCATTCTCCCCCACCTCTCTTCTAGCATTGGTCTGTTACCTTTCTGTAACCGTCCGCGTGCTGTTGTTCGGAGTACAAATATCGTTACATCGGCGATGGAGAGAAGATTTTACGTTTTTCTGGTTGTCTAATTAAGCTGCGTCGCTTGGAGTGAACGTTCTAATGTGTAGATCCTATTCTTATAACATCTAACGTTTTATGAAGCGATGATCGATTTTTGAGAGTGGATGGAATAACTACTGGATGTGTTTTACTATGTTTTTTGTCAATAAAATCAGTTTAAAAAGTGACGATGATTCTCTATATTCATTACGCAAGGGAAATTATCTCAATGTGTTTCGAGCCTGTCTTTTCTCGCCACCCTGACTGCAATCCGATATTTTCAATATAACGGATGGATGGTTTTGATTGCTCTACTAGAATTTATGTCGAGGTACTGGTGTCGCCTAAATATCTGAAAGTCGGTAGCAAAATGCTACATAAACCGCACAGGATGATCTTTACTAAAGTAATGATTAGTAGAGAAACTCATCGAAATTTCAGATTGTCAGAAATGTTCTGACTATGCAATGTGAATTATTATCATCGAGTATCAATAAGTATGATTACGATGAGTGATGTTTTTCATGAACGAATGTCAGTAAAACTCTGACAGTGGAATATCACTAAGTTTCAACGACTTAATAGAATGATTAAAAATTCCTGATACCTCCAAGTGGCGAAAATAAGTCTCGCATTAAATTGAATGCACGATTTTTCTTTTTAAATAAAATTCTAGCTCTCCGGCCAGAAGTCATGTTGAGAAAAAACACCTTTCTGTGGGTGAGAATTAATATATTATTTATTATAGTATTTTAGTAGATTTCTATTTATTTACAATATTGTTATTATTATTATTGTTGTTAGAAAATGAATTATACTTTAGTTGTTGTTATTATTTATTGAAAAAAAATAATATATTTACATTGTTTATTCAATTTAAAGTTATATATTTTAAATTATGTTTATACTATTGCATTTTTATATAAATGAGTTATCCCTCCTATATACAATTAAGATTTAGAATTGTTAAAAAATCGAGTAACACCATGAGTGAAATAAATATTGTTCCCTTTGACCCAGAGTCCGGTATGAAAATACAACCTTAGTTAATGCATTTTGAGAAATCTTGCAGTACCGAGAAAAAAGATGAAAATTGGAAATTAAATAATATTTCTAAATATTTGAAAGGAGAAGCATTGAAGGTTTATATAAATGATTGTCTGGAGTGCACTAGTTTTGAAAAAATTTCTGAGCTTCTCACTGAAAAATTTATTAGTGTTTATGTTCCAAGATTTTCTTAATTTGCAGCTTTAAAGTTAAATGACTTAAATGAATTAGAGCAATATTTTCATAAAAAGGTAAATATGAAGCTAAATTAACGAATTATAGTTTTGTTTGATAGAACTTCTGGTTGCAGTTAATGTTAATTTATAATTTAATAATTCAGTAAGAAAAGATGGAATTAGCGAAACTTGTGCTAGAATTTTGTCAGATAAATTATAATTAAAATTTAATTAAATTTTGTAAACTAAAGTAAAAGTTAGCATGCAATTAACATTTTTGAAAAATTTTATGAATTATAAAAGAATTAGTCTAATTTTTAAAAATTATAACTGTGATGTTTAAGTGTCTATGTTTTTATTGAATAGAATTTCTGGTTAAGGTTAGTTTATCCCCAATTTCTTATAATTTAAATAAATTCAGTGAGAAAAGATGGGATTGAGTTAACCTTTTACTGGGATTTTGACAATTAAAATATAATTTTTAAAAAATTGATTAAATATAGTAAAGTGACCTTGTTTGCACCATGTTTTGATAAAATTTCTAATGCTAAGATCTAGTGCACCTACTCAAGTTTAATAACTTTTCTTGATGATTGATGATATCTGATGATAAATATGCAAAAATGTTCTTGTCTTAAAAACAAGCTTGGGTTTCTTGAATGTTTTTGTTGAGGAATTGTTGTGTTGTGTTTAAAGTTTACTACTCCTAAAAGTTTAACCTGAAAAGAGAATTACCTATCATTTTATTTTGTTCTTGAAAAATATTTTATTGTTTTTAAAATTAAGTTTTGCACTAGAAAGTATATAATTATAAATTATTCTTAAGGGCCACTAAAAACTTGTCCCATATCGAATCCTTAATAAATTATCTGATGTTAACTTTGAGATAGATAGGAAAATTCAAAACCGAAATACGGAGATCGTCCATGTAGCTAAGTTACGAAAATATTATTCTCCAGATCAATTAAAGTTATCCCATGAAAAACCCCAGCAAACTAATGTTAAATCCATAGCCGCGTCTTAAATTTATAATAATAAGTAATTTAACTAAACTAAATAAATACATTTATAAGTTAGTAAGCAATTATTTTCTATGTAACAGTGTGTTCTTGAATCGCGACAGGAATATTACTGCTGAGATTTTTTACTTGAGTTAACTATTTATGCTGGCGTAAATTGGTCGATTTAAGTTGAGAATTTCTTGTATCGAAATTAATTGAATTAATAACTTAAACTAAATTAACTAAATAAATAAAATTAACTGGATTAGAATTAAATTTAATTGAATTTGAATCTAGGATTAAAGTTAATTACTATAATTCAATAATCTGGATCTTTTATCAACCTTTCTTAAGTATGCTCAAAGTTTCATTTTCATTCAGAAACTATAGTTTCTTGTTTGAAACTTTCGACTTGTTGAAAACAAGATCATTGCATAATCATGCTGAATTGATAGTTATTTCACAACATTTCTTATTTATTTTTGTTACTTTATGTTATGCCTAATATTTGAGTATATTGTCATACCTCATTCGCTGTATATGGATGAGATATCAATAGATACTTTAAGGATTAGTTAAAGAAATTTATTTGATACTTTTGAATACTATTGACTGTGTTGTTGAATATAGTTGTTATTATTATTTATTGTACTATGCATTATTGATATTGAGAGAAAAAGATCATAATGAATATTACTATAATAAGTGAGATGATAATACTTAGCATGGGAGACTTACTTGGGAGAGTATTTATGCTATGAGTTGTGATAACCCAATTAGTATGAATTTCAATTATTCATTGTAAGTTAGTCCTAGAAATTGATATTATAAGATATAATATGCTTATTATTAGATAATTGGAAGATAATTACCGTGTAACTAATTAATAGACAGAATATGAGATTTAAAAAAAAATCTTATGAAGTTTTAGATTTAAGAGTTTTTGTTAGTTTATGATAATATCTGATAAATGGTTTAACTGTTATGAGTTAGAGAGTTTATTAATTATGAGTAATTAATTTATGAGTTAGAAATTTTAGATTATTAAAAATTTTTCAACTTAGAGGAATTCCAAAGAAGTTTCTGAAAAACCTATGATGACTGTAATAGGTAAATACCATGTGGTAAATAGTAAATAATAACAAATAGTAAAAAGGTACCCGCAAAGAGATGGACCATCAATACCATCGATGTATGTGTGTCAATACACTTCAAAGATACTGTAAATAGGTTTATTTAAAAATTTTGTTATTATTATTGCTATTATGAATTTTATTATTATTTATTTATTGTAATATATTAATTTCATTTATTGAACTAAAAATGAACTTAGACTGGAAAAACTGAGTTGCTAATGTAAGGATAAGTAGATTCAAATGAACATTATATTTACGAATCTAATTTTGAACTTATATTTTGAAGGCATTTTTCAGAATTCCATTAGCACACTTATATTATAAAATGCTACGTTCAAGTCTTTACAACTGAATTCATGAATGCTTTGCACATTAATATGAGCCATGAATGGCCGTAAATTTATTATGTAAATAACAAAACTATGTTAAAAAATTATTTTCAATATTTATAGTAACTTTTTATTTTACATCTTTGTAATTTGTAAACAAAATTAATATCTTGTTATTGTATTTAATTAACAATTCCAGTAGTTCACGTTCTAAATTTTAAATTAATATAGCATTAAGATTTTTAAAAAAAAGTTAAATCTTCAGGGTTTACTCCAAGTGGCGAAATTGTAATCCAAGCCTATGTAACATTTCCTTTCTATGAACTCGTGGATCTTAGGACCTACCAGTTCATCCAGTCTTTTTGAGTGGGGGGATATGTAATAATAAAAATTTTCGCCTCTTTTTCTTAGTAAAACTATTCCAAATTCTTAATATTTTTCCTTTTTTACCTATCTTTAATAATATCTTTTGTCTTTTATTTCATGCATTTAAAGTTGCGTATTCTTTTATTATTCTAAAAAACCTTAATCCATTCGCCTAATCTTATAAAACCCATTAAATTACTTTTTCATTTTATTCTAAAACTAAATTCTGTTTCTTTCGAATGTTAGGTAGCTTTCATTACAAAAAGCTACCTATTGCAGCCGTTCGGAGGAAAGCGATTTCAAAAAATTTTGGTATATTTTCATCGATCATGATCCCCAGACCCCGAAACCATCCTCCGTTCAAAATTGATATATATATATATATATGTAATATAAGGATGATATAAAGATAAGATCGTATTTAATGAAAAAAGGAGTTTAATGATTCTAGGTTATAGTTTTACATATTAAATAGAAATTATATTTACAAGTACGGGAGGGTAGGGGGTTTTTCTGCGGCATACGCACTCACAGAATCGTCGGAGATTCCATATCGGCCTCTGCTCTCGTCTAGAGCGAGAAAGATAGATCTAACATCAACCGCGTCAGAATGAAATCTGCTCTCGGTTGTTACTTGTTTCCAGGCGAAGAGAATGCAAACTGCATATCAGCAAATTCAATACATCTGCTATTCTGCGGTTACAAGTTCTCATGGAAAAGTGCTGACCATATCCTGTTGCTATGAGTAGGGTTTTATGGGAATCTAAAACCACAACTCACACTCGGCCATCTTGTCCGCTTGTCGACCTCGACAGCGCGTTAAATAAGCAACAAGATATGTCAAAAAACAAAAAAAAAACTATCTAAAAATAATTAAAATCCAAAGGAGAAAGAAAAAAAAACTGTCATTAAATAATTAAGAAAATTCAGATAAATAATATAAAAAAAAATTAATTCTAAATTTTATGTAAATTAATGCTGAGCTGCCGTGGGATATCTCCAAAAAAAAAAGAATAAAAAAAAACTCAGGATAATATCAATTTGCGTCATGAGGCCGTCTTTCTCATGAGCCATCATCAGGGATGAAAAATATAATCTGAAAGGCCGTCTGCCCATTATATTACCATCACGAAAACATACTAAAATCTGCCTCATCTTAGGTAGAATTTCGTAAGAAAAAACATCTTTATCCCAACGTCATTCGGGAATAAAATATAAAAAAAGAGGTTTGCCTCGTCTAAGCAAAAAAAAAGGATTTCTCACCAAAAGGTTTTTTTTTTCGACAGCCAGCTCTTACTTCTGTAAAAAAAAAAAAAATATGCGAGGGGGGGGGGGGGGATGTAAAATACATACATATATATAGCAATTCAATAAAAAGTTTACACATAAAATACAGTTTTTAAAAATATAAATACAACAATATTCTTTTTCTTCTTGTGAAAAGTGAGTGTTCAAAAAAATAAAATAAAATAAAGTCCTGTGTAGATAATCATTTTAAATAAAGTTGTTGTTTAAGCAACATAAAAAAAGCACGTGTTGTGAACAGGCAAATGAAAAAAATAAGACACCATTGGCAGTCCGAGAGAAAGATAACTTGCCATGCGCAAAAAAAAAATCACCGCATGGGTTCAATAAAAAAGTTTTAAGCAGATAGATATCGCTCAGAGATTTAAAAAAAATGTTGAACAGAACTTCGAAAAAAAAAAGCACATAAATTCTGTTAATATTGAAGATAAACTTTTCTCTGCTCTCCATGGAAACGAAGGTCGCGCGATGCGCGCGCATCCTACTTTAGAATGCGATTGCGTTTTGTTGTGGCTGGAACGATACGAAGCAATGTTGTGATTTAAAAAAGCATGATCGCTGTAATATTTTACAGTTTGTTGATGAGGCTAAGCCTCCCTTATTTCGAAAAACCGGATCAAGTGTTTGATAATTTTTGCTGTATATATGTATATAATCATGATCTGTAAATAGTCATTAAATATTTAAAGAAAAGATCCCAGAAAGCACCTCCTTCTTTGAGTTGATGTTCGACTGTCTTTGAAATTTTTCTTCATGGTGCATCACGCCGGAAAGAACGAAAAAAAAAGTATTCGTTACCCTATTAATGTCTTCAAAACACAAATAAGGAAATAGAGCATAGTAAGTGATAAGAAGACGGCAAAGGTAAGATTAAGTTTTTCATATTTATTTCGAAATGTCTGAAAGAACCGTACAGTTTTGAGAACAGCAGTAACAAAGCTGATTAATAATATAGAAAATGTTATGAAGGATAGTCCAATAAATTTTGATAATTTAGAAGAATTATTTATTCAGTTAGATACTAAAGCAGAATTATTGAAGTCAGTTGACGAGAAAATTGAGCCCCTTTTAGGGTTAGACGACTATGAAACTGAAATCAATTCTGTTTATGATTACGTGGATAAAATATCAGTTGCAAAATTCCGGGTGAAGAAAAAATTAACCGAAAACAAAAAAATTGTTAATGTTGATTTAAATAACAGTCAAGATTTAAAATCGAATGTGATTAATTATGAAAACTCAGTTGTTAAATTGCCAAAACTCAATATACAAAAATTCTATGGCGACTGTACGCAATTTATTTCATTTTTTAATACCTTTAAAAATACAATTCACGAAAATAAATCGCTTTCGAAAATTGAAAAATTTCATTATTTGAAGAGTTATTTATCTGGAGCTGCGGCCAATGCTGTAGAAGGTTTTGAAATATCAGAAGCTAATTATGACGCAGCATTGAAAGTTTTAGAAACGCGTTATGGTCAAAAAGACGTGATAATTAATCATCACCTGAACAAGCTTCTTAATTTATCCCCTGTTTATAAGGCTAACGAAATTCAAAAATTGAAAAAATTGCACAGTGATATAGAAATAAATGTTCGATGTTTGTCCACATTAGGACTCGAACCAGCAATTATGGCTCCATGCTTATCGCCGTAATTTTAAAATTAATACCGGCAGAATTAGCTTTGGAATATAATAGACAAAATGTAGATAATTTAACACATTCAGATATACATAAATTATTAGATTTTCTGCACGCTGAAATAAAAAGCAGAGAACATACATTTTTTTCGAGAATGAAAGCATTTGAAAATAATAAAACAAAAATCAAGAGTCAAACAACAAAATCTGAATTTAAATCTACTTGTGAATTTATGAACATTTCGAATGATAAATCGACTTCAGATAGGCAGCTAGCTCATTGTATTTTTTGCAACGATAGTAAACATTCATCTGATTTGTGTGAGGCTGTTGATGTAAACACTAAAAGAAATTTGTTGAAATCTCAAGGAAGATGTTACCTTTGCTTAGGCAGGAAACACGTTATCAAAACTTGTAACTCTAAAACTAGTTGCAAGAACTGTTCAGGCAGACATAATCAAACGATATGCCTAAAATCTAAATTAATAAAAGAAGTAACTACACCCGAATTAAAAGGTAATGAAAGTGAAGCTAGGGAAAAGTGATTTCGGCTATTTCCTCTACAGAAAATAATAAAATTCTTCTACAAACTTGTTGTGTAAAAATAAAATCAAACGGGAAACAATCTCTAATTAGGTTACTTTTAGATTGTGGGAGCATGCGCACTAGGGTGGTCACAAGAAATCAATTTTCAAATTTTTTCGGGGGGACCCCCCAAAAAGTTGCCAATTGACTAGAAAATGAGATTGGCTAAGTTTCAGCTCATTTGGATAATATTAACCCGTGCCTCATTGAGGTTTAAGTTTGAAAAAAACGTGATTTTTCGCAAAAAAAATATGTTTTTCCTTCATGAAATGAATACAATTAAACCTAGGAACATAATGCAGGTCTCATTTTATAAAACAAAGTTTTGCTTTGAAGAACACACACCATTTTTTTCTAAAAATGTATAGATTTAAAAATATGCGCATATTTCAGGACCAGACTTCACCTGAATCCTAAAAATTGACTTTTTATGAAAACGCGAAAACAAAATTTGTAACATTGCATTTCATCTGCTTTCCAACTTTTGTTTTTCTTTTTTTCGTTTTGTGAAGTCCAATAAAGTGTTTGATGAAAAAAAATTCCAAAGAAAAGGAAAAAAATCGAATTTTAAACTGAAAGAATTTTTTTAAAAAAGGGAGGGCAAAGGAAGTATAGAAATGAGAGCAAATAATGCTCAATTGCATTTTATTATTAAAGTTGTGTTACAAGAAAGGAGGCATAATAAAGAAAATAAATTATTTTCCCTTACAACTGTCACGTTAACCCTTTCCGGCACCAGAAAAATTCTGTTCGTAAAAGGATGAAATGATGGTCTACCTCGGAATTTACAAACGACATTTTTAGGAATTAAAATCACATTACTTTAACCTTTCATTGTAAAAGCAAAATTTTATTAAAATATTCTTCGTGCCGTTTGTAAGTTTGGAATTAAAATTAGGTGGTCTCGGCATGGGACACTGTGCCGGAAAGAATTGAAGTGGTAATGGTTTAGATAAGGTGGCTTATGTTGACTTTTCTTACCAAAGTATTATCTAAAAATGAAAATGCAACTTGATCCGAGTTAAGATACCAAAGGCGGTTTGTCATTTTAGCAAGTGCTTTGTCTGTAACCTATTTATCAAAATTTCTGTGGAGAACAAGTGATTTTATTATTTGCAGGTCTTGAATTGGGGGCTAAAGTGGCAGTGGAAGTATTGAAGCACGCTTTTGCATAAATATTGATTAAAAATAAGAAAAGATCTCTGATACCTTCTTTTTCTAAATTTGTTATTGAAAGATGATCCCTGAAACAATATATTTTAAGAGAATGAATGGCCTGTGCCTCCATCCATCTGACATGATTAAAAGTACCAGGTGCTTTGAAAAAGTGTTTTGCAGGAAGGAGTTCTATAAAAATTAAACAAAGTTGGATAAACTCTTTATAATCATCCCTGAGCTGTTAATTTTTAAGAGTTCCTGTAAGAAAATTTGAAATTTCTTCTGAATTAACTATTTATACCTAGTATTTCATGTTCAGTAACATTTGTATACTTACTCTGGTTTAATTTAGACCACCCCGTCAGAATTGTTTTTTTTTTAAATATCTGGCTGAGGGGCATTGATTATGCCCATTTTACAATCAAGAACAGCTTTCTAAATTATGCTGGCGGCATGGTAAATACAGAAGACTTTTCCTTTAACAATTGCTATAGAAAAATGCAGGTTAACTCTGAGGCGACCTGTGTTTACTGCAGTTGTATCAAAAAATATCCCCTGGATTTTACCAACTTCCTCCCACTCTTCAACTGCTGAAAATACAGCTTTCGCCTGAATTGTTCCGATACTATTTTCAAGTTGAGGAACTCGTAGTAACTGTTCTTCATCCCCACAACTAATTAAAACTTTTATCCACTCTACATTTTCTTTATTCAAAAAATGGTGAAGCAGTTTTCCACCCCAGTGAACAACAGTTCTCTCTAAATGGGAATTTTAAAATCTGTTTTTGATAAGCTCAGTTTTTTGTTTACGAAACAGTTATTTGCAGAGTCGATGTCTGTGGTTAGCTAGTGGATGTATTCTAAGTCTAGCAGCTTCTCTGGCGTTCAGTTCATTTTTCGAATATTTTAAAACAAAATGCATAAAACTTGACAATTACTTAGCTGCTTACTGTCGATGATTTGATGAGACATGTGGCCAATTTAAAAAATCTTACATTTCTGCCATCATATCAAGAGGGGGAAGGGGTTTTACGGAATGTTTCGTCAATTCTAAAAATAGATAACCATGACAGATAACAAAAACAGCCTTGTAATAAAAAGAGAAATTCAGAGGTTCAACTGCAACTCAAATCGAAAAGCTCTTTCTTACTAGACACAGAACTAGATAACTAATAATCAATTATAATTCGTGAAATATTTTTAAAGTTACAAAAATTGTTCACTTATTTTTGCCTATTAATAAAAATGATACAAAAAATTATCAAAAGTAATAAAATTTTTAATTTGTCATTTTTTACCTATATTTCAAAAATGCAGAATTTGAGGGTATGGTTCACTAGATGTCCTGAAAAATACTAAATGTTCATTAAATATAAGTTTTCATGAGAGTAAAAGTTCAAGGCAACAACAGTTTCTATGAAATAAAACAAGAATCAGGTTTCTAAGACAAATATTTTTCCCGTAAGGAAAGAAAAACGACAATTTTTTGCCAAAAATTGCAAATTTTCAAAAATTCAACCTCGATGAGGCACGGGTTAATATTATTTATTTGAGCTGAAACTTTGCCAATCTCATTTTCTAACTAATTGGCAACTTTTAGGAGGGTCCCCCCGAAGAAAACGTAAAACAAAATTTTCCCCATGTTGCTTGTGACCACCCTAATGCGCACCTTTATATCTGAAGAAATAGCAAATAAATTGAATTTACAGGCAATAAGAAAAGAAAAATTGTCGGTTTTTACATTTGGAAATGATAACCCCATTGAAAAAACCTTTGAAGTAGTTAAACTAACTATTGAAAATAAAAATGTTCCTAATTCAAAATTAGATATAGAAGCGCTAGTCACCAATCAAATATCAGCTACTGAAATCCCCCCACCTGAAATCAATGATTTGATGAAAAGTAAACAATTTGAAAATTTAACCCTTGCGGACACACCCACATCCAAAGAACCCATTACATTACTTATAGGTGCTGACTATTATTATGAGATTGTTACTGGAAATATAAAACATTTGAATAAAAAATTAGTAGCTGTCGACACCATTTTTGGTTGGTGTCTACAGGGAAAAACAACTGACAGTTATACGCCCTTAGCATTTAATGTAATAGTAGAAAAAAATTTTATTTCTGAACAGATTGAAAAATTCTGGAATATCGAATCATCTGGCCTTTTTAATACTAAACAGGATTCAGATTTTTCGGAAAACAATGTTATGAAGCAGTTTGAGTCAGAAATTAAATACAATGATAAGCGATATACAGTTCGATTTCCGTGGAAGCTTGAAAGGGAACGTTTAAATGACAATCGGAAAATTGCAGAATATAGATTTTTTAAACTCAAACAAAGATTGATTAAAAACCCTGAATTATTTTTTGAGTATAAGGAGGTGTTAGCAGATTATTTGAAACAAGGTATTATTGAGTTAGTTACAGAGCCTGAAGAAAAACAAAATGTAACTTTTTATTTACCTCATCGAGAAATAATTAGAACTGATAGGACAACGAGCAGATTACGCATAGTTTTCGATGCCTCTGCTCATGACACAGGCTCACTGTCTTTGAATAATTGCCTGCATGTAGGTCCAAATTTGTATCCTGAAATATTTGATGTTTTGTTACGGTTTAGATTTAATCCCATAGCTTTTACAACTGATATAAAACAAGCTTTTCTACAAATAATTATAGATGAAAAAGATCGTGATGTAACAAGATTTTTTTTTTCACAAGATTTGTTTGATAATTCTAAACCCTTTGAAATTTATAGATTCACCAGAGTGTTATTTGGAATTAGTAGCAGTCCCTTTTTATTGGCTGCAACAATTAAACACCACTTGAAAAAATACACCGAAAAATATCCAGACACAGTAAAATTTTTAAATGAAAATATATATGTCGATGACGTTATAGGAAGTCATGAAAATATTGATCAAGCCCTATCCACTAGTTTACAATGTATTGATATATTTGAAAATGCAAGTATGCATTTACATAAATGGCATACGAACTCTTTACCACTTAGTGAACTATGGAAAGAAAATGGCATAACTTCAGAAGTTAATTCTGAAGCTTTTGGAGAACAAAATCTCCCTTATAAAGTTTTAGGAATCGCTTGGAATAATTCCAAAGATTTACTTTATTTTGATGTTCGAGGTTTAGTTGATTTCGTTTCAAGAAGAATAGACACCAAAAGATTTATTCTACAAGTTTTAGGTAGGATTTTTGATCCACTTGGATTCCTAGGACCATTTACATTAAGACTAAAATGTATAATTCAACAAATTTGGAATTTGGGTCTAGATTGGGATGACACCTTACCCGAAGATTTACGTATAGTTTGGAGTAGCTGGTGTAACGAACTCCCTCATTTGAAAAACTTTTCAGTACCCAGACACTATTTTTCTGACATCACCAATTGGCATGATTATGACCTACAATTACATATTTTTGCCGATTCGAGCATGAAGGCTTATGGTACGGTTGCTTATTTACGTGTAGCAACAACCACCGAAAATGTTCGAACAGTTTTTGTTGCTTCGAAAAACAGGGTTGCTCCACTGAAAGCGCTTACCTTGCCAAGACTTGAATTGATGGCCGCATTGTTGTCGGCCAAGCTAAGTAGTAACATTTTGAAAGCTTTAAAATTGAATGTACCGACTTATTACTGGACAGATTCAAAAATATCCTATTTTTGGATAAAAGGATCCCCTAAAAAGTTTAAACCCTTTGTCAGAAACAGAATTGAAGAGATCCATAAATTGACCTCACCTGATAACTGGTATCATTGTCCTGGTACTGCCAATCCAGCTGATATAGTTTATCGAGGATCAAAAATCTCTAGGATAATCAATGATACAACTTGGTTACAGGGACCAGAATGGCTATGTTTACCTCCTGAGTGTTGGCCAATATCAGAAAACAAAGAAATCGCTTACTCAGATGAATTAGAATACAAAAAAAATCCTAACGATGTTTTTCAGAGCGAGTGCTTAGTCAAAAAACTCGAAAATCCCATAAACATTTCAAAATATAGTAATTTAGAGAAACTTTTGAGAATTACCGTTTGGGTAAAGAAATTCATTATGAAGCTGAAAAAATCGATTGAAGTGCAAGACGTAGTAACAACCGAAGAATTACTCGAAGCTGAAAATTTTTTGATACAATCTGAACAAAAACAATTTTATAAGGAAGAAATAGAATCTCTAAAAAATAGTAAATCAGTGGATAAGACGTCATCCTTATCAAATTTCATGCCCTTTATTGACAAAAACGGGTTGATGAGGTTGGGCGGAAGGCTCGAATTTTCTAACCTGTTCGCAGAAGAGAAAAACCCAATAATTCTCCCCAAACATTCTTGGTTAACTACTCTAATAGTTCGTCAAGAGCACGAGAAAATTATGCATGCAGGGGCAGCCAGTACTTTGGCAAAAATTAGATCTCGTTTTTGGATACCTAAAGGTCGTCAGTTGGTCAAGAGTGTTATCAAGAATTGTATAATATGTAAAAAATATTTCTCCAAACCAGCAGACCAGATCACCGCACCTTTACCAAAAGACAGAGCTAGTGAAGCACCGCCATTCGCAATCTGCGGTTTAGACTTCGCCGGTCCGATCTATATCAGAAATTTTTAAGAAACGCAAAAATCTTACATTGTCCTGTTTACTTGCGGTGTGACTAGAGCCATTCACCTGGAACTCGTGTCTGATATGACAACAAATTCCTTTTTGATGGCATTCAGAAGATTCACAGCTAGACGAGGAAATCCCAAAATTATTTATTCTGACAACGCAAAAACCTTCAAAATGGCCAAAGGTGAACTCGAAAATTTATACAACATACTGACAGACAAAGTATTTTTAAATTTTATTACAAAAGAGAGAATTAGAAATGTATGGAAGAATATTATAGAAAGAGCTGCATGGTGGGGAGGTTTCTATGAGCGACTAGTAAAGTCAGTCAAAGACTATTTGAGAAAAGTAATTGGTAGAGCACTCTTAAGTTATGATGAATTAGCGACTCTGTTGACAGAAGTGGAAGCAGTTTTGAATACGCGACCATTGACGTATGTATATAGCGACAGCAATGAACCAGAACCTCTTACTCCAATGCACTTTTTAAATTTTGGAAAAGAACTTCCATTTCCTATTAATTTTTTTGAAATAATTGAAGATTGTTCGAAGAGATCAACACTCCTGAAAAGAAAAAAATATCAATCTTTACTATTGAAACAATTGTGGACCAAATGGAAAAAACAATATTTGATGGATTTGAAAACAGCCCATTCCTTGAAAAATCCTAATGCCCATACGCCACTAAAAGTGGGCGATATTGTTTTAATTCAAGATGACGCAAAAAATAAGTTTCTTTGGAAACTTGGTAAGATTCAGACTGTCATTCCTGGAAGAGATGGCAATATTTGTTCATACAAAATAAAAACAGCGAGTGGAATCTTAAAAAGATCCATTCAGCACTTGTATCCCTTTGAAATACAAAACGACTAACAAGTGACTTTTTGCAGACTTTTTATGAACATTCATAAACTTTTATAGACATTTATTTAGTTTGTTTTTTCTGCATTTAGGACTCTAAATATTTTCTTTCTCTTTTTTAATTTTTAGTGTTATTTATATATAGAATCTTTTTGAATTTTGGTATAAGTAAGTATATGATTTAACTGCAAAAAAAAAAAAAAAAAAAAAAAAAAAAATGTGTGTTATTTAACAGTCATTATTTTTACTGTGTAATTTAAAGTGTTTTATTTACAATTTATTGATATTTTGAATTTGACTAATTAAGTGATTAATTGGATATTGTTTGAATTCTTACATTTAGTATTTTGTAATTTAGTATTTTAAAAATTGTATTAGATTACTGAACCACTGATACAAAAAATTGAATTTTTATGATTTTATGATGGAATTCTGATTTGTGAACTCTTTAAGAGTTCAGGTGGGGAGTGTGAAGAGAAACTTTTCTCTGCTCTCCATGGAAACGAAGGTCGCGCGATGCGCGCGCATCCTACTTTAGAATGCGATTGCGTTTTGTTGTGGCTGGAACGATACGAAGCAATGTTGTGATTTAAAAAAGCATGATCGCTGTAATATTTTACAGTTTGTTGATGAGGCTAAGCCTCCCTTATTTCGAAAAACCGGATCAAGTGTTTGATAATTCTTGCTGTATATATGTATATAATCATGATCTGTAAATAGTCATTAAATATTTAAAGAAAAGATCCTAGAAAGCACCTCCTTCTTTGGGTTGATGTTCGACTGTCTTTGAAATTTTTCTTCAATATAAGCTGAAAAAATAAAGAATCTGTTGCATATTCCACAAACTAAGAATAATAAAAAAAACACTGTTGATAAAAATGCTTGGTACGCGATAACTTCTTTTTAAAAAAAGCACTTGAAGTTTATCGCACTGGAATGGCATAACACACAAAAATACGAAGAAGAAAAAAACGTTCTGTGTTGAAGATTTCCATCAATGATTGGACTCTTGAAATGGTGAGTTACGCTGGTAAACACCTCATTCTAATGTTTCGTCCGAAAAAAAAATAATCGTGGATGCTTGCTGCAATCGTAAAAAAAACGAAGATATTGAAATAAAGTTACTAAGAAAGTCACAGATAGTAGCAGTCTAATAGTCTGTACGATATAAATGTTCTCTTAAATAAGCAGATATATGGGTGTCAAACACAGAATATATAAAAACACAGTTAAAAAAAATAGTAGTAATAATAAAAAACACATTTATGATAAATTCGTTGGTTGCACTAGTGACCCATATACGTGAAGCATATTTCTTTTTGGAAATTTAAATCTACGTGTTCTCTTTTTCTTTATTGATGTCCCACAGTTTCGGTGTATAAGAAATAAACAAGAAATGATAAGGACACGCAGAATTTCGGTCCAATTAGTAACGTCACTCGAATCTGGAGATGGTTGGGACGTATGGAACGGCGAATGCTGATAAATGAGTCCGTTGGCAGACGTAAACAGTAATAAACAGATGGTCAATAAGACGAGCACAGTCATGAACAGCTTGTAGGATAAGAAATTTAAATAGTAGGGAAAACAGTCTGGCGATAATGTTGCGAGATGTTTCATATATGCTGAGTCATTCTCTGGGTCAATTTTGAGGTCAATAGGAATATTTTCTATCGAAAAATCTTTATTTACTCTCGGCGGTTTTAGAGCTTGGGGGAAAGAATTTGAAACAAATGTTTCCGTAGTGCATCTTGCGTCGGGAAATGAAGGTACATAGGATTTATCTTGAGATTTCGTTGCAGATACATTATCAGACACAGTAATGCAGCTTATAAAAATACTTGTGGGTGGAGATTTAGTTAAAGTAGCGCCGTTTTTGTCGCATGTGAGAGTACCCTGAAATATGACATCTGTCCCTATGATAAGTGGCATGGGCATCTGAGAAGACTTAACTACGTAAACAGTAGTAGAAAAAGTATTACCGTCTATTTGTATATTGGTAAAAAACGATCCTACAGGTTGAATAACACGGTTACCGATGCCCGACAATTGTAGAGGAGATCCGGTGAGGGGGGGAGACCCAATTTGTTCATAAATGTCTTCTCTTAGTATCGTCAGTGAGCTTCCAGTGTCCAAGATTGAAGTTATTTGTAAATTAAAAAATTTTACAGGTTTCTGCATGCGCGGATGAAAATGACACATTTCTACTACGTGGATTTGTTCGTCTCTGCGCGGCGACGTCTTGTGTGAAGGGGAGGTGCCTTGAGTCGAACGCTTGCGTTCCGGCGTTTGCTCTGTACACTGGCTGGAAACATGACCAAAACGTGCACATTTCATACACTTTTTTCCTTTATTTAAATGCACACAATGGGTAGATAGGTGCCCTGGGGCTAAACAATTCCAGCAAGTTAATTTTGCAGTTTTTTCCGTCTGGTTAATCTTAGGAGTGTTGGGTGTAGTCGGTGACTTTGATTGGTAAACTTTAGAACTCTGTTCACAAATTCGTTCGAAAATTTGGAGCTTGTTTTTAAATTCGGCAAGCGTGGCGCACCCGAATAATATAGCTTTATTATGTGGTGTATCGTTAATCCCATTAATTATATAGTGAATTAAAGATATATCATCGATGTTTCCTCTTTGTGCTATTTCTTTCATTTTCAAAAAATATTTCAATAGTTTTTCGTTTGGGCGGCAGCCTCTAGCGGCTAGTAATTGATGTATCTGGGCGGACGAAACTGATTGTCCGAATTCGCGAAACAATGCTTCTTTGAGCGATGCATATGAAGAAATGTTATTTTCACTACGTACATACAATAATGCTAAACTTTTTAATACCCGCTTAGCAAACACAAATTTCTGTATGTCGGACAGTTGAAATGAATGGGCCAGAGATTCAAATCTCTGAAACCATGTTTGAACGTTTTCCGTTTTATCACCACTAAACGGTGTAATTAAATGATCAATGTCATGGAAAGAAATTGTCTGTTTGGGCGCGGAGTGTACACTATAGTGTACACGCGCCTGGTCTGGCTGTACTGCCAAAGGGGAAGATAAACCAGTGCTTCCACTACTATTGTGGCTATCATCAAATTCTGTATCCGATTCGGAAAATGCCGTAAACGTGTCTTTAAAAGCCGAAATATCAACTAGTGCGCTTAAAATACGTTGTCCTATATCTTCTTTTGATCCATATATGTCAATGGATAAGATATTAGCGATAGTAATCAATTGTATCTGATCGTAATCATCCAAAATTTCTTTGAGTTTATTCTCATACTCGTCGCTCTTGTCGGTAAAAGAAACCTTTAAATTTCCTTAAATTCGCTCTATTCTGGCGATTTTTATCGCAACCAAATATAAATTCGTGCAATAACTTGATTTTATCGGTCTTAGCCGATTTCAACTGGCTTTTAATAAATTCAATTTCTTGTAATTCCATATCAAAAAGCAAGAAAGGAAAGAGAGAAAAAAAAACTTACTTCAAAGGAGTTATCCAATTGAAAAAAAAATTCTTCGCCACGATATATTGAAGTAATCCAATTAATGATCCGTAGAAAAAAAATATACTTGCAGCTGGAGATTCATTTCTTGCAAAACCACGTATATCTGGTAAAAATATAAATAAACAGGAGATTGAGCTTCAAACAGATGGCTGAGTAGATGAATCGCTTCAGCCGAAATGCAAAGCTTGATAACGGAACGAAAAAGAAGTTCTCCGATTTTAAACGTAGATCGGTAAATAAGCCTAGGGGATTTTATTTTTTTAATTCGTTTGGGATTCAAATAGGCAGAGTCCCCATGTAATATAAGGATGATATAAAGATAAGATCGTATTTAATGAAAAAAGGAGTTTAATGATTCTAGGTTATAGTTTTACATATTAAATAGAAATTATATTTACAAGTACGGGAGGGTAGGGGGGGTTTCTGCGGCATACGTACTCACAGAATCGTCGGAGATTCTATATCGGCCTCTGCTCTCGTCTAGAGCGAGAAAGATACATCTAACTTCAACCGCGTCAGAATGAAATCTGCTCTCGGTTGTTACTTGTTTCCAGGCGAAGAGAATGCAAACTGCATATCAGCAAATTCAATACATCTGCTATTCTGCGGTTACAAGTTCTCATGGAACAGTGCTGACCATATCCTGTTGTTATGAGTAGGGTTTTATGGGAATCTAAAACCACAACTCACATATATATATATATATATATATATATATATATATATATATATATATATCTGACATTTGTCACACAGTAACTCTCGTATTTATGAACCGATTTGGATGTAATTCGGTGTGTATATAGTACATGCCAAAGTATCGACCGAGTTCGTTGGCCAGCTTCATCCGCCATTTTGTTTCAAAATGGCGGCCATTTAAATTTTTTTTAATTTAAAATTTGAAAGTGGTACCAAAAAATTGAAAATGGAAAAATATTTTTTTCTTATGTATTTGACCTTTATACAAAGATTCCGGAGCAGTTTTTGTTTTGTCTATATCTTAAAAAATGGCTGAGTTATAGCATTTTGAATTTCTAGCGTGGCTGACATTTTGAAACGTCCTGAAGTTTGTCACGCAATAAAAGGCGTATTTATGAACCGATTTGGATGTAACTTCGTTTACACATAGTACATACCAATGTCTCGACCGAGTTCGTTGGCCAGCTTCATCCGTCATCTTGTTTAAAAATGGCGGCCATTTAAATTTTTAAGAAAAATTTAAATTTGAAATGTGGTACAAAAAAATTGAAAATTGAAAAAATATTTTTTTCTTATGTTTTTGACCTTGATAAAAAGATTCGGTAGCAGTTTTTGTTTCGTCTATATCTTAAAAAGTGGCTGAGTTATAGCAGTTTGAATTTCTAGCGTGGCTGACATTTTGAAACGTCCTGATTTTTGCCATGCGATAACAGGCGTATTTATGAACCTTGGATGTACCTTGGTGTGTACATAGTACATACAAGTATCTCGACCGAGTTCGTTGGCCAGCTTCATCGCCATCTTGTTTCAAAATGGCGGCCATTTAAAAAATTTTAAAAAATTTAAAATTTAAAATGAGATACCAAAAAATTGGAAAATGAAAAAGATTTTTTTTTTGTATATGTTTGACCTTAATACAAAGATTCCGGAACAGTTTTTGTTTCGTCTATATCTAAAAAAATGGCTGAATTATAGCATTTTGAATTTCTATTGTGGCTGACATTTTAAAACCACCTGATATTTGTCACGCGATAACAGGCGTATTTATGAGCCGATTTGGATGTAACTTCGCCTCTACCAGGGGCGTAGCTACAGATATTTTTTCGGGGGGGGGGGGGGGGAGAGTTCAAAAATTTCCCAACTTGAAACAAATTCCTTCAACATTCAACTAAAGTGATATGCACAAAGTGTGTAATAATGATAATGAAGCTTATGCATAAAAAATTCCTTTTCAAAGAAAAATTTTGAAACTAGAAATATAAAAATTCTAATTATTGGTTTGTTTAATAAAAAAAACAAACGCGCGTTTTACTTTCTTCTGTCTTTACAAGACGAAAGTATTGAATTCGTAAAAAAAAATCTACAACTGGTTTTCGACGGTTTGATACGTTTTAGAAGGTCCTGAACATTATTTGACTGATTTTAGAAAATGTCTGTCTGTGTGAATGTGACACAAATTTTGTGGGTGCTCTATCTCAAGAACTAATTCGTGGAATTTTATAAAACTTTAGATTCAGTTATACTGTGATAAAAATTAATGCTGATTAGTTTTTGGCGTAAATTACCCAAAAGGTGGCGCTGCTATGCCGTATTTTTCACGATTTACATGATTTTAGCGACAGTTATATCTCAAAAACTGTTGCACAGAATTTGATCAAATTTCATATTCTATTAAACCTTGACATAATTTAGTGCTTATTAGGTTTTTGTATATATCTGTGGCACTGCTGTGCTGCATTTTTCACGATTTTCGCGTTAGCAATATCTGAAAAACTAATGCACGGAAATTTAGTCAAAATTCATATTCGATTACACTTCCTTATTGGGCTTGGGTGTATACTGTCCAAAGGTATCGCTTTTGAGCTCTTTGGGTTTGAAATTTTGGTTGCAGACATCTAAGAGCATGGGTGTCGAAATTCAATGATTTGTTTGAAAAATGCGATGCTTCTATCTCCTTTTTAAATGCACACAATTAAACGAATTATAAATTAGATGCACACAATTAAACCTTTAGAATTTATTATTATGTGCATAGAATTGTTATTTAATTTTAAGATTGTGATTGCAAATTTTGAAGTATTAACATGTATGGGATAGAATAAGGTTTTGGGATTGGCACATTCAAATAATTTTCATTTAAAATCAATTCTTTTGGTCTTCAAAGAAGCTAACTCTGATGAAGCTAACCTAACATCGTCCAGTTTAATAAAATCCACTATTTCACTTTCACATTTTAAAAGCATTAGGCTGTCAAGTCTGTCAGGCCTCATTGTAGCTTGCAATATATATTTATTAAATTTTTATTTGACTAAAGATTCTTTCATTAGATGCAACGCCATAAAGGTAAGCTGCTGTGAATGTTAAGGTACGAGTATATAGTTTGACAGTGTGTTTGGTGGTTGGATTTCATGGCATGAGAAAAGGTTTGTTAAGTGAGTTGGGATTTGGTTTATTTCTATTTGACTCTGCAAGTCATGACAGTTTCTCATATCCAGGTGGAAACATTATTAACTTTTCTCAGTTAGTGATACTCAAATTTGCCTTGCACAATTGCAATTTAAATATGGAATGTATTGGTGCAATATTCTCCTGATATAGGGAACATTGTCATTTAAGACCATTACTAAATTGCCGAAATTTTCTTGTATTTCTTATAACTCTTCCCTGTAAAACTTAAGTC
Organism: Maratus speciosus; assembly: GCA_963932465.1. Lineage (NCBI taxonomy): Eukaryota > Metazoa > Arthropoda > Arachnida > Araneae > Salticidae > Maratus > Maratus speciosus. Next base: position 87,824,392 of record OZ010786.1, on the reverse strand, counting down.
TATCAATGTCCATTGCTATGCTATTATTTTTATCTATTCCATTTGGTGAAACCGTTTTCCCACGGTGCTTTCAGAAGTCAGCTTATTCAATCACATCCTAATATTCATAATTGTTTATGAACTTGTCTATAAGGAAATCTTTATTTCTTCAAAATGTTATTCAAGTGCAACCTATCAGTGTTTATGTCAACCTGTATGTCGATTTTTTTCTTCAGTTGATGGACTGCTTTCATGGTCATATTTCTGTTCCAAATTCAAATCATCCACTTTTTAACCTTTTTCATCCTCGAATGGATTTTTAGATGCTCCAAAATCTTGCATGAAAACTCTTTTCCTATTATGAAGGGTTCTTTCGTGCTAAGATTTATAGTCATTTTTTAGAACAGCTTTAAACACACAACACTGGACTTTTGGTTTAAAATTTACTAAACACCTATAAATATAAATGAACAGGACATATATATATTTCCGCACACAAATAAAGGTAAAATGTGGCAAATTTATCTAAACTAACGACTTCTTATATTCACATTTGCTCATATAATGCTTTTGTCATGACATCGAAGGGTTAACTAATTTTCGGAGCAAAAAAAATCACGAGAATGAGTAAAATATTGTCCAAAAATCGCAAAATTAGTGCAATTTGTGAAAACTCATCAAATCTTCTTGCCCAGCTGTGTTTCAAGTAGGTGTCCACATTCCTTTCTGTTGTGCTACAAGTGATCTCCAATTTTCAAAAGAAGCTGCAATCCCTTTGCATTAAAATAGCTGGATTCTCTTTTGGGAGGGTGAAAATTTTGAGAAAGGAACAAAGTTTTGAAGGAAATAACGGAACTGGATAGTCAGCTATTGGTGGATAGGAGTAGAGAAATTTAGGTCTGGCAGATGTATAATATTTTTGTAGAACTGAAAAATACAATGATAGATTGAGTGTGGCTGATTTCTTTTTGTATTTCTTTTGATAATTTAACTTGCTTATTCTTACAATACTCAGTCAGAAACATAATCACCAAAACAATAAAAATTTCATAATGTCTCAAAAATCCAGAATTTCCCAACTCTAAGCTCAAATTTCCCAACTTCACAAATATTGGGGGGGGGGAGGCTCCCCCCCATACCCCCCCCCATGGCGACGCCCCTGGCCTCTACATAGTACATACCAATGTCTCGACCGAGTTCGTTGGCCAGCTTCATTCGCCATCTTGTTTCAAAAGGGTTGCCATTAAAAAAATTAAATTTAAAATTTAAAATGAGGTATTAAACAATTGGAAAATGAAAAAGATTTTTTTTATGTGTTTGACCTTGATACAAAGATTCCGGAGCAGTTTTTGTTTCTGAAAATTTGTTCTTTTGTTTATATCTTAAAAAATGGTTGAATTATAGCACTTTGAATTTCTAGCACGGCTAACATTTTGAAACGATCTTGTATTTGTCACGCGATAACACACGTATTCGCCTATTTCGATGTAAGAAGGGATCTGGATAGTATACATCAATATCTCGACCAAGTTCGCTGACCAGCTTCATCAGCCATCTTGTTTCAAAATGACGGCCATTAAATTAAAAAAAATTATATTTAAAGTGAGGTGCAAAAAAATTAGAAATTGAAAAAGGTTTCTTTCTGAAGTATTTGACCTTGATATAAGGATTCAGGAGCATTTTTTGTTTGTCTTTATCTTAAAAAATGGCTTAGATATAGCAGTTTCAATTTCTAAGGTGGGTGACATTTTGAAAAATCTGATTTTTTGCCTGCGACAGCACTTGTATATATCAACCGATTCCGATGTGAGTGAGCATGTGCACATCAATTACTAAGGTCTCGACCAAGTTCACTAGTTAGCCTCATCCACCATGTTGTCTTAAAATGGCAGGCACTTTAAGAAATCGCCGAATTTGGCAGCCAAATATAAGTTACTTTAAATAAAAGCAGGTTGGATAAAGCTGACTAATTTCGCGAAATTCTCATTCATAATGATTTAGTATTGATAAAAATTAGTATTGAATCTGCTATATTCGGTTTCCACTAAATTGAGCTTCGTGTGTTTGAATAATATAAGTTGGCTTTTTTAAAATAAGGAATATGAAAGCTACCTCTTTCTCCCGGCACTGGCCGGAAGGACTATTTTAATATCATTTATTCTTTTGTGTTCTATACCCACAATTCCATGCGTCCGCCAGCGCTATTTGCGCTTTTATTCTGACGCCGTATAAAGAGTTCTTTATCGACGTCATCCTTTCCGATCGAACCGTAATATGTTTTATGTGCCATCCTCCCCCACCTCTCTTCTAGCATTGGTCTGTTACCTTTCTGTAACCGTCCGCGCGCTGTTGTTCGGAATACAAATATCGTTACATCGGCGATGGAGAGAAGATTTTACGTTTTTCTGGTTGTCTAATTAAGCTGCGTCGCTTGGAGTGAACGTTCTAATGTGTAGATCCTATTCTTATAACATCTAACGTTTTATGAAGCGATGATCGATTTTTAAGAGTGGATGGAATAACTACTGGAAGTGTTTTACTATGTTTTTTGTCAATAAAACCAGTTTAAAAAGTGACGATGATTCTCTATATTCATTACGCATGGGAAATTATCTCAATGTGTTTCGAGCCTGTCTTTTCTCACCACCCTGACTGCAATCCGATATTTTCAATATAACGGATGGATGGTTTTGATTGCTGTACTACTGTCGAGGTACTGGTGTCGCCTAAATATCTGAAAGTCGGTAGTAAAATGCTACATATATATGTACATATATGTGTATATATATGTATATATATATGTAAATATAACACTGGCGCCCGGCATTTAGAGTCTGCGGTGTCTGGACGGGAGTTGGCGAACGTAGCTCGTAGGGGGCCGAGCCCCCTAGTTATTTTAAGAAATATTTAATGCCAAAGTTGGACAAAATCGTCCCATTAAAAAAGTTTTATAGGAACAAAATCTGCACATAGGAATTTAATCATTTTTAGATCACTTTATGCGTCAAAATTTCCCGGTGTGCAGACTGCATTTAGTTTTTTAATTTGACTCATTTTTTGAGGTTTTATTTCTATTTTAAATTCAAATTTTCAGCATTTCGAGAGATATTTTTTTACATACTAGGGGGCTCGGCCCCCTACGAGCTACGCTCGCCAACCCCCGTCCAGACACCGCAGACTCTAAATGCACGCTAATTTGATCGGCTTTAAAAAGATTTCGAAAGATTGAATTATAATTTAAAAAACAGTGGCGATCTCCCTATAAACGAATTTCTATTCATTTCTCTTTGATTGGGGAATTTTAACGCCAAATCCGCTGCGGTACTACTTGATTATCCTGTCGACCAATTTCGCCAAATTATATAAATCACCAAACCACTCGCCAAATTATACAAATTGATATCATTTTTATTTTAAATAACGAAAGAACAAATAAATTCGTACAACATTAATAAAAACACAAATAAAACGTCGAAATAAAAATAACTTGATGACATATACACGTGTAACAACATTTCAAAATAAGCTAATATAAAAGGAATTAAGTAAAGAGAGTCTTTGTCTCCTGGTATTTTTTAACAAAGCGAAAAGAAAGTTCTTTTAAATGAGACATTTTAAATTAATTCTCACAATATCAAATAAATGTCTAGCACAATTTCTAAATTTAAACTTTTTTGCAATATTATTTTGTGTTCATTTTATGTAATAACAATAATGTGACGTAAATATGACGTAATTTCTCCTAAGACTTCTAACGCATGTTAATGAATTTATTATTTTACAATATCCTTTCTCTTTTAAAATTCACGTGTATACTTTTTATGACGTAATTTTTAATAAGTTCCTGCTTTTTATACGTAATTATTTAATTCTAATTTGAAAGTTTTTTTCCTGTTTATAATAGTCACGTGTAAATAAATTTTTAATTTGAAGCAAACATTATTGCTTGCGCTTTTTATACAGTTGGCAACAGTTTAAATTAGTACAATTTTCTGAAAAAAATATCTCTAGAAATGCTGAAAATTTGAATTTAAAATAGAAATAAAACCTGAAAAAATGAGTCAAAATAAAAAAATTAATGCAATCTGCACTCCGGCATATTCTAACGCATAACATGATCTAAAAATGATTACACTGCCATGTATAGTTTTTGCTGCTATAAAACTTTTTTAGTGGAACGATTTTGTCCAAATTTAGCATTAAATGACTCTTAAAATAATTCTTCGATTTGAAAACTGTCTGCATCAGCGTGTTTATCAAACATTTCTGTATAAAACCACCGATTTTCATATTTTTGCATGCATTATTTTTGTTAATATTAACGAAGAAAGGCCTCCGGTCACAAAAAAATCAAAACCGGCGGCGGCGGCGGCGGCGGCGGTGACAGCGGTAGTTACTTTTTTTTAGAATAGAGAGATTTTAGAAAATTGTATTAATTTAAACTGTTGCCAACTGTATAAATAGCGCAAAACAATAATGTTTGCTTCAAATTAAAAATTTATTTTACACGTGACTATTATAAACAGAATATATAAAAAGCAGGAACTCATTGAAAATTACGTCATAAAAACTATATTTACACGTGAATTTTAAAAGAGAAAGAATATTGTAAAATAATAAATCCATTAATATGCGTTAGAAGTCTTAAATACGAGAATTTACGTCACATTACACTCATTACGTAAAATGAACAAAAAATAATATTGCAAAACAGTTTAAATTTAAAAATTACGCGAGACATTTATTTGATATTTTAAGATGATCATAATATTTCATTTCTAACAAAAGTATTTTTACGTGAATACTAAAAAGAGAAAGAAAAGTTTGGTGAAAATTACGTCAGATTATAATTGTCAGATCAAATTATAATTCAATCTTCCGAAATCTTTTTAAAGCCCATCAAATTAGTGTGCTGTTAGAGTCTGCGGTGTCTGAACGGGGGTTGGAGAGCGTAGCTCGTAGTGGGCAAAGCCCCCTAGTAATATATAAAACAATCAGTATAATTACTTTAGAATAAGATAAAAAATGCAATGATGCATAAACATTATTTAATTGTTCTGAATGAGCAACAGGCATATTTTAGAATGCCTCGTAAAAATATACTTGACTCAGTTTTTACTTAAACTGCACGAACCCTGTTGTCCCTTCCGGGAATGATTTCCATAATTCGGCCAAGAATCCATTTACATGGTGGTAGATTTTTTTCCTTTAATAACACTTGAGATCCTAACTTAATGTTTTCTTTTGTAAATTGCCATTTAAAGTTATTTAGGTAGTCAATAAATCAACGTTTTCAAAGGCATTGAAAATATTTGATAATTAATTACCAATGAGTTAAGCTATTGTCAGAAATATTCATACAATTAGACTCTGAAATACTCTTGTCAGCAAATGTTTGACCATGGAAACCAACAGGTATTTCCATGGAGGACAATAGTATTTTGTGTAAAGGTATGCAGGTAGAGAGATAGCATGCCTATCTGTGTCATTGGGATGTGCTCAATAGAGTATTTCGACATTCGAAGAAATAGCGGGGTTGAATGAACAATGAAGCGGCAAGATCGCCCGTCCTCTAAGGAAGAAAAAAAAGTTCAAGAATGTGCTAGCGAGCAGTTCTGGACATTAGACACGGGACCTTGGTAAAGAGAAGTTGGATTTTGTCAACGTGAGAGATGTGAAGTACGAAACGTTCACTCATGTTGGGTGTTCGAAGTATAGATCTGGTTATAAAAAGTGAGAGTGTCTCTCTATTGATTGCAGAGTTATTATTGCATTTTTCAACTTAATTTTAATTGTTCTAATAAAGAACTTGGGAAAGAAAAACGTGTTATATTTGAACGATAATCCTACACGAGCTTAGAAAATTAAAAAGCTCCGGCCCACTACACCACACTCTTAATGAATCTGCCAATTAAAAAATGGCCTGGCGTAAGCATTTTGAACTTATTTATGTCATCTGAAAGCGGAAATAAAGGTCGAGAATTTAGGATGCCTTCTTTTTGGAATTTGGATCACTAGATTTTTTTGAGGCAAGTTTGCTTTGCTAAGCATAGCTCTGGTCATTTCAATTAGTGTTCGATTTTACGTTCCGCGACGCCGTTTTGGCTCGGACAGTACTGAACAGTATGTTGATGCTTTATTCCATTTTTTCTAAGAAAGTAGTTGTCAACTAGGACATTGTTAATTCCCCTCCATTATTCGTTCTGATATTACATTTTAAACGAAATTCTATTCAAATGAACTCAGAGGTTCCTATTCTGCCATTATAGTGATTGCTGTTGCGAAAGTTTATCTTATATCTATTTACTTTCTTAGGTCTCGCATTACTGAGATGTATATTTTGTTTTTCAGTTTAGAAAATCGATCGCGATCGTACTAATTGCCGATGCGCGATCTCTCTTAATGTAAAAAAAAATTCTATTTATAGACGCAACTTCCGGTAGCAGAAAGTGTATTTTCAGTACGTACGTATTGCGTAATCGCCACATGCCTTTCCTGATTGGAAGTTGGGACTGCGCATGTGTTAAACTGTCTCTAGCACTGATAAATACTTCTGCCGAGCTAATCTGCTCTCGCTTTTTGCTTGTGTTATTCTGAGTTCTGCACGATGTTACAACTTCAAAGGATAATTTTTTAAATAAGGGTAATTAAAAGTAATAGACATATTTTAAGCTTTATTCTGTCTAAAGTGCCAAATATATATCTACCCTATATATATAAAATCCTAATGAAACGAATTTATGAAACGATTTCATGAAACGACTGAAAATGTATTTATGAAATGATTTTATGAAACGACTGAATAAACAACTGATTATGTTTCACGGTGATTTCTCCTAAAATATGGAATATTTTGCTATATAATTAACACCCAAAATCCGTATTCATCCGCAGATCTCAAAACTTGTATTAGATTTTTTAAATTCGAATTAGTTATCGAAATATTATTTTTTTTTCTAATTTTAAATGCTTTTCTCTAATGATGGCAACTCAAATTTTAATCATAACAGATTTTTTTTTTCATATTTTAGAAAAGTTTATTATTTTAAACTAATTTGGTGACCCTTAAATCTATGCTAAGAAATATATCATGTTACTTTTATTCATAATCCAATTTGTATTTCATTATCATTTTATTTAATACAAAACTTTGATTTAAAACTGAAACATTTAAAATAAATGCCTTTCACTTCTTTCTTTTTTTAAACGAAACGAAAAGAAATATTAGGAACAGATGTCATATACGCAACGAAGCACCTAATTGGCGCCAAAATGGCGTTATTTTGCCTGACATGGTAACCTAGCTATTGTTGCTTATTTATTAATAAATGTTTAAATTGAATTTATTTTCTTTTTATTTACAAAAAATGTTATAAATTGCTTCGTTCTATAGTTATTAATTATTTTTTTTAATTTATTGTTATTTACTTTTAAAAACAATAGAAAATAATTTAAAAATACATATGTAACTGGTATTCGAAAACGAGGTTTCCGCCAAATTGTCGTTAAAAAAAAAAAAAAAAAAAAAAAATCACGCCAAACCCGGTGTGTATATGACAATGCAATAAATCATGGCATTTAATTTCAACTTCAAAGCAATTCTAATTGTACTACTTCTCCCGTCGACCAATTTCGCCGAATTATACAAATTGGCTTAATTTTTTATTTTAAATAATGAAAGAACAAATAAATTAGTATAACATTAATAAAAATACAAATAAAACGTCGAAATAAAAATCACTTGATGGCGTAAATAAGTGTAACTTCCTTAAAATCAAGTGAATGTGACATTTACGATCAACCATTATTGGCATTTAATCTTGAGTTTTAAAAAAAAAGCTGTTGGCGAGATTTGTACCATATAACAGCTAACATAAAAGTACCAGGAATTCTTTGTGATCATGGGAACTTTTATGTAGTTTTATTCGAAAAGATAATTCCGATTCTTTAAACAAAATGGAAACCTTTCTTATGAAAATCGAAGGGATCAACCCGTAATGGTTTATGGCAGTTACATGACTTGGACTATTATAATAAAAGTGAAATAATGGTGATAGAATAATATTTGGAGACTTCTCACACCTCTGGCTGGCTAACATTAAAGTACCAAAATGGGCGCTTGGAATATAAAAAGTGAAGGGATCCGCCCGGAACTGTTGATGATGGTCACATGGCTTAGGCTATTATTATAGAGATTGAATTCGATTCTAAAAACAACGCAAAGAATAATATTTCCTTACAATTAAAAAATTATTTACACGTGACTATTAAAAGCAGAAAAAAGCTTTAAAATTACTATTAAATAAGTACGTGTTAAAAGCAGAAAAATATTGAAAATTATATCTTGAAAATTGTATTTACACGTGAATATTAAAAGAGAAAGGAAACTTTAAAATAATAAATACATTAATTTTCCCCTTGCAATAAGCATGCCTTGCAATAAGGGGTAAGTATCTTGTCCCTTTCAGGGGCAAGGTACTTCTATATGTAAAATCATGAAATCAGTGAATGGCTCCAGAATTTACAAACAAATTTCGAAATACAAAAATGCTTTTGCTCACGTACTTAATAAAAGGAAAATTTTCATCCCAATATTCTGGTGCCAATGTGGCATTTAAGAATTGAAATTAAGTGGCCCAAAAATGAACCACCGCCCTTGAAGGGTTTAAAGCAGTAAATTTTAGTAACTGTAGTAAATTGTGTCATGTTAATTGTTTTATAACGCTGTTAAAAAATACCAGGAGGCAAAGGCTCTGTTTACTTAATTCATTTTATTTTAACTTCTTTTCAAATGTTTAACTGATCGTCTTTAACCAAACACGAAAACAGCCATTGGATGTCTTAACAGCTACTGATTCTGCCTTAAATTTTTGCAATCAAAGGGGATTGAATAGAAACCCATTTATAGGGAGATCGCTGCAGATTTTTTTTTTTTTTTCAGTACAATTCAATCTTCTCTAATCTTTTTAAAACCGATCAGATAAGCGTGCTTTTAGATTCTGCCGTATCTGAACGGGGTTGACGAGCGTAGCTTGCAGGGGGCAGAGCCCCCTAGTATATATATATATAAAAGAAAAAAGGAAATGTAACCAAAACATCGTTGTTTCTGTTCTAAAACTTTCCAATTATTAAAAATAAAAGTTTTCAATTAATAAGTTTAAAGTTTAGGAAAAGCATTGTAATTTACAACTTTTCAATTATTTTAAATATTGATTTTTTTTTTCATATTTAAATTAGTGCACAATATAGTGCTTAAAAAGAAATGCTGACAAATACATCTGTTAGTTCCTCCTCTATAACAAAGGGAACCACTTTTGGTACAACACGCACGTAGCTCTGAGACCTGGTGCATTTTATAGGTCTTCAGGTCAAAGTTAGGGAATTGATAAAATTTATCTTCAAAAATCATTTTTATTGATTTTACATCAGGTTAACTTTCTGAAGATTCAATTTTTCACACCACTTATCGGATTTTTAACATATTGAGGGCTGTTTTTTTTAAAGTACTTTAAAATACAAATTACTCAATAATAAGAATAAAATAGTGAAAAAAAAATTCTTTCAAGAACTTGTGAATTTTTTCGATAAAATATAACATTATAATTGCATTTTTGGCGGTGCAAAATTGGCTTTATTCGTTGCCTTATCATTTTATCCGGCAAGTCAGGCCGAATTTATCATAGACGTCTGCTCTGTGTAAGTAGTAGTATGTATTCTACTATTACATGTATGGGTCGACCGGACTACCTCACAGTTTAAAAGTTTCTTTATGCGTAGATTGGTTCGTTCAACATTTAAAACAATAGACGCAACATTTAATACACACATTTAATTTTTAAAATTCTAAAATTGATTCTATCTGACTCCGACCGTCATAACTGTCTCATGACGTGAGGGTGAATTATACAGCAAGTAATGCATATATGATTACACTTTGAAGACGCTTTTCGCGTACTCATTAAAAACTGTAGGCTTAACAGTAATAGAAAATTTTAAGTTTGAAAGCAAAGAAGTGTTTCGAATATTCTTTGAGAAAGTTCTAGTATAACAAATGATCATTTACAAAAATCATTATAAAAGATAAATCGATGTATGTATACCTAAAACTTTTTTAATTAGATTAAATTTGTATAATTAGAAAATCATTCTGTGTCATATATGAATAAATTATATTTTATTTTATATAAATATAAAAAGTTTCGGTCAGAGGCACAGAGAGTTAACTTGGGCCACACATATAATTAATTAATTATTCTGTATATTCATGTATGTATTAATTACTAAAAAACATTTTTGGACATTTTCGTTTTCGGTCGAAAATAAGATTTCCGAAATTCGTTTTTGGCCTTAAAAACCCGTTTCGGTCGATCCTTAGCGAAAACATATGAAAAACAGCTGATACCGTTGCGCTTTTTTTCTCGGAAACTATTGAAATTTTCAAAACTTGTTTCTGTGTGTGTTTTGGTATTGGCAAATATAACTGAAATTTAAGACATGTTATCGGACTGCGCGCTTAAACCAGTGAAATTATCAGAATGATAAAGGCTACTGTAGATGACTATCTTTGGCGATTTCTTCGGCTGTTAACTACAGTCACGAAGTAATTCAAAATTATAGATTTTATTAAAGTTCAAGAATTTATTTGAATACATAATTACTATTTTTTAAATAAAAATTATTTTTTTATATTGTTAGTGGGCAATCTAAAAAATATATATTGAATGCAAAATATCTATTGCAGTTTTCAATTTTAAAAAAAATGGTTTTTACTTACATTCTGTAATCCGGGAAGGATCCCCTAGTTTTTTTTAAACTAAAAAATAGAAAACTTACTTCGATAAGCTTGCAATCAGAGTTGAATTCAGGGGTGGCGCAGGGGCCGCCCATAAGGTTTGAGATTTTATGCGTTTAAATGGACAAAATTGCATTTTCCCAACCGGATCTCTAACCCCCTCCACCTCCAGAGTCGCAGAAATCCCCTCGGTGAAAAACGTCAGCAAGTGCGGCACACACCTGACACAGACCTTGTGGTAGCCCAAAATATTTGTTAAAATAATACCTACACGTTCTTTTGATATGTTTACAGCCTCTGCATTCTGCAATCTCGAACAACTTTAATCTGTGGTCTTCCAGGACTAGTCGATTAATTTTTTCAACAATTTCAGGAGTTGTCACTACCACAGGCAGTCCAGAGCGAGGCTCATCATTCATGCTCGTCCGTCCCATTTTAAACTCTGCAAACCACCTTTTAACCATTGAATATGATGGAGCAGAGTCATTATGTTTGCTGTCCATTTCCTCCTTGATTTCTTTGTGGGTTAAACCCTTCAAATGGAAGTATTTCATTACCGCTCATTTTTCCAAATCTTCCATTTTCCCAAAAACTCTAAAATAGTCTTGATTTAACGGCTGTCAATCAAACAATAACCAAGCTATTGATCTGAAACTGTGGGTATAAGCTAGTTAGGGATAGTAATTTTTTCAACAATTTCAGGAGTTGTCACTACCACAGGGCGTCCAGAGCGAGGCTCACCATTCATGCTCGTCCGTCCCATTTTAAACTCTGCAAACCACCTTTTAGCCATTGAATATGATGGAGCTTAGTCATTATGTTGGCTGTCCATTTCCTACTTAATTTCTTTATGGGTTAAACCCTTCAAATGGAAGTATTTCATTACCGCTCATTTTTCCAAATCTTCCATTTTCCCAAAAACTCTAAAATAGTCTTGATTTAACGTCTATCAATCAAACCATAACCAAGCTATTGATCTGAAACTGTGGGTATAAGATAGTTAGGGATAGTGCTATGCAATGCTAGCGTATAACTGCCCTAGTGGCACTATCTTTGTGTCGGGCCTGGGACTTTTCAGCAGACCCTCGTATATAGGTTCATCTTTTAACAAAATGACTTTCAATTTCATTCTACAGCGTAATTTCCCCTTAAAATACTGCCTTGTTTCTTATAATAATAAAAATATAAATAAAAGTGCCAAGTTAAACTGATGGCATTGAGCTCACAGGCTATTCACACTAATTGTATATTATGCTCATATTTCAAAGAATAATGGCCCTCGAAAAATAAAGAAATCGACAAAAAACCCATTTAGTTAAATTAAGAGAGTGTAGCTCCCACATTTCCCTCCTTTATACTTAACCAATGAACCTACAAATTTAATCAGTGGAGCGCCTTATCAAAATAAGCCGGTATACCAAATTTGAAGCAAATCGGATAACTCTGCATTGAAAACCCATTTATCTAAATTAAGGAGCGGGATTAGACCCCGTGCCCCCCCCCCCTCTTTATACTTAACCAATGAACCTCCAAATCTAATCAGGGAAGCGCCTTATCAGAATAAACAGGTATACCAAATTAGAAGCAAATCGGATAATTCTGCATTGAAAACCCATTTATATAAATTAAGGGGTATTAGCCCCCGTGACCCCCCCCCCTTTATACTTAACCAATGAACCCCAAAAACTAATCAGCGAAGCGCCTTATCAGAATAAACCTATATCCAAAATTTGAAGCAAATCGGATATTTCTATCAAGAGTTATCGCGTTACGCACATACATACGTACATACATACAGAACCTGCGGGCACATTAGCTCTCAGACTTTGATAGCCTGTGAACTAAAAACTGCTATGGAAGAAGCAGAAGTCAAATAACAATCAGCTTTTTACACATGCACACACTTTTTTTTTGAGACATCATTTGCCAAATAGTGTTGCAAGAGTCCGACCTTTGATGACTCATCCAATCTGAAATGTCAGTTTCCTTGTAAGGGGCAACACCCCTATCTATCCTCCATAAAATTACAATAATGAATATATTTTAAACAATGTTTAATTTGCACTGGAGCTCAGCTCCGATAGTTCTTTCTTTTGAGTGAATATTTAAATATTGGTTGGAATTCACCGGATCTCATACTTACTGCGCTCCGGAGCCTAGAGGAACAGCGTTTACGAAAAACCGAGGCCTAAATTATATTTTCCTTTCACTCTCGTCTCCCGTTCTTCGCGTCCATTTCTAACAAAGCGCTTTACATATGTGACGTAGTGTGTCTCACACTTAGGAGCATACTCCGATCTAGCCTCAGGAGTATAGACTCAATGGTTTGCTGTCTCAATGGTTTCCGGACGGGGGCGAGGACGACTGAATCTGCCGGTTTTACCAGTTGCTTTTTGTTCATGTTTTTAAAATATTCTCTTTGATCAACGTCTAGCTCCATTCTGTGCTTAATTTGCAGCGAAGTTTACAGAAGCGCAGCTCTAATACTTCGTATTTTTAATGAATAATTAAAAATTAGACGAAAACCAACAGAGCCTATAAATGCTGCGCACATGAGGACATAAGCCCATAGGTTGAAATCCTTGAAATCCTTGGCGAAAAGGATTTTCTGAAAATGCCCCACTCCTGATTTGAATGTTTTTGCTTTATTCATTCATTGTATTTTTCATATATAAATGCATATAGATGTAAATAATATATATAAAAAAAAAGAAATCGTTTTTGAAGACGAAATTGGTTAAAATCTATCAAATGCCACAAGTATGCGCTTAGTTGAAAAACTGCAGAATGTTAGAGCTCCGGATTTTTTTTTTTTTCTTTTCTTTTTTTTTTATGCTAAAAATTATACATTGATTTTAAACACCGTGCAAAAAATTAATTTTATCCATTGGTCCAAAGGGGATCTCCTCATAAGACCGAAAACAACTTGAGTCATAAATGAGCTCTTAATCTTCACAGGAATTAAACATTTGCTGACAGATGCATGTGATCTATACGCTTTACCATCAAGGTCACGTGGTGTGATTTTTTATTTTTATTTTTTTTCTAGATGTATTGCTCTGTAAATCAAAGCTTAAAACTTAAACAATCATTCGTCATTCCTCTGGTAATTCTCTTACTAGATGAAAGACGAAAGGTGGCGGCTAAGTAAGTCCTTTTTATTTTTCGCGCTTTTTTGACCTAACTTGTTTTATGTACATACTAGCTGCTCCGCCCGGCGTTCCCCGGGCCCGTAATAATATTGTTAAATAAACCTGAGATTTGTATCGCAGATCGGAACAGAGGGGAAGGGTCAGTGATTAAGGTTTTGAATTTTTATTTGTCTCACACTTTAAACTCTTTTATTCAAAATTAATTGGTGAATTCAATTAAAATTTACTTAGATTTTCAATATTTAAAATTTTTATTATTAGTAGTAGTAAATTTTTATTTAAAATCTTTACATGAAAAGGTAATTACAAATGCATCTTAAACTCGAGATGTGTCACTTTTCTTGCAGGTGAGCGATATGTCCCGGCCAGGTGATCAGCCTAACGCGAGACCCTCGGTGTTTAGTTCCCAAAAAATATTGGCACTCATTTTATCGACACCGAAGGGATGAAAAGGAGTGAACCTTGCCCAGCCGGGAGTCGAACTCTGTAGCGTAGCAGACAGGTGTGCTGACCACTACGCTACTGGGCTTCCAGAGCTTAATTCTAAATTGATAAATTCATTTTAAGGCATTTTTCCGTCATTTTCTAGCCTCAGGTGATAAATCGCCAAATATTCTTTATGGTTACAGCAGTATACGAGTTATAACAACAATGGAGTTTATGATGCGCGAAATTAAGCTCGCCAAAATGCACCATCTGGCTGGGAAATTGTAACAGCGAACTACTTTAAACATTAAATAGTAAAAAATATAAATAATAAAATAAGGAGTTTAATATATTTTGAATACGCTTTAATCAATTAATCGTTTAATATTAATTAAATTATTATTGTACGTTGAGAAAACAAGTTTAAAAATTTGTAAGCATAAACAGTATTTAAATTACTTAAAGGCGTTTTTATTCACAATACGATACATTTAAAACCTAGTACTTTAGAGCATATCATGCTCATCATCAGGATTAAACAAACGACTTAGGCTGAGTCCCTTATAACAGCACAAAAACTACACAACCAAATGGTTTGAAATTTAATGTATAGAATCGTTGCAGAATTTTGTCGAGTCATTTCAAATTTTATGAAAATCGAATCAAAACTTAAAAAGATATTAATAATAGTTTTCTTCATATAGTTTAAATCCTATCATACGCAATTATTCTGTGATATCCCGTGATAGGCAATAATTCTAGGTTGCCATGATGGTGACGTCCTATTTAAGATGGAGTCCTATTATTTCCGTATTACTGAATTTAACCCTTAACTGGAAACGTATCTGTGAGACGGTTGTGTTTACATATCTGTCCTTAATATTTTCTCTCTCCGACATTCAAAACGTATTTTTATGCTGTTATATTAAAAAATTGGTCCTGTTAATGCATTACTATTAAAGATTAAATGGTTAAGTTCACTATTTGGTAAATTATTAAGTGTTCTTTTGTACATGGGATTTTCACGTTTCTGGTTAAGGGTTAATATATAGAATTGTAATAAATTTTGTATTCATGCATTTTCCCATAAGAGTACAACAGCTATTGCACCAAGATCCTGAATATTTATAAAACTAGGTACTATAGTACGTACTTACGTTTGCCACGTTTGCCGTACAATTTCAGACTTATGCTTTTGACTTATCAGACTTATGCTAACTAACCCAGTGTTAAACTAAACTTCATTCTTATACTGCATTAGGCGAACATGAAACTTAAACCGATGAGAAGAACTAAAATTAATTCCAAATTCTAAATGTGGTAATTTAAAATGTATTTTGAAGGTATTCCGCTTTTTAGGTACGTTCGTAATTTATATAAATACGTAGCACCTATAGTCTTCGTTCAGTCCGTCCGTCCGTTTGTATGTAACAGACCAAAGACTACCCAACCGAATGGTCTGATATTTTAAATATATAATTGTTGTAAAATTTTGTCGAGTCATTTCAAATTTTATGAAAATGGGATGTATAGTTTAATAACAGGGACAGTCAAAAGTTTTCCGTTACATGACGGCCAATGGGAAAAAAATTATTGCAAGTACATTTTAATTATCTTATAGCTTTTCGAACAGAATGAAATTGATAGGCACTTATGAAGTACATTAAAATATACATTCATTACAATATGCGGTGCAAAAGATATTTATAAAATTATAGTAGGAACGCACCTCATTTGCCACGTTTGACGAGCAATTTTCAACTTGTTTTATTTTTCATTTAAAGTTTCGAATTTTTTAGAAACCATTCTTATCGATCATTTACATCTTAAAAGTAAACACCATGCCAAATTCTCAGCTTCCAGTTATGCAAGTTTCTGTAACAACTATATTACCGAAATCGCAATATTAGTACGTTTCTTGTTCCTGCTCACTTTAAAATTTCTGAATTTTTAAAAGCTGTTCTGTTGGTGTATTTACATCTCTAAAGTAACAGCCATGTCATATTTCAAGTTTTTATCCCTAACAATTTCAGATAAATGATAGTTTAGAAGGATTTTAGAATGTTTCCCCCTCATTTCACGCTTTTACATTTCGAATATTTTTAGAAATCGTTCTTAGACAACACTTAATGTTAAAATTAACCACCATGCCAAATTTCAAGTTTCTAGCCCAGCAGCATCAGAAAAAGCACACTTTTAGAACGTTTTTTTCTTTCACCCTTATAAATATCGGATTTTGTAAAAAAAAAAACTGTTCTGTGCGAGCATTTATGTCTTAAAAATAAAAGGCATGTCAAATTTTAAGTTTCTATCTCTAACAATTCTAAATAAACCGTAATTTAGAGCATGTCTCGCTCATTTCACACCTTTAAATTTCGAATTTTTAATTAACTGTTTATAGTCTGCATCTTAAACTTAAACGTAATCACTATAATACATTTCAAGTGTCTAACGCGAACAAACCCAACTAAATCGTCATTTAGAACGTTTTTTTTCATTCCTCATTTCATCTTTTTAAATTTCGATTTTTTTGCTTCTGTACCAACTGTATCACATAAATCACAGTTTTAGAACGTTTTTTGATTCTTCTCCCTTTTAAATTTCGAATTTTTAGAAAACTGTTCTGGGCGAGCATTTAACGTCTTTAGAGTAACAGCTAGTGTTGCCAGGTATGCCGCGTAAATTGGGGATCCAAATGCTCTAGACATTAATATCTTAAAGTAATATTTTCTGCTCTGCGATTAAAGATAACGAAATAATCTGTAAGAAATCATTGGTGTCCAGAGCATTTGGAGCACTGATTTACGCGGGACATCTGGCAACACTAGAGCAGCCATGCCAAATTTCAAGTTTCTAACAGTTCCAAATAAAACGTAATTTAGAACGTTTTTCGCTCATTTCACCCTTTAAAATTTCGAATCTTTTAGAAACCGTTCTTAGCGAGCATTAACTTCTTAAAAGTAACCACCATGACCATACCAAATGAAAGTCTTCTGTACCAACTGTATCACATAACTTGCAATTTTAGAATGCTTTTTACTCCTGCGAATTTTGAATTTTTAGAAAATTGCTCTTGGGCGAGCATTTGCGTCTTTAAAATAACAGTCATGCCAGATTTTAAGTTTCTAGCTCTAGAAATTTTAAATAAATCGTAATTTAGCACGTTTTTAGAACATTTTCCGCTCATTTTACACTTCTAAATTTCGAATCTTTTAAAAACCGTTCATAGTAAGTATTTCTACATCGTAAAAGTTACTACCACACCAAATTTCAAATTTCTCACTCCGACAATATCACAGAAATCACAATTTTAGAACTAAAATTGCCCATGCATCCCCTTGGGGTTGATATACCGACATAAAATATAGCCTTTGTTGCAGCAGAGATGGTCACCTGCATTTTGCCACCATTATTTTGAAATAAGTTCAGTAATTCGAGAGATTAACCTTTACGAACAAGCACACAACCGTTACTCCTTTATAATATTAGAATAGATTAGGGGTGCATAACCTTTTTAAGAGAAGGGCCACTTACAAAAATGTCTGGGTTGTCGAGGCCCACATCAGTAACACAGAGGGAATTATATTTCGGGGAGGTGGGAGGGGGGATCTGTGGCCTATAATCAAATAAAAAACATAGCTTGAGACGGGGGGTGGCAGTTTTACACCTCTAGGTTCCCCTACCCAGTCAATATACCGAATTCGGTTGGCAAGGATATATCAACAGTTTATGTTTGTATATATAACAGCGATATAGCAAGGATTACTTTTAAGGAGTTAAAATATTCTTTTACTTTTTTCGGCGGATTAAATTTTGCTTTATGAAAAGTGCTTAAAAACAAACATAGGAACGAAAGTGGCTATTACCGAAAAAAAAAATTGAACTTTATGAACGAACTTACATTGACGAAACGCGCGATTTTCCCGTGCCCGATCAACAAAGTTTGCAATTTTTTTCGCTCCCCATCAACAAAATTTGCATTTTTTTCGCGCTCGATCGACAAAAAATCGCAATTTTTCCGCGCCCGATCGAGAAATTCACGATTTTTCTGCTCTTCATCAACAAAATTCGTGATTTTTCCGTGCCCGATCAACGAAATTTGCGATTTTTCGCGCCGAACAACAAAATTTGCGATTTATCCGCGCCCGATCAACAAAATTCGTGATTTTCCTGACCCCGATCAAAGAAATTCGCGATTTTACCACGTCCTATCGACAGGACTCGCGATTTTTCCGCACTTGATCGACGAAACTTGCGATTTTCCAGCTCCCGCTTGACGAAATTCGCGATTCTTAACTGACTGAAGAAATTTACAATTTTCCACGGGCAAATTGGCAAAATTCGCGATTTTTCTGCACCCAGTCAACGAAATTCGAGATTCTTAACTGACTGACGAAATTTGCAAATTTTCGCCGCGGCAAAATGGCATATTCGCAACATTTCTCGCGATAAACTGACTATAAACTCGCGATTTTCCTGTGCTCGATCAACGAAATTCGCGATTTTTCCACGCCCGATCAACGAAACTCGCGATTTTTCCTTGCCCGATCGACGAAATTCGAGATATTTTTTCACTAGCGACTGACGAAATTAGCAACTCTCGAATTTCCTATATTGATATATATGTAGTACCGGCCGGGCGATTAACGAAATTTGCGATTTTTAACTGACTGACAAAATTTGCTATTGTTTTCCGCGGCAAATTGACGAAATTCACGATTTTTTCCTGCAACCTATGGTCTAAAATTGCAATTTTTGCCAATTATAAATTGACGAAATTCGCGGACCACTGGTTGTGCATCCGTAGAATAGATATACTACCTGAAGTGTTGTATATATGTTCAGGGATTAAATTGCGCCTGAGCCCACCGGAGCCTGACTCCGGCAGTTCTCTGTTTTTAGTAAATATTTAAATGTTAGTCGGAATTCACCGGAGCCCATAAATACAGGGCTCCGGAGCCTAGTGCAACAGCGCTTCCGAAAAACCGAAGCGCTCGAACTCAATCTGTCTGTAAATTAAAAAATATATATTTACTCAGGTACAGAAAAAATAAAGTAACTCTTCCCCCTTTTTAAAACTATTTTGATCAGAATAGGAGAAACAAAAATCATGTTTTGTTTATTCTACTGATATTTGCAGATTTGTGTCTGTCATTGATTTTGGCGACATGTATATTGGCGCCATTCAAAAGCGCAAACAGTGAATTTGCTTTCAGTTTGATTTTCTTTTCTGACACTAGGATATTTTTTAATTGGATCATTTTTTTGAGGTATCTAACCGGTAAAAAAACATTTTCCTTTTTTAGCCAACGAGCATCAGCTTGCGATATTGTTCGTTTGAGGTTTTTATTTTTCTATTGCGTACGAGTATGAAAATGACGTTAGTGATTTTACTATTTATTTTTCATCATGAATGCGGCTCTGCTCTGCAGATTTACAAAGTTGTAAGTAGTAGTCATTTGTAAATAGATATGATTGTCATGTATTGTTATTTTTATAGTAAGCAATAGAGCAGCGTTTCCCCTTTTTCTATAAAAGCATCGAATCCTTCCGATCACAGTGTCAAATATTTAATTTAATCTATTTTCAGGGACTCGTCACGAAGGATTGTTCTACAGAAGGAATCTCGTATAGTTTAAGATATGCAGCTTTTATAGGAAATTGAAAAACATTGTTTGATTCTTTAGCATATCAGTATTAATTTCTGTAAATTTTATTCATTTTCTTATAAAAATGTAATAACTGCGAACTATCCCTTTCTTGTTTTAACACTATTTTCGTATCATAATCCTTATTTTATTTATTCGCTGAATCCTGCGGTTAATTAACATTAAAATTAGACAAAGATTTCTATTCAGAAGGAGTGATAACTAAAAAGTGGAATAACTGACAGCTAAGTATATGCAGAAATATTTAAAAATTTTATTTTGCTAAAGAAAAAAAAGTGCTGTATGAAATATAATGTATGAAATGTATGAATTTATGAAATGAATAATGTATGAAATATAAATATGCGAATTAGAGTGACGGTGGTGAGGGGGAGGGGACGCTGCAGTTATTATTATTAGGGCAAAATAATAGGGCTCCGGTACTTTTTAGGGTAGAAATTAAGCTCTGTATATGCTACAAGATATACTACCTGTTATGACCACCTGAAGATATACTACATGTGTGTTGCTGAAGCTATTTAATTTTACAGATTTTCACCGGCTGTATAAGTTTTACATGTATTGTAAAAGTAACTGTCCGATTAAGAATTGCTCTCCTTATACATTTCGATACTGAATAAGTCGTTGTTTCCATGGCAACAGTACTTTTCTCTTGTTGTCTAATATGGAAGTCAAATTGACAGCGCTCAGAATCGGACATTTATTTTGAGTTTGAAGCAATTTTAATCAATTTAAATTTTTTTTAACACGTTCACGCCGGCGCGGTGGGTTACACTCGACTGTCTCAGAGTTGCCATGTCTCCGACTTTGTGGCTACCAGTATTTTAATACAGAAAATTTTGTTTTATTTAATTAGAACAATTGCACGATCTAAAGGAACAACATTTTCTCTAAAATAACAGTGGTGTGTAAAAAGCGGGAGACTTGACAATTCTGAGACAGTCGAGTGTGACCCACCGCGCCGGCGTGAACGTGTTAAACCGACCATAAACGATTGTAAATTTCATTAAATACACATATAAATGAATATGACAAATCCGTATTTATAAAAGTGTATTTATTTAAGTTAAATTTATTTAATCTAGTTGAATATGAACTATAAAAAAATGAGTATTTATCATAAAAATGTATTTTTCCCTCATTGTGTTTTCCATCATTTCCCAACCAACGATAAATAGCAAACACAACGACATTTTCATTTTTCTTTTATTATTATTATTTTTTTTTTATTGCGCTATATCGACTTACAGCAGGAATTTTTTCTTTTTTTATAAACATATATATATACTAGGGGGCTCTGCCCTCTGCAAGCTACGCTCGCCAACCCCCGTTCAGACTCTAAAAACATGCTAATCTGGTGGGTTTTAAAAATATTAGAGAAGATTGAATTATACTGACAAAAGCTGTGCAGATCTCCCTACAAACGGGTTTCCATTCAATTCCCTTTGATTGCAAAAAATTAAGGGCGATCAGTTGCTGTTAAGACATCCAATGGTTGTTTTCGTTTTTGATTAAAGAGGGATCAGTTAAACATTTGAAAAGAAGCTAAAATAAAATGAATTAGTATACAGAGCCTTTGTCTCCCGGTATTTTAAAACAATCTCTATAACAATAGCCTAAGTCATGTGACTATCATCAACAGTTCCGAGCGGATCACTTCGCTTTTTATACTCAAGGTGCCATTTTGGTACTTTAATGTTCGTAAGGCACAGGTGATAAGTTGCCAAATATTATTCTATTGCCATCATTTCATGATTTCATCTATATTATAACCCATATTGGCGCGATTTTTTTCCGATGCCAATTTGAGGAATGCATCAACAGCATAAACAACAACATCCGGCTTACCATATCAAGCAAAATAAAGATACTTTGGCGCCAGTTAACTGCACGTTCCGTATATAACATTGGCGTCAGAAAAAAATCGCGCCAATATGGGGCTGTAAGTTTTCCCTTTTGATTAAAAAATCAATTTTTTTTTCGAGTAAAACTACATAAAAGTTGCCATGGTCGCAAAGAATTTTTGGTACTGTTACGCTAGCCGGATGCAAATCTCGCCAATAGCTTTTTTTTTCAACTCGCCAGTTAGCATTTTTTTTTTCGAGTGGTAATATTTGGCCAGATGTCATATACTCACCGCTGGTTTGGCGTCCATTTTTGGTATTACGTAATTATCCCATCGAGCAAAAATCTATCGCCAAAATATAAGATTAAATGCCAATAATGGTTGATCGTAAATGTCACATTCACTTGACTTTAAGCAAGTTTACGGCATCAAGTGATTTTTATTTTGACGTTTTATTTGTATATTTATTAATGTTATACTAATTTATTTGTTCTTTTGTTAATTAAAATAAAATTATGTCAATTTGTATAATTTGGCGAAATTGGTCGACGGAATAACTAAGTAGTACCGTATTTTTTAATTATTTTCTATTATTTTGTAAAACAAATATTAAAAAAAATAATTAATAACTATACAACAAAATAATTTATATAATTAAAAAAAAGAAATAAAAGTAAATAAACATTTATTATTAAATAAACAACAAAAGCCGTGTTACCATATCAATCACGATAATGCCATTTTGGTGCAAATTAGGAACCTCGGCGCGTAGATAACATCTGTGCCTAATTTTTTTTTTCTTTTCGTTTTGTTTTAAAAACAAAGAAAGAAGTGAAAGCCATCAATTTTAAATAAAAGTTGTGTATTTTAAATAAAATTAATGAAAGGATTATATTTTAAATGAAATTAATTAAATATTAAAAAATGCGACGGGAAAAATGTTTAGCGAACTATCACCTGCGTCTCGCTAACATAAAAATACCGTCAGAATTGATTTCTCTATCAGATTCTTTCGATTTGGCGAAAGATTGTTCAAGTAAATTGAATTATGAATAAAAGTAGCATGATACATTTGTTAGCATACATTTAAGAGGGGCCAAACTGATCACCAAATTAGTTTAAAATAACAACCTTTTCTGAAATAGGAAAAAAAAATATCTGTTATGATTAAAATTTGAGTTGCCATCATTAGAAAAATGTATTTAAAATTAGAAAAAAAAATAATATTTGGAAAAGTAATTCGAATTTAAAAATTCTAATACTAGTTTTGAGATCTGCGGATCAATGCTGATTTTTGGTGTTAATTTCATCACAAAGTGTTCCACATTTTAGGAGAAATCGCCGTGAAACATAATCAGTTGTTTAATCACTCGTTTCAAAGAATCGTTACATTAATTCGTTTCATTTCAGCCGTTTCATATATTCGTTTCATAAATTCGTTTCATTAGGATTTTATATATACTAGTGGATCGTACCCGGGCTTCCCGGGTACAGAATATAGGTGAAAACATTTTTTTTAAAATTGAAAACTAATGTATATTTTTATATGCAATAAATTTTTTAGATTGCCCACTTACATTTAAAAAGCATTTTTCATATGAAAAATACAAATTATACAATCAAATAAGTTTTTAAAATTTATCAAAAGCGATATTTTCTTATTAGCCGTATGCTAAGAGTTATTTGACCTATATTTTGCTACTTACGGCATCCTTTTATATTCTGATAATTTCAGAACTTATACATATCTGTTAAATTTGTGTTTTATTTGTATTATTTTACTTATTTACTCATAGGAAAGATTTTTTTTTTTTAAATGGATATTAGCCGAATGAAAATGATGAACTCTTTATTCTGTTTTAAGGGCAAACGAATTAATCTTTCGTAATCGAGCTCCGCGCGATATAGATAAATTAAAAATATTCCATGCTTTAAAATTGTTTTTAAAACCATGGACAATCAGTAAACTAAGATGAACTTTGCAAACAAATCTCATTTGAAAAAAAAAATCCTATTTGGTGATCTAAAAATTTAAATTGTACGATTACAAATATGTTAGATTTGTGTTTTTTATAATATTATTCTTTTATTTGTTTATGAAAGAAGTATTAATTTTGTTAATTTGTCTTTCACAAATATGTTAGATTGGTGTTTTTTTTAATATTATTATTTTATTTGTTTATAAAGGAAGTATTAATTTCGTTAAGAAAAAAAAAGTCAGAAACAAATGCTGAACAATGTTTGTTGCTTTATGTGCAAAATGTTTATTATTATTATGTATTGAAACTGGCACGTGATAAGATAAACTTTAAAAAAAGAATGCTTAAAAATTATTTTAGAAAACATAATACATCAGTCAATTAAGATACAGTTTTTAAGCAAATTGCATTTGAAAGTAATTTTTTTCTCTTTGCGACGAAAATTGGAAATGTATAATGGTCAAAAGATTAAAAAATTGCATTAGAGAAAATTTGAAGACCGAAATTTGATCGTGAAGTGTTGCCATTCGCAAAATGACGTCAGCGTTACGCACAGATACGTTTGTTCTGTATAATATAGATACTTAATCAGTAAAGCATAATAAAGATCAGTTATTAGGATGTGGTTATCAGTTGAGGCCCTTATGCTTGGTATTCCGTAATGAAAAACAGCAATTTTCCCCTTCTCAAAATTTGTATACGCACTTCTCATATCCATATCATTTTAAAATCATTTTAAATCAAAACTTTACGATTGTCAGCAACACCTTTTATGTAAACAGACGCACTCTTTAATTGAGATTCTAATCTCAATTCCGGAGAGTAAAAATTTCCGTAATTTATGTTTTTTAGACGCATCTTTAGTTTTATCTAAGATAATGATCGTTTTCTTTTAAATATGACTTCATTTTCACTTAAATAAGCATTTAGCCTACTGTCTGAAACTTAGTATCAGTACACATGCAGAAGGAAAAACAATACAGAAAATTTATGAGGAAAAATGCGTGTTTTGAAAAGCAGTATGTAATTTTCCGTTATTATGCCCAAAATATAATACAATGCTCCTAATGGGATTTTGCGCTACTAAACTTCTACGAAACATAATTCAGTTTTAAGAATTAAAATACACGCTTTTTTTTATAAAATGACGTCATTTGCATCCGCTAAAGCAATCAGCTTTTACAATCCAGTTTTTAACTTCGTCTATAGAAAAGTATGCATATGACGTCATTATCACGGAATAACAGACAATGTTCTTGACATAGCTCGTATTTTAATTAAAAATTTTTTCAGGTTTTATGAGAAAATGACAACAAAAAAGATGCTTTAATCTACTATTTTCGACTATTTTCCATTTACTTTCAATAGAAATTGGGTACTTTTGTTGCCACGATTAGAAAAATGGTATTAAAAACTACAAAAAAATTAATATCTCAAAAATAAATTGAGATACAGCTTTCAAACAAATTGCATTTAAAAGAGCATTTTTTTCCTTATACGACGGTATAAAAATTTAAAATGTGCGATGTTTAGAAGCTTAAAAATTTGCAGTAGAGAAAATTGCAAAACCAAAATTTTATTTTAAATTTCAAAGTATTGCCATTCACAAAATGACGTATGCGTTACGCACAGATATGTTTGTCTTTTATAATATAGATAGATAGGGTAGATATTCTCATGATAAGAACATTCTGTATTTTTCTTTTACATTTTTCTGAGTATGCGCTTATGGAGACATTCCATGCAAGTCACATTTCCTGTGCTAGCTGCGCAAATACCTTACCCTCACACCAACTGTGCTATTGAAATTCAAATCAAAACCAACTCATGTAAAATAAAGTAAATAAATTCATGGGGGAAATATAGAAATGAAACTGTACGCAATTTTTTTTCATTTAATTATTGTTTATTAATTTTTATTTTCTTCTACGTTTTCAAAGTTTTACATGTTACATTGAATGACAGACAAATGTAAATTTTCCAGGTGGCGCTTTGATAGCATTACTCAATGAATGTATTTACAAATCGTTATTTATTCTTGAGTGAATTGAGAAGAGTCGAAGTGGATCTTATTAAAGAAGTTTATTATGGTTTACATTACGGTAAGAATTTTCATTATGCAATATATAAATTATATAGTAAACTCTAAATGTTCTGCAGTACAGTCGGCGCTCGTTATAACGACCGTTCCATTATAAAAACCGATGCAAAATGTCCCGAAATATATCCCCTTATGACATGTTATTTTTATATCCAATATAACGTTTGGCCAGCAGCTTATTTCCCAATACAGTGACCGAATTTTTCCTCTAGATTTTTTACCCCAAAAAAGATTACCGTTTTCTTTGCTCACTGCGCGTTGATGCCTTTTGTAAAATGTCTTAAAATGACAGTTTAAAACATTTTTTACTTACCATCTCTAACTGAAATGGAAAATTTTGTTTAAATTAAATATCAAATGCACACAAAAAATAAACAACTATATGGAATTGTTTTGTAAAAAATAAATGTTAATATGCTAGAACTATCTGTGTGTGTGTGTGTGTGTGTTTGTTTTAATGTTTACTTTGTATTTTTTTTCTAGAAATACGTAAATCATTCTCTTAAATTGCTTTTTATAATTATTCATTGTCAATGTTTATTTTATACGAAAGTAAACAGAATTTAGTAATAATGTTGTATTATAAAATTTTCTTTGAAACCTTAATTTTCATGCACATGATTTGAGTTTTTTTTCGTTGACTTTCGTTTATATCGACTTTCCATTAAAACGACCCTCAGCTTTGGCACACGTGGGGTCGTAATCACGAGCATCGACTGTATTATAATTTTCTTGTATTTTGGATATTGCACATCATATTACAAGCTGATTATAATTTTTAAAAGAAATACATATTCTGAAAAAAAAAAGTTACAAGCTAAACATCTAACTTTTTTTTAATTTAAAGTAATAAATTTAAGCTACATTCGTAAGTTAGATTTTATCTGTAAGCAAATAACGGTTTCAGATATTCAAATGTTTTTAAAAATCTGAAAGAATAAACGAATTCTATTTCTTTTTTACATTGTAATCAAAAGCAATAAAACATTTTTAATCGTACTTCTTCTTTTTTTTTTTTTTTTTTTTTTTTTTTTTTTTTTTTTTGAGATTTCCAAGAAACATATAAATTACAATTTCACAATATGATTTTATAAAACTGTCTTACTTTTGTAATTGGATGAAGATTTCAAAATTGTTCTCGGAAATTAAATTTGAATATCTGGAACATTTATGAGCCTACGCATTGTTAAAATTAAAACGATTCCTCGAAGCATATGTTTCGTTTTATGATTTTTGCATCATGACTTATATAACATTTATATTAGTAGTTTAATTTAGGATTTATTAGTTTTAAAGTTTTTTTCTCTTTTATCTGTAAATTCTGAGAACAATTTAGGTTTGTAATTATAAGGAAAATTTCGATTCACAGTGCATGCTTCTCTTGCTTAGTGTGGTTTCAGTTAATATGATTTTCGATTAATGTGGTAAACTTTTTTTAAATGCTTCTTCCATTAAAACGAGAAAAAATTCAATTAACCCAATTCATCCAAAGCAAAATAGGTAATCCTTTTTTCTTCCAGCAAGATGGCGTCGAATTTTTTTATATAAAATCTGCATAAAATGATGTAAGAAGGAAATATCATTAAAAGTATTTGAAGAAACTTTTCAAAAATTAGAATTCCCAAAACAGCATTTGCTAGATAATAAAAAACTTGCATCAGTAAAGGTATATTAAGCGCATAGAGATTTAGAAAATCAAATTGTGTCTTAAGAGGATACTTCAGTCAAGTTAAAAGACCCGTTCGCTAATGCTAATCCTGTGGAAAAAGTTTATAAAGATATCTCGGTCGCATTTCAATATTTTTAAATGATTTTTTTTTTTTTTTTTTTTTTTTGCGTTGGATAGCTGAGGTCGATCTGTACAAAGGCCGTTTTTTACTTTTTCAATTTTGATTGCAGCTTTTTTTTTAATGTGGTTGCTTTCACTTTCAGAACCGGTTTCGAAAGTGAAAGTGTCCTCATTAAAAATATCTGCAGAGAAAACCGAAAAAGTAAAAAACGGTCGATGTACAGATCAATCTCAGCTATCCAATGCAAAAAAAAAAAAAAAAAAAAAAAAAGAAAATAAAAATAAATATTGCAATGCAACCGGGATATCTTAATAAATTTCTTCCATAGGATTAGCATTAGCGAACGGGCCTTTTAGCCTGACTGAAGTAGCCTCTTAACTCAAAATATATTAAAAAATTAATAAATAAAAAGATACCAACTGTGCCATTGACAATTGATCAGTTTTCGCTTAAATATATTAAAATGTATGTTAGTTTGAAATAATTAAATTATGCCATTTTTTACCCTCATATTTATAGATTATTAGTCATTCACAAATATTTTTAAGAAAAATTTAGGGGGGGGGGTCTAATTCTGGATTTTTATTTGTTTTATTTTATTTATTTATTTTTTGTATATCGAGTAGGGTATTGTTCGAAAGATCTCGTAACACCGGACTCGAAACGTATTTGCTTTAATTTTAGATATATTTTCAAAGATATCGTCGAAAATGTACTGTAAAAATATATGTCTCCTCCCTCTATTTCCGAATCTACTGAAGCTCAATCTATGAAAACATTACGGGTAGTAGGACTTTATTTAACCCGTTCAGGACTGGCATCTTTTACACGAATTTTATTCGTTTGGCACCATTTTTTGTTAATTATTTGAATTAACTTTATAAAGCACGAAAATGTACTAAATTAAATAAAATCAATGTTACTTTTCTTTTTTACTGGTATCAAACACAAAGCGTTTTAAGCATCTTTTGTGGGTGCATATATGCACCCATGGTCCCGAACGGATTAAACTTTGAAGGAAAACTATAGCGATTGTCTATGTCACACAGTTTTTGAGAAAATTTCATTTTTCCGTTACACACAAACTTTACTTTGCTCCTTTTTGGGTGTTCAGCGGTGGAGTTGAGGGGCACTCGATGACTAGCGTCTAAACCGCGCCCCTCACAACGGCTCATATCACAAATGCAAATGCACCTGCAAAATTCCCTATGCTACTGAGAAAGTCCCTATTTAAAGGGAAAATATGGTTTTTAGCTCACAGGCTATCAAAGCCTGAGAGCTAATGTGCCCGCCGGTTCTGTATGTATGTATGTACGTACGTACGTAACGGGATAACTCTTGACAGAAACATCCGATTTGCTTCAATTTTTTTTCTAGGTTCGTTCTGATAAGGCGCTTCCCTGATTAGTTTTGCGGGTTCATTGGTTAAGTATAAAGGGGGGAAAGGGGCTATTCCCCCCTTAATTTAGAAAAATGGGTTTTTCATGCAGAATTATTAAATTTGCTCCAAATTTGGTATATCGGTTTATTATGTTAAGAGCTTCCCTGATTAGATTTGGAGGTTCATTAGTTAAGTATAAAAGGCGGAGAAGGGGGGCTAGCCCCCTTAATTTAGATAAATTGGTTTTTCATGCAGAATTATTCGATTTGCTCCAAATTTGGTATACCGGTTTATTATGTTAAGAAGCTGCCTTGATTAGATTTGGAGGTTCATTAGTTAAGTATAAAGGGGGAAAGGGTGTGCTAGACCCCCTTTATTTAGATAGATGGGTTTTCCATGCAGAGTTATTCGATTTGCTCCAAATTTGGTATACCGGTTTGTAGAGAATTTGAAGAAAGAAATCCTTGAAATTTTCTTATTTTTATTTTACAACACAAAAACAAATCTTGACATTCACGAAAACTTAACACACAATGAAACATACAGTTCTGGTTTCAGAATCAAATTTCTCTAGTTAAAATTAACACTCTAATTAGTATGCTTTCATCACATGAAAGCCTTAAATTACATTATAAAAATATATCCCCTGCCTAAACTGGGTGCAGATAATTAAATAGAATAAAGAAAGATAATAATGCAGCAGGAGCAACATTTTTCATACCACACTCTCAGGAAACCAAACATCAACTCACTGATGATGTCATAATTAAGATTTCACAACAGCACAGAATGCATAGTGCTGCCATCTGTCAAAAAACAGAATAACTAACATCTTATATTTGATTCTTAATCAGTTCAGCACTGAACATACTCCCACCCATCAAGAAGCTATTCTTGATGCAAAGGAAGTAAACAAAGTTTTACAATAGGTCTTTTAAAAATACCCCTAGCGGTTTTAACAGTTACTACACGGACTATACCATCCTTACCTGGATGAATTTCAATAATTTTGCCTAATGGCCAAACAGGAGGAGGAACATTATCCTCTTTCAAAATTACTACATCATTTACTTTAAAATTTTCAGTATTTACTCTCCATTTTTTTTCTATTTTGCAGAGTACTCAAATAATCAATACTCCACCTTTTCCAAAAACATAATTTCAATTTTTGTACAATATCCCAACGAGATCGTAAAGACAAATTTTCCTCATTTAAAGGTTCAGCTGGGGAAGTTATGACATCACCAGTTAAAAAATGAGATGGAGTCAATATATTTATACCATCTGAATTGTTATCACTATCAATTGCCACTAATGGTCTAGAATTCAAAATAGCTTCAATTTGAGTTAAAAATGTATAAAGTTCCTCAAAAGTTAAATTAGTATTTCCAATTACACGTTTGATATGAAATTTTACAGAACGAACAGCGGCTTCCCACAGTCCACCAAAATGCGGACTCACTGGAGGAATCATATGCCACTCAATGTTTCTTTGAGACAAAAAATAACAAAATTTTTCATTTGTTTCAATTGAACAAATAAATTTATATAAATCTGAGAGTTGCCTTTTAGCACCTACAAATGTTGTGGCATTATCACTATACACATGTTGAGGAGCTCCTCTTCGAGAGCAAAATCTGTTTAATGAAGCAATAAATGCCTCGGAGGTTAAATCACTCACCAACTCTAAATGTAGAGCTTTAGTTGCAAAACAAACAAATAGAACAATATAGCATTTAGTAGTTTTCGCTCCTCTACCTCGATATTTCAAAATATTAATAGGCCCTGCATAATCGATTCCACATGCAGAAAATGGCCTGTTAGGAGTGACTCTGTTAAGAGGAAGATCTCCCATTAACTGTTTGGAAGAAGCTGCTCTATATCTACAGCAGGTAACACATTTATGAATACAATTTTTAATTATCTTCTTGGCACGTACAATCCAATAACTCTGTCTAATGATACCCATTAACAAATTTAACCCAGCATGAAAATGCATAACATGAAAATATTTAACAATTAACACACTTAATTTATGTTGAGTTGGCAAAATGACAGGATGTTTTGCATTGTACTGGAGGGGTGAATTTCTCAGCCTACCTCCCACCCTAAGTAAACCATCACTATCAATAAAAGGACAAAGTGAAAAAAGAGAACTTTTTTTAGAAACTGGTCTGTTTGATCTAATACAACTAATTTCATCTGCGAAATATAGCTGCTGAATATAAGAAATAATCAAATTACCTGAATGTCTTCTTTCGTTTGTCGATAAAGGAAGAAATTTACCTTTACTCAAAGGACTGGTGTTCATTTTGCCAACTTTCTGTTTGCAATTTCTCACAAACCTAATACAAAAAGCTAAAACATCAACAATTTTAGTAAAAGAAGAATATTTTTCAAAAAGTAAATTAATCAAAGAATTATTCACAGTTACTGGAAAACAAAATTTAGAGTTCTTTTTCTCTTTATTTACAGTGTCTAAATTAGTTTTTATTTGAGGTTGTTCAGGCCAATGTTCTTGACTTAAAGAAAGCCACTTTGGGCCCTCCCACCAAAGGGAACAATCGGGAAGATCCTTAGGAGATAAACCTCTAGAAGCAATGTCAGCTGGATTTTCCTTGCCTGGAACATACCTCCAACAGTCAGATGGAACAGAGTCTAGAATTTCTGAAGTTCTATTGGCCACATAAGGTTTCCAACACCTAGGATGAGATGACAGCCATGATAGAACTACTTGCGAGTCGGTCCAAGCATAAAACTTAATAATGAAGGTATTCAAAATAGTCACTAATGCAGAATATAATCTGGAAAGTAGTAAACCACCATTGAGCTCAAGCCTTGGAATGGAAACTGATTTAAGGGGTGCTACCTTGCTTTTAGCAACTAAAATGGTCACCTTTGACTTCACTTCACCAGGTTGAACCACATATATGATGGCGGCATATGCTGATTCTGATGCATCGCTAAATCCATGTAAAATGAGCTCTTTACTGGAAACTTGGATCCATCGGGGAATTCTAATAGAGCAAACTTGTTCAAATTCCTCTTGGAATTTCTTCCAATTTGCTTGGAAATTTTCAGGAAGAGCAGTATCCCAGTCTAACTTCATCAACCACAATTGCTGGTAAAACATTTTTATAGAGACAGTACATGGAGCCAAAAATCCTAATGGATCAAATAATTTGGCAGATTGTGAAAGAAATTTTCTTTTAGTTATGTTATCATCAAATTGTAAATTAACTTTAAAGACAAAAACATCATTTGAAGAATCCCAAATAAGCCCTAAGGCTTTGGAACGGTCATCAGGATGAATTTCTAAATTTGTTGACTCAAGAGAATTTGAAGATAAATGATTCACTACATCAACTACATCAGAAGAATTAGATCTCCACTTCCGTAAATGAAAACCTCTATTTTCTAAAGCCAGTGAAAGTTTCTCAACCATTTTAATAGCTTCTTCGCTTGAGATTGCACCGGACATACAATCATCAACATAGAAACTATCTTTAATTATTGAAGCTGTTACAGGATCATTCTTTTCAATATCTTTTCCAATTTGAAATAGGCAACGAGTAGCTAAAAATGGAGCTGATGATGTACCATATGTAATAGTTCGTAGCCTGTATTCCTTTATAGCTGAGTATGCTGAGTCACGCCAAACAATACGCTGTAAATCTTGATCTTCTGGAGCAATCAAAACTTGTCTATACATCTGCTGAATATCAGCGGTAAAAGCAATAGGATTTGCTCTAAATCTTATCAAAATGGTGAAAAGATTTGGTTGTGGAATTTGTCCAACAGCTAAAACAGAATTTAACGAATTAGCATTAGGAGGTTTGCATGAACCATCAAACACCACACGTAACTTTGTTGAAATAGAGTCGCTTTTTATAACAGAATGATGCGGAAGATAATATACTTTGTTGCTTGCAGGATTTGAGTTTTTGTCGATAAGTGTCATATGAACAAGGTCTTCATATTGCTTCATAAAATTTCTATACTCATTTTCAAAATGTTTATCAAATTGAAATTTTCTCTCCATAGCAAACAAACGTGACACTGCCATGGATTTAGAATCGCCTAATGACATCACATCTTTATAAACTGGCAATTTAACTTCAAATCTACCTTCTGGTGTTACCTTGTAAGTTGAACAAAAATGTTGTTCACAAAATTCTTCTTCCTCAGACAAATGGTGTTTATTAACATCTATTTCTTCTGCTTGCCAAAATTTTTGTAATAATAGATCAACATTGGATTCATTTTCAACACTAAGAAAATGAGATTGAATACTAGAAGAATTTTTACATTTAGGTTCCAATTTTCCGGCTACCACCCAACCAAACATAGTGTTTTGGGCAATTGGCTCATTCTCGGTACTAACAATTCTACCATATCTTAAAATAGTAAAGAAACAGTCAGATCCCAAAATAATATCACATTCTTGTGGTTTCATGAAATCTTCATCTGCTAACGTAATATTTTTAAGATACTCTATATTTTTTGTGTCAAGTAATTCTGCAGGTAATTGAGATGTAACTTTAGGCAGGATGTATGCCTGAACCTTTAAGGACTCAGTAGAAAGCTTTGAACCTACTGTAAGAGTTACTGAACCACGAGTTTGTCCAGCCAATACTCCAGCAATTCCATTTAATCGAATTCTGTCATTCTTTCTTTTTAACCCTAAAGTTCTTACGACATTTTCACTAACAAAAGAACATTCCGAACCAGAATCGAGTAGAGCTCTAAAAGAGTGAGGTTTATTTTCATTATTATATAAGAGAACTTTAGCAGTAGGTAGGAAAGAAACACATTTAGAATTATTGAAAGAAGCACTAGAATTAATTTGTAATTCGTGAGATGTTGACTCCTGTACAAATTCTTTATTTGACTGGTGGTTTTTATTCTCAGATGAATTTGGAAAAACTTTATTTTCAAACTTAGCAGTGCAAGCATTATTACTTTTATTCTCTTCATGTAAGAGTGTATTATGTTTACTTTTACATTTAAAGCATTTCAAATGAGAATTTGGACATTCCTTAACTTTATGAGAGTTTAAACATAAAAAACAACAGTTATTACGCTTAATAAAGTTCTTTCGAGCAACAACATCCATGGATTTAAATTTAATACATTTATAGAGCGGATGTATTCCTTGACACTTTAAGCACACCTTTGATTGCTTATCATTAGAACTGTACTTGGAACCAACAAAATTTGAACCTTTGGAATGTTTCACATCACTTTCATTGTTAGAGATGAGCTCTAAAGAAGAACATCTTACACTTAAGAAATCAAAAAATACTTTCAAAGTAGGAAATTCATTTTCTGTACTTTCAATGGACCAAAGTCTTCGACTTTCCGGATCAAGTTTTTGAAATAACAAATATATTAACCATGGGTCTCTATTTGTAGCTTCATCACCAACAGCTTTCAAACCCCTAATAACTTCATCACTAGTATTCAGCAAATTTCTTATATTTATGCTATTAGGATGCAGAACTGATTTTTGTTCTAAAAATAATTTAATCAAAGAATTAACAATTTGTTTCTTTTTATCATATCGATTTAACAACTTTTCCCAAGCTTCTTGATAAGATTCATTAGAAAGGGGGATGTGCTTAATTAATATAGCTGGTTCTTCAGAAAGTAACCCTTTAAGATACTGGAATTTCTGAATGTTACTTAAACCTACTTGTGAATGGACAGTGGAAACAAACATATCCTTAAAATTTGTCCATTCTGAAAACTTTCCAGAAAATACTGGAATATTCAATTTTGGTAGTCTAATATTACATTGATTAGGAATAGTAACAGAAGAACCTTGCACAGAATTGTGTGTTGCAACATTAACAACTTCTGAAGGATTCAAAGAATCTAATTTGTTTTGATATTTAGTTTTTAACTCAAAATACCTGTCTTCAAATTCTGCTAATTCAGAATCATCATCATTTAAACAAGAATCTAATCTTAAGAACTCTTTAAGTAAATCATCTAATCTTTGTAATCTAATCAAAATTTCATTTTTAGTATTCACATTATCAAAACTATTCTCTAATCTAGTTACAGAGCCTTTCACCCTACCTCTCTCAATTTTAATTTGAGCAGATTTTTTTTCATAATCATCCATTTTATACAATAACTTATAAGAATAATTTCCAAAATAAAATTAATCAGATAACTTCAAAACAAAACTAATCAAAATTACTTCAAAATCAAAAGTAATCAGAATTGCTTCAAAACAAAACTAATCAAATTAAGTTCAAAAACAGAAGTAACTGAATTAAATTCAAAAACAGAACAAATCAAAGTCAAAAACAGAACTACTATAAAATGTTCATAATTATTCTTTCATACAAACAATAGAATTTTCTGTTCTCAAATGTGCATAAAATTAAAAATCTTCAAAATTCTTCAATGTAAAATAATAATTCACCATAATAATTAAATATTCAAATATTTCAAGCAAATAAATCATAATGTTCTTGAGAACAACAAGTAAATAAATCATAATAATCTTGAGAACAATTTTCTTTTTCAAAACTATCAAAACATAATATTGTAGAATACTATTTTTTCTTATTTTATCAATTCAATAAAGAAGATACCAGATTGTTCTCATATTCTAAAATAATATCTTGCTAAATGCAACTTCAGTAGAAAAATTAAGCTTTAGCATCAAAGAACAATTTCAAAACAAAGCAAGTACTCACATATCTCGCCTAAGTGCCTCCAATTTTCTTTATGTAGAGAATTTGAAGAAAGAAATCCTTGAAATTTTCTTATTTTTATTTTACAACACAAAAACAAATCTTGACATTCACGAAAACTTAACACACAATGAAACATACAGTTCTGGTTTCAGAATCAAATTTCTCTAGTTAAAATTAACACTCTAATTAGTATGCTTTCATCACATGAAAGCCTTAAATTACATTATAAAAATATATCCCCTGCCTAAACTGGGTGCAGATAATTAAATAGAATAAAGAAAGATAATAATGCAGCAGGAGCAACATTCTCCTTACCACACTCTCAGGAAACCAAACATCAACTCACTGATGATGTCATAATTAAGATTTCACAACAGCACAGAATGCATAGTGCTGCCATCTGTCAAAAAACAGAATAACTAACATCTTATATTTGATTCTTAATCAGTTCAGCACTGAACACGGTTTATTATGTTAAGAAGTTGCCTTGATTAGATTTGAAGGTTCATTAGTTAAGTATAAAGGGGGGCTAACCCCTCCACACTTAATTTAGATAAATGGGTTTTTCATGCAGAATTATTCGATTTGCTCAAAATTTTGTGTACCGGTTTATTATGTTAAGAAACTACCTTGATTAGAATTGGAGGTTCATTAGTCAAGTATAAAGGGGGTTAGACACCCCCGTAAACATAATAAACGCCCCGTATAACATAAAAAAAAGTATTGGATTCGTGAGCGTTATAGGCTTTTGTTTTTTGATAGATTTATGCGTTTTGGAATGGCCTCAGCGCGATTTGACTGTCTACCTGGAGTCTCTCTGTATGTGACATAAATTCTGAGTGCTCTTTTTCCAGAAATGTGACCTGATTTTCATCAAACATCATATTCTGTTTGACCATGTTATAAATTGATGCTGGTGGATGATGGGTGTATATCGCCCTACGAGTCCTAACAATATTGTCATAACATTTAAAAAAAATGGTGTTATTTGCTATTATTTTAGCAAAATTTCATGCTTACGCCAAACAACGTACACTCAATTCAACTAAATATATTTCAATTTCCTTTCTACTACATACTACTTAAGTGTCAATTAAGGTTTATTAGTGTTTTTATGTAAAGTAAAGGTAAGAAAATCATACGTAGAAACATTGTTTACATTTCTGCGGGCCTTCCTACGCCCACTTCCGGTATTTAATTCATTACTTCTTGTTTATTAAATTGGCTATAACTCCTCTTCTACTAATCGTAGGTGTATAATTAAAACAGATTTGGAATTTTAAAAGGTTGCCCTTTCAAATAAATAAAAAAAAAATCGAAAAATTCTACCTAAACAGTCATTTTAATGTAGGCAGATACATTAAAAAAGTATCGGGATCTGCGGGATTCCATTAAAGTTAGAACTATCTTCTAAATAGACTCTTAGTTTTTAGTAGCAGGAACTCTTTGGACACTGGAAACTGAGTACTATATAATTTAAAAAGCTAGTGTTTCTTTACTGAGCTCAGTTTTGAAACATTGGAGTTTAGTCCACCGCTCCACTAAAAAATCACTTGCTTATTGTTAAAAATAAATTTTTAGTGTTTATTAATTTTGGTGTATTGCGCTCCTTTAAAGTTAACAGCCCTGAAAGTGCTGTTACAAATTGTTCAAACTGATTATTGCTGCCATTATCCTAAAATTTATATTTTAATTAGGCATTTTAGATACAGTATTTGAGACATTGGATTATTTGCCCAATTATGTTTATCGAATTAATTAAAAAACAAGGGGTTTTATGGGGCTCAACAAAAAGTTTCTACAGAAAACAAAAATTTTTTGTCCTTATTTATGCACAGAATTGTTTTTCAAAGATTAATTAGCAAATATTGAATGAAAATAGAAAATAATTTTTAACAATGTGATGTAAAAATATGATCTTTATTCGAGTCAGATGGGCTTGAGGCCGCCCTCTCTTTTCTTCGTCCCTAATCCCATGTCATCGCCACGAAGGGAAGAACTAATTCGTTACGATCTTTCTAAAAATTGTAAATTTTGAACAAGTCCTGCTTTTGTTGGGAACTGACTAAATTTATTAAGAAGGTGTAAATCAACATGATGCTTACACACACATTTTTTTCCGTTTCAGAGAAAAGTCACTGAACAGAAAAAACGTTTCAAGAAAATTGTGAGTATACTTTCTTTGTATATCATTTAAATGAATTTCCCACATTTTAGATTTTACATTTTTCTGAAAATGAATACTTTTCAAATTATTTTTATATTCATAAAAATGTAACATTTGCAAAATAATTATTAGTTTTAGTCTTAGTGTACTACACTCACCTAGCTCACTTATGCGGTCCTACCACGAGGAATAGACAAATAATGCTGTAGATCTGTCAAGCCCCACTTTGAATTGTCTCTCTCAGTTATATGCGGAATTAACAGCGCAATTCACAAACTGGGTTAAGTGCGATTTTTTTATCTATAAAGAATTTTCTGCACGTGTCCAAGTCAAAAGATCTTTCCGCAAAGCGCCTGAGAGGGTGGAAAAGGCGTTGCAATTTGACTTTTCATCCTCTCAATTCAGTTTTAGTGGTTTCTTCTTTTCTTTCCCCCTTTATCTTTATCAAGCCACGCGCATTTTCCTTTCCCTCCTTGCCTTTACGGTAGCATCTGGAATTTTTTTTCAATAAAAATGAACAAAAGAAAGTTAACAATTTCGTTCAAAATGGAAGTTATACCAGTAGCGGAAAATGATCCTAAACTGTCGAAAATTCAATTTGTCAGAATCAACGCTCAGGGAATTTTAACGAACAAGGACTCTGTCAAAAAAAAAAAAAAAAATAGTGAATATTCTACACAAACGAAAAAACGACCAAGAAAATTTGAGATTTTAGAAATAACTTTTATTCAGTGATTCAGAGAAATGAGAGCTCCTAATTTACCCATTACAGGTGAGCTATTCAAAGAAAAGCAGTTTTTCTTGATTGAGCTCAGTTTTGAAACATTGGAATTTAGTCCACCGCTCCACTGTTTTAAATCGCTTGCTTATCGTCTGATAGATCCAGAGTGCATATGGTTTTTTACAATTGTCACCACTATTTTTAAAAGTAATCTTCAACTTATTTTATCACAGAATTTGTAACAATTGTCTCTGACTAAATAAGGTGACGCTTATTATTTGTATTTATTGGTGACAGAGTAAAAACCATTCATACCCTGGATATGCGCGCGTTCTCCCGGGTTAAAAATGAATTTGTCACTGAATTGGGGATGGCTAGATAAACTTAAGAAAAGAAAAGGCTTCACAAATCATTGTTTGAGTGGTGAAAGCGCAGCCGTTTCAGATTTAACTGTTTTTCGAGGAAGGATCGCAAACCTTCCAAATTCAATTCAAAACTTTGATGCTAAGTACATTTTTAACTGTGATGAAACAGGTTTATTATATCTTTTGCCAAACAAAACGCTGGATTTTAAGGGAGAAACAAGTCATGGTGGCAAACACAGCAAAGAAACAGTGACTGTTATTTTATGTTGCAATCAGGGTTGGCTTTTTCCCGTCCAAAACTTGTTTTTCCCATCCCACCGGGAAAAACTGGTAAATACCGGGGAAAACTTCCAAATGACAATATGGAAGAAATATTCTGGTTTTCTGAATCTGATGTGTAAAATGAAAGTTGGAAATACATAATTATTAAAAATTTCCTTTAGGTTTAAAATTATTCTGTAAGAAAGGAATACAGTAGAAGATCTGTATAACGAAAACCTAAAAATGCAAGGTTGTGCATTATATGGGTCACATTTCGCACATCATTAAATTTACTTTATCCCTTTAAGACCGGGCAGCTTTTTGTGTTTTTTTTTTTTTTAAACAATGATATAACTGAAATTTGTACCTGATAATTTACTATCTGTTGATAAAATTCATATAATATAGTTTCTGTTAACCAGCACAATCACTCGATTCCGGCATTTATGGAACAGATAACCCATGAAGATAGAATTTTAATTATTGCCTAATCCGCACGATCGTGCGGGTCTGGTCTTAAAGGGTTAGAAATAAGGCAAAATATGTCTGAAACATATATGAAAATACATTAGAGTATCTTTATACTGCATTCCTTGTCCACAGGAGTTTTCCAGATTATGAACTTTTTAATAACATTGATTATTCCACATATTGTTAAATATACTTTATAAACATGGTCAACTATACCTGGACCAAATCATTCATTAAACATGTTTGAAAATGAGTAATATATTGTAATAATACCATTTTTCTTTTCATTAAAGTTCTAAATTAAGGGGATAAAGTTGAGCTAATGTAACAAATTCATAATAATAATTAACAATAAAGATCTTCTACTGTATAAATAAATAAGAATTATTGCATAAAACATCTTCAGGGATGTCCTGCATCATCAGCATCTTTGGAGCGTTTTTTTTTTCTAAATTGTCTTTCATCCAAAACAAGATTAGAAATAGACTGGATTTACAAAAAGTCTCTAAATTAGTATTTTGTTTTATGATGCTAAAATCCAATGTGGAAGACGAAGAATATGAATAAGATTATGATTGATAAATGTTTGGGAATCTGTGTACCAGAGTTGTATAATATAGACGCGCACGCCGTGCGCGGAAAATTTTCCGCAAAATTCGGAGCTTTCCGAACAATTTTTTTGAAAAAGAAAGTAATTTTTGTTCTTGTAACTTTTTTTTTTTTTTAATACCGAAATGTTAAAAATATTTCCCAATTTTATGTACGATTTATTTATTGTTTGCCAGGGGTGTTTTTATTCCGAATTTTCCGAAAATTTAAGGCATTCGGCTCCGAAAATTAAAAAAAATCGGCCATCAGCCCGAAAATTCAGGCATAGAAAAATACCACAAAAAATATTGCGAAATTCAACAAATGGTCGCCGAAAAAAAACAATTTCGTCAATCGGTCGCAGGAAAAACTACCCCTTTCGTCAAAGCATCGCGGAAAAAACGCAAATTTCGTCAAAGGAGCGCGGAAAAAAACGCGAATTTCTTCAAAGGATCCTGGGGAAAAAAAAAAAAAAAAAAAAAGATAATTTCGTCAAAGAAAGCTCCGAAAAAACGAAAATTTCCTTAAAGAAGCGCTGGAAAAAACGAATTTCGTAAAAGCATAGCGGAAAAAGCCCGAATTTTGTCAAACGATCGCGAAAAAAACGCAAATTTCGTAAAAGAATCGCGGAAAAAAATTAATTTCGTCAAAGGATCGCGAAAGAAACACACGAATTACGTCAAACGGCCGTGAGAAAAGCGCGATTTCTGTCAAAGGATCGCCAAAAAACACTAATTTCGTGAAAAGATCGCTGAAAAAAAGCGAATTTCGTCAAAATGCCGGGAAAAACACGCAAATTTCGTCGAAAGATCGCGAAAAACACACGAATTCCTTTTTTAAAAAACGCGAAGAAAACGTGAATTTTCTCAAAGGATCGCTAGTTTCGAGAAAAAACGAACAAAACGCGGTCAAAAGATAGAAAAAAAAAACTCTGTAAATTTCTTCAAAAGATCAAAAGTTCTGTCAGAAGATCGCGAAAAACGCAAATTTCGTCCAAAGATCGTGGAAAACAAGCGAATTTCGTCCAAAGATCGTGAAAAATAAGCGAATTCCGTCCAAAGATCACGAAAAACACGCGAATTTCGCCGAATGATCCCGAAAAATATGCGAATTTAGTCAAGAGTGCGAAAAACACGCAAATTTTCTCAAAAGATCGCAAAAATACGCGAATTGCGTCAAAAGACAGCAAAAATACGCGAATTTCGTCAAAAGATTGCGAAAAATAAGTGAACTTAGTCAAAAGATCGCGAAAAATAAGCAAATTTCTTCAAAAGATAACGAAAGGCACTCGAATTTCGGTAAAATATCGCAAAAAACACTCAAGTTGTGGTAAGAGATCGTGAAATCACGTGAATTTTGTCAAAGGATCGCGAAAAACACGCTAATTTCATGAAATGGTTGAAGAGATTGTGTTTGTTTTATTCAGTGATTTGCTGAATTTAGGTCCCTAAAGATTCCTTTGTATGCGAAATATATGGTCTTTTTTTTAAATAAAATGGTCCCCTTTTACCATTTTTTACTACAAAAGTTGAGTGGGAGTCCTGTATGTTGTATTCATAGGCTTTTCTTTGATTAGTTAAAATTACTGCTCTAAAATATTATTTTTTAAAACTAAATAAACTGATTTTTTTTTCTTCCTGCTGCTCATTTTTCATTATTGCAATCTGTACCCAATTGTCGTTTAGAATGACAGAGTTAGCAAAATGTGTAGAGAAATTTTATCCGAGTAATTATTCTTTCAAATGAGAAAATATTTTCAAGATAGCAATCATTTTAATTTTTAGGAGTTAATTAGCATTAGAATTTCAGTCTGCTCCATAAACAAAATTATAATTTTATTTCTACAAAATTAGATTTTTGCTGCTCCAAAATCAGATTTTTGCTGCTCCACAGGTGCACCAAAATGGCTTAAGTGCACTTTCATCCCTTTATCAGTCTCTTTAAGATGATACCTATGTATAGACCTTTCCCTAAAAAATGTGATTCAGTTGTTTTAGAAGTAATGCCTTATTATTTCTGTAAACAGAGTGACTGGCATTTTGTACAAAGAGGTTACAATATTAAGGATTGGGCTGTTTCGAAATGCATTGACAAAATAATTGATAAGAATTCACATTTTCTTATCATGGATTTTTAGCTTTATTATTTTTTAACTAAAATAATTATTCTTTAATTAATATTAATTAATTTTTAATTTAAATGGTAATTATTTTAAAACTACTGTTTTTAATTAAATCGTCAAAATAATATAACACATTATTTTATTAAACATTAAATTAATTTGCAGAAAGTTTTTGACCCAATATTTGCGTGCGCAGAAAGTTTTTGGTTTTATACAAGTCTGCTGTGTACTAGTGTGTGAATATTTAAATAAATGCACTCCATTGTCTGTTTTTGTAGATCTTCCCTTTTTTTTTTTTTTTTTTTTTTTTTTTTTACTTTCAAGCTATTTTTTTGGAACCCAATTTTGACATTTTTAAGGCTGTTTTGAATTTATATTTCTGTTTTTAATAATCAGTTTTTCCCATGTGGGAAAAACATAGTATTTCCCAGGACGGTAAATACCGGTTTTTACCATGGTATTTACCAGGAGTGGGAAAAACCTTGCCAACCCTGGTTGCAATGCGGACATATCATAAAAGTTATCGCCAATAGTGAGTGGTAAATCCAAGAAACAATAGTGTTTAAAAAATGTTTAGAAAAGTGGGTTTTGTTTTTTCAAATGATGCTGAAGTTATTCTATTTCAGGAAAATGAAAACAACAACAATGATTTTAACATAGACGAAGGAATAATAGAACAGCATCAGGGTTCGTACGCATCAAGGACTTTCAAGCACCTTTTATCAGAATTTTTGTAAAATAATATTTGGCTTATTTAATGAAAAAATCTATCTTCAGATATAGCGTCCAGTACATTACCAAGAAACAATACCCAGGTTCTGGTAACCTTTCTTTAGTACCAAGTTTCTGGTACTAAAACACTTAAAATATTCTGATGTGTACGAACCCTGAGCATGCGACAATATTATCTTTCTTTTCAAGATTTTCTCAGTGTTGATGAAAACTTAACATTAACGGCAGTAAAATATACTAATACTGTTTTTGATGACGTGACAGCTGAAAAAGAAGGACAAGATGATGATAATGATAAAAATAATGATGAAACTGATACTGTAATTGTCCCATCTTGCTACTGCTTTAGGAGCACTGGACATTTTGAGATATTACCTTCAAAATGCTGATGTAGCATCAAATACAATGACGCACTTTAATGCATTTGAAAAGGTATACAAACGCGGCCTAAGCAAAATCAAACTAGCATTCATGACTCCCTAAAACAGGACTAATTGGCATTTTTTTTAAAAGTATATCTTCTTCTATGTAAAATGAAATTTTACGTTTATTGTATTTTTA
Organism: Maratus speciosus; assembly: GCA_963932465.1. Taxonomy (NCBI): domain Eukaryota; kingdom Metazoa; phylum Arthropoda; class Arachnida; order Araneae; family Salticidae; genus Maratus; species Maratus speciosus. Next base: position 87,780,576 of record OZ010786.1, on the reverse strand, counting down.
GAAACTAAATTTTATAGTTATAGAGTAAGAATTTTTTTTTTAAGTACACTATACTAATATTGCACCCTTTTTATTTTAAAAAATATTATTAATTATATTTCAAAATGTTTTTCTTTCCCATAATGTGTATAAAGAATTACAACATAAAACATTCTCTCAGTTATGCGGGATTTTAAATCAATCCCTTCAAACTCGTATAAGTGAGAGGTGACTGTATTTCTATGTTACTGAAACTATTTCTCGCTCAAGCATTTTCATTCCTTTAAAAAGTTTATTAAGGCATTGATTTCTTTAGAAGTTTATTAAAGTATCCCACTATGTTTAAATAGTCAATTTTCGGCAAACATCATACAGCATTTTATTGTTTCAATTGAAAAATGAGTAAAATCATTTTCCCTTTTTCGCACTGTTAAACCGTAAATTTCTATTTATTTAGCCTTAAGGGTATAGTGTACTTTTCAGATTCGGAAAAAAACCCTTCAAAATATCAATTTCTACCTCTTTCTATCTTTACAAGAAGAAAGTATTGGATTCATGAAAAGATATCTACTTCCAGTTTTGACGGATTTATGCGTTTTAGATGGTCCTGAACACGACCTGACTGTTTTTAGAAAATGTCTGCGTGTCTGTATGTGACAAAAATTTTGTAGGCGCACTATCTCAAGAACTAATGCACGAAATTTAATAAAAATTTAGATTCAGTTACATCGTGATATAATCGGTACGTATTAGTTTTTATGTAAATTTCCCAACACATGCCGCTGCTATGCTGAATATTTCACGATTTCCGCAATATCTCTATCTCAAGAACAAATACACGGATTTTCATCAAACTTCAATTTTAGCGATGGTGATTTCTCAAGAACTAATGCGTGGAATTTCATCAAACTTCATATTCTTTTAGACCTTGACATAAGTTGTTCTGATTAGGTTTTCCTATAAATCGTATATCAGGTGGCGCTACTATGTTGCATTTTTCGCGATAGATATATCTCAAAAACTAATGTACTGAATTTAATCAGACTTTTGAAACTAATCTGTTACACTTTCACATAAATAGATCGATATTTGGCTTGGGCGTATGTTGCCCAACAGATGTCGCTTTTATGCGCTTTCGGCTTTCGCAGTTTTGGGATGCTTTTTTGACGCAAATGCTTTTTTCTTTGTGTTGAAATTTTTGGTTGCAGACATCTAAGAGGGTGGGTACCGAAATTCAATTATTTGTTTGAAAAATGTGATGCTTATATCTCCTTTTTAAATGCGCACAATTCAACGAACCTTTAACTTTAGACTCCTCATGATAGGCATAGATTATCATTTAATTTTGGCAATGTGATGGCGAATTTTGAGTAGTAAAATGTATGAGGTGAAGAAAGTTTTGGTATCGGCACATCCGACTAGTTTATTTTCATCATCATAATAATATTTATCACCACAGTTTTAGATTGAAGGAAAAGAAAAACATTTTTAACGCAGTTGTGCGCATATTTTGTACAGCCACGCTCATCAAAAGGTTCAGTTAACTAGTAGTAATTTAAAGCATCCTTTGCATAATTGGCAAATTTTACGATTTTCTTGCCACTAAAATCTAATAGTAAATTTCGCCTTATTTAATTTCCGGAATATGCGATTAAATAAGGCGAAAATGTTAAATTTTAGTGCAACAGAAAACGTAAAATTTGGTATATTGACATATACCTTTGACAGTACTACACTGATTCAATTTCCCCTGCGAAGGGTTATCTTTGCAGACTCGATGTATGGTTCTTTTTTCCGTTTTTCTGTAATTGTGAATATGTATTTTCTCATTAATTTATCAGTAAAAAATGCTTATTATTTTGTGTTTGTAAAGAAACTGAATACTACAATTCTAAAAGTGAGTTTCTTTTTTTCCAGCGACAAAGCATTTATGTAGAAAAATTCTGTAATATTTTCAGATTCCACTTCTTAAAAAAAAAAAAGTAATGTCAGTAATGTGAGTAAGGTTTATTGTGACATAAGAAATAACTACAGATACTGAATAATAATAGAAAATAAGGTTATAGGAATTTTAAAATTTCATAATTTTCCTTCTTTCTACTAATTTTTGATTGTTTTATTTAATTCCATTTTATTATAATTCATAAAATATGTATTGTATGTGTAAAATATGTATGTGTATGGATGACATGGATGACATCATTAATTGAAACCACTTTCAACTGCAATAACCGCCTCTACAGGTTGTCATAACTGACTGCAGGTAATGATCAGATGAGTGTTGGGCACTTTTGCCACTGCATACACAACGGATGCCTTGAGAGCCGCAACATCGCAGTGTGGATGACTATTGGAGTCCCTCCCAACTACGCCACTTACGTAATAGGCCATTCGGTTAATATCTGGCTAGCTAGGAACAGGGCCATCCAAAACGGGGGCGGTCGCTCCGGCGCGGAAATTGATGGGGCGTCAAATTTATACTACAAACCGAGTTTTTTCTTCCTTTTGTGAAAAAAAAAAAGACTATTTACATACTGGGAATTTCTATCCCATTGAAAGTACGTTCATTTTTCGCTTTCAAAGTCGTTGCACTGTCCCTTATCCTACACCGAAATACAAATTTATTAATAAGGGTTTCTTTCTTTTCAAAGCTTGTTTTAGGTCTTTGTCTTATTCTCTTTCATTAGCCTTCTCTCTCCCGAGTCTCTAATTTTCTTTCTGTGCTTGTAACAAAAACATATATTATCAAAATAGCCTGGGGTTTCCTTCTGGGAATATAAAAGGGTTGCAAACTGTTATACTGTACTGTTAGATACATTTTTCTACACTTATTTCCTAGACTCCCTTTGACAAAATATAAGTGTAATTTTCTTTTATGTGATTTAGTTGTTTGGAGTTACTGAATTATAATTAAACACAAAGTTCCAAAATAAGCGCGAAATATGTATTCAATAAAATTTATGTCTGTTTTTGCACTTTTCAATTTTGTGACACGTGAAAAAGTGTGTGTGTGTGTGTGTGTGTGTGTGTGGTGGTGGGGGGCGTCAAATTGAAACTTTGCCCCAGGCGCAGTTTTCTCTTCGCACAGTGCCGGCTAGGGGGGCAACAAGTTGAGGATGACATCGTCATGAATGCTTCAGCCATCCATTTTTGGTTTGTATCGACCGTAGGGGATAGCGCAAAGTCTTGTTAAAAAACGCACGGCCGGACACGTGTTGCAAAAGTAATTTAGTGCTTTAACACCTCGGTATAACCAACGGCGTTGACTCTGGCACCTTGAAGAAAGAAATTTGGTTGCATCAGATCGTCTTCGCTTCTCAGGATCCACCAGAATCAGTGTTCCCGCGGGGTTTTGACCAACATTTGCGATTTGGCGAATAAGAAATAAAAAACAGAGCCAAATGAAAAACAAATGTTAGCAAAAAAAAGATTCGGCGTGAAACACTGAAAAATCTATCTTTAATCCCTTATTGTATCTCTTTTTTTCAGTATGTTCTAAAACAGCGGTTCCCAACCTTTTTAGTTGTGCGGACCACCAATTTTGTAAAAATAACTTTGAGGACCACTAACTACTTAATATACAAGTTAAAAATATGACAAATAGATACCTATATAGTATATACACATGACGAATATATATGTATATATATTATGTCAGTAACTAGTAAAAGATGCTGTACATGAAGAAAAAAATATTTTTTATAAAGAAAATAACTTTATTTATTGTATTCACTTAGCAATGTTAGCAAAAAAAAGATTCGGCGTGAAACACTGAAAAATCTATCTTTAATCCCTTATTGTATCTCTTTTTTTCAGTATGTTCTAAAACAGCGGTTCCCAACCTTTTTAGTTGTGCAGACCACCAATTTTGTAAAAATAACTTTGAGGACCACTAACTACTTAATTATATAAAAACTAATTAACAATTATATAAAAACTAAAAAAAAAAAAAAAAAAAAAAACAGTGATAAAAAAAACTTTTAATGGGATTTTCGACACTGTTTAATCCTCGACGAGAGTGTCAATATCTGGATTGAAACTGGATAGTTTTGGTCTTAAATCACTCTCGGCATTCATTTTATTTCTATATTTATTTTTTTTTAAACTAAAGTTGAAAAGGCTCGTTCAAATAGATACACTGCAAATAGAAGCGTCTTAAATTTAGACACATATGTGGCTGAAAAAGAATTTTAGACACTTAAGTGTCTTAATCTGAAAATTAAGACACTATAGATGTCTTAATTTAAGATACATAAGCGTCTTACTATGACCATGGTGTAAACGAACTGAGAATAATGTCTAAAATATCCGCAAACGTCTTATTTTAAGACACTTCATTGCTTTAAACGTGTCTTAATTTAAGACGTTTTGATTCTTCCGACGCAATAACCACCAGGGGGCACTAGCACTCCCAGTTGCGCATGCGTTTTAGATGTCTTCGTTCGAAGTGGTATACGTTGTAATTCAAACAAAGTTTGTTTTTATGTACGCGTGTATTTTAATTCGTTTTTTGCGAAATGTGAAGTACTGTGATTTTAATTCGTATTAACTTGGATTATTTATTTATTGAATACATACATCTGACGTGTGTGCTCGACATCAAATGTCTCTTAGAAGCTGTCGTCGATACAAGGGCGGGATAGACACAGAACAGAAGTAGACGACGGTTGAAGATTACACCCGGAAATTCTACAAAGCGTGTGCTATGGGCTTAGTGTTAACTCGTATCAATTTATATCAATAATATTGTGTTATTCATCTTCGTCCTGTCGAAGCTGGCAAAAAAAAAGAAACTTTTGTCTGGCGGGTCCTGTTTTTAGGATGAAACATCTCATTCTTTAAATATGGCTAGTCGGATGTATTATGGGATTACCTTTTAAACTGATGAAAGTCTTTCTCCCTCACTGTGGTTGTGGTAGTTTTTAAAATTTCAAATCGAGGAATATTTCTTACCTCTTGCAGCAACTCAAGTAAGTTTCTTTATAGTAGTAAAATTAGTGTATTTTATGATTTTATTTATTGTACTAAACAATATCCTGCATGAAATTTAAATAGTTTTGAATCTGTTCGCAAAAAACCCCACTAATTCTAGAAGTATATATTTTTAAACTTATGACGTTCTTTTTTATTACGAATTATATATTCAATGTCAGTTCGTAGTTTCAATGGATAATTTTTATCTCGCAGTAAATGACGGCCACAAGGAAGTAAAGAAAAAAAAACTCTGAAAGATGACCTAATGCTTTCTTACTTCCTGGCATAAAACCGCAGATTAAAAAAAGATAAAGTAAATGAGACTGGTCTATTATATGAAGCTGCCTGTAAAAATATACATATGTATTTGATTTGCAATCAACTCTAATACTGATTTTTTTATTATTTTTAATAAAAAAGTAATTTGAAATTTATAATGGGAAAAAGTAAAAACCTCTAACTAGATTTCGTATTTAAAATTGTGGTAACTTTATTTATATGCACTTATACGAAAAATACAAAAATGACAGATGTTACTGTATATATTTAAGACGAAAGGAGTTTGGAAATCATAAGTTATTTTTTCCTCATGTTTTTAATATAGAATATGTACTTATTTGTTTTTATTGATAGTTGAATAGCTTTTGTGAGTACCCTCTGATCTACATAAAAACTTGCCCATGTGGAAATATAAATTTTTTAAAAACATAATTTTTAAATAAGTATTTTCATTTTTTTTTGGGGGGGGGGGGGATTTTGCATGAATTTTTGTAAAGCTGATATCTTAAATCTTGCACTGATTATAATGAAAGTTTTGAACTTTTAGAGTAGGACAAGTTTAAAAACGCAAATATATTTAACAAAATACCAAAGTCATCTTTTCCCCAATGTTATTAAAGTAGAATATTTATTTATTTATTTTCATTATTCATAGTTAAATGGCTGTTGTGATTATCAAGTGATGTATATGTAAAATTGCCTATGTGGCAATATATTTTTTTATATTTTCATTTTTTTTTGGGGGGGGGGGGGGATTTTTGCAATTTTCGTACATCTGATATTTTAAATCTTTTTCCACATTCAACCGAGTATAATAAATATTTTGAACTTTTAGAGTAGGACAAGATTATAAAATATATATATATATTTATCTATGTACCTTAAAAGCCCTTAATAGCGAACACTTCGGGACCGCGGAATTTGTCCGATAATTGGAGATGTCTACTTTTTTGAGGTAAAAATATACAAATATGTATGTCTGCTGATTAAAAAAGTATTCGTTAAATAGAGGTGTTCGCTATTCGAGAATGTCCATTAACCTCCACAACGGATACTCCCGAATACCGGACATCTCAATTTAGACAACTATAATGCAGGGTTGCGTTTTTTGCAAAAGTACTTCTTGATTAAAGGAAGGGCAAACTGGGAAGTGCCCCGTCCCCCTACGACTGTAGTGCCCCCAAATTTGATGTGCAATATTTGTAAAGCTTATATTTTAAATCTGTTTCAAAATTGTACTGATTATAATCAATATTTTGAACTTTTAAAGTAAAATAAGCTTAAAAACAAAATAAATTTAAAAAAATCTAATATTTAGATAAATATTTTTTGTTTTTTAATCTTGTTCTACTCCTGAAGTTCAAGATATTGATTATAATCAGAACAATGTCGTAAAAGATTTAAATTATCAACGTAACGAAAATTGTATACCAAAACTGAGAGCACCAAAAAAATCAGGCTGTATTGGGAGGGGGGGGGGGGGAGGGGCAGGACCACAGCCAAATATTTTTCCAGGATTCAACGTGGTCAAACATGGCTACGTATGATGCTTACAAAAAAATGGATGCGATTCAGACGTTTGAAGTGTCTGAAATTCAGACGCAAAAAGTGTCTGAAAAAATTCAGACATTTTAAAATGTCTGAAAATTGAACACTCCATTTCAGACACTTAAGTGTCTGAATTTCAGACATTTTAATTTAGAGTGTACTCCTGAAGTTCAAGATATTGATTATAATCAGTACAATGTCGTAAAAGATTTAAATTATCAACGTAACGAAAATTGTATACCAAAAAAATCAGGCTGTATTGGGGGGGGGGGAGGGGCAGGACCACAACCAAATATTTTTCCAGGATTCAACGTGGTCAAACATGGCTACGTATGATGCTTACAAAAAAATGGATGCGATTCAGACGTTTGAAGTGTCTGAAATTCAGACGCAAAAAGTGTCTGAAAAAATTCAGACATTTTAAAATGTCTGAAAATTGAACACTCCATTTCAGACACTTAAGTGTCTGAATTTCAGACATTTTAATTTAGAGTGTAGGTTGTAGAAAAAACCATCAAGTGTTTCAGTGCTATTTTGGCAATAGCTGGATAGTCTTGCCGAACTTTTATCCAAAATGAGATCAGTGGTGTTGTCTTAAAAATCGATTTTAAAGTCTGGTCACATGATAGTTTAATTAACGAGTCTTCTTCATTTGAAGATAATTTAAATTTTTTTAAGTAATTTTCTTCAAAGGGGTTTCTGATCCATTGTATTTCATCTTCAATTTTAGGGAAGAAGTTCCTAAAAAATATGAAAAGGCTTAATTACTGCTTCAGTTAGTGTTGGTAGATTTCTCATTCATATGAATGACTAATAAAAGTATAAGACAAGTAACTAAATTTTATTAATTTTAAAATGGTACTATTTGAAAAATTTACTAATTTTTAAAAAAGTTACTGTTTTAGGAAAATAAATGTTTTTAATTACACCTATTAAAAAATGATAAAATAAAATTAAGAAAAATAAATAACTTTAAATTACCTGAGAAGCCAAAGATTCGAGGTGTTCTTTTATAGTTGTCGCCGTTGTTTTATCCATTTTGACTTCGTTGGTTTCAAGGAAATCATGTAGGACTGGAAATGCGTCGAAGGAATCTTGCTGCACTTTTTGAGCCCATTGTTGAAGTTTCTTTATCATTGCTTCTATTTTGTCTTGCACAAAAAACTTATGAGCATCCTTGCCCTGCAGAGTTAAGTTAAGAACATTGAGAGAACCAAAAATATCCTCCAAATATTCCAACCGTTTCAACCAGTTTTCATTGGTCACACAGTCTAAGTAGGAATTTGCAAGTTTTCCATCATAATCTCCCACCTCAAGAAAACCGTGAGTTCATCATGGAGTTCGAACAATCTTGTCAACACTTTGCCTCTCGACAGCCACCGAACTTCGCAGTGAAGTAGAAGCTGTTTGTGTTCACTGCCCATTTCATCACACAAAACACCAAACAGTCTGGAGTTTTTAGGTCTTGCTTTGATAAAGTTAACTATTTTTACTGCATCGTAAAGAGTTTTTCTTAAACTCTCGTCCAAACCTTTAACTGCAAGAGCTTCTCTATGTATGCTACAATGTGTCCATTGAACTAAGGAAGCAACTTTGGCGTATAAACCAATAAGAATTCCTGACATAGCACGTGCCCCATCCGTTGTCAAACCTACATACTTAGTCCAATCTATTTCATTTTCTTTTATAAAATTGTCAATAGATTTGAAAATCTCTTCGCCAGTTGTTTTTATCGGAAAAGATCGACAAAACAACATTTCTTCTTCAATAATGCCATTCAACTCAAAACGACTAAAATCTAATAAATTAGCTTGTTCAGCAACGTCTGTACTCTCATCAAGTTGCAGCGAAAAATATTCACTTTGTTTCAAAAAAGTAATGACAGCTTTTTTCTCATTTTCCGGCATTTCATCAATTCTTCTTTAAAGGCTGTATTTGATAATTGAATTTCGTTTTTTTTTTTTTTTTTTTTTTTTTTTTTTTGGTACATCTTTCATCAAACAAAGCATTACTTATTATTTTTGCTGCGGGTATAATAAGTTCCTCTTCCACGGTGTGAGCTGAACCCTTCTTTGCGATTAACAAAGAAAGCTCATAAGAAACTCTGGTGCTTAGTTTGAAGATTTTTCCATGGTAGATTTAGACATACAAAAATTTCTTTTCTTGATTTCAAAGAAATCCAAAGACTTTCCTACACATTCAGGATGTTTAGTTGATAAATGTCTTTCAAGTTTTGAAAATTTCATACATTCATTGGATAGCATATCGAAACAAATCACACACTGAGGCATAGGCTTTTCTCAAAACCAGAAAACACAAACCCACATTTTAAAAAATCAGGGTTATATTTACGAAAATATATTTTAGTTTTACTCGCAATTTTTTTACAACTTGGACTGGATTTCGCCTTCATTTAAAACTCACTGTATGTAGAAACAGATGTAAATTTCCCTTCATCACTTGCCAACTTCGTCTTACGACAAGACCCCGTCCGAAACCAAGCATCCATATTGACGTTACGTATTAGTAGCTCACAGTACACACAACGATATGATACATAAACAGAAAACCACAGCCACTGACAAAGGAGTCAATAATAAAAGTGCGGAATGCGAAAATGGTGGAGAGAAGTGTGAAGAATATCGGAGGGAGGAGAGCGTTGACCTTGATGACAGACGAATGTAAGCCCAGCGATCAACAGCCAGTGCTTCTGTAGTGAATCTTCCCGAAAAACCAGTATTAGGCCCCAAGATTCTACGGCCCAGCACCACGGTGCTCGCGACCCACGGGTTGGGAACCGCTGTTCTGAAACAACCTAATTTTTTGTAATTGCTTATAAAATAGAAATTCGACTATCCGCTACAGAAACTATTAAAAATAAGTACATTCTGAATGTCTCCTAAATGTGTAAATGTTTCAGGCATTCATTTAGCAGTCTAAATAAAAATTCAAAACAGCGACTGTCTTTAAATTACCGTTTTGAAACCATACATTAAAAATTGCCCTGAGATTTCTACTCTAACAGAGAGAAAAGACTGACCCGCTACTGATATTTTGCACACAACAAATAAATAGTACGGTAAATGGCTAATTTCAAAGCCGCATTCCAGCAAAAATTTTCTGTATTTCGCGCTTGATGCAAGTAATATTGTTTGTATTTTTACCGGCGCGATGCCGGTGCTTAAATAGTGATCAACTGACAATAGGGCTTATCGCATATTCTGTAGCTTTGGCTGTTGTTAGACTGAATTGGTGTTGGCTGTCAGTATCTCTATAAATAGAGTAATGTAAATGGCACGGTGCGATTGAACATGAAAAATCACATCAATCGTTCAGTAACGCGGATAAGAATCTGGACTGCACTGGCACACGCTTAAAAAGAGCAGAAAATGAGCACTCGCAATTTGGCTAATCTGATTGTTCGTTTACTCGCCAAATGAAGCACTTTATCGCAATCTGGCGCAAGGGCGAGCGGCAGCGAGAGCCCTGCCCAGAATCATCATTGATACTGGAAATTTTCTGCACATATCTGTCAGAACCTCTTCGGGGATTTTACATCATCACCGTTATTTTTGCGGTTAATTTTCTTGACTTGGGCAAAGTTTTTCTCATTAGAAAGAAACAAGAGTATTCTTGGCTCCTCTTGATGTTTCAGCTTGTTACGGAGGCACTTCTCTGGTCAGGCAGTTGTCCCTGATTCTCTGGGGCAAGAACTGTACTCTCCTTATCACGTACGATCTCTAACGAAGGTTCTCATGAATCACACATCACATTGTGGCCTCATCAACCTGCATCTCCCTAGCGAGTACTCTTATCGATTTCACAGGAATTTCATCGACTTGACTAACGAATTCTGGTGGTTTTCATCGTTTTCATGATTTTATGTTGCATGAGCATTTTATTTTTTCCTATTTTATAGGAATTTCTCACAGATATATCCACTATTATATGTATAATCATAAGTTACTAAAAATAAAGTTATTTAAAAGTAATTAAATAATAAAAAAATGAACGGAATGAAAATTTTGATGTTTTTTTTTAATAAAATCTATACAATTATCAGTTTAAATATGTGAGAATTTCCTGAAATTTTACAACTATTTTGATCAATTAACACAGAGGAAATATATGTAAAATCACTAAAATTATAATTTGAATGGTTTTATCTCTTGAACTTATTATTTTATGGCTTATATTATAGTTTTATGACCTTATGCATAACCCTCCTGCAAGAATTTTTTAAATATCTGTCACCGTTTGCAAGTTATTGAATTTTAAAATCAGTCAGTCCTTTTTAGGACACCCGGTATATTCATTTTTATTAGAGATCAACCGAAAATTCGGTTTCGTTTTCGGCGAAAATGCAGCCGGACCGAAACTAACAGTATTTCAAAAATCTCGTTTCTTTCTTCGGAAATTTTCAACATTACTCATCGATTTGAGCTGTATGGGCTCAAATAAGTCTGTTTATTGCTACAAATTTCGTTGTTTATAATTATCAATCATGACTGACTCAAGATGTGAATGCAAATTATAAAGCAAGCAATGCATATATAACTAAACTTTTTCACGTGCTCATTAAAAGCTGCAAACATAACAGCAACAGAAAATTTTCAATTTGAAACCGCATAAGTGTTTCGAATACTCTTTGAGAAAGTTCTAGTATAACAGATGATCATTTACAGAAATCATTATAAAAGATAAATCGAGGTGTGTTACATAAAACTAAAATATTTTTTTAATTAAATGAAATTAGAAAAATTAGAAAATCTTTCTGTGTCGTTGATGAATTAATTGCGTTTTATTTTATATGAAAGTAAAAAGTTTTGGGTCTAAGGTACACAGAGCCAGTTTGGGCCACACATATAATTAATTAATAATTCTAATAATAGTTGGCTAATGGTCTGTCACTGCATGATCACTGTTGGACAGCTTCAGTCAACTTTGCTGTTGGAAATCATCAGATAAAATTCTGATCGGTTTCCATTTTATCTCATGCGCTGGCCCACCACACCATGGAAGTGCACGAACTTTTGCAGTATTATTGCTGGGAACCCTTACGCTAGGTGGTGTTGCGAATATCGAAGATATTGAGTATTTCGAAATTCATCGCAATCCAGCAACACATACACTGGATGATGGCCTGCCGCTTTATAAACACTGCTGGGTGGATGTCTGCTCATAGTAAAAAAAAAAAAAAAAAAAAAAAAAAAAAGAAGCTGTCCGATGGTATACCACTGTATAAACACTGAGGGATAAGTGATGGTGCTGGATTAAACCCTTACAAAAATAGTTCATAGAGCTGAATAGAACTCTATAGAATTCTTTACGAATTCTATAGAATAGCCTTTCTTAGAATACTGTTTCTATAGAGTTTTGAAGAGTTCTATAGGATACTTTTTCTAAAGAAAATGTTTCTATAGAATTCGTTACAATTTATTTTTTTTTTTCTGTTTTTGGTTTTTTGGGGGATTTTGGTTTTCATTATTTACACAGTTGAGAATCAATCAGCGTATAAAATATATAGGATTTCTATACAATACAATAATTTCTACGCAAGTTTAATGATTGGGAACGTAAATCACAAAAGAAACAAACTTGAATTAGTGTAATGAGAGCTTGAAAACTACGAGCGGTCGTAGATTACGCTAAAAATCCTTGTTCATGTCCGAGCGCGGTTAGTACTTGGGAGGGATGACCACATGGAAACCGCTTCAAGTTCAAATATTTTTATAGAAATTCTATAGACATTTCTATTATAGACTCTTCTACACATATTTTTATAGCTTTTGGTGAAACTAACTTACAGAAAAACGGGCCATAATTCTATAATATTCTATAATACTTTATAAGTTTTTTTTATAGAATTCTATAAGAAATTTTTGTTAGGGAAAGTGCTGGCCCAGCAAAGGAATAGCAGTAGGATAGGTGCTAGCACAGCAGGAAAAGTGCCGGATGGAAGTAAGGTGATGGCATACTTATGGCATTAAAAAATAATAATAATTTTTTATCCATAATTTTTTTTTGCAAAAAATATTTTGGCCATTTTTATTCCCTCATTATGACCAGAAAATCAGAGTTCTAAGTTTTTACGACTGCTCTTTCATCTTCACCTAACGCTTCATTATGATATGATTATAATGGCTGTTTTATAGTAATAGAAGCCACCAGTCCATCAGAAGAAAATAACTCGGTTAAGCGGGACTCTACTGCAGTACAAAACATATTTCAATTTTAAGACTTGAAGCACACGTTTTATTTTATTTAAAATGGCGTCATTCGCATCCGCTTAAGAATTCCTCATTTACAATCTACTCTTAAACATCTTAAGTAAAGCATGCATAGCACATTACTATCGTTAAATAATGCACAAATGCAGCAAAAAGATGCCGTCATTCAAGAAAATCGACAAAAAAAACAAAAACAAAAAACGACTGTCTTATGATTTATAGATACTTACAATTAAATATAGTTTATAATAGCTCCATTGTTTTAACAGAAATAATTCGTTTATATTTTTTTACGTATTAGGTAGCTTTCATTACAAAAAGCTACCTATTTCAGCCGTTCGGAGGAAAGCGATTTCAAAAAATGTTGGTATATTTTCATCGATCATGACCCCCAGACCCCGAAACCACCCTCCGTTCAAAATTGATATATATATATATATATATATATATATATATATATATATATATAACCTATGTCACACTGTAACTCTCGTAATTATGAACCGATTTCGATGTAATTCGGTATGTACATAGTACATACCAATGTCTCGACCGACTTCGTTGACCAGCTTCATCCGCCGTTTTGTTTCAAAATGGCGGCCATTTAAAATTTTTAAAAAAATTTGAAATTTGAAATGTGGTACCAAAAAATTACAAATGGAAAAATATTATTTTGTTATGTATTTGACCTTTATACAAAGATTCCGGAGCAGTTTTTGTTTCGTCTATATCTTAAAAAATGGCTGAGTTGCAGCATTTTGAATTTCTAGCGTGGCTGACATTTTGAAACGTCCTGAATTTTGCCACGCGATATAAGGCGTATTTATGAACCGATTTGGATGTAACTTCGTTTATACATAGTACATACCAATGTCTCGACCGAGCTCGTTGGCCAGCTTCATCCGCCATCTTGTTTCAAAATGGCGGCCATTTAAAAAAAATAAAAAAATTAAAATGAGATACCAAAAAATTGGAAAATGAAAAAGATTTTTTTTGTATGTGTTTGACCTTAATACAAAGATTCCGGAACAGTTTTTGTTTCGTCTATATCTAAAAAAATGGCTGAGTAATAGCATTTTGAATTTCTATTGTGGCTGACATTTTAAAACGACCTGACTTTTGCACGCAATAACAGGCGTATTTATGAACCGATTTGGATGTAACTTGGTCTGTACATAGTGCATACCAATGTCTCGACCGAGTTCGTTGGCCAGCTTCATTCGCCGTCTTGTTTCAAAAGGGTTGCCATTTAAAAAAAAATTTAATTTAAAATTTAAAATGAGGTATTAAAAAATTGGAAAATGATAAAGATTTTTTTTATGTGTTTCGCCTTGATACAAAGATTCCGGAGCAGTTTTTGTTTCTGAAAATTCGTTCTTTTGTTTATATCTTAAAAAATGTTTGAATTATAGCACTTTGTATTTCTAGCATGGCTAACATTTGAAACGATCTTGTATTTTTCACGCGATAACACACGTATTCGCCTATTTCGATGTAAGAAGGCATGTGGATACTATACATCAATACCTCGACCAAGTTCGCTGGCCAGCTTCATCAGCCATCTTGTTTCAAAATGGCGGCCATTAAATTAAGAAAAATATATATATTTAAAGTGAGGTGCAAAAAAATTAGAAACTGAAAAAGGTTTCTTTCTTAAGTATTTGATCTTGAAAAGGATTCAGGAGCATTTTTTGTTTGTCTTTACCTTAAAAAATGGTTCAGATATAGCAGTTTTAATTTCTATTGTGGGTGACATTTTGAAAAATCTGATTTTTTGCATGCGACAGCACTCGTATATATCAACCGATTCCGATGTGAGTGAGCATGTGCACAGCAATTACTAAGGTCTCGACCAAGTTCACTGGTTAGCCTCATCCACCATGTTGTCTTAAAATGGCAGGCACTTTAAGAAATCGCCGAATTTGGCAGCCAAATATAAGTTACTTTAAAGAAAAGCAGCTTGGATAAAGCTGACTAATTTCGCGAAATTCTCTTTCATAATGACTTAGTATTGATAAAAATTAGTATTGAATCTCCTATATTCGGTTTCCACTAAATTGAGCTTTGTGTGTTTGAATGATATAAGTTGGCTTTTTTAAAATAAGGAATATGAAAGCTACCTCTTCCTCCCGGCACTGGCCGGAAGGACTTTTTTAATTACATTTTCTTTCGGTTGTTATGAGAAAATGGCAACAAAAATATATAATTACAATTTCAAAACTATTTTTCCTTTACTTTCTACAGAAATGGAGTACTTCCGTTGCCAATATTAAGTAAATGGCTCTAAAAACTACAAAAAAATTAATATTTCAAAAATAAATGGAGATACAGTTTTCAAACAAAATGCATTTAAAAGAACTTTTTTTTTTCAATACGACGGTATAAAAATCGAAAATGTGCGATGCTTAGAAGTTTAAAAAGTTGCTGCAGAGTATTTAATCGTACTGCTTTGTTTTACGGCTGGCTTCTGTAAGGTAACGTTATTTTTTTTAAATACACAAAATAAGCTGGGAGAAAGAAATAGCATACCGTACCGGGGGGCTAACAATCCATTTGACGCTAAACTACTTCATAAAGAGAATAGCGATTAGAATAATATCATTACGTATTATAATTTAATTATCCAAATTCAGTTTTACAATAAGAAAAAAAACGTTCGTTCGATAGACGTGCTGCATTTTTTAAAAATTGTCTCCTTAAATTTTAAGTACAGTCGAACCCCGTTATAGCGAACCCGGTATATAACGAACTCTCGGATATAACGAACGAAAGTTTCGGTCCCGCCGTTTTCCTATTGTATTTAATGCTAATTTATCCTTTTATAGCGAACCTCCGAAATCTTAAGAATCGGATGTAACGAACATTTTTTTCCCGTCGACATTTTTTTTCTTTTTTTGTTGTTGTTTTTTTTTTTTTTTTTTTACTTTTTCGCAGTTGTGAACACAGGACTTCGACTCCAATTTCATAAGAAAATGTATGCCGGCTAGTGAAACATGGTGCAAATCAGCGATGTATTTTTTAAAGGGAGAAACAACTGCATTCTTTCTCTTTTACGAAGCTTTTAGGAAGCAGCTCATTTTACGAATTTTAGAGGGATATGATAAAAATGTGAAATGTGACGTTTCTCTACTTGATGCACTTATAATGCTCGAAAAATCTTGGCGGTTTGTTACGGATTCTACAATGAGAAAACGTGTTCGACATGCAGGCCTAGCAAAGAATATTGAAGATACAACGAATGTTGAAGAAGCAAAGAATGTTGAAGAAGAGGTTGATGAAAATTTACCTGTCGCGATAGAAAAACACAAAATTTCATCATTCTCAGTTTGTGACATGCAATTGCTTGAAACATGTGTTGATGAAGTCATTACATGTGAAGATCCGACTGATGAAGAGATTGTGGAAGAAGTTAAAATGAATCATTCTGAAATCGAAGATTCTGCATCTGATGCTGATGAAGAGGAGCGACGAATGACGAAATCCCCACGATCTCAGATGCTACAGCAGCGATGCGTGCAATTAATAAGTTTTTGTCGACACAAACAGTGGAAGAAAGGGTGTTGGAGTCATTTGATGCACTAGACAAAGAAATTCATAATTTGTTTTTGAAATCGGCATCACGTCAGCAGAAGATTACTGATTATTTCTGTATCAAAACAGTGAGCAACAATTAAAGGTAAAATTAATTTATTCATGTTTGTCTTCCTTGTTAGTTAATTTAATTAGTATTGTGTTAGCTTAATGTAACCGATTTTAGTCAATTTAATTTTTTAATGGTTATAGTTAATAGATTTTACCTTTTTTAATACATCATTATTGAATATACACGTAGCAACTAATGAGTTATACATTTTGTGAATTCTAACATTTTTCTTGACTGTTCGGATATTGCGAACCACCGGATATAGCGAACAAAACCTTCGGTCCCTTGAAGTTCGTTATAAAGGGGTTCAACTGTATTATCAAAAGGATGATTGCTGGTCAATTTAAGAATTAAAATTTATTCCGTTTTTAAAAATTCTTAAAATTTGGGGAAATAATTTTTTTATAAAAATAGTACGTTAGCATAGGACGTCAATTTTCTGGTAGTTAGAACCTAATTTCGGTAATTATGCTAAGTAATGAGTAATCTGCTGTGGAAAATTTCCCGTAAGTTAACAGGAAAGTTTGCGATTTGTGAAAAAAAAAAAAAAAAACTACTTCCCTGAAAATTAATTCTTTTTTTAAAAAAAAGATAGAAATTATATATATATTTTTCAAAATACCCGATCATTGTATAGCTTTTATGCATTTTTTCTTCTTTCAGAAAACTTGTGATTGCATGGCCATCTACGGTCACGATCCGAGAGCAGTACTGGGCCTTTGTCGCGACCAGAATGGTGTGAAATATGCCTGCGTAACATGGTAAGTTTTATGCATCTTAAAAAAGTTTCACTGAATTCCTCACTAGAGAACATAGTCAACCATCAGTTCCAGATTTCACCAAGAATGGTATTGGTGGACAGATCTTGAAACGATGACCAAGTAAAATGTAGGAACGCCACCCTTCAATCCAATCGTTCACCAGCGGGATAATTGCTTCCGTGTCGTCGTACACAGAGATAAAACTAGATAACAGGAATTCTGCTTTTTCAAAATTTAGTGTCGCCCCCGGCATTTCCATTACTTCATTTTCTTCTGGTGGACTGGTGGCTTCTATTATTATGAAACAGCCATTATAAATGAAGCGTTAGGTGAAGATGAAAGAGCATCCGTAAAAAGTTATAACTCTGATTTTCTGGTCAGAATGGGAAAAGAAAAATTATATTTCAAAAACAAATGGAGATGCAGTTTTCAAACAAATTGCATTAAAAAGTACTTTTTTCCCCCAATACGACGATATAAACATTGAAAATGTGCGATACTTAGAAGTTTTAACAAATGCTTTAGAGTATTTCATCGCACAATGAAACATCGGCTTTTGTTTTACGGCTGGCGTATACCAGGTAACGTTATTTATTGGAGACAAAATAAGTTGGGAGAAAGATATAGCATACCGGGGGCTAAAAAAATCCTACTTTGTCATGCGTGATACCGCTGTCAAGGTCTTGCCATGAGTATAAACCAATGATTAATTAAGGCGACCATAGCTCCAATTAATGATTACGCTAGGGCTAGCGATTAAAACACAGCACTAGCTTCTGACGAAACCTTCTTCGTGTTCTTTTTTTTTTCGTATGTATGACGACACGGAAGAAATTGGTTCATATCTCGTGAACGGTTGGATTCAGGCAGATAGTTCTTATGCTGTTCTTGATCCCTATGGAAAGATATTTCCAATTATTTCACTATTAAGTTTGAATATTTCTTAGATTATCAGATTTTGTTTCATCGTCCATCCTTAATAGAATACTATCGAGTCGTTTTGGTTCCATTTTTAGGTGCGTTCGTAATTATATAAACTAGGGAATCGTACCCGGGCTTCCCGGGTTAAATAATATGGGCGAAAACATTTTTTTTAATTGAAAACTAATAAATATTTTATATGCAATAAATTTTTTAGAATGCCCACTTACATTAAAAAAGCATTTTTCGTATGGAAAATACGAATTATACAATCAAATAAATTTTTGAAGTTTATCAAAAGCGAAATTTTCTTATTAGCCGCATGCTAAGAGTTATTTGCCAAGATTTTGCTGCTTATGGCATCCTTTTATATTCTGATAATTTCAGAGCTTATACATGCCTGATAAATTTGTGTTTTATTTATACTATTTTATTTATTTATTCATAGGGAATATTTTTAATGGATATTAGCCGTAAGAAAATGATGAACTCTTTATTTTGTTTTAAGGGCAATCGGATTAATCTTTCGTAATCGAGCTCCGCGCGATATAGATAAATTAAAAAATATTTCATGCTTTAAAATTGTTTTTAAAACCATAGACAATCAGTAAACTGAGATGAACTTTGCAAACAAATTCCATTTGAAAAAAAAATCCTATTTGGTGATCGAAAAATTTAAATTGTACGATTACAAATATGTTAGATTTGTGTTTTTTCAATATTATTCTTTTATTTGTTTATAAAAGAAGTATTAATTTCGTTAATTTGTCTTTCACAAATATGTTACATTGGTGGTTTTTTTAATATTATTCTTTTATTTTTGTTTATAAAGGACGTATTTATTTCGTTATGCAAAAATAGTCAGAAACAAATGCTGAAAAATGTTTGTTACTTTATGTGCAAAATGTTTATTGTTATTATGTATTGAAACCGGCACGTGATAAGATAAATTTAAAAAAAATCATGCTTAAAAATTATTTTAGAAAATATAATACATCAGTCAATGCATGCAGTTTTTAAACAAATTGCATTTGAAAGTAATTTTTTTCCCTGTGCGACGAAAATTGAAAATGTACGATGGTCAGAAGATTAAAAAATTGCGGTAGCGAAAATTTCAAGACCGAAATTTGATCGTGAAGTGTTGGCATTCGCAAAATGACGCCAGCGTTACCCACAGATACGCTTGTTCTTTATAATATAGATACTTAATCAGTAAAATATAATAAAGATCAGTTATTAGGATGTGCTTAACAATTGAGGGTCTTATGCTTGGATTTCCGGAATGAAAACAACAATTTTCACCTTCTCAAAATTTGCATACGCACTTCTCATATCCATATTCATCATTTTTAAAAAAATTGTATTTTGTTTGATCATTTAAAAATCATTTTAACTCAAAACTTGAAGTCACGATTGTCAGCAACATCTTTTATGTGAACAGACGCAGTCTTTACTTGAGATTCTAATCTCAATTCCGGAGAGTAAAAATTTCCATTATTTATGTTTTTTAGACGCATTTGTGTTAAAATGTTTAGTTTTATCTAAGAAAGTGATCGTTTTTTTTAAAAAATATGACTTCATTTTCCTTTAAATAGGCATTTCGCCTAGTGTTTGAAACTTAGTATCAGTACAGATGCAGAAGGAAAAACAATATAGAAAATTTATGAGGAAAAATGCGTGTTTTCAAAAGCAGTCTGTCATTTCCCGTTATTATGCCCCTAATATAATATTCTGCTCCTAATGGGATTTTGCGCCACTAAACCCTATAGAACAATTTTATCAACAATTTTGAATTTTTATCAGAAAATAGCGTGAATAAAGTTAAAAATACCTCATTATTTCTCTCTTGTCTGCACTAATGAAAGCTATCTAATTTTCATCAATTTTAAGAAATTTCATAAAATGCTTTTAAAATTAAAATATAAAAGTGGGGATATTTAAAAAAAAAAAGAAAAAAAAAGATAGTGCGATCACATCTACAAAGGAAGAGCTTTCTGTTTAAAAAAATATATATATATCAGTAAAATTGGTTCAGCAGAAAGATCAGGGCAGATGACTAAAAAACACACTTGTGTTTTAAATATATAGATTATATAAAATTAGGAAAAATTAAATAAGCAAACTATGTTATTTTGATAAATTTATAGTAGAATGTCCTAAAGAATAGCATTAAAATTTTATTATTCGAGAGAATTTTCGTCAAAAACTTCAGGAACACGATATTATTTTAAACCACGAATTATTTGTTTGCTTGTCTAACTCGGCGAAGCAAATCCATCCAGGCGAGAATCATCAATTTCTGTAATATAAATCGCTATTATTTACATGTCAATTCTCTTTTATAAAGACACTCTAAATTTTTTTAAAGCATTGCGTTTTATCAGTGTGTGATTTTGATTACATTATTTTCAAAAGTGAAGCCTTGTCACCTGTGAAGAATTTCAAAGCAGCTGGACTGTGAAAATGATGCACTTCTACAAAACATAATTCAGGTTTAAGAATTAAAATACACGCTTTTTTATAAAATAGCGTCATTTGCATCCGCTGAAGCAATCCACTTTTACAATACAGTCTTAAACATCGTCTATAGAAAAGTGTGCATATGACGTCATTATCACGGAATAACAAACAATATTCTTGACATAGCCATGTTTTAATTTCAACTTTTTTTTCATGTTTTATCATAAAATGGCAACAAAAAGATACAGTATTTCTTATTTTCGACTATTTTCCGTTTCCTTTCAATGACTTTCAGGCACTTTTGTTGCCACGATAAGAAAAATGGTATTAAAAACTACAAAAAAATTAATATCTCAAAAATAAATAGAGATACAGCTTTCAAACAAATTGCATTTAAAAGAGCATTTTTTTTTCCCTTATACGAAGGTGTAAAAATTTTAAATGTGCGATGTTTAAAAGTTTAGAAATTTGCAGTAGAGAAAATTACAAAACCAAAATTTTATTTCAAATTTCAAAGTGTTGCCATTCGCAAAATGACGTATGCGTTACGCACAGATATGTTTGTCCTTTATAATATAGATACTTAGCACCTATAGTTGTCGCCTGGTCCGTCCAGCTGTCTGTTCGCATATAACAGCGCAAAATCTAAAACTACCCAACGGAATGGTTTGAAATTTAATATATATAATCGTTGCAGAATTTCGTTGAGTCATTCCAAATTTTATGAAAATCGAATTAAAACTTAAAAAGATATTAATAAAAGATTTATTCATTCTGTTAAATCCTATCATACGTCATTAATTCTATGATATCCCATGATAGGTAATAATTCTAGGTTGCCATGGTGATTACTCCTATATAGCCCTATTATTTCCGTGTTACTGAATTTAATATATAGAATCGCAATAAATTTTGTATTCATGCATTTTTGCCTAACAGTGCAACAGCTATTGCACCAAGGTCTGAATATTTATAAAACTAATAGTACGAACGCACCTCATTTGCCACGTTTGACAACTTTTTTAAAACACCTTTTGCTGTCACTGAAGTTTCTAAAAGAAAAATGAAGATTTTTCGTTTCCAAAATATCGTCATCTTATGATACCATTTTTTTATAAAACGGTAAAAATAAAAAATTGGGGCAAGTTGGGGCAAGATTTTATTTTATGAATATAACAAGGAATGTATACACTAGTCAAAAAAATTAGGGGAGCGAACAAAAAAGTGAAAAGAACAGTGCAAGACAGCCATGTATGGGCGTAAAATGGATAGTACACGTGTATCAATGCGCAATACAGAAAAAAAAAAAAAAAAAAAAGACTTAAAAAAATTGTAAGGGAGCTTTTATTCTTTGAAAAGATGAAAAAAAACACACGAAAAGATGGTTTATGGCAACAATTTGTTTTCAAATAAATGATTAAAAAAAGTATTGTTTAGAAATAATGCAAGATTTTTAAAATGGCGTGTGGTCACCTCGAACAGCTAAGACTGCTGCACACCTGTTTTCCATGGATGCGATAAGGTTATCGATAACACTTTGAGGAATACTGTTCCACTGCTCAAGAATTGCAATCTCCAAATCCCGGACAGTAAAAGGAGGCCTCGGTCTCGCAGCAATGCGTTGTCTGAGTATGTCCCAAACATGCTCGATCGGATTTAGGTCAGGAGAGCATGCTGTTCATTCCATACGCTGTATTGTTTTAGCTTCAAGCATGTTTTTCACAAGACGAACTCTATGAAGCCTGGCATTATCATGCATGGAAAAAAAGAAATCACTAATTTCTGCAACATAAAATACGACATGAGGTCTCAGTATCTTATCTGTATAACTTCGGATCTTCAAAGTGCCATTCCGAATGATATGCAGGCCCGTACGTCCACCTATGCTGATTCCAGCCAATAGCATCAACCCACCTCGTCTGTAATGTGATCTTTCACGAACGAATATGTGTGATTTTTTTGAGTGCTTCTTTCTCTCCATGCCAAACCACATCAGATGTCACATCCAGAATGAATCGGGACTCGTCTGTGACCAGAATTTGACTCCAACAACGTTGCCTCCAAACTCGATGTTCAGTTCCCCAACTTGTTTGGGCCGCACAGTGGCTTGAGGTCAACGGAATATAGATCATTGGCTTACGTGCATAGAGACCACCCTGATGAATCCTATTTCGGACTGGCTGGACACCCTTCGTCCTGTGGCCAAGAACAACGGTGTTTGCAGCTGAGTAGCATTGTCCGTTCCGTCTCGACGAGCTGTTAACAGGATATATCGGTCATCAGTTTCTGTGTTAGCACATTTTCGACCTTGCACTTGTCGATGACTACCATTCCAGGTGTCTTGGAATCGATTTCACAGCCTTTCATGGACACTTCTTGCGACTCCAACAGCGTCCACTACACTTCGTTGTGTTTCCCCAAAGTCAACTGTGCCGATAACACGCCAAGTCATGGATTGCGGTAAATCATGTTGTTGTGACATTTTCAAGCCACCTTTTCTTAAAATGCAAGCTAAGCAATTGAATTTTACAACTGAGGCAGTGAAACAGACGTTTCTGCAAAATCGAGGTTTCTGCACTTATCTCTTTTTTCTAGTTTTTGACGTCATAAACTTTAATTTACATGTGAAGTTTTCTTTATCTGTTTTCTACAACACTTTAAATTATGGATTTTTTTTTTTTACGTTACTTATCAGTGTAAATATTTGCGTAATTTCGTTAGAACCATGTGCTCCCCTAATTGTTTTGAGCAGTGTATGTTTTATATTCCAACAAAAAATTTTGCCATACAAAGGGCGGAACGTATTTATAAATCACTAATAATTTAAAAGAACTAGTAAAAATTACACTTATTTTTAAAGATAAAACAATGTGGCTATATTCATAATTATACTCTTTTATAACTAAAACTAAATACAATAATTTAAGCTACATACCTCCCACTTCTTTGTCCATAAAGGGCTTTAATCAGATCTCCACACTATGCAACAATAAATGCAATTAAATAATGCGCTTCTCACTACTGCGCTGAGAAAAGAGGAACCTGCGATGCACGACAGCTGTGTTCAGACTGATAACGCGACGGGGAGTGTTACCGAACATTCCTAAGATATTGCTTATCTGAAGCACTAACTACTAAACTATACACACAAATAAAGTATTGCGGTTTTTAACGAAGTTCATTTTTCGACTTTTGTCCAGCTGTTTTTTAGAAATACTTCTCTGTACGGCGGTACATATAGAAAGTTATCAATTTTTTGGCAATTTCGTACCTTTTCCCCCACCCCTCATATGCTATCATCCGTCATCATTCCTCGAACTCCTCTTGTAATGATATACTTATCAGTGTCTAAAAATTCTTTTTAGTTTTACATTTTTTTTCTTTTTCTTATTATACGTTTGCTATGATATATATATATTATTATCCATTTATTATTCACATACTTTACTGATTTAAATGAAGAGATGAAGTGTATAAAATATCACTGTTATACAATGAAATAACTTTATAGCAAATAACACTTTAAATACTTTCTATTCAAAAGTATTTAATAATAGCTTTTTGTTACATGTTGCATTCAACAGTCTTCTTGTTCTTGTCCTTGCACGGGATTAAGTAGAACTTCTTATAATCAAAACAGGTGGAGGAGAGGTAGGGGTGGGGCTTCCCAGTGGTGGGGGAAGAGAAAAGGCCGAATTCGGAATTAATTAAGGGAAAGGTGGAAATTGTTTTAATCCCTTTTAGTTTAGGTCTAGAATGAACGTATTAACTCCCCCCCCCCCCCATATTAGGTGAGTGTTAGAAAATACGTACAGAGTTATAGTCGAAAAACACGTTCTTTTTAATTACCATAACAATATCTCAAACTTATTTTTGTTGCCAAATTTGGCAATATATCGCCAAGTTAGCCAAAATTTGGCGCTATTGTGGAAACCCTGACATCAGTACTTTTTAATAAATACTCATTGGTGAAGTAGATGCTGATTTCTGCATAGGAAATCAAATTATAAACAAGTGACCATTAAATAAGTCCCCTCCCCCCCCCCTCTTAGGGATCGAATAAAAAAAAATCAATATCCAATTCCTGTATTGCCCTGAGGAATACATATATATTCCAAATTTCAAAGCTGTATGTCAACAGGAAGTGGGTGAAAAAGAGCCACAAGATTTGACTGCCACATACAAAGATAATTGTAAGTTAAAAGAAAGCAGGCAAAAAATAACTGGTGGGAATAATCCAGGATTCTGAGCACCTTATGCGGCACGTATACGTGTCGCTCGTCCCCAAGGGGTTAAAAGATAAGTCTATCATTGCCAATCAATTGATGTGGGATCTTTCTCCTGAGAGAGTAATGCATATATCTTCATTTTAGAATGCCAGAATGGTTAGTGTATGCATCCCAAGGAGTATTTTCAGGAGAGCAATATCCAAAAGTAGTGTATTGGCTGTTATAGATAATCGTATAACTCATTCAAAGTAATTATGTGATGATACACTTTAACTTCGGACGAGATTTGCCTTTTAAGCAGATATTGGAACGTTTAAGGCTATTTCTATTATTTATATTAAAAAACTTTAATTATTAATAACTTTAATTATCATTTAAAATATTAAAATACATAAAGTTTTTTTTTTCGAATTCCATTAATTTTTAGCCTTATTATGGACAATATCAAGGATTAATTTATTAATATGTTGTGCTTTAGATATTAATTACGTATAATTTTTATATTACGAATTGAATTTTGATTTTTATATTCCAGGCAATGTCAAAAGTCACCATCCCTGCTCCAGTTGGCACTGGTAAAGCTGAGATATGCTCAAGCTCTAGCGGAATATTACGAAAAGCTGTATCTTACAAGTAAGAATTTATTTCAAAACAGCTTTGTTTACTTGCTACAGTATCCAAACTGTAGTCAGAAAACACTCGAATTTTTAAACGAATAAAACTAGAGTTGTAGAACGAGTATCCACCTGTAGTAAAACGACTATTCTGTATCATATGAGAGTGACTAAAGAACCACTTGTGCCAAAATTTGAGAAATTTGGAAGTTATCAACCCTATCTCGAAAACTATAAAAAAATGCAAAATAAAGTCTACTAAAAACTAGTCGTTGGGGGCCACCGTAATACTCATCTATCAGGGATATATTTAATATAAAAATATGAATATAAAACATGTGATACATGCTAAGCATTGTATCATGTTACTTTATTTATAATTTAATTTACTTGGACTCCCTTAAATATAATTAATATATTCCCTTAAGCTAATATTACTTTTTGTTGCATTAAAATATCTCAATTTGTTGATTTTCTGTAAGCAAGTAAGCACTGATAAAAAAAATAGTTGAGAGCAAAATTAACATTGCTATCTAATATAAATGTGAAATCTATAATCATTCTGACATACAGTGGTGGACATAATTATAAGACACCTACCTAATTTGACATACAGTGAAATAAAAGATTCAGAGCTTAAAAATGCTTTATCAAATACGACAAAAACATAAATTTATTCTGTTATCACACGTAATTGTTCTACAGAAATGATATTTTTATAGAGTTTAATAAAAAAAATTATAAATACCATGGACAAAATTATAAGACACCCTAACATTTTAATTAAAACACCTGCTTTTTTTTCGAAAATAATGTGCAATATGCAAATTTTCTGCACGCTGTTATGACGTCAGCAGTTAACTAAAGCAGACGATAACCGACTTCACGCATTTACAAACATGCCACGAGGTACAGAATTAAAAGAAAGTGAAATTCGCGAAATTTGGAGATTAAATGGAACTGGTGCTTCAGTTAATAATATTTCAAAAGTTATTAAACGCTCAAGATGTGCAATTTCAAATGTTTTGAAAAGAGGAATTAATGGATCTGTGATTAAAAGATCTGGACGTACTCCTTGCTTGTCCCCGAGAGACAGACGCCATGTGTTTTCTCTCGCTACACAGAATAAGATGACCACTACAGGCATTAAAAATGCTTTGAAACTGAATTGTTCAAGGAGAACCATTCGCAGGGTGTTGCATAATGCTTCCTATGTGAAATTTAAAAAATTGAAGAAAAAACCACCGCTTCTAAGGCGGCACAAAATGGACCGTTTAAACTTCGCTAAACAAAGTATGGCCTGGACCTCCAAATGGTACTCTGTGTTATTTTCTGATGAAAAAAAGTTTAACCTGGATGGTCCTGACGGGTTTCACTATTATTGGCATGATTTACGGAAGTCTCCTGATGTACAAATGAGCCGCCAAATGGGTGGAGGCTCAGTAATGGTTTGGGCTGGTTTTTCGGCTCAAGGGAAAACCGATATCGTTTTGTACATTCAAGAATGAATTCCGAAAAGTATAAGAATCTTCTTAAAGATCAACTAGCCATATACGGTGAACTTCTTTGTGGCGAAAACTACACTTTCCAGCACGATAACGCGTCGATTCATACATCACACGTGACAAAAAAGTGGCTTTCAGAGCAAAGTATCAATGTTCTTCCGTGGCCTTCTCGCTCCCCAGACTTAAATCCCATCGAAAACTTGTGGGGGATCTTAGCTCGTGAGGTTTACCGAAATGGGAGGCAGTTTACATGTGTCGAAGACCTAAAGAATGCTATAAAATATGCTTGGGAAGAATTGTCTTGCGATATTTTGTTAGAATTGATAGATTCGATGCCGAATCGTATCTTTCATGTTATAAAAAACAATGGCGGCTCCACCAAATATTGAATAACCATGTTAGAGGATTTTCTTTTAAACCATTAGTGTCTGCTAATTATGTTGACCACTGTATTTGGAAAAAAAGGTTGGTGTCTTATAATTTTGTCCATTATGTTTTCAAGTTTTTTCATTAAATTGTATGAAAATATGATTTCTGTAAAACAATTACGTGTGATAACAGAATAAATTTATGTTTTTGTCGTATTTGATAAAGCATTTTTAAGCTCTGAATCTTTTCTTTCACTGTAATGTCAAATTAGGTAGGTGTCTTATAATTATGTCCCCCACTGTATTACTGCAAAATATACAATATGTACTCAACATATAAGTGGATAAAAATAACAGAATATTTGTTAAATAAAAAGATGAATAACAACAGCCTCAATTCTTTACAAAATGATACATATTTTTAAATGCTGTTAGATTACACTGTCTTTCTTTCAAATTCTGGGTTGTGCCATGTTTTTTAGATTTTGAAAATGGATTCTTATGTATTTTTTAGTGCTGAATCCGAAAATGACCTTCATTTTAAACTTTCACGTCAGGATTTTTGTCAAATCGCAAATTTTAAAGTTAAAACTGACCCCCTTTCCTCTCCCAATTTCATCGGACCCCTGAGCTGTTTAGCTGTAAGAAACCCAGTATAAGCCAAAAAATGAATAAATTATTGAATTAAATAAAATTAAACTGAATAAAAAAGTATTACATCTATTTTATAGTAACAGATTTTCGACATTTTTTAACCTTGAAATTTACGATTTGCGAAAAATTCTGACATGATGGTTAAAAGTGAAGGTAATTTTTTTATTCAGTGTTAATAAATACATAAAACGTAATTATAAAAGTTAAAAAACACAACCATCGCAGGTTTATGTTATCTAATCTAAAACTCTTTCTTAAACTTGTTGACAGTAATCTATCCGACTTTTTTTTGTGTTATACTCTAATATAAGTAAGTATGTATAAGATGGTAAGCGTCGAAAATCATAATAATAGTATTACATTGTCATCGGATTTAAGTCAGTAGGGGAAGACGGGGTACAATGAAACAAAATTTACTAATTATTTTTTCCTATCCACAATTTTTCATGCACAAAAATATAATTAATGCATATTTTTAATCTTGTATTTTCCCCATCTAAATAAATTTTTATTAGGTTCTAAACAATATCTTTATGCTTGAAAAATAACAAAAAATAAATGTCTTACAGTGTTTCATTGTACCCCGTATGCCGGGGTACAATGAAACACATACTGGGGTATAATGAAACACTCCAAATGATGGAAGCAATTTTCACCCAATATAGTTTATTTTATGAAAAATGAGATTAAAAAAAAAAAAAAAACTTGATTAATAAGGAACTTGATAAAAATATTATAGTCTAAGATGAAAAATAAGAAAATTCTATTAGTTTAAGAAATACCTTTCATTTTATATTAAATTGGCTCAAGTCAGTTTCAAAAATTAGCATTTCTGCTTATATTTCAGTTGCTCCTGAAGGAATATGGGATAGTAGTCTCAACACAATGAGTTTTTTTTTTTTTTAATGAAAGTTTCTAAAAAAAAATTAAAACTAGGTTGGAGACTTTTTATATCAAGTACTTCACATTTGACTTCATTTAAATGTATGATTTCTCCAATGGTATATATTTCCTTATGTTTCATTTATACGGATACTGCTTGTGCCATACATGTTGTGTTTGGATATCTCATTCTTAGTACCTCGATGACCAGCTGGGCCTGGAAAAAAAAAATCTGGATCATCATCAGAGTCTGTAGCAGGTAGAGTTTGTTTTCAAAATAATCCCTTCTTAGCATTTTTTCTCTTTCTATTTTTTAATTGTTAACCAGAGCATTTTTTACTGACCTGGTTAGAACAAAACTCTTTTTTTTCTGTTTTCCCACTCTTACTTCTAATATATTCTATTTACTACTTTTATTACTATAATAAAACATGTTTCATTGTACCCCGTCTGCAAGTGTTTCATTGTACCCCGCACTGAGGTTACTTAATAAAAATTTATTTTCAAACTTTTAATATTTATTTTTTTTAGTTTGGTTTTGGAGGTATGAAGACAACAACCCAAAGATAACAATGCATAGAAAAAATAATTATTACATATAACAACAAGGAAAAAGAAACAAAATTACTTTTAGTAAAGAAAATTACTTTTAATGGTGTAAAAGCAATAATCTTCTATTGCTACTGTTGTAGAAGTGTGAATGTATCCAAATCACATCAGTAATTGGAACATATAGTTGTATAACATATATATAAATTGCAACTCTCTATGACAAATTTGATTGATTTTACAAATAATGTTTCATTGTACCCCGTCTTCCCCTATGTAAAATTTTATTTCGATCGGACATTTGAAAGTGAGTTAAAGTTCGAGTACAAATTTTAAACTAGAAAGACGATCGTACTTTATATACGACCCCTGAAAGCATGGCCGAAATCATCTGTTTTGAGATGCAAAAAAGTGGTATAAGTCATGCATTTCAAAGTTTCATAACTAGGTCAATTTTAATATTAGTTGAATGGGACTTTTTTTTCTTACTTGTTAGTGTCATAGTAAATTTTTACTAAATATCACTTACAGGACCGGGGGACCGTATAAAAATTTTAATTTCGTAATTTTTTAATAAATATTTTTCTTGGCCCAAATATCGCTTTAAAAATAATTCTTTACCTTATTTAAACCATTTTTATAATTGGAAGTATGCATCTAGGACCAACGGTTGCGAAAATAACGGTCGGTCAGGTTACACGTGGACACCCTGTATATACAGCGGTTATGACTAATGAACGAAACCAGGAACAAATGGGTTAAGCATAACTCCAAAACTACTTGACAGAAGCAATCGTAATTTTATATTCGCATATTTGAAGCTCCTAGAAATCGATTTCTATAAAAACATTGAGTGTATGCTGAAGAGACTGCGACATACTTGATTTTCTTATATATCTTTTGTCTCAGAAACATAGCGACAAACTTTTAGGTGATGCAAGATACACCATCAGGATTGAGAATCGCATAGCAACCCATGACCGGAAACGTCATCTTACGCTGCTAGGTGGTTGCTGTTCACGAGACCACTGGAGGAAAAATATCTGGTTTATCGCAGTCATTCGAGCAGTAGTCGCCTTCAGAAGAACATGCAACATTTTACGGACAGGGAGCTGGCAGATATTCAGTTCGTGTACATTGTAAAAAAAAATCTGTAAAGTTACTACAGTTTTTCTAGGAAACTGGGATTACAAGAAGTTTTTATGTAACGGCAACAACAAAAATTCCTGTAACAGCGTCTGTTACAGGCATTTTTCTTGTTGCCGTTACATAAAAAGTTCTAGGAATCCCAGTTTCCTAGAAAAACATTAGTAACTTTACAGATTTTTTTTTTTTTTTACAGTGTACGGATTGGCTGGTGGCAATGCACTAGCAGCTCAAGCACTGTATCCGGAAAGGTTCTCACAGAGAGATGTACCGTGTCCTGATTCTGCCCTTCTCGGAACGGGTTACTTTCTCGTAATGCGCCGACGAAGTGATATTTTCCAATTCTGCCCCTAACGTGTTGGAATTATTTCCCATTCACCGGGGTTGCTTCGTCGTAATTCATCCCGACTGCGCCGGAAAGCATTACTTGGGTCGGTTTAAGATGGCGCCTCTGTATATCAAGAGATATGCATCTCTTGTAAATGAGGATAGATAGACCTAATTTTTGTTAAATGTATATTCGCATTGTACTATTGTTATTATTATTATTCAGTTTTGTTAGGTTCATTACTAGAAATAGTTTTACCTTAAATTAAATGTAAATTAATTGTGGGTGAAGCATAGTTTTTCAATTATTTGGCTAATACAGCTTGTATTTTAAAGCTTATAAAAAAAAAAAAAAAAAAAAAAAAAAATCTTTATGCTAAAATATATTTTTGAGGTTAAAACTTATTGCACTAATCCAAAAGTGCAATTACAAATAATTTTTGCTTAAATAATCCCTTGATTTTGATCTAAACAATAAAAAATATATAATAATGTATATAGTATACATAATGTATAATATATAATGTTATAATATATAATGTAACATAATTATGAGTGAAACTTAATTTTCCAATTATTTGGCTGATAGAGCTTGTCTTTTAAAGCTTGTATTCAAAATAATAATAATAATAATAATCCTAAATAATACATTTGAGAAGATTAAAACTTATTGTTCTAATCCAAAAATGTAATTACAAATACTTTTTGTATAAATAATTTCTTGATTTTACTCTAAATAATAATAAATATTATATCATTGTAAATGTAAGATAATCACGACTGAAGCATAATTTTTTAATTATATTTGACTGATATAGCTGGTATTTTAAAGCTCGTATTTAAAAAAAAAAAAAAAAAAAAAAAAAAAAAAAAACCCTTCATGTTGAAATATATTTTTGAGAAGATTAAAACTTGTTGTAATCCAAAAGTATAATTACAAATAGTTTTTGCTTAAATCCGTTTATTTTATTCTAATAATAAAAATTAAAATATAAATGTAAAATAATTATGAGAAAGCATAAAGTTTTAATTAATTGGCCTAGAGATTTACCATAGCTTGTATTTTAAAACTTGTATACATAAAAAAAAAAGCTTGTATTAAAAAACTTAGTATAATAAAGTGTAACTACATAAAAAAAAAAAAAAAAAAAAAAAAAAAAAAAAAAAAATCTTCATGGTAAAATATATTTTTGAGAAGATTAAAACTTGCTGTATTAATTCAAGAGAGTATTTACAAATAGTTTTTGTTTAAATAATTCCTTGATTTTACTTTAAATAACAATAAAAAATTATGTGCCGTATTTTATGGAAGAAACGCCGCACCCGTCGTAAACGCTGCACTCCTCAAATTGGCCTGAATACGCTTAAAAATATCGTAAACGCCGCACCCGTTGTAAACGCCGCATCCATCGGAACGCAACTTTTGTCGACAGCGTCACATTGACCTAATTTTAATCAAAGCTTTCTGAGCAGTGTAAGATGCCTCGTTCTTAATATCTTAAAATGTGTATAGTTTTATTTAAAATATTTCAATCCGATTTTAAGTATTTTTATGAATTTTTAAATTAAGGAAACTCAGTTGGTATTTAAAGAAAAAAATTAACTTTTAATCTCGTAAACGCCGCGGCGTTTCTTCCATAAAATACGGTAATTGTAAAATAATTATGAGTATGCATTATTTTTCAATTATTTGGCTGATACAGCTTGTATTTTAAAACTTGTAAAAAAAAAAAAAAAAAAGAAAAGAAAAAAAAAGAAAGAAAAAGAAAGCTTGTATTGAAAAAGTTAATTTAATAAAGCGTACTCACATAAAAAAAAAAGACTTTATGATAAATTTATATTTGAATTAATACAGTAAGTTTTAATCTTCACAAAAGAGTAATTACAAATAGTTGTTGTTTAAATAATCCCTCGATTTTAATCTAAATATTAATAAAAAATTATATATCGTATATACTCGCGCATAAGTCGACCCCACCCCCCTCCTCCCAATTCTTAAGCAAAATTTTGAAAAAAATTGAATTTTCGTGTATAAGTCGAACCACATTTCTAGTAGCATGTTGAAAAATGATTTGTAATCGAGGATAGAAAAATTTAATAAATTCTCATTAAATTAGTAATTTTTTTACGTTTCTAATCAGATTTTTCTTTTAATTCAACGTTTTATACCTGTATAATTATGTATAACCGAAGAAGCTTAAACTATTTTGAAACCTATTCACGTCAATTCAATGATATTTAAAAAGATAAAATTCTTTCAAATATCCATTCAGGCATTATTTAGAAGGGTAAACAACTTCTTAGACTGCTAAAATATAGTACTTCTTTGTACTGTAGGACTTTTAAGAAAGATATCTAGAAGCATTCTCAAGTTGGACTCTTTTTAAAAAGGGGATTAAAATGCTGAAAGGAATATATTGAAGGGTTTTTTGTCACAAGAGAAAATAGGTGCAAAACAATTACAGGGACATTGAGCTTTGTTTGTCAGTCACTTGGAAATGACCATTGTTCGCTTTCATCTCTCATGTAATTACTTAAAAGACTGAAAAAAAAACAATCACAGTAGTCTGTGATTTTTTTTTTTTTTTTTTTTTTTTTTTTTTTTTTTTTTTTTTTTTTTTACTTTCTCGTGTATAAGTCGATCCCCCATTTTCAACGCCCAAATTTTGTCTAAAATTCTTCGAATTATACACGAGTATATACGGTAATTGTGAATGTAAAATAATTATTATGCGTGAAACATAAATTTTCAATTATTTGGCTGATATAACTTGTATTTTAAAGCTTACATTGAAAAAAAAAAAAAAAAAAAAAAAAAAACCTTCATGCTAAAATATAATTTTATAATTTTTAGAAGATTAAAAATTGTACTAATTTAAAAGTGTAATTGCAAATAGTTTTTGTTTAAATAATCCCTTAATTTTACTCTAAGTAATATTAAAAATTATATAATTGTATCTTAAAACTTCGTAAAGATTATTTATAACTTACCACCTATTAAAACTTTACACACTGTTTATAGCAATATTATATAATTCACTTTATATTAATCTATAAAAAATCAATATATAATCATAGTGCCAATTAAAGGTCTCTTTTTAAAGGGGTCGCACGTAAACACACATGTTCGAGCTTCAGATAAATAAACCAAAATAAACAGATCACATGCGTCCTTGGAAGCGATTGGTCGAAAGTCTAGCCGAAACTGGTTAACCTTGAAAGGGATAGGTCGAACGCTGCTCCCCCATTCCGTTTGGGGCAGAATTGGAAATTGTTGAACATCGGTATGGATTACGTGAACGGGTAGTTTCCTACTCGGTTTGTTCCGTGAAGGTCAGAATACTGCCACCGGACCGCCGGACGTTTCCGAATGTGCATCACAATATGTGTAAATATCTTGCCCTAAGGACCCATATTAAAAAAAAATTGTGATGTACATTCGGCGGTACGGCACATCTCTCAGTGGGAACCTTTCTCGATACAGTCCATGAGCTGCTGGTGCATTGCCATCAGCCAATCCGTACACGAAATGACTGTCTGCCAGCTCCCCGTCCGTAAAATGTTGCATGTTCTTTTCAAAGCGACTACTGCCAATGCCCAAATAAGAATTAATAATTCCACGAGCCAACGAAATCGAAACATACAAGTTGTTCGAATTTTTTTCTTTGTACTGCCTGCTTTGTGTGACGTTTTCGTGAAGCGTGTCAAGGCTTTCTCCCTCATCTAGGGGGCGTTACTATTACTCCAGTCACTGCGATAAAGCAGATATTCCCCTGCCTCTCGTGAACAGCTCCCACCTAGCGGCGCACGATGACGTTTCCGGTTACGGGCTGCTATGTAATTCTCACTCCTTATGATGTACCCTACCTCCCCATAAAGTTTGTCGCTACATTTTTTAGACACCCTGTACATTTTTGTAAGTGTCTTTGTTTCGCTATCTCTCGCAGTTTTCGAGATAGGTCGGTAGCTTTAAATTTTCGCCTGTAGATGCGCTGCAGACTCTCATATGTTAGCGG
Organism: Maratus speciosus; assembly: GCA_963932465.1. NCBI lineage: Eukaryota > Metazoa > Arthropoda > Arachnida > Araneae > Salticidae > Maratus > Maratus speciosus. The sequence goes on along the minus strand of OZ010786.1, from coordinate 87,745,491 downwards.
ATAGTGGTTTTACTGTAAGTAAACACTCGTTCCACAACTCTAGCTTTGTCTATTAAAAAGTTTGAGCGTTTCTTGACCTTAGTTTGTACCCTGTATACTGATAAATTTGTACAAGCATAAATATAAAATTTTTGAATTACATTCCCAATTCCTTTTAACTCAGTGGTATGCTACCTTTTGGCTTCCTCAGACCACATTTCTGGTGAAAAATTCATGTTGTGCGGTACATATACTGTACTAATGTTAACAATATTGTAGTTAAACAAAATCTTATAATCTTTCTTTCTAATGGAAATGCTATTAAAAGTATTGAGCACTTGAGCCAGAACATTAGAACTTGTCACAAAATATTGCATTTGCGTTGATTTAACATAAGCATGCATAACTTTTGCATTTCTTCTTGGAATAAAAACTAAAATTCATTCTTAAGAAACTATACTAGTAACTCAAAAAGACCCAGATAATAATGTTAATCCCATGGGAAAGTTATTTTCAAATATCTCGCTTGAATGTTGATATTTTCAAATGATTTTTTTTGCATAGGATAGTTGAGGACGATCTGCAACCGGGTTAGTTTTTACTTTTTTGATTTTGTTATAGTTTTTTTTTTTTTTAAATTTTAGGATAGTGTCAATTTCAGAACCGGTTCCGAAAGTAAAAGTAATTTAAAAAAAAAAAAAAAACTAGGGGGCTCTGCCCCTACGAGCTACGCTCGCCAACCCCGTTCCAACACCCCAGATTCTAAAAGCAGGCTAATTTCATCGGCTTTAAAAAGATTGAATTATAAATTTAAAAAACAGTGGCGATCTCATTGTAAACGAGTTTTCATTCATATTTCTTTGATTGGAGATTTTTAAGGCGAAATCAGCGTTTGTTAAGGGATACAATGACTGTTTTCGTCTTTGATTAAAATAAAAAATAGTTAAAAATTTTAAAATAAGCTAATGTAAAATGATTTAAGTAAACAAAATCTTTGTCTCTCGGTTTTTTAACAGCTTTATACGAAAGTTCTTTTAAATAACACATTTGAAATGTATCGTTTTATATCTGACGTAATTTTCACCAAAGTTTTCTTTTAAATAACACATTTGAAATGTATCGTTTTATATCTGACGTAATTTTCACCAAAGTTTTCTTTCACATGAAAATACTTTTGTTGTTAGAAAGGAAATATTACTTGCGCTGTCTTAGAATTCACGAAAATAGTTGAAAAGACTATCTCAAAATATGAAATAAATGTCCTGCGCAAATGTATTTTTTTATTTAAACTGTTTTGCCAACTGTCAATTATTTGGCCTTTTTAAATATGACGTAAATTTCCTCCATTTGCGGCATTTAACTTATAATAATGAATTTATTATTTAAAAATTTTCTCTCTCTTTTAAAATTCATGTGTAACAATAGTTTTTATAACGTAATTTTTAATATTTTCCTGTTTTTTAACACGTAATCACTTAATTCTCATTTGAAAGTTTTTTTTCTGATTATAATAGACACGTGTAAATAAATTTTTAATTTGAAGGAAATATTATTCTTTGCGGCGTTTTTAAAATTGGCAACAGTTTAAAATAATGCCCTTTTCTAAAATATGTAAAAAATATCTCTTGAAATGCTGAAAATTTGAATTTAAAATGGTGATAAATCCTCAAAATATGAGTCAAATTAAAAAATTAAATGCAGTCTGCACACCGGGAACTTATAATGTATTAAATGATGTAAAAATGTTTAAATTCCTATGTATAGTTTTTGCTCATATAAATTTTTTTAATGAAGCGGTTTTGACCTAATTTAACATTAAATATCTCTTAAAATAATTATTCTATTTAAAAACTGTCTGCGTCATCGTATTTATCAAACATTTCTCTATAATACCACCGATTTTCATATTTTTGTATGCAACAGTTTTTTTAATATTAACGATGAAAGGCCATGCTTAAGCATTCAAATTGGATGTGATCTACCCGGAATATCTACGCAGATTTTCATTGGTCCATTTCCAAATCAAAACTTTTTTTTATATATAGAAGGATTTTTTATATATAGAAGGATTTTATATATAGAAGGTATTTTGTTTTACTCTTCGATAGCCCTCTAATTTCGCACGTCTGGGCGGTTGAGGGACATAACGATTTACCTCTTTTTCGTCTCTTTCTATTGTGTTAGTCTCATTCCGACAGTAATTTATTTTAATATATTTGCTGTATGTTAAAATTAATTTAATAGAAATCAAAATTTTTCAGTTATTACTTAAGACTACATTTTTCTTAATATCCATTGCTAAAAGCATGCATTTTAAAACTGTATTATTTATTCGTTCATTATTCCACTGTTTAAAATTTTTACCTTATTGATTCAGTAATTATAAATTAATTATCTTTAATCCCTTAAGCGTTGGAGTCCTATCAATATGAAACATTTTTTGATTGAGTATTATTGTTTCTTAAGAATTATTTTTTTTATTCGCTTCATACAGTTACATGTTTCAGTAACGGACATATTCGTTACTAAGTTTAATTAAGAGACATTATTTTGAAAATCAGACAAAGTGCAATAGTTGTATTTTTTGTTTTGCTTGATTTTTTTTTATGTTGAAGTAGATCATATTTAACGAATAATGTGCAATTTTGAAGCTCTGAAAAAATTTCCTATATTCTGTAGAATAGGGGTGTGCACAACCTTTTTGAGAGAAGGGCCACTTACAAAAAATTCTGGGTTGTCGAGGGCCACATCAGTAACATGGAGAGATTTCTATTTCGGGGAGGTGATCTGTGGTCTATAATCAGATAAAAATTATGGTTTCAGAGGGGTGGAGGGAGTTTTACCCCTCTAGGTTCCCCCTACCCCATCAACATATCCAATTTAGTTGACAAGGATATTCCAACAGTTTACGTTTGTATATATAACAGAGATGTATCAAGGATTATTTATAAGAAGTGATAATATTCCTTGACTTTATTCGGGGTGTAAATTTTGTTTTATTAAAAGTGCTAAAAAACAAACATAGGCATGAAAGTGTCTAGTGCCGAAAAAAAAATGTGAACTTCATGAAAAAAGGGGGGATGAGGAGCCGATCAACGAAATTTGCGATTTTTTCGCGCGTGATCAACGAAATTTGCGATTTTTCCGCACGTAATCTGCAAAATTCGCAATTTTTCCGAAGCCGATCGACAAAAATTCGCGATTTTCCCGCACCTGATCGACGAAATTTGTGTTTTTGTCCAAGCCTGATCGCCGAAATTCGCGATTTTTTTCGTGCCGGGCCAACGAAATTCGCGATTTTTCGGTGCCCGGTCGACGAAATTTGCTATTTGTCCGCCCTTGATCGACGAAATTCGCGATTTTCGGCGACCGATCAATCAAATTCGCGATTCTTAACTGACTCTGGCGGAATTTGCAATTTTTCCTATGGTAAATTGACGAAATGCGCGCTTTTTTCTTGCGATAAACTGTTGAAACTCGCGATTTTTCCACAGCCGATTAACGGAATTTTCAATTTTTCCGCGCCTGATCGACAAAAAAAATTTTTTTTCGTGCCTGATTAAAGAAATTTGCGATTTTTCCGCGCCTGATGGACAAAATTCGCGATTTTTTTCGTGCCCGACCAACAAAATTCGCGATTTTTCGGAGTCCGATCGACAACGCTCGCGATTTTTCCGTGCCCGATCGGTGAAATTTGCGATTTTCCCCTCCTGATCAAAGAAATTCGCGATACTCAGACGAAATTTGCAATTTTTCCCGCAGAAAAGGGACAAAATGTGCGATAAACAGACGAAACACACGATTTGTCCACAGCCGATCAACGAAATGTGAGATGTTTTTGCTCATAATCGACAAAATTCGCGATTTTTTCGCACCCGATTGACGAAATTAATGACTGTCAATTTCGTCAAAATTAAAACTCGCGATTTTTCAGCAGCCAATCAACAATCAACAAAATTGACATTTTTTTTCATGCCGATCAACGAACTTTGCGATTCTTCCATGTTCCATCGAAAAAACTCGCGATTTTTCAGTGCCCGATCAGTCAAATTTGCAATTTCAATCCGCGCCTCCTCGACAAAATTCGCGATTTTCCGCGCCTGATCGACAAAATTCACGATTTGTTTTTTGTGTCCGACCAATCAGATTCGAGATTTTTCCGAGCATCATCGACAAAATTAGCTAGTTTTCCGCATCCGATCAACGAAATTCGCGATTCTTCACTGGCAGACGAAATTTTCATTTTTTTCCGCTGCAATCTGAGGAAATTCACGATTTTTTTCTTCCGAGCTATGGACAAAAATTGCATTTTTTCCAGTTATGAATTGACGAAATTCGCGGGCCGCACGTTAACCCATCGCGGGCCACAGGTTGTGCATCCCTACTGTAGAAAATGTCAAAGTTCAAGACCATGAATCCCATTTTTCATGAAAATTAAAATGCCAGTATATTTGGATCGCTATATCTCTGGAATGCAATAGCATCCCAAAATTCTTTTGTCATAAACGTTTAGTATAACACTGCATGCTTAGCAAAATTTACGTGGTTCCATGGGGCATTGCTAATTTACATTGTTATGGTGCCACAAAATGCAATCTAAATGTCCGTTTTCTGCACTTATTATCTTAGTTAAGCAATAGTACCCCAAAATTTTTCTTATAAAATATGAAAGTCTACTATTAGGATAAGCTATAAGTAATATAGAACTTTTCCGGGATATCGATGCTGTTAGCAGATATAATCTGTTAAATATTCAAAAGTTTCAAAATCTGCATCTTTTTAATTAGTCCTATCTCAAAACAGCATCACAGTTGAATAAAACAAAATATATCAGGTAGTAGTTGAACATATGTACAAAAACATGGAAACGAAAAATAAGTGTGGGGGGGGTCTCATGCTATTTTCAGAAGAAAAAAAATGACAAAAGTTACAAAAAGGCTGTGCAATAATCAGGAGGCTTTTCCCCTAAAAGGAGAAAGAGAAAAGGGGTGTTCCATTTCCTCATAGGGGAAAAACATAGGAAAGGGAAAGAGAAACGGGATATATCATTTTCTGATAGGGAAAAAACCTGATATTGACACTGCCTTTTTGTAACGTTTGTGATTTTTTTTCTGAAAATATCATGAAACCCCACTTATTTTTCGTTTCCATGTTTCTGTACATATGTTCAACTACCACCTGATACATTTTGTTTTATTCAAATGTGATGCTTTTTTTGAGATAGGACTAATTCAAAAGTTGCAGATTTTGAAACTTCTGAATATTTAACAGATTATATCTGCTGACAGCATCGATATCTCGGTAAAGTTGTATATTACTTAGCATGTCCTAATAGTAAACTTTCATATTCTATAAGAAAAATAATAAGTGCAGAAAACGGACAAAAACGTCATTTTGATTGCATTTTGTGGCAACATAACAATGGAAACTAACAATGCCCCATGGAACCAAGTAAATTTTACTAAGGATGTAGTGTTATACTAACAATTTATGACAAAATAATTTTGGGATGTTGTTGCTTTCTAGAGATATAGCAATCCAAACATACTGGCATTTCAATTTTCATGAAAAAAGGTATTCATGATCTTGAACTTTGACATTTTCTACAGGAAACAGGAAATTTTTTCAGGGCTTCAAAATTGCTCATTATTCATTAAATGTGGTCTACTTCAACATAAAAAAAATCAAGCCAATTAAAAAATACAACTGTCAAAATATCACTTTTTTGTCTGAATTTCAAAATAATGGCTCTTAATCATATTTACCGAACTTCATTGGGAATTATTAATAATAACCGGTAAATATGATTCATATGCAGTATTTATCAAATTAACCAAAAGGCTCGGTAATTATTAATAATAACCGAATTTATCATATTGACCGCAACATATATATGCAATTTTTTTCCCTTTCAGTTGCACGGAAGCGTCGGAAAGAGTTTTTGCAGATTGCTTAGCCACAACGATGTCTGCCAGATGCGGCTTGACTTATTATTGTGCGGTGTTTTGCCTTTTTCTGTTCCAATTATTCAAAGGCTTTGTCCAACCCTCCATTTCAGCTCTCTCTTTCTCACTTTTTTTTTTATTGATTATTTTATGTTTGTCTTAAGGAATTCTAATAAAATCTTGTGGCATTATCTCTATGATTCTGTGATTATTGACTATTTCTATCGTACCCTTCGACTTTGAAAGAGTTAGGAGAAAAGGGGGAATATGTGAACAATGCCCATTTCCTCTAATTAACATAGGATAAAACCCTGTTGAAAATTGTCAATATTTGATAGGATTAATATAAATATTTTTTATCTGATGTTAGTTAGATAAAATGGGCATAGTTCATATATGTGCCACCTTCTCCCTACAAAGTAAACTGCAAATAATTTTTCATATGATCCCATCATTAAACCAGATTTTCTTTGCAGATAACGTATAGTCCGAAAAAAACAAAAACAATCCGAATGATTATCATTACTCTAATTCTAAAACTCGCAGAATAAATCAAACAGTTTTGTATTCAGGCATTTTTCGAGAGGGATTTCTCTATGAGAGGGTCTTAGCTTAGCCCGGGCCCTACGCGGGCTCGGGCTCTGGCTCGATTTTTAAATTTGTCTTTGGGCTCGGGCTCATTCTTTCTGAAATTAACAATTTTATTTATTCTCGTATAGGAAAAAAAATAAGCCTTTTCCCTTTATGCTGTTTTGATGTTGATCAGAATGAAGGGGAAACAGAAAAACATGAGAATCCTTTTAAGAGGCCACACTAGTCACGGCTTGAAGTTCGAACGCTAATGATAAGTCTATGGCAACAATGTTTTCAAATATCTTGCTTGATTTTTAATATTTTTAAATGATTTTTTTTGCACAGGATAGCTGAGGACTATCTGTTTACGGGCTATTTTTTACTTTTCCGATTTTCGTTGTAGTTTAATTCTCAGGATCCTGTCAATTTAGGATCCAGTGAAATTCGAGATATTGTGTCCTTTTTAGTCTTATAACATTCATATCAGCAAAATTCAGGAACATTTTTTTAATAACAACGAAAATATAGAGTTTAAGCTTTCCAATAACATGCTTTCAATAGTTCTACTACAATTAGGCTGAGCAAAATATGCAAAGATTTTGATGAAAAACGTGTCAAAAATGGCCTCGTAATGTTATGCTCTCCGCCTCTACCAAGACGATGAAAACCACGCCTATAAAAAATATGATTGGCTAGTATCCAAACACTTTAGCAAATGGAAACGATTTAATTGTGATTGGATTATTGTATCGTGTTAAAATAGATCACTCCTATTTCAAACCTTGGATTTATTTTTTTCTAAAATTATTGTTTAATTTCAACAAAAGACTCTTGAAAGAATGAAATATTTTAAATTCTATATTTCTATGAATAACGAAGGAAATTATACATTTCGTTTATATAAACAATTTCAGAACCACACAGAGGGAGTTACAACATATAGAAGTTATTAAGGAATCAAATTTCAGTCCTAGTTTATTAAGTAAAATGGTAAAAAAATAGACGAGTATTTTTTAAATTATTTTTTAAGTTAAAATAGTTAACAAATAATTACGAAGTCATAATTTGTTAGAACATATTTGTGGCCTGGCCAGGAGACTGGTTTTCAAGCCTCCTATTCTTGTATATGTATAAAATATTCGACAATTTAACATTTTACGTTCGAAAAACAGTTTTTTTAATTAAAAATCAGCAGAATTTAAAGTTAATAAGTTTTAAAGATTGTTAACTTTAAAATTGTAAATCAACTTGTTCAAAATTTTAAAGAAATATTTTTATAGTTCATTACTTTAATATTTAATATTTTTAAGGGGGACAGTACACCTTTAACAGTCGGAGAACGAAATTTGTCCTGTGTAACAGATATATTTTTTAAAGAGCCCACTTCAGACACGGAGAGAAAGTAAAACGAAGTCTATGGGGGCGTTAATTTAAAATTTCTCGCTTTGTTTTAATATGATGTTTTTTACATAGGACAGCTGAGCACGATCTTCAACCAGGCTAGATTTTACTTTTTAGATTTTTATTTTATATATATATATATATTGAATGTTTTCCATTGAATGTTTTCTTTTCGTTCATGGTTTTGTTAGTAAGTTTTTTCCATGGTTATTTTGTTAATTTTCTCTGTAGTTCAGTAGTTTTGGGATTGGATGAGTAGTGTGTGTTTTTTGGTATATATATATATATATATATATATATATAAAGCCCAGTGGTGTAGTGGTCAGGGCATCTGACTGCCGCACCGCAGGTCGAGAGTTCGACTCCCGACTGGGCAAGGTTCACTCAGCCTTTCATCCCTTTGGGGTCGATAAAATGAGTACCAAGCTTGCTTGGGAACTAAACACCGAGGGTCTCGCGTTAGGCTGACCACCTGGCCGGGACGCATGCTGTATAGCACCTCGGGCCTAGGGTCAAGAAAACAGAGGTGGGCACTGTCGGCCCTGATCCTCATGGATTGTATAGCCGCAGAGTTTAGTTTAGTATATATATATATATTAGGAAAGTTTCAATTTCAGAAACGATTCACCCCTGTTCCGAAATTAAAAGTATTTTTTTTTTAAATATCTGAAACCAAAATCGAAAGAGTAAAAACTAGCCCGGTTGTAGATCGTCTTCAGCTATCCTATACAAAAAAAAAAAAAAAAAAAAAAAAAATCATTTTAAAATGTTAAAAAGGAAGTGAGATAAAAAGGAAGTGAGATTTGAAAATAACGCTCCCATATATTTAACATTAGCGTTTACATTTTTTCCCCGTAACCTGCGTGGGTTCTCAAATGTAACGCAAAGATATTTTTTTTTGCAACGGTTAGGAAACGCGAAAATTTATCATTAACTTTAATAATGTAAAACTAAAAGTTATGAAACTGTAAGATAAAATATAGCATTTTATAAAAATATACTAGCTAGCAATTTTTTTTTCTAATACGTATTACCTTTTAATATTTTATACTTCACTTACATGGACATTCAAAAGTATTTTATATTATGGTCTATGTGGGAAAATACATTTGCGTGTATTTTAATGACATAAAACAATTTTAAACATACAATTTATTCGCATTATTGAAGAGCATAGGTACTTGTACAGGGGAATTAAAAAGTATATTTCGTTACATTATGGACTACGAAGAAAAAACGTTTGCGGGGTATTTTAATAACGTTTTCTGTTACAACATAATGAAATTGATATGAATTTATGAGGCGCAGTAAAACATGCTTTCTGAAGGGATAGCAAAGCATTTATCATTCATTTACAGGGTCACAGAAAAGGGTTCAGTTTTATTACAGAAAAAACTGCTTGCAAAGTGTGTTTTAGTTATGTTTCAAGATTTCAAACAAGATGGAATTCATATACGTTACTGAGGTTTACAATATGATGCTTACATTATAATATGATGTGCATCACATTTTATTTAATTTACAGGGGCACATAAAAGATATTGGATACAATATTGCATATGAAGTATTGTCTATTAGGGATGATTGCTGAAAGTGAGATTTCAGCTATGATATACGTTTTTAACTAAATTTCTGCATACTAGATTATATATATAAATTCGATAGACTACGTATAGGGCTACGCAAAAGAACTAGGAAGAATTGTTGAGAAATTGATTAATTTTATTTTCAAATTCAACTACATTTAGAAAGATATGTTTGGAAAATAAAAATATAATAATATACAAGGCTATTCAAAGAATTGGATGCATGCACGCCTATTTCAGACACGGGAAGGAATGAAAACGCTAATTTTAAGTCTATGGGGGGGGGGGGGGTCATTTTCATATTTCTCGCTTTGATTTTAATATTTTTGAATGATTTTTTTCTTTTTCTTTTTTTTTTCTTTTTTTTGCATAGGATATCTGGTGACTATCGACAGTGAGGCTAGCTTTTACTTTTCGATTTTGGCTATAGTTTTTTTTTATATATAATAGGATAGTTTAAATTTTAGAGCGGATATGAAAGTAAAAGTAATTTTAAAGAAAAATATCTGAAACAAAAATCGAAAAAGTAATAACTAGCCCGGTTATAGAGCGTCCTCAGCTATCCTAACAGTTTCTTAGCAACAACGAATGATAGCTTAACACTGTCATGATCGGTAAGGTCAAGTAAAGACTATAAACTAAAAGCACTGCTAATTTACCAAATTCCGATATAGGACACAGATTGGTAAAGGATATTACGGCAACTCCTCCTGATTATTAACTGGGAAGTAGAGGAAGAAGATGGAGAATCTCTGGAGATATTTGACTGTGAGCTTTCAACTGACAAGGTAAAAAAAAAAATCTCTATCAGCAATGCGGGGAAAATAAAATTGTAACTTAGTCTAAAGATAAAGATGCAGAAATAAATTTATTTTCACTGATTTCTGATAAAGAAAAAGAATGCTTTGGTAAAATTGGAAGAAATTCGAAATATTGCTTTGAAATGGAATTCTATGAAATTCATTATCAGAATTGCATATCAATGTAATGAAAAATCCAAGCAGTTTTCAGAGAAAATAAAAACAAAGTCTTTCTCAAACAATTGTAAAAAAAAAAAAAAAAAAAAAAAAAAAAAAATACAGCTGTATTTGTTACAAAAATCTCCAAATTCAGAGTAATGAATTAAAAAAGGTTTTTATACACAATCTAGGTATAAAAACACAGATAGGATGTTTTTGTGCCTGTCCACAGATTCCTAAAGAGTGATACAAGATTTCACAGGAAGGGATTTGTTCGACGGGTGGCAATTGCACAGACCATCAGCTCATCAAGTTGAAGGCTGAAAGTTTAGGATTAGATAGAACTCAATTAGCATATTAAAATGCAAATGGTCTGCTAAGTCATATCTTGATAGAAAACACCTGCACACCGGAGTTTAGTTTTTGATCGATTGGTTTATCATTGTATTTTGCAGCACCCAAATGTATGAAAATATTGAAGTTTGGGTGCATGAAAACACAATGGTAAACCTGCGGATCAACCACTAAATTGATGTTCTGCAGATGGTTTCCACCAAGATACGACTTGGCAGACCAATGCATATAGCTTGTATATAAAATAAACGGTCAAGTACGAGTATTACTCGCGCTCAGAGAGTTCCGTACAATAAATATATGAATTATTAACTGTATTATTTAAAAGAATAATGAAACTTTGTAAAAACCTATACAACGTAGAGTTGGGTATAGCTGTATATATTAGAAAAGTATGATTGAGTATACCACAAAGGTTCAAAGAGATATGAAGCCGAAATAAAATTAAATATTGCTATTTTGTATAATTCTTTTTTTAAACGTATCTTAATCTGGATATGGTGAACTTAATTTGGTACTAACAATAAAAGTACTGCATATTTAAATTTCATTTGGCATTTCATAAAACTAAATTCAACATAGAAATATTTTTCTTTTTACAGTGTAGATGAAATAAAATCCTTGTTCAAAGTTTAAACTTGGCGTTGTACTACGCGCGTTTCGAAAGGAGGTCGCAAAGATGCAACTCGACTTTGTCCGTGCCGCGTTTTTTCAAATAGGTCTTTAATTATCATTTAAAGACACGGGAGGCGTATTGAGAGATCCACTCAACGCAAACTAGTCGCGAATCCCATAGTATTTATGCGATTAATTATAATTAAATTGGTCTGTTTTTAACAATTTGATGTTTACTGCTTTTATGCTGCTACTGGGTATTGCATTACACATATATATCATTAAAAGTTGTTATCTAGTATTTAAAAACCGATGGTATATAGAGTACGCCGCCTCTGCCATTATGTATGTCCAAACCAACCGTGTCTTTAAGGGTTAAGGCTCCTGCCCCTGCCAGCGAAGACAATCACGAGCTAATGCTAATCATATAGGGAAGGATTTTTCTAATATCTATTTTGTATTTCGATATTTTAAATTTTTTTTTTTTGGCATTATATAGCCGAGATCCGTCTCTACATCGCACCTTTCTTTACTTTTTCCTCCCCATCGGATTAGCATTAGCTCGTTAGTGTCTTCGCCGGCAGGGACAGGAGTCTTAATATCTCGGCGAATTACCGACGATTTTTTTTCGAAAATCATTATAAACAATGCTTTTATACTTTTGATACGATAGGTACCTTTAGCGCTCTTCGATACCTTTGCTGAATGCCCGCAAATAGAAATCTGTATGTAACAGAAAAATGCGATTTTATGAAAAACTATGCCACCTAGGGCAATCGCTATAATTTTCCTGCGAGTATTAAATTAACCTCTACTACCTCTAATTTTTTTCATAATTTTAGTTTCAGTAGATTTGAAAATAGATTGGGGGGGTCGGGGGGGCACATTTTTGCACTACATTTTCGACGATATCTCTGAAAATATAATATCTAAAATTAAAAGAAATGTATTTTTGAGTTATGCGTTACGGAATCTTTTAACCGATACCCCAAACGATACACAAAGAAAATATATTTCTTCTTTAAATAACCTAATTATCCCCTCTACGTTTTTCCCACATATATTTGTGAATGTTTAATAATCTGTAAATATGTGGGTCAATAGTCTTTATTACATCTCCCAATTTGAACTTCCCACGTTCCGTAGTTTACGAGTAAAATGGCTGTGACAGACAGACACAGGAGTGATCTTATAATGATTCCGTTTTTACTTTTTAAGTACGGAACCCTAAAAATCATGATTATTGCAACTGAGAAATACAAAAACATAAGAAGATGAATTATTGAAAATAAATAAAACAAGAAAGGAAAACCATGTGTCAAGTATGGATTATGAACCCTTTCCTATATTTTTAGTTCAGTTAGAAAAACACATAACACATTTGAATATACACATTTATTAATTCCTAACAATAGACGGAAACGTACTTCAATTGTTTTGTGAAGCTCTGTATGTTCCTTATAAATTTTTATACACGCCACATACTGAGCTGAAATTTAATTCAGAAATAAATACGCTGAAAATTACTGATATCACACTTCTAAGGCTAACATTAGCTTAAGAATTGCTATCCATGGACGGCCATGTATCCAGTTTTTTGTCATATCCCTATTTATTTATATGCTACAATGTCACTTAGCCGACGGGACATTTAGCAGACAGCAATTAGACGACAGGATGTTTAGCCGACAGCGACTGTTAGCCGACAAGACAGTTAGCCAACAGAGGACAATTATTCGACATGGACATTCATCCGACAGGATATTCATCCGACTTAACTGTAACGTAACTGTAACCTGATCTTAACCTAATTATAACCTAAGCATAAACTAACTGTAGCGTAACTGTAACCTAACCAATACCAAACTGTAACGTAACTATAATCTATCTGTAACCTAAACGTAACCTAAGTGTAAGATAACCGTAACCTAACTGAAACCTAACAGTAACCTAATTGTAGCCTAAATGTAACCTAACTGAAACCTAACAGTAACCTAATTGTAGCCTAAATGTAACCTAACTGGGACGTAACCGTAATCTAACTGTAACTAACGTTTACCTAGTTATAACCTAATCGTATGCTAACTGTAATGTAACTGAAACATAACTTTACCATGACCAAGCTCTAACCTAAGCGTATTCTAATTATCACCTAAACGTAACCTAACAGTTATTTAACCGTAATCTAAACGTAACCTAACGGTAACCTAATTATAAAGTAACCGTAACCTACTTGAAACCTAACAGTAACCTAATTGTAGCCTAAATATAATCTAACTGGGACGTAACCGTAATCTAACTGTAACTAACGTTTATCTAATTATAACCTAATCGTATGCTAGCAGTAATGTAACTGTAACACAACTTTACCATGACCAAGCTGTAACCTAAGCGTAATCTAATTATCACCTAAACGTAACCTAATTATAACCGAACAGTTACCTAACCATAATCTAAACGTAACCTAAGTATAACCTAATTATGAAGTAACCGTAACCAAACTAAAACCTAACAGTAACCTAATTGTAGCCTAAATGTAACCTAACTGGGACTTAACCATAATCTAACTGTAAATAACGTTTACCTAGTTATAACCTAATCATATGCTAAATGTTATGTAATTGTAACATAACTTTACCATGACCAAGCTGTAACTTAAGTGTAATCTAATTATCACCTAAACGTAACTTAATTATAACCTAACCGTAATCTTAGAGTAACTAATCGCAATTGTAACCAAACTGCAAATTAACTGTAACCTAGCGGGAGGTGCATAATATGAAAGAGTGATCAAAGGGCTGCCCAGTCCAATGATATATCACTTGAGGGATGTCGGAAAAGTCAGAAAAGTGCTCCCGGAGATACAAATTGGGGGAGGGGGAACGGGAGGTACATAATATGAAAGAGTGATCAAAGGGCTCCAATGCTATGTATCTCATGAGGGGTGTCGAAAAATGTTAGAAAAGTACCGGCTAATTATACTATCAGCTAAATGTCCTGTCGGTTAATCGCCTTTTCGGCTAAATGTCCTCCCGGCTAATTGCCACGTTCGGCCAGTTGCCTGTCGGTCAATTGTCTGTATTGCTAAAATTATTACTATATGTCCGTTTCGATCAATTGTCCTGTATGCTGTATGTAAATTTCAGCTAATTGTGTTGTCGGCTATATGTACGTATCGGCTAAATGCACGTCTCAGCTAACTGCAATCTGCTAAATGTCTTGAAGGCTATTTGGTTGTCGGCTAAATGTCTGCGACCGGCTACGGGTCAAACATCTATACTAAAAGTAGTTGAGCTTGAAAATGCATAAATCAAATTAAAAAACATCTTTAAGTAATTCATAGTCATTCTCGGTACTACTGATGAAATCTTTTGTGTAGTGTCTATGCAACGGAATAGCAATAATTTCAGCAATATAGACAATTGGCCGACAGACAACTGGCCGAACGTGGCAATTAGCCGGGAGGACATTTAGCCGAAAAGACGATTAGCTGACAGGACATTTAGCTGATAGTATAATATGCCGGTACTTTTCTAACATTTTTCGACAACCCTCATGAGATACATCACATTGGAGCCCTTTGATCACTCTTTATATTCTATGCAATTCATATACACCACCTATGTGACTGTGCAAAAATATTAGTTTAACTTAACTTATACCATAACTTATCATAAATCAAACATATCATAATTTAAAACTCACTATCAGCAATCATCCCTAATGTTTCCCTGTAAATGAACAATAAATTCGATGCACACCATATTCTTATCCAAACATCTTGCACTCTTTGTCTCCCCTTCTTCCGAAATTCCGTTTCCCGTTTTGCTCCCCTTACAGTATCAAGGTTTAAAATCTTTAAAATTCCTTAATATTTTCTTTAATTTTCTGTTTTATTTGTTACTTTAAACTAACAATAAATAGTCAGTCATAAATTTCATTATCAATTTATTTCACCATATTCATTTCATTAAAAGTTCTTGTAAATTGCCTCCATCGAAAATGTCATTTCTCCCTTTTGCTCCCTCATCCACGGTACCCATATTTTAAAATAAAAACCCTTTAAAACGCTTTAATTTTTTTAAATCTTTTCTGCTCAATTTGCCACTTTATTTTAACAATAAACAAACGATCATAAAAATTTTTCCTCCCCCCCAACCCCAACTGAAATTGGTATTTCCTCCTCGCCTCTCCCTCTTACCAAGCATCTGAAATTTAAAGTCCTTAATTTTTTTTCGTTTATTATTTTTTTTAACTTATTTGTAAATATTTTCTAAGGTAAGTAAATAATAAGTCGCCGATAAACTTCCGCCCCCCCCCCCGCAAAAAAAGAACTAATTCTGCTTATTCCTCTTTTTTTTCCCTCAGATCACAAAATTTTAACCTTAAAAGTCATTGCTTTTTTAAAAACATTTTGTACTCTATTTCAAATGAAAATCAAATTTCAAATTTCAAAGTAATTGCTTAAAAGGCGCAAAGGCCAACATAGTGAAAAAGATTCCAAGCCGGGACTCGAACCCGGGCCATCAGTATAGCGCACTGACGTTCTACCGACTAAACCACTTGGAACGATACCTAGCTCGGAAAATTTCTCACTATTATATGTTGGAAAGGCTACAAACGCAGCACAAGATGGAATATTTATCGTGAGTCACCGACCTGGGACAAACACGAAACATAATTAAATCCAGCATCGATAGAAATTATATTAATACATGGAAATTATTCCAGAGAGAAACATTCGCCTTGCATACAATATTTCACCGACCTGGGACAAACACGAAACACAATTAAATCCAGCATCGATAGAAATTATATTAATACATGGAAATTATTCCAGAGAGAAACATTCGCCTTGCATACAATATTTGAAATATTGTATGCAAGGCGAATGTTTCTCTCTGGAATATTTTCCATGTATTAAAATAATTTCTATCGATGCTGGATTTAATTATGTTTCGTGTTTGTCCCAGGTCGGTGACTCACGATAAATATTCCATCTTGTGCTGCGTTTGTAGCCTTTCCAACATATAATAGTGAGAAATTTTCCGAGCTAGGTATCGTTCCAAGTGGTTTAGTCGGTAGAACGTCAGTGCGCTATACTGATGGCCCGGGTTCGAGTCCCGGCTTGGATTGGTTGATTTTTTGACGGCCGATTATCTACACGAGGGATATAGGCCCGGGGGGGAGTGCCCTCCGTGGGGGTCTTTCTAAGGGAACCTAATCCATATTTACACATGGAAAATCCACGGCTCGAAGAAAACCACGAAAACTCCGAACGATTAGGCCGACGGGCGCGATTGGGATCGAACCCAGCACTTCCCGTCTACCAGCTTCGAACGCAGAACCTCTCGGCCACTGGTGGGGCCCCGGCTTGGAAACTTTTTCACTATGTTGGCCTTTGCGCCTTTTAAGCAATTACTTTGAAATTTGAAATTTGATTTTCATTTGAAATATTGTATGCAAGGCGAATGTTTCTCTCTGGAATAATTTCCATGTATTAATATAATTTCTATCGATGCTGGATTTAATTATGTTTCGTGTTTGTCCCAGGTCGGTGACTCACGATAAATATTCCATCTTGTGCTGCGTTTGTAGCCTTTCCAACATATAATAGTGAGAAATTTTCCGAGCTAGGTATCGTTCCAAGTGGTTTAGTCGGTAGAACGTCAGTGCGCTATACTGATGGCCCGGGTTCGAGTCCCGGCTTGGATTGGTTGATTTTTTGACGGCCGATTATCTACACGAGGGATATAGGCCCGGGGGGAGTGCCCTCCGTGGGGGTCTTTCTAAGGGAACCTAATCCATATTTACACATGGAAAATCCACGGCTCGAAGAAAACCACGAAAACTCCGAACGATTAGGCCGACGGGCGCGATTGGGATCGAACCCAGCACTTCCCGTCTACCAGCTTCGAACGCAGAACCTCTCGGCCACTGGTTTGGCCCCGGCTTGGAAACTTTTTCACTATGTTGGCCTTTGCGCCTTTTAAGCAATTACTTTGAAATTTGAAATTTGATTTTCATTTGAAATATTGTATGCAAGGCGAATGTTTCTCTCTGGAATAATTTCCATGTATTAATATAATTTCTATCGATGCTGGATTTAATTATGTTTCGTGTTTGTCCCAGGTCGGTGACTCACGATAAATATTCCATCTTGTGCTGCGTTTGTAGCCTTTCCAACATATAATAGTGAGAAATTTTCCGAGCTCGGTATCGTTCCAAGTGGTTTAGTCGGTAGAACGTCAGTGCGCTATACTGATGGCCCGGGTTCGAGTCCCGGCTTGGAATCTTTTTCACTATGTTGGCCTTTGCGCCTTTTAAGCAATTACTTTGAAATTTGAAATTTGATTTTCATTTGAAATATTGTATGCAAGGCGAATGTTTCTCTCTGGAATAATTTCCATGTATTAATATAATTTTGTACTCTATCTGTTAATTTATTGTAATCATAAATAATCATATAACTATACTCCTCCCCCACAAAAATTGACGCTTGCTCTGACTCTACCCTTACCAAGAACACAAAATTTAGTCTTTTTTTGTCCTATTTCTTATTCTTTAGTAAGGTAAATAAATAAGTCATCAAATAAAATCCCCCCTTTTTTTTTCTTTCCCTTATTTAAGTTTAAAATCTTTGAAAGTCTTTGTTTAATACATTTTCAGCTTTATCTGTTTCATATTGAACAATAAATAATCGATTATATAATTTCTTCCACCCCATATAAAATTGACGTTTTCTTTTCTCCCCCCATTATTTCCATGCTCATAAAATTTAAAGTCTCTAAAACTCCTAATTGCAATGTTTTTGCCCTATTTGTAAATCTTTAATAAGTTACATAATCGGTCATCTATTAAATCCCCCCCCCCCCCCCCGCCAAAAAAAAAAAAAATCTGTTTCTTGATTTGTCTTACCCTCAACTCATGAAGCTAAAAAATCTAATTTACAGTCTTTAAAACTTTTTAATTTTTACTTTTTTTTTCGTCCTAATTATAAATCTTTATTATCTATAATATTAACTAAATCATTTCAACTATGTACGAAAGTGTTAACAATAAAGCGATAGGTGTACATTTAATTGTGCATAAAAAACATTTTAACTGTATTTTTCAAAGGAAAATGTCTTTAGAGAGATATTTGTAAGGAAAATATTGTGGTTTCTCGTCAACGTGCAAGTAAATTCTCAAACCTTTCGAAATCATTTTATTCCGACTAGCTCAGAAAAAACCATCAAACGTAGATACCAAAGGTGCCTGAGTAATCGACTGAACCGAGTATGTCCATAAAGAAAAAAGTCCTTCCGGCCGGTGCCGGGAGGAAGAGGTAGCTTTCATAATCCTTATTTAAAAAAAGCCAAATTATATCATTCAAACACACGAAGCTCAATTTAGTGGAAACCGAATATAGGAGATTCAATACTAATTTTTATCAATACTAAATCATTATGAATGAGAATTTCGCGAAATTAGTCAGCTTTATCCAAGCTGCTTTTATTTAAAGTCACTTATATTTGGCTGCCAAATTCGGCGATTTCTTAAAGTGGCTGCCATTTTAAGACAACATAGTGGATGAGGCTAAGCAGTGAACTTGGTCGAGACCTTAGTAATTGCTGTGCACATGCTCACTCATATCGGAATCGGTTAATATATAGGAGTGCTGTCGCATGCAAAAAATCAGATTTTTCAAAATGTCACCCACAATAGAAATTGAAACTGCTATATCTGAGCCATTTTTTAAGGTAAAGACAAACAAAAAATGCTCCTGAATCCTTATATCAAGGTCAAATACTTAAGAAAGAAACCTTTTTCAATTTCTTACTTTTTTGCACCTCACTTTAAATATATATATATATTTTTAATTTAATGGTCGCCATTTTGAAACAAGATGGCTGATGAATCTGGCCAGCGAACTTGGTCGAGGTGTTGATGTATACTATCCACATGCCATCTTACATCGAAATAGGCGAATACGTGTGTTATCGCGTGACAAATACAAGATCGTTTCAAAATGTTATCCATGCTAGAAATTCAAAGTGCTATAAATCAACCATTTTTTAAGATATAAACAAAAGAACTAATTTTCAGAAACAAAAACTGCTCCGGAATCTTTGTATCAAGGCCAAACACATAAAAATATCTTTTTCATTTTCCAATTGTTTAATACCTCATTTTGAATTTTAAATTTAATTTTTTTTAATGGCAATCCTTTTGAAACAAGATGGCGAGCGAAGCTGGCCAACGAACTCGGTCGAGACATTGGTATGTACTATGTACAGACCAAGTTACATCCAAGTCGGTTCATAAATACGCCTGTTATTACGTGAGAAATATCAGGACGTTTCAAAATGTCAGCCACGCTAGAAATTCAAAATGCTATAACTCAGCCATTTCTTAAGATATAGACGAAACAAAAACTGCTCCCGAATCTTTTTATCAAGGTCAAACACATAAGAAGAAAATATTTTTTCAATTTTTAATTTTTTGGTACCACATTTCAAATTTAAATTTTTCTTAAAAATTTAAATGGCCACCATTTTTAAACAAGATGGCGGATGAAGCTGGCCAACGAACCCGGTCGAGACATTGGTATGTACTATGTATAACCGAAGTTACATCCAAATCGGTTCATAAATACGCCTTTTATCGCGTGACAAAATTCAGGACGTTTCAAAATGTCAGCCACGCTAGAAATTCAAAGTGCTATAACTCAGCCATTTTTTAAGATATAGACGAAACAAAAACTGCTCCGAAATCTTTGTATAAAGGTCAAATACATAAGAAAAAATATTTTTCCATTTTCAATTTTTTGGTACCACTTTTCAAATTTTAAATTAAAAAAAAAATTTTAAATGGCCGCCATTTTGAAACAAAATGGCGGATGAAGCTGGCCAACGAACTCGGTCGAGAGATTGGTATGTACTATGTACACACTGAATTACATCCAAATCGGTTCATAAATACGCCTTTTATCGCGTGACAAAATTCAGGACGTTTCAAAATGTCAGCCACGCTAGAAATTCAAAATGCTATAACTCAGCCATTTTTTAAGATATAGACGAAACAAAAACTGCTCCGGAATCTTTGTATAAAGGTCAAATACATAAGAAAAAACTATTTTTCCATTTTTAATTTTTTGGTACCACATTTCAAGTTTTAAATTTTTTTAAATATTTTAAATGGTCGCCATTTTGAAACAAAACGACGGATGAAGCTGGCCAACGAACTCGGTCGAGACACTGGTATGTACTATGTACACACCGAATTACATCGAAATCGGTTCATAATTACGCGAGTTACAGTGTGACATAGGTCAGATATATATATATATATATATATATATATATATATATATATATATATATATATATATGGATATATATATATATATATATATATATATATATATGGATATATATATATATATATATATATATATATATATATATATATATATATATATATATATATCAATTTTGAACTGAGGGTGGTTTCGGGGTCTGGGGGTCATGATCGATGAAAATATACCAAAATTTTTTGAAATCGCTTTCCTCCGAACGGCTGCAATAGGTAGCTTTTTTGTAAAGAAAGCTACCTAAAAGAAAAATCATGCCTCTACGTCGATACTTTCCAACACGTACAGAACACTGTAACAAAACTTCGCCGTTTAATAAAGTAAAGAAGATATCTAACTAAACATTTGTAATACCCATGACACGTTTGAAAAGCAGATTTCAACAATTGCACCCATAACCTGGAAGGTACTCAAATTCTTTTGTGCAGCTCATATGATATATGCAGCTCATATGAGGCAGTGTATATGATATATTTGTACTGCATATATTTGTACGGATTCTACATACTATGTTAAAATTTAGTTTTGTAAGAAAATACATAAAACAGTTGAAAATTCACCCTCGGCAATTTCTACTTATAGACGGAAACATACTTGAATTCTTTTGTGCATTTCTGTATATAGAAATTTTTATACACGTCAAACAGTATTAGGCTGAAATCTAATTCATGCAAAATCATGCTCAAAATTACTGAAATCACAATTGCAGGAATTATTTTCTATCGGCGGCCCATGTATCCAGTTTTTTGAATATCCCTGTATAGGATTTTATTTGTATGATACAAACATCTCTAAGCATATTAAATGTAGTTGAGCTTGTACATTTATAACTAAAAAAAACCTAACACCTTTAAGAAATTCATACTCATTCTCAGCAGTGGTTACGAATTCTTTTGTGTGGTCCTGTATAGGGTTTGTAAAATATGTGCACACCACGTAGTGCGCAAAAATTTAGTTAAACTTAAAAACGCATTCTGTAATTGAAAATGTACTTTCAGCATTAATTTTTAATAGCTATATCGGATACAGTATTGTATCAAAATATTTTATGTTTCCCTGTAAATGAACGCTAAATGAAATGCAGACCATATTCGAATGTAAGCATCTTGTAGTAAATCAAAGTAATGTGTATCTATTTCGTCATGTTTGAAATAGTGTAACGTGATCAAAATACGCTACAAACAGTTTTTCTCGTAGACCATATTGAACCAAGTTCTTTTGTCTGACACCGTAAATAATTGTTAAATGCTCATGTTGTACAGAAAGTAGGCTTAGGACACCTCAGAAATTCATATCAATTTCATTATCTTTGTGACAGAGTAATATCAATCAAATACGCCGCAAACGATATTTCTTCATGGGCTATAACATAACGGAATACTTTTGAGTCCCCTATACTCGTACTTTAAGCATTACACATAACATAGTCTATAGTAACAATTTTAAAGTGTGTCTCAATGTACATAAATTTACCTGTGTTTAACATTGTGTAACACTATTAAAATACATCCTAAATAATCCCCCCCCCCCCTCCCCACATAGACCATAATGTAGCGAATACTTTTGAGTGCATCTGTAAATGAACCATGAATGGTGCACCGAACATACCATGATGATTTTCAATATCGTATATCAATTACATGGCAATCCGACTATATTTACGCTAGTTAGAGCACGGATAGACAGACAGACGGACGGACAAACTCAATCCATAAACACTTTTCAACTTTCTTGGGAAGTGTTAAAAATGGAAAAATGTAATGAAAATAAAAGTATTTTAGTGTTATTTAGATTACGAACCGCTACAAAAAACATTCTTATTTGACCGCATCATTTAAAAAATATTTAGTGCTCAGAAATCCCCCCCCCCCACACACACCTGAATTTACTCCTGTGCACTTAAAATTTCAAATTGTTAAAACTCCTTTATGTTTTATAACATTCTTGTAAAAATAATCCATAATCTAAATTTTCTTCTGCCTGAAAATTTCACTAAAATTTTTGCCATCCTACTTTCTGCTAACATCACACAAAGTTTTTAATATTTGGAAAACTTTATTTTTTCTGTCGCATATTTTAGTGCTAACAACAATAAATTGTGTACTATATCTATAAATGACTACGCTGGGATTTAGATTTATACCCCCTCTACAGATGTACAGTACAAAATATACAGTTTATTTGTTTAACTTTTCCTCTCCTAATTTTATGAACATCTTATTTTTAACCTTCAATGTTATTTAGCTTTTATAAATCTCATAAATTTTATGTTCTAAAAAGAATTCGCACAAAAGATAGTTATTTTAGAATATTTGTACCTGATATATTTCCCCCCTCATTCAATATCTCCCCCTTGATTTTAAATGTAATTGCCTTATGTGAAATAAAATAGTTTTTATACTGCACTAATTTCAATTTTATGTTTGTAAAAGCTGTAAAATAAACCTTAAAAAAAAAAAAATTGAAAGTCAAATTGTTTTAATTTTTGCACTTTTATCATAAACAGATTAAAATTCTTTTTACGGCTTTTACCGTTATCGAGTCTCCACAAAACAGTGGGCTTTGATCTACGCTTGTAAAGCGAAGACAATTGAAAAAAAAATCCTTTACACCTGAAACCTACTGGAAATTATCACATGTAGCGCTCAGCCGAAGTGGGGTGGGGGTTGGAATCGTGCCAGATAATTGGCCATTTGCTGATTGGAAGAGCTCGCTTGTCAATCATTTGAATTTAGACCATCCTTTCAATTCAGCTAAAATGCCAGCGGCCATCTTTATTTCTTTTTATCTGTGACTGCAGTGAGCTCTTAAGGAGTTACATTTTTATCTTGACACCAAACTTCTCTTTTGAAAAGATTGACTGCAAATTTCATAAAACTAATTATGAGCTGGGGATTAACAGTTATTTCCATGTAAGAAGTTGTTAAAAATGAAATATTACATTTAGAATAACTTTAAGTGTTATACAGTTTTTACCCGACTGCCAAGAAAGGTTATATGTTTCACGCGTATCTGGGTATGTGGATTTCTTTATACTCTCGAAACATCCCAACGGCTGAATGGATTTTAATGAATGAGGTCTCTATCGATTCGTCTTAACCGTCCGATGGTTATAGGCTAGGTTTTGTTTTCATAAATTCAAAATGGCGGTAGAGACGAAAAAAATTTTTTACGCGCCATATTGAGTAGCATATTATTGGATAGGTCTTTCAAAATGAACACGATGTTTCTTTGACTGTTTTACAATCAGGAGCTCCGTTTAAATACTACACAACCTGGAAGTTGTGTAGCTAGGATCTCTAGCTTTACTGCAACTCTAACCATCATAGACATCTATAGGCCTCATCAAAACAGTGTTTATAGATAGGAACTAACAATTAAACACAACTTAAAAGTCATCAATACAAGTAAATAAAAAAAGTAGGTAAGTTATTGTTAGGTAGAAAAAAAAAAAAATAAAATAAAGGGAAAGAAGGATTTTAAATTTAAATTATTAAAAATAGGAGTTATAAATAATATATGTGATTTTTAATATGAATTAGAGAAGGAGAAAGTTTACTATTAAATATGGCCAATGATCGTTAGTGGTTAATGATAAACATTGCATGTGATAGAGGTAAACAAATATAATTTGGTAACTTCATGGTAAAATATAAATAATAAACTCTAGACTCACCTGAACTGAGAAAATACTTCTTGCTTGAAAATTGTATATGTTGAACATATTTAAATTGTGCCAAGTGTTAAATATTTACTTTAGAACCTTTATAATTAATAATTCTCTAGTATATAATTGTAATAAATTAATTTGGCACTTTATAATAATATTAAGAGATACGTAAATCAAAACACAGAAAAATACACAAATATATTTAAATAAACAATTGTCTTTATTAAAGTATTATTTTAATTAAATGGGGGGAATGGGGAGAGAAAACGAGATGCATCTGTTTTTTACAATTATAATATCAAAATGTTTCATTATTATATTCGAATATATTTAAATTTTTACTCTATAAAATATCGAAGGTGCATAGAATTTACTTCAAAAACATTAAAGATAAATTGGTACTGATCATTCCAACATCGTTAAGATTACTGCTGTAAGAGTTCCACCACATAGTTCGCTTTTTAGTTTATAGAGACGATAAATCCTACATTTCATGTCGTAATATACAATAAGACTACTGCAAGATTTATATATCCAAAAAGAAAAATCATTTCGGAAATCTTGTTAGGCCACGCCCAGAAAAACTGTAACCTTCATACCTGTTCATAGCATCTTTCATATATCACAAACTGGTAGATCTAAATTTATCTTCATAGATGCATATTCACAATATAAAGGACGGATGGCGTAGGACGGCTCATATTTGAATTCTTTATGCCGATCGTTGAAACACATCCCGAAATTTTTCTTCTTCGTCATCTCATTTTAAAGAAACCATTTTAAGACGTTGGTGACAACAGAACTGTACATAACGAGGTTGTGAAACCAATTTAACCAATACCATTACAAATTTTACTTTGATGTAACATTTAACTTTAAGATTATTTTTAAGTAGAATATTAAAATGGCAATATCAAGCGAAGGACCCGTTTAGCCCGACGCCGATATGCCATGAGAAGAAAAAAGGCGGAGCCGCCGAGAGCGGAATACGTCCGCTAGCGGTAGAATCCAGGCAGGAAGAGAGCGATGCTATTGCAAAAGAACGCTATCAAAAACCAGACCGTTAGGGACGGACGTCGTTGATTGGCTGATTTAAATTCGACGATGCCACACAGAGTAATAAAAGTGTTTGAATAAAATGACTTTAAATGATGAATTTTAGATTTGAAAATTATTATAAAAATATTCTATTACGGTAGAAAGTATTAATTTTAAGATTTATTATTTTGTTATTGATAATTTTTTTGACTATCTTTTATGGCTATTAAATTAAAATTGTTTTAAAGTGAAATTTAACTGAAAAACGAACTTTATGAAAATTAATGAATATTTAAAGGTAGAATATGAATTTTAAAAGTAAAGAAGTTTTTTGATTTAATTTAAATATTTTAAAATAGCTTTTTAAATTAATTTTAATTGGAAAGTATGTTATTACATAACAGTTATATAAAAAAAAAAGTTTCACATTGATGAGAAATAATTAATTCGCTTTTTACGCAGTCGGGTTTTTTGATTTTTTAAATTTAATTTTTGCTTGTTTATAGTATATATATTGCATAATTTCAGTGTCGGGCTCGGGCTCCGAAAAGTGAGCCCGAACTCGTCTCTATTCTCAATCTCCCAGGAGGGGGGGAGCTCTGGAACTTAGGAGGGAGGAAATTGTTCTTCTAGATCAGCGGTTCTCAACCTGGGGTACGCGTTCCCCTGGGGGTACGTGAAATTAATATACGAGTAGGTAATGGCGGTAATCACAAAACTAGTTAGTAAATTCAGAGTCACAAACATGTTAGAAATGACGATGTAATTTGTATCGATTTATAGTACGGTTGCAATTGAAAAGCAGAATGTTTGCGTTATCTAGTTGAGTGAAGGAGGAGGAGGAGGGGAAGTGGGGTGTATTTATGAGAAATGGGGTACTTCGAAAAGAAAATCCTAAGAAAGGGGTATGTGAAAGAAAAAAAGGTTGGAATGCGCTGTTCTAGATCATTAATAAGCGTAATATCCCAAATTTTTCTGGTAAGCATAACTTAAATCTTAATTGAATTCAACACTGAAACCAAGGAATAAAATTTCTTGTTTATGATTTTCTGCAATTCTGTTATACTGAAATTATTTTGAGAGGCGGAGCCGTTTACATATTTATTTTTATACGAACTTTGAAAATCCTCAATCATAAATCTCAAGAAAATTTTTTTACGATAGTTTCATTTGAAGGGGAAAATAAATCCTTTAGATCGCTTTATTAGGTAGCTTTCATTACAAAAAGCTACCTATTGCAGCCGCTCGGAGGAAAGCAATTTCAAAAAAATTTGGTATATTTTCATCGATCATGACCCCCAGACCCCGAAACCACCCTCCGTTCAAAATTGATATATATATATATATCTGACCTATGTCACGCTCTAAGTCTCGTAATTATGAACCGTTTTCGATGTAATTCGGTGTGTACATAGTACATACCAATGTCTGGACCGAGTTCGTTGGCGAGCTTCATCCGCCATCGTGTTTAAAAATGGCGGCCATTTAAATTTTTAAGAAAAATTTAAATTTGAAATGTTGTACCAAAAAATTGAAAATTGAAAAAGTATTTTCTTCTTATGTGTTTGACCTTGATAAAAAGTTTCGGGGGCAGTTTTTGTTTCGTCTATATCTTAAGAAATGGCTGAGTTATAGCATTTTGAATTTCTAGCGTGACTGACATTTTGAAACGTCCTGATTTTTGTCACGTAATTACAGGCGTATTTTTGAACCGATTTGGATGTACCTTGGAGTGTACATAGTACATACAAATCAGTGGCGTGGCGTCCGGTCATCGCTGGATGCGGCGATGACCAAGCAATATTTTAAAACTCTTAATAAGCTTTTAAAACTCTACGATCCAGTTTTAGCAGAACATTTGGAGTTCATGTATAAGTGAAGGTAAGATTTAAAGTTTCTTTTTTGAACATTCAACCATTGAATTTTAGAGTTAATAATTTTTCACCACAAACTTAAATAATTGCGATGACCACCGAAAATTTTCACGCCACGCCACTGATACAAATATCTCGACCGAGTTCGTTGGCCAGCTTTATCCGCCATCTTGTTTCAAAATTGCGGCCATTTAAAAAAATTTTAAAAATAAAAAAATTAAAATGAGATACCAAAAAATTGGAAAATGAAAAAGATTTTCTTTGTATGTGTTTCACCCTAATTCAAAGATTCCGGAACAGTTTTTGTTTCGTCTATATCTAAAAAAATGGCTGAGTAATAGCATTTTGAATTTCTATTGTGGCTGACATTTTAAAACGACCTGATTTTTGTCACGCGATAACAGGCGTATTTATGAACCGATTTGGATGTAACTTGGTCTGTACATAGTACATACCAATGTCTCGATCGAGTTCGTTGGCCAGCTTCATTCGCCATATTGTTTCAAATGTGTTGCCATTTAAAAATAAATTAAATATAAAATTTAAAATGAGGTATTAAAAAATTGGAAAATGAAAAAGATTTTTTTTATGTGTTTGGCCTTGATACAAAGATTCCGGAGCAGTTTTTGTTTCTGAAAATTTGTTCTTTTGTTTATATCTTAAAAAATGTTTGAATTATAGCACTTTGAATTTCTACCATGGCTAACATTTTGAAAGGATCTTGTATTTGTCACGCGATAACACACGTATTCGCCTATTTCGATGTAAGAAGGCATGTGGATAGTATACATCAATACTTCGACCAAGTTCGCTGGCCAGATTCATCAGCCATCTTGTTCCAAATGGCGGCCATTAAATAAAAAAATATATATATTTAAAGTGAGGTGCAAAAAAATTAGAAATTGAAAAAGGTTTCTTTTTTAAGTATTTGACCTTGATATAAGGATTCAGGAGCATATTTTGTTTGTCTTTACCTTAAAACATGGCTCAGATATAGCAGTTTCAATTTCTATTGTGGGTGACATTTTGAAAAATCTGATTTTTTGCATGCGACAGCACTCGTATATATCAACCGATTCCGATGCGAGTGAGCATGTGCACAGCAATTACTAAGATCTCGACCAAGTTCACTGGTTAGCCTCATCCACCATGTTGTCTTAAAATGGCAGGCACTTTCAAAAATTGCCGAATTTGGCAGCCAAATATAAGTTACTTTGAAGAAAAGCAGCTAGGATAAATCTGACTAATTTCGCGAAATTCTCATTCATTATATTGATAAAAATTAGTATTCAATCTCCTATATTCGGTTTCCACTAAATTGAGCTTCGTGTGTTTGAATGATATAAGTTCTCTTTTTTAAAATAAGGAATATGAAAGCTACCTCTTCCTCCCGGCACTGGCCGGAAAGACTTTTTTTTTTTTAAGTACGTTTTCACAAAGGAAAAATGTCCTGTTTTCATATACTTCCCAAAAAATGTTTTTAGCAGAAATTCTATTTTAACTTAAACAAAAAAGAAACAAGTAAGAAAAATCTTGCGTTAAGCATAGATTATGAAACACTTTCCAACACTTCCTGAATGCTTTAACAAAACTTCGTTATTTAGGGAAATAAGGTATATAAGTGAACTAAGTAAACATTTTAGAAAACACATAAAACATTTGAAAAACTGATTTCAGCAGTTACCGTCCATAGCAAATATGTATTCCATTTATTTTGAACAGCCCTGTATTTGATCTGTAGGTTGATATATATACTATATAATGGAGAAATTTAGTTTAGCAAGAAAACACATAACAGGTTGAAATTTCTCTTTCAGCAATTTATTCTAATAGATTTAAACATACTTGTATACTTTTGTAAAACTCTGCAGTTAACCTAATACCTTTATTACACGCCACTATTTAGCTAAAGTTTAATTCAAAGTAAAACACTCTTAAAACTACCGGAATCACATTTCCAGAAATTATCATTTATAGACGGCCATGTATCCAATTCTTTGCGTGACCCTTTTTATTAAGAACTTATTGTTGATTAAATGTATTTATTATCTTAAAATTAATATTTTTGAAAAGATTAATTTAAAAAAAAATATTTTGAAAAGCCAAAATATTAGACTATTTATTAAAGGGGTTCAAAATATTAGAATATTTATTCAAGAGGTTCAAAATACTAAAATATTTCACATTAATTCTCCTTTAATTATCACCAATTCATAACTGGTGGCATCATTGATTAAATTCAGACGATTTTATTTAAAATCAGCATTCTTTTTGCAGTTTGTTTGCTTTTTCGTCTTAAAATGGGTCGTGTGAGTGATATTCCTGAATCTATTAAACTTCGTATGGTTGATTTGTATCGGCACGGTAAAAATCAATGTTATATAGCGAATTATTTGCATTATTCGCAATCAAACGTTAGTAAAATGCTAATACAATATTAAAAAATTAGAAAATTTCAAAATAATTGCCGAAATGGCGGCCGAAAACCAAAAATATCTGCTAGAGATGACAAAAAACTGACGCGTATAGTCAAGAAAAACAGTTTTAAAAGTTTTCTTTCACCGAAAATGGAAAAAAAGAAGGCGTTGAAGTTTCTACATCGACAACATTAAGACGTCTCCATAAATTTAAGTTTGAATCTCGTGTATCGAAAACAAAACCTCTTATGACTGCAAAACAAAAGCGTATAAGATTGAATTTGTGTAAATCAAGACGTTTTTGGAGAGAAGACGATTGGAAGAATATATTATTTAGTGATGAAAGTAAGTTTTGTGTTCCATATGGTAGTCAAGGTATTCGAGTTTGGAGAATGAAACAAGAAACATTTGATAAAGAATGCCTTAAACGTTCTGTAAAATGTGCAGCTAGTGTCATGGTTTGGGATTGCATGATTGCAGAAGGGCCTGGAAAGTTATGCATCGTCTACAAAAAAGTTAACTCTCAGATATATCAAGAAATTTTGGAATATTACATGATTTCATCATCAGAAGATTTATTTGAAGATGATTTCATCTTTCAACAATATTTAGCGTCACCGCATACCCCGGTGTCAACCAGTGGCGGCTCGTGCCAATCTTCACTGGTGGGGCCCGGTCCTCATAACATATTGTAAATTTTTATGTATTAATATTTGTTGTTTAAACATGAAAACAAATTATTTAAAACTAACTATTATTTAAAACTTTTATTTCTTACTTTTGTAAAAAAAAAAAAAAAAAAAATTAATTATTTTTTCAAGTAATCAACGTTAATTTCAAATTTATCAAATTAATTACAATTTTTAACATACCATTAATTGCCATTATTAACATTGAACATACTTTGATTAATCATTATTTAATTAAAAAACAAATATACAAAATAATAATAATAATAATAATAATAATAATAATAATAATAGTAATAATAATAACAATCTCACAACCTTACAGAAAAAAAAATAAACTTTACTTGCAAACATTGAAACTGTTCAGAAATTAAAATTTAGTACATTATTTAAATAAAAGTTTGGTATGTTTTTAGATGCGCAAATCTTTAACTTTAAATTTAATTACCATTATTCACATTAAACTTACTCTGGTCAAACATTATTAAATTAAAAAACAAATTCACAAATCAAACAAAAAATAATTATCTCATAATTTAATAGAAAAAAATACATATTTTTCTTGCAGAGATTTAATCCATTCACAAATTAAAATTTAATGCATTATTTAAATAGAAATTAGGCACGTCGATTTTTTCGACTAGCAAATCTTTCACTTACTTTTACATCAAATTTTGATATTGTACTAATAAAATCTTTGTGGGCTGAAAGAACAGCAAGAGTGTGCTTAATCGTTCCTGTCCCATAGAGTTTTTCAAAAATGTTTTAAAATTTTCTCTCATTCGCTCTTGAACTCCAGTATGACACCCGCTCACAACAGCGCACCGTCATATGCTTGCGCAACAAGCTTATCTTTTAAATAAAACTTTTCTAAATTTTGAGTTAAGATTATAGTAAGTCCCTCTGCTGTTTTATCATAGACATCAATAAATTGAACAAACCTTTTCAAGGGTTTGTTGTTTTTTATATATCGTAAAATGATAACAAATTGCGAAGTGCAGCTTACATCAATATAGTTTCGTCCGCTTGTAAA
The DNA here is from genome assembly GCA_963932465.1 of Maratus speciosus. NCBI lineage: Eukaryota > Metazoa > Arthropoda > Arachnida > Araneae > Salticidae > Maratus > Maratus speciosus. Next base: position 87,714,003 of record OZ010786.1, on the reverse strand, counting down.
TCTACAAAATTAGAAGCAGAAATCTCATTTTTAACTTCATGCATATACGTTTCATATATACAATCCAACAGCTCATATTGTATAGTTTTTTAAGTATTTTTAGATACTGTAGCATTGTTTAAATGGTCTTCCAATATAGTGTCCAGTTTTGAGGCGTATGTGACCAATTCTAAAAAACATACCTCGGTTTACGATTTAGCACATACCTGTTCTTCTCAACCATTTCATTATGTTTTTGTAATGAAATCCTGTAACCTTCATCCAACTGCACTACAATATTGACAGTTCCGAAGGTTTTATGCCCCACCAGTGGCTGAGAGGTTCTGCTCTCGAATCTGGTAGACGGGAGGTGCTGTGTTCGATCCCAATCGCGCCCGTCGACCTAATCGTTCGGAGTTTTCGTGGTTTTCTTCGAACCTTGGATTTCCAAGCGTTAATACGGGTTAGGTTCCCTTAGAAAGACCCCCACGAAGGGCACTCCCCCCTGGGCCTATATCCCCCGTGCAGATAATTGGCCGTCATAAATACAACCATACAACCAACCGAAGGTTTTATAGTTAAAAGCATTATTTAAATGAGTAGTATTCATTTCATGTTTTTTTTTACTCTTTCAGAAAAATGCTTCAAATCGTTACAGCCGGCCATACTCCATAATTTCATCCCTCCAAACAATAAAAAATAAAAACAGAACAATGCTTTTTTTTTTCTTCACTTGCTGAAATACACAGAAATTTTTGATACCACTGTGTAGAGAAATAGCGTAGTTTTCCCCCCATCTTTTCGTTGCATTTCAAAATTCTTCGGTTGATAAGGTCCCAGGCGTTTAATTTCAAGTTTTTCTTCCAAATTCATTGTTGAAAAGGGCATAATAAATCATCTACAGAATTCATTTTTTTTATTTCAAGAATTTAAGGGTGTGTTCGAAAAAATATTTTTCCACCCTCAACAGCTCGAAATTTTCTGGGACACTTTCAGACTCATTTTTAAAAGTAAAAACATGAAACTTGCTGAGATGATTTTTGAAGTGATGTTTAAGAGGCCGTGTGGTTTCATTTTTCGCTCAATTCAATAGAATTTGATTTTAAAACAATTATTTTCTCATTAGGACCCCTTTTTTCATCCCCAGATCTCCCGCTTCAGAAAATTCGGTTCAAAACTCCCACTTTGATAGCATTTTTTTTTGCAATATTTTCTGCATTTTTCAAAAAATCGACAAGCACGTACCATTATGTAGTTTCTAAATAAGAGAATTTGCCAGTTTGATGCGTTTGAGAGTAAAAATGAATTTAAAAATAAATCAGAAAATAAGCAGTTTGGATTGGAATACACCTTAACAATAACATGTGTCTCCGTTTAAAGAGAGTACAGAGTACTTAAAGATCGCGTAATTCAACGAATAAGCAGCAATAGTAATACAAATGTCGACGAATATTTTTGAGAATCCCCGTATAACAAACTTTGGATCAAGGGCACTCTCGCCCAGTGCCCCCCATTGCAAAAAAAAATACGGAAGATTTAGCTCTAAAAGAGCAGTACATCGCCAAAATTGAATGACACGTGAGGGAGGGAAATACTCATTATCGCGCCAAATGGGCACAAATGTCTTGTGCCCCGATACAGTAACCTTGGTGTTCAGAAGTAAGTAGTGGCCAGTAAAGTGATTTATTGCCTCTGAGAAAGAAATAGATGCTGAGAGTCGATAACGGATGAGTGGGCACGATGTAAGAAGGAGTTTCTTTGCAATATATTTTTAGTAAACAGTTCTTTTTTTTTAAGTTTTAAATTAAAAATATGAATCAAAATTTTTTAAATGAACAGAAAATTCTAGTGGGGCCTGGCCCCAGTGGCCCCAATGGACCGGCCGCCCCTGGTGTCAACTAAGATATGGTTCCGCCAACGCAACAATAAGATTCAACAACACATTCCACCCTGGCCACCAAACTCATCAGACCTTAATCCCATCGAAAACGTATGGTGTATAATGAAGAAAAAAACTCCAAGAAAATCCTCCTTCAAGTAAAACTGAGTTAGTGGCACGTATAAAGTCTATTTGGGCTAATATTGATAGAAACGTTTGTAAACTCCTTGTATATAGTATGCAAGATCTATAGTACGCTGTTATGAAAGCTAAAGGGGATGCTACAAAATATTAACTACCATTTACTTCATATTCATAAGGTATGATAATATTGTTGCGTAAAATAAAATATTCTAATATTTTGAACCAATCTAAATTTTATCCTAATATCTTGATGTGTTTCAGAAAGCTGTATACCTAATTTATTGTACTGTATTTTATATTTTGTAAATGTTAAAATCTTATCTAAACATTCCAGATTTAATTTATAAGAAATTTAATTGCATTTACTTCGTATCAAAAATAAATGAATGAAAAATATTTTTTTCTTAAAACTCTCTCTCAATTATTCTAGTATTTTGAATATGAGCTGTAAATAAGCGTCGTACTTCCTGATTCGTCTTTTAACGTGATTCACTTTCTTGATTTATTTGTAACACATGAAAGAACTTTATTGCGATAATTATTATTTCTCGCATTATTCATTTGGGGATTACTTCTCTCCATATATGACAACACCTTGTTTACACTATATGGCCAAAGGTGACCGGTCACTTGCGATTTTAGACGTTTTGTTAAATATCTAGAAAAATACATGAGGAATTAACCTGAAACTGCAAGTGTGTAAACAGTATAGAATAGGTCATATATTTCCGTGAAGTTGTTTTCTCGAAACTCCATAGAGGACCATCAACAAATTGAAAAAGAACGAATATCTTTTGAATAAACCTGTAAAAACTAATGTAGCAAAAGCGTTCAAACTCGAGATTATTAATAAGTGGCTTATTGTAATATACTGTGTTCATTTTTATGAGGATAGCATGTATACTCGTAGAGAAATTAAGGTTTTTATAAAAACGAGTTGGAACTCGTCGAAATTCGACGAACTAAAATGTTAGAAAGGAACTGTCAGATCGAATTTATAATAAACCTACAAAAATAATTACGATAAAAAATTCGTCTTATATTGGTTGTCTAACTCTTAAAACAAATAATGTTTTTAACCTAAAATTACCAAAATTTTATTTCCACAAACTTCAACTTGCTCAAATTATTGAAAAATTAAACTGTATTAGAATACGTAATCAAGATAAGTAATTATGATGAAGTTATCGATTGAGGCTCATATGTTTGTTTTTACGGAATGAAAAATGGAGTAAAAAGTATTTCGCTTTGTCACATCATAAAATTTCCTCTCATAAAATCTAAACTGCACGTTATTTTCACATTCTCATAAACCACTCAAGTTCACAAATTGAAAGTATTTTAACCCGCAATAGATTATTAATGAATGTATTTCCAAACTTAAAGTCACGTTTGTCCTATACAACTTTTCATGGGAACATTCGCACAAACTTTTAAGTTCTAATCTCAGTACCCGCGAAAAAGAATTTCAGAAATTTGCCTTTAGTTGTCATAGTATTGGCCATTTAGTATTGGTCAAATATTTAGTTTTATCAAAAAAAAAAAAAAAAAAAAAAAAATGATCGTTTTGTTTTAAATATGACATTTTTACTCACTGAATCATTTTGCCTAGTGTCTCAAACTCGGTATCAGCGTAATGTAAAAGTAATGAAATGTAACTGATTTATGAAGAAGAATGCGTGTTTTATTTAATGTCTGACGTCATTTTCTGTTCAAAAATTATAAAAAAGTTACTTTTATTTGTAATGTAAAAATGGCATCAATAAGGATATAATCAATAAAAATAATAAACCATGACTATTTTCCCTTTTCTTTCAATATGAATGTAGTACTTCAGTTGCCACGCATACAAAATTTGTATTAAAAACTACAAAAAAATTAATATCTCAAAAATAAATTGAGATACAGCTTTCAAACAAATTGCATTTAAAAGCACATTTTTTTCCTTGCACGAAGGTTTAAAAATTGAAAATGTGCGATGTTTAGAAGTTTAAAAATTTGCAGTAGCGAAAATTGCAAAACTGAAATTTCATTTCAAATTTCAAAGTGTTGCCATTCGCAGAATGACGTATGCGTTACGCACAGATATGTTTGTCATTTATAATATAGACAGTCCCAAATTTCGCCAAGTGTTTTGCTTATAATTTGCAGAGTTCTTAATATAAAAAAAAGTTCTTTTCAGAAAATATGACAAACAACATTCTACATAATACCCTGCAATCAAAATTAAAAAATAATAAAAATTGGATGAAAATAAGCAGGTTTACTTAAAAATGTTTCACTGCGCATGCGCGAATGCAATCAAGATATAATATGCATAATGTATTAGCTAAGTATATAGAGCAACTTTTGTGAAAGTCTCAAAATCATAGCTTGAAAATTATGAAAATAATCGTCGATAGAATAAGCTCGAAATCCGTTGGTCCCAAAAACAAGCAAAAAGATCAGGGTTTGTATCAAATATCTGTTGATTAGTGCCAAGATAGCGTATACAATATTGCACGTACTACTATGTTTGGATACAACCCCTCATCTTTTTGCTTCCTTTTTCGAACAACGGATTTCGAGCTTATTCTATCGGCGATAATTTTCAGAATTTTCAAGCTATGATTTTGAGACTTTCACAAAAGTTGCTCTATATACTGTGAAAGCACTTATTTTCGCGAGCCAGCCGTAATCGCGAAAATTTAAGCCTCGCGAAATATTTTTTTCCCCCCTCAAATAAAAATAAAAAATCAGAAAATTTTCACTTATCCAAAATTTAATAATTACTTAAATAAGAAAAAAGTACAAAAATTTCTTGAATACTTACAAGTATTTCTTGAATACTATGCAACTATTTCTTGAATATAAACAATAATACAATTAATAGAACAAACTTTTCGAACAAAAGGAAGTTTCTTAAAATACCTTATGAAAAAGGGGCTCTATTTAGGTAGTTTCTGGATTCTTCAACTTTCGGTTCTGTTCATGTAAAATTCGCGAAATTTTCAGCTCGCGAAATCACCGATATCTTCATTTTCGCGAAAATAAATGCTTTTACAGTACTTAGCTAATACATTATGCACATTATATTTTGATTGCCTTCGCGCATGTGCAGTGAAACATTTTTTAGTAAACCTGCTCATTTTTCATCCAATTTTCATTATTTTTTAATTCTGATTGCAGAGTATTGTGTACAATATTGTTTGTCATATTTTCTGAAAATAACTTTTTTTTATATTAAGAACTCTGCAAATTATAAGCAAAAAAACTTGGCGAAATTTGGGGCTGTTTTTATAAAAACCTTAATTTCTCTACGAGTATATATGCTATCCTCATAAAAATGAACACAGTATATTACAACAAGCCATTTATTAATAATCTCGTGTTTGAACGCTTTTGCTACATTAGTTTTTACAGGGTTATCCAAAATATATTCGTCTTTTTTCAATTTGTTGACGGTCCCCTATGGGGTTTCAGGAAAAAAATCTTCGCTGAAATATATGACCTATACTATACTGTTTACACACCTGCAGTTTCAGGTTAATTCCTCATGTATTTTTCTAGATATTTAACAAAACGTCTAAAATCGCAAGTGACCGGTCATTTTTGGCCATATAGTGGATTAGCTAATATGTTAAAATTTAGTCCAGTGGAAATGCATAATACAGCTGAAAATTCCCCTTCAGCAATTTCTGTCAATAAGCGGAAATGTACTCACATTCTTTTGTGCAGTCTTGTACATGATCTGCAGAGTTTATACACACCAAAAGTAACATATGCAAAATATTAGTTAACTTTAAAAACGCGTACCGCAGTTAAAAACGCACTTCCAGCAATTATTATTCATAGACATTACTGAACCGAATTATTTTGTGTTCCTTTAAATGAACGATAAGTTCTATGTATTTCAGATTCTATAGTATGCATCTCGTAGTGCACCTTATTGATATACAGGGTGTTTATTAATTAACGTAAGGTGTTCAGAGCCCTCTTGCGAGTAAAGTATTGAACAAAACATAACCAAATTTGATGAGCATGCGTAGCAGACCATAAGATTTCGAATTCTAAAAAAAAAAAAAAATAGTTCCAAAATTTGCCACTAGGGGCAATTTTGGCGCTGAAAAAGTGTATTAGTGTAAATACTGAATGATTAAATGCCAAACAATACAGTACACATCAATTTTATTTACAACAAATGTTTTTTAGTTACAAATTAGGTTCAATATGAGCACTATTGTTATACGCATTGCATACGATGCACGACGTTTACTACTGCCGATCGCAGCATATTGGAGTTGATTTGCCTCACTTGTAACGTTATTCGATCTTTCAACGTTGCGATATCGGAGGCATGTCCTTGAAAAACAACACCTTTAAGAAATCCCCACAACCAAAAATCACAAGGATTGAGATCGGGCGACCTCGGTGGCCATGCCGTAGGAAATGAACGACTAATGATTCTGCTGTCAGAAAAATGTTGCCGCAACACACGCTGTACCCTAAGTCCTATGTGGGCTGGTGCTCCATCCTGCATGAATATGGTCGAATCGAGATATCCTCGCTAATGTAGCATATCTGCATACCTAGCAGCAGTAACGGTACATGTCATTGGTCCACTTGCTCCATTTTCCTCATAAAAGTAAGGACCGATGATAAAGGATGCTGTAAAGCCACACCACACTTTTGGCGAGTGGAGACGCTCTTGCACACAAGCGTGCGGATTACTCGCAGCCCAAATGCGGCATTTGCGGGTGTTAATGCCACCGTTCAAATGAAAGTGCGCTTCATCACTCCGTAAAATCTGCCCCGGCCATCTAGCATCAACTGGAATGCGTGCTAAAAATATCAATGAAAAATCCAATCGGGTGGCCGCATCGCCTGAGAGCAATTCTTGAATAGCTCATATTGAACCTAATTTGTAACTAAAAAACATTTGCTGTAAATAAAATTGATGTGTACTGTATTGTTTGACATTTAATCATTCAGTATTTACACTAATACAATTTTGCAGCGCCAAAATTGCCCCTAGTATTGATAAAACTGCAGGTTGAGTATGGGATCTGCGTGTGCCGAGATGCTGACCGAGCGCTGCTGGTACCCTGCACATTTTTCATCTCCTGTCCGACAATAGCAGTTGTAACTTCGTCAACTTGCTGCTGACTGCGTCCTTGGCCTGGTTGCCGTGCTAGAGTCCCCGTAGTTTCAAATCGTTGAATCATCTTTCGTAAATTTGTTATGCTAATCGGTCCTTTTCGCAACTTCTTTAATCGGCGAAATTCACGAGCAGCAGCATTGCAATTCTCGTTCCGTTGATAATACAGCTTGACTAGCAAAGCAGGGTTCCGTAAGGTAAGAGCCACCGCAAAGCAGTTGATATCAGAATAATGAGAAGTCTCCCAGCCTTTCCTTTTATACTCATGACCGCTACACAGAATGGGTTTTCTGCAAATTAATGCAATTTAGTTGGTAAACAGCGCAAAAATTTCCCCTGGTGGCGATTTTTTTTTCTTTTTCAGAATTCGAAATCCTATGATCTAATATGCATGCTCGCCAAATTTGCAAATTAATGCATTTTAGTCGGCAAACAGCGCCAAAATTCTCACTGGTGGCGATTTTTTTTTTTTTTTAGACTTTGAAATTCTATGATCTACTATGCATGCTCATCAAATTTGGTTATGTTTCGCCCAATTTCAAAAGTAGTGTAATATCATTAAAATATACTGCAATCGGTTTTTCACCGCAGACCATAATTTAACAAACGCGGAAGTATTTATAATAATTGCAAACTTGTCTTAATATTCCGTAATCGTTTCGATCTATTTTTTTTTCACTCTTAATAATTTTGTTATTCCTGAAATCCTGTACATTTCTGAATTCTTTATTAAGATGCTAGTCGCCTCTTCCGACCAGTTTGGTCTCCCTTAAAATGCATGCTAGGCAAAGCAACATGTTACTTTTATTCATAATTTACTTTACTTGCTTAACTCTCCACGAATCAGTAGATTCTGATAAAGAAATAAAGAACTCTTAGAAATCGTGGCAGCATTTCGATATTTTGAGTTGTCATGTTCATGTATTTCACCTTCCTTGACGAAAACTGCTTACCCCACTAAGGCATTTATGTTTAAAGGATTTGCTTATCAATTGCAATTTGCAATACGTTCACTAATGCGGAGATTTTTAAAACCTATTAAATAATCTTCCGTGATTGGGTCCACTGTCAATTGGCTTATTTTAAATAATAGGATTTGGTTAACGATTTTTTTTTTGTGTGTGTGAAAAGGTTTTAATGATATCCACATTTATATTAAACCAATATTGTTGCTAATATCTTTTTGTGTTGCTTCTCCACTTTCCCGTCGACCAACTTCGATGAGAAAAACTATCGCCAAACTTAAATGCACATTAAACAAGAAAAAAATTATGCTTCAAGCATAGATTGTGAAACACTTTTCAACACTTTCTGACTGCTTTAACAAAACTTCGTTATTTAGGAAAATAAGATAACTAAGTAAACATTTTAGAAAACGCATAAAACATTTGAAAAACTTATTTCAGCAATTACTGTCCATAGCCAAATATGCATTCCAATTCTTTTGAACAGCCTTGTATATGATTTGTAGGTTGATATATATACTATATAATAGGAAAATTTTGTTTATCAAGAAACATATTTTTGAAAATTGATGAAATTTCTCTTTCAGCAATTTATGCTAATAGATGGAAACATACTTGTATCCTTTTGTATAACCCTTATTATTTAGCTAAAATTTAATTCAAATAATCTTAAAACAACTGAAATCACTTTTTGAGAAATTACCATTTATAGACGGCCATGTATCCAATTATTTGCGTTACCCAGTATATAATTTTATCTATATTCTACATACAATTCTTAGTAAGCTGAATGCAGTTCAGCGTAAAAATGCATAATTCATTAAAAAAAAAAAAAAAAAAAAAAAAAAAAAAAAAAAAAAAAAAAACCCTTTAAACAATTTGCGCTCACACCCAGTAATCCTTACGAATTGATTTGTGTAGCCATGTATATGAATTATAGCATTTATATACACCATATAGTATGTATAAATATAGTGAAACATAAAAGCGCATAACATAATTAAGAATGCATTTCCAGCAGTCATCACAAATGTGCAGTACTTCGGACACAATAAGTATCTGAAATCTTTTGTGTTTACGAATCGAATATTTTGTGTTTACTTCAGTGGAAAGAGATACTGGACTGTCAATCTCATTTCAACTGAAGTTATCTCAGAACATGTATACAGGGACTGAACTACTCAACAACTCAATTACTTTCTTCATTATTATAAAAAAAAAATTAAAAAAAAAATTAGTAAATGCTACAAAAATCTGCTTTTTAATTAAATGAAGAAAAAACACTAAAATTTGAAAATTACAGGAAATTCAACTTTAATGTGTGGGTGTGTGCGAAAGCTTGTGTAAACTCATATTATTGAAGTGGGAAGTTGGACTGCATGATCAGTCATCTTGAATCGGTGTGAAGGCTTTGAATATAAGGGGTGTTAGACAGTCCATATATGTTATCTATCGCCGACCTTTAATTTCTACACCGTTGGTCGTAGACATACAGTTCCAATTACAAAAACGTTTCAAATGAAGTAAATTTTTATGCTGTGGCATTATTTAAAGTAAAAAATTAATTTTATAAAAATTACGAAATCTAACTTTTTATACGGTCCCCCAGTCCCTATAGTTATATTTAGTAAAAATTTACACATATCATAACACATATAACCCAAAAAGTTTGATATCTGTACTACAAAAACTGACAGAGTTATAAAATTTCAAATTTTGAGATTTTTGCGCATGATTTTGTCTTTCATTGAGGGATCAGTTAAAAGATGAGTTAAAGTAATTCGAGATCAAAATCAGGGTGCTAAGTTCTTTTTACGGCGAAACCACCTTTAGCCGGTATCGCCAAATCGGGGTATCACCAAAGAGGGTTATTTCATCTGAAAATTTGAGCTGACTTTTAGGGGTCGTATACAAAGCTAAGAATGAAATATTCAAATTAAACAGCAAAATAAATATCAATTTATTATAATATCGAAAACGGTCTACTATAAAAAATGAATACATAAAACTCCGGAAACTACTAGAGATACTGCTCAAAGTGTTCTCCATTGGTGACAATGCACAATGGAATGCGTGACAGTACTGAGTCCTGGACACATTAGAGCATAGCAGGTGTGCAAACTGTGCGACAATCAAGGGTGATGCGCTGCTTCAGATAAACCATAGAAGTATTCTCAGTCACATAGACTTATGCTTTGATGTAATCCCAGAGGTAGAAGTCCACGCGAGTCAAGTCCGGTGAACGCGGTGGCCGCTTTACCGGGCCACCGTATCCAAGGATCTACTGACCGAATTCGGTGGCCATATACGTCCGGACGTTTGACGTCTTATGCAAAGAGGGCCCCATTATGTTGAAACCACTTTCGGCAGCGAAATTCTAAAATGGAGGGCCAAAATCACAGTCAGGTGAAATCCGAGCACCTCATTGGTCATTGAGTCGCGTCCTTTTCAGAGAGCAATCTCTAGCGCTAGGGGAAACGTCGAATACTCCCTTTTCCGAGAAAAAATCATGTATTGAAGCGAATTTTTTCTGTTTCATTTAAAAGCCATCGAAATTAACTCAAGATATTTTGATGACTTTTTATAAAATGTGAATGAAAGATTTCGATTTTAAGCTCTAAAAAATTTTAAATAATATGGAAGTACTTTTTTCGTTAAGGAAAATTAAAAAAGAAACTTGCATTTTTTTTTTCCTTATGTTACTTTTAAAATCCAAAATAAAACAAATATTCGCACTTTTCTATAGAAAAATTTAATAACTAACTTAGAATACTAAAAACTTTCAAAAATTTTTGCCTAATGGAAAATAATTTTAAAAAATGATGTCAGTTTTTAAACCGATTTTAATCATTCAGAATAAACAGAACAAAAAATACTACATGAACAATTTTATAATAGTATGTACAATAAGTTATTTTGTTTCCTGGTTCATATATTTAAATCTGGAATTTTTAAATCGATTTTTCTCTCACTTCCTGGTAAGCTAAGGTTATAAAAATTATGAAAGCAGGTGTGTTTTCGATGACAATATAACATTTTAATATTTTGATAATTTAATTATAAATTAATAACATGTTTCCCAAAGGAGGGTCCAAGTGATAAATTTCTAAATATTGTTTATGGTTATAATTGTATAAGAGTTACAAGAAGAATGGAATTAATTATGTGCTAAATCATGCACGCTAAAATCTGCCAATTAGCTGTGAAACTGCAACAATGAAATATTTTAAATATTAAAATGTAAAAAATAAAATATAAAGAATATAATATATATTTTTAAATGCACTTTTATCATTAATTAATTTATTTATGATTTTATGTTTCAAAAAACAATTTAGAAATCTTGAAAGGTTGTTTAAACTATGCTTTTATCCCTTTTGCATATGTTAAAAAAAAAAAAGAAAAACAGAGAGAAAATTGTGATTTTTAAAATAAATGCACTTGCACAAGTTCATGCTTTTCTAATCGTAAATTAAATGAAGGAAATTTCCATAATCGGGGTCCACGCCAAATTAACACATTGTAGTGGACTTGAATAGCAGTCGTGAAACTAGGCTTGATTTTTAAGATAAACATTGAATATCTATAAAAGAATGTTTACCTTTTATGTCCCAAATTATGAATTTATCAAAATTTCATCTCTAAAGCATATTTTGTGAATTTTTGAAACTACATTAGAAGATTTACACAATCATTTAATAAATTTTAGAAGGATTTTGCCATAATTAATTAATTAAATTGAATTTATAGGGATTTTGTGCAATATTTGTAACTCCCCTCAAATCTTTTATTTAATTTTTTTTAAGTATTTTGTAGAATTACAAAATATACAAACATAACTTCTTACAATAGGAATATTTCCGAACAGAAACTTTCGCCCCCCCCCCCCCCCCAATCTGACAACGTCAAGAAAACCGAAAAAGATGCAAAAGCAAAAGAAATTATTGGTTTTTTTTTTCTTTTGTGCACAATAATGTTTTTTGGAACAAGATAAAGTAAAATATCTATAATTCATTCTAAACAGTATAACTACTAACCGATGCATTAAATTAGTTTTATAACAAGAAAGTTATTTTAATGGCACTTTAATATACCGTCGGACATAAAAGGTTAATAACAGAATTTTTTTTTTTTATTTCCATATTTATTTTATGGACAGAGGGCCTGGAGCGACTTAAAAAAAAGTTTTTGGAATTATTTTTAAGGGGTTTTTTTCTTTTTTTTTTTTTTCATTTAATGCTAAAACATTAAATTCTGTATTTTTAAAATTATTTGTGCAATTTTTTTTATATAATTTTGTTAATTTAAAGTTTTCATTTTAAAGTCTAGAAAAAGGTTTTTTTTTTTTTTTTTTTTTTTTTTTTTTTTTATAGTTGTTGACTTTTTCTAGAATAATATTAATTTTTTGTGATTTTATGGATTTAAATGGCGGGGTGGGGGGTAGAGAAGAAAATTTATTGAGATTTTTACCATACGGAATTTATAGATAATTTTTAAATGATATTAAAAGTATTTTTTCAATAAAAACTAAATTTTTATTAAAGCATATTTGTGATGTCATATCATTTAAAAATTGTTGCAACTTATAATCTAAATTATTCACTCTCGTTGTATAAAATGTTATCAAAATATCTTAATTGAGTTATTTCTATTGTTTAGTATAAATAAAAGCGAACAAAATAATAAGGTAAGTAATGCATGACTGTAAATGAGGTAACAATGGCTTCAAAATTACTTTTCCCCTCACTCCTTTCAAAATTCAAATGGAGAAACAACTTGGTGATCCTCACCCTTATCTCTCTTAAAACCACGCGACCAATGAGGTGGCTGTATTTCACCTGACTGTGATTTTGGCCCTCCATTTTAGAATTTCGCCACCCGGCATGCAAGTCGGAGAGCAACTCTTCATAGCAGTGACGTATCGTGTTTTGTAGCAGATACAGGTTACGATCGCCCGTTAAGGTCCCATTGTAGAAGATGGGTCCAACAATCTAGGTTCCCCATATACAGCACTACATTTGTCGTACTGTCCGGGCGATGTGGAGGTTTCCAGGTTGTATAATCCTTTTGATTGTCGCACAGTTTGTGCACACCTGTTATGCTCTAACGTGTCCAGCACTCAGTATTGTCTCGCATTCAATTGTGCATTGCCACCAATAGAGAACACTTTGAACAGCATTTCTAGTAGTTTCCGGCGTTTTATGTATTCATTTTTTATACTAGACCGTTTTCTGATATTATAATAAATTGATATTTATTTTTCTGTTTAATTTCAATATTCCATTCATCGCTTTGTATATGACACCTAAAAGTTAGCTAAAATTTTTGGATGAAATAACCCTCTTTGATGATACTCCGATTTGGCGATAGACGGTTAAAGGTGGTTTTGCCGTAAAAAGGATATAGCACCCTGATTTTAATCTCGAATTACTTTAATTCATCTTTTAACTGATCCCTCAATGAAAGACAAAATCATGTGCAAAAATCTCAAAATTTGAAATTTAATAACTCTGTCAATTTTTGTAGTACAGATATCAAATTTTTTGTGTTATATGTGTAAACTTTTACTAAATATAACTATAGGGACTGGGGAACCGTATAAAAAGTTAGATTGCGTAATTTTTATAAAATTGATTTTTTACTTTATATAATGCCAGAACATGAATATGTACCTCATTTGAGACGTTTTTGTGATTGGAACTATGTCTACGATCAACGGTTGAGGAATTAAAGGTCGGCGATAGATAACATATTGTACCCTGTATATATTTGAACGTAACCCATCTTTCTAACATTATTTTTTTTAATGATCTTTCTAAAATTGCAACTCTTATGCAGTTTTATTTGAATAAATAATTTTGATTAAAAATGGCCGCCTGGCATATCTAAACTGAAGCAGCTGTTGATGACAGTCACATGACTTAGGCTACTATCATTAAAACATTAATTCCTCGTGGATAGAATTTAGTTTAAAAAAAAAAAAGCATTTGCTAACGTATAATCAATATCAAGGTATACAATATACAATTAAGATGAAGTAATCAATAAAGGCTCCAATTCTAATTTTTATAATTCAGTTGAAAAATCTTTGAAAATTACGCTATGTTGGCACAATCATACAATTTATTTTTTCTTTTATCAATGTAAAAATACATTTCAAGCTAAGGATAATGTCATTTTCAGACGTATACTTCATATACAGTACTTTTATGTTTAACCTCCATGAATTCCATAACCTCTGAAGAATAATCTTCATATATATTCCACGAAATTTCACGTTATCACAATTTTAACCCAAGGTTGGGAGAGCTTAATTATAGACTTCACGATTCATGTAAAATCACATTAAAATAATAAAACATATTTCACAACTGAAAATGGCGCTGGTGTTGTTCAGTATAAGTCCAAGTCAAGCACAGGATGATTAAAAACTTTGTTAATTCTATTTACACTTATAAATATTTACAGTATTTACAATGAAAAACATTTGGATAATATTTCTTTAAAAACATGTAAATATTCCACACTGGGAATTCAAGATGATCATATTAAAATTTCACCAATTATATTCTTCTATAAAAGAAGCCACGAAAATGGCATTATTTAATATTCGGAAATAAATTTCCTTTTTTTTTTTTTATTAAACTTAAACATCATTTCTTCTAATAGAAGACCACGATAAAAAACCTATACGCAGCATATTTATCTGCTGCGTTCAAGATTCACATTCACAAAACCAACTAAACTAAAAAAAAGGAACAAGAAAGAAAGAAAATGTTTTTAATATCAATTCTCTAGTCAGACCACGTGACCTGGCATCACTGGCGCCTAATCAGTCTGGCTGAAAAAAGAAGGGGTTTGCGAAATTTCACAAACTCCCCCCCCCCCCTCCGATGAACAAGGGTTCATCAAAATGGGGATTCAAAATAATTAAAGTAGAAATAAAATTATTCTAAAAAATTATCAGTTACACTATACATAAATACAATACAAATCAAAATATATACTTACATACTGGACTTCAATAAAATAATAAACAATTTAAAAAAAATTTGCCAAGATGTTTCTGCTACTAAAAATAGAAAGAACAATTTAAATCTATACAACTTTTTCTAGAATAACACAAAAAAATTAAACTAAAAATTAGAAATAATATCAAACAAGAAACATCTTTTTTTTTAAGTGAAAAAGAATAAAATGTTGTTTAAAGTCAATAACAGAAACAATTCAAGATTTTTTCTAAAAGTCAAATGTCAATGAGAGTTTTTGAGTCTCTAATAATATCAAAGTTTTTTTTTTTTTTTTTTTTTTTCCAGTCAAGTGTCAAATGAGAGTTTTTGAGTCTCTAATAATATCAGAGTTTTTTTTTTTTTCAGTTCTATTAATAAAAAAGTTCAGAGTTTTTTTTTCACTTCTAAATTATACACAAGAATCAATAGGTCTTTTAATGATGGAATTATTTGCCTTCAGTTCATAAGACCTCATTTTTTTTTTAAATCTCTGTCCACAAATACCTAACTTCCAGAAAGTTCTTGATACATGTTCATATGCATAAAAATCACATCATATATTTCAAAGTCAGAAGTTTTATTCTGGTCCGTGTAGTGAGCAAATTGTAAGTTGGGAAGATACTCATTTTTCAAGCGCTTCCAAAAATGATTCAGAAGAGTCTCGCGCAAACGGAAGCGTTTCACTAAGGATTCCTTGGTTGCAGGTAAACACAAGATATGCTTTAGAGTTGCTATAACTAGTTGACCAGGGCGAACACTAAAGTTCTTGGAGATTGCACATTTGTTTAGGACTGATTTTATGCATTGTCTGGATTTTAAAATCCAAAACTTTTCATGAGTTTGTACTAATGTACTGGACACTCTGGAATGAAAAACTTTTCCATGTGCATCTTTCACGACTATTTCAGTAAGTTTGTGTTTTGCAGGAATCGCAACAGGATGTTTTTCATAAAATGAGGAATCAGACTTTCGTAACCGTCCTCGTACCAACAGCAAAACATCATCTGACAACATAGGATTTAACTGTAGAAGATTCAATTCTTTAGGGATACTCTTGCTACATTTCAAGTATTTTGTAACTTCAGAAAAACCTTCTTCCTGCACCAGCTTTAACCAAAAATTTTCAGCATGTAACATTTTCTCAGCTGATAATTCTGAAAAATCTCTTTTTTCTACCTTCAATTTTATATTAGAAATAAATCTAAATAACCATGCAGTTACTGGATACAATTTCTTTAGGGAGCTATACTTTTCAAGATTAAAAATGGTAATTTCATCAGATTTATTTGTTTGAACAACACAAGAAATGGTTGCTGATTTTCGAGACTTCTCTTTAGAAACATCAGGTAATTGTGTAGCGACAATTTTAACACTAGACCACTGACCTTCGGGCAAGGAAAGAAATTCAGGAACATACACATTAGGGTTAGCATCAGGAAAAATATGTAATTGGAGATGCTCCTTTTCCATGATCAGGTTGCTAAAATACTGCCAGGGAATTTTCAAGTGTGCGAGATATGGGATTTCTGAAAGCCAATTTTGCCAATTATTTTCTAGCTCACCACAAAAACTGTCATCCCATGATATTTTCATAATCCACAATTGCTGTAAAAGGCATTTGGCACGAATAACAAAAGGGGAAATAAATCCGGCTGGATCAAACAACGTAGTTGCAATTTTCAAAACATTGCGTTTAATAAAAGAATCATTATTTAATTTTTCTAACAAGGGTCGTAATTCTAGTCCTAATTTATCTTCTGTATTGTTCCAGATCAATCCTAAAATTTTCAAGGAAGTATTTGGGGGTTCGAAACACGAAACAGGAATATTTTCATCATCTAAAACATTAGAATTCAAGTTAGGGACATGATACAAACATTCGTTTAATGATAGAGAATCACCATATTTGGAAGAAGCATCATAGACTATGCGCATTTTTGTTGTAGTTTTGTCGTCACGGATAACAGGTCTGTGTGGCATGTAATAGGAATTATTAGAATCTTTCTCGGTGCACAGTTCTATTACACCCTCATTAAACTGCTCAAGCAAAATGGAGTTATATTCTTTAAATAAAGAATCGTTTTTCAAGAATTTATTTTCTAAACTAGAAAACCGCTTCTTTGCTATTTCAAGATTATTTCTAAGTAATTCGCGAGAATCTTTCCACAATAATTTTGCTTCATAACGCCCATTTACGAATTTTAGATTTTCTTTAAATTCTTTTATTACCTCATGATCGGTAATGTTCTTTTCATTGCTTTCAGCAATGCCAATTGATTCAAGATCCCAAAATGCTTTCAGTTGGGTATTTATATTTTCAACTGAAACACGCAAACAAGCTACTTCTTTTTTATTAGACTCTATTTGCCCTTGCACCGTATGACCGAAAATAGTTTCTGCAACGTATAATTCTTTTGTCAATTTTCCCTCGATTCCCTTTAATATTTTCCACAAAAAGTCAGACCCTAGCAAAATATTTATTTCCTGTTCAAGACCTGTATCAGCAGGCTTAAAGCCTCTTGTTCTCATTATGTCTAGAAGTTCTGGTTCTAGTGTTTTCACAGAAGCTCCAGTTATATTATCAACCACTAGTGCTTCGATATTTATCGAGTTAATAGGTTGCACAACACTGGATAATTCTAGAGCAACAACTTCATAACAAGATTCATAAGGGCGTCTCCGCCCAAAAGGATAAACTAATAAATTTTCTCTTCGCAATGGCTTCAATTTTAATTTTTGTACTAGCGATCTCTTCACGAAGCATTTTTCTGAACCACTATCACATAAAACGCGAGCCAACAAGCATTCCTTACCAGCAGACACAGAAACTGTACAAGTCTGCAATAATGTAGATTCATTTTGTTTATATTTTTGTTCCGACATCATAGATACAATTGCACCTTTCATTTCTTTTTCAGGATTTTCTTTTGCTGTTTCTTTAAAACAAAACAAAGGACCATGGGTAGTGTTACCACATTTGGAACAAGGGTTAATTTTTGTTCTACAGTTTACAAATAAATGTGACTTATTTGTGCATTTGTAACAGCGACCTTCTTTCTTTAATTTATATCGTTTTTGTTCATCAGTGAATTTCGAACAATTTAGTCCTACATGATCAGAAGACTTGCAAAATATGCAAAACTGTTTTGTAGATGTATTTAAAGCAGCAGCGGAAGGTATATTTTTCTTTTGAGGAAAATTTTGATATTTACTTGAAGGATTTTCATATTTAGTTTTAGAATTTTCATAAGTCTTGCTTTGGGAATTATTTACTAAATTAGTAGCTTCACGGCATCTTAATTCCGTTTTAATAAAATTTATGAAATCGGTGACTTCACAGTCCTTATCGGGGTCACGTTTTCGATGGAAATCTAGTATCAAATTTTCGGGTAACAGTCTTAATAATATTGGTAGTAATAAATGGCCGTAAGAGCCTGATGTTACTCCTAACGCATCAAGATTTATCATACACGTTTCAATATTATCATACAACTTTCTTAAAGAAATAACATTTTTATAGGATTTCACTGGTTCAAGATTCAGAATTTTGTTCATGTAACAGTTTATGATATTTTCCCGCTTACCATACCTCTCTTCTAACAACTTCAAGCACGTTGAATAATTTTGATCTGTCAGTTCAAAACCAGCTACAATATTATATGCAGGTCCAGACAACAAGGATTTAAGATATTGGAATTTTTCAATTTTTGATAACGATTCGTTTGAATCTATCGCACTAGTAAATAAATTAAAAAATTCTAAGAACTGGCTTGCATCACCAGAAAATTTTTCTATGTTAAGTTTAGGAAGCTTCACTGCCGAAACTGGTTTACTACCGATTTTTGAGCCGTTACTTCACTCTAGTAAAACTTTTGGTTCAGTTTCGATTTTACATTTTTTAAGCCTCATCTTAATTTTAAATTTCAAACTTGATATTTTTTCAGAATATTCTTCTACCGATTTTAGTTCTTTTTCATATTCAGTTTTTTCCTGAATTAGCTCATCCATTTCGGAATCTAACTCCTTTAGTTGAGCTTCCTTTTCATTTACGAGCTCTAACGATTCCATTAAAGAATCGCAATCAGTCTTATCAATATCAACAGTTAATAATGTATCACATTTTGTGATTAATTTTGTAACTGTTGTGCGAACAGTAGCTCTTTTACTTTTAAACTTATCAGGCTTATCCATGTTTAAAATTAAATTCAATTTTCAAAATAAATTATCATGAAAAATGTATATTTTCAAGAAATCAACAGTCATGCAGAATAATAAAGGTATTTCTTACCTTTTTTTCGGGTCTTGAGGCACCAAAACATGAAGAATAATCTTCATATATATTCCACGAAATTTCACGTTATCACAATTTTAATCCAAGGTTGGGAGAGCTTAATTATAGACTTCACGATTCATGTAAAATCACATTAAAATAATAAAACATATTTCACAACTGAAAATGGCGCTGGTGTTGTTCAGTATAAGTCCAAGTCAAGCACAAGATGATTAAAAACTTTGTTAATTCTATTTACACTTATAAATATTTACAGTATTTACAATGAAAAACATTTGGATAATATTTCTTTAAAAACATGTAAATATTCCACACTGGGAATTCAAGATGATCATATTAAAATTTCACCAATTATATTTTTCTATAAAAGAAGCCACGAAAATGGCATTATTTAATATTCGGAAATAAATTTCCCTTTTTTTTTTTT
Source organism: Maratus speciosus (assembly GCA_963932465.1). Lineage (NCBI taxonomy): Eukaryota > Metazoa > Arthropoda > Arachnida > Araneae > Salticidae > Maratus > Maratus speciosus. The sequence goes on along the minus strand of OZ010786.1, from coordinate 87,694,171 downwards.
TTTTATTAAACTTAAACATCATTTCTTCTAATAGAAGACCACGATAAAAAACCTATACGCAGCATATTTATCTGCTGCGTTCAAGATTCACATTCACAAAACCAACTAAACTAAAAAAAAGGAACAAGAAAGAAAAAAAATGTTTTTAATATCAATTCTCTAGTCAGACCACGTGACCTGGCATCACTGGCGCCTAATCAGTCTGGCTGAAAAAAGAAGGGGTTTGCGAAATTTCACAACCTCCAAACCGCCGCGGCGAACGGCCCTTCTTCGTTCGCACCCTTTATTCTTCTAATCTAATCCGACTCTTTTGCGGAAGCAAGGTTCATAGGTCCCCAGCCAAGTCCCGAGTAAAAGACATTCTAGCGAAAGGAACGTTGAAAAAAAAAAAAAAAAATCAAAAATTGAAACTGGACAAATTTAAAAGGGAAATTACTCAAAGACACCGAAAAGCGGAAAGGGAGGGCTTGGGGCGATGAAGCTACCGAACGACTCCTGCTACTTCGAGCCTATTATTAAAAATATTTTTTCTGTTTAATTGTAATGAAACAAAAAATGGAATCAATAAAGTTATAAGGCATAAAGTTAAATAAACGTCTTAGTAAATAAGAATTTGTATTCGCTTATAAAAAAAAAAAAAAGAAGTGCAGAAATGTTTTTACCGAAATTTAAACTACAAATTAAAAAATATACATCCAAAAAGTCACGCGTCTGAATATTTTTCAGTACATATTTCTCTTATTCTTCTGCAACAATGGAAGTAATCCATTGTTAGCTCTAGTTTGATTGAGTTCGTACCGGAATCCTTACACTGTGCATTGCTGTATTTCGATTAATAATTGTATCTAGAAATTCTAACAAATGTTTTACTTTGACAATACGTAAGAAAAACAGCTCTTTTCAAATGAACAAAAAATCTGAATTTAATATGCCCAGCGAAACATGTCCCCCCCCCCCTTCCCTTCTCTCAGAACTTAACAACAATGTTGCAATTGCATTTGCAACCAATATTATTTGTCCAATAAATAGAAAACTTGGTCAATTTATGATAGATCACTTTCTTTAAGAGGCCCGGTGCAATACATTTTTCAGGTTTTTAGATTTTTTTTTCTTATTAAGTATTTATTTAGTCTTTTCAGATGCCCCTATAAAGTATAAACTCCAGACGAGGTGCCAATCCAGGCACAAAGCTTTTTTGGGACACTAATTTAAATTTTTTTTATTCCCAGTTTGAAAAGGAGAAGAAGGCGGAGTACTCTCCGTTGGAGGTCTCTGTGGGCGTGCATAACAAATTTTGGGTAGTACTACTAAGAGAATAGAATAAAATACTTAAACTTCTATTATTCTCCTAGAGTTGATTCTCGTGTCAGTATTCGAAATCACAAACTTGGAAATAACTACTATAATGGATACTATTCATACTACCATGTACGAAGTTCGAAACAGCTTGTAAAGATTTTTCATTTTATCTAGTGCTGCCATCTACTGCATTTAATGTGAAACACAACTTATGATCAATTAAATTTCAATAAAAGTTTCACTGGTAAAATATTTAATGATCCTAAGATTAGAACACATTTATAACAAAGCGAATTTTAGTATTCATTTTTCGAATTAACGTACATGTGTAATGTGTATATTATAAAAAACATGCTACGATGCTAATTTTTTTTTATGGGCACATTCAGTATCGACAACTTTTCAAAAATATTGGGTGGGCACAAAATTTTTAGTAAAATAACACATGTATTTTTTTCCCCTTTGTGTGCATGCGTGTGTAGAGAGAGAGTGTGTGTGTGTGTGTGGGGGGGGGGGTGTGACTAAAGACGATAATTCGAAGTTTTTTTTTTAAGCAAATTTAAATTATTATAATTTTATTATAGCTTTATTAAATTATATTTCTATAAGCTCTTCCTTATAAATAGATTAATATTTATTTTAAATAAAATTGAAATTACTAACTATTGAAGGTGAAAAAAACTAAATGTCAAGAAAAACATACATTTTATTCACCTAAGTGCTTTATCCATTCAAGACATCAAAACAGGTGGTAAAATAGGCAGGAAATTTGTTTTCTTGAGAAATTTAACTATACATCCTCTGTAGGGGTTTTCAGTGCTCCTGTAAGTCTAATTCGAGTCCTTACTATTTTTTAAACAAAACTATTTTGAGAACGTTAATAAAACCAAATTTCATGTCAGCTATTAAATAATTGAAAAAATAAATTACGAATTAAATCAATTGAAATTGGGTGGGCAGTGAGATCAAATTATTGGGTGGGGTCACATCCCATGGGCCCCTATAAGTTGTCGCAATTGGGCATATTACTTTATAATGCTTCATTGTACATAACTTTATAATGGAACGAGCTTTTGACATTAAAATTTTGCATAAAAAAATACTCTACTGATTTTTCAAAAGATATAAAACAGTGGTAGTATTGTAATACATATTAGTTTTTAAAAATTGCGAAAGATTTGAGTTGATTGTCTCCCATTAACTCGTGCTCGAATTTTTGAGAGTTTGATTTTTTTGGGTAGCTTTCATTACAAAAAGTCCTTCCGCCCAGTGCCGGGAGGAAGAGGTAGCTTTCATATTCCTTATTTTAAAAAAGCCAACTTATATTATTCAAACACACGAAGCTCAATTTAGTGGAAACCGAATATAGGAGATTCAATACTAAATTTCATCAATACTAAATCATTATGAATAAGAATTTCGCGAAATTAGTCAGGTTTATCCAAGCTGTTTTATTTAAAGTAACTTATATTTGGCTGCCAAATTTGGCGATTTTTTAAAGTGCCTGCCATTTTAAGACAACATGGTGGATGAGGCTAACCAGTGAACTCAGTCGAGACCTTAGTTATTGCTATGCACATCCTCACTCACATCGGAAACGGTTGATATATACGAGTGCTGTCGAAGTCAAAAAATCAGATTTTTCAAAATGTCACCCATATTAGAAATTGAAACTGCTATATCTGAGCTATTTTTTAAGATAAAGACAAACAAAAAATGTTCCTCAATCCTTATATCAAGGTCAAATACTTAAGAAAGAAACCTTTTTCAAATTCTAAATTTTTTGCACCTCACTTTAAATATAATTTTTTTTAATTTAATGGCCGCCATTTTGAAACAAGATGGCTGATGAAGCTGGCCAGCGAACTTGGTCGAGATATTGATGTATACTATCCACATGCCTTCTTACATCGAAATAAGCGAATACATGTGTTATCGCGTGACAAACACAATATCGTTTCAAAATGTTAGCCATGCTAGAAGTTCAAAGTGCTATAATTCAACCATTTTTTAAGATATAAACAAAAGAACAAATTTTCAGAAACAAAAACTGCTCCGGGATCTTTGTATCAAGGCCAAACACATAAAAAAACTCTTTTTCATTTTCCAATTTTTTAATACCTCATTTTAAATTTTAAATTTAATTTTTTTTAAATGGCAAACCTTTTGAAACAAGATGGTGAATGAAGCTGGCCAACGAACTCGTCGAGACATTGGTATGTACTATGTACAGACCAAATTACATCCAAATCGGTTCATAAATACGCCTGTTACCGCGTGACAAAAATCAGGTCGTTTTAAAATGTCAGCCACAATAGAAATTCAAAATGCTATAACTCAGCCATTTTTTTAGATATAGACGAAACAAAAACTGTACCGGAATCTTTGTATTAAGGTTAAACACATACAAAAAAAATCTTTTTCATTTTCCAATTTTTTGGTATCTCATTTTAAATTTTAAATTAAAAATTTTTTTTAAATGGCCGCCATTTTGAAACAAGATGGCGGATGAAGCTGGCCAACGAACTCGGTCGAGATATTTGTATGTACTATGTACACAACAAGGTACATCCAAATCGGTTCATAAATACGCCTGTTATCACGTGACAAAAATCAGGACGTTTCAAAATGTCAGCCACGCTAGAAATTCAAAATGCTATAACTCAGCCATTTTTTAAGATATAGACGACACAAAAACTGTTCCCGAATCTTTGTATCAAGGTCAAACACATAAAAAAAAATATTTTTTCAATTTTCAATTTTTTGGTGCCACATTTCAAATTTAAATTTTTCTTAAAAATTTAAATGACCGCCATTTTTAAACAAGAAGGCGGAGGAAGCTGGCCAACGAACTGGAACGAGACATTGGTATGTACTATGTATAAACGAAGTTACATCCAAATCGGTTCATAAATACGCCTTTTATCGCGTGACGAAATTCATGACGTTTCAAAATGTCAGTCACTCTAGAAATTCAAAATGTTATAACTCAGCCATTTTTTAAGATATAGACGAAACAAAAACTGCTCCGGAATCTTTGTATAAAGGTCAAATACATAAGAAAAAAATATGTTTACATTTTCAATTTTTTGGTACCACATTTCAAATTTTAAATTAAAATAAAAATTTAAATGGCCACCATTTTGAAACAAAATGGCGGATGATGCTGGCCAACGAACTCGGTTGAGACATTGGTATGTATTATGTACACGCCAAATTACATCCAAATCGGTTCATAAATACGAGAGTTACAGTGTGACAAAGGTCATATATATATATATATATATATATATATATATATCAATTTTGAACGGAGGGTGGTTTCGGGTTCTGGGGGTGATGATCGATGAAAATATACCAAAATTTTTTGAAATCGCTTTCCTCAGAACGACTGCAATAGTATGGCATTTTTGTAATGAAAGCTACCTAAAAGCTACCTATTGCAGCCGTTCGGAGGAAAGCGATTTCAAAAAATTTTGGTATATTTTCATCGTTCATGACCCCGAAACCACCCTCCGTTCAAAAGTTGATATATACAGTTGGACCTCTATTTAACGAACCTCTATTTTACGAATTTCTCTATTTTGCGAACTTTTCCTTGGAACCAAGAACATTTTGCGAATTTCTTCGTAAAATAACCTCCAAATAGCGAAGTGCATTCTCTATTTAACGAACATTTTCTTGTGATCAGATTTATTTTTCTCCCCATTTCTCAAAATATTTCTGGACATTTCAAACTTATTCTTTTAGGTAGCTTTCATTACAAAAAGCTACCTATTGCAGCCGTTCGGAGGAAAGCGATTTCAAAAAATTTTGGTATATTTTCATCGATCATGACCCCCAGACCCCGAAACCACCCTCCGTTCAAAAGTTGATATATATATATATATATATATATATATATATATATATATATATCTGACCTTTGTCATACTGTAACTCTCGAATTTATGAATCGATTTGGATGTAATTCGGTATGTACATAGTACATACCAATGTCTCGACCGAGTTCGTTGGCCAGCTTCATCCACCATTTTGTTTCAAAATGGCGGCCATTTAAAAGTTTTTTAAAAATTTAAAATTTGAAATTTAGTACCAAAGAAATGAAAATGGAAAAATATTTTTTTATTATGTATTTGACCTTTATACAAAGATTCCGGAGCAGTTTTTGTTTCGTCTATATCTTTAAAAATGGCTGAGTTATAGCATTTTGAATTTCTAGCGTGGCTGACATGTTGAAACGTCCTGAATTTTGTCACGCGATAAAAGGCGTATTTATGAACCGATTTGGATGTAACTTCGTTTGTACATAGTACATACCAATGTCTCGACCGAGTTTGTTGGCCAGCTTCATCCGCCATCTTGTTTAAAAATGGCAGCCATTAAAACTTTTAAGAAAAATTTAAATTTGAAATGTGGTATCAAAAAATTGAAAATTGAAAAAATATTTTTTTCTTATGTATTTGACCTTGATACAAAGATTCGGGAGCAGTTTTTGTTTCGTCTATATCTTAAAAAAATGGCTGAGTTATAGCATTTTGAATTTCTAGCGTGGCTGACATTTTGAAACGTCCTGATATTTGTCACGTGATAAGAGGCGTATTTATGAACCGATTTGGATGTACCTTGGTGTGTACATAGTACATATAAATATCTCGATCGATTTCGTTGGCCAGCTTCATCCGCCATCTTGTTTCAAAATGGCGGCCATTTAAAAAAGTTTTAAAAAATTAAAATTTAAAATGAGATACCAAAAAATTGGAAAATGAAAAAGATTTTTTTTGTATGTGTTTGACCTTAATACAAAGATTCCGGAACAGTTTTTGTTTCGTCTATATCTAAAAAAATGGCTGAGTTATAGCAATTTGAATTTCTATTGTGGCTGACATTTTAAAACGACCTGATTTTTGTCACGCGATAACAAGCGTATTTATGAACCGATTTGGATGTTACTTGGTCTGTACATAGTACATACCAATGTCTCGACCGAGTTCGTTGGCCAGCTTCATTCCCTATCTTGTTTCAAAAGGGTTGCCATTTAAAAAAATTAAATTTAAAATTTAAAATGAGGCATTAAAAAATTGGAAAATGAAAAAGATTTTTTTATGTGTTTGGCCTTGATACAAAGATTCCGGAGCAGATTTTGTTTCTGAAAATTTGTTCTTTTGTTTATATCTTAAAAAATGGTTGAATTATAGCACTTTGAATTTCTAGTATGGCTAACATTTTGAAACGATCTTGTATTTGTCACGCGATAACACACGTATTCGCCTATTTCCATGTAAGAAGGCATGTGGATAGTATACATCAACATCTCAGCCAAATATAAGTTACTTTAAATAAAAGCAGCTTCGATAAAGCTGACTAATTTCGCGAAATTCTCATTCATAATGATTTAGTATTGATAAAAATTAGTATTGAATCTCCTATATTCGGTTTCCACTCAATTGAGCTTCGTGTGTTTGAATAATATAAGTTGGCTTTTTTAAAATAAGGAATTTGAAAGCTACCTCTTCCTCCCGGCACTGGCCGGAAGGACTTTCTTTAAACACATTTTATGATGCTCAATTGCCTTGAACTGATTTTACCAGGCGCCTTCTTTGTCAGCAGTGAGAATTCGGTAAGTACGGAGGACGAAGACGATAATCCCATAGAGTAACTTAAAAAAATGTGTATATGGTGAGAAAAAAAAGAAGAAATTAACCATGATGTGCTGATTGATGATTGCATTTCACATAATTTTGAAATTGAGACCTCTGAAACACTATCCGAATTGGATATTTTCGACAGTGTGAAAAATAAAAACAATACAGCAATAAATTGCGACGAAGAAAAATATGATGATGATGGAAATGATCATTATGCAGGAATTAAAACTTCGTATTATGAAATGCTAAAATCATTTGAAACAATCCGACGCGGACTATAGTTAGAAGAAAATAAGCATGAAGGGGTTTTTGGTGCATTGCAAAGATGCGAGACATATTATGAGAGAAAGCACTTTTTAAAATAAAAAACTCAGGCAAAATTAGCAGAGTTTTTCAGAAATTAAATTTAAGGACGCATTGTTAATGTATAGTTAAAATTATTTGTTAGAATAATAATAATAATATCTCATTAAAATTCGTTAATTTTAATGAAAAACTATTTACTTTAAACAGAAAATACAGTGTATTTCCGGACAATGTTTTGTTTTCCTTGCAGATTTCAAGGATTTAAACACACAGAAAAAAATGAATTTATGATGGATATTGGTGGGTACAATAAATAAAACAAATCGATATAATTTATTTTAAAAAATGTGATTAATTTCTTTTAGTAAAAATATTTAGTGTTTATGAATTTAAAATCTGTTTTATATTGTTTAAAGTATTTTAAAAGGTGAATCTCTATTTAACGAATTTTCCATATAACGAACTTTTTTCTGGGATTTAGCGACTTCGTTAAATAGAGGTTCGACTGTATATATATATATATATATATATATATCTGATCTTTGTCACATTGTAACTGTCGTATTTATGAAACGATTTGAATGAAATTTCTTGTATACATAGTGCATACCAATGTGTCGACCGAGTTCGTTGGCCAGCTTCATCCGCCATCTTGTTTTAAAATGGCGGCCAGTTAAATATTTAAAAAAAATTAAAATATAAAATGTGGTACCAAAAAATTGAAAATTAAAAAATATTTTTTTCTTATGTGTTTGACTTTGATACAAAGATTCCGGAGCATTTTTAGTTTCGTCTATATCTTAAAAAATGGCTGAGTTATAGAACTTTGAATTTCTAGCTTGGCTGATATTTTGAAACGACCTGATTTTTGTCACGCGATAACAGGCGTATTTATGAACCGATTTGGATGTATTTTGGTGTATACATAATACGTACCAATGTCTTGACCGAGTTCATTGGCCAGCTTCATCCGCCATCTTGTTTCAAAATGGCGGCCATTTAGATTTTTTTTTAATTTCAAATTTCAAATGTGGTACCAAAAAATGGAAAATTGAAAAATATTTTTTCTTATATGTTTGACCTTGATACAAAGATTCCGGAGCAGTTTTTGTTTCGTCTATATCTTAAAAAATGGCTGAGTTATAGCACTTTGAATTTCTAGCGTGGCTGACATTTTGAAACGACCTGATTTTTGCCACGCGATAACAGGCGTATTTATGAACCGATTTGGATCTACCTTGGTGTATACATAATACGTACCAATGTTCCGACCGAGTTCGTTCGCCAGCTTCATCCGCCATCTTGTTTCAAAATGGCGGCCGTTTAAAATTTTTTAAAAATTTTAAATTTAAAATGAAGTACCAAAAAATTGGAAAATGAGAAATATTTTTTTTATATGTGTTTGACCTTAATACAAAGATTCCGGAACAGTTTTTGTTTCGTCTATATCTAAAAAAATGGCTGAGTTATAGCATTTTGAATTTCTATTGTAGCTGACATTTTGAAATGACCTGATTTTTGTCACGCGATAACAGGCGTTTTTATGAACCGATTTGGATGTAACTTGGTGTGTACATAGTACATACCAATGTCTCGACTGATTTCGTTGGCCAGCTTCATTCACCATCTTGTTTCAAAAGGGCTGCCATTTTAAAAAAAAAATTAATTTTAAATTCAAAATGAGTTATCAAAAAATTGAAAAATGAAAAAAGATTTTTTTTATGTGTTTGACCTTGATGTGTTTGACCTTGTGTTTGACCTTTCTAGCATGGCTGACATTTTGAAACGATCTGATATTTGTCACGTGATAACACGCGTATTTATTAACCTATTTCGATGTAAGAAGGCATGTGGATAGTATATCGTAATTGTCTCGACCAAGTTTGCTGGCCATCTTCATCAGCCATCTTGTTTTAAAATGGAGGCCATTAAATTAAAAAAAGATATATTTCAAGTGAGGGGCAAAAAAATTAGAAATTGAAAAAGGTTTCTATCTTAAGTATTTGACTATGATATAAGGATTCCGGAGCATTTTTTTGTTTAGTCTTTATCTTAAAATATGGCTCAGATATGGCAGTTTGAATTTCTAATGTGGGTGACATTTTGAAAAATCTGATTTTTTGCCTGCGACAGCACTTGTATATATCAACAGATTCCGATGTGAGTGAGCATGTGCACAGGAATTACTAAGGTCTCGACAAAGTTCACTCGTTAGCCTCATCTACCATGTTGTCTTAAAATGGCAGGAACTTCAAGATATCGCCGAATTTGGCAACCAAATATAAGTTACTTTAAATAAAAGCAGCTTGGATAAAGCTGACTAATTTTGCGAAATTCTCATTCATAATGATTTAGTATTGATAAAAATTAGTATTGAATCTCCTATAATCGGTTTCTACTAAATTGAGCTTCGTGTGTTTGAATAATATAAGCTTGCTTTTTAAAAATAAGGAATATGAAAGCTACCTCTTCCTCCCGGCACTGGCCGGAAGGACTTTTTTAAATATAGTATAAAAAAATTAAACTTTAATACCCCACCCCCCCCCCAAAAAAATGCCATATTTTAGGTATGTTGTTGAAAACATTTTATTTTCTATCAAAAATGTTTAGTGCGTGTGTTTCTTGATAAAAAAAAAAATATTATTAGGGCGATAAAAAGATAAAACAACCAAATATAATAAACTGAGTTTGTCATTATTATTACTATTATTATTATCGTTATTATTATTTCAACATTTAGCATAAGATATTTAACATAATTTTAAAAGGAATTTTCAATATTAAAGGAAGGTCCAGCGTTTTTCTTCTGTTTATGTACAGTAAAATCTGCTAACACAAAATTGCAAAAGACTGGTGAAAATTTCCATTTTAGAAAGTGTAATTGCACGGTATACTTATCGCCAGAGTCGAAGAATTTTTTTGTTTAAGCCGGGATTCCATTATAGTAAATTTCCGCTTTCACAGATTTGCTTTATTTAAGTACATATAACTATTTATGTTATGTGTACAGAAAAACATGGCTACTCGGAACCTGCCTTTTTGAGAATCCTGTCTTAAATGGAAACTTATATGGCCCGAACGGAAAGATTACCATGCCATTACACCTACTGAGGCAGAAACCAGGGCCGGCGCTAGACATTTTTCCGCCCTTATGACGTAATTGTTTTTTTCCCCACTACTCAAACTTCTTTAAAAATAAGAAAATTTATATGATAACTATGATTTATTTAAAAGAAAACAAATATATATAACATTTCCTAAAGAGACGGGAGAATTGTACTTTGTGCCAATTTATTAAAAAGAGAGAACCAACGTTACAAAACACACTTACTTATATTTGTGTTTTGTAACGCTGGTTTTCTCTTTTTAATATATAAAATTTGTTTACATTTAAGGAATTTAAAATAATCAAATTACGTAAGATAATTTTGTATCTTTTAAAAAATAACTTTAGCTAACTTGGAATTAAATGAATAAAAAATTTTTCATATTCTACTAATATTTACAAGAAAGCGGCATATGAATCGTGCACTTCAAAATGCCTTTCGCCTTGTTTTTTCTTTCGGAAAATCATTTATTGCATGGACGCACAGTTGAACGTTTTGACGATTTAGGTGGACAAAATTATTTCGTTGAAGATTAATTAGTTTTTTTTTTTTGTTTGTTTGTTTTTTTTTTTTTTTTTTTAGTTTTTTTAAATGCATCATTAATAAAATACTCAAACAGTGATAAATATTTGTTTATTTAACAACAATGTTTTAAAATAAAAATACAGGGTGCCCACTAAAGTCCGTTCCCGACCTCTTAACTGCTGAACGACTGTATCTATATTCATAAAAGTAGTGTCTAGGTATAGTAAAGATGAGACTGCTTACAGCGCCACCTGGTACAAAATGGCGGCATTAGCGTTCCTATCGCGAAAAAGGTTCGAATTATGGGATAAAAGTGAATGACGACACCTTGTAAACGTGAATGCAAAATGAATCTCGTTTTCGAGATTCGAATACTAACTCTAAGAATATTTTCATACCTTTGGGTGCAGGAAAACACAATGGTAAACCTACGAGTAAACCACTAAAATCGTGTTTTCAACCTAGATATGGCTTGGCAGACCGATTGCGTTTTAATATGCGAACGAGTTTCAACTAATTCTGGAATTTCAGCAGTGAACTCCATGAGGTGATTGTGCTGCCGACTCCCGGTCTAATGACCATTCACCAAAATTTGGGAAGAACTTCGTTTTAGCGCTAGAAATGACGATTCGATGAGTCCCCCCAAAAGAAATTTGTTTTACCATTTTTGGGAAGGGGGGCAAAATTGGGAGAAATTTCTAACCCAGGGATGGGGAAAATTCAACAATTTAGTAAGTTCTTATGCATAGGTGCCAAACTCAAACTAATCTTCCTTAATACTTGCGTTAGCTTGACCCTGGTTTAATACGTTTCGAACCAGAAATTTATGTAAGAAATGAAATTAAATATGTTCCACGTAGAAACCTGGAATTAAATAAATAAGCATTCATGAAAAAAAAAAAAAATCTGGTTCAAAATGTGGTTAACCTGGGTCAAATTAATCCAGACATTAGGGAAGATTAGTGGAAGGTTGGCAGCTATGTTCTTATGTATTTTTTTTTAATTCTGAATCGATTGACACTATCCGCAAGTCGATACGATCATATTTCACAAAGTTACGGCAGGTTTTATGAATATAAAGTCGAAAATTATATTTTACGCAGATAAAATAGGTTTTTACAGTAACAACTGATGGCCATTCACGAAAATTTGGGAAGAACATCGTTTTGACACTAGAAATGAAAGTCTGATGAGTATCCAGAAAATAAAGTTGTTTTAAACGTATGGGTTCTTTTAGCCCCGGTATGCTGTTTCTTTCTCCCAGCTTATTTTGTGTCATCTCCAAAAAATAACGTTACGTTGTATAAGCCAGCCGTAAAACAAAGCAGATGTAACCATTGTACGATTAAATAGTCTACAGCAATTTTTTAATATGCTAAGCATCGCACATTTTTAAATTTAGATCGTCGTATTGGAAAAAAAGTACTTTTTAATGCATTTTGTTTGAAAACTGCATCTCGATTTATTTTTGAGATATTAATTTTTTTGTAGTTATTAGAGCCATTTGCTTAATATCGGAAACACAAGTACTGCATTTCTGTAGAAAGTAAAAGAAAAATTGCAATTATATCATTTTGTTGCCATTTTCCCATAAAAATTGAAAAAAATGTACTTAAAATACCTGCTATTTTGAAAAAATATAAATGAAAGATTTCTGATAAAACATTTCTGTAGATTTCTGGAGCTCTTAAAAACTAAATTTAACTTTAAGTATCTACATTAATATTACAAATAAATAAAGGCATATGAATCATGAAATAGCCTTTTTATTTTATTTATTTATTTATTTATTTTTTTCTCGAGATTCTTGAATGACTAAATCTCTCTTTTTTTTTTTTTTTTTTTTTTTGGATTTGTGTATTATTCAGCGATAATGACGTCATATGCGTACTTTACTGTAGATATTATTTAATACTGGATCGCAAATGAGAAATTCGTCAGCGAATGCGGATGATGTCATTTTATATAAAATAAAATCGCGTGTTTTAAGTCTTAAAACTGAACTACAGTAGAGTCCCGATTAACCGAGTCCCGCTTAACCGAGTTTCCGCTTTAACCGAGTTATTTTCTTCTGATGGACTGGTGGCTTCAATTATTATGAAACAGCCATTATAAATGAAGTGTTAGGTGAAGATGAAAGAGCAGTCGTAAAAAGTTAGAGCTATGATTTTCTGGTCAGAATGGAAAAAAAATGGCTATAATATTTTTAGCAATAGCACACAAAAAAAATCAAACAAAATCTCAATCTGAGCTCGTTGGCTAAAAAAAAAAACCCACAAAAAATATGCTTTTCAGGTTAAGATATCTAAATCTAAATACAGCCAATTAAAAATTATCCTACTGTCACAAAAGAAAATCGAACTAAAACCAAGTTCATTGTTCAGTCTCTTTGCGTGGAGCCGTATCAACATGTCGACGCCATCCATACCAGACATAAATTTGCAAATATCACAAAAATAGAAAAGCACGATTTCTCTTTCCCCTTCATTCTGATCAAAATAGCATTAAAATGATTTGAAATAGGATATAATATGTAATTTTGAAGAAGGAATTCTTTTTCTATATATGAATAAATAATATTTTGAATGTAAGACAGATTGAGCTCGAGTTAGTCCATGCCCAAAAACTGACATAAAAATTGAGTCCGTATTATCTCCATCTCTACGTGTGCGATGCATTACGTCACATTGATTTTGTCTCACATCGTCTTTGATAAAAATGAATGCAAAAGCTTGGAGATGGGGAGGAAAGGAAAGGAGTAATTTAAGCTTCAGTTTTTCGGAAGCGCTATTGCACAGGGCTCCGGAGCCCTGTTTTTATAAGCTCCGGTGAATTCTGACCAATATTTTAAATATTTGCTGAAAACAGAGAAGTACTGGAGCTGGGCTCCGGTTGGCTCCAGCGCAAATTCAGCCCTGATTCTCAGGTGCGTTTTATAAAAATTTTCCACTGTTCCACTAGATGCAGATGCAGACATAGTTTTTCATAGCAGTTCTGAGGTGACGATATACTACATGTAAAATAGCCACTACAGTTTTCAATTAAAAACGGTTTTGATCTACGCTGTACACCGGGCAGTGTATCGAGCATCTTTAACCTGAGTAGCCTGGTATATATGTCTAAACGTAAAACAAAAATAATCCAGTTTATAAATTGAAAATTATATGCAATTAGTTTAACTTCACTTCAAATTGTCCAACAAAAAATTGGAGTTTGAGTCGGAGTTGGATTGTTTTTTAACAACTCCAATGCGGACTCCTTTGCCCAAAAAATGGGCGTGATTCCGACTGCACGATTTCGATTCTGAAGTCCCAATATAAACACACTCGTTGATAGATTAGAAACTTAAAATACCACAATTAATTTACTGTTGCAAATAATTGTAGTTCATTCTAATATATGTAAACAAATGAGTTCAAAATTGTATAACTGCGGCATTAACCCTCCGAGCGTCTTGCAAAAGGGTAAAATTGTAATGTTGTTTTCTTTGCATTTTGTTTTAAATGCTAATAAAATATGATTCTTTCAACATTATAAAAAAAACTCAATTACAAATATGAATGTAATCCTTAAGAGTATTAATAATTCTTCAATGTATTTAAAATTCCATAAATCAATAGAATTATATTATCCTAAATATTGCTTGTATTGCTGTGAAACCTGGAGCTTAGTGAACGGAATAATACGCCCCAAACACTTAGAGGGTTAAAGCTCACTTCTCTATTAAAGTTTGGCTCTTACCGAAATTTTAGTGAGTACTATTGTGCTTAATTATCTTAACACAATGCTATCATAAAATGTATATATGAAATATATATATCATTGGAATGTCACATTCACCTTTGATTAAATCAAATTAATATCAAGTAATCTTGCTAAAAAGGTACATTTAATTCTTTAAAGATGTCATAATATGTAAAAGTTGTTACTACATATAAAAACAGTTTTAAAAACTTAAAGCTTCAATGCTACATGCCGAGTACTTTCGATCACAACGTGATCATCTTCAGGGCTGCTTCGATTTATGTATTCGAAGCAGCCTTGAAGATGACGTTGTGACCGAAAGTACTCGGCATGTGGTATTCAAGTTTTATGTTTTTTAAAACTATTTTTTATATGTAGTAACAACTTTTAAATATTGTGAAATCTTCAAAGAATTATCTTGTTTTTATAATGAATAATACTATTATTTAAAATCGTATATCCCTAAGGCTAGTTTATAGTAAATCCCTGTTACACAACATCATTTTGCGTTGCACTGAATTGTTGTGAGAAAATGTAACAAACATTCCTCTTTCGAGCATTCTTATTATAAAAACAAATACTATAATGACAACTGAAAATACTGAGGGATTCGATTGTTTTGAATTTGTTTTTTAATTCTTTTGTAATGGTTTCAGTCAAGTGTTTGCCTCTCCTTACATAAAATAGACAATTGCTGATATGGATTCCTTTTTTTTTTTCACGTGTGTAACAAAGAATATTACATGTATTAGTCTGTAGAGTTTCATCTCACCTCCAGGAATCTCCCAATTATGTGGACCTTACCCATCACGTAAGCAAATGTCAAGTTATTAACATTGGTTAAAGATAATGCATACGTATTAATAATTTGTATGTAATTGTTATTCACTGTAATATATGAAAAGCAAATGAGTGTAAAATTGTAAATGCGACATTCAAGCACTCTATTATAGTTTGGCTCTTACACAAGTTTGAGTAAATACCACTGCCTTAACTCTCTTAATGTGTAATCTTGTTAAAAATCGTACATTCCTAAGGTTATTTTACAGTAAATCCCTGTTTCACAAAATCATTTTGCTTCGTCCAGAAGTTTTGAGATAAAATGTAATAAATATACCGTTTTTAGCGTTCATATTCTTAAAACAACTGCAGTGACAGTTGAGAACATTGAGGGATTTGATTGTTTATATATATATATATATTTAATTCTTTTATAATGGTTTCAGTCAAGTGTGTGCCACTCCTTACAAAAAATAGATAATTACTGATAGGGATTCTTTTTTTTCCACGTGTGTAACAAAGCTAGAGTAATGTGGGTTTATTAAACATTTTTCCTTATTGAATAGCGAAGTGCATTGAACTGAAGAATGTGAAAGTCTGTTTGGTTTATGTGAAATTGAAAAGGTTTAATGAAGCATCAAGCAACTAGTTTGATTAATATTATATGCTTTAAGGATGAATTGTTTAACAAAGAAGATCTCAAACACTATGCAATATGCCAATTATATGTTTACTTGTTGTATTATTTAAATACTTTTAGGAAGTAAACGCATATTTGGCATCCATAATTAATTCATAAAAATTTATTTTTTCAAGTAAGTAAATGTTGGTCAATCGTGACACTAATTTGCTAGTCTAAAATTTAATATGTCATAAAAAGAAAAGAGAAATTCGATAAGCTATTAATAAACATATAAAAATTTTACGGTACCAAGAGTATCTGTGTTTATGTTTTATGATAATTTATATTTGATTTCGTATTTGTCAAGTCCAACAAAACACCTTTCCCTATAAATTAAATTTCTCGTCATCTAAAATAATTTCTGTACTACTTAGCAGGGTTCTCGCTGCCGCTCGCCATTGTGCCAAATCACGACATAATGTTTCATTTGGCGAGTAAACGGATGGTTAGATTCGCCAAATTGCGAGTGCTCAATTTTTGTTCATCTTTATTTGTGTGTGTGTGAGTGTATCAGTACAGGCGGCATTTTTATTTACATTATTTTTAAAGATACTGACCGAACACCAGTTCAATTTAGGAACAATCAAAGCCACAATAATCAAAATTGTCATTTCAGTATGTGTTAATCTGACCAATAGGCAGCAGTGCTATTTTGAAATTTTCTTTGAAGTATCGAGTTCAATGAAAAGCCGAAGAATTCTAGAGAAATAAAGTTTTTGACACATTTTGTTGTTTATATTTGGAATTTTTCAAAATTCATTGAACGTAGTATCTTCAAATCCTGAGTGAACTGGGAAGTTTTATTTCATATCATTTTATTGAGTTAAATTAGATTTTTAAAAAATTTCTTGATTGCGCAAGACATTTAGAATATAAATACTTTTTTTTTAGTTTCTGTAACGGATAATTAAATTTAGATGAATAGCTGATCTATAAACAGTTACAAAACTTAGGTCATTTTAGAACATATTGAAAAAAAGGGGGATACTTTAACGGGTTAAAGATCGAATTTTTAATGTTTCACAATGAATTTATTTTGCTATTTTTTTACATTTGGCGAATGTTTTTTATTTCTGATTAGCCAAATTGTTAACGTTCGTAAAAAGCCAGCGAGAACCCTGCTACTTAGTTACCCCGTCGATCAAAAATCTATCACCAAATTATAAGATTAAATGCCAATAATGGTTGATGGTAAATCTCACATTCACTTGACTTTAAGCAAGTTACACATGTTTACGCATCATCAAGTGATTTTTATTTAGACGTTTTATTTGTATTTTTATTAATGTTATGCTAATTTATTTGTTCTTTCGCTATAGACCAGGAGCCAGCAGCATAGATCATCGCCTCATCGAGTCGACGGCTGAAATTCAGGAATAGACAGAACTCAATTAGCATATTAAAATGCAACTGATCTGCCAAGTCATATCTTGGTGGAAAATACCTGAAAACCTGATTTTAGCGGTCGACTCGTAGGTTTACCATTGTGTTTTCCTGCTCCCAAAAGTATGAAAACATGGAGGACTAGGAGCAGGAAAACGCAATAGTAAACGTACAAGCCAACCGCTAAAATCGGGTTTTCAGGTGTTTTCCACCAAGATAGGACTTGGCAGACCGATTGCGTTTTAATATGCGTATCGAGTTTTAACTAATTCGGGAATTTCAGCCGTGAACTCGATGAGGTGGATTGTCTGTGCTGCCGGCTTCCGGTCTATTATTTAAAACAAAAATTTTGTCAGTTTGTATAATTTGGCGAGTGGTTTGGCGATTTATATAATTTGGCGAAATTGGTCGACGGGATAACTAAGTAGTACCATAATTTCTTGGTAGTCTAATTAATGACATTTAATGCTTTTGGGCCATTCCAATGAAAAACGGACAGAACGTCCTGCACGTGACACTTACATAAATATCTATTATAAGTTGTTAGAATAAAAACTATACATTAAAAATAACAAAAAACCCTATATTTTCATGAGCATAGTTGTTTTAATTTGATGAGACAATAGCATTGTTAAAACAGCAGTAATATGTAGAAAAGCGGACCAACGCGTGATACGGAACGGCGCTTTTATAGGTTTAAAAATCTGCACATTTTAAACCCTAGACCTAAGTAAGCTGTCCGTTTTTAGTAGGTTTAAAAATCTTCACATTTTAAATCCTAGACCCAAGTAATCTGCCTGTTTCAGGGCCATCCATGAAAAACGGACAAAATGTCCCCGCGCGCGGCACTTTTTATAAATACCTATATCAGGGGTCGGCAAGTAATTTTAAGTGGGGTCCGAATACTTTTGAAAATTTTTATCGAAGTCCAGAGAAAAAAAAAACACATAAAAGTCCCCGCCGGCCCGGCCTACAGGCAGAGGTAGATTTCGAAGTTAAGTATACTAATTTCACCAACAAAAACTAAATCATTATTAGATATAAATCCACTTTAACAGTTTTATCTGTCTGCTTTTGACGAGTTTTTACTTCCTTTTTATAAAATAGCTGGTTTTATCAGAATCATGTTAAGGCGATATTAAAAAAAATATTTTTCCATACTCAACAACTCGAAATTTTCTGGCACATTTTCAGATTCATTTTTAATTAAAAGAAAATTAAAAAATTCCTCCCGGCCCGGCCTACAGGCGGAGGTAGATTTCGAAGTTAAGTATACTAATTTCACAAACAAAAACCAAATCATGATTAGAGATAAACCCACTTTAACAATTTTATCTGGCCGCTTTTGATGAGTTTTTGTTTCATTTTTATATAATAACTCGTTTTATCAGAATTATGTTAGGGCGGTATTCAAAAAAATACTTTTCCATGCTCAACAACTCGAAATTTTCTGGCATAACTCCAGATTCATTTTTAATAGGAAAAACATGAAACTTGTTGACGTGATTTTTGAAGAGATTTATAAGCGACCTGTGTTTTTAATTTTCGTTCAATTAATTAAAACTTGATATATAAACAATTATTTTCTCAGTAAGACAATATTTTTTGTTTCTAACACAATCGCTTCGGGAAATTCCGTTCAAAATGCCCACTTTGACATAATTTTTTGAAATATATTCTGCCTCTGTCAAAAAATCAATCATTACGGTACATTATATAGTTTTTGAATAAGCGAATCTACCAATTGGATGCGTTTGAGAGCAAAAATGAATTTAAAAATGAGTCAGAAAATAAGCAGTTTGGATTTGAATACTGCTTTACTAAGATGATTTTTTTCTTCAACCGCTATGTATTTTTAATTTGTTTTTGCTGTAAGAATTGGTCCTATCCAAAAACATGTCTATATAGGTGATGTAGACAACATTAAGAAGATATATGATAAATTCATGGGGATTTTATATCTTTTGAATTGACGGAGTTATGGATTTTGTTCTTCTTCAAACGCCCTTTTTGTTTTCGATTTTAATTTTTTTTTTTTTTTTGCCGTACGAATTGGTCCTATCAAAAACTTGTGAATATAAAAGTTGTAGATAATGTTAAGGAGATTCATGATAAAATTAATTGGATTTGATATCTTGAGAATTGACGAAGTTATGAATTTTTTCCTCCCAAAAACCCTATTTTTGCGCCCCTTGAGCCCATTTTTAACTTTATCAAAAATCTGTGATACATAAAATTTTGGCCCTATTTTTAGAAGTAATAAAAACTTTAAACTGATTTTATATGTATAAAAATTAAGAAGTTAGGGGGGGGGGGGTCGGTTTTCGCGAAACGCCTCCCTATTTCCATCCCCTTGGTCCGACTTTGCCCATTAACGAACTTCGCCGAGATTTTATGCCCATTGATTTTATGTATCAGTTTGGAAGAGATTGGTGCAGAATTACGAAAGTTATCGTGTCCAGAAGAAAGTGATATCTATCTATATATATAGATAGATATAGATAGATAAAGTTTTTTACTGAGGGTGGTTTTGGGTTCTAAGGGTCATGATCGGTGTAGATCTGCAAAAAATTTTTAGAAATTTCATAGGAAATTTCATAGGAACGATCCCAATAGGTAGTATTTCATACGAAATCTACCTAATAATATAATACATTGTACACATAATAATACTCTTAAATTTTTATTTTTGCATTCACATACCTATAATATAAAATAGAAAAGTTAGAACTTTTACATACACATAGTGAAATAGAAAAGAAAGTTATTCGTTGAAAAATTAATGCGAAAAATTACACTAGCGGTCTTGAGCCAGTTTTTTATAGTTTGGTTCACGTGCTGAACAGCTAATGCGAAGAGTGTCAAGGTGGGCGTGAGTTAATTGCGATCGATATTTGTTCTTAAAAAAAATTCATTTTGGAGAAAGTTGTTCCACGTGCATATGTGGAGCCAAACATAGTAGCCAGGTTAATAGCTATATATATATATTTTAATTTTATACTTTTTTGAGACATGTTTATCCCAAAATTCTTCAGGGGATGCAGTTTTACACATTCGCAAGGAAATATCTTCAACCGCTGCGTCTGCGCTCCAAAACAGTATTTTGCATTTCACATCATAGCAACTATGCATCACTATTAAAAAAGAAATTAATCATGACATTTTTGGTAGAATATAAGAAACATTGATAAGGCTATCGCTCAAAAGTATCTATTATATGTAAATATTAATAAATTATTTGTTCAAATTGAAACTTTTTTGACGATCCAGGTTTCGATTATCCGCGGCCCGCATGTTGCCGACCGTGGACCTATATCTATTAACTTATTGCTAAAATATAATCTATACATTAACAATAACAAAAAAACTCTAGATGTTCATATTAACATAGTTGTTTTAATTTGATAATATAACAACATTGTTAAAACAACAGTAATGTGTAGAAAAGCTGAAATGGCCCTTTTAAAGATGAAATTTTTATCGATTCATTAATAATTTATTATTCAAAATTTTGACCTTTTGTTAACTCTAAAAAGCATCTCGGGTCTTTTTAGATGCACACTCATTCAGCATCTGTACCTTACAAATTATTTGCTAGAATTTCTTATAGCTTTGGCTTTTGATATATCTTTTTTTATAGCTCTTTCTTGTTAAAAACTATCATATACTAAAATTTTTAAATAAATATTGATTTTTGGCTCTCCAACAAGGTAAAAAAAAAAAAAAAAAAAAAACATAAATATGACTATTTTTTTTTTTTTAATTTAGACTTCTATTTATTAATAAAACATAAAAAAAATGCACCTAATGTAAAAATAATCCCGCTCAACTACAGAAAATTTAGGTATGGCTTCCATGCATCTAAAATTCGCTGTGCTATTGCAAAGAGTGACGGATTTCTTTTATTCGTCAAATTTGTCAGTTCAGTGTTTAGAGGTCTTTAGTCTTCTTCAGTGTTTAGAGGGCCGGGATTTCCAGGCCCTGCCCGGTGTAAAAGTTAAAAGGTCGTCCCGGCCCCTACAGAAATCAGTGAAAACAGGCCCGGCCCGATCTGACCCGACTCAATTTCCATAAACAATTCCGATTTTTCTTAACATATAATTAGGAATCCTTTAAAGAATACAGGATACATATTTATGGGGTAATTTTACAGCATATTTTAAAGTTACGATGTGTTCGCAAGACAGAAAATACACAATTAGCATATTCTTAGGCGTTTTAACATTCAAAAAAAGATTCATTAAAAAATTAATGTAGTTCAAAACAAAAGAAAAAAAAGGAGTGTTAAAAGCATCATAATTTTTGAAGCTGTATAATTAAAAGTAAATTTGTGAAAATATTTCTCTGCCATTTATTAAGGCTTCTGGAAACGCATAAGATTGGCAAGTGTTCTTATTCAGAAACTATGTAATCGCATGGCATTATACATTTTTGATAAAGGTGTGCAAACTTCTGAATATTCACTCTAAGTCCACTAATCGCCGAAATATATCTGAAGTTTCGATAGATCACAATCTATCCTATAGCCTCGACAGCTGTGACAGAAGCACTTAGTCGAGATGTCCTTCGGCAGCCAGATGAGCGATCGCTGGTCAGTAATCAATTTCAGTGCAGGATAGGCTGTGAAAGCACTCTTAATTCGCAAGCTGCTAAGTTATTCCTGTGATCTAGCCGACTTTCGCTTTGAAACATATGGTCCCGGAAGCGTGGGAAAATAGGGTGTGACCCACCTGAAATCACGCGAGCGAGTCAAAAAAAGAAAGGACAAGGATTGGTTGAATCCCAGAAGCCCAAGAGAGACAATTTTTGAACTTGGGAGGAAGTTCTTAATGAGGAGTCAGTTAATGACAGAGGGAGATAGCAAGTTGGACTTGTGAGTCTCGCGGGACCTTTTACGGAGAAATAGATTCTCCAGGTTTTTCAGTAAGCCTCTCACCCTGAGAGCAGCGAGCAGACTGAGTCTGTGATCCATATGTTCTTTCGAAACATCTAGCCTCCTGACAAACAAAAGGTACTACGGTTAGACCGGGAGTACGCTGCATTCTATTTCCAACGGGAGATTAGATCTCCCAGCCGAGACGACATTTTCACCGTAGAGCATCGAGGATCGAATAGACTAAGTGGTATGATTGGACAGTCTACTAACGAACAATATTTGAACTCTGTTTTAAGGCTGCCACCTTCAACCTAAGACTTTCTCAAATTTGTACGCAAACAATTATTGTTGCGTAGGAGTATTCAAGAACAACTCAAATCACGAGAATTTTTTTATTGTCATTCAAATTAATATATTTCATTTTTATTCTTCATCGATTGAGTTATAATCTGATTAACTCCCTTTCGAAACAAGCCTTAACCCGCTCGCTACCACGTTCCAAAGTTCCCACAAAGGTAATATATCTTTGAAAAAATGCTGTTAAAGTTAGCGTTTTGAATCGAATTTTCGGAAGCGATAGAACGGGAAAGGAGAAAAAATTGCAGCCACGTGACAAGAATCTCTTATATCTTGACAAGTAATTTATTTATCAAAAAAGGAAAGTGCTATTCGATTCCAAATCCCTTCAATAGTCAGACTTGTCAATTTTGTGCCTTTACATTTAAAAATTAGTCAGAAAATGTGCCAAAGTTTCGAGGTGTTGTGCAGTGAATTTGAGAACCACCTTAAGGTATATTTCCAAAGATTACGTTAACAGAAGTTCATTATCGCTATTAATATTTTTACAAAACATATTGCCCGCCCTACACATGCTGAGAAAAATTAAATAAAGTATTTTTTCTCATAAAAACTAAGGTAACTGATTTTCTCTTCTATATAGCTGAATGGTTTTTGCTTCGGAAACAAAAGCAATAAATAACAGCACTGATGCTGATTTCCTCATAAAATAAATGTTATTTTCATCTGAATTTGCAAAATGCCTTCAAGACCGTGTGTAAAAGGAAGTAAGAAATTTTAATAATTATTTAACTTAAACATTTTGCAATAAAACAATTTCAGGATTTTTAGATCATTCACTTGTTTTAAAGCTCTTTAATTTGTTTCCGTGTGAATTTAGTTTATTGGTGTTGAAATTGATATTTTAAGGGTGCTAGTAATTTTCGATCAATATTTGTGAACCTAAATAACCACTCCCCTAAAGTACCAATCTCTAATTTTCATACAGTAGTGTGCAAAATTAATTACGAGAAAGTAACTTTCAATTTCTGACATTTTTTAGTTTCCACTGAAGCTTTAGACTAATTGAGCTTCATATTTGTCTATGTAACTAACTTGCTCGAACTGACACCTTTCCAGTGAAAATTTAATCTCGAAAGTATTTAGGGGGCAACAGCACATTTAATTAAAAAAAAGTCCTTCCGGCCAGTGCCGGGAGGAAGAGGTAGCTTTCAAATACCTTATTTTAAAAAAGCCAACTTATATTATTCAAACACACGAAGCTCAATTTAGTGGAAACCGAATATAGGAGATTCAATACTAATTTTTATCAATACTAAATCATTATGAATGAGAATTTCACGAAATTAGTCAGCTTTATCCAAGCCGCTTTTATTTAAAGTAACTTATATTTGGCTGAGATGTTGATGTATACTATCCACAGGTTTTCTCAGATGGAAATAGGCGAATACGTGTGTTATCGCGTGACAAATACAAGATCGTTTCAAAATATTAGCCATACTAGAAATTCAAAGTGCTATAATTCAACCATTTTTTAAGATATAAACAAAAGAACAAATTTTCAGAAACAAAATATGCTCCGGAATCTTTGTATCAAGGCCAAACACATAAAAAAACTTTTTCATTTTCCAATTTTTTAATACCTCATTTTAAATTTTAAATTTTAAATTTAATTTTTTTTAAATGGCAACCCTTTTGAAACAAGATGGCGAATAAAGCTGGCCAACGAACTCGGTCGAGACATTGGTATGTACTATGTACAGACCAAGTAACATCCAAATCGGTTCATAAATACGCTTGTTATCGCGTGACAAAAATCAGGTCGTTTTAAAATGTCAGCCACAATAGAAGTTCAAAACGCTATAACTCAGCCATTTTTTTAGATATAGACAAAACAAAAACTGTTCCGGGATCTTTGTATTAAGGTCAAACACATAGAAAAAAATCTTTTTCATTTTCTAATATTTTGGTATCTCATTTTAAATTTTAAATTTTTAAAATTTTTTTAAATGGCGGCCATTTTGAAACAAGATGGCGGATGAAGCTGGCCAACGAACTCGGTCGAGATATTTGTATGTACTATGTACACACCAAAGTACATCCAAATCGGTTCATAAATACGCCTGTTATCACGTGACAAATATCAGGACGTTTCAAAATGTCAGCCACGCTAGAAATTCAAAATGCTATAACTCAGCCATTTTTTGAGATATAGACGAAACAAAAACTGATCCCGAATCTTTGTATCAAGGTCAAATACATAAAAAAAATATTTTTTCAATTTTTCAATTTTTTGGTACCACATTTCAAATTTAAATTTTTCTTAAAAATTTAAATGGCTGCCATTTTTAAACAAGATGGCAGATGAAGCTGGCCAACGAACTCGGTCGAGACATTGGTATGTACTATGTACAAACGAAGTTACATCCAAATCGGTTCATAAATACGCCTTGTATCGCGTGACAAAATTCAGGACGTTTCAAAATGTCAGCCACGCTAGAAATTCAAAATGCTATAACTCAGCCATTTTGTAAGATATAGACGAAACAAAAACTTTTCCGGAATCTTTGTATAAAGGTCAAATACATAAGAAAAAAATATTTTTCCATTTTCAATTCTTTGGTACCACATTTCAAATTTAAAATTTTTAAGAAAATTTTAAATGGCCGCCATTTTGAAAGAAAATGGCGGATGAAATTGGCCAACGAACTCGGTCGAGACATTGGTATGTACTATGTACATACCGAATTACATCGAAATCGGTTCATAAATTCGAGAGTTACAGTATGACAAAGGTCAGATATATATATATATATATATATATATATATATATGGATATATATATCAACTTTTGAACGGAGGGTGGTTTCGGGGTCTGGGGGTCATGATCGATGAAAATATACCAAAATTTTTTGAAATCGCTTTCCTCCGAACGGCTGCAATAGGTAGCTTTTTGTAATGAAAGCTACCTAATACTATTTGTGACCGCACTCTGTATTACAAAAAACTAGAATGGATCTTTATCTTTTACAAATACATGTTTTTTTTTGCTGCGTGCAATTAAATGTAATTCAAATTCGAACCAATAACTTATTAACAATAATTTCTTTAAGTTCTTCTGCTAATTTTTTTTTTTTTTTTTTCTTTTCAAACTTGTTTTGTTTGTAAAACGCATATTCTAAAACCTAAAAAAATAAAAATAAATAATGAGAGTATGTTTCTATGAAATGGTATTTTGTCAAGAGACCTATTTTATTAAGAGGAATTTTGTGAAAGGTCCCCTAATTTTAGCTGGACCGACCCCTGAAACCTTTCTTATAAAAGTTCCCATTCCTTCTACATTTACAATTAATACACTAAATAGTTGATGAGATGGGAACATTTACAGAAAAACATGTTTAATTGAGCATGCTCAAAAATAGCTCTTTTTAATTTCGTAACATAGTAGACAACAGTATTGGGCAACTTATATAAAAATGCCATTTAAATATCATGAAAATTAAAAAAAATATATTGGGGTAATTCCACACAAAATGAGTAAAAATTTAAAAAAAAGTCGTGGCTATGCATAATAACCGATTTTATTAAAATTTGATACACGGATTCAATTCATATTCAAATAGAGCATTGCAAAATATTTCGACAAAAAAATGAAAAATTTTGGAAGTTCTGGGCATTCAAAAAACTTGTGACATAGAATGGCATGTGTACAATCGTTCAAAGTTGCAAGTTTGAAGTTCCGTATCTTGAAAACTATTTAACATAAATTAAATATTTTTGTAATATTGTAATCTCTGGAAAATTATCTTAATATTTATTTAGTAATAATAATCATTTGGTAACGTCATGATTAATCTTAAATTTGTTGTAAAAATTGAAAATTTGTCAATTTTCAGAAAATTAAAAACGTTATAAAAATTAAAGGAATTCAAAAACATCTGTGAAATGGATGCCTGATGTAGTATTACATATTAAGATCAAATTGCTAAAGTTTTTAAGTTGCCATGTATTTCCTTCACCTTAAAAAAATTTAGAAACTTTAAAAAAATGACAAAATCGTAATTTTCCTCTTATTGATAGGCAAAAAAAAAAAAAAATAATGAAGGAAAAGTCAGACATTACAGTTATTGCACAGACATAAAGATCAATAAGTCCATGATATGCTAAAAAATGTTTATCAAGATTGCCTTTTTGATTCATAACGTCACAAAATTGGGTTAAAAAAGTAATATTTCTTGCATTCCAAAGGCTTTCCTCTTAGAATCCGCGCGAGTTTTTTACAATATTGCACGATGTCAAAGGGGAAAAAATGTACTGCTGCCATCTATGGATTTAGAGGATAAATATATAATTTTTTGTTCAACGTTCTATATATATATATATATATATAGATAGATAGATAGATAGACAGATAGATATTTATCTATCTATATATATATATAGGCCGTCTATATATAGAACGTCTCTCTCTCTCTCTCTCTATATATATATATATATATATATATATTACTGTAGTTTAAAATGAATATATTAATAGCCAAAAATAAACTGAAAAAAAGAATAAAAGTTTCTATATTTAAATTATACACTTTTATCTATAATATCAAATAATTTAAACATCTTAAAAGAGGTTTCTTTTACGTACAAACAGGCAATAGAAATATTGCATTTTACCCTCAACATTTTTTACTATTTATTTTTTTCTCATTAAGGAATAAAAAGGCAAGAATGAAAGTTTCGATATTTAAAATATATACTTTTAGCTATAACGTCAAAGAATTATAAACTTGTCAGAACTGTCCTTCGTGTACAAACGAGCAATAGAAATACCGCATTTTTCCCTTTAAAATGTTCAAATTTTTTTTCTCATTAAGGTTTAAAAATACAATTACTAACTTACGCTATTCTGTTACTTATTATTCATTCTTAATTATAATTAATTTTTAATATAATCTTTTTATTCCTAACGCTAATAATCAAAATTGATATTTCAAGCATATAGACAATACCCCGATTTTGCATCAACTTTTACTGTAAATTTGAATACTTAAATAAACAATCCTGAAATCTATTATTTTACATTTACTCATAAATTGATATGATCTACTTATAGACTGATTTTTATTAAAATCCGTGACATGTCAGCGACAGCTGATTTGCTCATTTTGTATGGAATGACCCATTGGCGATGCAGTGGATTTAATTTCACTTATTTTCTAAAATACTTTTTGATTAAATTCGTTGTTGATGCTCTAAAATGCGCTCGAGAATGAAATTTCGCTAGAAATTATGCATTCAAGCAAGTTCGTTACATGAAAGAAGATGGAAATCTATTCGTCTGGGTCTTTTTAAGAAATCAGAAAAATATCTCTAAAATCAAAAGTTATCCATTTTGTCCCAATTGTCACATTACTGCAGTTAGTAACTATTGTTTTATGATTCGTTAAACAGATATGCAAAAATAGTGCTTCACGCTAAGAGGATTAATGATGCTGATTCTGAATAGTTAAATGAGTTTCTGATAATCGAAATTTAAATTCAAATGTTGTATAGTGTGTTACAAAAAATAAAAAATAATTATAAAATATTAGCATTTAAAATATAAAATTTATATTGTATTTATATTGTCGACGCAACACGGAAAAATCCTTTGTTTATAATTGGCCTTTTCAAGCAAAATAAACAAAGGTGCAATTTTAGCAGTTCGCATTCCTTTAACAAAATAGAAAGTGGCACAAAGTAGGGTTCGAAATACGCTGCAACAGACTATTTCTGTATTAGATTAGTAATGTATGAAAATCTTTTCATTTTTTGCTCTACGTACTTTTATTTTTAGAAAAGAAATAAAATAGGGTATCTCTCATTATATGAAAGTGAAAACGGTAAATTAGTTTCATTCTTAATCTAGATCAAGATAGAAACGCCTTGAATTTCTCCATGCGTTTTCCTCCTTTGATTGGAGAAAGCGTTTTGTTCTTTTTTTTTTCTTCTTTTTTTAAACAATGTATCGTTTATCGCAGTTATATATAAAACGATTTATTTTCGAGTATATACTATAGTAATTGCCATATAAGCAAGTAAATATGTTTTCTACTTTTATTTGTCATTCAGTTTCTCGACACCTTGCGTTAAAATTTGTTGATAACAGGTAACTATTATAATTCGGTTTGGGGTGTTTCCGGGATTTGTGTTGTTAATGTTTTATGGTGCATTTGGATTCTCCATCGAAAATAAGGGAAACATGTTTCACAATTTTTTGATTGAAACTCCCTTGACACATAAAATGCCCCCTAACCTCCTCTAATCCCCAATAACTCATGAACTGGTAGGTCTAATCCAGGGTTGGCGAACCTTTTTATAACCGCGTGCCAATTTCTTGCCAGAAATATTTTACACGACCTTGACGTGCCAACAAATTTAGTGGAATGAAAAATCATGAAAAACAAAACTTTAAATAAAAACATTTAGATAATAAAAACAAAGGGGTAACATACAGGTGAGGCATTGCACTATAATAATCATAAAAAAATTATATGCTAGAAATTATTAAAAAATATATGTGATTGTGTTGTTGCATCTTGGAAGGAAAATAATTAATATCAGGTTCATACTCATTTAATTTCAACAGAATGCAAACTGACCTGGATTTATATGACAACTGATTTTTATTTGATATTTTGTATTATTCATTTTAGAAACTAATGACCTTGTGGAGATAGACAAAGTGTAAACAAGATTTTAACACTTCGCATAATAATAGGCATACATTTTATAAGCATTTTGACAACTAAGAAAAAAAAAACAGACATCATTTAAGAAGAGCACAAAAAAAAGTTAAAATATTAATTTACTAAGTAGATATTTTAAAAATACGAATACATCACATGCCCATAGAATTAACATTACCGAAGGGAATTTGGAAGTTGAGTGGCTAGCAGCCTTAAATATTTACTGTTTATGAGAGAAAAATAATTGTTGGTAGATTGTTTTATTTACTAGTAATGTTTAATTAAATGTATTTAATTTTAATATATATATAATTTATTATTTACATTTAATTTACTTTAATAATAATTATTATATTTATATTACATTTAATAAAGATTATTCACATTTGATAAAGTTACATTTAATAATACATTTAGCAAAGTGGAATCTCTGCAGTATAGAGATGCTAGTTTTACAGTGTATTTAATAGATTACCAGCTTCAATCTGATTCTTCAGAAATCAGTTTTTCATCTTTTTCATCACCCTCTTCTTGGCCTTTATCAGGACTACCATCAGACCTAGCTGGAAGAAGAAGTTGTAGGGTCTCCCTACTGTATGGCTTGCTCTTTTCCCTTGGTCTTTGTCTAGAGCAACTTTATAAAAGGATCACTGCTTAAAAGAAGCCAATTTGGGACATCTCTGTTGCAAACTTCTGTATTGCGCTTTCTTAAGTACTTTGTACGGTACTGTCTAAAGTATTTGTTTCTGGCACCGGCAGCTTCTTCTGATCGTTGCGTTGGCCAATGGGTACGACTTCTTTCTTAATTACAGTGGTACCATGAATCAAAGCCTTGTGCATTTTTGGAATCATAAGGTGCCAGTTGTAAAGGTTCACATACAGTCTTGCTGTTTCCTCAGCACATGTTTGGAACTTTTTTTTTGTCAATGCGATGCCCACTTTTTATAACTTCCAGTATTACTTGCAACCTTTTAATCATTTCTGCATTTACTCCAGACATCTTTAATTCTCTCCTTTCTTCTCTTATTATCCACCTATGAGCACCCAAAACTAATTAGAGGACACTTTTTTCAAAAAATAAGTATATACGATTTGAAGGCGATCGGATATTTCTATCTAGAGATATCGAGTTGCGTGCATATGCGTGTACCTACAAACGTACGTACATACATACACACAAAATCTGTAGTGCAGAAGCTCTCCGGTAATATCCTGTGAGCTAAAAACATGCAATATGACAGTAAATATAT
The DNA here is from genome assembly GCA_963932465.1 of Maratus speciosus. NCBI lineage: Eukaryota > Metazoa > Arthropoda > Arachnida > Araneae > Salticidae > Maratus > Maratus speciosus. The sequence goes on along the minus strand of OZ010786.1, from coordinate 87,663,545 downwards.
AGTTCCTATCTATTCAATTCGGTGGCCGCAAAACGGAGCATTTAAATAGTCATCCCGAAAGAAAAAATTATATATAAAAATGGCAACGATATGCGGAAGATTTTTTTGAAGAAATTGGCACTCAAGAATATAACTAGTATGATTATAATTCAAAAATGGTCCGGCAAAGTCCGGCACATATTTAAAAAGATTTCGATATGTTTAAATTAGAGCCAAAAGCGCTTTAAAAATAACCCTTTTACGAATTTTATGTTTTTTTATTACATTAAAAACTAAACTGTTTAAATTAACACATATTTTAACACTAAGTTCTGACCTTTGTAAAACGCGTAAGTCCTGTTTAGTCTCAATTCAGCAATTCATTGAGCAACAAAAAAATTATATTTAAACTTGGGGGCTCTGCCCCCTGCAAGCTATGCTCACCAACCCCCCGTTCAGATACCGCAGAATCTAAAAACTCGCTAATCTGATCGGTTTTAAAAATATTAGAGAAGATTGAATTATACTGAAAAAAGCTGTGGAGATCTCCCTGTAAACGGGTTTCCATTCAATACCCTTTGATTGCAAAAATTTAAGTCCGAATCGGTTGCTGTTAAGACATCCAATGGTTGTTTTCTGGTTTGATTAAAAAGGACCAGTTAAACATTTGAAAAAAGGATAAAATAAAATGAATTAAGTGTACAGAGTCTTTGTCTCTCGCTATTTTAAAACAATTTTATAAAAATACCCTAAGTCATGTGACTATCATCAAGAGTTCCGGGCGGACCACTTCGCTTTTTATATTCCAGGTGCCATTTTGGTACTTTAATGTTAGCCAGGCACAGGTGATAAGTCGCCAAATATTATTCTATCACCATCATTTCATCTATATTATTATAGTCCAAGTCATGTAACATATGAAAGTTTGGCACAGATATCATATACGGCCCCATATTAGTGCGATATTTTTTCGACGCCAATTTGGGGAAAAACACCAACAGCATAAACAACAGCATCCGGCTTACCGTATCAAGCAAAATAACGATACTTTGGCGCCAGTTAGGTACCCGTTGCATTGGTTCAGAAAAAAATCTCGCCAATATGGGGCCGTATATAACATCTGTACCGAAGGTTTTCCATTTTGATTAAAAAATCAATTTTTTTTTTTTCTCGACTAAAACTACATAAAAATTGCCATGGTCGCAAAGAATTCTTGGTACTGTTACGCTAGCTGGTTGCAAATCTCACCAATAGCTTTTTTTCAACTCGCCAGTTAGCATTTTTTTTTTTTTTTCGAGTGGCAAATTAAAACATTGCTTTGAAGTTGAAATTAAATGTCATGGTTTGTTGCATTATTTAATATTTGGCTAGATGTCATATACGTGATTTTGACGTGATTTTTTTTAACGAAAATTTGGCGAAAACCTCGTTTTCGAATGCCAGTTACATATGTATTTTTGGTACTACTTAGTTATCCCGTCGACCAAAAATCTATCACCAAACTATAAGATTAAATGCAATAATGATTGATCGTAAATGTCACATTCACTTGACTTTAAGCAACTTACACGTGTTTACGTCATCAAGTTATTTTTATTTCGACGTATTATTTGTATATTTATTAATGTTATACTATTTTATTTGTTCTTTCGTTATTTAAAATAAAAATTATGTCAATTTGTATAATTTGGCGAGTGGTTTGGCAATTTATATAATTTGGCGAAATTCGACGACGGAATAACTACGTAGTACCGTATTTTTAAATTATTTTCTGTTATTTTTAAAAGAAAATAACCAAAAAAAATTTAATAACTATAGAACAAAACAAATTATATAATTTTTAAAAAGAAAATAAAAGTAAATAAACATTTATTATTAAATAAACAACAATAGCCGGGTTACCATGTCAATCAAAATAATGCCATTTTGGCGCCAATTAGGTACTCCGGTGCGTATATGACATCTGTGCCTGATATTTTTCTTTTCGTTTAATTTTTTAAAAAAAGAAAAAGAAAGAAAGAAGCGAAGCCATCAATTTTAAATGTTTCAGTTTTAAATGAAAGTTTTGTATTTTAAATAAAATGAATGAAAGGATTACATTTTAAAAAATGAAATTAATGAAATACAAAAAAATGCGACGGGAAAATGCTTGACGATTTATCACCTGCGTCCCGCTAACTTAAAAATACAGAGTTCTTGATTTCTCTATCAGAATCTTTCGATTTGGCGAAAGATTGTTGAAGTAAATTGAATTATGAATAAAAGTAACATGATACATTTCTTAGCATACATTTAAGGGAGGCCAAACTGGTCGCCAAATTAGTTTAAAATAATAACCTTTTCTAAAGTATGAAAAAAAAATTATCTGTTATGATTAAAATTTGAGTTGCCATCATAGAGAAAAGTATTTAAAATTAGAAAAAAAAATTAATATCTCGAAAACTAAGTCGAATTTAAAAATTCTAATACCAGTTTTGAAATCTGAAAATCAATACGGATTTTTGGTGTTAATTTCATCGCAAAGTATTTCATATTTTAGGAGAAATCGCCGTGAAACGTAATCAGTTGTTTAATCAGTCGTTTCATAGAATCGTTTCATAAATTCGTTTCATTTCTGTCGTTTCATAATATCCGTTTCATAAATTCGTTTCATAATACCCGTTTCATAAATTCGTTTCATTAGGATTATATATATATATAGGGTAGACATAACAACAATGCCAAATAGCAACATAAATCCACGTCTTCTCACAAAGAAACTTCTTCTTCAACTGAGGCCAGGAGCCACCGGATATAACTCAGGTTCCTAAAATAGACATAGATCGACGCGCCAATTAGTTAGCTATTAAAAAATATGATTTTTACAATTATTGACGAAATTTTAATTTTTGCATTTTTGGCCAGATTTTTGGGTCAAATACTCCACTGTGTGGCGTCTCAAACAGGGGACAGTAAATATATGTTCTGCTTTTATTTGTCATTCAGTCCAAATTCATTATATGAGGAGTCTAACAGCATCAATGTTGGATCTAAAGGGGGGATGAGGGCGATTACAGCCAAATCTATGTCTAATAAAAGACCTGCAAATCGACATTAGGGTTCTGTATGTGAACAGGCCTGGTCTGAAACACAGGTCGAAATTTCTAGCCCTGGGCTTTGCCCTGTATAAAAGTTAAATGTTCTACCCGAGCTCGACCCAACCACGAAAACCATTATTGGCCATAGCCATTATGGCCCGACCCGTGCAGTACAGACCTCTAAATTCTTATCACCGATTCCATCTTGGGCTGGCATTTTATTTACTTATTTTTATAAAAATTATAATGTTGCTGTGCACTTTAGAAAAATCTTTAGAAATTTAATTTGGTTTTGTAAATTATAGATATATTTTTAAAACCTACTTTTTTTCTTTGAGAGCTTTAAAATCATGATTTTCAATTACCATCTGTTTCTTTCATTCTAAGCTACATTGATTTTCATACTGAATCCTCAGTTGAATATAACTGTCGGAGTCAATTTTTTAAATCAACGTTTATGTACGTAATTATCTACATATTCATTAATATTGTTGTTATTCTGTATTCCATGAATTTTGAACATAATCTGAAAATATAATATGTGCATGAGGAAGTATGTTTTATTTATAACTTTAATTGCAGGGTAATGTAGCTTCAGAAATATCGACATAATTCATAGAAATTCAGTCGGGCCGGACCTTGCCTAGTTTTTTACGAAGAAGGCTCGGGACGAACTTATAGTTTTCATACCGGGACGGGCCAATAAATACGGGCCTTGCAGAGCTGGTCAGCAATGTTCTGCCTCAAACGTTTTTATATAGGTATATATATTAGTAAGATTATATATAGCCCTTTTTATAGCTATGATTTAGCCCTTTAAAATGTTACTATTTCCCAAAAACTGGAAAAGAAAAACGTATTTGTAAATATCATAATAAAGAAAATGTCCGACTTTGCCAATATTATGCTTTTTATGCACTCCTAAATACATAGATATATATCTGACGAATCGGTCCTGTAGAAGAATATAAGATAGGATATTATGATTTTGCCGAGTGGAAATGAATTGTGAATACCAGATAGAGCGACGCTGTTGTGCATGCAGTAAATAGTTATTTATCGTGATGATGTTTGGCGACAGGTCTCTGTGGCATTTACAGTCACAATTTTAGGGTCATATCCATGATATTACACAGCTCCAGATATGAAATTAACTAGGCAGTCGAATCACGGCACGAGAGGGTTACGAAAGAAGCATAGATGCAACAAACCGATGAAATTTCTCCTCAATCAAATTGATTTTCACTATATTTTATTTAAACGAAAAAAGTGAAAACATAGATGGGGGACGTCTTCTCTAATCATTACTACTGTTAGTGAAAACGCGGAGCTGAACATTTGTTTTCAAAAACTGGTAATAGATGTCACCACCAAAAACTCCGCACAAAAGCATTCTGAAGTAACTTTGGCTGATGCAAGATCTGACATGTTTTCGTCATTTAATTGTTTCATCTCTCTGCGTTCCTGATCTGCATAAAATGTGTCATTACGTCAGATCACTTGTGAAGTATCAACTCATAAAACGGAAGCTAATGGAGCTCCGGTATTTACATTATCTGAACTTAAAAAAAAAAAAAAAAACCACTAAAACTTGATAACATTTAAACATTTATATAACTTTTAAAATAATTGAATTAATGTGTAATTTTCACAGCTCTATTTTTTATTTTTATTTTCATCATAAATATGTGAAAGCTTCAAGTAGTCACTTCAGCTTCAAATCAGTAAAATATAATACAAGTTCTTTTTTTAGCCTTCAAGCAATAGTGTCTCTTTGGATATTCGGTCAAAACCTAAGGATTATAATAGGTAAGCCAACAAATTTTCTTACCTGAATTTATTCTTTTTTTAAAACTGTTATTATATACATAAAAACTCAGGGTCTCGATCACTCACGCCTTTTAACTACTTTAGATGCGCTTAAAATGGTAACATCTCTATAATTTAACATGAAAAATTAACTAAAAAAATCTTGCTAAGCAAGCTGTCATCGTTGTACATTTCCACAACACTGAAGCCGCGTATTCAGGCGAGGCAAAGTGAGAAACACTAAAAAGTGAGCCACAGAAGCATTGCATAGACCTTTTTATTAATAGCAACAAAGTTACAGAATTCCATAAAGAGTGCCGTACGCTAAAGTTTCTAAACCAATGAAAAGAAACGCCGGGGCCCTACGATGGCGGAAGGCGATACTGGGTGCTGCGGTCTTGCTTGGCACGGGAAAAACACTTCGGGGCGTCTCTCAAAGAAAAATAAAATAGGCTTATGGATCAAATGGAATATTGTAAATGAAATGGAGTCTAAGACGGAAAAGAAAATGTTACTAGACGTAAAAACAAATGGAATTTAAACGAATGAAAAAGTATTTTAAAGTTAAAATTGTAATCTAAATGGGCGAAAATTTTAGAATATTAAAATATGTCATAAATATATATACAGCTGGATGCAAAATGATAGTACTAACAACACAAAAACAGAGAGTGTTTGCTATGCACATGCGCAAACCTTTGTGTTAAAATCAAATATATGATATTTCAATTAATATTTAAAAAATAGTTTACAAAACTGTATATGTACTTTTTAATCTATTTTAACCCCCTCACTGACAAGCCCGTGTTTAACGTTCGCTAAGCTCTAGGTTGAATTTTCACGGCAATATCAGGAATATTTAAAATAATATAATTCTATTTATTTAATGGATTTTTAATATATTGAACAATGATTAATACTCTCAAGGATTACATTCATATTTTTAATTACGTTTTTTTATATAATGTTGAAATAATTATATTTTTTTAGCATTTAAAACAAAATGCAGAGAAAACAACATTACAATTTTGCCCTTTAGCTAGACTGTCAGAGGGTTAAAATATGCATTATGCTAAATTTACACTGGAGCAAAACGATAGGAACGCTGTAAATATTTTGTAACTGTAGCTCGTGATTGGTGGATATTTTCGCATATCATTTAACAAAAAATTTAAAAGAAATTCTGAGCGCATTCGTTTAGTTCGCAAAACTTTTTTGATGGCGAGGAGAGGAAAGATGCTTTCTGACTTCGAAAAAGGCCATATTTTAACGTATAACAACATATAACTGTCACTTTAAAGAAGTGCTGGCAAAATAAAATATTCAAAGACTGTTAGTTTTAATTTCTTACAGAATCCAAATAGTTATGACATTGAAAAATGTACAGGAAGTTTGGGAATTTTTTCGAAACGATCCAAAGCAGTTTGATTGTTCGCGCGGCCGAAAGCAAAAGAAAGACATCATAAATTTGAAGCCCGTTAAAGACAGCATCAGTATGAACTATATGAAAATCAATTAAAGTGTCGATAATCCTTAACTGTGTAAAATCACGCTGGTGTCCGCGTTTAACATTTGGTCATAAAAAAAAAACCCGCAATTAGTTTTTAGAGAAGAATCTGAAGTAGCAAACGGATTAGTCTACAATTATCTTCTATGATGAAAAGGGAGTTTAATTTTGATGGTTTAAATGGTATTCATTCACACTAGTATGAACCTAGAACGGAAAATGATGTATCTTCCACGCATCAACTAGGTAGATGCTCCCTAATGGTTCCAGCTGCTTTTTTCTCAAGAGGTAAGCTTAGAATTGTTTCTGTAGAAGAACGACAGAATAGACATACCTATATTCAAATGTTAGAACGCCATTTGTTGAACCAGGGGTAAACAATTGCCGGCCTTAACTATATTTTTCAACTAGACAATCTCTCAATTCACTCTGCAAGAAACCCAAAGAAGTAGTTTGAAGATAATAACGTTCCTACACTTAACTGGCCTACCAATTCTCCCGTACATTAATCCAATAGAGACCGTTTGGTGCATTACAGTGTGCAATATTTATTGAACAAAAAAAGTATCAAAAGGACCAGTATAACTCAAGCAGAATTAAAATCTGCCATTTCTAAAGCATGGCGTGTTTTGTCGCCTTGGCCAAGGCCGAAACTAAAGGAGAGCAGAGGGGGCATGTGGCCCGGGCGTCAGAACAAAGGGGCGCCAAATGAAGGATTATACTTTTGGAATGAATAATTTTCTTCTGATGGGCTGATGGCTTCTATTATTATGAAACAGCCATTATAAATGCAGTGTTAGGTGAAGATGAAAGAACAGTCGTAAAAAGTTAGAACTCTGATTTTCTGGTCAGAATGGGGGGAAAAATGGCCATAATTTTTTCTTTCATCTTCACCTAACACTTCATTTATAATGGTTGTTTCATAATAATAGAAGACATAAGTCATCAGAAGAAAACAACTCGGTTAAGCAAGACTCGGATAATCGAGACTCTACTGTACATTTCATTTTTAAAATGATCTTTAGCATATTTTTTTTTTGTGTGTGTGTGTGTGTTCAGAGGGGAGTCATGACCCCCGTGACCTCCCCCTTGATCCGCCTTTGTAGATTACGTAGTTCAGTATTACATATTTTAAATTTTAAAATAAGTCGGCTATTAGAAAATTAGTAAAATTCTCTTTGTAAATATACTTTGCGAAGAGGGGGAGGGTGCGCGCCAAAATCCATGTTTGCCCCGTGTGCAAAAAGGCTGATTTATTGTTATAATTTATTATAATTTATTTTTATTTTTGCAAAAAGGCTAATTTCGGCCCTGATCTTGGCAAATTTGAAAACCTGTAAATCCTACTCCACAACGCTGCATTGAAATTATTAAACACAAAGGAAGCACAATTGGCATGTAATATTTCTATAATTTAGCAAAAATAGGCTTCGTTTTTATGATTTTGTTCCTATGTCATATACATATACAGTGAAACGGCAATTGATTATATTGTAATAATAACAATTGTTTTAAGGTATTTTCTTTATGTTTATATTTTCTTTTTAGTTTCATATAATAATTTTATATGGTTCATGTGTGAATTTACATTATTAGCCTCCGGTACGGTATGCTATTTCTTTCTCCCAGCTTATTTTGTGTATTCCAAAAAATAACGTTACCTTACAGACACCAGTCGTAAAACAAAACAGTACGATTAAATACTCTATAGCAATTTTTTAAACTTCTAAGCATCGCACAATTTCGATTTTTATACCGTCGTATTGGAAAAAAAAAAGTTCTTTTAAATGCATTTTGTTTGAAAACTGTAACTCCATTTATTTTTGAAATATTGTAACAAAATGACTGCCTTCCCTTATTTTTATAGCATATAGATGGCGCTGTTGCCACTATCGGCAAAATATCCTGAGATATTTTGCCAAACATGAAGTGATGAAGTGAAGTGAATGTATGTAATCATGATTGCGCGGGTTTTAGTAAAGTTTCGGCGTGTGTTCGAAATGTATCTCCCCTAGAGATGTTTGTATGGAAATATGTATGTTCCAAAGTTATTTTTGCGCTTTTCGCGACTTTGTATATATTTTGTGTGTAATTAATATTAAAATGTGTTTGTTTAAGTGTCGAAAGAGTTTATCAAACCCACATCGACACAAAATGACGCCCAACGTGAAAAATCTCCTTCTTCAAAAACGAAATAAAAAGAAACCGCTATACCAGGTTCAAAATATTGTCATCCGGACAATAATGACATGACAGTGGATAATTGTGTATTTGTCATCCTGACAAAGTAAGTGATTAAAAAGAATCTCCAAATTCTAAAGTTTGAGAAACCATTCTCAAATCTGTGAATGTGATAGCCTAATTTCAAGAAAAGCGTTTTCCTTCTATAGTGTATTGCCGCCGTGGCAAATGAGTAAAAAGAATCAGCTAGATTCGTAATTGTGTGAAATCGTCATTTCAAGAATAGTTTTAAAAAGAACCACTTCGGTTCTAATGTTTGCATTCTTTTTTGATAATAAATCAAGTAATTAGTGCCATCCTTATGGAATAATTATTTGTGGGGTATGCTTCAATCTTCAAAGTTCTCAAGGTGAAAGTGTGCTGTTTAAAATCATAAAATATCTTTGAGTTTGTTACATAATTGCTGTTTGTGATCGTCGAAAATTCTTTACGCAGTTTAAAATGTTTTCGGACTGATATTATTTTAGTGACCTTGATCCCAAGCGTTACTGCTCTGAACGAATTCGGTTTATTTTATGCATGCATCATTTTAATCAATTTCCTACACCCAAGAAATCTCAAACCGCCATATGAATCATCGAAAAGTTATTAGCTAAAGAAAGATAAATCTTATTTTATTTGTTTTGTTACCGGTAAAAAGTTGAATTTTTTTTTTCTGTTTATTGCTGGCCAGCTAGTGGTTTATTTATTTTTAAATGCTGTTTTATGTATGTGTTTTTTGTTTTTGTTCTTTTGAGTATTATGAAAGATTAATTTTCTGAGAAAGAGTTATATAATTTCTTTTGGTAATTTTTTTTTCTCAATGCAATATTTGAGTAAGTGAATTTTATGATTATTTGTTCTAACTGTGCACAGGGCGTAGTATATTAGAAAAGAAAAGTGATTTCAGTAATCGTCAATAATTATTTAGAATGTTGTTTATTTTAAAGAAGTAAGTAAGTACTTTATTTTGATATTTTTGTTGCTTTCATATTTATTTGTGAATGAAAATTTTTTTCACATCAAATTATCGATGGTATTTCATATACTTAAAATTTTATGATTTAAATATTTCTGACAGTTTTATACGGTAAGTTATATTAGAAAAAAAAAGTTGCATATTAACTGATTATAATATTTTGCATTAATATTTACATGAGCTCATGTTTATTTAGAGATAGATTTTAGTATGGTATTAAATTATTTTTGTATGTTTCATCAGTTGTTTATGAAAGTTTATGCATATTTACCTGTAAGGGGGAAGGTAGTTATTTTGTTATTTGATTATTTAATGGGTCAAGTATTGCATATAATTTTGTAATTTAAGCATAAATTTAACTGATTTGAGGAAAAATGGCGTTTCTTTCTAAAGGGAAAAAAATCGATTTATATAATTTGGCTACCGAATTAGAACTTCAGGTAGATGCAGATGATAAAATAGTAGTCTTGCGTGAAAAAATTATGAAGTGCGCCCTTTTTAAAGACGATGAACAATTTGTAAAAGAGGCATTGATTGCTATCGTGGAAGATAGAAAAAAACAAGAGAGCATAGAAGAACAAAATAGGAAAAAACAAGAGAGCATAGAAGAACAAAGGGTTGAGGACAAACGTATCGCAGAGGAAAGAGCTTATGAGTTAGAAAAACTTAAGCTGCAAGCTCAAAACCATACCGCGACAACTGTCCCACAAAATCAAATGGACCAGATGCGTATAGATATTAAAAACATCCTTCCACCATTTAATCCGGAAAAAGATAATATGTCGTTGTTCTTGACAATGTTTGAACGTCAAATGAAAATGTTAAATGTCTCCAAAGATTTTTGGGTCTCACAATTAGTCGCCGTACTTCCGAATGACATTGCTAAACTTATAGCAAGAGAGCCTGAAGAAATGTTCAAAAACTATGCACATATTCGTGACATTTTGTTAAAAAGATTTAAATTAACAGCGGAGAAGTTTAGGGTATTATTTAGCCGACATCAAAAAAGAGAGAATTCTACTTGGAAAGATTTTTACTTTGAAATTAGAAATTATTTTGAAGGTTGGTTATCCGAATTAGATGTTAATTCATTTGAAAAGCTCTCAGAACTAATAATCGCTGATCAGATTAAAAAAAAGTGCCCACCAGAATATAAAAATCATTATTTAGATGGTTGGGACAAACTAAATGACCCTGTCTTGTTGGCCGAAAAGCTTGACATATATGAAAATATTAGACCCCCTTTTCAAAAATCAGCAAGTAATTCAAAATCGCGTGAAACACAGAAACTTGTTTTGTCAAAAAATTCAAATGGTCAGGAATTCTGGAAAAATCAGGTAACCAAAAATGAAGCTAGCGAACATTTTGGAAATTTCAAAAATTCTTCTACCTCAAAATATACGAATTCACGCTTTGTAAACGATGATAAGCGTCCAGTTATAAGCTGCTATGGCTGTGGGAAACAAGGTTTTGTAAAAGCAAAATGTCCTAATTGTTCCCCATCTACGCAAGTAAAATCAGCAAATTTTAGTTCCCTACATCTCCAATCTTGTTATATTAATACACAGGCAACACCTATGTTGTATATAAAGATAAATGGTATTACAGGGGTAGCTTGCGCAGATACCGGAGCTACACATTCCATTGCTGGGGAAATGTTGTTCAAGCTTCTCCGTGACCAAGGAACTTCGTTCGAAGAGACCAGTGTAAACATAACGCTCGCTGATGGCATACGAAAAGAAACTAACGTTCTTCAAGCAACAATCACTGTTGAAATAGAAGGTCGTAGAACTAATACAACGATTTTTGCGTTACCCGGAGCCACCGGAAATAGAACATTGTTAGGCATAGATTTTTTGAATAAAATGGGGATTGTGTTGGATATGCGAAGCCAAAGTTGGTATTTCCAGAACAATCCAAGATATAAATTTCCTTTTGTTGATGATCCTTTCAAAACGACACCTGAAATCTCAACACCAAATGTCAAAGCTAACACAGTTATGTTAAGAGAAAATGAAGGTCAAAACCTATCTGCAATACAACGAAAGAGACTTAATGACTTGCTTGAAAATTTTTCCAATACCTTTCAACCAGGGGGAGAAGCAACACCCGTCGTCGAACATCACATAAACACTAGAGAACATCGTCCTATATCATTACCACCTTACAGATTATCACCGGCAAAGAAAGAGTTGTTGAAAACAGAAATTGATGATCTTCTTGCCAAAGGAATTATTGAGCAATGCGAATCTCCATATTCTGCACCAATCGTGCTCATTCCTAAGCCAAATGGTAGTGTACGTCTATGTGTAGACTACAGGAAGCTCAATGAGGTGACTATACCGGATACCTATCCACTCCCTCGTATGGACGATCTTCTACTTCAGGCAAAGACTGCCCAGTTCATGACCACTCTGGATCTGAATGCTGGCTACCATCAGGTGAGTGTCTATGGGCCTGATCGTGATAAAACTGCTTTTGTATGTCCTCTCGGAACATACCGCTTTCGAAGAATGCCTTTTGGACTCCGTAACGCTCCTGCAACGTTTCAGAGGACGATGGATAACTTTCGCAACGGACTCCCAGATGTAAATATTCTCTCTTACCTTGATGACCTCATTATTTTATCATCAAGTTTTGAACAACATCTATCTGATCTTGAAGCTGTTTTTCAAAGATTAGACAAATGGAAACTTTCTGCAAATCGAGAAAAATGCAACTTTGCATGTTCCAGAGTAAAGTACTTAGGACACTGGATAACTCCAAATGGCCTAGAAGTTGATCCTGGGAAAATTGATGCTATTGTGAGGATCCCGCCTCCCAAGAATATAAAACAACTGCAATCGTTTCTGCAGACATGTTCATGGTATCGCCGTTTTATACAAGATTTTGCAGAAATATCCAGACCGCTTAGTAACCTCACTAAGAAGAATGTGCAATGGCATTGGGGTGCCGATGAAGAAAATGCATTTCAAGCCTTGAAGCAATGCCTGGTTTCATCACCAATATTGAAACAGGCTGATGAAACAAAACCCTTCATCATTCGAACCGATGCAAGCAATTATGCTCTTGGAGCAGTACTTCTCCAGGGTAAAGGTGCGGAAGAGCATCCGATTGAGTACGCCAGTAGATTACTGACTCCTGCAGAACGCAACTATCACACCACGGAACGGGAAGCTCTTGCTGTTGTCTGGGCTCTTAATAAATTCAGAGGATACATTGACGGAACAGAAGTTACTGTGGCATCCGACCACCAGCCTCTCCGATGGCTCATGAGCTTAAAGTCCCCTTCTGGAAGACTTGCCAGATGGGCTTTACAGTTACAAGAATTTAATGTGAAAATAGAATACATTCCAGGTAAAGCAAACGTCATAGCTGACATGCTTTCTCGTCCTGCATGTGACCATATCAGTAAAGAAGATTGTGATATTTGCACCATAATGATTGATATCCCTGCTAAAATGCCTAGTAATCTACGTGCTGAACAGATGAAAGATGAAGAATTAAAGAAAATTATTAAAAGTTTCGAAGATGAAGAAAAAACTCTAGACTACACTAACTGGACTGAACGTGGTTATATTATGAACCAAGGAGTTTTATACAGGTATTCCCCAACTTCGGAATCTGAAGAAGCACAACTAGTAGTCCCCTCACATGAAAGGGAGAAAATTTTAAAAGAACACCATGACTCACCTACGGCTGGTCACTACGGTGCTGAAGGTACATTTAATAGAATATCCAAAAGATATTATTGGACTGGAATGCGTTCATACATTGCAGATTACGTCAAACATTGTGCTGAATGTAATAGGTATAAACCTTCTAATCAAAAACCATCCGGTTTGTTACAAACACCAGTGTATTCACAACGATTTGAAGTTCTATCAATGATCTTTTTGGCCCTTTACCAAAAAGTAAGAATGGTAAAAGATGGATATTCATAGTAGAAGACTGTGCAACAAGATGGGTTGAACTATTTGCCCTTACAGAAGCTACTGCAGCACAGTGTGCAACTACGTTGCTCGAAGAAGTTATCCTTAGATATGGTCTACCCAGACGTATAATATGTGATAACGGACCACAATTTGTTAGTAGTGTAATGCAACAACTTTGTTTTCTTTTTGGTATCAAACAAAACCCAACTCCCATATACCATCCTCAGGCAAACCCTGTGGAGAGAAAAAATAGAGATCTCAAGCCGAGATTGGCTATATTAGTAGAGAATGACCACTGTTCATGGGAAGAGAAACTTCCAACAATACGTTTTGCAATGAATACTGGTAAGTGTGACACCACTGGAGAAACAGCAGCATTTTTACAATTTGGGAGAGAATTAAGAACGACAGACGATGTTCAACACGACATTCGTGCTGTAATTTACAATGACAACTTTGTACCTGAAATTACACCATACCTCAAGAAATTTGCAAACTTCACCAAAGACATTAAGGACAAAGTTGAAGCTAAGCAAGATCAAAGAAAGAAATACGCTGACCGTAAAAGAAAAGCAGGACATTGTTTTGCCCCAGGAGACAAGGTTTGGGTTGACTTACATCCAGTAAGTAAAGCCTCTAGCAATAAAACTGCAAAGTTCATGCCTAAACGTGACGGACCATACATTATTTTAACTCCAAAATCGCCCACCACATTTGTTATAGCAAGCATGGACAATCCAAATGAACCTCTTGCTACATGTCATACTTCAGCTTTGAAACTGTGTAATGACTCTGAAATTGTGCCTATTGCACCTATTAGGAAACGTGGCAGACCACCTAAAAAATTTACTGGTTCCTCACCGGGACGCCCGCGGAACCAGAGGGGGAGGTTGTAACAAAATGACTGCCTTCCCTTATTTTTATAGCATATAGATGGCGCTGTTGCCACTATCGGCAAAATATCCTGAGATATTTTGCCAAACATGAAGTGATGAAGTGAAGTGAATGTATGTAATCATGATTGCGCGGGTTTTAGTAAAGTTTCGGCGTGTGTTCGAAATGTATCTCCCCTAGAGATGTTTGTATGGAAATATGTATGTTCCAAAGTTATTTTTGCGCTTTTCGCGACTTTGTATATATTTTGTGTGTAATTGATATTAAAATGTGTTTGTTTAAGTGTCGAAAGAGTTTATCAAACCCACATCGACACAATATTAATTTTTTGTAGTTTTTAGAGCCATTTGCTTAATATTGGCAACGGAAGTACTCCATTTCTGTAGAAAGTAAAGGAAAAATAGTTCTAAAATAGTAATTATATATTTTTGTTGCCATTTTCTCATACCAACCGAAAGAAAATGTAATTAAAATATGTGCTATTTTGAAAGAAACATAAACGAATGATTTCTGTTAAAACAATGGAGCTATTATAAACTATATTTAATTTTAAGTATCTATGAATCATTAGATAGCAGTTTTTTTTTTTTTTTTTTTTTTTTTTTTTTTTTTTTTTTTTTTTCTCGATGTTCTTGAATGACAGCATCTTTTTGCTGCATTTGTGATGTGTTATGCATGCTTTACTGTAGATGTTTAAGAGTAGATCGTAAATGTGGAATTCTTAAGCGGATGCGAATGACGTCATTTTACATAAAATAAAACGTTGTTCTTTAAGTCTTAAAATTGAAATATGTTTTGTACTGCAGTAGAGTCCCGCTTAACCGAGTTATTTTCTTCTGATGGACTTGTGGCTTCTATTATTATGAAACAGCCATTATAAATGAAGCGTTAGGTGAAGATGAAAGAGCAGCTGTAAAAAGTTAAAGCTCTGGTTTTCTAGTCAGAATGGAAAAAAAATGGCCATCATTTTTTTTCTTTTAAATGATGGCCATTTTTAACAGAAAACCAGAGTTCTAACTTTTTACAGCTGCTCTTTCATCTTCACCTAACGCTTCATTTATAATGGCTGTTTCATAATAATAGAAGCCATCAGTCCATCAGAAGAAAATGAAGTAACGGAAATGCCGGGGGCGTTTTCATTTATTTCTAAATTCTGAAAAAGCAGAATTCCTGTTCTCTAGTTATATTTTTTATTTAGTCAATTAAATGATCGTTCCTATCATTTTGTACGCCGGTGTACATTGAACATTAAATAACAATGATGACGAGAACAAGTTAAAAACTTATATTGTTCAATTTTTATTTAAATTAGAGTTTTAAACATTCTACTCAATTAAAGCAGTAAATTTTAGCTAGTTTCGATTTTTTCTTATGTTTCTCCAAGCTTAGTTTATGAGGTGGATTCCCAGAAACAATTTTTCCGCATTTTCATTCAAAATATTTTTAGTCTTATGACTGTATTTTCCCTTTTATAATACCATGTTCTAGATGCAATTTCCTACCTGGATGTTTCTCTAATTACACAGTTGAAGCTGGGGGGGGGGGGGGGGGGGCAACAGGAAAGTTTATTTTTTTATTATTATTGACAAAATTTTCAAAACGTACTATTATTTATTGATCATCAGAGTTTACAAAAAAATAATTTTCTTTAATGAGAAATTAAATTTATATTAATTAAGGCATTTTGCGAAAAGTAAAAAGTAATTTTTTTTTAATCATATCATACTTCCTATTATAAAGAGGTAAAAATTGTTTATTTGTCGGAGATAAGCTCAGGAACTACCGAACCGATTCCAAAAGTAATGGTATCAAAATGATGGTGTTCGCCCAACTTAGAACATAGGCTATATCTTATGTCGGTGCCACTATACCAAAGGGGGTGCAGGAGCAAAAAACGTTCTAAAAATGCGATTTTTGCGTTACTGAAGGGCCTAGAAATATGAAATTTGGAATATTAGTTACTTATAAGATATAAATGGTGTCTAAGAACAGTTCTTAAACAATTCGAAATTTAAAAGGGGTGAAAATGCACAAAAAGCGTTCTAAAAAACGTTCTAAAAGGTAGTATCTACATAATCTCAGGAAATACCAAACCGATTTCAAAAGTAATGGTTTCAAAATGATGGTGTTAGTCCAACTTAGAACATAGGCTATATTTTATGTCGGTGCCACTACCCCAAAGGGGGTGCAGGAACAAAAAACGTTCTAAAAATGCGATTTTTGCGTTACTGAAGGACCTAGAAATATGAAATTTGGAATATTAATTACTTATAAGATATAAATGGTGTCTAAGAACAGTTCTTAAACAATTCGAAATTTAAAAGGGGTGAAAATGCACAAAAAGCGTTTTAAAAAACGTTCTAAATGGTAGTTTCTACATAATCTCAGGAAATACCAAACCGATTTAAAAAATATTGGTGTCAAAATGATAGTGACAACGTTTGCTCCAAGATAGTCTATGTTTTATGTCGGTGCCACTACCCCAAAGGGGGTGTAGGAGCAAAAAACGTTCTAAAAATGCGATTTATGTGTTACTGATGGGCCTAGAAATATGAAATTTGAAGTATCAGCTACTTATTAGATATAAAGGATTTCTAAGAACAGTTCTTAAACAATTCAAAAATTAAAAGGGGTGAAAATGCGCGAAAAGCGTTCTAAAGAACGTTCTAAATGGTAGTTTCTACGCAATCTCAGGAAATACCAAACTGATTTCAAAAGTAATGGTTTCAAAATGATGGTGTTAGTCCAACTTAGAACATAGGCTATATTTTATGTCGGTGCCACTACCCCAAAGGGGGTGCAGGAACAAAAAACGTTCTAAAAATGCGATTTTTGCGTTACTGAAGGACCTAGAAATATGAAATTTGGAATATTAATTATAAGATATAAATGGTGTCTAAGAACAGTTCTTAAACAATTCGAAATTTAAAAGGGGTGAAAATGCACAAAAAGCGTTCTAAAAAACGTTCTAAATGGTAGTTTCTACATAATCTCAGGAAATACCAAACCGATTTAAAAAATATTGGTGTCAAAATGATAGTGACAACGTTTGCTCCATGATAGTCTATGTTTTATGTCGGTGCCACTACCCCAAAGGGGGTGTAGGAGCAAAAAACGTTCTAAAAATGCGATTTATGTGTTACTGATGGGCCTAGAAATATGAAATTTGAAGTATCAGCTTCTTATTAGATATAAATGATTTCTAAGAACAGTTCTTAAACAATTCGAAAATTAAAAGGGGTGAAAATGCGCGAAAAGCGTTCTAAAGAACGTTCTAAATAGTAGTTTCTACACAATCTCAGGAAATACCAAACCGATTTGAAAAATAATGGCGTCAAAATGACGGTGACAGTTCTTGCTCCAAGATAGACTACCTTTTATGTCTGTTTTCACTACCCCAGAGCAGAAGCAGGAGCAGGAGAAAAGCGTTCTAAAAACGTTCTAAATGCCGATTTGTCGTAAATATCTCAGGAAGAATTAATCTGATTTCAAAAGAAATAATAGGAAATTGATGCTGACAGACTCTGCTCTAACATAGATGCTATTTTAAGTCATTATCACTATCACCTAGACGTTGCAGGAGCAAAAAAGCGTTCCAAATTTCGATTTTTGCGATCGGTAGGAGCTAGCAACTTAAAATTAGGCAAGGTACATATGTATTACATATAAATGATCTTTAAGAACAGTTTCGGAAATTTAAAAAGGGGTGAAAATGTGCGAAAAGCGTTATAAAAAACGTTCTAAATTGCGATTTCTACTCAATCTCAGGAAATTCCAAAGCTGTTTCAAAAATAATTGGTGCAAATCAATGGTGACAGTCCCTGCTATAACATAGGTTATATTTTATGTTGCTGTCACTACCATCTGAAGGTTGCAAAAGCAAATCATGTTCTAATTTGCGTTTTTTGCATAACTGAAGGGTCTAACACTTTGAAGTATGGCATGGTATTTACTTACAAGATGCAACTGCTTTCTAAGAACAGTCGAAAGAAAATTTCAAATTTAAAAAGATGAAGTGAGCGAAAAGCGTTGTAAATAACAATTTTTATGTAATCATATCAAATACCAAACCGATTAAAAAAATAATGATGACAAATTGTTGGTGATAGATCCTGCTCAATCATAAGCTATATTTTATGTCTGTGCCACTACCACCAGAGGGTTGCAGTAGCTAAAAACTTTCTAAATTGCGATTTCTGTGATACTGAAAAGGCTAGAAACTTTAAATATGGCATGGTAGTTACTTATAAAATATAAATGCCCTCGAAGGACTGTCGAAAATAAATTCGAAATAAAAAGGGGCGAAGTGAAGGGGAGGTGTGAAAAGCATTCTAAAAAAGTCCTAAATTACGATTTCTACGCAGTTTCAGGGAATATAAACCAAATATAAAAGTAATAGCTGCGAATCAATGGTAGCAGTCTCTGATCCTACACAGGCTATATTTTATGCCGATTATTCTACCACCTGGGGTTCACAGGAACAACAAACGCTCTAAAAAAGGCCTTTAAAAGCTTTCTAAATTACATTTCTGTGGACTATTAGGAAATAACAAACCAATTTCAAAATTAAAGTTGGCAAATTAATGGAGACAGTTTCTATTTCAACACAGCCCTTTATGATGAGAGAGGTGGTAGAACTTGGAATTTGACATGATGGTTAATTTTAAGATGTAAGAAGATGGTTTCTAGAAAATTCAAAACTTCAAATGAATACTGAAATGAGCGTATTAACTGAGCATAAAAGTTTCAAAATATTTTCTAAATTATTATTTATTTAGTTTTATTCCGTTTTATTAATTTAAGTCTCATTTCTGCTTTATGCAGTGTAACAATGATGCTTAATCAAATTGTGTTTTATATAGTAATTGTTTTAATTATTCCTAAAAGTAATAAGTACCTTTTAATAAACTAAAATATTACCTTTTAATAAAATAAAAATTTAGTTAGTACCTTTTAATAAAAATCAGACATATAAATATCACTTGGCATATTTCAAATATTACGCGAGCAAAGCCGCGGGGTTTGCTAGTTTATTATATTTTTGTGAAATTTATTTTATGTTTGTGAAAAGTAACATTTTGTAGCGAAATATGAAATTCAGTTACTGAAATTCGAAACAAACATTTTTTAATAATAACTTCTTTAAGTCCTTCTGCTAAAGTTTTCCTATCTTGGGAACTTGTTTTCTTTCAAATTACAAATTTGTAAACCTAACAACATTAGAATAATTAATGAATAGTATGTTTTTATGGAATACAATTTTCTTAAAAGGTTTAACAAATTGGAAGTGGGGGGGATCTTGCTTTTGCTCATGGGGTGGTACCACATGCTTCCTGGCTAATATAACGAAAATTTGTATTTTGGAAATTTATAGTTTCTATTTTTCATTTATATTATCGGCTCGGTGCGGGGAAAAATAGGTTAGGTCCGGCCCGATCCGATCCTTCAGAAAAAATTAAGGTCCGGCCATGCCCCTCGCCTCGAGCCTTCGGCAAAAGAAAGGCCTGGGCCCGGCCTAAGTGCCGTGAATGAAAATAGCCCCGTGCAGACCTCTATGTGAAGCAATTAATTTTTTAGATAGCTGAACATCCGATATTGTGGGATTCGTCGTCCGAAATTATATAAAAATAAAAATTAATAATTGTAATTTAATAGATTACAACGACCAATTTATTTCGTCCACCAAATTCCGCCGCATCCTCTTCAACAACAGATCGCAAATATCAAACTTCAGACGACCAAAACCTTCATCAATAAACTCTCCAAGTTCCGTTTCGAGAAGGAAAACCGTTTACAAATCGAAAGCAGTTCCACCGAATCATCCACAGATTGTGACAAATTACCTACATTGAACTCAATTTTTTCCGGCTAGAATCGGCCGATTGTAAAACGCCGTGGCTAGTGGATTGGAGCCCCTCGAGACATGGTTTTTTACTATCAATCGATTAAACATTAGATTGTTTCCTTTTTCGCGTTCGTCTTTTATTCTGTAATCTATTTTCATGGGCTACATAATCAGTTGAAGACCTAGATTTTCATGGGCCTCTTCAACAACAGATCGCAAATATCAAACTTCAGATGACCAAAACCTTCATCGATAAACTCTCCAAGTCCCGTTTCGAGAAGGAAATCCGTTTACAAATCGAAAGCAGTTCCACCGAATCGTCCACAGATTGTGACAAATTACCTACATTGAACTCAATTTTTCCCGGCTAGAATCGGCCGATTGTAAAACGCCGTGGCTAGTGAATTGGAGCCCCTCGAGACATGGTTTTTTACTATCAATCGATTAAACATTAGATTGTTTCCTTTTTCGCGTTCGTCTTTTATTCTGTAATCTATTTTCATGGGCTACATAATCAGTTGAAGACCTCGATTTTCATGGGCTACATAATCAGTTGAAGACCTCGATTTTCATGGCCTACATAATGAGTTGAAGACCTCGATTTTTGCTTTGCAAGTCGATTTTCATTTCTGCGTCGCTCTTTGGCTTTGGATTTTTCCATGTCTGATAATTTGCCATTTTGTAACTTTTTCAATTTTTAACGATTTTATGCCTTTCGATTACCTATTCAAACAATTTCTAACGATTTTATGCCTTTCTATTCCCAATTCAAATAAAAATTCTTCTTAAAGTAAAGAACATCGTTGAATTTCGTTAAAAAAAATAAAATGCGAGCATCATTTGGCCCCATCGTCGACCGAAAACAACAACCATTTCCAAATGGCTCATAATTTGATTTTTTTTTTCATATACACACACACAAAAAAAAAAAAAAAATTATTGTAATTTTACAAGTTATGTTTTATAAGAAAAGTATTAAAATAGTAAAGTATATGGTAGTTATATGGAAAAAAATTGAATCTAATCTTTATCAAGTAATAATAATGTGTGTTTTGTCCTAGTATGTTACTTGAAAACTTAAAATTAAATTAAAATCATTACAAATTAAATCTGGTGTTGAAAATCAGGGATTAGGGAAGCAGACATCAAAACAGATCCTCTGTGTTCATATTCAGCATCGGTTTTACTTACTGCGATCATATATTTCGAAAATTGATTTAATTTAATTTTTCATTATATCAAAATAATGGTTTAAAAAAATCGACATTTTTATAAAAAATGTGTCGGGTTATTTCGATTGGATTTTTGCTTCTGTCGGACAGTGAACTGCGTCGAAATAAATTGTATGGGTTAGACCTGGAACAAACTTTGAGCTTTTTTTAACCATTTGGAAATTGCTGTTGTTTTCGGTCGAGGATGGGGCCGAATGATGCTCGTATTTTATTTTTTTTAACGAAATTCAACGATATTCTTTACTTATAGAAGAATTTTTATTTGAATAGGTAATAGAAAGGCATAAAATCGTTAAATATTGTTTGAATAGGTAATCGAAAGGCATAAAATCGTTAAAAATTGAAAAAGTTACAAAATGGGTAGGCGCAAATTATCAGATATGGAAAAATCCAAAGCCCAAGAGCGACGCCGAAATGAAAATCGTCTTGCAAAGCAAAAGTTGAGGTATTCAACTCATTATGTAGCCGATGAAAATCGAGGTCTTCAACTGATTATGTAGCCCATGAAAATCGAGGTCTTCAACTGATTATGTAGCCCATGAAAATCGAGGTGTTCAACTGATTATGTAGCCCATGAAAATCGATTACAGAATAAAAGACGAACGCGAAAAAGAAAACAATCTAATGTTTAATCGATTGATAGTAAAAGGCCATGTCTTGAGGGGCTCCAATCCACTAGCCACGGTATTTTACAATCAGCCGATTCTAGCCTGGAAAAATTGAGTTCAATGTAGGTAATTTGTCGCAATCTGTGGATGATTCGGTGGAACTGCTTTCGATTTGTAAACTGTTTTTCTTCTCGAAACGGGACTTGGAGAGTTTATCGATGAAGGTTTTGGTCGTCTGAAGTTTAATCTTTGCGATCTGTTGTTGAAGAGGATGCGACGGAATTTGGTGGACGAAATAAATGCCAAATGGTCGTTGTAATCTGTTAAATTACAATTATTTTTTTTTCATTTTTTTCATTTGAGCTGAAAATGGTGGCCGATGTAAAGATAAATAAGTGTAATAGTTAACGCAAAACGTAGTAATTGTTATTATTATTATTATTATTATTGTAAATATTTTGTAGAGATAGGAATTATTGAAGCCTCGTTAAAAGGAATGCTAACTTCTTTGCTATTTTGGAAGCAAATACAGCTAAGTTTGGTAAAGGAGCCGTTCCTTTTTTTTTTTTTTCTTTTGTAAAATTTTGCTGTGACAGAAAAGTTAATTTTTCTCTGGTAAAGTATACTTTGCATATGGCGACAAATTTACTCAGTTACAGCGTAATGACATTTATAGCAAAGATGCATGAATTTCAACTAGAAATTGCATTTCAAATCATTTTTCAACCATCATTTTTCAATATTATCAATATATGACTTTTGAAACTTTTTTCGCTAAATGCCATAAAAAGAAATTTCTTAATTTCTCTTTCACTATCTGTCTCTGTTTTGCTGGAAACGCAGCATAGAAGAACGCTAGATTGGCCGATACAGCGTTGGACGAGACAGGTTGCGCGAAACCACAAGCGTCTAAATAGCCGGTCGTCTGACAATAGCCTAAAATACAGTACAAACGATTTTTCCCCATTGACCATAATTTAACGGAATTCTTTTGAGAATTTTTAAATTCTCAAAATATTTTGTAAATTAACTACTAATGTTACACACTTTATATTCAGTATCAAAAATGCCATGGTAATAAACATCATTAACATACCGGGTGTCCCAAAAAGGACTGACTGATTTTAAAATTCAATAACTTGTAAACGGTGACAGATATTAAAAAAATTCTTGCAGGAGGGTTATGCATAAGGTCAAAAGTTTTATTACAGTGATTTTCAATTTTAGTTCGATTTACAAACAATAGATGGCGCTGTAAGCAATAGTCGCTAAATACAGGCTCGATTTTTGGTCCTTTATCTTGTTCCATGCAGAAAAAGGAGATGGAAATGTATTATCCGGGCCACGAAGTACCAAAAATCGAGCCTGAATTTAGCGACTATTGCTTACAGCGCCATCTATTGTTTGTAAATCGAACTAAAATTGAAAATCACTGTAATAAAACTTTTGACCTTATGCATAACCCTCCTGCAAGAATTTTTTAAATATCTGTCACCGTTTGCAAGTTATTGAATTTTAAAATCAGTCAGTCCTTTTTGGGACACCCGGTAGATCAATTGCATGGAAATCAGAGTGCATTTACGAGAGTTAGAACGTGGACAGACAGGCGGATAGACAGACGAAATTCATGAACACTTTTCATCTATGTTGGAAAGTGTTAAAAAGTGAGTCAGAAAGTTTCGCGCTATTGAGCGGGAGAAAAATATTGTTTTGAGAACTACCTTATTGTTATGAGTGGTAATTGAAGAGCTAAGTGGAAGGACATGTTAAGCAACAAAAATTACATTTGAAGAAATTTGAAGTGAAAGTTTTTGCTGTAAATTTTAATGATTTATTTTCTGTTTGATAGCATGTGTTTAAAATATTAACAGGTTTGGTACTAAACTCTCTCAGAATATCTAATTCTCAAATATTAAAAATTATTAATATTATTGACATTATTAAATATTAAAATATTAAATATTAATGAATAATGTCTTAAATCTTCAAGACTAAATAGAATCTCAGTATTTTAGCTCCACCACGTTATAGGATACCTCATAACGCTTTCATCCAAAAGATAATTTTTTTTTTTTTTTTTAGAAAATGTAGAATAACATGTTCATCCACTCAGCTCTTCAATTATGCTCGGATTAGAGTGGAACACCTTGTATTTTTGAGAGGAACGATGGATTATGACCCTGATTTCCTGTTCAAAATTTGTTTGTTTTAGTCTTGTGCACTACAACCTCTCAAAACGCGTCCAATATGTTTTGAATCATCCTGTATAAAGGGGTTAATAAATCGCTATATTTATCAACGGAATACATTTCTCTTATGAGATTAATTCACTTCGCCGCAGGAGATTCGTGTTGGAGAAATCTATGAACAAGGATACGAGGTTGACGTCAGAGGGGTTACCCGATTCACAGTGAAATCAAGAAGTTAGCACACGGTGGACGCCCTCACGGAAGTTTTGAAGGAAAGTCGGACAGAAAGAAAAACATTTGCAAGAGTCCTGGATTTGAATTAGCATCTTATAGGAGGGTGAAAAAGGTCTATGAAATGAAGGAAGTATGAAGGAAGAATATGATACCGTAATGAAATAACGCTTTGTCTCTACTAAAAGACATTTTTGAGCTTTTTCTTTTTTAAACGGCATTATTAGAATACACTTTCCTCCACTTTCAGCAATTATATGCAATTCGTTTCTCATGTATTTGTTTCAGGGATGAATCACCATTCAGTTATTACTTTTAAGGGATTTAACAAGATTTACTAGCATCTCAGTAATTAATAGACATATGGTGTAAGAGTGTTTCCAAGCAAATTTGTTCTTATTGTCAAAGAAATATTTTACAAAGAACTGGATTCGCTTTTGAATAAGTTGTATCATCAGTATGTGTTCCAGCTATAGAGAAGACCTGATTTATGACAAGGACGATGGGTCATTGGTCCTAAGTTCAAGTCTTAAGAGCCTACACTAGTCAACATACAACATTCGCAAGTTAATTTTAAATCACTGGAAGTGTTCATCACAAATTTCTTTTTTTTTATTTCAATATTTTTAGATAATTTTAACTTATAGCATTTAAAGCCGCAAAAAAATTTAAATTTTGTAATTTTTCCAAAAACCTTTTTCTTGGTTCATATTCCAAAATAAATAGTTTCCTCTTTTTAAACCTTTTGCAATTGGAAGTATAAATATTAGAATAACGGTCTATTGAGCAACAACAATGTGAAATAAATATCCTGTACCTAACAAAACAAATTATATCATTTCATCTAATTTTAATCATTTTAAAGTTTCATGCTATGCGTTTAAACTCCACAAGAATTGAATTGCATAATATTTAAGGCGGATTTGACAGCAGACTTGCACGTGAGAGTTGTGGGCAGGTTATTTTTAGCATACGGAAATGGAAAAATCAAAGTTTGAATATTTGTGGGTGTTTTCTACGGAAGCTCGTTTATGGGTTACCTATCTTACCCACACTTGCTGTTGATGTCCGTCTAATAATTTTCACCTTTTTCTTTCTTCTTCTTTTTTTTGTTGTTAGCTTTTAGAAGCGAAATTACCATATTTTTGCATCTATTTCTACTCTGAATGATATTCGAGTTCTAATTCGAGTAGAATCGTAACATTTCCTTAAATGACAGTGGCAGTGGGCAGCACTCTCTTCCATTCATGAGATTGAAAAAAATGTTTAAGGTACTGTAAAACAATTCTCCGGATTTTTAAGTCAATTTTGGGGAAATTAAAGTCAGAAATACTTTTAAATAGTTAGAGAAATCAATATCCATTTTATATGCACATTTTATTTTCATTCATTTATTTATTTGTACTAAAATTAACTAACAGCATATTCGTAAAATATTTTTGTTTCTGTTTCAATATCGAAAGAACTCATTGCCAGGGCGCAGGTTAGGGGGACGACCCCTCATCCATGGAATTTTATTTTCCAGACTGTATAAGTCATGATAGGATTTAAACTCAAAAGAAAAAAAAAATCAGAAATGCACAAAAGCTACAATGACTAGTCAGATTTGAATAATATAGAAACATTACCATCAAATAAACACTTTAGCTCAGAAATTAATGAAATTTGCGAAATCCATGCTGCTACAACATTCACAGTGTGAGATACATTTATTATTAATTTGTACTTTGACTAATTTAAGAAATATCTGCCAATTGCTTCTCAGATGTACCCACAACAAGATCAATAGAAATTTTTGCTGCCCTCAAAGAGAACTTGTCCCCCCCCCCCACAAGAAAATTCTAAACTGTCATCCCTACTCCTATCTTAGCACATAAATTACATTTGCTGCAAAAGTAATTCTATAGAGATTTGGGAATAATGAATATAATACATCAGCAGACCTAGATGAAGACATTGATGGCTTAGAGACTTTAGCAACAATATTTAGCGTCGAATAACTATTTGAAGAAGTATAAAAAAAAAAATCAATGATCTCTTGAAGCCCAGTTATCAGCAATATTCTAAACTACCTGTAATGAAGAAAAGATGATCTCACTGCCAAAAGTTAAGGACACAGAGGTAAAATGCTGCTTCGATTGACAAGAAATGCGGCAGGAAAATAGCAAATATGTTTATACATGAAACAAAACAAGGAATTATATACAAAGATGAAAACAATATTGAATTTTCATAAGTTATAAGATGAAGTCATATTGGGATCTTTAACAAAAACATGTTCAAAGCCAAAACAAACAAACAAAACCAACAATAATAAGGTATGTGAGCATCCCTCACATGCATACAAAGTTTACAGCGTTTAACCATGCTTTTAATCATGCGTTTAAGCAACGTAGCGCCAAATAATCGCCATTCCTCCTGTACAGCAGTTTGCAACTCTGTGAGAGTTGCTGGGCGTGGTGACATGTAGACACAGCACAGACGAAGGCATCCCAAAGATTTTCAATGGGTTAAGATCGGGCGAGTACGCCGGCTACTCTATACACGCAACCCCCTCACTCTCCAGGTAGTCTTAGATGAGTACAAACGCTATGGGGACGCACATTATCATCCATTAAAACGGAAGCAGGACCAACTGCTGCAGCGTACTATCTCAAAGTGAGGTCTAGAACTTCATCCCGATACCGGACAGCCGTCATAGAACACCGTCTAAAGATGTGAAGGTCGATGCGATATCCCAACGAAATCCCTACCCACCATGATACTTCCATCTCGGATTGCGTCATGTCTGGTTATGTTTTGGGGCCGATTGCGTGTGTCTACTTCTCTCTAGACCTTTACACCCTTGTAATCTGGCTGCAAGGCAAATCTCTACTCATCCGTGAACATAACGTTGCCCCAATCAGACACAGTCCAATTGATATGTTGCCGATACCATTTTAATTGAGCCCCTTGGATTGGACGGATACAGGAACACAAATTCTGGGTACCCGGCTGTACAGTACATTCATATGTAGACTTCGGCGCACAGTAGTGGCAGATATCGTCTTACCAAAGGACGCTGCAACTATAGATGTCACACGTGGGTAGGTCGCTCTTTGATACCGCTTGGCTACAACAGCAATATAGCGATCATCCGCAGGGGTCGTCCGGCATCTATTTGTCTAGTTAGGAATTGTTTCCATAATCTTGAAATTACGGAATGATGAACACCGAAGAAAAGAGCAACATCTGTTATTCATTGTCCCGCTTCAATTCATCCGATGGCACGCTAACGCTCAGAACACTTTTTATCAGCCACTTACATGGAACTTTTGTAACCCTTCACAATGCTGGCTTCTTATACGACCAACTTTTGACCATATTTCTCGACATGAAACCGTGATTGGCTGTTACATAACATTTTTGCATATTTTCATCCAACTCCGCAGCGAATTGCGGTATATTCAATTCATATTGACTTGCGGAAATTAATATTTTCCCCTGCGTTCCTAACTTTTCGCTGTGTGTGTATTTTCTTGTTCAAAGCAAGGATATAAACGGGATTTCTCATCTGTGATTGATCTGGTATTGCGGCATCAAGCCGTTTTTTGCACTATCAGAGACTTATTAAGTAATATCTTGCATTCTTCATAGAATAGAGATGTTGCTACGTAAATGTCTGCAAGTTTAGAAACTTAAATTTGAGCTTGCGATTTTTTGTATTTTGTTTTATGTGCATTTTATGCTAAAATATTGTATGGTTTGTGATGAAAATTATCGAATATTTATTAAATAAAGCGTGTTTTTTGAACAGGGACCGATTTTTTAATTTAAAAATCTGAGCCTACGATTCTTTGCGTTTTGCTTTATATGTATTTTATGCCAAAAATTGTGATTAGTGACTATAATTATCGAATATTTATTAAATAAAGCGCATTTTTTGAACAGGGGCCGATTTGTTTACATTATTTAGAAACAATCATACCCAGGGGGCTAATGTGAGACAGTGTATGGAGGCAATATAAGACAGTGTATGGGTAATATGAGACAGTGTAAGGGACTAATATGCGATAATCGATAATGTATGGAGCTAATATGAGTTAGTATATGGGTAGTGTGAGACATTGTATGGATTATATGAGACAGTACTTAGAGCTGTAATAATTTATCATATAATTTATCATATACTATTTATCATATAGCTTGAAATATCCACCACAAGTAAAAACAATATTTATTAAATAAAGCGTGTTTTTTGAGACAGTATAGACAGTATGAGAGGATTATATGAGACAGTACTTGGAGCTGTAATAATTTATCATATACTATTTATCATACAGCTTGAAATATCCACCACAAATAAAAACAATATGTGTTAATTTTTTACTGTATTTTTGTTTTCATATGCCAGTTATGCATTTCTTTTCAAAGATCTATAGAATATTCTTCTGTGTCTGTTAGAGATTTTTAATAGAATGATATGAAATGCTAGATAGTTGATTTTACAACTTAATTTTGCACCTGAAACTAAAAGTGACATTGAAGGTAGCCTTGTGTATTTTTTTTCATTAAAAAAGATGCACAATTAAAAATCTAAAGGAAGCAAGAGGGTTCATCCACAAAATCTTTTAGATGAAGCAAAAAGAGGAATATTGAATGGCAAATCATTACACTAAGTAGGAAATTTGGAGCAAGTACTTGATAATTGCTGAAAGATAGTAGTATAGTATTTCTACCTTACCTGATTATGAAATCATTGACCTGCCAGGTAACTGTCGGTGAATTCGCGACTTACGAATTTTGCAACTTGCAATTATTTTATGGAAAAAAAAAGTTTATTGATAAAAGCTACCATTTATATACCGGGTGTCCTAGAAAGGACTGACTTATTTTAAAATTCAATAACTCACAAACGGTGACAGATATTTAAAAAATTCTTGCAGGAGGCATCATGATGTGGGCATAGAGAGAGATGGACAATTATAAAAATAGACTTTCTGAACAGTAGAAAATTGCATAGATAATTAAACTTGGTTGGTGGCGCTGGTGTTTCTAAACATCATTTAAAGTCATCAATCACTGTCATATATTAACTGATCTTCCTGGCTTTTAGCATAGAAGTAGGCGGTAGTATAGATTGGGCTACTTTACCCAGTCACTACAGTTTGCCGCCATACTAGGTACTTATCTATAATCTACTATTTACAGCATTTAAATATCTTATGGCTAGTGTCACGGGACATAGAGAGAAGAGCAACTATCAAAATGTTGTAAATATCGGACCTTAAAAAAAGAGCATTTCGATATTAATTATCTTAAAGTTTTCTTTTTTAATCATTGAAGACATATGCCATGTAATTAGTACAGCAGATTCACCTTCCAATTATTTTTACATTTAAGAAACATTTATCTTCATGTATATAAATGGTAGCTTTTTTCAAAAACCTTTTTTTAACAACAAAAAATTGAAAGTTGTAATATTTGCAAGTCGCGAATCTACCGCCAGCTATCTGACAGGTCAATGATTTCATAATCATGTAAGGTAAAAATAAATACTATTCTACTAACTTTCAGCTTTTATCAAGAACCTGCTCCAAATTACCTGCCAGCTTTCTGGCTATTACGTCGTTTAGCGAAATCATAAGATTAATCGATCGTTTTTGTGCATAAAATGTGAATCTATACCAATGTAAACCAGTTAAAAATCTGCATTTCTTATCGTATCTCCTGCGAGCGAAGAGTTGGTCAATTTTTCCTAGTTCTTTTAAGATGTTACTTTTTCAGATAAGAAATAACAATGCTGCTGCAAAGAAAAAAAAGGGGGGGGGGGATAGATGCTACTTCAAAAGTGATTACAAGTGAAGAAAGGATAGCCACCGAAGAATTAAAGCTAAAAAAAGAGGAAAATAAATTCAAAGCAAAAGAGCTTAAATCCCTGTACAAGCGCAGTAATAATAGTCCAAGAGCTGCTAAACATTTTAGGGAAGGTATTTGAGGCACCCTGAAAATTTGTGTAACACTTCTTTTGTAATGCCTGAATACAAAATCGAATGTCTGGCTGAAGGATCGTGGCCCAAAACCTGTGCCAGACAAAAACTGGCACTTGACACGTGTCTGGCGCAGTTTTTGTGCCGACTAAAGTGTCTATCCTTTTCAAAATATTTTTTTCTAAGCATAAATATTATTGTGCCTCAATCTCAGCGTGCCTCAAATACCTTTTTTGGGTAGTCAAAAAATGGCACTTGACACGTGTCTGGCACAGGTTTTGGGCCGACTAAAGTGTCTGTCACTTTCAAAATATTTTTTTCTAAGTATAAATATTATTCTGTTTCAATCTCAGCGTGCCTCAAATACTTTTTTTGGGTAGTGTCAAAAAATGGCACTTGACACGTGTCTGGCACAGGTTTTGGGCCACGATCCTTCAGCCAGACATTCGATTTTGTATTCAGGCATTACAAAAGAAGTGCTGCACAAATTTTCAGGGTGCCTCAAATACCTACTCAAAAATGTTCAACAGCTCTCCTACTATAAACGAAAAAGCCAAATAAGGGAAGTAAAAAAAAAAAAAAAAAAAAAAAAAAATCAGAAGAGAGTAAAACCAAATTATGATGTTATATGAGCAAAAGAGATATTAATGTTGAAAACTATACAGGAGAAATTTATGATTCAGAGGATTACACAAGGAGAAATGATTATCCAAATAGCAGGTGAGATACCGATAGACTAAAGTGAAAAAGAAAGAGTTATAAAAGTACAAAAGCCTAATTAACCCGTTATATACTGACAGTACTTATAAGTACCACTCACTTTAAACTTTCATCCCATAGTGAATATTACTAATATTCTAATGGTACTTTGCAAAAACCCTCTTTTAACTCCACTTTATTCGGATACATGGCAGCAGTAGTTCTAGGTTTGTTATTTTAGCGAGGAAGGAGCCTATCTTTGAAACAGTCGATGTGTTTTGTGCCTACATTTTGTACAGATTGTCTTTTTATTGCTGCAAACACAGTAAATGATATAAGATAAGTGTTGGAATTTTTTTATGTGTTTATTATGATCTTAGAATACAATTTGACTAGCTATTTTAGGTGAACGGTGTATGTATTTGATTTAACAGTTGAATTAGTCGGTGGTACTTATAAGAGCCGAGTGTTATGTAGCCATGTTAAAGTGCTGAAATAAATGAGTGGCACCGGAATTTGGCACAACATTTATTTGTAAATAAGAAAAAGGCTATATTTCACATACTTATTAAATCGAATACATTTTACCACAATTCTGGTGCCATTTGAATTACCTTGTGGTTTTTCTGTTACGATAATGTTTCAGTCATAGTGTACTGACGGTACTTTAAAGTGCCACTTTAATTAATTACTTCTAAGCAATTAAATTTCTAACGGGTGAGTATTTTTTTATATAATAAAACACACATATATCGTATCGATAAATTTATCGTAGATCGATGTAATAGTAAAATCTATTCATCGTTGTCCGGTCATCCAAGGCTGTCGTATAGATGGCTGGTGACTTCCCCAACATCGTTTATTCGTGAGAAATTGCAGACTCAGGCATCTGCCGGAGTAGCTCAGTGGTTAGAGCAGCAGTCTTGTATACTGTGGTCCAAGGTTCGATTCCTGGCTCTGGCTAATGTTTCACTCCAGTTGGGTTATTGTATTTATTGTATGTATGTCTGTATAATATTTATATATACCTTTAATTTTTTTTATGTTTATCCTTTAATTTTCATTGTAGTAACTGAAAAAAATTGCAGTAGATCATAATGCAGTAGATAAAGTGTTAAAAGAAAAAGAATCAAAAGAAATTGCTCAAAGGAGACAGCGGAGACATCGAATAATTACTTTCTCTGCATAGTAGTGTGAAGAATCGTTGACAGATTTAATTACAAATGCCACATGGGAAGAAATTGATCCAACTGTCGACGACGCACCAACAGTGGCACCAACTTATACGCGCCCGTGGGGCCTGAGCCCACCCAATAATTTGCTCTTCCAGCCCACCCAATTTTCATTATTCTATTTCCGTGCTTGCTTATTTTTCAATCGCTGAAAAGAAATTATTTCGTTGGCGTTCACAAAACTATTTTGTTTAAAAATACGGCAAAAATAGCAATAACAGACACATGGGGAAAAAATGGCCTTTTTTGCCATTTTTTCCCCATTCTGATCAGAAAATCAGAGTTCTAACATTTTACGGCTGCTCTTTCATCTTCACCTAACACTTCATTTATAATGGCTGTTTCATAATAATGGAATCCACCAGCCCATTAGTTCATTCGTCATATCAGTCAATTCGAGTGAAAAAAAAAACTATTTAATACTTTGAGCAGAAAGAAGA
Organism: Maratus speciosus; assembly: GCA_963932465.1. NCBI lineage: Eukaryota > Metazoa > Arthropoda > Arachnida > Araneae > Salticidae > Maratus > Maratus speciosus. The sequence goes on along the minus strand of OZ010786.1, from coordinate 87,630,700 downwards.
GGCTACACCTGCAATTTTCATGACACTAATAGAATCCCATAGCTTCCAATTTGTACGTTTTTTTTACCTCTAAAATTTAATACAAATTTTGTTCATATTTAATCGTTGACAATTGTTAGATTTTGGCGATTGAATTAGGCAAAATTTACTGGTAAGTTTTAGTGGTAAGGAAAAATCTTAGAAATTGGTAGCTATGCATTAACGTAATACTGCCGCCAAACAAAAAAAAAAAAGAGAAAAGAAAAGAAAACTGCAGCAAAATTGACATTTAACAAACAAAATATTGTCAAGGGTTTTTTCAAATAAACAATTTCATTCCCCGTTTTTCTAAAAATTAACGCAAAGAACGTACATCAAAGAAATGTAACTAGTACCATAAAAATGAATGAATTAAGTGAAAAATTTATATTTTATCTCCTTAATTGGTGATGGTTTGTGTAAATCCGGTTTATCCGAGTGTTTTGCTTATTCGAGGTGAGCTTGGTCCATGAGACTCTACTGTAATACAGTGCAAACATTAGACCCGGGGAAACTTTGTTGCAGGCTTCTAATTTTCTTAGTGCTTACAACCGCTTAAAAATAATCATATCTCACTTTAGCTCCATAGCCGTTTCATATTACCCTCTTTCGTGGGGATAATATGAGACAGGTTTTAATATTTTTTCATTTATTTATATGACATTGTGAAAATTTCAAAGAGATGGAGGACAAAGGATATATATATATTAACTATTCAAATAGATCTAATGAAAAGAAAAAGAAAAGAAATGAGTCTTCTTATGAGTCTTTTTACCACTAAATATCAATAATTTTTCTTGATTATTTCACATAGGCTACGAAAACATTATTTTTTTAACTCTTAAAAATGTCAAAGAGTTTGGACGATCACGACAGTTTTTCTTTTTAAATATTTAACCCCTTGAGGGGCGGCGGTATATGTTATATACCACCTACGATTAATGAAGCTTTACACCAGAAAAATTTTATTAAATTTTACTTTTCTAACTGTGGTGGAAAAAAGCCGTAAAATTGCGTTTACTTATTTTGAAATAGAATGTTTTCAAAGATTCCGGTGTGAGTTCAACATTACAGGAACACAATCACTTGCCCCTCAAGGGTTTAAAATACCGGACGACCCCGCCCCTTTATCCTTTTCCCCGGCATATTACAAAATTTTGCATCGACTCGAAAAACCAAATACGCAAAAAAGAAAATACCAAAAAGCATATATGGATCATTCTCTGAAAAGTGACTGTTTAAAAAAAAAATTGCGTCCCAATAAAATTGCCTCAATTATCTCAAATTTTAGCCTACAAGTACCTTATTGCTATATTTATCAAAAAATAATATGAACCAAACTGTGCCTGATAGATCTTCTGAGATTTTAATTTCAAAGAACTTCCATTGCTAAAATGTTCAAATAAATGATTAGCACCGGAATTTAAGAACAAATTTATTTGTAAATAAGAAAAAGGCTATATTTCGCATGCATGTTAAATAGAAAAAAGTTTATAAAAAGTCTGGTGCCATTGTGGCGCTTGGGAATTAAAATTAAGTGGTTTCATAAACATACCACCGCCCTTGAAAGGGTTAAAAAAGAAAAACAAATTATAATTAGAAGTCATACTATCAATAAATATATTTTTTTTTTTTTTACTCATGTCAATTTATGTCAATTGAAAAAATAAAGTTAAAGCATGATTTAGCAGAGTTAATGTTTATATGAATTAGTACAAATTATTTTTTTTAACTTCTCCCTGTAAAATAATAAAAATTAAAAATGTATAATCTTTACTTACGCTAATTAAAAGTCTTATGAGTTTTTTAATGTGTATTTTATTGCATTAGATTTTCTTATTTTACTGTTTGGTACAGATATAAATGGATATAGATCATTCCCTCATATATTAAAATTATGAGGGAATGATTGTGAGGGAATGATGAATTACTTCTGAAAACCATTTTATACAAAAATGTTTAGTCTAATGCATATTTTCAGTTACCAAATATCTTTTGAAACACATTTCTAATAATATAACAACATAAAAAAGACATTTCATTAGTTTTTATAAATTTATAATAGATGGGGGAATGATGGATAATAAAAATACTTACTTTGATCTAGTATTTGAAAGCCATGTGCTAGAGCTATTGAGGAATGTTTTTAAGAAAACAGCAAGATAGCTGCTTCACATTACTCATGTACAAACTGTCCTAGACATATATAAAGCATGTGCTGCTTTCTACTAAGTAAATAGGGGCAAATTTATAGTTATGTGAGGGAATGATGACAAATACTAGTAGTCCGCGAGCCAGTAACAGATTTTGATTACTAAGTTCCTCTCGGCCGATAATTTGTAAAATGCTTCAGAGAGTTGTATCATGAAGCTCCTTGAACGTCAGCTGCGGTTCCGTGGGTGGGTTGAGTAGCGGTAGCCTCTCAAACACGTTAAAAAAAAAAAATCATTTCCTCCCGGTTGAAAATTTGTCAAATTATAGCTAACTCAATATCTTGAAGAAAAAAAAAAGTCAGCTGATTATAAAGTGGTGGTTAATACGTCAGCTGGTCACACGAACATGGCAAAAATGTACAGGGTGCAAAGGAAAGTCCCTTTAGCCTGAAAATACTTGCGAACGGAAAGAGCTACAGCTATGGAAGTGAGGTAACGGTATAGTAAAGTGACTACGCCCGATTTAATGCAAACGACGGCAGTGCCTCCTCGTGGCGAATTTTGGAAGATAGCTATTGAAAATCGTAAACGAAAAGAAATAGAGCAAAATTTGCAGTTAGAAAGTTTTAGAGCATCAATTAATTAGTACGAAACGACATTTGGTTTACATGGATAAGATAAATCTTCGCCCGTATACCCAAAAATGTCCGAAATCGATTCACTCTATTTTGTGTAAAAGTTTGAATAGAATAACCAGAAGTATGAAGAAATACGCACAATTTATGGTATAAATACGTGCTTATCTCAATACATTTTGATAACATCACACACACACACAAAAAAAAGACAAACTGTCTCACAGTGATAAAAAGTTAATATTCAGTATGTTCGAAAAGTTTGCCATTGCTCACGATACACGTTTGTATTCGTGACAGTAATTCTACATGCCACATTTCTCAGCATGGAACGTCTATTGCTAGCTTCTTCAATACGACGACATAGATTTAACCCTTTAAAGGGCGGTGGCTAGACGGTCTGGCCACCTAATTTTAATTCCAAACTGACAAATGTCAGCAAGAATATTTTAATAAAATTTTGCTTTTGTAATGAAGCTGAAAATTAACGGGTTTTTTTTCTAAGAAATTCGTTTGAATATTCTGGTGTCAGTAAATTACTTCATCAGTTTACGAACAGAATTCTTCTGTCCCTGAAAGAGCTAATCTAAAACTTTAAAGGCATTGGAAATTAAATTTTTACAGACAATTAAATTTTTACAGCACAGTATAACGTCACAATCTGAAATTGTGCACTGCTACATTTATTTAATGTGAATATGCAAAGTAGAATCGTCGCTCATCGATTTCGGACATTTTTGTGTATATAGGCGACGATTTATCTTATCCTCGTGAACCAAATGTCGTTTCGTACTAATTAATTGATGCTCTAAAACTTTCTAATTGAAAATTTTGCTCTATTTCTTTTCGTTTACAGTTTTCAATAGCTATCTTCCAAATTTCGACCCTAGGAGGCGCTGCCATCGTTTGCATTAAATCGGGCGTAGTCACTTTACTATATCGTTATCTCACTTCCATAGCTGTAGCTCTTTCCGTTCGCAAGTATTTTCAGGTTACTATTTCAGGGACTTTCATTTGCACCCTCTATATTTTTTTCATGTTCGTGTGACCAGCTGACGTATTAACCACTACTTTATAATCAGCTGACTTTTTTTTTTTTTTTTTTTTTTTTTTTTCAAGATATTGGGTTAGCTATAATTTGACAAATTTTCAACCGGGAGGAAATGACTGAATTTTTTTTTTTTTTTTTTTTTTTACGTGTTTGAGAGGCTACCGCTGCTCAACCCACCCACGAAACCGCAGCTGACGTTCACGGAGCTTCATGATACAACTCTCTGAAGCATTTTACAAATTATCGGCCGAGAGGAAATAACGGACGAAATTTGCACCTGGCTCGAGGTTTATAAGGACATCATTAAAAAGTGCCCTAATTTTTTCATTATATAAAATATAAGTATAATTAAATGGCTAAATATTTATTTAAGTATGTTTAATGGATTGGGAAAAAATAATTATAAACATACGTGCTCCAATGGCAGAGAAAGCATTTTCTTTCCTACATATGTGAATGGGGACATAGTGAGAGAATGCTATTTGCATTAAAAAATACATTTAATTTATCATATTTCAATTTCAATACGCAAATAATTACAGTTTATATGTATAACTGATTAATATTGATAGTTTAAATCACTTTATCTTTTGTAATTTAAAAAATATATCTTCAAGACCACCGGGACATAAAATTGCCATTTTTCAGAGAATGACTCATATACTTTCAATTCTCTATGCAACACTGCAAATCATTTCAGTAAATACGAAAATCAAGCCTTTGAAAAAAATTCATTCCCTGAAGTTACTTTTCGTTTTTTCCGCGCATTTTGCAGCAGGATTAACATTAGGCACATTTTCAGAATAAAAAAAAATATATATATTCAATTCACATATCTAAATTTTTAAGCATTTGGCCAATTATAGGTTGTGAAATTTACATATTTTTGTGAAAAATAACACTTTATAACGAAAGGTGAAGTCCTGTTACTCAAATGAAAAGTGACCCCTAAAAATGAATATTTTTTTCGATTTTTTTTTTCACTTAAAAATATAAATTCAGTTAAAATCGAATTAAAGATACAAAATCATACAAATTTAAGGTTAATTTAAGGTTATCATCACTGGCCCGGGCAACGCCGAGCGGGTTAGCAAGTAAACAGATAACGGAACAAAATTTATCAATATAAATTGATCCAGATTGATTCTACTGATAATAATTTTCTAAGCAATAGCCTAATCAAAAGCAGGTAGGTATAAGTTTCGCTATTTTTTATTGTATAATAAGTTTTGTTAAATTTCACTATACTATTTTGTGAACGCAATTTAAAAACACTCGTCTTTCTTTTATCTTTTTAAATTTTTAAGTTAAACTCTTAAGTTATTTCATGTGAATAACTGTGCTTATACTTTCATATTCTTTTTATAGTCCAGTAAAATTAGACTAAAAAAGGCGTCTGCCTGGAAAGTTTTGGAGAAGTTTTTTCCTGTTTCTTCCTTTATGTTTTTTCGGGGTGCTGAACAAGATTTTAAACTTTACCACCTCGTATCTGGTCTGCTTAAAAAGTTATAAGTGAAAAACCATGAAAAAAAATTGTTTTTTTTTCGGTTTTTCCATTGTAATCGCTAAAGGGTTAAACTTTTTTGAAAAAACTGTTGCCCCAAATTAAACTAGAGAAAATTTCCTACATTTTTCATATGTTATGTTTTTTTCTAAGATGAATACTTTTGGCAATACGCGCAAAAAGAATTCTAGCGATATATTCAAATTCCATCATCGGAGAACGAAAACGCAATACAATCACAATGCATCCATTTTAATCACAAATTTGAAGCTTTTTAGTTAATTGTAGTTGCATTTCGAATATGTTAACATTTGCTTACCAAGTTTTAAGCCTTTTATATATTTATTAAATAAAGAAATTGAAATCGGATAATTAAGAAAAGTATAAAACACAAATACTCCGAACTGAGGAGAGCACCAATTTTTATTTTCATACCAATTTTATTATAACTATTACATGATTATAACTGTACAACTACATCTATTATAAGTTTAATATAATAACACAAGTGTAAGATTGTAAACAGGAAAAAAAGAGAAATGCGGAGTTGTTCTCCCATTAATGTCGTTTTGGTAGCCTTGAAAGGCCTGGTTGATGTTCTTCGAAAGGAGGCTCATCTTTATCTTGATTGCTCAGGTTGGGACTTCATTTGGCTTAAAATAGCCTAGAGAATTGACTTGTCAACCTCTATTTCCAAGTCATTTTCGGCGATGAAGGAGCTGAGATTATCACAATGCCCATTCCAGTTCAGACGAAGGAGCGAACAAAACAAACCTGCATTCCTACAGCCACACTTTCCACTGCAGTTTGTTTTGCATTTGCAGGATTGTTTTCGCAGAACAGCTTCTGATCAGTGAGTTTGACAGTTGTTATTGGTGTGGTGCTTCTGTTGGTTTTATTCCAGACACATTCCTCAGCTTTTTTACAGTTACCTAGCCGTAGCTGTACTAGTGGTAAACTCTTAAACATGTGTATCGAGTTTGTTGTTTGTTTGTTGCACAATATTTCTTTCTAAGATGAATACTTTTGGCAGTACGAGTAAAAAGGATTTTAGCGATATATTGAAATTCCATAATCGGATGTCTAAAACGCTTAATGTAATATTTTTGTGAATGCAAAACGAGTGGGTGGGTGTTCTTGAAACACTTCCATGGCGCCACGCACATGATATTACAAGAAGCTCCTCAACTTTCTCCTACTTCCCCTCTCCATCAGGGCTTTTTTGGCTCGTGTTAAAATTGAAAGCTCAGCTCTCAGTTTGTTCCTAGACGTCTCGATGGTAGGTTATGCATTTGCGTTAATGTATGTGCAGTGTGCATTTAATTAAAAATTATGTGTTTTAAAACGATTCTGTGAGACATGAAGTGATATTCATGATGCCAGGTAAGCGTTTGGTGTGGGATTCTTCAGATTAGCAAGTAAAAAACAAGAAGATGGGAAACGGAATTATTTATTGAACAATGAGTCTCTAAGGATCCATAAAAAAGGCCGTAAACTGTACACAAACGAAAAACACATTGCTGCAACTTGAAGAGGATTTCTGAAGACGTAGAAAACCAACCGTTCAACAGTACAACAATTTTCGTTTCAAAGTCGTTACTTATTGTTTCTAGAAAAAATCCCACAATACTTTAAAGCAAAAGAAATTCATAAAGTAATAACAAAACGAAATATATTCTACATTGACAGTCCTTTTAAAAATTAAACTACTTTCTGAAAATTATGATGATGAGTTGGGGCTTGCCATAATCTACGGACTAGATAATGTGACTGACTTGGTTACTGCTGATAGGCAGTATCCTTTGAAATGTATGTAAAAAGCCCTATCAGTTCACAAAACCCATAGAGATGCAGAAAAGTCCATTTGCCTCTAACATAGACACAGCTATGCAAGTCATTTATTTTATCTGGAGGAAAATGAAGAACAATACCAAATTTTCTATAGAAGAGATAACAGACCATATTAAAGCTGGTGAATACTGTCCTTCAGTCAAAACACTTAAATCAAGCCTTCTAAACAAGTATGAAGGAGATATTGTTATATCAACCACTTCAAACAAGGTACCCGTACTTTGCTTCAAGAACACATGTCATACGATTTTGAGTGATGTTTGATATCAGCAACGATGGTCATCTCCCCAGGAAAAATGACGGCGTATTATTCAGATTACGGCGAGGATAGTGGCAGAAGATAGTCGGTCTAAGGTTTACAAATCTACTCAATATCCTCATCCAGACGAGTTTTGAAAGAAAATGAGTCTCACATTACAGAAACCATAAAGGTTTTCATAGAAACACTATTTTTAAGAAAAAAAAAAGGAGATCTTAAAAAATGCTGGAACAGGAGTACTGCACTAGCTTACAGCATTATTACTGCAGCAAGACTAAGAATTCTTTTAAGACCGCTGCAAACATAGCGTTGCTTCCTACAACAGAAGATGCAATTTGATACACATGTTTAAGAGTTTACCACCAGTACAGCTATGTCTAGGCAACTGTAAAAAAGCTAAGGAATGGGGTTGGAATAAGACCAAGAGAACACAAATAACAACTGTCAAACTCACGCACCAGAAGCTGTTCTGCGAAAAAAATCCTGCAAATTCAAAACAAACTGCAGTGTAAAAAGGGGCTATAGGAATGCAGGTTTGTTTTGTTCGCTGTTTCGTTTGAACTGCGATGGCCATTGTGGCAATCTCAGCTACTTCATCGCCGAAAATGACTTAGAAATAGAGGTTGACAAGCCAATTCCATTCAAATTCTATTCAAAATTAGGATATTTTAAGCCAAGTGAAGACCCAAACTAAGTAATCAAGATGATGATGAGCCTCCTTTCGAAGAACATCAACCAGGCCTTTTAAAGCTACCAAAATGACATTAATGGGAGAACAACTCCGCATTTCTCTTTTTTTCCTGTTTACAATCTTCCACTTATGTTATTATATTAAACTTAGAATAGTTATAATTATACAATTATAACCATATAATAGTCATAATCAGATTGGTAGGAAAATAAAAATTGGTCTCATCTGTTCGGAGTGTTTGTAATTTATATTTTTCTTAATTTCCTTAATTCAATTTATGTTGTTAATAAATATATTAAAGGCTAAAAACTTGGTAAGTAAATGTTAACATATTCTAAATGCAACTATAATTTACTAAAAAACTTCAAATTGGTGATTGAAATGGAAGCATTGTGATTGTATTGCGTTTTCGTCCTCAGATGATGGAATTTGAATATATCGCCAAAATTCTTTTTGCTCGTATCGCCAAAAGTATTCATCTTAGAAAAAACATAGCATATGAAAAATGTAGGAAATTTTCTCTAGTTTACTTTGGTGCAACAGTTTTTTCAAAAAAAAAAAAAAATAACCCTTTAGCGACTACAATGGAAAAATCGAAAAAAACCGAATTTTTTCATGGTTTTACGCTTATAACTTTTTATGCAGACAAGATACGAGGTGGCAAAGTTTAAAATCGTGTTCAGCCCCCCAAAAACATAAAGGAAGAAAGAGAAAAAAACTTCTCTAAAACTTTCCTGGCAGAATACCAGATTGACTGGACTATTAACACTTTTCAATGAAGTTGAAAAGTGTTTATGACTTCGGTTTGTCTGGCCGTCTGTCCGCGCTCTAACTCTCGTAAATATACTCGGATTGCCCGGGAATTTTCGATGTTATTGACGTTTACCTTAGCACGATCCCTATTTCAAATGAAGTTTGTATGCATTCTGTAGAATTTGCGGTGCAAAGAATAGTTATTATTCATTTGCAGGGCCGCTCAAGTATTCCGTTACATATTATGATATAGGGGAGGGGGGAATTGTTTGCGGCTTATTTTAATTATGTTAAACTATTTCATGTATAATGAAATTGATATACGTCACTGAGGCTTACTATAAGTTATTTCATGTATAATACGAAGCTCACAGCATTTTCAGGGACACACAAAAGATTTCAGATAGTATATTCTATCCGAAGTACTGTATATTAGCGATGATGGCAGGAAATGAATTTTTAATTATGATATGCGCTTTTAAGTTTCACTATATTTATGCAACCTATATGGCATGTATAAATGCTATAGTTGATATACAGGGCTACACAAAAGAATTCGTAAAGATTAATGAATATGAGCGTAAATTGCTTAAAAGTGGTTTTTAAATGAGTTATGCATTTGTATGCTGAACGGCATTTAGTTTACTAAGAAGTAGAATATAGATAAAATGATATACAGGGCCACGCAAAGAATTGCATGCATGGCCGTCTATGGATGAGAATTTCTGAAATGTGATTTCTTTAGTTTTAAGAGTGTTTTAGTTTGAGTTAAACTTTAGCTAAATAAGCGTGTAATAAAGGTACTAGATAAATTACAGGGCTCAACAAAAGTATTCAAGTATGTCTCCATCTATTAGTTGCTGAAATAGAAATTTCAACCTGTTATGCATTTTGTTGCTAAACTAAATTTTCGCGATATATAGTATACTAGAAAGATAGCCCGACAAAAATGACGGAAAATGAGATATAAAGATATATACAACACATGCGCAAGAATATGTGTAGTTTTTTTTTCGCTTGTTCCACAGTGATATAGATGAAAATAACACATTTTAAAATGAAAAAATATGTTGCCAAATTTTCTTCTTCGCCAAAGCAGTTTTCTCTATTTCGCCAAGGCTCTTATAGTGGAAAATACCGAGAATTTAATTTCTGTATCCGGCTATGTAAATCACATTAAAATTGGGCAGTTAGGAGCTCAGATAGTACAATCCCTTCTAGTGGCGGTTATTTTATTAGTAGCATCGGGATCAAGATGTAAAGACGTACGTTTTCGTATATTACATTTTAAATTCTGACCCATAGTTTTTGAAAAAAAAAACCTTAAATGCGCAGAGTTTAAATTAAATTGCGGTGAGCGCGATTATCATGAACGCTAATGTGTTTCAATGAGAATTTTGCCAAATTAGCCTTTTATCGCCAACCTGGCTTCATAATAGGCAACTTAATTTTGTTGACAAATTTGGCTGTATTTCGCCAAATTTGGATGTATTTTATCAAGTTGGTCAGAATTTGGCGCTATTGTGGCAACCCTGTCATTGCTACTTTTCAACCTTGTTACTTCTGACAACCCTGTCATTGCTACTCCATAGGAAGCCTATCATGGCCGCGATCAATGAGGTGGTACAACCGGAATTTGTGAGGGACACACAGAGACTTGGATTTTACATAAACTAGGGGATCGAACCCGAGCTCCTCGGGTTACAGAGTATAGGTGAAAACCATTCTTTTTTTTTTTTTTTTTACATGTAATATATATTTTAGATTGCCCACTAACATCAAAAAGAATTTTTATCTGAAAAATATCAATTATGCAATCAAATAAAGTTTTAAATTTTATTAAAAGCGATACTTTCACATGTCGGCGCATGCCAGGAGTTATTAGCCCAAGATTTTACGACTTACGGCAGTTTTTCCGATCATTTCAGTGCTTTAAGCACGTGGTTCAATCACATGTCTGTTAAATTGTTTTCTTATTTACATTATTTTATTAATTTTTCTATAGAGGAAGTTTTAATTTTGTTATGCAACATTAGACGGAAACAAATGCTGAACTTTTTACATTTTTTTAAGGGAGATTAATCTTTCGTAATCGAGATACACGGGATAGATAAATTTAAAAATAATTCATGCTTGAAAATCTATATATTTTATGCTATCGTAGGTGGCACAGAAATCGCGATTATTTATTAATTGTTTAATGGCAACACCTGAATGTAACGCATCTCATTGGTTATTGTGTAATATTTTTAAAAAGGGAATAACAATAAATAAAAAAAAAGTTTAATTAATAACTATAGAACAAAACAATTTATATAATTTAAAAAAAAAGTAAATAAACAATTTATTAATAAATAAACAACAACATCCGGGCTACCATATCAAGCAAAATAACGACACTTTGGCGCCAGTTAAGTACCCCTGTGCGTATATGACATTGGCGTCAGAAAAAAGTCGCGCCAACGTAGTGCGTATATGACACCTGTGCCGTCTTTTATTCATCTAATTTAAAATACAACAAATAAATAAATAAATGAAGGTACTTTTCCAGTATAGGTACTTGGCGAAATAGAGAAAAGGTCCATGGCGAGAAAAGAAATTTGGAAAAGTATTTTATGGCAACCTATTTCATCAAAATATTTTTTTCGAATAATACTACATAAAAGTCGCTATGATCGCAAAAAGTTCGTACTTTCATATTAGCTGGGCGCAATTATCGCCAATAGCATTTTTTAACTCGCCAGCAGCATTTTTTATTTTTCGAGGTGTAAATTAAAACAATGCTTTGATGTTGAAATTAAATGGTTTACGGTATTTATTCTTTTCTTTTCTTTTTCCTTTTTTAAAGATTTTTTTAAAGTGAAATTCGTGAATTTGAAATGTTTCAGTTTTAAATTAAAGTTATCCATTTTAAAATGAGTGAAAGGGTTATATTTTAACTTAATATTTCATATTTCTTTAGAAATATGAAAAAATACGACGGGTACTATGTTTGGCGATTTATCACCTGTGCCCGACTAACATAAAAATACCGAGTTCTTGATTTCTCTATCAGAATCTTCCGATTTGGCGAAGGATTGAGCAAGTAAATTAAATTATGAATAAAAGTAACACGATATAATGCCTAGCATTCCATTTAAGGGAGACCAAACTGGTCGCCACGGGCAGCTAATTATTTTAAAAACCGTAATAACTCAGTCAATTAAGATACAATTTTCAAACACATTGCATTTGAAAGTAGATTTTTTTTCTCTATTTGACGGTGTAAAAATTGAAAATGGCTTTGAATTGGAAACTTAAAAAATCACTGACATAGCACGCATTGTAATTTCAATTTTTTTTTTCAGTTTTTATGAGAAAACGGCAACAAAAGCTACAGTAATATATTATTTTCTTTACTCGGGGATTATTTTCCCTCTAAACCCTCCATGACTTTCAACAGAAATGGCGGACTTCCGTTGCCACAACTACAAAAAATGTATTAAAAACTACAAAAAAATTAATATCTCAAAATTAAATTTAGATACAGCTTTCACACAAATTGCATTTAAAAGAGCATTTTTTCTCTTATACAACGATGTAAAAATTTAAAATGTGCGATGTTTAGAAGTTTAAAAATTTGCAGTAAAGAAAATTGCAAAACCGAAATTTCATTTCAAATTTCAAAGTGTTGCCATTCACAGAATGACGTATGCGTTACGCACAGATATGTTTGTCCTTTATAATATAGATAGATATATCAAACGACAAATGAAATTCAGGGCTGTTCAAAAGAATTAGAATACATATTTGTCTATGGACGGTAACTGCTGAAATCAGTTTTTCAAATGTTTTATCTGTTTTCTAAAATATTTACTTACTTATCTTATTTAACTTATTTATCTAAATAACGAAGTTTTGTTAAAGATTTGAGGAAGTGTTTGGAAAGTGTTTCATAATCTATGCTTGATTCATGATTTTTCTTTCTTGTTTACAAATGATTTGAAGATTGAAATATGTGTTACAGATGAATCATTGAACGTTTTAAAAAAAACTATTTCTGTTTGAAATATTTAATTTACTTATGCATTCGAAAAATAACTTCGAAAGACATTTTCTTTGGAACTAGTAATTAGAAACACTTCCATATTTGATTAAATGTATAGTTATGTGAGAATACGAACAGATACAAACCAACTGAAGCATAAAATATTCACGAATAATTGTTATGGAATTTTTTTTTAAACCCTCTAAAAGCTGTAATGTGACACAGTTGAGTTGTTTGTTGTTGAAATCCACAATGGCATATCATTATTAATTAAGAGAGAAATAAGGTATTGTACTTAAAACAACTTTGTTTTTTGTCGCAGAACAAAATTTTATTGTTAGAAAATATGAAATAATGGGCTCATTAGTAAGAAAATCACTTTTAAAGCGTTTTGTTCTATAGCATTACAGAGAAGATTAAATAAATTTATTTACATATAAGCATATATGTCTTAAAGAAAAACATAATTTGCAGAACAAATTAAAAAAAATATATTTTTTCCTACATTGTTTAGGCCCGTAAAGAGACATATATACTCCTGTTTGTGAAAAAGTGCAATACCATGAAGGAATGATGTGATTAAGCTGAAATTTTCAGCAAATGTGAAGTATAGTTTGTTATGCAAATGATTCAAATTTCAGAGTCAACACGCACGCGTGGGCTGATCAGAGCCTTCTGGACTGCTGCTGAAGCCATATAAATAGAGGGCTGTAGTGGGACGTTGAAAATAGCCTATGGTTATCTGCTGGTGGTAAACGTTAGGTGAGACGTAACTATTCTTCTTCGATGAAAGAGGGCAACATTTCAACTTTTGACGGAATTTAAACGGAGGAGAATCATCGGGCAGCACATTGATCAATTACTACAGGTGTATCACTGTCTGATTCGTCAATTCGTCGACGTCTGCTGCCCCGTGGATTGCGTGCAAGAACTCATTCATACAGGATTCCCCTCTCGCAAAACCATCAATGCCTGCGGTTGCAATGGGCTCATGAACATAGAGACTGGCGTGCAGAGTGGCAACAAGTGTTTTTTTTCTGACGAATCTGGCATTAATTTGTATTTCCATAATTGTCGCATTCGTGTTAGACGCTATGCCGGTGAACGCTACCTGCCGGAATGCATTATCAAACGTCATAGTGGACGAATACCCGGAGTATAGTCTGGGGTGCGATTGCGTATCATGGACGATCGCAGCTGCTACGAATTGTGGGTAATATGAGCAGCAACAGGTACATCAGGGAAGTACTGGAGCCCGAAGTCATTCCTTTCCTTTAAGGCATTCCTGGAACTATCTTTAAACAGGATAATGCCCGTCTACATGTTGCAAGGAATGTTCAAGACTTCTTGTCAGCAGAACACTTGCAGCTACTTCCGTGGCCTGCATAATCCCCAGATATGTCGCCGATTGAATACGTGTGGGATTTTGTTTGTCCGCGTCCCGCTCGTGGTCGTGATCCTCATTCTACAGATTTTACAAATGAACTTTGAGTATGCATACAAACAATATGGAATGTTCTTCCCCAGGCACACATTCAAAACTTGCTTGACTCCATGCCACGTCGTATGGCAGCACTTATTGAAGCGCTTGGTGGCTACACCAAATGCTGATTTCGGACACTTAATGTTGATTTTTTTTTTTTTTTTTTTTTTTTTGCTTTGAAATTGTAATCATTTGTTTGTACCAATACTAGTCGTTTGTGTATTAAATTTCATTTAATTCCGATGATTCCTTCATGGTGTTTCACGTTTTGCAAACACGAGCTTATAAAGATATTTCATTCAGTTGGTTCTACATGTAATGTTAATTTTTTGTAAAAAACATGGTTAAACCTTGTTAGTAGTTAGATTTATAGATAGATACATACGAGTAGATAGATAGGTAGGAATATAGACTGATAAATAAAGAAATAAAATTTTAAACGTAATTAAAGAAATATAATGTTAATTTAGGTATTTTATTTAAATCTCACAAATCCCATTTTAAGCTTTTAAAAATACTTTTAAAAACTAGTACACAACTCACAGGTTATCAAAGCCTGAGAGCTAATGTGCCCGCCCGTTCTGTATGTATGTACGTATGTATGTATGTACGTAACGCGATAACTCTTGATAGAAACATCCGATTTGCTTCAAATTTTTTGTCTAGGTTCATTGTGATAAGGCGCTTCCCTGATTAGTTTTGGGAGTTCATTGGTTAAGGATAAAGGGGGAAAAACGGGGTTAGTCCAACCCCTTAATTCAGATAAACGGGTTTTTCATGCAGAATCATTCGATTTGCTCCGAATTTGATATACCGGTTTATTATGTTAAGGAACTTCCCTGATTAGTTTTGGGGGTTCATTGGTTAAGGATAATGGGGGAAGGGGGGTAGTCCACCCCCCTTAATTTATATAAACGGGTTTTTCATGCAGAATTATTCGCTTTGCTCCAAATTTGGTATACCGGTTTATTATGTTAAGGAGCTTCCCTGATTCGTTTTGGGGATTCTATGGTTAAGGATAAAGGGGGGGGGGGGCTAGTCTACCCCTTAATTTAGATAAATGGTTTTTTTGCAGGATTATTCGATTTGCTCCAAATTTGGTATACCGGTTTATTATGATAAGGAGCTTCCCTGATTAGATTTGGAGGCTCACTGGTTAAGTATAAAGGGGGAAACGGGGGCTAATTCCCCTTCACTTATTTTTTTGAGGGGCATTATTCTTTAAAATAAGTGTATGATATACAATTAGTGTGAATAGCCTGTGAGCTCAATGCCATCAGTTTAGCTGGGCACTTTTCTTTTTTATTTTTTATAAATGACCCCGATTTTTTATTCGAAATTAAAATAAAAGCAAGTGAACGCATTTTATTATTTATAAATTCAAAATATGTATATGCGGTTGTTTTGCTACTTGCTTTAGGACGTAAAAATAATATACCTAATAATTTTTCTGGGATGGAAAAGGAAGAATTGCATTCACATTCTTAAATAAAGGAAGAAGGAAACATTGACATAAAGATGCGAAGAATTTGACTTACTTAAAAAAAAAAAAAAATCCATCCAAACAAAACTTACTGAGTAAAGTACACTTTAATTAACCAAAAATATTTACTTTTTTTAATTCACACATATTTAAATTTAATTAATTTATAATACTTTTAACAAAACTACGTTCAAAATTTTGCTGGAGAAAAACAAATTATAGCAAAACAAACTGTTATATTGCTATATACAGCATAAGATAGCGGAAGGACGCGTAAAGTAGCCGGTGAGAATAAAATGGTCATTTGAGTTTTTCCTCTGTAAGGTTAGTTGGGGCAACTGGGCCATCATTTTACAATGTGACTCTGGAGCTTCTGACAATTCAGCTTCAAAAAGCTAATGTTCATTTGAATTAAAGTCTGAACTTCTGTAAATGTGTTCAGTTAGGTTCCCTCTATCAGACAGAAATGCTCAAAATTACATTTTAATATTTAAAAATATAAAAATATGCATATTTCACCTTTGTTTTGTCATGGGTCCAGTTGCACCATAAAAATGGGGTAAGTGGACCAGAGGGTCTATGTTCCACACGCGTTTATTTTTTTTTCATGTGGGATATCAGGTCCTGTTTGAAAAAGTGCAAACAACTTAAAAAATTTTAAACCAGGCAGATCATGTAAATTATATGTCAATAAAGAGCGTTGTAAGGAAAACTTTGCTGTCAATGTGTCTAAAAAAGAACTAAAAGTGAAAATATTAGATTCATTTATGCCAAAAACATAAAAATTAAGTAAGTATTTATGTACTTTAGTATAGGTAATAAGTATAAAAGTCACATGGGTATTTTAAGGAAAAAAATAGCAAGGTAAATCTATGAACAAACGGCTACGTAAATACTTAAGTACTTTATCTGTATCCAGGGGTCGCACTATATAGGGAAAATTTTATTGTTCCTACCAGAACCCTTAATGAGTTACCTTCATGATGATTTTATTTAACATATTTTAAAGAAAGGTGAGATGAAGACATTATTTTCAAAATAGTGGTAGGAACAATAAAAGTTTCCCTATAGAATGCGACCCCTGTATCGTACAATTTCAAGGTTTGGCTATCTCGCTTTCAGGGGCAAGGTATTTGCATTCGAAAAATGTTGAAATAATTTTATGGTTCCAGTATTTACAAAGAATCTATTTGAAAACAAGTAAAAGTAATATTTTCGCGTACTTTTTAAAGGTGAAATTTTCATTATAAAATTCCGGTGCCAATGTGGCAATTAGGAATTAAAATTATCTGATGCCATAACGGCATCACCGCCTCTCACGGGGTCAAGAAATTTGGTTTTATATCACCCAATATGCTTTTTTATAATTTTATTACGTAATTTTAATAAGGTATTCTATAATTTTCTTTATTGTGAGCAAAAAACAATAGAGAAATTTACTTCCCGTTGTAAGAGAAACTCAAAAACATTATTTATAAAGTATTGGGGTAACTGGATGTAGCATGATCCAGTTACCTCGGATACATGTCCCAGTTACCCCATTCTTGAAAAATTTATGGGGTAACTGGGACACCGGGCTTACATTTGAAACATGAAGTAAATATGTATAGATACCTAATAATATTAACGCAGTTATATGCCTAATCTTTAAAAAAAAAAAGGTTGTTTAATAAAGGTACCTACAGTATTTTAATAAAAAGCCGAGGAAGTTCAACCAAATTGACGTTGTTTTTAAAAAAAGAAACGTAAATTTTCGACAAGCTATCACAGCAAAGAGAGAGTTATGATTGAGTTGACACACGTTGTTTTAAGAAGTAGAGGTTAAGGGGCATTGTTCACAAAAGCTAAAACTCAAAATACATCAACGATTTTTTAGCTCACAGGCTATCAAAGCCTGAGAGCTAATGTGCCCGCCGGTTCTGTATGTAACGCGATAACTCTTGATAGAAACATCCGATTTGCTTCAAATTTTTTTGTCTAGGTTCATTCTAATAAGGCACTTCCCTGATTAGTTTTGGAGGGGGTCACTGGTTAAATATAAAGGGGGGAAAGGGGGACTCTTCCCCCCCCCCTTAATTTAGATAAATGGGTTTTTCATGCAGAATTAATCGATTTGCTCCAAATTTGCTATACCAGTTTATTATGTTAAGGAGTTTCCCAGATTAAATTTGGAGGTTCATTAGTTAAGTATATAAGGGAAAAGGGGGGCTAGTCCCCCCCCCTTGATTTAAATAAATGGGTTTTTCATGTAAAATTATTCGATTTGCTCCAGATTTGGTATACCGGCTTATTATGTTAAGAAGCTGCCTTGATTAGATTTGGAGGTTCATTAGTTAAGTACAAAGAGGAAGAAGGGGGCTAGACCCCCATCTTAATTTAGATAAATGGGTTTTTCATGTAGAGTTATTCGATTTGCTCCAAATTTAGTATACCGGTTTATTATGTTAATAAGCTGCCTTGATTAGATTTGGAGGTCTATTGGTTAAGTAAAAAGGGGGGGGGGCTAGTCCCCCCCTTAATTTAGGTAAATGGATTTTTCATGCAGACTTATTCGATTTGCTTCAAATTTGATATACCGGTTTATTCCGTTATGGCGCTTCCTTCATTAGATTTGGAGGTTTATTTGTAAAGTATGTCCCCTCCCTTAATTTAGATAAATGGATTTTCATCCAGAATTATCCAATTTACTTTAATTTTTTTTCTATGTTCATTCTGATAAGGAGCTTTCCCTATTATATTTGGAGGTTCATTACTTAAGTATAAAGGTGTGAAGGGGTTAGTCCCCCCCCCCCCCCCGCCTTAATTTAGCGATATGGTTTTTTCATACAGAATTATCTGATTTGCTTCACATTTAATATACCGGTTTATTATGTTAAGGAGCTTCCCTGATTGGATTTGGAGGTTCATTGTTTAAGTATAAAGGGGGAATAGGTGGTCTAATCGACTTTTCATTGATTTTTTGAGGGTCATTATTCTATGCTCCAGTAGTGTGTATACTTACACAGTTAGTGTGAATACTTACTTATACAGTTAGTATGAATAGCCTGTGAGCTCAATGCCTTCAGTTTAACTGGGCACATTTCTTTTTATTATAAAATAGCCTATTGCTCAGTTACCTCGTGGGTCCAGTTACCCCAACTAACCTTATAGTGTCCCGCCATGCAGGAACTGTCGTCACAGATTCTGGAAGTATTGTCTGCTATTCTGAAGCAGAAGGCTATATTTTTCTAGTTCTGAGCTCCTTGATTGTTTTTTCGCATTTTTGATTTTAGGCAAATAGTACAATTTCTTGATTATAGCTAAATATTATTTAGTATTATAATTATTTGCTCTTATGCTGTTTGATCAGTGTGGAATAACCTTTTAAATGATGTGTGTTTGAAAATGCTAAGTCATGTCGATTAAATGCTAGGCCACAGTTTTTGTAATGGCGTGATTCCGAGCAAAGTGGCCACAAAGAGGTCGGGCAAAATGACCAGATGGCTATTTTGCACGGAAACGATTTTTTATTCATTGTTTATAACAAAATACTACTCAAAAGTATTTTCTTTGAAAGAAAGAAGATAGTTCGGGACAATAATTTCTCCAGAAAAAGGCTTACTCTCGACATTTGCAGTCTGCATGTCTGCAGGTAGCACTTATATTCGTCCATTCGTCATAATGATACTCATTAGTGTTTACTTTATCTTGTAACGATTTAATACTTAAAATATTACAAAGCCTAATACTTATACTTAATGCGTGTTATTTTAGCTTGTGTTGATTAAATATATACATCTTGAATCAATGGGATTTGTTCATTGACCTATGCTGGCCATTTTACCCAGCCTAGGAGGGTAAAATGGCCATTTTGTAATTTTTCTTTTAAAATAACGTGTACATTTTTTAAATAATTAAAAAAAGGTAAAATAGCAATTGAAATTACAGTTATTATAGTTACTATTGGTATTTGTTTCTAGAACTTTACTGATTAAAAAGGCTTCATAAAAATTAATCAAACTTTAAGAGTTGCCACTTTACCCTTTCTCCCCCTATATTTATATTTATTTTTAAAGTCATTTCATTTCGTGAAAATAGCCTGCCAGACTTTCATGAAAGTTTAACATATTAAAAAGACATTTAATAAAACTAAAAAACAGCTCACTAATAGAACATAATAAAGTCAATTATAGTAGATGTTTCAAGCTCTGTAAGCTCCTCACTAGTGCAAATGTTAATCGATCAAGTCGTAAATTGTACGACAAACATTGCAAATGAGGTGCGTTCGTACTATAACTAGTTTTATAAATATTCAGATCTTGGTGCAATAGTTTTTGCACTCTTATGCAAAAATGCGGGAATGCAAAATTTATTACGATTATATATATTAAATTAAGTAATAAGGAAATAATAGGACTCCATCTTAAATAGGACGTAATCACCATGGTAACCTAGACTCATTCATCATCTATCATGGGATATCATTGAATTAATTGCGTATGATAGGATTTAATGGAATGAAGAAATCTTTTATTAATAACTTTTTAATTTTTCATTCGATTTTCATAAAATTTCTAATGACTCGACAAAATTCTGCAACGATTAGATATATTAAATTTCAAACCATTCGGTTGTGTAGTTTTTGCGCTGTTATATGCGGACAGACGTACAGACAGACAGACGGGCGAACTAGACGATGACTATAAGTGCTACGTATTTATATTATTACGAACGCACCTAAAAAGCTATTCATTAATTAGAACGGCTGTGGTTTTCGATTGACATTTGTACTGGTGCGGAGCTTGTAATAGAGTTTGAAACGGCTATTGCGATAGATTTTATTATGTGATATTAATACGTTGTTTTTAGTTTTATTAAATGTCTTTTTAATTTTAAAATTCTGAGTCAGAAGCCACATGTTTAGCAGTTTTAAATATGAGCATAATTTATAAAATATAATTTCGAAATTAAAATTCCATTCAGACGAAATATGTGCAGTTATTTGAAAGTTTCTCTTTTTCTTTTTACGGCGGGCACTTTACAACTAGGCTACTCACCACAACAAGGACGAAAGTGATGGTCATTTTGTTCAGGAGCACCCGAGGGGCGGCCATCGCTGCTCGAGTTGATCTCATAATTTAGAACCTTGATCAGGTGACGAGATCTTCACCTGACTAGGCATCTCTAGAGGTGTAATTCATAGTGAAGTTAGAGAACTTTACACCCACGACGGATTTTACATGCACCAGGCTTCATTAGCATAAATGGAGGATTTTTATCTGGTGGCGAGCCTCCAATACACAACCTTTCGGCTACGAGCTCGATGCTCTGCCAACTGGGCCACAGCTGCCCAGGGAATTGTATCTAGACTACCTACAATTTAAAAAGTTAAAAATATTTTTAGTAAAGGAATGTAGGTAAGGCAATCTAAACTTTCTACCTTTTAATTAATATTTAAAAACAAATGTTTTCTTATGCTTTTTAAATGTTTCCTATTTTCGGTCTTTTGTGAAATATTTATGTTATTGAAAGAAAACAAGTTTGGTTTAAATCAGTGGTACGCGTATACTTTTTCTGAGAAGTATTCTCTCGCCGCCGCTCTTTGCAAACAGTGACATTCGTCTTATCTAAAGGTAAAACTTATTCGATAAATTAGGGTGAATATTTCTATTATAAAAAGAAGTGGTAACTCTGCGGCTGTCGGATAGTGTAGCGTGTACCACTGGCTTAGGTAATAGATAAATCAGTCAGGGGTCATCTGCATTTAGAAATTGTAACAAACTTTGAGTGTCCAATAAGAAGACATAATTTTAACATCATATTTGGATTTTTTGGTAAATGTCGCCTTCAGATACCATACGGAAAGCCATTCAATCGTGTAGCTCAGGAATTAGGGCGATTTAAGGGGTCTCAAGATTCTTAAAGCTTCAAAATTGTCAAAATTTCAAATGTTAAACTCCTATTTCTTCTGAACATTTTAATATAATTGTTTCTTTGAAATTATCATTAGAACAGAAATTATGGCTTTTAGAATTATACCCGCTCAATAGCTGAAGCGGCGTTTCCGAAACTTTTAAGTCATTTTTCTCCAAATAACGTTTTTGGGCATGACGCGCAAGATTATTTCAAAAACTTCTGAATATTTTTTCATAAAATTTTCAAAATATACGTCTCATGTTAATCTGTATAAACAGAACCTAAAATTTCCTTTTTATTGTCCAAAAAAATATTTTTTTAGGTGATTATGTTGAAATTTTCAAAATTTTGTATTAGCTAAATACAACTTTGTATTAAAAATATAAAAATGCTTTAAATCCAAATTTATTTAGGTTCAGAGTAATTATTGCAATCTGAAGTATAAGTAGGCACCGAAATTTTCATTCTAGTTTCAATATTTATTTTCTACTCCTGCGGGTAAGCTGTTATACCAATTTTGTGCTCGTCAAATATCTGACAGTTTGGATCTCCTGTAAATTCTAATTCTGTATCTTGCAATTTTTTAAATGCATAAAACGAAAGAACGCACTTATATCTTTCATCTCAATAAAAATTGTGTTTTAAAATCATATACATTTTAAGATATTAAATGTTGAAAATGGCCTCTTTTTTTAATTTTTTCCAATTTTAAGAGCCCTGAGACTCCTTAAAGTTTTGGAACTCATAATGTTAAGTTGTGATGGGCAGCATTAATTATTTTACTATCGAATGAATCATTGGGGTATGCGCAAAAACATGTTTCCAACCTTTGTATATATTTTTAATAAATTTCCACCAGAAAGTTAGTAAAAAGAAAAGAAGCAAATGCATAGTTACCAGCCTTCATCATATTTTTAATCAATTATTTGCAGAAATTTCGAAGATAAAAGGAATTTTTCTATTTTTATGGGGTTCTTAAATTAATTCTAATTAAAGTAAGAAACTTCTTTTTTCAAGTTTTTTTTTTCTTAACGGCGGGCACCTGGCAACTAGACCACTAGCCACAACAAGGCCTGAAGTGATGACCATTTTGTTTAGGATCACCCGAAGGGCAACCATCGCTACTGAAGTTGATCTCGTAATTTAGCACCTTGATCAGGTGACGAGATCTTCATCTGATTAGACACCTCCAGAGGTATAATTTATAGGGAACTTGGAGAACTTTACACCCACGACGGATTTTTCATTGGAATAGTAAAATCATTCATTGATTCATTCTGCCCATCACTAATGTTAAGTACAGTCGTGGGAAAAAAAGGAAACACCCCCTACTAACTCCTCAACATAATACCGTAGAAGAAAGTTACTGGTACCGAACGATTGGGAACAAAGTCTACTTTTAAATTATGTATATAAAATTTGCATAGGGGCCATCTACATATTAAAACGAACCCAAACTTCCTTTTTTTCAATGGCAATACGCAATTTTAACAAGATATTTCAAATCTTCGGTTCAAACTATCTCTAGACACCAAATTTCAAGCGATTTGAATGATAAGTTTTTTAATTATAAACATTCAAAATTTAGTGCTTCTAATGTTAAATTACATTTTCATATTTTTATTAATATCTCCTGAATTATACTCCTAATGTGCTAATTTTTTGTTTAGCAATAATACTAAAATACCCACGCATAAATACGTTGAATTTGCAATTTTTATAATTTTATGATATGAATTATGAAATTAATATTCGAAAAAATTATTAATTGAAACCTACAATTTTTTTGCTGGATTTAGATTTATTAAGTCCTGCTTTATGGAAATCCAAAATTTCACATTTTTCTTTCAAGTAGTTTTCAAATTATGCTTAAAAAACGGCAAAATGTTGGTTTAAGGGGCCGTCTATGATAGAAGTGACAAGATATTTTGACATTTCTTATGCTATCCTGTAATCTAGCAATCTTGAATGACTGCTTTAGTGGCACATAAGATGCCTTGATCACGAAGATGGCTCTCTCGGTCAACAGTCGAGTACCTAACTTCAATTTGGATACAGCCCCTAAAATACGCTCGTTTTAAAATAATTAATTTCTCGAAAACTTATTGTACGAATTGCATAAAAATTTGTTTTTAGGCTAATTGAAGGGTGTAGAGTTCATTTATGCTGTCAGAATTGTGTACTGCTATTGAAAAAAACAAAGTTATGGTTCGTTTTAATATGTAGATGCCCCCCTAAGAAAATTTTATATGCATCATTTAAAAGTAGACTTTATTACCAATCGTGTGATACCAGTAACTTTCTTCTACGATAATTTTTTGCAGAGTTAGTTAGGGGTATTTACTTTTTTTTTTACACGACTGTACATTTAACATCTTCTCGACGAGCTTCATTTACGCTCCTTTTAATTTTTAAGCACCAGTTTTCCGAAATAGAATTTTCCGCCTTGCCGAATCTCAAATAATCTGCGATTCGATGTCGTAAAAATTTCTGTTCGATTTTGCTGGTGTAGAAATTCAAGTATTTCCTGCACCTTATATGACAGGTATACGTGACTATCGATGCAAAGGGGTTAATTGTTTTTAATCGTTGTAAAACTCTTTGGAATGCGGGTAACTTTAAAAGCATAACTCAAAAATTACTTGGAGGAATGATAGCTGTGATTTTGGATTCGCATATTTGAAGTAATTTTCGTCGTAGAAGAATGGGTTTTTATTGCTGTACTTGTACTTATCAGAGACTACGAAGAAAGTATTTCTATATAACTTAAAGGTCCAAGGAACAATATAAAAATTTTAAACGTATAACTTTTTGAAAGTTAATAGCAGACTTTCTCACCAGCATGACCTCAATTCCTACTTTATTTTGAACATGTTTGATATTCATATTGCCTACGCATCTCCAACCGGTAAAGAACCGGTGCGTTTCAATTTTTCAGGTCACCATGCTTTATACTAAAATGACCATTTTCATAAAAATAAATGTTTTAATTTCCTTTCAAAAGTAACTATGTATAAAATTTTCCTTTGCGAGAATGTTTTAGGTAGATTTCGTAAGAAATACTTCTTAGCCTGTATCAATACAGGTCTGATATACACTTATACTGCTATCAGCAGAGGAACTGTAAATGTGCTGTGGAAGATACCTGTTACAAAACTGTATGTTGAATTCATAGAAAAGTCAGATATTGTTGACGACAGTTCTTTATTTGAATTCTATTTCATTCAATTACTTTATAAAAATACAGATTTAAGTTGAAAAATATTCAGAGCCAACTTTGTTTAAAAATAGCTAAGTGAATCACTAAAAATAACTTTGGTTAAAACCGGATTAACTTCAATACACCTGGAGCATTTCAAAACAGCTTAAATTTAAATCATAGCTAAAACCGTTTTCTAAAAACATCGTAAAACTCAAACTAAATATCTTACTGTAACTTAAACTCAAACATATTAAAATCATAATGATAACTTTAAAGAAATGAACAGAAAAGAGAGAGCCCGGCAATTGATTAGGGAAACGCAATTTATACCTTTGAACTGGAGACGATTCCACTTTACAAAAAGGGTAGATCCGAGAATACTCGACTACGGAACGGCTAACGCCATCTATGAAACACTTTAAATTTAATGTCAGTTCTTTTAAATTAATTTACGTTATAGGAAACAATTAACATTATATTCCAGGTGATGAAGGTATTGCTTTTAAAATAAAGAAGTTCTATAAGCATTAAAATGTAAAAAGGAAAGCTATTAAATCAATATAAGTTTACGTAAAGTTTTAAACCCATATTAGCCATAAGTGACAAGTAAAAACGGTTGAATAGATAACAAGGCCCCCCACTTGTCACTCATGGGAAAGAAAAATTTTAACAGTTAACAAATCCCTAGAATTTCCAAAATTCGCTCTGAATTTACAAAGGTCAAACAAAAATTCAATCTGAACTTTTACCATTACATCTTTAATCTTCTCATAAAATCCAACATTTTTATCTAAATATAACTTGTCGCCTTTTAAACAGTAACATACAATTACTAAACATTATAAACATTAACAAGATTTTTAACACTATATAACAAGAAACAAATTACCCTCATGCATCTAAAATGCAATATTTCCAACCACAGTATCTAAAATTTAACTCTGGTTTAAACTTCAACAGTCCATCAGCTTCAATTAATATTCCTAATACATTACTAGATAAATTCAAATCTTTCTGAAAAGCAAATCGTTTTAATACAACATCTAACGTGACTTCATTTTAAGACAGTTTCAATATAGTTTCAATACATTTTCAATCAATATATTTCAATATAAATTACTGAAAAATTTTACATATTCAAAACTTTAATAATCACATTCATCCATCATCTTTCATCCTTCATCATACATGGGCCCATGATTCCATTCTCTTTCATAACACATAATATACTCTATAAATGTTTAACTCATAATTTCATATTTCCACTGTATATAATAAATGCAGATTTTTTACATGTCAATAATTCAAATTACGCATTCAGATTTCTATTTCAATAACTGAAACAAGATTACACTTTCATTTCAAATTTAGCTCAAAAAAAAATCTTAAACTAATAAAGTTCATGGTTAATCTCAATAAACTTACAACAATGTTAACGTAATGAAGTCGACTTCATGTATAATTAAACTCTTATATTTAAGTTTCACCAAGTGAACCGGGATACTAAAGTGGCATTTCCAATATTAAAATGAAGGACTTACTGAATTAAACTTTAACATGCCCGCAAATGGGGCCTTCCTGCAACAGTTACACCTTCGTCCGACACTATCCCCTGTAGACTCTCTGGCCGGATTACATTTTCACCTTTCACGAGACGTTACGAAAGGCCGCTCGAGCCCCGGAGAATGGAAGGGCAAAGGGTACTTATTGCATTCCGGCGGGATTTTAAATTGGTTCACAAGGCTAAACTAAATTCAATTTTTACACACAAAAAAGTTGATCTTATACATAACCTTATATAGTCAAAACTTTAAAATACATCTTTTATACAGAAGCTGGACTATCTAGTACAATAAATATTATATAAATACACTTTAATGCAATGAGGGGTATTTAACAAAATTTAACAACAAATTTAACAATTCAAGAAAACGTTTAATTTAAACCCTGATAATTCAAATTTACTAAGGGGCTTGGTGAAGATGTCCGCGTAATTTTCTTTACTTTTAACATACTTTACTTCAAAAATATTTTTATATACCAAATCTCTAATAAAAAATAACTTTACATCTATGTGCTTCGTTCTGTGGTTTTCAATGGTGGATTTGACAAAACTAATGGTGGCCTGATTATCAACCAATAATAAAGATTTTCCTTTCTATCACAAATTATCCTTCGACCAATGCATTCGTCCATTATTCTATCGAACCATAAGAGCTCTCTTGCAGCTTCTGTCATCGCAATAAATTCCGATTCCATGGTCGATAAACTTATACATTTTTCCTTAAAGGACCTCCACATTATTGGTGATTTATCTAAAAGTAATAACTGACCTCCCATTGAAGTTCTGTCATCCCTGTTTGTGGCAAAATCGGCGTCTGAATATGCAATTACATGTACATTTTTACAATTCAAATTCAATTTTAAAGATTTAGTAAAACAAACATATCCCAACAGCTTTAATAATCCATGCCAATGTACTAATCCAGGGTTATTTTGAAATTGGCTAAATATATTTACTGCATAAGCAATATCGGGCCTGGTTCTATTAGATAGGAACGACAAACATCCTAAAACACTTCTGTATGGAATTTTAGACATTTCAAATATTTCGTTATCGGATTGAGGGGATTGGGTTTTTGAATAAACTACACCTTTGCTTATTGGGAGTGAAGTGATAGGGAACTCAAACTTTTTAAATTTTTGACAAATCTCATCAATATATGGAATTTGATGTATTGCTAGATAGTCATTACCCTCCTCGAATTCTACACCCAATAGCTTTCTGGTTTTACCTAGTATCTTAAGATCAAAATAACCAGTCAAAAGTTTAACAACCTTTTCCACCACTCTTTCATTTTTACCGAAAATTACTATGCCGTCTACATAAAGAAGCAGGATAATGTTATCAAAACTATACACGCAATTGCACCATTCAAACTTAACAAACCCTATATCATGCAAAATTTTATTTATTTCAAAATACCACATTCTACCAGACTGATGTAAACCATATAAAGCTTTTTCTAATTTACATACTAAATTTTCGTTTTCCACAAATCCTGGAGGTTGGGACATATATATTGTTTCGGCCAAAGGTGCATATAAATAAGCACATTTTACGTCGCATTGTAGGTGTGTCCATTTTTTACAGGAGACTAAAAGGGAAAAGAAAAATCTAATAATGGCAAAGTTAACAACCGGTGAAAAAGTTTCATCATAGGTTTCCCCCTTTATTTGTTTGAAACCTTGTGCCACTAGGCGGGCCTTATACCTTACAATTTTGCTCTTGTCATCCTTTTTTAATGTGAAAACCCACCTACAACCTAAGGGTTTAGCATCGCTTGGTAACTTAACTAGTTTCCAAACTCCCCTTTCTCTCATAGTTTTCAATTCTTCTCTCATGGCCTGTTCCCAAAACTTCCTTTGTGGGGATTTTAAAACTAGTTTATAGGTAGTTGGTATTTTGATGTCATCTAGTCATATATCCTTATCAATATCAGAAGTCTCCGTATTTGAACAAGAACTATCCTCCCGACCTGAAACCACTCCTTTAAATTTATTTGATCCTTTAAAACAGAAAATATGAGGTTCAAATTTAAGATGATGCTTTTTACAATACTTTTCTACATCGTTTAAGGATCTCAACCTTTCAGTTTTTCCCTGTTCGTAATAGTAAATGTAGTTACGATTACCATAAGCACTCGGGGCAACTTTTCTTAACCAAACAGTATCAGAGAGTGGAACCCCCCTCAAAACATCTTTACTTGATTTTATTTCCTCTGTGGAATTCTCCTCCTCTGAAGAGGATAAATCTGGAGGTTTATACGAAGGGAAATAATTTATATTTGGGGTATCATTATTTTCAACCTCACCTTCAAACTCTTCATCAGATTCCTTATCAAAAATAGGAGATCCTATTTCTTTTGAACCCATCACGACTCCACTGCGCCGGACACTATCTGGGAGTTCCTCATTGAAAGAAACATTAATGGTTTCAATAATTTTGTTTTCTTCAGGTAGCCAAACCCGGTAACCTTTAGTACTAAAGGCGTAACCAACCATTACCCCCCTTTTTGCTTTTGCATCAAGTTTCGACCTAAGTTGCTTGGGAACACCTATATATGCTATAGCTCCAAAGGGTTTTAAGTGTCTAACGGATGGTTTAGAGCCACTATAAAGTTCGAAAGGAGTCTTCGACTGAGATTTGTGACAAATGCGATTCCAAGTATACGTAAAATACAACGCTGCCTCCGGCCAGAAACTTCGTTTTAAACCACTTTCACTTAAAATTGATCTGATGCCGTTAGCAATCGTTTGATTGTATCTCTCAATAGTCCCATTTTGTTCAGGGGAGTACACGTCCGTAAATTCATGTTTAATGCCTCTCCCTTCACAGAAAATCCTAAAATTATCATTTTTAAACTCCCCGCCATTATCTGATCGAATGTACTTTACTTTACGTTCGAGAAATCTCTCCGCCCGGATCACATGATTGCGAACAATTCCAAACACTTCGGATTTTTCCTTTATGGGAAAAACTGTGGCCTTACGCGAAAAATCGTCAATAATTGAGAGAAAATATCTCTCTCCGTTTCTTCCTTTCTCTCTTACAGGCCCCCAGACATCCATAAACAACAACTCGAGGGGACGTTTAGATCTAATCCTATTAATTGATTTAAATGACGTACGTCTATGTTTACTAAGTTTACATATTTCGCAAAAAAATTTTCCTGATTTAACCCGGGGAAGACCTCTAACACTTTCATTTTTGGCCGTATTTTCTATCAAATCTGGACTTACATGCGCGAATCTGCGATGCCAAATTCTGAAATCATCTTTAGATAGATGGGACGTTTCAAATTTAACCTTTTTAGGAACTAAACTTGGAATTTTAGGATACAAATGATAAGTACCATCCCTAAGAAAAGCAGTAAATAAATATTGACCATCTTTGGACACCTCCACCTTACCACCTTCACCAGTAAATTTTACACCTTTTACATCCAATTTTGGACCTAAAATAAGATTTTTCCTTAGTTTAGGGGAATACATTACATTAGAAAAGAAAAACAGCCTTTGGCCAAACTTTAACTTTACATTTCCCTTTCCTTCTATCGGAAAAGTAACACCATTTACAGCAACAAACATTTTTTCATCTTTTAAAGGCTTAAATTTATAAAACAAACTCTTATCACGGCAAAAATGGTGTGAAGCTGCGGTATCAAATAACCAGCTATTTTCGCTTTCACTACCACTCAAATTTGCCTGAATATAAAACAAGAAAGGATTGTTTTTACCTTTTTGTTTAACGCTGTTAGAGTTTGATGATGATTCCTTCGCTTTGCCTCTGCGATTCCTGTTTCTCTTAACTGGAGACTGGGCGCGTTCGGAACTGGATTCGGAGGCATCAGACACACTAGAAACAGATGGAACACGTCGATTATAACTTCTAGAGTCTCTTCGGTGTTGTCGACAATCCCTCTGGGTTTGGGCTCCCACATCGAAAGCATCGAAGTCTACTTTTCTGTATATGTTGAGTCTCAACGAAAAGTTCTTTACGTTTGTCTAAATCTCGCAGGGCTAATCTTGATTCTTCGGCGATTAATTCCATTAGAATATCATTGAAAATAAACTTTTCCTCCTTCCAACGTAATATAACTTGCACTATGCTGTCGAAATGGCTTGGGAGATGACGCAGGAGTTGAAATGATTTATACACCTCTTCAACAGGATGACCAAGGTCGTTCAGTTGATCGGCAATTCTATTTAACCTGGCAGCAAATAAATCTATCTTTTCATCTGGCTTTACTTTACAGGACATGAACTCGGAAAACAGGAACATATGCCGTGATCTATTATCAGGCTCGAAATGTTTCTTTAATACATCCCATACATCTTTGGGATTATCTTTTTTCTCTATGATTTTCCTAAAGTTCTTTCCCATATTTAAATAGATTGTGGATAAAGCAATCCTTTTCCTAGTATGAAAATCTTTCACATCCTTTGCTGTAATTCCCTTATCGGCATCAATTTCAGGTTCCTTCTCAATTCCAGCAACAATATCCCATGCATTCTTCTCCAACAGAAGGTATTTAATATCCATTTGCCAAGTTGAGTAGTTTAAAGCTCCAAGCTTATCGATCTGTACTTGCATACTCGCCATCTTCAAAAAAAATATCAGCCCCCCTTCTTAACAAACACAAATGTCTTTGAAATGGGGCTAAAATTTATGACTCTTCTTATTTAAATTCAACACGCTTCTATTATCCAGGTATGGCATTGGTTGCCCATAACCTCTTCTCTTAGCCTGTATCAATACAGGTCTGATATACACTTATACTGCTATCAGCAGAGGAACTGTAAATGTGCTGTGGAAGATACCTGTTACAAAACTGTATGTTGAATTCATAGAAAAGTCAGATATTGTTGACGACAGTTCTTTATTTGAATTCTATTTCATTCAATTACTTTATAAAAATACAGATTTAAGTTGAAAAATATTCAGAGCCAACTTTGTTTAAAAATAGCTAAGTGAATCACTAAAAATAACTTTGGTTAAAACCGGATTAACTTCAATACACCTGGAGCATTTCAAAACAGCTTAAATTTAAATCATAGCTAAAACCGTTTTCTAAAAACATCGTAAAACTCAAACTAAATATCTTACTGTAACTTAAACTCAAACATATTAAAATCATAATGATAACTTTAAAGAAATGAACAGAAAAGAGAGAGCCCGGCAATTGATTAGGGAAACGCAATTTATACCTTTGAACTGGAGACGATTCCACTTTACAAAAAGGGTAGATCCGAGAATACTCGACTACGGAACGGCTAACGCCATCTATGAAACACTTTAAATTTAATGTCAGTTCTTTTAAATTAATTTACGTTATAGGAAACAATTAACATTATATTCCAGGTGATGAAGGTATTGCTTTTAAAATAAAGAAGTTCTATAAGCATTAAAATGTAAAAAGGAAAGCTATTAAATCAATATAAGTTTACGTAAAGTTTTAAACCCATATTAGCCATAAGTGACAAGTAAAAACGGTTGAATAGATAACAATACTACCTATTGCAATCGTTACCATGGTGCGACTTTTGAAAAATTCCTTCATAACTTTTCATTATAGGGCCCCAGGAACCCAAAACCACCCCCACCTAAAAAGTTTATATATATATATATATATATATATATATATATATATGTATGTATGTATGTACTAAATTTTGTCCGCACGATAAAAGTCGCAATTATGCACGAATCATCTTCAAACTCGCCAACAACTTTGAGATGGCTAATATATCGGCGGGGATTGAAAATGGGCGAAATCGGCCCAAGAGGGTGGAAATGGGGAGGGTTCAAAATTTTGAATACTGTCTTAACATGATTCTGATAAAACCAGCTCTTACACAACAATGGCAGGAAAAAAAAATCCCTGCCGGCTCGGGCCTACAGGCGGAGGTAGATTTCGATGTTAAGTACTAAATTCTCCAATAAAACTTAAATCAAGATTAGAGATAAAACCCAGTTTCTTCACAAAGAACGAGCTGTAGGGAGCTAAACTTTTTGTGAAAATTGTAATATACACGAATACACACACACATATATATGGAATAGGATTAAAAAATGGCTACAAAAAATTCAGAGAACCTTAAAGTGTTAAAATATGTTAATATTTCCATAGTCGGGTTTTTATCATGTTTTAATACATTTCTTCAAACTTACATGGCGTTGCATATTTACCTGCTGAGGTCCATTATATTTCCAATATGACGCAATATACATATTTTTTTAATTCGTCAAACTATTTATTTTGAGTTTTCATGCTGAAATCTTGCTCTAGGAAACTTATGACGTAATATTCAATTTGTTTTCAATTTGTCAAACTATTTAATTTTACACGTGAAAATTTTGCAAAAGAAAAGTAATTGTTGTGGTGAGAATTTTATTATTTGTTTTTTTAAATTGTTGGCAACTGCTATAACGAAAAACTTTTATTTTTTTCCTGCCATTGTTGTGTAAGAGCTGGTTTTATCAGAATCATGTTAAGACAGTATTCAAAATTTTGAACCCTCCCCATTTTCACCCTCTTGGGCCGATTTTGCCCATTTTCAATCCCCGCCGAGATATTAGCCATCTCAAAGTGGTTGGCGAGTTTGAAGATGATTCGTGCATAATTGCAACTTTTATCGTGCGGACAAAATTTAGTACATACATACATACATATATATATATATATATATATATATATATATATATATATATATATATATATAAACTTTTTAGGTGGGGGTGGTTTTGGGTTCCTGGGGCCCTATAATGAAAAGTTATGAAGGAATTTTTCAAAAGTCGCACCATGGTAACGACTGCAATAGGTAGTATTTCTTACGAAATCTACCTAATAAAAGTTTTTCGTTATAGCTGTTGCCAACAATTAAAAAAAAATAATAATAAAATTCTCACCACAACAATTACTTTTCTTTTGCAAAATTTTCACGTGTAAAATTAAATAGTTTGACAAATTGAAAACAAATTGAATATTACGTCATAAGTTTCCTAGAGCAAGATTTCAGCATGAAAACTCAAAATAAATAGTTTGACGAATTAAAAAAATACGTATATTGCGTCATATTGGAAATATAATGGACCTCAGCAGGTGAATATGTAACGCCATGTAAGTTTGAAGAAACGTATTAAAACATGATAAAAACCCGACCATGGAAATATTAACATATTTTAACACTTTAAGGTTCTCGGAATTTTTTGTAGCCATTTTTTAAACCTATTCCATATATATGTGTGTGTGTATTCGTGTATATTACAATTTTCACAAAAAGTTTAGCTCCCTACAGCTCGCTCTTTGTGAAGAAACTGGGTTTTATCTCTAATCTTGATTTAAGTTTTGTTGGAGAATTTAGTACTTAACATCGAAATCTACCTCCGCCTGTAGGCCCGAGCCGGCAGGGATTTTTTATTTTTTTCTTTTGTTCTTGTTTAAAGCGACAAGATGCTATTTCTTTCACTACGTACTTTTTTGCCCAGAAATTTGTTGTCTAATTTTGGACGCTTACCAAAAATCAGTTGTTATTTTTAGAAATGTATAATGATGGTGGTAGCGGCCAGACTATAGCTTTCGCTTTTATTGCTCATACATCCCTTCTAAATATTGAATAATTTCACTTTTTTAGGTCGTCGAACAGGAGGGGAAGAAATACTTTCAAATGAAATTTGTTTGAAATCTGTACCTTAATTCAGCGACCTTTTATGGCTTTTTAAATATATTTCAAGCATGATTTTTTTAAAAAGTCTATCTAAACAATGAAAATTTGTTTGTAACAATAATGTAAAGTAAATACTGGTAGAGTTACCACAGTTGGTATTTGCTTGCAGATTGAAAGGAAAACGAAAAAGAATAATCACACGGTCAGTTTAACTATAAAATAACGCATTTTACAACTAAACTATGTCAACGAAAAGGACCTCCTATTTCATTTTATACTTGAACATAAAATTTATATCAAATCAAGGTCAGTTTGTTACAAGATGCGTTGCATTAGAATATGCTCGAAATTGTATTTTTATCTGCCCGCCCCCCTTTATTTAGGCTGTTTGTTTTATTGTCTCCTTTCTAATAAAACACTTTTTTGACTGACCGTTAAGTTTTCATTCGTATGCATCCGTTGTTCATAGATTTCAGGCAATGTAGTTCAGGGACAGATTGTGTTCATATATCCGCGTTAATCTCTGAAAAGACAACAAATAACGGATGTGTCTTGTAAGTCGCAGAAGAATAGTCGTTGAATCCAATAGGAGACATTGACTCCGAAATGCATTCATGCAATTTATATACTAAAAGGACCTCCTGCCGCCAGAAATTACGTGTTATAAAGGAAACTTCTGTTTCTCTATTTGTGATTTAATGCAGTAAAGTCCCGATTATCCGAGTTAACATGGACCAAGCTCACCTCGGATAAGCAAACAAACTCGGATAAACCGGATTTACACAAAACGTCGCCAACTAAGGAGATGAAATATAAATTTTCACTTAATTCGTTCATTTTTAAGGTACTAGTGACATTTGTTTGATGTATATTTCCGTTACTTTTAAGAAAAACGGGGAATGAAATTGTTTATTTGAGGTCCTTGATAGTTTTTTGTTTGTTAAATGTCAATAATGCTGCAGTTTTTTTTTTCCTCCCTCACCACTAAAACTTACCAGTAAATTTTGCCTAATTCAATCACCGAAATCTAACAATTGTCAAGGATTAAATATGGCAAAAATTTGTATTAAATTTCAGTGGTAATAAAACCGTACAAATTGGCAGCTATGCGATTCTATTAGTGTCATGAAAATTGCAAGTGTAGACTCTTCTTTCTGCTCAAAGTATTAAAGAGTTTTTTTTCAATCGAACTTATACCTTTGGAATCGATCATTTTCTTCTGGTGGACTGATGGATTCCGTTATTATGAAACAGACATTATAAATGAAGTGTTAGGTGACGATGAAAGAGTAGTCGTTAAAAAGTTAAAACTTTGATTTTCTGGTCAGAATGGAAAAAAATAAAAAATGGCCACGCCATAATTTTTTTTTGAGATTTTTTTTCCCATTCTGACCAGAAAATCAGAGTTCTAACTTTTTACGGCTGGTCTTTCATCTTCACATAACACTTCATTTATAATGGCTGTTTCATAATAATGGAAGCCATCAATCCATCAGAAGAAAATAACTCGGTTAAGCTGGACTTGGATAATCCGGACTCGACTGTAAATAGTAAAGTAATTCACGGTTCTAATCTAAGTCTTGTAACACTGTATATGTTTTTTTTAAGTTTTTATTTTTAAAATGAGTCCAAGTGATTTTCAGTAAATTTGATATATTCAATTTTTAAATATGCAATCATCTTTTTTCTATTGCCATTTACAGTAGGAAATTCTCCAATTACAAATGATATTGAATCATTCAGCAATGGAACACAACAAATTTTTGAAAAATTGAAATAATAGTTGCGTTAATTAATCCTCTTGAAACTAAATTAAACTCGTGGCGCTGCAATCTCTAGGAATCATGGTCTACAGTGCCCAACTCTGTTTTCTTGACCAATGGTCCTGACCAATGGTGCTATACAGCATATGCCCCGGTCAGGTGGTCAACCTAAACGCGGGACCTAAGAGTGTTTGGTTCCCAAACAAGCTTGGTACTCATTTTATCGACACTGAAGAGATGAAATGTTGAGTGAACCTTTCCCAGCCCGGAGACGAACTCGGGAATTGAAACGTGGCGCACTGACCACTAAGATACTGGGCTTCAATTCTGTTGAAGTTATGGATGAGACTCCGTAATGGAGTGAGGCATTCACTATTTATAACTGAATAAGTGGATTGTAATCCTGGCTTCTTATATAAAAAATGTTTCTTGCAGTGTGCTCTATCACCTCTTAACCCTTTAGTGCGCAGCTTTGCATATATGTAGGGTTGCAGATTTATCTTAGTAAAAATCGGAAGATTTGGGTTGACATAGCTAGCTTTGGTTTTATTGAGCTATCGTCCTTTTTTATATCATACTAAACTAGGTTGAATGTACCAGTTAAGTTTTCAGTAACGAATTTCTTTTAAAAGAGGCTATTAATTAATTGCGTTTATCATTATTTTCCAAATGTATTTGTATTACATTATTCTATTAACATTCTTTAACTATTTTTGCAGTCATATATCCCATTATGAATGAAAAATTAATTGAATTGTAAGAACAAAAATCAAAACATCCTACAATTCAATGATGAAAATTTTAGCAATAGACACCTTACAAAAATAAATGTTTGTACTAAAGCATAAAACGAGATAATAAGTCAAACAAAATGTTAAAACTTAAGATACAGAAATACTGAATTAAAATTTTTATATTGTAGATGCCTATAGACTATAATAATATCAAGTTCAAATAATATAACGCTACCCAAAGAGTTTACGAATGTGCAGTTAATATTATACAACTCTCCCAACATTTTTGCCATCCTGATCGGAAACAAGCCGTTTTTACATTTTATGCGCATGTTTATAACTTTGTTTTGGTAAAAGATGTAATTTTCTATAGCAAACTGAAAAACTTTTTGAAACTATCAAATGTAAGATGTGATAGAAAAACGGAAGAAATCATCGTACGGGACAAATTTAAACGTACACCGTACGATAGGCCTAAAAAACGGTAAGAAACGTACAAATTACGGGAAAAACGTACAAACTGGCAACCCTACATATATGCAAACAACAGTGTTTTGAATTTAATAGATCTTTTTATTCGCATATACTTAATTCAACTCAGGAAATTAAAATAGCATTTTTTGCTTTAATTAATAACAGAAATTCCGTATTTAAATTAAACGAAATTAACCATTGAAACTTTCTGGTGCATAGTCAGATTCGCTGAACTAGGTAATTTCTAGAACGTATTCTATCATAGGAATTAAAGGGTTGAAGGTTAAGTTTTGTAAAATAAATAATTATATAAAATAGGTATTTAGAGACATACTTATTAAAATATTTACTAATTTGCATTACTTTATCGTAAAACAGCCACACGACAGTAGTTTTTACATGTATTGCAGATGTGCAACAGAAGAAAAGATTGGGGTATTATATGAAATTGTATCTCTGATTTTTTTTCATTATTTTTCCTGCGTAATAAATATTTAAGAGAATCATATATAATTTTTTCGAAGCAAAATAAAAAATCACGCATTTAAGGGTTAAAGTTCGTGCACGACCTTTGGGACTGCATATCCATTTAATTTTGTAAAAATAATTCGTATTTAATAAAGCAAAGATTAATAACGCTAAAAATCACATATAAAAATTGGTTTGTTTTGATCTTAATTAAAAATGTTGTTATTACATGAAGTTTGTCGATGATATGTGATGTTTTGGTAATTATTGGAAAATTTTATTTTTCCTTAATCATTTGGGAATTTTTCTTTTTTCAACACTTTCCAAAAAAGTTGAAAAGTGTTTATGATTTCGGTTTGTCTATCCGTCTGGCCATCTGTCCGTCTGTCCGCACTCTAACGCCCGTAAATATACTCGGATTGCCTTGAAATTTTTGGATGTTATTGGAGTTTACCATAGCACATTCCCTATTTCAAATGAGGTTTGTAGCATGTTCAGTTCATTTACAGGGACATACAAAAGAATTCCGTTACATAATGATATGGGGGTGAAGGGAATTGTTTGTGGCGTATTTTAATTATGTTAAATTGTTTCATGTGGAAACTCAAGGAAATTGTTATAGGTCACTGAGGTTTACGATAACTTATTTCATGTATAATACGGAGTGAATAGCATTTACAGGGACGCACAAAAGATTTCAAAAACCATATTGTATCCGAAGTACTGTACATTAGCGATGATTACTGGAAATGCATTTTTAATTATGATATGCGCTTTTATGTTTCACTATATTTATACATACTATATGATGTGTATAAATGCTATAATTCATATACAGGGCTACACAAAAGAATTCGTAATGGTTACTGGGTATGAGTGCAAATTGCTTAAAGGTGGTTTTTAAATGAGTTATGCATTTTTACGCTGAACTGCATTTAGTTTACTAAGAAATGTTTGTAGAATATAGATAAAATGATATACAGAATCAGGCAAAGAATTGGATACATGACCGTCTATAAATGATAATTTCTGGAAATGTAATTTCAGTAGTTTTGAGAGTGTTTTAGTTTGAATTAAATTTTAGCTAAATAGTGGCGTGTAATAAAGGTACTAGGCTAACTACATGGTTGTACAAAAGTATTCAAGTATGTTTTCATCTATTACTATAAATTGCTGAAAGAGAAATTTCAACCTGTTATGCGTTTTCTTGCTAAATTAAATTTCCCCATTATATAGTATATATATCTACGTACCGATCAAATATAGGGCTGTTCAAAAGAGTTGAAATACATATTTGGCTATGGACGGTAAATGCTGAAATCAGTTTATCGAATGTTTTATACGTTTTCTAAAATGTTTACTTAGTTATCTTATGTACCTTATTTCCCTAAATAACGAAGTTTTGTTAAAGCCTTCAGGAAGTGTTGGAAAGTGTTTCATAATCTATGCTTAACGCATGATTTTTCTTTCTTGTTTTATTTGAAAATATAGTAAAACCTGGAAAGACGGATTTTTTTAAATGGGCAGTTTATCTTTTACATAGCTTTTTAATTTGTTTCCATCATCGTTTTGAAATTTTTCCTCCCTTGCTAGTTTGTACATCATACCGTTAGTGCTTTGTAGGCTAGTTTGGTAATGTCAGTATGTTAAAATATTTTTATCGCATTGATTAAATTTCTTATACATGTTAGTATTATCAGCACAGAGTGCTAACACAGTCGGTGCTGTAAAGACTGTGTGTAATGACGGTGCTGTAATGACGTGAGTAATTTGAAAATTTGCCATGTTCCAAACTATTCGAAAGGAAAGAGTTAATGTGAGGAAATTAATTTTTGTAATAGCCTGTAGTGATACTAAATTAATGACACCTGATTTCCAACAAGTTGCCATGCGCTCCTCTAGTCTTGATAACGACAGCCACATGACAAAACATGAATTTAGCAAGCCTGCGGAAATGTTAGGGAGTTATAAATTTCCGGTTACGGTGTTCTATGCTCATAATGCATGACTTTAAGTGCAGTGGCGCGCATTCCCAAAGAGTATCTCTTGTGCATTTTCTGCTCCTGAAATTCATTTGGTACAGCGAACACCCCACACTGTTAAAAATTTTGCAACATTCTGGCAGGTCATTCGACCGTTTTTTGAAATAACGGTTTCATAACCATAATTTAACTATATTCTGACCATAAAATGGCCAATAATATGGTCAGAATAGTGTTAAATTACGGTTGTTGTAACCGTTTTTGGAAAAAACGGTCAAATGACCTGCCAGAATGCTGCAAATTTTTAACAGTGCACATTATGTCTACTGATTTGTAAGCTTTCAGCATTGAGTTGAGTGGTCACCTGTGCTAAGATTTGTTTTCGCTTACTGCATATAATGCATCTGAATCTTAGAAGCTCAAGTTTATTCAAATCTGTCTATCCTTTTCCAGTTAAACCAATTAATACTTCATTTTACGGTATTTGTAAATTATCGCCTTACTGTTGGTGCTGTGGAATGAGAAAAACACATTGATGAGTTCTTTCTGAAGCTATCATGATATGACTCATATGGCGAAAACTTATTAGCCTGCGGTACGGTATGCTATTTCTTTCTCCCAGCTTATTTTGTGTATTCCAAAAAATAACGTTACCTTACAGACACCAGTCGTAAAACAAAACAGTACGATTAAATACTCTATAGCAATTTTTTAAACTTCTAAGCATCGCACAATTTCGATTTTTATACCGTCGTATTGGGAATAAAAAGTTCTTTTAAATGCATTTTGTTTGAAAACTGTATCTAAATTTATTTTTGAAATATTAACTTTTTTTATATTTTTAGAGCCATTTGCTTAATATTGGCAACGGAAATACCCCATTTCTGTAGAAAGTAAAAGAAAAATAGTTGTAAAATAGTAATTGTATATTTTTGTTGACATTTTCTCATAACAACCAAAAGAAAATGCAATTAAAATACGTGCTACTTTGAAAAAATATTAAACCAATGATTTCTGTTAAAACATTGAGCTATTATAAACTATATTTAATTTTAAGTATCTATATTAATATTGCAAACAAATGACGGCATATGAATGATTAGATAGCGGAAAGCGCGCGTTTTAAGTCTTAAAACTGAACTACAGTAGAGTCCTGATTATCCGAGTACCGCTTAACCGAGTTTCAGCTTTAACCGAGTTATTTTGTTCTGATGACTGATGGCTTCTATTATTACGAAACAGCTATTATAAATGAAATGTTAGGTAAAGTTGAAAGAGCAGCTGTAAAAAGTTAGAACTCTGATTTTCTGGTCAGAATGGAAAAAAAATGGCCATATTTTTTTTTTTTTCAAAAAAAAATTATGGTTATTTTTTTCCCCATTCTGACCAGAAAATCAGAGTTCTAACTTTTTACGACTGCTCTTTTATCTTCACCTAACATTTCATTTATAATGGCTGTTTCATAATAATAGAAGCCATCAGTCCATCAGAAGAAAAGGATCCATTCCAAAAGTTTAAGTTCGATCGGGTAAGTAACTCGGATAATCGGGACTCTACTGTATCTATCAATCTATATATTTTTTTATTATTATTTCATCGGGGGCGACACTAAATTCTGAAAAAGTAGAATTCCTGCTCTCTAGTTATTTGTCTTCAGTCGAATTCATCTAAATACTAAAAACATGCAGCACATAAAAATATAAAAATATTTATTTTTGATATGAAATAACGAGTTATAAAACGTGTTACAAGAGATATGTGATAAGAAAATAATACACGTAGTATATTTCACATGTTTAGAATTTATTTAACGACGTTTTCAATAGTTTTTATTTTTTATTGAAATAAGATCTTTTATTTTATTTAACTGCATTTATATGCTCTATTTGCAACAATTCATTTGTATCTTGTACACACAAACAGAAACAAATAAGAAAAAATCATGCGTCAAGCATAGATTATGAAACACTTTCCAACACATTCAGAATAATGTAACAAAGCTGCACCGTTTAAAAAATTAAAATATTACATCCAATTCAACTATATGGAAACGCATAATACATTTCAAAACCCAATTTCAGCTGTTCCCATCCACAATAGGAAATTATGCGAATTTTTTCAGCAGAACTGTATATGATATATAGAGTTTAATCTATTAGCTACATGCATGACAAAAATTAGTTCACATAAGAGATACATGTACTTCAGTTGAAAATTTACCTTCAGCAATTTCCTCTAATAAGGAGAATGGTACGTGAATACTTTTGTGCAGCCCTGTATTTGAGGTATAGAATTTATGTATAACGAATAAGATGCAAAAAATTAATTAAATTTAAAAGCGCATATCAAATTTTAAACCGTACACTCCAGCAATTATTAATCAAAGACAGTACTGTACTGTAACCGATTTCTTTTGTGTGTCCCTGTAAATGAATAAAAAATTCTATGAATGCCCTGTTCTAAAGTGATCGTAGTGAAATTCAGTGATTTATATCAGTTTCAATACATTTGAAATAGCATAATGTCATTAAAATGCTCTGCAAACGATTTTTCTGCATATACCATAATGTAATGGAATACTTTTGAGTGCCCCTGTAAAGGAACGATTAATCCTACCTACTTCATATACAATACCAAATATGCTTTGGTGACCTTAAATAGTCTTTATCAATTTCATGAAAATCCGAGTATATTTACGGGAGTTAGAGCGTGGCCAGACGGCCAGACGGACTGACTGACAGACAAACCGAATGCAGAAACACTTTTCAACTTTGTTGGAAAAGTGTTAAAAACTGGTCCTCTCAAAGTAAAAAACCAGCTTTGCGGTTAACTCTATTAAGAGTATGAAGCCCTATTGCATAAAACAATTCCTATGAAAAATAAATGAATCTAAAACTGTTAAAATTATGAGATTCTATATCTAATATAATTTATTATCTATGCATAGGCATAAATAGTATCACTCTGTATATCGATGTGACAGACCAAGACGGGCCCAAACGGGTTCGGGCTTGATTTTTATACCTGTCTTCAGGCTCGGGTGGACTCGGACGGAGTGAAAATTTCATTTATTCATAAATTTATTAAAACAAAACAAAAACAAAACAAAACAAAAAAAAAACTAGTCGGATGTGGCAATTCCAAAAACTTTTTTCTATCTCATATGTGTTAAAACTTCCTGAAAAATGTAGCCGGTTAGATGATTAAAAATGCCGCTTAGCAGCGCCACCTGTTGATCGATTTGCACCAAAAGCTAATCAGCACCCATTTATATCAGGGACTAACTGAATATACATGTTTATTAAATTCCGTGTATTAATTCTTGAGATAGAGCGCCCACAAAATTTGTACCATACGCAGACACACAGACATACAGACATTTTGTAAAAACATGTTTTTCGGGATCTCTGACTCTAAAACGAGTAAATCCGTCGAAAACCGGAAGTCGAAAATTTTCACGAATCCAATGCTTTCTTCTTGTAAAGATAGAAGAAAGTAAATAAAAAAAAAATGACAGATACTTTTTGAGGAAGCATGTAGTGAAAGTTTCTTAAGTATTTTACAATTATCCGAAAACCAGTTTGAAAGGGAATTAAAATGCTATTGATGGAATATAAAGATAAATATTTTCTCTGATTCTAAAGGCTTGGCGCAGTCAGCATTAGTAATATGAAGAAGCCGCGAGATATC
The DNA here is from genome assembly GCA_963932465.1 of Maratus speciosus. Lineage (NCBI taxonomy): Eukaryota > Metazoa > Arthropoda > Arachnida > Araneae > Salticidae > Maratus > Maratus speciosus. Next base: position 87,587,353 of record OZ010786.1, on the reverse strand, counting down.
CCTCGTCATCTATCATTTCCTTCTGTTTGAAGATTTCTCTAAAAATTACTGAAAAACAGAACTCACATTTTTCTGCCATAGTTGTACTTACAAGGGAACCATTTTTGGTGCTGCTCGCACCTAGCATTGAGACCTGGTGCATTTTAAAGCCCTATATTACTATAAAATTTTCTGTTAAAATAATATTTCTTGATTTTACAGCAGCATAACTTTCTGAAAATACAATTTTCGAGACCACTTATCGGACTATTAACATTGAAGTTTTTTAAAGAAACACATTTAAAAATAAAAATTAGTTAATAATAAGCATAAAATATTGAAAAAAGTTTAAAAATTCCTTCAAAAACCCATGATTTGATTTTGAAAAATTGCAACATTTTATTCACATTTTTGGCGGGGAAAACGTTGGCGGTTTTTTTCGAAAGTTGATCTTTCCGGAAACCCTAGCCAAATGTCATAGCTGATTGTCTTGCATAAGGAGTGGTTTAGACTTCAGTAGAAATTGTAATGTCCGATCTAATAGCCACAGTAATTTTTTTAAACTGTGTCAAAATATTAATTTACTTTATGATTACTTTTAACAAAGGACCATTTAATACAGCAACATTTCATTTTAAACATTCGAAACTTTATTCCATTCGATTTCAAAAGAAAATAGTTTGCTTATTTTGTATTTTACTAAAAAATAGTTTTCAATAATCTTAAAAGTTTTTATAGAAATATATTTACTATTTATGTATTTATCGTCTGCATAGAAAAAAAAAAAAAAAAAAAAAAAAAAAAAAAACATAATTCTTGTTTCTTATGCTATCAATTATCAAACAAGTCCCAATCTGATATAATTCTTGTACATTTACTCTTCGGATAGAGCGTGCGGAAAAATTGTAGCGCCATATTTGGCAACTTAACTCACTTTTGGCGCGAAATAAACAAATAAAAAAGTAATAATAAAAAATCAAAATTATAAAAAAGTATATAAAATACGATTTTAACAGAGAAATTTTATCGGTTCTCTAACTTTTATGTATAGGGCTACAAAATGCACCTAGTCTCGATGCTAGGTGCGAGCAGCACCAAAAGTGGTTTTCTTGTCAATGCTGTACTCGTAAAGAAAAAAAAAAAAAGAAAAAAAAAACAGAGGGCATATTCTACAGACAGGTGTATACGTCAAAGCGCGTACGTTATAGTTTTATTTGAGGAGCAGAAGTTATACGAAGTGTCTGAAAAAAATCCAGAGGATATAGGGCGTATACCTCCGTATACCCTCTACTACATACCTGGCTTGTACTGTACAATGATGTTCAGTATAATTTCCTTGTCAATGCTGTACTCTTAAAAAAAAAAAAAAACAAAAAAAAACAAAAAAAAAAACAGAAGGCATATTCTACAGACAGGTGTATACGTCAAAGCGCGAACGTTATAGTTTTATTTGAGGAGCAGAAGTTATACGAAGTATCTGAAAAAAATCCAGAGGATATAGGGCGTATACCTCCGTATACCCTCTACTACATCCCTGGCTTGTACTGTACAATGATGTTCAGTATAATTTCCTTGTCAATGCTGTACTCGTAAAAAAAAAAAAACAAAAAAAAAACAGAGGGCATATTCTACAGACAGGTGTATACGTCAAAGCGCATACGTTATAGTTTTATTTGAGGAGCAGAAGTTATACGAAGTGTCTGAAAAAAATCCAGAGGATATAGGGCGTATACCTCCGTATACCCTCTACTACATCCCTGGCTTGTACTGTACAATGATGTTCAAAAGAATAAGAATAACTGTGATTTGTGTGGATTTTTGACAGTGGTTGGTTATAAATAATGAGCTTACTACTTTAGAAAAATCTTCGGGAACATGAAAATCGAGAAACGATCTCATGCACTGTAAACTAGTCGAATGTACCAATCAGTACAGCAGCGCCACCTGTTGGGGGATTTACACCAAAATATAATCAATATTTATCAAGGTATAACTGAATCTGAAGTTTGATGAAAATTCGTGCATTATTTATTGAGATAGAGCTATTGAGAGAATCGTAAAAAATGCAGTATAGCAGCGCCACCTGTTGGTCGATTTGCACCAAAAACTAACCAGCACCAATTTATATTAGGGTCTAATTGAATATAATTTTTTATTAAATTCCGTGCATTAGTTCTTAAGATAGAGCGCCCACAAACTTTTTGTCACATATAGACAGATAGACTTTTTGTAAAAACATTTTTCGGGTTCTCTGATCCTTAAAGCGTTTAAATCCGTGGAAAATCCGTCGAAAATTTTCACGAATCCAATGCTTACTTCTTGTAAAGATAGAAGAAAGTAAAAAAGAAAAATATTTCTTAATCTAAGGAAATATAACATAGCCACGAACGAAAATATACAATAACCTCTTCCGAGTTATCCACAATTCCGAAAAGCGTTTTTTATCTTTTGAAATCTCAGAAACCAATATATTTTCGAGATATAATATTTATTAGAAACAAATTTGCTTTTGCTGCCATTGGTTTTCGGAAACGTTTCCCTGTCCTTTTGAGAGTGTATTAGTCAGTTTTCTCAAACCGAAATATAGGTTTTTAGGGTGTAATTAATTCTCAAGTAAGCATTTTCATGTTCGACATATACATGTTTTAGAGACAAACATGATAAATTAATAGCGTTAACATTAATATTAAAATTTATATTATTTTGTTACTCTTGCATGCATAAATTCAGTTGAGCAGCTGCAAATATTTAAATGAGAATTTATAGCCTCCTAAAAACTTATATTCCTGTTTGAGAAAACTGATTAATACACTTTATAAAAGAACTCGGGAACATTTCCGAAAATCAATGGCAACAAGAGCAAATTTATTTTTACAAATACGTCTGTAAATCTCGAAAACATATTGGTTTCTAAAGATAAAGAACGCTTTCCGAAATAGTTGGTAACTCGAATGAGGTTATTGTATATTTTCGTTATATTTCGTAGATTGAGAAATATTTGTTCTTTTTTACAGCGAAGGGAAGTAACCTAATATAATTCAGGATGTGTCATTATTACAGGGAAAAAAAAAAAAATTCGATTCTAACCAGGAAACTACCCCAATAGCGTAAGAATGAAAAAAAAATCCAAATAAGTAGCAATTGAAAGGGCATATTGAAACATGTTTTTAGACACATAAATTATTTGCCATCGTATCCCCGTTATCGAGATATAAAGTTTTAAAATTTTCAAAATAAAACATCTAGTGTTAAGAAAGGAAGGCTCCCCGCCAGCCAGAAAGCGAAACAGTTCAAGGTGCAAAGCAATAGTAGCTTCTCTTCTTATCAATTACATGTTCTTTGGGTAAATTATAGGTGCCACGTGACTTTATTCAGCTTCGAACACAGATTTTGCATATAAAACCCAGTAAGACATCTCATTCTCGTTTTAGGCTCTGTTTGAAGCGCGTGTTATATTGAAAAGATGTTCTTAATGCAGCATTGATGCATTAAAATACTAAATAATGCAGCACTTATGCACCATTTAGCATTATTTTGTGATGCATTATTTAGTGCTTTAATCCATCAGTGCTGCATTAAGAATCGTTGACTGTGCAAATCTGCCAAATGTGTGGAACGAATTTGATTAAAGATTTGGTGTTAGTCGTGTTACTAAAGGTTCGCACACCAAACATTTGTAACTGAAAAATAACTTGGAATGTTCTTCTTTATTTTCATATAGTATCACTTATTATAATATATGTAATAGTTTTGAAAATATAATTTTTCGAAATCCGGTCATTCATTTGTGCTAACCCTGTATATCTGAGTAACACGGACACGACGGCAAATAATTTATGCGTGAGCAAATGTGTTTCAATATACCCTTTTGATTGCTGCTTACTTAGTTTTTTTTTTTTTTTCATTTTTACACTAAGGTGTAGCTTCCTGGTAAGGCACGTTAATAATAATGTCTGCAAATTTCATCCATTTATGTGTAAAGATAACTTCTTGAAAGTGTCAGTTATATTTTCATTCTTGTGAGGAGTAAAAATAAAACAAGTTAGAAATTATACGTCAAACGTGGTAAATGAGGTGCATTCGTACTATAACTAGTTTTACAAACATTCAGATTTTGGCGCAATACAGTGCGCAGCAAAAGTTTAGACAATGGCCGATTACACTTCTGTACTGAGAAGTATGTAACGAATTGTTGCAACTCAACTGCTATATATTACTTGTGACTCATCCTTTATTCACAAACAATAAATTTTAAATTATACACATTACATAATATATGACAAAAAAAAAAAAATTAACATTGTGGCAAAAATATAGACAATCTGTATATTTATAGAAATATAACCATAAATGAAAATCGTATTGCAGGCCCATTGTTTGCAATTAGTGCAAAAATGTAACTTTCCATCGAAGATACTAATTCTTGCATCGCTTGGGACCTATTTCGGACCAAGCACGTTCAACATCAGCTTGAAGTTTCTTAATAGAGGAGTATTGTCGAAAATTTGCTTAAAACTTACGAGACATGATGCCCTAAAGGTTTTCGATTGGGATCTGATCAGAGCTTCACGCGGGCCAATCGAGAATAGTAATATTTTGAAACTTAAACCAAGTTTCTGTTTTGTGAGGAACTTGAATGGACGCATTATCTTGCTGAAATAGTTACTTTAGAACAGCTAAAAGTTCTCAAAATGACTGTAAATTCTTCTCCAATGTATATATCTAGTCTTGCGCTGTTTGGCGACCATTGAGGAACTGCAGAGCTACTTGACCATTAAAGGGAAATGAGGCCCAAATCATTAAAGAGCAACCACCTTGTTGTTGACTAAAAAAAATCTTGGGCTCTTTACGCAAATCGTGCCAATAATATGTTCACCCATCTGGGCCATCCAAATTCCACTTTTTTCTGTCACTGAATATCGCAGTACACCACTGGGGTCCAAATGACACATGTTTGCGAGCCCACTTCATTCTCGTCAATTTGTGGCGAGATTTCAAAGCTAGCTGTTTTATCATTTTCCTATAAATTAATTACCTCTTTCCCTGATTCGGTACAGATGTCATATTCGCCCCATATTGGCGCGATTTTTTTCTGTCGCCTATATCATATAGGCAAAAGGTACTTAACTTGCGCCAAAGTGTCGTTATTTTGCTTGATGTGGTAACCCGGATTATGTTGTTTATGCTGTTGATGTTTTCGCCAAATTGGCAACCGAAAAAAATCGCGCCAATACGGGGCGAATATGACATCTGTACCCCTGATTCTTCTACGAATCGTATCCGTTCACACAAAAAGTCCGGACTTGCTTTTAATCCGACTAGCACTCATCATTTGGTAGATGCCAATTTCTGGATCCTTCTATCATGTCGTTATCTGGTCACAGGCGGCCTTCCAGACCCATGTTTTGCTTTGTAGGAGTCACCATTACACAACACTCGATAGATAGACTTCTTTGAACGGTTCAAAGTAGCTGAAATATCTACAACAGTCTTCCCTTTCGATTTCAGCTTTCATATTTGAATTGGTACAGATGTCATATTCGCCCCATATTGGCACGATTTTTTTCTGTCGCTAATATCATATAGGCAACAGGTACTTAACTTGCGCCAAAGTGTCGTTATTTTGCTTGATGTGGTAACCCGGATTATGTTGTTTATGCTATTGATGTTTTCGCCAAATTAGCAACCGAAAAAAATCGCGCCAATATGGGGCGAATATGACATCTGTGCCTTTGAATTACTTCATCTAACTGAGTCTTTCTAGCTCGCTGCATCTTCACCAACCTTTGCTATCGTGAGTTGCACTCAAATACTTCATGCATGTTGTTTACTCATATTAAAGACACTAATATTCAAAATAAAAAAACTCCAGTGCACCATATTTATTTAATAATATCACAAGATAAGCCGCTCATGGCTGCCTTTTTCACAACGAAAACATTCTATTTACTCGTATAAACAAACTCAGACGATAAAAAACATTGCCAATAATACAAACCATAAATACGACCGAACACATGTGACGTCATAAGTTTGAAATTTACATTTTTCCGTGAACTAACCGTTGACTAAAAGCAGGAAAGTGTCTAAATATTTGCAATATGCAAATTTCTTTTTTACAGTTAAATTAAATATTATCCTACATTAAAACCATTATTTCCATCCTAAAATGTTAAAAATATATTTAAAAATAAGTATAGCGATTTGTATAAGTCAAAGGAGTTCGTATTTTTTATTTAAAGGTTAAATATCATGAGAGTCTAAACTTTTGCTGAGGACAGTAGCTGTTGCTCTTATGCAAAAATGCATGAATACAAAATTCATTTCGATTATGTATACTAAATTCAGTAATACGGAAATAATAGGACTCCATCTTAAATAGAACGTTATCATCAGGACAACCTGGAATCATTACCTATCATGGAATATCATCGAATTAATTACGTCAGTAGGATGTAATAGAATGAAGAAAATTTTTAATAATATCTTTTTAAGTTTTGATTCGATTTTCATAAAATTTAAAATGACTCGACAAAATTCTGAAACGATTATATACTATATTAAATTTTAAACTATTCGGTTGGGTAGTTTTTGCGCTGTTATAGGCGAACACACGGACGGAAGGACCAGGCGACGACTGTAGGTGCTACGTGTTTATATAATTACGAACGCATCTAAATAAAATAGGAAACAAGCTTAAATATGAAGGAGGTTTGCTGATAATTTTTCCGGGGGGGGGGGGGGAGGTTGGGTTACGCCTGAATATAAAATTTCATAAAATTGTGTACGTAGGATCAATAGTTATTTCAATGTAAGAAGAGATTTTAAAAAATCTTCAAACATTTTTTAAATGTTGTTCATAATTTTCTATGGCGGGTTAGGTCTCTAAATACACAATTTTTTTTTTTTGGTTCAGGAGGAATCAAATTTTAAATAATTTGGACCCCCAAAAAATAGCCGAAATCCATCTCTAGTTCCTGGTGCGTAGACAAATATCAGCTAAAATACGTAAGCACTAATAATTGACTTTGAATATCATCATAAAACCTAAAACCATTTATCAAATCTATGTGTTCCATAAAAGTTTATAATTGTTTCCAGAATGCATCTTTCAAAGTAAGTAGAATTTCGTCGACATAATCTTCTTTTACCAAAATAAACGATTTTCTCCACTTTGAACATTTATTTATGATAGTTTCGTATCATTCAGTATATTCGTTCTCAGCAAATTCTTAAAAGCATAATTTACGAAAATTTTATCTTGTTTAGATTTTATTTTATTGGTACCTTCAATAGTTTTCATATTTTTTACTTTTTTTTAAAAATAAAATTCTTTTTATTATTCAACTGTCTTAGCAAAGTATTTTTGCTATCATTCTTTTCATTATTGCATTTGTATTATCATTCTATGCATTGTACCAAATGCATCTATAAAAACATCTAAAATCCCCAGAAATAATAATAATAAAAAAAAACAATCCAATGGGCAAACCTATTTATATCAGATGTATCTGTAGTCATACATAAATTCTTATTAATATCGATGCAGCCTAAAATTAGTAAGACTTTAGGTTTCTGTTACATACAAACATTATCCGCTCAATTATACAGGGTGATTCAAAAAAGATGGGAAAAATTTTAAGAGGTGATAGTTCACACCCAAACAAACATTTTGTATCAAAGAATGCATGGTCGAAAACTAAACGTAAAAAAGTTAGAGGGCGCCAAAAGTTATGTTCTTATACGAGGCAAAAACACGCAATGAACGATTAAGTTAAGTTACGAAAACAAATTTAATGGCATTTGATTACAATAAGTGCTCAAAACATTGACCGGCAGCTGTTATGCACGCAGTACAACGGCGAAGAACAGATTGGCGAATATTCTGAAACACACCAGGCATATCGCGAACTTCCCCTACAGCAGCCGAAAGCTTGGCGACAAGTTCTTCTGCGGATTCAATGGGAGTCTCATACACAAGAGCCTTTAGCTGTCCCCACAAAAAAAAAATCGAGACGTGAAAGATCTGGCGAGCGCGGTGGTGCCTGGTGTGTTTCAGAAAATTCGCCAATCTGCTCTTCGCCGTTGTACTGCGTGCATAACAGCTGTCGGTAAATGTTTTGAGCACTTATTGTAATCAAATGCCATTAAATTTGTTTTCGTAACTTAACTTAATCGTTCATTGTGTGTTTTTGCCTCGTATAAGAACATAACTTTTGGCGCCCTCTAACTTTTTTACGTTTAGTTTTCGACCATGCATTCTTTGATACAAAAAGTTTGTTTGAGTGTGTACTATCACCTCTTAAAATTTTTCCCATCTTTTTTGAATCACCCTGTATATACATTAATAATTTGGTCTGAATATCGTCATAGAAGCTAAAACTATTTATTCTACCATCATATTATGCACGAGTGTCCTTTATCATTTTTCATAACAATTTATGAATGTTTACATAATGCATTTTTAAACCAATATAACAGCAAAATTTCTTCGACTTTGTCCTCATCTGGAAACGCAAACGATTTCCACTCTTTGAATACTTAATAATGACGATACGTGTTATTAACAACTTTAGTTTTCATCAGATTTTGCCATTCATGATTTATGAAAATTTCAGCGTCCTTAGATTTTAGTTCAGTGACATTTTCAAAACTTTCTATGTTATTTTTAAATGAAACTCCATTTATATCCTTTATTCAGAATTTAACTGTTTAAAAAGAAACTTTTTGTCATAATTTTTTTAATTATAATGATTCTTCTTTACAAATACATCTATTTAAAACATTTACCTCCCCCCCTCCCCTCAGTGCACACATAAAGCAAAAAAGTTATCTAATGGGTAATCTTCCCTTTATCTTATGTATTTGTACCATAAATATATTCACATTAGTAGCATGATGCAGCCTAAAACGTTTAATAGTGTGTTTCGTTTGCATACAAAATTCATCAGCTACACTATATAAGGCACAAATAATTTGCTCTAAATATTGTCATGAAGCGTAAAACAGTTTATCCAATCATCGTATTACATAACTGCCTTTTTCCTTAAAAAATAATGCATGTTTACATAATGCATTTTTTCATATCAGCATAATCGTAAAATTCCTTGGACATCCGCTTATTCTTACAGCCAGACAATTCCGCACTTTGTCCATTTAACAATAACGATCTGTATCATCAGCACTTTCGTTTTCATCGGACTCTGCATGATTTGTAAAAATTGTATCACATTTAGATTTTATTTTGATGAAACTTTTAATAGTTACCAATTTTATTGAAATAATATTTCTTTTTGTTAGTAAACCATGTTATTATAAGCTTTTTATCAATATTATTGTCATTGTCATAAAGCCTAAAACTGTTTATCCAATCATCGTATTGCATAACTGTTCTTTCCCTTAAAAAATAATGCATATTTACATAATCCATTATTTCACATCAGCGTAATCTTAAAATTCTTTGGATATCCACGTATTCTTAGAATCCAGATGATTCCTTACTTTGTCCATTTAACAATGACGAACCATAACATCAGCATCAGCACTTTTCGTCTTCATCGTCGTCACGCATGATTTGCAAAAATTTTATCACATTTGATTTTATTTTGATGTAACTTTTAATAGCTTCCATGTTTCATTGAAATAAGAGTCCGTTTTGTTAGTCAACGTATTAGTATAAGCTTTTTGCCAATATTCTAGTTATTGTTGTCTTGTCCAAAAAAATTTCATGGCACTTTCTTGGAAAAAGGATGTCTAAAAAGAAGTTGTACTTCTTAAAGATGTACCCAGAATTTTAATCCTTACCGGAAGTGAGATTCTCCCTGCTTGGTAAAATTTCCTACATATTTGACCTCCCAGCTAGAGGAAATTCCCCACCACTGTTTTTACGTGTTAGTCTGTGGCATTGACACGAATCGTTCTTCTGTTACAAATATACCACATACCTATAAAAACTTTTAAACCTCCACAAAGCAGAAAAAAAAAGTATTAGGTAAGTTTTTTTTTTTTAGTCAGTTGCATCCTTATTTCATGAAAAATTTATCAGATGCAGTTTGTAGGCACAAATGATTCGCTATGACTCTCGTCATAACACCTAAAGCTATTTATCCATTTGTCATATTATATAAATGGCCTTGATCATAAAGGTGTACACATCTTTACATAATGCATTTTTTAACATCAGTATAGCTATAAAATTCATTTCACGTCCTCCTTTTCTGACAGCCCAAACATTCTACAGTTTGTCCATCTAACATACAATAACGATTCATATCATTCTCAATTTTCGTTTTCGTTGGACCCTGCTGTGCTGATTTTTGTAAATTTTATCATGTTTATATTTTATTTGAATGACACTTCTAACAATTTCTATGTTGTTTTTGTTGTTTTTTAAATAAAATTTCCAGCTGTTATAAAATAAACGTTTTGGTATCATTATTTTAACTATAATAATCCTTATTTACAAATACATCTATAAAAACATTTAACAGCCCCCCCCCCCCCCACACACACACACACAATCACAAAGAAAATAAAACCCAATGAATAACATTTCCTTTATCAGATGTATTTGTAGCCATAAACATATCCATATACTCATGATACAGACTAAACTATTAATACTATGGATTTCGATTGCATGGAAAATTCATCAGCAACACTATGTAGGCACAAATCATTTGCTCTGAATATTGTCGTGAAGCCTAAAACTATTTATCTAATCTTTGTACAATTGACCTTTATTGAAAAAGTTTATACACGTTTACATAATGCATTTTTAAACACCAGCATAACTGTAAAATTACTTGGACATCCATCTCTTTTGACAGGCCGAATGATTCCCCACGTTGTCTATTTAACAATGACGATCCCTTCCCTTTCATTTACAACTTTCATTTTCATCTCGGACTCTGCAATGCATGACTTACGAAAATTTTATCATGTTTATATTTTATTTCAATGAGACTTTTAACAACTTCTATGTTTGTTTCTGTTTATTTTTTTAAATAAAATTAATTTTATTACGTAACTATGTTAAAATAATATTTTTTGTAATTATTATAATGACCTTGCTTTAGAAATACATTAAAAAATTCTGAATCCTCTTGTCCCCGCCCAAGCAAATAACCATCTAATGAATGACATCAGCTGTATCTGTAGCTATAAAAATTTTTATATTAATATCATAATGCTGCCTAAAACTATCAAAACTAAAGGTTCCTATCGCATAAAAAATTATCATTTAAGATATCTGAATACGTCCGTAACACTTTTTTCAAAAACATGAAATGGAAACAAATTAACTACTTTTTTAATTTTCATTTATCTATGGACTAGCTATTTCCATTAAATTATTTAGTTTTTAAAAACGGATAAATGTATAGAAAATTTTGTAGAAATGTTAGAGAAATTTCAAAAATGATGCATGCAAATTTAATCATTAAATTCAAATAAATTTAGTATCAAAATAATCTTTACACACTTGTCTAGGAAATAAATTAAAACTTTTAGGCTACTTCTTTAAATAAACATTTTAGAGCTAGCCGGATAATCAATGGTAGATAATTGGTATATTTTACATAAGCATTATTCAAATAGTATCATATTATAATTGAAAACATTCTTATTGTGATTATTCTTTTAGTTCATGCCCTAGGTAATAAATACTAAGAAAAAATATCTTGAGTTAAAAGAGAAATTGAATGATAACATTTTGAGCTATCATTTTTGAAAAATGAGAGATGCATGAAAAGAGTGATTTGGAAGAAAATACATTTTTAATTAATATGACAAAACAAGAATGCCACATTTAAATTAAATTATTCGAAGTCAGACTTTCGCACGAAATGTTAATTATTCAAAATATTAAGAAAGAAGTTTTTAAAAAATATATGCTAAAAATTATTGCATTTTAATTTCTTTTGATATCCTTTACAGGCTTACTTCCGTCTATTTTAATTATAACTTTCGTTTTGTGGAGCTTTCAAAAAATATTTAATATCGTGGCTTCGATTCGAAGTATATACAGATCAAAACTTTTTTGTAAAGCTAAATACATGCTCTATTCAGTAAATCCAAAAACTGAAAATGGTGGGGTTTTTTTTTTTCGAAAATTGTACATATCAACGTACTCGGATACCTTGAAATATGTAGACATTAATAACTTACTTTGAATATACTCATAAAACTATTTATCCAATCCTCGTATTGCATAAATGCCCATTATCGTAAAACGTTATAAATGTTTACATAATGTATTTTTTAATTCCAGCATGATTACAAAATTCCTCAGACCGTCGCCTCTTCTGACAACTCAGACAATTCCCCACTTTGTCCATTAAACAATGGCGATCCAAATTATTTACAACTTTTGGTTACATCAAACTCTGCAGTGCAACTGAGTTTCAATTCAAAATCCAATTCATATGCACTTAAGAAAATTTTATCAAGTCTAGATTTTATCTCAATGACGATTTCAACAGTTTTCATGTTATATTGAAATAAAATCTCCTCTTTTATTCGATTGTGTTTATATAAACTTTTTGTCAACATTCACCTACTTCCAATTATAATAATTCTTAATCACCTAATTATAGTAACATTTCCTTTTTCAGCTGTATTTGTACACATAAATTAATTCCTATGGATACTATAATTCAGCCTAAAATTATTATGAAATCCTACTGCATATATAAATGAACAGTTATAATATGGAGGGATAAATGGTTTCTTTTAAATGTCGTCCTACAGCCTAAAGCTATTTATCCAAACATGGTAATGCATAACTGTCCTTTATCGTAAAAGTATACACATGTTTACATAATGCATTTTTTAACAGCAGCATAACTGTAAAATTCCTTGGACATCCGCCTCTTCTGACAGCCCGAACGATTCTTTACTTTGTCCATTTAACAATAACGGCCCATATCATTCAGCACTTTCGTTTTCATCGGACTCTGCAATGCATGACTTACGAAAATTCCTGTCGATTCTTCTCCTACACAATTCCCCTAGAAATCAATCCAAATCAACTAGCCAAAGCGAGAAAGTACTGAACAGCAAGCAACCTTAACGCGGAACCAGAGGAGGTCACTAAGCCGAGTTCTATAAAAGCCATCATCTTCCTCGCTAACGCATTCATACGCAGACGATCCTCGGTTTATAAAAGGTCTCACTTTTTAACTCCCAGGTAAGTGACATCACTTTATTCGCGGTTTTGTTTTGAATGCATATATATTTGCTTTTCTTTTTAAAACGCGAAAGAAAAAATCTTCATTTTTATGTGTTTAATGTTTTTATAGTATATAAGTTTTATTACTATGCAATTTATTTTTAACTATATTATTTTAGCCTAAATAATCGGTAAACAAAACTATAATTAATTTTGAATTAACTAGTAATTTTGTATGTTGTAACACATAAAACTTATTATTTTGAATGAATTAAGTTTCAACGAAGAAAAATTTCGATGTTGTTAAAATATGTACTTTTAAAAACGGTTTTCAAAGATGTCTTTTATTTATTTTTTGTGTGTGTCCTTCACTGCTTTTGCTCTTCGGAGACTTTAAAAAAATTTAATGCAATGGATTCATTGCTTTAATAAACTTTAAACACATAATTATTTTTATTTCATTGCTGTAAAATAACTGTGAAAAAAAAAAGTTTTTTCTTATTTATATATCAACCAATTTAAGACTGGACTGACTGTAGGCAAATTACTTTTAATTATTACATGTTTACATGCATTTTTCATACAATTAAGTAATAGCATAAAATTCTGCCTTTTTTTTCAATAACTAATTATATTTTCAGACAGACTATAAATGAAATGGCAGATATATAATTTTTCTAATACTTTATTTGACTAAAGAACTTCAAACTATATATACCATATGACAGATTACTTGCGGTATTAATTTAAGTATTTATTTCCAGTGTTTCTTCTCAATGTTAATTTAACATAGAAAGGCCTATGGAGTTCATAACTTTTTTTTTTACTTCTTCTTCCGATCATTTTGTCCCTGAAGCCACAATTTTTTTATTTTTTGCTAATTCTAATAATATTATAAATTTAAAGTGTAAAAACATTTGCCTGATATGAGGGTCAAAACGGATGATAAAATGCCTTTGCATATAGGGGGATTATAACACAGATAATAATCTATGTTTTATTTACTTTATTCAAATATATTTCTTAATAATTCCAAATTTCACTATTTTCATGGAGAATCAATCAATGGACATATTTGCTATAAATTTTAACATTTTTTCTTTATTGTTGGAAAGAAAAATCAAAAACCATAATAATAATTTGTCTACAGCAATTAATTTTCAGCTAAAAGATTTTCCCGGGAAAAAGGAAATTGATTTTTTTTAAAGAATATAAAAGAAGATGAATATGGCATCATAGTAGAAATAAAAAGGACATTTTCAAACATTTGCTAGTAATACAAGAAGCATTAATATGAGTAAATACAGAAAGCAGATGAATATGATGAAAACTAGTATGTTGTGGTCATCACAAAACTTTCTTCAATATAAATCACACCAATTAAATCATTTAAATAGTACAAGAAATTACATCAATTTAGCACTAATTCATATCGAAGTATATCCGAATTTGAAGTACGATGAAAATTCGTGCATCAGTTATGGAGATAGACCTATAGTGGAAATTCTGAAAAAATGCAGCATAGCAGCGCCACCTGTTGAGCGATTTGCACCCAAACATAAACAGCATTACTTCATATCGAGGTATACCTGAATCTCAAGTTTGTTGACAATCCAAGCATTAGTTCTTGAGATAGAGCTATTGCGGAAATCGAAAAAAAAATGCAGCATAGCAGCGCCACCTGTTGAGCGATTTACACCAAAATGTATAAAATGTCAATTCATGTCTAGGACTAATTGAATCTGAAGTTTGATGAAAATCCGTGCAGTAGTTCTGGAGACTAAGGTATTGCGGAAATCGTGAAAAATGCTGCATAGCAGCGCCACCTGTTGAGTGATTTACACCAACATCAACGTCAATTCATGTCAAGGGCTAACTGAATCTGAAGTTTGTTGAAAATCCGTGCATAGTTCTGGAGACTGAGCTATTGAGGAAATCGTGAAAAATGCTGCATAGCAGCGCCACCTGTTGAGCGATTCACGTCAAACACTAATCAGAACCAATTTATATCCGGATCTAACTGACTATAAATTTTTATTAAATTCCGTGCATTAGCTCTTGAGATAGAGCGCCCACAAAATTTGTGTCACATACATACAGACAGACAGGGTCACTCACAGACTCACAGACAGACATCTTGTAAAAACATGTTTTTCGAAACCTCTGAACCCCCTAAAACGTGTAAATCCGCCGAAAACCGAAAGTCGAAAAATTTCACGAATTCAATACTTTCTTCTCGTAAAGATAGAAGAAAGTAAAAATTGAAATATACAAATCGTCGAAATATGTATTCCAGGTTGCATCGTCAATACGATGTCAGTATTACACACGGACATGCTTTTGCTGTATAATATATATATATATTCTTCATCTAGGGCATTTTTTACCTAAAAATATTCCTCAAGGTCTTTTGTCATTTTCTGTGTGACACACAAGTGTTGCCGCTAATTAAAAACCCCAAGTTAAACTTATGTAACAATTTCCTATTGCGTTTACTTCGCTCCTGGAGTATATAGGCTAACAAAATTTAAGCAAAACTATTTTTTTAATGTTTTACTATATAACAGCTATACTATTGTTAAATATTAGTAATTAAAATTTAACACTATTTTTGCATTCATAACTGTCCCGAGTAGAAAATAGGATAACTAAATTTAGTAAAATTTATTTTTTTTATTATAGATTTTTTATGCTCAGTTTGGAAGTTTTTGTCCAAACTACGGCAACCTGCATTAATGCATTGATGAAATAATTTGGATTAAATATTTGTAAATTACACCACAACTTGTGATGCAATACCTTGTAAATCAAACCCTCATGACAGTAAATTCCGTTAATTTTCAAATTAGTTGGTCTGGGTGCAGTAGTTATTAAAACACTTGACATATTAAACAAAACATAATTTGCATAATAAATTAAAAAAGAAAACAATTTATTTCGTACATTGTTTAAGCCCGAGAAGGAACAGATATTAACCCATTAAACGCCGCTATATGAACCGCATCCCAAAAAATTATAATTTTTATATTTTTTTAGGTTTAATATACGTCTCTAATCATATGCAGTTTAAATTTTTAAAAAATCTTTATTTGGTTAGAAGATATGATATAGTCCCAAAATGGGAGACTTGGCGCCTAATGGGGATAAAATAGAAACCTCCACCACAATGTTTAGAGTTGAATGTTTAGTTTTAAAATATTTCGAAATCGAGTTATAAATCCCCAAATTTATTTGTATATGGTAAATAAAGTTAATTATCAATACCTTAATTGCATATTAAATATATTCAAGCCATAAAATGAAGAACTCGTAAATGTTCTTACCTTTTTAATATCTTTTTTCTTTTACATTTTTGTATGAAACGGTATTAGGCAATTTTTGTGGAGCATTACCTTACATTTCTCGCACCACAGACGAGTATTCTTTTTACAAAGTTTACATTTTGATTGCTTTCCTGCCTGTGTGATAAAATGATTTACACCATCAAAGCGTATGTTACAGTTCACTGGTGTGTGTGGTCCAAGTTGAGGTATTGGCAACGATTGCAGTCTGTCTGATTTCATCAAACCCATCACAATGTCTCGTAAAAATGTTAACTGAGACATTTGTCCATTCATCTCACGATGGATTCTCCAAGCCGCTACCACAGCCATGTTCAGTGTTTTGGTGAAAAATGGCCACCACCATTTCTTACCCTTTATTCTGGGTCGGTAACTACTCAAAAATCGATCAAGAAGATCTACGCCGCCCATATTTTTATTGTAAGATCCAACTATTCCTGGTTGAGGCAAATCAATCTTCTTTTTAGATTTTCGGCACCAACGCTTTGCTTGCCCCATAGGCTCCATACATTCAAAATTCGATGCTAAGCATACAACTTTATTGTCTTTCCATTTTACTACACTTAAATCCTTTGTTATAATGTAGTCAAATGTCCCTCTTTCTTTTTTTACCAAAACTTTACTATCTTGTAAAGGACAGTTCTGCAGTCGGTTCTCTCTCACCGTTCCAGTTAGACGGAATTCCCTTCTTCGCATTTCTTCAAGCAATGGCAGAGAGTTGAAAAAATTGTCAACATACACTTTGTGTCTTCTACAGTTTTCTACACATTCTATTAGATCCAAGACAACTCTTGTTCCAAGGGGAGTTTTGTCTTCGGCTGCTGTTTCTTTTCCCACATAAACTTGTAAGTTGAATGGATAACCTTGAGAAGAAGCAAGAATCCATAATTTGTAACCAAATTTTATTGGTTTTCCACGCATATACATTTTGGTAGAATGTCTGCCTGTATAAGGGATCATTTCCTCATCAATACTTAAAGATTCAGAAAATGTTCCGAATTGCTGCAGTTTTTTTCCAAACAACTCTATAAAACATCTAACTTTGGCCAACTTGTCTGAGCCATCAATAGAATTATTATCACATAAATGGAGATACTTCTTTATATCTCTAAATCTCTGTCTACTCATGGCATTTTGTATGAAAGGCAGATTACAATCTTCTGAATTGCTCCAATATAAATCTTCTTGAGGCAAGGAATGATATCCGCTAAACAACAGAATTCCGAGAAATACTTCCAATAACTTTTCAGATAATGAAAAGGTATAGTTATTGTTTTGCGTAGCATACCTTAAAGTTTCTTCTAAAATAAGATTCATGATATCAGAATCAAAATACATTTTGAATAATTCATAAGGAGTTTTACTTGCTAACTCAGGATGGATCTCTTCTAAAATTGGTGTTTTTTCAGACTTAATTGGATCTAATTTATCGACTTTTTTCCAAACATATGGTTTCGTTTTTGGCTCTTTCTCCTTCTTTGTCCTAATAGCTTTATTTATTTTAACCTTTTTTTTCCGTTTTGTCAATTTTTTGGACTCTGTTTGTTGGTTTTGACTTTTGTTGCAGTCATCTTCATCACTTGAAAAATAATCTTCTTCTGGACACCTCTTCCTCTTTTTATATGTTACTTTCTTCTTTGAAATATCTAGTGTTTCACGACGTTTTAAATTAAGTTCGACTTCTCCGCATACATCCACTGGTTCTACTTCATCTAAATAATTTTCATTAAAATTTTCCTCATCAGTTATCTGATCAGGATTTGGTGGCAAACAAGTGATTGTACACTCATCTGCTGAGAATTCGTCCGAATCTAATGTTTCCATATAGTCTAAGGCTTCATGCACAGTTAAAAACTTAGACGCCATTTTTACACTTTAAATAAAAGTACAGAAATTTCTCTATTGAAAATGAACCTTGCTTACTGAGCGCCTAGCTTAGACTGCTGACCAAGAATTTATCACACGTTTATCTAGAACATTCTCCAGAACGTTATGAATAGAATCAACTGTTTTGATAAAAACACCTGGACTTCAGCAACAAAAGAGGGGTTACTATGTTCAATAACAAAAGAGCCTGACCTTCAACAGTAAAGAATAAACAGCAGAGAGGTCAACAGATGTATTCATGGAAAAGGGGTGAGGACTTTATTTTGCTAGTCAGAAAGGGCCAAGTCTCCCATTTTGGGACCTTTCTAAATAAACAACTGTAAAACCCTTTTAAATTATTTTTCTTGATCTATGTTTGTTATGATTTAAAAAAATAACTATTTTTTTTTTCATATTCAATGTTTCGAAACTTTCGCCGTCGAATTAATTATTTTTAGTGATTTTTTTTCTTATGAAGTAAATATAGTCAATTTTCCTTAAATTTGAAAAATTTTAAAAAATAGAATTTAAATTACAAACTTTTTGAAAAAAATTCCAACCATGCTAAGTACTTCAATATTCAATAAAAGTAATATAAAATGTATGTGTCTTAATTACTTGTGGAGAAAAAAAATCTTAACAAAGGTTCCCAAAATGGGAGACTTGGCGCTTAATGGGTTAAGATATTTCATTCAGTTAGTTCTACATTTAATGTTACATTTTTATAACAAATAATTTAAACCAATTGAACATTAAAAAATAAAAATAAAATTCAAACAGTATGATATTTAAACACCCTAGAAACTTAGATTCAGTTCAAACGAAATCGATATAAATCTTATACTTTTTCCAAATTTAATTATTGCAAATACTTGTATTGCAGATTTTGTATTATGTTTATGATGGGTGTAAACAAAATAATAAGGTACATCTAAAATGCAAACCTTTAAACAAGTCTAAGATTTATTTCGATTTCGCCGTTAGTCTAATTTGATAGCGTCATACGTCTGTTAGTATTCCATCAATACTGTTATTATAATTACAATAATAAATATTATTTACTTTGAAATTGTTTGTAAAATTTTTATAAAATTATTCAAAATATTTCCTAGTTGAATTTTACGGTTCATGTAAGAGAATTAAAAATGGTGACCGTAGGTGAAAGGTAAGGACAATTGCCCATCCCTGGATTTTCAAATTTAATTAACTAAGTTTTATTTTTCTGTGGTTTTGAAAAAAAAAAAAAATAGAATTTATTATTTTCAAGTAGCTTACAATAATGAAACAAAAAGACAAAAATAAATTAAAGATTTTTCGTCAGGGAGTATCGCCCCCTAAGCCACCCTCCTCAATTGGAACAATATTTATCCTTTTTTCTTTTACAGTAATTTGAAAAATATAATGGAATTTATGAAATATAATAATATATGAAATAACTCGTAGGGGAGAGTAGTACACAGTGAGACATGGTACACAGTGAGACAGCAGTCACTTTGACATATAGTTGTAACTTTTTCTCCAAGCTGGCACACACACATAATGACCTCATCTTATGCAACACGTGGATGTAGTTTCGGCACTTCAGTTACTCGTCCGACAAAATAGTAAATAATTCCTTATTTTATAGTGGTTAGAGTTATATAAACGTCTATTTTAGAGTTTATTTCCTTCAGTATGAGCGACATATATTTACTTAACCAAACCTAGCTATATCTAAAAATAGACCATTTAGACAAAACGACATTAACTTTTTAAAGCGATGAAATTGATGTAACAGATGTGGCATCCATTTTGTTACAATGTAAAGAAAGTACACAGTTGTGGTACACAGTTGTGGTACACAGTGAGACGTGTGTCATTGTGTACCTACTATGTGGTTCTGATGTTAAAAATGTTATTTATTAATAAAAGAAGGTGTCTCTTTCTCTCTTTCTGTGTGTGTGTGTGTTTGCGCGCGATGACTAGGGAAATCTACTAAATGTAAGATTTTGAAAATTTGTATGAAGGTAGCCCAAGGCCTGCTATTGTCCACCTGAGGCTCATATTTTTAATATTTTGTAAATCTAGAAATATTAATTAGAAATCATAAACTGGAGAAATTTATTAATAGAGTTTAAAAATGTATTATTTATGAAAATATATACATTGTCTCACTGTGTACCACTTGTGGCACACCAGTATGACAATTTTCGATACTCCGTTGTGATGCTTCTGTGCTTTTATAAATAATTTTTTAAAACTATTTATATATTAATGTATAGCTTATGTATGTAGCTTAAAGATGTAGCAAAATGTTTTCAAAAGAATAAAAATCGTCGCCATTCGTTAAGTAATAATAATTTTCGTCTCACTGTGTACTACCTTCCCCTATATTGTCATGTATCAAAATACATGAAAAAGATGTTTCACTGCTTCATTTTTAGAAAAGTCGACAGTATTTTACTTTTGGATTTTCAGTATTTCTTATGTATTACATTTCTGTATACTTTTTATGTTGGTGTACTTGAAAATTGTTCTGAATGGAACATTCTGATAAAAAAATTCCTCAGTTTAGCTTATTTCATATTTATATTTTTTCTTTTAAAAAACCAGGTTTTGGCAACAGACTGCAGTTACCTATCTTGTATAGTTTTGCCACTGCTGAATTTCTTTCTACCGACATTCATGGATTTAAAACTTGGCTTTACAATATATTTAAAATTATTTTTATAAAAAAAACAAATATATGATTGTGCTTGTTGTTTTAAAAAAATTTCCTGCATAATCGGCGTTTAAATTAATTTTCGTGAAATTTTGTATCATTAAACAAAATCTAACCTTTAAATATCTAGATATTGTTATTCTGATCGATATCTATAAAATATCAAACAAAAAACATTAAAAAAAGTTTAAAAATTTTCACAAAAATTTAATTTTTTTTTGAAATTTTTAATTTTTTTTTTAAATTATTGTTTTTCATCTCTAAATCATTTTTTAGCATTAATCCAATATTACAAATGTTAAAAAATTTTTAATGAAAAAACATATTAAAGTGTTAAGTCTTTTAAACATTTATTAAAACTATTTACCTAATTCAATAAAAAATCAAACATATAGTTGTGTACCGTTGTGTAAATTATATTGATTTGTGAAATATATTATATTTTTTAAATGTTTACGAACAAGTGATTTTAAAAATTATGCTTTTAAAAATAATAATTTAAGTGTTTAATCAGGTAATCTTGGACTTTTAAAAGAGCTTAAACACTTTTGACCACACTTTTATTAAATATTTAAAAAACTGCTGTAGGCTCTTTATCAAAACCTAAGGATTTTTAAAAATTAGATTATCTATATGGAATATGTTTGGAAATATACCGTGAATCCTTGAATTAATTCTGTCCTGGCCACAAAAGTATTTTAAGACCCTTAGAGATAAAAAAAATTCGTAATCTTGGATGTAGGACAATGTGCACTGTGCTCTATCTTGATGAAAAATGACAGTTCCGGAGAAAGAAAAAATAAACTAAGATGGTTTATCAAGATGCCCTTGTAACGGTGAAAAATTGCACAGATCTTTTAAAGTCTTATATTAGGCCCTTAGGTCCAGTGCGGGATTATCAAGAGATTTCCTGTCTATGATCAATAGCTTCTGCAACTTTTAGGGCTGAAAAATAAATATACCTGATTACACTAGTCGGTAGAAAAATCTTCAGTGTAAAACTAATGGTTGGTACTTATTCATTTTCACCTTACGAAATCAAAATTTAGCAATGGAATTGTTGTATCATGCACCATTCTTTAGGTAGGGTAGATTCTTTTTACAATTAACATACTTTATGTCTTAACTAAAACATAAATGGAAATTGCGTAAGAAAAATATGTATACGTTACTATGTAAATAAATGTATGCAAACATCAGTAAAGATATAGAGGCAAAAATAATTAAAATATGTTAGTAAATACTGCTGGATTCGAAACAAGTGGGGATGCCAAAAAAAAAACAATGCGCCAGACAAATGAAAACACAATATACTATTTTCATGATATATTTTATTAATTTATTTGTTACAACACTGAAAATACTTTTTCACGTTTTCAACTTTATTTAGAATTGTAAATTAATGTATCCTTCATTATTTTATATTATTAGAAAACTATTTCTCGAAAAAATAGTATGTGTTGGAGAATTTCGGATGTCATATTTAAATTTAGGAATTTCAGATCTGTATAGGTCACATGCTTGCTTCGTAGGGAGGCAAAATTTTATTATTTATTTATTATTATTATTATTTGCCGCTCAGCTTACTTTTTGTAATCTGATACTGTTATAGGCAGGGTTCTCGCTGACTTTTTACCAACGTTAGCAATTTGGCTAATCAGAAATAAAAAACATTTGCTAAATGAAAAAAAAATAGCAAAATAACTTCGTCGTGAATTGAAAATTCGATATTTAACTCCTTAATGCACCGATCCCCTTTTTTTCAATATGTTCTAAAATAACCTAAGTTTTTGTGACTGCTTATAGATTAATTATTCATCTAAATTTAATTATCCGCTACAGAAAGGGAAAAAAACTATATTTTAAATTTATTCTATTCTAAAACTTTTCCAAATATGTTCTAAATAAACTATATTCTAAAATGTTAGCACAATCAAGAAAAAAATTCAAAACCCGATTTAACTCATAAAAATGTTGCGAAACAAAACTTCCAATCCCTGTTAACTCCAAATTTTAAGATATTATATTTAATGAATTCTGAAAAAATCAAAATATAGCCAAGTAAGTATGTGTCAAAAACTAGAATTCTTTGGCTTTTCATTGAAGACTACGCTTTAAAGCCAGTTTCGAAATTGTGCTGTTATCTATTGGACCTGCTAACACATACTAAAATGACATTTTTTATATTTCTTATTTACATCTGATTCCACAATTTAGCTTCTGTTGCGTTCACCCCACTGAAGCATCTCTCATAGTTTACTGAATGTAGTAGCACTATTTTAGCAAATTGTAGCATGTTTCTTGTTACAGGTAGCTGGTAAGCTGGTATTTTCGTCATCTGCCCCGTGGTTTCTATTGAACCAATTTTAATAATTATTTTTTTAATTGACCGCTATTCATTTGTAGATGACCAAGTAGTGGTTATTTTTTTATATTTCCATTTTTATATTTTACTAGGGGGCTCTGCCCCCTGCAAGCTACGCTCGCCAACCCCCGTTCAGACACCGCAGAATCTAAAAACACGCTAATCTGATCGGTTTTAAAAATATTATATAGAAGATTGAATTACACTGAAAAAAGCTGTGCAGATTTCCCTGTAAACGGGTTTCTATTCAATTTCCTTTGATTTCAAAAATGTAAGGCCGAATCAGTTAGAGGATCAGTTAAACGTTTGAAAAGAAGATAAAAT
The DNA here is from genome assembly GCA_963932465.1 of Maratus speciosus. Classification (NCBI taxonomy): domain Eukaryota; kingdom Metazoa; phylum Arthropoda; class Arachnida; order Araneae; family Salticidae; genus Maratus; species Maratus speciosus. The sequence continues at coordinate 87,563,606 of OZ010786.1, read as the reverse complement.
AAAATGAATTAAGTGTACAGAGTCTTTGTCTCCCGGTATTTTAAAACAATTTCTATAACAATAGCCTAAGTCATGTGACTATCATCAACAGTTCCGGGCGAACCACTTCGCTTTTTATATTCCTGGTGCCATTTTAGTACTTTAATGTTAGCCAGGTACAGGTGATAAGTCGCCAAATATTATTCTATCGCCATCATTTCATCTATATTATAATAGTCAAAGTCATGTAACTGCCATAAATAAATACTCTCTGATCCCTTCGCTTTTCATATGAAAGTTTGGCCCAGATATGATATACGGCCCCATATTGGCGCGATATTTTTCCGACGCTAATTTTGGGAAAACATCAATAGCATAAACAACAACATCAGGCTTATCAAATCAAGCAAAATAACGATACTATCGCGCCAGTTATGTACCCGTTGCGTATATGACATTGGCGTCAGAAAAAAATCGCGTCAATATGGGTCTGTATATGACATCTGTGCCGAAAGTTTTCCCTTTTGATTAAAAAACAAATTTCTTTTTCGAATAAAACTACATAAAAGTTTCCATGGTCGCAAAGGATTCTTGGTACATGGTTGGCGCCCCAACTCTGTTACGCTAGCCGGGTGCAAATCTCACCAGTAGCTATCTTTCAAGTCGCCAGTTAGCATTTTTTTTTATTTTTCGAGTGGTAAATTAAAACATTGCTTTGAATTTGAAATTAAATGTCATCGTTTGTTACATCATTTAATATTTGGCCAGATGCCATATACGCACCGGATTTGGCGTGATTTTTTTACGAAAGTTTGGCGAAAACCTTGTTTTCGAATACCAGTTACATATGTATTTTTGGTAATACTTAGTTATCCCGTCGACCAAAAATCTATCACCAAACTATAAGATTAAATGCCAATAATGGTTGATCATAAATGTCACATTCACTTGACTTTAAGCAAGTTACACGTCTTTACGTTATCAAGTGATTTTTATTTCGACGTTTTATTTGTATATTTATTAATGTTATACTATTTTCTTTGTTCTTTCGTTATTTAAAATAAAAATTATGTCAATTTGTATAATTTAGCGAGTGGTTTTGGCGATTTATATAATTTGGCGAAATGGGTCGATGGAATAACTAAGTAATACCGTATTTTTTAATTATTTTCTGTTATTTTTTATTTTTAAAGGAAAATAACCAAAAAAATAATTAGCTATGGAACAAAACAATGTCAATTTATGTAATTAAAAAAAAGAAAATAAAGTAAATAAACATTTATTATTAAATAAACAACAGTAGCCGGGTTACCATGTTAACCAAAATAATGCCATTTTGGCGCCAATTAGGTACCTTGGTGTGTATATGATATCTGTGCCTAATATTTTTCTTTTCATTTCGTTAAAAAAAAAATAAAGAAGTGAAAGCCATTTATTTTAAATGTTTCAATTTGTATTAAATAAAATAATAATGAAATACAAATTGAATTATGAATAAAAGTAACGTGATACATTTCTTAGCATACATTTAAGGGAGGCCAAACTTCTCGCCAAATTAGTTTAAAATAGTAACCTTTTCTAAAATCTGAAGAAAAAATATCCGTTTGATTAAAATTTGAGTTGCCATCATTAGAAAAATGTATATAAAATTAGAAAAAGATTAATATTTCGAAAACTAATTCGAATTTAAAAATTCTAATACCAGTTTTGAAATCTGCGGATCAATATTGATATTTTCGGTGTTAATTTCATCACAAAGTATTCCATATTTTAGAAGAAATCGCCGTGAAACATAATCAGTTGTTTAATCAGTCGATTCATACTTCCGTTTCATAAATTCGTTTCATTAGGATTTTATATATATATGGTAGATTTTTAATAAAAAAAATTAATAATGGGATTTCTTCAAAAAAGGAGACAAGCGGCGCTGCTTCCATTGTTGCAGTTTAAAAATAAAATAATGAGGTCTGTTATATCTTTATTAATTATGTCTTTATTGATGTCATTTTCTGATTACAGTTAAAAGAAAATGTATTTTTAATTTGAATTGATGGTATTTAAAAGGATTATTTGGATCAAGGGTCCAAAGAGGTATATGACATTAAAATAGAAAGCATCCACTAAAATCATCCATATGAAACTACAACATTTTCCTATAATTGCCCTAAAATGACTTCATTTAGGTGGCTTTCATTACAAAAAGCTACCTATTGCAGCCGTTCGGAGGAAAGCGATTTCAAAAAATTTTGGTATATTTTCATCGATCATGATTCCCAGACCCCGAAACCACCCTCCGTTCAAAAGTATATATATATATCTGATCTTTGTCACATTGTAACTCTCGTATTTATGAACCGATTTAGATGTAACTTCGTGTATACATAGTGTATACCAATGCCTAGACCGAGTTCGTTGGCCAGCTTCATCCGCCATCTTGTTTCAAAATGGCGGCCATTTAAAAATTTCAAAAATTTTTTTAATTTGAAATGTGGTACCAAAAAATTGAAAATTGAAAAATATTTTTTTCTTATGTGTTTGACCTTGATGCAAAGATTCCGGAGCATTTTTTGTTTTGTCTATATCTTAAAAAATGGCTGAGTTATAGCACTTTGAATTTCTAGCTTGGCTGACATTTTGAAACGACCTGATTTTTGTCACGCGATAACAGGCGTATTTATGAATCGATTTGGATGTACCTTGGTGTATACATAATACGTACCAATGTCTCGACCGAGTTCGTTGGCCAGCTTCATCCGCTTACTTGTTTCAAAATGGCGGCCATTTAAATTAATTTTTTTTTTAATTTGAAATGTGGTACCGAAAAATTAAAAATTGATAAATATTTTTTTCTTTTGTGTTTGACCTTGATACCAAGATTCCGGAGCAGTTTTTGTTTCATCTATATCTTAAAAAATGGCTGAGTTATAGTACTTTGAATTTCTAGCGTGGCTGACATTTTGAAACGACCTGATTTTTGTCACACGATAACAGACGTATTTATGAACCGATTTGGATGTACCTTGGTGTATACATAATACGTACCAATGTCTCGACCAAGTTCGTTAGCTAGCTTCATCCGCCATCTTGTTTCAAAATGGCGGCCATTAAAATTTGTTTTTTAATTTAAAATTTAAAATGAGGTACCAAAAAATTGGAAAATGAAAAAGATTTTTTTGTATGTGTTTGACCTTAATACAAAATTCCGGAACAGTCTTTGTTTCGTCTATATCTAAAAAAGTGGCTGAGTTATAGCATTTTGAATTTCTATTGTAGCTGACGTTTTGAAACGACCTGAGTTTTGTCACGCGATAACAGGCATATTTATGAACCGATTTGGATTTAACTTGGTGTGTACATAGTACGTACCAATGTCTCGATCGAGTTCGTTGGCCAGCTTCATTCGTCATCTTGTTTCAAAAGGGCTGCCATTTAAAAAAAATTTAAATTTTAAATTTAAAACGAGTTATCAAAAAATTAAAAAATGAAAAAGATTTTTTTTTATGTGTTTGACCTTGATACAAAGATTCCGGAGCAGTTTTTGTTTCGTATATATCTTTAAAAATGGTTGAATTATAGCACTTTGAATTTCTAGCATGGCTAACATTTTGAAATGATCTGATATTTGTCACGTGATAACACGCGTGACCTATTAACCTATTTCGATGTAAGAAGGCATGTGGATAGTATATCGTAATTTCTCGACCAAGTCCGCTGGCCAGCTTCATCAGCCACCTTGTTTCAAAATGGATTTCATTAAATTAAATAAAAAATTATATTTAAAATGAGGTGCAAAAAAATTAGAAATTGAAAAAGGTTTCTTTCTTAAATATTTGTCCATGGTATAAGGATTCCGGAGCATTTTTTGTTTTGTCTTTTTCTTAAAAAATGGCTCAGATATAGCAATTTCAATTTCTAATGTGGGTGACAGTTTGAAAAATCTGATTTTTTGCCTGCGAACGCACTTGTATATATCAACCGATTCCTATGTGAGAGAGTATGTGCACAGGAATTACTAAGGTCTGGATCGTCGTTAGCCTCATCCACCATGTTCTCTAAAATGGTAGGAACTTCAAGATATCGCCGAATTTGGCAACCAAATATAAGTTACTTTAATAAATAAAAGCAGCTTGGATAAAGCTGACTAATTTCGCGAAATTCTCATTCATAATGATTTAGTATTGATAAAAAATAGTGTTGAATCTCCTATAATTGGTTTCCACTAAACTGAGCTTCTTGTGTTTGAATAATATAAGCTTGCTTTTTTTAAAATAAGGAATATGAAAGATACCTTTTCCTCCCGGCACTGGCCGAAAGGACTTTTTCAGAGATTTGTCATTTCACCAGCTCTGAAGTTAGGGGCCAAATGTTCAACGGAAAAAAATGAATTCGTCTATGAAAATGACGTAATTTTTAAAAAGCACTCAACTGACAATATGCATTTTCATTAATCCAAACTAAAACATTTTACTATGATTGTGTTAAAATAATAAACCCTTTAAATTTGATAACCAATAAAAAAGATTTGCCAAGCATACATGTCGACTGATTAAGCAAGAAACCATTGCTTCAGAACGCTTACATTGAAATTTTCTGGCAATAATTCGTGCAAAAATAATTAAATTTATTTTTTATGCGTCAGTCTATGCATCTTAAACAACATTTTTGCCCATATAATTGGATAGCTACATAAAAAGGAATTTGTTTCATAAACTGATTATTATCTATGACAGTTTGCGTGCCAGATGATCTTTCATGCCTGCCACCTCGGCCACATGTGCCGTTGGTTCGTCCTCCCTGTTTTAAAGAACCCAATCCCCATGTTTATAGGTGTTAAAATATACCATCCCAAAAAGGGTTTAAAGCACCCTCCCCATTAAAAGAAATGTCGAATCTGGTCTAAATCTTGAAAAATACACAATAATCATTTTTATTTTTCAAACAAACTTCATATATTATTTTTTAAAAACAAAATTTTTCTAAATATCGATATATCGCCTTTTCTATATATCCTTTTGAAAACATCGATGGCCGAAAAATATCCGACGGAAAATGCTGAAATATCTGATCTATCAGATTTCTGATGTATCAGAATATTTTCATTGTCACTTACTTAATTGGCACAATGATTTATTACTTTCTTCTATCTTCAACAGAAGAAAGTATTGTAATAGACATTTTTTTCGACTTCCGGTTTTCGACGGATTTACACATTTTAGGTGTCAGATATCCCAAAAAGCATTATATAAACATTTATACATTATGTATAAACAAAAGCATTGTTTATACATAATGTCTGTCTGTCCGTCCGTGCGTCGCCATTGTACTATCGAAAAGTGTATGAAGTTATGCATGGAATTGAATCTAATTTTTTGTGTATGTAGTTGGCTGTGGCAAGGAGGTCCTCCCTGAATTTGAAAAAAAATCCGCCAGAGTGGGGCGCTATAATTGTGATCTCTGTGCTATTTTCATTGTTGTACCATCGAAAAGTGAACGAAGAATTGAACCAAACATGGAATTGAACCAAATTTTTTGTGTGTTTCTGGCTACGGCCAGCAGGTCCTCCCTGAATTTGAAAAAATTCTACCGGAAGGGGACGCTGTAATAGAGATTTTTGTGCCTTTTTCTTTATTTTACCATCGAATAGTGTATGAAGTTTTGAGTAGAATAGAGCAAATTTATTTTGTATGTTTTTGTCTATGCCCAGTAGGTCCTCCTTTAATTTGGAAATATTACGCTGGAAAGGGGCGCTGTAATAGCGATTTTTGTATAATTTTCTGGATTTTTCGTAGTTTTGTTGTCCATCGGCGGCTCGTGCAGAGACGGGAACACGCGTCCTGCTAGAACTAGTTTCTGTTTATGTTAACACTTTGATTACGGTTCAGAACTGGCGGCTATTTTTAGATTCTATCGTACCACAATTTAAAAAAAATACCTCCTGTCAAAGATTTCTCTCGAAAATATCCTAATATAAGTATGGCAGGGATTATTTTTTCAAAAATTGAAGCGAACAGAATAAAAAATAATCCACTAAGACTTATATACCCCGATCCTTAGTCAAAAGATTAAGTAATGTTTTAGTTAAAAATGAATTTTAAGCTTTTGACCCACATATTTTTCTCATTTACATTTACAAAGTAGGTGAAATTATTTGCATCGTTTATGAGGCAATCTAATTAAAAATAGCAACATTGATAATGGCTGCCATTCAAACTATTTCTTTTTTTCTGTAATTGTATATTCGACCATTTGAGCTGATGAAAAGCAGTAATAGACCGGGCGGCGACTGAACATACCAGCACATTCATCCAGTTGGTGGCTGAAATTTCAGGATTAGACAGAACTCGATGAGCACATTAAAATGCAACTGGTATGCCAAATCATATCTTTGGGGAATACACCTGCAGGCCTGATTTTAGTGGATCATTGTGCTTTCCTGCACCCAACGTATAAAGACATGGAGGACTGGAAGCAGGAAAAGACAATGGTAAGCCTAACAGTCAAGCACTAAAATCGGGTTTGCAGGTATTTTTTACCAAGCTATGATTTGGCAGACCAGTTGCATTTTAATATGCGAATCGAGTTTTAACTAATCTTGGAATATCAGCCTTTAACTCCTTGAGGTGATAGTTTATGGCAGCCGCTTCCCTGTCTATAAAGGAAGTGGAATTTCCTAGATTCTGATTTCGTTGATGATTCTTAGTCAATAATCCTGCAAATTATGATCGGATATTTTTCTGGCGGTGTAAAGAATATTTTCCCATTTCTTAAAATTCTTAGCCATGATAAACAATTGTAAGCAAATGAAATGTTTGTTTGTTTATTTTTTTTAAAAACATAATCGATGACTTAAATTTATTGGTAAATATTTAAAGTTGATTATACATAAAGTTGATTATACATAAGTTGATTATAAATAATAAATACTGAGACATACCGATGTATTAGATATACAATACTGATACATCGATATATATCGAAAGTTTAACACCGATTAAAAAATCGATATTTTTTTAACCGACATGTCGACAAGTTGTTGCCTTCCCTGATAGACTTTAACCTATTTAGAAAGTAAACGCTCTCTTGTTTTTTCAATCCATAATCGCATTTCACATACCGACATTTGTACTAACGAATCATCAGTATTAATCTTTCACTAACCAAAATAGAATTCTTCTTTCTTAATCTGTTTCTCATAGCTTTCCTCAGCTCATTAACCGTGCGATTTGCATTTTATGTGCGTCGAGTAACCCATAATTGTTCTGTAAGGGAGAATATGTGTCACAGGTAATGTCAGGGTTAGAGGAAACACTGTTCACTTGCATTTTATTTTATGCGGTTTCGAACTGTTATCAGGATATCACCCAGTAATTAATGCTCTGTCACCTCATCATCTGCTGACATATTTTTGGTTTGACCCCCCTCTTACTTTCTAAATCTTGACATAGTTTTGGGAAACAAATTACTCAGAAATTTCGAGGATTACTGCATATGATAGGAATTTTTTTTCTTTTTCTTTCTTTCATTCTTTTTTGGAAAGGATTTCAGAAAACAGTTTATTAGACCCCGATAAGCAAAAAATAGGTTTTTATTAGCCTCCGACAGGAAAAAAAAAGGTTTTTTTTTTTTTTCTTTCTTTCTTTCTTTTCTGGAAAGGATTTTAGAAAACAGTTTATTAGCCCCCACTATGCCATTTCTTTCAGACAACAATTAAAGTGTCGTCACTAAAAGATAACTTTACACTTAATCATAAGCCACCCGTAAAACGAAGCAGGTGTATCAGTGTACTGTTAACAAGTTGAAAATGTCACGTCAAACGTGGCAAATGAGGTGCGTTCATACTGTAGCTAGTTTTATAAATATTTTTTGCACCGCATATTGTACTGAATGTATATTTTAGTGCACTACAATAAGTGCATATCAATTCCCTTCTGTTTGAAAAGCTTATCATTAAAATGCACTTGAAATATTTTTTTCGCGTTGGCCGTAATGTAACGGGAAATTTTTGACTGTCCCTGTCATTAAACTATACATCCGATTTTCATAAAATTTGAAATGACTCGACAAAATATTGCAACAATTATATATTTAAAATTTCAGACCATTCGGTTGGGTAGTTTTTGCTCTGTTATATGCAGACGGACGGATGGACTGAACGACGACTATAAGTGCTACGTATTTATATTACGAACGCACCTAAAAATTGATAAATCATAATAGTCCGGGAGCCGGGGACATCGAAAGCCCCGTAATCGCTAAATTGAATTTTTTTTTTTTTTTTTTTTTTTTTTTAAATGTAAATTGATATTAAAAAGTCATACGAACAAAATAAGCTAGGTATGAATACGTTTGACAAGCCGAAAATATGTTTAATTAAATTAATTATTATTAACAAGCTATAATGTTTTACCTTTAAAGTCGCGGATATCGATCACTCTTAGTGCATTTTATAGAAAATGTTGTGCTTTTTCAGAAAAACTTGGTATGACAAACTTTATTAGAACACCGGAACAGGGCGGCCTCCCGTCCGCCAAACGTCCCCATACGCCTTTGCTGACACTTGACCAACATCCGGACACTAAATAAAGACCTCGCCGGTAAAAATTCAAATAAAAATAACTCTGAAATTTTATCACCGGCCTCCTCCTTAACCCCGTGAGCTTTGTGTTCACCGCACCAAATTGCTTCTATCTATTTTTCATATTTTTCTCATCCTTTTTTCTTTTTATATAATACATAAAAAAAAACTTAAATACACCTTATCTACATGTTCTTATATATACAGGAAAAAAAAGAAATATATATATAGTCTTTTTTTTTTTTCATATGTTTCATATAGATTTATTGTCAGCAATATGCTAGTGAATTAGTTGCATTTAATAAAATTCTGTATTACTAGTTACATGTTCCTGCTCTATTCTGTAAAATGTCTGAGTTATGAATATTTGCTATATTATAAATTTAATTTCAATTATTGGAAATCGATGACGATTTGTTGTATATTATGGTTTTATATATATATATATATATATATATATCGCCCTGATGAGTGCCTTTTTTGTTAAAGTAGTGGCCTTGCTGCCTCCCTTACTGCTTTTCCTGCCCAAGCTTGGCGAGTATTACTTCTGAACAAGTGCTAACTTTTATTCTTTTTTCACATTTTTTTATCTTCTCTTTAGTAGTTCTAGCAACTGCAGTTATACCTATATGTAATATAATTCATATCTCTTTATCTATGTTATAAATTTAACTTAATTTTTTTATCTCTTATAATTAAGTTATTAAATTTAGACTCAATCCTTAATATTTTTTCTCAATTTTTATGTAGCTTAACAACTACACATTTACTATTACCCGATGGCTCATTAATTAGTAAGACATCATATCTTCAGTCTGGGTGTTAAGCTGTTAACAACTAGGAAACCCCTCAACGCTGCTCTACTGTTCAGCCTCCTTAAAATAGGCATGGCAGACTTTTCCGGCAGAATAAAGTTTGTCATACCAAGTTTTTCTGAAAGAGAGCAAAATTTTCTATAAAATGCTCTAAGAGTGATCAATATCCGCGATAACGGTAAAACATTATAGCTTTATCATAATAATTAATTTAATTAAACATATTTTCAGCTTGTCAAACCTAGTCATACCTTGCTTATTTTGTTCGCATGATTTTTTACTATCGATTTACATAAAAATTTTCCATTCCGCGATCACGGGGCTTTCGATGTCACCGTCTTCTTACCTATAAAGTCATATATTAAAGTCTCCAATATTTTCGCCCCCCCCCCCCAAAAAAAATGTAAATCTAATATGAAGCCTAGTGAACTATCTCGGAGCTAATTGGGTTCTTGATCCTCCATTCAAAGTTCGCTTAGGCAATGGCAATACTTAAAATAGGGGCATTTACCTCCCAGAATCTGGAAAAAGGGAAAATATAAATTGTTTTGAACCCCGCTGACCATATTTTGACAAAAACAAGCAAAGATCCTTGCTCCATAATAATTGAATTCGTGTTAGGGCAGTGTTCTTTCTCTTCTTTTTTACTTTTTGAATCATCTTTTCAAATTAGAAGAATACCACTGTGCAGATAATGTATTTGTTTATTTACTGAAAGAGAATATCTTTACCAAACTGAACTATGAAAGTCAATTAAACAAGCAAATGAACTAAAGACGAGGTTTTAATTGTATCAATTTTTTCTAAAGTAAGAAAATTACATCCTTGTTTTTCGATTTACTTACGGTAATCCTTAAACGGTAATCCTTATACAAGAAATAGAGATTCATTAAAAAAATAAATATCGCACCCTCTGGCACTTCTATAAAAATTAAGATTATAAACATGAAAAGAAAAGTTAAGATAAATATTTTTGGCTTGATCTCCTCGTACGAGAAAAACTTTTAACCAAATCGACATAAAAATCAATGTTTTGTAGAAATTCACTCGGGCCGGGCCGGGCTCGGGCCGAGATTTTAACTTTTTTTTCGGGGCCGGCCGGGCTCGGGCCGAACTTTTAACTTTTTAACCGGGCCGGGCTCCGGTCGAACTTTCAACTTTTTTACCGGGCCGGGCCAATATTTCTTTTCTACGGGCCGGGCCGAATTTTTTTTCTCTGAGACGGGCCGGGACCGGGCCTGGAAATGTCGGCCCGTGCAGACCTCTACCCTGAATACTAGGCCTGAGCTCTGTGAAAAAATTGGCGGCTGTCGTAGGTGAATTTACTTTTTTCAGAGTTTATACGGTCCTTTCAATTCGAACACCAATAATTTTTAAAAGATTTTACACTTTATTTATTTCAGGCGGTGGTCTGTATATTTGTCTTATTCAATCTGAGAAAAATAAAGCGTAAAAACTTTTTAAAATATGTAATTCATTAAAAAAGCCCCCTTCTGGCGAAATTTTGAACTAATTTTTTTTTCGCTCAAACAAATTCCCATTCCTTCATTATGCCCGTTACAAAATTTCACAATTTTCTGATCAATAGTTTCGTCTGTAGACAACTTTAAAGTAGGGTCGTTTAATTATGGACACCCTGTATATATATATGTATCAGTGGCGTGGCGTCCGGTCATCGCTGGATGCGGCGATGACCAAGCAATATTTTAAAACTCTTAATAAGCTTTTAAATCTCTACGATCCAGTTTTAGCAGAACATTTGGAGTTCATGTATAAGTGAAGGTAAGATTTAAAGTTTCTTTTTTGAACATTCAACCATTGAATTTTAGAGTTAATAATTTTTCACCACAAACTTAAATAATTGCGATGACCACCGAAAATTTTCACGCCACGCCACTGATATGTATGTTTTTTCATTAGTGTAACCCCTTTTTTTAAAATTAGTGTAACCTTTTTTTTTTTATTATTATTATTTTTGGGGCTATTTCTTGATGAACGATGAAGACTGCTAAAACTTTTTTTTAGAAAGGGAATTGAAATCGCTTCAGTATTATGGGTAAGAGCCATTTTGTGACTGATTGATGTTGTAACAAAATAAGTAACATTTTTATACACTTTATTGCGTTATTTTTTTTTTTACTGTTAGCGTTTAATTAGTTTAATTAACGTAGGAAAAATAACCTATTATTATAATTCATTTTTAAAAAAATAATCGTCAACGATAAAGGAAACAAAGCTGAATGTCTAAATCTAGGAGAGGGTATAGCCCTCAACCTCTTCGTCAGCACATACGACCTGTAGAAAAATATTTTTGAAATTGAACGCATTTTGTTTTGTTTTTTAAAGAACGGTGGGTGTTCTTTTTAAACGGGTGCGTATGCAAGAAAATTTTAGGGGCTCTAAATAATTTCGCAATACACAAAATATAATAGATAACACAAAATGTCTTATGGTCTCATTGTGTGCCCAGAACTATAGGTGGTAGGTTTGGGCTCGGATGTAAAAAAAATTCGGTCTTTTACCTTTTTATTTAAAAAAAGGAAGAAAAAGAGAAAAGGGAAATTAAGAAATGCTGGTAGCTCCTATAAGTCGCAGCTCTCCCCCTTTATAGCCGGACGTGATTGATAGCGCTTATGTTGGACTAAATACAGAATCTTTTCGCAGTAATATAAAGTTCTTTTATACATATATGTTACAATATTGTGTGTAATAGGACTTTAGTACGTAACTGATTAAAAATTAAATAAAGGTTTAAGTACCGAAAAGCTTTCAAAAGTTATTTAAAGTTTAATAAGCAACTCAATTGCTATAAACTATTTATAATCTCAAGATTGATTTTAAAACGCCGTGTATGATCACAAGCAACTCGTGAGCAAGAAAATAAGGAAATACAAACACCTACCTAATTCTAATAAAAACAAGATTCTAAAAAGAGTCTTGCCTTTAGAAAATAACAGTCGTCCCAATAAGAACGGGTCAGGCTCAGGTACAACCTGATCACCTGATCTGATGCATAATCGTCACATCTTGGTTCTGTAACGTCACAGAAGAGCTTAAAAATGGACATAACGACTCAAAGCTCCCCTGAATAATATGGGCTATGGGCTGACACAAAAATGGCGACTGTCGTAGGCAATTTTTTTAAAGCGTTTGTACGCTCCTTTGAATTTTAATATCAGTATTTTCTAAAAGTATTCCTCGCCTCATTTAATATCAGGAAAAGATGGCAAAGAATACTTAAAAAAAATATTGGTGTTTAACATCAAGGGATCGTACAAACGCCGAAAAAAATCCGCCTACGTCAACCATCATATCTTTCTGTAAGCATCTAGGCTTTCTATTCAGAGGGCGACGACTGACTTCACAGCACAACAACGGTCACAAAGTCACAATGCTTGGATACAACGACACTTCGATCCCGCCGTTTCGGTCCTGAGACATTTCGGACCCTGGCCATTTCGGTCCCAAGACATTTCGGACCCTGGCCATTTCGGTCCCCAACCATTTCGGTCCCTGGCCATTTCGGTCCTTAGCGATTTCCGTCCCTTGCCATTTCGGTGCCCACAACCTTATAAACTCGGATTATAATTGTCATGGGCCAAACGCTGTAATTTCAACATTATTTGGGCCTTTTTTAAAAATTTACCCCCCCCCCTCCTCTCACACCTTTAAGACGATTTTTGCGAGCTAATTTTATTGAAACTGGGCCTATTTCTTTGTAATAAGACAATTATTTTTAATTTTATGTAATAATGTAACTATTACTTTAATTAATTTTATTTTCAATTTTTAACTGACAAAACTAAGCTTATTTGTATTTGTCGTTTACTTATTTTTTATATTACGTTTTTCCTCCCACTTTCCCAGAAAAAAAAATTAATAATTTTATATTTTAGTTTTATTATTAATTATATTAATAGTTTTAAATTTCGGTAACTTTAAATATAAAATAAATAAACAGATAAAGGATAAATTTCAGTTTATAACTAATATAAAATATAATGATAAATTGAATGTAAAATATATTATGTATTGAGTTTACTTTAAAGTAAAAATTTGTAATGTATTAATATAATGTTATTAATTTAATAAATTAAGGATACATTAAGTTAAAAATATACTTAATACAATATTAATTTAATTTTTATACTAAAATTACTAACTGTTTTGAGAATTAATTAATAGCAATTATTTATCATTTAAAGTTTTTATTCAAAATTTTTTATTTATTATTTTCAAAAATAAAATAGAGATTTTTTGAAAAATCAGTCAAAAACATAAAGTCTAAGTAATAATTAGTTAATTTATTAATTAATTAAACATAATAATAATAATAATGCAAAATTGTACAAATACGTAAAAATAATTTTTAACCGTGTTAGGTGACATTATTGTCTAGATGCTGATTTTATTTTTTTTAAGCAGTCATAGTTTATAATTCGCAAAAAGTAAGATATTATTATTTAATTATAATTACAGAGCAAGAAAAATATTATAAACTAACTAATAAATAAATAAACACTATATTTATCTTCGGAATCGGTCTCGGGACCGAAACGTTCTGCTTCCCAATGCTTTATGGGATGGATAAAAGCGAACACGTTAGCTACAGGTTTTGTTTTTTGTTTTTTGAATTGCTATAAAATGAGTAGATTCCATTTGCCTCTATTAATAAATAAATAGAAATGGGAAGGATATAACGGAAATAAAAGTATACTGATATTGCTTGTAATTTATCCATATATTGATAATTAAATATTGCATCTTATTTGTATTATTTGCAAACTGCAATGTTATCTTTTTATCTTCCCATAAAACGGGGCATTTTCGTCAGTTTATTTTATTCAAAAAGTCTTTCGAAATTTTAGTGATTTTTTAATCATTTGGAAAAATGGTTATTGTCCTCGGTCAAGGTAGTAAATCAAAAACATATCTGAAGCGTTTTATTGGTTGAGTCCGCATTTTATTCGTTTTCTAATTGGTCATCACTACAATCTGTGTTTTTTCTTTACTTTCAACAGAGATGGATACTTCTGTTGCCACTATGAAAAAAAAGTAATAAAAACTACAAAAAAAATAATTAATAACTCAGAAACAAATTGAGATACAGCTTTCAAACAAATTGCATTTAAAAGTACATTTTTTTCTCTATACGAAGGTGTAAAAAGTAATATTATGGGTTGTTTAGAAGTTTAAGAATGAAATTTCATTTAAATTTGGTCCAGGAATATTAATGTTTAATCCATGGCTTACGTAATGTATGACCAGCTCCGCAGAAGTTTAAAAATTTACAGTACCGAAAAATGTAATCCATGGCGTACGTAATGTATGATCAACTCAGTGCGATTTTTTATGTCTTAAATTTTAGTCTTTGAAAAAATCATTTTCCAAATGGTCGTTGTAATTTGTTAAATTGCATTATTTATTTATTTATTTATTTATCTTAGCAAACGCAGTAGCGTTAAGCTATAATATGATTAAGAAATGGAAAATGCAAACGACTTTCTTAAATTTCTGGCGAACCAGTTGACATACGACAATGATTTTTCTTTTGAAAGATAGAACTCGATGAGACAAATAAACTGATAGCATTAAAAAAATTACTGCAGCTTTCAATAGTTTTTTAGTTAACCTTAAACGAAAAAATGTAGACACAAAGTTCAACAAAGTGTAGCTAACGTTCCAGTGGGAGAATTAACTTCATTTTTATTTTATTTTGATCCTCTCGTTAAAATTTAAAATAGATTTTTTTTTCATCTTTGTATGTTTGATGGTAGCTGAGAAAATCGAATTTGTCTTTTATAATGTCTTCATAAAATTATAGAAATCTCTCCTTTTCATTTTCTATTTTTCTAATTCAACTATTTCTTTCGTGTTGCCACTCCCTAAAAAACAGTACAATATTTTTTTTAAAAAAAGGATAACACGTGTACTTTTGTTTTTATAAGTCAAAAAATTTGAAATTCAACTGGTAGATTTTTGTATTTTTGAAACCGGCGTCAACCCAAGCAGATAATGCATATTTTATATGAATATATAAACTTTCTTGATTAATATTTTGAACTGGAGTAATAGACACAATGGAGCACAAACGAGATGATAGGAAAAACAAACAAACAAAAAAACAGGGTAAATCCCAAGCTTCTGTTCAGGAGCTAAATGTAAGTTTTTTTAATTATCATCATAACATCCTGACATACACAAGCGATAGGTATGCAGTAATATAAATACTTTACACACTAAGCATACCTTAAAAAATAGCATTCCATCTATTATATATTACTAGGGGGTCGAACCCGAGCTCCTCGGGTTACAGAGTATAGGTGAAAACCATTCTTTTTTTTTAATTGCAATTATTTTTTTACATGTAATATAAATTTTAGATTGCCCACTAACATCAAAAAGAATTTTTATCTGAAAAATATCAATTATGCAATCAAATAAAGTTTTAAAATTTATTAAAAGCAATACTTTCACATGTTACCGCATGCCAGGAGTTATTAGCCCAAGATTTTGCGACTTACGGCAGTCTTTCCGATCATTTCAGTGCTTTAAGCGCGTGGTTCAATCACATGTCTGTTAAATTTGTTTCCCATTTACATTATTTTAGTTATTTTTTCAAAGAGGAAGTTTTAATTTTGTTATGGAACATTAGACAAATGCTGAACTTTTTACATTGTTTTAAGGGCAAGCAGATTAAATCTTTCGTAATCGAGCTACACGTGATAGATAAATTTAAAAATTATTCATGTTTGAAAATCTATATATATATTATGCTATCGTACGTGGCACAGAAATCGCGATTATTTGTTAATTGTTTAATGGCAACACCTGAATGAAACGCATCTCATTGGTTATTGTGTAATATTTTTTAAAAAAAGAATAACAATAAATAAATAAAAGTTTAATTAATAAATATAGAACAAAACAATTTATATAATTAAAAAATAATAAAATAAAAGTAAATAAACAATTTATTAATAAATAAACAACAACATCCGGGTTACCATATCAAGCAAAATAACGGTAATTTAGCGGCAGTTAAGTACCCCGGTGCGTATGTGACACTGACGTCAGAAAAAAATTGCGCCAACGTGGTGCGTATATGACATCTGTGCCGTCTTTTATTCATCTCATTTAAAATACAATAAATAAATAAATAAATAGAGGTATTTTTTCCAGTATAGGTACTTGGCGAAATAGAAAAAAGGTCCTTGGCGAGAAAAAAAATTTGGCAACGTATTTTCTGGCAACCTATTTCATCAAAATATTTTTTGCTACTAAAAACTACATTAAATTAGCTATGATCGCAAAAAGTTTGTACTTTTATGTTAGCTGGACGCAATTCTCGCCAATTGCATTTTTTATTTTTCCAGGGGTAAATTAAAACAATGCTTTGATGTTGAAATTAAATGGTTTATGGTATCTATTCTTTTCTTTTCTTTTTTTAAAGAATTTTTTTAAAGTGAAATTCATGAATTTGAAATGTTTCAGTTTTAAATTAAAGTTATCCATTTTAAAATGAGTGAAAGGGTTATATGTTAATCTAAATTAATGAAATATGAAAAAATGCGACGGGTACAATGCTTGGCGATTTATCACCTGTGCCCGACTAACATAAAAATACCGAGATCTTGATTTCTCTATCAGAATCTTCCGATTTGGCAAAGGATTGAGCAAGTAAATTAAATTATGAATAAAAGTAACATGATACAATACCTAGCATACATTTAAGGGAGACCAATCTGGTCACCACGGGAGGCTAGTTATTTTAAAAACCGTAATAACTCAGTCAATTAAGATACAATTTTCAAACAAATTGCATTTAAAAGTAGATTTTTTTCTCTATTTGACGGTGCATAAATTGAAAATGTGCGATATTTGGAAACTTAAAAATCGCTGACATAGCACGCATTATAATTTTAATTTTTTTTTTTCAGTTCTTAGGAGAAAATGGCAGCAAAAGGTATAGTAATATATTATTTTCTTTCCTCCGTGATTATTTCCCTCTATTTTCAACCCTCAATGACTTTCAACAGAAATGGAGTACCTCAGTTGCCACAATTACAAAAAATGTATTAAAAACTACAAAAAAATTAATATCTCAAAATAAAACTGAGATACAGCTTTCAAACAAATTGCATTAAAAAGTACATTTTTTTCCTTATACAATGGTGTAAAAATTTAAAATGTGCGATGTTTAGAAGTTTAAAATTTTGCAGTAAAGAGAATTGCAAAACCAAAATTTCATTTCAAATTTCAAAGTGTTGCCATTCGCAAAATGACGTATGCATTACGCACAGATATGTTTGTCCTTTATAATATAGATAGATACTATTCATTCCATCTATATTTTAAATAAGGATGTCATATACGCACCAGAGTACATAACTGGCGCGATCATGGTGTTATTTTGCCTGATACGGTAACTGAGCTATTGTTGTTTATTTAGTAATTATTTTTTTATTTACTTTTATTTTATTTTTTAAAATTATATAAATTGTTTTGTTCTATAGTTATTAATTAAGCTTTTCATTATTTATTGTTATTTCCTTTTTAAAATAATAGAAAGTAATTTAAAAATATATATGTAACTGCTATTCGAAAACGAGGTTTTCGTCAAATTGACGTCAGAAAAAAAAAAACGCGCCAAACCCTTTGTGTATATGACATCTGTGCCTTAAATAATTAGGGTTTCGTTTAACTTTAGGTATTTTGCTTGAGATATTGTCGAAAATGTACAGCAAAAATTATGGTACTATTTGATTATCCCGTCGACCAATTTCGCCAAACTATTCGCCAAATGACACAAAATAACATAATTTTTATTTTAAATAATGGAAGAATAAATAAATTAGTAAAAGATTAATAAAAATACTAATAAAAACTTGGGAACAGATGTCATATACGCTCCATATTGGCGCGATTTTTTCCAACGCTAATTTGGCGAAAACCTCGTTAATATATCTTCTGTATCCGGGTTACCATATCAAGCAAAATAACGACACTTTGGCACCAGTTAAATACCCGGTGCGTATATGACATTGGCGTCAAAAAAATCGCGCCAATATGTGGCGTATATGACATCTGTGCCAAAACCTGAATTAAAAATCACTTGATGGCGTAACAAACACGTGTATCGTGTTTAATCTAAAGTGAATGTACATTTACTATCATCCATTATTGTCATTTAATATTATAGTTTGGCGATAATTTTTTGGTCGACAGGATAATCAAGTTGCACCAAGTATGGTCCCGATGTCACATACGCACCACGTTGACGCGATATTTTTTCTGACGCCAATTTGGCGAAAACCTCGTTTTCGAATACCAGTTACATATGTATTTTTAAAAATGGATTAACAATAAATTTAAAAAAGTTTAATTAATAACAATAGAACAAAACAATTTATATAATTTTAAAAAAGAAAATAAAAGCAAATAAACAATTTATTAATAAATAAGCAGCAACATCCGGGTTACCATGTGAAGCAAAATAACAAAACTTTGGCGCCAGTTAAGTACCCCGTTGCGTATATGACATTGGCGTCAGAAAAAAATCGCGTCAACGTGATGCGTATATGACATCTGTGGCGGTTCAAGTAAACTTCGGAACTTTACTTTGAAATCGGTGAGTTTCATCGCCAAAATTGCCAAAATGCTTAATGATCATCGCCATTGAATATCTAAATAATGCCCTATTTGCAAATTTATAGATCAAAATATAAGTGGAACCTCGGTTCACGACCGCCTCCGTTTATGACCAGTTCGGTTTATGTCCAACTTCGGTGATTAAAATTTGACTCGGTTGGCATGCAATATCTCGGTTCACGACCAAGACTGCCGAATAGTTCAGTTGGCAATCCTCACATAACTCTTGTTATTAGTCAAATTTGGAGTAAGGTGTGCATATCGGAGAGCTTTGTGTACCTTTATTTCTGTAAAAAAAAAAAATAATAATAACTTTTTGTTTTACTTTTACTCAGGTTTGCGCTAATTTTAGCTCTCATTATGGCTTCTAAGAATGAAAAACTGCTTAGTGATAGCAGTAGTAAGAAGTTTAAGCTAATTACTGTTCAGTAAAAGAAATTGTAGCAAAACATGAGAAGATGTTAGTATAACCGGTCTAGCTAAACAATACGATGTGGCCTAAACATTCAATTTCCACGATAATCTATATATATATATATTACGCTATCGTATGTGTCACAGAAATTGCGATTATTTGTTAATTGTTTAATGGCAACGCTCGAATGAAACGCATCTCATTAGTTATAGAACAGCATTTAATGCATAGCCATACCTATAAGGGGGTTACCATAGGCGGGACCCTGTTCTGTTGCCAAATACCGCCAAGTTTGTCGCCAATTTGGCGATATCTCGCCAAATTCCTATAGACTTCCATTGTAAACCAATAGGGTTTACTTGTTTAGAGAGAATCAACAAATAGATATTTTAATGCAAAAAAAAACTAATATAAGTTTAAGGAATTATATTAATTATATTTAAGGGAGCCCAAGTAAATTAAATTATGAATAAAAATAACGTGAATTTGATTAAAAAACCTTGAACCTCTTAAAACAGTGTGCATTACTTGGTTAAATAGTGCATTATTGTGCGAAATAAGAAAAAAGTATTCGGAATATTTAAAAGAAACTCAACTTTATTTATATTCAATATATAATTATGAAAATATTTAAATGACTAGTATTAAAAAATGCTCTGACGAGCACCAAAAGAGGCTAATATGTTTTTAAGTATGAAAAAGGGTTTGACAAGTGCTTCTAATTGAGCATGAAAAAGGACAAGGGGTCCCTTCTTGGCTGCAGCTCACTGTCAATGCCAACTTTGAAAAAATTATATTTGCGCTTTTGCAACATAAAAAAAAAATCAGCCACAGTTACGATAAAAATGTGTAGTGTAAAGACACAGCCGGTAAAGACGCAGCCTGATTAAACATGAATGTAAGGCGACATAGTACCAAAAACCTTAATTCTTGCAGCGTATCACACTCATGCAGTGCCACCAAGGACGCCCGCATTGTAGAACTGTACAGAAAACTGATTTGTAGTGCAGTGCAGACTGTTGCAGCACTCTGCACAGGAACAATTCCACATGTGTACGCATAACAGTATAATGCATTCATTGATTGTTGAAATTATATGCAAGTGGCTGTGGCTGTACAATGTACTATGCATAGAGCAATGCATATGTAAATTATCAACAAACATTAGACGCATACACCTTTAATATTACGGAAGTACAAAAGCACAGTGTGAGTGTGCGCTGAGGTTCAAAAGCATAATAGGAATGTACAGTGTAGTATAATTTGTAGAGAAATAATTGTGCACAGTGCACTGTACAAAGTTGCATTGCAGACGTATGCGCAGTACAACAGTGGAACAGTGCAGTTAATATGTAAAACACGGCGGAAAGTTTTACTGAAGTACAGCGAATTTATTTTATATGGAAAAAGCTCAAATAGGATTTTTTCAAAGTTGGCATTGACAGTGAGTTGCAGACAAGAAGGGACCCCTTGTCCTTTTTCATGCTCAATTAGAAGCACTTGTCAAACCCTTTTTCATACTTAAAAACATATTAGCCTTTTTTGGTGCTCGTCAGAGCATTTTTTAATACTAGTTTTAATATGAATGATAATCTGTATCAATAGTTCGTAACACGTCGAAAATAACGAAAATTCGGTTTCATAAGGAACTGTTCATGTTTTATTTTACCACTGGAATAGGAAGAAATCATCATGAATCTATAAATCCCATATTGCCTCTGCCTCTCTAAATCCTTTCCATAATATTTTCTAATATTAGTTTTCTTATATGATGTAACAATTTTCATAATATTATTCGGCATCAAAGGCACAATTTTCAAGTAATCATGTGATAAAAATACTATATGAAATATCTTTTATATGCAATATCGCAAAACTAATAAAATAAAAAATAAAATCGAGCAAAAAAATTCGATTTGAAATTTAAAAAATGAATAATTCAAACAGTTCTACCGTCTCAGTGTCTTATCAATATTATATATATCAACATTATATCTTTTCATGCTTGATTAAAATTACTTGCACTTGAATTTTTTTCCTCTTGTGATCGTTGGCACTTCTTCCCACTACATACTTAAATCATCATCTGACTTCACTGACTTAAATTATCTTGGCCAACTTAAAAAAAAAAATTCTCTTGAATAAATAAATAATTTTCTTATATCGCATTTTTACTGATAAGTCTGTCGCATATTGGGCATGACAGGGTCAAGAATATCGTTTGCAATTTGGAGTATTTAAAAGGAAAAAACCGCTAGGGTTTTTTTTCCCATACTTCATGATAGGTGACAGTCTCATTATATTTTTGTTTTAGCTTGTCATCGTGCGTTTTTCTTTTCTTTTTTATGTGAGAAGAATCACAAAAGCGTATAGTTATTAACAAGAGAAAATGTCATAGAAAAAGTAACACTAGTAGCCTGTGATATGCACTACTTGGCACCGGGAAAATTAGAATCCAGAATAAGAACGAAATATTAGAATGGAAAAAAAAGTCTATCGTTCTATGCTCCAATGGCTATTGC
Organism: Maratus speciosus; assembly: GCA_963932465.1. Classification (NCBI taxonomy): domain Eukaryota; kingdom Metazoa; phylum Arthropoda; class Arachnida; order Araneae; family Salticidae; genus Maratus; species Maratus speciosus. The sequence goes on along the minus strand of OZ010786.1, from coordinate 87,541,649 downwards.
AGATTATAGAAAATACCAAGAAAGAAGAACCAATAATGGTGCAACATGGAATGAATGAATAATATTCTTATTTAAAATAGAAGCTTTTGAATAATTTGAACTATTCTCATATTTTTATGGTCATTCCTTAAAACGACACTTTACTTACCATCAGTATTTTCGCTGACTTTGGGTGAACCTTAGCAATTTGGCTAACCAGCAAAAAAAGAAAAAAAAATTGTATATACAGTGGTGGCTAAAACTGTGGACATTTTTTGAAATTTTCATGTTTTATAAATTTGAGTGCTTATAGAATATATTAATTTTCACTTAAATACAAATGTTCGTATATCAAATTCAAGGAAATTTAATGTAGAATTTAATTAAAAAAACAGAATTAAAATTTCTGCATTACAAAAAAAGTTACACTTACTTTAGTCTAAAACACTAACACAATTAGTCATGAATGCTGAAGTGTATTATAATAAAAGCTTCCTAGCCAGTCACAATGACTGTTCTGAGAACCAATCAAATGTCAGTAACTAAACTGTAGTATGATTTGATTTGTAAAAGCGGTATTTTGCTGTAATGAATTTTGCAGAAGGAAATGTTTAGTAGAATAATTTTTTTTTAAATATTTCTATTTTTTTTAATGCAAATAATTTAAAACATTATCATCAACAACAAGAACTGATCGGACCACTACAAAAAGAAGCAGAATTGTCATATTGAGAGAAAATGGTCTCTCTTATGCTGAAATTACAAGACAGGTTGGTGGATCCTTCACTTTATCTGGCGTACGAAAGGTGTACTTACGTTATGAAGAAACTAAATCAGTGATAAATAAGGCAAAATCAGGCCGAAAAAAATGCACAAGTGCTTCTGATGATAGAAAGATAAAAAGGATATGCCTCAAAGATAGAAGAATTTCATAGGATGCTGTTACAGGGTGGCTACTAAATACTGTTACAAATATTCAGTCATTTTATTTTACAAATATAAAATAGAAAATGATAACTACACTAACATGATGAACATCAGAGATGAAAGTTTAACCGGAAATAATTTTAATCAAATTGACCGCCATCTTTATCGATTACCAAACATAATCTCTTATGCCATTGTCCGACTGCGGCACGAGTCATTTTAAGAGGTAGTCGGTACCATTCACGCAATATGGAAGCTTTGAGAGAGTCCAAACTTCTGTGTTTGTTGCTATTTACTTTAGCCTCTTAAATCCCCAGACGCAACCTCCTAAAGGATTTAGATCCGGTGAAGAAGGTGGCCAATCTTCTTGCATGATAAAGTTCGGACAGGTGACAGAGAGCCAAGCCTGTGTTGATTTATCTCGGTGTGAAGATGTAAAATCTTGCAGAAATATCCAATTCTTTTTGGGATACAACCTGTCAGCATGTGGTAATAAATGTGTAGCCAATATGTCCTGTTTGTAATATCCGCATTGATTTTTATTCCTTTATCGATGAACTTCAAAGGCAATTTTCCATTGTTTGACACTGCGGCCCAAACCATAACAGAATTCTTGTTCTGAAAGCGTTTAACAATTCGAAAGGTTTCAGGTATATCCTCGAGGGTTGCTAAATATACGATATCATTTTTAGCATTATAACACTGTTAAGAGCAAAATAGCTTCCCATCAGAAAATATTATTCTGTCAACACTTTTCCTACCGTGCCGCTTCATCAATTTCTTTCTTCTTTGTAATTTTTTTATACTTTGTGCAGCAGTCAATCCTTGAATTTTTCTTTTGCGATAAGGGCAATAACCCAGATCTTCATTTATAATAACTTGCATATTTCTGCAATTCACGTTCTCTTCTGCAGCCATTTTATTTGCAGAACGTTGAAGATTTCTTCACACCTTTTCGCGAATTGTTTTGATGCGCTCTATTGTGAGAACTGAGCGTGGACGACCAGACCTAGATCGATATTTACATAGCTATTAGTATCCAATAATCGATTTATAGTTTTATATAAAAATGTTCCATAAAAACCAGGGCATTTTAATTGCTTAAAGGTTTTACCTGAGAAAAACCTGCGATCAAAGAGCTGTTTAATCATCATTCTTTTGGCTTCCCTCTTCAACATAATTTTAAATATTCACTTTATAACCAAATTCGTCTGCACTAATAGAAGCTTGCCAAACCCTAAAATAGAGAAATAAATTGTTTTCCCAAACGATTAAAATTAATTCGTATTTTTTGGAGTGTAACAGTATTTAGTAGCCACCCTGTAGATGTTAAATGAATGCAAAGGGTATTTCAGTTAGTTCAAGAACAATAAAGAGAAGATTAGCAGGTGTTGGACTGAAAGGTAGAATTCCGAGAAAAAAACTATTTTTAAATCTTCAGAAACGCAAAAAAAAACGAGTTCAGTGGGCAAAAGAACACTGGGAGAACAGTGAGAGAAAAATATCGCTCTTTGGTAGTGATGGGCGAAAATATGTGAGACGTAGAGTAGGGAAAGAGAGCTGCATCCTGATTGCATTGAAGCAACTACAAAGAACCCAACAATTGTCATGATTTGGGCCTGTATGTCTGCAAATGGTGTGGACCGCATTCAAGTGTTTGATAGCATTCGGAATGCAAAAAATACATCGAAACTGTCCTGGAACCAAAATTGATACCTTCCACTAGGTATCTCTTCCACAATAAAGCACCATTTATCATTCAGCAGGATTCAGCTCCATGCCATACGGCAAAAATATGCAAAGAATGGATTAAAAATAAAAGCATACAACTATTCCCCTGGCGAGGAAACAACCCTGATCTGAATCCTATAGAAAATGCGTGGCAACGGTTAAAAACCATTGTGCAAAAAAAGCGTCCATCTAATAAAACGCAACTTATTGAAGCTATAATTGATTCTTTGCATCATGTGATTAAAAAGGATGAACTCCAAACAGTAGTTCTCTCACTGAAAAGCCGCTGTGAAGCTGTAATAAAAAACAAGGGTTGTCCTATTAAATATTATATGTGTAAGTATAACTTCAAAATACAATGAAATGTAAGATAGATCTTATTTTTTGCAAGCGTAACTTTTTTGCAAGGCAGATATTTTATTTTTTTTTAATTTTACATTAAATTTCCTTGAATTTAATATGTAAACATTTGCATTTAAGTGAAATTTATTATATTCTTCAAGTACACAAAGTTATAAAACATGAAAATTTCAAAAAATGTCCACAATTTTGGCCACCACTGTATATATAGCAAGATGGGGAAAAAAAAAAAAAAAAAAAAAAAAAAACCCTTTAGCAGAACAGATTTGTTGTGAAACATTGATTCTAAAATCGGTCTTTAATTTTCGGTTCCTTCATCGGCATTTTTAATTAGGCTTGGTACATAGTGCGGAGACATATCCCGCACAACACATATTGCGGCTTTGGTGATGTAAAGTGACGTTGAACAATGCATGTCTAAAAAGGGGTGATAATAGCCAAACTTCAAAAAACGGAGAAAAGTTTTGCCTTGCCCGGCACATATCTAGAACCCCCCCCCCCCTTTTTTTTTAACTTTCTTCTATCTTTACAAGAAAGTATTGGATTCATGAAAAATTTCGACTTCCGGTTGTCGACGGATTTACACGTTTTAGGGGTCAGAGATTCCGAAAAACACGTTTTTACAAAATGTCTGTCTGTGAGTCTGTGTTTGACACAAAGTTTGTGGGCGCTCTATCTCAAGAACTAATGAACGGAATTTAATAAAAATTTATATTCCAGTAGTCCCTAATATAAATTAGTGCTGATTAGTTTTTGGTGGAAATCGCCCTACAGGTGGCGCTGCTGTGCTGCATTTTTCGCGATTTCCGCAATAGCTCTTATCTCAAGAACTAATACACGGATCTTCATCAAACTTCAGATTCAGTTATTCCTTGATATGAATTGGTGTTGGTAACGTTTTGGTCCAAATCGACCAACAGATGGCGCTGCTATGCTGCATTTTGCAGGATTCACACGATTTTCGCAATAGCTCTATCTCAAGAAATAATGCATGGATTTTAATCAAACTTCAGATTCAGTTAGTCCTTGACATGAATTGACGTTTTGTACATTTTGGTGTAAATCGCTCAACAGGTGGAGCTGCATTTTTTGCGATTTCTGCAATCTGTCTCAAGAACTAATGCTTGAGTTTTTAACAAACTTCAGATCCAGATATACCTAGATATGAATTAGTGCTGTTTATGTTTTGGTGTAAATCGCTCAACAGGTGACGCTGCTATGCTACATTTTTCAGAACTTCCGCTATAGCTCTATTTCAAGAAGTAATGCACGAATTTTCATGAAATTTGAAATTCAGATATACTTTGATATGAATTAGTGATAAATTGGTGTAATTTCTTGTACTGTTTAAATGATTTAATTGACGCGATTTATATAGAAGAAAGTTTTGTGATGGCCACAACATACTAATTTTTTCTTGAGCGAGAGAAAAATAAAAATAAAGAGTTTTAAAGAATTTAAGCAGATTGGGTGAAAGAAAATGGGCATAAGGGGGCGGAGAAGAGGAGGACATTATGGGGGTGCGCGAAGGAAATTTAGGTAATTGATTATTTATTGTTAAAACAAAGCGCAAAACATAGCAGATTATTTTGTTAAATACTAGGGAGCTCTGCTCTTACGAGCTACGCTCGCCGACCCCCATCCAGACACTGCAAACTCTAAAAGCCCGCTAATTTGATCGGCTTAAAAAAAAAATTCGGAAAACTGAATTATAATTTAAAAAAAAAAAAAAAAAAAAAAAAAAGCGAATCAGATCAGTGAAAATAAGCTAATATAAAATTAATTAAGTGTAAACAGAGTTTTTGTGTCCCGGTATTTTTTAACAACGCTATAAGAAAGTTCTTTTAAATGAGACATTTTAACCCTCTCGCTGCGCAACCGGAGATTTCCTCGGGGATGCATTTTTTCGTCTAATTAACCCTCCTCATTATTCCCACCAGTTATTTTTTTTTATTGTAAATTTTGCCTTATTTAATCGGAACATTTCCTCATTTAAATTATACAAAAATTTCTGTTATGAAAAACCGGTGACAAAAGAATAAAAATTCTTAAAAGACGCTCGTAGCGAAGCTATTTTGATAAAACAATTACGCAGCGACAGGGTTAAATGAATCGTTTTAAATCTGATGTAATTTTCACCAAAGTTTTCTTTTTCTTTTTAATATTCACGTGAAAATACTTTTGTTGTTAGAAAGGAAATATTATCTGCGCTGTTTTAAAATTCACAACAATCTCTCTATTCTAAAAAAAGTAACTAACGCTGTCACCGCCGCCGCCGGTTTTGAATTTTTTTGTGACCAGAGGTCTTTCTTTGTTAATATTAACAAAAAATATTGCATACAAAAATATGAAAATCAGTGGTATTATAGAGAAATGTTTGATAAACACGCTGATGCAGACAGTTTTGAAATCGAAGAATTATTCAAAGAGATATTTAATGCTAAAGTTGGACAAAATCGTTCATTAAAAAAGTTTTATAGGAGCAAAAACAATGCATGGGAATTTAATCATTGTTAGATCATTTTATAAATTAGAAGTTCCCGGTGTACAGACTGCATTTTTTTTTCTAATTTGACTCATTTCTTGAGTCTTTATATCTATTTTAAATTCAAATTTTCAACATTTCGAGAGATATTTTTTACATATTTTTAAAAATGGCATTAATTTAAACTGTTGCCATCTGTATAAGCAGTCCAAACAATAATGTTTGCTTCAAATTAAAAATTTATTTACACGTGACTATTATAAATAGAAAAAACCCTTCAAATTAGAATTAAATAATTACGTATAAAAATCAGGAACTTATTGAAAATTACGTCATAAAAACTATATTTACACGTGAATTTTAAAAGAGAAAGGATATTGTAAAATAATAAATTCATTAACATGCGTGAGAAGTCTTAAGTAGGAGAAATTACGTCACATTACACTTATTATGTAAAATGAACAAAAAATAATATTGCAAAACAGTTTAAATTTAAAAATTACGCGAGACATTTATTTGATATTTTGAGATGATCTTTTCCACTATTTTTGTTAGGGCTGCGCAAATAATATTTCATTTCTAACAAATGTATTTTCACGTGAATATTAAAAAGAGAAAAAAATGTTTTGTAAAAATTGCGTCAGATTAAAAAAGATACATTTAAAATGTCGTATTTAAAAGAACTTTCTTTTCGCTTTGTTAAAAAATACCGGGAAACAAAGACTCTGTTTACTTAATTCATTTTATATTACCTTATTTTGAAATGTTTAACTGATTTTATTTAATCAGAGACGAAAACATTCATTGTATCTTTTAACAGCAGCTGATTTGGCCTTAAAATCCCCAATCAAAGAGAAATGAATAGAAACCCGTTTATAGGGAGATTGCCACTGTTTTTTAAATTATAATTCAATCTTACGAAATATTTTTAAAGCCGATTGAAATTAGCGTGCTTTTAGAGTATGCGGTGTCTGAACGGGGGTTGGCGAGCGTAGCTCGTAGGGGGCTGAGCCCCCTAGTAGTTTAAAAGATTATCTCAAAATATGAAATAAATGTCTCGCGCAAATATATTTTTAAATTTAAACTGTTTGGCAATATTATTGTTTGGCTATTTTAAATAGGACGTAATTTCCTCCATTTACGATTTTTACCGGATATTAATGCATTTTTTATTTTACCATTTTCTTTCTCTTTTAAAATTCACCTGTAAATATAGTTTTTATAACTTAATTTTCTATATTTTCCTGCTTTTAAATCATTTAATTTGTAATCATTTAATTCTCATTTGAAAGTTTTTTTCTGTTTATAATAGTCACGTGTAAATAAACTTTAAATTTGAAGGAAATATTATTCTTTGTGCTGTTTTAAAAATTGACGGCAATTTAAAATAATAACATTTTTCTAAAATATGTAAAAAAATCTCTCAAAATGCTGAAATTTTGAATATAAAATGGAAATAAATCCTCAAAAAATGAATCAAATTTAAAAAAAAAATAAATGCAATCTGCACACCGCGAACTTCTAATGTATAAAATAATTAAATTCCTATGTATAGTTTTTGTTCCTATAAAACTTTTTTAATGGAGCGATTTTGACCAACTTTAACAATAAATATCTCTTAAAATAATTATTCGATTTGAAAACTGTCTGCATCAGCGTGTTTATCAAACACTTCTGTATAATACCGCCGATTTTCATATTTTTATATGGTGTAGTTTTCTTAATGTTAACGAAGAAAGATCCCGGTCACAAAAAATTCAAAATCCACCGGCGTTGACAGCGTTAGTTACTTTTTTTAGAATAGAGAGAAACAGTTTTAAAGATTTTTAATCTTGAGAGCTACAAGAGCAAAGGAAGAGAAGTGAAAATTTTGGAGCAGGAGAGTCCTTTAGATAATTGTTTATTTTTTTTATTATTACGGAGTAGCAAGGCAGAAAAAAATTGAAAATTAAAGAGTTTTAAAGGTTTTAAACTTTGTGTGCTCGTTACTGAAGAAGGGAGCGGCATAAGAGAAGTAGCGATTTAAGGGGGTAGATGATTTATTTCTAGAATAAAGTAAAAAAATATATGCTAGAAAATGTCAAATAATTGTAAAGTTTTATAGATTTTTGACTGTATGTACCGCAGGAAAGCAACAGGATTTTTTTTCTTTGGTGGGAAGGGAAAGAGGATTTCGGTATTTCTCTTTTGAAATTCAAAATTCGCCGAAATGTGGATGAATCTCACCAGAAATAGAGTGACGTAAATGGTATAGTACGATTGAATGCGATAAGCAACATAAATCGTTTAGCAATGTGCATGGGAGTATCGCTTGTACGGAAGTAAAAGAAAAAGGAGAGAATTCAATTCTTGCAATTTGATTATTTCGATCGTTCTTTTACCCGCCAAATGAAGCATTTGTGTCGCGATTTGACTCAATGGCGATTGGCAGTGAGAACCAGCTTGCTGTCATGAATATTCGTATTACAGTACTGTAGTGTGTGTATATATATATATATATATATATATATTTAATCCTCAACAATAATCAAAAATTAATTAAGTTTGCATTGCATATTTTTAAATTTCAATAAGACAAAACATTTATGCATTTAATAAAAGTCTGATTTATTAACGGAAATCGCCTGACTTTTAATTTTTAGAAATTCTGTATTATTATATGTTATACTCCTTATATATAGCAAATACTGATTATTTTGATTTTGTAATATTACTTTCATATATTACTTCTGTTATCTTACTCTTTCAATGATTAATTACTTCTGATAGCTTACTAATTTATAAAAATTATTACTTAAGTGTAGTATGTTACGGCTTAACTATCAACGTAGTAAATATGCACTTTATGAGTTATAATTTTTCAACTGGGCGAAAAATGTCCAAGCCAGGATTCGAACCAAGAATCTCTTGGCTGAAGCTGTCAATGTTCTGCCAACCGAGCTATCCCGGACGAATCTGGAGGACCTAATTCACCTAGCTAACCTTACCACTTGGAAAGTTGCAACTCATATAATTTATTTACCAGTTAAAATAATTGTGTTAAAATTAATTTAGTGGAATTACGTATCGAGTGTTTACTAGAGTTCCATTACCTGCGATTTATCTGTTGAGCTGATTCATATATCAGGCCAGATCCTATGATTAAGACTGTTCTTAAATCCAAAAGGACAACTTTATGACGTACGTTTTAATTTATTTTTGTTCGGAAATGCTTGAAACTAGCAGATGTTGTTTTCGGAAACTATGTAATCTAGCTGTTTTTTTTTTTTGTTTCAAACACAATAGATTTTTCAGAAAATAGTGTCAAAGTGGGCGTTTTGAACTAAATTTTCACGCGAAAGGAGAAAAACCTCTCAAGAAACGGTGAAAAATGTGTTTGTCACGTGATAAAAAGCGTTTATAACTCAATAGGTAATTTATTGATTTAAAAAAAATGGAAAACACAGTTCGATTCCAAATCGCTTCCATGGTCAGGCTTTTCAATTTTATATCTTTCCGTTAAAAAATGAATTTGTAAATGCGTCGAAACGTTTTGCGCTTGTTGAGCAGAGCAATTGACAACAGCCTTAACAAAGTTATCTGGGTAAATTAGATCCCCCAGATTCGCCCGGGATAGCTCAGTTTTCAGAGCATTTGCAGCTTCAGCCAACTTGCAAATCGTATGATTTATTTGCCAATTACAGAATAATTGTGTTAAAATTAACCGAAACATATTTTTATTGTACGCCAGAAAAAAAAAAAAAAAAAAAGTTAAGTATATGGCTGGTCTACCTGTAAAGCAGAAATAAGTGCAGAAATATTCCGTTACTAGTGTCGCCTGAACTCAGTTCAGACAACTGAAATGGGCAATATTTGGGGATATTCGAATACAATTTAATTTGTGAAATATTCGATTTTTTTTCTTTTAATGCGAAGACCGAATTGAGTTGATGTAAAAGAAAACGGAACTCTTCAACTACACTTTCAAGTATAATTTTTAAATTAAAGTCTTCAAAACCATATTTAGTGAAAACAAGACATAGATAAAACTTTACTTGATGATTAATTATTATTTTCTTTGCTTCATTAATCAGCCGTTCAGTTTTACATCAGCTTAGAACTGTTTTAGCGTTTGTTTTTCCTCAAGATCAATGGGAAATTTGCTCTTCGAAAGGCTACATGATGCTTTGGATGATTCAATGTATTTATTCCTTGGAGGAAAATGTCAACACACTCTACTAATTCTGTAACAAAAAATTGTAAATTGAAGATACCGTGCCAATCGATTGCAGATTATAACTACTTTTAAATAACACTTAAAAAATTGCTGAACGACTACCTCTATATTAAATTCAAATTTTTAATTTTCAAATAATACACAGATTTGACAAGTTCGAAATAATTCTACGCCTTTGTCTTAAACGTAATTTTTTATGCCAAATCTACGATAAATGTATAACAAGAACAACCTTAAATATATTTAAATCAAAATGTTACAAAATAATCAATCAGTATATTAAAAAATCCGACCTAAAATTTGGCCGAATACTCGGAATTTGGCTATTCAACGAAATCACTATTCTTTACATCCCTAAACTAATTTAGAGCGTCAACATTTTGCGTTTTGCTCGACTACTTGGCGTCAAACACTTGTCGAAGCCGGATCTATATTTATCAGAACAACCTACATTTTCAGGAAATTACGCTATTATTGCGACAGTGCTGCAAATTTCCTTGCTTCCTTTTTTAACTCCTCATCAAAGTCTTTTTTATTTTTTCTCAAGAAAAAAAGAAAAAAAAAACTAGAAAGAAAGCATTTTACTCTAATTATAACTTTCACTGTTGTTTTCGGAAACAGAGAGAAAGTTTTGACCTCTTTTGCCTACGAATTCCTTACCACTTTAATGGCCTGTGGCTACTAGGAAGGTAAGGAAGGGATGAAAAAACAAAACAAAAGACTATGGGAAAATATAACCATCGAAAGTTAGCTGAAATTTGCAACTGCTGCCCTACATCGCGGCCCACTCAAATTCAACCTCTATTACAACAGCTATTACAACAGTTTTACACCTGTTTCACTTTCGCCAGTCCCTTTAAAATTAATTTTGTTGTCTTAAAATTTTTTATGGGTCCTTTTTATTTAGTCTGTGCTATTTAAAGTTTTCTTTCTTTCTTTCTTTTTTTTTTTTTTTTTTTTTTTTTCATAATTGTTTTTCCTTTCGATTTTTATTTCATAATTTTTAACCGGCGTCGAAGATTTGGTGTTTTTGATTTCACTTGAACATATCAGGTATAAAGATTTCAGTAGCTTTTTAAGAGACGGAGTTCGTATTATTTTCGTTTGTTGACAAGTATTGTTATACAGGTTGTCCCCTCTCAACGGTGTCCAATGGCTAATTTCTAAACCGTTAGTCATAGACATATAGTTCCAATTACAAAAATGTTTTAAATGAGGGAAAAGGAGTATTTTTAAAGCGATTTAGGTCAAGAAAAACATTCATTAAAAAATTACGAAATTTTAATTTTTATACGGTCCCGTTCTGTAAGTGATATTTAGTAAACTTTTCCTATTTCTGTAACAAGTAAGACAAAAAAAGTCCCATTCATCTAACACTAAAATTGACCGAGTTATGAAACTTTCAATTTCATGACTTAAACCACTTTTCTGTAACTGAAAACAGATGAGTTGGACCAAGCTTTGAGGGGTCGTACACGAAGTGCTTAAAGTATTATAAAGTACTCCAAACGATGTCCAATGGCTAATTCCTAAACCGTTAGTCACAGACATATACCGGGTGTCCCAAAAAGGACTGACTGATTTTAAAATTCAATAACTTCCAAACGGTGACAGATATTTAAAAAATTCTTGCAGGAGGGTTATGCATAAAGTCAAAAGTTTTATTACAGTGATTTTCGATTTTAGTTCGAATTACAAACAATAGATGGCGCTGTAAGCAATAGTCGCTAAATACAGGCTCGATTTTTGGTCCTTTCTGTTGTTCCATGTAGAAAAAGGAGATGGAAATGTATTATCCGGGCCACGAAGTACCAAAAATCGAGCCTGAATTTAGTCTCTATTGATCGCAGCGCCATCTATTGTTTGTAATTCGAACTAAAATCGAAAATCACTGTAAAAAAACTTTTGACTTTATGCATAACCCTCCTGCAAGAATTTTTTTAATATCTGTCACCGTTTGGAAGTTATTGAATTTTAAAATCAGTCAGTCCTTTTTGGGACACCCGGTAGTTCCAATTACAAAAATGTTTTAAATAATCTAAAGAGGTATTTTTAAAGCGATTTAACTGAAGGTGTTGACCACCCTATAAGTATTACGGTAGTGTTAATTTTTAGTAATTAACTTTCAGATTGGTTAAAATAATTGAAGAAGTGAGTTTCAAAACTCACCTTATCGAGAAAATCAAATTTTGGGAAATCGCGTAAAACCTTTAAATGCGTCCATTGGTTTTCATTGAAAATTTGGAGATTGTAGTGTTTGATTGGTACAGATTTACCAATAGAATAGATGGATAGAGAAACACGATTTTTTAAATTTTGGATAAGGCGAGTTTCGAAACTGGGGTTTGTATTTTGACTTTTTTTTTTTTTTTTTTTTTTTTTTTTTTTTTTAAGGAAATGAGTGTGTTTCTTTTGATGATTTTATTTTAAAAAGTTGTATTACTTTTATAAGCTTTTATTTAACTTACAACGTTCGTATGTATATGTCTTCCTAGTTCAAAATTTGTATTCCAATTTTAACTCACTTTCAAATATCCGATCGAGGTTAAATTTTGCATAATTATGTAAATCCAATAACAGTGTAATATTAATATGATTTTAGGTGCGTACCATTTATATTTATTGTACAGAACCACACTAAAAATTTCGTGTACATTACTGCCTATAAACAACAATTTTTAAATCAAAATCAGTAACATTTATGTAAGGCATTGAGATGCATAATATAATTTTTCCAAATGAAAGTGCGTTGTGTTTATATATCTTATACAGTGCCGCACAAAAGAAGCCAGATATATTACGATGTATGAGCAGGGATTGCTTAACACTAGAACGTCCGGAAATTTTACTCAAGTTTCATAAAAACATTTGACACCAAAATTTTTATTTAAAATTATTTGATTGATTTATTTAACGTAAATCTGCGTGGTTTAAATTTAACGTATTTTATGAAAGAATTTCTGGTTCTAGAGGACATTTAATCATGTGGTCAAATTGACTCTTTCCGGGCGTTCTAGTGTTAAAATACATTTTAATGATATTATGCTTTTTTCAAATTCAACTTTTTAGTTCTTCAAAGCAAATATAAGAACTTGCCTGAAAAAAAAGTTTTAGAGACCAAATTCAAAATACAATTTCTACTTGCTAAACAAAAAATAAATATTAAATGGAGTGAAAAATTTTGCTGTTGGACAAGGAAAATGTTGAATAACTTTATTTGCACAATAGATGTGCCAAAACACTTGCGGCCTCAAATCATGCACATGCAAATACTTTCTCAGGTTTAAAATGCATATTTTTTTCCGAACCACGTTTTGACAATACGTAATCCTATTGGCCAGAGGTTTCGGCGTCAAAGTGACTCAACTTGGCGGTATTCGTGCTTGGCGCAAACCGTCAGAGACAAGTACTTTGATGGCAAAAGTGATTTATATGCTTTTGAAACTCTAATTTTTAATTAAAAAAATTAATAATCTCAAGCAATTTAAAAGTAGTAATATTTTTAAAGATTTAAATGTTTAACTTAATTTTTTTAACTGCTCTAATGAATATTTGCTGAGGGGAGAGACAGTGGAATTTTCAGAAGGAGTAATGTAAAAATAATAATTATTATTTTTTTATCATTACTATACAATGACAAATGACATACAATCTTAAAAAGAGAAAAGTTTACTAATAAGAGAGAATATGGGCGGTCACAAGATGTCCTACCTTTAATGGATAAATGTGTGCTCTATTGAACAAAATATTAAAATATCGTAACAATTTTGTTATGTTTATTTACATCATTGAAGTAATCGCACAGGTAGCATCATATAATTCAAATAATTGATGTTTATTGTAAAAGAACATAAAAGTGATAGGAGGATAATCTTCAAAAAGGGACATATTAATTTCCTTAACATATTCAGAGTATCCATTCAAAAGTTATGTATAAAAATGTACGCATACAAAAAAAAGAAAAAAAATCATTAAGATGGTACAAAAGAAAAAAAAATACTTACAAATTGAGCTTTCTTGTGTCTGTGCTTAAAGCGGGAAGGAGGGGCGGGGAGAGATGTAACAAAATTTCTGTTATTTTTTTACTTATATTTTTAGTAGTTGTTGTATATTTTGCTTTAATATGTCAGAGTGAACAAAAATCTCAAAATATAATTGTAATGTTAATTTTACTCTCAATGTTTAATGTTAAATTTCATATCTGACGATTATTTTTATTTCTAGTAAATTTATGACTGATCCCAATTTTGTAGCAAAAAAGTTACTCCAACTTTAAACATCTATTACTTGGTCAGTTTTAATCGCAGAGGAATGGGACTTTTTTTTTTTGTCTTACTTGTTAGTGCAATAGGATATTTTTTTTACTAAATAACACTTATAGGACCGGGGACCGTATAAAAATTGAAATTTCGTAATTTTTTAATAAATGCTTTTCTTAACCCAAATCACTTTAAAAATACTTCTTTACCTGATTTAAAACATGTTTCAATTGGAACTATATGTCTATGACTAACGGTTTAGAAATTAGCCATTGGACACCGTTGAGAGGGGACACACTGTATAAAAAAATTATAGGATTCTCCGATTAATGAATATTCATCAGTTTATTTGCATATTTATTTAGTTAAATCTGTATTATGGAAGATTCCGTATTAGTGGTACCTATTATTTTTATATGTTGAAAATTTGTTATTCTATTTTTAGGTAGATTTCGTAAGAAATATACTATCTATTACATTCTGTCCTATGTTGTAATTTCTTAAAAAGTTTGCAGATCTACGCCAATCATGACCCCTAGGACCCCAAACCACTCCCGTTCAAAAGTTTAACTATCTATCTATCTACATATGACAATTAAAAAAAACATTACAAATTACCAACAAACATAAAAAAAATAAATAAATAAATAAAATAAGTAGAGAATAAATAATGGATATTTGTGGAACCTAGACAGAATCTTCAGGTCCCAAATGCCTATAGTTCCATAAATAGTGTGGTTTCATCTTCATATTAGCCATTAAAAAGCTAAAGAATATGAATTTGGGACTACCAACACACAAAAAAGAGAGAAATAATTTATGAAAAACAAATAAAGTTTAAAATAAAAAGTGATTAAAAAGGATTAAGTAATAAAATTCACATTACCATATTGAAAGTATTGCTGAATATATATATATATATATATATATGTGTGTGTGTGTGTGTGTGTGTGTGTGTGTGTGTGTGTGTGTGTCACTTTTTTATGGACACGATAACTTCTATAACTGTACAAATCTTACAAACCAACACATAAAATCAAGGGGCAGAAAATCTCGGTCAAGTTCGTTAATGGGCAAAATCGGTGGGGAGGGTTTTTTTTGAAAACCGAAAAAACCCCATAACTTCTTAATTATAATACATAAATCAATTTAAAGATTTTTTTTTTACTTCTAGGAAAAGGGTAAAAAATTTATGTATCACAGATTTTTGATAAAATAAAAAATGGGCTCAAGGGGAGAAAAAAATAGGGCTTTAGGGAAAAAACAATTCATAACTTCATTAATTCTTACGATATCAAATTCACTTAAACTTATAATTAATCGTCTTAATACTATCTACAACTTTTATATTGGCAAGTTTTTGACAGCACCAATTCTTACCGCCAAAAACATTAAAAACGAAAAATAAGTGGGGAGGGGGGGGGGGGTGAAGAAGAAAAAATCTATAACTTCGTCAATTCACAAGATATCCAATCCGCTTAGATTTATTATACATTTTCTTAATATTATCTACAACTTACATATTGACAAGTTTTTGATAGGACCAAATCTTATAGCAAAAACAAATTAAAGAGAAATAGGGGTTGACGAAAAAAGTATCGTATTAAGGGTGTACTCAAATCCAAACTGCAAATTTTCTGATTCATTTTTAAATTAATTTTTGCCATAAAAAGCCTCCATTTGGCAGGTTCTCTTATTCAGAAACTATATAATATGCCGTATTGGTCGATTTTTTGATAAAGGCAGAATATATTTCAGAAAGTGCTTTCAAAGTGGGAGTGAGCGAGCAGGGGGCAGAGCCTCCCTAGTTATGTAAACAATCATTTTTTACTGAATAATCTCTTGGATTTTATTTTCATAGAATTCCTTATATTCCCCAAATTTCCAATTTCTTCTGCAAATTTCATGCGATTTATCTGGATTTTTTTTGCGTTTGTACATCTCTAGGGACTCTTTCGAAAATTTCATATTCAGTCTTGAGCATATATCACACATACACAACCACACGTATTTGTACATGAGTATGTGTGCATAATCAAACACTTTTAGAAAATAAATTTAATAAAATAGTCACACCTTCAACTTAAAATAATCACACCTTCAAGTTATTTTTTCTTTCTACCTAGAAGTTATTTATCGAGCGGATGAGGAGAAAGTGGTATTGCCTCGTCTCTTGAATTTTGATTGAGAAAAATAACCGCCGGCTAACTATCGCGATAGCGCAAACAAAAAAATATGTATCTAATATTCGTTACACGGAAAATTCTAAATTGCTGAAACGTACCGTTATTAGATAAAGAATCAATTACTCAAGTGCTAATATCATGTTATGATATTATTTTATTTTATTTTATGTATTTTTATTTATTTATTTTCTTTATTTTTTCTGTGTGTGTTTTAAACGTATGAATGTATATAGAACTTTTAACGCAATAGATTTTTCTCAAAATTTATGAAATAATGTTAAAAAATATATTAGAATCGGTATTTATAATGTTAAATTATATATTTTTAAATTGTTAAAATAATGTTAGGAAGAACTTTTAATTAAAATTTGAAATCACTTATAATCCAGGGTGCGAAAAGTTGCTTATATTTTAGCATCATTATTTCCAAACAGCGCTTTATCTAATAGCCGAATTCTGGGAATAAAAAAGGCAAACATTACTGATAGGATAGGATAAAGTGATACTCAAAGGTAAGCATTTCTATATGCACCTTGTAGTCCGTTGATCCGAGATCCCTGTAAAAGCGATCGGAACACCAGAGAAAAAAATTCGATCATCCGGAGTACAGTCATCTAGCCGGTCGGGGAACCCGATTTTACCCGATGTTTGAATATTAGTGAGTGTCTATATTTTCATTTTTTATACAAAAATGATATATCGATATTAGCGAAGTAATTGTAGAATACTTTTCCATAATTGTATTAAAATTATAGATTAATTTCATTCCATTTCGAGGTCGGATATGAATATTTCGGGTTTAGAACGGCTTCGGTTGAAGTATGTCCGATTTGGGTCGTGTTTTGGGCTAATTTTAAGCATAATTTTCTACTCGTGCCGGGCTCTACTCCGAGAGACTTACTGCGGCTCATATTGCAATCACTTTCTGGTATACACTGTAAAAAAAAAAATCTGTAATTCTACAGATATAAAGTTTCAGAAGTCTGTATGCTTACTAAAATTTTATCTGTACACTGTACAAAAAAGATGCAAATCTACAAATCAAGTTTTTGTAAAGTTACAGAAAGCTGTAGCTTTACAAAAGAATCTACTAAAATTACAGTAATCTTACTAAAATTTTATCTGCAACTCGGGTTGCAGTTACATAAAAAGTTCTAGGGACGCCAGTTTCCTAAAAAATTCTTAGTAACCTTACAGATATTTATTTATTTTTTATTTTTTACAGTGTATCAGCTTGCGATACAAGAGTATTTAGGAATTTAAGTTATATGGCATTAAAAGTAACTATTAGATGTAATGCCTTTTATATTTTTTAGCCGTGGTTTTTAACACTCGAGGTTTTAACAATTAACAAAATAACGCTTCATTCAAACACGAACAAAGAAATTTCAGTATTGACTTGGACAAAACAAATATTATTATACAATCCACTAATGGCTTGAGGGAGGTTAACTACTTTAAAAAACGATTATTTATTTTTCATTCGAAAAATAAAGTCAATTATTTGTTAACTATTTATTCAAAGCTATCTTTAACTACTTAGGAAAATCATATTCAATATGTTCTCCCAGAACTCGCCTTTCTGTATTTTAAAAAACAGCTTAAAAGATTTCTTAAGAAAATTTCGTAATATTAATGTTCTTTTATATAGTGAAAAGCTATGCTACTTTTTTTTTTGCTTCATATCTTCATGTAAAAAAAAAAAAAAAAAAAAAAAAAAAAAAAAAAAAAGCATCAAGAATTTGTGACAGAGTTGATAGAATAATTTGTATCTCAATTACATATATTTTTAACTATCCTTGTAAGATATGAAATAAATTTTTAAAACGTTATTGTTGTTCATTAATTTAACCAATATTTAAAATTTTAATCAACACTATAGCAACCTCGGGTTTCAATTTCGTTCGTTGGGTTTTTCAAAAAAAAGTTTCATGATTAACCATCAAAAAGTTAAATCACAAAATACACAGTATGAACTTTAAAAGCTCACTGTTTTGCTTAAAAGGCGACAGTAATAATAAAATAGATGTTGCAAGTTAAAAATATAAATTTTATTTAAAAACTTCTTAGTACTTTCGACCTGCATTTCCCGCAGCGATCATCAGAGAATATTTTAAAAATTAATTGCTGTTCATTCATACAAATACGTCCCTTCGTTTGAAATGGGAGAGGCAATAATTATTAGGGCAGTTGAAAGTAGAAGTAGCAGTCCCTTGGATTGAACTTAAGTAGAGAAAAAAATATAGATATAATTGCTTAGGAAAATTATATTCAAAATGTTCTCAAAGAACTTGTCTGCTTAAGTTCAATCGAAAAGACTGCTACTTCTATTTTCAACTACCCTAATAATTATTGATTCTCTAATTTCAAACGAAGTGACGTATTTGTATGAATGAACAGCGATTAATTATAAAAATGTTCTCTCATGATGGCCGCGGGAAATGCAGGCCGAAAGTACTAAGAAGTTTTAAAATAAAATGTATATTTCTAACTTGTAACATCTATTTTATTATTTTCATCGCCTTTTAAGTAAAATGACAAGCTTTTAAATTTCATATTGCGTATTTTGTGATTTTCTTTTTGATAGTTAATCATGAAACTTTTTTTTTTTCCAAAACCCAACGAACTTTAAATGGGAACCTGTGGTTACTATGTGAAATATTGCATTTCGTCTTATGATTGTATTTACCGTATATACTCGTGTATAAATCGAAGAATTTTAGACAAAATTTGGGAGTTGAAAAGGGGAGGTCTACTTGTACACGAGTTGGTAAAAAAAACTAGAGAACAGGAATTCTGCTCTTTCAGAATTTAGTGTTGCCCCCGGCATTTCCATTAGTTCATTTTCTTATGGTGGACTGATGGTTCTATTATTATGAAACAGCCATTATAAATGAAGCGTTAGGTGAAGATGAAAGAGCATCCGTAAAAAGTTAGAACTCTGATTTTCTGGTCAGAATGGGAAAAAAATGCCCATAATTTTTTTTTTCAACATAGATATATACAATTTTTTTTTCAAAAAAAATTATGGTCATTTTTTTCCCATTCTGACCAGAAAATCGGAGTTCTAATTTTTTAAGACTGCTCTTTCATCTTCACCTAACGCTTCATTTATAATGGCTGTATTTGATAATAGAAGCCACCAGTCCATCAGAAGAAAATAGCTCGGTTAAGCGGAACTCGGATAATCGGGATTCTACTGCACTGCAAAACATATTTCAAATTTAAGACTTAAAGCACATGCTTTTATAATGTGTAAAATGACATCATTTGCATTAATATAAATACTTAAAATTAAATATAGTTTATAATAGCTCCATGTTTTATCATAAATTCTTAATTTATATTTTTCTCAAAATAGCACGTATTTTAATGAATTTTTTTTTTCAATTTTTATGAGAAAATGGCAACAAAAAGATATAATTGCTATTTTTCAACGATTTTTTCTTTACTTTCTACAGAAATAGAGTACTTGAGTTGCCAAAATGAAACAAATGTCGCTAAAAACTACAAAAAAAAAAAAAATAATAATATTTCAAAAACAAATGGAGATGCAGTTTTCAAACAAATTGCATTAAAAAGTACTTATTTTCCCCCAATACGACGGTATAAACATTGAAAATGTCCGATGCGTAGAAGTTTTAAAAAATGCTGTGGAGTATTTAATCGCACAATGAAACACCGGCTTTTGTTTTACGGCTGGCGTATACAAGGTAACGTTATTTTTTGGAATTCACAAAATAGGCTAGGAGAAAGAAATAGCATACCTAAAAAAAAAAAAAAAAAAAAAAAAAAAAAAAAAAAAAAAAAAAATCGGCGAAAATGGGCAAGTCTTTTACCTAATCACACATGGGTCTACGTCGGAGAGAGAGATAAAAGCGGACAATGGTCATTTCCCTGTGATTGACGAAAAGAAAGCTTAATAATATTGTCTTTGTAATTGTTCTGCACCCATTTTCTCTTCGGATAGAATTCCCATTCAATACAGGGGCGTTCCTTTCAACATTTTAATCTTCTTTTAAATAGAGTTCAACTTGAGAATGCTTCTAGATACCTCTCCCAAAAGTCCTACAATACAAAGAAGTACTATATTTTAGCAGTCTAAGATGTTGTTTACCCTTGTAAATAAGGCTTGAATAGATTTTTGAAATAATTTTATCTTTTTAAGCATTATTAAATGTATGTGAATAGGTTTCAAAGTAGTTTAAACTTCTTCGCTTTTACATAATTATACAGTTTTAAAACTTGAATTTAAAAAAAGGTCTGATTAGAAACGTAAAAAATTTTGCTAATTTAATGAAAATTTACTATTTTTTTTAAATCCTCGATTACAAATTATTTTTCAACATACTACCAGAAATGTGGTTCGAGTTATACACGAAAATTCAATTTTTTCAAAATTTTGCTTAAGAATTGGGGTATTGACTTATACACGAGTATATACGGTATTTATAAAAGAAAGTATTTTAAGAACATTTATTAATTTATTTTTGGGACAAAATACTCGTACATTAGTAATTTTAAATTCTAAGCGTTGTCTAAAAATATTTCTCTCTCAATTCTATTTCGATTCTTGTCATGCTGTTTCTCAAGAGGAATGTTTGTCTTCTTTCCCATTTACGTAAACTACTGTATATATTCGTATTTCACTAAAATAGTTTTAGAAACTGTTCAGAAAAGACGTAAAAAAAAATATAGGTCACGCAAGTAAAGTCACTTATTTGTTAGTCGGGGGCCAAGTCAGAGCACATTCTTTTGGGAAAAACAGGATGCTCAATTTTTTCTGAAAGGTTACTAGTTCAGCGACCTGTAGAGATAGAATAGGCATGCACTTTCATATGTCCTTGAGTTTTTTCTTGCTTTAATAGGCTGGGTGATCAGAAAGAATGTTATTATAGGATTTTTATTTCCTTCAGATCATACACTGAATAATAATACAAAAATAGCCTTTAAAAAGAAATAAACACCTATTTATCTATTTCTGCAAAAAGGTCTTTAATATATATTTTTTTAGAAATTAGTACTATTTTACTGTTTTATTTGATTTCTGTAACTGCATTGCCTCGTAAAGTTCTCCTTTAATAGCCTTAAAAAAATTCAAGAAAGTAGATTATAAATTTTGTTTTATATCGGGGTATTTTATTGTAATTTAAGTTGGAGTTTAATGAGCAATATTTTTTTTTTCTACGAAAATTTTCAATTCAAATGAAGATTGCTTTGTGAGAAATACGAGTAACTGTAGAGTTTTGAAAGAAAGTAGATTGTATTAATTTTGTTTTATAGCTTCTCTTTATGTCATTGAGTGATATTTTACATTTCACCTTCAAAAGGTTTTACATAGATTCTACGACTATTTTTTCAATTTTAAAGTAACATTTTTCTTTGCTCTCTCTCTCTCTGTCTTTTTTTTTTCTTTTTTGTTAGCTATTAAGAAAAAGTTACCAGATAATGTCTAAAGAAACACGTAAAACTGTTATTGATCAAAAAGCATTTAATAATTATGAATTACAGTAGAAAACATTTACAATGAACGTGAAAGGAACGTAAAAATTATGCAGTACACGTAATTCACTATAACCAATTTCCTAACAATACAATAGAACCTTGATTATCCGAAGTAATTGGGATCGACCCTCTTTCAGAAAATCGAAATTTTTGGATAATCGAGAATGCTTTAATTTTAAGATTAAGAAGAAATAAATGCAATATTTCTTATTATGTTAACAAGGGCTTAATAAAAATAAAGCAGCAGCAAAGTAGAAACAAGAATAAATTACCTGAATTTTAATTTTGAAATTAAGTACTTTTTACGTATATCGCAAGGGTTTGAAAAAAGGTTTTGTTTGTCGCAGTTTCAATTGCCTTTGCTTTGGAGCTCTATCACGGAGTTTTTTAATATTATTAGTTCACCAGTATCACAGTCTTTCTGCTACTCCAGCCATGCCAAACCTTTTTCAAAGCATTCAAAAGCTTCAGAATTGCTAATTTGTTCGTTTTCTTCGTTCCACTCCGCAGCTTACGGGATTTCAAGTTAAATTCAAAGGAACTCTAAGAAAGGGGATCGAAAATATTTATATGTACTCGTAGTTTGTAAAGAAACTCTTGCACACAAAGAATATGATAGTAAAAAAGGGAAAAGAAAAAAAAAGCTTTAAAAATGGATTTCGGTTAAAAGAGTTTCGGATAAAAGAGGTTCTACTGTATTAATAATTTCATTAATATATTTATTATATAGATTTAGGTACATCGTTGTAAACAAGGCGCTAGTTATAAAGGCGATGTTTAGAATATAGCTATCCTTTTTTTTAAAAAAAAGAAAACCTTTACTAACGTTGCCACCGCCACCCCTATCTATTGTATCTTTTTCATTTTCTCAGCTTACACTGAAAAAAACTAGTTATATGTTATAAAGGACAAGCGTGCCCGTGGTCACGCTGACGTCATTTTGGCGGTAGCAACAGCAGCGATTAAATTTAACTTTGAGTGCAATTTTTTAAACTTCTAAATATTGCCCATTTTCAATTTTCACACCGCCAAATAGGGAAATAAATGTACTTTCCAATGCATTTTGTTTGAAAGCTGTCTCATAATTTTTTTTTTTTTTTTAACTGCATCGTTATTTACTCAATTTTTATTATTTTTAAAATAATTTTCAACCATGGTTTATTTTACTATCTCTATCGCGTGCAGACGATTACGAAAGATAACTCCGTTTGTACTTAAATTAATAAAAATAGTTCAGCATCAATTCCCAGCTTATATTCCATAACGCAATTAAAATATTCATTAATCAATAAATAAAGCAATAAAATATAAATGAAACACAAATTTAAGATATGAAATCAAACTATACGCTTAAAAAGCAAAAATGAACAGAATCGAAAAAGCTGATTGTAAATAGTAATCTTTAGCAATTTCATTAGGCTGTTAACTCCTGGAACGAGACCAATATACGATAGTACCGCTTTTAATAAATAAATAAAAATTTTAACGCAGCATTGCAGTTTTTCAAATAGATATGATTTTTACTTTCTTCTATCTTCAATAGATCTCTTTCTTCTATCTTCAAATTCCTCCGGAAAGGGGTGCTATAATTGCGATGTCTGTACCATTTTCATTATTCTACCATCGAAAAGTGTATGAAGTTATGCATAGAATTGAACCAATTTTTTTTTTTTTTTTTTTTTTTTTGTATGTTTCTGTCTATGGCAAGCAAGTCGTCCCTGAACTTGAAAAAATACCGCCAGAAGGTGGCGCTATAATTGGATCTCTGCGCCATTTTCATTATTGTACCTCGAAAATTGTATAAATTTATGCATAGAATTGAACCAAATTTTTTGTGTACGTTTCTGGCTATAGGAAACAAGTCCTCCCTGAATTTGAAAAAAATCTGCCGGAAGGGGGGCACTGTAATAGAGATATTTGTGACATTTTATTTATTGTACAGTCGAAAAGTGTATAAAATTATGCATACAATTGAACCAAATTTTTTGTGCATATTTTTGGCTTTGGCCAACAGGTCCTCCTCGAATTTGGAAATATCGCGCGGTAAAGGGGCTCTGTGATAGCGATTTTTGTATACTTTTCTTGATTTTTCGTAGTTCTGTTGTTCATCGGCGGCTCGTGCAAACGCCGGAACTCGCTTCCTGCTAAGCCGGCTATTGGCAAGCATCTGATAACAACAGAATAAGGAAAAACTATTAATTTTAAGAAATATCATGATATAGATTAACTCGTTTTTAGTTCATTTGATTGACTGAAGCAGGAATTTAAGATGAAAATCAAAGTTGGTATAATATTGAACTAATAATATTGAAGTATTAACATGTGTAACTAGTCTTTGAAATATTAAGATGTATAAGATAGAAGAAAGTTTTGGGATTGGCACATCCAACTAGTTGGTATTGTTAAGTGAACATTAAATATATATATATAATATATATATGTATATATATATATATATATATATATATATATATATAAATGTAAAAATCTATTATAGTTATCAATTTTAAAGAAATGGTTTTCACCTGCATTCTGTTACTAGATCCTTGTTGGATATACAATAGAGCGCCGATTATCCGAACAAGCCGGGACCGACCCTAGTTCGGATAAGCAAAAGTTCGGATAAATGGACGGACAATTTAAGGGATCTTTCTAATTATACTAAAACCTTCACACTTTATTCATGCTTAGGACTGGCAGCACCAGTTAGTGCTAGCGTGTTTAAAAACTTTTTTTTTGTTTACTTTTTAATCATTTAAAATTTTCTTTTTCTCTTTTTATCATTTTCTGAACTCGAGAGATTATAATTTAAGCAAAAAAGCTTTCGATTATTGCTTGCTTCAAAGAAGACGTTCTTTCCAATGCTGCCCTATCTCGAATTCTTCTTAGTTGAATAGGGTCAGCGTTCTTCTGCCGTTGGAGCCATTTCATAGCTGTTTCCAAGCATTCATAGGCTTCGTTATCTGAGGGACTGGGTCCTTTTCAGAACATTCGTTTTCATTTTTTACACTTATTTTTCAACTTAAATCTCATCCACAATCTCATCATCATTAAAAATATTTTTTGAGAGAAATAGGCTGTTCGGATAAATGAAAGTTCAGTTAAAAAATTTTTTTTGAGAGAAATATGCTGTTCGGATAATTGGAAGTTCGGTTAATTGAAATTCCGATAATTGGCGCTCTACTGTAAAAGCATGAAAACTGTTAGCTTTATAGAGAAATGTATTATAAACATGCTGAAGCAAACGCTATTTGAACCGAAATACTATTTTAAGTGTTCTTCAATGCTGAAATCTCTCCAGATAGTTCTGTTACATTCGTTTTATAGGATCAAAAAATATAGATAGTAATTTAATCATCTTTTTCAGGTGCATAGTTGACTGTGGTGTGCAATATCCAATAATTTTAAAAGTTTGGCTAGTTTTGGTGGCAGAGGAAAGGCGTCAAATTATTTATACAAAATTTCGTTATCTGAATAGAGAATTGGTGAATATTTTTTTCAAATAGGCCGCTTTTTTCCCAAACAATGTATTTTCAATTGAAATATATATTTACACATGCTTTTTGAAAGTGAAAGAAAACTTTAAAATAATTATGTGCAAAAAGCTGAGGAAAATTATGTCATATTTAAAGCAAATTTTGCATTGTCATATGTTTTGGTGTATTTTTTAAAGATACGTGCAGCACAATTTTGTAATAAAGCATGGATAACAGTTCATAAGGGACAGTTTTTGCAGTCATGGCTTTAACAGACGTTTATTTTTAGGTGCGTTCGTAATTATATAAATACGTAGCACCTATAGTCGTCGTTCAGTCCGTCTGTCCGTCCGTCCGTCCGTCCGCATATAACAGAGCAAAAACTACCTAACCGAATGGTCTGAAATTTTAAATATATGATTGTTGCAAAATTTTGTCGAGCCATTTCAAATTTTATGAAAATCAGATGTATAGTTTAATTACAGGGACATTCAAAAAATTTTCTTTACATTGCGGCTATGGGAAAAATTATTGCAAGCGCATTTTAATGATGTTACAGTCTTCCGAATGGTCTGAAATTTTACATATATAATTGTTGCAAAATTTTGTGGAGCCATTTCAGAGTTTGTGAAAATGGGATGTATAGTTTAATTACAGGGACAGTCAAAATTTTTCCGTTACATTACGGGCAATGGGTAAAAAATTATTGCAAGTGCATTTTAATGATGTTACAGACTATGCACTTATGAAGTGCAAAAATATATACATTTAGTACAATATGGGGTGCAAAAAAATATTTATAAAACTAGTTATAGTACGAACGCACCTCATTTGCCACGTTTGACGAGCAATTTCCTACTCGTTATTACTTGTAAACGACGGAATGTTGATTTGCGTTTCATTTTCATAGAATGAAGGTTTTATTATTGAAGGGTATGTAATCTAGAAAATACATTAAAAATGACAAATGATTTCTACAAGTGAAAATGATGAGGATATATTTTTCATTTATTAAACTCAATATTCAATTTCTGAAATAGTTCAACAATTGGACAGAACAAACAGCAGTATTTATTGCAACAATAACAATAATTAGCAAAGTGAAACACAATTTCTGAAGATTTCACAAAACATTAAAATTAAATATTCTATGAATTCAAGTTTTTTTTTTTTTTTTTTTTTTTTTTTTTTTTTTTTTTTTTAATGTATTATTTTTATAAAAATGAATGAATCCCAATAATGAATAGCTGAATGAATGCCAATAATGAATGGTTCACCGAATTGCTTTCTATTAAGAGTAGATCAAGTCAGCGGTTTTACTGATCGATTAATGAAGCTTTACGCTTTGTTTTCAAATATGGATTTGACGCCATCTATTGGCAGATAATATAAACTGATCAACTTTTTTTTTAAGATTGTAGTTTTTTATAGGAAATATGCAGGTGCCGGACGCATTGATTTAATTCAAGATCAATTTTTTTTTTAAGATTGTAGTTTTTTATAGGAAATATGCAGGTGCCGGACGCATTGATTTAATTCAAGATCAATTTTTTAATACTTCAACTATGTAACTTTAAAAATTCATTCCGTATAAATAAAAACCAAAAGTATTATTATTTATTTCTTTTGTAAATTGTCATTTAATTTTATCAATTTTTAAAAACTTAGCTTATAACCACTTGGAATTTGCTTACATTGTAAATAAAATTTACCTTTCTTATTATATTTATTAATTTACGTTTATTATTATTATTATTATTATTATTATTAAAATTTTGATTTTTAAGATTATTTGAAACGTTTATGTTACTGTTACCATAATCACTTGATTTTCTGCCCGTTGCCGCATTTTTAAAAGGAACTGGGCAAAATATTTTGATAGCGATATATTAATTTTAAAAATTAATACTATATTGTTTTTATAGGTGGAAGTTGTGCTTTATTCAGACGATCACGTGCATTTGTATTCATAAATCATAAACAAATGTAAGTATTTATAAAGCATTTATCATGAGATATTATTATTCTTATTTTTGTTCATTTATTTAACGTTAGTTTGTTTACAATTATAACCACAGTCGTTCACATTTAGTAAATTTATTATTCTAACACTAACAACAGATTTAATAGATTTTACAAAATAATATTTTTAAAATTTGTAATTAAAGTGACATTCCCTTAAGTACACATTATTACAGACAGAAAAAAAAAACCCCACCTTTTTGTTTGTTACTTTTTTCAGGCATTTTCTAAACATTTTAATAATGCACAAATTTTATTTCTTTCACAGAGATTGTTTTACACACGAAATTTTCATAATGACATGGTTTTAAAATTATCTTTCGTCAAATTTATCTTCTTCCCTTTGAGAATGCATGCCCCAAAATTCTAAATTCTGGCATTAAATGAAGATTTAATAGTTTTCAATGATAATAGTTTCAAAAATGAATATTTTAAATTTGTAAGTAAAGATTTTTACAGAAGTATGTCTTTTATTATAAAACATTCAAAAAGAGATTTTTTTTTGTGCGCCGTAATATTTGTAAAGAAAATTTATAAACACTTTAAAAATAATTAAAATTAATTTCTTTCTTGGAGATGACTTTGCATAAAAGTGTTTTTCTTGTACTGTTGTTCTTATAGTTTCTTTAGTCAAATTTATCGGCTTCCCTTTGAGAGTACATGTCTGAAAATTCTAAATTCTGGCATTAATTGCAAATTTATTAGTTTCTAAAATAAATATTTTTAATTTGTAAGTAAAGATACTTATAAATGAATGTCTTTAATAATAAAACATTTAAAAAGAGATTTTTTTTGTGCGTCGTAATATTTTAAAGAAAGTTTATATAATCAAAATTAATTTATTTCTTTGTGATGACGCCCCATAAAATTGCTTTTCTTGCTTTGTTCTTATAGTTTATTTTTTAATTTAAATTTATCTTCAACCCTTTGAGAGTATATATCCCAAAATTCTAAATTACTATATTAATTGAAGATTTAATAGTTTCTTTAGTCAAATTTATCGTCTTCTCTTCCAGAATACATGTCTGAAAATTATAAATTGTGACATTATTGAAAATTTAATAGATTTTTCAAACTAATATTTTTTATTTGTGATAAAGATACTTATAAATGTATGTCTTTGATTATAAAACATTGAAAAGAAATATTTTTTGTGCGCCGTAGTATTTGTAAGGAAATTTATAAACACTGTAAAAATAATCAAACTGATTTTTTTCTTCTCGGAGGTGGCTTTACAAAAGAATTTTTTTTCATGATACGCCTTTATAGTTATCATTGTTCAAATTTACATTCTCCACCTTGAAAATAAATGTCTCAAAATTTTAATTTTCTAATATTAATTGAAGATTTAATATTTTTCAAAAATTAATATTCTAAATTTGTTATTAAAGATACGTATAAACGTATATCTTTTTAATAATAAAACATTTCTAAAGAGATTTTTTGTACGTCTTAATAATTTTAAGAAAATATATAAACATTTCAAAAATAATCAAACTGAATTTTCTCAGAGATGACTTTACGAAAAAAAGGTTTTTCTGGTCAAATTTATTTAACAATGACTTGCTTATAACTGTAATTATATCCGTTAACGTGTAACAAGTGCATTGCTTCTACATTTAAGAGGAATAATCAGACACATTGTTCCCTTTGATAATACATGTCTCTACATCCTGATTACTAAAGCTATTTCAATAAAGAGTGTGAAATACATGTCTTACCTTCATACAATAAATGTAACACGCATCGTTGGTTTTGCCAGCTTCCGCTAATTTTTTACGCTAAATAATGAAAATGTCTCATCCGTAGCCTATAATTTCTAGGTTTTGGTTTAAGGTTATATGTCAGTGTGTCTGAAACTGTGAAATTGGAATGAAAAAGAAAAAGAAATTATGATGCATAATAAACATTTTTTTTTCTCCTGCAAAAATAGTTTCAAAAAGTTTCCTAAAATCGGATTATTTGAACCCCAAAAATAACAATTTTTCTACATTTCTCACCAAACTAAACAGTAAAAAAAGGACATATGTTTCGTAATCTAGGACAATATAATATAAATACGAACGAAAATATACAATAACCTTTTCCGTGATACTAATGATTCCAAAAAACTTTCTTTATCTTTAAAAACCTCAGCTACCAATAAATTTTTGAAGTTTAAAGAGTCATTTATATATAAAAAAAAGTTTATTTTGCTGCCACAGATTTTCACAAACGTTTCGGATATGTTTAGCACACAAAGACACAAATGCCTAAGAGAAGATAATATAATAATTTCCGAGTTACCCACAATCGATTCCGAAAAGTGGTTCCTTTAGCTTTAGAAACGTCAAATACCAATATATTTTAGAGATTTAAAGTTTTTTTTCGCTACCTGTAGTTTTCGGAAACATTTCCGAGTCTCTTTTTTAGTGCTTAAATCGATTTTCTGAAATCGAAGTATCGGTTTTTAGGATGCTATCCATTCTCAAGAAACATTTTCAGCTGCGTGACTGAATTTACACATGCAAGAGCAACAAAATAATACTGCTTTTAATGTTAATGTTAATGTTGTTAATTTATCATGCTTGTCTGTTAAAAATGTTTACTTGAGAATGGATAGCATCAGAAAAACATATATCTCAGGTTGTGAAAACTGATTAATATACTGTAAAAACTACTTGGAAGCGTTTCCGAAAATTACGGGCATAAAAAAGGACTTTGTTTTTATAAATGCGTCTTTAAATCTCGAAAAGATATTGGTTTCAGAGGTTTCTAAAGATAAAGAGGTTTTCGGGATCGTGGGTAATTCGGAAGGGCTTATTGTACATTTTTGTTCGTGGTTATATTATATTTTCATAGATAAATAAACATTGTGTTTTTTTACAGTGTATATTACATGTTCCCGTTTATGCAAATGTTTTAAATATTTTTATCACAGAATACAAAATATGGTATTGAGAATATAGGACAGCTTCACAACCACCGGATGAAAGGATCTGAAACTCTTTAGAAATGTAATGGATATCTGTAAAATGAACTAAAGTCTTGGAGATATTATCGAAAATAAAAATTTTACTTCCGAAAATACTTAAAAACTTCTAGACTAAAATGTAAATTTATTTACTTTGCATAAGGCTCCAGGGACAAAAACATTCTTTTACGTGTTTAGTTAGAGTCTAATACCTAACGAACCGATTTTGCCTATATTTGGCGCACTTATTCATTGCCGATAACGCTGAATATTTAAGTATTTTGAGCACCATGCCTTATCAGGTGCAGGGTCCAGAGGTAAAATTCTATTTTACGCTTTTAATCCAAATAACATTTCTAACTACTTTTCGTTTTCGAAAGCCGCGCCTAGCGCTCTGAGACGATTCTACTATCCTAAGGGATGTTACGCTGAGATGGGCATTTTCCGAAGTCCTACTTCGGCGTTCTCGTCTGCGTTGTCTCTAAGATTGGCGCTTACTTGTTTGCTATTTTTTACTTCCGATCAAAGTTTAAAATTCTATTAATATCTCTTTTTAATTCAAACTTCTATATTTAGTGTTCGAATGGTTAATTCTAGTAGAAATAAATCTTTTAGGAATGGCAGTAAAGAAAATTATACATAATGTCATTCAATTTTGTGATCAAGAAGCAGAAAAGGAAGAATTAATTGTTTCAATAGCTCATTGTACGAAACGAGAAAGTCAAATTGCCGGGTTTTCTAGTAGTACTATTAAAAAGGTTCGCCGAATAGCGGGAGATGAGCATAATCTTGTTTTTTGTTCACCTAAAAAAAAAGAGTTAAAAAGAATGTCCTTAAAAAAATAGGTATAGATGAATTTCAGCAGATGAGGAGGCTAGCATTTAAAGGAATATTTTAACACGTAAGCTTTTTTAATATAATAATAATAATAATAATAAAATGTTTCGCAAAAAGCAAAAAAGTTGTATAACTTTTTTAAAGTTTTAAGAGTTTTCGTTTTTTATAAATATTAACTACAAAAACGTTTTTACATAAATCAATATTATTTCCCCAAAAGCGGATTTTTAAAAAAGCAGCTAAACAAACTCCTCTAACCCCTATTTTCATAAAATCAAAGCAGACCTGACGCATGCGCAATAGCGCGGAGGGTTTTGCTATCAGAAAACAAACAGTACTAACCGTCCTATTTTCATAATATTGTTAACAGAATGTACAGCACAATCCATTATACGAATACGCAACTTAATAAAGAGTAAATTCAATTTATATGCATATGTGTATTTTATTTTCTATTTAAATCACACCTTATTTTGAACAGGTTATTTATATACAGATATAATTTTATAGCTATGAAATAGGCCGAAAATAATGAATTTTAGTTGCATGAATTTTTGGATTGTAACTAGCCGTAAAAGCAACACAGTGCAAAGTGTCCAATCCATGACTCAAACTAAGAGTGAAGGATACTAGGCTGGTATGTTCAGAGTATCTCAGTTGGTATAGCATTGGTGTCCTATGCCAGTGACCCAGGTTCGAGTGATGGCTTGGAGACTAAGCAATAGAGAAATTCGTTCAATTAAGGGGACGGTGGACGTTAATTTTTTTTTTTTTCATCATAGAAACATAAAATTTTGTGCATATGTACAGTCGTGGAAAAAAAAAAAGTAAACACCCCCTACTAACTCCTCAACAAATTATCGTAGAAGAAAGTTACTGGTACCGAACGATTGGAATTAAAGTCTATTTTTAAATGTTATAGATCAAATTTGCTTAGGGGTCCATTTACATATTAAACCGAACCACAACTTTGTTTTTTTCAATAGCAGTACACAATTCTCACAGCATAAATGAACTCTGCACCCTTCAATTAGCCTAAAAATAAATTTTTATGCAATTCGTACCATAAGTTTCTGAGAAATTAATTATTTTAAAACGAGCGTATTTTAAGGGCTGTGTCCAAATTGAAGTTCGGAACTCGATTGTTATCCCAGAGAGCCCCCATCTCGATCAAGGCACCTTAAGAAGTTAATGAAGCCTGCTAGATTACAGGACAGTAGAAGAAATTTCAAATATTTAGTCGCTTCAATTACAGACGGCCCCTTAAACCATCATTTTGCCGTTTTCTAAGCATAATTTGAAAACTATTTGGAAGAAAAATGAGAAATTTCGGATTTTCATAAAGCAGGACTTAATAAATCTAATCCATCAAAAAAATTGTAGGTTGCAATTCATAATTTTTTCGAATATTAATTTAATAATTCATAATTGATATCATAAAATTATAAAAATTAAAAATTCAACGTATTTATGTTTGGGTATAGTAGTATTACTGCTGCACAAAAAATTAGCAAATTAGGAGCATAATTTCTGGAGATATAAATAAAAATATGAAAATGTATTTTAACATTAGAAGCACTAAATTTTGAATGTTTATAATTCAAAAATTTATCATTCAAATGACTTGAAATTCGGTGTCTAGGCATAGTTTGAACCGAAGATTTGAAATATCTCGTTAAAATTGGGTATTGTCATTGAAAAAAAAATGAAGTTTGGATTCGTTTTAATATGTAGATGGCCCCCTAAGTAAATTTTATACACATCCTTTAAAGGTAGACTTTATTTCCAATCGTTCGGTACCAGTCACTTTCTTCTACGATAATTTGTTGAGGAGTTAGTAGGGGGTGTTTACTTTTTATCCCCCTCGACTGCACATTTTATCATAAGTATATAAAACGCCTTAAAAGAAATTTCGAATCTTATTATAATTTTAAGATTTAAAAAAAAATTAAAACTTTAAAATGAAATTTTAAAATGCTCCGGGTGTCATAATTTTTGAGGTATGTCCTTGCTTTTGCATTTTAATCGCTTAAAACTCTATCACAAACAAATCAAAGCATCGATTTTTTAATCTCTTGCGTAGTTAATTTTTCAGAATTTTTTTCTTAATTTCATTTCGATTTTCTTCAAAATTTTGCCTTTTAATACGTTAAAAATCAAATTTAATTATCTTAATGAAATCGAATTTCAAAATGCATGCTTAGCTCCTTTGTAAACAATCTCAGTGATCTTCCTTATTAGTTTCATGAATTTTTTATCAGAAATTAGGACGCCTCGAGAATTTCTAAATCTAAAAACGTTGAAAAATCAGTTTTGAGAAAAGCAGATTTAAAGTATATTAAAAGGCCGAAAAATAGCTATTTTACAAAATTCAAACTTTGAGAAAAATAATCGCATATACAGGCGTTTTTGGCAAGTGGCTCAGAACAAACTGAAGAACAATTATAAGCACAAAACTAATTGTCTATTTTGGGGACGATTTTTGCTCAACTAAAGGTCCACGGTCCCCTTAAAATGCGTTATTTATATTAAACATTGTTTATTCGATTTCTACTATTAGTTCACACTCTCCCTATATTTATTTATATATATATTTATTGATATATTTATATATCTTGTTCAAAT
This sequence comes from Maratus speciosus, assembly GCA_963932465.1. Lineage (NCBI taxonomy): Eukaryota > Metazoa > Arthropoda > Arachnida > Araneae > Salticidae > Maratus > Maratus speciosus. The sequence goes on along the minus strand of OZ010786.1, from coordinate 87,508,088 downwards.
TTTCAATCGTTAATAAAATACTCAATATTCATCCTATCAAGTTGAAATAATTTTTTTTAAACTTGTACTGGATGACAATTGATGTTAATTCAGTTTTTTCAAATACTAATTAATTCATTAAATTTTAATTAATTAATTTTTGTTTTGCATGGGAAACAAAATGGCGGCCATTGGTTATTGAAGATCAATGAAAGTATTTTCAATAAGGGGTAACCTTGGGGGGGGGGGGGGCGCTGCGCAAGGGATCCCGTTCGAGGTTCGTTCGCTGCGAGATTTCATATTAGTAGAGGCCCCAATAAAAGGATGGGCCCGGTAGCGGGCGAAGCCAGCTATTTTATTTATTATAGTTACTAATTATTATAGCAACTTTAATTATTATATTTACTACAAAAAATAAAAATTAATTATTCATTATGACAACTAAAATGTATTTAAAAGTGATAAGATAAGAACTCACTTTTATCACTTAATAATATTAAGTTAATTATAATAGTAATAGTATTAATAGTATTAATAATAATTAATAACAGTATTAATAATAATTAATAATATTAGTATTAATAATAATTAATATTAATATTAATTATTAACAGTATTGTTTTATAATATCAGTTAATAAATTTATTTTTATATTAGTATTAAGTTAATACTAATATCAGAATAGAATAAATTTATCAACTGATATTATAAATAATATTAATTAGTAATAAATACATCAAATGTAATTAAAAAATGTAACTTAATAAATATATTTTTAAATGAGTACACACATATATTATATAAATATACAAAAAAATAAATAAAACTCACAAAAACCCGGTTTTTTGCCGACCCTGATTGAAACTGATATAAATCACTGAATTTCACTACTATGACGTTAGAACACGGTATTCATAGCATTTTTTATTCATTTACCGGGACACACAAAAGAAATTGGTTACAGTACAATACTGTCTTTGAGTAATAATTGCTGGAGTGTACGGTTTAAGGTTCAGTATGCGCTTTTAAATTTAATTAGTCTTTTGCATCTTACTCGTTATACATAAATTTTATACCTCAAATACAGGGCTGCACAGAAGTTTTCACGTACCGTTCTCCTTATTAGAGGAAATTGTCGAAGGTAAAATTTGAACTGAAGTATATGTATCTCTTAAGTGAATTAAATTTTGGCCTGCATGAAGTTAATAGATTCAAATCGATATATCACATATGGTGCTGCTGAAAAAAATCGCATAATTTTTCGATTGTGGATGGGAACAGCTGAAATTGGGTTTTGAAATGTGTTATGCGTTTCCATATGGTTGAATTAGACGTAATGTTTTAATTTTTTAAACGGTGTAGTTTTGTTACATGATTCTGAATGTAATGTGTTGGAAAGTGTTCCATAATTTATGCTTGACGCACGATTTTTTCTTTCTTGTTTCTATTATTTTTTGTTGATGTTGCTGCTTGTGTGAAAAAAATAATAATCCCATTTTCTGAAGGCTCACACAATCATGAAATGTTGTACAATTTTTACCTTAACCCTTTCGAGTCTAGTGCACTATTAATAGTACATGTCTTATCATCGAGTATTATTTTGTCTTAACAATTACTTTTGTTGCTATCTACATATAGAAAAGATAGTATATGGCTATGTGTTTTTTATTATGACTTCATTCATGTTTTGACATTTAGTAATAACAATAATAAATAATAATAAACGTTTGCTTAATTCTCTTTGCTCCTTCGGGGATTCCTTTATTTTATACATATATTTCACGCTTTAAATTTAAAATATAGGTTACTTTTCTGAACGAATCATGTGTGATTAAACACAAAAAGCATTAGAAAGTTGTAATATCTGTTAAACCCTGTTGTAATACGATATTTTCCAAACGTCTTCAAAAACTCTTCCTCAACCTATTATCATATAAATATGAATTGAACAGTACACAAAATAAGTACATTCGTCAGATTTCAGACAATGAGATAATCTTTAAGCTTCAGTAAATCTATTTGGATAGCTGCGATTAACATTATTAAAGTAATTTTGTTCTCAAAATTGAAAAAAAAATCCGACCCGAAAGGGTTAAACAAAAATTCTCCTTGAAATGTTTCTATGTGCTCATATACTTAGATCTGCATAACTAATGAAGTTATAATAGTTTTTTTTTTAACTTATCAATGAAGAAATAACAAAATTCGATGCTTTATCGTGTGAAATTGAGTATTGAAACAAGACTTTTACTGTGGGAATTGTTACGACAGTCTTCCTTAAGCACAATTGGGTCAGCTGATATGAGTAAGGTAATTTTATTTCGTTAAAATAGAAGAAATCGAAACGCATTTAGTGAAAAGGAATAGAATATAAGAGCAATTTTAATCTTAAAATATTACAAAAATCTGCCATGTACGCATTTTATACAGGATGCCCAAAATTTCACATACAAACTTTTAAAGGGGAGAAACGGCAAACAATTTTTGATTAGCAAACGAGGGTTGCAATCCATTTATTCTGTGATTTAAAAAATCAATCATATATTCACTTACACAATATTTCGCGATATCGTTACATTTTACCCATAAAAGCGTAAGTCTGCTGCAAATTTCCAAAATACCTTTATTACACTGGTAAAAAAAGACAAATGTTTCTTAATCTACGAAAATGTACTATAATCACGACCGCAAATATATAATAACTTCTCAGAAACATATTTCTTTATTTTTAGAGACGTCGGAAAACAATTTATTTTCGAAATTTAAAGAAGAATTTATAAAAATAAATTTTTGTTAGCTACCTGTAATTTTCGGAAATGTTTCCTAGTAGCTTTTACAGTGCATTAATCAGTTCTCTGTACTCGGGAAATCGTTTTTTCAGATTCTATCAATTCTCAATTACACTTTTTCAGTTGCATAACTGAATTTGTGCATACAATTGTACCAAAATAATGTTCATTTTCATATTAATGTTAATGCTGTTAATTTAGTATGTCTGTCTGTTAAACATGTTTTCTGACTATCAAAATACACTGCTCAAAAAAATTAGGGGAGCAAGCAAAAAAGGGAAGATAACAGTGCAAGACAGCCATGTATGGGCATAAAATTGATAGTACACATGTATCAATTCGCAATACCGAAAAAAAAGACGCAAAAAAATTTGAAAGGGGCCTTTTATTCTTTGAAAAGATGGAAAGAACATGAAAAGATGGTTTAGAGCAACAATTTGGTTTCATGTAAATGATAAAAAAAAGTATTGTTTAGAAATGATGCAAGATTTTTAATATGGCGTGTTGTCTCCTCGAACAGCAAAGACTGCTGCACACCTGTTTTCCATGGATGCGATGAGGTTATCGATAAGACGTTGGGGAATACTGTTCCACTGCTCAAGAATTGCAATCTCCAAGTCCCGGACAGTAAAAGGAGGCCTCGGTCTCGCAGCAATGCGTCGTCTGAGTATGTCCCAAACATGCTCGATCGGATTTAGGTCAGTAGAGCATGCTGGTCATTCCATACGCTGCATTGTTTTAGCTTCAAGCATGTTTTTCACTAGACGAACTCTATGAAGTCTGGCATTATCATGCATGGAAAAGAAGAAATCTCTAATTGCTGAACCATAAAATACGACGTGAGGTCTCAGTATCTCGTCTGTATAACTTCGGATCGTCCGCCTATGCTGATTCCAGCCAATAGCATCAACCCATCCCGTCTGTAATGTGATCTTTCACGAACGAATGTGGGATTATTTTGAGTGCCTCTTTCTGTCCATGCCAAGACACATCAGATGTCCCATCCAGACTGAATCGGGACTCGTCTGTAAACAGAATTTGACTATAAAAACGTTGCCTCCAATCTCGATGTTCAGTTCCCCACCTTCTTTGGGCCGCACAGTGGCTTGAGGTCAACGGAATACAGACCATTGGCTTACGTGCATAGAGACCACCCTGATGAAGCCTATTTCGGACTGTTTGGCTGGACACCCTTCGTCCTGTGGCCAAGAACAACCGTGTTTGCAGCTGAGTAGCATTGTCCGTTCCGTCTCGACGAGCTGTTAACAGGATATATCGGTCATCAGTTTCTGTGTTAGCGTATTTTCGACCTTGCACTTGTCGATGACAACCATTCTATGTGTCTTGGAATCGATTCCACAGCATTTCACAGACACTTCTTGCGACTCCAACAGCGTCCACTACACTTCGTTGTGTTTCCTTAAATTCAACTGTCCCGATAACACGCCAAGCCATAGATTGCGGTAAATCATGTGGTTGTTTTATTTTCAAGCCACCTTTTCTGAAAACACAAGCTGAACTAGTGAATTTTACAACTGAGGCAGTGAAACAGACGTTTGTGCAAAATCCCGATTTCTGAACTTGTCTCCTTTTTCTAGTTTTTGACGTCATAAACTTTAATTTACATGTGAAGTTTTCTTTATCTTTTTCTACAACACTTTAAATCATGGATGTTTTATTTTACGTTACTTATCGGTGTTAATATTTGCGTAATTTCGTTAAAACCCTGTGCTCCCCTAATTGTTTTGAGCAGTGTATTTATCTGAGAATTGACAACATCCGAAAAAGTGATATTCCGGTTTGAGAAAACTGATTATTGCGCTATAAAAGCTACTCAGAAACCTTTCCGGAAATGACGGGCAGCTAATAAAAATTTATTTTTATAAATTCTTCTTTAAATGTTGAAAATAAATAGTTTTCCGAGGTTTTTAAAGGTAAAGGAACGTTCCTCGGAATTCGGAATCTTCGATGGCTCGGAAGTGGTTAATTTATATTTCCGTTCTTGATTATAGTACATTTTTGTAGATTAACCCATTTATGCCTAGCGTCCCATTTTTGGGACGTTTCGAGTTTTAATAAATTTGTACAATTTTCTTCTTTATAACATGAAAATTGTATGAAATAATTACCTATAAAAGTCTTTATCTGTTACCGAAGGATGACAGAATAAGATGGATATTTATTTGTTAAAATGAAGGCTTTTTTTGGACTTTGTAGATTTTTCATTTTTCAGGATGGCGAAATGTAAAAAGTAAGTTTATTTGTATTTTTTCGGCCAATTATTTAAATAAATAAGTCATAATTTTAGCTTGTAGACTTTTTTGAAATGCGTATTTTTTTTAAAATTGTGAAATTATATGTCAAGCCCATTTTTTATGCATTTTTGTAACGTACAAAATATATGGCGATAGGCACGAATGGATAAATATTTTTATTAGCCATTTAAGGGACAGTTATTTATGTAAAGGCCTTTTCAAGATGATTTTGAAGAAAATTGTTTTTAAGCCTCAGATAGGATTATTCTTAGTTTATTGTTAATAATACTTATAATTGTGAAGAGATAAATATATTTGTAAAGTCTTTGTAAAGAGATAAATATATTTTTTAGTAATTCATAAAAATGCTAATTATAGTATATCATATACAATTTAAAAGCTTATTTTATATGAATGTAGACAAAAGATATAATAATGCATATTATACTGTTACAAATGTTATGCATATTCTTAACTTCTTGATTTTATGTGTTTCTTATGTTAAATATCCTTTACTTTATTCCTGTGTTTGATGTTATCTTCTTTACACATATTTCTGTTCTTTTTCGTGTTCTCTATTCGGCGTAAGGATAATGTCTGTATCGCTTGCTGCATTGGAAAAAAAAAATATATATATATATATATATATTATGCATATTCCCACATTTAGTACGTTTACATTTTATCAAATAAATGCAGAAATTTTTTAGCGTAATTTTTTTTAGTATTTTTCCAGTTTATTTCGCAACATTCTAAAGTGATTTTACCAACAAATTTGAGAAAACAAAAATTCAAGCACAAATGGATTAAGAAACATCAGTCTTTTTTACCCGACTGCCGAAGAGTTATCGGTTTCACGCGTATCTACACTGTAAAAAAAAACGGACTAAAAAACGGAAATACTACTGGCAATCTAGACGCCAGTACTATTTCCGTTTTTTTACGGGAATTTTTACCCATAAATTACAGAAATTTTTCCGTTTTTCTGATTAAAAACGGAAAATTTTCTGTAATTTATGGGTAAAAATTCCCGTAAAAAACGGAATTAGTACTGGTGTCTAGATTGCCAGTAGTATTTCCGTTTTTTTTTTTTTTTTTTTACAGTGTATTGGTATGTGGATTTCTTTATACCCTCGAAACATCCCAACCGCGGGATAGATTTTAATGAATGAGGTCTCTATCGATTCCTGTTAACCGTCCGATGGTTATAGGCTAGGTTTTGTTTTTATAAATTCAAAATGGTGGCCTTGAAATACACAATGGCGGTAGAGACGAAAGAAATTTTTTACGCACCCTATTGAGTGGCATATCATGGTGTAAGTATATACTACACCATGATACTAAAGCCACTACACCATGATACTTATCTTATATACAGTGTAGATAGTTTTTTTTTTACAGAGTAGACCTAATAGGATAGGTCTTTCAAAATGAAGACGATATTTCATTGACTATTTTACAGTCAGAAGAGCGTTACTTAATTAGATATTATACAACTTGGAAGTTGTGTAGGTAAGATCTCTAGCTTTACTGCGACTCTACCATCATAGACATCTATAGGCCTCATCAAAACAGTGTTTATAGATGGGAAATAACAATTAAACATAATTTAAAAGTCTCAATACAAGTAAATAAATATATATATATAATATAAGAAATAGTTTCACATTGATGAGAAATAATTAATTATTTCGCTTTTTACGCAGTCGAGTTTTTTTATTTTTTAAATTTAATTGATTTATTTTTATTACAGTGTACTGTTAAAATTATATATTTAAGATATGCTTATGATTCTAAACATTGAGGTTTTATTTTTTACATTCTTTTAATTAACTTGGTTTCTAAATGTAAAGACGGAATTTTGTGATCTATTTTTGGTTCACTCCCTTAAGGCTTGAATTATTAAAACAAATATGTACATAGATGTGTTACCGATGACAATGCAACATTTTAATATTTTTTAGAGCTTAATTGTAAATTAATAAAATAATTGTAAGGCATTTTTACCAGCAGGACGCAGATAATAATTAGCCAATTCTTCATGGTTATACGGGTATACGAGTTACAAACACAATGAAGGTAACGATGCACTAAACCACGCTCATCAAAATATGCCAACTGGTTGTGGAACTGCAGCAAAAATATATTATAAGCGGTAAAAATTGGAAAATACAAACAAAAATATAGAATATAATAATTAAAAATTTACGGCTTTATCAATTATGAGTTTAATATTAATTAAATTATCATTATACGTTGAGAACAATTTAAAACTTCTAAATTGGTAGTTTAACGGGTTTTTTTTTCTTTTCTTTTCTCCCCGGTTGCCATATTTTAATAAAAGAAACAAAGCAAAAATTATAATTTTTTTTTTTATAATTTCACTGTTTCGCGCTTTCCACCAAGATAAATCAAAACGATGAATTTCACGTAATCAGAACCGGGGACCACGGCATATTAATGTATTGTAACGTTATCCCCCCCCCCCCCCCCCCACCCGAACAACATGAATTCCAATCATGAAATTAGGTGTGATTTTTAAAATAAACATTGAATGCTTATAAAAAGAATGTTTTTTAAAAAGACAATGTTTTCTTTTATACTTTTTATTTTAATTAGTTGTGATTTTAAAAATAAACAATGAATGCTTATAAAAAGAACGTTTTTTTAAAGGCTATTTTTACTTTTATACTTTTTATTTTAATTAGTTGTGATTTTTAAAATAAAAATTCAATGCTCAAAAAAAGAATGTTTTTTAAAAAGACAATTTTTTCTTTTATACTTTTTATTTTAATTAGTTGTGATTTTTAAAATAAACAATGAATGCTTATAAAAAGAACGCTTTTTTAAAAGACTATTTTTACTTTTATACTGTTTTTAAAAAGATATGTTTTTTAAAATAAACATTGAATACTTATAAAAAGAAAGTTTTTTAAAAAGGCCATTTTTACTTTTATACTTTTTTTTAATTAGGTGTGATTTTTAAAATAAACATTGAATACTTATAAAAAGAATGTTTTTTAAAAGGATGATTTTTAACACTTTCCAACAAAGTTGAAAAGTGTTTATGACTTCGGTCCGTCTGTCCGCGCTCTAACTCTCGTAAATATACTCGGATCGTTCTGAAATTTTTAGATGTTAGTGACCTCTACCATAGCACGATCCCTATTTCAAATAAAGTTCCTAGCATGCTTAGTTCATTTACAGGGACAGTCAAAAGTTTTCCGTTACATTACGGCCTATGGGAAAAAATTGTTTAAATTGATTTTTAATGATGTTACATGCTTTCAAACTTAATAAAATTGATATGCATTTATCAAGTGCACAAAATATGTGTTGTGTAGGATATGCGGTGCAAAGAATAGTTATTATTCATTTACAGGGCCGCACAAAAGAATTCCGTTACATAACGATATAGGGGTGGAGGCAGTTGTTTGTGGCGTATTTTAATTATGCTAAATTATTTCATGTATAATGAAATTTATATACGTCTCTGGGAATTACTTTTACTTATTTCATGTATAATACGCAGTGCATAGCATTTACAGGGCCACACAAAAGATTTCAGATACTATATTCTATCCGAAGTACTGTACAGTGCGATGATTGCTGGAAATACATTTTTAATTATGTTATGTGCTTTTATGTTTCACTATATTTATGCATAGTATATGGTGTGTATAAAAGCTGTAATTCATATACAGGGTTACACAAAATAATTCGTAATGGTTACTGGGTATGATTGCAAATTACTAAAGGTGGTTTTTAAATGAGTTATGCATTTTTACACGGAACTGCATTTGGTTTACTAACAAATGTTTGTAGAACATAGATAAAAGGATATGCAGATTCACGAAAAGAATTGGATACATGACCGTCAATAAATGATAATTTCTGGAAATGTAATTTCAGTAGTTTTAAGTGTGTTTTACTTTGAATTAAACTTTAGCTAATTAGTGGCGTGTAATAAAGTAACTAGGTTAACTAAAGGGCTGTACAAATGTATACAAGTATGTTTTGATCTATTAGTATAAATTGCGGAAAGAGAAATTTCAACCTGTTGCGAGGGGTTTTTTTTTTTTTTTGGGGGGGGGGGGAGGCTAAACTAAATTTTTCCATTATATAGTATATTTATCAACCCACAGATCAAATGCAGGGCTGTTCAAAAGAATTGGAATACATATTTGGCTATGGGCGCTAACTGCTGAAATCAGTTTTTCAAATGCGTCATGCGTTTTCTAACATGTTTACTTAGTTCTCTTATATACCTCATTTCCCTAAATAACGACGTTTTGGTAAAGTATTCAGGAAGTGTTGAAAAGTGTTTCATAATCTATGCTTAATGCATGATTTTTCTTACTTGTTATTTTTATGGTTTTGTTTTAAATCTATATGTAACAATGCTCTCAAAATTGGCACTATCATATTTTAAGATTTAAAGCAATCCTTTTATAATTTACTATCTATTCACTCATTGTTTCGTTCTTAAAATGTAATCCCACGAAATGAGAATCATCATTTATAATCCCATTTCCTAAAAACCCTTAAGAGAAATCCGGTTGAATTTTTCCTTCAACTGATGAGTTCTGAACATACAACTCAACAACCAAATCCACAACCGTTTCTTACTCTTACGTGATGGGATGTACTTAATGCATATACTTTAAGCCCGAAGGCATAGACTCACTCAGAGAAATCTATTTTCCGCACGATAACGCCTTTTTTTATATTAGCAGTCGCATCACATCATTTCAGAAATCTTCGACATGAAGCAAACCAAAAGTTGACCCGTTTTTACTTTCCTTCCTTTATATCCATTGATCTCTTAGTTTTTTTCTTTCGTATTTTCTTTTGTCTAACCGGTGACTGAGATCGAAATATACTCCATGTCCTACTTTGTTGATAAAAGTGATGTCATAAGCTGAAGTCAATGGCCAAACAATCAAAAAACCACGGTCAAGGATGATGAAGATTTTTTTCTTTGCTATTGCTGTTTTACTTTTTGTTTCGTTTCTAATTTTTACACTCTCGATTATGTGTTATGTAAATGAGTGGTTAGGATGGCATGCGAGGTTAAAATGTTAATATGAAAAGGGAAGTTTAATGTTCGTCGGAGAAGCCCGAATGTATGGCGCCATGTTATTCTCATTCTTTAGCAATGGTGTTTGGTGTTAACTGGAACTACAACCTATATAATTTTAAATTGAGTTTAGATGTTTTGAGTGGAACATTAATTCTCAAAATAAACTCTCATTCAAATTGTTTAACAATATTGAAAATGAATTCTCGAATGTAATTCGAAATTTTCCTTAGTTTTTTAAAAAGTCACTTTATGTAAAATATGCAATAAAAATTTATGCTACTACCTATAATATAATTTGTTCATATTTCAATAGGGCTTTTATGCAATTAAAGAAAATATACTCATTTAAAATATACTTTAATTTTACCCTGTTCTAAAAAAAAATCTGTAATATCAACCAATATTTTTACGTTAGAAAACAAAGTAAGTTTTTATGCAAGAAAAGAAACCCATTTAATATACTTTAATTTTATTCTGTCCTTAAAAAAAAAAAAAAAAAAAAAAAAAAACCTGTACCAGTATTTTTACGCTAGAACGTATTGGAAAAAATATTGTCACAACGAGAAATGCTTTAATTGTTGTAAAGGACGTATTTTTATGTACGAGAAATGCTTTAATTATTGTAAAGAACGTATCTTTATGTGCGAGAAATGCTTTAATTATTGTAAAGAACGTATTTTTTATGTCCGTTTTTAAATTGTTTATATACGAAAAATTCCAATTTATAACTAGAGTAGTAATTATATTGGAATTGTGGGGGTAATTTAAGAATAACTACTTCCTCCTTACAAAAATTATTTTAACTCTCTTTGCATTCATAAAAAAAAGGAGGGCGGAATATCTTTATCTCATCAAAAGTATCAGGACACTTTCGATTTTAGTCGTTTTGTAGAATGTTTAGAAAATACTTGATGAATTTTTTTGGAACTTCAGGGATGTAAAGAACATGGTTGATTTCATGTTTTTCATCGAAGGTTTAATCAAGACGGCTATTACGGTAACCAACGACAAACTGTAAGAATGGCACGTATATTCATGGAAATATAAAAAAGTTTCTTTATTATTATTTTTTTAATACTTTTCTTTTTTTTTTTTTGCTTGTAGCATGGAGGATTTTCAACCAAGTTTAACGTCACTTTCATTAAACCTGACAAAGCGCAGTAGAAACAATATGCTGCAATTAGGATTTAAATATGTTAAATATTTTATGAAATATGAGCATTTGTATGATATAACTTTATATAATTTTTAACTGCATCTCCGTGAACTGTAACGAAATTTTTCATTTAAGTTAGTAGTCATAGAAAAAAGCCTGTTGAATATTGTGAAAATTCAAAAAGATATAGGCGATATAGTGAGTTGAATTTCAGCTCCTTTCTCAAAATAATTGAATGATAAGAATTTTCCATGGATTGTCATTATTTATTAGTCGAATTTCAAGAAAAGAGTAGATATTTAACGTAATGTCCATGTGATTTTGAACGGGCGCTTCTATTTTGATAATTCTTTTATGTTAGAGTAGGGTCGTTCTGATGGTTCTTTCAAAAAATTAAAACATCAATAAAAAATGGCAGTAAAAAAATAAAAATGGCAAATGGCAAATAGTGGAAAATTCAGTATCACGCAGCTACTTTTAGAAAGCAGGTGAGATTCAACTCCCTATATCGCCGATATCCTTCTAAATTTCCACTATGTTAAATTGGCCTGTTATATTGCGTTGTCCTATATAGTTGGCTATTAAATAAATAAAAAAAAATAGTTGTTCGCGCATGCGCACATTTGAAAATTATTTTATAGAAATGTTCATATTTTATCAAATATTTAATGCATTTATATTCTAATGACAGTGTGTTGTTTCAACTTCTAACTAGTTTCCTAAAAGTGGCGTTCAATTTAATTGAAAGCCTTCATGCTATCAACAAAAAACATTCGAAATTGTTTTTATTTTGTTTAAGGGGTCTCAGGACTCTTAAAGCTTCAAAATTTGCGAAATTAAAATTTTTTTTAAATGTTAAACTGCTATCTTTTCTGAACATTTTGATATACATTTTTCCTTGAAATTTCCATTAGAACAGAAGATATGGCTTTTAGAATTATACCCGCTCAATAGGTGAAGCGGCGTTTCCGAAACTTTGAAGACATTTTTCTGCAAATGACGTTTTTGAGCATAACGCGCAGGATATCTCAAAAACTTCTTAATATTTTTTTCATGAAATTTTCAAAACACATGTTTCATGTTAGTTTGTATAAACTGAACCTAAAATTTAATTTTTATTGTTCAAAAAAATATATTTTTTATGTGATTATGCTGTTGAAATTTTCAAACTTTTGTACTAGATAAATTCAACTTTGTTTTAAAAATATGAAAATGCTTTAAATGCAAATTTATTGAGGTTCAGGGTAATTACTACAGTCTGAAGTATAATTAGGCATGAAAAATATCATTCCAGTTGCAAAATTTATTTCGTAATCGTGCGTGTAAGCTGTTATACCAATTTTCTGCTCGACAAATGTCTGTCATTTTGGACCACCCTATAAATACCAATTCTGCATCTTGTAATTTTTTAAATACATAAAATGAAAGAACATACGTATATCTTTCATCCCTGTAAAGATCTGAACTATATCAGATTCGCCATATAGAAAGAACTAATGCTTTTCTAAAATAGTGTAAAAATATGTTAAAGTCCAGTAAGACGCACGGCAAGATGAAAGATACTACTCAGTCACCATCGCTCTTGGACACTTGACAATCGGTGACAGTTTGCTAATGCTAAAGAGCAGCCGGCACTTTGTTTGATCTTTGAGCGTGGGAAGAGAACTCACATACGTTCTCACGAGTGCATATGATCGCAGGATCCACGTGCAAAAAGAGGAGTTTCTTAATATGTCCACTCAGGAGACAAGAGTAAAGGCCCCTGGGAGGTTCTTAAAAAGAACGGACAGTTAGTGGCTGAGAAACCCACTATTGTTTTGAGAGGAAGATAATTGAGGGATATATACGAGAGGATGCGGAGGAGAGAGGAGATTTTGGCTGGGGTTGGAAGAGCGACTTTCGGAGTGGAAGATTTTGAAGGCCGAAAGGGCCGGACTTTACGATCCCTAATACCGGGGAATTAGACTCGAATCAGCGGCGACAGGGCACCAGGGTGCCGTCGCGGAAAAGGATATCTTTATCTCGGAGACAAGACCAGCGCTTTCCGTTCAAGTGATGCAATGCCCGTGGACTTAATAGACTAGCTGCCACCTTCTCATAGACACTATTTCTGTTACATAAACTTTGTTCAACAAATTTTACATTGTTGTGTATATAGCAACTTATTACTCCAGAATATTTTTTTACTGTGTTATAAAATAAATCTTATGTTATCATATTCTAAGAGAATATAATTTGCTAAGCCTTCGAAGATTAACACCCTCGACCATCGCTACCGCCTTCTTAGGACACGGCACAACTGGTGGCAGCCAACGAAACGAACTTTTATGTGCAAAAAATAGTACAGATGAGATTGTTGGCAGTCTGTGATTAAAAACAAAAGAGAGCCGAGCATCGAGCAGCAGGACAACGTCATAGCCGCAACACTGGGAAGGAATCAACAGTCCAGCGACCCAAGAGAGAGCAAAGGGACATCCAGGAGATCCACCTAAAGCCAGACGGAGAGAGCCGACAACCGGCAGACTCCCTCGGAAAATCCTGACCCTGACGCAAAGAGAGTGACTGATACTTCAACGGCAGCACACTGGCCAAAGCAACTGTGACGGGACCTCAACACAACAGAGCAGGTAGGCTCATTATTTTTTTGAATGGCTCTCAAATTTTGTTTTAGTAGAATTTAAATGTTTTAAATTCGGGATCTAAAATTGTGAGATAGTAAAATTGTTGTAATTTGTAAAGTAAACATTAAGATAGGGGCATCAAGCCAAGTATAACAGAGGCGAATTCATAGGCATTTAAGATAGCTCAAGCTAGGGAGCAGATTAAAATCTGGTTTGTATTCGAAACGAATACAAAGGAAATTTTTGTTTCTAAGAAAGGAAGCGGAGAAAATTTTCAGGGGAGATTGCAGTAGCGAGCCGGAAAAAAAAAAGGCTCAGGGGAACAGTTTTTTAAATTAGAGATGCAAGTAGTGTAATATTACATGTAAATTGTGAGGAAAATTAATTTATGTTAGTTAAACTACTGAATAAAGATATTTTCTAGAAATTTATGGTCAGTACACTGATTACACTGGTCATGGTTTGCAGAGAAGTGCTCAGATTTGAAAAATTTGAAAAGTTTATTCGAAATATATGTGTGCAATTTCTACAAGATTTTACTATATATTATGTTATATCCTGTGTGTATAGGGACTTTAAACAGAAAAATTTATCTTGCACATTGGTTATTTTTAACAAAAGGGGAAGGTATCCAAAAAATTTCACAGATATTGTAAATTTATACTTCATATCCTGTATTTGTATTTAAAATTTGTTTATGTAAACATATTTTATAGTGTTAATTGACAGGCTTTAAATTCTCCGAGGAAATTATTGGTGTAAATTATTGAAATTGTATTAAAAATAAGGCTTCATTATGACAAAGGTGACCGCATTAAAACATTGCAGAAAAGTTGATTTACAGAATTTAGCAGCAGAATTGGGTGTAGCACTTGAGAATGGGGATACAATACAAATAATCATCCAAAAAATTGAGCAATCGGATAGCTACGGCGAGGACCTTGCGCTAACGCAAGCCAGGTACATTGTACAAGATAGAGAAGAAAATTTAGCTAGGGAAAAAGACCGCGAAAAGGCAGAAAAGGACCGCGAGAAGGCAGAAAGGGACCGCGAAAAGGAACAGTTAGAATTAAAAAGAGCTAAATTAGAAAACGCAGACAGACAGAAAGAAAGAGAATTCAAACTAGAAGAATTAAGATTAACGCAAGGCACAGAGAGAAGCAGTTCAAGCGCGAGCAATCGTTCTGATAGAGGCCCAAAATTAAACATAAAATCTATTATGCATTCGTTCGACCCAGACAAATCAGACATAACTTTATTTTTAAATTTATTTGAGAGACAGGCAGAAAGTTCGGGGATCGAGTCAGATGATCTAGTAACTCATCTTTTAGCTTTATTGCCCATAGAAATTTCTGAATTAATTTTACGAGAACCGTCTAACAGCGTGGACAATTTTGCTCACGTGAAAAAAATTCTCTTAGAACGATACAGGTTAACAGCAGAAGCCTATCGTTTAAAATTAATGAGGCATCAAAAAAATACAAACACCCCATGGAAAGACTTAATCTTCGAATTAAATAGTTTTCAAGACGGGTGGCTTGATGGTTTGGGCATCAAAACCTTAGAGGAGCTAAAAGACCTGCTTATAACGGAACAAATTAAACGAAGAGTGCCGATCGAAACTAAAAATCATTTTATCGATTCGTGGGCAGAGTATAAAAAACCAGACAAACTCACAAAAGATTTGGACGGGTATGAAGCAATAATTGGCGCGACGTCCTGGAAAGGGTATGCCAGACCCCCCGGGGAAAAAAGATTCGAGAGACCAAGATATGCGGAAAACGACAGCGAAAAATGGTTCAATCGCACGGGTTACGAGGAAAGGGACCCGAGGAAAAATGCCGATAATAAATTTAATTGGCGGGAGAAAAATGACGATAGGGAAAGGCAAAAAGTTTTCGAAAAAACAAAACAAAGCACTTGCTTTCAATGCGGAAGTCCAAAACATAGGATGCGAGACTGTCCAGATTTAAAAAGATCGGAAAAAGAAATAAGCACGGTACATCATGTTAGGTGTAGTACGAAATTAGATAAAGGTTTCGAACCATATTTAAGTAAGGGAAAGATAAATGGAGTAGAAATTACAATGTTACGTGATACCGGAGCCATAGATGATTTATGTCCAAGAAGATTCATTAATAAAGGGCAATTAAACGGAGAAATTAAGTGGTTAAGACAACCTCTGGATAGGGAACTTCAACAGCTTCCGGTTGCGGAAATAAAGTTAGAATTAGCGGATAAAACGGTGATAACAACTAAAGCACTTATCACAGACAACGAGTCAGATTTGGATTACTATATCCTTGGAAACAGAACACAAGAATTAATCAATTCGTATGAGCGCAAAAAAACTAAACAGCCGGCCAGAGAAAACAAAACCAATAGCATTCGAAACTTTCAACGGTGCATTCAAGGGGTGAGTCAATCACAAGAGATTAGTACGGAAAATGTCACGGCAGTCGATGAGTTGAACGTGAGCGAAAAGAAGGAACCAATTTCTTTACAACCGCTCGCACAGGAGTCGAATGAGAAAGACAAAATACCGTTTGAAAATGAAACTTATAGTTTAAGGGAAAAAAGTAAGACGGATTGTAAAAATGCACAAAACATAGTCAAGTCGCGTGAGGAATCGATTTCCAGGTCAGAAAACTTTCGAGGCGATAGGGATTTGGAAAAACAAACGGGCATTACGGAAAAGGATTATAACGGTAATCCGAAAAACAGAATAGCGACGAATTCGTCAAACTTGGAGAAAGAGGGGAGAACAAAAGACAGTGTTCTAAAACGAAATAAAAGAAAAGTCTATGGGTCAGAAAACCAAGAGAAACAGCTGTCAGGCGAGGTCAAAAACTTAAGGATTAAAAGAAACTCAGACACACACATAACTCGCGAAGACAAGAAGTCAAAAATACCGGTAAAAGTCATACAAAATAGGCAAAGTACTGGACAAGGAAAGCTGTTCAGAGATTCATCTCAGATAGAAGGGATTAAAGTGAGGGAACAGCAGGTTAAGTCGCAGGACGTCAGTAAAAAAGTCAGAAGGGAGAGTGAAAACTCAGTTAAAAATAAAAAGTGCGAATTACAGAATTTATGCAAAACAGTAGAAAAGGATTTTAAACCCGGGAAACAAATACTAGATTTAGGAACAAACGGTCAACAAAATGAAACTGATAGTTGGGGAGACATTACGAAAGGGGAAGAAAAAATAGCAAGGGTGGACGAACTTATAGAGATCCCCAAAAATAAAAAACAGGCGAAAGCAAATAAAGCGAAACGTGCTAGAAAAATTAATACGAAAATGAAAAGTAATAAAGGATTAAAGGTCTGGAAAATTGCTGGTCAAGGAGAAAAGTTTAACACTCATAATTCCATGAACAGATTGAAAAGGCGAAAATGGAAAGGAATTGGCAACAGGAAAACGGGACAAAAAAGCACGAACATAGATTTAGAAGCCAAAATCAGGGTAAAAATAAACAAAAATCCGAGAAAGCCAACGGAGTTAAAATAACGGAGATAAATACATTGTCAAAATCTAAAAGGGAAACAGAAAACAGGAAAGAGTTAGATAAAAACAAGGAAATTGATCAAAAAGAAATCAGTGAAAGGCAAGAGAATCGGCAAAATTCAGAGAGGCATTCGACAAATAAACGAAAGAATAAGGGAAAAGTTGGGGCTACGAGAATAGTTGCCATAAAAAAATTAAAGAGCTGCACTGATAAGAAGAGTTTAATAGAAACGGATAGCAGTGCGCTTTCATCTAAGAATAGCAAAAACAAAATGACTCGTAAACCGCTCAAAAGGGCACATACTTTGCAACCTGACCAATATGCCAGAGTACAAAGGCCAGGGAAGGACATTGTCCAAATAGACTTTATGAGTAGGGCAGAGTAATCTTGAAAAGAAAAAAAAAGAAAATTGTATATAGTACGTTATCATTCCTTTTAATGTTTGAAAAAATAATATAATGTGAAGTGTTTTGAAATAGAATAAAGTGTAAAATATTATACAGAGTGTATAATGAATACTTTTTGTGGAGGGGCAGACAGGCAAATAAAGTTTTTTTCTTTTTTTCGTTTTTTTTTGCATGTGAGCCATTCATATAAATTTTGAGTCACCTTTCTCTTTTCCAGAATATTTCGTCCTGCGTCCAAAATATTCTTTTAAAAGGAGGGGGGGGGGGGTGGTTGTAAAGATCTGAACTATATCAGATTCGCCATATAGAAAGAACTAATGCTTTTCTAAAATAGTGTAAAAATATGTTAAAGTCCAGTAAGACGCACGGCAAGATGAAAGATACTACTCAGTCACCATCGCTCTTGGACACTTGACAATCGGTGACAGTTTGCTAATGCTAAAGAGCAGCCGGCACTTTGTTTGATCTTTGAGCGTGGGAAGAGAACTCACATACGTTCTCACGAGTGCATATGATCGCAGGATCCACGTGCAAAAAGAGGAGTTTCTTAATATGTCCACTCAGGAGACAAGAGTAAAGGCCCCTGGGAGGTTCTTAAAAAGAACGGACAGTTAGTGGCTGAGAAACCCACTATTGTTTTGAGAGGAAGATAATTGAGGGATATATACGAGAGGATGCGGAGGAGAGAGGAGATTTTGGCTGGGGTGGAAGAGCGACTTTTGGAGTGGAAGATTTTGAAGGCCGAAAGGTCCGGACTTTACGATCCCTAATACCGGGGAATTAGACTCGAATCAGCGGCGACAGGGCACCAGGGTGCCGTCGCGGAAAAGGAGATCTTTATCTCGGAGACAAGACCAGCGCTTTCCGTTCAAGTGATGCAATGCCCGTGGACTTAATAGACTAGCTGCCACCTTCTCATAGACACTATTTCTGTTACATAAACTTTGTTCAACAAATTTTACATTGTTGTGTATATAGCAACTTATTACTCCAGAATATTTTTTTTACTGTGTTATAAAATAAATCTTATGTTATCATATTCTAAGAGAATATAATTTGCTAAGCCTTCGAAGATTAACACCCTCGACCATCGCTACCGCCTTCTTAGGACACGGCACATCCCAATAAATATTGTTTTTCTAAATCATGTACATTTTAATATATTAATTGTTGAAGATGGTTCTTTTTAAATTTTTTTTTTTCAAATTTAGAGTCCTGAGACATTCATATTACATGAATATACGAGCTATTCTTACACAAATGTTGTACTGAACGCACATAGTCATCTACTACGCCTAAAGATCATTTCGTGAATTTTGTTTTACAAAGCGATCGCAAATATTTTTTAATATTAAATTTGTTTTGAATTTGTTGTTGGTACCCTAACTTCCCTCTTGACTAAATCTTCGCTGGAAAGTATGAGAAGAAACATGCTCTTTACAACTCTGAAGCTGCAGAAGAATTCAGGGAGATCCCAAGTACTTCTTTAAATATTCGCCAAAACGTCTAAAATTGAGAGTCTCCGGATACTCTTGATCAGATAGTGAAGTTGTTAAAAACATGTCTGTTTAACCCTTTAAGACTGGGAGTTTGTTTGGTAGAAATTGAAAGTTTGGGTGGTTTCCCCTTATCGACAGGATCATATTTGATTGTAAAAAGTATTTAAAAAATACCCGATGTCAGGTTATGCAAGGGAGGACCACCACACAATTGTGTGGGTTCGGCCTTAATGCAACCGCATTTGGACTAAATCTGCACAATTGCGTGGTTTGGGATTATGTGTGCAAATATATAAAAATAAAAAGTTTAAGCAAAAAAAAGTTGTTGTTTATTGAGATAATTTTCATCAGCCATAATGAAAATGTTTGAAACAATTTTTGTTTTTGGACAGACCACTACAATTTCATTTTCTGAGACGACAAATGGCATGCCCTTCACTCCGTTTGGATTGCACCTGATGATTCAAATTTCTTTTTTTTAGTTTTTCCAGCAGCGGTATTTTGTTGAAATACCGATCGAAGTAATTATGTCTGAACTAGAGTAAGGACTATAGCAGGTCCTAAGCCTAGATCCTTTTGGACCAGGTTTGTATTTTCCCACTGGTATACTACAAAATTTAAAACTATCCCAGATGATGCTGTTACCACAGTGTGTGGTTTCTATTTTACATACTGCTTTACTGAGGGACGTCCTAAAATAGTCTTCTCTGCTCATCTATGGAAAATTTTCCCTGATCTCCTGGTAAAATCAAGCAGACACTACGGAATCTGTCGAGCATTTGATAAACTTTCCATGATCTATTATTCATTCCTGGTGGTTTACTTCGTGTGTCGACAAAATGGAATGAATTTATCAAATTTAAAAATCTATCTCGTGGTATGAATATAAATCATATAAAACTTATAAATCATATATGGCATGTATAACTCAGAGCAGAAACATACAGTTCGTTACATGTGCATATTATATATCTAATACTATTCATTTTAAATAGAAATCATGAATAGTATAAACCTATTAATTTAAAATTAATCCGCTTTAAAAATGTAATTAATAAAAAATAAATTAACTAAAAACATAAATTTAAAAAAAATCACTTAAAAATGAAAATTTTGTATATTAGGAATTTTAACTATTTTGGAAATGGCAAATGCCGGACCCACACAATTGTGTGGGTCATTTGTTTTTCAACTTTATCAAAGCCTAATTAAATTTATCCAGAACAAAATCAATTAAAATCATGAATAAAGTATATGAAAAGAAAAATTTAAATCTAAGCAAACACTAAAAATCCTATTTAAAAGAAATTACGACAGTACATACTTTTTGTCCATCGCTGTCAGATGATATAGTCTTTTTAAAAGCAGAAAATCTAACCCTGTATTGTAGTTAGTGTCCCCTAGTTGTGTCTAATCAAAACACATAAAGCCAATTAACTCATATATATGTGCAGATTTGGTTTTAAATCTCACAAAAACAGGAAATAGCCTTTTTCGTATATTTTAGTATCACCCACACAATTGTGTGGGTCAGGGTTTAAAGGGTTAATTCTGAGTAATTTTTTTAGTTGATCAAGCAGCAATTCTGTTCTTGAAAATAAATTAAACAAATATCTGTCAAAAATGAGGAAAATTTTAATCATTTTAAAGAATTCCTATTTTTAGATTTTTTCAAATTGTTTTGCAATAGAAGTTGGTTATAATTAATTATTAAACTAAGACTTTAAAATTAGATTGTAATTTTCCTTATACTTTCTTTACGTTTCATAATCCCCAAAGAAGACTGAAAGCTAAATCGTTTAATACCTTATTTAAATAGCTTTACATGCAGTAAAATAGAAGGAAACTGATTTGAAATTTAAATTTATTATATTTTGTCCCATATTTCAATAAGTTAAATATTCAACCGATCAGTCATTTTACACTACAAAATATTCAGGGGAAAAAAATCCTACAATCGTGGAAAAAGTTTTAATTCATATACAGAACTCATTTTTATTAGCCGTTTTTTAACTATTTCATCCATTACCCGCAGGTTTTGCGTTGAGCAACACAACAGTCAAAACTAGAAAACATGAATTCTGCTTTTTCAGAATTTAGAGTCGCCCCCGATGGAATATATATATATATCGACAAAAAAAAGGAACTAATGATTCATATATTTGTAACATTTATATGGATACATAAAATTAAATATAGTTAAATAGCGGAATGTTTTATTATAAATCATAAATATATATTTTTCCAATATAGCACGTATTTTAATTACAATTTTTTTCAGTTGTTATGGGAAAATGGCAACCGAAAGATATACTAATAATTGACTATTTTCAACTATTTTTCCTTTACTTTCTTCAGAAATGGAGTACTTGAGTTGCCAAAATTTAAAAAATGGCATTAAAAACTACAAAAAAATTAATATTTCAAAAATAAATTGAGATGCAATTTTCAAACAAATTGCATTTAAAAGTTTTTTTTTTTTCCTATACGACGGTATAAAAATTGACAAAGTGCGATGCTCAGAAAAAAAAAAAAAATTGCATTAGAGATTATCAGTATTTAACAGTACAATGATACACCTGCTTTGTTTTACGGCTGGCTTATGTAACGGAACGTTATTTTTTAGCGACGACATTTTAATTGCTGGTCGAAAGAAATAGCATATCGGGGGCTAATAAACGCATTCATGTTCAACTAAGTGCACAAGTGTCAATGTAAATAATTGAATAATAATTTAAAATGAAAATTTTCAATCTATAACGTGCCGCGCCGAAATGAATCGCCGCCGCCTCTGCCATTTCTTTTTGCAGTGCAGACTTTCACTCAAAATCCGCAGTAGAGAAAAAAAAAAAAAAGAACGTGAGAGATACTTGAAAGCAGCAATCAGCGAATTAATACTACAGTTCAACTGTGCACGAACATCGCAGTGAAAGGATTAAAATTAGATTGAAAATTTGTCTTTTACTTTTTGAGCGGCAAAAGAAAATTTTGAAAAATAGAAAAAAACTAGTCGGATGTGGCAATCCCAAAATCTTCTTCTATCTCATACATATTAATACTTCCTAAAAAATGCAGCCGGTTAGATGATTTACAGCAACAGCTTATGCCATCTTCTAACTGAATTTGAAGTTTCGTGAAAATCCGTGCATTAGTTTTTGAGTAGAGCTATGGCAGAAATCGTAAAAAATGTTGCATAGCATCGCCACCTGTTGGGCGATATATACCAAAACCTAATAAGCAACAACTTAAGTCGACTTGATAACTGAATCTGAAGTTTGATTAAAGGAAAAATGCAGTATAGCAGCGCCACCTGTTGGGCGAATTTCACCAAAACGAAGTCAGCGCCAAGTCATATCTAGGACAAACTGAATCTGAAGTTTGATAAAAATCCACGCACTAGTTCTTGAGATAGAGACATTGAGGAAATCAGGAAAAATGATGTATAGCAGCGCTACCTGCTGAGCGATTTACACCAAAACATAGTAAACATCAACTCATATCAAGGACTATCTTAATCTGAAGTTTCATGAAAATCCATGAATTAGTTCTTGAGATAGAAGCATTGCAGAAACCGTAAAAAATGCAGCATAGCAGCGCCACCTGTTGAGCAATTTGTGCCAAAAACTAATCAGCCCTAATTTATATCAGGGACTAACTGAATATAAATTTTTATTAAATTCCGTGCATTATTTCTTGAGATAGAGCGCCCACAATTTTTGTGTCACACACAGACACACCGACTCACGGGCATACTCACAGATAGACATTTTGTAAAAACATGTTTTTCGGGATCTCTGACCCTTAAAACGAGTAAATCCGTCGAAAACCGGAAGTCGAAAATTTTCACGAATCCAATACTTTCTTCTTGTAAAGATAGAAGAAAGTAAAAATACAAACTTTCTCAGTTAATACTGTATATTTTTTACATTTCTCGATAAAAATTGATCTAATTTAGTTTTTTATAATCCTGTTTCCAGGCCCCGATTTCTTAATAACCACTTGCGGGTATTTACCCGATGCCCTATAATTTGGGAGCTATTCTGACCATTGACCCTTGATCATATTTGTATCATCAGGTTACAACTGAGTATGTGGTAGTAAATTTTTCAAACAGCTTATTTTTTATTTACAACTTTTCTTTTCACCTGTCCTGAATCCAGATGTATACGAAATTTCACATGCGTTGATTGTGTACAACTATCTTCACATTTTTCTGAGCTAGCTCCATCAGTTGAATTATAACCTCCTGTGTAAAGATAAAAGATTTGTACTCTATTACCCCAACTGCCATTTAATTTTCACCTTTCCATTTTTTATCTAGATTCTTAAAAGATGAAGATATCCTGGAGGCTGACTGTTTTTGTAGCCGTAATTGCCACAGCTTTGATCTTCGAAGTATGCTGCAAGCCGTCTGATCAAGAGCACGTCCGAGAGAAGAGGCAGGCCGTTCAAGACAGGCAATTTGTAGGCGGCTTGTCTACTCTTGGAGCTCTTATACAACCGATTCTGTTCATGATTGGAATGGCAAACTTTATGGGTCGTATTCCTACGTTCTTCAACAGGTAGTTTGAGATTTTTTTCCTTATCACTTAAATTCATAAAATGTCTATTTAAGACTTGTCTTTCCGTTTCTTAGCTCTTGCTGAATAACTTCGTACCAGGTTTAAAATTCCGTTTTTAGAGCATAATCTAAATCAGAAACTGCCAACCATGAACCTGGAGGCGGATAGTTTACAGTACCCACGGACTCCTTTACTTGCATCATGAACCTTTAAAAGTGTACAGTGTATAAATATATACATTGTACTCGAGAAAAGTATAGTAATTGTTGATTTTGTCTAAAACAGGAAATGTTTCCCAAACTGAACAAGTTTTTCGTGTAAATTGATGTGCTGACAATACTGACATGCCTGAAGAGTAAATAACACTGACGACACATTTGGGCATTCTACTTTCTTCGTAACCTTGGCAGTAGAAAAAAAAAACTTTGTTAGTCCTTGTACTTGAACTTTTTTATAAATATATGCATTGCATACATCCAATATATATGTGTATATATATATATATATATATATATATATATACAGTGGTGGCCAAACTTGTGGACATTTTTTTAAATTTTCATGTTTTATAACTTTGTGTGCTTATAGAATATATTAATTTTCACTTAAATACAAATATTTATATATCAAATTCAAGGACATTTAGTGTAGAATTTAATTAATTAAAAAAAAAACAGAATTAAAATATCTGCATTACAAAAAAAGTTACACGTACATTAGTCTAATATACAAACACAATTAGTCATGAATGCTGAAGTGTATTGTAATAAGCCAAATAATTCCTAGCCAATTACATGACTGTTCTGAGAACCAATCAAATGTCAGTAACTAAACTGTAGTATATTTTAATTTGCAAAAGCGGTATTTTGCTGGAATTAATTTTGCAGAAGGGTGAATATTAGTGTAGCTAAATAGAATAATGTTTTTTTTTGTTGTTGTTGTTTTTTTTTTTTAAATGCAAATAATTTAAAACAATGTCATCAACAACAAGAATTGATTGGAAACCTACAAAAAGAAGCAGAATTGTCATATTAAGAGAAAACGATCTCTCTTATGCTGAAATTGCAAGACAGGTTGGAGGATCAGTCACCTTATCTGGCGTACGAAAGTTGTGCTTACGTTATGAAGAAACTAAATCAGTGATAAATAAGGCAAGATCAGGCCGAAAAAACTGCACAAGTGCTTCTGACGATAGAAAGATAAAAAGGATATGCCTCAAAGATAGAAGAATTTCATCAGATGCAGTTAGATGTGAAATGAATGCAATGGGTATTTCAATTAGTTCAAGAACAATAAGGAAAAGATTTGTAATGCAGATATTTTAATTATGTTTTTTAAACAAGAAGAAAGTATTGTATTCGTGAAAATTTTCGACTTTCGGCTTTCGACAGATTTACCCGTTTAAGGGATCAGAGGTTCCGAAAAACATGTTTTTACAAAATGTCTGTCTGTATGTGACACAAATTTTGTGGGCGCTCTATCTCAAGAACTAATGCACGGAATTTAATAAAAATTTATATTCAGTTAGTCCCTGATATAAATTGGTGCTGATTAGTTTTAGGTGTAAATCGCTCAAAAGGTGACGCTGCAATGCAGCCTATTTCACGATTGCAGCAATAGCTCAATCTTCAGAACTAATGCACGGATTTTCATCAAACTTCAGATTCAGTTAGTCCATGACATGAATTGAAGTTTTGTACATTTTGGTGTAAATCACTCAACAGGTGGCGCTGCTATACTGCATTTTTTACGATTTCCGCAATAGCTCTATCTCAACAACTATGCTTGGATTTTCATCAAACTTCAGATTCAAGTATACTTTGATATGAATTAGTGCTGTTTATGTTTTGGTGCAAATTGCTCAACAGGTGGCGCTGCTATGCAGTATTTTTCAGAATTTCCACCATAGCTCTATCTCAATAACTAATGCACGAATTTTCATCAAACTTCAGATTCAGGTATACCTTGACATGAATTGACGTTTTATAGATTTTGGTGTGATTTTTGCGCTCAACAGGTGGCGTTGCTATGCTGCATTTTTACAATTTTCGCAATAGCTCTATCTCAAGAACTAATGCTTGGATTTTCAACAAACTTTAGATTCAGGTAGGATCTTGATATGAATTAGTGCTGTTTATGTTTTGGTGCAAATCGCTCAACAGGTGGCGCTGCTATGCTGCATTTTTCAGAATTTTCACGATAGCTCTATCTCAATAACTAATGCCAGAATTTTCATCAAACTTCAGATTCAGGTATACCTTGATATCAGTTAGTGTTATTTATGTTTTGGTGTAAATCGGTCAACAGGTAGCGCTGCTATGCTACATTTTTCCGTATTTCCGCTATAGTTCTATCTCTAGAACTAATGCACGAATTTTCATCAAACTTCAAATTCAGATATAATTTGATATGAATTGATGCTAAATTGATGTAATACTTTGTACTATTTAAATGATTTAATTAACGTGATTTATATAGAAGAAAGTTTTGTGATGGCCACAACATACTAGTTTTAATTAAATTCTAGATTAAATTTCTTTGAATTTGATCTATAAACATTTGTATTTAAGTGAAATTTATTATATTCTTCAAGCACACAAATTTATAAAACATGAAAATTTCGAAAAATGCCCACAATTTTGGCCACCACTGTACATTGTATTGGTTAGTGTATGTTAACCTAATGCGCTTTCAAATCAGACGCTTATAAATAAATGTGTGTGTGGGAGGGTGGAGTCAGGATGTGCAGCTAAATTGGCTGGAAGTGACGCATTGAAAGAAATATTAATCCGATCATAATGATATATGTAAAATAAAGTTGTTTTTACCATTTGAAAACCACTTCTGTATTTTCTCAAGGGACGATGATAAATAAATACTTCATAAAAGAATGCCCCAGTTATAAATTTTAATAGTATCACCTGTAAGCGTTGTAGAGTGTTGGTTCAACATCACAAATAAAGAGTAGAGATGGGCAACATCGTTCCTTTTAAGGAATCGTTCCAGCCGGAATCGTTCACCGAAAGGAACGAGTTCGTTGGAGTCGTTCCTTTCGGAATCGTTCCGAAAAAAGGAACGATTCCGAGAAAAAGGAACGATTCCGAGAAAAAAGGAACGATTCCGAGAAAAAAAGAAAGATTTTGAAAAATAAAGGATTCCAAGGGGAAAAAACACTTCCGAGATAAAGAGAACCACATGCAATCCATAATATTTTTTACTAATTTATTTTCTTATGTACCCATCCATTTTCTTACGCATCCAGTCGCCTTAATTTTGTAATGTTTTGGACAGATGATTTTGTTTTTAAAGGTTCATTTCATTGATCAGTGTGTGCAATTAATTTGCAGTTATTTCTAACTTTATGATTTATGGTATAAAGCATAATTCCTCTTGGAAATTTAAGGGCGGCGCAAGGTCTATTCGATTTCCAGTGTAGTCATTGGTTTCTCTTGAAAATATGTCGTCAAATGACCGTCCATTTATATTATTATTTTATACAGTGTGTCTTTACTCTCAACGATGTTCAATGGCTAATTCCTAAACCGTTAGTCATAGACCTATAGTTCCAGTTACAAAAATGTTTTAAATAAGGTAAAAAATTATTCTGAAAGTCGTTTGGATTAATAAAAATATTTCTAAAAAAGTTATGAAATTTAATTTTTTATACGGTCCCCCGGCCCTATAAGTGATATTTAGTAAAAATTTCCTGTTCTCTTAAAAGAAAGACAAAAAAAGTCCCATTCATCTAACGCTAAAATTCATGAAGTTATACGAAACTTTGAAATGCAAGACTTATGCCACTTTTCTGCATCCGAATACACATGATTTTAGCCATGCTTCTATGGGTCGTAAAGAAAGTGCTTAAAGTATTTGAAGGATTTATTTCATGTGTAGCTGCGCTTTGAAAGAAATCGCGTTACGACAGATTTTTGTAAGGATTTGATCCTGTTTATTTTCATGATTTTTTTAAACAAAAATTATGCTATTTTTATAAGCTTTTATTTAACCTATTAACCGCCCAAACTATAAAGTAGGAATTTTCAAATTTCTTGTTGAAAGTCGCTTGTCACCACAAATTCAGAAAGGTAATTTTCGCTTTATTAAAATATTAAAATTTCTGCCAATAACTAAGGCAATTTTTTAAATTGTAAAATAGTGGTGACAAAGTAATTAATTTAAGCATGAGCAATTATTTTGACCGTTGAGTGAACGCAACACCAGCGGGTAATGGGTTAACTTGAAACAATCGTATGTATGTCTTTCCAGTTCAAAATTTGTATTCGAAATTCAACTCACTTTAAAATATGCGATCGAGGTTAAATTTTACATATTGACGTAAATCACATGACAATGTAATATCATTATGATTTTCAGTGCTTACCATATGTACTTATTTTACAGGATAGCACAAAAATTTCGGATAGATTACTGCCAACAAGTTTACTAAAAAGTTTTAGATTAGATAACACAAGACTGCGATGGTTGTGTTTTTTTATTTTTAAAATTATGATTTTTATGTATTTTTTAGCGCTGAATTAGAAAATTATCTTCATTTTAACCATCATGTCAGGATTTTTCGCAAATAGTAAATTTCAAAATTGAAAAAATAGCTAATACTATAAAATAGAGTCGATGGTTGTATTTTTTAACTTTTACGATTGATTTGTATGTGCTTTTTAGCAATGAATGTAAAAATTACCTTCATATTTAACCATCATGTTAGACTTTTTTGCAAATGGTAAATTTCAAAGTTACAAAATAGCGAAAATCTGATACTATAAAATGGATGTAAAACTTCTTTTATTCAATTTAATTTTATTTAATTCAAGAATTTATTCAATTTTTGGCTTATACTGGGATTCTTACAGCTAAACAGCTCGGGGATCCGATGATGTGGGATGTTCAATTAAAACTTTGAACTTTTAAACTTTGAAATTTACAATTTGCAAAAAATCCTGACGTGATGGTTAAAAATGAAGGACATTTTCGGATTCAATAGTAAAAAATACATAAAAATCAATTATCAAAAGTTAAAGAATTTAACAATCACGTCTATTTTATACTATCAGATTTCCGTAAATTTTTCACTTTTTAGCTTTCAAATTTACGATTTGCAAAAAATCTGTACTTTGTGATAAAAAATGAAGGCCATTTTTGGATTCAGTGCTACAAAATACGTAAGAACTAATTATCAAAAGCTAAAACACATGACACAACACAAATTTGTATCCTAGTATAATCTGATAACATTTCAAAATATGTGTCATTTTGTAAAGAATCGAGGCTGTTGCTTTTCAACATTTTATTTAACGAAAATTCTATTATTTTTTTTCCTGTTATATGTTTAGTACAAGCTGTATATTTTGCATTAATATTTCAAAATGATTATAGATTTTAAATTTATAATGCAATGTTAATTTTACTATCAACTATATTTTTTATATATCTGAAGATTATTTATATTTCTAGTAAATTTGTAAATGACCCTATTTCGCAGCAAAAAATATGCTCCAACTTTAAACAGCCATTACTTCGGTCAGTTTTAATCGTAGAATAATAGGACTTTTATTTGTCTTACTTGTAAGTGTAATAGGAAAGTTTTACTAACTATAACTTGAAAGACCGGGGGACCGTATAAAAAATTAAATTTCGTAATTTTTCAGGAAATGATTCTATTGACCCAAATCACTTTTTAAATACTTCTTTACCCCCATTTAAAACATTTTTGTAATTGGAACTATATGGCTATGACTAACGGTTTAGGAATTAGCCATTGGACATCGTTGAGAGTGGAAATCCTGTATAGGAAATTTTATTATTGCTCTGATATTTGTCACCAGGGTCTAGGAATTTTTAGTCTCATAGATTCCTCTTCAAAATCTACCTCTAGGTAATCTTAATTTCATTTTTCATTCTGAATCTCATTTTTCATTTGGATGGCCCTACTGGTTTGGATATGTTACTTGTTAAAGTAGAGTTCGTTTTGTTCCAGTGTCCGTACTTTCAATAACTTTATCCCCTTTATCGTCTTGCTCCTCAGTTCCCTAACTTTACGCACACAGGATATTTCACATAATTCATCAACATTATTATCACTGTCTTCAGGATCTGGTTCAGAAGTGGAACACCCAGCAATATAGCAATCATCTTGTAGTACAATTCAGTGATATATATCAATTTTAATACATTTGAAATAGCTTAATGTCATTAAAATGCACTGCAAACGATTTTTTCCCGTTGACCATACTGTAACGAAACACTTTTGTGTGCCCCTGTAAATGAAATATTAATGCTACACTCTTCATACTGGATACCAAACATCCCATGGTAAACATCATTAACATATATCAATTGCATGGGAATCCGAGTATATTTACGGGAGTTAGGCATATCACACACTGAGACGACAGAACGACATAAAGCGCAACATGAAGTGCAAAAACCGGTCGAAACAAAGAACGAAGTTGTTACAAACTTGTTTTAAACCAGTTTTTCTAACGAATTCAAGTGACATGTCTTATGTGTCGCCTTAGTGTGTGACTTGCCTTAGAGCGTGAACAGACGGTCTGAGGGACAGACAAACCG
This sequence comes from Maratus speciosus, assembly GCA_963932465.1. NCBI lineage: Eukaryota > Metazoa > Arthropoda > Arachnida > Araneae > Salticidae > Maratus > Maratus speciosus. Next base: position 87,477,646 of record OZ010786.1, on the reverse strand, counting down.
CATTCATAAACACTAACTTTATTGGAAAGGGTTAAAAAGTAAAGCACGTTTTTGTACACTGCCTTTCCTGAGTGACTGATGTATGTCTTGTCTTATACCCTAACATCGCTATTTGTGAACTGCTGTTAAATACGTAGAATTTCAATAAACTTACAACTCTTTTTGAATCTCCAATTTCACGAGAACCTATAGGAATTTCTCTAATTTCACACCCTCATCCGCCGTCACCCTCTCTACTTATACTGAACTTCAGTTCGGTGTAAGTGAATTGCGATGCTAATATGTTTGTTTGGATAGGGATCTTTGGAGCTTCATAACTCATGAAGTCATGGAACACTTGTGTTACACGAAAGGGTAAAAGTTCCTTCAGATGATTTGTAAACAGTTTCATTAGCAGCATGGCTATGGCTAGTTATATTTATAAGATAATATTATATATATATTAATGCTATAATATGTATATCTATCTATATATATAAAAGCCGTTCTCTGTGTGTATGTCCTTTATACAAATCTTTAATTTTTGACCGATTTGCACGAAACTTGCTGTACATAGGCTTTAGAACGTGGAATAGATCCCTGTCACCTTTAAAAAATCATCAAACCAATATTTATCCCTTTTTTCTATCATCTTTCATAATTTAACATTATAGAAATATCTCATTTTAAATTTTCAAATTCAATAGCTTCTTTCCTGTTGCCACCCATCTAAAAAACTGCTCAATAATTTAAAAAAAAATTGATAACTCGAGTACTTTGTTTTATTAGCCAATAAAAATTCAGACTCGACTGCTATATTTTTACATTTTTGAAATCGACGTCATTCTAATCAGAAAATGCACATTTTTCATATATTTATGTAAAAATTTTAACTAAGCATGTTTTAAAATGACCTTAGAAGTACTTTAGTTGAATGTTAAAAAATCTATTTTAATGAAGTCGTTTCAATATCAAGAATCAAATAAGGGAAATGATAATAGCAAAAAAAAAAAAAATCGTTTGCTAGATATGACTTCAATGTTATCAATATAATTTCAAACTGGCTCTAAAAACTGGATGCTACAATTTATTCCCTATTTCTTTGTAATATTTAATTATATCATTTAGATAAATGTTTTAATACCTGAAATGCAATGATAACATTCTACGATTTGTATCGAATACGGTTATATAAAATACGATTTTTGTACGATTTATATTAAATAGAAATTATAGCTACTATTTTTTAGGGTAAGCTTTTTTTCTTTTTTAAACAAAATTTCATGACTGACAGACTTTTTTGTTAGACGTTGAAGTAATGGGATGCATGATGTTTAGAGATCAAATTGCAGTAAAAGCGTAATTTATGGTACGGTTAGGTTGTTTCCACCAACAATATGGTGCTAGGCGTTACTCATAGATATGTCTTTTCTTCATAATATTGCATTAATAGCAAACGGATATATCTTTCTGAATTGGGTTACAGGTATATTTAAAAATATATCCGTGATTGAAAATTAATTTAAAATAGATAAACAATCCGTAAATTGAGATAAGCTTTTCAAAAAAAAATTACTGAAAGTACTTTTTGTATTCTATTAGATTTTGGAATAATCAAATGTGCGATGTTTAAAGGTCAAATTGCAGTAAAAGTTAAATTTATGGTTGGGTTAGGTTATTGCCACCAACAATATGATGCTAGAGTTACTCATAGTTCATCAATGTTTTTACTTTATAATATTGCATTAAGAGCAAACAGGTATATCTTTCGTAATTGGGCTGCATGTAGGGATGAGATTTCCACGTTTTTGCACACCGGTATATTCTTAAAGAAAATGTTGTTCTCTTAAATCAAGAGAGTGTCCCGATTAAATGAAATATCATTTACTCTAACAAAATACTGGTGTGAAAAAATGCGGAAATCTTATCCCTGGCTGCATGCAAATCAAAAATATCCATGATTGAAAATTACTTTAAAATCCATTCACATGAAAAAAATTGAGATACAATTTTCAAATAAATTTCATTTGACAGAAGCTTTTTCTATTCGACAGTGTGAAAAACGAAATTGTATGATGATCATAAGTTAAAAAAATTTTAGTAAAGGCAAAATTTATGGGTTAGGTCATTGCCATCATCAGTATAATGTCACAATTGGCATTGTGTTTGTAGTTTTTTTATATATATATATATTCTGAAGATGACTCAATGAAAGAGTCGAAACATGTAAATTTTTAATATTTTTAATGTTTTTTATTATTTAAATGACGCTTTTTAAGCAAATAATTGTACTTTAATATATGTTATGACATTTGTTTGGAATATACATTATTATGGTATAGTTAATAGTAGACGCAATTAAAACTATTTTACTTATATTTCTTATCGGTCTTTTAACGATTCGTGGACGGTAATGCATCAATCTCAGTTATTGACACTGCCGTATTATTTCATTTTAATGTATTTTACCCGGGTGGAACATTATTATTGAAACAAGCGAAGCCGGGTAGATCTGCTAGTGTAGTAATATATATGATTTCGTACATATTACCTCCGCCAAAAGATATATTGATTCACTAAACTTCAAAGTTCTATTTCTTTAAATTTGAAATTTGCTAACATTTTAACTGAAAAACGGTTTATTGGTTTAATTAAATTAAACAAATTAAAAGTATGTCCATTATTATTACAGAGTGTAGTACTATATAAAGAACGACCTTTTGACGATCTATCCTTTTGACGATGTTTCGGCCGTTGAATGAAAGACATCTGTTGTAAACGTGTTATAGATAATACCAACCTTATTTGTTTGAGAATTTGACTATTTTTTATTCGGAGTTAAACTTTTTACTGTCAAAACTATTTAAAATAGATAAAACATTTTGTTAAATTCGAACTTTTCAGAAAACTTTATGTAATTTTAAAAAAAAAATGAAAATAAATAAATAAATCTTCTAAGAGAAAAGAATAACAATAAGAAAGGAAAATACATAAAATTTAGTATCGTATATGCAGTAAGTTTTACCTCAATAAAAACGGAAGTTTGGTATTAGGCTTGAAACATTAAATTTAGTTTGGCATGAAGGGAGCCTTGCTTTGATCGAAATTAAACTCAGATATGTATTATCCATTACCACAGTAACAGGCATTAATCGTGGCATTGATTTCGGGATTTGTGAGTATCAATAACGATCAAGATATCTGAATTATTATAAGAAATTATTACGATAAACGATTTTTTTTTTTTTTTTTTTTTTGCTTTTATTTGCTTGCGTTGAATTAAAACAAAGTCACAGTTATTTAAATTCTAATTATTTAGCAAGAAATAGAAATAAATAAGCAAATGAAAAAACTGTACAAAATCAAAACGTGCATTCTTTGGAAACCAATTATTAAATTCGTATATTGTAAAACTTTTTAAATGCATTATTAACCTTCCGCATACCAGACCGGTGCAACAGACCCGATAGATATATGCAAATTGATTTTTCACATTTAAAAAATGAAAATTTTGTAAATATGTGACTTTTTCTGGAATGTTCTACTCAAAAGGATAGAACATCCCAGAAAAAAACCCATATTTACAGAAATTTCAGTTTTTAAAATAAATTAGAAATATCATTATAAATGTACCTGTGGGGGCCATTGAACCCCTCTGGTAGGCGGAGTGTTAACATAAATCTATTAAACCGAAACAAGCATAAAATATGCAGCTTTACATATATGTCGCAGTGTTGGAGAAAGTCCGATAATCTATATGTAGCACGTGATTTTTCTTTCCCGTTTTTATACTCAAAACGGCCATCAAGAGAGCGAACCACGGTTAAATTATTTCAATCCCAGCCACCACTGTTACTGTTATCTTATTATTATTATTAGACATTATGCTTTTTGAAATATTCATTATCTTAAGAAAGAAAGAGACATTTTACAAAAATTCCTTGTTCTAACAGATTTTACTCTATGTAATAAACCTCAATGTAAGTTTATTAAAACAACAATCTTCGAGAGTTTCGAGATTTTTTTAATCATCTTCTTCAGGAGAGAAAAACAAGACGCCAAACTGTGGAAATAAAGTGGTACTCGAGCGCTCGTAGCTGGTCATATATTTCTTTTGACAAAGAGGATTCTCAAATTGAAATTATGTTTGAGGAAAAAACATGAAATAGTGAAATATGCATGAAAGTGCGTAACTCTACAATTATTAAAATAATTGAAAATCAGTTATTATTATCCTATTAAAATGCAATTTTTATGGCCTAATGACATATATTTCTTATATTATTCAAAATTGTTTCTAATCAGATTTAAAAAAATATTTTTCACTATTAATTAAACAAGCATTTTCTTTGTTTTTCTTAAGGCTGTTCTTAAGTGATCTGCTCAACAAGCGTAAAACGTTTTGACACATTTACAAATTAATTTTTTAACGGAAAGATATAAAATTGGAAAGTTTGACCATGGAAGCGATTTGGAATCGAACTGTGTTTTCCATCTTTTGATCAGTAAATTACCTATTGAGTTATTATTTTGATCACGTGACAAACATGTTTGTCACACATTTTTGAGCGATTATGCCTCTTTCGCGCGGAAATTCGTTCAAAGCGTCCACTTTGACACTATTTTCTGAAAGATCTATTGCGTTTGCAAAAAAAAAAAAAAACGGAAAAAACAGCTCGATTACACAGTTTCTGAACAACACCTGCTCGTTTCATGCATTTCCGAATAAAAATAAATTAAAACTTTTGTCACAAAGTTATCCTTTTGGATTTGAGAACAACTTTAAGAATTCATTTAGAAAAAATTCATTTCGTATGATTCATTTACCAATTAGAAAAAGTATTAGTGTATTAAAGTACACATGGTGTTCCATTACCTTCGGGGTCCAGGTACTCAATCAGTAAAGCACGTAAAGTTTCTGGGTTCGAATCCCATCTCGGGCACTTTTTCACTCAGGTGGAAAAAATCCAATTCGTATAAAATATTTTTTTAAATTATTTCTTTCAGATTAATTTAGCACAAGAAGATCAACTAGTAATGTTTGACGCCCTACTCCGCCCCGCACTTCAATTTCTTTTTTCTTTCTTTCTTTTCTTTTCTTTTTTTTTTTTGATGAGGGGGGGGGGGGCACACACATTAGAATGATATTTTGGAAATAAAGTCAGCTTTAATAGAATCAAAATCTGTTATTTTGAAACAAAATAGCGTATTTTAATTTATTAAAACTGGCCAGTCTACAAGAAAAGAACCGATTCCCAAGGAATCGTTCCTTTTCGGAGTCGATACATTTCGGACCGACTCCGAGGAATCGGTTCTTTTCGGAACGACTCCGAGGAATCGGTCCTTTTCGGAACGACTCCGAGGAATCGGTCCTTTTCGGAGTCGGTACATTTCGGAACGACTCCGAGGATTCGGTCCTTTTCGGAGTTGGTACATTTTGGGCCGATTCCGAGGAATCGTTCCGAAAAGGACCGATTCCGAGGAACCGTTCCAAAAAGGACCGAATCCGAGGAACCGTTCCGAAAAGGACCGATTCCGAGGAACCGTTCCGAAAAGGACCGATTCCGAGGAACCGTTCCAAAAAGGACCGAATCCGAGAAACCGTTCCGAAAAGGACCGATTCCGTGGAACCGTTCCAAAAAGGACCGAATCCGAGGAACCGTTCCGAAAAGGACCGATTCCGAGGAGTCGTTCCTTTTCGGAATCGTTCCGAAAAGGACCGATTCCTTTTTACAGAATGGAATCGTTCCTTCAGTTTCACTGCCAGAATCGTTCCTTTGGAGTCGTTCCTCATTAAATGACACATCTCTAATAAAGAGTAACTCAAACAGTTTTAGATAAGCGCATGCGTGAATACTGTTTTGTTATGGACTCGCTTGCAGTGCCACATACGCACAATGGCGACTCCTGACCGCTAGCTGGGATGAAGATTTAAAATCCGTTAGAGCTATATGATTTTTTTGGGGGGACTTTATAAAAGATCGTGTCTACGTGCCGCCGCTATCTAATGATTTGCCAGAGTTGAGACACAGAATTGAAGAGGCTACTTTAACAGCATTTTTTGAAAATTGTTCTGCCTCTACAGAGAAACTAAGCAATTATTTCCATTACATAGTTTCTTAATAAGAGTACCTTCCCCTTTGATAGGCTTGTGAAAAGAAAAAATAATAAATACAAAAATTTCAGACAGAAGCCAGTTTGTATTTGAGAACTGAGTTGAAACAGGAAGATCTATTCAGCATCTGGTCCTAGTGGGAGTTACTAATGATTCTTTTGTACACGGGCAGTGAAAGGAGAAGGGAAAAAAACCAAACACCTAATGATACTTTACTGTGTCCAGTAGGTGTTGAAAAAACACGTAATATATCACTGTAAATTGACAATCAAACAAATTTTTTTCACTCTGATTGAATACAAAATTTTCCGAATGCACCGCCCTGCCTTAGTGACCATAGCTTGAACTAATCTTTTAATAGATCGGGTTTGAGGTTCCAGTTTTTAGGGACAGGCCCCTTAATATATCAAACCTCAGTTATAACAGATACATACTCAGCTGCTTGTCCTTATGCAGCTTTCAGTTCTGAGAACTAGTAATTCTCTGTATGATCGTTTTTCATTAACCTTTTTGAGACTCACAGCATCCTATTTCGGTGCGTTTAGATTAGTGATGCACAACCTGTGGCCCGCGAACTTCGTCAATTTATAACTGGCAAAAATCGTAATTTTTGCCCATAAGTCGCAGAAAAAAATCGTAAATTTCGTCAATTTATCACGGTAAAAGATTACAAATTTCGTTAGTTAAAAATCGCGAATTTTGTATCGACCGGCCGATACCATAGGTATCAAGATAGGAAATTCGCAAGTTGCGAATTTCGTTAGTCGCTGGTCGAAAAATATCTTCAATTTCGTCGATCGGGCACGGAACAATCGCGAGTTTTGTCGATCGGGCACATAAAAATTGAGAGTTTCGTCGATCAAGCGCTGAAAAATCGTGAGTTTCGTCGATCGGGCACAGAAAAATCGCAAATTTTCTCGATGAGGAGCGGAAAAAATACAAAATTCTTTGATCAGCTGCGGAAAAATCGTAAGTTTTGTCAGTTTATCGCGAGGAAAAATCGTGAATTTCGTCATTTTGGCTCGAGAAAAAAATACAAATTTCGTCAGTCAGTTAAGAATCCAGAATTTTGTTGATCGGGCACGGACAAAACGCGAATTTTGAAGATCAGATGCGGAAAGGTCGCAAATTTCGTTGATCGTCAGCGAAAAATCGTGAATTCTTTCGACCGAGCACGGAAAAATCGCGAATTTCGTAGATTGAGCACGGAAAAATCGCGAATTTTGGTGATCGACCACAGAAAAATCGCGAATTTCACCGATCGGCCGCGGAAAAATTACGAATTCTTTCAATCAAGTACGATAAAATCGCAAATTTCGTCGATCGGGAGCGAAAAAATCGCAAATTTCTTCAGTCTGCCACGGGAAAAATTGCAAATTCGTCAGCCAGTTAAAAAGTGCGACTTTCGTTGATCGGGCACGAAAAAATCACGAATTTTGTCGATCAGATCCGGAAAATCTCAAATTTCGTTGATTGACAGCGGAAAAATTGCGAGTATCGTCAGTTTATCGCGAGAAAAATTGCTAATTTTGTTGATTTACTGCGGAAAAATTGCAAATTTCGCCAGTCAATTAAGAATGGCAAATTTCGTTTTTCGGACGCGGAAAAATCGCGCATTATTGATCGGGTCTGGAAAAATCGCGATCTCTGTTGATCGGTTACAGAAAAATTACGAATTTTGTCAATGAGGTACGGAAAAATCTAAAATTTCGTCGATCGGCTGCGACAAAATCGCGAGTTTCATCAATTTATCACGGAAAAAGATCGGCGAATATCGCCAGTCTATCACAGTAAGAAGTCAAAATTTCGACAATTGATGGAAAAAATTATAAATTTTGTCAATTTTGCAAAAAGTTTCGCGAAATTCGCCAATCGCTAGTGGAAAAAATCGTTAATTTAATCGATAATATTATAATAATCGAAAAAAAATTAATTTTTTTTTTCTGTCAGCTACAACAAATATCGTAAAATAAAAATCTATTGATCGCAGAAAAAAAATCACAAATTTCACCGATTGTGTACTGAAAAAAAATCTTGACTTTCTTCAATTTATAGAGCGAAAAGAAATCGCGAATTACATCAACGTATATTTGAGGAAAAATCACGAACTAATATATGCTTCTCCTCCTCCCCATCTTTGTTCATAATGTTAACATTTTTTTAATTCAGCACTAGCCTCTGTCAGACCTATGTTTGTTTTTTAGCACTATTAATAAAGTAAAATTGATTCCCCCGAATGAAGTCAAGGAATATTTTCGCTCATTAAAAATAATCTTTACTATATCTCTGTTATATATACAAATATAAACTATTGATATATCCTTGCCAACTGAACTGGATATGTTGACTAGAGGAATCTAGAGAGGTAAAACTGAAACACAGAAACAATGATTTTTATTTGATTATAGCCCACAGACCCACCCCCCCTCCCCACACCTCCCCAAAATAAAATTCTCTCTATGTTACTGATGTGGCCTTCGGCAACCCAAACATTTTTGTGCGTGGCCCTTCTCTTAAAAAAGATTGTGCACCCCTAATTTAGATATTATATTGAGAAAAATCATGGAGACAAAGTTATATAAAAATAATAATTTCCATGTTTCCAATAAAATTCTTTATCCACATACTACTTTTTACGTCATGTATTTTTTTTTTTTTTTTTTTTTTTTTTTTTAATCGGAAACATATATTGCACAGGTATGGTATTCTTATAGAACATTTTTATTTACAACAAACGACATTTCTTTTTCTGTTGAATGTACGCGATCGTTCCTGCAAAATATTTTACAGTCTATTAGATTATAACGCTTTTTATTGGAAAATAATCAGGCTGTCCAGATGCGATTACATTAAACAATGGGTTCTGCTTGGTTAGGGGATATAATTCCATTGAGATGAGATAACATGGAGAGAGCATCGGCAACCTTTTTTTGACCCCTTGATAAAGTCACGTGACACTTGGACGTTTTCCTCCCGCCGAAGTTTGACCGCAGTTGCCGTCCATTGGATTTATATGGAGTATGGAGTAAAACAAACACATTGACAGTTTTCTTTTTTATTTTCTAAGTAATAATGGTGGTGTATTGCAGTACATACGAATGCAAATCAAGATATGTCAAAGGAGGAGGTGTAACCTTTCATTGGTGAATCTTACGTTTACTTTTTAAACTTATTTTATTTAAAATAATAATAATAATTGTGACTTGAAGCAGTGTTATTAATTGATAATGATTGGTTTTTGCCTCGTAAAAGAGACATATCACTTTATTTATTTATTTATTTTTTCACTGATATATTTACTTTTATTTTGTGTAAATTATGTAAGTTTTAAATCACAATAATTTTATTATTTATTTAAACAAATGAGAAGCTTTCGTTTTCTATCTTGGCGACATATTTTTGCGCCAATTTGTAATTTTTGCCTCTCATGTAATATATTTGTATTTCTGACTACTGTAAATCTTTCTTAAATTATTCATAATGTGCCAGTATAAGTAATTTTAAAATATGTATTGAATAAAAAAATATTAGTATTTCCAAAAAAAAATTCTGATTAAAGTTTTTCCAGAAATTTATAATTACAAAAAATAAATATTTATAAGAATTGGAAAAAATTGAGGAAACAATCTCAATATGTCATCGATGTTATAAATTAGCGTAATTTTTAGATAAAAGCAACAATTGTTTTCATTATTCCAAAATGGAAAAAAAAGTTACATAAAAAAGCCTATAGAAATTAATGCTTGAGTTAATTAATCCTGAAAAAAAAAAACCTGTAAAAATATTAACGTAAATTTAAAATTTTCATTCCTAATATTAAGACGATATAAAGATGACACTGTCTTCTTAATCCTGTTTTAAAATGTAGAGCTTTTAAATAAGTGAAGATAAACAGCATTTTGCATATTTATTATACAATATTTTCTTCTGTGATACAGTATCAAATGTGAACATGAAAGTATTTTGATAAAAATTTAATAGTGAAAAAGTTTGTGAAGGAAGATGTTTCATTACACATAACACACGCACATATTTATATATACTCCTACAGGATGCCCCCAAAATATTGTAACGCGCTTTAATTGTTTTCACACTTTTGCATTTTGCATTGGCTAATTTCTAACTGGTAAAAAAAAATTAAAGAGCATATCAATATATTTGGGACATCGTATGTGTGTGTGTGTGTGTGATATGTATATAGGGCTGTGCATATATAACGTTGCCATTTTAGGGGGGTGGGGGATCTGACATTCAGGGCCGTGCAAAGCGGGGGGGGGGGGGCGAAGGCCCCGGGCGCAGAAATTGAGGGGACGCCAAATTTATACTACAAACTTCGTTTCATATTTTTTTTAATTATATTTACTTAGTGTAATTTTCTTTCTGTGCTTGTGACAAAAACATATACTCTCAAAATAACATGGGTAGGGTTTCCTTCTGGGAATACAAAAGGATTGCAAACTGTTATACTGTACTATTGTATATTATGTATACAAACTGTTATACTGTACATTTTTTTCTACATCCGTTTCCTAAATGCCCTTTGTCAAAATATAAATGCAATTTTTCCTTATGTTATTTAGTTGTTTGGAGTTTGTGAATTAAAATTAAACGTAAAGTTCCAAGATAAACGCGAAATATGTATTCAATAGAATTTATTATTATTAAAATGTTTAAATGATTATAAAATTATTTAATTCCAAAATATGGAATACACTAACGTTTGGCATTCCTATTCTTCTGTCATATGTGTATGCATATATAATCCGCTGTTAGAGAAACCATATGCGAAGTATGTTTGAAATGATACTTGTGTTTGCTAGTAGATAAAAGAGAAATAATGTTGTCCACCTTTTCTGTTGATAAGAAATTCTGTACCCCCCCCCCCCCCCCTAAGGGGCATGTGCAGAAAGACATTATTACTGTTGAATGCATTATGTAACAAAAAGCTATTATTAATTTTTTTTAAATACTATTTCTTTTAAGTGTTATTCGATATAAAGTTATTTCATGTATAAAATGATATTTTATTGACTTCACTTCATTTTGAATCAATAAAGTATACGAAAAATAAATGTAGCCACATTTGTATGTAACTCTAAACAAAAGAAGAAAAAGCCAATTTTAGACATTGATAACGATATCATTACTGGCGGGGGGGGGGGGGGGGGGGGGGAGTCGAGGGATGATATCATAAGGGGGGGAGGTCCAAAATTACCAAAAACATGATAACGTTATATAAGTACAGCCCCATACATATGCGTGCATGTGTGAGATATGTATATACATATATGGAGCATTCTCACAATCTTTTGACTTTTGGGCAAAAAAATCTGGCGAAATTAAACTTGCTAAAATAACATTTTAATCTGATAGATGAATACCTTAATGATTCAAAATAAAGAAAAAATGGTCAGCAGCGAAAATTTTTTTATTTAACTGAGGTTTAAGTTAAACGTGCGAGTGAGTTTAATTTTTCCTTACCATTTTACCCCTATAACTTTTTATTTTCTTCTAAATTTTTACTTATAATGAATTTGCATAGACATTCAAATAAGAAATAATACAAATGTAGTACTTTTAATACAGAATTTTTGTATAACATTGTCTTAAAGGGGTGTTAAAGAAGGGACGGTAAGGTAAAAAAAGGGACGAAATGGTAAAAAAAAGAAACGGTAAGGATGGAAAGGTAAGGAAAATTACCACCTATTTTTAGGAAAATCATGTTAAGACTAAGTGATAGCCACAATGTTCATTGATTTTTAGAAACAGTTGTTAACATTGGATTAAATTATTATTATTATTATTTTAATTTACCTCGAAAAATGGAGGAATAACCCTTGGGGACGGTAAGACTACCAATAAAGCCACGGTGCTTGAAATTGTTATTTAAATGCTGATTTATGTTCTGCAGTAAATTTCCTGTCAAAAAATTTTAGATATTCTTTCTCTAGCATACTTCTGCATGAGCAAAAACTTGAAAAAAAATTCTGTCGCTGCATCTGAAGTGATTTTCTGTATCATTTTAGAAGAGGGATGGTAAAAAATCTAAAACCCAGGGACAGAGTTATATATATATATATATATATATATATATATATATATGCAGTGAAACCTCCCTGTGCGACTACCTCCATGAACAATCATTTTTTCACGGAACGAAATTTATTCCCATAGGCTCAATACTAATTTTACATCCATTCAGAGACCATCCCAGTTGACCTCCCTCCGTGAGCAACCCATTTCTTTGAAGAAAATGAAACAAATTCCGTCTTTTTCTGGTCGCTTGAAGAAGATTTTATTAGGAAAATAATTCCGGAGAGCGCAATATTAAAAATTCAATAAAATATATTTTTCTGTATTTTCTTTGTTACTAATTATGCTTTTATTTTTGCAGGATTTTAAACGTATACTCGTATATAATCTTCCTATACTTACAAAAATTCTTAAAAAAAAAAAAAAAAAAAAACCTTTTATATATATATATATATTTTTTTTATTACTTATTTGTGTGTGTGGCATTAATCGAATATTCTGTACCGAATAGAGCAGCGATGGGAGGAAGAATCACGAGACAATATTATTTGATGCTAAATAAACAGTATCATAAAATATGTTTCCTTATGGGCTCAAAAAGTGTGAAAAAATTATACTATTTTGGGCATTTACCATTTCAAGAGTGCAAAAAGTATTGATTTTTTTTTCATGTTTGATGTTTTCTAAGTTTGATTTTTGTTTTTAGTAGAAATGTCTTTCTTAGTTTGAATATAACTCAATATATGTTTGCCACAAAGCAAATTGAACACATACCCTGATCCAAATACCCTGAAATACGAAATTATATTTTTAAAAACAGCTTCAGATTAAACTGAATGAAAACATGTGTATTCAAATAAAACTAGAGATTACAATATTTATATTTATATATTTCAATGTTTTATTGTTTTTCAATTCCCTATCTTGCTTGTAATTATAATTTATTTTTGGATATTTTTCATAAAATATGCCACTTCATCTTTTATTTTTATTTTCCCACTTGTGAAAGATAAATTTGTCTTGTTTCATAATGTTTATATGCATCTGTAGCACGAAATACTTTTAAATTAATTACCCTACGCCAAGAGTTGCGCAAAATCGCCAGTATTGCACACCAAAATACCTCACACACGTGACACATGTCGACCCCACTTTCCAAGGCTGAGCTGAATGGGGATGAGCGGTCCAGGTTATATCAAGTCTATGTATAATTCCAAGCGTAATTTTCAATCCTTGGATTGGAGACTGCTTAAAAAAATCCGGGATTTTGCAAACAAGAACTTTTATATTACTCTTTTATTTCCCCTTCAATAAATAAATAATGTTGTCTTATAGAATCTATAATTTATGGAGAAATATAGCTTACATTTTCCAAATTAGATATTAGTCTTTTCTTTATAATATTGCAAAAGAAGTATAGTTTAAACATACTTACGAAGTGATACACTGAAAATATTAAAATATAAGTTACACTGTTGATTTCTAAAAGTGTGATTACGGGAATAAACAAGAAAGAAAAATCATGCATCACACATAGTTTCCGAAACATTTTCCAACTCTAACATAATATTATAGTAAATTTTATTTTTCAAATCATGAAAGGAAATAAGTACATAAATTTTTTTTTTTGAAAACTCTTTTTGATTAATAACCACCTATGGACAGCAATATTTTCGAATTTGTGTGTCTGTATGCAGCCCTTTGGCTGATTTATAAATTTTTATACACATCACATAGTAAACTAAAATTTAGTTTCACTGGAAAACACACAGTATAGCAGATTTTCTTTTGTTCTAGAAGTTCTATCTATATATGGACTTATATCCATATCGTTTTGTGTAGCCCGGTATATGAATTATACCGCATAATGTGATAAAATTTAAATCAGTTGAAAAACGCATAAAACAGTTCAAAATGCATTTTCTACAATTTTCATTGATTGAAGTTAATTTGAATTATTTTAGGCAGCTTGTATATGATACATAGAACTTATACACACCACATGATGTACTAAAATTTAGTTAACTCGTAAAACACACAACATATATAAAAGCGCACTTTCTGAAATTAACGATGATAGACGATAAAACAAGAAAATTATTTTGTGCGGCCCTGTAAAAGAACATTAAATAGTGCATGACCTATTTTCTATTCGGAAAATGCTATCGTGCACTTCAGTGAGATATATAAGTCTCATATAGCGCCCTTCAAACATCTACTATGTACAGACAGTAGTACAATCAAATTCTTTTGTGTGTCTTTGTAATTGAAAAAGAAATTTTAGGCATACCATTTCTGTAAGAAACGTGTTGTAGCCCGTATACATATCAATGATGCATATCAATTTCATATTTTTAAACCCTTTATGTACTGAATTATGAATTCATGAAATTATTATCTTCTAAAGCATTTTTCAAGAATTGTTTAAACTACATTAGAAGATTTACATAATCATTTAACAAATTTTAGAAGAATTTTAGAAGGATTGAAGGACATAGAAGGATGAATTAAATTTGAATTTATAGGGATTTTGTGCAATATTTATAACTTCACTCAAATCTTTTATTTTAAATATTTTTCTTAGTATTTTGTAGAATTAGGAAATATACAAACATAATGTTCTTACAATAGAAATATAGAAATATTTCCGAATTGAAAATTCCCCCGCCCCCAACGCCAAGAAAGCTGAAAAGATGAAAAGGCACAAGAAAATCATCCTTTAAAAAAATATTTTTATTTTGTGTAACCAATAATACTTTTGGAACAAGATAAAGTAATGTACAGTCGTGGAAAAAAAATAATAAACACCCCCTACTAACTCCTCAACAAATTATCATAGAAGAAAGTTACTGGAACTGAACGATTGGAAATAAAGTCTATTTTTAAATGATGTACATAAAATTTGCTTAAGGGGCCACCTACATATTAAAACGAACCAAAACTTCATTTTTTTTTCAATGGCAGTACCCAATTTTAACAAGGTATTTCAAATCATCGGTTCAAACTATACCTCGAAACCAAATTTCAAGTCATTTGAATGATAAGTTTTGAATTATAAACATTCAAAATTTAGTGCTTCTAATGTTAAATTACATTTTTATATTATTACTTATATCCCCTGAAATTATACTCCTAATGTGCTAATTTTTTGTGTAGCAATAATACTAATATACCCAAACATAAATACGTTGAATTTGCATTTTTTTTTAATTTTATGATATGAGTTATGAATTATGAAATTAATATTCGATAAAATTATGAATAGCAACCTACAATTTTTTGATGGATTTAGATTTATTAAGTCCTGCTTTATGAAAATCCAAAATTTCACATTTTTCTTCCAAGTAGTTATCAAATTATGCTTAAAAAACGCCAAAATGATGGTTTAAGGGGTCATCTATGATAGAAGTGACTAGATATTTTGAAATTTCTTCTGCTATCCTGTAATCTAGCAGTCTTCATTGATTGCTTGAGTGGAGCTTAAGAAACCTTGATCAAGAAGGAGGCTCTCTGAGTCAACAATCGAGTACAGAACTTCAATTTGTATACAGCCCCTAAAATACGCTCGTTTTAAAATAATTAATTTCTCCGAAACTTATCGTACGGATTGCATACAAATTTGTTTTTAGGCTAATTAAAGGGCGTAGAGTTCATTTATGCTGTCAAAATTGTGCACTGCTATTGAAAAAAAAAAGTTATGGTTCGTTTTAATATGTAGAGTGCCTCCTAAGCAAATTTTATATACATCACTTAAAAGTAGACTTTATTTCCAATCGTTCGGTACCAGTAACTTTCTTCTATGATAATTTGTTGAGGAGTTAGTTGGGGGTGTTTAGTTTTTTCCCACGACTGTATCTATAACTCATTCTAAACTGTATTACAACTATGCGATGTATTAAATTAATTTTATAACAAGTTATTTTAATGGTACTTATAAGTACCGTCAGTTTATAAAGGGATAAAGCAGTGAAACTTCGTTAGAATGCATTCCAAAAAACCATCGCCCAGGAATTACAATGTATTATTAGGAATTCATTTGAGTGTCTTTGTAAGTGAGTTATAAATAGTGCATGTTTCATTTTCCGTTTCATTTTCATTGGGGAACATTCTACAGTAATCCTCAATGACATACAATATTTGTGTATACATGTATTGTGTATATATTTGACATGGACAGGGTGTCCAGCGAATAAGACCCTGATTTCAAAATTAAATATCTCAAAAACAAAGATCAATAGAATTATGCGGTAAACGGTTTGTTTATTAGCTAAGCTGTAAAAATGTTATGGAGAAGTTTCAAAATTTAGTTGCAAAAACCGTTAATAGATGGCGCTGTAATCGCAATACTTGTAAACTGCTTCGAAGTCCAGAGCAATGGGGTCTCATTCCTAGATGGCTCCCTACATAAAAACGAATATTGGGAAAGTCCATTTTTTCATTGGGGTGATGTGCAGAAGTGGAGACATCTAGTCACAGAATTATTGCATCAGCTTTAATTTTAGAAAATTTCAATTAATACAATTTTCAATAAAAAGTTTGGAAATCATTATAAGAATTTTTTAAATATTTTATTAAATTCAATCTTTAATACCATATAATTATTTAAATCAAAATGCATATATTTAGAAAAATAATTTTGTACCTTTTATTATTTATATTTTTAAATCCCGGCATAATATTGTGGTATTATTGTTTATACCTGAATTATTATAAATAAAAAGTAATTTTTCACTTTTAATTTATTTTTAAATCACGGCATAATACTTTTGTTTTAGCACAACACATATATTTCTTTTCTTTGTAAACAAAGTTTTAGAGACAGAAATTATGCATTAAATTATTTCTTTTTTAAAAGGAATTGATGATAAGTCATATTATCAACGTCAAAGCAAAAGTATTTTGGATGCTGCATTCCTTTCGAACACTTCGGATCCTATCGCTAGAAGCTGCACCATATTTCTGTGCTCAATGATAAAAAAAATGAAAACGAGTTTTTAAAATTAAAATTATTTTTTAACTTAATTCTACAATTTTATTTTTTAAAATAGAAACTTTGTATTCTTCCATTCAAACTATTCTCTGCAATAAAAAAAAAAATGATTTATGAATCATTATTATAAATGCTCAATGATTTTTAAAAAAGGGGTTTCTTTTAACTTAATTAAATTTTAAAACCAGAAATTTTAGATTTTTTTATTCAAACTTTTTTCACAGTTTAAATAAATATTAAAAAGTAAAGATTTCCATTTTTTCAAATCCTCCTCTATTTGAATTCGATTCCACGATCAACCAATTAGGAGAGAAAAGGCATAACACAGAGATATTGGTATCCGGACCGAAGTATCTTATAACAAAATTTGAAACAAATCTCAATTCTGTCAACACATGGCTCCGCTTCTGCACATTCCCCAAATAAAATATTTTTTAAGTTCTTATATAATGATTGCTAAACTTTTTATTGAAAATTCTATTAATTGAAATTCTCTAAAATTGAAGCTGAGGCAATAATTCTGTGACCAGATGCCTCCACTTCTGCACATCACCCCAACGGAAAAGCGGTCTTTCCCAATTTTCGTTCTTCCATAGGAAGCCATCTAGAGTTGAGATGCTAGGGCTCTCGACTTCAAAACACAATTTATAGGCATTGCGATTACAGCGCCATCTGTTAGCGGTTTTTGCAACTAATTTTTGAAACTTCTGTACAACATTTTTACAGCTTAGCTAATAAACAAACCGTTTACCGCATAATTCTATTGATCTTTGTTTTTGAGATATTTAATTTTGAAATCAGGGTCTTATTCGCTGGACACCCTGTATATGTACTATGGAAACCCATCTATGTTTAGGAATGTTAGCGAGCGGATAGATGGGTCGAAGTCATAAACACTTTTCAACTATGTTGGAAAAAGTAAAAGTTTAAAAGTAGTCGCGATTCGCACACTATCAAGTTTAAACACTATTGGGAAATCGAAAAGGCCTCGATGTTTCAAGAATGCTAACATTGATAAACAGACTGTAACTTGGAGATCTGAGAATAAATCCGAATGATGAAAGAAAATTGAAAAATTGTGTTCTCTCGCCTAGTTATACCGACTTCAAACTGTCGAAGTTTAAGTTAGAAGTTCTTTTAGTAAATGTTACTGCAGTGACGTACCCAATGGATCAAGGAGGTATAAAAATGATGAAAACTCACTGCAAAAAATGTCTGTTGCAGCCGGCAATTTCGTCTTTAGATTGTTGCCGTTTATCCACCGAACCGACAAAAACCATCAGTGTTTTAGGTACTATCAAGTAGATTGAGAAATCTTGCTCAAAAATGTCACCAGAAAACACGTCCAGCACCCCCATCAGGCAAGCTACCCTGCGCCAGTTTTAAGTCTTATTAGGGGCCCCGGCCCTTTCTATACAATTTGAAATAACGTTACCGTGTATAAAATAATGATACTATTGTTCTAAGTTTGTCTTTAAATGATTTTTCACAAGAAAAATGTAGTATAAACTTTATTTCTTGCAGCCAAAATTCATATAATTGTCGGGATATGTTATAGATGTGAGGATCTTGAAAGTAATCGTAACTAAAAAAAAATAAATATTTAAAGTATTCTAAAGGATAGAAGATTTTTAGAAATAAAAAATTAAATATACACATTACATGTGATAGAATTTGCATGTTATTTTTCGTACGTTTTATATTCTGCATTAGACATTATTCGATGATATACTATACAATTTTTAAAAATTATTTTTATTAGACGAATATTGCAGTCAGAGACGTCGGACCCCGCTAATTTTGTACAGGGCCACGCGCGACATTGCGTCGGCCCTGCCGGAAAACATTGCTCGTTGTTTTTCGAAAGTCGAATTTGTAATTCTTTCCTCAGAAAATGACCAAAAAATCATTTGAACAGATGAAAGAAAATGAGTTACAAAGTCTAATAAATGATTTAAAATGTTTACATATCCATGAAAAGGTTAATGAAGTAGATTATTGTATCAACTGACTACACAGTGTGCACTACCGAAGATTAACACTTCTGTGGACGTTTTGATACAGGTGTATTAGGATGTGAAAGTTATGGTGAAAATGAAGATGACCGTATTTCTGAAAATATTGAAGACAGCGGTGGAATTCAAACACATCAAGACGTCTTGAGAAGCATCTCTCTATTCTAAAAAAAAGTAACTACCGCTGTCACCACCGCCGCCGCCGGTTTTGAATTTTTTGTGACCGGAGGTCTTTCTTCGTTAATATTAAGAAAAATATTACATACAAAAATATGAAAATCGGTGGTATTATAGAGAAATGTTTGATAAACACGCTGGGGAAGACAGTTTTCAAATCGAAGAGTTATTTTAAGAGAGATTTAATGCTAAAGTTGGACAAAATCGTTCACTAAAAAAGTTTTATAGGAGCAAAAACTATACATGGGAATTTAATCATTTTTAGATCATTTTATACGTTTGAAGTTCCCCGTGTGCAGACTGTATTTCTTTTTTTAATTTGACTCATTTTTCGAGGTTTTATTTCTATTTTAAATTCAAATTTTCAGCATTTTCGAGATTTATTTTTTACATACTAGGGGGCTCGGCCCCCTACGAGTTACGCTTGCCCACCCCCGTTCAGACACCGCAGTCTCTAAAATCACGCTAATTTGATCGGCTTTAAACAGATTTTGAAAATTTGAATTATAATTTAAAAAACAGTGGAGATCTCCCTATAAACGGGTTTCTATTAATTTCTCTTCGATTTGGGAATATTAAGGAAAAATCAGCTGCTGTTAAAAGATACAATGGCTGTTTTCGTCTTTGATTAAATAAAATAAGTTAAACATTTCAAAATAAGCTAACATAATAAGCAAATCTGCATCAAAATGCAAATATATTTCACAAATACCAATGCCTTCTTTCGACGGAAAAGACACAGAATGTTAACGAATCTTAACTAAACCATTTAAGCAATTTCTTTAGTTTCTGCTTCACAGATTTTTCTCTTTCAAATCATATTTTTTGTCGATGACACTTCATTTTCAGCTTGTAATCTTTTTTTTATTATTATTAAATTACTAAATAGTCGCTCGAAAGCAGTCTAAACGCGTTCAATAACATTAATATTAATCTTATTAATATAATCTCAAAATATCAAAATAATGTCTCGCGCAATTTTTAAATTCAAACTGTTTTGCAATATTACTTTTTGTTCATTTTACGTAATAAGTGTAATGTGACGTAGATGTAACGTAATTTCTCTTATTTAAGACTTCTAACGCATGTTAATGAGTTTATTATTTTACAATATCCTTTCTCTTTTAAAATTCACGTGTAAGTATAGTTTTTATGAAGTATTTTCAATAAGTTCCTGCTTTTCATACGTAATTATTTAATCCTAATTTGAAAGTTTTTTTTTCTGTTAATAATAGTCACGTGTAAAATAAATTTTTAATTCGAAGCAAACATTATTATTTGCGCTGTTTATACAGTTAGCAACAGTTTAAATTAATACCAATTTCTAAAATAAGTAAAAAATATCTCTCGAAATGCTGAAAATTTGAATTTAAAATAGAAATGAGTCAAATAAAAATGAGTAAAATAAAAATGAGTCAAATTACAAAAGTGAATGCAGTCTGTACACCAGGAAATTCTAACGTATAAAATGATCTAAAAATGAATTAATTCCCATATATAGTTTTTGCTCCTATAAAACTTTTTTAATATAACAATTTTGTCCAACTTTAGCATTAAATATCTCTTAAAATAATTATTCGATTTGAAAACAGTCTTCACCAGCGTGTTTATCAAACATTTCTCTATAATATCGCCGATTTTCATATTTTTGCATGCAGTATTTTTCTTAATATTAACGGAGAAAGACCTCCGGTCACAAAAAAATCAAAACCGGCAGCGGCGGCGGTGACAGCATAAGTTACTTTTTTTTTAGAATAGAGATATTTTAGAAAAAGGTATTAATTTAAATTGCTGCCGACTGCTTAATGTAAACTGCTGTATAAACAGCGCAGACAATAATGTTTGCTTCAAATTAAAAATTTATTTACACGTGACTATTATAAACAGAAAAAAACATTTCAAATTGGAATAAAATAATTATGTATAAAAAGCAGGAACTTATTAAAAATTATGTCATAAAAACTATATTTACACGTGAATTTTAAAAGAGAAAGGATATTGTAAAATAATAAATTCATGAACATGGGTTAGAAGTCTTAAATAGCTGAAATTACGTCACATTTACGTCACATTACAGTTATTACATAAAATGAACAAAAAATAATATTGCAAAACAATTTAAATTTAGAAATTGCGCAAGACATTTATTTGATATTTTGAGATTATATTTTGAACGATTTTTGTTAGGACAGCGCAAATGATGTTTCATTTCAAACAAAAGTATTTTCACGTGAATATTAAAAAGAGAAAGAATAGTTTGGTCAAAATTTCGCCAGATTAAAAACGATTCATTTAAAATGTCTTATTTAAAAGAACTTTCTTTTTGCTTTGTTAAAAAATACCCGGAGACAAATACTTTGTTTACTTAATTCATTTTATATTAGCTTATTTTGAAATGTTTAACTGATTTTATTTAATCAAAGACGAAAATAGCCATTGTATCTTTTAACAGCAGCTGATTTGGCCTTAAAATTCACCAATCAAAGAGAAATGAACAGAAACCCGTTTATAGGGAAATCGCCACTGTGTTTTAAATTATAATTCAATTTTCCGAAATCTTTTTAAAGCCGATCAAATTAACGTGCTTTTAGAGTCTGTAGTGTCTGAATGGGGGTTGGCGAACGTAGCTCGCAGGGGGCAGAGCCCCCTATTTAGGTAAAAAAAAATATATTATCATTCAAAAAATGAGAAAATGATACCGATAATAACAGACTTAGAATGAGTTTCTGAAGAATACTTGGTAAACTGAAAGAAATAAACAAACATCGATAAAATATTATTTTTCGATTCTCTAAACTACTATATGAAATATGCAAATATATTTGTTAAATTAAATGTTTTCCATTAAATTTCAGAACTGAAGCAGTTTTGTATTAGTACTATTTATTTTAGTGTTCAAATAATATTTTTTCAAGATTAAAAAAACAATAACTTCAACAACAAATTTAATTTCATTAAAGACTAACTAAAGCACCCGGCGTTGCCCTGAATTTTAAGAATGTTTATTTTGAAAACTTAATTTCAAAATTAAACACACAGTATAAAATAAACAATAAAATAAAGCAATAAAACCATCTTTATTTCCGTTCTTCACTAAGAATGAGCTCTAGGGACCTAAAACTTTGTGTAAAGTCTAATATACATGCTAATATACGTGATAAGAATTTTATTGTGAATTTTTAATTCTTGGCAGCTACTAAGAATGTTTCAATTTGATAGGAAATTGCTGTTAAAATGGTGGGGTTTTTTTATAATTAAAAAATAACTATAAATTATTTCGATTCCGGATTACTTTAGTTGCCTCGGACGTGTTTTAATGCACATGTACGTAACATTTCACAATTCTGGCTTCCTAAATATGGATTTGTATAGAACTACAAACAGACAAATTTTCATTTTTAGGGCTCCGTACTTAAAAAGTAAAAACGGAACCATTATAAGATCACTCCTGTGTCTGTATGTCTGTCACAGCCATTTTACTCATAAACTATGGAACGTGGACAGTTCAAATTGGGGAAGTAATAATTTACTGTTGACCCACATATTTTCAGATTTTTAAACATTGATAAATATATTTAGTAAAAATGTAAAGAGGCTAATTAAGTTACTTAAAAAAAAAAAAAAAACCTTTTTTTTTTTTTTTTTTTTTTTTTTTTTTTATTGTGCGAAAGCTTTTGTAACGCTGAACTCAAAAATACATTTATTTTAATTTTAGATATTATATTTTCAAAGATATCGTCGGAAATGTAGCACAAAAATATGTTCCCGCAATCTAATTCCTAATCTACTGAAACTAAAATTATGAAAAATATTAGAGGTAGTAGACGTTAATTTAATCTTTGCAGGAAAATTATATCGATTACCCTAGGTCACATAGTTTTTGAGAAAAATCGCATTTCTCCGATAAACACAAATTTCGATTTACGGGCATTCAGCAAAAGTGCTGAGTAGCGCTGGAGGTACCTATCGTAGCAGAAGTATAAAAGCATTGTTGATAGTGATTTTCGAAAAAAAAAAAACCCGTCAGTAATCAGCCGAGATATTAACGCGCAAAGATACGGACGGTTTAAACATACATAATCACAGGGGCACGTACTCTATGTACCATCGGCTTTTAAAGCCCAGTTAACAACTTTTAAAGATATATATCTGTAATGCAATGTCCAGTAGCAGTATAAAAGCAATAAACGTCAAATTGTTAAAAACAGACTAATTTAATTAGAATGAATCACATAAATACTATGGGTTTCGCGACTAGTTTGCTTTGAGTGGATCTCTCAATACGCCTCGAATGACTTTAAAAGTTAATTAAAAACCTATCTGGAAAATACGGCACGGACCAAGGCGGCGTTGCAACTTTGCGACCTTCTTTCGAAGCGTGCTTAGCAGAGTGCCAAATTTAAACTTTGAACAAAGGTTTCGTTTTAGCTACACTGTAGGAAGAAAGGTTATTACTACGCTGAATTTAGTTTTATGAAATGTCAAATGAAGTTTAAATATGCACTGATTTTATTGTCAGTACTGAATTAAGTTCTAAAAAAAATTAGGATCTATTTAAAAAAGGGTTATACGGAATAGCTATATTTGATATTATTTAGGTTCCATACGTCTTTTAACTTTCATGGTATATTCATTTACACTTTACTAGTATATACAGTTGTACCCAACCATACCTTGTATAGTTTTTTTACAAAGTCTTAGTATTCTTTTAGCAACGGTTGTTTTAATAATACAATTATTAATTCATATATTTATTTTACGGAACCCTCTGTACGCTAGTAATACTCGCGCTTGACTGTTCATTATGTACTAAACTAGCTAAAATACCCGGCGTTCCCCGAAATTTTAAGAATGTTTGTTTTGAAAAACCAATTTCAAAATTTAACATACAAAAAAAAAAAAAAAAAACAGTCGAAGTTTTATACACATGAATCAAATAAAATGACCCAATATAAATGAAAACCCAATATAAAAATGTATAAATTTGTATAACAGACGCAAAATAATGCAGCTATAAATGAACTTATTTCCATTCATCATTAGAGCAATAATGTTAAAAGACGCCAATATTTCCATAATCGAGTTTTTATCATGCTTCAATACGTTTTTTCACACTTATATGACGTTATATATTCACCACGTCCTTTATATTTCCAGTATGACGTAATATTCCCTTTTTTTTTTTTCGTCAAATAATTTAAATAATTATAATTTTTCACATGGAAATCATAAAACTGAAAAATTATGACGTAACATTCACCTTTGTTTTTAATTCGTCAAACTATTTATTCTATTTTCATTTTTCACTTGAGAATCTTGCAGTAGAAAAGTTATGATGTAATATCCTCCTTTTTTTAAATTCGTCAAACAATTTATTTCATTTTTTCGTGTGGAAACCTCGCAATAGAAAAGTAATTATTGTGGTAAGAATTTTATTGTGGATTTTTAATTGTTGGCAACAGTTGTAACGAAAAATGTTTAAATTTGATGGGAAATTGCCTTTAAATTTGTGTTTTTTTATTAATTAAAAATTAACTAAGTTATTCCGATTCCGGATTACTTTGGTTGCCTCGGCCGTGTTTTAATACACATCAGGTGTTTAACAACAGATATTTATTGGAGGGGGGGGGGGGGATTCAAAAATTTCCCAACTTGAAGCAAACTACTATAATTTCCAACTCAAATGATACGTGCAATGTATGTATGATATTTATAGTTATGTGTAAAAATATTCCTTTGCAACGAAAAATACTGAAACTTTAAAAACATAAAAATTCTAATTATTGCTTCGTTTAATAAAAGTTTAAATACCTCTATCACTTCGAGAATTCTAATCAAAACTAGACTAGCTTCTATTTTCCTAACTTGGAATAATTCGGCATGAAAATAAAGATCAAAAGGTAAGATAAACATTTGCAAAATGAATAGTTAACGAAGCTTAAGCTCATTCTTTCTGAAACTGATAATTTTGTTTATTCATGCATAGAAAGAAAAATAAATAACTTTTTTTTCTTTTTTCTTAAAAATTAGTTAATCCATTTCAACTTATTTTAATGCTATTTGAGATCTAAATGAAGGGGAAAGACACATCATGTTTTTCTTTTCTAGTATTAGAATGGAATGCTATTTTAAAAGGAAATTTGTGATATTTGCAGGTTTAAGTGTGGCATTGATAGCAACGACTAAGAACAGTGTATAACTTCCCTGGCAAAGACCTATTGCTATAGCACCATCGGAAAACACATGAATAATTTGTTGAAGCCGCTATCAGATTCACCAACTTTTCGAGCATTTTTTGAGCCAACTCTTGATTTCCTCCAACTTTTCGCGAAATGTTGTCTCGACACCCAGTGTGATAACAAACAGCAATATCCCCAACTTTTTATCTGCATCTCAAAAAAGTCTGTCCTAGCCGCAACTTTTCCTCCCAACTTTCAACATTTCAGCGAATCAGAGATAAGCGATTGATACGAAAATGCGATAAATATTGACGGCTTGTACTAGTAGTACTGGTTTTCCCGGGTTTTCCTCCAACTTTAGCAAAGACAATTGTAACCTTTTTCTCCCTTTCAACTGGAAAAAGTTGGTGTTAAAATCGGCTGTAAAGTTGGTTGCTCGAAAAGTCGGTGAATCTGATAGCGGCTTTATCCGATTTTCGTTTGTGACACTAGGATATTTTTTTATTGGAACGTTTATTTAAATTTTTACTTTTAACGATCTAACGTGAAATGACCATTTTTTTTCTTTTTAGTCAACCAGTTAAAGGTTTGCTATTTTTTTTTTCGTCTTCTATTGTCTATAAACTATAATCGGTCTTCATATGAAAATAATGCCAGTGATTCTTAATAAGAATCACTGACATTATTTTGAAATTGCTGAATAAGAGACAAAGTTTTGAAGGAAATAAACGATCTGGATCAGAGTCAGTTATTGAGGGACAGGAGTACAGAAATAAAGGCCTGGTAGATGTGTGATATTTTCATAGAACAGAGAAACACAATGGCAGACTGAATTTGGCTGCTTTCTTTTTATATTTCTCTTAATTATTTAACTTGTTTACAGTTGCAGCCGTCAGAAAAAAGTCACTAAGACAATAAAAAATTCATATTTATTTTACGGTTATTTTTTAAAAAGAAAAAAGGTCTATAAAAAATCTAGAATTTCCCAACTCTAAGCTCAAATTTTCCAAGTTCACAAATATTGGAAAGGGAGACATCCCCCATGACGACTCCTCTGATACATATGTACGCAACCTTTCACAATTCTGGCTTCCAAACTGTGGATTTGCATAGCATTGAAGACAGATGGGCAGACAAATTTTCATTTTTATATATTCACTTTTTATTTAAATTCTTCAAACTATTTATTTCATTTTCATTTTTCACGTGGAAATGTCATGACGTAATATTAAATTTTTTAAAATTCGTCAAACTATTCATTTCGTTTTCATTTTTCACCTGGAAATCTTGCAATAGAAAAGTATTTGTTGTGGTTAGAATTTTATTGTGAATTTTTAATTCTTGGCAACTACTATAACTAAAAATGTTTCAATTTGATAGGAAATTGCTGGGGTTTTTTACAAATAAAAATTAACTACAAATTATTTCGATTCCGGATTACTTTAGTTGCCTCGTCCGTGTTTAAAAACACATGTACGTAAGATTTCACAATTCTGGCTTCCAAACTGTGGATTTGTTTAGCATTACAGACAGACAAATTTTCATTAGAATGCTACTAAAGGAATAATGTATGTGCGTAATAAATATCCGATAAGCTCTTTATCTTTTTTTCTTTTTTACATAAGGTGGAATATTGTCTACGGTGGAAAGTTTTCTCGGTTCCTATCGGTTCCGCCTTAGACAGATTTTATTGTGTTTCATTACTATACCATATTTTACGTTCTGTTATTTACAAAGCGTTTTATTGTGTTTTTCTTAAGCATGATTTAACGTTTACGTTTATACTTTTAATTGCTTCTTGAAGTCAGTTTTATCTATATATATTAATAGAAAAAAAATATAATTAAAAAAGTGTTTGCATGTGTTTGTGCGCGATGGCTTAGAAAGCTGTCGCACGTAGAAGTCTGCATATTTGAATCAGGATATATGCAGACATGTCCGAATACACCGGAACCCCACCAGTGGCCGAGAGGTTCTGCTCTCAAACGGGGAGCTGATCTCAAGACGGGAGCTGATGGGTTCGAACACAATCGCGCCCTTCAGCCTAATCGTTCGGAGTTTTTCGTGTTTTTCTTCGAACCTTGGATATGCTTGCGTAAATACTTAGGTTCCCTTAGAAAGATCCCCACGGAGTACCCCCTCCTCTAGAGCTTATATCTCTCGTGTAGATAATCTGCCGTCATAAACAACGCCAAAACCGGATTCAACTGATCTCATTTTTTCGATTTTCTTTTTCATGAAATGTAAAACAAGACCTTGCGAAGAGAAAACTGCGCCAGAGGCAAAGTTTCAATATGGCACCCCTGCGTTCTCTTTGTGACAGGTGTCACTATATTGGCAGAGTGCAGAAACCTTATTTTAAAACTTTAAGAGGTTTAATTTTAATTCAGAAATTTCAAAAACTAATTAACATAACAGAAAATTGCACTTATATTTTGGTAAATGGGATCTGGGAAATGGGTTTGGAAAAAAATTTGTCTGACAGCACAGCCTAACAGTTTGAAACCCTTTTGGATTCGAAGAAGGAAACCACATGCTATTTTGAGTGTATGTTTTGTCACAAGTACAGAAAGAAAATTCCAGACTCAGAAAAGAGAAGGTTATCAAAAGAGACTAAGACAAAGACCTAAAACAAGTTTTAAAAAGGAAGAAGTCCTTAGTCAGAAATTTGATTTTGGCTGTGGGGCAAAGAACGATTAACTTTGAAATGTTAAACGTACATAGATGTGTTTTGTGCATTGTGATCGATTTCAACGTATGAGCATTGGTTTTGATGATCTAAAGATGCCAATTTTGATTTGAACAACAAGGAGCGCCCTTGTGAACCAAATAAGTTTGAAGACTCATAGTTGGAGATGCAGATCAATGTCAAACGCTTAACGACCATCGCGAAACGTTTGAAATCAATGGGAGTGATTCAAAAGCAGGAAATTGTGTTCCATATTAATTGACATCAAGAGACATCGAAAGGCTTTTTTGCGACTCGCTGCTTCAACGGCAAAGAAGGAAGAATTTTTTGCATCGTATCGTCACTGGGGTTGTAAAATGGATACATTGCGATAATCCCATTTGCGTTAAATCATGTTGCAAGACCGGCACATCATCCTCACCAACATTAAAGCTAAATGTCCATCGTTCGAAGATGATGCTCTGTATATATTCAAAAGGGAGTCATCTATTTGGAGGTACTCTCAAACCATTATTGGGTTCAATGGACATTTCGTTTCTGACAACAACTCGTACAGCTATTGAAAGCTATACGCCAGAAGAGGCAACAAGGTGATTTTTCAGCACTTCAGTGATTTACCGCATGTCTTAATTACGGCGAAGGTAACGCTAGAGATGCTCAGATGGGATGTGCTATACCACCTGCTTTATTCTTCAGACCTTGCTCTTTCGAATTACCACTTGTTTCAATCCATGTACATTTTATCTTTCTGACCAGCATTTCAGAACCTTTGAAATCTAAAAATGACTCGATTCATGAATATCCCCAAAAGATTAGTCATTCGTTGGCCGAAGAATCCGTTTTTTACTCAAAATATGGGAAACTCATGTAGCTAACGATGGACAATACTTTCAATAACAGGTACTTATCACTTCGTTTTGTGATAAATGTTCATTTCCATCAAAAAACCCTTTAAAATTAAGATTACTACTCAATATTACCCTTCTCCATCTGTCCGGTCGCTGCATAACACAACACTCGTAGAATTCCTGAGGTTTCCAGTTAAAGTATTCAAGTTATTTTCCAAATGTTCTGTATAAATAAAGTTTTTAACCATCTAAGCTGTTTTGAGAAATCTAAATACATAATAGTCATAGGGTACAAGATCGAAGAGTACGCTGGATGACCCAAATAGTCCCAGCCAAGCTGAAAACGTTTGTGTCGGGTGGTCAAAGACACATGCTGTCTAGCATTGTCCGGATAAAACACAATGCCCTTTCTGTTGGTTAATTTTAATTGTTTCTAGTCGATTTCTCGCTTTAATTCATTTATTTGTGAACAGTATTTCAAATTAATGGCCTGGTTTTCAGATAACAGCTGATAATAAATTATTCTCTTCCGGTCCTATTAAATTCATAGTAAATCATTCTTAAGATGTAAACTGACTTTTGCAGTGGTTAAAGGGCCATGTTCGCACTTAGATCACGATCTTCTAGACTTAACATTATTATACACAATCCATTTTTGATCACGTGTAACCATCTGCTTTAAAAATCTTTTTTGTTTCGCTTCAATGGCAAATTACAAACAGAATTTCGGTTAATCAATTTTGTCTCCATTAATTCAGTACGCACCCATACATTGGTTTTGCTTACCTTTCCAAGTAGACGAAATCACCTTACCACTTTTGACTGTTTTACTTCTAAAATTTCTGTCATTTTTCGAGTTGTTCTATGCCGATCATCTTTCAATTAAAGTCAATATTTTCTTGTCACCAGCGTCAGTCGGTAATTCTTAGTTTTCGTAATGTGGTGTCAGAAACTGCACGAACATTTGCACCAACCCACATTATTTTAAATTGTCCATCAACTACGCCAAAAAACATTTCATAGGAAATATATTAATTATGTTTTCAAAAAATAAGGTTTTGAATTTTATTAAAAACTACATATTTATGACCCAGTCTGTGTCCTAATCTCGTTTATAATCTTTCTACATGCAAAGTTCCAAAGGAATTAATTCAGCCATTTTTAGCTGCGTTCGTAATTATATAAGTACGTAACATTTATAGTCGTCTTTTGGTCCTTCCGTCTGTCTCTCCGCATGTAACAGCTCAAAAACTACCCAACCGAATGGTTTGAAATGTGATATATGTAATCGTTGTAGAAGTTTGAGTCGTTTCAAATTTTATGAAAATCGAATCAAAGCTTAAAAAGATATTAATAAAAGTTTTCTTCATTCTATTAAATCCTATCATACGTAATTAATTCCGTGATATCCCATTATAGGTAATGATTATGGGTTGCCATGGTGGTTATGTCCTATTTAAGATGGAGTCCTTTTATTTCCGTATTACTGAATTTAATATATAGAATCGTAATAAATTTTGTATGCATGCATTTTTGCCTAAGAGTGCGACAGCTATTGCACCAAGATCTGAATATTTATAAAACTAGTTATAGTACGAACGCACCTCATCGTATTGTACGTTTTGTACGTTTGACGTACAATTTCCGACTTGTTTCGTTTTTAGAAAGAAAACACTTTTTTGATTGTATAATGAAAGTTTCCCAAACATGGACAATAAATTGTTAACAGTGACAACACTACCACTTTCTCCTTAGTTTTCCATATTTTTATTTATATTAGTGCAAATACTTTACATTTCTTTATAATACTTTAAATTACTGTAGAAAACAAATATTTATTGCTCAGAATTTTTTTTTAAAATTCATGCTTGAAAATTATTTTTAAATATCATTAAAAAAAAATCAGTAAATTGAGTTGCAGTTTTCAGAAAAATTAAATTTGAAAATGCAATTTTTTTTTATTCGATAGTATAAAAATTTAAATTATGCGATGATCAGTTAAGATTTGTGATAAAATGGAAAGCGATAGCGTTGGTCGTTGACACCATATTTATGGAGTTTGCATTCGAACGTTCAAAGTATTAATCGGGTAGTTTAAACTAGCTTCAGAATAGAAGAGCTTATTATTGTTAAGCATTATTGCTTATTATTCTTCAGTTTTCTATCATTTTGTATAGTTTACAGCGTTATTGACAAGTTTTTGTGACTTTGGTTCATCTGTCTGTCGGCCCGCTTGCCTGGCCTTCCGTCTATGTGTATGCTCGCGCCCTAACTTTCGTGAATATCCTTGGATTGTCATGAAATTCATATCTGTTATTGAACTTTACCACAATAATTTCGTTATTGAAAATGAACTATGTGGCATATACAGCTCATTTGCTGGGATACTAAAAAAATTCGGATGCATTGTGGTCTATGGGCAACAATTGTTTGAAGTGCATCTTAATGATGTCACACTAATTCAAAAATTACGAAATTGATATGAATTGCATGATGTTTACTGTTTAAGTGGTGTGTAGAATTTATTGTACATTTATAGTATACACAAATAAAACTCGATTATTGATAAATAATAATTTAAAATTCGAAATCAAAAATAGTTTAAAGTATGCTTTATGGAAACATGTATATATTGTTGAGATGTGCTATAGCATCGTTCGTAAAAAATGGAATGGTAGCATTTAAAGTTCTGTTTCAGAGAACTTTAGCAGAGAACAAACACCCAAAATAATTCAGATACGATCATCTATGCGCGATATATGCTTGAAGTTCGTGTTCACTTGTTTTATACGTTTTCAAGCTTAATAAATTTTAGTACATTAAGTCATGAGTATCAATTCTACCATGTTTTAATTAACACCATGTAGATCTGGCTAAAATAATTGAAATAAATTTTCTATAGACAGGAGTTGCTGAAGATATGTTTTGATTGTACTGACTGTTTTTTACCTCAACAAAAATTTACTATACTATGTGTATGAGTATAACATTAATAAAGTTGTATACAGGGATGCACTAAAAGATACGGATACACTGCAGTCTATAAATGGTAGTATTTGGAAGCTCAGTTATGTTATGATTTTCCAGCTGAGTTAAGTTTTAATACACTTAACAAATCCAGCAAACGAACATTTGGTGAAAAATCTTTATTTCAGTTTGCAGACAAATTTGTATTTTTCGTTGCTTTGACTGATTCAACATTCACGTTGAATGCCTTTATTTTGATAAATATAGCTCTGAATTCAGCTACTTTAAAATAAACATGTGTGAAATTTCCATTACATATTAATCTATAGACTATAGAGGATAAATAGGGCTATACAAAAGAATTCCAATACATTACAACCCTCGGGCAAAAATTTCTGAAAATGTATTTTGAACTGTAATTTCTAATTTCTTTTTTTGACATGTCCTTCAAAGATGAAAAAATAAAATTGTTACAATACTCTAATAGTATTGGAAAGTATTTCATAATCTATTTTACCAGGCTTAGCTCGCTTACACTGGCCGGTTTCTCCAAATCAACATTGAATTAAACGAAATATAACGGTGAATTTGCCCTTGTGTCTTATAGCGATATGGACTTTTGCCTGAAATGTATGAATGCCGATACATGCGCCATTGCGCTATTATATATTCTAATGTGTCAGACACGTTTTGAGCTTTTAAAGACCAACGCTTTTTTGTTGATCATTTACAGAGAGATTTGGAAAGTAACGATATGGAATATACTGAAACCATCCCTGAAAAATTATCTAAGTAACAATGAGAATCCCATCAATTTCGTCCTGTAGAACTTTTTATAAAGACTAATTTTTCATAATCGTGCTCACCAGGTTATAGAACATGCCCCTATAACTCTATAAATAATCAACGTAGAACAATATGTTATGTACTAAAACTTTTAATGAAAAATTATCTAACAATATAAGTTGTATCAAAATCTTTTTAGTAAAGCTGTTTAAAAAGTTTAATCTTTCGTAATCATGTTTACATGATTATAGAACTTTCCCCGTTATTCTGTAACTAAGCAACGTAGAACAATGTGAAATATACTAAAACCTTCCCTGAAAAATTGTCTATGTAACAGTGTAATTCTGATAACTTTCCATTCAACAGAACTCAAGTTATAAGCAGCCAGAACGAAATTTCCATTTGTATTTTATATACGAGTTTATATATTCATATATAGCATTAGATGAGTCGTACATAATAATTTTCCATTCTTGTTTTATTTACATTTAAGTTGTTTTCTATTTGTATTAAAGATTAAAATGTTTTCTGAGACATAACTTGAACTTTAAAATTAATTTCATAGTACAGGGAGGAACAATACGAGTATATACGTA
The DNA here is from genome assembly GCA_963932465.1 of Maratus speciosus. NCBI lineage: Eukaryota > Metazoa > Arthropoda > Arachnida > Araneae > Salticidae > Maratus > Maratus speciosus. The sequence goes on along the minus strand of OZ010786.1, from coordinate 87,444,272 downwards.
TATTTTTTAATTCAGCGCAATAACCTGCGGTTTTTAGAATTTAAAAGAAATTTCGCAACTTGTTTGGATTCGCCGCAGTATTTTTTGTCTTTTTCATTAGACGAACTTAAGCTTAATTTGGTATTTTCCTCGGCAATGTAATATTTATTCTAGTTAGATATGTGGAATGAATAACGAAATCAGACTAGATCTATTCTAGTTAGATACTCAATCCTCGACAAACTCGGTAAAATAGAATCAGTTGTGGGCTTGCATTTCAATAGTTTTAGGTGAATTTTTCAAGGCATAATGTTTTACTAGAACCTCAACAAATAGATCTCAACAAAAACCTGTCCTTTATGGAATTCAAAATCAAGATCAAGTCACGAAATTTTGTTAAAACACATAGATTTTCTTAGTGAATGGAGAAATTGTACCTTGGTAATGTTTGTATGACGCCTACCTGTAACTACTGTAATTGCAAAACATAGGTGTGATAAAAATTCGCTCAACATAAAACAAAGAAGGTAAGGTAAGGTGCCCTATTATCGTCCCCCAGTCACTTTTAGGCCCTTGGAAGTTGTAATTTTCAGTGATAATCTACCAAATTTGGATTTTACATAGACTAACTACCCACGCACATAAAAACGTAGGTAAATATCGTACAAAAAAATTTTAACAATGCGAAAAATTGTTTTTTCAAAAGTATCTAAAAAATGCAAAAGAAAAAAAATGATCCGAATTTCGTCCCCCCAAAAAATCCAATACGCAGACACGTAACTTATAACGAAATCAATTTTTTTTTCTAAATGAGTAAGTAATTTAATTTGGATTAAAGTAAGGCACAAAGAAATGCACTAATTATCTGTGGAAGAATAATATAACGAAACATTAGCATAGTTTCGAACCTCCCGATTTTTTTCATACAATATTTTTATGCAGAAATACTTGCTTTATACAATCGCAGTTTTAACGAAATTAAATAAAAAAAACATTTTTGTAAAATATTACTGGTATCCAAAAAATCGGGAGATTGGCAACTATGCATTAGCCAACCAAACATGAGGAAAAAATTAAGAAAAATGTCATGAAAAAACATTCCTAATTTCGTCCCTGGGACGAAAATAAGAAATGCAAGGGGGATGAAATTGGGACCACGCTACTTCCCAATATTACGGATCTTCAGTTCCCGTAAGATGAACTGAGAGTCCTAAAAATCACTGTATGCTATTGTCGGCATCTTACCAATGTAAAATACGTGCAATAATTAAGAAATAAATACTTACAGTGCAGTAAGTAACGTTCTACAAACGACGTAATAAGAACTCAGGTCTTCTAAAAATAGGAATTTCGCCGTCTTTAATTTATATATGCGTCTTGGCGAACGAAACTTTCAACACTGACCTCTTTTACCTTCCGACCCCTGTGCCTTGCGTCATAAATGACGCCACTTTCACAGAAGCAGAAAAGTTAAGTGGGACGAAATATGGGCACTTTACCCTATATTAAAGTTATATTTCAATCTTTGAAATCTGATTAGTTTACTAGAATTGGAAATCTTGAAAAGCAGATTTTACTAAACAGTTCACGTTGTAAAATATACAAATCAAATTACGGGAAAAGACTGCAGAAAATCCAGACAAATCCCGTAAAAAAAGGCTCTTTCCTCAAATAAACAAGTTTTGCAAGTAAGAACATGACAATATTTGAAAGTAATGCTTTCATGAAGTCAATTTAAGGTGTTTGGACGTTAAGTTTGAAAAACTAGCTTTATCGTAAAATTATACGGTAAATATGCGCGAATTTGCGTTTTTTTCTTTACAGTGTGCATTTGTTGTTTTACTTATATACTTTCATTTTTGTTTAGAATGCGAGATCGCTTCAGCTCCACCCTGGCTGGAACAGGGGCTCCAGCGGGAGCTGGCAGGAAGCGGAGATCCATCCAAGAACAAGCTCAAGATGAGGATACTTTAAACCAGGCGATTAGAATATTACGACTGATATCCGAAGCTAATGAAAAATATAATTCCCAATAATAGGATACCGGTAAGAGTCTGATAATTTTTTCTTAAACAACATAAGTGACAAAAATTGTTATTTTTGTTACTAGCAGTCAGGGCTTGGATTTAGAATAGGTAAGATTTTAAGCAGAGCCGCAGCAAGAATGGAGCGGACGGTGAGCCCGCACCAAGTGCTTAACAGACGCTGACAGACACTTCGTCGGCCCCTTCAGATACCATTACCATTGCATTGAGAATCGATAAAAAAAGGAAAAACGAACGAAATATTCTTTATGATTTTTATGACAAATGCAAATCGTTAATTTTCGAAAATGCTTTTACAGTCTATTCTTTTTCCACTCAAGTAAAGATACCAGAATTCCTGGCGGCGAATTTAGATTTTTATAACTCATTCGATTCGTCTCATCAAGCTTCGTGATTTGATACCTTGTATATCTGCTATTGAGTTTTAATAATGACAGGAGGCCCGGTCAAATTTCATTCATTAAAAAACAGTTGCCGTCAAAGAAATAAGTATTATTTAAGTTTACTTATGGTTCTTACACCGCCATACATCGATGATAATTAACTTTTCACACATCATTCTTTCCGAAGAAGCGAGTAAAGCAAAAATATTTCTAACGGTCAGCACAAAGAGCAACAGTTTCTTCGGGTGACTGTAAGGGTGACGTAATTTTCGTCTTTAACAATGTATCCTCCTGTGGGAAATCCATACTTGAACACAGGAATGAACTTAACCGATACAAACTGATAGTGTGCCAATGATTGAAGCTTTATGGCGTTGTTCCTAGTCATGAGGCAAATATTTAATTCTTTGACTAAAATGTAGTTTTGAATAAATTTTACAAAGATTTTCAAAGGACAGAAACACATCAAATCCAAGGGTTCAATGTGTCTAGTTGAATTTGCAGTCATATACACATCAGATTAATTTGCACGTCTTCAACGTGAAACGAAGCAGGATTTGAAACAGAGCTGTCGCTCCGTGCCTCCATCGTTGAAAAGAAATACCTTAATCGTTTGATTTTCATTTATAATTTTTTATGCCATAGATCTGTCAGTAAAGTAAAATTCATTTGTATAATTAAGATAAAGATGGATGCATTTATGACCTTTTTTTCCCTTGAAATTATTAACAAGTGAAATTTAAAGCGAATTCACAATATAAACTGAGATGTTAAAACCGAATTTTAAATGAAGACAGCTCCCAATATATTAGATATTTGAAATTTGGGTTTCGAAATTTTTGTAATAAGTACTAGGTATGGGTACAAATATCTCCTTTAATTTTTGGTAGCGTATGGTATTGCGGGATTTTGCAGGCTTTATTTTTACAGTATCATTGGATTGCATATATATGATTTTACGTATTTTAATGGAGTCACTTTTTAGTGTAAAGTTTGTCTTGCAATGTATATTTCATGATTTATAGAATGTATTATCACATTTTCTTAAATATGTTTAAAAATTTGCATATTTTCATGTTATTTTCAAGTTAGAATTAACTATGTACTGTATTTTAATCGTATTTGTGATTCTTTTGAAATAGTATTTATCTTGCTTTGTTGAAGAATAAACATGTCTGTGCTAGTGATCACTCATGTAGTTATTTCTGCCTATTTACATATTTTTGGAGAGTAGTAATGATTATTTTCCGAGTTTAAAAGTGCAAGCATGCGATATAGAATTATGTGTGCTATCAATTGTTGGTAAACGAACTTAAGAACATGCATTTACAGTATGTTAGTACATTAGTATTTAAGGACTTTTGTTTTGTTTCAAATGATGGACAGTATGTTGGAAGAGCAATCAAACCATGTTGAGATCAGTACTGTGAAATTAAAATTCCATCTTTCTGTGTCGACATGCCCTAAATGTGTTATCAAGTAGAAGGCCAGTTTCGCATAAGTATTATTATGGCTGAAAAAACAAATTTAATTATTTAATAGCACAACTGAAAACGTGTTATGTAGAAAATGTTTGGGACATTATTAAAGACACTACGACTAATAAGTATTCGCCTGCAAAGGAATCACTACTCAGTGTTTTCCAACAGTGGCGTAGCTACATATTTAGCGCCCTGGAGCAAGTGAAGTTTGTGCGCCCTATTCTCACTCGAAAAAGTTCTGCGCATTTTTTGCTATGAAATTTAAAATTTATATACTATTCTTAATTCGATTTAAAGTTTTACTTCTATTTGAAAGTCAAAGTATTTCAACAACGTGTTAAATACAAATAATTAAAAATAAATAATGAATAACTAAATAAATTATTCTGTAAGTACCGATATATGTTTTGCGAATAGGGCGGGATTTTTGTTTTAAATGCGCCAATGGGCCAGTACAATCTGCCGCTCTTAATATATGTGTTTCTTTTCAAGGGTTTCGAAGCATTGTAGAATACTAATAAAAAAAACACTTGTCAAGTTCTTTTTTTACGTTTTACATATGGATGAAATACGTTTTTCTGGTTTTAGTGCCAGAAAATCCAAAATTCAAAGTAATATAACTCGGTAAGTTTTGGTCATACAAAAAAGAATGTATTATTTTACCTGTTAAAATACGGAGTAGAATTTTCTAAATTTAACGTATAGAACCAAGGAACGGAATAAAAATGTAAACCTCGTAACTTTTAAAAAATAACTATTATGACATAAATCACTTTTAAGAGGATGAAGAATAACTTTGAAACTTTTTTACTATTGGAACTATAATTCTACAGCTAATGGTTTAGAAAATTAGCCAATGAATAACGCCAATAAATATATTAGCCAATAAATGTTGACACCGGGGTTCTCACTGGCTTTTGACTAATCTGAGCAGTTTGGCTAAATCGCTAAAGAACAACTAGCCAAATTCAAATAATGGTAGTAATAGATTTGTTATAAAACACTAAGGATATCAAAACACAAATAATGAGATAGACGGAAAAGGCCTAATCGTACAATAACATCATTGAGAGTGTCGCCGAAACAACAACAACAAAAAAAAACTCTTGCAATTTGACCATTTCGATCTTTAGTTTCCTCGTCTTGTAAAACATTTTGGCGCAGTGGCGATCGGCCTGATTGACACCCTTATATATTACTAAAGATTCCAGTTTTTACATTCCATAAACATACAATGCTAGGAAGGAAATAGGAAAGCATAGTAATCACAATAAAAATAAATGAAAATAACGGTATATTTTACATTTTCAAATACCCTGAATCAGTTCTCACAATTTTTTCAAATATTCAATAGGCATGCGTGAATGTTAGAATTTACTCACGTTTTCAGATTCCCAGAGCACGATTTGGTGTGTTTTTGATGATGTCGGCAGAAACGTTATAAATTTTTCATTAATTTTCGAAGTTTCGAGTGGCCGAATGGTTTGGTATCTAAACTTTTTATCAATCATTCTGCAACGATAACTGATGAGCGTTTTCCCTTATATCTCAATCAAATTATTTTTATTGCTCACGTTGAGCTTATCCATACAACAACATTTCACCATGTAGACAGTGTCTGCTCGATAAGGGGTTCACAATCACTTCACTGCTTTCACTACCAGTAATTTCAGAAGAAAAATTATCCTTGTTTAATCGTATAAAATCCTACTATTAAAACAGATCAAATTTTATATACTAGTTTCTGATAGGAAAGTGATTGTAAAACTCTGAAGAGCCGCTACTGCACGCAGGGTCGGACTCAGTTACTGTGAAATACGCAGACCTTGCATTTTCGGAGAGCACAACATTTTAGAAACTTATAATTTTACCACCTTGCTAGTAGAAACCAACAATATCCATTAACATTCCACTTTTTCTTTCTGCAAATGCGTCTTTACAGAAAAAAGAAAATCGAAACCGTGTAAAATAACTGTTTAGACATCGACGTCATATATGCTACGGAAAAAAAATTTAAATGTATATGAGAAATTTTTAAAGAACACCGACAATGGTTTAACATTAGCTTGAGAATTACTAGAGTAGGATTCTAAGCATTCATAATTTTAGTGCTAAATTAGAATGTTATGATTAATTAAATCTATTTTAAACTATTTTTGCAGCAGAGGATAAAACGTCTTAATGCTGCTAGAAATATTAAGAAACGTGCAAATAGATTTTTATACAGTAAACTGTCTAAAGCTCCGTGCAACACATATTTTCGTCTTATGCAAAATGCTCCGTAAACCCTAGCAACAGAGTATAATCGAAAGGGAGCAAAAGAACCTTCAAATTGGCTGAAAATTCTTGGAGAAGATCATGCCGCCATTGGTAACGAACAGAATTAGAGAATATATACATATTTTTTAAGATTTAAATGGTCCTCTGAAACAAAGAAATTTTCAAGAAAAAAATTGCAATTCTCCTACTTTGGAAAGAGAAACAAAAATCCTTAATAAAAAAACACTTCAAAAAGTTTTTTTTTAAATTATTAAATAATTTAAGACTTTTCAAATCTAATGCTTGTAGCAAATTTTGTAACTACTAGCTTCACCTGGGGGTGGTCTCAACGTTATCTGGTTTAGGGCACACCAACCCACAGGTCGGTTGCCCGACGGGCCAGTCTGAGCCTATCAGAATATGACTTAATTTTGTAAAGTCCTATTTTTCCTTTTTTTTTTATTTATTATCCTTATTTCAGCATATTTGAAAGGTAAATTATGTCATTAAAAAGTATTTAAACTTTATGAATGAAAGTGCACGTTTTCTTTAAAATTCGAGATCTTTATCACAAGTGAAAATGTTTCACCTTTGTATAAAATTGGGATCTAAGTTTTTATTCTGCTTTGAACTCACAGTATTTCTATAAACTGTTCGGAAAGTTGAGTAGAGTAATTCCAGATTCATATCGAAATGTGGCGAGAAGAGGGAGCAGAACCTGATTACGGCCTAAACAAATTCACATTAGTATTTCCGAAAAATATGTTTTGCCTTATTTAATCTCAAAATTCAGCAATTAAATAAGGTTTAATGCTGAAAAATACTTTTAGAAAAAAGTGGTGTAAATTTGTATAGGCGATAATCAGGTCCGAAGGAACACTAAATTTTTCACTCTTTTTGAAGGAAAAGACATCAATTCTGCATTTAAGATTTGCCATATTTTCAAAATCTCAAAAACAATACGCACAAACTTAATTTGCCGCTTACCCCCCCCCCCCATCCAACCATCAAAATTTTGTCACCGTGGACCGATGTGGAATATTCGTAAGTCCGGTTCTTATTATTGTTTTGTAATCTGTATCAATGACCATGTTTAGTTTCTCCAAAACAAAACAAAACTTCAAAATTTTCGTTTTCTTGTTTCTTTTTTTTTTTTTTTTTTTTTTTTTTTGTAAAATGGTCGGTGATTTTCTTCAAATCGTCAAAATTTTTTAAAAATCTTAAATTAACTAAATAGGTGAGGCTGTTACATCGTAAATATAGGTTTCTCAGCAGTGATTTATTTGTCTTACATTATTTCCGTACAGTAATCACCATGATAAATTTCTAATGCATTTTCAAGATAAATGTACCAGGAAGTTTGTTTGAGAATGTTGGTTGCCAATAAAGTGACCAATGACAGCCCTATAAATAATTTTTGATTAGTTTAGTGAAAAGAAATATGCAAATATTTTTACAAGTTTTTATTTTGCTCTTTCTAATTTTGCGCCCTTAGGATTCGGGCGCCTGGAGCAGTTTGCTCCAACTGCTCCACGGTAGCTACGCCCCTGTTTTCCAAGAATGTAAAAATCAAAAAATTAAGTGACTAATTACTAGCTTAGAGTTGGATGATTCGATGCCAAGTCAATTTCTTCTAAAATGCGAACTCTTAGTGGAACTGAATTTTCTGATGAAGTACTTAACTTGTGGTTGAAGGAGATGCCATACTCAGACAGAAATCTACTTCTTGAAAGCAAAGAGACTGTTGAAAAATAAGCCACAATGATTTTTTAAATTATTGAAATGATCTTAAGAATGTTAGATCTAGCTTCTGTGCAACATACGCCTAGTGGGGAATAGTTACTAGCAACCAATTCAACCCTGAAACAAGTGGCTACCTTGAGTGAGTAGAGGAACTGGTTAGCAATAGGGCAACAATCGAAAAAGAAGCAGGAGCCGTAACCGATCAAGGAAGAGGTGTGATAATAAGGGGAAGTTTTCTTTTACCATTTCATGTTTTGTAGAAAGTGCAGACCAGAAAATATAAACAACCATGTAGTTGGAAGAGTCCAAAAGACCTGTTGTCTCAATAGAATTTTCGGTTAGTCCTGCTGCAAAAGAATTGAATAACCGCAACCATAATTTATTTGCCAAATACAAAAAATACAGGTTGTCAATGCCTGATTGATAGTAGTGCTGGTGTATCATTAATGCCAGCAAGATTAAAATTGGAAAAACATTACTCTTATGTGTTGTATGCTGCAGTAAAGAGATTCACACTTTTGGTGCGAAAACTGTCACTTTGGATTTCGGACTAACACGTTCCTTTCGATGGCCTTTCATTGTAGCCAAGGTAAGGAAAGGCATTATTGGTGCTGATTTTTTAAGTAAATTTCCTTTGTTGATTGATATTTATAAACAAAAATTGATTGATTGTGTTACTCAGTTGCATATTAAAAGTGAAATAAGGACTGTATCTGTTAATTGTATTAGCACATTTGATCACACATCTCAATTTTATGATTTATTAAGGTTATTTCCTGATATTACAAAGCCTAATTTTTTAGTACTATTTCTGTTAGTATAATGTTAAGCACTATATTGTCACTAAGAGACAGCCAGTGCATTCCAGAGCACAATTATTAGATCTGTAAAATTAGCCTTAAGCTAAGCAGAAATTTCAGTTTATGTTGGAAAATAGCACTATGCAGTCATTAAAATCTCAATGGAAAACTACCTAGCATTTAATTAAAAAAAAAAAGATGGTACTTAAAGGCCTTATGGGTACAACCGACGATTGAGTGAACAGACTATATCCTAAGCTATCCAATTCCTAGAATTGAAGACTTTCATTCTTATTTTAAAGAATAAAACTATATATTCCAAAGATGGATCTGGTTAAAGCATAAGTATCATGCACCTATTGCTGAGGAGAACAAACACAAAACAGCCATTATTACCCTATTTGGAGTGTTTGAGTTATTTTATGAGTTTTGGACTGTGTAACGCAACATCTACATTTCAGCGTTTCACAAATGATGTGTTTCGCGGCTTAGGTTTTCTGTTCCAGTATTTGGATGATGTGTTGGTTGCTTTTTCTTCAGAGGAAGAGCATAAAGATGACTTAAAGTTACTTTTTGAGAGATTGAATGCGTATGGTCTTAGATTTTAAAGTCCATGTTATCTTGAATTATAAACTGCCAATAACTTTGCTTAATTTGCGTACCTTCCTTTAAATGCTGAATTTTTATAGAAGATACTAGAAAGATGCCGCACAAACGTAGGCATTGCTTCATGAATTATAGAGGTGTGCAGAAAAGAGAGATCGAAGAACAGTTCCTTGGACTGGTGAAGATGTACACAAATTTAAGAAGAGTAACAGATTTGACTAATGCTGCACGTTTATGTTTTCCAAAACCTAGGCTATCATTGTCTTTGTGCACGGATGATGGATGTTTCAGATTGTGCTATAAACTCAGTTCTATAACAATATGAATATAGTGGCTGGAAGCCAATAGCATTTTATTAAAAAAAATAAATGATACACAGAAGACTTACAGTGCATATGATAGTGAATTATTAGGCATTTATCTTAAGCACTTCAAGTACATGTTTGAAGGTAGAGAATTTTATATTTTGACAGATAAAAACAAGCATTGATATTTGCTTTTAAACAAAAAGAAATGATAAAGCTTCCTCAAGACCAGCTGCGCCAACTTCATTTAACAATTTACAGCAGACATCCAGCAAATCTTTTGGAATGATAATATCGTTGCTGATACTTTGTCCAGAATTTGAAGATGTCTCTGATATTGATTATAAGCAAATAGGTCAGGAACAGAGTACTGCTGCAGATTTCCTGCTTTAGTGTTCAGCTAATGCTTTAAAACTTAAACCTTATCCTCCTCTCGGAAAAAATTATGGTGTAATATTTCGTAAGTTAAAATTCGCTATGTATTCCCATTAGCTTCGAAGAAAAGTTTTTAGTCAGTTTCATGGCTTGTCACATCCAGGCATAAGAACTACCGTTAGTCAGGTTACTGCCAGGTTTATTTGGCCAGGAAATAATAAGCCAATTCTAGATTAGTCTCAAACATGTGTAAATTATCAAAAAGCTAAAGGAATTAGGCATACAAAGTCTAAACTTTCGGAATATCAAGAACCAGATGAGAGGTTCAGTGATGTGCATATTTATGTAATTAGACCTTTGCTACCAACTAATGTTAATGTGTATTGATTGGCTTGCACTGATAGATTTACTTGTAGGGTGGAGGTCATACCTTTGCCAGATATTATTGCAGAAACAATGAATAAGGCTTTTTATGAACGCTGAGTTTGTAGAATTGGTGCTCTAAGCAGTGTTATTGTTGTTCATAGAAGACAATTTGAATTGCACTTTTAAAATTTAGCAGTAGTTTGTGGCACTAAAATTCTTCGCGCGACACCATACCCTTCAGAGTGTAATGATATGTTGGAAAAGTTTCATCGGATTTTAAAAACTGCCATAAAATCACATAACAATATTAAATGGACTGAAGTTATTACCAATTGCATTTTTAAGAGTTATATTTGCAATAAGGTGTGATACAAATTACTCCATAGCAGAAATGGTTTATAGAACAAGCATCGGAATTTTTAGGGAAATTTTTTGATGAACCAAACTCAAAAATGGAACGTGATACGTTTGTGATCACTCCACAAAGTTATATGGATAGGTTGAGGCCAATTAAATCTAAAGCTTCAGACTGAAGTGATATTTGTTAAAGGGATCTGAAACAATGTTTCCGTGTGTTTGTGAGGTTTGACAGAATCAAAAAACCTTTACAACCTGCATACGAAGAACCTTTCCCAGTGGTAGAGAAGTGTGAGAAATATTTTTCAGTGTTAATAAAAAAAAAAGAAAACTAAATATTGCTAGACTTAGAGAAGACTTTAGTATTTGACATACTTAAGCCAGCATACCTTTTAGGAACAATTTATGATAACGGCAACTTTCCTGAAATATTATTTGATGATGTTATACCTAAAAAGAATTTATATTTGGATGTACAAAGCCCTCAGATTGTGCCTGTTGATAAAAAGTAGATTACGGTTCTCAGTGTAGAAGAGGAGTGAAAATGTCTGTAATATTTCAGGACTTATTTTTGTTAAATATTTGACTTTAACATTAGTCGTTCTCAAATTAAAGTTTGTTATTAATTGCTGCGAAGTTTGAATCTACTTTGTACGTTTTACATTTTTAGTTTTGAAAATGTGTCGAATAACTTTTTGTTTATTATAGGGTATGAATGTTATACTATTGGGTGAGTGCAAAAGTTCTACTCGCTTTCAGCATATGTAAATGTCAAGTGAAATACTGACGTTTCGAGGACAGGGAAATGGATACTAACACGTGGAGCAGTAGAGAATGTATAGGCGCAACGTTTGTCAGAAGAACTCTTGCGGAACGGGAAACAACATAGCAAGCAAGCAAGACCACATCAGACATTGTTTACGGTACGAGTATGATAAAGCCGTTACAGCAGCCGGAGCTTGCTGCAGCATTTGTCATGTGTATGGGGACGATGCCGTGGATGATAGCACCTGCTGCCGCTGGTTTAGGAAATTCCGGGATGGATACAGGAGCTGTAAAGATCATGCCTGTTTGGACGCCCATCGGTGGATTCTTACGAGGATATGGACATAACCATAGCAAGTTCCCTACATCCAACAGTCGGAGAATTAGCGGAAACGTTCTAGGTACATAGAACAACAGTCAAAAGACGGATGCATGCGCTTGGCTTCATCACCAAATTCGATCAGTGGGTACCACACCATCTTACAGTAAGGCAACGAAAAGAGAGGATCCGCACCTGTGTTTCTTTGCTGTCCTGTAACAGTAGAGAACCATTTTTGAACCAAATTGTAACAAATGATGAAAAGTGGGTACTGTACCTTAAGGTGAAGCGTCAAAGAATTACGTGCGGATGTTTCAGAGGGTACTCCATCGACTTAAACCGGAGGTCTCCATTCCAAAAATGTTTTGCTCAGAGTATGGTTTAATTCCAGAGGAATAACCGACTTGGAGGTCCTCGCACGAAACCAAATGATCAAGGCAGACCTCTACTGCCAACAATTGGAAACATTGTGATCAAAATTCGCGTCTAAGCAGCCAGGATTCATCAATCGCCGAAGGGTTCTCTTTCAACACGATAAAGCCAGCCATCATGTTGCTTTAGGGACTCAGCAAAAAATACTGGGCCTTAATTGGGAACTTTTATCTCAGCCGGTGTATAGTTCCAACCTTGTACTTCCAATTTAACACCTTTTTTGATCGTTACAAAACGCCTTTGCTCACCGAACCTTCAATGATGTGGAGACTGTAAAATCGGTGTTACAAGAGTATTTTCCCTGTAAAACAAATGAGTTTTATCCACGTGGGATTAACTTGCTGCCAGAAAGATGGTAAGAGATCATACATAATGATGGTGCATTCGTGAATTCATAAGTGCTTAACTTTTTCTGTTATCCGCCTTTCTGTTTTCGCTAAAAAACGGGTAGAACTTTTGCACTCACCCAATAGATACTTTTATTTCAGAACATAAGTTAACCTACTTGAAGCAGGATGGTTTATTGCCTTTGATTTGTATATATCTTAGAGTTTATTTATTTTTTTTATTAAGATTAAGACAGTTTAATTTTTAACTTGTTTCTGCGTGATATATATTGTTAACTCTTTTTTAAAGAAATTTCTGGTTCAAATCGACATATATATGTTTGGTAGCAGTCAAATTGACTGCTATGGTGCTTCTAATGTTAAGAATTCCTGACAGGGGCGTAAATCCTGGGGGGGTACAGGGGGGTGCAACACCCCCCTACGAAAAAATCAGTCGGAAAATTTCCCGTTCGATCGAAAAAAGTACGTTTAGTCGGAAAATATGGTATTAACCTATAAAAACTTATAAATTGGAAAAATGAAAAAATCAGTCGGAAAAATTCCCGTTCGATCGGAAAAAAGTAAGTTTAGTCGAAAAAAAATGGCATTAACGTATAAAAACTTATGAATTGAGAAATATTTTTGTAGTTTTTAATTAGTAAATAAGAAAAACAAGTTAGAGCGAAGAAAACCTATAAAATTTTATTCTTAGTCGGATTTTTCCCCTTGTAGTTTTTAATTAAAAAAAAACAATTTAGAACGAAGAAAACCTATATAAATTTATACTTAGTCGGAAATATTACGGATTTTATTTTTGTGATTAAAACTATTCAGAAAAACTTTGACTTGTCAAATATTGTGAACTCGAAAACATCGATATGAAGAAACAAAATATTTATATACATATTCCAGCAATGTTAATATTATTTGTAACCTTGCTATTTTGATCGAAAACTTTGATATTCCGAACTTTTTTCCGTTCCCTTTGACTTCGAAATATCGAGATCCAGCTGTATTTATTTATAGTCGGAAAGTTTTTAGTTTAGTCTGGAAATTTTAAGACATACTGATTGAAGTGAAGAAACTTCTATTTTTTTTTTTTTTTTTTTTTTTTTTTTTTATCTAACTTTAAATTTAGTTAGAAACGTGTATCACCGAATTTAGGTGATATCCGATGAAAATTCAAAACTGAATAGCAAATATTTAGTACTTTACCCTATCAAAATCTGGATATTTTCCACTCTACACGAATTTTACCTTTAATCGAAAATAATTATGGTTTTATTTTTTCTACTAATTTTGTGTTTTCTTTTTATTTTATTTAAAAAAGATGTTAATTTTTTTTTAAACTTTTTTACGTAATTTTAGATTGATTTAAAAATGTGTTTCAAGAAATTTATATTATACCGGATGAAATTGAAAACACCCAAATACCAACAAATTTAATTAGGAATTTACCAACAAATTTAATTAGAAATAAGAAAAGGGCTATATTTCACTTTCATACTAAATGGAAAATATTTTACTAAAATGCTGGTGCCAATTTGGCGTTTGGGAATTAAAATTAAGTGTTTTCATAAACATACCACCACCCCTGAAATGGTTAAAAAAAATCTAATAACTCTATCATTTTGATAAGTAAAATCGGGTAGATTTAACGTTTTTTTCAATTTGCCCTTCGTAAATTATAGAAACATTTTTCCTTTCATGCCATTTAAACTTTTTCCCTTCTACATGACGAGCAAAGCGAATTAACCATCTATCATCGCACTGATTTTCTATGTAACCTACATAATGTCTATGAATAGTCTCTTTGTTCTTCCTTACCAATTTCAGTAGCTCTTACTGTAAAACAATAATGAGTATTAAAGTCCTATATTAGTTTGCAAACTTAAAAAAACTATTAAATTTCAAATATACAAGTATATCATTTCTCCCCAGTACTAATATATCATTTCTCCCTATTATGCCTTGTTGGATTTTCAATCACTTTGTACAAATGCAGTTGCAAAATGGTAATCTACTTTCTAGTAAATCTAATCCTAACAATGTCCTTTATAAATTAAAAAAGTTACAAGATATTATCTTCACAATAAAAAGAGTTATGAAAGAAAATCAGTCAGTGAAAAAATTTACATTGACATTCCAAAAACCTTCAAAATTAAAAGGAAAGAAAAGTTGTCAGTTCTTCACTGATTAGTCCAGCTAATGATGGCTTCAGCAAATAAAAGATGCCTTCACATGCGTTAGAATGGCTGTTAATGCCATTTGTTGAGAAAAATTGTCAATGTATCAACCATCCCTATGTATCAAACCTCCCTTACCTCCCCTACTAAGAAATGGATGTAAGTTTTGTTCATTCGAAAATTTTCAATCTTTTAAATTTTGACTTTTTTTATGTTGTAGACGTACATCGTATGCTGGTAACAGGATGCCTTATGCTTAATTCAGAATTTGAATTTCTATCCGGAGTGGAGTCTATGTGAATAAATATGCCATACACAGAAAAAATAGAATGCATTAAGCCCTTTATTGGTAAAAAAACGGGCATCGCTTTTTTTCGCCCCAGCTTTTCAATCATCCAGTTTCATCAAATTTTGTACATTTAGAAACAAGATATATCGCTATCAAACAAAGCAGTTTGGAGTTCCAAACCTCAATTTTCTACACATATTAATCATAGTACTTCACCACTAATTTTTAGAGACATACATTAATAATCCAAAAGGAATCATAATCAGCGCTTTAAAACCTATTTGACTATCTCGATACACTCAGTCATAATTATCTTGAGACTTTCATCTATCATCTATAAAGTTTAATATTTTCGTAAGATATTTACGATATCCTTTCTTCGTTTTTATCATATATGCTAAACTTTTGGACATGAGTGTATATATATATATATATATATACTAATTAGTCGGCATTTTGTTGGCAATAGTACTCGGAAATTTTTCTTCTTGGAGTCGGAAATTTATGAGTCTACACCCCCCTACGCGACCAGGGTGGTTTACGCCCCTGATTCCTGATCTATAAGTTAGTCAAGCCGATACAATAATTGAATGGATTTCTGGAAGAATGGCCTATGTTACAAATTTTAGGAAGTTCTTTTTTTTTTTTTTTTTTTTGTTAGAATAGGGCCATGTGTGGAATGATTAGTGATTACCCAGAGTTAAAATTATCAATTTCATAATATACAATTTGTTTAGTTTAAATAAAAAATGTAAAACTATGAACTACAAATAATATTATTACTCTCCTTGTTCGCCTAAAAAGTTTTTTTTTTATTTTTAACTCGTCAATGCTCAGCAAGAGGACAAAAATGAAGGGTGATTAAGATAGGAAGAAGTGCCTATGTTGCACTAGGTGCTCGAGACATTGCTAATCAGTGGCATTGATAATTTTCTCATTTTTTGAAATTTTAAAT
Source organism: Maratus speciosus (assembly GCA_963932465.1). Taxonomy (NCBI): domain Eukaryota; kingdom Metazoa; phylum Arthropoda; class Arachnida; order Araneae; family Salticidae; genus Maratus; species Maratus speciosus. Next base: position 87,428,301 of record OZ010786.1, on the reverse strand, counting down.
TTGTAACACAGAGCTTTGTTCCAGACAACCATTCAAATGTTATCAGTTCTATTTTAGCCATTAATCCTGCTCGAGTTAACATCGAATGGACATGCAATTTGCTTCGCATGAATACGAACACGTATTTAATTAACTTTAAAATTTATGTTACAGTGCGTTTGATACATATGTTATAAGTAAAAAAAAAAAAAAAAAAAAAAAAAAAAAAAAAAAAAACTTGCGTGTTGCAGAGACGGATGCAACTATAAAAATAACTCAACTGACGCATTTGTCGCTTCTATCGTGACCATCTTCAGTGACTGTTCATGTATTAAAAAATGGTCTAAAGATAATTATGAAATAACTGCATTAAGGTGGTTGCATCAGTTTCATTTTTTGCATAGATTAAGCGAAATGTGAGTTACCGTAAATATAAATAATTAAGTTATATCTACACATTATTATGCATCTTACACATGCAAATCTTATGTTTGTAAACTATATGGCATTTATTTGTACAACCTTTAACATTGGTAAGCCAGTATTAAAACTATTTCTTTGACACATTTTGATAATTATTTTCTAGGTAGCGGAAAACTAATCTTGAGAACATTTCTGAGACAAGTTGCAATTAAAAAATATATATTTTAAAATATCTAATATGCATGTTAGCATGGTTTCAAGGATTAGATAGTTTAGACGTTACATTATACTGATAAAAATAAGAAATAATTTTCAGAAATTGACGGTCAACATTTAAAGAGACTTTGGACCTCTTAAAATTTCGAAAAGAGAAAAAAATTGACTATTTTTGGCATTTTATATCTTAAAAAGCATTCATTGTAAAAACACATTTTTTAAAGACAGCCATAGATATATGTTTCTCCTTTCATCTAATATTTCTTTTACACTGGCCTCCAAAAGTTAAGGTACAAGGACTGGATGCTTTCGATTGCACACGTTTTGTCGAATATCTACAAAAATTATTGGTGAATTGTTCTTGAACTTCTGGGATGAAAAGAACATGTTTGATTTTATATTTATCGGTGAAGATTTAGTCGGGGGTACAATTAGGGGGCTAATAATAAATTTAATAATAAAATAATATTTGCGATCACCTATGTAACAGAAAATGCTGGAAATGGCTTGTCACTGTGTTAAATGACTATTTGGGTCTTGTTTAACATTTGTGTGCATTTGTGTATTCATAGCACTCATATTTGTGAAGATGTTAACGTTTTTGTGAAAAATTCAAAAGGTTTTTTGTTTATAGCATACAGAGTTTTCAATCAAATTTAACGCAACTTTCCAAAAACCTGACAAAGAGTAGTAGAAACATTATACTGCAATTAAAACATGAATATATTGAATATTTGATGAGATATGGGCATTTTTATGAGATAATTTTAAACTGCGCGTGCGCGGAAGATTTCAAAATTTTTATTTCATCATTTGGTAGTAAGCTATTTAGGTCAACTTATATAAAAAGTCCAGTCAAATATCGCGAAAATTCACAAAGATAGGGTCGATATAGTGAGTTGCTTCCTAAAAATAGCTTTATTATAAGGGATTTTCCACAACTTTTCAATCAGCTTGCTATATCTTTCTATGTTTTCACAATATTTGATTAAACTTTTTTTTTGAAGTTGCCCCAAAATACTGACTACCAAATTATGAAATAAAAATTTTGAAATCTTCCGCGCATGCGCAGTTAAAAATTATCTCATAAAAATGCCCATATCTCATCAAATATTCAATATATTCATGTTTTAATTGCAGTATAATGTTTCTACTACTCTTTGTCAGGTTTTTGGAAAGTTGTGTTAAATTTGGTTGAAAACTCTGTATGCGATAAACAAAAACCTTTTGAATTTTTCACAAAAACATTAACATCTTCACGAATATGAGTGCTATGCTTACACAAATGCATACAAATGTTGAACAGGACCCAAATAGTTATTTACCACAGTGACAAACCATTTCGAACCTTTCCTGTTACATAGGGGATCGCAAATATTATTTTATTATTAAATTTATTATTAGCCCCCTAATTGTACCCCCCCCCCCCGACTAAATGTTCACCGGGAAATATAAAATCAAACATGTTCTTTTCATCCCAGAAGTTCAAGAACAATTCGCCAATAATTTTTGTAGATATTCGACAAAACGTGTGCAACCGAAAGCATCTAGTCCTTGTACCTTAACTTTTGGAGGCCAGTGTAGATCATAATGCTGGATATTAGCTTTTAAACTTTAGACATTTGTCGAGCAGAAAAGGGCTGCGGTATGATTATAAAAGAATTTCTGCATGTAAAACAAAATGTTTGGTATCTAATTGAATCTTATGCTTAACCTGAAAATATTGTTCATTTACAGCATTTTTATGCTTTAAAAATCTGTATCTTGCTTATAATTCTTAACATTTTAGCAATATAACACCGAGAAAGATGAAAATTTAGGTTCACTTTATAGAGCGTAACTATACTCTATATATCCTGCAATTTTCATGAAAAAATATTGAAAATGTTTTTAACTATCTTGCGCTTAATGCCTCAACCTCACATTTTGAGAAAAATAAGTTTAAAGTTCTCTCTTTGAAAATATTCCTTGAGTAAAAATAAGAATTTTGAGGCGGTTTATTTTAAAGTGTTCAGAAAAATTACTTTCAGCATTTTTTATTAAGTTATTTTAAATTTTAAGAGTTCTAAGTCACCTTAAAGCTTCATTTTCAATGTATTAACAAAGTATTAGTAAAGGCCGCTTCACTAAGGGGGTCTTAATGTCAAATTTTAATCTCTATAGATTTAGTTAAGCTCTATAGCAATATCTATTCCGGCTCTACCACAGTATGACAGCTACATTTTTTTAAAAGATATATATATATATATATATATATTCTATTCCAAAATTAATGATAAATTACTGCATGAATGGCGCTATAGCAGCACATATCAAATGCAATAAAGCATATTATATCATTTCAAAATGCTAAAACAACATAACTTCAAAAGGAAGGTGTATATCTGTAAAAATTTTTTAAACAGTAAAATATTTATAAAAACAAAAACAAGAAAGACAGGTAAAAAAACAAAAACAGTCTGTTCTTCATCAGTGGGAGGACAGACAGAAAACTAACTCCACCCCCCACTTTTTAAAATTTGCAGGTTTCTGAACACATGTTCACCCCGCATTCAATACTGAAAACCATTGTCATTTTATTAATCTAATTACATAAAAAACTAAAACAACTCAAATTAAAAACTAACAAACATAATATTAACCATACAAAAACAAAAAACTTTAATAAAAAGGTCTTTTAGAGGAATGCTTAAATTATCATTAAACTGAAAACAAAAAGAATATATAAGAAAATAGCATGAATGCAGAATAAACATGTGCCCCCCCAAACCCGCAAAATGAAATTTCTCAAAACATGAATACCTGTATAATGTTTTCTACCCGTCAACTATAAACAAATAAATTTTTTCTTCCAAATCCATTATCAAAAGCCAGAAATTCCAGGTCTGCAACATTCTTTCGTTTCAATTCATCGATAGACACCCGTTCTTTTATCAAGACTTTAGGATGCCCATTTCATACAGAAAGATCCAGAAGGCTGCTATCACATGTTCACGCCGACAGTCCACATCGTTGCCATTCACTTTTAAGAACTGTCTTTAAATAATATTTCAAAAACTTAATAGGGTAATTGTTATTGTAAAATAAATTAGCCAATAACTTAAAAATCTGTTTATAAAAATTACTGTCTCTGCCACAAATTTTATTGAACCGTATCAATTGATTAATAATTATATTTATGTAAATTTTTTTATGCAAATTTGAAAGCCAATGCGGCATGCTTCTAGTAAAAAAATTAAAACTATTTCTTTTATCGTACAAATCCAAAATCAAATTATTATCACTAATTTTGAATAAAATATCTAAAAATTCTGCATTATAATCATCACTGTTTGCTCTGTTCAATTTTAAACAATTTGGATATATAATATCATATTCATTAGAAAAATCAAAATTAAAAATCAAAATATCATCAATATACCTAAAGACCTTTAAAGACTTATTATATTTCATAGTATATTTGAATTCATAATAAAATAAAAATAAATTTGCTGCTGTACTAGAATAGTTTGTTCCCATCCCTATACCACATATTTGATTAAAGGTATTATTGTTAAAAGTTACATAATTATTATAAAAACAGAAATGACATAAACTTGAAAATAAATCTCTATTTATATTTAATTCATCATTTATACAAAAAACATCAAAAATATTCATTAAAACTTCATAAAGTGAATCAATAGGTATATTGGTGAACAGATTTTCAAAATCGAATACCTGCATTGTCAGAGGAGTCAAAGGCAATTTGCTCAAAATTTCAACACTATTGTCAATTGACCAGAAATAACTATACTTCTTAAATTTATGCTTTAAAAAATCATAAATCTTTTTTAATAAATTCTGTAAACCAATATTAAAATTTTTGTTAATGCTTCTAGAAGTACTACAAATAAATCTAAATTTAATCGGATCTTTATGAAATTTAGGCGTTAAGAAAATAAATGGCAAACAGTGGTGATTAGAAACATCAAAATTATAAGAAAACATACTTTTAACTTTCTTCTTATATGCAAAAAATTTTTTAACTACAGGATTTTTGTCAATATTAATTTTTGAATAAAAATTTTCATTACCTAATTCACTCTCTATTTTATCAACATAAAACTTTTTTCATACTATTGCATAATTATTAGCTGCTTTGTCCACAGGGACTATAACAAAATTATTTTGTAAACTTTCAATAAATTTTATATCTTCATCTTTAAAACTTTGATATTCATATTCATCAGAATTTAAATAATCTTTTAAAAAATTATTGAAATGCCCCAAAATTTGAGACTTCCATTCAAAAAATGCCTCCAAAGGCATACTAAATTTATAACTATATTTCTTTATAAAATTATTGACATTATCCTTAAAAATTTTTACTACCTTATTACTATTAATTTTACTATTGATTCTAAACTTTGTACCAAAATTCATTAGATATTTTACATTTTTATTCTTGATTATATCAAGATTACCTGTAATTATATGTCCATGATAATTATCTATAAAATCTTTAAATTCCATATTATTACAACGACAAGTTAAAACTGTATTAACATTTAAAAAAGCTATTTGTCTGTAATTGAAAATCTTATTACTTAATGGTTTATGATAATTATATGCAACTGAAATGATACATTCTTTAAGAGGAAAAAGGTCGTAAATCTGTTTGCATATTGCATTTAAATTCAAATTATCAAAAGATTTTTGTTGAAATTTTATATTAAAATAAATAACTTCTTTATTAACTTTCTCTCTATTCATTAACTTAAAATTAATTAAATCATATAATAAATCTTTAAACTGTAAATTTTTAAATTTAAAAACATCCAAACATTTTTTGATTTTCTTAAGCACATTTATCTTTAATTTAAAAACCTCCATTTTAATATTTTTAACACTATAATTTTTATCAAAAACAAATTCCATATCCTTAATCCATATATTAGGAATTATATAATTAGTACTTTTATTATATTTACGAGAACATATAATCTCGTAAATATAATAAAAGTACTAATTATATAATTCCTAATATATGGATTAAGGATATGGAATTTGTTTTTGATAAAAATTATAGTGTTAAAAATATTAAAATGGAGGTTTTTAAATTAAAGATAAATGTGCTTAAGAAAATCAAAAAATGTTTGGATGTTTTTAAATTTAAAAATTTACAGTTTAAAGATTTATTATATGATTTAATTAATTTTAAGTTAATGAATAGAGAGAAAGTTAATAAAGAAGTTATTTATTTTAATATAAAATTTCAACAAAAATCTTTTGATAATTTGAATTTAAATGCAATATGCAAACAGATTTACGACCTTTTTCCTCTTAAAGAATGTATCATTTCAGTTGCATATAATTATCATAAACCATTAAGTAATAAGATTTTCAATTACAGACAAATAGCTTTTTTAAATGTTAATACAGTTTTAACTTGTTGTTGTAATAATATGGAATTTAAAGATTTTATAGATAATTATCATGGACATATAATTACAGGTAATCTTGATATAATCAAGAATAAAAATGTAAAATATCTAATGAATTTTGGTACAAAGTTTAGAATCAATAGTAAAATTAATAGTAATAAGGTAGTAAAAATTTTTAAGGATAATGTCAATAATTTTATAAAGAAATATAGTTATAAATTTAGTATGCCTTTGGAGGCATTTTTTGAATGGAAGTCTCAAATTTTGGGGCATTTCAATAATTTTTTAAAAGATTATTTAAATTCTGATGAATATGAATATCAAAGTTTTAAAGATGAAGTTATAAAATTTATTGAAAGTTTACAAAATAATTTTGTTATAGTCCCTGTGGACAAAGCAGCTAATAATTATGCAATAGTATGAAAAAAGTTTTATGTTGATAAAATAGAGAGTGAATTAGGTAATGAAAATTTTTATTCAAAAATTAATATTGACAAAAATCCTGTAGTTAAAAAATTTTTTGCATATAAGAAGAAAGTTAAAAGTATGTTTTCTTATAATTTTGATGTTTCTAATCACCACTGTTTGCCATTTATTTTCTTAACGCCTAAATTTCATAAAGATCCGATTAAATTTAGATTTATTTGTAGTACTTCTAGAAGCATTAACAAAAATTTTAATATTGGTTTACAGAATTTATTAAAAAAGATTTATGATTTTTTAAAGCATAAATTTAAGAAGTATAGTTATTTCTGGTCAATTGACAATAGTGTTGAAATTTTGAGCAAATTGCCTTTGACTCCTCTGACAATGCAGGTATTCGATTTTGAAAATCTGTTCACCAATATACCTATTGATTCACTTTATGAAGTTTTAATGAATATTTTTGATGTTTTTTGTATAAATGATGAATTAAATATAAATAGAGATTTATTTTCAAGTTTATGTCATTTCTGTTTTTATAATAATTATGTAACTTTTAACAATAATACCTTTAATCAAATATGTGGTATAGGGATGGGAACAAACTATTCTAGTACAGCAGCAAATTTATTTTTATTTTATTATGAATTCAAATATACTATGAAATATAATAAGTCTTTAAAGGTCTTTAGGTATATTGATGATATTTTGATTTTTAATTTTGATTTTTCTAATGAATATGATATTATATATCCAAATTGTTTAAAATTGAACAGAGCAAACAGTGATGATTATAATGCAGAATTTTTAGATATTTTATTCAAAATTAGTGATAATAATTTGATTTTGGATTTGTACGATAAAAGAAATAGTTTTAATTTTTTTACTAGAAGCATGCCGCATTGGTTTTCAAATTTGCATAAAAAAATTTACATAAATATAATTATTAATCAATTGATACGGTTCAATAAAATTTGTGGCAGAGACAGTAATTTTTATAAACAGATTTTTAAGTTATTGGCTAATTTATTTTACAATAACAATTACCCTATTAAGTTTTTGAAATATTATTTAAAGACAGTTCTTAAAAGTGAATGGCAACGATGTGGACTGTCGGCGTGAACATGTGATAGCAGCCTTCTGGATCTTTCTGTATGAAATGGGCATCCTAAAGTCTTGATAAAAGAACGGGTGTCTATCGATGAATTGAAACGAAAGAATGTTGCAGACCTGGAATTTCTGGCTTTTGATAATGGATTTGGAAGAAAAAATTTATTTGTTTATAGTTGACGGGTAGAAAACATTATACAGGTATTCATGTTTTGAGAAATTTCATTTTGCGGGTTTGGGGGGGCGCATGTTTATTCTGCATTCATGCTATTTTCTTATATATTCTTTTTGTTTTCAGTTTAATGATAATTTAAGCATTCCTCTAAAAGACCTTTTTATTAAAGTTTTTTGTTTTTGTATGGTTAATATTATGTTTGTTAGTTTTTAATTTGAGTTGTTTTAGTTTTTTATGTAATTAGATTAATAAAATGACAATGGTTTTCAGTATTGAATGCGGGGTGAACATGTGTTCAGAAACCTGCAAATTTTAAAAAGTGGGGGGTGGAGTTAGTTTTCTGTCTGTCCTCCCACTGATGAAGAACAGACTGTTTTTGTTTTTTTACCTGTCTTTCTTGTTTTTGTTTTTATAAATATTTTACTGTTTAAAAAATTTTTACAGATATACACCTTCCTTTTGAAGTTATGTTGTTTTAGCATTTTGAAATGATATAATATATATATATATATATATTCAGCTAGAAAATGAAACATTACAAAATACTTTGCATCATCACATAAAAAAATAAATCCTATGTAGCGAGTGTAACTAACAGACATCCAGACTTTAAAATTCAATGGTTTTCAATAGTTCTTTAACTAAAATAAATCTATATTAATATGACAAAGAAGAAACGCTTGCTTGTAAGGGGTGTCTCTGGAACTACCCATGCAATTCAAAAAAGGTCCTTCTGCCCTGTATTGAAAGGAAAGGGTAATTTCTCTAGTCCTTGATTTTAAAAATTCAGTTAATTTTATTCAAAAAGTAGTATATATATATATATATATATATATATATATATATACATTTATCGATTTTTTACTAGCATTCTAAAACCATTTTTATGGGCTCAGATGGATTTTTTTATGTCAGCCTTTTACACAAATATTTAAATTTTGGCAGAATTCTACACTACGACAGATCCGATGCGCGTAAGATATATTTTTAATATTTTGGTGTTTCAGAAATGCTTGGAGCAAGAGCGGTCATCTGAAATTTAATTTTAAGAGCACCCTCGTTCACCAAAGACAAACTACGAAATTTTTTTATGGAAAAATTACGAAACACTCTCTAAACATAGCTTAGTATATTATAAAATCCCCAACAGCATACCTTATTATTAAAACTCACAAAAGTTTAAAGTATGACCTTTTTTTGACGTTCAAGCTGGTGCCACTCCTTCCGTAAAAGATTTTTAAATTTTAAAGTTCAGCTTTGCTTTTAATGACAGCCTTTTTGTATATTTATCATTATTATATTTATCATTTATAAATGTATATGTTACCTTGTAAAACTGCACTTGTTATGGACTTATGAATGCATTTATAAATGCACTTATTGTTACATTTCAATATTATTATTGTAAATAAAATTTCATAAAACGTAGCCTTTAGAGAAGTTGAACATTCGCAAGATTTTCCTAGTACTCAAACGAATGTCAATGGATTTCTGTACTTTACAATATATATAATTTTTTTTTAATGCGAGGGTTTTCTCGTTCAACCTGCGATAGGGCGGAAAATCAAAACAAACGTGAGTATCGAGCTATTTTATTTAATAAATATAATTTTTCAACATAATCACCATGAAGATATTTTTCATACCTCTGTGACAGCTTCTGTACCATCTTGAAAAATAAGTTGCGTGTCTTGTGCTAGGTTTCCATGCTACCTTAAAGCTCCACATTTATATAGAAATGCAGGAGCTTAGGAAAAGGAAGGGCTCAAAGGGCTCAAACCCTCCTCATTCAAATGAAGATAGCGTTTTTAAGTCACATGAGCTGTGACAAAGACTATAATTTTTAATCTTTAATTCTTGATAATTTATCTCTGGCAAATCAGCTCTGTGCGTAAAGGAGCACAATAAATATTCATTACATTTGTAACTAGTAAATCTGCAGATCAGAGATTTCAACATCCGCTCTAAAAGTAGAATTTAAATCTTAAACTCATTTTTTTTTATATTTAAAACTTTTAACCCACAATTTCATTTGTTTCATATTGGCATCACTGCTAGTAAGATTTCAAGTAGTTTCAGAGATTAAACTCTTCTGAATTGTAAAGCGAAATACCATTGCATGCGCAGATACTCTAAGACTGTTTTCTTTCTGCAAAAATTCTATAACATATGAGTGGGTGATCTCCCCTCCCTCCCCACTCAACCACCTGCTGCCTCATAATTTGAAAATCACAACTTTATAAATTTCTCAGCTTATAAATCTGCTATCTAAACAAATTAAAAGGTTCATTTCGTGATAATAGCATTCATAATTAGCTTGAATGATTAACTGAGGACTAAAAATGGAAAACGCTGAAAGTCCAAAAGAGCAGATTTTTGAAGAGAGCGAAAAAAAGAAAAACTCCTACACCTGGAACTTACAGCGTTTTCCTCTTCATTCCTTTTGGCTGTTAGTCAACACTTTAAAATGTAGGTACGAAGCTTCTTTTGGTTTAACGTTTAAACATTTAATATTATTATTTATACGCATTTGTTTTATTTGTTTTTTTTTTATATTTTTAAATTTGCTTTAAGATATCCCTTTGATGTAAACAACAAAAGCAAGAGCAGGTTGTGTAATGGCCACCAGCCGTCGCGCTGGCACTTTTCAGCTTTCGCCACTTTCTTCGTGTGGCACATTCAACCAGTGATATCTTTGAACTCTTTTTTTTTAAACTATTACTACTGGGATTGACACTTCAAGCATTCTCCTGTTTGTTAAGCTTGGCACTTAAGACATTTTTTCGTAAAAAAAAAAAAAAAAGATCTACGATTTTTTGGTATTTTCAGCGTTTTCTATTTTTAGTCCTCAATTATTAGCATAGATATTTCATTAATTATTTGTAATCCTAATTGTTCAATTTCTTTGAAAGTATTGGAGCCCCTCCAATACTTTTACTTACCCATCATAGTAAGTCTTGTAATCGTTTTAAGAACCGAAAAAAAAAATATAATTTTGACGGATTTACATGTTTCAGACACTGGAGGTTCCGAAAAACATATTTTTAGAAGAAAAAAAAATTTGCCGTCCGTCTGTCTCTCTGTGTGTGTATGTGTGTGTGTCTGTAAACAATCTATCTCCCGAAAACATTGAGATAGAGACTTGAATTTTGGTGTGTACTTAGTATGTAATAATAGGAAGAAGCCTATTGAATATCAGCAACCTCGATTATACGGAACTATTTTTTTCGGATATTAATGATGTGAATTATCACATTGCTAACAAAGCGTAAACCAACTTAGTGAAAAATGTCCAAGCCGGGAATCGAACCCGGGCCCCTGGAAATAGATCTCCAGTGCTCTACCACTAAACCACAAGGACGATGTCCAGCCTGGCATTTCTCACTTATATAAGTCGGTAAGGCTGCAACCGCAGCACAAGATGGAGAAGTCATCATGAGCACACATTCCTAGCGGCGTAACATGAGACGCAAACAAACCCAGCATCGGTGAATATACAATTTTTAATTAATTTTTCAACTACATTTCAGCAGTGAAACATTTAGCTACATTTCAATATATACAATTTTTAATTAATTTTTCAACTACATTTCAGCAGTGAAACATTTAGCTACATTTCACCGCTGAAATGTAGTTGAAAAATTAATTAAAAATTGTATTTTTTTCGGACTCTTGAAATATTCGTTCTGATAAAATGTATCCAACATTTTTCGAAATTGTTTATTTGAAGGAGTAAACATAAAAGACAATAAAAAAAAACATAAATTTTGCATAAAGAATGAAGTCGATCGGATAATTAGTTGCCGAGATATTTGTAATCCTATTTTTCACACTCTTGGATTTCTCATGACGCTGTATTTCATTCAAATTTTAGTTCAAAGATATATTTTAATTGAAAATGAGAAGCGTAATCCGACGCAGTAAACTGTTAGTTAATATGATTATAATTTTTGGAGTTATAAGGATGTTTCTTTTACGCAATTCGGTACTACTCGATTATCCCGTCGACCAAAAAACTATCGCCAAACTATAAGATTAAATGCCAATAATGGTTTATCGTAAATGTCACATTCACTTGACATTAAACACAACAACAGCACGTGTTTGTTGAGTCATCAAGTGATTTTTAATTCGACGTTTTATTTGCATTTTTATTAATCTTTTACTAATTTATTTGTTCTTTCGTTATTTAAAATGCCAATCTATATATCTGTTCCGTCACCAAATACCCACAAGTTTGTCGCCAATTCGGCAATATATCGCCAAAAGTGACGCTAACTTGGCGATATCTTTAATATTTCGCTAAATACCCATAGACTTCCATTGTAAACCAAAAGGGTTTACTTCCTTACAGAAAATCAACAAATTGAGACATTTGAATGCAACAAAAACTAATATCTATATTATAAAGGACAAACATATCTGTGCGTAACGCATACGTCATATTGCCAATGGCAACACTTTAAAATTTAAAATAAAATTTTGGTATTACAATTTTCTCTACTGCAAATTTTTAAACTTCTAAACATCGCACATTTTAAATTTTTACACCGTCGTATAAGGAGAAAAAAATGCTCTTTTAAATGCAATTTGTTTGAAAGCTGTATCTCAATTTATTTTTGAGATATTAATTTTTTTGTAGTTTTTAATACCATTTTTCCAATCGTGGCAACAAAAGTACCCCATTTCTATTGAAAGTCATTGAAACTAAACGGAAAATAGTCGAAAATAGGAGATTACTGCATCTTTTTGTTGCCATTTTCTCATAAAACCTGAAAAGAAAGTTGAAATTAAAATACGGCTATGTCAAGAATATTGTCTGTTATTCCGCGATAATGATGTCATATGCATACTTTTCTATAGACGAAGTTTAAGATTGGATTGTAAAAGTGGATTGCTTTAGCGGATGCAAATGACGTCATTTAATAAAATAGCGTGTATTTTAATTTTTAAAACTGAATTATGTTTCGTAGAAGTGCGTCATTTTCACAGCCCAGCTGCTTTCAAATTCTTCACAGGTGAAATGCTTCACTTTTGAAGATAATGTAATCGAAATCGCACACTGATAAAACGCAATGTTTTAAAAAATTTAGAGTGTCTTTATAAAAGAGAGGTGACATGCAAATAATAGCGATTTATATTACAGAAATTGATGATTCTCGCCTGGATGGATTTGCTTTGCCGAGTTAGACAAGCAAACAAATAACTCAAGGTTTAAAAAAATATCATGTTCCTGAAATTATTGTCCAAAATTCTCTCGAATAATAAAACTTTAATGCTATTCTTTAGGACATTCTACTATAATTTCATCAAAATAACATAATTTGCTTAATTTAATTTTTCACAATTTTATATTATAATTATATATATAATGGCGCAAACTGTATAACGCTTCCAGAGTGAACTCATCTGGATCTTGATAATCTTTCGTTAAAATCAGCCATTTTATTTCGGCCATGTTAGGCTGAAGCATTCCGATGCCGTATTATAAGTCGAACATTAATTAACTTAATTTAACTTAATTTAAACTTTAATTAGTCGAACCTGCCTTATTTAATCTACGTTGTATAACATATATCCTTCTTCAGTTTTTTAAAACCTTCAAAAACTATAAAATCATCATATATTTTAAAACGCACAGGTAAAATTTTAAGTAGACCCATTTCGGGACATCTGCACATGCATCAAGGCTGTTCAATTTAGAGCGTTTGCGAACGAGTTCTCGGTGGCTGAGCGGTCTAACACAGCAGTTTAAAGCGCAGATATTTTGTAGAGGATAGCAGGTTCGAACCCAGCGCCCGGCAAAATGATTTCTTTTTTTCGCGATAAGTTATTTCAATAATGACATATTTTATTAGAAGGAGAAGTTATATGATTTTTATTTTATTATTATTATTATTTGGATGCTTTATAATTAAACAAAATTTAACGCTGAACAATATTTAAAATAATAATAATAATAATTTTATATTTAAAATATTTAAGCTAAAATATTTTTAATGTAATTATCAATTAAATAAATTGAGCTGATCTACAATTTTTGTTATATCTTCTGACCATTATCAAGAATATATGTGTGTGTGCGTCAGAAAAAAAGTTTGCCTTTCTTTTCCTTAAAAAAAGAAAATGGAAAGAAAGAAAGATATCCATATAAGAACTATAAAATTACCTTGATATCCATTGTTTAATATTTTAAAAATGTATAAAAATGTAAAATAAAATTCAAATAATAAAAATTATATGCTGCACCAAGTTTCAAATTTGGGCTTTTAGAGAATGAGACTGATAAAAATAAATTTCATGGCAGCTTTTAACGGTCATGTAGTTAAAAAATCATAATCAATAAATAAAATTAAATACTGTTATTTTTTCAAAAACATGAGCCCATAGTAAATAAAAATAAATGCTGTACCCACTATTTTTAGTTTTACATTTCTGGTAAAAAAAAAAAGCATAATTGGTTGTAAATTATAAAGTTAAAATTCTGTGACTTCATTGAATAGGTTTGGCTGACTGCACCCTCTATCGCTTTAAAGAAATAGGAATCACTTATGCAATATAGAGATTTGTCACAATTCCAATAATTAATTTAAAAGCAATTCATTAAAAATTCAAGAATTTTTCTAATGAAACATTCAAGCTATTTACCGTCAAATCTTGACGGGTACCATCTAGTATATATATATATATATAGAAACACAAGTGTGTTTTTTAGTCATCTGCCCTGATCTTTCTGCTGAACCAATTTTACTAATATTTTTTTTCAACTGAAAGCTGTTCATTTGTAGATGTGATTGCACTATCTTTTTTTTTAATATCCATACTTTTATATTTTAATTTTAAAAGCATTTTATGAAATTTCTCCAAAATGATGAAAATTCGATAGCTTTCATTATTGCAGACAAGAAAGAATAAAAATGAGATATTTTTATCTTTATTCACGCCATTTTCTGATAAAAATTCAAAATTGTTTATAAAAATTGTTGTATAGGGTTTAGTGGCGCAAAATCCCATTAGGAGCATAATATTATATTAGGGGAATAATAACGGAAAATGACATACTGCTTTTGAAAACACGCATTTTTCTCATAAATTTTCTATATTGTTTTTCCTTCAGCATGTGTACTGATACTAAATTTCAGACACTAGGCGAAATGCTTATTTAAGAGAAATTGAAATCATATTTAAAAGAAAACGATCATTTTCTTAGATAAAACTAAAAATTTTAATACAAATTCGTCTAAAAAACATAAATTACGGAAATTTTTACTCTCCGGAATTGAGATTAGAATCTCAAGAAAGAGTGCGATTATTTAGATAAAAGATGTTGCTGACAATGGTGACTTCAAGTTTTGAGTTAAAATTATTTTAAAGTGATCAAACAAAATACATTTTTTTTTAAATGATGAATATGGATATGAGAAGTACGTATGCAAATTTTGAGAAGGTGAAAATTGCTGTTTTTCATTCCGGAATACCAAGCATAAGAGCTTCAATTGATAACCACATCGTAATAACTGATCTTTATTTTATTTTATTGATTACGTATCTATATTATAAAGGACAAACGTATCTGTGCGTAACGCTGACGTCATTTCGCTACTGCATTTTTTTTTTAAATCTTCCGACCATCGTACATTTTCAATTTTCGTCGTATAGGGAAAAAATTTACTTTCAAATGCAATTTGTTTAAAAACTGTATCTTAATTGACTGATGTATTATGTTTTTAAAAATAATTTTTAAGCGTGATTTTTTTTTAAGTTTCTCTTAACACGTGTCGGTTTCAATACATAATAATAATAGACATTTTGCACATAAAGCAACAAGCATTGTTCAGCATTTGTTTCTGACTATTTTTGCATAACGAAATTAATACTTTCTTTATAAAGAAACTAGCAAACACCGCGGCTTTGCTCGCGTAATATTTGAAATTTGCCAAGTGATATTTATATGTCTAATTTTTATTAAAAGGTAGTAACTAAATTTTTATTTTATTAAAAGGTAATATTTTATTTTATTAAAAGGTACTTATTACTTTTAGGAATAATTCAAAAATTACTATTTAAAACACAGTTTGACTAAACATCATTATTACACTGTATTAGGCAGAAATGAGACTTAAATTAATAAAATGAAATAAAACTAAATAAATGATAATTTAGAAAATATTTTGCAACTTTTATGCTCAATTAATACGCTCATTTCAGTATTCATTTGAAGTTTTGAATTTTTTAGAGACCATCTTCTTACATCTTAAAATTAACCATCATGTTGAATTCCAAGTCCTACCACCTCTCTCAACATAAAGGGCTATGTTGAAACAGGAACTGTCACCATTAATTTGTCAACATTAATTTTGAAATCGGTTTGTTATTTCCTAATATTCCTCAGAAACGTAATTTAAAAAGCTTTTAAAGCCTTTTTTTAGAACGTTTGTTGTTCCTGTGAACCCCAGGTGGTAGAATCACCGGCATAAAATATAGCCTGTGTAGGATCAGAGACTGTTACCACTGATTCGCAACTATTACTTTTATAATCGGTTTATATTCCCTGAAATTGCATAGAATCGTAATTTAGAACTTTTTTAGAATGCTTTTCGCACCTCCCCTTCGCTTCACCCCTTTTTAATTCCAATTTATTTTCGACATTCCTTCGAGGGCATTTATATTTTATAAGTAACTACCATGTCATATTTAAAGTTTCTAGCCTTTTCAGTAACATAGTATCGCAATTTAGAAAGTTTTTAGCTCCTGCAACCCTCGGGTGGTAGTGGAACAGACATAAAATATAGCTTATGCTTGAGCAGATTCTATCACCAAAATTTGTCATCATTATTTTTTTAATCGGTTTGGTAATTTATAAGTTTGCTTAAAAATTGTGTTTTATAACGCTTTTCACTCACTTCATTTTTTTTAAATTTGGAATTTTCTTTCGATTGTTCTTAGAAAGCAGTTGCAAATACCATGCCATACTTCAAAGTGTTAGACACCTCAGTTGTGCAAAAAAATGCAAATTAGAACATGTTTTGCTTTTGCAACCATCAGATAGTAGTGACAGCAACATAAAATATAACCTGTGTTATAGCAGGGACTGTCTCCATTGATTTGCAACCATTACTTTTGAAATAGCTTTGGTATTTCCTTAGATTGAGTAGATATCGCAATTTAGAACGTTTTTAGGACGCTTTTCGCGCATTTTCACCCCTTTTTAAATTTCCAATGTTTTCGAAACTGTTCTTAAAGATCATTTATAGCTAATAAATATGTACCTTGCCTAATTTTAAGTTGCTAGCCCCTACCGATCACAAAAATCGAAATTTAGAACGCTTTTTTGCTCCTGCAACGTCTTGGTGATAGTAATACCGACATAAAATAGCGTCTATGTTAGAGCAGAGACTGTCAGCATCAATTTCCTACTATTACGTTTGAAATCAGATTCATTCTTCCTGAGATATTGCCGACAAATCGGCATCTAGAACGTTTTTAGAACGCTTTTCGCGCATTTTGCTCCTGCATCTCCTCTGGGGTAGTGGAAACAGATATAAAATATAGCCTATCTTGGAGCACGAACTGCCACCTTCATTTTTACACCATTATATTTGAAATCGGTTCAGTACTTCCTGAGATTCCATAGAAATCGCAATTTAGAAAGTTTTTTATAACGCTTTTTGCGCATTTTGACCCCCTTTTAATTTTCGATTTTTTTAGGAAATGTCCTTAGAGATCATTGATATCTTATAACTAACTACCATTCCAAATTTCACGATTCTAGGCCCTTCCGTAACGCAGAAGCCGCAATTTAGAACGTTTTTTGCTCCTGCACCCCCTTTGGGTTAGTGGCACATCAGTAAAACATCGCCTATGTTGGAGCAAGGGTTGTCACCATCATTTTGACGCAATTATTTTTTAGATCGGTTTGGTATTTCCTGAGATTGTGTAGAAACCACCATTAGAACGTTTTTTAGAACGCTTTTCGCGCATTTTCACTCCTTTTAAATTTCGAATTGTTTAAGAACTGTTCTGAGAATTCCTTTATATCTAATAAGTAGCTAATATTTCAAATTTCATATTTCTAGGCCCTTCGGTAACGCAAAAATTGGATTTTTAGAACGTTTTTTGCTCCTGCACCCTCTTTGGGGTAGTGACACCGACATAAAACATAGCCTATCTTGGAGCAAGCGTTGTCATCATCATTTTGACATCAATATTTTTTAAATCGGTTTGGTAATTCCTGAGATTGTGTAGAAACTACCATTTAGAACGGTTTTTAGAACGCTTTTTGTGCATTTTCACCCCTTTTAAATTTCGAATTGTTTAAGAACTGTTCTTAGATATCCTTTATATCTTATAAGTAACTAATATTCAAAATTTCATATTTCTAGGCCCTTCAGTAACGCTAAAATCACATTTTTAGAACTTTTTTGCCCCTACACCCCCTTTGGGGTAGTGGCACCGACATAAAACATAGCCTATTTTGGAGGAAGCGTTGTCACCATCATTTTGACACTAATACTTTTTAAATCGGTTTGGTATTTCCTGAGATTGTGTAGAAAATACCATTTAGAACGTTTTTTAGAACACTTTTTGTGCATTTTCAACCCTTTTAAATTTCGAATTTTTTAAGAACTGTTCTTAGACATCATTAATATCTTATAAGTAACTAATATTTAAAATTTCATATTTCTAGGCCCTTCAGTAACGCAAAAATCGCATTTTTAGAACGTTTTTTGCTCCTGCACCCCCTTTGGGGTAGTAGCACTGACATAAGATATAGCCTATGTTCTAAGTTGGACTAACACCATCATTTTGATACCTTAACTTTTAGAATCGGTTCGGTAGTTCCAGAGCTTACCTCCTACAAATAAACAATTTTTACCTCTTTATAATAGTAGTATAGATATAGATAAAAGAAAAATATAAAAAAAAAACAAATCTAACATATTTGTGAAAGACAAATTAACGAAATTAATACTTCTTTTATAAACAAATAAAAGAAAAATATTTAAAAAAAAACAAAAATCTAACATATTTCTAATCATAGAATTTAAATTTTTAGATCATAGGATTTTTTTTTCAAATGGAATTTGTTTGCAAAGTTTATCTCAGTTTACTGATTGTCTATGGTTTTAAAAGCAATTTTAATGCATGAAATATTTTTAAATTTATCTATATTGCGCGGAGCTCGATTACGGAAGATTAATCCGTTTGCCCTTAAAACAAAATAAAGAGTTTATCATTTTCTTTCGGCTAATATCCATTAAAAAAAGCTTTCCTAAGAATAAATAAATAAAATAATATAAATAAAACACAAATTTAACAGATATATATAAGCTCTGAAATTATCAATAAGAAAATATCGCTTTTGATAAATTTCAAAAATTTATTTGATTGTATAATTCGTATTTTTCATATGAAAAATGCTGTTTTAATGTAAGTGGGTAATCGAAAAAACTTATTGCATATAAAAAAAATTATTAGTTTTCAATTAAAATAAATGTTTTCACCTATATTCTGTAACCCGGGAAGCCCGGGTACGATCCTCAAGTTATCTTAAGGGATTGTATTAATTATGTTTAAGGGAGTCTAAGTAAATAAATTATGAATAAAAGTAACATGATACAATACTTAACATGCTTTCCCAAACATAAATTTTAAGGGAGACCAAACTGGTAGCCAAGGACGACTAGTTTGTAGAATTTTGCGAGTAGTTTGACGGTTTATATAATTTATCGAAATTCGTCGACGGGATAATCAATTAGTATCCTTAGTTCAGTAATAGAGCATTACTATGTATTAAAAATATTTAAATGTACTTCTGTAACATATTATTCAGAATCCGGGGTGGAAACTATTTTAGTTACAAAATAAAACTTGATAACTTTTCATCAACTAATAAGTTTAATATTTACATGTTATTATTTACAAAATAACTCAGTAAATTTAAAATACGGCTTAGCTCAAATGCCTTGTCGGCAACAACTTTGTAAACATTCTTCTCTCTCGTATAGTCTAATTTACTCAGCTTGTCAGTTCTTTTGAAAGAAAAGAAAAAAAAAGAAAAGGAGAGAAAATATGATGGAGTGCGTATTGTTCGAGCGTTACACGTTTAACTTTTATTTTGGAATTGCAATGAATTTTATAAATAGTTTACACATGTTTTATTTTCATATTTTATATTATGTATATCCATGATGGGTAAGTATTACTGTAGACCCCAACGACTAGTTTAATTTTTACACCAACGCCACTGAGCTTGAAGTGCTGCTTAATCAGCCATTTCTTCATCTTTCAGAAAAGATGGAAGTCTCTAAGAGCCGTATGAGATCTTGGGGAGACTTCTTCTTTGACCACCTTCCTCTTCATTTGTGATCGCCAGTTCGACCAGCTTTAAATTTACTTCACTGAGCATCAGCACCACAAAGTTGTACGCCTGTACACATATCTCATTCTTCGGTAAATTTCTGCTACATTATTCTCTTCTGCCTATAGAAAACTAACAGCATTATAAATCTCTCTTGGCGGGAGAGGAAGTCGTGCCAGCCAACAAACCCCTAGCCTAAATTATCTGCAACTGATCTATTAGTCGTAAAGCTGCTATCAGATTCAACAACTTTTCGGGCAAATTTTTAACCAACTCTTGATTTGAGTCTAATTTTCTTGAGAAATTGCTTCAACTCCCAGTGTGATAGCAATGAAGTATGTACACAACGTTTTACCCGCAGCTCATAAAAAATCGCTCTTAACAGCAATTTCTTTTCCGATAATCCAATCAGAGATTGGCATTTATATAACGAACACAAAAAAGGTATAAATAGTAACAATCGGTAATAGTAATGACCGTTAATTCATCCAACTTTTGTATCAGCAATTGCATCCCTTTCTTTCGCTTTTTACGCGGGAAAACTGGCGTTAAAATCATCTCAAAAGTTGATTCCTTGACAAATTGTTGAATGTGATAGCAACTTTAGATGAAAATGAAGATGAAGATGCTCAGTTATGCTGTAATGAAGCTCCGCCTCCCACGACTTATAATTTTCTTTAGTTGCATTATCGGAGATTGAAATTAAAAAACAGCTCCCGTACTATGAATATAACTTGCGAGTGAATACTGATATTTTTTTTTCTATTTTTTTAGATTGGAACTGGGTAAAGCATGGATGGAAAAGTAATGTCACTTCTGGCGGTCATTCGGGTTTGCCATTGGGTCACCAGGCTTTCTGATGGTGCTCGCTATTTTAAAAAGTCATAGTACAAGTCATCAGTTTATCACTTTCGTTTCTCTACATCAGCTCGTTGATCGAGTCAAAGATTTTATCGCGGACCACTCAAGTTGTTCTATATATCGTCTATATGTACTGTTCTAAATGTTGCTGATATAGTTGTGCTACTCTTGTAAATAAAAGCATTATTTTTTAGAAAGTTGTACCTGTATTTTTTTTTTTTAACTTTTTGCAGACAATGACGAGTGAGGCGTTTAATGATGGAATGGTGTAAATCAAATAATTTTTTCAATTTGAGTTTAAGTGCATAGAAGGTATCTAGACGTATCTTTTGTTGTTGTTGTTGTTGTTGTTTTTAACAGGGGACTTGGCATATCTCAGTCTTAAGAAGTGAGATTTCGCGCCAAATATTATAGACAATCACGAAAGTGAAATGACCACCAGTGGAAACTTTTTTAATTTTATATAGCATTTATATTTTATATCTATTACGTTATTATATGGATTATTTATATTTAAATTAAACAAATTGCTTCTCAAGCTATGTATTAAATAGTGTAAATATTAAACTAATTATTTGTTCATTTGATACAATGATGGTTAGTTCATAAAGAACTGAAAATCTGATGAAGTTTTAAAAATGAAAAAAATGGTTGCCAGAAAGTACTTTGAAAATTTTTCTTTTCTCCCCAAATTCATCCTTGCCGTTTTCCCATTCGCACGAAGGTCCCTATAACAAAAAGTACCCGCATGTAAATTTATACATAAGAATATCAATATAAATGATAGTTCCGCAGAAGCACTCAATCGTATTTTATCCCATAAGAATTTGCTATATCGGTCTAGAAGAGCCTTGTTTTTGATTATTTAAAAAAATGCAACTTAGACCACTCTGTTTTTAAACGCCTCAGGTATACCTCTCATTTAAATTTATTTTGGGAAGTAATTCATAAGCCATTCTGGGTTTTTTCTGTAAGTCATTTTGTGTTTAGAAAGAATTGTGTATTTCATCATCAGGCCCAAACAGACGTGATTCCAAATTAAGAGCAAGAGTAAGATGACTGGTTGATCTTTTCTCTTTTTTTATGATGTTTTTAAGATTTTTTTTTCCGTTGCACCAAGTTGTACAGTTGGCCAAAGAAAACTAGTTGGATGTGCCAATCCCAAAACTTTCTTCTATCTCATATATTTTAATATTTCAAACTGTTGTTACAAATGTCAATATTTCATTTTTATTAGTTTTATTAATATTTTTATTAGTATTATGCATAACATCATACACTTTCAAATGGTACAATATTGAAAAAAGCACAAAAGCGCTATTACAGCGCCCCCTTCCAGCGATAGCTATTACAGCGCCTGCTTCCGGCGGAATTTTTCCACATTCAGGGAGGGCCTTCTTGCCATAGCCAAAAATATACACAAAAAATTTGGTTCAATTCTATGCATAACTCCATACACTTTTTGATGGTACAATATTCAAAATGGCAAAAAAATCGCTATTACAGCACCTCCTTCCGGCGGATTTTTTCCAAATTAAGTAAGAAGCTGCTTGCCACAGCCAAAAACTTTAAAAAATTTTGGTTCAATTCTATGAATAACTTCATACAGTTTTTAATGGTACAATGGCGACACACGGACAGACAGACATTTTGTATAAACATGTTTTTGCGATCTCTGACCCCTAAAACGTGTAAATCCGTAGAAAACCGGGAGTCGAAAAAAATTTCGATTACAATACTTTCTTCTATTGAAGAAAGAAGAAAGTAAAAAAAAGAGAGAGAACACCCCATAAAATTTAATCTCCAAATTACAAAAAAAAAAAAAAAAAAAAAAAAAAAAAAAAAAAGGAAATAACTATTCGTCAGGAAATTATGTCTCTTCTCAATTTATGTTTAGAAATTAAACTTAATCTTCATACAGAAATAGTACCAAACTCTGAAATTTTGAATATGAACATCTAATTTTGGTATTACATTTGACTTTTTCGATAAATTTTACCTTAGGATACCAAATAGGAAGTGGTTCTGTTTCGTTGTTTAGGAATTGTGAAGGTTTAATGTTTAGACCTACTACAGTTAAATTCATTTGTAATCGTTGCAAAACAGACTGCAATGCGGGCTAGAAGATCTCGAGAGTTACTTTGCGTAATGAACGGAAAATTTGGATTCGTTTATTTGAAGCTTCTAAAAATCGATTTTTGTTAAAAAATTACTATTTACAATTCATATCTTTTTTTTTTTCGAAAATTAATTAAGGGTAATGTATTTTTTCGAAATAAATTTTTGAAAACAATATTAATTTAACCTAGAAATTTTTTACCAGAAATCAATTTCTAGAAGCTTCTAATATGCAAATTTACAATTACAGATCATTTCAACAAATAGTTCCTTAGTTATGCTTCCAAAACTACCCGTATTGTATTCCGTTTTGCCGTGTTTACATTTGAATTTAACATTAGGAGTTAAAATTTTTAAAACTTTATATTTTCTGTACTTCCTGCCCAAAAGACTTCCATTTTGTAGGTCTAACAAGGAGAGGGCCAACCTTGTTAATCACAGATTTTGATTATTTTAATACATGGTGTAGGGCAGAGACCCCTTAGTCTCAGGTTGAACGGATTTTATCCAACGCTCCTTAGTTCTTGAGAAACCGGGGGGTCTAATAGTAGTACACAACTTAAATACTTACTTTGTGACAAAATGGATGGGTTGGTCGTAGCTCAGTTGGTACGGCGTTTGTAGGCTGATCTGCGGGCCCGGGTTTGGCACCCGAACGCGCTACATTTGTTTTCCTGATTTTTGTTTCATAAATATACTTGTAATTATGATTTAATAATTTAAATTAAAAATTTTAATATCATACATTAATTATAATGTTAACAAACTTAAATTTATCATTTTTTATTTTTATACTATTATGTCTCATCTTTTAAAGAGGTTTAAAAAGAAATGGGATCTATTACTGAATGATAAAAATTCAAAATCGTGACAAAACCTGTTGTGGCGTCATCTAGTTATGATAAAATAAAAGAATATTCAAATAAAATAAAAATAAAAGCAGAAAGAAGGTAAAGGGGAAAGCAAAATAACTGAAAGTGCAAGCATACGTATTACAAATTTAAAAATCTTTAATATGCAAAAAATCGGTTATAATTTAATTCTGATGCTAATTTTAGTTATTTTTTAATATAATTAAGCTTGTTACTTTAAAAACAGAATAATAGTATTATCGCTTTGACTTCCTTTGTTAAAGCAATGCGTAAATGATGTTTTTTTAAAAATCACGAATTGACACAATTGCTCAATATCATTGCATCGATAAAGAATATATGAAATACATTTTAAAAGTGATTTAAAAAAATTAACAGTTTTATGGTGTTTTATACAACTATTTAGTTAAAAGTAAAAAATTAAATAGGTTAAAATTATAATTGATATATAATATTATAAATTTTAATTGACAATGAGATTATCAAGTTATACTTACAAAGATATTTATAAAACAAAAAAGGAGAAAAACAAATGTAGCGCGTGCCGGTATCGAACCCGGGCACTCAGATCAGCCGGTAAGCGCCATACCAACTTAGCTACGACCAACCTGTCCTATTTGTTACAAAGTAAATATTTAAGTTGCGTACTACTATTAGACCCCCGGTTTCTCAAGAACTAAGGAGCATTGGATAAAATCCGTTGAACCTGAGACTATGGGGTCTCTACCCTACAACATATAATAAAATAATCAAAATCTGTGATTAACAAGGTTGGCCCTCTCCTTGTAAGATAAAATTTACCGAAAAATCCAAATATGATGTCAAAATTAGTTGTTTGTATTGAAAATTTCAGAGTTTAGTTTGGTACAATTTTCTTATGAAGGTTACCTCCTATGCTTATTTTATTTTTTATTTTTTACATATGTTGAAAGAAAACATATTTTCCAGTGAAAGGCTATTTCCATTTTTTTTCTTGGATAATTTGGTAATTATAACGTTATATTTTCTCTCTCTCTCTCTCTCTCTTTCTCTTGGCCGACTGCACATTAGTATACTATTATTACCCGACTGACAAGAAGGGTTATGTGTTTCACGCGTATCTGGGTATGTGGATTTCTTTATACCCTCGAAACATCCCAACGGCTGGATGGATTTTAATGAATGGGGTCTCTATCGATTCGTCTTAATTGTCCGATGGTTATAGGCTAGATTTTGTTTTTATAAATTCAAAATGGCGGTAGAAACGAAAAAATATTTTTACACACCCTATTGAGTGGCCTATCATTGGATAGGTCTTTCAAAATGAAGACGATGTTTCATTGACTATTTTACAGTCAGATGCTCCGTTTAAATATTATACAACCTGGAAGTTGTGCAAGTAGGATCTCTAGTTTGCTGCAACTCTAACCATCATAGACATCTATAGGCCGCATCAAAACAGTGTTTATAGAAAAGAACTAGCAATTAAACACAACTTAAAAGTCATCAATACAAGTAAATAAATTAAAAAAAAAAATAGGTAAGTAATATAAAAAATATTGGGTCGTTCGGAAAGTCGTGCCCGTTTGGGAAAATCAATTCGTACCGGAAAATTCTATCGTTTAATTATTAGACATTGATTCCGATATATAATGTCTAATAATTACAGGGCAGAATTTTCCGGTACGAATTGATTTTCCGAAACGGACACGACTTTCCGAACGACCCAATAGTTTCACATTGATGAGAAATAATTAATTAGTTCGCTTTTCACGCAGTCGGGGTTTTTTTACTTTTTAATTTAATTACTTTATGTAATTTTAGTTTCTATTTAAGTTTAGACATTTTAAATCTGCTTTATTTTGATGCGTGTGTAGCATAATATGCAAAATATACTATCTAATCACAAATTATGCAAGAATCAACAAAGCAAATTCCTTGTTTTTATTGTGTGTAATCTTTAGCATCTCGAGTCGATCTTATGTAAATGTTAGTGTACACTGTTCAAAGTTTAGTGCTGTGTTGAACCAAATGTCTGAGCTGAAATAGCTGTAACTGTAAGATGGTGAAACATTTTACCATTATTTGTTGCTTTTGTGAACCATGAAATATAATGCACTATGAAGTATTTATTATATATACTATGAAGTATGTACTTTATTATATGTAACAGTAATTAGACTATATGTACTATGAAACGTTATATTTTACGTACTATAAAGTACTATGTTATAGTATTATGCTATATTTTTATTTTAGATTGAACTATATATATACATTTTTAGGCATTTCTTTTCCTGACAGGGAAAAGAATTCTAAGGTAAATGTTTTTGTCCACTGAGCTGCTGAGGTCATGAGCTGTCGTGTTTATTTTCTCGTGGATGTTGTGACTATCCTTATAACATTTAGATGCATCGTAAAGTGAAGAAGCTTACTGGGTGCATGCAAAACTATTTGTTCGCACTAGCTATGGAACAATTCTTTGTGAAAGTTACGTCCTTTTCAGGGCCGAAACGAAGGGGAACGGGAGCAAGCTTTGATTCGTCGTTCGATATAAAAGAAAAAAACGAAATTTGTGCAAAAAAAAGCCATGCAATCGGACAACCCAGAGTAAAATGTATTCGTAAATTTTGCACTCTTTGCTTTGAAAAGAAGCGGTTTTTTCATTAGGGAACAAACAGCCTTGAGTCGCCAATACAATACTTTATTAACGAATTCATCCAAGATTTTTGCAGTACACTGTCCCAATTAAGTTTGAATTGATTCAGTATTTCGGATGTTGTCGTGAAGACAACTTTTGCATATTTTTTGCTTTTGTGTGTCCTGTGAAAGAACTATAACAAATACATATTTGATTAACGAACACAATCAAGATACTGGCAGATCAATTTATTGTCCCAATAAAGTTTGAATTGGTTCAATATTACGAAAGCTATCGTGATGAAGCGATTTGAATTATTTATAGATAGATATACATACATATATCTACCCTATATATATAAAATCCTAATGAAACGAATTTATGAAACGAATATATGAAACGCCTGAAATGTATCGATTCTTTGAATCGACTGATTAAACAACTGACTTTGTTTCACGGCGATTTCTCCTAAAATATGGAATACTTTGCGATGAAATTAACACCAAAAATCCGTGTTGATCCACAGATCTCAAAACTGGTATTAGAATTTTTAAATTCGAATTAGTTTTCGAAATATTAATTTTTTTCTAATTTTAAATACATTTTTTCTAATGATGGCAACTCAAATTTTAATCATAACAGAATTTTTTTTTTCATAATTCAGAAAAGGTTACTATTTTAAATTAATTTGGCGACAGTTTGGCCTCCTTTAAATCTATGCTAAGAACAATGCTTTTTTTGTATTTCGTTATCATTTTATTAAATACAAAACTTTCATTTAAAAATGAAACATTTAAATTGATGGCTTTCACTTATTAAAAAAAAAAAAAAAAAAAAAAAAAAAAAAAAAAAAAACGAAAAGAAAAATATTAGGCACAGATGTCATATACGCACCGGTGTACCTAATTGGCGCACAAATGGCATTATTTTGATAGACATGGTAACCCGGCTATTGTTGTTTATTTAATAATAAATGTATATTTACTTTTATTTCTTTTTTAAATTTATATAAATTATTTTGTTCTATAGTAATTAATTATTTTTTTTGCTATTTCTTTTTGGAAATAATAGAAAATAATTAAAAAATACGGTACAATGTAGTAGTTATTCCGTCACCCAATTTCGCAAATTATATAAATCGCCAAACCACTCACCAAATTGTACAGATTGACAAAATTTTTATTTTAAATAACGAAAGAACAAATAAATTAGTATAACATTAATAAATATAAAAATAAAACGTCGAAATAAAAATCATTTGATGACGTAAACACGTGTAACTTGCTAAAAGTCAAGTGAATGTGACATTTACCATCAACCATTATTCGCATTTAATCTTATAGTTTGGTGATAGATTTTTGTCGACGGGATAACTAAGTAGTACCAAAAATACATATGTAACTGGTATTCGAAAACGAGGTTTTCGTCAAATTTTCGTAAAAAAAAAAAAAAAAAAAAAATCATGCCAAAGCCATATATGACATCTGGCGAAATATTAAATTATGTAACAAACCATGACATTTAATTTCAACTTCAAATCAATGTTTTAATTTACCACTCGAACAATAAAAAAAATGCTAACTGGCGAATTGAAAAAAAGATATTGGCGAGATTTGCACCCGGCTTTTTTTTCTTTCGGCACAGATGTCACATACGGCCCCATATTGGCGCGATTTTTTTCTGACGCCAATGTCATATACGCAACGGGTACTTAACTGGCGCCAAAGTATCGTTATTTTGCTTGATATTGTAAGCCGGATGTTGTTGTTTATGCTGTTAATGCGTTCCCCAAATTGGCGTTGGAAAAAAATCGCGCCAATATGGGGCGTATATGACATTTGTTCCAAACCTTCATATGAAAGGCGAAGGGATCAGATCGTATTTGTTTATGGCATTTGATGACTTGAAATATTATAATATAGATGAAATGATGGGGATAGAATAATATTTGGCGACTTATCACCTGTGCCTGGATAACATTAAAGTATTAAAATGGCACCTGGAGTATAAAAAGCAAAGTGTTCCGCCCGGAACTGTTAATGATAGTCACATGATTTAGGCTATTGTTATGGAGATTGTTTTAAAATATCGGTTGACAAAGACTCTGAATACTTAATTCATTTTATTTTAGCTTCTTTTCAAATGTTTAACTGATCCTCTTTAATCAAAAACGAAAACAACCATTGGATGTCTTAACAGCAACTGATTCTCCGTTAAATTTTTGCAATCAAAGGGAATTGAATGGAAACCCGTTTACAGGGAGATCTGCACACCTTTTTCAGTATAATTTAATCTTCTCTAATATTTTAAAACCCATTAGATTTTTAGATTCTGCGGTGTCTGAACGGGGGTTGGCGAGCGTAGCTTGCAGGGGGCAGAGCTCCCCTAGTATATATATATATATAAATATATATAAACGAAAAGATTGCAATGGATCGATTCCTAAAGATGTCAACCTAAAAAATCTCAAGATTACTGTACTTTCTAACAATTATTTTAAATATTTCATATTTAAAATAAAAGTAATGGATCGAAAACTTCTGTTTATAAATTTATTTTGGAAAGGGTGGTAGGGAGATGGGACAAAATTCATGCTTTTCCCAGGTGAAAAAAATTCTAGTTTCGGCTCTGGTTAATTTCAATGTGAATCATATAAGATAGCTTATTGAAAGTTAGGAATTACTATACCGTGTTTTTTCAGATTACTTTACCTCATGGAATCTTTGAGCTAATTTTTTTAACTATGTAAATGCGGTCTTATGTAACCCTGCCACTCTACTCTTTATAAAAATGCAGATTTCTGCACAAATTTACTGAAAATTTGTGTATATTAGTAGAGAGTCCGCAGAAGTTGGACAATTTTCATTTAGACATATTTCTTATTGAATGTAGGCTTCTCAGTGTTTGGAAACAATTGTTCTATGATAATGTTTTGTGTTAACTGGCGAATTTGACTCTAAAGTTTTAAACTTATAAGAGTAGCAACAACGGTTACAACAATTAAAGTAAATTTGCCAGAAAATGTATTTTCTAAAGCTCATAAATGAAACCTAATTCTGGAAAAATCAGCCACCCTAGAACTTCAAACGGCATATCTCAGCCTGTTTTTAAGATAGAGGCAAAGTAATAAATGTTCCGGAATCCTTGCATCAAGGTCGAACACTTAAGGGTAAAAACTTTTGTATTTCTATTTTTGTAGATCCTTTTGAATTTTAAATCTTTAAATGGCACTCATTTGGAAACGCGATGGCTCATGAAGCTGGCCAATAAACTTTGTCGAGACCTTCGTAAGTCCTGTACACGCATCCAGATCGGTTCAGAAACACGAGTGCTGCCGCATGACAAAAATATCTGCATCAACATAAACATATATATATATATCAACATATACATATAGATTTATATATATACATCAACATTTGAACTGGGCGTGATTTTGGGGTCTGGGGAGGGAGGTCATGATCAGAGAAAATATACGAACAATTTCCGGAATTGTTTCACTACGAGCGGCTGCAATAGGTAGATTCTTACTTTTCGTAATGGAAGTTACCTGATAGAATTCAGTATTTACTACTTTCGATCTGTAAAAATGACATTTTTCAATTACAGATGTTTTTAATCTTGGAACTGTAGCATATTTTTATATAAATGAATTTATAAATACTTCGTCTAGTGTGGTACTGAAAATAGATAACCGTGTTTATGTTAATTAAAATTAGTTTTGTCCCACTTCTGACCCTCCACTATCTAATACTACAGTTGTTTTTAAACAATATTACATTTTTAACGAGTTCATAAATTCTGAAATGTTACCGAAAAAAAGTTAAATTTGGATAAACGGATTGAGCAAAATTAACATAATATTAGAATTTTTACAAATCGTGAATATTGCTTTCTTTACGTAATTTACAATCATAATTTTAATCTTTGCATAATTTACAATTCAGCTTTCAAAATAATTCATTTTAGGCTGAAAGAACGCTTGTAGTTAAGTGCATCACATTGTTAACCCGAACAATGAAATTTATAGTTAGAACTGTTACCTGATATTAATTCTTATCAATCAAATTGTCTAGAATTTTCCTTTTAAATAAGATGATGTCATTTCATCTACTCTTTATTGTTCATTATCATATTCGGTAATGCTAGATTAACTGATTTATTAATTCATATGCATATTGATTATTATTTCATATATTCTATGTGATTTAATCTAGAAGAAATTATTGGAGCATCCTTTGTTTCATAAGCATAAAAGTATCATTGTGTTTTTCTTGTTCCATTTTTCCTGGTTTTTCTTTGAAAGGATTTTTCTTGATATCTGACTCTTACTAGTCAATTCGTCATGCTAAAACACATTGGAATTTGAAAATTACATTTAGTTCGTATGCATATTCATTATTGTTTATGTGTTAACATGCTGTAATAGATGTAGGGCTGGTTTAAAAAAAATCTATTGAAAAATTTGAACCTGAATCTAGACATTTTCTTTAAAGGTTAGGTTCTACTTCTTTGA
This sequence comes from Maratus speciosus, assembly GCA_963932465.1. NCBI lineage: Eukaryota > Metazoa > Arthropoda > Arachnida > Araneae > Salticidae > Maratus > Maratus speciosus. The sequence continues at coordinate 87,397,201 of OZ010786.1, read as the reverse complement.
CTTATAATTGACTTGATTTTTGCGATTTTTTTGTGAAGAGATACCAGCTTTAGATTTGTTGCATTATATTTATTGACATTTCATTTTTTATATTTAAATTTTTGCGTGTAAACATAAATTTAAAAAAAAATTCTTTGCGCGTCTGGGAGTACCTGCCTCTGTAAACCGTGATCTTCCAATCAGGCGAGTGTTTTTCTTCGGTCTAAAGCATTTGAGACATATTTAGTCACAAAATTACAAAAGGGCATTAAATTCTCTGAAGCTACGAAGCGTATTTAGTTTAAAAAGTTGATTTTTGGCAAAATTTCGGTGAACTGAACAAAAAATGTTATTTTTTCTTTATATTTTGCAAGCTTTAAAAAATAATATATGTATATGTAAACTCGGTTTATGCGATCAGATGCCGCCATCCGAAAAATCTACAAGAGTTTAGTCCAGTTCTTCCGGTCAAGGGTCCATTCCCCCTCCAGTTCTCTATCAGTCATAACCTTTTCAATATCATCCATACAGTTCTTTCGTGGTCTTCCCCGTTTCGTTTTTCTATTTGTTTTATAATTAAATGCGATTTTGGGTAATCTTTCATCACTCATTCTTTTAACATGACCATACTAGATTAATATATTTTTTTTTAATATGATCTAATATGGTTCCTTTTATTTTCATCATTTTCCTAATTCTTTTATTTCTTATTCTTTCTTTGCTTGATATCTTGCATGATCTCGTTAGTACATCCATTAAAAAATCCTAAAAAATAGTTAATGAATGAAAATTATGCTTTCCGGTTGTATAAGCTATAGCAAAAACTGTTACCTTTCTTTAAAAAAACTGAAGGCCTTCCCACGCAAATAAAAGAGATTTTTTTTATTTCGCATAAAATGTTCTAAAGCCTGTTATTTTCTGTGTTCAAGGTTTAATAATTCACGTCTGAAAAAATAACTCTGAAAGAAAAAAAATAGTATATACATGTTGCTTATAATTAGTAAATCTGTAAATAAGATTTCAAGCTGTTTCAGAGATTTAACTCCTAAGGATTGAACCGTGAAATACGATTATATACATTGATACCCCACGACATATTTTTCTGTGATTTTTTTATTTTATTTTATGAAATATTTTTAATCAGGGGAGCTTCCCCCCTTCCTTCCCAACTGGTGTCTTATTATTTTGATAATCGTAATTCTCTGAAATTCAGCTTTTTATACCTTCTGTCTAAAACAATTAAAATGCTCATTTTGTGACAAAGGATTAACGATTAATTATTCTTTTAAATATTTTATTAATTATTTTTAATCCTAATTGTTCAAATTACTCGAAAACAGTTCTTGAGCTACGCCATTGAAGGTTTTTCTCCCTGAAAATCTATACTATTTTATTTACCCACTGGCGATGTTATTTTTAAGTTTGCAATTAGTTGAAATACAATTAAATTTCCTGGCGAAATTTGTTTATCTGATAAATATTCATGTATGAAAATAGAACGATAGAGGTGCCGATTAAAAAAGGAGTATTTAAAAAACAGGTTAGAAAAGGGGAAATAATTTCTTAGTATTATATTTTACATAATTACTTTCCTTTATGGATTAGACGCTGGGCTCATTGTTTGTAATTAAAATTAGCTTTCGAATTAGTGAGAATAAATCTACGTTGATAGAAGATAGTAAATTATAAAAAAATAATTTGTTAAAAGAATGAAGTATTGTTAATGTTAAATGAGGCATGCGAAATGTATCAAAAGTTATAAATAATGGGTTAGAATACAACAAATCTGCAGAAAGTTATAGAGCATATGGAAAACACATAATAAATTACTGAAACTAAATGTATGAGTTTTTTAATATACATAAATAATGGATACGGTAGATGTTAATGACATCCAGCAGATTGTCCTTTGTCAGACACAATGCACAATTTTGTTATCAATGATGTACTTTCTCTTTGGAAATTCTTTGCATCAATTTCCTTCAAATATTTGTTTAACAAATTATTTAAATTATTTAACAGTTAATATTTTTCAGTTATGTTTGTTGGGCCTACACTCAAGCTTTTTTACTTTCTTCTATCTTTACAAGAAGAAAGTACTGGATTCATGAAAACTTTCGAATTCCGGTTTTCGACGGATTTACACATTTTAGGGGGTCAGAGAACCCGAAAAAGATGGTTTTACAAAATCTCTGTCTATGAGTCTGTCTTTCAGTCTGTGTGTGTGTATGACACAAATTTTGTGGACGCTCTCTCAAGAACTAATGAACGGAATTTAATAAAATTTTAGATTCAGTCAGTCCCTGATATGAGCTGGTGCTGATTAGTTTTTGGTGTAAATCGCCCAACAGGTGGAGCTGCTATGCTGCATTTTTCACGATTTCCGTAATAGCTATATCTCAAGAACTAATGCACGGATTTTCATCAAACTTCAGATTCCGCCAGTCCTTGATATAGTTTGCTGATGATTGCTTTTTATTGTAAATCGCCCAACAGATGGCTCTGCTATGCGGCATTATTCATGATTATCGTAATAGCTCTATCTCAAAAACTAATGCACGAATTTTCCCCAAACTTCAGATTTAATTAGTCCCTGATATAAATTAGTGGTGTTTAGCTTTTTGGTGTAAATCTCCCCACAGGTGGCGCTGCTAGGCTGCATTTATGACGATTTCCGCAATAACTGTACCTCAAGGACTAATGCTTGAATTTGCATCAAACTTCAGATTCAGTTAGTCCCTGATTAGTTTTTGGAGTAAATCGACCAACAGGTGGCGCTGCTATGTAGATTTTTTTACGATTTCCGCAATAGTTCTACCTCAAAAACTAATGCACGGATTTTCATCAAACTTCAAATTCAGCTACAACTTGACCTAAGTTGTTGCTGATTAGATTTTGGTGTAAATCAGCCAACCGGTAGCACTGATATGCTTTATTTTTCAGGAAATATTAACATGTATGAGATAGAAGAAAGTTTTGGGATTGCGACATCCGACTAGGTTTTTTTTCTTTTTTTTTTTTTTTTTTTTTTGTCTTTTAGTGCAAATTGAGTCTTTTGTGAATTAAAATACTTGTGAAACTCTTTGAAATAAGGAGTCAAACCTTTATCAGTAAAAAATGCATTTTGATAGTATTTTTTAAATATACATTGATTATATATATATATATACATTCTAGAGATTGATTTCAATTGGCTTCTTCTTTGTCAGTTCAGTACTCTTTAAATAGGGTTCGGAAATTAATTTGTCTCAGACAATTAAATAAAGCAGCATTTCGTTTTCAAACTTCTTCTTAAAATTGGGTTTTATACTGGGACAGGGGGTGCGTGGGTGTTTTGCTTGTCTGAAGAGTAATAATTATCGTTTCCAAGGATTTAGGATTTTGAAAAATAGCTTTCATCATCAAAAACGAATGACATTTTCATGAATTTTCTTACTATTAAGATGCAATTTAATTTAATTCATTTTATTTAATTTTCTGCATGCGATGGTGTTTTTTCTGTTCATATTGTTTATTTTATTGCCGATCCTTTTTAAAGTTTTTATACACAATGTTGAGAAAAATTAAACTTACTCGCACGTTGATTGTGGCTTATGTTACCCTTGCTCTTTAAGTCTTATTAGCGTCAATGTATACTTTTTAGTCGAAATGCTTGCTGTTCTTCCCCCTACAGGATTTCGATTTTTCCAATTTTATTTAACGCGTAAACAGTTCGTTTTGTTACACCTTCAGAAAAAAAAATGCTTCACACAACGTGGTTTTCCTATTTTTTTTTTAAGAATTCCTTTCATAGAACTGTACAATACAACTTCGCAACATCTTTCTTTTTGGCAACGTTTTCATTTGTTAACATCAGTGCATTAGGATGATTTTTTTGTATACATATTTTAAAAAGAAGTCTAAGTTGAAATATATTGGAGCAAACTGATGAATCGAATGTTAGTACTTTTATCAATAGTTTAATAAACTGCATGCAGATTTTTAGTTGTAAGCCGTTACTGGTTTAAAACACAATATAAAGGAACAAAATACAGTGAAACCTCTGAATAACGGTTACCAGTGGGACCGATGAAAAGTTACCACTATTCAGAGGTGAGTGTTATTCAGAGGTTTCATTTTTAAAAAATTATAATTGCATAAATTTAAATAGAAATACACAGTGCAGTTGCTTTGTTTTTGCAAATATCTTTCTCCAAAGAAATAATAGTATAAGTTGTTTTGCTGTACAACTCATCATCATTATGATTTACTGCAAAATTTTTGATTTCACGAAGGTTCGTAAAAATTTTGGTATATTTGTTAATACTGGAAATTTTAGGTGATGCTATAATCTCTTCCATATCCCCCTTCCGCATCACTTTTTCTCTTCCTCTCACTTATGTTCCACCCTTTGCTGTATGAATCAAATGTAGCAGTAACTGTCAAATCTTTGTACAGACACACAAACTTACTGGCGTTCGTGTTAGTTATGCTTGATGTTCTAAGAATATTATCTAAATTTTTCCCATCATTTTTGTCTTCATTTTCTATGTCTAGTTTTGGGAAATGATTAAGTGTTCAAGAGAGTAAGTAACATTTTGTTGCCATATTAAGAAAAGTTTGTTTGATCTGCTTCAGATTTTGGTTTTCAAATAAATATGAAATTGTACCAGAAACTGTTAAAAAAAATTTTTATGGTGACTTTTAAGCAGCCGTTGTTCAAAATTCCTTATTTAGAGGTTTGTACTAATGTTAATGCTATGGAATGTGCTTGGTTCCATCAATATGTGGCCGGTATTCGGAGGTTGTCGTTGTTTAGAGATGACCGTTCAAGGAGGTTTCACTGTATCGTAAAAGTACGATAAAAACACTAAAAAAATGAAACAAGCATAACGTGCTTCGAAAGTAGTTGGTTTTTCTTGATCAGATGCTAAAAGATGTGCTACCACTTTAAAAGCAACAGCAAGACACGTTGTGCTTTTTTCATTTCTATGATGTTTTGAAGATTTTTTTTAAGTACACGCGAAATATGTGAGATAAATAAAATTTTAGATCTTTCTGTCGTTTTTACTTTTAAAAATAATCAGAATAAATAAATAAAATTCGTTTGGGCTCCTATGCATGTACACAAAATTTGACGTCACACTGTTCACTAGCTATTCAACTAACAGACCCATTGAAGCAACCAGTTGTTGTTGTTAGTTAATAACAATACAAGGAAGTTGAAGTTAAAATGACATCTCTGATGTTGAAATCCCCTCATCCTCCTTTTTAAGTAAATTATTTAACATTGTCTACAAACTATGCGATAGATAAAAGCAATAAATTTTTTAATATTGATTTATTAACAAGGTAATAGTAAGTTTTTATTTCAAAATTTTTAATAAACAAACTTATTTAATTGCATTTAAATCAAGACAAGATTGTTACACGTATTTATTCAATTGTATGTCACGATTAAATAATATTGAGATATTTAAAGCGTTCTTTTTTCCAGATGCATTCAGAATATCCTTTCTTTTCGGTGCCTTTGTAGTCTGTTTTGAAAACTCATTGTCATTCACAATTCTGCTTCCTGTGGATGCTGGCTGTAGATTATTCTGTAAAATAAATATTATTTCAATTTAAAATTTAGTTATTGACAAATCCTGGAAATAAAAGATATTGCCTCCTGAAAAAGAGAGAGAGATTATAGAATTTAAATCTTTTTTCGTCAATATGTTTGCTCAACAACAGAAATTTTTCGAGTTTAAACTAATTTTTGTTCGGCTATAAGGTGCCAAAGGAGCTTGGTCTGTTTATCAAGCTATCCATGTCTGTATGTGCAAATTTGTCGAGATAAAACACTCTACAGTCTGGATGTATTTTGCAATTTGTACAAAGTGGCATGTCGTTAGAACCACATAAATTGCGGCGGTGTTATACGATATGTGACGTTCGAATTATTCCAATAGTAGGAATATCTGATGTAAAAATACCCATACGATATTGTGATGCCATGGCAACGTAATAAAGACCTTTAAAATGTTATTTCGTAGTGACGTCATGTATGACGCTAAGAAGTCAAATCAAGTTGACTATGAAATGAATTTGATTAAAAATTTTCAATACTCTATTATGTATACCCATTCGACGTGTCCCTCCCAGAAATGATGGTTGATGTCTTTAGCTTAAACTTTTAGTTATTTCCAATAGAATCTTCCATGATCGGGTCTACTCCCGTTCTGCGAATTCTTGAAAGAAGGGAGCGCTATTCCACCTGTTCCGTGATGGCGATGACGCCATTCGAAGTTGATTATATTCTTTTTTAACATTTAAAAATATAAATGGTTCTCAAATTTTAAATAATTTTTAATTCAAATTAAGCATTGTATAATTTTTAATCCAAATCATTAACCCAAAGTATCTGCCATGATAGTCCAATGTGTTAAACGCTCTAGCATTTCTGAATTGGCTGATCGATGTTTCTAACTCAACTAAAATAGCATTTAAATTTCTTCGGATTTTCCGTCACTCATCCCCGAAGTTTCCTCTGGAAGAGATCATAGTTCCACTTGTTCCGCGAGTAACGTCAGTCGACATTTCCTCATTTATTTCATTGCACAAGACACAGTTTTACCCATGATAGAATACTACTTGCGAACGACTTGATGGTAAATTTCCAAGTCATTTAATTAGATAAGAGTTTAATAATCTAAAAAACAGTAGATGCACAAGTTTACTTCTAAAATTTAAGAGGGTTCGCAAAAGTGCCTGAAAAAGGGAGACTCCAGTTAGTAACTTTATTTATTTGTTTCCACTATACATTTAAAATTTGTTTGGTTTTTTTTCTACAAAATTTGCCAAATGCAAGAGAAAATCCACACTATTTCTGAAAATTCCCGTTTTCTGACCGAGAAATCTGAATGTGATCAATCGATCTGGTATTCTGGTTAGAAACATCACGAGTAACTTAACATACAACTTATATGTGGAGCCAAACATACTCTACAGTTTTTGCTGTTGTTTTCATAGGAAAAATAAAACGACCTGTTTAATTAAATATGACTTCTGCTAGTTAAACCACACGTAGTAATATTTGCAGCCAGGGACTGACTTTCTAAAACCCACAATAACCCACCCTTGGGCCCCGTAATTTTTAGGGTCCCAAAAGAGCGTTAGTTCATTTTAAAATGTGGCCTTATCAGATTATGTTATAATGTTTATTATCAAATTGGATGTATTTAATAAAAAGTTAAAATAATTGTAGTATAATTTAATTTGCAATATAACTATGGAATGTAACTTTGTAATATAATCCTCTAAATTGCGTATTAGTGTTGGAAAATTGCGAATACTGAACTTTAAATCCATACAATACACTATCCAAATGGCAAGTAAATGTGAATAGTGATCGCACAATTCGCGATATGCCTTCGACTTGAACTGCGTAAGCCATGTTATGCTTACAATGTTGAAAAGTCTCCGTGTATGTAGAATTTAGAAAATTTTCCCCAAATGTAAGGAGCCCGAAATGATTATTGCGCTTTCCCTGATTTCAGAACTAAATTGGAACCTAGATTGGACGGTGTGGTCCTGTGGAATAGTCATTCCGAAATCTCCTGATCCTACTTCTCTCCGTACTTTTAACTCTGGAGTGATTTTAAGCGATGGCGCATACTCAGAAAACTCACAAGAAGTATTTCAGCAACTAATTTTAAATGGTCTCAAAACCTACCTCCTAAGAGTTTGGTGCGAGTTTATACCTATTCACTTAAATATCTTCATTTGTGTATTCATCAACAAGAACAACACATTAATCATATACAGTGTATTGTTCCACAATAGAGACGTCTTCTTGCTTTACTAACTCTCGGCTTTAGTTATTCTCAAATCATTGAAAATATGAAAAATATGATTAGGGCAATAAAATTCTAAAAAACACAATGCTGTTATTTGATATGCAACATGGCACCCTTCCTATTTGAAAAGTTCGATTTTGATCCAATATGGTGGATTCCAGGATGGCTCCCATACTCCGGACATAGTGAAAAAGTCATCTGATCGCTTTATCGCCAATGCGGTCAGATATTTTATTTTATTTTCCTTTTCGGGACTAAAAAGATGCCTACAGAATTGTGACTAACCATGTACCGGGTGTCCTGAAAAGGACTGATTGATTTTTAAATTCAATAACTCGCAAACGGGGACAGATATTTAAAAAATTCTTGCAGGAGGGTTATGTATATTAAAACGTCTCGTGTTAGAAAATGTATACTTCTGCATATCGAATTGATTGTCAATGACAGTTTCCAGATTAAAAATCAAGTGAGAATAATTATTAAAACATAGAACGAAATTCATTGCTACAAACACCTAGTTTAGACAACATTTTAATATTTAATGAAAATGTGCATTAGAATTTATATTCCATATATCGTTCCAAAATGCATATATAAACAAGAAAAAAAAAGTTTATAAAGTCATAGGTTATAAAACATTTCCCAAGACTTCCATAATACTGTGACGAAACTTTACCATTTAATAAGTTAAAACAAAATATCTAAATAAACAATTTAGAAAATGTATTATACAGTTGAACAACAAATTTCAGCGAATAGCGCTCATAGTCGATGAGATATTCCAATTTGTTTGAGCAGCCCTGTATATGATGCATATATTTACATATACCATATGGTTTGCTAAAACTTAATTCGACTAGAAAATACATAACACGTTTGAAATTTTACTTTCAACAATTACCATCCACAGAAATTAACTTGGAATCTTTTTATGCAGTCCTGTACATGACCTATGGATTTTTATGCACATCATACATTTAGCTAAAATTTAATGAAGCTAAGAAGCGCATAAAACCACAAAAGATATACGTCCACCAATTACCATCACAGACGATAATATGCACATATGTTTGCATATCCATGTATATGAATTTATTAGTATTCTATAAAATATATTAGTATATTAAATATATTTAATCTGAATAATGTACAACACAATTAAAAAAATATCTCAGCAATTCCATGTCCATATATAATGATTTATTTTTTTGCACACCCCTGTATATTAGCCATAGAATTTTTATACAGCATATAATGTACTAAAAATTGGTTAAGTTTAAAAACCCATACCACATCTGAAAGCGTACTTACAGCGATTATCGCTTATAGAAAATCATTATAACCGAATTCTTTTTTATGTCCCTGTAAATGAACAAATAAATTCTATGACTATAGTATTAGTATATTACTACAGTTGTGTCGCATGTAGAGGTTGGAGTGTAGAGCCGTGCGTTGGAAGTAAAAGGTACTTTAGGCAGCATTGGCTTTTGTGGGGAGTATCGCATATATGTAAGGGGAAATACCTGTATGGTTATCCCCTAATCCTAGCTGAGTACGGTAAATTGAGAAGGAAAGAGCATTGGTTAATAATATTACCCAATATGTAGAAATCAATTTAACGTCTAACTTAGTGTTGGGCAGAATCTGCTATATCCGAGCCTATAAATGTAAATAATGTTTTTTAATGTAAGTACTTTTTTGTAAATAAATCATTCTTAGTATTATTTGAATAATCTTAGTAGTTAATAATAAACCTTCTCAAATTGTGTCCGATATCACGTACATATATCGATGTTGGCAGCCTATCAACGAAATAGCGATTATTTGGAGTCTTTACGTGTGGTGGACTGGAATTTGTGTGACAATCATCATCGAATTGACGACGAAAAAAACGTAACAACACTATTCTACAGTAAGTGCGTCATAGTGTACATCAGCAATGCACATAAATTTTGTTATGTTTGAAATAGTATAACATCTTTACAATACACTGCAATGATTTTCTCCCATAGCTCAAAATACAACCGCATTCTTTTGTGCGTCCCTGTCAATGACTGATAAGTGCTATGCGCTCCATATTATACAGAAATCCTCTTGTATTGCACCTCAAAAATACTTATCAATTTCACTTTGTTAGGAATTCTGTAACTTCATTAAAATAGATTGCACGTGATTTTTTCCCCATATACTATAATGTAAAGAAATTATTTTGTATGTTTCGAAAAACTAATTATAAATGCTACGCACAGATTTTCAAAAGAGAATGTTCTATGGTAAACTTCAATAACTTTGACCAAGTTTTTGGTAATTCAAGTATATTTATGCTAGTTAGAGCACGGCTCTACAAACAGAAGTCATAAATACTTTTCAACTATGTTAGAAAGTGTTAATAAAAATATATAATAATTATTTTAAATATCTTACCAGATTTAAACCTTGAAAAGTAGATCCAGACTTGTTATTTTCGTGGTATTTTATAAATGAGCCAGATGTAGATGCTTTAGATTCTTTTAATCTTCTTCTTGAAGTGATATCTTCGTAGTCAGCTTCATGGTCAAAGGGAGAAAAAACGTCTTTTTGATTTAAACATTTTTTGCGAGGATCTGTGCCTTCACTTCTTATCACATCATAAGATGAACTTTGAGGCCTACTGTTGTCCACCTCTGCTACAGGTACAGAACCGCTGTTTTCAAAACTCTTTATTTGCTCATCTTTCATATTTTGATCTGCCTGAGAATCACACTTAACAGGTGTTCTAATCATTTCATTCCACTGTTCTTCTAATTCATGAAGTATTCTTTCATTTTCATCCGTTTTCAAGCCTGAAATATTTTCTTGGTGATATTTTAGAGCCTCATTTGCAAAATAAGTACTTTCCAAACTTCTTATTTGTTCATTTTTCCTATTTTGAAACTGAGATGATTTTGACTTGGTAGGTTTTGAATACCTTTTCTTCAACTGGCTTTGTAATTCATAAAGAAAGCTTTCACTTTCCACATTTTTCAAGCCTGAAATATTCTCCTGGGGATATTTTAGAGTATCACTTGTCGCAAACTTCTCGTTAGTGGATGTCTTCTCCAGATGTTGTAAACTCATCCAAATATTCCTCTTTAGATCTTCGTTGCTCATATATCTTTTTGAATTTGACAGGGATGAACCATTTGAATACAGACTTTTAGGGGAGGGATTTTCTTTTTTACGGTCTGTGGAAGAATAATTGAACTTGGAAAAAGAATTTTCACTATGTGATGCAAGAAACGTCTGGTTCTGTGGAAATTCCTGGTTAGCTTCCTTATCTTTCTGCTCTTTCAGATTTGTTGAAATATTTGTGTCAGTGATATCGTTTGCAGGTGATAAAACTGTCTCATTTTTTCTGAATTGCTGATCCACTCCGACAGAGCATTATTAGTGGCAATATTTATCTCTTCTAGAAGCTGTAATGATGTCTGTAGTTTCTGTCTCAGTTCTTCAATGCTCAATTTTATTTCTGCACTTTGCGGCCTTGATATATTCGATAATTGACTTCTGGATCGCAGTATTTGACTTTTATATTCTTTCGATGAATGAAGGGACTGTAAACGAGGAATTTTACTTGGTGGTACAGGCTCTAGCTGGTGATTTAATCTCTGAAGTATTTTATGGACTTCTTTCAACTTTTCGCGGTCTTCATTTTTATGCAGTTGACTATTTCTAACCTAAATAAGAATATTATTTTTAGAAATTTTCTTTGCAATAAAATACAATAAAAAATATTCCAACCATATCGAAAAAACAAAAGGAAATTTATTTCCCATGAAAAATTGTTAACTCCGACGCGCAATTTTTAATGCACAGTCAGTATATATATATATATACTAGTAAATCTGCAGATCAAGAGCCTCAACGTCATCTCTGCAACTCATTGTTTTTATCAAACTTTGCGTAATATTAATCTTTCTACAAAAACAAAATTTAAACTATTTAAATTACACAAACATTTATAAAAGGAGAAAAATATTTCGATGGTTTCAGACATTAAAAGCGTTAAATTAAACACGTTGTTATGTAAGGATATTCTGAAATTCTCACGAGCTACTTATTCTAGTAATTTTTATATAATAAAGCAAATTTCTTCAGGGGGGCGCCCCCCCCCCCTGAACCCCCGTTGTGTAATTTATTTTGCATTTGTAATTTTCTACTGATTGAGTTAATGATTACCCTATATCTTAGATTTCTTTTTACACTGCGATTTATAAGGATAAGCAATAATTCGGTCAAGCATTTTACGTTATCCTAATATCCATACAGCAGTATTTACTTGCCTGCTAACCACAAATACCTGTATCTAATGGATAAAGAACTTTTGGAAATGTAAACTGAGACATCTAATTTAGAAATCTATTACCTTTATAAATTTTGTTTCCAAAAAATAATTTTGATTACCATTCTGCAATATTTATATCTAAGATCTAATCTAAATATCAAAAAATGTACTCGATAGCATTAACTTACTAAAATCACCCCAAAGTAAGGGGGGGGCTTCTAAACCTAACGGTTAATAATTCATCATCGTTAAATAGATAAACATGATTTGGCGCCTTTAAGTATTTTTTGTGATTTTCTTTTAATAGTATCCACATTTAATTTAAAATCGTGATGTTACAAATATCGTTGAAATTTGACGCAAACTTATGTTCAGGTCAAATTACGAAAGGTTAACTAACATTTCATTTCCCTTAGCCGGACTTTCTGTTTCATTTTTCGTAATAAGGATTATTTTAATAATTTAATTTATTTTACACTCTACAAGCAGTTACACGGGACGTTGTTCATGTAGCATTAAAATAGAGATAAATGCATTAAGTAAAACATTTCACTCCCCACCAGACATGCCAAGTCTCAACCTTTTTGCACATCACTATTATCTTAGAGGAAATGTTCTTTTAAATCGCGCAAATGTTTCAATTAAATAAAGTAACATTTTCTGTATTAAAATACTGGTATCCAGAACGCCGGAGGCTTGGCAGCTCTGCTCCTCTTAATAAAAACATATATGATTAACCAACACTTTATCACATTTTATAGGAGACAATACGAAATTTCTTATTTGTATGGCCTTACATATATCTCAGTCATAAAAGTAAAATTTTGTGCCAATTAATGCACGCAATTGCGAAAATGAAATCGCAAACAATGAGAAAAGGAAGATCAAGTAAAATCGTGTAAATCGAGGAATCTTTCTTCGTAGTGCTGGGAAAATACTGCTACAAAATCTATTTTAGGTGGTATTTGGTGTGAAATGTTTATATGTATTCATTTCTGTCCTATATATCCTTTTTTATTATTATTTGCTTATTCCATTTTTCTTTTGCACGTGAAAATCTTACAAATTAAAATTAACTCTTTGGGGAAAATTGTTATTTTTTTTTTTTTTTTGGCAACAATAAAGTTTATAAAATTTAACAGAATAATGTCAGTTTATTCTGTATGAAAATAACGAACTTTTTCATTTATAATCAAATAGTTGAATAAATAAATGAAAATATTATTCTATGTAGTATATAAATACTATTTTCATTTCTGCGTTTAAATCAATCTATATGCAAATATCTATACAAAGGCATTCATCAATTCATTCCTTTTGTTTTGATTTGACTTCAAAAAACCATACATACTTTCACATTTATGATATTTTTAGATGAGATGCTGTTGCTACGCAACGGTTAAAAGAAAAAATGAAATATAAGTAAATTCATAAAATAAAATGTTTTATATTATTCGAACACATGTATAAAATTCCATCATAAGTTATACATCTAATTTAAAAGTTCTGACAAATGTTTTGACAAAATTGCAAACTAATAGGAATAATTTAATACTCTTATTTAAAAATTTCAGCATCCAAAATTTACCATTTAAATCTATTATTCATATGAGCGATTTCTTTCAACAAATGAAAATTTGAAAATCGTCTGACTTCCCATAGAAAAGCATTATATCACAAAATAAAATGTTCTGTATATTCCGAACGAATGAACCAAATTTAACCCAAGCCAAAACTATACAGCTAAATCCGGGGAGCTCACCAATATACATCCTTAATTTCAAGCTAATCGGATGCTTTTTACGGCAGTTATCGCGGGACAGACAGACTAACTAACTAACAAACAAACAAACAAACAAACAGATGGAAACCAAAAAATTTCGGGTCTCCACAGTAAGCCTTCACTGACGTTTCGGCAATTAGAATGGTCACAAGAAATCAATTTTCAAATATTTTCTGCGGGACCCCCCCAAAAAGTTGCCAATAGACTAGAAAATGAGATTGGCAAAGTTTCAGCTCATTTGGATAATATTAACCCGTGCCTCATTGAGGTTTAAGTTTGAAAAAAACGTGATTTTTCGCAAAAAAAATGCTGTTTTTCTTTCAGGAGATAAGTACAGTTGAACCTAGAAACATAATTCAGGTCTCATTTTATAAAAAAAAAGCTTTGCTTTGAAGAACCCCACATCGTTTTTTTCTAAAAATGTATAGGTTTAAAAATATGTGCATTTTTCAGGACCAGACTTCACCCGGATCTTAAAAACTTACTTTTTATGAATATGCGAAAAAAAATTCTAACATTCTATTTCATCTGCTTTCCATCTTTTGTTTTTCTTTTCCTTTCATTTTGTACATATGAAAAAAATCATATTTTAAACTGAAAGAATAAAAAAAAGGGGGGGGGGGTGTAAAGATATAAAAATGAGAGCAAATAATGTTCAAATGCATTTTATTTTTATAGTAGTGTTGCAAGAAAGGAAGCATAATAAAGAAAAGAAATTATTATCCCTTTCAATTGTCACGTTAACCTTTTCCAGTACAGAAAAATTCTGTTCGTAAAATAATGAAATGATTGACTACACCGAAATTTACAAACGATTATTTTAGAAATTAAAAACGCATTACTTTAACCTTTCGTTGTCAGAGGAAAATTTTATTAAAATATTCTTGGTGCCGTTTATAAGTTTGGAATTAAAATTAGGTAGTCCCAACATGGGACCACTGCGCCGGAAAGGATTAAGTTGGTAATGGCTTAGATAAGGTAGCTTTTGAAGAATTTAAAAAAGTTTTTCTACATTCAGATACAACTTTTAGCATATACTGTTTTTATTTTTCGTCTTTTGTTAAACAGGAATTGAAATCTCGGGTTAATTTTCTTCTGCTTTCAGCTGTGTCATTGAAAACTTTAAAACCAGTCACTGTTTTCTTGCTTTCAAATAAAGTTTATTTTCACACCATGCATTGGGATCAGTATTTAAAAAATGCTTATTAATATAAAATCTCTTGAAAAAATTCACAGTTTGAGGTGAAAAAAAAAACGTTGACTTCTTTGTTCAATAAATAATCCACTTCGTTTAAACCTTTTATTGCTCTTAAATACCTATTTCTATCATCACCATTTCTTCTTCAAATGACATTAATTTTACAGCCATGCTTATGTTGACTTTTTTTTTTCCAAAGTATCATCTAAAAATGAAAATGCAACTTGATCCGAGTTAAGATACCAAAGGTGGTTTATCATTTGCTTGGTGGTTTATCTTTGCATTCAAAGCAAGTGCTTTGTCTGCAACCTATTTATCAATTTTTCTGTAGTGAACAAGTGATTTTATTATTTGCAGGCCTTGGATTGGGGTCCAAAGTGAGAGTGGGAGTATTGAAGCATGCTTTTACATAAATGCTGATTAGAAATAAGCAAAGGTCTCTAATACCTTCTTTTTTCTAAATTTGTTATTGAGAGATTATCCCTGAAACAATATATTTTCAGAGAATGAATGGCCTGTGCCATCCATCTGACATGATTAAAAGCAGCAGGGGCTCTGAAGAAAAGTCTTTTGCAGGAAGGAGTCCTATAAAAATTAAACAAAGTTGGATAAACTCTTTATAATCATCTCTGAGCTGTTAATTTTTAAAAGGTCCTGTAAGCAAACTTAAAATTTCTTCTGAATTAACTATTTATATGTAGTATTTCATCTTCAATAGCATTTTCATACTTACTCTGGTTTAATTTAGACCTCCCAATCAGAATTTTTTTAAATATCTGACTGAGAGGCAATGATTATGCCCACTTTATAATCAAAAACAGCTTTTAGGATAATTACTAAATTATGGTGGAGACATGGTAAATAAGAAGACTTTTCCTTTAACAATTGCCATAGAAAAATGCAGGTTCCTCTTAGACGACCGGGGTTTACTGCAGTTGTATCAAAACATATTGCCTGGATTTTACCAATTTCCTCCCACTCTGCAAGTGCTGAAAATACAGCTTTCGCCTGAATTATTCCGATTCTATTTTCAAGCTGTGGAACTCGTAGTAACTGTTCTTCATCCCCACAACAAATTAAAACTTCTATCCACTCTTCATTTTCTTTATTCAAAAAATGGTGAAGCAGTTTTCCATCTCAGTGAACAACTGGTCTCTCTAAATTGGAATTTTTAAATCTGTTTGTGATGAGCTCAGTTCTTAGTTTACAAAATAGTCATTTGCGTTGTTGATTGCAGTTCTACTTAAAATTAAAGTCTGTGGTTAACTGGTGGATGTATTCTAAGCCTAGCAGCTTCTCTGGCATTCAGTTTCATTTTGCGAATATTGTAAAATAAAATACATAAAACTTGACAATTACTTGGTAACTTACTGTCGATGATTTGATGAGACATGTGGCCAATTTGTAAAATCTTACATTTCTGCCGTGATATCAAAAGGGGGAGGGGTTTTACGGAATGTTTCGTCAATTCTAAAAATAGATAACGATAACAGTTAACAAAAACAGCCTTGTAATAAAAAGAGAAATTGAGAGGTTCAACTGCAATACAAATCGAGAAGCACTTTCTTACTATACACAGGACTAGATAACTAATAATCAATTATAATTCGTCAAATATTATTAAAGTTACAAAAATTGTTCACTTATTTTTCCCTATTAATGAAAATAATACAAAAAATTATCAAAAGTAATAAAATTATTAATTTGTCATTTTTCACTTATGTTTCAAAAATGCAGAGTTCGAGGGTATGGTTCACGAGCTGACCTAAAAAAAACTAAATGTTCATTAAATATAAGTTTTGATGAGAGTAAAAGTTCAAGGCAACAACAGTTTCTATGAAATAAAACAAGAATCAGGTTTCTAAGACAAATAATTTTCACGTAAAGAAAGAAAAACGACAATTTTTTTGCCAAAAATTTCAATTTTTCAAGAATTCAACCTCGATTTGGCATGGGTTAATGTTATTCATTTGAGCTGAAACTTTGCCAATCTCATTTTCTATCTAATTGGCAACTTTTAGGAGGGTCCTCCCGAAGAAAACGTTAATTTTTTCCCCATGTTGCTTGTGACCACCCTAATATATATACCCTAATATAAATACCCTAACGCCTGTCTCCATGGATTCAATTTCTTCTGGTTTTAGTTTGAATGTTTTTAAAGTTTGCCGTTTTTAAAGTATGTTGTTTTTGAAGTTAGTTGTTTTTAGTTATTTTGTTGTTGTCATTTGGTTTAGTTTATTTATTGTTGGATCAGTTCCGTAGTTTCGAATTTTTGGTTTGGTTTTTGGATATATATATATATATATAAGGCAATATGCTTCCTTTATTTACGGACTGCTTATGATAAAATCTATCATGGTGTCATCAGACACAGAAAAATATCTTCCTTTAGAATATGAATTCAATTTTTGAAATGGGCCATCCATTCATTAGAAATTACCTCAACTTTAATTTTTCAAATGGTAACATCCAATTTTGACACTTTATTTGAATTCTTTGGATTAAATTTGAACGGAAAAGTACATAGTGTATGCGGGGTTTTTTTTCTTTATGGGGTTAGCAGAGATCAAAATTCGAGAATGCTATTGTTAAATTAACGTGACAAACTGTATTTTATATCGTCTTAAAATATCCTATTTACAATTTTTGTTTTCAGTGAGATAAATTGAATGGATCCAAACATATTTCAGTTACTATTTTTTACACTTGAAAGCATAAGTTTAATAATGAAAATTATTAATAAACTCATATACACAACCTACATCAATTTTTGCATAAGAAGTATAGGCATCGCCAACAACATAGGTATACATGTTTACGGTTCATTCCAATTATTATTTTTCGAGATATAGAGCTACTTTACTTTTAGAAAGCCTAAAGGGTTCGCACTCTACTACCGACTGACCAAATATAAGAAAATCGAAAACAGCAACCACATAAGTTATATGAATTTTTTTTTTTAAATTTGTAAAATAAAAAGTTTATTTTGTATGCAAATTGCCCCAAAATTTTACTGGTGTTAATTTTCAAGTTTTTTCTCTGAGATTTTTTTTAAAAATTTGTATATATATTTCTAACATACAGGGTGATTTAAAAAAAAAAAACTATCCCGATATATGAGCCTTTAGCTATCATACTGTTCACAGAAACTGAATGAAATTTTGGTTTAAACTATTTTGGGTATGCAATCAAGAATCATATGACAAGGAAGAGTTAAACAACAGTTATGGTTACAGAGAAAAATTTCGAAATTTTCAAATGGCAGCACCTACTTTTTTTATTGGAATGTTATCTTCATAGTGAAATACCACAAAAAGCATTGGAACGGTACCTGCAGCACGAAAATCAGCGTCTCTATACTGACTAAGAAGAAAAGAGAAAACAACTGTGGCGCTCCCAGAACATGACTTTTTTTTCTAATGACCTCATTTTTCATACTATGTCTTCGGCTCTGATCCCGGCCTACTGAAGCTCCCTCGAAATGAGAATAATAGACCAAGGTACGCAGATTTTCTGGGTCGCGTAAGACACCGCCATGACTGACGTCGTCGCATTAAGTGAAAGAAAAGGCACTGCGAAATGCGTACCGCGTATCTTGCTGTCTTGCACTCTGAGCAACATGCCGCTTACAAGGAAAGAAAGTGAGAAAATTGTAAGGATTTATTACCTGAACATTCAAAATGCCACCGAGGCATTGCGTGTCTACTTCAGAAATCATGGGCTACGCCGCGACCGGTGTATTGTAAAAGCTGTACGGAACTTGATACGCAAATTTGAACAAGCTGGTTGCACATGCGATCAATCTCAGCCTGCATAACCTTCCGTTCCTGTCGAGGCTGTTGCAGAAATTAATGAGACGATAAGTGAAGTTCCTCTTGCAAGTGCAAGCGGTATTTCACGCGTTCTGCAGTTGCCGAATTCTACGACTCGCAAGATTCTGCGCTGTTTCCCAAATGTTTCTGTATCGGTTACATCGTGTCCAGATTTTGCAAGTGGGTGATAAGCAACAATGGCTAGATTTTGCGAACGAATTCCTCATCCGGTATTATAAGGATGACAGCTGGCTTTGACGCATTTTGTGGATGGACGAGGTCCATTTCTCGTTGAGTAGTAACATTAATTTGTAGAACTGCATGCACTGGACAGACAAGAATCTCATGATATGATTGCACGTCCGTTACACGAATTAAAATGTGACTGTGTGGTGCGGTATAACAAGCACCTTCATCCTCGGTCCTTACTTTTTTTAATAGGTTACTGTCGCAGGTCTACAAGCGTGCACGGTAATGAGTGCTCTCTATCTAGAAATGTTGACTAATTACGTAATTCACAATTTGCAATAGCAAAATGCTCTATCTGATGTCGTGTGGATGCAACATTGCACTCCACCACATGTGGGGTATTCTATCAAACATTTCTTAAGATAACAGTTTGGTGACAGAGTTATCTTCGCCATTTCACGTTTCCGTGATCGGCAGAGTCTCCCGACCCCACTCCAATGGATTTCTGTCAGTTGCGTAAGGACCTGAAATCCAAAGTGTATTCCGCAACTGCATCTGATTCTGATCAAATTTAATCCGCTAACTGCATCTGATTTGAAAGATGCCATCAGACGTCAGGTTCAACAGATTCCTTTTACCATGGTACGTGCTTCAGTGCTATCCAGCATCTGTCGCATGCAAAATATCATCGTGTGTGAGGGAGGTCACGTGGAAAATTTGTGAAACACAGTAAAATGTTTTGCTTTCTGTTGCTTCTCTGTCCTTATTGGTTGTTTTTCCTTTTCTTCTTAGTCTGTCTAGCGCCAGCAATTTTCGTGCTACAGGTACCGTTCCAAGGCTATTTACGTTTTTTCACTGAGAAACATAAGAAACATGAGGAACATCATATTACAATAAAAAAAGTAGTTGTCCTTTTAAATTTTGGAAATTTGGTAACTGTAAGAGTAACTGTTAGAGTTTAACTGTTGTTTTTTATATGATTCTTGAGCGCATACTTCAAAATATTTAAACCAAAATTCCATTCAGTTTCTGCTAACGGTATGAATGCTAGGGGTTCATATATCGGGATAGTTTTTTTTTTTTTTTTTTTTTTTTTTTGGTAATCTCCTGTATATATTTTTTAATATTTCTATAAAGATTTAATAAAAAAAAGTACGAGTATATAAACTATTCCTTTTTCCAGGCTGCCTTGATCCAAGGAACTCAAGTATGGTGTCTAAAGTTGGTGTTATCATTTGAAAAATTGACATTGCAATTTTTAACATGTAGACTACTTCTATTTCGAAAACTGCATTCATATTCTGAAGTAACACATTGTTCCAATTTTAATGATACCTTTGTTGTGATTTTACCGTAAACGAATTGAGAATAAAAGCAATCATATCCTTCTTTTCTTTTTTTTAGGGTTCCGTACTTAAAAAGTAAAAACGGAACCATTAAAAAATCACTCTTGTGTCTGTCTGTCCGTCTGTAGCCATACTCGTAAACTATGGAAGGTGAAAAGTTCAAATTGGGGGAAGTAAATAAAGACTATTGACGCACATATTTACAGATTATTAAGCATTCACAAATATATTTAGGAAAAATGTAGAGAGGCTAATTAAGTATTTTTAATTAATTATATTTTAATTTTAGTTATTTTAATTTTAGGCTAATTAAGTTACTTGAAAAAAAATCTTTTCTTTGTATATCGTGTGATAGCCTTCGTAACGCCAAATTCGAAAATATATTTCTTTAAATTTTAAGTATTATATTTTCAGAGATGCAGTCGATAATGTAGTGCAAAAATATGTTCAACCCATCTATTTCCGAATCTACTAAAACTAAAATTATGAAAAAATTAGAGGTAGTAGACGTTAAGTTAAACATTGCAGGAAAATTATAGCGATTACACTGGGTCACATAGTTTTTGAGAAAAACGCATTTTTCCGTTACACACAAATTTAGATTTGCAGGCATTCAGCAAATGTGTTGAGCAGCAGTCGAGGTACCTATCGTAGCAGAAGTATAAAAGCATTGTTGATAATGATTTTCGAAAAAAATCGTCGGTAATTAGTAGAGATATTAACCCTTAAAGACACGGACGGATTAGACATACACAATGACAGGAGCGGCGTACTCTATGCTGCATCGGTTTATAAAACCTAGATGAAAATTTTTCAGGATATATTTGTGTAATGAAATGTCCAGTAGCAGTATAAAAGTAATAAACGCCAAATTGTTAAAAACAGAGTAATTTAATTAGAATTAATCACATAAATACTATGGGTTTCGCGGCTAGTTTGCATTGAGTGGATCTCTCAATACTCCTTCCGTGTGTTTAAAAGTTAATTAAAAACATATCTGGAAAAACGCGGCGCGTACCAAGGCGGCGTTGCAATTTAGCGACCTCCTTTCGAAGCGGGCTCAGCACAATGCCAAGCTTAAATTCTGAACAAGTATTTTGGTTTAGCAACACTTTAAAAAGAAAATATTATTAGTACGCTGAATTTAGTTTTATGAAATGCCAAATGAAGTTTAATCTCTTGCGCTCTATCATAGTACGTCATGCTATTTTAGCCATTTCCGACAATGATATACGGTTTATTTTTTAATTAGACAGTCCGAATTCTCACCAGAAAATTTTAACTCTTATTTTTGCTTTACAAGATGATTGATTTTCCATAAATAAAGTAAAAAAAAAAAAATTACCAATTAAATTTCTGTTATGGGAATTCAAAATTTCTAAAAAAAATCTGCCAGATGAGGCAACACTGATGGCTAGTGACATAAATCCGCTTACAGCGACAGAGCGCAAGTGGTTAAATATTAACAGTTTTTATTGTCAGTACCGAATTAAGTTCAACCTAGGCAGATTAGAATAAGATAAAAAAAAGAAAGAGTTGTACAGAATAGCAATATTTGGTATTATTAGGCTTCATATCTCTTTAAACTTTTATAGTATACCCATTCCTACTTTTCTAGTATATACAGCTATACCCAACCCTACGCTGTATAATTTTTTTTACAAAGTCTTATTATTCCTTTAAAAACAATTTTTTTTTTAATAATACAGTTAATAATTTATGTATATTGTACGGAACCCTCTGAGCGCGAGTAATACTCTCACTTGACAGTTTATTTTTCTTTAGACATCAAGTGACTTTTTTAGCATTGAATGGAATACTTCTTTTACATCACTTTTTAAAAAAATAAACATTAATTTTATTATATTTCTTATTGTAGGCAAAAAGTTACATTTACATACAGGTTAAATAAATATGGCAAACATTGAATTTTGAAAAGTACGAGATTCTGGTGAAATTCTTATAAAAGATTTTATCGCAAAAGCTGATGTCAGCCGTCATCTTCACAGGGGAAAAGCATTTTGTTCTATGGATATTTTGATCTCTAATTTAAGAGCATGCGGATTAAAAACTCTTTGACTTCATTTTACGCAAGTGTAGAAAAATATTTCAGTTTTGTGAATTATCCATGCTTCGTTTTTAAAATGCCATTTTCGCCATTAAAAACTTTCCACTTTCATGACCATCGAGAACAGTCTCAAAACGCCATCTATTCGGATTAAGACTGCAGAGACAGTGAAAATGGATGCAAATTATAAGTACACTTTACGTTTAATATTTTTGGATTTTTCCAACTCGTTATGTCAATACTGGTCTCTATAAATCTCATTAAATCGTGCGACGATCCGTTTTGTATCTAAATTAACGGATATATTTTGCGTACATTGTACAGTTTTAATAATTACTCTTAGATTTTAACAAACAAGACCTGTCTGAAATGTTTTTACTACTATTATTATTATAATTATTATTATTTTATTTATTTCTTTATTTATTTTGGAATTCTTTTCGCAAAGTGAGATTTGAAAAATGAAGGTTTATTTGTGTACGAAACCCCGCTATACACAGAAAAAATATAGCACACACACAGGCCCCACACGTATATATATTTAAGTATTGCGCGGCCACGCATACACTTATTTGTTTCCAATGTTACTTCACAATGTTAATTTAACATAGTAAAACTATGGAGCTCATAACTTTTTGAATTTTGTTCCCACCGTTTTGTTCCTGATGCTACAAAATTTTTACTCTATGTTAATTCTAATCCTCTTAAAGCTACGCGTTGCTGATGACTGGCTTTTCGATTATCGTTGCCACAGATTAATCTCAGAAAATGAAACATTTGAAGTTACTGAAACAATGAATAGCTCGAAAAGTATTTGTCAGAAAATTGTTAGACAAACTGCGTTAGAAAGGTAAAAAATTGTATTTTTCTTGATATAAATTTCAAATCTATTGATTATGCCCTTTTCCAAATATTGAATTTCAAAATTACCAAATTTCACAGTGGAGTACCGTAGCGAAACGTTCACGCTTAAAAAGATAATGATAACGGCAGTGTGTCCTGGCGTGTATACTGGCTATGAGCATGAGTCACAAATTATAGTAGCTTATTATTCTGTTGAAATATAAAAGTGAATTATGATGTCGCGAGTGCATGGTTTTTATTGAATTCTCCACAAATACGATATCCGCCATTTATTTTTAGTTGTGAATAATATAGGTTAATTCACGTATGACATCATATTTAAAAAATATATATGGTTAATGCACAGCTTTTACAAGAGAAAGTGATATCATGAAGGGCTTTTCATGAATTTACATTTCTTTTTCATTTTTTTCCAATAAACAAAACTATATTTATTTAGGCTTAGGAAATATATTTTTTTTAAATACTAGTATAAAAGCAAAATTTCTCAAGGCTTTCAATATTTTAAAAAGGAGAGTATATTTGTGCGATATCCATAGTCCGTACGGTGTTTAATTTTTAAATTGATTTTTCTAATCAAACAGGTTTAAAACCCCGGGCAACGCTAGGTATTTCAGCTAGTAATATTACAAATTTAAAGTGTGAAAATGTTTGCCTGAAATATGGTAAAAATGGGTGGTTAAATTGCATAGAACTGTATTATAAACCAGAAAGAATATAGGTCATGTTTTATGTACTTTATTCAAATATTTTTGTTAATAATTCAGAATTTACCGGGTGTCCCAAAAATGACTGATGGATTTAAAAATTCCATAACTTGCAAACCGGGTGATAGATATTAAAAAAATTCTTGCAGGTGTGTTATGTAAGATGTCAGTAGTTTTTATGCGGCGATTCTCAGTTTTAGTTACAAATAGCATCGATAGATGGCACTGGAAGCAATAACCGCTAAATCCAGGCTCGATTTTTCGACCTCTCTCTTCTTCCATGCGAAAAAAAGGAGATTAAAATGTATAAGGAAAGGGCATGTTTACAAACAAACACTTCCGTCAACCACTCTACCACTACATTTTTATCATAGCGATCATTGCAGGAATCAACTTGGCGACGTAGGCCAATCATATCATAGATCTGTTAAATCAACCTGTTAAAGACCAATCAAATTCCCGTAGTTCATATGTATAGTAGGAGTCAACAGGTTTTTCTTGATGACCAACAGTAATTCGACCAACAGCCACGTCAGCTGCCCTTTCCTTATTGAATGGATCCCGAAGTACGAAAAATCGGATCTAGAATGAGCACCTATTGCTCTCAGTGCCATCTATTGTTTGAAATTCGAATTAAAATCAAGAATCACAGTAAAAAAACTCCTGACATCATACATCACCCTCCTGCAAGATTTTTTTAAATATCTGTCACCGTTTGCAAATTATTGAATTTTAAAATCCGTCAGTCATTTTTGGGATACCCGGTAGTTATTTTCATTGTGAATCAATGGACCTATTTCTCATAAAAGTTTACCTTATTTACATGATTTCCACGTGAAAACTGAAACTAAACTTTTTTTTTTTTTTTTCTTTTTTGAAGAATTAAACAGAACCTATGTATAACGTTATACTGGAAAGAAAACTGAGATTTTCAAATATTTTATACCAATACAAGGCGAATTAATTACAGAAAGCAAGTGAATACGATGACCTATATATAATAAAAAGGACATTTTTAAACATTTTTAAGTAAAC
The DNA here is from genome assembly GCA_963932465.1 of Maratus speciosus. Lineage (NCBI taxonomy): Eukaryota > Metazoa > Arthropoda > Arachnida > Araneae > Salticidae > Maratus > Maratus speciosus. The sequence goes on along the minus strand of OZ010786.1, from coordinate 87,372,097 downwards.
GAAAAGCATGAAAGCATAAATACAGAAAGCAGGTGAATATGACGTCGTACTTAAAACAAAAGATTAAATAATATTTTTCTGATATAGATTGTTAAGCATGAATATCAGTTACATACAGAAAAGAATTTTCTGTCAGACATGACTCATGATTCATTTCAAAAGAAAATGAACATATTATTAAAGAGAGAATATGCCGAGGAGAAAAGTTAAGTCTTGTTATATTAATAGCTTATATGGTTATTATGAAATAGGTTGCACTGATTCTACGCCATTTAATTTTGCGCTTATAGCGCCCACTGTGAGGAAATAGGGTAATTAAATTCAAGTAAAATTGATTTTTTTTTATGTTTACTGTTTTATGTATAACTATACTGCAGTTAAAGGTAGATGAGACGGATTCAATACAATTTTCTTTGGTGGTTATAGGTACCCTGGCGGAAAATTGGGTAACTCAATTTAAATGAAATTTATTTTTATGTCTTTTAAATAAATTTTCAGAAGAAGCTTCTGCTACGGTGCAATTTATGGCTTGATAATTTTTTTTTACATGATTAGGACTTTTACGCTGGTAACGCCTCTGGAGGGAAATTGCATAACGAAAACTTTGAATGGATTTGTTTAACGTTTTTAACTCCAAATTAAAATTAGCGAATGCAGACTCAACATTTCTTTTCATTTTTGCGTTTATACTTCCCCCTGGCAAACAGGGTAACTAAACAGGAAACAGGATAACTAAATTTAAATAAAATTAATTTTTATTTATTTTTAAATCGTCAAAATAAACTTATGTCAGTTTTATGTTTAAAAAGAAAAATCATGATACTTTTTGTTGCATTGCTAAAATTTTGAAATACATTTTTTTTTTTTTGTGTGTGTGTGTGTGTGTTTTAACCATACTCCAAAATAAAATTAGGCAGGGAAATTTAAACTCAATTATTGCGAGCGTAATATATATATTAGAGTATTCCTTTCGCCAAAAACCACCTAAAAAGCGGAACTGGGTTTGACAACATGGTTTAGCACAAACGCTTCCCAAATCATCATTGCATAAACTGATTTCTACCCAGTTTAATGGCCATAGTTTTGGTCCAGAGTTTGCACGATTGGTCAGAATTTCGATTGCAGTTTGTGTAATGTGACGAAGTCTAAGTAAAATTGATTTTTTGTGTTTTTATTACAGATTTATTATGCGCAATTTAGAAGATTTTGTCCAAACTACAACATTTTTTAGAAGATTTTGTCCCAACTACTACCTCCATTACTGCAACTGGTGAAACATTTTGTACTAATTATTGAAAAATTACATCACAAATTTTGATGCGATATCTCATAAATCAAATTCTGCCGATGGTAACCTTCATTAATTTTGAAATGAGTTCGTTTGAATGCAGTAGTTATTAAAAAAACATGAGATATTAAACAAAAACATAATTTACAGAACAAATTAAAAAGAAAACAATTTATTTCCTAAATTATCTAAGCCCGAGAAGAGACGGATATCAAGATGTTCAATTCAGTTTGTTCTACATTTAATGTTACATTTTTTAAACAAATAAGTTAATCCAATTAAACATTTAAAAAATATATAAAATTCACACAATATGATATTTAAAACAGCCTAAAAACTTAGATTCCGATCAAATGAAATCGAAATAAATCTTAGACTTTTTAAAAGTTTTGTGTTTTGCATGCATCTTATCTTTTTATGTACAATCATCATAAACATAGTACAAAATCTGCAATACAAATATTTGCAAATTAAAAATGGAAAAAGGCTAATCATATTTATTTCGATTTCATTTGAACGGAAGCTAAGTTTTTGTGGTGTTTAAAGCATCATATTGTTTGAATTTTATTTTTATTAGCTCCCGATATGCTATTTCATTCACCCAGCTACTAAAATGCCGTCTCTAAAAAATAACATTCCGTTGTATATGCCAGCCGTTAAACAAAGCAGATGTATCATTGAACGGTTAAATATTCTGCTGTAATATTTTTAACTTCTAAGCATCGCACATTTTCAATTTTTATACCGTCATATTGGGAAAAAAAAGTACTTTTAAATACAATCTGTTTGAAAACTGCACCTCAATTTATTTTTGAGACATTAATTTTTTTGTAGTTTTTAGCACCATTTGTTTAATTTTGGAAACGCAAACGCCGTTTCTGTAGAAAGTAAAGGAAAAATAATTGGAAAATAGTAATAATATCTTTTTGTTGCCATTATCCCATAAAAATTGAACGAAAAAGTAATTAAAATACCTGTTATTTTGAAAAAATATAAATGAATGATTTCTGATAAAACATAGAGCTATTATAAACTATATTTAATTTTAAGTATCTATATTAATATTACAAACACATGAAAGCATATGAATAATTAGATAGCGATTTTTTTTTTTTTTTTTTTTGCGGAGTTTCTTGAGTGATGACACCTCTTTTTTTTGAATTTGTGTATTACTCAGCGATAGCGACGTCCTATGCATTCTTTACTGTAGATGTTGTTTAAGATTGGATCGTAAATGAGGAATTATTCAGCGGGTGCGAATGAAGTCATTTTATATAAAATAAAAACATGTGTTTTAGGTCTTAAAACTGAAATATGTTTTGTACTATCTATATTTAAATACATATATTTTTTTTTTCATCGGGGGCGACACTAAATTCTGAAAAATCAGAATTCATGTTTTCTGGTTTTTTAATGTTCGATTGGTTTAACTAATTTGTTACAATAATGTAACATTAAATTTAGAACTAACTGAATGGGAATCTTAATATCCTTCCCTTCTCGGGATTAAATAATGTAAGAAATAAATTGTTTTGTTTTTAATTTGTTTGCAAATTATGTTTTTGTTTAATATATATATATTAAACAAACATTAATACCTACATAATTAATACCTCAGAAGTTAACTCAAGTTTCAAAATTTCGAAAAATAATATATTTCCTTATCCTTACAAATATTTATTGTTCTTTTCAACGCGGAATTTGTCATATTTTCGGTAAAGTAGATGTGAAATATATACAGATAGGCGTATTTTAATTATAAAAGAAAAAAATTCAAAATTAGTATATATTTTGAAATTTAATAAAATCCTCTGCGTCAATGAAAAACATATATATACGAATAAATAAGCATTCAAAACATTAAAACGCTGATCAGACACCGCACCTTAAACATGACCTTTAAATTCCGCGTTGAAATTCAGCTGTTAGCGGTTAGTTAAATACGGAACAGAACTAAATTCTATTTTTAAAGCATACACCTTTCTTTGTCACCCAATCAAATTCAAATAAAAACGTCCCACTTACTCGCCACTAACTCATCAAAAAATGAAATAGATGTCGGTCAAAAGTCACTCAATTTAAAACAAAGTTTTTTTTAGCGAACGAACACTATTTACCACATATTGATTCAACCTGAATCTTTAGCCCTTTGCAGATGAATGTCATTTATGTGAGCATGTAACATTTTTAAGTGTAGAGAAGTAAATTTAGAAAAATATAATTATTTTCCATGTTTGAGAACAATCTCTGAATAAATTGATATAGCTGAAAATAAAGACAGCCCAATTCACTAAAATACGTAGTACTACATACATTTTACTTATTTTTTCCAAAGATTCTAAAACTGATTTTTTTTTTTTTTTTTTTTTTTTTTTTTTTTTTTTTTTTTACGCTAAACATAGTGGATATATTGAGGGTCTCTTCTTGTTGTTGACCACAATGCCGAAACTAGGGGGGGGGGGGGGGGGGCAAGGGGGCATGTGCCCCGGGCGCCAGAACGAAGGGGCGCCCAATTAAGATTTTGTTTGTCGATTTTTCTCACATCTATGTTTAGCACGGTGTTGTTAAAATCATCCTGTCTGGCATATGACAAAGCGTAGAAGAATCTAAAGATAATGTGACATGAGGATCTTGTATAAAGCGGAATTTTTTTCGATTTTTTTTGGAGGGGGGGGGGGGTGGCGTTGGGAGGGGATCACATTTCGTTATGAGAATTTTTTATATTGAAAGCTATTCCCAAATCCAAACTAACTACTTTTCCGATACTTTCGCGAAGTTATTTTCCTTCGTAAATACAAAATATTTGCATTAATATTCGTAAAAATATCAAATTTACCGATTTTGTTCAGATACCAAGAAATTAAAGAGTTTCCCATTTTCTTATAAAGGCAAAGATTCATTCAGAAAATGTTGTCAAAGTTAACATTTTTAGCCAAGTTTTACGAGTTGACAGCCACAGAAATGCCGTTGCAAGAGAAAAATTGGCTGTCACTTCCGGAAATTCAGTTTAAAAAGTCTAACAATTGTCAACGATTAAATAGGGCAAAAATTTGTATTCAATTTTAGAGTAATTAAACCTTCATTGGCAACTATGTGATTTTATTAGTGTCATGAAAATTGCAAGTCTAGCCTCTTCTTTGTGCTCAAAGTATTAAATGGGTTTTTTTCTATCGAACTTATGCCTTTGGAATGGATTATTTTGTTCTGATGGACTGGTGGCTTCCATTATTATGAAACAGCCGTTATAAATGAAGTATTAGGTGAATATGAAAGAGCAGCCGTAAAAAGTTAGAACTCTGATTTTCTGGTCAGAATGGGAAAAAAATGGCCATAATTAAACAAAAAAAATTATGGTCATTTTTTTTTGCCAAGCCACCAGTCTATCAGAAAAAAAATAGCTCGGTTAAAATTCTCTTTATAAATATACTTTGCGAAGAGGGGTGGGGCGCCAGTAACCGATGCAAGGTTAATTGGATCCTGATTAAAACACATTTACGTTACGGTAGTTATTTTTTGAAAAGTTACACAATTAAAAATTTATATCGTCCTTGTGTGTTATATTTAGAACCCCGCCCCCCTTTCTCTTTCAAGTGAAATAGTAAACATGCCTTTCTTCTACGATCAAAACTTATCGTTATGCCAGTTTTGTGAAACTACTCTTATAGTTTAAGCGGAAAAACGCGTTAAATTTTAGTATATTACATGTGTTATGTATAAAAATCTGTAGATAATTTACAGAGCTGCACAAAAAAAAAAAAAAAAAAAAAAAAAAAAATTCGAATACCTTGACATCTATTGGCATGAAATTCTAAAAGTAGGTTTTCAGCTATGTTATAAGTTCCCTAAATTGTTTTGTTTTATTTTGTTTTATTATTTCTATTATTTTATATATTTCCTTTCATCGTTTTACACGAAATTCGATCCTTAGAATTACTGGTTTAAACTTTTATTTATTTTAGTTTGTTTTTGTTTTGTTTTTTCTTTTCATTTTTTTTTCTTTATTCTTTGAAAAGTTAATTTTTACAAATTAGAAAATTATAGTATTTCACCAGAGCAAACTACCATTCTCATATTAAAAAATATATTTCTTTTCTATTATTTTTCTTCCGTTAGATTTTTTTTTATTTCATTCATGTCAATGCTGTTTTACCACACAACACTTCGTTAAAAAGAAATGTTTAGTGCTGCCATCTAGCGATCATTAAAATGCCTTCCAGAGAAAAGAAATGATTCAATTGGAAAATGTAGCGTGGAGAAAACTAATTTTGTTTGAACACAGGGTCGGACTGGGTCAGTATAAAGGGCGCAGACCTTGGATTTTCAGAGGGCGCAAAAATTTTAACGAACTCAAGTCAATTTGACTTGCTTGTATTGTATCTGGCTTGACAAGGTTTAACACACTTGCATAGCACCAAGTAAAGGATAATGGCTTAAATTAAATCTTTAACTCTAGGCAGGCCCGGACTGGCCAGGTCGGCTAGTCGGCGATTGCCGAGGGCCCCCGGCACAAGAGGGCCCCGGAGGGGGCCTCCAAAAAATGGATATACTAATTCATAACTAGTTACATCAGAAAATTTTGACTGTTTCGCGGTAAGTTTTCCGCAAGGTTACGCATTTACAATCAATTTTAAGCAGTTGGCAGTTGATTTTTGTGTATGGTAGCCTATGTAAGAGGGCCCCAGAGGGGCTCCACAAATGGATGTAGTACTACTTCTTAACTAGTTACATCAGAATAATTTGACTGTTTCCCCGTAATCTTACGCATTTAAAATCAATTTTAAGCTGTTGCCAGTTGGTTTTTGTTTATGGTAGCCTATGTTAGGGGGCCCAGAAGTGGCCTCCAAAAATGGATATACTCAGGGATTAATTTCTATGAAAAGAAGTACCGGAGCCCTAATATTCTGCAGTACTAAAACCGTAGCGCCACGCCATCATTCCGATCCGCATATTTATATTTCATGCCTTATTTGCAAAATTTAAAGCATCTTTTTTTTCTTTAGCAAAATAAGAATTTTAAATATATTTGCCTGCATATACTTAACTGTCAACTATTCCACTTTTTAGCTCATCACTCCTTCGAATAGAAACCTTTCCCTAATTTTAATGTTAATTAATCGCAGAATCCTGCAATTTAATAAGGTAAAGAATATGATTCGGAAATAGTGTTAACACACACATACACACAAAAAAGGAAATTGTTCGCAGCTATGCATATATGTAGATAATGAATGAACGACAAGTAAAAACATTTATAAGAAATATGTTCAGAGAATCTTACGCGCCGTTTCCTGCCCATCCCCTACGTGAGCGATACACTACGTAAGCGTTTTGATAGAAAAGAATGCAGAAACTTGGAGATCGGAGGGAAAGGAAAGAGTAATTTAGGCCTCGGATTTTCGGAATCGCTATTGCACTGGGCTCCGGAGCCCTGGTATTTATGAGCTCCGGTGAATTCCGACCAATATTTAAATATTTACTTAAAACAGAGAAGTACCGGAGCCGAGCTCCGGCGCAAATTAAGCCCTGGATATACTAGTTCATAACTAGTTACATCAGAATAATTTGAGTGTTTTCCCGTAATCTTACGCATTTACAATCAATTTTAGGCAGTTGCCAGTTGGTTTTTGTTTATGGTAGCCTATGTAAGAGGGCTCCGGAAGGGCCTCCAAAAATGGATATACGAGTTCATAACTAGCTACATCAGAATAATTTGACTGTTTCCCCGTAAGTTTTCTGTAACATTACGCATTTGCAATCAATTTTAAGCAGTTGCCAGTTGGGTTTTTTTTATGGTAGCCTATGTAAGGGGGACCAGGAGGAGCCTCCAAAAATGGATATACTAGTCCATAACTAGTTACATCAGAATAATTTAAGTGTTTTCCTGCAATCTTACGCATTTACAATCAATTTTAGGCAGTGTCCAGTTGTTTTTTGTTTATGGTAGCCTATGTAAGAGGGCCCCGGAAGGGCCCCCAAAAATGGATATACGAGTTCATAATTAGTTACATCAGAATAATTTTACTGTTTCCCCGTAAGTTTTCCGTATTGTTACGCATTTGCAATCAGTTTTAAGCAGGTGCCAGTTAGTTTTTTTTTTATGGTAGCCTATGTAAGAGGGCCCCGTGACAAGAAACAATGTTTTCTGTGCTTTTCTGTTGTTTTTGAACTCTCACACAATCTTGAATGTTTAACAACCTGTATGTAGCTTACAAATTTGTATTAACCATATTTTGCGGAAAAGTCACCTATGTGAAAGGGTGTTTTCTAACCTTAAAACAGGTAATAATCGATTTAGGTCAAGCCAAGACCTTAAGTCATTTTTCTCTTTGTTATAAAATCTATTTTAAAATTTGTAATAATTAAATCAAAATAAAAGAGGACATTATTTTTTTCAATAAGCTTGTTTTTTTTTTATTACCGCTGTGTGACTTTTAACTTTTCGGAACATTTTACTGAAAAGTGTTTATGAATTCGGTTTGCCTGTCCGTCTGTCTGTTCATGCTCTAACTCACGTAAATATATTCAGATTAGCATGAAATTGATGTATGTGCTTTTGGGGTTTATCATGGCATCATCGGTATTGAAAATGAAGTGTGTAACGTTTACGGTTCATTTACAGGGACACTCAAAAGTATTCCGTTACATGACGGTCTATGGGGAAATATCGTATGCGATGTATTTTAATGATATTACACATTTTTAAGGATATTGAAATTATGTATAACACTGTGGTGTACTGCAAAGCTCTTATCGTAGAATCTGGTGAGCATATAATTCATTGTTCATTTACAGGGACACACAAAAGTACTTGGCTACAGTACTGAATATGAAGAATAATTGCTGTAAGTGTGCTTTCAGTTGTGGTACGCGATTTAAAATTTAGCTATTTTTTTCGCATATTAATTAGCGAATATAACTTCTATAAATCATATACAGGGCTACACAAAAGAGCTCAAGTACATTTCCAATTATTGGCGGACATTGCTGTCTAGAAAATTTTAACTGCACTATGCATCTAATTTAACAGACTTTTAGCATACAACGTAATATACATACAAATCTATAGATCATATAGAGGGCTGCACAAAAAATTCGTATATTTTTGCAATTATTGATCGTAATTTCAATAATTGTAGAACAACTGTATTATGCATTTTCTAAATTGTTCATTTCGACATCTTTCACCTTAATAAACAACAAAGTTTTATTAAAGTTTCTGAATGTGATGAAAAATATTACATAATCTTTGCTGGACGCATGATTTTTCGTTCTTGTTAATATTTACTTAGGTATTATATTAGGATTTAGATTATTATGGTTTCAACACTGTGATTTGGTTGCCTAGAACTAAAGATATTTTCCCCTCTCATTTTAGGTAGATTTCGTATGAAATACTACCTATTGGCGTCGTTCCTATGTTGGAATTTCTGAAAATTTTTTGCAGATCTACACCGATTATGACCCCTAGAGCCCAAAACCACCCTCAGTAAAAAACTTTATCTATCTATCTATCTATCTATACATATCACTTTCTTCTGGACACGATAACTTCCACAATTCTGCACAAATCTCTTCCAAACTGATACATAAAATCAAGGGGCATAAAATCTCAGTCAAGTTCGTTAATGGGCAAAATCGGACTAAGGGGATGGAAATAGGGAGGGGTTTTGTGAAAACCGAAAAAAACCCATAACTTCTTAAATTTTGTACATATCGAATCAGTTTAAAGTTTTTATTACTTCTAAAAATAGGGCCAAAAATTTATGTATCACAAATTTTTGATAAAGTTAAAAATGGGCTCAAGGGGCGCAAAAAATAGGGTTTTTGGGAGAAAAAAATTCATAACATCGTCAATTCTCAAGATATCAAATCCAATTAATTTTATCATGAATCTCGTTAACATTATCTACAACTTTTATATTCACAAGTTTTTGATAGGACCAACTCGTACTGAAAAAAAAAAAAAAAAAAAAAAAAAAAAAAAAAAAAAAACGAAAACAACAAGGGCGTTTGAAGAAGAAAAAAAATCCATAACTCCGTCAATTCAAAAGATATAAAATCCCCATGAATTTATCATATATCTTCTTAATATTGTCTACAACATCTATAGATAAGTTTTGGATAGGACCAATTCTTACAGCAAAAACAAATTAAAAATACATAGCGGTTGAAGAAAAAAATAATCTTAGTACACTGTAAAAAAAAAAAAATGGTAACGTTCCATGTAAAATCCAGGAACGTTTCGCCTTTTCTCAGGTTTTCAGAATAATTTAGCTCTTTCCTGTGAAATTCTGGTTTTCTTATCTGAAACGTTCCTGAACTAAAGTTGGAAACAGCAAAACGCTGCGGCCGACATTTATTATTTTTTTGCTATAATCCGTCGCTCGCGCGCGAATGTCGAAAACGAATTCCTTAAATGAATGTAAAAAATCAATATGGAATGCAAATAAATCAATAGACGACATAATCCTTTACGTCTCTATTGTCAAGACAATTCAGATGAAAATACAATACCTCTGTGACATCGCTAAGAGATTATCTCTCGTACTTGTCTGTGGAATGTTTAACGAGCAGACCGTGTAAAAAAAAAATACACCTATTATTTGGATCTCCATTAACCAGGGGACCATCAAACATGATTCTCACCGATTTTGATTAATTTAAAGTATGTTTTAGAGTTCTTATCTCTAATTATTCTTGTGAAAGGATTTCTTCAAATGGGCCTTAGATTTTCAGAAATTAGATGCCGAGGTTTAGCATACGTTTCAAATACCCATTAGTTTGCAGCTCTCAACGTGTCTTTCGTGGTGTGGACGCAGAAGGCTCGCACGCCACCCGTACGGCCCGAGTTCGATGCTACCTCTTGACTTTTTTTTTTCTTTTTTAATTAATTTTATATTTTAACACTTTATTACAATTTGATTTAAATTTGATATATATTTGACACTTTGAATTGCTGCAAATTTGAATTTTTTTTTTTCGGAAAAAATATACAATTACGTTTAGGTTTTTTTTTTTTTTTCATGAAAATTTATATGTATTTTATCTAACTTGTAAACTAACATAATTACTGACGAAAATCCAAAATATTTTATGTCTAGATTTTTTTTCTAATTATTATTTACATTTATATATTTTTATATTTTAAGCAAAGTTCAGAAACAATATATCATATATATATTTACTTTATTGAATTTTAACTGAAAATTTATTTAATTATTATTTAACTGAAAATTATAATTTTCGTGTAAATTATAAATAATAATTTTGATGTCAATTTCAAAATATTTTTTCATTCTAACAAATAATGATAATAAAGCGAAAATTGTCAACTGGAAATGTAAAAATCGTCTGCGGATCCCGCATGCTGTGAAATGTCAGTAATGTTTTGCTGTCAACAGAAATATTCCTGCCGCAGGAAACTTACTGGCATTTCTGTAGAAAGTTTTTAACATATACAGTAAAGTTCCAGTCATTTTCAAGAAACGTTTCTTGGAAATAATGGGCAACTCAGCTGCCCATTTTTTCCCAGGAACGTTGCGGAATTTTTTTTACAGTGTAAGGGTGTATTCAGATCCAAACTGCTTATTTTCTGACTCATTTTACAATTCATTTTTACTCTCAAAGGCTTCCAATTGGTACCTTTTCTTACGCAGAAACTATATAATGTACCGTAATGGTCAATTTTTTGATAGAGGCAGAATATATTTTAAAACATGCTGTCAAAGTGGGCCTTTTGAACCGAATTTCCCGAAGCGGATTGTGTTGGAAAAGTCATCGTATTAAGGGAGTATTCAAATCCAAACTGCTTATTTTCTGACTCATTTTTAAATTCATTTTTGCTCTCAAACGCATCCAATTGGTAGATTCGCTTATTCAGAAACTATATAATGTACCGTAATGATCGATTTTTTGACAGAGGCAGAATATATTTCAAAAAATGATGTCAAAGTGGGCATTTTGAACGGAATTTCCCGAAGCGATTGTGTTAGAAACGAAAAATATTGTCTTACTGAGAAAATAATTGTTTATATATCAAGTTTTAATTAATTGAACGAAAATTAAAAACACAGGTCGCTTATAAATCTCTTCAAAAATCACGTCAACAAGTTTCATGTTTTACCTATTAAAAATGAATCTGGAGTTATGCTAGAAAATTTCGAGTTGTTGAGCATGGAAAAGTATTTTTTTTAATACCGCCCTAACATGATTCTGATAAAACCAGTTATTATATAAAAATGAAATAAAAACTCGTCAAAAGCGGCCAGATAAAATTGTTAAAGTGGGTTTATCTCTAATCATGATTTAGTTTTTGTTTGTGAAATTAGTATACATAACTTCGAAATCTACCTCTGCCTGTAGGCCGGGCCGGCAGCGATTTTTAAGTTACAAGTAACTCGTAACTAATTAGTATATATTTTTTCTCTCACATGGAACTAGTTTAGAACTGTATATAAAATAATATAAATAGTTATTGTGAAAGAAAGTAAACTACAGCAGAAGAAGATTATATTTTTACTCAAGTGTTAGGGTGTATCAAAAGTATTTTCGTTTTTAGGGTATCTCTATATCTATATGAAAGGCTATAGATGGCACTGTCTTATAATTAACGACCAGTGCAAAAATGTTATATTAAAGAGCATATGCTCCTCCATACTGTATTACACCTGTTCTTTTATCTATTTATAGGTTATATAATGACTGATACAAATATTGAATTATTATCTATCTTAAGACTATCTTAAAATTGGTCATAAAATGGTTGAAGCATCTCGTAAAATTCGAGAAGTTGAAGGGGATGATACGATCAGCACACGTACAGCCCAAAAATGGTTCACATTTTTTAAGGGAGATGACTTGTCACTTAAAATGAAACCCAGAAGTGAGAAGCAATCGCTTGTTATTATTGTAGGTTTAAAGCAAAGAGTGGAGATTAACCACCAGCACACGGAATCTTTCAGAGGAGCTAGGACCGTCCAAGGACACGATATGCTAAGATTTACATAAATTACAGAAAAAGGACAAGAACTCTAGAGAAGTTCTTTATGAACTGACTTTGCAGCAAGCAAATCACAGAGTGGAAATGTGCAAAACTATTCTGGAAAACTTACAGGATTTGCGGTTTCTCAAACGCAAAATGACACATGATGAGAAATGAATGTATCTGTACGGAACCCAGATAGTCGAGAAATAATTGTAGGATGTGGGACAATGAGTCCAACATGTTACAAAACAAGCACGGTTTCAAAAGAAGTTCATTATCGAGTTCTGGTGGAATTTTGAGCATGTCATTCATTTTGAAATCATTCCACATGGTCGATCGGTCAACTCCGAAATTTACTGTGAACAGATGGACAGGATGTATGCTTCTTTGAAAAGCAAATGGCCTGCATTAGTCAACAGAGAGAGACATCTTCTCCAACAAGACAATGTAAGACCGCACACGTCTCGGAATAAAGTAGAAGAGCTTAACGTAATTGAACTTTTACCTCATCTCCCACATAATCCGGACCTTGCTCCTTCGGTCTGTCACATGTTCCATTCTATGGCAACATTTTTGAGGGGAAGGTGCTTGTGTAATGTTGACGATATGGAACGGGGTTTTCTAGGCTTTTTTGCTTCCAAATCCAAAGACTGGTATCAGAATGGTGTTGTTCAACTTTCAGGAAGATGGAAAAAAAACCATAGAATTTCATGGTTTATATATTCATTTGTGATACGTTTATTAATCATTTGGAAAAATGGTTATTGTCCTCGGTCAGGGTAGGAAATCAAAAACATATCTGAAGCGTTTTATTAGTTGAATTCCGCATTTTATTCGTTTTCTGATTGGTCTATACAGTAATCTGTATTCTCCTTTACTTTCAACAGAGATGGATACTTCTGTTACCACTATGACAAAAAAGTAATAAAAACTACAAAAAAAATTAATAACTCAGAAACAAATTGAGATACAGCTTTCAAACAAATTGCAATTAAAAATGAATTTTTTTCTCTATACGACGATATAAAAAGTAATATTGCGGAATGTTTAGAAGTTTAAAAAGGAAACTTCTTTTAAAATTTGTTCATGATGAGTCCAGGAATATGAATGTTTAATCCATGGCTCACGTAATGTATGACCAGCTCCGTGGGATTTTTATGTCTTAAATTTTAGACTTTGAAAAAATCATTTTCCAAATGGTCGTTGTAATTTGTTAAATTGCATTTTTTTTTTTTTTTACGTTGAAATATTGCAACAAAGATTTCATTGTGAAAAAGAAATTACATTTGATACAACCTAATATTTTCCAAGCAACAAAATAGCTAAATGTGGCTTTTAGGAACGTAAACCTAATTTAAAAAAATAAATATTCTAATATTGTATTCCCTCTAAATTTCCCGATAAGGGGCCCCTTTTCAATCTCTAGCCGAGGGCCCCCAAAGGCGCCAGTCCGGGCCTGACTCTAGGTAGAAGACTTCGCAATATTCTTCGTGTATGTTTAAATTTCCATCAATCCTACACAATATTACGCAATTTTTTAAACCACATCACATGACATCTAAAAGCTCCAGCAAGTTGAACACAGATTAACTTGTAGTAGATTACTGATATCAAGACTAGAGCTTTCTTATTTTCTTCTATCGATAAACACCTTGCAGAAAAAAAAAATCATCGCCCCTACCAACTTTCCTGAAAATCACTGTATGAAAAAGACATAGGATTGATTAGGATAACAATTGATTAGGAATAATATTTACTATTAAATACTTTTTCATAAATTTTGCTTTGGAGGCTGTCTACATATTAAAAAATACACGAACGTTGATTTTTCAAATGGTAACATCCACTTTTGACACCCTGTTTGAGTTCCTTTCTAGCCAGGAAAGATATATAGCTTATATGATTTTCTTAAATCTTAATACTGTTATAAAAGAAAATGTGTTAGGGGTTTATCCCTAAACTTCGGAAAATAAATTGAAGATCTTAGAAGAAAAAGTACCAAAAACTGTCAGTTAGTCCCCAGTAAAATTTTACTAGAATAATAAATTTATTAAAAACTTACTTTACATTACAAAAAATCCTACAAAATACTTCTTGTAAGTTTCTACGATTTTTTTGTGGCTTCTTTGATAACGGAATACGAATCCCTTAATTTATGGAAAGGAAAAATTTCTCTAATATCTCCAAAACCAAGTATTCATATGAGTTGTACACGTCAATGTTTTTAACAATTGTGGTTTTTTCATAATATACAGGGTGTTTATAAAGTCCCGCACCCATTTTGATGTTTAATAACTCATACAATAATAAAGATAGATTAAAATTAATAACATAAATGGTTAGATAGGCTCAAAAAGTTTCATGACCCTTGTGAATGAACTTCCACGTGTGCCCCCTCCGTCGCACGGAGAATATCAAGTCGATAGTCAATTTCACGCCAGGTAGCGGCAAGCATGTCGGCATCCACAGAGGATGTTGCGGTTATAATTCTGGCTTTTAAGTCATCAATTAGACATGTTGGAAAACTTCGTATTTCCACAACTAGAAGAGCTTCAGCCACATGTCATTTTGCAACAAGATGGTGCACCACCTCATTGGGGTACCATCGTTCGTACTTCTTTGAATGACCATTTTCCAGGAAGATGGATTGGGCGAGGAGGTCCAATTCCTTGGCCACCCAGATCACCTGATATAACGCCGATGGACTTTTTCCTTTGGGGATTTGTAAAGGACAATGTTTACAGGGGGAGAGTGTCGAACATTGATGACTTAAAAGCCAGAATTACAACCGCAATAGCTTCTGTGGATGCCGACATGCTTGCCGCTACCTGGCGTGAAATTGACTATCGACTTCATATTCTCCGTGCGACGAAGGGGGCATACGTGGAAGTTCATTGACAAGGGTCATGAAACTTTTTGAGTCTATCTAACCATTTATGTTATTAATTTTAATCTATCTTTATTATTTTATGAGTTATTAAACATCAAAATGGGTCCGAGACTTTATAAACACCCGTATATTTTTTAAAATGACTTTGTTAATAATTTCTAATTAAGAAAAGTTTTTGAATAGAAAAAAAGTTTGGAATAAGTTTGGGTCTATTCACTATATCTCTAATGAATTAATAAAAAATCATCAGATAATTTTTATGAAGTTAAAAATTAAGTTTCTGAAATGGATTTATCTTTAACATCTTCAAATTTAAACCCTTCTAACCCTACCATGATTTAATTTAATGCATATAAACTATGCCTTTTTCCGGGCTATCTCGATCCAAGAAACTCAAATAAGGTGTCAAAAATGGGGTATTATTGCTTGAAAAGTAAAAGTTGGTACAATTCTTAATAAGTATACGACTTCGGAAACATAATTTATGCATAACAATAACTAGTAGATATTATTTTCAGTTGATTGGTACCTACATATTTTTTTACGATTATTTTTAGCAGAATTTGTAAGTTGTAAACCACATTTTTTCCACTATCACCATTGATGCACTGAGGATCCTTAGAAAAGCTAACACTGTTTTTTGCACCAAGCGCCAAATAGGGTTGCTGCGGTGCTGCTAAGGGCTTCAACCTTTTTTTAAAAAAATATTTTTCTTTAATGTAATAGGAATTAGTTATCAAGCCAGTTTAAAATGTCATAAATTCAATTTCTGTTACAATCTGAGAGCCACTACTTTTTATTATCTACTGTTTTGTTATTATTCATATTATTAACCAAGTAGCATATTTACATGTGGTATCTACAAATATCTCCTTCAACACACAAGAAACATTCGGTATGCAAACTTCGTTTAAAAAATATTTATAATTAGAACAAGAATATACTTTTCGTTTGGAAATAGAAATTTTGAAAACTAAATATCAAGCTTCTTTTGTACCACGTATTATGGGGTATTGGAATGCTGAAATATAAAGCTATTTGAATGTGAAAATAATACTTGCTTGTGAAAATAATTAGTATTTTTTATCCTTAAAAAATTACTATTATGTGTCCATAAAGAACTGAATTGATACCACGTTATGAAAACGTTTCTACAGAAAAAGTACACACTAAAACATTGCTTTGTTAGTCTAAAATCCCTAAAACAATTAAGTAAATTTACTATTCCCAGCACACTCTTCCCATGATTGCAAAACTTTTATCATTGTTAAAGATCAAGGGAAATATTTAAGTTTCCGTACTTGAGTGTAAGTGCCCCAGGGATTGTATTCATGCAAGCTGCAGGTTACATAGCCAGTATTTTTTAACCGACTTAAAAAAAGAAGGAGGTTCTCATTTCGACGCATATGTATTTTTTTATGTATTTTCACTGATTACTCCTAAACTAGGCGCGAGATTACTATCCGAAAATAACGGCAGATTTTGTGAATGAGAAAACGCTGTCTGCGAGATACCACAGCTTGCAGGATTGCAATCTAAAAGTATTCTCAACTTTGTATTCCCCGAAAAGAAAGATCATCATGTTTTCCAATCAAAAACAAAATCCATACAAAAAGTTTTTTGACTTCTGATACGTCTCCCTTTTTTTTCTCTTTCAAAAAGCACCATTATATGTGCATTCAGGGGCGGCTATAAAGAAAGGGGTCGCAGAGTACTAAAAGCAAAAGGACTGAAAATATGCAAAATACTGGTTAAATTCTAAAACATATCATGAAAAGAAGCGATGAAAAAAATTTCGTCCAGGGCGCAATGGCTACTAAAGCTCTCGTTGGGTGCATATTTTCTCTTTCAATCGCATGCAAAGATGTCCTATTTGGTTTCCGATCCTGAAATTGCTACGATATATCTTTAATTTCTTTCTGATAATAATAAAAAATACGTCTCTTGTGCTGTCTATTAATTGATGATTATCCCTAAACGAATTCTCGAAATTTAGTACACTAATCAGAATGTATGTATACAACAAGTGAAAAAATATTGGAGCGGATTAGGCACTTAGGGGCGCGACGTTTTCCCTGGGCGAGGGCGCACCGGCCCTCGGGCCGATGGGCCGGCGGGCCAGTCCGAACCTGTTTGAACACTAAATGATTAGATTTAATAAAATATAAAATGTGCTTAAGCTTTTTAATAGTATACAGTGAAATACGTTTAACACGAAAACGCTTAACATGAAAAATCGGTTAATACGAAATGGTATAGCAGTCCGGACAATATACGATGAAATTATATACATTTTTATTCTTCTAACACGAAACAAAAATCGTTTAACACGAAAAACAGTTTTCGAGCTAGTAAGTTTGAGTTGAATTTGGTAAATTTTATGTTAAAACCACTGAATTTTGGGTGAAAATCAGTGAATTTCGTGTTTTTTAGCTTATGTTTTATGAGCACAATTGCTGAGAAATCGGTGCGAAAACAAACTGCTATTTCGCTTCAAGTGAAGATGAAGCTGCTTAATGCAATTGATGAAACAGAAGGACGAAAACAGATATCTGCAAAAAGTTTTGCATTGCCCATTTTACATTATCAACAACAATAAAAAACAGGGATCCCATTATGTTAATATTTGAGCGCGGTATGTTTAAGCCTGATATAAAACGTATGAGAACCGCTTAGCACGAAGATTTAAAGACACTTTGCTTATTTGGTTCAAACAAGCTATATCTCTGAATGTTGTAAAAGACACTTCAAAAAAATATCTGATTTTTTTTCCCTCCAAAACAACATTTTGTTTACTTGCTTTTTATCCTAATGGGTACAACTTACTAGTAGTAGTTAAACAGGAAATCGAAATAAAATTTGACGACGTCGAAAATGTTTCTGAGTTTTGTTCTTTTTTAAAGAATCATTTAACGCGAAATTCTTTTAACACGAAAAAAAATTTCGGTCCTCTCAGTTTCGTGTTAAACGTATTTCACTGTATTTGATTATGCCCGCAATGCAGTGGCGTAACTATGCGAATGAGGAACTGTGGATTGACAAAAAATGATTTATTCCTCCTTCCCACGTTTTCTAACACTGCTTTACTCTTCATTGCTCACATAGGAATTTGAATCGCGGGACATGTGGCATTTACCGCTCAGCCCACCCAATAATTGTGCTATAACCAGGTCCCCAGAGAAATAAGGAGGGAGGGGGTAAAGCCAGAAAAATTACCGAGGCCCGTCGCTCTTAAAGGGACCATCACGGGTCCTGTTTCTTAAATGAAATGACAAAAATTGTAGATTCGAGCATCTTCTTTTTTCGCGTATTTTTTAAGTGAAAATAAATAAATTGAAAAAAAAATATCGACCGTATAAGTTATTTACGTAATTTTATTACCTAGAACTAAAAGAAATGCAATAGATTTTTTTTTTTTCCATTTACTAATAAATTATCAGCAATGGTGCAACTATAAAGTGGCTAAGATGACAAAATCCATGTGTCCCTAGCTTCAGAAGTAAAAATGGGCAAACTTTGTTCCTAATCAAATGGTCTAGTTTTATTCCATATTTTGTTAATATAGTAATGCCTAAATGATATGTAAAACGTTTCTTTAACAAATTTGTCTGTTATTACCATTCGTAAGTGACGCCACTTGAATCACTGCCAGCAGTGCTTCTCTCTGCTGGCATCTCCCGGTGGAGGGGGACACGCTGGATCAAGATACAGCTGTCCTTCCCAATGGTAAAATTTCTCTATCTGGAGCACGGCCAAACTCGATCGCCTGCTAAGGGGGAATCGAGTTTGGCCGTGTCCGGAGATTTGGCACTGCCCCCTCCAACACTATAATAATTTTTGTAGTGCTGCCCTCTACCGGCCATTCAATCTACTTAAATCTACCAGAATTAACTTTCTGCATATTAGTTGCTCCAAGTAATATTTAATTCGTACAGTTCTTTATATTTATATCAATAGGCGACTGTATTTTTATAACAGAAGTCATATTTTGTGTTACATTTTTTATTTGCTGTGGCAAATAAAAAATGTAAGTTTTCAAGTTTAGGAAATTTCTTAAATATTAAAGTGAATCCAATAAAGGGGGCGGAGGGGGGGGGGGGGGGGGGGGGGGTCAAACTTTCCTCATTGAACAAATAAAAATTTAGAAAATAACATTTCACGTTTGAAAATGCCGAACAACGCTCTCCTGGCGAAAATTTTTGCATTGCAAAGTTATTCATTAAAATATTTTACTAAATAGCTATTTATTAACATCATAAATTAATAATGTTCAGAAACACGTACTTTATAAGTAGCATAATTATTGTATTGCTATTTAATATACATACCCCTGAGAACTTATTTTCCTTCTTTCTGTAATTCCAAATAATATACCAGGCGATGACTAAGGAGGAAAAATAATAAAATTAAATATTCTTAAATATTCCTAAATATTCTCCTAATTAATGTCAAATAAAGTAATTTATTTTTCACTAAATAAATTTGTATTTATTTTTAAAGAATTTTGTAGTGTAGTAGAACCTAAATAATACGAACATGGTTAAATCCATGTATCGGATAAATCGAAACATTTTTCATTTTACTACAAATCGCAACATGTTGTAAGGAAATTCGTTATATGCGATATTATGAATAATTTCCACGCCCCCTTCAGCTTCGTTTATACATGGTTTCTACAGTACATTCAAACTATTTGTGAAGATTTTTTTTTATCTACTATATGAAACCCAAACATACCCGTCATTCTGTCAGGAAGGCTAAGCTCAAAATTAATATTAGGTATCGCGAAATGTCGCTTTCTCTTTTATCACATGAATCTTGGTGTCTGAACATCGCATAATTTCAATCTTTGACCCATTGAATAATAAAACTAGAAAACAGGAATTCTGCTTTTTAAGATTTTAGTGCCGCCCCCAATGAAAAAAAAAATATATATATATATATGTATAAAAATATAGAAATGACGTCATTCGCACCCCTGAAGAATTCCTCATTTACGATCCAATCTTAAACAACATCTACAGTAAAGCATTCATATGACGTCACTATAGCTGAATAATACACAAATTCAAAAAAAGAGATGTCGCCATTCAAGAAACTCGACAAAAAGAAAACGGCTACCTAATGATTCATATGCCTTCATTTGTTTGTAATAATAATATAGATAAATAAAATTAAATAAAATTAAATGTTTTCCAACTATTTTTCCTTTACTTTCTACAGAAATGGAGTATTTGAGTTGCCAACATTAAACAAATAGCGCTAAAAACTACGAAAAAAATTAATATCTCAAAAATAAATCGAGTTGCTGTTTTCAAACAAATTGCACTTAGAAGTACTTTTTTCCCCAATACGACGGTATAAAAATTAATAATGTGCGATGCTTAGAAGTTTAAAAAATTGCAGTAGAGTATTTAACCGTACAATGATACATCTGCTTCGTTTTACGACTGTCTTATACAACGGAACGTTATTTTTTAGAGAAGACACTTTAATTGCTGGCCGAAAGAAATAGCATATCGGGGGCTAAAAATGTACTTTCAAATGAAGTTTGTTTAAAACCTTTAATTGAACTTTCCGACTTCTGATGATATTGCCAAATAATCTTCAAACGTAATCGTTTGATCTTTCAACAATTAACATAACAAATAAACGTTTGTTAAAAAACAACGTTATTAGTACCAGAACTTTTTATCTTATAGCAAACTAGTTTCGGTAGCATTTAGCGACCAATACTCTGTTATAAGATAAAAAGTTCTTGTGCTAATAATGTTCTTTTCTTCTACTTATATTGTATTGCGATTGGTATCATCTTCATCTTCAAACATCTGTTTGTTACAAAAATGTGAAATAATATTAACAGTAACAAAAATAAATATAAAAGTAAAAGTAGGGGGTTTTTTTAAACACATTTGTATTACTATTCAATGTTTATCTTAAAAATCCAGCTTCATCTCATGCCAATTCCAAAATGTTGTATCAAAAATATTTCGTTATAATATATTGGTTTGGCAAAAAGTCACGTTATTTTGATTTACCGATTACGGAATATTCATGCTTTGATTTACGCCTGCTGAAATTCGCGAATGCGTGAATTTATTAAATATATATATATATATATACACTGCTCAAAACAATTAAAGGATATTGCAGTTTTAGGTGGATTTTGTATCTGGTAAACTGTTTAGCTGATTGATACATGGTCGACAGACATAGTAGGTTATATGAGAATAAATTACACATGTTTGGCAGAAAAAAATGCATTTTATTGCGCATTTGTGTACTAAAGGAAAAAAACACAATTTGTGCATATGAGAAAAAAAGAATAAGAAAAGGTGTTTTCTTCAAAGAAAATCATTTTCAGTAGGGGGTACGGTTTCCACGGGCGGCCAGCAACGTTGAACACCTTTGAGGCATGGACTCAATGAGGCTATTAATGACGAGTTGGGGTATTCTGCCTCACTCTTCCAGAAGAGCTCTTTCCAGTTCTTGGAGAGTTTGTGGGGGTTGTTGGCGGCCAGAAACTCGTCTTCCTAGAGCGTCCCAAACGTGCTCGATTGGATTCATGTCTGGAGAACCCGCTGGCCATTCCATTCGAACGATTCCTTCCTCGAAAAGGAAATCCTCCACCAGGTTTGCACGATGTGGCCTGCAGTTATCGTCCATTAAAATGAAGTTATCTCCGATTGCTGCAGCGTAACGGACTACAATAGGTCTGAGGATCTCATCCCTATATCGGCGACCAGTCAGAGCTCCATCTCGAATGATGTAGAGGTCAGTGCGCCCGTCAATGGAGATGCCACCATACACCAACACTCCTCCACCGCCAAATCTGACACTTTCGTGCACGAACGCAGGATTATTCCTACTGCCACGGTCCCTCCAGATGAAAATACGCCTATTATCCGGATGCACAGAAAAGCGGGACTCGTCAGAAAACAGAATATTGCTCCATTCATTTCTCCTCCAGTTGACATGCTCGGTTGCCCACTCCCTGCGGTCGCAACGATGCCTTGATGTTAATCTAACACATACCATCGGTCGGCGAGCATACAGACCTACAGCATGGAGCCGGTTTCGGACAGTTTGAGTTGAAATCGTGGTGCCTGTAGCCGAGCGAAGGTGTTGTTGGAGAAGAGTAGCGTTCATGGTTCGGTGTCTCCGAGCTGTTAACGCTAAATACCGATCTTCATTGGGCGTTGTTGCCCGTCTACGACCTTGCCCTGGTCTTCGGCCTGCACATCCACTCTCCAAAAAACGGTTCCAGATCCTGGAAATGACACTTTGTGACACTCCAATGGCTTGCGCTACTTCGGCTTGAGTTTGGCCCCCTTCTAACCTACCAACAATTCTCAAAGCTTCTGAATCTGTCAAATGACTTCGCTGAGACATCGTACTCATCGAAACAAAGCAATCACTGAATGCCGATCATCCTTGTCTTCATTTTCTTTTATCCAGTTGAAAGTCAAATTTCATTCGCTGCCGCTGAAGCGATGTTTTTGGCGTCGAACTCAAAATTTGCATACTCCACAGTTTGAAAACCAGAAAAATTTGCATTTGTGATTCTCTTCTTCTATTTTCGGCAAAAAAAATTTCGTTTATATCTTTATTTTATATAAAACTTCAAATATCCTTTAATTGTTTTGAACAGTGTATATTGTTCTGTTTCTTTGTTAAAGTACGGCAACAGTAAATAAATAAATAAATAAATAAATAAATACATAATTCTTTTAGGTTAATTATAAGTTTATAAATTAATTCTAAGGCATTTTTCTATTTGCCGGCGGCAAGTGATAAATCGTCAAATATTCTTTATATTTACAATTGTATATGAGTCATACGAACAACAATGGATTCCATTATACTCCAAACCACGCTCGCTTAACAATACTGAACGAAAAATGTCGATTGTAGCGACATCTGGTAGTTCTAACGTTAGTACTGTATACATATAGGGATTCAATTCAGAAAGCATTTCGGTGAGTGAAGAGCTAGTAGATGTCTCTGCGATCGACATTTTTCATTTCGCATCGTTCAACATTTATGGGATTCAATTTTGTAGCACTTTTTTAAGCATTATTCGAATAGCCTGTTTCCTCACTATATCTTCTAGACACTATAGTATAGCCTTCCACCAGGGACTGCACTAAAACTCAAAAGCATTTGCTGGGTTTTCCTGGGTGGCCATCCTCATCCTCATCCTCGCTATAGTATAGCATAAGAGTGTACTTTTCCCTTACCCATTAAGTCTTTTAGCTGTAGGAAATTGAAATTTTCTGCTTCTAATAGTAATCGAACATAGATGAGATAACACAGGGTGTCCTACTCCAGTGTAATCTCAGTGTTGGGGTTGGGTTGATTTTTGACGGCTACTTTGATTATCTACTCGAGGGATATAGGCCCTTCGGGGAGTGCCCTCCGTGGGGGTCTTTCTAAGGGAACCTAACCCGTATTAACGCATGGAAAATCCACGGTTTCGACGAAAACCACTGAAACTCCGAAACGGTTAGGCCGACGGGCGCGATTGGGTTCGAACCCAGCACCTCCCGTCTACCAGCTTCGAGAGCAGAACCTTTCAGCCACTGGTGGGGCGAATGTAATCTCAGAAAGTGTCAGTTTTAGAAATAAGTACAGGTGGATACATGTCATACCTGAATGTTTAAGAAATGATGTTGTTGTGGTGTGGGTCGCTCGTATAATATAATCACTCACTTAAAAACACTTTACTACCTTTATTCGTAGAACATTGATAAACGTCGATTCTGACACTCATCGTATTCGAACACACAAAAAACGCAATGTAAACATTTTCGTCTGCGCTGCTATGACAACGGCTCTGGCCAGCTGCCATTCCGAACGAAGAATTTTCTTCCTTGCCTCTCTGCGGCTGCCACAGAGTATCCCCCCAGTGACGTAGGGTACCGAAGAAACGATATACTAGTGTATACTATTTTTTTTTTTTTTTGACTATCTGTGTCAGAATCCACGCTTGTGGAGAGAAATTATGTTTATCTTATGTTTATCCCTTTATCACGTCCGGGTCACCATTGTGGTGTGGGTCGCTCGTATAATATAATCACTCACTTAAAAACACTTTACTACCTTTATTCGTAGAACATTGATAAACGTCGATTCTGACACTCATCGTATTCGAACACACAAAAAACGCAATGTAAACATTTTCGTCTGCGCTGCTATGACAACGGCTCTGGCCAGCTGCCATTCCGCTGCAGCCGCATTGTCATTGGGGTACTGGGAAATGTCCTTCCTGAGCTTCCTAACACAACTGAAGCTGAATACGACCAGCGACGTTGTGTGTTTCTAAAATTGGCTGTCATAAGAACCTATGTTGCCACCGCTTGGATCTCGCATCGGATGTTCTCGAGTGACTCAGCTAATGCGTTTGGTTTATACACATTAGACTGTGTATTGTTTATTTCATTTTCATTTTCAGTTTAAAAGGGGGTGCGACCTACAGTATGTACTCCTTAAACACTAGCGTTGACTTGACGCATATAGACACGTCCCTTTTTTGGTGACCCTATAGTAAGATGTGTGAAATCTTGAGAACTTGAAGGCGATAGTCTTACTGAAATTGCTCTGTCTGTAAAAAAAATATTCTTAACTTCAGTCATTCGTGTTCAGCTGTGGTTGGAAACTGTAATCATCTTCTGTAACAATCTTATTTCTTAAGCATTGCAAGTATGACACACAATTAATCCCTTTTTTTCATTTTTTCCTTTACTTTTTTCGAAAACTAACAGTTTCTGGGACAAAATTCAAATGAAATAGGGAGATTTTGGATGAATTTTGACTCTAAATACGCAAAATTTGTTATTTAGCATCCGGTAACACTGGATTACATCCCGCAATGTCAAAAAGGCTTAATGAATTTTCAAGTACTGGATTTGAACGAATTTTTATGTACACTGCTAAAAATTTTGCATTGAGATGAAGCAATTTTTGGTTTTGCAGTAGCTGTAACCATAAGATGGTGAAATCTCGTTCCAAAATTTGAAACTCTGATTGAAACATGGTTTCAAATGTTGGAACGCGGTTTCGCCATCTTGTGGTTGCAGTTACTGCAGCACCAAAAGAAGGTTTGATACAGCACAAAAGTTTCAACACGTTTGGGGGAGAAATTTAATGGAAAATTGACCTTTGATTACCTTGACCCATTTCTGAATCGAGAGTTTACTAACAGTAAAATGTAGCTATGTTTAACACACAAAATTAAACTGACTATTAGCAAATAAAATTGCTGCAAAAAGTTTAGATTTTTTTTAACTGTTAAAGTAAAGTGAATAAAGGTTTGTAAATTCCAAAGATTACATTATCAATTATATAGATGGACATTACTTACTGCACATAAAACAAAGAGCAACAAGGCCCATAAAGATGTGAACATAACTTCCAGTATTCTGGCAGACGTCAGGACACTTGTTCAACAAGACTTCGGTCGGACGATATTCTTGCTCTAAGTAAGGCGTTGCTAACGGGGTTTCGACCTCGATACTTTTAAGGCATTTTTTAGAGATATGCAGCATCAGCCTCCAAACATATAGTAATTTGCTTTGGAGAACTAGTGAAGAATCAAAATGAAAAATTTAAAGGGAGTCTTTAAAAAAAAAATAAGAAGAAAAGACAATTTCGAGCATATT
Organism: Maratus speciosus; assembly: GCA_963932465.1. NCBI lineage: Eukaryota > Metazoa > Arthropoda > Arachnida > Araneae > Salticidae > Maratus > Maratus speciosus. The sequence continues at coordinate 87,346,274 of OZ010786.1, read as the reverse complement.
CTGGTGTAACGTATACCTTTTAACCAATCCAACTTAACTTCACATTAATATTATGTGCAATATAAAATGAAAATCTGTCATTTCGTTGGTAAATTTCAGCTTAATACCAAAGTGTGATATCTTACGATATATCTGGTCTAATGTTCAATCTTCTGTAATCAGATCCGTAGCCAAATGGCGTATTTGAGCAAATGTGATTTGACGCAAGTGTTTGTTGAAACCTTTAAAGGTATTCTCATACAATTTCGCACACAAAGAGAACTGTATAGCCATCAAAAAAGCTCTTGGAAGTGTACTGAATGACGGAATACGAATCGATCATAGTTAAAAAATAAGTAATATAAGATACGAAAGAAAATATTCTTCTTTTCTTTTTCACCCACCAAGTTCTCACCAAGTATGAGAAATCAATATGCAATATTGGTACGTTTCTCCTTAGTTATTTTACATTAATGTAGAAAACAAATGTTCATTGTCGAGATAGAATTTTTTTTTAAATCATAGGATAAAGTGGATTTTGGCTATAGAGAGGGGTGAAATAGAAAGACTGTCTAGAGTGCTAAACTATAAGGGGCGGAAAATAGGCAAATGCTTGGTTAAAAAATTGTCCGTAGAGGTGCTTATAAAATATCGCTTAGGGTGCTGTGGCTACTAAAGCGGTCTGAATGCATCTAAAACACATAAAGCCCTGAATACATCTGAGTGAGGGTGACAAAGCTGGTTACCACATACATATAGTAATCAAAATTTCTCGGATTGTAAAATTTCGAGACCCTATCTGAACGGGGACAACAAAAGAGAAGCTTCTTTAAGGATAAGAAAATGTTTCTGCATTTTCTAACAAATAAAACAATGAACATTTATTCTTCTGTGGCTAAAATTTATTGAGTTATGATACTTAAAATTTTATGAATTTTCAGCATTTTAGTCACTATAAATGGAAAAACATGTTTTTAGTGCCAGAAATGCTGAAAATACATGAAATTTAAAGTGTCATTACTAGGTAAGTTTTTGGTCCGGAAAAATTAAGTTTTTAACCACAGACTGACTTTAATGGTGTGGATTCAACTCAACAAAAAACAGCGTCTATACTTACATTCAAAAATTATTTCAAACATTTTGTTTAAAGGCCTTCTAATTAAAACAACCGTTGACAGCATACACAGCAATAGTTATATGTTTAAAAAATAACAGTTTGTTCGGACCTGTTACCTGCGCAAGCATGGAACGATGCAACGTGTTAATAAAAAATAACTATATTTCCCATCTCTACCAGGTGGTGTAATGGACAAAGCTGCCATCCGTTCTTAGTTCAAATCCATACAAATGCAAGGCGATTAGAAACGTGTGGGATAATATACGTTAGAAATATCCTTTCCTTGCACATATGCATCAGCATATATAATTATCATTCAGTATTTTTTTCTAAACAAGAACGAAAAATCAGGCATAGATTATGAAACAGAAAATATAGAAACTTCGTAACTTCTTTTGCATATCTCTATAAGTAAACGATAAATGCTATGCACTCCATAATTAATACAAAAAAAAGCATGTTGTAGTCTTCAGGGCCTGATTATCGCAGTGGCTTGGGTTCCAAACACTAAAAAAATCCTCAACACCAAAACTCAGTTTTTTTTTCTTTTTTTTTTTTTGTTAATGAGTACAAATTGTGGCTAAAAGCATGTTATAGGGGCCTCCAGATGAATCTTTGCCCCAGGATCCCATGTAAGGTTAGTCGGGTCTGGATAGGTTTCCCAGGTGTCCCGCGTAAATCGGGGCTCCAAATGCTCTGGACTCCACTACAGTTTATTTCGCCATCTTTAATTGCAGATAATTTTGCCATTAGATAAGAAGAAAATTAATTTAAAATACTGGTGTTCAGAGCATTTGGAGCTCCGATTTACGCGGGACACTTGGCAATGCTAGTCCTAGTACACCTCAGTGATTCTTTTTTATTTCATAATGCTTGAAGCATCATAGCATCATCAAAATGCATCATTACCGATATTTTCCTACAGACCATAATTTAACGGAAGTGTTTTTTCCGCCCCTGTAAACGACCTTCAAATGTTACACACTTCATTTTCAATACCGAACATTCTATAGTAAACATCAATAACATATCAGTTCACCTGGCAATCCGAGTATATTTAGGGTAGTTAGAACATTGACAGACAGATCGTATTCACATGCATTTCTCAACTATTTGGAAAGTGTTAAAAAAGAAATTTCCCGTCTTGAATAACGGAAAAAATCCACTTTCAAAAACTGAAAAATTTCCCTTGGAAGAACGGAGAATAGACTGTTAATTTGCAGCCAGTATATTTTCCATTTATTTATTTATTATTATTTTTTTATATATAAATTTCTTTTTTTTTCTCCTTCCAATAAAAAGTAATTCATTTTTAACGACACTATTTCATATTTTACTCCAAGGAAATATATGTTTGAAAAATAATTTGCTATTGTAAAAGATTTTGCAGAAGAACCTGTATTTTAAGTACTTACTTGTGACATGTGGACTGTTCCAAACTTTTGAAAGAGAAGAAAGAACGTAACCAGTTCTGAAAAAAAAAAAAAAATAATAATAATATGATGAGCGTTTAAATAAAACTTTTATGAAGCTTTATATTAAATGAAAGGCAGAAAAATGCACATGTCTGAATTTAAAGAGATAAAAAGTATTTATTATTTACTGATAATATTTATGATACACAATACACGTTTTTATTTCTAGATTCACAAATAATACAAAATGTTCACAAATAATATTAAATGTTCGCAGAATCAAGTTCTGAATCTAGCTATATTATAAAGCATAAACATGTCTGTGAGTAACTCTGGAATTCATGTTGTTGGGGGAAAATTCCGTTAGAATACTTTAATTTTTAGAATTCGAGTATATCAGTTGAGTGAAAAAAAGAATAAAAAATTCTAACTTTATATATATGATCCAAAATAGTAAAACAAAAGAGCGTAAACCAGTCGGAAATTGTACGTCAAACGTCGCAAATGAGGTGCGTTTGTACTATACCTAGTTTTAAAAATATTCAGATCTTGGTGCAATAGCTGTTGCACTCTTATGAAAAATGCATGAATACAAAATTTATTACGATTACATATATTAAATTCAGTAATACGGAAATAATAAGACTCCATCTTAAATACGACGTCATCACCATGGCAACCTAGAATCATTACCTATCATGGGATATCATGGTATTAATTGAGCATGATAGAATTTAATAGGAGGAAGAAAACTTTTATTAATATCTTTTTAAGTTTTCATTCGATTTTCATAAAATTTGAAATGAACGGACAAAATTCTACAACGATTATATATATTAAATTTCAACCATTCGGTTGCATAGTTTTTGCGCTGTGATTATGCGGACGGATGGACCAGACGACGACTAGGTGTTATGCGTTTATATAATTACGAACGCACATAAAAATGACGTTACTTTAACGCAATCACAGTAAAACCCTTCAGCTTTATAAATGAGAATGCAAGAATTTTCTGACGCGTGTAAGAGAAAAACATACAATTTCCCAAAAAATACGCAAAAAATACAAAAAATGTAACCAAATACCGTAAAATGCAGTGAAATTCTATTTCGTATAGTATCATTTTAAAAGAAAACTGACATTCATAAGAGCCAAATCTAAAATGACTGCATGAAAATGACGTTGTTTTCTAGGCGTAATAAGTGGTGACATCAGTCAGGCAGTTTTCTTAGCAAAGAAAAAGAACTGGTTCTAAAAAACGGCTATAGCGTTTCATTTCTTTTGTATGTAATATAAATCGTATAAAATGTTAACTGCTTTTAAAGTACTAAAACACACAGATAAGAGGTATAGCTATAACATATATATTTTCAGTTCACAAACGAAAACATAGCAACCGTTTATTTAGAGTGAGTTTGTAGTCAAACTGAAAGTGTTTCATAGAAGAGATGTCATATATAGTATTTTTATTTTTTTGTTACTTTTTCCAGAATTTGTTTCTTAAAAACTGAAATGTCTGTTTTATAGTAAATGTTTTGATTTCAAATGTGTTTAAGTAAGGACACTACGCTATTTTAATGCACTTAAAGTTTTTTATTTTATATATGAAAAAAGCGCATTTTCTGATAAGAATGATGTCAACTTTGCACGCTAATTATACCGAGTGAGGCTGAATTTTTAGTGACTTATAAATGTTAAATACAAGCGTTATTATTATTATTTTAATAATTGCGCCTTTTTATTAAAATGCAGCAATAGGAAAGAAAAAATTGCATTCAAAAAGGAAAAACAAAACTAGTCGGATGTGGCAATCCCAAAACTTTCTTCTATCTCATACATGTTAATAGTTCCTGAAAAATGCAGACTATCAGTACCACAGGTTAGATGATTTACCCCAAAATCTAATTATCAACAACTTTGACAACTTCTAACTGAATCTGAAGTTTGTTAAAAATCCGTACATTAGTTTTTTAGATAGAGCTATTGCGAAAATTGTACAAAATTCTGCATAGCAGCGCCACCTGTTGGGCGATAACTGAATCTGAAGCTGGATGAAAATTCATGCATTAGTTCTTGATATACAGAAATTGCGGAAATCGTGAAAAATGCAGCAAAACAGCGCCACCTGTTGGGCGATGTATACCAAAAATTAAACAGCACTAACATATATCAGGGAGTAACTGAATCTGAAATTTGATGAAAATTCGTGCTTTTTTCTTGAGTTAGAGCTATTGTGATAATCATGAATAATGCAGCATAGCAGAGCCACCTGTGTGTTGTTACGCGTGTTTAATTAACTTTACTAGTTAATATACCGAGCATTTTGGCGTGTTTGTGTATTTAAACAATATTGAAGACAATGTAATATCGAACGACACATTTAATAAGCACACAGACAAATACAAACGGTAAACATACTTCACAACTAAAGTTACAGTTAACAACCGGTTAAATAGTTCTAAAGGTTAAATGCAGAGTTCGGACTTAACACTATCGTTCATAGTTCAGGATAATGCCACATCTCCCCCTTTTAGAGATTTAGTCGATTTGGAGGTTTAACAGATCTTCCACTTCAAGTTACAACAGGTTGGTTGATTCTAGGGTTAAGCTGATCATTTCTCTTAGTTGAGTCTGAAGGGTTTGGTATTCCATTTTCAGATACTTCACTTTTAGAAATTTCTGTAGAGAGAGCTTCCTCGATGTCATCATCTGTCGGACGTGGTTGCAGTTTCGCACTCGGAATTAGATGTTTTCTGTTTCGTCTCAGGATATGATGTCCTTCTTTTACGAAATATAATCTTGGTGTACCCGTATGTTTCTGTACTGTACCAACAACCTTTCTATCGGTTATCCACACTTTCTCCCCTGGATTTATTGACTTGATTTCATGGGAGTTGTGTCTTTGATTATAGTACTTTCTTGCGTTTTTATTCGATGTTCCTCTATTTCTTCTAATTTCTCCTTCTGTATGAGTTTTGGTTGAAGTGCTGTTAGTGGTATGGGTAACGTTGTTTGTAATCTCCTACCTATCAATAACTCAACTGGACTATATCCATTCTTTAAAGGCGAAGCTCTAACTGAGTAGTGCTAAATAAGGATCTTTGGATTTTTTCAATCTGAGCTTGATAATTTTAACAGCAGCTTCTACAAATCCATTGCTCTGTGGGTATCTTGGACTAGACGTGATATGTTTAAATCCATATGCTTTTGCAAATTGGTACAATTCAGCTGTTCTCGTTACTTCAAATTGTTTCCCATTGTCAGACCTAACAATATCAGGTATTCCATGTCTGGCGAAAATTGACTTGCAATGTAGAATCACTTCTCGAAATGTAAGCCTGTCTAATTTATCAGTTTCTGGATAACGTGAATAGTAATCACTCACTAACAAATACCAGTCTGAATGAAGTTTGAACAGATCCATAGCTACTATTTCCCAAGGTCTTTGAGGAAATCCTATGGGTTTCAACGGTTCCGAAGGATTTTTAGCTTCTTGTATACATGAAGTACACTCTCGCACCAATTTCTCTATGTCTTTACTGATACCTGGCCAATATACTGCAGATCTCGCCAAATCTCTACATTTACCTATCCCCATATGGCCTTCGTGTATTTTCTCTAAAATTTCATGTCTTAGCTTGCGTGGAATGATTATTCGAGTTCCTCGCATAAGTAATCCATTCTGCAAGGATATTTCGTATCTCAAAGGCCAATAAGGTAGACATCCTGGTTCTAATTCATTTTTTTCCGGCCATCCTCGTAAAGCATAGGCTGTTAACATTTTACATGTTGAATCTTGCTCTTGTTCCAATTTTACCTGTGTGAGTCTTTGCGGAGCTACAGGAATAGATTCTGTTAAAAGATTGACATAAGCTTCAACTTCGTCTTCTTATTCGAAATCTGGAACTTCCTCCTGGAGAGGTGATCTAGATAATGCATCTGCTGCACATAAATTTTTTCCTGGGGTGTGGAAAACATCGAAAGAATATCTCATCAATCGCATTTTTAATCTTTGAAGACGAGGAGTTAAATCATCTAAGGATTTTCTTGTCAATATAGGGACAAGAGGTTTGTGATCTGTCTCAAGAAGAAACCTGGTGCCTATCAAGTAATTACAAAATTTTTCACATGCCCATGTTAGCGCAAGTGCTTCCTTTTCTATTTGTGCGTAACGTCGCTCAGTTGGTGTCAGTGTGCGAGATGCATATGCAATTACCTTCAATGTAGAATCACTCTGTCTTTAGCACAACGTCGCCCCCAGACCATAGGATGAGACATCTGCTGTCACAATAGATTCCTTGCCAGGATCAAAAATTGCCAGCACCGGTTCGGACGACAAAATCTCTTTAAGTTTTTTCAGTGCTTCATCTTGCGGTGAATCCCAAATGAATTCGTTCTTCGTGGATAATAAAGAATTCAGAGATGCTAAAGTTTCGGAAAATCTTGGGATGAATCGTGCGAGGTAATTAACCTTACCAAAAAGTTGTTTAAGCTCCGTCTTACTCCGTCCGAAGTTGCGTATAGCTGCAATCTTTTCTTCGTCGGGATGTATTCCTAACTCGTCGGTGACATGACCCAGAAATTTTATGGTCTTGACATTAAAAACGCATTTTTATTTATTTAGGGTAAGTCCCGTTTGTCCAAGCCGTTTTAGGGTCATTTTTAACCGTTCGTCGTGTTCTGCCTGACTAGACCCCCAAACAAGGATATCGTCCATGTTGCAGATAATCCCGTGAAGTCCTTCTAAGGCCTGCGACATTCTCCGATGGAAATGCTCAGGAGCCGATGAAATTCCGAATGGAAGATGCAAAAAACCAAATCTGCCAAAGGGTGTTATGAATGTTGTCAGGTAGGATGATTCTTCGTCAAGAGGTTTTTAACGATTATTTAAGGAAATAAATTACATAAACAAGATTATTGACAATTGGCGTATTTGGTACGGATAAAATACAGTCAATCAGGGTAACTTTGATCCGCATTTACTCTATTTTCATATGCCACACTATTATTTGAAGAATATTGTCGCAACAAGGGGCATAAAAGAGAAGAAATGATCCTAAATTATTGTTTGACTATAAAAAATTAAGGAATAATAAGGATAAAAGCAATGAAAATGGATTTTTAGCCTGGTTCAAAGTTACCCAGCCATTTAGGGTAACTTTGCACCATATGATAAATTTTTATATAAAAAAATTAATTATAAAAAAAGTATTGCAGTCAGGACAACTTTAAACACCAAAAAATGTTTTCAGATATGTAAAGACTGAGAATTTACATTTCCCAACACCACAAGATTTGTATAATTTATGATACTAGGGGGCTCTGCCCCCTACGAGCTACGCTCGTCAACCCCCGTTCAGACACCGCAGACTCTAACAGCACGCTAATTTGATCGCCTTTAAAAAGATTTCGCAAGATTGAATTATAATTTGAATCTGACAATTATAATCTGACGTAATTTTCACCAAACATTTCTTTCTCTTTTTAATATTCACGTCAAAATACTTTTGTTAGAAATGAAATATTATGATCATCTTAAAATGTCAAGTAAATGTCTTGCGCGATTTTTAAATTAAAACTGTTTTGCAATATTATTTTTTGTTCATTTTACGTAATAAGTGTAATATGACGTAAATTCTCCTATTTAGGACTTCTAAAGCATGTTGCTGAATTTATTATTTTACAATATTCTTTCTCATTTAAAATTCATGTGTAACTATAGTTTTTATGACGTAATTTTCAATGAGTTCCTGCTTTTTATATTTTTTGTTTATGATAGTCACGTGTAAAATAAATTTTTAATTTGAAGCAAACATTACTGCTTGCGCTGTTTATACTGTTGGCAACAGTTTAAATTAATACAATTTTCTAAAATTTGTAAAAAATATCTCTCGAAATGCTGAAAATTTGAATTTAAAATAGAAATAAAACCTCGAAAAATTATTCAAATTAAAAAACTAACTGCAATCTGCACACCGGGAAATTCTGACGCATAAAATGATCTAAAAATGATTAAATTCCTATGTACAGTTTTTGCTCCTATAAAACTTTTTTAATGGAACGATTTTGTCCAACTTTGGCATTAAATAACTCTTAAAATAATTCTTCGATTTGAAAACTGTCTGCATCAGCGTGTTTATCAAACATTTCTCTATAATACTACCGATTTTCATATTTTTGTATGCAACAGTTTTTTTAATATTAACGAAAAAAGACCTCCGGTCACAAAAAATTCAAAACCGGCGGCGGCGGCGGCGGCGGTGACAGCGGTAGTTACTTTTTTTTAGAATAGAGAGATTACAACAAATATCAGGCATAAGAAAAGTGAAAGAAGAGAACCATGAACATTTAGAAATAAAAAAAAACCTGTTTATTGTTCATATAAAACATAAAAATGCAGTGAAAAACAATTTTCACTGTTTTAACTCTATAGTATATCCATAGTTACAGTAATACATACAAGTACTAGTATTATTCAAACAAGAATAAAAAACGTCGAACGTATGAAATGTCAAATTTGAGTAGCTCCGCCCCTAATCACGCCTCTAAGTGAATTTTATGTATTTTGCACATATTTGTAAAAGTATTTACATGTCATATTTAATGCACACTTTCGGCATTTATATAAAATATAAGTGCAAATATGGGAAATTTTTAACAGTAGCACCTATAATCAGTAAATTATAAGCATCAGTGTAACTTTGAGCCGGCTCAAAGTTACCCTAAAAATGCGGTAAAATGCTAGTGCCTTTTTATTTTACATTTTATTAACTATTAATAAATAAATAATCACAAAATATGAACACATTTACAACATTTAGATAATAATATGTCTGATGAGTATATTGTTACTTACTATGAAAATTTAATTGGATTACAACAACTTCAAAACAGCATTCAAAATTAACTTGAAAACAGTACTTCACAAAAATAGTTAGATGATGCAATTAATTGTGCATAATGTTGCTAATTTATTATCTAAAATAAAGAGTAGAAATCCCAGTTTAGAACTTAGCCAACAGAGCACAGTTCTGAAGTTTTAGTCTTTTAGAGTCAAAAATATTGAAAAATAGGAGGTGGTGCAAAGTTACACCCCGTGGTTCAAAGTTACCCTGATTGACTGTATATAATTGAGACTACAGACAAGTGGCGCATGTTACCGGGCGTCGTTTAGGGCATAATTAACTTAACCGTAAGCACACGCACCTATTTTTGTAACGTTACCACACGCGTGGGTTAAATCTCACCTCACTTTGTTTCCCATCATATTTTTGGCTAAATGCGTTTTAAAAGCAAGTCTACTACTTTAAAATGCATCAGTACTACTTCATTTTAGGGAAAAGTAAAGCGTTTCATAGAGGGTTCTCGCTGTTGCTCGACATTGCGCCAAATCGCGATAAAATGTTTCATTTGGCGAGTAAACTAACAATCAGACTCGCCAAATTGCGAGTGCTCCATTTCTGCTCTGTTTGTGCGTCTGCCAATTAGAGATCTGCACGGGCCGGCCCGTGTCTCGAAGCCCGAGCCCGGTCCGACCCACGACCGGGCTCGGGCCGATTTTCATTCATGTTAGTCGGGCCGGGCTTGGTCCTCACTCTTTACGGGTCGGGCCCGGGTGCTGGACAGATAATTACACCTGTTTATTTTCTATTTAATTTATATCCAAAATTGTTAATTGGTCCAAATCATCCAAGCAACCTCATAGTAAATTGGTATATAATTTTATATACCTTAGATAAATTCAAATAACATAAGTGATCGTAATTACATAATTCTAGTAAGAAGAGCAACGCGAAGCATTAATAAAATTAAATTATAATTCGCGTCAAAATGTAATTATTAAATTTAAATAATTACGAATAAAATTAAGAGTTTGCGTTGTGAATTATTTAGACGAACTCTTCCACTTATGAATTAAACTAAAATTTAAGCTGTAAAAATAAATTGACACACCTTAAACATTATCAATTAAATAATTACAGAAACTTTTTAAAACTTGATTAAATATTTTATTTACATTGAACACAACTATATACAGAAATACATAATATTAATTCAAAAAAAAAGAAAGCAACACTTTTGTTTGCTTCTCATTATTTTATGTATATTTAATCTTTTAAAAAAAGACAATATTTTCATTTACTCTTATTAATATTTATTTTTCTTTTTGCTAAAAGAATAATTCTCTTTCATTTTTAATTTACCTTAATTATATTTAATTATTGGTTTTGTCGGATCTCAGATTGCTCTCTACCATAAAATATCAGAAAAGGATATTTATAATTTCTCATATGATTTTAAGTGGTAAAAGAAAAAGTTTAAGGTAGTACCTTAGTTCATATACGGGATGGTGGCCTTTATTCATCAAATTCAGAGTTGTCGCGTTGCTAAGGATCATATCCCTATGTCATCAGGAATCTGCGTCTTATCAGAGCGGCGATATCGGGATGGCAGGATGCATAGCTACGGACCTCTGTAGAACAATCCACTTTCTTTTAACATCAGGAAGACATCCTCAATTAGGCTTGCTTATGCTCACTCCGATATGTCCATCTCGCCTGGCCATTACTAGGGCTTTCTGGATTCATTGCACGGGCTTTCAGGAGAGCTCCTGCGTCTTCTACATCTTTTTTCAGACTCTCTTTTTCAAACCTTATTCTTCTGGCACACCAACTTCTGCAGTGGGTGGAACTATTTTGTCTAGTCCACTCTTATTGGATGTGACAAGATTTTGCATTATCCTTCGATAGGCCTATTAGCTAACGGTCTGCAAATGGCCCCTTACATATACTTTAATATTATTATCTGCCTTAAAGTTTGGGTGGTCTGAAAAGCCATAAATTTATCCCAACACTTTTATTAAGGCCATAAATTTATTCCAACATTTTTATTATTTTACGATTTCTAATTATACACCACTTTCCATTGGCTTGTCATAAAACGACACCATGGCGTCTGGCTATTGTTGTTATCTGAGATCCGAACTCTATTCAACATTATACATTCATTTTACAATACAACCATTTTTTAAAAATATATATTTAATATTTAAAATCAACTTAATAATTTTTGTATGAACTTACACTCTTATTTTACTTAAATATATAAACATTATAATTTTACACTCATATTTATATTTTATAAAAAAAATATTTATACAAACAGAAATAACAAATTACGCAATTTTACTTTGATTTAACCAACATAGTGCGGGAACATATCATTGTTATATGTTGCCCAGCACCGGGCCATACTTTTTTCTGAAGGCTCGGGCCGGGCCGGGCCTAACTTATTTTTTTCTGCACAGAGCCGCGCCTAGTTTCATTCCTACTCTTCACTGCCCAAAATTTTCAGTCCTAGTTTTGATCCAGTCCGTGTGAAAATCATTGTTTCAGCATGGCCCGGTCTATTCAAAGGTCAGTTAAATTAGGTCTGGCCCAAAAAATTTTGTAAAAAATGCATACATTTTTAAATCGGCATTATTCTACATTTAAACAGTAAAATTTATTCTTATTAAAGAATAGTAGATTTCTACGCTTATTAAAATATAGCCAAATTAAAGTATAATAAAACGTGTGAAAAAGACCCTGCCTATGATGGAACCCTGTTTTAAACTGAAAAACGTGTTGATCCATGCAAAATTAATATACTAATACGTAAGAAAAGAATATATAATACATTTACACTTGCTCAGAAGGGAACTTGTCTATAACGCATTTTTTTTCTTTTCTATGCAATTCCGTTTTAGAAGATTTTACTGTATAGCATTTTTCAGATTTTTAACACTTCAATACATGAAATATGGATTAACATTAACAGTATTAATGATAACTAAAACATTTACATACAAGAAATAGAGATTCATTAAAATATATATATATATCGCAGCCTGCGGAACTTCTATAAAAATGAAGATTATAAACACACACAAAAAAAGTTAAGATAAATATTTTTGTTTGAACTCCTCGTACGAGACAAATTTTTAACCAAATCGAAGTAAAAGTCAATGTTTTGTAGAAATTCGCTGGTGCCAAGATCTTAACTTTTTTCCGGGCCGGGCTCGGCCTGAACTTTTAAGTTTTTTGCCGGGTCGGGCCGGGCTCGGGGCTGGAAATTTCGATCCGTGCAGACCTCTAGTACCAATACAATGGAGACTCTTATCCGCGTTACTAAACAACTGATGTATGTATGCTTTACATGTTCCATCGCATCGTGCCATTTACATTGCTCTATTTATAGACATACTGACTCAATATCAATTCAGTTTAGCAACAGCCAAAGAGACAGAAAGGATACTTATGCGATTGGTATTTCTCTATTGTCAGTTAATCACTGTCTATGTGCCGGTGTCGCTCTAGTAAAAACATACACAAAATTAGTCGCAACAAGTGTCAAATAGAGAAAGGTTTTGTTGGAATGAGGTGTTGAAATTAACTACAGTAAAGCCCCGATTATCCGCGAAACGAATTTTTTTTTTTTTTTTAATCTTTTAATTCAAGCCAACAGCAAAGAAATACAATAAGCCCAACTAATAAATATAAACAGAAAAATTCATGTATTTGAAAGTAATTGAAGAATATTTCTAGATTTGGTTGCCATGTTTAAAATATCAAATATAAAGTGTTGATGTCTTTTCTTGATTTTATTAACAAAACGTAAACACAGCAATTAAAATATTTAACAATTAAATAAGACTATTATAATCAGTTCCAAGGGAGCAAGCATATCAAGAATAGCTTCATTTTTGAAATAGAAAAGATGTTTCCAAAGCAAGAAGCAAAAACAAGAGACTGATTTTTTTTTAAAAAAAGGTGTAACTCAACACTTTTTGTACAGTATGTATGGCATTGTTTTTTGTTTACTGTTCTTTATTTTAGTGATTTAGACGTAATGCAAATATTTCTGGTGTACTGTGCATAAGTATGCATTTAAACGTTTTATTATGTTTTTTGTACACTGAAACATATTTTTTATGTTGAATTTTCTTTTTTTTCGTGCTTACACCCTATTTTCAGTCTTTTTCGGGTTATCCGCGGTGTCCTTGCCACCAAATTCCGCGGATAATCGGGGCTGTACTTTATGTACTATTTATTAGTTGTATTGTACGTAAAGTATCATTGGCCGGTCAATTTTTCTTCTATCGGTCGAAATCTCATAGCAATTTTTAGTGTATGTTTTCACAACGGTAAATCAAAGATAGCCGTTTTTAACTTTTATTTAGACTGCTAAAAGAATGAAACATTTTACACAGTTAGGAGGCATTTAGAATGTATTTATTTTGAATAGTTTCTGTAGCGGATAGTTGAATTTCTATTTTTTAAGTAGTAATTACAAATGTATTTAAGTAATTACAAAAAATTAGGTTATTTTAGAACATATTTAAAAAATGGATACAATAAGGGGTTAAAGATAAATTTTTCAGTGTTTCACGCCGAATCTATTTTGCTAACATTTATTTTCATTTGGCTACTGTTTTTTATTTCTTATTCGCCAAATCGCTAATGTTGGTCAAAAGCCAGTGAGAACACTGGTTTCATATTTATTTTTTGATTTTGTAACAGTTTCTGAAAAAATGGCAGGTTTTTTTTTCTTTTTTCTTAACTTCGAAAATATGCAATGATTTGTTTTACTGCTTAAAACATGAATTATTTTATAAATTTCTTTTTGACACCCATAGTAAAGCAGAGTATTATTTGCTGTATTTAATTTAAGCACTTTCGTGATTATGTAAGTAATTGTAACTTTAAAAAAATAAGTGTTATAAATCGAATAAAATTTTCGTAAGAGAGGTCGGTTTCTCGATCTCGAAAGGCTTAAAAAGTGCTAAAAAACTAAATCCCGTAATTGTTGAACGATACTGATCGACAAATGTCGATCGCAGCGACATCTGCTAGCTCTTCACCGGTCGAAACGCTTTCTCAAATGAGTCCTTATACAATGTTTACGTTTCATATATCGGATGTCGCTGCGATCGCCATCTATCATATTCATTTTTTTTGGTACTTTGTGGTTGATCGATTACCACACCGTATCTTCTAGGCGTTCTATTACGGGACTGCAGCCATGTCTTCGTTCGTTATCAGTCAAACCGCTAATTCATGTCTCTAATTTTAAACCTATGGATTTGGAATGCACACGTATATTTTATATTTCTCCTTGAAAAATTAAAATGTTTATATTCTTTTTTCTACATGTTCTTTTTGAAGGACGTTTCTTTCTTTTTCATTTGACAAAAAATTCTAAAATATATATTTACTTTTACTTTAATCGTTAAAATATTATTTACAACACAACTCGTTGCTTCACTTATATTTTAACAATTTAAAATATAAAATTATGTATTTTAGAAAGATTTTTTCAAATAAAAAAGAAGAAACACCCTTCAAGAAGAGCATACAAAAAAAAAAAAAAAAAAAAAAAAAAACAGAAAGTAAAAATTTTAATTTTCAGAGCAGAAATTTGCAAAATACAAATACCATTCAAAGTCCATAGGTTTAACATTAGAAAAGGAAATTTAGTTGTACAGATGTAGATGTAACGCTAATCTAAAAGAAATTTTTTAAACTATTTTTTTTTATATTTTCTTAAGAACAGAACTTTAGATCACAAGAAGCATTTTCGTTCAAAACGCAATCTCGCATGCAAATTGCAACATACTTGATTTTTTATTGAATTTTAAAATATGTTAATGACATTTAACCTACCATATATAATACTTATTGTGTTTTATTAGTAAGTTATCTGAAAATTAACAGAATTTAAATATGGCAAGAATTTATGAAAGTTATATGAAACATTTATTTTTATGTGTCAGTCACAAAATAAAGATCGTACTTAGAAAATAAGAGGGAAAAAACTTACATATTTAAGGAAAGGAAATTAGAGATAACTTTCGCCACAGAATCCATTGTTACTTTTGATCTTTACTACTGGACATCAAAAATATGATCTATGAAAAATAACGTGAAGATCCTTTTACATTAATTTATAGATAACATTTATATTAGATTCATTCTGCTGGGCATAACAAACTGCTAGAAATAAAAATACCATTGTTAATAATGCTTATTACTAAAAATTGTTAATGTGATTTAATAATATTTAATAAATGTATACTATATCTACTAAAAAACAACTTTTCAAAAGTAAAAAAAAAAAAAGCCAAGCTAAAAAAAAAAAAAAAAAAAAAAAAAAAAAAGATGAAACATGTGGCTAAAAAATGGTGTGATATCATATTTCCAAGCTTATATTATGGTACTTTTTTAACATTTTCCACTAAAACATTTACCATTTGTAAGTCGAGTGACTTCGTATATGTTGATAGAAATCCTCTTCTCCTGTACTAAATACATCATAACGTGTTTCTGAAAATTCAAATGTTTTAAAATTATGCATCATGGGCTTGGCGGCCATCTTTCCATATTTTACACAAAGTTCTAAGCACCCAAGTTTGTAAAGGGTAATAAGTTTGCATTAATAACAATTTAGAACTTCTGATTTTAACTACGGACAAATAAATTTAAAAAGACTTTTATTTTGAGAAAAAAAGTTCATTGTTACTGCTGTTAAATGCTTAATTACTCTAAAAAAGTAATCATAAAAGGAATAGCGAAGATATGTCACCATTACCTTAACACACAAATTTCTAAGCACACAACTCCGTGAAGGAAAGGCATAAAATGTGTGCTGTGGTAAAAATGTCGAACTTTGGTTTTCAACTGCAAACATCCGATAAATTGAAAAAGACTAATATTTTGAGAAAAGAAATATATTTTTATTGCCTTTAAATGATTAATTACTTTATGAAATAAATCACTAGATGAATCCTTTAGATAAGTCACTATTATTTTAAGACACAAAGTTCTCCGTAACGGAAAAGCTTAAAATGTCTGCTTAAGTAACAATTTTGAATTTCGGATTTTAACTATGGATTAGGATACATAGAAATTTGTGTAAAATATGGAAAGATGGCCGCCAAGCCCATGATGCATAATTTTAAAACATTTGAATTTTCAGAAACACGTTATGATGTATTTAGTACAGGAGAAGAGGATTTCTATCAACATATACGAAGTCACTCGACTTACAAATGGTAAATGTTTTAGTGGAAAATGTTAAAAAAGTACCATAATATAAGCTTGGAAATATGATATCACACCATTTTTTAGCCACATGTTTCATCTTTTTTTTTTTTTTTTTTTTTAGCTTGGCTTTTTTTTTTTACTTTTGAAAAGTTGTTTTTCAGTAGATATCATTTTTCTTTTTTTAAAACAAATTATGTATAATTTAAATAATCTACTCACTTAAATTAAAATGAGTTTTATTAGAACCTTTGTAAGTAGAAAGGAAACCCAATATGTGTACATTTTGTTTACATATCATTCATTTCTTAGAGTAATTAAGGATTTAAAAGCAATGAAAGCTAACTTCTATTCTCAAAGTATCAATCTTCTTCAATTTATATGGTATTTTAATTTTTATGAAGAATGAATATTTTGTAAAAAAAAATGATAGAGTCGAAATAACATATAGACATAATAGTTGGTCTTTTAGTTAGATATTTGTTTATTGTTAGATAGTTAGTCAGATATTTGTTTAAAGATAACTTTTTATTTTATTTTTTGCAAAATTGTTTTACCTTTGCAAATATCTACGGCTAATCCGAGAATGAAGGACGACATACAAAACAGTGCAGATATTTTTAGAAACGATTCTTAATGAGCCTTTACATATTTTAGATAATTAGTATGCCAAATTCAGGCTTCTACCCCGAACGGTATCATAAAAATTGAAATTTTAGAACTTTTTTTTTCTGTTTTTGAACCCTTTTAAACTTTGAACTTATTAGGAAATTATTTCTGAGAGCATTAATGTTTCAAAAGTTACAACCATGTTAAATTTCAAGGTCGTGCTTTGAAAATTCTATTTAAATCGTTATTTAGAACGTTTTCTGCTTGTTTAATCTCTTTAAAGATAGACTTCATTTTTCGAAACAGTTCTTAACACATTCGCTGTGTAAGTAATTCTTCGCGATGAGCGTCTTTTACAAAATTTTTAATCGTTTATCACCGGCTCTTTAAAGCAGAAATTTTTGACTATCGTAATCGGGGAAAATGTTCTGATTTAATCAGACAAAGTTTTCTTTAAAAGATAACTAGTGGGAATAACCAAATAGTATTAATTAGACGGGAAAATGCGTGCCCGAGCATAGCTCAGGCTGCGGATCAAGAGGGTTAACGAGCACTTAGATCTTAAAATTAACAGCTTGCCAAAATTCAGGTTTCAATCTTTAAGGATATCAAGATAAACCCAATTTTAGAACTTTTTTGCTCCTGTGCCGTTAAAAATTTCGATTTTTTTAGGAATATTTACGTCTTAAACGTTACAACTATGTCAAATTTCGATTTCCTTAAGGCTAAGAATTCAAAATAAATCATAATTTAAAACCTTTTTAGAAAGCTTTTTTACTCGTTTCACCCTTTTAAATTTCGATTTTTTTAGAAATAGCATTTAGCGAGCACTTACATCTTAAAAGTAATCACCATATCAAATTTTAAGTTTCTCCCCTCAACAGTTTCATAGAAATCTTAATTTATGAATGACTTTTGCTCTTGCAACCTCTTAAATTTTGAATTTTTTAGAAATTGCTTAGGACGAGCATTTTCGTTTTAGTAGCCGTAATCACGTTAAATTTCAAGTTCACGCTCTAGCAATTCCATTCAAACCAAAATTTAGAAAGTTTTTAAAAAGCTTTCCACTCATTTCAACCTTTTAAAATTCGATTTATTTTGAAACAGTTTTTAATGAGCATTTACATCTTGTAAGTGACCACCATGCCAGGTTCAAGGATTATATCCCAAACAGTATCACAGATTCAAAAATACAAGAATTTTTTTGCTCTTGTACACTTATAAATTTCTAATGCATTAGGAAACGCAAAGCATTTACGGCTTAGAAAATGACATCTGTGTCAAATTTTATGTTCCTAGCCCAAACAATCTCATTAAAATCATAATGCAAACCGTTCTTAAAACGTTTTCCGCTCGGTTCACCTCTTAAGATTTCGATTTTTTACTAACAGTTCTTAGCGTGCATTTACATGTTTAAACAAATCGCCATGCCGAAATTAAGACCAGTATCCCGAACGATATTACAGAAATCGCAATTTTAGAAAAAAAATTTTTACGCCTGCATCCATTCAAATTTCGAATATTTTAGGAACTTTTCTGTGAGATCATTTACGCCTTATAAGTAAAAAGCACGTCAAATTTCATGTCTCTAACAATTAGCATATTCAGCAATTATTGTAGACTAACAATTGCAAATAAATCATAATTTAGAACGTTCATAGAACGCTTTTATGTTGTTTCGAACTTTTAATTTCTACCTTTTTTAGAAATTATTCTTATCGAGTATTTAAAATAACCACTATGTGCCAAATTGTCGGTTTCTATTCCGAACGGTATCACAGAAATTTCAATTTTATTAAATTCTTTTCTTTTCTATTCTTTTCAATTTCGAATTTAATAGATTATTTTCGCCTCTGTCTAGCAGTTTGATCCCCGTTAAATGTATGCTAAGCATTACATCATGTTACTTTTATTCATAATTTAATTAACTATCTCAATCCTTCGCCAAGTAAGAAGATTCTGATAGAGAAATCATGAACTCGTTACTTTTATGCTAGCTGGCTCAGGTGATAAATCGCTTATTATTGTTTCCTTCTCATGCATTCGTATTGCCTTAATTTTACTTAAACTTTAATCCTTTCACTTATTTTATATAAAATGCATAACTTTAATTTAAAATACAAACGTTTAAGATACATGCCTTTCATTATTTATTTTTTTTAAAAAAAAGGAAAAGAAAAGAACTAGAGAAAAAACTAGAGAACAGGAATTCTGCTTTTTCAGAATTTAGTGTCGCCCCCGACATTTCCATTACTGCATTTTCTTCTGACGGACTGATGGCTTCTATTATTATGAAACAGCCATTATAAATGAAGTGTTAGGTGAAGATGAAAGAGCAGCCGTAAAAAGTTAGAACTCTGATTTTCTGGTCAGAATGGACGGGGGGGGGGGGGGGGGGATGGCCATAATTTTTTTTTTACGGCTGCTCTTTCATCTTCACCTAACACTTCATTTATAATGGCTGTTTCATAATAATAGAAGCCACCAGTCCATCAGAAGAAAATAACTCGGTTAAGCGGGACTCTACTGCAGTACAAAACAAATTTCAATTTTAAGACTTAAAGAACACGTTTTATTTTATGTAAAATGACGTCATTCGCATCCGCTTAAGAATTCCACTTTTACGATCTACTCTTAAACATCTACAGTAAAGCATGCATAGCACACCACTATCGCGAAATAATGCACAAATGCAGCAAAAAGATTCCGTCATTCAAGAAAATCGAAAAAAAAAAAACGGCTTTCTAATGATTCATAGATCTTACAATTAAATATAGTATATAATAGCTCCATTGTTTTAACAGAAATCATTTGTTTATATTTTTTTCAAAATAGCACGTATTTTAATTACATTTTCTTTTGGTTGTTACGAGAAAATGGCAACAAAAATATATAATTACGATTTTAAAACTATTTTCCCTTTACTTTCTACAGAAATGAAGTACTTCCGTTGCCAATATTCCGTTGCGACCATTGGTACCATTTTTTGCGTAAGTACCATTTTTTCTGACGCCAATTTGGCGAAAACATTAACAGCATAAACAACAACATCCGTGTTACCATATCAAGAAAAATAACGACACTTTGGCGCCAATTGAGTTCCCGTTGCGTACATGACATTGGCGTCAGAAAAAGATCGCGCCATTATATGTTGATGTTTGTCATATGTTGATGTTTTCGCCAAATTGGCGTTGGAAAAAATTGCAACAATATGGGGTGTATATGACATCTGTGCCAAAACTTTTATTAGAAACACACACAAATTATTTTATTATAAAATGCACTAAGTTTGATTTAATGTAAAACACACGCAATCTCTTCTATTGGATTGTCATATGAAGGATAATATCATCAAAATTTCTGGGTTGCTATGGAATAAAATTGCCATTTTGGCACTAAAAGGATACCCCAATGCGTCTGAGACATCGTCTTTGCCTCCGTTTGACATATGTTGAAATAAGTTCAATAATAGGGAGATTTGGCACAGATGTCATATACACCCCATATTGTTGCAATTTTTTCCAACGCCAATTTGGCGAAAACATCAACATAATAAACAGCAACATCCGGGTTACCATATCAAGCAAAATAACGACACTTTGGCGCCATTTAAGTACCCGTTGCGTATATGACATTGGTGTCAGAAACAAATCGCGCCAATATGCGTATATGACCTCTGTGTTTGTTTTTTTACCTGAAAACCTTTTCATATTCAACTCAATTCATTTTCAAAAGTTTTGTTTACATTAGGAATGAAACCTAAAATGCCGTTAACTTTGAATGCATACTTCTTAGAAGGTACCATTTCTCTATAAATTCATTTTTATTTTTAAAATCTTTGTAAAAATTAACTTTTATGCAGTTTTATTCGAAAAAATAATCTTGATGGAAAATATTCATCTACCAGATTGAAGTTGAAGTGGATTTGTGCTATTATAATGAGGATAGTACGCGCTCGTTGGCGGGTTTATCACTATTTGGCACAATTTGATCATTTTAGAATGAATTAACAGTTTTTTGCATATTAAGGATAGAAATTTTATTTTTTTTCAAACTAAATTTTATAAAAGCACGTAGATCGAGTAATTACCAGTCCGAAAATGCATTCCATACTTTTTTCTGTCCATTGTTTAAGTCTGTAGCTTAATTGAATTAATATATGTTTGACGAAGGATTTTTTGATCATTTTCAGTATCTCGACGTTTTTTAAAAAATCCTGTATCTCTGTTTATAATTATTTTATAGAGACGAGTTTGGTCTCAAATTGAAGCTTTTCTTCAGTAGATTCTTCTAGTCTTAATTTTATTTCTCTGCGATACTTGCTTTCTTAAATATCTGAAATTTTAAAATGCCACGTTTGGTCGATTTAACATGGACAAGTTGTCTTCAGTATAATAAGCAGTTACGCTGTTCTGGCTTTTGTTTCTTGGCGTTTGTTTGTTTGGCGGAGTTAGCATTTTTTTATAGCTTGGCTTGGCAGAACGACCGTCCTGCTGGATTACAGTTTTATATTATTTGCGTTTATATTATTTATCATTTTTAACGATGCTATGTGTTTATTACATGTACATTAAATTACCGTTTTGGCCACGGGAGGCACTTGGCAACGATAAACAGATATTAAAATAGCAATTAAAGTCTTTGTGCAGGAATATTAAAAAGCAGAAAACCAACGTTTAAAAATGCACAAATAACACGTGATAAGCAGCAAACAGCTGTTTCGAATCTACTAGCGAGATTCTTCTTCAGTGCAAGATAGAGCAAGACACAGCATGCTAGAAAAAGCAAAACTGAGCAAAATGACAAAGGCTTATATACCCGATAAGGGTAGCGAATGCGCCAAAAACAACCAATGAGACAGAAGCAGATGAAACGACTGAGTGGACAAGTAGCGACCAGAGAACGAGAGAAAAAAGAAACCGAAAAGAGGAAATTAAATTAATGCTTTCCAAATACTTGGAAAATCAGGAGTACTAGATAAGTTATTGACTAATGAGTTTTCGGGCTATCAATATTTGTTCCACTCCACAGTTACTCAGTGCTGAACTTAATTACCTCAAAGCTATTGCTGTTGATCGTGGTTATTCCTCTAATATTATAGATTCTATTTATAAGAAATTGATGAAACCAATCCATTCTGAACATAGTTTGTCAACTAATGAGGGCGATTTTTAGGAAAAATCTGAAATAAGGTAGTTTTCGGTTAGCCAGGCGCCAGTGTTATGTATACATGCATATATATGTATATATGTACATGAATACATGTATGTATATATATATTGTATATATACACATATATACATGTATATCCACATATATGCATATCTATACATATGTATATATACATGTATACATAACACTGGCACCCGGCTAACCGAAAAGTACCTGAAATAATCCCTAAAATATAGCTACGATTTATTTAAACTATATAAATATTTGTCAAAAGTAATTCTTCATGGATAATCTTCCGTAAGGGCCCATTTCCAAAGGTTGGCAGCAAATATGGGTACAGATGTCATATTCGCCCCATATTGGCGCGATTTTTTTGTCGCCAATATCATATAGGCAACGGGTACTTAACTTGCGCTAAAGAGCTTGATGTGGTAACCCGGATTATGTTGTTTATGCTGTTGATGTTTTCGCCAAATTGGCAACCGAAAAAAATCGCGCCAATATGGGGCGAATATGACATCTGTTCCCAAATATGAGCGATATTGGCAACAAATGGTTTAACACTAAAGGTTTACCGCCAAAAACTCTATAATTGAAATACGGTAATTGGCGGTACACCCGATTAAGGAAGATTACACATTGTTCTTTATATTTTTGGAACAGATGCGTTTGAGGTCCGCAGATCGAACTTGGCGGAAAAAGGAAAAATAGTTGGCGATGAACCGTTTTTGTGGATAATTAGGTTTATGGCAACCATAGCCATTTGACCAACTATCAAAAGTAAAAAAAATTGCCATTATTATAACCTGTCTTATATGATCTGATTTTCTATATTTAGATGCTAAGTTTATTAAAACCAAAGCTTATTTTTGTAATTTTTGGCACAGATGTCATATACGATTTTGCACATGCGTTTTCTTTCTCACATCAATGTCATATACGCACCAGGTACTTACCTGGCGCCAAAGTGCCGTTATTTTGCTTGATATGGTAACCCGGATGTTGTTGTTTATTTATTAATAATTATTAAATTTTCGCCAAATTGACGACGGAAAAAAATCGCGCCAATATGACATCTGTGCCGTAATTTTTAATAGTATTGCTTTAATTTTCTTTTTTTAAAAGCCGATAAAAACCAGTTTAGTTTTGAAAGTAAATTTCCATGTTGGTTTGTTTATCTCTGAGTTTCAGATCGGCGATCATTTGCAAAAATGGTATTTCGGCATGTTTTGGGGGAAAAAATTGCATATTTCAATCTACGAACCTATAACATACCTGTTGCTGTTCCATATTTTAAAATATTTCATTCATACTCGTTACAAAAATACCATTATTTACTATTAATATTAAGAAAGGAAAAAGAAATTAGGTACTTTCCACTTTTCATTCATCATCAGCAAGAGTTATTCTTATTAGAGATATCAACTCAACCTTATTAATAAAATACAATTGCGAAATATTGCTGAGGGGAAAATTTTTTCAATGTTCAACTTGAACGTAAAATGGCAGGGTGAAACGTAATATTGATAGGATGTTAATAAAATTACTGTTTAATTTATTGTACTGGTCATCGCGAAAAAAGGGTTATTCTGTTTATTTGATTTTTGCTCATGATTTGATTACGATTATACAGATGTAGTTCATGTCATTGCCACTAAAATATAAATAGTTCTGAAACTTTTATTTTCGGTACTTTTCCAGTATAAGAGGCTTGGCGTTTTTTAAAAAAGCTTGGCGGAAGTCGGGCTTCAGAAAGTGAGATTTGTTGCCAAAGATAAAAAAAGTTATAGAAACAAACCAGGGGAACTTTTATGCTTGTTTATTTATGTACATACACATAAACATTTTACTTATATATATTATTATTATTATTCCTTTTTATGTACAATTTACGTCTGTTTGTATAAAATAAATCTGTTGTAAATAAATCGTATAAATATTGAAAAAATTGCTTGTGCATATGCAACAGTGAATAGGTTGCCAGAAAATATGCATGAAACATTTCCTTCTCGCGCCAAACTTATTTTCTCTACTTCGCTAAGGCCCCTATACTGCAAAAGTACCTTATTTTCCTTCTTTTTATGAGGCGGCTTTTCTATTTACAAAAAGTGTGAAGGAGCAAAAATTGTCATACTCAGTTAAATAAAAAATAGAATTTTCGAGCACATTTCAATGCAATGTATCTTTTAACCAATTTTCCTTAACGGGATTTTAATTTTATATTCAACATAAAATGAAAAGTTATCTTCAACAGATTTCAGTTTAGCGCCAAAGTGCAGTACCTCGTGTTTAATCAGATCTTACGAAATTTTTTCGATCTGTTTAATCTTTTTTTCCCCTTTTATTTATTTTTACTTTCTTCTATCTTCAATAGAAGAAAGTATTGTAATCGAAATTTTTTTCGACTTCCGGTTTTCGATGGATTTGCATGTTTTAGGGGTCAGAGATTCCAAAAAACATGTTTATAGAAAATGTCTGTCTGTCTGTGTGTCCGTCTGTCCGTCTGTCCGTCCGTCCGTCTGTCCGTCTGTCCGTCTGTCCGTCCGTCCGTCTGTCCGTCTGTCTGTCGCCATTGTACCATCAAAAAGTGTATGAAGTTATGTATAGAATTAAACCAAAATTTTATTATAAGTTTTTGGCTATGGCAAGCAGGTCCTCCCGGAATTTGGAAAAAAATCGCCGGTAGGGGGCGCTGATATAACAATTTTTGTGCGATTTTGAATATTGTACCATCCAAAAGTGTATGGAGTTATGCATAGAATTGAACCAAATTTTTAGTTTAAGTTTTTGGATATGACAAGCAGGTCCTCCCTGAAATTGGAAAAAATTCGCCGCTAGGGGGCGCTGTAAATGCGTTTTTTGTGCAATTTTGAATATTGTACCATCGAAAAGTGTATGAAGTTATGCATAGAATTGAACCAAATTTTATTTTAAGTTTTTGGCTATGGCAAGCAGGTCTTCTCTGAATTTGGAAAAAATTCGCCGGTAGGGGGCGCTGTAATAGCGATTTTTGTGCGATTTTGAATATTGTACCGTCCAAAAGTGTATGAAGTTATGCATAGAATTAAACCAAATTTTTATTTTAAGTTTTTGGCTATGGCAAGCAGGTCCTCCCTGAATTTGGAAAAAATTCGCCGGTAGGGGGCGCTGTAATAGTGATTTTTGTGGGATTTTGAATATTGTACCGTCCAAAAGTGTATGAAGTTATGCATAGAATTAAACCAAATTTTTATTTTAAGTTTTTGGATATGGCAAGCAGGTCCTCCATGAATTTGCAAAAAATTCGCCGTTAAAGGGCGCTGTAATAGCGATTTTTGTGCGATTTTGAATATTGCACCATCGAAAAGCGTATAAAATTATGCATACAATTGAACCAAAAAAAAAAATTAAGTTCTTGGCTATGGCACGGTGGTCCTCCCTTAATTTGTAAAAAAATCGCTCGTAGAGGGCGCTGTAATAGCGATTTTTGTACAATTTTTGTGCCATTTTGAATATTGTACCGCCGAAAAGTGTATGAAGTTATGCATAGAATTGAACCAAATTGTATGTGTTTATTTTTGTTCATGTCACGAAGGTCCTCCCTGAATTTGGAAAAATTCTGCCAGAAGGGGGCACTATAATTGCGATGTCTGTACCATTTTCATTATTGTACCATCGATAAGTGTATGAAGTTATCCATATAATTGAACCAAATTTTTTGTGCATGTTTCTGGCTATGGCAAACAAGTCCTCCCTGAACTTGAAAAGATTGCGAAAGAAGGGGGCGCTATAATTCCGATCTCTGTGCCATTTTCATTATTGTACCATCGAACAGCGTATAAAATTATGCATACAATTGAACCAAAATGTTTGTGCTTGTTTTTGGCTTTGGCCAACAGGTTCTCCTTGAATTTGGAAATATTGCGCGGTAAAGGGGCTCCGTGCTAGCGATTTTTGTATACTTTTCTTGATTTTTCGTAGTTCTATTGTGCATCGGCGGCTCATGCAGCGGCGGGAACTCGCTTTCTGCTATGCCGGCTATTCGCAAACAGCTGATAACGACAGAATAAGGAAAAATTAATAATTTTAACAAATATCATGATATAGATTTACTCGTTTTTAGTCCGTTTAATTGGCTTGAGCAGAAATTTAAGATGAAAATCAAAGTTGGTATTGTATTGAACTAATAATATTGAAGTATTAACATGTGTAACTAGGTTTTGAAATATTAAGATGTATAAGATAGAAGAAAGTTTTGGGATTGGCACATCCAACTAGTTTTTTTTTCTGGCAGTCAAATGCCAAATGTGTTAACTTTGCCACAAATGTTCACTGTTGAAATAGATGCAAAGAAAATTGTTTGAAAATTAAAATGCAATAATAAGTCTTAAAAAGTCACTAATTTAAACTACAAATTTCGAACAAATTTCATTCGGAGTACATTTTATTTCTTATTCGATGACGTAAAAAATTTAAATATGCGATGCTTAGAAGTCGTGAAAGAGGAATAAAAACAAAAGCGAAAACGCTTGTTGTTGCAAAACCGTCATACATTCCTATAAATGGTGACAGCGTTTAGCAGCCGTCCAAAAGTGAGCTACGAATTAATGGGAACGACAAAAAAAAAAAAAAAAAAAAAAAAACATATTGAAAGAAATGAGACTTTGACGCTAGTAAAAAAATCCAGCAAATTATTCTATATTTGAAGTGTACTTCAGTGAAAATAGAAATATATAAGCTGAAGGAGACTGGTGTAAATATAAATAAAAGGCTTAAAAAACTGTTCAATATACAAGCCTACTAGTTTCGTACACACAAACGGTAACATTCTCAAAATCAGCACTGATAAAATATTATAACTACTACATATAAATAGTTTATTTTATCACTATTGATGTTGAGAATGTCCCCGATTGTATGTACGAAACTAGTAGGCTTGTTTATTGAAAAGTGCCTTTATGTTTAGTGTAATCACTTTTAGTGTATATATTTTTATTTAAATGATTATAAATGATTTTCTTGTGTAATTCTATGTATTTCAATGGTTTCTCCTTTCTGTGGAGTAACTGTGAGAAAGAGGGCGGTGTGATGGGGTGGCAGATGAAACAGGCCCCAAGGCTCAGGGTACTCCAAATATGGAGAATTGATATACAATCAATTATTTAAACATATGTATGTGGCAGCGATTTCCATTGCTTTTTTTTATTAACTTGGGTAGTAGTTAGTAACTTTTGTTTCATGTTACCGCTTTATTATATACATATCCATATTAAATAACTCTGTTGTCAACATCGTTCTTTTTAGCGTGCAGTAGACAATTTTATATTAAAATTTTTGACGAGTTTTTTAAAAAATATATACAAGTTAGGACTAAACGTGTTTTAAATTCAATAATAAATTAGTCGGATGTGCCAATACCAAAACTTTCTTCTATCTCATACCCGTTAATAGTACCAATTTCGCTACCACAGTGCCAAAATTAAATGAAAATCTATGCCCATCATGAGAATTCTAAAGGTATTCGTCGAATAAGTTCGATAGGTTTAATAGGTTCCTTGAATTGTGTGCATTTAAAAAGCAGATATAAGAATCGCATTTTTCAAACAAATCGTTGAATTTCGGGACGCACCTTAGATTTCTGCAACAAAAATTCTCAAGAGCATAAAAGGAACACCTGTTGGGCAGTATACACCCAAGCCTAATAAGGATGTATTTATCTTAACCTATAACAGAATATGATGCTTGATTAAATTCCGGGCATTAGTTTTTAGGTGCGTTCGTAATTATATAAATACGTAGCACCTATAGTCGTCGTTCAGTCCGTCCGTTTGTCCGTCCGTCTGTCCGCATGTAACAGAGCAAAAACTACCCAACCGAATAGTCTGAAATTTCAAATATGTGATTGTTGCAAAATTTTGTCGAGCCATTTCAAATTTTATGAAAATCGGATGTATAGTTTAATTACAGGGACAGTCAAAAGTTTTTCTTTACATTACGGCCAATGGGAAAAATTATTGCAAGTGGATTTTAATGATATTAGAGCCTTCCGAATGATCTGAAATTTTAAAGATATAATTGTTGCAAAATTTTGTCGAGCCATTTTAAATTTTAGGAAAATCGGACGTATAGTTTAATTACAGGGACAGTCAAAAGTTTTTCTTTACATTACGGCCAATGGGAAAAATTATTGCAAGTGGATTTTAATGGTATTACAGCCTTCCGAATGGTCTGAAATTTTAAAGATATAATTGTTGCAAAATTTTGTTGAGCTATTTCAAATTTTAGGAAAATCGGATGTATAGTTTAATTACAGGGACAGTCAAATGTGTTCCGAAAAAATTATTGGAAGTGCATTTTAATGATGTATCAGACTATGCACGTTATGAAGTGCAAAAAATTATACATTCAGTACAATATGGGGTGCAAAAAATAATTTTAAAACTAGTTATAGTACGAACGCACCCCATTTGCCACGTTTGACGAGCAATTTCCAACTTGTTGAAATATAGCTATATCGCGAAAATCGTGAACATTGCAGCATAGAAGCGTTATATGGTTTACACGAAAACCTAATCAGCATCAACTTATGTCAAGGTCTAACAGAATATGAAGTTTGATGAAATTCCGTGTATTAATTCTTGAGACAGAGATACTTCAAAAATCGTGAAAAATCCAGCATAGCAGCGCTAGCTGTTGCGCGATTTACACAAAAACCTAATTAGCAGCCACTTATGTTAACATCTAATTGAATCTGAAGTTACATGAAAATTCGTGCATTACAGGGTGGCTACTAAATACTGTTACAAATATTCAGTCATTTTATTTTACAAATATATAAAATAGAAAATGATAACTACTCTAATATGATGAATATCAGAGATGAAAGTTTACCGGGAAATAATTTTAATCTAATTGACCGCCATCTTTATCGATTACCAAAGATAATCTCTTGTGCCATTGTCCGACTGCGGCACGAATCATTTTAAGATGTAATCGGCACCATTTACGCAATATGGAAGCTTTGAGAGTGTCCAAACTTCTGTGTTCGTTGCTATTTACTTTAGCCTCTAAAATCCCCCAGACGTAATAATCTAAAGGATTTACAAGGAGAGGGCCAACCTTGTTAATCACAGATTTTGATTATTTTAATATATGTTGTAGGGTAGAGACCCCTTAGTCTCAGGTTCAACGGATTTTATCCAACGCTCCTTAGTTCTTGAGAAACCGGGGGTCTAATAGTAGTACACAACTTAAATACTTACTTTGTAACAAGAAGGCTAGGTTGGTCGTAGCTCAGTTGGTACGGCGTCTGCTGGCTGATCTGCGGTGCCGGGTTCGGAACGAGCTACATTCGTTTTTCTCATTTTTTGTTTTATAAATATACTTGTAGTTATAATTTAATAATTTAAATTAAAATTTTCAATATCATACATTAATTATAATGTTAACAAACTTAAATTTATCATTTTTTATTTTTAAACTATTATTTATCATCCTTTAAAGAGGTTTAAAAAGAAATTGGATCTATTATTGAAAGACGAAAATTCCAAAATCGTGACAAAACCTGTTGTGGCGTCATCTAGTTATGATAAATTAAAAGAATATTCAAATAAAATAAAAATAAAAGCAGAAAGGGAAATAACGGGGAAAGCAACATAATTGAAAGTGCAAGCATACGTATTACAAATTTAAAATTTTTTAATATGCAAAAAATCGGTTGTAATTTAATTCTGATGCTAATTTTTAATATATAAATATGCTTGTTACTTTAAAAACAGAATAAAGAATATATGAAATACATTTTAAAAGTGATTAAAAAAAAAACAGTTTTATGATGTTTTATACAACTATTTAGTTAAAAGTAAAAAATTAAATAGGTTAAAATTACAATTGATATACAATATTATAAATTTTAATTGACAATGAGATTATTAAGCTATACTTACGAATATATTTATAAAACAAAAAATGAGAAAAACAAACGTAGCGCGTTCCGGAATCGAACCCGAGGATCGGCCGGCAAACGCCATGCCAACTCAGCTACGACCAACCTATCCTTTTCGTTACAAAGTAAGTATTTAAGTTGTGTACTACTATTAGACCCCCCCCCCCCCCGGTTTCTTAAGAACTAAGGAGCATTGGATAAAATCCGTTCAACCTGAGACTAAGGGGTCTCTACCCTACACCATATATTAAAATAATCAAAATCTGTGATTAACAAGGTTGGTCCTCTCCTTGTTAGATCCGGTAAAGAAGGTGGTCAATCTTCCTGCATGATAAAATTCGGACAATTGATAGGGAGCCAAGCCTGTGTTGATTTTGCTCGGTGCGAAGGTGTAGAATCTTGCTGAAATGTGCAATTCTTTTTGGGATACAACCTGTCAGTATGTGGCAATAAATGTGTAGCCAATATGTCCTGTTTGTAATATTTGCATTAATTTTTATCCCTTTATCAATGAACTTCAAAGGCAATTTTCCATTGTTTGACACTGCAGCCCAAACCATAACAGAATTCTTGTTCTGAAAACTTTTAACAGTTCGAAAGGTTTCAGGTATATTCTCGAAGGTTACTGAATATACGACATCATTTTTAGCATTATAACACTGTTCAGTGCAAAATAGTTTCCCATCAGAAAATATTATTCTGTTAACACTTTTCCTATAATGCCGCTTCATCAATTTCTTCCTTCTTTGTAATCTTTTTATTCTTTGTGCAGCAGTCAAACCTTGAATTTTTCTTTTGCGATAAGGGCAATAACCCAGATCTTCATTTATAATAACTTGCATAATTCTGCGACTCAACTTCTCTTCTGTAGCCATTTTATTTGCAGAAAGTTGTGGATTTCTTCACACCTTTTCGCGAATTCTTTTGATGCGCTCTATTGTGCGAACTGAGTGTGGACGACCAGACCTAGATCGATCTTTACATAGCTTTTAGTATCCAATAATCGATTTATAGTTCTATATATAAATGTTTAATTAAAACCAAGGCATTTTAATTGCTTAAAGATTTTACCTGCGGAAAATCCCTGATCGAAGAGCTGTTTAATCATCATTCTTTTGGCTTCCCTCTTTAAAATAATTTAAAATATTTGCTTTATAACAAAATTCATCTGCACTAATAGAAGATTGCCAAACGCTAAAATAGAGAAATAAATTGTTTTACCAAATGATTAAAATTAATTCGTATTTTTTGGAGTGTTACAGTATTTAGTAGCCACCCTGTTGTTCTTGAAACAGAGCTATTGTGGAAATAGTGAAAAATGCAGCATAGCAGCGCCACTTGTTGGGAGATTTACACCAAAAACTAATCAGCACCAATATCAAGGACTAACTGAATCTGAAGTTTGATTAAAGCCGTGCCTTAGTTCTTGAGATAGTGCTACTGCGGAAATCTTGAAAAATGCAGCTTAGCAGCGCCACCTGTGGGAGTTTTATTAAATACCGTGTATTAGTTCTTGAGATAGAGCGCCCACAAAATTTTTGTCACATACAGACAGACATTTTCTAAAAACAGTCAAATCTTGTTCAGTATCTTCTAAAACGTATAAATCCGTCAAAAACCGGCAGAAGAAATTTTTCACGAATCCTGTATTTTCTTCTCGTAAAGATAGAAGAAAGTAATAAAATATGGCAGCTATTTAAGTTATTCTAACAGAAGAGTGATGAATGAAGTCAACAATTTCTTTACCACACTTCTTTCTTTTAATTCCAAATATCACTAATAGATAGCGCTACACTGACTCAAACTTTAATATTGCTAAAAATAAGATCGCAATTTCAAAACCTAAAACATTTGTTGGCGTTTCAAGTGCTAAACATAAGTATGGTTTAACTGAGTGATTCATTTTTATACGTTAGTTTTACCTTTCAAACAATCCGTAAAATACAAAACAATATGTTTAAGGGTGTATTCCAATCCAAACAGCTTATTTTCTGATTCATTTTTAAATTCAGTTTTGCTCTCAAACGCATCAAACTGGGAAATTACCTTATTTAGAAACTACATAATGTGCCGTGCTTCTCGAGTTTTTGATAAAAACAGAAAATATTGTAAAAAATGCTGTAAAAGGTGGCGTTTTGAACCGAATTTTCCGAAGCTGGAGTTCAGGGGATGAAAAAAATGGTCATACTGAGAAAATAATTGTCTGAAACTCTAATTCTAATTAATTGAGCGAAAAATGAAATCACACGGCCTCTTATACATCTCTTCAAAAATCACCTCAGCAAGTTTCATGTTTTTACTTTTAAAAATGAGTCTGAAAATGTCCCAGAAAATTTCGAGCTGCTGAAGGTGAAAAAATATTTTTTCGAATATACCCTTAATTTAAGTATGAAATAAAATAATAACGTTCCCACTTAATTTATACAGTTTGGGCTCAGTTTTAATGTGTAGATATTCCCTTGTGATAAAAATAAACCATCTGTAAGGTCGCCCAGTGGCGTGGTCGGTAGCGACAGCTGCTCCCACGGTGTGGGCCCGGGTTCGAATCCTCGGATAAGACATGGATGTAATTGTGAATGTCCCTTTGTAGTAATGTAATATATATGTAATGGAAAAATAAAAAAAATTGTTGTGACTTGTTGTTGTTTCTGTATAATAAGGATCATTCGAGGCGACAGCCATAGTAGCTATAGGCCCCAAAAGCATTCCACTTCGGTGGACTTCAAATGTCACCATCTGTAAGGGACCTTCCGTGAATTAAAGTTTTATTTTTACTTTCTTCTATTTTTACAAGAAGTACTGTATTCATGAAAATTTTCTAATTCCGGTTTTTGACGGATTTACACGTTTTATAGGTCAGAGATTCCGAAAAACATGTTTTAAAAAAATGTCTGTCTGTGAGTCTGTAACTCTGTCTGTCTATCAGTCCGTCTGTCTGTCTGTATGTATGTGACACAAATTTTGTGGGCGCTCTATATCAAGAACTAATATACGGAATTTAATAAAAATTTATATTCAGTTAGTCCCTGATATAAATTGACACTGATTAGTTTTTGGTGTAAATTGCTCAACAGGTGGCGCTGCTATGCAGCATTTTTTACGATTTCCACAATAGCTCAATCTCCAGAACTAATGCACGGACTGTCATCAAACTTCAGATTCAGTTAGTCCTTGACATGAATTGACGTTTTATACATTTTTATGTGAATCGCTCAACAGGTGGCGCTGCTACGCTGCATTTTTTGTGATTTCCGCAATAGCTCTATCTCCAGAACTAATGCACGGACATTCATCAAACTTCAGATTCAGCCAGTCCTTGACATGAATTGACATTTTATACATTTTTATGTGAATCGCTCAACAGGTGGCGCTGCTACGCAGCATTTTTTGCGATTTCCGCAATAGTTCTATCTCAAGAACTAATGCTTGGATTTTCAACAAACTTCAGATTCAACTATACCTGAATATGAATTAGTGCTGTTTTGTTTTTGCTGTAAATCGCTCAACAGGTAGCGGTGCTATGCAGCATATTTCCCGATTTCTACAATAGCTCAATCTCCAGCACTAATGCACGGATTTTCATCAAACTTCAGATTCAGTTAGTCCTTGACATGGATTGACGTTTTATACATTTTGGTGTAAATCGCACAACAGGTGGCGCTGCTATGCTGCCTTTTTGCGATTTCCGCAATAGCTCTATCTCAAGAACTTTTGCTTGGATTTTCAACAAACTTCAGATTCAGGTATACTTTGATATGAATTAGTGATATTTATGTTTTGGTGCAAATTTCTCAACAGGTGGCACTGCTATGCTACATTTTTCAGATTTTTTTCTTTCTATCTCAAGAATTAATGCGCGGATTTCCACGAAACTTCAAATCCAGATATAATTTGATATGAATTGGTGCTATATTGATATAATTTATTGTACTGTTTAAATGATTTTAATTGACGTGATTCATATAGAAGAAAGTTTTGTGATGGCCACAACATACTAGTTATTCTTGCATAGAGCTAAGAAATGTTTGAATTCCTTTCTTTCTTTATGCTGTACCTATTATGCTATGCCTGATGCTGTACAATTACCAAAATAATTGAAGTGTTTTCAAGAAACGAGTTTCATCCATTGAGGATTGTCTTGTACTATTTGTGTGTGGGGGGAGGGGGGAGACTGTCTTAACAGCAGATTTTATTTGTATGTCATTATGTATTAAAGTACTTTAATCTGTGTTCCATAGGCAACGGGTGTTCCGCCGAGTGTATTTCCGCGACTGGTCGTGATATTTCAAATAGTTTTCAGTGACGTCGAAAGATTTTCGACGGACCCTATTAAGCCAAAAGTTTGGTTGCCAACGTTTACGCTTTTTTCCGCGTCAAATAAATTTATTTGGAATCAGACAACTTTTTTATGTGGCCATTATTTATTTCCATTTATAATGTGAAATTTCTCGTTCAAAATGTTTATGTAACTTTTTAAAAATTGTAAAATTTGATGACTATGTCAAATTTTTCTTAATTAAAAACGATTAAGAAGCAGGGGAAAACCACTGAACACATATAATATTTATCCACTTCAACTGAAAAATCAGCGAAGTGAATTTAATCCTTTCGGGCTGTAAAAAGCTGAAATTTTTTGAGACCGACAGTACTATTTTATGCCATTATGGTACCACTGTTTATCATTATGGTAGTGTAAGTAGCCGCAGTAGTGCCAACGATCTTAATTCTTTGGTAGTGTTAACGTCTTTCGCTTCCTTAAGACAGATTATCCTATATACCGGAAAAAAGTAAACACCCCCTACTAACTTCGCAACTAATTATAATAGAAGAAAATTACTGGTACCAAACGGTTCGAAAAAAGGTCTATTTTTACATAATGTATATAAAACTTACTTATGGAGCCATCTGAAAATCAAAACCAGACCAAACTTTATTTTTTTTAATAGCAACATCCAATTATGACACTATATTTTAAATCTTCGGTTCAAGCTATGCCTAGAAACGAAATTTCAAGTAATTTGGATGATACGTTTTTGATTTATAAACATTCAAAATTTAGAAATTCTAATGTTAAATTACATTTTCACATTTTTATTAATTTCTCCTGAAATTATAATCCTAATGTGCTGATTTTTTGTGTGGTTATAATACTAAAAAACCCAAACATAAATACATTAAATTTGTAATTTTAAAAATTTTATAATATGAATTATGAAATTAAGATTTGGAAAAAATATGAAATGCAACCTACAATTTTATTGATAGATATTATGATATTTACTAGCAGAACTACCCGGCTTCGCCTGTGTCAATTATAAGAGACCTTCCATGTAAAATAACAAATTAAAATGAACTACTATACTAATCACAATAACTGAGATTTTTACATTCCCGTCCACAAATCATTAAAATGACAATTAGGAAACATACGTTATTATCTCGCCACCATAATAAAATGTCTGAGCTTTAATATCGCAATGCCCGTTTTCTTCGGCTGGTGTAACAGAAAAATTTGTAATTTTCTGACAATACGAAAAACAAAGCTACTAAATGGCATATCATATAGTGAAATTCTCGTTTGTATGGCGTATATCTACATTATAAAGTAAAAATATGTCAGTGAGTAACGCTGACATCATACTGTTGATGGCTACGATCTAACAGACAAATTATTCCTTTACAGCAATTTTTCTTAACTTCTAAACAGCACACAATTTAATTTTTTAAGCTGTCGAATAGAACAAAAATTCTTTTCAAATGAAATTTATTTGAAAATTGTATCTCAGTTTTTTTTTTTTTTTTTTTTTTTTTTTTTTAATGGGTTTGAAAGTAATTTTCAAGCATGGATATTTTTAAATGTGAGTGCAGCCCATCGAAACCATTACGAAAGATGAACCCGTTTGCTCTTAATGCAATATAATGAAGAAAAGGCATGTCTATGTGTAACTTTATCATCATATTATTGGTGACAACAACCTAATATATCCACAAATTTCGATTTTACTGCAATTTAACTTCTAAACATCGCACATTCGATTGTTCCAACGTCTAATAGAAAACACAAAAAAAAAAAAAAAACTTTCAATAATATTTGTTTGAAAAGTTTATGTCGCGTTATAGATTTTTAAAGTGATTCTCAAGCATGAATATTTTTTAAATGTGCATGCAATTACAAAAGATTAACTCAATTGCTCAAAAACGCTGCAAATAATTCAGTACTTTTTTGTTTTCGTGTGATATTTCATAACTAAATTGGTAAACGAAATTAAAACGCCAAAATAAAATAAAAGCACGAATTTAACAGATATCAAATCGAACTACGCAAAATAATCTATTATGCATAGAAAATGCAAATGGGAATTTCGTTCCGGCTGCTTACAACTTGAGTTCTTCTGAATGGATTTCAATGCGACTATCAGTTTCTCAGGAAAGGTTTTAGTGTATAACATATTGTTTTATGTTACTTAGTCATATAATTATAGGGAACAGTTTTATAATCATATGAACCCGATTATGAAATATTAGTATTTTAAAAAAAGATTTTTATTAATGGACTTCCTTGGAACTTGCATCGTTTCTTGGATAATTTTACACGGATGGTTTTAGAATATTGCATTTACGTCAGGCAGTTATATATAAAATTATGGAAGAAAGTTCAATAATCAGATGAGGCCGATTATAAAAGATTAGCCTTTTTAAAAAGTTCTACTGGACAGATTTTGATGGAATTTGCGCTGTTACTATGCACGCATTTTTCTATAATGGTTTCAGTATATCCCATTTTGATCTACATGTTTTGTTATAGAGTTAGCTGAAAAGTTACTAATCAATTGAACCCCATTCTGAATGATTAGCCTTTTAAGATGTTAGATAATTTTTCAGGGATAGTTTTAGTATATTGCATATCGGTCTATCATTCTTAAACCAAGTTCTACTGTAAATCATCAACTAAAAAATTTGTCCCTTAACAACCAAAGTTTTGTCTTAAACATTAGAAAGTATAATAGCGCAGTGGCGTTAGTAACGTTTTCATCTACGCGGAAGGACGTTTCAGATAAAGACGCATATTGCATGAAAATGACGTATCAAATTCACCGATATATTTCATTTAATTCAAGATTCGTTTGGAGAAACCGACCAGCACAGCGAGCGAAATGTGCTACTCAGATTATAAGGGAATTATAGTAAAAATATTCACGATTAACTGCTCGCTATAATACGAAAGTACCAAAAATGCTTTTCCATGTAGTTTTTGAGAAATCTAAGAAAGGCACTAAATATGTTAGTGTTTAAAATTAAAAACGATTTATATTTATGGTCTGTTAATGCGCAGTATATCAGGTGCCTTTAAACACGGGTATCCTAAGATTCATTGCCTATAATTTTTAAACGGAAACTCACACTAATCATAAAATCCAAATCCACAGCGATTAACATGAAAATGACGTCAATCTATGAAGCTTTGTTTACAGTAAGAAAGCTAACTCTAGAAAAATAGTTGTTATGTTTTAATTTCAATTTAATATAAATCGTATAAAAGTAGATTTTACATTGTGGTAGTTGATGTAAATCGTAGAATGTTATCACTGCATTTAAAATATTAAAACATTTACCTAAATGGTATAATTAAAGAAACAACATTATGACGAAATAGGAAATAAATCATAGCAACCGGTTTTTAGAGCCAGTTTGAGGCCATATTTATCGAAATTGACGTCATAATTTATTGAAAGTGGGGCCGTATTTAGTGATTTGTGTCTCTGATCCCTTTTCTTGTAATATTTCTTGTAATGCCTACATTTTAGTGAAATTGTAATTTCAAATATATTAAATGGAGGTTTTAAGTTTTCTTAAAGCCTTGACGTTTTTATTTAAATTATGGGAAATGCGCATTTTCTGCTTAGAGAGACATCAATTTAAAAAATGTAACAATATATCGAGAGGGACTGAATTTGTATTGGTTTATGAAAAGAAACTACACGTGTTTGCCTTTTTTTTTTAATTATTTGTGCCGTTTTTTAGGGTGTGGCAACACAATGAAATAATTCAGATTCTCTCGCTGTATTTTTGCATTTTTGAAATCGACGTCATTCTAAACAGAAAATGCACATTTTTCATATATATATATGTAAAAACTTCAGAATAGAACATCATTAGAAATCAGCGTCAGTTAATCAGAAATTGACGTCATATCTAGCAAACGATTTTTATTATTATTTTCCCTAAATTATTTTCTTGATATTGAAACGCCTATATTAAAATAGATTTTTTAGCTTCAAAAACATTCTAATGAAGATATACTGCGTCATTTGAACACACATTTAGTTAAAGTTTTTATTTTATATGGGAAAAATGTACATTTCCTGATTAGAATGACAACAATTTCGAAAATGCAAAAATATAGCGATTGAGTCTGAATTTTTATTAGCTTATAAAAAGAAAGTACGCGTGTTATCAATTTTTTTTTATTATTATTGCATTGTTTTTTAAGTTGTGGCAACAGGAAAGAAATGATTGAATTATAAAATTAAATGAAAGAGATATTTCTATAATGTTATATTATGGAAGGTGGTAGAAAAAGGGGATAAATATTGGTCTGGTGGTTTTTTTAAAGTAGACAGTGATCTTTTCCACGTTCTAAAACGTATGTACAGCAAGTTTCGTGCAAATCGGTCTAAAATTGAAGATTTGTATAAAGGACATACATACAGAGAACGGCTTTTATATAAATAGATTATGTCCTGCTTTATGCGAATTCTCAACTTCAAATTTTTCTTCCAAGTAATTTTCAAATTATGATTAAAAAACGTCAAAATGATGGTTTAAGGGGCCATGTATGATTTGCAGAAAAGCATAATTTGAAAAAATATGTTTTACTTGTTTTATTGAAACATTTGTATTACCATTAGTCGAAACATATTAAGCGAGTGAAAGAGTCATATTGGCCAGACATAATACATTAATAGAAGAAGTCATTCTATAGCCTTTCAACAATCGAGTACCGAATTTCAATTTGGATACAGCTACAGCCCCTAAAACAGACTCATTTTAAAATAATTTCTCCAAAACTAATAGTATGAATTTCATAAAAATTTGTATTTAGGTTAATTGAAGGGTGTAGAATTTATTTATGGCATCAAACGTGGGTATTGCTATTGAAAAACAAATGTGTTTGTTTCATTGTGTTTATTTCACGATGTTTCAATGTGCGATTAAATACTCTTCAGCGTTTTTTAAAATTTCTAACCATCGCACATTTTCGATTTTTATACCGTCGTATTGGAAAAAAAAGTTCTTTTAAATGCATTTTGTTTGAAAACTGTATCTCCATTTATTTTTGAAATATTAATTTTTTTTTGTAGTTTTTTGAGCCATTTGCTTAATATCAGCAACGGAAGTACTCCATTTCTGTAGAAAGTAAAGGAAAACAAGTAGAAATTAAATTTAAAATATCAAAAGACCCGACTGCGTAAAAAGCGAACTAATTAATTATTTCACATCAATGTTAAACTATTTTTTATATTACTTACATTTTTTTTTATTTACATGTATTGATGACTTTTAAGTTGTGTTTAATTGTTAGTTCCTATCTGTAAACAATATTTTGATGAGGCCTATAGATGTCTATGAAGGTTAAAGTTGCAGTAAATCTATACATCCTACCTACACAATTTCCAGGTTGTGTAATATTTAAAAGGAGCTTCTGACTGTAAAATAGTCGATGAAACATCGTCTTCATTTTGACTACATTTTGAAGACCTATCCAATGATATGCCACTCAATACGATGCGTAAAAAAATTGTTTCGTCTCTACCGCTATTTTGTATTTTACATCCGCCATTTTGAATTTATAAAACCAAAGCCTAGCCTTTAACCCGGGAGAACTCGCTGCATGAGATTTTCTCTTACAGTCGTACTTTTTTAAGACTCTTATTTAAATCATTTTTCATTTTAATTAAAATTTCAAAATGTTTTTCAATTATTTTACCTATTTTGTGAATAAAAGTACTAAGCCAACCAAAAAAAGTTGATATTATATGAATGTAAAGTAAAAGAAAAGCAATTGGGAATTCTCACTAGCGAGTTCTCCCGGGTTAACCATCGGACGGTTAAGACGAATCGACAGAGACCTCATTCAGAAAAATCCAACAAACCGTTGGGATGTTTCGAGGGTATAAAGAAATCCACATACCCAGATACACGTGAAAGACATAACCCTTCTTGGCAGTCGGGTAAATATTTCTAAAATAGTAATTATATATTTTTATTGCCATTTTCTCATAAAAACCGAAAAAAATTTGTAATTAAAATACGTGCTATTTTGAAAAAAAATGTAAACGAATGATTTCTGTTAAAACAATGGAGCTATTATAAACTATATTTAATTTTAAATATCTATGAATCATTAGTTAGCGTTTTTTTTTTCTGTCAATTTTCTTGAATGAGGGAATCTTTTTGCTGCATTTATGCATTATTTCGCGATAGTGATGTGCTATGCATACTTTACTGAAGATGCTTAAGAGTAGATCGTAAATGCGGAATTCTTAAGTGGATGCGAATGACGTCATTTTACAGAAAATAAAACGTGTGCTTTAAGTCTTAAAATTGAAATATGTTTTGTACCGCAGAGTCCCGCTTAACCGAGTTATTTTCTTCTCATGGACTGGTGGCTTCTATTATTATGAAACAGCCATTATAAATGAAGTGTTAGGTGAAGATGAAAGAGCAAATGAAGTAATGGAAATGCCGGGGGCGACACTAAATTTTGAGCAGAATCTAAAGCAGAAATCCTGTTCTCTAGCATTTTTTTTCGTTTTGATCCAGTAATTTTCTTTATTTGCGTCCAAGGAATGTCAAAGTCGTTACTTGTTCTGCTATTTAACTAAATGGTGCAACTGCATTAGTTTATTTCTTATTTTTATACTCTAAACCTGGGTTTTGTATATAAAGATATGTAGTTTTGTAATCGATTTTTAACCCAGTTCCTGATAGGCTAGAATTATACAAATTATATACAGAGGTATGTTTCCGATGACAATACAACTTATTATTATTTTTACTACTTAATTATAAATAAATTAAACGAAAACATAATTTGAAGAGCAAATTAAAAATATATATATTTCTTACATTGTTTAAGCCCGAGAACGGACATATATTAAGGTATTTCATTCAATTAGCTCTGCATTTAATGTTAAATTTTTGTAACAAATTAGTTAAGGCAATTGAAGATTAAAAAATAAAAATAAAATTCATACGATATGATACTTAAAACACCCTAAAATATTAGATTTAATGCAAATGAAATCGAAATAAATCTTAGACTTTTTTTAAAGTTTTGTATTTTGCATGCATCTTATCACTTAATGTACAATCGTCATAAACATAATACAAAATCTGCAATACAAATATTTTCAATTAAAAATGGAAGAAGTCTAAGATTTATTTCGATTTCATTTGAACGGAATCTAATTTTTTGGGGGTGTTTTAAGTATCATGTTGCATGAATTGTATTTTTATTTTTTAATCTTCAATTGGCCTAACTAATTTATTACAAAAATTTAACATTAAATGTAGAAATAATTGGAGGAAATATCTTAATAACTGGCCCTTCTCGCGCTTAAACAATGTAGGAAATAAATTTTGTTTTTTTAATTTATTCTTCAAATTAAGTTTTTGTTTAATATGTCAAGTTTTTAAATAACTACTGCATTCAGACGATCACATTTCAAAATTAATAGAGGATATCATCATCAGGCTTTATGTACTATGCGGTATTGCATCACAATATGTGATGCTGTTTACCAATGCATAATTCAAAGTATTTCACCACTGTAGTAATGCAGGTTTGCTGTAGTTTGGACAAAAACTTCCAATCTGAACGCAAAAAATCTATAATCAAAACATAAAAAATTAACTTCACTTAAATTTAGATACCCTATCTCCCCCTCAGGAACGCTATGAATGCAAAAAAAAATTGTGTTGAATCCTTAACTGTTAATATTTAACATTACTATAGCTGTGACACAGTAAAAAATAAAAAATAAAAGTTTTATTTAAATTTTGTTATCTTATACTCTCCCAGGAGTGATGTAAACACATCAGAAAATTATTACCTACGATTAACTTGGGTTATAAATAGTTCTCATCTCGGAAAAAAAATACATTTTATAATTTAAGTTATGTAATTCCTCACTAAGTTCGCTACCTGCGTAAAAAATGCTATCCATTTTAAAATTTTTACTAAAACATAAACTTGACCAAAGCAAAAACTTATTCTGAAATTTCCTTTTTATTTCCACTATGACGCCATATTCACCTTTTTAATTCGTGAAAGGAAAAAAAAAAAAACTAGTTCATTTTAATGTTTCACGTGGAAATATTTCAACTAAAAAGAAATAAATTATTATTACGACTCTTGGAATTTTTGCAACGATGAAGAAAAAATGTTACATTTTCTATGAAAAATGTCCGTTGATTCTCAATGAAAAAAGAGAAATTTGGAATTATTGTCGGAGCACCAGCTCCGACAATAATTTACAATAAATATTGACAATAAATTTACAACAATAGATACATTACAATAAATACAACATATACATTACAATAGATACAAATACATTACATTTACAACAAATACATTACAATAGATACAGCATTACAATAAATATCGACAATAAATTTATGAAAATCATAAATATTCGTCAACCCTAACAGCCTGAAATGTCGGCTCAAAAATTTCCCATAGAGAGAACATTGAGTGTTTAATTCTATATATTTGAAAGATAAGGCTTTCTTTTTTTAGTTATGTACCTTGAGCTTTTTTTGCACCAATTTTAAAAGCTCTTTTTTTTTTAAATGAAAGCTGTTTCTTTGTAGATTTGCCCGCACTAGCTATTTTTTTTTTAAATATTCCCATTTTTATACTTAAATTTAAAAATTAAAAAATTTCTATGAATTTGTTTCAAAATGGTAGCAATTGGATTACTTCCATTTTTGTAAAGAAAGGAAAAATAATAAGGTTTGCTTATCTTTATTGATGCCATTTTCTCATAAAATTCAAAATAAGCTTTCTGAAAAAATTGAACAGAAAATGACGTCATGCTTTAATAAAATACTTATGTTTTCCGCAAAAAGCTGTTGTAATTCAATTCTTATCCATTCATTGAGTTTGAGACGCTTGTTGAAATGCTTCAATGAGGCAAAATGACATCATATTTAAATGAAAACGATCATTTTTTCTGATAACAGTAAATATTTTACTACGAACGCCTCTAAAAGATATAAATTTCTGGAATTTTACTCGCCGATACAGAGATTAGAATCACAAGTCCAGAGTACGAATGTTCACATGCAAGATCGTAGTTGACAAACTTGATTTCAAGTTTAGAAATATTTGTATTAATCACATATTGCGCATTGTAATATTTTTGAAATGGTGAATGTAAATATAAGAGATGCGTATGCAAATTATGAGACGGTGAAAATAACATTAAGTTTAGATTTTACGCGAAAAATAATTCCATGATTGACTTAAGGTGAAATCATTTTTTTTAATTTTCAATCGGCAATTTTAAAAGGCACAGATGTCATATATTGGCGCGATTTTTTTCTGACGCCAATGTCATATACGCAACGGGTACTTAACTGGCGCCAAAGTGTCGTTATATTGCTTGATATGGTAACGCGGATGTTATTGATTGTGCTATTGAAGTTTTCGCCGAATTGGCGTGGGAAAAAAGTCGCGCCAATATGGGGCTATATGACATCTGTGCCTTTTAAACATAACAGCTTCAATGGGTAATTTCATCAAAATTACATATTAGGTATAATAAATAATACAGTTTAATTTTTTAATATTTTGAACAGTCGAAGTGTATGGAATTAATATTTTGGTAACTTTAAGTTAAAAATAATATTTGTTTTAAGAGACTAAGTAGTAACCTACATGGTGTGTTCACAAAGTTTCAAGACTGGCCTGATAATTCAAAATTTATTAAACATTTTTGTACCATGAACTAAAATTCTTCGAAATATGACCCTTGGGCATCAACACACCACTGCCAGCGTTTTTTCAATTGTTCATACGATCCCTGGAAGTCCCCGTGCGCAAGGCTGTTAAAGGACCTCGTCGAAGTTGCCTGGATCTCTGGAATCATGACAAATCGCTTTTCTTTCAGGTCTTTTTTGGTCCGGGGGTATAAAACAAAGTCCTGGGAGCGAGATCGGGCCTGTAGATGGTTTGCGGTAGTATTGCCACGTTAAAGGTAACCAAAACTTTGGCGGCGGCAAGCGACGTGTGAGAGGGTGCATTGTCGTGGAGAACAATCCAATCGTTTCTGATGTCTGGTCGGACGCGACGGGTCAGGTCAGTTTTTCTA
Source organism: Maratus speciosus (assembly GCA_963932465.1). NCBI lineage: Eukaryota > Metazoa > Arthropoda > Arachnida > Araneae > Salticidae > Maratus > Maratus speciosus. Next base: position 87,301,596 of record OZ010786.1, on the reverse strand, counting down.
TGGAGTGTTTCATCAGTTTTGGCTACATTTAACGTGGAAATACTGCTGCAAGTCCCTTACAGCCCCGACCTCGGTCCCAGAAATTTTTTATTGTTCCCCGGGTCTAGAAAGACCTGAAAGGAAAGCGATTCGACACGATTCCAGCGTTTCAGGCAGCTTCGACGAGGTCCCTTAACAGCCTTTCGTGCGAAGACTTCTATGGGGCCTATGAACAATGGAAAAAAAACGCTGGCAGTGGTGTGTTGATGCCCAAGGGTCATATTTCGAAGAATTTTAGTGCGCGGTACAAAAATGTTTAATAAATTTTGAATTATCAGACCAGTCTTGAAACTTTGTGAACACACCATGTATGTATGAGTTCGTTTTTAAACAAAGTTCGTTTTTAAACAATTTCTTTCGTCAAAAACATTAACTCCATTGCTGTAAATTATGCATTTTAACTTCATACGGATCACTATGGAGTCGAATGTTGAAGTGGATGTTCATACATTGGTGACCTGATATATAGATTGCCCCCCCCCCCTACACACACACACACACACGCTTTCAGAAGTTTTACATTCTACGTATGTAACAACCACTTTTTTTTCCGAACTTTTCATTCTTTGTAAACTTCCAAATCGATGCAATTCATTTTGAATTTTAAATTATGAGAAACGAAAAGAAAATCGAATACGGGAAATACGATTTTGGGCATTAGTCGAATGGCTACGAGTGATACTCAAAGAAATCGAGAAAAATATAATGTCACGTATGCATTACTTATATGTATGTATTCTTATGTATGTATGTTTGTATTCAGAAGAATGTATGTTACTATTGAGAAATTTTCGTAATCGGGTTTATAGACAATTTCATAATTTACTGGGCATTGTTTGATGCGCAAATTTAACAATTTGGTAGCGGTCCCAATTACTGAAGATTACTCAATTTATTTTTTTAATTCATCGTAAGTGAATATATTTCAACTAAAATGCAAGTGAACATTCTGAAGTAAATGAGATAAGTATTTTTTTGTGAAAATGTACGCTAGAAAACAGAAATATGTAGATTACAAAATAAAAAATTCCTGTACGGTTGGAAAAGGTAGCTTCCCTATTTCTTGGTTTTAAGATTTTAGCTAATTTTACTGTCAAACACGAAGTTAAAATGCGAAGATTCCGGTTAGAGAAGAATAATCAGTACTGAATTTCAATGTAAAGTTCGCCAAATTAGTCAGATATAGCCAAATTGGCTTAATTTTTGACGACATATTTTTGGTCGCCAAATTTGGCGATATTTCGTCCAAATGTCGCAAAGCTTAGCGATAAATGCGATTTTAATGTATATGACTATGATCGCTTATGCTTATGATCAGAGAAATGGATACAACAATGAAAGATAATTCATGAGAAATCATATTCACTAAAAGTCATAAATCAGTCCCTGATTTTTTTAACCATTTGGAAAAAGGGTTATTGTTCTCGTTAGGATGGGAAATCAAAAGCATATCTTAAGGTTTTTATTGGTTTAATCCGATTTTTATTCGTTTTCTGATTGGTCTATACAGTAATCTGTATTTCCCTTTACTTTCAACAGAGATTGATACCTTCTGTTGCCACTATGACAAAAAAGTAATAAAAACTACAAAAAAAATTAATAACTCAGAAACAAATTGAGATACAGCTTTCAAACAAATTGCATTTAAAAGTAATTATTTTTCTCTATACGACGGTGTAAAAAGTAATATTGTGTGATGTTTAGAAGTTTAAGAATGAAATTTCCTTTAAAATGAGTCGTCAGATTTCTTGGAAATCTGACTATAGAAAAGCTTTTTCCCGAACAGCCAATGAAATGCTTGGATAATACATAAGTTTCAAGTGGATAATACGTACGAGTCGCAGGCAATTTTTGTCGCTTGGAATTTTTACGTGTCATCAGCCGCTAACTCGATGGATTTTAGCGGACTCGAACTTATAGTTCTCAAAGATCGGAGCTAAATAAAAAAATCAAAATCTCTCAAATACATCCGGGGGTAATTCTTTATCTTTACCGTAGATTCTCTTATCCAATGGTTTCTCTTTACTTTTAACATTTCTGAATTATTCTAAAGAACAACAAATTATGCTGCCTTCAGTATGCACTGAACAACTTTTGTCTTTGCAAACAAAGATTATAAATTTCTCTAAATCAACTTTTATTATTGGAAAAGGAAGAGCTGTAAAATGTACAAAAATCAAAGAAATTAGTAAAACAATCATAGAGCAGTTAGGATCAGAAGCTATCATTCATTTGGCACTAACAGGTACTGCTGCATTTAATGTCAAAGACAAGATAACTCACTCAATACTTAAAGAACCAACGTGTTTTAAATAGTTTGCTAATTTAAAAGTCAGCAATAAATCTACAGCTCAGAATGGAAACAGTGTTATTTCTCATTATTGACGAATTTCCAATGATAGGATGTCGTCTTGTGGCTGACCTTGAACAAAGATGTTGCGAAGGTAAAATTGATAGCATTTAGCCTTATAGAGGCTTATTTGTTTTTTAAATCCTTGGACGTATTAGGTAGTTACATCGCGTAAAAGACATCCCTCTATATAAGAGACATTCTTTAAAAGTCATTTTGATTCTTCGCGGACAAAAGATGCTTAGAGCTTTTAAAAAATGTTTCACATTAACAAACTCATTGAGACAAAACGACGATCAGCAGATACAGTTCCGAAAGACTCTGAACTCACTTTGCGTGATTCAAGATTTTGACTACCTCTCACCTCTTATGCAACGAGGCAAAGATATACTGCTTTCGGCTAACAACTTGAATAATTTGAAGGTGCGATATGTCTTTTTCTCAAAACCAAGCAAGCTAAAGAATATAATCAAGAAGTACTTCTTGAATCAAAGCGGGGGCCAATAAACAAGAATTTTAGCAGATCACAATGATTAAATAGCAAGATGCAGTGAAGATGATCATGCGTCTGGACATCAGTCTAGACTTTCCTCAGCAGCTGGATGCAGGGTTATGCATTATGCTACATACCAATATCTGAACCGAGTGAGAATTGGCAAACGTAAGTACGATAAAAGATATTGCCTATGGCCCACGTTTTCAATCTCGAGGCTTGCCACAGGTCATAATAGTTCATTTTGTTGAGTATCATGAGCCATTTCTAACTGTAATTTTTTTTATCAAACCTATTTGTAAATATTGGAAAGAAGAAAAAGCCTCATTCTCACGAAGCTATTTACTGTTGCATACCTTGCCACCATACATAGATCCTCGAGTTTAACATTGTCAAAAACTGCTCTGAATATTCATCTAAAGGTGTTATCACATAAAACAACTTATGTCATTTTTACTGTAGATTGTCATTTAGAGAAAGTTCTAATGGAAACAATTTTCACAATTTTACCTAAATTAGAAGTATGGGAGATTAGGACAGATAGGACAGATTAGCATTTGTGCATTACCCGAGGCAACTGACGACTGAGTTAAACACTTTAAAATGAAGTATCGACGATTGTTATTTGTAACTTAGTTTTATACTATTAAACACTAATCTAGAAAATAAAACATTGTTTTTAAAATAACATCTTTTGGGTCTACGTGCCTCCATTCTCCGACATTTCGGCCAGACGGATACTAGTTAAGGAAAATATTTGAATAATGTAAAAAAAAAAATGGTCCGCGTTTCTCACTGGGTTATAATTCACCCATTTGCAAAGGCATTTTACTATTTATTTTGATCCTGACGTCCGGCAAACGTTTTTAATTTTTTTGTTACGTTTTGTAACGTTTTTAAACGTTTTATTAAATTTTTGTAACAAATTAGTTAAGTCAATTGAAGATTAAAAAATAAAATTCATACAATATGATACTTAAAACACCCTAAAATATTAGATTTCCTACAAATGAAATCGAAATAAATCTTAGACTTTTTTAAAAGTTTTGTATTTTGCATGCATCTTATCACTTAATGTACAATCATTATAAACATAATACAAAATCTGCAATACAAATATTTTCAATTAAAAATGGAAGAAGTCTAAGATTTATTTCGATTTCCTTTGTAGGAAATCTAATATTTTAGGGTGTTTTAAGTATCATATTGTATGAATTTTATTTTTATTTTTTAAACTTCAATTGGCTTAACTAATTTGTTACAAAAATTTAACATTAAATGTGGAACTAATTGAATGAAATATCTTAGTATCTGACCCTTCTCGGGCTTAAACAATGTAGGAAATGAATTTCGTTTTTTTAATTTGTTCTTCAAATTATGTTTTTGTTTAATATGTCAAGTTTCTTAATAACTGCTGCATTCAGACGATCTCATTTCAAAATTAATAGAACGTATCATCATCAGGCTTTATGTACTATGCGGTATTGCATCACAATGTGTGATGCTGTTTACCAACGTATAATTCAAAGTATTTCACCACTGTAGTAATGCAGGTTTGCTGCAGTTTGGACAAAAACTTCCAATCTGAACGCAAAAAATCTATAATCAAAACATAAAAAATTAACTTCACTTAAATTTAGGTACCCTATTTCCCACTCAGGAACGCTATGAATGCAAAAATAAATATGTGTTGAATCCTTACTGCTAATATTTATCAATACTATAGCTGTGATACAGTAAAAAATAAAAAATAAAAGTTTTATTTAAATTTTATACCCTATTCTCTCCCAAAGAGTGATGTAAACACATCAGAAAATTATTGCCTAAGTTTAACTTGGAGTATAAATAGTTCTCATCTCGGAAAAGAAATACATTTTATAATTTAAGTTATGTAATTCCTCACGAAGTTCGACTAATTGCGTAAAAAATGCTATCCATTTGAAAATTTTTACTAAAACATAAACTTGACCAAAGCAAAAACTTATTCAGAAATTTCCTTTCTATTTTCACTATGACACCATATTCACCTTTTTAATTCTTGAAAAAAAGAAAAAAAAAAAAAAAAAAAAAAAAACTAGTTCAATTTAATATTTTACGTGGAGATATTTACAATATCATTAGAATTAGTAAAGAATAAAAAAATAAGTGGCATCAGGTACAAAAAGGTGGGAAGAAAAAATGAAAAAGTTATGATCTCCATAGGCTTTTCTATGTTAAATTAACATTGAGAAGTGACATTGGAAATAAATAAGTATTGCACAGCCGCGCAATACTTAAATACATTAATTTTAAGGCATTTTTCGATTAGCCCAGCACAGGTGATTAACCGCCCAATTTTCTCTGTAACTTGTACAATTGTATGGAAGTTGAAAAAACAATAGATTTAATGAGGCGCTCATATACGCTCTCCATAATAAATCCTTCTATATATATAAAAAAAAGTAACGCTTTGGAAATGGACCAATGAAAATCTGCGTAGATACAGTGAAATGCATCTGACTGGTCAGAGCTTTATGGCGCTATAAGGGAGGTTACCAAGAGGGGACCCGACTCTGTCGCTAAACGTCGCCAAGTTTGCTGCCAACTTGGCGATATATCGCCAAATTTGGCCTCCAAAAATTAGTCGCCAAAAGTGACGCCAAATTGCCGCTATTTCCAGTATTATGCCAAATTTCCATAGACTCCCATTGAAATACAAAAGTGTTTACTTGCTTGCAGGAAATCAACAAATTGAAATATTTCAATGCAACAAAAACTAATATTATCTTATGAATAGAGCTTAATTGAACTGTTTCCATTATTTTTAAGCACAAACAATAATCTGGAGTTGGCTAGAAAATAGTAATTACTTTGCGATACCAAATGGAATCGCTAAGTGATTACGCAGGGGGTCGGTGAGCGTAGCTAGCAGGGGGACGGTGCACCCCTAGTATATTAAATTTAAAAAATCAAAAAACCCGACTGCGTAAAAAGCGACCTAATTAATTATTTCTCATCAATGTGAAACTATTTTTTTATATTACTTACCTATTTCTTTTTATTTACTTGTATTGATGACTTTTAAATTGTGTTTAATTGTTAGTTCCTATCTATAAACACTATTTTGATGAGGCCTATAGATGTCTATGAAGGTTAGAGTTGCAGTAAAGCTAGAGATCCTACCTACACAACTTCCAGCTTATGAAATTTTCTTTATTTGCATCCAAGGAATGTCAAAGTCGTTATTTGTTGTGCTATTTAACTAAATGGTGCAACTGCATTAGTTTATTTCTTATTTTTATACTCTCAACCTGGGTTTTGTATATAAAGATAGTTTTGTAATCGATTTTTAACCCAGTTCCTGATAGGCTAGAATTATACAAATTATGTACAAAGGTATGTTTCCGATGACAATACAACTTATAATTATTTTTACAACTTAATTATAAATAAATTAAACGAAAACATAATTTGAAGAACAAATTAAAAATATATATATTTCTTACATTGTTTAAGCCCGAGAACGGACATATATTAAGATATTTCATTCAATTAGCTGTTACATTTAATGTTAAATTTTTGTAATAAATTAGTTAAGTCAATTGAAGATTAAAAAATAAAAATAAAATTCATACAATATGATACTTAAAACACCCTAAAATATTAGATTTCCTACAAATGAAATCGAAATAAATCTTAGACTTTTTTTAAAGTTTTGTATTTTGCATGCATCTTATCACTTAATGTACAATCGTCATAAACGTAATACAAAATCTGCAATACAAATATTTTCAATTAAAAATGGAAGAAGTCTAAGATTTATTTCGGTTTCATTTGTAGGAAATCTAATATTTTAGGGTGTTTTAAGTATCATATTGTATGAATTTTATTTTTATTCTTTAAACTTCAATTGGCTTAACTAATTTGTTACAAAAATTTAACATTAAATGTGGAACCAATTGAATGAAATATCTTAGTATCTGACCCTTCTCGGGCTTAAACAATGTAGGAAATGAATTTTGTTTTTTTAATTTGTTCTTCAAATTATGTTTTTGTTTAATATGTCAAGTTTCTTAATAACTACTGCATTCAGACGATCTCATTTCAAAATTAATAGAGGGTATCATCATCAGGCTTTATGTATACGGTATTGCATCACAATGTGTGATGCTGTTTACCAACGTATAATTCAAAGTATTTCACCACTGTAGTAATGCAGGTTTGCTGCAGTTTGGACAAAAACTTCCAATCTGAACGCAAAAAATCTATAATCAAAACATAAAAAATTAACTTCACTTAAATTTAGATACCCCATTTCCCACTCAGGAACGCTATGAATGCAAAAATAAATATGTGTTGAATCCTTACTGCTAATATTTAACAATGCTATAGCTGTGATACAGTAAAAAATAAAAAAATAAAAGTTTTATTTAAATTTTGTGTCCTTATTCTCTCCCAAAGAGTGATGTAAACACATCAGAAAATTATTGCCTAAGTTTAACTTGGGATATAAATAGTTCTCATCTCGGAAAAGAAATACATTTTATAATTTAAGTTATGTAATTCCTCACGAATTTCGCTAATTGCGTAAAAAATGCTATCCATTTGAAAATTTTTACTAAAACATAAACTTGACCAAAGCAAAAACTTATTCTGAAATTTCCTTTTTATTTTCACTATGACACCATATTCACCTTTTTAATTCTTGAAACAAAAAAAAACAAAAAAAAAAAAACTAGTTCAATTTAATATTTCACGTGGAAATATTTCAACTAAAAAGAAATAAATTATTATTACGGCTCATGAAATTTTTGCAACGATGAAGAAAAAATGTTACATTTTCTATGAAAAATGTCCGTTAATTTTCAATGAAAAAAGAGAAATTTGGAATTATTAAGAAAAATATTTCAATAATGTAAAAAAAAAAAAAAAAAAAAAAAAAAAAAAAAAAAAAAAAAAATTGCCTATGTTTCTCACTGGGTTATAATTCACCCATTTGCAAAGGCATTTTATTATTCGTTTTGACCCTGACGTCAGGCAAAAGTTTTTACACTTTAAATTTACAATATCATTAGAATTAGTAAAGAATAAAAAATGAGTGGCATCAGGTACAAAAAGGTGGGAACAAATAATGAAAAAGTTATGATCTCCATAGGCTTTTCTATGTTAAATTAACATTGAGAAGTGACATTTGAAATAAATAAGTATTGCACTGCCGCGCAATACTTAAATACATTAATTTTAAGGCATTTTTCGATTAGCCCAGCACAGGTGATTAACCACCCAATATTCTCTGTAACTTGTACAATTGTATGGAAGTTGAAAAAACAATAGATTTAATGAGGCGCTCATATACGCTCTCCAAAAGAAATCCTTCTATATAAAAAAAAAGTAACGCTTTGGAAATGGACCAATGAAAATCCGCGTAGATAACGTGAAATGCATCTTATTGGTCAGAGCTTTATGACGCTATAAGGGAGGTTACCAAGGGGGGACCCGACTTTGTCGCCAAACGTAGCCAAATTTGTTGCCAACTTGGCGATACATCGCCAAATTTGGCGTCTAAAAATTAGTCGCCAAAAGTGACGCCAACCTGCCGCTATTTCCAGTGTTTTGCCAAATTTCCAATGACTCCCATTGAAATACAAAAGTGTTTACTTGCTTGCAGGAAATCAACAAATTGAGATATTTCAATGCAAGTAAAACTAATATTAGCTTATGAATAGAGATTAATAAACTATTTGTCAGGTTCCGAGAAACATCTGCTATTAGAACTGATGTTCTATATTATTTGTGTCTTAATATATTATATATTGTATGGGCTGTGTACTGGAATTTCAAAATAACAGTCTTTCCTTATCTAAAACTGGATCTAAGCCGGTGAAAATGTATAGATGGAATGAGGGGGAAAAAAGATAGTTGGAGAGGGGCGTGCCCAACCTTTTGAGATGTCTGTGGAAGATGGGCAGACAAAAGAATTCCACAAATGAAGAAAAGGGCTTGAATAGGAGCCAGGTAGAAAACTCCGGAGGGTTTAGGTTGAGAAGGAGCAAGGGGTTCCTGAAAGGCAGTCTCTTCTGCGGAGAGAGTTGGAGCTGAGCAAGGTGGAGAGTAGTTCCTTGGATCGCTCTGGGAGAGTGCGCTTGGATAGCGTAGGCTTAGAACCCATGTGTTGGGAGATCGAAATTGATCTACGGCAAGCTAATTTAACGTGTGTAGAGTGAGAGTGATTTAACGTAGTTTAACAGTACAGAGCCTGTATTTACTGTATTCAATTTAATGTGGAACCGAATCATCTATATCCGAGTTTGTAAGTGTAAATAGTGTTTGTTGTTGTGTAAATAGTGTGTAAATAAACGGTTAATTTAGTTAATTGAAAGCGTTGGTTTTCATTTAATCAGTCCTCTCAGTGTGTGACCGATATCACGTAATCATATCGGTGGTGGCAGCATATAAATAATAAGGATTTTCTTCGAAGTTGTGCGGACTAAGAGGAAACTCCGACAAATTGATGGCAGCGACGGGATAGAATCGTCTTGGACCAGTGGCCAACGAGCCGTGTTGCAGTGTGTTAGTGCCGGAGCACCCCGTGGAATTCTTGCGGGGAAATGCCGGATCGTCGAACGGAATTTTAGAGTGATAAAAACCAAGCGTCGAGCAGAAATACAAAGTGTGTATGCCCTATCATAGTTACAGCGAGCCGAACTAAAGTGTTGTGCCCTATCATCGGTAAAGCGAACCGAACTAAAGTGTTGTGCCCTATCGTTGTTGCAGCGAACCGAAATAGTGTTTGTGCCCTATCATCGCTACAGTGCCTTAAGTTATAGTGTATTACAGCCTGAGTGTTGAATAGCATCAAAGTGACTTTAAAGTGCGAAACATTGAATTCATCGTGAAACTACGTGTGAGCAGCGGAGTACCCCAACAGATAAAGTATAAGGTAATGTGTTTTGATCATTTCTGTCTGCTGGCATTCTCGAACCAAATGTATTTGTTGTTGTATAATTGATAGTAATTTAAGATAAATTGTTTAGGTAATTTATGTGCAATCAAATAATTGTGTTCAGATAGGTAGGAGATTTTAATAGCCATATTTATTATTGCTTTAAGAAAGGGTCATAATAACTTGTGCTAATATTGATTTTCTATTTTTTTACTAATAATGGTAGTGAACAAAATTAATGCATTGTGTTAATAATAGTTGGAAGGAATGATTGAATTTACTTAAATTTAAATTATTATAAAAGTAATATTTAAATGAAGCAATACTGCTTTAAGTTTGAAGAGTTGATAACAAACGAGTAATGAACATTTGCTTAGAATTTTAATTGGATAGAAGTAAATTTCGAAAAAAAAAAAAAAGGCTCGCAGTGGAAAAAAAATAGAAGGTTTTGATCTTATCTGTTTTAAGTGTGAAGACCAGTATTGAATTTGGAAATATTTTATTGAGGATAATTGTAGAAATTTAGGTGTGTATGTTATACAATTTTTCTTTATGTGGATGTTTCTATTGTCATCAATAATTTTATTCAATTGCAACGTATCAATATTATTATGTAAATTGTATGTTATTATCTAATTGTATAAAGTGGAATCTGTATTGCATAGTAATCAAATCGAAATTATTGTTTTACCTTTTGTTTTATTGGAAGTAAATTGTGTGATATAAATGGTTGAGGAAAATCAGGTTATACAGTAGGTTAATTTAGAAATATAATACCTCGATTATCTGAAATGTATTAATTAGTAGAATAAGTGGAGGTAACTGTGCTAAAGTAGAAATTTAGGGTATATTAATTTAGCAGGTTTAAATATTATTGTAGAGTGGTAATAGTAATCGGTGAAGGTATGGCTTTCTTATTGAAACTAAAAAGGGTGGATCTTCAGATGACAGCCGAAGAATTGGGGGTTGAATTCACGGAAGATGATACCAGAATTCAGCTTAGGAAAAAGATAATGGACAGCGATGACTATGATGAGGGGGTTATTATGGAATTATCTAACACTATTGTTGCAGAACGACTAGAACTCGAAAAGTTAGAAAAACAGGAAAAATTAGAGCGCGAAAAGTTAGAAAAACAGGAAAATTAGAGCGCGAAAAGTTAGAAAAACAGGAGAAATTAGAGCGCGAAAAGTTAGAAAAACAGGAAAAATTAGAACGCGAAAAATTAGAAAGAGAGGAAAGGTCTGAAAAATTGAGGATGGAACATGAATTAGAAATGGAGAGGCTAAGGGTACAAGGTTCGACAAATAACTCTAATGGGTCTAGGGAATCTAATAATGAAAGTAACATAGAAAAATTGATCAAAAGTGTTAAAACTCTGTCTATCAAAGTACCAGAAGGGACTGAGGGATGGAATTTATTTTTCAACAGTTTAGAAAGGGCATTCAAAACTAAAAATGTACCGGAAAACCAGCAGGCCGAAAGTCTACTAAATATGTTAGGAGATAAGGCGGATAATTTGTTAATTTATACCACTAGGGAACAAATTGAGAGTTATGAGGAATTAAAGGAGTTAGTTCTAAGGAAACATGAGCCGACACCGAGGGCGTGTTTGGAAAATTTTAAGAAGGCTAGGAGAAACCAGAATGAAACTCATGTATTATTTGTATCGCGTTTAATAGCAACATGGGAAAATTATTGTAAGATTAGGGGTGCTGGCTCATATGAAAAGGTCAACCAGTTAATAATTACGGATAAGTTATTAAACACGTTAGATGAAGAAACCGCATCGTATATTGGGTTAATTCAGCAGAGTAAATGGTTGGAAGCTTCTAAAATTGCTAAAGAATGTGACAATTATTTTGACGCTAAACATAAGTCTTATCCCGTTACGTATAAAAGTTTTAAGGGTAAAGATAGGTATGGAAACAGTGAAAAAGTGAAACCGAGGGAGGATAGTAAATTTAGTGGTAATTGGAGGCAAAACGGGAGCAATGAGACTAATTCTTTTTCGGGTAGGAAAACTGATTTTAAAAAACCTAGTGATGATTCAGCTCCTAGATGCTTCAAATGTGGTTTAAGAGGTCATTACTAACGTTTTTGTAATAGAGTAGGTAATGAGGGAAATAATAATGGTAGTAAAGGGCGTGAACAGAAAGCGGGTGTAAATAAGATTGTCGTAAAAGGAAATAAAGAGTTACCTAAAGGAGCTATTGTGGCGAGGATATCGGCAAAGGCCGAACAGAGAACTAATGTTATTGGTGAGAAATTAAATAAACTTGAGAAAATTGATGTTAGTGTAAATGGGCCAAAAGCAAAAGGATTGGTTGATTCTGGATGTTAAATTAGTGTTATTCATAAAGATTTGGTACCGGAAGAGAAATTAAAAGGAGCGGGTAGTATTTATTTACAAGGATTATTTGGTGAAGCAGTTAAATCACCGTTAGTTAAATTACCATTAGCTATTCCGCAATTCGGACAAACTAATATAATTCATCAGGAAGTACTTTACGCGGTGACCGATAATATTAATGAGCAGGTGATTTTACATCCCGAGGTGATTAATGAGTTGTCAGGGGCAATCGCGAAGAGCCGTTGAGAGTCCCAAGAATTAGAAAGTTCGGAAATTAGTATCGATAACTTGAGTGAAAAGAAAGTTATGAGCAGCGATAATTGTAATGTTTACGCAATGGAAGCGAGATCGAAAAATTTACAAAGTCTGAATGCAGAAAAAACGGAAGTGGAGAAAAATAATAAAGTTATCGTTAGCAATTCAGATATGTTTAAGAAATCCCAATTGGAATGTAAAGAGTTAGAGAGAGCTTGGGAATTAGCTAAAATTGATAAAGGGGGTTATTATATTGAAAAGGACTTATTGTATCATAAAGATAAATTTGTAGAAGAAGCTATAGCTCAATTAGTAGTGCCTAAAGTCAAAAGAGAAGGAATCTTAAAGTCAGCGCATGTGTCTAATGAGGGAGAACATCACGCGGCAAAGAAAACCTTAGAGAGAATTAGGGAATCCTTTTATTGGGAAGGTATGGCTAAAGAAACTAAAAAGTTTTGTAAATCGTGTCTAGAATGTCAATTATCTAGAAAAGTTAAAGTGAGTGATAGAGTCTTAGTTGAGTTAGAGGATGGTAGCAAAAAGTATGTATATCAAAATAGAGGAGAATTTATGGACAGGTGTAACATAGTGAATATTGTTTTTGAAGGTGATGAGGAATTTGGAGAAGTTGGGGATATTTCTATTTTAAACCGGGAACAGGAAGTAGAACGGGACATAGAAAGGTTCGAAATAAAAGGGTTATCTAATAATCAAGTCAAGGATATAAAGTCCATTTTGAGGGAGAATAAAGAGGTATTGATGGGTCATGTGCGACCAGCGGAAGTAGGGGAGCACCGTATTGATTTGAAACCGGATGTGGCAAGGAAAAAGCCAAAGTTATATAGTGTACCTGTTGTAACGGAGTTGTCCAGTTTTTGTAAAGTAGTTATTTGTTGTTGCACAGGTGGTTCATTTTGCTAAGTTTCAATACAGACTCTAAGGCAAAAAAATCAATTGTTAATTATTTTAAGATCGAGGCAAGGAACTGCTGAGATAATAAAAGGTAGAAATTTTCTGAAGGTCTTTATTGTGCACCGGGATCGTTTCCACCACCGCCGTGAATTACACGGCCAATGTTGGAGAAGGGAGCGACGAGTTACAGTTCTTTTTTATTCACATCATGCGAGTTCAGGAGGTAGTCCGGCTCAAAAATACACTTTCTCGAAATCTGGAGTGTTGGCAAGCTTACATACACAATTTCGCCAAATATATATATTATATGGCGAGATTAAAGAGAGGAAGACATGTGGTCAAAGTACACTAATTGAAATCGAATGGGGAATGTCAAAGATTAATAAGAAATATTTAACGCCAATGGCTGTGTAGGAATTCTAGCTTTAAACCGCGAAAGGCATTCTATAGGGGTTGCTAAAGTTCTCATGGGATTGAAGCGGCCGAAAGAGTACGTTAAAAAAACAAAAACAAAATAAAGACAGGGTTAAAAACTGAAATGACACATCTATCTAACATCTGGACGAACGGCTAAAAATGTAGAAGTAATATGTCTGACTAATTTCTGCATATCATCAAACTAAGGCAGAAGGATGAAAATTAGAATCCAGTTATTAGGCGAGAAAAGGAAATGATTTCTTTTCTTTTAACTGTAGTGCGCTGCGGTTAAAATATTAAAGAGACTGAGAATTGAATGCTTAATTTATGAAGGGAAAAGAGCGCTAAAAAGAGATTGAATCCGAATGCAGACAGATAATTAAATTTAAGAATTTTAAAAAATGTAATTTTAAAGGGGGGGAAGAGGAAAGGTCTTAATATTAATATGTGAAGGTAGGCGCCTTCACACCTGTTGCTTATAAAGAGGAAGTAGATAGACAGATTCAGGAGTTATTAGAGTTAAATCTAATCTAAGTATCAAATACGGAAATTAGTCATCCAATTGTTTGCGTGGCGAAAAAAGACGCAACTGTTAGGCTTTGTATTGATTATAGAGCTTTAAATTCAGTAACGCAGGTCCCAACATTTCCTATGAAAGATTCGCAGGAAATCATGTATACTGCGGGGGCAGCTAAATATTTATCTTCTATTGATTTATTGAGGGGTTATTGGCAGATTAAAATGGCGGAGGAATGTAAACATTTGACAGCTTTTACAACTCATAATGGGACTTATCAGTGGCGTACTATGCCTTTTGGTTTATCAGGGGCGGCGGCTACGTTCCAAAAAGATATGAATGAGGTTCTTCAAGGACGTCGGAGGTATGCACAAGCAGATATTGATGATGTCATCATTTTCTCTGACACCTGGGAAGAGCATTGTGAGCATGTTAGGTCTGTCATAGAAGAACTCAAAAATAGAAATTTTACGATTAGGCTGGATAAATGTAAATTTGGAGAGAAATTGACTAAGTTTTTAGGTCATGTAATTGGGGGTGGAACGCATACACCTGATGAGGAAAAAATAGGAGCAATAAGGGACTTAAAGAGACCGAAAACTAAAAAGGAAGTTAGATCTGTTTTGGGATTAATGGGATTTTACCGATCTTATATTCCAAATTATGCAGAAATCGCTATACCTTTAACGGAATTAACTAAAGGGAAAGTTAAAAATACTGTACCATGGGATGAAAGGGCAGAAGAAGCATTTAATACCCTTAAGGATGAGTTGTGTAATGTGACGCGTTTGGCTACACCTACCGTAGGCCGGGAATATCAGCTTCACGCTGATGCTTCAGACCTGGCAGTAGGATGTTGTCTTACTCAAAAAGATGAAAAGGGTCAGTTTAAACCGATAGCTTTTGCCAGTCAGAAATTATCAGGGGATCAGCGTGCTTGGCCGAGTATAGAGAAACAGGCTTGGAGTGTTCTCTTCGGGTTGCGGAAGTTTGAAAAATGGACATATGGATCTCAAATTGAGATCATAACGGATCATAATCCACTAAAATTTCTCACTGAAACAACCCCAAGGTCCCCCAAACTCACTAGATGGGCTCTTGCCTTGCAACGCTGGAACCTGAGTATTTCTCATCGTCCTGGAGCGCAACATTTAAATGCTGATGCAATTTCCAGGCTACATAGGAAGAGCTGGGAAGAACAGCCAATTGCTAGCCCATCGGCATCAATGACTAAATAGTCGACAAACCTTAAAGGGGTGTCATCACGTTTAAAAATTTTTTGTATATGTGTAATTGTATTTGAATTTAGTGTTATAGTGTATTAGCATGTGTAGTTTTTCTGTAATAATAATAGTAGTACACGGTTCATTAGAGATGTCAGTAGAGAATGTTCAGACACCTTGATATATATGTGTAATAATAATAATGAAGAAACCTGCAAAGAGACTATTGAACTCTTCTGTGATGTTACTATATGTTTGGGGAAAATTAGCCCCTAAATGGCATATTTTCCGCTAAGGTGGGGGGTGTCAGGATCCGAGAAACATCTGCTATTAGAACTGATGTTCTATATTATTTTTGTCTTAATATATTATATATTGTATGGGCTGTGTACTGGAATTTCAAAATAACAGTCTTTCCTTATCTAAAACTGGATCTAAGCCGGTGAAAAGGTATAGATGGAATGAGGGGGAAAAAGATAGTTGGAGAGGGGCGTGCCCAACCTTTTGAGATTTCTGTGGAAGATGGGAAGACAAAAGAATTCCACAAATGAAGAAAAGGGCTTGACTGGGAGCCAGGTAGAAAACTCCGGAGGGTTTAGGTTGAGAAGGAGCAAGGGGTTCCTGAAAGGCAGTCTCTTCTGCGGAGAGAGTTGGAGCTGAGCGCGCAAGGTGGAGAGTAGTTCCTTGGATCGCTCTGGGAGAGTGCGCTTGGATAGCATAGGCTTAGAACCCATGTGTTGGGAGATCGAAATTGATTTACGGAAAGCTAATTTAACGTGTGTAGAGTGAGACTGATTTAACGTAGTTTAACAGTACAGAGCCGGTATTTACTGTATTCAATTTAATGTTGAACCGAATCATCTATATCCGAGTTTGTAAGTGTAAATAGTGTTTGTTGTTGTGTAAATAGTGTGCAAATAAACGGTTAATTTAGTTAATTGAAAGCGTTGGTTTTCATTTAATCAGTCCTCTCAGTGCGTGGCCGATATCACGTAATCATATCGGTGGAGGCAGCATATAAATAATAAGGATTCTCTTCGAAGTTGTGCGGACTAAGAGGAAACTCCGACACTATTTACATTATTTTTAAGGGCAAACAATAATCTGGCGTTGGCTAGAAAATAGGAATTACTTCGCGATACCGAATAGAATCGCTAAGCGATTACGCAGGGGGTTGGTGAGCGTAGCGAGCAGGGGCCGGTGACCCCTAGTATGTTAAATTAAAAAAATGAAAAAACCCGACTGCGTAAAAAGCGACTTAATTAATTATTTCTCATCAATGTGAAACTATTTTTTATATTACTTACCTATTTTTTTTATTTACTTGTATTGATGACTTTTAAATTGTGTTTAATTGTTATTTCCTATCTATAAACACTATTTTGATGAGGCCTATAGATGTCTGTGCAGGTTAGAGTTGCAGTAAAGCTAGAGATCCTACCGACACAACTTCCAGGTTGTGTGATATTTAAACGGAGCTTCTGACTGTAAAATAGGCAATGAAACATCGTCTTCATTTCGAAAGACCTATCCAATGATATGCCACTCAATAGGGTGCGTAAAAAATTTTCTTCGTCTCTACCGCCATTTTGTATTTTACGGCAGCCATTTTGAATTTATGAAAACAAAATCTAGCCTATAACCATCGGGCGGTTAAGACGAATCAATAGAGCCCCCATTCATAAAAATCCATCCAGCCCTTGGGATGTTTCGAGGGTATAAAAAATCCACATACCCAGATAAGCGTGAAACATATAAGCCTTCTTGGCAGTCGGGTAATAAGCCAAATCGCAGTGTAATTGCAACAATTAAGCATTATAATGACCAAAAAGTAGAAAATAAATCATAAATAAAAAATAAAGAGTGTAATATTTTTTTTAAATACGCTTTTATCAGTTAATAGTTTAACATTAATTAATTTACGATTATAGGTTGAGAAATCAATTTAGAAGTCTTAAAAAATAATTTTAATAACGTTTCATTTTTTTATTTTTATCCGTTTCTCTTTCTTAAAAAAGAAACAGAGCAAAGATTATACATTTTTTGATAAAACCCGTTGCTAATCCTTTCTACCAAGCGTAAACAAAATCAGTAAATCTTTCATAATCGAGTTCGGTGTTCACGCCAATTTAATGTATTGTATAACGGAAATTTTTGGGGAAAAAACATAAAATGCTGTCAAAAGATTTGACGTGATTTTCAATATGACCATTGAATGCTTATAAAAATAAATGTGCATGTGTGTGGGGTTTTTTCTTTTTTACTATTTGTACTTTTATATACTATATTTAACATTTATTCATTTTCAAATCGTATTCCGATTTCAATTACTGCAAAATGATTTGTGCCTTGTAAATATTGATAAATTTAAATAATTTTTTTTTTTAATTATGTGAGGTTTTATCATGCGATTTTGTTTACAAATGATATGGTTAACCATCACAAAAAGTTTCAAAATTTTAACTCAATAAATAAAAATTTTTTGAAAATGTGTCCCGGACCCCTTTAAATAAAAACTTGAACTATGGGTGCGTTAGAATGACGTAAAGCCTTCATTTAAATGTATTTAAACTTAAAACATCCACTTTAATATAGGCATTTCAATTTCTAGAAGAAAAGCAGAAAAAATAATTTACTAAACATAACGTCACTTTCAATAGGTATGACGTCAACTTAACTCTAAACAACCCGTTACTGCATTAAATAATTAAATAAGTTAATGTGAAATGATAAGTTAAAAATAACTTCTTAAAAACACCATAAATTTTTTTAGTAAATGCTCAAGGCCTTTCGAAAGAACTAGTCTTTCTTCATCAGGCGCAGCGAACACATCCTACTACTTTGAAAACAGCAGAAAGACTGCAATTTTTGTGGTGTTTTTAAGAAGCTCTTTTTATCTTAAACTGTTGGTGCGTTTTATTTCCTATTTCGTTTGTATACTATATCTTTAGTTATACCATTTAGCTAAGTGTTTAAATACTTTAAATGTATAAAAATAGCAAATAAAGCCTTTGTGCAACAATATTAAAAAGCAGAAAAACCAACGTTTAAAATGCACAAATAATATATGAAAAGCAGCAAACAGCTGTTTCGAATCTACTAGCGAGATTCTTCTTCAGTGCAAAAGGAACAGCGTGCTAGAAAAAGCAAGGCTGAGCAAAATCATAGACAGAGACGCGCTGGCTTTTATACCCTATGCGGGTGGCGAAGGCGCCGAAACAACCAATGAGAGAGAAGCAGTGGAAACGACTGGGTGGACAAGTAGCGACATCTACCGGAGAAGTAGAGAAAAGAAACCAAAAAATGGGAATTAAATTAACGCTTTCCAAATACTTGGAAAATCTGGAGTACTAGATAAGTCATTGACTAAAGAGTGAGAATTTTTAATGATATGGTAAGCTTCCCAAAAATCAAGATCAAGATTAGAAGAACATTTTTGGATAATGATGGCTGAGGAAAAATCGAACCTATGTTGTGAAGACCAAGAATGTTGAGCAATAGAAGAACGTTTGAGCTCCTGATTTTTAACATAACATTTTAAAAGAGCATGAAGGTTTCGGGTGCATATCAGAAATGGTGCGGCAGAATTTCGGGTGCATATCAGAAAAGAAATAAAGAATAGTATTTTATGCTTTATTTAATGAGAGATATTTAGCAAACACATAAAATGAAAGTTCTTCTTACGAAATTTCGGATTAAAATTGGAGGCGAAACCATCAACCCTGCCATCAATGGCTCTTAACGAATGGTTAGTTTTATAAATGCGTCAGCGGCATGCATAGTGTTAATTTAAAACACTAATATTTTTTTTTTTTTTTACTTTTAGAATTTTTTTTAAAGTTGCCCAAGAACTACATCGAAACGAATTTTTGATACTTTCGTATTTTAAACGCGAAACTTTTTACTATTTATAGAAAACATTATTAATTTGATTATTTCAGTATTTAAGCGCTTGGTTCGATTACATATCTGTTAAAACTGCTGTCTGTTATTTATTTATTTATTGATTTTGTGAAGTTTTAATTTCGTTTGGCAATTTAGCTATGGTATATTACACGTAATCAAACAAATGTAGAATTATTTACATTGTTTTAAGAGCAAATGGGTTAATCTTTTGTAATTGAGCTGCACAGAGGATTAAAAACATAAAAATTACTTTGAAATCCATAAAACATCAGTAAATTAAGATATACTTTTCGAACAAATAGCAGTGAAAATACTTCTTGTTTTCTATTCCGTGGTGTAAAAATTTAATTTGCGATGTTTATAAGTTAAGAAAATTGCAATAAAAGTGAAATTTATGCGTTAGATCATTGCCACCGCCAATATGGTTATGTATTACTCGATGTATTCGCATTATTACTCAAGGACATACCGTTGCTTTATAATGTAGCTTTTAAGATAAAACGGATTAATCTTTCATAACTGGGTAACACGTAGATTAATAAATATCCATGCTTGAAAATTGTATAAAATTAATAAATACCATTCATAAAAAATCAGCAAACTGAGATACACTTTTCAAACAAATTGCATTTGAAAATACTTATTTTTTCTATTCTGCAGTGTAAAAAATGAATTGCGCGATATTTAGGAATTAAAAAAAAAAATTGCAGTAAAAGGAAAATTGATTGGCTAGCTTTTTGCCACCGTCAATATGATGTCAATGTTACTAACGGACACTTTTTTTTTCGCTTTATTATAAAGCGAATGCATAAATCCTTAATTCATATTATATGGATAGATACAATACGAAATAGAATTTCACTAAATGCTACACTATTTGGTTGATTTTTTTTTAATTTATTTATTTAAGATTGTCAGGAAAATTATAATTTTTTCTATTACACGCGCGAAAGGAAGTGTGCATATTCTCATTTACTATGAATGCATGATGGATTTTATTATGATTCCATCAAAGTAATGTAATTATTTTTCTGGTTGTCTTTTTGACGATTTATGGGCGAGAATGCACTGATCTCCATTATTGTGATTGCCATATTATCGCATTTTAATTTATTTTACCCGGAGTGCCCCAGCGGTCAACATGAACAAAGCGGTGTGGTTATGCTAGTTAAATAGATTAAATTATTAAACGAAAAAAGAGTATTTATAGATACATATGTATATTACACTCTTTATTTACATAAAGTTTTACATTGCATTTACACTCTTTGTTTACAATAATAGCAAACTGATTTTATGATCAATTGTGTCATGAAAATGAACAAAAAAAAATAGTTAAATTCAAACTTGATCCCAAAAAATTAAAACTATTATTCCAATGATTCATCAAATCACAAAAGCATGTAAAAAATTATTTTTCCAAATTTTTCCTTTTTTCTGTCGGTTCAAAATATTCTAAATGTTAAAAATTTTATTCAGGAACAAAAAAGAAAAAAGATATGGGAAGAGTTAAACAAATAAACACCCGAAGTGTTCGATCTTGACTGCAAAGTCTATATTAATTTTTTTCATATTCTTATATTATGAGTATGCTATCGGTTTGTTAGTAATTTGGAACATATTTGGAACAGGGTGTTAAAAAGAAACAATGTATTTTCTAAAGTAGCCTTAATCTCAACACTATGATTTGTTAAACATTTAGGGCAATCAGATTCACACAATTTGTTAGCGTTCAATTTTTCTTTTCACTTTTATAAATATGTGAAGTACTAACGAAATTTTAAGCTACAATATCGATAATGAAAGAAATTAAAAGTTCACAAAACTTAATATGAACTTAAAAGATACACTTGTCTGATATGCATATTAACTTATTATATATTAACGATTAACAGTTTGATAAATGCAAGATTAAAAATAAAAAAATGTAATCATAGTCACATGGCATTTATTTTCAAGGAACAGTTTGAAGATGATCGCGCTTTTTTAAAAACAGTAATAGTCTCTGCGTAGAATTTTTCTCCCCAGAATGTTCACTACTAGAGTTTATTTGAGTGTTACTTAAGCCAGAAACATCTTTTGGAATTTCTTGACGAATTTTGACACGTGGATTTTTATTTTGATAATCCTTTTGCGAAAATGTTGCAGTATTTTTACTATTATTACTTGCAATTAGATCTGAAGAATGTGTATTCTTATTAAAAGGTATAAGTACGGGTGTACCGTGTTTTAAAGCTTCGCGCAAACGTTCCATATTTATGTTGTTCCTGTTAATAGAAAAACTGTTTGCAGATTCTTTATTCAACTTCAGGTTTTCCAGGTAATTTCTATGAACGGAAACTGTTCTTTGTTTACTTTCACCCGACTGTAACTCAGTTTCTTTGTGATCAGTCCTCCTGGTGTTACTAGCATTTTTCTGAGGTATCCAGGTTACACGAGTTTTGGTATCACTAAATGACACATTTGTGTTTTCTTCAGATAAGTTGCTTTCGGTCAAGTTCAGATTAAATGGAACTGAATTCATATCTGTAGATAAACTTGTTTGATCTTTACCCACATCTTCAGATTCTGAACTATTCTGTGAAACAATCTTGAACAAAGAGGGAGATGAAGAAGCAAAATTGATTTCATTAGAGTCATTAGATCGTAAATGAACGGGTATGAAGTGTACTGTTTTGCCATTTAGTGGGGGTTTTATAGAATCATGATTGACATTATTGATGGGAATGGGGTGAAGAACAATGTGAAACTCTTGTTCCGGATGAAGAACAGGTGAAGTGCCTTGGGCATTTTCATTGTGAACTATGTCAGTATCAGATCCTTCTTGAGATGCATAATGGAGGTAGTTTTGTTGCAAAATTGACTGAAAATGGTTAGGCCTTTCATTGTATTCATTAGACAAAATGTTCTGACTAGACAACGGTCGACTGTCTTCTTCTTCTTCTACATCATGGTCTTCGTTGGAAAAAACAACATTAGACACAGGCGTTTCTTCCCTAGAACTACTATCATCTACAAAATAGTGAGCAACAGAATACTGATTGTTGCTTTTGTCATCTTCATATGGAACATGACTTACGAAAACGTGTGGTAAATTATTCTTTTTATGTGAACCACTTTGCATTTCTTTGCTGCTGTAATACTGTATAGGAATTTGTGGCAAGGGGTATCTTGATGGCAAAGACTGTTGCAGAACAGGTGGTGGAAATGCGACTGACTTTGTATTTACCGTTGATCTTTGATAATAGGGAACCATTGGAATCCTGGAATGTTTTATTTTTTTCTTATCTGAATCTCTCACTCCAATAGTTGGATGAATGTACTTTGCGAGACCATGAGAATGGGGCATGTGTTGTGTAACAGGTAACAGTAGAATGGTTGGTAAAATTTTACGCCAACTTTTTGCGATTTCTTTGGTGACATCATAGGCATACCAGTAGCGTATGAGGCGGACAGGATCCCACATAATGTGCAACATCATCTTTAGAACTCCACGTTTTTGGCGACGAGATCGTGTAGGCTGTGAAGAGATGCATGATGTGAGAAGAAAAAAAGTTAGGAGGAAAACAATGATTCGGCGACGATTATTCATTAAAGATGATGAACTGAAAAGAAAAAAAAGAAAATTATTAACTTCTTAAAGAAATTTCTAAAGAAATGCATTAAAATTACATTTATAAACCTTTCATGGTACTTTTATGTTATAGAGCTTTGGCTTTTTTTTAAAAAAAAAAGCTTCCCGCAAATCGAGCTTAAGAAAGTGAGATGTGTTTCCAAATGATATAAACAGTTATGAAAATAAAACTGGGGAAATTTTATACATGTTGATATATAGATGTTTACAGCACATTTCGACGTAGTTGAAAAGTGTTTTATGAATTATCTTTATCTGCCTGAGCTCTAACTCGCGTACTTGTAATGCCATGCCAGGGTTCGTTGATATATATCCATCGATATATATCTTGATATATATCATGATATATATCCGATATTTATTTTGAAAATATCAAGATTTTTGATATTTTCGATATTTTCATATTACTTCGATATTTATTTTTAAAATATCAAGATATGTGCTATTTTCAATATTTTTCAATATTTCATATTTATTTTCAAAATATCACTGTGCAAGATATTTTTGATATTTTCAATCAAAACAAGTGCAAATGAAATTTCCAACTGTTGTTGACTGTGTTGTTCTGTAAATAAAGAATTTTTGTCTCTGATAGTGACTTTTTTAGCTGAAGAAGAAAAGAAATATCTTTTCCAAGCTTTATGTTTGAATTTTTTACTTATAACATAGATTATGAGGGACAGTTTAATTCAGAACAGACACTGGATAATGAACTGTCTAATTTAAATACTCAGTTATATATATACAGCTTCATTAGAAAAGAATCTGTTCTGGTATTGATTTAGTTCAGTTTTAAATTGTACAGCATGTTAGGGGAATAAAAAATGTTAATTTTTCAGTGAATGCAATATTATGTATTTATTTTTTTTTTTTTTAAATGTAAGTGCATACAGCAAATTGTTTCGGTTTTCAATTAGTTAATCTTCAAGAAAAAGAAAAATGTGCTTTTAGTATATTGTTTAAGTTTTCGTGTTAAGTGCAATATGGTTTAGTATATGCAAAATATGCATTATCAGCAAAGTTGACTATTTTGAAAAAATCGGATATATATCGAAAATATCGGATATATATCAAAATATCGGATATTTTTGATATTTTCGAAAATATCATGATATTTACGAACCCTGCATGTAACTGATACATGTCATTGAGGTTTAATATAGGTTTAATGAGGCATACTCGATATTATAAATGAATTCTGAAGCATTTATAGTTCAGTTACAGGGAGAATCAAAAGAATTCCGTTATATTAGGATCTCTGGAGAAAAATCATTTGAAGTGTATTTTAATGATATTACACTATTTCAAAGATATTGAAAATAATATACATCATTAAGTTGCACTAGAAGATACTTACTATAAAGAGCATTGCATTTATTCTTCATTTGCAGGCACGCACAAAAGAAATCAGTTACAGTGCTGTCTATGAGCAATAGTTGCTGGAAATGCATATTAAATTGTGGTAAGCCTTTTTAAATTTAACTAATTTTTTGAATATCACTTGGTGTACATAAATTCTATAGATCCTATTCAGGGCTGCCCAAAATAATTTGAGTACATTAACATTTCTACTTATTGACGGAAGTTGCGTAGGAGAATTTTCAACTGTGTTATGCGTTTCCTAATTGAACTAAATTTTTTAATACTACGCAGTATATATACAAATCTATAGATCGTACTGCACTAAAGAATTCGGATATTTTTCCAACTGTAGACGGTAATTCTTGAAATTGGGTTTTCAAATATGTTATGCGTTTTCCAAACTGTTTACTTACAAGGGAACTACTTTTGGCGCAGCTTGTATCTGTTAAAATCTTTCATGATCATTAAAAATTATTTTTTTAGAGAAATGAGATAATACAATATAAGCAAACTATTTTCTTTTGAAGTCGAATGGAAGAAGGTTTAGAATGTTTAAAATGAAATGTTGCTGCATTAAATGTTGTGACTTTTGGTAAATGTAATTATAAAGTAAAAATATTTTTATACAATTTAGAAAATTTACAGAGGGATGCCGGAAAACTACGTGGGGAAAAAAAACGTCAACTTTTTCCCCGCCAAAAATGTGAATATAATGTTATAATTTTTCAAAATCAAATTCGTAGGTTCTTGAAGGAATTTTTAATTTTTTTTTTTCAATATTTTACACTTATCATTGACTAAATTGTATTTTTAACTGCTGAAAAAAAAAAAAAAAACTTCTATGTTAATAATTTTGTAAGTGGTTTCGAAAATTGCATTTCCAGAAAGTTAAGCTGCTTTAAAATAAAAAAAATATGATTTTAACAGACAAATTTTCGATTCTCAAACTTCTTAATATGGTTCTTTAAGAAAACCACTCCATACAAAAATATGAAAATTGGTAGTGTTATAGAGAAATATTTTACAAATACACTGAAGTAGACAGTTTTTAAAACGAATAATTATTTTAAGAGCTATTTAAGTCAAAATTGATAAAAATCATTCCATTAAAACAATTTTATAGGAGCAAAAACAGACATAAGAATTTAATCATATTTTCTGAGGATATACATTACAATCTTGCGATGTGCAAATTACATTTTTTTTTTTTTTTTACTTATTTTTGAGAGATTTTTTTTCAGTTTTTAATCATTTCAAGAGATTTTTTTTTTTTTTTTTTTTTAAGAAAAGGTTATTATTTTAAGCTGTTGCCAATTGTGAAAACAGCGCAAAGAATAGTATTTTCTTTCAACTAAAAATTTATTTACACGTGGCTATTAAAAACAGAAAAAAACCCTTTAAAATTCTAATTAAATAATTAAGCGTTAAAATCAGGAAAATATTGAAAATTGCGTCATAAAAATTGTATTTACACTTGAATATTGAAACAGAAAGAAAACTTTAAAATAATAACTTCAATGATATTCATTAAAAGAAAGAAAACTTTAAAATAATAACTTCAATAATATTCGTTGGGTATGGGCTGGGCTTCAATAATAAAATGGCGGAAATTACATCATACTTAAAATGACCAAATATTGCCAAACAGTTTAAATTTAAAAAATATTTTACACGAGACATTTATTTCATATTTCGAGATGATCATTTTAACTATTGTTACCAATTCTAAAATAGTGCTAATAATAATATTTCCTTTCTAATAAGAAATTTTTTTTCACGTAAATATTAAAAAGAGGAGAAAGAAAACTTTTGTGAAAATTACGTCAGATTTAAAGCAATTTATTAAAAATGTCTTATTTAAAACACTTTCTTATAGCGTTGTTAAAAAAACGGGAGTCAAAGACTCTGTTTACTTATTTTATTTTATATTAGCTTTTTTCGAATGCTTAACTGATCTTTAATCAAACACCAAAACAGCCACTAGATGTCTTAACAGCATCTCATTCGGCCTAAAATTCTACAATCAAAGCGAAAAGAATAAGAATCCGTTTACAGGGAGATTGCAACCGGTTTTTTAAAATTATAATTAGCCTTCCCGTAATCTTTTTTAAAGCCGATCAAATTAGTGTGTTTTTAGAGTCTGCGGTTTCTGAACGGTGGTTGGCGAGCGTAGCTCGTAGAATGTAGAGCCCCCTAGTGGTTTTAATTTTTTAATTTTTTTTTAATTATTTTTTCAAATTTTACCACAAGAATTGAATTGTTTCTAGATTAAATCATTTTCCTAAATAAACCATTAACCCATATGCATCCAAAGAGTTTAATTCGGGAATTTATCGCTTATTTAAAAATTCCGGGTTCATAGCAGAAATATGACAGACGTTTCGTGATTACACAAAGTAAAAATTCTTTGTTCGGAATTTCCGGCATAGATTCGGAATTAAAAAGAAATTCCTGAAATGGACGTATATATTCAATTCGGATGGAAATGTTTCAAATAATATATCGAAAGATAATAAAATAATCATATAAAATATGTTCAAAGGGTATCGAATCCCCTTAATAAATTAAGTAATTTTAAGCCGAAAAAGAATGTATTTTTCTACTAATCACAATAAAATTAACATTTAGTATCATTATTTTAACAAATGAAAAAAAAAACTTTCTGAAAACATATTCTAATGATTTTACTTCCTACTACCACTCAATTAAAAAAAAAAAAAAAAAAAAAAAAAAAAAAAAAAAAATCTTAATTTGACAATTAAAATATTAATTTCGAAAAATTAACAGAGAGTGCCTTAATATTTCTGCGGAAAAGAGTTATTAACTTCAAGATTTCCGTTCTTGCTTATATATTATATTTTCGAAGATTAAGAAACATTTGTCCAATTTTAAAAGTGTATGTTAGCAACCATGATGTTCACAGACCTGATTTTTTTTCGGTAAATGATTTCTAATACGCAATATTACACTGAAGTGACTGATGCTGCTCTATAAAGTTTTCTAATATTTACTACGTGTCATTCTATTTTATTTTACATTTTTATCATCCTTAACCTTATTTTTAACTTGTCCATGGAAATGATGGTGTAATCTTTACGTTGACGGTATTTTCAGAGTTTTCTCTTTAATAATAAATATTTAATACAAATAATATTTTCAACGTATTACTAACAAGGAAGGTCTCCATACGGGCATACTCAGAAAAATCGGAAAAAATTACAGAATGTTCTTCTCATGTGGATATATATGCTTATAAAAATTTTTTGGCGGAACCCCGATACAGCGTCCGTAAAAAAATAACGAAATTTTCGTTTATTTGGCGATTTATCACCGGTTGGCGATGAAAACAAAATTCACTTTTATGTAGAAAAAACTTTTTATGTTGAATTTGTTTATAAAAGTTTAATTTAAATAACTTTAGTTTTGTCATTTTTAATTTGTTTTAACTATAGTTTTGTCATTTTTAGTTTGTTTTAACTATAGTTTTGTCATTTTTAGTCTGTTTTAACTATAGTTTCTCATATATATTTATATGTATTTATAATAAAATTTAAATATCATATTTTACGATTTAAAACAAAATTTAAATTGATTTAAATTATTTCAAGCTCAAAAATGAGGCAGATAGAATAGGCAGATAGAACACTGTCGATTTCATTTTGTTGCTATGGAAACGACTTCGTCTTCGATATGGAAATGTATCAATGTACAATCAAATGTCAGCTGACTATAACTTAAAATAGATATTTGCAACTTGCAATGCATAGAAAATATTTTTACAGTGATAAAATTAAGTAACTACAGCAACAAGCAACATATATATGTAATATAAAAAATATATAATAACCTCTACTCATTAAAAACCGTAAATCGTGCATTCTAAAAAACAATTAATAAACAATTTTCAGATGCATCAAAATCGTTTGCTTTTGGCGTGAAAAAATCCTGCTCGCCAATTCGCGTGTCACTTCCGTATTTTCGCGCCAAATATTCGAAAGTATTTTATTTTTTTTACAGACTTTCTACCGAAATTTCGCCGTTAAATTTGACTGATCCCTTATTAGATACATGAGTAGTTTCACTAGCGTTTTTTTTTTCAACATATTCTGAGTATGCCCTGTAAGGAGACCTTCCTTGTAAGTTCAAATTGATTTACAGACCTTCTTTTACCTTCCATCTATTGAGCTATTTAGAAGTTATTTATTTTCTGTCCATGGACATGATTCAATTTCTCGAGGCAGTAGACATTTATCAAATAAAATTATAGATAAACATGATTATCTTATGAAATTGTATCTAATATTAGTTTCACAAAGTACTGAATTGTAAATGTATAATGTATTCTGAAAAAAAAATAAAAGTTTTTAGATGAACTTTATAGACCTAGAAAGTGGTACACTGACCTGTGATAGGCCATGCCCATGATTTTTCAAGCTCTGTAAACAACTTACAAGTTGTAATTTTCCAAATGGTCGAAAAATGATCGTGCCAGGGTTCGAACCAGGAATGCCTATATCTTGGCTGAAACTGCAATGGTCTACCAACTCAGCTATCCCGGACAAATCTGGAGGACCTAATTCATCGAGCTAACTTTATTGGTCGTAGCATCTGGTCTGACATATGAATCAGCTCAACGGAACATATTGCACTTTATGGAACTCCAGTAAACGCTGGATACGTAACTGCACTAGATTAATTTTAACACAATTATTCCCCCAACGTTCCCTATTCTAGGAGGAGTAGCTGTGAAATACAAACGGACAGTCACTTTTGAATATAATAATTGATGGAGTTTTAATTTCGGAATGAAAAATTAGCCTGAGACAAATGCTGAGCTATTTATATTGTTTTAAGTGCAAATGGATTATTTCGTAATGGAGCCTGCACGAGATGGAGACAGATTAAAAAAAACTCATGCTTGAAAATTATTTTAAAAACTATAATAAACAAGTCAATTAAGATACAGTTTTGAAAAAAATTGCATTTGAAAGTAGTTTTTTTTCCTGATATGACGGAGTAAAAATTGAAAATGTACGATTTTTAGAAATTAAAAAAATTGCAAAATTGAAATTTTATCTTCAAGTGTTGCCATTCACAAAATGACGTCAGCGTTACGCACGGACACATTTGTCCTTTATAATATAGATTCTGTGTTATACGTTTCTACAAGAATGACAAATGCTTGAAAATTAGTCAAATCAGGAAAAATAATACATTTCATAGTGACGAAATATTTTCCCAGTATTATCTAATACTTGGCGTGATAATAAGAAATAAATAATCTTTTTTTAACTAACGCCCTTGAAATGAAGAAAAGATCTTGAAAGGAAAACAGGCCACGTATTATAACCCAGGCACGATCTACCACACCTTCTCACTTATACTAAATGGAGCGCTTTCGCTCTCTGTAGTTCATTGTTCTGAATAGTAATCATTTGCTTTGTTTACTATTAGATAGTATAAAAATACATAAATAAAGTGGATGATTCATAGTAGGTTTTTCTGGTAGCTTAAAATAAGATTTTTTTTTTTCTTTTCTTTTTTTAACACTTTTCAACAAAAGTGTTTATGCATTCGGTTTTGTCTGTCCTTCTGTACGCGCTCTAACTCCCGTAAATATACTTGGATCGTTCTGAAATTTTTGGATGTTAGTGACCTCTACCATAGCATGAACCCTATTGCAAATGAAGTTTGTAGCATGTTTAGTTCATTTACAGGGACAGTCAAAAGTTTTCCGTTACATTACGGCCTATGGGAAAAAATCGTTTAAAATGATTTTTAATGGTGTTACATGCTTTCAAACATAACAAAATTGATATGCATTTATCAAGTGCACTAAAATATGCATTCTGTAGAATATGCGCTGCAAAGAATAAATATTATTCATTTACAGGGCCACACAAAAGAATTCCGTTACATAATGATATACGGGTGGAGGGAATTTTTTTCGGCGTATTTTAATTATGTTAAATTATTTCATGTATAATGGAATTGATATACGTCGCTGAGGTTTACTGTAACTTATTTCACGTATAATACGAAGTGCATAGCATTTACAGGGACACACAAAAGATTTCAGATACTAGTATATTGTATCCGAAGTATTGTACGGTAGCGATGATTGCTGGAAATGCATTTTTAATTATGTTATGCGCTTTTATGTTTCACTATATTTATGCATTGTATATGATGTGCATAAATACTGTAATTCATATACAGGGCTAAACAAAAGAATTCGTAATGGTTACTGGGGTTGATTGTAAATTGCTTAAAGTGGTTTTTAAATGAGTTATGCATTTTTACACTGAACTGCATTTTGTTTACTAAGAAATGTTTGTATATAAAATTATAAAACATAGATAAAATTTTATACAGGGTCACGCAAAGAATTGGATACAAAGCCGTCTATAAATGATAATTTCTGAAAATGTGATTCCAGTAGTTTTAAGAGTGTTTTACTTTGAATAAACTTTAGCTAAATATTGGCATGTAATAAAGGTACTAGGTTAACTACAGGGTTGTACAAAAGTATACAGGTATGTTTCCATCTATTAGTATAAATTGCTGAAAGAGATATTTCAACCTGTTATTCGTTTTCTTGCTAAACTAAATGTCCCCATTATATAGCATATATATCAACCTACAGATCAAATACAGAGCTGTTCAAAAGCATTGGAATACATATTTGATATGGATGGTAACTGCTGAAATCAGTTTTTAAAATGTTTTATGCGTTTTCTAAAATGTTTACTTAGTTCTTTTATATAAATTATTTCCCTAAATAACGAAGTTTTTTTAAAGCATACAGGAAGTGTTGGAAAATGTTTCATAATCTATGCTTAACGCATGATTTTTCTTACTTGTTTTTTTATGCTTGCAGTCTATTACTTTACAAAGTTAAAATAAATTTAAATTGGTAAGCAAAAATTTTAACTGGCAAGAATTAAAATTAAATTAAATTGACAAGGATTTTTTAAATAAAATTCATAAGAAATTTAAATTTAAATTGAGAAACCAAAGTACAGTGCAACAACATAACTCTGAAATTCTGTTAAATAGAAAAGAAACTGAAGCTTACTTTGAAAAATTATTTTTCGCCATGCAAAAAATGCATATAACGCTATTAACTACATAACAGGTTAATAATAACATATGTACAAAATAAGAATGCAGTCAAACATTCGAAACATCCTTTGTAATAGGTTCTTACTAGATAGTCTTATTTTTTATTTATTAAAAAGTTAATAATATTAATTAATCAATTTGATTTAAATAATTTATAATTAATTTATCATAATCAATGTATTTTATTTTAAAATTTTTACTCCTCATTTTTTAGGGGTGGGGGTGAGGGGTTAAGAAAAGAGGTAATGAAAAAAATATGGATTTTGAATTTATTAAAATATATCCTTCATTAAACATATTTATTATTGCTTACAAAATTAAATCGAAGAATTAACTTAATTGAAAAAGAACGTCGGAAAAAATCTATTTAAAAAAAATAATTAGTATTTCATTAAATGGAGTTAATAGACAGGGTACATATATTATATGACGTATTTCTTTGTTCGAAAAAAATATTCTTTAATCATTTATTATTGCATACATACACACAAGAAAAAAAAATCAACACATTAACACTTTTTCTGTGACAAATTACGAAATTATTTGTCAATTTCCTGACTGATTCAAAAGATCGTACTATTAAGAAAATAAATAATAATAATAATAATAAATAGTAAATTCTGCTTTTTTAATTAAATATGCCTGCGTGTTATACTTCACACGAACGCACGTTTTCAGTAGCACGCAAACTGAATTTTTCCATTCCCATTTTTTTCTTATTAATAGGCTGCGAAGCAAGACAACTTTTCTTTTATAAGCTATGTTAGCCTATCATTTCAAATATTTCGCTAAGCAGAGAAAAAACATAACTTTATAAAACAAAATAAATAAATACATAAATTAATAAAATAAAGCAGGTGAACAATCCTTTGATGTACACTGTTAAAAATTTGCAGCATTCTGTCCAGTCATTTGACCGTTTTTGTCGAAAACGGTTACAGAACCGTAATTTAACACTATTCTGACCATATTATTGGTCATTTTATAGTCAGAATACAGTTAAATTACAGTTATGAAACCGTTTTTTCAAAAAAAAGGTCGAATGACTGGACAGAATGCTGCAAATTTTTAACAGTGTACTACCTACACAGTAAAAAATGGTGTAATTAACTATAATTACACCGCTTAATTAACAAATTAATTCATCCTATAAAATTGATGGCAATATGCTGCCACCAATGTTATGGAGTAATTCAACTGATGTGACTCAAACTAATATAACCGGTGTAATATTACACCATACTAATGTGAAAGCATCAGAATTCACATTATTATGGTATAACGTAACACCAGTTATATCGGTTAAATTACTCCATCAAATGGAGGCAGCAATGCTGCCACCAATTTTATGGAGTAACGTTCCACTAATTTTTTTAGTATAGGTTAATGCAGGTCAAACACTATACTACCACTACAAACATCAAATATTTTGATGATTTTAAAATGCAACACGTCGAATTATTAGCTTCGAAGTTATCGAACACAAAGTTACGGGAAATATAACACAGGCATGAACGAAAATATACAATAACCTCTTCCGAGTTATCCATGATTCCGAAAAAGCGTTCTTTATATTTAGAATCTTCCGAAACTAATACCTTTTCAACATTGAAACAAGTTGGAAATTGCACTTCAAACGTAGCAAATGTGGTGCGTTCGTACTATAACTAGTTTTATAAATATTTTTTGCTCCGCATATTGTACTGAATGCATATTTTAGTGCACTTCATAAGTGCCTATCAATTTCATTCTGATCGAAAGGCTGTAACATCATTATTAAAATGCACTTGAAATAATTTTTTCCCATTAGCCGTAGTAACGGAAAACTTTTGACTGTCCCTGCAATTAAACTATACATCCGATTTTCATAAAATTTGAAATGACTCGACAAAATTTTGCAACAATTATAGATTTCAAATTTCAGACCATTCGGTTAAGTAGTTTTTGCATTGTTATATGCGGTCGGACGGACAGACAAACAGACCGACGGACCGAACGACGACTATAAGTGCTACGTATTTATATAATTACGAACGCACCTAAAAAGCAAAGCCTCTGATTTTCGAAAACGTTTTCCGGCTGGTTTTTAGCTCACAGGCTATCAAAGCCTGTTTTCAAAGCTTTTCTCGGTTCACTGTGATAAGGCGCTTCCCTGATTAGTTTTTGGAGTTCATTGGTTAAGGATAAAGGGGGAAAAACGGGGTTAGTCCACCCCCCTTAATTCAGATAAATGTGTTTTTCATGCAGAATGATTCGATTTGCTCCGAATTTGGTATAGCGGTTTATTATGTTAAGGAACTTCCCTGATTAGTTTTGGGGGTTCATTGGTTAAGGGTAAAGGGGGAAAAACGGGGTTAGTCCACCCCCTTAATTCAGATAAATGGGTTTTTCATGCAGAATCATTCAATTTGCTCCGAATTTGGTATACCGGTTTATTATGTTAAGGAACTTCCCTGATTAGTTTTGGGGGTTCATTGGTTAAGGATAAAGGGGGAAAAGGGGGGTTAGTCCACCCCCTTAATTCAGATAAATGGGTTTTTCATGCAGAATCATTCGATTTGCTCCGAATTTGGTATACCGGTTTATTATGTTAAGGAACTTCCCTGATTAGTTTTGGGAGTCCATTGGTTAAGGATAAAGGGGGGGGGGAAAACGGGGTTAGTCCACCACCCCTTAATTCAATAAATGGGTTTTTCATGCAGAATGATTCGATTTGCTCCGAATTTGGTATACCGGTTTATTATGTTAAGGAACTTCCCTGATTAGTTTTGGGAGTTCATTGGTTAAGGATAAAGGGGGGAAAAACAGGGTTAGCCCCCCCCCCTTAATTCAGATAAATGTGTTTTTCATGCAGAATGATTCGATTTGCTCCGAATTTTGTATACCGGTTTATTCTGTTAAGGAACTTCCCTGATTAGTTTTGGGGTTCATTGGTTAAGGGTAAAGGGGGAAAAGGGAGGTTAGCCCGCCCCTCTTAATTTAGATAAATGGGTTTTTCATGCAGAATGATTCGATTTGCTCCGAAGTTGGTATACCGGTTTATTATGTTAAGGAGCTTCCCTGATTCGTTTTGGCGATTAATTGGTTAAGGATAAAGGGGGGTTAGTCCACCCCCTTAATTTAGATATATGTTTTTTTTTTGTTTTGTTTTTTTTTTGCAAGATTATTCGATTTGCTCCAAATTTGGTATACCGGTTTATTATGATAAGGAGCTTCCCTGATTAGATTTGGAGGTTCACTGGTTAAGTATAAAGGGGGAAACGGGGGCTAATTCCCCTTCACTTATTTTTTGAGTGGCATTATTCTTTAAAATAAGAGTATAATATACAATTAGTGTGAATAGTCTGTGAGCTCAATGCCATCAGTTTAGCTGGGCACTTTTCTTTTTTATTTTAGTATATTAATCAGTTTTCTGAACTCGGAATATAA
The DNA here is from genome assembly GCA_963932465.1 of Maratus speciosus. NCBI lineage: Eukaryota > Metazoa > Arthropoda > Arachnida > Araneae > Salticidae > Maratus > Maratus speciosus. The sequence continues at coordinate 87,266,659 of OZ010786.1, read as the reverse complement.
TTTTTCTGATGCTATCCATTCTCAAATATAAACATTTTCATAGTCAACAAACATGCTTTGCAGGCAAGCATGATAAATTATTAGCATTAACATTAAAATTAATATTATTTTGTTACTATCTTATGCATAAATTCCGTTACGCAGCTCAAAATGTTTAATAGAGAATTTATAGCATCCTAAAAACCGAAAATTCGGTTTGAGAAAATGTATTAATGATCTATAAAAACTACTCGGGAACGTTTCCGAAAATCAGTGGCAGCAAGAGAAACTTAATTTTCATAAATGTTTTTTAAACCCCGAAAACACATTGGTTTCTTAAGTTAAAGAACGCTTTTCAGAATCATGGGTAACTCAGTTGAGGTTATTGTATTTTTACTTGCTTCTATCTTTACGAGAAGAAAATATTGGATTCATGAAAAATTTCGACTTGCAGTTTTTGACGGATTTATACATTTTAGAAGGTCCTGAACACGATTTGGCTGTTTTTAGAAAATGTCTGTCTGTGAGTCTGCCTGTCCATCTGTATGTGACCAAAAAAAAAAAAAAAAAAAAAAAAATTGGGGCTCTCTATTTCTAGAACTAATGCACGGGACTTATTAAATATTTAGATTAAATTAGTCCTTGATATAAATTGGTGCTGATTAGTTTTTTGTGTAAATTGCCCAACAGGTGGTGCTGCTATGTTGCAATTTTCACGATTTCCGTAATAGCTTTATCTGAAGAACCAATACACGGAATTTAGAAAAACTTTAGATCCAGTTAGTCCTTGATATAATTGTCGCTGATAAGTTTTTTGTTTAAATCGCCCAACAGGTGGCGCTGCTATGTTGCATTTTTCACGATTTCCGGAATAGCTCTGTCTCAAGAACTAATATACGGTAATAAAACTTTGGATTCAGTTAGTCCCTGATATAAAATGATTCTCATCAGGTGTCTCTACTATGCTGCCTTTTTCACGCTTTCTGCAATAGCTCTATCACAAACATGCAGGTATTGCAGGGATTTTCATCAAACTTCAGATTTCAGTTAAACATTGACATATAAGTTATTGCTGATTAGATTTTGGTGTAAATCTCCCAGCTAGTGGCGCTACTATGCTGCATTTTTCAGGAGTTACACGATTTTACGACAGTCTTATCTTAAGAACTAATGCACGGAATTTCACTAAACTTCATATCTGTTTGACCTTGTCATAAGTTGAGGCTCATTAGGCGTTCGTGTAAATCGTATAACAGGTGGCGTTGTTATGCTGCATTTTTCCTGATTTTTCCTATAGCTGTATCTCAAAAACTAATGCACGGAATTTAATCAAACTTCATATTCTGTTACGATTTCACATAAACAGATCCTTATTGTAGACTTGGGTGCATACAGCGCGACAGGTGTCGCTTTTTTGCTCTTTGGGTTAGAAATTTTGGATGCAGACGTCTAAGAGGGTGGTACTGAAATTCAATGATTTGTTTGAAAGATGTGGTACTTGTATCTCCTTTTTCAATGCGCACAATTCAATGAACCTATATTTTTTAAATCCTCAAGATGGGCATAGACTATCATTTAATTTTGGCACTCTGATAGCGAATTTCGAAGTTTAAACATGCATGAGATAGAAGAAAGTTTTTTTGTCAAAACTTTATACGTATGTTTACAAATTTAAAGCACTTTGAAAAGTTACCAAAGTAGCAAATATACTTTCACATTAGCCAAATGATTCGAAGCATAAAACTACATTCAAGGCAAAAATTTCTAGCGTTAACTGGGCTCTGGAAAAGATCAAATAAGCACTTTAACCTAACACAAATTTTAAAATTTCGTAGCAATGGTGGAATGATTAATTTTGAATAAGTCATAGCATAATTAATTTCATAAATAAAGCGCTGCTAGCGTCGATTATGCATATCTTCTAATTTAACAAATTTTTTGCATATCGCGTATAATGTGAGAAGGGAACCTTTTTGTCAGAACATCCTGCAGATTTTGTTCGATGTGATATCTAATGACTCGAAATAAAATGTAATGCACATTTATTATTCAGCTTGTTCCAAATATCGTATTTCTTATTCTGGCAACAATTTGTAAGCGGTTGAAAGAAGATACGTTTTAAATGCAATATCTTTAAAATCTGTTGGTAAAAGATATGTCTGTCTTATTTAAAGGATGTAATGTATGTTATTAAATATCTTGAATTATTCAGGTCAGTTATGCAAATATAGTAAATGATAAAAGTTGCATCTGTTTTAATTAAATTGCTTACAATTAGTTACTAAAGAAAACAACCATATAAAAGATTTAGTGGACCTTTTTTCTTCATAGTTATTAATATGATTTAAGTAAGCATTTTGTATTAATTACTTTTTTGACACAATTTGCAATCTTTTCCGAATTTTGCCTAATTTTTAAAGACTTTAAACAGTTTTTTTTTCTGCATTGTTTTCATAAAGTTATAGACATACGACTTACCTTAACAAGACAATAAAATCTTGCACAATTGCCACTAGCGACTATTTTTTTATTATTTTACCCACCACTATTTTTAACCAATAATAATCTACCTTCAAGATTAGTAGAAATCTAACGCGTAGACGAAGGTTATTAATATGAAATAGCAGTAGCAAAATAATAAAATATTAGTCGATAACGGCAGCTCTGAATTTTATGATACGGCATTTTGTGCGGCGTAAATTTATGCAAAATGCTTGAGCTTTATTTGCAGTAACATAAGGACTAAAGTAAGACTTAACTGTAACTGTAATATAATTTTCCAAGACTGTATAATAAGCATTTACGGTTCAACTGTAAAGTATTTATCATGCAAAAATAACGATTTCTTTTTTAGCCCCCGGTATGGTATGCTATTTTTTTCTCCCAGCTTATTTTGTGTAGTCTCCAAAAAATAACGTTACCTTACACAAGCCATAGATTAACATACAAGATAGGACATTTCCATAGAGCGTAATGGTAATGGGATTGCGATCGCAGCGGCTTTAGTGACAATGGGGGAAGAAACTTCCCATCCTTGTAATATTTTTATTATTAAGCGTCTACCATATTGCAATCTTTCTATTTTTAATGTAGCATGTTTACGTTTTTAACAGAATGTTACACTGATACATGAACATAGAATAGATATTCTATTCTTAATATCTATTCTATGTTCATGTACTGATATATATATTTTTTTTTCGTACATGATGGGCGAACGATTTAAGTGCAACGAAAAACAAGCTAAAAATTTCATCTTGAATATTATACGTCAAGTAAATATGATATAATTGGATTTAAAGCTACATAAAGCGATGGTGTAATGTGAAAATATACGAAAAATTGTACTCTACAAGCCCCAGAAACTTTCCTAAATATTCCCATTTGGTAGAAAAAATTTCACAGACGATGTTTTATTAATTTAGGAAGTTTAATGTATTAAACAATCGTTGCAATATTTTTTTTTAATTTACGCATTTTCACTTTCTCACAGATAAAATAAAATGATTGTTTTTACTGTAAATAACATACAATCAGTTCAATAATATTTATGATATTAACATATAGGAAATGATAATAAAATTATAAATAGCGAAAAATTCCTTTTTACAAATTTTTAGAATTATATAAATCTAAACGTTAAAATAAAGCAAAACATAGAGGTACTGATAAAATTGTATTCGATGTGAACAAATTAACACAATACCCGAATTTAATATCTTACAGTTTTATCTGATTAACTTACATATTTACGTTTTCAACGGTATTTCCTGGGAGTCTTCTTTTATATTATTATTATAATTATCATTTTGTAAGTGAACGAACAAGTACAAAAAAAAAAACAGCTACCCAGCTAAATAAATCAAACATAAATAAAATATCGCCTGCCTCTGGTTCCTTTAGGAAAGAATAGATATTCAAAGAAGAAAATGATTCATTCCACAGGTTCGATTAACTCGGATGATCGGGACTCTACTGTATCTATATTTATATACATATTTTTTTTTTTTGTCATCGGGGGCGACACTAAATTCTGAAAAAGCAGAAATCCTGTTTCCTAGTTTTTCTTTTTCTTTCTTTCTTTTTTTTTTTTTAACTTTGAAAATAATCTAATATGATAAAGTAATAATAAGTAATGTTTCATGAATTAAAAGGAATAAAAACGTGAGAAATTGAAACACTTTATAAGCGATAGGAAAAATATATATTTCTTAGAACTCTTGTATAATCTGTCAAAAATATCATTTAAAGCCTATAATTACAATGGAATATTACGAAATTAAAAAATGGTGGTATACAAATAATAGCGGCAAACATACGGATGTATCATGAAAAAAAAATTAGGCGGAAGATGAAAAATACAATGAAAATGAGAATAAAGTGGTGGAGTTACTCGATGTATCGGTAATGGTGTGTCGAAAAGATCAAAACAATGGGTTCTGATTACATGTATTATTATCTAATTTAAATAGTAATACCGGTATCGCTTTCTGAAATGAAAGAACTCGACATTTATTACTTACTAAACAGTTGGTACAATATTAACTTCAATAGGGAAGAAATTCGCTAGTTAGACATATTTTAGTAGAAACCTATTTATGTCGACTGCATTTTAAATTATCCTACCAGAGTTAGTCTTTAGAAATTCCTCTTTTATTGGTCAGCACTTATATTTAAAAATTATTATTCTTCTCTATAATATAACTTCCTATTTTACTCAAAACCACTTTTATTACATTGAAGAACCATTTTAACAGCTATTTAACACTTCCAATATTTGATACACATTTAATAGCATTCCTTACTTACTAAGCATATTATATGATTTTAAAATCATAGTACTAAACATACATAACAAAAAACATAAACGTAGATAAAATTAACTGTAGAATCAATTTTTTTTAACTATGAAATCACATAGAACTTTCCTAAATCTGTATACACTTAAATCAACGGTTATTGTTTTTTTTTTTCCCTCGCGGGGTTTTGAGTTGTCGAGGTTCCACTGTATATCATTTTCTCTATCCTTAGTTTCTGAAGAGTAATTAGTATATTTATGTGGTATTGTGAACAGATGCTTTTTGTTTTATTTTTTACTTTCCTCTATCTTCAATAGAAGAAAGTATTGTAATCGAAATTTTTTTCGACTTCCGGTTTTCGACGGATTTACATGTTTTAGGGGTCAGAGATCCCCAAAAACATGTTTATAGAAAATGTTTGTCTGTCCGTGTGTCCGTCTGTCCGTCTGTCTGTCGCCATTGTACCATCAAAAAGTGTATGAAGTTACGCATAGAATTGAGCCAAATTTTTATTTTAAGTTTTTGGCTTTGGCAAGCAGATCCTCTCTGAATTTGGAAAACATTCGCCGGTAGGGGACGCTGTAACAGCGATTTTTGTGCGGTTTTGAATATTGTACCATCCAAAAGTATATGAAGTTATGTATAGAATTGAACCAAATTTTTATTTTAAGTTTTTGAATATGGCAGGTAGGTCCTCCCTGAATTTGGAAAAAATTCGCCGGTAGGGGGCGCTGTAATAGCGATTTTTGTGCGATTTTGAGTATTGTACCATCCAAAAGTGAATGAAGTTATAGATAGAATTGAACCAAATTTTTATTTTAAGTTTTTGGATATGGCAGATAAATCCTCCCTGAATTTGGAAAAAATTCGCTGGTAGGGGGCGCTGTAACAGCGATTTTTGTGCGGTTTGGAATATTGTACCATCCAAAAGTGTATGAAGTTATGCATAAAATTGAACCAAATTTTTATTTTAAGTTTTTGGATATGGCAGATAGGTCCTCCCTGAATTTGGAAAAAAATTGCCGGTAGCGGGCGCTGTAACAGCGATTTTTGTGCGGTTTTGAATATTGTACCATTCAAAAGTGTATGAAGTTATGCATAGAATTGAACCAAATTTTTATTTTAAGTTTCTGGCTATGGCAAGCAGGTCCTTCCTTAATTTGGAAAAAATTCGCCGGTAGTGGGTGCTTTAATAACGATTTTTGTGCCATTTTGAATATTGTACCATCGAAAAGTGTATGAAGTTAAGCATAGAATTGAGCCAAATTTTTTGTGTTTCTGTTTGGTCATGGCATGAAGGTCCTCCCTGAATTTGGAAAAATTCCGCTGGAAGGGGGCGCTATAATTACGATGTCTGTACCATTTTCTTTATTGTACAATCGAAAAGTGTATAAAATATGCATACAATTGAACCAAATTTTCTGTGCAGGTTTTTGGCTTTTTCCAACAGGTCCTCCTTGAATTTGGAAATATCACGCGGTAAAGGGGCTCTGTGATAGCGATTTTTGTATACTTTTCTTGATTTTTCGTAGTTCTATTGTCCATCGGCGGCTGGTGCAAATGCGGGAACTCATTTCCTGCTAAGCCGGCTATTCGAAAATGTCTGATAACAACAGAATAAGGAAAAACTATTACTTTTAACAAGTATCATGATATAGATTAACTCGTTTTTAGTTCATTTAATTGACCGAAGCAGGAATTTAAGATGAAAATCAAAGTTGGTACAGTAATGAACTAATAATATTGAAGTATTAACATGTGTAACAAGTTTTGGAAATATTAAGATGTATAAGATAGAAGAAAGTTTTGGGATTGGCACATCCAACTAGTTTATTCATAAGTTCAGTTTGTACCCCAAAATTTTGAGCGATTTTCCCTTTCACATAAATTAATATAAAATACATCATCTAGTTAAAAGCATGCGGTCACTTTCCATTTTAGATATTGTACCCTATATAATAGAAGGTTAAATTATGAAAGAAAAAGTCGTCTATCATTCATGCATGCGCAATTTAAAATTATTTCATACAAATGCTCAAATTTAATGAAATAATCACTATAAATATTTTCTAATTGCAGAAAAATTATTTCTCTTGCTCGTTGCTTTGAAATCCTAAAAATATAGTTTAATGTTTCAGTTTTCTTTCCTGTTGCCCTATATTTCATAAAAGAAACAGAGCAAAAATTACATATTCTTTTAATACATTCCCTTGCTTAAAATTACTACAAAGTGGGAAAGAAAAAAAAACTGCGAATTTTTCATAATCAAGTTCGATGCCCTCATCAAATGAATGCATTGTAACAGAAAGTTTTGGAAAAAAAAACATGAATAGGAGTCCAAATCTCAGGCGTGATTTTCGAGATGAACATTAAATACTTATAAAAGAGAGGGTTTTTTAAAAACTATTTTTACGTTTATATTTATAGTATAGATACTTGCTAAAGTCTCTTACCAAACACATTCCTCTCATCGTGGACTCAATGAAAATACTCAAAATCAAGCCACATTCTCTAATATACGTATTCGAAATTTAATTTCATCTTACAATAATAACTGATTGATTAATCTTGCACCTGTAAAAAAATAAGTACAATTTTTAGAGCACAGATTTTTTTTTTATTGCGAGTTCTTCTTTCCTTTTCTAAGATGATTCTAAAATAATTTCATTTCATTGATAATAATTATTAAAACTAATTTTTTAAATCCACCGTAACTACCCAAAGTTATCTCCAGTTTTAGAAAATATATATTCTAAATTCAAAGTTTAATTAGGTAATTCAAATTTCTAAGTAGCATAGAAATTATGGCGCTGAACAATGAATCTAAATCAGCAAATACAGTAAAACCTCGATTATCCGAAGTAATTGAGGCCGACCCTCTTTCAGAAAATCGAAATTTCCGGATAATCGAGAATGATTCAATTTTGAGATTAAGGAGAAATGTATGCAATACTTCTTGTTATGGTAATAAGTGCTTAATAAAAATAAACCAACAGCAAAATGGAAACAAGAATAAATTACCTGAATTTTAATTTTGAAATTAAGTGCATTTTACATATATCGCAATGGTTTGAAAAAATGTTTTGCTTGTCGCAGTTTCGATTGCTTTTGCTTTGAAGCTCTATCACGGAGTTTTTTAATAATATTAGTCATGAGCATCACAGTTTTTCTGCTGTTCCGCCATGTCAAACTTTTTGAAAAACTTTCTAAAGCTTCAGAATTACTAATTTTTTCGTTTTCTACGTTCCACTACGCAGGTTACGAGAGCTCAAGTTAAATTCAAAAGAATTCTTAGAAAGGGAACCGAAAATGTTTATATGTACTCGTAGTTCGGAAAGGACCGCTTGCATACAAGGAATATGATGGTAAAAAAAAAAAGGATTCAAAATGGATTTTGCACACAAGGAATGTGATAGCAGAAAAAAAAAAGCTTTCAAATGGATTTTGGTTAACCGAGAGTTTCGGTTAAAAGAGTTTCGGATAAAAGAGTTTCTACTCTATATACTTTTCATGTATGTACATGCAATAGATATAATTGTTTCTACGGGCATGACCCTTGGGTGTGGTGTTTATCATCTGGGAAAAATAAAAATACCATCTAATGTCATCAATTCATAGTAATTTGTCCGACAGAAATGCTGTTCTCAGTAACAGTTTGAAGTATCTAGCTGCTGCTTATCACTTGCTTAGCGTTGCCATCGAGTGATCCGAGGAATTCCGCTCTTCAAAAGGTGCCTTACAGTTAGTTGCAACTAAAGATCGACCGAAACAGGTTTTTAAGGGCGAAACAGGAACCGAATTTCGGTGATCTTCCTATTTTCGGCCGAAAACGAAAATGTCCAAAAAAATTAAAGTATTTAATACATACATATAAATACACATAATTATTAATTTACTATACGTATTTATTAAATATGCATAATTATTAATTAATTATACGTATTTATTAAATATACATAATTATTAATTAATTAAACATGTGGTCAAAGTTTGCTCTCTGTGCCTAAGACCCAAAACTTTTTATTTTCACATAAAATAAAACGTAATTAATTCATCTACGACACGGGGAGGTTTTCTAATTATACGAATTTCATTTAACTAAAAATATTTTTGTTTTAGATATTACACATCGATTTATCTTTTATAATGATTTTTGTAAATGATCATCTGTTATACTAGAAATTTTCAAAGAATATTTGAAAAACTTCTGCGGTTTAAAACTAAAAATTTTCTATTACTGTTAAGTCTGCAGCTTTTAATGAGCACGTGAAAAAGTTTAGTCATATATGCCTTGCTTGCTTTATAATTTGCACTTCTGTCTTGAGTCAGTGATGACTGATAATTATAAACAATGAAGTTCATGGCAATAAATAGTCTCATTTGAGCCGATACAACTCAAATGAATGAGTAATGTAGAGAATTTCCGAAGGAAGAAACGAGATTTTTGGAATGGAGGCATTTTCAACCGAGTTTCGGCCAAATTTTCAGCAGAATTTTCGCCGAAACTCAGATTTTGGGCTGAAAACGAAAACGAATTTTCGGTCGATTTCTAGCTGCAACTCATAATACTATTACTAGGCCATGGCCTAATGTATTATTTCATATTCAAAACTGCATGGATAGTATAATTAATAATAGTATACTGCATATAAACTATATACGCAGTTTTGTTTCATATTATCTTCGTACTCTTTTGCTGCGCATGTTTAAATAATCCAAAATCCATAGATACCCATTGCAGTTCTCTAGTTAATTACTATTTATATAAAATGCAGTGTACTTAAGAAAACACAGATAGGGAAAGAGCGAAATGAAATAATCCGGTTTTGTAGCACACAATGAACACTTCGCCACTTAACAGGATGCGTTGCTATCAGTACCTCAAAAAATGTAATTCTTTTTTAAAAATACATTTTTAAGGTGCTAAATGAGCTTCTTTACATTCAAGGATATAGGAGACTTCATTTTAAATCTTCTACTCTTATATTATTACTTACAAGGGAACCACTTTTGGTATTGCTCGCACCTAGCATCGAGACCTGGTGCGTTTTGTAGCCCTATACATAAAAGTTAAAAAACCGAAAAAATTTCTCAGTTAAAATAATATTTTATATACTTTTTTATATTTTTCATTTTTTATTATTACATATTTATTTGTTTATTTCACGCCAAAAGTGAGTTAAGTCAAATATGGCGCTACAATTTTTCCGCCCGCTTTATCCAAAGAGAAAATGTACAGAACATATTACTAGAATTATATCAGATTGCGATTTTTTTTTATAAGTGATAGCATAAGAAAGAAATATTAGGTTTTTATTTTTTTTATGCAGACGATAAATATATAAGCAATATATATAATTCTATAAAAGCTTCGAAGATCATTGAAAACTATTTTTTAGTGAAATACAAATTAAGCAAACTAATTTCTTTTGAAATCGAATGAAATAAAGTTTCGAATGTTTAAAATAAAATGTTGCTGTATTAAATGGTCCTTCGGTAAAAGTAATCATAAAGTAAATTAATATTTTTACACAATTTAGAAAAATTACTGTGGCAAAATAGGTCGGACATTGCAATTTCTAGCTATTACAAATTCAGCTATGACATTTGGCTACTGTTACCGAAAAACTCTATTTTGAAAATAAACGCCAACTGTTTCCCAGCCAAAAATATGAATATAAAGTTGCAAATTTTTAAAATCAAATTCGTGGGTTTTTGAAGGAATTTTCGAACTTTTTTCAATATTTTATACTTATTATTAACTAATTTTTATTTTTAAATGCTTTTCTAAAAAAAAATTCAATGTTAATAGTCCGATAAGTGGTCTCGAAAATTGCATTTTCACAAAATTATGCTGCTGTGTAATCAAGAAATATTATTTTAACAGAAAAATTTTATCGATTCTCAAACTTCATAATATAGGGCTTTAAAATGCACCAGGTCTCAATGCTAGGTGCGAGCAACACCAAAAGTGGTTCCCTTGTTAGATATATGATGCAGCTTCAATTATGTTTATACTTGTCTGTGATCACTGAATTACAAACTTTCCAATTTCTTGGTTTCTGAGATGAAAATTGAATAGTTTATTGTTGTTATTATTATTATTATTATTATTATTATTATTATTCATGTGGCAAATCTTAACAGAAAAATACTGACATAAAATAATCTATTTATTTCTGGCATAAAACAATCTGTATTTATTTTTGAAAAATTTAAATATAAAATTCTGTTTCTAATAAAAATACCTTAAAAAAGATAAATAAATTCATTTCGTTTTCTTTAAAAAACAGAAAATAAATACTAAGAAATAAATAAGATTTTTTGTCTGACTTTCTGACACCTGAATAAAAATAGCTTAAAATTTCACGTATATAGGAATGAAGATAATGTTATAAATACATAAGAAATTTCGAGCAGATTATGAAGAGGAGAGAAAAAAAATTGTGAGCGCCCATATAAGATTTACAAATAAACTTTATAGGAAAGCAAGAAATTTGCAAAAGAATAAATAAAAATAAATGATTGAATAATAAATAAAAATAATATTACGAATAGTAAAACATAATTTATCAGTTTACTTACTTATAATGAAAAAAATCCAACTGATAAATTCACCGCAGAGAGCTTTGTCCAGAGCTATGGAAACCTCTCTTCCCACACCTGTTGCTAAAATTGTACATCTGAAAGCTAAAGACATCGAACTGATTTCGCACCTCCGACTGTCAGGTAGAAAACGGGTTGCTAGATCAAACAATCAAAACACTTTACTTTAATTCTTCCTTGGCGATGGCATAATTAATTTGGCGAGGCTATAGTCTGGCGAAAAGATCTTCGAGTACTTTTAAGGATTTTTTTCACTTTTCTGTTTTGCTTTTGTTTTATAGGGTGCAAAGATAAGATTGCTTTGATAATAGGTTATTTTTAATCTTATAAACAGGCATGATAGATTTCCTCCTAAAGGAGGGAATCCAGCTTTTTAAAGCAATTTAGGACATTCTCTGAATAGATGCAGAAATGCAAAGAAAATATTGGAAGCATATACAGGGTGCGGCAGGTATTTGAGAACACATATTATAGGTGAAATATACCCCTGTACATCATGGTTACCAATTCTTTTCTGTTAAATGTAAGCATGTCAGAATCTAGACTAACTGAGGAAATGAAGAGGTATGCTGTCATTGTCTCATTAGCTGAAGAACACTCCGATTTGGAGACTGCTGCATTCTTGAAACTCGTCCGGTTTTTCGTCTTTAAAGTAAAGAGTGAACTGAAGGATGCCAGGTTTGATGTAACCGTTTCATACAGTGAATGACATTATTGGTGATATGACATTATCAAGACGTCAGAATTCGTCATTCGTGCCGATGAAAGTCCTAGGAAGTCGATGAGAGCACTCGCTAGGGAGCTGCAAGTTGATGAGGCCACCATCTGATACGCTATTCGTGAGGACGTTCGTTAGAAGTCGTACGTGATGAGGGGAGAACAGTTCTTGTCCGAGAGAACCAGGGATAACCGCCTGACCAAAGCCAAACACCTCCTTAACCCTTTCAGGGGCAAGGTACTTGTATTCGTAAAATGATGAAATAATTGAATGACACCAATATTAACTAGAAAATTTATTTGTAAACAAGTAAAAGTATATTTTCGCGTACTTAATAAAAGTGAAATTTTCTTTTAAAAAAATCATGTGACAATGTGGCAGTTAGGCATTAAAATCATCGCCCTTCAAGGGGTTAAAAATCTGAAACAGGAAGAGGAGCCAGGAATGCTGTTGTTTCCCTCAGATGAGAAAAACTTTCTCCTGGTCCAGGAAGTGAACCTCAAAAAGATCGGTTGCTGTATAAAATCCCCGAAGAGGTTCCAAGCGTCATACACAGAATATTTCCATCCTCACTGATGAATCTGGGGGCCGTGATCAGCGAAGACGACCTGATGCCTCCTTCCACATGTCTTTCTTTAAAGTGCCAGAGTGAACATCGTTGTTTATACCGGGTTGTTAAAGCTTTGGATTACTTCTATTACACGTGGGAGGCCGTACGTTTTTCAACAAGACTCTGCACCATGCCATACAGCCCATAAAACCCAATAATGGATGGCCAAAAACTTTCATGAACATGTCATATTCAACTTGTTGCCAGCTACCCAGATATTAATCCGAAGGGGTATTGCGTGTGTGACGTGGTTAAGAAGGACTGCAATAGGCATACACACAACATTGTTGCGGAGCTCAGGGCAGCCCTTTGTACATTCAATAGCAAATGATGCTAACACACATCTAATTATTGCCTGCAGTTGGTTTCGACAGCATGTGGAGGCTTTTATTACAGCTGGTTTATAATGCCATTCATTGTGTATGTGGTCACTTGTACGGAACATTACAAATGTAAAAAAGCTCCACCTGTAGTGTCTATTTAAGTTTAAAATCATGCGTTATTTTGTTCTGAAATACCTGCCGCACCCTGTGAGGAGGGAGGGGGGGGGGTCTGGAAAATTTAATGATCGGACATTTTGTTTACCCAAATCCTTGGAGTTTTGTTTCTGAATTGCTGAGCGAAAGAGTCATCAAATCGAAAGTGAGCTTATATTATATAAGCATCTGAAAGTCATGCAAATGAAGTTGTTTTTAAAGTCTTACCAGAGGGAATTTTTTTTTAGACTTTACAAGGAAAAGGAAATTTCCGTAAGATTCTTTTTTACAATAGAATATTTTATCCTGTTTATGCAACACTTTTAGAACATAATTTCAGTGATTCATTTTTTGGATATGTATTCCTGAAGCAGAGATCAATTTGACATGCACATATTTAGCAAATGTTAAGGGGCTACTTCACTCACGCGAAGAATTTCGCACGCTAATCTTAATCCTATGGCAAAGTTCTTTTTAAACTGAATAGCTGAGGTTGATCCACAAGGGGCGTTTTTAATTTTTTAGATTGTGGTTGCAGTTTTTTTTTTATACTTTAAGGTGATCTCATTCATAAAACTGCACACACATAATCAAAAAAGTAAAAAAGGGCCTTTGTAGTGATCGACTTCAGCTATTCAATGCAATAAAAAATATTTTAAAATATTGAAATGCAAACGAGATATTTTAAAAGAATTCTCTTACAGAATTAACATTAGCATTCGAGTGTATACGCGTGAGAGAAGTAGCCCTTTAAACATATGGGCGTGGAATGCATTCATATTTTTTAAATATCTCATACGGAAATTAATAATTTTAACTTCTTTTTTTCTTTGTACTTTCCTTAAAGAATATATTTTTCCTTTTTTAGTTGCCAAAACATTTCAAAAATGTATACTTAATTTTATTTGTTGTGTTAAAACCTTACTGACATCTCATCAGCTTATCAAAGAATTTAACATATAAAGTATTAAATTAAGCATATATTTCAGAACTATTTTAGCAACTAAAACAGTGAAAATCCTCATATAAAAAAATGACACAGAAAAAAAGAAGATAAAAATATTAATTTCTTAATGAGGTATTTAAACTAGTCGGATGTGACAATCCCAAATCTTCCTTCTATCTCATGCACTTCAAAATTCGCTATCACAGTGCCAAAATTAAATGACAATATATGCCCACCATGAGGATCCTAAAAGTATAGATTCGTTGAATAGTGTGCATTTAAAAAGGAGATATAAACATTGCATTATTCAAACAAATCATTTTATTTCGGCACTCATCCTCTTAGATGTCTGCAACCGAAATTCCCAACACAAAGAACAAAAAAGTGACACCTGTTGGGCATTATGCTAAATGGCATTATGCAAAGCTAAGCTTGGACATTATGCAAAGTTAATAAGGATCTCTTTATGTGAAAATGCAATAGAATATGAAGTTGGATTAAATTCCGTGCATTAGTTTTTGAGATACAATTATCACGAAATTCGTGAAAAATGCAGCATAGCAGCGCCACCTTTTACATGATTTCCACAAAAACCTAATCACCACCAATTTATGTGAAAGTTTAACAGAATAAGATGTTTGATAAAATTCCTTGCATTATTTCTTGAGATACGACTATCGCTAAAATCGTGCAAATTCTGAAAAATGTAGCATAGCAGCGCCACCTGTTCGGTGATTTACACCAAAACCTTATCAGCAAGAACTCATGTCAACATCTAACTGAATCTGAAGTTTAGTGAAAATCCGTGCATTAGTTCTTGAGATGGACCAATTGCGAAAATCATGAAGCATGCAGCATAGCAGCGCCACCTGTTGGGCGATTTACACCTAAAACTAAGCAGCACCAATTTATATCAAGTGTAACCGATTCTAAAATTTTATTAAATTCCCTGCATTAGTTCTTGTGGAAGAGCGCCTACGAAATTTGTGTCACATACAGACAGACAGATATTTTCTAAAACAGCCAAATCGTGTTCAGAACCTTCTAAAACGCATAAATCAAACGAAAACCGGAAATCTAATTTTTTCACGAATCCAATACTTTCTTCTTGTACAGATAGAAGAAAGCAAAAAAATACGAATGCATTCTACGCCCACAGGTTTAACATTAGCAAACATTCATCATTAGCAATGAGGGGAATTTGAAATCTCACTGACCAGCACCCTTAAGAGTGTGAACTATAGACGTTGAAATAAACAAAAATCAACCAAAAATTTTAATTTGTATTTCCATGTTAAATTTTGTGTTAAAATTAAAAAATATATCAATATGTTACCTTGTACTTGGCAAAAAGTGAGTTTCCACATTTCTTAAAGGACCTCTTTAAATAATGAAAATAACACATCTTAACGTACTACTTCAAAACACATATTTCGTAGTCCATTATACATCTTTAAAATGCTCTCTGCCATTCAAGTTTTTGTTCAAAATTCATAACCCCTTGGGGACGAGCACACGTACACGTGTCTCATAAGGTGCCCAGAATCCTTGATTATTCCCACCAGTTATTATAATTTTTTTTTTTGTAAATCTTTCTTATTTAATCAGGGGCCCCCAATTAAATAAGATAAAAATTTCTGTTTTGAAAAACCGGTGATAAAAGATTAAAAATTCTGTAAAAGACATTCGTCGCGAAGGGGTTATTAACTCTCAGAAAAAATCTTGATATACAATGCAAACAAACCGTGTATTTATAGGAACACACGCCTCAGTTTAGTCATAAAATTCATTAACCTGTAAATTTTTAAGAAAGTTGTTTCGTACCAGTCTATTATTTAAAAAAAATAAATAAATAAGAGTTGGTCGAATTAAATAATGGATGCACAACTTTTTAATAAAGTTCTTTCAAGTAAAAAAAAAGGACGAAAAATCGTACACCAGCATAGATTATGAAACACTTTCCTAAATAACTGAATATTATTAAGAAATTTTATTTTTTTATACCATGCAATGAGACATCTAAATAAGCACTTTAAATAAAATGCACCGCAAATGATTTCTCCCCATAAAATACAATGTAATACAAATCTTTTATGTGTCTCTGTAAACAAACTATAAATGCTACACGCTTCATTTTCAACAACGAGCATTCTATAGTGATCATCATTAACTTATGAAAATTACATGTCAGTCCGCCTATATTTACGCGAGTTAGAGCATGGACAGACAGACAAACAAAATCCATAAACACTTTTGAGCTATGGTGGAAAATCTTTAAAAAATGTAAAATAGAGAGTCAATATTTTGAAAATAGGAACTATTGGAGCATTTATTTTTTTTAACTAATTAATAGCTTTAAATTGGAACTATTGGAGCATTTATTTTTTTTAAACTAATTAACAGCTTTAAATTGGAACTATCGGAGCATTTAATCTATATATATATTACGCTATCGAACTTGGCACAGAAATCGCGATTATTTGTTACTTGTTTAATGGCAACGCCTGAATGAAATGCATCTCTTTGGTTATTGTTTAAAAGTCCTTTTGCAGGATTTAGGCCGAGGTAAATTGGGTTTATTTACGTTTCTCGCTTTCGCTGCAATTATGGAACTTCAAAATATCATTAGAAATGCCCGTAAAAGATGTCGGCGAATACTTGAAAGTGAAGAAGAAGCCGAATTAAGAGGAGAAAATCAAAATAGATTGGATCGAGAACGCCGTCAAACACAGGTCCTAAGCGATCGCCAAAACAGGCTTAATAACCGTCGCATGCACGAACGCGTTTCTTCTGAAATCCAAATTACTGATTTGAACGTTCCAGAGCATAACTGTGGGACAATTTCTGCCAAGCACTGTCTCGGAAATGCGAATTAAACAGCAGCAAGAAGTTTACAAAATGTTGTCATGACGGTAAAGTAATTTTGTCTCCCTTAATGAGAAACTCCCGATTTGATAAAAAAAAAAAAATTTGTTGTGTCAAAATTCACTTGAAGCCAAAAACTATAGAGAGCATATCCGACAGTATAACGCCGGTTTATATTTTACCTCAATGTGGGCAGAAATCAATTTGCCTTCTGAAGCAGGGCCATATTGCTTCTGGATACACGGTCAGATATATCACAGGATTTCTTCTTTGTACACTAATGATAACAGGAATCCCGGCTATGGACAGCTATACATATTTGACTGCAGTGAAGGTACTAATTATCGAATGGAAACTAACAGAGGCTGTATAAGAAGTATTCTGGAAAAATCCATTTATCCATTAATGCATTTGCTGAATCATATTCACAAATGCATGAATTAGTGAATCAAAATTTAAGTATGAATGCTAAAATGATTTTTATGGAACATCCTGATTTAGACTTGCGTAGATACTTCCTGAACAGATGTTGCTGCGATATTTGTTAGAGACGATGGTGAGCATCTAGTTAATCGAGACATCTGCATCTATGCAGACAGACAGACAAACCGAATTCATAAACACTTTTCATATACGTTGGAAAGTGTTGACACTAAAAAGACCGTGAGGGATTATTGTAACCCCTATCCTATGAATATATTTCGGTTCGAACCAGAAATTTATTTGTAAAATAAGTTTAAAAGACACAAAGAAGAAAAATGTTAAATAAACATCTTAAACATATTTAAATAAAAATTCCGGTATAAAATATTTTTATAAAACTTGAGTGAAATTTCCGGTTGTTTTAGTGTTTTAATAGTGATTTTTGGAAAGTGTGAATGGTGATTTTAAAAACCTGCTATCTCTTTAAACCATATCCATTGGCAAGGTTCTGATATTTAATCTCGTCTTATCCTTCATTTCTACTCTCCAAAAGGAAGATGAACTAACAGCAATGACACACCTGTTGGATTTCATCTTCGGCATCTCTCAGGATTTGACGCTGCAAGGTGTAACAAGGTCATAATGGTGGGGGGTATCCTCAACCCTCACATCCAAGAATCAACAAATATAGGTCAAGAACCTCCGTGGGATGAAGCACTTTTGTCGTTTTGACATATTCAAAACAAGAAGCTTCTGGACGCAATGTTATTCAATGGGAGATTATTGAACATAATGAATTGCTTTCAACAGGTGACAGTTCATTAATGAATGCGATATTATGCATGGTGTAAAGAGGAAAGTTGCGCGGTTGTGTTATATTGACTTCTCTAGCAGAATTAGTTACTTTACAATAGGTGTTATGTTTCATATATAATTGCATCAACCATTTTCGTAAGCTGAATGGTTAATGTGATTATACAGGGTGTCCCTTTTTATCGTTGACGAATAGCTAATTCCTAAAACGTTAGTTTTAGTGGTATAGTTCCAGTTTCAAAAATCTTTCAAATGTCCATCTCCATTCTAACAAAAGCCATTTATGTTAAACAAGTTGTCTGATTTAAAAAAAGGGGGGGGGGAGTACAAAATTTAACTTTTATACGGCCTCCTGTAAGTTATATTTCTACTATTAGTTAAACTTATCTATACTCTAACAAATAAAACATTGAAAATTGCATTTTTCTACGACCAAAATTTGTGATATATCGAATTTTATATATTTTTGGCGTTTTCTGACACAAAGAATAAAAAAAAAATGCGTTTTTAGTGGCAGAAAAGTATCATAATTCGGTAAATATTTTGGTTGTCACAAAAATGGAATTTTTACTATTTTGCTTGTTAGAGCTTGGAGAAATTTTTCTAATGGACCCAGGGACGTATGAAAAATGAAAAATTATAACTATTTTTACATAAATTGATCTTCATACGATGAAGAACGACATGTAAAACTTAATTGAAATTGGAACTACCCCTCTAAAACTAAAGGTTTAGGAATTGGCTATTGATATCAAGGTATACCCTGTATATACTAGCGAAGCTTCGTTCGCTTCTCTGGTCGATTTATCCTAAACTAAAGTACTACACTCGTGCGGTCTATTCTTGCTAGGATCTCGAACCAAATGAACATTGAATTATCGTGAATTTTTATTTCCATCGAGCTAAATTCAAATCTAGAGCATTGTTGTTCCGTTGCTACAGGAACCAGTTCAGTGTTCTTCCAATTCGAATTTAATCAAAGCAGTAGCAAAATTTACCGGGGTGTTCATTCCGTTTTTTTAAAGTTTGTAAATATATATATATATATATATCGGCACAGAAAGCTAAACAGAAAATTTAAAAATTGCTTAAAAAAATTCCCGAAAAATTCGAAATCGATGTAAAAATTCCGAATAAGCTTTATTTTAAAGAGAATAAAATTTACTGAATTAAGCTAAAGGATTCAAACTGGATTTCTTTTATGAATGTCTAAAATTCGCCGCAGAACGCAAAAAATCGCTAAAAATTCAAAAATAGCAGGGGACAAATTTACAACATTGGATTATAATATTGAAACCAGATTCCTTTCTCGACTGTGAAAAAATCACTGCAAAATGCCAAAAACGCTAAAAATTGCGAAAAATTTAAAAATCATTCTACGAATTCGGAATAAATTTTAGTGAGAAGAGGTAAAAATTTACTGCATTGGGCTAAATGATTAAAACTAGATACCTTTTACTAATGTACAAAAGGCGCCGGCAAAACGCAAAAAAAGTTAAAACGGAATAAACAAAAAAAAAATCCGATATAGTCTTCCCGTTTAAACGAATATTGACGATTCCAGAAATAATATTCGATTAAGCGGGTTATTTGATTAAACGGGGAATCATAACTGCAATATTCAATGCGCAATAAAAAGGCAAAATAACCATCTACGGTATATTTAATTAACAGCATAATAATTCTTTAACAGAATAACATAAAATAAAATAAATACAAATGCTAATATAAAGTAAATACGCATTAATTTAAACTCAGTAACATTTATAGTGTTTACATCACACCTAATGCAGCTCGTTTGAATTTGGTCAAAACTTTGCGACTTCTAATTTACGTTACTTATACTGCCTTTAAAAAAATCGTTGAAAGTGGTTTGTTTAAGTGGAATTTTAAAGGAATAAATATCGAGTTATTTTTCGAATGAGTGCAAAATATTACAACTACCATCTGGAGTGACGGCGCATTGCCATTAAAGCCTGGTTAACAGCAAGAAGTGATGGTGAGGCGATCAAGGTGGGAAATAATTTGACCTGTCCATTATACACCTGCTGGCCGAAATTATTGCAGGAAGAACTGAAAATTTGTTTTAAGCCTAAAGGAACCGAAAATGGCAAAGGGAGGAAGGAAGTTTCAGCCGAAACGTGCTTTGCGCGCCTATTTTCAAACATCGGTCACACAGTTGTTATTCGATTAAGCGAGGACGCTCGTAAAAGGTACTTGATTTAAGCGGGGAAAAGTAACATAGAACCAATGGGAATAAATTCGGTTCCGCAGGATTCTATTCGAATAAGCGGGGTATTCGATTATCCGTGAGTGTGACCCGATTAAGTGGGGAGGACTGTAAAACACTGGCTTGGGAGCTCATAACTTCAGGTAATTTCCTCCCAAATCTTGTAGTTCAGTGCGCGCAGCGTTCTCTTCAGAACACAACATATAAAAGCACACACAGGCACAAACACAAATATCTGTCATTGTACGTGTTCATTATGTTTGAAATAAGGTAACACCATTAAAATACGCTGCAATCTATTATTCCCCATCGACTAAATAATGTAACGGGATTCTTTTAAGTGGCCCTGTGAAAGAACTATAAACGCTACACTCCATTCTCAAAATCAAACATACCATAGTAAATGTTAATAACATATATCATTTACATGGCAATTCGAGTATATTTACGAGATTAGAGCATGGGGTAAACGGCATACAGACAAACCACAGTCATAAACACTTTTCAACTATGTTGGAAAGTGTTTAAAAAGTATCAAATCGGACCATTTGTTCAAACGTTATGCGTGGACACACATAGAAAAACAAAAAATACAAACGAACTGTATAACCTCCTTAATTGGTCGGTTAAAATAAATAAATAAAAAGGAGTTAAAACCTGTGTTGCACACAACTTAAAAGTTCTTAGAATTTGTTTTGTATTTAATTATTTTAAATTACTTGGGAAGAATAAATTTTACTTTTTTCCAGATTCATCTGAGATGAATAAAATTTAATTAATTAATTTTCAAAATCCAGGGAGAGGTAATGGCTCTATAACTTTTGCCGGAACCCAAGTTTCTTGATACTTCTTATCAAATAACGTAAGGCTTTTCTAATTACTGTTTCTACGGCATTACTGCTAATAATAATGAAAATAATACTACCATTATTAACAGTGATAGAAATATTAATACTAGTAAGGTAATAGAACCTTTAACTTTAATTATATAGCTGTAGCCTGAAAGAAGAAAAAATTGAAAATGTCAGACCATCAGAACAAGAATTGACAGCCAAAAATAATAACAACAAATTGCTTTAAGCATTTGCTTTTCATATTCCATTTTTGATGCATTATGACAAGAGATCAGTCATGGTGCCTAGTTTTTAGCATTGTAAATAATAACTGGCTGTCACTCAAAAAACGGGCACAACTGTAGGGTACGAATTAGATAACATTGTAGTAATGGGCTTATGAGTGAGAAGATCTTCGATACGAAAAGGATTCTGTTAACAGAGATTTTTTTTCTGGTGTTATTTTTATATTTATTTTCTTGAGAATGGTTCAAGAAAAGGATTAGACATATTTCATCACAAAAATTGTTATTTATCCTGGTTGGTAATTTTCAGAACATAAACAAGCTATTGAATATTGTGAAAAAAAACTGCCCAACCCTCTTGCCCTGTTTTACTCTATGCTGGATACTGCTGCTTTTATTTTTTTTTATTACTTTTTTTTATTAGATGTATTATTTTGGGTAGAAACAGCAAGTTTAGAGGCAAACAAGTAGTATAAAATCATATCATTTCTTGTATGGTAAAAATACAACAATGAAAAATGAATTCATAACAAAATTATTACATTTACACATTTTTATTAAAATAGCATTTACATAGTTTTATAATGATTTAAGATACCCAATGATTTCGTTTTAAAAATTTCTCTACAGCTGTATATTTAACGTTATCACATGGCCTGTAAATGGAATTCATCTTTTGTTTTTCAATATGTTATTACTGCACCATTGTCTATAAATCAACATTGGAAATTTTATTTGAACACACTTGTGGTCATTTCAGTCTGCCAGGGCCGAAACTAAGGGGGGGGGGGGGGGCAGAGGGGGAACGTGCCCCAGGCGCCAGAACGAAGGGGCGCCAAATGAAGAATTATAACTTTGGAATGGATCATTTTCTTCTGATGGACTGATGGCTTCCATTATTATGAAACAGACATTATAAATGAAGTGTTAGGTGAAGATGAAAGAGCAGCCGTAAAAAGTTAGAACTCTGATTTTCTGGTCAGAATGGGAAAAAAATGGCCATAAATTTTTTTCGGCTGCTCTTTCATCTTCACCTAACACTTCATTAAAAAAAAAAATTATGGCCATTTTTTTTTTCCATTCTGACCAGAAAATCAGAGTTCTAACTTTTTACGGCTGGTCTTTCATCTTCACCTAACACTTCATTTATAATGGCTGTTTCATAATAATGGAAGCCATCAGTCCATCAGACGAAAATAACTCGGTTAAAGCGGAAACTCGGTTAAGTGGGACTCAGATAATCGGGACTCTACAGTATATTTCATTTTAAAAATGATCTTTATGCTATATTTGTTGGTTTTTAGAGGGGGGGGGGTCATGACCCCGTGACCTCCCCCTTGGATCCACCATTGTAGATTACGTAGCTCAGTAGAACATATTTCATGATTACATATTTTAAATTTTAAAATAAGTCGGCTATTAGAAAATTAGTAAAATTCTCTTTGTAAATATACTTTGCGGAAGAGGAGGCGCCAAAATCCATGTTTGGCCCGGGTGCAAAAAAGGCTAGTTTCGGCCCTGCAGTCTGCCACTATAACATTCAGAAACCCATAATCTTGATTTTTCAGGCTCAATTTTTGCTAATTTTTAAACCTCATAGATAAAAAATATATATATTATTTGAATTGGCCAGTATTCTTTCTAAATGCTAATGGAATGTAAGCAGTAATGAACAAGAATGAAAAATCATGTGTACGGCATATATTATGAAAAAACATTCCTACACATTCAGAATGCTATAACAAAACTTCACAGTTTACTAAGGTGGATGATGATGTCTAAATGAACAATTTGGAAAACCAATAATGAATTTGAAAAACCCATTTCTTCTATTCCCATGAATAGTCGGGAAAATATAAAACTAGAGAGCAGGAGAATTCTGCTTTTTCAGAATTTAGTGTCGCCCCCGACATTTCCATTACTTCATTTTCTTCTAGTGGACTGGTGGCTTCTATTATTATGAAACAGCCATTATAAATGATGCGTTAGGTGAAGATGAAAGAGCAGTCGTAAAAAGTTAGAATTCTGATTTTCTGGTCAGAATGGGAAAAAAAAAAAATGGTCATAATTTTTTCGCTGATTATGTTTTGTGGTAAATCGCGTGACAGGCAGCACAGCAAAGCTACATTTTTCAAGATTTCCGCAATAGATCTATCTCAAAAACTAATACACGCATTTTCATCAAACTTCAAAATCAGTTAGACGTAGACATAAGTTGTTGTTGAATAGTGTAAATCACTCAACAGGTGTTGCTGCTATGCTGCATTTTGCAGGATTTACACGGTTTTAGCGATAGTCCTATCACAAGAACTAATGCACGGATTTTCATATCTTTAGAATTCTCAAGATCGGCAAAGACTGCCATTTACTTTCAGCACTGTGATAGCGATTTTTGAAGTATCAACATGTATGAGATAGAAGAAAGTTTTGAGATTTGCATATCCGACTAGTTTATTTTATGTTGTGGTATATATTGCTAGGATTTTGTGTTTTTTCATCATTCAGTATTACAAATGAATTAAAAATATGAGTATTTATTAAATGTTGTACATTAAAAAAAAAAAAAGAAAAGAAAAGGAAAAAAAAAAAGCTTCGAAAGTAAGCAGATACCTTAAATCTCCAAAATCTATTGGTTTCTGAGTTTTTTAAAATCTATTGGCTTCTGAGTTTTTTAAAATCTATTGGTTTCTGAGTTTTTTAAAGATAAAGGAACGCTTTCAAAGTCGTGAGTAACTCCGAAAAGGTTATTGTACATTTTCGTTCGTGCTTATTTTATATTTTCCTAGAATAGAAAAACGTCTTTTTTTATAGTAGTAAATAGTAGTAATGTAAATTATTTTTTATATGTCAATCTGTGCTTAAAATATTTGCTTTTTTGCTAGCAGGATTAAGGAGCTTATCTTACCATTAATTTTTCCCTAGTCAACAATAGAACGCCTGTTTGATTGTTTTTAATAATAAGCTAAAACAAATTAATTTGCCACTCTAAAATCTACTGTAAAATTACATAAATGATTCATTACTTAAAAGATGATTAAACAATTAAAAATATGTTAAAAATTGAGTACTTTCGGCTAATATGAACTCTACTTCTCCATATCTCACTTGGACAAGTAGCATTCGTAACAACTGTTTAAGTTTTAAATCCTGATAAGGGCTCAGTATTAGCCGAAAGTACTCGATGTTCAACATATTTTTAATTGTTTAATCGTCTTTTAAGTAATGAAAAAATTATGTAATTTTATATTATATTATTAAGAGGAATTTTAGAATCATCTAGTTTATTTTATCAATCTACTAACCACTCTTTATTATATCGTCTGTGTTAGAAAAAATACAAAAAATTAATATTTAATAGTATATGTATGTAAACTATTTCCATTTAGTACCTATCAAAAGTATATTTTTATCCATTAAAACTGCGTCATTTTTAAAAATAAATATTATCTCTTGGTTAGTGTTTGTTGAGCCAATAACAAACAACTTAAAATTAACCTTTTGTGTAACTAAGAAACAAATAAATGCGCTTTTTAAAACTTTCTAGGTTAATTTCACAACTATACACAAATGGTTCAACTCCCGGTTATTTGGAACATAGTTTTCCAGAGATTTTTTTCGTTGATGGATAATGATGCGTGAAGACATAGAAAAAGAAAAAAGTTTTCAAAGGAGGTGCGATTTAAAGGTTTAGAAGAAATTGAGTTTGATTCACAAAAATAACTAGTCGGATGTATCAATCCCAAAACTTTCTTCTATCTCATACATATTAATACTTCAAAATCCGCTATCACACTGCCAAAATTAAATGGCAATCTATGCATCTCATGAGGATTCTAACGATATGAAATTCCGTGCGTTAGTTCTTGAGATATGACTATCGCTGAAATCGTCTAAATTCAGAAAAATGCTGCCTAGCAGCGCCACCTATTGGGTAATTTATGCCAAATGATAATCAGCAACAATTTATGACAACGTCTGACTGAATCTGAAGTTTGGAGAAAATCCGTACATTAGTTTTTGAGATAGAGCAATAACGAAAATCGTGAAAATTCCTGCATAGCAGCGCCACCTATTGGGTGATTAACACCAAAACCTAATTAACAACAACTTGTGTCAACATACAACTAAATCTGAAGTTAGATGAAAATTCGTCCATTAGTTCTATTGATAGAGCTATTGAGGCAATCGTGAAAAAGGCAGCAGAGAAGCGCCACCTGTTGGGCGATTTACACCAACATATAATCAGTAGCAAGTCATATCAAGGACTAACTGAATCTGAAGTTTGATGAAAATCCGTGCGTTAGTTCTTAAGATAGAGCTATTGGGGAAATCGTGTAAATCCTGCAAAATTCATCATAACAGCGCCATCTGTTGGGCGATTTACACCAAAACGTAATCATCATCAATTCATATCAAGGATTAACTAAATCTGAAGTTTGATCGAAATCCGTGCATTAGTTCTTGAGATAGAGCTATTGCGAAAATCGTAAAAAATGCAGCATAGCAGCGCCACCTGTTGAGCGATTTACACCGAAAACTAATCAGCATCAATTTGTATTAGGGACTAACTGAATATCAATTTTTATTAAATTCCGTGCATTAGTTTTTGAGATAGAGCGCCCACAAAATTTGTGTCACATACACACAGACAGACAGACAGACTCACAGAGTCACAGACAGACATTTTGTAAAAACATGTTTTTTGGAATCTCTGACCCCTAAAATGTGTAAATCCGTCGAAAACCGGAATTCGAAAATTTTCATGAATCCAATACTTTCTTCTTGTAAAGATAGAAGAAAGTAAAAAAGGGATGGTTCTGCAAAAATAATTTAAAACTTCAATAACATATAACAATTTCATGGCAATTCGAGAATATTTACGAGAGTTAGAGCAGGGCAAACAGACGGCAGACACACAAAACAAATTCATAAACTCTTTTCAACTATGTCGGAAAGTGTTAAAAAAGAGAGTAAAAAAATCTATATATTTAAAACACGTGACTGTTTTTTTCGTCATCTCACCTGGACTTAATAATAAATAATAATAAAAGATACTGCTGGAAGTGTATCATGTAACTTACATAAATAACCTTGATACCACTTCAGCAGGTTATTATTTTATTTTATTGTCATAAAAAAATACTATTATTTATATATTTTGATTATTATTATTATTTTATAAAATGCATATATATATTTAGAGTGTGTCTTACATATAGGTATTTTGATTATTATTATTATTATTTAATATAAATATACTCATATATGTATTTATGCTATAAGGTCTTATTAAGGACCACACAGTGAGTCCTATCTGTAGAGGGGATCTTTTCAGCGAGTCACGGAGTCTGCAAGCCTGACAATAGCTTGACATAAAATGCCAAGTCGTATTTATGACGGGATACTACTTTATTTATGATACCTAATAAAACAGACCACACAGGCGAGACCCAGAGTCCAGAAACCAAGATCGCTGAAGCTCAAGGGGCGGAGTATGGTATACCCCGGAAAAAGTGCAATACCGAATCAGAGGTTTGCAGGTCGAAGGAAGAAATGGGGGTCAGCAAGGCTGACCGATCATTCGACGAAGGGGGCGGAGGACCCTCCTCCATATTGTCATCACGAGGTGATGTCGTAACTGGAGGAAGAAGTTACAATCACATCGATGCCAGTTGCAAAGCTATGAAGTCCTAAAATAATATATGGATGCAAGCTCCTAAACCATGAAGTCTTAAATATATCGATTCGAGTTCCAGAACCATGATGACTTAAAATAAAGAGATATCGATTCAAGTTCCTATACCATGAAGACTTAAAATATAGATGTCGGTTCAAGTCCTTAAACCAGGACGACTTAAGAGATCGATGAAAACTCCAAAACTATGCAGTCTTAAAAGAAGGAGTTCAGTTTGAGTTCCAGAACCATGATGACTTAAAATTAAGATTCCGATTCGAGTTCTTAAAATATGAAGTCTTAGAAATAAAGAGAGTGATGCGAGTTCCTGAACTATGATGTCTGAACAGAGATGAAGGCGAGCTCCCAGCATATGATGTTTTCCAGAGATGCGTTCCAGCACTCTCACCAGGGATGGTTTTTAAATGATTGAGTTTAGCTTCAATGTCCTAAGTGTTTTAAAAGAAATTCTACGTCGATGACGACTTATGCGGGCCGTGTTTTCCCGTTAAGTGATGGTCCTATGGTTAACTGTCCTCGGACTTTACTTCATCATTAAGTGTTTTAAATTAGTGAACGATACCGTGAGTGTAAAACAAAGATCACTCAATGTGCCAAGGATTCAAGTGTGACCTTAACCACAAGTGATCCCTCTCTACAGAAGGTGTGTTTTCTTTAACTTTTTTGTATCCCCATTGTTTTAATAATTTATGTTGTATTAGGGAGGTACAATTTATGGTACTCAAGCAATTAAGTATTAATGGTAATGTTAATTTAAAAGGTAAATTTAATGTAATTACTAACTCAATTTCGTTCTTTGGAACGCTGGTGTCTTATGACACAATTCTATTTTATTTATTTTATTATTTTGTAAATATGTACATTAACTGTAAATAAACCCTTTGTTTATTGTTAACTTTTGGCTATGTTTTAATACAACATGAGTCCATTGTTTTACTTTAATGTAAGTTTTATTTCAGATGACAGTCTGCTTTATGATGCTATTTATGCGTAGTTTAGATAGGTTTTATTTAGATACAACTGCGCAGTCTATACGCTATTTCTTCACTAAAATTACACAACGCAGCTTGGGGCGTTTTGGAGATGTGTTTCCTCCCGCCTCAATTTAAGATAATTAAGGGTAGTTTAATTATCAGGAATAGCCAGGACCAGTATTATATAATTACGATCACAAATGTTTGTCTATAAATTGTAATGTTTAAATACCCACTATAATAATTCATGTATTTCAGGTTCAGTAATTGAGGAGTAGTTAACCTCTCTTACTCTTTCGGGTAATTACCCCCATTACCCAATTATTATTTTCCCCACTTTCAAGGTATGTTTGGGTAGTTAAGTTGGTTCCGGTAAATGGACCTGGATCTCCCCAACAGATACTTACACACAATTTCTCAAAAAAAATTAAGACATGTAATATATAAATATATATATATTGCCGAACGGTCAATTTATCATTTAGCTACTGTTGTAACTATTAAGAGAAAACAGCGCGGAAATCGTTTCAGTAGCTCCCGAAAAATCGGTATATCGATGTAAGCTCTTTTATATGTGATTTCAAAACTGTTGTCGCGCCCTTGGCTTTCAGAAGTTTATTTATTTATTTTATGCAATCAAGAATGCAAAAGTCATATTACAGACGAAAGAAATAAAATAAAATTAAATGGTAAAAAGTGTGCTATATAGCTGCTGCAATGTAACCCTTATACTACCCTAAAAATATGCCGTGCATACCACCTCTGAAGTTATTAAATTTTTCAGATTATAAGGAAAATAGGAAACTGAATCCGTGTTTACCTGTTAACCTCTTTTTCAGGTCGGCACATAATTAGAATCGTAACGACTTCACTTGTTAAACATATTCTACCACCATAAAAGTAACATTTTTTTAGCTGTCTTTAAATAAATGTAATCTGGGGAAATTACTTTACAGGTATCTACAACATTGGAAAATGTTTTTATGCTGTAGTGGTTGTTAGAGTGAATGTCATTCCAATTTAAAAAGACCATACACCTTTGCTAAATACAGTAGGCCAAAGAAAAAATAAGTGTAAAAGAAACAAGAACGAAAAATCATGCGTCCAGCATAGATTATGTAACACTTTCAAACACATTCAGAATAGAGTAACAAAACTTCGCAGTTTATAAAAGCGAAACATAATGTCTAAATAAATAATTTGAAAAACTCATAACGCATTTGAAAACCTAATTTCTGCTATCTCAATTAATATTCGGAAAAATATTCTTTTGTTTTGTTTTGTTTTGTTTTTGTCTTTTTTGTGCAGTTCTGTATATGGTCTATAGATTACAGGACTATATAGGACTATTGTATGCATACAAATATGCATACAATAACGATGCATAGATGGACGGTAAGGAAAATTAAACTCGCAAGTTTAACTTTGTTCTTCAGTTAAATAAAATATTGTTAAATATCTTCGCTGCTTAGCATTTTTTCTTTATTTTAAATCATTAATGCATTCTTCTATAAGTTTAAAATTTTATTTTGTTAAGTTTAATTTCACTAGATTTTTATTCCTGAAAGTTAAAATTATGCGAGAATGCCTCATATGTATGTATACCATATAGTATGCTAACAGTTAGTTCAGTTAAACGAATAGTTTAAATTTTCCATTCAGCAATTTCCGTGAATAAACGGAAATGTTTCAACTTTAATGGTTAATGTTCAACCGTTTTTACTTACCCATCATACGTAGTATAGTCTGGTAATAGTTTTAAAAATCGAAAAAAAAAAATGACGGATTTACACGTTTTAGACACTGGAGATTCCGAAAAACATATTTTTAGAAAAAAAAAATTGCCGTCCGTCTGTGTGTGTGTGTCTGTGTGTCTGTGTGTCTGTAAACGTGTGATCTCCCGAAAAAAATGAGATAGAGACTTGAAATTTGGTGTGTACTTGGTATGTAATAATTGGAAGAAGCCTATTGAATATCAGTAACCTCGATTATCCGGAACTAGTTTTTTCGGACTCTCAAGTTTTTCGTTCTGATAAAAGGCACATAAAAATTTTCGAAATTGTTTATTTTAAGGAGTGAATATAAAAGATAATAAAAAACATAAGTTTTGCATAAAGAATGAAGTCGATCGGATAATTAATTACCGAGAAATTTGTAATCATATTTTCCACACTCTTCGATTTTTCATGACCCTCTCATTCAAATTTCAATTCAAAGGTAATTGGAAATGAGACGCTTAATCTAACTCAGTAAACTGCTGGTTAATATTATTATCATTTTTGGAGCTATAAGGATGTTTCCTTTACGCAATTCGGCACTACTTGATTATCCCGTCGACCGAAAAAGTATCGCCAAACTATAAGAGATTAAATGCCAATAATGGCTTGTCGTAAATGCCACATTCACTTGACATTAAACGCGTTACACGTGTTTGTTCCGTCATCAAGTGAAATTTTAATTCGACGTTTTATTAGTATTTTTACTAATATTTTACTTATTTGTTCTTTCGTTATTTAAAATAAAAATTATACCAATTTGTATAATATGGCGATTTGTATAATTTGGGGAAATTGGTTGACGGCATAATCAGGTAGTACCCGCAATTCAGTAATAGAGCATTACTATGTATTGAAAATATTTAAATATACGTTTAAATTTCATTTTGGAATTGCAATGAATTTTATAAATAGTTTACACATGTTTTATTTTCATATTTTATATTATGTATATCCATGATGGGTAAGTATTGCGATGGCCTACAACGGCTAGTTTCACTTTAAACGAACATGTATTTGTGAACTTTTGTGCAGTCCTGTATATGATTTATAGAATTTATGCGCATCAAGTAATATTTTAAGAAATTAATTTCAGTTTAAGACGCATCCAAACGCGTTTTAAAAATTTAAAAATGCCCTTCCAGCAATTATTGTTCACGAGTTGGAACCCGTCGAAGTTCCACGAATTAAAATGTTTAGAATGGAACTGTTAGATCGAATTTATAATAAACTTACAAAAATAATTACAATAAAAAATTCATCTTGCATTGGTTGTCTAATTCTTAAAACAAATAATGTTTTTAACCTAAAATTACCAAAATATTATTTCCACAAACTTCTACTGCTTAAATTATTGAAAAATTAAACTGTATCAAAATACGTAATCAAGATGAGTAATTATGTTGAGGTTATCGATTGAGGTTCTTATGTTTGTTTTTACGGGATGAAAAATCAGTAAAAAGGATTTCGCTTTGTCACATCATAAAATTTTCCCCCATAACATCTAAACGGTACGTTATTTTCACATTCTCAAAATTTACATAAGCACCACTCAAATTCATAATTTAAAAGTATTTTAACAATAGACTATTAATGAATGTATTTCCAAACTTGAAGTCACGTTTTTCCGATACAACTTTCATGGGAACATTCGCACAAACTTTAAGTTCTAATCTCAGTACTCTCGAATATTTGCCATTCAGAAATTTCCCTTTAGTTGCCATAGTAATTGGCCATTTAGTATTGGTCAAATATTTAGTTTTATCAAAGAAAATGATCGTTTTGTTTTAAATATAACATCATTTGACATCATATTTAACATCATAACATTATACAACAACATATAACATCACTCACTGAATCATTTTGCCCAGCGTCTCAAACTCAGTATCAGCGTAATGTAAAAATATTGAAATATCTTCTTCAATCTTTTGATTTATGAAGAAGAACGCGTGTTTTTTTAATCGTTTTTTTTTTTTTTAATGGCTGACGTCTTTTTCTGTTCAAACATTAGACTAAAGTTACTTTTATTTGTAATGTGAAAATGGCATCAATAAGGATATAATCAATAAAAATAAATAAACCATGACTATTTTCCCTTTACTTTTAATAGAAATGGAGTACTTCAGTTGCCACAATTACAAAATTGGAACTAAAAACTATAAAAAAATTAATATCTCAAAAATAAATTGAGATAGAGCTTTCAAACAAATTGCATTTAAAAGTACATTTTTTCCCCTATACGACGGTGTAAAAATTGAAACTGTGCACAATGTTTAGAAGTTTAAAAATTTGCCGTAGCGAAAATTGCAAAACCGAAATTTCATTTTAAATTTCAAAGTGTTGCCATTCGCAGAATGACGCATGCGTTACGCACAGATAAGTTTGTCCTTTATAATATAGATAGATAGATAGATAGATAGATAGGTTTCAATAGTTCAATTTCTTCTGTAGCCAAATTCTTTTGTGTGCCCCTGTAAATAAAAAATAAATTCTATGCAAACCCCATTCTACAGTTTGCTCCGTGCAATACACTTCAGTATATATATGTAAATTTCAGCATGTTTAAAATAGTGTAATATTAAATTATACCGCAAACGATTTTCCCCCATAGACCATAATGTAACGGCATTCTTTCGAATGTATCTATAAATGAGCCGTAAATGCTAAACATTTCTTTTTCGATACCGAACATGCCATAGTGATAACATCTAGAGATTTCATGGCAATAAGACTATATGCGAGTTAGAGCTCGAAAGACAGACAGACGGACACATAAACAAATATAATCACACGCAAAGCGAATTCATAAACATTTTGAATTTTGTTGGAAAAAGTTAAAAACACATTTAAGCAATTCACTCTCATTCTCAGTAATGGTTACGAATTCTTTTGTGTAGCCCTGTATATGGACTTTAGAATTTATACACACCTCGTAGTGTGCAAAAATTTAATTAAACTTAAAACGCATACAATAAATGAAAATGTCATATCAATTTCATAGTGTTTTGGAACCGAATAACATCGTTAAAATTTGCCGCAAACGATTTTTTTCGTATCATAATATAAAGAAATATTTTCGAAATTCCCTGTACGTGTACTGTCAGTGTTAAATATAGCACATTCGATGTTAACCATCTTGTAGTGCACCTCAATAATGTGTATAAATTTCCTTATGTTTAAGATTGTTAACACTGTTAAAATACACCTCAAATCTTTTTCCCCCGTAGACCATAATGTAACAAAATATTTTTGAGTGCCCGCGTAAATGAACCATGAATGCTATACAGTTCATTTTGAAAACCAAACATGCACTGGCAAACCTCCATAAAGTAAATCAATTTCTTGTCAATCGGAGTATATTTATTCGAGTTAGAGCACGAACAGACAGACGGTAGACAAACAGTCAGACAAACCGAATTCACAAACACTTTTCAACTTTATTGAAAGTGTTAAAAATGGTAAAAATAGCCAAAAAAAAAAAAATCTTTTTTGTGCGCATTTAACGTTTATCTTGAAAATCACACCTAATTTCATGACTGCAATTCATGTCGCTCAAAAAAATTGCGGTAACAATGCATTAATTTAGCTTGTTGAATTGAAGTGAGTGGTGATTATTGAAAATTCACCGCTTTGATTTACGGTTGTTAGAAAGCTAAACAATGCAAACTAGTGAACTTGTTGAAAAAAATAACAATTTTCGCTTTGTTTCATTTTTAAAATATGGCAACAAAAAAGAAAAAAAAAAACAGACTCCGAAAGTAAAAGTGTCTCTCTATTCTAAAAAAAAGTAACTACCGCTGTCACCGCCGCCGGTTTTGAATTTTTTGTGACCGGAGGTCTTTCTTCGTTAATATTAAGAAAAATAATGCATACAAAAATATGAAAATCGGTAGTATTATACAGAAATGTTTGATAAACACACTGATGCAGACAGTTTTCAAATCGAAGAATTATTTTAAGAGATATTTAATGCTAAAGTTGGACAAAATCGTTCCAAGTTTTATAGGAGCAAAAACTATACATCGGAATTTAATAATTTTTAGATCATTTTATACGTTATAATTTCCCGGTGTGCAGAACTCATTTATTTTTTTTATTTGACTCTTTTTTCGAGGTTTTATTTATATTTTAAATTCAAATTTTCAGCATTTCGAGAGATATTTTTTACTTATTTTAGAAAATTGTACTAATTTAACCTGTTGCCAACTGTATAAACAACGGAAACAATAATGTTTGCTTCAAATTAAAAATTTATTTACACGTGACTGTTATAAATAGAAAAGATACTTTCAAATTAAAATTAAATAATTGCGTATAAAAAGCAGGAACTTATTGAAAATTACGTCATAAAAAGTATACACGTGAATTTTAAAAGAGAAAGGATATTGTAAAATAATAAATTCATTAACATGCGTTAGAAGTCTTAAATAGGAGAAGTTACGTCATATTTACGTCACGTTACAGTTATTACATAAAATGAACACAAAATAATATTGCAAAACAGTTTAAATTTAGAAATTGTGCTAGACATTTATTTGATATTTTGAGAGGATCTTTTCAACTATTTTTGTTAGGAAAGCGCAAATAATATTTCATTTCTAACAAAAGTATTTTCACGTGAATATTTAAAAGAGAAAGAATAGCTTGGTCAAAATTACGTCAGATTAAAAACGATTAATTTAAAATGTCTCATTTAAAAGAACTTTCTTTTCGCTTTGTTAAAAAATACCAGGAGACAAAGACCCTGCTTACTTAATTCCTTTTATATTAGCTTATTTTGAAATGTTCTTACACGTGTCTACGTCATCAAGTTATTTTGATTTCGACGTTTTATTTGTATTTTTATTAATGTTGTACTAATTTATTTGTTCTTTCGTTATTGAAAATAAAAATTATGTCAATTTGTATAATTTGGCGAAATTGGTCGGCTGGATAATCAAGCAGTATCGCAGTGGATTTGGCGTTAAAATTCCCCAATCAAAGAGAAATGAATAGAAATCCGTTTATAGGGAGATCGCCACTGTTTTTTTTTTAAATTATGATTCAATCTTTCGAAATCTTTTTAAAGCCGATCAAATTAGCGTGCATTTAGAGTCTGCGGTGTCTGGACGGGGGTTGGCGAGCGTAGCTCGTAGAGGGCCGAGCCCCCTAGTCCTAAAAAAAGAAACTTCAACCAAAATCGAAAAAATGCAAACGTACAATGTTAGCCATCGACCTCAGATATCCTATGAATATATATCTACCCTATATATCTACCCTTATATATATATAATCCTAATGAAACGATTTTATGAAACAACTGATTATGTTTCACAGCTATTTCTCCTAATGGAATGTTTGACGGTGAAATTAGCGCAAATTATCAGTATTGATCCGCGGATGTCGAAAGTAATATTGGAATTTTTAAATACGAATTAGTATCAGAGATATTAATTTTTTTTCTAATTTGAATGATATTTATGCAATGATGGCAACGAAATCACTCCATTTTTGTGAAAAATGGGGAAATTAAAGGATTATTAGATTTTTTTTCGTCATTTTTAAACCGAAATTCAAATCATCTTTTATTTCAATCGCAAGTGAAGACAATATTGAGATTAAATTATGTTTTTCAGGAAAATTTGAAAAAATAATTGATTAAATAATAATTTCTTATTTATTTTAATCATTTCAAAAGATATTTTTTCCATATTTTAGAAGAGGTTGTATTAAATTGTTGCTAATTGCAAAAACAGCACAAAGAAAAATATTTCCCTACGATGAAAAATTTATTTACACGTGAGTATTAAAAACCGAAAAAAAACTTTCAAATTAGAACTAAATTATTACGTGTTAAAAGCAGTAATATATTAAAAATTACGTCATAAAAATTGTATTTACAAGTGAGAATTAAAGAGAAAGAAAACTTTAAAATAATAAATACATTAAGGCTCTTGTCCCGGCGAAGGCACTCCGAGTTAATGCTAATCCTATGGGGAGGGATTTTTCTAATATCTCGTTTGCATTTCGACATTTTTAATTTTTTTTCTTTTCTTTTTCTTTGCATTGGATAGCCAAGATCCGTCTCCACATCGCATTGTTTTACTTTTCTCTTTTTTTCGATTTTGGTTGCGGATATTTTTTAGAATGACACTTTCATTTTCAGAACCGGTTTTGCAAGTGAAAGTAACTTTATAAAAAATATATGTGACCAAAATCGAAAAAGGAAAAAAAAAGGTGCGATGTAAATACGGACTTCGGCTATCCAATGCAAAAAGAAAAAAAAATTATGTCGAAATGCAAACGAAATATTAGATAAATCCCTCCCTATAGGATTAGCAATAGCTCGTGAGTGTCTTCGCCGACAGGGGCAGGAACCTTAATACAATAAATGCGTTAAAAGCAATAAATTGAAAAAATTAAGTCCTATTTAAAATGGCCAAATAATAATACTTCCAAACAATTTAAATTTTATATCTATACGAGACATTTACTTCATATTTCGAGGAGGATCTTTTTAATTATTATTGCCAATTCTAAGACACCGCAAATAATAATATTTCCTTTCTAAGAACAAAAGTATTTTCATGTGAATGTTTAAAAGAAAATTTTGGAGAAAATTAGGTTAGATTTAAAACTAGAAAACAGGAATTCTGCTTTTTTCAGAATTTAGTGTCGCCCCCGGCATTTCCATTACTTCATTTTCTTCTGATAGACTGGTGGTTTCTATTATTATGAAACAGCCATTATAAATGAAAAAAAAAATATATAGCCATTTTTTTTTCTTTCCATTCTACCAGAAAATCAGAGTTCTAACTTTTTACGACTGCTCTTTCATCTTCACCTAACGCTTCATTTATAATGGCTGTTTCATAATAATAGAAACCACCAGTCTATCAGAAGAAAATAACTCGGTTAAGCGGGACTCGGATAATCGGGACTCTACTGCAAAAAATATTTCAGTTTTAAGACTTAAAGCACACGCTTTTATTTTATGTAAAATGACGTCATTTGCATTAATATAGATTCTTAAAGTTAAATATAGTTTATAATAGTTCCATGTTTCATCATAAATCATTCATTTATATTTTTCTCAAAATAGCACGTATTTTATTTTTTTTTTTTTTTCAATTTTTATGAGAAAATGGCAACAAAAAGATATAATTGCTATTTTTCAACATTTTTTTCTTTACTTTCTACGGAAATGGAGAACTTGAGTTGCCAAAATGAAACAAATGTCGCTAAAAACTACAAAAAAAAAAAAAAAAAATAATATTTCAAAAACAAATGGAGATGCAATTTTCAAACAAATTGCATTAAAAAGTACTTTTTTTTCCCAATAATTTTTCCCCAGAATGACGTCATCCGCAACCGCTGAAGAATTCTTCATTTACGATAAAGTCTTAAACAACTTCTACAGTAAAGTACGCGTAGGACGTCACTATCCTTGAATAATACATAAATTTAAAAAAAAAAAGGTGTCTCATTCAAGAAACTCTACAAAAAAAATCGGCTATCTCATGATTCATATGCCCTCATTTGTTTGTAATATTAATATAGATACTTAAAATTAAATTTTGAAAAAAAAATCATTCATTTATATTTCTTCAAAATAGCACGTATTTTAATTAAATTTTTTAAAGTTGTTAAGGGAAAAAGACATCAAAAATGTATAATTACTATTTTCCAACTATTTTCCCCCTACTTTCTACAGAAATGGAGTACTTGAGTTGCCAAAATGAAACAAATGTCGCTAAAAACTACAAAAAAAATTAATATTTCAAAAACAAATGGAGATGCAATTTTCAAACAAATTGCATTAAAAAGTACTTTTTTTTCCCAATACGACAGTATAAACATCGAAAATGTGCGATGCTTAGAAGTTTAAAAAAATGTTGTAGCGTATTTAATCGCACAATGAAACATCGGCTTTTGTTTTACGGCTAGCGTACACAAGGCAACGTTATTTATCGGAGACAAAATAAGCTGGGAGAAAGAAATAGCATTCCGGGGGCTAATAACTGTATTGTATTATGTGAATCTTTTTATAACGTTGTTAAAAAATACCGGGAGGTAAAGATTCATTCATTTCATTTTAATTATTAACTTAATTCATTTTATTTTAGCTTATTTTCAAATAATTAACTGACCTTATTTAATCAAACACGAAAACAGCCTTTGGATGTCTTAACAGTAGCTGATTCGGCCTTAAAATTTCCAAATCAAAGGGAAATGAATGGAAACCCCTTTTCAGGGAGATTGCTGCTGCTTTTTTAATTATAATTCAATCTTCTATAATCCCTTTAAAGCCGATAATAAGTGTGTTTTTAGAATATTCTGTGTTTGAATGGGAGTTGGCGAGCGTAGCTCGCAGGTGGAAGAGAAACCTATCAAAGATATACGCTGACCTCCAAAAGTTAAGGCGCAGGGACTGGATGCTTTCGATTGCACACGTTTTGTCGAATTATTCTTGAACTTCTAGGATGTAAAGAACATGTTTGATTTTATATTTCTCGGTGAAGATTTCTCGGGGGTACAATTAGGGGGCTAATAATAAATTTAATAATAAAATAATATTTGCGATCACCTATGTAACAGAAAAGGCTGTAAATGGTTTGTCACTGTGCTAAATGACTATTTGGGTCCTGTTCAAAGTTTGTATGCATTTGTGTAAGCATAGCACTCATATTCGTGAAGATATCAACGTTTTTGTGAAAAATTCAAACGTTTTTTGTTTATAACATACAGAGTTTTCAACCAAATTTAACACAACTTTCCAAAAACCTGACAAAGAACTGTAGCAACAGTATACTGCAATTAAAACATGAATATGTTGTATATTTGATGAGATATGGGCATTTGTATGAAATAATTTTTAACTGCGCATGCGTGAAAGATCCTAAAATTTTTATTATATAATTTGGTAGTCAACTATTTAGGGCAACTTATATAAAAAGTCCAGTCAAATATCGCGAAAATTCACAATGATAAGGTCGATATAGTGAGTTGCTTCCTAAAAATAGCTTTATTATAAGACGTTTTTCACAACTTTTCAATCAGCTCACTATATCTTTCTGAGTTTTCAGAATATTTGACTGGACTTTTTATAGAAGTTGCCCCAAAATACTGACTACCAAATTATGAAATAAAAATTTTGAAATCTTCCGCGCATGCGCAGTTAAAAATTATCTCATAAAAATGCCCATATCTCATCAAATATTCAATATATTCATGTTTTAATTGCAGTATACTGTTGCTTCTATTCTTTGGCAAGTTTTCGGAAAGTTTTGTTAAATTTGGTTGAAAACTCTGCATGCTATAGCAAAAAACTTTTGAATTTTTCACAGACACAATAACATCTTCACGAATATGAGTGCTATGCTTACACAAATGCACACAAACGTTGAACAAGACCCAAATAGTCATTTAACACAGTGACAAACCATTTCCAGCATTTTCTGTTACATAGGTGATCGCAAATATTATTTTATTATTAAATTTATTATTAGCTACCTTATTGTCCTCCCGACTAAATCTTCACCGAAAAATATAAAATCAAACATGTTCTTTACATCCTAGAAGTTCAAGAACAATTCGCCAATAATTTTGGTAGATATTCGACAAAACGTGTGCAATCGAAAGCATCCAGTCCCTGTACCTTAACTTTTGGAGGCCAGTGTATTAAAATGCAAGTAGGAAATTTGAAAAGAGCGTTCCCGTAAGTTTAACATTAGCGTGCAATTGTCTTCGCGTGACTAGCGTACGCTCTTATTAATAATACAGTCAGCAAAGACATTTTAACTCATATTTAGCGTGTTTATCAAGAATAGAGCATTGAAAATTACTTTTTAGGATAAATACAGTATGACGGTTATGAAACAAAAAAAATGCAAAGATTCATAATAAGATTTTCTGAGTTCGTATGAAAATAACTACATTTTGTGAAAATAGTACCCAGAATTGTTAAATAAAACACAAATATTTTTTATTTATTCATCAAAATTCATTTAGCCGCCTTCAAAGTAGGCCCCGCCAAGTCCAATACAACTATGCCAGATTTTGACCATGCTTATTTCGTAAGTTGAATCAGGTATGGCCTTCAGCTCTTTCGGTGAAGTTTCGTCTTGACTCAAAACCACTTCCTGAAGGGGGATAATTTCAGCTTCGGGAACAGGAAAATGTCACAAGGGGCCATATGAGGGCGCAAAATTTACGCGAAATTTAGGAAATTTTCAAAACGTTCGGCCCGCGAAATTTCATTTGAAACACAGAATTTCAAACTCTTTATTCGACCAGTTTTTCCAGTAGCAAAAATAGCTGAGTACTAAAAAGTATGATCTAAACAAGTAAGAAAAATCATGCGTTAAGCATAGATTATGAAACTCTTTCCAACACTTCCTGAAGCTTTAACAAAACTTCCCTATTTAGGGAAATGAGGTATATAAGAGAACTAAGTAAACATTTTAGAAAACGCATAAAACATTTGAAAAACTGATTTCAGCAGTTATTGTCCATAGCAAATATGTATTCAAAATCTTTTGAACAGCCCTGTATTTGATCTGTAGGTTGATATATATATACTATATAATGGGAAATTTAGTTTAGCAATAAAACTCTTAACAGGTTGAAATTTCTCTATTAGCAATTTATGCTAAAGATAGAAATATACTTGCATACTTTTGTACAACACTGTAATTAACATAGTAACTTTATTACACGCCACTATTTAGGTAAAGTTTAATTCAAAGTAAAACAATCTTAAAACTACTGTAATCACATTTCCAGAAATTATCATTTTTAGACGGCCATGTATCCAATTCTTTGCGTGACCCCGTATATCATTTTATCTATGTTCTACAATCATTTCTAGTAAACTAAATGCAGTTCAGCGTAAAAATGCATAACTCATTTAAAAACCACCTTTAAGCAATTTGTAATCATACTCAGTAACCATTACGAATTCTTTTGTGTAGCCCTGTATATGAATAACAGTATTTATACACATCATATAGTATGTATAAATATAGTGAAACATAAAAGCCCATATCATAATTAAAAATGTATTTTTAACAATCATCGATAGTGTATAGTATTTCGAATGCAATATAGTATCTGAAATCTTTTGTGTGTCCCTGTAAATGCTATGCACTTCGTATTATACATGAAATAAGTTATAGTAAACCTCAGCGACGTATATCAATTTCATTATACATGAAATAATTTAACAATTAAAATACGCCGTAAACAATTCTCTCCACCCCTACATCATTATGTAACGAAATTCTTTTGTAATGCCCTGTAAATGAATGCCCTGTAAATGAATAATAACTATTCTTTGCGCCGCATATTCCACAAAATGCATATTGTAGTGCACTTGATAAACGCATATCAATTTTTTTATGTTTGAAAACATGTAACATCATTAAAAATCATTTTAAACGATTTTTCCCCATAGGCCGTAATGTAACGGAAAACTTTTGACAGTTCCTGTAAATGAACTAAACATGCTAGAACTTAATTTGAAATGGGGAACCTGTAGGTAAACATTAATAACATCCAAAAATTTCAGGGCAATCCGAGTATATTTACGGGAGTTAGAGCGCGGACAGACGGACAGACAAACCGAAGTCATAAACACGTTTCAACTTTGTTGGAAAGTGTTAAAAACAGCTGTTGTCAACACACCAAGTCCCAGTTAGTGCTCAAACTCCGCGTTGTAACTGAGTAAGAGAACTTACAGAAGAGACCAACTTACAGAAAGAAACATTTTGTGATATTTTTTATGTGCGTCTTTTAAATGATAAGTTCCGGATACTTTTTACACAGAATGCATATACACGGACATTAAACTTCTTGAGCTGCAGGCTTAATTTCGCCGATGATGGACTGTATACCAGGCTATGTGGTGTAAAATGTTTGTGTCATAAAGCTCACATTCGACCAGTGCCCTGTTCCTGTTGTATCAGTTGCATATCACGTAGACCAATCCGGCTCAAATATGCAACCATTACTGTGTAGTGAACGACGTATGGGGTGTACATCATGGTCGTTGATTACTAAAATGAGAGGACGTACGCAGCGTACGTCCTGGCGGTGAAGGGGTTAATGATGTTTTAGAAATGTCCTCGAATTTCGACGGCATTTGGCCCCCTTAGAAATTATAGCTATCGTTTATTTTATACAGGGTGTTGCCGAATTCAACTGACAAATTCAGAGGGGTGATAGTAAGCATCAAGAGGATGAAAAATTGCCATAGAACATGGAGTCTTAAACCCCTTATTGAGTCACAAATACAGGGTGTTTCATCCTAACTGAACATCGGTTGATGGTCATAATTTTGTGAAAAATAAGAACACTGCAATTAAAATGCTACAATATGCACCTTGTTTTATGTGAAATGTTATAACATCACGAAAAGTCCTGAAAAAAGAAAAGAGGGTGTTCAAGCAATCGATGATAAAGTATGAACTGGTAATCGCAGTCCAAAATGTGGAGAACCAAACGCATACTGCTTTCGCCTATAATGGAAACCTCTATAACT
This sequence comes from Maratus speciosus, assembly GCA_963932465.1. Lineage (NCBI taxonomy): Eukaryota > Metazoa > Arthropoda > Arachnida > Araneae > Salticidae > Maratus > Maratus speciosus. Next base: position 87,224,149 of record OZ010786.1, on the reverse strand, counting down.
TTTTTTTTTTTATTATCACATTTAAAACAAAGGTGAGAATGTCTATTAAAAATTTTATTATAATATACTTCAGTTTTTTGTAAGTTTTTAACGTCAACAAAATTTGGGTTAGGGTAGACACCCTGTATTTTTCATTAAACGGGTGGATTGCGACCCCACGTTCTATGATAATTTTTCATACTCTTGATGCCTACTATCACCCCTCTGAATTTGTCGGTCAAATTCGGCAACGCCCTGTATATACATACATATATCTACCCTATATATGTAAAATCCTAATGAAACGATTTTATGAAACGAATTTATGAAACGATTTTATGAAACGACTGATTATATTTCACGGCGATTTCTCCTAAAATATCGAATATTATGCGGTAAAATTAACACAAAAAATCCGTATTGATCCGCAGATCTCAAAACTGGTAATTGTTTTTTTTTTCTAATTTTAATTACATTTCTGTAGTGAAAACCTGTAATGACAACAAAATTACTCCCCCCCCCCCCTTTTTTTTTTTTAATTGGATAAATGGGGACAACAAAAAAAACTATAAACTATTTCTTTTTCGTCAATTTAAAATTGATACTTGAAATTATCCTTTATTTCAACCGATAGTGAAACAATACTATGATTATATTATGTTTTTCAGGTAAATTTGAAAAAATAAAATTCAGATTTGTTTTTTGTCGTGAAAAGTGAAGCTATTAAAATAAGAAAGAAATTTTTAAATAAGAATTAAATGATCACTTGTCAAAAGCAAAAAATAAGAAAAATTACGTCAAAATATATACACATAAATATTAAAAATGTACTAAAACTTAAAAAAAAAAAAATATTCACGCTAAACGCATTCAAAGGAGATAATTACGTCAAAATTCCCAAATATTAAGTATCGTCATAATTAAAGTGAGTGGACCGTATTCTTCCATTTGGTTCGAGGCTATAAAAATCGCCATTTTACCAATTGTGACGTCGCAGGAATACTATCCATTATTACGCGTGTAACACTTTTAATGTTGAATATTAGATTAGATTTGAAAAGCTCAAGTAATAACATTTCCAAACACTTTTAAATTAAATAGCATATTATGTGTCCATGAATTTTAAAAGCGAAAAAAAGTTTAAAAGAGATAAATTATTACATGAGCAATGCATTTAATAGTGAAAATTGCATCATATAATAAAACTATGCATTTAAAACGATTTTCATTCCGAAGAATTTTAATGTGACGTCATATGGTATAAATGGAGTGCGACTAGCAAATTTCTTTATGTATTACATGATTTGATGCAGCGTAAATACAGGTAAATGCATGCACAAAATACTTTCGTTTTATTTTGTACGAATTACTATTCGATAAATACATTTTAGAAAATAGGGATATTCATATTAAATAATATAAACAATATACATTGTAAAATATACATGATGGTGTATTAAAATAAAGAAAGAATTTGTGAATAAGTTATATCTGTTCCTAAAAATATCAAAACTCGATCAAAACATAAAATATAAGGTTAAAAATTTTTAAATGCAATGTTTTGAATACCGTGGTTTTGAAAGATACTCCCAAGCAGACAGAGTTTTTTAACTTCGAAACTAAAAGAAGGATATTGTCCATAGTGTCGTTATAAAAGGCAGAAAGGTAACGACATTTTTAACCTAACCCTTTTATGCAAGCTGATTTTCAAATGTGTAATCGATCTAACTTATCAATCCTGAAAACCGCCATCAGTTGTTTCGACAGCGATGTATGAGGCCATTGTAATAGAAAAATACCCCATTCAAACGGAAAAGAATGGCAAATTGATTACAGAAAATAGCCACGCTATATTAATATCATTCAATCTTCCGTAACCTGGTAAAATTTTTTAAATAGGGTACATTGCTGTGTTTTTGGAGTCTCTGAAGCCTGAACAGGGGTTGGTAGGCATAGCTTGCAGGGGGCAGAGCCCCCTAGTACATTAACATATATCAGCTTAATATTTTTTCATATTAATGCTGAACATACAGAATTAGAAACCTAAGATCTTTTTACATTTGTAAGGTATATTTTTAAAACTACGGATACATTCGACTATATGTTTTATTACTACTATTTAAGTAGTTTTTGTGGGATGAAATAAAATATGGAAGTGTGTTCGTATAACAATCTGCAGTACTCTTAACCTCCTAATTGTTTGAGGCTTTAAAAATTACGCCTGTTTTGCAAAGAGGTGATATTTAATCACCCACATCAAACAACGTTTCCCGAGTTCCGGTTCTTCCAAAACTTGACCTAACTTGTCAACCGAAATGATATTTTTTATCTCTTTCTGAAAACTTTAACTGTTGAATAAGAAAATTAATTCATTTAACTCCGAAGAAATATTTATTTTAAGTCTGTTTAATATATATATATATATACATCATTTTTTTACTTATTTAAATATTTTGTGAATTATAGCGGCAGTCACGCGGACTTCTAAGAGAGGACATTTTCGTCCTCACTGCTAAGATGTCCGCATTAAAGGGTGTAAGCATTTCGATGACGAAAAATAATTCTTCACGTTGAATAAATTAAATTCGGCTTATGACAGAAATTAAATAGCTTACAAACTCTATGCTGAAAGAAACAACTTATTATTTAATTTAAAAAATCAGTTAATGTCAATTTGTTAATACGAGATAAAAATTCTCTTGCATGGATGAACAGCCGTTAGCAGTTTTTCAACATATTGTAATTTGGAGCATTTCCTTTCTGTTTATCACCAGTAACAATTTCTTGATCTCTCAACAAATAAAATTAGAGGAAAGTGTTGTACCTTGAACATATATGCATTTTGGACCTACACTGTTTTTAGCTCTATCTGTTGGATTTGCATAAAACTAATCAATGTAGTTTTGAGATATACTACTAGAGATATACTAATACTTTGCAGTTGGTCTCTTTAGTATAGTCGGCGCAAGTTGCAGACAATTGTTAAATAAATAATTTGATCGTCAAAAAGTAAATTTTTTAAAGTTACAACTTTTCATTATATTACGTTATCAATAGCTATTTGTTTTAAATTCAAAGTTATACATAAAACAGTTTTTACAGTGCATTATGAACATGATTTTCAAATCATGTTAAGCCTAACGAGAAAATGGTAAGAGTTCGTTATTTTTCAAATTACCAAGTGCTGTACCTTGAACCAGTGCCGAAATTAGCCTTTCTTGCACCCGGGACAAACATGGATTTTGATGTCCCCCTCTTCCGCAGAGTATATTTACAAAGAGAATTTTACTAATTTTCTAATAGCCGATTTATTTTAAAATTTAAAGTATTAGTCCAGTAAAAATAGGATTTTACTAACCGAAAATTCGCGGAAAGCTGGTAATTGTTTTAATCACTTTATTTTACATCCAAATGAAGGGATTTGAAGTTTGTCCCATTTTTCCTGGTGAGCTTTAGACGTGGCACCACAAAAACCTCAAAAATTTCGGACTTTTCCAGTATTTCACGAATAATTCAAAAACCGTTCACTATACTGAAGCAGTCCTAATTTATAAATTATAGAGCACAAAATTCTGCGTGTATTGAGTACCACAGACTAAAAATTACATCAATAATAAGAGAGATATGATAGATAAAAAAGTGCATTTTTCCTAATTTTCTATAAAAAAAAAAGTATAAAATTGGGTTTTTTGTACCAATTATCGGTTAAATGAATCATTTCCCTTACAAAACAGTAGAACCGCATAAATTGCCGAATTGTACAGTTTGATTAACAACTTCAAAATTTAATTACATCAATATGGAAATTTCACCAACCATTCCAACAGATGATTACACTTGAAATGCAACCGATGTCCCCAAATTAATTTTAATTCTGTCCTTTGTAAGCAAATTATATTTTGAGGTGCATAAATGATTATATTTCTCTGTTTGATAACTTTTGGATGAGGAAAACGCGAACATCGGTATTTTACGATTTGTTCACTTCCCTTGATAATTTAGAACAAACCATACAAACTGTCCATGTGATTGATGGTGGCTTCCTCCTTTCATCGAGTGAGTTGGGAGCTAAGAGAAAAGTTCTCGTCAATTATTTCAAAGTACATTGGATATTTGAAAAACAACTATGGTAAAACTGCAACCACTGTATTTCATGGTTACCCAGAAGAGTCGCCAGAACATGGCACCAAGTCTGCTGAGCGATTCCGGCGAAAAAATAAATACATTGCAGCAAGTGTTGACGTTGACGAAAATACGACGCTCACAATGCAAAAAGAGCACTTCCTTGCAAATGAAGACAATAAACACCGTTTAATAAAAATGCTCCTTGAAAAACTGGAGCAACACAATTTTACTGTAAAACAAGCTGTCGGGATGCAGATAATAGCATCGTGATAGAAGCCATACAAGTTGATCAGCAGTCAGAACGTGTCATCGTAGTTGGGAAAGATATTGATCTGCTTGTGGTTTTGACTGCATTTGTTCACAACTCATTCATGATATACTTCTTGAAACCTGGGAAAGGACAGTCAAGCAATGTTTTCTATTCACCATTAAGTTTCAAGTACTCGCCGATTATGAAGAATAACATCCTATTTAAAGGTATATATAAATATTATATATACCTTGTCTATTATATATACCACAGTCTTGTATACTGTGGTCCCGGATTCGATTCCTGGCTCTGGCTGATTTTTCACTCCAGTTGGGTTTATTGTATTTATTGTTTGTATGTCTGTGTAATATTTATATATACCTTTAACTGTTGAATGCAGGCGTTATTTATGTGTGTACTGTTGAGCTCTCGTATCTTGGCAGATGACCTTAGGAGAATCTATTTCTGACCAGGGGTTTCAGGGTCAAAGGTTGCTAAGTACACGTGCGTAATTGGCGAACGGACAATCCGCCAAATCCCGGAAATAGGGATTTGCACCACCAGTAGAAGTTTACTCTTTTATCTGTGAATTTCTGTGAAGTAGGAAATAACTGTAAAATGTATATTCCTTGTTCCATGGTGATTTTACTATTTCAGATCGTAGCTTGTATTTGAGGTTGATCTTGCTCTTTGTCTTTTAAATTATTATTATCGATCTTTGTCAACTATATTCGCCTTGACAAAATGCCACGGAAAAAGAAAATTATTCATTCCAAGAAGTGAAATGGGATTTTAAAAGTGGTGAAATTTTTTGAGGAGGAAAGGAACATTCTTTCAAAATTTCTCGCTTGCATTTTAACATTTTTAAATGATTTTTCCCTAGAATAGCTGAGGTCGATCTATAAACGGGTTACTTTTCGATTTTCATAAAGTTTTAGTATAAAGATTTTTAGATTTCTTTTATAATACATAAAGTTACTTTCACTTTCGGAAAGAAAGTTACTTTCACTTTTTGAAAGTGAAAGTGTACTCATTATTAAAAAAAGCACCCTAAATCGAAAAAGTAAAAACTAGCCCGCTAATGCTCTCATAGGTTTAACATTAACATCCCTAGTGTACATTCTTAAAATATAATATAAGGTTTTATAATAACTTAATTTAATACTGCAACCATGCAGAGTCACATCAAGTGTAGTTCAGGTGGTCACTCAGCACTAGGCGTAAAATCTGATAAACGCTCAAGTTATTCCTATCAATGCACCATCGATTGATTAAATAAACAAATAATTCAAAAAGCCAATGCCATTAATTAAACATTAAATCCCCCTCCCTCCTCCCTATTTTTTAAAGGTACTATGGAAAAGCCAATAAAAAATATCGGAATTAATCAGTTATCCGTTTCTGATACTTATATATAATTTTTTTTTTTTAAATATCGAAATCTATAGTTAAAAATATCTCAATATGCATGAATGGAATAAATGTAAAATAGAATAAATAGAGATAATAAAATAAAATTAGAAGGAAATGAATTCATTCTCTAATTAATCTTAGGGAAAGTGTGTGAAATTTCGAGCTCTTCAAAGGCATTTATATGATCCTATATATAAAAATAAAAATATGCAAACTGGGAGCATAACAAATTTTATCTACTTTAAAATGAGATAAAGAGTTTGTTAATTGTACATGTGTTTAATTATCGTAAGTGAATTTTTCCCTTAATTAATGCATTTATTCTTCTTTAAATGTTACGTGATTAAAGTCACGTGTAATAGCTATTAATTTATATAAATGTCTAACATTTTAAATTTATTTAGAAAAAAAAAAGAGATTTATATACACAATGAAAACATCCTAACATAATGTAGGCATTTTTTAAAAATTCAGAAGCATCTTTTTAATTATAAAATCATTAATAAATTCATATCTAAAATATTATGAAATGATCCGCATTAATTCTTATATATAAAGAATTGCCATTGTTGAAAATATGTCTAGGTGCTTTTACAGTTCATTCCGATAATTAGTATCATTATTTTTTATTATCAGAAGCATCGTTTAAGTTTTTAAATATCATAATTATTAATAAAATTATTGCTATTAGAAACGACCTCAGTTAAACATTACATTTATAAAATATATATATATATATATACCGGGTGTCCCAAAAAGGACTGACTGATTTTAAAATTCAACAACTTCCAAACGGTGACAGATATTAAAAAAATTCTTGCAGGAGGGTTATGCATAAAGTCAAAAGTTTTATTACAGTGATTTTCGATTTTAGTTCGAATTACAAACAATAGATGACGCTGTAAGCAATAGTCGCTAAATACAGGCTCGATTTTTGGTCCTTTCTGTTGATCCATGCAGAAAAAGGAGATGGAAATGTATTATCCGGGCCACGAAGTACCAAAAATCGAGCCTGAATTTAGCCTCTATTGATCGCAGCGCCATCTATTGTTTGTAATTCGAACTAAAGTCGAAAATCACTGTAAAAAAACTTTTGACTTTATGCATAACCCTCCTGCAAGACTTTTTTTAATATCTGTCACCGTTTGGAAGTTATTGAATTTTAAAATCAGTCAGTCCTTTTTGGGACACCCGGTATCTATTTATATAAAATCCAAGTCTCTGTGTGTCCCTCACTATTCCGGTAGGACCGCCTCATTGAAATGAGTAATTGTTGAAAAATATTAATGCAGGGTTACCACAGTAGCGCCAAATGTTAGCCAACTTGGCGATAGCTGGCTAATTTGGCGAAATTCCCATTTAAAACCATTAATCTTTCATAATGGAGGTCACCGAAATTTAATTTAAACTTCACTCTTTTAAGATATTTTTTTCGAAATCTATGGGTGAGAATTTAAAGTACATCTTTACATCTTCCTCCCGATGCTACAAATAAAATAACCGCCAATAGACGACGGTGTACTGTGTGAGCTCCTAACTGCGAGATTATAATGTGCTTTAGGTACTTTTCCAGTATAGGTGCCTTGGTGAAAAAGGAAATTTGGTAACATATTTTCCGGGAACCTATTCACTGTTTCATTTTATATACACACGCATTTTTTTCGATATTTATACGATTTATTTAACATAAAAAAGCCGTTTCTCTAATTTTATACAGAAACAGATGTAATTTGTACATAAAAACATCAATAATATACATATAAAACAAACAAAAACGCTCATCAAATTTGTTTTCATAGCTGTTTATATGATTTGACAACAAATCTCGATATTTTTCCGTTATACGGACACCTTGCCAAAATGTATGCTAATGCGCCAATTATTTCAAAATGCTAAAAGATATTTGTAATTTTATGCCAGCAGTTTAATATGAGTTTTATTTTATTGCTTTATTTTATAGCAGTTATTTGTTCACTTATTTTAAGTATATATTTGTAATTTGATGAAATAGTTCGTAAAAGTCCGGAATTTTCAAATGTTATATTTTTTAAATGCTCACTTTAGTATCGACAATGGTTTTTCTTTTATTTTTCAAATGCTTCAATTCACGATTTTGCGCCAACTATTACGCTTGGCGACAATGGTGTCCGCATAACGGAAAAGTACCCAAATCTCACTTTCTGATGCCCAAATTACACCAAGCTTTTTTTAAAAAATGCCAAAGCCCCTACAGTGGAAAAGTACCAAACTGTCTATTATTTTGCGCTATCCGTGTTATAGTTTGTACTATATGCAAGTGGAGTGGAGCGAAGAGTTTAAACATTAAATATTAAAGTTTCGGCACAGATGTCATATATTGGCGCGATTTTTTTCTGACGCCAATGTCATATTCACAACGGGTACTTAACTGGCGCCAAAGTGTCGTAATTTTGCTTGATATGGTAATCCGGATGTTGTTGTTTATGCTGTTGATGTTTTCGCCAAATTGGCGTCGGAAAAAATCGCGCCAATATATGATAACGTATATGACAACTGTGCCAAAGTTTCTATAAAGCAGTATAAGACAAAAAAAATTAAGAATAAAATAAATGCAAAATAAGACTAAAGAAGAAAGAAAAATCATGCGTTAAGCATAGAATATGAAACACTTTCCAACACATCCTGAATGCTTTAACAAAACTTCGTTATTTAGGGAAATAAGGTAAATAAGATAACGTTACTTCTTAGATATCCCGTCGACCAATTTCGCCAAATTATATAAATCGCCAAATCAATAGTAAAACATTAATAAAAATACAAATAAAACGTCGAATTAATGGTTTTATTGGCCATTATTGGCATTTCATTAATTAATTAATGGCAACCATTATTGGCAATTAATCTTACAATTTGGCGACAGTAATTTGGTCGACGGGATAACTAAGAAGTACCAAGATAACTAAGTAAACATTTTAGAAAACGCATAAAAAAATTTAAAAATTGATTTCAGCAGTTACCGTCCATAGCCAGTAGTACCGTTATTGCATGCCACTATTTAGCTAAAATTTAATTTAAACTACTCTTAAAACTACTGAAATCACATTTCCAGATCATCCATAGACGGTTATGTATCCAATTCTTTGCGTGACCATGTATATCATTTTATCTATATTCCACAAACATTTCTTAGGAAACTAAATGCAGTTTAGCGTAAAAATGCATAACTCCTTTAAAAAACACCTTTAAGCAATTTATTCTCATACTCAGTAACCCTTACGAATTCTTTTGTATAGCCCTGCATATGAACTGTAGCATTTATACACACAGTATAGTATGCATAAATATAGTGAAACATAAAAGCGCATATCATAATTAAAAATGCATTTCTAGCAACCATTGCTAATGCACAATACTTCGGAGAAAAGTTTCTTGGCGAGAAAGAAGTTTGCCAACGTATTTTCTGGCAAACTATTTACTGCTTCATACTCACAAGCAATTTTTTCCATATGTATACAATTTGGCACAGATGTCATATACGCCCCTATTGGCGCGATTTTTTTCCTACGCCAATTTGGCGAAAACATCAACAGCATAAACAACATTTGGGTTACGACAAGCAAAATAACGACACTTTGGCGCCAGTTAAGGGTACAGATGTCATATTCGCCCCATATTGGCGCGATTTTTTTCTGTCGCCAATATCATATAGGCAACGGGTACTTAAATTGCGCTAAAGGGTTTGATGTGGTAACCCGGATTATGTTGTTTATGCTGTTGATGTTTTCGCCAAATTGGCAACCGAAAAAAATCACGCCAATATGGGGCGAATATGACATCTGTTCCCAGTTAAGTACCCGGTGCGTATATGACATCGGCGTCAAAAAAAAAATCGCGCCAATATGGGCGTATATGACATCTGTGCCGACAATTTAATATAAAAAAAGGGCACAGATGTCATATTCGCCCCATATTGGCGCGATTTCTTTTCTGTCGCCAATATCATATAGGCAACGCGTACTTAACTTGCGCCAAAGTGTCGTTATTTTGCTTGATGTGGTAACCCGGATTATGTTGTTTATGCTGTTGATGTTTTTGCCAAATTGGCAACCGAAAAAAATCGCGCCAATATGGGGCGAATATGACATCTGTACCAAAAAAAGCTATTTACCCATTTTTATAAAGAACCAGAAGTAATTTGGAACAGATGTCATATTCGCCCCATATTGGCGCGATTTTTTTCTGTCGCCAATATCATATAGGCAACAGGTACTTAACTTGCGTCAGTGTCGTTATTTTGTTTGATGTGGTAACCCAGATTATGTTGTTTATGCTGTTGATGTTTTCGCCAAATTGGCAACCAAAAAAAATCGCGCCAATATAGGGCGAATATGACATCTGTACCAGTAATTTTTGCACAGATGTCATATACGCATGGGGGTTGGCGTGATTTTTCTATGACGCCAATTTGGCAGAAATCTCGCTTTCGAATACCAGTTACTTATATATTTTTCAATTATTTGCTATTATTTTGAAAAGGAAATAACTATAAATAAATAAAAGTTTGAATAATAACTATAGAACAAAGCAGTTTATATAATTAAAAAACAGAAAATAAAAGTAAATAAACAATTTATTAATAAATAAATAACAATAGCCGGGTTACCATAGCCGGCAAAATAACACCATTTTGGCGCCAGTTAGGTATCCCGGTTCATATCTGAAATCTGTGCCGTAATTTGTATATAAAAATAATTATATATATTTAGAAACTATTTTTTATGCATATAAGTGCATATGTAAAAAAAAAATAGGCACAGATGTCATATTCGCCCCATATTGGCGCGATTTTTTTCTGACGCCAATGTCATATACGCAACGGGTACTTAATTGGCGCCAAAGTGTCGTTATTTTGCTTGATGTGGTAACCCGGATTATGTTGTTTATGCTGTTGATGTTTTCGCCAAATTGGCAACCGAAAAAAAATCGCGCCAATATGGGGCGAATATGACATCTGTGCCCAAAGATAAAAGTTCATTAGATTTGTTTTCATAGCTGTTTATATATTTTCGCAACATATCTCACTTTCTGATGCCCGAATCGCGCCAAGCTTTTTTTAAAAATGCGCTATAATGGAAAAGTACTTAAATGAATAATTAACAAAAATAACAAATTATACAAACTAAAACTTTTTATTTCGAGATCAAAGCATTGTTTTTAATTTCGATTAAAAATACATATATCCTTGGATAACTTCAATTGAAATTAGTTTCACAGCTTAATATCTCATTCCATAAACCTAAACAAACACAAGTGATTCATTCATCGTGAAACGTCAAAAATATTAAATCATTGAGGTAATCATTCACAAAGTAAGTTCTCCAACAATCAATGGGCAATATTCTAATGACGTCATAGTAGGTAAAATGGGGGCGGTATCGTTTGTTTATGGTTTGTAATCACAAAGATTTAATTTTGCAATGTCTCTTAGTTACATTATTTTATTGTCATATTTATGAACTCAGAACAAAAGCCTATTTTTTCATTATTTAGTTATTAAAGACGGAAAAAAATCATAAATGCATGATTTGAAAATTTTAAATAATTTTCTATCTTAATACTAAAAAATAACATCGGAAAGTAACAGCGGGTTTAAGTTAAATAAGTTTAACTTTTTAATTCTGTTGTAATGTTCAAAATAACTGTATTTATTAGATTTCAGTACTCAACATCAGGGGCCGATTAAACTTTGAAGTTAGAGGAATTACAATGTCATTTCAGGACCTTTCTTTCGGAGAAGCTTTTCTAAATTCCATATATACATGGAAAATCTTCAGTGTTAGAAATATTATTCCTAGGACTGACATAACACGAGAACGGCCTGCAATTTTATACAAGTTTTTGAAAGCTACTTTATATCAGAAATTTTACTAAAAACTGGTTACTTTTTTTGTTATAGCGGCCCACACTATTAGGATTATGACAAGTTGCAGCCAATTTCGCCAACGTCGTGAAGCACACACATATAATACCATATAATAACATTTCATGAAATCGTATACGATAATTTAATAGTTTTTAACCTTACTTCAAGTGTGTTATTTATTTATTTTTAAGGCTCAACAATCTAAATTGTCCAATATATGAATTTAAAAAAATGTAAACAAAGATTGAATAGACATGACCGCAAAAAGCCTCAAATCTGCATAATACGTGGAACCAAACTGTGAAGATTAGTGGTCTTCTACTGTACACAGTTTTTCATAAATGTGTTTCGTTCTTAAAATGTGTTATTTTCATCTATCACTGCGGAACAAGCGAGAAAACTCATATTCTTGCACATGAGTTGTATATATCTTTATATCTAAATTTCCGTCACTTTTGACGGGCTAGCTTTCTAGTATATAAAAGAATCCGCTTATGGTTGTCACTATTTTAGGCTAACGAGCCAATTATGGATGCCATTCTCTCCAGTACGTTACAACCTTTTGCCGATTATCCAGAATAGAATCGTCCGAATCTCCGCGCGTGAAATGCCAAGATACCGGAGCTTAACAGTATGTGTGTTTTAATATATATTGTAGTATGAGTGTTTTATTATAACATCCTATTTGTACATCTTTTAGTGGCTGTGATTCTACATCGGCCTTCTTCAGGCAGAACAAGCTGAAATTCGTCAAGCTTTTGGAAAATCATGCTCATCTACAGGATGTTCCAACTGTCTTTACTAACCAATATGCTACGACTCAGGACGTAAGTGCTGCGGGGAAGAAATTTATTGCCACCTTATACAATCTCCAGTACGACGAATCCACAACACTGCACAAATTTCGATACAACACATTTGCAAAACACCTTATGAAGACCCAATTCAACCTCGCTTCTCTTCCGCCAACTGCAGATGCAGCCAAACAACATTCATACAGAGCTTTTATTCAGATCAAAATCAGGAATGGAAGGGTGATGAATCCCACTGATTGGGGCTGGAAGTCATTAAGGCATGGTATACGTCCAGTCACCTCAAACGATGCAGCTGCACCACTAGAGCTCCTAAACACTCTGTCATGCAACTGTGCAAAGGGTTGCAAAGGCGGTTTATGTTCTTGTAGGAAGAACGGGGTTAAATGCTCAATTACATGTTACCACTATAAATGTGCATCGTACACAAATACCGCTGAAAAAGAAGACTCACAAACCGGATACGACGAAAAAGTGGATATGGACGAGGCGGTCTTCCATGTACAGGAGGAAGCAGAATGAGCAGATCAAGAGCCAGCAAAAAAAATGCTCTAAGCTCTATTTTCTGTATTTCCTTCAAGTAATTTGAGTTAATTTTATTACTATTGCTCATGTACTATTCTTTTTTTTTTTTAATAAATTAATTTTCTTGGTTTTCTGTTATTATTACAAGGTTGTTATAATTAAAGTTCACCTATTCAGAAAGCTCTAGAGCCGGTTCTATGGCTAAAATTTCACTAGTACGTAGTTGAAAAGATGCGCTCTGCGAAAATCGAAAAAAAAAATTAGTTACATTTTTCGTCAGTAGGTGGCGTTGCGCCAATATTTAAGGTGATGTTTGCAGATTCATTACATCAATTTCAGTCAATCCAGACGAAGCACACACATTTAAAAATTTCAACAAACTTCGAGGAACTGCGAATTGTTATAATTAAAGTTCACCTAATCAGCCAGCTCTAGAACCTGACCTATGACTCCAAACAATATAGAAAAAATGAATAGAATTCCATGTTATGTAATCTGCATCAACAAAAATAAAACATGTCACTCAGCAACGAAGAAATAGCGAAGAATAACATTACGCATGCTCAGTGAATCCTCCACCATTTTCAATAACGCATTACATTCTCAGAATTGTGCTTTCTACAGCATTGCGTAAACTGTCCTGTGAGATTGAGCGAATATGAAGGCTAATACTGTCTTTCAGATCAGAGATTGTCTGACATCTGTCTTTAGATACAGAATCTTTCTAAAATCCCCACAACCGAAAATCGCATGGTGTTAGATCAGGCTATCGTGGTGGCCAGACTGTTTGAAAATAACGACTTATGATGCGGTCTTCTGTAAAATGGCTTGTTAAGAAAGTCCGAACTGCTCTAGTAATGTGCGGTGGTACACCGTCTTTAATAAACACGATATTTTGAAGGCATCCTCGCTGTTGCAGCTCGGGAATCAGAAAATTTGACAACATATTGAGATACCTTCTCCCATTTACGGAACATGTAATGGGTCCTGTGGATGTTAGTTCCTCAAAAAAATATGGCCCTATCATAAACGAAGCTGTGAAACCGCACCACACCGTCACTTAAGCTGCATGCAATGGAACTTCTTGGACAACATTAGGATTCTCTTTTGCCCAAATTCGACAGTTGTGTGTGTTCACTTGTCGGTTTAAATAAAAATGCGCTTCATCAGTCCATAGAATATTCCAGGGCCAAGAATTGTCACATTCATTCGTGCAAGAAACTGTAGTGAAAATAATAGCCGACTTTTCGGTATCACCCTGTATTAGTTGTTGCACCCTCTGAATCTTGTATGGATAGTAGCGCAAAATTTGACGCATCACTTTTCTCACAGTGGAAATCGGCATATCGACTTCATTCGCAATAGCTGGCACACTTGCATTACCAAATGATGACTGACTTGCTAAATCCACAGCAGCAGTAGCAATATCTTTAATGCTAGAAATGTCTACCTTTTTTCATCCTCTGCCAGGAAGAATGTCGAGTTTTCCTGTTTCCTCGAACTTTTTAATCATTTTGTGAACTCCACGATCCGACATTGGTCCACGTCTAACATCTTTTAGTTTCCGGAATTCTCAAACAGCTGCAGCTGCGTTGCTGTTATTTTGATAAAATACTTTACAAGAAGTGCCTTTTCTATCAAAGTTACCATTCTCCACAAAGCGTAGATTCAAATGCTTTTCAGAAACAATCAACTGTTCCAGTGTCAAAGAAATCACAGACACACTTTATCAACAAGTTTTAAATCGTCAGGTGGTTAGAAGGGTATTTAAAGTTTTCGAAGTTGCGACGTCACTTTGACGTCGTTCGTCGAAAATTTGAATAAAATGCGATCTTTTTCAAGCGTTTGGTGAAATTTTGTGATTTTGTGTGTTTCATCTGGATTGACCGAAATTGATATAACGAATCTGAAAAAGTTTACTTTTACCAACTGTGAAATAAAATTTCCTGTATTTTGTTTTTTACAAAATAAAGGAATCTGTAAATATCGGCTTAAATATTGGCGCAACGCCACCTATTGACAAAAATTTTAACTATTTTTTTTTCGATTTTGGCAGAGCGCATCTCTTCATTTACTTATTAGTGAAATTTTGTTTCGTTTGGAGCCATAGAACCGGCTCCAGAGCCCTGAATAGGCGAACTTTAATTATACCAACTCTGTAAGTACAGATGCAATTAAGTAACAGTTTAAGTACACATGCAATTATTGCATTTTTAAATTACCTATCTCTTATATTCATCATTTCATAGAATTTTCAAAATATAATCATTTATGCACCTCAAAAAATAATTTGCTTACAAAGGACAGAATTAAAATTAATTTGGGGACATCGGTTTCAAGTATAATCATCTGTTGGAAAGGTTGGTGAAATTCCCACATTGATGTAAGTAAATTTTGAAGTTGTTAATAAAACAGCATAATTCGGCAATGTATGCGGTTCTATTGTTTTGTAAGGGAAATGTTTCGTTTAACCGATAACTGGTACAAAAAAAGCAATTTTATGCGGGATTTTTTTTTTTAGAAAAATTAGAAAAAATGCATTTTTTTATCTATTATATCTCGCCTATTATTGATATAATTTTTAGTCTGTGGTATTCAATCGACGCAAAATTTTGTGCTCTACAATTTATAAATTAGGACTGTTTCTGTAGAGTGCACGGTTTTTGAGTTATTTGCGAAATACTGAAAAAAGTCCGTAAATTTTGAGTTTTTTGTGGTCCATGCCACGTTTGAAACTCACTAGAAAAAATGGGACAAAGTTCAAATCCCTTCATTTGGATGTAAAACAAAGTCATTAAAACAATTTCCAGCTTTCCGCAAATTACTGCATAAAAAGGCCCTGTTTTGAGCTAATTTTACTGATCTATATGTAATACTGAACTATGTAATCTACAATGATGGATGCAAGGGGGAGGTCACAGGGGTCATAACACCCCTCTGAACATTAACAAAAATAGTCTGAAGATCACTTTTGAAATGAAATATACAGTAGAGTCCCGCTTAACCGAGTTATTTTCTTCTCATGGACTGATGGCTTCTCATATTATGAAACAGCCATTATGAATGAAATGTTAGGTGAGAAGATGAAAGAACAGTCGTAAAAAGTTAGAACTCTGATTTTCTAGTCAGAAAAAAAAAGTGGCCATAATTTTGTTTTTTTGTTTTTTTGAAAAAAAATGGTCATTTTTTCCCCCATTCTGACCAGAAAATCAGAGTTCTAATTTTTTACGACTGTTCTTTCATCTTCACCTAACATTTCATTTATAATAGCTGTTTCATAATATGGGAAGCCATCGGTCGATCAGAAGAAAATGATCCATTCCAAAGGTATAATCCTTCATTTGGCGCCCCTTCGTTCTGGTGTCATGGGCACATGGCCCCTCTGACTCCCCCCCCCCTTTGTTTCGGACCTGCCTTGAACCTATCTATAGTGTTGTACCTTGAACCGGTCGAAAGAGCAACACAATTGCATATTATTCTGTTAAAAAGCCAACAAATGAAAATGTTATTTTACGAAAGTTTGTCCTTGTGTCATTAGTGGAAAGAATCCAAAACTCAACTCTATATGTAGACCCCTTGCGTACAGAAAATATGCATAAATGATGACAATTGTGAAGAAGGGATTATTGATGTGTCCATGAAACTTTTAATAGCATTAGAATATAGAATTCATACTTGAGAAAAATACTTTTTTCAATCAGTTGCGAACAAATCATTAGCATTTTGCCAGAACCCAGTCTTATTGCAAGAGAGAAAGTAATTCCTTTTGTATTTCCTAATATATTATCAGTTTTTGAAAAATAATTATAACTTTTTAGGCAACTGTTTTTTGTTAATTTCGCATCGCTGTAAAACAAACATGTATTAAAAAATACAAAAATTCTATAAAGCAGTTAAAATGGAATTTATATTTATTGTAGTTGGAATTATCCCCCCCCCCTCCTTTCCCTTTAATTACATCTTCTCTTTTATATTAATATTTAAAAAAAAACTTTAAATAAATATCTATGACAAAACTGTTATTAAATATAATTTAAAAATTTATTTGAAATACATCATAAAAATGTTTAGCCATTTTTTTTTAGAAAAATGATCCATGGTCTATGGTACAACATGCTAAGGACAAAGGTACAACATGGGTGTTGTACCTTCCCAGCAAAGAAAGAAACAGTGGGCCATCAGCTGAAAAAAAGATGGCAGCCAGCAGTGCCATCAGCGGTAAAGTGCAAGGGTGCCATTACTTAAACCTGTCGAAAAGTGTACAAGCCGAATGCAGCTGGCTTATCAGTGATGGCCAACAGCAGACCAGCATTCGTATGCCATCACATTACTTCAATCCGGCACTTTTCCTGCAGTTCTAGCACCTATCCCACTGCTATTCCTTTGCTGGCCCAGCAGCACTTTCGCTTACAAAAATTTCTTATAGAATTCCATAAAAAACAAAGTATTATATAATTATGGATCTTTTTTCTATAAGCTAGTTTCACCAAGAGCTATAGAAATATCTGTAGAAGTGTCTATAATAGAAATGTCTATAGAAATGTTTGAACTGCATGCGGTCACCCTCCCAATTTTCGCTTGGTTTTCGTGATCGGATATGAACAAGTGCTTTCAGCGTACGCTACGACTGCTCGCAGTTTTCAACCCCTCATTACACTATTTCAAGTTTGTTTCTTTTGTGATTTACGTTCCCAATCATTAAACTGGTATAGAAATTATTCTATTGTATAGGAATACTATGTATTTTATACGTTTTTTTTTATTATTATTATTGATTCTGAACTGCGTAAATTATGAAAACTGAAATCCTTTGTAACCTAGTAAAACCAGATTTAAGGAGAAAAAAAAGTGCGTTGAAATAAAGAATTTATTTATTTCTTCATTTACTTTTTATTTTGTTGGTGGCAGTGGTGCTATATTTTTTACAGTTTCAAAAAAAAATTAGCTTCACAGCTTAAATTGTGTTAAGATATTCATTTCAGATTTGTGTTCAAATACTCAATGTCTTCGATATTCGCAGCGCCGCCTAGTGTAAGGGTTCCAGCAATAATACTGCAAAAGTTCGTGCACTTCCATGTAGTGGTGGGCCAGCGCATGAGATAAAATGGATGCCCACCAGAATTTTATCTGATGATTTCCAACAGCAAAGTTGACTGAAGCTGTCCAGCAGTGGTCATGCAGTGGTAGACCATCAGCCAGCACTTCTCCATCATTGCCAGCACCTATCTTGCTGCTGGCCAGCAATTTCCTCTTTGCTGGGTTGGTTCTAAAGTTAATATTTTTTTAATTAAAAGAAAATCTATGATAGTCCTAAAATTAAAGTTCAATAAAATTATGAAGAAAGTAGAACAGGATAAATGATCAGAAAATATCTTTATATTTCATTATTTACATGTTTCAACTAAATTAAAATGGGAAAATAGGACCGAGGCACAACACCTTCCCCTACACCTAAGTTGTTATTTAAGAAATAATATACTAAACTAGTTGAGATTCTGGCTGGTCATTTTGTGAAAAAGTTGTCTGTTTTAACCTATGAGTAATACACATAACTTCCAATTATTTTATTATTAGGATTAGGATGAACATTGGTATAACTAGTTAAATATCATTGTGTTCCACTCACATAAAATATATCTAATTTCCAACAAAAAACATTTTACTTGTCTATATAATAAATCAAAATTGTGACCAGTGGTCACAAGGGTAATACAATTTTGATTTCTTAAAATGAAAATGAAATGTCCATAATACTTAATTATTTTCAGAACTCAAATATTTTACTACGATTACACAAATGGCGTAAATTCTACAAACGTGTCCGCTCATTTTTTTTTTTTTTTTCGGTGTATGGGTAGAGGGCAGTGATATTCTATTAAATTAAGAACGTTTTTAATACTTTTAAATTTATCTTCAAATGGCTATTGAATTTGTATATTTGCAGCTTCTTCTTCTTCTTCTTTGAGCAAATTAACGTGTTTTTCGAGACCTCGGAATTTGGGCTAGCGTAGCTCGTAGGGAGCAACAGAACCCCCAGGTTATTAAAAAAAATCAACTTAATAATAATGAACAAACTTTTATTCTTGTTGTGAAATAGGTACATACGAGTATAAATAGAACTATTAAGTCACAAACATTCAAAATTTCTATTTTTCTGTGATAAGAATAAAACAGTAATAAAATAGCAGTGATCCTTTTATACAAATTGGAGTGATTTTTTATTTTATGAACTATAGTTCATGATTCGAGAAATATTATTTTTCAATTTCGCATATTACACAAGTAGGATTACATCCAGAGAGAGAGAGAGCTACAGTACTGACTTTTTTTATATGTCATGTAGAATAATATAATTTCCAGATTTTCGTTTATAAGATATACTGTACAAGGTTTAAATATTATTTTACAATTTCACACATTGTACTAGTAGGATTATATCTAGAGAGGTAATAGCTTTAGTACTTGTTACTCTATATAAGAGAATAGTAAAATAGTAAATAGAATAGTAAAATTTCTAGATTCTTGAGCTATTAGTAGTTACATGATCCGGAAATATTGTTCTAAAATTTCCCATACTGTACGAGTAGAATTATTTTCAAAGAAAGAAATTTTGTACTACATGCCATGAAGAACAGTAAAATTTTCTAGATAATAGTTTATGAGCGACAGTACAGGTTTCAAAAACATTATTTTTCAATTTTACGTGTTGATTACTAATAAGATTATATTCAGAGAGCGAGTTTTTTCTAGATGTTCTATGGTATCATGTAGAATAGTAAAATTAGTAGATTTTAGTTTATGAATTATAGTACGTGCAGTCGTGGGGAAAAAAGTAAACTCCCCGTACTAACTCTGCAACTAGTTATAAGTGAAGAAAGTTACTGGTAGCAATCAAACGGAAATAAAGTCTACTTTTAAATCATTCATATAAAATTTTCTTAGGAGGCCATCTACATATCAAAATGAACACAAAATTTGTTTTTTTCAATGGCTAGACCCAATTTTGACAATACATTTTAAATCTTCAGTTTAAATTATGCCTAGAAGCAAAATTTCTAGCCATTTGACAGATAAGTTTTTGAATTATAAATATTCAAATTTTAGAGCTTCTAATGTCAAATTACATTTTCATATTTTTATTAATATATCCTGAAATTATAATCCTAATGGGATAATTTTGTGTGTGGTTATAATAGTAAAAAACCCAAACATAAATACATTGAATTTGTAATTTTAAAAATTTTATAATATGAATTATAAATTATGAAATTAACATTCGGAAAAAGTATGAATTGCAATCTACAATTATTTTGATAGATTTATATTTCTTATGGCCTGCTTTATGCAAATTCTCAATTTCAAACTTTCCTTTCAAGTAGTTTTCGAGTTATCATTAAAAAACGACAAAATGGTGGTTTAAGGGTTAGTCTATGATATGCAGAAAAGTATAATTTGAAAAAAATATGTTTTACTCATTTTATTGAAATATTTGGGCTGGCAATAGTCGAAACATATTAAGCGAGTGAAATAGTCATATTGGCAAGAAATAATACATTAATAGAAGTGACATAATCATTCTGTAGCATTCCAACAATCGAGTACCGAACTTCAATTTGGATACAGCCCCTAAAACATTCTCATTTTAAAATAATTAATTTCTCGTAAACTAATCATACGAATTTCATGAGAATTTGGATTTAGACTAATTGAAGGGCGTAGAATTCATTTATAATTTCAAACTTTGGTATTGCTATTAAAAAGATAAAGTTTGGGTTCTATTTGATGTGTAGATCCCCCCCCCCCCCCAAAAAAAAAGCAAACTTTATATACATCATTTAAAAGTAGATGTTATTTCCAATTGTCTGGTACCTGTAACTTTCTTCTACAATAATTTGTTGCAGAGTTAGGAGGGGGTGTTTATTATTTTTTTTCCCCACTACTGTACATGGTTCGGAAAAATTATTTTTCTATTCATCATATTGCGCAAGTGGGATTATATCCAGAGAGGGAGCTTTAATGCTGGCTATTCTATTCCAGTAGGACAGCAAAAAACTGTGATGATCTTTAAAAAATATTTTGATCTCATTGTTATTTAAGAGAAATAACTGTAACCTTTTATCCATATACAGTCGAACCCGGTTAAGACGCGTTTCAAGGGAGTGGGCAAAAGTCGCGTATTAAGCGGGATCGTGTATTAAACGTGATGTGTATAATGTTGCAGGAGCTGTGCTTATTTACAACATCTAATCGTCTAAATGAACTTTAGAACTTTCATTTATACGTTTACGGTCGAAAATTGTATCTTTTAGGTATATTTTGATTAAAATTTAATTGAATTCAATTTAACTCATTGTTTCTTTGTATAGAACCAGATGGAATAATAACTGAAAATAAAGAGTGAATCAAACGGCTTTATTATGGATTAATATGCTGCAACCAAAAATAAAAAGAAATAATTTCCTGTTAGACTATTTTTTTTAACAGAGCTAAAAAAAAAATTAAACCGTTGAAGCACTTGTTAAAATCGTATTTAGTACTTGTGATAATGAGTTAAATTATAATATGTCCTTCTTTTCATTAAAAAAAAACTTGTTAATAGTATTTGTGTAAAAAAACATCGTTAGTACAGCAAGGAGTAAAGAAAACATAAAAGAATTAAACAACCGCAGTCGTATTTATTTAATCTTTACGAGTTCCATTTTTTTGCCTATAATGTGTATTATGAAACATAGCAGGGATATAACCTACATTTAAAACCTCACAAACAACTAATCTTTAATCATAATAATTTCATAACGTATCTATGAGTATTCTGAATTCGTCTATCTCTCTCTACTACAGTAAAAACACACATGAAGCGAGAGACAACAGAATGTTAGAACGCGGGATCAAGCAAGAATTGTAGTGTTGCTAATTTAGCGGGTTTTTAAAATTCAAATATCTGTCACTATTTTCGATTAGTAATGTTCGCCTTAATTAATCTGTTATTAAATAAAGTAAATATTACTATTCGTAAGCAGTGTTTTTTATTTGAATATAAAAAAATCTGGTAAATTGGCAACACTGAAGAAGAGACAAGGAATTCGCATCTTGATCAATGAATTCGCGTCTTAAGCGTGATTTTTTTGCTTCAAAGGACTGAAAATCTCTCGCGTATTAAACGTGATATTTTTGCATTAGCCTTATGGGCGATATTCAAGGGATCGGAAAAAATCCGCTTATTAAGCGGGATCGCGTATTAACCGTGAGCGTCTTAACCGGGTTCCACTGTACTTTGTTACACCCATTGCTTATTTATCTATTGATATGTGAGTAAGTTAAATGTTTTTTTTTATTATTTTTTCGAATTTTTATTTGCAAAATTTTATTTTTGTCATGTTTCTCCTTATTCTTTCGCAAATTGTTTTCACTTGCATCCCTCGTGAAGAAATAAAAAAAAATATCCTATATGTTTAGTATTTAGTTCTCTTTATATAATATTCAAATTCTCGGTGTTGATCTGCTTGTAAAATGTTAGGAAGTAAATTGTATGTAGAATAGTAACATGCTAATCCTTTAAATTCTTCAATTCATAGTCCCCCTCGTGCTTTAAATGTTCTGCTTGAGTTTTTTTGGAGATCGCAGACTTATTAATAAACAGACTAATGAAGTTCAGTAGCTGAGATTGATGGAATGTCAATTGGAATACAAATTTATAATAAACGAGTTCAGGTGAAAACTGGTTTATCTATTGATCAAAAAAGAACACAAGCGAATTAGATAAATTTAATTTAGTTAAACATAATTTTATATTTATAAAATGACTGAATAGTGAACTTGGATGACTTAACAGTCACAAATAATTGTACAATGTTTAATTATCTCTTTGAAAATTATATTCCCCTTACAACATGTAATATTTCTGTTTTCCTATCATTAAGCAACCTTAATCATCTAGATAGAGCTTGGCTGTATGCTGAGATGTACAGACGTTTGACTATATACTGTTGAGTTCCAGCTTTCTGATTCAGCTATTTAAAAAATTGATAATTATCTCTTTTGAAGTAAACATAAATCTTTCCTTTCAGATGATGACAGAAGAACATTACTTTTGATTTCATTCACAGTATAGTTATAAAAAATATTTTTCAATTTTAACTTTCATTAATGATTCAATGCTGAACGTGGTGGTCCTTCAACTATAAATAACTATGCAATATTCGCTTCCGTCTGCCAAACAATTCTTGCTCCAGCAAAACACAATTTTCTATTCAGAATGTCAGAAAAAGTTCAAACTGTGTAGAAACTACATCAAACTTGACAGTGCACTTCGAAATATAGAAATTTTTTAAACATATCAATATGAAAAGGCAATACAGAAAATTAAAAAATAAGTACTTTCAAAATTTAATTATTTTTTCCATCATCTTTCTAAATGGAAAATTGAAAGTGTTTATCCTATTCTTCGCCAGGAAAGCTCTTCCCTCCCTAAGGTCCCTATTTAAGTTAAATCTGAAACACATGAGCGTAAAACGAAAAACATAATTAACAAGAAAGAAAAATCATGCATTAAGCATAGATGATAAAACACTTTCCAACACTTCCTGAATGCTTTAACAAAACTTCGTTATTAAGGGAAATAAGGTATATAAGATAACTAAGTAAACATTTTATAAAACGCATAAAACATTTGAAAAACTGATTTCAGTAGTTACCGTCTATAGCCAAAAAAGTATTCCAATTCTTTTGAACAGCCCTGTATTTGATCTGTAGGTTGATATATATTACTATATAATGGGAAAATTTAGTTTAGCAAGAAAATGCATAGCATTTTGAAATTCATCTTTCAACAATTTATACTAATAGATGAAAACATACTTGAATGCTTTTGTACAGCCTGTAGTTTACATAGTACCTTTATTACATACCACTTATTTAGCTATAATTTAATTCAAACTTAAACACTCTTAAAACTACTGAAATTACATTTCCAGAAATTATCACCCACAGACGATAGCCAACTCTTTGCGGGGCCCTGTATATCATTTTAGCTATATTCTACAAATATTTCTTATTAAACTAAATTCAGTTCAGCTTAAAAATGCATGACTCCTTTAAAACCCATTTTTAAGCAATTTATGCTCATAATTCAAAAACCTTTACGAATTCATTTCTGTAGCCCTGTATATGAACTATAGCATTTATACGCACTTTATAGTATGCATAAATATAGTGAAAAAAGCGCATATCATAATTAAAAATGCATTTCGAGCAATCATTACTAATATACAGTAATTCGGATACAATATAGTATCCGAAATTTTTCAAATACACCGCAAACAATTCCCCCTGTACCATTACGAACGGAATTCTTTTGTGTGGCCCTGTAAATGAACAATAACTCTTCTTTGCACCGCATAGTCAACAGAATGCATATTTTAGTAGACATCATAAATGAATATCAATTTTACTATGTTTAAAGAGTGTAACACCATAAAAAATCATTTGAAACGATTTTTTCCCATTGACCGTAATGTAACGGAAAACTTTTGACTGTCCTTGCAAATGAACTAAACATGCTACAAATTTTATTTGAAATAGTGCTTGGAACGTGCTATGGTAGAGGTCACTAACATCCAAAAATTTCAGAACGATCCGAGCATATTTACGAGAATTAGAGCATAGACAGACGGACAGACAAACCGAAGTCATAAACACTTTTCAACTTTGTTGGAAAGTGTTAAAAATTGTCTCTCACAAAGTGTTAGGCAGGGGATAGAGCCCTTTCTGGCGAAAAATTCTTACTTCTTCTTTCTTTTAACGTTTAATTATTTAATGTCACATCTGAAAATAAAATTTGACTATTTTTTCAAAATTATCAGATGTTAAAAAAAAATTAGTTAGTCAAATTGAAAATCCCGAAAGAGGAAAAAGCTCATCTCCGCCCACTCTTCTCGGCGCCTATGTAATGAAGAAATGAATGGTTCATATGCTATAAGTAATTATGTGATGTTCGCTTTCCCATGTCAAACCATTCTGCTCTACCGAAACGTAACCTTCCGGTCATCATATCCGGAAGAAGTTTTATCCATCTAGATCGAACTTGACGGTGCACATCATAACTGTGGAAGGTTGTCAACCAAAAGACTGGATCAAAAAGCACTTGGAAAACAGTGGACTTAGTATCTGGATAAGTCGCCGATCCTTTCACAGCACAGAATTCGTAAGACAAAAATAATAGGATGATGAAGAATGTTGATTTCATGGTTGAACCATTATCTATAAAAGAAATAAAAGTCTTGTTAGGTTATGAAAGAAAAGTATAAAGCAAAAGCTTAAACATGACTAATTTTAGAACAATTATTTTAATTAGTAAATAAATCACACGAGTTATAATTTTCCGACTGAGTGAAAAAGTGTCCAGGGCAGGATTTGAGCCAGGAACCTTTTGACTTAAGCTGCCAATACGATGATTAACTGAGTGAAAAAGTATTCAGTCAAGGAACCTTTTGGCTTAAGCTGCCAATACTCTGCTCAACTGAGTGAAAGGCCAGAATTCGAACGAGGAACCTTTTGACTTAAATTGTTAATGTTCTATGCAAATTAGTGAAAAAGTGTCCAGGCCAGGATTCGAACCAGGGACTTGACGGACCATTTGGTTAAAGCTACAAATGCTCTGTCCATCTGAGTGAAAAACTGTCCAGGTCAAGATTGGAACATGAAACCTTTTAGCTTAAACTGCAATAGCTCTGTTCAACTGAGTGAAAAAGTGTTCCGGTCACGATTCGAACCAGAGGCTTTTTGACTAAAGGTGGCAATGCTCTGGTAAACTGAGTGAAAAAGTGTCCAATCAAAGATTCGAACCAGGGAGCTTTCGGATTAAGGTTTCTGGGTGAATTGCCTGTCCGCCAGATTTTTCCAGGATAGCTCAGTTGGCAAAGCATTGAAATTTTAAGCCAAAAAGTCCCTTGGTCGAATGCTGGTTTGGACAATTTTTCACTCAGTCGGAAATTTACAACTCGTACAAAAGCTTAATGTTAAGAGAAAAGCTAAAAGAAAAGGTTGACTGAATATAAATGCTATAATTGAATGATTAAATTAAATTTATTTTTATGTATTTAATCAAAAATTTTATAATCTGCAATGTGATATAGATTCACACATACTGATTTATGTGCTCGTCAATATAGTAATACAACTGTGTTATAATAATTAATAATTCTTCTTTAAACCGTTAATTTGGGTTGCAGCATATTTTACTTTATGGCGTGTTTGTATACATCTTGGTTTCATAACAATTCACTCCCCACAAAGAATCTATCAGAATAATTTTATTTTCTCTTTGTTAGGGTACCGTTCTTAAAAAGTAAAAACAGAACCATCATAAGATTACTCCTGTGTCTGTCTGTCCGTCTGTCACAGCCATCTTACTCGTAAACTGTGGAATGTGTAAAATTCAAATTGGGGGAATAATAAAGACTATTAACCCACAAATTTATAGATTTTTAAACATTCAGAAATGTATTTAGGAAAAATGTAGAGGGGCTAATTAGGTTACTTGAAAAAAATATATTTCGTGTGGATTCGTGTATAAATACATCGTGTATAAATATTCGTGTGTAAATATATATGGTGTTAAAGATTTCGTAACGCTGAACTCAAAAATATATTTCTTTTAATTTAGGTATTATATTTTCAGAGATATCGTTGAAAATGTAGCGCAAAAATATGTTCCCCCTCGCCCCATCGATTTCCGAATCTACTGAAACTCAAATTATGAAAAAATTAGGGGTAGTAGACGTTAATTTAAACCTTGCAGGAAAACTATAGCGATTACGCTAGTTCACATAGTTTTTGAGAAAATTGCATTTTTCTGTTACACACAAATTTTGCTTTGCGCAAAGGAGTTGAGAAACGCTGGAGGTACCTATCGTCGCAGAACTATAAAAAGATTGTTGATTATGATTTTTGAAAAAAATTGTTGGCAATTAGCCAAGATATTAGCACTTAAAGAAACAGTCGGTTTGGTCATACATAAAGATAGGGGCGAAATACTACTTGGGAGACTACTGTTTATAAGCATTTTATCAATCTGACTGCCCATGTCTTGCATTTTTCTTTTTGTTCATATCGTGATCCGAAATTTTTTATTAATTATTTGCGGGTTATATCTAAATTTGAATAAAGATTTGTTAATTAGTCACCAGTAGATTAGTTAATCTCCAAATAATATATTATGAGTAACTAAAATAACTAACACAGGTCGACACCAAAATCCTCTCTATAAAAATAATGGTTGATCCTAATAGATCTCACACTACTAAATCAAAATTTCGGGATGAAATTGCTATATCACATGCTAATTTTTAGGTAGTAACGTTTGCTTGTAAAATTAAGATATTTTATGTCTTTCTAAAAAATAACTGTAAATTGTGTAAATAATAAAATGTATATAATGATATGTAAATTACCAATAAGCAATGCTCTATTTTTACCGGAGCTCAGCTCCTGTACTTCTTTGTTTTTAATCAATGTTTAAATTTTGGTCGAAATTCACCGGAGCTCAGAAGTACGGCACTCCAGAGCCCAGCGGAACAGCACTTCCAAAAAAAGAAATCTAAATTATGTTTTCCTTTTTCACCCATCTCTAATCCTTAGCGTGCTTTCCCACCAAAGCGCTTACATATGTGATGTAGCGTGTCGCACATGCTGGACCATACTCCTATCTAGGGATGCACCGAATATTCGGTATCTATTCGGAATTTGGCCTATTCGGCCATGTTACCGAATATCAAACTATTCGGTATGCCGAATATCGAAATAATTGGTTGAATCAAATATTAAAAAAAAAAAAAAAATTAAGACATATTTTTAAAAACCTTATACAGCTTCTACATTTAACAATCAACTTATAAAGATATTCAGAATAATTAGAAACAGAATTGTATTTAAATAAAAGAGAATGTTTTTACATTATTTATTTGCTGTTTGTTAAGTATTATTTAAGAATTAACCAATCACGATGTTTTTCATGTGAATTAATTGTGTACAAATGCAAGTTCCTGAACATTGTTTGGTAAATAATCTGTTTCTTGCTAAGATTTTAAGAACAACATTTACAATATCTGAAAATGATCGCGCCACTCCAGACACAGATCTAGGATGCATTTAAAAACTTCCTTGCTTAATCAAAGGGAGTAGAACAGTTATTCTTGCTGAGTTGCCACGAAATAAAATTTAAATGGATTGTATTATTTATTCACTTTTACTTAGTCTCTTCCTGACAAACAAATAACATATGATCCTGTACAATTTTTCTTCCATTTTTTTCACAATTTCTCTTTGATTTTAATACGTTTGTTTTAGAATTTAAGAAAACTTTATTCATTTGTTTTAATTCACAGATTTTATTAATTAAAAAATTTTATTACACAAAATTTTATTAATTAAAAAAGTTTTATAACTATCCTCTTCTTAAATAACTCGAAGCAGATTTTTTTTCAGCATAAGTTTACTTGAAAAAAGCTTCTGTTTATCAAAATAAAAGTTTCTGTTTTAAATATTATGTAAAATTGTTTTAAAATTTAACATTTTAATGCCTTTAAACTTTGAAATATAAAAGTATTCGATAAGCCGAATATTCGGTATTTGGCCGAATAGTTATTATTCGGCTGGCCAAATATTCGGTATTCGGCCTAACAGTTACTATTCTGTATTCGGTTCGCCTGTAGGCCGAATATTCGGTATTTGGCCAAAATCACTATTCTGTGCATCCCTTCTCCTATCTAGCGCTTGCAAGTGCAGACTCAATTGATTTCTGTCTCAATAGTTACAGAACAGCGACGAGGACTGCCAGAATTAACTGAAACCGTATCTGACGCTTTTTGATCGTGGTCGTGTTATATGTTTACTATATGTTTTTTGTTCGTGATTGAAAATCATTCTTTCGGATCAACTGTTTAACTTAACGCGGTAATTAATTTACTCTGTAGATCACAGGAAACGCAGCTCCAGTATTTCTTTATTTTTAGGAGAAATCCTTCGTAAATGCGATTTTCTAAAAATTTCTCGCTCCCGATTTTAATGTTTTTGCTTTGTTCATTTATTTGATTTTATTATGTGTAATTGCATATAGATATAATGAAAAAGTTTTTTTGTTTCAGAAGAGAAAATTTCTTTTAATTTTGAAAACAATATATGAAATATAAATATGTTGGTGCGGAAGGGGGACGGGAAATACATTATGGCATTTATTACTCAGAAAATTGGAGCCCCTGTACTTTTTTTTTGTTAGAATTCAAGCCCTGCCTATATGTAATTGTATAAAAAACATTATTCGAGTTACAGCAGCATAACTCATTTACTCATGTATAATGATATTATTATTTTTGATATAACGAAAAATATACATACTTCTCACATACCATGCTGCTTTAACGGCAAAAAGTACGGGAATTGAAAAGGAAAATCTGTGTAAAACATGACGCAGGTTTCCCCCTGGAACCTAAATTCTTGTGTTCACGCGTATAGTTCGCTATACCTTATTAAAACAAGAGAATCCAATCCAGGCTTTCCGGGTTACAGAACGTATTGACCGGTATACAGAACATAGGTGAAAATCGTTTTTTTTTTTTTTTTTTTTTTTTTTTTTTTAACATTATATATGTTTTTTTAATCCCACTCACAGAAAAAAGGCATATGAATCATACCAATTATTCAAATAAACTTCTGAAATTTATTAAATCATTGATTAATGAAATTTATACTTTCGTATTAGCCTTATTCCAGGTGTGAATATCCGAAGATATCGCCAAAGATTTCTCTGCTCATGCCTTTCTTACTTTGATTATTTCAGTGTTTATCCGTGTAGTTCGATGTACCTATTAAATTAGTGTTTTATTTGTTATATTTCATTTAGATATTGATTGATAGAAATTAGATGGATTTATTTATTCTCTATAGAATATTGACAGGAAACAAATGCTGAATTGTTTATATTGTTTTAAGTGCAATCGGGTCGAATCTTCCGTAAGCGGGGTGCGCGTGATAAAGATAGATCTTTAAAAAAATGTATTTTAAAACTATTTTATAAACCTTAAAATTTCAGTAAATTGAGATGCAGTTTTCAAAAAAATTTCATTTGAAATGACATTTTTTTTTTTTTTTTTTGTATTTGAGGGTGTAAGAATTGAAATTGTGCTATGTCCAAAAATTAATAAACCGCCCCACCCAGGGCCTGTTTACCGAATAGCCCCGTGAAGCCCGTGCTTACCCACTGAAATACAAAGGGGCCCCCAAATTCAGTTTTCAAACGTAATGTTTAGAAACAAAAACATGCATTTTCTTCCCCTTACGAAACTTTTTTTTCATTACTATGCTGCAATTTGTAAATCATAAAAGGTATTTTGAAGTTTAAATATTCTCAACTGTAGTTCCATATTTGTCATTCACAAAATTAATTGCTTATGTATAATTATGTATATAATAAAATACATTTTCAAATGCATATAGATAGTTAGTTTTAGTTTAATATTGAAAGTGTTATTTACTCGAAATTTTGATGGTAAAATTTCAAATTATTTAAGCATACGAAAAATGGATTTCGTAAATAAAAAAGCAATTGGTAGAGTAATAAGGGGGCCCCCTGTGTGACGTCGGGCTTCACCTACATCTAAGTCTTAAGCGGGCCCTGCCCCCAACCCCACAAAAAGGGAAAAGAAAAAGAAGCTAAATTTGTTATTTAGGTTGTTGACACCTCAATATGACGTCAGCGTAACTTACGAACATATTTTTGTTTTATAAAATAGATCGATAGCATAAAATTAATATTTCTGTAGTATGTATTTTTCTTTCATTGAAAACATTGTTTTAAGATATTTATATATATCGGTAATTGATATTTGTTCATAATGCAGACAAACTACAACACGTAAAAGTTCAATTATTTCATTTATTTGACTTACTGCTTCTATATTCGTACAATTTAATCACAATAGCTACGTGTTGGTTTCAGTAGCTTAACCTCTTCGCGACGAGTGTCTTTTAGAGAATTTTTAATCTTTTATCACCGGTTTTTTAAAACAGAAATTTTTGCCTATTTGAATCGAGAAAATGTCCTGATTTTAATAAGGCAAAATTTACAATAAAAAATAACTGGTGGGAATAATCGAGGATTCTGAGGGCGCTCGTTCCGAAGGGGTTAATAACAGGGTGCGTGGTTTCATAATGGAGTTATGAATAAAGAGGAGAAGACATTTAGTGTACTGTATACCAGTCGCCAGTGAAGTAACTGAGGAGGTTGTCACAAGATGGCGGCTGCTTTTTTTTAAATCGGATATACACTGTTTCAAAAACCATCGGGGGCAAACTTCCCATCAGTATAATTGAATAGAAAATTTTGTCTTATTTAATCGTCTTATTCATGGAAATGTTTTCTCCCAAATAATTTTTGGTGTCAGTTTGACAGGTAAAACAGTCTGATTGCATCACCGGTTGTCACAATATGGCAGAAATGAAGGATCTGACTACCGTAAAAGTAAAGTTACACCTGTTAAAATTAAAATCTTTTTCTGCCATTATTTATGACTGAAATATTGCGTTTACAACGCTTTTAAATACGAAAAAAATTTCTATATAAATTTACTAGTGGAAGCTTCGACCGGAGGCAATCAGCTCTTGCGAAAGCGGTTACAGTTTCACTAATTTAAAGATATGTCAGTTCCTTTTTATTAATAGTTCCATGGGTTTCATGTTCATGTATACTGTACATCTCACTTTTTCAGTCTTCATTTTTTTTTTTCTCTTTTGAGGTGTAGGATACGGGGAACGGGTGCATTATATGCAAGTAAATGGAGTTCTTTTTTTTTTTTTTTTTTTTAATTCTACTTTTAAAAAAACTTTTGGGGAAAAAATGGGAAAAATTTTTTTTTTTTTTTGGGGGGGGGGGGCGGGGAGGAGGAGAGGAAGTATGCATTATTCACGAGTAAATAAGCTGTATATATCTACCCTATCTATCTATATTATAAAGGACAAACATATCTGTGCGTAACGCATACGTCATCTTGCGAATGGCAACACTTTGAAATTTATAATAAAATTTTGGTTTTGTAATTTTCTCTACTGCAAATTTTTATACTTCTAAACATTGCACATTTTAAATTTTTACACCGCCGTATAACGAAAAAAATGCTCTTTTAAATGCAATTTGTTTGAAAGCTGTGTCTCAATTTAATTTTAAGATATTAATTTTTTTGTAGTTTTTATTACTTTTTTTGTAATTGTGGCAGCTTAAGTACTCCGTTTCTGTTGAAACTAAAGGGGAAAAAAATGAAAATAGTAGATTGCTGCATCTTTTTGTTGCCATTTTCTCATAAAAACCGAAAAAAAATTGAAATTAAAATACGTGCTATGTCAAGAATATCGTCTGTTATAAAACCCAGTGAGTTTTGGCTTTATTTCGTTGTTATTTATCAATTAAATGATTTTGCCGTGCCGGCTCCATTGCGAAATATTAATAAACAATTTGCACATAAAAAAAAGTTCAGAATTTCTCTCCCGCTAATTTTCTACAACGAAATTAAAGCTTCATCAATAAATAAATGAAAGAATAATATATAAAAAAGCACGAATTTAACATATATGTAGTCGAACAATTTAAATTTTTAGAGCCGAATTGGGAAAAATATGTGCTTTTAAATGTAATTTGTATGAAATAGAGTTGCTAGGCAACTGTTAAAGTAAAAGAGAAAAAATAATCTATATATTGAAAACACAAGATAGCTTTTTTAGACATCTTCCTTGAGCTTTCTACTGTACCAATTTTGCTAATAATTCTTTTTTTAAATGAAAGCAGTTCATTTGTAGATGTCCTCGCACTAGCTATTTTTCTAAATATTTTCACTTTTATATTTTTAATTTAATTTGAAAAGGTTTTTTGAAATTTCATCAAAATGGTAGTAATCGTATTATATCCACTGTTGCAGAAAAAAGGAAATATTGGGGTTTATTTATCCTTATTGATACCATTTACTCATTACAATTAAAAATAACTTTATTTTAAGTCTGAACAGAAGATGACGTCACTATTTAAAAAACATTTTCGCTCATAAAGCTAATGTTACAATATATTTTCATTCGGCTGATACCGAATTTGAGACACTTGGCGTAATGCTTCATTAAGTGCCATATTTAAAAGAAAACAATCCTTTTCTTTGATAAAACTATATATTTTTACACGAATACATCTAAAAGACATCAGTTTCTGGAATTTGTACTTCGCGGTACTGAAATTAGACCCTCAAGCCAAAAGAATACATTTTCACATGCAAAGTTTTAGCTGACAAACGGAACTTCACGTTTAAAAATCTATCTAAAGGAAAAATATGTCCGTGCGTACGGCTGACGTCATTTTGAGAATGGCAACGCTTGATGATTAAATGTCGGATTTGCAATCTTTGCTACTGCAATTTTTTGAATTTCCAAACATCGCGCATCTTCAATTTTTACACCCGTTATATAGGGAAAAAAATCTACTTTCAAATGCAATTTTCTTGAAAACTTTATCTTAATTCATTTATTTATTATGTCTTTTTAAATAATTTTCAAGAATAATGTTTTTTAATCTATATCCATTGAGTACAGGTTCCATTACGGAATAAGTCATTTGCACTTAAAATAATATAAATAATTCAGCATTTGTCCCTGACTAATTTTTATAGCGAAATTAAAACTTCATCAATCTATTATATTAAAAAGTGACTGTCCATTTGTATTTTACAGCTGTTTCTCCTAGAATATGGAATGTTGGGTGATCAAATTAACGCCAGTTATCCGCATGGGTCGAGGATGTTAAACGTAGTCGTAAAATTTTAAAATTTGTTTAGTTTTCGAGATATAAATTTTTACGTTATTTCTGTAATGATGGAAACTAAAATTGCTCCATTTTTGTGGATAAAAGAGAGAAAAGGGAAAATGACAAGGATTATTAGGTCATTGTTTGAAATCATTTTTAAATTGAAATTAACGTATATTTGAATAAAAAGTGAAAAAATGATTGTAGTTTTCAAGAAAATTTCACGAAATACGAACTCACACAAGCTTCAGGAATCCGTTTATTTTAGAAACGCAAATTCGACTCTCGACTGGAACATTGAGATAAATTCTGTTAACGTCAAAAGAAAAAAAAACATCGTACGTTATTTTCATTTAATTTAAAGTCGTAAAGTAGATTTTCAACCATTGCCTTAAGATGGCCAATAAAACATTTCAGAAGCGGACATTAAAAATGCGAAAAAGCGAGAAAAAAAAAAAAAAAGAGAAAAGTTTTAGCGAGAAAAAAAAAAAATAATAATTCTTTAAATATTTATTTTAATTCATAAATATAAAATGCTTCTGAATAAATTCGTCCAAACAAATTCATTTTTGTATAAGTTGACCCAAATGACATTATTTCTACGAACTCCGAAATTCGAAGCAAAATCTTGGAAGAGCGAAAAGCTCTAGGCAAATAAAGTTATAGAATATGTGGATTTTTATTGGGAAAGTTTTGACTTAAATTGTAAATATAACTTATTATTTGAAATATTGTATTTAATAAAATTAATATTGCATTGGCTTTCTAAATTTACAATAAAGTTAAGATTTCATTTTTCGCAAAAAGATCGATTGCCTCATGCAATTCAAAAGCAACACAACGGGTTGCTACGCAACTAGTATATATAAAATCCTAATGAAACGAATTTATGAAAGGAAGTATGAATCGACTGATTAAACAACTGATTATGTTTCACGGCGATTTCTCCTAAAATATGGAATACTTTGCGGTGAAATTAACACCAAAAATCAATATTGATCCGCAGATCTCAAAACTGGTATTAGAATTTTTAAATTCGAATTAGTTTTCGAAATATTATTTTTTTTCTAATTTTATATACATTTTTCTAATGATGGCAACTCAAATTTTAATCATAACAGATATTTTGTTTTCAGATTTTTGAAAAGGTTACTATTTTAAACTAATTTGGCGAGAAGTTTGGGTCTCCTTAAATGTATGCTAAGAAATGTATCATGTTACTTTTCTTCATAATTCATTTTGTATTTCATTATCATGTTATTTAATACGAACATATACACACATAATATATACATTTAAAACAAATGGCTTTCATTTCTTTATTTTTTTTTAAACGAAATGAAAAGAAAAATATTAGGCACAGATGTCATATACGCACCGGGGTACCTAATTGGCGCCAAAATGGCATTATTTTGGTTGACATGGTAACCCGGCCATTGTTGTTTATTTAATAATAAATGTTTATTTACTTTATTTTCTTTTTTTAAATTGCATAAATTGTTTTGTTCTATAGTTATTTATTTTTGGGTTATTTTCCTTTAAAAATAATGTAAAATAATTAAATAATACGGTACTACTTAGTTATTCCGCAGACCCATTTCGCCAAATTATACAAATCGCCAAACCACTCGCCAAATTACACAAACTGACATCATAATTTTTATTTTAAATAACGAAATAACAAAGAAAATAGTATAACATTAATAAATATACAAATAAAACGTCGAAATAAAAATCCCTTGATGACGTAAAGACGTGTAACTTGCTTAAAGTCAAGTGAATGATGTGACATTTATGATCAACCATTATTGGCATTTAATCTTATAGAGTGGTGATAGATTTTTGGTCGACGGGATAACTAAGTAGTACCAAAAATACATACGTAACTGGTATTCGAAAACGAGGTTTTCGCCAAATTTTATCGAATAAAATTTATAAAATTTATAAAAATTTTATAAATTTTTATAAATTTATTAAATTTATTAAAATTTTATAAATTTATTTATTATTATAATTATATTAATATTATATATTATATTATATATTATATATATATATTATATATTATATATATTATTATTATATTAATATTATAATAAAATTTATAAAAATTTATAAAAAAATTTTATAAATTTTTATAAAAAATTTATAAAAATCGAAATAAATCTTAGAATTTTTCATTTTTAAGTTGTAAATATTTGTACTGCAGATTTTGCATTATATTTATGACGATTGTACATAATATGATAAGATACATGCAAAATACAAAACTTAAAAAAAGTCTAAGATTTATTTCGATTTCATTTGAACGGAATCTAAGTATATAGGTGTTTTAAGTATTATATTGTATGAATTTCATTTTTATTTTTTAATGTTCAATTGGTTTAACTTATTGGTTACAAAAATTTAACATTAAATGTAGAACGAATTGAATGAAATATCTTAATATCTGTCCCTTCTCGGGCTTAAACAATGTAGGAAATAAATTTTGTTTTTTTAATTTGTTCTGCCAATTAGGTTTTTGTTTAATCTTTTTATTTCTGCATAGAAATAAACTTTTTTCAATAGAAAATACTTCAAAATATGCCAGACTAAATGTATTCTTCAAATCTTTCTTTTTGAAATTACATTATTCTGCTAGATTAATAAAGTAATAAAAAAATCGATAATTTTGTAAAATAAATGCAATATTATTAGAAAAAATTTCGAATCCTAATTAAAATTTCTTATATATCTAAAATATCGATATATCCATTTTGTTTCCGTAATTTGACATTTCTAAAAGAATTTTATAATTTAACCCTTGAAGGCTATATTCGTTTGTGCTTTTCTTTATTAATGAATCTCCTTCACTAGGGCACAGGAAAACATGAAATAAAAATAGAATTTTCCATACTTAAAAAAAATTACAGTGGAACCCGGTTAAGACGCGTTTCAAGGGACTGGTCAAAAGTCGCGTATTAAGCGGGATCGCGTATTAAACGTGATTTGTATAATGTTGCAGGAATTGCGTTTATTTACACAGATAATCGCCTAAATGAACTTCAGAGCTTTCATTTATACGTTACGGTCGAAAATTGTGTCTTTTACATATCTTCCGAATGAAATTTAATTGTATTCCACTTTAACTCATTATTTCTTTTTATAGGACAAACTGGAATAATAACGGAAAATAAATATGGATTCCAACATGACTTTATTGTCGATTAATACGTTGCAACCAAAGATAATTTTCCTACTACACTCATTTTTTTTAACAGAGAGAAAAAAATATTAATTTTTTTAAATTTTTGAAGCACAACCCAGTTTTTAAATTCATATTTAGTACTTGTAATAATGAGTACCATTATAATATGTTCTTCATTATTAATATAATAAAAAAAACTATCCTTATAAAATATTGTTATAGCTAAAAGTAAAGTATACATAAAAGAATTATCCAATCGGAGTCGTATT
Organism: Maratus speciosus; assembly: GCA_963932465.1. Classification (NCBI taxonomy): domain Eukaryota; kingdom Metazoa; phylum Arthropoda; class Arachnida; order Araneae; family Salticidae; genus Maratus; species Maratus speciosus. The sequence goes on along the minus strand of OZ010786.1, from coordinate 87,186,857 downwards.
TAATCTTTACGAGATTCCTTTTTTGCTGTCTATAATATGCATTATAAAAGTAGCGATATAAAGTACATTTAAAATCTCTCTATCAATAGGTACGAACATCTCTAATCGCAATAATTTTTATGACGCATCTGAGTAACCTGAATTCGTCTATTTCTCTCTACTATAGAAAAGACATACAAGAAGCGAGAGACGAAGAATGCTAGAAGGTGGGATCAAAGAAGAATTGCAGTTTTGCTAATTTAGAGAGATTTTTTTTCAATTCAAATGTCTACCACTATTTCCGTTTAGTAATTTTCGCCTTAATTAATCTGTTGTTAAATAAATTAAATACTATCAGAAAACAGTGTTTTTTTTTTATCTGAATAATAAAAATCCACTACATTGGTAACACTCGAGAAGAAAGAAGGAATTCGCATCTTGATCAAAGAATTCGCGTCTTAAGCGTGATTTTTTTCCCTCGAAGAAGAGAAAATTTATCGCGTATTAAGCGGGATCGCGTCATAACCGTTCCCGTATTAAACGTGATCTTTTTAAATTATCCTTATGGGCGATGTTCAAGAGATCGGACAAAATCCGCGTATTAAGCGGGATCGCGTATTAACTGTGAGCGTCTTAACCGGGTTCGACTGTATATGTAAATAATTAAAAAAAAAGTTAAATTATGTATCTAAACTAAATTAAAAGATATCCAGAGAAAATTGGCGTAAATCAGATGTACCCCCAAATAGCATTAAATGGATAAAATATTAAAAACTAAATCAATATTAACTCAAATCTTTCATAAGGCTATTCAACCCATTTGTTATGAAGTCTACATACATTCGTACTTAAATAAAATCTAGTCGAACCTAAACTACGTAATCTAAAATGCACTTAATGTCAATATCAAAAATAGAATAAGCGCACATTCTTTTAATGTCAAACATAACTGCTAAAAATAAACGGGACATTCATTACCATCTTATAAATGAAAGTTAATTAGTCATCATTTCTACCCACCATACAGTAAAAACACACTTTCGTTGACATACAAATGAACTACACTTTGATATGCGTACCACTAAAAATAATAAACAATAGGAGAAGATTCCTAATTAAAAACAATCGTCTACTCTCATATGGCTGTTAAACAATACACAGCACTCAAAAATAGATCGAACGATAATCGAAACATATCTTACCTTATAATTAAACAGTATGGCTTTTATCATGCTTCGAGAGATTCACGGTCTGTAGAGAGAAACAACTTGACCCATTGGCAAACGCCTTGTTGAATATTCTTCAGTGGTCTTGGAGCGGGACGTAATTTCTGCTCTATTTTCCCACCTTTGTCTATGAGAGGCCTCCTGCATGGGTTTTTACATGAAGGATATCCTGCAAAAAAATTCCTAATTTTTCTATGCAACGGGGTCAATTGGAGATTGGAAATTGAATATGTCTTGTAATTCAAACATTGTGTTTAACCTTCATTTCAAACTGTAGCTGTAGACCCGAAATATAATATGGAGAAAAATAACTAAAAAAGTAAAGAATATATATATTTCAGAGACAGAATAGATATATTTCAGAGACAGAATAGATATATTTCAGAGACAGTATAGAAATATTTATTTTTTATCATCATTACTATCGGACGTTTTCAATTGAATTAATTATTTTTGAAATTTTGTCGTATGATGTTTCATAGTCTTCTTTAAAACGTAATTATGTTATGCATTTGCTGATTAATGTAAATATGATCTTCCTTAAGAGCACGTGCGACTGTGAAATCTTTAAAAACAAGCTGGAAGTTGCACGTCAAACATGGTAAATGAGGTGCGTTCGTACTATAACTAGTTTTATAAATATTTTTTGCACAGCATATTGTACTGAATGTATATTTTAGTGCACTTCATAGGTGCATATCAATTTCATTCTGTTCGAAAGGCTGTAACATCAATAAAATGCACTTGAAATAATTTTTTCCCATTAGCCGTAGTGCAGCGGAAAACTTTTGACTGTCCCTGTAATTAAACTGTACATCCGATTTTCATAAAATTTCGACAAAATTTTGCAACAATTATATATTTAAAATTTCAGAGCATTCGGTTTGATAGTTTTTGCTCTGTTATATGCGTACGGACGGACAGACGGACCGAACGACGACTATAAGCGCTAAGCATTTATATAACTACGAACGCACCTAAAAATGGCTTTTTAAAAAATATTAGCTTCTGAGCTTAAAAAAATCAATGCCGGCTCGGCCTACAGACGGATGTAGATTTCGAAGTTAAGTATTAATTTCACCAACAAAAACTAAATCAAGATTAGAGATAAACCCAGTTTAACCATTTTATCTAGCCGCTTTTGACGAGTTTTTAATTTTATTTTTCTGTAAGAGCTGGAGCACACTTTCTAATTTAACCCGTAACCGCTGTTAGCGGTCTCACAGACCGCTGCATTTTTCAATTTTCACAAATTTTCAGTTTAACTATAGATACTGGTTAATTTTTGTTTTATTTGGAGTCCTTTAACTTTCACTGGTGTAGGTTTTCGTGAGTATTTGATATAGACCATTTATATAATTATTCTTTCAAATTAATACTAATTCAAATCAGATAAGAGAGAAATAAATTCTTCTTACCTGTGTCTAACGTGATTGCAACTTCTTCAGAGGCACACTGCTTTTTCACGAGAATGCTGAAATAATTTTTTATTAATGAAAAATTGGTGTATATCGTTTCTTGAAGAATTGGATATTGACGAGCTTGACTGGAATATCTAAGCTTTATAAATAGAGATTACTAATAAAATATACATATTCTTGAGTAAATATTCAAACGTATACATGAAAAGAAATTTAACAGATCGTAGCTTTTACACAGGGCATTCATAGGAGCGAGATTATGCTTCCTAAAATGAATATTAGATGAGGACAGTTCTTATTCACGTCCTAATGGTTCAAAGACCAACACCCCATCTAACAGGATCTAATAGAGTTAGTCAAAAGTCTCGGGGCAAAGTCTTAATCACACAAAAGAAAAATTGATTAGTCTGCGAATTGCCTTTCTTCCAGATCTTTACCAGTTCAATTAAAAGAGTCGTTCTGTAAATGAGTAGTGCTACCATCTGTTGCAGCAGAATTAAAACGGTATTAATCGTCCAGTCTTTTGTAGTCTTATGAAACACCGGTCAGGAAGTGACCACATCGTTTAGCATATATCACAAACAAGGTGAAGACGGAATAATATCTTACACTATTTCTTACAACTAGAAGCTTTTGAATAGCTGAATTTTAAATATAACAGCCCTGTACATAAAGTTTAGTACAGAAATAGTATTTTGAGAGTTAATGTAGCATTTTATTCATCTTTAGATTAAGCGGTCTGACAGACCGCTCACGGTAGTTATGCAGCAACATTCGTCACTACGGGTTAATACCACTGCTACAGTGTTTATTCTAGTTTCTGCTTAAACAAATGCTTTAAAGAGTAATGGAAACACTAGAAATTAAAGCTATATAGCATAATTTAAAGCAGATAGATAACTTTTAACGTTTTATTTTATAAGACGCTAAGATTTTCATAAAATATTAATTTGAATTTAATAAAATTAATTAGAACAAATTTCCAAATGCACTAAAATTACATAGAAATAGAAGAGGTGAAGAGGCTAGATAGTTATTGCAATAATCATGCGTGTTGCTTCATCCGTTTCTACCTTCTCTTTCTCCTCTTACTCGTTTTCTTTTCTTTTCTTTTTTGCATTATTAAAGAGAGAGGAACATGTTCTTTATTGAAACTGTTAAACAGCTGTGTGCTAAGTTTATTGGTTATGTGTACTAATGATTTCTTCTACGCCTTGCATTGTTAGGTGCGTTCGTAATTATATAAATACGTAGGGGAGACCGGGGGAATGGGAACACCTTAAGGAAATTTAATTTTTTTCAGCTCAAAAAAATGTTTATTTGTTAATAGTAAAAATTCTAAAGCTGAATCATTATCTTTAGTATCTGTATAAATTTAACCGTAATCATAACTGAAAAGTTAGCACACATAAAAAAATTTTCTTTCAACCTTTGTACAGTGACGGGATTACCCAGGATACTATGGTAATTCCGCCACTGTATCGGGGTAATGACGCCACCCTATAATGGCCTAATAAATACATAAAGTGGATACGAGGAAACACATAACATACTAAAAATGTTTAGAAAGCGATACTTTATCAAAATAATGAATAATTACAATGTTCTTTAAGCTAGATTTATTAATGTGCTAAGCTTACAATTTAACTAAAATTGGAAAAGTCACCCTTTGTCATGGTGGCGGCATTACCCCGAGAGAACAATATAGTGGAAAACACCCAGCAAAGCCGAAGGAAGAACCGAACTTGTTCAACAAATTGCATGAAAATGTCGGCGAATGCATGTAGATTACGGGTAATATTATCTTAAGTACCTAATGTTTCAATAAAAGGTGTTTACCTCTGCTCATTTGAAGCTCCAAAATAAGAAGAAACTAGATGAAAACTAAACTTTTCACTAGAACAAGCGAACGACGTACAACAAAACCATTCTAACTCTAGGCAGTGTTTCTACTGTTGCCCGCTACAGTGCAGGCGCAATCACTATCTCAAACTGCCGTTAGTTTTTAAACTAGACGGGGTGGCGGCATATCCCCGAGTGGCGCCATTCCCCCGGTCTCCACTAGCACCTATAGTCGTCGTTCGGTCCGCCTGTCCGTCCGTCCGCATGTAACAGAGCAAAAACTACACAACCGAATGCTCTGTTTCTTAAAATATTATGAGTTAATTAGAATATTATATCTGTTTATTAAATTTTAAATATATAATTGTTGCAAAATTTTGTCGAGTCTTTCAAATTTTATGAAAATCGGATGTATAGTTTAATTGCAGGGACAGTCAAAAGTTTTCCGTTATTTTACGGCCAATGGGGAAAAATTATTTCAAGTGCATTTTAATGATGTTGCAGCCTTTCGAACAAAATGAAATTGATATGCACTTATGAAGTGCACTGAAATATACATTCAGTACAATATGCGGTGCAAAAAATATTTATAAAACTAGTTATAGTACGAACGCACCTCATTTGCCACGTTTGACGTGCAATTTCCAACTTGTTTTTTACTAGTCACTGTTCGGCACGTTAAAAAGTACTTTGTACTTATGCAGTTATATTTAGAGAAGAAAAAATTATATTGCTGAAAAATATCCTAATTAAGACGCAGGACTATTTTTAATATTGGGCAAGACTAGGGAGCCCAGTTAAGGACAAAAAAAAAAAAAGAAAAAAAAGAAAAAGGAGAAAAAAATCTATTTTATACGGAACAGTAAAAAATTAAGCAAATGTGGAGAAAAAACAGGATAAGTTGCGAGTGGGTAACATTATATAATATTACCGTAAAGATTAGGATGTACTTAGTTTCTTTACAAATATACAAAAATAAGGACTGCCTATTTATACCTAGAAGCTTTTTGTAATTGTTGCATCGGAAAGCTGTAATTTAGTTAATTTTCAATTAAATCTTAAGCAGATTTGTTTGTGATGGCTGAAGAAAGAATGGATTACACCCCATTGTATGTCATAGTTAGAAAAAAACATCGTCTTATAACTGTATTACTCCTAGTAGTACGTTCGCTTATTAATGGTTGTATGCAGTGGTGGGATTCAGCCGGTTCGCACCGGTTCGGTAGAACCGGTTGTTAATTTGTACTGAGTTCGGCGAACCGGTTGTTAAAAGAAACTTGCATTTACATTAATTTACTTTCTTTCAATGTTTATTTGCACAACAGCGTTTTCTAAACATAAAACTGTGACATGTGATGATTTGCTTCATTTAATAAAATAATGTTTCATTTGCAAAATATATTTTTCTTCGTTAGTCCAGTAAAAAGCAAATTTAACATTTAAAAAATGAAATTTTGAGGATTTGAAGAATTTTGGGATCCAAATCGGCAGCCTAGGCTAACTCTAGTTATATTGCATTTATTCAACACTACTTTAACTACTTTCTTAATTTGCATACTTAATTTGTAACTTAATTTGTATTGAGTTCGGCGAACCAGTTGTTAAAGGAAACTTGCATTTACATTAATTTACTTTCTTTAAATGTTTAACTGACAACAGCGTTTTCGAAACATAAAACTGCGACATGTTCTGATTTGTTTCATTTAATAAAATAATGTTTCATTTGCAAAATATATTTTTCTCCATCAGTTTCTGTAAGGAGCAAATTTAACTTTTAAAAAATTATGATATGAAGAATTAAGGGATCCAAATCCTATAACAACCATAGAGTTAGCCTAGGTTAACTCTAGTTATATAGCGCTTATTCAACACTACTTTAACTACTTTCTTAATTTATAACTTAATTTGTGTTGAGTTCGGCGAACCGGTTGTTAAATGAAACTTACATTAACATTAATTATTTTCTTTAAATGTTTATCTGCACAACAGCGTTTTCTAAACGTAAAACTATGACATGTTTTGATTTGGTTCATTTAATAAAATAATGTTTCATTTGCAAAATATTTTTTTTTCTTCATCAGTCCTGTAACGAGCATTTAAACATTTAAAATTTAACTTTTAAAAAAAAATGAAATTTTGTAGAATTTTGGGATCCAAACCGGCAGCCTAAGCTAACTCTAGTTATATAGTGCTTATTAAACATTACAATAACTTCTTACATTCGAATAAAAGGTATATTGTTTTGGCTGCTTCTTTTGACAATATACGGAATGTTCCCTGTTATCACTGATCATTAGCTAAATTTTTACATTTAGTGGTATAGTTCAAAATGCATTTTTTTTTTTTTTAATATTGTTCTTCATATCTTAGAAGTCATTTACATCAAAGTAGTTATTTTCGTAAATGTAACAAATTTTAAGTTTTTATAAGATACCTTTCCTATAAGTTACATTTAGAAAAATATTTTCCATGATCTAACCAATATCATAACTCGAAAAGTCGTGCAAAAATTTGTACACTGCATAAAAATTAAAATTTTGTAACCTTTTTTTCTAAAGTAAAAACGATTTTTCTGAAGATGAACATTTGAATATTCCGAATTTCTAACAGTTGAAATATTTTTGAAATTAGACGTAATTTAAATTTAACAATTTAGGAATAAGCTCTTGGCCAACGATAAGAAGTGATGCCCTACATATTTTAAAGCTGATATTTCCTTGATGTTTGCATGTTTTAAATGAAATTGTTTGTCTTTCAAAAGCACGGCGAATAAGAAGTATAAGCATCGTAAAGAATGAAAACTTGTGATAAAATTTATTAAAATGTTTGAAAGGCTTCGGAAGAAAAAAGCCCGTACAAAAGAGAAACGGTGAGGTTTTTATTACTTCAGAAAATTGAAAAAATATCAAATTTGAAAAAGATCATACATGTTTTAAAAAGCTCGGGAGACATGTTTTTTAACAACGTACCGAATAAAAAAAAAATTATATACAACTGAATTCTGAACATTTAAAACCAAGTTGTAGTCAATTTGAATGTAGTAAAACTGTATTTTTTCTTCGTCAGATTACTGGAATATTGGAGAAGTAATTCTTCTATGGAAAACAGCTGAAGAGCTATATTGTTTATATTTAATGGCACTTACATTAATATTAACGATTATCGAGGATTTTTTTACCATATTTTTTAATTTTTTTTTAAACTATAGGGTCTTTGGAAGTATTCTAAAGTCTGAAAATATTACCAGAACAATTACTGCAAGTTCAGCAGAAATGGAAAGTTGGTTTTCAAAGATAAACATCATATGGTCAGAGAAGAGAAGTAAGCTATTTCTAATGTATCAAACATAATGATGATTAGTCTAATTGACTTACCTCTTAAAGAATGGGTTCCTACTTTTATAGTGAAGGTATGTAAAGAAAGAAGCACACATCAGATAATGTTTGAGTAAAGACAAAAAAAATTGAAAGTTAAGAGGTTTATCAAGAAGCTATATGTAAATATTTCAAATAATAGAAGCTACTTAACATACTACTAAAATTCTTTTCTGTACTATAATATCGTTTTTTTCTACATATTTTATTGTTTTATTTATTAACTATCTGAAATAATACACTACCTTTTAGCATATATTTTTAATACTTTTCAACATAATACATATAAAATTATTTTCAGTACAGGATATCTCAAATAATTCTAATTAATTTTTCTGGTTTCAATCTGAAAATGCATAGTGTGCTGATGCATTCCATCGGCAATCGTTATCCATGGGCATTTATTGTATGAAAAGTTTTGAAAAGATCTTGCATGTTTTTAAACTGAGCTAAATTTTATCACTGATACAAAATTTCAAGAATAAATCTTCTCCACGTGTACATTATTGTTATTACAAAAATAATTTTAGAGTCATTTGGTATTAATTATAGAAGACGACATTGACGAATGGCTCGGGGAAATTTGTGGCTTTGGTATCAAACAATAGCATAAAACACCAATTAAAAAAAAATACAGAAATCAGTCATTTACCACTCACAATATCCTATTTATTGACATTAACTTTGAAGAAGTTACAAGCATTTATCACCAAAAAAAGGATGCAAATAGGAATGCTTGATATTCAGTGAGGTGGTATTCTCGTGAGATTAGAGACAGCAATATCTCGAGCTCTTAGTGTTTTTAGTATCTAACTGTTTGCAACTTTAGATCATGAACATGAGTTAATTCTTAAACTTAAATTTCTGCTATTTTTGGGCTATCCTTTTTGTATTATGCTGTTTTGATGCATTTTCTGATAGAAATTTTGATCAGGGTTTCACGACTGTCGAATGCGTTTCAAATAAACTATGCCCTTTTACAAGAAAACATGTGCCAGAAATTTTTATTTCAATATACCACAAGGTCAAATATTTTTATCAATTTTATTATAATATTGGAAAATGCTTCCTAATCTATGTGTGATGCTAAATTTTTCTTTGATTTTTGTACGTCAAAAATCATTCGTGTAGCGAACCGGTTGTTAAACGATTTGAATCCCACCACTGGTTGTATGCCTATCGAAGAGAAATATAAACAAATTTCATCTACATTGCGTTAATTTAGCATGGGTTCGATTATTGAAAATTCAAATTTTGAAAACACTGTTTTAGGGTCGTAACTTTTTATTACATTGAATTAGAAGCTCGAATTTTTTATAAAACAATGGGGCTGTAGATCTTATTATTTGATAATAATTTTAACATGATACCTTCAACCGCTACTGGGGCCGGGGGGGGGGGTCTTGACACACAGAAAATCAGACGAGTTTGTCGCATAATAAATCGACGTCGTATCATAAATAAATGATTTTCGGATTTTTTTTCTTCCTTTACATGTGCTAATATAAGACTTTTCTTCGTGCCAAATTTGAAAAGTTTAGGTCAATAGCACGTAACCTGTAGATTTTGTGCATGAATTTGTATGATAAAAGGTTGTTTGTTTTAAGGACGTAATTTTTAACACTTTCCAACATAATTGACAAATGTTTGTGAATTCGGTTTGTCTGTCTCTCCGTCCGCCTGTTTGTTCTCTAATCAGCGCAAATATAGTCCGATTCCCATGAAATTGATATCGTTATTGAGGTTTACTATGGCATGTTCGGAATTGAAAATGAAGTGTTTAGCATTAACGGTTCGTTTACAGGGACACCCAAAATCATTCCGTTACATTAGATCTATGGGGGAAATCGTTTGCGGTGTATTTTAATGATTTTACGCTGTTTTAAATATATTGAAATTTATATATATAACTGAGATGTACTACAAGCCGCTTACTGTGGGATATGTTATACATATCGATATCGTTAATTTACAGAGACACACTAAAGAATTTAGCTACAGTACTGCCTATGAACAATTTTTGCTGGAAGTGTGTTTTTAATTGCGCGTTTCTAAATTTAACTTTTTTTTTTCACATTACTTGGTGTTCATAAATTCTATAGATCATAGACAGGGCTGCTCAAAAGTTCTCAAGTACATTTATTTCCGTTTATTCCAGAAAATTGCTGAATGAGAATTTTCAACTGTGCTATGCATTTAACTGAGCTAACTTTTAGCATGCTACGTATTATACAAACATAGCTTTAGATAACATCCAGGGATGCGCAAAATAAATCGAATATTTTCCCGAGTATTAGTAGTAACTGTAGAAATTCGGTTTGCAAATGCGTTATGCATTTTCGAAATTATTCATTTAGACAATATCTTTTGCCTAATAAACAACAGTGTTTTGTTATAGTAATTTCTGTATGTGCTGGAAAGTATTTCATAATCTATGCTGGACGCATGGTTTTTCGTTCTTGTTTTTAATGCATCGAATTACAAGGTTGAAAGTCTTACAAAACGGTGGGGCAGTGGACCTTATTATTTGACAGAAATTTCAACTTGATATTTTCAGCCGTTCCTGAAAAAAAAAAGTCTTGAAGGACAGGAGGACAACAAAGTGAATCTAATAAGGGTTCCGTTTTTTCTTTCTGAGGTACGAACCCTAAAAATAAAAATAAAAAAAAGAAGAAGAAGATAGATTGAAATAATGAATTGTCCTCAAAAACATTGTGAACACTACTTCTTAATGGCTTTTTATTTGAAAAATATGAATACTTTCTCTACCTACATCAAAACCGAAAACAATTATCTTACTGTTTACAACACCTTAATGCAGAGTTTCTTAACTTTTTTTAACCTTACGACGCACTTAAACCCATATTTAAAATTACCCATACACTAAAATTATGATGATGAATGAAATATATGACTGAAATATTTGACCTTTTTCATTCATTTATTAACACAAGCAAACTGCTCCATCAGAGCCAAATAAAAAGATTAGTACAACTTTTCAAAAATTATATTTTATTTTTACTTTTCATATACCTTGCACATTTTTCGTATACTACAACCTTTCGTGAAATCAGGGGCCTCGCTAAGGGGGGGGAGGGGCAGGGGGGAGCCTCCCCCCCCCCCCCCCCAATCTTCATGGATGCAGTTACACTTGGCAAATTTACAAACTTAGTTGGTGAATTTGTGTAAAACTTTAATAAAAACTATAATACACTTTCTATTTCTGACAAACTTTGCAAAAATTACAAATCTAATTGGGAATGTTATTAAACTTTTCACGAATAAGAACTATATTACATTTTCTAATAGTGGTAACTTGGTAAAGTTATAAAACTAGCTGGCAAATACTGAAATTTGACTTGGCAATTTAAGGTCCTCTCCCCCACCAATAAAAAGTCTTCGCGATGGCTCTGCGTGAAATATCAGATCTTACTTTTTTTTTTTTTAATTATTTATGTATTTATTTAATTTTCTTTTGCAAGATAGAACTATTGGATAGCAGTGTTCTTAAACCTTTTTTTTTTTTTTTTTCGAACATAAAGAAAGTATTTTAATCAAGATGTATGTGTTAGAAATAACACGTGCTCAGCCCGAGCCCGTTTCGGGCCCGAACTCGGGTTCGAGCTCAAAGTAACAATTATATTTATTCAAAATTTGTAATCAAGGAAAAACCTTTCTAGTTGAGAAACAATAATTTCTTTAATATGTTTTATAGTCCTTTAAAAATCAGTTTCAAAGGAAATTGAATTGTTATTGATGGGATATGGGAAGGAATATTATATAGAAGAATATTATAGGTATAATAAAACTTTTTGTAAATTTTAACTATATATATATATATAATTGCAAAATTTAGAATTGAGAGAAAATTAACAAATTGTTATATCAATAGTTTGTTTATTTTTTATTCGAATCAACCGACGTTTCCTATTTATGTTAACGCCTCATCAATTGTAATATTTAAATCTTCTGACGTGCATACACATGCACTTAAAACAAAGGCAAACCATTGCAATCGTAAAATGTATTTAAAGAGTTTAATGATTAAAGAAAAATAATAATAACAGATCAGAATTGTTACGCTATTGGATGTTGTTGTTTCTGAAAGGGAGATATAGGACGTAGAATGGTGGTGATAAACGAGAAGGCGGTAATAATTTTAATTTTCGTCTACGCCGACATAATACTAAGAAACGGGCTCGGGTAAGTAAAGTACATTACGCTTTTAACGCTTGTCAACATAGCTGAAACGAATTTATGAATTCGGTTTTTCTCTCTCTCTAGCCAAGATCTAATTATTGTAAATATACTCGGATTGCATGCAATTTTTATGTACTATCAACGTTTACTTATAGAATGTTCAATATTGAAAATGAAGTGTGTAGCATTTATAGTCCATTTACTGGGGCACACAAAGGAATTACTTTTGCATTGTGGTCTATATGGGGGAAAATCGTTTGCCGCGCATTTTATTGAAGTTACAAAATTTCAAACATAATGAGATTGTTATACACTAGGGATGGGGATTATTTAACGTATTAGGATAAAAAAAAACCCTGTTACTATGCTGGAACCTAATATTGAATTAATATGTTACCGAAAAGTCCCTGTTAATTAAATAACATATGGTTTTAAATGGCAGTGTCTTTATTCATTTGCCTTAATTAAGAAATCAATTTCGTGTCTTTAAAATAGAACAATATTCACAAAAAACGTCCACCATCGTTTCTTTTCAGATGTGCGCCCCTAGTTTGGCCCATCTTCACCCTCTAGTTATGGGCACCTCTGTTAGGTGGATGGTACTAAAAATTTATTGTGCATTTCATCAATCTCTAATGCATGAATAGTAATGACTTGCAGCACTAATTAAACGCTTTTTTCGGCTTGGTGCCTGGTGCTAGGTCATCACCGATTCTGATTGCGCAAAGTATAGATCATAAACCAAACACTGGCACAAATAGTAAATCAGGAAAACATCTGAAAATTTCTAAGAAAAAAGCTCATGCTTGACATGTTTTGTACTCATGAATCGTATATATTGTCTTCATTTAGCATTTCCATACCAAAAAGTCAAATTTGACTTACAAAACCCAGCAAAGTTTTGTCTAATTTTTAGCTCACAGGCTATCAAAGCCTGAGAGCTAATGTGCTATGTAATTCTGATAAGTCGCTTCCCTAATTAGTTTTGGGAGTTCATTGGTTAAGTATAAAGGGGGGAAACGGGGCTAGTCCCCCCCCCCCACCTTAAGTTAGATAAATAGGTTTTTCATGCAGAATTATTCAATTTGCTTCAAATTTGTTATATCGGTTTATTATGTTAAGGAGCTTCCCTGATTAGATTTAAAGGTTCATTAGTTAAGTATAAAGGGGGGAAAGGGCGGGCAAGACCTCCCTTTAATTTAGATAAATGTGTTTTTCATGCAGAATTATTCGATTTGCTCCACATTTTGTATACCGGTTTATTACGTTAAGAAACTGCCTTGATTAGATTTGGAGGTTCATTAGTTAAGTACAAAGGGGGGGAAAGTGGGGCTAGACCCCTACCTTTATTTAGATAAATAGGTTTTTCATGCAGAGTTATTCGATTTGCTACAAATTTGGTATACCGGTTTATTATGTTACGAAGCTGCCTTGATTAATTTTGGAGGTTTATTGGTTAAGTTTAAAGGGGGGGGGCCTAGACCCCCCCCCACACACACACACTTAATTTAGATAAATGGGTTTTTCATGCAGAATTAATCGATTTGCTTCAAATTTGAATAGACGGTTTATTCCGATATGGTACTTCCTTTATTAGATTTGGAGATTCATTGGTTAAGTATAAAAAGGGAATGGTGGGCAAGACCCCTACCTTTATTTAGATAAATGAATTTTCATGCAGAATTATCCAATTTACTTTAATTGTTTTTCTATTCATTCTGATAAGGAGCTTTCCTAATTAGATTTGGAGGTTCATTAGTTAAGTATAAAGAAGGGAAAGGGGGGTTAGACACCCCCTTTTAATTTAGCGAAATGGTTTTTTTATGCAGAATTATCTGAATTGCTTCAAATTTGGTATACCGGTTTATTATGTTAAGGTGCTTCCCTGATTAGATATGGAGGTTCATTGGTTGAGTTTAATGTGGGGGAACGGGTCTAATCCCCCTTCATTTATTTTTTGTGGCCATTATTCTTTGAAATAAAAGTATAATATACAATTAGTGTGAATAGCCTGTGAGGTCAATGTCATCAGTTTAACTGGGCACTTTTCTTTTCATTTATTTGAGCAATTTCTTTTCAACTAAAAATATATTTTAGTGCTTCTTTTTTTTTTTTTTTTTTTTTTTTTGGTCTTGCTTCTAATTTTCAACGAGTGATTTTTGTTGAATTTTGTAATATATTTCATTTATGTTATGTAAATGAGAAAAGCATTGATCCCCCTCCCTTTAAAAAAATGCGGCGAAACAAGAGTTCAGATTCATTAAATATGTAAAAAGTACCTTTTTGCAACATTTAAGTAAAACACATTTATTTATAACTAGCAGAACTACCCGGCTTCGCCCGTGTCAATTATAAGAAGCCTTCCAGGTAAAATAAATTAAAACGAAATAATACGGCAATCACAATAACTGAAATTTGTGCATTCCCATCAACAAATCGTTATAAAGACAATCAAAAGACATGGCGTTATTGTCTTGCAACCATAGTAAAATCCCTGAGCTTTAATAACAGAATGCACTTTTTCTTTGGCGGGTAAGAGAAAAATATGTGATTTTCCTGACAATACGAAAAAAAGAAATTCCTCCAAATCGCGCAGCACTTAGTGAAATTCTCGTTTGTATGGTATTATCTACATTATAAAGTAAAAACACTATGTCAGTGCCCATACATTCTGCCCCATAAATTGTAACCCATAAAATGTGCCTTTACTGGAATTTTTCTAACTTATAAACATCACACAATTTCATTTTTTACAATGTCGAATATAAAAAAGTTCTCTCAAATGAAATTTGTTTGAAAGTTGTACCTCAGTTTTCTGATTTTAAAGGATTTTAAAGTAATTTTTAAGCATGGATATTTTTAAAGTTGAGTGCAACCCGATTACGAAAGATGAACCTGTTTACACTTAATGTAATAGTATAAAGAAAAGACATGTCTATGAGTAACGCTGGTATCATATTTTCGGTGGCAACAACCTAACACAACAAATTTCCCTTTTATTGCAGTTTAACGTCTAAACATTTTACATTCGATTGTTCCAACGTATTATAGAAAACAAAAATACTTTCAGTGATATTTTTTTGTAATGTTTATCTCAATTTACGAATTTTTTATGGGTTTTAAAATAATTTTTAAGCATGCATATTTTTTAAATATGCTTGCAACCCAAATACAAAAGATTAACTCAATTGTTCAAAAACATTGTAAATAATTCCGAATTTGTTTGCTTTCGCGTAATATTCAATAACTAAATTGGCAAACGAAATTAAAACGCCAAAAATAAAATAAAATAAAACACGAATTTAACAGATATCAAATCAAACTACTCAAAATAACCTGATAAATATATAAAATTCAAATGGGAATTTCATTCTGGGTGCATATAACTTGAATTCTTCAGAACGGATTTCCATGCGACTTGCACTATTAGTTTTTTAGGGAAGATTTTAGTGAGTAACATATTGTTTTCCGTTGCTTAGTCATAGAATTATAGGGGAAAGTTATATAATCATGTGCACCCAATTATGAAGGATTAGTCTTATTAGCTGAATGAAAAATGCAGAACTTTTTTTTATCTCTAAGTATATTGACGGGTTTATCTTCAGTAGTGGGGCTGTGCGCTAGGGTATTCTTTTTTTAATGAGTGTGCCTGACACCTATTATGGCATGCACCTTTGCTTAAAACAATATAGAATGACTTATGCTTTAAGCGACTATCTGGCATGCAACTTGATTACAAAATACTAACCTGCAATAATGCTTAAGGTGCTTCTCCAGTTCCCTGCTCAACAACGCGAAACTTTCTGACACATTTTCTGACTCATTAAACGTAAAGGCTTAAAATTTGTAGACCTGACTACGATTAAAGCGATTTGGAATTGAAATGAGTTTTCCCTTTTTTCATAAATGAATTACTTATCGAGTTATGAGCAATTGTGGTTGCGTGACGGCCGGGTTTTCTCCTTTATTGCACTGTTGCGTCCGAAATTCAGTTCAAAACACCAACTGAAAGATTTTATACCTTTACCAAAATATGGAAGCTATCTTTCGATTACATAGTTTCTAAATAAGAACTCCTGTCAATTTCATGCGTTTCCGAACAAAAATTAATTAAAAAATATGTCAGAAAATAGCTCCTTTGGATTTGAGAACATCCTTAACTTTATGAACAGCCTTAACTTGACGCTTATGAAAAAACTCACATTTTTAGTTTTAATTTTGGAACTCGCGAAATTTAAATTCAGAAAAAGGATGTTCTTTTGGCACATTGTGGTAATTTTTTTAACTTTTAAAATTAAAATACATGTTTTCTTTGAAGCGCGTAACAGAAATATACAATATTTCCCACAATACGGGGGAAAATGCAAAAAAATACTTCCAAATGAGGTAGTAGTTACTAAAATTTTATTTGGAAAATTTGAAATTTTATTGAAATTAAATCTACAATGATTAGATGAAATGATGTCATTTTCATCAAGAAATTTTAAATCAAGACATCTGTCAAGAATTTTTTTGAAAATGTAAATAACTTTTTTTGCTATAAATCACAGAAAATGCTAGCACTGAATCTAAACCAATACAACACTTAGCGATAACGTATAGCTATAAGATATGGCTGTAGTATACAATCGAAGTAGTAAGCAAAATATAGGAGCCATATGTTTACAATGAGTTTGATTACGCGTTGAAAATATTTGATAGAATTTGACGTCATATCTAGCCTTTTTTTTCTTTTTCTTAAAATGTTTTCATGAAATTTGACTGTTTGTATTAAAATAGATGTTTTAATTAAAAAAAGAAAAAAAATTCAAATTGAGGTGCTACGTTATTTTCCCGCTCTTATAGTTAAAAATTTTATTTTATATACAAAAAAATGTAAATTTTCTGTTTAGAATGACGTCAGTATCAAACACACAAAAATATAGCAAGAAAATCTGAATTTTTATTGGCAAATAGAAACAAAATACACGCGTTATCCTTATTTTTTTCACATTATTGTGTCATTTTTTAGGGTTTGGCAACAGGAAAGAAACGTTTGAATTAAAAAAGATTTAAAAAGAGATATTTCTATAATGTTAAATTATGGAAAGTGATAGAAAAAAGGGATAAATAGTTGTCTGATGATTTTTTAAAGTAGACAGTGATCTTTTCCACGTTCTAAAACGTATGTACATGGAGTTTCTTGCAAATCGGTCAAAAATTGAAGATTTGTATAAAGGACATACACACAGAGAACGGCTTTTATATATATAGATTTTATCTCTTAAAAATTTTAATTCTCGATTTTGAATAGAAAATCTATTTCCAAAAATAACAAAACATTGTTTAGCTGCATTCAAATAAAATCCATGAATTTATAATTTTTTAATTGATTAGCGCATTTAAAACGGGTACATTAAAACTTCAATTGATTTCAACTGAAAGCAGCTGAAACGTGTTGAAAAACAACCACAGATAATTCCTTAATTCATTCTGAATCATGACATCAGTTAAATGCAGTCCTTAACATATAAAATTATCTTTTTATCGCTTGGTAAGCTTATGAATAGAGAGAGATAATAGAACATCTTTGCATCTATATATCTGTTAAATTTTTCTGCGGTCAATATAACATTTGCTTATTTCGAAACATTTGGCCATTAAAGTCTTTTAAATTAAAAAACACGCTGAAGGATATATTTATCTGAATGGACAATTTTATCCGAGTGAAATGACATTTGATTAAGAATGTTTATTTACTCTTCATGTTTTTGTAAGGAATGGAGCGTTTTACGTTGGCGGTTTATTTGAATATTTAAAGGGTTTTTACTACGTACTCATGAAGTTTTTTTTAGGGGATGGGGGGGAGGGGGATACCTGCACTATAAATTTTGTTTTTTTTGGCAATTTTTACTTTCTTCTATCTTTACAAGAAGAAAGTATTGGATTCATGAAAATTTTCGAATTCCGGTTTTCGACGGATTTACACGTTTTAGGGGTCAGAGATTCCAAAAAACATGTTTTTACAAAATGTCTGTCTGTGACTCTGTGAGTCTGTCTGTCTGTGTGTATGTGACACAAATTTTGTGGGCGCTCTATCTCAAGAACTAATGCACGGAATTTAACAAAAATTCATATTCAGTTAGTCCCTGATACAAATTGATGCTGATTAGTTTTTGGTGCAAATCGCTCAACAGGTGGCGCTTCTATGCTGCCTTTTTTACGATTTCCGCAATGGCTCTATCTCAAGAACTAATGCACGGATTTTCATGAAACTTCAGATTCAGTTAGTCCTTGACATGAATAGATAATTTAGAGATTTTGGTGAAAATCGCTCAACAGGTGGCGCTGCTATGCTGCTTTTTTTACGATTTCCGAAATGGCTCTATCTCAAGAACTAATGCACGGATTTTCATGAAACTTCAGATTCAGTTAGTCCTTGACATGAATAGACAATTTAGAGATTTTGGTGAAAATCGCTCAACAGGTGGCACTGCTATGCTGCTTTTTTTACGATTTCCGAAATGGCTCTATCTCAAGAACTAATGCACGGATTTTCATGAAACTTCAGAGTCAGTTAGTCCTTGATATGGCTTGATGCTGATTACGTGTTGGTGTAAATCGCTCAACAGGTGGCGCTGCTATGCTGGATTTTTTACAATTTCCGCAATGGCTCTATCTCAAGAACTAATGCACGGATTTTCATGAAACTTCAGATTCCGTTAGTCCTTGACATGAATAGACATTTTATATATTTTGGTGTAAATCGCTCAACAGGTGGCGCTGCTATTGGGCATTTTTTGCAATTTCCGCAATAGCTCTATCTCAAGAACTAATGCTTGGATTTTCAACAAACTTCAGATTCAGGTATACCATGATATGAATTAGTGCTGTTTATGTTTTGGTGCAAATCGCTCAACAGGTGGCGCTGCTATGCTGCATTTTTCAGAATTTCCGCCACAGCTGTATCTCAATAACTAATGCATGAATTTTCATCAAACTTCAGATTCAGGTATACCTTGATATCAATTAGTGCTGTTTATGTTTTGGTGTAAATCGCTCAACAGGTGGCGCTGCTATACTACATTTCTCAGAATTTCCGCTATAGCTCTATACAAGAACTAATGCACGAATTTTCACCAAACTTCAAATTCAGATATATTGTGATATGAATTGGTACTATTTAAACGATTTAATTGACGTGATTTATATAGAAGAAAGTTTTGTGATGGCCACAACATACTAGTTTAGATTGATGCTGGTTTAATTCCTGGGAAAGAAACAGTTGTGTTCTGTCCTAATGCTCGTATTTACACTCTACCTCAACCTAGATAATCTCGGTCCCCCCCTTCCCCCCCCCCCCCCCACCCCGAATGCTCAAATGGTATTCATCACAATCTGATTGTACACCGGTTGTGATCACGTTGAATCACATTAATCGTGGATTTCATTTTAGCATTCGACCTAGGTTTCCTAGGTTGAGGTAATTGGTGAATACGAACATAAGTGTGTTCGGCAAATGTCGTTCAATAATGATAAATCCAAGAAATTGGATGGCGGTGGGTCTGCAAAAATAAAAGTTTAGATAGTAAGTGTTGTGGGACGGTGAATCCTCTAATTAATATTTTTACTTTCTTTTATCTTTACAAGAAGAAAGTATTGGTTTCGTGAAAATTTTCGAATTCCAGTTTTCGACGGATTTACGGATTTTAAGATTTTTCGACGGATTTTAGGGGTCAGAGATTCCGAAAAACATGTTTTTACAAAATGTCTGTCTGTGAGTCTGTCTGTCTGTCTGTCCGTCTGTCCGTCCGTCCGTCTGTCTGTCTGTATGTGACACAAATATTGTGGGCGCTCTATCTCAAGAACTAATGCACGGAATTTAATAAAAAATGATATTCAGTTAGACCCTGATATAAATTGGTGCTGATTAGTTTTTGGTGTAAATCGCTCAATAGGTGGCGCTGCTATGCAGCATTTTTCACGATTTCTGCAATAGCTCAATCTCCAGAACTAATGCACGGATTTTCATCAAACATCAGATTCTGTTAGTCCTTGACATGAATTGATGTTTTATGCATTTTGGTGTAAATCGCTCAATAGGTGGCGCTGTTGTGCAGCATTTTCCACGATTTCTCAAATAGCTCAATCTCCAGAACTAATGCACGGATTTTCATCAAACTTCAGATTCAGTTAGTCCTTGACATGAGTTGAAGTTTTATGCATTTTGGTGTAAATCGCTCAATAGGTGGCGCTGCTGTGCAGCATTTTCACGATTTCTGCAATAGTTCAATCTCCAGAACTAATGCACGGATTTTAATCAAACTTCAGATTCTGTTAGTCCTTGACATGAATTGAAGTTTTATGCATTTTGGTGTGAATCGCTCAATAGGTGGCGATGTTGTGCAGCATTTTCCACGATTTCTCAAATAGCTCAATCTCCAGAACTAATGCACGGATTTTCATCAAACTTCAGATTCAGTTAGTCCTTGACATGAATTGAAGTTTTATGCATTTTGGTGTAAATCGCTCAATAGGTGGCGCTGCTGTGCAGCATTTTTCACGATTTCTGCAATAGTTCAATCTCCAGAACTAATGCACGGATTTTAATCAAACTTCAGATTATGTTAGTCCTTGACATGAATTGAAGTTTTATACATTTTGGTGCAAATCGCTCAACAGGTGGCGCTGCTATGCTGTATTTTTACTTTCTTCTATCTTTACAAGAAGAAAGTATTGGTTTCATGAAAATTTTCGATTTCCAGTTTTTGACGGATTTACACGTTTTATGGGTCAGAGGTTCCAAAAAACATGTTTACACAAAATGTCTGTCTGTGAGTCTGTCTGTCTGTGTGTGTGTCTGTCTGTCTGTCTGTATGTGACACAAATTTTGTGGGCGCTCTATCTCAAGAACTAATGCACGGAATTTAATAAAAATTTATATTCAGGTAGTCCCTAATATAGATTGCTGCTGATTAGTTTTTGGTGTAAATCGTCCTGCAGGTGGCGCTGCTATGTAGAACTTTGAAGAATTTTCGCAAAAGCTCCATCTCAAGAACTAATGCACGGATTTTTATAAAACTTCAGATTCCGTTAGTCCTTGACATGAATGGATGATGTTTACGTTTTGGTGTAAATCGCCCAACAGGTGGCGCTGATATGCTGCATTTTACAGGATTTACACTCTTTTCGCAGTAGCTCTATCTCAAGAACTAATGCACACATTTTCATCAAACTTCGGATTTAGTTAGTCCTTCATATGAAATGATCCTGACTACGTGTTGGTGTAAATCGCCCAATAGGTGGCGCTGATGTGCTGCATTTTGAACTATTTTCTCAATAGCTCTATCTCAAGAACTAATCCATGAATTTTCATGAAACTTCAGATTTAAGTATAACTTGATTAATATTGCTGCTGATTATGTGTTGTTGCAAATCGCTCAACAGGTGGCGCTTCTATGCTGCATTTGTCATGATTTGCGCGATACCTCTATCTCAAGAACTAATGCACGAATTTTCCTCAAACTTCATATTCAGTTAGACGTTGACATAAGTTGGTGATAATTAAGTTCTGGTGTAAATAACCCAATAGGTGGCGTTTCTATGCTGCATTTACATGATTTCAGTGACGGTCATACCTCGAGAACTAATGCACGGAATTTCATATTTTTAGAATTCTCATGATGAATACAGATTGCCATTTAATTTGGCACTGAGATAGTGAATTTTGAAGTATTGACATGTATGAGATAGAAGAAAGTTTTGTGATGGCCACAGCATACTAGTTTTCTTTGGATCTAAGATTCCTATAAGGGATGTTTTGGTTTGCAGTTTTTTTTTTCGTTTTTAAATTTGCCGATTAGTTTTGTTTCTATTTCTTAAACACACACGCACACACCAACACACACCAACACACACACACACACACACACACAAACCAACAAGCTTTTTTGTTTTTAGGCAACTACACTGTGATTTGTACACTATGATTTGTACACTATGATTTGTAGTGAACTACAAATCATGTTACCATTAACGAGTTAAGAGAATTCACAGCATTGCTAACAATAAAATTACTCTTTACTAGCTGACCAGCCCAGCGTTGCCCGGGCCTGTCAAAAAAAAAAAAAAAAAAAGCACGAAACGCGAAAAACTCAAAAAATTGTAATAAAAAATCGTGAAATGCTTTTACGAATATTAAAAAATTGCCACGAAACTCGAAAAGACGGCAAAAATCGCATTGAAAATCACATTTGAAATCGCCAAAAAATTTAAAAACAGCAGAGTACAAAATTTACTAAGTGGGCTAAAACACTGTAACCGTAATTCTTTTACGAGTGCAAACAATTGTAAAGTGATTGTAAAGTGAAAAATCAGTAAAAATTTTTAAAAAGCATTAAAAATTGTTAAATACTCAAAAATCGAGGAAGACGACATTTACTGTATTAAACTATTAGCTGACATGCTCGCAGGGGCGTAGCTACAGATATTTTTTCGGGGGGGGGGGGAGAATTCGAAAATTTCCCAACTTGAAACAAATTGCTCCAATTTTCAACTAAAGTGATATGCACAACGTGTGTAATAATGATAAGGAAACTTATGCATAAAAAATTTCTTTCCAAAGGAAAATTTTTAAACTAGAAGCATAAAAATTCCAATTATTGTTTTTTTAATAAGAAAACCAACCAGCTTTTTACTTTCTTCTATCTTTACAAGAAGAAAGTATTGAATTCGTAAAAAAAAATCGACTTCCAACTTTCGATGGATTGATATTATTGGTGCAGATTCACGATCGCTAGTCGCCATGTGGCGACTTAATTTTTTGCTTTTGCGACTAATTTTCGGCATCTAAGTAGCCATCCTTTGGCGAATTTCGCGTTTTTTTTCCAGCGATCTTTGACAAAAATCACGTTTTTTTTCGCGATCCGTTAACGAAAATCACGGGTTCTTTCGCGATGCTTTGACGAAAGTCGCGGGTTTTTTTTTTTTTTTTTGCAATCCTTTGATAAAATTTGCATTTTTTCTGCAATCTGTTGACGAAATTCGCGTTTTTTCTGTAATCTGTTGACGAAATTCACGTTTTTCTGCAATCTTTTGCCGAAATTCACGTTGTCTGTTTTGCGACCCTTTGACAAAATTATCGTTTTTTCCGAGATCCTTATAGAACTGGTGGTTTTTTTTTTTTTTTTTTTTTTTTGTTATCCTTTGACAAAGTTGATGATTTTTCTGCAAAGAATGGCAAATTCGCATTTTCCCCGCAATTCTTTGACAAAAAGACGCGTGTTTTTTGGGATTCTTTGACAAAATTCGCATTTTTCCCCTGATCCTTTGACGGAATTCGCGCTTTTTCTTGCTAACGGTTGACAAAATTGATTTTTTCGGCGTCCACTTGTCGAAATTCTTGATATTTTTCCTCACCCCTGTAATAATCTGTGATAAGATTGTTTTTTTAAGATAATTTTTCTTGTGTATTCTTGAAAAACAATTGCTTGAATTCTGTTTTGATTTTTATAGTGCAAAATAATCTTACACACTCTTATTTATTTCTTTTATGAACTCTTGTATGGCAAAATGAAAATAAGAAATATTGTTTTCCTAATATTCCCCACTACCATGATTCCTCAGCTTATTCTTATAGATATATATTTTTTCACCTCTGTTTTGTCCAACTTTATCTTCTGACAGTACATAGCTTAAGATTTATATTATACTTAATATATATTCAAATTAAAAGAATTGGGTGATTAAATGAACTATACAAATTTGATGTAATTAGTCTGTTTCTTTTGTACATTTGTAGATTATTTTTCACTTTGATTTCCTGAAATTTTTTTTCATATAATTGCTATTGCTTTTATGCATTTCTTTCACAATGTGGCCACTGGATTATTTGGGTTTAGGAGCCACTGGCTCCTTAAAAACTTTGGAAATGTGCACCTATAATTGATACGTTTCAGAACGATTTGACTGTTTTTAAAAAATGTCTGTCTGTGTGTATGTGACACAAATTTTGTGGGCGCTCTATCTCAAGAACTAATGCGTGGAATTTAATAAAACTTTAGATTCAGTTATACCTTGATAAAAATTAATGCTGATTAGTTTTTGGTGTAAATCACCAAAAGGTGGCGCTACTATATTGCATTTTCACGATTTACATGATTTTAGCGATAGTTATATCTCAAAAACTGCTGCACGGAATTTGATCAAACTTCATATTCTGTTAAACCTTTACATAATTTGGTGCTTATTAGGCTTTTGTGTATATCATATAACAGTGGCACTGCTGTGAAGCATTTTTCAAGATTTTTGCGATAGCTATATCTGAAAAACTAATGCACGGAATTTTTCAAATTTCACATTCGGTTGCAATTCCTTATTGGGCTTGGGTGTATACTGTCCAAAGGTATCACTTTTGTGCTCTTTGGGTTTGGAATTTTGGTTGCAGACATCTAACAGGGTGTGCGCCCAAATTCAATGATTTGTTGGAAAAATGTGATGCTTCTATCTGCTTTTTAAATTCACACAATTAAACGGATCTATTCCTTTGGAATTCGTTTTGCATTGTGATTGAAAATTTTGAGGTATTAACATGTATTGGATAGAATAAAGTTTTGGGATTGGAACATCCGACTAGTTTTTATTATTTTTGTTTTAACATTGTTTTAATTTGCTGAAAAAAAGAAAGAAAATAGCCTCCTATAATTTGTGAGAAAACTTAATTTTAGTACAGTTGTAATTAATTTGAAAAACATATTTGTACGAACGAAATTTGTTTGGATGAATTGCATTTGATTAAAAGTATAAAAATGATATTTTTGTGTTCTTGTGAAATTAGCTTTGAATATGAGTTGATAGATATGGCTATTATGAAGCCGGGGATCAAATTTCTCTTTTTAATACTTTCCAACGCAGTTAAAAAGTGTTTATGAATTCAGATTGTCTGTCCTTGCTTTAACTCGCGTAAATATTAGTCCGATTGCCATGAAATGGCAAATCGTGTTGAAATCGTTTAGAAATCGTGTTGTTAAAACTGTGTTAATTATTATACAGAGTATCTCTTATCGTTTACCAATAACAAATTTCTAAACCGTTAGTTTTAAAGACATAGTTCCAATTGCAAAAATGTTTCAAATTTTGTTCTGCATCACATAAAAATCGATTTACATTACAATGATTACTTTTTAAATAGATAAGAAATTACAAATTTTATACAATGCCTCTGTTCTATAAGTTTGATTTAGAAAATGTTTTTCCATGTTCTAACAAGTAAAACAGCAAAAATTTATTCTTTTATGGTCAAAACTTACTGAGTTATGATACTTAGAATTTTATGAATTTTCAATGTTTTAATCACCATAAATGGAAAAACACGTTTTTAGTGTCAGAAAACGCTAAAAATGCATGAAATTCAAAGTATCATAACTAGGTAACTTTTTGTCTTGCAAAAATTAAGTTGTTAATCACAAACTAATTTTTATTCATCTCAATAGAAAACAGCATTTATTATTATGTCAAAAAATTATGCCAAATATTTTGTTTAAAAGGCCTTCTAATTAAAACATTCGTTGACCGCATACACAGCGATTAGTTACATGTTATAAAAATAACAGGTTGTTGGAACCTGTTACCTGTACAAGTGTGCAACGATGTAATCTGTTAACCAAAAGTAACTATATTCCCCATCTCTATATACACTATAACCCAATCGCGCCCGTCGGCCTAATCGTTCGGAGTTTTCGTAGTTTTCTTCGAGCCATAGATTTCCATGCGTAAATACGGGTTAGGTTCCCTTAGAAAGACCCCCACGAAGGGCACTCCCCCCCCCCCCCTGGGCCTATATCCCTCGTGCAGATAATTGGCCGTCAAAAATCAACCAACCAACCTATATACACTATATGGCCAAAGGTGACCGGTCACTTGCGATTTTAGACGTTTTGTTAAATATCTAGAAAAATACACGAGGAATTAACTTGAAACTGTAGGTGTGTAAACAGTATAGTATAGGTCATATATTTCCGCCAAAATTTTTTCCCGAAACCCTACAGGGGACCGTCAACAATTTGAAAAAGAACGAATATCTTTTGGATAACCCTATAAAAACTAATGTAGCAAAAACGTTCAAACTAGAGGTTATTATTAAGTGGCTTATTGTAGTATACTGTGTTCATTTTTATGAGGATAGCATGTATACTCGTAGAGAAATTAATGTTTTTATAAAAACAGTCCCAAATTTCGCCAAGTTTTTTGCTTATAGTTTGCAGAGTTCTTAATATAAAAAAAAATATTTTCAGAAAATATGACAAACAACATTGTACACAATATTCTGCAAGCAGAATTAAAAATAATAAAAATTGGATGAAAAATGAGCATGTTTACTAAAAAAAATTTTGCTGCGCATGCGCGAATGCAATCAAAATATAATGTGCATAATGTATCAGCTAAGTATACAGAGCAACTTTTGTGAAAGTCACAAAATCATAGCTTGAAAATTTTGAAAATTATCGTCGATAGATTAAGCTCGAAATCGGTTGTTCCCAAAAGGAAGCAAAAAGATGAGGGGTTGTATTCATATATAGCAGTACGTGCAATATTGTGTACGCTATCTTGGCATTAGTCAACAGATATTTCATACAACCCCTCATCTTTTTGCTTCTTTTTGGGAACAACGGATTTCGAGTTTATTCTATCGACGATAATTTTCAGAATTTTCAAGCTATGATTTCGAGACTTTCATAAAAGTTGCTCTATATACTTAGCTAATACATTATGCACCTTATATTTTGATTGCATTAGCGCATGCGCAGTGAAACATTTTGTAGTAAACCTGCTCATTTTCCATCCAATATTTATTATTTTTTTAATTCTGATTGCAGGGTACTCTGTACAATGTTGTATGTCATATTTTCTGAAAAGAACTTTTTTTTATATTAAGAACTCTGCAAATTATAAGCAAAAAACTTGGCAAAATTTGGGACTGTTTTTATAAAAACCTTAATTTCTCTACGAGAAATCTACGATCCTCATAAAAATGAACACATGATATTATAACAAGCCACTTATTAAAAATCTCGAATTTGAACGCTTTTGCTACATTAGTTTTTACAGGGTTATCCAAAAGATATTTGTTCTTTTTCAATTCGTTGACGGCCCCCTGCGGGGTTTCGGGAAAACATTTTGGCGGAAATATATGACCTATACTATACTGTTTACATACCTGCAGTTTCAGGTTAATTCCTCATATTCTAGATATTTAACAAAACGTCTAAAATCGCAAGTGACCGTTCACCTTTGGCCATATAGTGTATATCACTCAGGAGCCCGGAGCTAAGATTTCATATTTCTTTTTTGATATCTGGCTAGTATTTTATGTAAAAAGAAATTAAGTGCAATATTCTTAGTTTCATATCACAATATATATTCCAAACGGAAGAGTATTCGTTTAGTAAAGTATTCTTAAGTAACTGAATATATATTGTGATATGGTTATTAGTGGACGTAATTAAGGCGTTTTACTCGTACTTACTTGCATTTGTATTCTTAGTTTGACTCATTTATTGAATCTCTTTCAGGTCAAAGCGCTATAAGTAAGCGTACAAAGTTAATGCTGGAATCTGTCGTAAATTGACACAGCTGCGCCATCTTGTGGATGGAGTGAATAACGCAAATACGCGGGTTTTTTTTGTATGACGTCATATATGACAGAATATCTACCATCTGCGCATCTCGTGCGCAGGTCTATTTGAAGATATTTACAATTTAAGAGTTATAGGCGGAAAAGCAGACAAAGCTATTTTAGAGAATACCTGTTAAAATTTTAATCATGAATTTCAAATATTTACTCACTCATGGAAGATGAACCTTATTTACCAGATTTATTGCAAAATATTTTTATTACAGTTTGTTTTGATAAAAATATGTGTATTAAAAAAAATCGCAATGTCATTTTAATTTCGGGAGAAAAAGCACTAATGCTACGTAAACAGTATTGCCTTTTGCCCCGAAACTAAACTGACATCGCAACTATTTTTTAAATACATATATTTTTATCAAAACAAGCTGTAACAAAAATATTTTGCAATAAATCTGGTAAACAAGGTTAATCTTCCATGAGTGAGTAAATATTTGAAATTCACGATTAAAATTTTAACAGGTATTCTCTAAAATGGCTTTGTCTGCTTTTCCGCCTATAACTCTTAAACTGTAAATATCTTCAAATAGACCTGAATTTTATGCAAGCTATTCAGGCTAAAAGAAAACCATTTTTGTTAATAAAAGTTATAGGCGTAACTTTTAATTCCATGGTTTTTTCCCGGTTTTTTTCCACATTGGAAGAAACTTGCCCACCTTGGGTTTATGTTATTATTTATTAGAAAAAAAATGTATTTTAAATATAATGAGCGAAAAGCATGTGTTTAAATTGATGTAATATACCAGTATGTATGTATTTTAAATGAAGTTATGTTTTTCAAATGATGAGTATATTTTTAAAATGATGATTTTATATTTTGAATGAAATGAATGCAACATAAACGCTGGTGATGTGGAAAATATTTGACGGTTTGTGAGCTGCGGCCGGCTAACATAAAAGTACTTTTTTACACTGTTTATTTAATCTAACCCTGTTGATATATATGAAAAGATAAAAAGATTTAATCGATTTTTCCCTCCCAGATATGCTAGAAAAATAAAAATTATGTACATGGATGTGTTTCTAGTAACAATACAACATTTTAGTATTTTTACAACTTGATTATAAATTAGGAAATTAATTTTACCTTATCTAAACGTAGCTGAAAAATCCTTAAACATTCTTTATGGTTGTTACAACTGTACATGCAAGTACAACAATTGAGTAAGTTATGTAACAAACTACGATTTCTAAACTATACCAGCTGTTTGGGAAATTGCAAAAGAGAAATATTTAAAACCTTTAAGCATCTTAAACGTGATTTTCAGCCCTATAATTTTTTTTATAAAAAAGTTAAAATATTATTTAATATATATTATTAAATGTCAGTGATTTTAATACGCTCAATTGGCCCATCTCCGTCGTCCGCAGCCCTTTTTTTCTGCTACTTATTCCGACTCTTTTGCAAAAGCCAGATTGAAAAAAAAAAAAAAAAAAAAAAATTGAAACAGGACAAAATTAAAAGGGAAATTTGAAATTATTGGCTACCGACCAACAACTGCTACGTCGACCTTATTATTAGTCTATAGTTTTCAGTTATTGGCGATTGTTGTGTGTTTCATAAGCCTTTTTCAAATTTGGAGAATGTTCCGCAATTGGGTTATTTCGATAAAAGTTACTTTCATTTTCTAACCATTATTTAACTTTTATACAGTTACAATTGTATACTGTTTTCTCATTTGACGCCAATCATGGCTATCGGCCCGATTACGGAAAGTTATCCATTTTACCCCTGCGAAGAACCGGTGTAAGATAAATAAATGTTTAATTGAGCATACCTCGTACTATTTGTAAATATTTTATATTTTATTCCAATTTTTGAAGTTTCTTCTATACTTTGAATGCTTTCTGCAATGTTATTCACCTGTGCGAAGTGCAGGTATCCCATGAAAACTATTTTTCCCGGATATGACACAATGACCGACATATTTCTAAATTAAAAAAAAAAGTAATTTGTCGATTTTAGGAATTTTTTGTCTAAAATTCTCAAAATATTTAAAACTATAAATAATCAATTATTGCTGGTTTAATAGTACAAGAATTACTGCTTGCATTTTTAATTAAAGTGGATCCTAATGTAAAATTAAATGAGTTTTAAATGGAATGAATGAAATGCTTCTATTTTAAATATTATAAATACAATTCGATCAAGAGAATATTTGGCAAATTATCGCCTGCGCCCGGTAAATAAAAAATATGCCTTAAAATTAATTAAATAATTTATACTTAAACTCTAAGCGTAATGAAACGTTTAATTCTCATTGGAAATACACATGTTTATGTAATTTTTATAACTTTATCTTAACAGGAATTGAATTAAAAACGCTGCTGTAAAATTCTATCTTAACATACATTAACTAATTTTTATATGTCCTTGTTCATTGAACTACAAAAACATAATTCAAATAGAACGTATTAAAATCACTGACATTTAATAATATACATTAAATAATATTTTAACTTTTTTTATAAATTATAATAAAACACAAAACTAACCTGTTTTTCTCTTTTGAGAAGCGAAAAAAACTGAGTTCTCTAATATAGAGAGTTATTTTTGCAGTTTTGAAAACTGCAATAATTAAAACGCCGTCGTGGCATTTTCCCAAATAATATAAGTTCTTAAAAGAACTCATTTTGTTTAAATAACTAACTTCAATTAATAAATTAAATAAATCGAATTATATCTATACTTCCAATAATTAAGTACTGCAGACGACAAACGAATAAAATCACGGCTACGCGTGCGCATAGTTATTTCATAGATATCGAACTTATAGATCATCCATAAAGGGGAAAGAAGTTAATAATCCTCTTGTAGTTCACTCCGTCCGTTAGGTGGCGTATGACCTTGATTGACGTGACCTCGCCTTTAATCTTGCGGATACCTCTCCCATTTAAGATAGGACGCTTACTTATATCGCTTTGTTTCAGGTAATTAACATATATAAGGTATTCCAAATGTTACTCCTCTTTTAATTTTTCCGGTATTCATAAGAAGAAAATATTGGCTTCTTGAAATGTTTTGGCTTCCAATTTGTGATGGGATTTACACAGAGGCAGCTTTTCTAGCCACGGCATCCTGGGCGGGATTTTGTCAGCATCTCTACAAATGATACCTTTTAAAGAAACTAATAAATTTTAATCAAACATTTTGTCTATTTTTCGCTTCTTAATTTTTACCGCTCTGGGCGATTACCCGATCTTACCCACTTATTCTAGTAACATTCATTGTTAAACTAAGAAAATTCTTTTGAGGTTAGATATCGTATAAATCTTTATGTGAAAATACATTTTTAAATTTACTTACTGTAAATCCTTTCTGGAAAAAAGTGTGCAAAAGATTCAGAAATGTTCTCAGGATATCATCATACTGGGTGATTCAAAATAGAGGCTATGACTATTGTTGTTTAAGCCGCTGATGATAGAAACATTCTTCCAATAGCAAAAAAGCGTACAAATCAAGTATAGCTTTTGTTATATAAGTTTATTGGGTCCTAATAACTTATATTTAGAAAACTATTATTTTAAATCTATGAAGAAAATTTTTAAAATACCATTTTTTTTACGACCAAGACTTGCCGAATTATGACATTTTAAATTTTATGAAATTTCAATGTTTACTTGCTCTTTTCAATTTTAGTGCCAGAAAACAGTGAAATATATTGCTTTGAACGAGGGGAAAGGATCCCTAAAAAGTCTAGCCTAGGGGCGCGGCAGGTAGTTTACTAGTTATCCGCCCCTGCTGACGTGGACTGCAACATCCTTTCTTAGGAGTATAGAATAAGTGACATTTATAGTTCGTTTACAGAGACGCACAAAAGAATTCCATTACATTATGATCTGTGGGGGAAAATCGTTTACGGTGCATTTTATTGAAGTTACAAAATTTCAAACATAATGAGATTAAAAAGGATCAATGAGGTGCACAGCAACAGGTTTTCAGTAAATCGCGTAGTGCGCAATACTTATCGTTCAGTTACAGAGATTCACGAATGAACGCTAACGGTTACAGGTCAGACCTGAGACCGGAATGAATATGTTTACAGGCAACTATCATCGATAATTGCTGGAAGTGCGTTTTCAGCTGAGGTATGCATTTTTAATTTTATTTAATTTTTAATGTAATAAATGATGTGTATAAATTCTATAGATCATATAGATGGAGGCCCGAAGGAATTCGCACACACTTCCGGATATGGAGTAGAATATCTGAAAATAGATTTTTACTGAGTTATGTCTATTTTTAATTTGCTTATTTATGTGTTTCATTTCGTTGTACGAAAAATGGATTTTTTTTTTTTAAATAATAGTCTGTTAATGTTGCAATGTGTTTCATAATCTATGCCTGATACATAGTTTTACCTTCTTGTTTTAAATAATTCCGTGTGTTTTTCTCAAGTATTTTCTTTTTAACATTGCACTCTCACTACCTCATGTTACCTCAGGCCTCCACTTGGTATTCCCGCATTTCCGGATTTCCTCTAAGGTAAATGGATTCGCCCCCATGACTAAAACTGGGTTAATGGTCGCTTTCGAGAGTCAGTGAAACTACAAATGAGTGAATCATCTCCAGTGGTGGTTGAAAAGTAATATCTTAAATTATGATTTTACTAAAAAAGGAGAACCTGAACCTACTCGTTTTCTTTACTTTACTCGTTTTCGTTTCTTTACTTGTAATCTTACAACTGTATCCAAATCGAAGGCATGAGATGCTCGATTTAGGTAATCCTATGTGCTTTTAATAAAACCTTGTCGATAAATAAAAATACTACATCGTATTACTCCATTTTACGTTTTAGTAGATTTGTAGAGAAATTATTTAATAAATGTGTGCATTTACAATTTGGAGCTATTTTGTTAGAACTATTTTCAGAAAATTGAATTGCGCTCGTAACCCCTATATCCTACTTAATTTTAATTCCAAAATGCCACATTCAAACCAGAATTTTGAAATTAAAATTAACAGAAGTACTTTGCCCCGGTTAAACGTGAACACTAGTTTGAAAGTCGAAAAAAAGACCATACTTAAGGAAATTTTGTGGGTTTCAGTAACAACGCAAACTGATAGGGGGAGGGTGCAATATCTTAAGATATATTTGAAAAGTATTTCTTTTTTTTTTTCATAAGAAAAAAAATTATATTTCATCAATGACAACTATGTAAAACACCATGTACTGAAAATGCAGTGTCAGCTGGCTATGGTGCATCAAGCATTCCCGAAATAGAAAATTGTTAAATAATTCTTAATGCGATTATTCAGCGTATTGACTATGCCGTAGTGTAGGATTTTTTTTATTAAAAAAATCGGGATAATGACAGCATTTAAAGAAAAAAAATCCACTTGAAATCATAAAAATTACCTTAAAATGCTTTTGAAATTAAAAAATAAAATAAAAATACCGAAAAAAATCTTGAATAGCACCATGGAGTATTTATTTCTGAATGTTTGTGCTAAAATTTAAAAAAAAACGGTCGAGTTAAAAAAAAAAAAAAAAAAAGACGTTTGAAATAAAATGCGTTTAAAGTTTAAAATTTGGTTTAGCGGCAATTAATTAAAGCGGCATATTTGTCTCTTTAACTCTTTTAATGACTCGAATTTCAAAAAGTATTGTTTACCTATATTTTAGACATTATAAGTTATCATAAATAAAGAAAAAAAAAAGATTTTTTGAAATTTTCAAACTAATGTCCCTACCCCTTAAAACTTAACTAACTATATCTGATAGTTTAGAAAGTAAACCGATAGATATGGTTTAGATAGAAAGCCGATATGTATGATTTAGATAGCGTGACTTGTACAGGGTGTCCAGCGAATAAGATCCTGATTTCAAAATTAAATATCTCAAAAACAAAGATCAATAGAATTATGCGGTAAACGGTTTGTTTATTAGCTAAGCTGTAAAAATGTTATACAGAAGTTTCAAAATTTGGTTGCAAAAACCGTTAACAGATGGCGCTGTAATCGCAATGCCTATAAATTGTGCTTCGAAGTCCAGAGCACTAGCGTCTCAATCCTAGATAGCTTCCTATGGAAGAACGAAAATTGGGAAAGTCCACTTTTTCCTTGGGGTGATGTACATCTGGTCACAGAATTATTGCATCAGCTTTAATTTTAACGAATTTCAATTGATAGAATTTTCAATAAAAAGTTTAGAAATCATTATATAAGAACTTATTATATTTTATTACATAAAATTTTTAATGCCAAATAAGTTTTTTAATCAAAATGCATATATTTAGAAAAATAATTTTGTACTTTTTATTTATTTTTTATATTTTTAAATCACAGCATAATAATTTGGTATTATTGTTTATACCTGAATTGTTATAAATTAAAAAGTAATTTTGAACTTTTCATTTATTTTTAAACCACGACATAATATTTTGGATTTAGCACAACACACACATTTCTTTTCTTTGTAAAAAAAGATTTAGGGACATAAATTATGCATTAAATTATTTCATTTTTAAAAGGAATTGATGATAAGTCATATCATCAACGTCGAAGCAAAAGTATTTTGGAGGCTGCACTCCTTTCCAACACTTCGGATCATATCGCTAGAAGCTGCACCATACTTCTGTGCTCAATGATAAAAAAAAATGAAAATGAGTTTTTAAAATTAAAATGATTTTTTTAACTTCATTAAGTTTTTAAAAATAGAAACTTTCTACTTTTTCATTCAAACTATTTTCTACAATTTAAAAAAAGGATTTTTGAATCATTATTATAAATGCTCAATGATTTAAAAAAAAAAAGGAGGGGGGGGGGGGTTCTTTTAGCTTAATTAAATTTTAAAACTAGAAACTTTGGATTTTTCACAACTTAAATAAATATTAAAAAGTAAAGTTTTCCAATTTTTTTAATCCCCTCTGCTTGGATTCTATTCCATGATCTACCAATTAGGAGAGAAAAGACATACCACAGAGATACTGGTATCCAGACCTAAATAGCTTATAACAAAATTTGAAAAAAATCTCAATTATGTCAACACATGGCTTCGCTTCTGCACATCACCCAAATAAAATATTTTAATAAGTTTTTATATAATGATTTCTAAACTTTTTATTGAAAATTCTATTAATTAAAATTCTCCAAAATTAAAGATTATACAATAATTCTGTAAGCAGATGTCTCCATTTCTGCACATCACCCCAACGAAAAAGTGGACTTTTCCAATTTTCGTTCTTCCATAGGGAGCCATCTAGGAATGAGATGCTAGTGCTCTGGACGTCTGGACTTCGAAGCACGATTTATAGGCATTTCAATTAGAGCGCCATCTGTTAACGGTTTTTGCAACTAAATTTTGAAACTTCTGTATAACATTTTTACAGCTTAACTAATAAACAAACCGTTTACCACATAATTCTATTGATCTTTGTTTTTGAGATATTTAATTTTGAAATCAGGGTCTTATTCGCTGGACACCCTGTATAAGTGGAAGGTACTAGCTACAAGTCAAGAAGTGATAGATTCGAATCTCCTTTCAAACTTGGGTGTTCGTAGCGGGTCAAATTCCGCTTTAAACGCAGGTCATGGTCTGTTTAGTCCCTCGATGGCAATAGATCTTCAACCAACCATGTAATTCTGCATCCCTCTCTCTTTTCACTCACTTCTTCTGCCACTATACTACTAAAAACAAGTAAAAATTAAATTTAAAAACTCAAAAAACTGGACTGCGTAAAAAGCGAACTAATTAATTATTTCTTATCAATGTGAAGTTATTTTTTATATTACTTACCTATTTTTTTTATTTACTTGTATTGATGACTTTTAAGTTGCGTTTAATTGTTATTTTCTATCTATAAACACTGTTTTGATGAGGCCTATAGATGTCTATGAAGGTTAGAGTTGCAGTAAAGCTAGAGATCCTACCCACACAACTTCCAGGTTGTGTAATATTTAAGAGGACCTTCTGACTGTAAAATAGTCAATGAAACATCGTCTTCATGTTGAAAGACCTATCCAATGATATGCCACTCAATAGGGTGCGCAAACCAAATTTTCGTCTCTACCGCCATTTTGAATTTATAGAAACAAAACCTAACCTATAACCATCGGACGGTTAAGACGAATTGATAAAGACCTCATTCATTTAAAATGCATCCAGCTGTTGGGATATTCCGAGAGTATAAAGAAATTTACATACCCAGATACGCGGGAAACACATAACCCTTTTTGGCAGTTGGGTAAAAAAAGTGCATTTTTCAAAGTTGAGCCTTAAATTAGGCCGAGTAAATACATAATATGCTCTTTCATAAAACCAAAAAGTTTTTGTTTTACCATCATAATATTCTTTAAAAGTCCTGACTGACCCATGAATAATCAGGTCTTACAGGGCCACACATATTATCATAGAAATTCGAGTCCTCCAAGCGAAAGGAACAACAATACAATTATTCTGCAATTAATTCCGCAATGTAATATAGTACACTGGAGTTTATAAATTAGCGGATAAATACAAAATGCCAGTTTTTAAGCATAAAAGTTAATCGGGAGTTGTTAAAAGAAACTGGTATAAACGGCAGGCGTAGCAAATACGTACTACTACTCCAATAGCATAGCTGCCAACTTTTACTCTGTTCTGTTATTACTAAAGTTTAACAGAAATCTTTGTATTACTTAACCGGCAGATTTCGTCATTTAAATAGAACTACATTTACTGCTAAATTTTTTTGGTGAGAAAAAAGCGTAAAAGCTGGCAGCTATGCAATAGTAAAACCAGTCGATGTGACGACAGCGTAACATCACGAGGGGTAACAAGCAAGCGTACCCCTACCTTGAACCAAAATGTGATACATTTTGTTCGTCTCATTACTACTGACCGTCATTTGGTGAAGTTACCATGACTCTTGTTTTATAACTAGTCACCAGGTGATGTTACCATGACGTTATCTTGTAAGCCTCACGTGACCATTATTTGAAGGCGCCACTGTGAAGTAAATCTCCATGATAATTGCTCTGTGACAAGTTCACAAATGCATCAAAATAAAATCATCCAATGATTTGTCGCAAAGCAACTCCCAAAGTGACTTCACAGTAGAGCCCCCATATGTCATCGGTACCCTGAAAATCAACATGTGAT
Source organism: Maratus speciosus (assembly GCA_963932465.1). Lineage (NCBI taxonomy): Eukaryota > Metazoa > Arthropoda > Arachnida > Araneae > Salticidae > Maratus > Maratus speciosus. The sequence goes on along the minus strand of OZ010786.1, from coordinate 87,150,065 downwards.
ATTATTATAACGTCCTTTTTGGATACTCGTCACAATGGAACGATACTTCACAGTGGAGTCTCCAAATGACGGTCATATGAGACTAATAATAAGACAAATAAAAAATATATTTTGGTTCACCATAGTGTCTGTGACACTTCTGTCGATTTGTGACATCAAAATGACGACACATCGACTGACTGTGCTGTTGGGATATTACCTGATTGTTAAATCTTCCGTTTATATCATTTTTTTTTATTACTGACAATTAACTTTTGAGTTCAAAGATTAGCATTTTGTATTTTCCCATAATTTATAGACAACAGTGTTTTCTTTTCTTTCTTTTTTTTTTTTTTTTTTTTTTTTCAGTTCATCATTTTAATTTGTTCTTTTAGATGATTTTTCTTTAAGTTGCCGACAATGGTTTTGTTAACTCGGTCATATTCGAAAAAAAATTAAAAAGGAGTTAGAGGCTACCTCGGTTAACAAACACATAAAAAACTTGACAAAAAGGTTTCTGTAGAAACACCCGCCCACAAGGTCACTGAAAAATGATCTTGTCCGATGTGGTATTCCTGTGGTTCTGATAATTAATATATACTTTTTTCTTTTCACCACATATATTACTGGTAAAAAACTAAATTTTCAGCGCATATATTATCTTTTCAGAAATGTTTTATGCAAACTAATTATCATGGGCTGCAATCTGCAATATACAGAATTTCATAAAATTTTTACTATACGTGTTTTGGGGTAGCAATACACGTCAATACAAATGATTTTTGTATAGGAGACAGGTTCCAACCCTTTTATTAAGTCAAAAATATTTAGAAGCCGAGCCTTTATTTTCGTCTTTTAAAAACAATGAAGATATTGTGTCAGTATTTCAATAGATTTACTTTGTTTCCTGTGAAATGTGAAAATGTCTATTAAGTCTTTTGATAATAAAGTTACAATACCCTTATCATTGGTAAAATTGTGAAAGGGTGTGATTTCGAGTGAGAGGCTCTTTCATTATGACCCAATAAGTACTTTTCTACCCTTTTGTTTATAATAATTTTCTGGCAACCTCTAAAAATCTGTCGATTTGCTCTCTAACTTGAATGCAGCTGACAGTAATAAAATATGTCAATGACCGAAATGGTATGTCAATACACTTCCAGTGCTTCCCGTAATCTCTTCACGTTTCACCCAAAATCATGTAAATATGTGATAAAAAGAGTAGAACATTCCAGAAAATTCACATACTTACAGAATTTTCAGTCTTTTCTAATCTTTTTTCTTTTTTTCTTTTTTTTTTTTTTTTTTTTTTTTTTTTTTTTCAGGAGAAAAATCATTTTGAATGTAACTGTCGGATCCATTGGAGCCGTCTGGTAGGCGGAGGGTTAAGGGGATTCACAAATTCCTTGATCAACAAATACGAAACTTCCTGACACATTATCTCATTCATTTTTAAACGTAACTGCATATAGATTGGGAGCCGGCAGCACACCAAAAGGTATGAAAACATGAAGGACTGGGAGCAGGAAAACACAATGGTAAACTTACGAGTTAACCGCTAAAATCGGGTTTCCAGATGTTTTCCACCAAGATATGGCTTGGAAGACCGATTGCGTTTTAATATGCGATTCAAGATTTAACTAATGCTAGAATTTCATCCAGGGACTCGATGAGATAATTGCCTGTGCTGCTGACTCCCGGTCAAATAAAATTGTCAGGACTCACTATTGAAATGATATAGGGAATAGCGTTATACTTTATATATATAAGTTACTTATCGATATCTATACTCCTATTATAAAGAGGAAAAAAATGTTTATTTGTCGGAGGTAAGCTCTGGAACTACCGAACCGATTCCAAAAGAAATGGTATCAAAATGATGGTGTGAGTCAAACTTAGAACATAGGAGATATCTTATGTCGGTGCCACTACCCCAAAGGGGGTGTAGGAGCAAAAAACGTTCTAAAAATGCGATTTTAGCGTTACTGAAGGGCCTATAAATATGAAATTTTGAGTATTAGTTACTTATAAAATATAAATGATGTCTAAGAACAGTTCTTAAACAATTCGAAACTTAAAAGGGGTGAAAATGCACAAAAAGCGTTCTAAAAAACGTTCTAAATGGTAGTTTCCACACAATCTCAGGAAATACCAAACCGATTTAAAAAATATTGGTGTCAAAATGATGGTGACAACGCTTGCTCCAAGATAGGCTATGTTTTATGTCGGTGTCACTACCCCAAAGGGGGTGCAGGAGCAAAAAACGTTCTAAAAATGCGATTTATGTGTTACTGAAGGGCCTAAAAATATGAAATTTGAAATATTAGTTACCTATAAGATGTAAATGACGTCTAAGAACAGTTCTTAAACAATTCGAAATTTAAAAGGGGTGTAAATGCGCAAAAAGCGTTTTAAAAAACGTTCTAAATGGTAGTTTCTACACAATCTCAGGAAATACCAAACCGATTTAAAAAATATTGGTGTCTTAATGATGGTGACAACGCTTGCTCCAAGATAGGCTATGTTTTATGTCGGTGTCACTACCCCAAAAGGGGTGCAGGAGCAAAAAACGTTCTAAAAATGCGATTTATGTGTTACTGAAGGGCCTAGAAATATGAAATTTGAAATATTAGTTACTTATAAGATATAAATGACGTCTAAGAACAGTTCTTAAACAATTCGAAACTTAAAAGGGGTGAAAATGCACAAAAAGCGTTCTAAAAAACGTTCTAAATGGTAGTTTCCACACAATCTCAGGAAATACCAAACCGATTTAAAAAATATTGGTGTCAAAATGATGGTGACAACGCTTGCTCCAAGATAGGCTATGTTTTATGTCGGTGTCACTACACCAAAGGGGGTGCAGGAGCAAAAAACGTTCTAAAAATGCGATTTATGTGTTACTGAAGGGACTAAAAATATGAAATTTGAAATATTAGTTACTTATAAGATATAAATGACGTCTAAGAACAGTTCTTAAACAATTCGAAATTTAAAAGGGGTGTAAATGCACAAAAAGGGTTTTAAAAAACGTTCTAAATGGTAGTTTCTACACAATCTCAGGAAATACCAAACCGATTTAAAAAATATTGGTGTCAAAATGATGGTGACAACGCTTGCTCCAAGATAGGCTATGTTTTATGTCGGTGTCACTACCCCAAAGGGGGTGCAGGAGCAAAAAACGTTCTAAAAATGCGATTTATGTGTTACTGAAGGGCTTAGAAATATGAAATTTGAAATATTACCTACTTATTAAATATAAAGGATTTCTAAGAACAGTTCTTAAACAATTCGAAATTTGAAAGGGGTGAAAATGCGCGAAAATCGTTCTAAAAACGTTCTAAATGGTGGTTTCTACATAATCTCAGGAAATACCAAACCGATTTAAAAAATAAGGGTGTCAAAATGACGGTGACAACCCTTGCTCTAACGTAGGCTATGTTTTATGTCGGTGCCACTACCCGAAAGAGAGTGCAGGGGCAAAAATCGTTCTAAAAATGCGATTTTTGCGTTACCGAAGGGCCTAGAAATATGAAATTTGAAATATTAGCTACTTATTTGATATACAGGATTTCTAAGAACATTTCTTAAACAATTCGAAATTTAAAAGGGGTGAAAATGCGCGAAAAGCGTTCTAAAAAACGTTCTAATGGTGGTTTCTACACAATCTCAGGAAATACCAAACCCATCTAAAAAATAATGGCGCAAAATGATGGTGACAACCTTTGCTCCAACATAGGTGATGTTTTATGTCGGTGCCACTACCCCAAAGGGGGTGCACTAGAAAAACGTTCTAAATTGCGGCTTTTGCGTTACGGAAGGGCCTAGAATCGTGAAATTTGGAATGGTAGTTAGTTATAAGATATCAATGATCTCTAAGGACATTTCCTAAAAAAATCGAAATTTAATAGGGGGTGAAAATGCGCAAAAAGCGTTGTAAATATCTTTCTAAATTGCGATTTCTAGCAATCTCAGGAAGTACTGAACCGATTTCAAATATAATGGTGTAAAAATGCTGGTGACAGATCTTGCTCCAAGATAGGCTATATTTTATTTCTGCTTCCACTACCCCAGAGGAGATGCAGGGGCAAAATGCGCGAAAAGCGTTCTAAAAACGTTCTAAATGCCGATTTGTCGGCAATATCTAAGAAAGAATGAATCTGATTTCAAACGTAATGGTAGGAAATTGATGCTGACAGCCTCTGCTCTAACATAGACACTATTTTATGTCGTTATCACTATAACCAAGACGTTGCAGGAGCATAAAAGCGTTCTAAATTTCGATTTTTGTGATCGGTAGGGGCTAGCAAATTAAAATTCGGCAAGGTACATATTTATTAGACATAAATGATCTTTAAGAACAGTTTCGAAAAAATTGGAAATTTAAAAAGGGGTGAAAATGCACGAAAAGCGTCCTAAAAACGTTCTAAATTGCGATTTCTACTCAATCTAAGGAAATACCAAAGCTATTTCAAAAGTAATGGTTGCAAATAAATGGTGACAGTCCCTGCTATAACATAGGTTATATTTTATGTTGCTGTCACTACCATCTGAGGCTGAGGGTTTCAAAAGCAAAACACGTTCTAATTTGCGTTTTTTGCACAACTGAGGGGTCTAACACTTTGAAGTATGGCATGGTATTTACTTACAAGATGCAACTGCTTTCTAAGAACAGTCGAAAGAAAATTCCAAATAAAAAAAAATGAAGTGAGTGAAAAGCGTTATAAATTACAATTTTTAAGCAAACTTATAAATTACCAAACCGATTAGAAAAATAATGATGACAAATTTTGGTGATAGAATCTGCTCAAACATAAGCTATATTTTATGTCTGTTCCACTACCACCAGAGGGTTGCAGGAGCTAAAAACTTTCTAAATTGCGATTTCTGTGATACTGAAAAGGCTAGAAACTTTAAATGTGACATGGTAGTTACTTATAAAATATAAATGCCCTCGAAGGAACGTCGAAAATAAATTCGAATTAAAAAGGGGTGAAGCGAAGGGGAGGTGCGAAAAGAATTCTAAAAAAGTTCTAAATTACGATTCTATGCAATTTCAGGGAATATAAACCGATTATAAAAGTAATAGTTGCGAATCAATGGTAGCAGTCTCTGATCCTACACAGGCTATATTTTATGCCGGTGATTCTACCACCTGGGGTTCACAGGAACAACAAACGTTCTAAAAAAGGGCTTTAAAAGCTTTTTAAATTACGTTTCTGTGGAAAATTGGGAAATAACAAACCGATTTAAAAATTAATGTTGACAAATTAATTGTGACAGTTCCTGTTTCAACATAGCCCTTTATGTTGAGAGTGGTGGTAGGACTTGGAATTTGACATGATGTTTAATTTTAAGATGTAAGAAGATGGTTTCTAAAAAATTCAAAACTTCAAGTGAATACTGAAATGAGCGTATTAATTGAGCATAAAAGTTTCAAAATATTTTTTAAATTAACATTTATTTAGTTTTACTTCATTTTATTAATTTAAGTCTCATTTCTGCCTAAAGCAGTGTAATAATAATGTTTAATCAAACTGTGTTTTAAATAGTAATTTTTGAATTATTCTTAAAAGTATTAAGTACTTTTTAATAGAAATAAAACTTTTTAATAAAATAAAATATTACCTTTTAATAAAATAAAAATTTAGTTAGTACCTTTTAATAAAAATTAGACATATAAATATCACTTGGCATATTTCAAATATTACGCGAGCAAAGCCGCGGGGTTTGCTAGTATATATATATATAAGTTACTTATCGAGTTGTAAGTGGTTTTTGTCACATGACGGCAAGTTTTTCCCCTTTCTGCCTTTACCAAAAAAGTAGAAAATGCCAGTAAGAACACCAGCCAATTTCATGTGTTTTCGAACGAAAACGGATTGAGAAAATGTGTCAGAAAGTAGCTCATTTGAATTTGAGAACAGCCGTAAGCGTTTCTAATAATTTCGAGATGCGCGGTATGTTTTACATATGATGTAAGGTTCAAGGCACACAAATGTGTGCCTTGAATTGGAAACTTTGAGAACAACTTTCATGCTTTAAACTCAGTAAAAAAAAGATCTCTGTCAAAAAGGTGAGGTCACAACTAAAATCTGTTACAGAAAAGAATTGTACAGTTCCGTTTCAGTACCGCAAAGAGGACAACTTGATGAAATATTATGGTAAAATGTCAGTAAAATGATGTATCTTCAAAAAGCTATGCATTTAATCCATTTCAGTTTGACAAGATAGAGAAACCTGTTCAATAACAATAGTATAGATTCTAAGCTGCGGAATATGTAAGAAGGTATTTCTGCTATATAGGGCACATTCATCATTAATATTGTAGATACAATGTTACATCTCAATGTAGTACCTACCTCGCGAGATTTTTCATTTTTTTTTTTTTTTTCATCTTCAATTCATAAATATTATTTTAAAAAACAGCTTTTTAAAATAATAGATAATTAAAATTGATGTGGCTTAAAATCCTAGTGTTATACGAAATTACATGGCTGATTAATAAATATTACCATGTAAAGGATGGAAAAAAATAGTAAATACAAGCAGGAAGGAGGAATTTTACTTTTTTTTTTAAATTTAGTGCCGCCCCCGATGAAAAAAATATTATTATTATTATTATTACGAGGTGGAACCCTTCGAGTTTCGGCGAAAGAAAATGTTAAGAAATTTATAATAAATAATTTTTATCATTTTAATTTATAATAAATCTATAAAATTAGTTTCAATAAAAAATGCATCTTATATTGGTTATTTTAACTCTCAAACAAATATTATTTTAACCTAAAGGTCACTGCTTTTCTATAAAGACACTTTAAATTTTTGTAAAACTTTGCGTTTTATCAGTGTGTGATTTCAATTGCATTATTTTCAAAAGTGAAACATTACCACCTGTGAAGAATTGCAAAGTCCCTGGAGTGAAAAGGATGCACTTCTACAAAACTTATTTAAGTTTTAAGACTTAAAATACGTGCTTTTATTTTATATAAAATGACGTCATTTGCATCCGCTGAAGAATTCCACATTTTCAATCCAGTCTAGACATCTATAGAAAAGTATGCATGGGAAGCCACTGTCTCAGAACAATGCACAAACCCAGCAAAAAAAGAGGACGTAAACAGGACAAAAAAATCGCCTATCTTAGGCGATTAAAATATAGAAACTAAATTAAATATAGAAACTATATTTAATTTTCAGTATCCATATTAATGTTACAAACAAATGAAAGAGTATGAATCATTAGGCTAATGCAGGGCATGAAATTTCAGTTCAGAAGGTGCTCTCCAGACTAAAATTTTTGCTCGCCATTATTTTACATTCACTGAGACAGCAACGTCGGTCACCACACTTGCCAAGAAAATGAACTATTTATGACAAACTGAATTTAAATTGACTAAGGTAAAAAATGTGCTGTCTGTTAACCACTTCACCGGCGACAAGTATGGGGGAAACAGTGCTTTTAGCCCCAAGTTATCTCGGGGCAGACGATGAAGTGGTTAAATCAGGAATATTTTACATTCATGAGAAATAGGAACAATTTTTAAAGTGTTAAGAGATGTAGTATGAAGAACTTTCTGGTGACCGAAATCATAAAAAGATGCAGAAATTGAAAAATCGAAACAATTTACTGCAAAAGAAAAAAAAAATAATATTAACTCAAAATAAGGTTGCCATAAAGTTTCAATGGTTACAGAAATTGTCACATACCACTAAAAAATCATGAAAGAAAAAGTTCCTGCACTAGAACTTCATGTTTGTGTAGCTTTGCCTTTCTGCACTGAAATACCACTTATTAATCTCAGCTGTAGGATCAAACTCTGTCTGATCCATTAATAGAAATTCTGAGTAAATCATCCAGTGTTTCAGTCTTCAGAGTGTTCCTGTATGCAGTCTTGAGTCTCTTGTGACAGCTGAAGCCTCTCGCAGGACGCTATGCTCACTGGTAGAACAGCACAAAATGTTAGAATTTGGAGCGAATTGGGGAATCTTGCTGAGTACTTTTCACTGTAAAACTTCTCCAGCATATGTTTCAGTGTCAGTGAAGAGAACATAAACTTGAATTCTGCTCACTCTGCCAATAGAATATCCACTTTTTCCATTAAAGAGACTTGGGTTCAAATACATGAAGAGCTTTTTTATTTCTTCTAACCCAAATTCAAGAATTTTTTCTTTGGAAGGCCAATCCAAAGTGTCAAAAACATGCAGAGATGTTAACACATCTGTTGACATGGATTACAGCCTTTCTGTTAGGTATATCTTTGTATGTTTAATTGACCTCCCTCTTAAAGTATGAAACCCTCGTTTCCCATTTTTAATATTTGCCGCTGTACAACCTTGATTATACCTGAGATGGATAGTTGGTCCAAAAACTCCTGTTCGTTTGGTCAAACACTAGATTCTATATATGCCAGAACTGAGATGCAATGTTCAATTTTTATTTCCAGATAAAATGAAAAGTTTCTTGTTTTTTAATGCCACACTTAAAGGGTTCAGTTTTCTGTAAAAATACAAGAGGAAGTACAGACCTTAAAGAAATTTATAATCATTTAATATTTTCAGCAAACCGTTAGCTTTAGCACTATCATTGTCGTTTCCGTGGGGCCCCTGTTCAAGATAGCTTGCAAAAGAGCTTTCACAGCACTTTCTTTGATGGAGAATCCTCTAATAGTGTGAATATCACTCAGTTTAAGAATTCTTCCTCTTAGAATTTCTGCTGTTTCTTTTAACACATGAGGTCTTTTGACCAAGACATGGTAAAATGTAAAAATACTCCTAACTAATCAATCAAACGTTTTCCGATATTCAACTTCAGCACATGCATCCAAAACAGCCAAATGCAAATAGTGTGCAAGGCAATGAATATTTATCAATTTAGCACAAAAAGATTTCTTTTTCATAACCAGTCCTGATTTGTATCCAACCATATTTGGAGCACCATCAGTACCCAAGTCTACAATATAACACCTGTTTCTATATTCATTTGGACCTGTATTATTATCTATAAAATCAGTTATGGTTGTGAAAATAACTGAATGAAGTAGAATTTGGTAGCTCTATTGCTCCTAAAACGTATTCTTTGATATTATTATCTTTTGCATCTACATATCGAACATACACATTTGCATGTTCAACATGTGATCTATCTGTGGTACCATCAACCAGAATGATGAGATATGTACACTTTTTTAATTTTTTCACTAAATCTAACTTCATAGTTTTAGCAATAAAATGGATAAAATACCTGCCTTGTTTTTCATTGCCATATTTTGTTAAAATATCCACATTTCTCAGCTAAGCACAAAAGATCTACAAGATCCGCATGTCGTTGGATTGAGGCACGATACTCTGAGCGAATGACGTTTGATTTCAAACACAACGTTTTAAAAGACAAAACTTACTCGCCAACCTGAAATATTTGCTCGCCATTGGCGAGCTGGCGAAAGGAAATTTCGTTCCCTGGGCTAATGTCAGACGAACGTCTATTTGCACGCTTTTTGTCTTACTATAAAACAAAAACACCTTCTAGCAAAGGTGGTTCTGTTTCATAGTAAGACAAAAAGCGTGCAAATAGACGTTCGTCTGGCATTAGCCTAATGATTCATATGCTTTCATTTGTTTGCAACATTAATATGGATACTGAAAATTAAATATAATTTCTAATAGCTCCATGTTTTATCAGAAAACATTCATTTATATTTTTTTCAGTTGTTATGAGAAAATGGCAAGAAAAAGATATAGTGTACTACTCTTTTCCAACTATTTTCCCTTTACTACTTTCTACAGAAATAAAATTGCCACCATTACAGAAATAGCATTATAAACTACAAAAAATTTTAATATCTCAAAAATAAATTGAAATGCAGTTTTCAAACAAATTGCAGTTAAAAGTACTTTTTTTTTGCTATACGAAGGTGTAAAAATTGAAAATGTTCTATGCTTAGAAGTTAAAAAAATTTCAGAAGAGATTATCAATATTTAACCATACAATGATGCACCTGCTTCATTTTACGGCTGGCTTATGTAACGTAACGTTATATTTTAGTGACGCCACTTTAATTGTTGCCTGAATGAAATAGCATATCGGGGTCTAATAATATGATCATCTAATTCTGCTACAAATAATCATTTTAAAAATATATCTGCATTAATTGATTGGGAATTGCATGTACTGTCAAATGGGTTCCCATGCGTTATTCTTTGGAAGAAATTCTCATACAGAAATGGGTACAAACTTTTAAAACTTAATAATAATAATTTATTAAGCAAATTTTCACCCTACTGTTAAAATAAAGATTAGGCATATCGCATTACCTGATTACCCCACGGTAAATGCGTGTAACAGTTTCGGGCTCCGAAAGTATTGAAAACTTGCTTAAGAAGTTTCTTGATACTTAGTTTGAAGAAATATCGCGGTGAGCTCCCGAATGAATCTTTGTTACAGAGCACCAAGTAAGGTTAATCGTTCCCTCATTTAATGTCAAATTTTAAATTATTTAGACATTTAGGTTTGAAAATAAAATGATTTATTGTTTTCCCTATTATGTCTAATTACATTTTTCCTTTTATATTTCTTAAAATTATAATCTTCTGAAAGTGACTTTTTTTTTTTTTTTTTTTACATAAATTTACTACTTACAAACTTAAATATAAATATCCTAGTTTAGCAATTTTTATAAATTTGTAGTATGAAATATGAAACTAATAGTCGAAAAAAACTTGAATAATATCTATAAATGTTCTATTGTAGTGGATTTAGATTCTACTTGAATTATATATGTGCATAAAATTTCAATTTTTCTTTTTTCTACGTCTCAAAAGTATTATCTATTTATCATAAAATATTAGTAGAAAGAAAGACTTTTAGTAAAAAGTAAAGTTATTGCAGCAGTGAATGAGTTAATGCAAACCTTTTCTTTCTTGTTTTCTTCTGCATTTCATGGGATTTTGTAAAAAGAAGTGATTCTCAATTGCAATTTTCTCAATATATATATTTTTAATTCTTTAACAAACAATAATTATATTTTTTAATTACGAAATAACGAAAATGAATAAATTGTACTCACTATTTCTTTCCAAATCAAATATAATTCTGAAAAGGTAATTCTAACTATAATTTTGAAATTTGTTTGTAATTTATATTTGAATAAATAATATTCGTATCTATCTAAAATGTGTAAATTATTGAACTATACTGTTAATGAGTACGATGCATTTGAGGTTTGTGATGTCAATCACATATAATTGTCTTAAATTCCATAGGAAACATTAATTATTAAACTATATAGCTATTTTAATCAGAAACTCATTTTCTTCTGAAAAAGAATCCTTTTTCTATCATTAAACATTCTTTCTTTTAGTATTTTCTTTTTCATTCTTAATAAAAGGCAGAGAAATGTATTGCAAATTATTTAGCAACCGTTACATATTTTGCAAATAAAAGCATTTGATTTCATTGTGATATATTATTCTTTAAATGTCTTTAGTCAGTAATATTAATTTGGTATCTCATAAATAACGTATTTTACGTATCCATTAAGCAGTAATCATAGATAACTGGTAATTTCCTTTTATGAAAACCATTTCATAAATCAAAATTAATTTATCACATGATTACAGAATCTGGTTTTTCCTACTCAATCTAAATCATTTTATGGTTTATTGAAAGTATTATTTTATTGTTTGATGAAATAATAATATATATGTCATCAGATTTATTTTACTGAGGTTTTCATTTTTCGCCAAATTGTGTCTTATTTTTATATTTTTGGTGAAAGTTTGGCGTGTTTTAGATGATGTACGCCAATTGAACAAACCTCGAATACACGGCTGTTTCCAGGCAGAAGATTCTTGTAAAATTGTATTATGTAACAGTGACACCTCCCTGCTTTTAAATTTCTAACCAGCCTTATGGCTGGTAACATGTATGTAACACCAATAAAATATCTGTTTGTGCTAATAGACTGATGCGTTTATTGAGTACTCTTCACTGCTAGGCTTAATATGAAAAGTTTTCAGGTGGTCTACACAGGATTGGAGCTTAGTGTTTGGGTTTCTTTCATGGAGGTGATGTACGCCATTACAGTCGTGGGAAGAAAAAAAAAAAAAAAAGGAAACACCCTCTACTAACTCCTCAACAAGTTATCGTAGAAGAAAGTTATTGGTACCGAACGATTGGAAATAAAGCCTACTTTTAAATAGTGTATATAAAATTTGCTTAGAGGGCCATCTACATAGTAAAACGAGCCCAAACTTCTTTTTTTTTTCAATAGCAATACCCAATTTAAACAAATATTTCAAATCTTCTGTTCAAACTATGCCTAGAAACCAAATTTAAAGTCATTTGAATGATAAGATTTTGTATTATAAACATTCAAAATTTAGTGCTTCTAATGTTAATTTACATTTTCATATTTTTATTCATATCTCCTGAAATTATACTCATAATGTGATAATTTCTTGTGTAGCAATAATACTAAAATACCCTGAATTGCAATTTTTATAATTTTATGATATGAATTATGAAATTAATATTCGAAAAAATTATGAATTGTAACCTACAATTTCTTTGATGGATTTAGATTTATTAAGTCCTGCCTTATGGAAATCTAAAATTTCACATTTTCTTTCAAGTAGTTTTCAAATTATGCTTAAAAAACGGCAAAATGATGGTTTAAGATAGAAGTGACTAGATATTTTGAAATTTCTTATGCTGTCCCGTAATCTAGCAGACTTCATTGACTCCTTGAGTGACGCTTAAGGTGCCTTGATCAAGAAGGGGGCTCTCTCGGTTAACAATCGAGTACCGAACTTCAATTTGGATACAGACCTTAAAATACGCTCATTTTAAAATAATTAATTTCTCGGAAACTTATGGTACGAATTGCATTAAAAAAATTTTTTAGGCTAATTGAAGGGTGTAGCGTTCCTTTATGCTGTCAGAATTGTGTACTGCTATTGAAAAAAACAAAGTTATGGTTCGTTTTAATATGTAGATGGCCCCTAAGCAAATTTTATATACATCATTTAAAAGTAGACTTTATTACCAATCGTGTGGCACCAGTAACTTTCTTCTACGATATTTTTTTGCAGAGTTAGTAAGGGGTGTTTACTTTTTTTTCCTCGACTGTACATATCGGCCAAATTCTTTAAATCCAAAAGGTATGGGGTTTCTTCCCTATAAGGTTAAAAATATAAAAGCTTTTAAAATTCATATCTGTATTTTTATGTTTAAATTCTATTTGTTTACTATTTGTTTAATTAGGAGAGATTTTTTTTGTTTTCAAATGAAAGTGTTTCATTATTAAAAATAATGCGACACAAACAAAATACTTCATAACTACTTTAATCCAACATTGCATACAAAACAACAACTATGTTCATACAATAAATAATTTAAATATATTCATAATAATCAAAACATGTTCGTATTATAAATACTTTAATAAATAAATAATGTAAATAAATAATATGAAAAATATCAAAATAAATTAATAAATATATAAATAACCGCACACCAACACCAAAAAATACATGTATTTCAGATAAAACACAAAAAAATAAGTAGAAATTGTTCGTAAAATATTTGTTCATGAAATAATTTAGCAGAAAATACATACTTGCATCAATACAAAAATTTATTTGAAAAAACTGTACGTTTCTAAAGATCAGTTTATGGGGAAAACAAAAAAAGTATAAATATTTGTTCACTAGCTCTTGATTGTGCATTTATCAAAAATACTGTGCAGCAGTTTAAAAATTAATAAGACAAAATAATTACTTTATAAAGTATATTATGTTACAATACATTAATAGGTATTTTCTTTCATTTATTCATTTTACGAGAAGATATGAAAATTTTTCTCCGTTCACAAATACATAACTCGGTCTGTAAAAGTATAAGAAGTTCCGACCTGGAATTCCCGGGTTATAGAACACTGGTGGAAACCATATATATATCTTTTTTAGTTGAAAACTCTAACAGATATTTTACATTTATTTAAATTTTTCACTAACAATAGACACCAACAATCCTTTTTATATGAAAAATAGCAATTACGTATTAAGATAAAATTTGAAATTTATTAAAAGCGATAATTTCGTATTGGCCCCGTGCCAGGATTTAAAAGCCTAAGAAATCGCAAAAGATCACTAGCCTTGTTCATTCTGATAGTTTCAGAGGATAAGCGTGGTTCGATTACCTGTTTTAAATTTGTGTTTTATTTATATTTTATTTATGGATTGATAAAGTTTTAATTTCGTTATAGAATATAAGCCGGAAACAAATGCTGAACTATTTTACTTATATTAGTTTTAGCGCAAACAGGTTTATCTTTTGTAATCGTCTGTCTGCAAGTGACAGAGATATAGATTTTAAAAAATCATGCTTGAAAATTATTTTTTAAAAGAATACAAATTCAGTAAATTGCGATACAATTTTCAAACAAATTGTGATATAGTTTTCAAACAAATTTTACATTTGAAAGTACATATTTTTCTCTATTCGACGGTGTAAAAATTTAAACTGTGCGGAATTTAGAAATTTAAGAAACTCTTTATCTACCATGCACATATTTTTAATTCTGTGTAGTAAATAGTAACTAAAAGTTTGTCGGTAAAGTATGGGTGCCTTGTAGTTGTCACTGCTTTAGAGTGGTTTTCTTTATTTAAAACATTCACCAACATATTTGATAAGTAATATTTGTTTTATTTAATCACGGAATGTCTGTCATTAAATAAAGCGAAAATTACTATTGGAAAATTCTGGTAGATATTTTGACTAAGCAAACCCGATAAAGTGGAAACACTGCCGGTAAACAATGTATCACAATGGACTGGACGTTTTAAAAATTCAATAAAAAATAATAAATGGCGGCAGCTATTGTAGTTATTTTTTGCAGGAGAGTGATGTAGGAAGTCAGAAATTTCTATACTATGATTTCTAGTTTTATTTTCAAATGTCACCAGTAGATGGCACTGCACTGCCTTAAGCTGCAAAATAACTTCGTAATTTCAAAATGCGTATCAATTTTTTTATTTTGACATTTTAATATCTAAATAGAATGAAAGTTGAGGGAGCTTTGATCCATTTATATATATATTAGTTTAAAGATTCTAACAGCATGATACAGCTTCCTGCCATCTATCGGGGATATATGGAACTAAAACAAAAAAAAAGATTAGTATAGAGATTCCTGGCTTTACATATTAATCTCCTGCAGGAATGACTTTAATAGCTGTCACTGTTTGTTTGTTATTAAAATTTTAAAACGTTCCGCAAATGCAGCATCCTGCAAATGAGATGAAGTTTTAGATTTATCAATATTATTTCAAGCGATACAATATAACCCCTATCTTGCGTGGTGAGAAATTTATCGAAACGGAATCATTTTTTAGCCATAATCCAAAATTCAAAGATAAAAAGAAATAATAAATATTTTTTTTTTTCAGTTAACACTTTGACAAGTAAGTTTCGGCATAATCTACGTGAATAATAACGTATATGTATGGCGTTGGCAATCAAAGAGTTAATTAATTTTAATGAAATATAAAATTTTGTGAAATAAAAATATTTTCACTGTGGCTTAATCTTAAATAAATTTAATAAAATATTTTCGGACAAAAATATTTTTATATTATTTTTGTCTCCTTTTTACAATACATTGTAGGATTTATTATCATTGTACGATCGAATCCTAAAAAGTGTTTAGTAACTTGTTGTAAGATATTAAACGAGGAAGTTAACCCTGGTACTAAACTTGGATACAAAGTTATCCTTAAAGATAATTTTGTATGCAAGTTCAGTACCAGGGTTTTATTTTGATAAATCATAGATAATTAAAAAAAGTCTGTGGTCAAATAATTTTTTCATTATGAGTGAAATTTTCCAACTGGACGAAAAATTCCGGGCCGAAAAATGATTTTTAATAGCGCTATTGATGCAGACATAAAACATGAACTGAAAACCCGTTTTTCGCAATAAGTAATATAGGACAAGAAAATATTTCTTTTTCCTAACCACATGTGAATGACAGTTTTTCTGAAATTACAGTCGAGTGAATCTTTCATACAGGATTGAACTCCGTTTAACAGCATTAATATAAGTAATTTTTGCTCAAAGGGGCTTTGCTCATATTTTATAAAATCAACAATCTTTACTTTACAATTCACTCTTTATTTCATAATTCTCACTTCTTTCAATAAACTTCAACTAATCTCTGCTTATTAACTTATAAATGAGATTTTTTGTTTTTGGAAATTAGTCTCGTGTATTCAATTTTTTTGTTTAAAACGTATACTTGTTTTACTACTTAATAAAATTACGTAAACAAAATATTTCTATTGGATTCCTGTTGCTTTGACTGTTATTGATTTAACAAATGATGACTAAAAAAAAAAAAAAAAAAAAAAAAAAAGGTATAAAAGAATAAAAAGGAAATGATTGTTTCTCTAGACACCGGGAATACGAAAAACACTCATATTTTTTGTAAACACCGTGTCATCTACGTTCATTAGAAAACGATCCAGGATAGAGTTGTTATGTTTTCTTCCACCGATAAAAACTGGCTTTTGCATAGCATCCATCAAACCTTGTGGCATTCCGTTTATCTGCTGAGGTAAAACCGGCATGACTGGCATCATAGGCATTACGTTCATCATTGGCATCTTCATTGCGAGCAGAGACTTCACAAATCCCATTATACCAGATAGCAAGCTCATGAAAACAGGAAGCAAGATGGCCATCAGAATAAGGGGTCCAACCGTCATAATAAGAGGCATTAAACTTTCTAATTTTCCTTCTTTATCACCTCCATCTGAGCTTTCCTCATTTTTAAGCAGTATGATTTTTGGTGCGGGCATTGGTGGGGCGGCCCAACCTCCACCACCCATGGACTGCCAATCAGATCTTCGCACTGAATCACTTGGTGTCAGCATGATGATTCCAGAGTCAGTCGCTGCGCTGATGGAGATGAAAAGCAAGGTAAAAGTCGTGGTAATTCCTTTAATGGCCATACTGCAGGGGAAGATCAGATAAAGTAGAACATTTTTATTTGCTCTGAGATAATGTATCAACAATTATGAAAAACTTTGAAATGAAATCGAATATAAATATTTTTAAATGTAAGAGTAAGTAAGTAGGTAGTTAATAGTAAGTAAGAGTAAATTATCCGTAAAACTATTGAAATTTCCCAACGCAAAGAAACCATCTGTCATAATTCCGTATCTGTTGAAATACCTAAACTTTGGAAAGAATTACTTCGAAGTTGAAAGATAAAAATGCGGATGCAATTGGAAATAATGAAGCCCACTGATGACAACAGACAACGTGCTTTTAGTTTATGCCTTGAAATTGATACCATTTGGTATAGAAACATGTCGGTAAACTTAATGACTTTTATTTTAATTTTTTAAGCATATTAGAGTCTATTTATTTTTTGAACATAAAGTTTTCTTGCTATAAATAACTAATGATTACATTCTAAAACTGCTAACCCAACCGCACACATGAATATAAATAAATAAATGAATTAAACAAAATGATAAGTATTCTTTCTGCTACCAAAAGCGCCAAAAAATGAAGGGCCGTGAAGCAATTTAGTTGTCATATTTTCTTAATGCTTCTTCCAACCTTTCACTCAGTTCAAGTATAAAGGAATTCAAAAATTCGTTTGTGCGGTTTTGGTTAACTTCACCAATTTGCCTTTGTTTTGTTATCAAGGCTTGCTGAGCTTGGGAGCCATTTGGAGGCCAAGTAAGCATCATCATCAATGTAGTCATACTTTTCATGAAACTCATCACTCCTCCCATGACACTCATCATCATTGGTATCATTATGCACATCATTATCAGCGGAGTCATCATCATTATTAAAGGTCCTAAACTATCTTTACCGCTCGGCGGATGAGCCACGTCACTACCTGCAGCATCACCCTTATCTTTAATCAATAAAATGGGCTGCCCTCCACCCATCCTTTCTTGAAAAGTGCTTTCCATGTCCAGATCACCCTTTTGGATTTCACTTCCTGATCTGCGAGTAAGGCATTCATTTTTACAATCGAGATCCGACGCCTCAGAAAGTCGAAAGAAAGTGTCGTTTTCAAAGTCAAAATCATTTTCATTTACTTCATCAATTCTTTTAATCTGATCCGTTTTCTGCCACATTCTGTGTAAAACACTTAATGGATAAACTGTTAAATTATCTTTCTTTCCTTGTGATTCATTAAACTTTGAAGCAGACAGCTGCCATGTCGGTTGGGTAAAATTAGATGAGAAATAGGTATCAAATTCATTATTTTTACCAACCCAATTTTTATATGTTTCGAAGACGTTATTTTCCTTGTTCTCTGAAAAAGAACGCCCAGCATAAATAGGATTTTCAGATTTAATATTGTTTTCCACGACAAAATTTGTATCTTTAAGGTCATAATCTTTAGCTATTTCTGTACTATTATAATTAGGTTTGCGGGCCATTACTTTGTTCGAGGCATGGTCAGACAAATACTTCAGAACAGTAAGAGTATCATTGTTATTCTTTTTCTGCGAAGACATCATAATTCGCTCCATAGATTTGTTCCATGTATCTAATGGCTTTTTTATTTCGGATATAAGACGGATTTTCCATGTTCCTACTCCTTTAACTACAGGCGTTCCTTCACTCAATAGTGTACTCCATACTGTTTTTGACACGTCTTTATCACCATCAGAAGACACAGCCATGATTAGCAGTGAGGTGAAAATCAATATTGACAGTAGATCTTGCATACTTTTCGGCAATGGTTACTGTCAAAGAAAAAAGAAAAGTCGCAAATCAGAAATAGAAAGCTCTGAAATTTGTCATTTTTTTCATACGAAGCATACGAAACTGCCAAGCAGTCACTTAAATTTGACATATGCGTTTAAAGATTGTAAAAAAAAAAAAAAAAAAAAAAGACTATAAATTGAGATATGCAACAAGGGGAAAATCAATATAGCAAAAACATTTGTTTTCATAAAAAATGTAAATGTATAATTATTTAATGACATTTTAGCGATATACAATCTACGAAGGAGAAAGATTTCGGAACAGATATGACTGTAAGTCAGTTATTAAAGCAACATTATTAATACTTTTTATTCTTTTTAATGGAAATCATAAACATGAAACGAGCTAATTAAGGATTTTTTTTTTGTCAGAACTCTACGTGCAAGGGAATTTTTAAACATATCGATATAAAAACAATACAGAAATGTAACAAATTAGATATATCAAAAAATTGAAATCATTAAAAAATAAGAAAATAAGCTTCTATCGATTTTTTTTAATGAAGAATCAAAACAGCCTATTATTTTTTCATCCGGGGAGTGCCGTGTTCCTGAAACCCATCCGTTTAATATGCCTTTTTAACACATGAACATGGAAAGTAAAAAAAACTAAAAAATGTCGTCCACGTTGATTCAGGAGTGCAAAGCCCTCCGAGGAAAAATCCTAAGATCCTTGTTCTCTTACAGTTTAACCCCTTAACTGCCCCGGACGTATATATTCGTCTTTAGAAAATGCATGCATCTATTAAAGGGATGACGAATTCCAGTTATAGCGAGGCAATTTTCACACCTGAGCCATTATATATAACAGTATAACATGTGCACTTTCTTACTGTTATTTCAGAAAACTAATATACACCTTCTATAATTTCAGAAATGTGCGATTTAAGTAAGGCACTGGAGATCACGCAAGATTTCGTCGGCAGTTAAGGGGTTAATTACTTTAACATTCATTTTTCATTTGAAAAGAATATTTTTGTTTTCAAAATCCTAAGAAAAAAAATTAGTTAATGAAATTTGAAAGTCTAGGGAGGGGTGGGGGACAATAATCCTTCTCCAGCTCGCCTTGCGCCGGTCATAGACATTTGATAAGTTCATTAAAATCCTTATATAAATATTTCTTGGATAATTTCTTCCCTAAATGGTTAACTTAAGATTGTAGAAAAAAGAATACATGTATGAATTAAGAATTGAATAAATAAACTGCACATGGTGCACGTTTTTATAACATAGCATTCACGTAACATTCTACATATAAAATTAGGATAGTTTCACCAGAAAATTGTGGTTTTGCATTTTCCTGTAGCAAAATATGTAAAAAACTGATTTAAAAATAACTTTTGAACAAATTTTAAATTGAAAACATTGACACTTTCTAATGAGATTTAAAATAGAATTATGTCTGTGGCCTTTCAAACTTGAAATTTTATGGCTTTCTATTTGTTATTTTTTAGCCCCCGGTACGGTATGCTATTTCTTTCTCCTAGCTTATTTTGTGTAGTCTCCAAAAAATAACGTTACCTTACAGAAGCCAGCCGTAAAACAAAGCAGTACGATTAAATACTCTATAGCAATTTTTTTAACTTCTAAGTATCGCACATTTTTTATTGTTATACCGTCGTATTGGAAAAAAAATGTACTTTTTAATGCATTTTGTTTGAAAACTGTATCTCAGTTTATTTTTGAAATATAATTTTTTTTTTTTTTTTTTTTTTTTTTTTTTTGTAGTTTTTAGAGCCATTTGCTTAATATTGACAACGGAAATACTCCATTTCTGCAGAAAGTAAAGGAAAAATAGTTCTAAAATAGTAATTATACATTTTTGTTGGCATTTTCTCATAACAACCGAATGAAAATGTAATTAAAATACGTGCTATTTTGAAAAAAATATAAACGAATGATTTCTGTTAAAACAATGAAGCTATTATAAACTATATTTAATTTTAAGTATTTATGAATCATTAGATAGCCGGATTTTTTTTTGTCGATTTTCTTGAATGACGGCATCTTTTTGCTGCATTTGTTCATTATTTCGCGATAGTGATGTGCTATGCATGCTTTACTGTAGATGTTTAAGAGTAGAACGTAAATGTGGAATTATTAAGCGGATGCAAATGACGTCATTTTACATAAAATAAAGCGTGTGCTTTAAGTCTTAAAATTTAAATATGTTTTGTACTGCTGTAGAATCTCGCTTAACCGAGTTATTTTCTTCTGATGGACTGTTGGCTTCTATTATTATGAAACAGCTATTATAAATGAAGGGCTAGGTGAAGATGAAAGAACAGCCGTAAAGAGTTAGAACTCTGATTTTATGGTCAGAATGGGGGGGGGGGGGGGATGGCCCTAATTTTTTTTTTTTTTTTTTTTTTTAATTAGAGCCATTTTTTCCCCCATTTTGACCAGAAAATCAAAGTTCTAACTTTAAACGGCTGGTCTTTCATCTTCACCTAACACTTCATTTATAATCGCTGTTTCATAATAATAATAGAAGCCACCAGTCTATCAGAAGAAAATAACTCGGTTAAGCGAGCTGCTCTTTCACCTTCACCTAACACTTCATTTAAAATCGTTGTTTCATAATAATAGAAGCCATCAGCTCATCAGAAGAAAATGAAGTAATGGAAATGGCAGGGGCGACACTAAATTCTGAAAAAGCAGAATTCCTGTTCTCTAGTTTTTTTTTTTTTTCTTAAATAAGCAAAAACTTTTTAAATTAATATTTTCATTATTTCCAAATGTTTCTTTTTCTGTAAAATACACACTTTTGTATTACACTTAATTGCACTTTTGCTTAATCTCAGTCACATAATTACATTCTTAAGTATTAATATAATAGATCAATTTTGATTTAATTTAGACCAACTGTTAACAAGTTTAAATATCAGAGTAGTTCAATAAGTACAGTAATAAGACCTCATCAATTTACTATAATATAACGACTATTATACTCATTTTAAAAATGTTGCCGCTTTGCAAAAAAAGCCCGGAAAGGCATATATTATCATATTCTGTCAACTTAACTTATGATAGTGGTAATCATAGAAAGATAGTCAAACAGCGAAGTAATCACATCTTTCCATCTAAATGATAACAAATACGCTATGTGAAGTGCAATGCAAGCCTTTATATATTTACTTGTGGTGTAAATTATTTGACCTAACGCTACTTAACTCTTTCGGAACGGGTGTTAAGTATGCGAAAATTACTATTCGGAGTTTCTGCTCTTTAAAGATAAAATGTTTTTAGGGAAGTCCGCCCTATAGGGTTGAAAAACCTTAACAATAACGCCTAACTTATGCTGCGCAATTTCAGTGAGAATGATACAGCTATTTGTCTTCACTGAGCACTAAATGTCTGTTAATGCATATACGTTTTCCGTGTTGTTGCTGTTGTTAATTATAGAAAGATCTACCATTTTTTTTTAGATCTTATTATATTAGTTTCTAAAGGAGAAAAAAATGACGTTTTTGTTAAATAATTATATTAGATTCTGTTTTCCATAAATTTTCTACCATCATATAAGAATTCTAAACAAGAGTTATGTTTATAATTTAACATCAGTGTACATCAATTCATACATTATTTTCTAATATAGGATCTTTTTTTTTTCGCGAGTCAATCAACTTTCGTAGTGAATCAACTAATATTCTTTGAGCTTGTTTTTTTTTTTTGTTGTTGTTGTTGTTGCTTTGTTTTTTTTTTTCCCAAAATATATAACTTTTAATAGACCATATCAGTGGTGACGTCACAGGAAACTCACCTCCGCGTATCAACCACAAATTAGATCAACACAAACCACAGACCTCAGAGAAAGAAGGAAAGGAAATGTGTTGTTTTGGCGTAGAGCTAAAAATGAAACCCTGAAACCGGTTAAAAATGGTTCAGTTCGGCCAGTTGAAATTCGACTCAAACACTTGCGGCTCGCTTTGGAAATCTCTCCCCGTCCAATGAATTTAGCTCTTATTCCACATGCTTGTCGTGTTTGTGCCGAATGATTTGAGCGATAACTGGCTTCATATTGCAAGCTGTTTTGACGGTATGGTGAATTTCTAATATTCTCTGAACTCTGTGTGTGTGAATCTGATTTGCAGGTGATACGCTGAGTTGAGTTGCCTGTGACGTCACACTGATGGGGTCCAGATTGCATTTTGAATTTTTACTAGAATAATAAAATGAAGTCTTGGATGCGCTAACCAGAAGTGCTAACACTGTTCTTCACTTCATTCATTTCCATTAGGGTCTATATTTTTCTCTTATGTTACCGAGTTGAGAAGTTTTTCTTTTTGTCACCTACGTTACCACGGCAAAACAAAGATATCAATAATTACTTCGAAGTTTTGCACTGCTAAAGTATAGATTAATGGACTAGCTATTCTTCGGATAAATAGAAACAACAATTAATATATTGAAAATAGCTTTATGATAAAAGACAGGAATAGCTGCAAAGAATATTTGATTCACCCATAGTTACCATAATTGCATTATAAATTCATATTAAAGGATCAGGTACCTTTTAAACTGAAAAATTGCATGTAAATGTGACTCTAGTATGGATTGCAATAACTTCAGATCCAATTAACTTTTGGATATGAAAATAAATTTTAAGCACACAATAAAAAGTTAATAAGTTAAGAGTTATAAGAGTTAATAGTCTGAAAAATGGCCTAGATGCATATAAAGTTCTTCTTTATTTAATTTTAAATTTAATGCTTTTATAATAAAATAATTCACTTTATACGCCTTGCTCGCAGGATTTCTCATAATTTAATTGTCACAGTAAGTCAACTTTTCTTTTATTGCGTATACATGTAATACGCGCTTAAAATTACCTACACATGAAAAAAAAATATATATAATGATTATTTCTTTTAAAAAAAATTAAAAACCCTTGAAATTTTGATTTTATAAAAGAAAAACAATGTCATTTTTTAAATTTCTTACTTGATGAATACAATAGTAGGTTATTTTGTGCATCTATAAGATTTATATCTTCGGTCAAAATTTCATGGAATTCTATCCAGAAATTTTTTATAAATCCTTATTGCAATGACCAAAATCACCCCTTTGAGCAAATTGGCTTTAAAAATAAAATTGCGCCTTGATCCTTTAAAAAGGCTTAAACTGTTTTGGACATAACTTCCCTTCTAAAGCTAATTTTTTCATGGGTTTTTTTTTACAATGTTCTTAAAGAATCATATCTTAATAAGCTATTTTTTTAAAAAAAAGGACTTTTTGACCTTTAAAAGGTACATGATCCCTTAAAAAAGGGAGTCTAGCATAAAACAATTTCTGGCTGGCATCAGTAAATAGCAATGAACAATTTTCTTCCCGAAAATGGGGAATTTTTTATTAGGAAAAGAAAGATTATTCTTTTCACAAGGTCTTATTGTTTTACTCATTGAGCAACTCATATATTTTTATATCATCTAAAAGGCCACAAACACTATATAACATTAATCATGTATTATTATCATATTTCGCTATTGCATCTTCTATTTTCTTTAACAAATCCAACATGTTTTGTTCTAAAATTCTGAAAATGGGTGCGACTTCTTCATCCCTTGGAAACAGCAGTGATTTGAAACTCCCTGCTGAATAAGATGGATTATTTGCTTTCAACAACAGTATAGTAGCAATGAGGGTAGCTCCAATTGGCATCAGCATTGCAGTTACAACAAGTGGTGCCATCAAGTACAGTACGGGCAACAGATTATCATTTGAGGCTGTTGGAGGATCATCGACCCATGTTGTGGAAGGAGGACTGTTCCAACTTGGCCTATTAGCCGAAGGAGGTCGTTGTCTAGGTCCTGGCATTAACTGGGTGTCCTCTTGTCGTCTTTTTGGTAAATGAGATGGCAGAGTCTTATTGAAGTAAGGTTTTGATGATGTGTCTTTAATCAAAAAGTAGAGAATAACGGCTGCTAGGATTTGCTTCATCATGTCGTTTGAAAAAATTTTCTTTTTCTCTCTGTTTGGAGTTTGCCTTACTTAGATTCTTGTAAAAACTGGTAAAATCATAAAGTACCCATTCTAATTATTTCCATTAATAAGTGGATTTTTTAGAACTAAATATTTATCGATTATTATTTTTTAATATACAGTCGAACTTGGTCATAGCAAGCTTTTATGTAGAGAGAACTGAGTGTTTTGACGAAAAATTGATGCAAAAATGGTTGATGCAATATAAAATACATTGCAAAAAACTTTGTTATTACTAGTAAAACTCGGAAATAACGTGCAAAAATTCTAAAGACTCAAAAAAAAAAATCTAGTTTTTTATCTCTTTTCTCCCTAAAGAAAACATATTTCACTATACATCTACGAAGCATCTTTATGCAAACTTTGCAGAATATGATGAAGATGACTGTGAAACAATATCCGCACCTCCAAGATATGCAGTTCTTTCGATTGCTGAAGGAAATTCCAAAGCTTCTAAAAAGCAAATGGGAGTAATATTTTCGGAGGCTTTGAATATATAATGGAAAAGTGTCTAAAAAGGTTTAGAGTAAACTGAAAAAGAAAAAATCAACCTGCTGATGATAATAAATAAACGGTAAGAGGTATTTATTTACTTTCTTTTAGTGCATTTTGTCCCTTATTATTTTACAAAGTCATACAAAATATTACGAGAATAAGACCTATATTTTTAATTAAAGGACTTAAAATTATCTCTACAAGTGTGATAATTTAGCTGTTTTTACTGATTTAATTGAGTTTTCATGCGTTATCTTCCTTTCATAGAGAATAAATGAACAGAGATTGAATTCGCTTATAGAGATAACTTGGTTATAACTGTCAAAGACATCTCTTCACTTTCGTTATAACCAAGATCGACTGCATATGAATTTCATCAACATTTAAAGCATTATTTTAATAACAGTTATTTGTATTTTAAATTTTCAAATTCCTTTATAATACGTTTTATATTATATAATACACATGGAAGAAGGATTGAATTCATTGATTAGTTATAAACAATATCTTTATAATAAAACATTAAAAAAAAATATTCTACGTATAATAAAACTATTTTATGATGCTTACTAACCATTTAAAAATTATAAAATTTCGAGATGCAGTATTACTTTAATCTCTTTTTTAATAAATAATATGGCATAATTCCGTAATAATTGTAATAATTTAATGGGAAGGAACTGAAAATAATTTTATAATGGTATGGTTTAGTTTTAACATACTTAGAAATATGACTTGATGAATAATAGTGAGTAATAAGCTTTGATGAACGTGACACTTTTGCTAATTAAAATTGCGATATTAAACAGGAAATATTAAAATGTATTTTATTAACATCTTCTTTCTCATTACAGTTTTAAGTTTCTAATTAATGATTATCATGAAATGAAACTTTATGTACTCTTTAATAAAAAGATGGCAATAAGAGGGTTTTTTTTTTTTTTTTTTTTTTTTTTTTTTTTTTGCTTAAAAGTTAAAAAAATTGCGATTTTTTTCCTCACTAAGGTTCAAAAAAAATAAATAAATAAAAGAAATATTTTAAGCTTTACTCTTTAAATTGTATGTTAAAATGTGTAAATATTTATGCTAAGAAAGTAGCTGAAAAATGAAATATAGTAGGATTATTTCATGCTATTTCCTTCAAAATCAATAAATTAAATAAACTCATTCATTTACTATTCTCTGAATGATACATAATAATAATAATAATATAAATAAATAAACAAACATATTTTTTTAAGAAGACCAATAGAAATTTACATGTAAAAAATAAGCTAAGCACAAGCATAAAAAAAATATTATTCAGTATCCTAAAAATATCGCCACTTTACTGTTCTAAATTTAAATTATGCTATGAGATTTTTTTTTTTTATTAACTTTGTTCATTAGCTGATAAGAAATCACAGAATGAATACAGGGCATCAAAATAGAAATTTTTGGCGGGCATAAAGAGTTCTTTTGTTGGGTTACCAAAACAACTAAAATTGTTTCCATCAGTATGAATATTCAATTATTTGAATAATTTATGAAAAGTTCATGTTTTAAAAGAATTATAAATGTTTAAATTAAGGATATGGTGCAAACTATTTTTAAGCAAGTTGTAGGTTTTTTATGTTTAATGCATAGTGGACATCAAAATAAAAAAAGAATAGTAAACATCTTGTGTCGAATTTTTTGTGTATAAACATTTCACTGAATACATCACCTCTACATCATTGAATAAAGAGCTACTTTGAAAATCAAGAGTAGAGAAATGGGCTTCTACTAAAGAATTTTTTGCTTACTTATGAAGTCAAATTAATTACATTTTCAAAGAGCAACGTTTTTCTTGACTATTGCCTTGACTATGTTTCTTTTTCGAAGAATTATTCATTAAGATGTTGCAAAAAAAAATTCCTTAATGTCCCCCTTTTAAAGCAGGTTTAAGAAGTATACCACACATAGTTTACAGAAATTTATGATTTACGGGATATTCTCTTATTGTGGTAACAAACTTAAGGGTTGGTGAGATAGTTCACGCCAAGACTGTTGAAACTCAATCACTTTGGGGAAAAAAATAATCCCTATTGGGGATTTCGGATTGCCATGGTCCCGTCCCGAGAGAAAAACATCAGAACGAATTTGGATGCCGGCCTAGAATGATGTAATTAATTTGATCCGGCAAATTCAAGTGAAATATTAATACAATTTACATTATGGTGTTTTGTACTCGCGTTTATTATGTGATTAGAACTGTGAAGTGTATAAAGAACGTCTTCATTTAATCAAGTGATTTTGAATTTTTAACTTTACAAAGAATCAGATGGACATACAATTTATTATAAAGACAAACAAATTTTCCAAAAGAACCCAGTGCTGCAATTCACTTATTAAGGGGGTCCGGGACACATTTTCAAAAAAATTTTATTTATAGAGTTAAAATTTTGAAATTTTTTGTGATGGTTAACCATATTATTTGTAAACAAAATCGCATGATAAAACGTCTCATACTTAAAAAAAAAAATTAAATTTAAGTTTTGTTAAAAAAAGTGAGGTAGTTTAAAATCGTTATAACTCGAAATATTATTTATAGAATTTCAATTTTTTTATCATTTAAATAAACAGAAATATATAAGTTTTAATTTAGATTCAGCATTTAAAAAAAAATTAATTTAAAAAAATGAAAAATATTTAAAGAAAAAATTAGAAAAAAAAATTATGTAACTTTTTTTTTTAAAATCATATTTTCAAAAGTAATATATATTTTTTAATTTGCTGAATCTAAATTAAAGTAAAACTATTGAAAAAGACATATTCAAAGTTTGAACTCTTTTCTGTAACGGTTCTTGATTTATAACAATTTAAATATGAGTAATGGTGAAAAGGCCCATCATGAAAAAAAACGCAATTTCGCAAGAAGTCGTTTCCTTGACAACCATAGCTTGAAAGGTAGATTTTGAAAACAAACCAAAACGAAAAAATTAATATTTCCTGTTCTAATTACGATAGAAACACGATTTAAACGTCATTTTAAGCAGAAAACGGCAGAGACATTTTTAATCCAATAAATTTTTTTTTGAAAATTTTAAGATTTTTGTGTCCAGGACCCCCTTAATTCAAAAATACACAGTATCTTATTCCAACCCTAATGCAGTATTTCGTTAATAACTTGAACAACAATGAAAATATTGTAACTGTATTTTCAACAGACTTTAGTTTATTTTGTACGAAATGTGGTCGCATTATGCAAAATAAGGTGAAAAAGTACGATAAATGGGTTAATAGCATCATATCTACTTCGAGACACATTCTGAAATGTTCTGAAATGTAAAGAACTTAGCACAGTGTTGTTTGGACGTGAGTGTTTGCCCACAGAGTAAAGAGAAAGAATAGAAGTGCAGTCTGCCGTAGAAAACGACAATATGAAGCCGGTTATCGCTCAAAATTAAATGCCCTCATTCGGCCCAAACAAGAGAAGCACGTGGAACAACGGATGAATTTCATTGGACGGGGACGGGTTTTCAAAGCGAGCCGCACATAGACTCTGTGGGGCCGCAAGTATTTGGGCTGAATTTTGGCTGCTTTTAACCTGTTTCAGGGCTACATTTTAAACGTCACACCAAATAAAACACTTCATTTCTATCTATCTCTTCACACCATGGGATTTGCCACCTCCAGAACTGCTGCATTCTGTCACATTAAACAATAAGCAAAGTAAGTCTGTTGAAAATCTGATTACAATATCTTCATCATTGTGCAAGTGATTAAGGAAAGCACAAAGGTTTAAAACGACAAAAACTGACTGAAGTTTGATCGTAGATTAGGAAGCCTGTAACTATTTAAACTATTACTTCTTTTTTTCATTTATTTATTTAAGTTTTATAGAAATGAAAAAATATTTGCTAAATTGTTTAAAACAATAACAAAAGCTTTAATATTTTATGACAAAATTTCAAAACTAGTTTTGACGTGATTTTGAAGTCCAGATTCTAAACTTTTGAGTCATCATTTCCTCTTTATATTGCTTATAACGTTGTCTCTCGATTAAGCTTGAAAAACAATTAAAAATTTGTAAAAATAAAAAAAATATATAGTAAAAAATTCAAAATCCATAAAAATTAATAATTTTTGGTTATAATTTTTTTTAAATGTTTGTTTTTGAGATGTAATTGAAAAATAACGTAATAAATAAACAACATAAAGAAGAAATGACTACTTAAAAATGTGGAATCTGAACTTCAAAATCGGGCAAAACCAGCTTTGCAAGATTAATTTTTTGACACTATTTAAACTTTCGTTGTGGTTTTCCACAATGTAACAAATATTTTTCATTTCTGCAAAACATAAATAAATAAATACAAAAAAAAAAGTAATAATCTAAATTAATTACAGTGTTTCTAATCTACGACCAACCTTCAGTCAATTTTTGTCATTTCAAATAAAAATTGGAATAAGATACCCTGTATTTTTGACTTAATAAGTGAATTGCAACCATTAGTTCCATTGGAAAATTCGCTTTTCTGACTTGGACTATCAACCCTCTGCGATTGTCGCTAGAATAACAGGGAATATACCCTGTATATTTCGATATTTTTAAGAGTGCTTGTATAGTTTCATGTGATAAATTTTATTATTCTTAATTTTTCTCCTAAGTAAGGTTTACTTGAATATTTATATGAGTATGATCTATTTATCTATGTTATTGTATTTAAGAATAAATTAAAAATGAATGCATACGTATGTATATACATAATACAATTTTTCTTGGTCGTATATTAGGCTAGACTCAATATATCCTCAAATAGCTTTATGATTTCATCTGCAAGAGAAATTTTTGATTTATCCTCTGACCAGACTCGAGTAGACCATTGAGTTTTGCCAATGTCTCCTTTATTTTTCTTGTTTGTTTTGTTTTTCTTCTTCGTCTTCACTGGCGGTGGAGTTGTAACAAAAAACCAGTCGTGAACCTCATTTTCCTTTAAACGATCAAACATATTTGATGCGTATTCATTATTGAAATTATCAGAAGGGTATGTGTCATTATCTTTATCTTTCTGGCGGGTAACATTCTCTGGAAACATTTTGGAAATAAAACTATCCTTAAATATGGGTAATCCAAATGGATTATTCCCACTTCCCATACCACTCGTCAATAAAGCTGACAACGGCAACGAATTGGTCAAAGGGAAATTATTTGGCATCATCATCGTTTGCATAAACGGCATTGGAAACGGCATTATACCATTGGTACCCATCATCCCATTCAACATCATTGTCATCTTTGCTGGAATCAATATTGCTGCCAGAAGGAGGGGAGCAAGAAGGCAAATAATTGGAGTAAGGTCTTTCATTTTCATTCCGGATGAACCACCGCTTGGTGCTCCGCCGCCTTTTTCTTTAACAATCAATACTTCAGGTTGCTGATTCATAGAGTTCCATGGATCTTCATCGAAGCCTCTGGCCTGAGTAGATTCCCTTCCAGTCACACAAACTGTCATTACCACGACCAAGGACGCCAGCACAAAAGTATCCATTGCTGTTCTTGATGTGGAGAGACTAATAAAGAAAAGACAGGTTCTAGTCTTCTTCATCAAAGTAATTAAGTTTATGTTTTACATTCAAGTGAAATTTTTTAATGAAAGCAATACCTAAAACTCACACAGACAAAGCTAATTGTACGCAATGATAGCTATAGTAGTTTCATACTTGAAGTTCATTTAGAATTCATTATTTCTATGTAATTTAAGAAAAGGGGGTCGGGTGCACTATCTATATATATTAATAAAATATTCTGAAAAGAAATAATTTCTGTCGATCAATTAATAGTTTACGATAAACCTTCGAGGTTTCCAATTTTTACGTAGACCATCATTAACATGCATTGTTACAAAAGTTTCTAAACGCTTCGCATAAAAACAACTTGAAAAAAATATCTAGTTCTTTAGAAATAGAATTATTATAACGTATGCTAATAATGCTAAATCGAGAAACATTATTTAAACATATTTTTCGCCTGGAAATCCTTTTGCTAACAACTCATAGGTGCAGCTAAGGTGAGGCAGATGGAGATACGTGGTTACCCCCCTCCCCCTAATTCATCAAAAAAAAAAGGTCTGACTGATTTTTTTTTTTTCTAAGTGAACATAATGAACGTCCAAAAAGTCGAAATTTTTTTCAAGTAATTAAATTTTATCTATAATTATTTGGACATAAACAAAAAAATGTATAGATTTTTTTTAGCTGATTTTCGCCTCTGCTTCCTGAATTAGTTTCCTGACAATGTCAATACTAAAGAAAATTGTATATTCAAAAAGCCAATATCATTCCTAATCCAATCTAACCACTTAAAACATATTTACCCTTACTAATTAATCGGTGTTACACTGCTTGTATACATACAGCGTAATCTTTTAAGGCTCTGTTTTGTATAAGCAAAGATATAAATTTCGGCTGATTACATCAAAATGGCACCAATATTCATAAGGTAGGAATTGCTATGTGATACACATAGAAGATATATGAAGACCATGTGTTGTTGAGTCTTTAATTCCAAATACGTATGTAGTTTGAGAAGACATTGCTGTTAGGTATCATTATTCCCAGCTATTATTTACTTACGAATAGCCCTTAGACATTACCAGGCCGCTGGAATCAAAATCTTTTCAATTTTAAAAGAGATGTTACACGATGTCCTCCGTAACACTGCTGTTTATCCGTGCCACGTTATTGTAACAAAAGAAAAGAATGCATGGAATAATTGTTTAAAATTTATAGAAATAGAATTATTGATGACTTGAACAACAGTAAGTGAATTGAAAAATAAGGAAAAATTAAACTTGGTCATAATGCGATTATTAATAAATTTAATGCTTATATTTAAAAAGTTTAAAACATGTATTCATTTAATTTTGCAAATAATAATCATCATAATTTTCCACTTTTGTTTATGACACCTAGATTCCATAAATGTTCTAATGAATTTCGTTTCATTTGCTCCCATTAGAGAGGTATTAGAAAAAGTTTTAATCTCCAGCTTAAAGATTTTCTTAAAGTACAGTGGCGGTCAAAAGTTTCCGGTCAGCCTAAAATTTTTGGTTAATTTGCAAGCAGGGGCGGACTGGCCCATCCGCTACCCCGCGATCGCGGGGTGGGCCAAACGGGTGTAGTGGGCCAAAACAATATTTTGAAGTTTTTTTTTTTCAATAAAATTAAAAGAAAAAAATTAAGTTATAATACTTATTTCTCCCCTTTTCATTGGTTAATTTCTAATTCCTCCTTTCCCTCTCCCATCAGCAATCTTTGGAAGATCTATGCAAATTACTCATTTTCTATAGAAGCACAAAAAGATAGGACAAAAAATAAAAAATACATGCGATCAGTGAAGGGTGGGAAGTTGTTTGGTGGAATTCATCGGCCTGCAGACATTTGCATAGTAAAAAAAATATCAATACAATATTTCGAAGTTTCTACAGTGGTCGCTATTCCATTGTTTATCTTCCATTTAATTCGACAATAGAATGACTGGATGCATAAGAATTGTGCAGAAAGTGGTTTTATAAAACATCCTAATCACTAGACTGCTAAAATGTGGTCAGTAAAAGAAGAGAACAATGGCCTATATTTTCTTTTTTTTTTTATACGCACTAAATAAGAACATAGTTAAAATTAAAGATAATACAATAATTGAACCTCATATTTCTAACTCCATAGAAAAAATGCCAGGAGACACGCGAAAAGAAATGCTTACGGAGAAGCAATTATTTGACGTTACCGATGTTGATGCCGATGTGTTTGACGACGACAGTAAGATTAAGAACGCTGAGATGAGCATGTTCTGAAAAAATTCTGATTTTGGGGAAACCCTCCACGATGTCTACACTTCTGGAAAAACTTGACTTTATGAAGCATCATCCCATTCAGCTATATGAAAGTACAAGAAACCCTTCTCTCAAATCCTTCAAAACATAATAGTATCACCTTCTCAAAGTTACAAAGTTGAACAATGAAAGTGGCTTTATTGGTTAGAATATAACAAGATGTTATGTTCAGTTTCTCCCTTTTAACACTGATAATCTGAATCCATTTGTCCTTGGACATAAAGTCAATGGAAAAAAATATTTATAAATATCTAGCTGTTCAAGAAATCTCGAAAGTGCATGAAAACGCATCGATAATTTTCCTGATGTCCAAGAACAATGCAGATGTTGGGACTCTCATAAAAATGGACATCATACATAAACGAAAGACTGAAGTTGATATATTTTGAAAAGTTCTGACTCGCATCATTGACATTGTCGTATTTCTTGGGATACAAGGATTAGCTTACAGGGGAAAGAGGAGGCAGCTGCAGTCTTGAATAATAGCGATGTTAAACACGGTAATTTTTTTTTTTTAATTGGTAATGCTGCTATGTAAATATGGTCAAATTTTAAACGATCCTGTAGCACAGGCCATGAAGAGAAGCTAAGAAAAAAGATTTTCAGAAAGTATGAAGAAGGCTAGAATAGAATAGAGGCGAACGAAGAACAAAATGAAAATACTAAGTGCCATGGAAGAGCCGTTTATTGCATTTATGTTTAAGCCATTTATAAATAAGTTAATTGCTCATCTCATTATTCAGATCCAAATTAGCATTTCCGGTTAAGTGAAATAGTCACGTTCATTCAGTACTGAAGTAGATTCCGCACAAGACATATCGTAATTGAACAGTTGGTACTTTGTGTTCGTTATGTGCTGCGCGGTAAAATGAAGGTTAGCTTTTAAAATTAGTTGGTACCCCCAAATCAACAGGGGAAGCCCTGTTATCTCCAGCTAAAAGAAGAACTTAAAAAGTTTAAAATCTCTCTTCTTCATAAACAGTTGGCAGTTTTTAATTGTGCAGTAAGTATGAGTGGAAGATATAAAGGTCTGCAGGCGCAACTGAGGAATTATAATACAAATATATAGCATGTGCACTGTTATGCACATGTGCTAAATTGCATAAAACCGATGCAACAGAATGTTGCAAATTCACAAAGGCCTTATTGGGATTATTGCAAACTATACAACCGTGTTTATCTCTGAGTGATATAAACGAATGCAAACATGGACTTCAGTGAATTTGAAATTTGTAGGTGCATATAAACTCCTATGCCGATTTTTTAAAAAAACGCTACTAGGTAGTGGAGTAAGGATAGAACCCTTAATAGCATGTTTGAGGAATTTTCAAAACGCTTTAATTATCGACATAAGGTTTTAACATTGTTTAAGGTCCTAAAGATATAACCAAAGTAGACGATTTCTCGTCACATGTACCTTTTTCGGAAAAAAATATTGTTTGATATTTGGTACGAGTTTCGTATATACAGGCTGTTTCAAAACTGTATATCAGAAATGTAAAGACAGGGAAAAGGTACCTAAATAAGAAGATTTCGCATAGGAATGTGGGTGCGGAAATGCAGCGTTGAGGCAATAGAAGGTGCTGCTGAATTCGGTGGATAAAAGCACTTCGCTAGCTTGAATCGATGTTCTCCGCATCAAGCAACATGCGTCATTAAACCAATGCGGTGCTTGCCGATATGCATTTCATGTATGGGACTGCGCAAGGAGATGGAGTGGCTGCTGAAAGGATGCACATGGAACGATACGATTCCCGGGTAGGAATCTGGAGGGTCGCCGAACTATTGAGTGTTTTCATCAGGAGTGTATCGTGTTATGATTCGAGACGTGATACGGACACTGGAAGATATCGCAGAATTCTTGCAGTGGAAGAAGTAGTATTACGCACAGCAGAGAATAGTCCTTCGACAAGCTCGATAGCTGTTGGACTTGCGTTGGGTGTGAGCCATTTTCTTGCGCAGCCCCATACATAAAATGCATATCGGCAAGCTCCGCATTGGTATAGCGATGTACGTTGCTCGAAATTCGTGCGATGAATGTCGATTCAAGTCAGCGAAGCGCTTTCATCCACCGAACTCAACAGCGCCCTCTACTGCCTCAACGCTATATTTCTGCACCCACAATTCGATTGGGGAATTTTAAGAAACAATCAGCTGCTGTTAAAAGGTACAATGGCTGTTTTCGTCTTTGATTAAATAAAATCAGTTAAACATTTCAAAATAAGCTAATATAATAAGCAAATCTGCATCAAAATGCAAATATATTTCACAAATACCAATGCCTTCTTTTGACGGAAACGACACAGAAGGTTAACGAATCTTAACTAAACCATTTAAGCAATATCTTTATTTTCTGCTTCACAGATTTTTCTCTTTCAAATCATATTTTTGGTCGATGACACTTCATTTTCAGCTTGTAATCTTTTTTATTTTTATTAAATTACTAAATAGTTGCTCGAAAGCAGTCTAAACGCGTTCAATAAAATTAATATTAATCTTATTAATATAATCTCAAAATATCAAAATAATGTCTCGCGCAATTTTTAAATTTAAACTGTTTTGTAATATTACTTTTTGTTCATTTTACGTAATAAGTGTAATGTGACGTAATTTCTCCTATTTAAGACTTCTAACGCATGTTAATGAATTTATTATTTTACAATATCCTTTCTCTTTTAAAATTCACATGTAAGTATAGTTTTTATGAAGTATTTTTAAATTTTTAATTTGAAGCAAACATTATTATTTGCGCTGTTTATATAGTTGGCAACAGTTTAAATTAATACCAATTTCTAAAATAAGTAAAAAATATCTCTCGAAATGCTGAACATTTGAATTTAAAATAGAAATAAAACCTCAAAAAATGAGTCAAATTAAAAAAGTGAATGCAGTCTGCACACCGGGAAATTCTAACGTATAAAATGATCTAAAAATGAATTAATTCCCATATATAGTTTTTGCTCCTATAAAACTTTTTTAATGGAACGATTTTGTCCAACTTTAGCATAAAATATCTCTTTAAAAAATTATTCGATTTGAAAACTGTCTGCACCAGCATGTTTATCAAACATTTCTCTATAATATCACCGATTTTTATATTTTTGCATGCAGTATTTTTCTTAATATTAACGGAGAAAGACCTCTGGTCACAAAAAATTCAAAACCGGCAGCGGCGGCGGTGACAGCGTAAGTTACTTTTTTTTAGAATAGAGAGATTATTCTAATTATTTTTTTCTCATATGTCTACTTTGCATAAAAAAAATTTCTATCCGAATTAAAACACATTCTTCCAATATTTCTATTTTATGTGTATTTTTTATTTTATGCAAGTATATGTTATTATACAAATTTCATGGATTTGAGTTCATTTCTGTTTAACGAATTTTCTTCATAACGAAATGTTTAAGTGTAACGATGAGACTTCGTTAAATGGAAGTTTCACTGTATAACGTCTTAGGTACAGTGAAGTCACCATGCGCTATACGATGAGACTGTTACAGTGTCCCCTGGTAGCAAATTCTGGAGTTAGCGTGTCGTTCTTAAATCAAGAATAAAAACCTTTTAATTTTATATTAACTTGTTGTTTAATTGTATTCATATAATTTTATCTTCAAAAGTTCATTTCAATTTGAATCAGTCTTTATTTTTATAATACAAAAAATAGTTAATTTTACATATGCTTATATGTTTAAGATAATCTGTATTTGGAGCTATAAGTACTTAGGTTTATTTTTTAAAAACCAAGATGCTGGAAATTACATTTAAGCAGTAATTGACCAAAAAAAGTTAATCTACAAAAATTAACTTTTCAAATGTAAAATAAAACCCAAGTTTCAAAAAAAAGAAAGAAAACAGAGTGAAAGTTGTGGCTAAAAAATAGTCACATTTCCAAGTTTATATTATGGTACTTATTTAACATTTTCCATTAACTTAATTATCGTAGTAAGTCTAGTGCCTACGTATGTATTGATAGAAATCCTTTTCTCCTGTACTAAATACATCATAATGTGTTTCTGAAAATTCAAATTTTTAAATATTATGCATGATTCGCGACCACTTTTTCACATTTTACACAAATGTGTGGGGGATTTCGAACTGGTTTTGTGAAAATTTTAAAACTGTTAAAGTTCAAAGTTGAGTACAGTTTATCTAAAATTGGAAATTCAAAATTGTTAATAAAGCAAACATTTTACGCTTTTCCTTTACGGACCTGGTCTGATACACTGTGAAAAAATTTTTTAACTTAAAATTGTTTTGTTTTGTTAAAATTCGAAGTTTGAAATTGTTACTAAAGTAAACATTTTGCACTTTTCCTTTATGGATTTGGGTCCTTAGAAATTTGAATAATAAATAAGTAGGAGAAAGTGTTGTACCTTGAATATATATGTACCTTGGACCAACACAGTTTTAAGCTCTATCTACTGGATTTGTATAAAACTAATCAATGTAGTTTTGAGATATGCCACTAGATGTCACTTAGCAGTTGGTCTCTTCAATATAGTCTGCATATGTTGCAGAGAATTATAAAAAAAAATGATTTCATCAAAATGTAAATTACTTTTCATTATATCTCGCTATCAACAGTTATTTGCTTTAAATTCAAAGTTATACATAAAAGAGTACTTATTGTGTATTATGAACACGAGTTTCAAATCATGTTAAGCTTAGCTAGAAAATGGTTAGAAATCATTATTTCTCAAGTCACCAAGTTTTGTACCTTCAACCTAGCAATAGTGTTGTACCTTAAACAAGTCCGAAGTGCAACATAATTACATATTATTCTGTTAAAATAACAACAAATGAAAATGTTATTTCAGGAAAGTTTGTCATTAATGAAAGGAATTCAAAACTCAACTCTATATATGTACATCACTTCACTTGTGTACAGAAAAGATGCGTAGATGATGACAATGGTGAAGAAGAATTTTTTGTAGTGTCCATGAAACTTTTTAATAGCATTGGAATAGAATTCATACTTGATGAAAATTATATGTTTTTCAGTCAGTTGTTTTTCACTCAAATTCATTAGCATTTTGCCAGAAGATAGTCTTATTGCAAGAGACAGAAGAATTCTTTAAGTATTTCCTGGTAATATTATCAGTTTTTGAAATATAACCTTAACTTTTCATGTAACTGTTTTTGGTGATTTTGCATCGTGATAAAACAGTAAAAATGTAATTGATGTCTATTTTGGTTGGAATTATACCCCGTCCTCCCTCTAATTTCACCTTCTGCTTTGTATTAATTTAAAACAACTTTAAATTGGCATGTATGAGAAACCTGTTATTAAATATACTTTTAAAACTTATTTCAAATACATTATAAAAAAGTTTCGTTAATTTTATTTTTATTTTTCATAGAAAAATTATGCATGGTCCATGGTACAACATGCGTAGGGCCAATGTAAGACATGAGGGTTGTACCTTGGTTCTAAGATTACTATTTTTTTTATTTTAAAGAAAAACTATGATAGGCCTAATATTAAAGTTTAAAAAAAAATAGGATGAAAGCAGAATATCATAAATAATTAGCAAATAGCTTTATATTTCCTTATTTACATATTTTAATGAAATTAAACGTAAAAAAGTCAAAATAGGACTGAGGTACATGGCCTTCCCCTACTTCTGTTTAATTACTGGGAAATTCTTTCTTTATGATTAAAAGTAACTGAATATTGCAGTATAACTAAAAATCTTTATGTCCATTTGATTCATATACAAAACATTTTCGATACTTTTACTTACTACTAAATATATTGCACGATAATCATCATCCATTGCATATTCGCATAAAATTATTTATTCCATACCTAAATTAACCCTTTCAGGGATGCGTTTGCTTGGTGCGAACTCTTAAATTTAATTCCCAAACTGCCAAATGCCACCAAGAATTTTTTTAGTACAATTTTGCTCTCATAATGTACGTTAAGAAAAGAGTTTGATTATTTTCAAATAAATTTTGTTCGTAAATTATGGTGTCAATCAATTATTTCAATATTTTTGGAGGAGAAATGCCTTGCCTCTGAAAGGGTTAAATATCAAGCTAAACTGCGCTGGAAGATCAACTGATCTAACACATTTTATACTTCATTATACTTCCCAGTGATTTGTTTTTCCTTTTGTTTCAGTTTTCCTTTGTAATTGAAATAAATATTAATAATAAAATAAAAATTCGCTAAAAATA
The DNA here is from genome assembly GCA_963932465.1 of Maratus speciosus. Lineage (NCBI taxonomy): Eukaryota > Metazoa > Arthropoda > Arachnida > Araneae > Salticidae > Maratus > Maratus speciosus. The sequence goes on along the minus strand of OZ010786.1, from coordinate 87,110,769 downwards.
AGTGCAACACATTTTCTTTATTTTAATTTCTTTAAATAAAATTTGAAATTACAAATGCATGACATTAATTTGTATTCATGCTTATAATTTAACAAATTGGCATTTTCATAAGTTTTGTTTTACAATCTAACAGTTTACGGTTTTGAAACACTTTAAAACAATTTCTAATACATCTTTTATTATAAGAAACACATGATGCATTTAAAGACTAGGTAAATCTTTCAGACTAGAATACATTAAATATAAGACAAAAATAGCACCATACTTTATCTTGATCACACAAAATATCAATTTAAGTATTATCGAATTACATCAGGTTACACTGAGCCCTTTATTTTTTTTAATTTTTTTTTTACGGATGAAATAGTTTATTTTATATCTGTTTGATTTAATGATATGGAAAAATAATGTTTAACTAAGAAGTTATAAAATTCATTATATTTTATTAATTACAAAACCAACCAAACAACTGGACTTTTAAATGTCAATGACTAAAAGAGGAATGATTAGTAAAGTCTGAATAAAGGATGATTTTATCGTTTAATGTAAAATAAAAAGCTCAGAATATACACATTTACGTAATTTTGCACATACACAGTTCATACAACACATTTTCTAAATTTTAGTAACTACAATGAGCATAGGTTTTTGCTGTAACTTGTATTGCAAAGCCTTTTAACATGGCCCGTTCAAAAACTACAATTAAGCCCTAACAATGAGGTAGAGAAGCAAGTTTTGGCAATATTTTCAAAGCATGGCTACACGGTGATACTAAATCGAAAAATGAACTGACAAAATAAATATCGAGAAGCTATTCCCGAATGTAACGCAAATTCCTGAAGTATAGAAATTGGATTGTTTTTCTAACTCTTAACAACATTCATGGGCGTACGCAGGATTTACGTAAGATGGAGTATATTGTAATGTACCTGGTAAATTCACTTAATGTAAGTGCCAGTAACGAGAGGCATGGTATCCCTGGATTTTGAAATTTAATTAGCTAATTTATCTTCATTTCTGATTGCTCTTTAAAAAATGATAAAAAAAAATTCTTAAACGGTGTGTTTAGGAGGAGGGGGGGGAAGGGGCAGAGAACCCATGCGAAAAAATAATTGGATTGTTTCATTTATACATTATGTAAAATTCTGGTGGACATTTATTTTTGATTAATTAATATTTCTTAATTGTTAAACTTTTGTATTGCTTTTATTGTTCATACGTTTAAAAATTACCTTGAACAGGCAATCATGACAAAAAATTTCTTAGTTTAGCTTATATTATGTTTATATTATGTTTATATTCTGCAGTAAAAAAAAAAAAAAAAAAAAAAAAAAAAAAAAAAAAAAAACGGACTAGGCTGCGGACCACACGTTCAAAAATCTTACCCCTTCCTAGTTTTCTTTCTGCGAGCGCTTAAGTATATTAAGTGTTTCAAATTATATCTTACAATTTTCAAAGGTTTTGGGACGGTTTCGGCCTCCTTTCTCTGCACCCCTTGCGTACAACCATGGCAACACTACACGTATTTTAGGATTCTTTATTTTTTGCAGCCATTTCCTCGTACATTCTGTCCATTTCTTCTATCATATTCAATACTTGTATTGCTAAACTATGACTGAGACCTTCGTTTTCAGCTTTGCCTGCTCGATCCTTATTCTTTGTTGCAGCAGGAGGTGCTGGGGCTGCCACAGGTGGATAAACCACGTAAGATGGACCAAGATAGGCCTTGAGCGGCAACAATACCGATACTGCTACAAGAGGCGCTAGCACAGCCAAAAGCGGCAGATGATGTTTAATAGTAGAATGCAAAGATGACATGACGTCAGAGTGGTCAGAGTGATGGGGATCTTTTTGCTTGATTAGAATGACCTGTGGAGAAGATGGTTCGGCAGCAGGCTTCCATGTTTCGTATTCTGCATGTGCAAATCCACGAAATTCTGGTTCGAGCCCATCTTCGTCATTTTCACTCTCAGTGGTGGTGGTGCAAAACACGAAAGATACAGCCAATGAGAGAAGAAAGATGATTTTCACTCTAGCAGGCATGGTTTAGAATTAGCGTCCTCTAGAAAGAGATCATAAAATATTCCAATCAACGACATCGTTAGAGTTCTTGAAGTCTTCTAAATATTACTTCATAAAGATGGACTTAAAATCAAACATTTCATAGACTGCTAAAGATGATATTACAGTAAGAAACCTTTCCAAAGGGAACTTATTCGAGAATTTAGTCCTGCCTTAAACATAAAGTTTTTATAATCTCGGTTAAAAGAACACACACAGAAAAAAATAAGACCTAAACCGGGTAGAAAAATACCCGAATTCGTTAAAAAGATTCTTAGGTATGAGGTTACACAATTTGGGCTCATATACCTGTTTTGGTTACCAGTGTGTATCCATTTTGGGCGCTGTTAAATACCCATTTTAGAAAGAAAAAAAAATCCCAAAATGGATACACAGTGGTAACCAAAACAGGTATATGGATCCAAATTGGGTAACCTCATACCTAAGAATCTTTCTACACAATTCTGGTATGTTTCTACCCGTTTTAGGTCTTATTTTTTTCTGTGCAATACTATTGCAATAGCCGTTGTATCTATTAAGACGGAAATCTGCCTAAAACGGGATGGATCTACAGTTTCTTCCGATTCATTTTAGCAGGTTTTACTGTGCTACCTTTGATAAGCTGTATAAAGCTTTTAGAGGCCCTATTTTTAAAATTTATGCATTACGTTTAGCATGCCAAAAGTAATTTTATAACTCAAACCCGAAGAAATCTGAAATTGTTAAAAAAGTAAAGTCTGTATATTATTACATGCATATAATTTTTCATTACTGATTCTAAGAGGCCTACTTTATTTGTTTAGAGTATATCATTTCTTTGAAAGAAAAGTATCTTCTGTAAATGAATATTTTTTAGGACGTTCTGACCAGTATATAAAACGACCCATTTTTTGAACTAGTAGAAATAATAGTTTATTAATAATGGAACAGGTGAAACATATAGTGATTCTAAATTTATTATTGTACAGCATTTTTTATCTACTTTAAAAGTTTTACAAATCCAAATTGAAATATATTAAAAATAAATTGCATTTAAACTGGATATCCTTTATTTCATTGTTTTAATCCATGATTATTTTAAGGCAGAAATACAAGTTACAGCAAAGATATTATCAACATATTAACCAGACACAATGAAAATAAGATTTACGGTATTGACTAGATGTTAGATTTTGCTCTTTTTAAATTTCACGTTTTACCACCATCTTAATCTCATATTTTCTGTAAAACATTTTGTCAAACAGAATGTTTAATGTACGAGGATTTTGTTTACAAAAAAAACTATAAAGACAAAAATAGCACCTAAAACTTCAACGACATTAATTATCCTAAAATTAAATTACATTGATTATCTAAAATAAAGTCTGATCACCCTAACTAAATTGGCATTAAACTAAAGGCAATTTTGGGTTTCGGATCCTGAATAAATATAGCGTTTTTTAAATTATTGTTATTATTTATGAGTAAAGAAAAAAAAACATATGTACCGCATTTTTTTAAAATTATTATTAACATATCTTTCTGAAACTATTTTAATTTAAATCTCTTTCCTTCCAGATTTCAAATCAAGCGAAAATCGGAAAAAACATATCTCACATTGTATAATCTCGATAAAAATATTATGAAATGTAACATGGTATTTTCAAAACTTTCTATAAATTTTATTGTTTAAATAAATATTGGGTTGTCCGGAAAGTTCGTGCCTATTCATGCCCACTGGTAACTATTTTTATATTCTATTCGTACCACTATTTAAAAAAATACGTTTTATAGTATGTTTTTTTGCAGGTGTGTTATTAAAGTATGTCTGAAAGATTTTTTATTTTCAAAAAGTGGTGCGGGATGATTTTAAAAATATCACGTGAGTTAAGAAACAAACTTTTTTTTTGGGGGGGGGAGGGGGTGGGTCAAACTTTGACAATCAGGCTCCTTGCATTCGTTTGAGACATTCTGACACTCCCTCCCTACTCTCCGGACATTGCTCCGCCCGACTACTCTTTGTTTCTTTTCTCAAAACTTTTCTGTGCCAAAAAAAATTGACTCTTTGAAAGACATAAAAAAGCATCTCGATAAGTACTTTGGCATCAAATCATAAATGTTTTGGAAAGAAGGCATTATGAAACTTCTAGACAGATTTAGGTTGTAGAGCAGAATGGCCTCTATGTAATTAGCCCCCGGTACGGTATGCTATTTCTTTCTCCCAGCTTATTTTGTGTAGTCTCCAAAAAATAACGTTACCTTACAGAAGCCAGCCGTAAAACAAATCAGTACAATTAAATACTCTATAGCGATTTTTTAAACATCGCACGTTTTCAATTTTTACACCATCGTATTCGGAAGGAAAAAAAAAGTTCTTTTAAATGCATTTTGTTTGAAAACTGCATCTCCATTTATTTCTGAAATATTATTATTATTATTATTATTATTATTATTGTAGTTTTTAGAGACATTTGCTTAATAGTGGCAACGGAAGAACTCCGTTTCTGTAGAAAGTAAAGGAAAAATAGCAATTATATCTTTTTGTTGCCATTTTCCCCATAAAAACTGAAAAAATGTAATTTAAATACGTGCTATTCTGAAAAAATAAAAATGAAGGATTTCTGATAAAACAGGGAGCTATTAGAAACTAAATTTAATTTCAAATATCTACATTAATAATACAAACAAATGAAGGCCTGTGAATCTTTAGATAGCCGATTTTTTTGTCGAGTTTTTTGAATGACGAAATCTCTTTTTTTGGATGTGTGTATTATTCAGCGATAGTGACTTCCTAAGCGTACTTTACTATAGATGTTGTTTAACACTGGATCGCAAATGATGAATTCTTCAGCGGATGTGGACAGTAGATTCCCAATTACCCGAGTCCCGCTTAACCGAGTTTCCACTTTCACAGAGTTATTTTCTTCTCATGGACTGATGGATTCCATTATTATGAAACAGTCATTATAAATGAAGTGTTAGGTGAAGATGAAAGAGCAGCCGTAAAAAGTTAGAACTCTGATTTTCTGAAAAAAAATGGCCATAATTTTTTTTTCAAAAAAAAAAAAATATGGCCATTTTTTCCCCCCATTCTGACCAGAAAATCAGAGTTCTAACATTTTACGGCTGCTCTTTCATCTTCACCTAACACTTCATTTATAATGACTGTTTCATAATAATGGAAGCCATCCTTCCATCAGAAGAAAATGAAGTAATGGAAATGCCGAGGACGACACTAAATTCTGAAAAAGCAGAATTCCTGTTTTCTAGTTTAATAAATGCATACTGAAATTCAAATCTTCTGTGTTTCAATTTTCCTTCAAAATCGGCACGAACTTTTCGAACAACCCAATATATACTTCTTCTTTCAATGTGTAATTTCATCTAAAAATCAATAATTTATTTTGCTCGTGCGAACGAGTATCCCCCCCCCCCCCCCACCCCGTGTAATGTGTATTGTTTATACCTACGCAAGTGAAGATAGAGCTTTAATGTAATAAAAAATGTTTGAAATAAAAGTATTTCTTCATTTAGAAATAAAACAAAATGCGAAACCATTATTCCTATATAAAATGAGGATTGTCAAATAGTAATTTTTGTTTTTAAAAAATATGATAAAGATTTTGCTTATATTTCTCCATCTATTCCGTTTTAATTTACGACATAAAAATCTAAATAGAAGGTGCATGAATTTGCAGACAACACGATTATTATTTTTTTTCGAAAATAAATCATGAATGACATTAAAGATGATAATAAATAGCATGAATTATGATGTAATGATTCCTATTTACCAAAAAATAAATAATATGAATATATGAATATGAAAGGCTATTCACTCACATTTAGTACAATTTTCAAATGCAGCAGAAACAAAAATATATATATATATTTTTTTTTTAACAAAACGGACCTCATTCGATTTATCTGTTAAAATTTTTATCTCATTTGCAAACTTTTCGGATGGCAAAATATTTCAGTGATTGAATTTAATAAGGGATTTTCCTGTTTTTATTTTACGTGTAGATTTTAAATATTTAAGTAAAGTAAGTAATAAGATTTTAAATATATACATAAATTTAGATGCTTTTTTAGATAAAACAATTTAAATAAAAGTGGTGTACGTTTGAAAGAAATGAAAATAAATACATCTGTGGATTAAGTTAAACTATGAAAAATACTCTTTCTACGGTAATTACAAAATATATCGCAAATAAAAAAATCGATTCATTATCTCTTATGAAATTTTAAAACGTTTTGTCTAAGCATGCATTTTTAAACTGCACTTTTTATGAATCGAATAAAAAATGTGTTGATTATACAAAATTGACCGACTTCAAAATTTAAATTTTATTTAATTACATTTTTGTGCTGTTATTTTTCTCTCTGTTGGTGATAACTAAACTACGAAAAATATCCACACTCATGTAACGTCCGTAAGAGAGGAGTTGTTAAATAATAAATATTTATTATAGGTTTATAAAGATAAAACAATAAATACTTTTATTCATGCAAAAAATGTAAGAAACGGGAAAATGATCCAATAATTTCGAAACTAAAGTTTAATTTAAATATTTACGTTAGTGTTAATGTCAATTCTAGATTAAATTCAACATTCGTTGTCTTGAGTTTGAAAGCGTCTCGTGTAACAAAATGTTGTAATAAAATCCATAACAATTTTTCTGACAACTAGAATTGAAGGATAGAACTTTCACTACAATCTAGATATTGTATCAGAAAAGTTATGACATGACATCTGATATATAAAATTATTAAAATCACATTCGATATCAAAATCATGTTTAAATCTAAAATTGTTTAGAAATAAATAACACAACAAAAAAAATCTATTTTCTTTTTAAGTTTCTACTGCATTTCAAAGTACACAATCTTCAATTTATTCCTCTGATAAATTTAAGTTGCCTTTTACGTTCATTTTACGGTCAACTAGTGATTCACTATAAGAAATGTTCTAATGATTCACTATAAGATCAAACTAATGGAATATCACAATATATAGCGAAACTCAATGCCACTTGATCACCGAATTCCTTCCCAAAGCCCATAATAACCTTGAAAATTGCAAGAGAAAGTACTCGAAGAAGTATTCTGAAGATCCATTACAAGGTTTCGTTTTACTTTGGCTTCTCTTTGTCATCATAAGAATCTTCCATTTTATCGATTATCTTGAGAATGCTATCAGCCGTGCTTGGCTCTAAATTAACAGCTCTAGCTTTGTCAACTCTTGCTGCCATGGGTGGCATCATAGGAGGCATCATAGGTGGCATCATCATCATAGGTGGCATCATCATCATGGGTGGCATCATAGGTGGCATCATAGGTGGCATCATGGGTGGCATCATCATAGGAGGCATCATCATATGTTTATTTGCAAACAGCATCAATAAGCAGACTAAAGGTAGAAGAGCCAACAGAGGCGTTAGATCTTTTGTCATCATTTCTGGTTTCTTATCTGATATTAGGAGTACTTCTGGCTTTGGTTTCCATCCTTCGTCGTAGCCTCTGGCTTGGATCTGTTGGGTGGCCGCTAACATTGGATGGTGTGGTGGTTTCTTATTCAGGTTGGATGAGTCGGGTCGTTGCTGATATACACAGGTAGCTAGAGCAAGTACCAAAGCAGCACATGACCAGGCTTTGCGGATGGTTACCATTCTGCCTTTGTTCTAGAAGAAAAAATTCTCGAATGAGCTGCCTTCGTATGTCTTTTATTTTAAATTCATGTACATTTTTTTTTCTAATAAACTTCATTTTTCAATTTATAAAACTATCTTCTAACAACTTGGAAATACTATTATTGGAAAATCCTATCTTCATTTTCCTTTCTAGTGACGCTTACACACATACTTATTTTAAAATTTCAAATTATTCATTTCATTTAATGCCTTTACTTATCAAGTGCGAGAAATTTATTTTGAAAAAGAAATAATAATAATAATTTCGCCACAAGTTACCTTCGTGTATAACACATAGTATTATAGATCAACCTCAACACATTTTCTAAGAAAAGACAGTGTGTTTTGAAAATGCTTAGATGAAGTGCTTTGAAATATTTGCGTAAGGAATTACTTTCGCTGCAAATTATTTTAATATGCAACATACGTTTCAATGAGTAAACTATGCAATTATAATATCCAAGAGAACTTTAATTTTTCAAAATAGTAAAAAATAGATCGTTTAAAAATATTTTTTAAATGCAATCACATTTCATCGCTTTATAATAATTGTATTAATTATTTTCATTACTAGTAACCGAGTCCTGAATAATGCAAGGGAAAATGGGGCAACTGCTCAGGGGTCCTATTTTTAAAAGGGTCCACCAAGTCTAAAATAATATTAATACTTAAGGGGTGGGGATCGGGTTGTACTTTTTCTTTAAAGAAGTACAAAGTGAGATTGCAAAAACTTTACTATTACGTTACTTTACCATGTTCAAAAAGTATTATTCATTGTACGAATTCGTTGTCGCTAATTCATAACTTGGAACATAAAGGTTTAATTCATCCTGAGTGTTTCAAATATATCCGTTTGCGGATGCATTTATAAATAAAACCATTTACGTCAGCCACAGTTGGCTACATTTTCTGAATTTTTATCTACAGAAAGATTGGACTTAATGTTTGTCAAAAGGGCTGGAGCTCCCAAGGAAGAATTAAATTGTATTAAATGGTCTACAACAGTGCTAAAAACAAATCATTCCCATGCGAGTTGCAATTTTCCAAATGAGAGAAAAGGTGTCCCGACCAGGATTCGCGCTAGGAACCTTTGACGTAAGCTGCCAACTGAGCTATTCTTGGCAAATCTGGCGGGCCTTTCTCACCTAGAGAATCTTGTTGAATATGATATCTGGTCTGATATCTGAATCACAATCAGCTCAACAGAATAAATCACGGGTAATGGAACTCTAAGAAGCGATGGACATGAAATTACACTGTTAAAAATCTGCAGGTTTTGCTGCATAGTTACTCCACCGCTTTTATAGAATATCTCTATTCTGACCAATGAGAATGCTCCATAATATAGTCAAGTAATCGTTTTCTATAAAAGCGGCGAGTGACTGTGCAGCAAAAGCTACAGATTTTTAACAGTGTAATTTTAACACAATTACTTTAATTGGTAAATGAGTCATACGAGTTTTAATTTTCCAACTGAGCGAAAAAGTGTCCAGGCCAGGATTCAAACCAAGAACCTTTGACGTAAGCTGCCAACGCTCTGCCAACTGACCTATCCTGAACAAATCTGGAGGACCTTTCTCACCCAGACAACCTTGTTGACAAAGTTCTCTGTGCGAGTACGTACATATAGAAAAAGAGATTATGACATCAGAAATAACATATATGATTTGCAAAATTATCCTTCATGCACAGATAAAGAAATATAAATCAAAGTGTGAAAACCAAGATTTAAGTATTAGCTTGATGCAAAAGTTCTGTCGTATTTCAATACCTAATTTTAATACCGATAAAATTTTAATACCTGATAAAATTATCGATTACATGTCTGTTAAATTTGTGTTATGTTTATATTGTTTTATTATTTTATTTATCTATTTATGAAGTTTTAATTTCATTATGGCACATTAGCTAGATACAAATGCTGAACTTTTTATATTGCTTCAGGTGCAAGCGCGTTAATCTTTCGTAATCGTGTTGCACGCGATACAGATAGATTTTTTTTTTGACATCATGCTTAAAAAGTATTTTAAAAACCATAAAAAATCAGTAAATTGAGATACAGTTTTTAAACAAATCGCATTTGAAAGAGCTTTCTCTTTCCTATTCGACGGTGTAAAGATTAAAATTATGCGATGTTTAGAAGTTTTAAGAAAATGCTATAAAAGGAAAATTTATTGGTCTTGTATTGCCACCATGCGGATGATGACACGGATGATATGACATCACGGATGTGTTTATATTTTATAATATAAATTTGAAATGTCATTCACAGAAACTTACGCAGATTTCCTGATACTTGAATGTATAACGTAAAAGGCAAAAAATAACATTAACTATGATAATTAAGGAAATACAAAAGGAAAAGAGTATATCTAGAGTGACTCCGCTCGATTTTCCAAGCACTAAAACGACCGGAAATTTTAAAGTTTTATAAAAAATATTTTACACCGGAATTTTTATTTAAATCTGTTAAACATATTTTATTAACATTTTTCTTCTTTGTGTCTTTTAAACTTATTTTACAAAGAAATTTCTGGTTCGAACCGAAATATATTCATATGGTAAGGATCAAAAGGACCCCTCACGGTCTTTTTTGTGTTAGAGAATACTATGCGTTTAGATAAATAATAATATAAAAAGAAAAAAGAAAAGTGCCCAGCTAAACTGATGGCATTGAGCTCACAGACTATTCACACTAATTGTATATTATACTCTTATTTTAAAGAATAATGCCACTCAAAAAAAAAGTGAAGGGGAATTAGCCCCCGTTTCCCCCTTTATACTTAACCAGTGAACCTCCAAATCTAATCAGGGAAGCTCCTTATCATAATAAACCGGTATAACAAATTTGGAGCAAATCGAATAATCTTGCAAAAAAAAAACATTTATCTAAATTAAGGGGGTGGACTAACCCGCCTTTATCCTTAACCAATTAATTGCCAAAACGAATCAGGGAAGCTCCTTAACATAATAAACCGGTATACCAACTTCGGAGCAAATCGAATCATTCTGCATGAAAAACCCATTTATCTAAATTAAGAGGGGCGGGCTAACCTCCCTTTTCCCCCTTTACCCTTAACCAATGAACCCCAAAACTAATCAGGGAAGTTCCTTAACATAATAAACCGGTATACCAAATTCGGAGCAAATCGAATCATTCTGCATGAAAAACACATTTATCTGAATTAAGGGGGGTGGACTAACCCTGTTTTTCCCCCCTTTATCCTTAACCAATGAACCCCCAAAACTAATCAGGGAAGTTCCTTAACATAATAAACCGCTATACCAAATTCCGAGCAAATCGAATCATTCTGCATGAAAAACCCATTTATCTAAATTAAGAGGGGCGGGCTAACCTCCCTTTTCCCCCTTTACCCTTAACCAATGAACCCCAAAACTAATCAGGGAAGTTCCTTAACATAATAAACCGGTATACCAAATTCGGAGCAAATCGAATCATTCTGCATGAAAAACACATTTATCTGAATTAAGGGGGGTGGACTAACCCTGTTTTTCCCCCCTTTATCCTTAACCAATGAACCCCCAAAACTAATCAGGGAAGTTCCTTAACATAATAAACCGCTATACCAAATTCCGAGCAAATCGAATCATTCTGCATGAAAAACACATTTATCTGAATTAAGGGAGGTGGACTAACCCCGTTTTTCCTCCTTTATCCTTAACCAATGAACCCCCAAAACTAATCAGGGAAGTTCCTTAACATAATAAACCGGTATACCAAATTCGGAGCAAATCGAATCATTCTGCATGAAAAACACATCTATCTGAATTAAGGGGGGTGGACTAACCCCGTTTTTTCCCCTTTATCCTTAACCAATGAACTCCCAAAACTAATCAGGGAAGTTCCTTAACATAATAAACCGGTATACCAAATTCGGAGCAAATCGAATCATTCTGCATGAAGAACCCATTTATCTGAATTAAGGGGGGTGGACTAACCCCGTTTTTCCCTTTTTATCCTTAACCAATGAACTCCCAAAACTAATCAGGGAAGTTCCTTAACATAATAAACCGGTATACCAAATTCGGAACAAATCGAATGATTCTGCATGAAAAACCCATTTATCTGAATTAAGGGGGTGGACTAACCCCCCTTTTCCTTCTTTATCCTTAACCAATGAACCCCCAAAACTAATCAGGAAAGTTCCTTAACATAATAAACCGGTATACCAAATTCGGAGCAAATTGAATGATTCTGCATGAAAAACCCATTTATCTGAATTAAGGGGAGGTGGACTAACCCCGTTTTTCCCCCTTTACCCTTAACCAATGAACTCCCAAAACTAATCAGGGAAGTTCCTTAACATAATAAACCGCTATACCAAATTCGGAGCAAATCGAGTCATTCTGCATGAAAAACACATTTATCTGAATTAAGGGGGGTGGACTAACCCCGTTTTCCCCCCTTTACCCTTAACCAATGAACCCCCAAAACTAATCAGGAAAGTTCCTTAACATAAAAAACCGCTATACCAAATTCGGAGCAAATCGAATCATTCTGCATGAAAAACACATTTATCTGAATTAAGGGGGTTGGACTAACCCCGTTTTTCCCCCTTTACCCTTAACCAATGAACCCCCAAAACTAATCAGGGAAGTTCCTTAACATAATAAACCGTTATACCAAATTCGGAGCAAATCGAATCATTCTGCATGAAAAACACATTTATCTGAATTAAGGGGGGTGGACTAACCCCGTTTTTCCCCCTTTATCCTTAACCAATGAACTCCCAAAACTAATCAGGGAAGTTCCTTAACATAATAAACCGGTATATCAAATTCGGAGCAAATCGAATCATTCTGCATAAAAAACCCATTTATCTGAATTAAGGGGGGGGGGGTGGACTAACCCCGTTTTTCCCCCTTTATCCTTAACCAATGAACTCCAAAAACTAATCAGGGAAGCGCCTTATCACAGTGAACCTAGGAAAAAATTTTGAAGCAAATCGGATGTTTCTATCAAGAGTTATCGCGTTACGCACATACGTACGTACGTACATACATACATACATACATACATACAGAACGGGCGGGCACATTAGCTCTCAGGCTTTGATAGCCTGTGAGCTAATAAATAAATACTTCTAATTTAGCAAAGGTGAAATGTTTCCAGAAGCTCCTCGTGTTCTAAAGAAAGCGTGTGATTTGATTGCTAAAGCTGAAACATTTTTTTTTTTTTTCGAAGTATTACGTTATTTTCAGTGAATTTTCTCCCGTGCTGAGATTAAGGCTTGTAAATTAAATTAAGTGTTGAAATTGAATTTACATAGCCATGCTAATGGCAAATTTCAGTTATTTTAAATGTAGATATTTCGCCGTTTTACTTCAGCAAAATGGACTACTTAAATTTCCACACGCTTTTATCAGAGCAGTAAAACTCACTTAAAGGGTCTCATTCGAAATTTTAATTTTAGGTAGATTTCGTAAGAAATACTACCTATTGCAGTCGTTACCATGGTGCGACTTTTGAAAAATTCCTTCATAACTTTTCATTATAGGACCCCAGGAACCCAAAACCACCCCCCACCTAAAAAGTTTATATATATATATATATATATATATATGTATGTATGTATGTACTAAATTTTGTCCGCACGATAAAAGTCGAAATTATGCACGGATCGTCTTCAAACTCGCCAACAACTTTGAGATGGCTAAAATCTCGGCGGGGATTGAAAATGGGCAAAATCGGCCCAAGGGAATGGAAATGGGGAGGGTTCAAAATTTTGAATACCGTCTTAACATGATTCTGATAAAACCAGCTCTTACAATGATAATACACAACAATGACAGGAAAAAATAAATATTTTTGGATATAGCAGTTGCCAACAATTAAAAAAAAAGCAATAAAATTCTCACCACAACAATTACTTTTTTATCGCAAGTTCACGTGAAAAATTAAATTAAATAAATAGTTTGACGAATTGAAAACAAATTGAATATTACGTCATAAGTTTTCTAGGGCAAAATTTCCGCATGAAAAGTCAAGATGAAATAAATAGTTTGACGGATAAAAAAAATATATATATTACGTCAGATTGGAAATAAAATGGACCTCAGCAGGTGAATATGAAACGTCATGTGAGTTTGAAAAAACGTATTAAAATATGATAAAAACCCGACTATGGAAATATTAACTTATTTTAACACTTTGAGGTTCTCTGAATTTGCTTTAGCTGTTTTTTAAACCTATTCCATATACATGCGTGTTTGTTTTCGTGTATATTAGAATTCTCACAAAATGTTTAGCTCCCTAGAGCTCATTCTTAGTGAAGGTACTGGGTTTATCTCTAATCTTGATTTAAGTTTTGTTAGTGAATTTAGTACTGAACTTCGAAATCTACCTCCGCCTGTAGGCCCGAGCCGGCAGGGATTTTTTTTGATATGGTAAACTCCTATCTTTTCTGAATATTTTGATATAATTCTTTCGTTGAAATTCCCACTAGAACAGAGTTATGGCTTTTAGAATTGCATTCGCTCAATAGCTGAATCGGCGCCGCGTTTCCGAAACTTTGAAGCCAATTTATGCAAAATGACATTTTTGGTCATAACGAGCAGGATATCCTAAAAACTTCTCAATATTTTTCCATGTATGTTTCATGTTAGTTTGCATAAACTGAACCTAAAATTTACTTTTTATTGTTAAAAAAATATTTTTTAGGTGCTTAGAACTGTTGAAATTATCAAAATTTTGCATTAGCTAAATATAACCTTATATAATAAAATATACAAATGCTTTAAATACAAATTAATTTAGGCTCAGGGTAATTATTATAATCTGAAGTATAATTAGGCACCAAAATTTTTATTTTAGATCCAAAATTTATTTTGTAAACCTGCGTGTAAGCTGCCATGCGAATACTCTCCTCGACAAATGTCTGACATTTTGAAGCCCCTATATTAATTCTGCATCTTGTAATTTTTCAAATATTTAAAATGAAAGAACATACATATATCTTTCATCCATCTGAAAATTGTGTTTTAAAGTTATATACATTTTAAAATATTGAATGCTAACTATGGCCATTTTTTTTTTTCATTTTTTCTTATTTTAAGAGTCCTTTTATATTATTTTTTCTTTGGTTTTTCAAGATAAAAGAAAAATAATTTATTAAATCACGTTTTGATGAAACAGGATTGTTGTATCGACGTATGATGAGAGGGAACGATAAAAATATTTAATTGAATAATTGATTTACAAAAGGAAAAATGGTTTTCTCTGTCACAAAATGGTTGACAAAGGGTTTTTAAATGGTGCACATATTGAACCGGCTGTCCTTTCTGTTCGAAAATGTATACAGTTCTTGCGTACAGTGACCTCCTATAATATAACTGCAAATCAAAAGCTCAATAGGAAACATCTTTTCGACGCTATCATGTTCACTCTTTCTCACTCATACATTATCGCAAACAGTTCTGAAATGAGCTGTGTATGTGGGGGGAATAGTTGAAAAAGTAAAGATATACCAAAATTTCATAATATTTTTAGCCCCCAGTATACTATTTCTTTCTTCCAGCTTATTTTGTCTCCAATAAATAACGTTACCTTGCATACGTCTGCCGTAAAACAAAAGCCGATGTTTCATTGTGCGATTAAATACTCTACAGCATTTTTTAAAACTTCTAAGCATCGCACATTTTCAATGTTTATACCGTAGTATTGGGAAAAAGAAGTACTTTTTAATGCAATTTGTTTGAAAACTGCATCTCCATTTGTTTTTGAAATATTAATTTTTTTGTAGTTTTTAGCGCATTTGTTTCATTTTGGCAACTCAAGTGCTCCATTTCTGTAGAAAGTAAAGAAAAAATTGTTGAAAAATATCAATTATATCTTTTTGTTGCCATTTTCTCATAAATTTTTTTAAAAAAAATTAAAATACGTGCTATTTTGAGAAAAATATGAATGAAGGATTTATGATAAAACATGGAGCTATTATAAACTATATTTAATTTAATGCAAATGACGTCATTTTACATAAAATAAAAGCGTGTGCTTTAAGTCTTAAAATTGAAATATGTTTTGCAGTAGAGTCCCGATTATCCGAGTCCCGCTTAACCGAGTTATTTTCTTCTGATGGACTGATGGCTTCTATTATTATGAAACAGCCATTATAAATGAAGTGTTAGGTGAAGATGAAAGAGCATCCGTAAAAAGTTAGAACTCTGATTTTCTGGTCCGAATGGGGAAAAAAATGGCCATAATTTTCTTTTTTGTAAAAAAAAAAAAAAAAAAAATGGTCATTTTTTTCTGCGGACCAGAAAATCAGAGTTCTAACTTTTTACGACTGCTCTTTCATCTTCACCTAAACGCTTCATTTATAATGGCTGTTTCATAATAATAGAAACCACCAGTTCATCAGAAGAGAATGAAGTAATGGAAATGCTGGGGGCGACACTAAATTCTGAAAAAGCAGAATTCCTGTTCTCTAGTATTTTTCTTTTTTTAATCATGATTATAATATTTCTCTTATACTGTGTGCGTTGAGAAAGTAAAAAGAATAAATTGGAAATAATAAGAATTTACAAATCTGTAAGCTATTTGCTACATTTTGTTAAGTATAGACGCAAATATTTATGGTCCGATAATTTAAATTTACTTGCGAAAGCTTTTTAAAAAGCGATTAATACTTTTAAATTTGTAAGCAAAGCGATATTTTAAAGCCTTAACAGAAATTGCTTTTTTTTAACTGTACGGTTCAACATTGCTTTAACCCTATATCTACTGACGGTACTTATATGTACCATTAAAAAAACTTGTTATAAAATTCCTTTAATATACCGATTAGTTGTAATGCAGTTTAGAATGAGTTATAGATACATTACTTTATCTTGTTCCAAAAGCATTATTGGTTACACAAAACAAAACTATTTTTAAAAGGATGATTTATTTTACCTTTGCATCTTTTCAGCTTTCTTAGCGTTGGGGGGAATTTTCAATTCGGAAATATTTCTATATTTCTAGTGTAAGAACATTATATTTGTACATTTCCTAATTCTACAAAATACTAAGAAAAATATTCAAAATAAAAGATTTGAGCGGGGTTATAAATATTGCACAAAATCCCTATAAATTCAAATTTAACTGATCCTTCTAAGTACTTCAATCCTTCTAAAATACTTCTACAATTTATTAAATGATTATGTAAATCATCTAATGTAGTTTAAAAAATTCACGAAAATGCTTTAGAAGATCAAATTTTCATGAATTCACAATTCAGTAGATAAAGGTTTAAAAAGGAGAAATATTTCACTTGAACAAATTTGACTTAAAAAGGCAGCCAAAAAAGGAAAGAGAGTATTTGAAACAATGTATGCTAACAAAGAAGTTTTTAAGTTATAATCAATAAACAAAAATCTTTTCGAGGCGTAACATATTTTGGGCTTTAAACAAAGAACACGTCGAGTGGATATAAGTAACGTATTGAGTATATTTTTAAAAATGAAACTGCTTTTTTTTTTCTTTTTTTTTTTTTCACGTTTTTACGTAACTAAACTTCGTTCATTATAAAATATATATTCCAAAACATTTCAAAATATATACTGAAAACACTTTAATTGCTTAACAGACGTCAAATATCAATAAAAAACATTAAAATATTGACATGTTTCGATTGATTCACTCAATCATCATCAGAACACATAAAAAACAGCTACAATATACATTAAACACTGGAATGCGAGATCAGTCTCCATCATAAAGTGAAGATACAATGCCCTCTATATTTTCAACACCGCCGTTTATATTTTCAACACTGCCCGTTGCTCCATCTATAATCCGCTTCGCAAAGTTGTCAAATATTCGGAATATGAAATGACAACGTATCATTACATATCTTTGAGCCTCTTATATATATTTTATTCCATTCCCTGACAAACAGTTGTAAACAAAAATGAGATCTATAAATCAGTTTACTTTCACTAACTTTACTTATAAACTTCGCTCTTATGTGTAAAGGTGGACTTTTGTAATTAATTTTTTTTTTCTCAATTCCTGATGAACTAAAATTCTACAAATCTTGTACAGTTGCAATGTACAATGCAATATTACAAATTCAGAACTTAATTATGAATTAATATATTAATGTTACTTACATGCTGAGAAGATAATTTAGAAATCCTGGAATGTTTACATAATTTAAAAAAAAAAAAATTGGGGGGCGGGGGGCGTGGTAGATTTCGTAAGCAATACTACCTAATAATTCTCCCCTATGTTGGAATTTTTAGAATATTTTGCAGATCTAGGCCGATCATGACCCCTAGAACCCAAAACCACCCCCAGTTCAAAACTTTATATATATATCACTCTTTTATGGACGCGATAACTTCCATAATTTTGCACAAATCTCTTCCAAACTGATACATAAAATCAAGGGGTAGAGAATCTCGGTCAAGTTCATTAATGGGCAAAATTGGATCAAGAGGGATCTTTATAAAAACCGAAATATCGCTATAACTTCCTAATTATAGTACATATCCAATCAGTTTAAAGTTATTATTACTTCTAGCAAAAGGGACAAAAATTTATGTATCACACATTTTTGATAAAATTAACAAGTTGGAAATTGCTCGTCAAACGTGGCAAATGAGGTGCGTTCGTACTATAACTAGTTTTATAATTATTTTTTGTACCCCATATTGTACTGAATGTATAATTTTTTGCACTTCATAAAGCGCATAGTCTGATACATCATTAAAATGCACTTCCAATATTTTTTTCCCATTCCCCGTAATGTAACGGAACACTTTTGACTGTCCCTGTAATTAAACTATACATCCGATTTTCCTAAAATTTGAAATAGCTCAACAAAATTTTGCAACAATTATATCTTTAAAATTTCAGACCATTCGGAAGGCTGTAATATCATTAAAATGCACTTGCAATAATTTTTCCCATTGGCCGTAATGTAAAGAAAAACTTTTGACTGTCCCTGTAATTAAACTATGCATCCGATTTTCCTAAAATTTGAAAGGGCTCGACAAAATTTTGCAACAGTTATATCTTTAAAATTTCAGATCATTCGGAAGGCTCTAATATCATTAAAATCCACTTGCAATAATTTTTCCCATTGGCCGTAATGTAAAGAAAAACTTTTGACTGTCCCTGTAATTAAACTATACATCCGATTTTTCTAAAATTTGAAAGGGCTCGACAAAATTTTGCAACAGTTATATCTTTAAAATTTCAGATCATTCGGAAGGCTCTCATATCATTAAAATGCACTTGCAATAATTTTTCCCATTGGCCGTAATGTAAAGAAAAACTTTTGACTGTCCCTGTAATTAAACTATACATCCGATTTTCCTAAAATTTGAAAGGGCTCGACAAAATTTTGCAACAGTTATATCTTTAAAATTTCAGATCATTCGGAAGGCTGTAATATCATTAAAATGCACTTGCAATAATTTTTCCCATTGGCCGTAATGTAAAGAAAAACTTTTGACTGTCCCTGTAATTAAACTATGCATCCGATTTTCCTAAAATTTGAAAGGGCTCGACAAAATTTTGCAACAGTTATATCTTTAAAATTTCAGATCATTCGGAAGGCTCTAATATCATTAAAATCCACTTGCAATAATTTTTCCCATTGGCCGTAATGTAAAGAAAAACTTTTGACTGTCCCTGTAATTAAACTATACATCCGATTTTTCTAAAATTTGAAAGGGCTCGACAAAATTTTGCAACAGTTATATCTTTAAAATTTCAGATCATTCGGAAGGCTCTCATATCATTAAAATGCACTTGCAATAATTTTTCCCATTGGCCGTAATGTAAAGAAAAACTTTTGACTGTCCCTGTAATTAAACTATACATCCGATTTTCCTAAAATTTGAAAAGGCTCTACAAAATTTTGCAACAGTTATATCTTTAAAATTTCAGATCATTCGGAAGGCTCTTATATCATTAAAATGCACTTGCAATAATTTTTCCCATTGGCCGTAATGTAAGGAAAAACTTTTGACTGTCCCTGTAATTAAACTATACATCCGATTTTCCTAAAATTTGAAAGGGCTCGACAAAATTTTGCAACAGTTATATCTTTAAAATTCCAGATCATTCGGAAGGCTGTAATATCATTAAAATGCACTTGCAATAATTTTTCCCATTGGCCGTAATGTAAAGAAAAACTTTTGATTGTCCCTGTAATTAAACTATACATCCGATTTTCATAAAATCTGAAATGGCTCGACAAAATTTTGCAACAATCATATATTTGAAATTTCAGACCATTCGGTTGGGTAGTTTTTGCTCTGTTACATGCGGACAGACAGACGGACGGACAGACGGACAGACGGACAGACGGACGGACTGAACGACGACTATAGGTGCTACGTATTTATATAATTACGAACGCACCTAAAAATGGACTCAAGGAGCGAAAAAAAATAGGGTTTCAGGGAGAAAAAAATGCATAACTTAGTCAATTCTCAAGATATCAAATTCGATTAAACTTATTATGAATCTTCTTAATACTATCTACAACTTTTATACTGACAAGTGTTTGATAGGACCAACTCTTACCGAAAAAAAAATATAAAAACGACAAAAAAAAGGGGGGGAATTGAAGAAGAAAAAAATTCATAACTCCGTCAATTCACAAAATATCAAATCGCTTAAATTTATTATAAATCTTATTAATATTATCTACAACTTTTATACTGACAAGTTTTTGATAGGACCAGCTCTTACAGCAAAAACAAATTAAATAAAAATAGGGGTTGAAGAAAAAATTACCGTATTAAAATGATTCTGATAAAATAAAACCAGCTCTTACAGAAAAACGAAATTAAAAACTCGTCAAAAGTGACCAGATAATTTTTTTAAACTGGGTTTATCGCTTATCTTGATTTAGTTTTTACTGGTGAAATTAGTACTTAACTTCGAAATCTACCTCCGCCTGTAGGCCGAGCCAGCAGGAATTTTTCAACTATTACCATATGATACAAGAATATATTGTTTTTTAATAATAATACAAAGTAACATTTGCAGTAATATAAAAAATAATTCTTTACTCTTGCCATATTTTAAAAAGAAACTCAGCAAAAATTATTTATTTTTAAAAAATCCATTTATTTTCAACCTTTGATATATGGTTTTTACATAGAAATTGCAGCATCATATAAAGAACGTGAATTTTTGTGTATAAAACAGGAATTTGAAATTCTGCGTAGAGTAATTAGATAGTTACACTAGCCTGCGATGGTTGTGTTTTTGAACTTTTGGTAATCAGTTTTTATGTATTATTTAGCGCTGAATCCGAAAACGGCCTTCATTTTTAACACTTTCCAACAAAGTTGAAAAGTGTTTATGACTTCGGTTTGTCTGTCCGTCTGGCCGTCTGGCCGTCTGTACGCGCTCTAACTCCCGTAAATATACTCGGATCGTTCTGAAATTTTTGGATGTTAGTGACCTCTACCATAGCACGAACCCTATTGCAAATGAAGTTTGTAGCATGTTTAGTTCATTTACAGGGACAGTCAAAAGTTTTCCGTTACATTACGGCCTATGGGAAAAAATCGTTTAAAATGATTTTTAATGACGTTACATGCTTTCAAACATAATAAAATTGATATGCATTTATCAAGTTGACTAAAATATGCATTTTCTGCACAATATGCGGCCCAAAAAATAGTTATTATTCATTTACAGGGCCGCACAAAAGAATTCCTTTACATAATGATATAGAAGTGGAGGGAATTTTTTCCGGCGTATTTTAATTATGTTAAACTATTACATGTATAATGAAATAGATATACGTCGCTAAGATTTACTATAACTTATTTCATAGATAATACGAAATGCAGAGCATTTACAGGGACACACAAAAGATTTCAGATACTATATTGTACCCGAAGTACTATAAAGTAGCGATGATTGCTGGAAATGCATTTTTAATTATGTTATGTGCTTTTATGTTTCACTATATTTATGCATTGTACATGGTGTGTATAAATGCTGTAATTGATATACAGGGCTACTCAAAAGAATTCGTAATGGTTACTGGGTATGATTGCAAATTGCTTAAAGGTGATTTTTTAATGAGTTAGGCATTTTTACGCTGAACTGCATTTGGTTTACTAAGAAATGTTTGTAAAATATATATAAAATGACATACAGGGTCACGCAAAGAATTGGATACATGGCCGTCTATAAATGATAATTTCTGGAAATGTGATTCCGGTAGTTTTAAGAGTGTTTTACTTTGAATTAAACTTTAGCTAAATAGTGGCGTGTAATAAAGTTATTAGGTTTACTGCAGAGTTTTACAAAAGTATACAAGTATGTTTAAATCTATTAGTATAAATTGCTGAAAGAGAAATTTCAACCTGTTATGTGTTTTCTTGCTAAACTAAATTTCTCCATTATATAGTATATATATCAACCTACAGATCAAATATAGGGCTGTTCAAAAGAATTGGAATACATATTTGCTATGGACGGTAACTGCTGAAATCAGTTTTTCAAATGCTTTATGTGTTTTCTAAAATGTTTACTTAGTTCACTTATATACCTTATTTCCCTAAATAACGAAGTTTTGTTAAAGCATTAAGGAAGTGTTGGAAAGTGTTTCATAATCTATGCTTAACGCATGATTTTTCTTACTTGTTAACTATCACGTCGGGATTTTTCGAAATCTTTAATTTGAAAGTTAAAAAGTCAAAAAATAGCGAAAATCTCATGCTATAAAATATATGTGATGGTTGTTTTTTTAAATTTTGATAATTGATTTTTATGTATTTTTTAGCGCTGAATCCGAAAATGGCCTTTATTTTTAACCATCATGCATAACTCATTTAAAAACCACCTTTAACCAATTTGCTCTCATACCCAGTAGCCCTTACGAATTATTTTGTGTAGTCCTGTATATAAATAATACCATTTATACGTACCATATAGTATGCATAAATACAGTGAAACATAAAAGCGCATATCATAATTAAAAATGCATTTTTAGCAATCACCGCTAATGTACAGTACTTCTAATACAATATACTATCTGAAAACTTTTGTGTGTCCCTGTAAATGCTATGCACTTCGTAATATACATGAAATAACTTATAGTAAACCTCAGCGCATTGTATGTAAAATAGTGTAACATAATTAAAATACCCTGCAAACAATTCCCCCCTTTCTCTCTATATCATCATGAAACGGAATTCTTTTGTGTGGCCCTGTAAAAGAATAATATCTATTCTTTGCACCGCATATTATACGAATGCATGTTTTAATGCACTTCATAAATGCATATCAATTTTGTTATGTTTGGATGCGTGTAACATCATTAAAAATCCTTTTAAACGGTTTCTTCCCAAAGGCCCTAATGTAACGGAAAACTTTTGACTGCCCCTGTAAATGAACTAAACACGCTACAAACTTCATTTGAAATAGGGAACAAGCTATGGTAAACGTCAATAACTTCCAAAAATTTCAGGACAATCCGAGTATATTTACGGGAGTTAGAGCGCGGACAGACGGCCAGACGTACATACGGACAGACAAACCGAAGTCATAAACACTTTTCAACTTTGTTGGAAAGTGTTAAAAAATGAAGGCCATTTTCGGATTTTGTGCTACAAAATACATATAAATCAGTTATTAAAGCTAAAAAAACGCATCTGTTTTAAAATATCAAATATTCACTATTTTTTTTCCTTTTTTAACACTTTCCAACAAAGTTGAAAAGTGTTTATGCATTCGGTTTGTCTGTCCGTCTGTCCGTCTGGTCGTCTGTACGCGCTCTAACTCCCGTAAATATACTCGGATCGTTCTGAAATTTTTGGATGTTCGTGACCTCTACCATAGCACGAACCCTATTGCAAATGAACTTTGTACCATGTTTAGTTCATTTACAGGGGCAGTCAAAAGTTTTCCGTTACATTACGGCCTATGGGAAAAATTCGTTTAAAATGATTTTTAATGATGTTACATGCTTTCAAACATAATAAAATTTATATTCATTTATCAAGTGCATTAAAATATGCATTCCGTAGAATATGCGCTGCAAAGAATAAATATTATTCATTTACAGGACCACACAAAAGAATTCCGTTACATAATGATATACGGATGGAGGGAATTTTTTCTGGCGTATTTTAATTATGTTAAATTATTTCATGTATAATGGAATTGATATACGTCGCTGAGGTTTACTATAACTTATTTCATGTATAATACGAAGTACGTAGCATTTACAGGGACACACAAAAGATTTCAGATACTATATTGTATCCGAAGTATTGTACGGTAGCGATGATGGCTGGAAATGCATTTTTAATTATGTTATGCGCTTTTATGTTTCACTATATTTATGCATTGTATATGATGTGTATAAATGCCTGTAATTCATATACAGGGCTACACAAAAGAATTCGTAATGGTTACTGGGTATGATTGTAAATTGCTTAAAGGTGGTTTTTAAATGAGTTATGCATTTTTACGCTGAACTGCATTCTGTTTACTAAGAAATGTTTGTAGATAAAATTATAAAACATAGATAAAATTATATACAGGGTCACGCAAAGAATTGGATACATGGCCGTCTATAAATGATAATTTCTGAAAATGTGATTCCAATAGTTTTAAGAGTGTTTTACTTTGAATTAAACTTTAGCTAAATAGTGGCGTGTAATAAAGGTACTAAGTTAACTACAGGGTTGTACAAAAGTATACAAGTATATTTCCATCTATTAGTATACATTGCTGAAAGAGAAATTTCAACCTGTTATTCCTTTTCTTGCTAAACTAAATTTCCCCATTATATAGCATATATATCAACCTACAGATCAAATACAGAGCTGTTCAAAAGAATTGGAATACA
Organism: Maratus speciosus; assembly: GCA_963932465.1. Classification (NCBI taxonomy): domain Eukaryota; kingdom Metazoa; phylum Arthropoda; class Arachnida; order Araneae; family Salticidae; genus Maratus; species Maratus speciosus. Next base: position 87,086,198 of record OZ010786.1, on the reverse strand, counting down.
TATTTGATATGGATGGTAACTTCTGAAATCAGTTTTTCAAATGTTTTATGCGTTTTCTAAAATGTTTACTTAGTTCTTCTATATAGTACATTATTTCCCTAAATAACGAAGTTTTGTTAAAGCATACAGGAAGTGTTAAGTGTTTCATAATCTATGTTTAACGCATGATTTTTCTTACTTGTTTTTTCTTTGATTTTGAAATTTACGATTTGCGAAAAATCTTGATGTGATGGTAAAAAATAAATGTTATTTTCGGATTCAGCGCTACTAAATACATAAGAATCAATTACCAAGATCTAAGAAACACATCACATCAATTTTATAGTGTCAGACTTTCGCTATTTGTTTTCTTTTTAGCTTTGAAATTTATGATTTGCGAAAAATCCTGACGCGATAGTTCAAAATGAATGTCATTTTCAGATTCAGCGCTTCAAAATACGTAAGAATCAATTGTCAAAAGCTAAAAAACATGACACAACCTAAATTTTGCAGGCTAGTGTTATATATCATCACTTCTTAAAAACATTGTTAAACTAGCATGTTGTGGCCATCACAAAACTTTCTTCTATATAAATCACGTCAATTAAATCATTTAAATAGTAAAAGAAATTACATCAATTTAGAACCAATTCATATCAAAGTATACCTGAATTTGAAGTTTGATGAAAATTCGTGCATTAGTTATTGAGATAGAGCTGTAGGGGAAATTCTGAAAAAATGCAGCATAACAGCGCCACCTGTTGAGAGATTTGCACCAAAACACAAACAGCACTAATTCATATTAAGGTATACCGGAATCTGAAGTTTGATAAAAATCCGTGCAATAGTTCTGGAGCTAGAGCTACTGTGGAAATCACAAAAAATGCTGCACAGCAGCGCCACCTGTTGAGCGATTTACACCAAAAGGTACAAAACATCAATTCATGTCAAGGACTAACTGAATCTGAAGTTTGATGAAAATCCGTGCATTAGTTCTGGACATTGAGCTATTGGGGAAATCATGAAAAATGCTGCATAGAAGCGCCACCTGTTGGGCGATTTACACCAAAACATAAACAGCACTAATTCATATACAGGTATACCTGAATCTGAATTTTGTTGAAAACCCAAGCATTAGTTCTTGAGATAGATCTATTGCAGAAATCACAAAAAATGCAGCATAGCAGCGCCACCTGTTGAGCGATTTACACACAAGGGGCAAAACGTCAATTCATGTCAAGCACTAACTGAATCTGAAGTTTGATGAAAATCCGTGCATTACTTCTTGAGATAGAGCTATTACGAAAATCGTGTAAATGCTGCAAAATGCAGCATAGCAGCGCCATCTGTTGGGAGATTTGCACCAAAACGTTACCAGCACCAATTCATATCAAGGATTAACTGAATCTGAAGTTTGATGAAAATCCGTGCATTAGTTCTTGAGATATAGCTAGTGCAGAAATCGCGAAAAATGCAGCATAGCAGCGCCAACTGCCGGGCTATTTACACCAAAAACTAATCAGCACCAATTTATATTAGGGACTACTTGAATATAAATTTTTATTAAATTCCGTGCATTAGTTCTTGAGATAGAGCGCCCACAAAATTTTTGTCACATACACACAGACAGACATTTTGTAAAAACATGTTTTTTGGAATCTCTGACCTCTAAAACGTGTAAATCCGTTGAAAACCGGAAGTCGAAAATTTTTACGAATCCAATACTTTCTTCTTGTAAAGATAGAAGAAAGCAAAAAGGGAGTTTATTTTTTATTTACATAACTTCATTTACGTCAGCATACGTTTTGTGCATACTCTGTTTTGTACAATACAAAAAAGTATTTACATTGGTCTTTTATCATCATCATCATCATCATCATTATTACTATTATTATTATTATCTTAGTGAACCATTCTGTGATTTCATAACAGTAACGAAAATGCTTATCTGGCTAACTTACAAATAATCGTTGAGACAAAAAAGTAGAATAATGTAAATAATTTAATAAATAAGAAAATTATTATAAATTACTTATAAACCTAAATGATATAAATGTTTGAACTAAGAATATCATATGAATATAAATTATAAATTGGAAGATGAGTATTATAATAGTAAAAAAGGTGGCAAGTAAAAAGTTTAAGACATTTTTAAATAACACTTTATAAATAATTGAATTGTATATATTTACAAATAAAAGTAATGAATCTTACAAAACACATTGCCAAAACTAAAATTTTAAACCTATTTGTTTCCTTTTCACCAAGCAGTCCCTCACCCTCCCCCCCCCCCCACAAAAAAAAAAAATATATATATATATATACATATATAAATAAAAATAAAAATAAATAAATAACTAGCATTTAGTTCAAATCAAAAACATGTCACAAATAACGCAATAATGATAATTACAATTAAAAACAGTTATTGCTATTAATGAGTAGACAATTTTATCATTAAAAAAATATTTCATTATTCTAATTCAAAGTTTACTCAAAAGCGCGTTTTCAAGTGTAAGAAAATAAGTAATTAAAGACTGGTATTAAATGCTTGTGGCCTTTGGGCTTGAATCGAATTTTAAATATGAAGGAATACTTTTTGAAAAAAAAAAAAAAAATCAGATCTTGTAACAATGCGTCAAGTTTGATTCCGGAAAATCCGCAATGTATTGTTGGTACACTTATTTGTTATGTCTTCAAAAGATCTTAATGATATTAACTTTGGATGACAGTCCAGTTCTACCCTTAATGTAATGCCTTACTTGAAAATGTAAAAAAGAAAGAACGTCAAAATTAAAAGGTAACATTCAGTAGTATTATCAAAATATAATAACTTTATACATTTACACTTATACCGATTTTCATCCAGCATTACTTTATCAAAAAATGAGTGTTCTGTGCATGTCTGTGCAGCACAGTGCATGTCTGTTCCTTTAATACTTGTTAAACAGTCAAAATATAGTTACATAAAAACGCTTTTAATCCAATGCATTAGAAATACATTTATTACTGTTTTACAGAAAAACATGTCGTTTCCATTTTATTTGTAAAACAGTAGTTTTATGTTGTTAATAAAATTCTAGATATTTCTAAAATACAATTTTCATGTATGCATCGGCGCTAAAAAATTCTTATGGTTATCTTTTAAAATATTTTCAAAGTTAATTTTAAAAAAATGTCTATGCCCTCTAAAACTACTAAAAATGATATTCCACCTTGGTTCGTTAACACATCAGACAGCATTCTGCTTGCCATTTCTTGAAAAACGTTTTCACCAATTTCTGAGCCATCTTCAGTTCCGAATGAAATTCATTTTATCTTCCTGGCCCAGATTTTTAAGCTTTTCATGAATCTTTAGTAATTTTAAAGGACACAGACATTTTTTTAATGAACTTTGAAGATATTTTAAAAGATAATCATGGGAATTTTTTAGAATAGATGCATATATGAGAATTGTATTTTAGAAGTATACTGAATTTATTTAACAATACAGAAGTACTGTTTTTACAAATAAAATGGAAATGATATGTTTTTCTATACTACAACGATAATAAATGTATTTTTAATGTATTGTATTAAAAGCATTTCTATTTAACTATATTATGATTGTTTAACAAGTATTACAAGCACAGACATGCATAAATGCCCATTTTTGATACAGCAATGCCTGATGAAAACCGGTATAAGCGTAAATGCTTACTATAATACAGGCATTAACGAAACAACTTTTGCTTATTATTTATTTAAAGGTATAATAACTTTATTGCACAATACTTCAAGATTTCAATGTCAGTAAAATATTACATTCTGTGTATGAAAGAAATCTAAATCATTCCTTTTCTATTATTATCATTATCATTAACCACTTAAATTGTATAGTGAAAAGGAATCTGAATCTGAATCTAAATGCTATGGTATTACGAATTCCAAATATTCCATACTTTATATTTTACTTATATAAATAAATTTTAGATTTATGTCAATTTGCAAATTATTTACATTTTCGTTCTTTTAACTATTACTTCGCATTTTTTGGAACAAAAAGATAGTCATATATTCTAAAATTAAGATTACTAGTCATTGAAATATACACAAAATGAATAATGTCTTTCTTTCTTTTTTTATTTATGTATCTTCTTTTATTATTATTATTATTATTATTATTATTATTACTACCACTACAATCAAACTGCATTAGCATTTTTTTTTACCATTGGATTAACAGATTTTTAAACAACAACAAGCACTGACATTAAAGAATAATGATAAATTATTTAAACTCTGATTTTTTTTCTCATTTAATTAAAATAATATTAATTTACAAACCTACCATTAAGAGCCATGAGTAAATAAACATAAAATATGATACAAACGTCACTGTAGGTGTACAATTCACTTCTATGCGTTATGCCTTCACAGCTTTCAAACGTGATCTGGGAAACATTTCATGTATTTTATCAAATTGATTTCACGTGACGAAGTGCAAAAAACTATTGACCCGACAAATAATAGTTACGGTCACACTGTCATATATTTTCTGTTTTCAGTGGAATAAGCCAAATTCTTACCCATCTGTAACTGCATACATTTATAAAACATTTCGTGCTTATGCAACCCTTTCAAAATTATAAGGTAATACGAAATCGTAAATGATTTGGAAAACACGCTAGTTTATCAACAAAACAGTGAAATATGTATACAATGTATCCAAATATAAGGAAAGCAAAATTGTGGTCTACCGAATTTTCTAAAGTGACTTAAGTTATCAAAAAAATTAATAATTTAATTAATTTTGATTATATAGCTTTGTAACTTTTTAGCTTTACAGACTAACCAGGAAACTACATCTTACAAGGAAGGTCTCCATACGGGCATACTCAGAAAAATCTGAAAAAATTACAGAATGTTCTTCTCATATGGATATATAATGTGGATAAAAAAAATTTTGGCGGAACCCCGATACAGTGTTTGTAAAAAAAATAACGAAATTTTCGTTTATTTGGCGATTTATCACCGGTTGGCGATGAAAAAAGAAATAAGCTTTTATGTAGGAAAAAACATTTTATGTTGAATTTGTTAAGTATATATAAGAAATATAAGTTTAATTTAAATAACTTTAGTTTTGTCATTTTTAATTTGTTTTAACTATAGTTTTGTCATTTTTAGTTTGTTTTAACTATAGTTTGTCATATATATTTATATGTATTTATAATAAAATTTAAATATCATATTTTACGATTTAAAACAAAATTTAAATTGATTTAAATTATTTCAAGCTCAAAAATAAGGCAGATAGAACACAAACACTGTCGATTTGATTTTGTTGCTATGGAAACGACTTCGTCTTCGATATGGAAATGTATTATGGCAATCAAATGTCAGCTGACTATAACTTAAAATAGATATTTGCAACTTGCAAATCATAGAAAATATTTTTACAGTGATAAAATTAAATAACTACAGCAACAAACAACATATATATTTAATATAAAAAATATATAATAACCTCTTTCATTGATTAAGTTTAAATACATTAAAAACCGTGCATTCTAAAAAACGATTAATAAACAATTTTCAGATGCATTAAAATCGTTTGCTTTTGGCGAGGAAAAATCCTGCTCGCCAAATCGCGTGTCACTTTCGTATTTTCGCGCCAAATATTCGAAAGTATTTTATTTTTTTACAGACTTTCTACTGAAATTCCGCTGTTAAATTTGACTGATCCGTTATTACATACATGAGTAGTTTCACTAGTATTTTTTTCAACACTAGGGGGCTCGGCCCCCTACGAGCTACGCTCGCCAACCCCCGTCCAGACACCGCAATCTCTAAATGCACGCTAATGTGATCGGCTTTAAAAAGATTTCGAAAGATTGAATTATAGTTTAAAAAACAGTGGCGATCTCCCTATAAACGGATTTCTATTCATTTCTCTTTGATTGGGGAAATTTTAACGCCAAATCCGCTGCGGTACTACTTGATTATCCCGTCGACTAATTTTGCCGAATTATATAAATCCCCAAACCACTCGCCAAATTATACAAATTGACATTTTTATTTTAAATAACGAAAGAACAAATAAATTAGTACAACATTAATAAAAATACAAATAAAACGTCGAAATAAAAATAACTTGGTGACGTAGACACGTGTAATAACATTTCAAAATAAGCTAATATAAAAGGAATTAAGTAAACAGAATATTTGTCTCCCGGTATTTTTTAACAAAGCGAAAAGAAAGTTCTTTTAAATGAGACATTTTAAATTAATCGTTTTTAATCTGACGTAATTTTGACCAAACTATTCTTTCTCTTTTTAATATTCACGTGAAAATACTTGTGTTAGAAATAAAATATTATTTGCGCTTTCCTAAGAAAAATAGTTGAAAAGTATCCTCTCAAAATATCAAATAAATGTCTAGCGCAATTTGTAAATTTAAACCGTTTTGCAATATTATTTTGTGTTCATTTTATGTAATAACTGTAATGTGACGTAAGTATGACGTAATTTCTCCTATTTAAGACTTCTAACGCATGTTAATAAATTTATTATTTTACAAATTCCTTTCTCTCTTAAAATTCACGTGTAATTATAGTTTTTATGACGTAATTTTTAATAAGTTCCTGCTTTTTGTACATAATTATTTAATTCTAATTCCAAATGTTTTTTTCTGTTTATAATAGTCACGTGTAAATAAATTTTTAATTTATTACACGTATAAATATATATATATTTTTTAAGCAAACATTATTGTTCCCGCTGTTTATACAGTTGGCAATAGTTTAAATTAATATCACTTTCTAAAATCTGTAAAAAATATCTCTCGAAATGCTGAAAATTTGAATTTAAAATAGATATAAAACCTCGAAAAATGAGTCAAAATAAAAAAATAAATCAATTATGCACACCGGGAAATTATAACGTATAAAATGAACTAAAAATTATTAAATTCTGATGTATAGTTTTTGCTCCTATAAAACTTTTTTAGTGGAACGATTTTGTCCAACTTTAGCATTAAATATCTCTTAAAATAATTCTTCGATTTGAAAACTGTCTGCATCAGCGGGTTTATCAAACATTTCTGTATAACACTACCGATTTTCATATTTTTGTATGCATTATGTTTCTTAATATTAACGAAGAAAGACCTCCGGTCACAAAAAATTCAAAACCGGCGGCGGCGACGGCTGTGACAGCGGTAGTTACTTTTTTTTAGAATTTCAACATATTCTGAGTATGCCCTGTAAGGAGACCTTCCTTGTTAGTGTAAAAATAAAAAAAATCTAAGTAAGCAGGAATTGAAAGTATATAATGAAACACATTTACTCACGCATAGTTTATTTGCCCTCGTTTCCGCGGTGTTGAGATATACAGGGTTAGCACAAAGGAATGACCGGATTTTCAAAATTTATATTTTCAAAAATATTATAGATATTATAATAAGTGATATATGAAAATAAAGAGAATCATTCCAATTTTTTCTTTCAATTAAAATGTTTTTGGTGCAGACTTTTCGTAACACGACTAACACCAAATCTTTAATCACGTTCCTTCCACACATTTGGCAGTTTTGCACAGTCAACGATTCTTAATGCAGAACTAATGCATTAAAACACTAAATAATGCATCACAAAATAATGCTACATGATGCATAAGTGCTGCATTATTAAGTGTTTTAATGCATCAGTGCTGCATTAACAATCGTTGACTGCGCAAACTGCCAAACGTGTGGAACGAATTTGATTACAGATTATTAAGTGTTTGTTGTGTTACGAAAGGTTCGCACATCGAACAAAAACTTGGAATGTTCGTCTTTATTTTCGTATATCACTTATTATAATGTGTGTAATACTTTTAAAAATATAAATTTTTAAAATCAGGTCATCCATTTGTACTAATCATGTAAAATTTTAAAGTTTGCTAATCTATCTATTTAATTTAGGCGAGAAAAATAGAGAAAAGTCGCGGTTCTGATTCAGACATTTTACTAATCATATTAATAAAAATTACAAATCATATTTAGATATTGTAATATAAAAATGAAAGATAGCTGCCAAAAAAAAAAAGATGTTATTGATAAATATGATACTGAACAAAAAAGTGATTTAAGCATAGGAAATCGTGGCACCAAGCACATTTCATCAACTTAAATCTAGTGCAGTGTTTACAATTGTCAACCTCTTGCGAACGAGAATGAGATGTCTTTACTGGGTTTTATATGCAAAATCTGTGTTCGAAGCTGAATAAAGTCACGTGGCACCTGTAATTTACCCAAAGAACTTCTAATTGATACAAAGAGAAGCTACTACTGCTTTACGCCATTAACTGTTTCGCTCGCTGGCTGTCGGGCCTTCCCTTTTAACGGTATTTGATGTTTATTTTGCAAATTTTAAAACTTTATATCTCGATAACGGGGAGACGAGGGCAAATAATTTATGCGTCTAAAAACACGTTTCAATATGCCCTTTCGGTTGCTACTTATTTAGAGTTTTTTCATTATTACCCGATTGGGGTAGTTTCCTGGTAAGAATATAATTTGTTATAGATTGGAATTGCAGGGTTTATCGTACGTTATTAAAGGGCTATTTTATTTTCTCAGTTTTCTCTTCGTTTCATTTTTTTTTCTTTTAAACTAAATTTCATAAACAGAAAACAAAAACACAAAAGAAAACCATAAACATGCATACATGTATAGTACTGGGAGCGTTATTATTATTATTATTATTATTATTATTATTACTGTTATTATTATTATCATTACTGTTTGTATAAATAGCTAAACTTAACAGAAACTGGCACTAAAAACTATCACATAGTGTTTTTCGAACACATATCACACATTGAACAATATGAGTTGATCCTTCAAGTTAGAAAAAAAAAAAATATACTTTTTATTTAATTTATAAACTTTTTTAGAAATTGTACAGGTACGATGTTAAAAATAGGATTTTAAAAGTCCCATCAAAGATGAACGTGCAATCCGATTATAGAAGATTAACTCGTTTGCACTTAACCCCTTGAGGGGCAAGCAATTGCGTTTGTGTAATGCTGAATTCACACCGGAAAATTAGAAATATTTTATTTCAAAATAAGGAAAAGTAATTTTACGACTTTTTTCCACCAAAGCTAGAAAAGTAAAAGTTCGTAATTTTTTTCTGGTGTAAATCTTCATTAATCGTTAGTGGGATAAAATATATCACATTGCCCCTCAAGGGGTTAAAATAATGTAAATATAATTCAGCACATTTGTTTCTTTCCGTGTGATTTCAATTCCGGAACTAAATTTCCAAACAAATTATCGGGTTTTTTTATTGTTGATAGATCTTTATCGGGACGAATATAGATGTTTATTTTCTCTTTGATTTTTTTTCTTCTTTTTTTTTGTAAGTTGATAACCGAAAGTACAAGAAATGTATTTCAAAAAGATATTTTCTAACTCTCTGAAAAAATAAAATTAGAACAGCGAAGGCGTAAGAGGTTATTCATTGTTTTAAAACTCGATAGAAAAAAATCTTTATTCTCAATTATTTCTGCTCAATATTTTCTTTAACAGCATTAACATTAACATGAAAATTAATATTTTTTCGTTACTTTTACATGTATAAATTCAGTTACGCAGCTAGAAAATGTTTGATTGAGAATGGGTAGGGTAGCATACTAAATACCGATAATCCGGGTTGGAAAAAAAGTTATTATTAAACTATTAAAAGTAAAAGTTTCCGAAAATCAGTGGCAGAAAAAGAAACTGAACTTTCATAATTCCTTCTTTTAATATCGAAAATTTATTGGTTTCAGATGTTTCTAATGGTAAAGAAAGCTTTCCGAAATCGTGATAACCCAGAAGAAGTATTAAGTATTTTCGTTTGTGGTTATGTTATATTTTCGTATATTAAGAAACATCTGCCTTTTTTTTTTTTTTTTTTTTTTTTTGCATTGTGGTAATATATTTTCAAAAATCATTGTATAAAATTGTTTTAACTATCTAGGCTGTCTAAATTGTTTTCCCAGCGTGTTATCAAAATTTAATTCAAATTAATCTATTGATTGGTAATTGACTTCTGAAAGTATCAAACTTTTAGCAAAACTGTCTTCGAGAACATACACTTGTACGTAATTTTTAACAAAATTTTGGATGGGGGTGGGAGGGGGGCAAAGGAAAGAAAAAACGTATGTAACAATAGGTTGTAGACAAAATTTACAAGTACGAAATTGAGTACAAAACTGAATTTTCTCTTATTTTCAAATTTCTGGTTAATAGAAATCAATCTTTAAATATTGTTTAGAAAAACACGTAAGTGATGTTGATGACCTTTTTTTCTGTACAGGGATAAAAATATCAAAATATTTAAAAAGAGGATTTTATCATAGCTTTTGATGACATTTTACAAAACAATAAAAAAATGTATAACTCTGTCAACACAATGAAGTCAAACAGGAAATAAAAGTAAATTATTATACTTATAACATATCTATCAATACAATTACAAAGTTATTTTCATTGACATTGACATTTCAAAACTTACCAATAGTATGAAAATAAATGATTTGCAATGTAACATTTAAAAGGGTTTATTAAACCTGAATTGTTATTATTTTTTAAGTACCTTGATGTATTACATTAAATTGATTTAAAATCGAAAAATTTTTATTAAATTTTGTTTGAAGTTTTTAAAAAACTGAGATTTAATTGGTTTTAATGCCAATCCTTCTTTATTATTTTCCACAAAGTTAAAGACGCAACTATAGAGTTAATTCTAAATATATATGTGTATATTTTTTAAATCAACAACTTTTTAATAATATTTTAAATTTTCGAAATTATTATAAATTGCATGGGTAGCGCCAGAACGAAATCCAGGGAGGGACATGATTTTGAAACACATGTGCTTATGGTCCGCAGCCTATTTGTGGTGATTATTTTATTTTATTTTCGAAACCGTACCAAAACGACGCTCTGAAATTGATCGCCAAGCTTGAATTGAACGGAGAAGCATCGGATGTCAAAAATCAAAATGGTGATTACTATCGAAAATTTCTTAAACCTGCGTTTCAGACTACTATAAAAAGAAAATAGTCTAAAATAAGAAATTTAAATAATGTGAAAAATGTGAAAAATGTCAAGAAGGAATGTAGAAGATTTTTTGTCAGAGCATCTTTTTCCCGGAAAGGCAATTTTTAAACATATCAATATAAAAACGATAAAGATTTTTTTTTTATTAATATATATTTTTTTCGTCATTGGGGGTAGGGGGCTGCCACACTGATCCCTCTCCCTTTTAAGATTGTTTTTAAACAAATGAACGAAAAAGGGAGAATTTAAATTGGTGTCGCATGTCGGGAAGCCTTTCTGACGAAAAAAAATTTAGTACCTTTTTCCCTTAGTGTTTAATTATTTTAAGTCATTTCGGAGAACAAATTATACAATTACTTTTAAATCAGAGATCAAAGATTAAAAAATATTTAATTAATTACATCCATTAAGTTTATTTAATTTCTAAATCCAGGTAGTGACAGTGGCCTTTCTCTGCTCCCCATTGCAGGAGCCCATCATAAATTACAAAATTTATTGACATCATTATAAATATTTTAAAAGAAAAGAATATAAAACTGTGATGCATCCTTACCTGTTATTGGAATTCAAGGTTTGAGAGAATTATTCACAGTGACTTTGGAATCCACCGGTTTGCTTTTATATATAAGTGAGTTGCAAGGAGTCAATGTTCAGGTCAAATCATCTTCTTCCTGGGACATCCATCACATAAAAAAGGGGTGAACAATAGAAAAATTTCATACAATACCCTTTCTTGCCACTGGAGTGTCACGCTGAAAGAACAAAGACGCGCGCCATGTTATCTAAACACGCCATCTTTGTTCAAAACCAAGATTCTGATGATTTTCGGGCGATCTTTCAAAAGAGTTAGAATATGAGCTTTGCGATCAAATGCCGAGCAAAAGAGTCTGGCGGAACAAGTAAAAATATTGTAATGCAAAATATCTGAATAAAAAGGACATCTTAAAGACAAATCACTTTCGCTGTGTCTGAAATTTGACAAAAAAGAGAATTGCTACATCCAAGTGTTATGCAAAGTTGTGTTTTTATTATACAAATGTGCCTTAAGAAGGAAATAAATTCAGCCGTTCTTGAGGCGATAAAAAAACAACTCAGCACAAAAAAATTTTTATAGTAAAACACTGACCCATTCATACGGTTTTGAACATTATGTTGCATTCTGCAACTTTTTTATGTGTGGGCCCGCGGCGATTAAATTTAGACCACAGGTGATGTTTCAACCAGGAGCATTGGTTTAGCATGGTATTATATATTATATATATTTTTTAAACTTTAAAATTAAAAAATGTATTCTGGGTGCCCCTTACTATGGTTGACTAATAGTTAATTTCTAAATTGTTAATACAGTCTGATTTCTATTTAACGAAATCGCTAAATAAAAAAAAAAAAAAGTTCGTTACATAGAAAATTCGTTTTAAACAGAAATTCGCAGTTTAAAAGGTTTTTAGCTACATAAATATAAATTTGCAATAAACACTACATGCGACATAAAAAAAGTAATTATACTTTTTCTATAAATTATATCCATTTTGTTTTAATCATTTTTATTCAGAAAAAAAGTGTAAAATAAAGCATTAGTGCCCAGAAATACACCGTTTTTTAGTTAAAAAATTATTTTACATTTAAAATTAATAAATTATTATTTTATAAAATTATCGTGTGAATAAGAAAGGAAAAGTTTTAACTGTCCATCAGAAACATTTTGTGAAATAAGGAGAAGAATTAACAGATTAAATCACAAGAAAAAGGTCATTCATTAGCGAATTCACTTCGCTATTTGGAGGTTATTTTATAAACAAATTCGTAAAATTTTCTTCCTTCCAAAGGAAAAAGTTCGTAAAATAGAGGAAATCGCAAAATAGAGGTTCGTTAAATAGAGGTCCGACTGTATTAGAACTATAGTTCCAATTGCAAAATTGTTCACATATTTTCTTTATCACATGGAATCCATTGACATAAAAAATACTTTTTATTTTTCGCCATTTAAAAATGCGTCCATCGTTTTTCCATTTTTAATATTAGAAACGTCAAAAATTAATAAAATTCAAAGTGTCATAACTCGGTAAGTTTTGGTCTTAGAAGAATTGAACTTTTATTATTTTACTTGTCCGGAATGCTGAACATGTTTGTAAATATAACTTACTAGTAAAGCAAGCGGCTTTACACGCGTAGTTGTTGTAGTAGTTCAAGTGGTATTTGTATGCCTATTTTTATCAGAAGAAAATTATACTGCTATATGGATAATGCAAAAATTACTAATAAAGTCATAGTTTTGAGTAAACTTCACATCTTTACTGCATTAGGCGAACATGAGATTTAAATTACTGAGAAAATCTAAATTAATTCCAAATAAATCGTAATTTAGAAAGTACTTTTGAAGGTTTTTCGTTCATTTCAAATTTCGCATTTTTTTTTAGAAACCGTTATTAGCGAGCATTTACATCATAAAAGCAAGCATAATGCCAAATTCCAAGTTCCTTGATAGTTTAGCTTCTACATCAGACAAATCACAATTTTAGAACTTTTTGCTTCCTGCAGACTTTAAGATTTCTAAAATTTTAAAACTGTTCTGTGGTTGCATTTACGTCTCAAAAGTAACAGCCATGTCAGATTTCAAATTTTTATCCGTAACTGTTTCAGATAAATCATAGTTTACACGATTTTTAGAACGTTTCCCTCTCATTTCGCCCTTTTAAATTTCGGATTTTTAAAAAAAACGTTCTTATAGCGAGCACTTAAATCTTACAAATAACCACCATTCCAAATTTCAAGTTTCTAGCCCAGCAGAATCACAAAAATCGCACTTTTAGAACTTTTTTTTTGGGGGGGGGGCTTCTGCACCCTTTTAAATTTCGAATTTTGTAAAAACTGATCTGCGAAAGCATTTACGTCTTAGAAATAACAGTTATGTGAAGTTTTAAGTTTCTATCCCTAAAAATTCTGAACAAACCGTAATTTAGAACTTTTTCCGCTCATATCACATCTTTAAATTTCGAATTTTTAATCAACTGTTAATATTGAGGGAGCATCTGCATCTTAAAAATAACCGTAATAGTAAATTTTAAGTTTCTAACCCTATCAATTCCAACTAAATCGTAATGCATAGAACATGTTTAGAACTTTTTGCGCTCATTTCACGCTTTTGAATTTCAAAGTTTTAGAAACAATTCTTAGAAACCATACCCATCTTAAAAGTAACCGCCATACCAAGTTCTATGCTTCTGTACAAACTGCATCACATAAACCGCGATTTTAGAACGTCTTTTTTTGCTTCTGCATCCTTTTAATTTTCAATTTTCTTTTTTTAAGTGTTCTGCGCTAGCATTTACGTTTCTAAAGTAACAACCGTGCCAAATTTTAAGTTTCTAGTGCCGACAGTTTAAAATAAATCTTAGTTTAGAACGTTTTCAGTTCATTTCACCCTTTTAAATTTCGAAGTTTTTTAGAAACTGTTCTTAGCGAGCATTTACATCTTAACCCTTAATGGACGGTTGCTTTATATAAACGTTTCTATCTTTATATTCTATTTGCACCACTATATTTTAAATGGAAATTTTTTTAGTAATTTTCTCTTGCATATGTTATCAAAGTATAAGTAAAAGTGTTTCTTAAAAGTGAGTGGTGCCAACCGAATGAATTCGTGTAAGAGATGCTTGTGCCTGGGAGTACTTCGACCGTTAAGGGTTAACCCTTTCAGGGGCGGTGGTACGTGTTGTTTTTCTCTTAATGTTTTGCGCAAGCATTTAAGTCGCTACATTAACAGCACTGCCAAATTTTAAGTTTCGAGCACCAACAGTTCCAAATAATAGTAATTTAGAACGTTTTGCGCTCATTTCACCCTTTTATATTTCGAACTTTTTATAAACCGTTCACAGCAAGTATTTACATCTTAACAGTAACTACCACACCAAATTTCAAATTCTAGCCCCAACAATATCACGGAAACCCCAATTTTAGAACTTTTCTGCTTCTGCACCTTCTTAGGGGTTGTTGTAACGATATAAAATATAGCCTATGTTGGAGCAGAGATAGTCACCAGCCTTTTGCCACCATTATTTTCGAAATCGTTTCAGTAGTTCCAGAGATTATCCCCTACATATAAACAAAGTACACAAACGTTACTTTTCCATAATATTAGTATAGATAGCAGCCAGGAACCATATATGCATATATTTATTTGTACCTTTTAAGAAATAGTTATTTTGATGAAAATGAATTTTCGTATGAAGAAAAAAAGCACTGAAACGTTTTTGTAACTGGGACTATACCTATAAAACTAGCATTTTAGGAATTATCTATTGGTTAACTATAGCCCTTAAATGCATAGTGTAACTCAGGAGTTACGTGATCTTTTTTTGTCATTTGGCGCTTTTTATTGGTCTTTTGGTGAACTATATTATGTGTTACTTACGTGTGTTAGCATGCGTTTATAAGGTCGTGAAGTCTGTTTTTGTTCTGATTTGTTATCACGGGGAGGCTATGACATCTTTTGTTGATACAGCTTGCAATGGGCTCGATTGGCGTTTTTTCTCCATCTATATAAGGTAGTCATTATTAATTGTTAAAACTATTAAAAGAATTATAAAAATTATTATATTGTTGAAGAGCTGTTATTGTGCAGTGTAAACAGTTTAAAGTAAGTATACATAATTTAAAAGTATCATTTTTTGAACCATTTTTGTTATGTAACTCAGGAGTGGCATGATGACATTATGTGCATCAGAAACATAAATAAATTTTTTCACTATTTTTCTAGCGGATCATTAAATAAAATAGACTCAAATATAATGTTTTACGAACAAAATAAAAAAACATGCATTAAAGGGTTATAAAGAGATTCCTTGCATACAATAAATAAAAAGTGTGAAAACCGAAAACGGTACCCGGATCATGGTGTACTCGAAAAATAAACAAAAAAAAAACATTTTATAAGATATCGTATATCTGCTGTGGAAACTTGTCTAAAACGGAATTATTCTCTGGTCACTTGCGATATCGTCTCAGCAAATTTTATTGTATTTCAGGGGAATATAATCAACAGTAAAGGCTATAACACATTTTATTGTTACCGTTACATTGTTATTCGTAAAAAAAAAAAAAAAAACTGTACAGTCACCACTAACCCCATCCTCCCATGTCTATAAAGTACCCTTATTTGTTTATTTTATTATTTTGGGGGGACGTAGGAGGGGGGTCATTTAGACGACTGATTGATCATTTACTTTTTCTAAAATGCAACAAAGGGCATCTTTTTAAATCCAAAATTTAAAGATTTTAAACTTTGCGATCTGGAGGAGAGGGCAAAAGGAGAAAGCTGAAAATTTAGATGAGGAGGGATTTAAATGTTTATATATTTATTGTTAAGACAAAGTAAAAAAAAAAAAATATCAGAAAAAAAAAGTTTAAAGATATTAAATTGAGGCTGCTGGGGAGGGGGTGAGAAGCAGAAATTTTTTTGAGGGAAGGTGTAATTTGGCTATTCGTTATTTATTTAAAGTTATTACAGAATTATTACAAAAAGTGCGGAAAGAAAATTTAAAGGAAAGAGTTTTGCTTAACAATTTTAAACTTTCAGTGCTCGGCTCGATAGGAAGGAGATAAAAGTGAAAACAGTAATTTAGAAAGGGTGATACTATATTATTTATTGTTGCTATAAAGTAACAAATGAGTAGGGAAAAAATACAAATTTTAAACTTTGTGTGCTAGAGGGAAACGATTTTTTGGGGAGAAGGGGATTTAGATTTTTTAAAAAAATAATAAAACGGAAATTATTCGAAATACGGATGATTCTTCTTCTTTTTATTATTATTATTATTATCGTTTTTTACGCTCTTTTACTTAACTCAACCTGTTTTTTCCATGTAAAGATGGAATATTGCATTCGATTTTTAACCCACTTTCTGATAGGCTAGATATGTGAAAATTATCTTCAAAGGTGGTCTCCGATGTGTAGAAAAAGAATTACAGTTAGATTCGCGCTACGCGCAATGTAATTTCTATACTTCTACTTCAACTTATAGAACACTCCCAGAATGCCTTGTTTTTTGTAAACAGAACGAAATAGAATGCGACGAACGTTGTTTTAAGAATGGAATGATTTGTTATTATATAAAGATGTGATGTAAGATCGTCAAATAATTTAAATATGAACGTGGAGCATTGTGTCTCCAACAATATGGTTTTGAGTTTGTGTAAATATGTAATATAACTGTAAATAGTATTTCTACCTCAATTAAATCTTTAGTTAAAAAGGAAAATGTTTCGGCGCTACGATTTTCTGACTTTCGTTTTCGATACCAGTATCATGTTTATTCATTCTCCTCATAATTAATCATATTAAAATGCTTATGATGTGTTATTTACGATTTGAATTCGAGCATGGTTACAGATATTATTACAGATGTGATATTTAGATTTCTGATACGACCTTGACAGATGGAGATATATTCCCTTTTTTTTTCATGGTGGAACGGCCGAAGGAATTCGGATAAAGGAAGTATTAATGATTTATTTTTTTGTATTATTGAAAGTGCGAAGATTTTTCAAGGTAAGAGTATTTGATTTTTGATTTTATTTTCATGTTTAAAAATGGCTGATCTTGAAAAATTTAAGAAAAATAGGACTATTTTAAGGAGTTATGTTACAAAATTAATGAATAGTATTGATAGTATTTTGAAAAGTGGCACAATTGATATTGATTCCTACAAGAAACATTTAATCAGTTGAAAATTAAAACATGTAATTTAGATGAAATAAATAATAAGATAGAACCTTTGTTGAATTTAGACGAATACTAGGCCGATATGATCACAACTTATGAATATTCCGATAAAATATCTATAATGAATTTTCGCGCCGAAAAGAAACTTAAAGTAAGTAAAAGAAACATTGTTCCTTTGAGTAATAATTCAGTTAATGATTCTCTACCCCATAATGAAACTAAATATGTGAAACTTCCCAAGCTGAATATACAGAAATTTTACGGGGATTGCACACAATTTACAAACTTTTGGAACACTTTTAAAGTTTCTATAAATGAAAATACTTCGTTAACGAAAATTGAAAAGTATAATTATCTACGAAGTTACTTAGGGTCATCCGCTTTAAATGCTATAGAAGGGTTAGAAGTTTCGGAATCAAATTATGATACCGCCCTTAAAATTCTTGAAAGTAGATTTGGCAATAAAGAGATGATAATTAATCATCACATGAATAAATTGTTAAATTTATATCTTGTATTTAAGTCAAATGATATTTCAAAATTACAGAAACTTCATGACAATATTGAAATAAACGGAAGGTCTTTAACCACATTGGGACTCGAACCACAGGCTTACAGCTCCATGCTTTTAGTGGTAGTTTTGAAATTACTGCCCTCAGATTTAAATTTAGAATTTAATAGACAAAACATTAAGTCATCATGTAACCCTGATATAAACAAACTACTGAATTTCTTACAAACCGAAATTAAAAGTCGAGAATTGTCTTTTTCATTTTCAAAATCAAATAAATTAGAAGTAAACAGACAGAAATTTACGAAACGTCCAAAACAAGAATTAAACTTTTCATCCGCACATGAATTAATGACTACAGTCTCAGACAAAAAAAATACAGATAAACAAAATTGCATTTTTTGTAAGAATAACCATTTGTCAGAAATATGCAGTGCATTTGATGTTGAAAAGAAGAAAAATATTTTGAAATCACAAGGTAGATGTTTTTTGTGTCTGATGCCAAAACATCGAATTAAAGATTGTTTTTCTAAAATAATTCGAAGCTGTACATGTGGTGGTAGACATAGCCGAGCTATTTGTAAACAACATAATTCATCTACTAATAAAAATTATCCGGATAAAAATTTGGAAGCAGCGAATGCACAAAATGAAACAAAAGTAACGAAATTATTTCGACCATCTCGTGTATTGGAAAAAATAGAATTTTCTTACAGACTTGCAGTGCGAATGTAAAAAATAAAAATAAAGAACTTGTCGTTCGATTATTGTTAGATACCGCTGCAATGCGAACCTTTTTAACTCGGGAAATTGCTGACAAATTACAACTTAAAATATTGAGAAAAGAAAAACTTTCAGTCTTCACATTTGGAAGTAAAACCCCAATTCAAAAAATTTATGATGTTGTTAAGGTTAAATTGGAAAATAAGCATCTTTCGAAGTCAAGTTTAGAAATAGAAGCTTTAGTAACAGACGATATCTCTGGTTCTGACATCCCTCCCCCAGAAGAAAATGAATTGAGAGAGGTGAGCATTTTGCAGAATTTACCCTTGCTGACTCACCACAATGTCAGGATCCTATTTCCCTTCTCATAGGAGCAGACAATTACTATAAAATAGTAACAGGTAATATAAAACATTTGAACAAAAATCTTTTTGCTGTTGAAACCATCTTTGGCTGGTGCCTCCAAGGTAAAAAAGGCGAAAACCAAACTTCATTGATTTTTAATGTAATTGTTGAAGAAAATTTAATTTCTGAGCAAATTAAAAAATTTTGGAATCTTGAAACTTCAGGCCTTATTAATATTAAACAAGATTCTGACCCTTCTGAAAATGAAATTATGAAACAATTAGAATGAGATATTAAATATGAAAACAAACGATATAAAGTAAAATTGCCATGGAAACTGGAAAAAAGGCGTTTGGATGATAATAGAAAAATCGCAGAATATCGACTAGTTAAATTAAATAGAAGATTTACTAGAAACCCCCATTTATTCCTAGAATATAAAGAAGTATTGAACGATTATGTAAATCAGGGAATCATAGAATTAGTTCCTAAGTCAGAAGATAAAGGGCATGTTGAATTTTATTTACCTCACAGAGAAGTAATAAAAAGAGACCGTGTAACTAGTAAATTGAGGATTGTTTTTGATGCATCCGCTCATGATTTAAACTCCCTTTCTCTTAATAATTGTCTTCACGCAGGGCCTAATTTATACCCAGAAATTTTCGATATTTTGCTACGATTTTGATTTCATTCAGTTGCCTTTACTATTGATGTGAAACAGGCATTTTTACAAATATTGGTAGATGAAGAAGACAGAGACGTTTCTCGTTTTTTTGTTTTCGGAAGACCCTTTTGATGAATCAAACCTCCCACAAATATATAGATTTACTAGTGTTTTATTTGGGGTTAATTGTAGTCCATTCTTGTTAGCGGCTACAATAAAACACCACTTAAAGAAATATATCAAAAAGTATCCAGAAACTGTAGATTTTTTGAATGAAAACATTTATGTAGATGATGTCATTGGAAGTCAATCCTCTGTCGAGCAAGCCTTGTACACTACATTAGAGTCTATAGACATTTTCAAAGAAGCTAGTATGCATTTACATAAATGGCATACTAATTCAAAATCCCTTAAAGAATTGTGGAAAAGTAGTGATGCAATTTCTAGTGATAATTTGGAAACATTTGAAACAGAAAATGCCCCTTACAAAGTTTTAGGTATAGCATGGAACAGTCTAGAGGATTTTTTGTATTTTGACACTCGTGAATTAGCAACATTTGCTTCTAAAAGAACTGATACCAACAGGTATATTTTACAAGTTTTGGGTCGAATATTTGGTCCTATTGGATTCTTAGGACCCTTCACTTTAAGAATAAAATGTTTGATGCAAAAAATCTGGTCGTTAGATACAGACTGGGACGATGTTACCCCAAAAGATCTAGTTTTTCTTTGGAAAGACTGGTGTAATGAAATTCCTCAGATATTGGAATTTTCTGTTCCTCGACATTATTTTTTTGAAATTCCAGCTGAGAAGATTACCAATTTACAATTGCCATTATTTTCAGATGCAAGTACAATAGCTTTTGGCACTATTGCTTATTTACGTGTAACAACCTCTGAAAAAGACATTCGAACAGTCTTCGTAGCTTCTAAAAACAGAGAAACAGAGTAGCTCCTTTAAAAACCCTCACTTTACCGAGACTGGAATTGATGGCTGCATTATGTTCTGCTAGATTAAGCTGCAGTATTTTGAAGGCGCTACATCTGGAAATTCCATGCATTTACTGGGCCGATTCAAAAATAACATATTTTTGGATTAAAGGATCACCTGAAAAATTAAAACCCTTCGTGAGAAATCGTGTTGAAGAAATTCGAAAGCTGAGTTCCCCTTCTGATTGGCATCATTGCCCAGGGGCAGACAATCCCGCAGACCTTGTCTCAAGAGAAGCAAAAGTTTCCAAGCTCATCAATGACCCGACTTGGTTATTCGGGTCAAAGTGGCTTAGCTTCCCACCAGAATTTTGGCCAAGATCTGAAGATACAGAAATAATTGATGAAGATGAATTAGAATACAGAAAGAAGCCTAATGACATATTGCAATGCGAGTGCATAATCAAAGAGATTAAAAATCCTATTGATATAATTATATTTAGTAGTTTGGAGAAACTAATAAGAATAACTGCTTGGGTAAAAAGATTTATATTGAAGTTAAAAAGTTGACTGAAGTTTGCGGCCCACTAACAGCTGAAGAATTATTAGAAGCAGAAAAATATTTAATCCGTAGTGAACAGAAACAATTTTATAAAGTAGAATTTGAGTCTCTTAGAAATGATAATTCAGTAGAGAAAAATTCACCCCTTTTCAATTTTGTTCCATACATAGATCAAGCAGAAATTATACGTTTAGGAGGAAGACTAGAATTTGGTGATCTTTCTACGGAATAAAAACATCCAGTCATTCTGCTTATACATTCCTGGTTAACGGTGTTGATTGTGCGTCAAGATCATGAAAAAATGATGCACGCAGGAACTGCACATACTTTGACAAAAATTCGATCCCGATATCGGATTCCGAAGGGAAGACAGTTGATGAAAAGCATCATTAAAAAATGTCTTGTTTGGAAAAATATTGAAACAGCTGCATGGTGGGGAGACTTTTGCGAAAGACTTGCAAAATCTATAAAAGAGAAACCCGTAAAGATTACAGAACTTATATCAGTGTTGATTTCAGGGGGTGGCCCGGGGGGGAATGTCCCCCCCCCCGGGATTCAAAAATGTCCCCCCCGGAGGAAATTTTTGACTTTCTCCTTATTTTTCCTAGTAGTGATATTTTCCTTCGAATCCTCCCGAAAAACCTGTTAAGATGGAATCGTAAGATACCGTTAAAAAATTCTGTCTTAACAGATATACTTGCATAGCATTTTTGTCGTCAATTACAAGGAAATGTTCCTTCTAAGGTATTATTCCGTTACAGATAGGTTTAGTTTTTACGACATATAACAGCTTTGTATAAGTAAGTCTTACAAGCTATTCGAAAAATCGTACAAATTAAAAAAAAATTACGAAATTAAAGTTTATTCTGTTTATTAATATTTAACCTTTCAGCTAACTTTTTGCGTAATAGGTGCTTGTCATATTTTTGTGTACAATAGCAGTTATAAGATTTTAAAGAAGAAGAAGAAGAAACAAATTACATAATTATTAATTAGCATACCGCTAATACTTGCATAATATTTATTTAAAGCATACCGGTAGTAAAACTTAAATTTTAATTTTGGTGCCATATACGAGATTAAACTGTAAGAAATTGTTGTTAACTACTAATTCCAATTTTTTTTTTTTTTTTTTTTTTTTTTTTTTTTTTTTTTTTGTAAAATTATAAAATAACTGGTATAAATTTATTTCATTAACATTTTCGAAAAAATTAAATGCGGTAAAGTCTGGGAAACAGAACCTGTCTATAGCGGAATGCGGAATCCTCTCTTAAACAAAAAAAAAATACGGTTCCAACAAAAATAGTGCACTGCGTGCACATAAAACTGTTTCTGTTACAAAGTACTAGCCCATAAAATAAATATTATTACTTCCTTATTGTGAAATTCTAAATTTGTGCGTTTCTTAATTAAATATGATATATTGTTATTATTCCGTTCACTCATAAAATATCTTGAAAGTTAATCCTTTCAGTAATAATCCATTTGTTTATCCCGTATTACACAAATAACTGCTTTATCTAACTGTAATTTTCTCTTGAAAAAACCAAATTCATTTATCGAATGATAAATTGATTATGCTGTCAAAAACATTATTATAATAGATTTTGAGCGGGTATGGACAACTGAATTAAAGGCACAGAAATGTTTTCATACTTAATAGTTTAAAAAAGATTTAGTTACTGAAAATGTCTAAATATTTCTATGCAAACTTTATAAATTACATCCGGTATTTACTTGTTCCCTAACATAAAATATTTTATTTTTCTTATTTTATTGTAGAATGCTAGGGAAATTTCATTTTCAAAGACTACCAATAAGCAATTAGGTGACGCTAGTTCTAGACGAAACTGTGTCTGGTTAATCTATTGCGCTTTTCTGTCTTGATTGTTACAGATAAAAATTACAGCTCAAATTGAATATTAGATAGGAATTATTTTTGATATTGAATTATGTCAAAACAGTCGAAATTATTTTCTTATATCCAAATTAAAAAAAGAAGACGTAGTGAAGAACCTTTAGTACAGTCATCTGTTGAAAATCAAAATAATAATTCTCAACTAACTTTGAATGAAAGTGAAACCTGCAATGCGATAGTTCCACCCTCGATACCTTCGTGTAGTACTGTTAGTGGACAACCTCAACCGGAAGATAAAAATGTTGGACGCAAGTTCAAATATCAAAAACAGTGGGAAGATAAATATGAATGGCTGTATTTTGGTCGAACTCGTGGTGGTGCATTTTGCAAGCTGTGTGAAAAGCATTTAAAAAATGATGTAGAGGTATTCCAGAAAACAAGTGGAGTATTCATATCAGTGCCCTTCACAAATTTTAGGAAAGCAACTGGCAGTACAGGAAAACTTGAAAAACACTCAAAATCAGACAAACATTGCAAATCTGTTTTTATGGAAAATGAAAGATTACAGAATTTAAATGCTCCTATACACACACAAATAATGCAATACAGCGAAGACGAAAGGGATAAAAATAGACAAGCTTTATCTTCATTAATTAGGAGTGTGTATTTTTTAGCTAAAGAGGAGATACCCCATACTACAAAATATGAACCCTTAGTTCAAAGAATTTTAATGAGAGAAAATGAAACTCTTCGCGACTGGGTTAAGTCTCAAAGTGAAAGATCGACTTACATAAGTAAATCAACTGCTTCTGAAATATTAAGCTCAATAGGCACAATCTTAGACAAAGCAGATGACAAAATACTTAATGGTAAGTATTATTCTATAATGGGAGATAAGTCGACGAACATAAACAATCAAAGTGAATTATCACTAATGGTGCGGCACGTCGTCCATGATCCAGTTTGCGAAGTAAGAGAAAGATTTTTGTGCATAATATACTTAGAAAGAACTGATGCTGAATCAATATTTTTAGCTATAGATGATGCTTTAAAAAAAGAAATATGTCATATGATAAATTGGTTTCATGTTCTTTTGATGGTGCAGCGAACTTTAGTGGTAGTATAACTGGTGTTCGTGCTCGTATTTCAGAAGCTAAACAATGCGAAGTGCCTTACATTCATTGCAGATCCCATATTCTATCATTAGCTGTCACTAATTCAAGAAACAAGGCTATAATGATTAAACGATTTTTTCACACAGTTAAAGATACTATTTATAAACTTTTTCATAGTTCTCCTAAGAGAGGAAAAATTTTGCACGAAATACAGAAAGCTTTAGAAGAACCCGTTCAAATCATACCTGAGGCAACGGATATACGCTGGCTTAGCAATTACCGTACTGTTCATGCTGTATTTTTATCGATTATGATTGCATGCGAACACATACACAAGGATGGTGCTGATTTAGCAAGTTTAGCTGGTGGTATTCTCTTGGAAATGATTAATATTAGTTTTATAATCAGTTTAGTCGTTATGGATGAAACACTTAATGCTGTATCGAATTTAAACAAAATTCTTCAAAAGAAAACTCTTAGCATTTCATTTCTTCCTCAACTTGTTTCTGGGACAGTTGATCACTTGCAAGAAATTGCCAACTTTTGTGATACTGACAATAATAATAACGAATTGCACATTAAAATTAAAGGTCTCGAGAGCGATGCATCAGAAATTAAGAGCATAAATTTTAATGACACGAAAAAAAATTGCTTAAAAAGTGCAAAAACTTTTATAGAAAAAATGATTCATCAAGTTAAAGAAAGATTTAATGATAAAGCACTGCACTTAATAGAACTATGTGCATTTTTTCGAAGCTTTGGAGAATTTGTAAAAATAAATGAAAAGCAGTGTAAGGAGCTGTGCCATCTTTTTGGAATTCAGGAAGAGGATGCAGCAGTGGCAGATCTCCGTTCTTTTAAGTACGTTGCACACAGTAATTTAGATGATACCAGTACAGATGTCGCTTCTTTCATTTTAAAAGCTGATATTGGATACGAAGTTTTGAAAAAACTTGCCGAGTGTGTATTGTGTGTACCAATTTCAACAGCGAGTGTAGAAAGGTCATTTAGCACAATGAATAGAATTATGACAAAACTCAGAAATCTCATGGGGCAGGATACTTTACAATCGTGTATTAAAGTATCTATCGAAGGTGATGAGGAGCCAACAGATGAATTCATCGATGCAGTGATCACACATTATGCATCTTCGAAACCAAGACGCATTCGCTTAGTTTAAAGGTGAGCAATTACAAATTTAATACTGAACTTATGCGATTTATCAAAAACAGTGATTTATAAGAAGTAAGGATTAGTTTTACACACAAGGTAGATTTGATGGTTTTACATATAGAATATTATAATTGCTATTTAGTACATACACATTATATAGTATTATTTATTTAAATTGCTATTAATATTTTATAAAATTAAAGTATTTAAAAAAAGAGTGAAATCTCTATTTCTTTAGTGGACATGAATGTTACGGAAGATTTGTTTTCATTAATATTAAGAAGTTATACTTAAACATAGACGCAGATAGAAGTATACAAATGAGTTTCAATTTTAAATTTTGAAATGTTACATAACTTTTATCTTTCATAAGTTTGAGAATATTGCGGACGTTACAAAATAATTAAAAAATTAAGAGAAAAAAATATATAAATTTCATCTACAGTAAAAGGTTTTAACATAGTAGGGCGTTGCCCAACTATATTCACCCCCCACGAAAAAAGGGAGAAAAATCTCCCTATTCCATTTAATACTGTCCGCGTCTGTGTCTGAAAGCATCATTATTAAATAATAAGTAAATATCAAATAATAAAAATTTGTTATTGTATTATTTGTAAACTCTGTTTGTTATTCTTGTAACGAAGTTTATTATTTAATTGTGATTTATTGCCATTTTTCGGTGCTGTTTCATGAATAACTGTATATTAATAGAAATATTTCAGAGGTAAATTGTAGCAATGTTGATTCAAAACTTTTCAAACTTTGATTCGAACTTTTATTTTGCTTCGTATTATGTTTAGCTCTTTATTACTTAATACAAAAAGTTAAGACTATTATTAATAAAAATTTATAAAATGCCTAAAAACGCTACAGGTAAGTGATTGTTTGATTAATTAACGCTCCATTTATAAAAATATTTTACCTGCAGATTATTTTTTGCCCCTGAATTATCTGTCGCAGACACTTGGAGAAATTTCTGCTACGGGGGGAGTGACAATAACCTAAGAATGCCACACTTATTTTTTATCTTTTCAATAATGGTTTGGGCACAATAAAGTACAAGAGTATCTTAAATTAAATAGAATTTTTAAAAGTTTTTTAAATTTTCAATTTGAAATTAAAAAATAGAAACTTATATATAGCATAATCTATGAAAACAGAAGATTTTCAAAATCCCAACTGGAGGGATACTTGTTAAGACAGAAACTTTTTCTGATCCTCGGAGATTCCGCTTTAGCAGATTTTGGTATATTAATGAAATCAGAGAAAATTTCATGTTGGAATACTAGTGTCCCCCCCCAGGGATCAAAATCCCCCCCCCCCCCCGGAGGTAAAGGTCTGGATTCAACACTGACTTATATCCTTTAGAAATTATAGACTGGTGAACATTTATAGACTTCTTCTCTTTTTTTTTTTAAATCGCTTTTAGAACTCTAAAAGTTTTCTTTCTTTTTTAAATTCTACTTACTTTGAATGCAGTATTATTTGAGTTTTAGTATAAGTAAGTATGTTAACTGTTTAAAAAAAAAAATCCATTTTATTGTGAATGTATATCATAGATCACTGAACCACTGATCATTGAGATCACTGAACATATGAGAATTTAAATTTTCATAATAGAATTTTTGATTGATGAACTCTGTAAGAGTTCAGGTGGGGAGTGTGTAGAAAAAGAATTACAGTTAGATTCGCGCTACGCGCAATGTAATTTCTATACTTCTACTTCAACTTATAGAACACTCCCAGAATGCCTTGTTTTTTTTTTAAACAGAACGAAATAGAATGCGACGAACGTTGTTTTAAGAATGGAATGATTTGTTATTATATAAAGATGTGATGTAAGATCGTCAAATAATTTAAATATGAACGTGGAGCATTGTGTCTCCAACAATATGGTTTTGAGTTTGTGTAAATATGTAATATAACTGTAAATAGTATTTCTACCTCAATTAAATCTTTAGTTAAAAAGGAAAATGTTTCGGCGCTACGATTTTCTGACTTTCGTTTTCGACACCAGTATCATGTTTATTCATTCTCCTCATAATTAATCATATTAAAATGCTTCTGATGTGTTATTTACGATTTGAATTCGAGCATGATTACAGATATTATTACAGATGTGATATTTAGATTTCTGATACGACCTTGACAGATGGAGATATATTCCCTTTTTATTTCAGATGACAATACAACACTTTAATATTTTTACAGCTTAATTATTAATTAACTTGTGGAAACTCCCGTCCGAGGACTGTGGATAAAATCGTAGTTTTCCCTTACAATTTTAAATAATTGATAAAAATATTTATGTACTATTATTTCGTAATCGAGCTATTTGGTTTAAAAATCATAAAAAGTCAGTAAATTGAAATACAGTTTTCAAACATTTTACATTTGAAAATACACCCTCCCTATTCAACGGTGTAAAATTTTAAATTATATAATGTTGAGAAATAATAAAGTTTGCAAAAAAGGTGGGGGGGGGAGAGAAATTTATTAATTAGTCATCAAATCAATTTTTCCAAAATAAATTAAAGATACAAACCTGAAACAAACAAACTAAAGACTATGTTTATTAGTAAAGACTATGTACATTAATACTCAGAAAATAGAGTACTTTTATGTTAGATTGGTGATGTAATAAATCGCCAAATATTGTTCCCATTGATATCATTTATATTGCATTAATTTCACTTATAATATAAACCATTAACCATTTTATTTAAAAAGCATAACTTTTATTTAAAATACAAACATTCTAAATACACATATTGCATACAATGAAAATACATGCCTTTCACTCATTTCCTTCAAAATACATAACAATAATAATAAATACCATAGCATTTTATTTCAACTTTAAAGCATTGTTTCTAAATCACACACGCGAAAAAATAACTGGTGAAAAAAACCCTGTTATTGGCAGGATTTGCCCCTGGATAACACGAAAGCACCGAAAATAGAATTGAGTTTTCTAAGACTTCGCTTTAAATTAAAAACTATTTTTATTGCTTCATAGGCAAATGACGTCAAATACATATTAATACTACAAGAGTTAAAATATTCAATGCGCGAAAGTTTTTAAATTTTTATCAATGAATTTACAAAAATGAAGGACTCACTACGCATTGTTTACATTCGTAATCACAATTTCTTAAATGTTTGTTTTTTTATATCGGTAATCTGTTGTTGGTAGAAAAATACAATTTTTTATCTTTCTAACGCAGTTTGTCTAACAATTTTCTGACAAATACTTTTCGAGCTATTAATTGTTTCAATAACTTCAAATGTTTCATTTTCCGAGATTAATCTGTGGCAACGATTAGCGAAAAAGTCAGTCGTCAACAACGTGTAGCTTTTTATTAAAGAGGATACATTGATTTTAAGACTTTTTTCTTTTAGACCGCAACAGGAGATAAATCACCAAATATTCTCTGTAACTCGTATAATTGTATGAGAGTTGAAAATAAAAATTGATTTAATTATGTGTCAATAAATGCTTGACAAAATATGCCAAAGCCCGGGTAACTGCAAAATGAAACATTTCAAAGACTTCAAAGTAGAAAACAACTTATAAATAAAAAATAAAAAGTGTAATGTAAAAAAATGTTCTTTTATCAATTAATATTTAAATATAAATAATTTACGATTATACGTTTAGAAATCAATTTATATATGCTAAAACATAGCTTAACTAATGTTTCTTTTCTCTTTCCTGTTCCCTTTCTCAAAAAGTAAACAGAGCAAATATTAAACATTTTTTAATAAGTTCATTTGCTTTAGTTTTCTTCTTAATATAAAAATTACTTACAAGGAGAGGGTCCGAGGTGGGTCTCATCGAATGCGATGAACATTTGTGTATCGATAGAATATAGTTAGCATATAAATGTATGAGTGCCATAAAGCGTAACCCCACAGGGGTCTTGAGAAAATAGGTCGCAAAGTTTAAGCTACGGTTTCATAATCGGATAAATTTCCTGCTTTGACAAGCGGTTCAGTAGCACGATCGGCAGCACGCTGGGTTTGAGTTCTTTCGGTCCGGGTTCAAATCCGGCTCGAACTTGTTTTTCGGAATGAAAATTTTTATCAATCATTTTCGAACCGCAATTGAAAAAAGTCCTTCCGGCCAGTGCCGGGAGGAAGAGGTAGCTTTCATAATCCTTATTTTAAAAAAGCCAACTTATATCATGCAAACACACGAAGCTCAATTTAGTGGAAACCGAATATAGGAGATTCAATACTAATTTTTATCAATATAATGAATGAGAATTTCGCGAAATTAGTCAGCTTTATCCAAGCTGCTTTTCTTTAAAGTAACTTATATTTGGCTGCCAAATTCGGCAATTTCTTAAAGTGCCTGTCATTTTAAGACAACATGGTGGATGAGGCTAAGCAGTGAACTTGGTCGAGACCTTAGTAATTGCTGTGCACATGCTCACTCACATCGGAATCGGTTAATATATAGGAGTGCTGTCGCATGCAAAAAATCAGATTTTTCAAAATGTCACCCACAATAGAAATTGAAACTGCTATATCTGAGCCATTTTTTAAGGTAAAGACAAACAAAAAATGCTCCTGAATCCTTATATCAAGATCAAATGCTTAAGAAAGAAACCTTTTTCAATTTCTAATTTTTTGCACCTCACTTTATATATATATATATATTTTAATTTAATGGCCGCCATTTTGAAACAAGATGGCTGATGAATCTGGCCAGCGAACTTGGTCGAGGTGTTAATGTATACTATATCCACATGCCTTCTTACATCGAAATAGGCGAATACGTGTGTTATCGCGTGACAAATACAAGATCGTTTCAAAATGTTAGCCATGCTAGAAATTCAAAGGGCTATAAATCAACCATTTTTTAAGATATCAACAAAAGAACAAATTTTCAGAAACAAAAACTGCTCCGGAATCTTTGTATCAAGGCCAAACACATTAAAAAAATCTTTTTCATTTTCCAATTTTTTAATACCTCATTTTGAATTTTAAATTTAATTTTTTTTAATGGCAACCCTTTTGAAACAAGATGGCGAATGAAGCTGGCCAACGAACTCGGTCGAGACATTGGTATGTACCATGTACAGACGAAGTTACATTCAAATAGGTTCATAAATACGACTGTTATCGCGTGACAAATATCAGGTCGTTTTAAAATGTCAGCCACAAGAGAAATTCAAAATGCTATTACTCAGCCATTTTTTTTAGATATAGACGAAAGAAAAACTGTTCCGGAATCTTTGTATTAAGGTCAAACACATACAAAAAAAAATCTTTTTCATTTTTCAATTTTTTGGTATCTCATTTAAATTTTTTTATTTTTTTAAATGGCCGCCATTTTGAAACAAGATGGCGAATGAAGCTGGCCAACGAACTCGGTCGAGATATTTGTATGTACTATGTACACACCAAGGTACATCCAAGTCGGTTCATAAATACGCCTGTTATTACGTGAGAAAAATCAGGACGTTTCAAAATGTCAGCCACGCTAGAAATTCAAAATGCTATAACTCAGCCATTTCTTAAGATATAGACGAAACAAAAACTGCTCCCGAATCTTTTTATCAAGATCAAACACATAAGAAGAAAATATTTTTTCAATTTTCCATTTTTGGTACCACATTTCAAGTTTTAAATTTTTCTTAAAAATTTAAATGGCCGCCATTTTTAAACAAGATGGCGGGTGAAGCTGGCCAACGAACCCGGTCGAGACATTGGTATGTACTATGTATAAACGAAGTTGCATCCAAATCTGTTCATAAATACGCCTTTTATCGCGTGACAAAATTCAGGACGTTTCAAAATGTCAGCCACGCTAGAAATTCAAAATGCTATAACTCAGCCATTTTTTAAGATATAGACGAAACAAAAACTGCTCCGAAATCTTTGTATAAAGGTCAAATACATAAGAAAAAAATATGTTTCCATTTTCAATTTTATGGTACCACATTTCAAATTTTAAATTTTTAAAAAAATTTTAAATGGCCGCCATTTTGTAACAAAATGGCGGATGAAGCTGGCCAACGAACTCGGTCGAGAGATTGGTATGTACCATGTACACACCGAATTACATCTAAATCGGTTCATAAATACGCCTTTTATCGCGTGACAAAATTCAGGACGTTTCAAAATGTCAGCCACGCTAGAAATTCAAAATGCTATAATTCAGCCATTTTTTAAGATATAGACGAAACAAAAACTGCTCCGGAGTCTTTGTATAAAGGTCAAATACATAAGAAAAAAATATTTTTCCATTTTTAATTTTTTGGTACCACATTTCAAGTTTTAAATTTTTTTAAAAATTTTAAATGGCCGCCATTTTGAAACAAAACGGCGGATGAAGCTGGCCAACGAACTCGGTCGAGACATTGGTATGTACTATGTACACACCGAATTATATCGAAATCGGTTCATAATTACGGGAGTTACAGTGTGACATACGTCAGATATATATATATATATATATATAGATATATATATATATATATATATCAATTTTGAACGGAGGGTGGTTTCGGGGTCTGGGGGTCATGATCGATGAAAATATACCAAAATTTTTTGAAATCGCTTTCCTCCGAACGGCTGCAATAGGTAGCTTTTTTGTAAAGAAAGCTACCTAAAATATGTATAATAATTGAAATTTACGAAAAATATGAATTAAATGTATGTTTTGTAGCATATGAGTGCTTTTTTAACTACGAAATTTTGCATGTTAAAATATATAATAAGAAGTATATAAAAAAAAAAAAACACTTATATTTATATGTCGATAAACTAGAAATTTTTTGTTGTTATTTAAAATTATTTACAGTTATTTCAATGAATATTAACAATTTTTAACAGAGAAATAAATTAAAATAAGTGAACAAATATATTATTATCATTTTGGTTCCGTATTCAAATATTTCATGGTTTATAAAAATATGCTTTTATATTTTTAATATGATTTTTAAAGCCAGGAATTCTTGATTTTTAATTAGGATAAGTGCCTACGTAGTAATTTCTTTCGGAAGTCAATTTTTCTCTTGTTTAATATTTTTATATAATGCAGTTTAATTATATAAATACAATTTTAAGTGCAAATCTTTGCATGTTTATATATTTAATGAAAAGTAAAGATAAAATAAATAAATAAATAAATAATAATAAAAATAAACTAAAAAAAGTCAATTGGAACTTTTATAGAACATAGAATTAAGCTAATTTTAAAATTTATTTACTGTTATTTACATAAATAAGCTACTAGTTTTCACAGTGAAATAAATGTATCGTTTTTTACCAACTCGCTTTTTAACTTTTGAATTTTTTTAAATCTTGGATTCTTATTATTATAGTCAAAATAACTGTCTTTGTACTTAAAAATAAGTTATATTGAGTTGCTGAAAATAGTTATATTTCTGGTCTATAGGCATAAATATGAAGGGGGGGGGGGTCATTATATATTTAAACATGCAAAATTTTGTAGTCAAAAAAGCACTTATATGCTACAAAACAAACATTTAATTCATATTTTTCGTAAATTTCAATTATTATACATATTTTTCAATTGCGGTTCGAAAATGATTGATAAAAATTTTCGTTCTGAAAAACAAGTCCGAGCCAGATTCGAACCCGGACGAAAAAACTGAAATCCAGCGTGCTGCCGATCGCACTACTGAACCGCTTTCAAAAGAAGGAAATTTATCCGTTTATGAACTGTAGTTTAAACTTTGCGACTTATTTTCTCAAGATCCCCTGGGGTTGCGCTTATGACGCTCATATATTTATATACTAACTATACTCTATCGATAAATAAATGTTCATCGCATTCGGTGAGACTAACCTCGGACCCTCTCCTTGTTAATGTAAAAACATCTCTCTCGAGGTCTCGCTCATGTTTGTTTTGCGCATGCGCCGTTTGGAGTATCTCGTTTACTCTCACTGGCCGAAGTCATCGCGCCTGTCTCTCCTCCGAGAGGCGTGCGTTTGTTTCGCATTTGCGAATTAAAATTCATTTTTTTAAATTACAGTTTCCGATTTGATTCTCTTGGGACTCCGTCATTACTTTAATTAGTTAATCAATATAAATCCTTACGTTTGTTTACTTTGTTCGTCCTGTGGATTTTATTTATAAACAAAATTTCGTTAATTTTAAATTAGAAATCTGTTTTGATGGTATGCTGATGAAATGTAAAGTCTTTAGCGCAGTTCTGGCAGAACGCTGATTCTGCCTAACGTTCGAATGCTGGTTTAAGGATTGCTTAAAATGTGCGTTATCGTACTAAAAATTGATAATGTTTAATGATGTGGAATTGTTTGTGCTGTCTCAAAAATCAAGTAATCTATGCTACCTCTTTTAAATTAAAATTAAAGGTTTAACCCTTTCAGAGGCAAGGTACTTCTATTCGTAAAATGCTGAAGTGACTGAACTACACCAGGCTTTATAAACAAATGTATTCCAAAGTAAGCAAAAGCTTTTGTTCGCGTACTTTTTTTTTTTTTTTGACACCCAGCCAGGACTCCAACCGTGAGGTAACTTACGCGTACTTAATAAAAGTAATATTTTCATTCGAATATTCTGGTGCCAATGTGGCATTTAGAAATTAAAATTATGTGGTCCAAAAATAAACCACCGCCCTTGAAGGGGTTAAAGAGTTCCTTCAAGATTTCTATTTTGTAAAAAGATTGTCAACTTAAAATTTACGGTGACAAGGACTTTAACCGTTCTACTACTAATGATCCTGAATAAACAAGTTTGTTATTTTCATCAAAAATGGCTTCTTCATTCTGTCTTCAACATTCTGCACAACTTTAAAGTAAGAATTACTCCTTTCATTAGTAATTATTCTCTTCATGTTTTAATTTGGCCAAAAAGAACCGCATCTTTGTTGCATCAGGTTTATTGCCACTATCCATACGCAATGCCCCATATTAAGTCTACTTTAATATTGCCAATATTCCACATTCTGCAAAATATACCCATAAAGGAGATCTTTATTCATGTCACAATTGGAATTAAATAATTACCGAGGGCAAAAGCTGGAAAGGAACAAAAATATATAAAATTTAAAAACTATGGAAACTTATCACACAGATGTTATTACTAACCTATTGGTACCAATTGACCCAATAAATTTTGAAGATTATTTAGGAGTATGAAATACCATTTATTTAAGCCGGCGGTTAAAGAGTTACTATATTGATATGACTAACAGGAAATTTAATTATAGAAAAAAGGAGCACATAGTTGATATAAAGTGTATTAGAAAAACCATAGCCCTTGCAAGATTATATTAAGAAGAAACTATTCAAATAAATTTCAATTAAAGTAAGACTTTCCTCTCCATCATATTTTTATACGATGATTTGTAGTAGTGTTAGTGGGGAGTGATCACTTTTTTTCAGGACTGTACTTTTTCTCTAGAACTACTGAAGTGATACCAATACGTTTTTTAATAGTTTTGTCAATAGCTAAACTATTTATTTATCGTTTGCCAAAAAGAGAAAAAATAAATAAACAAATAAAGTAAAAAAGGCAATAGTTATATTAATTTACTTCATTAAATTGCATACATACTATACAATCTACATACTATAGAAAATAGAAAAATATAAAAAAAAAAATAAATATTAATTTTTTCAGTCGAAAAAAGCAAATTCCTCTTACTAGCCAACCCCCATCTCAGAAATTAAAGGTTATCATTTGCACTAATATTGACCCAATAAATTTTGAAAATTATTTAGGAGTATATATGAAATAAAATGTTAAATAAAAACTATAAAAATAGTCAAAAAGGTTTTAATAAATTGTTTACATGTTTCGGCTCCACCGAAGCCGTTATCAAAACGAATAAGTATATTCT
The DNA here is from genome assembly GCA_963932465.1 of Maratus speciosus. Classification (NCBI taxonomy): domain Eukaryota; kingdom Metazoa; phylum Arthropoda; class Arachnida; order Araneae; family Salticidae; genus Maratus; species Maratus speciosus. The sequence goes on along the minus strand of OZ010786.1, from coordinate 87,050,701 downwards.
GTAATTGCACTATTTGTAATGCAATGATTTGAAACGCCATCATTCAATTTTTCATGTACACTTTCAGATTACGCACGTTATTTTATTTTATTTGGATGTTTCTTTTCATATTCGTAGCCATGAAGTCATAAACCCATAATTTTGGTAAGTTAAATGAGCTGCATCATTACATATTGAATTTTTACGTGTTACAATCCCTACGGTTTCTTTTATAATGGATGGATAGTATAGATTGGAGGGGAAAATCTGACTTTAATTGAAATTTATTTGAATGGTTTCTTCTTAATATAATCTTGCAAGGGTTTATGGTTTTTCTAATACACTTTATATCAGCTATGTGCTCCTTTTTTCTATAATTAAATTTCCTGTTAGTCATACCAATATAGTAACTCTTTGACCGCCTGCTTTAATAAATGGTATTTCATATACACTCCTAAATAATTTTCAAAATTTATTGGGTTAATATTAGTGCAAATGATAACCTTTAATTTCTGAGATGGGGGTTGGCTAGTAAGGAGGGATTTGCTTTTTTCGATTGAAAAAAATTATTATTATTATTATTATTATTATTATTATTATTTTACATTTTTCTTTTTTTTTTATAGTATGTAGATTATACGTGTACAACGATTTGGCCGAATTCGAAGTCATTTCATAGTTATTTAGTGCTTTAGCGCAACGCGTCAGTAAGCTTACACTGTTTTGAAGCACTATAAACGCATTTTACGCAAAATGATCTGTTTAAAACTGGGCGGGATCAGAACGAAAGAACTATTAAACCTAGCTTGCAAATTATTATTTAAATTAAAGGTGATATAATTTATTGGAGCTTGGACCACTTTCAGCCATTTTTTTTTTTTAATAAATATTTAGAAACACGCCAAAGTGAAAAAAAGGGGTCAGAAACAAACCTTCTTTTTTTTTTTTTTTTTTTTTTTTTTTTTTTATTATTACTGCCACTTTGTTTGTTTCCTACTTTCTGATCTCAAAGTTGTTGAAGCTCCATGCAATATCATCTAATTTCACAATCCTTAACGAAAATTGATTGCAAACGACTCTAGCGATGTATCGGATTCTGCCTGATTGGAAGTGCACGACGCACACACTAGGACATTCAATTACGCAACTCGAGCCACATCATCAATTTTTTATTTTAAAAAAAAATTCTTCAAATTATAACAGATCACATACAAAAAACTCGGAGTTAAAATCTTCATTCGTATTCCAGAGAAAAACACCCTTTCTTCGGCCTTCTATAGGTACCCCCCCCCCCCCCCCAATTAAGGAGATATTGAAAGGTTTAAGGCTGTATTTTAATTTCTCAAAAAAGCTTCGAAAATACTGAAGAGTACAACTCAAATAAAATAAATTCAAACTTAATTTCAAATCTCAAATAAATTCAAACTTAAAAATACAAAGATTGTATTTTTAAGAATTAAATTTGTTTCCAATCTTCCTATTATTGGCAATATCCAGGATTAATTTATTAATATTTTCTAACTTAAAACCGTAATTAAAAGCAATTCCACGAACATTATTATATTATCTAGTTCATTGTCGAAATAATTTTCATTACAAGCAAAAAAAGATCGTTTTATGACAAATCTGTAGGCTGAAATTTTATACGTAAAAACATAATATGCATTATTTGGTATGGTATATATTGGTTTACCATGCGTTTTCTGAAAACAGATCTGTCAATAGATTGATTTATTCTGGTTAATATTATATCAAGTAATGGAAAAATTTTATTATGTTCAATTTCAATAGTGAATTTAATGTTATTGTCCATTGAATTCAGATTATTTTTAAATTTTTTAAGTTCTTAATATCATTTAAAAATACCTCAGCACTTAAAAATGTACAATAGTATGACGTAATTTTCAATAGTAAATGCTTTTCGCCCGTAATAATTTATTTATTTTAAAGTTTTCTTTCGTTTCCAACTTTGGCGTGTAACTATAGGGTAGATGTGTCAGTAATGAACATGGACACCATTAAGGAATTTCTTTAAAATAATTTTTTCAATTGTTATAGTTTTAATATTCCAGTTATTTTTTCAATATTATATTAATCTATCAACAATATTTAACCATTCTCATAGTCTCATCTCCCAGTATGAATCGAAATTTCATTGTAAATAACAGAAATATATCAAAACACCAAAAATGCCAGTAATGGACACCCTTTGTTCCAGTAATGGACACCTTCTGTTCCAGTAATCGACACCCCATATAAAATAATAAATATAATTGTTTTTATGACTGCATTTAGAACCATGATTTAATGAAAGCATACTAATGAAACAAAATAGTTATTTTCAAATAAATTTAACAATTAGGATAACCAATATTTAATAAAATATTTGTGATAATCATTCACTGTTTGCATCAATTATTGTAATTCAGAAGATCGATATTTTAATTATTTTAGATGGATAGTTTAAAATACTGAATATCAAGCAATTACAGCTATCAGATTATTGAGATAGTTTAGGATTTAAAAGGTAATTAAAAAAAAAGTTTTAGTGTATTAGTGTATAGTTTTGTCTCACTATTTTTAATAAACTTCCAGAGACTACTTGATATATTACTTGTAATAATTGATATATATATATATATATATATATATATATATATATATATATTTGTCAGAGTCTGCAAAAACATACAAATAAGCAAACATTTAGGACACAAAATAGATTTTTAACAACTTCTGTAATTTTTTTTTTTTTTTTTTTGTATGGGGAGGGATTAAGCCCTATGAGCCCCTCTTTGACTGTGCCCTTAAACAATGTTTTCTGCTTCCTGGGTGGTTTGATTGCAGGATTGTAAAATGAAAGGCAGAGTTATATATATATATATATATATATATATATATATATATATATATATATATATATATATATATATATATATACTATATATATATATATATATATATATATAATAAAATTGAAATCACAAATATATGAATAAATTGCTAAAGTTCTAAAGATGAATTAGAAATGAACATAGGAAACCAGTATGTAAAATAAGAAACTATGAATAACTCACAGAATCTTCAGAGGAGCTTGTGAGTTCATTCATAGAAAATGCGTTATTTCATCCAATTTTGTCAGCATTAAGCCTAAAATGACAAAATTTAGCTCCTTATAACGCAAAAATAACAAAAAATAGATAATAAAAATCCAAGAGCTCTAAAAAATAATTAACAATAATGTTTGGTGCTGCCATCTTTACTAAAAAAAAAAAAAAAAAAAAAAAAAAAAAAATGAATGAAATTGATTGAAAAAATAAAGAAATGACTTAGATTAACATTTAGTTGACGTAGAATGAAAAAATAGCAATAAACTTGATATTACTGAGTAAATACAAAAATAATATAAAGAATAGGAATAGATTAATAAAAAATAAAATAAAGAATTATATAAAAATAAATAAATAGAAGGGCAATTGATTAAATTAACTAATTTAAAGACAAAATATTATAATATAAAAAATGAGAACATAAATAACATTTAAAAAAACAGTGAGGAATATTTTGAGATAGTAAAATATAGCCTTGTATTATGTAACTAAATATGAAAATTTAAAAAACAATGAGGAATATTGAGATAGTGAAATATATCCTTGTATTATGAAGCAATATGTGAAAATTGTTGAGAAATTTATGATGTTAAATGCATGATACCCCGTGTTTTTTTTATTTATTTATTTTAAATATATCCATACAATATATAAGCAAATATACATACACATATACAGGCTCACACATACATAAACATATAAGGTTTTAAACTTTTTTTAGCATTCCCGACCTCAACCCTCCGTAATGGTATTTTTATGATTTTTTTTTTTTTTTTTTTAAGTATATAATGTATGGTAAAAAACACATACACTCACACACATACCTTTTTTTTATTATTATATATAAATCTACATACACATATATTATATATATATATAATTTTTTGTTGTGTATTTTTTTATATTTTTTTCAGCAATCCACAACCCACCCTCCATAATAATGTTTTCTATTTTTTAGTTTTTGTTTTTTTTTGTTTTTTTTTTTTTATAAATATATATTATATGCCTATACTGGCAAAAAGTAGAAAAGAATAGAAAAGAATGAATATTAAGATTTGAGCCATGCAGATATAAAAGATATGGGATAATTATAAGACAATGCTAATTGCTTTAATTTAAAAATGTTAGGCTGTAAGAATTGGGAGGAACATAAACGTTTGATACGAAGACAATGATTAAGGAGAATATTTCTATATACTGAAATATGTAAGCAGGAATTGAAATTCGTAAAATTAATTACATTAAATGAAAATTCATTGCGTTTATCATAAATATTCAATGTTAGGGTGTTATTAGGGAGAATATTAATTTTAACATCCATAAAATTGATAATAGAATTATGTGGAAAAGTAGTACTAAGTTCTAGATTAGAAGGGTACTTTACAGGAAGAGATATAGAATTATTATCTTTAACAGAAATAATAATTATATCATCTATGTATCTGTATAGCAAGGTATTATTGTTAATAAATTTACGTTCATAAAAGTAAAGATATAAGTCAGATAACATACTTGATGAAGCAGCTCCTTGAGGGATGCCCTGTATTTGAATAAAAAAAGCATTGTCTTGGAAAATAGAATTATGAAATAGTAGAAAGTTAGTCAAAGATGTGAAGTAGTCAGTATCAATGTTAGCAGGTAAATTTAATAAAAGAAAATATTCTATAAATAATGTATTGATGATAGAATGTAAGTCTTTGAGAATGATTTTATTAAATAGGTCTTTGAAATCTAACGTAATAATATTATTGACATTTGTTAATGGCTTTTTATTTTATCCGCCAATTCAAAACTGTTTTTAATGTAGTGAGTGTTGTCTTTGTTGACTGATAACTCATAAATTTGTGTAAGAATATTTAAAAATAATGTATTAGCAGGAGTATTATATGTATTACAACCTACAGTGACAGTGCGAAATTTAAGAGGATTTTTGTGATATTTTGGAATCATGACTACATAAGGATAATTTAGGTTGTTATTTTTTATGCCTAGTAATTTATGATAGCTTAATATATAATTATTATTTTCCTTTAAAGTAACATGATGAAGTTTGAAAATATTATTAGAAGTAACTGCTTTAGTTAGAAGGTGATGATAGTAATATTTGCAGATGATAGCATAGTTGTTAGCAGCCTTATCTACATATGTAATGATGAAATTATTTTGAAGTGCTGCAACACGTTTAAGGGTGGAAAAAGAAACTGAATTTTTGGCAATATTCAGTTTTAATAAATGTTGTTTCAAAAGAAAGATGACATGATGCTTCCAATCTACAAAATATTCAGTAGGTTTAGTATAGTTAATAGCAATTTTATAAATGAAGAAATCTAAATCATATGTGAATTGTTTAATGATGGACTGTATATTACACTGTGAAGGAATACGATATTTAGTGCCATGACGCATCAAAGATCTTAAATGATTATTATTGACAATGCCTAAATTACCAGTTATAACATTTTCATGATGCACTGTAAAAAAAAATCTGTGAAGTTACTGAAGTTTTTCTAGGAAACTGGGATTCCTAGAACTTTTCATGTAACGGCAACAACAAAATTTCATGTAACAGACACACTTTTGCGCCGAAAATCAAAAAATCTGTAAGGTTACTAAGAATTTTTTTGGAAACTGGGATTCCGAGAACTTGTCATGTAACTGCAGCCAGGGTTACAAATAAAAGTTTAGTAAGATTACTGAAATTTTAGCAGATTCATTTGTAAAGTTACAGATTTTTGTAGCTTTACAAAAACTAGTTTTGTAGATTTGCAGCTTTTTTCGTACAGTTACAGTTGAAAGTTTAGTAAGCATGTAACTTTACATCTGTAGACCTACAGATTTTTTTTTACAGTGTGGGCATTAATATACGTATTTAGATGGGGATCATTGTATCTACATGTAAAAGTATCAGTGTGTTTGAAATTTTTAGAAAACTTATTATAATTGAAAATTTTACGACCTAAACTAATAGGATATTTAAAAGAGCTTTTTAGATTAACACTGTGAAGTGGGAATTTACATTGCTCGTTGTGAAATAACTGATTAAGTTTAATTTTATTAAAAACAGGATTGGTAAAGGTAACGATTAAATGTGAATTACTTTTATTTAATTTTTGTGGTTTTTTGTTAATATTGACATTAAGAGCAGTTAGCCTATAATGGAGTAAATCAAAAAATGTATCACTTATATATATATATATATATATATATATATATTGAAATTTTATTAACCACATAAAATAGATAAAAATTTTAGTGTTATTACATTTTGGAAAGTGTAATTTAAAAATTAAATTTGATTATTTAGGTTTTCAGTTAAGTCAAAATATTTTATGCACTATAAACAGTACTGAAATTAATTTTTTAGCAATGTCTACATGGGGTGTCCATTACCGGGAAATGACTAATTAGGCCTCTCAGTAATGGAAACCCCTCTTAAAACCTTAAAAATAAATGAAATTTGATGAAGATGAATTAGAAATGAACACAGGAAACCAGTATGTAAAATAAGAAACTATGAACAGAATCACAATATCACAGAATCTTCAGAGGAGCTTGTGAGTTCATTCATAGAAGATGCGTTATTTCATCCAATTTTGTCAGCATTAAGCCTAAAATGACAAAATTTAGCTCCTTATAACGCAAAAATAACAAAAAATAGATAATAAAAATCCAAGAGATCTAAAAAATAATTAACAATAATGTTTGGTGCTGCCATCTTTACTAAAAAAAAAAAAAAAAAAGAATGAAATTGATTGAAAAAATAAAGAAATGACTTAGATTAACATTTAGTTGACGTAGAATGAAAAAATAGCAATAAACTTGATATTACTGAGTAAATACAAAAATAATATAAAGAATAGGAATAAATTAATAAAAAATAAAATAAAGAATTATATAAAAATAAATAAATAGAAGGGCAATTGATTAAATTAACTAATTTAAAGACAAAATTATAATATAAAAAATGAGAATATAAATAACATTTAAAAAAACAGTGAGGAATATTTTGAGATAGTAAAATATAGCCTTGTATTATGTAACTAAATATGAAAATTTAAAAAACAATGAGGAATATTGAGATAGTGAAATATATCCTTGTATTATGAAGCAATATGAGAAAATTGTTGAGAAATTTATGGTGTTAAATGCATGATAACCCGTGTTTTTTTATTTTTTTATTTTAAGTATATCCATACAATATATAAGCAAATATACATACACATATACAGGCTCACACATACATAAACATATAAGGTTTTAAACTTTTTTTAGCATTTCCGACCTCAACCCTCCGTAATGGTATTTTTAAGATTTATTTTTTTTATAGTGTATAATGTATGGGAAAAAACACATACCCTCACACACATACCTTTTTTTTATTATTATATATAAATCTACATACACATATATTATATATATATATAATTTTTTGTTGTGTATTTTTTTATAATTTTTTCAGCAATCTACAACCCACCCTCCATAATAGTGTTTTCTATTTTTTAGTTTTTTTTTTAAATATATATTATATGCCTATACTGGTAAAAAGTAGAAAATAATAGAAAAGAATGAATATTAAGATTTGAGCCATGCAGATATAAAAGATATGGGATAATTATAAGATAATGCTAATTGCTTTAATTTAAAAATGTTAGGCTGTAAGAATTGGGAGGAATATAAACGTTTGATACGAAGATAATGATTAAGGAGAATATTTCTATATACGGAAATATGTAAGCAGGAATTGAAATTCGTAAAATTAATTACATTAAATGAAAATTCATTGCGTTTATCATAAATATTCAATGTTAGGGTGTTATTAGGGAGAATATTAATTTTAACATCCATAAAATTGATAATAGAATTATGTGGAAAAGTAGTACTAAGTTCTAGATTAGAAGGGTACTTTACAGGAAGAGATATAGAATTATTATCTTTAACAGAAATAATAATTATATCATCTATGTATCTGTATAGCAAGGTATTATTGTTAATAAATTTACGTTCATAAAAGTAAAGATATAAGTCAGATAACATACTTGATGAAGCAGCTCCTTGAGGAATGCCCTGTATTTGAATAAAAAAAGCATTGTCTTGGAAAATAAAATTATGAAATAGTAGAAAGTTAGTCAAAGATGTGAAGTAGTCAGTATCAATGTTATCAGGTAAATTTAATAAAAGAAAATATTCTATAAATAATGTATTGATGATAGAATGTAAGTCTTTGAGAATGATTTTATTAAATAGGTCTTTGAAATCTAACGTAATAATATTATTGACATTTGTTAATGGCTTTTTATTTTATCCACCAATTCAAAACTGTTTTTAATGCAGTGAGTGTTGTCTTTGTTGACTGATAACTCATAAATTTGTGTAAGAATATTTAAAAATAATGTATTAGCAGGAGTATTATATGTATTACAACCTACAGAGACAGTGCGGAATTTAAGAGGATTTTTGTGAAATTTTGGAATCATGACTACATAAGGATAATTTAGGTTGTTATTTTTTATGCCTAGTAATTTATGATAGCTTAATATATAATTATTATTTTCCTTTAAAGTAACATGATGAAGTTTGAAAATATTATTAGAAGTAACTGCTTTAGTTAGAAGGTGATGATAGTAATATTTGCAGATGATAGCATAGTTGTTAGCAGCCTTATCTACATATGTAATGATGAAATTATTTTGAAGTGCTGCAACATGTGGTTTAAGGGTGGAAAAAGAAACTGAATTTTTGGCAATATTCAGTTTTAATAATTGTTGTTTCAAAAGAAAGATGACATGATGCTTCCAATCTACAAAATATTCAGTAGGTTTAGTATAGTTAATAGCAATTTTATAAATGAAGAAATCTAAATCATATGTGAATTGTTTAATGATGGACTGTATATTACACTGTGAAGGAATACGATATTTAGTGCCATGACGCTTCAAAGATCTTAAATGATTATTATTGACAATGCCTAAATTACCAGTTATAACATTTTCATGATGGGCATTAATATACGTATTTAGATGGGGATCATTGTATCTACATGTAAAAGTATCAGTGTGTTTGAAATTTTTAGAAAACTTATTATAATTGAAAATTTTACGACCTAAACTAATAGGATATTTAAAAGAGCTTTTTAGATTAACACTGTGAAGTGGGAATTTACATTGCTCGTTGTGAAATAACTGATTAAGTTTAATTTTATTAAAAACAGGATTGGTAAAGGTAACGATTAAATGTGAATTACTTTTATTTAATTTTTGTGGTTTTTTGTTAATATTGACATTAAGAGCAGTTAGCCTATAATGGAGTAAATCAAAAAATGTATCACTTATATATATATATATATTGAAATTTTATTAACCACATAAAATAGATAAAAATTTTAGTGTTATTACATTTTGGTAAGTGTAATTTAAAAATTAAATTTGATTATTTAGCTTTTCAGTTAAGTCAAAATATTTTATGCACTATAAACAGTACTGAAATTAATTTTTTAGCAATGTCTACATGGGGTATCCATTACCGGGAAATGGCTAATTAGGCTTCTCAGTAATGGAAACCCCTCTTAAAACCTTAAAAATAAATGAAATTTTATAGTATATAAAATTCAAAGTTTTCTATTACTACCAAAACAAAAAGCGTCAAATTTTGCAAGAAAATAAAGAATACATAAATTTATTGAAATGAAGCCAGCTCTTAACATGCTCATTAAGATTTTCACTGAAAAACAGTGGAACTTCGAAACATTATTTTCTGCTTCCTGATTGGTTTGATTAAGAGTGTCAACGATAATGCAAGATTATAAAATATGCAAGGGCGAGTTACGAAAAAAATAATAAAAGCTAAATTTTTATTGATTATTTTTTTATAAACCAAAAACATTGAAGGGTGTCCATTACTGGAAGGGGGTCCATTACTAGCGCATCTACCCTATATAATTTAAAATACATTGTTTGGAAATGAATTATAATTCAGGTTTTTAAATTTTGGCAACGGTAAGTTTAAAAAAAAAAGGTTATTTCAAAAATATGAATTAATTCCTTAGTCGGACAATGAAATTTTGTATGAAAATTTCGAAAAAAAGAATAGACAAATTTAAAAAAATGATTAGCCATTGCACTCGAAAATCTAGTCAAGTATATGCTTGGAAAAGATGGTTAAATTGCTTAATTTTTTATCCAAGAAAAATTTATATAACTGAACTATCTTAGCCGAATTCCACATCGAATAGCGATTTAAAATATTCCTTCGATTTAAAAACAGTTTTCTCCACCATGCTTATCATACATTTCTCTATAAAACTACAAATTTTCATGTTTTTATGTGCAACATTGTTAGCATTAGAAGCTGAGAAAGTGAAAAAGACGCGGTCAATTTAAAAATATCTGCAGAAGCAGCGTCAGCGACAATGTTAATAAATATACTCTTCATTTTCTAAAAAAGCGGCCAAAACCTCAGATACAGTCGTGGAGAACAAAAAAGTAAACACCCCCTATACTAGCTCCTTAACAAACTATCGTAGAAAAAAGTTACTGGTACAGAACGATTGGAACTAAAGTCTACTTTTAAATGGTGTATATAAAATTTGCTTAGGGGACCATCTACATATTAAAACGAAACCAAACATAATTTTTTTTCAATGGCAATACCCAATTTTAATAACATATTTCAAATCTTCGGTTCCAAACTATGCCTAGACACCAAATTTCAAGTCATTTGAATGATAAGTTTTTGAATTATAAACATTCAAAATTTAGCGCTTCTAATGTTTAATTACATTTTCATATTTTGATTAATATCTTCTGAAATTATACTCCTAATGTGCTAATTTTTTGTGTAGCAATAACACTAAAATACCCAAACATAAATACGTTGAATTTGCAATTTTTATAATTTTATGATATGAATTATAAAATTAATATCCGAAAAAATTATGAATTGCATCCTACAATTTCTTTGATGGATTTAGATTTATTAAGCCCTGCTTTATGGAAATTCAAAATTTTACATTTTTCTTCCAAATAGTTTTCCAATTATGCTTAAAAAGCGGCAAAATGATGGTTTAAGGGGCCGTCTATGATAGAAGTGACTAAATATTTTGAGATTTCTTATGCTATCCTGTAATCTTCAATGAGTGCTTGGGTGACGCTAAAGATGCCTTAATCAATCTCTCGGTCAACATTTGAGTATTGAACTTCAATTTGGATACAGCCCTTAAAATACGCTCGTTTTAAAATAATTAATTTCTCGGAAACTTATCGTACGAATTGCATAAAAATTTGTTTTTAGGCTAATTGCAGGGTCTGGAATTCATTTATGCTGTCAGAATTGCATGCTGCCATTGAAAAAAAAACAAAGAGATGGTTCGTTTTAATATGTAAATGGCCGCCTGAGCAAATTTTATATGCATCATTTAAAAGTACACTTTATTACCAATCGTGTGATACCAGTAACTTTCTTCTACTATAGTTTTTTGCAGAGTCAGTAAGGGGTATTTATACTTTTTTTTTCTCCACGACTGTACATCTGTTCGAATATGTTGTCCCTCCTTGCATTTCGTTCTGCTTAGCATCAGTGTAATTCACTAATAACGGTAAATAAATCTGATTTAGCGAAATGACGATTCTTAAATCTGCTTCTTTTTCTTAGCAAAACAGGCTGAAAGTGCGTTTCTATTTTCTTTTTAAAAACATGTTTTCCAGTTCCTGAACGGTCAAGTGTAAACAGCAAACCATCCTTCCGTACGAAAATTCTACAATGGAAATTTCCTTCCACATTGCGTGATATGTAAAATTCACGGAGGTTAATGGTAAATTTTGGTGAAGATACTTTCAAAAAATGTGAATTTTCTTGCACGCTTTGCAAGAACTCATCTATATCAAAAACGCACGCCACCTGAAACTTGACCTTCCATGACACTGAGTTCGCGCTTTTAATATTATTCATTAATGCAGTTAGTTACGAACACCTGCGACTGAATTTTTTCTCATTTTTCATTAAATATAACTGAGATGTTTAAGAACCTACACTATACGCTAATGTTAATCCTAAGATGACGTTGTTTTGCGTATTATAGCTAAGGAACAGGGCTTAATTTGCGCCAGAGCCCAGCTCCGGTACTTCTCTGCTTTTAGTAAATTTTTAAAGTATGTTCGTAATTCACCGGAGCTCATAAATACAGGACTCCGGAGTCCAGTGCATTAGCGCTTCCGAAAAACCGAAGCCTAAATTATCCTTTCCTCCCCCCCCCCCCCCCATCTCCAAGCTTTTGCGTTCTTTTTTATCAAAACACTTATATGTGGCGTAATATGTTATGTAGCACACGTAGGAGATGGAGATGAAACGGTCTCAATTTTTATATCAGTTTTTGGGCTTGGACTGGCTCAATCTCAATCTGTCTTACATTCAAAATTTTATTTATTCATGTATAGGGGAAAAAACTTTTCCTCCTTTAAAATAATGTATTATTTCAAATCATTTTAATGCTATTTTGATCAGAATGAAGGGAAAACAGAAATCGCGTTTTTCTATTCTAGTAATATTTGGAAATTTATGGCATTCATGGCGACGACGTGTTGAAAACGGTGCCACTCAAGTGACTGAAGAATGAATTTGCTTTCAGTTCGAGTTTCTTTTGTGACAGTAGGATAATTTTTAATTGGCTGGTTTATTTTATTTTTAATTTAGATGTCTAACCTGAAAAGAATATTTTCTGTTTTTAGCCAAAAAGCATCAGCTTGAGTTTTTGTTTGTTTGGGGTTTTTTGATGTCTTCTATTAAGTACGTATAAAAGTCACATTAGTGATTTTTCTATTTATTTTGTATCATGAATGCTGCCCATGCTAAGGCTCTGCTCTGCACATTTACGATGTCACTTTCATTTGTAAGTAGATATAATTGTCTGAGCGAAGCGAAGGCTAATACTCAGTGGCACATACAGCTACGATGGATATTAACGCCATGTCCTACTTAATAAAAAGCTAATAAAAACCTTTCGTCAAGCATAACTCAAAAAATATTTGTCGGATTTCGTTTCTGATTGCACCAGAAGGTACCTATGAGGGTCGCCTACTGAATGCACCTACTATGAAAAGTAAGTTCCAAACCGTTTAAAAATTATATAGAAAAAAACTGATAAAAAAGCACAATTTATCTGCATACGTCACAAAAATTTGGTGTGCGTCACTTTCACCGGTTGATGTTTTCGTTGACAACTGGTTTGAACGCATGGAGCAAATAAAAAAAATACGCACGCAGTAATATTGAAGTGCCATAAAACATATTTAAATTTAATCAAACAGGAAAATAAATCTGTTTGTTTTTCCATTTAAAAGAAAAAAAGCATAAAAACTTTGATTTGAGATTTTGCGATAATCACTCAATAGCATTTTGTAATCGCCAAAAGCATATTTTATATTTCGCGTGTGAAAATTGGAAACAATTATATGATGTGTAATAAAATATTTTGCTTTATAGCATCATTTCTTCTTATTTTCTTTCTTTTTTTTACGTGCTTTCTTTTAACTTACAATTATATTTGTCTGTGGCACTAAAATCTTGTGATTCATTTTTCACCCACTTCCTGTTGACATAGAGTTTTGAAATTTGGAATATATATGTATTCCTGAGGGCAATATATGAATTGGACATTGATTTTTTAAAAATTCGATCCCTAAGGGGGCAACGGGGGGGGGGGGGAATTACTTAATGGTTACGTTTGATTTTCTATAGAGAACTCAGCATTAGCTTCAACAATGAGTATTTGTTGAAAAATACTAATGACGGGGTTACCACAATATAGCCAAACTTTGACCAACGTGGCGAAATATCGCCTAATTTGGCGACAAAAAAGTTTATATATATGAAGCCAATTTGGAGATAGCTGGCTAACTTGGCAAAATTCCCATTTAAATCCAATTATCTTCCATAATTGAACTCACCGAATTAAATTTAAACTCCGTGCATTTAAGGTTTTTTTTCAAGATTTTCTAATATTTAGTGCATTTAAAAAACATATATACTTTCTAAATTTTTGTGAATTTTAATGAAAGCATGATTTTCAAAAAAACAATTTTCATTTATTTTAACTTCTCTTTAGTCTTTAAAAATGAAATTGGTACTTTTCCTGTGTAAGGGCCTTGGCGAGGTAGAGAAAATGGGTTTGGCGAGACAAGTAAGCTTTTTATGAGTATTTTCGTGCAACTTATTCCTTGTTTCATATACTCAAGCAATTTTTTAAAGATTTATGCAATTTATTTTGTGTTAACAAGACACTTACCTATTTTTATATACAAACAAAAGTAAATTCTATACAAAGAGCAATCATATTATATATATAAATAAAATGCTTATATTTATGGCATAGACGCCATAAGCGCACCGTGTTTCGCGTGATTTTTTTATGCCAATTTGGTGAAAACGTCGTTTTCGAATACCAGTTATAGCCCAGTCAAATTAGAGTTTGAAGTGGAAAATTCTGGTGTAATTGTTTTTAGTGTCTTACTTTATGTTTTCGGGGGTGCTGAACACGAATCTTAAGTTGTCCAACAAAATTTCTATCGGCAAATATGAAAAATCGTGAATAAACTACTAAAAGTCGCAGATTTTTCGAGTTTTTTGCTTATAACTTGCAAAGTAAGCTTTTTATGCAAAAGGTGACCCTATATTAAAATACAAACGAGAAAATTACCTACAATTCATGTTCTTATACTTTTTTTTGTACGATATACAGCTTCCATAGAGGCGTTGAACAAAAGGCGAAAACCAGTAATTTTGGAAAATCCCAAAACAGATATTCTTACCCTTTCCGTTCATAACACTAAAAGTAAGCATTTCACTGTAAACATTTGCAAACGTACTCACTTATTATTAGGTTATATATTTTTATGATGGGGCCGTTCAAATATTACGTAAGCACCTAAGGGGGGGAGGGAGTTAGCGATTTGCTTATTTTTGCTGACAAGGGGGGAGGGGGGGTTTGAATGATGCTTACGTAAGACATTTTCAGAATCTCTAACTTGTAAAAAAAAAAAAAAAAATTATAAAATTTCAAATTGAAAGAAAGAAATAGCAAAAGAATATTAAACTTGAAGTTCTGATGTCAGCTATTTTGAACGCACAAGGAAAACATAAACGATCTCTTTTATCTAGAGGTGACTGTTCATGTTTGATGCATGAGGGCTTATTGTCTCTGAGAACTTACTACTATTTCCAATTGTGAGAATAGAATAGAATAGAATTGAATGGACCGATGCGATATGATGTATTGTGACAATATGTTTTTTCCGGGAAAGCTTCCAAAACTTAAGTAAAATTCTATCTTTTTTGTTTCCAACCTCCTCTGTCAAGTGGATGAACCCCATAACCATAGTGACCGACTGCTCTACTGTATGGTGTCTCGTGAGTTTTGAAAACCTCTCAGTACATATCTGCACGGGCCGGGCTCGGGCCTATTTTCATTCACGGCACTCGGGGCGGGCCCGGGCCATACATTTTTCTGAAGGCTCGGGACGGGCCGGGCGTAGTTACTACTCTTTACGGGACGGGACGGGTTCGGGCCTTACTTTTTTCCTCGGGGATCGGGCCGGGCCCATTTTTTTCTGTACAGAGCCGGGACTGGTTTCATTCCAAGTCTTCAAGGCCCAAAATTTTAAGTCCTAGTTTTGACGCAGCCCGTAGGAAAATCATTGTCTCGGCGTAGCCTGATCCGTTCAAAGGTCAGTAAAATTAGGTCAGGCTAAAAAAATTTTGAAAAAAATGTACACATTTTTAAATCGCTATTATTCTACTATTGAACATTCAAATTTATTCTTTTTAAAGAATAGTAGATTTCTACGCTTATTAAAATATAGCTAAATGAAAATATAAGAAAACGTGTGAGAAGGAACCTGTCTATGACGAAATCCTGTTATAAACAGAAAAACGTGTTGATCCATACAAAATTAATATACTAATACGTAAGAATAGGATATATAATACATTTAAAACTTGCTAAGAAGGGCACTTGTCTATAACGGATTTTTTTCTTTTTTTATGCAATTCCGTTTTAGAAGATTTTATTGTATAGCATTTTTCAGATTTTTAGCACTTCAATACATGGAATATGGATTAACGATATTAATGATAACGGATTCATTTACATACAAGAAATAGAGATTGATTAAAAAAAATAAATGTCGCAGCCTGCGCCACTTATATAAAAATGAAGATTATAAACATAAAAAAATATTTAAGACATATTTTTGGCCAGAATTCCCCGTACGAGACAAATCTTTCACCAAATCGACATAAAAATCAATGTTTTGTAGAAATTCAATCGGGCCGGGCCGAGATTTTAACTTTTTTTCCGGGTCGGGCCGGGCTCGGGCCGAACTTTTAACTTTTTTATCGGGCCGGGCCAATAATTTTTTTCTACGGGCCGGGCCGAATTTTTTTCTCTATGAGTCGGGCCGTTCCCGGGCCTGGAAATTTCGGCCTGTGCAGACCTCTACCTCTCAGTACTGCAGTGTAGTGGTGTTTAAAATAAATAAAATCAGAAATATGTCTTCATTTCGAAAAATCTTGTATAAAAAACTTTTTGAAAGTTTCAAAAAGTCTGCATCAGATAAACCTTTGAAGGATATCCAATGTAAAACTAATGATGTGTGGCGGCAGTACAAAAAGTCTTCTAAAACTGACAAAGAGTTAGAGGTATTGGTGCTAAAAAGAATTGAGGACGAACTGCGTAAGGCAACCAAAAAGAAATCAGTCTTTCTTGATTATTTTATAAAGGTAATTATAATCAATTTATTCTTAAAATTTTAAATATATTTTATCATAACTTTAAGTTTACATAATTACTTGTAAAAATTGGAAAACGATAGATAAGATAAAATGACCGTGTAGCCTTGGCAAAACATGGTCAGTATGGGAATAAATAAAGACCAAAAAAACGTCAAAAAACGAGTTATTACTTTTTAAATATGGCGTAGCCAAGCTAAGCCTTATTTTTTATTTTCAAATAACTCAAAAATTAATGCATCCATGGGGAGAAAAAAATTAAAAAATATGTTAGTTTTGTAGAAGATAATCTTCTAACTGTTTTTAAATTTTGAACCTTACTAAAAATGAAATGTAACCCAATTGAATTGAAACCAATGTATCTCAGATTCAAAAACAGATAAATAAGGTTTCCAGTGATCTCAAAAAAGGAAAAACAATCCTTAAAAAGGAAACGACAAAATGCTGAATACCAAAGAAAACATCGAACCACCAAACGAACAAAGCTTGGAGAAATCTGCCATGATAATCCAGACATTTAAAAAAAATAGCTTTGAGGGAATCAAGTAAGAAGACCAAGTTTAAACAACCATTATTACTTAAAGCAATAGCAGACATAGCTATTATTGGAAGCGCTGCAGATGCAAAAAGAAGAAACAAGTCCAAAGTGTCAAAACTCTCGATGACTTGACTGCAAAACTGAAAAAGGTTGGTTTTGCAATAAGCAGGAGTAGAACATATCTTCGTTTGCTTCCAAAAAATTCCTCAACCATCGAGTGTCAAAGACATGTCACCACAGTGCCGATAAAACTTTCTTGGATTCTGGCTGATTATCACCGATCTCACATTGATACCAATTGAGACCAATTTGCAGTAATATCCATCCATTATTTAGAAACTTTAGCTTCAATTTTTAGACCCATGCAAGTGTTTCTTCTTTCACATGATGACAAAGCGCGTGTACCTTTGGGAATTACAGCAGCCAATAAACAGGCTATGATACTGATGCATATGGAGTATCACGTATCCTTAAGCGATCACGACTGGGTCATCGCTGAACGCCGCAAACTTATCCCATGTGTTTACGCTGGTATTGAGATTGCTCCTGGCATGGCAGGTCAAAGTAAAGCCATACATAGGTTATTCTGGTCCAACGTTAATAGCTATAACAAGTGGGAAACACAGTTCTTCCACAGCAAATACTCATGCTCAGGATTTTGAAACTCTATTAATACTCAATGATTTTGAAAAATTAGTGAAAACAGAAGAGGGTTTCATCAAACCTGTAATCATAGTAACGGTTGATGGAGATTCAGACAAGAATCCCCGCTACCAGAAAGTTATATCGTTTGCTATTAACCATTTCAAAAAGCATGATTTGGATGGAATTTTCATAGTGTGGAATGCTCCTGGAATAAGTGCATATAATTGAGTAGAAAGGCGAATGACACCACTCAGTCGAGAACTGTCTTGTCTTATACACCCTCATAACCATTATGGTTCCCATCTCGATGAGAACGGTCGCACTACTGATGAAGTAATGGAGCAAAATAACTTAGCATATGCTGGTAAAACTCTCGCAGATATCTGGAACTCATTAAACATTGACAGTTATCCCGTTACTGCCACATATGTTGATTCAGGCGAACCAGAGTCTCTTGGTTATGACTTGGATTGGTATTCGAAGCTCGTACAAGAAAGTCAATACTTGCTGCAAATTGTAAAATGCGAAAAAAAGAATTGTTGCTCTCCTGCACGTAGTGGATTATTTCGTATATTAAAAGGACGATTCATTCCTCCTCCAATTAAAATGATACAATCGTCAAATGACATCATTGCAAGTGAAGAGGGGGAATTTATAGATTTAAGTCTCCGTCTGGCCTTAAATCTGAATAGTACAGAAAAGGGATTTTTAAAGATGCTGTATGATTATTTTTGCTCTTCCATAAAGTTCACGTATTATCCGCAAGAACTTGTGGAAGTTGTGGCCAATATCATGCATCTCAGAAGTCAGCAAACAGACACAAAAAAATTCAACAGAGTGAAAAAAGCGAGAAGGACTGCCTTATACGACTATTGAGAATTGCTGCTCGTCGAGCAAATGAACTTATGCGCTTCGTAAAATTCGTGGAAGATATGGAAGATGTTGAGTGGATCAATGAAGATGAAGTTGATAAAGATTGCATCCGAATAGTAAAGCGATGAAGATAATGAAGTAAAACTGGAAACCAATATCATAACAGATATAGAAAAATGGCTCGAGCAGCCGTGGTCAGCATCGGAATAGATATTGTCATGTTCAAATTTAAATTTTTCAAATGGCTAAGTTCTTCTAAAATTGTGATCTAAAAAATTTTCTTAAATAGAATTGTAAAGAAATAAAACAAGCGTTTATTATTATTTAGTAGTTATATTAGTCGAGTAGAGTTTTATAATTTGTATTGTGTCCTAATTTTTTTTAAGTAGGGGGGGGGGGGGGGGGTTCCAATTTTCTTACGTAATTATTAAGGGGGGGTTCGCGATTTGCTTATTTTTGCTGACAAGGGGGGAGGGGGGGGTCAAAAATAGTCAAAAACATGCTTACGTAATATTTGAACAGCCCCGATGTAGGTATACAGTGTGACCTCAGAGATCCGACAACTTAAAAATTCCGGCATCAAAGTCATCTTTCTCCTCTCCTTTTTTCACTTCCAACTTACGGCAAAAGTAAAAACAGCAATTATTTTCGAATTAAAAACTGAGATAAAAAACAATGCATTAGCTGACAGCGATATCGCTGACGCGGTGCCAAATAGAGCCCTCGATAACACTGGTAGCAGCTCAGAGGAACGAGGTAAGGACCTGGCAGAAGATAAGGTCTCACCAAAAAAATGCATACATTTGACCGGAAAATGAACATCATCTTCAAAGAAACAAGACTGTATTTCCGAAATTGATACAATTCTCTACAATTTATGTGCAAGTAATTTTTTTGGACCTCGAATAGTTATGAGAAAAACAATGATGAATGCACGAAGTATTCAGCTGCCTCTTTATTGAAAACATACTAAATGCATCATTAGACTTCTGTAGACATATTTGAAACGTAAACATTAAGTTTTATAGATACAACAAAAAGATAAAAAGTGATTAATGATCGGTTAGTGTTTAATGTTATACAGTATAATAAAATAGGTAAGTAAGTATTTTTTTTTTTTTTTACAGCACTTATTATTAAATGATTATTGACTTCAAATGACACTCATTAGTCAAACCGATCCCTCTTGGCCAAAGGTTTCATGATTGCAGGCATGTCTTCCAATTCTTCTACACCTAAAAAAATAAATAATTAAATATAATATTTATTTAAGCACCTGGGCTCGAAAGAGCCGTTTTCGTCCCGAGGGAGAAGATTGCTGCTCTACCCGTAGGCGAAGGCGAAGGCTGCAAACACCCAAGGGTCGAAGCTTAGGCTTCTGAGCAGCTCTGGTGCATGTAGTATTTTTAAAAACGGTGGAACTAATTGTAATTAATTAAGTAAAGATTCAAAAACATTTTATCATAACATGATTTTTACGTCTTTCTTTTGTTACCCCTCTTTTACAACTCAAGTCATGAATAGGTTACTTTTGGACCTCAATTTAGAAAACATAGCCTATTATTTTACGAACCACCGTTTAAAAAAATAATTTATGATTTAGTTCTAGTTGTTTGAAAATTGAGTAGTTATACCACTGTATTAAGAGAAATATTTTGATCACAAAATTAAAAAAGTTAGTGAAAAAGTAATGGTGAAATAGAATTATTTATACATATTTACCTTCAAGTACTTCAGGGAATTCCGGATCATCCTCGTCTTCCTCGATTTCGGTAAGAGGCATGTTATTGCAACTGCTTTTGCAGTTTATGCACATATTGGAGCACTTGAGACCTGTTTTTTGCATCCACAGTTTTTCTGGCAGGTCTTCTTGCATTTGCAAGAAATGAGTTTCAAAACGGCTTAAGGTGCTGGTGGCTGTAGTGTGGTTACTCGCTCCAGACCATTTTTCATTTTCTTCCAACCCCGTTGCTCAGGATCTTTTTTATTCCCAAACCATTGCTGAACTTGAAAATATACCCTAAAGGAATGTTGCTGAGCTGCAGACTCAGTAGGAGGTAAGGCCGCCAAATGGACTGATGTCTTGTAAGCAGACGTAAGGTAATATAAATACTTCAATTTGTTTAATGACGTGGCTTCCTTCTCATCAAATTTATACAATGAGACCAAAAAACGATTGCCAGCATTAGTAACTGCATCAGCATCTGCCATAGGATCTTTAAAAACCTCAATGGTATTAGTTAATGCAAAGTTTTCCTTGAGAGCGAAGAAACCTCATCTTTCCTACTTTGAACAAGGCTGAAGTAGTATCACAGCCTCCCATGGCATACAAAAATAATATGTTGTTAGCAATCGATTGATCAAGTTTGTAGTTAGAAGAAAAAATGAGTGGTGAAACTGTCCCTTTGCCTAGCTTTAGAAAGTATACATTTGAATGTACACCCCTACAGCGACAAATCATGATAACTAGCAAATCGACGCCTTCACCCACAATAACTACAGGGTTATGTTGTTGTGCAATGTCCCTTGCTGTGGTGACAATAAGTGTATCCGCATTTTCTCGTGCCTGTTTTGTGTGAATGTCGGCTACTCCAAATTTGTAATTGATTTTTGAAAATTACAGATTTTGGAAAAAAATATCAAAAGTACTTACGATTTTCTTGATAGTGACATTCATTCGTTATTTAATACATACCCAAATGATATTGACGTGAGAAAAAGAAAAAATTGAATGTTTAAAAAACTTACTTTAATTGATATTTTATATGTTAAAAAAATCTGATAAGTAGTGCTGCCATTTCTTCTCATGTAATTTCTCAAGCATCAATGTCAAGTAACTGTCTTCTTTTTTGGATTTTATACAAGTGACGAATGTCGATTTCGGAAATACAATCTTGTTTCTTTGAAGATGACGTTAATTTTTCAGTCAAATTTATGCATTTTTTCGGTGATAACGTATCTTCTGATAGGTCCTCTTCCTCGTTCCTCTGAGCTACTACCAGTATTATCGAGGATTCTATTTAGCACAGCGTAAGCGATCTCGCTGTCCGTTAATCCATCGTTTTTACCTCGGTTTTTAATTCGAAAATAACTACTATTTTTGCTTTTCCTGTAAGTTGGAAGTGAAAGAAAAGGTGGGGTGTGTGTGGGGGGGGGGGGGGGATTTTTAAGACGGATTTTCATAAAACTTCAGATTCAGTTAGTCCTTGATATAATTTGGTACTGATTACTTTTTGGTGTAAATCGTCAGACAGGTGGCGCTGCTATGCTGCATTATTCACGATTATCATAATATCTCTATCTCAAGATCTAATGCACGAATTTTCATCAAACTTCAGATTCAGTTAGTCCCAGATATAAATTGATGCTGCTTAGTTTTTATTGTAAACCGCCCAACAGGTGGCACTCCTATGCAGAATTTTTTATGATTTCCGCAATAGCTCTTTCTCAAAAACTAATGCACGGATTTTCATCAAACTTCAAATTCAGTTAGACGTTGACATAAGTTGTTGTTGATTAGGTTTTGGAGTAAATCGCCTAACAGGTAGCGTTGTTATGATTTTTCAGGATTTACACGATTTATTGATTGTCATATCTCAAGAACTAATGCACGGAATTTCATATCTTTAGAATCTTCATGATGAGCAGACTGCCACTTAATTTTGGTACTGTGATAGCGAATTTTGCAGTTTATATGTATGAAATAGAAGAAAGTTTTGGGATTGCCAAATCCGACTAGTTTTAAATGTAATAAATATTAATTGTATACTATTACTAGGCATTGCTTTAAAGAAGAATATCGTCAAAAGTTGATATTTAGGCTTTAAATGGCGTTTGCGTATGAAATATACATCGCTGTTTTTTTTTTCAGCTCCGCTTTTAAAACAGACCTTAACATTGATATGATATTTGTAATCATATCGAGTTCAATTTTACTGATTTTATTAGTACTATTATTTTTAACATTTTCCAACAAAGTTGAAAAGTGTTTATGCATTCGGTTTGTCTGTCCTTTTGTCCACGCTCTAACTCCTGTAAATATACTCGGACTTTCATGCAATCGATAAAGGTTATTTAGGGTCACCAAAGCATGTTTGCTATTGGATATGAAGTACGTAGGATTAATAGTTCATTTACAGAGGAACTCAAAAGAATTCCATTACATTACGGTATATGGGGAAAAATCCTTTGCTGAGTATTTTAATGACATTCACATTACGCTATTTGAAACTGATATAAATCACTGAATTTCACTACGATCACGTTAGAACAGTTTCATAGCACTCTTTCATAACATTTTTTTATTCATTTATAGGGACACACAAGAGAAGTCGGTTACAGTACTGTCTTTGAGTAATAATTGTTGGAGTGTACGTTTTAAAATTTGGTATGCGCTTTTAATTGTAATTAATTTTTTGCATGTTACTCGTTATATATAAATTCTATACCTCATACACAGGGCTGCGCAAAAGTATTCACGTACCATTCATTCTCTTTATTAGAGGAAATTGCTGAAGGGGAATTTTCAACTGAAGTATATGTATTTCTTAAGTGAACTAAATTTTGGCATGCATATGCAGTTAATAGATACAAATCTGTATATCATACACAGGCTGCTGAAAAAATTCGGATAATTTTCCGATTGTAGACGGGAACAGCTGAAATTGGGTTTTGAAATATGTTACGTTTCCATATGGTTGAATTAGACGTAATATTTTTATTTTTTAAACGGTGCTGTTTTGTTATATTATTCTGAATGTGTTACAAAGTTTTTCATAATCTATGCTTGACGCATGATTTTTTTCTTTCTTGTTTTAGTCTTCACTTGCTCTCAATCACATACGTGTCATTCAACATTATTACTTTCTTCTATTTTCAATAGAGAAAAGTATTATAATAGAATTTTTTTCGACGGATTTACACATTTTAGGGGTCAGAGATCCCAAAAACATGTTTATACAAATTGTCTGTCTGTCCGTCCGTGTGTCGCCATTTACCATCGAAAAGTGTATCAAGTTATGCATAGAATTGAACCAAATTTTTTATGCATGTTTTAAGCTATGGCCAGTAGATCCTCCCTGAATTTGAAAAAATTCCGCCTGAATGGGGATAATAGCGATGTCTGTGCCATTTTCATTATTGTACAATCGAAAAGTGTATGAAGTAATGCATAGAATTGAACCTTTTTTTTTTTTTTTTTTTTTTTGTATGTTTTAGGCTGTGGCCGGCAGGTTCTCCATGAATTTGAAAAAAATCTGGCGGAAGGGGGCGCTGTAACAGCGATTTTTGTGCCATTTTCATTATCGTACCATCAAAAAATATATGAAGTTATGAACAGAATTGAACCAAATTTTTTGTGTATGTTTTTGGCTGTCGCCAGCAGGCCCTCCTTGAATTTGGAATTATTCCGCACGAAAGGGGCGCTGTGATGGCGATTTAAGTATCATTTTCTCCATTTTTCGTAGTTCTGTTGTTCATCGGCGGCTCCTGCAGCGACGGGAACTCGAGTCGTACTAAGCCGGCTATTCACAGACAGCTAATGTAAACTTAATAACGAAAAACTATTGATTTTAATAAATATCATGATCGAGATAACTCGTTTTTACTCCGATTAATTGACTAAAGCAGAAATTTAAGATGAAAATCAAAGTTGGTATAGTGTTGAACTAATAATATTGCAGTATTAACATCTGTAACTACTTTTTGAAATATTAAGATGTATGAGATAGAAGAAAGTTTTGGGATTGGCACATCCAACTAGTTTTTAAATATTTATATACTTAAATATCTAAATTCGTATGTAATATATTTTGCTTTATTTTTTTCCCACATCAATAAATGGGCACACTTTCCAGGATGTATCTACATATTTTTTTTTTTTTTTTTTTTTTTTTTTTTCGATATCAACAGTGAAAAAGTTGAAACTAGATCGTGCTTTTTTCCTCTTTTTTAGACATAACCAATCACTTTAAACAGCCATATTAGAATTCACATACTTCCTTTTACATCAGGAGTCGTCAAATATTAACCCCTGCCTCCCCTAACCCACTTTCTTCTGCTGGCCTCCTCGAAGTATGTGCAGTGCATCATTACAAATACTGCACTCACGTAAAAGAAAAAAATAGGTCAAAAATTTAACTCCAATTTCCCATGCAATTTTTTCGAAAAAAAATTACATTTTTTTTTGTAAAATATATAAACATGACGATTTTTAGAAAACTAAATTAATACATTACAGTATTAAGCTTTATATGTTGCTTGATTAGCATAAAAAAAAATTATATTTCTATATATTCTAATATAGTGAAGCTAGGGGATGAATGGGACAAGGGATGGATGGGACATTCTCAATATTTCAGGCAATAAACTTTTATTTTAAATTGCTTCCTATCCCCATGTAAGGCTCTACCACAGTGTGCTTCAGAACTAAAAGTAGGACCACATTGCTGATTTCATTTTCCTTCAAAGTTGCATTTTCTGAAATCTCTGCTTAAAAGTAAGTTTTTTTTTACATTTGAAGATGTGAAATATCTTATATACAATATAAAAAATTAAGCTATGTTGTAGTTATTGCCGAAACGTCAGTGAAGGCTTACTGTGGAGACACGAAATGTTTTGGTTTCCGTTTGTCTGTCTGTCTGTCTGTCTGTCTGTCTGTCCGTCTGTTCCGCGATAACTGCCGTAAAAAGCATCCGATTAGCTTAAAATTAAGTATGCATGTTGGTAAAATCCCCGGATTTAGCTGTATAGTTTTTGGTTAAATTTGGTTCATGCGTTCGGAATATATAGAACATTTTATTTTGCGACTTAATGCTTTCCTATAGCAATTCAGACGATTTTTCCATTTTTATTTGTTGAAAGGAAATGGCTCATATGATTGAAGGATTTAAATAGTAAATTATGGATGATGTAATTTCTAATTAGAACCATACATTATTCATATTAGTTTGAAATTTTGTGTATACATTTGTCAGAGTTTTTAAATTCGGTGTTTAACTTATGGAGGTATTTTATATATGTGTTCCAATAATATATCTTTTTATAAATTTACTTTTTTTCAAAGCACATATTTCATTGTTTTATTTTCTTTTAACTGTTGCCTAGCGACGGAACTACACCTAAAAATATCGTAAATGTGAAAGTATTTGTAATTGTTTGAAGTCAATCAAAGTCAAAAGGGACGAATTAATGCCTTTGTGACTTTACATATAGATGAAATTTACCCCAGAAATAAAGAAAGACTATGTTCTGCTTATTTTGTGCAAATATTTTTTCTTTTAAATTAAGAAGTTCATTATTTTCATAAGGAATAAATTGACATTTTGCTATAAATTTAACAATCTTTTTTTTTTTTTTTTTTTTTTTTTTTTTTTTTTACCGTTGCCAAGAAAATCCTATCCCAGAATAATAATTTATCCTAAACAGTTAATTTTGATTTGAAAGATTTTCATGTGCAAGAGGAAAATGAAATAAAAAATAGACATGAATACGTCTTCATATTGGAAATAAAACTAAAATACGAAAAGAAGGTGAATTTGATCTCATATATCAAAAATAAAACTAATATGCTTTGAGGTTGACATAAAAAGGGCTTGTGTTATGATATTAATTCTTATTATTAAAAGAAATGTTACTAATATCTCATGGTTTATCGTCTGCACACAGCTAACAGAAATGTTAATTTTTAATCGAAAATTTCAATGAGAAAAAAAAAAAAACTTTTGAAAATCAAATATATAGTAAATGTCAAAATTTTACACCGCAAAATTATCGCTGTCGAAAATGACGTCATTGTATTGGGAAATAAATATTCTCATTCTTAAAAACCAAGCATTAACTAGATTACCTAAAAAAAATATTTTATGACGAGTGTTACTTCTTAATGCCGTCTCATTTCAGAAAATATGAATGAAAATTATTTTATTTTTAAAAGGAAATTATATTTTCATTCATAAAACCTAAACTTTTAATATAATTGCGTCAATGTGAATCATTTTCTGTCCACCAGTATTGAAAATTAAGGCTCGGAAGTATAAAAAGAAATTTAAGATTTGCGATAACCATTAGTGCAATAAATAAAAAGTTACATATGTAAATTAATGAAACCACGGGGAGTTCAGGAGGCGGAGCCCCCCCCCCTGAAGAAATCTGTTTTATTATTTAAAAAAATATCAGAATTAGTAGCTCATGAAAACTATTTCAAAATATCCTTCCATAACAACGTTTTTAATTTAATGCTTCTAATGTCTGAAAACTTCGTATTTTTTATTCTTATAAATAATTACATAATTTGAAAACTTTAAATTGCGGTTTGCATGAAATTGAATATTACCAAAGTGTGTCTAAAAACAGTGACTTGCAGAGCTGACGTTGAGGCTTCTGATCTGCAGATTTACTAGTTTATTTTAAGGTTCAATATCGATAATTAAAATGAATGAATAGTGACTATTGTGACAAAATAATTGCCGAAACGTCAGTGAAGGCTTATACTGTGGAGACACGAAAAGTTTTGGTTTCTGTTAGTCTGTCTGTCTGTTCCGCGATAACTGCCGCAAAAAGCATCCGATCGGCTTGAAATTCACTGGAAATGTTGATAAGGTACCCGGACTTAGCTGTATAGTTTTTGGTTAAATTTGGTTCATTCGTTCGGGAAATATGGAACATTTTATTTTGCTCTATAATGCTTTTCAATGGCAAGTCAGACGATTTTCAGATTTTCATTTGTTGAAAGAAATGGCTCATATGAAAAATGGATTTAAATGGTAAATTTTTGATGCTGAAATTTTTAAATAACATTAAATTATTCCAATAAATTATGTCAATATATTTGCGAGATTTTTTTAATTAGGTTTATAATATTGGGGGGAATTTTATGCATGTTTTCCAATAATATAAAGGATTTTGTTTTATCAAATTGACATAATGCATATTTCATTTTTTCCTTTTCTTTCTCTGTTGCCTAGCAACGAATTTGGTCCTAATAATATTAGTATAATTGCGAGTATAATGCTTGAGTAAAGCCAACGTCAAAACAGATGAATTAATGCATTTGTATCTTTGCATATAGAAGGATTTTAGCCCAGAAATAATAATAGGCAATATTTCATTTATTTTATTGAAATATTTTGCTTAAAAATACAAAAGTTCATTATTTTCATCGAGAATAACGTAACATTTTCCCATAACATTTACCAATATTTCTTTAATTGTTGCCAAGAAAATCAAAACCCGGAATAATATTTTCTTTTAAACAATTTTCAATTGAAATGTTTTGACGTGAAACAGGAAAATGAAAAATAAAATTAAGTTTAGAAAAATTAATATGGCGGCATATTAAAAATAAAAAGAAAACTCTCGAGTATTTCTTAATATAACAAGATGAAAAGTTTTGAGTAAGTACGCATAGCAGGTGAATTAGACGTCATTTATCGAAAACAAAGATGCTGGAATAAAAAGATCTTGGGTAAAATAAAATTAACTATTATTCACGGAGGAAAGAGATAGATGGAGATGCAGTATGCCGTAAAAACAGTTTGCAATACGATGTGCGTTATCGCTCAGATTTAAATGCCCTCATTCGGCCCAAACAAAACAAGCACGTGGAACAGGGACCAAATTCTTTGACTTCATCCGTTTAAGCACGTCGTTGTGTTGTGCCGAATGTAGCGGATTTTAGGGTTACATTTTTGGCGTCACTTCAAGATTTATTGTCTGTGTACGGTTAACATGAATATTTTATTTTAAATTTAAATTTTATTAATTTATAAAAAAAACTTATGCTTATCCTTATAAATCACAGCGTAAAAAAATCTAAGATATACTATAACCATCCGCACAATCAATAAAAAATTACGAATGTAAATTTAAATAGACTACGGGGGGTTCAGGGGGGGAAAGCCCCGCTGAAGAAATGCAATTTTTTATTTAAAAAGTTACCAGAATAAGTAGCTCATCAGAATTTCAGAACATCAATGTACAACCACTTGTTTAACACTTTTAATTTCTGAAACTTTACGAAGTATCTTGTATGCTCATAAATATTTATGTAATTTGAAAACTTTAAAAAGCGATTTGTAGGAAGTTGAATATTATGCAATGAGTGTTAAAAAACAATGACTTGCAAAGATGACGTTGAGGCTCCTGATCTGCAGATTTACTAGTAATAAGTTATTGTCTAAAGTAAAATCCCTGTTTACACCGCATATAAGGTCACCCCACTTAAGGTCATGTTTTTCAGGACCGCATGTGTGACCATATATCCGATGCTGACTGTAGTACATATATTTGCCGAAACGTCAGTGAAGGCTTACTGTGGAGACACGAAAAGTTTTGGTTTCCGTTAGTCTGTCTGTCTGTTCCGCGATAACTGCCGCAAAAAGCATCCGATCGGCTTGAAATTCCCTGGGCATGTTGATGAGCTCCCCGGATTTAGCTGTATAGTTTTGTGTTAAATTTGGTTCATTCGTTCGGAATATACAGAACATTTTATTTTGTGATATAATGCTTTTCTATGGGAAGTCAGACGATTTTCAAATTTTCATTTGTTGAAAGAAATCGCTCATATGAATAATAGATTTAAATGGTAAATTTTGGATGCTGAAATTTTTAAATAAGAGTATTAAATTATTCTTATTAGTTTGCAATTTTGTCAAAACATTTGTCAGAGCTTTTAAATTAAGTGTATAACTTATGATAGAATTTTATACATGTGTTCGAATAATATAAAACATTTTATTTTATGAATTTACTTATATTTCATTTTTTCTTTTAACCGTTGCGTAGCAACAGCATCTCATCTAAAAATATCATAAATGTGAAAGTATGTATGGTTTTTTGAAGTCAAATCAAAGCAAAAGGAATGAATTAATGAATGCCTTTGTATAGATATTTGCATATAGATTTATTTAAACGCAGAAATGAAAATAGTATTTATATACTATATAGAATAATATTTTCATTTATTTATTCAACTATTTGATTATAAATGAAAAAGTTCGTTATTTTCATACAGAATAAACTGACATTATTCTGTTAAATTTTATAAACTTTATTGTTGCCAAAAAAAAAAAAAAATGAATAACAATTTCTCCCAAAGAGTTAATTTTAATTTGTAAGATTTTCACGTGCAAAAGAAAAATGGAATAAGCAAATAAAAAATAAAAAAAAGGATATATAGGACAGGAATGAATACATATAAACATTTCACACCAAATACCACCTAAAATAGTTTTTGTAGCAGTATTTTCCCAGCACTACGAAGAAAGATTCCTCGATGTACACGATTTTACTTGGCCTTCCTTTTCTCATTCTTTGCGATTTCATTTTCGCAATTGCGTGCATTAATTGGCACAAAATTTTACATTTTTATGACTGAGATATATGTAAGGCCATACAAATAAGAAATTCCGTATTGTCTCCTATAAAATGTGATAAAGTGTTGGTTAATCATATATGTTTTTATTAAGAGGAGCAGAGCTGCCAAGCCTCCGGCGTTCTGGATACCAGTATTTTAATACAGAAAATGTTACTTTATTTAATTGAAACATTTGCGCGATTTAAAAGAACATTTTCTCTAAGATAATAGTGATGTGCAAAAAGCTTGAGACTCGGCATGTCTGGTGGGGTGAAATGTTTTACTTAATGCATTTATCTCTATTTTAATGCTACGTGAACAACGTCCGTGTAACAGCTTGTAGAGTGTAAAATAAATTAAATTATTAAAATAATGCTTATTTTATTACGAAAAATGAAACAGAAAGTCCGGCTAAGGGAAATGAAATGTTAGTTAACCTTTCGTAATTTGACCTGAACATAGGTTTGCGTCAAATTTCAACGGTATTTGTAACATCACGATTTTAAATTAAATGTAGATACTATTAAAAGAAAATCACAAAAAATACTTAAAGGCGCCAAATCATGTTTATCTATTTAACGATGATGAATTATTAACTGTTAGGTTTAGAAGCCCCCCTACTTTAGGGTGATTTTAATAAGTTAATGCTATCGAGTACATTTTTTAATATTTAGATTAGATCTTAGATATAAATATTGCAGAATGGTAATCAAAATTATTTTTTTATAAACAAAATTTATAAAGGTATTAGATTTCTAAATTAGATGTTTCAGTTTACATTTCCAAAAGTTCTTTATCCATTAGATACAGGTATTTGTGGTTAGCAGGCAAGTAAATACTGCTGTATGGATATTAGGATAACGTAAAATGCTTGACCGAATTATTGCTTATCCTTATAAATCGCAGTGTAAAAAGAAATCTAAGATATAGGGTAATCATTAACTCAATCAGTAGAAAATTACAAATGCAAAATAAATTACACAACGGGGGGTTCAAGGGGGCGCCCCCTGAAGAAATTTGCTTTATTATATAAAAATTACTAGAATAAGTAGCTCGTGAGAATTTCAGAATATCCTTACATAACAACGTGTTTAATTTAACGCTTTTAATGTCTGAAACCATCGAAATATTTTTTTCCTTTTATAAATGTTTGTGTAATTTAAATAGTTTAAATTTTGTTTTTGTAGAAAGATTAATATTACGCAAAGTTTGATAAAAACAATGAGTTGCAGAGATGACGTTGAGGCTCTTGATCTGCAGATTTACTAGTTGCCGAAACGTCAGTGAAGGCTTACTGTGGAGACGCGAAAAGTTTTGGTTTCTGTTAGTCTGTCTGTCTGTCCCGCGATAACTGCCGCAAAAAGCATCCGATCGGCTTGAAATTCACTGGGCATGTTGATGAGGTACTCGGACTTAGCTGTATAGTTTTTGGTTAAATTTGGTTCTTTCGTTCGGGAAATATGGAACATTTTATTTTGCTCTATAATGCTTTTCAATGACAAGTCAGGCGATTTTCAGATTTTCATTTGTTGAAAGAAATGGCTCATATGAAAAATGGATTTAAATGGTAAATTTTTGACGCTGAAATTTTTAAATAACATTATTAAATTATTCCAATAAATTATGTCAATATATTTGCGAGATTTTTTTAATTAGGTTTATAATATTGGGGGGAATTTTATGCATGTTTTGCAATAATATAAAGGATTTTGTTTTATCAATTTGACATAATGCATATTTCATTTTTTTTCCTTTTCTTTCTCTGTTGCCTAGCAACATATTTGGTCCTAATAATATTAGTATAATTACGTGTATAATGCTTGAGTAAAGCCAACGTCAAAACAGATGAATTAATGCATTTGTATCTTTGCATATAGAAGGATTTTAGACCAGAAATAAAAAAAGGCAATATTTCTTTTATGTTATTTATTTTATTGAAATATTTTGCATAAAAATACAAAAGTTCATTATTTTCATAGAGAATAACGTAACATTTTCCCATAACATTTACTAATATTTCTTTAATAGTTGCCAAGAAAATCAAAACCCGGAATAATATATTCTTTTAAACAATTTTCAATTGAAATGTTTTGTCGTGAAACAGGAAAATGAAAAATAAAATTAAGAATAGAAAAATTAATATGGCGGCATATTGGAAATAAAAAGAAAACTCTCGAGTATTTCTTAATATAACAAGATGAAAAGTTTTGAGTAAGTACGCATAGTAGGTGAATTAGACGTCATTTATCGAAAACAAAGATGCTGGAATAAAAAGATCTTGGGTAAAATAAAACTAGTAAATCTGCAGATCAGGAGCCTCAACGTCAGCTCTACAATTCATTGTGTTTAGCATCCTTTGAGTCATATTAATCGTTCTACAAAAAACGAAATTTAAAGTTTTGAAATTACATAAACATTTATAAAACGAAAAAATATTTCGAAGGTTTCTGACATTAGAAGCGTTAAATTAA
The DNA here is from genome assembly GCA_963932465.1 of Maratus speciosus. NCBI lineage: Eukaryota > Metazoa > Arthropoda > Arachnida > Araneae > Salticidae > Maratus > Maratus speciosus. The sequence goes on along the minus strand of OZ010786.1, from coordinate 87,017,956 downwards.
ACCCCTTGTTATGTAATGGTATTCTGAAAATCTCATGAGCTACTTATTCTGGTAATTTTTAGATAATAAAGTAGATTTCTTCAGGGGGGCAGAGCCCCCCTGAACCCCTTCGTAGTGTAATTTAATTTACATTTGTAATTATCAATTAATTGTGTTAATGTCCTTTAGTAAATTCTACCAATAGACAGAAACGTACATGAATTCTTTTCTACAGCCCTGTATATTACGTGAAGATTTTTACGCGTCGTCTATAACATTTAAATTTAATGCAGACAAAAAACCCTCTTAAAACTGCTCACATCACATTTCCGGGGATTAGTATGCATAGTGTGCACCATATATCCAGTTTCTGCGGAGTCCTGTATATGGTTCTATTTAAATTCTGCAAACATTTGTTAGTATACTAAATGTAATTGGGCTGGGAAATACATAACTCAAAAAAAAAAAAAAAAAAAAAAAAACACTGAAGCAATTCGCGCTCATTTTCATTTATACTTAGGAATTCATTTGTGTATCCCTGTACATGGTCTATACAATGTTTAAGCGCTACTTATTAAGCACAAATTTACTTAACGTTAAAACGCACACCATAATCGAAAATGCTCTTCAGCAATCATCCCTAATAGACCAGAACTGTATCCGAAATACTTTATGTGACCCTATAAATGAACGATAAATACGATACAAATCATATTCAAGCTTCTTGTAGTCAACCACAGTAATGTAATTTAATTTCATAATGTTTGAATTAGTGCAACACAATTAACACACTGACGACAGGCAATTTAATTAAATCTCGGTTTAAAAACAGTAGAAGCTCCTCCCTCTTCTGAAAGTGTCTCGGAAATTGGTTTCTGAGATATGTTTTTCATGTTCATGCAGCAGTAAATATCTTTCAATGTACGGATGTAATATATAATGTCTTACAATCTATAAAAAATATTGACATCACAATATAAATGTCTTTTCTGTAAGGTAGAAGTCACTCCCTTAGCCAATGATGTATTCTGAATAAAAACGAGAATTTTCGTTTCCCGTCGCTAATGTGTTAAAATAAGCTGTGAAGAGTTTTTTTCCCCCGTAGACCACATTTTAATCGACCACTTTTGTGTGACCCTGAAAAAAACATATGCTTTGCACCCCATATACTACAAAAATGTTTCAAAAATACATATCAATTTTATTATTTTGTAACAGAGTAACATCATTAAAAAACGCCACAAAAGGATTTTCTTCAAAGATTGTAATATTATGAATACTTTTGAGTTACCTGTACGCATGCTGTAAGTGTTACACATAACATATTTTATAGTAACCAGGTTCTAGTGCACCTTAATAAAGTATATAAATTTCATTACGTTTAAAATTGTGTAACATTATTAAAATACACCGCAGACGATTTTTCCCAAAGACTATAATGTAACGGAATAGTTTTCAGTGCCCCTGTATTTAAGCTATGAATGCTACACTCTTCATTTTTAATACCAAACATACTTTGGCAAACCTCAATAACGTATATCAATTACATGTAATCCCGACTATATTTACGCGAGTTAGAGCACGTAGAGAAACACGGCAGGAGACAGATAGAAAAACTGAAGTCATAAATACTTTTCCTCCATGTTGGAAAGTGTTAAAAAGGATTTACATGCCTTTAACTGTACTTTTTTTTTCACTAATAGCATGGTTAAACATTAGTTTAAACATCCTAATCCATGCGATAGCAATAACATATTAAAAGCCCCCCCAAATAGGCATATCTGGAGATCTCTAAATCTACTGGAAAATAATTCATTATCGTGCCCACTGTTAATTGCATAAATTGCATCGATTTGGCGCGATAAAATATTTTTTGTGATAGCCTTTTAATAGTACCTGCAACAAAATTAACGTAATTTACTAACTTCATTCATATTTGACGCAATGATAGGCTACTAATAACAGTCGCTAGGCAACGAAGAAAAGGAAAAAAAAAAAAGAAATATGTATCATGTAAAACAAGAAAATTAATTTAAAAATTCTTTATATTATTGGAATACATGTATAAATGTCCTCAAAACATTATACACGTAAATAAAAAAATCTTATAGATATATTGATAAAACTTCAATATAATAGGAATAATTTAAAACCTTTATTTGGAATTTTAGTATCCATAATTTGACATTTAAATCCATTAATCAAACGTGCCATTTTCTTTCAACAAATGGAAATTTGAAAATCGTCTGACTTGCCGTAGAAAAGCATTATAAAGAAAAATAAAATCTTCCATATTTTCCGAACGAATGAACCAAATTTAACCAAAAACTATACAGCTACGTCCGGGTATCTCACGAATATGCCCAATTAATTTCAAGCTGATCGGGTGCTTTTTGCGGCAGTTATCGCGGAACAGACGGACAGACAGACAGACAGACAAACGGAAATCAAAACTTTTCGTGTCTCCACAGTAAGCCTTAACTGACGTTGCGGCAATTAACTATTATTCACGGAGGAAAGAGATAGATGGAGATACAGTATGCCGTAAAAACAGTTCTCAATACGATGTGTGTTATCGCTCAGATTTAAATGCCCTCATTCGGCACAAACAAAACAAGCACGTGGAACAGGGACCAAATTCTTTGACTTCATCCGTTTTTTAAGCACGTTGTTGTGTTGTGCCAAATGTAGCTGATTTTAGGGTTACATTTTTGGCGTCACTTCAAGATTTATTGTCTGTGTACGGTTAACATGAATATTTTATTTAAAATTTAAATTTTATTAATTTATAAAAAAAAAACTTATGCTTATCCTTATAAATCACAGCGTAAAAAAAAATCTAAGATATACTATAACCATCTGCACAATCAATAAAAAATTACGAATGTAAATTTAAATAGACTACGGGGGGTTCAGGGGGGCAGAGCCCCCCTGAAGAAATGCAATTTTTGATTTAAAAAGTTACCAGAATAAGTAGCTCATCAGAATTTCAGAACATCAATGTACAACCACTTGTTTAACACTTTTAATTTCTGAAACTTTACGAAGTATCTTGTATGCTCATAAATATTTATGTAATTTGAAAACTTTAAAAAGCGATTTGTAGGAAGTTGAATATTATGCAATGAGTGTAAAAAAACAATGACTTGCAAAGACGACGTTGAGGCTCCTGATCTGCAGATTTACTAGTTGCCGAAACGTCAGTGAAGGCTTACTGTGGAGACACGAAAAGTTTTGGTTTCTGTTAGTCTGTCTGTCTGTTCCGCGATAACTGCCGCAAAAAGCATTCGATCGGCTTGAAATTCACTGGGCATGTTGATGAGGTACCCGCACGTAGCTGTATAGTTTTTGGTTAAATTTGGTTCATTCGTTCGGGAAATATGGAACATTTTATTTTGTTCTATAATGCTTTTCTGTGGCAAGTCAGACGATTTTCAGATTTTCGTTTGTTGAAAGAAATGGCTCATATGAAAAATGGATTTAAATGGTAAATTTCTGATGCTGAAATTTTTAAATAAGATTATTAAATTATTCCAATTAGTTTGAAATTTTGTCAATATATTTGCGAGATTTTTTTAATTAGGTTTATAATATTGGGGGGAATTTTATGCATGTTTTCCAATAATATAAAGGATTTTGTTTTATCAATTTGACATAATGCATATTTCATTTTTTTCCCTTTTCTTTCATCTGTTGCCTAGCAACGTATTTGGTCCTAATAATATTAGTATAATTGCGTGTATAATGTTTGAGTAAAGCCAACTTCAAAACGGGTGAATTAATGCATTTGTATCTTTGCATATAGATGGATTTTAGCCCAGAAATAAAAATAGGCAATATTTCATTTATTTTATTTATTTTATTCAAATATTTTGCTTAAAAATACAAAAGTTCATTATTTTCATAGCGAATAACGTAACATTTTTCCATAACATTTACCAATATTTGTTTAATTGATGCCAAGAAAATCAAAACCCGGAATAATATTTTCTTTTAAACAATTATCAATTGAAATGTTTTGTCGTGAAACAGGAAAATGAAAAATAAAATTAAGAATAGAAAAACTAATATGGCGGCATATTGGAAATAAAAAGAAAACGCTCGAGTATTTCTTAATATAACAAGATGAAAAGTTTTGAGTAAGTACGCGTAGCAGGTGAATTAGGCGTCATCAATCGAAAGCAAAGATGCTGGAATAAAAAGATCTTGGGTAAAATAAAATTAACTATTATTCACGGATCACGGAGGAAAGAGATAGATGGAGATGCAGTATGCAGGGCTCCCACTCGGTCCGTTTTTTGAACACCACTTTTATTTAAAGAAAAATCTGACTTATAAATTGTGTAGAAATATACCGGGAAAAGCGTTTTTCTTGCAATTGTCGCAGAAACCTACCACGAATTTCTTTCTTACTGGTTTTCAAAAAACGGACCAGAGTATGCCGTATGCCCTGAGTATGCCGTAAAAACAGTTTGCAATACGATGTGCGTTATCGCTCAGATTTAAATGCCCTCATTCGGCCCAAACAAAACAAGCACGTGGAGCAGGGACCGAATTCTTTGACTTCATCCGTGCATTTTTTCTGTAAAATGAAAATGATGTGCTTATATTTAAGCAATAAGCATTCTAAGGTAGCATTTCATTATATTATGAATTAAAAACTGTATTACTAAAAATATTATTGTTTTTTTTTTTTAAGCACGTCGTTGTGCTGTGCCGAGTGTAGCGGATTTTCGGGTTACATTTTTGGCATCACTTCAAGATTTATTGTCTGTGTACGGTTAACATGAATATTTTATTTTAAATTTAAATTTTATTAATTTATAAAAAAAAAACTTATGCTTATCCTTATAAATCACAGCGTAAAAAAAATCTAAGATATACTATAACCATCCGCACAATCAATAAAAAATTACGAATGTAAATTTAAACAGACTAAGGGGGGTTCAGGGGGGCAGAGCCCCCCCCTGAAGAAATGCAATTTTTGATTTAAAAAGTTACCAGATTATGTAGCTCATCAGAATTTCAGAACATCAATGTATAACCACTTGTTTAATACTTTTAATTTCTGAAACTTTTCGAAGTATCTTGTATGCTTATAAATATTTATGTGATTTGAAAACTTTAAAAAGCGATTTGTAGGAAGTTGAATATTACGAAATGAGTGTTAAAAAACAATGACTTGCAAAGATGACGTTGAGGCTCCTGATCTGCAGATTTACTAGTTTTTGAGGCAAAATGGTTGAGAAGAGAATATATGCATCATGGGGATGATTGGGACATTTCAAATGGGGATGAATGAGACATTCTCGTTCATCCCGAGAGATGTTGAAACTTTTATTTATTAACTAAATAGTAGTATACAGGTTGATAAATTAATAATTTACGTTAATTAACAGTATTAAATAGTATTATATGAGTTGTTATTGTTTAAAATTTCTGAGTGTTATTTATTGTATTGTAATAATTATTAATGTATTATCAAAAAATTGGTACAAAAACTTAATCAAAATAGATAAAATTGTTAAAAATAGTATATGTTTATTGAGCAAATGGGGAAAATTATATTGAATTTTGAAATGTTGCAAAAATAAATCCCCACCCCTAACATATTGGGTCGATCGGAAAGACGTGTCGTGTTGGGAAAATCAATTCGTCCCGGAAAATTCTATCATTTAATTTTTAGGCATTGATTCCGATATCTAATGTCTAATAATTACTGGGCAGAATTTTCCGGTCCGAATTGATTTTCCCAACACGACACGACTTTCCGATCGACCCAATAATTTCCGTTCTGCATGTTTCTAAGATACATTTAATTAATATTAATTAATAAGTTTTGATTGAAAATTATTAGCTATACCATATTTAAAAGACATTTTGCACTTTCATTTCAAATCTAAAATGCCTCATAAGTGGGGAAAAAGAACAGATTGATACCCGAAGTCTGCATTAAAGGTAAAAACTGCAATAAAAGAAGTTTTTGAAAAAAAAAAGAAAAACATATCGATTCGTGCTGTAAAATCATATATTACAAATATAATTACATATAAGGTTATAATTATAAATTTTAATTTGGTAAAATTGAATACAGGGAGGAAAATCTTTGTGTTCCATTCATCCCTGCTGTGGGGATGATTGGGACAGAGATTAACGTTTTTTTTTTATTTCATAATATTTTTCTTAATAAATCATAATCTTGAATAAACATTGTTCATGTATGTTGTCAGATACCTAATGTATGGGATGTGATATATAATATTGATGATAATTTAAATAAAAAAAGATATTTTTGTGAAAATGTCCCATTCATCCCCCATCTCCCTATATTTTTTATTTAATCTGAAAAATATAAGTGCTAGTTAATATGAAGATGAAGCATTTTCTAAAATTTAAAGCATCATACGTTACATATTTTGTAAAATTTGTCTCTTTTTTTCAGCCCATGAAATTTTGCTGTGAGCGGTTATTTTCTAAATTACATTAAAATTTCCAGGTTTCAATTAAAATCACTTACTTTTCAATGGTTCAGTCACATTTTTTTATTTTTTTCAGTGCTACTGAATTCTATGACTTTTCCAGGGATCCTGGCAATCGCTGAGTAAAATATTAATTTTGATAAAAGGAGAGAAAATGCTTCCTAACTTTTCCTTAAAATGTACTCTGTTGCGAATGAAATATTGAAAGGCTCAAACAAACTTAAAAAGACAGAACTGTCGAGGATTAATTCATTCTTTGTATCTTTGGAAAGAAGCTTTATTACACCTTGCTTTTGAAAATTTCCTTAAATATACATCTCTATCTATATAGTATTTATATATGTTTGATTGTGAATGGCCATACAGTGTGATCCCCCCTCACTTATACACATAAATAAATTACGTGCTCAGATGTAAAACAAGGTAACTAATAAAAGTATGTTTCAAAATATTCTATATTCAAGTTTTGTAAAGAAAACTAAAACGAACTATTGCGATTGCTTCCTCTAAATTCTAAAATAAATGGTACGTTAAGAATGAACCTTCACTTAACTTGTGTGTAACATTCTTAGTCTGATAGATTTAACACTTTTTCTACTGATGGTACTTATACGTACCATTAAAATAACTTGTTATAAGATTCATTTAATACATCGATTAGTAGTAATACAGTTTAGAATGAGTTACAGATGCATTACTTTATCTTGTTCCAAAAGCATTATTGGTTACCCAAAACAAAAATATTTTTAAAAGGATGATTCATTTGCCTTTGCAACTTTTCAGCTTTCTTGACATTGTGTGTGTGTGTGTGTGTGGGGGGGGGGGGGGATTTTTCAATTCGGAAATATTTCTACACTATTTCTATTGTAAGAACATTATATTTGTACATTTCCCAATTCTACAAAATACTAAGAAAAATATTTGAGTAGGTTTATACATATTGCACAAAATCTCCATACATTCAAATTTAATTAATCCTTCTAAATCCATCTATCCTTCTAAAATTTATAAAATGATTATGTAAATTTTCTAATGTAGTTTCAAAAATTCACGAAAAATGATTTAGAAGATAAAATTTTCATGAATTCACAATTCAGTACATAAAGGGTTAATTTTATTGGACCTATTGATTTTTACTAATAAAAACTCTTGGCACTTACCAAAAATTATAATAGCATAATTATTGAGTAATAGATAAACCTTGTACTTTATAAAAGATGTCAGGATGTAGTTAAATGATTTTACATGAAAAACAAAAATTAATCAAAAAGTCAGTTACTATGTTTCACACCAGAGTCCCTCAAATGGGAGAAGGGTGGAAGTACATTCGCAAAGATAGTTAAAAATTTCACATGCACCCATGATAATTAAAAGATTGACGACCCCTGGTTTACATAAGCGTTCGAAAATCTATTTTCTACGGAAATTATGAGATATGTGCAAATATTCCAATCTCATTAATGGCAGATTAAGCATTAGCATAGCCAAGCTACGTGAAAATCTGAAGTTCTCATAATTCTTGATATTTTATATGTGTTCTTGAATGATACAATAGGTGAGGCTTTTGAGTAAATCCTCTTCCACAAGTTGAACATTTAAATGGTTTTTCACCAGTGTGTATAAATACGTGTTTTTTCAAATTGCTATATACAGCAGTATGATATGAACAAAAAGTACATTTAAATATCTTCTTTGCTTGAGACTGAAAACTTGCCATCTGTTCACTATTCACTTGATGGAAAACTTCTGAAAAATTAAAAAAAGAAAAAGTCATTATAAATTTGAATAAAATAAACCTATAATTCAGATTTGAATCAGAAAGATCTGTTTTGCTTGTGTTTAAACAATCATTTATTTGTTATTTTCGCATCTCATGGATTTGAAAATCACATCACAATGAACTATTTAAAAAAAAAAAAAAAAAAAAAAAAAAAAAAAGATCCAGTGTATTAGCAATAATGTTTGTATTTTCACCTTTTTGATTTATATACCGGTGAAAAATTTAAACGTGTGCAAATAAACAGTAAATATAGGAAGCATTACCAGGATTTGTTCGGATTTGGATGAAAAACAATCGAAATATAACTATAACGCATAAATATTGTAACAGAAAAGATCAATTTTGTGGGGACTCATTACTCATCAGTAGAAAAAAATTTTTTTAATGAATCGATCATCTCAAACACTACATAAGTCACAGATTCAAAAAAATTTCAGGAATCAATAAAAACAAAATAGACATAAATTATTAACGTCTGTATGAGTTAATATGAAATGTATAGGGGACAAGTATTAAGGATTTTGAATGCTACGATTTCCGAATAGCAAACTTCGCCCTATTTAATCACATAATTCTGCAATTTAATAAGGTGAATATCACTATCGGGAAACTTTGATATTCTAATTACGTAATACTTCTTTTACACCATCGTGTTCGATCACATTTTTTTTCGCTCTGTTGCTCATTGAAATGTATCTTTGCATTGCAATTGACTAAAGCTGCGTCTAAAATAAAGGGAAAATTTTTCTGTGCTTTTTGAATGGCAACGGATATATAAGCGTATGTAATTTTTGTTTGCCTACACATATGAGCCGACTTCCAACAACGTGTTTGTAACGAAAGAAAAGTACATTTCGAAAAAAATTAAAACATGTAGTGTTTAAATGACCAATTAGTCTAAAAAAGGGAAAATAACATTCATGGAAATCAAAATTTATTAGGAAAAATATTTTTCTTTTTTTGGAAGAAAAAAACTTTTAAAAACTGTAAAGCACCTTATTTAGCTAAGAAGTATTTAAAACATAAGATTATTTTTACTACATGAACAAATGTTTAGGTTCAATATAATTTCTGAATTAATTGTGTAAATTTATTAAAGTGGGTGTCAATGAGGTTCTCAACCATCTATGAATTTTAATTAATTTTTTTTTAATGTTATCCATAACTTTTTGTTCTTTTCATAATGCATAAACACATTTTTTTATGACTTTAAGACATAGAAAACATCACTGAATTTGTTAGTTATTAACAGTTTAAACTTTTAAATAAATTTGTAAGCACGAGCCCCATTTGAGGAAGGCTTGGGGCGGGATTCCCCTTCAAGGAATCTGATCCTTTAGAGTACACTCAAGGGCGGATCCAGCCCACCATTTAGAGAGGGGTCATGGATTTCCATTTTTTTGGATGGGAGGGGATCACATCTCTTTATGAGAATTTTTTATATTGAAAGCTATTCCCAAATCCAAACTAACTACTTTTCTGAGACTTTCGCGAAGTCATTTTCATTCGTAAATACAAAAAACTTGCATTAATATTCGTAAAAATATATAATTTACTGATTTTGCTCAGATACCAAGAAATTAAAGAGTTTCCCATTTTCTTATAAAGATTCATTCAGGAAATGTTGTCAAAGTTAACATTTTTAGCCAAATTTTACGAGTTGAGAGCCACGGAAATATCGTCGTAAGGGAACAATTGGCTGTCACTTCCGGAAATTCAGTTTAAAAAGTCTAACAATTGTCAACGATTAAATATGGCAAAAATTTGTATTAAAGTTTTGAGGAAACAAAGCCGTGAAATTGGCAGCTATGTGATTCTATTAGTGTCATGAAAATTGCACAGGTATAGCCTCTTCTTTCTGCTCAAAGTATTAAATAGTTTTTTTTTTCAATCAAACTTATGCCTTTTAGGGGGGGGGGGGGGGTATGGCCATATTTTTTATTCATTCTGACCAGAAAATCCGAGTTCTAACTTTTTACGGCTGCTCTTTCATCTTCACCTAACACTTCATTTATAATAGCTATTTCATAATAATAATGAAAGCCATCAATCGATCAGAAGAAAATAACCCAGTTAAAGCGGAAACTCGGTTAAGGGGGACTCTACTGTATATTTCATTTTAAAAATAATCTTTAGAATATTTTTGTTGGTGTTCAGAGAGGGGTCATGACCCCCGTGATCTCCCCCTTGGATCCGCCATTGAGTACACCAGTGATCACAGGTCAGGCTCAAAATATTTCAAAAATTCTCTAAAAGCTAAAATGACAGATTTGATTAAAATACAAAGATAACCATTAAATAAGCACTGAAATTATCAATAATATTTGCTAAAGCTTTGCTATTTTTTTTTTTCTCAAAGTGAAACACATTTATCATTAGTGTGTAATTTGGTTAGTTTAAAAAATGTATATGTGAGTTCAACTGTAAGAATTGCTTATCAGCTGAGCATGCGGTGATCGAAAGAAATGTTTGTACTCCTAATACAAGAAAATTTTGAAATGGCACTCCTGCATGTAAATTTGCAGTCCAGAAAATTGTACATTTTTGTTTAATTTGTTTATTTATTCATTTATTTTATGTTATTTTTGGTAAGGGTCGGGGAGAGAAGCTTTATCACATTTTTCTCTTTGGAAAACACAAAAATACAAATCTATCTCAATACAGCTGAGCACATCTTCATTTTCATATTGGCTTGAGCACACCACTTGCGCAATAGACAAATTATAAAATAGAGTAAAATACTCAACTTAAGTGGGATTCTGGTAAAGCGTGTAAGGTCAGTTTTACCTTACTAAAGCTAACATCCTTATGCAACCGTATGATGATTAAATGTTAAGTTATATTGTGTTTCAACAGTATAAGTGAAATAGTACACATAAGATAATTACTATAGGTTATACATATTAATTTAATGTAATCAAGCAATATTTATAAATGTCATGCAAATAAAGCATATATTCTATATTTAAGCTCTTGCACATCAATAGAAGAATTGTGAAATTCAATAGCAAATAAAAAAAGTGCAATGTATTATTACGTTTTGCTGTAAATTATACGAAAATACACATTTTGGAAACGCTAAGACAAAATTCTAAAGCAAATTGTAAACTAAAGTTGTTATAACATGTTCAAAACACGAAAACATTAGTGAAATGTTAAATTTTTCGTATAATTTAGAGATTGGACCTATTCCATTTCACTAGGAAAAACTAATCAAGCTGTAGAATTTAAATAGAATAACTTTTCAAAATGAAATAATTGTGCATAATGCTATTTTGGGTATAGTCAGTTTTATATTTTCTCTCAAATTTTTCATAACTCCAGGAACGTTTTTATTAAAGATGAGAAACTGAAACATTAGAAATTATGAGTTTTATCAAGCCCAAGTTCTACGCAGATTTCCATATTAAAATTTTAAAGTATTTTCTTGCTGGATAATATAAGTTAAGTCCTGTCAAATCCAAATAGAATTTTTCCTTGAAAGCATTCGGAATATTTTTAGCCATACAGCAGTATTGTTGGCCCATTTAATCAAATATTCTGTTCTAGAACTTTAAATATAAAGTTACAATAATAACTGAAAATAAAGAACAAACTGAAGTCAATGACTTTGTTTAGGTTTCAAAGAAGGGTAAAATTAAATGAAATTTCAACTCCCACAGGTAACAATATGTAACTTAAATTCCCTCTTTGGCATTTCATGTAAATGTTGTTTCTCCGTTTCGGTCCACCACTAAGTTTTAAAAAAGAATAGACCAATCATTATATGAGTATTTCATAGAAAAAAAACCTTAGAGGAAACTTAATATCAAAGGCTGCAACGTAACAAAATATGAAAAACTTTAAAAAAAATTGTAATGGAACAATGACATTTTTTTAAATTAAATCTAAATTTTTTTTGCAAAATATGAGCAATTTCAAATGCAAAATACAGTCGGACCTCTATTTAACGAACCTCTATTTTGAGAATTTCTCTATTTTACGAACTTTTCCTTGGAACCAAGAACATTTTGCAAATTTCTTCGTAAAATAACCTCCAAATAGCGAAGTGCATTCTCTATTTAACGAACTTTTTCTTGTGATCAAATTTTTTTTTCTTCCCATTTCTCAAAATATTTCTGGACATTTCAAACTGATTCTTTCTTTAAACACATTTTATGATGTTCAATGGCCTTGAACTGGTTTTACCAGGCGCCCTCTTTGTCAGCAGTGAGAATTCAGTAAGTACGGAGGACGAAGACGATAATCCCTAATTAGAGTGACTTAAAAAAAATGTGGATACAGTGAGAAAAAAAGAAGAAATTAACCATGATGTGCTGATTGATGATTGTATTTCACTTAATTCTGAAATTTAGACCTCGGAAACACTATCCGAATTGGATATTTTCGACAGTGTGAAAAATAAATACAATACAGCAATGAATTGCGATGAAGACGAATATGATGATGATGGAAATTATCATTATGCAGGAATTAACAAAACTTCGAATGATGAAATGCTAAAATCATTTGAAACAATCCGACGCGGATTATAGTTAGAAGAAAATACGCACGAAGGGGGTTTTGGTGCATTGCAAAGATGCGAGACGTATTATGAGAGAAATCACTTTTTTAAATAAAAAAACTCAGGCAAAATTAACAGAGTTTTTCAGAAATTAAATTTAAGGACGCATACGTTAATGTATGGTTAAAATTATTTGTTACAATAATAATAAATACGATAATGTCATTAAAATTAGTTAATTTTAATGTAAAACTATTTACTTTAAACAGACAATACAGTGTATTCCCGGACAATGTTTTGTTTTCCTTGCAGATTTCAAAGATTTAAATACATAGAAAAAATTAATGGATGATGGACATTGGTGGGTAAAATAAATAAAACAAATCGAAATAATTTATAAAAAAAAAAAATGTGATTGATTACTTTTAGTAAAAATATTTAGTGTTTATGGATTTAAAATCTGTTTTATGTAGTTTAAAGTATTTTAAAGGCGAATCTCTATTTAACGAATTTTCCATATAACGAACTTTTTTTCGGAATTTAGCGACTTCGTTAAATAGAGGTTCGACTGTAGATTACGTCTGGCAACTTATAAAATTATTCTATTCAATCGATTACTGCTATTTTTTACTTCATATATTATAGATACATTTAACACACATTTAGATTAGCATATATTTAAATTGAAGTTGTTTCCCTCCCCCAGGCCATAGAATAGTTTATGTTTGTAACTACTCTATTGATGCTAATCAGTAGAGTAGAACATTTGAAACCTTATAGCAAAAAATTGTAAACATATTAAAAAACATAACTATATTAGAAAAACATTTATTATAACATATTTTACATTATTTTATTAAAGAAACTTTAATTTACAATACATATAATCATTTATTTTTTTTAGTCTTTTTACATTTCGGGAAATGCACTCTTGCAATCTTCTTTTCACATCAATGAAAAAAGCTTCTAAACGTAATAAATGCATGTTTTATCTTATATCTACAACAAAGAATTTTCATACTATAATACTGATTGAATCTTCTTTAACACTTTTTCTACTGGTGTAAAATGTCATGTTCTAAGTTTTAATTTATGTTTATTTTACTTGCAATTTTAAAAGCATTTTAAAGTATAAAATAAGTTTTCAATGTATGAAAAATGATTTGTGGTTGTTTTAATTTAAAAATTACGAATAAAATAACCATAAATCGAAATCTTTTAAAAGGCGTCATTTGACAACTTTTATAGGTAAGGTAGAAATAGTATTAAAAAGTTTTTTGTACTGATAAACAGCTAAAAATTTCAATATGAGTGACGTCTGGTATTTTAGGAGCTAATGAATTGTTGAAATCCGTAATACTCAACAAATTAAAATTTTCGGTACTTTCAACCCTTTCCGGCACAGACAAATTTAGTTCTAAAATGATGAAATCATCGACTGACACCGGAATTAAAATACGACTTTTTTAGAAATTAAAAACTTGTTACTTTGTACTTTCATTATTAATGCAAAATATTATTAAAATATTCTTGATGCCATTTGTGAGTTTGGAATTAAAATTAGGTATACCGACCCGGGCACACTGCGTCGGAAAGGATTAAGGAGGACCCATTTAAAATTACCAGGATCTTTCAAAGGTATAACAGTAGTCCATCGAAAGACTAAGGCATTAATTTTGTATTTGCAACCTCGATCATTAACATGATTAAAAAAAAAAAAAAAAAAAAAGGTGCTCAGTTAAACTGATGGTATTGGGTTCACACGCTATTCACACTAATTGTATATTATACTCTTATTTATGTCTATTATTCATAAAATAGAACCAATTTTCATTTACAAACACTGAAAATTAAAAGACACCCTTTGATATTTTAGACAATGAAACCTAAATTAATTCTTTTTAACAATATTAAATATCCTTTTACATTCAGTAATTTAGTATACATCATTAGGGAAAGCAGTTGGAAAGTCATTCATAATTTAAGGGAAGAAAAAACTGATCTTGTGAGACATTTTGCAAAAACGTGTAAAAAATGAGTATCCTAAACATGAAAAATGGTCAAATCTAAGTGTAAAAGTTGACAAGTATGTAAAATATAAATACTCATCTATTGACTAATTGTTCTTTCTACTCTATGCACTATTGATATATTTAACCTTTTAGGTGTCCTACATAATTTTTCAAGCATGTTTAACAATTCATAAAATAATAGCTATGAAAAGTAGTGGTAGGAGGATTTGTATTTGATAACCTTACATATTTATTTTTCTTATGCACTTCAAAAAATTAACATCAACATCAATTTTGAGTTAAATCAGCCCTTGAATTCAAAACTTACTGTACGGAAAAATATGGTTATGACGTTTAAAGGGTTAAATACAACACAGAGTATCAATGAAGAGAAATTACAACCACAGCAAGAATCATTTAAAGAGAATGAAGTTTGAAATTATTCAACAACTAGCTTATTAATAAAATAAAAAACAATATGGAATGAAAACCCATTTAACAAGATGGTTAATAATTAAGAGCCATTATTTTGAAAATCAGGCAAAGTGCGATAGTTGTATTTTTTGTTTTGCTTGATTTTTTTTTATGTTGAAGTAGATTATATTTAATAAATAATGTGCAATTTTGAAGCTCCGAAAAAATGTCCTGTATCCTGTAGAAGATGTCAAAGTTCAAGACCATGAATCCCATTTTTCATGAAAACTGAAATGCCAGAATGTTTGGATTGCTATATCTCTGGAAAGCAACAACATCCCAAAATTCTTTTGTCCTAAACTGTTAGTATAGCACTACATGCTTAGTAAAAGTTACTTGGTTCCATGGGGCATTGCTAATTTTCATTGTTATGTTGCCACAAAAATGCAATCAAAATGACGTTTTTGTCCGTTTTCTGCACTTATTATCTTAGTTAAGCAATAGTACCCTAAAATTTTTCTTATAGAATATGAAAGTTTACTATTAGGACAAGCTAAGTAATATAGAATTTTACCGGGATATCGATGCTGTTAGCGGATATAATCTGTTAAATATTCAAAAGTTTCAAAATCTGCAACTTTTGAATTAGCCTATCTCAAAACAGCACCACAGTTGAATAAAACAGAATATATCAGGTAATAGTTGAACATATCTACAAAAACATGGAAACGAAAAATAAGTGGGGTCTCATGCTATTTTCAGGAGAAAAAAAATTTAAAAAGTTACAAGAAGGCAGTGAAATGGTCAGGCTTTTCCCCTAGAAGGAGAAAGAGAAAGGGGATGTTCCATTTCCTCATAGGGGAAAACACAGGAAAGGGAAAGAGAAACGGGATAAATCATTTTTTGACAGGGAGAAAGCCTGATATTGACACTGCCTTTTTGTAATGTTTGTCATTTTTTTTTTCAGAAAATAGCATGAGACCCCACTTATTTTTCATTTCCATGTTTTTTTACATATGTTCAACTACTACCTGATATATTTTGTTTTATTCAACTGTGGTGCTGTTTTGAGATAGAACTAATTTAACAGTTGCAGATTTTGAAACTTTTCAGTTCAGAACTTTTGAATATTTAACAGATTATATCTGCTAACAGCATCAATATCCCGGTAAAGTTCTATATTACTTAGCTTGTCTTAATAGTAAACTTTCATATTCTATAAGAAAAATTTTGGGGTACTATTGCTTAACTAAGATAATAAGTGCAGAAAACGGACAAAAACGTCATTTTGAGGCAACATAACAATGAAAATTAAGAATGCCCCATAGAACCAAGTAAATTTTACTAAGCATGTAGTGTTATACTAACAGTTTATGACAAAAGAATTTTGAGATGTTGTTGC
This sequence comes from Maratus speciosus, assembly GCA_963932465.1. Taxonomy (NCBI): domain Eukaryota; kingdom Metazoa; phylum Arthropoda; class Arachnida; order Araneae; family Salticidae; genus Maratus; species Maratus speciosus. Next base: position 87,001,386 of record OZ010786.1, on the reverse strand, counting down.
TTTCCAGAGATATAGCAATCCAAACATACTGGCATTTCAATTTTCATGAAAAAAGGGATTCATGATCTTGAACTTTGACATTTTCTACAGGAAACAGGAAATTTTTTCAGGTCTTCAAAATTGCACAATATCCATTAAATATGATCTACTTCAACAGAAAAAAAAAAAAAAATCAAGCCAATTAAAAAATACAACTATCAAAATATCACTTTTTTGTCTGAATTTCAAAATAATGGCTCTTAAACAAGCAAGAATATGGGGGGAAAAATTCAATTCATATTATAAGTTTTCTAATCCCTTTGAACATGTGAGGGCTTCCCTGCTTTTTCATAAAAATATTCTCAAAATTCAGGTTAAATTTCTTTTGTGTTTTGGTGCTAAAATATCTTTCATATCTCTGCATGTTAGGCATTTCTTTAAACATAATTCTATTTAAAATAATTAAGAAACATAATTTTAAAAAATGCATTAAAAAACCCTTTATGTTGCTTTCAGAAAACAGAAAAATACAGGTTAACTAGTTAAAGTGTTAAATAATACATTTATTATGCTTCTTTTTCTTTTTAAGCTAATATTCTCAGATTTCTTCCATTTCATTATGATATATACAACAAATTACAGATCACAGCAAGTAATTTTGGAAATAATCTCTCTTAACTGCAAGAAATATACTCTATTGAAACATTCATTTTGGTTTGAAAAAAAGATTTAAGCAATAATTTAATTTGAAATAATGTGCCACTATTTTATAGAGGAAATTTAAAATTTTATAAACACAATTTAGACCTTTAGATTATAAAATTAGGTATACAATAGACTCCGTCAAATTCGCACAGCTTGAGACCAGAGGTTGTGTGGATTTTAGAATTTTGTGGATTTCTGGTCATTGCTTTGTTTACAATTTTTAAACAGTAATTTAAATGTAATAATGCAATCAAAATTATAATGAATGCTTGCAATATAGTAAAATAATTAAGTAAAGTAATAAACTAAAATAATAAAAAGTAATAAAATTGTAAAAATGATTAAATTATTAAAAGTAAAGACCAAGTAAATAATTAATAATGCATAATTAAATATGCAGAATAAAGATGCGATATATTTTTCTTGAATTATTCAATGAAACTTTTCTCTTAAAGGTACCCTATTTATTCACATAAAAATCATAACGTAAGGAAGATTTATTTCAGGTTTAGGCAGTATTAACCAAAAAAGCTTGATTAGTACATAATATATTTGGTAAAAAGGTTGTGATTACCAGTGATATCAGCAATGTCTTGATTTTTTTTCTAAAATAAATTTATACTTACTTCATGAAGAACCTAGAGTTCAGTCATATTATCAAGAATTACATATTAAAATACATGCAGAATGATATAAAACAAAAAAACCTGTAATTTTGTCCTTACATCTGAACTGAAAGTTTCATTGTTTACATCTGTGATGATGTGCGGATTTTAGGCGTTTGTGGATTTTAGGGTTGTGGATTTGAGGGAGTCTTCTGTATTTATATATTTAATGAAAAAATATTTTCACAAAAAGATACAAATATTATCATACATTTATACATCTTTAAGGAAGTTGAATTTTGACAAAGAAAACATAATTTGTCATTTTAGTCTTTTTTATTAAAGTTTCTGTTTTTGTATTTTTTTAATCAGTTAACTTTTATTTTACTGAAAAATAACTTTAAAAAATTGTTTCTGACCATTAAAAAAATAAATAAATAACATAGTACCAGTACTAGATACACTGATGGGCAGGGACTAAACCTGCAATACATGATGGCAAACTCTGCCGTATTAGACACTTTACATAATCTTTTTTCAAATTTCTATCCTTCACTACACACACACAGGCACACACACTCACACACATGCATGAGAATTTTGTGATGGGAAGTAAACAAATGGCATTTACAATTATTTTCTTATCTCTAATAATATTCTGAGCGTTTTACAAAACTAAACAAAAAGTCAAAAATAAAAAACTTTGATCTAAATAAAAATTCGAATAAATTTTGATTTAAAAGGAATAAAAATAGCTACTGGTTGGTACAAAGTCACATTCATAAGCTCATTCAATACTGAATTCAAGGAGCCCATCAGCAAGTTGCTACATAGTGGGAAAGCAAAGGTGGAGAGAAGGGGAAGAACTTATAGACTGGGAGGGGGAGGCGACTGTACAAATCATCACCTCATCGAGTTGACGGTTGAAATTTCAGGAATAGTTAAAACTCGATTTTCGTATTAAAATGGAACTGATCTGTCAAATCATATCTTGGTGGAAAAAACCTGCAAACCCGATTTTAGTGATTGACTGGTAGGTTTATTATTGTGTTTTCCTGCTCCCAGTCCTCCCTTTTTTTCATATCTTTGCATGCAGGAAAACACAATGATAAACCTACTGACCATTAACTAAAATCAGGTCTGCAGAAGATTTCTACTAAAATATGACTTGGTAGACCAGTTGCATTTTAATATGCTAATCGAATTCCATCTAAACCTTGAATTTCAGATGCCTTTTGGTCTATTAGCGTAGTACTGGTACTATATGCACCTCATGTGTCGGGCAGCTAGCACAGTACAGGTACTATATGTGCAATGAAAGTGCTAATTCTTCAAAGAAAAAAAATATATACAGTATAGAACCATTTACCAGAATGGTTGGGAGCAGATGTACATATTCCACATAACTGCTTTTTCTGGATAGCTTGTTGGATATTAAAACATCCATTTCATCAGATTTGTAGAATACATGTGATGTGGCATTGTTTCTGATTTCAAATTAATTACCAGGTTACATAGATCAAGAATTAGAGATCAAACCAAGTTCAAAGATTAATCAGATTTTAAAAGAAGGCAATTTATGGGGATCCCTTGTAAACAGCAATTCCGCATAAAAATCAAATCACTTAATATCTAACAGTATATGCCTCCATTTCAAATCCTAGATCTTGATGTCAAATTACACCATGCATGTGGTAACGTATCAAGCAATGCACACATACAATTGGCATTGTACGGTATTTTTTTCTGGGGCAATTCTAAAATCAGCCAATTAGAAATATCATTCTGGATGAGTGGTTTCCAGATAAATGGTTCCATACTATAGTATATTTATTTAACACCATGTGTCGTTAAATGATACAACAAATGGGATTTTTGAGTGAAGCTCTTTCCACATACAAAACATGAAAAAGGTTTTTCTCCTGTATGTATAAGAAGATGCTTTTTCAAATCACTAAGCCTAGATGAAACATATGAACAAAATGAACAATTAAAAATCTTTGGTAGACATCTTTTCTTTCTGACATTATTTCGCAAAAGAAAATCTAAAAAGCAGAAAGTAACATTTCAGAATTATATAAAATGGACAATTAATACATAATGGAAAAAAAATTATATGAATTGTTTTTTGTGAAAATGTTATTGAAATCATGCAAAATAAACAAAAATATATAATAAAATACCAATTTTTTATAACATATTTTATAAAACTAAAAATTTTATAAACACTAATTGTTGATATATATAAAATCATTATATCAAAATCACCCCCATCTCTCAACATCAACCATTTAAAAAATATAATTTATAAAAATAATTGTGCATAGCACTGATATGTAGCGTACACCTCTCTCCATTTCCACATCTTTCCTTTTACATGACATACATAAACTGTTGGTTAAAATTAAAGTAGCTGCAATATGAAAAACAATATTTCTGAACATATGCCGATGAATTAAAGAAGTTTTGACACTATATATAAAATGTAAAACAGAAAATATATGGTAAATGAAAATTTTATATAGGCATACTAATTTTGATACTACCTGGAAGAAAAAAAAAAAAAAGTTAAATGAAATTTCAACAATATTATCAACAACAATTGTGCCACAGTTTTTTTAATTCTGATTTTAATTCATGTTCTTTGTATTTTTCTTGAGCTTTCAAGTAATTCTGAAAATTAGTTTTAAAAAATATAAAAAGTTCAAGGAAGAAAGTTTTGGCAAAATGCTATTACTGAATCAAAATAATAATTAAAAAAAAGCATTAAGCAGTGTGAATTGTTTAAAAATTTTATTTTACAATCTAATACAAAATAAAAAATGGACAGTAAAATTCATTTTTTTTTTTTTTTTTTACAGTGTTTCATTTACAAATCAAATCAAATAAAATTTTCCATAACTATTTTTAACTTGAATAACTATAAACACTATTTTGTATTAAAAAGGGAAGATACTCAGCAATGGGTTTTTAATATCTAATCATTTTTGCAATCTAAAATAAAATAATATCATACAAATACAAATATTCTGTTAATCTTAAGCTAAATTTAATGGATTTTTTCTTAGAAAGATGGCCTGCATGTAAATGGAACAATCACAAGATAGTATTAATAGTATATATTTCACATTTTACTGAGCCTATAGTTTATGAAGCTCCCATTTTTAATTTACATAACACAAGGTTTTAAAACTGATCTCAAATTTAAATTTACCATTACTTTCTAACACATTCATAAAATCATTTTCATCCATAAAAATATAAAATGGTGGATAGATAAGCATTAATTTTTGGTTTTCCAATAGAATCATTTTTTCCCCTTTTGTAAAGATGTTTTTGATTGCTTTAATGTAATTTAGAATATTTATTTACTGCCTAAATGATTATTATTGTTTTAATACTGTTTAAATTTATGATACAAGATCAGAAACATAGGCTCATTTAGCCAATTTCAATTATATCAATTTGATTATTTTTCCATATGAAGTGCTCATATCACTATCATAGTTTTTTTTCTAGTGTTACTCAGTGAAAAAAAAAAAAAAAAAAAAAAAAAAAACTATGATGGTATTATGAGTGCTTCATATTTGAAAAAAAAAAAAAGTCAAATTGATATAAGTAAAATACATTGAAATTTGCTAATTGTATTATCTATGTTTCTGATCTTGTATGGTACATTTAAAAAATCATCAAACAAAAAACAATCGAAGAGGCAGTAAATATACATCCTAAATTATATTAAAATAACAAAAAAATCATACAAAAAAGAAAAAAACTGACTTCATCATGCGACTAAAAATTATTCCTCATCTAACTACCTCTTTCGCAGTGTTCCTTATTCAAATTCTAATAGTGTTTCCTGTAACGTCAAGAGATCAGTAAGACAATGTTGTTAAAGTTGTTATTTTAAATCGATTTTTTGAGCATGACAATCTAAAAAAAAAATATATGATCAGGGAAAAATGACTGTAAGTCAAGATGTATTACATTTACAAGAAAGAAAAAAAAAATGCTGTATCAATCTCTGTATGAATGTATGAATCTTTGGCAGATTCCTAATAACAGAGCCAGTGGTTGTAACAACACTGTGGTGTCACAATTATTACAATAACAATGGAAACTGAAAGGTGACTTCTTTATTTTGTCACATTAAAATTATCAAGAGACTGTCCTTTTGTGAATCCATTTCACAGCCACAGTGACTGATGTTTTAGATATGTTGCTCAAGGCGACTACAAAACAATAACATTTGTGACTTGCCATAAAGCAGGACATATCTACGTCAGTGATATGGATACAACTCATTTTTCATGTCATGTGATGGCAATGTGGTCAATAAGAATTGCATTTGGGTCACAGTGCTTTCACATTGTGTCACATTTAGGTCCTGGTGCTATTTGAATTAATAGTAATATATGCAAGTTACATTCATTTATGGATCAAAATAACTTTTAGAATGTGTCAGAAAAATTCATGTAGTTAAACAGCTAACCCTTTTTTTTTTCTTTTGAGAACACCTTTAATTGTATAACAATACATTTATAATTAGTATTTTAAAAACCAAAAAAGCTATATTGCAAATAATTTTTCTAATTTTCACAGTTATATATATTATATATGGGGCATTCTCACAATCTTTTGACTTTTGGGGAAAAAAATCTGGCGAAATTAAATTTGTTAAAATAACATTTTAATCTGATAGACGAATGCCTTAATGATTCAAAATAAAGAAAAAATGGTCAGTAGCGAAATTTTTTTTATTTAACTGAGGTTTATGTTAAACTTATGTTATGGAAAATTAAACTTTGCGAGTTTAATTTTCCTTACCATTTTACCACTAAAACTTTTTATTTTCTTCGAAATTTTTACTTATAATGAATTTGCGTAGTACCCACAGGACATTCAAATAAAAAATAATAACAATGTAGTATTTTTAGTACAAAATTTAGATATAACATTGTCTTAAAGGGGTATTAAAGAAGGGACAGTAAGGTAAAAAAAGGAGACGGTATAGGAAAAAAGGGATGAAATGGGGAAAAAGGGGGACGATAAGGAAAATTACCTCCTGCTTTAGGCAAATCATGTTAAAACTAAGTGATAGCCACAATGTCCATTGATTTTTAGAAACAGTTGTTAACATTGGATTAAATTAATTTTTTTTTAATTTACCTCGAAAAGTGCAGGAATAAACCTTGGGGACGGTAAGACTACCAATAAAGCCATGATCTTGAAATTGATATATTTAAATTCTGCAATAAATTTCCTGTCAAAGAATTTTAGACATTCTTTCTCTAGCGTACTTCTGCATGAGAAAAAACTTGAAAAAAATTCTGTGGCTGCATCTGAAGTGATTTTCTGTATAAGTTTAGCAAGAGGGACGGTAATCATGAAAAACCCAGGAACAGAATTAAAAAAAATAATATCAACCGTAAAAATGTGTGCAGGTTAATTTTTTGCTACATATTTATATAAAACAATTGTCCCAGTTTCGGAAAAAAATTACATCGAATTACTTTTATACAGACAGCTCCAAACTTAAAAATCAGCATCAGGGACACGGGACGGTATAGGAGTTTCCTGGTATTTGGACCCCCAACATCGTCCAAAACTTATTTATCTCATTAATATTGTTACACAATCAAGCAATGGGATGTTCCCCAGTATATGAAATTAAAAAGAACACAAAAAAGTGTATTAAAATAAAAATTATTATTCAGGGACATGAAAGTCAAAAGATTGTGAGAATGCCCCATATATGAATGTATGTTCTCTTTACTACAAACTTTATAATAACAAATGAAAAATAATTTATTACCTACTTTTCAAAAATGAAATTTACACTGTTTCTTGTGCATCCCAAAACATATATATAATGTTTTTAACAAGAAAACTGCCCATGAAATGAAATCTTGAAAAATACAAATCACTAGTTAGTATACACAAACAGAAGAATGATTATTTTATTTCATCAACAAATTGCATGTCAAATCTTCAAAGAAAATAGCATTTATTCAAGTGAAAATGTAAGTTTTACAAACGTAATGATAAAAAATACAGTCACATTGCCCAGAAGTGTACATTTTTACAGTAAAACTACTGTAATGATAAACATACATTAAAAAAAAAAAAAAAAATCTTTTTTATTTTCTTTTATTCCTTTTTAAAGTCAAGTTGCACTCATTATAAACAAGTGAAAATTCATTTTTACCTTTGCTAAAACTGCTATTTAAATGTCATTAGCAAACAAAACAATGAAAGTGACGATATACCCACTAGAGATTGAAAATACTTCCATTGGCAGATCTACTTCAGTATAAAAAAAATATAAATTTTATATCTAAATCAAACTGTTGTTTTTAAGCTAAATTTTATTGTTCCTTAAATAGAATAAAACATTGTTTCAAAAATAGCCAGAATTATTTCTTTGTTACATGTTAAAATGAATCTTTAAATGAAGCAAAAAGCAAATATCAGAAGACATATTTATTACAAATATCACATTGAAATTTTTTTCCCATCGATGTGAATTATTAAGTGTCTTTTCAAATTAAAGCTTCTAACTGTAGAATAAGGGCAGTATGAACAATGATACTTTCCATCATTGTGAATTAATAAATGTCTTTTCATATTAAAACGTCTTTCACTAAAATACGAACTATGGTATTCTTTAGAGTATGACTTTGGACAAGTCCTTGATAAATTGTCATTCAGCAAGCCAAAATCTGCAAAAAATTAATTTAAAAAAATTATACATAAATGTAAATGAAAAAGTAATAAATAAATATTATATATAAAATCTACTTTAAAATATATAAGAAAAACTGCCATAAGCATAATCATATAATAAAATGAAAGATGTAATGCTACAATCTTGTTGGAAATTTTAAATTATACAAACAGATGAAACAGCACTAAACAAACTGGCGATAAATCACAAATAAGTAATAAAACTTTTTATGAATTACCATAAAACAAAAGAACACACAGGACACGTTTCAGGCTGGAAATTTTAACAGCCCATCATCAGCCAATGTAAACATATGTACATAAAGGGACAAAGTCACAAATGAAAAATGATTTTTCATTCGTGACTTTGCCCCCTTATGGACACGTGTTTACATTGGCTGATGATGAGCTGTTAAAATTTCCAGGCTGAAACACGTCCTGTGTGCTCTTTTGTTTTATGGTAATTCATATAGTTTTATTATTTATTTATACAAACAGAACTGGAAATCTACCAACTTTCTTTTGGGATACGCAGTCCAACTATTTCTTAAAAATGGCTACCATGCAGACATATATAACATTGTCAATTGCTTTAAAATAAATATTACATAATGCATATAGCTTTAAATTATTATGACTAGATGAGGATGATGAAGTGAACTCTAACAACATTTATAAAGTTTTATATGTTCTCTGTCATCTGTAAAATAATAGTGATTTTTTCCCCTGCAAATCCATAGAAAAATCTATTAAGATCCCATAGAATAATAAACCCTGGGAGATCTGGAGGTTGTATAAGAGTATTACACAATTTCACTAAAAATTGTGTCCATTAACAGACTTATTTTAATTTTATTTAATGTCATTCCCAGTGTTTTTGGCGAATACTCTACTAGCTGGCAGGATTACATACTCAAGTTTTTTTTTCTATGAGCTTTCAACAGATTTCCTACAGAGTCTCAACTTACACTATCCCAGGTGTTCCATCAGGCATCTGACAATGAACATGTAAGAATTTATAAATGTTATTGGAGTTCCCAGAATGGATTCTTCCCTACCTTGGCTATATTTTTCTTTGAAATTATTAGCTGAAAGCTACTTGCATCATCTGCCATATTTGGCTCTATCAATATGTATAAAAATCATATTTAGATGTTGTTAAGATGTATGATACACATAGTTTAAGATATTAATTAGTTAATACAATATGGAACTGTTTATCCAGGATCGTATTTCCAAACACGTAAAAAAAACTTTTTCAGAAAGAGTACCATATGGTGCCAATTTGACAAGTGCATTGCTTGACGCATTACCACACATAACTTGATGCTAAAATCCAGGATTTGAAATGGAATCATTTAGATATAGAGTATTTTGATTTTTATGCAGAATTATTGTTTCCAAGGGATTTTAAAACTGTCCTCTTTCAAAATCTGATTGATCTTTGATCTTGATTGGGTCAGAATCTTAATCTGACTAATCTAATAATGAATTTGAAATAAGAAACAATGCAACAGTCATATATACCTCAGTTTTGACTATTCTGGATAAATGATTCAACACTGTACAATTAATAATTACCAAAATAATAAAAATTATAAACTGTATATATAGTAGCACAAATAATAAATTAAACAACAAAATAACTTGGCCACTTTTTGATTGATTTGTATTACACACAAATGTATATTAACTTAAAAAAAATAAAATAAATCAAAATTATCATATATTTTAATGTACACAGTAAATATAATCATAAGATTGAAATTAAATTTGTAATTCACATTAATTTTGCAAAATATAAATTATCAGCCAAATTGTATGATTTGAACAAAAAAAAAAGGGGGGGGGGGGCTGTCTCTATAACCTATACATAATTTTTCTATAGGTTCCATATACAGAATCGCAATATAAAAACATTATTTTAATCCTTGATGGTGAAATTCTTATTGTGCTTAACATTTTGATAATATTCAGCTCTTTCTTGCCTAAGATTTTTTTTTTTTTTTAGCAAAAGCCAACACCATCTTTTCATTCTTCTTCAGTACCAATTTAACATTATACGTATATTTGTAAAAGTAGAATGAGAAAATAAGAGCAGTATTACTAATTCTTTTACTAATATAAATTAGCTGTGTTTATTTTATGTAGTAGAGTGGATAATTTGATTACTCCGAGGAAGATTATATCTTATACATAAATAAATTACAATACATTTATTTAAACATTAATTTAAATAAAATGTATTTTACACCTTATAAAAACTTTGTTAAATTCCAAAGAATTTTATTTTTTGAAGAAAGAATCTTTTACTTATTTAGTAATTAAAATGTCTTTAGAAGCCTTATCAATTATAAGCTTTGTTTTTGATGTACTTTTTGAAATCATTTTAACCATTGAGAGAATATTCAATTTAATTAAAAAAATCAACTCTTGTACCAATAAATATTATTATAATAATATTTGACCAGCCTTTATCAAAAGCAAGCAGCCAGATTTCTAGTTCTGTTTATGTAATATAAATTTTTTCAGCAAACTCAAAGTCATATTTTTACATCTTTTATTTCATTCTATTTTATATACATGTGATATCATATAATGATTTATATAAACTTTGAACAAGCAGAAATAATTTTATGTAATTAATTATAAACAAAGCTAGCAATTTCCTGATTTTTTTAGCCTTTCAAGGTTTTAATAATTTGATTCATTGTATAAACAAAATATACAATGCTTTTTTATTAAACTAATATAGAAGAAAATGCATTTAATTAAAAAACTTTAATTAAAAAAAACTTTATTCAATAACATCATACATTCTATTTTATAGTACACAAAATATTTTAAATACAATAAAGCATTATAATGTTATGACATTGAAACTTCTCTTACAAGTTTGTGCCAAGAGCATTAGAATAACAAGTTTGAATTTTTAATGGGGAAAAAAATACATTTATCATTTCCTTTTGAATTCTTTTATTATTTTTATTATTGTGTTTCGAATATAATATCATATTAACCACTTCGCCGGCAACAGGTATAGAAAAACAATGCTTTTACCCCTGACTTATCTCGGGGCAAACAGTGAAGTGGTTAATCTACACATTACATTTACAGTTATTTTTCAATGAGATAAATATGTATTACAATAATTTTTTATTGCAATAATCTGGATGGAAGAAGAACAAATATAACAGGACCGAACAAATATATAACAAGTATATAACTTTGCAGAACAAATATAACTAAATGACAAACTACAATAATTTGGCTGACAACCAAGTATATAACAGATTTTACTGATATACAGCTTTAGCTATATATGTATATTTTAATGTATTCAAAATGTGAAAGGCATACACTCAGGATTCTCGCTAACTTTTTACGAACATTAGCAATTTGGCTAATCAGAAATAAAAAACATTTGCCAAATGAAAAAAAAATTAGCAAAATAAATTTGTAGTGAAACATTGAAAATTCGATCTTTAACCGGTTAATGTATCCCTTCTTTTTTTCAATATATTCTAAAATAAGCTAAGTTTTTGTAACTGCTTATAGATCAGTTATTCATCTAAATGTAATTATATGCCACAGAAACTAAAAAAAAAAAAAAACTATATTTTAAATGTCTTGCGTAATCAAGAAAATTTTTTTAAATCTGATTTAACTCAATAAAATGCTATGAAATAAAACTTTCAATTCCAGTTAACTCAGGATCTTAAGATATTACATTAAATAAATTCTGAAAAATTCAAAATATAAACAAAAAAATGTGTCAAAAACTTCATTCTTCTAGAATTTTTCGACTTTTCATTGAAGCCCACACTTCAAAGGCAATTTCAGAATAGTGCTATTGCCTATTGGGCTCATTAACCCATACTGAAACGACCAGAGCCCGATCAAGCTGAAGTTGGGCCCAGGGCCTGTTAAAAAGATGTGCCCCCCTACCTCCCTATTCCCGGCGACACTTTCAGGAAAAAAAGTAGATTTATTTGATGAGTTGACAAAGTTGTTTGGGTGAAAGTTTCAAGTTTACAAAAAAAATTTAACAAAAATAATCAAGAAAATGAATTACCGTCCACTTTCTCAAATAAGCATTTGTATAATTTATAAACATCTATGATCCACAGTTTATGTTGCAGAATAAATGAGGACGTCTTTTTCAAAACTCGCCTTGTCCAAAATCATAAAAGTTGTGTTTTCACTAACAGTCTAGTAATCATTTTAAACTATAATTCTGACATTGTAAAATCCTCGTTTACATTGAAACCAAAAGACACAGTATGCAGTTTTTGGCATTTTCCCCAAATTTGATTTTCTGGATACGGCAAGTTTTGAAAATTATAGGTACTCTCGAATTGAAAAGGACTTTTACAGAAAAATTAAATATGGAGGTTTTTTATTACAGTAAAACTTTGTTTTTATGTCAGGGACCAAAATATAAAATGCAAAAAGTGTAAAAACTTAAATTGTGAGAAAATACACACAAATTTGTGGGCCCCTGAAATTGGTGGGCCCAGGGCCGAGGCCCCGGAAGCCCGTGCATTAATCAGGCCCTGGAAACGACATTTTTGCTTACTGTGTCTTTGGCTGCTGCTAAATTGAATTTGTGTTGGGTTAGTATCTCTAAAAATAATGTAAATGGTATGGTACGATTGAACATGATAAATGACATCAATCGTTCAGTAATGTAAATTAGAGTGTCGCCTGTACTGATACACACACACACACACACACACACAAAAAAAAAAAAAAAAAAAAAAAAAAAAAAAGAGCAAAAATTGAGCACTCGCATTTTGGAGAGTCTAATCATTCGTTTACTCGCCAAATAAAACATTTTGTCGTGATTTGACGAGCGACAGCAAGAAGCCTGCATACACTTATATTAAATAGCTGAAACTCTAAATTAATATTCTGAAAATATTTTATCAATCTTTATTGTAGTATTTGTTTTGTCTATTGAAAAATGCATAGGCAAAACAAGCATTATATGCAATATTTTGCTTTTACAAAGAAAGCAAAACATAGAAAACTCAAAAAAGTTATATGCTCTATATGACAAAATATGATGGTCTTAAAAAGAACAGTAGGACGAATTTTGATTTAGAAAATGCTACAGTTACTTTTTTATTCAAAAACATATGACTAGCTGCCCACTGCTTATGATGATCAAATCAAAGTAATAATGAGAATCATTATATATACCTAAGAATGCAGAAAAGGTGGATGTGTATAGATATGTTTTTAAAATGACTTGACTTTATGTAAATTAGCTCAGTTTATGGGTTCTTCGTAAACTTCACTTAACATATCGATGGCAGCTGCAATTTACTCTGAAATGATCCATTATTTTAAATGATCAACAACTTGTGATGAAAAGTGAGACGTTTAAAATTTGTGTCAAACAAAATGCAGAATAAAGGAAGATGAATCAACACAAATATAAAAATCTTATATTCATTAAAAGCAAATTTTAAGGAAATATACAAGAAATTAATAAATACACATAATTAAAAGATCAAGTCAGATGTGTACATTTAAAATATAACCAAATAAAATGTAGTAGTTGATATAATTTACTAATGAAAACAGTGCCAAGTTTTATCATTATAATGTAAATCCACACACATCTTTAATCACTTAGCAAAAATTATTGGAGTTTGAATGAGATAGATTACCACATTCATTATGTAGTTGCAACATTGCTCCACCAGGTTATGATTTTGTTGTTATTTGAAATACATTTTAAATTATAAAAATTTCGTTAATGATAATGATGTCAAACTACTATAAAATATTTTTTTTTTTTTTTTTTTTTTGTCAAAAATAAACACATAATTTTACAAGCATGGAAATAAGATGTTGGCTGAAAGATGACAATATGTCATTCATAAAAATGTACAATGCCTTACTGAATAGTTATTTTGTACCGCAAAAAAATTATCTCTTATCTTTTTTTAAAAAAGCAGCAAATATTTAGCCTACTAGATTAAATTATTATTTTGTGAGTTAATTTCAGAGGATTTTACCTCTTAACAGCATTTCAAAATTACAATTTAATATGCTTGTGAGATAAATAAAACAATTTCTTAACATAATCCCTTTATGCATAATTTTCCATGAATATGTCATAAAACATATTGTAACACTTTTGATGCTTGTGTGTATACATTATTTTCAAACTTTGTATTAAATTTAAATATGTGCTGAAAAAATGAACAGTTTCCCAAATTTCAAATAACTGTTTAGCTGATCCCATTTGAATTATTTTTAGATCTTGTATTAGTTTTTTAGACCTTCTCCTATCCGCCCTGCTTTTAATGATTCTGGTACAGACCAATGTTTTGCGTATTATTTATAAATACTTAAAACTTCATGTAGAATTATTCTAAGCACAAATCAGAATGCAAATTAGAATACATTATTTTATTTATAAATCAGCAAAATTTATTTTTTAGAAAATTGGTTTTTAAATTCTAATTTTGAGTTCTTCAAGTAATCTAAAGCTTTTGTAATAAGCATTGTATTCACAAAATGAATATTAATATACAGAACCTTGAATTACATATAACATTAAGCTTATGAGAAAACAAAATAAATTTGGAGAAAAGGCAGACAAAATAATAATAATAATAATGAAAGGAATACTAAAGTAAAAGAAATCCTGATAAAGAAAAGAAAAATACAAAAATATAGCAAACAAAGAAACATAATGCATGCAAAAATAAGTTATTAGATATTAAAATATAATAGTGTATCTAATACTAAACATTTTAGGTAAGCCTTTTGCTATTCCTTCAAGTGATTTTCTTTTCTGACAAATTTTGTGGCAATTTTTTTTTTCTCTGGGAAGGGAGGGGAGGAATATGTATATTTTAATGTTTAACATATACAGAATAATCTCATAGAAAGAGGTTTTGGTATCTAGGGCATTTGTCAAAATTTTTATGTATACTATACTGAACATCAGGTATAAAAACAAAACTATTCTTAAACAACTTATCTAAAATAAAAAACAGGCTGTAAAATAAGACCCCCCCCCCCCCCCCCCACACACACACACACACTGCCATCACCATCTTCCTTCTTAAGGGATCGGGGAACAAACAACACCTGTTTGAAACTATACAAATGTTACATACACATGTTTGACACACATGTTACTTACACATATTTGAAACTATACAAATGTTTTGCAACAAAAATGTACATTTTGATAAACAACTAAATATCAAGGGATTATTATTAGAAAAATTATTTTTCAAAATACCAGTTCTTATAAACTTCAAAAAAGTTTTTAATCCAGTTAAAATGAATTAATTAGGGATAAGTTTACTAAAATAAATTAATCAAAAACCATCAGTCAAAATTAGTTTTAAAAATTGAAAATCTTGATAACAAACAGAATCTAAAATCAGAATTTTCTAATAAGAACAGTTCTATTGACATAATAATTTAATTAATCAGAAGTTATTAAAAATTGAATAACATTAAAACAAAAATACATAAATAGACAGATAATTTAAATTTTATGAGTTAAAGTTAAAATTAACATCTTATAATGAAGGTTTAAATTTTTAAAAATATCTTAAAATTATCACAATTTTCCAGTGAGAAAAATACAATGTTCAAATGCTTAACTTAAATGAATTGTAACATTAAAATAGAAGATATCTAATGAAATTTTACTTCTTTCTTTTCTTTATTTAATTAATAAACAAATATAATTACAGCAGAAAAGTCAAAATATTCTTCTCCATGTCTAATTAGTGATTCATTGTATGAGTGTTTAAATGACGGGACAGATTGTTCTTTTGTACAAATCCTTTTTCACAAACATGGCATTTGTAAGGCTTTACACCACTGTGTATTAATATGTGTCTTTTGAAATCTCCAATTCTAAATGTAGAATAAGAACAATGAGAACACCGGTGTATTTTTCCAAAGTTTGTCTTAGAATTACTCAATAATCCATGGATATTTGGTTGAAAAACTTCTGTAAAAAATAAAAAAAGAAAGAATTTAAATTGATGACAATTTTTGTTACAAGTAAAGGAAAGTTGAGATGGTCAGTGGCAAAGATGCTTATAATATGCAAAAAGATCGCTACTATTATGTTTAAACTGCAATGTGGCAAATTGTCACAATACCACAGCTTTTATGAATTATATGCAGGATGTCATTTCTTATTGATGACTAATAGCAAATTCGTAAATTGTTAGTTTGAAAGGTATAGTTCCAATTCCAAAAATGTTTCAAATGTTGTTCGTCCTCATATGGAAATCCATTTATGTCAATAGTTAATTTTTATATGAAATTTAAATTTTTATACAGTCTTTGGTATAAGTTATTTTTAGATAAAATTTTCTCCATGCTATAACAAGTTAAACTGCAAAAATTCCATTTTTCTACAAGCAAAATTTACCAAGTTATGATATTTTGAATTTATGAATTCTCGACATCTTTAGCACCAGAATTCATAAGTCCAAAAATCCATAAATTCAAAGTATAACCTGGTAAAGTTTGGTCACGTATGTGCATACAGTGTACATACATAGCATACAGTCATGTATACAAGGATGGTATCAAAATTTAAATTTTGCAACTTTTAAAAAAATAACTATTGACATAAATGGATTTTCATATGATGAAGCACATTTGAAACACTTTTGCAACTGGAACTTCTCATCTAAACCTAATGGTTGATAAATTAGCTATTGGTCAACAATAAGAAGCGATACCCTGTATACATAAAAAAATACTACTGAAATTGTTAAATGAATTATTTGAAGAAAGATTGAAAAGGTGTAATAAAGACACTTTTGCCACTGACCTTGATGAAATGATTATTCACAAGACATAAGATCTATTACGTTAATTGAAATATACCTACATTTTCAGAAAGAATTTCATATAAAAAACAGCAAAAAAAGTCTGTCAGTCTGTATTGAAAGTTAAAAAAATGCATCCAAAAATTATGTTTTTAGAAAATGTACAATCAAATATTATACAAGATCTTATTTAAGATTTTTTTTTTAAAGAATTCTTTCATCATTATTTTTTTAAGCAAGTCTATGATACACTTTATTACAACTTTTTATCAATTTATTTATTTATTAGCAATATTTAAAAAATAAACAAATTATTTTAAGCAATAATTATGATACTTATTAAATGTGTTTTCTCTACAATCATACAAATTGCAAACAGCGAACATAATATAACATTAGAAAATAAAATCAACAACATCCAGTTTCTAAAAATAAACATTCACATTTATTATTTTGGTAAATACTCATTTTTAATGCTTTAGTTTAGCATGAGTTTTTAAGTGATATGCAAGATGACACTTTTGGGTAAATCTTTTTTCACAGATGTTGCATACAAATGGTTTTTCCCCAGTGTGTATTAACAAATGCCTTCTTAAATGGCCACTGTTAAATGTCTGATATGAACAATGAGGACATTGATGCATTTTTATCACGTTCTGGAATGAAGTGTCCACAATCGTATTATTCTGATGCCAAAACTCTGCAAAAAATATAAAAGAAATATATTCTATAAAACAGACAAGAACTTGTGAATTAAAAATTAAATCAAATCAAATAAGTATAATAACCAATCTCACGATTAGTAAGACTCATTACCGTATATACATATATATACTTCTGAAACTAATAAACTTTTTGGGATCCCAATCCTTGAAGTTGTTAAAAGAGCAATATTAAAAAAAAAAAAAAAAATACAAAAATGGAAAATTGTAAATCTTTGAAAAAATTTCTAAAATTGCAAATGATGTTATCAATTATTTCTGGACAATTTTTTATTTTTTCATATGAGAAATTGATTTTGAGAGGGGTGCAAGTCTATTTTGTGCGAAAAAAAATAGTTAAAGCCAAATCTTATTACAAGTTAACATAAAAATTATATTTTTAATCAATTCACAATAAATGTCTTTTGACAGCAGTATAAATTTGTTACTAGTAATTTATTTGGTCAATGATATTTTAAATATGTTGACTTTGAAAGTGAGGCAAGCCTGCTTTGAATGGAATTATTTTTTGTGTTACATAAAACTTAAAATGAACAAGCACAATCAGTGAATGAATACTTTAAAAATCTTCATTATCCAAATTAAGAAATATAATTATAGACACTAGAGATGAAACAGATGCAGCCCAAGCCGAGACCCGGCACAGGCTGAGGCTCGATTTTCACAAAAAAGTTTTCAAGCTCAAGCTCAAAAAGGAAATTTTATTTATTCACAAATTGAAAACTGAAAAAAAAAAACTTGCTATTTGAGAAACAAAAATGCAGCTTTAAGTTTCTTAAGGTATTTTAAAATTTGTTAAAAATCAATTTGAAAGGGAATCAAATTGTTATTGATGGGATATAAGGAGAAATATTCTATGTGATTCTGAAGCCTTTGCCTGTTTAGTGTTAGTAACATAAAAAAGAGGTAGGATATCTCTTGTCTATCACTGCTTTCTGTTTGAAGTTCCATAATAACTGGAAAACAGAACTCATGTCTTCACAGTTGTATAATAATATCTTAAAAGAATAAAATTTGTGACTTTGGGCAGATTTCTGCCAAGAGTTTGCTATAAATAACAAATTTGCTATTTTAATCAGATTTTCAGAGTCATTAAATTTCTGAAACATTGTCATGAGGGATAATTTAGAATTAATACTTATTTGTATGTAAGAAGACATTTTTAAAGAAAAATATTTATCGGGAAATTTTTTAAGATGTTATTAACAAGTTTCAACTGCATGCTTTCGGTATTAAGCTCAGATTTCAAATTGTCAGGCTCAGTCTCCAAAAGAAGAGCCCAAACTCATATCTAAGGCATACAACTTATTACTGAATATTTTTTTCTTATTTTTTCCAATACTAGGGGGCTCGGCCCCCTACGAGCTACGCTCGCCAGCCCCCGCCCAGACACCGCAGACTCTAAATGCACGCTAATTTGATCGGCTTTAAAAAGATTTCGAAAGATTGAATTATAATGTAAAAAGCAGTGGCGATCTCCCTATAAACGAATTTCTATTCATTTGTCTTTGATTGGGGAATTTTAACGCCAAATCCGCTGCGGTACTGCTTGATTATCTCGTCGACCAATTTCGCCAAATTATATAAATCGCCAAACCACTCGCCAAATTATACAAATTGACATAATTTTTTATTTTAAATAACAATAGAACAAATAAATTCGTACAACATTAATAAAAATACAAATAAAACGTCGAATAAAAATAACTTGATGACGTAGATACGTGTAACAACATTTCAAAATAAGCTAATATAAAAGGAATTAAGTAAACAGAGTCTTTGTCTCCTGGTATTTTTTTAACAAAGCGAAAAGAAATGAGACATTTTAAATTAATCGTTTTTAATCTAACGTAATTTTTACCAAGCTATTTTTTTCTCTTTTAAATAGTCACGTGAAGATACTTTTGTTAGAAATGAAATATTATTTGTGGTTTCCTAACAAAAATAGTTGAAAAGATCCTCTCAAAATATTAAATAAATGTCTAGCGCAAGTTCTAAATTTAAA
This sequence comes from Maratus speciosus, assembly GCA_963932465.1. Taxonomy (NCBI): domain Eukaryota; kingdom Metazoa; phylum Arthropoda; class Arachnida; order Araneae; family Salticidae; genus Maratus; species Maratus speciosus. Next base: position 86,981,813 of record OZ010786.1, on the reverse strand, counting down.
CTTTTTTGCAATGTTATTTTGTGTTCATTTTATGTAATAACTATAATGTGACGTAAATATGACGTAATTTCTCCTACGACTTCTAACGCATGTTAATGAACTTATTATTTTACAATATCCTTTCTCTTTTAAAATTCACGTGTGTACTTTTTATGACATAATTTTTAATAAATTCCTGCTTTTTATACGTAATTATTTAATTTTAATTTGAAAGTTTTTTTCCTGTTTATAATAGTCACGTGTAAATAAATTTTTAATTTGAAGCAAATATTATTGCTTGCGCTTTGTATACAGTTGGCAACAGTTTAAATTAGTACAATTTTCTGAAATCTGTAAAAAATATCTCTAGAAATGCTGAAAATTTGAATTTAAAATAGAAATAAAACCTGAAAAAATGAGTCAAAATAAAAAAATTAATGCAATCTGCACTCCGGCAAATTCTAACGCATAAAATGATCTAAAAATGATTACACTGCCATGTATAGTTTTTGCTGCTATAAAACTTTTTTAGTGGAACGATTTTGTCCAACTTTAGCATTAAATATCTCTTAAAATAATTCTTCGATTTTAAAACTGTCTGCATCAGCATGTTTATCCAACATTTCTGTATAAAACCACCGATTTTCATATTTTTGTATGCATTATTTTTCTTAATATTAACGAAGAAAGACCTCCGGTCACAAAAAATTCAAAACCGGCGGCGGCGGCGGCGGTGACGGCGGCGGTGACAGCGGTAGTTACTTTTTTTTAGAATAGAGAGAAAATTACATTTTATTTTTGTTTTATTGTAAATTTTATAAAGAAGAGTGAAATATTGATATAAAATAAATAAATAAATAAAATAAAACATTTTTTTTGCTGTTGTTATTATAATTACATTCCATTCAAAGAAAACCAATATTTTCAAAAACCTATTGCTATTGAAAGTAGAACAAATACAATGGCACATACTAAAATCATGATTTTTTCCATTTAACATGTATAACAATGATTGCATATTAAATTTACATGAAATAAGCACACAAAAAATATAACATACGAATATAATACTGCTTACGGATATTGTTAAACCCATTCAAATGGAAACCATAAAATATCTAGCAATAACATAAAATGAACTTTTTCCACTTAGCTAGCTCATATTATCATTCAATACTATGCTAAAATGGCACTTTTAAAAACTACTCTAAAAATTTTCAAACACATGCATTAAAAATATGAATATAATACTGCTTACGAATATTTGTAAACCCATTCAAATGCAAACCATTAAATATCTAGCAATAAGATAAAATGGACTTGTTCCACTTTCAAAATCAACAACTCATATTATCATTAATAATATGCTAAAATAACACTTTTGAATACTTTATAGAAATTTTCAAACATACACATTAAAAATTCAATTAAGAACTATAGTTTATATTTACAAAAAACTAATTTTATAAAAACGTATCATTCAAAAAATACATATGATATGGTAACCGATAATATAGTGATATGATGAAAGAAATTTTTTTCCCTTAATCTGAAACGAATCAACTAAAAATGTTGGCTGCCAAGCATATTTATTACCAAAACATTGACAATGCACAAGTTATCTCGTTATTGTAAGTCAAAGCATTAAATTTCTTGATTAACCTTCTCCAAACTCATAACGTCAAGTAAAAAAACACAGACTTAACTACACTGCTGGGCAAAATTATGATTTTGTTTTAATCAATATTAAACTCAGCTTATTTTTACATTAATAAAATGAAAATAATTAAAAAATACTTCAAAATTTAACATGATTCATATAAGAAATGAAAAAAATAATGCCACCTGAAAAAGTCCCAATTTTTAAAAAATCAGCATTGCATGAAATCTGGATAAACTCAAGGGTATAAAATTTTGTTTACTTGTATTTGTTGTTTCAAAAAATGCATTTTATTATAAAAAACTAATCAATGCTGACATTTGTAATTGTAATTTCATTTTTTTTTTTAATGAAAAATGCAAAACATTAAAGTATGAATAAAAATTAAACTCATTCATAGTCTGACTTTTAATTTATATCACTATGATTTGAGGCTTTATGAATGAATGTTGTGTGTCTTGTCAAATCGTTATAGGCACATTAAAAATCAAATAGTTTTGAAATCAATGCAGGTTAGTATAATTTTAGCCTTCAACCTATTGAAATTACCCAGCACCAAATTGCCATGCTAGTTACATAACTGCAAGAGTCGGTAAAAAATGCTCTAAAAAATTCTTTTGCCTATGGAAAGAAGAAAAGGAGTGGTTGTTTTTCATAGATAATAGGATCAAAGATCTATCTTAGTACAGTATTTTACACTGGAGACCCAATTCTGAGTATTTTAAAGATCTCAAATTGTTATACAAGTCCTCCACCAAGGTCATGAAATGGAAGAAATCGAATACTAAGCCAATCCTCTTCATATGACAGGATACACATTCATTAAAAAAAAAAAAAAACATGAATTTTAACTGAGTTATTTTTCAGAATTAATAATTTTTCCACATCAACAATTAATGACATTTTTTAAACCAATCTCCTACACAAAAAGATAATCTCAAGAGTAAAGTTATACATTATATGTAAAAAATAATATATTTAATTTTCCACTTACCTTAGTTGCATAAAATTGGAAACAGTCTTCAAACACAAAATCTGCAGAATCATAAGCACATACACGCATCTCATAAATGAAAATTTTTATAAACTTACTGTTGCTTTGTTTGTAATAGATTAAAGAATTACTTATACTAAAAAATCTTTTGACAAAAGAAATTGCCATTAAAGAATTAACTAAATCCTTAATAATAAGCGGAACAATGGGTTCTCCTCAAGCAAAATGTCTATTGATGATTAACTTATAAAAAACATCCGTGTCTATAATTTCCAACTCTGATATTACAATTTAATTTTTTTTCAACTTCACAAAGTTTTTCATTAATTTTTTGTTCGAATAGTTGCTTTTTTGGTCTTAGTTTGATTTCATTATAACATTACAATCACAGCACATGCAAACAGCAATGATTGCTTGTATTTCCAAGAGTGTCTGATTTTTTTTTTCAAGGTTTTAGAATACATTTTGGACTTTTCGTTGATTTTACAACCAAAATTTTTCTTCAAAGATAACTCTGATTTCCAGGTTCCCCTGAGGAGTTGATAACTTGCATGATAACTATATTCAGTTGGAACTTTGATAATGGCCACAATTGGTTTTTCTTGTGGAAGGTAAAACATCTTTGGGGTTTTCTTAATAGAACATAAAAAACAGAAAACTACCAATTAATACTGCAGGACAAATATCGCTTTATTCATAACTGGCTGTTGGCATAAATTGGATGTTCTAGCAGGATAATGCATCAATAATTCAGAAAAAAGTGCAGAAGAAGAATGTCAGTGCTGACATGTCAAGATTTTAAAGTGAACAGCCCAAATCTCTGATCTTAACCACATTTCAGAATCATTGGGGTGCAATAATTCACACAGTCTATGGTGATGTGCACCAATATCTGAATATGAATGATTTCAAGATAGCTGTACTTGCAACAAGAAATCAATTGTCACTGGATCAGCTGGAAAGGCTTGTAAAATCAATGCTCAATCACTTTAAAGATAGTTCAGAAAAACGATGATCTGGCTCTTTTCAGTGTGTGAGATTATACTTATGGCCAGATTTCAAGTAATGTTAATTTTTTAATGCTACACAGTTTCATGTATCTATATTTATGATTAAAACAAAAGGAAACAAAATGAGTTTATACTTTTAACCAGCAGTGTTATGCTGTATGACAATAGTAGTTAATGGCTGAGCTTGGCACACAAACTCTTCAGTTAGGAATAGATTCAGCCATTGTCAGTGTAATGATAATGCATAGTGTGTCAGTCAAAAAGTTAGACTATCTTCATAGTTTAAGAAAGTATTGGAACTATGAATTGAAAAGTATCCAAACAAGCAAGAAGTGTTTCAATTAACTTCAAAATTATTTTTTATCAAATTAAAATTTTGAATTCTAGAACTCTAGTTTTTTTTTTTGTTGTTGTTTCCTTGTTTCCAAATATCTCTTGTAAAAGAAGTGGTACATCAGCCAAATCACTAGTTCAATATATGTGGCTTCAAAAGCTCGACTTAGCAATACAAGAAATATTTTGGATAGAATAGCAAGAACTTTAGATTAAAGTTTTAAGAAAAAGAATGCAAGGTGATCAGCAAGTAAGATAATTTCTTTATATATGATATAAATTTCTAATAATAATATGATAATTTCTTTAATAGCCCAAAATAACTGAAATAATTGGTTAAAATAGTAGATCAAAAGTAAAAAATAACAGCTTAAAAAAAAAAAAAAAAAAAAAAGCAGGTAATGTAGTTAGCTCAATAATGTAATAGTAATATAGTCAATATTCAGTTTAATTATCCAACAAAAAGAAAATTTGGAAGTTTGTACAATCAGCAAGAAGAAAAAACAAAACAAACATACATTTTGTAATTTCCAAATTGCCACAGAAAAAATAAAAGATGGAAATAGCCATTCAACTGGAAAATGTCTTTTTTTCAGCTTATGTTTACAAAAATTAATTTAGGGGTCACCTTCAGACTGAAGTTGAATCAAACTCTAAAATTTTCAATGCAAACACCTAACTTTAACATTATATTTGGCTTTTTTCGGTAAATTTTAACTTAAGGTACCAAATGAGAAGTCATTTGATCAAGTAGTTCAGGAATTACAAAAGTTAAAAGTTTGAAACTCCTAACAATTAAGTCATTTGCAATCAGTGCAAAACAGATTACAATGCAGGTAGTTTAATCATAACTCAAGAACTACTTGGCAGAATGAGATGTAATTTTGGATTCACATATCTGAAGTTTCTAGAAATCTATTCCTGTTAAAAAAGTTACAATTAATAATTTTTTCGAAAAGTGAAAACAATATGAATTGTAATTTATAAATTTCTTATAAGAATTTGATTTCTAAGAGCTTCAAATATGCAAATCCAAAATTAGAGCTCATGCTGCTAAAGTTGTTGAGTTGTACTTGAAAAAAGAGCAACATATCAATTTATTTTGCAATAGTTACGAATGAATTTAACATTTGGAATTCCAAATTTTAAACATACATAATTCCAAAACTATATGACAAAATAACTTCCCATTTTATATCCTAAGGTAGATTTATCGGAAAAAAATCTAAATATGATGTCAAAATTAGGTGTTTGTAGTGAAAATTTGATAGCTTGGTACAATTTTACTATGAAGATACTTAGGCTTTATTATTATTATTATTTTTTTAACATAAATGAAAAAAAGAATTTTCAGTCAAATGGCTGTTTTTGTTTTTCTGTGACAACTTGAAGATTAAAAGTGTGGGGTGTTTTTTTTTTTTTTTTTTTTTTTGGTTTTTATTTCCCTCAACAAGGGCTTTGGAGCGATATTACAGTCATAAATTGGACACATTTTTTTTAGAAAACTTCAACATGACTGGCTCTAGAAAAAACAGCGTTCTCGAGAGACTTCTTACTCAAACAGAACTGAACCATCATTGGTGGAAAACTACTTCACTTTCAGAAGGATTTTCTAGAGATGGAAATATCAAGCATTCAAAAAAGAGGAAAATATACTTATCAATTTTTAATTATTACCATTTTATTAAGATGACAGAATGAACAGCTGAGAAAATGAATTAGTTTTCATGCATTTATGAATTTTCTGCCTTTTTTAGACATGGCCTAGTTGGCAAATTTAAGGAGTTTAGTAATATATTTTACTATCATTTCACATTACAGTACAAAATACAAATTGCTCTAAAAAATATAAAACTGATATATTCAAATTACTGCATTGTTTTGGAGAATAGGACCCATTATCCAGAATTCCAAAATACTAAGTTACTCAAAATCTGGAGAAAAAAAAAAATTGTAAATTTTTATTTCTGAAACTTTTCAATCATTTTACAGATTCCTAATTTTCTTTTTGATTAATCGTTTCAATGTCCAACCACTAAAGTATTTTACTTCAGTTGCAGGGTAATACAGAGTCGTCCGTGAAATTAGAAAAAAAATTATTTTTCTGTCAAATTTTAGTTTAAAACTAATACATATTGCCATTCATAAAAAAAATCATCAGATATTTCACCCCACCCCCTCATTCTGTAAAAATATTATGACTACGCCACTGTATTACTTGAATACACACATCATAGCAGTTTTATTTATTTGTTTGTGCTCTCTCTCCCTTCTCACACATTTCAGAACGATCTGCTCACAATATCCAGATTTTTTTCTGGCAGATATTGCAAAAACGGTTAACAATCGTCAAATTTCTACAATAATAATTTCGTTTTTTTTTTTTTTTTTTTTTTTTTTTTTAATTCAAAGGGTAAGTTTTTATTCATATCTTACAAGTGATTGTTTCAATTCTGTTATTTTTATGTTTTTAAAAAACACCGGTGGAATTTTGGATTTTGGGGAGAGGGGGAGATTCTGAATTTATTTAAGAATTCAGATTTATTAAAAATATCGATCAAAAATTTTTTTATGTAAATTATGTAGCTGTAAAGAACAAAAGGGTAGAGCTTGTAGATAAAATAATATTAGTTACCAATTTTAGTTTTTTATTTATTGATTGTTACCATTGAATAGCGCAGGGATTTTTGTTTAAATAACTTTAAAAGATAAGTTTTATTCATATTCTACATGGCATTTTTTAAATTTTGAAATCTTTGTTTTTGAAAACGTTCGGATTGGGGGTGGGGATTCCAAATTTCGATAGGATCTGAAAATTCGGAAAATTCCAAAATCTGGAAATCCTTCAATCCCGAGGATTCTGGATAATAGGTCCTGTACTGTATGCATTTGATTTTCGTCTTGATATTTCAATGAAGTATGGCATGAATGCTTACGTTTTTGCTGTGAATGGAAAAGGAAAGAGTAAGACAGGATATAACTTTTGAAAACAGATCATAAAAAAAGATTTTTCTTTAATAATAATAATTAAAAAAAAAAAAAAAAACCTGGCAAAGTATGTTATAAAGTGTACAGGTAAGAAACAAGCCAAAAATCAAGAATTCCTTGCCAAAATTTAAAGAGCTAGCATTCTTATTTCTGCCATTCCATTTCAGTGATAAAAATTGTCAAAAAAGGGCAAAATAATGCTAAAAAAAGTGAAAAATAAAGAAGCTTTTAAAAATACGAAAAAGCAGCAAATCATGAATCTTCAAAAGACTTGACATAAATAGATCCCTTCCTTATTCAATTTTGTCTTTGATCACTCAACAGGAGATGCTGCTATCCTATGCTTAAGGAAAAATTCACAAACTGTTGCCACCAATCAATGCAATTTAGAAAACGGTTTGCAGCATTTTTAAATCCATTCTTGTAACTCCTATACACTTTAAACTACATTTTTGCCCAAATTACATTTTTTTTTTTTTACACAAACTTATGGCTGTGTATGTCATTACAGAATATTAACCCTATGCTTTTTGTGATGAACATTATGGCTATATCTTATTTTCTATTATGTAAAAAAACGTACAAAATTTGATATTTGAGTTTGAAGATTAAAAATGTATATGTTGATTAATTTAAAATTTTAATACCCAATAACGGGTGCTTTTTTCCCGTTCTACTTTTAATTCTACTTTTAATTCCCTTTAATTCCATCTCAAATCGAAGAAATGCACTATGCTTGATATTAATAATTATGCATACAAATAATACAATGTGGAGTGAAGGGTTAAATAAATTACTTTGAAAACAGAAAAGTGTGGAAGCATGTCATATACAAAATAAGCACGTTATATTTAGATTTTACAAATGACAGTACTCTTATTCAGAAACAGAGGCAATTTTACAAGCACCAACTTTGTTTGTTTATCTTATTAAACGATATCTAGAAACTAGAGGGGGAAGGAACATCCCCTTAAAGCCCTCTTAAAATTCTCCATGGGACTAGGCCTCCGGCCAGATAAAAATAGCCAATAAAATGAACAGTAGGGCCTATCTTGCAATTTATAAAATTGTACTGTATTTACTTATGTATAACGCAAACTTTTATCTAAAATTTTAGGCCAAGGAAGGATGGGCAATACACAAGGATGACAACTTTATAAAAACCACATATGCTTTCACTAACAAGGGGAGGATGCAAAGTTGGGGGCACAGAATCCTGTGACACTTTGTGCAATGACAGAGTATAGTAGATAAACATATCACAAGGATAAAGTGCAATATTCAAGGGGGTCTTAAAAAACAAGCACCAAAGTCACCCAATTTTCATGCTTTTGCACATAATCGGATAAACTACACACCTTCCTAAGCAGCCGAATGGTTCAGTTGGCAGAGTTTGGAACTTTGTGAGTTCGATACTCCAACAAGACTTTCTTTTTTCTTTCCCACAGACAAAATAATGATTAATTATTTTCGAACTACAATAAAAAAATATACATATCTATAATTATTTAAATTTAAGCTAAATATAAATAAAACCATGCTTATGTGCGCAAATATATATACTTATTTATTTACAGAGAAATTGCAATTTTATGGCAGTTTTGCAGATCTAACGAAAAGTAAAAAATAAAATAAAATAAAAATACATAATTTGAAGTCCTCAAACGGCAAAATTTTTATTTTATTCATATTTATTCATAGTTTTTTATACAAATAAAACTCTATTCTTCCCAGCGAAATCAATTAAAATGTGCTGCATAAAATTAAATTATGGGATTTTAACTTTATCTTTTCTAATACTTAACAATTTAAAAGTTTTATAAATTTTTTATTTTTTTTTTCTTGGGATCTTATGTTTGGAATTAGAACAACTGTTTTTGACAATAAAAAATCTTTTCATGGGCATTATTTATTAATTACGTAGATTTGCAGGTGGTTTTTAGCAAAACATGTACGCTATTGAAAATAAACAGGGTGGGTTTAGAATGTTTACTTTTGTTTGTGTTAAAGTTTTAACAGTAATCTGCTGTGGACCGAGTGAGTATGGCATTTTGTTTTTAAAGTTTTGCAGAGATTCTTTCAAAAAACTGCCATAAAATTACAATTTCTCTATAAATAAATGCATGGAAGCATGTTTTTAATTTTATTTAGCTTAAATTTAAATATCATGGAAGACTCTAGTGATGTGGAAGTATTCTAGTGACGCAGCCTTACGCCTAAAATCGTAAGAATGGCGGAACTGATATATACACCTAACTCGAGATCAAAGGAAACGCGAAAAGTCGCCACTTCATAACTCAGCAAATATAGTGCATATTGTTCTGATTTTTTAAAAACAGTCTTATATCTGCAGTCTTATCATATTCTGAAATTTTTACATTTCTACGTGCAGTATATTTTGAGATCTCGAAACCCATTTTTAAGGTACTTGTGATGGATAAAGTTCCTAATTTCCATTTCTGGAAAATGGCCTGGGCGATTTTCCTTAAATTGATATATAATATGAATTTGTTATAGATGAAGGGAATTAGATAATACTTGTGTCCGGGAAAACTCTTGTTTTTTATATAATTCGCAATTTTTTTTCTTCTCAAAAATGACCAGCACGATTTTATTAAACTTAATATATAATATAAATTTATTTGAGAAGAAGTGAATAGCATAGCACTTATTTACAGAAAAACTGTTGTTTATTATATAATCAGTATGAAAAATGAGACTATATTTTTTTGCCATTCTATGAGAATTTACCGCAAATGCACAAGAAATTACTAATGTATTCCTGCGCATGCTTTCTTTAACTTTTGGGAACAACTAGCTATCGAAACACTAGCTGAGCGGTTAAGAGCACTGCTCTTATACACGCAATATCTTGGGTTCAATCTGCAGTGATTCCTTTTGATCTTTTTTTATGAGTTCCTTTGTAATTTTTTATTGCCAATTAGATCATTAGATAAAATTTAAGACTTTTTTAATTGTTAATAAGTTAAACAAAATTAAATTGCAATTGCTAAACTAAATAAAATAAAACTTCATTTTAAATAAATCTCAATAATAAAATGGGCCATTTTCTGTGGCTGGTAAATGTGGCGCCATCTATATTTTGGATAGAAACCTAAACATTTCATATAGAATACAGATATATACATTTAACATTTTTTAAATAACGATAACTGGAAAATGTTCTTCAATATTATTTCATAATCCTTTAGATATTTTGAGAATGTTATTATCGCACAGCAAATATATCTAGTACATTGGCTTTATTAACTCGTAAATGTAATTGAATTAAAAATCTTTATCTAAATTTAAGTAATAAATTTTGTTCTATGCATTTCAAATATTTTGTAACTATGTATCTTATCTCCACATAAAAATTAAAAATCTCAGATTAACTGTTTCAGAAAGTATTTTCACATTTAATTATGTATATATAAATAAATACAGTCTTTTCTTGTCTGATGTATGTTTTTTTATATCTGCTAAAAAAAAAAATACTAAAATACTTTACAAATAGTATTAAATTTAGACATTTTTCTCCGGGAAGGTGTGTGCGTGTATTAAAAATTACTACAGAAATTACTTTTCCTATATTAAGGAGAATAAAAAAATTAATGTAATTTAAAATAAGAATCTCTTGAAATTGTTCCAATTATTTATTAAGGCTATTAACTAACTGTCGTATTTATTTTTTATATATGTTGAAAATATCATACCTTAGACTAGGTACTTCTTTTTCGTTTTGAGAAATGATGCAGATTAAAATCACTAAAAATTTGCAATTTAATGTGTTGCATAATAATTCAAAATTATTTTCTGACTAGCAAAATAATTTGTAAATCTTCTTGTCAAATTGTCTTCTATGCAGTAATATGAGTATGTAAAAATATTTTTTAACAATTTTTATAGAACTAACCTATAATATATATATTTATTGTTACAAATGCAATGCAACTTTAATCTTTTCCTGCTCCAAGCTGAAATATTTAAAATTTGGGATGCAATTCTAATATTTTTCAAAAAGGCATTTTTCAGTTCAAATTTCTGTATTTTAAATTGTAATTTACCTAATCTCTTTGTTGTAGCCATAAAAAAATCAAATGATAATGCCTATTTTAATTAACAAAATTAAAAAATCATAAAATGATGCATTATTTTTTTTTTTACTTTTAGTGAGTAAAACTTTTTTAATTTTTTTTTTTTTTTTTTTACCATAAAATTATTACCAAACGTATTGTTTTACTGGCAAAAATTTATGATCCTATAGGACTCATTTCCCCTTTTGAGATAAGAATTAAATTTTTAATGCAAGAACTCTGGGAACATGGGATTAACTGGGATTCTACATTACCAGATTCTTTAAGTGAAAAATTCAGAAAATGGCATCATGAAATAAAAGACTTGGTAAATTTTAAAATTCATAGAAAATATTTTGTAACTATCACAAAACTAAATCCTGAAACCGCTCAACTTTTCATATTTTCTGATGCTAGTTTAAAGGGGTATGGGTCAGTGGCTTATATTTGTGATCCTTCTTCTTGTGAAACTTCATTTGTAATAACAAAGTCGAGAGTAGCGCCTCTGAAGAAAATTACATTGCCTCGCCTGGTCAAAATCTGTGATGAAAAGCCTATCTTCATTGTTCTCCTGTGCTTACAATTTTATTGTATTTTAAATAAAAAGGTTTAAAGAGTAATATTTCTTGATATTTTTCTTAAGAAAGTAAACATTTTACATAGTAAAATTTAACAAACCTTTCTATATCTGTGAAACAAACCATAAAAAAAACCCCCATTTTGTATATTACTTCCATATCTTACTAAAAAGTTCTTTAAAAAATCAAATAGTACAGCACTCTTTACAACTGAAGTGTTAGGTGTGCTTTTTTGAGGGAGGGGGGGGGGGATTAAAGGTGAATGGAAATCACGATTATGAGTTCTTATCGTTGGGCTTTATTTATTTATTTATTTATCTTTAAAATGTATTGACATCGTGGGTAAATAACGGATGGCTGATATTGAATAAAACATATTTAATTGTAAAACCATTTAAAATACAAAGCTAAAAACTAGGTTAAAATAATACAACCTGACAACTACATAACTGGTAAAGACTGGCGTGCGCTCCACTGGAACAGCTGACAGTATAAACATTCTGGACACATCACAAGTTTAGTTGTTTGGTGCTACTGCCGGTTACAATAATTAAATGCATGGAGTAAAGGAAACATGGAGTATAGGAAAATAACAGTTCAATACATAACAGTTCGTCCCCCCAAAGTTCAAACATAGTCCCTCAAATAGTCAGGTGGCCTCCTTGCACGCTCAAACCGTCTTAGCACTGGCAGAATGTTCACTGGCTCTACTCTTGGATATTTAGCTGGAGATCTCACCACAGCAGTTGGACTCTCAGGTAGCACTCCTGGAACACTCTCTAATCCAGGCGAGGAAATTACTTCAGGCACCACTTCGGAAGAACCAGTAGACGTTACTTCAGTTGTGGGCTCATAAGGAATTTTAAGACCCGACGCAGCTCTACCTCCCATTGTGGAACTTGGAAAATTTTCAGTCTTTCTAAATCTCAGCTGATCAACATGTCGACAGTGATTTTGACCTTCTGTTGACACAACTTCATATGTCACAGGTCCTTTAGCTGCCGTCACTGTGCCTGGTATCCATTTATCTCCTCGGGAATAATTTCTAATGTATATTGGATCTCCTGCAGGAAACTTCTTTGTCACCACCCCTCTGCCTTGCCTTTCGGAAACACAACTGGCAGGATGCAAATGACTCAAAACTGTTTTCAACTTGCGTTTCATCAGCATCTCAGCTGGAGTTATCCCTGTCATTGAATGTGGAGTAGTACAAAGCCCCAACAACATACGACATAGTCTTGTATGCCAATCACCCTCAGAGATTCGACGTAAATTTTACTTGATCACCTGAACCTGCCTTTCTACTTGTCCATTTGAAGACGGATGATAAGGGGGAGTAAAGACGTGTCTAATGCCATTTCTCAAAGTAAACTGTTGCAATTCCTCAGATCTAAAAGCTCGGCCATTATCAGAAACCAAAATATCTAGTATACCATGAATAGAAAAAATTTCACGCAGCTCGTGGATCACTGTCGCAGAATTCAAATTGGGGATAATTTTAACTTCAGGCCATTTTGAATAAGCATTAACCAGAATAAAAAATAATTTGCCATGAAATGGACCCGCAAAATCAACATGTATCCTGGACCATGGTCTAGACGTAGAAAACCAACCGTCAGACATTGTTTTCGCCGGCTCATTTCTGGTAATCTGGCATCTGTGACATTTGTTCACTAGATCTTCAATATCCCCATCCAAACCTGGCCACCACACATAACCTCGGGCAATTGCCTTGGTCAACACAATTCCTTGGTGTGTGGCATGTAAAAAAGATAAAACATTTTGACGAAAACAAGCAGGAACAACCACTCTTGATCCCCACAGAATACAATCCTGAAAAATTGACAATTCGTTCTGCCTGCGATTATATGCTTCAAATGACTTTACTCGTTCACCAGGCCAACCATGTAGTATCCAAAATTTGACCTGCGACAACTCTGGATCATTCTGGGTTGCACGTGCAATATCCTTGGCCGTCAGAAGACTCTCGCTTTCAGGCACTTCAAACCTCAGAACATCAGCTGGGTCTGGGAAACCTGACTCAGAAGCGTCAACTGGCAAGTGGCTCAGTGCATCAGCGTTACCCATTTTATTGCCTGAACGATGTCGCAACTCATAGTTGTAACCCTGCAGCATAAGTTTCCACCGTAACATTCTTGGAGAAATCATCACAGGCATGACCGAATTTGGTTTAAAAAGTCCCAAGAGAGGTTTATGGTCAGTCAAGATAGTGAAAGATCGCCCTGCCAAAAACTGATGAAACTTCTGCACTCCAAATATAATTGCCAAAGCTTCTCGATCAATCTGGGCATAGTTCCTCTCCGGCATTTGCAAGGTTCTGAATCCGTAGGCAACCGGCAATTCCACACCGTCCTCCATAATGTGTGATAAAACAGCTCCTACTTCATAAGGCGAAGCATCGCAGACCAAAACCAAAGGTCTCTCATGGTCATAGTGTACCAAAACTGCATAGGACCTCAGCAAATCTTTCGCCTCCTGGAATGCCTTTTCCTGTGGTCCACACCACTTCCATGCACTGCCCTGGTCCAAAAGTCGGTGCAAAGGTTCCAAAATCGTCGACTTCTGTGGCAAAAACCTCTCATAAAAATTATATAACCCTAAAAATGACTGTAGTTCTTTGTTATTTCGGGGAGCAGGTGCATTTTTGATCGCCAAAATTTTATCATCTGTTAGATGGATACCAGATCCGTCAACTTGAAATCCCAAGAATTTAACTGACTCTGCTCCGATGTGACACTTGGTCCGATTCAACTTTAATCCAGCTTTCTTAAGTCGCTCAAGCACCTGGCACAAACGTTTAGAGTGGTCAGTGGAATTTGATCCCCCAACGATGACATCATCGAGCAAAGTTGCAACCCCAGGAATGTCAGCCAGCACAACATCCATTGTGCGTTGAAAAATAGCCGGAGCTGCCGCTATACCAAAAGGAAGTCTTCTGACCCTATACAACCCCTTAGGCGTGTTCAAAGTCAAAAGATCAGCTGGCTGTTCATCCACCCTGAGTTGCAAATAGGCGTTAGACAAGTCCAATTTAGAAAAAAATAGTACAACCTGAAAGTTTACTGAAAACCTCATTGGCCGTTGGCAGTGGGTAAGACACTTTTTGTAAAACTTTATTAACTGTGGCCGAATAATCCCCACTTAATCTCATCTGGCCATTTCTCTTCAAAACCGGAACAATGGGAGTTGCCCAACTTGAAAACTGAACTCTCTCGATGATACCAGAAGCCTCTTGACGATGCAATTCCTTCTCCACCTTTTCCCATAAAGAGAATGGAACTGACCTGACCTTTAAAAAAATTGGAGCTGCATCTGGAAGTATGGGAATATTCACAGGTGTACCATTGTAGACCCCGATTCCTTCATCAAAAAGTCCTGGAAACTGGGAAAAGATATCTTCAGACCCCACATGATTAATGTGTAACTCGATACCCAAGGCCTCGAACCAGTTCCTTCCCATCAAACTTGGCCATTTCCTTTAATTACCAATAATGGTAAAACCACTTTTCGATTACCATGCTCCACCTGGGCCGAAAAAGTTCCCAATACCACCAGTGGTTGCCTTGACCATGTTCTCAAAACTAAATCCTCATTTGACAACTGGCATTTATTTGAAAAAAATCTTTGATAAGTATCTTCACCAATTATTGAATGACCTGCCCCTATATCAATTTGCATCTCCAATTCTTGACCCTCAACAGTGACCACCAAACTGTATACCCGATTCGCAGGAAAAGAATAAAATAAATCTTCATCCAACTGAGGCACCGACTGGTTGATTAACAAATTCTGGTTCTTATGCTTTTGTTTGTTTCCTTGCTGCGTTCCCGGTTTTTTTCTATATCTTTTGGTTATACAGGCTCTCTCAAGATGTCCTAATTTAGAACAAAAATTACATTTAGCATTTTTAAACTTGCAAACATCTGCTGTGTGCGCACCTGAACATCGATAGCATTGTACCTTTTTGAACTTCCCCTTTAAATCAGGCGTATTCTTATGCTGAAAACCAGCCATGTTCTTTTTTGCATCGCTGTACAAAGCCTGGGCATTACTCGATGTATTTCGGATCTCCGTTACACTTCGCTGTGCCACTTCACTAGCGAGAGCCATATCCACTGCTTTCTTAAAAGTTAACGTCGACCCTTCCTCGAAAAGACGATGTTGTAAACCCTGGTCACGCACGCCACACATAATCCGGTCACGGAGCCTATTTTCCAAATCCGAAAATTTACAGGTGTCGCTCAGTCGCCGTAATTCCGCAATATAATCAGCCATTGATTCATTCGGACGCTAGTCTCGCTTATTAAACCGGTATCGCTCCACAATTGGATTCGGCGCAGGAGAAAAATGCTCATCTAATTTTGCAATTATATTGTTATATGCAGCAGCTTCTAATGTATCTGGTTTAACCAGTGAATCCGCAATGGAAAAAGTAGTATCGCCACACACTGTCAAAAATATATACTTCTTACGAGCATCCACAATATCATTAGCCTTGAAATAAAAATCTAACTTCTGCTTATACAACTTCCACGAAGTACCGATAACGTAATTTTCTATCTGGCCAAATTTAGCCATATTTCCGGAGTGTCCAGCAAAAAAAACTACTAAATTCTTCTTAAATACTGGAATAAACTTGCTGGGTTACGTAAATACTTCGTATACTGGCACGAAAAGTTTTTTAACAATTCATGAAAACATCGCGCTGCCGTCAAAATTAAGCCTAACTAGCTTCCCGCTCATCGCCATTAAAATGTATTGACATCGTGGGTAAATAACGGATGGCTGATATTGAATAAAACATATTTAATTATAAAACCATTTAAAATACAAAGCTAAAAACTAGGTTAAAATAATACAAACTGACAACTACATAACTGGTAAAGACTGGGTGCGCTCCACTGGAACAGCTGACAATATAAACATTCTGGACACATCACAAGTTTAGTTGTTTGGTGCTACTGCCGGTTACAATAATTAAATGCATGGAGTAAAGGAAACATGGAGTATAGGAAAATAACAGTTCAATACATAACAATCTTTTTATTACTAACCTAAAAAAAGTAATGATATCAATTCAAAAAACCCTTAACGGGTTAAAAGTTTGTGACGCAGCACTTTATCTGCTATAAGAATTTTAAATATGGTACTTAAAAATGATGATATCAAATTTTAAGTGATGCTATATTATTTATTTCATCTTTTTATTTTTGTTTTATTTATAATTGCATGTATAAGAATTATGTTAAATTTAAAAAGATGTATAAAAATTTATTCCTTGATGCTTTATCATTCACATCTTTCATAAATTCAAAATATGAGTTTTAAAAGATATGATATCAAAATTTAAGTGACGCCTTGATGTAGCTTTAAACAATTTGTTTTAAAATTCAAATTTTAATTGTTTTCGGTTTGGCTAAATATGTATACACATCTAACCAAAACTTTAAATTATCCAATACACTGTTAAAAATATCACTCTCACTGAACCTATACAATGCACTGTAATGTATTTATATGAATAAATTGATTTATCTTTTGTGCCATGTTATCCAAAATCAAAAGTAAAATTTATGTAAATGATTTCTTTGCGGCATTGTATCCAAACTAAGCGAAATGTACGCAAATGGATATTATGACGCAAAGAAATCATTTACATAAATTTTACTTTTGATTTTGGATAGCGTGGCACAAAAGATAAATCAATTTATTCATATAAATACATTACAGTGCATTGTATAGGTTCAGTGAGAGTGATATTTTTAACAGTGTATTGGAAAATTAAAAGTTTTCGTTAGATGTGTAAATATATTTAGCCAAACCAAAAACAATTAAAATTGAATTTTAAAACAAATTGTTTAAAGCTACATCAAGGCGTCATTAAAATTTTGATATCATATCTTTTAAAACTCATATTTTGAATTTATGAAAGATGTGAATGATAAAGCATCAAGGAATAAATTTTTATACATCTTTTTAAATTTAACATAATTCTTACACATGCAATTATAAATAAAACAAAAATAAAAAGATGAAATAAATAACATAGCGTCACTTAAAATTTGATATCATCATTTTTAAGTTCCATATTTAAAATTCTTATAGCAATAAGATAAAATGCTGCGTCACAAACTTTTAAACCATTAAGGGTTTTTCTAATTGATATATATGTACATGCATTTTTTTTTTTATTGTAGTTCGAAAATAATTAATCATTATTTTGTCAGCGGGACAGGAAAAAGAAAATCTTGTCGGAGTATCAAACTCACAAAGTTCCAAAAGTGAAAATTTATAAGTTTGGTGCTCTGCTAACTGTACCATTCGACTGCTCAGAACTGTGTGTAATTTATCCAATTATGTACTAAAGTGTCAAAATTGGATGACTTTGGGGCTTGTTTTTCAAGAACCCCTTGCATATTGTGATTTAATTTTGTGATGTGTTTATCTACTATAACTATACTCTATCATTGTACAAAGGGTCGCCAGATTTTGTGTCCCAACCTCGTGTCCTCTCCTGAATACAAAACATAGATATTGCAATATAAAAAAATGGGGATATATAAGAGGATGCAAGGAAAAGATGCAATATATATATATATATATATAATAAAATTGAAATCACAAATATATGAATAAATTGGTGGTAAAGTTCTAAAGATGAATTAGAAATGAACACAGGAAACCAGTATGCAAAATAAGAAACTATGAAACTCACAGAATCTTCAGAGGAGCTTGTGAGTTCATTCATAGAAGATGCGTTATTTCATCCAATTTTGTCGGCATTAAGCCTAAAATGACAAAATTTAGCTCCTTATAACGCAAAAATAACAGAAAATAGATAATAAAAATCCAAGAGATCAAAAAAAGATACACCTCACACAGGATATTAAAAATTAATAGAGCAAAATACCTAAATTACATACTAGGAAGCATAACTGGATGGTAAAACAGAGTTGGGACTATTTAACCCTCCGACTGTCTTGGAAAAGGGCAAAATTGTAATGTTGTTTTCTCTGCATTTTGTTTTAAATGTAAAAAAAAAATGATTCTTTGAACATTTTATAAAAAAAACTTAATAACGAATATGAATGCAATCCTTGGAAATATTAATCATTGGTCAATGTATTAAAAATACATTAAATCAATAGAATTATATTACTTTAAATATTGCTTGTATTGCAGTGAAACCTGGAGCTTAGGGAACGTATTAACACGGGCTTGTCAGTGAGGGGGTTAAACATGTGGGCCTACAATTGATTATCTGACTGAAACCCATAACATTGGTGCCATCTGGTGTGAGAAAGGAAAAAATGTAAATTGGAACTGGATGATTAACAATAATGTTTGGTGCTGCCATCTTTACCCCCAAAAAAGAATGAAATTGATTGAAAAAATAAAGAAATGGCTTAGTTGAAGTAGAATTTAAAAAATAGCGATAAACTTGATAATTACTGAGTAAATACAAAAATAATATAAAGAACAGGAATAAATTAATAAAAAATAAAATAAAGAATTATATAAAAATAAATAAATAGAAGGGCAATTGATTAAATTAACTAATTTAAAGACAAAATATTATAATATAAAAAATGAGAATATAAATAACATTTAAAAAACAGTGAGGAATATTTTGAGATAGTAAAATATAGCCTTGTAACGCTCGAACAATACGCACTCCATCATATTTGTTCCCCTTTTCTTTTTTTTTCTTTTCCTTCAAAAGAACTGACAAGCTGAGTAAATTAGACTTTACAAGGAGAGAAGAATGTTTACAAAGTTGCTGCTTCCGACAAGGCATTTGAGCTATGCCGTATTTTAAATTAACTGAGTTATTTTGTAAATAGTAACATGTAAATACGATGTAAATATTAAAACTTATTAGTCGATGATAAGTTATCCAGTTTTATTTTGTAACATAAGAATAGTTTCCATCCCGGATTCTGAATAATATGTTACAGAAGTGGCTCCCCAACGTCTGGCACGAATAGAAGCAAGATATGAAAATAAGTATTATTTTAAATTGAGTTAAACTGTTTTAATAAGAAAATTTAGATACTAAAGTACAAAAATTTATACAAAAGTACTTTTGATTCATCCGGAATCTGATGATTTTTGAAAATTGTATTTGATTCGTCCAGAATCGAAATATTTTGGAATTGTTCTATTCAGCCTGAATGATATTTTCCTTAGAATTGAAATACGAAAAGTCGTCTGCAGCTTCAAGTATTTTAGTATCTGAATTAAATGAAGATATTCATAAGAGAAATAATTCTAATAATTATTATTGAAAAATAAAAATCGTTTGCTTTATTTTATATATTTATATAGTTACACTGAGCTATTTTATTATGAAGTTATTATTAAAAATGAGTGCTTGGCATTATTTTAATTATTATATGATTGATATTATTGTGTAAAAAAAAAAATAAATAAATAAATAAAAGGCAAATAGTTGGTGTCATTATATTGAGTTTTGAAAGATATTGTATGTTATTTATGTTCTATATATGTTAAAAATTACGTATTTTGCTAAGAGTTATTCGTAACACGAATTAAGTCTGAAGTTAGCTAAAACATATTTAGTTCAAATGATGGCGTTTCTTTCAAAGGGTAAGAAAATTGATTTAATCACATTAGCTTCAGAATTAAAAGTAGAAGTAAGTAGCGATGATAAAGTCCTCGAATTACGTGATAAAATTGTAAATAATGAGGCATTTAAAGATAACGTAGATTTTGTACAGGGAATTTTTGAAAATATTGTAGAAGAAAGAAAGACTCTTGAGGAAGAGAAACGTTTAGCCGAAGAAAGAGAATTTGAGCTACAGAAGCTCAGGTTAGAAGCAGGAACAAGAGATGTTGTTGCAAATACAAGCAACCCTCTAGAAACTTCTTCAATCCGCGTTGACTTGAAAAAGGTTTTACCCGATTTCAATCCTGAAAAGGATGATATGAATTTATTTTTAATAACTTTTGAGAGGCAAATGAAACTTTTAAAGGTTTCTAAAGAACTGTGGATTACGTATTTAATTGGAGTCCTTCCAAATGAAATCGGTAAATTAATAGCGCGTGAACCAGAAGAAAAATTTGAGGATTATTCTTATATTAAAGATATATTGTTGCAGAGGTTCAAGTTAACAGCTGAAAGGTTTAGAGTTTTGTTTAGTCGACATCCAAAGCGAACCGATATTAGCTGGAAAGAATATTATTTTGAAATCAGAAGCTATTTTGAGGGATGGCTATCCAAATTAAATATAAATTCCTTTGAAAAATTATCGGAATTAATTATTGCTGCCCAATTAAAGAAAAGGTTTCCCCTGATTGCAAAGAACATTATTTAGACCAATGGGAGAATTTAACAGATCCTGTTGAATTAGCTGAAAAGTTAGATTTATATGATAATTTGAGGTCACACAAAGTAGAAATAAAGAGATCAAATAAAATCAGTGAGGTCGGGAATTCTAATCGCTTTGAAAAAACGCCTTTAGATTTTAAAAGAAAATGATTTTGGTAAAATTGGCAATCAAAAAGAGTCCAAGAGAAATAAAATTAATTACCCTTCAAATTTAAATCGACCAATGTTAAGTTGTTATGGTTGTGGAAACCAGGGAGTTATTAAATCCAAGTGTCCAACCTATTCTCCGAAAAATGTATCGGTGCACCTTCAGTCACTAGAATTTCGTACATGTAATATGCAAACATCACCAACATTATTGGTAAAAATAAGCATAAATGGTCTCTCTGGCACAGCTTGTGCTGACACTGGCGCAACACATTGCGTTGCAGGTGAAGTTTTGTTTTCTTTATTACAAGACCAAGGTGTGAAGTTTGAAAAAACTCAAATGATTGTAGTCTTAGCGGATGGGCTACAAAACACTACCGAAGTTTATAAAACAGAAGTTCATGTTAAAATTGAAGGTCGGGACATTAAAACAATACTTTATGCTCTGCCGAATGCCAGAAATAATCGTACAATTCTGGGAATCGATTTTTTATGCAAAGCAAAAATTGTTTTGGATGTAGTAAATCAAGAATGGTTCTTCGCTGATAGATGTAGGTGGAAGTATAGATTCGCTGAAGATACATATAGACCTCCCAATGAATTAGCGATAAAATCCGTTGAATTAGACACCGTTTTTCTTAGAGAAGATGAAGGTAGACACTTCAGAGCAACAAGTTAGGTTGAATTAACTGCTTGAAAAATTTACTAGTAGCTTCCAACTAGGGGAAGAGGCTACACCTAAAGTTAAACATTATATTGATACTGGATCACATCCTCCTGTAGCAGTACCCCCTTACCGCATGTCACCTGTGAGAAAGGAAATTTTGCGTAAAGAATTAGATGAATTACTCTCTAAGGGTATAATCGACGAGTGCGAGTCTCCTTATGCCTCTCCTGTAGTATTGGTCCCAAAACCAAATGGAAAAATTCGCCTTTGCATCGATTATCGAAAATTGAATGCCATCACAAAGACAGATAATTATCCATTACCGCGAATAGATGATTTGCGCCATGAAGCCAAACATACCCCTTATATGACCACTATTGATCTGAAGTCTGGATACCACCAAATTGAAGTAAATGCTGCTGATAGAGACAAAACTGCATTTATTTGTCCATTCGGAGCTTTTCGGCACATTAGAATGCCTTTCGGATTAAAAAATGCCCCAGCAACCTTTCAGAGATTAATAGATAACTTCAGAAAGTCCCTCAAAGACATCTTTATATTGTCTTATTTAGATGATATAATAATTTTGCCAGAAAGTTTTGAGAAGCATTTGTCTGACTTAGAAGCAGTTTTTAATAAACTATCAGAATTCAAATTGTATGTTAATCGTGAAAAATGCAATTTTGCTTGCCCCCGTGTTAAATATTTAGGACATTGGATAACAAGCTCTGGAATCGAAGTTAATCCTGGAAAAACCACTGCAATTCAACAAATGCCTGCTCCTAAGTCTGTAAAACAAGTTTAATCTTTTTTGCAGTCCTGCTCCTGGTACAGATGTTTTATTCCCAAATTTTCAGATATAGCTAAACCTCTAAGTAATCTTACAAAGAAAGATGCAACTTGGAAGTGGGAAGAAGCAGAACAAAGCGCTTTCGAAACATTGAAAAGTTCATTAATCAATCCTCCAGTACTAAAACAAAATGATCCGACCAAGCCCTATCTTCTTCGTACAGATGCCAGTGGATATGCTCTAGGTGCTGTCCTCCTCCAGGGTCAGGGAGAAGAAGAGCATCCAATAGAATATGCAAGTCGTTTGTTAACTGCACCAGAAAGAAACTATTCTACCACCGAGCGCGAAGCACTTGCTGTCATTTGGGCTTTAAATAAATTCCGTGGCTATATTGAAGGACATGAAATAACAGTGGCCTCTGATCATCAGCCCGTAAAATGGCTGATGAGTTTAAAGTCACCATCAGGCAGACTAGCCCGATGGGCTTTGCAGTTACAATCTTTCAACCTCAAGATTGAATATATTCCTGGAAAAGCAAATGTTGTTGCTGATATGTTGTCTCGGCCTGTTTGCAGTCATGAAGAACCTTCTTGTGAAATTTGCATAATTTCGATTGATATGCCTATTAGATCTCCTAAAGATATTCGAGAAGAGCAATTAAAGGATGAAGATTTAAAGAAAATTATCATAGCGTTTGAATCTAAAGAAAATAATACAGATTTTGCTAATTGGACTGAACGTGGTTACCTCTTAAACCAAGGAGTCTTATATCGTTACTCTCCAGAATCAGATTCAGAAGAAGCACAATTGGTTGTTCCTGTTCAAGAACGGAAAGAAGCCGAAGAATAACCATGATTCCCCGACCGAAGGCCATTATGGAGCCGAGGGAACCTATTACAGAGTATCCCATAGATATTACTGGACCGGAATGAGAAAAGATATCACAGATTATGTTAAACATTGTGTAGACTGTATACGTTATAAAGCGAGTAACCAAAAACCTGCTGGACTTTTACAAACACCTATTCATAGTCCCCTCTCAATAGACTTATTTGGACCCTTGCCAGAAACAGCAGATGGGAAAAAGTGGATTTTTATAATCGAAGACTGTAGCACAAAATGGGTAGAACTTTTTGCATTAAATAACGCAACAGCCACGGAATGTGCTGTTACCTTAATTGAGGAAGTGTATTTAAGGTATGGTTTTCCAAGAAAAATCATTAGCGACAATGGTCCGCAATTCATCAGTGCTGTGATGCAACAAGTTTGTTTTCTCTTAAAGATAGATCAAAGTTTAACTCCAGTGTACCACCCTCAAGCAAATCCAGTTGAAAGAAAAAACCGAGATCTAAAACCCCGCTTAGCGATGCTAGTTGGAGATGATCATATAACTTGGAGTGAAAAATTACCAGTAATCCGTTTTGCCCTTAATACTGCAAGATGTAGTTCCACAGGTCACACAGCTGCATATTTAATGTTCGGTCGTGAATTACGTACCTCCGATGATGTTGCTCATGACTTACGCCCTGTAATTGCGAATGATAATTTCATACCCGAAATAACTCCTTATTTAAAAAACTTTGCTAAAATTACTATGCAGATAAACGATCGCATAGAACAAAGCCAAGATAAGCATAAATATTATGCTGACAAACATTTAAAAGCTTCTGAACAATATAAACCAGGCAACCACGTCTGGGTTACTTTGCATCCAATTAGTCAAAAGAAAAATAACAAAACAACTAAATTCATGCCCCGTCGAGATGGCCCATATGTTATTTTAAAACAAAGATCTCCTACTTCTTATACCATTGCCACTAAAGAAAACCCCTTTTCTCCCTTAGGAAATTATCATATATCAGCTTTGTGTCCTTACACGCAAGATGATGGTGGATCTTCTAAAGGCTTTATTCGTCCTAGAGGCAGACCCGGGAAGCGTCAGACGCCCAGACAGCAAATATTTACGAAAGGATCACAAAACACGAGAACCATAGAGGATTTTAGGCACCAGAAAGCATTCCGAAGGAATCCACCCAGGAAATGCTCACTGCATCTGAGTTTCCACCCCGGATTCTGAATAATATGTTACAGCCTTGTATTATGTAACTAAATGTGAAAATTTAAAAAACAGTGAGGAATATTAAGATAGTGAAATATATCCTTGTATTATGAAGCAATATGTGAAAATTGTTGAGAAATTTATGATGTTAAATGCATGATACCCCATGTTTTTTTATTTAATTTTTTAATATATCCATACAATATATAAGCATATATACATACACATATACAGCTCACACATATATAAACATATAAGGTTTTAAACTTTTTTTAGCATTCCCAACCTCAACCCTCCGTAATGGTATTTTTATGTTTGTTTTTTTTTAAATAGTGCATAATGTATGGGAAAACATACACTCACGCACATACCTTTTCTTTTTTTGTGTGTGTATGTTTTTATAATTTTTTCAGCAATCCACAACCCACCCTCCATAACAATGTTTTCTATTTTTTAGTTTTTTTTTTAAATACATATTATATGCCTATACTGGTAAAAAGTAGATAAAAAAAATAGAAAAGAATGAATATTAAGATTTGAGCCATGCAGATATAAAAGAGATGGGATAATAAGACAATGCTAATTGCTTTAATTTAAAAATGTTAGGCTGTAAGAATTGGGAGGAACATAAACATTTGATACGAAGACAATGATTAAGTAAAATATTTCTATATACTGAAATATGTAAGCATGAATTGAAATTCGTAAAATTAATTATATCAAATGAAAATTCATTGCGTTTATCATAAATATTGAATGTTAGGGTGTTATTAGGGAGAATATTAATTTTAACATCCATAAAATTGATACTAGAATTATGTGGAAAAGTAGTACTAAGTTCTAGATTAGAAGGGTACTTTACAGGAAGATATAAAGAATTATTATCTTTAACAGAAAGAATAATTATATCATCTATGTATCTGTAAAGCAATATATTATTGTTAATAAATTTACATTCATAAAAGTAAAGATATAAGTCAGATAACATACTTGATGAGGCAGCTCCTTGAGGTATGCCCTGTATTTGAATAAAAAAAGCATTGTCTTGGAAAATAAAATTATGAAATAGTAGAAAGTTAGTCAAAGATGTAAAGTAATCATACAGGATGTTTCACAAAGGACCTTTAAAAATCAATAACTTGGAAATGGTGATAGATAGAAACATGAAACCATTGGTATGTTTATTAAAAAAATCATAAGAATCTTATGCATAAATTTCAAAACTTAGTTGAAAATAACGCCAATAGATGGCGTTGAGAATGTCCTAAAGAGAGTTCAGAAGCATAAAACGACTAGCTGTCAAATATTTCGCCATTGAAATTTAACCACTATTAGCATATAGTGAAAATAATTCCGAATGTGATGTATACCATGGAGGAACGTGTGTTTATTGTGTTGGAGTACCTCCAATTAAATCAGAGTCCTACTGCCACAAGGAGAAGTTTTCAAAGGAGAAGTCGCAAAAGGCCCAGATGGGAAAACAATTTGTGAGCTTTTAAAAAAATTTCAACAGACAGGCAATGTGGATGATGCATTAGTCAGAAATGTGGGTCGGGTCCACTCCATCGTTACTCCTGAAAATTCAGTGACACTTGCTGGAGTTATTGAGCGTAATCCGAATAAATCTGTCTGCATAGTTGCAGCTGAATCCGGAAACAAGCCATCCAGCACATACAGAATCCTGTGGAAAACATTATACATGTATCCGTACAAGATTCAATGCCGGAACGCCATACCAGTTCGAGCTGAACAACATCGAGAGGACTTCTCTAACAATATGCTCGACAAGATTGATGGTTCTGGTTCTATGTCAGCCGAATATGGTTTATGGATGAGGCCCATTTTATCTGTATGGTGTCTTTAACAGATACAACTGGTGATTTTGGGGTACAGAAAATCCACATTTGACTCATGCACGGCCACTCTATAATCAAAAACTTACAGTTCGGTCTGCAATCTGTCGCAAAGGCATTATTAGGCCCTTTTTCTTGCGAGAAACGGTGATGACTGAGCGGTATATTACGCTTTTGAAACAATTTGTCACCACTCAACAAGCGTTAGACGATTGACCAGGAACGGCGTAGATCATGCAAGATGGGGCTTCTCCGCATCGTACACAAGACGTTTTTGACTTTCTGGACGAATACTTCGATGATAGAGTTATTGCGTTGAGCTATTCAACAGTGAAGGAAAAAGGCATGGAGTGGCTTCCTTATTAGCTCCCTGCGATTACTTTTTGTGGGGCACATTAAAGAACATTGTTTACCGGAACAATCCTTTAACACTCTGCGAGCTCAAAGAGGCTATTTCTCAAGCTTGTGTGTCGATTTCCAGTGACACACTACACAGAGTCACTGACAATTTCATTCTGCGTTTGCGACATGTCTGTTATGTAAAAGGTGCACCTGTTGAATCACATTTAATGTGATACAGCCTATTTATCGCAGCGTCATCTATCGGCGCTATTTTTAACTAAATTTTGAGATTTATATATAAGATTCTTACGATTTTTTAAATAAACATATCACTGGTTTCATGTTTCTATCTATCACAGTTTCCAAGTTAAAGATTTTTAAAGTTAGGGGTCCTTTGTGAAACACCCTGTATACACAAGGTATAATTTAAAAAAAATAAAATTATCCTTATCAAAAAACAACATGTACATAATACATGAATGAGAGTATATACAAGTAAAAATGGCATTTTAATTTAGGATATTTTACCATGATTTAGGCAACATTTTAAAACATTATGTCAATAAAATTTGTTTAAATACAGAAAATCACAGTAATACAAATTATTTAACTATAAAAAAATAATAATGTATGAATCTATCGATGTAATTGACGACCACACTATTAAATATTTATTCAATTCATGATCTAACAGCTATATAATTTTAGAAGATAGTAATTTATTCATCCCCCACCCACACACACACACATACATACACACACACACACAAGCTCATTATAGGCACTCACAACCATGCAAAACTGGAATCAGCCAGTTAAGAGGCCATCTACTACATGAACAAAAATTACTGTAAAAGCTATAAGAGATGACTCTGAATGCTGTCAGATTCTTAATTACTCAAAATAAGATTTTGATGAAATAAAGCAACAGAAAGACAGAATAAAAACAAAAGTTAAGATGTTGCAATCAATATATTTTTATTCAACAGTTTCCTATAACATTGAATAACATTTTCGTCTCTAATTGATATCACTGAATATTAAAAAAGTTTTAAATACAACTGTATGGCAACATTTATAACAAGAGCATTTTACAATTAATAATGAACATTAAAGTAAATGTTTTTTTTCTTTTATCATTTAAACCCATTTCAGTATGCTTTAAGTGTATATGAAATAAAGTTTAAAAGCAGAAAGTCAAGTAATTAACATATAAAAATGGATAAATGTGTTTTAAATAATGTTCAAAATGTGTTTCATACATTCAAACTTTAAATAAAAGCAGAAAGTCAAGTAATTAACATGTAAAAATGGATAAATGTGTTTTAAATAATGTTCAAAATGTATTTCATACAAACATGTTATTTTCTGAAACCAAATAATATAGCCAATTTCATACTATTAATATGATAGTAGGCTATGGAAGATGTTTTGAGGACATCTGGAGAATTTCTATTATAATAGGATTAAATAGACACCTTTATATTTAAATTTAAAGATTGAAACAGATGGTTAAAATGAAAAGTCTCAGCAATGGGATATAGAGCTTTAAGGAAACATTTGTTTGGTTTAATTAATAAATGCTGAAATATGAAAGTGATAATAATAAATGTTAAAATACACATTATATTATCCCTACTACATGCAGAGAATAACAAAAGTAATTGTAAAAACAAAATAACAATAAATGTAAAGACATGTCCTATACAAAAAGATAGATACAAAAGAACTAAAGCAGTTTTTTTAAAATAGAATATTCCTTAGAGATGCAACAGATGTCAATATGCTTGGATATCCAGCCGTAGTATGCTTCAATCTCTCCTTTTTCCCCCTTTTATTTTAAGAAATTAGGCGTGGGTTTAGATCAGTTAGATCATGCTCTCTGTCTCTCTCTCTCTATATATATATATTATTTACTTATCTTATTTTAAAAGTTATTTTTATTAGGGATATAACAAATATACGGCTCCTATCTGGCCCTTTTGGCAAATATTCGGTTGGCTGAATACTGAACAGTAGTTGGAAGAATATTGTTAGACATTTAGCGGAATAAATTCAGGATTTTTTTTTTTTTTTTTTAATGCAATGGTTTTCTCAAATCCAATTGGGTATTTTCTCACACAACCATGAAGCCAGTTTCATTCATGTACATAATTTTCAGGTATTCTGTTTCAGATACTAAGAAATCAAACAGAATTTTCTATAAAGGCTAAGATTTTTAAGAAAAAAATTGTCAAAGTTGGAGATTTACACAAATTTTATAAGTAACAATTAGGGAAGGATCTTCATTGGAAAAAAATTATTAGAACTTTAGATACAATACATTAATAGAAAAATGATATTTAATTTCTCAAGCGATTAGATATTAATATCTGTAAATTTCATTCATATATAAAAATAAGCTTGTGATTGTGTCAGAAAAATTAAATTTGTGTTGTTCAGCAGTATTTTTTATTTTTATTTATTTATTTTTTTTTTTTAAGAACAGCCTTAAAAATGTGATGCTGCCATAACACTTGCTGCCAGCCAAGAGAGAGCAAAGCCGCCACTCTCGCTGAGCCCCAAACACCATTGGAAGTCAGGTTGCTGCAACAGTAAACCCATGTACTCAAGGATTAAGTTGTGTGGTTCGGCAATCACAACTCCAAGTTCCTCAAGAACCTCAGGTGTACTGGATGCTCATAGGAGTGCCAGGCCCTTGGCCTTAAGCCCAGGTTTCCCGGGAGTGCTAATGTTTTACCAGTAGCTTCCGGGCATGAGTAGTGGAGGGTACATCATGGTATATGCAGACTTGCCAAGTTCTAAAACCCAAAAATTAGGAGATTTCTTTTCAGTAAAAACTTATTACTTTTTAATTGTAAACATGTTTAGTACATGTTTAATTTTAAACAGTGCTTGGTTATAATTGAAGATTAAAAAGAAATATCATTCTTACTCAAGTAAGAAATATATATATGTAGAGTCCTTCCATAGTAACTTACGTTACATTTAGAACAATTTACTTTAGTAATTTTAATAGTATAACACCAAAAATAAAATTCAAAATATAAAGTTGACATAATTTGTTAATTAAACCTATTCAAAGCTCAATTTAGATGAAATTTATCTAATTTTTTTGTTACTTATTGAACTCTGGCAGTTATATTTATTATGTAACTGACATTACTGAAAAAAGAACATAAGTTACCATAAAAAATATAATTTTCATTCTCATTTTCTAGGTAATTTTTATTCAAATTGAGCTTTGGATAGGTTTAATTAACAAATCATGTCAATTTTATATTTGAATAATTTTTGGTGTTATATTACTAAAATTACTGCAGCAAATTGCTCTAAATGTAACGTAAGTTACCATGGAATGGCCCTGTACTTCTTACATGTAGAATGCACTTAAATGGTACTTAGGATATTTTAACATTCTTTTAAATTAATTCCATATTACAAGGGAAAGTTTTGTTTCTTCTAAACCACATACAAAACAATAGCGAAGGCTTTAAAAAAGTCAATAAAGACAAATTATTGATAATCAAAAACATATCTATATTAACAGTTAAATAGTCTTAAAGATTGATTATTTATAATGAATCTGAGTATAGTTTATCACATAAAATATTACTGATCAATTGTATTAAAGAACAAGTATACCTGTACTGCAGTACATTTGAGGATAAAATTACAGAATATTGAAAAATATGCGAGAAATCAGGAGAAATATGGCAAAAATCAGAAGTGTGGGAAACATGTGAAAATCAGGTGACTTGGCAAGTCTATATACGCCACATGTATATATATGGATTTTTTAAAGCTACATTTATCCTCTGTTTTTCAAGTAAAGCTATAGTGCATACCTTCTGATTTTTCTTTTATGATTACAGCACTGATAAAAACATGAAAAATGATAGTTTAATGGTAGTAGATACAGTTATTCAAAATTTCTTTACCTTAGATATTTATTTGATACTTTGAAAAAAAAATTACCTACAGTTGCCAGATTTTTTTTTTTTAAAGTCCAAATATTATTTCTAAAGATATTTCAATTGAAAAATATTTGCACATTAATATTCAAGAAGAAAGAAAACTTTGAAATAATTAAATTATTATGTGCAAAAAGTATTTAATGTAAAACATCATGTCATATTTAAAAAGTCCAAAAAATAATATTTCTAAACACTTTTCAACTGAAAAATATATTTACACAGGAATATAAAAAGGGGGAAAAAACCCTTTAAAATAATTAAATTATTACATGCAAAAAGCATTAATTTAAATGGGGAAAATTACATCATATTTAAAACAATACATTTAAAATGATTTTCTTATCATGTTTTAAAGAAAACTTTTCTTCTAGATGTTACTATAAAAGTCCAGGACATGGCAACATTTTTTATTTAACCATTTTATACAAATTCATTTTCAAATGTGTTATACTTAATCAATAATGAAAACATCCATCAGCTGCAGTGACAGTGATAAATGCGGAATTGGGAGATAAATGCATTCAAAAGGAAATGAATGGCAACCCTATTATAGAAGATTGCCATTGGTCATGATAATATCATTTAATCTTTCATAATCAGGTAGTCTTTTTAAAATAGAGTAAATAAAAGTTTTTTTAGAGCCTATTGGGTTGGGATGGGGGTTGGTGGATGTAGCTTGCCGAGCCCAGAGTCCCCCAATATTACAAAAAAAAAAAAAAAAAATCAAGCTATTAAAATTTTTTAATATACAAAAAATAAAATAAAAAACTTTAATTTGTGTTTAATTCTATTTTTAAAAATTTAAAAAGAAATTATAATCAATATGTACATTTAAAAAAAAGCCACCAGATATTTCGCCTAATTACTATTTGTTATATCCCTACATCTGAAACAAATAATTTTAACATTGAGTTCAATAAGCAATAAAAGGCCTTATAATTTAAAGCCTAATGTACTGCCAAATAATCTTAATGTCCAGCATACTGGCTGGATGCAATATAATCACTAGATATCAGTTGTATCCCTAATATCCATCACATTAAAGCAATTTAAATGCATTATAAAAACGTTAAACATATTGGGATTTTTTTTTTTTTCATTGTTGTCTGTTAACATGTCATTTTCTGTCTATTATGAGTTTTTAAATGGCTTAAGAGATGAGATTTTCGTGCAAATCTTCTGCCGCAAAGATTACATGAAAAACGTTTTTCACCAGTGTGTACCAAAACATGCCTTGTGAAATCGCCTCGCCTAGGTGTTCTATAATCACAGTAAGTACAATAGTGAAGCTTCAGTTTTTCAACATCAGTTATGAATTTATCAGCATCTGGAATATAATAGTCTGCAATAACAGAAACTATTATTATAATTTGAAAATTAACAAAAAATACTACATGAACAGAATAAAAGAATTAGAAATAAAAAAGTATGCATAAAAATAAAAGAAAGTAACAAACACTTTCCTTAAACGGATGCTAAGCAATGTAGCTTCAGAAGTAGTATGAATATTTAGCTAAACAAAACTTCAAAACTACTACTACTACAAAAAAAAAAAAAGACTTCATCAAAAATTTAAATCACCTGATTTAAAAAGTAGAATTAAAAATTGCAACCTTAAAATATATATGTTATAAAATTGATAAGATGCCCTATAACCTTTTTTAATTAGTATACCTTAGCCCTTAGTTATTAATTCAATCTTTATATCTACCCCAAGCAGCACTTCAAAGCGTTAGAACACCATAAGAGATATTATCAAGTATAGCCTATTTTCGATAATCATCAGTGCCGACATATGTTCGATGTCTTGACAATACTAACATCATAATTTCTTGGCTACTTCAAATCCTAATTAAATTCAGAAGTAACTTGCAACACATGGCTCAATTATCAAGTATTTATAACTTTGTATCCTATACTAAAGTGAAAGCCAATTATCCAAGATTATTAAGAAGCATCTAATATGACACTCTAAGGCTATAAATTGTAATAATGTAGTTCTTCAAGTGGCGATCTTCTCTTAGAACTAAAAGCTCACGCAGATTCCTACGAGCCGCCACTGTGAACAGTCATAGGATTGGGACTGTTCAGATTGATTCTGGCAGGTGCCACCCTGGATGACTGTGACTCCGGCTAATATATCCCCTAAGCCCAATAAAGCAATGATGAACGAAGAGTGTGTTTTTTAAGTACGAATGCCGCCAGCCACGACTCCAAAACAGAGTTTTATAATACATATATATAATATATATCCGCATGCATGAGTACAATTTCAATGGCAATAACCACTATGTATTGCATTATTGATATTGTAGTGTCAGTAATACAAGTAATTATGTTTTGAGAAGAGATACTGTAGTTAAAATAAATAGAGCAATACCAAAATAATATATGATCAACTAAAGAGTACAGATGGAAGAGAAGTTTTGCAGAAGCTTACCTAAAATATATTCCTTCCAAATGATAAATATCTAATGATTTCATTTTCTCAATGAACATAGTTTATAAATTATTAATCATGAGTGTTTTATCTATTATTAATTATTTATATAGAATTTAAAATTAACTGTAGCACTCTTTATTAAAATCTGCAAATCAATAAAATTATGAATATCTAAAAACATGTAAATATATACATTTACAATGCATTTAAAAGATTAATATTTATTATTACATTATGTTATATGAATAATTAAAAAATAACAAATCTGTACAAATAATATCAGTAAAGGTATGAAGAAAGATATTTTTTCATGTTATAGCTTTATTATTATTATTGTTGTCATTTTTTTTTTTTTTTTTTTTGGAAAAACAAAAACACATTTTCTGTGATATATTTCCAAAAACATTTTTAATTACAAGATTGTGTTGACTATATTTGAATCCCTAACATATATTGATTATGAAATTAAATTAACTGCATAAAAATGTATGTGACTCTTTACAGTTTATATACTTTTTTAAATATTCATAAAAAAGTGTCAGTACAAGTATTTAAGTAAAAAAAGCTATTCCTTAAAGAATAACTTTTTAACAGCCAAGTGTGAAAAACAAACTGTAGCAATAAAATAGCCCCACTT
Organism: Maratus speciosus; assembly: GCA_963932465.1. Lineage (NCBI taxonomy): Eukaryota > Metazoa > Arthropoda > Arachnida > Araneae > Salticidae > Maratus > Maratus speciosus. The sequence goes on along the minus strand of OZ010786.1, from coordinate 86,947,907 downwards.
CCAGTAAACTAAATTAAAATGTGTAAGGTGAAAAAGAAGTTATTAAAATTTTTTATTTAACAATTTGGATTTTATTATTTCAAAGCTGTAGGATAACATGTATTTAAAAGCAATCATATTTCTCTTAACATAGATTTAATTTAATTAGATCTTAACATTAAAATTTTTCATTTAACAATTTGGATTTTATTATTTCAAAGCTGTAGGATAATATGTATTTAAAAGCAATCATATTTCTTTTAACATAAATCAGTTTCAAATTTAAATTAGAAATTAAATATATGAGTGAGTCTTTTTTTTTTTTTTTTTTCATTACTCGGAAAAAATTCAAAACTACAAATATATAAATAACATTTAATTGGCTTTTTAAAATGTATTTCTTTTCTAAATAGATATTTAAGACAAATTCATTTCATTATAAATAAATTAAGAACCATTAATAAGTACTAAGCATTTATTAAAATCTAAACAGACTCTTTCTAAAATTGTAAAGAAAAAAGGGAAAATTATTTATGAAGAATTATATATTTAATATCAGTATTTTTTCTCTTTAATTTATTATTTAAAAAGATTATCCACAAAAGTTGTTCCCTTTCAACTGATTCCTGCTGTACATAAAATAATGAAGAAATGTTAAGAGAAAGAAATTACAATGCTTAAAAAGTCCTATACCATCACTTCTGAAGGTCCAAAGTTTACAATAAAAATATTTAAAAAAAAAAAAAAATTAAGTAGATTTATCCTTTAAAAAATTTATTCTTATTTGATATTGCACACATACACACACAAAATCATGAAATATGACAATTAATGCAAAACATACTTCACCACGACATTCACAGTAGAATATAAAACTTTATAGTTATGCATTACTTATAATAGCCAAATTAATTATACTTTTTAAGCTTAAATATAATAAATATAATTTTTTTAGAATTATAGTGACTTAAAAAATTCTCAGAAGAAACAGACAGAATGAGCAAGCATGAAACTCTGGAATGTAAATAAACACAAAACTATTTTAAAATATAAATATTTTTTACAATTTTATATATTTATATTGTTACAGAAATAAACATGACACAAATGTAAATTTATAGAAGATAAACATCTTTGGTTTTGATCTTACTGGAGTTATCAAAAAAGAAGCTACAGATGTAAATGAAATTTTACTTTGCATTTACAATATATTTGGCATGCGTTTTTAAATGATAAGTCAAATGAGATTTTTGTGCAAAACCCCTTTCACAAATGTTACAGATAAAAGGCTTTTCACCAGTGTGTATCAACATATGCCTCCTCAAACTATAACTTCTATATGTAGAATAGGAGCAGTAAGAACAATTGTGAACTTTTCCTGGGAATAGTTCAGCATTAAGATCTAATTCAGAATTATTTAGATGGCCAAAGTCTGAAACAAATAAAACACATGTTATTTAAATATACTCAAATTCTTAAAGAAGAAAAAAAAGTGGTACAAACACAGCAATGTAAGAAACTATATTTTTATTATCATTATTTTAAATTTAAATAAAGAAACACTTTTGAATGAAACATACAATGAATTGATTGACAACTACATAAATTAGAATTGCAATTAGCACATTAGTAAAAATTAACCTATTCATAAACAAGTTTAAGCTTACAGTTGGAGGTATTAATACAGTATTAATGATCTTGGCAAGAAAAGATCTGAAAATTACACAATGAAGTAACTAAATTAAACAAATATTAAAGATTACTTCATATAAACATTAAAAAAAGTACTATAATGCAAACTCTGTAAAAATCACAGGAAGGAGGATGTAATTTAATGTAAATAATTAAGAGAAAATCAAAAGACTAAATATCTACCATCAATAAGATCTTTCCTCCCCACTTTATTTTTCATTATCTTGTTTGCCTAGAATGCTTCTGATAATTTTCGTTATGCAATATTTTTACTGTAGATAAAAACTTAATTTAGCCTTATAATGTTCTATTGCTGTTTCAAATTTAAAAAGAAAAAAAAAGGGGTATAAGTTTAAAGGACTTGTTTTAATGATGGTGCATTTTAAATAAAGTATTTAGAAAAATAAATGGAATGATACAAGCTTGAAGTTAAACATTTAAATTATACACTGGTCACTATGCATGCAATTGATAAGCCATATTCTTCAAGTAAGGTTTGTTGGGGTAACTGGGCCATAGGCTATTTTATAATAAACTGTTGGTGTCTTTTAAGTTTTAGCGGTTGGCAACATTGTAGCGCAATCTGTACTTCTTAAAACAATGCGTGTGAGCTCAATCGTAACTCTGCCTTTGCTGTGAAAGGTTGTTGAAAATTTAGAAGTTTTATTTTAGAAACAAAGTCAATTTGGCTGGACTTTCTGGGCTTATTATCAAAATATGGTAAATAAATTTATTAAACAATCGTTTTTATATTTAAGATTAGACATAAATACATTAATATTATTAGGTATCGATACATATTTACTTCATGTTTTAAATGTAATTAAAATGCCGGTGTTCCAGTTACCCCATGAAATTTTCAAAAATCGGGTAACTGGGACATGTATCTGGGGTAACTGGATCCTACATGGTGCAGTTAGCCCAAAAAAATTCAAATATGGGGTAACTGGGTCCCACAGGGCCCAGTTACCCCAACAATTATAAATAAATTTTAAGCATTGCTTTTACTACATTAAATTAATTTCGCTATTGTTTTTTGTTTGCAATAAAGGAGATTATACAATGCTTATAGTTTTTAACGCTACAGTTTTTAAATGTTTGAGTATGTAACTTAACTTTTTGTTTATAAGAAACTAATAAGTAATTAGATAATACTTTTAGATTTTAAAACAGAACATTAATTTAAATCTTATTTGAGCAGTGTTGATGGCTGCGTGGAAGAGGATTTACCTGCTAATCAAAAGGTTCCCAGATCAAGCCCAGATCTCGGAGTTTCAAATTTTTACCGAAACAGAGTTTATTACCTGATAGATACAATTTTACAGATGTTTCATAATTTTCTTTTGCCATTTCAAGGACAATAGTTGTTTCAAAATTTATCATCAATAAATTTTATTTCAAAAATTCTTTTTTGAAAATTTGCGAAATATTAAATGGACAACATTTTATTGTCCAATGGATTTAATTAACCTTTAACTGATGTTACCGGTCTCTCAGACCGCAGCTTTTTTCAATTTTCATAGTTTAACTTGCAATTTTCAGTTTAACTACAAACAGTACCAAAATTTTGTTCCGTTTGGAACTTTAGTACTATCACCAGAGTCTTTTGAATATGTGACTTTTAATTATAACAGCTGTCGGTTCAAAATGCAAACGCAAAATAAATTCATCTGGGAAAGAAAACACAACAGTATTACTATGCTGCTCTGCTGATGGAAAGATGCTGCCTTTACTTTGCGTCTTTAAAGGTAAGTATGTAATGGAGAATTGGCTGAACGAAACAACTGCAACAAAAACTGCTGTTTCTGCATCTGAAAGAGGATGGATTTTTACAACTGGTTTAAAAATTGTTTCTTAACAAATATTGGCGATGAGAGGCCAGTAATATTAATTTATGATGGTCATTGTGAGATGAAATCTCACAGTGTTTAAATTATGTTACTGTTTTATTTCTTTTGGCCTTATACATCGATATTCTTTAAGCTTAAATCCATATTTATTTTTGCGCAAACGATTTTGTTTAAGTTCGTACTTTGGCAAAATTGCCGCTTCACCGCACATCAGAAAGTTCGCTGACGTTCGGCTGCGCCTGGCATAGGGTGCTTCTCCTTTGAGTTTTGTACGATTGTGATGATGTCATCGGAGCAAGTCTTTCACGGCATATGCATTGAATGGATGTTGATCTTTCGGAGGTGAGTCTATTCGCCGTGCGTGGAACAAATAAAAATAAAGCTTTTTAAATGTTTTCTTTCGGATTTGTTTATTAAGACATTAGCTAATATTTTAAATTCTCTAATAGATTTAAATCTTTTCTTTCAGTAACTTTTGAAGTCCCTGTATTCTTACTATAAATTAAAAATTTCGTTAATTTTAAATCAGAATCTGTTTTGTTGGTGATCTGTTATGACTTAGTTCTTGTTTTAAAGATCGCGGGCCGCGAGCTTCAGCTTCGGTCTGTCTGTCTGCCGATGGATATGGAATCCGGTAAAAAGTTTTTCGAAAACGATGTCTACGATTTTAACAACTCCTGTTAAATTATTTCTTGATACCGTGGAAAAGATTTTAATTACGTTTCTCATCAATACTAAATTTGATTTATGCTGCACTTTAATTTTTAAAAGAAATATATATCTTCAAGTGGAGTAGATGCTTTTATTGGCAAGAATTAATTTATGAACGGTGACCAACGGTAAGCCTTTTCTTCTCTTCTTCAAGATGAAATAAAAGATTGATTTATGCTTAAAGGTGTCCTCTTCATTTATTTACAGATATACAAGTAAGAAGTTTCCTTTTTCTATTTTTTTACAATTATTGACCTCAAAGAACGGAGGGTTTTTATTGCAATACTACACAACGCATGTTAACTAAAAAGAACTTCAAAATTTAATTATACCTTTCATATTACGGCTCAATTTAATAGTAATACCACAGTCATGTGACACATGTTTCAACAAAACTAATTAATTTGGTACGTGAAAGTAAAGTCATTATCATGAAATTGCCACCACATACCACTCATCTTTTGCAGCCCCTAGACGTAGCAGTTTTTCGAGGTTTAAAAACAAAGTGGGACAAAGAACTTTGCAAATGGCAGTGTAAAAATCCGAGAAAAAAAATTCCTAAAAATGAATTTGTAACCATTTTAACGAAAGTCACAGAAGAAATTCCACCTTCAAACATAATCAATGGATTCAGAACAACTGGTATATATCATCCAAATATCCAAAAACCAAATAAAAATGCTATTTCTATGTCGATTTTTAAACCAGGAGAAAAGCAGCGCTACGAAAATAATCTTCAGCAGACGGATCTTTCATTACGAAGTGTGGGCACCACATCTGCCCCCGCAAAAGATCAGCAAAGTGTGACTGCGTCCACTGCTGTAATAAATCAGCAAAATGTAGCCACTATGTCCAGCGCTGCCAAAGATCAGCAACTTGTGAGCACTAGATCAACCAGAACAGAAGAACAGCAAAGTGGAGCAAAAAATACTAGACATCCTGATACAAGGATAAAAAAGCGTAATTGCGAAGAAATTATCCTTGATTTTCTCAAAACAGAACCAAAGCAACCAAAACAAATAAAATGAAGGAGGATTATTTCTAATTGTGAAATTATAACAGCGGATGAATATTTTAAGAAAAAAGAACAAGAGGAGAAAGAAAAGGGAGAAGCTCTGCAGCAAAACAAAACGTAAAATTGCTGCCAAAAGTAAACAAAAGATTATAGGACAAACTATTAAAAAGATTTAACATATTTAAAGAACATTTATCGAGTTAAATAAAAAAGAGAATGAGATTCTTACTTACATACACATTTGTTCATAGATTGTTTTTGTAAATTTTTTTTCATAAAATACCATTGTAATTTTTTTATTTATTACTTATACTAAAGTAGATAAGTACTTACTTAAATCTTATGTTTTTTTATATAAATAAATATAATAATTTCACATTTGGTGCTTTTCTTAGATAGCTTGACAGCAAAGGTTTCCCTTACAACACTCTTCATTTAATATATAATTTACATGATCTGCCTGGTTTAATTTTTTTAAGTTACTTACACTTTTTCAAACAGGATCTGATACCACATATTAAAAAAAACAAACGCGTGTGGAACATAGACCCCCCAGGTCCAGTTGCTCCATTTTTACGGGGCAACTGGAAGCATGATGAAAGAAAGATTAAATATACATATTTTTTTATTTTTAGATATTAAAATGTAATTTTGAACACTGCTATCTGATAGAGGGAACCTAACTGAACACATTTACAAAAGTTCAGACTTTAATTCAAATTAACATTAGGTTTTTGAAGGTAAATTGTCAGAAGCTCTAGAGTCACATTGTAAAATCATGTCCCAGTTGCCCCAACTAACCTTATATTGATACGATTAATTATATTTTTTTTAACTGTTCAATGTAAGCATACTTGGCTGCCTGTGTCAATCATAATTTCAAAATTAGCAGAAGAAAGTTATAAATAAAATTTCAGTGGATTGTTGTTATAGCGACATGCTGAGGATGAACCAGAAAGCAAATTTAATGCATTTGTGATGAAAGTATAACACATACATGATGTCGATATCATATATATCATATATACTATATGATATATATGAAATAATATGACATAAATATGTTGTACATATAAGTTTGGCAACAAACTTAGCGTAATCATAATAACGGTAGCCATTATAATAAAGTAATACCACAATTTTTTATTAATTTGATCTAGTCTTAAAATATTTACTGAAAATATTATAAATTCATTTAACATTTTAATGTAGGATTTTCTGTTAAAGCAAATAGTTTAAAATCTATTGTTGAATATTTCAGAAATAAAGAGACATTTTCATATGCATTGGAAGCAAACACTATAAAGACTCTTAAAAAATGTTTAAATGCATCCATGGAAAAATTTTATGAAAACAAAATTTTTTAAATGCATATTAAACATTTTTTTTTTACCCTTTAAAATCAATATATTTTTACAAGAGAGGAAAAATAAAAATAAAGACATATACGTATATCTTAATAAATAAATATATTTTACAATATTTAAAGATAAAGAAAAACAGTATGAAATTAAAAATATAAACAGTACATAATTGTACTTGTATTTATCTATAAGCAGAGTAGAATGGAAACATTAAAATATTGTAAAAAGTCAAATTATTCTAACAGTTTCAGCTTAAACCTCATAGCCAAAACCGTTGGAATAATTTGACTTTTTACAAAGTTTTCAATGTTTCCATTCTACACTGCTTTTAACAAAGTACAAGTACAATTATGTACTATTTATATTTTTAATTTCTATATTAATCAACAGTGTAACATCCATCTTTAATTTTTTTTTATTTAACAAAAAAGGGTACAGATGTCATATTCGCCCCATATTGGCGCGATTTTTTTCTGTCGCCAATATCATATAGGCAACGGGTACTTAACTTGCTCTGAAGGGCTTGATGTGGTAACCCGGATTATGTTGTTTATGCTGTTGATGTTTTCGCCAAATTGGCAACCGAAAAAAATCGCGTCAATATGGGGCGAATATGACATCTGTTCCCAAAAAAGCATATATCCAGGGGTGCGAAACATGAAATAAATTATATCCATTCAATATACCTTAAAATGAATAATAAATCAAATCATAAGTAATCAAAATATATAAATAAATGATAAGCTTGAAAGATTATTTCAAAATAAATATAAAATAATATTTTTGTAATAAACCATAACATATTATTTATTTGCATATTTCTCTAAGACATTTACTTTTTTTTTTCAGTACAGTAGAGTCCCGATTATCTGAGTTTCCACTTTAACTGAGTTATTTTCTTCTGATGGACTGATGGCTCCCGTTATTATGAAATGTTTCATAATAACGGAAGCCATCAGTCCATCAGAAGAAAATTATCCATTCCAAAGGTATAAGTTTGATTGCAAAAACTATTTAATATTTTACACAGAAAGAAGAGGCTACACCTGCAATTTTCATGACACTAATAGAATCCCATAGCTGCCAATTTGTACGGTTTCGTTACCTCTAAAATTTAATACAAATTTTTGCCATATTTAATCGTTGACAATTGTTAAATTTCGTCAATTAAATTAGGCAAAATTTACTGGTAAAGAAAAATCTTAGAAATTGATAGCTATGCAGTAGCGTAATACTGCAGCGAAAAAAAAAAAAAAAAACAACTGCAGCAAAATTGACACTCAACAAACAAAAAAACTATCAAGGGATTTTTTAAGTAAACAATTTCATTCCCTGTTTTCTTAAAAGTAACGGAAATGTACATCAAAGAAATGTTGCTAGTACCATAAAAATTAATGAATTAAGCGAAAATTTATATTTTATCTCCTTAGTTGGTGACAATTTGTGTAAATCCAGTTTATCCGAGTTTTTTGCTTATCCGAGATGAGCTTGGTCCATATTAACTCGGATAATCGGGACTCTACCATAATAGGAATTTCTTTAATCCGAGTTCTCATGATATGAAAAAAGCATTAACACTTAAATATAAAACATTACATATATATATATATATATATATATATATATATATATATGTAAATTTATTAATACATATATTTAAAATACAATAATTTATAACATATATATATATATATATACATTTCAAATGTCAAAGCTGGTGATATTTTGAATGAGTAAGTAAATGTTTCTGCAAATGAGGTTTTTGAACAAAACCTCTTGTACAAATTTTACATACATATGGTTTTTCTCCAGTATGTATAAACATGTGATTTTTAAGATGATCTGTTTTGTATGTTGAATATGGGCAATAAGAACATATGTGAGTCTTCCTGGGACGCTGTGGTCGTGGGATCAGATTTTCAGTCCAGGAAAACATGCCTGAAAAAGACAAGATTTTACAAACAAAAATTGCTTCTAAATATTTTACTTTATTGGTACATGTGTATTTTTCTTGATACAATTTGTGAGCTAAAAATTTTGCAATGAAATTTCTGGTTACCAGGTCCCCATTAGTGACAAGAAATTTTAAGGTGGTGAATAGAAGGCAGCAGGACTAGAAACTAGGAGGAAATAATCAGGCGTCAATGGCGCCTAATCATTTTTCTTTAGTTACCAAAATGTTTCATTTAAGTGAAATTTTGAGGTTAATTATTTAGTTTATATTGAATGGATATAAACAAACAATACAATAAGTTATAATAAAGGCAAATTCACAAAGAAAAAAATATATTGAAAGTTATTTTCAAAGTGTGCCTTGTTTTTTTGCATTCTATATTTGTCCACTTTAAAATAACTGCATGCCTTGCATTGTAATCAGTCAATTCTGATCCATACAGGATGATTGACAAATGATTGATTAAGGCTGTTCTCAAATCCAAAGGGTCAACTTTCTGACATAAGTTTTAATTCATTTTTATTCGGAAACGCCTGAAACTAGAAGGTGTTGTTATTCAGAAACTATGTCATCAAACTGTTTTTTCCGTTTTCTTGTAAAAAGCAATAGATCTTTCAGAAAATACTGTCAAAGCGGGCATTTTGAACCGAACTTCCAAACGAAAGAAGAAAATCCAGTCAGTAAGGGGAGAAAAATGCCGTGTCACGTGATCAAAATCGCTTATAACTCAATAAGTAATTTATTGATAAAAAAATGGAAAAAACGGTTCGATTCCAAATCGCTTCTATGGTCAGGCTTTCCAATTTTATATCTTTCCGTTAAAAAATGAATTTGCAAATGTGTCAAAATGTTTTCCACTTGTTGAGCAGAGTAATTGAGAACAGCCTTAAAGGATTATTAGGCAAAGCTATTAAATTGTTAGAAAAAGAACTATATGTTTGGTTGGATACAGCAAATTTGCCCCTTACAAGTAAAAAAAAAACAAAAAAAAAACAAAAAAAAACTTAAGCATGAAAAATGAGGCAGTGTAAATTTAGACATCAAAGTGAAATTTATAGTTACAAAATACAACTAATCACTGCTCATTTCAAACCCTGGAAGGCACCACACAAAAATATGAGACTGTTTTCAGATTTTAAAGCAAGATTTTACTTACTCTCGCCAAAAGCTTATAAACAATTAAAAATTAAAGAACCCCTTCATTTAACCCACAGTTTATTCTGTGATTACCTAAACATATGACATGATAGGGGTGCGGAAATACATCATTTTACTTGCCACTGATGAGTGGATTTTCTGACAGGGTGAGTGAATTTTTAGGCAGACTTTGAAAATTTGCAGACTGTAGAAGATATGCCAAAAACGTGGGTTTTTTTTTTACTAATTAGCTACATTGTGAGACTTTTCAAATTACCAGGATGTTAACATTGTATTAAGTTCTATTTTATACTAAATTTTCCTCCATTTTACATATTTCTTAATTTTATACAGAAAAATATGAAAATGCATTGCAGCAATAGTAATTAACTATTTTTGCAGTTGCATACATTTTGTCATAAATATTTTCAAATGCATGCTGCATCTTGCTGGCTGGTAAGATTTTCTGAAAATTCTCCATCCCTGCACATGATATCTTTAAATATATTAAAATAAAAACATTTCTCATGAAACACTGGTTTAAATTCAATGTTATATTCCTTTGACTTCTCTAACAGAGCATTTATTTATGGCAACGTAATGCTGATATACATCAGTATTTTGGTCATGGCTACATTAATGATTTGATTAAGTTTGATAACAATTTTTAATAAGTGATACATAAAACTTGAATAATTTCTTATTAGTATGTAGGTAATGGTTTTATACTTTATATAAATCTATGATAAGCATTAGAAACAAGTGAACTGTAATGAATAAATAGCAAATTAAAAGTAAAAAATTCTACATTATATCTTCATATGTAAAGTATTTTTAACTGGTATAAAATTGTGGCACCCAATCTTTTTTGTCTGGTGATTCCCTTTATATTTGAAATTTCTCGCACTGATCTATCTTTTGAAAGATAAAAATGTAAATAAATATTAAAAAACAAAAATTATGAAAGAAAAAAATTTAAAAAGAAAAGAAAACATGCATCATAAAGAAAGAAAATCTATTCTTACATATATATAGAACATGGGAAAACAACATCAAAAGGAAAATAAATCTGAAAAATGGTTGTTGATGAGTAAAACATTTGTTAAATTTGATTCTTAATAATATGCAATGTAAGTAAATATGTAAAATTCAGAAAAACACACACAAGTACCACATTATTGAAGGTTTTCTTTCTTTTTTATCTTACAAATTCATCAAAGCTGGTTAAAGATATAATATATTTTAAATTACAGATATATCTATTAAAACCATATACAACCTTTAATTTGGAATGAGCCTATTTTTTCAAGATTGCAAATTTATAAAGCACATTTTGAAAAGCACGCTAAAAAAATCAAATAAAACCCAGTAAGTACCAAATATGTAATATACACATACAAATACATAGTCATATGAAAGTCTCAAGAAAAATTTTTCTGTGCAATATATTGTGCTACTTTTGACACATTATTATTTGAAAATATGTGCATTGCATAAAATTTAATTTCTTACTCTAACACAAGCAAGTAAAATTAAAGAAAGGTTTAAATAAAATTCAATCTTTTCCAAGTTATTCAAGGAAATAGGAAGAAACTTTTGAAAAATTCCTTGAAAAACATAGAACATATTTTTTAGGATTTAAAATTTCTTTTGACTTTTCAGATTTTCTTGTTGCTGTTGCACAGAACTCATACAGAAGACTGTAAGAGGGAGACTTACATGCATAAAAAGATTTTTAAGTGACACAGTTCTTCCGGGTCCCTAAAGATTTTTTTAATGAAAAAGCTGCATATTTCATTAATGGTGAGTGTAAATGTATTCATTTTTATACAAGAAAGATAAAATTGATACTACAGTTATAATTGTATTCAAATATGGATTTTTTTTTTTTTTTTTTTTTTTTTTCACTTTGGGTTCAGGTTTGACTATGTTAGGTTGAAGTACGTCGGGTTGACTTGCAGAATTTTTGAGTTTGGGTTGGATATAATACTTTTTTTTAAATGTTCATGTTATAAGAATAAATAAATAAGTACAGAAATGTCATAGACTATAACACCCCCTATCAAAATAAATAAAGGAAATATTATTAGAAGTAATTTAAACTAGAATGGTTTATTGCTGAAAATTTAAAAGTTATTTGTAGAATACTTTAATATCTCATGAAAAACTGTATTTTGGGATTTTATGTAATAACACAGTAACAAATAATTCAGATTAACTATTCTATGGCAAATTATTTTATTTATTTTGAGAAAACAGCTATAAATAACAATGATTCATTAAAAAAAAATGAGAGTAAGTTATTACAATAAATACTAATTCTTTTTGAGAAAAATTCTTAACATCTTTAAACATAATGGCTTCATAATAATAACAGTAAGCATCACCAAATTGTTCTAAAAAAATTTAGGAAAAAAATGTATTATACATTAGTGCTTTTCTTATTGCGTAATCTTAATACAGTAGACTACCTCAAATCCGCATAGCTTGGGAATCAGAGGTTATGTGGATTTTACAATTTTGTGGACTTCTGGTTATTGCTTTGTTTAAATTTTTTAAACAGTAATATGAATGTAATAATGCAATTAAAATTATAAGGAATGCTTGTAATATAGTAAAACATTTTAAAATAATTAGGTAAAGCACAGGTGATTCTGAGTAAAAAAAAAAAAAAAAAATCAGAAATTCACAGCAAATTTTCTGAAAGGTTACAACAGAGTGGGAAAAGGAGGGGGAAGGGGGGGGATCTACTCCCGGCACTAACTATGTGGTGGGTTTTTTTTTTCTTTTTTTGTGCCCCTTTGACGATATTTGCGTTTTGTTGCGATCTTTTGACGAAATTTGTGGTTTTTCCATGATCTTTTGATGAAATTTGTGGTTTTTCCACGGTCTTTTGTTGAAATTTGTGGGTTTTTTCGCAATCTTTTGACGAAATTTGCCGTTTTTAACAATCCTTTGATAAAATTTGAGGTTTTTTCGCAATCCTTTGACGAAATTTACATTTTTTTCTGTGATTCTTTGACGATATTCGCATTTTTTCATGATCCTTTGACAAAACTTATGGTTTTTTGCAATCTTCTGATGAAATTTGCATTTTTCCCGCAGTCCTTTGATGGAATTGGCGATTTTTCTTTGAATGATTGAGGAAATTTATTTCTTTCGATGACCATTTGTCGAAATTCTATGTCCAAATTTTCAGATTTATGACCGATTTTTTTTTAATTTTCAGAAATGACTTAATTTTTCGGAAAATTTGGAACAGAATCACCCCTAAGGAAAGTAATAAACTAAAATGGTAAAAAGTAAGATAATTTAAAAAATTATTAAAAATAAAGGTCAAGTAAATAATTTATAATGTATAATTAAATATGCATAATAATAAAGATGAGATAAATTTTCCTTGAATTATTCAATGAAACATTCCTCAGAAACGTAACCTATTAATTCACATCAAAATCATAAAGTAAGGAAGTTTTTATTTCAGGTTTAGCTAGTCTCAAAAGCTTGATTTACATAAATATATTTGGTAAAAAGATTGTGATTACCAGTGATATCAGCAATATCTTTACTTTTTCCACAAATAAATTTATACTTCCTTCATAAAAAAGCACGAAATCAGTCATATTATCGAGAATTACATATTAAAATACATAAGGAATAATATAAAACTAAAAAATTATGAAATTTTGCTTCTACATCTGAACTGAAGGTTTCATTGTTTACATCTGTGATGACATGTGGATTTTAGGTATTTGCAGATTTTAGGGAGTCTATTGTATTACTTTATGCTATTGTTCGTATAAGTTTTGAATTTTTTTAGAATTAGTACAGCTGCTGTTGCTTTTGGCAGCCAAATTTAATCTTTTTGCCAAAATAACTTTGACATGCTTCAAGATAGTAAGACAAGATAAATTGCAGTGTACACATAGTTTAAAATCAAATGTTGTCAATAAAATTTTACTGCTAGTTGCATTGATATTAAATATAATTCAAGACAGTAAGACAAGCTAAATTATGGTGCAAACATAGTTTAGAATCAAATGTTGTCAATAAAATTTTACTGCCAATTGCATCGATATTAAATATAATACATTACAGTGGAAAAGGTACATTATCAAATTTTTAACTGCAGATTGCAATGTAAAATAACAAATGATATCCAATTAAACATTGGGTAAACATGGATTTTAACAAAAGAAAAGTTTGAGGAAATTCAGCATAAAATGAAAAAGAACATATCAAATGTGATTAAAGCCTATGATATTTAGTAAAATAAGGACTTTAAGGAAAGTTTTATAATAAAAATTGATGCAATATATGTATGTATCCAACATTTTTAATGATTTATAATTATTGCTATTTAATCACCTTTAAGGTGCCAATACTAAGAGATTATGTACTTGAATGTCATATATCTGAATGTAAATATTACACATACATGATTCCTAATGATGCATTACATTTGACTCAATTACAAAATTTTTAATTCAAAATATGTTAACAATGCACAAAACTTAAAATAAATACTATTGCAATAAATCTCAGATTCAAAAGGAACTCGCATTCAAAGGAAAATTATTAAAAAAATTGACTTCTTTAAAAATTGGACAATTTAAATGATTGTTGAATTAAATGCATTAATAAAATAAAAACACTCCTTTAGAGTATGTTACTTCACTTAGTTTTAAACTATGATAAAAATTATCTGATACTCAACAGTTTTACTCACAAAATAATAATAAAAACACAATATACAGTGAAACTTAGGTGTATTGAATTCCTGAACCAAAAGATAAGAGTTCAGCAAACAACTGTACTAGCAACAAAGAAAGCAGAGGGAGATGGGGAGGATTTAGTAACACAATGAAGGACCACAAACTTTTCTACAAGTGAGACAAACATGTGTTCCTCACACTTTGTTTGACCTTTTAACCTGTAGGGGTTGGGTTGGAGGGGAAACTTGACCTTTTGTTGTGGGCACACAAAGGATAAAAGGTTATCTAGAAAAACTTATTCCACATTTACTAAAACTGTGAATGCATATTGAAGCACAATTTTTACACCTGCCAGGAAACGCTAACAGAAATAAATAAACTAATAATCTCATTCTAAGGCATTAATAAATGATGCAAATTTAAGTAATTTGTTCCATAAAGCAAAAGAATAATTAAAACCAAAATTGTCGGCAAAAAAATTATGAAAAGTAAACAAACTTTAATAGAAAATTTTTTCAATCATGTATAGAGTTTGAAAATGTTAATAAACAGTTTTTTCACAGTTTTTAGGATGAAAAAAGGAACCTTTAAAAAAATTAAAATGTACACTATCCATTTTAATAACTTTCATTTTGTACACATTTTTAAATAAATATCAACAACAACAAAAAATAATTATCAATGTTAATTTTTTATATGGAGCACAAATTACATTAAAATTATTGAAAATATAAAAAGTTGAGGACACTTCAAAAGTACAAAAAATGTGAATTGGCAAAATATTTTCTTCCTTGTACAGTCTTGGTTTTAAAAAAAAGCACTACCCTATGATATTTCATCAACAAATTATCACAGAAAAATGTGAGAGGTACCACTTGGTTGTGTCTACTTCCTAAATATGAATACAATTTTTAAATAGAAGTCATCTACATATTAAAAATTGCACCAACTTTCATTTTACAAATAACAACACACTATTTTAACACTCTGACTTCCTTGGTTCAAAGCAGCTTGGAAAAGGGTATAAATCTTCACAGAGTTACAAAATAAAATGTGTTAGGGGTTTATTTATATATTTTGAAAAGTAAAATTAAGATCTTAAAATGAAAAGCACCTGGAATACACAATTAGTTATGAGAATAATTATACAGAATTCCTAAATATAAAATAATCTCACTTTGTAAGAAATAGAATTCCATAAATTTTTTCCGGTTAATTTCTATGGTTTTCTTTTCTGTGAATTATAGCTGCAGATTCCCAAAATTTTTAAGGAGCCATAAGGCCATTTTTAAGGAGATGGTTTTAGGAGCCAGTGGCTCCTAAACCCAAATAATTCAGTGGCCACATTGTGAAAGAAACGCATAAAGGGAATAGCGTTTATATGAGGGAAAAATTCAGGGATTCAAAGTGAAAAATAATCTACATATGTACAAAAGAAACCCAGACAACATCAAATGTTTATAATTTATTTAATCACACAATTCTTTTAATATAGATATAAATTAAGTATAATATAAATCTTAAGCTATGTACAGTCAGAAGATAAAGCTGGGCAAGATAGAGGTTCAAAAAATATATATCTATAAGAATAAGCTAAGCAATCATAGTAGTGTGGAATATTAGAAAACAACATTTCTTATTTTCATTTTGTCATACAAGAGTACATATAAAAAAAAAAGTGAATGTGTGAGATTATTTTGTACTATAAAAATCAAAATACAATTCAAACATTTGTTTTTCAAGACCTCACAAGAAAAATTATCTTACACAAATTTTATCAAAGGATCGCAGAACAAATGCTAATTTTGTCAAGGGATTGCAGAAACAATGTGAATTTCATCAAAAGATTTCGGGAAAAAAACGAGAATTTTGTCAACAGATTGCACGAAAAACACGACTTAGTCAACAGATTGCAGAAAAATGCGAATTTTATTAAAGGATAAAAAAAAAGCCCACAAGTTTCATCAAAGGATCGCATATTTTGCCAAAGGATGGCAGAAAAAAAGCGATTTTCGTCATGCACACCATGACTGGTGTGTGATGAAATGTCGAAAATTATTCGCCAAAGCAAAAAATTTAGTCGCCACATTGTGACTGTGAATCTGCACCTATACTGTGAATGCTTAGATAACTTGATCATAATCCCTTCAGATCATCGGAAAAAAATATATCTATATTTCGAAAACTAATGATTGGAAAAAGCTGTAAACTTACACATCCATATTTTTTATGACCGTGTTTAGTTTTTTTTTTTTTTTATAAATAAAGGTCATAATTTATAACTTTTTAAATATACATTTATTAATAAATTTCTAATTAAAAATGATTTAAACCAAAAGAATTACATGCAATTTGGTTGGATTTATTCATTCTACTTCAATAAAATAAAAACTTAAATGGGATGATTTTGGGGGAAGATTTGAAATTTGGCACAATCTTTAATATGTAGACAACCCCTATTTCAAAAATTGCTTTGATATTCTAAAACTAGACAAATCCCAGCTGAATCTCCCACATCTCTCTGTGACAAGTTGGTGTTAAAACAACATTGAGTGATTTTTTTTAAACAAAAATTAATAATAATAAAATTAAATTTTCCAAACTCCATAAATTCTTAAAAGTTATTAATTTCTAAAACAACATATACGTGCTAAAACCCAAAAATTTTCTATAAGGAAAATCAATGAAATGAATAGGGAAAAATAAGAAATAATAATAAAAAAATATATCTTTTTTTTTCACTTTAAAGTCAATTTGAATTGTTCATTAAACTTTTGAGAATGGTGAAGAATTCTGGTGACTGATAGAAAATAGATTTGAAAGCACAGCAAAGAATCTTCCAAGAAATAAGAAGAGTTTTACAGATTTTGTTTATGTAATAGAATATTTTCCTTTAAGAATTTCTTTTTAACCCTTTGAGCTCTGCCGGGTGAATTTTCAACCACATAAAATCAAAATCTTTAATTTCCTTCAAAATGACTCTTTTTTAAAAGCAAAAATTGGGTTTTTCAGATTTTACTTGTCTTCTTCAAACCTAGATGGCAGCACTACTCTCTGCAAACATCTAGTAGGTTTTTAAGGCAATCTTAAAAATACTCCAATTTTGAAGGTTTAAAAATTTTGAATTTTTCAAGCATTATAAAGAAACATTTTTCAAAGGAGACAACCTTTTTTCTCTTGGACACATCAAATAATTAATAATAGTTACATGCAAATTACGAAACTGAAAATTTAAATAATTACAGGGGATAGAAATAAGTAAAGGTAGAATTTTCTACCACCAGAGCTCTAAGGACTTGAAAAATGTGATTTGTCACTAGGTGGCAGCACTGCAAATTACATACTAGATAGTGTTTCAGAACCCAAATTTAGATGCTTATAATTCCAAGGAATCTAAATTTGTGTTTAATTCAGCAGATTGACGAGTTTATTATGTTTTAAATATTTCTAAAGAAAAATTAAATATTTTTAACATCTGTTTCATCTACAAATTTGACATATTTTATGTTTTGTTTGTATTTTTATATTATGATTTTAAAATTTTAAAATTTTGAATTTTCTCATTTAATAATTTTTTTAAATATTTTAAAAGTCTTAGAATTTGTCTAAACAATGTAACTGCTTAAAATATGTTGAAATTTTAGCAATTATAGTAATTTTAGAATAACTTTGCGGTGTCATTTCTTGTATTTGCGTGTTGAAGTGACAACTAGAGCTCTGATGGTGGAAAAACTTCCCATGCCCCCCAGCCTAAAGGGGGTATTTAAAAAAAATTTTAATCACATAGTTCAATTTCAGACAGTCCCCTAATCACATTTTAAGTGTTTTTCTAGCTTATTTTTAAAATTTTAATAACCTGGAGCTCAAAGGGTTAAGGAAACTTACATAAAAAGTATCAGCTTATGTGGGGGCTAAGAGAATTTGTGATCAAAATAAGAATGTTTTAAAATAATTACAGAAAACTTGAAACATTCATTTTATGATTAAAAAAAGGAACAAATCAGAAATGTTTTAGTTAAAACAGAAAGTATAATGTGCCTGTTTTACAGCTGTTTTTTAATAAGCTCAATATGGATAATCATTTCAAAAGTAGAATGCAGAATATACTAGAGATATTTGTTAAGATAAAAAGAATAGAAAATATCAGGCTCAATAGTAAAGAACAGACTAAAAATATTCTTGATTCTTTGATATAAGTAAAATAGACAGAGGAAAACACCAAGGGGGTTAAGAAATAAAAGGATCCACTGTATATATGAATGCAAACTCATTTGTCTAAAATCTATTGCAACAAGGAATAGAAAAACTCAAAATGGAGAGAAATCAAAATAAAACAATGACCCATGAAAAGGGGAAATTATAGCTACAGAAGAGTACTACTAATCCACAAGCTTGTAATTTGCAAATACCTGAAATTCACACTGTATATATGAATGCAAACAAATTTGATTCTTAAAAAATAATTTGTTCTTTAAATTAAAAAAAAAGTTAAATTTCTTTTCTTTCTGATAATATATATATATATTATCAGATATCATTTAATATTATATTAATTTAAATCATTTATTATTAATCATTAGCTGACCTGCCCGGCGTTGCCTGGGCCTGTGATAATATTCTTAAATGAACCTGAAATTTGTATAAGCTTTAAATCTTTAACTCTATTTTATCAGGCGTGCCCGCTGACTGCGTGGGGGGGGGGGGGGTCGATATGTACAAAAAATATATATTCTTCTAAAAAAGAATGCATTTTACAGAAAGTTGGTTATTTAGATAATATATTTAATCTTTCATCTAAAAATAATTACAATTTATAAAATTGAATGCAAAACTTTTTATCCCAAAACCAAGCAATTAATTCCTTAAATCAATGTTAATAAATATAAAAATCAATAAATTCTTATTTAATATCCCTTACACAAGTATTTACAATATTTGGACAAAGATATTAAAATTAAAAAAAAAAAAAAAATGTGGTTTAGCGGACAATACTATGATCTAGCTATTTATATACTGCAAAGATACAATACAAAAATATAAACCGGATGTTTTAATATAAACAACTAAAGATGATGCATTTTAAAAAAAATTAAAAAATCAATAAATTATTTTTTTAATAATTCTTATTTTACTTATATGTTTGTGTGCAATTTGTTTATTTTTAAACATTAAAAATCTAAATTTGTCCAAAGTATGAACTAAAAAAATTGTAAACAATGATTAAAAAACCATGATATGTAATCTGAAAAATGTGTAAAACCAAGCTGAGCAGATTAGTGGTCTTCTACTATATAGAAAAGGATAAAGAGTAAAAAGAACAGCACTTCATAAATAGAACTTTTAAAACAAATATTTCCTACAACTGTTTTAACAGTTTACTTAGTAAAACATTGCCAAAACTTACACAAAAATAAGTTAGACATATACATGCCTATGACTCATGTATCAACAGATAAAATTACAATTTTGTATAGTTAAAAGAAGAAATTGACTTTAATGAGGTTATTCACTTGCTATAGCAACAATATGCAGAGATGTCAGCCACCATATATTTAATTATATACAACACTGAAAACACTTTAGGGATACTCCTGAATTATATCTCTTTTGAAGACAATGACCATTGGCATATTTCTTTATTACTTTTTAAGCTCAGAAGAAAGCTTTAAAACTAAATGGAAGCAATCACAGAAATCAATGGGATTATGTTTATAAATGTTCTTTTGAAATAAGAGAGGGTGGGGCTAAATTTGCATAATAACAACAATTATGGGTATCCCTAATAATAACAAACATCTTGTTTCTTGTAAAGTATAAATATATTTTTATAATCAATAAATTAACTTTTGATGTATCAGTAAAACACTTTATAAATAATATTAAATGAGATATATAATGCATGTACTAAATGTTGAAATGAAACAGATAGAATGAGGACTAAATGAGAAGCATACTAAACAACGAACTATTAAAGAAATCTATTAAAATGTTTTATAAATTATTTGTACAAAATATATAAGGATATAATTGTGCATTATGGGTTTGCAAACTATCAAATTACAATAATTAATAAACACAGATGAATTTTCTTTTAGGAAACAATGACTTTATCTGCAATAGATGATTATTTTAACTTTTGCAACTGAAATTTTTTTATTAAATCACATTTAAATAAGAGAAAGGAAATGAGATGGCAAGGCCATGTTAAAAATAACCTTACATAAAAATGAAGTACGGAATTTTATTTTTTAAATCGTTTCATTAAAAAATAAGATTCAAAATTTTCACCAATTTCTGAAATTTTATGCTGAACCTTAATGTGCCTTAAGGCATCCCTTTTTCGTGTGAATTTACGTTTGCATATCTTACAGCAGAATTGTTTTTTAGTATGAGTATCAACATGATCTGTAAAATGTCCTTTGTGAAATGTAACATAATTACAATAATAGCAAATAAACTTTGCATATCTATTTCCACCACGTCCAGCTTTAGAGATTGAATGATGCAGTTCCAGTTCTTGCCCAGTTCTTGAATCCAAAGAATGTGTTTCAGGTTCTTGTTCAGTTTTTGAAACGGAAGGTTTTACTTTAGGTTCTGTAACCTCCAATTTATGCTGAAAAGCTAAAAAATAATTTTATTAAGTTAAAAAAAAATGTATAGATGTATTGTACTTAAAATATATATATATATATATTGCACAAACTACAATCATATGCACAGTTTTATAGCACAATAACAAATTCTAGAAACTGAAAGAGAAGCAAAATGGAAAAAAGTTTGCTAAAAACATATAAAGATTAATAACAAATTATTTAAGCAACAATGCAGTGTAAACAGACGTAAAATAGTAATAATAATAATGCCCAAATTTCAGATATAATTAAAGATAAATATATATACATATGAGCAATATCTATGGGCAGACTCCAAACATTTACTAAATATACCTTAAATAGTAAAACAAAAATAATAAGGCAATTGGATAAAATTTAAAACACCAACCAATAAAACAATAAAAATAGCTAAACTATTTTTATTATTGATACTGTAAAACCTCTAAGTAGCAGACATATCAGGACTTCCGAATCTGTCTGCTATTCAGGAGTGTCCATTATGGATATTTTACTGCCAGGTGTCTGTCCAGACTTTTTTCTTACAGGGTCCTGTTTTTGTAAAATTGTGACTTTTTCTTATATTTGTGAAAATTTTAGTCATAATTTTATGAATTTTAAATTATCGTTATAGTCACGTTCTATCCTTCACAGGGCTTGAAATTCAATTTTTCCTAGGAGGGGAGTCTCCCTACCAACATTTATAAATGGAGGGGAGTTGAGCTATTTGGGAGGGAGAAAAAAATCTAAAACCCACTGTTGTTTTATGTGTTATTTAAAGATTTACATTAATTATTTTGTCATGTCTGTATTAATACAGACTGTCAAAGTGTTTCTGAGTTTAAAAAAAAAATCGGAAATTCACAGCAAATTTTCTGAAAGGTTATAGCAGGGGATGGGAAATCCTCTGCAGGTGCTAATCATTTTTTGTTGCAGGTCGAGTAACATTCCCCCCCCCTTTTTTTTTTTTTTCGTTCGGTTTGATTTCAGGCTATTTTTTTCTGCAGCCCTTTAACGAAATTCGCGTTTTATCCGCGACCTTTTGACGAAAATCACGATTCTTTGACGAAATTTGCAGGTTTTTTCGTGATCTTTTTGATGAAATTCGCGATCCTATGATGAAATGTGCATTTTTTTCGCGATCCTTTGTCAAAATTCGAGTTTTTTCGCTATTCTTTGATGAAATTCGCCGTTTTTTTTCAGTGGCCCTTTGACTAAATTCGCGTTTATTCCGCGATCCTTTGATGAAATTTCCATTTTTCCGCGATCTTTTGACTAAATTCGCTTTTTTTTCGCGATCCTTTGCCGAAACTCGTGTTTTTTCTGCATTCTTTCGCTGAAATTTACGATTTTTATCCTTTGATGTAATTTGGGTTTTTTGCGATCCTTTGATGAATTTAGAGTTTTTTTGCGATCTGACGAAATTCACGTTTTTCCGCAATCCTTTGACAAAATTTGCGTTTTATTCGCAATTCTTTGTGACGAAATTGGCGATTTTTTCCTCGAACGATTGACGAAATTGATTTTCTTTTCCCCCGATCATTTGTCGAAATTCACGATATTTTTCTGTTAAACTGATGACCGATTTTTCAGAATTTTCGGAACCTAATGTCTTAAATTTTCGGAAAATTCTTACCAGAATCACTCCTGAATTCAGCAATTGGTCACGGACACTTGTCAACCGATCTCGAGAAAAAAATAATGAAATTTGTCTATCGGTCACATCAAAAATTCGCGAGTTTCAACGATCTTTTGCGGTTAAAAAAAAAAAAAAAAGAGAGCAAAATGTGTCAATTAGTCGCGCGAAAATATCGGGAAATTTGCAAGGCGTTCGCGGGAGTTGGTCGTATTTCAAAACACAAAAATTTCAGGAAAATGGTAAGATATTTTGGACAGGAGCATCCCGCCCTCGATATTCTTTTGGGCGGGATCTCAAAATTTTGGGCGCGAATCCCGCCCTGCTTCATATATAAAAAAACTAAGTAATATGCTCTCTGACGAGTTCAATTTTTTTGCTACAGGTCAGATTTTATTTTTAAATGATAAAATTTGAGAAAGGTTCAATTTAAAGGTGAAAACATTCTTTGAGGGGTCTATTTATAAGACAAAGAATTTTATGAGAGATTCTACTTTAAGGACCTGAAATTTTTCTCAACAGATTCCTGATTGAATATGTAATATGAAGTTTCATTTCTTAAAAGTATTATTGAAATTAATCAAGTCCATGGCATGAAAGATGAAACTATGCTATGTATTAATTCATGACTAATGTAAAACAACACTATCACATAAATGGTTTTACTGATAATGGTCTTTATTTACTAGAAAAATAAAAGCAGTGTTGTAGTCGTAAAAAAATCAGAAGGTATACGCTATAGGCAGAGAATATACGCTAGAGTCATGAACATTCATGGATACAATGACAATGCTTTATTTGAGAAACAGAGAGTATACAGAGCTTCTCAAAAAAATCCAGAGGGTATACGGTGTATATCTCCATATACCCACCACTATATCCCTGAATAAAAGTCTATACAATGGCACACAGTCATAACTCAATTTCTGATTAATTAATAACATACATAACAGAGCATTAAATACAAAGATTTATTTCTCTTTAGATACATATTTAAAAAAAAACCATCAAGTTGGAATATGATATTTTGTAAAAAAAGTTAATGCTTTGTACATATATTGTTTGAGATAATAATGGCGAATTATGAAAGACAATTTACATAAATGTAATTTCAAATGATTTTTCAAGTTCTCGTTCCCAGTCGTTATCTTAGATCAGTGACTATGGTAATACAGTAGACTCCCTCAAATCCGCACAGCTTGGGACCAGTGTTTGTGCGGATTTTAGAATTTTGCGGATTTCTGGTCATTGATTTGTTTACATTTTTGAAACATTAATTCGATTTGTAGTGAAGCAAGGGAAATTATAATGAATGCTTACAATAAAGTGAAACATTAAAATAAGTAAAATATAAAAATAATTTATTAATTTAAACGTAAGTAATTATTAAAATAATTATGTAAAATAAAAATTTAGAAAATTATTAAATTATTAGTGATGAAATCGATTCAATTCGATTCCAAAAGTCCTGTGCTGCCATCTAGTGGTAAAGCGATCGTACGATCGATACGTCATTATTCGTTCTTAGCTCTTTTAACTTTAGTAACTTTTTTCATTGTTATTTAGTCTTGAATGCTTTTCTTATACTGCTTTATATGTTTAGAAATAAATTTGTCTATAATTTAAAAAAAAAAAAATCCACAAACAATAATTTAAAAATAACGTTCCGGTTCGTGGATTTTTCCATTTCGAACCCTGGAATTTTTGATATAGATGTGCTAATTTATATCAAAATCAAAAGTAATGTAAATTTATTTAGTGATAAATCAGCTGTAATAGCCAAAAGAGAATGATTAACAAAAAATTTTGTAAAAAAAAACATTGCGGTAGTTGCTGATTTCGGCGCCATCTTGAATTTTGTTCCTGCAACTTAACTGTAGATTTCATTGTTTACATCTGAAAAAATACGCGGATTTAAGGGAGTACTGTACCACCTTTGGCTGACTGTTCGCTCTAATTTTCCCCATGACAACAAAGGTATGAAGTGGAGAGGACAGTTGTCCTTTCTTACATTATCAAAATAATTTTATTATTAAAATCTATAATAGTCCATTGTTAATGCTTTACTTACTATAAAGCAAATTTAAAATATATTATAGAAAGACAATTAACAAGCAGGGATGTAGTGGAGGGTATACGGGAGATACGCTGTATACCCTCTGGATTTTTTGAAGAAACACTGTGTATACTCTTCCTTTCTCAAGAAAGCTATAGTATATATACACTAGGGTATAACCTCTGCCTTGAACGTATACCCTGTTTTTTTTACGACTACACCACTGTTAACAAGCAAAAGCTTAATAAATCTTATAATTGTATTTACAGTGAAGCCCCGAATTAACGAATTTCTCGATTTAGAGAATTCTTTTATGGTCCCGATGAAAATGGAACAAAAATACTTCGATTTAACGAATTTATAATCGCGATTTAACGAATAATTTTCTATGTAAAAAAACATAAAATTTGAAGAATTTTTCTAATATTTATAAAAGATTTTCAATGTCCCTGACTGTAAATTTTTCTGAATCTGTATCTTGTGATTCAGAAATATTTACACGCAAAAATGTACATTACAGTGAGGTTATTAATAGCAGTAGTAGTGGATCGGCTGAAGACGATGAAAAGAAATGAAGCATACAACATTCAAAGAAGCAGTCAGCAGTTTGGATACTTTGAAACAGTATTTAATGGCCTGTAATGTTGAGGACACTGTTTTCACAGCTTCAGGAAAAAATTGACAAAGAAGTTTGGAATACAAAATTGAAAGAAAGCCAACAAACATCTACAAAAACATCTTATAATTTAGCTATAATATTTGATTAAATGAATTTTTTTCTTAATTACGATGCTTGTGATTTATAATAATATAAAAAAATCTATTTTTATAGTGTATTTTCTTAAAGTAACAGATATTTAAAATCATTATTAAGGCAAGTGAGCATTGCTTTTTTATTTATAGCCATCTTTTAATGTGCTCTGTTGTATAACAAAAATTCCTTTGATTATCGCGATTTAACGAATAATCTAGATTTAATGAACAAAGTTGGTAGTCCCGAACGATTCGCTAAATCGGGATTCGACTGTATTTATTTTTATAAACAGTAGGCCAAAATGACGAATATAACAAAATGACTTACATCTGACCAGCAAATTGCCATTCATGGATACAGTATACGGCAATGCTTTATTTGAGAAACAGAGAGTATACAGAGCTTCTCAAAAACATCCAGAGGATATACAATGTATACCTCCATATACCCTCCACTACACCCCTGAATAAAAGTTCATACAATGGCACACAGTCATAACTCAATTTCTGATTAATTAATAACATACATAACAGAACATTAAATACAAAGATTTATTTCTCTTTAGATACATATTTAACTCCTTCAAGACGAGCGACTTTTACAGAACTTTTAATCTTTTATCACCGGTTTTTAAAAACAGAAATTTTTGCCTAATTGAATTGTGAAAATGCTCGGATTAAATAAGGCAAATTTTGCAAGAAAAATTTACTGGTGAGAATAATCACTCATTCTCAGCCCCTTAAGCGGCACGTATACGGGTTGCTCGTCCCCAAGGGATTAAAAAAAAAACCCATCAAGTTGGAATAAGGTATTTTATAAGAAAAGTTAAGACTTTGTAAATAACATTGTTTGAGATAATAATGGCGAATTATGAAAGACAAATTACATAAATGTAATTTTAATTGATTTTTCAAGTTCACTTTCCCAGTTGTTATCTTAGATCAGTACTATGGTAATACCACATTTGGCTGACTATTCACTCTAATTTTCCCCATGACAACGAAGGGATGAAGTGGAGAAGACAGATGTCCTTTCTTACATTATCAAAATAATTTTATTATTAAAGTCTATAATAGTCCATTGTTAATGCTTTACTTACTATAAAGTAAATTTAAAATATATTATATAAAGCCAATTAACAAGCAAAAGCTTAATAAATCTTATAATTGTATTTATTTATTTTTATACAAAATAAGCCAAAATGAGGAATATAACAAACATGACTAACATCTGACTCCCGTGGCAGAAACGCAGCGACATCGTCGCAGGAGTGGAACGCATCCTTGCAGAAAACTTTCATCCTCGAGTTGCTAAAAATAGTTGATAGAAACATTACTTTTTAGAAGTTTAATTAAGCATATGTGTAGAATCGCCCTCTTCTCTACCCCAATATATTGACCTAATTATAAATTTGAAATATGTAGCACATTTCTATAAATTGGAGCAATTTAAACTGTACTCAATCAACAAACCTTAAGAAATGTATTGAGAAAATTTATCTTTATTAATAAAAGAAAGTTTTACAATGTGTGTGTGTATGTTTGTCTGTCTGTCGGCGATAGATAGCAAAATCTACGACAAGTACATGCCTGAAAATTTGGATGAAGGTAGTTCAAAGAACGTCCTTATGCACCTGATCAGATTATTTTAAAAATAATAATTAAGATAATAATTAAAGACTGAAAAAAAAATCGATTTGTTTCACAAAATGGCAAAAGACATCTAGCCCTAACTTCAGAGCGGAAATGAAAGAAATTAAGAATTTTCACTAATTAGCAAATAATAAGAAAATTAATTAAGATATTGGTTTGAAATTTTTAGAGCATAAGTAGAAATTTTAGATCGGTGTATAATTTTTTTTTGTAAATATCAGACAGTAATTTGTGTTATTATTAGAACTCAATTCATGGATTCAGAGATATTTTCATACAAAATCTCAGGGAGAATGATATAGGGACGTGAGACTAATTGAAAATTAATCAGTAAAGATATCTTTTTTTGCAGATCGGTCCTAATAATAAGCTCAACATAGCAGTGGTTGGTCAGTAGCTTCAGGGCCCCAAGCCCTCCCTTCCCGCTTTTCGGTATCTTTAATTGGTGTAATTTCCCTTTTAAATTTGTCCGGTTTTGATTTTTTTTGTTCAATCTGGCTTCTGCAAAAGAGTCGGTATAATAGTATAAAGGGGCGGCGAGCAGCCTCTCTCCATCCGCAGCCCTTTATTCTACTCTCTTATTCCATACATTCCCTCTTATATCATACATTCAAATTTGCGGAGGCCTTCTCCCGCCAGGGATTATTAAGAAATTAATGATGCAAAAAGAAATATGTTTTAAACGTAATATTACAAAACTCTGGGAGGAAGATAGATCTATGTATTTAAGTATATGCAGCAAAACCTAATAATGGATTATTATTTTTATCATTTTTTAAATTTAATTTTAATGTGATTTGTAGCTTTTTTTTAATTTTTTAATATGTTTCGATGCAATTAGTATACATTAATAGCTTACATTAATATAATAATTCCTACTTTAATATAAAGAATCCTGTTTCAATCTTTTAGCCTAATATGGTAAATGAATAGTATTAACCTCTTTTCAATTAAGTTTATTCAGGATTAGTACAGACTTTTTTTAACGTGATTTTTACTGTTTGTTTGTATTTTACGGAGATTTTTTACATTGGTAAAAGGAATTCAGTTCAAAAATTTTATCCTTATGTAGTAAAATTTTTGAGATTTTTTTTCCGTTTCACGTCGATTTTTTGTCATTCATGAAAGAATTCGGATTACAATGTTTCAATTAAGCACACTGTAGTACATTTCATCCCCTGTGATCTTTAATGCAGCTTTCAATGCAATATTTAGTGTTATTTCTTGTCCCATGGCGATCTTTTGACACTCAGAAAAGGAAATTTAATTTAACACTTTTATCATTATTGTAAATGTTGCCGTATGATTTTTTAAATTTTAGCGGTTTTTAATGCGATTTTCAGTGTGACTTTTCGAATTCCAAGGCGATTTTTTAACATTCGACAACGAAATTTCTATTTGTCAAAATTCGCGATTATTTTTATATCTGAATTTTCGGGTTGGTAAATTTTTTTTTATTTTTGGAACCGAATGCCTTAACCATCTCGCTGCATATATATATATATACAGGGCTTAAATTTCAGGGCGGGATGGCGGGATTTGTGCCCGAAATTTTGAAATCCCGCCCAAAAAAGTATCGTGGGAGGCAGGGTTGGCAGGTTTTTGACATGTGTCAGTTTTTGACAGTTTAAACAGTCATGTCAAAAACCCCTTGTCAAAAACCTCAAATACTACAGTGATCTGTAAAATTTCACATTAAATGTCACACATTAGATGTAATATTTAAAATTCACTATTACTGTAATTGTATAATTGGTATATAGTATTAGTAATAATTACAGGGTTGGCAGGTTTTTGACATGTGTCAGTTTAAGTCAGGTTTAAATCATAGTTTAAACAGTCATGTCAAAAACCTCAAATACTAAATTGATCTGTAAAAATTCAAATTAAATGTCACACATGACAACATTACATGTAATATTTTAAATTCACTCTTACTGTATATCAGTAATTAGTACATAGTAAAGTATTATTGTTAAGTACAACTTTTTAACAGGGTAAAATTTTTATTTATTTTTTTTTTTTTTGTAAAATTTTGTTTTTTCTAAAAAGTAGACATTAAGCTTACTTGAGCTGTACATTTTTTCTCTTACTTAAAATCGTTTTAATTTCTCTTACTTTTGAGAGCTTAAAGCATTAGCTAGCTTTTTTTATGGGGAAAAAAAACTTAGAAAAGTGCAGATTTTTTTGTATATATAACAAGATAATATGCATTGATGTTATTCTAGTCTAGGCAATAACCATTCCATTCAAAATTGAAATTGGATTATTAATTTTAAACATTTACAAAATAAGAGAAGTAATTAAAAAAAAAAATCTTAAAGTCAAAATCTTTTTAAAACATGCTTTCTTTAAATATATAAAAATGTTTTCGATTTTAAAACTGAACAAAATTGGCCGGTCATCTAAAAGAAAATTCCTTTAAGCCCATATTGAAAAAGTGCATAATAGAAGGGATCAAATCATGAAACCATACCATTGTTTGGCTTATACTTTGCATCCCAACCATCAGGAGCAAGGGTTGACTGCTGTATCAGTTGATTCAGCTCGCGCTTGAGCTACAGAGAGAATTTATGGATCTTTACCCATACTGATTATGTATGAAGCTAAAAGAATCCCCTTTCCCGTCTTCTTATTTCAGTCCTATAGGGAGGAATCCATTGCTTGGTGGAAAGGTATCATTAAATGCAACAGCTTTTTGGGTCTGCTTCAAAACTTGCTCATCTAGCAATGCTTTTGCTATCAAGTCCTACTAGCTCAGCATCAATTAAGAGACAAAATATTTTCTAACACTTCATACACTCTAAACTCAAAAATCTTTTGGGTGTAAATAAATGTGCTAAACACGTGGTGTGCTGCAGGGTAAATTTGATCCGGATTATTTAATTGTACAAAATTATTTTCTTCTGTTTGAAAAATCCAAAATAAAATATTTTATTGCAAATAATATATTTTTTAAATTATTAAATTTCAATAAAAGATCACATAAATTATTGACTTATTTAATGTTTACCTATTGTTAAAATGTTTTAGTGTGTTACATGTATTTGGCAGTTTTCGACGGTTTAAACCAGTTTATGACAGTTTTCGATGGTTTAAACCAGTTTACGACAGTTTAAACCAGTTTTTGACGTCAAAAACGCAACCCTGGAGGGAGGGAGGCTCCCGTCCAAAAGAACTCACCATTTTTCTGAAAATTTTGCATTTTGAAATTATGATCAAATCCCGCGAACGCCTTGCGAATTTCCCGCGACCGATTGATACATTTTGCAGAGTTTTTGTACCGCGAAAGATCGTTGAAATTTACGAATTTTTCACGCTACCGTAGACAAATTTCATTATTTTTTCTCGAGATCGGTTAACAAGTGTTCCCGACTGATTGGCGAATTCAGGGGTGATTCTGTTCCGAATTTTCCGAAAATTTAAGGCATTAGGTTCCGAAATTTATAAAAAAAATCGGTCATCAGTTCAACAGACAAATATCGCAAATTTCGACAAATAATCGCCGAAAAAATCAATTTCGTCAATCGTTCGAGGAAAAAAACGGCCAATTTCGTCGCAAAGGATTGTGAATAAAATGCAAATTTTGTCAAAGGATCGTGGAAAAACGGGAATTTCGTCAGATCGCGAAAAAAAAACTCGAAATTCATCAAAGGATCGCAAAAAAAAACCCCGCAAATTACATCAAAGGATAGCAAAAAAAACCGTAAATTTCGGCAATGGAACGCGCAAAAAACACGAGTTTCGGCAAAGGATCGCGAAAAAAAGCTAATTTCGCTAAAGGATCGCAGAATAAACATGAATTTAGTTATAGGGTCGCTGAAAAAAACTCGAATTTCATCAATGAATCGCAAAAAAAAAAAAAATGCAAATTTTGTCAAAGGATCGCGATAAAAATGAAAATTTCGACAAAGGATCGAGAAAAAAACGTGCATTTCGTCAAATTTCATCAAAAGATCATGAAAAAAAAAACGTAAATTTCGTCAAAGAATCGCGAAAAAATGCGATTTTCGTGTAAAGATCGCGGATAAAGCGCGAATTTCGTCAAAGGTCTGCAAAAAAAAAAAAAAAAATAGCCTGAAATCAAACTGAACCAAAAAAAAAAAGTTTACTCGACCTGCAACAAAAAATAATTAGCGCCTGGAGAGGATTTTCCAATCCCTTTTTATCCCCTGCTGTAACCTTTCAGAAAATTTGCTGTGATTTTCAGTTTTCTTTTTACTTAGAAACAAACATCCACGAATTTTACGGTTACTTTTTGCGACAGGCTGACGAAATTCAGTTTTTTTTATCCCGCGTCTGAACGGTGAATTTCGCGATTTTATACAGAGGCCAGTCGACGAATTTCACGATATTCTTCCCTCGACCAATCGAGGAAATTCACGATTTTTTTTCTATGCCCAATTGGCATATTTCACGATATTTTTTTCTGTGACATAAAAAGAAAAATATCCTAAAGGGTGCACCAAAAAGGACGTTAAGTGTCTCCGAGCGCTGCGCTCTGGCATATTGGTCTAAATTCAGTACTAAACAAAAATAAGATTAGAAAGGCTGCAAAGACCTTGTGGTGCACATCAAAGAAAAGCTCCAATCAAACATATATAGAAACACCAAACAAGTTGATCCTTGCAATTAACAGAAATTAGGTTGGTTGGTTGATTTTTGACGGCCGATTATCTGCACTAGGGATATAGGGCCGAGTGCCCTTCGTGGGGGTCTTTCTCAAGGGAACCTAACCCGTATTTACGCATGAAAATCCATGGCTTGAAAAAAAACCACGAAAACTCCGAACGATTAGGCCGACGGGCGCGATTGGGTTCGAACCCAGCACCTCCCGTCTACCAGCTTCGAGAGCAGAACCTCTCAGCCACAACAGAAATTAGGACTTGACAATTTAAAATTAACCTACATTTCTGGTGTAGTGGAAAAAAGGAATACACACTATATTATTTCAAACTTTTGACTTTGATTGAACAAGCATTCAAATTTTAAACAAAGAAAATACCAGGGAGTCAGGTTTTGACTATAATTCCATTAAGGATATAATAAAACAATTTTGTTCAGAAATGGGTATTGATAATTCCATCGCTGAATATACATTGTTCATGCAAGTAGTTAAAAATCATGTCAGATATTGCAAAGTTTTCCGAAAAATTTTTAAGAGAGCATAACCATATGTTTCTGATAACATCCAAAGTTATAAATGTTGTGCTTGTGCTGTCTGTCACAAGTTTACCTTATGAAAGAAGATTCAGGGCCCAAAATGAAATAAAATCTAAATTCAGAAATTCATTTAACAACCCCATTGTTAAGGACTCATGATATTTGGTTGAAAGTTGAAAAATAGACTATATAAAAGCTTAACTTTCTTACTTTTTTAAATAAATAAAAACATTTTGCATAATTATTCTGAGTTGTTGATTTAAATTGCTTCAATGGTATTTTGTTATGTCTGTATTAGTACAGACATGACAAAATAATTAATGTAAATCTTCAAATAGCACATTTACTTATGCTCATATTTTATTTTAGATTATGTTCGAAATTCATGAATACATAAAAACATTAATATTAATATTTAGGCAATTATGTACATAAACACTATATAAAAAGCATTACTTAGACAAATACATTCAAATGAAAATCCTGTAAGAAAATCAGTTTAGAATGAGAGAAACGGATGATAAAAGAAAATCACAATTTTAAAGCTCTACAAAGATAAAAAGTCGATTTTTAAAAAATGCATCTCTGTAACTTATCAAATCAAATTAAATTTTTAAAGATTTCGCTAATAGGGAAACTATTACATCTAAGAATAAACAAGTTATTAATATACAGAAGGCATAAAAAGTATATGAAGCAAATTTACTTTTGATTCCTAAAATAATCTTTTTCTTTAGGGTCAGGTGGGGTAAAGTGGTCAGGCGGGGTAAAGTGGTCATAATTCATAAAAAGGGCTAAAATTCTGATTAATATAGAAATTTGAATAATTTTCTTTTAATTTTAGATTTATTAAGTATTGATCAAAGTTTCTCACTCAAAAAAACATTTTTAGTAACATGTTTGAGCCACTGAGCACTCATTTTGTCTGTCTTTGAACCTTGTTCTTTTAACTCTTTAATTAACTTTTCTGCTGCATTTTGTTTATCCCAAATTTTGTTAAATTGGCCGTTCAGAAAGCTTTTCACATATCTCAAGAACATATTTTCATTTATAGCTAAGTTACATTTATCACAGATTTTATTTTATAATAGTTTTAGTTACATGGGGTAAAGTGGTCATAGGGTTAGGCTTAACTTTTAGATATTTGATCCGAGTTAAATTATTCATTATGTACAATGCCAGTTTATTAAATACTAATAATTATTAAAAACTAACTGCAAATAGTTATTTAATAATAGTTTATAATATGGGGGCTAAAAAAGGTTAGGTTTAATTTTTAATAGGTTCAGAATAATGAATGAATTAACTAAGTGTAAACCCGAATTGCGTGCAAAGGTTACATCAACTAATTTAACAACCAACACATTAACTACTTTTTCTAATTTACCTATACTTGTATTATATAAGAAAATGGTCCACAAGGAAGTCCTTAAAGAATTTTTAATGTTGATGAGGCTGGAATGGATATGGATAGCTAAAATAGTTCAGTTTAAAAATTTTTATGCAATGCAATGCATTATATAAAATTCAGAAACCAAAGGAAAGATAATGTTTAGTGTTCCTTTTGGTATATCAGCTAGTGGTTATTACATCCTTCCATTCGCAGTTTATGAGTGAGTATATATGAATTATGGATAAAGGGTGATCGTGCAGGAGCATTGTATGAATCATGGAATCTGGATAGATGCAGGATTCTGCACTTGAATCTTGGAAGGATAATTTTATTAAGTAGATAGTACACCGAAAGCTTACAAAAGCCTGTCTTTTTATTAATGATTGTGATGGACATAAATGAATTATGATGCTGTGAAAAATAGCTATCGACAATCACATTATAATACTCTGCCTGATACCTCATACTAGTCATAGTCTACAACCATTAGATCTAGGTGTGTTTTCCCCCATTAAAGAAAAACCTGGAAAGGAATTTTAAAGAAACAGTATCAAGAAAGCCGACTGCAAAATATGTAAAAAAAATTAAAATAAGCTACATTGGCAACATTATCTACATTCATTTCAGATGTGAATAGAATTGTTAGACATAGTTTTAAAGGAAAAGGAAATGTGTCCAGTCCAAGATCAGAGTAGTATTGACAGAAAAAACACTTGCATTATATCTGCAAAAATAACAATAGGAATGGGATACTTAAAAGTTGCTTAAATTTTCAAGAGGAAAAAAACAACAAAATATCCCTAGTCAACATTCTCTTTTGAATTCATTTATAATCGCTAAAGATGACATCTCAAACCATATCTATAGGACCTTGAGTGTTGCTAAAATATGAAATGAAGAAATCAATAAAGCAATTTATTGGGAAAAAACATTATTATTTTTCTTAAAGTATGTTTAAAAAAATCCAAATTTGGCAATCATTATGCTTTTCCAGAATCAGATGTGATCAAAATCCTTGAAGAACCAAATTTCAACAACAAACAATTTTAACATTACAAATTTACACTTTAATAAAATAAAATGGCAGATAATTTATTATGAAGGTTGTTTAAAATGTTTGTAAATAATAAAATGTCACTTTTTATTCATTAGTTTATTTTTTTATTACACTTTTTCAATGTGACTACTTTACCCCATGCACTACTCACTTTACCCCATCCCCTGGGGTAAAGTGGTCATAAAAACATGCCTGTAAAAATATGTTATAAAAAGGTGTTATTCCCCAAAAATATTTCTGAAATGGATATGGATGTACTCTCGAGTAATGTAATGTAAAATAACACCCAAAATTTTAGAAAACATCACAGAAATTCTGATGTTTATATCCTCTGAAAGTTTGAAAAGCCTGTTTTTATTACCACTTTCCCCCACCTGACCCTATACAATTGCAAGCTAATGCAGATCAACAACTTTTTTCAACTGAAGATTGGCCTACTTTTGCTTCATCTATTGTGTGATTGATTAAATGTTTAGAAAGATATATAAAGAGAAAACCTGCTGCCCCATTCCACACCACTCTCCCCTATTGTTAGATACATTTTTCCACGCCCATTCCACAAATTGTCAAAGTATATATTATTATATCTTCAATGTGGTCAAAATTGCAGTATTTTTTAAAGTAATCAATTAATGACTGATAAAAAATTTACTATGAAAAAGGGCAAATACACTGGAGAGAAATTTAGTAAAGATCGAGTGCTTGTCGAAAGAAATTCAGATATACAGATTAAGCTCTTCATGATCAGTAAATCATGGAGCCTCTTCTCCCTGAATATGCAAATCAGAAACAGACTTAGATGACTAAATAAATTATTTTTTTGTCAGATACCAAAAGTATATAATTCAACGGTTCCCCATAGAACAATACAAAAATTAAAAACTGGCATATGTCAGTTTTCTCTCAGTGCATATTGAGAGTGTGCCATAAACTAAAACATTGGAAACTGCTTTCAAGTGGCCAGTTTTACATCAAGCAAAAGTGATGCTCAACACAAAAAATTGAATGACCACCCTCTGTCACAATACTGAATTGCAACATTTGAATGCATAGAGAAAAGCAGACCTTTCTCGAAGATTAATTGATATCATGAAGAGATCAGTACACGATTTTAGAAGCTTAGAAGACATTATCAGAGACGCAAAAAAGATGTGTGTGTGTCAATGACTCTAAAAATGAAGCAGATACGAGCAAGGATGATGATGAACCTGAATACTGAACGAAAACAAGCAATGGGTTTAACTTGAATAGTTAAATTTTAATCTAAAATCTAAATATGCATGAAAGACAAATTTTTGACCGTATACATATAAACAAAAGTTCTATTCTAAAGTTCATTTAGACTCAGCTATACTCAAACCTTTTTTCTTACGGGCCACAAACATAAGTTTCCAACTTTAGGCAGGCCGCAACACACTTATAAAAGGGTTAAACAAAATACAGTAATTAAAATAACATAACATATTACAATGCAATATATCACAGTTAATATTTAGGGCTGAACGTTTGTTGCTGAAGAAATATTAATAAAAAAATTGACACCACTCATACCAAATAATAAATTTCGTAGTAAATTTCTATTGCAAATGCTGTAGAAATATACCACGCAGCTTGCTGGTTGGCAATAGCGCTGCAAAATGTTTTCGGTGTAAAATTTTTCCACGACAGAAGTTCAATCCTAAAAAGCAATATTAGCTATATAATAAGTATAAAACGTAATAATATAAAAATGCAGAATTTCCAAATTCTAAAAAAGGAATTAAAAAAGGAGATTTCCTCTAATAAATAAATCTTTTGGGTACAGATGTCATATTCGCCCCATATTGGCGTGATTTTTTTCGGTTGCCAATTTGGCGAAAACATCAACAGCATAAACAACATAATCCAGGTTACCACATCAAGCAAAATAACGACACTTTGGCGCAAGTTAAGTACCTGTTGCCTATATGATATTGGCGACAGAAAAAAATCGCGCCAATATGGGGCGAATATGACATCTGTACAATCTTTTGATCAATGAAATTTTTTCAAAAAATATACATAGTGCAAACTTAATTTGGAATGTTGTATGATTAATGCTGAAGATTAAGAAATGTATACATCAAATGTACAACAGGACAAATAAGGGCTGTACGCAAAAAGAACTTTTGACTAAGGAAACGGCTTTTAACATAATTTTAAGTAAATTATAAATAACAGGAAAGATTTTATCTTCCCATGAAAATATATAAAAGAATGCTGAAGAATTTAAATACTTTTTTATGTGCATTTCAATTAATTGTATAAATATGGTATGGGTTAATAATGTATTGTGTCTCGGGCCACACGTACAAGGTCGCCTTGCCGCAAATTGAGTATGGCTGATTTAGACGATTAGATGCGTAAATAAGGGCACCTTAAATAACATTATGAAATAAATATTTAATACACAATCTCTCCTAATATGTGACTTTTGCCCAGTCCCTTGAAATGTTTTTTAATCAGGTTCGACTGTATTATGTTCTTTTGAAAGCAAAACCCAATTAAAACTGCAAAAGTATCTCTTATGTCATGAAAATCATTTTCAAATCTTAATAAAATTAACATATGCATTCTTAATGGAAAAGGAGGGAGATAACTTAGTAAAAGGGAAATAATAGGATAGCACAAGTGAAATATTTTATTGAAGGATCCGCTTACTTTTATTAATACAGTAAAGATTTCTAAAGCAGGGAATGCAATAAACATTCTAAAGCTTTCAGTAAGAACTCTATTGAATTTTTATAACAGGTTTAAAAAATAACATTTACATCAAAACAAGAAATAAATTTAGATTCAAGTGGGCTTGAAAAACAAAGATATATGAGATTGATCATGATTTACTTAGTCTTCTAGTGGTGGATGTGATCTCACAGATAATTTTCCTAAAATCAGAACTTTCTGCTCCCTAATTGCTCTTTCATTTTGATATTTTTTAAACTATTTTAATTCTTGATGATAATAATCACTTTGCAATTGAACACTGAGTTGCGTTTATTATATTCTCAGCTTCAGACTCCTTTACATATTTGTTAAATTCCTAATAATACTAATATGGGAAATTTCTTTATAAGAAATAAAAGTGCATTTGTTTACTACACAAAATTAGTAAGCTTATAAAATACTGA
The DNA here is from genome assembly GCA_963932465.1 of Maratus speciosus. Classification (NCBI taxonomy): domain Eukaryota; kingdom Metazoa; phylum Arthropoda; class Arachnida; order Araneae; family Salticidae; genus Maratus; species Maratus speciosus. The sequence continues at coordinate 86,910,022 of OZ010786.1, read as the reverse complement.
TTTAATATTTCATATACCAGATATATAAAAAGAAATCAATATAACTCTAATGACTATTTTCTGTTTTATTAACATTCATATACAATTTTTTAAATCATTTTCTACATTTATTCAAATAACTGAAATAATCAGTAATTTTGCTTTGTGCTTTTCTCTTTTTTTCTTTCGTTATAAAAATGTTTAATGTATTTAATGCTTCAAAGGTTTTCTCATTGACATTTTCATCACATGTTCCAATGTAGTTACAAACTACATTAAATGCATTTTCAACATCATGAATTGAAAAATTGCAAAAGTTTGTTTTGGCTTTTACATTATTAGAATTTTTAACCAAAGAATTAACATTAGGAAGATTTGTTTCTGTTAAATGAACTTCTGGTAATATATGTGATGGTGAAAAGCACATCTCAACTGTTTCATCATCACTTTGATCTAAAGGACAATGTGATTCACTACTAAGATTTTTATCATCATTGCATTCTTGATTTACTTCATCCAGTTGTGTAACATGATTATGAATATTTTCCCACAAAGGTTCTTCATTTATTTTTTGTTGATTGCGATCACAAATCTCTGCTTCATGAGAATTTTCACCCTGAGAAATGTCACTTTTATCTGCATCTAAAAAGGAATCATCTTTTGATAAATTTGTATCAGTCGAGGAAATATCTTCATTTTTACGAAATTTAAGATTATGACGGGATTTAAATCGCTCAATCCACCCATAACTTGCCGAGAAATTGTCATGCCCATATGTCTTAGCAAGTTGTAGGGCTTTTTCACGTAATGCAAGCCCAGAGATGTGCCCATTAACTTGATTTTCCATATACCATTCAAATAACGATTTTTCAATGTCTGGGTAATTCGAAGGTCTTAATCTTTTTAAATTCATGTTTCCAAAGTTTCCTTTAGTATACTTTTCAAAAAATTTTTCACGACTGGCATAAATCGTATTTAATGAATGGACCGGTATTTTAAATTTCGCTGCAATGGCTTTTTTTTCTTTTTTTGAAGCTACTTCCGTTAATCTGATTAATTCTATTTTTTCATTAATACTCAGAACCCGTCTTTTACGTGTTTCCATTACAAGATGTGATTCATACGAAGCACTCTGGTTATCAGACATGATTTAATAAGAAATTGATAATCTACAAAATTTAAATTATTTTAATACACACATATACATTGAAGTCTATAATTAACTAATGGCATTTTTTTTATTAAAGTTTTCAAATACTGAGCGATGGTAATTATAAACAGAAAGAAAATAAAGATAATATTCTATTTATGAAACTGATATAGTAACTAAAGCATAACAAACATTTCCGTATTTTTTTTTTTTTTCTTTTCTTAAGTGATCACAAGCATCAGTAAAACAGAAGACACAAGTTTTAAGTGTTAAAAACTAGTTCGTATTAGCTTTTTGTCATATTTAAAGCAAATTAGAAATTAGAAACTGGGTGATATAATCAAAATAAACGCATCAAAAAAATTCAATTGGTTGGTTGGAAAGTTGAAGGATCGTGTTCTGTGACTGTGATTGTGTTCAGAAGTACAGTTTGCGCTGCGCGCGCGCTCAGAAGTTTATGTCATGGAGTAGGTCTTACCGAAGAAAGGAATTTTAAAATAATTCAATTATTTCATTATTTTTATGGTTCAAAAAAGGTAAAACCAACGACTATATTTCTTTATCCTTCCAAAACATGGTTTTCGTAACAGAAATACATGCCTATGTACACTCAGATATAATCTAAAATAGTCGGGAAAAACATCACGTGACCTTCTTTATCTACTTTAGCCCATTTAGAATTTAAAATTAGTTAACCAACAGCACACAAACTCCGCGCGAGCTGCGAAATTTGACTTTCCATAAGACTTTTAGCATTAGTGCGAAATCCTGCAATTTCATTGGCTATCGCTTCACCGATAGCCAATGAAATTGAACGGAACTTCTTTCCCTTGGTGCTAAATAAACAATTGCAAATGAAATATGAATAGAAAGCAACAAGATTACAAATGTCATATCTTCTTTAAGTGTCCTATCTGCTTGAGCATCCGATAAGCTTTAAAAATGATTCTTATTCAAAGGGGCGTTTATTTAACTTTTAAAGTTCCCTGACATAATGCAACTTCTTTTAATTTCTACGATTTTCCACATTTTATTTTTATTTTCACCTGTTAGTACGGCTGATACAAAAATTGGGCAACGTATGCTTATTTATTTTATCTTTTTTTTTTTTTTTTATGATTATCGCAGGATTTATTATGATTTAACTTTTAGTCATTGTAATAAACTCTGCATTCAAACTTATATTTTTGTGTTTCTTGTATTTCAGCGCTTCTATGTCATGGATGTGTTGCAGTTTTGAAAGGTATTAATTTATTAATTCTAAAAATTATCTGATAATTATTAGCCACTTTTTTTTTTTTAAATAAGTAATTTCTCATGGTCTAATGATTTATTATGGCTATGAATGAAATGTATATCAGAAATATTTGCATAAATACTAAAAATGTTTTATTATATCCTCATAAAACCATATTTTCATCATAATCAATTATATTACGGTTTTTCAGAGCTTCATAAAACACTTAAGGATTCATCAGGAAGAAAAAAAGCAGTAAATCAGAGTCTAGGGAGGTTATGTCAAATAAACAACTTCGTTTCTTACACATTCAGTCCACCAAAGATGATAAAAGCATGCAATTATATTGTTGGTACGTATTTTACAACTAATAATAATGATTAATAATAAACATGTCATTTTTGAAATGCAATAAATTTTATACAGTGCCATTCTAACAGTGAACCCTTTCCAGCAAAATAAACATAAGGGTAATCAAAATCAGAGTATATTTTTCGGTTAGCCGGATGCCAGTGTTATATATACTTTTTATATATATGTATATATACATCCACATATATGTGTATAGATAGCTATATATATACATGTACATATAGACTATATATGTATATACAGTCGGACCTTAAGGTTTAATCTAGGAAAAAGTGATTTTTAGCTTTTTGGCTAATTGCAGCCAATAACTTTTAGCCAAATAAAAATAGCTATAGCCAAGGAAAAAATATTTATACAAAATTTCTATATACATGAGTATTATTTTTAGTTATGTAATATACACACAAATACATCACTCTGTAAGATTGACCCTTCGAGATTTGGCTGTATACCACACAGCAAATCCTTTTTTTTAATGGAAATTCTTTTCAAAATTCTCCTTCCAAATTAATAATCATTAAGTTACTTAAATTCTTGATTGCCAGTTTTGTTCTTAAATTCTTGAAAATCAGTTTTTGTTATATTCATGAGACTGAATCGCCCTTCACAGTCTGCTGTAGACAACAAAAGTTATGCTACAAATTCATACAAAGAAGTCACATTGGGAAACATGCCTACAATGCCATTTTTATGAAAAAAAAAATTAATACAATAAGCTAGCTTCATTTCTTTACACGTTGTAGCCAGAACCTGCATAAATTCAAGTATGAAAAGTTTATAGTATACAACATGCATCTGGCACATTGATGATTCAAAGCTAGTGCACATCATATCCCATGCTTATACTATCTGCAATTTTCGTTTTTGCTATATGCTGGAGTCGTGTCTGATACAAATGACGTCACACTGTTTGAAGACGCTTGCATAGAGAGCACGAGACAAATTTTGAAGTGTTGCCGCAGCGTGGATGCAATATAAGATTTTTTTCGCTTTTGTGCAACGGCAGCTGGTTTACGAAAATGCGGAACAACAAAATGGGAATGATATAATAGCATATTTCTTTGGCTGTAGCTATTTGGCTAATTCACTAAATGCTTTGGGGGCAAAAAGCACTTCCAGTTAGCTTTTTGGCTAGTTGGCTAGCTCTAGATTAAACCCTACCTCTATTTAACGAAGTCGCTAAATCCCGAAAAAAAGTTTGTTATGTGGAAAATTCGTTAAATAGAGGTGAACCTTTTTAAATACTTTAAACTACACAAAACAGATTTTTAAATTAAAAAACTTAACTAACCACACTTTTTTTTGTAAATTATATTTATTTATTTTTTATTATATATTTTACCCATCAAAAGGAAATCTGTAAGGACAACAAGAATTTTTTAAAATATTGTGCGGAAATACACTATTTTCAGTTTTAAGAAAATATTTACATTAAAATTAATGAGTTTTAATGACATTATAGTATTTACTATAACAAGTAATTTTAAACATTGTATTACTACATGCGTCCTTACATTTAATTACTAAAACTTATTTACTACAGAACAGCCCTTTTGAGTGTGAAAGGGTAATATTGAAAGTTTGCATTCCCTGGAGGAAATGCAAAGAATGACAGGAATTTTACTGCTCACATTGAGTTAGGCACCTGGTAAAAATAATTCAAGGTTATTGAGCATTATAAAATGTGTAAAAGGGAGAATAAGTTTGATGTGTCCAGAAATATTTTGAGAAATAGGGAGAAAAAAAATATATATCAGAAGAAAAAGTTCGTTAAATAGAGAATACACTTCGCTATTTGGAGGTTATTTTATGAAGAAATTAGCAAAATGTTGTTGGTTCCGAGGAAAAGTTTGCAAGATAGAGAAATTCGCAAAGTAGAGGTTTGTTAAATAGAGGTCCGACTGTATTACACTGGCGGCCGGCTAACTGAAAAGTACCTATTTTTCAAAAATTGTGTGAATATTTAAAGAATAAAATTATAATCTCTTTTTCTTGATACAACATTTTTCTTTTGTCAAAAATCTACCTAAATTAAATGCTAAAAGGTATCTAAATTTATTATGAAATTTTATTTAATCCATGTTTAATTCACAAAACGCTATCACAATAAAATATTCTAACTAAAAATATTTTTACTAGTTCAAATTTTATAAAATCATCATCAGATAATTTTTTGTTTAATCTTGATGCAGAAATGAGGCAAATATCTTTGAGCAGACCCATTTTTAACATTATTTCATAGGAGGGTATTTTACCATATAGAATCATTACTCATTGAGAAAATGTCCAACAGTGAATTTACAGAAAAATAGGGATGCACTGAATAGTGATTTTGGCCGAATAGTAATTACATGGTCAAATACAGTCGAACCCGGTTAAGACACTCACGGTTAATATGCGATCCCGCTTAATACGCAGATTTTTTCTGATCCTTTAAACATCGTCCATAAGGCTAATGCAAAAATATCACGTTTAATACGCGATACATTTTCGGTCCTTTGATGGATAAAATCACGCTTAAGACACGAACTCATTGATCCAGATGCGAATTCCTTCTCGTTCTCGAGTGTTGCCAATTTAATGGATTTTTTTTTTATTCAGATAAACACTTTCCGAATTTACTTTCTTTAATAACAAATTAATTAAGGCGAAAATTACTAAACGGAAATAGTGGTAGATATTTCAATTAAACAAAAACCCGCTAAATTAGCAAAACAGCAATTCTTCTTTGATCCCGCCTCCAAACATTCTTTGTCTCTCGCTTCGTGTATGTTTGTACCGTAGTAGAGGGATATAGACGAATTCAGACTACACAGATACGTCATAAAAATGATTATGGTTAGAGATGATCATACATGCTGTTAGGAAGGTTTTAAATGTACGTTATATCACTATTATGTTTTATAATACACATTATAGGCAACAAAAATGAATCTCGTAAAGATTAAATTCATACGACTTCAGTTGGATAATTCTTTTGTGTTTTCTTTACTGTTTGCTATGGTAACAATATTTTTTACACAAAAATGAATAAGAATAGGTTTATTATATTAAAAAGAAGGACAGATTATAATGGTATTCATTATTACAAGTACTAAATATGATTTTAAAACTGATAATTTTAAAAAGTGAAAAGATTTAATACAGTCGGACCTCTATTTAACAAAGTCGCTAAATCCCGAAAAAAAGTTCGTTATATGGAAAATTCGTTAAATAGAGAGTCACCTTTTAAAATACTCTAAACTACATAAAACATATTTTAAGCTCATAAACACTACATATAATTGAAAAAAAGGTAATTAATCACACTTTTTTTTTTATAAATTATATCTATTTGTGTTATATATTTTACCCATCAAAAAGAAATCTACAAGGGAAATAAGAATGAAACAAAACATTGTCTGAAAACACATTGTATTTTCAGTTAAAAAAATAATTTTACATTAAAATCATGATTTTTTTATTATGGTCGATAAGCTGTTTGGAGGAATACCAAATTTTAAAGCAATATTCTTTTTCTTCACGCCTTTATCCACCTCACCAAGATTTTTTTTTTCTTTTATGCCAAGCACTTTCGCTTTGACATTTTCGAGCTAAAAAAAACGAATACCAGCACGACTGAATGATCTAGAAAACGACAGACTCTAGTTAAGGCTGTTCTTAACTGCTCTGCTCAACAAGTGAAAAACGTTTTGACACATTTACAAATTCATTTTTTAATGGAAAGGTATAAAATTGAGCCTAGCCATGGAAGAGATTTGGAATTGAACTGTTTTTTCCATTTTTTGATTAATCAATTACCTATTGAGTTATAAGCCATTTTGATCACGTGACAAACACGTTTTTCGCCTGCTCTTGAGTGCTCTTTCTCCCTTCGCGCAGAAATTCGGTTCAAAACGCCCACTTTGACACTATTTTCTGAAAAATCTATTGCGTTTGCAAAAATATGAAAAAAACAGGTCAATTACATAGTTTCTGAACAACAACACGAGCTAGTTTCATGCATTTTCGAACAAAAAGAAATTAAAACTTATGTCAGAAAGTTGCCCTTTTCGATTTGTGAACAGCCTTAAAGGACACGAGGCAGGCACTTCTTGGATGAAAAGCAAAGAATCACAGCGATTTTACTGCTCTCGGTGAGTTAGGTGCCTGGTAAGACCTGTTCATGTTCATTGATCATCATAAAATGTGTTAAAGGAAAGAATAAGTTTGAAATGTCCAGTAATATTTTGACAAATAGGGAGAAAAAAAAATTTAGATCCCAAGAAAAAGTTCGTTAAATAGAGAAAGGACTTCGCTATTTGGAGGTTATTTTACGAAGAAATTCGCGAAATGTTCTTGGTCCCAAGGAAAAGTTCGTAAAATAGTGAAATTCGCAAAATAGAGGTCCGACTGTATTAGTATTTTCTTTGTTTAAAAAAATATATTCTAGTAGAAAAATTATTTGTGTTTTTTTTTTGGTTGCAAAGTATTAATCTTCAATAAACCATGTTGGAATCCATATTTATTTTTCATTATTATTCCAGTCGGTTCTATAAAAACAAACAATGAGTTAAAGTGGAATACAATTAAATTTTAATCTAAATATGCGTAAAAACCAGAATGTTTGACCATTAACATTATACGAGGTGGAACTCGCCGAACTTCGACGAAGGAAAATATTTAAGAAGGAACTGTTTCATTGATTTATAATAAACCTACAAAATTAGTTACCATAGAAAATGCATCTTAAATTTGCTAGTCTAACTCTCAAACAAATATTTTTTAACCTAAAATTAACAAAATACTATTTCTATAAAACTCAGTTGTTTGCGTGAATTATTAAAAGTAAACTTTAATCACATATGTAATCCATAAAATATAGTTAAAAACAGTTATGACGAAGTTGTCAATTAAGTTTCTTATGCTTCGTTTTCCCCAATTAAAACGATAAAATTTATTCTAGTTTGATACAATCAGATTTTTTCCCCTGTAAAATCTAAATCCCATATCATTTTCCTCTTCTCATAATTTACGTATGTACTTCTCATATCCATATTCACCATGTTTTAAAAAATGATATTGTAATCTGATCATTTTAAATTCATTATCAGAAATCATTTTTTCAAAATTAGGAAAATATTATATGCGGATAATTAAAATTGCATTCTTTCAGCTTTCTGATAGGAAATAAGTAATTGTGAAGGAAAGTCACACAATTATTTAAAATACGTTTTCATAAAGAGAACGTGTTATATTGTTTGCAAAATATTTTTGCTATAAACTAAGAAACATTTAATTGATGAATAGAAACGAAATAAAACCAAAATTCACAGGATTTTTGATGACAGATGGTACTATTTTTGACGTAGCATGTATTTTAATTTCAATTTTTATGAGTAAATGGCAACAAAAAAAATACAGTAATGTACTATTTTCCCTTTACTTTTAATAGAAATGGAGTACTTCTGTTGCCACAATTACAAAATTGGTACTAAAAACAATAAAAAAATTAATATTTCAAAAATAAATTGAGATACAGCTTTCAAACAAATTACATTTAAAAGTACAATTTTTTCCTTATACGACGGTATAAAAACTGAAAATATGCGATGTGTAGAAGTTTAAAAAATTTCAGTTGCAAAACGAAAATTCATTTCAAATTTAAAGTGTTGCCATTCACAGAATGACGTATGCGTTACGCACAGATATGTTTGTCCTTTATAATATAGAAAATGAAAGCTCTAAAGCTCATTTAGACGATTAGATATGTAAATAAGTCCAGTTCCTGTATCATTATACAAATCACGTTTAAAACGCGATCCCGCTTAATACGTGACTTTTGTCCACTCCCTTGAAACGCGTCTTAACTGGGTTCCACTGTACTTTTTATATTTCAAAGTTTAAAGGTACAAAAATTTTACTTTTTTAAACAATTTTACTTAATACAGTAAACTCCCGACTATCCGGCCTAATGTGGCGGAAGGGAAGGCCGGATAAAAAAAAAGCTGGATAGGCCGGAGTTCTATAAATACTTGCTCACTTCCTGCCCTCCTCCCCCCCCCCCCCCCCCCCCATTATATTAAAAACGGATGCTACACATTTTAAGATAAATTTTATATATACAGTACATACAGTTTCAAAATAAGCAAAACATTAACATAAAACGTAAGCCTAATTTGTAAAAAAATGAGTAAATCTTTTTTTACTGAACATTAATAAATGATTGCACAAATATTAAAAGTTATTAAATATACAAAAGTTATTCATAAGATAAAAGAGTCAAAACTTAGTTTTTGAAAAAGTCCTTGATCGATGATTGCTTCTCCCAGTTAGCCCTCTTCTGCGTCTCAATATCTCCCCATTTATACAAGCAGATAATATCAGCTGGTGTCGCTTCCTCCTGCTAACTCGTAGTATCTGCTCCATAGTCACTAACAACCTTTTTTCGGTTATCACCCATTTCGTTAATTTTCAATAAATAAACACAAAGCACACTAAAAGACTATGCGACAGTAACCAGTGTAAGCAGAAAATAACGTCCGCACTTGTTAACATCCGTTGCAGAACTGACGAAACAGGTTATCAAGCCTTAACCCCCATCTCCCTATCTGTATGTCTCTGCTATTGCACTCTGCAATCCCTTCCTGTCGAGAGTTATCACTTTCCTACGGACGGGAACCTGCCTATCTCGGCTGCTTCCAACATTTATCATTTTTTTTTTACTAGGCCGGATAGTCGAGAGTTTACTGTATCTAATAAAAGAAACCTGCATTTTGATAAACAGGAGCTTTTTATAAGTAAACTTTATATTGAAAAAAAAAAAAAATCTGCTTTGAGTTATTTAAGAAGGATAATTATAAGACCTTTTTAATTAATAAAATTTTAAATTTCATGGTTTTTTCTACTAATTAAAAGAAACATTTCAAAACCAAAGAAAAATAGTGAAAAAAATGGAAGAAAAACTTTACAGGGTCATAAACTGTTAGTCAGGAAGAGACTAAAGTAAAAATAAATAGGGGAGAGTGGTAATGAATGGGCCATTAACAAAATATGAAAAAGTATTTGCATAACATTCTTTTAGATGCCACCAATAGATGAAGCTATTTGTTCTGCCAAACGCATCAAATTTTCCATTGTTTGGGAGAAGCCATTTTCCCACTAGAGTAGGATGGTCAAGAATCTGATAAAAGTAATTTTTTTCCCTTTTCAGTAAAATAAATAAGCTAAAAAGTATCTATTATTTTATTGCAGATATATGTATTAGCAAGTCTTTGCATATCTCTAAACTAATTTTAGGATGTATTTAGATGTTATTTGAATCTAATGTATTAAAAAAACCTGAATATATTCCAGAAGTATAGGTGGGGCTGAATGGGCCACTATATCATGGTAACGAATGGGCCACCTTTGCCCTGATCATGAAAATATGGTTTTTCTTTCTTTTTTCTGATTTTCTCTTTAATATGAAACATAACTGACTATAATGGATTTAGATTAAAATACTGTCTAGTTAGAATAAGTTCATAGTGATGTCTAAAAAATAATTTGCACATTTTCATCCTAAGAAATATCAGTTATTTATTAGAAACATAAGTTAAATTGCATAAATGATTAAGGTGAACTGCCCAGTTGTTGACCACACCTACCAGTATTTTTCCATTTGATATAAAACTAGAATAATTGTTTATATTCTGATTCTGATGGGTAGAATAAATAATACCAGAAATTTACACTAAATAGTCAATTAATAGGCAGTTCTAATCCTGTTACAACCATGTCGTTTAATATTAATTTTGAAAAATATAAATTTCGTTAAATCATAATGTGTATTATCTATTATTTTTATGTATATTTTATGTTCTTTCTTTCTTATAATCTCATTATTTTATCCCTTTTCTGCTACAATTATGTGATTTAATAATATCACTTTTGATGTTCATAAATTTTGATAAGCATTGTGTATTAGCTACTTACTATTTCAGTATGCTTTGATCATATCATGTCAAGTAACATTCATTTTGTCATATTTGGTGAATAAAAGATTAATTACACATTTTTTTCATTGAATTCATTTAGTGGCCCATTCAGCCCCATGGGTGGGGATGAATGGGCCAAATTTCTATTTTCTATTATCATTCATTATAGACATTTTCTAATCCAATTTTTATGACTTTTTTATATAACCAAATAAGGAAAGTAACTGAAGAGCCAATTCTGAGCCAAAAAATATTAGAAAAAATTACAAAAATTAAAAAATAAAAACCAAAAATTGGCCCATTCATTACCACTCTCCCCTAAATAATATAATCCACCCTAATAATGGTAGTTCAGCAAGAATAACTTTTTTACTCCCTTTGATTTAGCAAGGAAGTTTTTAAATGCATCCTAGATCAGTGTCTGGAGTGGGCGATGCTTTTCAGCGATTGTAAACATTCAGGTTGTTCCTAAAATCTTGCAAAAAACTTTTAACAGGGATAATCTGATCAAGACAAACATTTTTTTTTTTTTTTTTTTAACAAGAAACAATATTTTCAATCCATTTATTCCGTCCAAATTACAATACATTCAATGAAATATATTGGATGCAAAACAAGCTGAAACTGTTTTTTTTATTTGTAACCAGGGCTTAAAATTCAATTTTTCATAGGAGGGGAGTCTCCCTACCAACATTTATAAATGGAGGGGAATTGAGCTGTTTGGTAGGGAGAAAAAAAATCTTTAAAACACACTGTTATTTTACGTGCTATTTAAAGAATTACATTAATACATACAAGCAAAAATACCATTGAAGCATTTTAAATCAACAACTCAGAATAATTATGTAAAATGCTTTTTAATTTAAATAAGGAAGAAAGTCAAGCTTTTATACAGTTTATTTTTCAATTTTCAACGGTTCTTCCTTAGACTAAACTCGCGTTTTCCCGCGATCCTATGACGAAAATCGCGTTTTTTCTCGCTATCTTTGGTGAAATTAGCGTTTTTTTTTTCGCGATTCTCTGGTAAAATTCGCCTTTTTCTAGCGATCCTTTGGTGAAATTCACGTTTTTTCGCAATCCTTTGACGGAAGTCGAGTTTTTTTGCGATCTTTTGATGAAATGCACGTTTTTCAGAGGCCCTTCTAATTTTGAATTTTTTACGCGATCTTTTGACGTAATTCGCGTTTTTTTTAGCAATCTGTTGGTGAAATTTACGTTTTATTCGCTATCCTTTGGTGAAATTCACGATTTTTCGCAATCCTTTGGTGAATTTCCTGTTTTATTCGCGATCCTTTGAAGAAATTTGTGTTTTTTCACGATCTTTTGGTGCAATTTGCGTTTTATTCGCGATCCTTTGGTGACATTCGCGTTTTCCCGCGATCTTTTGACGAAACTCACATTTTTTCGTGGTCTTTTTATGAAATTCAGGTTTTTTTTTCCGCGATCCTTTGATGAAACTCGCGTTTTATTGCGACCCTTTGATGAAATTCAGGTTTTTTTTTGCCATCCTTTGACGAAACTCTCGTTTTATCCGCTATATTTTGATGAAACTCGCGTTCTTTCACGATCCTTTGATGAAATTCGGTTTTTTTTTATGATCCTTCGACGAAACTCGCTTTTCTTCGCTCTATCCTTTAACTAAAGTTGCGTTTTCGCAATCCTTTGACGAAATTTGTGTTTTTTCCGCGATCCTTTGACGAAATTTGCGTTCTGTTAGCGATCCTTTAATGAAATTTTGCATCTTATTCGCAATCATTTGACGAAATAAGTATTTTTTCCGCGATCCTTTGTGACGAAACTGATTCTTCCGTCGAAATTTGCGATATTTTTCCATTATATTTTTTAATGTCTGAATTTTCAGACTGATGGCCGATTTTTCATAATTTTCCAAACCAAATGCCGTAAGTTTTTCGGAAAATTTGCAACTGAATCACCCCTGAATTTGCCAATCAGTCGCGGAAAATAACGCAAAATTTGTCAATTAATCTCGGGAAAACAATCATGAAATTTTTCTACCGGTCGCAGGAAAAAATCGCGAATTTCAACGATCATTCGCAGTAAAAACTCGCAAATTATGTCAATTGGTCGCGCGAAAATATCACGAAATCTGCAAAGCATTTGCAGGAGTTGATCATAGTTTCAAAATGCAAAATATTTTCAGAAAATGGTGAAATTTTTTGGGCAGGAACCTCCCGCCCACAATATTCTTTTGGGCGCGGATCCCGCCATCCTGCCCTGAAATTCAAGCCCTGGTAACTTTATCAACAATGAAGATATTTTAACGAGATTTTTTTCATATAAATTTTGTTTGTATTTAATGTGATGATATTGAAAATGACCGAATTTTGGTCAGTGACACAGTACAAGTACTATCAACTGGATTCTGAATAAAGGAATGCCTAGCTCATAGTCCTTTAGCTATGAATGGTGGCATTTTCCAGCACTCCTCATCATGTCATATTTCACAGAAATCAAAGAAAGTCAATTAAAAATATAGTTATGATATCTTCATTATTGTTAAAGTAAGAAATGACAATCTAAGTTTAACCTCGAGTGAGATGAGATATACACACTGACGACGGGCAATTTTTTCATCAAACTTGGATTTAAAAATAGTAGAAGTTCCCCCCTCTTCTGAAAGTCTTTCAGAAATTGGTTTCTGAGATATGTTTTTTATGTTTATGCAGCAGTAAAATTATCTTTCAATGTACGGACGTAATATATAATGTCTTACGATCTATAAAAAGTATGGCCAACACGATATAAATGCCTTTTCTGTAAGGTAGAAGTCACGCCCTTAGCCAATGATGTATTCTGAATAAAAACGAGAATTCTCATTTCTCGTCGCTAATGTGTTAAAATAGGCTCTGAAGAGTTTTTCCCTGTAGACCATATTTTAATTGACCACTTTTGTGTGACCTTGTAAAAAAAAAAAATGATATATGCTTTGCACACCATATACTACAAAAATGATTAAAAAATACATATCAATTTCATTATTTTGTAACAGAGTAACATCATTAAAAAATGCTACAAAAGAATTTTTTCAAGGATTGTAACATTATGAATACTTTTGAGTTCCCTGTACGCATGCTGTAAGTGCTACACATAACATATTTTATAGTAACCAGGATCTAGTGCACCTTAATAATGTATATAAATTTCATTATGTTTAAAATTGCATAACACTATTAAAATACACCACAGATGATTTTTCCCATAGACTATAATGTAACAGAATAGTTTTGAGTGCCCCTGTAATTGAGCTATGAATGCTTACACACTTTATTTTCAATACTGAACATACTTTGACAAACCTCAGTAACGTATATCAATTACATGTAATCCCGATTATTTACACAAGCACGTAGAGACACACGGCAGGTGACAGATTGACAAACTGAAGTCATAAACACTTTTAATCTATGTTAGAAAATGTTAAAAAGCATTTATATGCCTTTAGCTGTCATTTTTTTTTCACATAGCATGGTGAAACATTAGTTTAAATACATCGTAATTCATGCGATAGCAATAACATACTAAAAGCACTCCAAAATAGGCATATCTGGAAATCTATAAATCTACTGGAAAATCATTCATTATCATGCCTACTGTTAATTGCATAAATTGCATCAATTTGGCACTATAAGACATTTTCTGTGATAGCCTTTTTTAATAGTATCTACATTCAAATTAAAGTAATTTACTAATTTCGTTCATATTTGATGCAAAGCTAGATAATAGTATCTACATTCAAATTAAAGTAATTTACTAACTTCGTTCATATTTGATGCAAAGCTAGATTGAAGACCAAACGTATTAGTATTAAAGATTAAGTAACCTTTTATTTCTCTCAGCCAGACTTTCTGCTTAATATTTCATAATCAGAATTATTTGATGAAGTTCCAACTTTAATTCATACTCTGATTTACTTAACCCAGAGTCACAGTACAAAGAGGCCCCCGGATCAGTTATTTCATCCACCAGTCGTTCAAGTTTATTAGTTCATTCTAGCCACCAGTCAAGATATTACATGCATTTTAATGTCAATACATATTGCATGTATAAATAATCAGTCAAGTGCAAATTTTATTTGTGCACAAAGAGTTCCATTTAATAAATTTATTAATTACTAATTGCAATATTACAAAAAATTGTTGCTAAAAAAATAAGTCTTTGTAAAAGACTTGGAATTTTATGAATTATTTTTCTGTAATTGCTTTCAATAATTTAATTGGAATGAAAAAGTTGGCTATTTACCACTATGATTTTCTTTACCTGAAACAAAGACCTTGTGCAAAGTTTAAACTTGGCATTGTGACAAAACACTTTGAAAAGAGGTTACAATGCTGCTTTGGTTCTGTGCTATATTTTTCTAAATAGATTTTTAATTAATATCTTGGCTGATTACCAACAATTTTTTTCAAAATCACTATCAACAATCTTTGGATGATTCTGTGTCGATAGGTAACTCGAGCACCTGCGAAATAAAGTTTGTGTGTAACAGAAAAATGCCATTTTCTCAAAACTATGTGACCTAGAATAATCACTATACTTTTCCTGCAAGATTTATACAAACGCCTACTCCCCCTAATTTTTTCCATAATTTTAGTTTTAGTAGATTTGGAAATAGTGTTGGGGAGGAAAATGGACATATTTTTGATGATATCTCTGAAAATGTACTACCCAAAATTGAAAAAAATATATTTTTGAGTTTGGTGTTACCCAACACGTTATCCCACAAGATATACAAAAAATAAATAATTCAGTAACTTAATTAGCCTCCCTAAATTTTTCCTAAAAATATTTGTGAAAAGCTAATAATCTATAAATATGCGAGACAATAACCTTCATAATGCTGCCAAGTTTGAACTCTCCATGTACCATAGTTTTCAAGAAAAACGGCTGTGAAAGACTTAAGGCGAGTGATCTTAAAATGATTCTGTTTTCACTTTTTAAGTACAGAACGTTAAAATTACACCAATGTGAGATGTAATCCTCCTCCTCTCCCAACAGATGACTCTTCCCTTCTCCTCTAATTCAAGAGATGAATCTGGCTCTGCTTTTAACAAATAGTAAATTAATTGCTTATAAAATAATATTCATGATTAACTAATGTAAAAGTTCTAGAAATTCAAATTTGGTTAAATTTTGTCATAAATGTGTTGAGTCATTAATGTCATAATAAGATCAAATTGTATGAAAAATAATAATTATGGACATCTTGCAAAACAATATCATGTGATTCTTAAGCAACATTCTGACATAGAAACTTTTGATCACTAGATGGCATATTCAAGAGTTATGTATTGAATTGTGAATAACAAAGTATACAGATGTAGATTTAAAAAATACAATCCTATTCAATGAAAATTTGCTTTTGCCTCTTATTTTTAATAACATGGATTAGATGTATACTCAATTTTCATTTCATAAAAAATTATAGTTTAACATATTTTTTCAATTATATTTTCAACATTTTTGGAGAGAAAAAAATAGCAATATTTTTGGTAGTATTCATGCTAAAGTTTTATTTCATAAAAATTCTAGTTCCCATTCTTTAGTAACATTCTTTCAATCATATTTCAAACTTTTCGGATTTTTTTTTTTTTTCTAATTCAAATATTATATTTTGAATACCAGATGTACAATAAACTGAATAACAATCATATAAGTGATACAATTATATTAAAATTACATTTTTGTAGAAAACCACAAGGAGGAACTCACAGAGAATCTAATTGAGTTCTATCGAAAGTATAAGGTAGAAGATAATTTGCCTTTGCAAGAAAAATTCTGTGATGATGTTATAAAAGCTTGTGAAGGAATAAGAAGACCGGTTAAAGATAGTGAAGTAAGAGAATTAAATATTCTTATTAATTTAAACTATTGACATTGTAATCTCATGTAAATATTTCTAAATGTAAATTATAATAAGAAAATTTCTGGACAAAAAAGATCAATTTGCAATGGGTGTTTTTCATGCACATTATGTGTAGGTATATCACACAGATTATAAATTATATCTCGTCATCTTTTTTGCTCTTACTTTACTTCTTACATTTCAGAATTATTCTTTCATCTATTTCAACAATTCTCACAACAGTTTTCAATCTGGGGTGCGTGGAGCACTGGACAAGGTTACCTGAAAATAAAATTGGCAATGGCAAAAAGCACAAAAATAAAGAGGTCCAAAAAATTGAGAGACATGTAAAAGTCCTATTAGGTACTCGCAAAACAAGGAAAAGTTCTTACGCTTAGTAGTTGATTTACGTTACTAGGTTGTATTTGACTTGCTGTCACTAGACCTGCTCACCCCAAAATAAAGTTGCATAATTACAGATTTGCAATTTTTTGGGTGTAGAAATTAAAAAATATGTACAGAAAAATGTTATAATTTATTGTTTATAGAGACCTTTTTTTATGTTGCTTTTTGTCTGAAATTTATAAGCAGTTGAAAGCTAGAATTCTTAAAAAAACTGCAATTAACATAAGAACATTATGTGTTTCTGAGATAGGGTACACATACGATTAGAATCAGCATCATTGAAGTGCAGTAAGCTGAAGGCAAACAAAACTTCCTTTGTATCCACTCCAATCTGACAATGAAATAGATAAGATTTCTTGATAATGGCTCGATCATTTACAATGTACTTTACCACAAACATAGATTTTAGTAAAGACAGAGGTCATAACATGGCCTAATTTTTTTCAAATTTGATCTGTGGTTTGAGTAAAGGTTAATGTTCTAATGCAAACTCTATGGGGATTTCAAATAAAAAAAATCAATCATTTAAATGCAATTTTTTCCTGTTGCCACAACTTACAAAGAAACTGCTCAATTTAAAAAATAAGAACCTATAGACAATTTTCTGATGTGTAGTTTTATGGACTTAATTAATTTGAATGATTAATTTACAGTAAACATATTTAAACATGTATACTGTTTTTTTAGAAGGCAATAAAAAATTACATTTATAGTAACTGTGATTTAACAAGGATATTGTCCATTAATTTAAAATTTAATTGGAGCAAAGCCTTCTATGTATTCACTTCAATCTGACAATGAAATGAACATAATTGCTCGACCAATTAGAGTGTAATTAATCACAAACAGTAAACAAAAGCTAATAATGTGGCCTGAATTTTGAAATTTGATCTGTGGCCTGAATAATTAAAGATCAAAGTTTTAATACAAACCATATAGGCGATCCTGTGTTTCGGTATATGCTACAAGTATTCATTGATCGGAGACTTAAAATTTATCAAGCAGCTGTGGACATTAGACAAATGAATTCTCACTTAGGTACTAACATAAGTCATTTGATCGTGCATAAAAAAACCCAGACTTCTCTGTTATCAGATCAGTGTCCATTATTGATAATTTGCTGAAAATTAGCTGGTAAAAGTTCCATAATTGAGTTTACAGCCAAGATTGGAGTCAAACATGAGCAATGTTGGCTTTCAGGTGTATGAGAGTAGTTGTATAAAGATGGAAAAGAATATATATTCAAATGTAAATTTATATAAACTTAAACGTGCTTTATAAAATTATACAAATAGCAGTTATTTAAACATGTAAATTCAAGTATAAATGTTTACCACACACACAGAGAATAAATAAATAAAAACAGCTTATAACATTTAAATTTGTGCAAAGCTACACATTCTCCCTAAAATATGCCAATTGGTTGTAAACCAATTACAAAACTTTCCCCCAATTAACTTGAAGAAGTCATTGATTCCAAAGCTAGTCTTTAAAATTTACAATAAGCTGTGTAAGACTTTTTTTTAAAATAAAACCCCCTGAATTTCAATTGTGCACACAATCCATCGAAAACTTAAGTGATATTTTATTTCTCTCTCTCTCTTTTTTTTTTTTTTTTCTTTTGCAGTACTTTCTTTTGAATTCAGTATTCTCTTAAAAGACACCTTCAGCTGTGGTACAATAAGCTCTCTGAATTTCATACACATAAGCTATCTTGCTGCACTTCAGTTTTCAATATTTAATTCGGCCTAGTTATATATAATCATTTTTAATATAAATATGAACACAGAAAACCTTTCTGTTAAATAATGCAATGTGCAAGAGTAACAACATAGATGAAGCTTATTATATTGTTAATAAGCAAACAAAAGCAGCCAGTCACAAATGTGTTAAAAAATCATATACTCATAATTGGAAAATATCAAAGATAATTTTCATTAGCATAAGTTAATCTGTGTCACAGTTGTGGTTGTAAAACATACAGGTTGGTTTCATTTTTAAAAAAACTCTCGGTTTAATGGGTAGAAAACTAGGAGTTTTTTGGAACAAAATGAGGATTTTTTTCCCCCCTACAGGTCAGTAATATGTAATAGATATGTTCATATTCTTTTCATTATACCTCAATTGAAGTGTTTTCTTGATGCATACACCCATCAGAAACTGTTTGTAGCTACACCGATGCCCAAAAATTAAGAGGCAGTGACCAGACGCTTTCAATTATGCACAGTTTGTTGAACATGTACACAAACTGTGAAATTCTCGACAAATTGTCCTTGAACTTTAAGGATGTAAATAGCATGTTCAACTTCCTATTTTTCAGTGAAGATTTAGTTACAGGAACAATTAGAGGGCGAACAATAAATTTAATAATAAAATAATGTATGCGATCATCCATGTAGCAGAAAGTGCTCAAAATAGTCTGTCACTGTAGCAAATGACTGTGTGGGTCAACACTTGTGTGCCTTCGTGTAAGCATAGCACGCATATTCGAGAAGGTGTTAATGTTTCTGTAAAAAATTCACATGTTTTTTGTTTATAGAATACAGAGTTTTCAAGCAAATTTAACACCTTTTGAAAATATGGAAAAAAGTACAAACAGAAACTGCAATTAAAACACGAATATATTGAATGTTTAATGAGAAATGAGTATTTGTATGAAATAATTTTTATTTGTGCATGCGTGAAAGATTCCAAAATTTTATTTCATAATTTGGTAGTTAGCTATTTAGGGCAACTTATATATAAAGTCCAATCAATCATTGTGAAAACTCAGAAAGACACAGTAATTGGCCAATTGTAGAAAATCCCTTATAATAAAGCTGCTTTTAGAGAGCAACTCACTATATCACCCTTATCTTTCTGAATTTTCGCAATATTTGACTGGACTATTAGTTTCCTTAAATAGCTGACTACCAAATTATTATTAAAAAAAATTTGTAATCTTTCATGTATGTGCAGTTAAAAATAAATTCATACCCATATCTCATCAAATATTCAATATATTTTGTTCTTTTTCAAGTTTTCAGAAAGGGGTGTTAAATTTGGTTGAAAACTCTAACAAAAGAAATTTTCATTTTTCACATAAACGTCAACACCTTCATGATTATATGTGCTATGCTTACACAAATGCACACAAATATTAAACAGGACTCACATAGTCATTTGCTACAGTGACAGACCATTTTGAGAATTTTCTGTTACATGGGTTATCACAAACATTATTTTATTATTAAATTTATTGTAGGCTCCCTAGTTATCTCCATAACTAAAACTTCACTGAAAAATATGAAGTCAAACATGTTCTTTACATCCTCGAAGTTCAAGAACAATTTGTCAAGAATTTCAGAAGATATTCGGCAAATCGTGTACAATCAAAAGCATCTGGTCACTGCCCCTTAATTTTTTAGACATCAGTGTAAATGTTCATTGTATGGAAATAAAAAAGCAGGGCAATTTGAAGATATGTTTAATAATTTCAGTTTTATTCAAATAAAATCTCATTAAAAAATATATATAATGTGCTGAAAACACAAAAGCAAATTTGTTAAAGGCTACCTATACTAGAGAACAAAAGAAGCCTTCATTTTTTTCAATCTTGCTTCTTTTTAATAAAAGTTTTTAAAAATTGCATTTTTAATTTTTCTTTAAACATCTTATTCTAATTATTTATACAATATACTCATTCATTTAATTATATATATATATATATATATAAAAAAAAAAAGAGAAATAAAACACACTCTCTTTTCAACATTATCTTACTTCATGTATTCTACTCAGTTAGTCACGCACCTACCTAAGATAATGTGACCAAACATACCTAATTTTTGGGAATGCAACTCATATTTAAAAGGTTAGCCTCAGATTTTTAATTTTAAAAACTTAAGTTAAAAAAATTATGAAGTTTAAAAAGTTATACATTTGAAAGTTTTGTAGTTGTAATATTTTTAAATATCTTATAACTAATTTATTCTTAATTCAAAATTAGAAAAAAAATATTTGAAAAAGAAATTACAAAACTGTTTAATAAACATCTAAAAGCAGAGTTGGGCAAAATACATCGAAAAATCATTTTCGATACAAAATACATTTGTTTTACAACTTAAAAGACAAAATATAAATTACTTTTCAAATTTCACTATGCAAATGCAAGGCTCGTTTGCAAATCTGATTAAATTTTTAGAAATTATAAATTTCCAAATAATGAAGCAAAATCAATTAAAACTTAACGAAAGATAACAAAAGCAAAACTGAAAGACTGCAGCAACAATGTGTTTAAAAGTGTAATGAAAGTTACAAAAATAATGAATCCCTAGGAATAAATAATATGACAAACCACGCTCACTAAACTGTATCAATTGATTTTGGATCTAATAAGGAATCTTTTTCAGGTGGCATAGGATAGCAGTGCCTGCTTTTGAGTGTTCGAACCCAAAATTGAGACAGTATTGATTTTCAGAAAAAGCATAAAAAGTGGTGCAATTCGATTCAATAGGTGCAGAGATATAAAAATCTCGGAAATCCTAAAAAACACAGCACAGAAAAAAATCATCTGTGGTACGATATACACCAAAATGTCTTCCATACTAACTGAATATGATGAAATCTCATGCTTTAGTTCTTAAGATATAGCTCTCACTGCACACCTGCCAACTTCAGATTTTTTTAAAAATCAAATAATGTGCTACGAAACAGAAAATTTATTTTAAAAAGGTACCTGTTATCTACGTGGTACTTATTTCATTTTAATTTGATTCACATACATGATGATTTTGACTTTGGGGGGGGGGGGGGGGGGAGGTTTAGATACATGCCACAGTAATCATAAAAAGTACAGCATAACAATGCACCTGTTGAGCGATACACCACAAATTTTATCAGCATTAATTATAGTTATCGTCGAAAACACAGTATAGCAGCGGCACCTGTTGAGCGATATACACTAAAAGATAACCAGCAATTATTTCTGTTCAGTTGATGAAATTCTGTATATTCCTTCTTACAATATAGCTATCATGGAATAAAATAATTAATCATAGCAGCACCACCTGTTGGGTGATATAAACCCAAAGCTAATTTATACCTAGGTGTAACTTAATCTGAAGCTAGATTATTATTAAACTCCATGCATTACTTCTTGAGTAAGAGCGGCCACATAAATTGTATCACACACAGAATAACAGACATACACACATTTTCCAAAAATAGTTAAATCGTGTTCAAGACATCCCGAAACGTGTAAATCAATGAAACTCGAAAAGTTTCACAATTCCAATACTTTTTTCTTATGTGTTAGAAGAATCTAAAAATAAGTTGGTCTTTTTTAGTATATGTCTACAAAAGAACACATTTTATAATAATCTGACATGTACAATGACACCGAATAAAATTGTTATTTAAATGTATTTTTTAAATTTTCACATTAGCACATGTGTTTAAGACCTCCCACCAACGCAATATTTTTTAGGCCTTCCATTAATAAAATATTTGGGGCACAAATTTTGGATTATGGTGCTTTTTGAAATAATCTATACAAAATTTAAAATATGTATTACTGAATGCAAAAATATAAATGAAAAACTTAGATAATAATTGTTATTACAAGTTGAATTATTATTATTAACAAAAGAATGAATTCTTCATATAAAATAGTTTTAAATTAAAACACTCAAGTAAAACATCAAACCATATATAAATGCAAAGAAATAAGAAATCATTTGGTCTTATTGTGAAAGTCTTGAAACTTTTAATATACACCAGAAAAAATGTGAAAGCTCTTACATTTGTAAAAAGAAAGCACTTATAAAATATTATAAAAAGTAGGAATAATTCTAATACAAAATTTGCAAAGTCATAAATTGCACTTTTTTCATAGTCAAACCATTCCTTTAAAAGTTCATTGTAGCAATGTTCTTACAGTTACTGCCTGATGTATTTTTTACAAAATTCATATAATTAAACAAACAGACAAATTTTTAAAAAATCTTATTTCGATATTTTTGAATAAAACTACTAGACAAAAAAAAAAAAAAAATTGAGTTCCTTATATAGTATGTGGTCAATAGGCAACTGTCGGTTATAGAGTGCTGCACCTATGCAACTCTGAAAGAGCCTTCCGGTCTATCACAATAGATGTCTTTTTCTTGTAATTCCCATAGCAATATTAAGATATATAAAAGTTATTTTTGTAACCAATCAGCAAGAATACGTTTGCTGAAGCTAAACAGCATATTCATCAGTTTCCTTATTAGGGTGTAAAAAACTCATGATTTTTTTTTAAATAAAAAAAAATCAGATTTTTTTCATTTAAATTGGATTTTTATGATTTTTTCCCTAGCATTCAAATACTGAATAGCTACCAAGAGTTTTAGGTTTCTAAAACAATTAAACCACTAATTGCTAACATAATCTATGTTTTTACACTTTAATTAATAAAATTATAATTAGTAGTTAGTAATTACAGAAATTATAAAAACTGCAAATTAGTAGTTTCATTAGGTAGTATCATACAATAATGTTATACATTAATGTTGTAATAATTATGTAAAACTTTATTAAATACTAGTAATATTTAACATTTATTAAAATTATTAACTGCATTTAATATTAAATAGTTAACACTACTTAAAATTAATAATTATTAAACAATTAACTCTCTAATTAAAAATATATTATAATATTTTTAAGCTTTAATTATTAAAATGATAATAATGTAGTATTCATTTTAGAAAGATAAAGGGCAGGATGCTAGTTCCAAAATAGGGCACTATTTCGTGAGGAAATATATTAGTAATGTCTTTAGTAATGATATAAGAAAAAAAAAGTGAATTTTTAGTATGATAAATAAAGAGTCCTTATTTAATGATTTTACGAATCACAAATTGAAAAATACAATTAAATAACAACATGTTTTATTTTAATAAATATCCTGTTTTTCCTAAAGAAATAAAGTTCTATTATTTTTGCAAGATTTTGGACACATGAATCTAGAAATACTGTTGAGTGGGGAAGTTTTTTACAAGAAACCTCTGGCTACAAGTTTTTTTTTTTTTAAAGGCAGGGTGCATTTTTTGCAGTAATCCCAGAATTAATAAAAATGGCAAATAAGTAATTTCATTAGTTAGTAGCAAAAATAACAAAACTAACAAATATTATTTGCAGCTCGTTTTGCATTTGTACTTTAAAAATTACTGTTAATCACCAAAATCTAAACTTACACACATGTATGTGTATGCTAACCAAAAAAAAAAAAAAAAAAAATGAAAATGAGTTAAACACATTCATACATACATATAGAATAAATATAAGGATAGCCAGTTATATCTGAAATCCTCAAAATATTTAAATAATAGCATTATTACTTTATTTTTATTTATTTTTTTTTTTTAAGAAAAGTTTTGCTGCCTTTTCAATACCTAATTAATTTTTTTATTTATTATATAGGAGTTACAAAATAAACTATTCAACCTATATCGAAGAAGCTTTTGCTGTGTTTAACATTTTTATACCAATTAGTTCTTTCTTTTTCTTATGCATTCATTTACAATTTAGTTGTTGAGCAGATGTCACTCTTTCATTCTTTTTTAACTCGAGATTGCTATTAATTTATTATTACAAAAGTAGAACGAGAAACTAAGACACTGTCTATTTATTCTTTTACTTGCAGAAATTTATTACACTTGCTACGTTTATTTTATGTGAAATAATGCATAAATTAATTTCCTAAAGAAAATTATGACATTGAAAATTACAGTAGATTTAAATATCATTTTTAAATGAAACTGTTTTATGTTGGATAAAAACAATGCTTTTCACAAACTTAACTGTTTTTAATTTTTCACAATACTCATGAATAAACAAAAAAAGAGCTTTAAATAATTATTTCCAAGCTTAATTCCTAAGTCAAAATACCTGTAGAAACTTTCCAATTATGTTCATCTTAGATTTTAATATTTTTTTTTGACATTTTAAACATTTAGAAAATTTTTGATTTTAATCAATGATTTTTTTTTCAAATCGGTTGATTAAAATCACTATTTAATCGCTGATTTAAATCAACTGATAAAATTGTTGAGACCCTACTCCTTATCCTAACAAAAGTCGAAAAGTGTGTTTATATTAACTTCCAGAACAGAATTTGAAAACTAGTCAAAACAGACAGGCATGTATTTCCTTTTAGTGATCGCAGCTAACGTGGCAGTTTGAAATCTGGAAAAAATGTATTTTGAGTATTTTCAAAATACAAAATACAGTGAAACCTCCTTGAACAGTCAGTCGCCTCTAAACAACGACAACCTCCGAACACCGGCCACATGTCGATGGAACCAAACATGTTCCATAGCATTAACATTAGTACGAACCTCTAAATAAGGCATTCTGAACAACGGTTACTCAAAAGTCATGAGAAAATTTTTTTTAACAGTTCTTGATACAGTTTCATTTTTATTTGCAAACCGAAATCTGAAGCAGATCAAACATAATTTACTAAATATGCTAACAAAAATCCACTTATTCTCTTAAACACTTAATCTTTTTCCCAAAACTAGTCATAGAAAATAAAGACATTAATGATGATGAGAAAAATTTAGATAATATTCTTAAAACGACAGACATAACTAACACGAATGCCAGTAAGTTTGTATGTCTGGACAGAGACTTGGCAGTTACTACCACATTTGATTCATACAGTAAATGGTGGAAGGTAGGAGAGAGGAAGAGAAAAGTGATGTGGGAGGGGAAATGGAAGAGATTATAGAATCACCTAAAATTTCTAGTATTAATACATACACCAAATTTTGGCCGAACCTTCGTGAAATCCAAAATTTTGCATTAAATCATAATGATGTTGAGTTAGTTGTACAGCAAAACAACCCATATTTTTATTTCTTTGGCGAAAGATATTTGCAGAAAAAAAAAAGCAACTGTAAATCGCTGATTTTTTAGAAATGTATTAAAACAATGAGGATTAATTAAAATGGCTGTGTATTTCTATTAAAATTTATGTCACTATGGTTTTTTAAAAATGAAACCTCTTAATAACACCCAACTCTGAAGAGCGGTCATCTTTCACCGGTCCCACTGGTAACTGTTATTCAGAGGTTACACTGTACTTTGTAAAACCATCAGAAAATACATTACAAAAGTACTTTGATTTTACCGGTTTAAAATAAAAAATACAAATGTATTTCAAATACATGTATTTTCGATACTGCCTAACTCTGTCTAAAAGTATAATTTTAATGAAGGAAAACAATAACAGGGAAAGCCATTTTAATGAGGCTATGAGAGAATATTATAGGGGAAAGGTTATTTTGCAATCTTGAAATTTAGCTTCTAAGTTTATTTTAGTTATATTTTTTTTTTTTTTTTTTGTAAAGGATGTGTGTTGTCTTCAATCAAAAATAGATTCTTTTTTTAATGCCTTCAAAATTAATGAATTATAATTGTATATAAGAAATGTTTTACCGTTTTTGCTTTCATAAAAGTACTTAAATAAAATTGAAAAATGCTATTTTATTTTATGAAAACCCATTTCCCCCAAAATATACTGGATTTTTTAGACTAAAGAACCAAGCCAGTGGGCAAATTTGTCAACCTTGGTCACAATTAAATCAGTAAACAAGTACCACAATGTTTGTCTTAATTTTATTTATTTACATACTGTTTAAATTTTATATTATTTATATTTGCAGATGAAACCACATGGATTTTCAGTAGATGAGGCTAATCAAAAACTGCAAAATATGGCAGAAAAAGAAATTTCATCATTAGAAAGTGACTCTAATCCAGTTTTAGAAAAGCCTTTTGATGCAACTACACCAGTACCACATGAAGAACTATAATTATATTGTATATTTATAGCATGCATTTAATAAAGTTATTTAGAAAAAAAAAAATTAAGTGGTAACTGTGTCTGTTTCAATTAACCATTCTCAATCGATGTGATTTTAAAACTTTATTTAGTCATCACAGAAACATAACTGTCAACATATTATTACAGATTTTTCTTTTATTTAAACCTTAAAAAAAAAAAAAAAAAAAATACAGGAAAAATTATTATTTTTATTTTGCAGCTTCCAAGAATGTTCATGGTGTACAATTTCACTATCTTAAATATAAAAATTTACAAGCTGAGTAACTTATCTCACTTATGTACCTAACTTGCTACTTTACTGTCTATGCTAAGATCAAATTACTTACATGTAATATTGAAACATGAAAAATAAAAAATTTTGTGGACTCCCCCCCCCCCCCCCCTCCCCAATTGGTCAGATTGTATACAAAATGAACTGCTATGTGCATTATAACAGTTTCAACTTTGAATAGATTAAACAAAATGTTAAATTTACATCTAATTTTTGAATGCATTATAATAACAAGCTCATAGATATCAGATTTATTCATTTTTATTGCTGTATTTTTAATTAAAGATAATAAAATTTTATAAACATACTTATTTAATCAGCCTTAAAGTTTACTTATTCAGAATATATAGCTTATTTTGAGATATTTTATAAATTTAATGCAAATCTCAAAAACTCTAATCGATAATTTGACTTAAAATAAAGAAAAAAAAAAGGTTAATTTGAAAAGAAAAGATAGAAAGAGAGTTATTGCTGAAAAATATTGTTTATGAATAAAAGAAAAAAAAAAGAATTACTATATAATTTTAGAAAAGGATTGGGAAATTTCACGACTTTTTTTTAAATTCAAAATTATTCTGCAAAAAACTATACCTTTTAACACAAAGATTTTTTTTCAAGAAAAAGTCATTAAGTTTCAAACGGAATCTTTATAACAAAGATTGTTTTTCAAGAAAAAGTCATTAAGTTTCAAACGGAATCTTTAAAACTAGTATGCTGTTGGCCATCACAAAACATTCTTCAATACAAATCAAACCATCTGCAATGAAAATTAAGTGAAATACATTCGTTCTTGAAATATAGCTACCGTGAGATAATTTTAGCTGTTAAATACAGTCAATTCTGTGAAAGGGTTTTGTGGATTATATATTTTTGCAGATTATAGATCATCCCTTTGTTTACAGTTTATTTTTTAAAGTCTGACTATAAATTAGGAACTGCACAAAAATTACAATGGAAAAGAAAAACATAATGCAACACTGGCTGATTATATTTAATAATTAAGATTAAAGAAAATTTAAATCATACAAATTTTAAACATTTGACACAACACAATAGTAGTTTTAGTTTTTTTTTTTTTTTTTTTAAGTCTATGAACACTTATTACTTCTTGCACAGAGATAAAATTTTGTTACTCAAGAAGATTTAAATATTTATATCCAATTTATATTTAAATATTAATTCATTGGAAAATTGATTACTGAAAAAAAATATATACTCTAGATTTAACTTTGAGTGAAATTGTTAATGAAAATTTTCATTGTTTATATTCCAAAGTGTAGTACGGATAATAGACGTTTGCGGATTTCACAGAGTTGACAGTAATATCTATGAAATAGGTAATAGGTTAGATTTTTAAAAAAAATATCAGATTCAAATTCTTAGATTAAGGATACCTTTACAATTTAAGAAGGGGGAAAAAGCTAAAAAAGGTTTTGATGCAACATATAAATAAAAAAAAAGTCTATATAAGCGAAGGAAAAACAATAATCATGTATTAAAAGAAAATATGGTACTTGTTAGTTATCCCGTCGACCAAATTATTATCGCCAAATTGTAAGATTAAATGCCAATAATGGTTGATCGTAAATGTTGCATTCACTTGACAACACACGTTTACGTCATCAAGTGATTTTTATTTTGACGTTTTATTTGTATTTTTATTAATGTTATACTAATTTATTTGTTCTTTTCTTATTTAAAATAAAAATGATGTCAATTTGTATAATTTGGCAGGTGGTTTGGCAATTTATATAATTTGGCGATATTGGTCGACGGGATAACTAACAAGCACTGAAAATATATATAGCACATAAAAGAAACTGTGTGGATAATATTTATTGTATTTTTCAATAACAACTCATAAAAGTAATAACTTTAAGGATTAAAATCCCCATTATGTTTCAGAAAGAATATCATAATTTACAGAAGTCATTTTCAGAAAAATTTTACTACATGAATAACAACAATAAAAAAAACCCTCAAAATGAAAGTAGAAGAATTTTTGTTTTCAGACAGAATATACAAGTAGAGTTTTAAAAAATGAACTAAGATTCAAGTCATATATGCAACTAATACATTTTTTTTTAATTATTATTAAGTACAAAATATTAATAAAATATGCATTAGAAAGAAGAATTATTATAATAAAATCTCTTTTGAAACAAAATGAAATAGCAGAAGTAATTTTGACCCTAAAGCAGAAATGTGAAGTATTAGTACACAGTGAAACTGAACATAAATATTTAATTCTTCAATACTGACGCTAACAGGTCCAAATTTTTAATATGACAGCAGAAATTTAAGTTTTGAAAATGCTAAACATTTTGAATTAACAGATAGATATGTAATGCCGCAGATTGCTAATACCAGTTAAGGATTAAATTATAAATTTATAAAAAGAAATTAATATTTCTCACTTAGAACTTAAACAGGGTTCCTACACAATTCTGGTAAAAAAATTCCCTGACATTTCTCAGTAAAAATTTGGCTTATAAATTGTTGTAAAACCCAACACAATGGACAACTTTAATATAGATAAATGAAGAAAAAAGTATGTTCTGTATGAATTTGATTTTTAATTATTTTTCATATTGTTATATAGTTTGCATAAATTTTACATAAATATTTTACATTGCATGAATTAATTCAAAATTTCTTCCTTTATGACAATAATAGCGATTCTGATGGAAGTAGTACATTAAAAATTCCCTGACCTTTTCAAATATTTAAAAAATTCCCTCACATTTCCCTGACTTTGTCTAAATTTTTAAATTCCCTGTTTTCCATGATCCGTAGGAACCTTGTTAAATTATTAGCATACTTTTCCAATACTTTTTGTCATATGCATAAAAATTCTAATGAAAAAAATGCAGTATGTGTTTTCTAATAGCCAATTTTACATCACCTATTAACTATAATGGTATATTACACGAAAATGTATAATGATACAAATGAACTATATTCTACATTTTGAGCAAAAAACTTTGTTCAGCTGCTGTATCTTTAAACTAGTAATACAAAGAAAAGACTAGATATCGTTTATGTAAAACAAAAGAAAAATATTGACACAGTAATAAACATACTAATACCAAATTATTATACCATCCTTCTTTGATATGATTTTACAATGAACAGCAAAATTTTCAAACGAATATCTGGCGATAAATTTGCATGCTTCAGACACATTGAAACAAAGATTATGTTTGTCATTGATGCTTTCCGGCTGCCATTGTCTAACGTTATCCAAAATGGTTGCTTTAGTAGCCTACAACGGAAAAAAAAAAAAAAAAAAAAACAGCATTCGTATAAAATATAGTTGCGTGATTTCTTGACAAGGTAAGAAGGGAGAGGGTTCCTACACAATTCTGGTAAAAAAATTTCTTGACTTTTCCAGGTTTTCCCTGACTTTATTCAAAAATTTCCCTGACCTTACTTAGTAAAAATTCGGCTTATATATTGCTGTAAAAGCCTCCACAATGGACTTTAATTTAGATAAATGCTAGAAAAAAGTATGTGCTGTATGAATTTCCAATTTTTTAATTATTTTTCATATTGTTATATAGTTTGTATAAATTTCATTTAAAAATTTTTGATTGGATGAATAATTAATTTAAAATTTCTTCATTTACGACGATAATAGAAATTCTGATGGAAGTAGTAAATCAAAAATTCCCTGACTTTTCAAATATTAAAAAAATTCCCTGACTTTTTGTCTAAATTTTTGAATTCCCTGACTTTTCCAGGTTTTCCCTGATGCGTAGGAACCCTGGAGGTATTTGACCTAAAAGTAAACAAAATTGTTTCATGAAAATCCACATCTAATTCTACAGTTTATGTCATTCAGATTTGCTACTTTTTTGTATTTTTATTATAAAATCATACAATTGTTTTTAAAAAATTAAGAAACTTTCTAAATTATCAACTGACATTGATGATCGAATACAATCCAGTTTTCACAAACTGAATTAAATATATGTACTTGGACATTAAAAGGTAAGGGTTTCTAGCTGCAAACAAGAAAACTTCTATTGCATGTTAATAGCTACAACTTTAATTCCATTTTGTAAAAATAAAGTAAAGTAGAAAATCTGTGTATAAAAAATGGTTTTATCAAAAAAAGAATGCATTTGATAAAGAGTAGACATTTGCGACTTTTGTGAACATAACTTATCTTAAAAAACTTATGTAAAATGAATTAGCAAAATCGGCCCGAGTAAAATGTGATTTTATAGCCACCAATCGGTGAAATAAAGCTATCTAAATAAGTAGCAAAGAAACACGGTATTCTAAATTATTATTCTGAACATATTAATTAAATCTGTTAATAAATTGAAAAGTAAAACTAAGAAACATCATTTCCTTTTAGTAATCAAGAGCTTATTAAAACAAATGCCATTAGGGCAATCTTTGCCCCAGATTTTTTGAGGCTCCAAATTTAGTGTGCATTTTTAGAAGCTTAATCATTAGGATAAAGGCACTAGTAATCGGCAACATATTGGTGTTTGACAGTTTAATAATTTGAAGCAAGTAAGAGTTTAGACTACTTTCGGGGTAAAGAGTTGTCTGCGACCGAATTAGGTTTTATAAGGGTGCTGGTAAATCTGAATGAGAAATAGCTTGGTTAATGAAGAGCTCTAAAACTGCCATTCACAATGAAATAATTAGAAAAAAGGATTCAAATAATATTAAACGATCTGGAAGAAAAAGGATTTTGACAGCACGGGATGATCGACAAATATTTTGATTATCAACTCAAAAAGGTCTTTCAACTCGGGAAATTTCTAACTGTTTCAGCAAAAGAACCTCACACATAACAATTTGGAGGAGTCTGAAATCAAATAGTAATGCAAAATGTATGAAACGGTTGAAAAAACCGAGGTTAATGAAACATCATAAAGAAGAGAGACTGAAATGGTCTAAAAATGTCATGTCATGTGACAAGAAACGAAAACAAGTGATATTTTCAGAGGAAAAAAAAAAAAATGAATCTTGACGGTCCGGATGGTTATAAATACTATTGGCATGATATGAGGAAGAAACCGAAACAATGTTTCAGTCGACAAATGGGAGGAGGATCAGTAATGGTTTAGGAAGCTTTTAGCAATGATGGATTATGCGATATAACCCGAATTTCAGGACATATGAACTCTGTGCAATATCAGGCTATGTTATATGATCATTTGATACCGTTTGGACTTTTTTTAGGTGGATGTTTCAGCAGGAAATGCTTCTTTCCATGTGTCTAAATCCACCCAGCAATAGTTTAAAAAAGAAAAAATTCATGTTTTGTGGCCAAGTTAAAGTCTATACCTGAACCCTATGGAAAATCTTTGGGGCGTATTAAATCACAAAGTTTATGGTAATAATAAGCAGTTTTTATCTGCCAATGAACTAGAAGTAGCCATTGTAAAAGAATGGCACAATATTTCTTAATCTGTACTTAATCACCTGGTCACTTCTATGAAAAACAGAGTGTTTGAGGTTATAAGGAAAAATGGAGTACCAATATCGTATTAATTTACACATTTTTGTTTTTAGACAAGTGGTCTTATAATTTGTTAACAGTGTATTTTTCAATCATTGCTTACATTTTTGTTAACAAACTTATTTATTGCATTATTCAAAATTATTGCAAACTAATTTTAATAAATATGTTATATTTTGATACCTCATGTGTTTAAATTATAATTAGAACCTTCATTTACTTAATAATTTTCAAAATCAAAGTGATCTTATAATTTCTTAACGTACTATTACAATGCATTTCTTATAATGTTTTCAGTATCCAACATGCCGATCTAGCTCCACATTTTTAAATATCAGAGGATTCCTCCCGATATTACCAATAACATCCCTTTTATGCTAGGTATAGGAGGATAAAAGACGGGATGGGTGAACTCCATCTTACTCGTATGTATATCTAGAAAATGTATTTCCTCCTTAGTTGCTGAAGAGGGTTCTTCCTAATTTTTTTTTTAAATAAAAAATTGTAAGATTTTCGAATACATCCTGTTAAAGATTCTGGTTAATAAAAAAACAAAAACAACAACAAAGGAGATGAGGCAAAATTAATGTGATTGATTGCTTAACCTATTGAAGACTGGTTCTTTTATCCTAAAAATATTTTGATCCAGTAATAATTATAAGTATTTAAAATTTTTAGAATAAGATATACTTAAAAATACTTATATGAATATGAATTTATAGGTTTCTATATTTATTCTAAGGCTTGGAAAAATATTTTTTTGTGACATTATAGTAAAATGTTATTAAATTAGCAACAGATCCCCTGTCATCTGGTGGTGACAGAGGACTTATTATTAGGCCCGATGAGTAATTAGCTATTTTGAATTTAGAGAGGAAAAAACAAATTCAAATAATTCAATAATTAATTTTACCCCATATTTCCTATTGCCATATAAAAATTGCTGTAATAATTATAAAATAAAACAGACATGTGCAAAATATTGTGTGGTCATATTTATTTTTGGTCTTAAGATTTTATTGAAAGCTATAACATGAATGCCAATACTTATATTGTGGATAGAAGAATGTTGGATAAAGCAAATTGCTATATGCACATCAATAGTGGACAAAGTTTAAATACCCTTAACAACAAAAAGTGGAAAAAAATACACTGTAAAGTACATGTGTGGGAGTTGAGACAAAAATTTGCAGTTCCCCATCAGAATTGAGATAACGGGCTTTTTTGCACTATATTCACATTGAAATGCATTTCTGTTTTTCAAACTGAAGTTTTATAGGTTTTTTAAAACTGAAATGAAAATTTAAGAAACTGTCCCCCCCCCCTCCCCCTGCCCTTTATAGTCACTTTTAGTAGTGAATGGCATCCCCCTGCAATGTTTTCCCCTCAAAGTACAATAATATATAATAAATAAATACATGTAAATGAGATAATTTTTCAACTGAAATATTATGTATGAGAATGTATAAAATAAAGCAGAGGTCTAAATTTAATAAGTTAGTGCATGCTTATTGCATCTACTTTCAAGTTGTCATGTTTCAGCAATAGCTTTAAAACAACACCATATATGACAGGCTATTAAGGGGCTACTTCACTCACATGAAAACACCTGGTCGCTAATGTTATTCCTATGGAAGAAATTTCTTTTTAATATATTTCTCATTTCAATATTTTCAAATTATTTTTTTACATTGGATAGCTGACGTCAATCTCTACAAAGGCCATTTTTTACTCTTTCAATCTTCTTAGCAGGTTTTTTATATAAGATCCTTTTGAAACTGGTTCCGAAAGTGAAGGTATAGTAATAAAAAATCCTGTAAACAAAATCGAAAAAGTAAAAAACGGCATTTGTAGAGATTGGCTTCAGTTATCTATTGTAAAAAAATCATTTAAAAATATTGAAATGCAAACAAGATATTAAAAAAAAAAATTCTCCCATAGGATCAACATTAGCGAGCAGGTGTTTTTGCGCGAGTGACCTAGCCTCTTAAAAGAAGTTCTTGGGAGGTTAGCAGATAATGATTATTTTTTTTATGCTATTTAGCAAAATACCATAATCTTTCAATGTATTTAACCACAAAGTATATAAGAAAGGGAAGGCCTGAAAAATTAATACAATATCAGAGAAGGCTGGTATAATTAACAAGTACCAACATATCTCACAGTAATGACTTTTTAAATAATAATAGATTGCCATAAATCTACATAAGAAATAATGACAAAAATATCAGTCTTTTAATGACAAATAATGTAAAAAATATCAGTCTTTCAATGACAGGTTTTGTTCATAAAGAAAGTTTCACATAAAATGGCATATTTATAACATCATACATTCTTTAAAAAATTAAAAAGACAACTTTAAAAATGTTTTATACCAATATTTTATATTAAAAATGTAATTTAACAACGTTTATGCAAATTTCTTGGTTTTTTTATTTGAAAAAATAAAATAAAATTTTCATTTTTTAAATACATACTGAAATTAATATATACAGTAAAACCTCTATAACAGACACTCTCCCCGAATAGCATACACACCCTATTTAGAAAAAACTTTTTTAACCTCTAACATAGCAAACACCTCAGAAAACAGACAAATTTCATAGCCCTAAGGTGACCATTATTCAGAGGTTTTAATGTATATTGAAATTGAAGTAGTGACCTTTGTATTTATTTTACACAAAATTCCCTTTAGTTGAATTATGCTTGTCTATGTATGTTTGAGTTAGAACAATTAACCTACATACAGCAACAACTTAAGAGTATAAATATATTCCAAAGTCATTAAAATCATAATAATTATGAACCATAAATTATATACAATACTAAAAAAAAATATAAATGACATACGAATAGATATTTTTAAGCTCTGATTAGTTTAAATGCTGATTAGATATTAGGTTTAATAGAAAATGCTAATAAAAATTTATTTTGTTCTAAGAATTGTCTTATTAAATCTCATTGACTAACTGTACATCTTAATGACTTTAGATTTTTATCAAGAATGGTAATAAATTCCATCATATTTTTCAATAATTCTATTGATAATTTCCAGTTAAGAAAAGAAAAAGGCATATACGGACCTCAAACTGGCCTTATAAAGTAGATTCTGATTAATAGGGGCACATCAGTCCTAACACATTTTGTCTGATATAGTGTCTGCCTTAATAAAGAAGTAATGTTATTTCCAATTTTGTTCTTGACATTTTGTCCCAAATAACTGGAATCTACTGTATACATATTTAAATAACATTTCTAATATATTGCATACATATGTAAATAATATTTATTTATCTACACATGTATAAATGCATTGAATATATATATTAGAGTGGTCCTTATTTTTCAAGTTGAATATTTAATGCAATGTCCCATTAGCTCCTTTATATAAACAAATGATTTCTACAAAGTTTTAAGTTAATCAATAAATATTAACCCGTGCTATACATGGCTATGAAATTTCAACAGGCGTTTACAAACAAGCTGCTATGAATCAATCTCAATTCGTGCTTTATGTGACAATAAAATAATAACCAACAAGAACGAAAAATCATTCATCAGGCATAGATTATAAAACACTTTCCAAAACTAACAGAAAATAAAGAAATTTAATTTTTTCATACAATGAAAAAAAGATATATACATAAGCAATTTAAAAAACACATAACTCAATAAAAATCTATTTTTAGCAATTGCTGTCCATATTGGGTAATATATGTGAATTCCTCTGTGGAGCCCTGTGTATGATCTATAGAATTTTAAAAACCACCTAATACACTCAAAATTAGATTAGCTTAAAAATGAATATTTCAACAGAAAATGCACTCCCAGCAATTATCGATAATAGTGAGTCCTGTAACTGAATTAACACCGCTTAAGGGAGTTTGTGGAACTCTCTCAGTGAGATCGAAGGTGTGAGATATCTTAAATATCCTATGTGAATGGGGTATACATGAACTATGCAACACATTTAATTTTTAATACAGTACATTCAATAGTAAGCATCAATAACATATAAAAATCTGAGTATATTTACAAGAGTTAGTTGAAAAGTGCTTATTAGTACTTTAAATAGAGTTTGGACTATTTGTAAAATAATTTAATAAGATTTTTTTCTTTAATATGAAGGGTATATTTCTTTAAAGATTGTAATTGTAGTGGCTTGCATTGTTAAGTTAGCGGAAGTATTTTTGTAATTACAATAACTTATGTAAAAATCATTAAAAAACATAAAATCAAGGGCAAGATATAGTTTTACAGATTTACTACTATTATCCATTTTTAACTGCCCCTACCTTCAATAGAAAAATATTGAACATTAACTTTCAGTAATAAAATATTTAATCTAAACATCTTTTTTTAATGCAATTCAGAAGTTTTAGAAACTGCAGCTGAATTTTATTTTAAAAACTTCCCTTTTATATCCAAGCTTCTGAACAATAATCTAGAAAAAAGATGATCCCCCCCCCCCCCTCTTAAGAGTGCTTGGGGAAAATTCAATGAAAAAATATCTAGATAATTTTTATTATAAACTTAAAATTTGTAACTATCCACTGATGTACAAAAGCTGCCCGTTGATATTACTATGATAGCTAAAGTTCTGAAATTTAGAATTCCTGAATTTCTTTCAGGAGAATTTAAATTGCTTTAGCTGTATATGATATCTCGGATGATTAGTCATTACTGAATGCTGTTCAAGCTATAGTATTTCATAAAACGGCAAGCAATTTCAGTTCTAGCACAGGTCATTTGAATGGTGTAAGTCATTTGCTTTAACCAAAACTGAAGTGAGATGTTTCATATATGGCGTGCACAATAATATTTTTTATATTGTGCTCTATGGCCTTTTTAATGTGATAAATGTTTAACAAAGCACTAAACCAAATATACTATAATTTAAAAGATTCAAATGTCTCTGGAAGGATATTGATCAGACAAAATAATTAATATAGAGTCATGTGCAGATGCTAGAGAAACCTTAAACAAGGTGTCTATTCCTGATCAGCAATAAATTTTCCTGACTTTTCCAGGTTTTTCATACCAACAAAATAAAATTTCCAGGTATCGAGATTTTGTGATGTTACACATAAAAAGTCTTCAAAATTGTGAATTTGATTGTGGAACTTTCCAAAGTGATACTGAAGCAACAGCTGCTGATTTCTTAACCCTCTAGGCAGTTTGCATGTATTTTTCTGTTTCCCTAAAACAATTTAAATCGGTTGTAGACAAAAATAATGTTAACAGAATTGTATTTTAAGATGTATGTCAAAGGGGTATGAAGTATATATTAGAAACAATCAGGGAAAGGAAATTTAAATTAACATTAGTCTTATAAGCGTTTTTGTAAAAATGCAGGAAAGTCCCCAAAACACTCAGAGGGTAAAACAAATTATAATTCAACTTTTCAGTTGAATCCGCTTCTCCTGTATATAAATGAGCAAGTTTCCGTTATTCTTTGCACTGAGGACGGTACGCTAAACGCTACTGAAACTAGTCTGCTAAATGTTTGCTTATTCTGGCGTTTTTAATGTTGCTTTTAAATCTTTATCATTCTGCGCCAAGTAGCATCTTAATAATTATTTAGGTAAAAGAAATTATTGCAAAATTTACAAATTGTTGAATATTTTACATGCTAAACATTTTGCAGATATACACTTTTAGTATAAGGTTCTATCCCTTTTGTCCAATCAGGATCAAATTTTTTATTACATCAGTCACAGTTAAAACAGATTGCTTTGGCATATTTTAATACAAAAAATAAATATTCAATAAATTAAGATAACAAGCGTTCAGTTCCCAAAGATATGTAAACAGACTGAAACACTGAATCAGTCCGACAACATTCAGCTGGAAATAAAACTCTGAATTAGAATGAAGGACTGAAAGGGGTTAGGCAAAATGATTTGCACAAGAGATTGAAATATTCTTTACAGAACTTATGAAGAACAAAGTTTCATTTTTCTGGTGCTGCAATTTCAGATCCTTAGTTTTATAATAAGAAAATGTTTCATAATTTTTTCTTGAAAGTTTTAAATTTCTGAAACTTTTTCTTGGAATTTTCAAATTTCCCTGACTTTTTCAGTTGCCAGGCCCCCTGCTTAAAGAATTGGCAACATACATGAGATTTTATTGTATGCAATAAACCAAGATTTACTGATTAAGACTATAGAGAATTTTTTTAATTGATTATATTTGTTGTAGACATGTTACCATAAATATGTTTCTGTCAACTGGGAGAGTACCATTTAGCCAGATGAAAGGACAGCCAAAAGAATATATTGCCTGAAAATGTATTTATTTAGGGAGTAAATTAAATTAACTTGAAGGAATCCAGGTTTTCGATTGCAGTCAATGCTCATATGAGTGATGTTCATTGTCTTAAAAATCAGGATGTTTAAAATGTGATTGCAAATCAATCGCAGAAAACGAAATTACAAAATTCATCAATTTTTTATGGTACTTAAGAGTCAAAAGCATAGCTCTAACAATATTTTGTGAAAGAATGATCCTTAGAGGTGGAAAAGATGCTACTTGATAAATAATTCAATAATTTTATAAACTAAATTCAAATAAAGATGGTTTAGAAAATAATCATCATCAAAAAATGTATTTGAGAAAAATCCTGAAGAATTTTTTGTAACTGGATGTGCAATGTCAAAAGGAACGAAGAAATTTAAATGGATAGTAAATAGAAAAATCAATGACTTATTAGTGATGCAGCTGAAAGGAAAGGATAGGTATTTGAAAAAGTCGATTTTCAGTTTGCAAAAAATGAATTTAAAAAACAATTTATTTTAAAGACAGTGCAAGATAATTATGAAAATATATGCAATGCAAATAGCAATATGTTAAGAAAATCATACAATTTATAAATTGTTCTATTGATTTTATTTTGTTATTTTTTAAAACTTTTAGACATTTTAAGATGCATAAAAGCTTTAAACAAACGCATTTTTGTTTTATTGGTTAGAAATTGATTTTATGTCTTGAATAAAACAATATTGTAGATAAAGTAAACATTCCATTATTTTGAAAAAAAAAAAAAACTAAAGCACATGTAACATTAATATTGATGAGACATGTGTCCTAAAATGTTCAAAATGAGTTCTAATTTTGCACCCATAGTTTTTTTAATATAATGGGACAGATCTAGAGCGCACTGAAATTTGATATCAATTAAAAAAATAATACTTTCATATAAATAAGGATCACCCTCATATATATATATATATATATATCTTGTGCACAAATTATTAAATGCATACAAACAATATTTCTAATATATTACTCATAATTATAGTTTTATGTTGAACATAAAATACTATCATTTTGCAAACTGTTTTAAAAGAGAAATTATACAGA
The DNA here is from genome assembly GCA_963932465.1 of Maratus speciosus. Taxonomy (NCBI): domain Eukaryota; kingdom Metazoa; phylum Arthropoda; class Arachnida; order Araneae; family Salticidae; genus Maratus; species Maratus speciosus. The sequence continues at coordinate 86,870,066 of OZ010786.1, read as the reverse complement.
AAAAAAAAAAAAAAAATCAACTACAGCACAAAGTCTTAAATCCGGACAACCAAGATTCAGAATTCTCCAAAATCCAGACGTTTTGCTAACAAGTTTTTTTTTTAAATTAAACAAAAGTATTATAAATTTGGAATTCTTAAAACTGGATCGAAAATCTTTCCACTCCATATGTCTAGTTTCAGCAAAATGATCTTACGATCTGTTCTTCTGCAATGCTTTTCCAGAGACGCGATGATTCAAAACTTGGTTTTTTTCTCTCATTTTTTGCGTGAGAAAAAAATATTCACATTCTATTCTTTTAAATATAAAAAGGACTCCTTGAATGTGTCAAGAATTTCGCGTTGCTTAAGTGCAGAAAAAAAACAAAAATATTATTAAGTTACAAGCGAACAAAAAAAAAAAAAAAAAAAAAAAAATTCTATATCTCCTATGTAAATTGACAGATTTCTTTCAAATTTTCAGCAAGTTGAAATAATAGTAAATTAGGCTGTGTAACAAATTTTTATTAAAATATGATCATTTATTAGAAAGTTATAATGCCTGCCAAAATGCCTACTTTACAGAAACTGAGAAGAAACAGTAGAACTATCTGTGGTTTGTTTTTGTATATTCACCTCACTCCCTGAAATCAAATCTTTACACAATCAGATCATCAACTTTGGGTGGATAATATGTTTTGGTATGCAGAAAGAAATCATGGATAGATTTTCTTTTTTTTCCCTTTTTAACTAAAGACTTAAGTGCAAGATAAAGCAGATCAAAATAACAGGCATATTCAGTGTAAAAAGCATAGAAAAAAATTAAGTTTGTTATTTATAATTTGTTGAAATTCAGATAAGTTTTTGTTTACTTTTATATAAAAAAAAAAAAATCTCAAATATCTGCTTTAGTTTTGTTATTTTTAAGTAGTATCTTTTTTCAGTACTGTAAACATGTTTCTGATGTCAATAATTCGCGGGGAAAAGGCGTGTTAAATGTGGATAGATTTTTTTTTTTTACGTTTAAAAAAAATCTACTAAAAAAAATCTTCTTTTATATTATCGTTTTTTAGCATTAAAAATGCATTCTTGACATAAATCATGCATTTTTTTGTGAGGGGGAGGAGGGGTAAATTTTTTTTTTTTTTTTTTTTTTTTTTTAATAATAACCTAAATAAATAAACTGAGAATGATCTGAAATTTGGAATTGCCGAGGTCCAGAGGGCTCCGGATTTTGGATTTTGTACTGTATATTGTAAATAAATTACATAAAATTTTAATTCAATTTAACTAATTTCAACATTGTAACGTAATTAACCTTTCTGATTATTTTTTTTTTCTCTTAATGATAAGAAAAGTTGATTGCACAATAATGCTACCATAGTTCTTCAACCTTTACAGAAAACGATTGAATGAATGAAATATCATCATGGTAAAATAAAAATACAAAGTATGTACATTTATAAATTACATTAAATTCAAGATTCTGAATTATCAGGCAAATGAACTCCCATAGAAGAAAATAAATTAGAAGCAGGACCAGGAAGACCTTGCTGACTTGAATAAGACTCTAAAATATTTTTAAGTGCAGTTAAATCAATATCAACAGGACGAAAGTCATCTTCTTCATCATTGATGTCAGATTCTGAACCACTCTGAAAAGAATGTACAAAAATATAAATTAAACCTTGAAATGTTAGAAGAGCAATGTTTAAGAACTTTTAAGTTTCTTAGGTACTTTCTTTTTTTAAGAGCCTTGTCATAATCCAGTCTTAAGGAATTGAGATTTCTTGCCAAATATTATAAAATGAAATGAAACTGTAACCATTGTAAAGAATTTCTAATTTTACATGGCTTATTTAGGCTGTCAAATGTTATATATTTCACATTACATTATTCATGGCTTATTTATGTGTATATTAAATAAATTATTTCTCAACGTGTATATGAAATAATGTAAAAATTTAACAAATTGTTTATGTGCTTGTACACTGATAGTTATTATATGTTACAGATATAACAATTTGAGGAGGTTTTAAAATCTAAATAAAGATTATTCGAAAGTGCTTTTGAAAATTATGCTTTCTTACCCTTTCTTGTACTGCAGCCATATAAATAAGAAACTACCATTTTCTAGAACTCAAATATTTCAAAGGAGTACTAATTTAAATGCGACATAAAGTAGGTATTCATTAATGGATTTATATATTTTAATTATAAGTTGCTTTATTGAACACTGTCAAAATTTATACTTTTCATTGATTAAGATTAAATACAAAGATAGACAATATTAGTTGATATCTCAATCAATTAGTATATACACATGCAATGGTGGTCTGTATGGGCCTGGACTTGACACAAGGCCCGTACCCGGCCCAGCAAAATGAAGGCAAACTTTCAAATGGGCTGTTCTGGCAGAATTAGGACAATTTTTTTAACGGGCCAGCAGCTATGCAAAAAAAAAAAAAAAAAAAAAAAAAAAAAAAAAAAAAAAAAAAAAAAAATGAGCAGACCGATTGTCCCAATATAAAATTTAAATGAAGCCGATAAAATATGAACCATTTTCAATCAATGTAACTTTCGCGAGAATAAGTATAAATGTTATGCACAAGCCAATGATAGTTTGCAATGATAAGACAGTTGCATCGTGTCTGAAACTGGGGTTAATTTTTTTCAGCAGACTTGTGACAGGCCAAGATCAGGCTTACATTTTTTTTTCTACATAGTCAAGTCAGGCCAGAACTGGACTTAATTGTTCTCAGGATGTGTCGGGCAGGCAATATGTTTCGTAAAAATATCAATAGTGATAATGAACTTCTGTTAATGGAATCTTTTGAAATATACCTTACAGTGGTTCTCAAATTCCCTGCTCAACAATGCAAAACTTTCTGATTCACTTTTAACTATAAAGGCATAAAATTGACATGCCTGACTATTGCAGCAATTCGGAATTAAATAGCATTTTTCCTTTTTTGATAAAAATTACTTATCAAATTATAAGCGATTATTGTCACATGGTGGTAGGTTTTTCTCCTTTCCATGCTATCGAGCATAGAAATTCGATTAAAAATGCCTACTTTGACAGTATTTTTTCAAACATCTTTTGCCATTATCAAAAAAATGGAAATTCCCATTCGATTACATAGTTTCTGAATAAGAATACTTGTCAATTTTATGCATTTCCGAAAAAAAAAAAAAATGAATTCAGAAATGTGTCACAAAGTAGCATCTTTGGATTTCAGAACACCTTAATAAATTACAGAGAAATATTTTCAAAAATCTAATTTTTATTATATAGCTTCAAAAGTTATGATGTTTTAAACCCTCTTTTTTTCTTTTATTCTAAACTACATTAATTTTTTAATGAATCTTTATTTGAATGTTGAAAAGTGTAAAAGTCTTAAGTAATCACTAACGTTACTATTGTGCTGTCTTGCGAACACATAGTAATCTAAAATATACTGCAAAATTATCCCATCAATATGCATGCACTATTCTTTAAAAGAATCTTAATTCTAATTTAAGAAAACTGGGAGTTTTTTGTAGAAGTTGAGTTTTGCTGGGCGGGGCCGGGCCTAGGCCTGGAAATTCTAGCCCATGTAGATCTCTAACATGCATACATCAAATGAATATACATTCAAAATGTTTTCAAAAACATGAAAATAGATTTAATTTAACATTTGCAAAGAAATTATTTCAGATGCATTTACAGACCAGAGTTTACATTTCATTCAATAAAAATAATGAATCAATCGATAACTGTATTTTCATTTTGCATTGTACTTAATGCAATATAGTTAAAAAAACATCCATTTATCTAATTCTATAAAAACTCCATAGTTATAAAAATTACTATTCCAGAAATAATATTTGAAAGTGTAATAATTTATGCTGTGCATATTTTAAATACAGTCAAACCTCCAGCTGCACGTGAACACAAGTGACGAAATAGTGAGAAGCGTTCTTATTGGTTGATTTCTACAGATGCCGGCGCGGAAAACGGAAAAAGTTAAAACATGTTTAACTACAATTCCGCTGCATTTTCGCATTTGTATGCGGCAAATATGGGGTCAGTTTGCCATTCTGCTGTCCAATTCCGTCGTATTTTTCCGCATGTGGGTTCCCGGCTTTAGTATGGATTATTGAGAATATGAACTAATTTTTCATCCCTGCCCAAATACATATTCAAATAACGTTAATTCATTTGTTTAAGAAGAATCTGAATTTTGGCTTTTTGATTAAAACAAACAGATGCATATGTCACTGGAGAGGCAAGAAAAAAACGTGCACCAATAGAGAGAACTTTTCTCATATACTGGCGTGTCGCATAATGCTGTGTAGGAAGGGGGGGGGGGGGGGGGGACCGATATTACGCAGCTCCTTTTATGCCGATAAGTGGGAACACTGCGATCCCATTATGCACAGGGGAAAACATTCTCATTATGTACATTACTTGCCATTTGGACATTTAGCTCTTATGGAGTAACAGCATTTTGTGCTTCTGATTATTAAGTAACTCTTGCCTAAAACTGTCTGACAACAAGAAAAGAGCTACCTTTGGATAAAAAAGTGGCGATACTAAATGAAGTGGATGAGGAATTGAAGAAGTAGCCAGAGATATCCAAAACCTTCAAATACCTCATTATCTACAATTTAAATAAACCGGAGTAAAATGGAAGCAGCTTATAAAATGAACAAGTCTGAAACAAAAAGAAAGCGAATGAGAATTGCAAAAATGATTATTTGGAAACAGCTCTGATGATATGGATCAGAGAAGTTCGGAGTCTGAACATGACTTTAACAGGTGCAATTTTAAAAGAAAAGTAATAAGAATTACATTCACTTTTAGTTCTTATCACTGTACGAACATAACTCTTCAATATTTACTTTTCTAAAAATAACTTATCTTTACTTCAATACAAGTTCTTTATTTATTAATTGAAATGAAATTACTTACCTTACATTTCCAACAGCTTATGTTGTTCTATCAGTAAACTATATTCAGCTTTCACAAATCCTTAGTTACAGCACGTGTTTTGATTTTAATTACTGCCGACATACGATATCAAAATGTCATACATCTGACTGCTTATTATGAATGATAAATGACTAGTGTTTTCAGGTGTCAGAAGATGGTGTTGCGTATCCTGAGTGAATGTTCAGAGACATACATCACTGACTTTTTCTGGAAGCAGATCTTTTTTGCATAATGAAGTTGGTCTACATGTCTATATAGTATAAATTCCTTTAGAACAACCACTTCAATACCTAGATGTTTTTAATACCATATTTTCAGTTACTTTAAAATTGGAGATTAACATTTTAATTTTATGTTTTAGAATTCTTCGAAACATTGACGTTTCCCTTTTTGTAATTTTCAGTCAACATTGCTTCAGTACTGCTGCGGACAAAGTCATCTTGTGCACTTATGAAGTTGGGAAGTTTAGAAATCATTTCTGTCTTGTTAATCGCCTGGAGAAATGATCTTCATATGATTTAGTTCTTCATTTGTGTGAAACTTTGCATTGACAAAGTAAAGGCTATCGTTTTATTTCTATCGTTTAAGGTATGGTACTTTCCCTTTTTAACATTGTTTAAGGAGTAAAGTTAGAGTTGCATGAATCATATATTTTTCAAGGAGGTCATATCTATATACCATTTCAACTTAAAGGATTACTGGAAGCTCTAATTTCACCTGCCATATTGTGTTGCTTGAATGCATTTAATTCAATCTTTTTTATAAGAAGCTCGCTTTCGTTTAAAACATCAGAAGTTTAAAGTTGTTTACTTCAAGTTAAGATGCAGAAGTAATGTCATGCTACATAATGCTTTTGATCAAGCTCCAGAACATTATATATTTTTCTGAAGTTAAAAGTCAGTTTGTTTTCTGTCGAATATCTTTTATCTGTCATGAAGTTATCTATAGTACTGTTTGAAAATTTAAACGAGATGTTTTCTTTTATTTTCCTATTTCACAAGTTAAATTGATATATTTTTGTTTTACTTTTATTTAATGTATTTATTTAATTTGACTAGCATGTAAATCAATGCTAATAGTTTTTTAAATATTTTCATTTTCTTTGTGCCATCACTTATTTATTTTATAAAGTATATTCTATATTTCAGCAAAGTTATTTCAGAGATCAACTTTATGATTTCATTTAAAGGTTAGGAACGTTTAGCCAATATACTTCCAGTTTGCCCAAATTATTTAACTGTACTAACTCATTTTAATCATTACATAACAGTAATAGACATCAAAAAGGCTTGATTTTTTGCCAATGTGTTAGGGGTTGAGGATTTTTAGCAGATTGTCTGGATGGCTTCAAAGGTTCAGAATAGAAATGGAACCATTTGCCAGAAGGTTTCTGGAGAGGGAGCTAGTGTTAAATCTGATACAACAGATGCATTTTTAAAGGATAAACTGTCTAGCGTTTTGAAGGAATTCAAAGCATGTGACATCTACAATGCCAGTGAAAGAGGACTCTTTTGGAAATCATTTCCATATCGAACACTGCACATCAGAGGACAGAAAATGTTCTGATCAAAAATGAAACAAGGAAAGGTTAACTGTAATGGTAAGGTGCAACATAGATGGAACAGATAAACTACCTCTGCTTGTAATCAGAAAATCAAAAAACATGATGTTTTAAAAGTGTCAAAAGTTTTCTCGAGTCATATGATTACAATAAAATGGGTCTGGATCAAATGTGAAATTTTCAAAAGGTGGTTAAAAGAATTGGACAAAAAAAAAATGCAATATAAGAAAAGAAAAATATGCATGATGATTGATAACTGCTCTGCTCTGAGGAAGTAACTGAGAGCTGTAAAACTATTTCTTTTTTCCCCCAAAACACCATTAAAAAGTTGAAATCATGTGACCAAGGCGTTATCCACTAACAAAAGCCATGCTTTGTTTGAATCCGCAAAACATCATTTAATAAGATAAATATTTGAAAGTAACAATATTTTGTTATATTATTTTTGCATCTTTATTAAGCAAAAACGTTATTTTATGTTTTGGTGCATTTTAATTTTAAAAATGCAAATTTAGCCAAATAACTAAGAATTTGCTCGTAACTTTTTATTTATGATATAACGAATTTAACAATTAATTTTATTTGCTTACAATTCTTTTGCTGCCACATTACGGAAAAAAAAAAAAATCATAATATAATTCTTTTAAAATGTGTAAGTATTGTCTGCGTAAATGATTTCACATAGTAAGAATAAATTGTGTATTTCTATTCTTAACACTGAAAAATACTTTTATAATTGAATGTAAATAATTGAATTTTCATAAATTTTAATTCATTAAAAATATGCTATAATTTTCATAAAAAAGGGTATTTTAAAAATTTCATAAAAGAAACTGTGAAACTATTTAATTAATCATGATTCTATCCATAATTATTAACTCCATAATTTATTTTTTCTTCTGAAAATATAAGTGCTTCATTTTTTATTTGCAAAAATGCGTCCATAATGGAAAAACATGTATAATAAATTAATTAAAATAATAAATTTTTTTAAGTTATTCTGTAAAAAAAATTATAATAATATTGTGCAAATCTACAGATCATAATTTATTTCATGTTTAATTTCAAGTCAAAATACTGAATAGTTTTTTTGTGAAGTACACGACAAAATGTAATTGGTGTAGCCTAGCAGAGGATTCATTTTGCTCATCCTAATTATTTAAAAAGACTTTACCATAAAATCCCGATTGTAAGACCCTTTTTTTTCAAAAGCAAAGGAAGTTCAATTTGGGAGGGGGGCTTAAAATTGAGATTTTAAGAGAAAATCATTAAAAAACCCTTTTTTATCATTAATTTAGAAGTAAATGTGGCAAATACAGGGCTGAGAATCTCCCATGTTGCAGCAGATTTCCGATTTGTAAAAAAAAATATCTAAATTAACGCCACCTAAAATCCTCCCCCTCCCCCCCCCCCCAAAAAAAAAACCACTAAGCAAAATTTAAAAACTTATTTATTTTTTTTAAATTTACTTCTATATTTGTTATTTTATCGCAACAATATTTAATCAGACATCTAACCCTCCCTACACCCTCCCCCCCCCCAAAAAAAAACTGCTTTCCCCTTTGCCCCCACCTTTGGTTATCAAACATCCATAATCTAACTTATAAAACTGTTTAATTTTAAATTTATGTTCTTTGAATTTCTTTCCATCTCCCATATTATCCCCTTCTCCTAAAATCTCTCCTCTCCCCCTGTTCCTCATCATCAACATCAACCTTCACCTTTTTTTTTTTCTCTATTTAAACATAAAATATACATGTGATTCAGGGATGAGAACAGCCAAGCTGCAAAAAAGAAAATCTTTTGCTTTCCTCTACCCTTCCACATATTTAGAAATCACCTCCCCCCCCCCCCCCTCGTTCTTGGGAGGAAAGGATGGAGCAAAATTTTCTAAGGGATGAAGATTTTAGATGTTCTGTTGTTTAGAAGTCATTATAATGGACAATGAAATTTTAACATCAGAAATATTAAGTGACTTTGATATAACAACATATTCATTAAAGAAAGAAAGTATAAAGAAAGTGAAGTTTCTAATGAAGATGAAGGAATAAGCCTGCTTTCTTTGACAGTAACCACTGCTGCTTTAGAAGTTGTTGGCCTATCACATAAAATATATATATATATATATTAATATTATTTTAAATAGACAAAATATGTGTAATCAAGAGTTATATGTATATTCCAGAGTGCAATAAAGATCTGTTTAATCTGTGTAATTAAGCATAAAAGTTATCAAAGTAACCAAGAATTGTAGTACTGTTAATAAATTTTATTGCTCTTTTTCTTAGATTTTTATTTTTTTCTTATTTTGGATATCATGAATTATGGTTAATATGAATTTATTTTATGGTCCCGTGAAATTAAGACTTAATGAGATTTGACTGTGTCACTAATATTTTAGTAATAGTTCTCACTCTAATAACAACTATAATTGTATAAGGACTTAAATCATAATGAAATAAATAAAGCTACAGAATTTGCATTTCACTTGAAATTTATTGCTTGATTTACTAATCATGAAAGTATGAATCAGTCAACAAAAAAATGTGACTCAATTGGGAAAAATCATAAAGCAGTTTTTAAAAATAATAATAACAAAAATATGTTTGTTTATTGGAAAATTGATGCATTGCACACATATTAATAGGTGCTATAATTGGAGACTTTAAATAGAAACTACCATAAAATATAATGAAAAATGATACATTACTTTATTTTGCCAATGCCTCATTCCTCAAAATCTTAAGGCTTTTAGATATACAAAACTGACAACAGTTTTGTCACACATATGGAAAGGCACTGATACTGACTTTCTTTTTCTAATAAGTCATTGAAGATAGGGTTAATTTTAGAAAAGATGAAAATTGGATCAAAGTCAATTCTTTATAAATACAGATTGCAGCACAATTTTTTGATGACTTCTCTTCTAACTCAATAATTAAAACAACCTACCACATCTCAACTGCTTTTATTGTTGTTAAAAGGAATAGTGCTTGAAAGAGCAAGATATTTTCAAAAGAGTATTTTAGTACTTTTTTTCTTTTAAATCCAGAGAGGAATGGAAAGAGAGAGGAAATATGCCAATTTCTAAGTCAATTGTTGGCATGCTATTGTAAAACCACGTTGCAGAAATTTTCTGGGATCTATACATAAAATGTGAGTAAACACAAACCCTGAAAACAAAACATAGCTTCTAATTTTTATTTTTTTATCACTGACTAATTATAATGATGAATTCAATTTATACAATACATAACATTTTCTTACAGGATAAGTTAGAGCCAGAAAAATTAACTCTTACAAGTTACATAAGAATTAAATACTAAATGTTGTTAATTACTATAAAAATCTCATAAATAAGCACAAGAAAGATTTACCTCTTCCACTTTAGCTCTAGGTGGTAATCTTTCAAAACTTTGGCCAACATCTGTTTTTGCAAGTTCTTGATCCATTTGATTCATGTATGATTCCATATCCATTAATACATCTTTACTTTCCTTTAGAACATTTTTATTTCTTGCTATATATTAAAAAAAAAAATGATTTCATATTTATCAAATAATATTTATAAATGTGTTTGTATGGCATGATGATAGTTAATTTGTTGAAAAAACATTTTATAAATTTTTGCTTATTCAATGTCAGGTAGGAGCTGAAAGAATAAGGATTATTAAAAATTCCAAATAATTAAAAAAAGAAACATTGAAAAAAAGGGCTCCCTTTAAAACTACAGATTTTAGGAAAATCAATTTGATAGCTCTCTTCATCATTTAAAAGTGTCTATGGGTAAATATCACAAAACGTGAGATTTTGAAAACAAAAATTTTGAAAATTTAAATCGTTTCAAAGCTTCTGATTTTTTTTTTTTTAATGTTGGTTGAACAGCTGAATAAAGGAATTTATATGCAAAATTGTTAAAGTTTGAAGAGCTTAAGTTCATTTTTATGTAATTATAATTACGTGCCATTTTCTTGGCATATGTATGCCACGATAATGCTAATTTCATTCTAAAACATTTTTCACATCCTTGTTTTTTTTTATTTTTAGATCTAATATTTTAATTTTGTTTAAAGGAACATGTTTCCTGTACAGTACCTCAAATTCAGTGTAATGTTGAGTTTTATTTATAATTTAGAGAAGCCAGGAAAATGACATAATAAAAGTCTACTCAATTTTTACAAAGCATTTAAACACATTATTTTCAAAGAAATATCTAAAAGATCTTGCTCGTAGCAATGATTTTACTACTTCTGAGTTGAACTATGTCAAGAACAAGAAGAATTACTCTGCAACACTATCTTTATACCTCATAAAGAACTAAAATAAGCAGGCCAGGACAATGACATTCATTTTCAGTGACAATCATATTTTAATTATGGAAAATTATTTGTAAAATACAGAATTTGTTACCTTCCACATATATGTGTTATATTAGGTATAATTAGAAATTAAAAAAACTAGAAAAAGATATTTGTACATGATAGCAGAAAGCCTTTTACTTTGCACACATCACAATGTGACATGCCAGGGAAATGACAATCTGAAATTTTGAGTCTTTTAATTGCTTTATTTTTGTGTTTTTATGAATATAATATCTCTTGAAAATACTTTAAGAATATTTTTTATTAGAATGTAAAAAAGAAAATTGCATTATATAACATTAAATAGAAATTTTACTCTGTGGACTGCAATTTCCGTGTTTTCTGATATTAAACCCTATGTTCTTGCCAAAAGTAGAAATGCAGGCTATAATAATGTATAGGTGATTGCCTTGTGGTAAGCAAAGATGCCTGATGAAAAGAGCAGTAAAATTGTAGCTTTTGAAACTAGCTATTTTGTCTCTAGTTCTTAGCATTACTCTGTAATGAGGGGAGGGGGGATAACTCGATTTATTCTTACACTGAATAATATTTTAATAATTAAAAATCTTACGATACTCATCAGCGTACATATAAATAAAAACTATATTAAAAACACATTACAAATTATTCCCAACGTTTCGTGCTCTTTCTAACGAGCCATCATCAGGGGAAAGAGTCCTTGACCTCCTCGAAGTGAAGTTTCAAACAGCACAGTCACTTTCACGACATCACAACTGAAAATATTTCGGTAACTGATCATTAAAACCAAAATCAGTACTGCATTGGATATGGCGCCATCTGTTGGTAGGCTAACACACTACAATAAGAAACTAGGAAAACTCGAAATAAACATTACGAATGTACTTCTTTTAAAATATTCAACCAAACATTAGAAATCTGAAATGAAATATTGTCATTGCATATTCCGTTTTTTCTCAGACTTATTTCTATGGATTCACGTATAAGGGCTTTGAGTGGGTTGGAATATTTAGAGATAATTTTTACATTGTCAAAATGAACTGCCTTGACACTGCCTTTAAATGCTAATCTAGATAAAGCTGTAGATTGTCTATTGAATTTTAAATCTCTTTTATGTTCTTTAATTCTTTCAAACGGGCACCGTTTTGTCATTCCAATATTTGAAGTTAATAGACCAGTATTGAGTTGAATAGGGATTTCATAAACACCAGGATGGAATAAAATTGGTAGAGGATCTTACTTTCTGGTGAAAACTGTAAACAGATTTTTTGAGGGGTAAGCAACAAGAAGAATTCTGAATCTATTGAAAATTCTCTTTAATCTTTCAAACATTGCTGGAATATAAGAAATTTTTCTATAAGTAGGACGAGTTAACTGAGCGCTTTGGGGATAACTATTGAACTTCTCGATTAATTTATGGATAACCTGTGGGTTATATCCATGATCTATTCCAATCTTGACAATATGGTTCAGTTCATCTTCCAAAAATTCATCCGAACAAACAATATGTGCCCTCTTAATAAAAGAATTAAATGCAGACATTTTATAACCCCATGGGGTTGAAGCAGTAACAGGAATAATGCAATCTATTTTCATTGATTTTCTGAAAACTTTTCTTTTAAGTGTATTACCAGATTTTATAACTAAGACATCTAAAAATGGGAGGGTGTTATTGACTTCATTTTCTATGGTTAATTTAATATTGTCGTCGAGATGATTCAAATCCTCAAAAAATTCCACTAAAGCTGGCTTTTCCTCTTCCTAAACTACAAAAACATAGTCCACATATCTTAACCATAATTTGGGTATACGTTTGAAAGTGTTGAAAATAAAATCTTCCAAGGGTCTAAGCTTAAATTCAGCAAAAATACTTGAAACAGGTGACCCCATCGATGCACCCTTATCTTGCTTATAATAATTACCGTTAAAATAATATAATAAATATAAGGAATAATATTTTATTCCTTAAATTCAGAAGAAATTATAAAGCTTAAACAGATAGCTAATGTAATTTATTAGGTGAAAAAATTATATGCATTATCATTACTTTGTAATAAATCTTAATTTTAGGAAAAACCAATGAGCAACAAAATTCATTTTAACCTTACTTGTGTGTCATAACATTTTTTTTTTCAATACAGATGCAGCATCAGAAGCAAGTTGTTTTTAACGAAACAAAATTAATTAAAACTTTCTTAAAAAAAATTGTAAACATACTGATATTTATTATTAAGAAAAGGTGGAATTTATAATAAATCTTAAAAGTTTTGTTAATGTTAATCCTAAATTTATTGTCTGCATTGTTACATTTTCTTTTATATTATTAATTAAAAAAAAAAAAAAAAACTAATTATAAAAAAGTGGGGTTTTTTTTCTTTTTAAGGAAATTTGAGAAATACACAACAAATATTTAGTGATTGAATGATTGTAATTCAGACCTGCAGATTTATTTAATAATGCAACATTATTATTTTAATTAAAATTAGAGATCTACATCACTACAGACCTGAAAAAGTGATACCAAGAAAGAATGTTATCCATACTTAAATTTTCTTCTTCTTACTTTAAATATCATTACAAGTAAAAATTAATTCTACTCAGTGACAGATAATATGAATTAGCAGATATTCTAGTATCTGAAATCAGATTTTTTACTTTCTTCTATCTTCAATAGAAGAAAGTATTGTAATCAAAATTTTCTTTTCAACTTCTGATTTTTGACAGATTTACACGTTTTAGGGGTCAGAGATCCCAAAAAAACATGTTTATTGAAAATGTCTGTCCATGTGTCTGTCGCCATTGTACTATCAAAAAGTGTATGAAGTTATGCATTGAATTGAACCATTTTTTTAAAAAGTTTTTGGCTATTGCAAGCAGATCCTCCCTTAATTTGGAAAAATCAGCTGGAAGGGGGCACTGTAATAGCGATTTTGAATATTGTACTATTGAAAAGTGTATGAAGTTATGCATAGAATTGAACCAAATTTTTTGTGTATATTTTTGGTCATGGCAAGAAGGTCCTTTCTGAATTTGGAAAAATTCTACCAGAAGGGGGCACTGTAATAGCGATTTTTGTGTAATCTTCTTAATTTATCATAGTTCTATCGTACACCAGTGGCTCATGAATTGACGGGAACTTTTCAACTTGATATGCCAACTATTCGTGATTTTAATAAATATCATGATCAAGATTAACTCGTTTTTACTCTGACTAATTGACTGAAGCAGAAATTTAAGATGACAGTCAAAGTTGATATAGTATTGAACTAATAAAAATGAAATATTGACATCTGTAACAACATTTTGAAATATTAAAATATATGAGATAAAAGAAAGTTTTGGAATTAGCACATCCAACTAGTTTTTTACTGTTTATAATTCAAAGGAAAATTTTTAATAAAACTTTTGCTTTTCAATGTAATCTTTCTGATAAAGTCTTCATACACAACACTATTTAAATTCGCGCAAATGTGAATGTAATTTTTATATTTAAGTGATATATTTTTCTTAAATATGGAACATGTATAGTATTTTAAAAGTTTTTAAAATGCAAAAGTTGCCAGCTTTACATGGCATAATACACCATTAAAAATACTCAGAAAAAGTGAAAAATATCAGTTTTCAGATTTCACCCTCCTAAGTATAAAAATAATTCTTTTTTTATGCAGTATAAATTGTCCACCTTTACATGATAATCTTAAAATTAATACGACAAAATAACATATGAATTTCAGAATGCTATACATATATATAAATATATTATATATAGAGAGAGAGATAGAGATAGATATAGACCCCAAAGCAGAATATGCTTAAATGTGTGACGTACGTCGCAGAACAATGAGATGTGCTGCAGAACATTTCAAGACAAATGTTACTTTAAAAAAAAAAAAAAAAGAAGTGCATATTGATGTGAAAGCAAAAAGAATGTCGTGCGACAATCAATCTTTCTCCCTCCCTCCTATTTCACCTACTTTCTGAATAACTAGCGATTTCTTTCCGAACAGGAGTTGTCTCCCGCGAATGTGCAAAGAACGAAGCTGGGAAAGTTTTTCACTAAAGCTTAAAAGCTGGGAATCGCGAAAAAACGTGAATTTCGCCCAAGTACTATGTAAAAAACGCGAATTACGTCAAAATATCGTGGATAAAACGAAAATTTCGTGAAAAGCTCGCGGATAAACGCAATTTCCGACAAAGAATCACAAAATTCTTCAAGGTATCGCGGAAAAACACAAATTTCGTGAAAAGATCGCAGATAAAACGAAAATTTCGTGAAAAGCTCGCGGATAAACGCAATTTCCGACAAAGAATCGCAAAAAAGAATCACAAAATTCTTCAAATATCGCGGAAAACACAAATTTCGCAAAACGATTGCGGAAAAACGCAATTTTCGACAAAGAATCGGGAAAAAGAATCACAAAATTCTTCAAAGTATCGCGGAAAAACGCAAATTTCGTGAAAAGATCGCGGATAAAACGCAACTTTCTTGACAAAATCCCGGAAAAAACCAAATTTCGCCAAAAGATGGCGGAAAAACACAAATTTCGAGAGAAAATCGCAGAAAAAACGCAAATTTCAACAAAGAATCGCGAAAGAAAATCACAAAATTCTTCAAATTATCGCGGAAAAATGAAAATTTCGTGAAAAGATTGCGGAAAAACGCAAAATTCGAGAAAAGATCGCGGATAAAACGCGAATTTCGTGAAAAGATCGCGGATAAAACGCATAATTCGTGAAAAAATCGCAAAATTCATGAAAAGATCGCGGAAAAAGCGCAACTTTTGTAACAAAATCGCGGAAAAAACACAAATTTCGAAAAAAGATCGCGGAAAAAACACAAATTTCGAGAAAAGATCGTGGAAAAAATGCAACTTTCGTCAAAAGATCGCTGAAAAAAAAGCAAATTTCTTTAAAAGATCGCGGAAAAAACGCAAATTTCGTCGAAAGATCGCGGAAAAAACACAAATTTCGAGAAAAGATCGCATAAAAAAATGCAACTTTCGTCAAAAGATAGCGGAAAAAACGCAAATTTCTTCAAAAGATCGCGGAAGAAACACAAATTTCGAAAAAAGATCGCGGAAGAAACACAAATTTTGAAAAAAAATCGCGGAAAAAAACACGAATTTCGTGAAAAGACTGCGGAGAAAACGCAACTATTTTGTCAAAAGATCGTGAAAAAACGCAGATTTTGCAAAAGGTCACGAAAAAACGTGAAGTTCGTCAAAAGATCGCGACAAAAATGCGAAATTCATTCAATGGTCGCAGAAAAATGCATATTAGTTAGTGCCGAGGGGGTGGGGGTCGTTCTCCTCTGCTGTAACCTTTCTGAAAATTTCCTGTGAATTTATTTCATTGCAATTAATAGTAAAAATAAAATTTTTCAGTTGAGTGCAATCATATCGAATGGTAAGTAATATACATTAGTAAATTACAATGTTGATAGTTAGAAAAAAGACAATTTTGCATGCAGCGTACATAACTTTGTTACTGGCCAGTGGTTAAAATAAAAACTGGCCAGTGAAAAAAATCTGTGTACTGGCCAGTGGCCAGTGATGTTAATTTTGACCTATACTGGTTAAAAATATTCTTGTATCCTGGGATCCTATGCACAGGCTAGAGTTGGTTCAGGTACATTCAGATAGTAAAATTGTGAAAGATTCCTTAGCACTTATCAATACTTGCATGAAAGAATTCATGTGGGGAAAATCATTTGAAAGTCTAAATGAATGTGCAAATGAACTGCAAATGTTTCTCTACAAGCCTAAAAATTTTAAAACTTTGAAATTTGTTTTACATGCTTTTAATGTTTTTCAAACATTCCTAAATGACTTCAATGCATTAGTCGCAGCCTCTGAATAAACAGAAAATGCAAGTCTGAGGGAGAAACTTTTATCAAAAAGAAATATCTTCAGTATAATAGTTATTGCTGATATAATGCTACCTTGTTAAAATGTATTCAGGTAACAGATCTTCGTCCTTGGGAGTATACAGATTTAATTACAAATCTAAACTGTTATTTGCTAAACATCAAATCCCATCTGACAAGCCTTCATAATTGTGAGAATGTGCAACAATTTATTGATATTGTCAGATCATTGCCAAAATATTTTTTCAAAAATACAATACTTTCATGGCACATGTTTTCAGAAGAAAGTACTTTCCAAGGAGTACCTCTGCCAGACCTTCCAATAAGTAGCAAAATGTTAAGGTCCACTACTGATAATTCTAGTATATCGTATTTTATCAGTGACATCAAAGATATACTGCAATATATTGATACATTCCTGCATGAATACAGTGTCTATTTTGGACAAAGCACAGAACTTGATGAGATTATCAAAGCAACAAAATATTTATTCAATTTTGAATATATGATTTTTCCACGTTCAGATGTGACAAACACAGGATCTTTCCAAATTTTTAGAAATTCTGAATGTACTCCCTTGTGTTCCTCCCTCCAAAGGGGAAGGGAAGGAGCTGTATTTTGAATATACTGTATTTCTTGATTGGGTTTATGAAACTGTCAAAGAGTGCCAGGAGAGTGAAACATATTTTTAAAATAAGACCATGTTAAAAAATGCTGTGAATACTTTAAAATCAGAGATCCCGAAATTAACCAGTTTTCTAACTAAAATTTTGTCTATTTCAGTATCTGAAGCTATATGCGAATCATGGGGGTCTACAATCGATAAAAATTTTTCTAAAAGGCCCAATACAGCTGATGGGAACGAAACAACCATTGGTACAACAAACAAACGTATGTTTATTTATACAAATAGACCTCCATCTGGACATAAATCTGTTAGGAAACTTTTAAAAGCTGGCCTTATAACTATGTATGGGCCAAATTTCCAAAGACATTTTCTTCATAAAAGTAATATATCTAAATATCTCACTTCCAAAGTCAGTAACTTCTGTGTCAATGCCATGGATAGAAATAAATCTTGCCTCCAGAATATGTTTCTTTTGTTTGACAGTGTTTTTTGAAACACATCTTTAACATTTTTATAAAAGATGAAATTACATCCTTACATATGTATATAAACATTCCCCCCCCCCCCCCCCATTTTTTTCACCCATTGCGCTTGCAGAACATTTTTGATCATCTGAAATTCCGTTGCAGAACATTGCAAAGTATTCTGCTTTGGGGGATATAGATTGCCACAGAAATCACTAATTGCATTTATCTACAAAACTGACACAAAATATTAAAAGAGAAAAAGAAAACGATAATTCAAAAAAAAATGTTATTGCAATACTAATGTCACAAAAATATTTTATAGCCATTTATTAGAGTACATTTGTTTAAATCAAATTGAGCAGAACAAAATATCAAAAATAAATGTTAAAAAATACATTAAAGTGTACACTTCCTAAAAAACACAACATGTACACGCACGATAAAAAGACTATTTATATACAGTAGAGCACCAATTATCCGGACTGGTCAGGACCGAGGCTAATCCAGTTAATGAAAAATCCAGATAATTGGACAAATTAAATAACGGCTATGGCAGTCTTTTTAGGTAACTTCCCTTTACACCTTTTCCAGGCTTAGGACCGACAATTGTAATAGTGCACATTTTAGCGTATTACAAATGGCATGTTTAGAAGTTATTTTTTTTAAACTTTTTTAAAATTTTATTTTCTACAAATTTGGTATAAAGTTATACATAGATGTACACATAGAAATTATTACATGTATGTATAAATACACTGTACAATACATACAATAAAAAAAATTCATTGTGATAGGGAAAAGAAATTCTTGATAGTCTTCTGCTAGAGAAGAGGTATTTTCATGGAATAAAAAAAATAATATGTATGACACTGTCGCACGTAAGAAGTGAAACTTCTTAGGTTCTAGAAATAGTTGATTTTATGCATCGCTCTATTTGCATTTGTTGGTGATTTATTATTTCAGGATTAGAAAATAGTTATTTAACGGTTAACTTTTGTGATATTCAGCCGAATTTACAATACTTTGCCTAAAGAAGTTTCACGTCAAAAATTTTCAAGAAGATAGAAAAAAAAGTATGTTCTTTGATCGACCCGGTTAATCGCCATCCGGATAATCGGCGCTCTACTGTATATGAATTCTTTACCACATTTTTCTTCACCCAAAACAACTTCTTCACCATCATTGTCATCATCTGAATAACCACTCATAGTAGAACTAGAACCATCATCATCGGATTCAGGAATACGAAAATCTAAAAAGAGGAAATGCTACTTTATATCCTAAATAAGGAGTATGTTAAAAAAGGCAGAAGAAGAAATGGAAATCATCTTTACATATTTTTAAAATAATTACTCGTTTATTATGAATTCAGAATTTCAGATGATTAATAGGTGATTTTAATTCTCCAATAACAATTTCTGTGTATTTGAACTGTTGCAGCTTTGTTCCACCATTTGAGTGGATTTGAAATAAATCCACAAATAAAATGTTTCTAATATCATTTGAAATTGCATCACATGGGAACAAATATTTGCTTATTTGTGATAACAAACAATCTAATGGGTGAATTCATTTTTCCATTATCATCCTTGTCGCAAATAAATATTGGTTATATTAGGACCCAGCGCTGAATTCATCAGAAATACTTCCAATGAAATACCAATATTAGTTAATTATTGGTTTTACATTTGAAAATTTACAATGAAATGCCACTATTATAGAAATATTGGCATTACATAGAAAATATTTACAAAGAAACACCAATATTGCAAATATTGGCAATAAAATGAGCAAATATTTCTTGCTAACGCTAAAACATTACCAAAATTCAAAGCTGGTACAATTTTTATGTTAATATTCTCAATAATATTGACCATGGTTATGGCCCAAAATTGTGTTGCTAGTAGGGAAGAATCATACAGAAAAAATGCACAGTAAATATAGCTTTTTACCAAAAGAGAAAATTAAGATAACTAAACTAATTTTGTGTCATAAAATTTGTTGGATAAAATTATAAACATACCGAGAATATTAGTCACAGCATCTGCAAAGGCATCCGGATCGAAATTAATTTTTTGTTTTTTGCTCTTTTTGTTGAATTCAGGAATTTCAGCTCCTTCAATGTCAGATTTGTGATTCATGAATGATTTTAATTCACCAGTAATATTTCTTGAAACATCACTTGAATTACTGCAATTTTGCTGAGCCATTTTATCCAACAGCTGATCCAACTTTTCAGGGGTCATTGCCATCCAACTGTCATCTAAGTAATTAAATAAATAAAGGTGAACATGCAAGTACTGGACACATCCATTTAAAAATTTAAATATATCAAATTATGAAAATATTAATCTTGATATTATGAAACTAAGATTTTATATATACAGTATGGAACCATTTATCCGGAAACCAGTTAACCAGAAAACCAGTTATCCGGAATGATATTTCTGATAGACTGATTTCAGAATCTTTGCAGAAGAAGGTGTAATACATTGCCAGTTTGACATAGGCTTTGCTTGAAACAATTGTATAATTTGATGACAACATCTAGTATTTTTCGTCATCACATTTAGTTGTATTTTTAGATGTTTTAATTTTTATGCAAAGGAAACAGAAGAATTTTTGTTCCTAAGGGATTCCCATAAATTGCCTTCTTTTAAACTCTGGCTAATTTTTTATCATTCTTGCATTGATTTTTAATCCAACTAATCTAATAATTTAAAATGAGAAATAATGCCACAACCACACATATTCCATAAAATTTATCAAATGGATGCTGCTTTAATACACAACCAGTTAACCGGAAAAACCAGTTATCCAGAATACATCTGACCCCAAGCATTCTGGATAAATGGTTCTATACTGTATATTATTCATAAAATCATAAATAATATATAACTAGTATGTTGTGGCCATCACAAAGCTTTTTTCTACATAAATCAAATCGTCAGCTACCAAAATTAAATGACAATCTATTCATTCTTGAGATATAGCTATCATGGAAATCGTGAAAAACAGATAATAGCAGCGACAACTGTTGGGCAGTATACACCCAAACCTAATATGGATCTATTTACGTTAAGGTACAGAATATGATGTTTGATGAAATTTTGTTCATGACTTCTTGAAATATAAGTTTCACGGAAATCATAAAAAATGCAACATCACCTGTTGGACAATTTACACCAAACCTAATCAGCACCAATTTATGCTGAGGAGCCGAGGTCTAACTGAATCTGAAGTTTGATTAAATTCTGTGCATTAATTCTTGAGATAGAGATCCCAGAAAATTTGTGTCACATACAGACCAGATACACATAGAGTCACGGACACACATTCTCTAAATACAATCAAATCGTGTTCAGGACGTTCTAAAATGTATAAATCTGTTAAAGACTGGAAATTTTTCATGAATCTAGTTCTTTCTTCTTGTAAAGATAAAAGAAAGTACAAATATAAATATATTATTCATAAATGCCCTTATTACCTATATATTGTATATTGTAATTTGTACTTAAATACTTAGTTTAAGCCAAATTATTTTAAAATATGAATATGTTTTTGATTAGCTTTAGTGAATTTCTATTAGAATTTTCTTAAATTAATATTTTCTATATATTTATAGTTAATGTACTAAGAATCTATTAATTTCAACTGCAGTCCAATAAAAAAGATGTTTCAGAAAGGAAAACTTTGATGAAGGTAGAGATGTAAAATTTCTGAAAAATTTTGAAGTGGCTTTTTGCAGAAAAAAGGTTTTTTTTTTCTGGAAAAATTGATTTCTCACAAATGTTTTCCGAAAATAAGTTATATCTATATTATAAAGGACAAACATATCTGTGCGTAACACATAAGTCATTCTGTGAATGGCAACACTTTGAAATTTGAAATGAAATTTCGGTTTTGCAATTGTCGCTACTGCAAATTTTTAAACTTCTGAATATCCCACATTTTTCATTTTTATACCATCGTATACAGAAAAAAATGTTCTTTTAAATGCAATTTGTTTGAAAGCTGTATCTCAATTTATTTTTGAGATATTAATTTTTTTTGTAATTTTTAATATCATTTTTCTTATTGTGGCAACAAAAGTACTCCATTTCTATTGAAAGTCATTGAAAATAAATGGAAAATAGTCGAAAATAGGAGATACTGTATCTTTTTGTTGCCATTTTCTCATAAAACCTGAAAAAAAAGTTGAAATTAAAATATGGGCTATGTCAAGAATATTGTCTATTATTCAGTGATAATGACGTCATATGCATACTTTTCTATAGACGATGTTTAAGACTGGATTGTAAAAGTGGATTGCTTTAACGGATGCAAATGACGTCATTTTATAAAAAAGCGTGTATTTTAATTCTTAAACCTGAATTATGTTTTGTAGAAGTGTGTCATTTTCATAGCCCAGCTGCTTTGAAATTCTTCACAGGTGAAAATGCTTCACTTTTGAAAATAATGTAATCGAAATCACACACTGATAAAACGCAATGTTTTGCAAAAATTTAGAGTGTATTTATAGAAGAGAGGTGACATGCAAATAATAGCGATTTATATTACAGAAATTGGTGATTCTCGCCTGGATGGATTTGCTTCGCCGAGTTAGAAAAGCAAACAAATAATTCGTGGTCGTTGCCCATTGACAGCGATCCCAGACTTTTAGATGAACGGATGACTCAAGCCTTTCGGACCTATCACAATCTAAATGAGGATCATGTCTTCGAAATTGCACTTTGGTAGCAAATTTGATGATTGGTTGTGTCATGGAGACGTCAGATGTGTAGTAGTCACCATCTATATTATAAAGGACAAACATATCTGCGCGTAACGCATACGTCATTTTGCGAATGGCAACACTTTGAAATTTGAAATAAAATTTTGGTTTTGCAATTTTTGCTACTGCAAATTTTTAAACTTCTAAACATCGCACATTTTAAATTTTTACACCGTCATATAAGGAAAAAAATGCTCTTTTAAATGCAATTTGTTTAAAAGCTGTATCTCAGTTTATTTTTGAGATATTAATTTTTTTATAGTTTTTAATACCAGTTTTCTAATTGTGGCAACTGAAGTAAACCATTTCTATTAAAAGTAGAGGAAAAATCGTAGATTACTGTATCTTTTTCTTGCCATTTTCTCATAAAAACTGAAAAAATAATTGAAATTAAAATACAAAATATGTCAAGACTCAAGAATATCATATGTTATAAAACCCAGTGAATTTTAGTTTTATATCATTTTTATTTATCAATTAAATGATTTTTATTTTATTGAAACTTACTTTACAAAAGATACAACACTTACTCTTTACAAAAATGCATTTTTAAGGATATTTGTGTGACTTATTGTCTTCGCATTTTTAAAAATTCATATCAAAAAGCTGAAAGAATGCAATTTTATTAATACATGTGTAACATTTTCAGAATTTTGAAAAAATATAAATGAATGATTTATGATAATACATGGAGCTATTGTAAACAAACAAATGAAGGCATATGAATCATTAGATACCCGATTTGTTTTGCCGAGCTTCTTGAATGACGACATTGCTTTTTGCTTCGTTTGTGTATAATTTCGCGATAATGAAGTCATATGCATACTTTTTTACAGATGTTGTTTACGACTGGATCGTAAAAGTGGAATGATTTAGCTGATGAAAATTACTTCCTTTTATAAAAAAAAAAGTGTGTGTTTTAATTTTTAAACTGAAATATGTTTTATAGAAGTGTGCCATTGCACCCCAGATGCTTTGAAATTCTTCAAGGTGAAAATGCTTCACTTTTGAAAATATCGTAATCGAAATTACACACTGATAAAACGCAATGTTTTACAAAAATATAGAGTGTCTTTCAGGGTTGCAAAAAAGCCGGCTAAAATTTAAAAAAGCCAGGCCTGTGGCTTTTATTGGTTTTAACTGGCTTTTTTTGGCCAAAATTGGCCTTTTTTGGCCATAATTGACTTTTATACAATGAAGCACTGTAATTATAAACTACACATTTTAAAGTGTTTTTAATTAGTTTTAATGACATTTAATTGATTTTGAGTTTCATAAGTAACTGAATTTCTCAATAATGAGGACATTAATACTAGAATAAAGCTTAGATAATTTTGCTAGTAAATTGTAGTCAGAATTGCAAATATGTCAGCTAAATTCAGTGGTGTAGTCCTGGAAAAAAAAGTGGGGGGGATGCTCATAGTTTCAAATATTAGGTTCTCTATCACCCATAAGGCAAACGATTTTGAATCCTGCTTTTCATTTTTCAATTGCAAAGAAAAGTAATTGAAAAATTAAATTTAAAAATTAAAAATATAAATTTAATTGAAATTAATGTAATGAAAGTTTGTTTATCTGTATGGTGTTAAACGGCTTGCTGTAGAATTTAAAAAATCTAAAACCTTATTTCATGCCTGAAATTTTTTGGAATTGAATTTACAATTCAGTAACACTAATTCAAGCAATGAAATTTTTTATTTGAATATTTTTTTTTTTTTTTTGAAATAGTTATCAGATAAATGTTTTCCACTGAGAACATTGAAAATTATTAGATTTTTACTTTATGGTCACGTATAGTGTAAGGAATGTATTGCATAATCATGGCAAGAAAAAATAAGACTATGAAATTTTGGTAAATCTTTACTTTTTGAAGTCCCCTGAATTCGTTTTGCCCATTTTTAAAACAATTCTCTATGCATGTGCGTATGTTGCTATTTCCTTTCAGTATCCGCTTATTACCATGAATCAATATATATGTGTTTGAACATGATAGTGTTCAACTAGTGTTTTTGTCTGAGACCAACGTTTGCAAATGTCATTAGGATAGATACAAATATCATTTGCATACGACTCAGCTAATTAATATTTTTTTCAGCATAATATGTAAAAGAATTCCATAAAATGCATAATACACAGCTCCCAAATGATCTACCCCCTGCCGCTAAAGTCTCTTTTTTAGAAAAAGGTCTACTTTGATGCTTTTTGATCCATTTAGCATCCTTTAAGTGACAGGGAAAAAATTTACTAATGTGGAAAAATCGCCGCAAAAAACTGAAAAATTGTATAAAGAAGTAGCAAAAAATTCAAAAATCGCTGTACGAATTTGCAATCAATTTTATTGGAAAGGGGACAAAATATATTAAAATGGACTAAAAAAATTGGAACAGAATTCCTTTTACAAATGTCTAAAAATTGTTGCAAAACACGACAAAACTCTAAGAATTGTATAAAAAATGGAAAAATCAAAAAGTCGCTGTCAGAACTCCGAATAAACTTTATTGAAAAGAGGAAAGCATTTACTATAACGGACTAAAAAATTAAACCGGATTCCTTTTACTAATGTGGAAAAATCACCGGAAAACGCATAAAAATAGCAAGAAAATTTTGACGACAAAATTTACTACAGCAGGCTACCGTTGCAACATTGTAACCGGAATACTTTAAAAAATGCCAAAAAATCGCCGTGGAATAAAAAAATAAAAACTTTAAAAATCTGTAAAAATTCAAATCGCAGGACGCAATTGCGAAATCACAAAATTTATTACATTAGGACTAAAAGTTTGAAATCGAATTCCTTTTACGAATGTCAAAATATTGAAAATAAACATGAATAAAAGCTGCAATTCGCATAAAATATTCGCAAAATAATTACGAAAATCGCCGTACAAATTCTGGATAAACTTTACTGAAAAAGATTAAAAGACAAAATTTACTACATTGAGGTAAAAATTTGAAACCACGTTCTTTTTATTAATGTGAAAAAAATCACCGTGAAACGTAAAAAAAAAAAGCGGTTGCTTCAGCACACAGACAATCTTCTATCTTTGTTATTGTAGATTTGGTTTTGTTTTCGATTTTGATGTAGATGTATATCTTACCGATTAAAGGAAATCTTAATTAAAATTTCTGCTTATTTTTATACTGCTTAAATATATTTCATCGGAAGAAAGTAATGGAATCTTTTTGGTGGAATTACATGTTTTAGGATGTTTAGAAATCTCTCTCTCCCTCTCTGTATGGGATACAATTTTTGTAGCCACTCCCACTGTATTCCAAAAACTAAAGCATGGGATTTCATCAAATGCCATATTTAATAAGACTTTAGCACATACAAGTGTTCATTAAATTTTGGCGTATATGGCCCAACAGGTGGTTATGCTATGCTGCATTTTTCACAATTTACATGATAACTGCATATTTCGGTATGTTTGGAATGGAATTTTACCAAATTTAATATGTAAAATGTTTATGAATAACTGTTTATTCAATATATTGTTAATTGTATTGTTATTCAATATATTGGTTTTGCCATATTATGCTTTTTCTTATCAACGTTATAGCTTATCTCAGCGTCTATTGGATAGAAGGGAACTAAATTTTATGTTTAAAGTTAATAATTAACAATATATATCTTAATCTAATTTTAAATTTTAATATTCAGAAATTTGAATCGAAAGTCTGGAGTATTTTTTTAAAAATTTGCTTGCATATTTAGGAATACTCGGTGCAGTATCTTTAGACAAATGGTCCCCTGAAGTCTCTCCCCTTTTAAAATAAAAATGGTTCCCTTTCACACTTTTTGAGGATTAAAATGTGTTGGAAACATTGATAATATAATCGAAAACATTTTTAAGAGACTGAACCTATAAGATGACAATGTGTCCGGATTATTTTGTGTGTCCTTGTAAAAGTACTACAAATGTTTCACGCAACGTTTTACATAGTACTGTTTCCCATAGTTTTCCGTGCATTTCAAACAATTACCGTTAACTGATCATGGTGTTTGATTTTTTTAATGTCCCTGTAAACGAACGATAAACGCTATTTCCCATAGGGAACATGTTCTAACGAATTTCAATACCATAGTATGTAATTTTCGTTATAGTTAAAATATTAGAACGTCAGTAATTCGGTAGTCAAACAATTTCCGCCCTTAAGCGTAATTAAAAAAAATCTTTTTGTTTTCTCATAAACGAGATACTGATGCTATACCCCAGATAGCATGCACATTAGCAGCAAGTTTGACTTTTTTCTGATATTATCTTGCCGTGACAAATTTGACTTGACAAATTCGCAGCAAATCTCCCGCAAGGTATACTATCACCCACTTGCATGAGTAGTTTGTTGTGAAACTGACGCGAGACTGTCTTTAATTAACGAAAGTAAAAAATCCCTCTGTTGAATGAATAGACTGTTACAGCACATGCACAGAAATTGGGTGCTACTCAAAGGCAAGACAAACACATCAATGTTATTGTTATGGAATCTCATTTTCATTGATTGGTTAACCCTTTATCTACGGCATTATGATCTACTGCAATTTTTTTCATGTAATATTTTTCTTTCAGTTACTACAATGAAAATTAAAGGATAAACATAAAAAAATATTCACCCGTGAGAAATTTAATTATTTAGAGGTAATTAATTAAAGTGGTACTTTAAAGTACCGTCAGTACACTATGACTAAAATATCGTAACAGAAAATCCACAAAGTATTTCAACTGGCACCAGAAAATATTTTCGATTCAATAAGTATGTGAAATATGGGCTTATTATTATGTACAACTAAATCGTTTGGCAAATTCCGGTGCCAATAATGTATTTCTACACTTTTGAATTGAAAATGCTTTGCTTCTGAAACGGTTAAGAAAAACTATTTTTTTTAGGTTTCGATCTTGTTAGCAGTCCTTTAGTTATGCGACGTCAATATTCCAGGGACAACATGTTCTCTCGCATCTCCACATATGCAATATATGAATTTACATGTGCCATTTCTAACATAGCAAAAATGAGCCGGTGCCACAACTTTTTCGATTTCCTATAAAAAATAACAATAAGACAGAAAAGAAATACCAGGGAAATCATTACTACGCTACATTTTAGTAATTACATTTTAACGCAGATGAAAATGATGGATAACTACACAGACGAAAAGTAAACAAGAAGTTTTCCTCCAACATCCAGTGTACTGACGGTACTTATAAGTACCACCGAGTAATTCAACTGTTAAATCAAATACATACACCGTTCACCTAAAATAGCTAGTCATATTGTATTCTAAGATAAATAATGAACACATAAAAAAAATCCAAAACTTATCTTATATCCTTTACTGTGTTTGCAGCAACGAAAAGACGAGCGTGGCAATCTGTACAAAATATCGGCACAAAACACAACGACTGCTTCAAAGATAGCCTCATTCCTCTCTAAAATAATAAATCTAGTACTACTGCTGCGATGTATTCAGATAAAGTGGAGTTAAAAGAGCGTTTTTTTACAAAGTACCATTAGAATATTAGTAATATTTACTATGGTATAAAAGTTTAAAGTGAGTGGTACTTAAAAGTACCGTCAGTAGATAAAGGGTTAAGTTAAAAAACCCAGAAAAAGATATTTCTAATTTAACACTTCAAATGTAGTTATTTTTTGTAAAGTAACATTTTATCTATAATCCACAACTTATTTCATATAAAAATTCTTACAAATTAAAAATTTCTGTTAATTTAAAAAGTAATGTTTACGTCTTCGGTCATTTCGAATCTATGATTTTTAACCCTTTCAGGACTGCATCCCTTACAGAAATTTTATTTGGTTGGCACTGCTTTTTTTAAACGCTATAGCTATGAAATAGCAAAAAAAGACTCGTATTTAGAAGTACAAATATTACCTTTACTTGTTAATGCTGATAGAAACGATGCATATGCATGCACCTTTTCACGGTGCCTATGCCTGATTGACCCCTTCGAAGGGTTTAAACTTATATAGTGTATCAGTTGTAAATAGATTGTGTGGCATGACAAGATTACTACTTTGCAATAACTTTGCAGTATTTTTGAGTACTTGTTTGCCGTTAATTTGCAATAAATTTGATACAGCAAGAATTTAATTTGCAGGACGTTAGCTGCAAGTTCAAAGTGTGGTGACTTCAGCGTTTGCGTTTGCTGAACTTGCTGAAACTTTGCAGGTTTGCAAAGCAAGACAGCTGCAAATTTTCTCCAAACTGAAATTGCTATCTGGGACACATCATTTACAAAAGTGCTATATGCTAAACTACATTCAACTTCAAAAATATACATAAAATTTAAAAATTATGACGCAATTCAAGCAAACTTATAGATCCTAAAATGTGAGGTGAACCAGCATGGTAAACACTTTTCAACTTTTTGAAAAGTAATAAAAATCAATACCTCATTTCTTACAATTGTTAATTTATTGTTGTGCTCATTTTCTAAAACAAATAATAAGTTTGGAAATTCTGCGTCCTCCCGCATCTCTAGCGTCCCCCTTGAAAATATAAAGCAAGGGGACGCTCGAGATAAAATAAAAAAGTGAGGGGACGCCGTCCCCCTGCGTCCCCCCTCGACTACACCACTGGCTAAATTTTAAAAGGACCATACCAACTGCCATTTTTTTTCATTTTTACTGCTTTATAAAATTAAAGAGGACAATGGTTACTTAGTTACATGTTTTGTTACTTAATTTTAAGAGCTATTAATATACAAATCTTATTTTATTCCTAATAAACATTTAAAATTATATGTAGTCATAAAAACACCATTTCACACTATTAAAAACATTATGAATAGCAAATGCATGAATATGCTTAGCAACAAACTTTTCAAAATTTTATTTAGAGATTTTTTTTTCTTGTTTAAATACTCTTATACACTTATGTACCACTCTCCTCAAGTATTACATCCTTTCTAATTTCTCTTTTAACGTATTATAACTTAATCTCTCCATATGGACACATAAGAATATTTCCTTTTGATGTGCTACATTTTGTCATTAATTAAATATAATCTTTAAAATGTGTAGTATATGTGGAGCTATGTAATATAGAATTTCAAAACACCAGTTTGGAGCCTGACTTATATTCTTTTCAATGTTTATATATATATATATATTTTTTTTTTTTTTTTTTTTCAGACATAATGCCTTCTAGAAGTTATTTATTTGACAAAATTTGACTTATTTTTTTGACAAAATTTAATAAAAATCCATAACTTCTTTTAGTAGAAAATATTTATAAGTGCATTAAAAATTAATTGATCCAAATTTAAAACGAATTAACTGTAAACCAACTTAAAAAAATAAAAGCCGGCTTTTTTTAAGTGGTTAAAACCAAAAAAAGCCGGCTGGCTTTTTTTTGGCCTGGCTAAAAGTCGACAATCCTGGTGTCTTTACAGAAGAGCAGTGACATACAGTGTGCATGCTCACATCGGATGATTCTCGCCTGGATGAATTCGCTTTGCCGAGTTAGACAAGTAAACAAAGAAAATTTTGGCAATAATTTTAGATTTGAAATAATATTAAGTTTCCCAAGTTTTTGTCCAAATTTTCACGACTATTAAAATTTTATTGCTATTCTTTAAGACATTCTACTAGAATTTTATCAAAATAATGCTTAATTTAATTTTTCATAATTTTATATCAACTATATATTTAAAACACAATGCTGATTTTTAGTCATCTGCCCTGAGCTTTCTACTGAGGCAATTTTACTAATATTTTTTTTTTAACTGAAAGCTGTTCATATGTAGATGTGCTCGCACTAACTGTTTATTTTAAATATCCCTATTTTTATATTTTAATTTGAATAGTATTTCACGAAATTTCTTCAAAATAGTGGTTATTAATATTCTCCCGCCTGTTATTATTGCACATAAGAGAGAAATAATGAGGTTTATTTATCTTTATTCATGCCACTTTCTGATAAAAATTCAAAACTGTTGATAAAAATTGTTGTATAGGGTTTAATGGTAATGGCGTAAAATGCCATTATGGACATAATATTTTGAAAGGAAAATGACGTACTGCGTTTTTCTCGTTTATTTTTTTCATTTTTACTGCTTTATATAATTAAAAAGGACAATGGTTGCTTAGTTATATATTTTATTAACTAATTTTAAGGGATATTAATATTAATATACAAGTCTTATTTTATTTCTCATAAACATTTATTTTAAATCACACATAAAGTCATTTAATAAAAACATCATTTCTCTCTATTAAAACAGTATTATGAATAACATATGCATTGTAATTTATGCATGAATATGCACTATTTTAAATAGCAACTAGCTTTTCAAAATTCTAATTCAACAAGTTTTATTTGGATTTTTTTTTTTTTTTTTTTTATTGTTCTCTTTATTTTATGCCCTTAGATGTACTGAAATTTCCTCAAATGTTATATCCTTCCCAATTTCTCTTTCAACATTGTTCATTTACGATTTTAATCTGTCCTTATGGACATATCTGGAATAAGTTACATAACAGCTTAGTAGCAGAAAACTTTTTACATATATCATTTTTATAAGTTAGAATATCAATAGCTTATTATTGGGTGTTCTCAAGAATTATATAATTTCAGTTATAAAATACATATATGCTATTTAGTTTTAATCAGTTTTAAAAGTAAATATCAGTAGGTATGTAAGAATGTTTCTATTTTGATGTGTGACATTTTCTTATTCTTTCATGTAATTTTTAAAATGTGTGATATGTTTAATATAAATAATAAAGAATTCCAAAGCACTACTTTAGAATCTAATTTAATGTGCTCTTTTGAATATTTATAAATTATTTTTTCTGACATAATGCCTTCACAGTTGCACTCTAGCAGATATAAGGATTTATTCATTTGACAAAATTTAATAGAAGTTTATATTTTTTTAGTAGAAAATATTTATAAGTGTATTAAAAATAAATTAATCTAAATTTTATATGAATTATCTATAAACCACCTTTTTGAAAAATAAAAGCCGGCTTTTTTCAATTAAAGCCGGCTTTTTTAAAGTGGTTAAAACCAAAAAAAAAGCCGGTCAGCTTTTTTTGGCCTGGCTAAAACCCAGCAACCCTGGTTTGAAAACACGCAGTTTTCCTCATAAAATTTCCATATTTTTTCCCCTTCTGCCATGTGCACTGATACTAAGTTTTTGCCTATGGTTTTAAAAACAATTTTCAAGAATGAAATATTTTTAATTTATCTCTCTCGTCTGGAGCTCGATTACGAAAGATTAATCTGTTTGCTCTTAAAATAACATAAAGAGTTCATCTTTTACTTACAGCTAATATTCCATAAAAAATAAATAAATAAAATAATATAAATAAAACACAAAGTTAACAGACATGTAATTGAACTACACGCTTAAAGCCATGAAATTATCAGAATATAAAGGGATGCCCTCAGTAGCAAAATCTTGGGTTAATAACTCTTAGCATGCGGCTAATACATAAATATAGCTTTTAATAAATTTTAAAACTTTATTTGATTGTATAATTCATATTTTTCGTATGTAAAATACTTTTTTATTGTTAGTAGGCAATTTAAAAAATATATTGCATGTAAAAAAATTATTAGTTTCTCTATATTCTAAAAAAAGTAACTACCGCTGCCACTGCCGCTGCTGCCGCCGGTTTTGAATTTTTTGTGACCGGAGGTCTTTCTTCGTTAATATTAAGAAAAATAATGCATACAAAAATATGAAAATCGGTAGTATTATACAGAAATGTTTGATAAACACGCTGATGCAGACAGTTTTCAAATAGAAAAATTATTTTAAGAGATATTAAATGCCAAAGTTGGACAAAATCGTTCCATTAAAAAAGTTTTATAGGAGCAAAAACTGTACATAGGAATTTAATCATTTTTAGATCATTTTATACGTTTGAAGTTCCCGGTGTGCAGACTGTTTTCTTTTTTTTAATTTGGCTAATTTTTTGAGGTTTTATTTCTATTTTAAATTTAAATTTTCAGGATTTCTAGAGATATTTTTTACAGATTTTAGAAAGTGATATTAATTTAAACTGTTGCCAACTGTATAAACAGCAGAAACAATAATGTTTGCTTAAAAAAAATATATATATATATATATATTTATACGTGAAATAAATTAAAAATTTATTTACACGTGACTATTATAAACAGAAAAAAAATTTGGAATTAGAATTAAATAATTATGTACAAAAAGCAGGAACTTATTAAAAATTACGTCATAAAAACTATAATTACATGTGAATTTTAAGAGAGAAAGGAATTTGTAAAATAATAAATTTATTAACATGCGTTAGAAGTCTTAAATAGGAGAAATTACGTCATATTTACGTTACATTACAGTTATTACATAAAATGAACACCAAATAATATTGCAAAACGGTTTAAATTTAGAAATTGCGCTAGACATTTATTTGATATTTTGAGAAGATACTTTTCAACTATTTTTGTTAGGAAAGCGCAAATAATATTTCATTTCTAACACAAGTATTTTCACGTGAATATTAAAAAGAGAAAGAATAGTTTGGTCAAAATTACGTCAGATTAAAAACGATTAATTTAAAATGACTTATTTAAAAGAACTTTCGTTTTGCTTTGTTAAAAAATACCGGGAGACAAAGATTCTGTTTACTTAATTCATTTTATATTAGCTTATTTTGAAATGTTTATCTTATTTTACATAATCAAAGACGAAAACAGCGATTGACATATGTATTTTTGGTACTACTTAGTTATCCCGTCGACCAAAAATCTATCATTCGCCAAACTATAAGATTAAATGTCAATAATGGTTGATCGTAAATGTCACATTAACTTGACTTTAAGCAAGTTAAACGTGTCTACGTCATCAAGTTATTTTTATTTTGACGTTTTATTTGTATTTTTATTAATGTTGCACTAATTTATTTGTTCTTTCGTTATTTAAAATAAAAATGATGACAATTTGTATAATTTGGCGAGTACTTTGGCGATTTATATAATTTGGCAAAATTGGTCGACGGGTTAATCAAGTAGTACCGCAGCGAATTTGGCCTTAAAATTCCCCAGTCAAAGAGAAATGAATAGAAATCCGTTTATAGGGTGATCGCCATTGTTTTTTTAATTATAATTCAATCTTCCGAAATCTTTTTAAAGCCGATCAAATTAGCGTACTTTTAGAGTCTGCGGTGTCTGAACGGGGGTTGACGAGCGTAGCTCATAGGAGGCAGAGCCCCCTAGTTCAATTTAAAAAAAATGTGTTCACCTACATTCTGTAACCTGGGAAGCCCGGGTACAATCCCCTAGTTTTCTTTAAAAACTAGGGGGCGCTGCCTCCTACGAGCTACGCTCGTCAACTCCCGTTCAGACACCGCAGACTCTAAAAGCACACTAATTTGATCGGCTTAAAAAATATTTCGAAAGATTGAATTATAAGTTTAAAAACAGTGGCGATCTCCCTATAAACGGGTTTCTATTCATTTCTCTTTGATTGGGGAATTTTAAAGCCAAATCAGCGGCTGTTAAATGATACAATGGCTGTTTCCGTCTTTTGATTAAATAAAATCAGTTGACATTTCAAAATAAGCTAATATAAAATGAATTAAATAAACAGAGTCTTTGCCTCCTGGTATTTTTTAGCAAAGCAAAAAGAAAGTTTTTTTTAATGACACTTTAAATGTATCGTTTTTAATCTGACATAATTTTCACTAAACTTTTCTTTCTCCTTTTACTATTCACGTGAAAATAATTTTGTTAGAAATGAAATATTATTTGCGCTATCCTAATAAAAATAGTTGAAAATATCATTTTAAAATATTACATAAATGTCTCGTGCAATTTTAAAATTTAAACTGTTTTGCAATATTATTTTTTGTTCATTTTACGTAATGTCTAATGTGACGTAATTTCTCCTATTTAAGACTTCTAACGCATGTTAATGAATTTATTATTTTACAACATTCTTTCACTTTGAAAATTCACATGTAATATGGTTTTTATGATAATTTTCAATGAGTTCCTGCTTTTTATATTTTCTTGTTTATAATAGTCACGTGCAAAATAAATTTTTAATTTGAAGCAAATATTATTATTTGCACTGTTTATACAGTTGACAACAGTTTAAATTAATACCATTTTCTAAATTGTGTAAAAAAATATCTCTCGAAATGCTGAAAATTTGAATTTAAAATAGAATTAAAACCTCAAAAAATGGAGTCAAATTAATAAACTGAGTGCAGCCTGCACACCGGGAAATTCTGAAGCATAAAATGATCTAAAAATGATTAAATTCTGATGTACAGTTTTTGCTCCTATAAAACTTTTTTAATGGAACGATTTTGTCCAACTTTAGCATTAAATATCTCTTTAAATATTTCTTCGATTTGAAAACTGTCTGCATCAGCGTGTTTATCAAACATTTCTCTATAATTCCACCGATTTTCATATTTTTGTATGCAATATTTTGCTTAATATTAACGAAGAAAGATCTCCGGCCACAGAAAATTCAAAACCGGCGGCGGTGACAGCAGTAGTTACTTTTTTTAGAATAGAGAGATATAAAATAATTTTTTTCTTTATTTATGCACACTAAAAAAAATTATTTTCCATTTACATGTTACAAAATCCTTTATATATTTATAAAAAAAAAAGTCTCAGAATTTTGACAGTAGCTTTTCTTTATTAATTAACACCATTGTTTGAATATCTCATGTGTCTGTTGAAATGATTTTTCAGCTGCACTTGTTTAATTACCAGTAGAGCTAATTTAAAAAACAGCAACAACAAAATCTTATAAGTTTCAGCCAATATCACTGCAGTTTGAAAGCAATTTTAAACTGCATTACCCATCTTATCTTGCATACGTTTAAAAATTGTTTTCTTACTTATAGATAATTGTATACTTACTTATGAATCACCATGTATCAAATGAAAAATTTCTCATGAAATCTCTGCTCTTTCCCTTAATGTTTTCTACAAGCACTTTTAAAAGTTAGATGATGTAGATATTTAGAAAATTATTTTTAAAGCTGCAATTAAAAAAATATTTTTTTTTTCTAATGCATATTTGCAGCAATTCTTATTACAAATTGCCGAAATCAATCACTAAGTAGTGATTAATTACTAAAAATTTTTTAATTAAATAATTTTCAAATTGGACATATACCCTAATACAATGCTCTTTCCAACACAATGTTATAGATTTTTTTCTTGCATACAACTAGAAATAATTTAATTTTGTCTTAGACTTTTTTTTTCTTTTTAAGATTCTGGCCCTTTTATATATGGCTAAAAAGCTGTTTAAATTACCCTCCCTCGCCCTCCTGCACCCCCCACACACAAACACTTTATGCTACTTTTAAAATACAAAAATTTACTTCAAAATCAAAATGACTAAGAGAATAAAAACTACAAATGTAAAACAAAAAACTACAACAGAAATCATTAAAAAAATTATAAACAAATGCTTAATAATACACAATTATCTTTCAAAGAACATATTTTTTATGTACTGACTTACCATCTTCGGGCCTTAATGATTCTTCTTGTGCTTTCATTTCATCATAGTTAACTGTCAGAGTTTCCAGAAGACTTTTAATACGCAGACCAGGATTTATGTTTCCATTTGTATCTTTTTTTAATGATGACAAGTAAAAATCTTTGGCCTGAAGCATCAGGTGTTGATACAGTTTTGAGCCATCAATTTCACCCTAAATATATCACAAAAATAAAACTTAAATATACCAAATTAAGTGCATTATTACACAAATAAGTGATATAACAAAACAACTTACCCTAAAATAACCTTTGTTCTTTAAACTACTTATAAACCGTCTCCACCTGACATCATTATTAAAGTCATGTTCTGATGGGTCACCATCAACAATCATATTTTTAGCATTTGCAGCTAAAATTTCAAAACCACATGCCTAGAAAAGATTAGCACAACATCTTTAATTAGAGAATTTTTTTTGAGGTATTAATGATTAAATTTAACCTGATAATAAAACATATCAAGAGTTATAATTGTTTCACAGCAAATGATGATGTATTAGATTGATTTTGGTACCAAGGGTTTAAAACATAATTTTTAATGTGTCTGGCACTTGGTTAAAATATGCTATTGGTTTTTATGTGACAACTCTTGTTTAAATATAAGAAATAAAGTCAATTTTAACAAGAAAAATTGTCTTTTTTTAATTATTCTAGAGAAATGGTCAAATAAATGAATGCCATTTTGTGTAAAATAAAACTAAAATCTTGTTATAAAATTTATTTAAAATTGTGTTATTATAGACAATAATATGTGTGAAAAGACTCATAAATCATAAATAGATAATGGGTCATTCCATGTCAAATCAACACAAAAAAGTGCAATTTTTTCCCTTACCATCTCCGAATTTTACAAAATTCAGGGAACTAGTTAGACTGGTTGAGAAAGTAAAAAATCTGCAATTTCAGATTTCTAGGGCTATTAATTTTTTTATTATAGCCAATTAAAAATGGCCGACTAAGACAAATTTACTGTCAAATGGCAACACTAAAATCATCATAACTCCTGTTCTAATTCATGTACAGACATGGGCCTGATATCATTTTAAAGCATTTGAAATAACCTTTAATATGATACCAAACACAAAATGTTTTTGAAAAAAAAAAAGTTACAAGGTCATGGCACTTGACCTTTGACCTTGAACTACTAAAAAACGAATTCTTCAATTTTCACAAATTTTTTTTTCTGAATGCTAAAATGCCTTAACTAGATGTGTACAAAGTTTCAAAATGGGATGACAATGGGATCATATATAAAAAAATAAATCAATAACAAAATACGAAATTTTCGCATTTAAATTATGTATTCATATATTAATGAGTTTGTGAACTCATGTAATTTTATCAATGTATAAAAAACACAATAGAAATAGAAATAAAAATTAAATATATAATACAAATTAATTTGAATAAAAAACACAATAGAAATTGAAATAAAATATACAGAATTTAACATATGAATATATGTGTGTGATAACAATTATACATAACGGAATTGTTAACATATGGACATAATATTTTACAACATAGATCATGTAAATTGTTAAGGCAGTTTCCGTACATTCAGTTTTACATTTATTGCTTTTTTTTTTTTTTTTTTTCGGTGATATTATGAACTCTACCTGTTGCTGTTGTTGGATTAGCAACTGTTAATATATCGTATATGGGCACTAAAAGTAAATCTGGCTTACTTGGAAAGCTGTATGATGGAGAATGTCCTGATGGATGAAGAAAGCTTAATTTAACTTGTGCATTTTCTTCATCAGTATCAATCCCACAAGCTATCCACCTTTTTTTATCCTATATAGCAGTGACAAATCCTTTGATATCACCGATTGAAAGTTCGCCTTCTAATTTGGTTGCTAGTTCCACATTTGAAAAAGGTGCAGTAGAATACACTTTAGTACAAATTTTACTTTTTGCTATTGGAATGAAGGAGTGAAGCTTTTGAATACCAACAATTGTACGAGATTGTTCGAATCGTTCTTTAATTGTTTGCTCTTCCTTCAAATAGTCATTTATTGTGCTGTATTTGAATGATACAGAAGGAATATTAAGGACTGCCCACTCATACAACTGTTTAGGGATCACAATCTGTTCATCATATGGCTTTTGAGGGCTAGCACTGACAGCTGATCTTTTCAAAGTTCCTCTAATCCCATCACAAGCCCCTTTCCCATGTGCTGTCACAGTGAAGTTCCATTCAGCAAATATGCCAAAATCTTCTTTGTGATAACAGAGATTTATAAAATTCTTTCGGTTTTTGTAATGTGCTGCTGCTCCATCCGAAAAGTAAAAGATTTTTTTAACTATCGTTGGATACATCTAACTTTTGAGAAAATTTATTAAGTATCTCTGAAATAAGTGATAATATACAGCCTATGTGTACATCAGCTACTAAATTGAAACCTAAATTACTGTTTTCCAAGCTACTGAATAAAAATTAAACTCAAACCAAATACCAAAACCATCTGAATTAAACAATCAACTTTAATTAAAATCTAAACTCAAACCAAAACTATCTTAAACAACCAATCAGCTCTAATCAAAACCTAAACTGATTTTTTTACTTTTGGTTTGTAATTGATTCTAAGGTAGTAAAATTATGTATATCAGTGAAGTTAATCTAAAATTTAAATAATTAAATCCATATTGCTATATGCATATAATATAACAAGAAATGTCAGAACTGATTATACTTGGTATATTTTGTCATGTAAGTTTATTAAAAAAATAAATAGACAATACAATTTTTATAAAATATTCAAAATTCATAGTAATATCTGTATGTTAACTGTATAACATTTAATTCCCCAAACCTGCCTGGCATTATTAAAAACATCACTTCTATCATCTTAAATAAATGTCAGGTGCACTAATCGCTAAATGTTAAACAATTATTTTTTGTCAATTTTATTTTGCATGATCTCATTAATAAAAGCTGGTATAGGTGTACAAATATTAAGAATAAATACAAAATTTTAACAAAAATCCATTTTTATATACTTACAGCACGAGTTCATGAACTCATATATGAATACATAATTTAAATGCAAACATTTTGTATTTTGTTATTTATTTATTTATTTATTTTTATATACGATCCCATTGTCATCCCATTTTGAAACTTTGTAAACATCTAGTTAAGGTATTTTAGCATTCAGAAAAAAAAAATTGTGAAAATTGAAGAATTCGTTTTTTAGTAATTCAAGGTCAAAGGTCAAGTGCCATGACCTTGTAACTTTTTTTTTCAAAAACATCTTGTGTTTGGTATCATATTAAAGGTCAATTCAAATGCTTTAAAATGATACCAGGCCCATGTCTGTACATGAATTAGAACAGGAGTTATGATGATTTTAGTGTCGCCATCTGACAGTAAATTTGTCTTAGTCCGTTATCTTTAATTGGCTTTAATTAAAAAACTAATAGCCCTAGAAATCTGAAATTGCAGATTTTTTACTTTCTCAACCAGTCTAACTAGTTCCCCGAATTTTGTAAAATTCGGAGATGGTGAGGGAAACGGCTGTGTTGATTTGACATGGAATGACCCTAATATGACGAGAACAATCTACATTGTAGATTTAGTAGAATTTCTTAGACTTAGTAAAGATATGTATTCATATTTTTAAGAATTAGTAAAATAATAAACCAAATTAAACTTGCTATAAACATGTTCTTCTAGCACAGACTATTGAACACAATAACTCACATCATTACTAAAGTCATATTCTGATGGGTCACCACCATCTACAATAATTTTTTTAGCATTTACAGTTAAGATTTCAAAACCATATGCCTAGAAAAGATTAGCACAACATTTTTAATTAGAAAACTTGCTATATAAACATAAATAAGTTATTTGTATACAAATACATGCCAAACCTTCTGCCTTTTTCAAGTCAAATAAACACATTTTGAAGTAGAAATGTTACTTAATGAATGAAATCCAATACATAGAAACAAGACATTTTATTAATTAATTTTGCTAGCATGCAAACACACACAATGCCATAGGATACATCTCCATTACCCTGCCGACCTCTTTCCATTAAAAAAACTAGCACCAAACTACAGGTTTATAACACCAAAAATGCATGATTGTGATGTCACATTCACATTCACATCAGATATGTCATATGGGTTTATAATGTTATCAAATGATTTTTAATTTGACATTTATCTGCATTTTTTTAATGATGTTTTACTGATTCATTAGTTATTTTGTTAAATAAAATAATAATTACATCCTTAAACAGCGACACCATGATATTAAAAGAGAAAAAGCATTGAAAAACAGATACAGTGCATAATTACATACAACAGATCAGTTTCAACTGATGTCAGAAACATTCACCAGCAGGAAGGGATAATGAACAAAAATAATGTAAATAAATAAATATACAAGATTTTTTTTCTGTTTTCATTAATATATTGCAAAATTTATTGTTTCAAGTTATACTTATTGGGCGTTAAAGTTTGGCGATAGTTTTTCTTATGGAAAGTGGTTGACGGGATAATGGAGAAAATCCTGCCATTGTTGAAGAAACGAAGATTTAATACTCAATAGTATTTGTGATTTTTTTTTTTTTTTTTTTTTTTTTAATTATATTGCTTATCATTTTCAGGGTACATATAATCCTGACTTTTGAACCATTTAAAAATAGGAACCTTCACATTTACTTTCAGAAAATTATTAAAAGTTCTACTAATAAAATAAGCAAAAAAAAAAAAAAATCCCTGCCAGCTTGGCCTACAGGCGCAGGTAGATTTCAAAGTTAAGTACTAATTTCAGCAACAAAAACTATAAGAGATAAATCGAGTTTAACAATTTTATCTGGCCGCTTTTGACGAGTTTTTAATTTTCTTTTTCTGTAAGAGTTGGTTTTGTCAGAATCATGTTAATGTGATTTTTTTCTTCTATAACCAACCCCCTCTTTTTTTTAATTTTTTTATTGTTGTAAGACTTGGTCATATCAAAAACTTGTCAATGTAAAAGTTGCAGATACTATTAAGATTTATAACAAATTTAAGCAGATTTGATATCTTGTGAATTGACGAAGTTATGAATATTTTTCTTCTTCAACCAACCCCCCACCCCACTTTTTTTTTTTTTGCTGTAAGAGTTGATCCTATCAAAAACTTGTCAATATAAAAGTTGTAGATAATATTAAAAAGATTTATAATAAATTTAATTGGATTTGATATCTTGAGAATTGACGAAGTTATGAATTTTTTTCTTCTTAAAAACCTATTTTTTCCCCCCTTGAGGCCATTTTTAATGATATTAAAAATCTATCATTCATAAATAAGAAGTTATGGGAATTTATCTGTTTTCACAAAACTCCTCCCCATTTCCACCCCCTTCATCTGATTTTGCTCATTAACGAATTTGACGGAGATTTTCTGCCCCTTGATTTTATGTATCAGTTTGGAAGAGATTTATGCAGAATTGTGGAGGTTATCGTGTCCATAAAAAAGTGATATATATATTATACATATAAAGTTTTTAACTGGGGGTGGTTTTTGGTTCTAGGGGTTATGATCGGCAAAGATCTGCAAAAAAATTTCAGAAATTCCAACATAGGGGAGTATGTAATAAGTAAGGCTTCTTACGAAATCTACCTAAACTATTGTTTGGAAATAGTGGTGCTATATAACCTAGAAATAGTGATTAGTATACATGCCCTGCAAGTAAGTTTTTTCTTGTTGTTGTTATACTACATAGCTGCCCTCTAGCTTCTGCCTCTTTAAGTTTTTAATTTTTATGATTTTGTTTGGAAAATGTTAAGTACTACCTCAAATGCTAAAAAAAAAAAAAAGCAGAAAATTTTATAAAAGTGTATCAGTACCTAAACAACGAGGCTAATGATTGATAATACCATTGCAATCATAGTCTGCATTGTAGGTAGATAGGCATGGGCATTCTGAATAATTATCTTAAGTAAAAATAATTTGTAGTAGTTGAAAGTTGTATCAGGGTTGTCATAAAATCTATATTTGAATAACAAAATCCCCTGGCTTTTCCAGGTTTTACAGACCACATTTCCTAAAATTCCCTAACTACAATTCACAAAATTTTAAAAAATATGAATTACAATTCTAGATCTTAATGATTAAACCTATACAGCAAAAGAGATTGCACTGATACTTTAATAATAATAAAATATAAACTTACCTCTGAAAATGAAAATAACATATAAAATTGAAACTAAAATCTAAATCATTTGATATTTAAAATATAAAAAATGATAATAACAAAAACTCATATGGATTCAAAGTAACTTTTTACTTATACAGCTGAATTTACACATATTAAACATAAAACTTTTTTTAGAGAATTCTGCTAACATATTTATTTGTGTTGTTTCAGAAGCAATTTGTTGCGTAAGTTTCAATTATTTGTCTTTTAGAATTTCAATTTTAGCTACAGCTTTTCTTTTTTGCTTGCTTCAAAATTTTCTTTCCTTTTTTATTTAAATATTCATCTCATCCTAGCTACCTTAATATAGTTTAACATTTCTTTACTAAAATCGGCTTCTTCAACCCCACTGGATGCTTTAACAGCATCATAAAGAGTCTTAAGTGCACTAACAGAATTTTCCACTAAGTTCTCTATTAATACATCTTTGTTAATTGAAAGAATGCTTTCCATGGATGCATTCCCATTTGAAAGAACTAAAACAATTTTTAAAACTTTTCATAAATCCTCAAAACTATTTTCAGAAATAACGTTATAATAAAATGCATCTAAACTTTCATTGTCATAAGAATACTTTTAAAAATATTCTGTTTTCTCAGCTTTTGCATCAAAGCAGAGCTTACTAAATTGTTCTTTAGTCCTGTCTATTTCAGCAGATTTTAGATGCTGTTTTATATACAAAATTTCTAATAACTTACTCATTCTCTGTTCTGAAGTATTGGAGTTGGA
Organism: Maratus speciosus; assembly: GCA_963932465.1. NCBI lineage: Eukaryota > Metazoa > Arthropoda > Arachnida > Araneae > Salticidae > Maratus > Maratus speciosus. The sequence goes on along the minus strand of OZ010786.1, from coordinate 86,827,021 downwards.
TAAAATTACTTTAGGATCTAAACCGAAGATACAGTAGAACCTCCGAAATCCATTTTGATAGATTTTTTTTTTTTTTTACGATCAGATTCCTTGTGTGCAAAATCCATTTTGAAACCTTTTTTTTTTTAAACTATCATATTATTCATGTGTAAGCGGTCCTTTCCAAACTACGAGTACATATAAATATTTTCAATCCCCTTTCTTAGAGTTCCTTCAAATTTAACTTGAGATCCCGTAAGCTGCAGAGTGGAATTAACAAATTAGCAATTCTGAAGCATTTGAATACTTTGTAAAAGGTTTGGCATGGCTGAAGCAGCAGAAAGACTGTGATACTGGTGAACTAACAATATTAAAAAACTCCGTAATAGAGCTTCAAAGCAAAAACAATCGAAACTGCGACAAACAAAACATTTTTTCAAACCCTTGTGATAAATGTAAAAGATACTTAATTTCAAAATTAAAATTCAGGTAATTTATTTTTGTTTCTATTTTGCTATTGCTCTATTTTTATTAAGCACTTGTTACCATAATAAGAACTATTACATTTATTTATGCTTAATCTTAAAACATTCTCGATTATCCGAAAATTTCGATTTTCTGAAAGAGGGTCAGTACCAATTACTTCGGATAATCGAGGTTCTACTGTATATCTAACTAAAGAATACGTCAGTGCAGTGGCGTAGGAACTTTGTACAAATAGGGGGAGCCGGGGCATATTGCGGAAAGCTAGTGGCACGGATCATTTCGTTCATTTTGGAGGGTTCCTTCATAGTGTTGCACGTTTCACAAACAGAAGTATAAAATAGAAGCATATCAAAAGATCACCAACTCTTTAATCCAGTTAAATAAATTTTTAATAGATATACTTGTTACATAGAAACTTAATTTATGTGCGATCCTGAATACAATATTCAAATTTAAGGCTTCTCCCACTTCCATTTACCAAAAATTAAAGTGCTTTCTGTTGTTTTGCTTAAAAATTCTTTACAAATCTCTTCCAAATCAATTTTAAAGGCCTCCTCTTTATAAATATGTTATCGGTGCAGGTAATTTGTAGTAGACCTATATAAGGCCCTCTTTCTTTCTGGAAATCAGAGGGTTTTAAACAATGAGAAAAAGGGTGAAGGCACAAACGAGTGTGCTCGCCACTCCCTCTCTCTCTCTTCTCTTTGTTGTTTATTGTGTGAATTCCCTAGAAAAAGTATACTTTATTTTTTAATTCAGCAATGTATTGTAAACAGATGTGGTGTGAGAATTTCTCCCGGGGGAGCTGAGACCGTCTGAAATATTCCAGGGAGAGCCACAGCTCCCCCGGTTCCTACGCCCTTGCATCAGCAGAGAACATTCAAATACTTTTGATGTCATCACCTTAAAAAAAATTTGGCAATTAAGACGGAATCGTTTTTCCTCAATTTCTGTAGCACAACGCTTTGCAAGAAGGCCTGATGAAGCTATTCCTACATCAAGAGCCTGAAGACTGCATGAATTGTCTTTATTATTGATATCTACTTTCATATATTTCTGGGCAGTATCTGCTAATTTAATAACATCAGATTTAATGAAATTTTTCATCAGTTGGAAAATTATAAAATACAAGTCTTGATACATAAATGGGAAAAGTGGATCACTGATTGGTATTTTTTAAGAAATAGGTGCAAAAATATAGCAATGGGTGAATAAAAAGACATCTGTGGTAAGATGTGTTTCAGGAAGTGTCGATTGCTGAATAAAAGTTTTTACAAAATTGAAAACTTCTACAGCTCTTTCAGCAACAGCTGCATTTTCCACCCAACTTCACAGAACTTTAGAGGAAATTTTTTACTGCTTATAATAGCAATATGAAATGAATTGCCCATCTTGCTGGTGAATTTTTAAATAATTGCTATATAATAGCTCTGAACACATTATTTATGGACCAATTTGCAACTTTGTGGCCAGCACAAAGTACTTCATGAACTACATGCAACCCACAAGTTCCTAAATCCAGAACTCCACGTAAATGTTCAGTGGCATGTTCATCTGTTAATAGTCTGGCCATTTTGATATTTACATTGGGGCTATCCACTGACAACGTGACAACTGCAATAGTTTTCTAAGGAGTTCTGACTCTTTTGAGTTTTAGCTACTAAATCTAGAGCTATTTATAGGATGATCATTTGTCCTATAATTACTTATAATTCCATTGTGTGGTAGTCTAGGACAAAGCTGGATTTAGCTAAAACAGGATTAAACAAGCTTCAGCAGATGGTTTGTGTTGCTATGATTGGCTGTATCAGAACCACTCCTATGGCTTCTCTTGAGCTTTCGTTTGGGATGTATCCTCTCTTTATGTGTATAGAGCTGAAGCTATCATATGCATGAGGAGGCTTAAATACTTAGGCCGTTTGAAAGCTTATTCAGACTATTTGTCTTGGAAAAACTTTGATGGTAAGGTTCTTGGGTATCCTCTCTTTGGCATGCCTAGTGATGGAATGCCTGTGAAGTATGCCTTTGACAAAGTTTGTCAAATTCTTCTACCCTCACAGTGTGATTGGCATTCGGTTCCTACCCATGTTGGTAGGAAGTGCTCTATTTGGTACACAGATGATTCAAAGATGAACAAAAACACTGGTGCTGGTGTCTGTTGCTCTGATGATGGTATTAAGTACTCATGTTCCTTGGACAGTTACTCTACTGTCTTTTAGGCTGAAGTCTTTGCCATTCTTATGTGCAGCAGAATCTGTTTAGACATTGACCATAGAAATAGATGTATACACATTTGTTCTGATAGCCAAACAGCATTACTTGCTTTAAGTAAGCATGTTTTAACCTCCCGTGTAGTTTGGGATTGTTATACTTTACTCTGCCAACTGGCAATTGACAACAAAGTTGCTCTCTACTGGGTACCTGGGCACTCAGGTATTTGTAGTAATGAGTTTGATGATGAATTGGCAAGGAATGGATCTGCTACCCCTTTTGTTGATCCTGAGCCAGCTATTGGGATCTCTAGTAATCTTATTAGGACTACTGTCTTTAAGATCTTTAGAGAGAAGCAATATGTAGACTGGCATAACATTAAAGGACAGCAACAAGCAAAAGAACTTAACCATGGTTGTCCTAGTGTTAGGCATAAGGAACTTTTAATGCTCAAAGACCAATGGCATTAAGAAAGCCATTGATGCTCAAAGACAAATGGCATTAGGAAAGCCATTGGTGCTCAAAGATCAATGGCATTAGGAAAGCCATTGGTCTTTTAACAGGGCATTGTCCTTTGAAGAGGCACTTTACTGGCAGACTTGTATAAAACCAAAAACTTTCTGCGCACATAAATATTGGGTCAAAAACTTTCTGCAAATTAATTTAATGTTTAATAAAATAACGTGTTATTTTGACGATATGAATTAAAAACAGAAGTTGTAAAATAATTGCCATTTAAATTAAAAATTAATATTAATTACAGAATAATTATGTTAGTTAAAAAAATAATAAAGCTAAAAATCCATGATAAGAAGAGGATCTTATCAATTATTTTATCAATACATTTAGAAACAGCCCAGTCCTTAATATTGTGAGCTCTTCACCCAAAATGCAAGTCTTAATATTCACAGAAATAGTGTGACATTTCTTCTGAAACAACTGAATCATATTTTGTAAGGAGAGGTCCATTCATAGGTATCATTAAAGAGACCAATGTGTTTTTATTGCGGCCGACGAAATTCCTGTTTTATCCGCGATACTTTGACGAAATTTGTGTTTTTTTTTTCGCGATCCTTTGACGAAATTTGCCTTTTTGCGTGATATTTTGACGAAATTCACGCTTTTTCCGTGACGCTTTGACGAAATTAATGTTTTACTTCGGGATCCTTTGACGAAATTTACGGGTTTTTTTCGCAATCGTTTGCCGAAGTCTGCGTTTTTTTTTTTTTTTTTTTTTTTTTTTTCGCGCGATCGTTTGACGAAATTCATGTTTTTTTCCGCGATCCTTTGATGAAATTTGTCTTTTTGCATGATAGTTTGACGAAATTCACGCTTTTTCCGAGACGCTTTGACGAAATTTGCGTTCTATTTTGCGATTCTTTGACGAAATTTACGTTTTTTCATGATCGTTTGCCGAAGTTAGCATTTTTTTCTTCTGCGATCCTTTGAAGAAATTTGCATTTTTTTGGGGGGATTCTTTGACGAACTCTGATTTGACGAGTCTCTCTCTCTCTCTCGAATTTTTTTCGTGATCTTTTGATAAAATTCGCGCTTTTTCCGCTATCGCGCTTTTACGAAAATCGTTTTTTCCTGCGCTCTTCGGACTAAATTTGTTTTTTTTTCTGCGATTCTTTGATGAATTCTCTTTTTTCCTGTGATTTTTTGATGAAATTTGTGTTTTTATGGTGATCCTTTGATAAAATTTACGCTTTTTCCATGACCCTTTGACGAAATTAGATTTTCTTTTGCAATCCTTTGACGAAATTAGTTTTTTTCCGCGATTCTTTTATGAAATTTGCGTGTTTTTCGCGATCTTTTGACAAAATTCGCGCTTTTTCCGCTATGCTTTTACGAAATTAGTTTTTTACCTGAGCTCTTTTGACGAAATTTGCGTTTTTTCTGCAACTCTTTGACGAAATTATTATTATTTTTTTTTCACGATTGTTTGAAGAAATTCGCATTTTTTTCACATTCCTCTTAGAAGAAATTTGCGTTTTTCCGTGATGCTTTGACAAAAGTGGTGATTTTTTTCCTGCGAACGATTGTCAAAATTGGCTTATTTTCGGAGACCATTTGTTGAAATCCGCAATATATTTCAGTGATACTTTTTTATGTCTGAATTTTTGGACTGATGGCCAATTTTTTTTTTTTCGGAACCAAATGTCTATAATTTTTGGAAAATTCGGAACAAAATCACCCCTGGCAAACAATAAATAAATCGTACATAAAATTGGGGAATATTTTTTTTAATTTTTCGGTATTTAAAAAAAAATTACGGGTTTTTTTTTCCTAAAAATTTTCCGCAAAGTTCCGAATTTTGCGGAAAATTTTCCGCACATGGCATGCGCGCATGCGTCTATATTATACAACTCTGCTTACTGGTATTGGTGTAAAGAATGACAACGTGTAGGGGTTGCCTTTATAAGGAAGAAACAGCTGTGCATGCTCTTTGTGAATGCGAGGGGTTTTCTGCCCACAGGTTTGAGCACCTTGGTCACCATTTAATTGAGCCCTGGGAGCTTTATGACATTTCTTTGAGATGTCTGCTGAATTTTGCTTCAGCTACTGGCCTTTTTAAGGACTATTTTCTGTTGTTAGTACAATAGACCTCTGGTCGCAGTGCTTGGTTCTTTGAACCCCCATCTCTAAGTCTAAGTCTAAAACTCTAGAGCTGTGGGATGGCCCAGGAAAGCAGAATCCAGATATCTTGTTCTTACTCTTTTAGATGATTCTGACCATTACCTGATTACATTATCCATCTGACCCTTTTGAACTACTTTATTTAAAGCTTCATCGAAGCAAAAAACAAACTTTGAATTTCCTGTGTCTCTTCTTAAACTTTCAGAAAAGCATGGTGATAAGCCAAACCAAGCCAAACCAAATCACATAGGACACTTTTGAGTTACAACAGGTAACTGTTTGTGCTATTTTACTGCCTGAAAACATTGCCTTGAACAAACTGGAAGCATCGTGAAATGAATTATATTAACTATGAGACATCACAAGTTCTAGGGCCCAGAAAATTTCAGCTATTAAAACAGCTTCTTTTGAAACAAGATTTTCTAAAGAAAGTTGATTTCTACGAGAAGGTTCAACATATGTTGCAGTGGAAGTACCACTCTCTTTCACAAAGACTTTCTCTTGAGATATGGATTTTTTACTTTCATTAATAGTATTTTCTTCCATAGATTCATTAATCTGAAAAACTTTTTCCAATGGCAAAGGATTATTAGCAGAATTCGTGTTTCTCTGATGTTTATAATTTATCTTATGACTAATAATGGCTCTTCTACCCATATTACTCAGAGAAAATGAATTCTTACAAATAGAACAACTGGCTAAGAATGGATCAGGCTCTACTTCCTTTTTTAACCAAGAGCTCCATTCCAGATTTATAAAAGCTTGATCTACCTGAGTCTACATTCAAAGATATTTTAGAAAATAAAAAAAAATTATTGAAAGGGCACAAAAGTATGAATTAGCTTCCAAACGGCAAAAAATTCAAGGCGGCTGATCAGAAGAATTTGATAAAGCACTTCTGCAATGGTTTCATGAAGCAAGAGCTTCAAATATTCCAATTTCCAGAGTAATATTCAATGAAAACACTATAATTTTAGCAGAAAAATTTAGATAAGAATAATTTCAAGCTTCGGCTGGTTGACTAAAGAAATTTAAAGAAAGATATGGAGTTATATTTAAAAGCATATGCAGCAAAAGTGGCTCAGTGGATGAAACAAGTGGGTAAGTGTGATCATAGATCGCACAAAGGGTTTTGTTTAATATTCCTTTCAAAATGTCCAGTACATTTATCACCATGGAACACCTTCTAAATTTTGGCAAACCCTTCCTAAACTATCGTAAAGCTTCAAACATATTCGCTTTGTTATATTTCCTAATTGTGTTCGTGCCCCCCAACTCCACCCCCAAAATGCTACGATATATCACATGATGGGTACTGCCAAATTTAGAAAAGTGCCCCCCTTTGGGGGGGGGGGGGAAGTGGGGCAATGGTCACCATGATTTTTGACGTGGCCTGATGTTTAAAATTTTTGTTATGTTTTATAAGCTATATTAAAGTTTCAAACAGATTGTCCAGCTATATTTCCTAATTTTGTTCGTGCCCCTCCCTCACCCCCCCCCCCCTCAAAATGCAACACGCCATTCTTCTTTATACTATTTTATCATGTGTTATAAAGTATCTTAAAGTTTAAAACAGATCTCACTGTTAGATTTCCTACCTTAAATGAAATCATGGTCTGTTAGTTCTACATTCCATCACCAGGGAGCGCACTCTATTCTTAACAAAAGCGTATCTGAACGGAACTCCTTTACACAACCTATCAGTAGATATGTTACTCGAGGGGGTGGTGGTCTTCAGCAAGAATTTAAGATGTTTGTAGAAATTACTATTCGGAAATAGTGGTAATTTAATTTTTGACATATTTATATTTAATAAGTAGCATGTATCTGAGGACTCTGTCAAAACAAGTGGGTAAGTGTGATCATACATCGCACAAAGGGTTTTGTTTAATATTCCTTTCAAAACGTCCAGTACATTTATCGCCATGGAATACCTTCTAAATTTTGGCAAACACATCCTAAACTATGTTAATGTTTCAAACATATTCGCCTTGTTATATTTCCTAATTTTGTTCGCCCCCCCTCCCCCCCCAAAATGCTACGATATATCACATGATGGGTATCTGCCAAATTTAGAAAAGTGCCCCCCTTGGGGGGCGGGGGAGTGGGCAGATGGTCACCATGATTTTTGACGTGGCCTGATTTTAAAAATTTATGTTATGTTTTATAAGCCATATTAAAGTTTCAAACAGATCGTCCAGTTATATTTCCTAATTTTGTTCGCGCACCTTCCTCACCCCCCCCCCCCCCTCCTCGAAATGTGATGCGCGCTTCTTCTTTATAATTTATTATCGTGTGTTATATAATGTGCTTTAATCATAATACTTTAAAAATATAAGATGATTATGCACGTTAAAATGTAATTAAATGGAGCAGATAACACATGTGGAAACTTTTGGCTGGGAAAGGATTATCCTTGAAGTGAATATGTAGAAATGCAGAAAAGTATTATGATCTTTATGAAGGCAAAGTAAAAACATATGCAGATTAAATAAAATAAAGACAGTTTATTTTTGATTCCAAACACAGACTTGACATTAGTAGTAAACAGCAGCATTCATTTTAAACAGACATTTTGTAGATCGTGATGAAGATGTTTCACAATTCAGAGCAGACATTTTTGTTTGTAGATATCACAGTATTAGATTTTAAGATAACACATAATTACACAGATAAAACTAAAACACAACATCCAGAACGTGGTCCAGCCACGTTCAGTAACTTGAAATACTTCTTCCATTTAAAGGAAGATAAAAGTGCGTATAATTAAGATTGGAATCGTATATTTATATAAAAACGGTCGGATTGAAAACGTCGTTTCAGACGAACGAACCAATCAGAGAACGGCATCGAATCGATGCAAAGCAAGATTCGATGAAAAGATTCGATTTGAAAACAATATTCTAAGTCGCCATCTGGCGGGAGAAATATCGTCACGAAAGTTGAAACGTAGTCGAAAGAAAGTTTTTGCCGGTGAAGTACGGTAATGAAATGAAATTAAAAACGGCAAAATGGTATGGATTACTATGGATGTTAAAAGGGTCAGGAAACTTTTATTACAGCTGGATATTGTCTAGAATCAATAGAGAGGGTAAGTAAACGTTTAAGAAATATTTATTACTGTCATTATTTAAGAAATAAATAAATGTAAATAAAGTAAATGAATGACAATGAACTTAAAAATAAAATGAAGTTTGTGAAATGAGGTTTTATGACAGGAGATGATAAGAGGCAATGAGAAATACAGTGTTTGTATCTCTATCAAATGCCCCCCCTCTCATTGTCTCTTAAAGAAGAGATAACTTGTGAAAACAAGTAAACTCAAAGACGAAGGATTTAAAAAAAAAATCCAAAGACTATCACCAAACAGCATCTTCACAAAATTTTAAGTTTAACAACATAAAACTATAAAAAAAACTGGATAATAATTATGAACAAGAAACTAGAAGGGTTTTTTTTTTTTTTTTTTTTATTTATTTATTTTTTTTTTAAACTTGAAAATTTTTAACTTTAAAGTGCAAACTTGAAACATTACACCTAAAAAAAATTTTAAATGCCCCCCCAATATGAGGACTTGAAAAAAATGGTTCAATTTTGAACCTCAAAAATTGAAACAACCTAAATGGTTGAAAAAGTGAAGTTTGAACTTCATTAACAAGTTTAAAGAGAAGTTTCGAATACTTCAAAAAGATTAACTAGGAAAAATTTAACAAATTTTAACAATTTAACTAGAAAAGTTTAACAATTGATGATCTCAAAAATTTAAGTTCAAAGATGAAGTAGTAATGCATGGAGAATTTGCTGGATAAAAGAAAATGATCCAATTTAATGAAAGCTTGTTGGCTATAAGGTACACCTTCTAAGTCCAAGACCAGAGGTCGACGTAATCCAGACAGAAGGTTTAAAAAGGTCCAACAATATTAAATGCAAAATTATCACACAGTTACTAAAAGAAAAAGATGAATACGTACCAATTCAAAAATCTAACAATTTCCAATTTGGAAATGTCAGCATCAGCTCAATATGACAGCTTGATCACTATATTACATTAAATACAATTCTTTATTACAATTATATAAAAAAAAATTATGTAGATAATTAAACAGTTAATGATGATTCATATTCCAGACATCTAGGCTCGAAAGACAGGAACTAACGGCTCTTACAAACTAACTAGCTTACGTATTCATAAATGAATAAAGGGCTCATTCATACAACTCGCAGTCTTCTGGTGCACCAGAATCAATTAAACCATATAAAAAGGATGGCGCTCTAGATGCCTAGGATGAACAAAGCAAGAATTAATGATATGCATAAAATAAATTTCAATGTATAAGCACAGTTAATCACAATATCGGAGGTCTTTCAAATATTAAAAACTGTTATGTAAAATAAACCTCTTTAAAAAGAATTCTTTAAAACTTATGGCATGATCAAGTGACGCTGCTGATGTAAAAAATGCATATAGGCAAATTAACAAAGTTAAGTAGCAAGCGTCTACACTAATCCTTTAACACTTGTGAATAACAATTTCAGAAGGTACAGTGTAGCGACAGAAAGCTTGAAAAACAACTTTTACAATTTAATTCACCATAATAGCATTTAATGAGGTACGATTTATATAAAAAATTTATATATGAATGACATACTTTAAACTTAAAACATATTTAGCTTAAAATTAACATTACATCAGAAAAATTAACTTTAAGAAGCTCATCTCACCAACATTCCAAACTCAGAAACCGAATTAACATTTAATAACAAGGAAACTTTCGGAAAAGTGGTTAAAAAAAAAAATGCATCTGGACTCCAAATCCCTGCCCCCCCCCCCCCCCCCCCTGCCAAGCGGGGAATCTTGAGAATCGTTGGAAGGACCTGGTATAACCTCAGGTGCAATTTCTACAACATAATCTCGATTACCCTCAGCATTAGAAGAGGGGGGCAGAATCATTGGGGCCCAGTGCAGCTCCACTGTGCCAAAAGCCCCCCCGAGACAAAGAAAAATATTACATGATCTCGGTCCAGTTTCTGGATCCTCTGGGAGCAACAGGTGATATGTCAGGAGTGTCATCACAGGAATCAGCATAGGAGTCGGTGAAGGAGTCAGCAGACGGGTCAGATGATGAATCAGTGCAGCGTCTTTCTGAAGAGCAATACCAGTGACGATGGCGAGAACCCGATCTTTCTCTAGAACTGCGACGTCTATAAGGCACAGGAGAAGCATTTCTTGAACGCTGAGGGCTACCTGGGACTCTGGCATAGCAATTTACTTGTAGATGCCCTGGTTTGCCGCACCTCCAGCATCTTCTACGTTGAGTTTTACGAAAGGTAGAATTTTGTTTTACGGAAGATTGCTTTTCAGCCATTTTATAGGTATTGGAAATGTTGACATATGTTGCACCATCTTTGTCACGTAATTTTTGACGGGTCTCCTCAGCTACTAATTCGTCGACAATGAGGACAAATTTAAAACTATCATCCGGCCTGGCCAAAACTTGCTGTACTAATGTGTCATATTTTGATGGAAGAAAACGTAGAAACTGGTAGCTGAGATAATTCTCGGAAAAATTTTTATCAATTTGTTTAATTTCCATAAATATTTTCTTCAGCCTTGTTGCAAATAAATTCATTGTTTCCCCGTGTCGTATCCTTTCCTCCATCAAACTATTGAAGACTGTCATATGGTGGGTGCGGGAGTCTGGATGAAACTTTTTATGAAGGTGTTCCCATGCATCTAATGGTTCAGAACAATCCGCTATTAACCGTTTGAACTCAGGTTCAATATTAACGTAAATCAGCAATAGAACCTTATTTGCACGGGTTTTAAATTTTTCGACGTCTTCAGTAGTGACTGTGGTACTTACTTCAGGGATACTCTGTTTTTTCTCAACAATTTCCCATAGGCCCTTTTCAAGTAGTAGATATTTCATATCACAGCTCCATGTGGAGTATTTCTGGAGCTCAGCTTATCAATTATGTTAGTGGCCATTTTTGGGAAAAGAGGAAAAATTTTCAAAATTTAATAAGAAAAAAACTTTTAGTAACCACAGTATAACTGCCCCCCCCCCCCACACACACTTAATGATCAGCTCTTCTTCCTCTGTCAAGCTCTTGTTTTTGGAAGAAAAAAAAATTACTAATTCTAACATAAAAGTTTCATAATGTCAAATCATAAAAATAACAGTCTATTGTCATAATAAATTGTAATGAAAACGGAAAAAAAAAAAGTTTGCAAATCGGCAAAACTGTTCGTTAAATAATACAGAGTTCAGCAATCAAAATTAAAGTTCAGCTTTAACAGGCGAAAGGTCAGCAAAATTAACTCAAAATTTCAGTAACTAAAATAAATCTTCTTGGTATCTTCTATAAAAACTGTAAATTAAAGTTATTTTGAAAAAAACTGAATCAAAGGTCGGTAAAATCAAAGTTCGTAAATCAGGAAAGTAAAAGTTCGTGAAAATAAACCAATTGTTTATAAAACTAAATTAAACCTTCATAAAACTGCATAATTATTCTTGATTATTGCAAATAATAACTGAAAACCAACATATTTCGTAAATTAAACTAACTTAAAAATGTAAACAAAAACGTAAAGATCGCTCACTTGACTGAAAACTTCCACTTTTTCAAACTTCTTCAGGCTTTCTTTTTCTTTCCACCATAACCCTTTAATGTGCTTTAATCATAACACTTTAAAAATATAAGATGATTATGCACGTTAAAATGTAATTAAATGGAGCAGATAACGCATGTGGAAACTTTTGGCTGGGAAAGGATTATCCTTGAAGTGAATATGTAGAAATGCAGAAAAGTATTATGATCTTTATGAAGGCAAAGTAAAAACATATGCAGATTAAATAAAATAAAGACAGTTTATTTTTGATTCCAAACACAGACTTGACATTAGTAGTAAACAGCAGCATTCATTTTAAACAGACATTTTGTAGATCGTGATGAAGATGTTTCACAATTCAGAGCAGACATTTTTGTTTGTAGATATCACAGTATTAGATTTTAAGATAACACATAATTACACAGATAAAACTAAAACACAACATCCAGAACGTGGTCCAGCCACGTTCAGTAACTTGAAATACTTCTTCCATTTAAAGGAAGATAAAAGTGCGTATAATTAAGATTGGAATCGTATATTTATATAAAAACGGTCGGATTGAAAACGTCGTTTCAGACGAACGAACCAATCAGAGAACGGCATCGAATCGATGCAAAGCAAGATTCGATGAAAAGATTCGATTTGAAAACGATATTGTAAGTTGCCATCTGGCGGGAGAAATATCGTCACGGAAGTTGAAACGTAGTCGAAAGAAAGTTTTGCCGGTGAAGTACGGTAATGAAATGAAATAAAACGGCAAAATGGTATGGATTACTATGGATGTTAAAAGGGTCAGGAAACTTTTATTACAGCTGGATATTGTCTAGAATCAATAGAGAGGGTAAGTAAAAGTTTAAGAAATATTTATTACTGTCATTATTTAAGAAGTAAATAAAGTAAATGAATGACAATGAACTTAAAAAATAAAATGAAGTTTGTGAAATGAGGTTTTATGACAGGAGATGATAAGAGGCAATGAGAAATACAGTGTTTCTATCTCTATCATTATAAAGTACCTTAAAGTTTTAAAACAAGATCGAATTGTTAGATTTCTTACTTTAAATGAAATCGCGGTCTGTTAATTCCACATTCCACCACCAGGGAGTGCACTGTATTCTTAACAAAAGCGTATCTGAACGAAACTCCTTTACACAACCCATTAGTAGATATGTTACTCGAGGGGGTGGCGGTCTTCAGCAAGAATTTAAGATAATTGTTGAAATTACTATTCGGAAATAGTGGTAATTTAACTTTTGACATATTTATATTTAATAAGTATAAGTAGCATGTATCTGAGGACTCCATCAAAAAACGCCCCTGAAATGGTATGAAACAAAAAAGAAATATTTTGCCCCTCCCCCTCTCCCCACCTTCCCGAAATTTCACGCGCCATTTTTTATAAACTTTTTCTAATGTGTTATAAACTATCGTAAAATTTCAAACAGATCGCCTTGTTATATTTCCTAATTTTAACAAAAATGTTAGTTCCACATTCCACCACCAGGGAGCGCACTCTATTCTTAACAAAACTGTATCGGAAGGTAACTCCGTTAAACAACCTATAAGTAGATATGTTACTCGAGGTGGTGGCGGTCTTAATAAGAAATTAAGATATTTGCTGAAATTACTATTAGGAAATAGTGGTAACTAAACTTTAGACAATTTTATATTAAATAAGTAGCATATATCTCAGGACTCCCTCAAAAAGTCACCTAAAGCGGTCAGAAATGCTAATTTTTTAAATAGAAATCTAGCGCCCCTCCCCCCCCCTCCCTGGAATTTCGCGTGTCATTCTTTCTTACACTTTATCTTATGTGTTATAAAATATCTGAAAGTTTCAAACAGATCAACTTGTTAGATTTCCTAATTTTAACAAAATCGCGTTATGTTAGTTCCACATTCCACCACCAGGGAGCGCACTGTATTCTTAACAAAAACATGTGTCAACGAAACCCCTTCACGCAACCTTTCCGTAGATACATGGGTCGGGAAGGTGGCGGTCTTAACCAAGAATTCTGTTAGTTCCACATTCCACCACCAGGGAGCACACTCTATTCATAACAAAACTGTGTCGGAAGGAAAGTCCGTTAAATAACTTATCAGTAGATATGTTACTCGAGGTGGTGGCGGTCTTAAGCAAGAATTTAAGATATTTGCACAAATTACTATTCTGAAATAGTGGTAACTAAACTTTTGACATTTTTATATTTAATAAGTAGCATATATCTCAATGTGTTATGAACTATCTTAAAGTTTCAAGACACATCTACTTGTTATTTTTCCTAATTTTAACAAATTTGCGTTATGTTAGTTCCGCATTCCGCCGCCAGGGAGCACACTCTATTCGTACCAAAAGCGTATCTGAAGGAAGCTCCTTCACGCAACCTTTCCGTAGATACAGGAGTCGTAATGGTGGCGTTATTAACCAAGAATTTTGTTAGTTCCGCATTCCACCACCAGGGAGCGCACACTATTCATAACAAAAGTGTATCTGAACGAAACTGTGTTAAAAAACCTATCAGTGGATATGTTACTCGAGTTGGTGGCGGTCTTAAGCTAGAAATTAAGAAACTTGCTAAAATTACTATTCGGAAATAGTGGTAACTAAATATTTGACATTTTTATATTTAATAAGCAGCATATATCTGAGTACTCCCTCAAAAACGGTATCTAAAAAGGTCATAAAAGCTAATTTTTAAAAAAGAAAACCAGCGCCTCTCCCTGTTTGCCTAAAAAGGATCCAAAACGCACCCCATTGTCCACTACACATGCAGATTCATTAAATAAAAATTAATATCGCAACTTACAAATAAGCTATCACGCACAGAAAGATAGAAATTATCCGATAACGGGCGAAGCATGCTGGTCTTTGTCATAATAATATCTGTAATTCGATTTAATTGGGATATTTAATCAAAAGTATTACCCCCCCCCCCCTTCCCATTGACACAAACCTAACAAAAATTATGCGATAGCGGGCGAAGCATGCTTTTTCTCACCTCGAATATACTTATCTGATAGCGCTGAACCTCATGCAAATTGATATATTTCCTAATTTAAATTATTTCGTGGTTTAAAAAGCACGTGCCACCCGCATTTCATGGAAATGAAACCTAATTAATTAAATAATAATTAATATCTCCGCTTGTAATTAAGCTAGGAGTTTGAACTGGGTATGTATGAAATCACCAAAGAATTTCAAATCAGGATGGCAAAAAATTTAATCAAAAAATTTAATATTTAAAAAGTTTAAATTTCGTATTAAAATAAAAACCGCGAGCGCGCCGTAATGTTTGAGATAAAAAATCAAGTCTGCAGTTTGCTAGCCTCGCCAGATAAAATCGGGGTTCAGCTTTCGTGAATCCTCCAATGGTAGTGCTCCGAAGCTAGCCTCGCAAAAAGGGTCCAATTGTAGTCAGAGAGGTGCTTTTGATAAATTAAAAAGGTGGATTGGTTAATTGTAGAAGTTAATTAGCCCGTAATTCGGTTAATTACCAACTTTTTCAAAATTTTATGATTTGTTGTTTGATGTGAGGTGTTCAGCTATAAGTACCCAAAATTTCAAGTCTCTAACATGTATAGTTTCTGAGAACGGGCTCTGTGACGGACAGACAGACAGAGGAGCGAGACGAATAGGGTTTCGTGAGATGAACGAAACCCTAAAAACGCACCTGAAACAGTATGAAACAAAAAGGTAAAAAAAAAAAAAATATTTTGCCCTTCCCCCTCTCCCCACCTGCCCGAAATTTCATGCGCCATTTTTTATAAACTTTTTCTTATGTGTTATAAACTACATTTTTTATAAACTTTTTCTTATGTGTTATAAACTATCTTAAAGTTTCAAACATGAAAGCAATAACCGATGGTTAATTACTCCTGGTAATTATTAAACAGGGGAGTTATAACATAAACAGAAGCATCTGTTGACTTTGTCTACCCAGAAATCTGTTAACTGAAGCTGATAAAATAAAGCAATATAAAAATATCTGCAAAAGAATATTTAAAGAAAAACCAAGCCAAGTTCAAACAAATAACAATTTATTAAAACATTTAAATAAAACAAAAGTAGAAATTAAAATCATTAAAATAGAATAAATCTTTCAGACACATGACATAAGTTCTCTATGACTCTATATCAACATGCTTGAAATAGTAACCAGAGCACCAAAAAGTAAACATATTATTTCAAAGAAATCATATTTTACTTTGATCATAAAAACTGTAATTAGACTTATATATTTAATTTTTAAACTTTATTTCAATTAATTATTAAAGAAAAATATAAACTTAATCCAGTGCAACTGAGATAACAATATTAATTATTGACGTTTAAGAAAAACAAAATAATTAAAGAAAAGATATTACTTAATTAAATTCAATCTCTTTTCTCCTATCTAAAAAAGATTTCATGTAAAGGAAAGCACAACTTATTATAAACATTAGCTTAACAGAAATCTCCAGATACTCTCAACTGCCACTCAAAAGCATACTGAAGACCAGAAGCAAGACATTAACTAAAAGTTAATGATAAATGGATTTCCGAACTGTAGCAAGCCTAATGGAAACTCCCTTGTAAAATACCGTCTGTAGAGTTTCCCAGAAATCACAAATATCCCAATGCTACAAGTCGTAACAGTTCCAAATTCACCACGCGGGTCCCAGTAGCAGCAAGTTCGAGACGAGAGACGGACGTTGCAGATTTTCTTTTCTCTTTTGCAGATTCTTTTTCATCAGACCTTTATTTTGCTTCGTATTATGTTTAGCTCTTTATTACTTAATACAAAACATTAAGATTATTATTAATAAAAATCTATAAAATGTCTAAAAACGCTACAAGTAAGTGATTGTTTGATTAATTAATGCTTCAGTTGTAAAAATATTTTACCTGCAGATTATTTTTTGCCCCTGAAGAATCTGTCGCAGACACTTGGAGAATTTTCTGCTACTGGGGCACGGGTCTCTGCTGTTGCGTGTGTACCGGGCTAATTCAATCACAACCTATCCGTAGCATCGAGACGGTAAAACCCTGGTCTCTTGGAAACCATATTATAATTCTACAGTCCATTCACTTTGTAATCCACTTTAAAAGTAAAGTTGGCGAAATTCCAAAAAGTGAAACCAGAATAATATCTGGAACTTAAAAACATACTCTTAAAAGGAGAGAGAGTATTAACTGTAAATAAAAGTCAGACTATTTCAATTAATAGAAATAATAGAAAGAAAATCATTATGTGAAAAACATGCACTAGGCAGCGGGCACACTTCCCAATTCCAATAGACTGAACTTCACAACACGCACGTCTCCAGGTACATCCTTACAGAAGATTAAAAAGCCAAACGCACGGTGACAGTTCGTCTCCATCTTCTATTTACACCCTTGGAAGAAGCCACACCTATGTCGTAATCCATAGCTGCTTTAAACATGACTAAAAGAAACATGTGTAAATATAAAACATTACTTTATAAAAGCGTAGACGACTAGAAATCAGCACCGGGAAATATTGTAGTTAAAATACCACCCACTTCATTTTTCCCATCTGCCAACAACACCCCCCATGTGACTTCCAATCACCTGGTCAACGTCACATCCGACGTTTAACGATCTCGGGAAAATGGACCTGTGATCAGCCACTAGGTACAGCACGTCACAACGGACAGGTCACGTCATCTGCCGATAGCCATTCCTCCTCAGTCTGTGAGCTGAACTTTCAATACAACGTTGACAAAAAGTCAAATGAAAAAGTAATTGGAATAACAGCAATAGAAGGGAAAAATGTATATTTTTCCTGTCAAAACAGAACGCCTTGTTAGATTTCCTACTTTAAATGAAATCGCAGTCTGTTAGTTCCACATTCCACCATGAGGAAGCACACTCTATTCTTAACAAAACTGTATCTGAATGCAACTCCGTTAAACAACCTATCAGGAGATATGCTAGTCAAGGGGGTGGCGGTCTTAACCAAGAATTTAAGATAATTGCTGAAATTACTATTCGAAAATAGTGGTGTGAATACTTGTAAACTTTCTGATAATAAATAAGTTATACTTGTCTCATAGCGCTGTTCAAAAACCCCAAGCAAATTGTTAGATTTTCTAGATTTAAATATATTGTTTTATTGTTGTATTATATTTGTTATTATATTGTTAGATTTAAATTATTTCGTGGATAAAAAAAGCACATGCCTCCATTTTAATTTATGCATTTGTTAGAAATGAAACCGATTAATTAAACAGTAATTAATATCTCAGCTTGTAATTAAGCTAGGAGTTTGAACTGGGTATGTATGAAATCGGCAAACAATTTCACATTCGAATGCCAGAAAATTGAATAAAAAAATTTAACATTTAAAAAGTTTAAATTTCTTATTAAAATATTCTATTACGGAAAACCGCGAGCGCCGTCATGTCTGACACCTACTTTGTGCGAAAATGAAATCTCTTTTCCTTGTCTTCCCAAATAAATAAATTGATTTTTTATTGATCGATTTTTCACTTACACACACATCGCAGAAATATGAATTATACCAAAACAAATTAGATTTCTTTCCGCATCTGTCTATATCTTTCACAAATTTCTCGTACCAATACTTTCTGAGATGGGATTTCAAATTAAAATGTCCACTTCATCTTTGGCTTAATTTCCTCCATGGTAACCGAGCATCTGCTGATTTTACTGGCAAACCTAAGGAGAAACTCCGACGATTTGGAGAAAGTGCGTTTGTACCTGCTTTAAAAAGATTAATTGGTTAATTTTAGAAGTTAATTAGCCCATAATTCGGTTAATTACCAACTTTTTTAAAATTTTATGATTTGTTGTTTGATGTGAGGTGTTCAGCTATAAGTACCCAAAATTTCAAGTCTTCAACATGTATAGTTTCTGAGAACGGGCTCTGTGACGGACAGACAGACAGACAAAGGAGTGAGACGAATAGGGTTTTGTCAGATGAACGAAACCCTAAAAATAGTGGAAGAATGGAAAGGTGAATTAGAGATTATATTAGATAGATACCATAAGAAGAATATCCTTTAATGCAGACGAGGCCTGCCTATTCTACAATATGATGCTAATAAAACTTTGACATGTAAAATCAAAAAATGTTTTGGTACAAAAACAACAACAAATCATGGATAACATCATCTATTTTCATTGATTGGGTTAAAAAATTGGATGTGAAAATTCACAACGAAAAAAGTAAAATACTACTTTTGATCAATTGTTGCCTTGCACATTTTCCAAATATTCCAGGACTTACAAATGTGTCTGTTCATTTTTTACCAGCTAATTGCATAAGTTGAAGCCATTAGACCTGGGGATCATTCACAGTGTAAAACAATATACTGAAAATCCTTAATTAGAAAATTATTAAATAATTTTGCTGACAAATACAATTTTGGAAGCCATGCACATGATTGAATCAGCCTGGAAAGAACTTTCTCCTTACACAATTGAAAACTGCTTTTGGGCATCCAGAAGATATCACCACTGAAGAATGGAAAAGTCTTGTTGGTGATGAAGATGTTTCAGTATAAGATTTTTTCAATTGTGGCAAAGATGTTTTAATAACCAACTTCAGAAATGTAGATTAAATTTATGAAGACATCACAAATGAAAATGCAGCTTTAGATGTAGAAGATGATACAGAAAGTAGACACCACCTTCTTAGTCAGATGTGAATTCTGCTCTGGATATTCCTCGCCGGTACATGGCTTCATCAAATATGGATGACGACTCATTCAACCTTTTTGAGAAGTTTGAAGCAAGGGTACTAAAAACAAGACCGCCATTGAAACAATCTACACTTTTTGATTTTTTAAAAACTTGATTTGTTTAATTAAATGCATTATAAATATTTTATTGTACTGTAAGTAACATTGTATGCTGTATTGTTGTTCTTGTATACTGTATAATGAATGTGATTTGTATTTGTGCAATAAAAATATGTAGTACTATATCTGTATCAATGAAAAAAAGAAATTAATTAAAATAAATAAACAAAACATTTCTAAACATGCAAATATATTAAGAAATGTATTAACAGTCCTAAGGCTGTAAAGTGTAAAGCGAAATGTTTTTTAAATGTTATTTTTTTCACAAATTCTTTTTAAGGACGATCTCTGTGTAATGCCGATTTTTCGAAGTTCCTTGAAAGTCGTTAAATACAGAGCCAACTGTACATACAAGTGAAGGATAATAGAGGAGGTCATGCAAAACACTTGCATTACATTAACTTTAGAATGGTGTAATCAAATTAAATTTCATGGATTGACCTATTTCTTGTTTTACCCGCCCATTCAAAATTATATGCAATAATAAAAATAAAAAGGGATAAAAACATATCTTCAGAATAGATTTAAAAAAAATATAGCCATGTGCCAAATAGTTTTTAAAAATGCATTGAACTCATATATATTATGACTATTAAAAAAAATAATTAAAATTGGAATTGTTAAAGAATAATTTTAATTAAGATTACTTACCTGCAATTAACAGTATATTTCGCTTCAGGTTTTGAGAAGACATACCATCAACCAAACACCACCTGCATTTACTTCAAGTACATTGTTCGCTTTTAGCGTTTTAGCTCCCTCACTCTTCTTGAAAAGGGTTGTATTAAATAACAAACGTAATTATTTGACGACATTCAACTTTTGAGCTGACAAAGTAAACTACAAAATAGCTCTTTACTCTATAGAATAGTTCCCTCTTTTACTGAGTCCCATCTTTGGCTGAGATATCACATATTTGGTGACAAATTTGTATAACTAAAACAAACTCTTTATGTTAAAAATGTGAATTTAACAAACTTTTTAGTGAAAATTCTATTTGCAAGTGAAAAATTGGAACTTTTTTGTGCACAGACCTCAGAACTCGGAAGAATCTTGAGACATGATAGCGTATATATATAAAAAAAATCTCTGACAATTCTCGGTTTTCCAGTCGCATGGGAACCCTGTGTATTAAATTAGACAACATTCTTTTTAAAAGGCACAATCCTAGATTATTCTTATTTTGGTATTTGTGATTTGAAAAGTGGAGTTTTATCTAATAGATCATTTTACTATGATAATTAAAAAGCTACTCATAAGTTAATAGCATTATATCATTTTCACTTTTAACAGTTTCTGAAAAAGAAAAAAAGAAATTAATAAAAGCTGTCTTTTTCTAATTTTAGATGGCTTTTTTTAAGTGGTAAACACCAGATGGCTTTTTCTGGCCTGGCTAAAAGCCAGCAGCCCTGGATCTAATTGGCTTTGTAAATAGTATATTTGTTATCAACAAAGAACTTGCTTGCATAATTTGAAAAAAAATTGGTTCAACAATAGTGGCTCAAAAATTAATTGTAAGATTTGACCCAGACAGACAGTAAACAAAGTGAAATAAAAGTGAAAAAAAAAAAAAAACATTTACAATAGAAATAAATGCATAAAATTTTTTAATAAGAAACTAATAAAATTACATACCAACTTCATGCCAAGTTCATGAGCCTTTCTTCGTGGGTTGTTCACAGAAGGCAAATTCCATCCAGTTCTTTTATCAGGCTCATATTTCTGACACATCAACTGGGCATACAGACATCGAGTAAAGATTACCTAAAAACATCAAACACATTTAGAATATTGTGATGAAATCAACAAAAATTACAAAGAGTGGGGAGGGGGAGACAATTGATACAGTCGGACCTCTATTTAACGAACCTCTATTTTGCGAATTTCTCTATTTAACGAACCTCTATTTTGCGAATTTCTCTATTTAACGAACTTTTCCTTGGAACCAAGAACATTTTGCAAATTTCTTCGTAAAATAACCTCCAAATAGCGAAGTGCATTCTCTATTTAACGAACTTTTTCTTGTGATCAATTTTTTTTTTCTCCCCATTTCTCAAAATATTTCTGGACATTTCAAACTTATTCTTTCTTTAAACACATTTTATGATGTTCAATGGCCTTGAACTGGTTTTACCAGGCGCCTTCTTTGTCAGCAGTGAGAATTCACTGAGGACGAGGACGAAGACGATAATCCCTAATTAGAGTGACTTAAAAAAAATGTGGATACAGTGAGAAAAAAAGAAGAAATTAACCATGATGTGCTGATTGATGATTGTATTTCACTTAATTCTGAAATTTAGACCTCGGAAACACTATCCGAATTGGATATTTTCGACAGTGTGAAAAATAAAAACAATACAGCAATGAATTGCGATGAAGACGAATATGATGATGATGGAAATTATCATTATGCAGGAATTAACAAAACTTCGAATGATGAAATGCTAAAATCATTTGAAACAATCCGACGCGGATTATAGTTAGAAGAAAATACGCACGAAGGGAGTTTTGGTGCATTGCAAAGATGCGAGACGTATTATGAGAGAAATTACTTTTTTAAATGAAAAACTCAGGCAAAATTAACAGAGTTTTTCAGAAATTAAATTTAAGGACGCATATGTTAATGCATGGTTAAAATTATTTGTTACAATAATAATAAATACGATAATGTCATTAAAATTAGTTAATTTTAATGTAAAACTATTTACCGGTGTCCTAAAAAGGACCGACTGATTTTAAAATTCAATAACTTGCAAACGGTGACAGATATTAAAAAAATTCTTGCAGGAGGGTTATGCATAAGGTCAAAAGTTTTATTACAGTGATTTTCGATTTTAGTTCGAATTACAAAAACTAGATGGCGCTGTAAGCAATAGTCGCTAAATACAGGCTCGATTTTTGGTCCTTTCTCTTGTTCCATGCGGAAAAAGGATATGGAAATGTATTAAACGGGCCACGAAGTACCAAAAATCGAGCCTGAATTTAGCGTCTATTGATCGCAGCGCCATCTATTGTTTGTAATTTGAACTAAAATCGAAAATCACTGTAAAAAAACTTTTGACATTATGCATAACCCTCCTGCAAGAATTTTTTTAATATCTGTCACCGTTTGCAAATTATTGAATTTTAAAATCAGTCAGTCTTTTTTAGGACACCCGGTACTTTAAACAGACAATACAGTGTATTCCCAGACAATGTTTTGTTTTCTTTGCAGATTTCAAAGATTTAAATACATAGAAAAAATTAATGGATGATGGACATTGGTGGGTAAAATAAATAAAGCAAATCGAAATAATTTATAAAAAAAAAAGTGATTAATTACTTTTAGTAAAAATATTTAGTGTTTATGGATTTAAAATCTGTTTTATGTAGTTTAAAGTATTTTAAAGGCGAAGAATCTCTATTTAACGAATTTTCCATATAACGAACTTTTTTTCGGAATTTAGCGACTTCGTTAAATAGAGGTTCGACTGTATTTTAAAAAATGAAAAACATTATTGTACAAAATAATTGTTATTACACAATGCAGAAAAATTTTGGTGCACTTGAAGAACAAAATTGTGTCATGGCACACACATAAATATTTTGTAAACAGATGACAAGCCTTTTACAGTTGAACAATCATGTAATGAACAAATTGATAGGATATTGACTTTTGTTGAATGGTTGCATAACACAGTTCAGATTTTAAAAAATCCGTAACTTTATCAGGTTTTCCCTGATCTTTTCAAAAAAAAAAAAAAAAATTTCTCAGACCTTTCTTGATAAAAATTCCATTAGTATATTGTTGTAGACTCCACAATGGATAATTCCCAGTTATAGATAGATGCTAATTTCCATAAAAATGCATTATTTTTCTTTTATCTATCGAATTTATATTTTATTTAGTTAAAAAGCTACTAACCTGCTGTCAATACATACAGCTTTACAGTAAAGAAATAAATAACAATATTAATAGTGATATATTTAAATTGACTACATTTGGCGCATGCAAATTAAGCCAGCACAAAAGAAAATTCACAGTTCTAAGAAATACATAGAGGAACTCTAAACTTCTGTGAAGGGGGGGGGGGGCATATTTGGTAGCATTTCGTCAAAGCAAATATTTCACCACTTCTTTGGATAAAAAATGCCAAATATGGCTCTTTTTTTAACACAAGTGCTGAGAGTGCATCCTATATATTGCTTAAACTATTATTTAATTTTCTGATGATAGTAGTTATGCAAAAACAGGGTCCGTCCGTACACACTTCTTTAGTAGATAAAAATCAAAAACTTTTAAGGGCTTCAATGATCAAACAAAGAAAAAGTTAAAGACCTATCAATTTAATTAACTAATGTATAATAGGCATTTTTGAATACAGGGTATTCTAATTAATTTTATTTCTAACCAATGTTTTATAATATTTTTTCTGATAACATTTATGATTTTAGTTAAAAATAAAAATTGGGGGGAAGGGGGGGTGGGGGAGATTCATTTTGGTACGTTAAAATATTTTATTACACATTCACATATTTTTAAAAACATTTTCTTCTTTTGTTATTTCAGACTAACAATTCTATTTCAAAAGCAGCTGTTTTAGACATATTTAGTTTTTTTTATATTTTAGGTCTATTTCTTTAAAGGTCTCTTATAAATGTAAGTTTTTCCTGACACTGCATTTTTTTTTTCTTTTTTTCTCTAAGGCTACATTCTACCTTGTTCTTGAACCTTTTACTAGTAAAACCATTTCATCATCGATTTCAACTTGTTTAATACCACCAATATGATATCACAAAATCATGAACACACCTCTGAGAAATAACTGATTACTCATTTAAGTTTTCTAACAATAATCTTCTATTAATAGAAAACCCACTTTCTACACTAGCTACACTACTGTGTGACATTGTTAAAATCCTTTTTGGGGCATTCTAAAAGTTTTAGAATTTTTTTTTACCTTGCAAATAAAGTACAAAGTCTGAAATACGGACATTCGAAATTCAAAATTCTCCAAAACCCAGACGTTTCACTAATTACCTTTTTTTTTTTTTTTTTTTTTTGTTGAAATGTGAAAATTTTTTCTAAAAATCGCAAAAATTCCTGTACAAAATCTGAAGAAACTTCATTGAAAAAAGGACATCATTTACTATATAAGACTAGAAGATTAAAACCTTATTCCTTTTACTAATGTGAAAAAATCACCATAAAAAGAGAAAAAAAAAAAAAAAAGGGAAAAAGTTTAAAAAATTTCAGACGACAACATTTACCACAGTGGAAAAACAGTGGACCTGAATTATTTCATGAATGACAAAAAATCGCCGCAAAACGTGAAAAGTCACATTCAAAATTGGAAATAATTAAAGATTTGAAGAGCTGTGTCACATTGAAAAGTAACATTTTAAAGTGGTAGCACGCCATGTGGGAAGCACATGGTCCTTTTTCGCATATTTCATTTTATTTCAATAGTTTCTTTTTAAATTTCAGCTTTAATTTTAATTCTATCATTCCGTATTTAATATTTCCTTTAATTTAATACCTCATCCATCTATATACGATGCTTAGTTCATATTTTGATGTTCCGTCGGCGAACGTTCTCATTTTAAGATATTTTTAACCCGTTCGTAGACCGTTTTAGCGAAGCACATTTTAGCCATGTTGAATTATTCATTTTCCTCCTTTTCTCCCTCACGTTTTGCTTGGCGTCCGTTTTCTACGCATGTTTGCCGGAGTGATGTATTCATCGCTCTGTTGGTGCGGGCGCACGCACGTTTTCTCCATTAATCACTCCGTTTGCGATCGCCAAATTCCTGTACCGCAGGTTTTTCAAAGGAAGAATCTTCAGTTATGCGAGTGCCGTGGTCGAAGCAGGTAGGAAAAGATCGTCCGTCCCTGTTTGGGATAGCGGGACGCAATGCCACCAGAAATATGCCCTCGAGTTAAGAAAAACATATAAACCATGTGTTTCCTCTCAGTACCTTTGTGTCGACTCTTCTTTATTTCAATTTACATCACAATTTTTCATTCATTTAGCAAGTTAAGTAGTTTACAAGGTAGTTTTCCTGTGATGCAACCAGATTGGGGCAAGCATGTAACTTTTATTCCTTTCATAATCACAGTATCTACATATACTCTGGAAAACCAGCGATGAAGTTCTTGGACATTTTTATAGAAATTTATATATTACAATTTATTTTTAAGAAGATAAAATTGAATTTAGATATTCACATCCAGAATTTAGGCCTTATACAGCATAGGGCTACTAGAGATACGAGCTGAAGCATCTGCCATTGATGTGCCTTTGGGTTTGCCTTATGTACCCAGCGCCCATTCACTTCTATGTAAACTCAGAGCAACGGTGCTATATTTAGACAGTTATTTTTTATTAATTACATGTTATAATTAGTTACGAAATTTATGATGGGAGGTTGCTTTGCGATGAATTGTTCAAACCATTCTGGAAAAGGACACCGGACGTTCAAATTTCCCGAAGAAAATACAAAAAGAAGAAAGTGGATAATCAACTGTCGTCGAGATAAATGGCGGGATTTATGAAAGCGCCAAATTTCAAAGTCTGTTAAAACGTGTAAAAATGACTGACGATTGCGATTCTTTTTTAATTTAATTATTCATCTATGTTTATAATATTTACACAAGTGTATAAATATACATAAAAGACAATGATTATTTATACCCTTAATTTTTTCAAACTTTTGAGAGTTATTAATCAATATTTACGAGATTTTGAATTATTTATTTTCTTATTAATCCCATTAATTATTCATTTTTTGTCACTACAAAGTCACAAATAGAGCAAAAAATTAAAAAAAAATTCTCAACTTTATGTGTTGGAGAGGAACAGATTTTTCTTACTTTTGTTTGCGGGGGGGATAGATTACTTGATTTATTTTTACTATAAAACATGTAGGATATATTTTATTTCAATTACAGTTTTAAATATCAAACTGTTTATTGAGCCGAAGGAGAAAATTGGGAAGCTGAATTTTATGAGAATTATTTTTATTTAAGGGATGCTTATATAATTTTAAGTCTTTCTGCACCTTTTTAATTCATAAAAATTCATAAATAGGTTAAACAGTTTATTATTATTATTATTACTATTATTTTACAGATTCAGAAAATTATAATACAGAATAATTTGCTTATATATATTTTTTAAATATTTTAGAAGGGTTTCATAAATTAATCAACTATTAATATAAACAGTGAGTTAATGTAAAAAGAAGAGATATAAATGGCAAATTTCACTTAACAGCTTTAAGTACGCAACATGTAAATACTTGTTCCTCAAATAATCTGCAATCTTGCAATCTTGTTGATGTTCAGGAATTTGAGTTTAAGTAGTTACCCAAAATAACTTTATGACACATTTTCTTAATCATTTTTAAACGCAAAGACATAAAACTAGCAGCTCTGATTACTGAAGGGATTTTGAATCAAAATGAGATTTCTATTTTTTAATAAATAAATTATTTATCGAGTTATGAGCAATTGTGGTCATGTGGCGACCGATTTTTCTTTTTCGCAGTGTCACATCTCTACCAATTACCCAAAATAATAATAATAAAATTAGAAAAACATTATGTCTTTGCCCGAAATGTTAATGTTTTATCCATTGAAAATACTTGTGTTGGAGAAAAATTTTAAAGTTTAAAAGATTTTAAACTTTGTAAGTTTAGGAAAAAGGGGAAAGGGTAATTTTATTTATTTATTTTTTGTGGCAGGAGAGGGAGGGTGATTAGTTATTTATCGACTCACAAATGGGGCAGAAAGAAAAATTACAGTTTTGAAGACTAAGTTTTGCATGGGAGGAAAGACCGGGGGAGAGGTAATTTCAGGTGGTGGGAGGATGTTAAATGATTATTTATTGTTATTGTTACAATAAAGTAATAAATAGAACAAAGAAAGTTTTCAAAATTAAAAACGTTTGAAGATTTTTAATTTTGTGAGTAGGGGGGGGGAGAATTAAGGGAGAAACAGAATTTTATGGGGGGGGGGGTGAATAAGTTCATTAGATGACTTATTAACTATTGTTACTAAAGATTTAAAATTATGCAGAAAAAAAATTCAAAATTAAACACTTTAAAAATTAAAAAATTTTTGTGCTATGAATAAGGGGGGGGGGGGGCTAAAGGGAAAGCGGCCATATCAGATAGAGGGAGGATTTTAAATGATTAATTACTCATTATTACAATAAAGGAACAAACAGCAGAATAAAAGAATACTTTTAAAGATTTTAAAGTTTATGAACAGGAGGAGGGGCAAAGGGGAAGAAGATTTTTTTTCAAAGGGGGGGGGGGAGAGATTATTAGATGACTTGTTATTTATTTACTTTACTAAACCTTTACACATAGAACAACAAAAAAAAAAGACTTTTAAATTTTGTGTGCTTGGTATCAGGGGGGGCGGGGGGGGGGGGGGAAGGAGGGAAAAGGTGAATTTCGGTGGAGATTGAGGGAAAAAATACAGGGTGGCCATAATTAAACTGCAAGTGTTCAAGGGGTGCTGGAGAGAAAACTACCGGGAATATTCCAGTGAAATTTGGTAACATGCGCAAGTCAAATATGAAAAAAAAAAAAAAAATCGCCATTTTTACCCGATAGATGGCGCTATACCGTGTTTCAATGCTTATCGACGTCATATATGCAAATTTTAAGCTCACCGAACATTCTAAAAACATCAATACATAGAGTAAAGGCCAGTCATGACTCTGAATAAGAAGGAACGTGCATTGTTAGTGAAGATATTCTATCAGAATGGTAGCCATTATTCAGCTACTCTGAAAGAATACCGGCATATGAAACGACTAAGAAGAGGTCCAATGAGTGTCAATGGATTGAAAAATATGATTTTAAAATTTGAAGAATCAAGGAGAATTGGGCGTTATTCCAGGTACAAGAGGGCAACGTGCCGTAAACCCGGAAAGAGTGCAACAAATTGATGACGCCATTGTGACTACGAGTAGCAGTTCAGGAGCCAGTATGCTGCAACAAGTGAGCGCAAGAAGTATGGCTCGGACATTATCTCTTCCCTGGTCAACTGTGCATAAAGTGTTGTGCCACATTCTTCGGCGTTATCCGTATAAAATTAAAATTCTTCAAGAATTAAAACCTCATGATGACACCCTAAGATTTGATTTTGCAAACCTTGTCCTGTCGAAAATCAGTGAAGATGACACTTGGATACAGAGAATATTGTGGACAGATGAGGCGCATTTTACACTATCAGGTAGTGTAAATACGCATAACTGCAGGATATGGGGAACGAACAAACAATACGCTAAACGTGAAGAACCCCTCCATTCCGATTATGTAACTGTATGGTGTGGAATGACTTGTGATTTTCTTGTGGGCCCATATTTCTTTGAGACCCCAACTCCAAGTGGTCCCAAACGCTGTAGTGTTACAGGGACTAGCTACGGTGCGATGTTGAGACAACAACTGATTCCAGCATTGCAAGAGAGACATTGTTTAGAAACCACGGTATTTATGCAGAGCGGAGCACCCCCTCACACCGCTAAAGATGTTAAAAAATTGCTACATGATACCTTTGGTGCAGAATAAGTCATAAGCAGAGGTTTCGACAACGCTTGGCCCCACGTTCACCGGACCTTAATCCTTGCGATTTTTATCTGTGGGGACATCTGAAAGATATGGTTTATAGAGAATGACATGCTTCTGTTGCTGAATTGAAATCTAGCATAACGAGACAGGTGAGGTGTGTTACACCACAGATTTTAAATGCGA
Source organism: Maratus speciosus (assembly GCA_963932465.1). Taxonomy (NCBI): domain Eukaryota; kingdom Metazoa; phylum Arthropoda; class Arachnida; order Araneae; family Salticidae; genus Maratus; species Maratus speciosus. Next base: position 86,797,518 of record OZ010786.1, on the reverse strand, counting down.
CGGTGGACCATGCTGTTTTACGTTTTCAGCATGTGGTTGCATCTGGTGGTTCACATATTGAGCCCATTATGTAATAATTTCATTGAATAAATAATGGCTTGTTTTCCAAAACGTCTTTAAGGATTGTTTAATTTGTGATCTTATTTACGCTAATTTTTATTACATGATACTGTAAAAATTTAATTGCTGAAGCGAATTGTATGGAATTTTGATAGACTGTAAATGATATTTTATATTGTTTATATGCCTCTTAGAATGTCATTATGCTCTGTCTATCAATTTTGGAGGTCGTATATGCCACCGGCGAACGTTTAAGTACGGTACAGCGCCATCTATCAGGTGAAAATGGCAATTTTTTTTGCATATTTAACTTGCACATGTTCTGAAGCGTGTAGATACCAAATTTCACTGGAATATACCCGGTAGTTTTCTCTCCAGCACCCCTTGAACACTTGCAGTTTAATTATGGCCACCCTGTATATGATTGTTTATTTATTTATTGTTTTAATAAAATGACAGATATAGAAAAAACAAAGTTTTAAAAAATTACAGTTTTAAACTATACTAGGTATTGTGAGAAGGGGGGAGGGAGGTAGAGAGGGAAACAAAATTTTGGGATAGGGGAATTTAGATTAAATTTTAACGAAATTTGTATGATCATATTGTTACAATAAAATAATAAATAGAGTAGAAAAATTAAAAAAAAAAAATAAGGATTTTTATACTTTGAGTACTTTTGAGGGGGGGGGGGGGGGAAGCAAAAGGGGGCGAAGAAAATTTCGAAAAGAGAGGGATTTAGTTGAATTTTTTTTTTTTTATGAAATTTTTCACTGAAATGCAGAACAGTTCCACATCTGATTAAGAAATAAGAGTTTGAAATTAAGGACTTTTTGCAGAATTTGTATAAAAAGGACTTTAAGGACGAAAAATTATTTTTGAAAAATGTAAAGATTTACAAGGACCGTACGACCTTTAATAATAGAAGAACTTTTCTTTTTGTGCATACATCGACTTAGTTCAAATAATATGTCATAAACAAATTTCTTGAAATTGCCAACAAGGCGCTAAAGTCGCCAAGAAGCAGGCGTGTACCCAAAGTTCACCTAAATATGGCGGTGATACTCCGGCCCGTAAGAAAAATATATTACTTGTGTGTGGTGATATAAAAGAACAAAAACCAGTTTAAAAACTAATTAAATTTAAGTCAATTAACATAATAAAATAAATAAAATTTAAAAAGATTATCAATTAACTTTATGAATATAAATAACTTATCTGGAATACCAGACAATTTTATGACAAACATCACAGTTTGTGAAAAATACATATTTCCTATAAAATGCAATGAAGCTCATGGCAATGCAAAACCAGCCCATCTGATAAATTGAAAAGAGCGAAACCTCCATGAAGTAAAAAATACACTCGATGCTCCTGTAATAAAAGCCAAAGGTAAACAGCGAGACATCTTTTCAAAGCAGACAAATCTTTTCATCGCACCCCAGGATTATATCCATGCGAACACAAAACGGTGTATGACTTCCAAATGATTGATACCAGAAAACTAGTCGTTAGGGGCCACCGTAACTTACTCATCATGGATATACATAATATAAAATATAAAAATAAAACATGTGATACATGCTAAGCATTGTATCATGTTACTTTTAATCATAATTTAATTTACTTGGTCTCCCTTAAATGTAATTAATATAATCCTTTAAGCTAATATTACTTTTTGTTGCATTAAAATATCTCAATTTGTTAATTTTCTATAAGCAAGTAAACACTATTGGTTTACAATGGAAGTCTATGGGAATTCGGCAAAATATTAGAGATACCGCCAATTTTGCGTCACTTCTGGCGACTAATTTTGGCAATATACCACCAAGTTGGTGACAAACTTGGTGGCATTTGGCGACAGAACAGGGCCCACCTTATAGATAAGGAGATGCATTAAATGCTTGACATTTACGATAAGCCATTATTGGCATTTAATCTTATAGTTTGGCAATAGTTTTTGGGACGGCGTGATAATCGAGTAGTACCGAATTGCGTAAAAGAAACATCCTTATAACTTGAAAAATTATAATCATATTAACTAACAGTTTACTGCGTAGGATTAAGCGTCTCATTTCCAATTAAAATATATCTTTGAATTGAAATTTAAATGAAATACAGGGTCATGAAAAATCGAAGAGTGAGAAAAATAGGATTACAAATATCTCGACAATTAATTATCCAATCGAGTTCATTCATGATGCAAAATTTACGTTTTTTTATTGCCTTTTATATTCACTCCTTTGAATAAACAATTTCGAAAATTTTTGTATACCTTTTATCAGAACGAATATTTCGAGAGTTTGAAAATAATAGTTCCGGATAATCGAGGTTACTGATATTCAATAGGCTTCTTCCCATTATTACTCCCTAAGTACACACCAAATTTCAAGTCTCTATCTCAATTTGTTCAGGAGATAGAGCGATTATAGACACACACTCCGGCACACATACAGACGGACACCAAAATTTTTTTTCTAAAAATATGTTTTTCGGAATCTTCAGTGTCTGAAACGTGTAAATCCATCAAAAAAAAAAAAAAAAAAAAAAAAAAAAAAAAAAAAAAAAAAATTCGATTTTTAAAACGATTACAAGACTTACCCTATACTACATATGATGGGTAAATAACACATCTGTCCAGGAGCAAAGAGAATGCTTTCTACTACAACCTGACAGATGGTTCATCACACATAATCAGACATCGGACTGTTCTTTATAAATAACACTATGTGGCCTTTTCACGGAAACAGCTTAGTAGATTTAAAAGTTCTAGCAGATAATTAGTCAGCCATTAACACAAGAAATTAAATCATTAACGGAACTCGAAAAAACGTTTTCATTATCCAACTACCATAACGCACCGATCTAGTAACATTACTACCATAAAATAAAATGAAATAACTAGATGACAGAAACAGTCACCAACTCATTTCCAGAACTAATCGAAACTGATTAACCCGATGATTCACGATGCATATATACGTCGATCTTTAACACGGGTAGCAGTTAACAATGAAACAGCATTTCAATACAGTAAACTCCCGACTATCCGGCCTAATGTGGCAGACGGGTAGGCCAGATAACAAAAAAGCCAGATAGGCCGGAGTTCTATAAATGTTTACTCCTTTCTTTTCCCCCCTCTGCCATGATAATGGAAACACATGTTACACTAACGTAAAACGTAAGCCTAATTCGTAAAAAATGAGTAAATCTTATTTTACTGTTTATGAATAAATAATTGCACAAATATGAAAAGATAAAAGATAAGCATAAGATAAAATAGTCAAATCTTACAGTTTTTAGTTTTTGAAAAAGCGTTTAGTTTTTTTACTTCTCCATGTTAGCACTCTTCTGTGAAGCAATGTCCCTCCATTTACGCAAGCAGATGATATCAGCTGGTGTCGCTTCCTCCTGCTGACTAATGTACTGCAGTGCTGCCTCAATCGTTTTGAAACCTTCCGAATGTGGGATGAGATTTTTCTTGCAATCCTGCTCCTGTATTTCTTCTGTTACTTCTACCTCTGTCACCATTTCTACAATATCATTGTCAGTTAATTCATTAACTTCGTCGTTTGCCGTCCATTCTGTAATGTCCTCTGCATTGACATCGTCAGAGCCCGGTCTATTTTTTAGCAACGAAAGAAGCTTATCGTTCTCATCTTCCACTTCAGATTTCCATACTGGTGTATGTCCACCAGGGTTCGTAAATATCATGATATTTTCGAAAATATCATGATATTTTCGAAAATATCAAAAATATCCGATATTTTGATATATATCCGATATTTTCGATATATATCCGATATTTTCAAAGTAGCCAACTTACCGCTGATAATAAATGTTTTCAAGCATAATATAGATTAGAAACTAAAATATATTGCACTTAACATGAAAACTTAATCAAAGAATATTCTAAAAATGCATTTTTATTTTTATTTTCTGTTTTTTTTTTTCACTTAGAACAAAATTAAAGATGAACTAATTGAAAACAGTAACAATTTGCTTTATAAAGAAAAAAAAAAAAACTAACTATAGGATTCAGTATCAAGATCAAGTCTAAAAAAAATCAGAAATTTTAAATACAAAAAAGTTCTTTTAATTGAAAAATTTTAACATAAATGTAAGTATAAAATATCTTATTTCGTATTTTCTAACATGTTGTATAGTTTAAACTAAACTGGACCAAAACATGAGAAAAGATTCCTTTCTAATGAAACGGTATATAACGGCTTATTTAAGTTAGTCAGTTCATCTTTCAATGGTTGTTCTGAATTAATTATGTCCCACATAATTATTAGTTCAACATTTTAAAAATAAAAGCTTCAAATCTAAAGCTTCAAAAATATATTTATTTTCTTTTTTGGCTAAAAAAAAAAAAATCAAGAAGAGACAAAAGTTCTTTATCTACAGATTCATAGTCAATAACAGTTGAAAATTTATTTCCTTTACACTGAAATATTATGAATTACAACTGAAAATATCAAATATATCTTGCACACATTCATATTTTGAAAATAAATATCAAATGCAGAAAATTATGAAATATCTTGATATATTGAAAATAAATGTCAAGTAATATGAAAATATCAAAAATCTTGATATTTTGAAAATAAATATTGGATATATATTCATTAATATATATTAACGAACTCTGGCTATATATAAAGAATTATCAAAATTACATTTTATCTTTCAATGGCTGTTCTGAATTAACTGTCTAACATAATTATTAGCTCTACATTTAAAAATAAAAGTTTCAAACATAAAGCTTGGAAAAGATTTGTTTTCTTCTTTTGCTAAAAAAGTTACTGCCAAAGGCAAAAGTAAATTATCTATAGAATGATACAGTCAATAACATGTGGAAATTTCATTTACACTTGCTTTGAATGTGGAAAATATCAAAATTATCTCACTTGGTGATATTTTGAAAATAAATATCAAACATCTTGATATTTTGAAAATAAATATCAAGAATTTGAAAATATCGAAAATATCAAAAATCTTGATATTTTAAAAATAAATATCGGATATATATCAAGATATATATCATGATATATATCCATTGATATATATCAACGAACCCTGATGTCCACCTTTATGGTCCAAAAGAATGTTCCAAGACCTTATAATTATTATGTTTTGAATTCTCTGGTATTGTATTTTGCATTCCCATCTTGCTTCTTCCTGCCAAGAGTCAGCACTTTCCCACTGAAGGGAACCTGCCTGTCTCGGCCACTTGCAACTGCTAGTAGTACTTTCAACTTTTTACTTGGCTGGATAGTACGGAAGGCCGGATAGTCGGGAGTTCACTGTACTTTCAAACTTTATGAATCTCATTAAGAGAATCAGAATGATGACGTAACTCCCATAGGTGAGACGTCACTGATCAAACTACCTACCGCCATCTTGTGGCAGCCATGAGTACTACAATCAGATGATGAAAAGAAATGAAGCTAGACGTTTGATTACTTTGTTAACAAAGCAGCGTATGTGACCGTTGTACGGTAGTTGAATGATAATACAAATTCTGAAGGCTTATTAATTTTAGGGAGGCTTAAAAAGATAAGATATGCTTCAAACATAAGATTAAGTAGGGTTAAAAGTATTTTATTAAAAAGTAAGACTATTTTAATAAGAATAAACCTCTACCAGAATAAAGATCGAAGTATTTTAATAAAAGTAAAACCTTAAAGATAGAAGTATTTTAATAAAAGTAAAACCTTAAAGATAGAAGTATTAACAGATGTTTGTACAGGAACAAGAATCAAGATTGGGCATATACCTAACAAAAATCCTGGAGGACAAAATTTATTACATTGGAGTAAAAGTTTTAGCAAGTTTCTTTTTTACAAATGTCAAAAAATCGCCACTAAACTTGAAAAATATCTGAAAATTGCATAAAAAATTCGAGAAATATTAAAAAAATGCTGTACAAATTCCAAATAAACTTTATTGAAAAGAGAACATTTACTGTTTTGGGCTAATGGATTAAAACCAGATTATTTTTAATAATGTATAAAAAATCACCGTGAAGCAAAAAAGACAAAAAAAGGAAAAAACTGCTAAAAATTCTAAAATCGTAGAAGAAAAACTTTAACTAGATTTCTTTCCAAAATGACAAAAAATCGTCACAGAAAAAAAAATGTTAAACATTCAAAATTCGTACATGACACAATTTACTACATTAGACTAAAAGAATGAAAAAGAATTCTTTTTAAGAATGTCAAAAAATTGAGTGAAAAAACTAAAAATTGCATCAATAAATTCGCGAAAAATTAAAAAATTGCTGCATGGATTCCAAATAAACTTTATGGAAAATAGATTGATATTTACAATACTAAGCTAAAAGATTAAAACCAGATTCCTTTTACTAATGCGGAAAAATCACCACAAAATTTGAAATACAGTATAGGATCCGTTATCCAGAATGCTTGGGACCTGAGATATTCCGGATAAGGGGTCTTTCTGTAATTCAGAACACTTTACAATAAATGTTAAGAATAATATAAAATAACGTTATGAAATGTATAAAATATGAATAATATATGAAAATACATAATTATAAATTAGTTAATTTAATAACTTATTTACACAAAATAAAAAAACCTTCTAGATTACAATTCAAATAAAAAAGAAAATTACATTAGCATATAAGAAGAGAGCAGAATCCTTTGATTTAGTTTTTTAGAACATTTTTATTAAAATTGGTTGTTTATAGTGTGTCCTTTGCACTAATTGCTTCTGTATACTGACAGAATTTGCTGTTTGTAAGAGTAGCTTGTTTGTTGCATTCCACAAATCCGTTGTTCAATTGAAAAATATTAATAGTTCATTTGAAATCCTTTTACCACCTCATTCTGCTTGTCATCATCTTCACTTTCATTCAGGGTTGGCAGGTTTTTGACATGTGTCAGTTTTTTGCGGTTTAAACTGTCATGTCAAAAACCCCTCGTCAAAAACCTCAAATACTACAATGATCTGTATAATTTCACATTAAATGTCACACATTAGATGCAATATATAAAATTCACTATTACTGTAATTGTATAATTAGTATATAGTATTAGTAATAATTACAGGATTGGCAGGTTTTTGACATGTGTCAGTTTATGTTGGGTTCAAACCATAGTTTAAACCGTCATGTCAAAAACCATCTGTCAAAAACCATCTGTCAAAAACCTCAAATACTAAATTGATCTGTAAAAATTCAAATTAAATGTCACACATGACAACATTACATGTAATATTTTAGATTCACTCTTACTGTATATGAGTAATTAGTACATAGTAAAGTATAATTGTTAAGTACAACTTTTTAACAGGGTAAAATTTTTATTAAATTTTTTTTTTGTAAAATTGTGTTTTTCTAAAAAGTAGACATTAAGCTCACCTGAGCTGTACATTTTTTCTCTTACTTAAATTCGTTTTAATTTCTCTTACTTCTGAGAGCTTAAAGCATTAGCTAGCTTTTTTTATGGGAAATTTTTTTTTTTTTTGTATATGTAACAAGATAATATGCATCGATGTTATTCTAGTCTAGGCAATAACCATTCCATTCAAAATTGAAATTGGATTATTAATTAAACATTTACAAAGTAAGAGAAGTAATTAAAAAAAAAAAAAAAGCTTAAAGTCAAAATCTTTTTAAAACATGCTTTCTTTCAATATATAAAAATGTTTTCGATTTTAAAACTGAACAAAATTGGCCGGTCATCTAAAAGAAAATTCCTTTAAGCCCATATTGAAAAAGTGCATAATAGAAGGGATCAAATCATGAAACCATTCCATTGTTTGGCTTATACTTTGCATCCCAACCATCAGGAGCAAGGGTTGACTGCTGTATCAGTTGATTCAGCTCGCGCTTGAACTACAGAGAGAATTTATGGATCCTTACCCATACTGATTGTGTATGAAGCTAAAAGAATCCGCTTTCCCGCCTTCTTATTTCAGTGCTATAGGGAGGACTCCATTGCTTGATGGAAAGGTATCATTAAATGCAACAGCTTTTTGAGTCTGCTTCAAAACTTGCTCATCTAGCAATGCTTTTGCTATCAAGTCCTACTAGCTCAGCATCAATTAAGAGACAGACTATTTTCTAACACTTCATATACTCTAAACTCAAAAATCTTTTGGGTGTAAATAAATGTGCTAAACACGTGGTGTGCTGCAGCATGCTGCAGGGTAAAATTGATTCGGATTATTTAATTGTACAAAATTATTTTCTTCTGTTTGAAAAATCCAAAAAGAAATATTTTATTGCAAATAATATATTTTTTAATTATTAAATTTCAATAAAAGATAAGATAAATCATTGACTTATTTAATGTTTACCTATTGTTAAAATGTTTTAGTGTGTTACATGTATTTGGCAGTTTTCGACGGTTTAAACCAGTTTATGACAGTTTAAACCAGTTTTTGATGCTTGTCATGTCAAAAACCAGTTTTTGACATCAAAAACCCAACCCTGCTTCCATTAGACATATCCCTTGGTATTATATCACAAATCTCACTGCCAGTCATCTGATCACTTACAGGAGTATCATCATTAGCAATTAGACAATCTTCCACTGGTTCTTGATCCAACAATTGAGCTTATGAACATGAAAGTTCTTTAGCTTAGTCCAGCAGATCTGTAATAATTTCTTTCTCTTTTTAAATTTTAAAGTCTTGAACTTCATGCTCATTCACACCATTAAAAAATATTGCACGATTTTACATTTTTGAAATGAAACAAATTATTTTTCAGTTATCATTCTGCATTCCAGATTTCGGAGCATTCTGGACACGGGGTTTCGGGATAACGGGTCCCATACTGTATAAATAAGTAAGTAAAAATTGCATAAAAAATTAAATTTAAAGGTTGTTATAACTGTGGTGATAAAATTTTGTTTTTTTTTAACCTTTTTAAAAATATACAGTCAAACCTGGTTAGCTCACGGTTAATACACGATCCCACTTAATACGCGGATTTTTTCCAATCCCATGAACATCGCCCATAAGACTAATGCAAAAATATCACGTTTAATACACAAACAGTTATTACGCGATCCTGCTTAATACGCTACAGATTTTCGGTTCTATGAGGGAAAAAATCACGCTTAAGACTCGAATTCATTGATGAAGATGCGAATTCCTTCTCCAGTGCTGCCAATGTAGCAGTTTTTTGGGGTTTTTTTTTTTTTTGTTTATATAAAAAACACTGTCTTCGAATAGTAATATTTACTTTATTTAATAACAGATTATTTAAAGCGAACATTACTAATCGGTAATAGTAGTAGAAATTTGAATTAAAAAAATCTCGCTAAATTAGCTACGCTGCAATTCTTCTTTTAACCCGCATCCTAACATTCATTGTTTCTGGCTTCGTGTATGTTTTTACTGTAGTAGAGAGAGATAGACGAATTCAGGATACTCAGATACGTCATAAAAATTACTATGATTAGAAATGATTATACCTGTTGGTAGCGAAGTTTTAAATGTACTTTATAACACTACTATGTTTTATAATGCATATTATAGACAAAATAAATAAATAAATAAAAGATGAAACTTGCAAAGATTAAACAAATACGATTGGAGGTTGTATAATTCTTTTATGCTTTCCATGTTTTCGTTACTTTTAGCTAAACAAACAATATTTTTTTCCACAAAAATTAATAAGGAATTTTTTTCATATTAAAAAGAAGGGCATATTATAATGGCACTTATTATCATAAGTACTAAATATGATTTTAACAACTCGATTGTGCTTCAAAGATTTAATCCTTTTTTTTTTTTGGTAAAAAAACAAAAAAATTGGGACTAGAAATAAAATTATTTTTGCTGTTTTATCTTTGATAGTAAGTAACCAATTAATCGCCAATAAATCCTGAAATATTAGCGATAATATAATACACTTCTTGAATACCAACTTGTACCTCCTATAAATGCAAAACTGAAACTTCCAGAACTACAGGCTAAAACATTCAGTATGAAGCAGATAAATTAAGACACTCAATCCACTAAATACATAAACTGGAAATGAAAAATAGATATTGACCTTGACACAAACAGTCAAAATGAAAGCAATGGTGACAGATGAAATGCATTTCCTCCATTGCTGTCATAGCCTTATCAAGAGACCAGTTCAGTCAGAAGCTAAAATAACAAACATCTCCACGAATTTGATCTTACACATGTTGACCACAAAAACAATGTTAACAGTTCCATCACTATATGACAATAACAATAGCAAGACAAAAATTTCTTATACTTCTGTAGGTTTCGAATAAACAGCTCTAGACAAAGGCCAAAGTAAACTTATTAAAGTATTAAAATGGAAAACTATTACTATGACAATTTAAACTTAAGCTTTTCTGTACTTTCATCTTCATAACACTACATTAACCCTTTAACCAGCTGGCCTGGATTTTTCCGTTTCTAGAAATCATGTTTAAATGGCTGTAGGCAAAAATATTTTAAACAGAATTCTATTTTGAAACATATATATAGACAGAACTGATTTTAAAGATATTATAGCATCAAACTGCTATTAAAAAAAATATATATCTTTTGATTTACAAGCATTCTTATAAAAATACAGGAAAACACTTGGCAGTGAAAGGGTTAAAGTCTCCTTCTAGAAATAAATAAAAAGCATTACTACTCATAAACAATAAACTAAAGAACAAAAGAAGCTACTATTGACCGGCAATCCAAAGCATATATATGATTCAGCTGTATGCAAATCATTCCACCACGCATCACGAGACACACCCACCGGTCTCGGAAAAACGAATAGCTAATGGAGTCGTTACGTCATTTGCAAAATGTCATCAACTCAAGCTGCCTACTCCATCTAATGACTGTTGAAATAACTAAGCCAGAAACTAATAGATATGTACTATAGTTGTAGGGTAGACAATAATGGACGCCGAGATGTTTGAAGGTTTGAATAAAGTAAACAAACAAGATAACAGATTATAAATGATGAAAGTAAATAAAGTAAACTTCTATTTTAAAGGTAAGTTGACTTTAGAAGTCATAAGAATGTAAATAAAGTTATTAAAAGCAAATGCTGTAACAATGTTAGACACTACATTATAAGTGTAAATAAATGTAAACATGTGTATGGTGACAAGACCCAGGGTATATGCCTATCATTCTTCAAAGTTATATCATTATTAGTCATTTGACTTTGAAGTTTGGAATTTTTTCTAGTTTTTGTGATATCCACAAAGGACTTTTTGAACATAGGTTTAATTGGAAAGTTTTTACAGCCTTTGAAATTTGTAGTATGTCGCCCCATTCAATTACAGCAGAAGGGCTCAGATTTAAAGTTAGAAGAAGGTACTAATTTACCAGGACAAAATTCTGAAAGGTGGCTCTGGCCACATCCAACACAATGAGGTTTAATAAAATATTGGTCAGAACGGTAAAAGAAATTTTGACATTTAAAGCATTGCACTGCTTTTTTAGGGGTTCTGTAATTTTCAATTTCGACATTTATACGGTATAAGGCTTTTAATTTAAAAATGCACTTAGATTCATCATTTTTGTTCAGTAGTAAAAGATAGAGAGAAAGGGGTCTTCCATCTTTTCTGCTTTTCATTTGAACACTTTTGATTATATCAACACCCAAGAGTATCTGTGATTTTTTTCGGCACTTATACTGAGTGGGTCCCCTAAGTACTATCTTCACAGGAGCAATCATGTCGGGAAGGACAAAAATTTATATTTATCTTTAAGAAATTGTACAATTTTTTATTTAATATCAAGGGAATCGGCAAATACTTTGGTCTCTTTTGGTTTATCTTTAAGGAATTCTACAATTTTTTACTTATTATCAAGGGAATTGGCAAACACTTTGATCCACCTACCTGCAATTTTAATCATAAAATTTTGATCACAGTTTTCTAAGTCCTTAACAAAGTCACTGAGATTTTCTAGATCACAACCCATGATAGTTTTCAGTGGTGCAGAGGTGCCTTCTCTAGAAGCATTTTGAAATGACACGTTTTGATCCTCTTGATTATCAAGATTGTTAATTTCGTTTGGAATGGTCATTAAAGAAATTTCTTAACTATAACTATTTTTGGACGTAACTTCAGAATTATTCATAGAATTAATGTTCTCAGCATTCGTCATCTCTATCTCGAAAGAGATGGGGATATTTTTGTCAGAATTTTGATTAATTTTCTGCTTTTTAATATCAGGGGTCTTATTACCACTATAATCGATTAAATTACCATCACTGCCGTAAGCCTCTTTGTACGATTCAGACAGATCCTCATAAATGCAAAGATTAGCATCCAGACTACAATTCAAATTGCTATCAAGATGGAATTAATTTTGAAAGTGGTTTGTACAAAATTTTGTAGTCTTCCTCTGAAAGGACGTTACCTTTCCTATAAAAACTAGTATGTTGTGGCCATCACAAAACTTTCTTCTATATAAATCCCGTCAATTAAATCTTTTAAATAGTAAAATAAATTATATCAATTTATTCATATAAAAGTATACCTGAATTTGAAGTTTGATGAAAATTCATGCATTAGTTATTGAGATAGAGCTGTAGGGGAAATTCTAAAAAATGCAGCATAGCAGCGCCATCTGTTGAGCGATTTGCACCAAAACACAAACAGCACTAATTCATATTAAGGTATACCGGAATCTGAAGTTTGATGAAAATCCGTGTATTAGTTCTGGAGGTAGAGCTACTGTGGAAATCACAAAAATGCAGCATAGCAGCGCCACCTGTTGAGCGATTTATACCAAAAGGAACAAAACACCAATTCATGTCAAGGACTAACTGAATCTGAAGTTTGATAAAAATCCGTGCATTAGTTCTGGACATTGAGCTATTGTGGAAATCGAGAAAAATGCTGCATAGCAGCGCCACCTGTTGAGCGATTTACAGCAAAACATACACAGCAGTAATTCATATCCAGGTATACCTGAATCTGAAGTTTGTTGAAAACCCAAGCATTAGTTCTTGAGATAGAGCTACTGCGGAAATCACAAAAAATGCAGCACAGCAGCGCCACCTGTTGAGCAATTTACACCAAAAGGTGCAAAACGTCAACTCATGTCAAGCACTAACAGAATCTGAAGTTTGATGAAAATCCGTGCATTATTTCTTGAGATAGAGCTATTACAAAAATCGTGTAAATGCTGCAAAATGCAGCATAGCAGCGCCATCTGTTGGGCGATTTGCACCAAAACATTACCAGCACTAATTCATATCAAGGATTAATTGAATCTGAAGTTTTATGAAAATCCGTGCATTAGTTCTTGAGATAGAGCTAGTGCAGAAATCGCGAAAAATGCAGCATAGCAGCGCCACCTGTTGGGCGATTTACACCAAAAACTAATCAGCACCAATTTATATTAGGGACTATTTGAATATAAATTTTTATTAAATTTCGTGCATTAGTTCTTGAGGTAGAGCACCCACAAAATTTGTGTCACATACAGACAGACAGACAGACAGACAGACAGACAGACTCACAGAGTCACAGACAGACATTTTGTAAAAACATGTTTTTTGGAATCTCTGACCTCTAAAACGTGTAAATCCGTCGAAAACCGGAAGTCGAAAATTTTTACGAATCCAATACTTTCTTCTTGTAAAGATAGAAGAAAGTAAAAAGGGAATGTTCACTGTCACTAACATCTGCAAAACTATGGTTTCAAACTTTTGAGATATCGAACCAAATTAGAATCTTTTAAAGAAGGAGGGATTTAATCGCCAAAAAATGTAGACTTTGGCTCACCTTCACTTGGTCTGGGCATCTTGTTGGTACCAGTAGAAATCAGTTGTCGCCACCACAGCAATATCTAACAGATGTCAAGGCTGAAGCTAATACAATCCTAAAAAAAATTTATTTCAACCCTTCACAAGGAGGATTTTGGATGACACTGTCGTAGAAATATTTGCATGCTTCATTCAAACGAATCAATGTGTTCTCCCGAAGTAAAATCCAATACTAGATATTAGTAGCTGAGAAGCTTGGCTTAAAAGCAACCAATCATAGCGATCCAGCGGTGAAGCTTCAAAAGCAAAAGGAGAAGCTTTACTATTAGCACATTCTTAATTGGTTACTCGCGAGCTGAGCTTCCTGGCTGTTAAGCTCAGTAGTGGAGGGGCATGTGCAGAATGATATTCAAACGTCAGGTTCAGCAAGAAAGCAGTACATTACAAGAGCAGCAATCATGATGATAACTTGAGATCTTGTTGGAAGTCCTAAAAAAAATTCCCGACTTCTTCAAATATTTGTAAAATTCCCTGATTTTCTGCCTCAATTTCCGAATTCCTTGACTTTTCTCAGCTTTGCCTGTCCTGTAGGAACTCTGTTGGAGTATGGTAGCATCAGATGCAAAAACTTGTATTTTTGTAGAATTTGATGCTAAAATTAATAAAAAAATATTATGAAGAATGTATTCTTGAACAAACCTTAATGCCATAAGCCAAAATATACTAAAAAAAAAAAAAAATAAATAAAAAAATAAAATAAAATAAAATAAAAATTTAGCATGAGTCTGGACTAACCAAATGATCACCAAATGATTGTTCAACTGTTCACAAAACATTTATATTGGTGCCATAAGACAATTTTATCTTTTGAGTTTTTCAATCCATGTTTTTACTTGAAAAAAGAAGAAAAGATGAACACTTGAAACTTGAAACACATAACTAAAGTCATACATCATCATAAAACATCAATATAATGTCAAAATTTAAATATCTAAATAGAAAAAAATATTTTTTTTTTTTTTTTTGATGTACAGTACATTTTCTGCAGCCTATATAGATAAATTATATTAATTAACAGAAAACATCAGAAAAAAATTTAAAGCAACAAAATACACAAGTAAACAACTAAATACATTTAGTAAAATAGATAAATTTTGCTTTTTGTAATATGATAATTTTGTATGCTACTTTTAGAAATTAAATGAAAAAATAGTTTCTTACATCAGTCATAACTCTTGTTTCAGGGGCAAAATATTTCATAGCTCGACATGCCTAAAAATGAATAAACAAACATCATTAAAGTATAAATTTTAATGAAGAATACTTTAATCTAGTAGTGTGCATGTAATTGTAAAAGTTCCAGCATCAAAATTTTTTGACAAATAAATAAATATAAAAATTTATTTAAGAGATAACTGTTAAAAATATAATAAACAAGAATGTTCCAACAAGAACAAAGCTAAACATCACTGCTAAGTCTGTCATTCCTAATGTATTCTATATTTTTCCTTTATTTTTAAATACAATGTAAATGAAATGATGCTGAAAATAGTGGATATGTATCTTTCATTATTCTTTTATATGTATGTTTCTCACTAAGATTTAATATATAACAATTTCAAATTTTTTACTCATTTTTTGGCATGAAAATGAAAATTTAAATGATTTTCTTGCCAAAAATATTCCCTTGAGGGCAAGGCATATCTCAGATAAAATAAGAGGGATGGTGCTTAGTGGACAAACACACACACTATATTATTTTTTAGTTCAATTGCTGATTGGTCATAAAATATTCTGATTTAGACATGAAATTAAATAGAATAGCATTTTCAAACTTCAATTGTTTACTTCTGTTCTTTATTAACTAATTCTTACAAGGTCAAATTTTAATTAAAGAATTCCTCAACACAATTAAACATAATATCTCAAAACCTTACAGGAAAAGAAAAACATTGAGATAAAGTTTTTGAGATATCAAGGTTTAATTTAAAATAAATTTCACAGTAAATGATACATACAAAGTTAAATCACTATTTACTTTTACTTATATATTTAAATTATTTTATTTAATTTTTTTAATAAAAAAAAGAAACTTTATTAAGGATTAATTTTCATTACTTAGTCAGATATAAGATATGCAATGCATATTACGGAATATCATATAAAAAATAACTAATTAACAAAATCAGTCATCTGTTTATGTCTTTTAGCCATGGATAACTTTTTATACAACATTAATCAATAAAAATATTTCAAAAGCAATATTTTTAGTAGACCTTAATTCATCTTTCATTCAGCTTAATCTGAATTAAACTAAAAAAACTTAAGATAACAAGATTTTCAAAGACAATAAAAAAAAGTTTAAGTAAGAAAAAAAAAGAGTAAGAACTGAATCATTAAATATTGAATCTCCCCATAATTTCCTTGTAAAAATAATTCCTTGCCTTTCCTTTTGAATTTAAAAATACAGGTCATAATAACTTATTGGTCATAATAACTCTGAAAAAAAAAAAAAAAAAAAAAAAAATCAGAAATGTGAAATAACAAGGAATTCATAGAATGCATTTCAAAATAATTATGGGAAAATAAATTGATTTAATCATGAAAATACAGGGATTACTTATTTTTCTTATTAATTATTTATTAATCTAGAGATAATGGCATTTCACAGCACTTTAAAATCAGACTTACAATAGTTGTTATAAGAAAAGCTTCACATAATTCCCTTACAGAAAAATACTGCAATCAGCTTATATTAATAGAAATCAAATAATAATACTTAAATTCACAACTCTTCAATTCAAATAAATGAAATTTTGGATATTTTTCATACCTTTTCTGCCCAAATAAACAAACAACAACAACAAAAAAAATCTATGAAGCATTACATAAAACTCAATACTTATGAAGACACTTTACATCAAAACCACTAGGTATTATATGAGTAAAACTTGGAATTAAATATCATGGTATCTTATAATCTCATGAAAACAAAACCAAAAGGTAAAAAAAAAAAAAAAATTATCCATAGAACAGTTTGAGGTTTAAAAATAAAAACATTCAAGGATTTATAAAGGTAATGATTTTTGGAAAAATATCTAAATCTACGATGATTATTTTAATGCGATTCTTACACTGAAACAAACATTTTTTTTTTTTTTTTTTTTTTTTTTAGAAGTCTGTTACATTGCAGAGAAATGACATTCTAAAGAAAAAAAAAAAGAGAGAGATTGTCTAAGAACCATTTTGTATCGTATTACATATGAATTATACTTTAAAAAAAAAAAAAAAAGAAAAAGAAAATCAATGAAAAAATTGCTATTACTTGTGGAATTAAACAATCACATAGCCTAAACACTAGTTTTTAATGAAAATAATCATTATTGCTCAGAAAATGATTTTCTTATCTGCAATCTATATAGTTAAAATACAAGGGCGATTTTTTTTAAATAGTTTCCGTGAGAGAAAACTACTGCATTAATTTAGTTCATTGTAGTCTTAAATGATAGGTTTCAGCCTATATATATTTTTTGTGACCATAATTGCTATTGATTACAGTAATTCACAGTTAAAAATTGCTTTTTGTTCAGGCATAGTGATGTGTTTGAAACTGGCTTCAGATGCATGATGTTCTTAAGCGCATGTGCAATAATATCTGACAGCTTCTTTAAACTAAGCCAAAGAAGCATATTGATTTGTTTATTCAGAGATATCGTTCAGAAATATAGCATGCTCTGGATTTTACTATTCTTATTATTAATGAAAAGTAGTATTATATCTATTGAAAGATATGAAAATTAAATGAGCATGATATAGACATTTTGTGCTGTTTCACACTGTATCTATATAAATAAAATAAAGATGTTTGTCTGTGTGTCTGTTTGTTGCCTTTGATGACTAGGGAAATCTATTGCACATAAAAGACTGCAAATTTGGATAAGGATAGACAAATACAGATCCCAAGGCAGCTGAAACTCAGATTTTTCATTTTTTGATAGTTAGCTAAGACAGTGATTAAAAACTCTGATAAACAAGCTTCAATTTTTGGCAGTTCACTGGGATTAAGATGATAGCTTCCGTGCATGTCCAGGGAAACTTTGGTTTTTCGGTACTTTTCGGTTAGCTGGGCACCAGTGTTATATATGCATATATATTTACACATATATACATACATATGTATGTATATATATGTGCGATTACATATATATATATATACATATAACACTGGTGCCCGGCTAACCGAAAGGTACTGGTTTTTCAATCAGACGAAGGTAAAAAAGTTCCATTTTTAGTGCATTTTGAAGTACCATCCCTGTTTCTCGAATGGAAATAAAAAACAGAAAGAAATTTTTTTGTCTTATTCAGGGTACCTTTCTGAATATAACAGTATATTTTGTTTAAAAAATATAAATATTTCAAAAAATATTTTATGGAGATAAATTGAGATAAATTTTATGTTAGTTTTCATGTTTTTCATTTTTTCTGCATTTTGAAATGGTTATTCCTATTTTTCAGATGGAAAGGCAAAAAATAAATTAATTAATTAAAAAATATATACCAACTTATTCAGTCTACATTCTATGGTTGTAACAATATCTTTTGTCAAAAAAAAAAGAACTTTAAACTTTACTATTTAAAGAAAAAAAAAATTCTACAGGTTGATTTGATTTAAAAAAAAAAAAAAAAAAAACCCTCATTGAATGTTAATGAATGAGCCTGCTATTGTGTCGCTAATAGTTTTGCACGTGTCCAAGGATCTTAAACATTTTCAACATTCGGAGATGATCATTTTAAGTTAAAAAAAAAAAAAAAAAGACCAATAGTTTTTCATCACTTTAATATATTTCTGCAAAACAATGCAAAGCATGTAGTATTAATATTATTTTTCACTGGCTTAAAGTGTATATTTTTTCTCCTAGCCCCTAGCCTGGGCATCTTTTTACTCAGTTGAAAAAAATTCCACTCGTGTGATTTTCTTACCACTCAGTATGATTGTGTTAAGAAAATAATGTGTAATTATGTATACATTGTTTATTGGAGTTCCTTTACCTGCAGTTTATTCTGTTCAGCAACTCATATGACAGAACAGAACTTATTGCCAAAAGGTTATCTGAGAAATTTCTGTCAGCCAAAGCCTGCCAAGAAGCCCGGTTCATAAAACATTGGTAATTTAAGACAGATGTTCTGGTTTCAACTCCTTGCTTGGGCACAATTTCATTCAGTTGGGAAAATTTCAAATTGCATTATTAATTTATTAGTATACAATTAACAAGAATTAATTTTAAATCTATTGGATCTTTTATGTTAACAGGCTGTTCAGCATGAGGTAGAAACTTATTATCTTTAATTATAGCAACTTGCAGCCACAGCAGCAAGGAATATAACAGCAAACTGATTTTGGAAATTTGATAAAAGGAATTAAATAGGATGAATGATTCAGTAATAAAGTCTCTTTATTAGTTTGTATAAATAAGGCTTATTTTTCATAATATTACCCATTCTAATAAATAGACAAATTTATAAAACATCTATAAATTATCGATACATACAAATCTATTTAATTGCCCTAAATTAAATTTTGTTTAATCATTCACACACTCTGAAATTCTTATAAAATTAGTCAGAACTTACTTTTAAATCTATCGGATCTCTTAGGTAAAAAGCTTTTACAGCATGAGGCAATAATTTAGGATCTTCTTTTAATATTGCAGCCACAGCACAAGGAAGATAACAGTGAGCCCTATGCTTGTTTAAGTCAATTTTATGTGGAAACCTGTGAGACAAAGATTAATCAATTTAAAAAATCCAACATTTTAAATTCTTGACACCATACAAAAAGTATTTTTACATTTTAGTTTTAAAATTATGTAAATAAAATAGAAATATACAGAATTAGTGCACTAATATTACATACTAAGTTACGCTAATTTAATATCTTACTGTGCATTTTTCCTTAACTATTTACTTATACTGTATGTATTTTTAGGGAACTTTTGTTAATTTATTTGTGTAATATGTACATTTTCCTGAAAGCAACAACAACAAAAATGAAGAGCATTGCAAAGCTTTTTAAGAATTACATAAGTAGAAATATAATAAAATAAAATATATACGCAAAATTTTCATGGAACATTTATTTGCAGTGGGAAACACAATCCTATTGAAACCATTATTATACTAATATTTTTTGCCAAACAAGCTAAACATGTAGTATGTATCAAAAATAGCTGCCAAGAAAATGTGACGTCAGATAACCAAAAACTGTCCAATTTGGTAAGTGTATAGAGGGTAATACTGGGAATGTTTGACTATACAGCAAGTCTGACTGATTGCCTTTATTTTATTTACAAAATCGTTTTTGTTTATAAGCACAACATGGATGCATATTACAAGGCTTTTCTACTAGCTAATGCTCTTTTTCAACCATCAGTAGTGATAATAATACAAAAAAAGTGCTATTTTGGAATTTTTGCCTTAAGATTTCTTTTGCCATTCATAATCACTGATACTAGAAGTAAATATAGTTAATTAAGATATTTTTGCTTTAAAAATACTTTATTTAATCATCTAAAATATAAGATAGTTCATTAGAACTTTGTATCTATTGCTACATGTTTCATACATTTTTCATAATAGCTTCTGGGGGATGCTTGAGGTTTGACCCAGTGTATTTGCGGCGTGTCTGACCAGGTTAATGTCCTTTTTTTCATCTATCTCGTGCAACGGAACAAATATTAATAATTGGATTTAAATTTATCAAAATAATAATGAACTTTTTTCAGTAATTAATAGGGTAATTTATGTAAATATTTAAAAATATGAACTATAATACAATATTTTGATTCAAAGTTAGTTACAAAATACCTATTAAAAAATCATGTGAAATATAAATTCAAACATAAGTGTTTTAAGATTTGAAATATTTGGATGGTTTTGAATATAGGGTATAGAAATTCTGAAGGCATACTTAATGCAGCACAATGTAAATGACAAAATATTTCCTTCCCTTCATAAAGTTGAGACAGAATTTTTTTGAATTATGAATAAAAAATAATAATTAAACTTGAATTACTCACTTTCAAACTTTGAATATTTAATTATTAACTAGTTATTAGAGTAACTGAATAAAAAGCATACAATTCATCTTATAGATATTTTTGCACTTTGTATTTTGTGTAGTTGGAATAATTATGCCTTTTCCAAAAGATAAGCGCATAAATCTTTATTTATTGACATTTCATAGCCAGGTTGCACCAGATTGTCATTAAATCAGGGTCTGGCTATAATTACAGAGTTATGTACAAAATAGAGATAATGGATGACTTTGAAACATAAACAACAGACAATACAAAAAACAAATGCTACAGAAAGGCTTCACACAGATTCTTATACAAAGTAAAAGGATACAAGTACACAGTTCACAAACTTGTTATTTAAAAATTTCAAAGAGGTAAATGATATAAAAACTCTGGAAATCCTTTCTAATCATAAAAAAAAAAAAAAAAAAAAAAAAAAAAACCCACAAATGACTACTGTGAATTTGATTTTAGAAAGATATAAACTGTCAACTCATTGAAACTGATTTGATTTATATCATCAACATTTAGCTTACAAATTTATATAATTTTCTTTTTTTACAATTTTATAATTTATTTTAAATACATTTGACAATGGTCACAGAAAATATTTAAACTTTCTACAGAATAAATTATAGAGTATTGAAAACATACAAAATCTAATTATAAAAGGTTGAAAAATATAGTTTAAACTACAAATTATAAGTTACTAAAAAGCAATAAAACAACGTTTAAAATGCACAAATAATGTGTGAAAAGCAGCAAACAGCTGTTTCAAATCTACTAGCGAGATTCTTCTTCAGTGCAAGATAGGGAAAAGGGAACAGCGTCCTTGAAAAAGCAAGGCTGAGCAAAATGATAGACAGAGACGCACTGACTTATATACCCTATGCGGGTAGTGAAGGCATCAAAAACAACCAATGAGAGAGAAGCAGTGGAAACGACTGGGTGGAGAAGTAGCGACATCTAACGGAGAAGGAGAGAAAAAGAAACCAAAAAGGGTGAAATTAAATTAATGATTTCCAAATACTTGAAAAATCAGGAGTACTAGATAAGTCATTGACTAAAGAGTGAGAATTTTTAATGATGTGGTAAGCTTCCCAAAAATCAAGATCAAGGTTAGAAGAACATTTTTGGATAATGGTGGCTGAGGAAAAATCGAACCCATGTTGAGAAGACCAAGAATGTTGAGCAATAGAAGAACATTTGAGCTCCTGATTTTTAACATAAACTTCATGCTCTTTTAAACGAAATCTAAGAGCACGTTTAGTCTGGCCAATATAAGAAAGGCCACACTGGCAAGAGATTTGATAAATACCCCAGTTATCTAGGCAATCAATGGGGTGTTTGAGATTTGAAAAAGTGATTTTATTAACAGGAGAAAAAATAACATTAAAATCAAACCTTCTTAAGATTTTAGCAACTTGCTGACTGATTTTAGGAAAAAATGGTAACACAACTGAAGTATAAGAGTTGGAATTAGAATGCTTTTCAGAATTTTTTCGGATTTCCTCAATTTCTTATAAATAGAATCAATAATATTAGAGGAATAACCACGATCAACAGCAATAGCTTTGAGGTAATTAAGTTCAGCACTAAGTAACTGAGGAGTGGAACAAATATTGGTAGCCTGAAAAACAAAAGTATTGAAAGCAGCGAATTTCTGCTTAGGGGGATGGGAAGAATGCCTGTGAGGTGGGAGACCGACAGTAAAAGGTTTATGAAAGACGGTAGTCTGAAAGCCATTTTCACAACGAATAACAAGGACATCCAGGAAAGAAAGACAGTTATTGGTCTCAATTTCAGAGGTAAATTGAATGCAGGGATCAATGAAATTCATAATAGAGAGAATATGATTAATATCAGAATTCATTTCAACCAGGACATAAACATCATCAACATAATGAACATAGAATGAAAATTTTAAAATTTCAAAAAGTTTGACCTCAAAATAATGCATATATATATATCGCATAAAATTGGACTAAGAGGATTACCCATAGCCAAACCGTCAATCATACGGAAGAAATTACCATTGAAAACAAAAGTATTTTGCGACAAGCAAGCGCGAGTGAGAAGGATAAGCTTCTCGATTTCTCTTGCGCTTGCTTGTCGCAAAATACTTTTGTTTTCAATGGTAATTTCGTATGTCCTGGTTGAAATGAATTTTGATATTAATCATATTCTCTCTATTATTAATTCCATTGATCCCTGCATTCAATTTACCTCTGAAATTGAGACCAATAACTGTCTTTCTTTCCTGGATGTCCTTGTTATTTGTTGTGAAAATGGCTTTCAGACTACCGTCTTTCGTAAACCTTTTACTGTCAGTCTCCCACCTCACAGGCATTCTTCTCATCCCCCTAAGCAGAAATTCGCTGCTTTCAATACTTTTGTTTTTCGGGCTACCAATATTTGTTCCACTCCTCAGTTACTTAGTGCTGAACTTAATTACCTCAAAGCTATTGCTGTTGATCGTGGTTATTCCTCTAATATTATTGATTCTATTTATAAGAAATTGAGGAAATCCGAAAAAATTCTGAAAAGCATTCTAATTCCAACTCTAATACTTCAGTTGTGTTACCATTTTTTCCTAAAATCAGTCAGCAAATTGCTAAAATCTTAAGAAGGTTTGATTTTAATGTTATTTTATCTTCTGTTAATAAAACCAATTTTTCAAATCTCAAACACCATGTTGATTGCCTATATAACTGGGGTATTTACCAAATCTCTTGCCAGTGTGGCCTTTCTTATATTGGTAGATTTCGTTTAAAAGAGCATGAAGGTTATGTTAAAAATCAGGAGATCAAACGTTCTTCTATTGCTCAACATTCTTGGTCTTCTCAACAGCTATCTCTATCTTTTTCCGTTCACGGACTCCATTTTCTTTGCAACCTACATCGGCAAAACCACGTTCCAAAGTGATTACGTTTTTCTGCAACGATGTTTTTCCCACCAGATGGCGACTGACAATATCATATCTATTATCGAATCCATCATCGAATCTAGCTTTTGCATCGATTCGATGCCGTTCCGTGATTGGCCCGTTTCGTGGTCTCTGCTCCGAAACGTCGATTTCAATCCTAGCCATTTCATATAAATAAAGGTTCCGGACATCATTAGTTTGCATTTTTATCTTCCTTGAAATGGAAGTAATTTCTCTAGATACTGAGTGTTGTCTGGTACAACATTCTGGAAGTATTAATTAACGTACTTTTTATTTTGTTTTAACTATGAGTTTATTTTTAAATAGTTTTAAATCTTAAAGTAATGTTTGTAAAATGCATCTTCAAGCCATCTGCAAACCGCCATTGTTATGGTGTGTCTTTATATGTACAAGAGCAACTGCTGTGATAATCTTCATATTGATTACTAGCTGTATCATCACCTTGTGTGATCAAAGTAAAATAAACTCTTTTCGTTAATTCTACCTTTATGCATTTTTTTTATTATCCTAGTTAAGAGATCGTTTTTCATATATGCTCATTTAAATATTTCACTTCCAATACGTCCTATTTACCAGCCTTTACCTCCACTGGGTTTTTCTGCATGTTTAAATTGACTCTGTTACGTATATAAACCACAAAGGTTATATTACGTCTAAGAATATGGGTTATGGGCGGACATAACCTAGGAAGTGTATGAGCTAATCGATCTCTTAAGGTAAAATTAAATATTATTTGCAATAACCTGAACTTTTCCTGAGTTATCAAATCGAAATTTTTACGTTGAATACTGGGGGGGGGGGGGGGGGGGGGGTAAGCACTTCAGGTACTTAAAATTTTTTTTGGCTGTGTTTAAAATTTTTTCCATGATGGCCACAAATACGATAGACAAACTTAGTTCAAGGAACTATGCTACTTGGTGTAGCGATATGAAGTATTTGTTGTTAGAAAAAGGCCTGTGGGAGATAATAAGTTTAAAACAGACGGTACCTGAAGTTAGTACGAGTGTTACTGCCGATATGGTTAGTCAATTTACCTCCCGTGCAAACAAGGCTCTTTCCTTGTTTTACCTTAATATAGAGCCAGAATTTAAGCGATTAATTGATGATTGTCAAGAAGCAGTTGCAGCTTGGGATAAATTGCATAAAAATTTTCATCCAGATTCACGTACTCATCATATGTCTTTGTTTAACGAGCTTATGGAAGAAAGGATAAGATATGGTGAATCTATAAATCTTTTTGCAACAAGGCTGAAGAAAATTTACCAAGAAATTAAGTCCATAGATAAAAATTTTGCTGAATGTTACTTGAGTTACCAATTCCTGCGCTTTTTACCATCGAATTACGACACTTTAGTACAACATATATTGGCTAAACCTGCAGATGTATTTAAGTTTGATTTGGTGGTTGATGAACTGGTGGCGGAAGAGACCAGACAAAAGTTGCGTGATCGAGATAGTGCTAAACAAGTTAACATCTCCAATACAGTAAAATTGCAGAAATCTTTTAAAGGAAAACCTCATTTTCGAAAGTCACAAAGAAAAAGATGTTGGAAATGTGGCAAATTGGATCATTTACAGACCAATTGCTTTTCAAAGTCACCAAACAACCAGTTTCGTCAAAGAGATGTTTCTCCCTCTTCATATTCTCGACGTGGTTACTCTTCAAGCCGATCCAGTTCCCGTAATCGCTACTCCAAACAGTTTCCCGAGAGGTACCACAGTGATATGTCATATCCTAACCCACCGGATGATGATTCCAACTCCATTACAAGTTCCTACGACTCATCTCCTAGAGGTCTCAGAGAACGAAGTAAGATTCCCAGGCACAGGCATACCAGACGTTCTTCTCCATATGTTTCTAATGACAGAGGTGGTGGCTCTTTCTCAAAGTTATCAAAAAGTACATGTAAGTCAAATCTTTTTATCTCACATTCTAGTTTAAGTAATCTCTCTATTCTAAAAAAAAGTAATTAATTAATTTGAATACTGGGGGGGGGGGGGGGGGTAAGCACTTCAGGTACTTAAAATTTTTTTTGGCTGTGTTTAAAATTTTTTCCATGATGGCCACAAATACGATAGACAAACTTAGTTCAAGGAACTATGCTACTTGGTGTAGCGATATGAAGTATTTGTTGTTAGAAAAAGGCCTGTGGGAGATAATAAGTTTAAAACAGACGGTACCTGAAGTTAGTACGAGTGTTACTGCCGATATGGTTAGTCAATTTACCTCCCGTGCAAACAAGGCTCTTTCCTTGTTTTACCTTAATATAGAGCCAGAATTTAAGCGATTAATTGATGATTGTCAAGAAGCAGTTGCAGCTTGGGATAAATTGCATAAAAATTTTCATCCAGATTCACGTACTCATCATATGTCTTTGTTTAACGAGCTTATGGAAGAAAGGATAAGATATGGTGAATCTATAAATCTTTTTGCAACAAGGCTGAAGAAAATTTACCAAGAAATTAAGTCCATAGATAAAAATTTTGCTGAATGTTACTTGAGTTACCAATTCCTGCGCTTTTTACCATCGAATTACGACACTTTAGTACAACATATATTGGCTAAACCTGCAGATGTATTTAAGTTTGATTTGGTGGTTGATGAACTGGTGGCGGAAGAGACCAGACAAAAGTTGCGTGATCGAGATAGTGCTAAACAAGTTAACATCTCCAATACAGTAAAATTGCAGAAATCTTTTAAAGGAAAACCTCATTTTCGAAAGTCACAAAGAAAAAGATGTTGGAAATGTGGCAAATTGGATCATTTACAGACCAATTGCTTTTCAAAGTCACCAAACAACCAGTTTCGTCAAAGAGATGTTTCTCCCTCTTCATATTCTCGACGTGGTTACTCTTCAAGCCGATCCAGTTCCCGTAATCGCTACTCCAAACAGTTTCCCGAGAGGTACCACAGTGATATGTCATATCCTAACCCACCGGATGATGATTCCAACTCCATTACAAGTTCCTACGACTCATCTCCTAGAGGTCTCAGAGAACGAAGTAAGATTCCCAGGCACAGGCATACCAGACGTTCTTCTCCATATGTTTCTAATGACAGAGGTGGTGGCTCTTTCTCAAAGTTATCAAAAAGTACATGTAAGTCAAATCTTTTTATCTCACATTCTAGTTTAAGTAATCTCTCTATTCTAAAAAAAAGTAACTACCGCTGTCACCGCCGCCGCCGGTTTTGAATTTTTTGCGACCGGAGGTCTTTCTTCGTTAATATTAAGAAAAATAATGCATACAAAAATATGAAAATCAGTAGTATTATACAGAAATGTTTGATAAACACGCTGATGTAGACAGTTTTCAAATCGAAGAATTATTTTAAGAGATATTTAATGTTAAAGTTGGACAAAATCGTTCCACTAAAAAAGTTTTATAGGAGCAAAAACTATACATCGGAATTTAATAATTTTTAGATTTATGCGTTATAATTTCCCGGTGTGCAGAATTCATTTATTATTTTAATTTAACTCATTTTTCGAGGTTTTATTTCTATTTTAAATTCAAATTTTCAGCATTTCGAGAGATATTTTTTACTTATTTTAGAAAATTGTATTAATTTAAACTGTTGCCAACTGTATAAACAGCGGAAACAATAATGTTTGCTTAAAAAAAAAAAAAATATTTATATGTGTAATAAATAAAAAATTTATTTACACGTGACTATTATAAACAGAAAAAAAAAAAAACATTTGGAATTAGAATTAAATAATTATGTACAAAAAGCAGGAACTTATTAAAAATTACGTCATAAAAACTATAATTACACGTGAATTTTAAGAGAGAAAGGAATTTGTAAAATAATAAATTTATTAACATGCGTTAGAAGTCTTAAATAGGAGAAATTACGTCATATTTACGTCACATTACAGTTATTACATAAAATGAACACAAAATAATATTGCAAAACGGTTTAAATTTACAAATTGCGCTAGACATTTATTTGATATTTTGAGAGGATACTTTTCAACTATTTTTCTTAGGAAAGCGCAAATAATTTTATTTCTAACACAAGTATTTTCACGTGAATATTAAAAAGAGAAAGAATAGTTTGGTCAAAATTACGTCAGATTAAAAACGATTAATTTAAAATGTCTCATTTAAAAGAACCTTCTTTTCGCTTTGTTAAAAAATATTGGGAGACAAAGATTCTGTTTACTTAATTCCTTTTATATTAGCTTATTTTGAAATGTTGTTACACGTGTCTACGTCATCAAGTTATTTTTATTTCGACATTTTATTTGTAATTTTATTAATGTTGTACTAATTTATTTGTCCTTTCGTTATTTAAAATGAAAATTATGTCGATTTGTATAATTTGGCGAGTGGTTTGGCGATTTATATAATTTGGCGAAATTAGTCGACGGGATAATCAAGTAGTACCGCAGCGGATTTGGCGTTAAAATTTCCCCAATCATAGAGAAATAATAGAAATCTGTTTATAGGGAGATCGCCACTGTTTTTTAAATTATAATTCAATCTTTTGAAATCTTTTTAAAGCCGATCACATTAGCGTGCATTTAGAGTCTGCGGTGTCTGGACGGGGGTTGGCGAGCGTAGCTCGTAGGGGGCCGAGCCCCCTAGTGTTGTAAATGATTGTGACTGGATTTTTGATACAGGAGCGAGCCATCATTTCTGTAATAATAAAAATTTGTTTTCTAGTTTTCAGGAACTAAATGATGAAATGTCGGTTGCCGTTAAAAATGTTCTATTTCCCATAAAGGGTAAAGGGGAAGTTAAACTTCGTTTTGGTCAAAGGGTTTTTACCTTATGTAACGTAATGTATTCTGATCAGTTACATAGAAACCTTATTTCTGGTCCTCAATTAGATTTAAATGGTTTGACCTTTCAGGGTCATAATGGTGAGGTGAAAGTCTGTCGGGGGGCCGAGTAATGTACGTTGATATAATCTGAAATGATTATACACGTTAAAAAGTAATCAAATGGAGCAGATAACGCGTGTGGAAACATTTGCTGGGAAAGGATTATCCTGGAATTAAATATGTAGATATAAGAAGTGTAGCTTGATCTTTAAGAGTGCTGAGTAAAACATATGCAGGTTGAGTTAAATAAAGACAGTTTATTTTGATTCCAAAAACACATGCTTGACATCAGGAATAAATAGTAGCATTCATTTGAACAGACATGATGATGATGTTTCACATAACAGAACGGACATTTTTGTTTGTAGGCATCACAGCTTTTAGACTTTAGGATAAAACATAAAAACACAGATAAAACTTAAACAAACATTCCAGAACGTGGTCCAGCCATCGTTCAGTAACTTGATATACTTCTTCCATTAAGGGAAGATAAAAGTGCATCTTATTAAGATTGGAATCGTATATTTATATAAAAAGGAACAGATTGAAAACGTCGTTTCAGATGAACGAACCAATCAGAGAACGGCATTGAATCGATGCAAAGCAAGATTCGATGAAAAGATTCGATTTGAAAACGATATTCTAAGTCGCCATCTGGCGGGAGAAATATCGTTACGGAAGTTGAAACGTAGTCGAAGGAAAGTTTTTGCCGGTGAAGCATGGTAATGAAAGGAAATTAGAAACGGCAAAATGGTATAAATTACTATGGATGTTAAAGAAGTCAGAAAACTTTTATTACAGCTGGATATTGTCTAGAATCAATAGAGAGGGTAAGTAAAAGTTTAAGAAATATTTATTACTGTCATTATTTAATAAATAAATAAAAGTAAATAAAGTAAATGAATGACAATGAACTTAAAAATAAAATGAAGTTTGTGAAATGAGGTTTTATAACAGGAGATAAGAGGCAATGAGAAATACAGTGTTTGTATCTCTATCACCGAGTACTTGTTTAGCGCATATTTAAAAGATCGTACTTATAGGCTGTATCCAAAAATCCCAATCTCTGTTCATAAATCTGTTAAATTTGAAACTTCTGCCGTTAAACAGAATGAGAAAATGTTACATTGGCATCGCAAGTATGGTCACATAAGTCCTTCTTTAATTGCACATACAAGCCGTAAGCAAGGCGTACGTGGCTTACCAGGGCTAAAAGAGACCAATTTATTTTGCGAATCATGTAAATTTGGCAAGCTGAAGAATATTTCCCATAAATTTAACAAGAATATCCGCACTAATCATCCACTTGAGCTTCTGTATCTTCTGTATACAGATTTGTGGGGTCCATGCCATATTGAAGGAAGAGATGGCGTTACTTTTTGTCAATTATTGATGACTTTTCCCGCCGTGTGTCAGTTTACCCGTTAAAATTGAAATCGAACACTTTTGATGTCGTGAGAAAGCATATCATATGGGCAGAAACATACCTGAATAGGAAAGTCAAGAGTTTTCGGACTGATAACGGTAGGGAGTTTGACAACATTTCTTTTAAATGTTTTTTTGATGAAAAGGGTATTCGCCACGAGTTCACAAATTCATACACGCCACAGCAGAACGGCGTTGCAGAACGTTTCATGGCTACGGCAGCAGATGGGATTAGAACATTACTAATTGACAGTAATTCAGATCCGAAATTCTGGCCAGGAGCCTTAAAATACTTTGTATACAGCTGGAATAGAATCTGTCCAAAACTTCTGGGGAAAACGCCTTTCGAGCTTTATGGTAATAGAAAGCCATCTGTCCGGCATTTAAAGCCGTTTGGTACGGAAGCATATATTAAAGTTCCAAAGCAAAGGTCGTGGAAACTAGAAGCACGTGCCAAAAAGGGATTTTTGGTAGGGTACGCATTTTGTACATGGGGTTACAGAATTTGGATACCAGAGACAGATGATATTGTTGAATCTTCAAATGTGTATTTTAATGAATGTATGACTGGGGTAAGACGTAGTGTAGCTGTACTGGGCACCGATGATTATGCCCTCTTCCCTCCCAAAGCTGAGGTTAATCGAGATGTTGCCGTTGAAGATGAACCTGAGGCAATCTTATGTCCTTCCGGCAGTTCTCAAGATTACCCGCTTGGGAGGGGGGAGGACAAGGATTCGGGGTCCAGTGACACTATTCAGCCAACTATTCTTAAAGATGTTTGTTGGCTTAGAAAACCTGTCATGCATAGAAAAAAAGATCGTATAGACATCTATTACTATGAATTGGGTAAAGACGACAGATTGCGTTCTTCAAACGAAGTAAAGAAATACTGTGAAGAAAACAATATTCGATTTGAGCCTGAAATCTTTGATTTTAAACAGTCCAATCCTTATTCTGGTATAGTCCCTATTCCTGAAGAATACTCTCCTTCTGATAGTGAAGATGACAATTCTAGTGAGTCTAGTTTTTCATATATATCCGCATGACTAGCTAACAATAATGAAACTCCCAGAACATTTAAGCAGGCATGCAGATTGGAACAGAGCTCGATCTGGTGGGAAGCAATGAAGCTCGAAATGAAGGTTATGAGAGACCGTGGAGTTTGGCATTTGGAAGAATTATCGGTACATGTCATTCCAGTAGGTTGCCGGTGGGTTTAGACGACGAAACGGAATGAATTTAGACGGATCGCCAGGCACAAGGCTAGACTTGTTGCCCAAGGGTTCAAACAAATAAAGGGAGAGTCCTATGAAGAGACTTTCAGCCCTGTTCTGAACTTTGGCGTTATCCGATTCTTTTTCTCCCTTCTTGTTTCGTGTAGCGGGTGGTCACACACTCAGTGTGACGTGACCTGCGCCTACCTGTATGCACCACTGAGTGAGGACGTGTATATGCACCAACCTCCCGGATTCTCAGAGCCTGGAAAAGAGCATTTATATTGCAAACTAGATCGCGCTTTGTACGGTTTGCATCAGAGTGGGAGAGAGTGGTTCATGGAAATTCATAAAGCTTTATTGGAGATCGGTTTTAAGAAATTTTCATCATGCAATTGTGTTTATATTTTTAATTCTAATATTTTATTACTATTGTATGTGGACGACATAGTGATCTTTGGAAAAACTCAAAAGCTTATAGATGACACCTTAAAGAAATTAAAAGCAAGATTTGACATAAAGGAACTGGGTAGAACTAGAAAGCTATTAGGTGTTGAATTTGAAGATACTCAATCAGGAGTTATCATACACCAGCAAAACTACATTCAAGATGTATGTAATAGATTTAGTTCTTTTAAAATTCCAGTGTCTTCATTGCCTATAAGTAAAGGTATTATTTTTTCAAGATCCAGTTGTCCAGTTTCCGATCATGACATTCAGGAAATGTCCCGTTTTCCTTACCGTAATTTATTGGGTTGTCTCTCTTTTGTTGCGAACCGTACTCGACCCAATATCTGCTATGCCGTGAACTTACTGAGCCAGTTTCAGGCGAACCCAGGTATAGTCCATTAGGATGGGTTGCTACGATTGCTAGGATATTTAAAGTCTACTATGCATTTTAAGCTGAAACTCTCGTGCAGGTCTAACGATCTCACGATCTTTACTGATGCCGACTTTGCGGCTAACCGCAACGATCGGACCTCGGTTGGCGGTCAAATAGTCATGCTTGACGAAGCTCCCGTCGGTTGCCGCACTTTTAAAGAAAAGTGCGTCTCGTTATCGACCATGGAGTCTGAATTCGTCGCAATGACTGAGGCCGTCAAGAACCTGGTCTGGTTTGACCAGATACGTCGCAAGAAAATTAAAGAAAAAAAATCACGAAATTGTGATAGTTTATTATTTTTTTTTGCTTTCTTTCAATGACAATCTGAAATGATGTTATTGAACAATTGAAAGCTTTTATGCATAACTTATTAAGTTTATCTTTTTTTTTTCTTAGAACTTATTCACATCTTTTAAAAATTGTATTTATTTATTTGTTTTCATTTAACCAACACCTAAGTTAATTCAAGTTTTATTTCAATAAGTCGTTTAAAAATAAACATAGAAATTTAGAAATAAAGAATTTTTTTTTCTTTTATTAGTTTTTATAGCTGATAGTTCAATCTTGATCAATAATTGCTCTAAAAACAATTACAAAAAATTGGAAAACGTATTGAAGAAGAAGAAAAAAAAAGGGGGGAGGGGGTATGTTAGTAAGTTTAAAGGAATTGGTATTTCATGATGTACCTATTGCTAACATTATTTTCATTTGGCTATAATTTCTCTTTGATGATTAGCCAAACTGCTAAAGTTTGCTAAAAGTCAATGAGAACCCTGCCTGCAATACTCAATTAAATAGACCATAAGTATTACTAAATTTAATCATATGCTACAATGAAATTTAATGTATAAGTAAATGCATTACTCATTTATTCTCCTCTCTATTGCATTCTGTACTGAATCAGATACTTTTGTAACAGAAGAAAAATCTCGAACTGCAGCAATAGCACTTGAAATTGAAGGAGTTCCACTAGGAACAGGAGTTATTTCACCAGGGTTTTGAGCTATTGGTATGATGTGCAACTGACCTCTGTAGATAAACACCTGCAATTAGAAGTAGATCAGATAAATCTTCTCAATATATGGCTCATAAATTAAAAAGAAGAGCAAGAAGAAAAGTGCTGGTTATTTAATGGTTTTGAAATCAGATTTTTTTCATCAAATTTTTATATATTTTCCCCTAAATAATTAACCATAAAAATACATGTTATTAAGAAGTATAATCAATATTTTTCCAACTTAATTTATAAAATTACGATTAGTAAGGTGCTGTGCATGTATAACATTATCATTTTAGGAGGGGGAGAGGGGGGTCTGGCACATGTTATCGTAAGATATCTATAGGGGGAGGGGGATTTGTCTTTTGATATCAATATCATTTTTCACCCAACCAAAATTTACTTTTTTTATTTGTAACTTGGTCTTTACATCAAAATTGTATGCCATCTTTTTTTAGTCTGTTATTTACTTTTATGAGAATACAAAGTTATTATTAAAATCTTTAAATGATTATAAAATTATTTAATTCCAAAATATGCAATACTCCAACGTTTGGCATTCTTATTCTTCGGTCATATATGTATGCATATATAATACGCTGTTCAAGAAACCATATGCGAGGTATGTTTGAAATGATACTTTGTGTTTACTAGTAAATAAAAGAGAAAGAATTTTGTCCATCTGTTTTGTTCATAAGAAGTTCTGTTTGCCCCCCCCCCCCTCCTCCCCCTACAGCGGGATCATGTGCAAGAAGACATTATTACTGTTGAACACATTATGTAAAAAAAAAAAAGCTATTATTAAATTCTTTTAAATAGTAACTATTTTTTTTAAGTGTTATTTAATTTGATATAAAGTTATCCCATATATAAAATGATATTTTATCGAGTTCTCTTCATTGTGAATCAATAAAATATGGGAAAAATAAATGTAACCATATTTGTATATTACTCCAAAAATCAAGTATTTTTTAGACATTGATAACAATATCATTGCCGGGGGGGGGGGGGGGGGGGGGGGGGGGGTGAGAGATGATAACTTTTGATATCGTAAGGGGGGAGGGGGTCCAAAATTACCAAAAAGTTGATAATGTTATATAAGTACAGCCCCTAATTAGAAAAAGTATAAAAAACAATTTCCTTATTATTTGGTAGAACAAATCAAACTAATATCATAGCAGCTTTTTCATATTGAGCACAAGAAACTTCTACATTTCTTGATAATTGATATCAAGTAAGATTTTGCAATTATTAATTAATAAAAATAATCTACTACTATTATATATATAATACTCAACACTAGCTGAATATCTCATAAATATCTACGTGTAATCTTTCTTTTTCATAAAATAAATACCTGAATGAGTTAAGTTGGATAATGAAAATAGAATAAAACGATAATCAATTTTTTCAAGTTAGAGTATGGGACAAACAAATCAATACAATAAAATGAATTTAATATGTAAGCATTTCCTTTATTTGCATAGTCCATTGCTTTGGAATAACAATGTTCTAGCCACAGAATATCTTCAGAATCTTCATTTCTATAGACCATAATGGAAATTTTTTAAAAATAGAAAATGCATGAGCGCGGCAGTTGCTATTAGAGTGAACTAAACTCAGAACGGAGTCAGAAACTAGGAGGAATTAATCAGATGTCAATGGTGCCTAATATTTTTTTTTGTTGTTGCTGTCAGAATGTTCTACATAGGTACAGTTCTGAAATTATATGCTTATAAACAGACAGTGTAATGAGCTATAATAATAAATAAATTAATTTTAAAATTCATAAAACAATTTATAATTTTTGTCTTTTTCCAATGTGCCTTGTATTTTTATATCTTACATTTTTCGACTTTAAATACATTGCAGACCTTGATAAAAAATGAATACATACATCTTAACAAATAACAATGACTAAAAAAAGAGCAGTCTTGTTTATTTTTAAATTAAATTTGAATACTTACTGAATGACTACAATTGAAGGGATGGAATCAACAAGTAATAGTGAGATTATTAGGAAAAGGACTAAACGTTTATAAAGAAAAAAGAAATTTGCATCTTTCAAGCAAAGAAAAGGTTAAAGAAGCTAGGCATAAAATATTATGACCAAATGTAAAATCACAGCTGCCAAATTGTAATTTATAGGCTAACGCAGCTAACCACTGCCAATTTCAAACTGTGCACAGAACAAGATGTGACACCCTAATTAACTCTTAAATGCACTATTTATTCTATATAATTGGACATGCACAGTTTATCATTAACACAGTTATTCTAAAAATTTATCCCATCAGTCTTGTGTTGGAATTTGATAATTAGTGTTCTCCAAGACTCTAATGTTAGGTGGTGAAACATGAATGTACACAAATAGATGCAAAATGCATTTAGCGAAAAAATTAAGTTTCATTTAGCACATGTGAGAAAAAAACAAAACAGGTATGTAGCTGATCAGCTACACAATGCATTTAGGAGCTAATCAAAGGATTTTATAAATAAAGCCTTTTCAGGAACTGAATTTGAAAAATATATATACATATTTATGTTGTAAATTAACACTTTGAGGTCTAAGACCGGGTGTCACTTGGGTTGTTGTTTTAAGTGAAGCGAACTAAGCCCCATAGTCTCTTGGGGTCAACTTTTAACTCTCTGAGCTATAAAAGTGCCTACTATATATGTTCGCAGTCTTTTCAGATATTATCTACGAACCTTTTATTAAAAAAAAAATATATATAAGTGGCAGCACTAAACAGAAGTAGGTATACGAAAATATCGGGAATCGGAGCTTAATTCAAACTTATTGTGAACATTGTGGTAATGTGCTTTGAAATGTACCACACAAAAACAAATTTTACTAAATAATGTTCATATACAAATAAAACCTATTTTCAGATATTTGTACAACATTTGGGTAAGTTTTTATTCAAGTCCATATAAAATTTTAATGTTAAAAAATGATGTTTTCTTACGCGTAACTTTCTTTAAAAATATAAAACATGCTTTTCTCAATAATTTCTTATTAAATATTAATTTTTAGTACATGTAACTAGTTTCTTGATTATGAATAAGAACAGTTTGAAGTTTATAATTTAAAAAAAAATGTATTAAAATATATATCTTCCAAATGCTTTTTAAAAAATCATGAAAAGTGCCAAATACCCTCAGTCCAGAGGGAGATAAAAGGTTGAAATAGCTCAGACCTCAAAGTGTTAAATCACTGCTCTACTTCTCCTATTTTTTTTTTTTTTTAATAATAATAATAATAAAATGGGATTATAGTTTTGCTGTTGATAACTGAAGTGCAGTATTGAGAGGAATTTGAAACTCAATCCCATCACTTTCCTACATTCCTGAATTACAGTGTTGCTTATGGGGAATGAAACTATCTTCTCATTTTTCTCAAAAGAGTGGTTAAAGTAGTTAGAATCTTGTTATTCCAAGGCAATAAATTGTTGTGTTATACATTTAGTGTAAAGTTACTTAATTAAAAGCATAAATGCACAATTTTTACAAATGCATCAGATTTAGCTAAATGATTCTTAAACAAGGAAATGCTTGCTGCCATAGATATTGAATTCTGCCTGAAAATATCTACAGGAGTTTTAGTTAACATAACATGAATTTGTTACACAAATGTCGATTGCGTTCAGATGGAAAAAAAGCATAAAGATACATAAACATGCAAAAAAAAAATATAATATGAAAATATTTATTTCAATTATATTTGTAGTTTTATGGATTCAAAGTGGAAATAATTAAAAGAATGTGTACATATTTTTCCTAAACGTAGCAAGGTTATTTATTCTTAACAACAACTAAAAGATTGACAAAGTTGGTTGGTTGGTTGGTTAAATGGGGTTTTATGGTGCAAAGTCCCTTTAGGGACATACTGTGCCAAGACAAAGTCAAAATGAGAACAAAAGGTATGAGTAAAAAAACTAAGAACAAGATGGAAAAAAAAAAAAATGAAATGAAAAACAGTAATGACATATATAATTAAAATCAAATAAAAGAGTCCAAAGATCTTAATTAAAAGACAACTATTATAATTAAAAATTGTAAAAGTTATAAAGTAATAATTGTTAAAATATAAACACAGTATAAGGTGATGTACAAATGCTACATAAAAACAAGTTTAAAAATCACAGAATTAAAAAAGTAAAATCGATTAGGCACAAACTCTTCAAAAACAGTATTCTCCTCATCTGCACTCTAGTCATAAGATACTGACTCCATAGCCCCTTCCACATAATTATGCAACTGTCTGGAATCTTTCAAATTAGTAACAGATGGGCTATGACATGATTTTCTCTGTTTTTTCTTTACAGTTTTCCACTGTGAAGAGGCTTGTGTTGAGGAATTTCCTGATATTTTATTCTGTATATATGATTTTTGGTTTGTTTTTTGTGTTGGGGAAACACAAGGTTTTTGGATTTCACTTGCAGAATTCAATTTTTGCTCAGATTTCCGTTCAGTTAGCTTTGTAGGGTTACTCAACAGTTTTTGTGATTGACCAACCAAAGGTATGTAATAAATAATAATGTACAGGATCAAAATATTCTACTTTAACTGGTTCTGATTATGGTGGTAAAAGTTTTATTTTTGGAATAGGTATTGTATTAGCAGTAAATTTCACACTATGGGAGTTTTTATTTATAGTGATGGATTGTGTCTCAGGTGAATTATTTGGTGGAAATGAGGATTCAGTTTGGATGCTTATGTGTCTTACAGATTTTGATTGTTTTACTATACTAGAGTAAGATACCCCAACAGATGGGGTCCTGGATTCAACAAGTTTTTGAACTTCAAGGTATGAAAGATTTTGAGTTATTTTAACAGAAAGGATTGCTTTTTCATGTATCCAGTATAGACAAGAATGGGAGTATGCTATATGATCACCTTTGCAGTTTAAGCAGCATTCAGAATTTTCACATGATTTATTGTTGTGGCCAACTTCTGCACAACGTGCACACGTAATGGAACCCCGACAGGTAGTAGTCAGCACCATGCAAAGAGAAAGCTGTGCCTGGAGCAAAGTTTCAATTTGGCGCCCCTCCCCTCCACACTTTTTCTTTGTGACATGTATCACAGAGTTGAAAAGTGCAGAAACAGAAATAAATTCTATGGAATACATATTTTGCGTTTATCTTGGAACTTTATGTTTAATTTTAATTCAGAAGCTCCAAACAACTAAATAATATGAGAGAAATTTGTATATATATTTTGGCAAAGGGAATCTGGGAAATGGGTGTAGAAAAAATGCATCTAACAGTACAGTATAGCAGTTTATAACCCTTTTGTATTCCCAGAAGGAAACCCCATGCTATTTTGAAAGTATATGTTTTTGTCCCAAACACAGAAAAATTACAGACTCAGAAAAGAGAATGTTAATGAAAGAGACTAAGACAAAGACCTAAAACAAATTTTGAAGAGAAAGAAGTTTGTATTCATAAATTTGTATTTGAGAGTAGGGTAAGGGACACTGAAATAACTTTCACACAAAAATGAACGTGCTTTTGATGAGAAAAAAGTTCCCAATATGTAAATATATAATGTTTTTAACAAAAAATAAGAAAAAAACTATGTTTGTAGTAGAAATTTGGCACCCCCTCAATTTCCGCACCCGGGGCAAGTGCCCCCTGCTTCGCACGGCCCTGGTAGTAGTAGTGTGCCATAACGCTGGTATTTAAAGCAACAGAGAAGATTAGGAATGTAAGACCGTACTGGAATGCTTAGGTAGGCAGCTTTAATTCTTATTGGTAAAGTAGGGCTATTAAAAGTCAGAATGATGTGCATTGTAGGAAGCACTTGCTCATTCCAACAGATAGCAATACGATGGGCATCTGTGATA
The DNA here is from genome assembly GCA_963932465.1 of Maratus speciosus. Classification (NCBI taxonomy): domain Eukaryota; kingdom Metazoa; phylum Arthropoda; class Arachnida; order Araneae; family Salticidae; genus Maratus; species Maratus speciosus. Next base: position 86,758,501 of record OZ010786.1, on the reverse strand, counting down.
TTTTGCTCTTTCAAATTTTGTAAAAGTTCTTCCTTGGTAGAGAATAAAAGATCGGATATTACACCATGGTTTGTATTCAAAGTTCTATGTGCTTGCACAGAAACAGAAAAAGGGCTTATTGTAGAGCAATTAGAGAGAAGTTCTGATTATTTGGGTGAAAAAACCTCAACATTTCAACAAGTAAATCTCCAGATTGCAATTTTTTAAGCGAATGACCATTCCCCAAGACAGACTGGAATGTTTTTGCAATAAGGAATGGTGATGTTCTCTTAAAAGAAATATCAGAAAGACTATCAGTACATTTGATGACAAAGAAATGTGTGAATGAAGAACTCTGTACAATTTTTTGCTCTCCACATGCAAGAGAAATAGAAGGAAGTGAATTATTTCCATCCATATTAGAAATAAAGCAATTCAGACCCCGGCCGCACCACCCATTACTGAGCCCAACAAAAAGATGCACATTCGTGCACCAGTGCTAACCAGGGGCCATATGGTCACAAGGTAATCAATCCTATGTCAGTCTCCACCCTTAACGAGATGACTAGTAGTTAACTGCTCACTTGATCCCTTAGCCAGTGACAGAAGTCAGCTAACCAGCCGATTGATGAATACGGACCAATATTCACCTCCCGTCTACCTGAAGCAGAGGCCAAAGCAGTGTGTTGGTTTCTCTGAACTGCCAGGACCATCCCTTTCCAGGGACATGGCTCATCACGCATGGCAAACACGTGAGTGGTTTACAATTCTCCATAAGTCGATATAGACAGGATGATATCGGCTTACGCAGAACTGCCCTCATCTCCAAAGAGGAAATCACAAGAGTGAAACAAAGAGGAAAGAAAGACAAAAGAAATAAGAGGAAAAGAGAAAGATCTCTCAGGTACCTGGTATTGAAAAGCCCGTGAATACCTAAAGAAGGTATTCCCCTGAAGGAAAGATTGACAAAGATGTTAAGTTGAGTCAGAAAATACCCGAATGTATTTCATACAGTTTAAATGGTTGTAATATACAAATACAGTTTGTTTTCAGATGAAAACTATAAGACATGGTCACATATGTCTTATAGTTTTGTACTTTATATATAAATATTTATTTAATTTAGATATAAAGTACAAAATATTTATTAACCCTCCGACTGTCTTGGAAAAGGGCAAAATTGTAATGTTGTTTTCTCCGTATTTTGTTTTAAATGCTAATAATAAATAAATCTTTGAACATTTTATATAAAAAAAACTTAATAACGAATATGAATGCAATCCTTGGAAGTATTAATTATTGTTCAATGAATTAAAAATACATTAAATCAAAGAATTATATTACTTTAAATATTGCTTGTATTGCAGTGAAACCTGGAGCTTAGTGAACGTATTAACACGGGCTTGTCAGTGAGGGGGTTAAATCTTTATATCTATATAAAGCATTGTACTTTATATCTAAAGAGAAGATTCTCAGACATTTGGTTATTCATTTACCAAAATGTTTGTAAATTGTCATATTATCTACCAAAGATGGAAAATATTTTTCTGGAAATAAAATGAACCTTTCCAAAATAAAAAATACAAAAATAAAAATAAGGATGAAAATTGCATTTTTAAATCAGTAGCAACAAATATATGTCTAATCATCTAATGCTTTCATATAAAATTTTAGCAGTTATTGTAGCTTAGTTGGTTAGTTATTTAATGAATCAAACAAGATAAATTTTACGAAATTTTCAAAATAAATGAAGTTAATTTAAAATTTTACATACAATGAGACACAATAATAATGGCTAAATATCCATAACCCACAACAACACAGGAAGAAGCTTACAAAAGATTATAAAACAAACAAAATATTACTTTATTGATATATACTTGAAAAGGAATAAATAATTAACATGAAACTAATGACAAAAATATTAATCATTTAGAAAACAGAACAAGATGAAATTTTTGGAATCAATACAGATTCAACGTTTCAAATTAAACTCCCTAAACTCTAATTTACAATTACCTATATTTCTAGTACAAGAATGTCATTAAAAAACTTTAAATACAAAATTCTGATGTATGAATTCAAAAAAGAAAGGTGGGGGAGGAGGTGATTTCATTTGCAATTTACGTTTGTATAATATTATTACTTGTCAAAACTTGTTTTTTTATCTTGTCTTTTTTATAATTTTAAATAAAATTAGTAATAGTTTTTTTTTTTTTTTCGAGATGTATATATATCAATACAAAAAACCCTTAACGGGTTAAAAGTTTGTGATGCAGCACTTTGTCTTATTGCTATAAGAATTTTAAATATGGAACTTAAAAATAATGATATAAAATTTTAAGTGACACTATGCTATTAATTAATGTATATATACATAAATTTATATTATTTATTTCATCCTTTCATTTTTGTTTTATTAATAATTGTATGTGTAAGAATTATGTTAAATTTAAAAGGATGTATAAAAATTTATTCATTGATGCTTTATCTTTCACATCTTTCATAAATCCAAAATATGAGTTTTAAAAGATATGATATCAAAATTTAAGTGACGCCTTGATGTAGCTTTAAACAATTTGTTTTAAAATTCAATTTTAATTATTTTCGGCTTGGCTAAATATATTTACACATCTAACCAAAACTTTTAATTTTCCAATACACAGTTAAAAATACCACTCTCACTGAATCTATAAAATGCACTGTAATGTATTTATGTGAATAAATTGATTTATCTTTTGTGCCACGCTATCCAAAATCAAAAGTAAAATTTATGTAAATGATTTCTTTGCGTCATAATATCCATTTGCATACATTTCGCTTAGTTTGGATACAATGACGCAAAGAAATCATTTACATAAATTTTACTTTTGATTTTGGATAGTGTGGCACAAAAGATAAATCAATTTATTCATATAAATACATTACAGTGCATTGTATAGGTTCAGTGAGAGTGATATTTTTAACTGTGTATTGGAAAATTAAAAGTTTTGGTTAGATGTGTAAATATATTTAGGCAAACCAAAAACAATTAAAATTGAATTTTAAAATAAATTGTTTAAAGTTTAAAGCTACATCAAGGCATCACTTAAATTTTGATATCATATCTTTTAAAACTCATATTTTGAATTTATGAAAGATGTGAATGATAAAGTATCAATGAATAAATTTTTATACATCCTATTAAATTTAACATAATTCTTACACATACAATTATAAATAAAACAAAAATCAAAGGATGAAATAAATAATATAAATTTATGTATATACAGTTGAACCTCTATTTAACGAACCTCTATTTTGCGAATTTCTCTATTTTACGAACTTTTCCTTGGGACCAAGAACATTTCATGAATTTCTTCGTAAAATAACCTCCAAATAGCGAAGTGCATTCTCTATTTAACGAACTTTTTCTTGAAATCAAAAATTTTTTTTCTCTCTATTAGTCAAAATATTACTGGAAATTTCAAACTTAGACTTTCTTTTAACACATTTTATGATGATCAATGACCATGAACAGGTCTTACCAGCACCTAACTCACCGAGAGCAGTAAAATCGCTGTGATTATTTGCTTTTCATCCAAGAAGTGTCTGCCTCGTGTCCTTTAACTAGAGTCTGTCGTTTTATAGATCATTCAGTCGTGCTGGTAATTTCGGTTCTTTTAGCTCGAAAATGTCAAAGAGAAAGTGCTTGGTATAAAAGAAAAAAAATCTTGATGTCGTGGATAAAAGCGTGAAGAAAAAGAATATTGCTTTAAAATTTGGTATTTCTCCAAACAGCTTATCGACCATAATAAAAAATCGTGATTGTAATGTAAAATGATTTTTATAACTGAAAATACAATGTATTTTCAGACAATGTTTTGTTTCCTTCTTATTTCCCTGGCAAGTTTCTTTTTGAAGGGTAAAAAATATAAAACAAATAGATATAATTTATACAAAAAGTGTGATTAATTACTTTATTAAAATTATATTTAGTGTTTATGGGTTTAAAATATGTTTTATGTAGTTTAAAGTATTTTAAAAGGTGACTCTCTATTTAACGAATTTTCCATATAACGAACTTTTTTTCGGGATTTAGCGACTTCATTAAATAGAGGTCCGACTGTATACATCAATTAATAGCATAGCGTCACTTAAAATTTGATATCATTATTTTTAAGTTCCATATTTAAAATTCTTATAGCAATAAGACAAAGTGCTGTGTCACAAACTTTTAACCCGTTAAGGGTTTTTTGTATTGATATCATTACTTTTTTTAGGTTAATAATAAAAAGATAAAAACAAAAAAATATTAAAGACCAATGGTATGAACTCATAATCGTGATTTCCATTCGCCTTTAATTACCCCCCCCCCCCTCTTAAAAAACATACCTATATACAAAATGTTTTTTTTATGGTTTGTTTCATATATTTAAAGCTTTGTTAAATTTTACTACGTAAAAAGTTTACTTTTTAAAGAAGAATATCAAGAAATATTACTCTTTAAACCTTTTTACTTAAAATACGAGTAGAATAATTGCTCACTAATAAAAGTAAATATATCTGTCTAAATCAAATTCTAACCTACAATTTTTTGCTTCTTTCTGCCCATCTGTCGAAATTCGCAATATTTTTTAGGGACTGACCGAATACCGAATAGTTGATTCGGTATTCGGTGGTTCGGCATGTAAACCGAATATTCGGCTTCGGCCAAATAATTGCAGATAAGTATTTTCTTAGAAGTAGAAGAATTATCTTTTATTTTGCAGTAGAATAGGCTAAACAATGAGTTTCAATATTACGTGCATGAGTTCAGAGTTCAGCTGCACTACAAAAAACAAGTCAAAGGCCATTTTTTATTTTAAAATAACTTTTTCCTTCCTAAAATAGTGTACGTAGGTGTGAAATCAAAACAACTGTCTACAAAAGAGAAAAAAAAAGTAAGGAAGATGCACATCTTTCCCTTATTATTTAATTTTATTTACTTCTACATTAGTTTTTTAATTTAAATTTATTTAATGTGCATTTTCTTTAATATACACATCAAATAAGTATATCAGAGTTCATCTCTGTATATCTAAGGTGTATATTAAAGAAAATACACACATCAAAGTATACCCCTATGCCTACCCTATAGCTTTTATAATCATTATATCAAAAATCGATCAAATTTCTTAACTTCACCACCGCAATATTAAAATATTCATCAAAATATAAATATTCATTTAATAATTTGACAGAAAATAGTTAAATGTACAAATTGATATAATACCTTTTGTATTTTGAGAACATTCCTATTCAATATGTTTATAATTACACTTAGACAATCAGTAAATCAGCTTAATGACAACATTGTTTCTTATTATTTGAATGAACTTTTCTTTTTCTGATAATCCTTATCCTTAATAATACCCTGTATAGTTTAACATTTTCATAGGTTATTTTTGGGTATTGACTAGTGATAAAATAATAAAAAAATAAGTGATGGGTTAATGAATTTGTGAGAGGAAAGACGTTGTTAAATTTTTTTGTGTAATTAGATTTTTGAATAAAAATGAAAGTGAATTAAATTATTGAGAATTTAATTTCTATTAAAACCCATTAAAAAAGGTAATATATGCAAAAATGAGTAATAAAAAGTTTCAAGTATTCGGTTGCCGAATACCGAAGCTTCGGTATACACTTCGACCGAAGCTTCGGTATTCGGCAAAATTGCTGCTTCGGTCAATCCCTAATATTTTTCCGTAATATTTTTTTATCCCGAATTTTCAGACGGATGATCTATTTTAAAGTGTTTTTGGAACCACATGCCATACATTTTCGGATAATTCGGAACATAATCGCCTTTGCACATACTGAAAAATAAATAAAATAATTACTCTTATTAAAAAAAGACATACATCGCTATCTGTTCCATAAATAAAATCCGCTACTGAAGCAATGTTTTCAACCAAGATCATAACATGCTAGTCAGGGTGTGTGGGGAGGGGGGTTGCTTTGATTATTTTGGTAGGCTTAATCGAAGTGGATTACTCATTAGGCTGAACAAGCTGAAGCCTAAGGGTCTGGAAGGGAAAAAGGCCCTGCTGCTAAGATTTTCTTTTAGGTTTTTTTTTTTTTTGGATGTTTATGTAAAAGAGAAATGATTATGCAATTTTCTTTGTTTCATTCATTTATCAAATCTTGTAGGTAATTATCACATAGATGGTGTTCCAAGTGCTAAACACCTTTTAATTTTTTTCGATATTCATAAGAAGAAAATATTGGATTCTTGGAATTTTTTGGCTTCCAGTTTGTGATTTATTTACAGAGGCGACTTTTATTATCGTTTAAACTGCTGATGATAGAAACATTCTTCCAATTGTGAAAAAAAAGCCCCACCAGTGGCTGAGAGGTTCTGCTACCGAAGCTGGTAGACGGGAGGTGCTGGGTTCGAACCCAATTGAGCCCGCCTGTTTAACCATTCGGAGTTTTCTTTGAACTTTGGGAAAACTTGCGTAAAGGTTAGGTCCCCTTAGAAAGAGCCCGACGGAGGGCACTCCCCCTATGGCCTATATCCCTCGGGCAGATAATTGGCTGTCATAACTAACATCAACACACCAATTGTAAAAAAGCATATAAATCAAGCTTTTGTTTAGAAGGGGCTGTATATATATTTAAATATGATTTTTTTTTTATATGGCACTTGGGTCCTAATACCTTATATTTACAGAAATGTTGTTCTACATCTAGGAGGGAAATTAAAAACTTGCCGTATTATGATAATTTCAGTTTTATGAAATTTCAATGTTTACCTGCACTAAAAGTATTTCTTTCCTTTTTCAGTATCAGAAAACATTGAAATATATCGTTTTGAAGAAAAGGAGGGGATGCCCAAAGAAATCTAGCCTAGGGGCTCAAAAGGTAGTTTAATATTTCCACACACCCCTGCCCCCCCCCCCCACCCACCCACCCACTATGAATAATGGACACCTTGGGAGAGCGTAATTTGTCTGCTATTCGGAAGTGCCCACTATTGAGAAGTAAAAATGCACAGATATATAATTGTTAGGGAAAGGGAAAATGTACTCTTAATAGAGGTGTCCGCTATCAGGGAATGCCTGTCATAGACGTTTGACTTCACTTGCCATAAAACCTTTTATTAAAAAAATTGAATTTTTTTTATTGTAATAGAAATGCTGATTATAGTCAGGCTTTTTAAAAAATACCACTGAGTCTTAGCCTGGTAAAAAACTTGTTTTACACTGACATTAAAAATAAATAAACAAATAAATTCCTCTTCAAATTGCAAACTTCAAATGATAATGGAATAATTGAGTATCCATATTCATTCAGCAACAGTTCGAATATACATACATTCCATACAGAAATAGCACAGGAAAGCATCAATCTTCCACAGCATCAAATGAAACTCCAAAGTAAAAGAAAAAGGTTGCCACAGTGAACTGGTAGCATTAAATCGCCAAAACCTCGCCAAAATGTAATCTCGTTGATATCATGATAAAGCAACAATAAATGACTATATCTCTTAACTATAATTGCTGTTCATAAAAGATATTGAAGCTTGGTACTAATCTGAATTTTGGAGACCCAAATTAATTTTTTGGGGGCCTATTTACCAGTATTTAAAATTGCAAATGTACAAGACGGGCGTTATATGGAATATTATTTTTACGTTTGAAAGACAGATGGCAGCACCAGCAAACACTAATTTCAATAATTCAGAAATGTAAACGGGACTGATTTTACTAGATCTAGCTAAAAAATTTGAAGTTTATTAATTATTTGCTAAATATAAAACAAAGTAAAACATGTTATATAAAAATTTAGATTTTTATTTTATTTGGGGGGGGGATTGCAGATTAATGGGATTTTAATGTTATAATAGACAATATTCCCCCTTATGCAAATTGGTAAAAAAAAAGACTGTCACATATTTTTTGCATTTGTAATCCTCAGTACTGTTTTTTAAAGTGAAATATTAATTAGTAATACTTCTTAAGTTTGTAACAACAACAACAACAACAAAAAAAAAAAAAAAAAAAAAAAAAAAAAAACATGAGCTTGCACAAAAAATTACTATTTTTCTTTCTGTCGTAAGTTGTAAATGTAAAAAAAGAGGGAGGGGGAGATGACTTTGATGCTGGATTTTTAAAGTTGCCGGGTTTCTGAATGCCGGATTTTTAAGGTCACACTGTGTGTGTATATATATATATATATATATATATATATATACGTTGCTAATACACATTTTATAATGTATGTTGATTCGACACTTTTATATGTATAATGGTGTAGTTATATTTATATATTTATCAATTCATATTAAATTTATTCATATTCATCAATATTTAATAAAGTTAACGATTAACTTGTATTTAAATTTTAGCCTACTCAGGATAATATCATATTAAATATGCATTTATTTATAATTTTTTTATACATAGAGAGAGTTTAAGTATGAAGTTTCCATTTAATGAATTTAATGAAAAGTAAAAGAGAAAAATACGCACATTTTTATTTGTTCAATCGACATTTTCCTTTTATTTATAGTTTTTACACATAAAAATTCATATTTTCCTCAGTGAAACGGATTGAAATACGATACATATAAATAAACTATACAATTTTTTTTTTCAATTATCCTAAAAATTAAAAAAACATACTATGATTTTTAAAAATTTACTTTTTTAAATTTTGAATGTATGACATTTTTTAAAAATCTCGTAGTCTTTCATTTACAGTTAGAATAACAGCATGTATTTATTATTATTATTGTTATTATTATAAAGGTAATGGAAGAATAACCGCCTGTTTTTTTTTCTTTTTTTATTATAAGGATAATGGAAAAAATAAAAACGCATAATTTAAATTTATGTACCGTAGAAAAACAGAAATCTATTTATGTTAAAAATTGTAAATAAAAAGAAACTGTTGTAGATTGAACAAATACAAACTGCGTATTTTCTTTTCCTTATCATTAAATCTGAAAAATTCGCGTTTTCTTTGAAGTCGAGTTAGTTGTATATATGAGTTCCGCCATCTACGAATTCTACGATACGATACGATAAAATTTTAGGCTTAAGGCTGCGTCACTGGAATACTATCGTCTTTCATGATATATATATATATATATATATATATATACAGTATAACCTCGAAAATCCAGCATCGTTGCCACTGAGACTAAGCCAGATTTTTGAAAATTCCAGATTTCTGAAATAATATCAAAAGTACTTGCAATATTCTTAATGGTGCCTTTAATCATAATTTAATTCATAAACAAGATATAATTATATGAAAAAAAGAGAAACTAAAATATAAAAAAAAACTTGCTGTAATAGATATTTTCCCTGTTACAAAAAATTATCTAATAAACAGTGAAGTCATTTCTCCTCGTATAATTTCCGAAATATCGATGTCAATTTTATTTGCTTCATATTTTCTTGCAATTTACGCAAGTGAAGAATATCTATTTCAGAATGACAGTCTTGTTTCTCTAAAACACATATTAATTCTCTAGTCAAATTTATGCGCTTTTCCATTGACACCTTTTCTTTTGCCGGTTCCTCATCTTCGTCCTCTGAGCTTTGTCCTCTAGTGTAATCTGTGGTTCTATTTAGCACAATGTCACTGATCTCGCTGTCCACTAAATGGTTTATTTTAATTGCACAAAAAATTACTATTTTTCTTTCTGTCGTAAGTTGTAAATGTAAAAAAAGAGGGAGGGGGAGATGACTTTGATGCCGGATTTTTAAAGTTGCCGGGTTTCTGAATGCCGGATTTTTGAGGTCACACTGTGTGTGTATATATATATATATATATACGTTGCTAATACACATTTTATAATGTATGTTGATTCAACACTTTTATATGTATAATGGTGTAGTTATATTTATATATTTATCAATTCATATTAAATTTATTCATATTCATCAATATTTAATAAAGTTAACGATTAACTTGTATTTAAATTTTAGCCTACTCAGGATAATATCATATTAATTTCTAATAGTATACTATCTTAAATGAAAATAAAATGCATAATGAGTGTATTTGTTATACTTAATGGTATGACAGTATGTATTTTAATTTGGTATTTTTTTTTTAATCTATCCTTTTAAATCTTGTTTAATTTTGAACTTAATTGGTGTTCAATGGTTTATTTCTCAGTTTTCTGTGTGTGGTAGTCCCAAATTCATATTCTTTAGCTAATTTATGGCTAATATGAAGATGAAACCACACATTTTATTTGTGGAACTTAAGGCATTTGAGACCAGATGATTCTGTCTAAGTTTTACAAATTTCCATCATTCCATTTCTGTTATTCAATTTCTGCTGTTTATTACTATGTTTCTGGAATCTATATTAAGTGTGTTGGGGGGAACTGTATTTGTTAATGTCATTTTATTCATAATTTCACAATTTTTGTTGGTGATTGGTAATGTTTATTTAATGGTTACATACATATATATATATATATATATATATATACAGTAGACTCCCTCAAATCCGCACAGCTTGGGACCAGAGGTTGTGCAGATTTTAGAATTTTGCAGATTTCTGGTCATTGATTTGTTTACATTTATGAAACATTAATTTGATTGGTAGTTAAGCAAGGGAAATTATAATGAATGCTTACAATAAAGTGAAACATTAAAATAAGTAAAATATTAAAATAATTTATTAGTTTAAAAGTAAGTAATTATTAAAATAATTATGTAAAATAAAAATTTATAAAATATTAAATTATTACCGATGAAATCGATTCAATTCAATTTCAAAAGTCCTATGCTGCCATCTAGTGGTAAAGGGATCGTAAGATCGATACGTCATTATTTGTTCTTAGCACTATACGTGAACGGTTTTACATATGGAGAAAGGCAAGGCTTAACGATGTTTACGAAGTAAACATCCCAGAAATAAATTAAATAAAAAGTATTTAAAGTTAAAGACTGCCGAGAAAAAGGTAAGTAAGTTGCATATTTAAATAAATAAAGATTAATAACTATTAATGTAACTGTAGTTAAATATAATATGTATAAAGTAAGCAAAAGACCGGTACTTCAGACTAGTGATGACATAAGAAATAGGGAAAGAAGCAAGGAGAACAGTGTTAATGCTATTATCAGTACGTATAGCTTATTGCACTCTCTGTAACTTTTTTCATTGTTATTCAGAGTCTTGAATGCTTTTCTTATACTGCTTTGTATGTTTAAAAATAAATTTGTCTATAATTTAAAAAAAATTCCACGAACAATAATTTTAAAATAGCGTTCCGGTTAACAGATTTTTCCATTTTGAGCACTGGAATTTTTGATATAGATATGCTAACTTATATCAAAATCAAAAGCAATGTAAATTTATTTAGTAATAAATCAGCTGTAATAACCAAAAGAGAATGATTAACAAAAAAATTAGCAAAAAAAACGTTGTGGTAGTCGCTGATTTCGGCACCATCTTCAATTTTGTTCCTGCAACTTAACTGTAAATTTCATAGTTTACTTCTGAAAAAATATGCGGATTTAAGAGAGTACTGTATATATATGCAGGGATATGTTTAGGAAAATTTTAGGTCCTTTAAAGGACACTTCACAAAATTATTTATCCCCAAACAGGACCCTTTACAAAACGTTTTATCCCAAAACAGGACCCTTCATAAAATTATTTGTCTCTTAAATAGACCTTTCACAGAATTTTTTCACTTTCAAATTGAACTTTTCACAAATTTAGTCATTTAAAAATAAAATCTGGCCTGTAAGTAAGCAGTTGAACTCACCAAAGAGCATATTACTTAGCTTTTTATACATGAAGGATAGAGTGTTCGAAATTAGCGGTCGTTAGTCGTCAAATGCAACCAAATTATTGCATTTGACGACTACAAAATTATTCTCGGTTGTCAAATTTGACGCCTAGCTTTCTAAAAAAATATTTATTGTATTATTTTACCAGTGAAAATAATAAGTGTACCTTTTGATTTCATGTTACAAGATTTAAAAGTAGATAAGATGCATTACATGTTTTTAAAATTTTTACTAGATTCAATTGTGTCTATCAACACTGTATAAAATTTGTTTTTGTTTTGCTAAGAAGTTATCAAGTTTTAAATTTATTTAACATGATTAAGGGTGTTCTCAAATCCAAAAGGGCAACTTTCAGACATAAGTTTTAATTTTTTTTTTTTTTTTTTTTTTTTTTCGAAAATGCATGAAACTAGCTGGTGTTGTTCAGAAACTATGTCATTGAGCTTTTTTTCCATTTTTTTGCAAACGCAATATAGATCTTTCAGAAAAGAGTGTCAAAGTGGGTGTTTTGAACCGAATTTCCATGCGAAGGAAGAAAGAGCACTCGAGCGGGCTAAAAACGTGCTTGTTACATGATCAAATTCGCTTATAACGCAATAGGTAATGGATGGATCAAAAAATTAAAAAAACAGTTCTATTCCAAATCGCTTCCATGGCCAGACTTTCCAATTTTATACCTTTCCGTTAAAAAATGAATTTGTAAATGTGTCAAAATGTTTTGCGCTTGTTTTGCAAAGCATTTAAGAACAGCCTTAAGTGCACTTTTCTATTAATTTCTAAGTATAGCAATAATTAAAAAAGCTTTTCATCACTTTTAAGTTTCTTCAACCTATTATAATCTTGGAAATTAAGAACTTCAATAATTTTAAATAAAAACAAGTATTGGTACTTTTCTAAAATGTAGCATAATCTACAGTAATGTAAAAAATGAATTTTAGAAATTGCAACTAAAAATTTTAATTTGATGCCTAAGATTTTTACAGTAGTCGTCATTTGACGCCTACCTTTTATTTAGCAATTTCTATCACTGGAAGGATAGGACATGAAGACATCGATAATTTAAAATTCACAAAATTATGACTAGAATTTTCACAAAAATAAAAAAAACTTCACAATTTCACAAAAACAGGACGCTGTGAAAAAAGTCTGGACAGACCCCTGATATGTATATATTTACTAGCTCAACAAAATGTGTATTAAATCATACTAAACATTTTAACTTTAAATATAATTATTTAGACACTAAATTATTAGTCTGCATGAGCTAGGATTTTCACGCTTAAGCCCAGTGTAAAAGTTAAAAGTTTGGCATAGGTCCAAGACGGCAGGGTTGCAAAAAAGCCGGCTAAAATTAAAAAAAGCCACGCCAGTGGCTTTTATTGGTTTTAACTGTTTTTTTGGCCAAAATTGGCCTTTTTTGGCCATAATTGGCTTTTATAAAGTGAAGTATTGTAATTATAGACTACACATTTTAAATTGTTTTAAATTAATTTTAATGATATTTAATTGATCTAGAGTTTAATAAGTAACTCAATTTCTGAATAATGAAGACATTAACCCCCTCACTGACAAGCCTGTGTTAATGCATTCACTAAGCTCCATGTTTCACTGCAATACAAGCAATATTTAAAGTAATACAATTCTATTGATTTAATGTATTTTTAATACATTGAACAATGATTAATACTTCCAAGGATTGCATTCATATTTGTTATTAAGTTTTTTTATAAAATGTTCAAAGAATCATTTTTTTTTTTTAGCATTTAAAACAAAATGCAGAGAAAACAACATTACGATTTTGCCCTTTTCCAAGACAGTTGGAGGGCTACTGGAAAAAAACTTAGATGGTTTTACTAGTGATAGTGATTTGTAGTCAGAATTGCAAATATGTCAGCTAAATTTTAAAAGGGCCATACCAACTGCTTTATCTGGTTTACACTGACCTTTAACTCCACCCCCAACCCCAATTTTTTCATTTTTACTGCTTTATAAAATTGAAGAGGACAATGGTTATAGTTACATGTTTTATTACTTAATTAAGTTTAAGAGCCATTAATATACAAGTCTTATTTTATTTCTAATAAACATTTAAAATTATACATAGTCGTGTAATAAAAACACCATGTCTCACTATTAAAATATTATGAACAGCATATGCATTAGGGTGGGTCGAAAAAACCGAAATTTTTATAATCGAAATGTAATAGCACGTAAAAGTTGCCTTTTGTAATACAGAATAAATTTCTAAAATATTACATCGATCGATTAATATCTTTTACTACCGCAAGGGGGCCAAAGTTTCAAAAAATCGCAAAAAACGTGTTTTTTTTTATCATTTTTTTTAAATTATCCAAACATACCAATACAATTTTGAATAGAACGCAATAGCTACATGAAGATATGAGAAATGTCCCGGTAAATGTTCATTATGATGAAATCATATCTTTATTTGCCGCAAAAAAACCATATTTTTTGTAAAAATTTCAAAAATTTCAATTTTTCATTTTTTTTTCTAAATTTTTATAATTTCTATAATATGTCTAGAAATAAATAATTTTACTTTATATCTATTAATATATCATAGTTTTTTATAACTATTTGTAATAGACCCGAGAAAATAAAGTTAATCATTCATTTTTCTTGACGATCGCTTCATCTACTGATGTTTTACTTCATAACAGCCAATTCATGCCACAAAAGTTATATAAAATGAGCAAAATGTTTTAGTATTTTATTAATTAAAATATAGAGATGTTTAACCGAAACGGGTTAAATAAACTTAAAATTAAGAAGAATTTAATGTAAATGAATTTTATAATATAACTTGCTTTCAGATGAAGCCATTATTTCTCGAGAGGCCAAAACTGATCAGATGTGACCCTCCCTCTGTTTTAGTAAACAAACTTTATCAGTGCTTCAATGAATAATTTCACGCATCTTTCTAGTGATTGAGTGGTACAAGGAAAGTTATAATAGCTGGTATCTTTAATCGAACATTTTAAACTCACCAGCGTTTTTAGTCGATAAAGAAACCATAACAGGTGGTTCCGTTAGTTTTCAGTTTTGTCAGTAGACTAAAGCCATACAATTTTAAGCTTCAGTGTTGAAGTGTGCTATGATGAAGTGACGGATGGCACTATTCTAGTCCACAGAACTTCGTGCTTTTGCAATTTTCTTCATGGCTGGGGCCCTGATGCTCTCCTCTTCATATGCTATCATTCCAAAGAGGCTATTTGTATGATTTGCGAAATAGTCATTTCACGAAAATACAGGAACTATAATCTTTCGTAGATTATCTGTCAAGTAACGTAAGTTACTAACTATAGTGCACAGATTCTGGAAAACATGAGTGACTAATTTTAATTGTGAACCAACTGATGCAGTACATTTTCAGGATGTACTCAAAGAGTATGACAAGTTAAGAAGAGGGTTTCTTTGTTCCAACGTAGAGTCTCAAAATTCGAATAGCAGTAATGATCCACCTTGCGTTAAATATTTGTCCAGGGACTTAGCAAAAAAGGTCAATTGTATACACGCGTGTTGAAAGAGCTTGCAATATTTCAGACATATACCTCTGGTCAGTTGACAAATCATCTTTATCAACAGATAGGTGATCAGATTAAATTGGCTTAAATTTTGCAATTGGTAATAATTCACAAATCGCAAGAGATCAACCAATTGGGCCACGATATGATAGAGAACCTGTTTTTTGTCATCAAGATGTTTGAAAATATGTCTCAGTGGAAGCTCATTGAAGTGAGGTCAAGGAAGCCAATAAAGTGGTTTTTTAAAAGTTGTTCTCAACTAATCCTACTATAACACCACCTTTGCATCCTGTTTTGAAGACAGTTCCGCAAAATTCAACTGCAATTATTATTCCAGTCGGGATTTCATTTTTCTTCAAAAAATCTATAATGTCATTGCATACAGAAGTCGCCTTGCCATACGATGGGGTCAATTGATGAAAATAATTCAGACCTGGTTCTAGTACAAAGAGATATGTTCCTCCTTGACTTCTCAAAGATGAAACTTTGCCACCTCTTTAACCTGGCAGATATTTCTATCTTTAGGGCCATCAAAGTATAGAGTAAAAGGAGTACATTACAAAAAAAAAAAAAAAAAAAAAAAAAAAAACCGAACAAAGTGAAACGTGGCTTTCTAGCAGCGAGAAATTAATTTTACGTTGCAGGTGTTTCTATCATTGAGCAATTTTTTTTTTATAGAATTACAGTGATCATGGTTAACAATGTGCATGAAATTAACAACATAAAATGCCTTTCCCAGCCTATTAGAAATGTAAAAAATCTGAAAACATTACAAAAGTTAAGAAAATTGAAAAAATGAAAAACTTTAATTTTTAACATTTTTTAGAAATTTTGGCCCTGTTGTGGCGGTAAAAGCAACGATGTCACAAAAATGAAATGTTAATGTTACATTACTAATATCTTGGCGTGGCTATTGTGTTCTATTAGAAATTGAATAAGTATCTTTGGATAATTAAAAAAAAAAATTGCTAAAAGTATGTTTTTTGTGAATTTTTCGAAATTTGGACCCCTTGCGGCGGTAAAAGATATTAACCAATCGGTGTAATATTTTACGTATTTTATCTTTTTTACAAAAGGCAACTTTTCCGCGCTATTACGTTTCGATTATAAATATTTCGGTTTTTTCGACCCACCCTAATATGCATGAATATGCTTAACAACAAGATTTTCAAAATTTTATTGAGAGATTTTTTTTCCTGTTTAAATGTTCTATTTTTTTATACACTTACGTACCAAACTCTCCTCAAATATTATATCCTTTATAATTTCTCTTTTAACATTTGTAATTTAATCGCTCCAAGTGGACACATAAGAATGCTTCCATTTTGATGTGCTACATTTTGTTATTGTTTAATTAAATATAATCTTTAAAATGTGTAGTATATGTGAAGCTATGTAATATAGAATTTCAAACAGACATAATGCCTTCTCAGTTGCCTTCTAGCAGTTATAAAGACTTATTTTTTGACAAAATTTAATAGAAATTTTTCATTTTTTTAGTAGAAAATATTTATAAGTGTATTAAAAATTAATTGATCCAAATTTAAAACCAATTAGCTGTAAACCAACTTTAAAAAATAAAACCTGGCTTTTTTTAAGTGGCTAAAAGCCGGCAACCCTGCAAGACTGGCACACTTTTTTTTTTCTCTCAGTTTATGTCTTGGATCAGCTCAACTGATCAAAAAATGTCAATATTTTTGAATCAACATTATCCTACATATAAAATTCTTTTAAAAGAACATTGCATACATTTGTGGGGAAAATTTTAAAATATAACATTTTTCAGATTGTATGTCTACCAGCTGTTGGAATATGAAATAATAAGAACGATATTCATGATTACTTAGATTAGGAGTCTTTAACCTTTTATACTCAGGGGCATACTTTTTTAACAAAGAAAATTTATAATTACTCTATTTTCACTTGTGTCGGGATCCAACCACTTTGGAATATAATCAGCAGCTTCAATAAGCAAGAAATCCCCATCATTATCCTGGATTCTAAAAAGAAAAAGTATACACATACATGTATATAAGTAACACGTTATACTCATTTTTTATGAGGTATTGACCATATTATAAATTAAAACCATTGATAAATAGAGGTTTTATTGAATATGTACACACAATAATCTATGTAATAATAAACTGAAACGTCTGATAGATCAATATCGAAAAAGCAAATTTTTCAATCATTATAATCAGCTTTTAAAATTAATTCACAGAAAAAAAGGAATCCTGGAACTATGAGTATAATTTTTTTTAAATGTGCAACTTTTAACCAGTATTTTCACTATGAATGCATTTTTTTTTTTTTCCCCAAAATGGAA
Organism: Maratus speciosus; assembly: GCA_963932465.1. Taxonomy (NCBI): domain Eukaryota; kingdom Metazoa; phylum Arthropoda; class Arachnida; order Araneae; family Salticidae; genus Maratus; species Maratus speciosus. Next base: position 86,740,862 of record OZ010786.1, on the reverse strand, counting down.
AGATTGTAAAAAATAAAATAAGAGGTGTTACTTGTTTGCTAAAACATTTTACTACAACATGACTTTCAAGGATTTGCTTGAATTTTTGCACACAGGAGACATCCACAAATGATGCCACACTTGGAGAGGGAGATGGGGGTTTGTGATATTGTGACAGTTTGTGACAAGGGGGTGGGAGAGGGTAAGAAGAAATGTGACATCACACATTTTGGTTAAAATAAAAGCATTAAAAATCAGCAGATTAAATTTGAAGTTATTTTGAAATTAAAGTATTTTGTGTTCATAAAGCATAGATAAGATTTAAAGCTAAATATATTAAATTCCATTTCACACTCCAAAATATTACTGTTTTCAATTGCTCTTTCATATTAATATTTTATTACTATTGTATATTAATTCTGTTTTTTTATGTAAACATTATAATCTTATTTCCTACAAAATAAGTACACAAATTATTTTTATTGTTATGCTCACAAATGTCATTAAAATACATAGTTAAAGTTTAAAAATAAAATTTGAAATATGATCTATAACGTAGAGCTTTGTCTCTGAACTGCAAGTATATGTTTAATTGTTTATGTAAAATAGCGTGACATATGACAAGGGGTGGGGAGGAGGTGTGGTAAAGTGTGACACTTTGCGACAAAGGGGGGGGGGGTGCAGTCAAAAATATTTTAAAAAAGTGTGACATCATTTATGGACAGCCCCACAATGGATATGCTTCAACAATGTCCATTAATGTTTTTTTTATTAGATCTAGGGGATCCAATCCAAGCTTTCCAGGTTACAGAACATAGGTGAAAATCATTTTTTTTTTTTAAATTGAAAACTGTAAGAAATTTTTTACATTTAATATATTTTATTTAGATTGCCTACTAACACTAAAAAAGCATTTTTTATATGAAAAATATCAATTATGTATTCAAATAACGTTTCGAAATTTATTAAAAGTAATATTTTCATATTAGCTGCAGCTGCATTGCAGGAGTTAATAGCCAAAAAAATTGGCAAAGATTTCACTACTTGCAGACACCCTTTTGATTCTGATAATAATTTTAGAGGTTTAAGCGCATAGTTTGATTACATGCCTGTTGAATTACTGTTTTACTCATTTATTGATGCAATTTTACTTTCTTTACGAAATATTAGCCAGAAACAAATGCTGGGTTATTTATATTGTTTTAAGTGCAAACAGGTTAATCCTTCGTAATCAGACTACATGTGATAGAAATTTATTTTAAAAACTATAAAAAAATCAGTACATTAAGGTACAGTTTTCAAACAAATTGCATTTAAAATAACATTCCCCCCCCCCCCCCTATTTGACAGTGTAAAAAATTCAACTTTGCAATGTTTAGAACAGGGTTGGCAGGTTTTTGACACATGTCAGTTTTTGACAGTTTAAACTGCGGTTTAAACCGTCATGTCAAAAACCCCTTGTCAAAAACCTCGTCAAAAACCTCAAATACTTACAGTGATCTGTAAAATTTCACATTAAATGTCACACATTAGATGTAATATTTAAAATTCACTATTACTGTAATTGTATAATTAGTATATAGTATTAGTAATAATTGCAGGGTTGGCAGGTTTTTGACATGAGTCAGTTTATGTCTGGTTTAAACCATAGTTTAAACCGTCATGTCAAAAACCTCAAATACTAAATTGATCTGTAAAAATTCAAATTAAATGTCACACATGACAACATTACATGTAATATTTTAAATTCACTCTTACTGTATATCAGTAATTAGTACATAGTAAAGTATTATTGTTAAGTACAACTTTTTAACAGGGTAAAATTTTTAATTTTTTTTTTTTTTTTTTTTTGTAAAATTGTGTTTTTCTAAAAAGTAGACATTAAGCTCACCTGAGCTGTACATTTTTTCTCTTACTTAAAATCGTTTTAATTTCGCTTACTTTTGAGAGCTTAAAGCATTAGCTAGCTTTTTTTATGAGGAAAAAAACCTTAGAAAAGTGTAGATTTTTTTGTATATATAACAAGATAATGTGCATCAACGTTATTCTAGTCTAGGCAATAACCATTCCATTCAAAATTGAAATTGGATTATTAATTTTAAACATTTACAAAATAAGAGAAGTAATTAAAAAAAAAAAGCTTAAAGTCAAAATCTTTTTAAAACATGCTTTCTTTCAATATATAAAAATGTTTTTGATTTTAAAACTGAACAAAATTGACTCGGTCATCTAAAAGAAAATTCCTGTAAGCCCATATTGAAAAAGTGCATAATAGAAGGGATCAAATCATGAAACCATACCATTGTTTGGCTTATACTTTGCATCCCAACCATCTGGGGCAAGGGTTGACTGCTGTATCAGTTGATTCAGCTTGCGCTTGAGCTACGGAGAGAGTTATGGATGCTTACCCATACTGATTGTGTATGAAGCTAAAGAATCCCCTTTCCAGTCTTCCTATTTCAGTGCTATAGGGAGGACTCCATTGTTTGGTGGAAAGATATCACTAAATGCAACAGCTTTTTGAGCCTGCTTCAAAACTTGCTCATCTAGCGATGCTTTTGCTATCAAGCCCTACTAGCTCAGCTCAATTAAGAGACAGACTATTTTCTAACGCTTCATACACTCTAAACTCAAAAATCTTTTGGGTGTAAATAAATGTGCTAAACACGTGGTGTGCTGCAGCATGCTGCGGGGTAAAATTGATCCGGATTATTTAGTTGTACAAAATTATTTTCTTCTGGTTGAAAAAAAGAAAAAAAAAAAAAAAAAAAAAAATTTTATTGCAAATAATATATTTTTTAAATTATTAAATTTCAATAAAAGATCACATAAATCATTGACTTATTTAATGTTTATCTATTGTTAAAATGTTTTAGTGTGTTACATGTATTTGGCAGTTTTCGACGGTTTAAACCAGTTTATGATGGTTTAAACCAGTTTATGACAGTTTAAACCAGTTTATGACAGTTTAAACCAGTTTTTGACGCTTGTCATGTCAAAAACCAGTTTTTGACGCTTGTCATGTCAAAAACCAGTTTTTGACGTCAAAAACCAGTTTTTGACGTCAAAAACCCAACCCTGGTTTAGAAGTTTAAAAAATTGCAGTAAAAGCCAAAATTTATCGACCATTGTCAGTGTTACTCACATACCGTACATGTAATATAGATATTATGAATCTATTGAAGTACACACCATTGACTGTGAAAGTGGCTTTAGTTGTTTAAATCTAATAAATTATATTGAAAACAGATTAACAATGCAAAATTGTGAGTAATACACTGATGATAAGCAGTGAAGAGGGTTGTTGCACTTCATAAAATGGACTAATGTCAAGGGGGGAAATTACAATATGTAATGTAACATATTTTGAAAAATAAATATGTTTTAATCGTGTTATTTCTCACTATTTATTGATAGCTATAATATTTTATTACGATTAAACTTGTCTAGATGACAAGTACAGATTTGAACTACTTTTCTACCTTATAAATAATTTTATAATTTAATCCTTTTTTTTTTTTTATAATTTAATCCTTTTAACAGATTCCTTTGTAAATTTTAGTAATCTGTTAATTCTGTTAAAGATGCCATGTTTATTTATATAATTTAGTTTGCAAATGAAAATTAAACATATCAAGACACCAAGGGAAGTTGGGGAATACATTTACATAAGCACTTTTTTGGCATTTGACTAAAACTTTTTTCTTATTTTAGTTTTTTAGCTAAAGAAATTTTCAACTCAGTTTAAACTATGTATAAAATAAATAATGGTAGTCAAAAGAGGGAAATATGAAAGATTATTTCATCAAACTATGCCCCACAATCTTATTTATGCTATCTGCTAATGCTAAACATGTTGTTTCATTAATTTATAATAATATGGAAAGAAGTCTGTGTGTGTGTGAGTTGTGTTCTGAATAGTCGACTGCACACAGAGCTACATTTGGTAAGAAGATTCCTCTACATATGTAGTTTTGCACCTCAAAGCCTGATTTTGGATTTTTTTTATTAGATTTTTTTTTAATTTAATTTTTAATGCGATTTTTAGTGCTTTTTCATGTTTTGAGACGATTTTTCTAAGTTAATAAAAATAATCCAGTTTCAATCCTTTAGTCCTGTATAGTAAATTTTGTCCTTTTTTCAATAATGCCTATTTTGTAAAAATCAGCACATAATTAATCAAGATATTAATTAAAAACTCATTAAAAGACTCATTAAAAAAACATTTTTTTTTAAACGGCAAAAGAACCACACATCTGCTAAACTCGATTTCCAAGTAAAAATGAAAGATAATGACAATTTTCACTAATTGGCTACAACACACACATCTAGAAATTCCCCCATTTTTTGGAGTGAGGGGAAATATATCATAGAATTATTCTAGCTGATTAATTATTTATTGCTGCTAAATAGGACAGAAAAATTAAAGATTTTTTTAAGATTTTAAGCTTTGGGGCAAAAAGGGGTTGACAGAAATTTCAAGGGTAGGTGCAAGAAATTTAGATGATTATTTATTGTTACAACAAAGCATCAAATATAGTAGAAAGAAATTTTTAAAATAAACAGCTTTAAAGATTTTAAAATTTGAGAGTTGGAAATCAAAGGGAATTTTTTGAGTTAAAGGGTTGTTTAGATTATTATTATTATTATTATTATTATTATTATTGTGGAATTTAACAATACAGAATTGTTTTTAATTAAAGAATTTAAAGATTTTAAACTGTGTGTGTCTTGATGCAGAGAAAAGAGAGTGAAAAAAGAGGCAGTGATTATTTCAGAGGGAGAATTTAGATTATTGGTTATTTATAGCTACAATAAAGTAAAAAAGAAAATGACAACAAAAGTAAAAAAATTGATAAAATGTAAAGAATTTTAACTTGCTTTAGGATTTTGTCACAATTGATACTATGGCAATCAGCAGTGAGAACCCTGGGTATAGCCATATACAGTTGTGTAGCTCTTGTCACAATTCAAAAATTACGAAAAGGGACTCAAGTAGTTAATTTTCAAATAATTATGAGATAATTTTTTTTTAATTCAAAGTAAAGTGTAAAATGTTCAGACTAAGAGGTGAGGTTTTTCATTCACTCAGAATTTAAAAACAGCCTGGGTAAGTTTTAAGAAATCTGGGTTTTTGGATATTAATAGTATGCAACAAATCCATATATATGTTGACATTTTCTATTATGCCTAAATATATATATATTTTGGTTAACCAAAAGTATATGTAATAAGTTTAGCACGAACTAAAAGCATATTGAATGAATAAAATTGATTATACAATATGATTGAAGTGTTTTTTTAATGTTTGCAGTATGGGCTAGGCACATCCACCAGAAAGAATTTATATCTGAATTTTCACTGCAGGAAAAAGAAAAGCAAGGAAATTTAAAGATATATTATTATTTTTAGGTTAAAATTTTGCTGCAAAAACTCATTAACAGAGATTATATAGCTGAAAACAAAAAAAAGGAAGTTTGATTATGTTTTTATGTCACATAACAAAATAAAAATAAACAGTAAAGTGGAATTTTTCAAAAATTGCCCTTTTGAACTCTAATAATATTACTGTCCAATTAAGATTGAAACTATTTTACAGTACAGGGAAAATTGTTTTAAACTGTACTCGTGGTGAATATGATAATTTTGATGGAAATTTATCTATGCCAAAAGTGGATTCTCCATATCTGTGGCTCTCAATCTGCATTCAGTGAGCTCTAAGAGCTCATTGTGCACTTTGCAAGGACTCAGCAGCCAATCCAAGAGAAATAAATCAATAAATAAAGTATTAAGCTAAAGAATAAAAAATAAAAAGTAGATTCAAAATGAGAAAAAAAGAAATATAGGGGAGAGTGGCGTGAAATGGGACAGCAAATTTTTCTCATTGTGAATCATTCTAAATATTTTATCAATCACACACTAGATGAAGCAGTGATAGCCAAATCTCCTGTTGAAAAAAGTTGCTGTTGCTGATCTGCATAAGCTTACAATTTGTATAAAGAAAAAGATTATTTCAAGAACCAAAAGTAAATTTGCTTCATATACTTTTATGCTTGCTGTATCTTAATGACTTGTTTATGTGTAGATGTTCTAGTTTCCCTATTTATAGAACATTATACTGTATAAGATCCATAATTTAAATCTAAGCTTAAAAGCAGCATTGTTGTTTATACAAGTAGTTTAACATAAAAAAAGGTAGTGCGGAAGAATGGGACATGACAGCAAAGGGAGGAATGGGACAAGTCAAATTTCTTCTTTTGAATTAAATAAATGTAAATTAGTAATAATATGCAAATATTTTAATAAAAAAAATTAAATTTGAAGAAAAATAACCGAAAGATTGAACAGAAATATTTTTAAACTTAAGCCAGAGACATAAAATAAACAAGGAAAGAAAGCAAAAAGGAAATACTTTTTAGTTTTCCGAAACTTAAGTATTATACCAAGAAAGTAGATATAAATCATACAGGAATAATTGAAACTGTAGAGGACAATTTTAGTTTTAATGTACAATTCATATGAAAAAAGAACGAAAACTGAAGATTTCATTTTCCTTGACAACTTGACATAAGTTATGTTGAGAAGACAGGTGTTCTGTTAAAATTGTCAGCTCTACAAATAACTTGTCAGACAATCTGGTTACTATTTGCATTTCAAAAAGATTTATCAAATCACAATCTTTGTTAGACTGTATATGTAGACAACTTCAGACTATTTGTGCCTTATCATCAGAGTTGTATAATATAGACACATGTGCACAAGCCGTGTGTGGAAAATTTTCTGCAAAATCTGGAACTTTATGGAAAAATTTTTAGGAAAAAAAAAAAAAAACAATTTTTATTCTTGTATTTTTTTTAAAATACCGAAAAATTAAAAATATTCTCCATTTTTATGTATGATTTATTTATTGTTTGCCAGAGGTGATTCTGTTCCGAATTTTCCAAAAATTTAAAACATTCAGTTCCAAAAATGAAAATAAAACTGTCCACCAGTCTGAAAATTCAGACATAAAAAAATATCGCTGAAAAATATTGTGAATTTCAACAAATAGTTAAAGAAAAAAAAAAAAAAAAAAAACAATTTCGTCAATAGTTTGCGGAAAAATTACCAGTTTCGTCAATCGTTCGCAGAAAAAATCACAAATTTAGTCAAAGCATCGCAGAAAAAAATGCAAATTTCATCAAATGACAGCGAAAAAAATGCGAATATCTTCAAAGAATCGTGAAAAAAAGAGAATTTCGTCAAAGAATCGCAGAAAAAATGCAAATTTCGTCAAAGGAGTGCAGGAAAAAAACTAATTTCGTAAAAGCATTGCGGAAAAGCACGAACTTTGTCAAAGGTTCGTGAAAAAAAATGCAAATTTCGTAAAAGAATCGCGAAAAAAAAATACAAATTTCGTCGAAGACCTGCAGAAAAAGCATGAATTTTCGTCAAAAGATCGTGAAAAACGCAAATTTCATAGAACGATCGCAGAAAAAATGCAAATTTCGTTAATAGTTCGTGGAAAAATTACAAGTTTCGTCAATCGTTTGCAAAAAAAATCACTAATTTCGTCAAAGCATTATGGAAAAAAACGTGAATTTCGTCAAAGGACAGCAGAAAAAACACGAATATCTTCAAAGGATCATGAAAAAAAGAGAATTTCGTCAAAGAATTGTAGAAAAAAAGCAAATTTCATCAAGGGAGTGAAGGAAAAAACGAATTTCGTAAAAGCATAACGGAAAAAGCCCGAATTTTGTGTCACGAAAAAAGCGCAAATTTTGTAAAAGAATCGCGGAAAAAACTAATTTCGTCAAAGGATCGCGAGAAAAATACGAATTTCGTTGAAGACCAGCGGAAAAAGTGCAAATTTTCGTCAAAGGATTGCAGAAAATACGCAGAAAGGAATGCAAGAAAAAAATAAATTTCTTAAAAGCATAGCGGGAAAAACCAGCATCGTACTAAAAAATCGTGACAAAAATGTAAATTTCGTAAAAGAATCACAAAAAAAACTAATTTAGTCAAAAAATCACGAATTTCGTCAAAACGCTGCAGAAAAATTGCAAAAAAAAAACACGAAATTCGTTAAAAGATTGCAGAAAAAATGCGAATTTCGTCAAAGGACTGCAGGGAAAAAAAAACTGATTTCGTCAAAGGATCGCAGAAAAACAGGAATTTCGTCGAAGGATCGCAAAAAATGGGAATTTCGTGAAATGATCGCGAAAAAAAATGTGAATTTCGTCAAATGATCGCGGAAAAAACAAGAATTTCTTCAAAGGGCCGAGGAAAAAACGTGAATTTCATCAAAGGGCCGCGATAAAAACTCATCGGTCTCTCTAATGATGATACCTATGAATGGACCTCTTCCTACAAAATGTGATTCAGTTGTTTCAGAAGCAATGTCACATTATTTCTGTGAATAGAGTGACCGGCATTTTGTGTGAAAAAGTCACAACATTGAGGAATAAGGATTGGGCTTTTTCTAAATTAATTGACAAAATAATTGATAAGAATTCACCCCTTCTTATCTTAGATTTTTAGCCTTTTTTTTTTACCAAAATAATTATTCTTTAATTAATATTAATTAATTTTTAATTTAAATGGTAATTATTTTTAAACTACTATTTTTAATTCACATCATTAAAATAATATAACACGTTATTTTATTAAACATTAAATTAATTTACAGAAAGTTTTTGACCCAATATTTATGTGCACAGAAAGTTTTTGGTTTTACACAAGTCTACTTATCATACTGTGTTTTATGGTTGTCCTATACCCCTATATAATTTTCTCGTGAAAACGGAAAAATTCTATTGCTGCAAGATAATGTGCAGAGTCATCGTAAAAGGGTTCTAGACACATTTTATTTTCGGTTGATCTTAAAGAAAGCTACGACATAAAACTACTCACGGCCATCAACGACTTATATGCGGTGTGGGACGCCGTACAACCCGAAACAATAGAAAAATGCTTTCGACATGCAGGATTTATCCATCCATCTAAAAAGAGTGGTTGTAATGCAAATGGCGAAAACGACAGACCTTTCGAAGAAATAGAATTTCCAAACTTTTCTGAAAAGATCCAGTGTGATATTACGTTCGCAGATAGTGTAGCAGCCGATAATAGTTTAGAAGTATCTGGACCCTTAACTGCGGAAGAAATTGTTGAAACAATACACGAAAAATGCAATGAGGAGATGTAATCAGATTCTGGCGATTCTGCTACTATGTCCCAAGTGCTTTCCTTACCCACAGAAAAGTCAACTGCACAATCAATTGAGTGTTTGCGTACATTTATCCTGATGCAGCCGTCATCGGACAAAGAACTTAACTGTTTGTTACAAATAGAAAAACTGGCTAAAAAGTCAAAAATGAATAGTAGCAAACAACAATTGATATTTTTTTTTCATAGAGATGATAAATAAGTGTAAATAATTTCTTAAATGTTCATCTAATTTCAGGTAAGAAAATTATAGTACAATTAAAATGTAATTTTAAATGCCGTTGTTTTATAGTGTATAATTAATTTTTATGTTTTATTTATATTATTTTAATATTATTAATTATTTATGTATTTATATCTTTTAATTTAATATTAAGTCATGTGTCATTCCCAAAAAAAGTGTAAAAACTATGTCCAAGAAGTTAATAATTTTTATTTAAATAATAATATGCTTTTGAAAAATATTTATGATTATTTCTTAATCTTCATCTTATTGTTCTTAGTTGAAAATATTTTGCAAGTTTAAAAATGAATTACAATAATTTACAAAAAGTAATGTTTATAAACTTGGCACAGAAAACAAGCTGTCCCAGACTCAAATTTAAAACATTTGAATATGTTTATAATGAGCTGGTTGTTAGCTATAATAATAAGTTATATACTATATAATGGAACATCTAATTAAAAAAATTACTAACAAAACACATTTTTTAATTTATTGTTATTTTTAGAGATATAAATTTTTATGTGTGTGTCCCAAATTTTATTCAACTCCAGTAAGTCCACTCTGTTACATGGAGTTTTAACATAAAAAATGAAAATATATTAAAGTGGGCAATAGTACTGAACTCTCTAAAGGGCATGTGTTCACTTTGTCAGTCAAATTAGATTGAATCTCCATGAACAAAAAATAAGATGGCTTTTATGTCTATGGATTACCGAAATGTAAATAGTAAATGTCCACTCTGTTACATCTTTTTTTAAAATCTAATAACTACTTTTTAACACAATAAACCATTAGGAAGAAGATCATTATTAATAGCTGTTAAATACTCCTTAGTTTTTTTACTGTGCTTGAAATTTTAAGCTACAATTCTACTTTTTGAGTTAGTTGTCCACTCTGTTACATATACTGTGTAACAGAGTGGACCAGTATTGTAACAGAGTGGACAATTTGTAACAGACATGCTATTTCTTTTACTAAAAAAATATTTTACTATTATAATTTATATTTTTACTTTTAAAAGTATTACATACATTTAATCTAACACTCGAATATCAAATATAATATTTCGGATAATAGCAAAAGATACTTACAGAACGTCAATGTCATTAACGATGACGTCAAAAATTAGACGCTCAGAGAGTGTAAGAAATTTTTTTTAAATGACAGAAAAGCTATTGCAGATACAAAAACAAACCACAATGTAAAACAAAATTTAAAAAAAAAAAAAAAAAAAAGAGAGATGATGTCAGCAGGACAACAGCTGGGAGAAATGGAACAGTAACTAAAAAGCAGGATAAAAATCGGAAAGCTATTTACTTAACACACTTTTTAACCTGCCATAAAAGGTACATAAGAGAAGAGGGAGAAAAATTTAGCTATCAGACATTTTCTAGATATCGTTTCTTTAATGTTGTATTCCCAAAAATAAAAGACAAATACTTGTTTATGTTTACAGTATTGTAATATCCACACAAATCTATTGCTTTATTTAAGAAAGGAATAATTGACTGTGCAGACTCAGAAAAATCAGCTAAGGATATGTTTGTAAATCAACGCGAAAATTTTGCATGTATGATGAGCAGTGACCCGGAGCCGAACAATTTTTGATGCTCCAGCTCCAGCTCCGCTCCTAGAGAAAATACTGTGGCTCCGGCTCCGGCTCCAACTCGGCTCCAACTTCGCGCTTTTGAGTTGCAGATTTTAATTTACACGTTTAATTTTTTGCTCACAAATACTTTCTACCTTCATTAAAGATCTGACAAAATGCATTTTTCTTCTCATCAAACTTCAAATGCTTGTTCAGAAAGTATGACATCTTTTAGCTTTTGCTTTTAAAATAGAAAGTTTGGTGGAATTTTAAACACAAAAATCTTAAATTTTTTCTACACTTTTCAAACAGCAAAAATTGTTCAACTACACATGCAAACAACAGGCGGCCATATTTGTTTTCGAATAGTGTTGTCACTTAGTTCAAGTAAAAGTAAAGTAGTGTTACCATGTTTCGAGAAGGTTTCCTTCTCTAATAATAATAATAAAAACCTAAAAAATGTTAAATTAAAATACTGAATAATGATGTACAGTAGAAGATCTTTATAACGCAAACCTAAAAACGCAAGGTTGTGCGTTATATAGAATTTTGCATTATATGGCAATTTTGCATTTCACACATCATTAAATTTACCTTATAAACACGACCATATAAATCTGAAAGATACCAAAATACATTAGAGTATCTTTATACTGCACTTCTTCTCACCAGGAAGTATCCAAATTATAAATTTTTGCATTATAGGATCATTTTATATTGTTTATTTTATAAACATGGTCCAACTATACCTGGACCCAATCATTCATTACATTACTCATTTCCGAAAATATAATATTTACTGTAATAATAGCAAAATTTTTTCATTAAAAAGTTTTGAATTAAGGATATAAAGTTGAATTAATGTATCAAATGTAGTTTTCTAGAGAGTAGCAATTTTTACGATGTGGGATTTCAGGTGCTTCTTACCTGCAAAATTCATTGTTTACATCTGAGAAGTTGTGCGTTATATGGAGAATTGCATTATATAGAATCGCGTTATAAAGATCTTCTACTATAATTAAAATATTTTAAGCCTAGAAATTTAAAAGACTGAAAAAAAAAAAAAGATTTAAAAGAATATTAAAAACTAAAGGAGCCCTGAAGTTGGGGAAAATTTAGAGCTCCGGCTCCAGCTCCAGCTCCAGGAAAAACACAGCTCCGGAGCGCTCCGGCTCCGGGCTCCAGCTCCAGCTCCAGCTCCCTGATGATGAGTGTAAAAATTGTACCAATACAGAGGGTATTGGACTATAATATGATTTTGGAATGGCCAGAGTGGATCAGGAAAAAAGAATAAATCCTTAAGATTTGATGAACAAGAAATATTAAAACAATAACAAAGATAGTGAAGAAGACAAAGTTGAATCAAATTGGTGAGCTTGTTAATGTGTTTAAAAAAATATATCAAACTTTTCAAAAAACATATCTTTAACATTCAATACCGAACGGGCCTGAAGAACTTGGGAGAAGATGAAGCTGCACTTCATCTAGATTTCAGTGAGAACTTCAAAAGCAAATTGGATGGGGAATTAGTTACCATTTTAGAGGCTCTCGAAAGCAAGTATGCTTACATACAGGGTTCTGCACATGAAATTGCAGGAAAAAACAGTGATATTTTGTTCTATTTCATCTAAAGATAAAAATAAGCACTTGACGATTAAACTTTAAAAACTGGTGATTAAAAATATGGAAAGAACCGGTTAAATTCAGGATTTTCTGATTTGATCTTCCGCATTCCCTTTTTTTCCCTACACCTCGGACGTTTCTGATTTCATATTGCACTGGCAATTCGATGATCTATTTATTCTCATACCTGCTAGTCGGTGGATAAACATACCTATTTTATTATGTTGTCAGATCTTAATTCTAGACAAATTATTAAAAAAAGGTACTTATGTAGTTAGCTACATAAGGATGTTGTATATAACTTTGCTGCTAGCTTATTTTAAAATAGATGGGAAATTAGTATCTCAAGTTTATTCAAAATGATATAAATAAAAATATTTTATTTAGTATATAAATTATTTGTTTACTGTAAACTCATACATATTTTAAATTAAATATTCAGTGACATAAATGTACTTACCGGCTACTAAAGAAATTATTCTCACTAGCCAGTAACTGATTACTATAAAACAAAACCTACCGGCCAGTGGCTACTAAGCAAAATTCCTTATTTTCATCCTTAGTCTCATCTTCTTTAGCGCATGGCCTAGCAGTAATTTGGGTCCACTTGGAATGAGTATTGAAAATGACTAGCGATAATTACAAGATCACCATAGTTCTTTTCTTTCAGATAAACCTTTTAACTAGTACAAATGCCCCAAACAAATTTCCACCTATTTAATAAACATGTTGATAAATTTAAATTTCAGTAGAGCACACAGAATTGTTTTGAGTCAGGCAATGGCACGGCAGCCGCTAATGGGGTAGGAGGAATGCTAAAGAGCATGGCAGATGTTAATGATTTTTTTAGACAACTAAAAGACATCACCAATGTGAAATTGTATCTTATTTCAGAGATATATAAGATGAGTAGAGCTATTCCAAATAAAATTCCCATCCTTAAAGGAACATTGTCTGTTCAGCAGTTGGTGACAACAGGTAATGGATTATTTAAGTAGAAAAGTGTATCTTGTTTTTGCCGAAAAAATAGTAAACTTTGCCCATGCTTTAAAGATAAGTAATACAACTGTCAAATAACATCAAACCTTGCTTCTCATAAAAATATTCACAAAATACTCAAAGCATCAGATGTTTATTTTTCTGACTCGGACTCGAATGGAACCTCCACAAACGAAGTGTGTGAAGTGAAAGTTGATGATTCCATGCAAAATGTTTTGCCGGATAATATAAAAACTGATAAAATACATGTTGGCTGCATTTAAAACAGATGAAGCTATGTGTAATTTGAAATACAAGTATGTTGCAGTTATTTAAGAAGTAGAACATGAAGATAGAGAAGTAAAAGTAATGTATTTAAAAACTATTAAGGACTAAGAGAGGTTATTTTGAGCTGATGAAAACAATATTTCATACATTCGTTTAGAAGAAATCATAACAATTCTTCCTGAACTCAAATGCAAGCTGTAGGGTGGTCATCTGTACTATGAATTTCCAAATAACGTAGATGTATTCCAGAAAGTGCAAGTTTCATGTAAATCTTCTTAGATGGCAAATAAAATATTAGGTGGAAGGTAAGGATATTTTTATTAATTTATAGTATATAATACTGTTGATATTTTCCCAAGAAAATACATTTGTCCACTCTGTTACAAAGCTGTCCACTCTGTTACAGAGAAGTCCACTCTGTTACATTACAGATTTTTTGCATTCTAGGATAAAATTGCTTAAATAATATGAAGTAAAAGTATCCTCCTATTATTTTAGAAACTGTGCTTCATGTTTTAACATATAAAAATAATATTTTCTAAACTAACACAACACTTAAATAAACTTTTATCCAGTATTATTCCAAAATTTGTAACAGAGTAGACTGCAATATCATTAAAAAACATACGATTTAAGATTTTTTGTAATTTTTTTTATATGTATAAGAAGTATACAGTACTTGCAAAGATATAAAGTCAAAAAGCTTAAATTGCACTGAATAATTTACACAGGAAAATGAAGTTTATTCATGCAACAGAGTGGACAAAATCTTTCATTTCTCATCACAAAACCTTATAAAAAATATAATATAATTTTTTTTACAAAGTTAAAATTTATAGCATGATAAAGTTCAGAGTCTTGGCTGTCACTGAAGCATAAAATTATTGTGAAAATATAATTTTAGAAAAAAAAGTTTCAAAAGATCAAATTTACATTTTTTGGGGGAATGACCCTCATATTCTAACGAAAACAGCCGAAATAAATTAAAAAAATACCATAATATTAATTCCTTTGTAATAGTACCCCTTTAAACATGTTTTCCTCTCATACTTTCCGTAATTCGAACTCTGGATAATTCTAACATTTCTTGTGGTCCCGACGAGTTCGAATTAACGAGAGCCGACTGTATATAAATTGAAATTTTTGTGTCAAATAAAGTTGATTTTCTTATTTATTTGTAAAAAGTGTCCCATTCCTCCCCACTCTCCCCAATTAAATGGAAACTTTAGTACAAGTACTTAAAGAAATTATTAATAATAAATGTTTAGGTGAATATGAGTAATTAGATGACATTTTTCGTTGCAAAATGTTATCTTTCACAAAAATATAATAAATTTCACAAAAATATAAATAAACTTAAAAAAAAACTAGTATGTTGTGGCCATCACAAAACTTTCTTCTATCTCATACTTGTCAATACTTCAAAATTCATTATCACAGTGCATCTATGCTCATCATGAGGATTCTAAAAAGATGAAATTCCGTGCATTAGTTCTTGAGATATTACTGTCCATGAAATCGTGTAAATCCATCAAAATGCAGCATAGCAGCGCCTCCTATTGGGTGATTTACACCAGAACCTAATTATCATCAACATATGTCAATGTCTAACTGAATATGAAGTTTGGGGGAAAATCCGTGCATTAGTTCCTAAGATAGAGCTATTGCGCAAATCATGACAATGCAGCATAACAGCGTCACCTGTTGTGCGATTTACACAACCACATAATCAGTATCAACATTTATCAAGGTGTACTTGAATCTGAAGTTTGATGAAAATTCGTGCATTAGTTCTTGAGTTAGAGCTATTGAGGAAATAGTGCAAAATGCAGCATAGCAGCGGCACCTATTGGGCGATATTCACCAACACGTAGTCAGCATCATTTCATATCAAAGAGTAACTGAATCTGAAGTTTGATGAAAATATGTCCATTAGTTCTTGAGATACAGCGATTGCAGAAATCATGATAAATGCTGTATAGCAGCGCCACCTGTTGAGCGATTTACACCAAAATGTACAAAATGTCAATTCATATCAAGGATTAACTGATTCTGAAGTTTAGTGAAAGATGTTGCATTAGTTCTTCAGATACTGCTATAATGAAAATTCTGAAAAGTGCAGCATAGCAGCGCCGCCTGTTGAGCGATTTGCACCAACACGTAATCAGCACTAATTCATATCAAAGTATACATGAATCTGAAGTTTGTTGAAAATCCAAGCATTAGTTGTTGAGATAGCGCTATTGCGGAAATTGTAAAAAATGCAGTATAGCAGCGCCACTTGTTGAGCGATTTACACCAAACTGAACAAAACATCAATTCATGTCAACGATTAACTGAATCTGAAGTTTGATGAAAATCCGTGCATTAGTTCTTGAGATAGAGCCACTGCAGAAATTGTAAAAAAATGCAGCATAGCAGCGCCACCTGTTGAGCGATTTGCACCAACACGTAATCAGCATCAAGTCTTATCAAGGACTAACTGAATCTGAAGTTTCATGAAAATCCGTGCTTTAGTTCTTGAGATAGAGCCATTGCGGAAATCATAAAAAATGCAGCATAGCAGCGCCACCTGTTGAGCGATTTACACCAACACGTAATCAGCATCAATTTGTATCAGGGACTAACTGAATGTGAATTTTTATTAAATTCCGTGCATTAGTTCTTGAGATAGAGCGCCCACAAAATTTATGTCACACACAGACAGACAGACAGACAGACAAACTCACAGACAGACATTTTGTAAAAACATGTTTTTCGGGTTCTCTGACCTCTAAAACGTGTAAATCCGTCGAAAACCGGAATTCGAAAATTTTCATGAATCCAATACTTTCTTCTTGTAAAGATAGAAGAAAGTAAAAACTTTTACTTTTTACAAAATGGGTCCAAGGAAAAAAAAAAAAAAAAAACCTGCATCAACCCTTGCTCAGTTAACCTTATTTATAATTAATGGCATCCAGTCTGTTATCTGAAACAGCTCAACAGAATAAATTGCAGGTAATGGAACTCCAAGTAAACATTGGATACGTAATTACACTTCATTATTTAACATAATTATTCCAATTGGTAAATAAATCATATGAGTTGTAATTTTCCAGTTCAGTGAAAAGTGTCCAAGGCAGGAGAAATGTGTCTGCCAGATTTGTCCAAGATAGCTCAGTTGCCAGAAAAAAAGTATTTTCAGCCGAAAGGTCACTGGTTCGAATCCTGCCCTGGCCACTATTTCACTCAGTTGGAAAATTATAACTTGTATGATTTAATTACCAAATGGAATAATTGTGTAAAATTAAGAAAGTGTAATTACATATCTAAAGTTTATTCGGCGTTCCATTACCTATGATTTATTCTGTTGGGCTGTTTCAGGTAACAGACCATATGATTTTATCAAAAGGTTGTCTGAGTGAATTGCGTCTGTCTTATTTGTCCAGGATAGCTCAGTTGGCAGAGTATTGAAAGCTTAAGTCAAAGGTCCCTGGTTCAAATTCTGGTCTGAATTTCTTTTTCACTAAGTTGGAAAATTACAGCTTGTTTTATTTATTTACAAATGAGAATAATTGTGTTAAATTAATGAAGAATAACATAATGGGTCAAGCTGTTTTATAAAACTACTTTGCAGTAATTCTTGATTGTATTACCAACATCAGGAGCAAATGTTAATGGGATTTATCACAGAGTAAAGACAAAGAATAGAGGTGCAGTATGACATAAAAACTGTTTGCAAAATGATGCCAGTTATCACTCAAATTTAAATTAACTCATTCGGCCCAAAACAAAACAAGCATGTGGAATAAGGACTGAATTCTGTGATGTTACTAGTGTATTTCTTTAAATGAAAGTTATCTGTTTATGTTTAAGTGCTTATGTGTAACCCTTTCAACAAAAAAGAAGAATGGTAACAATGATTTTAGGGCAATAACGAATGTCCAACAAAAGAATTTGGTTCCCTTCGAGGAAAATCTTAAACGACGCTTCTGATATTGATACCAAAATACATATGATAAAATAATCAAATAATTCTTACAGCACTGCAAAAAACCCACCTACCCCTATAACGGCTTTCCCGTTATATATTCATTTAACCTCCTCTCCCCTCAAAAAAATCAACATTTAACTTTACTGTTTCTTTTTGTAGTTGACATTATCCCCCCCCCCCCCCCCTAAAATAAAACATCCAGTTTACATTTGACATTTTATACTTAATTTCATATGGCTTTAGTCATTCTCTTCCCCTCCCTTTCACACTACTGTAAATTTTGCTTTTTACTTTTTAAAGTTCGTTTTAAATGCAGGCATCATTTATCTCAGTCCTCTTTCACTTTCATATGGATAGAAAAATATCTTAACCGCAGGGATGTTCCATTGAGATAAAATAAAAGAATAAAATAGAAGTGAATGTCTTTCGCATCGCAGCCGACAATATGTAATGCATATTTTCTCAGCCTCTTGGCTTGCATTAATAATCAATTCTCACCCTTGTATTTTGTCGGATAAAAGCCATATGCCCCTTGCTGACTAATTTCAGCTGTCGTTAAATCTGTAACGTGCATGTAATATCACGTGTTAGCTATTCCTTTAGCCACTCTCCCTTACCGCAGGAACTTTATTTCTAGTAACCCTAAAGAGCCCGTCATAGCATAGTTTTTAACTCAATGTAAAACTTCTTGATTGTTTTGTCTACCCAATTTGTTTTTCGCCAAATATCTTACATATGGTTATCTAATGTTCGCCAATCTGTAAGTAATTGTAACAAAATCTGACTCACTTTTGCTCCTGACCTCGAGCCATGTAGACTGCAATTAAGCCCCGCTGTGGGCTTCTGCCAATGGGGCAGTTAACGAAACTCTCCTTGTCCCTCTGTACTTTTTCACGGCCCTCCTTTAAAAGTTCTTTACAATAAATGTTTAAGTCTCTTAATGTATTGTGTTGCAGTTTCTTTTTGTTCATTTATGAACCTGGGTACACTAAAGCACCGTCATATAAATTTGGTGCCGTTTGCCCAGTTCTCCAACAATAAAAAAATATATATATACGGGGAGAAGTTTCATTCTGTTTCACCCTTTACCAGCGACGCGAAAGGACGTCCATAATTTTTTTCCCACTGGAGTTCCAGCTGCCTCCTCCGACTCAGTTTTCGTACTCCGACGTCAACTTCAGGGGACTTTCTCTTGCCTACTCTCGCCACCCCAATGTGTTTGTACAGTGCCTCTTTTTTTGCTGATTCTACCCTCACCTAACGAGAAGCCAGACTTAGCCTGCGGTGCCCCCAATGGGTCATCGAACAATGTTGCCTCCTTCAGCAGTTCTTCTCTTTTTTTTTTTACTACGATGTACGAATGCCTGCCGCACCTCTTTCAGCTGTGATTCCCCCGGCTGTATTGACATTGCTTTTATTCCCCAAAACCTGACTCAAGACTGTTTAATTTCTATCTTATAATCTTCAGTGAACTTGAGAAACCTGTCTACGCTCAACGGTGCCTCTACTCTTCTGTGGTGTGACCGCTTTGTGAAATTCAAGTTGTGAAATATTGTGCGTGTGTGCGACCATCTCTCAGAAGAAATCTGTGTTGCCCGGCCTGTTTTGTAACTTTGTGTTCATCGTTATGTTTGTGCGTCCAGCGTAAAATAGTAAAAGTTTGTGTTCAACAAAATTTAATTTTAATCTAAAAAAAAAAAAAAAAAAAAAAAAAAAAAAAAAAAAGGAAGGCTTTTTTTTTTTCATTTCGCTCTGTTTACATGCTCAAAATAAATTCTGTATGCTGTCGACAAATAACGTGACAGATATTAGTGACTTTTCAATATGAGAAAAGTTTTGTCACATTACAACAAAAAAAAAAAAAAAAAAATGGAAGAATTCAAGAAGTCACACATTTTGTATGTAAGTATGAACAGGGAATGCTTTTATATTAAATTAATTACTGTAATTTGCTTGAGTTTTTTTCTTTTTTTTTCTTTTTTTTCAATTTCAGTAAATTACCAGTTTCTGTTCATGTTATTATTCCCTATTCATACTTGTACTGTGTTAACAATTGCATTCTTATATCTTTATTTTGATTTGTCAGCTTGAATGGAGAAATTTTTCTGATCTAATTGTAAGATATAATTATTAGTGACACATTTTCCTCCTTTCAGGCTAATTTTTATTTATTATTATTTTTTTTAAAGTGCATTTTTTAGTTGAAATCGTAATTTTTATAGTACTTTTTATTAATATTTCATTTATCATAATTTTGTGTTGAAATCATGAGATTCTTCTTATCTTTTTCTGAGAATTTTCATATGCATCCTATGTTTTTACTCTGCTTTTCTTAAGGTATTTTTTTATGCATTTAAAATCGAGAATTTAACCCTTTAACCCCACTGGCATATTTTGAAGGTATCCTTATTTTGCCGATAGGCAACAAACAGTTGTTCTCTGCTCGAAATTTTGCAGTATTTCTTTTATTTTTATTTTAATATATGCATATTACGCTCACAGCGTTTGCACATTTGCACTTCTGTGTGATAATTGCACACTTATTCTCAATGTGTTGCTCTACTCTGACCTTATTTCATTTTTTAAGTTTTAAACAAGAAATACAATTTAATTTTCTGATAACTTTTATTTTATTGTATTTCGGACATTCTTATCCATTTGATTTTTAACAGAATTTGATTTTGTTAATAAAAATCTTGTGGATGAAACCTTTTGCATTACCCCTCCCCCTTCATTTTTTTTCTTTTGTACATACTTTAAACATTCAACTTATTCTGTTTTATTTTATGTGCATACATTTCAGTTCTGATAGTTATTGTTTTGCATACTTGCCCCTTTTTGGAATACTCTTATTATTCAGTTTACATTATTTGTTTTGCCCTCTTTAAAAAAAAAATAAGAATTCCCCCTCCTCTTTAAATTTACCTGTTCAAAAAAAAGTAAACAACAGAAATTAAATAAACACGAGATAAAAAAAAAAGTTTTGGAGATAACAGACACTTTACCAGTTTATTTTTACAATATGGCATCAAAAGATGAAAATTCTGTTAGTGATTTAAATCACCCCATTTCTGTATCTCCATGGGTAGATTATTTCGAAGAAATATTAGTAAGATATTCGGATTCCATTACTAAGGAGGCCACAGCAATTCAAAATTCACTGAAGACCGAAACTCCTGCATCCTTGTCTGAAAATATTATGGATTTCCTTCATGTCATTAAATTTAATTTTCAGGTTCTTAAACAAAACTTTAATATTCTAAAAGATGATTATTCCAAATTAAAACAGGTTAAAGATAATTTATTTCTTGCAAATCAGAAACTGTTAGAGAGATTACATGAAATTACCGCCCAACAGAAAGATAAAGTTAAACATACTAAAACTATAATGATCATATGGTAAAGAACAACAAACTCCCTCCATCTGTCCTAGATAAATCAACACAAACTGTCCCCTTTTATATGTGTAAACAGGAAAAGTTACCACAACTGGAAAAGGATAAAAAAGACACATATCTTAGCCCTGACCTGCACACTCAAGGTAAACACAAGGAAAAATTTACAGATATTAGCGATTCCTCTCTAAATTCCTTATCCCCTGCTAAACTTAATGTACCTAAGCCTATTCGTGTCATTATTTGTTACCTCCCTGAAAATTTAAATATTCCTGATATCTTGTTCGGTATTTCAGATTTAATCCATATACCCAAACCGGATTTTCACTTTGTTAAAAAGTACAAGCTCCTACATATTAATTCCTTTAATTGGATCTTGGAGCTTGCACCACAAGATGCTAGGCAATTATCAATGCATAGAGAAATTCTGATACAATCAAAACCGTACCCTGTTAAACCATATATAAATGTTAGACGTTGTTTTAAATGTCAAGTATACAATGATCATCTTGCATTTTCATGTTATAATGACATCAGATGCTCTGTCTGTGCCTTACCACACAGTGAACCTCAATGTAGAAATCTTCCAAAATGCATTAATTGCATTAGAAAGCAACAACACCAACTTTGACATTTTCCACACAGCGTTTGCACATTTCTGTCAATCATTAAAAAAATTCATCAAGCAAAAGCAAGAAAAGGTATACAACTGCAATACATTCTCATAAACATCGCATGCAACTTTCTTTTATTAAAAAAAAAAAAAGTCAATATAACATACATTTTACAGGTTTCATTTGTAAAAAAAACACATTACTGTGAAGGAGTTACTATCTACAGCATTTCATTTTAAGCTTTTTCCTTTTGGTATACATTTACATACATATGTCAATATTCGACATTATTATTCATACTTAATTGAGGTTTTCAGTTACATTAAATTTTCCTTTCTCTCATGTTTTTTTTTTTTTTTTTTTTTTTTTACATAAACACAAGTGTACAGTGGGTTGCTTGTTCATTTGATTGTTTAGCGCGCAAATAGTCAAATGAATGATGAAATCGAACATTAGTGAAAATTTTTCTGATGCGGGTCATCAGACATTGTGATTTTCACATTTTAGGAAGTTTTTGCTGAAGGTGTACACAGTAATACAACTTTAAACATTCTTCATTACACTAGTTACATTTTTATCTACGTTTAGAAATTTGGATATAGTTTTACTTGTTAATCTTAGTTAAGTTTCTTAAGTTACATTTTAACACATAAGTAGCATTTCCTGGTTACATTTGTCCTTTTCGCTTTTCTTTACTAAAAAAAAAAAAAAAAAAAAAAAGTTACTTTTGTTCGTTTGTTTTAACTTTAGGCTAAACATATTTATACTTGTAATACAATGCTCTTGGTTCCATATGTACATGATGAGTTTTTGTTCATAGTTCATACAACTGAGTTCATAGTTTAGTTAGTTCATAGTTTACACAACTGAGTTCATAGTTTATTTAGTTCATAGAGAAACTTTACACTAGTTCATTGCGTTACCAATTCGTTGTGTACTTTAGGGACCAATTGCACTATCCTTTTCTTTCGTGACAATATTTAGTTCATACAATTTTTTTTTCCTTACACATATTAGTTCATAGTTTGATTTTATTTCTTTTGTTTTGTTTTACATTTTAGTTCATAGCGATTTTTATTAATTTATTAGACACTTTAATTCTTAGTAGTTATATTCTTTTGTTAGACACATTAGTTCATAGCAACGTTCATTGTTTACACACACTTTAGTTCATTGTATTACTCTTACACTTTAAGTCAGTGAAATACTTGTTCACATTAGTTCATCGCAATATTTTTTTTACACCTTAGTTCATTGAGATACTTAGTTTGCTGTGTTCACAAACATACAACTAAGTCGTTTAAATTTACTCTTGTTCACTGACATACACTGTTTTAGTTCATTGTGAGATACTTTTACTTTGCCTCGTTCATTGGAATACACATTTTTTTTTCTTTGGTTCATATAGATACACACAATTTAGTTCATTGATATTTTGCTTGGTAAAAAAAAAAAAAAAAAAAAAAACACACATTATACACAATTGAAAACATTTTGTTTCTAGGTTTCAACTTTACACATTAAGATATTTCCTTTTTATGTCTCATTATACCAGGAGCTACTTTTGACTTCACATGATATTCACAATTTAAACATTTATTAAAAAGTTAATTTTTAACAAATTCTTAATTTTCCTTTATTATTATATTTCTTTTATGCCATGACATTTCATGCCACCATCACTTTGTTTCACAACAAAGAATTCCCAGTTGATAGGATGCTACTCCTTCACATGCATTTTCTTTAAATTTCAAACTTATGATGTTTTTACTGTTTTCATCACATTTGTTTTGGTTTTCTACATGTACATAATTACATGTATTCTTTTAAATTTGGAGATTAAATAAAATCCCTGGTTAAGCTTCACTTAAACATTAAACACGTCTTAGATATTATGTCGTTTCTTCTAATAACATAACTTCACAATAACAGTAAAAAAAAAAAAAAAAAAAGTTTTTTTTTCTTTGGTAGCATTAGTAACCTAATGCAGTTACACTAAATGTTTAAAACATTATCTAATGTGATACAATACACATACAGTTCATATCCTGCTCGATACATTGTAAGGAATACAAATTTAGAGTTTAGTTTGAAAAACAATTGCAGTTGTTATACTTACCCGATCATGTCACCAGTCTCTCCACACTCTCGGACTGACCTTTAACTTGATATGTGAGATATTTATCTCGTTTTTTTTTATTATTTTTGAATTTATCCCCTCGGAAGTTTCGTTCCTGTTCAAAATTTTTGCCCTAAGGGTCCAAACTTCATTGTGTAGAGAGACAAAACCCTCGAATTGATGTTTCAATTCAATAAACATAATTTTTATATGATACATCGACGCATGCTCCTTTGAAGATCAATGTGATCTTTGGGGAGCAGGGACCTATGTATCACTTGATGTATGGGTCTCATAACTCCCACCTCCCCTAGGACTGATGTCGTAAACAGATGCCATCACACTTGTTACTTAACAACAATAAGGGCTACATCCATTCATAGGCATGCTATATGCATCCCATTCTTTTTTAGTCCTGTGCAGTGTGCACGAAAACCAATTTTCTACCTATTTTTTTTTATTTTTATATTACTTCTTTTAACTTTTATTTACAGACATACATGTGTCTTTTATTTTCTATTTCATTTTAAAGTAGTATCTGTGTCTTTTGTTGCTTGCATTTATATTATGTTATTTTTATTTTGAGAAGATAGTATAACAAGATACTAAAAAAATAACTTCTCTTATTTTGGTCATGAAAAATGCTGGTACCAGCCTCTTAATCAAATACTAAAAAGCTATTTTAAAAAAAAAGGATCCTGTTAAATACAAAAAATATTATTTGCTCTTTCTTGGAGACTGTTTGGGACTACTGATTACCAAGAATAGAATTAAAAAGGTGTCATTTATCATGACCTGAAAAGTTTTGCTTTATGCAAACATTTAAAGAATTGCAAGCACACAGTTAATTTATATATATACTAGCTGACCCGCCCGGCGTTGCCCGGGTCCGTGGTAATATTTATAAAGAAACTTTTAATTTATATGATTTTATATGTAACTCGATTTTGTCTGAAATACGTACCCACTCACAGTGTGAAAATGGGGGAGAAGCAGTTGCAAATTGTTGAGATGTTATGCAAATTTTATTCATAAATTTTTGTAAAATTGTATGCCATAGTTATGAACCAATTAAAATTTTAAAACACCTTCTACTGATGAAATAATTAGTTAAGAGGAGAGGAGTGAGTGCTTAGTAATGTACAGGCCAAAAGCTTTAAAACGACCTCTGTCAGAAAACAACATATAAAGGATACTCATCGAAGAAAACGCTACCGTTGTAAGGACAATTATCGTCACCCGTCTTCCAAACTCGAAATTCAACTCTCCCACCTTCTTTAAAATTTTCAAGTGTTATCATTCACGTAAGTTAATTTCAATTGTATTCGTTCTTCGTGTTAATGGCAATTTACATATGCATAGTCGCCCAAGCATGGAACGTGTTTCTTGAACTTTTTATGTAATAAATAATTTCCGTTCTTGAGCGATTAAGAGCCCATTCACATGCGATTCTTATAAAACTCCTAATATATCACAAAATGCACACCATATTAAGTATTTCATGAACTCAAGCATTTTTCACTCAGTTCTTATTCTTTTGTTAATATTTTCTCATCCTAATGAAAACATATGTTATAAATTATTCAAGGTTTTCACATTGAAAGTGCAGTGTAAAGTTTAGGCATAATTCAATAAAGCGAAAATTTTGAGTGTTCGTTATTTATAATCTATCTTCCTGTTAAAATAGTTGACTACATTTTTAGACACCCATGAACGGTGAACACATAACATGCGATAAATTGTCACAAATTTTAAAAAAATCACAAATTTTGTCATAGATCGTTGAAAAAAATTGTGAAATGATCATTAGGAAAAAAAAAAAAGAATTTCATCCAACGATCTTGGAAAAATAATCATGAATTTTGTGAAATAATCGAAGAAAAAAATTGCAAATTTCATCAAAAGATCGCAGAAGCACATTTTGAATTTTGCCAATCAATCTGTCACTCAGGAATATCGGGAACTTCGACAAATAGTCGCAGAAAAAAAATCAAATTCGTCACAGATAATTGAAAAAAAATGCAAATTTCGCCAAACAATCTTGGGAAAAAATCATGCATTTTGTGAAACGATCGCTGCAAAAAGCCCTCAAATTTCAGTAAACAATCGAAGAAAAATATTGCAAATTTCATCAAAAAATCGCGGAAATGTATAGCAAAATTTGACAAAAGAGTGCCGAAGCGCACACTGAATTTTGCCAATCTGTCGCTGAGAAATATCGGGAACTTTGGCTAATAGTCATCAAAAAGAAATAAATAAAATCACAAATTTCATCATAGATCGTTGAAAAAAAAAAACGTGAATTTCGTCAAACGATTGTTGAAAAAAACCCCGCGAATTTCAGTAAACAATCGAAAAAAAGTATTGCAAATTTCATCAAAAGATAGCGGAAATGTATAGCAAATTTTGACAAAAGAGTGCCGAAGCGCACACTGAATTTTGCCAATCTGTCGCTGAGAAATATCGGGAACTTTGGCAAATAGTCACCAAAAAGAAATAAATAAAATCACAAATTTCATCATAGATCGTTGAAAAAAAAAACTTGAATTTCGTCAAACGATTGCTGAAAAAAAACCCGTGAACTTCAGTAAACAATCGAAAAAAAATATTGCAAATTTCATCAAAAGATCGCGGAAATGCATGGCAAATTTCGTCAAAAAAGTGCAGAAGCATAAGCCAATTTTGCCAATCTGTCGCTGAAAAATATCAGGAACTTCACAAATGGCCGCGGAAAAGAAAACACAAATTTTGTCACTGATCGTTGAAAAAAAAAAAAATGCAAATTTCATGAAACGATTTGGGGGGGGGGGGGGGGGGGGGAGGGGAATCGTGCATTTTGTGAAATGATTGCTGAAAAAAACGTGAATTTCAGTAAACGAAGAAAAATATTGTACATTTCATCAAAAGATCGCGAAACGCATAGCAAAGTTTGTCTAATCTTTGGCTAATAGTCACAAAAAATAACGCGAATTTCATGAAAAATCTTGTAAAAATAATCACTATAAAAATAAAACACAAAATTCGATAAACAGTCGAGGGAATAAATTGCAAATTTCATCAAAAGGTCGTGGAAATGTATAGCAAATTTTGACAAAAGAGTGCAGAAGCACACGCTGAATTTTTCCAATCTGTCTCTGAGAAATGTCGGGAACTTTGACAAATGGCGACAGAACAACAACAACAAAAAAATCATAATTTCTCTTCACTGAATTACGCCTAAACTTTAAACTGCTATGCCTGCCACCACAGTTGCAGAAAATTCTCCAAGTGTCTGTGACAGATACTTCAGTGGCAGAAAATAATCTGATGGTAAAATATTTTATAATTGAAGCATTAATTAATCAAACCACCACTTACCTGCAATGTCTTTAAGCATTTTATTAGTTTTTATATATAATAATCTTAGTTTTGTATTAAGTAATAAAGAGCTAAACATAATTGTAAAGCGAAATAATAAAAGGTTTGATGGAAAAATAATCTGCAAAAAAGATAAGAAAATCTGTGACGTCTGTCTCCCATCTTGAATTTTCTGCTACTGGACCTGGCACTATGAAAATATTCAGCAAAGTGCAAGATATGTTTTCATTACGATTTCTTATCAGTGGGAAAGTGGAGAGAAAAGATTAACAAAAGGAAAAGAACTGAAAATGGAAAATTCTGAGTGCGTAAAATAGTTATGATGTGCATTTTGTGACATGGAGTTTCATAAGAATCGCATATGAATGAACTCTTAATCGCCCAAGAACGGAAATTATTTACTGAATGTTTTAAAAAAACATTCGATTCTTGGGGCGATTAGACAAATTTGGAGTTTCAGAATAATCGTCCAAGAATGGACATGCAGTCAGGTATAAAATGTACGTTGTCATCGCCCAATAATGTCAACAATTATAAATCAAAACAATGAATATTTGTATATGAAGCAAACTGAGTTCAATAACAATTTTAAAAATGCAGAATCAAAATTAAAACTTATATTTTTGTTTATTTAAATGAAAAAAAGTTTAAATTCTACATATAACATTTCAAGTTATACCGATTAGTAAGTTTTATCATGTTATGGTTAAGCCACAAAAAATTTCAAAATAGTAACTCAATAAATAAAAATTATTCTAAAATAGGTATGTCCCGGACTTCCTTAAATGAAACAGAGTTCAATAACAAATCTTAAAATCAAAACATACATCTTATACTTTTGCTAAGAAATGAAAAGAAAACATTCAGTGAAGCGTTGATTCAGCAAATATGTGAAAAGTTTAGTTTTCAGGTGAAAAAGTTTGTAAAAAGCCTACTTTTATGACAATTTTGTGAAGGGTCCTGCTTTGATTTGAAAAAAAGTGTGCAGGGTCCAGTTTTGACTTAAAAAATGTTGTGAAGGGTCCAGTTTTGACATGAAAAATGTTGTGAGGGGTCCTGTTTTGAAATGAAAAATTTTGTGAGGGGTCCTTTAAAGAACCCAATTTTTCCTAAACAGATCCCTGTGCTTGTTACATATCATGACTTTGATAAGAAATGAAAACACTCAGTAAAGTGTAAAAAATATGTTTTCATTGGGATTTGTTATGAAACTCATAATATATGGGGAAGTGGGAAAAAAAAGATAAAAGAAAAACCCAAATAACTTCATTCATTTCCCCTGAAAAGAAATATTTGTTTTATTCCTATTCTTGGGCGATGACAACATACATCTCTTAATCACCCGAGAACGGAAATTATTTAGTGAATGTTTCCATTTTATAGAAAGTACAGTTTTCATCTTACACTTTACTATAAAATGTACAGATCTATTTTTACTAAGAAATGAAAATATTCAGTGAAGCGTTGATTCAGCAAATTTGAAAAAAAAAAAAATAATCAGCAAATTTGAAAAAAAAAAAAAATAATCAGCAAATTTGAAAAAAAAAAATTACTTTAAGATCCTAGAAAGTTCAAGAAACATTATACTATTTCATTCTTGGGCGACTACGCGTATGTAAATATATATTAATACGAAGAACGAATACAATTTAAAGTAACTTACGTGAATTGTATTATATCATTTCTTATAAACAATATAAAAAACATTGTAAAATAATGTCAATAAGATTAATTATAAAATAATGTCAATAAGACTAAAACTTATAGTAACAAAATAAATAAAGCATGGAAAATAAACAGTGCAATTTCCCGCTACAGTTAGGCTAGGAAATGCAGCCGCTGTATCTCATATTTACCACCTGCTCTCATTGGTTGGTTTCTTCTTTGCCGCGGATTGGCTTAGAGCTGTAAATAGCCTCTAACACATAACGTTTTAATTACGTTTTAATTTTTTTTTAAATATCTAAATTGAAATTTTAAAATCCGGCGGTGAAGTGCACTTTCCGGTAATAGCATCTACACATGACAAAAATTTCAGAGGCCTAGGTGTTATGATTTCGGCGCTTTCCGCGGTCAGGCAGGCAGGCAGGCAGACAGACATCTCTTATTTTATATATATAGATATATATATGGAGACTTATCTTTGTATTATGTTATATCTGTTTTAAATACTTATAAGTATGGGGTAGACAAAGTAATCTTCAATTTAAAAAAAAACTGTTTTTACAAGTTCCACAGTTTTTCAATGAGACAGTTTTTCAATGTTGAGAGGATCTTAAAATAATTGTTATGCTTTAATCTTCAGCAATTTGGCAGAGTCATTAGTGGATATTGAAGTTATTTTAACACACCTTGATGAACTAATCAGCTCGAATTTATTAAATTTTTATGAGTTCGTAAAAGTTCAGTCACATGAATGGTTAGTTAATGGTTAGTTCTAAAAGAAAAAGATATTTCAATGATTTTATATGACGATATAGATCAATGAAGAAAAAGTCTATTTTGGCTGAGTTGATTATAATGATCCGATGAACACATAATGGAAGCTTCAACTTTGCTAAGCTTTTATGGATGGCTATCCCGTCGTTGAGTACTTGAAAAATATTAAACGTAATTTGAATAAATTTCACAACTTAAAATTGCGAGGTAGAGAAGCTGAGGTTTTCTTCCAACTGTGACGATGACATTATTTCTACCCAGAATTAGGAGAATCTTAAATCGTGACTGTATGATTTTATCCGGAATGTTGCATGTAAAAGACGCTTTGAGATTTGAAAACTTAAGAAGGATGATGGTTCTTCCTTATGCTGGATCGGTTTCGCATTTCCAAAATGCTTGTATCAGGAATGGAGTCCAGGAAAGCTTTCCTTCAATCAATATTTGACGCCAACTTCCCAGAAACAATATTGGTTGTGATTGCTTCAGCCTCAATAATTTTAGGAAATAAAATTAGAAGGTGGCCATTATTGTTTCTTCAAAACACCAGAGCTTCACTTAAAAGCAGCCGTCGAGTCCGAAAAAGTTTTCTCATCTCTCGGAGTGTCGCGATGGCCGGGGCCGCGCACACCTCGAGAAATCAACCGTTCTCTCTCTTAATCCCCAGATGACTGACGAAAAACAGCTCTCAGCCTGGAAGAATGTCTCAGATTTTGAAAATAACCAATCCGATGCATTCAAACTCCCCGCTTCATCCGGGCACGAACTGAGTTGAATAAACTTTGCGCATGGGCGTCCCACTACGGCACAGAGTTGTACGAAAAAATGGCGCAGATACGCATCCTTTTCTCAATGGCGGACAGAATGCCTAATGCCAACATTTAAAAATGGAAAAACGCTAAAAACGTTAAATTAAATATCTCCCATATTTATTGACGGATCTTCCTGCAACTTATATCAAATTAATCAGAAAAATATACTCTATCTAATGATTATATAGATTGAGCACGCAATATAAAAAAATAAAATATTTTTATTTTCATTGTTTTAAACTTAGAAAGAATGATGACTCGCGATCTTTTCGGAAAGTAAACACGAACATAAACTTTGTTTACACAGATTATTGTTAATGTTTAATATAATAAGTTTTCAGGAATGATTGAAAAAGATAGAAATTAAGTTTGATTGAGGAAAATAAATAAAATTTAGAATATCTTTATTAAGAGGAACTTTAATGTTTTTGATAGAATTTTCTAGGTTTGAAGTTGAGATTAAAATGAATAAATATTGATTTTAGATTGAGGAAGATAATTAAATAATAAAATGAGATTATGTACTACAAAAGATGTTGCATTTTATAACAGCTCGCTAATGCTAATCCTATGGAAGAAATTTTTTAAGATATCTCGTTTGCATTTTAATATTTTTAAAATATATATATATTCTTTGCATTAGATTGCTGAGATTGATCTCTACATCTGCCCTTTTTTACTTTTTCGATTTTGTTTACAGATTTTTTTCAAGAGAATGCTTTCACTTTCGAAACCGGTTCCAAAAATGAAAGCGTCCTAAACAAAAATATCTGTAAACAAAATCGAAAAAGTAAAAAACGCCATTTGTACAGATCGATTTCTGCTAGCCAATGCAAAAAGAATTGTTTAAAAATACTGAAATGCAAACGAGATATCTTTAAAAATTTCTTCCACAGGATTAGCATTAGGGAGCAGGTCTTTTCAGATGACTGAAGTAGCCTCTTAACCTTTGGGTTAAAAAAATTACACTATCCTATTAAAACATATTGTGGGTGCAGTGTTAAATGTGATCAAGTCAAAATTGTCAAAATGAAATAATGTGCTCAAGTCTTTTAAAAGCCTTCTAATATTATGGAGAAAAAAAGCCAAAATCAATATACATAGCTAATCCATGGTTCATACATTCGAGAACAAATAAAATTCAAGCACTATTCCAGCACTATTCAAGGACTGTTTAGATACATGTATAAAAATGGCGTAGAATAACACATACGGAAAATAGCCACCACATTGATTATCTATTTGAAAGAAATCTTATCAAATCTTTGAATTTTTATTAGGGATTGACCGAATCAGCAATTTTGCCGAATACCGAAGCTTCGGTCAAAGTGTATACCGAAGCTTCGGTATTCGGTCGAATACTTAAAATTTCTTAATACACATTTTTGCATATATTAGCTTTTTTAATACACTTTAATTTAAATTAAATTCTTAATAATTTAATTCAGTTACATTTTTATTCTTAAATCTAATTACACAAAAAAATTTAATGACTTATTTCCAATTTCCCTTCACAAATTCATTAATCCACCACTTATTCTTTATTATTTTATCACTAGTCAATACCCAAAATAACCTACAGGCCTGTATTAAACTATACAGGCTATTATTAAGGATAAGGATTTGTCAGAAAAACAAAAGATCATTCAAATAGAAAAAAACAATTTTGTCATTCAGCTGATTTACTGATTGTCTAATTATAAACACATTGAATAGGAATGTTCTTAAATACTAAAGGTATCATAACAATTTGTACATTTAACTATTTTCTATCAAATTATTGATACATATTTTGGTTAATACTTTAACATTGTGGTGATGAAGATAACAAATTTGAGCAATTTTAATTTAATGGTTATAAAAGCTATAGGATAGGCATAGGGGTATACTTATTTGATGTGTGTATTTTCTTTAACATACATCTTAGATATACAGAGATGAACTCTGACATACTTATTTGAAATGTATGTTAAAGAAAATACACATTAAATAAATTTAAATTAAGAAAACTAATGTAGAAATAATTAAAATTAAATGATAAGGGTAAGATGCGCATTAGGGTGGAACTTTAAGTATAGGGTAAAAAAAAAACTTTTTTATTTTAATGTGTAATAGTGAAAACTTTTTTCCTTTTTGGATGTCTAAACTTTTGGCTGAAAAGGTTTTTTTAAATTAAGTTGTTTTCCGGTTCCTCAAGGAGGTCAAAGTTTTGAAATTTCAGTATAAAGTAACTGAAAGTAAACAACGTAGCTGTTAGCTCATATCTACTTTTATTTAGAAAATACTATCCAGAAGTCACCACGAGGAGGTGGTTAAATATCGACTTCCACCCTCCTTACCTCCCTTTGTTACGAATTAATTAAATTGGATATTCAACCTACTGTCTTTTTAGGCAAACTTTGTCATTACATTGTGGGAATTCAACTTTCCCAAGATTAAGCCGTCTTTTGCTTAATATTTAAAGACTGTTGACGCAGCTCGCGGGACAATTTTGACACACGTTTCCACTGTTTGAGTATGACAAGGAAAATCTAAAATTCAGGTGTATCCCCTGTTTGTACTTTTTTTAAGTTCTTCATCCGATCAGACCGTCAAGATAGGATCAAGGTTTTTATAGTCTATAATTTCAATATGTTCGCATTTTTTCAAGTCGCTTTCCTACTGGTCCAGAAAATCCTTTTGTACCCGTAGTTTTTCAGCAAGATGTTGAAATAAGTATCTAAGAAAAAAGTTCATTTGCATGTAATAATCAAATTATCCATTATAAAGTTTTTAGGGTATTGCTTCCGATGTTTTAACAACTCCAGATTTGCATCCTGCATTAAAGGCGTTTCTGTTTCACCTAATAACTCTCAAACTTGAAATATCTGTTTTATTATTTTGAAAATACACCAAAATTGCAGTGGCTATATTAATATAAGAAGAAGATATCAATGAAATATGACCAATATATTTTTATCCTGGTTTTTGAACTGGGACCAGATGTTCGTCTTTAATGATTCTTTATACTTTTTCCCTCTGCTTCAGTTATCATAGCGTTATCCTTTCTGTCATAAAAATACTAACCTTCTAAAATTAACTCATTTCGTCTTTCCTGCTCTTTCAAATTCTTCCTTTTCTTTTCTCTTTGTCATCTTCAAGTCCTTCTTTCAGTTACCTTTTCTTTATTATCATCAGAAATACCCATATCTTCTAAGGTGCCATTTGCAATAATATTTGCAGTTCTGTCTAATACTCCGGTTCTTTCACCATGTTGATTATCAAATTCAGGTTTAGAAAAACAACCGATTGAACTATTTCCTTCCGAACTGTTTTTTACACTTGACGATCATTCAATCAAAACATCATTTTTTTGTTTTAAAATAACTTTTTTCCTTGATATTTCCATTTCCAGGCTTGCTACACATTTTTTTGTAGTTTTTATATCTATTGATCCTATTGTCATCACCCCATCTCTCTTTGGTCTTTGAGAAAGTGACGTTCTTGTTCTGATACACGATAATATTTAGTGCTTTTACACAAAGAAATGTTTTTTACAGGATTACCTAACATTTTGCAATTTTATATTGGATGTGGGATTATTCTTTCTAATCTTAATATTTTTCTTCAATCTTTGACATTTCTCGCACTAGTCTCTAATCATTTTTTATGATTTGTGTATCAGAAACCGTTGGAATTGAAGGTCTCAGCAATACACTTTTAATTGTATCATCAACAGCTTTAGATATTTTAGAAATAGTGTGTACCAGATTCCAGCTGTCATATTTTAAGTTAAATTGAACCCAAAAATAATGTTTCATAACTTCTTCATATGTTCGTCAAAGATGACAGTCTAATGTTAATTGTTTTGGTTCATGAAATACAGGAAACTTCAACAATTATCTAGATTTAGGTACGTTAACAGACTTTGTCACTTTTGACACAAAACGTTTATCGAAAAATAATTAAAGAAACTGTTAACACCCGTTAAATCGGACTAACTTGTTATGTGTCGCAGCCAAATAAATCGGAGACAATGAAAGTCGACGCCCACGACGCTGGCTTCTACAAAAGTCAAATAAAGTGGGGCTAACTTTTCTAAGGCACTCAAACTAAATTATTCTCTTTATTACAGGACATTAACAATTTAATTTTGCAAAATATAAATTTAACAATAAGCTTAAAAAACTTTTCATGCAATTATTGGCTTTTTTTCATTTTTTATGGAAAATCAGGTGATTTGAGGAACCGGAAAATATCATTTTAAAATTAAGAGAAAAATATTTTCTTTTTATGGAGTTAAAAAGGAAAAAAATAATCACTATTAGAATATAAAATTCGAAACTTCGTTTTTTAGTTCCACCCTAATGCGCATCTTCCTTACATTTTTTTTTTCTCTATCGTAGACAGTTGTTTTCATTTTACCCCTATGTAGACTATTTTAGGAAGGAAAAAGTTTTTATTAAAAATGGCCTTTGACTTGTTTTTTGTAGTGCAGCTGAACTCTGAACTCATGCACATAATATTGAAACTCATTGTTTAGCCTATTCTACTTCTAAATAAAAGAGAATTCTCCTGTTTCTAAGAAAATATTTATCTGCAATTATTCGGCCGAATACTTTTAAGTATTCGGCCGAAGCCGAATATTCGGTTTACATGCCGAATCACCGAATACCGAATCAACTATTCGGTATTCGGTCAATCCCTAATTTTTATAACAGGCATTTTTAAGACATTATTAGAGAATTTTTAAAGAATAATGTGTTTTAACTTAGTAAGGTACCATGGGAAGAAATTTCATATATAATAAAAAGTTAAGAAAACAGAGCTTGATTTTTATTCTTTAAATGCAAAAAAAAAAAAAATAAATAAATAAATAAATAAATAAAAGTAATGGTATCACTACAAGAGTAGAAGACCGGAGTAAACCAGTTAAATTTTAGGAATTCTGAACACTCATCAGGAGTCAAATTCGTCATTTCTGAAGTTGTGAACAATTTTTTACAAGTTATACTTTTTAATACATATTCTCTGAATTCTCAAACCTTACAGCATTTGCACTTATCCATACAAAAATAATTGAAATAAAGATTAGATAATTTACTTTTACTTTTTAAATACAAAAGATTTTTTTTAAAATGGATTTATAAAAATTAAATAAAATTTTTTTATCTGTTACATAGTGAAAAATTTAGAATTAATATAATTCGGCAAAGTTTTAACCGATTGACAAAATTCACAATTTTTATGAATGGCCGATTATTTAATTTTTTTTATAAATGATTATGTTAGGAGGGTTTTTTTTTTTGGGGGGGGGGGGGGAGGCAATATATGAAATCGGCATCAAACTGAATAATTTCACAATTTTTTCGACAAATTGACGAAATTTGCATTCTTTAACGATGACCAATGGACGAATTTTGTAGTTCGTCCGCCTTATTTTTCTCCGGCAGATTCGTAAAATTTGCAATTTTTTTTCAATGACAGATTGAAGAAATTCATGATTTTTTTTCAGTGTATAGTTCATGAAATTTTCAAGAGTGATTCTGGGTTTAAAAAATTCTAAAATTCACAGCAAATTTTCTGAAAGATTACAGCAGATAGGGGAAGGGGTAAATCCCCTCCCAGCACTGGCTATGTGTTTTTTTTTTTTTTTTTTTTCGAGGCCCTTTGACAAATTTAGTCTTTCTTCGTAATCTTTCAACGAAATTTCCCTTTTATTTCGCGATCCTTTGAGGAAATTTGCATTTTTTCTGTGATCCTTTGAAGAAATTCGAGTTTTTTCTGCGATTCACCTCAAATTTTCTAAAAAGTTACAGCGGAGGGGGAAAGGGGGAGGAGGAAATCCATTCCCAGCACTA
Source organism: Maratus speciosus (assembly GCA_963932465.1). Lineage (NCBI taxonomy): Eukaryota > Metazoa > Arthropoda > Arachnida > Araneae > Salticidae > Maratus > Maratus speciosus. The sequence continues at coordinate 86,704,430 of OZ010786.1, read as the reverse complement.
ACTATGCATTTTTTCTGCGGCTCTTTGATGAAATTTGCCATTTTTTCGCGATTTTTCGACGAAATTTGACATTTTTCTTGCAATCTTTTGACGAAATTTTCGGTTTTTAGCGATCTTTTGACGAAATTTTCGTTTTTTCGCGATCTTTTGACAAAAGTTTCGGGTTTTTCGCGGTCTTTTGACGAAATTTTCATTTTTTTCGCGATTTTTCGACGAAAGATACGGTTTTTTCGCCTTTTGTTGGACAAAATTTGCGTTTTTCCCGCGATTCTTTGAAGAAATTTGCATTTCCTCCACGATCCTTTGGCTAAATTAGCGATTTTTCTGAAAACGATTGGCAAAATTAATTTTTTTCGGTGCAACCATTTGTCGAAATTCGCGATTTTTTATGGCCGAATTTTCGGATTGGTGACCAATTTTTTTTAATTTTCAGAAATGAATGCCTTAAATTTTCGGAAAATTCGGAACAGAATCACCCCTACGTGATCCTTTGTAGAAATTCGTAATTTCTTGCGATCTTTTGCCAAAATTTGTGTTTCTTTGCGCGATCCTTTGATGAAAACACGTGTATTTTCGCGATCTTTTAATGAATTCGCATTTTTTCCGCGATCCTCTGACGAAATTTGCGCTTTATTCGACATCTTTTGTCGAAATCCCGGTTATTTTCTCTAGTCTTTGACGAAATGTGCGTTTTTTTGCGCGACCTTTTGACGAAATTCGTATTTTTCCGCGAACTTTTGACGAAATTCGCTTTTTTTCCGCGACCTTTTGACGAATTTGAAATTTTTTAAGCGATCCTTTGGCGAAATTACCGATTTTTTCATGCGAACGATTGTTGAAATTGATATTTTTCGCCAACCATTTGTCGAAGTTCGCGATATTTTCCAGCACTTTTTCTATTTTTTCCAAAGCGTACGAACCATGTAATCATAACATTTTTACATAGGTCAAAAATGACAAGGTCTTTTATATCAAGATCTAACAATATAAAGCTTTATAATGTAAGTTTCTAACTGGGTACAAATTTGACATATTCACTTTTGGCAGTACACCAACAGTATATAGTCTATCCATGCAATAAAAAATATTTACAGAGTATTTATGGTAAAATAGCAATTTAACAATTTGAAAAAAAAAATATCCATGTGTAAGTCATCTATAATAATAAAGAAAGAAGTTTGTGTGTGAGTGAGTGAGTGTGTCGACGGTGTTCTGAAGAGACCATTGCACGTAGAGCTACAAAATTTGGGGAAAAGGTACGCCTATATATGAAGTTTTGCACCTCGAAGCCCGATTTTCGATTTTTTGATTAGATTTTTTTTATTTAATTTTTTATGCGATTTTTAGCACTCTTTTAAATTTCGAGGCGATTTTTTTTCATATAAGTGAGAAGAATATGGTTTCTTTCTTTTAACCCAACATAGTAAATTTAGTTCTCTTTTCAAAAAAGTTTATTCGGAATTCGTTCATCAATTTTTGAATTTTTAGCGAATTTTTTATGCAATTATTGAACAGCATTTAATGCATCTCCATACCTATAAAGGGGGGTTACCGTAGGGGATCCAGATCTGTCGCCAAATAACACCAAGTTTGTCGCCAACATGGCGGTATATCGCCAAATTTGGCGACCAAAATATATCGTCAAAAGTGACGCCAACTTAGCGATATCTCTAATATTTCGCCAAATTCCCATAGACTTCCACTGTAAACCAATATGGATTACTTGCTTACAGAAAATCAACAAATTGAGATATTTTAATGCAACAAAAACTAATATTAACTTAAGGGATTATATTAATTCGATTTTTCCACATTAGTGAAAAGAATACGGTTTCTTTCTTTTAACCCAATATAGTAAATTTTGCTCTCTTTTCAAAAAAGTTTATTCAGCAATCCTACTGTGATTTTTAATTTTTAGCGAATTTTTTATGCGATTATTGAACAGCATGTAATGCATCTCCATATCTATAAGGGGGGTTACCGTAGGGATGACCCAGCTTTGTCGCCAAATAACGCCAAGTTTGTCGCCAACTTGGCGATATATCGCCAAATTTGGCGAGCAAAATTAGTCGCCAAAAGTGACGCCAACTTGGCGATACCTCTAATATTTCGCCAAATTCCCATAGACTTCCACTGTAAAACAATAGGGTTTACTTGCTTACAGAAAATCAACAAATTGAGATATTTTAATGCAACAAAAACTAATATTAACTTAAGGAATTATATTAATTATATTTAAGGGAGTCCAAGTAAATTAATTACGAATAAAAGTAACATGATCTAATGCTTAGCATGATTACCAAAACATAAATTTTAAGAGAGCCCGCAGGTCAAAGGAATTAGATTTGAAACTTTTATCCAATTATAGTAAATTTTGACTTTCGTGATTTTGAAAACTTTTTGTGATTTTTAATAAGATTTTTACTTTTCTTCGCGATCTGCTGCAAATTTTTGACATTCCATTTTTGACCTAAAGTACATTCTGCCCTCATTTCAATAAAGTTTATTCGGATTTCGTATAGCAATTTTCGAAATTTTCGGGAATTTTCTTTGTGATTTTTAGCGATTTGTTACTATTTTTCCACATTAGTGAAAGGAATCAACCTGCAATCCTTGAACACAATATATAATTTTTTTTTTCTCTTTTCAAAATTTGAGAATAGATTAAAATTTTTTTCGCGATATCTTATTGTGATTTTCAGAGATTTTTCGTAATTCCTGTTGTTTTTTGATGTACCCGGGCAACACCGGGCAAGTTCGCTAGTAATTAATAAAGGAAAACTTTTATGTGCATAAAATCTGTTTGAATATATGAGAATTATTTCAGGCATTAATACATAACAATTTAATCATAATGTAAATTTCATATTTTGGATTTAAATTAATTCAAAACAAATACAGATTCAATATATCATAAATCACTCAGTACTCAGGTTACTAGTACAGTAGAACACCGCTAATCCGAAATTCCGGTTAATCCAAACCGATTTTATTTTTGAAATTATACTTGAACAGATTTAACTAAAAAGATTAACTACGAAATTTTCCGAATTATAGGATGAATGCCAGGAAAAAAGTATAGAAGTTAGAATTAAACAAAAAATACCCATAAAGCATGTTTTTTATTCTTCAAACAGCTTGAATAGAATAATAATTTTAAAAAAATACTCAATAATGTAAAAGTACAACATATATGTACACAAATATAAAAGGAAAAAATGTACTGTAGGCCTACTCATAGAAGCCATCTTAAAAAAAATCTGCAATATCATTTTGTTTGCCAGTCACTATAAAATTATTTTCTAAAATGCAAAAAGTATTTAATTCAGGCAATAAAAATTTATTTTTCCTTTCAACAGTTTGATTTCTCAAATTATCTACAGAAATGTATTTACTCCCCCCCCCCCCTCCACTGACCCCTTGTCGACGTGGTAACTGAGCTATTTATAAATTAGCGATTTTTAACCATTTGTAATGGGTTGTCACGCAATTCCTCACTCTGAAGTTCCATTGGATTATTATAAGCATCAGGAGTTATTAAACAAGGAATACTATTTTTTTTTAAAGTCGTGCTGGATTTTCCAGCATGCCAGATTAGAGGATGTTTACTGTACTACTGAGTACTTATAACTTGCATTTTTTTTAGCACGCATCTTTTTCTTTTCTATTTTTATCGGAATTTCGGGTATTCTGAAGTTTTTGTAATCCGAACAGGCACCGGTCCCAATCAGTTCAGATTAGCAGGGGTCTACTGTACTACCATTTTTTAGTCTAAAATGTGTGAATTTTAACTAATTTCAATGTTTCTTCTAATCCTAATCAATTTGTTTCAAAGTTTTGACCAAACCAATCCTTTCAAACTGATTTATTTGTATTATTTAAATCCATATTACTTGTATATTAATTAATAAAAATATAATAAGATTTCTTAATTTAATACATACTTTCTTAAAATAAGGGACTTCCTCTGCCTTCAACTCTTACAAAATCAAAAAACCCAATAAAACCCGAAAAAACCCAACCGGGTTGGGGTTTCTTGAACGCTTAAATTCTTACCTATGAAGTGACATACTAGTCATTTTTAATCTACATTTTAATCACACCTTTGGTCAACATGCGAATAATGAATAACAATTTCGAACGGTAAAAGCAGCAAAGAAATATAGGTTTGAATAGACAGGCGCATCAAAACATTCGGCTGTGTTTGGGCCGAATGTAGAGGATTTTAGGGTTGCATTTTCAGCATCACCTCCAGCCACCACACTTTATTCTTTCTCTTTACTCTGTGGGTATTTATATATGTAGCTGATGGTGTAATAATCAAATGTTCCACCAAGTTCAAGTATAAACGAATATTTCATCACATTTTTATAGGTAGGAAGAAGCACAGATGGAAATTTTTATAACATGAACTTAACAAAACTACATGAATTTGACACAGAAGATACTACTAGATATAGAAAATATCTGTACACAAGGATATGATAATGGTGTGAATATATACAATCAGTGGTGTAGTCGTAAAAAAACCAGAGGGTACACACTATATATGCAGAATGTATACACCAGAGAGTATAAGCTATAACTACGGAAAATATATGGAGTTATCCAGAAGTAGGGCTTAATTTCTAACAAACTAAGTACCGGAGACCTAATATTCTGCGGTACTGGAACAACAACCGTACCCTCCCCCCCCCCCCCCCCCCCCCCCCCTTGCCATGTCACCCAATCTGCATATTTATATTTCGTACGTTATTCGCAAAATTTAAAGCATTTTTTTTTTTTCTTTAGCAAAATAAAAATTTTAAATGTATCTATCAGCATATACTTACCTTTCAACTATTCCACTTTTTAGTTATCACTCCTTCTAAATAGTAAGTAATCTTTACCTACTTTTAATGTTAATTAATTGCAGAATTCTGTGATTAAATATGGTAAGGATTACGACTAGGAAATAGTGTTAACACAAAAAAGGGATAGTTCACAGTTATGCATTTTTAAGAAAAAATGATTGAAATTTACAGAAATTAATATTTATATGCTGAAGAATGGAACAATGTTTTACAATTTACGATAAAAGGTGCATATCTTAAACTATAATCGATTCCTCCAGCATAACAATCTTTTGTGGTGAGCCCCTGAAAATCCGATTAAATTAAAAATTTGACACCGTTATCAGAAAAAATCAATGATGCTTTTAGAGAAAAAGGGGAAACACTGCTCGATTGCTTTCTATCAGAATAACAATACATGACAATTATATCTCTTAGTTCGTAAAGTGACTTCGTAAAGGTGCAGAGCAGAGCCTTACCATGGATACCGTTCATGACAGAAAATAAGTAGAAAAATCACTAACGTGATTTTTATACTCGTACGCAATAGAAGACAAAGGAACCTCAAACAAACAAAACCTCAAGCTGATGCTCGTTGTCTAAAACAGAAAATATTATTTTCAGGTTAGATATCTAAATAAAATTTTTAAAAACCCAGCCAATAAAAAGTTATCCTACTGTCACAAAAGAAAATTGAACTGAAAGCAAATTCATTGTTCAGTCTCTTGAATGGCGCCACATCAACATGTCGTTGATATAAATTTGAAGTAGAAAAACACAATTTCTGTTTCCCCTTCATTCCAATCAAAATTATATTAAAATGATTTGAAATGGAATATAATACATAATTTTAATGCAGGAAAAGTTCTTTTTTTTTCTATACATGAATAAAGAAAATTTTAAATGTAATACAGATTGAGCTGGAGACAGTCCAAGCCTAAAAACTGATAAAAAAATTGAGTCCATTTTATCTCCATCTCCTACATGTGTGACACATAAAGGTTAAAATTCCCGGTCGCCACTGGTCAAAGGGCGACTAAATGTAAAAAACTGACGACTTTATGATATGCATCTGATCGCCAAAGTGGCGATCTTTATTTTACATGTAATAGTACATGTCAGAAATGCCACTTTTCCGCTTTTTTTTATTTTTTTTTTTTAATCGATCAGCAATTTCCGCGGAATCGTAAAAGAAAATCGCGTTGATGTTCACATTGAAGGCATTTGGCTCCGGAAATTTAAAAAAATCGGTCATCAATCCAAAATTTCGGACAAAAATATCGCGAATTTCGACAAATGGTCGCAGAAAGAAATGAATTTCGTCAATCGTTCGCAGAAAAATCGTCAAAGAATCGCGGAAAAAACGCAAATTTCGTGAAAGGATCGCGGAAAAACCGCAAATGTCTTCAAAGTATCGCAAAAAACCCTCAATTTTCGTGATAAGATCGTGAAAACCCCGTAAATATCGCGAAAAAACAGCAAATTTCCTCAAAAGATCGCGAAAAACCTTAAATTTTGCCAAAATTTCGTGAAAAAAACCGCAATTTTCGTCAAAAGATGGTGAAAAAACCCGCAAATGTCGTCAAAAGATCGCGAAAAACCGCAAATTTTGTCAAAAGAACGCGAAAAGACCACAATTTCCGTCAAAAGATCGCGAAAAAACGGAAATCTCATCAAGCAGGTGCAGAAAAAACACAGTTCCCCCTTTGTAACCTTTCAGAAAATAAGGTGCATTTCAGGATCGCGAAAAAAAATGCGATTTCCGTCAAAGAATCGCGGAAAAAACGCAAATTTCATCAAAGGATCGCGAAAAAACCGCAATTTTCGTTAAAAGATCGCAAAAACCCAGTAAATATCGTAAATAGATCGCGAAAAACCGCAAATTTCGTCAAAAGATCGCGGGAAAACCGCAAATTTCATCAAAAGATCCCGAAAAAGAAACTGCAAATTTTGTCAAGAAATCGCGAAAAAAACCAAAAATTTCGTCAAAAGATCGCGAGAAAACCGCAAATTTCATCGAAAGATCGCGAGAAAACTGCAATTTTCATCAAAAGATCGCGAAAAAACCGCAAATTTCGTCTAAAGATCGCGAAAAACGTAAATTTCGTCAAAGGATCTCCGAAAAACCGCAAATTTTGTCAAAAGTTTGCGAAAAAATCCACAAATTTCGTCGAAAGATCGAGAAAAAATGTAAATTTTGCCAAAGGATCTCGAAAAAAAACGTGAATTTCGTCAAACAGGTGCAGACAAAGCACATAGCTCCTCTGCCCTTTGTAACTTTTCAGAAAATTTGCTTTGAATTTCAGAATTTTTTTTTTACACAGTCACCCCTGTCCAATCAATCAGTCGTGAAAAAAAAAACGCAAATTTCGTCAAAAGATCGTGGAATAAAATCGCAAATTTTGTCAAACGATCACGGAATAAAATCCCAAATGTCGTCAAACGATCGTGGAAAACAAATCGCGAATTTTGCACAGAGATGACGTAAAAAATTTTGTCAAGCAATTGCAGAAATTAATTGCGAATTTCATTAAACTATCACAGAATAAAATTGGGAGTTCCGCCGAACGATCGTGAAATAAAATCACGAATTTCATCAAGAGGTCAAGTAAAAAATCACAAATTTCATCAAACAAGTACAGAAATTATTTATGAATTCCATCGAACCATCGCGGAAAATAATCGCAAATTCCGTCGAAGCATCGCAGGGAGAAAATCGCAAATTCCGTCGAACCATCGCGAGAAAAAAATCACAAATTCCATCGAACGATCACGGGGAAAATTGCGACTTCCATCGAATGATCGCGGAAACAATCGTGAAAGTCATCAAGAGATCGCATAAAAAATTGCAAATTTTGTCAAGCAATTGCAGAAATTAATCTCGAATTTCGTCAAACTATCATGAAATAAAATTGGAAATTCCATCGAACGATCGCAAATTTCATCAAGAGGTCAAGTAAAAAATCGCAAATTTCGTCAAACAAAAACAGAAATTATTAATGAATTCCGTTGAACTATCGTGGAAAAAAACGCGAACTCCATTGAAGGATCGCTGGAAAGAAATCACGGAAAAAATCACAAATTTCGTCAGACAAGTGCAAAAGAAATTTTGTCAGTCATTCGTGGAAAAAATTGTAAATTTTGTCAATCGGTCGGAGAAAAAATCGCAAATTTCATCAAACGATCACGGAATAAAATCGCGAATTCCGTCGAACGATCACTGAAAAAAATCGGAATTCATGAAGGGGTCAAGTAAAAAATCGCTGAAATGAATCGCGATTTTCGTCAAACGATCGCGGAAAAAAATGTAATAACTGTTAATTGTTTTTGTTTGGGTAAGTAAACTGACACTGTGGATAGCTTTATTTTTATATATTTTAAAAGGTGTCTTCGTAACATTAATATTTTTAAAACATTACTTGTAAATCTATTTAAATCTACAAACTACGATAAGTGGCCACTAACTTGATAGTAGTGGCTACTAAACATACAGCCTCTACCGGCCACTGGCTACTAATGCAAACATTTAATTTTAACCTTTAGTGACACATTACGTCACATATAAGTGTTTTGGTAAAAAACAATACAAAAGCTTGGAGATGTAGCCCAGTGGTTAGGGGGTTGAATTCCGAATTAATTAGGGGAAAGCTGGAAATTGTTTTAATCCTTCTGTTTAGGTCTAGAATGAATATGCTATGTTTTCCCCCTCATACTAGGTGAGCGTTAGGAAATATGTACAGAATTATAGTCAAAAGACACGTTTTTTTTTGCATACCATAACAATATCTCAAAACAGCTAACTCTGTCAAAAACGTTGTCAATACAAATGTTGTAGAGCTTAAAATTCTGAGTAAAATGAGTACCTACACTCAATACTTATGTTGGATATTAAGGTCACAATTCTACTTCAAAATTTTAGACCCGTCATCAGGGGGATGACCTCAGAATTAATTAGGAGAAAACTAGAAATTGTTTTAATCCCTTCAGTTTAGGTCTAAAATGAACGTACTATGTTTTCTTCCTTGTACTTGGGTGAATGTTAGAAAATATGTACATACAGTGACCTCTCACTTATGCGCCTCTCAGTTATACGCGAATTTCGTAAGGTCCCGTCACGAGGAATAGGAAAATAATGCTATACATCTCTCACTTATAAGCAGAACTTTGAATTGTCTCTCTCAGTTATACGTGAAAATTAAACGCAATTCACAAACTATGAATTACATTCGAAAGTTTTTTTTATCTATAAAAATTTTTCTGCAGGTGTCAAGGTCAAAAGACCGTTCCGCGGCGCCTGAAAGGGTGGATAGGTTTTTACAATTAGACATTTCACCCTTTCCCCTCAGTTCTAATGGTTTCTTCTTTTCTCTTTTGTTTTTATGAATCTACTCGCGTGTTTCTTTCCGTCTTTGCTATTACGGTAGCACCTGGATTTTATTTTTGTTTTCTTTGTGCAATAAAAATGAGTAAAAGAAAATTAACAATATCGTTCAAAATGGAGGTTATACGAGTAGCAGAAAATGACCTAAACTGTCAAAAATAAGTTTAGCTCGAAAATTCCATTTGCCAGAATCAACGCTCAGAGGGATTAAAAGAACAAGGACTCGATCAAAAAAATGAACAGTGAATATTCTACACAAGCGAAGAAACGAACAAGAATTCAGAAAGGAAAATTTGAGATTTTAGAAACCACTTTAATTCAGTGGTTTAGAGAAATGAGAGCTTCTAATTTACCCATTAGTGGTGAGTTATTCAAAGAAAAGGCACTCACTTTGTCAACAAAATTGGGAATCAAAAATTTTTCTGCTTCTTGGGGACGGCTAGAAAAACTTAAGAAAAGACACGGTTTAACAAATCATTGCCTGAGTGGTGAAAGCGCAGCTGTTTCAGATTCAACTGTTAATGAATGGATTGCAGATCTTCCAAATTTAATTCAAAACTTTGATGTTAAGAATATTTTTAACTGCGACGAAACAGGTTTATTTTACCGTCTTTTACCAAACAAAACGCTGGCTTTTATGGGAGAAACATGTCATGGTGGTAAACACAGCAAAGAAAGAGTGACTGTGCTTTTATGTTGCAATGCGGATGGATCAGAAAAGTTACCGCCAATAGTGATTGGTAAATCGAAGAAACCACAGTGCTTAAAAAATGTGAAGAAATTGCCATGTTCTTATGCAAGTAGCATCAAAGCCTGGATGACATCGAAAATTTTTTTAGACTTTTTGAAAGAATTTGATACGAGGATGGCAAAAAAAGAAAGAAACGTTCTGCTATTTATGGACCAGTGTCCCACCCATCCTCCAAATCTCCCATTGCTGACACATACACGAGTTATATTTTCCCCTGCAAATTGTACTAGCAGACTTCAGCCATTAGATCTCGGTATAATAAGGTCAGTTAAAGCGCAATATAGGAAAGATTTGGTGAGAAAAATGTTCATATCACTAGAGCAGAAAAATGAATTCAAGAAAATTTGGATTCTGGATGCTATGCATATGTTGGTTTCCTCTTGGAATAATGTAACAGCCACAACAATTTCTAACTGCTTTAGAAAAGCAGGTTTTTTTCATTCAAATGATGTTGAAATTATTCCATTACAGGAAAATGAAAACGACAGCAATGATTTTAATGTAGACGTGGAAGAATGGAACAGCATAAGCCAAGATTCTCTTTCTTTTCAAGATTTCGTCAATGTTGATGAAAACTTAACATCAACGGCAATAAGAGATATTGAAACTGTTTTTGATGACGTGAATGCTGAAAAAAAAGTAGAAGAGGATGATAATGATGAAACTGATACTGTGATTGTCCCATCTTATGCTGCTGCTTTAGGAGCCCTGGACACTTTGAGATGTTACCATCAAAATGCTGATGTAGCATCAAATACAATGACGCACTTTAATGCATTAGAAAACGTCGTTATACAAACACGACCTAAGCAAAAACAAACAACCATTGATGACTTCTTTAAAGAGGACTAATTAGAATTTTTTTTCTTTTGTAAGTACTATATCTCTTTCTATGTAAAATTAAATTTTACGTTTATTGTATTTTTTTAAACTAATTTTTATAGTGAAAGTGTAAGAATTTTTTTAAAAGTACGATATACTAATATTAAACCTTTTTTATTTTATAAAATGTTATTAATCATAATTCTTATATTGCAAAATGCTTTTTTTCCCCATAATGTGTATAAAGAAATACTACATCAACATTCTCTCAGTTATGCGCGATTTTAAATCAATTCCTTCAAACGCGTATAAGTGAGAGGTCACTGTATTTATTTTCGAAAATTACGTTTTTTTTAGTTTCCTTAACAATATCTCAAAATGGCTAACTCTATAAAAAACCTTGTCAATACAAATGTTGTAGAGCTTAAAATTCTGAATAAAATGAGTACCATCATTATTATTTTTGTTCAACATTAAGGTCGCAATTTTATTTCAAAATTTTTCGAATCAAGAGCTTGAAGCCAGGACAGACCAAGTTAACTTAACAATATCTCAAATTGCAGCCTTAATATTGAACAAAAATATTAAGTGTAGGTACTCATTTTACTCAGAATTTTAGGCTCTATAACTTTTGTACTAACAATGTTTTTGATAGAGTTAGCTATTTTGAGATATTGTTAAGTTAACTTGGTCTCTCCTGGCTTCAAGCTATTGATTAGCGATTAAGGCAAAATTTTAAAATAGAATTGCGACCTTAATGTTCAACAAAAATATTAATGATGGTACTAATTTTTTCAGAATTTTAAGCTCTACAACACTTGTATTGACAATGTTTTTATAGAGTTAGCTGTTTTAAGATATTGTTAAGGAAACTAAAAAAAACGTGTTTTTCGAAAATAAATATGTACATATTTTCTAACATTCACCCAAGTACAAGGAAGATAACATAGTACGTTCATTTTAGACCTAAACTGAAGGGATTAAAACAATTTCCAGTTTTCTCCTAATTAATTCTGAGGTCATCCTCCTGATGATGGGTCTAAAACTTTGAAGTAGAATTGTGACCTTAATATTCAACATAAGTATTGAGTGTAGGTACTCATTTTACTCAGAATTTTAAACTCTACAACATTTGTGTTGACAATGTTTTTGACAGAGTTAGCTGTTTTGAGATATTGTTATGGTATGCAAAAAAACGTGTTTTTTGACTATAATTCTATACATATTTCCTAATGCTCACCTAGTACGAGGAGGAAAACATAGCATATTCATTTTAGACCTAAACAGAAGGGATTAAAACAATTTCGAGATTTCCCCTAATTAATTCCGAATTCGGCCTTTTTTTGTTCCCCTACCACTGGGCTAATGGGGAAGAAATGAAAAGGTAATTTAAGCTTCGGTTTTTTTGGAAGCGCTATTGCACTGAGCTCTGGAGCCCTGTATTTATGAGCTCCGGTGAATTCCGACCAATATTTAAATATTTACTAAAGACAGAGAAGTACCGGAGCCAGACTCTGGTGCAAATTAAGCCCTGTCCAGAAGATATATGGCTTTTACCACCATATACCCTCCACTACATTCCTGTATACGATGCCAACCTCAGGAATGTAAGAATTACAGAACAACTTGAGAACTTTATTTACACCATGTGGGCATGCCACAACTACAACCTAGTTTTGAGAGACACGGCCAAGATTTGTCTGTATGCAAATATTTTCTTTGGAACTGTCCGTCATATTTACAATCTTTTTTTGCATCATCTACTAGAAGATAGAAAGTAGATTAGAAAACATACGACAGAACTGTCTATAAAATTCTCTCTAAAATACAATAGAACTGTTGAATGAAAGTGTGACAGTTGTATGGTACCAAACTGAAACTACTAAACTTTGCAATGCATTATAAGAGCTGCAGAGAACACTATGATACTCAAGTAAAAAATGATGCTGAATCGTTAGACAGTCAAATAATAAATTACAAATTTCTAGTCTCACTAGTTTTCTGACACTTCTAGCACTCTTTCATGTAAATAATGCAAGTAACGAACTTCAAAATGATGTCATGGATGATGCTATAGAGTCTGCCAGAAAGGATATTTTTTGAATAAACACCAAGCTATAAATTTAATAAGAGGGACCCCAAATTATTCTATTCCCAACTCGAATTTTTCTGGCTAATTGCATCATACCGCTGCCACTGATTTCATTTGTGGTGCACTTTAACATGATTTTTTTCTTTTACAATTTCACGAAAATTACATATCAATTAAAAAAAAAAAAACAAGAAAGGCAGAAATCTGCAAATCTGCAGAAAAAAGGGCATTCCTGTAATGTTCAGAAAGAAGAAACTATCGAGGCTTTATAGAAATGTCTCAGAGATGCCGCGGACGCGCTATAGCGCGTAAATTACGCGAAAAATCGGGGTCAGGACGCAAAAAAATAGCTCTTACGCGTCCCGTGGGACGCGTAATTTCGTCAAAAAATCGCGGAAAAAGGTCGATTTTCGTCAAAGAATCGCGAAAAAGCATAAATCTCATCAAAATACCGCGCAAAAACAGCGATTTTCGTAAAAAGGCCGCGAAAAAAATACCGTATTTCGTCAAAAAATCGCGAAAAAAAAGCGAATTTCGTCAAAAAATCGCGGAAATAAGCGCAAATTTCATCAAAGTATCGCGGAAATAAGCATAAATTTCATCAAAATATTGCGAAGAAACGCGATTTTCGTAAAAGGGCCGCGACAAATTAGCGTATTTCGTTAAAAAATTGCGAAAAAATAGCGAATTTCGTCAAAAAATCGCAGAAAAAAGTCGAATTTTGTCAAATGATCGCGAAAAAAAGCACAAATCTGATCAAAATATCGCGCAGAAACAGCAATTTTCGTAAAAGGGTCGCGAAAAAATAGCGTATTTCGTCAAAGGATCGCGAAAAAAAAGCGAATTTCGTCAAAAAATCGCGAAAATAAGCGCGAATTTCATCAAAATATTGCGAAGTAAGCCCGAATTTCATCAAAATATTGCGAAAAAACGCGATTTTCGTAAAAGGGCCACGACAAATTAGTGTATTTCGTTAAAAGATCGCGAAAAAATAGCGAATTTCGTCAAAAAATCGACGAAAAAAGCCGAATTTTGTCAAAAGATCGCGAAGAAACCCGCAAAATTCATTAAAATATCGCGGAAAAAAGCCGATTTTCGTCAAAGGATCGCGAAGAAATAGCGTATTTCGTCAAAGGATCCCCCAAAAATAGCGAATGTCGTCAAAAAATAGCGTAAAAAAGCCGATTTTCGTCAAAGGATCGAAAAAAAAGCTTGTCCCTTTTTAAAAGAAATATTATACTTGTTAGTGGAACTTTGTATCTTCTACTCTCAAATAAACATTATTTTACAATTAAAATTGTATCTTACATTTTTAATTTTAAAAAAGTAAAGAAAATTTCTCTTAATATTTTTTAAAAGTATCTTATTTGAGTGCAAATAATACTGGTTTTAATTCATTATTTAATTATTATTAAAACAATAATTAATGCATTTCATTTATCTTTTCCAAATAAACAAGTTTCATTTATTCCTTTAAAATATAAATTATTATTGATGGGGACCCGCTTTTGTAAAAAAGGGACCCAGGTTTTTTCAAGTACAGCGGCATCACTGGTCATCATACAACTCCAGAATCGAAATATGCATTGCTTTCTGAGAAGACATCTTAAATTATAATGAATGTTAAAAATGATTCAATCCACATAACATTTGTTAGTTTCCCATTTGAGAGATATTTACTAATTACAGAAAATCCACTTAACTGGCAGATGTACATATACAGAAATTATGAAAATTTTCCATCAAACTAAATTAGTAAATATATAATTAATTTAGACAATACAGTATTAACTTAATTCTAACACGGAAAACTGAAAATTTAATCCTTACTCTTAACTAGCGCTGGGTGATGTCTAGAATTAAATATGATGATAAATCGGCATCTTTATATCATGATATTCCGATATATCGATTTAGGAAAGTACCCCCAGGGGAGCAAAGTGGTGGGCAGAGCAGCGGAAGTACATAAAATTATTAAGCGATCACAGGCCTTTTGAACGATATGTCACACGACGGGTGTCGGCAAAATGTAGGTAAGTGCCCACCAGGAGAGCAAAATGGTGGGCAGAGCACTGGAAGTCCATAAAATGATTAAGCAGTCACAGGCCTTTGCAACGATGTATCACATGAAGGGTGACGGCAAAATTCAGAAAAAGGCCCTCCCGTGGAGGTGGGGCAAGTGGGAAGTTGGACACCAAAGGTGCATAACATGAATAAGCAGTCACAGGCCTTTCCAACGATATGTCACATGACGGATGTCGGCAAAATTTAGAAAAGTGCCCCCCCCCCCCTAGGTGTGGAAGTGGGGGGAGGGTCATCGGTAGTGCATAACATGAATAAGTGGTTACAGTCTTTTCCCACAATATGTCACATGAGGGGTCTCGGCCAAAGTTAGAAAAGTGGTCCTGGAACCCGGCTATATAATTATTTCATTTGTCTAATTAAATCCACTGTTGCAAATAAAATGTTATATTTCATTTCTTTATCTCCCTGATTCGCACATTGTTCAAAAACAAAGAGAAAATATTCATCAACACCGCCGAAACTAAATACCATAATGAAATGAAAGTCATGGTGTCTGCAGCATACAACGCATACACTCAGAGATTCAGCTTACACCGTCAATAGCATAAAAAAAAAAAATCTGCTGTCAGCGATCGCATCGAAAATTGCATGCATGATATTTATCACACACCGAAATGAAAACACATACCATTAATATGAGAGGATCCGAGGAGTTGGTATTTAATATCACGGTTTGGGCTGGGAGAAGTCGCACCGTTAATATCAAGAATACCGAAACCAATATTTTTAATACCACGGTTTACACTTGAGACAAGTCACTCCGTTAGTATCATGTTAATCGGAACCGACAATTCAGTATTTAATGCCATGCTTTAGACTGAGGGAATCTATAGAACTCGAAGCCAAAGAAGCACTGCTTAATGTTGTGGTTTAATGAAGAACCATGATAATCGCGGTTTACATCACGATTATGATATTCATGATATACCGTTTTGTAGGATCTTTTAATATCGTTATCACGATGTGCATTTTATATCGATTTTATCAATAGATCGCACAGTCCTACTCTTAACAGATAACAAAGATCTCTTTAAATTTGTTTTCCTGTTTTTTACCTTACTGTTAAGCAAAAACTGTTCAGGATTTTGTATCTTTTTTCATTATTATTTTGGCAGTGAATTAAGCTTGCTAAATATGACTGAATCCTTAAGCACAATATTAAAAATATTAAGACAAAACAGAAAAGTCAATAACTAAGTTTGGATAAAAACATATTTCATCATAATTTTTTGAGCAAAATAACATTCACAAAACTTACTGAATAATGATATCATTGTTGTGCTTTGATAAACAATATAATAGAAAAACTATGAACCACTCATCATCAATATTATCATCAAAGCATGTTTTTCCTTCCAAATGTGGAGGTGAATCTATAATAAAAACATTTAATTACTAATCATATTTCATGAAAAAAAATTTATGTTTTAATTAAAAAGTAAAACTATGTATTTAAAAATCAAAAATGTACTTTCCCTAGGTGATATTTCAGCACAATTATCTGGCATATTATCCAAAATATAAAAGTATTAAGGAATTGGAATTCATTTAAGCTTTGGAAAATGTGGTGCATACTAAAAACTGGTACACATGTAATCCAAAACAAACAATGTGTAGAGGTTATTTCAAGGATTCAGTATAAAACTGAATAACATTAATTACTATCTAATAAGCATTTAAGTCATATGCAAAACCACACATATACTTCTAAGGTAAAATTACGTAACATAAAATTTTGTGCTACAAATTATCGGTAAACTATTAAATATACAAATATGGGCAATTTCCTATTAGCCAGGTACAAATGTTGCCAACAGCAGTTATTTTCATTTGGGCAACAAGTGTACCTCACCATCCTTGTTTGAAATGCCTTCATCAGTGCACAAAATACAAACATATTCGAAAACATAAAACAAAAATGACTTTTACATATTTCACTTAACACCCTCACTAGGGTGGTTCAAAAAAACTTTTTTTGAGCTAGAGTCCAGGCCACCCCCTAATTTTTTTAGACTCATCAATAGTATAATACAGGTACATTTTTAGCTTCTTACCCAAATTCTAAGAGGGTGCTCAATGACCCCACAATTTAACATTAGCAGAAGCATAGGAAATGCAGCAATATTTTATACTTCAGAAATATTTAATTTTTTCCAGATGTTTTTAGAAGAATTTTAGTTTGTTATACAGTGCAGGACCCATTATCCGGAATTCCAAAATCCGGAAGGACCCGAAATCCGGAAAAACAAATTTGAAAATTTTCTAAATTTGTAAATTTTTACTAAAATTTTGGAATTTCTAAAAATTTTCGAACTTCCCAGTTTTCTAATTTTTTTTTCAGTCCATTGTGTTTCAGTGTGTAACCACTAAAATATGTTACTTCAGCAGCGGGGGAACACGGAGACCCCCCCCCCCCCCAAAAAAAAAAAAAATTAGGAAAAAAAAATTCTCTCAAATTTTAGTATAAAATTAATTTACATTACGATTCGTTAAAAAAAAACGTCAGTTATTCGCGGTAAAAATCACTAATTTTGCCAAAGGATTTCGGAAAAAACGCTAATTTCGTCAAAAGATCGCAGAAAAAACGCTAATTTCGACAAAAGATCGTGAAAAAAATGCTAATTTCGTCGAAGAATCGTGAAAAAAAAAGCCAATTTTGTCAATGAATTCCAGAAAATAAAACACTAATTTTGTCAAATAATCGCGAAAAACGCCACTTTTGTCAAAGAATCGCGAAAAAAATGCGAATTTTTTTCAAAAATCGTGAAAAAACGCAAATTTCATCAAAGGATCGTGAAAAACGCAAATTTCTTCAAAGGATTGCGAAAAAACGCAAATTTTGTCAAAGGATCATGAAAAATAAACGCTAATTTCGACAAAGAATTGCAGAAAGAAACGGTAATTTCGTCAAAGAATCGCGAAAAAATGCGATTTTATTGCAAAGAATTGCGAAAAAAATACGAATTTCGTCAAAGGATCGAAAAAAAACGCAAAATTCTTCAAAAGATTGCAAAAAGGCGCAAATGTTTTCAAAGAATCCCGGAAAAAACGCGAATTTCGTCAAATGATAGCGAAAAAAACGTTAATTTCGTCAAAGGATCTGAGAAATAAACGCTAATTTCGTCAAAGGATCGCGGAAAAAACACGAAATCCGGAAGGACCCGAAATCCGGAAAATTCCAAAATCCGGAAAGCCTTCGGTCCCGAGGATTCCGGATAATAGGTCCTGTACTGTATTATATATATTTGTATGTAAATATTTCTGACATATTTTATTATATGTAGCAACATTTCTGAAAATCATTTACATGATAAAGTTACAGACAATACTAAACCAAAACAAGAATTCTACCAACTCTTTTTACAACCAATTGAAAACAATTTGACAGTGAAACATTTAATTTTTCATGATAATTTTTATTTTAAATAATTATCTTATAGATTTTCAAATTCTGCATCCGGCAGCAAACATCTGTCTGAAGTTGTTTAGATTTAGCTCATGGCTATTCCTAAGTGAAAGGTGACAAATGAAAATAATATTTAAAATACATTTAATTATTTATTGGAAGAGTTTTTACTTTTAAATAAGTATCAAGAATTATATTTAGGTTACATTACTTATATTAAATATTAATCTACTGTTATGGAATGCTAACATTATTCATGTTACAGTTAATAAGACAAACGCTAAGCATAATAAGAAATAAAATAATCACAAAATTTGTGTATTAATCAACAACTTTAATTTCATGAAAAATAGCCGTTCTTTTCTGTTCAAAGAAATTTCAACGCTAAAAATTTGTAATCACTCCCGTTTCAACTTTCCTTAGTAATGAAATTTTTCTGATTGGTTTGAGATCAGTAGACCAATTGACTAGATTGAAACAACTAACTATGACAAATCCTTCAGCGTGTTCAGTTGAAAGGATCAAATTGGTACAATATGTTAGTCATTTGACAGTTTGTTCAAATGTCGTTTTACATCAAATCAATTCAAAATTTAAATCTAATGTCGTTTTAAAACTGAATGTACGGCCAAAAAGGGGGTATTTTTTTTAATTTTTTTTTTTTGTAGCTGATGCAGAGCTTTAAAGTATGCATAAAAAAACAAAATCGCCGAAGTGACTTTCAGAAAAGAAGTTTTTTGGAAAGGTTAATATTATTTTTTCAAATGGGTTGAACCGTTCGTAAGAAAAATGAATGCTAAATAGTCGTTTTTTTCTTTTTCATATTTCGATCCAAAACGTGGATGCAGATTATTAAAAACATTGCAAAATAAATAAATAAATACTGAAACGTCGTCCTAAAATGAATTTTTTGAAACGGTTTATATTCACATTTTTTAAAACAGATTGCACTGTCAAAGTGAAGAAAGCACCAGCTTTAAACGAGTATTTTTTTAATTTCTGGTATTTCGAATGATTAAATTTATGCAAGAGGGGGGGGGGGGGCAAAAAACGACGTTTCTAAAGAATTTTTTAAAGGGTTACGAGTAATATTAATATTTTTTAAATGGATTGAACCATTAGAATGATAAGAGTGTGATAATACCGCATATGTGTTTACGTCTCTATTCATCTAGTCAAGATACAGAAAACGTATGATTAATCCGTTCTTTTCAGCTTTGAAAACTGCAGAATGGGATTTACGATACCACGCTGTGACTTTTCGCATCATTTTGTGATGTTTATTATGGTTTTTAATTAATATATCCGCTAATTAACACAAAATAAAAAATCTAAGCCTCAGGTGCATCAGGACTATTTTGGACTATTCTCACATACTTTTTCAGACCTCTACATGTGGTAGATATTACTAGCCATCCCGGGCACACAAAGTTTTCTTTTATTAATATAGATTAATTCTGAAAGTATTGAACTAAGTGACGTCTATAAAGTACAACCCATATCATTGCTCCATGCTTTATTTTTCTTCAACTTATTTTTGTTAAGTTATCAATTGCTTATACCTTATTTTAACACCAGTTAATAATTTCTACTTATTATATCAGTTGTGAATGTAGTCGGAAATACTTTTGTATACTACATTTTGCAAAACATGCTCAATAAAGTAAAAAATGTAATAAGCTTTGAGAATTCAAAAATTCATGTAACCATGGTGAAATGCTTGATTTTTTCTGTATTAAAATTTTAATGAAATATTTTTTTCTATTTGCAGACACCTGCCAACCTTTGAAAATAAGAAATCGTAGCACACAAAATTAAAATTAATCTGGAGGTTGATTGGTTGTTTTTTCGTGTTTCGCAGCCATCTTTTGATATTCGTAAAAGGAATAAGGTTTCAGTCTTTCAACTCAATACAGTAATTTTTTTCCACCGAAAATTTTTATACGATTTTTAGCATTTCTTCTCGTTTCACAGCGCTTTTTGACATTTGTAAAAGGAGCCTGGTTCCAATTTCTTATCCCAGTGCAGTTAAATTTGATGAAATTTGCGATTTTTTTCCCGCAATCGTTTCAAGATATTCACAATTTTTTCCCAATTGGGGAAATTCCATTATTCTACAAGAAAAAAAAAATTCGCGAACTTTCAAAATTTACTTGCAGAAGAATCATAGGTCTGTGGAAGAATTTACAGGGGGAAATATTGCACAACGTTTTTCATTATGCAGGACTTTCCTTTTCCATGCGCAAATCGTGCGATTTTGCACACTATTTCAAACCTTGCCCCTCAAAGAACACCCCCCCCCCTCCCCGAGATTCTTAAAATGGCACCCCTGTTTGTAAGGAAGGGAATTCCTGTACTATATATATTTACAGAAACACGATTCACTCGTGGTTAATATACATAAAGAGAGTTTTATGTTAAAAAGTTTGTTTTGTAGCCCAGATTTCTTTTTTCCCATGAGCATTTTTTAATGTCCGAATTTTCGGGCTAAAGGCCAATTTTTTAATCTTTCGGAAATGAATTCTTTGAAATTTTGGAAATTTCGGAACAGAATCACTCTTGAAAAATATGCTGCGTGGGATAAAAATTGCAACTAGAAACAAAAAAATGCATTTTTTTTCAAAAAAATCGTAGTTTAAGACCGATTTTCATAGCATCGTAGTTTATAGGTCAATATCGTAACAACTACGATTTTTTCGTAGCAGTTGGCAGGTCTGTATTTGGTTTCGTATGCAATCTACGTTTTGCATTACATACAGTAAAAACTGCTCACTGGATGAGAAAAAAATTATATTTCAGATAGGTTTTCGTCTCTTAATTTGTTTTGTATTCTTTTCCCTGGATCACAATTTTTTTTTCATTTAAGAATTTTGCTGTAAAGTATTCCGTTATAGACAGGTTACGTTGAAAACGATTCCTTCATAAACAGTTCCAATTTCACAGGATTTACTGTATTTTGTTTGCACAAGAGATATGGATTGTTAAAATATGTTAGCCCCACAAAAATATTTCAGAGTCCCCCATGACATTTCTAGTTGGTTACGGCCCAGTCTCCCCTACCTTTTTCACGGCAGTCTTTAAACTTTAAATACTCTTTATTTATCGTTAAGCCTTGCCGTTCTCCGTATGTAAAACTGTATCTAAACTAAGAACGAGTAATGACATATCTATATTACGATCGCTTTACCACTAGATGTCAGCATAGGACGTTTGGAATCGAATTGAATCGATTTCATCCGTAATAATTTAATATTTTTCAAAATTTTTATTTTACATAATTATTTTAATAATTACTTTTAAACTAATAAATTATTTTAATATTTTATTTATTTTAACGTTTCACTTTATTGTACGTATTCATTATAATTTCCCTTGCCTAACTACCAATCAAATTAATGTTTCAAAATTGTAAACAAATCAATGACCAGAAATCTGCAAAATTCTAAAATCTGTACAACCTCTGGTCCCAAGCAGTGCGGATTTGAGGGAGTATACCGTACTTTTTTCTCCAGCACTTTTTCTATTTTTTCCAAAGCGTACAAACTATGCAAATTGCTGAACGATGCCAGAATATTTTGTTGCTTTATTTATTTTATTTGTCTTCTCAAAATAAACATTTTGAAATAACTTCCTTTCTTCTCTGCGTTCAATTTTCAAGTATGATTGTGAAACACTCAAATGATAGAACATAATTATTCTTGTTCTTTAATCATAACCAGAAATTGACACCCTTAAGGAATTTCTTTAAAAATCGTTTTTTAATTAATAGTTATAATCATTATATTCCAATTTCTGCGATATAATATTAATCTATCAATAATATTTAAGAATTCTCATAGACTCATTTCCCAGAAATACATCAAAACACCTAAAATACCAGTAGGGGAGAGTGTTGTACCTTGGGACGCTTGTACCTTGGGACATTGACAATTTCTAATAAACTATTGGCAATAGTTATCTTTTGTGTATTTCTAATAGTGACCTATAACCAACAGATTTCATCATAATAACAGACAACATCAGAAGCATCGAATTTTAACAGCTAGGTGAAAAAAATAAATTTCATTAGTCCAAAGTAAATATTTTCCTCCATTCTAACTTCATTTTTTTCCTATGTATTTCTACAACAAGTCAACTGCAATTTATTTTTTTATAAAAGAGAAGATTTCTAAATGTTTTGGGTATGAGAAAATAATGATAGTTCTTCTAGATTTACTGCCATTTTGATTTTATTTAAACCGTTTGGTGATTGTACCTCGGGACAGTAAAATATGTTGTACCTTGGGACATGTCCAATGGTACAAGAAATATGTGGTTCATAATAATTTGGACAAATAAAAGTATTTTTATTACTTATTTTACAGAAAATTTCACAAATCATGTGAAATGCAATAAATGAAACAACTCAACTTTATTTTGGATCTTGAACTTGAGTTTCATTCTCTATTTCCTTGAAAAAAAAAAAAAGTTTTGTTTGTTGGCATAAAATTAGTTATTGTTATTGTACAAAATATTGTATTAGTTATTGTACAAAATTATTGATGATTTATATGCCTATTCCCTGAATTATGCAGCATGTCCCAAGGTACAACAGGATGTTGTACCTTGGGACAGTTTGCCTTCTCTACTTTAAATGAATGGCATTTTTTTATTTTCAAACTGTCTGAATTTCTAAAATTATATTATAGAGAAATATGTTGGTGTATTGAAATGTTGCCTTTAAATTTTAAATCTGATTATAATCATCGAAGTAAAAAATTAAAATGTGAAAATTGTCCCAAGGTACAACACTCTCCCCTAATGGACACCCCCTTCATTCCAGTAATGGACAGCCTCATAAAAAGTAATAAATAATTATTCTTATGACTGTATTTAGAACTAGAATTTAATGAAACAAAATAGTTATTTTCAAATAAATTTAACAATTAGGATACTAGTAATTAATAAAAATTTGTATAATCATTCACTGTTTGCATCAATTATTGTAATTATCTGAAGATCGATATTTCAGTTAATTTAGATGGATAGTTTAAAATACTAAATATCGAGCAATTACAGCTATCAAATTATTGAGACAGCAAGAGATTTAAAAGGTAATAATTAAAAAAAAAAGTTTTGGAGTATTAGTGTATAGATTCGTCTCATTATTTTTAACAATTAAACTTCCAGAGACTACTTGATATATTACTTTACTTGTAATAATTAATATTACAAATATGAAAGAAATGATACTGTGAGTTGGATATTTTAAAAACTAAATAAAATAATTCAAAATAAAACTGTAGAACTGATGTTTGAGGCTACTGATCTGATTAGTAGTTTCATGATTACTATAACTTTCATTAATATTGCAATACTTTTTTTTTTTTTTTTTTTTATCAGAGATGAATAAGAAAACATTTAAGACAGAAAATAGATTTTTAACAACTTCTGTAACTTAATTGTTTTTATTGAAATGGGGAGAGATAAAGCCCTATGAGCCCCTCTTTAACTGTGCCCTTAACACTAGAACGCCGGAAATCTTGCTACCCCCTGAAACGCCGGCCAGGTGTCAATTTGACACTGTTTGATATTAAGTGAAACAGTCGAAGAAAATGTTCATTTTAATATTATTTTTTACAAATATATATCGTATACACAAATATTATTAATATCTATAAAATAGTACTAATAATTTTAAAAGATTTTAGGAAAATATACATGGTACACATAAATGATATATCCGTAAAATAAGAATAATTTTGCAAGATGATATGAAAATATGTATGGTACACACAAATAATATTATATCTGTAAAAAAAAGATAATTCTGCAAGATGATTTGAAAATATATATGGGTCATTCCATGTCAAATCACCCAGAATTTTCTAAAAATGACACCCACCACTTTCAATTTCGATAAAATTTGGTGAATTTGTAGACTTTTTAATGCTGATTCCAAAAATATCAATCATATTGAAATTGATCAAACAGTTTATGTGTTATGAGCTTTTAAATATCTTCCAAGATGGCCGATTTGCCGCCATTTTGAATAGCACACATGACAACATAAAAGTCTATAACTCCTTTCAGGTTTAAGCTAGAACTTTCAAATTTTTTTTGTTTTGTTCAGAATAAAGTAAACTTTCATTTAAACATTTTTGTACAGTTGATTCCATTAAAATGCTGTCAGAAAATGACTTTTTGTCATTTTTTTTAATTAAAAAAAGGTACAACTTCAATGGCTGATTTCCCCCATTGTTCTCCCTTCAATTTTCATCTAATTGCATAAATAGGCAGCTCAAAGTGTGCTATGATGCCTGATAAAAAAATTTTAATGGGCAGTTCACAGGTATTTTGTTTAAAGAAGAATTTCAATTTTACTAACCTTCCAAAAGTAATGGAAAACACAAGATAATGTTGATATTTCTTTTATTGCCAGAAATATCGTATATTTTAAATCTAAAAGTTTGATAAGGTTTTATCTTACTTAAAGATATATATACATATTTAATGTGGCTGAAAAGAAGGGGAATCCCACAGGAATAAATATAAATACTAGTAATGAATTCCTGTAATACATGGAAGTATTTTCATGACAAATTGAAATCTATTGCAAAGTTTCTGTAAATTATAAGTAAAAAAGAAATGATAGAAAAAATTCTAAAAATAGTCACATTGTATAGCAAAATCATACTTGTATATTATACAAAATATGATAAAATTATAACTCTTAAATAAAAAATACAGTAAGTAAACATTATCGTACGTTAAAATTATACAAAATAACATTTAGCACATACACAGTAAAAATGCTATTAAAAATATATCTACATCAATAACAATTTAAAGTAAAGATAATTAATTAAAAAAAAAATAATTCTGATTTAATATTGATGAAGAATTACAAAATTGTTTTATTTAAAATTTGTTTGTTCCCTTTATCTTTCAATCTTATTTCTTTCTCATTTCATATTTTGCCCACTTGGTGCTTATTAAAGCACTGGATGCACCACTAAGTTTATCTGTTCTACCAGTTGTAGTATTGATGTCACATGCACAAAAAGATGTGATTGAAAGGCACAACACAACTGTCATTTTCTGGTCAATAGTACGAAGGTGATGGGCCATTGTGGATGCATAAATTTAACAGTTACATCCCCTTCTTTTTTGTGGACTGCTGAAACTAAGTCTATATACCAATTCGATTCATATATACATGCTACACAACTGTTAAGAGATGGAAAATCAGAAGTCTCTTTAATATTTCTATCAAATGATGAAAAAACAGAAAATTTTTCCTCAGTACTTATTCTTTTTCCACTTATTAATAAATTTCCTGTAGATTCAAAATAATGCATACTATGTGTTCCAGGAATTGTTGTAGCAAGTTGCAACCACTGAGACATGTGCAGTTTTAACATGTCACTGTGATGATAAAAAATATTATACCGTCAATGTTTTGTCTGCAATATTCATACATCATAGTCACATTTGTAATTTGACTATGCAGCGGCCTTTGCAGACTTGCTTTTATCACAAGTCTTTTAACAGTCCCCCCCACCCCATCGCAAATAGGTTTTCTATGACTTGCAGCAAAAAAGTTCCATTTTGCTTTTCCACCAAAATCATGTTCATGGTAACATAGAGGTTCAAAAATGCTTTGCAATTTTTATATTGGGCAGCACAGCCATCAGTGGTGATGGTGGGTGCCATGCTCTGGGTGATTTGACATGGAATGACCCATATGGTAAACATAAATAATATTATATCTGTGAAATAAGAATATTTTTGTAAGATGTAAATATAAATAAAAGAAATAACTGTGAAAAAGCACCGAAAACTGGCGATTTGAAGCAATTAAAATAATAAAACTTTGTAAAAAATCACCATAAAATAAAACAATACACAGGAATGCGTCCTGTGTATTGTTTTATTTTATGGTGATTTTTTACAAAGTTTTATTATTTTAATTTAAAAGAGATAACTACTTACATTAATTATTAGGATGAAACTTGGTGCAATAAAATAGAAACTTAAAAATATCAACGTAAAATGCACCAATAATTTTAAATTTTAAGCATACCGGTTTCGCTAGCTCATAGCATACCGTCGTCAGTGCTAAGGATGGCAGAAATTTGCTCACATAATTAGGAGAGATGGGGAATTTCATTTACGCACTTTATTTACAGTCAATACATTTATAGCTGACATATTTTGTGCATTTGCCACATGTCATTCTTTTACAAGAAGAACATATTTTATTTGTCACATTTCCATAACATTTTTTAACCTCACATTTCTTACGCTTAGAAGGATTTTCAGTCCGCAGTTCATCTTCATTGCCCCTTGTTTTCTTAGTGGATTTTTCAATATATTCTGCACGCAATTCTTCAGCTAATGTTTGGATAAATGTACACCTTGATAATTTTTTCCCGTCACACCTTTGAAAATAATCCAAGCATTTATGGAAGTCTAAAATATTGTAGCAGGGGTCTGTCCAGACTTTTCTCACAGGGTCCTGTTTTTGCAAAATTGTGAAGTTTTTCTTATTTTTGTGAAAATTCTAGTCATAATTTTGTGAATTTTAAATTATCGATGTCTTCATGTTCTATCCTTTATATATAAAAAGCTAAGTAATATGCTCTTTGGTGAGTTCAGCTGCTTACTTACAGGCCAGATTTTATTTTTAAATGACTAAATTTGTGAAAAGTTCAATTTGAAGGTGAAAAAATTCTGCGAAAGGTCTATTTAAGAGACAAATAATTTTGTGAAGGGTCCTTTAAAGGACCTAAAATTTTCTTAAACATATCCCTGTGTAGAATGTGTGAATTGGCCATCTTCTCGAACCTGCTTTGACTGAATATTGCCTTGACATTTGGTTAACAATATCTAAGCCACATTTTGTTTCATTATAAAAACTGGTGGTTTCAGGTATTTTCTTTGAATTGTTAGCAATTGCGATGTTTGAATGCATAGAACTTAGGACTATCAATATTTTTTTCTTTTTACACTGGTAAACTGTAAATGTTGAACCCGATTCTTGATTTTTCAATATTTTTGTTGAATATAATGCTTCTTTTCCGGATTTTATACAATCGGGAATTTCTCGTCTGGCCTTATTCATCGTACCAACTAAACTCGTCTGCCTTTCCTTTAGTTTCTTAGCCAACTCAAGAGAAGTAAAAAAATTGTCAACTGTGACATTTCTAAATGGTTCTATTAGTTTTAAAACCACATACTCAGAAAGTCTCTGGCTTTGATCTCGTTCTTTATTTTTTCCTAGGTAGGGAAATGCATTCACAATATACTTACTTTCTAAATCTGCAGCTATCCAAAATTTTTGTCGGTATTTATCAGGTTTGGATGCTATAAACTGAGTAAATGGACAGCAGGTCTTACTAGGAAATAACTGTTCATCAATTGTTATGTTCTGGCCTGGCTTGTAACAGCTTATGCAGTTTTCAATAAAACGATTCTATACTTCCGAAATCATTGCGAATTTATCCTGTTTTTTTCGATTACGGCACGTTGATTTAATATCAAATCTCAAAAATCTTGATATTTCACAAAATTTGTCTCTGGACGTGGTTTCTTTACAAAAATTTATACCCCATGCAGTAGACCATAATGAATGAAGTTCCAGATTACTAGCTCCTGAAATCCCTCGTGCATACAAAATCGAAATATAAGCAAACAGTTCCTGTTTTGAAAGAGACCAAACATCGTTTTCTAATACTCGACGAGCTTCTGTGTTTGTGCATTTTATTACATGTTCTAAAAATGTTCTGTCTATAAAAAGCAACCAACAACTCAAAACACTGTCATCATTCACATTTCTTTTTGCATAATTAGTTGGACCACTATTTTCTCGCAAAATATTTTGGTTTGCTAATCTACCGGTTGCACTTCCAGACCCACATTCTTTCCACTGTGAGCCTTCGTGAACCACAAATTTATTCTGAATTTGAGAATTCTCAATTTCAATATCCTCATCGCTTTCCGATTCAGATGATACAACAGGAATAAAATTTTCATTATCAGATTCATCATGCATGTCGGATAATTCTCCGCCGTCTGATTCATTATCTGACAATTTTCTTAGAAGCGCGATTATTTCTTCCGTAGTAAGCCCTCTCTTATGAGACATTTTTAGTTTTATTCATAGAAAGTAACAAGAACAAAAGAAAACCTCAAAAAAAATCTACTAGTCATAACTCATAATCAACCGCGCATACAGTATCTTTATGAGAAATGAAATCGCAGCGGCAGGTGTTGATGCAGCTGAAACAGATCACGTGATGACCAGGTGTCAAAAGCCATTCCAAAACTCCCCTTCTCTACACCAGGGTTCGTACACATTTCTTTAAATAAAAATCAAGTACTTTTAAGGACTTTCAAGGACCAAAACCAAAAAAATTTAAGGACCTTCAAATTAAATAAACTAATAAATTATAACATGCATTTTTTAATAAAGGGTTTCTTTCCTTTTTGTAAAAGTTTTAAATATTCAAATGGACGAGAAGAGGGGGGGGGGGATTTCACCATGTGGCACTGGAAATTTAGAAAATTTTAAAATAACATACAGCAGAAGAAAAAACTAGTCAGATGTGCCAATCCCAAAACTTTCTTCTATCTCATACATGTTAATACTACAAAATTCATTATCGGAGTGCCAAAATTAAATGGTCTATGCCCCTCATGAGGATTCTAAAGATATGAAATTCCGTGCATTAGTTCTTGAGGTACGACTATTGTTAAAATCATGCAAATCCTGCAAAATATAGCATAGCAGAACCACCTATAGGATGATTTACACCAAAATCTAATCAGCAACAACTTATTTAAACATCTAACTCAATCTGAAGTTTGATGAAAATCTGTGCATTAGTTCTTGCGATATAGCTATTGCAAAAAATCGTGAAAAATGCAGCATAGCAGCACCATCTGTTGGGAGATTAACACACAACCATAATCAGTACATATAATTATCAAGGTATACCTGAATCTGAAGTTTGATGAAAATTCGTGCTTTAGTTCTTGAGATATAGCTATGGCGTAAATCATGAAATATGCAGCATAGCAGCACCACCTGTTGGGCGATTTACATCGAAAACTAATCAACACTAATTTATATCGAGGATTAACTGAATATAAATTTTTATTAAATTTTGTGCATTAGTTCTTGAGATACGCCACCCACAAAATTTGTGTCACAGACAGACAGAGTCACAGACTCATTTTGTAAAAACATATTTTTCAGGATATCTGACCCCTAAAACGTGTAAATTGGTCGAAAATTTTCCCGAATCCAATACTTTCTTATTGTAAAGATAAACAAAGAGGAGAAACATAATTTTTTCTTATTATTGAGGGGGGGGGGGGGTAGTTTAACAGACTTATAATTAACTTACAGTTTAAAAGATTTTAAATTTTGTATGCTTGGTAAGGAAGGGGGAGGGCAGGGAAACGTCAATTTCGGTGGAGGGGGGAGTAAAACTGTATGATCGATTATTTATTGTTACAATAAATTAACTAATGGAGCAGAAAAAGTTTTAAAAAATTAATGATTTTTAAGATTTTAAACTTTATAAGTTGAGGGGGCAAAGGGACGCATATTTTTTAAATTTTTTTAGGGAGGGAGGGAGTTTATTAGATGACTTATTTATTTACCTTACTAAAAACTTACAAGAAAAAAAAACTAAGAGGAGTATTAAAGACTTTAAATTCCATGTGTTCTTTAAGTGTGTGTGTGGGGGGGGGGAGGGGGAGTGCAAAAGAAAAATTCCAATTTCGGGTGGGAAGAGAAATCTTGATTGATTATTTATTGTGGCAATAAAATGACAAAGCAAAAAAATTTTTAATTAAACAGTTTCGAAGAGTTTTTAAACTTTGAGTACTGTGGGGGAGCAAAGAAAAACGGAGGAAGAAAAATTTTGAGGGTGAAATTCAGATGAAATTTTAATGAAATGTGATGAAATGAATTGTTACAGAAATTTAGGACAGATTAATAGGGTACAGGGATGAAAGTGCACTAAAGCCATTTTGTAGCAGTTTTGTAGCAGCAAAAATCGAATTTTGGAGCAGAAAAATCTATTTTTGTAGCAGCAAAAATCTGCTTTTGTAGCAGTAAAATCCATTTTTGTAGTAGCAAAAATTAATTTTGTAACCATAAAAACTGTTTTTGGAGCAAATTGAAATTCTAATGCTAATAAAAAAGAAATTTGCGTATTTTCGCGATTTTTTGATGAAATTTGCGTATTTTTTGCGATCTTTTGGCGAAATTCGCGTATTTTTCGCGATCTTTTGACAAAATTCGCGTATTTTTCACGATTTTTTGACAAAATTCGCGTATTTTTCACGATTTTTTGACAAAATTCGCGTATTTTTCACGATCTTTTGACAAAATTCGCGTATTTTTCACGATCTTTTGACAAAATTCGCGTATTTTTCGCGATCTTTTGACAAAATTCGCATATTTTTTGCTAGCCTTTGTTGAAATCAGTGTGCTATTCGCTATTTTGACTAAATTAGCGTGTGTTTTTTTTTAATCTTTTGACAAAATTTGCGTTTTTTTGTGACCTTTTGATGAAATTTGTGGTTTTTTTCGAGATCTTTTAACGAAATTTGCGTTTTTTTGAAATTGTAATTGGTAACACTTTGACAAAATTAACGGGGTGTTTTTTCGCCTTGACAAAATTCGCATGTTTTTCGCAATCTTTTGACGAAATTTGCATATTTTTGGCAATCTTTTGACGAAACTTGGGTATTTTTGGCAATATTTTGACGAAATTTGGGTATTTTTGGCAATCTTTTGACGAAATTTGGGTATTTTTCGCGATCTTTTAACGAAATTCGCATTTTTTCACAATCTTTTGACTCCGTTTTGTTCGTTTTTTGACGAAGTCAGCTATCCTTTGACAAAATGAACATTTTTTTCGCAATATTTTGACGAAATTAGTGTTTTTTTCGACTTTTTGATGAAATTTGTGGGGGTTTTTCGCCATCTTTTAATAAAAATAGCGTTTTTACGATCTTTTGATCATGTTTTGTTCGTTTTTTCACGCAATTAGTGATCCTTTGGCAAAATTCGCAATCTTTTGACAAAATTTGCACGTTTTTCACGATCTTTTGACGAAATCGTGCGTTTTCTGCGATCTTTCGACAAAATTTGCGTGTTTTTCGCGATCTTTTGACGAAGTTTGCATGTTTTTGCGATCTTCTGACGAAATCGCGTTTATCGCGATCTTTTGATAAAGTTTATGGTTTTTATGCGACCCGTTGATGAAATTTGCAGGTTTTATTCGCCTTTTTTAAAAAAAATTATCGTTTTTACGATCTTTTGACCACGCTTTGTTCGTTTTTGACGAAATTAGCGGTCCTTTGACAAAATTCACGTTTTTTCGTGATCATTTGACAAACATCGCGTGTTTTTCGAGACCTTTTGACCGTGGTTTTTTGCTTTTTTTGACGCGATTAGCGGCCTAGAAAAAGGTTAAAAATGGATTTTTTTTTTGGTTCTTGGATCGACGAAATCGTGCTAAATTTCATCTTGGCACTAAGTACGTTTTGGTGCAAAATGGAAAAAAATAGCGGTTTCGTAGAAGCTTGGTGCAGTAAAGCGATTTTGGCTTTGTCTGGCGCAGGTCTTACATCCCTGAGAGTAGAAAAAGGTTTTTAAAAAATGAAGTTTTTAACTTTGATATTACGAAGGGGGAAGTGAAATTTCAGAAGAAGGGGAGGCAAGGCGGGATTAAGATTTTTTTAAAATCAGAAATTAAAAGAAATGCAGAAGAGTTTCACCTTTGATTAAGAATTAATATGAGAGTAAAATTAAGACTTTTAAGGACTTTTTTCAGATTTTGCATGAAAATAAGTACTTTTAAGCACCAAAAATTTCCTTTGAAAAATGTAAGCACTTTTAAGGACTTTCAAGGACCGTACGAACCCTGTACACAATGGAACGATCGCACAGAAGAAAGAAATTAAAAATTAATAGGGGAATTGAAATTTTTGCGGTGTCCAATTGACACCAGACTGGCGTTATAGGTAAATCTATCCGTAAAGCAAGTTTGAATAAAGCTAATTCCACAAAACTTTCTGTGTGACTTCTTTCTACATATTTAATAAAAGTCAAGAGAAATAAAAAGAATCCCTCAAAATTTAAAGATTTTATAAAAGAATTTACATGCTTTGGTGTCGAAATGACACCGTCCGGCGTTCTAGTGTTAAACAATACTTTTGACTTCCTGACTGGCTTGATTGGCAGATTATAAAATATACGCAAGGGAAAGTTACATTCATTTAAAAAAAATAATAAAAAAACAAATAAAATATTGAAATTTTATTTACCACATTAAAAGAACTTAAAAGCAGCTATTAAAAGTTTTGGTGCTATTACATTTTGGTAAATGTAATTTAAAAATTAAATTTGATTATTTAGGCTTTCAATTAAGTTAAAACATTTTATGCACTATAAACATTACTGAAATCGTATTTTTAGCAATGTCTACATAAGGTGTCCATTACTAGAAAATGACTATTTAAGCATCCCAGTAATGAACACCCCTCTTAAAACCTTAAAAATAAATGAAATTTAATAAATGGCTATTAGTATATAAAATTCAAAGTTTTCTACTACTACCAAAACAAAAAGCTGCACATTTTGCGAGAAAATAAAGAATATATGAATTTATTAAATGAAGCTAGCTCTTAGCATGTTCATTAAGATTTTCACTGAAAAACACTGGAACTTCAAAACATTATTTTCTGCTTCCTGATTGGTTTGATTAAGAGTGTCAACAATAATGCAAAATTATAAAATATGCAAAGGGGAGTATAATAAAAGCTAAATTAATAATAATACTTAATAATACAAGCTAAATTTTTATTGGTTATTTTTTTATAAACCAAAAACATTGAGGGGTATCCATTACTGGTACATGTACCCTGCATGATTTAAACTCGCAATAAAGTATTTTTTTTAACACTATAGTATTAAAGTAATATTATAATAACTCATTAGATTAAAAAAGGCAAACGCACAAATTCTCATCAAAAAGAAAACACTTAATTCGTTTCGGTACACTTGTACTCGTTGAATCGAAACTTCACTTAAACGCTTGGTTTTCCCCCCTGGCTTGACGGACTAAAAGAAATGGCCTTGCCAATAGCTCTTTCTCAAATAATCACAGCACACAACTCACAATAAAGTACTTGTGGGCTGTATCACTAATTTTATTCACAAACACAATAAAAAGAACAAGAGCCGAGATTTGCACTACTCCTCGGATCGGCGTCTCGAATCCAACTCACTAGTTTTTATGCAATTTTTTAGATGGCACTTCTAGCAGCAACAAATTTATTTATATTTTCAAACATTTTTTTTATGCATACATAAAGTTATTTTAACATCGACAAATTCTTTGATGAATGTATTTTAAGCTATCAATCAAGTTCGGCCGAATATCAAACTATTCGGTATGCCGAATAGCAAACTATTCGGCCTGCCGAATATTCGGCAAAACTGAATACTAAAAAAAAACTTTTTAAAACCTTATACAACTTCTACGTTTAACAGTCAAATTAAAGATATTCAAAATAATTAGAAACAGAATCATATTTAAATAAAAGAGAATGTTTTTACATTATTTATTTGCTGTTTGTTAAGTATTATTTAAGAAAATTAACCAATCACGAGGATTTTCATAGGAATTAATTATGTACAAATGTAAGTTCTTGAACATTGTCCAGTAAATAATCTGTTTCTTACTGAAATTTTAAGAGCAACGTTTACAATCTCTGAAAATGAATGCCCACTCCAGGCACTGATCTAGGATGCATTAAAAAACTTCCTTGCTTAATCAAAGGGAGTAAAACAGTTATTCTTGCTAAGTTGCCATCATATAAAATTTGAATAGATTGTATTATTTATTTACTTTTACTTTAATCTCTTCCTGACAAACAAATAATATATGATCCTGTACAATTTTTTCACAATTTCATTTTGATTTTAAAATTCTTGTTTCCGAATTTAAGAAAATTTTATGCATTTGTTTTAATTCTCAGAAGAAGCCATGAAATTTAAAATTTTATTAATTAAAGAAATTTTATAACTGTCCTCTTCTTAAATAAATTAAAGCAGATTTTTTTCAGCATAAAGTTTACTTGAAAATAGCTTTTATTTATTAAACAAAAGTTTCTGTTTTAAATATTATGTAAAATTGTTTTAAAATTTAACATTTTAATGCCTTTAAACTTTGAAATATAAAAGTATTTGACAAGCCGAATATTCGGTATTCGGCCGAATAGTTACTATTTGGCAGACCGAATATTCGGTATTCGGCCTAGCAGTTACTATTCGGCTAGCCGAATATTCGGTTCGCCTATAGGCCGAATATTCGGTATTCGGCCAAAACCACTATTCGGTGCATCCCTAATTTACATGTAATTTTTGACTTTTCAAAAATATTTTAATTTAAATTAAATGAAACATTTTCAAACTATTTTTTATGTATGCTTGTATAATAAGTAATAAAAATACTGTGCACAAGGTGCTTGGAAGTTTTATTTAATTATTTTTATTTGTGAATAAATCAACTTTATTAAAACACTTATTTTGTTTAAGGAATGTGTGAAAAATTACTTCTAAACAAAACTATTACTTTTTTAACAAAATTATTCTTTATTTGAGCAAAATGTTTCATACATTGCTATATTAAAGATGCGTAAGTGTTTTGCGATCATATTGTAATTATTTTTCAACCTAAAAAAGTTGTTAAAAAAATGCATTATATAGGGTAGATGTGTGAGTAATGGACACCCTTAAGGAATTTCTTTAAAAATTATTTTTTTATTAATAGTTTTAATTATTATATTCCAGTTTTTTCAACATTTTATTAACCTATCAACAATATTTAACCATTCTTATAGTCTCATTTCCCAATATCAATCGAAAAATTTAATTTTAAATAGAGATTGACCGAATAGTTGATTCGGTATACGGTGGTTCGGCATGTAAACCGGATATTCGGCTTCGGCCGAATACTTTTAAGTATTCGGCCGAATAATTGCAGATAAGTATTTTGTTAGATGTAGAAGAATTCTCTTTTACTTAGCAGTAGAATAGGCTAAACAATGAGTTTCAATATTACGTGCATGAGTTCAGAGTGCAGCTGCACTACAAAAAACAAGTCAGAGGCCATTTTTAATTTAAAAAAAAACTTTTTTCATCCTAAAATAGTCTATGTAGGTGTGAAATCAGAACAACTGTCTACAACAGAGAAAAAAAAAGTAACGAAGATGAGAATCTTTCCCTTATCATTTAATTTTATTTAATTTTACATTAGTTTTTTTTTTTAATTTAAATTTATTTAATGTGTATTTTCTTTAATGTACACATCAAATAAGTATATCAGAGTTCATATCTGTATATCTAAAGTGTATATTAAAGAAAATACACACATCAAATAAGTATACCCATATGCCTATACTATAGCTTTTATAACCACTATATCAAAATCGCTCAAATTTCTTTTCTTCATCACCACAATGTTAAAATATTAATCAAAATACAAATATTCTATCAATAATTCCACAGAAAATAGTTAAATGTACAAATTGATATGATACCTTCTGTATTTTGAAAACATACCTATTCAATATGTTTATAATTAGACTTAGACAATCAGTAAATCAGCTTAATGACAACATTGTTTCTCTGTATTTGAATGAACTTTTGTTTTTTTTTGACAATCCTTATCCTTAATAATACCCTGTATAGTTTAATACTTTCATAGGTTATTTTTGGGTATTGACTAGTGATAAAATAATAAAAAATAAGTGATTGGTTAATGAATTTGTGAGTGGAAAGAAGTCATTAAATTTTTTTGTGTAATTAGATTTAAGAATAAAAATGTAACTGAATAAAATTACTGAGAATTTAATTTCAATTGAAGCTTATTAAAAAAGCTAATATATGCAAAAATGCGTATTAAAAAGTTTCAAGTATTCAGTTGCCGAATACCGAATACACCGGTATACACTTCGACCGAAGCTTCAGTATTCGGCAAAATTGCTACTTCGGTCAATCCCTAATCTTCATCACCACAATGTTAAACCATTAAATCAAAATATAAATATGTATGAATAATTTGACACAAAATAGTTAAATGTATAAATTGATATACCTTTTGTATTTGGGAACATTCCTATTCAATAGGTTTATAATTAGACAATCAGTAAATCAGCTTAATGGCAACATTGTTTCTTTTTATTTGAATGAACTTTAATTTTTCTAACAATCCTCCCAGCAGCAGAATTTTTTTCTGCAGTCTGCAACAGAAGTAGAAACTTTAGAAACAGTCTGCAGAACTTAAGGACAAACGCCCTCTTTCCAATCCTTAATGCACTCAAACCCCCAAGTATTTATGATTAACATAAAAGGAAAAAAACTTTTTTAAATAATTACCTTTGTCCTTAAAATTTTTAACACCATTGTCTGAAAAATCTTTCTTATAATTTGTCAAAATTTCTGTGAAGTTAGAAAACAGAATAACAGTAAAAATAACATATGAACACCAATTTTCTAAAAATTTTGAAAAGATTTGCAATGTGATATCAAAAATTATATATAGATGTACAGGGATGAAAGTGCACTAAAGCCACTTTGGAGCAGCAAAAATTAAATTTTGTAGCAATAAAAGCTGTTTTTGGAGCAGATTGAAATTCTGAGAGATTCAAATTTGAGTAATTCATGCAAATACTATAAGTAATTTTAATACAATGTTTTACCTAGCAATCTTAGCTAGTTGTGCAATTCAAAATTTAACATGCTTTCACTCAAAACATGGCTAATATTTAACCTGCCACTCAGCTGTAAAAAAATGTGGTGAAAACAATGTTGCAGCGAAATTTTCCGCGATTCTTTAATGGAATTCACCTTTTTCCCCTCGATCCTTTGACGAAATGCACGTTTTTTCGCGATCTTTCGACGATGTTCGCGACCTTTGGACAATGTTCGCGTTTTTATCCCGATCTTTCGACGATGTCCGCGTTTATCATCGCGATCTTTCGACGATGTTCGCGTTTCTTCCGCGATCTTTCGACGATGTTCGCGTTTTTTTTGCGATTTTTCGACAATGTTCGTGTTTTTTCGCGATCTTTTGACGAAATTCGCGTTGTCTCCCGATCCTTTGACGGAATTCGTGTTTTTTCGCAATCCTTTGAAAACAATTTGCGTTTACTCCTCGATCTTTTGACGATATACGTGTTTTTTCGCAATCTTTTAGCGAAATCCGCGTTTTTCGCGATCTTTGCGCGAAATTAGCTTTTTTCCGCGATTTTTCGACGAAATTCAAGTTTCTTCCGCGATCCTTTGACGAAATTCCAAGTTCTTTCGCGATCTTTTGTCAAAATTCACGTTTTTTCCCCCGATCATCTGACGGAGCTCGCGTTTTCCCGGCATCTTTTGAGGAAAGTTGCTATTTTTTCGCAACCCTTTGACGAAATTCGCGTTTTTTTACATGAAAATTCGAAAAATTCGCCAATATCTACGATCTTTTGACGAAATTCTCATTTTTTTAGCGATCCCTCGATAAAATTTGCGTTTTTTCCGCGATCCTTTGGCAAACCCCTGTTTTTTCCGACAACGACTTTCCCTGACGAAAGTTGCTATTTTTCCGTAGCCCTTTGACGAAATTCGTGTTTTTTCCGCGATCATTTGACAAAAGTCGCATTTTTTCGCCATCCTTTGACGAAAGTTGCTATTTTTCCGCAGCCCTTTGACGAACTGACATTTCTTTCAAGATCATTATTTCGCATCATCACGACAAAATTTCGCTTTTTCTTCGCGATCTTTTGACGAAATTCGCGTTTTTTTTTTCGCGATCCTTTAACGAAATTGGCTATTTTAACTGCAAACGATTAACGAAATTGTTTTTTCGATGGACATTTGTCGAAATTCGTGATATTTACGTCCGAATTTTCAGACTAATGACCGATTTTTTTAAATTTTAAGAAATCACCCCAACGAGGATTGGCTCATTTAATAATGGGCGTTTCACGATCGTGTGTATAGAGTTGTTTCCGTGAATTATTTATATTTTAAAGGGAATCGGAGCTTCGTCAATCGCATGTAGCACGGGTCTTATTATTATTAGGGATGCACCGGATATTGATTTTGCCGGATATCCGAAGCTCCTTTGCCTGCCGGATTCGGATATCCGGCACTAGATATGTTTTTAATTATATGGTGAATTATTTCTTAATATAATGCCATCTCAGAACAATAAATTACAAACATGTTTCGCACATTATTAATACATTTTAAATGTATTAATACATTTTAAATAATACTTAAATTAATTAATACATTTTAAATGTATTAATACATTTTAAATGTATTGAAATGTAATTTACAAAAACTATATCTCTTTGAATATCAGGGCTTGAAATTCAAGTTTTCCCAGGAGGAGAGTTTCCTACCCAACATTTATAAATGCAGGGTACTTGAACTGTTGGAAAGGAAAAAAAAAATCTTTAAATCCCATTATTTTTTATGTGCCACTTAAAGAATTACATTTATACAGACATGACAAAATACCATTGAAATAATTTAAATTAACAACTCAAGATAATTATCCAAAATTTTTATTTTTATTAAAACAAAGGGACAGAGTCAAGCTTTATATATACCATGTGTATTTTTCAAGTTTCACCTAAGGTTATGAGCAATTAACAATTGGGTTGCTAAATGAATTTCTTAATTTAGATTTTATTCCATTTTGCATCCTTTAGCCTCTCTCACAAATTACTGTTTTGACAAACGGCACAGAGCAACATTTATAACTTT
Organism: Maratus speciosus; assembly: GCA_963932465.1. Lineage (NCBI taxonomy): Eukaryota > Metazoa > Arthropoda > Arachnida > Araneae > Salticidae > Maratus > Maratus speciosus. The sequence continues at coordinate 86,665,231 of OZ010786.1, read as the reverse complement.
AGAAATTATCGGAAACGCATGGTTATGCTGTCTTAAACAATTTTAGAAAACTTTGCAAAATCTGATGTGCATTAATTTTTAGCTTATTTGCATGAATAATGCATGTCGGTGATTGTATTGTCAATATTCTACAGTGATTGTATGTCACTTCTGAACAAACTTGTTTTATTATATCCTTAAGGGAATTATTGTCAAGACTGTAATCTTTGGTAGTTTTGTTAATTAAACTATGTTCTATGCATTTGAATTTTAAATCAATATTCAAAGTTTGTAAAGGGAATAGTCAATTGATTTCTTCTATTACACAAGAAAAGGTTGATTTCAAAAAGTCATGTCCTAATTTCTGTTAACTGCAAGTAACAACTAGTTTGTTGTTTCTAAATAGTTTCCTTGAATTTTTTTTCTTCTTCGTGTGCACCACAAGATCTAATCTTATTTTGTTTAATAGTGAATCCAGGCCAATTTGGTAGGGCTCAGTCTCTGGTGGCCGTTACTGTCCATTTAGTAATTTTCTTTTTTGGGCAAAGGAAATAAAAATCGCAAAATATCTAAAAAATATCAGAGATTTCGTCAATCATGGCAGAAAAAAAAAATATTCTGTGAATTGCGAGAATCAACTAGTTTTTTGTTTCTAAATATGTTTTTTTGAAGTTCACCAATTTATTTTTCTTCATGTGCACCACAAGTGTAATCTCATTTTGTATAGTGACCAATTTGGTAGAGCTCAGTCTCTGGTGGCTAGGACTGGACGATGTCTCAATTTCTACATTGTGATGTATCGCCAGAGTAAAATGACGATATCACAATGCATCGTGGTGTTAGACATTTGTTACAAGTGTCTTGGGGTTTATTCACAACTCAGATGCCAGCAAAATTATTACATTTACTAACTCTTTTAATTTATACATTTATTTATTGTTATATTTTATTTTATTTTATTTTTTTAAACAGGGGGAGGGGAGTTATCCTATCAAAATAAACTAATGAACCAATGCTCTTTTCCTGTCAATACAAGATGAACTAGTTGGATGTGCCAATCCCAGAACTTTCTTCTATCTTATACATCTTAATATTTCAAAACCTAGTTACACATGTTAATACTTCAATATTATTAGTTCAATACTATACCAACTTTGATTTTCATCTTAAATTTCTGCTCAAGTCAATTAAACGGACTAAAAACGAGTTAATCTATATCATGATATTTGTTAAAATTATTAATTTTTCCTTATTCTGTCGTTATCAGCTGTTTGTGAATAGCCGGCATAGCAGGAAGCGAGTTCCCGCCGCTGCATGAGCCGCCGATGCACAATAGAACTACGAAAAATCAAGAAAAGTATACAAAAATCGCTAGCATGGAGCCCCTTTACCGCGCAATATTTCCAAATTCAAGGAGAACCTGTTGGCCAAAGCCAAAAACAAGCACAAACATTTTGGTTCAATTGTATGCATAATTTTATACGCTGTTCGACGGTACAATAATGAAAATGGCACAGAGATCGGAATTATAGCGCCCCCTTCTTTCAGAATTTTTTCAAGTTCAGGGAGGACTTGTTTGCCATAGACAGAAACATGCACAAAAAATTTGGTTCAATTATATGGATAACTTCATACACTTTTCGATGGTACAATAATGAAAATGGTAGAGATATCGCAATTATAGTGCCCCCTTCCGGCAGAATTTTTCCAAATTCAGGGAGGACCTTCGTGACATGACCAAAAATAAACACATAAAATTTGGTTCAATTCTATGCATAACTTCATACACTTTTCGGCGGTACAATATTCAAAATGGCACAAAAATTGTACAAAAATCGCTATTACAGCGCCCTCTACGAGCGATTTTTTTACAAATTAAGGGAGGACCTCCTTGCCATAGCCAAGAACTTAAAATTTTTTTTTTGGTTCAATTCTATGCATAACTTCATACACTTTTCGATGGTGCAATATTCAAAATCGCACAAAAATCGCTATTACAGCGCCCCCTAACGGCGAATTTTTTGCAAATTCATGGAGGACCTGCTTGCCATATCCAAAAACTTAAAATAAAAATTTGGTTTAATTCTATGCATAACTTCATACACTTTTCGATGGTACAATATTCAAAATCGCACAAAAAGCACATTTACAGCGCACCCCCCACCCCCCTACCAGCGAATTTTTTCCAAATTCAGGGAGGACCTGCTTGTCATATCCAAAAACTTAAACTAAAAATTTGGTTCAATTCTATGCATAACTCCATACACTTTTGGATGGTACAATATTCAAAATCGCACAAAAATTGTTATATCAGCGCCCCCTACCGGCGAATTTTTTTCCAAATTCCAGGAGGACCTGCTTGCCATAGCCAAAAACTTATAATAAAATTTTGGTTTAATTCTATACATAACTTCATACACTTTTTGATGGTACAATGGCGACAGACAGACGGACACACAGACAGACAGACATTTTCTATAAACATGTTTTTTGGAATCTCTGACCCCTAAAACATGCAAATCCGTCGAAAACCGGAAGTCGAAAAAAATTTCGATTACAATACTTTCTTCTATTGAAAATAGAAGAAAGTAAAAATCAAATGGCTCTGTATATTATTGCACACGTTTAGAGTCAGAGTGATGTGGCCTAGGGAAAATGTATATTTTGCATCACCGTATTTTCTCAAATGAACATCGTGGTGCCTTCATACATCTAGAAAAACAGACTTGAAACTGTGAAGCATGTAGGGATTTTGGATTGAGTTGTTTATCTGCTTCGACGATTGAAAGAGAAACCGGTCTCCCCTTACTCTACCATCGGTCTGGTACATCATAGATGTTTAGCTATGCACATGGTTATTCACATTGGCGGCAAAACCAGTCTTCCCTGTACTCTCCCATTCATTTGCGATCCCGGTGTGATGCATCGTATGTCTGCGATGCATCGCTAATTCAAAGATCAGGAAATCAGTTTGACAATTTATGATTTAAATCGCTATCTCGCGATGTATGGATGCATCGCCCAGTACTACTAGTGGCCATTACTGCCCTTTTAGTTATTTCCTAATTTGAGCACACAGGAAAAACATCACAGAATACGTAAATTGGTCGTAGAAGAAAATATCGCTAATTTCGTCAATCATGGTGAAAATAAATAAAAACACGATACTTTGATCTTTGGTCGACAATAAATTTGTCGACCGGTCTCCAGTAAAAAAAAACTGAAGTTTGTGGAAATTGGTAGAGGGAAAATATCACAAAATTCATCAATCGTTCACGGAAAAATATCGTAAAATTTGCCAGTCCGTCATGAGCAGATATCGTGAAATTCCTCAGATGGTCACAGAGAAAAAATGCGAAATTTTTCAATTGGATGCAGAAAAACAATCGTTACTTTCATCAGTATGTCGCAAGAACAAAGAGAGAAATTTGCCAATCGGTCACATAATAAAATTGCTAAATTTGTCAATTGATCGCAAGAAAAAAAATTATGAAATTCACCAATAGGTCTCCAGAAAAAATCGTGAAATTTGTCAGTCAGTCGTGGAGAAAAATCGCAAAATTTTTCGGTCAGAAGCAGACATGAATTTTGTCAATTTGTTGTAAGAAGAAACTGTGAAATCTGCCGATTGATGGCAGAAAATATCATGAAATTGTCGGTCGGTCCGGAGACTTGATCGTCGTTTTACGAAGAATCATTTTCGGAAAATGATTTTTTGGAAACAGGAGCCTCCACCCGCAATATTCTTTAGGGCACGAATCCTGCCATCCCATCTCGAAATTCAAGCCCTGTGATATATATTAATAATGTTGCATAACAAATGTAATTTAAACATTAAAATATTCTGTTTATTTGTACAATGAAATGCTGATAATTGCTATAGGATTTAGATAGGGGATTGACTATATTGATAATTGCTAATAATTAATTAATTTGTACAATGAAATGCTGGTAATTTGTACATCAAATTTTAACCAATTAATATGCCTATAATTGTACAGGCTGAATCCATATCAACTCAGGCAGGGGGGTTACCTTCATAGTCTCAGAAGTTTTTGAATTGAACATATGTTAAAATTTAAGAAAAAGTAAGATACTTGTATATTTTCATTTTGCCCAAAAAAATTCCTGGCCCGAGATACAGGCCACCAAAGATGACATCCCCGGCATCCTTTCTCATTCGCGATTTTCGATAAAAATTTTAAAGTGCTCTATCTCTAGAGCGGTGCAAGATATTTTGTTGCGATTTATTTTATTTTAAAGATAATATTCTTCTGTTTAAAATTATATACCCAATTTTGAAAAATGTATTCAACTTTTCTTGTGGCAGCCTTTTGAAAAAAAAAATTTTTTTTCAAAAAAATTTTTTTTTTCGAAAATGCCAATCCTAAAAAATTTGATTTTTTTGCTGTTGATCAATACCATTGGGAACTATCTTCACTGTAAAGGAGAACTTCCACTTTTGAGTTTAACAAATTTTAGAAACATTTTAAAAATTCAGAAAAGTTTACAGGAACTGTATATATACAGTTCCAGTAAAAGTCGGTGAATTTTTGCTTATTTGTATCATATTTGTAAGGATAAGCCTACTATATATCCTAAACAAGTTAGAAATTGCAATATCAAATGTGGCAAATGAGGTGCGTGCGTACTATAACTAGTTTTATAAATATTCAGGTCTTGGTGCAATAAGTTACACTCTTGGGCAAAAAGGACATGAATACAAAATTTATTATGATTCTACATATTAAATTCAGTAATACGGAAGTAATATGAATTCATCTTAAAAGGACTTAATCGCCATGGCAACCTAGAATCATTACCTATCATGGTATATCATTGAATCAATTATGTATTATAGGATTTTTAAATAGAATGAAGAAAACTTTTATTAATGTATTTTATGTTTTAATTTGATTTTCATAGCATTTGAAGTGATACATACTTTATTTTCAATACCGAACATAGTAAATCAATCTCAATAACATATATCAATTACACAGTAATACAAATTAAATTAATACAAGTTAGAGTTCAGACAGATGGGCAGACAAATCGAATCCATAAAGACTTTCAACTATGTTGGAAATTGTTAAAAACACATAAATAGGACAGAATTTGACTTTTAGAAATTTATGTCAATAGACGGAAGCATACTTGAATACTTTCATACAACCCTGTATTTTACCCTACTATCTTTATATACATGCCACTATTTAGCTAATATTTAATTAAGATTAAAACATCCTTAAAACCAGTGAAATCACACTTCCAGAGGTTATCATTCATAGACGGCCATGTATCTAATTCTTTGCGTGGACCTATATATCATTTTATCTATATTCTCCAAACATATCTTAGTATACTAAATGTAGTTCAGTGTAAAAATGCATAACTCATTTAAAAATCACCTTTAAGCTACTTTCATTCATACTCAGTAAACCCTTAAGATTTCTTTTGTGTAGCCCTGTATATGATCTACAGCATTTATGCACACAACGTAACATGGAAAAATTTAATTAAACTTGAAAACTCATATCGCAACTAAAAATGCACCTCTAGCAATCATCGCTAATGTACAGTATTCCCAATAAGGTAAAGTATCCGAAATCTTTTGTGTGTCCCTGTAAACACTATGCACTTTCTATGACACAGGAAGTAATTTTTTGTAAACCTCTGCAATAAAGTATGTATCACTTCAAATGCTATGAAAATCAAATTAAAACATAAAAGACATTAATAAAAGTTTTCTTCATTCTATATAAAAATCCTATAATACATAATTGATTCAATGATATACCATGATAGGCAATGATTCTAGGTTGCCATGGCGATTAAGTCCTTTTAAGATGGATTCATATTACTTCCGTATTACTGAATTTAATATATGGAATTATAGTAAACTTTGTATTCATGCCTTTTTGCCCAAAAGTGTAACACTTATTGCCCCAAGATCTGAATATTTATAAAACTAGTTAATACTATGCATGCACCTCATTTGCCACATTTTATATTGCAATTTCTAATTTGTTTAGGATATATAGTATGCTTATCCTTACAAATATGATACAAATAAGCAAAAATTCAGTGACTTTTACTGGAACTGTATATATACAGTTCCTGTAAAATTCTTTGAATTTTTTAAATGTTTCTAAAATTTGTTAAACTCAAAAGTGGAAGTTCTCCTTTACAGTGAAGATAGTTCCTAATGGTATTGATCAACAGCAAAAAAATCAAAATTTTTGGGATTGGCATTTTCAAAAAAAAAATTTTTTTTGAAAAAAAAAATTTTTTTTCAAAAGGTTGCCACAAGAAAAGTTGAATACATTTTTCAAATTTGGGTATATCCTTTTAAACAGAAGAATATTATCTTTAAAATAAAAAAAACCGCAACAAAATATCTTGCACCATTCTAGAGATACAGCACTTTAAAATTTTTATCGAAAATGGCGAATTGGAAATGGTGCCCGGGATGCCATCTTTGGCGGCCTGTATCTCGGGCCAGGAATTTTTTTGGGCAAAACCAAAATATACAAGTATCTTATTTTTTATTGAATTTTAACATATGTTCAATTCAAAAACTTCTGAGACTATGAAGGTAAGATTTTTTCTTTGGCTGCCTGAATTGACATGGATCATACCTACAGTATTTTCTCAAAGAAATACATACTTTCTTTTTATAATTTAAACATAAAATATCTACTAATATACCCATGATTAAAGGATTATTTTCTCCAAACATAGGTTTAGTTGATGTCTTTTTTTCTGTTTTAATTATTTAATACCGTTTTGCTTTAAATCACGTTTAATTTTATTTTAAGTTAAATTACTTTGATATTTATAAGTAAAAAGAAAATTACTTTTAATTTTAAATATTTATAACGAAGTTACAAAAATAACTAGTTGGATATGCCAATCCCAAAACTTTCTTCAATCTCGTACACCTTAATATTTCAAAAAGTAGTTCAATATTATACCAACTTTGATTTTGATCTAAAATTTCTGCTCCAGTCAATTAATCAGAATAAGTTAATCTTGATCATGATATCTATTAAAATCAATAATTTTTTTGTTATTCTGTTGTACATCAGCTGTTTGCGAATAGCCAGTTTAACAGGATGCGAAGTTCTCGTCGCTTCACGAGCCGCCAAAATACAGTACAAAAAAAACTGTGAAAAATCAAGAAAAATTTACAAAAATCACTGTTACAGTGGTATTTTCTGGCGGAATATTTCCAAGTTTAAAGAGAAACTGCTGGCCATAGACAAAAATGTATACAAAAAATTGGTTCAATTCTTCATACACTTTTCAATGATAAAATGAAAATAACACAAAAATCACTATTATAGCCAGAGGAATATTTTCAAATTGAAGGAGGACCTGTTGGCCATAGCCACAAACATACATCCAAAAATTAGTTCAATTCCATGCATAACTTCATACACTTTTCGATGGTACAAGAATGAAAGTGGCACAAAAATCGCTATTACAGTGCCCCCTTCAGGCAGAATATTTCCAATTTAAAGGAGAACCTGCTGGACATAGCCAAAAACATACAGAAAATTTTTTGTTCAATTATTTGGATAACTTTATGCATTTTCGATGGTAAAGAAAATGGTACAAAAATTACAGCAACCCCTTCTGGCAAAATACTTCCATGTTGAAGAAGGACCTGCTGGGCCACAGCCAAAAACACACACAAAAAATTTGGTTCAATTTTATGCATAACTTCATACACTTTTTGGTGGTACAATGGCAACACACAGACAGATAGACATTTTGTATAAACATGTTTTGGGATATCTGACCCCTAAAACGTCTAAATCCGTCGAAAACCAGAAATCGAAAAAATTTAAATTACAATACTTTCTTCTATTGAAGATAGAAGAAAGTAAAATTAGGCCTGTTTAATTGTTAAACTTAAAAGAAAGAAAGAAAATTAATAAAGTCATACTTTAAATAAAGAAGCCCAGTGGTGTGGTGGTCAGCACACCTGTCTGCCGCACCGCAGGTCGAGAGTTCGACTCCCGACTGGGCAAGGAGCCTTTCATCCCTTTGGGGTCGATAAAATGAGTACCAAGCTTGCTTGGGAACTAAACACCGAGGGTCTCGCGTTAGGTTGACCACCTGGCCGGGACGCATGCTGCATAGCCCCTCGGGGTCCAGGGTCAAGAAAACAGAGGTGGGCACTGTCAGCCCAGATCCTTCTTGGATTGTATAGCCACAGAGTTTAGTTTATACTCTAATAAAAATCTTCAAATTTTATTTTACATTCTGAAATTAAAGGTACAATTTTCTAAAAGATGTAAATGTAAATTCTTAAATTTATTATAAAGAGTTCAAATATCCATGTTGGGAAAGCTGCAATTCTTTAAACTTTTGGAGAAATACCTTTTACTCATGAATAGTGAACTTACTTTCATATTTTGCATTAGAAACAAAAGTTGTTCGGCATTGTTTGGGTCAAATGATTTCTCTTATCCTTTTATATTCGCTCTCCCGGATATCCGGCAGAGAAGTCGGATATCCGATGATATTTCGGATATTGGAAAATCAGCCGGATATGCCGGATATCCGTTGCATCCCTAATTATTATGACAAATAATTTCTATCAATCTTTTTTTTTTTTTCGAAAATTTGACAGTTGAAAAATAGTCTGCAGACCTTCTCAAGAGTCTGCAACGTGCGTCGCAGCGTTGCGCTGATTCTGCGCCCGGGACAATCCTTACCCATAATAATAGCCTGTATAGTTTAATACTTTCATAGGTTATTTTGGGTATTGACTAGTGATAAAATAATAAAAAATAAGTGATGGGTTAATGAATTTGTGAGTGGAAAGTAGTCATAAAATTTTTTTGGTGTAATTAGATTTAAGAATAAAAATGTAACTGAATTAAATTACTAAGAATTTAATTTTAATTAAAGTTTACTAAAAAAGCTAATATATGAAAAAATGTATGTTAAAAAATTTTAATACAGAACCATTTATCCGGAATGCTTGGAGTCAGATGTATTCCGGATAACTGGTTTTTCCGGTTAACTGGTTGTGCATGAAAGCAGCATCCATTTGATAAGTTTTGTGGAATATATGTGGTTGTGGCATTATTTCTGATATTAAATTATTAGAATACTTGTATTAAAAATCAATGCAAGAAAGATCAAATGTTAACCAGAGTTTAAAAAAGGTAAATTATGGGAATCCCTTAGGAGCAAAAATTCTTCTGTTTCCTCTGCATGAAAATTAAAACATTTAAAATACAATTAAATATGTTTTCATTTCAAATACTAGATGTTGTTACCAAATTATACAATTGTTTAAGCAAAGCCTATGTCAAACTGGCAGTGTGTGATACCTTTTTTTGCAAAGATTCTGAAATCAGCCTATCAGAAATATAATTCCGGATAAATGGTTCCATACTGTATTCGGTTGCCGAATACCGAATATTCGGTGTACACTTTGACCGAAGCTTCGGTATTCGGTATAACTGCTGCTTCGGTCAATCCCTAATTTTAAATAACAAAAATATATCAAAAGACCAGTAATAAACACTTTCTGGTCGAGTAATGGACACCCTCTGTTCCAGTAATGGACACCTCATAAAAAATAATAAATATAATTGTTTTTATGACTTTATTTAGAACCAGAATTTAATGAATACATACTAATGAAACAAAATAGTTATTTTCAAATGAATTTAACAATTAGGATACCAGCAATTAATAAAATATTTGTGATATTTATTTACTGTTTGCATAAATTATTGTAATTATTAGAAGATCGATGTTTTAATTATTTTAGATGAATAGTTTAAAATACTAAATATCAGGCAATTACAGCTATCAAATTATTGAAACAGTGGGGGATTTAAAAGGTAATTAAAAAAAAAAAGTTTTGGAATATTAGTGTTTAGTTTTGTCTCACTATTTTTAACAATTAATCTTCCAGAGACTACTTGATATACCATTTATAATAATTAATATTACAAATATGAAAGCCCTATGAGCCCCTCTTTGGCTGTGCTCTTAAACAGTATTTTCTGCTTCCAGGCTGGTTTAATTGCCAGATTTTAAAATATGCAAGGTACATAAACATTTAAAAAAAGAAAAAAAGAGTAAAATATTGAAATTTTATTAATAACATAAAATAACTTAAAAGCAGCTATTTAATATAAAAGTTTTGGTGTTTATTACATTTTGGTAAGTACAATTTAAAAATTAAATTTGATTATTTAGGTTTGCAGTTAAGTCAAAATATTTTATGCACTATCAACATTACTGAAATTGCATTTTTAGCAATGTCTACATAAGGTGTCCATTACTGGAAAATGACTAATTAACCATTTCCAGTAATGGACACCCCCTCTTAAAACCTTAAAAATAAATAAAATTTTGTAAATGACCATTAGTATATAAATTCTAAGTTTTCTATTGCTACTCAAACAAAAACATTCAAATTTTGCAGGAAAATAAATAATATATAAATTAATTAAACGAAGCCAGCTCTTAGCCTCTTCATCAAGATTTTCACAGAAAAACAGCAAAACTTTGAAACATTATTTTCTGCTTCCTGATTGGTTTGATTAAAAGTGTCAACAATAACAGTTTTATAAAACATGCAAGGGGGAATTATAAAAAAATTATTATAGCTAAATATTTATTAGTTATTTTTTTATGAACCAAAAACATCAAGGGGTGCCCATTACTGGCACATCTACCCTATATTTAAATAGTCATTTTTTAAGCTAAAATATTGGAGAAAATAGCTCTATTTTTCGCATAATAACAACTTATTCCATGTATGTGTATTTCAAAAGGCTACTGGAAAAATGAATCTTTTATAATTTTTTAAAGAACACTTTACAAGAGTTAGGCGTAGCTTCGCAAAATCCTTTGGCCCTGAAAGTAAAATCAAATTTTCCTGCTCCGTCTTCAGATGCGCACTTCCAGGGTCGGACTGGGTCAATGTAAAGGGTGCAGACCTTGGATTTTCAGAGGGCGCAAAAATTTTAACGAATTCCCAGTCAATTTTATTTGCTTATCTTATATCTGGCTTAACAAAATTTGATTTGACACACTTGCATAGCACCAAGTAATGATAACGGCTTAAAATATATCTGAGATATAATTTCATAATAACTTGATGATATATCTATATCTTGATAGAGGACTTTTCTATATTCTCCGTGCGGTTTTAGAGTTCCATCAAACCTACACAATGCTACGCAATTTTTTAAAACAAATCAGGTAATATCTAAAAGTTCCAGCTAGTTGAAAACATATCTTGTAGTAGATGACTGATATCAAGACTAGGGCTTTCTTCTTTTGCTGATAGAATTTTGGAGAAAAAAAGTGATCACCCCTACGAATTTTCCTGAAAATGACCATATGAAAAATATGTAGGTAACAATTGTTTTGGAATAATATTTACTGTTAAATGAATTTCAAAATTTTTGCTTTGGAGGCTGTCTACATATAAAAAATGCACGAATGTTGATTTTTCAAATTGTAACATCCATTTTTGACACCCTATTTTAGTTCCTTGCTACCCAGGAAATTGATAAAGTTTATATGCTTTTCTTAAATCTTAATACAGTTATAAAACAAAATGTGTTAGGGGTTTATCCCTAAAATTCGGAAAATAAATTTTAGATCTTACAAGAAAAAGTACCGAAAACACTCAATTAGTCATCAGTAAAATTATACAATAATTCTAAATTTATTAAAAAGTTACTTTACATCAAAGAAAATCCTACAAAATATTTCTGGTAAGATTCTAAGATTTTTTTTTTTTTTCTGTGGCTTCTTGATAACAAAATATGGTCCCCTTAAATTATGGAAAGAAAAAATTTCTCTATATCTCGAAAACTAATTATTCAAATGAACTGTACACATCGATGTTTTTAACAATTGTGGTTTGTTCATAATATATTTTTTTAATATGGCTTTATTAATAGTTTGCATAATTAAAAATAGTTTTTCAATAGAAAAAAATCTGGAATAAGTTTAGGTCTATTCAGTATATCTCTTTAATAAATTAATCAAAAATCAATCGGATAACTTTTATGAAGATACAAATTAAGTTTCTCAAATGGATTAACTTTAACATCCTCAAATTTAAACTCTTCTAATCCTATCAAGATTTAAAACAGATGCATATAAACTTATGCCTTTTTCCGGGCTGTTGAGTTTCCAAGAAACTCAAATAAGGTGGCAAAAATGGGTGTTATTGTTTGAAAATTCAAAGTTGTCACAATTTTTAATAATTAGATGGCTTCGGAAACATAATGTATACATAACAACAAATTGTAGATATTATTTCAAGTCTATTGGTACCTACTTATTTTTTTGCGATTATTTTTAGCAGATTTCGTAAGGAGTAACCACATTTTTTTCCCACTTATCACCATTTATGCACTGACGTTCTTTAGAAAAGCTAAAAAGGTTTTTTGCACTAGGCGCCAAATAGAGTTGCTGTGGTGTTGCTAAGGGCTTCAACCTATTCTTTTATATGTATTTCTTTAACGTAATATGAATTAGTTATCAAGCCAGTTAGAATTGTCATGAATTCAATTTCTGTTAGAATCTGACAGTAATTATTTTTTATTTACTACTGTTTTATTATTATTAATATTATTAACAAAGTAGCACTTTTAAATGTGGTATCTGCAGGTGTTTCGCTCCACATACAAGAAAAATTCAGTATGCAAACTTCGTTAAAAAAATATTTATGTTTAGAACAAAAATGTACTTTCCGTATGGAAATAGAAATTTTGAAAACTCAATCTCACCCTTCTTTCATTCTTTTATAAAAGTACCACATATTATAGGGTATTGGAATTAGGAAATATAATGAATATGAAAATAATACGTGCTTGTGAAAATAATAGGTATTTTGTATCCTTAAAAAAGGACTTTATGCATCCATAAAGTGCTGAATTGATATCGCACTATAAAAAGGTTTCTGCAGAAAAAGTACACCATAAAAAAGTCGCTGTGTTAGTGTGAAATAGCTAAAATATTTGAATAAATTTACTATTATCAGCACACTCTTTCCATGATTTGAAATTTTTTTTATCATTGTTAGAAATTAAGGGATATATTTAAGTTTCCATAATTGAGAGAAGTGCCTCAGGGATTGTATTTGCAAACTGCAGGATCACGTAGCCAGTATTTTTTAACCGTCTTCAAACAAAGGAGGAGGACGCTTATGTATTTTTTTTATGTATGTTCACCGATTACTACGAAACTACACAACCGAACCACATGATATTTTTTTAATTGAAAGTGTATACTCTCTTACTAATCCCATTTAAATATCATCAAAATTAGTTCAGTACTTTTTTAGAAATTCAACACAAATCAAAATAAATAAACATTTTAAAGACATTAAAAAAATACTTTTATTAAAACATTTTAAAAATATTTTTATTAAGACATTTTAATATTTCATTTAAGTGTTTCTTTGTTTTGTTGTTGAAAAGTTTAATTTATTCAAAAACTGTATTATAGTTTCTAAATAGTAGTCGCTGCTTTTTTTAATGAAACACTTTTCGATTGATTACATTAAACAATTTTTTTTTCAAAACACATACTAGAATATCCTTATAGTTATTTAATCGTGAAAAATCAGTCATTAAATAATGCGAGGATTATTACCCGAAAATGATGGTAGATTTTGTGAATGAGAAAACGTTGACCACGAGATCCCACAGCTTGTAGGATTGCAATCCAAAAGTATTATCAACTTTGTATTCCCCGAAAAGAAATATCATGTTTTCCAATCAAAATCGAGCCAAAAAGTTTCTTGCCTTCTGATATTTCTCTTCTTTTTTCTCAAGTTGCTTTTCAAAAGGCACGATTATATGTGCATTCAGGGCTATAAGAGACCGGGGGTGGGGGGGGGGGGGGGAGATGGCGCAAGGTACTAAAAGCAAAAGGTCTGGAAATATGCAAAATACTTGGTTAAAATCTAAACGATATCATTCAAAGAAGCGATGAAAAACATTTCGTCCAGGGTGCCATGGCTTAAAGCTCTCGTTGGGTGCATGTTTTCTCTTTCAATCGCATGCAAAGATGTCCCTTTGGTTTCCGATCCTGAAATTGTTACGATATATCTTTAATTTCTTTATGATAATAAAAAATACCTCTCTTGTCTGTCTCTCTATTAATTTTTAATTATCCCTAAATGAATTCTCGAAATTTAGTATGCTAATCAGAATGTACGTGTACAATGAGTGAAAAAATATTGTAACGACTTAGGCACTTAGGGCGTGAAAGTTTCCCTGGACGAGGGCGCACCGGCCTTTGGGCCAGTCCGAGCCTGCACACTTCTGAATGCATGTGCCATCGCAAACAGGTTAAAACATGAATTATTTCACAAAATGAATATAAATTACATTTAATAAGCTTTCATCAATATATAAAAGTAGTTTTTATCTTTCTCTTTCATAAAAATTATTTTAGTGTGTGTTATCCCATAATAAATAAACTTATTGAAATGAAACACATGTGGTATTATTTTATCCCAAGTGCCATATTTCCCCTCCCTCCTAGTTAAAAAAGAAATGACATTCCTTTACCTACCCCTTTTCGACCTTGATCTTGAAAGGTATAAGGCGGGTCAGAAGCGTCCTCAAAAAATGTATCCTTTTTTATTTTCAAAGAAAAAATGCGATTGGGTAGATTTTATCCCAGTGCTGTGCTGAAGGGTTAAGAGTTTGTTTAATTAAGGCTATTGGCCATTCGTGGCGGTATTATACCTTTCTAGACCGAATAAATAGCCTTTCTCTTATGCGAAAACAATAATTAAAGTAAAACAATTTTAAACAATATTTAAAAGTTACATTTTGAAATTCATTCTAGCTTTTTATCATTGAATTCCTGCGATAAACATGAAAGCAAAAAAGAAACATGTTTAAAATGTTCAATTCTTATTAGCTATAGTTTATTTACCTGAACATTCATTTACAACAGATAAATTAAACGATTCGTTTTGCCACACATATCGGTTGAGAAAACCACTAATTTTGTATATACAGTTCTCTGCCAAAATCTCTAAAACTTCGGGCTTCAAACTGTTAGGTTCATTTTTAACACAAGAATAAATTTTATAGATTATAGTATTATCGGGAATAGGTTTAACCGTCTCCATGGAATTGCAAATTATGTCGTTCTAAAATTTTGCAAACTATAAACAATTCACAAAAGCTGTATGAATGAATCTCTTGAGTCTTGACATGACTCATTCATTATAAAAGGGGTGAGGCGAGGTCAGGCAGGACCTAGAGAAGAAATAGGGGTGGAGTGTGCTTTCCGTAGAGAATTCCCTTGAAAAGCGGCATCAACATGACCGGCCCACAGATTATTCTGTGGACCGGCCCTACCCATGTTTCCAGATTTCGCTCATTATCGCTTGCTTGGCAATTTGAAAATTACTGCCGGTTGTGACAAAAAAAAAAAAAAAAAAAAAAAAAATACTCAGCATCCACATTATGCATGTGAAGTAGTGCAAAAATATAAACGAAGTAAAAAAAGCAACTTAAAGGCCCAGATCCAGATAGATTTTTCGCTATTAGCGAGACGAGATTGACCAATCAGAAGCCAGCCTTTTTGCGAACTTTTCGCTGCTAAAGGTAAACAAATTTTGACAGGTGTCAAGGCGGGGCTTATTTCTCTAACTGCGAAACTTTCGCAAAAATGTTGTCCAGTTTCAGAAAAAAGCTCCACCTTTCGCAATAAGCTAAAATATACACCTGGAGTGTGCATCAACCTGCCGTTTTCAGTTTTACTGATTCAATTTTCAAATAATATTTGATTTTTAATAATTTGTTTTAATTATTAAGGGTAGATAAGTGCGTTGACAACTTTTCACATTAAAGTAGTTTATATTATTGGATTATAAATTGAAATATGCAGTTTAATGCGTAAAGTTTTCACTTTTTTGTATTCGTTAACCATGTTTTCTGTATAAATTTACGAACTTTTTACAAGCCCATATTAGTTTTTTCAGAAGCAGACTAGTAAGAAGTATATAAAATAAACTGAAAATAGCAATATTCAATGACGAAAACTGATAATTTACCCATTTCATAGTAAAAATATTTCTCGGCTGTATCATGCCATCAACCAAAGCAACTGAAAATTCTATCATCTCTCCCGGTCGTGATTGAGCTCAGCAATTTTCTGCTCGTGTGACAGTTGAAGGCGGAGTTTAAAGTTAATTTTCGCAATTAACTTTTCTCGATCAGTAAAACAGGGAGAACTTCGCAGCTAGTTTCTCGCTATTTCGCATGAAAATCTGCGGATACTCAGAGATGCCGCAAGCAGCGTAAGCGTACAGTTCGCAGTGGCATTTTCGCAGTCTTGCTTGAAATTCTGGAAGAGATCAATGGGTGTTGCATTTGTAAGTGTTCATTGTAAGAAAAATCGCAGAATTTTTTGCTATTCGACGATTGCAAAGATGTAAAAAACTCATCTGTGGCGTTTCAGAGATAGAAGAAACTAGGGATGCACCGAATATTCGGTATTCGGCCATACAATAGAATATTCGGTTAGGCGGAATATCAAACTATTCGGTAGGCTGAATATTCGGTTTGGCCGAATATCGAAATATTCGGCCAGACCGAATACTTAAAAAACCTTTTTTTTTATCAATTAAAGAAACTTTAAAACTATCCTTTTCTTAAATAACAATTCAAAGCATAGATTTTTTTAGTGCAAAATTTACTTATAAAGAGATATTTTTTATCAATATATGAAGCAGTGTTAAACATTATGTAAAATTGATTTAAAATTTATCTTTTTAATGCTTTCAAACTCTGAAACTTAAAAGTATTTGGCAAGCCGAATATTCGGTATTCGGCCGAATAGCAGAGCCGAAACTAGCCTTTTTTGCACCCGGGGCAAGCATGGATTTTGGCGCCCCACCTTCCTCTTCCACAAAGTATATTTCCAAAGAGAATTTTATTAATTTTCAAATAGTCGACTTATTTTAAAATTTAAAATATGTAATCTTCAAATATGTAATACTGAACTACGTAATCTACAATGGCGGATCCAAGGGGGCGGAGGTCACGACTCCCCTCTGAACAAAAATATTCTAAAGATCATTTTTAAAATGAAATATACAGTTAGAGTCCCGATTATCCGAGTCCTGCTTAACCGAGTTATTTTCTTCTGATGGACTGTTGTCTTATGAAACAGCCATTATAAATGAAGTGTTAGGTGAAGATGAAAGAGCAGTCGTAAAAAGTTAGAACTCTGATTTTGTGGTCAGAATGGGAAGAAAAAAAATGGTCATAATTTTTTTTTGGCCATTAAAATTTGGCCAAAAAATTATGGCCATTTTTTTTCTTCCCATTCTGACCAGAAAATCAGAGTTCTAACCTTTTTACGACTGCTCTTTCATCTTCACCTAACACTTCATTTATAATGGCTGTTTCATAATAATAGAAGACATCAGTCCATCAAAAGAAAATGATCCACTCCAAAGGTATAATCCTTCATTTGGCGCCCGGGGCACATGCCCCCTCTGCTCCCCCTTAGTTTCGGCCCTGCCGAATAGTCACTATTCGGTATTCGGCTTGATAGTCACTATTCGGCTAGCTGAATATTCGGTATTCGGTTTACCTGTTGCTGAATATTCCGTATTCGGCCAAAATCTCTATTCGGCGCATCTCTAGAAGAAACTCATTTAATTTTAATGAAACTGGTTTCAAATGTCGTTTCAGATTATCAAAAAGAGGACACTCGATTGTTATGCGAAGAATTAAAGCTTCTAGGTAATGAATGAATACCATTCAGGATATTCGGTTTAAATGCAGGTAAAAAATGTCTAAATAAGATAGCGCAGCAGGCGCTCCAGGTAGCACAGCAATATCGGGAACAGCGATTTCGCAATACCGGTGAACACCGGATTGGCCGATATTGCATGGCTAACCTTTTTACTTTCTTCTATCTTTACAAGAAGAAAGTATTGGATTCGTAAAAATTTTCGACTTTTGGTTTTCGACGGATTTACACGTTTTAGCGGTTAGAGATTCCGAAGAACATGTTTTTACAAAATGTCTGTCTGTCTGTGTGTGCCACAAATTTTGTGGGCGCTCTATCTCAAGAACTATTGCACGGAATTTAATAAAATTTCATATTCAGTTAGTCCCCGATATAAATTGGTGCTGATTAGTTTTTGGTGTAAATCGCTCAACAGGTGTGCTATGCCACATTCTTCAGGATTTCCGTAATAGCTCAATCTCCAGAACTAATGCACAGATTTTCATCAAACTTCAGATTCAGTTAATCCTTGACATGAGTTGAAGTTTTATATTTTTTGGTGTACATCGCTCAACAGGTGGCGCTGCTATACTGCATTTTTTACGATTTCCGCAATAGCTCTATCTCAATGACTAATGCTTGGATTTTCAACAAACTTCAAAATAAGTTAGTACTTAACATGAATTGACATTTTATACATTTTGGTTTAAATTGCTCAACAGGTGGCGTTGCTGTGCTGCATTTTTCAGAATTTCCACTATAGCTGTATCTCAAGAACTAATGCACGAATTTTCATTAAACTTCAGAATAAGTTAGTTCTTGACATGATTTGACTTTTATACATTTTGGTAGAAATCGCCCAACAGGTGGCGCTGCTATACTATATTTTTCAGAATTTCCATTAAACTTCAGAATCAGTTAGTCCTTGACATGAATTGACATTTTATACATTTTGGTGTAAATCGCTCAACAGGTGGCGCTGCTAGGCTGTTTTTTTTTGTGATATCTGCAATAGCTCTATCTCAAGAACTAATGCTTGGATTTTCAACGAACTTCAGATTCAGGTATACTTTGATATGAATTAGAGTTGTTTATGTTTTGGTCCAAATCGCTCAACAGGTGGCGCTGCTATGCTGCATTTTTCAGAATTTCCACTATAGCTCTATCTCAAGTAACTAATGCACGAACTTTCATCAAACTTCAGATTCTTGTATACCTTGATATCAATTAGTGCTGTTTATGTTTTGGTGTAAATTGCTCAACAGGTGGCGCTGCTTTTCTACATTTTCGCTATAGATCTATCTCAAGAACTAATGCACGAATTTCCATCAACCTTCAAATCGAGATATACTTTGATATGAATTGGTGCTAAATTGATGTAATTTCTTGTACTATTTAGATGATTTAATTGACGTGATTTATATAGAAGAAAGCTTTGTTATGGTCGCAACATACTAGTTTCCAATATCGGGGAAAGTCGGACAGGCCGATATTGGTCAAAACTGGATTCGGCATTATAAAATGGCAAAGCTTTTTACTTTCTTCTATCTTTACAAGAAGAAAGTATTGGATTCGTGGAAATTTTCGACGGATTTACATGTTTCATTAGGGGTCGGAGATTCCGGAAAACATATTTTTACAAAATGTCTGTCTGTATGTATGTGACACAAATTTTGTGGGCGCTCTATCTCAAAAACTAATGCACGGAATTTAATAAAAATTTATATTCAGTTAGTCCCAGATATCAATTGGTGCTGATTAGTTTTTGGTGTAAATCGCTCAACAGGTGGCGCTACTATGCAGCATTTTTCACGATAGCTCAATCTGCAGAACTAATGCACGAATTTTCATCAAATTTCAGATTCAGTTAGTGAATTGACGTTTTATACATTTTGGTGTAAATCGCTCAGCAGGTGGCGCTGTTAGGCTGCATTTTTTGTGATTTCCGCAATACATCTATCTCAAGAACTAATGCTTGGATTTTCAACAAATTTCAGATTCAGGTATACCTCGATATGAATTAATGCTGTTTATCTTTTGTTGTAAATCGTTCAACAGGTGGTGCTGCTATGTTACATTTTTCAGAATTTCCACAATCTTAAGAACTAATGCACGAATTTTCATCAAACTTCAAATTCAGATAGACTTTGATATGAATTGGGGCTAAATTGATGTAATTTCTTGTACTATTTGAATGATTTAATTGACGTGATTTATATAGAAGAAAGTTTTGTAATGGCCACAGCATACTAGATTTTTTTTCTTCCAACATAGGAAGATATTGATTATCTGTCTTGGCGTATTGGTAATCAATATCTCTTTATATTAGGGGAAAAAATGTTAGAAATATTAATGAATCCAGGTTTGAATATATATGTATATAAACATTTTTTAAATTATTTAAAATAAAATTTTTATTTGGATGATATAGAAATATATATTTATATATAATATATATACATATTTCGATGATATAGAAAATTAAATTTTTAAGTTCATTTTCATAATAATGCAGAAAATATCTAAAGAACGGATTTTATGATGTATGTTGAGTGACACTTTGACAAATGATTACTGATGGAAATGCTCTGAAATAACCTAGAAATTGTTTGGGGGAAAATTTTTTCTTTTTTCGAAGGTATTTATTTTTTTTTTAGTAAAATTTAAATACCATTAATAAAATAATTTATTCAAAATTTTATAATAGGTACATTCGGGTGTTTTTTAACTTTTTCTTTTCATGTTCAATGTTCTACTTGAAAACATTAACCCTTAAAGCTCAGGCGTCTTTTACACAAATTTTATTCGATCGGCATCACTTTTTAAAAAGCAGTTTCCTTCAAGTACACCAATTTCAAAAATGCTCTGATTAAATAAGGTGAATTGTATTTTCCTTGATTACTGGTACCAAAAACAAATTTTGCAAAGATTAAGAATGTCTTCGCAGCGGAGCCAACGGAGTGGGAAGAGTTAACTTGTAAAATTGACAATTAAATGCTACTTTTCATAAAAAAAAAAAAGTTATATGCAAAATCATACAAATTATTGCATTTTGTGGAAATGGTAAGGTTGAGAGTGTAATATAGTATTACTTGTATAAAATTATTTTTATTACCAATTTTTCTTTTTTTTTCACATAAACAATAGAAATATTCAACAATTATTAAAAATAATATGTAGCTGAAAGAATTTATTCTTTTCTGCCCTTAACATAAATATAAATCTTCACATTGTTTAATTGTATTTATATATAAACTTTGTCCCCCCCCCCCTTTTTTTAAATCTTTTGCCACAATTTAGTTGAAAACATTTTGTGTTAACTCATTAAAGACGGTTGGCAAGAAAGCTTGCCGTATAAGATGAACAAAACTTTTAAATTTAAATTTGGAAATTTTCACATTATCTATTCTCAAATTTTGGGTGATTAAATAATTCAAAATTCCAATGAAGAAAAACTGGTGTCAAAGAACTAAAAGAAATGTAAAAGAGGCTCGTCGTCAATGTGTTAAGGGTGCTAGTCACTCAGCTTCGGAATTCTCCTCCGTAACGTTAAATCTATGGACTTTTGATGGATTTGTATATTTAAAATATCTTCTCCCATATTTTTAACCTATTTTTTCAGTGTACTCTTTTTAAAGGGATGTCTCTTTTTTTCTTAGTTTTCAAAGTATTTCTAAGTTCTATGCTGAATTTAATATTTTATGTGTTAAAAGCAGGCGAACTGTGAGTATGCTTTAAGCACTTCCTATAAAATTAAGTTTATACTTTAGAAATATTTTGAGAACTAAAAAAAAAAAATCTTTTAGGAAGTGTACACAAAAAATAGAAGTTAAAAATATTAATTTTCCGAGGAGATATTTCAAATATATGAATGCATCAAATACCCATACACTTTACATTAGTAAGAGGAAATCAGAAGCTGAGTGACCAGCCCCCTTAAGTTACATATTCAGAAATCGGCCTGTGTTGTTTCTTGAGACAAATTATTCCAATATTAAAAAAATATCAAAGCATTATTAAAATTTTAGTTTCCAATTTCTCATTCAATTAACGCAGAACAAAATTTATATTTTATTCTTATGACAATTTTCACTCTACAATCTGATCTTTTTCATGTTCAATATTCTACATAAAAACATTAACTTGTAAAACTGATAATTAAATGCTACTTTTCTCATTAAAAATAAAAAGTCATAACCAAAATTATATCATATACTGATTTGAGGAAATGGTAAGGCTGAAATATGCATTATTTGAAAAATAATTTTTATTACACAAACAGTTTTTCATATACTTTTTTCAAATACTCAATAAATACTTAACCATAATTTTAAAAAATAACATGTAGCTAAAATAGTTTATTCTTTTCACTTTTACTATAAATGTTAATCTTTAGACTTATTTATTGCTTTTATTTACACATAAAACTTGCAAAAGAAAAAAAAAAAAAGCAAATTTCTGTCAAAATTTATTTAAAAACAATAAATTCACCTGTTGTTATGTTTTCAAACTATTTTTTTTTTAATTACTCCTAAATTAAAAAATGTATATTATTAGTTTTGAATTTTTAAAGTAATTAAGTTAGAACAAAATTTATATTTTATCATTATGACTGCCTTCATTCTAAACCAGAGTCTGAATTACTTTATGGGGGGGGGGGGGGGGGGGATGAACAATCTGTTCAAATCCCATTTTTTCATTGCATAAACACAAATTGCAGCAAATTTTGTTTTATTTAAAAATAGTTTTAATGACAATTTAAAATAGAAAGTGCAACTAAAATGACCATCAAAAACAGTTAAATACATTACAAACCATGCTGTTAAATTCAGCATGAAAAGGTATTATGGAACTAATTTTCTTTTAGTAAATTTTTATTTCCATTTACAATATATACATATGAAGTAAAAATAAAACCTTTTTATTTTTAGACATAAATTCAAAAAATGTTTAACATTTTTTTTATGAAAAGCTCTTATTTGTAAAAAAAAATCCATTTTTCCCCCTTAAATAGAAAAATGCTTTTTTCCATCATTTAAAAACTTCCAGAAATTGTACACCTACACAAAAAATAGACTAATATAACAATAAAGCTATCTTAATTCCAATTCAGAATTTCTAATGCCTACTTAGTTGATGAAATCAGTAAGACATGGTGGCTGATAGAAAGTAAAATTTATTTGAACACAATAAATTTCAGTGTTACCCCCCCCCCCCCCCCCCCCACACACACACACACAAAAAAAAAAGCAGTTAAATTAAAAAAATACTTTAAAAAGTCTTAAGTGATAAAAAGAAAGAAGATAATTAAAACATGGTACTTTTCATTATATCCATACATACATATATATATATTATGGAGTTTCCTCACTACCTAGGTGAAGCTATATAATACTTTTTTAGAAATACAAATTGATATAATCTCTATATTGCATATCAGGCATTTGAAATAAATAGAAATTAAAATAGTTTAGCTTTTCAATATCATCATAATTTATAAATGTTTCATTTAAATTAAAATTTTAGCTAGATTTTATGACTCAATTTTTATCAATTGTTTCTCATTTTTTTGGTCATGAATAGCAACTTTTAAGTTTAATTTACAATAATTTTAAGTTTATAAATTTATTTTATAAATAATTTATTAAAATATCTCAAACATGGAAGTGCTAATACAAAAAAACTTAAATTCTTAGAAATGTAAATAAAACATACTATGTAGAACAAATAAAATTTATTAATCACAAAAATGTATTAAATGTTTTTTATTTACAAACTATTATTATTCATAATTATACTATTACAAAAAAAACAACAACAACAAAAAATCTGCAGCAAGTCATCTATTTCTTGTTTATCTGTTCATTCTTTTCCTTTGAAAATAATTTCCATCTCAATCAGCAGATCTTGCAAGGACCTTTCCAATGCAGTTAGAGATAGCATGCCTTCTTCAAACTTCATTTCCACACTCACTAGAAAGATACAATGAGTCAAAATCAAAATCTGGCCAAGTAAATACTTGCTATAACAATTAATAATTTGCAATAGTTTATTTATTCTGTTTATTAAATTTTACAAACTATGTAATTGAAAATGTGAGATTTGAATTTATTCACCAAAAGTTATAGCTTGAAAATTAAATATTTTTACAACATTGAGGATTTTAAAGGACTAATAGTATTTTTCCATGTATGATATGCCTTCATGTAACATGCATGTCCATCCTCATTTTAAGATAAAAACTATATTTGATTATATTAAAATCTAATAGTTAGCGCTAAAATTTTGCAGTATTCACAATGCATTGTTTAATGGTTTTATAAATCTGAATACAGAATTGCCAACCAACTACTTTATGCAGTGATCAATGATATTGTGTAGCAATAGTCATTAATGACACTCTGTTATAAGAATCAAACATAATTAAAAAAAGATAAAATTCCAACTAAAGTGCAGAGTTCATTCTAGGCGTTTTTCACGGGACGGGCCGCCCTGCCTGCCCTTTTTTACAAAATTTGACACCCCGATGCCCCCACTGTCTGAAATCCCCGCCCCGCAAGCCCTATCACTCGGAAAATCGACCAAGGGAAAAATAGCGCCCTTTCAGTTAATATCATTGCTTATTTCAAGCAAACTCTAAACTATTTGTAAACATTATATAATGTTCCTAGCCCCATTTTACTCCTTATCTGTTGCTTTTCACCCCCCCCCCCCAAACATCCTCATACAGACACCAATTATTTTCAGTAAAATTCCAGCACCGACACAGTCATAATTTCTCTCTCTCTCTCTCTGTTTCTATACCCCGCTTCTCGGCTACTGTGAAAATTCAGCTGAAATAAGAAAGAAAAAAAACCCGGAAAGGTCCTTTGACAAAATTGCCATTTTTTCGCGATTCTCTGACGAAATTGGTTTTTTTCAGCGAATATTTCTCAAAATTTGCAATATAGTTTATGTCCAAATTTTTGGATTTATGACTGATTTTTTTTTTTTTTTTTTTTTTTTTTTTTACATTTTCGGAAAAGAATCGCCCCTGCACTGAAAAGTGTCATGAATGGAGTAAAGGGGTAGTAGCAAAGACTTTTTAGGGGGGTGGGGTCAGCGGGGGAAGAGTTAGTTTATTTATCATTACATTATTGTGCCCTTTTTTTTCACTAAAGTGCCCTATTATGGCAAAGTGCACCCTGCCTGCCCTTGATCCTAGAATGAACTCTGAAAGTGAATATTTAAAATACAGTAAAACCTCCCAAAAGCGACCACGTTCCGTTCCTATAAAAATTAGTCGCTTTGAGAGGTGATCTCTTAATGGAGGTCATGTTTACATCTAGATTTTAATTGTTGAAAAAAGGTAACAATTAATGTTACTAAACTTTATATTTCACATTAGGAAAAAATATGAAAGTTTAAGTATCAAAACAAAAGTTAATTACTATAGAGTTAAAAAAAATGAATACATTGACGTTTTCTTTGATTTTACGGTTTTATCTTTTATAACTTTTATTTCCAAGTCCTTTCGAAATTCCCGTAAATAAATACAATTTTTTTTGGACGGGAATAAATAATCACGATTTCATTAATTTATCTATTTCTTTGAGAGGTTCCTGACAGAATAGGACAGGAGAGTTTATTGACCGTCATTCTTAATGTGTCATCTGAGTTAAATTCATTGCCTAAAAAGGCACAAAGTGGTTTAAACACTTAAAAGTAATTGTAATAAAAAAATTTCTAAACTTAGTTTAGAAGTTTGATGAATAATGCACTCTCCAGAATTATTTTTCTAACAAAACCTTCTTCAAGCGACCAGGAAAAAACCAAATTTTTTTTCATTTTCTTCAAAGAAATTGGTCACTCATGGAGGGAGTTCAACTGGAATGGTCTCTGGATGGAGGTAAAATTAGTATTGAGCCCATGGGAATAAATTTCGTTCCATAAAAAAATGGTCGTTCAGGGAGATAAAAGTAAAAATAGTTTTAAAAACATACACTTTTATAAGAATTCAATGTTTATCTTAAAAATCACACATACACTTTGCTTCACCTTAATTTGGCAGTGCTGATTACCCTAGATTAACTGAATTGTAGCCATTGCCGTAGAAACTGGAGATTGCTCAAACAGCAGAGGATTACTAATAAACAAGGAAAAGTACCATTTTGGCGGGAAAATATAACGTGTGTGCCAAAATCGGTACTTTTAAAGTTTCTATGAAATTAATTTTATTATATAACCATTTATTAAAATAACGAATGAAATTATTATTATTATTTTCTTTTGTTTACCACTTTTTAAATTGATTTCAACACTATTTTATATTATATTAGCTGACACACCTGACATACAAAATGCGAAAAATATCTAAAAATCACTGCATGAATTCCTGAAAAACTTTATTGAAA
Source organism: Maratus speciosus (assembly GCA_963932465.1). Classification (NCBI taxonomy): domain Eukaryota; kingdom Metazoa; phylum Arthropoda; class Arachnida; order Araneae; family Salticidae; genus Maratus; species Maratus speciosus. Next base: position 86,639,090 of record OZ010786.1, on the reverse strand, counting down.
ATATGGCAAAATTTACCATATTAAGCTTAAAGTTTGAATTCCATGTACAAATGACAAAAAATCACATTGGAATGCAAAAAATTGCATCAAAAATTCTCTATTTAAAATCACGGAAGGAAAAATTTCTTATTAATATTTAAGCTGCGAGTTTGAAACTGAATAACCTTTTACAAATGTCAAAAAATCATTGCAAAAAGCAAAAAATATAAAATTGCTGTACGAATTCCGAATATATTTTACTGAAAATAGGACAGCAATATCTATATTGGGTTAAACGTTTAAAACAGAATTATCTGACAATCTATTTAAAATAGAAAAATTGGTATTTATACCACGCCACTGGCAGAAATCTGGAAAAGGTTTGGCTTCACGACCTCAGACTGAGCCTGTGTCATCTTTAATGTACCTATAACTTTTGTTATTAGGATACAAAAAAGACATGATTTTTATAAATTTACATAAAATTTTTATGATGCCCCCTCTCCCTCTGCTTTAAAATACATGATAGCAACCAAGAAGTTTATATTCCCAAAACAATTACATCTCTAATTGCTAATATAATCAATGTTTTATGTTTCAAATAATAAAATTATAACTATTAGTTAGAAATTACAAAAATTATATAAACTACAGAATACGTAATTTCATTAGTTAGTATATAATAACTGAGGATAGACAAACAGTTTTTTAAGGCCGAAACCGAATTTCGGTGATCTTCCTACTTTCAACCGAAAACATCCAAAAATTTGTTTAAAGTAATTAAATTGTATACATGAAAGTAATTAATACATACATAAATATACATAATTATTAATTAATTATACATATTTATTAATTAATTATACATATTTATTAAATATGCATAATTATTAATTAATTATGCATATTTATTAAATATGCATAATTATTAATTAATTACATATGTGGCCCAAATTGACTCTCTGTGCCTTAGACCCAAAACTTTTTATTTTCATATAAAATAAAACATAATTAATTCATTAATGACACAGAAAGATTTTCTAACTATACGAATTTCATTTATTTAAAAAATATTTCAGTTTTAGGTATACACACCTCGATTTATCATTCACAATGATTTCTGTAAAGGAGCATCTGTCATACTAGAACTTTCTAAAAGAGTATTTGAAACACTTCTGTGGTTTCAAACTGAAAATTTTCTATTACTGTTATGTCCAGGGATGTAGTGGAGGGTATACGCCATATACCCTCTGGATTTTTTTTAAGGAACACCGTATACCCTCTGTTTCTCAAGAAAGCTGTAGTATGTATACACTATGGTATACCCTCTGCTTAGAATGTATACCCTCTGTTTTTTTTTTACGACTAAATCACTGGTTATGTCTGCAGCTTTTAATGAGCACGTGAAAAAGTTTAGTTATATATGCATTGCTTGCTTTATTATTTGCACTCACGTCTTGAATCAGTCATGACTGATAATTATAAACAATGAAGTTTGTAGCAATAAATAGTCTCATTTGAGTCGATAAAGCTCAAATTGATGAGCAATGTTGAAAATTTCCGAAGAAGAAACAAGATTTTTGGAATACTGATAGTTTTGATCCAGCCGCATTTTGGCCGAAATTCAGATTTTGGCCCAAAATCTCTAATACAGTCGAACTCGCTTATAACGAGCCCTGTTTTAACGAGGAAATCAGAAATGCTTGGTTGGTACAATGTTAAGTCTATGAGAGCATAACTTGCTTTTAACAAGCAAACCCCGGTTATAGCTAGCAATATTTCTATGATTCATGAAATTTCTATTGACTTCCACCCTCTCCAGCTTAGCTAATCGTTTCTTGGGAAAATTCCTTTAACATTCCGAAGTCAACCGAAAGTTAGTGATGAGTCATAAATCCTGAGAACAAGTGATGGTGGAATTTTTCATTGTGTGAAGGGCACGTGCGAAGACTTCCCACGGACGACCTTGAGGAGACGTACAGAGAAGACAGAGGTTGGTGATTGGATGGAAATATACTCTGCATAGGAGACTTGTGTAGAAGTCATTCTTTGATTTGGATTCATAGAGTATGTTCGTCAAATCTTATCTTCGATGTCAAAACGTAAAATTTTATAAGTTGCCGAAAAAGTAAGGATTTTACGGGAATTAGAGAATGGCTTAAAAAATTCAGAAATCTGCAAAAAGTATGATTTATCTTCTACTGTTTCAACTTTGTTAAAAAATAAGGAAAAATTAATGGCTGCGTACGCTCAAAATAAGAATGACTGTAAACGTTTGAAGAAATGTGCTAAAGATGATTTGGACGAAGCTTTTTTGAAGTTGATGAAGGTGCAACGTAATACAGATTTACCCGTAAGTGGTCCACTTTTTAAAGTTAAAGCAGAAAAATTTGCTGAACAATTTGACTATTCTGGATTTGTATGTTTGAATGGATGGCTTGATCGATTCAAGAATGTACATGAGATAATCTTTGGAAACATTTGTGGTGAAGCAAAGTCTGCCACCCACACATTGCCAGTTATTTCCCCTCTATTAGACAGGCACTTCGCAATCTACGAAGTTTTCGTGTAGGGCTGCATTCGGAGAGTTTTTCCATCTGTTTTATGCAAATATTTCGGCAAATGTGTGGGTGTAAAGGATTTTTCTCGTAGCTCGGGAAAAGGTATTGGTAGAAGATTAAAACAATGCAAAGAAACTTTTAACTTGCGAACAATTTATATGCCTGCCTGCCAATTTATTTATTTACTTATTCAGACTTCAAGTGAGGATATCTCTAAAACGGTTCGATTCCGACGGGTAGTTCCATTGGGCTTTTTGATGTGCATGACGAGACCTTTCTTTTGATACCACTCTCGTCCAAATCCACAACTTGCACCTGGGAACGTTCCCTAGTTAGTTACATGTTTTATTATTTAATTAATTTTAAGAGCTATTAATATACAAGTCTTATTTTATTTCTAATAAACATTTAAAATTATACATAGTCGTATAATAAAAACATTATGAACAGCAGATGCATGAATATGCTTAGCAACAAGCTTTTCAAAATTTTATTTTTTTTTCTTGTTTGTTTAAATGTTCTATTTTTTATACACATATCTACCAAACTCTCCTCAAATATTATATCCTTTCTAGTTTCTCTGTTAACATTTATAACTTAACTCTCCATATGGACACATAAGAATGTTTCCATTTTGTCATTGTTTAATTAAATATAACCTTTAATATGTGTAGTATATGTGGAGCTATGTAATATAGATTTTCAAAACACCAGTTTGGAGAAAAAACTTATATTCTTTTTAATATTTATAATTTTTTTTTTTTTTTTTCCCCAGACATAATGCTTTCACAGTTGCCTTCTAGCATTCATAAAGACTTATTTATTTGTCAAAATTTAATAGAAATTTATAATTTTCTTAGTAGAAAATATTTATAAGTGTGTTATAAATTAATTGATCCAAATTTAAAATGAATTAGCTGTAAACCGACTTTTAAAAATAAAAACCAGCTTTTTTTTTTAAGTGGTTAAAACCAAAAAAAGCTGGCAATCCTGCCCTTTCTTGAGTCATTTTCCTCTGTTTGCGTGGAAATTCGGTTCAAAACACCCACTTTGACACTATTTTCTGAAAGATTATTGTGTTCGCAAAAAAAAACAAAAAAAAAAACAGCTTGATTACATAGTTTCTGAACAACAATGCCTGCTAGTTTCATGCATTTCGAACAAAAATAAATTAAAACTTATGTCATAAAGTTGCGTTTTTGGATTTGAGAACAGCCTTAATATACAGAAAGCATGAAATGTATATGAAGCAAATTTATTTTTGATTCTTGGGAACAGATGTCATATACTCCCGTGGCTGCTATTTTGGATTTCTTGGTGATCTTTATCGATATGGCAACCACGTTGAGTGTTGGTTCTGGTAACCCCTTTTTTTTGGGAGACTGTCTTTTGCATCGGATTTATTTGATTGACCATGGCTTCCGTAGTTTGTTTACCTGCTGTGGGAGATGTTATTACAGGGTGTCTACAAAAATTGTAAAAAAAAGTTCCCTGATTTTTCCATGATTTCCTTGACTATCATTATCAGACTTCCCTGATTTCCATTATTAACAATACACATATGGTATTTTTTCATGTAAACCAATTCCTCGCATAACACACTTATCCAACTTGCTAATATCTCGTTTGGGAGAAAAAAACAAGAGATAAACAAAAAAATTGCCTAATATTCATTAAGTATTGGTTGACAGTTTTATAAATCTGAACTCAAAATTTAGTCCAACTTCATACAGTGGTAACCAGTAAATCTCCTCATTTTCTGAAAAATATTAAATTCTAAGACTTATCTATATCTGACGGGATAGCTAATTGGATTAAGCTGACCACCTGGTTAGGTTATGCTAATGTATCATTTTAAAATGGGTAAATTGCCTTCAATATAAATGCTATCAACAGAAAATGAGGAAATCTGATCACCTTAATTTGCGTTAAATATCAAAAACTTATCAACATGTGAAAAAATATGGTATATAAAGTAGACGAATCAGTCTCGTTGACAAGGTGAAAATGCGAATAGTTTTGCATATAGACAAATTTCCCTGATTTTTGAATATTTCTACAAAGTTCCCTGACTTTTCACTGATTTTTCCAGATCAATAAACCTCCCTGATTCCTTTTTTCATGATTCCCCGATTTCCAGATTCTGTAGACACGTCCTGTATTAAGAAATATCAGGGAATTTGATATATTTTTTGCTAATTTATTTCTTAAATAAATTAGTTAATTTACATAAATGTTATTTATGTTTTTTTTTCTGCAATATTGCTCTTTTCTGTCAATGAAAACATAGTTTTATTGACGTCATTAATGATGTATTCTGATATTCGAGATTGAACATTTAGCTGAGCTGTGTTTTGACAACTCAACTCTGCATGTTTTATAATTTGCAGTCAGGGAAGTTTTGAAGAACGGAGACATTTTGTATTTGTTTTTTATTGTAAAATTAAAATTATGGTAATGCGAAGTTTGATATTGGTAGTATATGTTCAATATTGCAAGTTAAAGTTTTTGTGTGATGGGCGATTCCGTGCGGAGAGTCACACACATAACGCAGGCTTTAATTTTCATTTATTCAATTATTTATTAAATTTTAATTGTGATTTTAGGTGGTATGGTAAATAAGTTATTACTATATTTTTTAGTTTAAATGTGTGGAAATAAAACTCACAGAAAGATATCATTTAATTTCCTACTCAAAATGTGCTTTTTTTCTGAAGTAGAAAAAAAGCACATTTTGAGTAATGAAATTAAATGATATCTTTCTGTGAGTTTTATTGCCACACATTTAAATTTAAAAATATGGTAATAACTTATTTACCATACCACTTAAAATCAGAATTAACATTAAAAATTAATAAACAGTTGAATAAATGAAAATTAAAGCCTGCATTACGTGTGCGACACTATCCATGGAATCGCCCTGATTTAGTTTGAAATTGTGAGTAATTATTTTTATTTTTTTTCTGTAAAGTTAAATGACAGTTTTACAACGACTTCAAATTTGAGAAATTATGGCGAGTGACCATTTTATACAGTTGGGTTTCAAGGAATGAGATGTCTGTTAAGGTATGTTGATAATTTTATGTATATTTCTCATGCATTTTTGAGATTGTTGTACAGCAACGTACGTGCATTTACTGCTGATTTAACAAGTTCTGTGCATTTTTGTGATTACTGCAAAAGTAGTTTGCTTAATCCAGTGATTTTTTTTTTTTTTTGGTTAAAGAACACGTAGTGTTCATATGTTCGTTTACTAATTGCCGCTTTAACGAGTTTCGTGCATTTTTCAGATTGCTGCAGAAGTAGTTTGCTGAATCCAGTGTCTTTTTTTTTTGGTCTATGAATGTGTAGCATTCATACGTTTATTTACTAATTGCCGCTTTAACAAGTTTTGTTTATTATTTACATTTTTTTGTTAAGTTACATTTTATTTTTGTTGTGCATAAATCGGTGCTTGGCGACATTTACTACTTGGCAGAAAAGGGGTTTTCATGGCAAAAAAAGAATTCAAGATAGCGGATGCAGGAATACATGACATCTGGGCACAATCCCAGAAAGGCGAGACACCCCATTTGGCGACTTTTCTGACAAGCGCCAAACACCCCACATACGCCAACCTAAAATGCGACAGCCTGAAAACTAACGTGATTAGTCCACTCCCCTGAATGCTTCCAGACTGTTTTTTACTATGTCATCGTCCTGGAATCATGGGAAATACAACATTTATAAATAACGATGTATTAGAAAACACAGGAGAGCTGATTTTTATGAGATTCAAAATAAAACAAACGATTTCAACATAAGTTTATTGAAAAATCTGAAATTTATAAAGTACATTTCCAAATCAGAGTAACAATTTAATGATTAAAATTTTCATTTTTCAACAACTTTTAGAAAAAATCATGTTGTCATTTAATATTTTAAAGTACGTCCCTATATCGGAGTAAACATTGAACAATTCATTTCTAATTTATAGAAGTATGAACACTTTGCATTCATAAAAAAATAATATATATCACTGAATACAGCAACATTGTTCTGCAGCAATATGAAAAATGCAGGAAACTCGTTAAAGCGGCAATCCCTAAACCTTGTATGAACGCTACACATTCATTAACTGAAAAAAAACAAAAACATCACTGGATTCATCAGCTCTCGCTGTGTAGCAATCTCAAAATTCATCAGCTCTCGCTGTGTAGCAATTTCAAAATGTACAAAACTCGTACGGCCAGCATACATGAGAAATATACAATAAACGGCTAATATGAAACACTACAACAAAAAATGCATAAAATTATTAACATACCTTAACAGACATCTCCTTTCTTGAAACCGAACTCTAAAAAATGTTGAATCGCCATAATTTCGTAAATTTGCAGTCGTCAGTAAACTTCATTTAACTTTCTAGCAAAAAAAAAAAAAAAAAAAAAAAAAAAAAAAAATGAACAAATACTCACAATTTCAAACTGAATTACACAGTTACTTTAACTTTCAAATTTTACAACTAAAAACAGCAAAAAAAAATTAACAAATATTAACAATAACAAACTTTTGCCTTGCCGTCATTTTAATTTTACAATTACAAAATGTCTTCCTTCTACACAAATTACAAAACATGCGAAGTTGAGTTGTCAGAACACAGCTGAGCTAATTGTCAATAAAAGTTTTCAGGTAGGCGTAACTATCCAATACACAACAAATCAACCAATCCCATATTAAACTGATCCAAATTCAAGATCAGACCACTGTAGGCATGGAAAGAATTTACGAAACGAACTGGTAACAACAAAAATCCATTTAAAGCCTCGCCAAATTGAACGATGCCAAGTGTCTCGGCTGTTCTGGGATTCAGCCGACATCTGTTTCTATAAAAGTTTTGGTGTTATTACCAGAGTTGAATAATATAGACGCACGCGCACACGCGGAAAATTTTCCACAAAATTCAGAACTTTGCGGAAAATTTCTTAGAAAAAAAAAAAGTAATTTTTGTTCTTGTATTTTTTTTTTTTTTTTTTTTTTTTTAAATACCGAAAAATTAAAAATGTTCCCCAATTTTATGTACAATTTATTTATTGTTTGCCAGGGGTGATTCTGTTACGAATTTTCCAAAAATTTAAGGCATTCGGTTCCGAAAATTAAAAAAAAAAAAAAAAAAAAAATCGCCCATCAGTCCGAAAATTCCGGCATAAAAAATATCACTGAAATATATTGCAGATTTCAACAAATGGTCGCCTAAAATAAACCCATTCCGTCAATCGTTTGCAAAAAAAAAAAAAAACCAATTTTGTCAAAGCATCGCAGAAAAAACACGAATTTCTTTAAAGGATTGCGGGAAAAAACATTTCTTGTTAAAGAATCGCAGAAAAAACACAAATTATGTCAAAGAAGCACAAGTAAAACGAATCTCGTAAAAGCATAGCGGAATAAACGCGAATTTTGTCAAAGGATCGTGGAAAAAAAAACGCAAATTACGTAAAAGAATCGTGGAGAAAAACTAATTTCGTTAAAGGATCGCGAAAAAAACACAAATTTGGTAAAAGGGCCGCAAAAAAAGCGTGCATTTCGTCAAAGGATCCTGAAAAAAAAAGCACACACGCATATTTCCTCAAAAGGCCACAGAAAAAAATGTGAATATCGTCAAAGGAACGCAAAAAAAAAAAAAAAAAAAAAAAAAGCGAATTTCATCAAAGAATCGCAGAAAAAAGAAATTTCGTCCAAAAAGGATCTGGAAAAAAAGAATTTCTTAAAAGCATAGCGGAAAAAGCTTGATTTTTGTCAAAAGATCGCGAAAAAAATGCAAATTTCGTCAAAGAACTGCGTAAAAAAAAATTCGTTAAAGGATCGAGAAAAAAAAAAGTGCTAAAACACCGCGAAAAAAGCGTGAATTTTGCCAACCGACTGCGAAAAAGGCAAATTTCGTCAAAGGATTGGAGAAAAAAGCACATTTTGTCAAAAGATCGCAAAAAAAGCGCGAATTTCATCAAAGCATTGCGAAAAAAATGCAAATGTCGTTAAAAAATCGTGGAAAAATGGAAATTTCGCCACATGATCGCGGAAAAAACGAGAATTTCGTCAAAGGGCCACAATAAAAACTTATCGGTCTCTTTAATGATGTTACCTATGAACGGAGCTCTCCTTACAAAATGTGATTCAGTTGTTTCAGAAGCAATGTCCATTATTGCATTTTTCAAGAGGTCACAATATTAAGGATTGGGCTGTTTCTAAATGCATTGACAAAATAACTGATTCACTAATTCACTCCTTCTTATCATGGATTTTAGCTTTACTATTTTTTTAGCCAACATAACTATGCTGTAATTAATATTAATTAATTTTTAAATTAAAATTCTTACCATCAAAGTAATATAACACGTTATTTTACTAAACATTAAATTAATTTGCAGAAAGTTTTTGACCCAATATTTAAGTGCGAAGAAAGTTTTCTGTTTTATACAAGTCTGGTTTATTACATTTTGGTAAGTATAATTTAAAAATTAAATTTGATTATTTAGGTTTGCAGTTAAGTCAAAATATTTTATGCACTATAAACATTGCTGAAATTGCATTTTTAGCAATGTCTACATGGGATGTCCATTACTGGAAAATGACTAATTAACCATCCCAGTAATGGACCTTAATGGACTCTTAAAATCTTAAAAGTAAATGGCCATTAGTATATAAAATTCTAAGTTTTCTATTGCTACTCAAACAAAAACATAAAAATTGTGCAAGAAAATAAATACAGTAGAACCTTGATTATCCGAAGCAATTGGGACCGACCCTCTTTCGGAAAATCGAAATTTTTTCACTATACAAAATTGTGTTTTTTCTAACTATCAACATTGTAATTTATTAATACAGTCGAACCCGGTTAAGACGCATTTCAAGGGAGTGGGCAAAAGTCGCGTATTAAACGAGATTTGTATAATGTTGCAGGAGCTGTGTTTATTTACAACATCTAATCGTCTAAATGAACTTTAGAACTTTCATTTATATGTTTATGGTCGAAAATTGTATCTTTTAGGTACATTTAGATTAAAATTTAATTGAATTCAATTTTAACTCATTGTTTCTTTTTATAGAACCAAATGGGATAATACTGAATATAAAAAGTGAATCAAACGCTTTATTATGGATTAATATGCTGCAACTAAAAATAAAAAGAAATAATTTCCTGTTAGACTAATTTTTTTAACAGAGTTAAAAAAAAATATTAAACCTTTGAAGCACTTGTTAAAATCGTATTTAGTACTTGTGATAATGAGTACAATTATAATCTGGCCTTCTCAGGGCCGAAACTAAGGGGGCAGAGGTAGCACGTGCCCCAGAACCAAGGGACGCCAAATGAAAGATTATACCTTTGGAATCGATCATTTTTTTCTGATGGACTGATGGTTTTCATTATTATGAAACAGCCATTATAAATTAAGTGTTAGGTGAAGATGAAAGAGCAGCCGTAAAAAGTTTGAACTCTGATGTTCTGGTCAGAATGGGAAAAAAAATGGCCATAATTTTTTTTTCACCTAACACTACATTTATAATGGCTGTTTCATAATAATGAAAGCCATCAGTCCATCAGAAGAAAATAACTCGGTTAAAGCGGAAACTCGGTTAAGCGGAACTCGGATAATCGGAGCTCTACTGTATAAGCAAACACTGTAAATAGCCGGTAATACATGCGAATTCTTTTATGTGAACGAACTATAATTGCAACAAACGTCACATTCAATTTACGTAGTTCAGTATTACATATTTTATGATTACATATTTTAAATTTTAAAATAAGTCGGCCATTAGAAAATTAGTGATATTCTCTTTGTAAATATGCTTTGAGGAAGAAAGGGGGGGGGGGGGTGGGGGGGGCGCCAAAATTCATGTTTGCCCCGGGTGCAAAAAAGGCTAGTTTTGGCCCTGGTCCTTCTTTTCATTGTAACAAAAAACTTGTTAATAGTATTTGAGTAAAAAACATTGTTAGTATAGCAAGGGGTAAAGAAAACACAAAAGAATTAAACAACAGCAGTCGTATTTATTTAATCTTTACGAGTTCCATTTTTTTTTTTTTTTTTGCCTGTAATGTATTATGAAACATAGTAGGGATCAGGGCCGAAACTAGGGGGGGGCAGAGGGGGCACGTGCCCCGGGCGCCGCTTTAACAGGAGGTGAAGGGGCGCCAAAATGAAGATTTTGTTTGACGTTTAACACAATAATGTATATATATATAAAATGAAATTTGTATTAAAATGTCTCGCAGCTGGAAAATTTAAAAGGAAAACTGAACCAAATGCATTAAACTTTACAAATAGATAAAAAGATTCATTACAATACAAAATTTCAAAGTATCATGCCTATGCGTTTGCTTTCTATCTTTTAAATCACTTCCTGTGAGGAGAATCATTACCGTTTTTCAAGGTCAGTTTCTATTGTGGGACACCCTACTGTCCACTACGGATAACTACCAAAGGAGAAGTGACCCTTCAGTCTGATTTTTCTTCTAGATAAAAAAATTCCATGAAAGCTGTTTGTTTCTTTCCGCTGAACAGCGTTGAGCTTCCTTTCTTTCTTTTTTTTTTTTTCCGTCTTGCCATGGGCGCTGACTGACCAGGACAACGGGAAGGGGAATGCACAGAGTAAAATTCTTAGTAAAACCTTTCTTTTTTAGATATCGACCTCATTTAGACTATGCAAAAAAAAAAAAAAAAAGTTTAAAAAGATTAAAATGCAATTCTTTTCAATAACTTTTCAAAGATTTTAATGGATCAATGTTTGACAAAGCTGATTACGTAGTTCAGTTTTATATATTTTAAATTTAAAAATAAATTGTCTGTTAGATGTTTAGTAAAATTCTTTTTTGTAAATTTACTTTGTAGTGTGGGGGGGGGGGGGGGGGGGTGCCAAAATCCATGTTTGCCCCGGGCGCCAAAAAGGCTAGTTTCGGCCCTGGTAGGGATATAACCTACATTTAAAACCTCACAAACAATAGGAATACTAATCTTTAATCATAATAATTTCATGACATATCTGAGTATCCTGAATTCGTCTATCTCTCTCTACTACAGTAAAAACATACACGAAGCGAGAATTTAGCGAGTTTTTTAAAATTCAAATATCTGTCACTATTTTCGATTAGTAATGTTCGCCTTATAATTAATCTGTTATTAAATAAAGTAAATATTACTATTCGTAAGCAGTGTTTTTTATTTGAATATAAAAAAATCTGGTAAATTGGCAACACTGAAGAAGAGACAAGGAATTCGCATCTTGATCAATGAATTCGCGTCTTAAGCGTGATTTTTTGCTTCAAAAGACCGAAAATCTCTCGCGTTAGCGATCTAAGCGGGATCGCGTTTTAACCGTTCGCGTATTAAACGTGATATTTTTGCATTAGCCTTATGGGCGATGTTCAAGGGACCAGAAAAAATCCGCGTATTAAGCCGGATCGCGTATTAACCGGGTTCCACTGTATCTTTAACTTACCATTCAATATAAATACTAAAAACTGGCATTAATATGTAATAGAAACATATAACCAAGAAATTACTGCTTCCACAAAGTCAAGCACATATTTGAAGATTTTTACACATACTTAATGCAATGTATAAAAGAGACAAGGAAATTGAAATATATTTTAAGAATTATTTTATTAAAATCTTGAATATTTTATTTTTACTATTAATTGCAATGAAATAAATCCATAGTAAATTTTAAGAAAGGTTACAGCAGAGATGGACCCCCCCACCCCACCCCCCCCCCCCCCCCCATCGACACTAACTACACACCGGCATTTTTCTGCAACCTTTTAACGAATTTCACTTTTTTTCGCGATTAATTGGCGAAATTCACGTTTTTTTCGCAATCTTTGGACGAAATCTCAGTTTTTTTTCCCGCGATCTTTGGACGAAATCTGTGTTTTTTCCACGATCTTTTGAAGGAATTCGCGTTTTCCTCGATCTTTTGATGAAATCCACGTTTTAACCATGATATTTGCGTTTTTCCCACGATTTTTTGATGAAAATTGCGTTTTTTCTGCGATCTTTTTATGAAATTTGCTTTTTTTCGCAATCTTTTCATAAAATTTGTATTTTATCCACAATCATTTCGCGAAATTTGTGTTTTATCCGAGATTTTTTTCATGAAATTTCCGATTTTACCGCGATCTTTTCACGAAATTTGCATTTCTTCGCGATCTTTTCAAGAAATTCGTGTTTTATCCGCAATCTTTTCGCGAAATTTGTGTTTTATCCGTGATTTTTTTCACGAAATTTGCGTTTTTAACGTGATTTTTTTCACGAAATTTAAGTTTTTCCGTGATTTTTTCACAAAATTTGCGTTTTTCCGCGATACTTTGAAGAATTTTGTGATTTTTTTTTTGTGATCCTTTTACAAAATTTGCGTTTTTTTTTTCCACAATTTTTTTGACGAAATTCGCATCTTTTGCATGGTCCTTGGGTGAAATTCACGTTTTTTCGTTATTCTTTGACGGAATCGGCGATTTTTTTCTGCAAACGATTGACAAAATTGATTTTCTTCGGCAACCATATCGAAATTAGCGATATTTTTATGTCCGAATTTTTGGACTGATGACAGATTTTTTTTTAGTTTTCGGAACCGAATACCTTAAATTTTCTGAACAGAATCGTCCCTGCTACTTTCTTTTCTTACGTTCGGGAATCGCCGATCTGGACGCCGTAAATTCTGAACTAATTTCACCCCTTTCCTCCCTGGCATCGATGTTTCAACCATCGCATTTGGCGAGTGGCACCCATTGAGTTTGGCGAGTGAGGACAATAAAGCTAATCACCACGTTTTAAGTGTTACCTGGCGAGTGCTAATTTTGTGCTATACATATATGTACACAAATATAGGATGTAAAAAAAATCATGATTTTTTTTAAAAAATCAAAAAAAATCGGATTTTTTTGATTTAAATCAGATTTTTTTGATTTAAATCAGATTTTTTAATTTTTTTTCCCTGTGTTAAAATATTAAACATCTACCAAAAATTAAGCATTTCAAAAATGAATAACCTTCCAATTACTAACATAATCTATGTTTTTTTTTTTGCTTTAATTAATAAAATTTTAATTATGTAATTGTAGAAATTACAAAAAAACCGCAAACTAAAAATTTCTTTAGTGACATACAACATTATGTGCATTAATATTTTGCAATAATTAAGTAAACCAATATTAAATACTGCTTATATTTTAAAGTTATTGATAAATTGCATTTAATTTTAAATTGATGATACAGATTAAACCAATTATTAAACAATCAACTGTTTAATTAAGAACACAATCTACATTTTTGAAAAAGTGGTTGAAAAAATGTGATAAATAATAATTTGATAAATTCATAAAGCAGCCAGTAATTTTACACAGGTTCTAAAGCGTATGCATATCAAATTGATCAAAATTTGTAGCAATATATACAGCAAGCTCACACATAATTTATAAATAGATTACAAAAATTGTACTTTTGAAATTTAAATCAGATTTTTTCCCCACAACATTAAAATATTTGAATAGCTACTAAATGTTATAATGTTTTTGAAGTTATTTAACATTTAGTCAGATGTTTTTTAAATGTATAATACTTCTTTTTACACAGTTTAATATTGTTATAATTAACAATAACAAATATTACATTTTTTATAAGTGAATTACTGATCATTTTCGTTACTGATTATAATGCTTTTTCACACTATTTTAAAAAATCAGAAAATATGTGATTTTATCATCTGATTTAAATCAATTGATTAAAATCATTGACACTATATTGCTATGTTTATTATATATAAAAGAAAGAATAACTTGACTATTAAAAGGAAATTAGGACATTGTAAGTTATATTAGATTTAAATATCATTTTAAAATTAAATGCTTTTTATGTTTGTTAGATAAAAACAATTCTTTTTACAAACTTACTGCACTTAAATTTTTCACAATACTCAGGAATTACACTTAGAAACAATTATTTAAAGCTTTGTTTTATGTATTCATAAGTCACAATACTTGTAGAAACTTTCCAAATTATGTTCATCTTAGATTTGAATACTCTTTTATGTCATTTTAAACATTTGGAAAATTTCTGATTTTAATCAATGATTTTTTAAAAAAAATCACTTGATTAAAATCATGATTTAAATCGCTTATTTAAATCAACTGATTTAAATCGTTGACACCCTACATAAATATGACTAATTATTCAGCCCAGTAATGGACATCCGTCTTAAAAACTTAATAAATAAAATTTTAGGGTACTACTTGGTTATCCCGTCGACCAAAAATCTATCGTCAAACTATAAGATTAAATGTCAATAATCAGGGGTGGGGAATTTTTAGAAAATCCTACTCACCAAGGATATACTCTACCAGCCAACAAGACTTAAGGTACAGTATAAGAGAAACAAAAGATAGTTTAGTATAAAGTAGAACTTAGTACCATGTTTACATTGCGGTAAATTTAAAAAATATAGCCAACAATTAGAATAAAAAAGTTTTTGGCATATCTTCTATAGTCTGCAGTTTTTCAAAGATTGCCTAAAAATTCACTCGCCCTGTCAGGAAATCTACTCGCTAGTGGCGAGTAAAATGATGTATTTCCCCATCAATAATGGTTGATCGTAAATGTCACATTAACTTGACTTTAGGGAAGTTAGACGTGTTTACACCATCAAATGATTTTTATTCTGACGTTTTATTTGTATTTATTAATGTTATACTATTTTTATTGTTCTTTTGTTATTTAAATAAAAATTATGCCAATTGGTCGACGAGATAACTAAGTAGTACCAATTTTAGAAATGGCTGTTAGTATATGAAATTCAAAGTTATCTATTATTACTACCAAAAAAAATTGCTGCAAATTTTGCAATAAAGAATATAATAAACTTATTTAAAATGAAGCTCTTAGCATCTTCATTAAAGATTTTCACTGAAAAACAGTGGAACTTCAAAACATTATTTTCTGCCTCCTGATTGGTTTGATTATGAGTGTCACCAATAATGCAAGATTATAAAATATGCAAGGGGGAGTTATGAAAAAAATAATAAAAGCTAAATTTTTATTGGTTATTTTTTTTATAAAACAAAAATATTGAAGGGGTCCATTACTGGCACATATACCCTAAATACATGATAAAATAACTTGTCAAATTAAAAAATTTTACTGTAATAGTACTAATTTTAGAAATGGCTATTAGTATAGAAATTTCAAAGTTTTCTATTACTCCCAAAACAAAATATAACCAAAAAACATTTCTTACAGTATTATTCGGCCGTGTTGAATTCACACACTTTTCTCCGGAAGAGATTTCTGTGGCTCGGGGGGGGGGTTGCACTTTTTGACCATTGAAAACACAAAATCTCAAATTTTAATGTACCCCCCGGGCCACCCCCTGAAATCAACACTGCAATAATGCACTTGAAATTCGGCAAATGGGCCGATTATTCGGCTACGGCCGATTAATCGTCGCGTCTCTAATTTAGACCAACTTTTTAGCATAAAAAATTTTCACATAAGAACATGATAAAGACATAATGGCAAAAGCAAACAGTAGTTTCATACCCCATAATAAAAAAATGTCAGCCAAAAAGAAACCAGGGTTGGGTTTTTGACATGACAGTGGTAAAAACCGTGTTTTTACCGGTTTATTCCGTCAAAAACCTATCATTTGAGATTTTCCTCCAATTTATAGTGTAAGTGTAGCATACAGTACATTTCTAGATTAATTTTTTCTTGTTGTTCTTGTTATTATTATTCACAATTACTTTATTAAATTTATTTAAAAGAAGAGCATTTCCTAAATGGGAAAAATTTAAATACAAGAGTAAAAGGAAATAACAATATTTGTCATAATCTCCACTAATATAGATTCTACTAACTGCAATGAACATTAATATTATATGATAATAAAAGGTTATTATAATTATTAAATAACATTCTACATACATTTTTAATAAAATACTTTAAAATTATTTTAGAGATGCAAAAATGCTGTTATATGGTATGACAATAGATGTCAAGCATGGACTGTGGCCATTGAATAAATTTGAATATTCTTAGATATAATATTTTAAAATGCATATATTTTCATTTTCACTTGAATAAGCAGAATCTTAAAATTTTAAATTAATAATTTTTTTATACAAACATGTAGGACCTGATTACAGGTGAAAACTCTTAGACTTAAATTTTAACACATAACAAAACAATATTTAAGAAAAATCAGAATATAATGTCCTGTTCCTGTATACATTTTACTTAAAATTATTTAGGCATTATTTAAAGTGAATTGAAAGAAATAACGCATTGCATATTTTTATTACATACATATTACTGTATGAGTAAAAATCTTTCACCGTTAAAATTTTTCTTGAATTATTATTAAATTTAGAGAGATTCTTAAATGTTTTATTTATTTTTTAATGCAGTTAACTTTTTAATTAATGGATCTACATTTCTGCTTTAAAGTAATATTTAATTATTTATTTATTTTAAGGAAATAATTAAATTACTTAACGAAATAATAAACTACTTAACAAAAATATATAGTTAAAAATTGAGTTTTCACATGGTTTAAAGTTTAATATGGATTTGCAATTTTAATCTCTACAAAATTTAACTTTGAAGAACAAGTCTTATTCCTTTCTTCCAAAAGATGTATGTAATTCTCAACTATTAAAATATATTTTATTTCATTTTATATAAATCAAGTTTTGCTATATAGAAATAAAAATAATCAATGAACAATTTTGATTTAACACTTTAAGAAATCTTACTTCTGAGGAAATTTCTGAGAAAGCGATTTAGTTTTAAAGAGTGTAATAATTAATGCTGAAATTATACACATTTTTTAATCTTACACTTATGGGTTATAGAATTTCTTTAAAAAATCTAATTTTTACAGAATATGCCAAATAGCTTAAGATTATTATAGAGATCTGCTAACAGAGATGTATATGTATTATTCTAATGCAATTCTTTTTTGTTTTTCTCGGATACATAATATACAGTCTTTTCAATATTGAATATTTCATGTAAAACAACTTAATACTAAAGACAGAATGAAAAAAGATAATGTAAAAACAAACTACAACTAAAAAATAGGTTTTTGACAGTTTTCGACCTTTTTGACAAAGAGGTTTTTGACATAACGGTAAAAACCATGGTAAAATCCGGTAAAAACCGTCATGCGTCAAAAACTTGCCAACACTGAAAGAAACAGAAGCTAACCTATTGAAAACATAATTGTAAAATGGGGGGAAACTATACAGATAAATACTATACTGGCTAATCTCATAAAATACAACGAACAACAACATTTTATTTTCATTACAGAAGTTAAAACAGGTTGATGGTGTTAAAATGTAGAAGCAATACTTACTACTTCAGCTTTCCAAAATTTCGAGCTTTCAACGTGATGCTAGATACGAACGTTATGAATGTGTAATCAACTTTGCAGGGAAATTTTTAAATATCCGATTAAATAAAATAATAATTAATCCAATCAAAAATCAGTCTTATTTTTTTGACTGTTTAGTTCGGTGTTCAACTCGAGAGATGTTGACATTTTTTCCCCTTCCATCTTTGGTGTCTATCGCTTGTATCAAACCCCATTTCTAGGCATTTGATTGGTCCAAGCTTCATGTCACGTGATCTCGCAAGTTATTTCTAGCTATTTTGAGGTGGGCTGGACTTCAACTTTGATTCAACTTGGCGAAACCCCGCCCCTGCGAACTGTTCGCAATCTCGCAAACAGCGCAAAGTCTATCTGGATCTCGGCCAAAATCTGTTTTAAATTAGTAAAAGAAGACTCTCACTTTAATTTAAAGATACGGTAATTTGTTTATTTTCCTTTCGCAACGATATGCTAGCCATAGATAATGTGCATGTGACGTCACGAAGACATAAAAAAGTACAACTCAACTTACGGTTGGCAAAACATTTGCGTGCTTCACCATTGTTTTCTATGTATGTTGCATCTGTTTATTATTATTTTTCGGCTTTATTATTTATATAATTATTTTTTTGGCTTATCCTACTATTTTACAAAATGATGATGAGTTGTAGCGCATATGGTTGCACTTATAGACATGAAATAGGAGGTAATAAAGAGTTTAAATTGCTTCGAAATCATGAACTGCGTGAAGGTGGTGGATAAGCTTTTAAACGAAAAGATATCAATTCATGCCTCAAGAATTTATAATAAATGTTTTCAAACTGGTAAGAATTCTTCATTTTCCTGTAATATAACAGATCGTATATATATATATATTCCCCTTAGGATATTAAATGCTTTTCTCCTTGTGAGATTTTTATTTTAAACATGACATCTACAAATATTTTATTTAACTAGATCGTCTTGTTTCTATGCACATTATTAGACTATTGGGTCATTCCATGTCAAATCAACACACTTTTTGAAAAAATTTTACCTCACCATCTCAGATTTTAATGAACGATGGCACATAGTTAGTACATATATAGACTAAGAAAAATACCAAATTTTTTCAAAATATATCTATCCGTTTTGAAAATATGGCTATGTAAACTTTTCAAAAATTGTCAAAAAATGGCAGTTTGACAAATTTTCAAATCATCATAGGGTCCCTCCTAATTAAGATAGGAAGGTGAAAGAAGTGTCATATTGCAGCATTTTGTATGGACTTTAATATGATATGCAACATAATACAGGTTTTAGAAAAAAAAAATTTCAAAATTTCAATTTCAATTTTAAAATTTAAATTGTAAAAAAAACGTTTTTTTAAAAAATTTAAAAAAATTAGGAAAAGTAAATTATATTATTGTAAAACATTACAGAAAGTTTCAAAATGGGACAACAATGGGTTCATAGAAAAAATAATTTTTTAAAAATTGGATTTTTCATCAATTTCAAGTGATACAGTACAATACAATATGATGCAATGTAATATGATACAATATAATACAATTATATACTAAAATAGTTCAAATATAAAGACTTAAAAACTTTTTTTTTGTTTCAAATAATTTAAAAAATGAGTAATATTATTGTAAAACAGTATATACAGTTTTACAATAATTTTGAAATTTGAAAATAGGACAACAATGGGTTCATAGGAAAAATAGTGTTTAAAAAGTTTCATCAATTTTAAGTATAATAGTATATAATATAAAAAAAAGTATGATGCATAATGTAATATGATAAATGTATAATACAATATGATACACTACAGTCAGTTCAAATAACGGTGTACAAAATTGTCAAATTGTTAAATAACACAAAACCTTACCAATGCAAATCCTTTAACAATTCTTGTTATTGAATTACTTTGGACAATGAATTGTTGGATTTCAAAATGTCTTTTTTAGTTAAAACATAAGTTCTCCCAGTTGGTGTTAGAGGCTCAACAGAACATAAAACATCCATAAGTGGCACCCATAGAACATCTGGCTTGCTAGGATAAGAAAATGATGAAGATGGCCCATGTGGATGTAAAAATGTGACCTTAAGCTCATCAAGTTCTTCATCTTTATCCAGGATATATGCAAGCCACCAATGCTTGTCATATGCAGCGGTGATATATCCATTGCAATCTGATAATGATAGTTTATCATCAGATTTTGAAACTATTACTTTAAATGATTTTGAAGAATCAGAAAATGATTTAACAAATATGTCTGATGTATTTAATTTATCCGGAATGAAAGCATGATATTGCTGTGTTCCTTTAATGGTAACTGCTTTGTTGAACCTATCTTTTAAAAATATTTCTGAATTAATGTAATCTTCCTGTGTTGAAAATGCAAAGGTTATTTTTGAAGAAAAATTGGATTCGGCCCATTTATGTAATTGAAGAGGTGTTACTATTTGATTTTCATAAGGTCGCTGTAAGCTAGCTCTTGCTGCCTGTCTCTTAATTGTGCCACCCAGTCCATCACAAGGCCCTTTCCCATGAGCTGTGGCTGAAAAGTGCCATTCAGCTTCAATATTAAAATCTTCTTTATGAAAACATAGGTTGGAGAAATTTTTCTTATTTTTATACTGGGCAGCACATCCATCTGAAAAATAGAAAATCTTTGTTGGGGCTTTTTGAAATTTATTTTCGAGAAATTTAATGAATTTCTTTTGGAAGGTGTACACAGCAACAGTATTATGCTCCAAACAGTCTGAAATTACAACATAGTTTAAGTGCTCAACTGTATTTTCCCTTTTGTAGTACACTACAAACGGATGAATTGTGGCTTGTTCATTAGCCCAGTGGTAACTTTGAGCTTCATCTTGAATAACCATGCTGTAATTTTCAGAAAAATCAAGCACAACAGCAAATTCTGATTCTTTCAAATTTTCTTTTACTTGATTCATAAAAGATGATTGCTGTCTTGCAATGAAATCGTGTCTAACCAAGGTTGACAGTTTGTCACAAAAATATTCAATAAATTCTGCTGATGATTTCTGCAGAGTCTCTAAATTGCAGCGATCTACAGAAACCCACTGTCTAAATGTGACTTTTTCTATTAAATTATCCTCGAATGATTTCTCTAAAATATTCCGTATTTCAAAATCACCAGGGCAAGATGAGCATTCAGACATGTTGCAGTCTATTGACGGTGGATTGCACAACATTTTTGATATGCAATGTTTGTAAGTTGGCAATTCGGCATTGGTAATTGCACCCATTTTAACGTTTTCTATCATTAACTTGACATTTTGGTGAGTCGTGCAAACACAAACTGTGTGTGTACCTTTTGACCCAGCCAAAATGCAACGCTTTGGACGGAGCTCTGCAAACTTAGAAAAACTAATTTTTAAGTCTGGAAACTTTTCTTTGAATAGTACATGAGCCTCTTTTAGATTGCATAAAATGAGCCTTTTATAAACTTTTACTTTGTTTCCACTTTGGTCAGTGTTGTGTCGCGAATATCTAAATTTTAAATTAACTTAATCTAAACAATATTTAAAACATTAATCTTAATTTTGGGGCTAATTTGTTTTCAAATCGCGATCTTAGTTTTGTTTACTATCGTAGCGATCTGTTTGTTTACATTTTTTTAGGGTTAACTTCAATAGTGAGAAAATTGGTAAATATTATAAATTCTAGCATTAAGTTTCTTGGCACAGAATTTTTGTTTTAATTAATGGTAAAAATTGCTTACTGTCCACCAAATTTGATTTTCATTTAATAGAAAATAGCTTGTTTTTTTTTTGTATTGTAACAATGGGTTGGTTGGAATGATGGTTGAATTATTGACATTTGTCAGATGGAAGTAGCGCGCCTTTCTTTTGTCAACTGTTAATTTTGAAAATTATTAATTTCAATTAAATTTATTGTGTACGATAATTTTAGTGTTTAATTTTTGAAAATGTGTTTAATATTTACAGTCACTGAAGTTTAAATAAGTTTTTGAGTATAAACAATAATTGGAGCTACTGGTGTTTTAATAAATTTTTGGAAGCTACTGGAGAATTAAATAAGATAATTTTCTTTATTAACATTTTTTTTTACCTTTCTAATTTTGTGTAACTTCTTTCCATTTTTCATCTTTTTCTATTTTTATTGATGTTGGCAACAACGACAAATGTATCGTTTCCCCGCCAAAAAGATAGCGTCGTCACGTGACAAGAGAAGGTTCGAGAAAGTGTGACATCACAGCCCTACGTAGGAATATCTCCGAATTTTTTAAATTTCAACAAAAAAATATCTTTCAAGAAGGCAAGCATTCATGTTCCAACTTTAAATCTGCTCATAATTGTGCTTGCATCCATGTGCGGTCATCAATGGGATAGGCATTTTTTCACATTACAGTTTTTTCCTACGCACTCCGTTTTTGAAGCGGAGGTGTCAACAGGAGTTTGGAGTGAGATGTGAAGTCTGAAGTTTTTGGCGGGGAGATCATTCTGGTAGCTGGCATCGTGAAGATAAAGACGTATTTTTTTTTAGGAGTGCAAGTTATGCACGGAGATATGATGGGGGCCCCCCAACGATTGTGTATGATGAGTAATTTTTTTTCTTTTCTCTTCCTTTTTAATTAATTGCATGACTTCTATTTTTTTTTATTATTAAATTTTTTTTATGGTTTTAATACCATAAATTCACATTGGCTTAATGCCTAGTGAATTAAGTATTCTAAAGATGATCCAGTAGCTCCACATTTCAATTTTTAAGCAAATAAACTAAAACAATTAGGATGACATTATAATTATTATATTACTCATGTTTCTTAAAATTAATGGTTGAATTACTTGTTTAGTAACCACAATTAGTTAAAACATGTGCAAAACATTCATAATCAAATTATAATGAATATTAAAGATCAGTTAATTGTTAAGTAATCTGATATAACTATGTAATGATGGAAGTTTTTTTTTTGTTGAACAGATAATGTTAGTCCATTAGGACTTGTTATGTATAATAACTCTTGATTTTCAATATAATGATAATAATAAATGTAATAGTTCATCCTAACATTGTATATTCATTTCTGCAGTGCCTATTCTTCCTTTAGAAAATTTTATTTTCAGGAATCTATCAGAGACAGTCAAATAATTAATCATTAAATTAGTTGAATTTAGTAATCATGACTTTTTTTTTTAATATGTAAAATTTGTGTAGACAGCCTTGTTTTTTTATTGAATTTGACTGTGTCTGATCCTCTTCAGTTATTTAATGAATTTCTAGTTTGATTAAAATTTTTAAGAGATTAGTTAAATAGGGAAGCGAATTTTAAGGAATTATGCGAAGAGCATGATTCGGGAATTTTCCATAGTTATTTTTCTTAATTTGATTCACTTGTCCTGGGTTATTATTTAATTAAATTTTACTTAATTGGGGGCCAGAACACAACGCACCTCCATTTACCTTGATTATTTTTGGAATGAACTGCAATGTCTTATTTAAATTTTAATTCATGACTCTTAATTTAAGTGCAATCTGTGTTCAATTATTAAGGGTTTAAGGTAAATTGCAGGAAATTTTTCTCTTCATCTAATATGATATTATTAATTTAATTCAGTAATAGTTAAAGTTAATTTAAGTTTTATCCTTGTAATTTATAATAGTTAATTTTCTCTTTTTATATAACTTGAGTTGTTGTGGTAAGACACAACACACTTTGTGGTGCCGTCCTTTAGTTTAAATGAGGTGGCAACATACCTTTTGGTGCTGCCTTGTTAAGCAAGTGAATCTTTAAATAATTTTATTTTTTTTTGGCACTGCAGTAAAGGTGTAATAATGTATTTTTGTTAACAATCATATTGTATTATTTTGGTGGACAGGGCAATTTATATTGTTTATTTTTGTGTATATTCTGTTGATCATTATTGTAATTTAACTTAAATATGTCACTAGAGGAAAACCAAACTGGGGAGCAGGTAGACAACACTGGGATGTTAAATCAGTCACCAGTGACACCTGTAACAACGGGTCAGTCACCAGTGACTCCTGTGATAACAGTAAGTCAGTCACCAGTAACACCTGTTGTAACTTTACAGGATGAGACTTCAAAAAATTCAGGAGGGTCTAGTGGTAGTGGGATTCCAAGGATTGTAGATATTCCAGTCCAAGCACAATTATTGGACTTAAAACTTAACAGTTTTACAGAATTTTTAGGGTTGCTGCCTTCATTTTCAGGTAGTGAGGATGGATTAGGGATTGAGGATTTTTTTGGACAAATAGAACAAATTGGGCCACTAACTTTATGGGATGACAAACATAAATTAATTGCAGCCAAATTAAAGCTAAGTGGGGAGGCAGCAACATTTGCAAAGTTTCATCCTAGATTAAAGTTCACCCAGTCATGGGAAGAATTTAAGAAAGAGTTGCGAAACAGGTTTAGCAAAGTGGGGGAGAACCAAAACAAAATCTTGCAGTTTACCCAGGCCAATCAAAGGCATTTGGAATCAACTAGGGGATTTTTGTCGCGGTTGTCAGGGCTTGCATATATATGTTTTCCAAAGGAGGAAGAGGTAAGGGAGAAATTACTTTTTAACCAAGCATTAAAGGGGTTGAGCATACCGTCTCGTAGATTTATCATGGGACAATCCCCCAAAACGTTTGAGGATATTTGGCAAGCTGCCCTACAGGAGGAGAAATGCCTCACGTATGATCAGCATAATGCTGAAATAAATGTTGCCGCCACATTAACTGAAACCACGAGTAAAAGCAAAACAAACAATGAACTTTCAGAAATTAAGCAATTGCTGCAGCGAAACATGGCGGATTCTGAAAAGAAAATATCAGAACTTCAACAACAAGTACAACAGTTGACACTGTTAGTAAACAAACCGATAGCAAACCCACCATTTTGTCCACAACCACCCCCTTTTGCACAATATCCACATCCACCACAACATGGTTTTCAACAACAGTTTCCGCGAAACAGACGTCCAGTAACCTGCTATTCGTGTGGCGAAATTGGCCACATTAGTAGATTTTGTCAAAGTAAGGGAGCGGGAGCAGCATCGCAGCAAAAGGATTTAAACAGGTAGAGGGGCAAACGGAAAGGGCACAATCCGATTTGATTAAAACCCCCCTGTGCGTGAGATCAGACTCTGCTGCTAGTTTTGGACATTCTTTACCTTTAATTGATTTTAAGGTGGGTGAAAAGGATTTCAAAGGGTTAATTGATTCAGGAGCAACAGTAAATTTAATTTGTTTTCAAACCTTGAAAGGTTTGTTGGAAGAGAAATTAGTTGAGAGTATAGAGGATTGTTTTTTGAAAATTACCGGTGTAACGGGGGATAATGCAATAATCACTAATTATGTTACTATTAAATTAAATATGGGAGGGGAAACTTTAAAAACTAAATTTTATGTGATAAATAAAATCGATTCAACTAGTTATAATGTAATTTTTGGGAACAATTTTCTAGCAGAAAATAAAGTTAAGATCAATTTCGAAAAGAAATCAATTGAAATTAATGAAACTAGTGTGCAATTTTCTAATTATGTTTGTAACAACCTTTGTAACTTAGCAGAAATGGATTATATAAATATCGGAAAAAGTAAACGTAAACATAAGTTAGCTCCTAAATCCGAATTATTGGTGGAAGTACAATTAAAGAACACACAAAAACAATCCGATATGGTCTTAATAACTCCTACCAAACATTCACTTCAAAGCAATTGGGCTGTCAGCAGTTCAATAAATGAATTTAATCATGAAGGTAATTACTGGGTCAAATTAGCAAATTTTTCTGATGATGTTGTTTATATAAATAAGGGTACTAAACTTGTAAATGTTGAAGAAGTGGAAGGAGTAGTATTGCAAAAGGAAACAATTAATTCGGGTGAAGTTAGTCAAATAGATAAAGATTTTGAATTATTTGAAGGGCAGTTTAGTTTGGAACACCTGGATGAGCAACAACAAGAGGAAATGTTAAAATTAATTCATAAACATAAAAGTGTTTTTGCGGATTCAGTTAAAGACTTAACAGGATGTAATACCATTAAACATAGAGTATACCTGTCAGATGAGATTCCCATTAGAAGTAGACCTTATAGAACACCTCATGCCCTTAAAGAAGAATTAAAAAGACAGGTTGATGATCTTTTAGATGCGGGAATTATCTCTGTGAGTGATTCGCCATATGCTTCACCAGTCCTTTTAGTAAAGAAAAAGAACAACAGTTATCGCCTTGTCTGTGATTATCGTAAATTAAATGTGAAAACCCAACCTTTACCATACCCATTACCTTTAATTTCTGATTTAATTGATTCTCTTGAAGGAGCAAATTTTTATTCTTGTCTTGATCTGTGTTCGGGATACTGGCAAATGCATTTAGATCCCAATGACAGACACAAGACTGCTTTTTGTACCGATTTTGGGCATTTTGAATGGAATAGATTACCACAGGGACTTCGCAATGCAGCATCTTCCTTTCAAAGATTATTAGAGATTATTTTAGCGGGTTTGAAACAATTTAACATAAACACTTATATAGATGACTTAATTATTGCTTCTAAAACTTTTCAAGATCATTTACATAAATTAGATTTGGTATTTAATAGACTTAGCCAACATAACTTAAAAATAAATCCTTCTAAATGTCAATTGGCACAGCAACAAATTAATTATCTTGGTTTTCAAATTAAAGATGGTAAAATTTTTCCTGAAGATAAGAATTTAAAAGCAATAAGACAATTTCCCATTCCTAAAAATAAGAAAAATGTTCGTCAGTTCTTAGGTCTTTGTAACTATTACCGTAAATTTTTAGATAAATTTGCTGAAACTGCTATTCCCTTAACACATTTAACTAAAAATAAAGTAAAATTTTTGTGGGATGAAGCATGTAATAATGCTTTTGAGACTTTGAAGGCTGGATTGTTGAAGTCACCTTGTTTGACCATTCCTAATGTCAATAAAGATTTTGTTTTACATACAGATGCTTCTGGGTATGCTCTTGGTGCTGTGCTAAGTCAAT
This sequence comes from Maratus speciosus, assembly GCA_963932465.1. Taxonomy (NCBI): domain Eukaryota; kingdom Metazoa; phylum Arthropoda; class Arachnida; order Araneae; family Salticidae; genus Maratus; species Maratus speciosus. The sequence continues at coordinate 86,612,148 of OZ010786.1, read as the reverse complement.
ACGATGATAAAGGGGATTTGCATCCGGTAGGATTTGCCAGCAGAACGTTGAAAGATGCTGAGACGAGATACTCTGTTTTTGAAAAAGAACTTTTAGCTATAGTGTGGGGAGTGGGACATTTTAGACAATATTTATATGGGAGAAAGTTTACTTTATTTTGTGATCAGCAGAGTTTGTCCCACGCACTGGAGCTAAAGGATTGTGGTAGGGTTACAAGGTGGGCTTTAGCGTTGCAGAATTTTGATTATGAAACAAAACATACTCCCGGAAAAGACAACATCCCAGCAGATGTGCTATCTAGGGCAGTCAATGTTGCTAAAGTAGACAATATAATCTCACTAAATAACATTACAGATGACACCTTAATAGAATTACAATCACAGGATGCTAAATGTATGGAAATAATAAATTTACTTGGTAATCAGGACAATATTACAATAGATAAAAACACATATTTTTATAAAAACAAAATTCTCTACTGCCATCAAAACTTTAAATCAAAATTTAACATAAAAGATAAATTAGTTGTCCCTAAATCACTAATTCCACAGATTTTAAACTTAGCACATGACTCTCCTGCTTCAGCACATCCAGGGTACATGAAAACGACCAATAAAATCCGCAAGTTGTATTTTTGGCACAACATGAGAAAACACATTTTAAACCACATAAAGTCTTGCATTTCATGTGTTCAGAGAAGAGGGTTTATAAAGGGACACAAGGCGCCATTACAGAGAATGCCGATTGCTAGTCGACCATTTGAGATGATATCAATCGATGCTGTAGGCCCCTTAACAGTGACCTTAGAGGGAAATAGACACATTTTGGTCATCACTGATTACTTTAGTAGATGGGTAGAAGCTTATCCTGTGAGAGATTTAAAGATTGAGACTATAGCAGGAGCGTTAGAAAAGTTTATTTCCATTCATGGTGTGCCTGAACATCTGGTGTCGGATAGAGGGAAGTCCTTTTATTCAGATGCAATTAATCGGGTGTACAAGAAATACAATATCAAAAAACACACTACATCAAGTTACCATCCAAGCTCAGATGGGGTTTGTGAACGTGCTAATGCAACTATTATTAATGCTCTCAAACATTTGGCTACTGCTACAGACTATCAGTGGGATTTGTATCTGAATTCTGCATTGTTAGCTTATAGAACATCATACCATTCAGCAATTCAAGATACTCCTGCTCATATAGTTTATGGTAGGGATTTAGTTATTCCAGTCGATTTGCTAACCAGTGAAAAGAAATTTTCATATGCAGACAACAGGGAATATAGTGAAGACATAGAGATTAGGTTACAAGGGGCATTTAAAATAGTTAAAGAAAACTTAGAAAAGGCTGCAGAAAAACAAGAAAACTACAGGAACAGAACAGCAAAAGACAAAAATATAGTGGTAGGGGATTTGGTACTCTTATATACTCCTGTTTTCAAAAAGGGTGAAGCGAGAAAATTTCAACAAGTTAATAAAGGTCCTTATAGGGTTAAACTTAAAACTAGCCCAGTGAATTTTAAGATCATGCACATAAACAATCCTAAGGATGTACAAACTGTACATGTAGACAGATTAACACGGATAGAAGAGAGAATCACATTCCCAGCCCTCTATGATTTTGAAAAACCTAAAGATCAAGAAAATCAAGTTCACACTCTTAATTCTGAACAACACAACTCTAATAGTATTGATAATAGCTTGCATAATACTAATAATTTACCTAAAGTTACATCTTGCTCTCTTAAAATTTTACTTACATCAAAAAATTTACCAACCACCACTTGTAACTCATCTCCTAATAGTTCACACATTACAACAGACGCTCAGAGTAGTAATGGTAATGCAGCGGATAGCGGACTAGTGACAAGTAATGATAGTAACCAAAACAGTCAGTTCTCTGGGTCTTCGACCAATTTTGATAAAACAGTTTCTGATAAGCAGGGACAGGATCAAAGTAAAGAGAAGAGTTCATACAATTTAAGAAGTTTACCGAAACGTTCCTATAAATATTAAGTTTCATGTAATTGTTGTAAATAAAATTTTTGTGTTTTGTGTTTTTTTTTCTTTACTTTTGCCAAATTTATGGGTCTCAGGAAGCTATTGTCGTAAATCTTGGGCATTTATTAATACGGGTTTCTTGAAGCAGTGATGAGGCAAAATTTTAATTGTGTTCATTTTATTTATGTTGCTAATTGGCCAAAAATTTTAAGTATTCATGTAGCAATGTTATGATGTGCAATTCCAGTAATTGGTCGAAGTGAATTTAAATTTTTAAATATTATTTTACGTTAATTGATTTAAGTATTATTTATGTTAATCGTTTTAAAAAGTATTTAATTGTTTTAAGGAATTATGTTTAATTTTGTTATAAGTGCAATTTATGATTGTAAGCGTTGGCAAGTATGTGACACACTGAAGAATAACTGTAATTAGGAGGCAGCTTCATGAATAAATTTTGGCTCAATGGTGTTCGTACAGTTTCAAGAATTGGAGACTTGCAAAATGGTCGTGTAGTACCACATGGACTTTAAAATAATTGGTACTATCTGTTCCTTACATTTACTGTGTTGTTGTGAAAAGTTATATGTTAATTGTATTTGTTATTTATGTTTTGTGTTAAATTGTATGGGTTGCATCGTGTATATTTGGGGAAGGGTTTTTATTGTGCAATATTGTTGTGTTATTCATGCATGCTAAGTAATAACACCTTAATATTGTATTATGGGACAAATTGTCCTATTTTTGGTTTTCAGCCAGTCCTTGGCTTTGTTAAGGACAAATTTTTTTTATGTGTCTTGAAAAGTCTGATAATTATTGTATTGTTGCTTGGGGTTTTCCTCAACAGTGTCACTTCCAAAAAATTTTGTGCCAAAATTTTTAAGCGGAAAAGGGAGTATTGTGTTGTGTCGCGAATATCTAAATTTTAAATTAACTTAATCTAAACAATATTTAAAACATTAATCTTAATTTTGGGGCTAATTTGTTTTCAAATCGCGATCTTAGTTTTGTTTACTATCGTAGCGATCTGTTTGTTTACATTTTTTTAGGGTTAACTTCAATAGTGAGAAAATTGGTAAATATTATAAATTCTAGCATTAAGTTTCTTGGCACAGAATTTTTGTTTTAATTAATGGTAAAAATTGCTTACTGTCCACCAAATTTGATTTTCATTTAATAGAAAATAGCTTGTTTTTTTTTTGTATTGTAACAATGGGTTGGTTGGAATGATGGTTGAATTATTGACATTTGTCAGATGGAAGTAGCGCGCCTTTCTTTTGTCAACTGTTAATTTTGAAAATTATTAATTTCAATTAAATTTATTGTGTACGATAATTTTAGTGTTTAATTTTTGAAAATGTGTTTAATATTTACAGTCACTGAAGTTTAAATAAGTTTTTGAGTATAAACAATAATTGGAGCTACTGGTGTTTTAATAAATTTTTGGAAGCTACTGGAGAATTAAATAAGATAATTTTCTTTATTAACATTTTTTTTTACCTTTCTAATTTTGTGTAACTTCTTTCCATTTTTCATCTTTTTCTATTTTTATTGATGTTGGCAACAACGACAAATGTATCGTTTCCCCGCCAAAAAGATAGCGTCGTCACGTGACAAGAGAAGGTTCGAGAAAGTGTGACATCACAGCCCTGCGTAGGAATATCTCCGAATTTTTTAAATTTCAACAAAAAAATATCTTTCAAGAAGGCAAGCATTCATGTTCCAACTTTAAATCTGCTCATAATTGTGCTTGCATCCATGTGCGGTCATCAATGGGATAGGCATTTTTTCACATTACAGTTTTTTCCTACGCACTCCGTTTTTGAAGCGGAGGTGTCAACAGGAGTTTGGAGTGAGATGTGAAGTCTGAAGTTTTTGGCGGGGAGATCATTCTGGTAGCTGGCATCGTGAAGATAAAGACGTATTTTTTTTTAGGAGTGCAAGTTATGCACGGAGATATGATGGGGGCCCCCCAACGATTGTGTATGATGAGTAATTTTTTTTCTTTTCTCTTCCTTTTTAATTAATTGCATGACTTCTATTTTTTTTTATTATTAAATTTTTTTTATGGTTTTAATACCATAAATTCACATTGGCTTAATGCCTAGTGAATTAAGTATTCTAAAGATGATCCAGTAGCTCCACATTTCAATTTTTAAGCAAATAAACTAAAACAATTAGGATGACATTATAATTATTATATTACTCATGTTTCTTAAAATTAATGGTTGAATTACTTGTTTAGTAACCACAATTAGTTAAAACATGTGCAAAACATTCATAATCAAATTATAATGAATATTAAAGATCAGTTAATTGTTAAGTAATCTGATATAACTATGTAATGATGGAAGTTTTTTTTTGTTGAACAGATAATGTTAGTCCATTAGGACTTGTTATGTATAATAACTCTTGATTTTCAATATAATGATAATAATAAATGTAATAGTTCATCCTAACATTGTATATTCATTTCTGCAGTGCCTATTCTTCCTTTAGAAAATTTTATTTTCAGGAATCTATCAGAGACAGTCAAATAATTAATCATTAAATTAGTTGAATTTAGTAATCATGACTTTTTTTTTTAATATGTAAAATTTGTGTAGACAGCCTTGTTTTTTTATTGAATTTGACTGTGTCTGATCCTCTTCAGTTATTTAATGAATTTCTAGTTTGATTAAAATTTTTAAGAGATTAGTTAAATAGGGAAGCGAATTTTAAGGAATTATGCGAAGAGCATGATTCGGGAATTTTCCATAGTTATTTTTCTTAATTTGATTCACTTGTCCTGGGTTATTATTTAATTAAATTTTACTTAATTGGGGGCCAGAACACAACGCACCTCCATTTACCTTGATTATTTTTGGAATGAACTGCAATGTCTTATTTAAATTTTAATTCATGACTCTTAATTTAAGTGCAATCTGTGTTCAATTATTAAGGGTTTAAGGTAAATTGCAGGAAATTTTTCTCTTCATCTAATATGATATTATTAATTTAATTCAGTAATAGTTAAAGTTAATTTAAGTTTTATCCTTGTAATTTATAATAGTTAATTTTCTCTTTTTATATAACTTGAGTTGTTGTGGTAAGACACAACAGTCAGTGATACTGATACAATCTTTAATTCCGGGCATTGATCTGCTTATCTCATCACTTTCATAAAATAAAGTGACCGTGTTAACTATCTCAGTAGAAAGATTTTTACCTGGCTTAGAATTTGGGGTTTCCAATATTCCTTTTTCTTTCAACAGTTTTTTTGATTGACGTACCATATAGTTAGGTGCGTTAAACTCACGCATGATTTTTCTGATACCCCAACTTTCCGGTAGGCAAGTCAATATCATAAGTTTTTTTGTCCTACTTATTGTATTTGAAAAATTCTCTATAAGATTTTGCAAAACTGTTTTATCTAAATCTTCAGCATTATCACTTTCTGAAGACTCTTTTGCTGATACAAACAAATTTCTTTTTAGGGCTGAGTCTATTGTTTTAACTTTTTTACTTGCATATTGTTTTGATTTAATTTTTTTCCTATCGATAGGGGACTCTCCTAATTCATATAGTGAAGAATTTAATGTTGCGATCACATGTGATTCAGCAGAAAAGCTAGGATCTTCTGAATCTGAAATTTCTTCTTCTTGATGAGTAGAAGTGCTCTGATCTTTTAACTTTGCTAATTCTTTCCGGCAGTAATCACAAACTTTTGCATGTTTGGGCAAATCAGGATACAAATCACATATCCAATTTGTAACCTTTCTTAACTTTTTCTTATCCCTTATGGTGTGATTACTTTTCTTAAATGGATTGAAACAAGTAACATTTGAAAACTGACATTGTGCCATTTCTTATTTCAATCGGACCTCTATTAAATTCTTCTCACAGAATCAAATAAACTGCAGTTGAAAATGTACTTTTAAAAGAATCCACATTACAAAACAGAATTTAATCTTTAAACTAAGAAACACAAAGTTTTAAAAAGTTCTTGCATAAAATATCCTGAAAAACTTTAGAAACTTTGTGAAAACTCATTCACATAAAAAAGAAAGAACACTATTTTAAATGAAAAAGAATATTCCTATATTCTGAAACCAAAACTGATCAATATACTAATATTCTTCATTCTACATCCAAACAGAACTGATTCCAAGATTATACTGATTGCAGTGCTGTTGACTGGTGATACCCATGGCTGACCTTTGATCTGTCTTATCTCAAGTAGTCAATAGATAACAAACCCTTGACAGTTTGAGACAGGCCAGACCTACAGACAGAGAGTGGTTACCAAAAAATCCCTTCTAATTAAGATAGGAAGGTGTGAAAGTATTATTTTGCAGAATTTTATATGAAAACATAAATTATACATTAGGATTACCTAGCAACTGAACAATTTTATTTAATAAAAACATTGTTTTCTGCTTTCCTATATCATCATTTATAGCAGATTAAATATTAATTTTGAGTTTCTTGTTTTATGAGTTTTTTCTTTTTCTTTTATTCTATATAACCCCAATTTAGTAAAATATGCTCATTTAAAGTTATTTTTAATATGGATCTGTTCTCCCATTTTCAAACATTGTATACTATTTTACAATAATACAACATATTTTCTATGATTGTTTGTATTTTAAAAAAAATCACACTTAATTTTTTTTCCCCCTATGAATACATTGTTGTCTCATTTTACAACTTATTTTCTATATTTTTTTGAAGAAAAAAAATAAAATCAAAAATTTTTTTCACATTTGAAATTTTAAAATAAAATCAAAATTTTGAATTTACATTCTTTTTTTTTTTTCTTTTTTTTTTTTTCAAATTCTGTCCTGTGACATACATTAAAAGTAAAATTTTCATGGATTTTTCGCATCATACTTGAAATTGATGAAAAAGCCCATTTTTAAAAAATTATTTTTTCTATGAACCCATTGTTGTCCCATTTTGAAACTTTCTGTAATGTTTTGCAATAATATAACTTACTTTCTCTAATTTTTTGAAATTTAAAAAAAAAACGTTTTTTTCACAATTTAAATTTTAAAATTTAAATTTAAATTTTGAAATTTTTTTTTTCTGAAACCTGTATCATGTTGCATATCATATTAAAGTCCATACAAAATGCTGCAATATTACACTTTTTTCACCTTCCTATCTTAATTAGGAGAGACCCTGTGATGATTTGAAAATTTGTCAAACTGCCATTTTTTGACAATTTTTGAAAAGTTTACATAACCATATTTTTAAAACGGATAGATATATTTTGAAAAAAATTGGTATTTTTCTTAGTCTATATAAGTACTAACTATATGCCACAGTTCATTAAAATCTGAGATGGTGAGGTAAAATAGGTGTGTTGATTTGACATGGAATGACCCTATTAAAAGAATTTAAAATACTCAAGGAGTGTTTATTTAGTTTTAAAGTAATTTTCTGGAAAACACAAGCTACATTTTCACAAATTTCCTTGTCATACAACATGTTAGACTGTGTATATAAATTTTTAATTGTTTTTATGTTAAACCCTTAATTTCTACTCTAGAGTTGGGCGATTCATTATTTTACTCGCCTCTAGAGAATGTTTTTTTCTGACGGGACAAGTTGAATTTTTAGACAATCTGAAAAACTAGAAAATATTCAGAAACTTTATTTATTTATTTATTTATTTATTTATTTATTTTTTTTTTTTTTGCCAGTTTTCTATTTTTGCAACTTTCCAGATTATTGAAATGTAAACATGGTACTACTAAGTTCTATCCTATAACCAAATTTTCCTCTTTTGTATATACTATATTCTTAATTTTAAAGAAAAAAATAAGAATATGCATTTCAGACATAATAATTAACTATTTTTCCAATTGCATGTTTTTTTGTAACAATTTTCAACTGTATGTTGCATTTGCAGATTTTTATTTAAAAAAAAAAAAAAATCAGGCTAGTAAGATTTTCTTGAAAATTTCCAATCTAACTCCTGCCTCTCATATTGTAAAGAAGTAATGAACAATATGAAATCTAATGAATACATTACATATGTAACCATAATGAATTATATAGGGTGGTAATCTGGCATGGATGTCCTATACTCACTAGGTAGTCCAATCAAATAAGCCCGTTTTGGGGCAGTTTGCTACAATAAATGCTACAGAGATAAAAATTGGTACAGTTGCTCATTGATACCTACTAATGACTAGGTAAAAAGTCCTGATGGATAGGAAGTGAGCGGGGGGAGGGAGGGGCAAAAATAAGTCTCCCACCCCTCTTTTTTTAGTTTTTTGAAAATATCTCAGAAACTATTGGTTTTCATAAAAAAATTACTGCAGCATAAATTAAAGAGCATAAAATTCTCTAAAAATGCTATGTAAATGCAGTGGAACCTCGGTTATCCGTCAGTCACGGGACCGGAGCCTTTTAGTCCAGTCAAATTTGGAAAGTTTGCCGAAATAAATGCTACAGAGATAAAAATTTGTACAGTTGTTCATTGATACCTACTAATCACGAGATAAAAAGTCCTGATGAATAGGAAGTGAGCGCGGGGGGCGGGGGGGGGGGCAAAAATAAATCCCCCCATTTTTTTTTATATCCAGAAACAATGGGTTTTCATGAAAAAATTGTTGTGGCATAAATTAAAGAGCATAAATTCTCTACAAATGGCAGGTATACAAAGTGGAACCTTGGTTATCCTCATTCACGGGACCAGAACCTTGACGGATTCTGTCCAGTCAAATTAAAAAAGTTTGCCATAATAAATGCTACACTGATAAAATTTGGTACAGTTGTTCATTGATAGCTACTAATCACTAGTTAAAAAGTCCTGATGGATAGGAAGTGAGCGGGGGAGAGATGGGCAAAAATAAGTTCCCACTTTTTTTAGTTTTTTGAAATATCTCTGAAACGGTGGGTTTTCATGAAAAATTGCTCTGGCATAAATTAAACAGCATAAATTCTCTACAAATGACAGGTATACAAACTGGAACCTCAGTTATCCGTCCTTCACAGGACTGGAACCTTGACGGATTTTTCACAAAAAAATAACTTTATTTTTAAATTTATTTAATTTCTATTCAAATTTATTAAATATTGTCACAATAAATAAATGAAATAAAACAGAAACCAGTCCAATACTGCAATACTACACGAGATAATGGCAGGTAATTAGTTAATGAAAGATAAATATTCAGCATTAATGAAGTGTTTATTAATATGAAACATCATAACTGCGAGTATAATATACGGAGAAAACTAAAAGTAGATACATACTAATTTATAATTAAGTAGATTTTATGTAATTATGAAGTAATTATGTCTTTAAAAGGAGTCTTTATCATTCTGGCTTGTTTTTTCCTTCAATATCTTCATCAGTGGAAGTGCATGGGTCGTTAGGATCCATAATCATCACCTCATCTTCTTCCTTGTCCTATTCATCTCCTCTTGATCCTGAAAGCAAATATTTATCATTAAGAAAATGTTTAGGTCATGCGAAATTTTGTTAGTGCGACAAAACATAATAGAGAACAATGAAAACTACTAATTTATATTTAAGCAGACATTACTTATTAAGTCGTAATGTTCTATTTTTTTCTTTGACAGAAAGTATGGCCACAAGAACTTAGTCGTCACATTTCGAATTTGGTGTTTTGATCGTCCTATTATGTGTCCCGATTGCTTGAAATGTCTGCCATTCAACATGGTCAACCAGATTTACAAGGAATGCTTTGTCAGTTTGTTTACGATAACGCTGATTTTAATATTTTCACGCTGGATGGTCTCAACACATTTCATTTCATGGTTGGCATAAAGTATGTAACACCAGCACATATTGAAAGAGGATCGCCAACACGAAATTAACTAAAATGCCTACTGCTGAGGCTATTGGGCAGTTGGTGGTTATTCCATTGAAGCCGTTTGAATTCACGGGCACAGCTTTTAAAAATGTGAAACTGGAGGATCTGGGAGTATTAGTAGAAGACGTACACAAAATTGCTAATGTGTTCAATAACAGGGAATCCGACCATGATGCTGTTGCATATGCAGGAAACCAACTTTTTTTGAGATTGTATGGAACATCCGCCACAGCTACATCTCTTAATACTTTCCGATACCACTCCTTCGCAAAATCTGTATCGATTGTTAAACCTGACATTTCATCCCTCCCGCCAACAGAAGGAGCGCCAGACAACTTTCTTTCTGGGTGTGCCACCAGGTACAACTGTTGCTTGGCCAGGATAAACAAGCCGAACTCTGGGTTGGGAACGAAGACAGAATCGTCTAATTCCCATAACAACCAAAGACTCAATCGCACTTGAGGCTGACTTAAATACCATCTTCTGCAAATGCACTACTGGGTGTGGAGCTAAGTGTGGATGCAGGAAAGCAGCCATTAATTGCACAATCATCTGCAACATCTGTCATGGTGACTGTCTGAATGCTACACCCAAACATGTAGATCAACATGATGATGAAAAAGATGAGGAGGCGATTATGAATTCAGTCCTGTTGAGAACAACTTCTAATGCATCATCCACTTCAGCTGATGATGATGTGTCAAAGAAAAAAATAGAACATTACGACTTAGTAAATAATATCTGCTTAATGATAAATTAGTAGTTTTCATTGTTCTCTATTATGTTTTGTCGCACTAACAAAGTTTCGCATGACCTAAACATTTTCTTAATGATAAATATTTGTCTTCAGGATCAAGGGGGTATGAACAGGACAAGGAAGAATATGCGGTGATGATTATGGATCCTAACAACCCATGCACTTCCACTGATGATGATATTAAAGGAAAAATCAAGCCAGAATGATAAAGACTCCCTTTAAAGACTTATCTACTTCATAATTACATAATATCTACTTAATTATAAATTAGTATGTATCTATTTTTAGTTTTCTCTGTATATTATACTCGGAGATATAATGTTTCACATTAATAAACACTTCATTAATGCTGGATATTTGTCTTTCATTAACTAATTATCTGCCATTATCTCGTGCAGTATTGCAGTATTGGAGTGTTTTCTGTTTTATTTTATTTATTTTTTGTGACAATATTTAATAAATTTGAATAGAAATTAAATAAATTTAAAAATAATTTTTTTTTGTGAAAAGTCCGTCAAGGTTCCGGTCCTGTGAATGACGGAATACCGAGGTTCCACTTTTTATATCTTTTATTTGTAGAAAATTTATGCTCTTTAATTTATGTCAGAGCAATTTTTTCATGAAAACCCACAGTTTCTGAGATATTTAAAAAAAAACTAAAAAAAATGGGAGGGGGAAACTTATTTTTGCCCCTCCCTCCCCCCGCTCACTTCCTATCCATCAGGACTTTTTATCTAGTGATTAGCTATCAATGAACAACTGTACCAAATTTTATCAATGTAGCATTTATTACGGCAAACTTTCCTAATTTGACTGGACAAAATCCGTCAAGGTTCTGGTCCCGTGAATGACGGATAACCGATGTTCACTTTGTATACCATCATTTGTAGAGAATTTATGCTCTTTAATTTATCCCAGAGCAATTTTTTAATGAAAATCCATAGTTTCTGGGATATTTAAAAAAAAAAAACTGGGGGGGATTTATTTTTGCCCCTCCCTCCCCCCGCTCACTTCATATTCATCAGGACTTTTTATCTAATGATTAGTAGGTATCAATGAACAACTGTACCAATTTTTATCTCTGTAGCATTTATTTCAGCAAACTTTCCTAATTTGACTGGACTAAGGGTACTTAAATCTCGTCATAATTGCCTGATATGGTAACCCGGCTATTGTTGTTTAGGTACTTAGTTATCCCGTCGACCAATTTCGCCAAATTATATAAATTGCCAAACCACTCGCCAAATTATACCCATTGACATAATTTTTATTTTAAATAACGAAAGAACAAATAAATTAGTAAAACATTAATAAAAATACAAATAAAACGTCGAATTAATGGTTTTATTGGCCATTATTGGCATTTAATCTTGCAGTTTGACGACAGTAATTTGGTCGACGGGACAACTAAGAAGTACCGTTGTTTATTTACTTTAATTATATAAATTGTTTTGTTCTATAATTATTAAATAAACATTTATTTATTGTTATTTCCTTTTTAAAAGAATTAAAAAATATATATGTAACTGGTATTTGGAAACGAAGTTTTTGCCAGATTGGCGTCAGAAAAAATTTGTTATTTGAAACAAACCAATGTAATATATGAAATCTGTACTGGTAATCATTGGAACTATAAAGAATAGAATGGTTGCAAAATGCCTGTGAACATCTCTGCTCCAATATATTAGTAATGGAGACATCCAATGACCTTGGAAATACCGAATTAACTAGAGTCAATTTGATGAAGAAGAATGATGAATATCTTTCAATTATACTTTGTCAAAAAAAAAAAAAAAAAAGTTCAATGAGAGGCCAAGAATCAGAGTTATTAAAAAATATTTGAAGAGATCATCAAACCCTAAGGCAGGTGAAAGAAAAATACTGTGGCAATTTAGCAGACAAAGCAATTTTCGGTATTGCCAATGAACAAAAATGAAAGACAGAAAACAAAGTTTTAAATTCAAAGATGTCTTTTAATATTAAAACCAAGTTTTGATGTTGTTGTGTAAACTTTTTTTTCTTTTTCAAGGTTCCAGAAGTTTATTTTTTCATTTGTGGATTATGGCTACCGGCGATACCACGTAAAAAAAAACGCACCTGTGTGCCCTACCTCAAACATTTAAGACCTTTAATAAACATCAATGAATAGTTTTCTGGTCTTAATGTAAGGTGGTGTGGAAAAGGGCACTTAGAAGATTTTCTTTACTCATTTTAGTAGGCATATTATTTTTTGTTTTGATTTTGTTCCATAAATTTACACAACTTTTATTTATTGTAGTTCAATAATTATATACAGTACAGAAACATTTAATTAGAATGGTTATGGTCGTATGTATACCAGATAATTGGTTGAGCAATAAACAATATCCATATGATCAGATTTGTAGAATGTATGTGTAAATGTGGCATTGTTTCCAATTTAAAATTAACACATTGCATGCGGCTATATTTTGCCATAGACATATGTGTAGCGGGTGTATTTTCGTTTTTGCTGTTTTAACTTGATTTATGAGAACAAGTTAAAAATATAATAATAATATTAATAATATAAATAATAATTATAATAAAATATAACATTAATAAATTAAATAATATTTAAAAAAATAAATTAAGCTATTTAACATAATAAAATTATTAGTGATCGACTGAAAATTCATTTTAGTTTTTGGCCCAAAGTCTGAGTTTTGTCGAAAATTCGGCTGGACCATAACTATCTATATTCCAAAAATCTTGTTTCTTCTTTCAGAAATTCTCAACATTACTCATCGATTTGAGCTGTATCGACTCAAATTAGACTATTTATTGCTATGAACTTCATTGTTTATAATTAATCAGTTATGACTGACTCAAGACGCGAGTGTTATTAAGCAAATTATAAAGCAAGCAATGCATATATAATTAAACTTTTTCACGTAGTCATTAACAGCTTCAGACTTAACAGTGATAGAATATTTTTACTTTGAAACCGCAGAAGTGTTTTGAATACTCTTTGAGAAAGTTCTAGCATAACAGAGGATAATTTACAAAAATCGTTATGAAAGATAAATCGAGGTGTGTATACCTAAAACTAATTAAATGAATGAAATTTATATAATTAGAAAATCTTTCTGTGTCATGGATAAATTATGTTTTTTATTATAAAAAGAGAAAGTTTTTATCTAAGACATAACGAACTTGGGCCACACACTAATAATTCTGTATATTTAATAACATGTACTATTTAATTAATTATATATATTTAATAATATGGCACTAAAAAGTACCTTGTAATAGCAACATTTTGGCTTTTGTTTTTCTTAAAATTTCTCTCAGCTTTTTGGAGTTTCAGAACACATGCTAATTGGAAAATTGTAAATTTTCATGCTCATGAAACCCCAAACTTATGCCAAAATAGAAAAATTACATTTTTCCCCCTTAAACTGTGAAACCAGAAGTAACGCAAAATGGTACATTTTATTTAATTTGTTTACTATGTTTGCATAAGCATCAATTTTTGTATCTTAAAAATTTCATCCTTTGATTATCAAAACTGGTGGAAAAATTAAGCAAGATGCTTGGAGCAATTCCATTTTGTCGACTTGGATTCTTGATGAAGTTATACCGAGCTTGCAAATCCTGCATATAATTTTGATGCATTAAAGATTCTAATTTGATGAGTAATGTGACTATGTTTTAAACCAAAGAGCAGACAGTGTTCAGCAGCCTCCCAAAACTGTCTGAGGAAAACTTTGTATGCAAAATGTGATTATGTTATTAAATAATAGTCTTGCATATTTTTAATGTACATAATTTGTACTTTTCAATAAATGGAGCGGCAAACCGCAAACCAACTGAATTGTGTTGCTTTCTTATTGTGTATGTGACCATTTTTATTTCAGCTAATACTGGGCTGCCATTGGCAACTGTTTTTTTTTTTCCTTCTACTGTTATTTAAAAATAATTGTATATTATTAATGTTTAGAAATAATGATTAAAAGAACCTAAGCAAAATTTAGAAAAAAATAGTTGACTGTGGCAGCCCTGTTATTTTTAAATAAGTCTAAGAGAGTAAGTATTTTAACCACTTCAATGGCTGCCCCGAGATAAGTCGCCGGTGAAGTGGTTAATTTATTAAATATTTATCATCCTTAAACATTGTACAATTTATTATTAAACATTTCACTTTACGAATTATTATTAAGCATTCCATTTTTGCGTGGTAAAAAAAATGCAAATTTGTCAAAGGAATGCGGTGAAAAATGTGAATTTCATCAAAAGTTCAGGGTAAAAAGTGCAGATTTCAACAATGAATCGAGATAGAAAAATGTGAATTATGATTGTGGGAAAAGAATTGTGAATATCCTGAAATGATCGCGGGAAAAAAATTCGAGAATTTCGTCAAAATTTACTGCACTGGGCTAAAAAAAATTGGAACCAGGCTCCTTTTACAAATGTAAAAAAAAAAAAAAAAATGCTGCAAAACGAGAAGAAACTTTAAATATTGTATAAAAATTTTCAGAGGAAAAAATTTACTATATTGAGTTGAAAGACTGAAACCTTATTCATTTTACGAATGTCAAAAGACGGCTGTGAAACACAAAAAACCAACCTCTAGATTAGTTTTAATTTTATGTGCTACGATTTCTCATTTTCAAAGGTTGGCAGGTCTGTTTATTTCATAAATTTCTTTCTAAAAAAATTATTAAGACCGCGGGCGGAGAATTGGTAAGATGCACGTCGCAGACTCTTGAGAAGATCTGCAGATTATTTTTCAACTGGAGAAAAAAAAGTTTTTAAAATTTTTAAGAATGAGTCACAATTTTAAGGAATGGTTTGTCTCAAAAACAGTAGATAAACTGATGAGTAAGAGTTCATCTCTTCCCTTCATGGACTAATAACTTTTTTATTTTAACATTCATTTATTCGTATTTCTGTTATTTTATAGATTAATAAAATAACAGTTTTGTTGAGCAATCCTAAATTGATATCTTTATATAAGTTAATGATTAAAATATTTGACATTTTAATAAATATATATATTTTTAAATTTTCATTAGTTTTTCTTTCATTCATTAGTTGTCTGTGTTAAGTATACCATTCAATGCTACATTTCTTGATTGAGTTTTAATAATGCTCGTAAATTAATATTTTTCTTTTAGTGGTGTTGCTTAGTGGCACTCCACTCGCATATAACTGTTCATTTGTGCTGTTAGAGGCGATATACGACTCTGGAGGGACGCGACGTTTGTTTGCAGAAAATTAAAGAAATTATTAGAGTTCGCAGACAGTTTTACATTTTATCTAAGTTTGGCCATATAGCGTATGATGCATATATAAACTTTGTGATGATCTTAGCAAAGCTCTTAGTATGGCATAATCATAATTGTGGGTGCTGTAACAACAAATAAGTCCATATTTTTTATGTACAAAGTTGTTTTGTCACAGATGAATAATCAAACAGGCACAGATGTCATATACGCCCCATATTGGCATGATTGTTTTCTGACGCCAATGTCATATACACAATGGGTGCTTAACTGGCACCAAAGTGTCGTTATTTTGATTGATATGGTAACCTGAATGTTGTTGTTTATGATGTTGGTGTTTTCGCCAAATTGGCGTCGGAAAAAATCACACCAATATGATGCATATGACACCTGTGCCATCAAACATTAAAGACAAAGACACAAACTAAGAGACTTTTAACAATTCATGCAACTTAATAAATTATCTTTATTTGAATGGGAAGGGCTTGAGCTCCTTCTTTTTCTATGCTTTTAAACACTATTCTCTGTTTCTTAATTGGTTTGATTGAATTTCAGATTATAAAATGTGCAAGGATTATAATAATAATAATAATTCATTCTAATATTTTAAAAATGCATTAATTACATGAAATAAATTAGAAGCTGTTTATAAAATAGGTGTTGTTACAGTCTGGTAAGCATAACTTAAAGATTAAATTCGATTACTTAACTTAAAGTTAAATCAAAAGATTTTATTCCCTAAGAAAATTAAGGAAATTTCACTTTTAATAAGGTCCACATTATAGATCAAAATTAACTTTTTTACTCACTGGCCAGTACATGGATCAACAAATTTACAAATACTTGATAAAAAAATGTGCTTCATGGAAAAAAATGGCATTTCATTGAACAGGGAAATATGAACAAGTAATTACTGCAGCCAAATTATACACTATATTTAAAGATATGTAGATGCATAGCATAAAACAGACAAAAAAAATTAATTTTTGAAGCTATATTTCAATTTCTAACAAATTTGACATCCATCGCCCCCCCCTCTTTCGTATGTTTTCCATTCAATCAACGTAATTGTATCCTTTAAGTCTGGCCATTAGTGTCAATAAAGTCTTTTCAGTCTTACTTGCCGATTGGCAAGTGCTAATTTTATCATATAGCTCACATGGGATTTCCATTCCTGAAAGTTGATTAAGTTTTCTAGTAATGGATACTGGTCCTAAAACTTTAAAAATAAATGAAATTTTGTAAATGATAGCCATTTGTATATATGAAATTCAAAGTTTTCTATTACTATCAAAACAAAAACATGCAAATTTTAGTAGGAAAATAAA
Organism: Maratus speciosus; assembly: GCA_963932465.1. Classification (NCBI taxonomy): domain Eukaryota; kingdom Metazoa; phylum Arthropoda; class Arachnida; order Araneae; family Salticidae; genus Maratus; species Maratus speciosus. The sequence continues at coordinate 86,594,982 of OZ010786.1, read as the reverse complement.
GAAGATATAAATTAAATAAAAATGCTTTTAGATACTTTCCTGTTAGCCGAGCGCCAGTGTTATACATATGCGTATATAAAAAATACCTTTGAATAAAAATTTATCTAACAAGTTCATATAACGATGTTAACCAAAATTCTAAATGAAAATGTCATGTAAAAATATTACAGTAAATCTAATCGGCATACAGAACCCACAAAGAAAACTCAAAATATTGAGACTTAAATATTTTAATATTGTAAATCTTAGAAAATAGTTGAATAAAACAAAAGTGGAGAGCAATATTTGTTAGAAGATTTTTTTTTTTTTAAATCTATTATAAGCCCCACCCAAATTTAACTGTTTTTACTTTTGAAAAAAAGGGGGGCAGCTTACAGTCGGGATTTCACAATATAAATATATATGCACACATACATATTATGTATATATATATATATATATATATAAAATACTGGCACCCAGCTAACAGGAAAGTGCTACCTGTTTTTAAGATAATTGTATTTTTAAAAAAAAACATATCTTAATTGTTCATTGAAGTTTTCACTGAAAAACAGTTGGATAGTGAAGCATTATTTTCTACTTCCTAATTGGTTTGATTAAACTTGTCAACAACAATCCAGATAGTAAAACATGAAATTGAGAGCTATGACAAAAAATAATAAAAACTTGCTATTGGGTATTTATTTTCTATACTAAAATCTTTGGAAGGTGGCCATTACTGACACATTTATCCTATTTTTATTAATTTAAATCAAACACATCATTTTGTCATTTTTATTAATTACTGTCACGTACTAGCATTATGAAATTCTAATGGCTTTAAAATAAGTGTTTTGCAGTGTATGGAGATCAGAGATTGCGCTAAGAAAAAAATCTGAAATTATAGCTGTGCAGGAACAACAATTAATGAGAAAAAAAATAAAAAAAAAAGTTAAATATTCAGATGTTATGCCATTATAGAAAATATACTTATATAGGCAATAATAACATTTTTCACCTAATAAATAATATGTTTATTCCCTGTTTATTATAATTATTTATTTTATAAATGATACTGATTGGAATCTACCCAAAAAATATAAGCATAATGTTATAGTTAGGTAATATCAACATGTAAACAATGTCATATCGATAAACGTGATTTTGTCTGAAATTGAAAACTCGAAGGAAGGCTTTCCTCAAATTCAGAGTACAGGTTAGCTGTCAGCGACAACATTAAATAATAACAGCCAAAGTAGAACAGAGCTCAATTTCTAACAAAAAAATTTATGACAATCCATAATTCTGCATTCCATTCTGATGAGACGTTTCAAGTTCCTTCTAAAACAACCGGTAAATAATCAACAAAATCCTTTGGCTGTTGGCGCTTGGCGAAAAGATGGATCGTACGTTTAGGGTTGTTAACATTGAGCACGTGACAAATTCAGCGAATGAGATTCCAGAATCCACTGCTACGAATTTCTACTATGTAGCATCCGATTATATGCACTGCAAAGCACTCTCCACCCCTATCTCTTCTCAATGGGCAGGACTTTCTTTGGGCAGAAGCCTGTGGTCAGGACTGACGAACGCTCGAGCAAACGGGTCGCTCTATCACAAAGGACCATCGATGTATGCATCTACATATGCTCTGAATTTACTTTTTTATTAAAGTTTTCTAAAGCAAAGGTCTATTAGGTTTTCAACTTTTTTTTTTTTACTAAATCAACTTAGGATTTCTAATTTTAAATTGGCAACACAGTCATTGTTATCGCGGCTTGTTTTGTTACGACGTGATAAAAATGCAACGGTAGACTACCAATCAGAGAACAGTTTTCATTTCGTAGCCAAACAAGAGTTCGCCAAGAGCGATAAGCTGTAAAAGCGAAAGCCCAGCTGGTAACTGCAATGAGGTCCGGCGTCCCGCTCATTTTATATTTGTTTACCTTTCTTTTGATGGTGTTCACCTTCACGCTTCGACACCATTTTAATGAATCACGTCCGACGTCCATAGATATTCATCGTAACAAATGGACAATATATTTCAATGTTTGTTCGGTAGCATTTTTAAATATAAATGTATGCAAAAGACTTGAGGAAAACAATTTGTATATATGCGTTCTTAAGAGCTGACGATCAAGCAAAGGAAACGTACCAATGCTCTTGGAATATATACCAAACTAAAAATTGAAGATTTTAAAGAAATGGTGGGTCCTCTTTAAATGAATGAATATTGCTTGTGATGTGTGTGTTATAATTCACACCATACACACTAGCAATATTTCTTCGATTATGCTGCACGAGATAATGATTCGAAAATTCGACATTCAGGAAACTGTAGATGGATACCTGAATTCAATTCAAAAATCATATTGCTTTGCTAAAATTAAATTACATTTAAGTAAGATAAGTTTTATTAATGCTTAGTTTTATTTGTTTCGTGATATTGTTAATTAACTAATTTATATATATATATATGTCTTGTGCAGGGTTGGCAAGTTTCTGCCAGAGTGGTTAAAACCGGCATGGCAGAAACTAGTATCTGCCAGTAAGTGGCAGAAACTCAGAAATAATATTAATGAGAACTTTAATGTGCAATGATTCTTAATTCATACATGTATTTGATGTGTAAACAATTAAGTTAAAAATTAAAATTAAAGATTATGAATGTTATTCAAAGTTGTAAAAAGTTTCAAAATTATCATATAAATATACTTTGTTTATATAATAATAGGTACTAATTTTCTTTCACTTGAAAAACAGAAATTTTCATAATGGTAGTCTGATGTTGTGCAAGTTTAACTATTAATATTATTGCTTAGAGTTGAAATTCTATTTAAAAGTAAAAGTAAAAAAAAAAAAAAAAAAAATTTAGAAAATATTATGTCATATTTTAACAAATGTATTTTTCAGAGTATTTTTAAACAAATAATGCAGTGCAATAACTTAAAGATTATGATTCTTGTGAAAATATATAAGTAAATAATTGAAGCACAATAAGTAACAGAAAAAAATATTAATGAACTATCTTGTACAATTATTTTACAATATTGAAAGAACAAAATTGCCACTCAAATATACTATTATTACTTTTTCCACAGAACATTCCATAGCACAGGACAAATTTTTTAATCTTTCTGAACACAGACTGTTTCTTAATTTGTTCTGAATGAAAGAAAAGTTTGTAAATATTCTTTCAAGACTATCATTACTTGCTGTCAATGTCATTATTGTGGATGCAAATTGGAAAAATCCTCATTTTCACCAGTATTCGTTTTTAAAGATGACCACCACATAGAAGGCAAGGGCAAGACATTTTCTAGGGCTTCCTTGGAGAAATATGTTTCTGGGGCAGGAGTCAATTTTGCTTCAAAGGATATTATATGTGGCACAAAATTGGGATTAATATCAGAAAGCAATTTCCTTGTCTTTTCTTTATGCCCATATGTCAATTTTGATCCCATATATTTAGGATGAAGTAAATAAGTTAGCATATGGTAGTCGGTTATTACTGTATCAAATCTGCTTTGAACCTTTGTAGTTGTTTGTTTTGTAAGTGCAAAATGTGGTTGGAACATTTTCAACTAACAGTCTTAATAAAAAAGCTAAAATCTTTAACAACGATTTTACGCACAAATAACATAAAGACACGACAAAAATATCCCATATAATCATTTTTTGTCGTGTCTGTACGTTATTTGTGCGTAAAATCATTGTTAAAGATTTTAGCTGTTTTACTAAAATTTGCACAAAGTTTGATCTATGCTTATAACAGTCTTAAATTGAAAAAAAAAAAAAAAAAAAAGGTCTGTTCCTTTGAATACTGTATTTAAATGAAATGTTTTGTAAATTCATGGAATTACAAGATCCGCATATAACTATAACATTTCTATGATAGATAATTTATAGTGTTATTATTAAATTATTATGTTAAATTACAGAAAATTATTTTGAGCAAGTATTGAATATTTTTCTTTTCTTTTCATTGTTTAATTTAAAATAAGTATTGGATATAGTTTTGTATTTGATTTTTAAACTGAAATTTTAAAATACTCTAATAATTGTTTACATATAAAATTATATAACCATACTATAACAAAAATTTTATCTGTTACATTTCTAATACAAATCTACTTATTTTTTAATTAAAACTACCCACAATATTTCATTTGTTATTTATACGGAATAAAATATACTTAAGGAATTTAATACTAGCAAAAAAGTCCCAGATTATGTCATGAAATGTGTTTATGCCAGTTTCTGCCGGTTATAACCAGTTTCTGCCACTGGCAAGGCAGAAACCCTTTTTTGCCGGCAAATAGCCAGCCCTGGTCTTGTGACTTTTTGATAATACTTATATGTGTTAGTTGTCAAAAGCATGCTTTCCTTTTATTATGATTTATGAACTTTAGTTTTTAAGGATAATGAATATTAACAAGTTATTCTTCAATGAAAAGCTTATACAGAGTATTTTTAAATGTAATATTTACTTATATCTCAATATTCTTAATAAAGAATAATAAACAATTATTCAGATTTAGAAATTAGAATTAAAACTTAGCTAAACATAAGAAATATTGTGACATCAAACTGTTCAGAATTTAGTTTTTAAATAACTGAGTACTTACGTATTATCCAGGCTAAGACATGGTTGACAATTGCCAATTTTATTTATTATAGCCACATATGTTCAAAACAGTAATTTGACACATGTTTATTGAATACACATTATTGTTAACAATGCTAAATAACATAAAGTTAACAAATGCTAAATAATAAGATAGTATAATAAATATAAGAAATGGGAAATAATATAAAATTTATTCTAAAACATTAATTTAGTACTAATTTACTAAGTACATAGTATTAGGTTGGCAGCTTATAACAGTAAAGTATATCAATGTAATACAAATCTATAATGTGAAACAGTAATTTAGTATGAAATTTTAACATAATTACTAGGTGATAAAAAAAAGCATTTATTCTGACTTTTTTTTTTTTTTTCCTGGCAAGAATATTTCTGTAGTAGCCTTTAACATGGCATAAAATAAAAATGTTACCTTGTTTACCATGTAGAAAGAAAAAAAAAATTCTGTAATAATTAGTATTGCTGGAGACAGTTATCAGTTGTATGTTTACCTGATATAGCACAGATATGCAAGTACAGTACAAAGTCTAAAGTTCTGAATCCTCGGGACATTACCAAGCCCGAACTTTTGGTCATCAAAAATATTGCTTTTCCAATAAGGAAAAGAAAATTCACTACATAAAAAGGCAAAATATGATATTCATGTATTAAAAATTGCATATAACAACTATCAATACTAAATTAAACATTTTCATTAAGTAAATCATAACAAGATAAAAAGTAAAACAAAAACATTTATTTAAAGCTGTTCTCAAATCCAAAAGGGCAACTTTATGACATAAATATTAATTTATTTTTGTTCGGAGATGCATGAAACTAGCAGGTGTTGTTCAGAAACTATGTAATCGAACTGTGTTTTCTGTTTTTTTTTTGCAAATGCAACAGATCTTTCAGAAAGTAGTGTCAAAGTGGACGTTTTGAACTGATTTTCTGCGCAGAAGAAAAATAATCACACAAGAAAGGGTGAAAAACGTCTTTGTCACGTGATCAAAATCACTTATAGCTCAATAAGTAATTTATTTATCAAAAAAATGGAAAACAGTTCGATTCCAAATTGCTTCCATAGTCAGGCTTTCCAATTTTATGACTTTCCATTAAAAAATGAATTTGTAAATGTGTCAAAACGTTTTGTGCTTGTTGAGAGCAGAGCACTTGAGAACAGCCTTAAGGAAACAAACAATTGAGATGAAATTGCAACTTTCTGAACTATTGGAACATTTTAGTTAATGTGGGCTGCTTTATTAACTTAAGTATATCATTAAGACGTTTTTCTTTTATTCTGTACATAGACATGAGTTAAGATTCAGTAATAAAGCTTCTTTGTTCTAGACCCTTTTTTTTTTTTTGTTTCAACAATTTTGTTTTTTCACTTCTTTCTTGAATACTGCCGCTTGAAAGTCCGAACTTTAGACGTTGTACTGTACAAATAATTGTTTGTTGTTGCTTTATATATAAATATATATATATTTATATTTTTCTCTTGCAGGATACATTCACTGGTGAATTTTAGTAGGCTTTTAAATAGCATTGTATATGCTTCCTGCTGTCAGAGATGAAAAATCTCCATATTTAAAGAGCAAATTGCTAGTATCGATAATTTATGAAATTGTGCCATAAAAATGGCATCCAATGTTGAAGACTATGTAATTATCTATATATTTAAAAGACCTGGCTGTTTTTTTAATCATCAGCCCTGGGCTTTCTACTGAACCAATTTTGATAATTATGTGTTATTAAATGGTGAATACAGATCTGAGTGGTGTGTATGTAAATTTTGAGAATGTGGAAATGATGTAAGACTTAAATGTTATGGGGGAAAAATTCTATGATGTGACAAAACACAAAACGAAATTCTTGTTGCTGATTTTTCATTCTGTATTACCAAACATAAGAGCCTAATTGAATATTTTCATCATATTTACTCATCTCGATTACATATTCTAATACATATTAATTTTTCAATAATTTACACAGTTGAAGTTTGTGGAAATAGTATTTTGGTAATTTTAGGTTTAAAATATTATTAGTTTTAAAAGTTAGACATTCAATGTAAGATGAATTTTTTATTATGATTATTTTTGTAAATTTATTATAAATTCAATCTAATAATTCTTTTCTGAACATTATAGTTCGTCAAATTTTGATGGGTTCCAACTCGTAACATGTCTAGATTTTTTAAAACAAAACTTTAATGTTTGAGAAATTATTTTGTTTAAATCACCAACAATAACAATTGGTAAGTTATTTTTTAAAATATCAAACTTTAATTAGAAGCAAATTCTGCTTTTTTTAGACAAGATAATTATTGTACTTGATAGTTTGTTGATGTTGACATCAACATCCAGTGGTGCCTACTTTTGAAAAATACTGAGTGGGGTCAAAACCATTTTAGGGTAAAATGATGCTGCTGTTATGCTTTCTTTGAAAGTTTACGAAAGATTGATATTTCAGGTTATGATACATTTGAATGTTTTAGAGTAGAATATAAAGTTGCGATTTATTTAATTATATTCTTATGAGGTCTTCATTTTATGAACTCTAATATTAACTACTGTGCCATGAATTTTAGTATAATTTAAAATTACTTACTATAAAATATTAAAACGGTTATTTAATGCAAATACACTTAAATTGGGGTGTAAAAAAATCATGATTTTTTTTTTTTTAATTGGATTTTTTTTATTTAAATCAGATTTTTATGATTTTTTTTCCCAGCATTCAAATACCGAATAGCTACCAAGAGTTTCAGATTTCCAAAACAACTAAACCACTAATTGCTAACATAATCTATGTTTTAACACTTTAATTAATAAAATTATTAGTTAGTAATTACAGAAATTATAAAGACTGCAAATTAGTAATTTCATTAGTTAGTATCATATACAATAATGCTATATACATTAATATTGTAATAATTATGTAAAACTTTATTAAATACTAGTGATATTTAACATATTATTAATAACTGAATTTAATATTTAGTTAACACTACTTCAAATTAATAATTATTAAACAATCTCTCTAATTAGGAAGATATTATACATTTTTAAGCTTTAATTATTAAAATGATAATTAATAATGTAGTAGGTCATTTTAGAAAGAAAAAAAGGCACTATTTCATGAGGAAATATATTAGTAATGATATAAGAAAAAAAAAGGATAATTTTTAGTATGATAAATAAAGTGTCCTTAATTTTTAATAATTTTATTAATCACAAATTGAAAAATACAAATAAATAACATGTTTTAATATCCAGTTTTTTTTTTTTTTTTTTTTTTTTTTTTTTAAGAAATAAAGTTCTATTATTTTTGCAAGATCTTGGGCACATGAATTTAGAAATACTGTTGAATGGGAAGTTTTTTACAAGAAATCTCTGACTACATCTACCGGTGAATATAACATTTTTTTTTCACCCTTAAAAATGGCCTAGAAGAAACAGAAAGTAATTGCAGAATTAATAAAAACTGCAAATAAGTAATTTCATTAGTTAGTAGCACAAATAAATAACAAAACTAACAAACATTATTTGCAGCTTGTTTTGCATTTGTACTTAGAAAAATTACTGTTAATCACCAAAATCTAAACTTACACACCTGTATGTGTATGATGACAAAAAAAATATATATATGAAAATGAGTTAAACTCATTCATACACACATACAGAATATATATAAGAATAGCCAGTTATATCTGAAATCCTAAAAATATTTAATATAGCAGCATTATTATATCTCAGTGGGGATTATTAGCTTTCGATGGTTCATTTTCTTTTCTTTTAAGAAAAGTTTTGCTGCCTTTTCAATTCCTAATTAATTTTTTTATTTAGTATATATAAGTTACAAAGTAAAAAAAAAAATAAAATAAAAAAACATTTATTCAAACTATACCAAAGAAGATCTTGCTGTGCTTAACATTTTTATACCAATTAGTTCTTTTTCTCCTATGCATTCATTTACAATTTAGCTGTTGAGCAGATGTCACTCTTCCATTCTTCTTTGACTCGGGATTGCTATTAATTTATTATTATAAAAATAGAATGGGAAACTAAGACACTATTTATTCTTTTATTAGCAGAAATTCAATACACTTGCTATATTTATTTTACATAAAATAATGCATAAATTGATTACCCAAAGGAAATTATGTCGTTGCAAATTATATTAGATTTAAATATCATTTTTAAATAAAACTATTTTATATTGGATAAAAGTCGAAATACCTGTAGAAACTTTCAAATTATTTTCATCTTAGATTTAAAAACTTTTTTTGACATTTTAAACATTAAAAAAAATTTTGATTTTAATCAATGATTTTTTTTTTAGAAAATCAGTTGATTAAAATCACGATTTAATCGTTGATTTAAACCAACTGATTAAAATCGTTGACACCCTGGCTTAAATGCTTTTATTAGTAGTACTACTATTTTCTTAAACTGTACTGGGCGACTAAAAATAGATGACATTTCTCAAACCGCTGATAATAAAAGGATACTTCCACATACAAAAAGTATACAAATCAAGTACACCTTTCAGATTTGGCATTTATTTAAAAAGGGGGCTGCATGAACATTAAAATACGAAATTTAATTTTTATATGGCTCCTTTTTGTATAACATATATTTATAAAAATAATGACATTATAAAAAAGTCCTAAGGACAATAAAAAGAAATTCTTTTATGGACAGACAAACGTAGTTTTTAAATTTTATGAATTTTCAGTGTTTTCTGGCATTAAAAATGCGCTTTTCCTATTTACAAGTACTTAACGAATGTTTTAATAAAATGAATCCATCTTTTATGTAGCACGGCATATTGCAAGTATGATCTCCTAACTACACATTTTCCAACATCCTCTAGAACGAATTTCCCCCACTGTCCTTATTCATGTTTGAAATAGTAATTTGATTAAACTCTTTCTTTGACATAGCGGGATGCAAAAAATGTTTTCAGTCTTTTCAGCGGGAGAGGATTTCACCGTTTATACACTTAGCTATTTTATTAATATCAGAGAAAAAATATTTCTATCATGGTGCACACTTGAATTCCTGTGTAAGTTTCACTGAAGTAAATGAGTTCATACATATGCTTGCACTAACCCTACCTTTAAAAGTCAAACTCTTCCCTTAAAGCTATCCTAAAAGAAATATGTTTCTCCACTCACCAACACGAACTCTCTGACACATTTGCAGACTAACTTGTATAAGTAAATATCCTGAAATTTGTAGACATGACTTCTGAAGTAATTTATAATTGAATAGCATTTTTCATTAATAATAATATATATATATTATGTATATAGATATAATATATACATTATATATATATATATTATGTATATATTATAACTGATCCTGACCTGAAGCATGATGAAAATTGTCTCAAAATGCTTTTGCAGCATTTTCTGAAAGATCCCTTAAAGCAGTGGTTCTCAACCTTTTTTTGGCCGGGCCCCACCAAAGCATCTCTAAAATCATAATGTCCCCCCTCCCTTCCATGTCATATAAAAATTGTGACATAAAAAATAAACTTCCATTTTCCCAGATGGGTCTGAAAATAGCATTAACTCTGATAAGTGATTTCACATTCTTTAATTTATCAAAACCATATATATATATATATATGTATATATATATTACAAGTATGCTTTTAACCTAACTTCATGAATGCAGTGATGCCATGGGTCTTCACATTTACGTCTACAAAAGTTTTGTTGTTTTTCGGCAACTTACCTCAAATTTAAAAGTGAAAAATAGTCTACATTTTTATTTTCGTAAAATTTCTTGAAATCTCTTTCATATTTTGTATTACATCTGATAGAATTGGTACATTTTATAATGGATTTTAATACTCCATTAAGACTAAGTGATATTTGATTATCGCCACAACTGTATGGATAACACAATTCACAAGTAACATTTCCAGATTTGCGCTTTTATCCATTTTAAGTTACTATTTTTCTTTCCTCTCATAACATACTCCTTTGATAGCGGGCTTTTTTCTGCATTATAATTATTTGGGCACCATGTTTCCTCCAATTTAAAATTTTAAAATGCATATGTAATATTCTGTATGTGGTCTGCAGTAGAGCCATAAGAAGTTTACTTCCAACCCTTTCCTTCCGTGACGCACACAGGGTTTTATTAATTTCATAAATGTAGCACCTCATTTAGATCATTCAAAATATTTTTTAGATTAAACATGTCCAAATAGTCAATTTTAGATATATCCTACAAAATTCCATATGTAAAATTTTCCTCCCTGGGTATATTACACTATGAATAGATGTACAAGTTTTTTTTTTAAATAAGTAATAAAAAAAGGTGTAATTTACTAAAATAATATTAAAACCAGAGAAATTAAAATGATGTTTGAACATATAAAAGGTGTCAAATTATACAAAAAAACTCACATAATTATTCCGGCGTCAGTGTGTTTTTGAACTTTTAAATGTGATCATTTCGAAAATTTATTTTTATTCAGTTATTTTAAAATTTTTTCGTCTATTATTTCTATTTTTAGACGAAGATACTACTTTCATTAGAAAAAAATGACAGAAAATTTGTTAATAAGAAATCTGAAATTGCCCCCCTGAAAAGTCATATTGCCCCCCTGTGGGGTGTACGCCCCACGTTGGGAACCACTGCCTTAAAGCAATAAATGGAAAGCGCTGAATAATAATAACTATGAATTTAGGAAGAAAAATTAATTCCCGAATGCACAGGGAATAACTTTGAGAGAAAATTGATTATATGCCTTTTATGATAAAGGATCGCAGGGGGCAGGTTGTGTTTTTGGCTCCTGTGTGTTTGTTTTTGGCAGTTTTGGCTTTTAAAGATTTTTGACTTTTAAAGTTTGGTTTTTAAAGTTTAAGCAGTTTTGGCAATGTTGGGGTCACCAATAAATTTTTCTTTGCTGCAAATTGCCATACATAAATCTGCATCTGGAGTAATACATATTGATCAGTAAAGGACTGAATAAAACTTTTTTCATAATGCATTATAAAATATTGCTGTGGTGTTGACAAAACTGCTTTTATCTTTGTCGAGATAACAGTTCTTTGCTGCATCAAGCAAAGGGGGTTGTTGATTAACTATCATTCTAATTTTATTTATTAGCTAACTAGCTGGGTCATGAATACCCGCAATCAAGGACATTTGCCCGTCTTTTGAATTTCAACCAGATTATCTTTTTTTTCCATGATTTTAAAAAGAGAGTAGCATTTATTCTTCTCAGGTGATTAAGTTTATTAACATTAAAGTACATTAATATTAAACAAGTGGGTAAGTGTGATCACAGATCGCACAGAGGGTTTCGTTTAATATTCCTTTCAAAACACTTTATCTTTTTGAAAAATCTATTACTTCCACATTTCGCAACCAGGGGGCGCACTCGATTCTAAACAAACATCTATCCGAACGAAATCCTGTTTTACATACTATCTGCAGATATATTAGTCGAGGGGATTGGGCCCATAGCACCTGAGATCAGTAGGCGCACCTGGCGGTAAAAAATGGAACTAAAATATGTAAGGCTATGGTGCACAATATGAAAGAAGGGTCAAAGGGGTGTCGGCAAAAGTTGGAAAATTTCTCCCCTGGTTAAAAGGGCGGATGTTAGAAAAATTACTTAAAATACACAAGCTAGAGCCCGGAGAGGTAAATAATATAAGACTTTTTGAAGATTTTATGATTTGTCGTGTGGTCTGAGGTATTCAGCTATACGTATGCAAAATTTCATGTCTCCAACTTAATTAGGGGCTCTCTTAGAAAGAATTGCTTCAAATACATATGTGGTAACTCAAAGGGTTAAACGTAAGACATTTTCAAGATTTTATGATTTGTCGCTTGGCCTCAGGTGTTCTGCTATAAGTATGCAAAATTTAAAATATCCAATTTAATTAGGGGCTCAGTTAGAAAGAATTGCTTAAAATACACGAGCTGGAGTTGAAAGGGTTAAACATAAAACTTTTTCAAAATTTATTATTTGACGTGTAATCTGGGATGTTGAGCTATAAGTATGCAAAATTTCACGCCTCCAACCTAAATAGGGGCTCACTTAGAAAGAATTGTTTAAAATACATATGTGGGAGCCCAGAGGGTTAAACGTACGACATTTTCAAAATTTTATGATTTGTCGTTTGATGTGAGCTGTTCAGCTATAAAAATGCAAAATTTCACGCTTCCAACTTAATTAGAGGCTCACTTAGAAATAATTGTTTAAAATACACATGCAGGAGCCCAAAGGGTTAAATGTACGACTTTTTCAAAATTTTATCATTTGGTCGTATGATGTGTGGTGTTCAGCTATAAGTATGCAGAATTTCACGCCTCCAAACTAATTAGGAGCTCACCTTAGAAAGAATTGTTTAAAATACACATGCGGGACCCCAAAGGGTTAAATGTACGACTTTTTCAAAATTTTATCACTTGTTGTTTGATGTGAGGTGTCCAGCTATAAGTATGCAAAATTTCACGCCTCCAACATAATTAGGGGCTCACTTAGAAAGAATTGTTTAAAATACACATGTGGGAGCCCAAAGGGTTAAATGTACGACTTTTTCAAAATTTTATGATTTGTCGTATGATGTGAGGTGTTCAGCTATAAGTACAGAAAATTTCATGTCTCCAACATAATTAGGGGTTCACTTAGAAAGAATTGTTTAAAATACACATGTGGGAGCCCAAAGGGTTAAATGTACGACTTTTTCCAAAATTTTATCACTTGTTGTTTGCTGTGAGGTGTCCAGCTATAAGTACCCGAAATTTCATGTCTCCAACATAATTAGGGGCTCACTTAGAAAGAATTGTTTAAAATACACATGTGGGAGTTACCGACATTTATTCTTCTGCGAGTTAAACCGATTAATTAAATAATAATTAATGTTTCAGCTTGTAATTAAGATAGGACTTAGAAATAGGTATCAATAAAATCAGCGAGAAATTTAACATCGGGATGCCATAAAATTTAATCAAAAAATTTAATATTTAAGAAGTTAAAATTCCGTATTAAAATATGCTATTAAGAAAAACCGCAGCGTCGTCATGTCTACCTGCTTTGAAATCTTTTGAATTGAAATCTTTTTTCCTTGTCTTTCCAATTAAAGAAAATAAATTTTTATCGATCGATTTTTAGTGGATATTTTAACTTATACACATCGCAGAAATGTGAACTTTATATCAAATGAAAGTAGATTTTTTTCTGCGTCTGTCTATTTCATTTACAAATTTCTCGGACCAATATTTTCTGATATGCGATTTCGATTTAAAATGCCCACTTCATTTTTCGGCTTAATTTCCTCCGTGGTAATCATGCATCGTCTGTTTTTACTGGCAACCCTTACGAGAAACACTGATGATTTGGAGAAAGTTCATTTGAATCTGCGTTAAAAAGGTGGATTGGTTAATTTTAGAAGTTAATTAGCCCGTAATTCAGTTAATTACCAACTTTTTCAAAATTTTATGATTTGTTGTTTGATGTGAGGTGTTCAGCTATAAGTACCCAAAATTTCAAATCTCTAACATGTATAGTTTCTGAGAACGGGCTCTGTGACGGACAGACAGACAGACAAAGGAGTGAGACGAATAGGGTTTCGTCAGATGAATGAAACCCTAAAAAAGGAACTAATACCCCGTTCATACAGTTATTTAAAATATTTTAGGCCACCATTTTGAAGGTGGTACATTCCCGGAATTGGAGCACCTGTTCAGATCGCAAAATTCATCTAAGATAACTCATTGAATGCCACTGTGCCTGAGATCTGAACAAATGAAAAGTGTGTGCATGCACATGCATTAAAATCAGTTTGAATAGCCAATCATTTAAAACACAGCTCCAAATCCAATCAAAGTGAATGGTAGTGGCTGTATGTAGCCATAGAAAGTTCAAACACACTGAGAAAGTTTGAGGAACTCTCTTGGTGAGTTGCACCATCTGGACAAAGTATAAGGATTTTTCATTATCCCAATCCCCATGGGAGACAACTTTTAACTTTGATTTCTTTTACATGCTTTTATGTTTAAAGGAAACCTTAAACTGGGGATTTGGAAGAATGATAAAAAAAATTCAGTTCTTTGAATAAAGCCAGTAGAAGTTTATTTTCAGATTTTTAATATGTGTTACTACATTTCTGCATTGTTTTTATGCTAATATGTTAAAAATTGCCTTGCATACCAGATTCTGACAAAAAATTATTAGTTTCTTCCATGTTTACATTTTCATTCGAAAAAACTGCAGCCTTACCCTTAGCAGATATTTTTTAATAAAGTTATTTTCAAAACCAGTTCCAACAGAGAAAGTACCTTTGTTAAAAAATTCTGCAACCAAAATCGAAGAAGTAAAAAGGACCCTATTAAAGATCAACTTCAACTATTGTATGAAAAAAAAAATAAGTTCAAAATATTCACATTCAAACGAGAAATTTGAAAAGAACCCATCCATACATTTAACATTCGATTGGGAGTGTCTTTGCAACTGAAGAGTCCCTTAAAGCTGCCAATACTCTACCAACTGAGCTATTCTGGACAAATTTGTTGACAATATTTTGATAATGACATTTGATCTGCTATTTGAAACAGTTCAACAGAATAAATTTCAAATAATGGAATTCCAAGTAAATATTGGATATGTAGGTACATTTTACTAATTCAGCACAGTTATTCTAATTGGTAAATAAATAATAGGAATTGTAATTTTCTAGCTTAATGGAAAAGTGTCCAGGCTGAAATGTAAACCCAAGACCTTGACTTAAGCTGCCAGTGCTCTACCAACTGAGTTATGCTGGACAAATACGGTGGACACAATTCACTCAGGCAACCTTTTGATAGTAACACCTGGTCTGTTATCTGACACAGTGCAACAGAATAAATTGTAGGTAATGAAACTCCAAGTAAATGTTTGATACTTGATTACACTTTATTAATTCAATGCAATTATTCAAATTGGTAAATAAATCACTGGAGTTGTAATTTTCCCAATGAGTGAAAAGTGTCTATGCAGAAATTTCTATCAATTAGAAAAATTGCATCGAATTAATAAAGTGTAATTACATATCCAACATTTATGTGAGGTTCCATTATCTGCTATTTATTCTGTTTAACTGTCTCAGATACATACCAGATGTTATTATTGAAAGGTTGTCGGGGTGAATTGTGTACACGTATTTGTCCAAGATAGCCCATGTGGTATAGCATTGGCAACTTAAGCCAAGGACCTGAGTTTAAATCCTGGTCTAGACACTTTTTCATTCAAAATAAAGCTACAACTCTTATGATTTATTTATCAAATAGAATAATAGTCTGAAAATAACGTTTATTTGGAGTCCCATATTACCAGCGATTTATTCTTTTGAACTGTTTCTGACAACAGACCAGATATCACTATCAGAAGTTTGTCTGAGTGAATTGTGTCTACCGGATTTGCCCAGTGTAGCTCAAGTTTGTAGAGCGTTGTGAGCGAATGAGCTGGTTGAAATCACCTGAACATTTTTTCACTCAGCCGGAAAATTATGACTTATTTACAAATTAGTGTAATTGTGCTGAATTAAATGAAATGTAATTATGTATCCAATGTTTATGTGAAGTCCCATTACCTGTGATTTATTTTGTTGAACTCTTTCCAATAAAGACCAGATGCCATTATCAAAAACTTATCTGAGTGAATTGTGTCCACCGGATTTGACCAGGATAGTTCAGTTGGTAGAACACTGGCAGCTTAGGCCCTGGGTTCACATCTAAGCCTGGTTACTTTTTCACTCAGTTGGAAGATTAGAACTCTTATCACTATGTATAAAATTTGGTCATGTTGCATTAATTAGAGCCCAAGCTGGTGACGGCAACATAAATGACTACGTCATCGAGTTACGAGATGAAATCATGGTGTATGACAAGATTATTAGGAGTAGATGAAGGAATGACTGGTGTGCCTCGGCATTTCTTGGTACGATATGAGCAGCAGCGGGCGCCAACTCGTCATTTTGGCGTCGATATCACGTATGATGAAATTGGTGTCAAATTAAAGGTAAAAAAGGCGTTTAAAAAATATTTTGGTCTGCCTGCAAATATCCTGGTAGAAACCGCCGGCAAACTAAAATTTATAACAAAACAGGCGTCATAATGTACAATTCAAACCCAATAAACATAATATTTTACATTACATTGCACTATATATTACTTCACCATCAAATTTTAAGACGAATTAGTGATTTAGAAAAAGCTTATTAACAGTACGCGAAAAAATAACTGATTCGGCATAACTTGGTACAATCTGAGAAGTTTGGGGCGCCAATTCCCCATTTTGTCGGTACTATCATGTCATGGAGTTGCGGTATGAAATTCTGACATATTATAGATATCGATTAATACAATAAGAATATTTTTAGTCTGCCTCGTCATATCCTGGTACGAGACTAGCAGAACGGGGCGCCAACTCTCAATTTTGGCGGTATTATCACGGCATCGAGTAACGGCATGAAATTTTGGCATGGCATATTATAGATATCGATTAGTACAATAAGAATATTTCAGTCTCGTCATATCCTGGTACGAGATTAGCAGAACGGGGCGCCAACTCTCAATTTTGGCGGATTTATCACGGTATTCGAGTTAAGGCATGAAATTTTGACGTATTATAGATATCTATTAATACAATAAGAATATTTCAGTTTGTCTCGTCATATCTTGGTATGACCTGAGCAGAGCGGGGCGCCAACTCTTAATTTTGGCGATATTATCATGTCTTCGAGTTACGGTCTGAAAATTTCCTACATTAAAGATTCCGATTACTACAATAAGAATATTTCTGTCTGCCTCGTGATATCTTGGTACGAGAAGAGTAGAGCGGGGTCGCCAATTCTCAATTTTCGCGGTATTATCACGGCATTGAGTAACGGCATGAAATTTTGGCATGGCATATTATAGATATCGATTACTACAATAAGAATATTTCAGTCTGCCTCGTGATATCTTGGTACGAGAAGAGTAGAGCGGGGTCGCCAATTCTCAATTTTCGCGGTATTATCACGGCATTGAGTAACGGCATGAAATTTTGGCATGGCATATTATAGATATCGATTACTACAATAAGAATATTTCAGTCTGCCTCGTGATATCTTGGTACGAGAAGAGTAGAGCGGGGGCGCCAATTCTAATTTCGGCAGTATTACCACGCCATCGAATTACTGCATGAAATTTTGGTCTTTTTTAGATATTGATTAGTACAATAAGAATATTTCATTCTGCCTCGTGATATCTTGGTACAAGATGAGTAGAGCGAGGCGCCAAATTCTTAATTTTGAGGATATTATCACGCCATCGAGTTACGGCATGAAATTTTGGCATAATATAGATATCGATTAATACGATAAGAATATTTCAGTTTGCCTCGTCATATCTTGGTACGATATGAGCAGAGCGGGGTGCCAATTCTTAATTTTGGTGATATCACGTCATCGATTTACGGCCTTAAAATTTAACACTATAAAGACAACCGATTAGTACAATAAGAATATTTCAGTTTACCTCGTGATATCTTGGTTCGAGATGTCAAAAGCGGGGCGCCAAAACTTAATTTTGGCGGATTATCAAGCCATCGAGTTACGGTCTGAAAACGTAACACATTAAAGATACCGATTAGCACAATAAAAATATTTCAGTCTGCCTCGTCATATCTTAGTGGGAGATGAGCAGAGCGAGGTGCCAGTTCTTAATTTTGGCAGTATTATTAGCTCATCGAGTTGTGGCAGGAAATTTTGGCATATTAAAGATTCCGATTGGTACAGTAAGAATATTTCAGTCTGCCTCGTCACCAAATGCCCGCTTATCAGTCATCAACCGCGACCAATTACATACAAGGCCAGTACATGACGTTTAAAACGTCATACTGAGTGGATCATCTGTACACGGTAACTGATACTAGGTCAACACTAGATACCGGGCTTTCTCATTCATTATCATGACGACACAAATGGTGGTTGGCCGCTATCAACGACTTACAGTGAATGGTAAAAAACAATGGGCGCGCCTCTTTCTACCAATCGCTCTATGTCATTGATAACGGCCAGCTACCGTTTGCGACGTCATGATAATGAGCAAGCCCGCTGATACAAAAAATCCCATCGTTTATTGCCAATGGAGGATATTCCAAATATGGGTTCGAGGCTGAAAAAAGTCACGTGATACCGGTAATTTACCCAAAGAACATCTAACTGATAAGAAGGGAAGATACTACTGCTTTGCCTCATGAACTGTTTCATTGGCTAGCGGGGATTTACATTACACGTCTACGGAGCCTTCCCTTCTTTACGTTAGAAGTTTTTACCTTGACCACGTGATCAAAACGGAGATGGAATATCCTCCATTGCCGTGTAAAGGTGATCCACTCCGTGTGACGTTTTAAAAGTCATAAATTGTATGTCGTTGGTCTCGCGTCAACGTTGTGTGTTTTAGGCTACAACTTCTAAATTCTTTAAAAGGATGTCCACAAATCAGTTTAAAAAAAGAAATGAGCGTTAAAGAACAAACTCTCAGCATTAGAGAGAGCCTCCCTTCGTGCTCTTGCTATCCCACTACGTTGCACATATGCGTTTGCCCCACCAGTGGCCGAGAGGTTCTGCTCTCGAAGCTGGTAGACGGGAAGTGCTGGGTTCGAACCCAATCGCACCTGTCGGCCTAATCGTTCGGAGTTTTCGTGGTTTTCTTTGAACCTTGGATTTCCAAGCGTTAATGCGGGTTAGTTTCCCTTAGAAAGACCCCCACTAAGGGCACCCCCCCCTTTTTGGGCCTATATCCTATATCCCTCGTGTGGATAATTGGCCGTCATAAACACAACCAACCACATATGCGTTTTTGTCCAAAATTATCTCAAATAAGTCAATGGAGGATATTCCATCTACGTTATGATCACGTGGTCAAGGTAAAAAGTTCTAGTGTAAAGAAGGGAAGGCTCCGTAGACGTAATATAAATCCCCACCAGCCAGTGAAACAGTTCATGAGGAAAGCAGTAGTAACCTTCCTTCTTATCAGTTAGAAATTCTTTGGGTAAATTACCGTTACCACGTGACTCTTTTAAGTCTCGAACCCAGATTTGGAATATAGTCCATTTTATTTCTTGTATGCGCTAACTCTCATTTAGAGACACTAGCAATAGAGTGCCTCGATATGAAAGTGGTGAGATACCGGAATGGAGGATATTCCATCTGCATTTTGATCACGTGATCAAGGTAAAAACATTAGCGTAAAGAAGGGAATGCTCCGTAGACGTGTAATGTAAATTCCCGCTAGCCAATGAAACAGTTCATCAGGCAAAGCAGTAGCATCTTCCCTTCTTATCAGTTAGAAGTTCCTTGGGTAAATTACCGGTATCACGTGACTTTTTTCAGCCTCGAACCCATATTTGGAATATCCTCCATTGATTGATTTTGGACAAAAGTAAATTGCCAAGCATCTTCGTGACCAATGGACCAACGGCATACAAGGCCAGTTTATGACTTTTTAAATGTCACACGGAGTGGATCATCTTTACACGGCGATTGGTACATAGTGGCATGCCCATCGTTATATGTCAGTCGCCGTGTAAAGATGATCCACTCCGTGTGACGCTTTAAAAGCAGTGAACCGGTAGTATATTTCGTTGGTTGCATTCCTACCCCCTCCCGCGTCCGCCATATTTAGCCACGTTTCCCACTGCAGATTGGACTGTTATCGGTCAAAGTCAAATATGGCGGACCAAGAAGAGGGCGAAAGAACTCGTTTTTCCGAATCAAGGCTTTCCACAGTAAAATATTGATATGTCTGCTCCTCTTTTTTCATAGCTTTATGTTGGAAGTTTTAGGACGTGGCAATATTTTCCTGAACGTGCGGGATTAGATAAGTGCGCAAATACAATAACCGTTTAGCTTGACGATAAAGACAGGCTTGCCAATAGACCCTTTAGAATTAGTCTGAACTTGGCGCAACACTTTTGCCTATATCAGCAGAAACGTGCAAAAGGTGAAAAACAACGGGTTTAATCCCGGCTTTAAATCCTGATTTATTCCCGGGAGTCCGCTTTCGAAAATTCTTGAGCATCGATTTATTTTTAATTTTATTTAATGATTTCAATTTTAGTTTTCTATGTATTTTAAATTAATCTGGATGCCTGGTCACTCCGACAGCAACACCCTGGACAGGCGTTACCATGCTGATTTGGGTATCATCTCCGATTCTTCCAACGAACCCTTAAGTTATAGTGCCTAGAATATATAGTGTGGAAATTGGCTATCCTTGTAATGGTGTTATTACACGAGGAGTCAAAGATGCTTGAAATCCCAGGCGTCTAAAGACAACAGCCGCCTCACGCCCCGTCTTTTCCAGGCATTTCATTGGCTGTTCCGGAAAAGGCTTTTCTATTATCAGATTTCCAAGCATATTATTGGCTGTTACTGGCGACTCGCCTCGTTTCGGGCGTCAAAGATGCTCCGACAAAAAAAAAGACGCTCGCGCTCCAAGCGACTCCCCTGGAGCCATAGGAATACATGGAGACGCCCGGAATCTGAAGCGTTTTTGACCCCTCGTGTAATAACACCATAATACTTAAAAAGTGCTAAAATATTGTATCCCTTAAATGTGCAATGATACTGCTGCAATATGCAGATCGCAGCGACATCTGCAGGATATTTTCTACAACTGCAATGTATTGCTAATCTATACAATGTAATACTAGTAATACGAAAATCCCGCAGATGTCGCTGCAATGGACACTTGAAATTTTAGCAGCATCGTCGCACATTTAAGGGATACAAATTTTTAGCACTGTTCGGATAGCATATTTCCACACTAGGTATTCTGGACGCTGTATTTAATTTCCTATTAGTTGGGATAATTTGAAGAGACAAAAATTTCTGCAACATAACGATCATGGTTGCTCCTTCGACAGTTTACCATGTAATTCATTGGCTGTTCCAGACGGCATTGCTCCGTTACACGCGCAGGGCGCATGCTCAGACATGTTTATAAGGAAAGGGCAGCTGACGTCACTGTTGGTCGAACGAGGCTAACGAGAAAGGCAAGCTACCGCGGTATGTCCTATTCTTCTTTTTTTACAGACCGCTGTACCCATACAACACAAACACGTCCTGAGGACATACGAAAGACGTCCTATACAGTATATTGCCTCGTCCGTCGGACGTCCTACAATATCCCATCGTTATCCGGCGGACGTCCGCGGGGGAGCAGAAAGAGACACCTAATCACGTCCTTCGGACGTCATTTTCAGCCATTCATAGGATGACAGTAGGACGCTCATAGGACCAGATAAAACAAATAGAATTTGCATCCTCTGCTCGTCCGGCATGCGGCATTCATAGGATGCTCTTCGGATCAGTAGCGGACGCTTTATATAAAAAAAATAAAATAAATAGGAAGGGAGGGCAATTGCCCCACCCTGTTTTTCCTAGATGAGGCTTCAGATTTCTATTAATTTTATCTTAAACTGAGCGACGGCGCACACTGAAATATTTCTATTAAAAAATAGTGGTGCCTGGACAATTGTTGTCCAGGTTACCACTATTTTTTAATAGAAATGTCAGTGTACAATAAAATTAATAAAAATCAGAAGCATCATTTAGAAAGGACAGGTGGGGCAATTGCAACCCCTTCATTTTTTGATTTTTAAAATCTAATATTTATTTTACTGAAAAATATATTTTAATAGATTTCTTTTTGTATGATTATTTTTCCTGTTGTTTTTCGCAAATATAGGAATCCTTCAATATAAATAAATTATACTAAAAATATTTAAAAATAAGCATGAAAAATGAATACGAAGAAAATACTAGTTCATTTCAAGAGAAAAATTATTATTTCTGTTATCAACATCTCTTTTTCAACTAATAAGTAGCATACGATGAATGGGGTATCATTGGATAGGATTCTTCGCCCATATCTAATATAACAAACTGAATTTTCTTTATACTTTTAGATTAATATCATCATACACATTTTTTCTGATTTCCACACCCCCTTTTTTAGGTAAATACACAAAGTTGAGTCTGATTTTATACGAAAAGCTTTTGACATAGTATACTCCTATTAGTACAATTTGATTGGTTTAAAAAAAAATTGCAAATATAAATTTAGGAAAAATGCACTTAATTTACAGTAAAGATTACAGTGCGAAAGCCTTGCAAGGGTCTATTGGTCTAGACTTAATATACTTTTCTAACAAATGAATTTTACTCCTAAGCAAAATCTGCATTAAAATTAGTGATAAAAAAGTAACCAAATTGAAATTTTTGAAAAATAAAAAATTTTATCAGTAATAGCTGAATGCATAAAAAATTCCTCATTTTCTTAGAACAGTTTAAAAAATTGTTAAATATTGTTATCGGTATTGAATTCAGACCTCTCGGGGAGGGATTTCTGTGGCTCCAGGCAGGGGAGGGGGGTGTATTTTAGAGATCTGGGGGTCAAATTGCACTTTCGTTCATTAAAAGGGATAAATCTCAAACCTTCTATATGGGGAAGAGGAGGATCTCCTGGGCCACCCTCTGAATTCAACACCAATTGTTATATATGTATTAAATAAATTTAATTTCATTCTTTTGATATTCCTCTATCTTTTCCACAGTCATTTAAATTCATAAATACATCAAATTTGCAGTTTTTTTTATTTAATATAGGTAAAAATAAAGTTAAATAGCAATTTTAATATTTCTAAAAAAATAAATAAATAAGAGGGTAAAATCTTTGTTTTTTAACACTGTCAAAATTTTTATTTTAATTAGATTTTTGAGATACAACAGGGGAAAGGCCACCATCGAAAACTTCAGTTACAACTTAATACAGACCCTACTTAAAAGAAATAAAATTTCGTATTAAAATAATGTCTGCAAACTTCATGTGTGTTCGTGTATTTAGACAACCACAATTTAAGACATGTCTCATTTGAGAGAATTGAAAAATGTAGTAAACTTGTTTAAAATTTTCATGTATTTAGTTTCAAAATTGAAATTGTGAATGTGCAAGAAGTTTTCATTTAAAATAAAAAATTTGAGTATGCACTAAATGACATTTTAACAAAAAAATTCTCAGAATTTTTATCGATTCTTCTGCAGTATCAATTTTCTCATACTCTTTTTTTTTTTTTTTCATGATTTATAAAAACAGATAAAGAACATTACCATTATCCATGGCGAAGAAATAATGAAAACTCAGAATGAAAATACTTCATTCTGAAGTAACAATATATTTTTTTTCTGAACTAATTACATTTCTTTAAATTAAAATTCAAGAGAAATACATTACATTTTTTAAAAGTATGTAAGTATTTAGCTCAATATTTACTGTTAATAATATATTAATAAGTTCTGTTAATAATCAATTATATATATTACATTTACTTTAAACAAACCGAAAATTTTTAGTATTTAATTTTTAGGATAAATCAAAAGAAAATAATGATAACATTTTATGATGTCAGATTTTAAATATGAAAGCAATTAAATAGGCATTCTTTTCAAGTGCAATAAAAACTTCTATTTTTAGGTAGGGTAGAATTAGGTATATTTTCTCTTCCCTTTAGCTTGAAGTAAAAACACACAAGATCATAAAAGTTTCATAATATTTATACCATTAGATTCTATTATATCTATAACTTCTTACCTGATAACTTGTTCTGTCAAGTTTTGGTTTTAAGAAATAATAAATTGTACATTCAATCTAGTTGTTCTATGTCTGAGATCCATTGAATTCCTTATTATTTTTTATAGTAAATAAATGAAAAGCTTGCCATTAAACACATAAAAAATATATTAAAATCACTTCACATCATGATATTCTTTACAAAATACTTAATAAACTCCTGTAACTAAATCTATTTACATCTTCCAGTATGGATGTAATATTTTAAAATAATTATACAATTATTTTACTCGCTGCTTTAGAATGCATGAATTTTAAGTTTTAAACAATGCAATTGCTGAAGTACATACATTTTAAATCACTGTTAAGAAAGAAAAAAATACTGTAAAATAACAACACCAACAAATACATTTAAAGTATTTTAATTTACATTTATAGACTTTTTTTTTACATAACATTTACGTTCTTATACATGTTGTAACTATGCCTTTAATACTCTTTCAATGTGTGCCCTTGATATAAGTTTCTTTCTCAACAGCATCTGAAACAAATAATTTTCAAAACATTAAAATTCAGAGTAAAATATCATTATGGCTAGAGGAGTTAAACAAAATTTTGTGTAAAAGAAAATAAGAGAATTTTTAATTTCTAACTTGGTATTGGTACTACTTTTATGTTAGTATATCAGGTGATAAATTGACAAAAATTCCTTTTATAGCCCTACCTTGTGTTGAATTCCTTTAATTTTAAATATAAACCCTTCACTTATTTCATTTAAAATACACAATTTTCATTAAATTACATACATGCCTATTACTAATATCAGTTAAAATACAGAAAAAATAAAAAAATTCTCACACTGTCTTTTTAAAGAAGTTTCATAAAAACAAAAATTTATAAAGAAGACCACAAAGCAAAATATTTAATTTCATGATCAAAGTATTATTTCTAATTTCCATAGCAAAAAATAAAAGCTGTCACTGACGAGAAAAAAATTGTGGTTGGCAGGATTTGCACCTGGCAAACATAAAAGTTCCCAATCTTTTTACTTAAAAAAAAAAAAAAAAAAAAAAAAAAAAAGTATGCATAAAAAAATTACTTGAGAATTAACATATGTAAGAAAATTTGAATTGCTTTGACATATTTAAGGTTATTCACATAATCAAATTTATTATGCTTCATTAAGGCTCCCAGTTAACGTGCATTTTCTATTTCCCCCCCTTGATTGGAACTTTTATCTTAAACAGTTTATTTGTAAGTTACGTCATCATGATCATAATTAAAATTAATTTAAAAAATATAAAATATTAAAAGCTTTTTTAATCTAAACAAAGTGATTTTCACTTTACATGAATGTAGAAAAGAAGAAAAAGCCAGCTTTTAAAAGTTTAGCTTTTCAGTCTCAGAATTTTGAGAGTAACTTTTCCAACTTAATTTAACACCAATGTTTGTAATATATCATGTCTCTGTTCAAATTATTTTTCAGTTGCATTTGACTATTTTCCAAAACTAGTTAAAAAAAAAAAACAAAAAAAAAACAAAGAGTTTTAATCAATAATCCCTGCAGTTTAAAAACAAATTTGGATTGTGTTATAGATCCCATCTACATAGTATTGTTTGTGAAGTATTAAAGGATGCAATTTTAAAAGGAACAAATTATTGTGGTTCTGGCATTATTATAAATGTTATTTTTAAATCTTTCATTCTACGAAAATTGGTAATTTTTATAAAAAATTAGCAAATTAACCCCCTCCCCCCCCCCCCCCCCCCCCCCCGGGCTCTCAAAAGACGCTTTAGTATGATGTCAGTATTAACATTTCGGTTAGAAACTGACCAAACAACATTTGCTCTGTTTCATTTTTTCTTAAATATAAATCATAGATTTTGGTCTCAGAATTTTTTTATAAAGTTACTTTCACTTTCTAAACCGGTTCTGAAAATGAAAGTGTCATTCTAAAAAATATCTGCAACTCAAATTGAAAAAGTAAAAAAGGTGCGATGTAGAGATGGAAACTCGGCTATCGTTTTGTGTTATAGATTCCTCATCTACATAATATTGTTTTTTAAGTATATAAATGATGCAAATTTAAAGGAACAAATTATTGTGGTTTTGGCATTATTATAAATGTTATTTTTAAATCTTTCATTCTATAAAAATTAGCAAATCCCCCCCCCCCCCCCCGCTTTCAAAAGACACTTTAGTATGATGTCAGTATTTAACATTTTGGTTGGAAACTGACTTCAAACAACATTTGCTGTGTTTCATTTTTTCTTATAAATCATAGAAAATGTTACCCCCACATATAATATTAAAACACTTAGCTGTGAGATATCAAAATAGAAAATACAACATCTAGCAATTGTTTGTTTAGAGTAGGTTTCTAACAGGGCTGCAAAAAAGCCGGCTAAAATTTAAAAATAGCCACACCGGTGGCTTTTACTGGTTTTAACCGGCTTTTTTTGGCCATAATTGGCTTTTATACAATGAAACATTGTAATTATACACTACACATTTTAAAGTGCTTTTAATTAGTTTTAATGACATTTAATTGATTTAGAATTTAATAAGTAACCCAATTTCTCAATAATGAAGACATTAATACTGGAATAAAACTTAGATGGTTTTGCGAGTGATTTGTAGTTAGAATTGCAAATATGTTAGGTAAATTTAAAAAGCACCATACCAACTGCTTTATCTGGTTTACACTGACTGACCCTTAAACCTCCCCCCCCCCCCCCCCCCCCCCGAATTTTTTCATTTTTACAGCTTTATAAAATTAAAGAAGACAATGTTTACTTAGTTACATGCTTTATTACTTAATTAATTTTAAGAACTATTAATATACAAGTCTTATTTTATTTCTAGTAAACATTTAAAATTATGCATAGTCATAATAAAAACGTCATTTTCTCACTATTAAAAATATTATGAATAGCATATGCATGAATATGCTTAGAAACAAGCTGTTCAAAATTTTATTTATTTTTTTTGGAGTCTAACTTATATTCTTTTCAATATTTATGTATATATTTTTTCAGACATGATGCCTTCACAGTTGCTTTCTAGCAGTTATAAAGACTTATTTATTTGAGAAAATTTAATAGAAATTTATAATTTACTCAGTAGAAAATATTTATAAACGTATTATAAATTAATTGATCCAAATTTAAAACGAATTAGCTGTAAACCAACTTTAAAAAATAAAAACCGGCTTTTTTTCAATAAAAGCCAGCTTTTTTAAAGTGGTTAAAACCACCCCCCAAAAAACCGGCAAACCTGGTTTCTCACCAAAATGACACCACAATTGAACGCATATAATATATAATTTTCAATTCCCACATATTTAGTTTTGATATAACTGCCAAGTCTAAACCCAAACCAAAACTACATTTTACTTTAAGTTTTAGATTCTCAATATACATGTTAATAAATAATAATTAATTTTCTCAATATATTTACTAATGAAAATTATAAAACATGGATTTTCACTTACTTATAAAAGTTGTTTTCGACTAAATTTGTTGCAAAAAATTGTTTATATTTTCTTTGTAAAGTTTAATTTAATTAATATATAGATACATTTGAACTAAAAATAGTTAAATGTTTTTTTATGATTATCATTTGATTACATTAAAATTGCAGTTGTCTCAAAAAAAAAAAAAATCAATTGTAATTTAATTATAATCAATTAAAAAAAATCAATTATAATTTTGCTGCAGAAAAGTATAATTAAAGAATATATAACAGGGAGATACAAATATGCATAGACTTGATATGAATTTTTATTGTTATGGACCCTTATTCAGAAATACTTAAAAAAAAAACTTACCAATTTTGAAATTTAATTTCTTTAACATTTTATGTAGAACTGAGTTTTGACTGCTGGATGTTTGCAGTATCTTTTTAACCTTCATTTATCCATGCTGGGACTTTTTGGATCCTACAGTTTGTGCCTACAAAAAATAAATAAAATAACTGAAGATACAAAAGTCAAATCAATTCAAAATAAAATTTAATATAAATGATCACACGTGGCATTAAGCAGTTTCTATTATCTTTACATTCGATCTAAACAAATTCAAAGAAATATTAAAGTACTTCTCCATTATTCCATCGCAGGGTTCATTTATTTTAAATCAATTTAGTTTTAATCGTGATTTAAATCAATTGATTTTTTTTTAAATTATATTTAAATAAATTCAAGATGTAAACAAACATATTAATGTTTTTAAATATATTTAGTTTTATATAATACAGATAATGAATCAGTTTTTAGAAAGATAAGGCTTTTAAGCTTTATAAGATTAAAATTTTTGTCAAGTAAAGTACAATGTAATAGAAAAAATGGTTTCAAATTTAATTTGAATCAAATTGTAAAATAAACTAGCAACAGTAAGGAAATCTAAGCAGGAATATATTAAATATAGGAATATTTATTTTGATTACTTAATATAGTATTTAGAAAAACTTCTGCAAGTTTAAGTAAAATAAAATTATATGATTTTGCTCGTTACAAACAAGCATTGTGACTAACAGATTAATTATCTCATCTTTTGCATTATGCAGGAGAGAAACTAACAAGCTGTGAGAAAATAATCAACATTATTGTTTGCTTAAAAGAAATTCTTGACTTTAGTGATACCTATTACATTAAAATTTGAACCATTAATTTTCATGTCTGTGTATATAATTTTATAAATAAAGTCATAAAATAATAATATTGTGCGAGGTTTAAAAAAAAAAATAAATAAATAAAAAGCTCTACCCATTGACAACTTTTCGATAAAAAAAAATAAATAATAAAAACTATTGTATATCTTAATTAACAAACTGTATGTAATACCTAATAAACAAATGGAGGCACTTTTCCGTTATACAGACACCACTGTCGCCAAGCATAATAGTTGGCACAAAATGAAAATCATGTGAATTGAAACATTTGAAAAATTAAAGAAAAAATTGATAGTACAGTGAGCATTTTAAAAATATAACATTTGAAAATTACAGACTTTTTCAAACTATTTTATTAAATCACAAATATATACTTAAAATAAGTGAACAAATAACTGTTATTCAATAAAGTAATAAAATAAAACTCATATTAAACTTCTGGCATAAAATTACAAATATCTTAGAAATATTGCATGGTTATTTTCAATAAAAATCCCTTTCACGATCAGGGTTGAAATAATTAGCGCATTGGAAAAGCCCCACTTTTTAAAGTGTCAGCTATCAATAATTTTAAACAATAAAATTAATGAAAACAGAAAAAGGAATCTTGGATATTTGACCCTTTTCATTAAAATTTAAAAAAAACTATTCTATCGTAACAAACTCCAATTTTAAAATTTGTAATACACAGTAAACAAATGGAAGAATGAAGCCATTGGACACCCCCCCCCCCCCCTCTCCCCTGCACAAAAACCCCCAAAAAATTTGGAAAAGACTCACTCACTAAAGTTTCAGCTATCAATAATGTTAAACAATAAATTAACAATATCTTAAAACAGAAAAAGAAATCTTGGATATTTATTTGTTTACATTATTTTCTTAATTATCTCTATCGGCTGGTGAATGTTTGTAATGGTCAGTTGAAATGGATCTATTGTAGGTAACTATGAATCACAAATTTTTCAAGCTCTTTCTCGTTTAATATCATAGTGCCACCATTTAAAAGCTTTACTCTTATGTTAATTAATGAAATAATTAGTAAACCAATAAAACACCATTAAAAATACAGAAAAAGGTCAAATAAAAAATTCCCTGATGACAGAAACATATAAGATATCACATATAAGATGACATAAACACATCATATATAATATTATGGATTAAAATAACATCTGACATCAAGTGAATGTAACGCTACAATCATATAGGGTAGATGTACCAGTTTTGGCCACATTTAGAGAAAATTTGAAATAGAAATTTTACATTTCTTGATCGATTGAAGCATATTAAATCATAATAACATCATTCTTTAGTAAATTTAATTGTCTTTCTGTTAACTATAATGACTTTCTACAGAATATTTTAGATTGTGAGTAATAACTCATCAAGTAATTTATTCCAATTTGTACCAGTTTTGGCCACCCCTACACCAGTTTTGGCCATCTCTATGCACCAGTTTTGGCCACTCCAATATCATGTAGTTTAACAAACATTTTTAATTGATAATAAGTAAAAATAAAGCATTTTTATGCAACATCTATTTTACCACACATATATTTGTTTGCTGTATTAAGAGAATTTTGCAAATTTCTTTATGAATTGATAAAAACATCAAATAAAATATACTTATGTTGATTTTAACTGAAAATTTCAATTAAAAAACAAAAAATATATTTAAATTTGATTAATAAAAGGGACAGCAGTGCCTATAGGACATAAAGATTAACTATTTAATCAGTTTTATAATTATTCATGGATTGTGGCTTGTTTAGAACACTTGAATCTTCATCAAAGAGTTATATTTCTTGAAAGCATTTTCTGATTTTTGTTTGATTTTCATCAAAA
The DNA here is from genome assembly GCA_963932465.1 of Maratus speciosus. Lineage (NCBI taxonomy): Eukaryota > Metazoa > Arthropoda > Arachnida > Araneae > Salticidae > Maratus > Maratus speciosus. The sequence continues at coordinate 86,564,225 of OZ010786.1, read as the reverse complement.
AGTTATGAAATCATCTTTTGATTTATATTAGCTTGTGCCTTATTTAAATACCTTGCTTCTTTGCAAGTTCTTTTAGGGTGTAATTTCAGAAGCAAATAATACCATTTGATACCGGTCTTCCATCTTGAAATGGAGTTTCTATCTTGCCGGCTACAATTTTCTGGGCAGAATCTTAAAAGTTATTCCATTTTTATAGGAAATAGTATTCTGACAATATCTAAAATCAACTTTTCGAATTGATTTTTAACTTCAATTCCTAGTACCTAGATCTACTACTTGAGATTCATCATTATTAGAGAAAAGTGGTGTCCGTCCTGCAAACTTGTGATATAAGGCAAGAACGGGTTACTCCAAAACTTTGCTAGCTTGTAGTGCTGGCATTACATTTTGAATGGCCTTAATTTTGCTTCCTATCTTAGAGCAGTGTTCCCTCTAGGCCATTTTTTAATAGCACAGAATATCTTTTAAACTTGGTAAATGGAATCCTGTTTTTTTTTTTAAATAATGTGAAATACATTCTTACTTGTATTTAGATATCTCTACTAAAGATTTTCACAATATTTAGTAATTTCTAAATCTGTGTGCCAGAAATATTGCAAAAATTATGGAACTTCTTCATTTCTTTAGGAAAAATACAAGCAATTAAATCATGCTATAATTTTATTGAACTTTTTAATTTATAAGTTGTAAAATCTTTCAAAATTTATGTTTTAGTTTATTTATCATATCTAAACATTACATATCGCCTCCCCTTTTGTTTTATCAATACCAAACACAATACTATATATTCTTTAGCAATGTCATTCTTTAGTGACTAGCACAATGTCCTTCTTTCTAAAGTGAATTATCTATTGGATAGAGAATAACAAAATCTCTTTTATAAGAACTGCCATTAGCCTTGCTTTTATTATTATTATTATTGAAGACATTACTATATAAAACAAAATTAAATTGATTTTTCCAGATGTTCTTAAATTTATTAAATGGCTAAAATTCACTCTATAATGAATCACGTGGCCAAAAGTGGAACATAATGTTGTACCCTTTTTGGCCACCCCCATGGCCATAACTGGTACATATAGCAAATTTAATGCACCAGTTTTGGCCACCCCCCATTAAACTGTTAAAATAATTAAATTAAATGTAAAATTGCAGTAGAGAGATAGCTTACCTCATAAAACCTAATAGCAATTTGTTTCAGAACAAATAGAACATGATAAGTGCCTTATGTTGAAAGATTTTGAAAACTTGTCAGCTAAGCAAAAATCTTAATACATGTAAACACACACTACAGTTTCACACATTTATTTTTTTTGCAAGTCATATTTTATCAAAAAATAAACAAATGATATTGTAAATGATAAAAGAGAGTTTGCTTAAAATGTAAGAATGCCTATTATTTGTTAGCATTAATTCACAGGCTAAATATTGGACAAATTGATCCAATGTGGCCAAAACTGGTACAGTGGCCAAAACTGGTGCATCTACCCTATCTGTGGCATTTAATCCTATTTTGGCCAAAGTTATTTTTATTGAAAGCAGTCGACAAGATAATGGAGAAGTACCGAAAAAGCTACCACCAAACTATAAAATTGAATGCCAAAATTACATGATCGTAGCGGCACATTTACTTGATGTCAAATGTGTTTATATCTTTTTTTAATGATGTTTTACTGATTTATTAGATATTTTGTTGATTAAAATAACAATTATGTTCTTAAACAGCAACAAAATATTAAAAGAGGAAAAACTATTGAACAAATTTTATGATGCATAGTTTCATATAATAGATTTGTTTCAATTGATATCACTTAAAACATTCACCAGACGAGAGGGATAGTTAAGAAAAATAATGTATTAAATATCCAAGATTTTTATTTCGGTTTTCAATAATAGTATATTATAAAATATATCGTTTAAAATTGATAGCAAATTAGTAAACAGAGCTTTTCTGATTTTTTTTTTTTTTTTCAATTTCAATGGTAACATTCTTATTTTTTATTTAGTATTAGTTGTTGAAATTTTTTGGCAATATTTTTTTTTTTTTTTTAAGAAAAGTGATTGATGGGATAAAGGAGAAGTACTGAAATTAATAATGAGTTTAGACATCCAGCTAAAATTATTACGTACCAATAAAAATTACAAAATAAAAATGTTATGTCTGAAAAATGGTATTATTTACTTTTAGTTTTAAGATCATGTACACTTGCAGACCCAGAAGCGGAATTTTCTGCATCAGTCTGCAGCAAACTAAAATTTATCTGCGACTCAATAAGCCTACTATCGTAAGAAATGACAAAAACACTTAAAGTAAGCAAAATTTCCATTTATAAAGAAAATATAATATAAGGATACAATAAATACTATAAATCTAGCGACTTAAAGCAAATTTCAGCTATTTTTTTAACCCCAGCATTTCTTTTTAACTTGGTGGATTAATCTGCAAGGTTTAATATAATCTACAGTGCCCGCTGCCGTGCTGCACTGTTTCTGCTACTGGGCTTGCACAACTAACAAAATATATGGGATGGAGCAAGAATTTGAAAAAATTTTGCTACCAGGCCTAGTGTTTACTGTAGACGGAAAATAAATACAGGGAAGAATACTTTAAATAAAATAAATAAAACAATGTGATTACATGATTCAAAAACATTTATTACTAAACAGGTGCAAATATTTGCACCTACATGATGTTTCAACTTGAGATGTAGAGTGTTTCTTATATTTTGAACTATTTTTTCAAGAGAAATTCCATTAACATGTTTAGCAGTGATTGTTAAAAAAAAAAGAAAAAAGTGATTTTTATGTATGGTAAACAAAGAAGCATTAACTTTAAATGATTTTATGGATTAAAAACTTAAAAAACACAATTGGATTACAATGACTGAATAACCTGTTTTCCTAAAGAAATAAGGAAGTTCTATAATTTTTGCAAGCTCTAGGGCATACGGATCTTGAAATACTGCAATTCGTCGAAGAGTTTCATGAGATATTTTTGCAAAAATTGGGGTACATTTCACTATATTAAAAAAAGAAGGCAGAGTGTATTTTGCCGATTTTAAAAAGACAGGTGCTGCGTCTTTAAATGATGACTTAGAGGGAACACAGACAAGGCTAAAATGTTATTTATAATGAAAAACAGACAAGTGAAATAAGCTATTCTAAAAATCTTTTCTTTGAAAATGCAAGACAGATTTTAAATACATCAAAACAACAAACACAGAAATGTAAAATAAAAACACATTTTTTAAAATGAAGAATTAAAATAGCGTACTTTATCTTTTTTTTTCAGGAGTTTTGTGTGTCTCACTGAACCCCCCCCCCCATTTAAAAAAATCAAGCTAAAAACCAGCTAGTATACATATACTTTTTTAATATGTATAAATGAAGGCAAATTGAAGCTGCTAAAGTGTCACAGACGGGCCCCAACTGGATCTTTGCTATTGGGCCACATGTAGGCTTAGTTAGAAAATTTAAAAATCCTTATCTTATACAAAATTAATTTTATAAGCAGGTTATTCTTGGAATAAAAATCTACTTTACGAGTATTTTTATTAGATTTTTTAAAGATAAATAAATTTAATAGTTAAATAGATTTAAAAGTTGAATTTAAAGCTTTATGAATACTTTTACTTGTTAGTCATCAACAAAATGAATGTTTAATGTATTTTTATATCTAACACAACACCCAAACAATGAGTCATAAACAATGTTTTGGCGACTCACGAAATGATCTATCTTTAAAAATAATACTATTTCAGTAAAAATGTAATGAACAAAGGTTTGTTTTACGATCATACAACGTTATTATTTCGAGTATTTATATGAAAAATGCTTATAACTGTTTAATGTTTTCTATGAAAATTTCCCTGTCTCATGGTATAAGATTACGACAAAAGCCTTATATTTTAGTGCAAAATTCAAAAGTTCACTCTAAAAAGTTAAGATTCGAAAGTTTACTTACCTTTAGGTTAAATTCAATCATTATTAAAAGAAAAAAGTAATAGAACACAGTTGTTTAAAAGATATTTCGTTTCAACAACAAACGCACAGAGTAGTTGAAGTCAGAATTTCTTGCGCATGCGTACAGGTGACACGGATGTTCTCCGGACAACACCGGACGATCATGTATGGTTCGTCCGGATTCTGGCGTCCTGCGAACGTCCAAATTAGGCTCTGTACATGATCTGACGGGTATCGGACCTCCCGGCTCTATATAGGACCATATAGGACGTCCGGAGGAAGTCTTTGGTTGTATGGGTAGTCACGTGATGCTCTTTTCGCACACCTTCATTGGTGCATTCGAGCATCACGTGACTCCAGCGGTCTGTAAAAAAAGAAGAATCGGACCCACCGCGGTAGCCTGTCTTTTTCGTTAGGCTCGTGGTCGAATTACTGTGGATCAGCAAGAAAAACCTGTCCGTTCTTTATAACTCCTACTGTACACATGAGCTAGGGAAATTTGTTTGGTCTAAGTTTAACAGGTTTCTGATATGATTGGCCTACGTCGCCAAGACTATTCCTGCAATGATCGTTATGACAAAAATGTAGTTGGTAGATTGGTTGATGGAAGTGTTTGCTTGTAAACATGCCCTTTCTTTATACGGATGTTTTTGTCCAAACTATAGCGAACCTACACTGTTAAAAATAATCCTGAAAAAGTACCTCTGTTTTTAAAGGCTATTTATTTTCTGACCAATGACAACGCTACAGAAACACCTATGGAGCGTTCTCATTGGTCAACAAATAGATAGCCTTTAAAAACAGAGGTAATTTTTCACGATATTTTTAACAGTGTACATTCCAGACTTCGTGATACCCGCTTGGGAATGAGATGAGTTAAAAAGCGGCAAAAATGGCAGGATACCCGCTTGGGAATGAGATGAGTTAAAAAGTGGCAAAAATGGGAGACTCGCTAAGATGCTCGGCGATTAGCTTTAGTCCAGAATTGTCTAAAACAATCAAATATTATATTCCGTCTATCGAGAGTCTCATATCGAGGCGCCCTTGTCTCACTCGTCTAGGCGAGTATTATCAACGCCCCCTAGATAAGGAAGGAAGCCTTAATACACGTTACACAAACCAGGCAAAACACAGAAAGAAATTCGATGGCTCGTGGAATTATTAACTCTTATTTTCTAATAGTAATTAATAATTCCACGAGCCAAAGAAAACAAAACATGCAAGTTGTTCGAATTTTTTTTCCTTGTTTCCCTGTTTTGGGTGTAGAGTTGCAAAAAAACCCCGCAGATCAGGGATGGGTGTAAACCAGGGAATTTTGGGGGATATAGGAAATTTTGCAGGAGTTTTTAAGGTAAACAGAATCATTCATTTTTCCATTTAAAATTTTTATTTTTCAGAATTTCAGCACTGTTCTGAAAAGTTGATAGATTTATCATTATGAATTTACTAAACTTATGATTTGGCGATTAAAGTTTGTTAGCTGTTATATCCACTATTCAGGCATACTCTACATTAATTTTTTAGAGAGTTGCATTGCATATTTTACATTAATTTCTTTTACTTTGGTTTATTTTCTTTTTGTTTATATTGGCTGATTCGTAGAATAGGGGTGATGTTTACATTCCTGTCAGACAAAATGAATCTGTCACGCTTTATTTATCGACGATTGAAATATCAAATTATTTATGATATTTTCTCTTACTTAATATTTCTGCAATTTAAACACGTATTTCATTAGTTTTCATGTAAACCGAAGCTATTTTTCTACATTTATGTTGTTTACATTGAAAAAAATTAAGTTATTAAAAATAATAATTTAAAACATTCAGGGACGTAGCTACAGATATTTATTAGGGGGGGGGGGGATTCAAAAATTTCCCAACTTGAAACAAACTACTCTAATTTCCAACTCAATGATATGTGCAATGTATGTATGATAATGATAGTTATATGTAAAAAAAATCTTTTACCAAAGAAAAATGCTGAAACTAAAAACATAAAAAATCTAACTATTATCTAACTTAAGGCCGTTTAATAAAAGTTTAAATACACCTCTATCACTTAGATAATTCAAATCAAAACTACATTACTTTCTATATTCCTATCTTGGAATAATTCGGCATGAAAATAAAGATGAAAAATTTGGAAAATGAATAGTTAAGGAAGCTTGGGCTCATTCTTTCTGAAACTGAAAATTTTGTTTATTCATGCTTAGAAAGAAAAAAAAAACTTTTGTTTCTTTTTTCTTAAAATTAGTTATTCCATTTCAACTTATTTTAATGCTATTTGAGATCAAAATGAAGAGGAAAGAGACATCATGTTTTTATTTTCTAGTTATTAGAATAGGATGCTATTTTAAAAGAAAATTTGTGACATTTGCAGATTTATGTCTGGCATTGACGGCAACGACTAAGAACCTTGTGTAAGGAAAGGGTAGCTGACGTCACTGTTGGTCAGTAAGAAAACCTGTTCATTCATTATGACTCCATATGAACTCCGGGAATTTGGTCCCTTAACAGATCTATGATATGATTGGTCTACGTCGCCAAGTTGATTTCTGCAATGATCGCTATGATAAAAATATAGTGGTAGATTGGTTGATGGAAGTGTTTGTTTGTAAACATGCCTTTTCCTTATAACCGCGCTAGCGACGACATATTGCTATCGCGCCAAGGAGACCAGGAAGTTTCGTTTGTGATAGTAGGATATTTTTTAATTGGAACGTTTATTTTATTTTTCGAGATCTAATGTGAAATAACCATTTTATTTTTAGCCAACTAGCATTAGTTTAAGGTTTGTGAATTCTTTGTCTTCAATTGTGTACGAATCATAATCGCTCTTGATATGAAAACAATGTTATTTTGAAATTGTTGAGTAAGGAACAAAGTTTTGGAGAAAATAAACGACATGGATTAGAGTCAACTATTGATGGACAGGAGTAGAGAAATTAAGGTCTGGTGGATGTATGATATTTTCATAGAACAGAGAAAAAAAAAGACAGATTGAGTCTGGGTGCTTTCTTTTTGTATTAATTTTGATTATTTAACTTGTTTACAGTTACAGCTCTCAGAAAATAAAACACCAAAACAACAAAAAATTCATATTTATTTAACTGTTTTTTTTTTTAAGAAAAAAAAGTCTCAAAAATCTAGAATTTCCCATCTCTAAGCTCAAATTTCCCAAGTTCACAAATATTGGAGGGAGAGAGTCCCCCCTTCCCCATAACTCCCCATAGCGACGCCTCTGAAAATATTTCATGGCTCAAACTTTCCGAAAACTCCAGGAATTTTTTTTAATTCCCCTCCCAAAAACTCTGTTTATTCGCTGGATTAAACCCGGTTTTTTCACCCTTTATAACTCTGTGTGACGTTTTCGCGACGTGTGTCAAGGCTCTCTCCTTCATCTAGGGGACGTTGGTACTATAAAGTTCTGGGATGTAGATTTGTCATGGATGAGATAAACGCGTGTGTCCGTAGGTCGCTGCGGGTTCGACTCCCACTGCTCTGTTGCACACTCTTTGTGGAGCTCCCGGTTGTAAAGCTGCGTTTTCACTGGTCGACCCAAGGTCTAACGAACCCAACTTTTGATCTAAACACAAGATTTTAGGTCGTTAGAACGTGATTTTGAAGGTTTGATCTCTGTTCGATCCTAAGCCAGGCTAACCCAAGCGCAGCCAATTAGAAAAAAGATTTTCGCTAAATATGTCGAGGGGTTAATATGGTATTAAAAATAATATTTATATATTTACATCGTTGTTTTTATTTAGAATTACTCTATTTTTGGGTCAAACAAAATCTATTTTTTGTGATTGAAGAAAAATGCTAAGTTTTATTAAATTTTGTTGGGCATACCATCTTTTAGATTAAAATGGTATTAATCTAGTGTAATTTCGTATCCAGCGATTTCTGGAGTTCCATTACCTAAGATTTATTCTGTTGAGCTGAACCAGGTTTCAGACCAGATGCTATAATCATTAAGGTTAGCTGGGTGAAAGAGTTCCACCAGATTCGTCCGGGATAGCTCAGATGGCAGAACACTGGCGGCTTCAGCCAGGAGTTCGAATCCTGGGCCGGACATTTTTTCGCCCAGTTGGAAATTTACATCTCATACCATATTTTATTAATGTCTTTATAAATAAGTAATCGTCTCTGGTGTTGCAACTTTCCTTGTGAGTATCTCGTCCTCGTATGTAATGGAAAATGAAAATAAAAATTGTTGTGGCTTGTGTTTGTGTATCATAAGGATCATTCGAGGCGGAAAGCCATAGTTGCTATAGGCCCAAAGCAATCTCTACTATGGTGGACTTCAATGTTCAAGGACGCGTGTGTCTAAGCCGCGACCAACGACATACAAGGGCAGTTCATGACTTTTAAAACGTTATACGGAGTGGATCATCTTTACACGGCGACTGACACAAAACGATGGGTGCGCCGCTTTGTACCAATCACTGTATGTCGTTGATAGCGGCCAGCCACCATTTGTGACGTCAAGATGAATGAATATACGATATAATGAATGAGCAAGCCCGGTATCTAGTGTTGCCCTGATCGTTGGTCGCGTCTAAGCACACTTTGATAATCGTATGTCACCACTCTCATATAGAGGCACTACAGGCTGTTTTTTTTTTGTTTTTTTTAGAGATTGTCGATCGCTACGCGATTCGCTTTTGCACTGTATATTGATTTTAGTCGATCCTGGCTCGGTGAACTCTTTTAGACTGGAAGGCGGCTGCACAAACCTTCACCTCATCCAGTTGACAGCTAAAATTCCAGGATTAGTTAAAACTCGATTAGCTCATTAAAATGCAACTGATCTGCAAAGTCATATCTTGGTGGTAAGCACATGCGAACCCGATTTTAGTGGTTGACTGGTAGGTTTATCATTGTGTTTTCTTGCTGACAGCCCTCCATGTTTTCATACCTTTAGGTGCATGAAAATCCAATGATAAATCTATTGATCAACCACTAAAATCGAGTTTGCAAGTATTTCCCACCGATATGACTAGACAGACCAGTTGCATTTTAATATGCAAATCGAGTTCTGTCTAATCTTGAAGTTTCAGTCAATCCAATGAGGTGATGACCGCTCCCCGGCCTATTTATTTTTACGAAAACAATTGGTTTGGTTTTATTGGTTTATTGAATACATATATCTGACCTGTGTGCTTGGCGTCAAGTGCCCGCTTATAAGTCATCGTCAATATACTGGGACAAGATAGCACAAGGAAATTTACAACGCAAGATAATTACATCCGGGAGCTCCACAAAGAGTGTGCAACGGATCCAGCGGGATTCGAACCCGCACCTACCTACGCTCTCAAGCGATTAGCGGTGTGATGCCTTGACCACTCAGCCACGAAAACTATCAAGATATGAAAGGAGTAAAGAGACGACCACCTGCCCTTCAACAAGGGATAGAAAAGAAAATATCACTAGCGAGTACTGAGAGTTTCTTTTAAAGGGCATAGACACGCCTTGGTCGATATGAAATGAAAAGCAAAATTTGCAAGATCCTCTTTCTAATAAAACATTTAAATATGACCAGATCGCTCGGGAAGCAACTTTCATGATGAGAAGAGAACAAGTTCGTAAGGTGCCTCCGTATGGGAGTGGCGACATATGGGAAACAAAATTTGATTGGTTGAGATAATTTTGCACAAAAACGAATCATCAAGCATCTGGGTGATCCTACCATTATAGGCAAGCTAATATTTGTTTGCTTGTGCCATTCGTCTAATGGAGCAGTTGCAATTGACGTCATACCGTAGCAACAAATTTTGCAACCAGGTGGGCATTTTGTTAGCCTACTATTTTTTGTTGATTTTGATTGGTTGTATACAAATTGGAGGATTATGGTCACGTTATAGCGACTAGAATACATAGTGTGGAAATCGGCTATCTCTGTAATACTTAAAAAAGCGCTAAAATATTGTATCCCTTAAATATGCAACGATGCTGCTGCAATATACAGATCGCAGCGACATCTGCGGGATATTTTCTACAACTGCAAGGTATTGCTATTCTATACAATGTAATACTAGTAATACGAAAATCCCGCAGATGTCGCTGCGATCGACACTTGGCATTTTAGCAGTATCGTCGCACATTTAAGGGATAAACATTTTAGCACTGTTTGGCGCGCCACACACCAAGGAGACACGAGACATCTCACTTGACTCGTGCGTCAAATTTACTGTTGTAACGTACCTGTTTCTTCACTGTGCCCACACACTAAAGACTCATGCGACGGCGACATTTCTAATTCCACTAGACTTCTGTTCTAGCGTACTTCAGAACCTGTTCTAGCGTCCTTAGAGCCGTTCTGATTGGCTGGCCCGATTCAGATGAAGTGGCCAGACGACCGAGCACCGTTTGCACATATTTGCCATGTTTGTTTTCAGCTATTTCGTTTCCCTTGCTACATAAGTTTGATTTGAAAAAGTTATTTTTAATTTTTAGAAGATGAAAATCACCCCTGACTCCCCCAAAAAAGTTTCTGATTTTATATTTTTCATGGTTTAGATATGCAAATTCCCCCTGCAACTATAGCGTTTTATAAGTGATAATGCGTTTTTAATATAAATTATATATTTAATACTTTTTAATGTAAATAACATTTAAAATTTATAAAACAGCCGTTATCTGAAAAGGTTTTGAAAAAAAATCAAAATAGTTTTAGTATGGAAATGATGGAGGTTTGTTTTATAGATATTTTTGAATACTTTCAAGTAGAAAATTATAGTTTCATCATCTAAAAATGAGAAATAACTTATTCAAATCAAACTTATGCAGCATCAGAAACGAAATAGCTGAAAACAAACATTCGAATATGTGCAAACGATGCTCGGACGTCTGCCCACTTCATCTGAATCTGGCCAGCCAATCAGAACGGCTCTGAAGGACGCTAGAACAGAAGTCTAGTGGAATTAAAAATGTCGCCATGCGACGAAGTACCTATGTTGCACGTGTCTTACGCTTCGTTTCGCGCTTTCGTCTCGTGCTGCAGTTACGTTATATATTGCTACAATTTTCGTTTATTTGTTTCAAGATTCCTTTTATTTTTTAGTAGAGTGAATAAAAATAAATCATCATCGAAATATCCATATTTACAATCGCTTCGTTTGCAGACGCCATGATTCTACTATTCTGTTTTGTCAAAGAATTAAAAGCAAGCTACGCGCATACGCCATGAATATGTCTCATGTCGCTTTGGTGTGTGGATGAAAAAAGTAGAAATGCAACTTGCCTCCTGTGGTGGCTCGATGTTTCATGATACATGCGACGTGCGCCAGAGTCGCATGTCTCCTTGGTGTGTGGCGCGCCTTAGGATAGCATATTTCCACACCAGGTATTCTAGACGCTGTAGTCACGTGGTTGAACTTCATATATCGAACTTGTTCACGTCAGTATCGCCAGCTCTGAAAAGTGGATTTCCATACTTTGGACAAAGCTTCCAGTCTATGCATGCGCCGTCTGCGTATATCGCTACTCTCTTATAAATGCATCCTGGTCTATATTTGTTCTCGTATACGCACCGCCACTGTCATATTTATAAATGAAGATTGTATTTATTGTCCACTGCGTTCTCAAACGTTTGAGATACTGGAAATTACAGTAACACAAAGTTTGATATTGGAGTAGGCAATCTTAAATTAAAATAGTTGACGTGTTCCTGTAAACGAATTTATACACCATTTGATGACTACTCTGAGATCACAACCTTCTCAAATGTACTAAAACTGTAAAAAGTTATATTCAAATTCGTTCAGTGGTTGCTGAAAACGCTGTGAACATACATACAAAATGACTAGGGTGGACGAAAACAAATCTCTGAGTACCCTCACAAGCCTGTTATTATCACCAAAATAGTGTTTGTTAACGAGTGCCGTTAGAAATGGTTGACTATGAACCCGATTCTAAAATTTGTTATTATTCATCTCTATATTGATGACGTCGTTGTTTAAAAAGCAACACTTTTCTCTATCGTTGTTTAAAAAGAAACTTTTCTCTATCGTTGTTTCTGACACTAACGATATTGAAATTGTACCGACAGCGCTCAGAATGCAGTGGACTTCACCCATGTAACGTCAGCCGCGGGTAAACAGAAGAAAGACACAAATAGGCGCGACGAATATTTTAACACTGCTTCTCCTTTGTTCAATAAACAGTCTTTTTCGGAGGGCATCTACCCGCAGAGGCGTGGCTATTGCCATTCGTGGACAAAGCCGTTCTGTTGCTTTAAATAAAATTTAATTGGTTAAAAAGCATAAACTTGGTGGGTATGCCTTTATCTCGATTATGATGTTTGTTGACGTCCTATTAAACAATTTCAAGAATGTGGGTTGTATAGCTTGGACAAAACATAAGTTCTACATCGGATAGGATAGTCCAATTTTACATGAATCTGACCAGGTTTCAGGTCGGATTTTGACTCTTCCGGGTTGACCCGGATAAAAATCCTTTTCAAAGAAAGTCCTGAATATTTTTCAGATGAAAACTATACTTTGAAGATTAATTTATAGAATATCGAGGTTTGGAAACATACCTCGAACTGAACGAAACCCCGGCTCGTGTTCTATAGGAACATACGACACGGGTCGCCGTTGCCTGTGGCACCAAATAGCAGGCGTGCTACGCACACTCCGTAAAATCTATTAGTTTATCTTCTACCGCCAGGGGGAGCAATATGTTTTATACGATCACTGAACACTAGTCCCCGCTACTTGCGGTGCCGTATAGCAGGCGTGCGTGCACGAGCTAAAAAATCTGTTAGTTCCACATTCGACCACCAGGAGGCGCACTCTTTTCTAAAGAAACCACTTACAGAGCGAAACGCTGGCACGTGCCTCCGCTGTCTGCGGCACCGTATAGCAGGCATGCTGCGCACGCGCTGAAAAATCCTTTAGTTCCACATTCCTTCGCCAGGGGGCTCAATATTTTTTATACTATCACTGAACACTGGTCCCCGCTACTTGCGACGCCGAGCCGTATAGCAGGCGTGCGTGGAACGCGCTACAAAATTGTTAGTTCCACATTCAACCACCAGGTTGCGCACTCTATTCTTAGCAAAACTCTGTTATACAACCTATCCGTAGATATATTAGTCGAGCCGGGCCCATAGAACTCGAGATAGGAAAGTGCCTCTGGCGGTAAAAAGTGGAAATAAAACATGTAAGGCTATTGAAAACTAAGTTGAATGAACCGAGCCCCGTTGACATCGGGCCCATAGAACCCGAGATGGGAAAGCACCCCTTGATGGTAAAAAGTAGAACTGAAATATTGAAAATTATTGAAAACCACATTGAATGAACCAAACCTCGTTGCGATCGTGTCCATAGAAATCGATACAGGAAAGCACACCCTGGTGGAAAAAAATGGAACTAAAATATGCAAGGTTATGTTTGCATAATATGAAAGAGTGGTCAAAGGGCTGCCCAATGATATATCACATGAAGGATGTTAGAAAAATTGAGAGTGCCTCCGGGAGCGCAAGTAGGGGAAGGGGGAACGAGAGGTGCATAATATGAAAGAGTTGGTCACAGGGCTTTCCAATGACATATTACATGAGGGGTGTCGGCAAAAGTTAGAAAAGTGCCTCGCCAGTCAGGCATTGTGTGGGGGGATGTTGGATGGTAGGTGCATAATATGAAAAAGTGGTCACATGGCTTTTAAATGATATATCACATGAGGTGTGTTGGTAAAAGTTAGAAAAGTGGGGGAAGGGGGACAGGATGTGCAGAATATGAAACAATGGTCAAAGGGCTGTACATTACAATGATATATCACATGAAGGATGTCGGAAAAATAGAGAAAATGCCACCGGGGGAGGGGGAAACGGGCGATACATAATATGAAAAAGTGGTCACAAGCTTTCCAATGATATATCACATGAGGGTTGTCAGCGAAAGTTAGAAAAGTGCCCTCAAGGGGGACAAAGTAGGGGGAAAAGGACGGGATGTGCAGAATATGAAAGAGTTGTCAAAGGGCTTACAATGATATATCACATGAAGGATATCGGAAAAATTGAGAAAGAGCCCTGGGGGAGGGGAATTTGAAGGAGGTGAAAGGGAGGCTTATAATATGAAAGAGTGGTCAAAGGCCTTTGCAATGATATATCACATGAGGAGTACGGAAAATGTTTGAAACTGCACCCCCTAGAGGTCTTATTATCTCACATCCGTAATACAAACACACTATTACATCAGGGGAAGGTAAACTTTCAACTATCAAAATTTCAAACATGACAATATTTAGCTATCTAATATTATAATGTATTCTGGTTCCTCTCTCAAGATATTTTAATTAAAAGGACTACGATAGAGCATGAATTATTATTCGCCCTTCTTTCAGATATAGAAATTTCCAATACTCCAATATTTTGCTATCAACTGGTTTTCATTTTCTCTCTAATGTTTAAACTTAGACAACCACCAGTATCTTTTAATTGCATTCCACTCATTTCATTTAAAATACAATTTTTTAATTTTATTTCCTTTTAAATACATACCTTTCATTTAAAATAGTACAGGTTACATTCAAAATAGATATCTTTCACACATTGTGTGCGAGTACATTTCGTGGCGGAATTGTGCCGGGTGGGGGTATTGCGCCCAAATTTAGTTAACCCATACTAGTACGTGTCCCGCGCTCAAGTATCAATCATCAGAAAATGTGCGTGTCCCGCACACAATGTGTTAAGGGGATTATCAAGCATATATTTTCCTCGCTCAGCAACGGGAAGCTTTCTGATGTTTCAATCACATGCATTCATTTCATTTAAAATACAAATCTTTTATTTATTTTTTCTTTTAAATACCTGAATTTAATTTAAAACAGATATTCTTTACACATTTAAGATTATTTTTCCCGCTTAACAACGGAAAGCTTTCTGACTCATTTTTGAAAATAAAACATGATACTTGGAGATATGATTATCAAAGTAATTTGTAATCAAACAGGTTTTTCATTTTTCGATAAATGAATTACATCTTGACTTATAAGCAATTGTTGTCTTAGGATGACAATTTTTTTCTTTCTTGCACTGCCACATCTGGAAATCTAATTAAATAAAAAAGAAAAGTGCCCAGTTAAACTGATGGCATTGAGCACACAGGCTATTTACACTAACTGCATATTATACTCTTATTTCAAAGAATAATGCCCCTCGAAAAATAAATTAAGGGGGCATTAGCCCCCCTCCAGTTTCTCCTCTTTATGCTTAATCAATGAGCCTCCAAATGTCATCAGGGGAGCACCTTATCAAAATAAACTGGTAACCAAATTTAAAGCAAATCGGATATAAAAACCCATTTACCCCCTTTATTTATTTAAGGGCATATTAGACCTCCGTCCCCCCCCCCCCTTTATATTTAACCAATGAACTTCCAAATGTAATCAGGGAAGTGACTTATCAGGATAACACTGTTTACCAAATTTGAAGCAAATCGGATAGAGAAACTCATTTATCTAACTCTCATCTACTCATTTAAGGGGGGGGGGGGTATTAGTCCCCCATTCCCCCTTTAGACTTAAACAATGAACCTTCAAATCTAATCACGGAAGCACCTTATCAGAATTAACCGGTATGCCAAATTTGAAAAAAATCTGATAATTCTGCATGAAAAACCCATTTATCCTAGTTAAGGGGGGGGGTGGCCCTGCACCCCCCCCCCCCTTTATACTTAACGAATGAAGCCCCAAAACTAATCAGGGAAGTGCCTTATCAGAATGAATCTAAAAATAAAATTTCAGCAAATCGGATATTTCTATCAAAAGTTATCGCATTACGTACATACATACATAACATGCAGGAACATTAGCTCTCACGTTTTGATAGCCTGTGAGCTAAAAAGCAAACTTTGATAGAATTTTCTTAGAAAAATTTTGTCCTAACTGAAAAATGGAAAAAACAATTTGATTATGCGGTTATCAATAACAGCACCTGCCAATTTAATGCATTTGTAAACAAAAATTAATTAAAAAATGTGCCAAAAGGTAGCCAGTTTGGATTTGAGAACAGCCTCAATCTATACTAAAAAAAGAAAGTTTCGTTCTGTGTGTGAGAGCGTCTGTTTCTGCTGACTAGCGAAATCTACCGCACATACAAAGCTGAAAATTTTTGTGAGGGTAGTCTAAGTCTTCTCCTGGTGCACCTGATACAAAACAATTTTTAATTTCTAATAATTAGTTGAGTTATTAATTAAAAACCCCAATTACAAGAATGGCAAATTATTTATAATTCAATTAAAGCATAGATTTTTATCAAATCGCAGGATTCATTCTCGATCCGAGGAGACCATATGTCTAGCATTTGCGCAGCCAATGAGATGTGTTCTTGAAGCAGACTCCAATATTATTTCAAAACAACATGTGACTAAAAAGAGCAAGTAATTTTCCAGCTCTATAGAATTTTTTTTAATACCGCATTTATCAATTTGAAATTAATGCACCTATGCACAAAATGTTATGCTGAATCAAGAAATCTATAAATAACTTTTTTATTTTATAAAAAATCAATTTTTAGAAGAAAAAAATAAATGTCTTCACAATTTGTTTATAAAGAAATTTTTGTATTTGTTATATTTGCAGGAATGGGGAGGAGGGGCAGCTACTTTTGATTAAATATCTCAATTAGTCCACATGACAGATATTATTATGATCAAATCTTTTAAATTCTTATTTGATTCTGCAACCCCCCTTAAGTAATATGTCTACAGAAAGGTTGAATAACTTAGTTTCATTCGGATATATATTTTTGTTTAGAACAGAGTGCGTTATCTGAAAGTGGATATTGGAACTAGCAGACTTTGCAGACAAAGTACGTCTGCTATGCAGTGACACAGGAAGCGGGCACATGTGTCAGAGTTTTGTTCAGAACAGAATGCACCACCCTGGCAGTGGAAAGCAGAACTAACAGATTTCTCAGTGCATGCACAACAGGTATAAAATCATATGAATTTAAGGTTGATTTAAGAATATTATCACTTGCCCGAGCAATGCTGGACAGGTCAGCTAGTTTACAATAAAAACAAATGTTCTAAAGAGCTTGTTAAGCATGTATTTCAAACCAGGCTTGCGATCGATTGGTTGCTCGTGATCCTTAGCTTCCCAACAGCTATTTCTAGTTTCGTATAGTGGACTCCATTTGTATATACTATAGTTTCCTGAAACACTGTGAGTTCAGAAGTATCTTACGTGTTTTACTAATTGCATATAGAAGGGAAGAAGAAGTTTTTTATTTTAATGTGGGAATATATAATAGAGTCTTTTGTTTTGCAGGACAGGAAAGGGTTAAAATTAAATGTTGGAAAATATACAGTTGACTTCTTCAAATCCAAAAATGCCTAAAATTTGCACATCATTGCAAATGTAAAAAGTGAAACTTTCAGTTCAGATGTAGGGCAAAAATTCACCATTTTTAACACTTTCCAATATAGTTGGAAAAGTGTTTATGACTTTGATTTGTTTGTCTGTCCATGCTCTAAACCGTGTAAATATTTTTCGATTGACATGTAATTGATATACATTATTGAGCTTTGCCATGGCATGTTTGGTATTGAAAATGGAGTGTGTAGCATGCATAACTCATTTATAAGGGCATTCAAAAGTATTCCATTATGTTAAGGTCTATGGGAAAAAAATGATTTGCGGGGTATTTCAACAGTGTTACAGAATTTTAAACATAATGAAATTTATATACATTATTGAGTTGCACTGGTACTTATAGAATACATTATCTGTAGCACAGACAGTACACATACAGGGGAACTCAAAAGTATTCTGTTATATTATGGTCTACAAAGAAAAATCGTTTGTGGTGTATTTTAATGATGTTACTCCATTTACAAATAAATAAGATTGCTATGAATTTCTGAGATGCACTAAAACATGCTTTCTGTAGAATATGGGATGTAAAGCATTTATCATTCAATTACAGAGTCATACAGAAGAGCCGGTTATATAATAATCTACCAGAAAAAATTGTTCAAAGCGTATTTTAATTATGTTGAATGCTTTCAAACTTGATGGAATTGATATACATTGCTGAACTTTACTACAAGATGCTTGCAGTAGAATATGATGTATATCACATTTATTGTTCATTTACACATAAAAGATTACGGATACAACTACAGTAGGTATCTGAAGTATTGTTTATTAGGGATGATTGTTGAAAGTGTGTTTTCTGTTATGGTATCTGCTTAAAGTTTAACTAAATTGTTGCACACTACATGGTGAATATAAATTCTATAGGCCATATACAAGGTTACACAAAATAATTCGTAAGCATTAGTGAGAGAGTGTGTGAATTGTTTAAAGGTGTTTTTTTTAAATTTGAGTTATGCATTTTCAAGCTCAGCTACATTTAGTTTACTCAGAGATATTTGTAGCATATAAATAAAATCATATACAGTGCTATGTAAAAAACTGGATAAATGGCTGCCTATTGACAGAATTTTTGGAAGTGTGATTTCAGTAGTTTTAAATGTGCTTTTCCCTCAATTAAATTTCAGCTTAATATGCAGGTTGTATAAAAGTCTTATATGCAGGGATGCACAAAAGAATTCAAGTACATTTCCATCTTTGCTTTGGTGGAAATTGCTAAAGGTGAATTTTCAAATGTGTTATGAATTTTCTACCTAAACTAAATTTTAGCATACTATGTAGAATATACAGAGCTGCACAAAAGAATTAGAGTACCATTCTGGCTATGTGCAGCAATTGTTGAAATCTGTTCTTCAAATGTGTTAATGCATTTTCTGAAAAGTTTACTTAGGTATCTTCTTTACCTTATTAAACAACAAAGTTTTTAAAAAGTATTCTGGAAGTGTTGGAAAATGTTTCATAATCTATGCTTGATGCAGCACAATTTTTCTTTCTTGTTTAAATTTTTATGTCATTTCATACACATTTTAAAATGTAATTCTGGTTAATATGACTGAATTCATGCTTTCTCATAAAGAAAGTATAAATTTATTTCTGAAAAAATTCAAAATAGCACTGATATCAGTTGTAATCATGATCTTTTTACCAAATAATTTATGCATTAATATATCTTTTATGGTTATAAAATTTGGCTAAACGTGAAATAAAACTTTGTTTTTTGACAATTTAGATGTAAATTATTAGTGTTCCTTTATGAGGTGAGTTTCATTAACTAATCGAAGAAAAATTTATATCATCATTATTATGCATATTTAGTTTTTAACTCAATTTTTACTTTTAGTATTATAATAATTTTTTAAATATTCTGAGTTTTTGTTAATTTACTCTAATATTTAATTATTTTACTGTTTACTACAGTGTAAGCATTAATTATGATTTCAAAGACATTATTACATTCAAATTACTATTTAAAAATGCAATTAAAGCATTGACCAGAAATCTGCAAAATATGCACAACTTGTAGTTACAAGCCATGCAGATTTGAGGGAATCTACTGTATATCTAAATTTAAAAATACGATCGAAAATGTATCTAATTTCGATGTTGCCTTAAGACATTCTACTCTGAATTAAAATGTTTGTTATTTAAATCTCTTTCTATTCTATGCTATGATACTGAAATGCACTATATAATTATAAAGATCAATCATGAAAGAGAAAGTTAATCGAAAAAATACTGATCTAGAAAGTTCATTATAAGATTCATAGATTTCTGCTTTTCAAACGTTTTAAAATAATTTGAGTGTGAATGAAAATTAATTTTTATAACCTACCAGATATTAAAAGCTATTTTTCCTCTTGGGTTTTATTCATTTTTTACTGAAAGAATGGATTGCAACCCTGATCTACTATACAAAAATTATTTGCAACTGTTTACTTCCATCTCTTAATCTCATCCCTTTTGAAACACTTTGCCTAAATCTAATACAATAAAACCCGCTTTTCATTTATACGTTGTATCATTTGTACTTTTACATTTATGTACGTCATTTCAGTGCAGTCTTGATTCATCCCTGTGTATTTTAATGTTGTAATGTTCTGTTTATACATCATTTCTTTCATGCTGTAACTGATTTTCTCAAATTTTTTCCCCCAGCATCGTTCTTTTTTTTTCTGCTAATGATATTTAGAGAAAGATGAAGAACAAACAACAAGTTTGAACTGCTACAGGTGTTAATTCAATTTTGCGGAACAGGGAGTGGGATAAAAAGAATGGATAATGGGTGGTCTGGTCACTTAGAACCTTTTTTGCTTTCCACAATAATAGTGAGAAAACTTTCCAGGAACTTAACTCCATAAATAATGCTGTACTTAAGTCTGAAAGACAATCAGCATGTCAGATGATGATTAAAGATTATTTTAAATAAAATCTCTTTATACATACAATAAAAAAAAGTGATGTAGGGGAGAGGGGGGGGGGGGAGGGGGCAGATGTAAACATGGGGCACATGTGAACAGTACATATTACACTCAGTTAATCTGAAATAAAAAAAAATACCAATATATGACGGTATTGGTACCATCTTTTGGCTGAATTTTCAGAACAATGAGCAATTTTAATTTCCGGTTGTTTGTAATTTGTTTGTTTTAGAAGATGTTAAGTAAAAAAGTCATCTAAAGTTATTGAAGTAAAAATTCATTCAAGACATTTTAAAAGTAGAATTTCAGTGTTGCATTCTTTAGTGGCATTAATTAGGAAAGTCTACAAAAAGTTTTGTTTCCTTATTTCAATTAAAAATATCTTTTTTCTTTAAGTTAGGCTTAAGTTGGTAGATGGGGCACTTATGAACAGTTCACAAGTGCCCCATTTTTCTATTTTAGATTATGAATGTATTTTTTAAGCTTGTGAATGCATTTTTTTTTTTTTTTTTTTTTTAGTTTAAAATTTAATTACCCTTGTCAAACATTGAGCTATAAATTCAATGTTTTTAGGATTACTGCACAGTTTTAATTTACTGGAAGTTAGATAACAATTAGAAGTGGTGGCTTTCTGTAAAAATCAATATATTTGTTATTCTTTAATGATTTCCAGTTTTAAATGTATTTATTTTTTCTTAGCCCATAATAAAGTACTTGTAAGATATTTTATTTTATGAAAGTTAAATTTAGTTGGCCAAAAAAAGTGATAAGTAGTACTGTGATAATCATCAATTTTTTATATCACAATTTTACCAATTTATAAAACCACGATGTACAATTTTGTTATACACATTGCATAACATTTAGAAAAAAGTAAAAACACAATAACAAAATTATTCAATAACTTATTTAAAAGTAACACAGTTTTGCTACGCTTGACTCAAAAAGAGTAGGTATATTAGGGTATAATTTTACGAATAATTTCTTGTATCTATGTTGAAACATTTATTGATTGATTCACACAACTAGAAAGAAGGCATCTAGTTAGTTTTTATTCACAAAAAAATATTTTTGTCTTATTTATGCATGTGTTAACATGTGCCCCAGGTCTGTTCACAACCCCCCCTCCACCGGGGCACACATGAACAAATATAGACAATTCTTAGAATGATGATATCAGTTAGAAATTTTTGATAAATGCATCCAAAAGTTTTACCAAAGGAACAAACAAAGTGTAAATATTCATATAAATAAATTTTTGTTGCAATAGCTCATAACAATTTTGAGAAATAGTCAAAAATGTAAAAATTGTTCACATGTGACCCCCTCTCCCTTACAAAACATATAAGGATTGATAATACTCAATTTTATTTTTCTATTTCAGAAATGACTATTTAATGTTTTTTTTTTCAATGTTTTAACTTTTTTTCAATATATATTGCATCTTGAACAACAAAAATAACAGCAAAATTAAATTTGTATGACTGCAGCATTATATTTGCACAGTCAAAGATTTTATACCTTTGGCGACTAGGGGAGATTTGGGACAGTTGATCCCTAGGTCTAAAACCAAAGAAAAAATACAATTAAGTCTCTGAAACTGGAAACATTAATAAAGTGATCCCTTATCAACATATTTAGCAACATACTTTGATTCAGCCATTTTTATTTTTCTTGTAAAAGAGGAATCTCTGTTTTCTTACAATCAAACTTCTTTTTGAGTACGTAGTTTGTGTTTCATATTTTTTGCTAAATATAACTAAATTACTTAATTTTATTGATATAATATACTAACATACCTTACTCCTTAAATGTTGTTATTTAAATTCAACACAATATCTTTATTTTTGATTTAGCAACTTTTTTCCCCAAACATGCACATTAGGGACACTTGATCCCTGTTGTATGGGAAGACTTGATCCTGGGGATAGAGTCTCCCCAAACCAAAGTTAAGCTAAATTAATGTTAAATTTTATTAACCACCTACTTCTCGTTGTGATATTTAGATATTATCTGTATTAGTTAGAATATGGTTGCTTGATTTTAGATGGTTGACAAAGACAGAAAGTTAATATGTGGCTGCATATGATGGTTAGCAAGCACATGGTGGATGAATGCATATGTGAGACATACGTCTAACTTTGCAAAATTTTTACAGCACTTCATAAAGAATGAAAGATATTATAACCAAAACAGTAAAGTGTTAATCATAATGAATAATCATGATTAGGGATTGACCGAAGCAGCAATTTTGCCGAATACCGAAGCTTCGGTCGAAGTGTACACCGAAGCTTCGGTATTCGGCAACCGAATACTTGAAACTTTTTTATACGCATTTTTGCATATTTTAGCTATTTTAATAAGCTTTAATTGAAATTAAATTCTCAATAATTTAATTCAGTTACACTTTTATTCTAAAATCTAATTACACAAAAACATTTAATGACTTCTTTCCACTCATAAATTCATTAACCCATAACTTATTTTTTATTATTTTATCACTAGTCAATACCCAAAAGCCAAAAATTACCTATGAAAACATTAAACTATACGGTGTCTTATTAAGGATAAGGATTGTCAGAAAAACAAAAGTTCATTCAAATAATAAGAAACAATGTTGTCATTAAACTGGTTTACTGATTGTCTAAGTCTAATTATAAACATATTGAATAGGAATGTTCTCAAAATACAAAAGGTATTATATCAATTTGAACATTTAACTATTTTCTGTCAAATTATTAATAGCATATTTATATTTTGATTAATATTTTAACATTGTGGTGGTGAAGATAAGAAATTTAAGCGATTTTGATATAATGGTTATAAAAACTATAGGGTTGGCATAGGGGTATACTTATTTGATGTGTGTATTTTCTTTAATATACACCTTAGATATACAGATATGAACTCTGATATACTTATTTGATAAGTAATGTAGAAGTACATAAAATTAAATGATAAGGGAAAGATGCGCATCTTCCTTACTTTTTTTTCTCTGTTGTAGACAGTTGTTTTGATTTCGCCCCTATGTAGACTACTTTAGGAAGGAAAAAGTTTTTTAAATAAAAAATGGCCTTTGACTTGTTTTTTGTAGTGCAGCTGAACTCTGAACTCATGCACATAATATTCAAACTCATTGTTTAGCCTATTCTACTGCTAAGTAAAAGAGAATTCTTCTACTTCTAAGAAAATACTTATCTGCAATTATTCGGCCGAAGCCGAATATTCGGTTTACATGCCGAACCACCGAATACCGATTCAACTATTCGGTATTCGGTCAATCCCTAATCATGATAACCATATAAGCATTGCATTGAGAGTTTGAATTATGACAAAGAAAATGGAATAATTTTGTTAACAATATCACCGCACACTTCTCACAAATTGCAGCCTCTGGATCGTACTGCATATGGACCATTTAAAAGATATTTTAATGCAGCTGTTCAAGACTGGACGACTACACATCCTGCTCAAAGAACAACAATTTATCAATTTGCTGAACTGATCGGAATTGCCTATCCTAAAGCCATGATGACAAATAACATAATAAATGGATTTACAATCACTGGAATATCCCTTAAACAGGAATTTCTCAAGATGATTTTTTATCATCTTTCGTCTCAAATCAACCATTAACTCCAACAAGCAGTAAAAATAATACAGTTAAACCAAACATAGTGACACCAGCAGACATACAATCCTTTCCTAAAGTTTCATTATCAAAAATGGGAAAATCTAAAGAAATGAAAAAAGGGTCTTCAAAAATTTTGACAAGCACACCAACTAAAAGACAGAATGAAGAAAAATACAAGATCGTCAACTGAATAAAAAACAAAAGTCAGGAAAAGCTCATTTCATCCCAAGAAAAAAAGTAAAAACACTAAAAGTGAAAGACCCAAATCTTCAGAAAGTTATAAAAGCAGTTATAGTGTTTATGATTCAACCGACCCAGATCCACTTGATGACAATTCTAATGAAATCATTGAAGATCCAAAATATTTGTCAATTGGTGAAAATGACTTTGTCATTGTGTGAATTCTGGAAAGAAGAAAATTAGTCATTTCGCAGGAAAAATTTAAAAGAAGATTTTATCATCTGAATATGAAATCAATTTTCTAAGAAAACGAGGGCTTAATTTCAACCAATTTATGTATCCAGAAAAGGTTGACAATAGTGTTGTGGATAATGATGACATTGAGAAAAAACTACCCAAACCAACCATACTCGGTGGAATTCTTCAAACTGCGATAATCTTAACATTTACATTTGGTTTTTCAAGCTTTGAAAATGTTTTTGATCATTGTTTTTTTTTCACTTTTTACATCTTAGTCAACAATAAATTTGATTTCTACTAATTAATTTGAGTCATTTCAATGCATTTGTTTCGAGGATCGAGTCTCCCTCCAACTGGGGAGACTTGATCCTTTTTTTTATTTTTTGGAAAACTATTTATTTTTATTTAAAAAGTAATTTTTCACAAATAAAAAAAATACTGTAACAAGAAAGACACATGAGCCTTTAAGAATAACTGGAAACATTTTTTAAATATTTTGTTTTTTCCAAAATAAAAATTAAAAACTGAAAAAGGGATCAAGTCTCCCCTACTATTTTGATCGTATGTCTTTCTCAGTTGTATGTCCTTTTAGAATGGTCCCCTGAAAGATGTATATTCGGTGCTTTACTGTATAATTTTATGTTATTTCACTTTATATTTTGTAACACTAATACAGTAAATGCTGTTTAAATGAACCATGTTCACGTCCAGCATAGCTGCTGTTTCTATAATCAAGAGAAGAAAAAAAACATCTATCTACCTGAATTTAAAATTCTTGAATCAAAAATTTTAATTAATAATAATAGGTAAAAAAAAAAAATAAAAAAAATCCAATAAATATTGTAAAAAAAAAATAACAACATATTGAATAATACTATTATACATTTTCTGGTTCTATACACATTTTTTTCCTTAAGGAAAAAAATCAAGTAAGTTTCACAGACTATGCATTATGATTTCATTTATTAAAAAGACTAATTCAATTAACTAGTGATTCAAATAAGCGGTGATTACTGGATTTATTATCAATAAACCCCTCTTTGAAGCCAAATTCTGGCTGTGCAGTATTGTTTTGATTTATATTCGTATTACAGTTACAAGGATTAATATTGATAATTTGTTCATAAATAAGAAAGTTTTTTTATTTACAAAGTATAATTTATTATAATATATTTTTACATATTTATTTTATGTGTTTTTGATTATGTATATAAAATGATATTTCTGTATTATGAAAAAAATAAATAATTTTAGAGAAGGTAGTATCAATTTAGGGTAGATGCACCAGTTTTGGCCACTTTTAGAGAAAATTTGAAATAGAAATTTTACAGTTCTTGACCGATTGAAGCATATTAAATCATAATAACATCACTCTTTAGTAAATTTAATTGTCTTTCTGTTAGCTATAATGACTTACTACAGAATATTTTAGATTGTGAGTAATAACTCATCAAGTAATTTATTCCAATTTGTACCAGTTTTGGCCATCTCTATGCACCAGTTTTGGCCACTCCAATATCATGTAGTTTAACAAACATTTTAATTGATAATAAGTAAAAATAAAGCATTTTTATACAACATCTATTTTACCACACATATATTTGTTTGCTGTATTAAGAGAATTTTGCAAATTTCTTTATGAATTGATAAAAACATCAAGTAAAATGTATTACTTATGTTGATTTTAACTGAAAATTTCAATTAAAAAACAAAAAATATATTTAAATTTGTGTCATAAAAGGGACAACAGTGCCTACAGGACATAAAGATTAACTATTTAATCAGTTTTATAATTGATTGTGGATTGTTTAGAACACTTGAATCTTCATCAAAGAGTTATATTTCTTGAAAGCATTTTCTGATTTTGATTTGATTTTCATCAAAAAGTCATAAATCATCTTTTGATTTATATTAGCTTGTGCTTTATTTATGTACCCTGCTTCTTTGCAAGTTATTTTAGGGTATGATTTCAGGAGCGAATCATACCATTTCATGCCTGGTCTTCCATTTTGAAATGGAGTTTCTATCTTGCCGGCTACAATTTTCTGGACAGAATCTTAAAAGTTGTTCCATTTTTATAGGAAATAGTATTCTGATAATATCTAAAATCCACTTTTCTAATTGATTTTTAGCTTCAATTTCTAGTATCTAGATCTACTACTTGAGATTCAACATTATTAGAGAAAAGTGGTGTCCGTTCTACAAACTTCTAATGTAAGCCAAGAACGGGTTACTCCAAAACTTTGCTAGCTTGTAGTGCTGGCATTACATTTTGAATGGCCTTAATTTTACTTCCTATATTAGAGCAGTGTTCCCTCTAGGCCATTTTTTAAGAGCACAGAATCTCTTTTAAACTTGGTAAAATGAATCCTGTTCTTTTTAAATAATGTGAAATACATTCTTACTTGTATTTAGATGTCTCTAGTAAAGATTTTCACAATATTTAGTATTTCTAAATCCTTGTGCCTGAAATATTGCAAAAATTTTGGAATGTCTTACATTTCTTTAGGAAAAATACAAGCAATTAAATCATGCTATAATTTATTGAATGTTTTAATTTATAGGTTGTAAAATCTTTCAAAATTTATGTTTTAGTTTATTTATCATACCTAAACAATTACATATCACCTCCCCTTTTGTTTTATCAAAACTAAACACAATACTATATTTTTTTAGTTTTTTATAGCAATGTCCTTCTTTCTAGAGTGAATTATCTATTGGATAGAGAATAACAAAATCTCTTTTATAGAACTGCCATTAGCCTTGCTTTTTTTTATTATTATTATTGAAGCCATTACTATATAAAACAAAACTAAATTGATTTTGATTTATCCAGATGGTCTTAAATTTATTAAATGGCTAAAATTCCCTCTATAATGATAATGAATCATGTGGCCAAAAGTGGAACATAATGTTGTACCCTTTTTGGCCACCCCCATCAGGGTTGTAGTGGGTAGCTGCCCGGGTACCCACCCAGCTGCCCGCCCGGGCTGGGTTTTTTATAAAAAACCCAGGTAAAAAGCCCGGGTTTTTTAAAATATATTTCTGGAAAAGAACAAATGATGTATTTGTTATCAGTTTATCGTTATTTTGTTTTATTTATTCACTTCTTTGAATCTTAGAAAATATATTTGTACTAATTTACTTGCACTTTTAGATTGGAAACAATTGGAAAACACACAATTGATAGCTGTGCAATTTAAAATTTGTTTGTTATTTAAATTAAAGGGATCATATCTATAGATGTATTTTAAGAACAGAAAAAAAATAGTGACATCATTATTAAGACTATGAAGTCATTCCCATCTATTAGACTATGAAGTGTTCACAAAGATTGTATTTGAGATCAAGATTTCCACTAATTTCAGCAATCAAATTCCTTGCGCTTTCCTGTGCAAAAATTTAATTTTCCCAGAGTAATTCCTCTGAGAACAGGGTTGTCTCGGTTTTAACCATAGCGGTTTTAATCAGTGGTTTTAACCGTCCTGGTCAAAATCAATTTTGACCATTTTGACCACTGAAATTGACTATTCAATTTATTTACTACTAATCAAATATGTTTTACTAGCATATGTTAAAAACTAAGTTAACATTTGTTAAAAATGTCATAATATAAGTAACATAACATCAGCAAATACCAAATTTAAAAAGTCATAACATAAATAACATAACACCAAGATACTCATGCATCACAAATGTTTTAATTATTTTTTTACACAAGCTTTTTTACGTTTTTATGTAATTTGTATTGAATTTAAAAAATGATTACAAGTAACAAATTTTGCGATTGTCTCTAAACTTAGATGGTTTCGTAATTTATTTTGGATTATTCCAAATTTAGAAAACAATCTTTCAACTGATGACGATCTGGCATAACAATTCATTAGATGTAATGTGAATTCAACAAATTTTACATCAATTCCTTTAACCTTCTTCATTGCTACGCACCAGATATCAGGCACAATTGTATCTTTTACACTTTCAGAAAAACAGGATTTTGGATATGGTAAGGGTTCTGCTTGAAATGCAATCACAAGAGGCAAAAAGGTAGGATCAATATTATTGTGTAACCATTGCCTTGCTATTTCTTGCTGCTCTTCATAAATACTTTTACCCATGACCCATGTCGGCAGGATTAAGCATAATAAGCCAGAAAATGAACTGGGGTAACATTTTCATTAAATTGAGACTATCATTTTAGAATAAGTTTCAAGATCTTTCTCTTTTAGCAATCTTAACCATTCGTCACATGCATCAGATATAGTAGCATCTTCTTTTTCAAATTTATCTATAGCAAGGGAAATAAATTGATTTTGTAAATATTTTACTTCTTTGTATATGCCTACATTGTTAATGATTTTAACAATGTTAGCATCAATATCATTCTTCATGCTCATCTGCAATTTTTCATTTCAATAACATCTTCATTATTGAACTAACTTTGTTTGTGTTTGTAATATCTTGTGCCACAAGATTCAAATAATGTGCAGCACATCCATAAGAAATAAACAGTTCGTCTGTATATGCATTTTTAAAATCATCTCTCATGCGTTTAATCTTGTTTTCATTGTCACTTACAAAACTTCTTACTTTACAAACTTGTTTTCTACCTCTTCTTTAGCATCAGCTGCTAGTTTTAAACAATACTGGGCAGTTTTTTTAGATACCCTTGTATCAACAGCTGAAAGGAAGAATGACTTTTTCCCTGTTGATGCGCAATTAACAATGAAAGGGCAATTATGGATCTAGCTTTCTTATTGTATTGCATAAGCATATTTTATTAATGAGCCTCCTTTGTATTATTTTTTTAACTGCCTGTTACTTTTATTACTTATTAAGTTACTTTTAATTGGAAAGAAAAAATTATTAAAATTAAGACCATTTTTAGCAGTTTTGACCATTTCTGACCACTTTTGGACGGTTAAAACCACTTTTATCCAGTGTCCTGGTCAAAATCAATTTTGACCGGTTAAAATTACAACCCTGTCTGAGAAATTTCAAAATTTAAACGGATAAATTTTGCAAAGAACCAAAGTTTAGTAAAAGTCCTTGTTTTTAATACTCATTTTTAAATTCCGTCAGATTTTCTAGTTTTCCATATACAGTGGCAACTGTGAACGTTATTATTTGTGAGGAAGGGGGAATCATCATCCACATTTTGGCATTTTAATTTACCCGGGGAAAATTGCCCATTTAACCCGGGTTTTTTAATAAAACCCGCCCGGGCTGGGCTTTTTCTAAAAAACCCGGGTTTTTTACAACCCTGACCCCCATGGCCATAACTGGTACATATAGCAAATTTAATTCACCAGTTTTGGCCACCCCCCATTAAACTGTTAAAATAATTAATTTAAATGTAAAATTGCAGTAGTGAGAAAGCTTACCTCATAAAACCTAATAGAAATTTGTTTCAGAACAAATAGAACCCTATAAGTGCGTAATGTTGAAAGATTCTGAAAACTTGTCAGCTAAGCAAAAATCTTAATACATGTAAGCACACACTACAGTTTCACACATTTTTTTTTTTTTTTGCAAGTCACATTTTATCAAAAAATAAACAAATGATATTGTAAATGATAAAAGAGAGTTTGCTTAAAGTGTAAGAATGCATATTATTTGTTAGCATCAATTCACAGGCTAAATATTGGAAAAATTGATCCAATGTGGCCAAAACTGGTGCATTTATACTTAGTGCGTTTATAAAAAAAAATTTGATTGAACTAAAAATAATACTTATTATTTATTATACACTTTGCATTTAAAAAATAATTTTTAATTGCACATTCTTATTTAATAATTATTCTATATAGCAATATTCCCAATTTCATGGTTTGCAATCTTCATATTTTTAAATCAGAGTATATAAAAACCAAAAACATTTAAAAGGAAAACTGTATTTCTATGCTATTTTTCTCAAAAAAGAATATTATACATTATAATAATATAGCATTAAATCTAAAAAACTTTTCATCTATGACATTGTATTTAATAAAGTTTTAGCAAAATATAACTTGTTGCTAACTTTTATTCCATGGGCTACATTCGCTGATACATTCTATTTTAATCATAGATTTTATTTATTTATAAAATTATGTAATTTAACTATTTTAAGTGTGTTCAAGAATATTAGAACATAAATGTCGTTTAAGTTGTGCATTAGCACATTTATATTATGACCTTACATTCTATTGTTTATGAGAGATATACAATCAAAATACAAAATAAGTTCTTTAAGATAGACACAAAATAAATATTACAGTAAACTCTCTGTAAGGCGGACTCTGTGTAAGACGGAAATCTGCCTAACTCGGAAAGATTTTCAAGTCCCAGCGGATCCATAGACATAGAGTAACATTTGTCTAAGGCGGAATATTGTCTACTACGGAAAAATTTCTCGGTCCCGATTGATTCCGCATAACACAGAGTTCACCAAACGAAAGGATCCCCGAGTTTACTGTATATATAAAATGCATAAGATTTAACATGTTCCACTTTGTAAAATCATAACGCAATAAAAAAAATTCATATTTTCAAATAGATTAATTATTAAAGTGAAATTTTAAAATCAAAGTTTTACAAAAGATTTATAAATTTATACGTTCTAAGTGTTGATTCTAATTAGCTTTATAATTCATCACCTCATTCTCATTTACATGCAACATGACGCTAGACGATTTCACAAAATTGTAAATAATGTCATGTGATCAAACCATAAGTAACCCTAAAGACACCGCCAACAAGTAATGTTTTGGCGAAGATTTGGCGACAGACACTGTCTACCGGTTGCATTTTTATAGAGACGTTGTTTTGTTTTGCGCGAGTTTGCTTGCTGTGAAAGAGATTCGAGGTAATTTTTTAGTTTTATATTTGAAATTTTGTTAGGGATCAAATTGCATTTAAAGGTGCTAAGCCATTTGGTGAAATAATCATAAATTCTGCTATTATGTATGAAAATGGGGTTTCGAAAACTCTCATGGGTTATGTAATATATAGCGCTAGATCAACAGCTGTGTTGGTGTTGAATCCGTGCCGTAAGGTTTTCTACTGTCATTGGTCCTAAGTACCAATGAACATGAACACTGGACGTATACTGGTCTTCTGACATACGCTATCTGTTATTTATTGTTCGAAATAAGATTTTTTTTTTTAACCTTGCATTTTTATGTTCTTAAATAATCTTGTATTGATTATCTAAAAATCCAACATTGAAAAAAAAAAAAAATAAGAAGCTACAGAATGAAGGATGAATATCTTCTGATAATATTATATAAATAGCAAATACAATACAATGTCAAGGAAAACAGCCATACAAAATAAATGATTAGAACTCCAAACTAGTTATGAGTTTCATTCTTTGTCTGATTTCTTCAGTTTCGTGACCCCGGGTTCCCGAGCGATCTTTCTCCTTTCCTGTTTTCTTCTCTTTTTAGTTGTCTATCCTTTTTCTTTGTTTCACACTTTTTAATCTTCTTTTTTCAGTTTCTTATCCCTCTTTGTTCTTGTTCATGTTTTTTACTGACCATTTTGTTCAAATTGTTATTTGTTCTACTAACATTGTTCTTGTTCTTTTGTTTTTTTAAAAAAAAGGAAAAAAAGTTTAAAATATTGAAAAAAGACAAAAAATACACCTTGTTTCTAAGTTCTTACCCACATCACTTTTTCTTTTTTACAATAGTGTTTTTTTTTTATTTTCACGTGAGACACTCTGGGTGTTGAGGTTTTTTAATCTCATCGCCTCGTTTCTACCTCTTTAGGCTGATCTCGAGTCCCAGAGTGCAGGGCATCTCCGAATTCCGGTTCCGTGATCGGTGGGCACCATACTTGTATGGCGGTGGTTAGGAATCCACTGGGCGACTGGTGTCCTTTCGACGTAAGGGCGATGTAGGTTGGACAGAGCTGTAAAGGCTTACCTACGACAACCGAGTTCCACTGTGAAAGAACTAGAGTTTGGAGATGCTATCAAGTTTAATCCAACGTTCGAAAAACGTGGAAGTTTGTTGATAGTTTTCACCCTTTTGAGACCTGCGCCTAAAGTAACGGTAAGAAGAAGGGTCGGTGACCAGGCCCGATGCCTGGCGTTTTAAACATCTCTCAAATATGGCTACAATATCAGACAATAAGACAAGCGATGTGGAGGTCCCACAAGCTAATAAAGAGAATTTTGATGCATCGAGCTCTAGCTCAAAGGCTACTGTCAATCAAGGCAATAAATTATCATGGAGTGAGAGAGTCGAGGATTATGTTTCCACAACGGAATCTAAAAATCCCAACTCTCATGAAAGTAAAACTGAAGAAAGATTCTTTGTTGTCAAACGCCAAGAAGGGAGTTTCGATAAAACATCGCCCTTTTTGATTAATAAATCTATCTAAGGACTGGTTGGCGAACCCAAAACAATAAAAAAAACTCTGTACAGGTGAACTGCTAATTGAAGTAAGCACTAACCAACAGGCATTAAACTTAAAAAAATGTACTCACTTTGCAAACATTGCTGTCATCATATCGCCACATAGAACCTTAAACTCATCTCGCGGAGTGATATCAGAATATGACCTCTTGCATGTAACCGAAGATGAAATAGTGGAAAACTTAAGGGAACAAAATGTCATAGGAGCTAGACGAATAAAAATCAACCGCAAAGATGAACAAATTCCGGCTGAATCGCAAAACAGCCGAGACACTTGGCATTGTTCAATTTGGCGAGGCGATAAATGGATCTTTGTTGTTACCAGTTCGTTTCGTAAATTCTTTCCACGCCTTCAGTTGTGTTATCTTGAATTTGGATTGGTTGAATGGGATGGGTTGATTTCTTGTGTATTGGATGGCTACGCCTGCCTTTGACAACTCAACTCCGCATGTTTTCTAATTATTGTACGAGTTGCGTGATGAGGTGTAGAAGACAGATGAATAAAAATAAATGAGGGTAAGGCTAGAGTATGTTATTGTTAATATATTTTGCTGTTTTTAGTTGTAAAATTTGAAAGTTAAAGTACCTGTGTAATTTAGTTTGAAATTGTGAGTATTTGTTCACTTTTTTTTTTGCTGGAAAGTTAAATGAAGTTTATCGACGACTAGAAATTTACGAAATTATGGCAATTCAACATTTTATAGAGTTGGTTTTCAAGAAAGGAGATGTTTGTTAAGGTATGTTAATAATTTTATGTATTTTTTAGTATATAGTGTTTTATATTAGCCATTTATTGTATATATCTCATGTATGCTGACCTTACGAGTTTTGTACATTTTGATATTGCTACGCAACGTGAAGTGCTGAATTTTGATATTGCTACGCAACGTGAAGTGCTGAATTTTGATATTGCTACGCATTGAGAACTGCTGAATTTTGAGATTGCTGCTAGCGAGAACTGCTGAATTTTGAGATTGCTGCACACCGAGAACTGCTGGTGACAGTGATGTTTTTTTTTCGGTAAATGAACGCGAAGCGTTCATACATGTATGCTGATTGCCGCTTTAACGAGTTTCCTGCGTTTTTCAGATTGCTGCAGAACTAGGTTGCTGTATTCAGTGATAAATATTATTTTTTTATGAACGTGAAGCGTTCATACTTCTTTAAATTAGAAATGAATTGTTCTATGTTTACTATAATATAAGCACGTACTTTCAATATTAAATGACCCCATGATTTTTTCTAAAAGTTGTTGAGAAAACAAAATTTTAATCATTATATCGTTACTCTGATTTGGAAAGGTACTTTAAAAATTTCACATTTTCAATAAACTTATGTTGAAATCGTTTGTTTTATTTTGAATCTCATAAAAATCAGCTTTCCTGTGTTTTCTAATACGTCGTTATTTATAAATGTTCTATTTCCCATGATTCCAGGGTGATGACGTAGTAAAAAACAGTCTGGAAGCATTCAGGAAAGTGGACCAATCACGTTAGTTTTCAGGTTGCCGCATTTTAGATTGGCGCATGTGGGGTAGTTGGCGCTTGTCAGAAAAGTCGCCAAATGGGGTGTCTCGGCTGTTTTGGGAATCTGCCCAAATTCCAGCTAACCAAGTACAAATACCTACCAAGCATATTATACTGACCTTTAACACTCCCACCTTGCCTAAATATGTAAAAGCTGGATATTTATCATGCTCTGTCAGACCGTACATCCCAAACCCACTGCGTTGCTTTAACTGTCAACGCTTTGGGCACTCAAAAACATCATGCCGAGGTAAGAAACCTGTGGTCGGTGCAGTACAGTTGGCCACGAAAGTGGGCAATGCAATGTTCCACCTTGTTGTGTCAACTGCAAAAAAGATCATCCATCCTATGCTAAATCGTGTGAAATGTGGAAAATAGAAAAAGAAATACAGACAATACGCACAAGACAAAATATATCATACCCTGAAGCCAGAAAGATAGTCGAATCCAGAACGCCTAAAGTTGGTGTATCATATGCTGCTACCTTATCTAAAACCGTCCATAAAACTTATAAATCTATGGCAACTCAAACTGAACTCCCAACTAAACCTAATTGCCAACCTAATCAAAAAGAAAACAACCTGTCTAATAATTCAGGTAAGACAAATAGATCAACGCAATCTGCTCCTCCTAAATCATCTACAAATGCTTCTTCAAAATTGTCACAATCTTTTATTTCGAAACCTCCACTCCATAATAGAGGCTCTCAAAATACAACTAAAACACCATCTGTGAAACCAAACCGTAAATCTGATGCAGAAAAATTTAACCTACCAACAATTAAAGCCACTAGTTCATCTGAAAATACAGCCAAAAGGAAAAGAGTAAAACATCCAAAAATAAAACCCAATCAATACAGAATGATAAAATGGAAGAAGATGATGCTTTAGCTCTTCACCCAGAACCGGGTGAAGAATTTAACGAGGGAGATAGTATGTCCACTACCTCCGAATAAAATACCGCAGATAAACTTCTTAAAAGAAACAATTTAATCATGTCTAATATTATCTCATGGAACTGCCGTGGCTATCATAATAAACTTGACGAAATCCGTAATATTCTATCCGACCATCAGCCTTTATGTTTAGCTCTGCAGACTCCAGCTACCAAACTCTCCTCAAAAATTATATCCTTTCTAATTTCTCTTTTAACATATGAATAACTTAATCTCTCCATATGGACACATAAGAATATTTCCATTTTGATGTGATTATATTTTGCCATTGTTCAATTAAAAATATAATCTTTAAAATGTGTAGTATATGTGGAGCTAATGTAATATAGAATTTCAAAACACCAGTTTGGAGTCTAACTTATATCATTTTCAATATTTAGGGGAAGACGGGGTACAATGAAACAAAATTTACTAATTTTTTTTTCCTATCCAACATTTTGCATGCACAAAAATATAATTAATGCATATTTTTAATCTTGTATTTTCCCCATCTAAATAAATTTTTATTAGGTTCTAAACAATATCTTTATGCTTGAAAAATAACAAAAAATAAATGTCTTACAGTGTTTCATTGTACCCCGTATGCCGGGGTACAATGAAACACATACTGGGGTACAATGAAACACCCCAAATGATGGAAGCAATTTTCACCCGGTATAGTTTATTTTATTAAAAAGCAGATAAATACAAAAACAAAACTTTATTAATATGGAACTTGATAAAAATATTATAGTCTAAGATGAAAAATAAGATAATTCTATTAGTTTAAGAAATACCTTTCATTTTATATTAAATTGGCTCAAGTCAGTTTAAAAAATTAGCGTTTCTGCTTATATTTCAGTTGTTCATGAAGGAATATGGGGTGGTAGTTTCAACACAATGAGTTTATTTTTTTAAATGTAAGTTTCTAAAAAAATAAAATAAAATAAAATAAATAAAACTGGGTTGGAGTCTTTTTATATCAAGTATTTCACATTTCACTTCATTTAAATGTATGATTTCTCCAACGGTATATATTTCCTTATGTTTCCATTTATATGGATACTGCTTGTGCCATACATGTTGTATGTGGATATCTCATTCTTAGTACCTCGATGACCAGCTGGACCTAGAAAAAAAATCTGGATCATCATTAGAGTCTGTAGCAGGCAGAGTTTGTTTTCAAAACAATCCCTTCTTAGCTTTTTTTTTTCTCTTTCTATTTTTTAATTGCTTAACAAGAGCATTTTTTACTGACCTGGTTAGAACAAAACTCTTTTCTTTTTCTGTTTTCCTACTCTTACTTCTAATATATTATATTTACTACTTTTATTACTATAATAAAACATGTTTCATTGTACCCCATCTGCAAGTGTTTCATTGTACCCCGCACTGAGGTTACAAAGTAAAAATTTATTTTCAAACTTCTAATATTATTTTTTTAGTTTGGTTTTGGAGGTATGAAGACAACAACCCAAAGATAACAATGCACAGAAAAAATAATTATTACATATAAAAACAAGGAAAAAGAAACAAAATTACTTTTAGTAAAGAAAGTTACTTTCAATGGTGTAAAAGCAATAATCTTCTATTGCTACTGTTGTAGAAGAGTGAATGTATCCAAATCACACCAGTAATTGGAACATATAGTTGTATAACATATATATAAACTGCAACTCTCTATGAAAAATTTGATTGATTTTACAAGTAATGTTTCATTGTACCCCGTGTTTCATTGTACCCCGTCTTCCCCTATAACTTTTTTTCAGACATAATGCCTTCAAAGTTGCTTTCTAACATTTATAAAGACTTATTTATTTGACAAAATTTAATAGAAATTTATAATTTTTTTAGTAGAAAATATTTATAAGTGTATTAAATATTAATTGATCTAAATTTAAAACGAATTAGCTGTAAACCAACTATTAAAAATAAAAAACGGCTTTTTTCAATAAAAGCCGGCTTTTTTTGGCCTGGCTAAAAGCCGGCAACCCTGGCACCAACCTTCTAGTTTACCCTAGGACAATTCAATTTGACGTACTTTGATTGCTGCCAACTAGTGTTGAGCACGCTCACAGAAAAAATAAGCCGAACTAATTAAACTCAAATTCAGTTTCTCAAAAATGAGTCAAGTTCATGCTCAAATTGAAATTTTTTCAATTTGACGTGCTTTTATTGTTCCAACTGCCGCTCTGGTGCCAACCTTGTGCAAAGTAGAATTGCCGTCATTCCTGTATAAGATATTTTATACGATAAGGAGTGTCATACTGCCTCCCTATCTTCCCCCATTTCACCGCTGCCATTAGTTACAAAATATGTTCCATATGACATATTGTGTGCTGGTGGACCAAAGAATGGGATGAGAGGTTATCATAAAATTTAGGGGAGGATGAATAAGTATAACCTCGAAAATCCGGCATCATCGGGACCGGGACTTCACCGGATTTTTGAAAATTTCAGATTTCTGAAAGAATATCCAATGCACTTCTGATATTCTTAATGATGCATTTATTCATAGTTAATTCAAAGCCAAGTGATATTTATGTGAGGGGGGAAAAAAAAAACCCATTGATTTTTTAATATTGATTTTTTTCCCCTCACATAAATATCACTTGGCTTTGAATTAATTATGAATAAATGCACCATTAAGAATATCAGAAGTACATTCGATATTCTTTCAGAAATCTGGCGAATTCCCGGTCCCAGTTTGGCCTAAAATATATATATTTTTTAAGCTACCATTATTCCACAATTAAAATTCTCTTTAAAGATTAGTACATATACATTTATACGGATGGGGATACAGTACTGTAAAACCTGTTAGAAGAATCTGTGTATGACGAAATCCTGTTTTAAACGGAATTTTTTTTAATCGGTGAAAATTGGATATAATAATCCATTTGAAAAAAATATAATACATTTGCTAGAGACGACGGACCTACTAAAAAATGAACTTAATTATAACGAAGTTTTTGTCCTCTCCGATGGGATTCTGTCTTAAGGTTTTTCTATATAAATTTTTTCAGATTTTCAACCCTCCAAGCCGTGTAAAAAAGTTAATGGTATTAGTAATTATTCAGATATTTACATAAAATAGAGATTCATAAAAAAATCAATATAGTTTACAACAGAATCATTAATATCGTTATTCCATATTCTATGGCTTTGAGTTTTAAAATTTTTAAAAATTCTATACAATAAAATCTTCTAAGACGGAATTGCATAGGAAAGAAGAAAAATCAGTTACAGGCAGGTTCCCATAGATCAACATATATTTTTTTTTATTGAACACTGCATTTCGTCATATGCAGGTTATTTTTTCTCAGGTTTAACCGTACTTTAATTTTATTACCTAAAAATGCATCCACTCATCTTTAAAAATTTTTTTTTTAAATAATAAATATATAAATTTTAATTGTGGAATAATAGCGATTTAAAAATACGTGCATTAAAAAAAAGTTGGGCCGGGACAAATGTTACTGATATTTTACTGAACAGACCAGAGATCCTGCCAGTCCAGATGATTTTCATATGAGCTGGGTACGAAATTGGACTGAAAATTTCTGCCTGTGCAGACCTCAAGAAGAATGCAGTCCAGTCCCGACTTAAGCCAGAAAAAAATTGAGTCCCGGTCCATCTCAGTCCGAACCTCTCGAAAAAAGTAATCCCCAAGCCTAGCCCGAGCTGAGTGTCGGGAAGAAAAATTGGGCGTGCCAGTAAAGACCCATTACATCGAGTAACCAAAAGACTAGCTCCAGGGTCGCCGGCTTTTTTTTGGTTTTAACCACTTAAAAAAAAGTCGGCTTTAATTGAAAAAAGCCAGTTTTTATTTTTATAAAAAGTGGTTTACAACTAATTCATATTAAATGTAGATTATTATTTTTTTTTTCAATGCACATAAATATTTTCTACTAAAAAGTTATAAATTTCTATTATTTTTTTTTTAAATAGATAAGTCATTATA
The DNA here is from genome assembly GCA_963932465.1 of Maratus speciosus. Classification (NCBI taxonomy): domain Eukaryota; kingdom Metazoa; phylum Arthropoda; class Arachnida; order Araneae; family Salticidae; genus Maratus; species Maratus speciosus. The sequence continues at coordinate 86,525,076 of OZ010786.1, read as the reverse complement.
ACTGCTAATAAGCAACTGTAAAGGTATGTCCAAAAATTATATTCCAAAATGGTAGTTTGAAATTGTATATTATTATTCATAACTAAATATTCTATATGTTTTAAAGATTATATTTTATTAAAAAATGATAAAATGTCACACATCAAAGTAGAAACATTCTTACATAATGCTATTTACTTTTAAAATTAAGAACTTATATGTTTTTAATAAATGAAATTATCTGATATTAGTGTTGACTCTAGAAAAAAAAGGCTGCTGGGCGGAAATTTTTCAAAAAGGGAACACTATTCTAAAAAAAAGGGTACATTTTTCAAAAAGGGAACAAACGCTATTCTAAAAAAGGATACTTTTTTCAAAATGGGTGCACTTGTACCTTGTTCACAAAAATGTTTTAAATTGGTTTGTTTAGAGTCCCTAGAATTTGCGATATTTTCTCGGGATCAATTGAATTACCACGGGGATCATAGGAAGTGTTAAAAAGGGATGCCGGGCGCTGCGCCCTGCTAAAGCGGCTTAGAGTCAACACTAGATATAATACTTGAAAACACTCAAATTATAAGTAATCGATATTCTGATAACTTTCAAAATGATATGCATGGCTTGAAAATTCTAAAAATTTTAAGGTTCCCAGCTGGGACCTTACACAAAAAGTATAGATTCCCAGAAAATTTTATGTGTTCACAGTTTTTTTTAATAAATTCGGAGCTTAATGAGTGAAGATATTGTATCCTAGAGACAAAGTTTTGAATAATAAAACAAAAATTTTAGTTTTATGATTTATCAATTAAAATGTTTTGATTGTTCTCTATCCAAAAGCATCTCCTTCATCACTTAATAATCTTACAGATATATAACTTAAAAGGAAAATGTTTCATACATAAAAGCACATAAATGCGACTCTTGTGTGTACACAGTGCTCCATTCATCCTTTGCCCCCTCTCCTTTCTGAAAATCACCACGGTCCATAGGAGAATAAAAATTCATCACTGATGGTAGCGAAAAAAAAAAAAAAAAAAAAAAAAAAGATGAAAGAAAAAAAAGAGTTAAAAAGCAATGTAAACCAGTTACAAGCAATTGGCATGATCATTTTAAAATTTAACTACATATTTGGAATTCTGACTACAAATCACTAACAATTTCATCAATCTGTTTTTCAATATTAATGTCTTCATTATTGAGAAACTGGATCATTTATTAAATTCTAACTCAAATATCTTTAAAACTTATTAAAAAACACTTGAGAATGTGTAGTTTATAATTAAAATGCTTCATTATATAAAAGCCAATTATCATTATATAAAAGCCAATAAAAGCCGGTTAAAACCAATAAAAGCCACCGGCCTGGCTTTTTTTAATTTTAGCCGACTTTTTTGCAACCCTGACTAGCTCACAAAATTTTGTAAATTTGGACGCTGAACTTCTATTATATTTTTTTAAAAAAATAATAATAATAAACGAGTTTTTAGAGAAATTCGCTCACATGTGTTTGAGTTGAGCAGATTCGTTTGAAAAATTTTGAATTTGAGCATGAACCCTTTTTTGTCATTTTTTTTTTCTTTTAGCATGTTCACCACTAGTTGCATCAATCAAAGCAGGTCAAATTAAATTGGCCTAGGATAAACAAGAAGGTTGGCGCCGAAGTGGTCTTTGGGATCTATAAAAGCATGCCAAATTGAATTGGCCTAGGATAAACTAGTTCAGACCAATGAATAGCAGGATAAACTAGTTTATCCTATGAGCGTTAGGCCAAACTAGTTTGGCCTAGGAAAAACTAGTTTATCCTATGGGCGTTAGAATAAACCAGTTTGGCCTAGGAAAAACTAGTTTATCCTATGGGCATTAGGATAAACTAGTTTAGCCTAGGCCAATCTAGTTTGGCCAGTAACATATATAACTCAATTGTCTAGCCCTTGGTCTCCTGCTGTTAGTAAAGCAGTTTGGTCGTGGTAGGTGGAAGTGGGGGATTACAGGGACACTCAAAAGAATTCCATTACATTATGGAGAAAAATCATTTGAGATAGTTTTTAATCTTTATCTCCATATATAAAAGGCCCAGCCCAAACTACTGAACCTAGAAGCATGAAAATTGGGGGGGGGGGGGGGCACTATGGATGGATTTTTGAAAATCCCCCCCCCCCCCCCTTAAAGTGAAAAGGGAGGGGTCAAAAATTTTAAAGCATGTGGCCATATTTCAGCAGTTGTTTTGGTTAGGAGCATGAAATTCCTGAAAATAAATCTAATTAAAAAAATTAAACACATGTTTCAGCAATTTTAGAAATTTTGTGAAGGTTGCCATACGTATCTTTTTATTTGTAGTGAAAATTTTTTATCTCGGGGAATTATGGAATTCATTATTAAAATCGAAATCAATTGTATATATTTTTGCAAAATTTCCCCCGATCCTAGATCGCCGGATCTAGGATTTGTCAAAAGATAGTGGAAAACACGCTGATTTCAACAAAGGGTCCGAATAACATGCGGAAAATACGTGAATTTTGTCAAAAGATTTCGAACAATACGTAAATCTGATCAAAAGATCGCAAAAAATACACAAAGGACTGCGAAAAAAATGCGAATTTTGTCAAAAAATCCAAGAAAAACGAATTTCGTCAAAAACTTGCAGAAAGAACGCGAATTTTGTCAAAGAATACCAAAATGACATTTTTATTTTCTGCTCCAAAATGAGCGTTTTTGCCGCTCCAAAATGAGGTCCACGCTGTTCCATCACTGATATATGGGTTGTTCTCTACAATACTTGCAAATTAGGCCAAGCAGTCTGACTTGAATGATACATATGTAAATTTTCATAAAAATTAGATAAATGTTAAAAAATTAGTCAATTATTGAAGATTTTAATGCAGCAGAAATCGTTTTAAAAATTTGACTTAAAAAAAAAAAAAAAAAAAAAAAAAAAAAAAAAAAATCGTGGAAAAAAAATAATAAAACATGTGAGGGAATGACAAGTGCAGGAATGATGAAATAAGACAATTTACTAGTTGTAGGGAAAAAAATGCAAAATTATGAAGAAATCCAAACTGTTTCCTTTAAGGGCAACACTTAGTATATAATGTATGATAAAATTAAAATTTTTGATATTTGTAAAAAAATGAGTATTCTGTGTGAGGGAATGACTGCTAATAAAGACGCTTCCAGATATATTGACTAAATTTTTTTTTTTTTTTTTTTGAAAAATTAACAAAATCTTACACCACCAATTTATGTTGCTGGACTGACAAGTGCTCAAAATGGCTTCTTCTTTGTGAAGGATGCTAGACTGCTACTGCTCTTTAGTGGTAGATATTTGATATAATAGCAATGTGTGAGGGAATGATGGTCTAACATGGGGAAACATATAATTGATTGAGTAGACTATATAATAATAGTAAATAATAATATTTTTATTATTTTTTGTAATGTACCAAATAAGAACTTTATTTTACTTAGGGTATTTTTAATTATTTTTATTTCTGGATGGAAAGAAATAGGTAATAAAATATGGTAGTATAGGTGGGGGAAAGGTGAGGGAATGATGTTTGCATGATATATATTACATTTTTAAATACTAAATTTATTTATTTTTAAATTTTACTTTCTGTCCCTAATAAACTATGTTTAGATCTTCTAATAAAAATAAAAATAAATAAAAATGTAATGAAATTAAGAACATTTATATGACTGGGAAACACTTTTTGCACTATTGTAGAGAATAACCCATATATATGTGTGTATTATATAACACTGGTGCCTGGCTAACCGAAAAGTACCAAATAATTAATTGATGTATTAGCATACTGTATTTAAACTTTCTAAAAGCAATTTTTAGAATTTCTAAAGTAGCAGTTTAGAAGTATTATGCACTTCATAGTCTCTGAATTTTTTTTTCCCCCTAAATTCTCCCTCTAAAATTTCTATGACTTTTGGGTTAAACTGTTGATTATACATCAGCCACTCCATGCACATGATGGAAAACCAATAATGTTAAAAAGGATTGGGTAAACTTCACTTGTATCACCTTATCAAGTTAAAATTGCAACTATGGAATAAACCTGGAAAGTGGATGTGGGGGGCTTTTCTTTTGTTGAATGGATAAGTAAAAAGTACTCTTTTATATTGTGGAATTGTTCTGGAAGAGGCCTTTTTAAGTTTGTGAAAGTGTTTGGGCGATAAATATTTAGACAACCTGAGCACCTGCTACAAGTTAAAAATGTTAAAAAAGGTTTTTCTGATCTAATGTTCCGACAGTGTAGAAGAAATTTCTTAAATTGACTTATCGTCCATTTAATATCACAGTACAGTGATAAATAGTTTTAAGCTGATTGTATTTTTAGAGTGTAGAATCTTTTTTTTTTCCCCCATTAGGATAAGCGACAAAATTAGCCTATATGTACCCCTGCCACCCCTTCTATACACATACATGTTCTTAAATGAATTTCATTCCAATTTATCTTTTTTTGGGGTATGTAACCTAGTTTGAAATGTAAATAACAGCTTGAAATAATAATAACCTACTCTTAAATGAAAAATCACTAATAAATTAAGTGTAAATAAAATTATCATTGATTATTATTAATAAGATAAGTATAAAATAGTAGTAAGAAGAATATTGTTACTTAGAATCAGCAATTAATTATGTTTTATTTTAAGTAAACATTGATGTAATTTTAATTTGATTTCAATAAAAATTATTTAAATTTATTTTAAAAAATCGATTTTTTAATTTAAAAACCATGATTTTTTTCTAACCCTGCCATGTTAGCCCAGTGGTAGGGAAGGAAAGAAAGGCCAAATTCGGAATTAATTAGGGTAAAGCTGGAAATTGTTTTAATCCATTTAGTTTAGGTCTCTAGAATGAATATGCTAAGTGTTCCCCCTCGTAGTAGGTGAGCGTTAGAAAATATGTACAGATTTATAGTCAAAAAACACGTTTTTTTAAATACCATAGCAATATCTCAAAACAGCTAACTTTGTCAAAAACGTCAATACAAATGTTGTAGAGCTTAAAATTCTGAGTAAAATGAGTACCTACACTTAATATTTTTGTTGAACATTAAGGTCACAATTCAACTTTAAAGTTTTAGACCCATGCTCAAGGGGTAGAACTCACAAAGAGAGGGCCAACCTTGTTAATCACAGATTTTGATTATTTTAATATATGCTGTAGGGTAGAGGCCCTTTAGTGTCAGGTTCAACGGATTTTATCCAATGCTCCTTAGTTCTTGTGAAACCAGGAGGGGGCCTAGTATTAGTACACGTACACAACTTAAATACTTTGCAACCACAATGATAGGTTAGTCGTAGCACAGTTGGTATGGTGTTTAGTGGCTGATTTGTGGGCCCGGGTTCAATACCTGAATGCACTACATTTGTTTTTCTCATTTTTTGTTTTATAAATTTACATGTAAGTATAATTTAATAATCTCATTGTCAATTAAAATGTTTTACTTTTAACTAAATAGTTGTAATAAAACATCATGAAACTGTTATTATTATTTTTTTTTTAAATCACTTTTAAAATGTATTTCAAATATTCTTTATCGATGCAATGATATTGAGCAATTGTGTCAATTCGTGATTTCAAAGAAACATCATTTACGCATTGCTTTAACAAAGGAAGTCAATGCGATAATACTATTATTCTGTTTTTAAAGTAACAAGCATAATTATATTAAAAATTAGCATCAGAATTAAATTACAACCGATTTTTTGCATATTAAAGATTTTTAAATTTGTAATAAGTATGCTTGCACTTTCAATTATTTTGCTTTCCCCTTTTTCTTCTACCTTCTTTCTGCTTTTAGTTCTATTTTATTTGAATATTCTTTTATTTTATCATAACTAGATGGCACCACAAGAGAATTTGTCATGATTTTGGAATTTTTGTCATTCAATAATAGAACCAATTTCTTTTTAAACCTCTTTAATGGATGAGAAATAATAGTTTACAAATAAGAAATGATAAATTTAAGTTTGTTAACATTATAATTAATGTATGATGTTAAAATTTTTAATTGAAATTATTAAATTATAATTACAACTATATTTATAAAACTAAAAATTAGAAAAACAAATGTAGCGCATTCAGATATCGATCCCGGCCCTCGGATCAGCCGGCAAACGCCATGCCAACCGAGCTACGACTAACCTATCATTTTGGTTGCAAAGTAAGTATTTAAGTTGTGTACTAATATTAGACCCCCCCCCCCCCGGTTTTTCAAGAACTAAGGAGCATTGGATAAAATCCGTTGAACCTGACACTAAGGGGTCTCTAGCCTACAACATATATTAAAATAATCAAAATCTGTGATTAACAAGGTTGGCCCTCTCCTTGTCAGAATTAATTTGGAGAAAACTGAAAATTGTTTTAATCCCTTGACTTTAGGCCTAAAATGAACATACTATGTTTTCTTCCTCGTACTAGGGTAAATGTTAGAAAATATGTAATTTTTATTTTCGAAAAACATTTTTTTTTAAATTACCTTAACAATATCTCAAAACAGCTAACTCTATTAAAAACATTGTCAATACAAATGTTGTAGAGCTTAAAATTCTGAATAAAATGAGTACCATCATTAATATTTTTGTTCAACAGTAAGGTCGCAATTCTATTTCAAAATTTTTCAAATCAAGAGCTTGAAGCCAGGAGAGACCAAGTTAACTTAACAATATCTCAAAATTGTGGCCTTAATATTGAACAAAAATATTAAGTATAGGTACTCATTTTATTCAGAATTTTAGGCTCTACAACTTTTGTACTGAGAATGTTATTGATGGAGTAGCTGTTTTGAGATATTGTTAAGTTAACTTGGTCTCTCCTGGCTTCAAGTTCTTGGTTAGCGATCAAGGCAAAATTTGGAAATAGAATTGCAACCTTAATGTTGAACAAAAATATTAATGATGGTACTCATTTTATTCAGAACTTTAAGCTCTACAACATTTGTATTGACAATGTGTTTATAGAGTTAGCTGTTTTGAGATATTGTTATGGTAATTAAAAAAAATGTGTTTTTCAAAAATAAATGTGTACATATTTTCTAATATTCACCCAAGAACGAGGAAGAAAACATAATACATTCATTTTAGACCTAAACTGAAGGGATTAAAACAATTTCCAGTTTTCTCCAAATTCTGAGTTCAACCCCTTTAGCATGGGTCTAAAACTTTAAAGTTGAATTGTGACCTTAATGTTCAACAAAAATATTAAGTGTAGGTACTCATTTTATTCAGAACTTTAAGCTCTACGACATTTGTATTGACAATTTTGACAGAGTTAGCTGTTTTGAGATATTGCTATGGTATTTAAAAAAACGTGTTTTTTGACTATAAATCTGTACATATTTTCTAACGCTCACCTACTACGAGGGGGAACACTTAGCATATTCATTCTAGAGACCTAAACTAAATGGATTAAAACAATTTCTAGCTTTCCCCTAATTAATTCTGAATTCAACTCCCTAACCACTGGTCTATGTGTCATATAAGCATTTTAAAACTGCCTTGAAAAATTTGTCTTTCTTTTAATTTTATTAATATTATTTATTTGTCAAGTAATGTTCTGCTGCACCAAATGCATTATGCAAATAGGTTAAATTGTTCCCTAAATTTTGGTAAAAAAACACTTGTTAGGAGAAGCTCTAGCTCCTCAGTCAGACCTTTCTCCACTGGGCATGTCCCTATGCTCCACTAAAGGAAATTAAAATATTGATAGCTGTAGTTGTTATTTAAGTTAATAAAATCCCTGCCGGCCGGCCTACAGGCGGAGGTAGATTTCGAAGTTAAGTATACTAATTTCACAAACAAAAACCAAATCATGATTAGAGATAAACCCACTTTTTATCCACTTTTACCACAATTTTATCTGGCCGCTTTTGACGAGTTTTTATTCCATTTTTATATAATAACTGGTTTTATCACAATCATGTTAGGGCGGTATTAAAAAAAATAGTTTTCCATGCACAACTCGAAATTTTCTGGCATAACTCCAGATTTATTTTTAATAGGAGAAACATGAAACTTGTTGACGTGATTTTTGAAGAGATTTATAAGCGACCTGTGTTTTTAATTTTCGTTCAATTAATTAAAACTTGATATATAAACAATTATTTTCTCAGTAAGACAATATTTTTCGTTTCTAACACAATCGCTTCGGGAAATTCCGTTCAAAATGCCCAGTTTGACATCATTTTTTGAAATATATTCTGCCTCTGTCAAAAAATCGATCATTACGGTACATTATATAGTTTCTGAATAAGTGAATCTACCAATTGGATACGTTTGAGAGCAAAAATGAATTTAAAAATGAGTCAGAAAATAAGCAGTTTGGATTTGAATACTCCCTTAATACGATGATTTTTCCAACACAATCCTCTTCGGGAAATTCGGTTCAAAAGGCCCATTTTGACAGCATGTTTTAAAATATATTCTGCCTCTATCAAAAAATTGACCATTACAGTACATTATATAGTTTCTGAGTAAGAAAGGTACCAATTGGAAGCCTTTGAGAGTAAAAATGGATTGTAAAATGAGTCAGAAAATAAGCAGTTTGGATTTGAATACACCCTTACGATGATTTTTTTCTTCAACCGCTATGTATTTTTAATTTGTTTTTGCTGTAAGAATTGGTCCTATCCAAAACTTGTCTATATAGATGTTGTAGACAATATTAAGAAGATATATGATAAATTCATGGGGATTTTATATCTTTTGAATTGACGGAGTTATGGATTTTTTTCTTCTTCAAACGTCCTTTTTGTTTTCGTTTTAAATTTTTTTTGCGGTACGAATTGGTCCTATCAAAAACTTGTGAATATAAAAGTTGTAGATAATGTTAAGGAGATTCATGATAAAATTAATTGGATTTGATATCTTGAGAATTGACGAAGTTATGAATTTTTTTCATCTTCAAACGCCCTTTTTGTTTTTGTTTTTAATTTTTTTTTTACGGTACAATTGGTCCTATCAAAAACTTGTGAATATAAAAGTTGTAGATAATGTTAAGGAGATTCATGATAAAATTAATTGGATTTGATGTCTTGAGAATTGACGAAGTTATGAATTTTTTTCTCCCAAAAACCTTATTTTTTGCGCCCCTTGAGCCCATTTTTAACTTTATCAAAAATCTATGATACATAAATTTTGGCCCTATTTTGAGAAATAATAAAAACGTTAAACTGATTTGATATGTACAAAATTTAAGAAGTTATGGGTTTTTTTCGGCTTTCAAAAAACCCCTCCCTATTTCCATCCCCTTGGTCCGATTTTGCCCATTAACGAACTTGACCGAGATTTTATGCCCCTTGATTTTATGTATCAGTTTGGAAGAGATTGGTGCAGAATTGTGGAAGTTATCGTGTCCAGAAGAAAGTTATATATATAGATACATAGATAGATAGATAGATAGATATTAAATTAAATCGAAATAAATCTTAGACTTCTTCCATTTTTAATTGAAAATATTTGTATTGCAGATTTTGTATTATGTTTATGACAGTTGTGCATAAAATGATAAGATGCATGCAAAATACAAAACTTAAACAAAAGTCTAAGATTTATTTCGATTTCATTTGAACGGAATCTAATTTTTTAGGGTGTTTTAAGTATCATATTGTATGAATTTTATTTTCATTTTTTAATCTTCAATTGGCTTAACTAATTTGTTACAAAAATTTAACATTAACTGTAGAACTAATTGAATGAAATATCTTAATATCTGTCCCTTCTCGGGCTTGAACAATGTAGGAAATAAATTTTGTTTTTTTAATTTGTTCTTCAAATTATGTTTTTGTTTAATATGTCAAATTTTTTAATAACTACTGCACTTAGACGAACGCATTTCAAAATTAATAGAGAGTATCATCATCAGGCTTTGATGTATGCGGTATTGCATCACAATGTGGGATGAAGTTTACCAATGTGTAATTCAAAATGTTTCACCACTGTAGTAATGCAGGTTGCGGTAGTTTGGACAAAAACTTCTAAACTGAACGCAAAAAATCTATAATCAAAACATAAAAAATTAACTTCACTTAAATTTAGATACCCTATTTCCCACTCAGGAATGCTATGAATGTAAATGTAAATTGTGTTGAATCCTTACTGCTAATATTTAACTGTGATACAGAAAAAATAAAAGTTTTTTACTTAAATTTTTAAACCTTATTTTCTCCCAAGGGGTGATGTAAACACATCAGAAAATTATTACCTAAGTTTAATTTGGGGTATAAATCATTCTCATTTCGGAAAAAAAAAATACATTTTAAAATTTAAGTTATTAATTCCCCACTACGTTCGCTACCTGCATAAAAATAGCTATCCATTAGAAATTTTTTACGAAAATATAAACTTGACCAAAGCAAACTCTTATTCTGAAAATATCCTTTTTATTTCCACTATGACGCCATGTTCACCTTTTTAACTTTTGAAAAAAAAAAAAAAAAAACCTAGCTCAATTTAATATTTCACGTGAAAATCTTTCAACTAAAAAGAAATAAATTATTATTACGGTTTTTAAATTTTTGCAACAATGAAGTAAAAATGTTACATTTTCTATGAAAAATGTCCGTTGATTTTCAATGAAAAAAGCGAAAATTGGAATTATTAAGAAAAATATTTGAATAATGTAAAAACAAACTGGCCCATGTTTCTCTCTGGGTTATAATTCACTCATATGCAAAGGCATTTTACCATTCGTTTTGACCCTGACGTCAGGCAAACGTTTTTACACTTTAAATTTATAATATCATTAGAATTAGTAAAGAATAAAAAATGAGTGGCATCAGGGACAAAAAGGTGGGAAGAAAAAATAAAAAAGTTATGATCTCCATAGGCTTTTCCATGTTAAATTAACATTGAGAAGTGACACTGGAAATAAATAAGTATTGCGCTGCCGCGCAATACTTAAATATAAAGTTTTTTACTGAGGGTGGTTTTGGGCTCTAGGGGTCATGATCGGTGTAGATCTGCAAAACTTTTTCAGAAATTCCAACATAGGAACGACGCCAATAGGTAGTATTTCATACGAAATCTACCTAAAAAAGCTACTGTAATTTGAAAATGCTTCTGATTTCTAAAGTTGTAGACTGTTCTTAATTTTGATCATTTTTCAGATTTTCTGAGTTAAATGGATGAAACAAATCCCTTTGGCTTGTTTTTAGTGACTTCTGGCAGTAAAGGTGACCGTTTATTGTTCCGTTATCCATATGAAGTTCCTGTAAATAAAAGTAGTTCAGCTGAAAGTATGTATTATTCTCATATTCTAAAGTTTGACAGCATTTAATTATTCTCTGCACATTATCAAAGTCTTGCTGACAAAACACATTCAAACTATATTACTATTATTTTTAACAAGTAATTATTCAGTCCATTGTAAATAATGACTTATCAATAGAATCATAAATTAAATTTATTCATAATATAAGAGGTACATGTTTCCATGCATGTGCATATGATTCAGATCTTTGCAGAAAATTTTAGGCCAAATACTTGTGCTTGCAGACAGTTTCCAATTATATACTACAGTAGACTCCCTAAAATCTGCACATCATCACAGATGTAAACAATGAAACTTTCAGTTCAGATGTAGGAACAAAATTACAGACTTCTCTGGGTTTCGTTCATGTGACGAAACTCTATTCGTCTCACTCCCCAGTCTGTTTGTCTGTCTGTCCGTCACAGAGCCCGCTCTCAGAAACTATATGTTGGAGACTTGAAACTTTGTATTCTCCTAGCTGATCAAGCGACAAATCTTAAAACTTTTTAAAAGTCTTATATTTACCCCTCTGGGCTGTAACTTGTGTATTTTAAGCTTTCTTTTCTATCTGAGCCCCTAATTAAGTTGAAGACTTGAAATTTCAGATTCTTATAGCTTAACACCTCACATCAAACGACAAATCATAAAATTTTGAAAAAGTCTTATATTTACCCTTTTGGTCTCTAACTTGTTTATTTGAAGCTTTTTTTTTTCTAACTGAGCCCCTAATTAAGTTTAAGAGTTGAAATTTTGGATTCTTATAGCTGAACACCTCACATCAAACGACAAATCATAAAATTTTGAAAAAGGTCTTACATTTACACCTCTGGGCTCTAACTTGTGTATTTTAAGCAATTTTTCTAACTCAGCCCCTAATTAAGTTGGAGATGTGAAATTTTGCATACTTATAGCAGAACACTTGCGATCACACGAAAAATCATGAAATTTTCAAAAAGTCTTATATTATTTACCTCTCTGGGCTCTAACTTCTGTATTTTTAGCAATTTTTCTAACCTCCACCCTTTTCACCCGAGGTGCACTTTTCTAACTTTTGTCGACACTCCTTTGACCACTCTGTCACCATAGCCGTACCTATTTTAATTCCAATTTTTACCGCCAGGGAGCACCTATCTCGTGTGCTATGGGCCCAATCCCCTCAACTAATATATTTACGGATAGTTTGTAAAACGGAGTTTTGTTCGGATAGAGGTTTGTTTAGAATAGAGGACGCCCCCTGGTTGTGAAATGTGGAACCAGGGTTGGTAAAAAACCTGTTTTTTTTTGGTTTAAACCAGGTTTTTTTTAATAAGTTTTCCTGTTACATATACATTCATATTTATTGATAAAAATAATCATCGTTGGATATATAAGTAATATAACTTCATTTAAAAATAATTTAAATTAAGTAATTACAATCAATTATGTAGAAAATTGAAATCATTTAATATTTAAACATTTTTTAGTAAAAGCTGTCTTATGTTCCATGAATAAAACAGGGTTGTAAAAAACCCGGGTTTTTTAGAAAAAACCCAGCCCGGGCGGGTTTTATTAAAAAACCCGGGTTAAATGGGCAATTTTCCCCGGGTAAATTAAATTGCCAAAATGTGGACGATTATTCCACCTTCCTCACAAATCCTTCAATCAACAAAAATTCCTTCAGAGTTGCCACTGTATAGGGAAAACTAGAAAATCTGAGGGAATTTAAAAATGAGTATTAAAAACAAGGAATTTTACTAAACTTTGGTATTTTGCAAAATTTATCCGTTGAAATTTTGAAAATTCTCAGAGGAATTACTCTGGGAAAATTTAATATTTTGCTCAGTAAAGCACAAGAAATTTGATTGCCGAAATAACTGGCAATCCTGATCTCAAATACAATCTTTGTGAACACTTCATAATCTAATAGATGGGAAAGACTTCATAGTCTTAATAATGATCTCACCATTTTTCTCTGTTCTTAAAATACATATATGGATATGATCACTTTAATTTAAATAACAAACAAAGGTACTTAGTTATCCCGTCGACCACTTTCGCCAAATTTAACTCATTGACATAATTTTTATTTTAAATAACAAAAGATCACATAAATTAGTAAAACATTAATAAAAATACAAAAAAAAACGTCGAATTAATGGTTTTATTGGCATTTAATCTTACAATTAATTAATGGCAACCATTATTGGTATTTAATCTTACAATTTGGGGACAGTAATTTGGTCAACGGGATAACTAAGAAGTACCCAAACAAATTTTAAATTGCAAAGCTATCAATTGTGTGTTTTCCAAATGTTTCCAATCTAAAAGTGCAAGTAAATTAATACAAATATATTTTCCAAGATTCAAAGAAGTGAATAAATAAAACAAAATAATCATAAATTGTTAACAATTACATCATCTGTTCTTTTCCAGAAATATATTTTAAAAAAACCCGGGTTTTTTACCTGGGCTTTTTATAAAAAACCCAGCCCGGGCAGGCAGCTGGGCGGGTACCCGGGCAGCTACCCACTACAACCCTGGAATAAAATGCTCTACATAGAGAAACATTGATATCTTGAAAATCTTAATAAACAATCTTTTAATTACTAGTAGTACTATAAATAATTATATGATGTAGTTTCACAAATATAATATACTTTCCCATGGCTATTCAAAATAATTTCTTTGAAATATTTGCAATCTGAGATGTCTGATTTTTCTGTTTGAACACTACAGGACAATTATTATCTTTTATTGAAAGTAAAGATTTTTATAAAGAATTCCTGGAATGATTTGAATTTAGCAGTTGAGTCTTTACACGTTTCAAAAAGTTATTGTGTATTATCATTTGACACTTCTCCTCTGAAACTGCTAGATAAAAAAAAAGAAAAGGCGACAGTAAAAAAAACAGAAATACCTATTTACCAGCTTTTTAGACTACTGAAAACATTTATCTTAAAATGGAAAGTAGATTTATAAAAGTTTTCATCCACTAAAACATTTAAATAACCATCAGACTTAATACACAGGCTTTTTTTCTGAGCTATGTTATAATACATATTACTTTTAAATGTCTAAACTAAAAATTAATAATATATCTTTTTAGTCATTTTTATGAGACTTTTTTCTATTATGTCTCAAGCAAACCTTAATCTCGATTTTCCATTTTTTTTTTGTCAGATCTAAGTAGTGGATTCAATTATGCAATAGACGATTTAAATATATCTTATTGCATGTTTTAGTTAAAGTAAACAGGTGCTTCGCTAGCACCCAATTTTTGCGTCCAATTTTGTCACAACAGTGCCCTCTTATTCGACTTCATATCTTTAATTTTTTTTTTTTTTTTTTAAGGCTGTTCTCAAATCCAAAAGGGCAACTTTATGACATAAGTTTTAATTTATTTTTGTTCGGAAATGCATGAAACTAACAGATGCTGGTGTTCAGAAACTATGTAATCAAATGGTGTTTTCCATTTTTTTTCTTTTTTTTTTTTTTTTTGCAAACACAATAGATCTTTCAGAAAATGTTGTCAAAGTGGGCGTTTTGAACCGAATTTCTGCACGAAAGAAGAATAACCACTCAAGGAAGGTTAAAAACATCTTTGTCACATGATCAAAATTGCATGCAACTCAATAGGTAATTAATTTATCAAAAATGGAAAACTCAGTTCGATTCCAAATAACTTCCATAGTTAGGCCTTCCAATTTTATATCTTTCTGTTAAAAAATGAGTTTGTGCATCTGTCAAAGCGTTTAGTGCTTGTTGAGAAGAACAGTTCAGAACAGCACTAAAAGATAATCTCCCCAATCAAGAAAATTTTCTGTTACAGCTTGACTGAAATCTTAAAGGTCATTTTATGTTATTAATTATAAATAACCTATGTTTTCTCAAAGGAAAATATTTTATTCAAAATATCGAATATTTTTAATCTATTTTATCTTTGCTAAATTCACCTGTTTTAAATTTTCTCTTTAGAGCTTCAAATATGTTCATCAACACATGCAATTTGCATTCTACATGCATACAAATATAACCTAGACTCACTATGTCTCACGGTGCCTGCTGAGATAAAACTGTTAAAAGTAGAAATTATTTATATCCAATAATTTCGAAAACTTAAATTACAAAAATGAGAAAATATTAGATTAGATTTTTTCTAAGAAAACAGTTGGTTAACTAATTGATTTAAACCGTGCCAACCCTGATGGTAACAGAATAAAATCATAATGCAAAACCCCAATCCCAATGTAGAAATGTAAGAAAAACAAAGGCTTACTAAACCCAATAGCCATACAGCAAAGAAAACTCACAGCCAATCATTCATTAGCATACAAAACAAAGAGTAACCAGTGGAGAGAATTCTTATGATTATGTCATCATTGAGACATAATGCAATCCTTAGTAAATCTTAACTAATCAAGCAATCTAAGTAGTAAAAATGTATTTTTAGCTCAAACCTGCCATTTTGGCTATTTTTAAAAATAAAAGGCTTAAAAAAAGAAGAAGAAAGAAAACTAACTACTTGTTTTTTTCTTCCCAGCTAATTTTAGAAAAATTAGTTTGTCTGCCATCTATATTTAAAGCTTACAAGAAAAGTTTGATTAAAAATGTTTATCACTTTACAAATTTATTAATTCATTATTTTTCTAAAGCTTTGCTTGTAGTTTCTGCATAACTTAGATTTTGCATTTTTCAATAATGTGTAAAATACAGTGACCTCTCACTTATACGCGTTTGAAGGAATTGATTTAAAATCGCGCATAACTGAGCAAGGATATGATTAGGAAAATTTTAGGTCCTTTAAAGGACCCTTCACAAAATTATTTATCCTAAAACAGGACCCTTCACAAAATTATTTATCCTAAAACAGGACCCTTCACAAAATTATTTATCCTGAAACAGGACCCTTCACAAAATTATTTATCCCCAAACAGGACCCTTCACAAAACATTTTATCACAAAACAGGACCCTTCACAAAATTATTTGTCTCTTAAATAGACCTTTGACAGAATTTTTTCACTTTCAAATTGAACTTTTCACAAATTTAGTCATTTAAAAATAAAATTTGGCCTGTAAGTAAGCAGTTGAACTCACCAAAGAGCATATTACTTAACTTTTTATATATGAAGAATAGAACATGAAGACATCGATACTTTAAAATTCACAAAATTATGACTAGAATTTTCACAAAAATAAGAAAAACTTCACAATTTCACAAAAACAGGACCCTGTGACCCTGTGAGAAAAGTCTGGACAGACCCCTGCTGAGAGAATGTTGATGTAGTATTTCTTTATACACATTATGGGGAAAAAAAGCATTTTGCAATATAAGAATTATGATTAATAACATTTTATAAAATAAAAAAGGTTTAATATTAGTATATCGTACTTTAAAAAAATCTTACACTTTCACTATAAAAATTAGTTTAAAAAAATACAATAAACGTAAAATTTAATTTTACGTAGAAAGAGATATAGTACTTACAAAAGAAAAAAAAATGCTAATTAGTCCTCTTTAAAGAAGCCATCAATGGTCGTTTGTTTTTGCTTAGGTCGTGTTTGTATAACGACGTTTTCAAATGCATTAAAGTGAGTCGTTGTATTTGATGTTACATCAGCATTTTGAAGGTAACATCTCAAAGTGTCCTGGGCTCCTAAAGCAGCAGCATAAGATGGGGCAATCACAGTATCAGTTTCATCATTATCATCCTCTTCTTCTTTTTCAGCATTCACGTCATCAAAAACATTTTCAATATCTCTTATTGCCATTGATGTTAAGTTTTCATCAACATTGACGAAATCTTGAAAAGAAAGAGAATCTTGGCTTATGCTGTTCTATTCTTCCACGTCTACGTTAAAATCATTGCTGTCGTTTTCATTTTCCTGTAATTTTATAATTTCAACATCATTTGAATGAAAAAAACCCGCTTTTCTAAAGCAGTTAGAAATTGTTGTGGCTGTTACATTATTCCAAGAGGAAACCAACATATGCATAGCATCCAGAATCCAAATTTTCTTGAATTCCCTTTTCTGCTCTAGTGATATGAACATTCTTCTCACCAAATCTTTCCTATATTGCGTTTTAACTGACCTTATTATACCGAGATCTAATGGCTGAAGTCTGCTAGTACAATTTGCAGGGGAAAATATAACTCGTGTATGTGTCAACAATGGGAGATCTGGAGGATGGGAGGGACACTGGTCCATAAATAGCAGAACGTTTCTTTCTTTTTTTGCCACCTTCATATCAAATTCTTTCAAAAAGTCTAAAAAAATTTTCGATGTCATCCAGGCTTTGATGCTACTTGCATAAGAACGTGACAATTTCTTCACATTTTTTAAACACTGTGGTTTCTTCGATTTACCAATCACTATTGGCGGTAACTTTTCAGATCCGTCCGCATTGCAACATAAAAGCACAGTCACTTTTTCTTTGCTGTGTTTACCACCATGACATGTTTCTCCCATAAAATCCAGCGTTTTGTTTGGTAAAAGACGGTAAAATAAACCTGTTTCGTCGCAGTTAAAAATATTCTTAACATCAAAGTTTTGAATTAAATTTGGAAGATCTGCAATCCATTCATTAACAGTTGAATCTGAAACAGCTGCGCTTTCACCACTCAGGCAAGGATTTGTTAAACCGTGTCTTTTCTTAAGTTTTTCTAGCCATCCCCAAGAAGCAGAAAAATTTTCGATTCCCAATTTTGTTGACAAAGTGAGTGCCTTTTCTTTGAATAACTCACCACTAATGGGTAAATTAGAAGCTCTCATTTCTCTAAACCACTGAATTAAAGTGGTTTCTAAAATCTCAAATTTTCCTTTTTGAATTCTTGTTCGTTTCTTCACTTGTGTAGAATACTCACTGTTCATTTTTTTGATCGAGTCCTTGTTCTTTAAAATCCCTCTGAGCGTTGATTCTGGCAAATCGAATTTTCGAGCTAAACTTATTTTTGACAGTTTAGGATCATTTTCTGCTACTCGTATAACCTCCATTTTGAACGATATTGTTAACTTTCTTTTACTCATTTTTATTGCACAAAAAAAAAAAAATAAAATAAAATAAAATCCAGGTGCTACCGTAATAGCAAAGACGGAAAGAAACACGCGAGTAGATTCATAAAAATAAAAGAGAAAAAAAGAAAAGAAGAAACCATTAGAACTGAGGGGAGAGGGTGAAATGTCTAATTGTAACAACCTATCCACCCTTTCGGGCGCCGCGGAATGGTCTTTTGACCTTGACACCTGCAGAAAAATTTTTATAGATAAAAAAAACTTTCGAATGTAATTCATAGTTTGTGAATCGCGTTTTATTTTTGCGTATAACTGAGAGAGACAATTCAAAGTTCCACTTATAAGTGAGAGATGTATAGCATTATTTTCCTATTCCTCGTGACGAGACCTTACGAAATTCGTGTATAACTGAGAGGCGCATAAGTGAGAGGTCACTGTAAATGCAAACATTAGGTGAAAAGAAAAAAAAAAAAAAATTAAAAAAAAAACATTTGGTTTAAAGCACGGTTTAAACCAACGTGGTTTAAACCAAACAACCCTGTGTGGAACTAACAGATTTTGCAAAAGGATAAAGTGTTTTGAAAGGAATATTAAACAAAACCCTCTGTGTGATCTGTGATCACACTTACCCACTTGTTTATTATTATTCTGTATGTATTTTAATATGTAATTCTTGTTAATATGACTGAACTCATACTTTTTCATGAAGGAAGTATAAGTTAATTTCTGAAAAAATTCAAAATATCACTGTTAATCACAATCTTTTTACCAAATATATGTGGTTATTAAGTCTGGCTTAATATGAAATAAAATTTCCTTATTTTATGATTTTGATGTGAATTAGTAGGGTACTTTATGAGGCAAGTTTCATTGAATAATTCAAGGTAAATGTATCTCATCTTTATTATTCATATTTAATTATACATTAAAATTCTTGTTACTAATGTAGAAATCACTGTGAGGTGCAAAAAATTGTTGGGTTAAAAGATAAATATTGGATTGTAACCGGATTCTTTTTATGAATGACAAAAGCTTAATGTGTAAAAACTCTAAAAATTGCTGTATGGATTCCAAATAAACATTATTGAAAAGATCATGACAAAATTTACTGTATTGAGCTAAAAGATTGAAACTGGAGTCCTTTTACTATTATGGGGAAATCAGTGTGAAATGAGAAAAATCACTTAAATAATCGATAAAGAGGCAAAAATTGCAGAGATCAAAATTTACTATATTAGACTGAAAGATTGAAACTGAATTCCTATAGTATTAAAAATTTTCAAAAATTGCTGTATGAATTCCCAATCAGCTTTATTGGAAAGAGAACAAAATGTACTACATTGGTCTAAAAGATTGAAACCAAATTTATTTTACTAATCTGAAAAGATCCCTCTGAAACATAAAAAAAACCCACTAAAAATCATTTTAAAAATTAAATTTAAAAAAAGCCAAAAAACTGACTTTGCTTAACTTCAAATATACAGGTTCCTTTTTGCCAAATCTTGTAGTTCTGACACCCTGTATGCACATGCAGTGGTCTCTTCAGGACATAGTACACTATGGTATACAGACATTTGCCTGTGTATCATATCATTATCTTTATTATTTCATATTATTTATATTTATATAGGACTTTGCTTAACTTCAAATATACAGGTTCCTTTTTGCCAAATTTTGTAATTCTGATACCCTGTCTGCACATGCAATGGTCTCTTCAGAACATAGTACACTCAGGGGCGGACTGGCATAGTTTGGCGCACCCCGCTAGACTTATGCATTGGCCGACCATTCGACAACCCCATTGTTAAAATGTTTGAATACTGACTACCCTTTGTACATTGAATAATGTTTGTTTATAATATCAATATAGTACCTGAAAATTGAATAGATTGTTTTATACCCTCACTACTAACTAATTAGAATGTCAGATATATGGACAATTCTTTTGAACTTGAGGCAACTCCATTTATTAAATCATAATCTTAATTTGGTTGATTATCTCCAAAACTACTGGGTAGATTTTAATGAAATTAGGTATGTACGTAGGTTGATAAAATGCAAAAAAAAAAAAAAAAAAAAAAAAAAAAAACCACTGAACAGTTCTTGCATAAGACTCATCAGCATCAGAAGGTATAAAACAGAGCTTACAATATTGAACCAAAAAATGGGTTAATAGGGGTATGTTCCCTTACAGTTATACAGCTCCCACAACGTGAATTCATACTGGAAATCGGGCAGTTTATGAGTCCCTGTGGCAGTTAGTCTCACTCCTCCAGCAATGCTGTTTTCAGGCATTCGGTGGTTCTGGAATGAGGAAAGCGAGTTCCAATTGTCCTCCCCAGAGTATCCTAGACATGCTCTATAGGGTTTAGGCCTGACGATCTGGCGGACCAATCCATCAAGCAAATATCCTCACTTTCCGGATATTCTTCAACCAGAAGAGCTCTATCTGGGCACGTGTTGTAGTCCATTAAAATAAAATCAGGACCAACTGCATCCCTGAAAAGGCGAACATAGGGTACAAATATATCATCCCTACACTTAAGACCAGTCACAGAGCCTTTGCCAAACACAGGGAGGGGTGTGCGCCCATCCAACATGATGCCTGTCCATACCATCAAACCTTCGTTGTCATAGTGGTTTCTTTCTCGGATGTTGGGAGGCATGTATTGGATCCTTGGTTTTCCCCAGATGAAAGTACGTCGAGAATTAGTGTTAGGTCTGGATCGAGACTCATCAGTGAATAGAACGGTACCCTAATGATCCCTGGTCCAAAGTCTATTATCGCTGCATCATGATAAACGGGTTTTCCCGTGTGCAGAAGTGAGCTGATGCAAGCAGCAGGTCTCATTGCAAACAGCCCTCTGCATAAAGTAACCCTTGAAACTCGGTTTCCTGTAGCCGTATAAAGGTCACGAGAGACCTGGGAAGATGCTGCACTCCTGTTACCCCTCGCTATAATAGATAAATAGCAATCTTCATTGACCGTCGTGGCTCTTAGACGACCTTTCTCTCTATGGATCTAGTATCCTTAAACTGTTTCCATAAGTTTGATAAGACGTTGGCCGTTACATACAAGTCTCCAGGAATCTGCACTTGAGACTGCCTTGTTTCCAGTCTCCCTGCTATTCGCCATCTCATTCCGGCATTCAAACTTTGATGGTTACTTATTTTACTGTCTGCTTTTGAATTTCACCGTATGTAGCAAAAAAAACACGAAGATATTCGGTGAGGTGTGCGAGCGAACAAAGCGTGAAAATTGCCACGCTCACTGTGTTCTTCTACTCGATCTGCCCATACACACATGTACGCTTACGTATTCGACACTAAATGGTTGCATCTTTGTTTTGGATAAATATGACCATAGGCATTCAACTTGCACAATAATTCTAATGCACAAGCAAGGCATTTTTTACATTTCTTGTTAACTTTACAGCAATCCTCATCATGTTTAATGAGTTCTGAATCGCTCATTTTTTTGCTGTAAGCGGCATAGAGCTCACTAAGTCGAGATTGTTGCTGAAATAGTGACTGATTATAATGAGTATAGTGCCAGGAAAATTGCAGTAACTCTTTTCTGGCATAGTCTTTCATGACTTTTGCCAAGCCAGACAAAGTACTAAGAGCTTCTTCAGCAAGTTCATTTAAAAATTTAACCTCACTGAAGCAGCAAGGATCAAACCAGGCAATGTCTTTCATGAGCAAGCCATTTCCAGTAAATCGTGTATTCAACTGCTGAATAGCTGTGTCTAAAATGACATTATAAACGTTTACCTTAAATAAGTCAGATGGTGATCCCATAATACTTCTTGCCTCATCGTGAGAATATTCATCACATGGACGTTTCGCTATATATTCTCTTTTCCAGTAGGAAACTCTCAATTTCAATGGTGTATCCTTTTCTATTAGTTGCTTCCGAAGATGTTCCGCAAATTCAGAAGTATTTTTTATAACCATATCAAAATTATTTCTTTTGTGTAGCAGATTCGATTTTAGGGTTTGGATTTTGTTAGCAGCAGTTAAGTAGCCCAGGCCGCTTATCTATGCAGATACTTCGTTGTAGGCGTAGATATATTGAATTGGTCGCTTAAAATGGTTGCTATTAATATATGCAGGGTTCGCACAGACTCCTTAGACTCCTTGGAAACTCCTTAGAAATGAAAACATTCCCAAGTAGTACTTAGAACTACTTAGATAAGTAAACCACTCCTTAGAAACTCCTTAAATTGTATTGCGGCTTCGGACGCAAGCGATATTGCAGCCGAGGAAAAAAAATCGTGATTGTAAAACGCACGATAAATCATTTATGCACAGCATAGGATAATCTCCACTAGGTCCATTTCTCAATTATTAGGTCCGTAAAGTCCGTTTTTCGATACTGGTAACCGATCTTTATTTTAAATTTTATCGATGTTTGGCATTTAGCCAAGAATCTCGGAAAAATCGCGTTTTTCGCAAATGTCTCCCAAAAAATACCATTCAAATTTCGTCAATCGATCGCGTAAAAAATTCGTAAATTTTGTCAAAGGATCGTGAAAAAACGCGAATTTCTCCAATAGATCGCGGAAATACTCGAATTTCTTCAAAGGATTGCGAAAAAGAAGCGAATTTCTTAAAAGACAGCCAAAAAACGCGAATTTCCTTTTAAAAGATCGTGAAAAAAAGCGGATTTCCTCAAAAAATGGGAATTTCCTAGAAAGATCGCGAAAACACGCGAATTTCTTCAAAGGATCGCATAAAACACGTGGTTTCCAATAAAAGATCGCGAAAACACGCGGTTTCCAATAAAAGATCGCGAAAAAACGCGAATTTCCCCCAGAAGATCGAGAAAAAACCGCGAATTTTCCCAGAAGATCGCGAAAACACGCGAATTTCTTCAAAGGATCGCATAAAACACGTGGTTTCCAATAAAAGATCGCGAAAACACGCGGTTTCCAATAAAAGATCGCGAAAAAACGCGAATTTCCCCCAGAAGATCGAGAAAAAACCGCGAATTTTCCCAGAAGATCGAGAAAGAAACCGCAAATTTTCCCAGAAGATCGAGAAAAAACCGTGAAATTTCCCAACAGATCGCGAAAAAACGCGAATTATTTTCACAGAAGATCGCGTAACACACGCGAATTTCCTCAAATGATCGCAAAAAACGCGAATTTCCTCAAAAGATCGCGAAAAACGCGAATTTTTTCAAAGGATCGCGAAAAGCACGCGGTTTCCATCAAAAGATCGCGAAAAACACGCGGTTTCCGTTAAAAGATCGCGAAGAAACGCGAATTTCTCCCCAGAAGATCGCTTAACACACGCGAATTTTCCCAGAAGATCGCGAAAAAACGCGAATTTTCCCAGAAGATCGCGAATCACACGCGAATTTCCTCCAAAAATCGCGAATCACACGCGAATTTCCTCAAAAAATTGCGAAAAACACGCGAATTTCCTAAAAAATCGCGATAAACACGCGAATTTCCTCGAAGGATCGCGAAAAACAGGCAAATTTCGTCAAATGATCCCGAAAAACACGCGGTTTCCATCAAAAGATCGCGAAAAAAACGTCAGTTTCGTCAAACGATCAAAATAAAACGTGAAATCCATTAAAAGATCGCGAAAAAACGCGAATTTCTCCCAGAAGATCGCGAAAAAACGCGAATTTCTCCCAGAAGATCGCGAAACACGCGAATGTCCTCGAAATATCGCAAAAACACGCGAATTTCCTCGAAAGATCGCGAAAAACACGCGAATTTCCTCAAAGGATCGCGAAAAACACGCCAATTTCGTTAAAAGGTCGCGCAAAATCCGCAGTTATCCGTGATCCATCAATAGATCACGGAAAAAACGTCAGTTTCATCAAACGATCGAAATAAAACGTGAATTCCATTAAAAGATCGCGAAAAATCGCAAATTTTCCCCCCAGAAAATTGCAAAAAATACGCGAATTTTCTCAAAAGATCGCGAAAAACACGCGAATTTCGTCAAAGGATCGCGAAAAACATGCGGTTTCCATCAAATGATCGCGAGAAAATTGTCAGTTCATCAAACGATCGAAATAAAACGCGAATTCCATTAAAAGATCGCGAAAAAAAACGCGAATTTCTCCCAGAAGATCGCGAAAAACGTACAAATTTCCTCAAAAGATCGCGAAAAGCACGCGAATTTCCATAAGGATCGCGAAAAACACGCGAATTTCATCATATGATCGCGAAAAAAAATACGAATTTCGTCAAAGCTTCACCTTCAAAGGTATTGATTACCGCTATTCTAAAAGAATAAATTCAAAACTTGTTATATTTTTTCCTTGTAAGTTGCGTTTAGCATTCTTTTTTTTTTTTACCTTTTAAAATTTTCTTTAAGATGTATCATGCATGTGATATACATAATAAGTGTTTGGGATTTGACTAATCTCTGTTTATATGACCATTGGTCGCTGCATAAAAAAGTTGATTGTCTATTTTGTATTTAATCTTACGAAATCAGTAAGCAATATATTGTGAATACTGTGCAATTTCATCACTAACAATTAGATTCTAATAGAGTAAAATTTGATTTGTCTCCAAATTGGGCATTAAAAATTGGAGTGTGCATACCACATAACGATGCAGCGCATAAAAGCAACAACAACAAAAAAAAAAAATGGCAAATCCTCAAAATTTTTTGGACTCCTTGGATTTTTTCGATACTCCTTGGATATTTTCTTTCCAACTCTGTATGAACCCTGTATATGCTAAAACTTGCACCAATTAGCAATCGGTAATCTCGCCGAAAAAAATACATGTGACGGGAAATCGTCCATTACGGTGATACCTTGTAGGCAGTTAAGCAATGTTAAAAACTTATGTTGATCTTTAAAAGATTTCGAAAACTAGCCAAACATGCTATTAAGTGCTCGATCCTTAATCCAGCACTTAGTAGCGTTTACTTTTTTGTAATCGGCGAAGAAGTTTATTTCCACCTACAGACTCATTCACCGAAGTCCGTGCTTTCATTCGCTCATATCACTTTGAGCTAAACACAGTTGTAGATTACATTAAGACCAAGAAGTCCATTGTCAATTTGCAACATTCTGTTGCTTCTGTCAGGAACTAATTAAGCATATGTGCATATCAATGAACATGCTGTATATTTGGATTGTCCTTTTCAGTTGTGCCTGCAGACCTTTATACCTCCCACTCATATTTGCTTCACCATCAAAAGATGTGCCAGGAATGTAATCAACGAACCTCTTCCATGGCGTTTAGGATTTCCATTTTTTTTTTTTTTTTTCTGCTCTATTCTAGCCTTCATCATACTTTCTGAAGATCTTCTTTCTTGACTTCTCTCTATAGCTTGTGCTACATAACCGTGCAAAATTTTATCATATTTACCTAGCAGCATCACCAATTGTAAAAAAATTGCCGTATTTATTGTTTAACGTCTCTATTATTCAAGTTTGCCGCTGCCTCCTCTTGTTTTTCTTAAGTTAATCCTTGCCTCCCAAGATCTGTAGAATATTCCTAGATATGTAAGGTAATCCTTGCCTATCTTTTTTTACTAACAAGATGAATAATTTGCACAGATCTGACAAAGATTGCTGATGGAAGAGGGAAGGTAGAAATTAAGACTTACCCTATCAAAAAAAGAAAAAAGCGCACAAGAAAAAAAAAAATTGAGTTTCATAGTATTTTTTGTTGCTGTTGTTGTTTTATCAAACAGAAAAAAACTACAAAAATGTATTTTTTTTTTTGGCCTACTACACCCATTTGGCCCACCCCGCGATCGCGGGGTAGCAGGGTGGGCCAGTCCGCCCCTGAGTACACTATGGTATACAGACATTTGCCTGTGTATCATATTATTATCTTTATTATTTCATATTATCTATATTTATCTCATCTATATTATTATAGGTATAAGATATTTAGAGAGTATTTATTTTTTATATAAAAAAGCATGCGTTTTTGTTATTATGTTTTTCAGTAGTTTTGTTAATTTCTCTTGTAGAGATCAAGCGTAGTCCTTATGCATTATTGAACGATATTAAGGATGAACTTTGGATTCCACAGTAAGTACTTTGTATATTACCGTAATTTATTTTGAAGTTTTGACTTTAGATTTAAAGAAATTTAGGAGAAAAGCTAATTTTTATATCTTTCTTTTGCACAGTCATTGCTATATTTGTCATACACTTGTGATATTTTAATAACTCATTATTTAAAATTGGCTATTTAATATTGATATAATATGTACAGGATAACTTGAAAGTCAAAAAGAAAAAAAATTTCAATAATTTGAAATATACAGACACTACCACAATATGATTTTCATATAAATATATAGTAAAACATGGGATTTTTTTAGCAAAACAATTATTGCCAAAGTAGTTGCATGTTTCACCGACAATTAGCACTTTGAGTGTGTAGAATAGTGATTTAGCCGAGTACTGAATATTAGACCAAATTTTAGACTGAATACAAACTTTTTTTGTTCAAAAAGGAAAATAACTTTTGATTATATATATATAATATAGCGAAACAGCACCGAAAACTGGCGATTAGAAGAAATTAAAATAATAAAACTTTGTAAAAAATCACCATAAAATAAAACAAAACACAGGACGCATTTCGAGCTAAAAACATAACAGCTTGTCATCAGCTACAGCAAACACGTGTCCGCAAGCAAACAAGGTCAAAAAAGTATATTAAATATATATAATATATATATTAAATTTTAACATGGAAAACAAATTTATCACATTGATGTTTTATTATTTATGTGTTTAAAAAAATTAATAACTTGATGGATTTCTTGTAATATTTCAAAGTCCTTGAAGCTAATAATAAAGCAACTTTTACTGCATCTAAATTATACTTTTATTTACATGAATGTAATTCATAAACATTTTATCAAAAAAAAAATGAACTCATTAGTCATCATTAGTTAAATATACTTTTTAAATTTACAAAATTAATTTTAATACAAAAAATTAAGAAATTGCATTTTTTCTTAGATATATCAAGTTGATTTTCTTTAAGTCAGGATGGTACATTAAGTTATTTATATTAAAATATAAGGAACTTTTACTATTTAATGATTCTTTTTATCCTTTCTTACATTCAAAATCAATGAATATTTATTGTCTCTTATAATTCATAGAGAAATATTTCCAAAAACAACCAAGTAAGTTAGTCAAGTAAAATTTGTTGTGGGGAGTTTGTTTCGCTAGTGATAAACATATTTGTAGGAATGAGTCTTTGTTCTGAAATCGGTCTCCACCCTTAAATTACAAATTGAAGCAAGAAGTATGGTTCAAGTAGAATATATATGTTTAACAAAATATTTGACAATTGAACCAGCATATACAATATACAACAACACAAAGTTCTATAACTTACTCAACATGCATTAAATGCATACAAAAGTAACTAATAACAGCAATATGAATGAAGGGAGGTGTATACATATGAAAAATATATATAATAATGGTAATATCTGAATAACTGTACATTTTGTGCAATTAAGAATGAAAATAACTTCATGAATGTGTTAGAAAATAGCCAGTTTGGATTAGAGAAAAAAATTATCCAGAATTTATTTAGTGAATTATCTAGCAATATTTGGCAAAATAATAGCAATATTCAGTAAACCAAATGTATTCGTCAAAAGAACTGAATGCTGAATAGTGGTCAAATATTCATTACATCCCCAGTTAGCACTGTTCCAAAGCTGCTTCCTGTCACTATTTAAGACATCAATTGACAGGAATTACAGTAGAAACCCTTTTCAGTGTTCTGCAGTGTATCTTTCCATATCTGGCAGCTATTGTCCCTAATAGCATCTAGAAAATTGAACATTTGTAATCCTACTTGAGTTGTGAACGTGAACTATGCTACACTTCTGTACAAACTGCTGACACAACTGAACTGCTAGTTATTACTGACAAATGTAATTATTCTAGAAATAAAAATCTTGGACACTTTTCCGTTAGATGAACACCATTTGCATTTTGCGCCAAATATGTAAACTGTTTATTTTTCATTCAGAAGTATGCTGTTCTAATTATAAATCTTCATTTATAAATTATTTTTTCTTTCAAAATTGTCTTTTTTGATGAATAGATGATTTTTTAAAAAGTATTTTTAAATGCCTTATACAATTTTGCTCATTATTAAATTATGAATGCTCTAATGAATAGTATTCAGATTCTGATATTTGCTCATAAAAGTGCTTGATAAAATAATGTATTCTTGATTCTGTACCACGAAAATGCCACTGTCACAAAATAGCAAAGATACAACATACTTAAACAAGGTTTTCACATTTCTTCAATAACTGCTTTTTTATTTGCATACTTCTAGTATACATCTATTGATTTCTGTGAATCATACTCAAGTGAGTTCAAATAATCCCCCTAGAATAAAAAAATAATAATACAGTAGAAGATCTTTATAACGCAATTCTCCATATAACGCACAACTTCTCAGATGTAAACAATGATTTTTGCAGTTAAAAATCACGTGCATTTTCACATTGCAAAATATTGCTACTCTCTAGAGAACTAAATTTGATACATTACTTCACCTTTATCTTCTAATTTAAGACCTTTTTACTGAAAAAAATGCTATTATTACAATAAACATTTTTGAAAATGTCTAATATAAGGGATGGTTGTGTCAGTTATATTTGGATCATGTTTATAAAGTAAATTTAACAATGCCTGACCTATATTATGCAAAAATTTATAATTTGGATTACTCTTGGTAACAAGGAATGCAGTATAAAGATATTCTAATGTATTTTGATATGTTTCAGACATATTTGGCCATATTTACAAGGTGAATTTAATGATGTGATCCATATAAAGCACAACCTTGCATTTTTAGGTTTGCGTTATAAAGATCTTCTACTGTAATAAATAAATAAATAAAGCTGTTTTCAGCAATTACTAAATGAAATCATCAACTTTGTGTCTGCTGAGTAATGAAATATCAATTACTTTTGTTGTTGTGATTTTCTTCTATATTTTGTATTCAATAAAATGATTGAATGAAGTTAAAATTATTATACTTTTAATTAAACTATACATGTTTTACTAGGAT
Organism: Maratus speciosus; assembly: GCA_963932465.1. Classification (NCBI taxonomy): domain Eukaryota; kingdom Metazoa; phylum Arthropoda; class Arachnida; order Araneae; family Salticidae; genus Maratus; species Maratus speciosus. The sequence continues at coordinate 86,495,780 of OZ010786.1, read as the reverse complement.
TACCATTCCTATTTTCTATCTAAGTTAGCTCTCATGGCAAAATTTGCACTTGGCACAAAGTGATGTTCATCTAATAGAAAAGTACAAATTTTTGTTATTAAAAAATTCCATGTTTTTCTGCACATTTCAGTGAAAACCACATTGTGCTACTGTCAGTACTTTTTGAGTTATTGGAGCTTTATTTATTTTTTTACATCTAGAACCAGGGCTCGCAAAAACCAGAGTTTTTTTTTTTTTTTTTTTTGAAAAAACCCAACCCACATGGGGTTTTTCATGAAAAACCCAATTTTCCCCAGGGAAAATCGGATTTTTTCAGAAGTACAATGTATGCGATATTACATTATTGTATTACTATATTATTTATCTATTATAGATACTGTACATAAAAAAAGGCATTGTTCCCTTATATACAATATAATTGTAAAGCTGAATCTAAAGTTTTGTGAAATTCTGTGCATTAGATCTTGAGATAGAGCACCCACAAAAGTTTTGTCACATACAGACAGATGTTTTCTAAAAACCATCAAATCGTCTTCAGGACCTTTTTAAAACATGTAAATCCGTCGTAAACTGGAAGTCGAAATTTTTTACAAATTAAATACCTTCTTCTTGTAAAGATAGAAGAAAGTAAAAAATACATATCTTTTATTTTCATGAATATAGCTCATTTGAATTTTTTATATAAAGACATTTTTATGATATGCCTTTATCTATTATTATGTACTATGTATGTTGCCTACTATGTTCTATGTTAGTAAAGTATTTCAATGTGCTAAAATACATTTTTATTTTACCTCCGGTGTTTATGTAATGGCTTTTATATATATATATATATATTTTTTTTTTTTTCTTTTCAAAATTAACTGAAATCACTTAAATTCGTTAAATGTATATGTTGTTTAAAATTTTAAATATTTCTGAAAATTGAAAAAACTCACATTATGGGTTTTTCAAGTGGGCCCATTCTGAAAAAACCCACCGGGTTTTTATATAATAATTTTAAACAACATATACATTTAATGAATTTAAGTGATTTCAGTTAATTTGGTTTGGTTTTCAGTTAATTTGGTAAAAACAGTTTTTCGAACTGAGCCCAGCTTTGCGAACCCTGTCTAGAACGCCTGATATATCATACAAGAAAAATATAAGTATCTCATTAATAAAAATTAACCTAAATTTAATATTATAATGCTAATGCTAAATTTTAAAAACTGTTACAATCTTGAAAATATTTTGTTCATTTTAAAATTCTAAAATCATTAAGGCAAATTTTTATTTTTTAGTTATGATGGTATAATAAACTTTGTTTAAAGAGAAAACCTTGATGGAAAAAGGAAAACAAAATTTCAGAATTTAATTATTTTCTCCTGAATTCAATTTATTGTTTTTATGGTACATGCATTTGATAAGTCTATTATGACATCAGTAATTTATTACATCAAAGATTTTAAATAATTAACTCCAGTGTGGGAAAGTCATTGTCTTGAGGAAAATGAATTTAGAAACCAATGATTGGTCAATAAGATAAATACATAAGGTCCAATTGAAAATGCTAGAAATTGCTAAATAGAAGAAATATGTGAAGATAATGATACAAGACATAAGGTAATTTAAAGAAAGAAAATGATCATGAATAATCCAAACACTTGAAAATAAAAGTTATTATTGTTTTCTTTTACACAATTACTCTTTATAAGTGGTTGGATTAAATTATTGGTCTTGATTGACCATTATTTAAGGACCCTGCCTCTTTTAAAATCAGCAAAACATACCTTGCCAATTTCTAAAAATAATTAAATTCACCTGTAATTGTAAATTGTTTTTACAAGATATTTTTAATATCTTGTAAAAAAAATTTGCAAATCACAGCATTTCTAAATCTTTGTGCGTAAGAGCTTGCTAAAATTATAGAGCTCTTAAATTTCTTTAAACACAGCAAATTATTCAGCCGTGTTCCAATTTAATTGCATTTATTTTTAATTTACCTTTATTTATTATACCTAAAAATTAACTATATGATATTTCCACTTTTATTATTGTTATTACTGAACACAATAATACATTTGCTCTTGCAGTAATGCTCTTTTCAACTAAACTAGTGCCATACTTCAGTAGTGCCCTTTTTTAGTTACTAACACCTTGCCTATTTCCTCTTTAGAGGGAGCACTAATGTTAATGATAATGTTAGAAATGTTTGAATTAATTGGATATTTTTAAATTGTATAAAAAAGGTCTAATGTAATGAATATAAAACAGTATAATATAAAAGGGAACATTTTAATGTTGACTCCTCATCATAAAGGGCTTCCTTAGGAAGGTTTTGAATTAATTGTCTGTACATTGTCTTTTCTTCTAGTTACTGCTTCATATTTTTTTTTTTTTTTTTTTTTTTTTTTTTTTTTATGTTGTGTATTCAGATACTTATAATTTTCATTCTTGAAGTATAACTTAACTCAAATTTGGTCATTAAACAGCAGAAGATTTCTGCTGCTTCACGTTTATTATTATTTTTTTCTTTTCACACAAAATATTCAACAATACAAATCTTTAAACTGGAAATTTTTATTTCTTATGATTTAAGTTAAGCTCGTTTGTTTGATTTTTATTTCCGTTATTTTCTTTCTTTTAATTCTAGAGATGAATTTATTGAATCCAGTGAGAAAAGTTTATTAAGGTTAGTTTGTTATTCTTTGAACATGTCTGTTGTAATTCTTTATTTCTTTAACAAATCATTTATTTATTTTTTAAATTTTGCTCTGCATTTTATTTGAATAGAGTTAAATAGATTTTGAATGTCATCTAAATTTAGTTCATTAATAATATTGCAGAGTTTATTATAGCTTTTTGACTAATTTTGTTTTGCATTTAAATTAGAAATCTGCAATTTAATTAGTATCATATGAAAGATAGAATTTAAACTTGCAAAACTTTAAAAATTTGGCCAGTTATACAAGCTTAAGAAAACTGAAAAGAAAAGGCAAGCACTGTCCAATATTACTTTCATTAAAATAACTAGTATAATTTTGCTGTCTTGTTTTGGCATAAAATTAACTCTTTTAATTAGAGTTAATATTTATGCAAATTGCAAATGTTCAGTCTTTTACTGTATTATAATTTTGCTTCCCTTATTTTAGGTCTTTTTTTGTTTCTTACATTTTACAACATAATATGCAAACTTTAAAGCATATTCTTGCCAGCATCTGTCATTAATCCTTTGCTGTATCTATCTTTGTTATTGAAAAAATAAGCATCAAAATTCAATAAAGAATTTTTTGGTGGTTTTCTAAATCAAATATATGAATAAATTTTTAAATTATGCATTTTTTACATTATACCATTACATTAGCCAGGCAATCCAACCTGGGCTACCCGAATTAAAGCTGCCTGATATACTGCTCCCATGTACAGAACATAGATAGGTATTTTTCTATTATACCAACACCATGCCAAAATCAACCCTTTACAATGAAAAGATTTTTATTGAAAACCGTGCGAAACATTATAACTCACTAGTTATTGAATGTGAATTATTATTTTAAAATTATTAATTAATCATAACCATGAAAAACTACTTCATTTGCTATTTTTTTTTTATAAAAAATATTTTTTATTAAGTTATAACTTACATTTTTCACTGACGCTAAGATGGATTTTCCATTTGTCAGTTACCTGATGATGAGGAAGCTGCGGTAAAATTGTTTCTGGGCTATGGAATTGTACATAAAAAAATTTTTTGCAAGATACTGGCTACAAGTATTTTATAGTAAATCACATCTGTAATTTTGCTTACCCTAATGCTGGTTATAATACCTACTAGTGTTTTGAGACTTTATGGGACATCGCAAAATGATGTGTACGACACTGTTCGTCATTATTGACAAACCTATCCTATCCTTCTCATCAAGCTGGACGGTCATTCTGCCAAGCCAAGCTATAAAAAAAATGCTAACCCTGCCAATTAAACAAACGCCAGAACTTTTGTAACTGCTTATTATACTCAAGACAACTTCTCCATAAGAACAAACAATCTTCTTGAAACACCATCAAAAATTTGTAAATGCGCTAGGCCTTTCGAAAGATCTGAGTCTTTCTTCGTCAGGCGCAAAAAAGACGTCCTTCTACTATGAAAGCAGAGGCAAGACTGAAATGAGAGACAAGGGAAAGGAAACAAGCTGAAGAAACAGCCAATAGGAAGTTAGAAATCAACACCCAATAGGAAAGTAAAAGACAACAGCCTATCACAGAAGAGAATAATCAAAACAAAAGAACACAAAGTAGGAGGGGCAAAAAATGGGAGGGGGAAAAATATATATAATCCAATATGGGAACACATGAAATTAAAAAATGAATAAATAAATGAATAATATATATTTAAAAAAAAACCAGACTAATAATAATACAAAAATAAATTAAATGGTAGTACTGAAAAGGTTTTTCCAAGCTGCAGAGAGCATTGTGGAATCAGATTTATCATTAACAATAACATCACGATTAAGATAAATAGCTAAATTTTCAAGAAAGTCCAATTCAGAGATACTATTGGCATTAGAGATAATTTTAGCATTTTGAAAATTAAAACTATGGCCGGAATCCCAAGAGTGCTTGGCAATAGAAGATTTAGAAAATTCTTGATTGATTACATAACGCGAGTGTTCTTTTAAGCGGATTTCGAGATTCCTTTTAGTTTGACCAATATAAGATAAATCACAACCATTACAAGGAACTTTATAAATTCCCCATTTACGAAGATCAGGAACAGGAGATTTAGTGGAGGGGAATTTGAATTTATTGACAGGTTTAAAGATAATGTTAAAATTGAAATGCCGTAAAACTTTAGCTAACTTGAAACATAAAGGAGGATAAAAGGGGAGGACAACCAAATTATCAGGTTTGCTTTTGACAGATTTGGAAAGAGTAGAACTATTAGATGGTCTATTGAATTTCTTCACAGCATTATTGATAACAGAAGGATTAAAACCTCTTTTGACAGCAACGGTTTTTAAGTAATTAAGCTCTTCCTTAAGGGATACAGAATCGGAACAAATTTTGAGAGCACGATTTACATACGTGTAAAAAACACCGATTTTTTGGTTGACAGGATGATTTGAGAGAGCATGGGGTGGGTTAGAAACAGAAAAAGGTTTTCTATAAACACAAGCTTTGAAAGAAGAATCGCATTTGGTAACTAAAACATCAAGGAAAGGAAGTTTATTACAATTTTCTAATTCAAAAGTAAACTGAATATGTGGGTCGATAGAATTGACAGTATGAAGAATGGTAGATATATCAAAAGGATTATCAACTAAAACAAAAGTATCGTCGACATAACGCATCCAACATTTAAAATTAACCAGATTTAATAATTTTTCCTCAAAATAATGCATATAAATATCACAAAGAATTGGAGATAAAGGATTACCCATACTTAAGCCATCTGATTGTTTGAAAAATTTATTATCAAATTCAAAAGTAGTTTGAGTGATGCAAATTTTGGTTAAATTAACAAAATCTTGGACTTCAATATCAGAGAAATGAAATTCACGTAACCTTTTTTCCAAGCAAGAAAGAGCATCATCAATTGAAACATTCGTAAATAAAGATTTGACATCAAGAGAAAGCATAGAACAATTGGATGGGTTAATATTTTTTAATTTACTAACAAAATCATAAGAATTTTTTATCGTATGAGTATTAGAAATGCATAACGGAGAAAAAATGGATGTTAAAAATTTGGCAAGAGGATAAGTAACAGTACCAATATTAGAGACGATAGGTCTTAAGGGGACATTGGTTTTATGAACTTTAGGCAAAGCATAAAAACGAGCACAAATGGCTGAAGAAGGAATAACACTATATTTAGTATTGTCATTTAAAATAACAGAATTCTTAACAGCTTTTTTGAGAGTGGAAAGATGCGAATTAGTAGGATCTTTTTTAACTTCAACATAAGGACCTTCAGATAAGAGAGCATAGACTTTATCAGAATAATCTTTTTTATCCATGAGAACAATTTGACCCCCTTTATCAGCTTTAGTAATAATAAGATTATCATTGGATTTGAGCTCATTCAGAGCGATATTTTGAGAACGAGAAAGATTAGGTTTAAATTTTGAATTATTAGAAGAAATAGTATCAGCAAGGATGTGACGAAGAGTTTCTTTTTGAAAAGGGGGTGACTTTACTATGTTTAAAGGAAGACTCAATAGGAGCAATCAATTTAGTGAGAGAAGGTTTGCAAGACTGAGAAAAATTTAAACCAAGATCTAAAATGCTTTTTTGCTCAGGAGTGAACATGTGAGAGGAGAGATTAACGATGCAGTTCTCATTTGATAGGTTCTTATATGAAAATTGAGACTTATTTTGCTTATTGCACAACGAAGAAAACTTTTTATCAAGCTTATTTTGATGAGCAGTTTTGAAAGTAAGTAGAGAAGACCAACCTTTATTTTCAATATCACAGAAATTGTCAAGATTTTTACTGAGGAACAAATGAAGGTCATAAAGCTCTTCTTCAATTTTGGAGAGAGTATGCCGAACATCTTGAATACAGGCTCTTAAAATAATAAAATATGAACGAACCATAGCTTTTGAAACTCTAACAGAGCTACTAACAGAACATTTAAGTTGAATAAAATTGGGAATAACATTATTTTTCTTGCAATTTGGAAAAAAGGTTACGTGAATTTCATTTCTCTGATATTGAAGTCCAAGATTTTGTTAATTTAACCAAAATTTGCATCACTCAAACTACTTTTGAATTTGATAATAATTTTTTCAAACAATCAGATGGCTTAAGTATGGGTAATCCTTTATCTCCAATTCTTTGTGATATTTATATGCATTATTTTGAGGAAAAATTATTAAATCTGGTTAATTTTAAATGTTGGATGCGTTATGTCGACGATACTTTTGTTTTAGTTGATAATCCTTTTGACATATCTACCATTCTTCATACTGTCAATTCTATCGACCCACATATTCAGTTTACTTTTGAATTAGAAAATTGTAATAAACTTCCTTTCCTTGATGTTTTAGTTACCAAATGCGATTCTTCTTTCAAAACTTGTGTTTATAGAAAACCTTTTTCTGTTTCTAACCCACCCCATGCTCTCTCAAATCATCCTGTCAACCAAAAAATCGGTGTTTTTTACACGTATGTAAATCGTGCTCTCAAAATTTGTTCTGATTCTGTATCCCTTAAGGAAGAGCTTAATTACTTAAAAACCGTTGCTGTCAAAAGAGGTTTTAATCCTTCTGTTATCAATAATGCTGTGAAGAAATTCAATAGACCATCTAATAGTTCTACTCTTTCCAAATCTGTCAAAAGCAAACCTGATAATTTGGTTGTCCTCCCCTTTTATCCTCCTTTATGTTTCAAGTTAGCTAAAGTTTTACGGCATTTCAATTTTAACATTATCTTTAAACCTGTCAATAAATTCAAATTCCCCTCCACTAAATCTCCTGTTCTTGATCTTCGTAAATGGGGAATTTATAAAGTTCCTTGTAATGGTTGTGATTTATCTTATATTGGTCAAACTAAAAGGAATCTCGAAATCCGCTTAAAAGAACACTCGCGTTATGTAATCAATCAAGAATTTTCTAAATCTTCTATTGCCAAGTACTCTTTGGATTCCGGCCATAGTTTTAATTTTCAAAATGCTAAAATTATCTCTAATGCCAATAGTATCTCTGAATTGGACTTGAAAATTTAGCTATTTATCTTAATCGTGATGTTATTGTTAATGATAAATCTGATTCCACAATGCTCTCTGCAGCTTGGAAAAACCTTTTCAGTACTACCATTTAATTTATTTTTGTATTATTATTAGTCTGGTTTTTTTTTTAAATATATATTATTCATTTATTTATTCATTTTTTAATTTCATGTGTTCCCATATTGGATTATATGTATTTTTCCCCCTCCCATTGTTTGCCCCTCCTACTTTGTGTTCTTTTGTTTTGATTATTCTCTTCTGTGATAGGCTGTTGTCTTTTACTTTCCTATTGGGTGTTGATTTCTAACTTCCTATTGGCTGTTTCTTCAGCTTGTTTCCTTTCCCTTGTCTCTCATTTCAGTCTTGCCTCTGCTTTCATAGTAGAAGGACGTCTTTTTTGCGCCTGACGAAGAAAGACTCAGATCTTTCGAAAGGCCTAGCGCATTTACAAATTTTTGATGGTGTTTCAAGAAGATTGTTTGTTCTTAGTCATTCACACCAGTTTTAACTTATTTTCTCAACTTCTCCATGTTAAATCGGCCAAACATGGCATTTTAAAATTTCAGATATTTAAGAAAATAAGCATCACAGAGAAATAAAACGAAGACCAGCACAATCTAAAGAAGAAAAGCTTCAATTTGAAACCAAACTCATCTTTACAAAATAATTATAAACAGAGATACAAGATTTTTCAAAAAACCTCGAGATACTGAAAATGATCACAAAAATCTTCGTCAAACATATATCAATTCAATTAAGCTAGAGACTTAAATAATAGACAGAAAAAAGTATGGAATGCATTTTCGGACTGGTAATTACTCAATCTACATGCTTTTATAAAATTTAGTTTTAAAAAAATGAAATTTCTATCCTTAATAAGCAAAAAACTGTTATTTAATTCTAAAATTATCAAATTATGCCAAACAGCGATAAACCCGCCAACGAGCGCATACTATCCAAATTATAAAAGCACAAATCCACTTCAATCTGGTATTTTCCATCAAGATTATTTTTTCGAATAAAACTGCATGAAAGTTACATTTTTAGAAAGATTTTTAAAATAAAAATAATTTTTTAGAGAAATGGTTTAAGAAGTATGCATTGAAAGTTATCGGCATTTAAGGTTTCGTTCCTAATGTAAACAAAATTTTTGAAAATGAATTGAGCTGAATGTGAAAAGTTTTTCAGGTAAAAAAACAAACAAACAAACAAAAAAAAAAAACGTGGTAAACGATAGGCACTTTGTTCGTGCACAGAGACTCAACTTACAATTAGAAAACATTTTTTTTGTCATTTTTGTGTGAGTTAATGAAATAAGGTTTTACCTTGGAATGTTTCTAACAGTTTCCAACATAGTTCAACAGTGTTTATGACTTCGGTTTGTCTGGCCGTTAGTCCGTTTTCCGCACTCTTACTCTCGTAAATATACTCGGAAAGCCCTGAAATTTTTACACGTTACTGAAGAAAAGATGTTTGTAGCAATTACAATTTATTTACAGTGATAGACAAAAGTATTCCGTTATATTACGACCAATGGGAAAAAATCGTTTCAAGAGCATTTTAATGATGTTACACACTTTCACACATAATGAAATTAATATACATTTATGAAGTGCACTAAAATAAGTATTCTGTAGAATATGTGATGCAAAGAATATTTATTATTCATTTACAGGGCTACATACAGGTAATAGCTGTAAAAGAATTCCATTAAATAATGGTATAGGTCGAAAAATTGTTCCTGACGTATTTTAATTATGTTAAACTATTTCATATATCGTTTCGTAACACTGATATACATTGCTGAGGTTTACTACAACTTACTTCCCGTATAATATGAAATGCATATCATTAACAAGGACAAATAAAAGGTTTCAGATACTATACTCTATCAGAAGTAATGTACATTGCTGGATGAGCATTTTTAGTTATGATAGGCTTTTTTAACTTTAACTAAATTTTTGCATACTTTGTGATGTTTATAAATGCTATAGATCATATACAGGGCTACAAAAAAAGAATTCGTAAGCGCTACTGATTATGAGCATAAATTGCTTAAAGGTGGTTCTTAAATGAGTTGTGTATTTTTACGCTGAATTAAATTTTGCATACAAAAAGATGTTTGTAGAATACAGATAAAATGATTTACAGGGTAAGACAAGGAATTAGATATATGGTCGTCAACGGATGATAATTTCTGGAAGTGTGATTTCACTAATTTGATCACCAAAAATTATTGTTGGTAGTAATCATACCTACCATTCTCAATAGCCAGTGGCGTTCAAAAAAAATAATTTGATATGCTTTGACGTGCATAACATCAGATTGATGAACTTTAGCTAAGATATTAGATTTTCTAATCTTGCTTAGTCGAGTCTATTACAAAGGTTTGGGTGAAAAAAAAAATGATATTTCAACTATATAAATGAATGTAACTGTGAATATTGTTAAAGGCTTTCATAGAAACACTCCATTGTACCAAATTGTATTAGCTAAATAGGCTTGGCTATGGACCCAAATACGGAAGATTATTAATTAGGTTTACAAATATCTGTATTATCGAACGTATTTCAACAGATAAGCAAACGGAGACAAAGATGCCTCGGACGCACTGGGGTATCCTTTTAGTGCCAAAATAGCAATTTTATTCAATAGCAACCCAGAAATTTTGACTAAATTATCCTTCATATGACAATCCTGTAGAAGAGATTGCGTGTGTTTTCAGGGTTCGCACAGACTCCTTGGACTCTCCTTAGAAATGAAAACATTCCCAAGTAGTACTTAGAACTACTTAGATAAGCAAACCACTCCTTAGAAACCCCTTAAATTGTATTGCGGCTTCGGACGCAAGCGATATTGCTGCCGAGGGGGGAAAATCATGATTGTAAAACGCACGGTAAATCCTTTATGTACGTCATTTATCTGAAGCACAGCATTGATTGATTAGGATAATCTTATAGCAGGGCTCCCACTAGGTCTGTTTTTCAACTGTGTTAACCGATCTTGATTTTAAGTTTTATTGATGTTTGGCATTTAGCCAAGAATCTCGAAAAAATTCTTCAAAAGATCACGAATTTCTTAAAAGACAGCAAAACAATGCGAATTTACTCAAAGGATCACGAAAAACGCAAATTTCATTAAAAGATCGAGGAAAAAGGCGAATTTCCTCAAAAGATCGCAAAAACATGAATTTCTTCAAAAGATAGCAAAAAAATGTGAATTTCCTAGAAAGATCGCGAAAAGCACCCAACTTTCTTAAAAAAATCACGAAAAACACGCAACTTTCTTAAAAAATCATGAGAAACACGCGATTTTCTTTAAAAAAATCGTGAAAAACACGTGAATTTTGTAAAAAGATTGCGAAAAACATGCGGTTTCCATCAAAAGATTGCGAAAAAAAAGTCAATTTCGTCAAACAATTGAAATAAAATGCCATTCCAAGTTCTTCCATTAAAAGATCGCGAAAAAATGCGAATTTCCCCCCAGAAGATCGCGAAAAAATGCGAATTTCCCCCCAGAAGATCGCAAAAGACACGCGAACTTCCTCAAAAGATTGCAAAATGATAGAGATACAAAACACTGGTTTTCTCATCGCCTCCTATTTCCTATTTATCATAATTTCATACCACAATCATCATTTTTTATTTTCAAATTCATATTATATTTTTTATTTATTACTTCATTATAATATCTCATAATATCAGTAATAAATGTTTCCAAAACTTAACTTACCTTTTTACTTCATTTCCGGACTTTATCTATCAGTTTTACATAATGTATTAGTCCTGTAACCTCAATAGCTATCTCTATCTTTTTCCTTTCACGGACTCCATTTTCTTTGCAACCTATATCGGCAAAACCACGTTCCAAAGTGATTACGTTTTTCCGTAACGATATTTTTCCTGCCAGATGGTGACTGACAATATCGTATCTATTATCGAATCTATCATCGAATCTAGCTTTTGCATCGATTCGATGCCATTCCGTGATTGGCCCGTTTCGTGGTCTCTGCTCCGAAACGTCGATTTCAATCCTAGCCATTTCATATAAATAAAGGTTCCGGACATCATTAGTTTGCATTTTTATCTTCCTTGAAATGGAAGTAACTTCTCGATACTGAGTGTTGTCTGGTACAACATTCTGGAAGTATTAATTAACGTACTTTTTATTTTGTTTTAACTATGAGTTTATTTTTAAATAGTTTTAAATCTTAAAGTAATGTTTGTAAAATGTATCTTCAAGCCATCTGCAAAACGCCATTGTTATGGTGTGTTTTTATATGTACAAGAACAACTGCTATGATAAATCTTCATATTGATTACTTGCTGTATCATCACCTTATGTCGTCAAAGTAAAATAAACTCTTTTCGTTAATTCTACTATTATGCATTTTGTTTTATTATCCTAGTTAAGAGATCTTTTTCATATATGCTCATTTAAATATTTCACTTCCAATACGTCCTATTTACCAGCATATACCTCCACTGGGTTTTTCTGCATGTTTAAATTAACTCTGTTACGTATATAAACCACTAAAGGTTATATTACGTCTAAGACAAAACACACGCGAATTTCCTCGAAAAATCATGAAAAACACGCAAATTTCCTCGAAAGATCGCTAAAAACACGCGAATTTCCTTGAAAGATAGCTAAAAACACGCGAATTTCCTCAAAGGATCGTGAAAAACACGCAAATTTCGTCAAAGGATCGCGGTAAAATATGCAGTTTCCATCCAAAAGATCGCGAAAAAAATTCGTCAATTTCGCAGTGATGGAACAGCTGTGCCAATTGCGCCAAATCGATAATGCTGTGCATTTTTGCGCCAAATCGATCTTGAGCCAAATCGATCTATATCGAAAATAATTCTTGAGCCAAATCGATCATTTTCCACTCGAATTTCGCCAAAATATTACGATAAACATGCGAATTTGGTGAAAAGAAAACGAAAAACACGCGATGTTTCTCAAATGATCACAGAAAAAAAAAACGTGAATTTTAACAAAGAATGGTTAATTTCGTCAAAAAACGAACAGAATGAGGTCAAAAGATCACGAAAACACACAAATTTTGTCGAAAGATCGCGAAAGCACGCGAATTTTGCAAAAGTTTGCGCAAAACACGCAAATTCTGTCAAAAGATCGCGAAAAACACGTGAATTCCGTCAAAAGATCGTGAAAAAAACGCGAAATTTGTCAAAGGATCGCGATAAAAACGGGAATTTTGTCAAAGAATCACTAATTTCGTCCAAAAACGAACAAAACACGGTCAAAAGATCGTGAAAAAACGCTAATTTATTTAAAAGATAGTGAAAAAACTGCAAATTTCATCAAAAGGTCGCAAATTTTGACAAAAGATCGCGAAAGACACGAGATTTTCGTCAAAAGATCACGAAAAACACGCGAATTTCGTCAAAGGATCGCGAAAAAATCTTGATTTGTCAGAGGAGCGCTAACGCTGTCAAAACACGGTCGAAAGATCGTGAAAAAATGCTGCTTTTGTTAAAATATCGCGAAAAAACCGGAAATTTCATCAAAAGTTTGCTAAAAACACGCGAATTTTGTCAAAGGATCGCGAAAAAAAACGTGAATTTTGTCAAAAGATCGCTAATTTCGTCAAAAAACGAACAAAACGTGGTCAAAAGATCGTGAAAAACGTTACTTTCGTTAAAATATCACGAAAAAAAGCCGCAAATTTCATCAAAAGATCGCGAATAAAATGCAAATTTCGTCAAAAGATAGCGAATAAAACGCAAATTTCATCAAAAGTTTGCAAAAAACACAAGAATTTTGTCGAAATATCGCCAAAAATACGAGAGTTTTGTCAAAGGATCTCGGGGGGAAAAAAAAAAGGATTGCTAATTTCATCAAAAAACGAACAAAACAGGCTGAAAAAATTAGGAACAAACACAAATTTCGTTAAGAGATCGCGGAAAAAACACAAATTTCATCAAAAGGTCACAAAAAACCGCAAATTTTGACAAAAGATATCGAAAAACACGCTAATTTCGTCAAAAGTTAGCGAAAAACCCCTGATTTCAACTAAGGGTCTGAATAACACGTGAAAAATACGCGAATTTTGTCAAAGGACTGCGAAAAAACGTGAATTTTGTGAGAGAGTCGCGGAAAAAACGTGAATTCCGTCAAAGAATCGCAGAAAAACGCAAATTTCGTCAAAGAATACCAAAATGACAGTTTGCTGCTCCAAAATAGTTATTTTCTGCTCCAAAATGAGCATTTTTGCTGCTCCAAAATAGTTATTTTCTGCTCCAAAGTGGCTTTTTGCTGCTCCAAAATAGTTATTTTCTGCTCCAAAATGAGTGTTTTTGGTGCTCCAAAATGGCTTTTTGCTGCTCCAAAATGAGGTCCATGCTGTTCCATCACTGATTTCATCAAACGGTCGAAATAAAATGCGAATTCCATTAAAATATCGTGAATTTCGGCCCAGAAAATCGCAAAAAAACACACGAATTTCCTCAAAAGATAGCGAAAAACACGCGAATTTCGTCAAAGAATACCAAAATGACAGTTTGCTGCTCCAAAATAGTTATTTTCTGCTCCAAAATGAGCATTTTTGCTGCTCCAAAATAGTTATTTTCTGCTCCAAAGTGGCTTTTTGCTGCTCCAAAATAGTTATTTTCTGCTCCAAAATGAGTGTTTTTGGCGCTCCAAAATGGCTTTTTGCTGCTCCAAAATGAGGTCCATGCTGTTCCATCACTGATTTCATCAAACGGTCGAAATAAAATGTGAATTCCATTAAAATATCGTGAATTTCGGCCCAGAAAATCACAAAAAACACACGAATTTCCTCAAAAGATAGCTAAAAACACGCGAATTTCGTCAAAGGATCGCAAAAAACACACGGTTTCCATCAAAAGATTGCAAGAAAAACTTCATTTTCGTCAAACCATCGAAATAAAATGCGAATTCCTGATGGCAGAATAAATTTTGTTCTCCTTGCTTCGTCTCTTATCGCTTATCTTTTTTTTATCTTAAAGTACCGGTCTTTTGTTTACTTTTTATATATTTTTTCTTTATTACAGTTTCATTAATAGTTAACATTTATTCATCTTTATTTACTTAAATATATTACTTACTTATCTTTTCTGTAATGGTCCTTAATTGGAAATCCTTTTGATTTGTTTTCTATGCGATGTTTACTTCGTGAACATCGTTAAATTTTTGCCGTTCTCCATACTGTGAATTAGCCACGTCGTGCATAGAACATTTCATGATCGATAAGACGTATCGATATCACTTTCACTTTGTCGCCAGATGGCAGCACAGAATCTTTTAGAATCGAATAAATCGATTCATCGTTTCTGGTTTTTGCATATCCATAATGATATCGGCTGCTCATTGGTTGCTGTGGTTCTTCTTGAAATCACGTGCTATTTCTTTGATCGTATATAGCCTTGGCGTGTTGTGATATCGTGGCCTTTCGTTTTGCTACTCCCATGAGAGGAAGTCTTTTCAAGAATCTTGAATGTTCGTTTGACGGCGTTCATGGAGTTTATCAGTTTGAAAGTATTGAATGAGTTTTATTTTTAATGTGGTTTTAATCAAGCTTTAATCAACTGTGATATTTTTATTAGTGTTAATTAATGTGCAATTAACAGGGTTCGCACAGACTCCTTAGACTCCTTGGAAACTCCTTAGAAATGGAAACATTCCCAAGTAGTACTTAGAACTACTTGGATAAGCAAACCACTACTTAGAAACTCCTTATATTCTATTGCGGCTTCGGACGCAAGTGATATTGCTGCCGAGGGGGAAAAAATCGTGATTGAAAAACGCACGGTAAATCCTTTATGAACGTCATTCATCTGAAGCACAACATTGATTGGGTAGGGTAATCTTAATAGCAGGTCTCTGAAGAATTTCAAGTTATTCCACAATTAAATCACAGTTCACGAAATTGTTATAGGGAGAGCATTATTATAAGAAGTCAAGATTCCATTTAAATCATATTAAAGTCATCATATTTCACAAATAAAAGTTTTTACTTTTGTGTTTATCATTTGTAAATAATCATCATCACTAGAACTTTTTGTAGATTATTATTTACAGTTCGAATATATACATAATGTATATTATTTACATATTTACAGATGAAACATATTTAGTTGCTTTGCTCCTTCTAGAAGTCATGATTCTAAATACAATTAAATTTCCAGCAACTATTTTCTTCTATTAAGAAGCCATAAAGAACAATAGCATGATTTTATGCTCGAGATAAATTTTCTTTTTAAAATTAAAACAACATTTCTTCTAATTTTAGAAGACCAAGAGAAAAAATGCAGTCTACTTACTGCGTTCATATTTTACATTCACAAAACCAACTAAAAAAAGGAACAAGAAAGAAAAAATGTTTTTTAATATCAATTCTCTCAAACGTCACGTGATCCTTCGCGGCGCCCGCCTGGCTAAGAGAGGCCCGCGAGAGAAGGTTGCAAAATATTCCACAAAATCCCCCCCGATGAACAAGGGTTCATCAAAATGGGGATTCAAATAATTAAAGTAGAAATAAAAATTATTCTAAAAAATTATCAGTTACACTATCTATTATATATATATAATCCAAACGGAAATTTCGTTCCGAACGCCTAGATTTCGAGTTCTTCCGCATGGATTTTTACGGAACTTATACCGTTAGATAGGTATCGTTTCAGGGAAGGTTTTAAGCTATAACACATCATTCTACCTAGATTATTTATAGAATTATTACGGAAAATTTTTTTATATTGCACTTTGTTACTTCATATTTCCTTAAATATCTGGGCTCCTATTGGTCGTAGAGCTTAGATCTCGCGCCAAAAGTAGCTCCGAAGCACCCAAGCAAACTTTTTCCCGCGATTATTTTGCCGTCTTCCGATTTCCTCTAACTCTATTAGGGGCCCGCGTAGGCCCCTTTAAAATATTTTTCGTAGTAATTTCAGCAATTATCTTACATTATTGGTTAAGACCGCCACCCTCCCGATTCATGTATCTACGGAAAGGTTGCATGAAGGAGTTTCGTTCAGGTACGCTTTCGTTAAGAATAGAGTATGCTCCCTGGTGGTGGAATGTGGAACTAACATAACGCGATATTGTTAAAATTAGGAAATCTAACAATGCGATCTGTTTTAAACTTTGAGATAGTTCATAACACATAATCTATTATCTATTCTATTATCTATTATCTATTCTATTATCTATTATCTATTATATATATAAAATCCAAACGGAAATTTCGTTCCGAACGCCTAGATTTCGAGTTCTACCGCATGGATTTTGACGGAACTTATACTGTTAGATAGGTATCGTTTCAGGGAAGGTTTTAAGCTATAACACATCGTTCTACGTAGATTAGTTATAGAATTATGACGAAACGTTCTGTTATTTTGGACGATAAGGTTACCATTTTATTTCTTCGCGAAGTTTTTTGTTGTTGAAAAAATTGAAACGGCTATTACACCTAGAAAAATAAAAGACAAAAAACTGTTACTAATTTTATTTGAAATATTTAAAAACGATAAAAAAATCCATTTTAATGAGTGATAATATTAAAAAACGAAAATATTTAATTTAAACATGAAAGAGAATGTTCGTAATACTTAAAAAATTATTCAGTTGAAATATTGTAATTCAAATAATATTTGGCGATTTATCATTTGCATCAGGTTAAGAAAAATGCATCTGAAAAATTGATAAAATGATATCAAGGAAGTTCCCCATAAGCGCATGCTCAGAAATATTTGAAAAAAAATTATAGAATATTCTTCTCATAGGTATATATACCCATAAAAAATCGTCAGAACCTCTATTTAGCATTCCTAAAAAAATAATGAAAATTTCATTTTTTGCGATTTAGCGCTGGTTGGCGACACGATAAAATTTTGAATAATACTATGATAAATATTCTTTAAGAAAAACTTTTTCAACTCTCGATACGAAGTTAGTTTAAGTAAGTTTAACTTAAATAAATACATATTTATAACTGCAGTTTTGTCATACACATTTATATATGCAATAATGAAATTTAACGATCGTATTTATGCCGTTTACAACGAAATTTAAATGGATTAAAAGTGTTTCAAATTCAAATTAAGGTCCGATTCTGAGCATTGGCAATATGACTTTGATATTGTTAGTGTCAGAGACAACAAGAGAGTTTTATTGCCATGCAAACAGCAACTTAATATCGAAATGTTTAATGATAGCATTCTTAATTAAAATACCCTCAAAACTTATCCAGCCGGTGACACCGTATAAAATTAAATAGCTCAATACAAATAACAGGCAATTTGCATATATTATATACCCTTACAGCAAAAATAGTAAACTAATCCACAGTTTAAGTTTAAATTCATTGAGCATTAGGCATTTAATTACTTATTTAACAAGGAATTTATAAATGATTTCAATCTCTTGCATTTGGCGAGAAAACGTATTGTTTCGCCAAAGAGCGTGGAGTGTTCGTCTTTTCACGCCAAATACTCGAAAAAATATTTTTTTCCAGATTTTCTACTGGGATTCTACCGCAATATTTTTACCGATCTTTTTTACATACATGAGTCATTTTATTGGCATTTCCTTTTTCAAAATATTTTGAGTATGCGTTTCAAGGAGACCTTTCTTGTGAGTAACAATTTTTATTATTATTATTATTATTATTATTATGTATCTCTAGCAGATGTAATTATAAAAACGATGATATTATATAAATAGCCGTTAATATTATAAAAGTCGAGTCAAATATTTAAATTTTAATGCAAACGTTTGCCCCCCCCCCCCCCCACACACACACATATTATAAATAATTTAATTTCAGATATTTAAAATATTTTTCGCGTACTTTACGAACGGAAACATTCTATTTTGTTTTTCCCCAAACTTATGACTTTTATAACCTCGAACTCAGATCAACGAATATTGTCCACTCTTTTTTTTTTTTTTTTTTTTTTTTTTTTCACATATGTCTCCAATTTCCCTTTTAGAAAAGTCTACTGTTTCAAATGTTAAGTACTAAAGATTATTCTTAAGAAAATTTATGCAATTTTGCGTTATTAATACCACAAAAGAAAGTATTTTACAATAAAAATTGCTTACTGAAATAAATTTTCGATTATCTTTTTAATTCGTCATCCTTTTTTCCGTTTTTTTAAGGTATTTGATATTGGATTAATCTTCCGTATTCAGGTTACCCGCTAATTAGTGTATTTACTGAACTATTTGGATGTTTCTTTTATATTTCAAAGAGTCTCTGGACAGTGATCGCGATTGCAGAAGATTACATGAAATTTGTACTTAGCGATTAGTAAATTTATGTTTTTTCATTATGAAGCAAACGGAGAACAGAATATTTAGCATTATATATTTTTTACCTGTAGTTATTTTACTATCACTAAAAAATAAATACTTGGAAAAAATTTTGAAATTCCAATGGTGGCTGGTGGAACAGTATTTGTTGATTTATCATTTTAGCCTAGATAACACATTTTAGCCTAGAAAAAAAGCACATGAAATGCAGATAAAATTGAAAATAGAAATCATTATAAAGCAAGTTCTGACGCACAATTCTATTCGCTAAACTGAGGAAAAAATTAACGATTTTAGGTTTATTTAGGCAGCAGACTGAAGAATAATGTAATTTTGAAAATAAAAAGTGTATTTATTTCTCCGTGTTATTGTACTCTTTAGAGAAATGAAAAAAGGTCTTCGTTGCATCAAAATGATTATTTCGTTATATTATAGCGTGTTAGGTTATTAAGTTTTGTATAACTGACTTTATTTGTCATTTACAAAGAGTACTTTTGGCGAAAGATCTATAATTCAGCCGACAACAATTTGACTTTATTTAATGGAATGTAGTTTGGCGCATAATTACGTATGTTTTACGTGTGTTAACTCTGGTAAATTTGTAACCATATAGTTTGCAAACACTTCTAATGTTTGCCGTAAAACTTAGCTGTGCACCCGATTATGGAAGATCGGCAAGATTTTGATTGGATTAAAACAAGAGGTTTAGTTTTCTATCATAATCGGTTATCGACGGGGTTTTTTTTCAGGTTAACAGTTACATAATTACAAGTGGTATACAATATACATATAAAAAGGATATGGTAATGAAAATGACATTATTTCAATTTTATTCAAACACTTTATTTTTAAAAATCCACTTTTATGTGATTCACATTTCTTTTAATGAAAGTTAAAGACTTTTTGTGTGCAAACAATTTATTACATTTTTTTTACCGTATTTACTCTGCTGTAATCCGAAGATAGAAAACTGCAGTACACTTGCTAGAAGACGTATATTACAAAATATAATGCAACGTAGAGATAAATTGTAGTTAAGCTACCAGAACCACACATAGCACCAAGCTGAGAAGTTCGGAGTTCAAGAACTATCAAACGAAAGTTAATAATCCGAACATAATTAATGTTCAGTGGTCACTCTCTGCAATCATTGTAATTATCTCTCATTTTAATAGTGTGGTGACTAGAGAACATTTTAACATTTCTGATTATCATAACAGCCGTATTGTCTTCCCAACCTCTACTTTAAATATATACTGTAAAAAGAGTTTCTTCTGAATAGCCCGAATTTTGCGTAACCTATAAGATAATATAATAGCTAAATAGCGTTCGCATAGTATTCAACAAATGCGGAAAGATTTTCCCGGTGAAGGTCCATATTAATTTAAAATACAAGGTCAAATTCATAATTTTGTTTGATCAAGGATCATTTGTAAAATGGACCAGCGAAGCGGGTGTAGCCTGCTAGTACATAAATACAATACAAAATCAAAATATATACTTACATACTGGACTTCAATAAAATAATTAAACAATTTAAAAGATTTGAGAACAAGTTTCCGCTACTAAAAATAGAAAGAACAATTTAAATCTATACAAATTCTAGAATATTCATCACAAAAAAAATTAAACTAAAATTTAGACATATTATCAAACAAGAAACTTTCTTTTTTTTTTTAAGTGAAAAAAAATAAAATGTTGTTTAAAGTCAATAACAGAAACAATTCAAGATTTTTTCTAAAAGTCAAATGTCAATGAGAGTTTTTGAGTCTCTAATAATATCAAAGTTTTTTTTTTTTTCAGTTCTATTAATAAAAAAGTTCAGACTTTTTTTTTAGTTTGTGAGCTCAAGATTGTACAATAGATTTATAGGTCTCTTAATAAATGAATTATTTGTTTTGAGTTCACAAGATCTTATCTTGCCGTCTCTGCCCATAAAGGTTTTAGTAACTTTTCCTAACTTCCACAAACTTCGGGGTAAGTGTTCATCATGTACAAGCACCACATCATCCACTTTAAAGTCTGAAGATTTATTCTGGTCCGTGTAGTGAACAGATTTTAAGTTGAGAAGATACTCATTTTTCAAGCGCTTCCAAAAATGATTCAGAAGAGTCTCGCGCAAACGAAAGCGTTTCACTAAAGATTCTTTCGTTGTTGGTAAAATTAAATCGTTCACTTTTATGGTAGGTAGACACAAGATATGCTTTAGAGTTGCTATAACTGGTTGACCAGGGCGAACACTAAAGTTCTTGGAGATTGCACGTTTGTTTAGGATTGATTTTATACACTGTCTGGATCTTAAAATCCAAAACTTTTCACTAGTTTGTACTAATGTACTGGACATTCCTGAATGAAAAACTTTTTTATGTGCATCTTTCACGATTAATTCAGTCAAATTATGTTTTGCAGGAATCACAAAGGGATGTTTTTCATAAAATGAGGAATCAGACTTTTGTAACAGTCCTCGTACCAACAGCAAATCATCATCTGACAACATAGGATTTAACTGTAGAAGATTCGATTCACTAGGGATACTTTTGTTACATTTCAAGTATTTTGTAACTCCAGGGAAACTTTTTTCCTGCACCAGCTTTAACCAAAAATTTTCAGCATGTAACATTTTCTCAGCTGATAATTCTGAAAAATCTCTTTTTTCTACCTTTAATTTTATATTAGAAATAAATCTAAATAGCCAAGCAGTTACTCGATACAATTTCTTTAGGGAGCTATATTTTTCAAGATTAAAAATAGGAATTTCATCAGCTTTATTTGTTTGAACAACACAAGAAATGGTTGCTGATTTTCGAGACTTCTCTTTAGAAACATCAGGTAATTGTGTAGCAACAATTTTAACCCTAGGACACTGATTTTCGGGAAGGGAAAGAAATTCAGGACCATACCACCATTTTTGAGAATTTATTAAATGCTTCACAGAACAACCTCTCGTTATTAAATCTGCGGGATTAAGTTTGCCATCACAATGTCTCCATAAACTAGGATCAGACAAATTATGAATCTCAGCTATTCTATTACTAACAAATGGTTTCCATTTTTCTTTTGGCCCTTTAAGCCAATGAAGAACAATTTCTGAGTCCGACCAGAAAATAGTATTATTTACTTGGATAACATTCGTGATAAACTTTGCCATTCTGGCACCAATAAGTGCTCCCATGAGTTCAAGACGAGGAAGAGTTAACTTCTTCAAGGGAGCAACCCTAGACTTAGACATTATAAAACTAGTTTTAAATTTATCTTTAGAAATTGGATACCGTAAGTATGCCACTGCACCATACGCATTAGGGTTAGCATCAGTGAAAATATGCAGTTGGAGATGCTCCTTTTCCATGATCAGGTTGTTGAAATAGTGTCGGGGAATTTTCAAGTGTGTGAGATCAGGGATTTCTAAAAGCCAATTTTGCCAATTATTTTCTAGTTCACCACAAAAACTTTCATCCCATGATATTCCCATTATCCACAATTGCTGCAAAAGGCATTTGACACGAATAACAAAAGGGGCAATAAATCCGGCTGGATCAAACAACGTAGCTGCAATTTTCAAAACGTTCCGTTTTTTACAAGAATCATTGCTTAAATTTTCTAACAATGGTCGTAATTCTAGTCCTAATTTATCTTCTGTATTGTTCCAGATCAATCCTAAAATTTTCAAGGAAGTATTTGGGGGTTCGGGACTAGAAACAGGAATGTTTTCGTCAACCCATTTTTTCCTAAGTTCCTGAGAATTGCTTTCAAATTTTCTTAACTTCATCCCCCCTTCTTTCAAAATATCAACAGCTTCTTTAGTTAAATTAAAGGCTTTTAGAACATCGTTTTCTCCTGAAAACAAATCATCAACATAAAAAGAAGAATTTAGGATTTCAAATGTTTTATTATGAGAGCTTTTATATTTATTAATATGGTGCTTAATGGTACAAGCAAGGATAAAGGGACTGCAGGTGACACCAAAAGTAGCTCTGGTCATTCTATAGGGTACTATGTTTTTATTCTTATCAAAATCTTCATAATATAAGAATCTAAGATAATCGCGATCTTCCTCGGTTACAGATATTTGCAGAAAAGCTTTTTCAATATCAGCCGAAAAGGCAATTTTATGTAAACGGAATTTCAAAATTATGTCTAAAACATTAGGATTTAAGTTTGGGCCGTGATTCAAACATTCGTTTAATGATAGAGAATCACCATATTTGGAAGAAGCATCATAGACTATGCGCATTTTTGTTGTAGTTTTATCGTCACGGATAACAGGTCTGTGTGGCATGTAATAGGAATTATTAGAATTTTTCTCGGTGCACAATTCTATTACACCCTCATTAAACTGCTCTAGTAAAATGGAGTTATATTCCTTAAATAAAGAATCGTTTTTCAAGAATTTATTTTCTAAACTAGAAAACCGTTTCTTTGCTACTTCAAGATTATTTCTAAGTAATTCGCGAGAATCTTTCCACAATAATTTTGCTTCATAACGCCCATTTACGAATTTTAGATTTTCTTTAAATTCTTTTATTACCTCATGATCAGTAATGTTCTTTTCATTGCTTTCAGCAATGCCAATTGATTCAAGATCCCAAAATGCTTTCAGTTGGGTATTTATATTTTCAACTGAAACACGCAAACAAGCTACTTCTTTTATATTAGACTCTATTTGCCCTTGCACCGTATGACCGAAAATAGTTTCTGCAACGTATAATTCTTTTGTCAATTTTCCCTCGATTCCCTTTAATATTTTCCACAAAAAGTCAGACCCTAGCAAAATATTTATTTCCTGTTCAAGACCTGTATCAGCAGGCTTAAAGCCTCTTGTTCTCATTATGTCTAGAAGTTCTGGTTCTAGTGTTTTCACAGAAGCCCCAGTTATATTATCAACCACAAGAGCTTCGATATTTATCGAGTTAATAGCTTGCACAACACTGGATAATTCTAGAGCAACTACTTCATAACAAGATTCATAAGGGCGTCTCCGCCCAAAAGGATAAACTAATAAATTTTCTCTTCGCAATGGCTTCAATTTTAATTTTTGTACTAGAGATCTCTTCACAAAACATTTTTCTGAACCACTATCACATAAAACGCGAGCCAACAAGCATTCCTTACCAGCAGACACAGAAACTGTACAAGTCTGCAATAATGTTGCTTTATTTTGTTTATATTTTTGTTCCGACATCATAGATACAATTGCACCTTTCATTTCTTTTTCAGGATTTTCTTTTGCTGTTTCTTTAAAACAAAACAAAGTACTATGGGTAGTGTTACCACATTTGGAACAAGGGTTAATTTTTGTTCTACAATTAATTGATAAATGGGACTTGTAAAAGCATTTGTAACAGCGACCTTCTTTCTTTAATTTATATCGTTTCTGTTCATCAGTGAATTTCGAACAATTTAGTCCTACATGATCAGAAGACTTACAAAATATGCAAAACTGTTTTGTAGATGTATTTAAAGCAGCAGCTGAAGGTATATTTTTCTTTTGCGGAAAATTTTGATATTTACTTGAAGGATTTTCATGTTTAGTTTTAGAATTTTCATAAGTCTTGGTTTGGGAATTGTTTACTAAATTAGTAGCTTCACGACATCTTAATTCCGTTTTAATAAAATTTATTAAATCGGTGACTTCACAGTCCTTATCGGGGTCACGTTTTCGATGAAAATCTAGTATCAAATTTTCGGGTAATAATCTTATTAGTATTGGTAGTAATAAATGGCCGTAAGAGCCTGATGTTACTCCTAACGCATCAAGATTTCTCATACTAGTTTCAATATTATCGTACAGCTTCCTTAAAGAAGTAACATTGTTAGAGGATGTCACTGGTTCAAGATTTAGAATTTTATTCATGTAACAGTTTATGATATTTTCCCGCTTACCATACCTCTCTTCTAACAATTTTAAACAAGTAGAATAATTTTGATCTGTCAGTTCAAAACCAGATACAATATTATATGCAGGACCAGACAACAAGGATTTGAGATATTGGAATTTTTCAATTTTTGATAACGATTCGTTTGAATCTATCGCACTAGTAAATAAATTAAAAAATTCTAAGAACTGGCTTGCATCACCAGAAAATTTTTCTATGTTAAGTTTAGGAAGCTTCACTGCCGAAACTGGTTTACTTCCGATTTTTGAACCGTTACTTGATTCTAGTACAACTTTTGGTTCAGTTTCGATTTTACATTTTTTAAGCCTCATCTTAATTTTAAATTTCAAACTGGATATTTTTTCAGAATATTCTTCTACCGATTTTAGTTCTTTTTCATATTCAGTTTTTTCCTGAATTAGCTCATCTATTTCGGAATCTAATTCCTTTAGTTGAGCTTCCTTTTCATTTACGAGCTCTAATGATTCCATTAATGAGTCGCAATCAGTTTTATCAATATCAACAGATAATAATGTATCACATTTTGTGATTAATTTCGTAATGGCTGCACGAACAGTAGCTCTTTTACTTTTAAGTTTATCTGTCTTATCCATGTTTAAAATTAAATTCAGTTTTCAAAATAAATTATCATGAAAAATGTATATTTTCAAAAAATCAACAGTCATGCAGAATAATAAAGGTATTTCTTACCTTTTTTCCCGGGTTTCGGCACCAAAAACTTGAAGAATTTCAAGTTATTCCACAATTAAATCACAGTTCACGAAATTGTTATAGGGAGAGCATTATTATAAGAAGTCAAGATTCCATTTAAATCATATTAAAGTCATCATATTTCACAAATAAAAGTTTTTACTTTTGTGTTTATCATTTGTAAATAATCATCATCACTAGAACTTTTTGTAGATTATTATTTACAGTTCGAATATATACATAATGTATATTATTTACATATTTACAGATGAAACATATTTAGTTGCTTTGCTCCTTCTAGAAGTCATGATTCTAAATACAATTAAATTTCCAGCAACTATTTTCTTCTATTAAGAAGCCATAAAGAACAATAGCATGATTTTATGCTCGAGATAAATTTTCTTTTTAAAATTAAAACAACATTTCTTCTAATTTTAGAAGACCAAGAGAAAAAATGCAGTCTACTTACTGCGTTCATATTTTACATTCACAAAACCAACTAAAAAAGGAACAAGAAAGAAAAAATGTTTTTTAATATCAATTCTCTCAAACGTCACGTGATCCTTCGCGGCGCCCGCCTGGCTAAGAGAGGCCCGCGAGAGAAGGTTGCAAAATATTCCACAGTCTCCCACTAGGTCCGTTTTTCAATTATTAGGTCCGTAAAGTCCATTTTTCGACACTGTTAGCCGTGTCGAAAACCGTGCCACCTTTATTTTAAATTTTATCAATGTTTGGCATTTAGCCAAAAATCTCGGAAAAATCGCGTTTTTTGCAAATATGTTCCAAAAAAATACCGTCAAATTTTGTCAAAGGATGGTGAAAAAACGTGAATTTCTCCAACAGATTGCGGGAAAACTCTGATTTCTTAAACAGACGCGAATTTCCTAAAAGACAGCGAAAAAACGCGATTTTACTCAAAAATCAAGAAAAAACGCGAACTTCCTTAAAGATCGAGAAAAAAAGCAGATTTCCTCAAAAGATCGCATAAAACACGAATTTCCTCAAAAAATCTCAAAAAACACGCGAATTTTCTCAAAAGATCGCGAAAAGCACGCGAATTTCCTCAAAGGATCGCGAAAAACACACTGTTTCCATCAAAAGATCGCTTAAAAAAACGCGAATTCCATTAGAAGATCGCGAAAAAACGCGAATTTCCACAGAAAATCGCGAAAAACACTTGCATTTCCCCAAAAGATTGTGAAAAACACTTGAATTTTCTCAAAGGATCGCGAAAAACACGCGGTTTCCATCAAAAGATTGCGAAAAAAACGTCAGATTCATTAAACAATCGAAATAAAACGCGAATTCCATTAAAAGATCGCGAAAAAAGCGAATTTTCCCAGAAGGTCGCGAAAAAAAAAAGCCGTGAATTTCTCCCAGAAGATCGCGAAAGAAACGCGAATTTCCCCCAGAAGATCTCGAAAAAAAAAAAAAAAAAAACGCGAATTTCATCATAAGATCGCGAAAAAAAAATGCGAATTTGTCAAAATTTCACCTTCAAAGAAAGCGATTACCGCTGTTCTAAAAGAATGAATTCAAAACTTGTTATTTTTTTTTCTTGTATGTTGCATTTAGCATTCTTTTTTTTTGCCTTTTACAATTTTCTTTAAGATGTATCATGTATGTGATATACATAATAAGTGTTTGGGGTTTGACTAATCTCTATTTCTATGACCTAGGGGTGATTCTAGTCCGAATTTTCCGAAAATGTAAGGCATTCATTTCCGAAAATTTTAAAAAATCGGTCACCAATTCGAAAATTCGGATATATGGTCGCTGTAACAAAAAATCTGACAAAGATTTTTTGGCAGATCTTTGACAAAAGATCTTTCAATCAAGATCTTTTCTTTGACAAAAGAAAAGAAAGAAGAAAATCTGACGCTGCTGACAAAAAGTTAATTTTTCAATCGTTTGCAAAAAAAATTGCCAATTTCGTCAAAGGATCGCGGGGAGAACGCAAATTTCGTTAAAGAATCGCGAAAAAACGCAAATTTCGTCAAATAATCGCGAAAACCCCCGCTAATTTCGTCAAAAGATCGCGAAAAAACCACAAATTTCGTCAAAAGATTGCGAAAAAACCACAAATTTTGTCGAAAGATCGCGAAAAAACGGCAAATTTCATCAAAAGATTGCGAAAAAACCACAAATTTCATCAAAAGATTGCGAAAAATTGACAAATTTTGTCAGAAGATCGCGAAAAAACCCCCAAAATTTTTGTCAAAAGAGCCACGGAGAAAAAGCATAGCTAGTGTCGGGAGTGGATTTCCCCCTCTCCCCCCCTCTCTTGCGTAACTTTTCAGAAGATTTGCTGTGAATTTCAAAATATTTTTTTTTACTCAGAATCACCCCTGTGTCATGACCATTGGTCACTGCATAAAAAAGTAGATTGCCAATTTTGTATTTAAACTTACGAAATCAATAAGCAATATATTGTGAATACTGTGCAATTTCAGCACTAACAATTAGATTCTAATAGAGTAAAATTTATTTTTGTAATGTTTTTCTCTCCAAATTGGGCATTAAAAATTGGAGTGTGCATACCACATAACGTTGCAGCACATAAAAACATCGACCAAAAAAAAAAAAAAAAAAAAAAAGAGGCAAATCCTTAAAATTTTTTGGACTCCTTGGATTTTTTGGGTACTCCTTGGATTTTTTCTTCCCAACTCTGTATGAACCCTGAATTAAACATCTGTTCCTGCTGTTATGAATTTCATCAACCTTGCTCTCGTCTGTGAGTATAATCAGCTGTAATCTTGATCTGTGATATTTTTAAATAAACTGTGTGTACCAAAGTTCAATCAAGCCTCAGCCATTTTATTTATACAGTTAGAGGAATATCTTTCATATTTCACTGACGTTACGATGCACTCCTCAGTTCACTCTTACCAGGTAGACCTTCATAGCGTTAATCTGCTCTTTTAATAGTTTCCCATTCTTTAATGGCATATCAGCACAAGTTATATGCCCTAAATTATTAATTCCTTCCAGAAGAACGCGAATTTCCACCAGAAGATCGCAAAAATACAAATTTCCTCAAAAGATTGCGAAACGCACGTGAATTTCCTCAAAAAATCGCGAAAAACACGCTAATTTCCTCAAAGGATCGCGAAAAACACGCAAATTTCGTTAAAGGATCATGAAAAACACGCGGTTTCCATCAAAAGATCGAGAAAAATATGTCAGTTTCGTCAAACGATCGAAATAAAACGTAAAGTCCATTAAAAGATCGCGAAAAAACGTGAATATCCCCCAGAAGATCGCGAAAAAAAAAAAAAAATGCTAATTTCGTCAAAGTTTCACCTTCAAAGAAATCGATTACCGCTGTTCTAAAAGAATAAGTTCAAAACTTGTTATATTTTTCTTGTATGTTGCGTTTAGCATTCTTTTTTTTTTTTTTACCTTTTTAAAATTTTCTTTAAAATGTATCATGTATGTGATATACATAATAAGTGTTTGGGGTTTGACTAATCTCTGTTTATATGACCATTGGTCGCTGCATAAAAAAGCTGATTGTCTATTCTGTATTTAAACTTATGAAATCAGTCAGCAATATATCGTGAATACTGTGCAATTTCAGCACTAACAATTAGTTTCTAATAAAGTAAAATTTGTTTTTGTCTCCAAATTGGGCATTAAAAATTGGAGTGTGCATAGCACATAAAAGCAACAACAACAAAAAATGGCAAATCTTTAAAATTTTTTTGGACTCCTTGGATTTTTTCGCTACTCCTTTGATTTTTTCTTCCCAACTCTGTATGAACCCTGGTTTTACATTAAATTAAACTTTGTGCATTTTATAATAAAATAATTTGTGTGTGTTTCCAATAAAAGTTATTGGCTCGATCTTTTTCTGACGCCAATGTCATGTACGCAATGGGAACTCAATTGGCGTCAAAGTGTCGCTACTTTGCTTGATATGGTAAACCGGATGTTGTTGTTTATGCTGTTGATGTTTTTGCCAAATTGACGTAGTAAAAAAAATCGCACCAATATGGGGTGTATATGTCATCTGTGCCAAAGTTTTGTGTATTTTAAAATAAAATTGTGTTTTTATACCAAATAAACAGTTTTATAATAATTAAAACTAACTTACTACTTTCGCCAGCTAGGTCTAACAGGTACTCGGAAACGTGGTTTTCCCGCCAAACTGGCTAAACAAAAAAAAAGTATTGCACCAACCACGTTGCGTTTGAGACAGCTGTACTCAAACGAACAAGAAGCATAAATGCCTATGTGAGTTAAGTGGTTTTCTCAAGAAAGATTAAATACATAACAACGAAAAAGCTATACAATGCTGGCATGATCGGAAGAAGTTCTTGGTACTTTTATGTTAGCCAGTCTCGAAACTCGCCAATGGTATTTTTTACCTCGCCAGTAGCAGTTTTTATTTTTTGCGTGGTAAATTAAAAACAATGCTTTGATAATGAAATTGGCATTTTTTTCCCCTTTTCTTTTTCCTTTTTAAAAAATTAAATAAGTGAAAGGCATGTATCTTAAATGTTTGTATTTTAAATTAAAGTTGCACATTTTATACAAAATAAGTGAAAGGATTATAGTTTAAGTAAAATTAAGGCAATACGAATAAATGAGAAGAGAATAATAAGTGGCGATTTATCACATGTGTCCGCTAACATAAAAGTAACGAGTTCGTGTTTTCTCTATCAGAATCTTACTATTTGCCGAAGGATTGCGATAGTTAATTAAATTATGAATAAAAGTAACATGATGCAATGCTTAGCATACATTTAACGGTAATCAAACTGCTAGCCAGAGGCAAAAATAATCTAATAAATTCGAAATTGAAAAGAGTACAAAAGAAAGGAATTTTCTAAAATTCAGATTTCTGTGATACTGTTTGGAATAGTAACCGACAATTTGACATATGGTGATTATTTTAAATACTCAATAAGGATAATTTCTAGAAAAGTAGAAAGTAAAAGTTTGAAACGACAGAAAAGCGTTCTATGAACGTTCTAAATTATAATTTATTTGCAAGTGTTAATACTAGAAATATGAAATTTGACGTGCTTTTTACTTATCGAGCGTAAATGATCTCACAGAAAAGTTCCTAAAAAATTCAAAATTTGAATGGATGTAGGCGTAAAAAACGTTCTAAAATTGCGATTTCTGTAATACCGTTCAGGATAGAAGTCTGAATTCGGCATGCCGGTTTGTTTAAAGATGTAAATGCACGCTAAGAACTGTTAGTAAAAAATCAAAATGTTAGGTGAACCGAGTGAAAAACTTTTTAAGAACGGTTTGCATTATGATTTTAAAGAAATTGTATGGGCTAGGAACATGAAATTTGGCACGGATGTTATTTTCTAAGGCGTAAATGCTTTGTGTTTTCTAATAAATTAGGAATTTATAAGTGTACAAGAGCAAAAAAATTCTTGTATTTTCGAAACTGTGATACTGTTCGGGATAGAATCCTTAAATCTGGCATGGTGGTCACATGTAAATGCTCATTAAAAACTGTTTCTAAATAAACCGAATTTTAAAAGGTTGAAATGAGTGGAAAGCTTTTTAAAAACGTTCTAAATTCCGGTTTGAATGGAATTGTTAGATCATGAACTTGAAATTTAGCATGATTAATGCTTTTAAAACAAAAATGCTCGTCATGAGCAATTTCTAAAAAATTCGAAATTTAAAAGGTTGCAAGAGCAAAAATCATTCATAAATTAAGATTTCTGTGAAACTGTTGAGGAGAGAAACATAAAATTTGATATGGTGGTTGCTTTTAAGATGTAACTGCTGCAAAAACCTATTTCTAAAACAATCGAAGTTTATAAAGGTAAAACGAGTAAAAAAGCTTTCTGAAAATGTTCTAAATTATGTTTTTGAAATTCTTAGTCCTAAGGAAATCGAAATTTGACATAGTTGTAACATTTAAGACGTAAATATTCACCGTGAACAGTTCTTAAAAAAAAAATCAAAATTTTTAACGGCGCAGGAGCAAAAAAGCTCTAAAAATGGGTTTATCGTGATATCGTTAAAGATTGAAACCTGAATTTTGGCAAGCTGTTACCTTTAAGTTCTAAGCTCGCGTTAAGAACTGTTGAAAAAGAAGTCCGTAGCGGAAAAGCTTAAAATGTCTGCTTAAGAAACAATTTTGAATTTCTGATTATAACTATGGATTAGGGTACATAGAAATTTGTGTAAAATATGGAAAGATGGCCGCCAAGCCCATGATGTATAATTTTAAAACATTTGAATTTTCAGAAACACGTTATGATGTATTTAGTACAGGAGAAAAGGATTTTTATCAGCATATACGAAGTCACGAAAAATGGTAAATTTTTCTGTGGAAAATGTTAAAAAAGTACCATAATATAAGCTTGGAAATTTGATATCACACCATTTTTTAGCCACAACTTTCATCTTTTTCTTTTTTTTTCTTTTTTTTCTTTTTTTTTTTTTTTAGCTTTGCTTTTTTTTTTACTTTTGAAAAATTGTTTTTTAGTAGCTAGAGTATACATGTGGCAACGTCTTTATTCAAAAAATGAAATGTTTACTGCTATGCTGAGAGACATTTAAAGAGTTATGCTATAAAGATTTATGCTAAGAGACAGGTTATTTGAACATTTTTTGAACAATTGTGATGATATATAAAAGAATCATATGAGAGATTTTTTTTTTTTTCCACAGATGTAAAATTTAAAAAGTACAAATTATTTTTTCTACCTCCTTTTTTGTTTACTTTCAAACTTACTACTGCTCTGTAGTCAGAATCCTACCTGGATTACAACAGGCCATTTTGTGATGGTTATTAGCTGAAATGAATGGACAAATATTGATTGTTGAGGTAGCTTTAAAAAAAGTCATGCTTAAAAATTACTGAACATATAAAAAAACAACAAATTGAGCTACAGTTTTGTAAAATTGCATTTAAAGGTTGTTGTTTTTTTCTATTTGACTATGTATAGATGTGTATGTACATTATTTTTTTATTTATTTATTTATTGATAAAGTTTTAATATTGTATGGAATTTTAGCCAGCAACAAATTCTAAATTATTTATATTGTTTTCCGTTCAAACGTGTGCTAATCTTCTGTAACCAAGCTATATGTGATAGAGATAGTTAAAAAAAATCTTTGAAAATTAAATCTATAAAAATATCAGTAAATTTATATCAGTTTTCAAACAAATTGCATTTGAAAATACATTTTTCCCCTATTCGTCCGCATTAAAATAGAATTATGCTATGTCCAGAATTTAAAAAAATTGCAGCAAAAACAAAATTTAATTGGTCAATTTATCAATGTGAAGTCACTCACGGACATATTTTTGCTTCATAGTATAGATTGTGTAAATATTGAACAAATTGTTTTATGTAACTGTATGTATGTTAGTAAACAGATTACCAGAAAGCACTTGTAAAAATTTTTCTTTCTAAAAGGAAAGTACTGAATATTTAAAAGTTAGGGAAAATATATGTCCTTATTCCCTAAAATATTATAAATAAAGTTCAATTTCCAAATGCTCTATGATGAAGATTTAGTAAATTATCATTTAAATAAACATATAAAAATTACTACTCCATTTTTAAAAGTTCATTTATAATGAACTAACTTGACTAATTTTTAAATGATAAATTATATTTATTAATTATAATTACTGTTGAGTATTATTTATTTAAAAAATAAGGTATATTTATTCATATAACTTTAGGTTTGATGATAAAGTTTTATCAACTTTATTTGCTGTAAAACCAGAATTATGTGGTCAGAAGTTTGAATTAAAAATTGAAAATGTCAGATTTATTGGACATCCAACGTACCTACCACATGTCTCGAATAGAGAACAGTCTACTATAACTATGTTCAATGTTGTGTTTGCTTTGTGGGTAAGACTATGCCATACTTATCTTTATATATTTTTTAACTTATTTTTAATATTTGATAAGATTAATGTCTGTTGAGTATTTTTTAAATAACATCATCTACAGATTGCTCTTTTTTAACTTTGTGCCCTTTTATTTCTGCAAATGTTGAAACTGTAAAATTTAAAATAGCTATATTTATTAAAAGAATGAATGAATTAGTAACTTAAGTTGTTAAATCTACCTACTATTAATTTTTGTTGTAAATATTAAATCTAGAAGTCATGTTTTCTACTTGTGATGTTCTTGCATTGGACTTTAAATAATCATGTCAATACTTTATAATTTATTCCTGAATACATGCATAAAGTTGATTAAGAAAAAAACAAAATAAATGCAAATTGTTTTATTCTTTTGGAAGATGCTGATTGTTTAATAAGTTTGTTATTTTTGAATAATAGAGCATATTTAAAATTATTAAGATTTTACTTTGTCTTCCAAACTTTAAAGTAAAACAAAAATAACCTTTAGGTTGTGAATGATATTATAATTTTTTTTATTGTTGAGAAAACTGTTAAATATCAGCTTTAATAATTATCTAATTAATTTTCCATTGTATTAATAATCTTTCTTGTTTTCTGACATTTCTTAGAATTTTTGGTGTATTTTTTTTTTTTTTTTTTTTTTTTTTTTTACACTTCTTTGCTATATTACCTCCCGAAAATCAATCGCGAAGCGATCAAGATGTATTGCCAAATTATAAGACTTGTATCATATTATAGTCATGTATAATGCATATAACATTTCATGATGCATATGTGTAAGTTATAGTCATACATGATTTTTATATGTGACACATGTGTAAGATTTATATGACATATGGTTTACATAAAAAATCTAAATATTATGTATGTATTGTGCATATATGAACATTTGGAATGTATATAATGATGCATTTATAAGCTTGGCGAAATTGTAACTGCATCCTTGGCATAATCGTAATTGTTGGGGCCACTAACAAAAAAGTACCAGAATTTCTCCTATGAGATATTTTTATTGAATAATTGAAAACTATTTTTTAACTTTGTTTGTTTCCTTTGTTGAATTGTTCCTCGACTTTCATATTATCAGATAAATGAATATAATTTTGCAATCTTGTTTATTAATTTTATAGATTTAAAGATGCTTTTTAATTGTTATTTATGCTGTCCTTTTCAATTATTTTTCAAGGCTTTAGATATTTAAAAAAATTAAAAGTTTTTAAGTTTTTGTTTGAATATGTAAATATATGTTACACAAAAACATAATTTGCAGAACAAAGAAAAATATTTTGCACATTGTTTAGGCCTGAGCAGGGACTGATATTGAGATATTTCATTCAGTTGCTTCTACATTTAACGTTAAAATTCTTATATCATATACTAACAGGTTTTGCTTGCTACACTGGTCTGTTTATCCAAACGGACCTTGAATCAAACAAATGTATCAGTGAATTAGGATTTAAAGCAATATGGACCTTTACCTGGAATGTCCTATCGCATTGCTGAAATGACATGATCATCATTACTATTAATTGTGCTATTATATTTTCTAATGTGCAGACAAATTTTCAGCTGTTAAGGTCCAACTCTTTTAGTTGATCAATCATGGTAGGATTTGGTATAGAATGATAGAACTGATTATAGAACTTTCCATCATATCTCTATTATTAAGCAAT
Organism: Maratus speciosus; assembly: GCA_963932465.1. Classification (NCBI taxonomy): domain Eukaryota; kingdom Metazoa; phylum Arthropoda; class Arachnida; order Araneae; family Salticidae; genus Maratus; species Maratus speciosus. Next base: position 86,460,640 of record OZ010786.1, on the reverse strand, counting down.
GTAGAACGGTTTGGTATATACTAAAATTCTGCCTGAAATTTATCTAACTAACAGTGCAATGTCTGTCGAAATCCATTCAGCAGAATCTTTTAACCCCTTGAGGGGGAAGCAATTACGTTTGTGAAATGCTGAATTCCCCCGGAATCTTTGAAAAATTCTATTTCAAAATAAGTAAAAGCAATTTTACGCCTTTTTTCCACCAAGGTTAGAAAAGTAAAATTTAATAAAATTTTTCTGGTGTAAAACTTCATTAATCGTAGGTGGTATATAATATATACCGGTGCCCCTCAAGGTGTTAAAAAGGCTAATTTTTCATAATCGGTTTTCTCTGATTATATAATTTTAAAAAATTCTACGTAACTCTGTGTCTAAGTAATGTAAGACGATAAGTTATATACTAAACTCTTCACTGAAAAATTATCTAACTAACATTTTAAGTCTTATCAAAATCCATTCTGTAGAACGCAAGTTATATTCAGCCGCTGCGAAATTCCCATTTTGCATTTCATATATATAGTAGAAGTTGATAGATTGATGAGAATAATGATGTGTACAATTTATGAAAAGTTGCAAAGTTGTGCATTTGCACAAGATTGCACAAGATGTGCATTTGGCAAAGTTGTGCAAAGATTTATGCAAGTTGTTTCTCATTGTCTCTGATGAATAATTTCAAAAATATTTCAGTAGGTGAGTATTGGGATTTACGATCGTGATTACAACAACTGTATTTCATTTTGTACCAAAGTATTCTCATTAAAATGACCCAATTTGGTGTGGGTTCCGATCACAGAATTTTCATCTCTTTTTTAAAATTATTTAAAGAAAAGGTATTTTACCATCTCAGTGCCAGATTGAAGCTGTATACCCAGTTAATTTATACCCCTGTATTGGAAAGTTACCGAATTTTCTCCCATTACTCTATAACCAAGCAATCTAAAACAATATATTATATACTAACTTTTAAAGAACTTTACACCCTAATTCGATACTTAAGCAACATAGAACAACATGTTATATACTAAAACCAGGAATGTGTTTAGGAAAATTTTAGGTCCTTTAAATGACCCTTCACAAAATAATTTATCTTAAAACAGGACCCTTCACAAAATTTTTGATCCCAAAACAGGACCCTTCACAAAACATTTTATCCCAAAACAGGACCCTTCACAAAATTATTTGTCTCTTAAATAGACCTTTCACAGAATTTTTTCACCTTCAAATTGAACTTTTCACAAATTTAGTCATTTAAAAATAAAATCTGGCATGTAAGTAAGCAGTTTAACTCACCAAAAAGCATATTACTTAGCTTTTATATATGAATGATAGAACATGAAGACATCGACAATTTAAAATTCACAAAATTATGATTAGAATTTTCACAAAAATAAAAAAAACTTCACAATTTCACAAAAACAGGACCCTGTGAGAAAAGTCTGGACAGACCCCTGAAAACCTCCCCCGAAAAATTACCTATCTAACAGTGCAAGTTCAGCAGAACTCGAGTTATAAGCAGCTGGAATGAAATTTTGATTTGTATTATATATCTATCTATCTATCTATCTATCTATCTATCTATCTATATATATATATATATATATATATAACCATTAATTAAACATTACTGACCATCATCAAAAACCGCAATATTGTGAATGAATTGACAATAAAAATGGATGCCACAAACCTATAATATAGAACTGTATGTATAAAATAAAGTGCCTTATACTTAATTACAAGAATGAATATGGAAGAAAAAAAGAAGAATATGGATTCCGAAAAAATTTAAAAACTTATATATTGAATTACGTTTACAAGAGTACAGAATTCAATGATATAAGCAAATCGGTTGTTTTCTGTGAGAAAAAAAGCTAAAAGCTGAAAAAAATTTTTCTCCTTTACTCAAACAACCAATATAACCAAAAGAATAGTTTCAAGATGAAAACAGAACATTATCAAATGGCATGAAATGGAAAAATCACTACAACCCATTAAATATTTAATTTATAACAATAGAAATCTTACACAACATACCGAATAAATTCCCAGTTGATTTTCAAAATATCTTCCCGCACATGGAATCCACAAGCATAATAAGATTAAGGTGAATAAAACAGTTAAGTTAACACAGAAATTAAAACCTATGGATTCAGTTAATTCATTTTGAAATACCGTGATAAATTCAATTAATATAATATAAATAGAAAAAAATTACATTATTTAAAATACTTAAAAACAATTTTAAATTGTTTAATATCAATTTTACAATATTGCCAATAATCAGCGTTCAATACCACCTGGTGTAAAAAATTTAAATTATTACTATAATAGAAGCTTTAAAAAGACAAAATTTTTGGTACTGCCATCTATTATTTTATTTTAAATCTATTATTATTATTCAAATGTCACAAAATGAAGAACCTAATAAAAGCTAATGAAATTAAAATATATCAACTGCATTACTACACAAATCCTAATATAAATATAATACCATACTATATATCATTATTCAAAAAAATTTAAATAAATTAAATGTTAATAAAAAGCTTTCAATATATTCTATTACCAAACCCATTTAATATACACTGAGAAATTAAAAATTTTTTTAACATTGATAATACAGTGCTCAGCAAAAGTTTAGACAATGATCTATTATGCTTCTGTACTGCGAAGTATGTAACGAATTGTTGTAACTAAACTGTCGCATATTACTGGGGACTTATCCTTTATTCACAAACAATAAATTTTAAATTATACCTTTTACATAATACATAATGACAAAAAACAGAATTAACATGGGGGCAAAAGTATAGGCAATCTGCCTATTTACAGAAAAAATAACCATAAATTAAAATCAAACTACACATACATTGTGTGCAATTAGCGCAAATATGTGACTAGGAAACTAAACTGTGTGAGTAAAATAAATCCTACATCACTTGTGAGTCTATTTCGTACTAAACATGCTCAACAGCAGTTCTACGTTCATTAACAGAAGAGTATTTTCAAAAAATTGCGTAAACCTTATGAAATATGATGCCAAAAACGTTTTCAATTGGGTTCAGATCAGGGCTACACGCGGGCCAGTCGAGAACAGTAATATTTTGAGAGTTAAATCAACTTTTGGCTTGCATGCAACATGAATGGACGCATTATCTTGCACAAATACATACTTTGGAACAGCTAAAAGTTCACCAAATGGCTGTAAATTATTTTCCAATGTATGTATGTAGTCTTACGCTGCATGGCAATCATCGAGGATCTCCAGAGATACTTGAGCATTAAAACAAAGTGAGGCCCAAATCATTAAAGAGTCACCTCCTTGTTGATGACGAAATAAAGACCGAGGCTGTTTACGCAAGTCATGCCAGTAGTATTCCACCCTATCTGGGTCATCCAAATTCAGATTTTTTTTCGTCACTCAATGTCACAGTACACCACTTTGGTCCATATGACATATCTTTGCGAGCCCATTGCATTCTCGTCAATTTATTGTGAGATTTCAAGGCTGGTTGTTTTATCATTTTCATGAAAACTAATTTACATCTTTCTTTTATTCCTCTACAAATCGTATCCGTTGACACATAAAGCTATGACTCACTTTTAATGCGACTAGCAATCATCATTTGTCTAGATGGCAGTTTATGGGGCCTTCTACCATCTCGTTTTCTGGCCACGTGAGGCCTTCCAGATTTAAGTTTTGCTTTGAAAGAGTCACCTTTAGACAGTACTTGATAGGCAGACTTCGTTGGACGATTCAAAACAGAGAAATTTCTGCAATAGTCTTCCCTTTCGATTTCAGCTTCCATGCTGCAATTACTTCATCTGACTGAAAATTTCTAGCTTGCGGCAGCTTCACTAACCAAAGCTATTGCGAGGTGCACTTAAATACTTCATGCATGTGGCGTCAAAAGTTTGAAATCTGCGTTTTTCTGTGAACAAGTTGCCAAAAAATCACGAAACTGTCTAAACTTTTGCAATAAGCAGATTTCACATTTTTCAATTAAATTAAATAAAATCCGACATTAAAACCGTTATTTCTGTCCTAAAATGTTTAAAATATGTTTAAAAATAAGTACAGCCATTTGTATAGCCCAAGTGTTCGTATTTTTTATTTAAAGGTCAAATATCACCAGTGTCTAAACTTTTGCTGAGGACTGTATATAAAATATAGCTATATGCTATAAAATAAAATAAATTATATTTAATAAAAATATAAAAAACTTTAATAATTACTATTACATATAAAAAATGAACAGGAAAAAAAAATGTATATATATATATGCTGTTGTACATTTGAAAAATCACCATTATTGTGAACATCGCTCAAGCCGATGTCACACGTATGCATTATTGGCTTAAAATCAAATTGTTTGGCGACGAGATCAAAATTGTAAATAAACATACAACATGTAACTCACAACTACCGTCATTTTTATAATTACATCTGCTAGTTTCTTCTGCAAGCCACATGATGGATGAGTTAGATAAAAATAAAAAATAAGTTTTTAAAAAATCAAAAAGAAAAACGAAATCGTTACTGAGATATTATCTTATCAAATTTTCAGATACATTTTTCTTAACCTGACACAAAAGATAAATCGCCAAATGTTGTTTAAACTGCAAACTTTCATACTGAATAAATTTTTAAGCCTTACGAACATTCACTTTCATGTTTAAATTAAATATTTTCGCTTTATAATATTATTACTCGTCAAAATTTGTTTTTTTTTTATCTTGTCTTTTTTAAAATTTTAAATAAAATTAGTAATAGTTTTTTTTTTTTTTTTTTTTTCGAGATGTATATGTATCAACACAAAAAACCCTTAACAAGTTAAAAGTTTGTGACATAGCACTTTATCTTATTGCTATAAGAATTTTAAATATGGAACTTAAAAATAATGATATAAAATTTTAAGTGACGCTATGCTATTAATTAATGTATATATACATACATTTATATTATTTATTTCATCATTTTATTTTTGTTTTACTTATAATTGCATGTGTAATAATTATGTTAAATTTAAAAGGATGTATAATAATTTATTCATTGATGCTTTATCAATCACATCTTTCATAAATTCAAACTATGACTTTTAAAAGATATGATCAAAATTTAAGTGACGCCTTGATGTAGCTTTAAACAATTTGTTTTAAAATTCAATTTCAATTGTTTTCGGTTTGGCTAAATATATTTACACATGTAACCAAACCTTTTCATTTACCAATGCACTGTTAAAAATATCATTCTCACTGAACCTATACAATGCACTGTAATGTATTTATATGAAAAATTTGATTTATCTTTTGTGCCACGCTATCCAAAATCAAAAGTAAAATTTATGTAAATGATTTTTGTGCGTCATGTTATCCATTTGCATACATTTCATTTAGTTTGGATACAATGACGCACAAAAATCATTATTTTTACTGTTTTTCTGTTTTCTAACTTCACAGAAATTTTGTCAAATTTTACAAAAAAAATTTTTCCGATAGTGACGTTAAAAATTTTGAGGACAAAGGTAAATTATTTTAAAAAGTACTTTCCTTTTATGTTAATCGCAAATACTGGGGTGGGGGTGGGGGGGATTTAGTGCATGAAGGATTGGAAAGAAGGCGTTTGTCAAGTTCTGCAGACTGTTTTTAAAGTTTCTACTTGTGTTGCAGACTGCAGAAAAAAATTCTGCTGCTGGGATAGAAAGATAAAAGAAAAAATTTAAAGACCAATGGTATGAACTCATAATCATGATTTCCATTCACCTTTAATTATCCCCCCCCCCCCCCCCCTTCTCTCTTAAAAAAGCATACCTATATACAAAATGGGAATTTTTTTTATGGTTTGTTTCATAGATATAAGGCTTTGTTAAATTTTACTACGTAAAAAGTTTACTTTTTTTAGAAGAATATCAAGAAATTTTACTCTTTAAACCTTTTTATTTAAAATACAATAATTGCTCACTAATAAAACTAAATAAATCTATCTAAATCAAATTCTAACCTACAATTTTTTGCTTAATAATTGAGTATCCATTTTCATTGAGCAACAGTTCGAATGTGCAATCAAATGTGCGAAAACATCAATCTTCCACAGCATCAAATGAAATTAATCTCTAAGAAAAATTTGCCAAAGTGAACTGGTAACATTAAATCGCCAAGACCTCACCAAAATGTAATCTCGTTGATATCATGATAAAGCAATGATAAATGACTAAATCTCTTAAATATAATTGCTGTTCATAAAAGATATTGAAGCTTGGTACTAATTTGAATTTTCGAGACCCAAATTAAATTTTTTTGGGCCTATTTACCGGTATTTAAGGGTGTTCTCATATCCAAAAGGGCAACTTTCTGATATAAGTTTTAATTTATTTTTGTTCAAAAATGCATGAAACTAGGTGGTGGTGTTGTACAGAATCTATGTAATTGAGCTGTTTTTTCCATTTTTTAGCAAACGCAATAGATCTTTCATAAAATAATGTCAAAGTGGACGTTTTGAACCGAATTTCCACGCGAAGGAAGAGACTCAAGAGCGGGTGAAAAACGTGTTTGTCACGTGATCAAAATTCCTTATAACTCAATAGGTAATTGATGGATCAAAATATGGAAAAAACAGTTCAATTTCAAATCGCTTCCATGGCCAGGCTTTCCAATTTTATACCTTTCCGTTAAAAAAATAATTTGTAAATGTGTCAAAACGTTTTGCGCTTGTTGAGCAGAGTAGTTAAGAACAGCGTTAAAATTGCAGATGTAGTTGAGAGGTGTTATATGGAATAATATTTTTACATTTGAAAGACAGATGGCAGCACCACCAAACACTAATTTCAATAATAAGTACAGAACTTGTGTGAAAATATAAATTATTTGAAAACAACGTTTAAACACACAATAAAACAAGCAGACTTGACCATACGTATACGTTTCGTGAGTACTAGGACTCACATCCTCAGTGTAAAAACTATAAAAACAATATCCCCCCAACTGCATGTACGGGGAAAAAAACCCAAATGTCGAAACATAATACCAAAAGACCATCAAGTTCTAACAGCCAATGAAATTAATGCGGAAGTGAAGTGTCGTGATACAACAAATCCATCCAGAAAGTTGAGATGTATGGTGTACTAGATAAATCATTAACCAAGGAGTCTTTAAATTTATGGATATGAATAGCCTCAAAGTCTAAATCCAGAGGAGTAATGCATTTCTTGATAATGGTAGCTGAGTCAAAATTAAAATTATGTCCCTACCCCCAGCAATGAGAGGCGATAGAGGATTTCTGTAATTCTTTTTTCTTTACATAGTTTCTGTGTTCATTGATTCTGTAACGGAGTTTTCATTTAGTTTGTCCAATGTAGGATTAACCACATTGGCATTGAATGTTGTAAATGCCCCAATAATTATGTAGAGGAATTTGGTCCTTAAGTTGCAAAAAAGATAATTTATTAACCGGTTTAAAAACCACATTAAAATCATAATGTCTTAAGATATTAGCCATCTTAAAGGTAATGCTGTTATAAAATGGTAAAATGATAAGGTTGGAAATGGAAACCGCAGTAACAGGAGAATCAAGATTATTAACATATTTATTAAGACTATGTAAAAATTAAATTATTGATATAAGATAAACTAAAACCACGATCAATAGCCACAGATCTAATGTAATTTAATTCTGTAATAAGTGAATTATTATCTGAACAAATTAAGCGAACAAATACTTAAACCACCTGAAAAACTTAGATTCTGTTCAAATGCAATCAAAATAAATCTTGGACTTCTTTATAAAGATTTGTATTTTGTATGTAACATATCATTTTGTATAAACATTTTAAAAAATCTGCAATTCAAATATTTTCAACTTAAAAATGGAAAACGTCTAAGATTATTTCAATTTCATTTTAACGTTGTTTTTCAGGTGGTTTAAGTCTCATATTGTTTTAAATTTATTTTTATTTAAAGTTCAATTAGTTTAAGCATATATGTTACAAGAATTTAATGTTAAATGTAGAAGAAACTAAATGAAATCTTGCAGTTATCCCTTCTTGGGCCTAAACAATATGGGAAATAGTTTTTTTTTCTGCAAAGTATGTTTTTGTTTAATATGTGTAGTTGTTTTTAAGTACTGCAATCAAACGAATTGTCAAATTTATCATCGTCGCAGCTTATTTGTATGGTATTGCATCCCAATTTGTGATGTAAATTTACCAATGATTAATCAAAAATGTGTAGTAATGAATTATAAACTTATGTTACAGTTTTTATAAGTGCAAAATGAACTTTTTGAATAATATGCATAAAATTTTAAGAAATCATAAAATATAATATTAAAACATGACAAATTTCCGATTACCAATAAAATCTAATGATTTACCATAGTTATGATGTAGTTTTGTTTTATTTTAAATAAAATAACCTTTTAAATATAATAACCTTGACCGACATGGGGCAGATGGAATCTACATGAGATTGAAATCTAAGTCAGAAAAAAAAAAATAATGCACATTTAATTGCTCTTGTAAAAAGGGTTTATGATTTGTTAACATTTATTTTTTAAACTAGATATTAAGTTCTTATGAAATATAAAATATTCAATACAAATTATTGGCTATTATTGCTATTTTTTATAATGCTTTCTAGTAGTATCCTTTTTCTAATTTAACATCTTTCTAAAAGTAAAATGTAAACATCTTCAAGATTTTTTACAAAACGTGCACAATAAGAAATTTTCATGTCATCACAAACAGTTCATCTATTGGTCCCATTTTTATTTGAGTGCAACATTGCTGTATAATGGCCCAAATTGATTGACATTCTGTTATGCAAGATAGCAGATTACGTTTTAAAAGAAATATCATTTATACTTTTGGTTTATGAAGCCTGTTATGGGGCACATTATTTATTTTAAAAATACTATTCTGGATAAATGACACATTTGAAGATGATAAACAAGCCAATTGCACAAAAAATATTTCCCACAAGAACTTAAATGTGTTTGACTCACTCTAGTTCTGTTTTTACAATGAACACACACCGTGTCACCAGATTGACATCGTGTTACAATGTCACTGAACGCAATTGCATTTTTCTAGTTACTGAAGTTGTGGGGAAATTTAACAATAAGTGAATTGAATGGTTCTGTAGGTATATATACATTATGAGCACTTGAGCAGTTGGCACTTTTTTTCCAGATATCTTACTTCATTTGAAAAAGATCTATTGCATTGATATTTTCCTCTAGATAAATTTCCGAGTAAATAATCAATTTCAAGTAGACTTTTTCTAACTTCAAGTGTGTTTAGAGTTTTAATTTGTGGATTTTGTAGATTAGTAAGCAATGTTTTCGAAGTTTTTGTTGTTGGACCAGGATTAATAACCCTTTCTTGTATCTTATTGACAAATTCTGTGATACAGAACAGAGTTTGTTACACAGCATTTCATAAAAAGATCAATCTATATTTTTAAAACCTTTAATGTTAGAGACATTTAAACTTTTAATATTGATAGTTTTTTTTTTCCCCCAATTCCTAAGTACTGGTATTTCAGATGCAACAATAGTTTTACTAACGGAATATTTTCTAGGAAAGGTGGTTAATTGTGGAAGATTGGGTCTATATACTTTTCTAGGGCGATTGTATTCTTTAATAGCATTTGGAGAAGCAAATATTTTACTTGCATCAAATGCAAGCAGGTGTAAATCTTCTAAACTAGTTACTCTAGATAAGGCAACATATGCCATACCACTTTACAAAAATGTTTGGACCCAAGTTAATGACTACACAATCCATGCTCATTCCTTGGCTTTTATAAGACAAAACAATAGGAATTTGAGATCGTTTGATATAGACATTTTTTATTATCTCAAATTTGGCATTTACTCTCTCAATGTATGTTTCAGTAGCACATGGTTGTCAATTAAAATGCTTATAGCTAATATTTTTACTGCTGCATCTTTTTTTTAAACTTTGAACAGTACCCATTGTACCACTGACAAGACCTTTTTCATTAGGCAGATTCCTGCTTAGCGTAACTCTACAGCCCTCGCAAATTAAAATAGTTGATTCTACTAAACCAGCAGTATCAGATGATTTTTTTTTAGTTTCTCTACCTGTATATTTACTATTTGTTGCATTTCTCTGAAACCAGTAACAGTATCCTTTGCATGAATTTCTACAACATTATTTTTAGCCTTTTGTAGGTGCATTACAGAATTTATTTCTGTGCATAATTTGTTTGTTGGTGACAAATTACTGGTTTAAAATTTTTATTCATGAAGTCAAAGTAATAATCAGCTGCTGTTTCGATGTTATCAGCATTTTGAATGACCCTGGTTTCAAGTAATTTCATGTCATCGGGAGTGACTTCACCAACTCTAATTCTGTTGAGTAGCTCTGCATATATCAAGTCTTTTTTTATTATTATTATTTAATGTAAGCTCATCATAAATAAAATATTCTTTCCAAATATTTATGGCACCAACTAATTCAATTAACTGACATGTTTCAGTGTGAGTCAATTTAGAATACGGCTCATTCCCTTTCAGGGGCGGCGCCAGAACTTGCCCGATGGGGGCGGGGGGCACAGTATCTCCGACAGGGGGGCCGAATTTATAATATCTCTACTATATGTAGAGTGCCGATTAAATGGATTGTCCAATAAAGCGGATCGGTCAAAGGGCATACGTTTTTTTTCCAACCTTCTCCAAAAATTTTTAAGTGAATCTCCTTTGGGCGCGGCAGGGTGAATTTGGCTGGATGTCACAAAAGTTAGCTGTTAAATAACGATTTCCTAATCAGGAAATAATAAAATCGCCAACAAATGCAAAGAGAGCAATGCATAAAATCAACTGTTTCTAGAACCTAAGAAGTTTCACTTCTAACGCGCGAGAGTTCCACACAGAAAAAAAGAAAATGCCCTCTAGGAAGCAGAAGTCTATCAAGAATTTCTTTTTCCTATCACAATGAATTTTTTTTAATGTACGTACTGTTAAGTGTATGTATATATACATACATGTAATAATTTCTATGCATACTTCTATGTTTGGACCAATTTTGTAGAAAATAAAACTTAAAAAAAGTAAAAAAAAAAAAAAAAAAAAAAAAACCTTCTAAATATTCCTTAATATGCTAAAATGTGCACTACCACAATTGCCAGTCCTAAGCCTGGAAAAATTGTGAAGGGAAGTGACCTAAAAAACATTGCCATTAATGTTTTTAAAAGTTGTCCAATTATCCGGATTTTTCATTAACCAGATCGGCCTCGGTCCAGATAATCGGCGCTCTACTGTACAAGAGATCTAAACAAGCCCGAGCTCGGTAAAAGCTTCTTTCATTAAACTTGGGCCGGGCTTATTTTATCTGAAAACTCGGTAGGGGCTCAAGCTAAATTTTAGCTTTAAAAAAGTTGGTCCGAGCTCGAACTTCATTCTTCTCAGGACACGTCTGTGTCTTGTATTTTTTCTGTTGATTCGGGCCAGACCGGGACTGTATTTAAATTTTTTTTCCCATGTCGTGATAACTTTTCTCCTTTATTGGTCGATTTTTTCATTATTAAGTCCGTAAAGCCCATTTTTTGATACTTTTATTTTAAGTTTTACCGATGTTTGATATTTAGCCGAGCATCGCGGAAAAATAGCGCTTTTCGTAAATATCTCTCTATTCTAAAAAAAAGTAACTACCGCTGTCACCGCCGCCGCCGGTTTTGATTTTTTTGTGACCGGAGGCCTTTCTTCGTTAATATTAACAAAAATAATGCATACAAAAATATGAAAATTGGTGGTTTTATACAGAAATGTTTGATAAACACGCTGATGCAGACAGTTTTCAAATCGAAGAATTATTTTAAGAGTTATTTAATGCTAAAGTTGGACAAAATCGTTCCACTAAAAAAGTTTTATAGCAGCAAAAACTATACATGGCAGTGTAATCATTTTTAGATCATTTTATGCGTTAGAATTTGCCGGAGTGCAGATTGCATTCATTTTTTTATTTTGACTCATTTTTTCAGGTTTTATTTCTATTTTAAATTCAAATTTTCAGCATTTCTAGAGATATTTTTTACAGATTTCAGAAAATTGTACTAATTTAAACTGTTGCCAACTGTATAAAAAGCGCAAGCAATAATGTTTGCTTCAAATTAAAAATTTATTTACAAGTGACTATTATAAACAGGAAAAAAACTTTCAAATTAGAATTAAATAATTACGTATAAAAAGCAGGAACTTATTAAAAATTACGTCATAAAAAGTATACACGTGAATTTTAAAAGAGAAAGGATATTGTAAAATAATAAATTCATTAACATGCGTTAGAAGTCTTAGGAGAAATGACGTCATATTTATGCCACATTATAGTTATTACATAAAATGAACACAAAATAATATTGCAAAAAAGTTTAAATTTAGAAATTGCGCTAGACATTTATTTGATATTTTGAGAATTAATTTAAAATATCTCATTTAAAAGAACTTTCTTTCGCTTTGTTAAAAAATACCAGGAGACAAAGACTCTCTTTACTTAATTCCTTTTATATTAGCTTATTTTGAAATGTTGTTACACGTGTATACGTCATCAAGTTACTTTTATTTCGACGTTTTATTTGTGTTTTTATTAATGTTGTACGAATTTATTTGTTCTTTCGTTATTTAAAATAAAAATTATATCAATTTGTATAATTTGGCGAGTGGTTTGGCGATTTATATAATTTGGCGAAATTGGTCGATAGGATCAAGTAGTACCGCAGCGGATTTGGCGTTAAAATTCCCCAATCAAAGAGAAATGAATAGAAATTCGTTTATAGGGAGATCGCCACTGTTTTTTAAATTATAATTCAATCTTTCGAAATCTTTTTAAAGCCGATCAAATTAGTGTGCATTTAAGTCTGCGGTGTCTGGACGGGGGTTGGTGAGCGTAGCTCGTAGGGGGCCGAGCCCCCTAGTGTTCCAAAAAATACCGTTAAATTTCGTTAATCGATCACTAGGCCTGGGCCTTAAATCGATTTAACTCTTAAATCGATTTAAAGCTTACATCGGAAATCCGATTTAACCATTGATCTTAAATCGATTTAAGCTAAAATCGGAAATCGCGATTTAGCCAATCTCTTAAATCGCGATTTAGCCATTATCTTAAATCGCGATTTAGCCATTGTCTTAAATCGCGATTTAGCCATTGGCTTTAAATCGATTTAAAACAAAATACTGATTCAGAGCTAACATCGGAAAATCGATTTATCTACTTTGATGTATCTACCACTTACATGCCAAGCTGGTGTTAAATCGATTTAGGAGGATCTGATTTAAGCAAACATCGCAAGCCTCAATGCTTTCCGATTTAAGACAAACAAGGCAAGCTGGTGTTAAATCGATTTAGGACGATCCGATTTAAGCAAACATCGCAAGCCTCCATGCTTTGCGATTTAAGAAAAAGACGATTTAATGAAAACAAGGCAAGCTGGTGTTAAATCGATTTAGCAGGATCCAATTTAAGAAAAAGGCGATTTAAGAAAACGATTTAAGTAAGAATTGGTATTTATTTATTTATTTTGTAAACAAGATTCAGAGTTTACGAGATTGGAATGTGTATTTTTCAGAAATTAAGAACTTATATAGTGGAAAGTTGAAAGGAAAAAGTAATGTTTAAATCTTAAAATCCAAATTCATCAAATTTCAATTTATATGCTAATGCAATCTTTTGATGATAAATTAAGTTTTCACATATTTGAGTAATATTGCAACATGTATTTTTTATTTTCCAATATTCTGTAATTAATTAAAATGTTTTAAAGTAGAATCCTGCATTGTTTCAAAAGATTGTTTTCCTGAAATTCATTCAGCATTTATATGATTAAAAATAATAATAATAAAGTTTTATATTTAAAATCCAAACTCATCGAGTTGCAGTTTATACTTTTATGCATTCTTATGATGAAAAATTCATTTTTTACATGTTTTAGTAATATTTTAACATTTATTTTTTATTTTCTATTATTTTGTAATTAATGAAATTATTTTAAAGGTATAATCATGCATTGTTTTGTGTATCACTATTTGGCCGTGATCCACATTAAATATTTTTCTTTTACTAATAATATTTTTTTCCTGAAATTGATTGAGTATTTATGGTTGGAAAAAAAAGAATAAAGTTTCATATTTAAAATCCAAATTCATCGAATTTAATTTTTTATTTTTATGCATTATTTTAATGAAACATTCATTTTTCACATGTTTGGGTAATATTTTAATACATATTCTTTATTTTCTATTATTCTGTAATTAATTAAAATATTTTAAAATAGTCATGCATCAGATTTGACATCCGATTTCAATGCCAGTCACATGGATTGAGTATCTTGCTGAAATTGATTCACTATTTATATCCAAATTCATCCATTTTTAGTTTATATTTTTATGCATTATTTTCATGAAAAATTAATTTTCATATCTTTAGGTATTATGGGAATATTTTAGTTTTAATTTATTATTATTTTCTAATTAATTAAAAATACTTTAATAAAGTTCTGTAATGAGTCAAGTAACTTTATTTTTACAGCAGAATGAGGGAGGGCTGGAGGAGGCATTCATTAGATTTTTCTGCAGATCTGCGAATTTTTGCTTTTTTGACATTTTGTTATCATTAAAAAGAGATATATTTTAAGATTATATTTTATTACTAATCTTAAAGGATGGCAACAACCACGAAAAAAAATCAGCAATTTCAGTGATGTGCTCCAAGGGTCACACTTTCAATCCTTCTCCATCCGCTAGATAAATGTCAGCATTTATGTTAAACAAATCTTATTTTAATCTAAAAGTTAAAAGGATATAAAATTGCACCTTATTTCTCATATCTCACCCCCCCCCTTTTTTTTTACTACTTTTCTCATCATGGTAAATGAATAGTTAAATTCATCATTGAAGTCTTTTAATATGCTTCTGTTTTACATCAGTAACTTTTTAAATCTGTGTCTGTAAAAAAAAAGTGTATGTAGGCTGTTAGCAATGAAGTGCTATTTGAGTGGGCTAGGAGAAGCACCCCCTTCACGCCCCCCCCCCCCCTAAGGAATTTAAATTGTAGCATGCATAACAAGTCAGACAAAAAAAAATCATTTTCTTTTATATTACTTCTTATAGAATGAGTTTATAAAATGTATTACAATAGGTCACTAATTTTTAAAGTGGGAAAAAAAAAAAAAAAAAACTAGTGTTTTGGGACATTCAAAGCTTTTTTATGTGTAAAATATACCTCTTTTCAAAATTATTTGACAAATTAAAAGTTAAGTATACTAAATAATACAGGAGGGGGGGGGGGGGGGGGCACGTAAAGATCGTATTTTGTTACTAAAACTTAAAAAATAGGCTTCCATATTCTAAAATGTAAAATCGGCGTTAAATCGCGATTTAGCACTAAATCGCGATGTTGGATGGATGATAAATCGATTTAAGAAATTTCTACATCGCCCAGTCCTATCGATCACGAAAAAAATCGCCAATTTCGTTAAAGAGTTGCAAAAATGTGCGAATTTCTTCAAAAGTTCGCGAATTACAACAAAGGATAGCAAAAAATCTCTCAATAAAACGCAAATTTTGTCAAAAAATCGAAAAAACACGCAAATTTCGTCAAAAATTGCGAAAAGAACGTGATTTTCATCAAAATATCGCGGAAAAAAACACAAACTTTCGCAAAGAATCGCAGAAAACGCGATTTTCGTCAAAAGGTCGCTAAGACACGCGAATTTCGGCAAAGGATCGGAAAAAAGACGCGAATTTCGGCAAATGATCGCGAAAAAAAAAAAAAACCGATTATTTTGTAAAAAGATCGCGAATTTCATCAAAATATCTCTCAATAAAACACAAATTTCATTAAAAATTGAAAAAACACGCGATTTTCGTCAAAAGATCACGAAAAAAACGCTAATTTCGTCAAAAGATCGCTAAATAAAATGCGAATTTTGTCAAAAAATTGAAAAAGTACGTGAATTTTGTCAAAATATCGCGAAAAAACGGTCAAATGATTGCTAAAAAACGCAAGTTTTGTCAAAGAATCGCAGAAAACGCGATTTTCGTCAAAAGGTCGCAAAAAAAAACATGCAAATTTCATCAAAATATCTCTCAATAAAACGCAAATTTCGTCAAAAAATCGAAAAAACAGGCGATTTTCGTCAAAAGATCGCGAAAAAAACGCTAATTTTGTCAAAAAATCTCTAAATAAAATGCAAATTTCATCAAAAAATTGAAAAAATATGCGAATTTCGTCAAAATATCGTGAAAAAAAAAAAGGTCAAAAGATTGCGAAAAAAAAGCGTGAATTTCGTCAAAAGATTTTAAAAACTTTGATTTCATCAAGACATAGTGAAAAACACGCAAATTTCATCAAAGGATCCCGAAAAACACGCAAATTTCTTAAATGGTCATGGAAAAATTCGTGAAATTAAGTTTGTCACATTTTAATTAGCACAAAAATATCATCAATTTGTTGCAAAAGTTTTGCTCCATAGGGAAAGAAAATTTTCGTTATTGAATTTTTGTAAATAAGCATTTCAATAATGATTTTCTGTCTCTCTCTTCAGACTACGATTTGAAATCCATACAATTCAGAAATCCGCAGAGCCTTTTGTCTCAGTATCCTACATCGGGTAGGTTGCTGCTGCTTTTTTTTTCGTTGTGGGTCGGGCCGGCTTTAATTGTTTCAAGTTTGTGTTGATATGATCTGTTTAATGGAGAATTCTTTCCATTTCAGAAAACAAGTATCGAAATTGCTTTGAAATGCAAAAAGTCACAAAGAACAAAATTTACGACATTGGGCTAAAAGATTGAAATTGGGTTCCTTGTATGAGTGTCAACAGATCAGCATGAAACAAGGATAAACACTAAAAATCTAATAAAATTGGCAAAGAAGATAATTTGAGATATTGAACTGAAAGATTGAAATGGTATTCCTTTTATATGTCAAAAAATCACTTCAAAACACGAAATAATTCTAAAAATCACATAAAAAGCTGTAGGAATGTTGAATAAATTTTATTTAAAAGAGTACAAAATTTAATATATTGGGCTAAAACATTGCAACCAGATTCCTTTAGCTAATGTGAAAAATCTGCCACGAGAAAACACATAAAAAACTAGAAAATCTAATTTAAAAAGTTCAAAAAGTGGTTTAGATGTGCATAACTTCACGCGTACAGGTACCTTCTCACCAAATGTTTTAACTCTGCATGCACTGGTCTCTTCAAAATACATTGTATACGTAAACATCTATTTTTATTATATTTAGTATTTAAAATAATGCTAATATTGGAACGAGAAGAAGAGTGGGGGTGAACTTGAGGAACGAGGATGTTGTATGTGGTTCAAATAAAGCAGTATCAATATTAGAAGGCTTGTAACCTCTACCAATAACAATGGCTTTAAGATAATGAATTTCAGAATTTGAATCAGAGCAAGCGTTTTCTTTATAACAAATTATACTTAGAACATTTATTAATAAGTGACAATGCCCCCCCCCCCATAATATCTCCCATAAGCATATGCCCCCCCCTCGGACACCCCTCTGGTGCCGCCCTTGTTCCCTTTCACTGGTAGAAGTTCAAAATCTCAAAAAAATGAAACTGAAATTCCACCGAACAATTCGTCCTTCCCCGCTATTTCAACTAAACTTAAATGACTGTAAGCCAACAATAAAGATGATACCATTAAAATTTCATCAACTATCAGAAGTCCCAGATTTGCCAATGTCTTCTGCATAATGGCTAAACTATCTGCTCCAAGTTTATGGTACTAGGCTGTTTTACCATGCTTCACAGGCAGTATTAATAATCTGTGTAAAGTAACTCCATCAATATTAAGAAGAGTTGGAGCCTGTTATATTAAGCCTGTTGGAGTTGCAACAGCGTTTATGAAGCCATTATTAAAGTGGTTTGAAACCATACTTTTAATTACATGGATAATAAAACTTTTCCCAGTTCCTCCACATCCACTATCACTAACAAACATTGTCAATGGTTTATTTGATTCTGATTAAGAATAAAAGTGTTTTTGAACTGCATCAAATGTTTGTTTTTTTATCAGCATGCAATTGTGAAACTTGATTTGCTAAATTTGTTGAGGAAGAAGGAACTAAATTCTTGATCATAGCTGTTTTTACATCTGCCATAGCATTATCAACCTCAACAATCTCATAACCTTGCAAAGCATTTTGTATACCATCATGAGCAATGTCCCTTTCACACTCTGGTTGAGTATTTTTTCTTAGAACATCTTCTAAATTTTTCTTCACCTCTTTTAACACAATAAGCCTGTCATGGTATTTCATAATTTTTCTTCAATTTTGAAAGATGTCTTTTAGGTATGCATCGAATATTCAGTATCTATTCGGTACTCGGCCATGTTCCCGAATATTTGGTTAGGTCGAATATCAAACTATCCAGTCGGCCAAATATTCGGTTTGGCCAGATATCAAACTATTCGGCCTGCCAAATATTCGGTTTGGCCGATTATCAAAATATTCGGCCAAGCCGAATACTTAAAAAAAAATTTTAAACATATTTCATATTTTCAAAAACCGTACATAACATCTGCTTGTCCAGGAAGCCAAAATCACAATCCACTTATTCAGTCATAAATACAGTGTATCTCATTTCACTCGAGGGCATACATGGATTTTCGTTTGTTACTTTAACTATAATAAAGATATCAAAACTATATTTTCAACAAGACTTGCTTTGATTTCTGTGAAATATATGATATGATGAGAAGTGTTGGAAATTGCCACCATTCATATCTAAACAACTATGAGCTAGACATTCCTTTATTCAGTATGCAGTTGACAATATTTATACTCCGTCACTGGTCAAAATTCAGTCAGTTTCAATCATCACATTTAATATAAGCAAAATTAATATGTAACAAATTTCACTAAAATATCTTCATTGTTCATAAAGTTGTGAACGAAAATTTCGTTTCGGCTTGTAGTTGTACCCAGTATTGTAGATTGAATGTATTTTAATTTTGATGGAATAAATGGATCGAGATGTTGTTTGTTGAAAGATTTTAAAAACAACCTGTTTGTTTACAATCTCTAAAAATGATTTTGCACTCCAGACATTGATCTAGGATACATTTAAAAACTTCCTTGCTAAACCAAAGGGAGTACAAAAGTTAAGCACATTTTTTAGGGTTTCGTTTATCTGACGAAACCCTATTCGTCTCACTCCTCTATCTGTCACAGAGCTCGTTCTCAGAAACTACATACAATGAAGTACGTAAGATGAAACTCAGGGGACCAAAAAAAATTTTCGTGTTAAAAGAATTTTGCGTTTTAAAGATTCTTAAAAAAAGAACAAAATTTACAAATATTTTCGATCTCATCAAATTTTATTTCGATTTCCTGTTAAACTACAGTAAATTGCATTTATTAGGATAAAAAGCAAGTAAACAAAATATTGTTTTTGGGGGAAAAAATCAGATATCTTTTTTTGAAGTGTCTTTTTCAACATTCTGAGGTCTAGCTTGTTTGAACCAAATAAGTTAAGCTGTCTGTAAATCTTCGTGCTTAGCAGTTCTCATACGTGTGCTCAAACATTAACGTAGTGGGATCCCTTTTTTTTATTATTGTTGATAATGTAGAATCGGCAATGCAAAACTCTATGCCGATTTTTGTTTTCGTCCTTCTTTTTCATCAACTGCATTAAGCAGCTTCATATTCATTTGAAATGAAATAACAGCTTGTTTTCGCACCGATTCCTCAGCCATTGTGCTCATAAAACATAAACTAATTTGCAAAAAACACAAAATTCACCAATTTCCACTTAAATTCACTAGCTCGAAAGCGAATTTTTTTCATGTTAAATGAAGTTTGTTTCGTGTTAAAAGAACAAAAATGTATTAAATTGCATCATAACTGTCCGGACCACTATATCATTTCATGTTAACCGATTTTTCATGTTAAGTGTTTTTGTGTTAAACGTATTTCATGTATGTTGGAGACTTGAAATTTTGCATACTTATAGCTGAACACCTCACATCAAACGACAAATCATAAAATTTTGAAAAAGTCTTATGTTTACCCCCTGGGGTCTAACGTGTGTGTTTTTTTCTAACTTAATTTTTTTTTAAGAGAAGCGATAAAATCTCTGGATATGTTTGAAATAAGCTATTGTTAGTGATTTTTGACTTGTTAAAACATACAAGCACATTTGATTGCTGCAGACATCCTCCGTATGCAAAGGCTTCCATTCAACTCCCGACGCTGCTGCTGGCAAAGCACGCCAAAGTGGCCTTACCTGCCTGAAAACGTGTCCTCTTTCAGTGAACTCCAGGCGAAGACATATCCCTCCCAGAGAGCGAATTTGAACTCAAAAAACCCATTTTCAACCTAACCAGCCAATCAGGGCTCTGTATGCTGTAGCGTCTGACGTCACACGATGATGTGCATTTCATGGAAATTTACCTCAGGAATTCCAATAGCATCTTGACGCTTCTCTCAGGGCTTGTTTTGAACGAAATGGTGTCTATTTTAAAAAGGAAGAACCTTTTCAATGTTGTTCTCTGTGCTTCGACAGAATGTCAGAGCAAGAGATTCACACTGCATTGCGCGCTTAGATTTGAAAAGTAAAATCTAGAAAAAAGGATTTTTGTGTATTTCTGCTAAAGTATTTATCAAAAATCGCTGAAAATTTAGACCCCAATTAAGTTGGAAACTTGAAACTTTGCATACTTATAGCTGAACACTTGCAATCACACGACAAATCATAAAAATTTCAAAAAGGTCTTATATTCCCCTCCGGTCACTAACTTGTGTATTTTAAGCAATATTTCTAACTCAGCCTCTAATTAAGTGGGAGACTTGAAATTTTGCATACTTATAGCTGAACATTTGCGATTACATGAAAAATCATGAAATTTTCAAAAAGTCTTATATTATTTACCCTTCTGGGCTTTAACTTGTGTATTTTAAGCAATTTTTGTAACTCAGTCCCTAATTAAGTGTGAGACTTGAAATTTTGCATCCTTATAGCTGAACACTTACAATCACACGAAAAATCATAAAATTTTCAAAAACTCTTGTATTATTTACCCCTCTGGGCTGTAACTTGTATATTTTAAGCAATTTTTCTAATCTCCCCCCTTTTCATCCGGGGCAGTTTTCTAATTTTTGCCGAAATCTCTCACAAAATATATCATTGCACAGCCCTTTGACCACTCTTTCATATTATGCATCATAGCCTTACATATTTTAGTTTCACTTTTTACCGCCAGGGAGACGGCTATCTATCTCGGGTGCTATGGGCCTGATCTCCTCGACTGCATAGATAGAGAACGGAAAAGAATGGATAGGTTGTAAAACGGAGCTTCGTTCGGATAGAGGTTTGGTTAGAATAGAGTGCGTCCCCTGGTTGCAAAATGCAGAACTAACAGATTTTGCAAAAGGATAAAGTGTTTTGAAAGGAATATTAAACGAAATCCTCTGTGCGATCTGTGATCACACTTACCACTTGTTTCAGTATAAAGTTACTTGTAAAAAGCTCTAGATTATCCAAATGTAAGTTTCTGTATTACATATTATATAAAAATATTTTTAAATTTAACATTTTAATGCCTTTAAACTTTGAAATGTAAAGTATTCGGCCGTGTATTGTATATGCAGTGATGGAACAGGCACTCTAATTGCGCCAAATCGAAAATACTGTGCATTTCTGCGCCAAAACGATCAATTTTTGTTGAGATAATTACCAGTAAGTAATATCTCAATAAATTAATTTAGCAGAGTGAATTAAGCAAATGGAAACGTAAGTGCTTTATGTCCCGACCTCGGATGAAAAATTACGTTAAACTATTAAATCTATTATAACTCAAATCTTAAATGAAATTAAAAATATTTAAACAGTATAATGAAATTAACTTGCTGAAATACAATAAGAAAAAGTAAAAACTACTATGTGATCTAAATAACGAAAGACAAATTTAAAAAGAAACAAAACATTTATTTAAATTTAGTCAAATCAGAAAAACAAGTTAACTAAAAGAATAAAATACATAAAACATACCTCAAACAGTTTTAACTTTAGAAGACACTGATTATGCATTTACATATAGAACGGACTGCACTGAGTAACGCTCCATGACACATTATTGCAGAAGTATAAAGAAATATAAAAACGTCTTTCAATTCAATGCTCCAGAGCTCGAAGAATAATTTATTATTGAAACGCTATACTTTGTTTTAACTAATTCCAGTACCTCCAGTGACATCTCATAGCAATTTAAAAACAAGAGACATTCCCACCAGGAAAAAGCAGTAGATACACAACAGTCCGTAAATACGATCGATCACAAGCTCATCCTTCAATGTCGAAGAATTCGGAGACAGCTCAGCTGACACTCCAATACACGAAACGTCTTCATTTCAAATAAACACTAAAAACGTTCTTCAAAGATAGAGGTCATACTATGTAGCTTCACTATTCCGACGGATGACTTTAAAAAAGCAAAACAAAAACAAGGACTAGTTGATATCCACAGCAACTTCAAGATGAGACATACTTTAATATTCAATGTGCGTTTCCCAGTTCTAATAAGCCTCCATGCCAATAAAAATATAAACCACAACTGCTCACATCATGCTGAAAGGGTAAATCCCAACTGGCCAGGAAACAAGCTGGCCAAAGCATATTTATATGATTTGGACATGCGTACCAACTGCCGGCATATGCAAAACAGATTGCTTCCAGAATGATCTGAGACTTACGACGCACTCTACCGGACAACTAACGCCATCTTGTGGCGATCGGGAGTACTGCTCAACTATCATACGTGGAAAACGATCTCCGAGAACCGCGATGTTTTGAAAGACAGATGAACGGCAGAAGAAGATACAATTAAAGGTAAACTGTAACTAAGGATGAAAGCAAATCAAATGAAGGATTTTAAGGATATATAACTATGGAAAACAAGGATATGAGGTAAGTAGAATCTGTATTTATATTGTAAATAAAGGAAGGCTGTTTCAGCTAAAAATGTAAATAAGTTATAGAGCTAAAGTAGTACGGTGATAAGATACAGAGGGCTTGTTATTCCTAACAATTTTCAACAAAATTGCGCCCAACTGCGCCGATTCAATAACAATTCTTGAGCCAAATCGATCATTTTCCATAAAAATTGAGCCGTCTCTAATTCATTTTTCATGATATGAAACGAAGTCGCTTCTCCGCAAAGCGGTGGTGATTATGTTCCGCATTTTCCGAAAAAAAAAAAAAAAAAAAAAAAAAAAAATCGGTCATCAATCAGAAAATTAGGACATAAAAAATATCGCAAATTTCGACAAATGGTAGCCGAAAAAAATCAGTTTTGTCAAAAGATCGCGAAAGAAAAACACATTTCGTCAAAAAAATAAAGAAAAAACCACAAATTTCGTTAAAAAAAAACACGAATTTAGTCAAAAAATCGCGAAAAAACCGCAAACTTCGTCAAAAGATCGCGGTAAAAACCAAAAATTTCATCAAAAAAATCACGAAAGAAAAACATACTTCGTCAAGAAACCGCAAAAAAAACACAAATTTGCTCAAAAGATCTCGAAAAAACACAAATTTTGCATAAGTATCGCGAAAAACCCCCACAAATTTCGTCAAAATATTGAGAAAAAACTACAAATTTCGTCAAAAAATCGCGAAAAAACACAAATTTTGTTTAAAGATCGCGAAAATGCAAATTTAAAAAAAAAATCGTAAAAAAACCCATAAACTTCGTCAAAAGATCGCGCAAAAAACACAAATTTAGTCAAATAATCGAGAAAAACCACAAATTTGGTCAAAATATCGCAAATAAAACCACAAATTTCGTCAAAAAATCGCAAAAAAAAACGCACATTTTGTTTAAAGTTTGAGAAAAAATCTCAAATTTCGACAAAAAACCACAAATTTTGTGAAAAAAAAAACCCGCAAATTTCGTCAAAAAATCGTGAAAAAACGCGAAATTTTGTCAATAAATCGCGCAAATAAGGCGAATTTCACCAGAGGATCGCAAAAGGAAATTCAATATTAGTATAAAGATCGCGGTAAAAACGCAAATTTTGTCTAAGAATAGCAAATTTTGTCAAAAGATTGCAGGAAAAATGCGAATTTCGTCAAAGGAACGTGAAAAAACGCGAATTTCGTCAAAGGAACATGAAAAAACGCGAATTTCGTCAAAGAATCGCGGAAAAACGCGAACTTTTGTCAATGAATCGTGCAAATGAGGCGAAATTCGTCAAAGGATCGCGAAAACAATGCAAATTTCGTCAAAAGATCGCGGAAAAATCCAAATTTCGGCAAAAAATCGTGAAAAAGACCTTTAAAAAAATTTGCTATGAGCTTCAGAATTTTTTTTTTTTTTTTTTTACCCATAATTACCCCTACCTCCTATGTCTTGTTCTATAGGTTCACCGAGAACATCTAAGAGAGAAGGCGAGTATTTATTCACTCCGGTAAGGCTCAATGATGCACAGGGGCGTAGCTACAGATATTTTTTCGGGGGGGGGGGGGGAGAATTCGAAATTTTCCCAACTATAAACAAATTGCTCCAATTGTCAACTAAAGGGATATGCATAACGTGCGTGATAGTGATAAGGAAACTTATGCATAAAAAATTTCTTTCCAAAGAAAATTTTTTAAACTAGAAACATAAAAATTCCAATTATTGTTTTTTTAATAAGAGAACCAACCAGCTTTTTACTTTCTTCTATCTTTACAAGAAGAAAGTATTGAATTCGTAAAATCAACTTCCGGCTTTCGACGGATTGATATTATTGGTGCAGATTCACGATCGCCAGACGCCATGTGGCGACTTAATTTTTTGCTTTGGCGGCTAAATTTCAACATCTAAGTCGCCATCCTTTGGCGAATTTTGCGTTTTTTTCCAGCGATCCTTTTACGAAAATCACGGGGTTTTTCGCGGGGTTTTTTGCAATCCTTTGATAAAATTTGCATTTTTTGTGCAATCTGTTGACGAAATTTGCGTTTTTTCTGCAATCTGTTGACGGAATGCACGTTTTTCTGCAATCTTTTGCCGAAATTCACGTTGTCTGTTTTGAAACTCTTTGACAAAATTATCGTTTTTTTCGTGATCTTTATAAAATTGGTGGGGTTTATTTTTGTTATCCTTTGACAAAGTTGATGATTTTTCTGCAAAGAATGGCAAAAGTCGCATTTTTCCCGCAATTCTTTGACAAAAAGACGCGTGTTTTTTGGGATTCTTTGACGAAATTTGCGTTTTTTCTGCAATCTGTTGACGAAATTCACGTTTTTCTGCAATCTTTTGCTGAAATTCACGTTGTCTGTTTTGAGACCCTTTGACAAAATTATCGTTTTTTCCGTGATCCTTATAAAATTGGTTGGGTTTATTTTTGTTATCCTTTGACAAAGTTGATGATTTTTCTGCAAAGAATGGTAAAAGTCGCATTTTTCCCGCAATTCTTTCACAAAAAGACGCGTGTTTTTTGGGATTCTTTGACGAATTAGCATTTTTTCCCTGATCCTTTGACTGAATTCGCGCTTTTTCTTGCTAACGATTGACAAAATTGATTTTTTCGGCGTCCACTTGTCGAAATTCTTGATATTTTTCCTCACCCCTGTAATAATCTGTGACGAGATTGTTTTTTAAGATAATTTTTCTTCTGTATTCTTGAAAAACAAATGCTTGAATTCTGTTTTGACTTTTGTAGTGCAAAATAATCTTACACACTCTTATTTTTTTCTTTTATGAACTCTTGTATGGTAAAATGAAAATAAGAAATATTGTTTTCCTACTATTCCCCACTACCATGATTCCTTAGCTTATGCTTATAGATATATATTTTTTCACCTCTATTTTGCCCAACTTTATCTTCTGACAGTACATAGCTTAAGATTTATATTATACTTACTTTAAATCCAAATTAAAAGAATTGGGTGATTAAATGAACTATACAAATTTGATATAATTAGTCTGTTTCTTTAATGTATTTGTAGATTATTTTTCACTTTGATGTCCTGAAATTTTTTCTCATATAATTGCTATTGCTTTTATGCATTTCTTTCACAATGTGGCCACTGGATTATTTGGGTTTAGGAGCCACTGGCTCGTTAAAAACTTTGGAAATGTACACCTATAATTGATACGTTTTAGAACGATTTGGCTGTTTTTAGAAAATGTCTGTCTGTGTATATGTGACACAAATTTTGTGGGCGCTCTATCTCAAGAACTAATGGGTGGAATTTATTAAAACTTTAGATTCAGTTATACCTTGATAAAAATTAGTTTGATTAGTTTTAGTGCTGATTAGTTTTTGTGTAAATCACCCAAAAGGTGGTGCTGCTATGCTGTATTTTTCACGATTTACATGATTTTAGCGATAGTTATATCTCAAAAACTGTTGCACGAAATTTGATCAAACTTCATATTCTGTTAAACCTTGACATAATTTGGTGCTTATTAGGCTTTTGTGTATATCATATAGCAGGTGACACTGCTGTGAAACATTTTTCACGATTTTTCCGTTAGCTATATCTGAAAAACTAATGCACGGAATTTGCCAAATTTCATTAACGGTTGCAATTCCTTATTGGACTTGGGTATACTGTTCAAAGGTATTGCTTTTGTGCTCTTTGGGTTTGGAATTTTGGTTGCAGACATCTAACAGCGTGTGCGCCCAAATTCAATGATTTGTTGAAAAAATGCGATGCTTCTATCTCCTTTTTAAATTCACATGATTAAACGGATCTATTCCTTTATAATTCTTTTTGCATTGTGATTGCAAATTTTGAGGTATTAACATGTATTGGATAGAATAAAGTTTTGGGATTGGCACATCCGACTAGTTTTCATTTAACATTAATTCTTCTGGTCTTCAAAGAAGCCAACTTGATGATAACATCGTCCAGTTTAATAAAATCCACAATTCCACTTTCACATTTTAAAATCATTAGGCTGTCAAGTCTGTCATCCCTCTTTGTAGTTTGCAATACAGTCGAACCCCGTTATAACGAACTTCAAGGGTCCAAAGGTTTTGTTCGCTATACCCGGTGGTTCGCAATACCCGAACAGTTAAGAAAAATGTTAGAGTTCAAAAATGTATAACTCATTAGTTGTTATGTGTATATTCACTAATGATGTATTAAAAAAAGGTAAAATCTATTAAATATGACCATTAAAAAATTAAATTGAATAAGCTCGATCACATTAAACTGACACAATACTAATTAAATTAATTTTACCTTTAATTGTTGCTCACTGTTTTGATACAGAAATAATCGGTAATCTTCTGCTGACGTGATGCCGATTTCAAAAACATGTTATGAATTTCTTTGTCTAGTGCATCAAATGACTCCAACACTCTTTCTTCCACTGTTTGTGCAGACAAAAACTTATTAATTACGCGCGTCGCTGCTGTAGCATCTGAGACTGTGGGGGCTTCATAATTTATGTGATCCTCTTCATCAGCATCAGATGCAGAATCTTCGATTTCAGAATGATTCATTTTAATTTCTTCCACAATCTCTTCATCAGTCGGATCTTCACACATGATCTGATTTTTGTTTCACTCTTCCCCGTAACCTAGCACCGGTGCGTCGTATGGTCCCTACTGTTCATGCTTTTACTTGTTCTGCTCGAGCATTTCCCCCCTCCCAACAGGTTGGCTGTTTTTTTTTTTTTTTTTTTTTTTTTGCGTCCACCCCACCCCCCACCCCACTCATTTTCGGCTCTGTCTACAGTCTTGTACACAGCTGTGATCAGGAATAAGGAAAAATGACTGACGGGTGGGCGGAATCACACCTGCAGAGTGGCTATCGTAGAAGAGAAAGAATGCAGTTGTTTCTACCCTTTAATAAAAATATCGCTGATTTGCACCATGTTTCACTAGCCGGCATACATTTTCTTATGAAATTGGAGTCTAAGTCCTGTTTTCACAACTGCGGAAAAGTAGAAAAAAAAATCATGGTCGACTGGAAAAAATGTTCGTTATAGCTGGTTATTAAGATTTCGGAGGTTCGCTATAAAAGGATAAATTAGCATTAAATACAATAGGAAAACGACGGGACCAAAATTTTCGTTTGTTATATACCGGGTTCGCTATAACGGGGTTCGACTGTATATATTTTTTTAATTTTTATTTCACTAAAGATTCTTTCATTAGATGCAATGCCATAAGCTGCTGTGGATGTTAAGATACAAGTATATAGTTTGACAGCGTGTTCAAATCGTCTTTGAATTTCAAGGCATGAGAAAAAGGTTTTTTAAGTGAGTTGGGATTTGGTTTATTTCTATTTGACTCTGCAAGTCATGTACATCCGGTTTCTCATATCCAGGTGGAAACATTATTAACAGAATTAAAAACTCTTATGATACTTATCAGCGTACATGTAAATAAAAACTATATTTAAAAACACATTAAAAATTAATCCCAACGTTTTATGCTCTTTCTAATGAGCTATCATCAGGGGAGAGGGTTCTTGACCTCCACGAAGTAAAGTTACAAACAGCACAGTCACTTTCACAACATCAAACTAGCATGAAACGTTGGGATTAATTTTTAATGTGTTTTTAATATAGTTTTTATTTATATGTACGCTGATGAGTATCATAAGAGTTTTTAATTATTAAATTTTGACAGCGTAAGTCCAAGTTTTTCTTATTAACAATATTAACTTTCCTAAGTTAGTGATACTCAAATTTGCCTTGCACAATTGTAATTTAAATATGAAATGTATTGGTGCAATATTCTCCTGATATAGGGAGCATTGTCATTTAAGCCCATTACTAAGTTTTTTTTGTATTTCTTATAACTCTTTCCTGTAAAACTTGTGTGTATCAATGTTCATTGCGGTACTATTATTTTTATCTATTCCCTTTGGTGAAACCATTTTTCTACGGTGCTTTTGGAAGTCAGCTTCTTCAGTTACATTCTAATATTCATAACTGTTTGTGAACTTGTCTATAGGGAAATCTTCATTGATTCAAAATTTTATTCAAGTGCAACGTGTCAGTGTTACAATGTCGATTTTTTCTTCAGTTGATGGAGTGCTTTCATGGTCATATATCTGTTCCAAATTCAAATGGTCCACTTTTTACCTTTTTCATCCTCGAATGGATTTTTAGATGCTCCAAAACCTTGCACGAAAAATCTTTTCCTTATTATGAAGGGTTCTTTCGTGCTGAGATTTATAGTCATTTTTTAGTACAGTTTTAAAGACACAACACTGGATTTTTGGTTTAAAATTTCATAAACACCTATAAATATAAACGAACAGGACTGATATATATTTCCGCTCACAAATAAATGTAACAAATTTATTAAACTAGCGATTTCTTATATTCATATTTGAACGCTTTTTTCTTGACAGCGAAGGGTTAACTAATTTTTGCGGAAAAAATCATGAAAATGAGTGAAGGATTATCCAAAAATCATGCAATTAGCTCAAAAATTAGTGCAATTTGTGAAAACTCATCAAATCTTCTTGCCCAGCTGTGTTTTCAAGTAGGTAACTATATACCTTTTTGTTGTGCTATAAGCGATCTCCAATTTTCAAAAGAAGATGCAATCCCTTTGGATTAAAATAGCTGGATTCTCTTTTGGGATGAGAAGAGGACGTAGGGTGAAATTTTTGAGAAAGGAACAAAGTTTTGGAGGAAATAAAGGAACTGGATAGTCAGCTATTGATGGTTAGGAGTAGAGAAATTTTGATCTGGTAGATGTATAATATTTTTGTAGAACTGAAAAACACAATGCTAGATTGAATGTGGCTGATTTCTTTTTGTATTTCTTTTGATAATTTAACATGTTTACTGTTACAGTACTCAGAAACAAAATCACCAAAACAAAAATTTCGTAACTTTTTTACTAAAAAAGGAAATGTCTCAAAAATCTAGAATTTCCCAACTCTAAGCTCAAATTTCCCAACTTCACTTATATTGGGGGGGGGGGGGGAGGCTCCCCCCCCTAACCCCCCCATGGCGACGCCCCTGATGATGCAGGAACTCAGAATTCAGATTAATACAGTTTCAGAAAGCCTTCAAAACGGTTTGTAATTGAAGCTGGTTAATGCTCAAATTTAAATGCCCTCATTCGGCCCAAACAATACAAGCACATGGAAGAAGAGCTGAATCCATTGGAATGATGGGAATATTGTTTGGCAGTGTACCTGACTAGCACAAAAATACCGTTATTATATACTTTTAATGTTGAAAATATCACAATTGCCCCTAAAATTTTGAAAAATCCTAGTGCTAGTACTAGGT
Source organism: Maratus speciosus (assembly GCA_963932465.1). NCBI lineage: Eukaryota > Metazoa > Arthropoda > Arachnida > Araneae > Salticidae > Maratus > Maratus speciosus. The sequence goes on along the minus strand of OZ010786.1, from coordinate 86,430,408 downwards.
GCTAATCACAAATTTCTTGAAAGAATCGTGGAAAAAATGTGAATTTCCTCGAAGAATCGCAGAAATATGCACATTTCGTTGAAGAATCGCGGAAAAAATGCACATTTCCTCAAAGAATCGCAGAAAAAACTCAAATTTCGTCAAAAAATCACAGAAAAAAAAAACGAGGATTTTGTCAAAGAATACCAAAATGACATTTTGATGCTCCAAAATAGTTATTTTCTACTTCAAAGTGGCATTTTGCTGCTCCAAGGTAGTTATTTTCTGTTCAAAAGTGGCTTTTTGCTGCTCCAAAATAATTATTTTCTGCTGCAAAATGAGTGTTTTTGCTGCTCCAAAATGGCGTTTTGCTGCTCCAAAATGAGGTTCATGCTGTTCCATCACTGTATATGGTATTCGGCCTAACAGTTACTGTTCGGCTGGCTGAATATTCAGTATTTGGCCAAAATCACTATTCGGTGCATTCCTAATTACTTTTGAGATTCCTGATAGCTGGACGGATCCTTTAAGAGTAAATTTTCATTGTGCCAAGGAAAGAATAGCATCCAAAGGCTATGATAGTAATTCTCTCTTTTTGTATCAGATTTATCAGGGTCATGAAGGATGTGCTGTATCAGGAAAGGCTTGCATCTTTTCTTTAACAGTTCAATATTATTTTTTAGTTTTAAACTATTATCTGTGTTGCATTATAAAAAATTTAATCCATCATTTCCCATTCAAATTAATTTAAATATAATTTATTTATCTCTTACAACTTAAATTAACATTCTTAAGCCTCTAAATTCTAATCTCAAATCGTAACCTTATAAGTTAAATTTAAATAATAAATATTACAATATTTTCTTATTTTCTAATGTGAACTCTATCATTTAATAAGATTTATTAAGTGCAACGAAATTAATATTCTGTTTCAAGAATTTAACTTTTGGATTTTCCTTCAAAAACATTGCGATCTTTTGTAAACATAACGTATTTTCTAAGTCTAAATATTAAAATTCTAAAACTTCTATTTATCAATATCTCTTCTTTTAAATATATTTTATGGATAAACATATTTATTTCCAGCCGATTGCAAAATTTTCAGCCATTTTCGATAAATACTTCAGCAGAAATACGCAAAAATCCTTTTTTCTAGATTTTACTTTTCAAATCTAAGCGTGCAATGCAGTGTGAATCTCTTGCTCTAAAATTTTGTCAAAGCACGAAAAACAACATCGAAAAGATTCTTCCTTTTTAAAATAGATGTCATTTCATTCAAAACAAGCCCTGAGAGAAGTATCCCGATGCTGTCAGAATTCCTGAGAATTTCCATGAAATGCATGTCGTCGCATGACGTCAGACGCTACAGCATATGGAGACCTAATTGGCTGGTTAGGATGAAAATGGGTTTTGTGAGTTCATATTTACTCTCTGGAAGAGATATGTCTCCGCCTGGACTTTGTTGAAAGAGAACACATTTTCAGGCTGGTGGAGTCACTTCAGCATGCGTTTCCGGCAGTAACGTCGGGAGTCGGACAGATGTCTTTGTGTACGGAGGATATCTGAAGAAATCAAGTGCGTTCATATGTTTTAACAAATCAAAAATCACTAACAATAACTTATTTCAAACTTATCCGGAGATTTTATCACTTTTCTTCAAAAAAATTCAACTGAAGTAAGTTTATTCATTAAATAATATTCTCCAAGAAACCTTCAATGTGATATACAGTATTTGTAAAGCTTAAATAGTGAATCTCAGCAAATTTTCGTTCATCGTTTATGAGCGTTTTAGCTCTAAAATATATCCTTGATCTGATATTGATTGGATATTTAACTCAAATGTAGGAATCTCACTAAACAGTTCGTCAAGCTCTTATGCTGTATTGTGGAGTTCACATTGATGTGTAAAGATCATTCGCCTCTGTTGGTTTTCAAACATGATTTTTTTCAAATAGTATCTTGGATTTGGAATCTTCTTCCCGGTTCTGCATCGATTAATCTACTTCTAATGGCTGATGCAAACTATATTTCTTGAAAACTATCATTATTCAGGACGTTAATAACAGAAGAATTATTAATTTTGATTCCCAATTAATGACTTTTCACCCATTTCTGTATAGACTGTTTAATATCTATTTGACTTTTCTGAACACTAATTTTTGGAGATCCTTCATTATCAAGAACATCAATAATAAAGTTACTAATTCTTTTTCCAAATCATATCAAAAAACGATCTTCTAAATTTTTATATATTATAAAAACAAGCATTATTTACTATCAGAATAACAACTGTCCATTTTCATGACTCATTAGTTTAATTATGTATTTTCTACAGGTATATTATAATTATGTTTTGCATTTAAAAGTATGAATATCTAATAATTAAAAATCTTATTACAATAGTTTGTTAAGGTTGGATCCAATCAGTGTTTCTTGGCTTATTTATAATATATTTTAAAGTAAAAGTATGGTGCTCTTAATTCAAGTGTGGTTCGTTTCACTACAGTCTGGGTGACTTCTTTTACTCTTTATTTTTATTTTAATGTGATGAATAGAATAATCTATTTCAGGTAAATATTTAAAATAAATACTTATTAAAATATAAATTCCAAATCATATATTTATTAATCTTATTTTGACTTAGTAACATTTTTTCAGATCATTATTGAAATTTCAATTTTATTTTTTTTTACATTGTCGTGTCTGCCACTAGTACATCGCACCTGTATTGTGCTTCTGGGTATGGGATTTATGAATTGATTGTGGTGATTCATATTTGAATATTTATATTTTGAATCTCTATTTTTATGCAAATTAATTCTTGAATCCTTTTATCCAGAATCACATTACAATCTGGTGTTATTTCATTAGATTTTAAAGGCAATCGATGATATAAAGAATCAAAATTATAAAAGACATGTTTTCCATTTCATCTGGCCTGTTAGGATGTACTCTATCTACCATTTGAACCATAAAAATGTCATCACTAGTACTGTCAATTTCTTTCAGTTTCTTAAACTCTTGAAATGGCTTAAGTAAACATTTCCTGTTTTCTTTTTGGTAGTATTGATGAAAAAAATAGATTCGGATTTCCATATAGATGATGGCCTAGTATTCAGTCAGCTATTTCATATGCACCACTTTGCAATGTTAAATAGCTTTTAATCCAAAACTAAACAGATCTTTGAACAAGTCAACTATTTCATATGCACCAAATTTGCGATGTGAAATAGCTTTTAATCCAAAACTAAACAGATCTTTAAACAACTCCAAATCATTGTTAGCATTTTTTTTAAATTGCCAATAGCAGTAGTTACATTTTGTGTATGTAAATTAAAAACAATTCTTTGTTTTGAGTTATCCATATTCATTCATATAGTACATCCGTTACTGTAGCAATGGAAGAAATTCGAATTAAATCTGTTTGTTAATTCTTTTAGTTAAAGAATTAAAATGGCTATATGAGTTTTTATTTATTTATTTATTTATTTTCAAATGCCTTGAAAAAAAGAAAACAAATGTTACTGAGTTTATTTAAAATATAAAGAAGACATTTACTGAGAAATTAGCATTATAAAATGAAAATATTTAAATGTGAAAGTAATGTTTGTATGACTTCTAAAATTTTTCAGTGGGAGAAAATGGAATTGAAACAGGGTTGGCAAAAACCCGGGTTTTTGTACAAAAACCCAACCCGCCTGGCTTTTTTCGGGCTTTTCTGGGTTTTTGTGGGTTTTAGTTATTTTTCTGTATATTTGTATATTTATATAATACATGAGTGTACTCATTTAAAAATATATTTATTAAATTTAAATTTTTTTAATTACATTTGATCTATTTATTACTAATTAATATTATTTATAATATCAGTTAATAAATTTATTCTATTCTGATATTAGTCTTAACTTTTGATACTTGTATCAGAATAAATTTGTTAACTGATATTGTAAAATGTATTAATAATTAATATTAATTATTATTAATACTATTACTATTATAATTAACTTAATACTATTAAGTGATAAAAGTGAGTTCTTATCTTATCACTTTTAAATACATTTTAGTTGTCATAATGAATAATTAAAGTTTCTATAATAATTATAGTCCAAGAGCTGGCAGCATAAAAACCTATGTTATCAAGCACAAGAAAAAAGCTTTTATTTTATAGAAGAGTCGAAGTAGGGTAATCTAAGGATCCATGTCTGCCGGAAGTGAAGTGGTGCATAAGCCAAAAATTTATACCACCAGTGGTTCACTCGTAAGTTTGTCATTGTATTTTCCTGCTCTCAGTCCTTCATGTTTTCATATCTTTGTTTGTAGGACAAACACAATGATAAAGCTACGAGTCAACCACTAGTGGTATTAATTTTTGGCTTACGTCTAACTTCACTTCTGGCAGACATGGATCATTAGATTACCCTACTTCTACTCTTCCATAAAATAAAGGTTTTTTTCTTGTGCTTGATAACATAGGTTTTTGTGCTGTTGGCTCTTGGACTATTAGTAACTATAATAATTAAACTAGCTGGCTTCGCCTGCTAGCGAGCCCCTCCTTTTATCGGGCCTCTAATTATATGAAATCTCGAAAGTGAATGAACATCGAACCGGGTGCCCACTACCGTATAGCAGGCGTGCTGCACATGCACTACAAGGCCCCTCCTTTAAAATGAATCTCTAATATATACGTGAATCTCAAACAGAGTCCCCGCATCCCACGGCACCGTGTTGCAGGCGTGCTGAGGAGAAAGGTTTAATTCAATGGAAGAGAAAGAAGCTGAAGCATGGATAATACAGTATCATTCAGAATGGTTACTTGCAATAATGGCATTTAAAATTAAATACATAGACTATTTTCCTGAATCACTTTTCTCAAAAAATATTGTGTCACAATTGAAGAGCTGAGTGGATGAACATGTTATGCCACATTTTCTAAAAAAAAAATTTATCTTCTGGATGAAAGCATTATGAGGTATCCTATCACATGGTGAAGCTAAAATACTAAGATTTCATTTAGTCTTGAAGATTTAAGACATTATTCATTAATATTTAATATTTTAATATTTAATAATGTCAATAATATTAATAATTTTTAATATTTGAAAATTAAATATGAATAAGTTTTTCTGAGAGTTTAGTACCATGCCTGTTAATATTTTAAACACATGGTATCAAATAGAAATAAATCATTAAAATTTACAACAAAAACTTTCACTTCAAATTTCTTCAAATGTAATTTTTGCTACTTAACATGTTCTTCCACTTACCTCTTCAATTATCATCTTCAAAATGGTGGGAAGTTCTTAAAGAAAAACAACAAATTAGATTCTGATTTTTGTAGTTTTTTCCAATCTCTGCATTCTGTTCCATCTAGCTCTGCTTCCATCGAGAGAATTTTCTCTACGTTTGGATTCATATGGTCTAAATTGCGGAACAGACTAGGCCTAGAACAGTGTGTAAAACTAGTAAAGATTTGTAAAAATATTACCATAAAAATCAAAGTGAATGTGATTTTGATTGGTAAACTATAAAAAAGATCAATTATAATTATTTTAAATATATTGTGTAAATTATTTGAAATATATTTTAAAAAATAAATATTCTGAAATAAACTACCACCTGATTACCACAAATACGTCTGACTTTTATTTATTTATTTTTATGTAATTTTGATAAAAGAAACCACCTAGGTTTTGGGCTTAAAAGGTAAACTTGTATTTTGTATTTCTAAATACTATAGGGGGGGGGGGGGTTGCAGACTCAGAAATGGTTTTTAGCAAAAACCCACTTTTAACAAAAACCCAGGTGGGTTTTTGTTGGTGGACCTGCCCAGAAAAACCCACCCGGGTTTTTCTGGGCTGGGTCCACTTTGCCAACCCTGAATTAAAGTAATACTTGCCGATTTATCAATTGCTCCTGGATAAGAAGAAAAAATGGGTTCTTTTATGTCAGTAAACCCAGTAGCAGAAAGTTATGGTTGTGCCTGCGACAGCAATTTAGTGGGATGAAAATTATCTGTGTGAGTAGCGTGTTACATTTTCTTATGTACAGACATTATAAGTGTTAAAATAAATAGGGTTCTTACTGATTAATACTGTAAATAAATAGAGCTATATTCCAACTATAATATTAACCTAAATAAGTAGATAGCAAAAATTAATATTTTATGAAGAATTAGATAATAATGAATATGTAACATGGTTCATACACTCTGGAACAAATAAAATTCCAGCACTATTCCAGCACACTTTTAGATACATGCATAAAAATAGCATCGAATAACACTTAAGGAATATAGTGACCACACTGATTATCCATTTCACAGAAATCTTATCAGATATTTTCATTTTTTATAAAGGGTATTTTTTAAAACATTATATTATTAGAGAATTTTTGAAGAATAATGTATTTTAACTTAGTAAGGTACCATGAAAAGAAATTTCATATATAATTAAAAGTTAAGAGAACAGAGCTTGATTTTTTTCTTTAAGTGCAAGAAAAAAAAATTAAAGATACAGTATTAATTACAGGAGTAAACTAAGTTAAAATTTAGGAATTCTGTATACCCATCAGGAGTCCTTTTGAAGAAATTCGAGTTTTTACCGCGACCCTTTGACAGAAATTTGCGTTTTTTGCGATCTTATGACGAAATTCCCCGTTTTTTCCGCAATCCTTTTAAAGAAATTTGCGTTTTTCCGCGATCGCTTGACTAAATTCGTGTCTTTTCCTCGATCCTTTGACAAAATTCGTGTCTTTTCCTCGATCCTTTAACAAAATTCGTGTCTTTTCCTCGATCCTTTGACGAAATTCGTGTTTTTTCTGCGATCCTGTAACAGAAATTTGCGTTTTTTCGGCGCCCCTGGGACGAAATTCGCGTTTTCCCCGGGATCTTTTGAAAAAATTCGCGTTTTTACAGCGATCCTTTGGCAGAAATTCGCGTTTTTACAGCGATCTTTTGACGAAATTCCGCAATCTTTTGACATAGATTTTCTTTTTTTTCGCGATCCTTTGACAGAAATGTGCATTTTTCGCGATGCTTTGACAGAAATTTGCGTTTTTTTCCGCGATCTTTAGTCGAAATTCGTGTCCTTTCCTCAATCCTTCGACGAAATTCCGTGTCCTTTCCTCAATCCTTTGACGAAATTCGTGTTTTTTCTGCGATTCTGTGACAACAATTTGCGTTTTTTCGGTGCCCCTGGGGCGAAATTCACATTTTTTCAGGGATCTTTTAACGAAATTCGCGTTTTTACAGCAATCCTTTTGCAGAAATTTGCGTTTTTTGCGATCTTTTGACAAAATTCCGCAACCATTTGGCATAATTTTTCTTTTTTTCGCGATCCTTTGACAGAAACTTGCGTTTTTTCGCGATCCTTTTACAGAAATGTGCGTTTTTTCGCGATCCTTTGACAGAAATTTGCGTTTTTTCGCGATCCTTTGACAGAAATTTGCGTTTTTTCGCAATCGTTCGACTAAATTCATGTCTTTTCCTCGATCCTTTGATAAAATTCATGTTTTTTCTGCGATCCTGTGACAGAAATTTGCGTTTTTTTGGCGCCCCTGGAACGAAATTCACGTTTTCCCCGAGATCTTTTGACGAAATTCGCGTTTTTACAGCGATCCTTTGGAAGAAATTTGCGTTTCTCGCAATCGTATGACGAAATTCCGCTTTTTTCTGCAATCCTTTTAGAGAAATTAGCATTTTTTCGCGATCATTTGACTAAATTTGCATTTTTTCTGCGATCCTTTGACAAAATTCATGTTTTTTTTTCCGGAATCTCTTTACAAAATTCGCGTTTTCACAGCGACCCTTTGGCTATAAATTACCGATTTTTTATGTGAATGATTGTCGAAATTGATATTTTTCGGCGACCATTTTGTCGAATTCGCGATATTTTTTCGTCTTTTTTTTTTTTTTTTTTTTTAAGGAAATACCTTTTTTTTCAAGTCGGCAAATTTATCTGCAAGGTCCAAAATAAATCTGCGACGCACATCACGCACTTTCTGCTACCGGGTCAGTAGACATAAATATAGACAAGTAATGTGAAACAGTGGATAAGACAAATGTAGCAACTCAAACTTTTTTGCAACCGGTTGCTATATTCTGGGATGTTAAAAATGTTCAAATTCCCAGAAATAAATCCATCAAAGCACTTGTAAATAAATTAAGAGAAACATTTTGTGTAAATTATATGGAAGAAAATATTTTTGTAGTCTGCGATGTTTTTAAACAAAAGAAGAAAAACACTGAGGACTTAGTCTTGTGTAATTGCACAGTTGTGTATGTGCCATCGTTGGCAAAGAACGCTGCAGATCATAAACTGGAAACTTTCATAAGAAAGTTTGCCGAAAAAAATGGAGCTTGCATTGTTATAATATCTTCCAATATAAATTTTCTAACTGTTTTGCCAGAAGTGCAATATCGCTATAAAAACAACATAAAAGTAATGTAAACCAAAGTTATTTGATTATAGCCAATGAATGCATTAATTTTGATGTTTTTGTAAATGATTTGCAAAATAATATTGAAAAATTTTCAACAAATACAGAATATTAAATTGAAGTAACAAACTTGTCTAAATAGAAGCAATGTGCCCTAAAAAAAGACTTAGAAAGGATAGCTAATAATACATAAAGAAATAACTAAAAATTAAGCCATTCTGAAATATAGTACTGCATAAGAAAAGCCTCATGTGCAGATCAAAATGCATTAAATGATGCCAAAATTTCAGAAATATTAAAGCAAAAAATAATTTGATTTGTTAGATTTCTCTCTCGATCTATGCGAATTATCAGCACCAACAGAGGGATGTCTCTGAGCTGGTAGTTCAATGATATGACAAATGCACTAGTACATATTACAAAATAAAACGAAAGCTATTTTCAGTCAAGCTCGTGTATTAATAAAAAAATGATAATGAGCTGCAGAAAATTTTGAGAAGTTTGAGTTAATTTTGATTTAAAACTTCAATTAACGGCATGCGAAAAATATCTTCACGTGCCATAGGTTTGCCGTCCATGGAAAGACAATAGATTATTATGAATATCTTATTATTTTTGAATTTCTTTGTTCCAAATGGCAACAGTATAAATCCTTAATTGAAATTTTTATGATTGTTTAACAGTTTGTGGAAACACTTTTCTCTTATTACAGGAAAATGTTTATAAAAATGACAATATTTATTCAAAACGCATTTTCTTACAAAAGTAATAGTATATGCTATTCAATTGGTGAAATATCTGATAAAAATTAATTTATATTTGATTTCAAAAATTTCATAAAATGAAATTTGGGAGTGCATGAGTGGGAGATTAACATTGTTATTGAGGTAACATAAGGAATTGATTTTAAATGGAAAAAAATAATAGCTGTCTCATCATCATGTCAAACCCTAGTTCCTCTCTTTTAAATTTAAAATATTGATAAATTTCTGTTTGACTGAAAATAGACAACTACTGTGAAGAAAATGGATAAGACAAATATAGCAACACAAACATTTTTGCAACCAGTTGCTATATTCTGGGATGTTGAAAACATGCAAATTCCAAGAAATAAATTAATCTAAGCACTGGTACAGAAGTTAAGAAATTCATTTTGTGCAAATTATATGGAAGACAACATTTTTGAAGTGTGTGATGTTTTTAAAAAAAGAAAAAAAATTACTGAAGACTTAGTTTTGTGTAATTGCACAGTCGTACATATGCCATTGTTGGTAAAAAAACGCAGCCGATCATAAACTGGAAACATTAATAAGAAAGTTTGCCGAAAGAAATATTGGAGCATGCATTGTCATAATATTTTCTGACATCAATTTTCTAACGGTTTTGACAGAAGCGCGATACCGATATAAAAACAAGATAATGATCCTGCATAAAAGTAATGTAAATCAAAGTTATTTAAATATAGTAAATGAATGTATTAATTTTGATGTTTTTGTAAATGATTTGCCAAATACTATTGAAAAAATTTCAACAAGTAAGGAATATGAAGTTGAAGTAACGAACTTGCCTGACAAGAAGCAATGTGCCTTAAAAAGGGATTTAGAAAGGATGGCAGACAACACAGGTGGAAAAGTTAAAGAAAGAATTAAAAATAAAGCCATTCTGAAGTTATCTGAAAATAGACAACTACTGTGAAGAAAATGGATAAGACAAATATAGCAACACAAACATTTTTGCAACCAGTTGCTATATTCTGGGATGTTGAAAACGTGCAAATTCCAAGAAATAAATCAATGGAAGCACTGGTACAGAAGTTAAGAAATTCATTTTGTGTAAATTATATGGAAGACAACATTTTTGTAGTGTGTGATGTTTTTAAAGAAAAGAATAAAAAATACTGAAAACTTAGTTTTGTGTAATTGCACAGTCGTGCATATGCCATCGTTGGCAAAAAACGCGGCCGATCATAAACTGGAAACATTGATAAGAAACTTTGCCGAAAGAAATATTGGAACATGCATTGTCATAATATCTTCAAACATCAATTTTCTAACGGTTTTGACAGAAGCGCAATACCGATATAAAAACAAGATAATGATCCTGCATAAAAGTAATGTAAATCAAAGTTATTTAAATATAGTAAATGAATGTATTAATTTTGATGTTTTTGTAAATGATTTGCCAAATACTATTGAAAAAATTTCAACAAGTAAGGAATATGAAGTTGAAGTAACGAACTTGCCTGACAAGAAGCAATGTGCCTTAAAAAGGGATTTAGAAAGGATGGCAGACAACACAGGTGGAAAAGTTAAAGAAAGAATTAAAAATAAAGCCATTCTGAAGTTATCTGAAAATAGACAACTACTGTGAAGAAAATGGATAAGACAAATATAGCAACACAAACATTTTTGCAACCAGTTGCTATATTCTGGGATGTTGAAAACATGCAAATTCCAAGAAATAAATCAATCTAAGCACTGGTACAGAAGTTAAGAAATTCATTTTGTGTAAATTATATGGAAGACAACATTTTTGTAGTGTGTGATGTTTTTAAAGAAAAGAATAAAAAATACTGAAAACTTAGTTTTGTGTAATTGCACAGTCGTGCATATGCCATCGTTGGCAAAAAACGCGGCCGATCATAAACTGGAAACATTGATAAGAAACTTTGCCGAAAGAAATATTGGAACATGCATTGTCGTAATATCTTCAAACATCAATTTTCTAACGGTTTTGACAGAAGCGCGATACTGATATAAAAACAAGATAATGATCCTGCATAAAAGTAATGTAAATCAAAGTTATTTAAATATAGTAAATGAATGTATTAATTTTGATGTTTTTGTAAATGATTTGCCAAATACTATTGAAAAAATTTCAACAAGTAAGGAATATGAAGTTGAAGTAACGAACTTGCCTGACAAGAAGCAATGTGCCTTAAAAAGGGATTTAGAAAGGATGGCAGACAACACAGGTGGAAAAGTTAAAGAAAGAATTAAAAATAAAGCCATTCTGAAGTTATCTGAAAATAGACAACTACTGTGAAGAAAATGGATAAGACAAATATAGCAACACAAACATTTTTGCAACCAGTTGCTATATTCTGGGATGTTGAAAACGTGCAAATTCCAAGAAATAAATCAATGGAAGCACTGGTACAGAAGTTAAGAAATTCATTTTGTGTAAATTATATGGAAGACAACATTTTTGTAGTGTGTGATGTTTTTAAAGAAAAGAATAAAAAATACTGAAAACTTAGTTTTGTGTAATTGCACAGTCGTGCATATGCCATCGTTGGCAAAAAACGCGGCCGATCATAAACTGGAAACATTGATAAGAAACTTTGCCGAAAGAAATATTGGAACATGCATTGTCATAATATCTTCAAACATCAATTTTCTAACGGTTTTGACAGAAGCGCGATACCGATATAAAAACAAGATAATGATCCTGCATAAAAGTAATGTAAATCAAAGTTATTTAAATATAGTAAATGAATGTATTAATTTTGATGTTTTTGTAAATGATTTGCCAAATACTATTGAAAAATTTCAACAAGTAAGGAATATGAAGTTGAAGTAACGAACTTGCCTGACAAGAAGCAATGTGCCTTAAAAGGGATTTAGAAAGGATGGCAGACAACACAGGTGGAAAAGTTAAAGAAAGAATTAAAAATAAAGCCATTCTGAAGTTATCTGAAAATAGACAACTACTGTGAAGAAAATGGATAAGACAAATATAGCAACACAAACATTTTTGCAACCAGTTGCTATATTCTGGGATGTTGAAAACATGCAAATTCCAAGAAATAAATCAATCTAAGCACTGGTACAGAAGTTAAGAAATTCATTTTGTGCAAATTATATGGAAGACAACATTTTTGAAATGTGTGATGTTTTTAAAGAAAGAAAAAAAATTACTGAAGACTTAGTTTTGTGTAATTGCACAGTCGTACATATGCCATTGTTGGCAAAAAACGCAGCCGATCATAAACTGGAAACATTAATAAGAAAGTTTGCCGAAAGAAATATTGGAGCATGCATTGTCATGATATTTTCTGACATCAATTTTCTAACGGTTTTGACAGAAGCGCGATACCGATATAAAAACAAGATAATGATCCTGCATAAAAGTAATGTAAATCAAAGTTATTTAAATATAGTAAATGAATGTATTAATTTTGATGTTTTTGTAAATGATTTGCCAAATACTATTGAAAAAATTTCAACAAGTAAGGAATATGAAGTTGAAGTAACGAACTTGCCTGACAAGAAGCAATGTGCCTTAAAAAGGGATTTAGAAAGGATGGCAGACAACACAGGTGGAAAAGTTAAAGAAAGAATTAAAAATAAAGCCACTCTGAAGTTATCTGAAAATAGACAACTACTGTGAAGAAAATGGATAAGACAAATATAGCAACACAAACATTTTTGCAACCAGTTGCTATATTCTGGGATGTTGAAAACGTGCAAATTCCAAGAAATAAATCAATTGAAGCACTGGTACAGAAGTTAAGAAATTCATTTTGTGTAAATTATATGGAAGACAACATTTTTGTAGTGTGTGATGTTTTTAAAGAAAAGAATAAAAAATACTGAAAACTTAGTTTTGTGTAATTGCACAGTCGTGCATATGCCATCGTTGGCAAAAAACGCGGCCGATCATAAACTGGAAACATTGATAAGAAACTTTGCCGAAAGAAATATTGGAACATGCATTGTCATAATATCTTCAGACATCAATTTTCTAATGGTTTTGACAGAAGCGCGATACCAATATAAAAACAAGATAATGATCCTGCATAAAAGTAATGTAAATCAAAGTTATTTAAATCCTTCTATATATGAAAAAAAAGTTTTGATTTGGAAATGGACAAATGAAAATCTGCATAGATATTCCAGGTAGATCCACATCCAATTTTAATGCTTAAGCATGGCCTTTCATCGTTAATATTAAAAAAACTGTTGCATACAAAAATATGAAAATCGGTGGTTTTATAGAGAAATGTTTGATAAACACGCTGATGCAGACAGTTTTCAAATCGAAGAATTATTTTAAGAGATATTTAATGCTAAAGTTGGACAAAATCGTCCCATTAAAAAAGTTTTATTGGAGCAAAAACTATACATGAGAATTTAATTATTTTTAGATCATTTTCAACGTTATAAGTTCCCAGTGTGTAGATTGTATTTATTTTTCTTATTTGACTCATTTTGACTCATTTTTTGAGGTTTTATTTCAATTTTAAATTCAAATTTTCAGCATCTCGAGAGATATTTTTTACAAATTTTAGAAAATGTTATTAATTTAAACTGTTGCCAGTTGTATAAACAGCGCAAACAATAATGTTTACTTCAAATTAAAAATTTATTTTACATGTGACTATTATAAACAGAAAATATAAAAAGCAGGAACTCATTGAAAATTACGTCATAAAAATTATAATTACACGTGAATTTTAAAAGAGACAGAATATTGTAAATTAATATATTCATGAACATGCGTTAGAAGTCTTAAATAGGAGAATTTACGTCACATTCAAGTCACATTACACTTATTATATAAAATGAACAAAAAATAATATTGCAAAACAGTTTAAATTTAAAAATTGCTCGATACATTTATTTGATATTTTAAGATGATTATAATATTTCATTTCTAACAAAAGTATTTTTACGTGAATATTAAAAAGAAAAAGAAAAGTTTGGTGAAAATTACATCAGATTATAATTCTCAGATTCAAATTATAGTTCAATCTTCCGAAATCTTTTTAAAGAAGATTAAATTATCGTGCTGTTAGAGTCTGCGGTGTCTGAACGGGGGTTGACGAGCGTAGCTCGTAGGCGGCAGAGCCCCCTAGTATAGTAAATTAATGTATTAATTTTGATGTATTTTTGTAAATGATTTGCCAAATACTATTGAAAAAATTTCAACAAATAAGGAATATGAAGTTGAAGTAATGAACTGGCCTGATAAGAAGCAATGTGCCCTAAAAAGGGATTTAGAAAGGATGGCAGACAATACAGACAGGGCTCCAAAATGGTCCCCTTTTTCCCCCTAAAGTCCCTTTTTTCCTTCTAAAGTCCCCTTTTTGGAAAATGGTCCCCTTTAGTCCCCTTTTAAGCATTTTGGTCCCCATAGTCTCCTTTCTGTGGCTGGAAAAAAATTTACTAATGTGGAAAAATTGCCACAAAACTCAAAAAACTCTAGGAATCACAAAAGTTCAAATATTGCATTAGTACGTTTTACTACAGCAAGGTAAAACATTGTAACTGGAATTCTTTCATGAATATCAAAAAATTGCCGCACAATCTGAAAAAGTGTTAAAATACGCATTGAAAATCTCATTAAAAATCACTAAAAATTCAAGTTAGAGGACAAAATTTTTTGACATTAAGCTATAAGTTTGAAACCAAATTTCAAAAAATCGCCATAAAATGTAAAAAAAAAAAAAAAAAAAAAAAAAAAAAATTGCTATAGGAATTCATTTTATTGGAAAGAGGACAAAGTTTAATAAGTTGTGCGAAAAGATTGAAACTGGAATCCTTTTGCGAATGTCAAAAAATCACATAAAAAATTCAAAAATTGCTGTAATAAGCTTTACTGAAAAGAGGACAACATTTACTGAATTGGGCTAAAAAATTGAAACTGATCCCATTTACTAGTGGGAAAAAGTCTCTGCATAAAAATCGCTAAAATTTCAGAAAATGAGAGAAGTCAAAATGTACTATAGTAGGGTATTATATAGGTACATTGTATCCGGAATTTTTTCACAAATGGGGGAAAAATATCCTTGTGGGATGTAAAAAAAATTTTTTTTTTTCAATCGCTAACAATTTAAATCGTAGGAAGCAATTGTGGAAAGACAAAATTTACCACATTAGGGTTAAAAGTTTGAAATCGAATTTCTTTTATAGATATCAAAAAATCACTGCAAAATGCCAAAAAGCAATAAAATAATGTCGAAAAATTTAAAAATCACTGTATAAATTCTAAATAAACTTTATTGTAAAGAGGACAAAATTTACTACATTCTGTTAAAAAATTTAAACCAGATTCCTTTTACAAATTCGTAAAAATTGCCATAAAACATGAAAAAAGGCTAAAAATTACATTAAAAAAACTACTCAAAAAAGTCAAAAAAATGGCTTCTATGTGTCTTTAGACATACAGCTACCTTCTTGCCAAATCTTACAGCTCTATGTGCAGCGATCTCGTCAGCACAAAGACACATAGCTAAACCTCTATCTTTATTAGATTAATTTTTAATACAATTATTCAATCGGTAACTAAATCATATCAGTTGTAAATTTCCAAATGGGGGAAAAAAGTCAGGCTAGGATTCGAACCAGGGATGTCTTGGCTGGACCCGCCAATGCTCTACCTACTGAGCCATCCTGAACGAATGTGGAGGACAAATTCACCCAGCTAACCCTAATGTTGCCATATTATGCTTTTTCTGATGAACATTATAGCTTATTTCAGCTTGTATTGGGTAGTACAAAGAAACTAACTTAGGGATAACTATTGATAGATGGAAAAAACTCTTGATAGAAATATCAGATTTGCTTCAAATTTTTTTTTCTAGTTTCATTCTGATTAGGCGCTTCCCTCATTAGTTTTAGTGGTTCATTGGTTCAGAAAAAAGGAGGGAACGGGTGGGGGGTATCTAATCCCCCCCCTTAACTTAGATAAATGTGTTTTTCTTGCAGAATTATTAGATTTTCTTCAAATTTTGGTTTACCGGTTAATTCTGACAATGAACTTCCATGATTAGATTTGACGGTTCATTGTTTAAGTCTAAAGGAGGGAAAGGGGGGCCAGTACCCCCTTAATTTAGATAATTGGATTTTTCTATCCGATTTGCTTCAAATTTGTATACCGGTTTATTTCGATAAGGTGCTTCCCTGATTAGATTTGAAGGTCTGTTTGTTAAGTATAAAGGGGGGGGGGGGGAAACAGGGATATAATCCCCCTTAACCCTTTAAGACTGGGCCCGCACGATCGTGCGGGTTAGGCAATAACTAAAATTCTATCTTCCTGGGTTATCTATTTCATAAATGCCGGAATCAAGTGATTGTGCTGGTTAACAGGAACTATATTATATGAATTTTATCAACAGATAGTGAATTATCACTTACAAATTTCAGTTATATCATTGTTTTCAAAAAAATTCAAAAGCTGCCCGGTCTTAAAGGTTTAATTTATTTTTCGAGGGCCATTATTCTTTGAAATAAGATTATAATATACAATTAGTGTGAATAGCCTGTGAGCTCATTGCCATCAGTTTAACTGGGCACTTCTCTCTCTCTTTTAATAAGACAAGCAAACTTAATTTTAATCATAAATTTTACTTAAGCCTGTTAATCAGTGAGATCTGAAAATCACTTCGCTAATCTTAAGCTTATGGATGTGTAATGCATTCATATTTTTTAAATATCTCTTTAGAAAATTAATATTTTTAACTTCTTTGTGTACTCTTTTTGCAGGATGTCTTTTTAGCTCACAAGCTATCAAAACCTGAGAGCTAATGTGCCTGCAGGTTCTGTATGTATGTATGTATGTATGTACGTACATAATGCGATAAATCTTGATAGAAATATCCGATTTGCTTCAATATTTTTTCTAGTTTCATTCTGATAAGGCGCTTCCCTGATTAGTTTTGGGGGTTAATTGGTTAAGTATAAAGGGGGGGGGGTAATCCTCCCCTTAACTTAGATAAATGAGTTTTTCATGCAGAATTATCATATTTGCTTCAAATTTGGTATACTGGTTAATTCTGATAAGGAGCTTCCCTGATTAGATTTGGAGGTTAATTGTTTAAGTATAAATGGAGGACTATTACCCCCTTAATTTAGATAAATGTTTTTTTCTATCTGATTTCCTTCAAATTTGGTATACCGCTTTATTGTAATAAGGTGCTTCCCTGATTAGATTTTGAGGTTCACTGGTTAAGTATAAAGGGGGAACGGATGCTAATAACCCCTTAATTTAGATAAATGGGTTTTCTTATCCGATTTGCTTCAAATTTGATATACCAGTTTATTCTGATGAGGTGCTTCCCTGATCAGATTTGGAGGCTCATTGGTTAAGTATAAAGATGGGAAACAGGGGGGGGGGTAATCCCCCCCCTTAATTTATTTTTCAAGGGGCATTGTTCTTTGAAATAAGAGTATACTTTACAATTAGTGTGAACAGCCTGTGAGCTCAATGCCATCGGTTTAACTGGGCACTTTTCTTTTTATTTATTCACTGATCACTGTTACTCCGCGTTAAATTCGAAGAAATGCACTGTACTATATAATTGCTAGTGTGCAACTCTTAACAATTGTTTTGGTGTTTTCTTAGATGCATTAATATTTAGTGCTTACATTCTATTGCAAATCATTTTTTTCGCTGTTATAAATATTAAGGGTTGTGAATTTTTTTTTATTATTATTGGCTTAACACTAGAAAGGCGGCGGTTTTTGTATACCTAGAAAGACGGAGAGCGGTCATTTTGACCGCTCTATTTGAATGACCAAAAATAAAGCATTTTTTAAATATTTTTTGTTCAAACAAATTTTTTAAACTACATTTATTAATAGAATAGTAGAATATTATTTTATTTATTTACCGTTTTATATATAATATTAATTTTAGTTAAAGGAAATACAATATATATAATCAATTATCAACAAAAATTACAAATATAAAAAAATACACACTTTAAGAGAATTTTTTAGATTTGCTCAAAGTATCTTAAATTTATATAACATAATTGCTTTTTTAAGAGTATATATTTAAAAATATAAATATTACAAAAATAACTTACATTATTCCTTTTTACATTCTCTGCAAATACTCAGCTTTATAACTTTGTAAGTGCAGGAGCCACAAACTAACTTCTTGCAATCACTACAAATGTTTATAGTTTTATTCCAGCATCGATTGTTTTGGCATTGTTTGCGTTTCGTACCCGAGATTGTAGGTGCACCTGTGTTTGGAGTGAAGTCTGGCAGCAGAGATGTCTTAGAGGCGGCATATTTTGTATGCAGTTCGTCAGCTAAATTCAAAATAAAATCACGACGCTTCATATTTACACCGGTAGTCTCTTTATAAATCACACAAGCATTTATAGCAGCTAAGTCCAGAATATTAAAAAAAAAAAAAACTTGAACAGGCCATCGTCGAGAAGTTGATTTTGTGGAATATTTTCTTGCCATCTGGTCAAGTACATCCACACCGTATGTCGTTGAGTTGTAAAACTGAACAACATCAGGCGTCTTTTTTCATTGCCATTGACTTCAAGTGTAGGATGTAAAGTGCTTAACAACAAAACATTTTTGTTTTTCTTTCCTTGATACGAGGTCAGTGATATACTATCGTGCTTGAGAATTTGGCTTGAATACAGTTCTCCCATTGTGAGCTTGAAGGATTCGGGCACTTCTTTCTTTCCACGTTTCACAGTTCCAACGATGCTAAGTCCTTTATTTCTTAGAGTTTTGGCTAATTTCAACGTTGTGAAAAAATTATCCATTGTTATGTTCCTTCCTGTGTTATGAAATGGCTCTGCCAAGCGACAAACAGCATGTTCTCCAACAGTTTCATCTGTAGGTCTATTTTCCTTTTTACCTAAATATGGAAAGCCAATCAACAAATATTTTGATCGAACGTCAGCTGCAAGCCAAAATTTAATCCCGAATTTATCGGGTTTTTGCGGCATATACTGTGTAAATGGGCAACGTGCCTTACTTGGGAAGAGTTGTTCATCTACTGTAATATTTTCACCCGGTTTATAGCAAAGTAAACAATTTTCAATAAACGAGTTCCAGATCTCTGACACTAGTGCAAATTGATCAGATCGAAGTCTTTCAGATCTTGTCTCCTTCAGATCAAACCACAAATATCTCATTATATCTTTGAATCTGTCCCAAGCCATTGTTTGGTGAAAAAAGTTTATTCCCTATGTCGTGGACCATAAGTTGTTTATTGAAATACCTTTAGAAATAAAAGCTCCACGAGCATATAGAAGGGAAATAAAAGCATCTAATTCGTCTAAATATATATTCCAATGCGGATCCTGCAAACATCGATGAGCTTCTGCTTCTGTGCACATTTTTATGAAACGAAGAATCTTTTCATTTATGGATAGTCTCCATGCACTTGTGAAATTCCCTAACATTACATTTCTAGTGGCAAATGAACTTTGTCCAGGAACTTCTCTCAACACATTGTGCTGCTGTCGTTTTCCTGAAGAAATATTTCGAGAAGGAACTGCTCATATTGTTCGATCTTTTGCTACTTCTACATTTTGCTCATTTCCTTCCTTTTGGGAACATACTCTTTGTTCTTCACTTTTACGTAGTAGTTTACTTTTCTTTTGACGTTTTCTGTTTTGTTTTCGTTTTCTACCATGTGCGGTACTTGCATGACTTGAATCGACATTTATAAAAAAATCTCCTTCATTTTCAGATTCAGACGAAAAATCTGTTTGTGCAGTTTCAGTAAAAAAACGGCATTCGTTCGTGGAAGAGGATTCACTTACATTTCCAGGGTTATATTTATCGTCAGATAAATTTGAATTTTCATCTGTACCAGAATCGGTTTCAGATACAGTCCACAATATTTTTAGAAACTCTTCTTCTGACAGATTGCTTTTACCAACAGTTCTTCGCGACATAGCGTGAAAAAAAATGTACATCCGATCAGGTCAATAACTTCAATAGAAATAAATATCTGTTACTAAAAAAGCAGATGCTTTCGAACATAAAAGGAATTTCACGTGACCAGCAGGTGTTTTTCAATCCCGCTTATTTTCCAAATGACAGCAGTCTATTACATGCATTACGAAAAAAATCACGTGACAAGCAGATGTTTTTAACATCCCTACATACCTCACGTATGCTTCTTTCCATGAAATGTTATTAAAATTATCTCGAAAAGAAAGAATAATCGTTCATAGACAGCAAAAATTTAAAAGTAAATGTAATGTTAGATTTTATTTCTTCAGCGGTCAAAATGACCGCAATCCGTCTTTCGAGGTATACATATTTATAGGGCTCATAATATTGTGTAAAAAAATTTAAATTTTTGCGCTACATAATCCTTATGAATAATTAGGAAAATTCAATAAACCATGTAGAAATCGAAGAATATTTAAGAAAAATACAAGCGTTTGAAATTCATTTTCGGTCAAAATGACCGCTCCCATCTTTCTAGTGTTAAAAATTTTTTTGAACCTTCCTGAATCCACTGGTATAGAGCAGTTCACATCACATTGTTATAATTACCAACAGATTCTCTTTCTGGGCTGAAACAAAAAGCTACATGCAAATCAATAAGAAATCAAAGGGCTGCAAGCAGTGTAAGTTTAATCACGTTTTCTTCTATCGCAAGCTACATCTATGACAACAACCGTGTACATAGGTAGAGTTGAGTTGTTGCTTGTTTTGCTATACAGGGTTGAGTTGTAACTCACCACAACACTTCCTCCACAAGGTACAACTTACATATCGTTAATTTAAATATTAACTGAATTAAATTGAACTAGTCCTAACAAAAGACAAAGTTCTTTGAACCTGACACAGGACAGAGGTTTTGTCATGATGTCAGCTAGCTGCATCTTTCCTGGAACATGTTTGATATGCAATTCACCTTCAATGAATTTTTCACATACAAAATGGTACCGCACGTCAACATGTTTAGACCTTTTATGGAACTCTAGATTCCTTGCGAGCTTCACAGCACTGGCATTATCCACTAACAGGGAAGGAGTTCCTAGAGTTGTTATGTCATTTAACAGGCGTTTCAGCCATATTAACTCTTTTGCGCTTTCACTTGCAGCAACATACTCTGCCTCTGTTGTAGATAACACCACACTTCTCTGTTTTTGGCTCATCCATGAAATGGCACCCCCTGAAAATTTAGAAATCATGCCAGTCCTTGAGCATCTCATTTTCATATCTCCTGCATAATCAGCATCGCTATATACTTCAAGATCACTGGAATTACACTTTGCTTTATACAGCAAACCAAAATAGACAGTTCCTTTAAGATATTTGAAAATTCGCTTTACGGCACACCAATCCGATGACCTAGGGTTTTCAAGATTTTCAGAGACAGTACTGATAGCATATGATAAATCAGGCCTTGTTGCAATAGCAAGGTACATGAGACTACCAACAGCCTGACGGTAAGGAATTTCTTTTCCTATCAGTTTATTTTCTTTGTCATCAGGAACATAGCTTCTATCACATGGAGTTGATACTGGATTAGCACAGTCCATATTAAACCTTGTGAGTATTTTCTGTGCATAAGCATATTGGTTCACAAAAATTGAACCATCATCGAATTTTGTTATATTCATGCCCAAAAATTGGTTAAGAGAACCTATTGTGATCTTAAAGGTTTGAGAAAGTTGACTAATAAATTCCTCCACTTCAACCTTGTCAGAACCAACAACGAGGCCATCATCAACATAAATAACAACAAAAAGTTTCTTTTTATCTCTATGTCTGATAAACAAACAAGGATCAGCAGTACTAACTTCCAATGCATGTTCCTTCATGAAGTTTACAAAGCACAGATTCCAACAACGAGGAGCTTGTTTGAGTCCATATAAACTTTTATGTAGTAGACAGACTCTCCCGCTGTTATCGTTAAAACCTTCAGGCTGTGTCATGAAGACTTCCTCCTGAAGTATTCCATATAAAAATGCAGTCTTTACGTCAAACTGTTTTAAGTGCAATTCTTCTTTTGCAGTTACTGCCAAAATTGATCTTACAGTGTCGTATCTTGCGACAGGGCTAAACGTCTCATCAAAGTCAATACCAGCTTTTTGGACATAACCCTTTGCTACAAGACGTGCTCGGTATCGCTCCACAGTACCATCAGGATTAAATTTCTTCTTCAGCACCCATCGACAGTTGATAACTTTGGAACCTTTAGGTTTTTCAACCAATTCCCATGTTTTGTTTTCATGCAGGGCAGACATTTCTTCTTTCATGGCATTAAGCCACAAGTCACTTTCACTTGAGGAAAGAGCTTCAGTATATGTAGAAGGATTTTCGGATTCTTCTACAGCAGCTACATTTGCAAGGAGAAATTCTCCAGACTTCATCCATGTAGGCATGCTCCGTTGTCTGTCAGATTTTCTAAGTTCAGGATTTTCTTCTGATTGATTGGTTTCTTCATTCTGAATTTCTTCACACTTCTCAGAGGAGTCTCCCTCTTGAATTTCTTCACACTTCTGAGAAGAGTCTTCCTCCACCTCCACTGTAACAGGAGTTGTACAGAGACGTTCAGGTTTAAAATATACATCACGAGACTTTATGATTTTATTTTGAGAAGGTAAATAGATTTTATAGCCATCTCTTTTGTTGACATACCCCACAAGATGACCAAGAACACTTTTGTTGTCAAACTTCTGTCGAAAGTTTTTCGGTATGTGAGCATAACATTCAGTTCCGAACACTCGCAAATGATGCAATTTAAATGTTGGATGACCAGTCCAAAGCTCATGAGAACTCTTGTTTTCTTCTGGTGATACCCCAGAATGGTTTAGTAGATACACTGCTGTTTCACAGGCATTGGCCCACAGTGATCGAGGTAATCCACACGTAAAGAGCATAGAGTGAGCAAGTTCAACAATTGTCCTATTTTCACGTTCTGCCGCCCCATTTAGTTCAGGCGTGTATGGTACTCCTAAATTCAAAGCTGTACCTCTTTCAGCAAGGATTTTGCGAACTTCACCACAGTCGAATTCACCTCCTCCATCACAACGTAATTCTTTCACAGCATGACCATGATTGGTAGCTTCATTAAGAAACATACTCAAGCAGGAACTCACCTCACTTTTGTTTTTCACAAAGAAAATTCGACGATATTTGCTATAGTCATCCTTGAAAGACACAAAATAGCGTGCACCACTAAATGATCTTACAGACATGGGTCCATTTACATCAGCATTAATGATTTCACCAACTGACGTGGCTCTATAGGGTCGTGATTTGAAAGGTTTTCTATGTGCTTTGCCAAGAGCACATCCATCACAGAAATCATTTGTTACTGCATGACTCACATGAATGTTCATATCATTTAACATTTTTCTAACATGTCGTTTATTCTGATGACCGAGGCGCTCATGCCACAACTGCAAAGTTTCAGATTCTGTAGCAATGCTTATTTCAGCTGGACAGGCTGGAATAACGACTCTCATGGACATAACATATGTGCCATCTGTCCAGGATCCAACAGCAACAAGTTCATTACTGCGGTAAAAAGAAACACACTTATCAGTCATTTTAACCTCCACACCATGCTTGGCAGCCTGTTGGACAGAAAAGAGGTGCCTTCGCACATCCGGAACATACCACACGTCTTCCATGTGTGCATCATACCACTTGCCATGGATAAATACTTCAATATTTATTTTACCTGATCCATACGCATAGATCTTATTTTTGTCAGCAAGTGAAATTTCAATAGGCACAGGAAAATGTTTATATGTTGTAAAATACTGCTTATTTGCAGTCATGTGGTGAGAAGCACCTGAATCACAAATCCAAATATCTGGCTGAGTAAAACTTTCACTAGCACTAAATGCACCTTTGTTACTTTTTGATGGCTGATATTTATCACTGAATTTTTTCTTTGGATGATCTTTGCATAAATGTGTACTAGATCCACATTTAAAGCAATGCTTTTGTTTACTAGGTCTAATATCAACTCTAGGAACAGTTTCAGAAATATTTTCAATATTCCTCACAGCTTTTTGTCTCGAAAAAGGAGCACGAGCTGCAAATGCACCATAGTCCACAGCAGCAGTAGATTTGACACGCTGCTCAATCGTGCATAGTTTTTCAACTAAATTTTTTGTTGTACGTTTTTCTGAGTCTAATGACTCCCAAACATTGTTGAACTCTTGGTACTCTGGTCCCACTGTCAGAAGAATTTTTCCATGTAACAGTTCTGGTGGAATGGAACTTGAGCCAATACGCGTAAGTTCATTGTTCATTTCAGTATAGATTCGTTCAACTTTGGCTGCATGTGTTGCAAAATTGTCATGTGGATCTTTACAAAACTGGAAAAATTGGGTCATAAGTAAATTAAGTCTTTGAATACTACTTTGTTCAAAAACACTTATTAATTTATCCCAAATATCTTTTGCATTGGTGTAAGTCATCACTAAGTCAGCAACAGATGGACTTAACGTGCTTGCAATGAGTGCAGATGCCTTAGCATTATCACGGCGCCATTCACTCACCTTTTTATTCTCATCGGCATCGTCAGTTGCAGCGACCGGACAAACACGAGATCCTTCAACAATCGAAGTCAAATCATATTGTTCAAAATGCATTTTCATTTGCCACTTCCACTTGCTCCAATTTTCAGCGCCTTCCAGCTTGTCAATTTGCACCTTTAGTTCAGCCATGCTAGCGTCACGTGGTTAGGCCTAATTCACTAAAGTTCGTTAGCTTTTCAAAATGCAGATTTTCTTCACGCAGTTTTAAAACGTGCTAAGCCCATAACCTGTTATAATTACCAACAGATTCTCTTTCTGGGCTGAAACAAAAAGCTACATGCAAATCAATAAGAAATCAAAGGGCTGCAAGCAGTGTAAGTTTAATCACGTTTTCTTCTATCGCAAGCTACATCTATGACAACAACCGTGTACATAGGTAGAGTTGAGTTGTTGCTTGTTTTGCTATACAGGGTTGAGTTGTAACTCACCACAACACACATGACTTTTACAAGAGAACTATGAAATAAGCTGTAGTAGAGATCTGCACGGGCCTATTTTCATTCACGGCACTCAGGCCGGGCCTTACTATTTTCTGAAGTCTCGGGACGGGCCAGGCCGGGCCTAGTCACTGTTCTTTATGGGTCGGGCCAGGCCTTACTTTTTTCTTGAAGGTTCGGGCCGGGCCTAACTTATTTTTTCTGCACACACCCGGGTACTGGTTTCATTCCTAATCTTCATGGCCCAAAATTTTCATTCCTAGTTTTCACCCACCCCGTAATGAAAATCATTGTCTCGGAATGGCCTGGTCCATTCAAAGGTCAGTAAAATTAGGCTTGGCACAAATTTTTTGTCAAAAAATGCATACATTTTTAAAATTATTCTCCAATTAAACATTCATATTCATTCTTTTTAAAGAGTAGTAGATTTCTAAACTTATTAAAATATAGTTAAATTAAAATATAGTAAAACGTGTGAAAAAGAACCTGACTATGGCGGAATCTTGTTTTAAACTGAAAAACGTGTTGATCCATGCAAAATTAATATACTGCTTAATACTACGTAAGAAAATTATAAAAATTAATAACAAACAAAATTAATATACTATGTGAGAAAATAATATATAATACATTTACACTTGCTAAGAAGGGAACTTGTGTATAATGCATTTTTTTTCCTTTTCTATGCAATTCAGTCTTAGATTTTACTGTATAGCATTTTTCAGATATTTAACACTTCAATACATGGAATATGGATTAACAATATTAATGATAACTGAAACATTTACATACTGGAAATAGAGATTCGTTAAAAAAATAAATATCGCACGCTACGGCACTTCTATAAAAATGAAGATTATAACCATGAATAGAAAAGTTAAGATGAATATTTTTGGCTTGATCTCTTCGTACTAGAAAAAATGTAACCAAATCGACATAAAAATCAATGTTTTGTAGAAATTCACTCGGGCCGAGCTTTTAACTTTTTACCTGGGCCGAGCCAATAAATATTTTTCTATGGGCCGGGCTTGGGCCGAACTTTCACCTTTTTTACCGGGCCGGTCCAATATTTTTTTTTCTCTGAGTCGGGCCGAGCCCGGGCTTGGAAATGTCGGCTCGTGCAGACCTCTAAGCTGTAGGACACACAAGTAGAAAAAGCATTGATAAAGGTAGCGATAGCTGTCCTACACCAGCAGCAAAAACCTGTTTGTGACAGTTACTTTGCACAGCTCTATACCCAGTTTTTTTCTGACCATTAGAAATGTGAAAATTCAAGGAAAGACAAGACTGGGACGCCACACCCACTCACATTAATTTTACTCTAGCATTTTATACTCATTTATTATATGTAACTAAACTTTATCCAAATGTTTATATGTACTTTAATTCATGTGTTTGATAAAACACTGCAAGAACTTCACACAAATTAGAAGTGTCTAAGTTTTGTAGCTTTTCGAAAAATTGTACTTTTCAGCTAAAAACCCCATTCATTCCTAAAGTACTTGAGTGATTTCGATAATAAAAATTTTGTTGGTAGAGTACAAATATAAGATCATATGTGGTAGACAGATTTAAAAAAATTTAATTAGTTTCAGAAAAAACATTTCCGAAAATAGAAAATTTCTGAAAAATTGCAATTCCTCTAAAATAAGAAGTTTTAGTCGCAGAAAAAACTATCTGTCATCATCAAAATCAGTCAGGTAGTTTCCGAGAAAATAAGCTCACATATTTCCCATAGGATTGCACCCAGTCTTGTCTTCCCTTAATAAAGCATCAATTTAAATTAAAAGCTCCTTTAAGGAGAATTTTCAACGTGAGTACTGAATATTGGAATACTTCCTATCTTCTTGCAGTAGAATATTTAGCTGAGTCTGAGTATACTTTTTAGTGACCCATCTTTATAACGATAACCAGTTAACATATTTTTGGAGATAATTTTTAAAAGTTTGCTTGCATATTTAGAGAAACTCGTGTGCAGTATTTTTAGACATGGTCCCCCAAAGTCCCCTTTTTTTAATATAAATGGTCCCCCAAAGTCCCCTTTCCCCCTTTTAGGAGACTAAAATCTGTTGGGAGCCCTGTACAGGTGGAAAAGTTAAAGAAAGAACTAAAAATAAAGTCATTCTGAAGTATCTGAAAATAGACAACTACTGTGAAGAAAATGGATAATATAGCCAAACAAACATTTTTGCAACCAGTTGCTATATTCTGGGATGTTGAAAACGTGTAAATTCCAAGAAATAAATCAATCGAAGCACTGGTACAGAAGTTAAGGAATGCATTTTGTGTAAATTATATGGAAGACAACATTTTTGTAGTGTGTAATATTTTTAAAGAAAAGAAAAAAAAATACTGAAGACTTAGTTTTCTGTAATTGCTATGCCATTGTTGACAAAAAACGTGGCCGATCATAAACTGGAAACATTGATAAGAAAGTTTGCCAAAAGAAATATTGGATCGTGCATTGTCATAATATCTTCAGACATAAATTTTCTAACGATTTTGACAGAAGCGCGATACTGATATAAAAACAAGATAATGATCCTGCATAAAAGTAAAGTAAATCAAAGTTATTTAAATATAGTAAATGAATGTATTAATTTTGATGTTTTTTTGTAAATGATTTGCCAAATACTACTGAAAAAATTTCAACAAATAAGGAATATGAAGTTGAAGTAACGAACTTGCCTGACAAGAAGCAATGTGCCCTAAAAAGGGATTTAGAAAGGATGGCAGACAATACAGGTGGAAAAGTTAAAGAAAGAACTAAAAATAAAGTCATTCTGAAGTATCTGAAAATAGACAACTACTGTGAAGAAAATGGATAAGACAAAAATAGCAACACAAACATTTTTGCAACCAGTTGCTATATTCTGGGATGTTGAAAACGTGCAAATTCCAAGAAATAAATCAATCGAAGCACTGGTACAGAAGTTAAGAAATTCATTTTGTGTAAATTATAAAGAAGACAACATTTTTGTAGTGTGTGATGTTTTTAAAGAAAAGAATAAAAAATACTGAAGACTTAGTTTTGTGTAATTGCACAATCGTGCATATGCCATCGTAGGCAAAAAACGTGACCGATCATAACTGGAAATATTGATAAGAAAGTTTGCCGAAAGACATTGGAACACGCATTGTCATAATATCTTCAGACATCAATTTTCTAACGGTTTTGACAGAAGCGCGATACCGATATAAAAACAAGATAATGATCCTGCATAAAAGTAATGTAAATCAAAGTTATTTAAATATAGTAAATGAATGTATTAATTTTGATGTTCTTGTACTTTGCCTTCTTGATTTGCCAAATACCATGGAAAAAATTTCAACAAATAAGGAATATGAAGTTGAAGTAACGAACTTGCCTGACAAGAAGCAATGTGCCCTAAAAAGAGATTTAGAAAGGATGGCAGACAATACAGGTGGAAAAGTTAAAGAAAGAACTAAAAATAAAGCCATTCTGAAGTATAGTACTGCAGAAGCTGCCCAAAGGTGTGTGAGGCATTTAAGTAATGAAAAACCTAAAGGTAAAACATTAGTTCTTAATAAAACAGAGTCTAATGAAGCCTCCACCTCAACAAGAAATGAAAGACATTTATCTGACAAAGAAGAAATGTCTCAAGAACTTCTAACTCAAATAAAAGATCTATTTACAGATTTAGATTATATGTCGTTGCATTCCTTACAAAGATTCTACTCATTAAAATATGGAAAATTTATTAACGTTCATGCAATAGCATATAATCATGTATTTGAATTTATAAAAGAATATCCTCATATTTTTAATATACCGGAGAAGAAAAGTTTAAGAAAAAATTATTCTGAAGCAACAGATTCAGATGAATCAGAGGAATATTCTCCAGAACCTGAAACAAAGAGAAAGAGAAAACTATAAAACCAACTGAAATTTCACCAACTAGATATAGCCTATAACATTTATCCTCCGTTTTTTTACAATGACACCGCTGAGAAATTTCCACATAGCTTTATAACTAAAAATGTAGAATATGTTAAATATTATAATAATCCCTGAAATATTATCTAACTGTGTAACTCCAATCAAAATATGTTCTGTAGAACTTTAAATAAAAGGTAATTTTTCATAATCAGGTTCACCTAATTTCGGAACTTTCACTTGTATCGCTATAACTATGCAATGTATATAATGATGTGTTCTACATTGAAACATTTTTAAAACAAATTACAACACTGCATGTTCTACAAAAATCTGTTAAGTAGAATCTAAGTTATAATCAAATGGAATGAAATACGAATTTGCTTTTATACTTATAGTAGATGATATTGTGATTTTCTGTAATCTGATTTGTTTTCAAGCTTTTGCTTTAAAAAAAAACAATAAAACCTGGCTTTTCCCTATACTTATTCTTCTATCAATACTTTAGTTTTGTCGATCTACAAACCACTTAATGTTTAAATTTTTTTACCGACTGTTCATGAATACACATCGATACCGGCTTCGCATTATCTGGCACGGGTTAACTACACAATAGAATTTTCCCCACCTCCAAACGGTCTGTCGGGGCTCAGATGAGAAGGAAATATTTTCTTCTTTGCACTGGCCTGCTATTGATGCATACAGGAATCCATTTTGTTGCCTAAGTGGAAGCATAGCTACAGAATGACTATAAAAAAAAAAAAGATTTATGATTTATGCACGCGAGAGGAAAGGCAGGACCCTCATCTTTGAGAAGTTTTGAATCATTGTTACTCAAAAAATGAACTATTCCATTTATTGATACATGCTTATGCTTTCCTCTGCTTTGATTTTCACACATCATATTTTTACTTTAACTCAAGGGGTTTTCTGGACATCTTATCAGTTTTTTAAACACCTTGCATAGAGGGTGCAGTTGTAACAGGTTCTAAGCTGAAAAGAGTCCCGTGATGGTCAACATTTTTTATAAGCATATAGTATATACAGGACATGGCAGACGGCCCGTCTCGCTTTTGCATCGGACCTCCAATTTCTGTTTGTGCCTCTAGCGAACTAATTTAAATTTAAACCATTGTGTAAGAGGAAACTTAAAAGAAAATTCTGAAAACAAAAATAATGGAGCATATTTTTATTCCTTTTAAAGTATCAAACACACTTTTTATTTCATTATACATGAGATTCGCTAAGCACAAAATTTACAAGTTGGAAATTGCTCGTCAAACGTGGCAAAAGCGGTGCGTTCGTACTATAACTAGTTTTATAATTATTTTTTGCACCCCATAGTGTACTGAATGCATATTTTTTTGCACTTCATAAGTGCATAGTTTGTAACATCATTAAAATGCACTTGCAAAAATTTTTTCCCATTCCCCTTAATGTAACGAAAAACTTTTGACTATCCCTGTAATTAAATTATACATCAGATTTTCATAAAATTTGAAATGGCTCGACAAAATTTTGCAAAAATTATACATTTAAAACTTCAGACCATTCGGAAGGCTGTAACATCATTAAAATGCACTTGCAATATTTTTTCCCCATTGGCCGTAATGTAACGGAAAACTTTTGACTGTCCCTGTCATTAAACTATAGATCCGATTTTCATAAAATTTGAAATGGCTCGACAAAATTTTGCAAAAATTATACATTTAAAACTTCAGACCATTCGGAAGGCTGTAACATCATTAAAATGCACTTGCAATATTTTTTCCCCATTGGCCGTAATGTAACGGAAAACTTTTGACTGTCCCTGTCATTAAACTATAGATCCGATTTTCATAAAATTTGAAATGGCTCGACGAAACTTTGTAACAATTATGTATTTAAAATTTCAGACAATTCGGAAGGCTATAACATCATTAAAATGCACTTGCAATAATTTTTACCATTGGCCATAATGTAAAGAAAATTTTTTGGATGTCCCTGTAATTAAACTATACATCCGATTTTCATAAAATTTGAAATGGATCGACAAAATTTTGCAACAATCATATATTTAAAATTTCAGACCATTTAGTTGGGTAGTTTTTGCTCTGTTATATGCGGACGGACAGACGGACTGAATGACAACTATAGGTGCTACGTATTTATATAACCACGAAAGCACCTAAAAATGATATTAAAAAATTTCCCCTTCTCCTCAAAATTTCGGGTACCTAGTCGTGTACCTATTGTACAAATGAAAAATCAAATCTTGATGGTCATGTTTACAGCTTGCATAAAAATTGAAACGTGGTGCTATTAAGGTTGCTCTTAAAGTTTCCTATAAAATTAAGATTATTTTAATGAATACTGCATACATATTTAAAATTTCACAGTATATTTTAGATTACTATGCGTTCATGAATAGAATATACACAATAGCAACATTAATGATCACTTGCATGCTTATACTTTTTAGCATTCAAATAAAGATTCATTTAATAATTAACGGAGTTTAGAATAAAAGAAAAAGGGTTAAAAACATCAAAACTTTTGAAGCTGTATAATAAAAAGTAGATTTTTGAAAATGTTTCTATGTAACTTATTAAGGCTGTTCTCAAATCCGAAAGAGCTACTTCCTAACTTTGTTTGGAAGCGCATAAAATTGCATGTGTTCTTATTAAGTAACTATGTATTCGAATAGCGTTTTCCATTTTTTCGATTAAGGCAAAAAATCGTTTAGAAAATACCGTTGGAGTTTTGAATCGAATTTCCTGACACGATAGCACGGGAAAGGAGAAAAGCCTGCTGTCATGTGACAAGAATCGCTTATATCTCGACAAGTAATTCATTTATCAAAAAATGGAAATCACTATTCGATTCCAAATCACTTCAAGTCAGGCCAATCCATTTTACGCCTTTACATCTTTGAATGAGTCAGAAAACATGTTAGAAAGTTTCGCGTTGTTGAGCAGGGAATTTGAGAACCACTTTCCAATGATTTCGTTAACAGGAATGCATTATCACTATCACTATTTTTACAAAATATATTACACGGCCGGCACATACTGGGAACAGTTAAATCCAGTTCGGGCTATGCACACTGTAAAAAAAAAATCTGTAAAGTTACTAAAAATTTTTGTTGTCGCCGTTACATAAAAAGTTCTAGGAATCCCAGTTTCCTAGAAAAACTTTAGTAACTTTACAGATTTTTTTTTTTTTTTTACAGTGTAGAGAAAAAATGTAATCCTGATCCTGGAATGGCCGAAGTCAGGCTTACAGTGCTGAAAATATTAAACCCGGACTCAGATACAATGTAACTGTCCGATGCCGATCTCTGTACTTTTTATATTTCGGTATTAATGTTGTGAAACACGCATCGGCTCGCTCAGAATATATATATTTGTTATTTCATTGACTTCGTTTAAATTTTCGCAACGGGCTGCTTAATTTTTTGTCGGCACGGCCAGTTTAAAAGTTTGCCCTCGTATTGCAGGGCCTCGGGTCAAGCCCAGGTCCGTGCAGACCTCTACCGGAACACATGATCATAATCCAGGACTTTGCCTATAGAAAGAGACTATTCCTCCCTTTCTCTGAAAAAAAATGTATTAATTCTGTATAATATTTTGCACAAAAACTGAATAAATTTAGTGGAAGGGGTAGTTTAATTATTTAATATTATTTCTTTAATATCTGATTGAAATGAACTGAAATTTTCGGTTTTTTTTTTTTTTCGTTTGTTTGCAAATATGTCAGAGACATTGGGATTGTCAAGCATGTAAAATGTAAAATTTAATAAAAATTATTTTAAAACAAGATTTAATCAAAGTGTAATATCATGTTTGTAAAGCAGAATCTAATTTGATTAGGGGGTGGTGCTGATTCAAATAAACAATAATGAACTTTGTTTTCACACAAAAAAAAAAAAATTATTATACAGTCAATCATATAAACTGCATGCTTATGCACTTTTTTTGTATCACGGCAGACAATTTTTGTATAGGTAATCAGGATTGCAATTCACTTCTTATTTAATCAAAAATATAGAGTATGTCACTAAGCCGAAGTCTTATTATTATTCCTCATTTTAAAGCCTTATAGAAGAACAATTTTTAATCTTTTATCATCAATAACTTGAAATGGAAATAAATCTTTGCTTATCTTAAATGCATAAATTCTGCGGATTTCAATATTCAAAATTATTGAAAGAAAATTTAAAGATTGTACGCATTCTAAATGTCCCGTACTATACGCAACAACTGTCGTGACGTTGTTAATAATAATGTAGCTCTTGTAAAGATAATTTAAACAAACCTACTTTATTATGTATGAACTATAATAACTCGAGAAGTACAAAAAATTTCTTTGGCTTTCATCCAGGCAACACTGAGCTAGTTACTCCATACTTTGGACTCAAGAAAAAAAAAAGTAGCTTGAATATTTTATTCATCTTTTAATTATACCTTTAATAGTTTCAATTCAAGAATAACATTTTCAATAATCAATTTTTCTTATGTTTTCCATATGTTATTCAAGTTATTAAAAAATGACTCATTATTTTTTCATTCAAGATATTCCTTATATTTGTATAATTTTTACTTTCTTCTATCTTTACAAGAAGAAAGTATTGGTTTCATGAAAATTTTCGAATTCCAGTTTTCGACGGATTTACACGTTTTATGAGTCAGAAATTCCAAAAAACATGTTTTTACAAAATGTCTGTCTGTCTGTCTGTCTGTCTGTATGTGACACAAATTTTGTGGGCGCTCTATCTCAAGAACTAATGGACGAAATTTCACAAAACTTCATATTTAGTTAGACCTTGGTATAAACTGGAACTGATTAGTTTTTGGTGAAAATCGCCCAACAGGTTGCGCTGCTATGCGGCATTTTTAACGATTTCTGCAATAGCTGTATCTCAAGAACTACTGCACGGATTTTCATAAAACTTCAGATTCAGTTAGTCCAGGATATAGTTTGATGCTGATTACTTTTTTGTGAAAATCGCCCAACAGGTGGCGCTGGTATGCTGCATTGTTCATGATTATCACAATAGCTCTAACTCAAGAAAAAATGCACGAGTTTTCATCAAACTTCAGATTCAGTTAGTCCCTGATATAAATTAGTGCTGCTTAATTTTTGGTGCAAATCGCCCAAAAGGTGGTGCTGCTGTGCTGCATTTTTCACGATTTCCCCAAGAGGTGTATCTCAAGAACTATTGCACGGATTTTCATCAAACTTCAGATTTAGTTAGTCCTTGACATGAATTGATGTATAAATTAGTGCTGTTTAATTTTTAGTGTAAATCGCTCAACAGGTGGCGCTTCTGTGCTGCATTTTTTACGATTTCCACAAGAGCTGTATCTCAAGAACTATTGCACGGATTTTCATCAAACTTCAGATTTAGTTAGTCCTTGACATGAATTGATGTATAAATTAGTGCTGTTTAATTTTTGGTGTAAATCGCTCAACAGGTGGCGCTGCTGTGCTGTATTTTTTGCGATTTCCGCAATAGCTTTATCTCAAGAACTAATTCTTGGATTTTCAACAAACTCCAGATTCAGGTATACCTTGATATCGTTTAGTGCTGTTTACTTTTGGTGTAAATCGCTCAACAGGTGGCGCTGCTATGCTACATTTTTTCAGAATTTCCGCTATAGCTCTATCTCAAGAACTAATGCGCGAATTTTAATCCAACTTCAAATTCAGATATACTTTGATATGAATTGGTGCTAAATCGTTGTTATTTCTTGTACTATTTAAATGATTTAATTGACGTGATTTATAT
Source organism: Maratus speciosus (assembly GCA_963932465.1). Taxonomy (NCBI): domain Eukaryota; kingdom Metazoa; phylum Arthropoda; class Arachnida; order Araneae; family Salticidae; genus Maratus; species Maratus speciosus. The sequence continues at coordinate 86,395,603 of OZ010786.1, read as the reverse complement.
AGAAGAAAGTTTTGTGATGGCCACAACATACTAGTTTTTATTATTATTATAAGGAATTTTTTGAATGAAAAAAATAATATGTCATGTTTTTTATAACTTGAAAGTTGTTTTGTCCTTTAAACTATAAAGGACAAAATATAAGTATAAAATACAGGCATTACAAAAGGCAGTTATTTCTGTCGATAAAAATTATCTAACAAAATATTCATCAGTTAAATGCAGCATTCAGTGTCATTAAACTCAAGAGAGAAAAACAAAGGCCGCGCACTTGAATTTTATGTTTTATTTTTAAATATGCAAATTTTTTATCAGAGTTCTTGGCAAAGTCTAGGTAAGCAGTTTGAAGATTGTGAAATCTTTAGTGGATAAAAATAGATTTTTAAATTTAAGAGAAATTTCAAAAGTTTCTAAGATTTTAGATAAAGAGTATAATTCGAGACAAAAAAGATGTAGTTTTGCATCAAAATAGATGCTTTACTAACTCCGCAGTCAAACCTATTCAGACTATCTTCCTTTAATCTCCTCCTAAACCACCCATCTTGACCTTTGAGGAGGAAAACGCAGGAAAAAGTAATTAAAGCGTGCAGAGCGCTGCTCCACGTCGATACCATTAGTCACTGTATCGAAATGAGTTACGGCAGCTGACAGAAGTGATGTAAGCAGTCTGCCTTCATTTGCATTTTTCTCCTTTGATGTCGATCATCACAGACACACCTCCCAATCATGTTTTTGATGCTGGATGATTGTCTAATCAAGGTTTCCCGAGATGTGCTATTTATAGGGCAGTCTGTCGTGTGTTCAGTAGCTTCCAGCAGCCAGGGGCGTATTTAAGCAGAATTCATTAGGGGGGCGTATAGGACGATTTTGCCGACTAGCTTAAAAGTAGATATATATCTTTAGAAGTATGTTTCTGTGTCTGTATATATGCATCTAACCGGAGTCCTAAAATGGACTGACTGATTTTAAAATTCAATAACTAGCAAATGGTGACAGCTATAAAATAAAATTCTTGCAGGAGTGTTATGTAAGATGTCAGAAATTTTTTTACTGCGATTCTCGATTTTAGTTTAAAGTAGTGATGGTAGATGACGCTGCTTGCAATAGGCGCTAAATCGGGGCCCGATTTTTGGCCTTTTTCTTTTCTCAATATTGATGCGAAAGAAGGAGATTAAATATATGCAGTGGGTCCCTAAGTACAAAATTTTATTGCCGACTGAGAACCATTCCATGTATTTAATCCCCTTCTTTCAATACTGAGAGTGAAAATAAACAAAAAATCAGGCCCCGATTTAGCACCAATTGCTAGCAGTGCCATGTATCGTTGCTATTTTAAACTAAAATCGAGAATAGCTGTAAAAAAACGCCTGACTTCTTACATAACCCTCCTGCTAGAATTTTTTTAAATAGCTGCCACCATTTCCAAGTTATTGAATTTTAAAATAAGTCAATTCATTTTAGGACACCCGGTATGTTCTATATAAAATTGAACATTATTAACACATCGAGATCAAGTTTTCACTTTATAACATCGATTACCTTACACTTTAGAAGATTGGGGAGAATATAAGGTAGATTTAAAGATGGATACACCACCCCTTTACTTACTTTACATTGTTGTAAATGTTCCAGTAAAGTATTTTGATATTTTTTGCTGAATGTGCAATGGAAATCTGCAATTCGGATTGATTAAACGAGTTGAAGTTTTTTGAAAGATGCTACTTGGAACTTATACAGAATCAGCTTATTTATATTTACATTAAAAAGGATTAAATCAAAACTCATTTTAATTACATTTTTGTTCATTCATTGCATAACATGCATTTTAACCCACCATTTTTTTAGATGAGCCCATCTATTCACGACAGCGTTCAAATCTAGGTATTTCGAACTATCCTTCTCTATTGTAAGCATTATGAGTGTATTCAAACGTGGATCGGTCATTGTTGTTCTTAGATTTTTTTTTCACAAATTTTAATTTACAATGTTCTTTCATTCGAGGCAACTGTGACTGGAGAAGTTAGAGCCAAACGACTGACATGGTCCGCAAGTGGCAGAATGTATCTCAACGGTTCTGTTTTCATGTAAATATCGTCCATTCTTTCAGCCTCTGACTATAGTCTGACAGAAGTCTGGCAAAACTTTCAGCTCTGTGTGTAATGCAGAAATTTCCAATGTTTCACGAAAAACATTTATTTACCGCTTTCTTAACCAGATTTAGCGTTTATTTCTTTCTTGTAATGGGAGGATACATTATTTTATCCAGTAGTGAGATTATGCTGATGCAAGAACGAAGACTTTCAGCTATCACCACTGTAAGAGTATCCAGTACCTTCTGAAATTCCATGTGTTACAGCATTAGAAGTTCGGAAGCAAAGAGAATGTGTTAATTACCGTCTAACTTCTTTGGTGCCAATGTTCGTCGATACTGCATAGCAAATTCATTTAAGGGATCAACACCTTACTTGCTTTAAAAGAGAACTGCACTCTATATTTCCCTATTAACATTTTCATTGTCATTGTTGATTGTTTCCAATCATTTGATACAAGTCTTCAGTATTTTCGTAGCGTCTATTAGTCTTTGACTTCATTTCTTCATTAACCCCTTAACCTACAATGACGGGCATAGCCCGCGTACGATGATCGAGCCAAATGTAAATTCTTCTTACCACTAAAATTTCACAGTAAATATAGTTTAATTTAATCGTCGAAATTCCATGATTAAACAAGGCGAAAATCTCTATTAAATTTTAGTGGTAGCTATGGATTTGCCAAACTGTGGAGCTGTTAAAGTAAATCGTAGGTTAAGGGGTTAACTAACTTACACGTGTAACTGAACGTTCTTGAGAAACATCATAGTGAAGCAATGAAGTCGAGTGATAACATTTTCTCTCTTAAACCTCGTGGCTTGATCATTGTTTTGTTAACAGAAGTAGAGGAATCAACTTTTCCAAAATTTGTAGGATACATTCATATGAGATCCAAACCACTTTCAATGATTCTATTTCTTGGAGCTTGCCTACTAATGGGCTCTTTCGTTTAGTACTTGCTGTGAAAAACACAATCATCTTCCAGCACGCTGAACACATCACCTATAACATTGCTGGCATTGCAGATATGCGAAACGAAAATGTTGAGTCTGTGACATTGATAAGGAATATAGGGTACAATTCGATCTACTATTTCTAAAAACTCCTAAGTGCCGCTGAATTCTCCAGACATACTGCTTGTAAAATCGTATGACTGGAAAACTACCTGTCCTATTACGAGCTCATTCTTTGTAAGGATGTGCGATATCATTGGTTTTGACGACTTCTTATAAAACTTCCAAAAGCCGATCGGGGTTTTCCCATCTTTGTCGACATATTTCAACCCAACAACTGATCGATCATGGTGCGAAGCATCTGGTGTCGTATCTGCCATAATTCCATAAAATAATGCTTCTTGAATATCTATGACTATCGTTTTGCACACTGCTGTAGCAAAAAATTCAATCATCTCGTTTTGGGATGAAGCAGAAAGGTAAGTTATACGGTATGGGCTGAAATGTGTATCCTCAAACATTTCCTCAGTTGCGAGTAATGTCTGGAAATTAATTTCACTATTTTTCAAAAGTTTCCATTTTCATCTTTGTTACTTCCACAAACCGTCTTTGTTACTTCCACCTTGTCTACTCAGCATTCGCGTAATGTCCATGAAAGTTGCTATTGCTCTTCCAGAATAATCCGTTTGCGCCTGCTCTCGTCGAGTAAGTGATTATACGTCATCATGAACTGACAAAATAGGAAACAGCAAATTTGATGGGAGTTGGAAGAGAAATGTTGTGTGAACTTTCTGTTCTTTTTTTTTCCTTAAGCTCTTCATTTTGTGTCCTTTTTTACACCACTCTCAACGAAAACATTTTGTATTTTTTCTCTCCCAGGTCCTTCATGAAACACGCAAAAAAATTAGCATTGAGCTCTGTACTATATTCTAAAAACGGATGCTCTTTTGTGCCGAGCGCTGTTGAAATGTCGCTGTCTATCTTGCGGAATAGATGAATAGCGAACTTCTAGATGGAACTATTTATCGGATATACGCTGAGTTTTGGCTGATACGGACTTAAACTGATCAAATATGTCCCTGATTGTCTGACTTCATTTTAGACCCTTTTCCCGGGTCATGTTCAATGATGGAATCGTTCCCACTTTCCGTAATGCTAACCTCTCCACGGTTCTTCTCGATTTCTTTCACGATCTTTCTGTAAATATTTGACACAGACGAACAATTTTATTTTTCCCTGTCAATTATATCTATGGTCTTCTTAAGGAACAAGAAAACTCTTAATTCATCAGATGGGGTCAATTTTTCAGTAATCGGCTTGCAATCATTTAAACAATCAACTAAATGTTTCAATTGTAGAGCACATTTCAATACTCCACGAGTAATATAAATGCCTTCACCGAAGTCGTCATCATCTTCAGTGCTAGTAGATCATCTAGATGTTCAGAACCCTACTAATCCGGTGCGGAGTCTCAAAAAGACCCCTTTAAATATTGAGAAACTAGTGCAGGATCGGCAAACCTTTTTACGTGCGCGTGCTAAAAATTCACCAACAATATCTATCAATGGTGTAACGTGCCACATTTTGACATAAAATAATTTTGCAAAGTACGATGTTTATACAAAACACTAGTTAAAAAATCAGATGCTATTTCTCTGCATATTTGAATAAACCATTAAATTAAAATTTTAATTCGTAAATATGATTCATTTATGTAATAATTTTCACTATGATAAGGAAATAAAAATACGAAATTTTATTTTAGAAATTTTTGACCTTATTATTTATGCATCTAGTTATGATTATCCAAGTTGCATTAAGCATTGTATCAATAAATTATTGATGAGATTTTTACTGTTGTATGTTCGATGGAGAATGTTCTATACCTGATTCATATTTTGATAGTTTTATAAATTGGATCCATTTGCCATCTTACTGAAGGGACTGTCTAAAAAAATTAATTTGAAAAATACAGCATTATAAAAATCCTACAGAAGAGCAAAATACATGTCGCAAGAAAAGAAAATTCTTTTCATGCAAAAATAATTGCCTTATTTGTGATAGTCTGTCGTATGAAACAAAATTTTATTCATTATAATAGAAATTAAATTTCATCTGTATAATAATTATAAAATTTATTTTTTTGCGTGCCAGAGAAATTGTCTTACTTACTGTACTGTCTTAACTCTAGCACGCGTGCCATAGGTTCGCCAACCCTGAACTAGTGTCTCCTGGTTCTTTCTCAATTTACTTTCAGCAATCATGCGAAGTCGAAGAAAAGAGAGGCAAACTATGGATTTTTGAAAGAAATTAAGACAAATGCTAAGGATTGGTGTTTTTTAGTGTATGTTTTAAGAAGAAACGTAGAAAATTGGGGAAAAAATCGATTGTTTCAGAGTTGTATCGATCGATACTGACTACCTAGAATTTGCCGACTGTGATCAAAGTTGCCGACATTGGGGGGGCGAGATGCCCCCTACGCCCCCCCCCCCCAGTAGCTTCGCCCCTGCCAGCAGCTTTGTGGCTTTAACATTTGCATTCGCTGTTTTTATTTTAGTATGCTTTTTATCACAGGTGGTTCTAAATTACTTAACGATGCCAGGGTTCGTACGCGACTGGAAAACCAGGAATTGTCAGGGAAAATGACAAGTGCTCAAAAAATCATGGAAAAGTCAGGGAAAATTGCAATTTTTTTCTAAAACCTGGAAAAGTCAGGGATTTTTTTATGTGGTATCATGTCTCAAGATTTTACCAAATTCCGAGGTTCGTCTGCAAAAAAGTTCTTATTTTTCACTTGGAAGTAGAATTTTCGCTAAATATTTTACTAAATTCCCATTTTGACAGGCAGAAGTTTTAGCTATACAAATTTGTCGCCAAATGGGCAATATCTTTGCCAATGATGAGACTCTGTAAAAGAGCGAACCGCGCAATAGAATAGAGTTATTTTCTGGTTTCTTTTGTCAGCTTTAAAGTTGAATGTCGCCAAATAATTTCGTTTGTTATTTAATGCAACCCTTTTTCATGAAGAGTGAAATAGGCGGAAGCTGAAGGGCTGGTTAAAGCGAACAGAGAGCCGCGATCTTCTTGTCTTCTGCTGACTGCTGCTGAGTGAGAAGGTGATTTAATTTCGTTTTGGTGACGGCATGATTCTTTTCTGAAACCGAAAGTTCTGTTAATTGCAGGTAAGTAATCTTAATTAAAAGTATTCTTTAATAGCCCTAGTTTTTTAATAATAAATAATATATAACAACTAAACGATTTTTTCAGAAACGAGATTGTTATTATTAAATATCTATTCTGAAGATATGTTTTTATCCCCTTTTATCACATTATTATATACAACTTTGCTAGTAAAAAAATAAAAAAGGTGAATCCTGGAAAAATTTAATTTGGTTGCACTATTCTAAAGCTAACGTAATGTAAATATTTTGCATGAACTCATCTATTATTCTTCACTCGTATGTGTGTCATTTTTCAAAAATTTAGATTTAAATATATTTTTAATATATAGTACAGGATATATTATCCGGAACACTAAACGATCCGAAACCGAAACTTAGTGAAAGCTTTCATTTAAGAAAAATTTGCAGTTTTTTTTTCCATATTTTATTGAAGAGTTAACATGTTTTATAAATCGATATTTTGAATATTTTAAACTTTTTCTCATACATCTCAAGGTACCGTTATATCCGATTAATTCCCCCCCCCCCCAAACACGGCAAAAAATCGTAAAGTAATCGGAGAGGACTTTTACAGGGATTAAAAGCGGCTATCGAAATCTACTGCCTGTAGAGATCCGAAAATGTGTATAAGAACAGACCAAAGCCTACCCTGATATTCATTTTTTTTTTTTTTTTTTTTAACCGAGATAATTAAAAGTCAGAACCTAAAAAGCACGAAATACGCGCTCTCCCTGCGACACTCTGAGCCTACTTATGACGCTCCTATGAAAGACAAGAATTGAATGTACGCGATCGTCGCACATAAGTTTCTTTTGGATCATTTTTATGACTTCTCATTGGCGTAACTTTTAGAAATATGGGAAAACTAACTACATATTTTTAAATTTCGTATTTTTCTGTTTTAAACGCTAAAATCCATTGTAAAAAAATTTAATTTTTAACCTTTTGAAAAAAAAATTCGAAACATCACTTAGAATTTGAACACGTTTTCCGCGATCGAAAATCTGTCGGCAAGCCTCTGGTCTGAAAATTCCGAAAAATTAAGGTGATCATTTCCGAAATTAAAAAAATCGGTCATAAATCTTAAAATTCAGGCATAAAATTTATCGCAAAATTTGACGAATGATCGCCGAAAAAAATCAATTTCGTCGATCGTTTGAAGAAAAATTGCTAATTTTGTCAAAGGAGCGCAGGAAAATGCGAATTTCATCAAAAAAACGTGAAAATTGGCAAATTTCGTAAAAGGATCGTGAAAAAACGGCAAATTTCGTCAAAGAATCGCGGAAAAACGGCAAAAATCGTCAACAGATCGCAAAAAAACCCCTCTAATTTCTTCAAAGAGGCGCAGGAAAAAAAAAACACTTAGTGCCGGGAGTTTACTCCTTTCAGAAAATTTCCTTTGTTTGTTTTTTTTTTTCCTTGTTTAACCAGAATAATTATTCTCTAATTAATATTAATTAGTTTTTAATTTTTTATGGTAATTATTTTAAACCACTGTTTTTAATTCATAACGTAAAAATAATATACGTAATTTTTTAAGATTAATTTGCAGAAAGTTTTTGACCAAATATTTATTTCTGCAGAAAGTTTTTGGTTTTATACAAGTCTGGGGTAGTGTTGCCAGTGGGTTACTCTTTTTTTTTTATTCAAATTTCTTGATTGGCAACACTTTTTTGAAATGATAAAATTTCTTCTCTTAAATCTGTTTAATATTTTCAGCATTCTAAAGAGCATTTTTAAGCAGGTTCATGTGCAGTTATTTATTTAATTAAAGAAATATGTAATTTAATATCTAGCATTAAAAAGAAATCTGGCAACATAGTATAAATAAAAAAAGTACTGTTATTATAATTTATTTTGCCCCACCTAACCCTAAATTAAGATTTTATAAATTAAAACTAGAATAGATTCAGATTTTTTTCCGTTTTGCATTAATTGTTTTGGAGCTACTTTTGATAGAATGTAATAAATATACAAAATCAGTTTTTTAAAAATGATTGCAGTATAATTGTGTATTTTCTTCTTTTAGGAAAAAGTATATATAATATGTCTAAGAAAAGAACATTATTTAATCCAGAGTGGACAGACAAGGAAATAAATCCAGAATGGTGCTCTTGGTTAAAAGAAGTAAGGAGTGATCCATTCTCTGTCCATTGTTCTATTTGTCGAAGATCATTTCAACTCAGTAATGTGGCTAGAACAGCCATTACCAGCCATGAGGAAGGTTATAAACATCAGAGAAACGCAAATTCTGCTAAGGGTTCTTTGCCATTGAAAAAAGTATTTCAGACTGATAAATCTACGAAAGAAAATACAATTAATGAAAATAAAAAGTCCATATCTGAAGAAAAAATCATAGCAGAAACGAATGATACTTCTACTGCAACATGTGTTAAACCTTATTGTAGTAATAAACTTTCTTTAGAGAATCATGTTTCAAAAGAAGCTGTTTTAAGAGCTGAAATTCTCTGGGCCATGAAACTTGTTATGTCCCATAGTTCGTATAATTCCTTTCATGATGCTTCCAGTTTGTTCAAAGCAATGTTTCCAGACAGTAAAATAGGACAAGCAGTTACTTGTAGTAGTTCAAAAATGTCTTACATGATTTGTTTTGGCTTATCACCATACTTCTCTGAACATTTAAGAAGGGACATAGGGAATTCAAAGTTTGTTATTTGCTTCGACGAAGCTTTAAATAAAGTAGTTCAAAAAGGTCAGATGGATATTGTAATTAGGTATTGGTCAGAATCATTTAAAAGAATAAAAACTCGATATCTGGATTCTGTTTTCCTTGGCCATTCCACAGCACTAGATTTAATAGCTAAACTTCATGAAGGAACTGAAGGCCTTGACCTTAGCAAACTATTACAGTTGTCAATGGATGGCCCCAATGTAAATGTCAAAATGGCCAGACTATTGACAGATGAACTTGCCACTGAACATTTATGTGAAGTTCTGGATATAGGGACTTGTGGATTGCATGTAGTTCACGGTGCATTTCGTACAGGCCACAAAGCTGCAAATTGGTCTTTAAATACTGTGTTCAGAGCTATGTATCAGTTATTTAAAAATTACCTGCAAGACGAGCAGATTATATTGAAATTACAGGCAGCAACAAATTTCCTCAAAAGTTTTGTGAAGTACGGTGGGTAGAAAATGCAGCTGTTGCTGAAAGAGCTATTGAAGTTTTCAATTTTGTAAAAACGTATGTTCAGCAATCGACACTTCCTAAAACACAAACTGTTGAAGTATTACAGGAAGCGTGCAATAATAAATTGATCTTGCCACGGATGGCCTTTTATTCATCCATTGCTACACTTTTGCAACCATTTCTTAAAAAATACCAATCTAGTGATTGGTACTTTGCCCATTTATGCATCAAGACTTGCATTTTATAATTTACCAACTTATGAAAAGATTCATTAAATCTGATGTTATGAGATTAGCAGACACTGCACAGAAGTGTATGAAAGTAGATATCAATGATAAAGACAATTTATGCAGTCTTCAGGCTCTTGATGTAGGAGTAGCTGCATCAGGTCTTCTTGCAAAATGTGGTGCCACAGAAAATGAAAAAAAACGATTCCGGCTTGATTGCCAAAATTTTTTTAAAGCAGTAACATCAAAAATATTTGAACGTTCTCCGCTGACATATTCTTTACTTAGATATATCTCATGTTTAGATCCTAAGCTAATTCTATCTAATTCCAATACTTCAGAACTGAGAATGAGTAAATTATTAGAAGTTTTATACACAAAGCAGCATGTGACATCTGCTGAAGCAGACAGAGCTAAACAACAATTTAGTAAGCTTTGCTTTGACGCAAAAGCTGAGAAAAAAGAGTATTTTGAAAAGTATTCTTATGAAAATGAAAGTTTAGATGCATTTTATTGCAACATTATTCCTGAAGATAGCTTTAAGGATTTATGGAAAGTTTTAAAAATTGTTTTAGTTCTTTCAAATGGGAATGCATCTGTGGAAAGCGGTTTTTCAATTAACAAAGATGTATTATAGTCGTTGAGCCAGAAGCCAAAATTAGTGATTTTGGTTTCATCTCTGAGGACTTGATGATATATACCTTTTTGGATTCACAATGATCCAAGGAGTTCATTTTATGATGATACTATGAAATTTGTGGTAGCTTATAGACGCCATATTGAAAACATGAGCGCCATCTATCGCACACAGATACATATGATTTTTTTGCCAGTATCACATAATTAAAGAGATTTCAATGAAAAAATGGAAAGAACAAATATTGTTAAACATAAAACGTTATACAAATTGTATATTTATTAAGATTTTATTTTAATATGATGCTTATCTTTACATTTAACTTTATGTTTATTAACATTTTCAGTGGGATAAACATCTCGTTTCACATTTTAATGCATATTATTTTCATATGGTAAAACACAGCAATTCAAGAAAAATTTAATACTGGTGAAACTATTGTACTTAGTATGTTAAGAATTAACGCCTTCGGGACCACGGGTGCATATATGCACCTTCGGAAACGCGTTTACATCGCTTGTTTTTGATACCACTAAAAAAGAAAAGTAAAAATTTCCTTATTTAAGTTATTTTCTTGATTGCTAAGCTAAATTTAATTGTTTGACAAAAAGGGGTGTCAAACGAATAATATTCATGTGAAAGATGCTGGTCCCAAACGGCTTAATAAATAACAGAAATTTTAGTCTTCTTCACAGCTATCATCATCATCGGTTGACATTCCTGTGTCCAAATAACTTCCATCGTCATAGAGCAGTTCTATATTTTGCATATGCTTGTATATTTGAGGTTATTAAAATATATGCATATGATGGTGAGACACATGTTCTTGAACAAGAACATGACATCAGTTCCAAAATAGATTCAGGAGCAGGAGAACTGCCATTCCACTGGATCTCTAGATAGCCTTTTCCTTCACTATCTGTTCCAAAAATCCAACTATATTTATCTGGGTATGTAAGATCAGGATCAGCATGTATGCACTTCATCCAAACAACACCGTGGCAAATAGATTGCATTACCTATAGGCAGGGTTGCAAAAAAGCCGGCTAAAATTAAAAAAAGCCAGGCCGGTGGCTTTTATTGGTTTTAACCGGCTTTTTTTGGCCAAAATTGGCTTTTTTTGGCCATAATTGGCCTTTATACAATAAAGCATTGTAATTATAAACTACACATTTTAAAGTGTTTTTAATTAGTTTTAATGACATTTAATTGATTTACAGTTTAATAAATAACCCAATTTCTCAATAATGAGGACATTAATACTGGAATAAAACTTAGATGATTTTGCCAGTGATTTGTATTCAGAATTGCAAATATGTCAGCTAAATTTTAAAAGGGCCATACCAACTGCCAATTTTTTCATTTTTACTGCTTTATAAAATTAAAGAGGACAATGGTTAGTTAGTTATATGTTTTATTACTTAATTTTAAGAGCTATTAATATACAAGTCTTATTTTATTTCTAGCAAACATTTAAAATTATACATAATCATATTAATAAAAACACCACCATTTCTCACTATTAAAAACATTATGAATAGCATATGCATGAATATGCATAGCAACAAGCTTTTCAAAATTTTATTTTGAGAATTTTTTTTTTCTTGTTTAAATGCTCTATTTTTTATACACTTATGTACCATTCTCCTCAAATAAAACATCTTTTCTAATTCCTCGTTTCCATTTTGATGTGTTACATTTTGTCATTAAGGCTGTTAAATCCAAAAGGGCAACTTTCTGACATAAGTTTTAATTTATTTTTGTCCAGAAATGCATGAAACTAGCAGATGTTGTTGTTCAGAAACTATGTAATTGCACTGTTTTTTCTGGGTTTTTTTGCAAACGCAATAGATTTTTCAGAAAATAGTGTCAAAGTGAGCGTTTTGAACTGAATTTCTGCACAAAAGAAACCACCACTCACAAAAGGGTGAAAAAACATGTTTGTCACGTGATCAAAATCTCTTTATAACTCAATGGGTAATTGATGGATCAAAAAATAGAAAACACAGGTTCAATTCCAAATCGATTCCATGGTCAGGCTTTTGAATTTTACATCTTTCCATTAAAAAATGAATTTGTAAATGTGTCAAAACATTTTGCACTTGTTGAGCAGAGCAGTTAAGAACAGTTTTAATTAAATATAATCTTTAAAATGTTTAGCATATGTGGAGCTATATAATATAGAATTTCAAAACACCAGTTCGGAGCCTAACTTATATCCTTTTCAATGTTTATATATATATTTTTTCAGACATAATGCGTTCACAGTTGTCTTCTAGAAGTTATAAAGACTTATTTATTTGATAAAATTTAATAGAAATCTATTATTTTTTTTAGTAGAAAATATTTATAAGGGTATTAAAAATTAATTGATCCAAATTTAAAACAAATTTACTGTAAACCAACTTTAAAAAATAAAAACTGGCTTTTTTCAATAAAAGCCGGTTTTTTTTAAGTGGTTAAAACCAAAAAAAGCCGGCCGGCTTTTTTTGGCCTGGCTAAAAGCCAGCAACCCTGCCTATAGGTAGAGTGTTATTTCTGCATGGCAGAAGGTGATGCAATTCCACAGACTCCTTTTTTACAGCAAAAGTATATAGAATATAGCGCAATTCATTGATATCTGAGTATTTGTGCTTTCATAATAGAGATGGCAAACTTACGGCTCAAGCTGTTTCTTTGTTTCCTCTGACAGCGCCTTAAGCGCATTTCGAAATTCAGTGTTCTGAATTCAGGCACTTACTGTATCGCATTCGACAGTTAATGCATTACATACCGCTTTACCTAAAAGTCTATACATCTCACTCAAGTTGTAGTACTTTACTTTACCCTGTCATTGGATCCACATTTTACAAATATTAACCCTTTCTAGTTCTTCAAATCATTTTCTAAAGAAAACAGTGTGAACAGAGAATAATAATAATATTTCTAAATCCAGACGCTAAAGCCATGGTGTGCGCAAAATAAAAGTCGGGTGTAACCTCTTCTTGGAAGCAGGTCAACTTAGTGTATTCTTCAACTAGTTATTTCGTGAATATATAGCATTTTCTCCATAGATAACGTACATAATTTGTGTAATCAACTATTTCAGATAATGTTCATTTTGTCATTCTTGAGAAATGAAATGTATAAGTTCTTTCTTGTTCTCTTCATCGGACAGAAACTGCTTCCATTTTTCTACTGGATGTCCAGGAGTACATGATCTTTATAGCATTACCAACAGTTCATATTTTTCGTTCATTTCTTTTTATTGACACCTGCCTGTATGTATCAAATAAAACATCTATTCTTTGAGAGGATGTAAAATCTTGTATTATTTTAGAAAACAGATTCTTTGCTAGTTGTCCAAATGATTGTAGTTCCTGCGTTAGCTTTGAACAAAGCACATTCCGTCAAGGATATTAACAATACCATCATTTGCATTCTTTCAGCAGTCACAATTTTGTCATAACATCCATCAGTTTGATTTTTCAGTTTTTCGCATTAAACCAACAAGTGTTGCTAAGGGCTATGGAAGAAGCCCCAGGTGGTAGGAAAAGACAGTTCTCATACCGAAATTTCTTTGCTCTGCAATGATTGTCATCTAAGCAAATAGATTTCTTTCTGCCTAGGCAACAAACTCTGATTTATTAAATTTTACATTCTGTTTCTTTTTAAAGTCAGAAAATGTCTTTAGCTTCTTTATCTTTGGAGGTTTGAAAAACCCGTCTGGCTTTGAGTCTTCAGACAGATATTCTCTCTTGAAAGTTTGGTAAGCTTCTTCACACATCTTATGAGCTTTGACCATGTCTTCGACAATTTCTAGATTTGTCATTGCTCCAGTTGATTCTATTACCATGTCTAGATTTATCCATTCATTGGTAATCATGTTCTGTAAATATGAGACATCACGTTCGTTTTTCTGGATCCTGCTATAAGACAGATCTGGATGTAGAACTAATTTTGGTTCTTTCACGAATCATGTGAAGAAATGCTGCCCTGATATCAAAAATATCTTTCGACTGTGGCAGGTCTTTGACTGAACTTCGTTGTACCTTTTGACACCTGCATGTCTTTACTTATTGTCTCTTCAATCGCCCAATTCATTTAATAGCATGCAAAACCAACAAAATCTTTCAATCACCCTGTTTATCGGCGGCCATTTTCCAATATGGCGTCCATTAGCTACTCTGTTTTTGAATGTATCATGGATAAATGTCATTCTGATGTTGTGGTGAATCCAAAAATGTGTGATTTACCAAGTCCGCTGACATGAAACCACTAGAACCCCTGACTCAACGACGGCGGCCATTTTCCAATATGGCGTCCATAAGCTAACCTGGTTTTGAAAGTATCATGGATAAATGAGGTGCTGTTGTTGCGGTGAATCCAAAAATATATAGTTTACCAAGTCCGCTGACATGAAACCACACGAGCCCCTGGCTCAACGACTATTAATAGAGAACTTAGCAGAAAGATCTGTGTGTGCCCTTAGGACTGTTTATGATGCTGTTAAAGCAGCTGGTGGAGTTGAAAAAGTAGATATTAGTAAAGAAATGTTGAGCCATGTTAAGGTGGCTAGAATGAGATACCATGACTATTTAAATGAAAAAAAAAAAGAAAATCATGAAGCAAGCAAAAAAGAAAAGCTGTAGCAGAAATTAAACTGTTAAAAGAAAAAAAAAAAAATTAAACTGACACAACAAACTGCTTCTGAAACAGTACATATAAACAATATGATTGCAGAACTGTCCAAAAAAAGTTTGAATTTTTAAATGCATAATGTAAATTTTGTTATAGAAGTAAAAAGTTACTTTGAATCCTTCTGAGTTGTATTTTAGTGTTTTTTTTTCTTTCTTTTTTTTATTATTATAAGTTATTTTCGCTTTCAGAGGTAAGTTTACATTTTATTCTTATTAATGTACCTCTTATGCTGTACAAATTTAATCATTAAAATGTAAAATTGAAATTCATATTTCTAAGGAAATGTCGTGAACTGTGGTCAGGGAATTTTAAGAAATATGACCTGGAAAAGTCAGGGAATTTTGTAATTCAAAAAGAGTATGAACCCTGGATGCTGTTTTTGTAATATTGGTTGCTGAAGTTTGGTGCCGTTTGCTGTTGTGGTTATTTAAAGATAAGCTTGGATTTCGCTTATAGCATTTTAAATCAATAGCTGACAGTTTATGGGAAAAAATGGAGACTTGCTTTTGTTTACAAGTTTTTAACAGAAATTGCTGAAATGACTACAAGCAACCCAGACACATTTTTAACATAAAGTATGATTTTCCTTTTTATTCAACAGTTCTTTTAAATATAATTAGGGATTTATTTAAAATAGCTTTTTCGTTTTTCAGTCTTGATATTTCTTAATTGGTTGGTTAAGTTTCTCCTCTTTTGCCACAAGTTCTATTGCTGGTGTTTCGACATAGTTTTTCTTTCATAAAAGATTTATTAGACGTTATCATATTCTATTGAGATTCAGGGTTCTGGTCCAATGTTTATGATTGTTTCATGTCTATAAGTGTTTGTCATTGGGCTCATTGCAACAGTCTGCATTAAGCACCCTGAGTGACAAGTTTTGTCTTGGCTTCTATCGTGTACTTTAATACGACGGTACCCGACAACTATAGGTGCAGATTCCCAAAATTTTCATGGAGCCAGTGGCTTCTAAACCCAAAAAATCCAGTCTCCACATTGTGAAAAAATTGCATAACAGCTATAACGTTTATATGGGAAAAGCTCAGGAGTTCAAAGTGAGAAATAATTTGTTTAATGTATACACATGTACAATAAAACATAGACTAAATATATCAAATGTGTACATTTAATTTAATCTTTTTTTTTTTTGGGGGGGGGGGGGCAGAAACTAAGTGTAATATAAATTTAAAAGTAGGTACAGTTCAGAATATAAAGTTGTACAAGATACGGGTTAAAAAAATATGCATAAGCTAAGCAATCTCGGTAGTGGAGAATATTATGAAAACAATATTTCTTATTTTCATTTTGTCCTACAAGAGTACATATAGAAAAAATGAGAATGTGTGAGTAATATTATTTTGCACTATAAAAATCAAAATACAATTCAAGCACTTGTTTTTAAGGAACACACACAAAAAATTAGCTGTAAAAAAATATTATCACAGACAAGTACAGGAGTGATTCTGTTGCTAAGTTTTCGAAAATTTAAAGCATTCGGTTCTAAAATTCATGAAAAAATATCGCGAATTTTGACAAATGGTTTGACGAAATTTGCAGTTTTATTTCATGAACTATTGATGAAATTCATGGTTTTTTTTTTTTTTTTTTTGGCTAGCGATCGACGATTTTTGCAGCTCATTTTTTACAAAGTTCATGACTGATCAAGGAAAGTCCCGATTTCTTTTCAAGACTGATTGACAAATTGATTTTGTGGAATTTTGCTAAATAAATAAATAAATATTTCGAGGAATTCTGCTAATTTATAGAAGAATCCCATGCGGA
Source organism: Maratus speciosus (assembly GCA_963932465.1). Taxonomy (NCBI): domain Eukaryota; kingdom Metazoa; phylum Arthropoda; class Arachnida; order Araneae; family Salticidae; genus Maratus; species Maratus speciosus. Next base: position 86,378,907 of record OZ010786.1, on the reverse strand, counting down.
TATCTAGTGTCTACCTGTAAGAACATGTATCAATAATCCCAGAGCTACAAATTTAATAAGTGTGGCCCAAGTGCATTCTTTTCTTGACTTGATTTTTTCTGCATCGCAAGCTAACTGTGGTATACCACTGATGTTGAATTAATTCGCGGGGCACCTCAAACGTAATTCTCCCCCCCCCCCCCCCCCCCCGATTTCACAGATATCGTAGTTTTTTTAGGACAAAACAATAAATTTACTATTCTGCGAAAATGTGGCATCCATGTTTAATCATATTTTTTAATTATGGTCAATAAGAAAAAAAGAAAAGCGTCAAATATCATGGGGTTATGGAGACATAAGCCTGCGATTGATTTAAAAAAAAAAAAAAAAAAATTGAAAATCATCCGGCGAAAAAGGGGCATCCCTGTAAGAAGCATGGCGACTTAAACGCCAAAAGTTAGTCACCAAAACAAAAAATTAGTCACCATGTGGCGACTGGCGACCGTGAATCTGCACCTATACTAACGACTAAGTGCCAATAGTGAGTTATCGGACAAGTTATGGGGGAGTGATTGTGTTTGAATATATTAGTGTGAACTTTAGGGCAATAATTAATGTAAGAAATTCAGATCTTTTTAATCAACTATTTCCTTTTATTTACAGAGTTAATAAAGCAATTCAATTTTTATTAAATTCATTTTCTATTATATTTTATTTTTAAGTTATGTTTAAAAAGTTAATAGAGATCCTTTTATATTTTATTAAAACTAAATGAATTTAAAATTAAATTAGTTTGAAATGAAATACAATTATGATTTGATAATGGATTAGTTAATAGATTTTTTAATGTTGTTAACTAGTTTTTCTTTTTCCATTTAATCATTGTTTACTTAAAGTTTTCTCTTTGAAGCTCCATAACTATTTCTTGATGTATATGGTGATATTAAATGAGGGTTATTCAAATGTGTTAGAATTATAACTATCTCATGGCACAATGATACTTCAATTATATGAAGTTTGTGCAAAGCTATTTTGAGCTGTTGTCACTTATAATCAAGATTTACATTTATGTTTTTAATATTGCTTTTAATTTTGTTTTTCCTTTTTGTTAATAAAATTAAGTTTGTTTTTTTAAATCTGTTTCTTATTCTTTACAGACATAACATTTTTCATTTATAGTTAACTGAATATATTTTTATTTAAAATTACTTTACTTTTTTACCTTGGGCAATCTAATTCAGCATATACGCTCCATTAGCGTCTTAACTCTCTCTTACATTGTTCTCATATCTTGGAAATTAACTTTTTGGTTATTTGCATCAGAGATGAGTTATCTCATGTAAAGCCGCCACCAACCCGCAATCGTCCATGGATGCACACTGCCCAGCGCATATCACGCACCCTGCACCCAAGCATTAGTGTCCAGTCTGAACGACAGAAACGATACCCAGCCTAAAGAGCCAGATGGTTCCTTCGCTTGGTCCCTCTACGTTTCACCCAAGTGACCCACAGGAACCAAACACCTATAAAGGCATCGGGCCCATGAACCTATGTCAAGGATTCCTGAGGGGGGTTGCTTTACGAAGGTCTCTTAAGATCACATAACATTATCCGACGAAGACATTTTTGAGAGAGAACTGATGGGAGAAGAGGTGCCTCTAGCATGAGCCCAGAGAGTTGAGGAAAATCTCTCCTGACGGAATAAACTCCGCCTCGCTTGGAGTTTATGTGTCCTCCCCTCAAAACCACACCCGACTTACGAACAACTCTTAGGTTGCACCTGCTGTACAGTGGCCCAAGGTTCAGACTAGAATGGCTCTAACGAACCTGGAGAGACAAGAAAAACTTGTTAGGAAATAGTCCTAAGTACTATTTCCCACGTCTAATACATGTAACACTGATTTAAAAATATAATTTAGCAGAAGGCACGGTGAGAAGAGATATGAAGATGAGCTGAAATATCTTTTATGTAAATGCAATTTAAACGAAGCATGCTGAAAAATATAGCTATCGGCATCTTGACTGAATTGAATATATAATGGAATAATAAATGACTGAAATGAATATATAATGGAATAATAAAATGGTATAGTTCAGTAAACAGTCAAAGGTTTCTCCGTGAATCAACTATTTTATTGCTCAAAAGATTCACAATTAAAAGTCACTAAAACAATTCAATAAATCATGTGCATAACTTGATGAGATCAGTAAAATACTATTGCAAACAGTAACACTTATAGAAAATATATATAGAAGCCTTGAATTGAAACTATGAAGATAATGTAGAAACTATTGCTGATTTAAACTGATAAAAGCACAAACTTAATTAAACAATTCACTATTTGATAAACTCATAAATAAACTAAATAAGCCGTTACAATAATTACCAAATGCTAAACATGGCCAGGCACGTAGCCAGGGGGGGCGCTAAGGGGGCTGAAGCCCCTCCCGAAAGTTTTTGCAAAGTTATCTCAATGATAATAAAAAATTAACAATATTTTTCTTGTTTTTATCTTCCATTACATTAAAACTATATGTAGTTGTAAAAATATAAATTTATTTAATTACAGTAATAGCAATCCCTCATTATATCGCTCATTCGGATACATTGTTCTTTATTCATATCTACCACTAAAAATATAAGTTTTTCTTAAAATGCAATTTTAACTGTCTTTATGCATAGCAAAGTTCGATAAGGGTAATTCCATATTATTAACTTGACTAAGAAAAAGTAAGTGTAATACACATACAGCGTATAAGTAAACGTTAGGAATCAAATATAAAACATTTGCTTGCATGTTATGATCTTCCTTAATTTTATCTATCCTCATTATATTATGCATATAATGAAAACTTAGAAAGGACAATGTTAAAATGTTTTGTAGAGGAAGGAGCCAAAATCTTTAATAGCCGCACATAATGTAAAATCATGTGAAAATTAATGATTTTAAAGAAAGTATCCTTAAAAATAGTGTTATAACTGTAAAAAGGTTTTTTTATGAAAGAAAAAAAAAAGCTAGTAGCAGGATATTTTGAAAAGGAATGGTTTGAAGAAAAAAGATAGGGTATTGAGAAACCTTCAAAAATGCCACAGTGGCATTGAAAGTACTTCTCACAGTATTTAAATTTGGTTTATTTTTATTTCCTTTCTGCTATTTTTTTTGCATCGATGTCTATTTGAATTCTATCATGTGATGTTGACGTTTTTATCTCGCCGTAAAGCGAGCCTGTTTTTCCGCTGATCTGTTTCTCTTGGCTTTCAGGCGAGTTGGCAGTATTGCGCATGTGTGCACTCCACTTTTTTTTGGAGCACATCTCTGGAGCTCTGGTATCGCTGAAGTCAACTTGCATTATGATGACATCATTGAAATGCTTAGTACTGCCCCCTTTTGACGTGTTCGTTTCGCGCTTTGCTGACAGGAGGATTTTTTGGTTTCGTTTTCCAATCAGTGAAAACATTTTGAATTCTGCAGTTTGTAAATCGATTTTCATTAATTTCCCGTAAATTTTAATTTAGCTAATCAATTTAAATTCTGCCTTTTAATTACTTTGTCAACCCTGTATTCATCATTTAAATACTAAAACTCGTTAATTTTTAAATCAGAATTTGGTTTGAAGTTGTGCTAAAAAGATGTAGTTTTTCAATGCAGTGTTTTTCGCGGCGCGGGCTTTGCCTGCCATTCGAATGCCGTAAGTTTGCCGAAAGAAAACGTCTGTATAATGGGTCATATGCTTGTGGATACTTTTTGTCATGCCAAAATTTAATTTTTAAAGATGTGCTGCTCTCATCAAAAGGAAATCCCATGGAATAATTCTATGTTGGCTGTTATTTTTCTCTTCTTAAGAGATTCAGTTCTTTTATTTTGAAATAATGACCAGAAGCAAGACTCATCGTAATCTTCCATTACTAACATCTGAAAATAAAGAATTTTATTTATTTCATCAAGTTGCCTTTTCACTGTCTTCCTGTAAAGTAAGAATTCTCCATTTTTATTATTTCTTTATTGATCAATAGTTTTATTAAAAGAACTTCGCAATATGTACTTTATTGAAGAATTATCAACTATAGGGATGGATACCCCTATGCAGGGATTTTTTTGGCAGTTTTTCACAGCACCCCATAGAGTTATCTAGGGGTCAACATATAACATTCTAACAATCTTATTTTGTGCAGAGCAAGAAATGCCACTTACAGGTTCTCATGATAGTGGTCCTCTAACGTAAAGAAACCTATAAAAAAAGACTAACAAGAAAAGGCTCCGAGGTTGGTCTCACTGAATGCGATGAACATTTGTGTATCGACAGAGTATAATTAGTATATAAATATATGAGTGCCATAAAGTGCAACCCCCAGGGGATCTTGAGAAAATAAGTCGTAAAGTTTAAGCTACAGTTCATAATCAGATTAATTTCCTTCTGTTGCAAGCGGTTCAGTAGCACAATAGGCAGCACGCTGGATTTTGATGGATGTTGGTATAATGTAAATTGATTATACATGTAACATTTCTTTTAAATGGGGCAGATAGCACATTGGAAACATTTGCTGGGAAAAATAACGCTGAAAGTGAAGAATATGCAAGTATGTAGAAGTGTAGTTGATCCTTAAAAATGCATAGAAAAACATAAGCAGGCTTACTTGAACTAAAGCAGTTTATTAAATTCCGAAAGCACACTAGACATCAGTATTAAATGTATTCATAGGCATAAGCAGACTTGAGAACATGGCGACGATGTTTTTACAACTAGGAATGGACATTTTACTTTAAGTTATCACAGATTGAGCTTCAAGATATAAACACATTAGTAACTAGTATGTTGTGGCCATCACAAAACTTTCTTCTATATAAATCACGTCAATTAAATCATTTAAATAGTAAAAGAAATTACATCAATTTAGAACCAATTCATATCAAAGTATACCTGAATTTGAAGTTTGATGAAAATTCGTGCATTAGTTATTGAGATAGAGCTGTAGGGGAAATTCTGAAAAATGCAGCATAGCAGCGCCACCTGTTGAGCGATTTGCACCAAATGGTACAAAACATCAATTCATATCAAGGACTAACTGAATCTGAAGTTTGATAAAAATCCGTGCATTAGTTCTGGACATTGAGCTATTGTGGAAATCGAGAAAAATGCTGCATAGCAACGCCACCTGTTGAGCGATTTACAGCAAAACATAAACAGCAATAATTCATATTCAGGTATACCTGAATCTGAAGTTTGTTGAAAACCCAAGCATTAGTTCTTGAGTTAGAGCTATTGTGGAAATCATAAAAAATGCAGCATAGCAGCACCATCTGTTGGGCGATTTGCACCAAAACGTTACCAGCACCAATTCATATCAAGATTAACTGAATCTGAAGTTTGATGAAAATCCGTGCATTAGTTCTTGAGATAGAGCTAGTGCAGAAATCGCGAAAAATGCAGCATAACAGCGCCACCTGTTGGGTGATTTACACCAAAAACTAATCAGCACCAATTTATATTAGGGACTACTTGAATATAAATTTTTATTAAATTCCGTGCATTAGTTCTTGAGATAGAGCGCCCACAAAATTTGTGTCACATACATACAAACAGACTCACAGAGTCACAGACAGACATTTTGTAAAAACATGTTTTTTGGAATCTCTGACTTCTAGAACGTGTAAATCCGTCGAAAACTGGAAGTCAAAAATTTTTACGAATCCAATCCTTTCTTCTTGTAAAGATAGAAGAAAGTAAAAATATATGTACGTATAAACTATACATCCAGAACAAGGACCAGCCTACGTTCAGTAGCTTGAAATACTTCTTCCATGGAAGGAAGATAAAAGTGCACTGATTGAATATTAGCATCGTGTATTTATATGAAAAGGATCAGATTCGAAAGCGTCGTTTCAGACAACCCCTACGAAATGGACCAATCAAAGAACATTATCGAATCGATGCAAAGTAAGATTCGGTGATTTGATTGAGAAACGATATGCTAAGTTGCCATCTGGTGGAAGAAATATCGTTACAGAAAGTTGAAATCAGTCGGGAGAAAGTTTTTGCCGGTGAGGTACGTGAATAATGGAAATTAGGAACGGCAAAATGGCGTAAATTACTATGGACGTTAAAGGAGTCAAGAAACTTTTATTTCAGCTGGATATTGTCTAGAACCAATATAGAAGGTAAATAAAAGTTTAAGGAATATTTATTACTGACTTTATTATGAAGTGAATAAATATAAATAAAGTAAGTGCATGAATGTCAATTTAATGAATGAATTTAAAAATAAAATATGTTTGTGAAATGAGGTTTTATGATAGCAGTTAAAATAGTAGGCAATGAGAAACACAGTGTTTGTGTTTCTATCAAATGCCCCCCCCCCCCTTCCCTCCCTTCTCATTGCCTCTTAAAGAAGAGATAACTTGTGAAAACAAGTTAACTCAAAGACAAAGGATTTTTAATCCAAAGACTATTGCCAAACAGCATATTCACAAAAATTTAATAAAACAATAAGAAAACAACCTCGATAATTGTTACTGGCAATACTCTGGAAGATTTTTAAACTTGAAAATGCAAACTTGAAACATTAAACCTGAAAAATTCAAATTTCAAATCCCCCCTCCCCCAAATATGAGGACTTGAAAAACATGGTTCAACCTTGAACCTGAATAAGTGAAACAACCTGAACGGTTGAAAAAGAGAAGTTTGAGCCATATCATAAACAATTGTAAAAAGAAGTTTTAAATACTTCAAAAAGATTGAATAGCAAAATTTTTAACAATTTAACTAGAAAAATTTAACAATCAATGTTTTCAATAATTTAAATTTAAAGATGAAGTAGTAATGCATGGAGAATTTGCCGATTAAAAAATGATCAATTTTAAGAAAACTTGTTGGCTATAAGGAACACCTTCTAAGTTCAAGAACAGAGCTCGAGATAATTCTGACCGAAGGCTAAAAAGGTCCAACAAAGCTATTAATGCAAAATTCTCACACGATTACTAAAAGAAAGAGATGAGTACATACCAATTCAAAAATCCAACAATTTCCAATTTGGAAATGTTAGCATCAGCTCAAAATGACAGCTTGATCACAGTCACATATTAAATACAATTCTTTATTACAATTAAAAAAATTATGTAGGCAATTAAACACTTTAATGAAGATTCGTGTTCCAGACATCTAGGCTTGAAAGACAGGAACCAACAGCTCTTTCGAGCTAACTTGCTTTATTATTGCTTATTATTACTTGCTTGCTTATATTCATAAATGAATAAAGGGCACATTCACGCTACTAACAGTCTTCTGTTGCACCAGAAACATATATTCACAATGAAAGGAGGGTGCTCTAGATGCCTAGAGTGAACAAACAAGAATTAATGATATGCATAAAATAAGTTTCAGTGTATAAGCACAGATACTAACAGTATAAAGATTTCTTCTAATATCTAAAAACTGTTATAATAAAATGAATCTCTTTAAAATTTTTATGACATGATCAATTTAAATAGTAATGAATAAAGGGCACATTCACACTACTAACAGTCTTCTGGTGCATCAGAAACATATATTCACAATGAAAGGATGGTGCTCTAGATGCCTAGAATGAACAAACAAGAATTAATGATATGCATAAAATAAGTTTCAATGTATAAACACAGGTACTAACAATATGGAGGTTTCTTCAAATATTAAAAATTGCTATAATAAAATAAACCTCTTTAAAAATTCGTTAAGTTTTATAACACGATAAAGTTAGGCTGATGGTATCAAAATGCATAATGGCAAATTCACAAAGTTAAGTAGCAAGCGTCTACACTTATCCCTTAAAACTCGTAAATAACAATTCCATAAGGTATAGTGTAAAGACAGAAAGCTTAAAAACCACTTTTACAATTTAATTTATCATGATGACATTTAATGAGGTATGGTTTTATATGAAAAATTTATATATTGAGATATGATAACCTTAAAATATACTTAACTTAAAATTAACATTACATCAGAAAAATTAATTTTAAGAAGCTTATGATCTCACTAACATCCCGAACTCAGAAACCCAACTAACATTCAATGATGAGGAAACTTTTGAAAAAGTGTGTTTGAAAAATGCATCTGGACCCCAAATCCCTGCCCCCCCCCCCTTCTCTCAATCAGGAAATCTAGAGAATCGTTGGAAGGACCTGGGATAACCTCAGGTGCAACTTCTACAACGTAATCTCGATTACCCTCAGCTCAGGAGAGAAGAGGACAGAATCATTGGGGCCCAGTGCTGCTCCACTGTGCCAATAGCCCCCCGAGACAAAAAAAAAATAATATTACATAATCTCATTTCGGTCTCTGGAACTTCTGGAAGCAACAGGCATTGAGTCAAGAGTCAGCACAGGAATCAGAAAAGAAATCAGAGTCGTCAGATGGATTAGAGCATGATGAGTCAGGGCCGCACCTTTCCGGAGAACGATACTGGCGACGATGGTGAGAACTGGATCTATCTGATGAATGGGGACGTCTATGAAAAGGTACAGGAGATAAATCTCTGGATCGTTGAGGGCTACCTGGTATTTTAGCAAAACAATTCACTTGTAAATTGGCCGGGTCTGCCACAACTCCAGCATCTTTTTCGTTGTATTTTACGAAAAAGAGGTTTACGATTCACAGTAGATTTTTGTGTTTTAGACGTTTTGTAGGTATTTGAAATATTCACATATGTTGCACCATCTTTATCACGCAGCTTTTGGTGGGTCTCTTCAGCAACCAGTTCATCGACGATAAGATCAAATTTAAAATCATCGTCAGGCTTAGCCAGAATTTGCTGCAAAAGAGTATCATATTTAGATGGGAAAATCTCAGGAATATATAATTCAAATAATTCTCAGAGAAATTCTTATCTATTTGCTTTACTTCCAGATATATTTTTTACAGCCTTGTTGCGAACAGGTTCATCATCGCTCCATGTCGAATTCTTTCTTCCATCAAATTATTGAACACAGTCATATTGTGGGTACGGAAGTCAGGGTGAAAATTTTTATGAAGACGATCCCATGCATCAACTGGTTCAGAACAATCAGCTATTAACCTTTTGAATTCAGGTTCTATGTTGAGATATACCAGTGACAACACTTTATTCGCACAAGATTTAAATTTTTCAGCATCTTCTGCAGTGACCGTGGTACTTAATTCAGGAACTTTTTGCTTTTTGTCTATTATTTCCCAAAGCCCCTTCTCAAGTAACAGATATTTCATATCACAACTTCATGTAGAGTAATTTCTTGAGCTCAACTTATGAATCGTGTTGGTAACCATTTTGGAAAAGAGAAAATTTAAAAATTTGAGCAAAAAAAAATTTGCCTATGTGCTGCTTTTTTTTTTCAAAATAAAATTGTAGAACAGTACCTATTGTAACTTAAAAGTTTCATAAAAGCTAATCATAATAATAATCTATTGCAAAAGTAAATTGTAGGTAAACGAAAAAAAAAAAAATTTGGAAATTGGCAAAACATGTATTTAAACAATATAAAGTTCAGGAAAAGAAAATCAGAGTTCAGCATTCAAAATCAAAAGTTTGGCAAAATAAATCAAAATTTCATAAAACTAAGATAAACTTTCATAGTTATTTCAAATATATTCTGAAAAACTGCAAATCAAAACTATTTCAAAATGAGCTGTAATTAACGAAAAACACAGTTCAAAGTTCGGCTAAATTTAAAAACAAAAGTTCGTAATTTCGGAAACAAAAGTTCGTAAAAATAAATAAAATTTTCATAAAATATGCATAAATCTTTTTAACTATTGCAAATAATATCTTTATAAACTATAAATCAAATATATTTCATAATTTAACTGAAGATTGATAATGTAAACAAAACTTAAGGATCGCTAACTTAACTGAAAACATCTGCTTTTTCAAACTTCCAGGGTTATCTTTTTATCACCATAACCACATGATGGACATTGGTATAATCTAAATTGATTATACACGTAACATTTCTTTCAAATGGGGCAGATAGCACATTGGAAACATTTGCTGGGAAAAATAACGTTGAAAGTGAAGAATATGCAAATATGTAGAAGTGTAGTTGATCCTTAAAAATGCATAGAAAAGGATAAGCAGGCTTACTTGAACTAAAACAGTTTATTAAATTCCAAAAGCACACTAGACGTCAGTAGTAAATATATTTATAGGCATAAAGAGACTTGAGAACATGGTGACGATGTTTTTACAACTAGGAACGGACATTTTACTTTAAGTTACCACAGATTGAGCTTCAAAATATAAACCCATTAGTAAAAATATATGTACGTATAAACTATACATCCAGAACGAGGACCAGCGTACGTTCAGTAGCTTGAAATACTTCTTCCATGAAAGAAAGATAAAAGTGCACTGATTGAATATTAGCATCACATATTTATATGAAAAGGATCGGATTCGAAAGCTTCGTTTGAGACAACGCCAACGAAATGGACCAATCAAAGAACAGCATCGAATCGATGCAAAGCAAGATTCGATTGAGCAACGATATGCTAAGTCGCCATCTAGCAGAAGAAATATCGTTATGAAAAGTTGAAATCAGTCAGGAGAAAGTTTTTGCCGGTGAAGTACGTTAATGGAATGGAAATTAGTAACGGCAAAATGGCGTAAATTACTATGGACGTTAAAGGAGTCAAGAAACTTTTATTTCAGCTGGATATTGTCTAGAACCAATATAGAAAGTAAGTAAAAGTTTAAGGAATATTTATTACTGACTTTATTGCGAAGTGAATAAATATAAATAAAGTAAGTGAATGAATGTGAATTTAATGAATGAACTTAAAAATAAAATATGTTTGTGAAATGAGGTTTTATGATAAGAGATAAAATAGGAGGTGATGAGAAACACAGTGTTTGTATTTCTTTCAGATTTAAGTTTTTTTGGCCCAGGTTCAAATCCAGTTTGGACTTCTTTTTCGTAGCGAAAATATTTATTAAATTGATAAATTGCCAAGTATTATTTCAATTCCATTTTCTCCAACTGAAAAATTTTAGAAGCCGTACAAACATTACTTTTATATTTAAATATTTTCATTTTATAATTTTAATTTCTCAGTAAATGTCTTCCTTATATTTTAAATAAAATCAGTAACATTTGTTTTCTTTTTTTCAAGTATGTATTTATTTATTATTATTTTTTCAAACTCACATAGCCATTTTAATTCTTTAACCGAAAGAATTAACAAAAAGATTTAATTCGAATTTCTTCTGTTGCAACAGTAACGGATGTACTGTTGAATGAATATGGATAACTCAAAACAAAGAATTGTTTTCAATTTACATACACAAAATCTAACTACTGCTATTGGCAATTTAAAAAAAATGCTAACAAAGATTTGGAATTGTTTAAAGATCTGTTTAGTTTTGGATGTTAACAGATGTACTATATGAATGAATATGGATGAATTATCACTTGTAATGTTAGATATTTGAGGTTTTGGCAGCAAAGACACCACCAAATTAGAAAAATATGAAATATCTCATGAACTATTGTACTTTCAAGATTTTACTTGGCACCATTCGATTCATCATGCAAAAATACATCAAAATATGTTATAGTTTGATACATAATGTCCGTTTTTTAAAGAATTGTAGTTTGTTCTTTTTATCTTCCTTAGGGTTGGAATTTTAGAAAACCCCAATTTTCAAGGTTTTAGGTTCATTAGTTTGGGCTGTGCGTTAATTAGCCCCCCTATCCAAGCTTTCTTTTATATATATAGAGAGAGATTATCAGAAGTAATTCAAGAATAGAATTGTAAATGTTTCACAAACTGCTTCAGATTTTTTATGTGTACATTTCTTATTGATTATTAACTGACCCACACAGCGATATCAGAGCCCATGATAATAACTTTAAATATACCTAAAATAAGTGTTGAAGGATTTTATATTTTTAAACAAAAATATTTCCAAATGAACCTAATCTTGGAAGCCTCACTGGCTTCGGCAGCATACATATTTGTATGACTTTATATTTTAAATGAAAATCTATCTGAATAAACCTAGAGTTGGAGGCCCCAGTGTCTTTGCCAACATACACAGAGTGCATGTTCTTGTCCATTTTGATCTCCCGAAGTTAATAACCTTAATATATCTAAAATCGGTTTTCAATGAATGTATTTTTTAAATGAAAATCTTCCCAAGCAAACGTAATGTTGAGAGCCCACTGCCTTCGGCAGCATACACCCTCGAATTTGTATGATTTTATATTTTTAAATGAAACTCTATACAAACTACTAACTAAGAGGCCCTTGTTATAGTGATTGCTGATTTAATTACTGATATTTAAATATATTAAACTTTCAAATGTTTAGATATATTAAACTTTCAATTTTTAACAAAAGTTCCTGATAAATCTCAAATAATATAAAATGCATTCTCCCTCTAAAACTCAAAATATCTCTTTCTGATGCAAATAAATGTAGAAGTTTTCCAGTGTATGCACAGAAATGAAAAGACCTCTAAAAATGTTCTAAAGCAGAATTAAAATGGAAAACTATCTTCAAAGATAGTGATAGAAGGTGGGGTTGTGAAAGGACTACCAGATTTTTTTTTTAATAGTAAATATTAATAAACATCAAAATTTCTTTAAACCCAAGACATCATTAGAACTGGAAAACTACCAGGGATGAGCGAGTACTTTTTGTTATTTTGTGTTTTGATTTGGAAAGTAAATGTGAATAAAAAAAAATAATAATAAAAAGAACTTGGAATTTTTTATTTATTTTATTTTATTTTATTTTATTTTTTTTTTTTGTTTGAGAAGATAAATAAGCCCCAGGTGCATTCAGAGACCTGCCTTCATTTATCCGCATCCAAATTTTCAGTCCTCTACCTGCAGTTTCTTAGCCATTGTGGATAGCTTTTTGTTAGTATATAGATAAGGTTATTTTTCTTTTCCCATTTGAAATTTAAAGATAAATTTTCATCTTATTAAATTTTTGGCCTTTTCAATTAATCAATATTTAAATTTTTTTTAAATATCAACTTAATCCAATTAATTATTATTATTATTATTCATATTTACTCGTAAAAAAATATGAAATATAAGTAGAAAATGATGTTAAGTAAAAAAAAAAAAAAAAAAAGAAAAAAAAATTATTGCAATTTAAGATTATAGAACAATTTAAAAATAGATAAGAATAACTGTAACTTTAACTGTTTGTTTACATTTTATTTTTGAAAGTTTTTCTATTTTGTCCTAAAGTTGAAAAAATATATTGAGTTAATTCACTCTGTATTTCTTTTTTTAATAAAGCGCTTGGCAAAATAAAAATCACATTGCAAGAGAAGGAAAATTTTTACAAGTATTTCCAGGCATCTGATTTGCTATTTGATATACATAAGCAATTTGTTCAATGTTTATGCAATTTAATTAATGTATACAAACAAAACTAATTTTTATACAAATACAGTCGAACCCCGTTAATACGCGAATTTTCTTCGGTTCCTTGAACAACGCCTATCTTTTGCATTAAAAAAAAAACCCCACTTAATACACGAACGGTTAATACGCGAACCCACTTAAGACGCGAAATTTTATCAGTCTCTTGGCAATAAAAACCTACGTTTAATATGCGAATGAGCTTGGTTTGAAACACAGGCGGTTTTAGAGGGAATAATGTCCCAAGCATTACATACGACAATTCTTTAAACTAGGAATGCTTTTTCTGTCCAAATTTATTACATCCATGAATAGCTTTACTAAAATTATCAATTTTGAACTTTTTCTTTCTTAAAAGAGAAATCTTTACCGGCGCTGATTACTATTGATAGTCAAACAGGTCAAAAGGGGGAAGAGAAAATTTTACCGCTAACGATGTGACCCCCATGCTAACTTAAAGCAGTGCCGATTCGCTGTTTGGTCAGTGCTGTGATTAGGAAGGAAGAAGATTGTTTGTCACTCCCGGTAGAATCTGATCTACGATATCCACGTGTGCTTTTAAAAGTTTAATCTAGTTTTTATGATGGCAAAAGGAGCAAAAAAAAAGGGCTCTCTCTGTCACTGAGAATTTACAAATTATAAATCAGTAGAATGCCCAGGCTGTCCTGAACAAGTCGGCGTTCTCAAAAGAAAAAAGCATACAGAATCAGCTTTAAAGACTTTGTTGAAGATTAGGGATGTCATCGTTAACCTAGCTGTTATTGAGGAAACAAGGAACAACAAAATAAAAATCACCAAGTTTGAGGCATGGAGAAGGCACTCCACCAGTCGTTTGTTCACGGCGCGATCTACGAATATCTCAATAAGCGGCATGCTAATCCAAGAAAAAGCTTCTGATGTTGCAGCAAAAATGGGATTTAATTTGATTTGATAGAATAAGAGGTACTGTTCAGACAAGGAAAACAAGTCCGTAGAGCAAAAGTGGGATTGTAAGATTTCAATGCCTCAAATGAATGGATGCATCGATATAAAGCTCGCCACGGAATAAAATTCAAGAAAGTGTGTGATGAATCTGAAGCCGTCAACAATGAAGACGTTGATTGCTGGAAAACATATGTGCTTCCGTAGTTTGTAAAAAACTACTTAAGCCGTGATATTTACAACCTGGAATGAATTTGGGGTTTTTTACAAAATGACTTCGAGGAAACAACGGCTATAAAAGGGGAAATATGTTGTCGCGAGAAGAAGAAACCCACCGAAGCCACGTTTACTTTGTTGCGAATGGCAACGGCAGGTTTGTTGATCTAGAATGTTGTTAGAATGATGTTCGACGATTTTGAGTCGTAACAATGGAACGAAAAGCAAATGCTTTAAATTTGATGTATAAGATGTTCAGAGTGAATGTTTCGAAAAGAAATTATTTTTAAATTGTAAATATGTATATAATTTGCGCGTTATATTTAGCTATGTGTGCTTTTGGAAATATTGTGTTATTTACAAGTAAAAACAATGAAACTCATCTACGTCGTCTGTCGTCGATTCCAGCGAAGTCTCTCATTTATTTTTAATTTGTAGTGTTTATTTTCTATATATGTCCTGAAAGTAAATTAAGCAAAGAGCTTCTTCTTCTGGATGCCAAATCTGATGGATCAGACAAGTCAAAGCTTCTGGTGATAGAGAAATCACACAGCCTGCAATGCTTTAGAGCGTCAAAAATCTTCCTTCCCTGTACGAAAGTCAGCGCAGAGTTTGGACGATGGGTACCCCTTTTTAACACGGGTTCGTAATTTTGACCGGCATATGGGAAAAGAATCACGCCATGTGTTATTGCTTGCGGACAACTGCCTTGCGCATCCGGAAAATAACGAAGGCCTGAGGAATTTCCAAATTGAATTTTTCCCTCCAAATTCGAACAGTGTCACTCACCCAATGAATCATTAACAGTGCCAATGTAAATTACAAGACTCATGTAGTATGACGATACCTTCACCAAATGGAACACGGTAGCAACCATTACTGATAAAAGTGTCGTGCTATTACAATCCTCGACGTTCACATGCTTACTGTATCATGGGAGAGTGTCACACCAACGACGATTGCAAATTGTTTTAGTAAAGGAGGTTTCGGAAGTAGTGAGGACATCATTTGTAAAGATCCGATTTCGCACCCTGACGTTGGAGAACACTGGCTTGGTGAACAAGAAACTGTAAGGAAAGATTTTGTTGATTTAGACACATTCATTAACATCGACAAAGATCTAGTAACCTCCGAAATCAGAAGTCTGGATGACATCCATTGCGACTGGTAAACCGCATGAGGAGAAAGAAGAGAATGAACCTGTGCCCCTGCCCGATTTCCATTTTTCACAGTTACGGTGGCATTCAGTTTTTTCATGCAGTTTGCATCGTTATTGGCTGATGGGCCCTCGACCAGTGGGCTTTACCGTCAGCTGAATAAGGAAAGGGCAGCTGACATCACTGTTGGTCGAACTACTGTGGATCAGCAAAAAAAACCTTTCGTTCCTTATGACTCCTACTGTACACATGAGCTCTGGAAATTTGATTGGTCTACGTTTAACAGGTCTATGATACAATTGGCCTATGTCGCCAGGACAATTCCTGCAATAATCGCTATAACAAAAAATGTAGTGGTATATTGGTTGACGGAAGTGTTTGTTTGTAAGCATGCCCTTTCCTTATAGGGTGAAAAACATCATACTGATGGCGCAGCCGCATGTCTCTTTGGCAATTTTTTTTTAATGTCATTATTGAATATAAGTGTATATATGTCATCATGGTTAGCACAAATTTTTATATTCGTTTTGCTCAATTTTATGGGACATATATAATAAATGTAATTTTGAAAAGACTTATAGGATTTTTACTTAAGACAGTAACTGTTATTTGAATTTCCAGATATTGAACGTCCCTGATTAATAAGCACATAGTGATAAAAACAAATAAGATGTAATTTTATGTCTTAAAAATGCTAAAAACTGTCATAAAGATGTGCTTTATCCGTATAGGTTGTTATTATATGCGCCACTAGTCAAAATTCGTGAACTTCGGTTAATACGCGAATTTTGATCAATCCCTTGATTCGCATATTAACGGGGTTCGACTGTAGAAGCAAATTATCTGATGTATGTATACATATATATATAACACCAATTCTTATTATAGGTATCTTATATATATTTTAAATATATAATATCGGTTAGCTAAATGTTTTGCAACGTTAACAAACTTCTCTTATTTTTATGCGCTAAGTTTATTGCTGCAACTGCACATTTTCATAGTGTATCATCATTTTGATTTCTACTTATGTAGTTACATGATGCCTTTCTGTGAGAAATTCCATTTGATGCTGCAAGTTTATCATCTCTCTTGGTCTCTATTAAACTTCATATTTAAAATCAACATATTACTGTACTACTATTTATCCAAATTTAATATGTATAATGTTTGTATCATGTCTTGATACTCAGTTTATAAATTTTTATTCGAAATTGATGATGAATTGTAATATTCTATAATGCTTATATATATATATATAACCAGAAGAAATTTATTTATTATACATAAACAAGCATAACGATTCGCCAGTTTTTTATTTTTATGTCTGTTAATATCATTTGGCAACGAATCTCAATCTCACTTTCCTAAAATAATTGCACCAACCAGCAGTGTAGTGGAGGGTATACAGAGGTGTACATCTAGACCAGGGACGGCGAACCTATGGCACGCGAAAGAATATTTTTGGCACGCCGCTAATTTCAATTTTAAATCAAAATTCACTCAATCTCCCTAAAATTCTGCACCTCATTATTTTTCTATTAATACACCAACTTGACTGAAAATAGCTTTTGTTTTTTTATAATAAATACTAGTGCACTTGTCATATCATTGAACTTACCGCTAAGAAATGTCACCCCCCCCCCCACACACACACACACTTCCTCGATTTCTTTCTGCTTGTGCTGGTAATTCGCATAGGCAGAGAGAGAAATCTAACAAATCAAATATTTTTTGCTTTAATATTTCACAAATTTCTGCATCATGTAATGCATTTTGATCTGCGCATGAGGTTTTATTTAACTGTTGCTGTAATTTGCTAATTAATTCAGCTAAAATGACAAAAATGTTAAGAAAACTAATAAAATATAACTTTTTCTGATAAGAAAAAATAATAATTCCATTGCTAAAGCGTTTGTAAAAACTGCAGGTATGTTATCCATATTTACCGTAATCTAATAATAGTAAAAATAGATATTTTTGATTCCTTATTCTTTTTCTTTTATTTTTTTTAGCGGTAATGGGGTGGGAGGGGGGGGGGGGGTGTTATCGGCATGCCATGGTCACTTTAAATTTTTTTTCAAACAAAAATGGCATGCGAGTGTAAAAAGGTTCGCCGACCCTGATCTAGACTCTATTATGAAGCTCCATATACCATCTGATTCTCAAATAAAGCTATATAGCGTATACGCTAATAATGGATGGACGTTCATGACTCTAACTTATATCTTCTGCCTATACCATATATCCTCTATTTTTTTTGCAACTAAACTGGCACCAACACCATTTTAATTGCACCATTTTAGCACATATATGAAGTTTTTATTCTGAAATTCTATTTGTTATTATAAATTACTTAGTGTTTACAAATGGCACATTGTTATTGCATTTTGTAATATTTTGTGTTGATTATTTTTATCAGATTATTTTACTCTTTACTAATTTCATCTGAACCTTTTCTAGGCCGATGCTAGTCATTCTATTGTTGACTGTTACCATGACTTCAGTCATAGACTATCTGTTGCTATAAGGAATGAAGAATGTAGAAGCAATTATTTAACATCACAAGTAAAATTAATGCAGAATGCCCATGATGAAGTAGCCTCTCAACCTGAAGGTATGTACATTGAATTAATCCTGTTTTTTGAATTGCGTTATTGATGGAAAGAATATGTCTTTCCAACAAACTTTAACCTTTTATCTATGAACTAAGATATGATTATCTACAAGGCAGCATATGAAAAGAAACATTTGTATGACTATAATATAACCCGAACTAGGTTAAGTGCATGTCTTGGTAAAGTATCGTACAGATAAAATTTACGATACTAATAAATCTATAAAAGTCATCGAAATTACGATTTATAGTTGTGTAGGACAACACGAAGGGAACCCATAATCGTAAAAATACTAGTACCTGTGTATCATACAATGTGACTCTCAATGCATAATGCATATACAAAAACATATAAAATAATGAGGTGTTTAGGTATTGCTTATGATAAATAATAATATTAATAGGAGCGCATAGATTGGCCAATCTTTCAACAAAACATACCTAAGATATTACTCATATTTTTTTTCTTCACAACAACATTAAAACATAAATTATAAAAGCATTCAATCATAGAGTGATATTGGATTATTTAGCAGGAGTTACATATAAATTTTTATAATATTAGTCGTGCTTACGAGGTACACGATAAAGACTCATTGTAAAGATTATATTTTATGACTTTTCTTACCTTCAAATTGCTGTTTCATATCTCGACTAGTACTATATTATACAAACCTTAAGGGGTACCAGTAAAACTTCTTCATTTCTGTTCTATCCATTGGAGCCAGCAGATCTGCGCCATTTAGATTGTACGCGAATTAGGCGGGATACTTGACTTGCTTATGATGTTTTCTACAAATAAAATAAAATAAAAAGAATATTAATGAATGTTCCAGTTATGAAAATGGACATTCAGGCCTAGACATTCTCGCATATTCCTAGTGTTGAGTCATATATGGCACAATTTCAGTTTTTTTTTGCGCTTCCAAATGGCAACACTATTACGGTGGCGACTAGATACTGTGGGAAAATTCATGTAATCAGTTGACCCCTCAGTCGGTCCCGCGCTTTTGCAGCACAGTCCATAAATTTTCATAGGGGAGACAAAGCGATTAGGACGGTAACGAGTTTTCCTTTATCGACAAGTCGATCTTGCAACCAGTTTCCATAGCCGAGAGAGGAATGAAATGTCTCTTCCTGCTCTTGAAATGAATCGGATTTACGCTTAGGAGAAATCTTATTCCTCTCTTTCTTTGAATCAAATATCATTTGTTAAGTCAGATGATCAAATACGAGCATGTTTGTTTTAGTGGCAGTTAGCGATTCAGAAGCGATGTAGATGTAAATATACACCACTTATTTAAAATAAATAAAAAAAATAATAATAAATAATAATAATAATAATAATAATAATAATAAAAACACATACACTCTATCAGCGAAACAATAAATTAAAGAATCAGTAGATTTGGATGATATAAAAATTTTATATCGTATGTTCACGAGTCCATAATGTAATAATTGTATACATATTTTGTCTCTCTGAGTATTTTGTTATTATTATATATGAAATATAATAAATTGTCTTTTATGTGTAATGTTAGTTCAATGTGTACCAAACTGTTTGCCTATTCATATTCACATATCGTATGGTAGAAATTTGGCTTTTATATATCTTACTTATTCCAAATTTTGTTGCTTTGATATACGATTGGCTAATCTAAGATTAAATTGTTGAGTGCTAAATTGCAAACAATGGAATAATTAATAAATACAGTTGCAGTCTACTACAACAGTGATGCCTCTACGACGTGATCCGTACACCAGAACTATTGGCGTGTGAAAGGACTTGATATGCATATCTCCAAGCTATCCAAACCACTATGATACTCAGTGAGTGTCGGTTACCCTGCATATACAACATATGTCACGACGCACACCAAGTGCTGGACAATGACATGAGATTTTCTATTTCAGATGAAGAAGCGGGTTCAAGTAAAAAAAAAAAAAAAAAAACATGTTTCACGCAATTTTTTTTTTTCCATATTGGAGGCGGAGATGATGGAAAGAATATGTCTTTCCAACAAACTTTAACCTTTTATCTATGAACTAAGATATGATTATCTACAAGGCAGCATATGAAAAGAAACATTCGTATGACCAGGGCCTGCTTACGGAATAGGCCCGTGAAGCCCATGCTTACCCAGTGAAATACAAAAGGGCCCCCAATTTTACTTTTTAAAACTAATTTTTAGAAAAAAGAAACTCAATCACTGTAAAAAATACATTTTTTTTTTCCTTACTATATGGCAATTTGTAAATCACAAAAAAATATTTTGAAGTTCACATACTCTCAACTATAGTTTCATATTTGTCATTTACAAAATAAATTGGTTATTTACAACTAAAAATATAATAAAATACGTTTATATAGGTAGTTTTAGTTTAATATTAAAAATGTTATTTACTCTAAACTTTGATGGTAAAATTTCAAATTATATAAGCATACGAAAAAGAGATTTAGTAAATAAAAAAGCAAATTGCAGAGTAATAGGGGCCCCCTGTGTGATGTCGGGCTTTCCCTATTCCTAAGTGTTAAGCGGGCCCTGCGTATGACTATAATATAACCCGAACTAGGTTAAGTGCATGTCTTGGTAAAGTATCGTACAGATAAAATTTACGATACTAATAAATCTATAAAAGTCATCGAAATTACGATTTATAGTTGTGTAGGACAACACAAAGGGATAACAACAAAAATTTACAACTAACCCTTGACCAGAAAGGACCACACAGATGGAATAAAGTTAAACAAATATAATTGGGATCAGCAAAACTCAACCTATACGATTGCAACACATAAATTCAGTTTCGTCCAATGATATTCACCTGTAAAGATGGGCGGTAACTCTCTATGCAAATTTTATAGGTATATGGTATAATTGTATGTTTGCATATGTAATGAAAACAGGACATTGTGAGATTTTGTTTTCTGTGTATGTAAGAGACAGACTTCACTTGCAGATTTGTCCTCGATGCAGTTGGCAGCAAAAAAAAAAAAAAAAAGATGTTGCTGTAGTCCTTATAATATATTAAGACTTTGCTTTTGCATCGTATAACATAAAAAAAAAAATATATATATATATAAGAAATTTAGCCTAATGAGGGCTTAAAAAAAGGTTATACTGTATGATTAAATAGTGCTTCAACCACTGGATTATTTTATTTGTGATGATGATTGGGTTCCACCCGTCTACTGCAATTTTCCATGCTGCCCGGGGCAGTAATCCAGGTAGAGAAAATTATGATTATTTCCATTGTGAATCTGTTATAGTAATTACATATAAAAAGTCACAGACTATGATGATTTTCACGTGTTATAAAATTAATTAAATAATTAATTAAAAAATAGGTAAAAAATATAGATGTGCATCAGCATTACTATTAAAATTTATAACCCACAATTTGTAAATAGCATTTTTTTTTAATTGTAAAATGTCTCACATAATAAAATGTAAATCAAGATTGAATATGAGTAATCTTTTCTTTGTTTTAATTCTTAATTAATATTTTTCTCTTATAGATGTGGGGATGTAAAGAAATAATCTATTTATCTATATGATTTATTAAAAAATAAATAAAATATAAAAGAAATTACAGGCTTAGAAGGTAGGCGATCTCCGAAAAAAGTAACACAGCGCATTGATTAATTATAATTTTAATATTTAATATATTAAATTTTCTTTGGATTTCCCTGAAGGGAAATTTTAATTATATCGCTTACCTAGAGTCATTGGTGCTATCATCACTGTACGAATATTAAGACTCTTAAAAATTAATCTCCTCAGCCAAATTAATATTAATCAACCTCATTTCCTGTATTGTAAAGCAATTAAGCTATGGATATATTTTAACAAGTATATATCATTCCAGCAGTTATCTTTAAGAAAATGTTTAGAGATGTTTCTTTTGTTTGTTTATAATTAGGATATTTGTGAAAATCAATTATTTTTAAGTGAATCAAACTGCATCTGCTTTAGTTGAAAAAAATCAGCTTTTATCGAATATTTCAAACGAAAGTAAAAAATATAATTGTTGTTTTTCTGTCAAGATATTAATTTTCTGTAAACTTTACTGCAAATTTTCTAAAATTAAAAGTTTTTGTGTAGAAATCTTTAGTAAATGCAGTTTTGTTAAACTTCCTAATTTCTTATTTTATTTCATAATTTTAACCAAATATTACTAAGATTTCATGAATCTTTTCTCATTATTATGGTGTATTTTTTAATTGTGTTTATCATTTGAAGGATTTCTTATTTTTTGTATGTTTTAATCTATCCGCACACCTTTGAAACACCATTTTTGACCATTCAATTGAATCAAAAAAGATATTAGCAACTATATGGTTTATTATAAATATAGATATCATTAAATTCTTTTCCCAAAAAACACTTCAATTTACAAAATCACATCAGCTAAAATACACCAGTTGGCAGTGGACTCTATTACGTAAGATTACTTAAAAGTTTTTAAAATCCAAGCATTAGCGAATGTATTGTTCTTGATAAGCAAAGGGACATGAAGCATAAATGTCAAATGAGTTAAGTCGTTTTTATCAAGAAAGATAAAATATGTAACAACAAAATATATGAAATGCTGCTTTGATCATGAACAGTTCTTAATTTTTCTATCACAATCTGCCAATTTGGTGAAGGAAAATAAATTAAATTATGAAAAAAAAGTAACACGTTGCAATGTATGTATAGCATGCATTTAATGGAGACCAAATTGGTCGCCAAAGGCATCTAGTAAATATAATAGGGAAAAATCTCAGTATCCCCCAATGTCCTGTGACACTCTAGAATCACATATCTTGCTGTTTTTTCTACCATTAATAAAAATTAATAAAATTCAAAGTACTATAGTTTAGTAAGTTTAGCTCATACACAAATGCAATTTTTTTGTTATATTTTTTCAATCATCAAGAAATATTTTCTCAATATCGCTTATAGAGGACCCAGGGACTACAGAAAAATTTTAATTTCGTAACTGTTATCAAAATAGCTATTTTGACAAATATGGCATTTAATATGATTGAAACATTTTTTGCAATTTGAACCATACTTCTAAAACCATCAGTTTAAGAATTAGCTACCAGACAATAGGAATAACAAGTTGGAAATTGCTCGTCAAACGTGGCAAATGAGGTGCGTTCATACTATAACTAGTTTTATAATTATTTTTTGCACCCCATATTGTACTGAATGTGTATTTATTTGCAATTCATAAGTGCATAGTCTGTAACATCATTAAAATGCACTTGCAATAATTTTTTCCCATTCCCCTTAATGTAACGGAAAACTTTTGACTGCCCCTGTAATTAAGCTATACATCCAATTTTCATGAAATTTGAAATGGCTCGACAAAATTTTGCAGCAATTATATATTTAAAATTTCAGCCCATTCGGAAAGCTGTAACATCATTAAAATGCACTTGCAATAATTGAGGTTCTGCTCTCGAAGCTGGTAGACGGGAGGTGCTGGGTTCGAACCCAATCGCGCCCGTCGGCCTAATCGTTCGGAGTTTTCGTGGTTTTCTTCAAACCGTGGATTTCCATGCGTTAATACGGATTAGGTTCCCTTAGAAAGACCTCCACGGAAGGCACTCCCCCTAGGGCCTATATCCCTCGTGTAGATAATTGGCCGTCAACAATCAACCAACCAACCAACCACTTGCAATAATTTTTCCCATTGGCTTTAATGTAAAGAAAAACTTTTGACTGTCTCTGTAATTAAACTATACATCCGATTTTCATAAAATTTGAAATGGCTCGACAAAATGTCGCAATAATTATATGTTTAAAATTTGAGACCATTCGGAAAGCTTTAAGATCATTAAAATGCACGTGCAATAATTTTTCCCATTGGCCGTAATGTAAAGAAAAACTTTTGACTGTCCCTGTAATTTAACTATACATCCGATTTTCATAAAATTTGAAATGGCTCGACAAAATTTTACAACAATCATATATTTAAAATTTCAGACCATTCGGTTGGGTAGTTTTTGCTCTATTATATGCGGACGGACGGACTGAACGACGACTATAGGTGCTACGTATTTATATAATTACGAACGCACCTAAAAAGGGATGCTCTATATATCAATAACTCATTTCAAACACAGTTTTCATTTCTGTATTATATAAAATTTTGTTTATTAACGCCAACTTATTTTTTCCTTAAAAGATTTGTTACTAGTGAATGTTTTATAATTTTCTATTTTAAGTTTTATTTTATAAACAGATTATAAATTGTCAATGGCATTGCCATATGCCAAATATATATGTAGAGGCAAAACAATCGCCCAGACCAGATGTTCTGACAACTCAAAGTCCGGTTCGCATGAGAAGATGGTTAGCTCAGCGAAAACTGAAGGCTGAGCACTGGAATTTGAACAGATGCGTTTATGCGTTGGCGAGGGAGAGTTGCTCTCTCTTGGCTGATCTTTTCATAGGGCGTTGCCCGCTTTTATTTTATTTAATGGGATCTGAGTAGACCCGTGATTCAATTTTTCTCAATTAATGTTTAAATGTTGTCTTCTGTATATCTTATATAGCCTAGAAGGAGTATTGTATTTTTAGTAATAGTCCAGAAGTTTTTAATTAAATATCTAAGAGTTTGAACGCTGTTAGTTTCCTATTTGCCGTCTCCTGACTGAACTCACTCCCACATATATATTAAACTTTACTGCAGCTATTTATTACATTATAATTTAATATTGATATACCTTTGCAATAGAAGTCATATACAGTAGACTCCCTGAAATTCACACAGCTTGGGACCAGATGTTGTGCGGGTTTTAAAATTTTGCTGATTTCTGGTCATTGCTTTGTTTACATTTTTTAAACAGGCATTTGAATGTAATAATGCAATCAAAATTATAATGAGTGCTTGCACTATAATGAAATATTAAGTAATAATCTAAAATGCAGTGATGGAACAGCTGCGCCGATTGCTCCAATTGCGCCAAATCGATAATATTGCGCATTTCTGCGCCAAAACGATCGTTTTTCAACAAAATTGCGCCCAACTGCGCCAATTCGATAATAATTCTTGAGCCAAATCGATCATTTTCCACTCGAATTTCGTCAAAATATTGCGATAAACATGCGAATTTGTTCAAAAGAAAGCGAAAAACACGCGATGTTTCTCAAATGATCACGGAAAAAAAAAAACCGTGAATTTTAACAAAGGATCGCTAATTTCGTCAAAAAACGAACAGAACGCGGTCCAAAAATCGCAGCAAAACGTGATTTCGTTTAAAGATCGCGACTAAAACGCAGATTTCGTCAGAAGATCGTGAAAACACGCAAATTTTATCGAAAGATCTCGAAAAACACGCGAATTTTGCCAAAAGATCTCGAAAAACACGCGAATTTTGCCTAAATATCGCGCAAAACACGTGAATTCCGTCAAAAGATCGCGGGAAAACGTGATTTCGTTTAAAGATCGCGAATAAAACACATTTTTCGTCAGAAGATCGCAAAAACACGCAAATTTTGTCGAAAGATCGCGAAAAACACGCGAATTTTTCCAAAAGATCTTACAAAACACGTGAATTCCGTCGAAAGATCGTGAAAAACACATGAATTCCGTCGAAAGATCGTGAAAAACACATGAATTCCGTCAAAAGATTGCGAAAAAACGCGAATTTCTCAAAGGATCGCAAGAAAAACGGGAATTTTGTCAAATAATCGCTAATTTCGTTCAAAAACGAACAAAACACGGTCAAAAGATCGCGAAAAACACGAGATTTTCGTCAAAAGATCGCGAATAACACGCGAATTTCGTCAAAGGATCGCGAAAAAATCTTGATTTTTGTCAAAGGAGCGCTAACATTGTCAAAACACGATCAAAAGATCGTGAAAAAACGCTGCTTTCGTTAAAATATCGCGAAAAAAACAGCAAATTCCATCAAAAGGTCGCAAAAAACACGTGAATTTCGTAAAAAGATCGCTAAAAACACGCGAATTTTGTCAAAGGATCGCAAGAAAAACGTGAACGATGTCAAAAGGTCGTGAAAAAACACTACTTTCGTTAAAATATCGCGAAAAAACCCTCAAATTTCATCAAAAGATCGCGAAAAATATGCGAATTTCGTCAAAGGATCACGAAAAAAACATGAATTTTGTCAAATGATAGCTAACTTCGTCAAAAAAAGAACAAAAAATCGTAAAAAAAAAAAAAAAAAACGCTACTTCCATTAAAATATCGCGAAAATAGAACCGCAAATTTCATCAAAAGGTCACAAAAAACACGCGAATTTTGTCAAAATATCGCCAAAAACACGCGAGTTTCTCAAAGGATCGCGAAAAAAAAACCTGAATTTTGTCAAAGGATCGCTAATTTCGTCAAAAAATGAACAAAACGGGCTCAAAATATTTGGAAAAAAACACAAATTTTGTTAAAAGATTGCAGAAAAAACACAAATTTCATCTAAAGGTCACAAAAAACTGCAAATTTCGTTACAAGATTTCGTAAAACGCGCTAATTTCATCAAAAGATAGCGAAAAACACACTGATTTCAACCAAGAGCCCGAATAATACGTGAAAAATACGCGAATTTTGTCAAAGAGCTGCGAAAAAAAGTGAATTTTGTGAAAGAGTCGTGGAAAAAATGCGAATTCCGTGAAAGAATCTCAGGAAAAATGCAAATTTCGTCAAAGAATTGCAGAAAAAAACGGGAATTTCATCAAAGAATACCAAAATGACAGTTTGATGCTCCAAAATAGTTATTTTCTGCTCCAAAATGAGCATTTTTGCTGCTCCAAAATAGTTATTTTCTGCTCCAAAGTGGCTTTTTGCTGCTCCAAAATAGTTATTTTCTGCTCCAAAATGGCTTTTTGCTGCTCCAAAATGAGGTCCATGCTGTTCCATCACTGAAAATGATAAAAAGTAAGATAATTTTAAAAATGATTAAATTATTAAAAGTAAAGGTCAAGTAAATAATTAACGTATAATTAAATATGCATAATAAATATGAGATACATTTTCCTTTGATTATTCAATGAAACTTTCCTCACAAAGCTACCCTATCAATTCACATCAAAGTCATAAAGTAAGGAAGTTTTATTTCAGGTTTAACCAGTCAACCAAAAAAGCTGGATTAATAAATAAATATACTTGGTAAAAATAATGTGATTACAATTGATCTCAGCAATATCCTGATTTTTTTTCAGAAATAAATTTATATTTCCTTCATGAAAAACGATCAATTCAGTCATATTATCAAGAATTACATATTAAAACGCAATGGTATAAAACTAAAAAATTCTGTAATTTTATCCTTACTTTTGAACTGAAAGTTTCATTGTTTACATCTGAGATGGTATGTAGATTTTAGGGTTGTGGATTTCAGGGAGTCTACTGTATTAAAACGTTTTGCGCAAATTTATTTTCGCAAAAGTATTATACATAACTGATGTCACATCTACATTTCTGACAAACTGTTCCATGAATGGAGAGAATGAATTGAGATAGTTATTCATTATTTTTAAATTCTGTGTTTTTATGTTACAACTTGCAATTGTCCAAAAGTAATAAAATGATATTCGCTCAGGAAGTTTTTTTCCACCATGGAAAGAAATAAACAATCCTGTCTACATAGAGGTTTAAGCTTACACTTACTTTGTATGTCTTCCTTACTTTGTATTGAAACTGAATTTATAATAAACATGGCAAAAAATTGTAATTTAGAGCATTTTTGGAAAACTGGGTGCGCTACTGTATAATGTGACAGGAGATCATGGTGGAGAGTAAATAAAAATTTTATTTTCTCCCCAGGTACTTTAAAAGTTACTAATGGCAGCAGTTTGTAGACTAAAATAAAAGAAAGGGGGAAAATGAAAAAAAGTCTTGCTTCAGAGATGTACATTACCTTTTTATTTTTTCTGTCTAAAAATGTAAATTACACCTGAGTGCCAAATGCCTAGGCCTAGGATATCTTAACAAAAAGAAAAGTTTGTAAAATAGTTGGAAAATCACTGCAAAGACTATTTATAATGTGTGTACTTCAATTTACATTTAAGGTTGTTTTCCTTACCCCTTTTTGGAGTGCAGAGCAAAACCATCATCTCTATAAAAGGTGAAGCGTTCTATTGCATCAAAGACTTTTGTAAGGCTTAGTAGACTGCAATGCAGCATCAGATATGTTAATTCAATCTTTGTGAAAATTGTAAACAAGCTTTTTATTTTCTTGACAAATAGGCCTGATTTTGAGATTGAGGTGTATGATGTCATTCTAGACTCAAGTAGTTACTTGAAATAATCATGACATAAATAAATGCAATGTTCTCTTTAACTTATTCCACAAGGAAATTATTTTTTCTCTAGTAATTCAAAGAAATTTAATAAAAATAAACATCAAAACAGTTTTTTTAATTCAAAATGCCAAAAATGAGCTTTGGCCCTTTTCCTATCAAGATGCAGATAGTCATAGTTAAATTTAAAATACAAAACTATTATAAATAATGTAACTAGTTATTCTCTGAACTCATTATTTAATTCTTTTTATTATTATTTTTATCTGTTTATTCTGTTTTGTATTACATAACATTTCCTATTAGTGCATTTTTCTTTTATGTTTTTATTCCATGAATAATTATTTAATGTTATTCTCCATAATTTTTTAGATTTTGAAAGATCTCCTTACCAGTTAATACTCTCACGAAGTGAGCTTGCTGTGATATTAAAAATGACATTTGAAGAGTAAGTTAATGTCTTAATTGTAAATATTATGTATCTGAATTTGCCAGATAGGTACTTATGCACTGTACAACCTTTGCTAATTCTCATCATCGATTATTACTCACAAATTTTTGACAAGACACAATAACAATGTTTACCAATTATTTTCTTTTTTAAGATTCAGTATAGCATATTTAAGTAAATACATTAGTGTATACATAATATAGTAACAGAAGATATGCTAATTACTTACACACAATTGATTTGTATGCATTTTTGCTGACCATAGATTTTTGGTTGCATTAAATATGCAATAAAATATCATTATTTTTCTGCAGTTGAGGGTATATAAATTCAGAAAAATATATGACTAAAATTCCAGGATATTTTTTTCTCCATCATTTGGCTTATTCCCATAATATTTTGATTTTTCAGGTATTACTCATTGTTACTGTCAACAAAGTTAAACTTTTTTTAGTGTTCTAATCCAGCAGCATTTAAGTCTTTACTTTTTTATATGATCCTCATGAATTTGAATAAATTATCATTCTAGACTCTATATTATCCTTAATTACATTCATAAATACATTACAATTTTACAATTCAAATTTGACGATAAAAATTAGTGGAATCTATACAATATGTAGATACCTTCAGTTGTATTTATTAATGCATCATTGTTTATTTTAGTTTGAAAAACAATGGATTTGTTAATTGTAAAATGAATGAATGGATTGATATAAGTTTTTGCTTGCCTAATAAAGTACACAGATTACAGGATGAAAAACTTATTGTTGAAGTGAGTTTTTTTTTCTTCCTTAAATTGATTTCTTCTATTTACTGACAAAATTTTCTTGTTGAAAATAATTCAATTATTTTATATATTTGTACTTTATTTTAGCGTCAGTCTATAGAAGAATGTCTCAAATATTTAAGGTAAATTATTTATTCATACTTTTTTTACCACTTAATTTGTTTTCTATTTAATTTTTTGCATTTGATTCATAACTGAAAATATGAAAGCAGTTTGACAATATAAATTAAACTTATTGTTTTGTATTATAGGTTTTAAGTATGTTTAGATTATTAATTATTATTATTAATTATGATTATTAATATCATTCATTACATTTAGATGACCTTAAAAAATTCTCAAAATTTGAATTAATTCTTAAATTGTTTTGAATATATTTCTGATTTAGCTTTTACATGTACAGGTGAGGTACAAGAAGGACAGTAAATTTTCAGAAAATCTGACCAGCCAAGAACTTTTTTTTATCAAAATGTAAAATATAGTTGAAATTTGTTATGACAAAATATACACAATTGCAAAATTAATTCATTACTACATTGCGGTTGCAATGCATTTTATATATTAATATTTGTATAAAATTAAGAAGATATACAGCAAAGGACAGTTTAGTGTAGGATAGAACTTTGTACCATGTTTAAAGGTCTAGTTGGGAAAAAAGTGAAATATGGGCATCAAATCGCAATATGTAAAAATTCTTTAACCGTGCAATTTTAAGATTCTCTAAATATTCATTCACCCTTTCAGAAATCTACTTGCATGTGACAGGCAGATTGGTGTAAAATTAATAAGCGCCTTGTATCCTTAATGTGATTTAATCAAATGGTAGTGTTTGTCTACTGTGTGATTTTCATAATATACATTATGAATGAGTTGTTTATTTTCAAAAGGTTATAACTACAAAAATTAAATTTTGAGATAATGAAATTCCTCTGGCAGCAGATCTGGTGAGGGCTTTTTTCGTGATAGATCAGAAGATATTCATATGAATAAAAGAATGAATGTGATATTCTTATGACATTATACAGCAGCCTTTGTTTTATTAGATTAACCCTCCGACTGTCTTGGAAAAGGGCAAAATTGTAATGTTGTTTTCTCTGCATTTTGCTTTAAATGCTAAAATAAAATTATTCTTTGAACATTTTATAAAAAAAAACTTAATAACGAATATGAATGCAATCCTTGGAAGTATTAATCATTGTTCAATGTATTAAAAATACATTAAATCAATAGAATTATATTACTTTAAATATTACTTGTATTGCAGTGAAACCTGGAGCTTAGTGAACATATTAACACGGGCTTGTCAGTGAGGGGGTTAAGGGAATGGTGGATTTAAAAAAATATTTTTGATTATTTATGGTATTCCAACAATTAATTTTTCAAAGAAGTGTTCTGTACCGTGAGTAGAATAAATATTATTTAAGTACTTCAGTTTCAGTTTACTGGCAATTAAAATTTTTTTAAACTATTTATTAAGGTTTTTTTTTTTTTGGTTTTTTTTCTTTAAATGCTCTGTGCATTCCAATATTTTCTCCATTTTTTCCTTTTATTACTTAAAAGGACTTTATTTAAAAAATTGTATTCCATTTTACAGTTATCATTTTTCAATCCAACTAGCACATCTGTTTAAAAAAAAAAAAAAAAAAAACCTAAAAACTGAATTTTAATTAAAAATTTACATGCTAATAATTGCTTAATTACTAATTTGGGGACCTTAATAAGTGAACATTTCAAAACGGAACTCAGATTTGTTGTATCTAAATTGTCCCTTAGAGATATAATTACTTTGAACAAAAATTTAAACTTATGGTCTATTTTAAAGATTATATAGACTGCAAGAAATGTATTTGAAGTGCTTTATGATATGTTATTTTCAATACTTACATTTAAGTATGAAAATATATTATCTGTCAAGTGTATGATATATTGATATTTTTTAAAATTAAACAAGATATTTGAATACAAGAACAAAAAATAATAGTTTTGGTTGATTTTTGCTTTTTTCGAGGTCCACTTTCCCCTTAAATGTCACAAAACTGTATCACACAGTAATAAGCGAAACTTTACTTACATACTTCTAACACTAAACCACCAATAGGCTGTTATGTTTGTAGATTAGTAATAAAATTGAAAATATTGTTTAACATTATTCACATGTAATTTGATAATCTTTAATACATAGGCCTTATCATGGATTGTTATTACTTATGGATGCTGCTGAGTTATTAAGTTCTCTGTCAGAAGATTCTTCGCCAGCTCTTATTAGATTAATAAGTGTGACTAGCCCTCTAAAAAATTTGCAACAGTTAGCGGCTGATGCTGATATTATTTTGTCACATGTAAGATAAATTATTTCAGTAATTAATTGATTATTTATGCTTGATTAGACATTGATAAAATTAGTAGTCTTTTAATTTTGAAAGCATCTTCATTCATCACCTCTGCAATAATATCTTTTTTAAACTTTCAACATAGTTGAAAAGTGTTTATGATTTTTGGTTTATTTGTCTGCCATCTATTTATGCTCTAACTCTTATAAATGTACTCAGATTGTTATGTGATTGTTTACTATGGCATATTAGCTGTTGAATGTGGAGTGTGTAGCATTTATAGTTTGTTTACATAGACACACAAAAGAATTTGATTAATGGTCTACAGGAAAAGATTGTTCAAAGCGTATTTTAATGACGTTGCAGTATTTCAAACATGATAACATTTATAAATATTATTTAGGTATACTACAAAGTGCTTACTGTAGAATATGATGTACATAACAGTTATTGTTCATTTACAAGGACACACAAAAGATTTTGATTACAGTCCATGAGCAAAGATGGCTAGTCTTTTCAGTTGTGGTATGCATTTTTAAGTTTAACTAAATTTTTGCATAATGTAGTGTGTATAAATTATATACATCATATACAGGGATGCTCAAAATAATTCATAAGTATTACTGTGATTTATTTAGGGATGTTTTTTAATTGAACTATACATTTTCTAGCTGAGCTATATTTAGTAAACTAAGAGTTGTTTGTAGAATATAAATTCACATACAGGCTGGGCCGGCACAACCATCGGCACTGTGCCTATTATGGTCTTGTTAGGAGCCCTGAGTCTCTCTATAGAATTTGAAATAATATTTCCTCTGTATGTTTATTTTTTTTTTTTCTAGATTTGTTTGTAAATGTTTCTTCATGGTAAAATAGTGAGTATTAACTTTATTCTTACAGGAAAAGTTGATACAATTGTTGGGGAATGTATCGATTTGGTGAAAGTAACTGTGGGTACAGAAATTAAATCTATACTAATAAAAGAACACATAGCTCTGTCTGTCTGTCTGTCTGTGTGCGATGGCTAACGAAATCTACCGCACGTAAAAGCCTGAAAATTTAGCTGAGGTTAGTTCAAGACAGGTCCTGGTGCACCTGAGGCTCAGATTTTTAATTTTTAAGGGCCAGGACTCCTGGCCCCCTTTAAATTTTTATACACAAAATTGGTAATACCTTGCCCCCTTTTTATCAGATCTTCTTCGTTTTGAGGAAGCTTTCACCATATAATTATTCTCGCCATTCTATTTTCCAGTTATGTCCCTGGACCCTTGGGGCCCGATACAGGGCCCCTTGAAGTTTTTGTGCTTATAAATTGCTTCCCTTAAATCCGATCTTCATTTTGGGGATCCTTTTCCATTTAGTTATTCTCACATTTCTACATTCTGGTTAAAACCCTGGGGCCCCCTAGGGAAATGCAGGCCCCCTTGAACTTTTTGAGCACCAAGCATTCTTCACCCCTTAATTTTCTCCCCTTCTAAGCGAATAATTTTATCCCAACAAAAAGTTTTCGGTAAAAAAAAAAAAACAAAAAAAAAAAAAACCGCCAAGTTCTTAATGTTTCGGCCAGAAAAAGTAGTAATATCTGAAGTTCGCACAAGTTAAAAGCCAAACATCCCAAATCTTTCATTGAAAATGGCTTCCTGCGACTTGGCCGTTAATGCCTTCTACAGTCCTTCCAATCATTAATTTCAAAATTAATGATTGGAAATTACGCATTTAGAAATTATTTAAATATTAAAAGTAATATTAGAATGCAAAGAGGCAAATTCACATAAAGACATTATAAGTAAAAGATTTCTGATAACTACCATTCAGTTTCAACAAACATTAGTTTTGATTACAGATCATTTAGTCCACTTGTGGTTTAATTGCCATTTTGTACGGTCTAAAGCTAAAGTCATTAACATAAAACCCAAGAAACAAAACAAAATTTACTTACTTCAAATCTCACAATATGTTACATTATATTTTATTGTATAATATTGAAATCTTGTGTATTGACGAAAGAGATTTTTTTCGTTTGAACATTTATTATAGTTTGTTTGCATACATTAAGAGGTATTCGATTTATAAACTGTTAAAAGCTGATACTAATTATGTTTTAGCAATTAGGGATATTATCTCTTGAATACAAGTATTTTGTTATTTTTAACTTCTAAGCATTTAAATAGACTGAAGTTGTTTAAATGCTTTTTTTAAATGTGTATTTTATTTCTGTACTCTGTGCTACAAAATGCCTAAAATAATCAAAAATAGTAGTTGGCATGTAGCTCATTTGTACATATTTTAAATTTTGAAAAACTCTCTCGAAGACATTAACGGCCAAGTCGCAGGAAGCCATTTTCAATGAAAGATTTGGGATGTTTGGCTTTTAACTTGTGCGAACTTCTGATATCACTACTTTTTCTGGCCAAAACATTAAGGAGAACTTGGCGCTTTTTTTTTTTTTTTTTTTTTTTTTTACCAAAAACTTTTTGTTGGGATATCACTACTTTTTGTATGTTTTTCCAAGATTGTTATTCTAAACTATATTAATATGAAAAAACTTAAATTTCGGTACTTTGATGTTAGCCGGGAGCAAATCTCCTCATTAGCCTTTTGTTTTTTCGCCAATAGCAGTTTTCATTTATCGCATGTGTAAATTAGAAACAATGCTTTGGTTTTCAAATAAAATATTTTGGTTTATGTTATTATTTCTTATTTATTTATTTATTTATTTCTATGTTAAATATTATATTAAATAAAATGAGGAAAATCCATCTATTTTAAATGAGATGACTGAAAAGTATATATCTTTAAATGAAATGAATGCAATATAAACAATGGAGTTGAGAACAGTATTTGGCGATTTGCCACTTGCACCCGGCTAACATAAAAATACCTAAATTTATTTTATTGAGCTTTACAAATTTATACTTTATTTCTTTTTATATTAAAGTACTAGCCACCTCTAGCAAGCAGTATTTACCATATTAATTCCATGTTAAACGTTGCATCATGTTACTGTTATTCATAATTTGATTTACTTGCCCATTCTTTCGCCAAGTCGGAAGCTTTTAATAGAGGAATCAAGAACTTTTTACGATCATGGAAGCACATCACATATTTTGTGCTGTTATGTATTTCATCTTTCGTGACAAATATCTCTTAACTCACTTATGAATGTTTCCTTAGCAGTTACGATTCGTTCTCTAATGCGGAAATTTTTAATCCTATTAAGTAATCTTTTCTAATTGGTCTCACTGCCAATTGTTGTATTTTAACTGATATGACTGGGTACAAGTGAAATGGTTCTTATGAAATTCTTTGACAATATCTGCATTTGCATTAAACCATATTGATGCTAATATCATTTTGTTTCACGTTAACCTTTTCAGTAGACTCAATTACAGAAGAATAGAAGGTCTACCGGCTCACTGCCATGACCCATTTGAAAATCTATCATTCTTCTCATCTGATCGTGTTGAAGAATTAGTCAGTGTGCCATGGTTTTAAGATTTTAGCTAATTTTATTCGAAACCTGAAAACTAAAATGCGAGGAACCGGATTATAGAAGATTTATTCTAACGCACATATCGATTAACAGGTTACATATTATAGAATTATAATAATCATAAGGAGAACTGGCAATTTCAATGCTTTAATAGTTTCCGTAAATTCTCTTTATATAATACAGAAGTTTTAGCGGCGTAAAGATTAACAACATAGTCACAGTAAGTATAATAACAGTACAATATAATAACAATAGCAGAGGTTTTGGGCAGTGACGAAACTATTAGCACTTTGGAAATATTAGTACGTTATATCATTCAACTATTCAGATGATATGCGGAAAAATAAAAATAGATGGCTCGCATTAATAATTAACTCATTGAAAAATAGCCACTAGCGTCAAGTATTTGCCAAGCTTGGCGACATTTAGCATAGTGTCACCAAAGTTGGTAATATACCATGTCAATTCTCAAATCTGACG
The DNA here is from genome assembly GCA_963932465.1 of Maratus speciosus. Classification (NCBI taxonomy): domain Eukaryota; kingdom Metazoa; phylum Arthropoda; class Arachnida; order Araneae; family Salticidae; genus Maratus; species Maratus speciosus. The sequence goes on along the minus strand of OZ010786.1, from coordinate 86,342,823 downwards.
ACGAAAAATGTTATGTTTATTCTGACGTCATAATGATGCATATGTATTATGTATTATACACATACCTATAATATGTATGAATCAAATGTAATATGTATAATATGTATGATGCATATGCATAAGTTCATTAACATCACTAAAACGCACTTAAAGGAATAGTGTTCCATAAATAGTAGGGATAATTGTCAGATTGACCAGAGTGCTATTGAGATTAGAATTCTGACATTTATAATAGACCGGGAGGCGTCTGCACACACCATCACCTCATCGAGTTTACAGCTGAAATTTTAGGATTAGTTAAAACTAGATTAGCATATTTAAATACAACTAGTCTGTTAAGTCATACCTTTGTAGAAACCACCTGAAGACCTAATTTTAGTGGTTAACTGATAGGTGTACTATTTTATTTTCCTGCATCCAAAAGTTTGAAAACATGGAGGAATGGGTGCAGGAAAACACAATGGAAAATCCACCAATTAACCTGTAAAATCGGGTCTGTAGGTGGTTTCCACAAAGATATGACTTGGCAGACCAATTACATTTCAATACGCTAATCGATATTTAACTAATCCTAAAATTTCAGCCGTCAACTCGATGAGGTGATGATCTGTGCAGACGCCTCACGGTCTTTAATAAAATTTGTGGTACATGTTAGTTATCCCGTCGACCAATTTCGCCAAATTATATAAATTGCCAAACCACTCGCCAAATTGTACAAATTAACATAAATTTTTATTTTAAATAATGAAAGAACAATTAAATTAGTATAACATTAATAAAAATACTAATAAAACGTCGAAATAAAAATCACTTGATGATGTAAACACGTGTTAGTCAAGTGAATGTGGCATTTACGATCAATCATTATTGGCATTTAATCTTACAGTTTGGCGACAGTAATTTGGTCGACGGGGTAACTAACAAGTACCAAATTTGTTTTAAGGAAGTAAAAGATAGAAAGATGGACAAATAAACTGAAAGATTTGCCTTATTAAGATTTTTGTAAAAGCATATAAAAATTCATTCAGCTTGAAATCATGTAAAACCTTGGTAACTCAGGCTAATTTTCTGTAATCGGGTTTTGGCGACCAACATATCTTATCTATAACTATAATCTTTCTTTTACAGATTTAAAATTAACAATAAATTAACAGTAAGTAGGCTAATAATACAATATAATAACATTAGCAGCGGACTTCGGACGCCGCATCTGTCGTACATCGTTAAAGACAGTTTATTAGTTACACATTTCATTTAATTAAAAGGAGATTTTTAAACATTCATATGGAATTAGGATATTTTTCCACTATAGGGACCTTGGCATTTTTTTTTAAATCTTGGCGCAATTCGGACCTCAGAAACTGAGATATGTTGTCAAATGATATAAACAACTATGAAAACAAACCTGTTAAACTGAGATATGTTGTCAAATGATATAAACAACTATGAAAACAAACCTGTTAAACTTTTATGTTATTTATATATGTATTTATATACATATAAACATTTTATTTATACATGTATAAAATATTATTTTTTATATACAAATTATTTATGTTGGTATATACAAATAAATAAATGGGTTCCTTACATTGAATAAATTGTATACATATGGAAAAAATTGCTTGTGTATATGACACAGTAAATAGGTTGCCAGAAAATACGTTATTATCAAATTTCTTTTCTCGTCAACGCTATTTTCTGTATTTCGCCAAGGCTACTATATCGGAAACGTACCGAATTGCGGTTTATATTTTGTTAAATGTTTTATTGTTTTAATATCGTAAATATATCATAACCTATACTGATTAAAATTTTAGGTATATTCATTTTTTCTACTTAACAAACATCTTTGGAAAAGCATATATATAAAATGTTATTCTGCTTGAAATCACGTGACTCTCTTCAAAACTCTGTAATCGAGTTTTGGCAACCAACATTGGCACAATTGAATGTGTTAAGGAACTGTTTACGGCCAAATGAACACCCCCTGTTTGAAGAGTTTAGAGGCGGAAATTCTGTGTTTTCAGATTTTTCTGGTTAATTGTGCTACAAACCCGACTTACTTGTAAAATTTCATGATTCTACGACTTTTAGAAGTACCTTAGTTATTTGATGGTGCGAAGTGAGTCAGTGACAAAAAAGCGCTTTTTCGGAATTTAATATTTCAAAACCTACATGAAATCGTGGAACCTTAGTTCAGTTTGACCACACGAACATGTGTATAAAAGAAAAATTTCTATATCTCTCCCTAAAACGACGTTATGAAGGGGTGAAAAGTATGCCGAAATGGTTCAGGAAAAGGTAGCTTACGGCTTGTGCGTACTTGGCGGACACACTGCCGTGCTCCCAGATAGTTGACTCTTGGGTTCTTATTCCTATACCCACACCCTCATATTTTTATTGGGACCCAAGGGCCCTTTTTTAAACATTTACCCAATATTTTGTGTATTTCTTTAAAATATTATTCTAATGAATAATTCATACCCTATGCTTAATTTTGAATATCGTGTTAATGTTAAAAGTAATTTATGAAAATTACAAGGGGAGGGGGCATCTTCCACCACTTGGGGTTGCATTCTTTCCTCGGGTTCTAAGAGATTAATTTTCCGATTGTCTCCGGCACATGCAGGGCACTTCCAGTGAATGCTGCCATGCGTAGCAGGGACCCAGGTTACAGGTTCGTTCAGAAAGAAGTTTGTTGGAAACACACTAGCAGCTGCAGAAGACAGTGGGGACTCCGAAATTAGGTTCATTTAAAAGAATTTCAAAAGATATAAAATCATACAAACTTGAGTTTTGTTTAAGGTTATTATTTACAAACCCCAGGCAACGCTGGGTGGGTCTGCTAGTCTTTAAAATATTGTAAAGGATACAAGATTTTTCAAAATTAAAAACAATTATTCATGCTAAATGTGAAAGTAGTGGTATTTTTCATACTTTTTATTGTCTGTGTTATATATTATCCTATGATATATATAATTAGAAAAAAAAATTATTAGTCTAGTATTGCAGTATACATTGGATCCCATTAACTACTTTGCCAAGGCCCTGCACAACGTTGTGCCGGTACTGTATGCAAGGATTCACAAAGAAGTAGATATATTGCCATCTATGTATGATAATTTATGAAAGTACGCTTTCAATTGTACCATGCAATTTTTTTTTTCTTGAATTATATTTTAGTTTAACATGGGGTGTGTATAAAAATGTCTTAATATTCTGGCCTGCACAAAATTATTCAAATGCATTTTTGTCTATTAGTTTAAATTACTGAAGGTGAATTTTCAACTGTGTTACTTGTTTTTCTAACTAAGCTAAATTTTAGCAATCTATGTGGTATGTATACAGATCTATAACATCATGCACAAAATAATTAGAGTACATTTCTGATAATTGCTGTAATCTGGTGTTTTGGTGTTATGTGTTTTCAAATATTTTTTACAATTTCTGTTTACTTGGATATCTTTTTTTCAGCATTTTAAATGTCAAACTTTCATAGTATTCTAGAAGTGTTAAAAAAAACAATTTTTATAAAGAAAAAAAGGGGGTTATTTGGTTTAAACCAGGTTTATATGTATATATATATATTACACATACAGTTGTATATTGTTGGTTTATGGCGTGTAGTCAATCATTCACAATATTGCAGTTTTTGATGATGGTCGGTAATGTTTAATTAATGGTTATATATATAATAAGTATATTTAATATAAATAAAGTTATACTGTATGTATTAAAATTGGGTAATTATTTTTATTATTATTCCTCTATTCTTTTTAATATTGATCTATTTTCACTTTGTGTTATAAAATTTATTATCGGTTTAATGTGTTTGAATTGTCCCACATTCATACTTTTAGGATTTTTATGGCTGTATGAAAATAATCCACACACTATATTTGAGATTTTTAGGTAATGGGAATTTAAGTATCTGATAATCTTCTATATACTTCCATATGTTTTTTATTTCCTGTTCATTTTATAATTATCTTATATATAATAGTTATTATTAACGATTTTTATATTATTTTTAATATATATTTATATTAATTATTATTGAATTTATTTTATTTTATAGCATACAGCTATATGCTATATATTGTCAATATTATAGAATTATTTAAATTCTTAGTGTAGTTTAATTGAGTAAGATAATAGAATATTTTGAATGCTTTTTTTTTTTTAATTTTATTAACAATAGTTTTTTTAAAAATATATAGTGTGGTTTATATTAGGTTTATAATTATCTATATATAAGGATTTGTTTGGTTTTGCTGTTAATAAATTTTTTACATTCTAAGGCTTTCAATTGTTCATCTTGTGACATTTGAATAATAAAAATACTACTAGATGGCAGCACCAAAATTTGTCTTTTGACGATAAGTTATAAATTTTGTCTTTTGCAGCTCCTTTTCAGTTATAATTTCCTACACCAGGTGGGATTTTTTAGCTAAATTTTGACGATATTGTTAAATAGTAATTAATTAATTTAATAGTGCATTTTAGTTATTTTAATAATGTAATTACTTTCTTTTTTTTATATTAATTCCATTTATCATGGTATATCAAAATGTATTAACTGCATCCTTTGGTATCAATTACTGTGATTTCTTAACTGTTTTATTCACCTTAATCTTTACGATATTTTGGTAGTCATGTGCGAGTGGATATATTGAAAAATACTGAAATATTAATCAGTATGTTGTGTATTATTTCTATTTTATATCCTATAAATATTTAAACAGGTTTTATTCATTTTTCCATTTCATATTATTTGTTTCTATTCTGTTTTCATTTTTAATCTATTCACTTGATTATAATGGTTGTTCGGGCACAGAGAAAAATAATTTTTAGCTTTAGCTTATTTTTCTCACAGAAAACAACCATATTGCTTATATCATTGAAATCTGTGCCCTTGAAAACGTAATTCAATATATAAGCTTTTCCATTATTTGTCGGTGTCCACTTTCTTATTTTTTCTTCCATAATAATTCTTATAATAAATTATTTGGCACTTTTTTTATACTTACAGCTTTAATTCATAATATTATGGTCTTTGACTGTGGTAGGTTATGTTTAATTAATGGTTATATATATATATATGTATATACAGTACAGAACCATTTATCCGGAATGCTTGGGGTCAGATGTATTCCGGATAACTGGTTTTTCCGGTTAGCTGGTTTTGCATTAAAGCAGCATCCATTTGATAAGTTTTGTGGAATATGTGTGGTTGTGACATTATTTCTGATTTTAAATTATTAGATTACTTGGATTAAAAATCAATGCAAAAAAGATCAAAAGTTAACCAGAGTTTAAAAGAAGGTAATTTATGGGAATCCCTTAGGAACAAAAATTCTCCTGTTTCCTCTGCATAAAAATTAAAACATCTAAAATACAACTAAATATGTTTTCTTTTCAATACTAGATGTTGTCATCAAATTATACAATTGTTTCAAGCAAAGCCTATGTCAAACTGGCAGTGTATGACACCTTTTTCTGCAAAGATTCTGAAATCAGTCTATCAGAAATATCATTCCGGATAACTGGTTTTCCGGTTAACTGGTTTCCGGATAAATGGTTCCATACTGTATATTCCTATTACATATACATGCATATTTATTGATAAAAATAAACACTGTTGGTTATATAAGTAATATAACTTCATTTAAAAATAATTTAAATTAAATAATTACAATCAGTTACATGGAAAATTGAAATCATTTAAAATTTAAACATTTTTAATAAAAGCTCTGTCTTATGTTTAGTGAATAAAATGCTCTACATAATGAAACATTGATACCTTGAAAATCTTAATAAACAATCTTTTGATTACTAGAACTATAATTAAATATATGATATAGTGTCATAAATATAATATACTTTCCCAGGGCTACTCAAAATAATTTCTTTGAAATACTTGTTATCTGAGGTGTCTGATTTTTCTGTTAGAACTACATGAACTATTATTATCTTTTATTGAAAATAAATCTTTTTATAAAGAATTCCTGGAATGATTTGAATTTAGCAGTAGAGTCTTTACACATTTCAAGGCGACGGTAAAATAAACAGGAATACCTATTTTACCAGCTTTTTTAGACTACTGAAAACATTGATCTTAAACTGCAAAGTAGTTTTATAAAAGTTGTCATCAACTAAAACATTTAAACAAGCATCAGACTTAATAGACAGGCTTTTTTCTAAGCTATGTTATAATGTGTATTACTTTTAAATGTCTAAACTAAAATTTAATATCTTTTTTGCCATTTTTATGAGTCTCTTTTCTATTATGTCTCAAGCGAACCTTTTCTTGATTTCCGCCCCCCTCCCATTTTCTTGTGAGATCTAAATAGTGGGTTTGATTATGCAATAAAGGATTTAAAAATATATCTTATTACATATCTTTTTTAAAAGTAAACTAGCACCCAATTTTTCAATGTGCTCTTATTTGACTTTATATCTTGAGTTTCTTTTTTATTCTTAAAAGATAGTCTGCTCCGATCAAGAAAATTTTCTTTTACAGCTTGACTGATAGCTTAAAAGTCCTTTTATGTTATTAATTGTAAGTAATCAGCATTTTCTCTAAGGAAAATATTTTATTCTTAAATATTGAACTTTGCTAAATTCACATGTTTTAAGTTTTCTCTTTAGAGCTTCAGATATGTTCATCAATACATGCAATTTGCATTCTATATGCATACAAACATGACCTAGACTCACTATGTCTCACGGTGACTGCTAAGATAAGACTGTTAAAAGTAGAAATTATTTATATCCAATAATTTGAAACACTTAAATTACAAAAATGAGAAAATATTATATTAGATTTGTTCTTAAAAAAAAAAAAAAAAAAAAAAAAAAAAAAAAAAAACCTTATTCCTTTTACAAATGTCAAAATATGGCCACTAAATACCAAAAAACCAACCAACCAACCTCCAGATTAATTTGAATTTTTTGTGCTACGATTTCTTATTTTCAAAGGTTGGCGAGTCTGGTATTACCATTAAAAAATTTTAGGTTGACACAACTTTTAATATGTATTATTTCAAAATTTATATTCATATTCTGGAAGTAGACAATTCTGAATCGAAAGGTACCTCTCTCATTCCCCACGACAATTTGGCCTCTAAAAAAATATGAGGTGTTCACTCTTTCTTTCTTTTTCTTTTTTGACGACTGTATATTTGCAGGGCTGCTGCAGGCTACTATTTTTATATTCTATTTGAACCACTATTTTTAAAATACAAATTTTGTAGTATATTTTTCTCTTGCACGTGTTGGCAAAGTGTAAGTGAAAGTTTTTTTTTTTTTTTTTTTTGAAAAAGTGGTGCGAGATAGAATGAAAAAATAGTCGCCCGTGGCAACCCTGCATTTGCTAACAGAATCTTTAGAAATTTATTTTGGCTTAATCAATTAAAGATAGATATTTTTTAATCTACTTTTTTTCCTCTATAGAGCTTCAAAATTATGAGTATTTAAATCATTCTTTTCTTTTTTTTTGAACTATTTAATTTTAATAAGTCTTCATTAGAACGTAATTGTCTTATGTGATCATTAATATTGTAATTCCTTATAACATGGCTTGTGGACACATAAACTGAAAAATTCTGTACTTTAAGATGCTTGCTTAAATATGCATGCGATATTCTTTTAAAGAATTTTAATTGTATAATAATACTGACTTACAAAAATATTGGAAATTATTGTAGGAATCGAGTCCAGGGGGATCTGATTTTAAAGATTTTTGCTTGATTCATGTCAAGACAGAGCTTTTATACCTGGTCAGGATAGCTTTCTCAAGAACAGACTGGATCTGTGTCTGAAAATTTTGATCCATGCACACTTCTAGTAAAATTTACAAGGCATTTGTCAGCAAGTGATCAGTGATCAGCCAAGAGTCAATGAAAGTTATGGAAAATCTAACAATTTTTAAAACAATTTGGTGGAGAAAATTGTTAATTCCTTTCTGATAATATAAACAGAAATCAAAGATAATGATTAAAATATTTATGTATTTGACTACAGATGGACATATACGTCCCACTGATCTATAGCTGGGCTGCCACTATCAAATATCTTTTGTTTTGCATTACTGTTTATAAGAAAATTTTTCTTTGTAATAGATTTTTTTTTAAATTGTCGTAGACGTGTGCAGTAAAGATTATTATTATTACTTTTTTTAAGTGCTATGAATAAAATAAAGTAATAAAAAAATAGTCACCAGTTGCATTAATTTCTAGTAAAAAATAAATTCCTAGTCGATTAAATTATTCGATCAGTCCACTTCATATTATGGCAGTAACGAATGAGATAACAATGAAGCTTTTTACCTATAAACTCTATTCTTTCTGTAACTGTAAAATTTTTCAAGTTTTTATTTAATTAGGAAATATTAAAACATGTTAATATTTTTAATTTAATTAGAGAATTTATAAATAGGGCAAAATCTGAGTCGAAATCAATATTTCCCTCAATTTTTTTTCCCCTAAGAACCTTTAAAACTTAACTTTTCCTAATTTTTGAACACTTTAAATTTTTAGTGTAGTCTAGGGATATGGAAGACAGAGTTTTAGCTTCCTGGCCTTTCCGTCATGTTTATGTGATAGGACACTCGTATGGATGTGGATGGAATATCGATATTCATAAAATAAAAGAAGAAACTTGATTTACACAAGAAGGAAAGCTAATCTGTATTGTTACATTGCAAATAGTCATTAAAATAATAGTGAGCCTTTTGAAAGAATCATTATCAGCAGCATCCTCTTAACAGTTAACATTCAATTCCTGCACCTGTCCAGATTTGATATGTGCCTGGTAATGCCAAGGCTAGAATATAATAATACTATAAATTGAATATAAGCTACAAACCATTTTTTTGTTTATTTGTTGAACATGCACTGAACAGTTTATTGGTAAAATATTTTATAAATACATGTTTACACATGTAAATTTTGTTATGAAATAAATATTTAGGTATCTTGTATAATTTTTTTTTCCGGGCTCGAGGCCCTGTGCGGCCGCACCTGTCTCACACCCTTAAGGACAGCTCTGAGTAAAAGTGCATTTTTAGCTGGAATCTGCCATTTTGGATGTTTTTTTTAAAAAAAAGAATAAGAATGAAAATTAACTACTTCTTTTTTTCTCCCCACTAATTTTTGAAAAATTAGTTAGTCTGTCATGTAGATTTATAGTTTATAAAAAAAGTTGGATTGATTAAAAATGTTTGTCACTTTACAAATTTATTAATTCATCATTTATCTAAAGCTTTGCTTGTAGCTTCTGCATAACTTGGATTTTGCATTTTTCAATAATGTGTAAAATAAATGAAAACATTAAGAAAAAAGAAAAAACACCACATGTTGTTTTCTTTAAAACCATTTGGTTTAAACCAAACAACTCTCTATCAAAACAACTCAACTTCATAATCTATGTTTCACACATGATTTTCCTTTCATGTTTGTTTGTTTGAGTAGACAGTGAGAGACAGCCTTGATTTGTAAATATGACAACTTTTATTTTGTTATTCTGGTAGATGTTAAGAATATTTGTATGAAAGCTATTTAAATAATAATGTTAAATTTAAATCTCATTTTAAAATCTAAAATTAAAATGAAATCACATTCTAAAATTCCCTGACTCTAATACTTTAAACTTCAGTTTGCCCCTCAAAGTAAGTGTTCTTGGCTCAACAAATAATACAATGGAAAACTCATTTTAATTATGTGAAAGCCAAATTCAACTTACTGTTTTATGAGGTTTTAGCCTGCAGAAATTCATCCCAATAAATAGTTGCTGTTATGGGACCACATTAATCTCATTCGTATCGATGAATCTATTATATTAAAATCTGCCTGTCTATTTTTATTTTTCCACACTTCCTCTTCCTCCTAGAATGTTGGATGATGAAATTTTAACACCAGTTATTTGCATGACTTCAAGGATGTTATATAAGATCACATAATTTTAAAATTTGAGTTAAATATCAAGGTTAAATATATTTTTCTAAAAAATTTGGAGAAATAAAAACTTATTTTCACATGTTCAAGCTTCAGGAATCAGTTTATTTTAGAAAACAAAACTGTGAATTGCCTGTCAACTGAGCATTGACATAAAAAAATCATTCCATCCTAGCTTTTTTTAGTTTTACATTCAAGCAAGTAAGTTAAACAATATGAAAAAAAAAAAAAAAAAAAAAAGGAGCTCTTTGCATCTAAGCAGAGAATTTTTGCCACATGTTACAAGAAATGAATTTAAACAGGAAACACATTTTTCAAACAATTATTTCTTATTAATGGGGATTAAAACTATGAAGCCAACTTGGCGATCTGGCTAATTTGGCAAAATTCGTATTGAAATCCAATAATCTTTCATAATCCAGCTCATTGCAATTTAATTTAAACTCCATGCATGTAAGAATTGTTTTTTTTTTTTTTTTTTTTTTTTTTTCAAAATCTTTGGGTTAGTATTTAAAGTATAATATACGAGAATGTACATCTTTACATCTTCATCCCTATTCTACTAATAAAATAATCACCACTAGATGGCATTGTACTATCTGAGCTCCTAGCTGCCCCGATTTTAATGTGCTTTACATAGCCAGATACAGAAATTAAATTCTCGGTACCTTTATAGTATAAGGGCCTTGGTGAAATAGAGAAAAATGTCTTGGTGAAGAAGGAAATTTGGCAACTTATTCATCATTTCATATACTCACACATTTCTTTCAATATTTATACAATTTATTTAACATAAAGAAGTCATTTATCTAATTTTATTCAGAAACAGAAGTAATTTGTACATAAAAAGCAACAATAATATACATTTAATTAAGATACATATATAAACAAACAAAAAATTTCATCAAATTTGTTTTCATTGCTGTTTATATCATTTGGCAATAAATCTTACTTTCTGATGCCCGAATTCTGCCAAGGCCTGTATAGTGGATAAGTACCAAATTATCTCAGCGTTCCCAGCGTCATGGAAAGTCAGGGAATTTCAAAGTAGTCAGGAAAAAATATATAGGAAAAGTCAGGGAATTTACAAATATTTTCTAAAAAGTTTTGGAGAAAAAATGAAAAATGACATGAAATTCATCAGTCAATGGAAAAATCACGAAATTCATTAAACAATCGAGAGAAAAAAATTGAAAATTTTGAAGAACGATCACAGAAAAAAATCGCTAATTTTGACAAAGGATTGCGAAAATAAGTAGCAAATTTCGTTGTATGCTTGTTTGGTCAGGGAATTTGTCAGTCATGTTTTGCTGGAAACGCTGTATCTATTATTTTGCACTATCTGTGCCATTGTTGCACAGATCTATCTTTGCACTATATACATGCGGGGGAGGATGAAAAGTTTAAATATTAAATGTTTTATTTTCTATAAAGCACTATAAGACTAAAAATTTATGAATAAAATAAATGTAAAATCAAGACTAAATAAGAGCTGTATGGATAAAAAATTAAGAATAAAATAAATGTAAATAAATTAAAAAAATACATGCTTCATAAGCTTGGCAAAATTGACTGCAACTTTTAACCCCACTATTACATAATTGTAATTGTGTAGACCACTATAAAAAAGAAGTACCCAAAGTTTTTTCTAGAACATCAATTGTCATTTCCATTAGTAATACAGTATAGCACCGATTATCCGAACAAGTCGGGACCTACCCCAGTTCGGATAAGCAAAAGTTCGGATAAATGGACAGACAATTTAAGGGATGTTCCTGACTATACTGAAACCTTCGCACTTTATCCAGGCTTAGGACTGGCAGCACCAGCTAGTGCTAGCGTGTTTAAAAACTAGTTTTATTTGTTTACTTTTTTACCATTTAAAATTTTCTTTTTCTCTTTTTATCATTTTTTGAACTCCAGAGATTATAATTCAAACAACAAAGCTTTTGATTGTTGCTTGCTTCAAAGAAGACGTTCTTTCCAATGCTGCCATATCTCGAATTCTTCTTAAATATGTCAGTTGAATAGGATCAGAGTTCTTCTGCCATTCGAGCCATTTCATAGCTGTTTCCAAACATTCAAAGCCTTCGTTATGGGATGGACCTGGGTCATTTTCAGAGCATTCGTTTTTCTTTCTTCAATTTCTTTTTCATCTTAAATCTCATCCACAATATCATCATCATTAAAACTTTTTGATAGAAATAGGTTGTTCGGTTAAAATTTTTTTTGTGGAGAGATAGGATGTTCGGATAATTGAAAGTTCGGATAATCGGCACTCTACTGTACAGTAATAATTTTATTTCATAATTTTTTTAAATTGCACAAATTCTTATAACTATATTTTAGCTGTAGATCTTTTATTTAGGAGAGTTATTTTCAAGAACAAAAAAGATAGAAGTGTAGCATAAAATTCTTTTAGACATGTTTTACTAATTCCCAGTGTTTCAATTATTTACATATTTTCCTTATAATTTTTTTCAGGTGTTTCAATTAGTTGGTCATCTATTATATTGGGGAAAAGCAACAGTAATTTATCCTCTCTGTGATAGTAATGTTTATATGATTTCACCATATGCCCCTACCTACATGTAAGTAAAGATGATGGATGAAATTTTTATTTTGTTTTAAGATGTACTCTTCAAGTGTTCAATGATATTTTTCTTTTAACACTTCTGAGTCTGTTTTTGGAGAATTGATGGGATTACTTTTAGGTTTAAAAAGTTAAAAATAGCTGTACAAATGAAAAAATTAACCTTAAGTGAAATTTAACAAATGTCATATACTGGAATCTGATTAATATAGTTACAATACAGGACCTATTATCTGGAATCCTCAGGACTGAAGGCTTTTAGGATTTTGGTCGCCCCAAAATTCATAATCCCCCCCCCCCCCCCCACTGAAATCAAGAATTTTTCAAAAATGTAAAACTAACAAAATTTAAACAATCCCATGTAGAAAATGGATAAAACTTAGCTTTAGCTTTTTTTTTTTTTTAATAATTTAAACAAAAATTCTTGCGTTATTCAATAGTAACAATGAATACATAAAAAAATAAAATTGCTAACTAATATTATTTTATCTACAAACTCTACCCTTTTATTCTTTATAGCTACATAATTTACATAAAAAATTTTGACGATATTTTTAATAAATTTTGAACTTCCCCCTCCCCTTCACCGAAATTCCACTGGTATTTTTGAAAAACAAAAATAATAAAATTGAAACATTCACATGTAAAATAGGAATAAAAACTTATCTTTTGCATTATTTTTTAAATTAAACAGAAATTCTTTCACCAATCAATGGTAACAATGGATAAATAATAAAATAAAATTGGCAAACTAATATTATTTAATCTACAATTTCTACCCTCTTCTTTTAAACTACATAATTCCCATAAAAATTTTTGGGATGTGTGACGTGTGATAAGGGAGAGAAGGTACAAGCAAATAAATAGAACTCTACTATAATGTATTTTCAAGTAACACAATGGTGTAGCCATAATATTTTTTCGGACTGAGCAGAGGGGGTAAAATATCTGATTTTTTTAACGAATCGTAATATAAATAAATTAATTTTAAACTAAAATTTGAGAGAAAAATGATTTTTTCTAATTTCAAGGGGAGGGGGGGGGGCTGGTTTCACATTCCTTTGCCACTGAAGTAACGTATTTTAGTGGTTACACATTAAAACACAATGGACTGGGGAAAAAAAAAAGGGAATCTCTAAAATTTTCAAAAAATTTCAGAAATTCCAAAATTTTAGTAAAAAGTTACGAAATGAAAAAAATTTTGAATAAAATTTTCTTTGCGCATTCCGGATAAGGTGTCCTAGTCTATATTTTGTGTATCTCTCTATTCTAAAAAAAAGTAACTAATGCTGTCACCGTCGCCAGTTTGGAATTTTTTGTGACCGGAGGTCTTTCTTTGTTAATATTAAGAAAAATATTGCATACAAAAATATGAAAATCGGTGGTATTATAGAGAAATGTTTGATAAACACGCTTATGCAGACAGTTTTCAAATCGAAGAATTGTTTTAAGAGATATTTAATGCTAAATTTGGACAAAATCATTCCATTAAAAAGGTTTTATAGGAGCAAAAACTATACATGGGAATTTAATCATTTTTAGATCATTTTATACGTTAGAAATTCCTGGTGTGCAGACTGCATTTATTTTTTTTTTATTTGACTCACTTTTTGAGGTTTTATTTTTAATTTAAATTCAAATTTTCAGCATTTCGAGAAATTTTTTTTATATTTTAGAAAATGGTATTAATTTAAACTGTTGCCAACTGTATAAACAGCGCAAACAATAATGTTTGCTTTAAATTAAACATTTATTTACATGTGACTATTATAAACATAAAAAAAACCTTCAAACTATAATTAAATAATTATGTAAAAAAACCTGGAACTTATTGGAAATTACGTCATAAAAACTATATTTACACGTGAATTTTAAAAGAGAAAGGTTATTGTAAAATAATAAATTCATTAACCTGCGTTAGAAGTCTTAAATAGTAGAAATTACGTCACATTACACTTATTACATAAAATGAACAAAAAATAATATTGCAAAACAGTTTAAATTAAAAAATTACACAAGACATTTATTTAATATTTTGAGATGATTTTTTCAACTATTTTTGTTAGGACAGCGCAAATAAGATTTAATTTCTAACAAAAGTATTTTCATGTGTACATTAAAAAGAGAAAGAAAAGTTTGGTGAAAATTACGTCAGATTAAAAATGATACATTTAAAATGTCTTATTTAAAAGAACTTTCTTTTCGCTTTGTTAAAAAATACTGGGAGACAAAGACTCTGTTTATTTAAATTTTTTTATATTAGATTATTTTGAAATGTTTAACTGATTTTATTTAATCAAAGACCAAAACAGCCATTGTATCTTTTAACAGCAGCTGATTTGGCCTTAAAACCCACCAATCAAAGAGAAATGAATAGAAATCCGTTTATAAGAAGATCGCCACTGTTTTTTAAATTATAATTCAATCTTCTGAAATCTTTTTAAAGCCAATCAAATTAGCGTGCTTTTAGAGTCTTCGGTGTCTTAACGGGGATTGACAAGCGTAGCTCGTAGGGGGCAGTGCCCCCTAGTAATTAATATGACAATAGGCTCAAAGAGCATTTTTAAAGACACTTGGGAAATATTATACATTACAAGAGGCTTAAATAGATATGACAATTTTCCAATGTTTATCTTCTTTTTTTAGGCAGCTTTTATTTGTTGTAGTTTGCTTTATTACTAAATGCTTGAACATAAATTAAATGATATGTGAAGCCATATACTATCATTACTTCATGCTGCAATAACAAAAATAATTGTCAATACAAAGTAATGGTCAAACTAAAGATGTGTTCTATTATTAGGATTCCAGATCCAAATGTATTAACGGGAGGATTTCTAGAAGATTTCAAAATTTATATTTATGATATAGTAAAAAATTTGCATATTTAATTTAAAATAATGTGCATTATTTTGTAATCTATTTAACTACTAGCGTATAGCCCCTTCAAAAATGACTGAATGTTGATCTGCGTTAACAATTAGACAAAACAAAGAGCAGTATTTTTTGCAACAATAATAATAATTAGCAAAGTGGAACACAATTTTTGAAGATTTCACAAAACCTTAAAATTAAGTATTCAATGCGTTAAAGGTTTTTTTTTTATTTTAAAATATATTATTTTTATAACAATAAATGAATCTGAATAATGAATGTCCGACCGCTTTTCTTTAGCAGTGGATCAAGGCATGGAGTTAAGAGATAGAGAAATCGTATTAGAACTCTGTGGGATCAATTCAGCAGGTTTTACTCATCTGTGGAGCTTTTCGTTTCATTTCTAAGTATGGACTTGGCGTCATTTATCATCAATTAATATAAACAAAGGAACTTTTTGTTAAAATTTGTAGTTTTATTTATTTATTTTTATTTTTATTTTTATTTTAAGAAATTACACAGGACGCATTGATTCAATTAAAGATAAATTTTTGAAAGCTTCAGTTATATAAATTTAGAATTTCATTTGGTATAAATAAAATCAAAAGTTATTATTATTATTTTCGTAAAATTTTAATTTAATTTTATCAATTTTTAAGAACTTAGCTTATATCTACTTGAAATTGACTCGCATTGTAAGTAAAATTTATATTTCATATCAAATGTAATTAAAATGTAAGGAATACACAATACCATGTTTTGTACTATATATATATATCAATTATATCAATGCAGATAAAATTTCGATTTTTAACATAATAACATTTGAACAAACAAAATTATAATTTAATAAGTGAAAAGATAATTTTCAGCCATATTAATGCAATCATGATAACATCTTACATTTCATCTGAAAAAGAAAAAAAAACATTTATAATGCAAAAAAAATGAAGCAGATAAATGTTAAGCTAAATAAAACTAAATTAAAATTCTATCAAAGTCATCATAATAATAATATTCATTTTATTTATCAGGGGCGCACCAGCAGTATCCGGCGCCTGTGTGCAGAACTTCACTTAGCGCCCTTTATCCGTAACCCCCACCTCCCGCAGCATTATTGTCTATGAGGTTTAGAGAGACTATAGTTTGCACATCTATACTAATAAAAGAAAAGAGTTTGTCTCTCTGTTTGTTGGCAACGGCTAGAAAAATCTGCGAAACGTAGACGTCTGAAATTTTAGGTGAAGGTAGCCCAGCGCAAATCTAATGTACCTGAAGCTCAGATTTTGATTTTTTTTTTATAATTAGCAGATATATTAATTAAAACTCGCAATTAAAATTTCGTCTGCCTCTTCCCGAAAAACATCAGGTCGGTTGCGTTTCAGTACCTCATTCCGATGAGAGGAAGCAGAGAAGATGCGAAAGCGGCTCCCCTCATCTGACTTTCTAAACGTGCATCGGTCGAACAGTTCGAAATACGGTAAAACGAAAGATACCAAACACCATTTACATTTTAAAAACTTTCTAACGGAGCAATTCATTTTAAAAAAGTGAAAGAAAGAAAAATGAAACCTCGAATTCGTGTTTTTTTTTTTTTCTCAGTTTTCGAAGCCCGCATCCGTTTAACTAATTGAGGCACGGAAAAACTTATTACATCAAATTAAGGATTGCAATTGTTCATTTAAAACACCACAATCTGCTCGAAAAAATATAAATGTTACCCCTTTCAAAGTAAAAAGAAATTGCCGAGAGCCGTTTCGGTGTTTTTGAGATTTCAGCTTATCTTTAAAAATCTGCATCGGCGCTACTGATCAAAATACGAAAACATTAAAAATATCAGACTTTATCTACGTTCACTTTCCATTCGGATGCCACAATCCCTTTCATAAAGAACAAATAATAACCTTTTAAAAAAAAAAAAAATAAATAAAAAAAATTCTTTTGCGAAACTCACTTTTGAAAATTCTGCTTTTTCTGTGATGTTTAAAATTCTGCATCTGCTTTGTAAATCAAAATAGGAAAAAGCTTACGATGCCATACTACATCTATGTTAATTTTTTTTCGAATGCCGTAGTTTCTTTAAAAATATACAGCGTGTCCGTAAAGTCATGGTGCACTTTTGACCGGTCACAGGAAATCAATGAAAGAAGATGGGATCTTCCGCAAATAAAAGAAAAACTGCAAGTTTCATACATCTTCAGTGCAGTTCGATGTGGCCTCCATTTGTTGACCTATATATCTAAACGATATTCAAGTTCTGCCCCCACACAGTTAAGGACGTCTGGTGTAACAGAGTGAGTAACGTCCTGTGATTCGATGTTTCAAATAGAGGCCACATTGAACGAACTGCACTGAACAAATATGAAACTTGGAAAGTTTTTTCTTTTATTTGGTGAAGATTTCACACTTCCGTCTTGTTTCGTTGATTCCCTGTGACCGGTCAAAAGTGCACCATGATTTTACGGGCACACTGTATTAATATTAACCGATTAACCCTTTCCAAATCATTTGTTTCCAAGTCACTTATGCGATTATTTAATGCTATGTTTAAAAATTGGCTTCAGAAATAAAAATACGGCAAAATGAAAAATAGCAAGGCATATTTACGTCCATTTTCCTTCCGAAAGCCACAATTTGTTTAAAAAATATATTAATATTAAGCCTTTCAAAACAAATATTTTTTGAAACTCACTCTTGCAATTTTCGTCTTTATTCGCAATCTTTTAATTTTTGCACCTGGAATTTTTATCGAAGTACAGAAAAAAACAAACCACACACTCTTAATGAGCGTGCATTCAAATTTAAGAAGACATCTTCTGTTTAAAAAAATATTAATATTAACCCTTTCACAAAAATCGTTTCTGAAAATCACTTCAGGATTTTGTCTTTTTGTAGAATACGCATGTGGCTTTTGCTCTCGATCAGCAGCTCTTTTAAAACTAAATATCACTATTTTACACGAATTCACCCAACTAATCTTTCATGATCACAACATCTGATCTGATATCGGAATCAGCTCAACAAAATAAATCGAAGGTTATTTATTAATTATTAGGGGGTTTTTTTCTTTTGGAACTGCAGTAAACGCTGCATGCGTAATTATATTCAATTAATTTTTAACAAAATTATTAAATTGGTAAATAAATCATAACAGTAGTGGGTGAATTAGTCCTCCAGATTCGCCCAGGATGACTCAGTCGGTGGAGCATTGGCGGCTTTAGCAAAGATATCCCTGGTTCGAATCCTGGCCTGGACTTTTTTCACCCGCTTCGAAATTTACTACTGTTATGATTTGTTTACCCATTTAATAATTGTGTTAAAAATTAATCTAATATAATTACCCATGCAAAGTTTACTGCAGTTCCAAAAGAAAAGAATAATCTCAGATTTATTCTGTTGAGCCGATTCACATATTAGACCAAATGCTGTGATCATGAAAGGTTACCACTTGGAAATTTACTACTGTTATGATTTGTTTACCAATTAAAAAATGTGTTAAAAAAATAATCTAATTACCCATGCAAAGCTTACTGCAGTTTCAAAAGAAAAGAATAATTAAATAACCTTCGATTTATTCTGTTGAGCCGATTCATATATCAGACCAAATGCTGTGATCATGAAAGGTTAGTTGGGTGATTTAGTCCTCCACAGATTCGCCCGGGATGGCTCAGTCGGTAGAGCATTGGCGGCTTTAGCAAAGATATCTCTGGTTTGAATCCTGGCCCGGACTTTTTTCACCCACTTGGAAATTTACTACTGTTATAATTTGTTTACCAATTTAATAATTGTGTTAAAAATTAATCTAATATAATTACCCATGCAAAATTTACTGCAGTTCCAAAAGAAAAGAATAATTAAATAACCTTCTATTTATTCTGTTGAGCCGATTCAGATATCAGAGCAAATGCTGTGATCATGACTGGTTACCACTTGGAAATATTCTACTGTTATGATTTGTTTACCAATTTAATAATTGTGTTAAAATTAATCTAATATAATTACCCATGCAAAGTTTACTGCAGTTCCAAAAGAAAAGAATAACCTTAGATTTATTCTGTTGAGTCGATTCATATATTAGACCAAATGCTATGATCATGAAAGGTTACCACTTGAAAATTTACTACTGTTATGATTTGTTTACCAATTTAATAATTGTGTTAAAAATTAATCTAATCTAATTACCCATGCAAAGTTTACTGCAGTTCCAAAAGAAAAGAATAATTAAATAACCTTCGATTTATTCTGTTGAGCCGATTCAGATATCAGACCAAATGCTATGATCATGAAAGGTTAGTTGGGTGAATTAGTCCTCCAGATTCGCCCGGGATGGCTCAGTCGGTAGAGCATTGGTGGCTTTAGCAATGATATCTCTGGTTCGAATCCTGGCCCGGACTTTTTTCACCCACTTGGAAATTTACTACTGTTATGATTTGTTTACCAATTTAATAATTGTGTTAAAAATTAATCTAATATAATTACCCATGCAAAGTTTACTGCAGTTCCAAAAGAAAAGAATAATTAAATAACCTTCGATTTATTCTGTTGAGCCGATTCAGCTATCTGACCAAATACTGTGATCATGAAAGGTTACCACTTGGAAATTTACTACTGTTATGATTTGTTTACCAATTTAATAATTGTGTTAAAAATTAATCTAATATAATTACCCATGCAAAGTTTACTGCAGTTCCAAAAGAAAAGAATAATTAAATAACCTTCGATTTATTCTGTTGAGCCGATTCAGATATCAGACCAAATGCTGTGATCATGAAAGGTTAGTTGGGTGAATTAGTCCTCCAGATTCGCCCGGGATGGCTCAGTCGGTAGAGCATTGGCGGTTTTAGCAAAGATATCCCTGGTTCGAATCCTGGCCCGGACTTTTTTCAACCACTTGGATATTTGCTACTGTTATGATTAATTTATCAATTTAGTAATTGTGTTAAAAATTAATCTAACATAATTGAATTTTAGCCTAAAAATATAAATAGATTTTAGATTTTACATCTGTATATAAAAGTTAAATGAATTAAGTTAGGGAAGCAATTAATTTTAAATATTTTATATTCCAAATGTAATTTCTTATCATTAGCCCCAATATTAGGATAGTTTGGAATTAATTTCATTTAAATTATAAAATCAGTCAACATTTGTATTTAGGTACATTTAAGGTTATTATCACGGGACCGGGTACGACATAAAACGCACGGGAATTTAAAACTGTCTGTAAGACTCGATTCCCGCTTGAAGTCAGAAGTATAGTCCTAGGTCATAGATCACTAATTCTTTTGAACACAAAACTAAGTTTATTTATAAAAAATGCAGAAGGACAGTACAAATATTCGGCAAGGACAAGACGATGAAAAGCACACATACAGTATATATAGATTATATCCAATGTAACACATTACATTACTCCAAAATTATACTCGTAGTAATATTACACCAATCCGCTTCCACTTACAATAGCAACTTCTTACATACCAGGGCCCGTAGCACCTGTGTAATTTTATATCTGAATTTTGTTTTATATATTAAAACTGTCGCCGGCCACTGCACGGCATAAAAACAATCCCTTCACCTTTTTCTCTGAAAACAGAATCCCCATCCCTTCTCTCCTATGCTCGCCCGTCACGTGTGTCACATGACCAAAGGGGCGCCAGCTGAAGAAATGCGTTCCAGACATCACACTGTCTATCACTTTTTTTTAAATAAATCTCTATTTTTCCGTGTATATATTACAGCCATTCATTGTAGCTCCTAAGTTATTTATGTCTAAATTGATTTTTTTTCTGCTAAAGCAACCTTTAGCGTCTAACGCTATACATAATGCTAGTGTTCATGTATTTCAATTTTATGTTCTGAATTAAAATGAACAAATCTTACTATCATCACACTTATTTATCTAGCATCTGATTGGTATTGGCGTACACATAGGGGAAAGCCGCCCCTTCTAAACATTTGGGAAAATAAGAATTTCTGGATTATTTTGGCCAAATTTAGCCTATTTTCGTCATTTTCTGCTCACGGTACTCCCTTAAGAAAAATCTTGCGTACGCCATGAATAATAGATTTAGAGCACAATATAGAATAGATAAAAAAATATTTGCTTTTCTCAGGTCTAAACTCTAATGATCGAAAGAAAAAACAACACGCAATTTTTGTTCAGTACATAATAGTTTCTACAGAAGTGATCATTCGTATGGCGTTGAAAAAAATCGTTTTTCGGCTGCCTAAAATAGACTTTATAATGAATGAGAAAATCACAGCTTTAAAACTACTCAAAAACCTCGCAAGCAGCTGATGCTTCATTTTTCCCAATTAAAGAATTAAAAGTAGTCCCATAGTCATGCCAATCTCTCCAGTTTAAAATATATACATTGAACAGAATGTTCAGTTTAGAAGTTCTATGTTTTACATTGTTTCTCTAAGTTACTAATTAGAAGAGTCGGAAGTCAGAAGCAGAATTTAAAAAAAAAAAAAAAAAAAAAAAAAAAAAAAATGGATGAAAAAGAATTAAATGATTATGAGTAAATTTGTTTCAGGTAAATCTACAAAACGTAATTAAGCTGTCATGAATCATATGTATCATATTTTAATATATAATTAAATTGAGATTTTTTTAAAAGTATTTTCTCCTCAACTGAAATTTTTGGTGCCTTTACTACTTCGGCACCTGTGTGCTTCGCACACTTTGTACACTGGGTCGGCGCGCCCCTGTTATTTATATTGAATGAAATTTTAAAATTATATAAATGAAGCTTTAAAAAATTGATCTCAAATTACATCATTACATTTTTTCTTATACGAAACTCTAATTTCAATCGAAAGTTGTTTCATTTATATTGATTGTCGAAAGATGGTGCCAAAGCAAAGTTTAAAAATAGACAGGATTTTCTGTAAAGCTCAGGCCGAGGACGCTACTGTACTGAATACAGCTTGCACTCCGGTTAATTAACTCCATTTTTCACACAATCGTGAGTTAACATGAAAAAGTGAAAAACACATTTCAAAATATTTAAAGGCTTTAATATGCTTTTACAAATATTTTAATAACAGAATCATATGTTAACCTGTAGTTTATTTATTATTATTTTTTATGAAACACTGTAAGAGACGTTTATTTGTTTCTTGATTTCAAATTTGTAGTTCTAAATGGCAACAGTCTTCATTTGTTTATATTTTGTTATCCATTGTTTATAATAGCTGGTTATCCATTATTTTTATTTTAGAATTTAAAACATTATAATATGATAGTTTTTGAACGTTTTACAGAAAATAACGAAGAATAATTGTGATGAAAAGCAGATTATGTGTATATTTCCATACATTGAACAATCAGCAAACTTACGGTATCTTCAATATCTATGCCTAACATGGCCGTGATAATTGCTTTTCTCAAGGATGGGTTCACCCTGGATTTGTTACACTGTGTTTTATTATATACAGATAAATATTCCCCTTTTTTAACCACATTTCTTTGTACATGCACATAAATATTTATTAACCCTTTATGAACTGAATTATAAATTCATGAAAATTTTATCTTCGAAAGCATTTTTTGTCAATTGTTTATACATTAGAAGATTTACGTAATCATTTGAAAAATTCCACCCTCCTTCCCCCAATGCCAAGAAAGCTGATAAAATGCAAAGGCAAAAGAAATCATCATTTTAAAAATATTTTTGTTTTGTGTAACCAATAATGCTTTTGGAACAAGATAAAGTAATGCATCTATAACTCATTCTAAACTGCATTACAACTAATCGATGTATTAAATGAATTTTATAACAAGTTATTTTAATGGTACTGTGCGAACTTCGTAATGTGGTAGCGTGAGCGGGTTAAGGCTCATTTCAAAGGGGTGTAATCAGTGTTGGGATTCTGTCGGTTCGCACTGGTTCAGCAGAATCAGTTCTTAATTCGTGATGAGTTCAGTGAACCGGTTGTTAAAATTATACTTTAAATGTGAAAATCGCATTTACCTACTTTCTTAAAATGTTTGTATGCACAATAGCGTTTTCTGAACATAACACTGTGACATGTTCTGATTTGTTTCATTCGTAAAAAGTATGTATTTTTCTTCATTAGCCCTCTAAGAAGCAAATTTAACTTTAAAAAAAAATTAAATTTTGAAAATTTGCAGAATCCAAGTCAACAGCCCTGGCTAATTCTAGCTATATGGCATGCTTATTCAACTTTACAATAACTACTTATATTCGAATAATTGGTACTTTGCTTTGGCTGCTTCTTAAGAAAACATACAGAACGTTCCCTGTGATTCCTGGTTAATAGTTAAATCGTTAGATTTAGTGGTATACTTTCAACTATATTTTTTTTTAAATATTGTTCTTTTATATGTTAGAAGTCATTTAAATCAAAGCAGTTATTTTCGTAAATGTAACAAATTTTAATAAGATACTTAAGTCTTATAAGTTACATTTAGAAAAACATATTCCATGCTCTAAAAGTGCTATTACACGGGAAAATCTGAAGCGACAAAAACTGCCTACGACTCATCAGTTTTGCAACCATTTCGTTAGTTGTTCGGGAAGAGGCTTTCCCTCCTCAGTTTTCCAAGCATTTGATTGCCTTTTACAGGCAACATTGCTCACTAAATACTTAAGTAGACATTGTAGGTCACAAAATTGGTCCAACAATAAAAAAGTTGCTTGTTTTTCGAGCAATAATTTTGAAGTCATAGGTTTGACATGAATGCCCGAAAGTAACGGCAACTTTGACGCATCGTGTGATAGCAGTTTAACAAATCAAAAAACATTATTTGGTCTAAACTTGCCGAGTCTTGATATTTTGTATTTTACGACTTTCCAGCGATGCCTGTCCCGTTTTTTGTACCAAAAAATGGTAAGAAATTCTTAAAATTCTAAATGCCATAACTCGAGAAGTTTCAGTCGTGCAAAAATTTGTCTCATTTGTTATATGGATAATGATTTTCTAAATATGCTATAAGACCCAAAGGTCCACATAAAATTAAAAAAAGTTTTAACTGTTTTTCTAAATAAAAAACGATTTCTAAGAAGATGAAGAACAACATTTGAAATATTTTTAAAATTAGAATTATTCTAAATTTAACGATTTAGGAATTAATTCTTGGTCAGCGATAAGAAGGGACGCACTACGTATTTTATAACTGATATTGACTTGATGACTGTATATTTTAAATGAAATTACTCGTCTTTCAAAAGCGCTGCAAACAAGAAGAATACGCATCATAAAGGATGAAATCTTATAACATTTATTAAAATGTTCGAAATACTTCGGGAGAAAAAAGTTTTTTTCCCCCATATGGTAAAGTCTCTCCAGGACGTAATTTTAGAGGTACCGACAAACCAAAAACATGTTCTTAAAGCAGAAACCGACTTTTACATCAAATAATGTGGACAGTTTTTTCACAAACTGACCGAGCAGAATCGAAACTGTTTTTGTACATTATTTTTTCAAAAGCAACTTTGCTGTAACTTTAGTTATTGAGATATCAAGAAATTGTAAGTGACAATAATAAAGAGAAAGAAAACTTCTTACCAGTAAAAGTGAGAGGTTCAAAAATTACTGATGGCTGTTCGCTGATATTACCAATCAAAATGTGATGTAACAGAATAAATTTCTTGGTCATAAAACTAGAAAATGATGGGCTAAAAAGATATTTTGCTTAAGTAATGCAAACAAAAGGGCAAGATTACTTTAATTACTGTAATGCAATTTGCTTATTATGTTGTCCTTAGTAATTTACTCTTTTGTTAAAAATTGACAAATAATTGTTTGTAGCAATTTGTATAAATTATCACTAACTTGTTCTTTAACTAAAATTACTGAATTAAAGAAACTTTTTTTTATTTATTTTAGCATCAAGTTAGCGGCCTATTTTATTTCTGTTAAAAATTGTATCCAATTTATTCAATGTAAGCTTTTTTTTTTTTTTTTTTTTTTTCACTATTAAAATGTTTACATCATTTCATGCAGATTTAGGACCCCACTAGTGGCTGAGAGGTTCTGCTCTAGAAGTTGTAGACTGGAGGTGCTGGGTTCAAACCTAATCATGGCCGTCGTCCTAACCATTCGGAGTTTTCTTTGAACCTTGGAAAACCTTGCGTAAATACAGGTTAGGTTCCCTTATAAAGACCCCCACGGAGGGCACTCCCCCTAGAGCCTATATCCTTCGTGCAGATAAACGGCCATCATAAATTAATATCACCAACGCTAACACCATGCAAACTTTGGTTAGTGCGGACAGAAAATGAGCTCCCTTGGAAGTTTCCACTAACAGGAATTTGCTATATATTGCCTAATTCTAATTAATTTTTCTTTTTATATTATGGCAATAAAAATTGGCATTGAACAAAAAGATATCTTCTGCAATTGCTTGAAAAGTGTGAATTCATATTTGCATGATTAACTGGATATTTTTCTGGGTGCAGTAAACTTAAATTTGGTTCGTTAGAAAAAATAGTGTAACTATTTGTATATACGGTATGGAACCATTTATCCAGAAACCAGTTATCCAGAATGATATTTCCAATTGACTTATTTCAGAAAAATGAGCCGTACAGTTTCAGTTTGACATGTATACTTCTTTAGACATTACAACATGCATGGTATAACTTGATTCCAACAACTAAGAGTTGAAATGGAAACATATTTAGTTATATGAGCATTTTTATTTTTATGCATAGGAAAAGGAGGAGTTTTTGTTTCCAAGGTATTTCTAAAAATTGTCTTCTTTTAAACTTTGACTAATGTCTGATCTTGTTTGGACCTGATTCTTTCTGAATAGTCTAATAATCAGAGATCAAAACACTGCCATAGACACATATATTCCTCAAATCTGATCAAATAGATGTTGGTTTAATGCCCAACCAGTTATCCGGAATACTTCTGACCCCAACCATTACGGATAAATGGTTCTGTACTGTAACTACATAATTTATTTTTATTGTGACTTATAAAAACTTTACTGTTTAGCATTATAAATTTTGAATAATTGTTTTTTACTTTATATATGATTGTGTTTTTTAAAATATAAAGTTGTTTAATAAATATTAATAGTAAAAGTTATTTGTTATTTTTATGTAGCCATTCAGCTCTTGAAACAAAGTTTTCAGAGCAATTCCCTAATATGTCACTTCTGGCAATGCTTAGTCAATTCTCTTTACCTATTTCTCTAAGTGGTCTTAATAATCCAATGAATTCATCTTATCAGCAGGTGAGATATTTGATTTAAATTCTACAATTTTTTTTAAACAAAAATAAAGTTGTTTAAAGCTTTTCATGTTGACTCTACTTTCTGAATATATCTTAATATTTATGCATGTGTGTATGTGCAATCATCCCCTTAACCCCCCCCCCCCCAAAAAAAAAAAAAAAAAAAAAAGTTAGAGAAAGCCAGACAGACAGTCTGCACAAACCTTATGAATTTTAATCACAAAATCATCCCAGAAAAAACTGAAATAGCCATTTAATTGATAATTATATCTTTCAATTTATGTTAAAAAAATTAATTTAGCGGGTTATCGTCTTACTGAAATTGTACCAGACTCTGAAAATTTTAATATGAACACTCAATATTCACAGCCTTTTTTTTTCTATGAATTTTACTTTAGGATAACCAAATGGGAAGTCATTCAGTCAAATAATTTAGAAATTAAGAAGATTTAGAGTTTTGAACTCCTAATGTTATATTCCTTTTTAATCATTGCATAACAGAATTCAATGCAGGTTAGTTTGTAAAGCATAACTCAAATCATTACTTGGTAAAATGAACTGTAATTTTGGATTTTCATATTTAAAGCTTCTGGAAAAACATTTCTGTTAAATATTTCATAGGTACAATTCATATCTTTTTTTGAAAATCAATTTCAAAATAAGTATTTGAAAAAGAAAAAAAAAAATGTGTTCTATGATTTTTTTAAAAAATACAAAGCAATTTCTAGAAGGTTGAAATATGAGAATACAAAACCGAATATGCTGTCAAAATTGTGCTGTTTGTATTAAAAATGTCGGAGTTTGGTACAATTTTAATAGACGAACGGCCCCCTAACTTTTTTAAAAATATAAATTGAAAGAAGACAATTTTAAACCAAATAGTTATTTCATTTTTTTCTGGGACGATTTTGTAGTTAAAATGTATGGTGTGTTCTCTCTTTCTTTTTTTTTTTTTTTTTTTTTTTTTTTTTTTTTTATCAACTGTTCATACATGATGTTCTAAAATGGACTGACAGCACAGTCTTGCGATTATATGAAGGCGAAGATTAATGTACTTTTAAAAAAGAACTGTTCACATAAATGTTCACAAAAACAACGAATAAGCAATCCACTTTAATGGATTTTATCATAAATTGTAATGTGATAAAGTGAAAAAAAAAGTTGAATTTGTAATTTAAGCTATTATAATTTTTAATAGAATTTTCAAGTTATTTCAGAAAGTTATTATTTTACAATTATAATATTTTTTTTCTTATTAATTAGTATTAATTACCTTAGTAGCAAAAAAAAAAAGAAAAAAATCGTCCTTTGATAGTGCATTGATCAATTTCTGATGATACAATGAATAATTATTGATCAGGTATTCCTTTAAAGCTTAAACCAATGAAATCTCATCAAGAATAGAACTTATTTTTAGGCAGAAGTGTATCAGTTTATGATTAAAATCTGATTAGTTTTTGATGAACATAGGTTTTTCCCGATGAGCATATAATGGGTGTTTAAATTAATACATTAATAGTATATTTAGATGAATATAAGTATGTATGTGTTAGATGAAGATAAGTATGTTTAAGTGTGTGGTTTTTTGTATTATTAATTTTTTACTTTCTTCTATCTTTACAAGAAGAAAGTATTGGATTCGTGAAAATTTTTTAATTCTGGTTTTTGACAGATTTACATGTTTAAGGGTCAGAGATTCCAAAAAAACATGTTTTTACAAAATGTCTGTCTGTAAGTCAGTGACTCTGTCTGTATGTATGTAGCACAAATTTTGTGGGCACTCTATCCCAAGAATTAATGCATGGAATTAAATTAAAATTAATATTTAGTTTGTCCCTGATATAAATTGATGCTGATTAGTTTTTGGTGCAAATCACTCAACAGGTGGCGCTGCTATGCTGCATTTTTTACGATTTCCGCAACAGCTCTATCTCAAGAACTAATGCGCAGATTTTCATCAAACTTCAGATTCGGTTAGTCCTTAACATGAATTGATGCTGTTTACATTTTGGTGTAAGTCGCCCAACAGGTGGCACTGTTATGCTGCATTTTTCACGATGTCTGCAATAGTCCTATTTCAAGAACTAATGCATGGAATTTCATACCTTTAGAATTCTCACAATGGGCATAGATTGCCATTTAATTTTGGCACTGTGGCAGTGAATTTTGAAGTATTAACATGTATGAGATAGAAGAAAGTTTTGGGATTTCCACATCCGACTAGTTTATAGTTGTTAACCATCCATTTATTAATTACAATTTCCTGCAGGCACGGGATTTAGAAAATTTAATCGGATAAATCATATTTATTAATTTTGTTATTTATAAAGTGCTTATCAAAATTTAGTTCAAAATTCAAATAGCTTGCAAAGATAAATATCATGAAATAATAATGAAAAGACATATACTTTTTAAAGTCAGTTTCGATATTTCAGTAGAAGTAAATGCAAGAAATTACATCATTTTATTCGCTGAAAATTATGATATCAATTTTTTCCAGGACAGGGACATGTTTATCATATAAACTTTAACATAAACACTAAACTTTAAATATATAAAAGTATTTATATCATAAATAATATGTTTTTTAATTTTTTTGTGTACAATACACCATTTATGAGAAAATTTATACAAACTATCTTAATAAAAATTTCTCTCTGTTCCTGCGAATTGTTTTTTAATGCATTACTTATTCACTGTACATAAAAAGATGAAACCTGCAACACATGAAAATATTTTCAATTGCATTTAAGATTTTCTTTAAGCTAAGTACAATAATAAAAAAAAAATTATATTAAGAATAAACATACAAATTGCAGAATAATTTTATAAAAAAAATAATTTGACATTAAAGTTTGTCATTACAACTCTCTAGATGTAAATCTATAGCTAATATTTTAGTAAGCTATAATACTTATATTTCAATATAAAAAAGTTGTAATAATAAGTCAGCTTCATGACTTAATTCCAAGAATATATATCAAACAATTCCATTGAAAAGTTTTGGGGAAAAACATAAATAATTCAATATTACATTTATTATAAAATTTTACATTAAATAAGAAAAATAATAAATATGACTTAACATATTAGGTCAATATTCTAAATATTGTACATTCTTATATCAAAAAAATATTTTTCATCCACAAGAAAATCTACATCTATTTTCTACATTCATGAACTTGAAGATACTAGAACAAAGCTCAATTTCCATAGTTGAAAAGCCGGATCAACTATATCATTGCCCTCTGGCTCACAGGAAAGGTAAAATGCTGAATCTGCAGAATAGCATATACACTATATGGCCATTAATGACCGGCAACTTTCAATTTTAGACATTTTGTCGAATATTTAGAAATATAGTTGACAGATTCTTCTGGAATTTCAGGATTAAAAAGAACAGGTATGACCTCATAATCAGCAATGTCGATTTGATAAGGGGGGCAATTAGGGGGGCAACAAAAAATCAAAGAAAAAAAATAATGCTTGGGATCACCTTGTAAAATAAAATGTACGAAATGATCTATCGCTACAGGGTGGTCAGCGACCTGGAAAACATAGAAATATTAGGGAATTTGGTTGACCTGGAAAAACCATGGAAATCTCAGGGAAATTCAAACTAAACCTGGAAATTGATTAAAACAAATACTAATTTCCATTACGATTGCGGTAATCTAGAAAGAAGAGATTAATCTCAGCTTTCGGGCTCAATTCGTACCTGAAAGCAGCTTGGATTCTATTTTTATCCAGTCTTTGAGCTTTGAGCTCAGGGTCATGATAAAAATTTTATTTGCAGTGTTGTAAAAATCTAGGCGCCAGCAGGCAATCTCTCACCACTATATTTTATTCATTATTTTTTGTCTAATATTTCGTCTTAAATTTTTTCTAAGAAACTCTCGCTGTTTGAGAAACAAGAATGTAGCCTAAGTTTCTTACAGTGTTTTGCAATCCTTTAAAAACTGAAAGTAAACTGAATTGTTATTAATCTATACTCATATTATAAAATAGTAAAGTTTGTGTGTTTATTTATAGGGGGTAGTATCTGGAATTACCAAACCAATTTTTAAAGTAATGATGGGAAAATGATAGTGTGATAGTCCCTATTCCAACATAAATTATATTTTACATCTGTGCCACTATCCCCAAGGGGGTGCAGAAGCAAAAAAATCGTTCTAAAAATGCAATTTTTGTGTTACTGAAAACCCTAAAAACTTGAAATTTGGTATGTGAGTTACTTATAAGATATAAATTATGTCTAAGAACAGTTCCTAAAAAAATTCAAAATTTAAAAAGGGTGAAAATGTGCGAAAAGTGTTCTAAAAAATTCTAAATTGCAATTTCTACGCTATCTCAGGGAATACGAAACCAATTTTAAAAATAAAGGTTACAAATTGATGGCGCCAGTCCTTATTCCAACATAGGCTATGTTTTATGCCAGTGCCACTACTACCTGGGGGTTGGAAGACCAAAAACTGTTGAAGGAGCTAGTAACTTGATATGTGGCATGGTAGTTACTTATAAGATGTAAATTCCCTCTAAGAACAATAGGAAAAAATTTGAAATTTAAAAAGGATGGAAATGCCTGAAAAGCATTCTAAAAAGTTCCAAATTACCATTTCTATACAATATCAGAAAATACCAAACTGATTTCAAAAATAATGGTTGATATCGACAGTTCCTGCTCCAACATAGGCTATATTTTATGTCGGTGCCACTACCACCTCGGGGTTTCAGAAGCTAAAAATATGTTCCAAATTGTGATTTTTGTATTATTGAAGGGGCTAGCAACTTCAAATTTATCATGGTACTTATAAAAAAAATTCTAAATTTAAAAGAGGTTAAAATGCATGAAAAGCATTCTAAAAACATTTTTAATTACAATATCTAGGCAATTGTTAAAGATAGAAACTTGAAGTTTTGCGTGGTAGATATTTATAAGATGTAAATTCTCTTTAAAAATAGTTCCTAAAAAAATCTAAATTTAAAAAGGTGAAAAGAGCGAAAAGCTTATCAAACATGTTCTAAATTACGATTTTTATAAAATCTTAGAAAATACCAAACTGATCTCAAAAGTAATGATTGCAAATTGATGGTGACAGTCCCTGTTAAAGCAAAGGCTATATTTTATGTCATCAGTGCCACTACCATTAGGAGTTTGCAGAAGCAAAAAGTTTCTAAATTGCGATTTTTGTGACAGCGAAGGGGCTAGAAAGATTAAGTATCGCATGGTAGTGTCTTATAAGATATCATTGCTCTCAAAGGCCAGTAAAAAAAGGATAAAAGGTGTGAAAATGTGCAAAAAGCTTTCTAAAACATTCTAAATTGAGATTAAAATATTCTAAATTGAGATTTCTATGCAAGTGTTAAAGATATAAACTTGAAATTTGGCCTGGTAGATACATTTAAGATATAAATGATCTCAAAAACAATTACTAAGAATTTTGAAATTTAAAAGGGTGAAATGAGCAAAAAGCTTTCTAAAAACTTCTTAAATTTTGACTTCTGTGGAATCACAGGAAATATAGTAAACTGATTTTAAAAGTAATAGTGAAAAATTGATGGTGACAGTCTCTGATTCAACATAGATTGTATTTTTTTTGTCAGTGTCACTACCAAAAGGGTTTTCAGGACGATAAACATTCAAAATTATAATTTTAGTTATACTGAAAGGGCTAGAAACTTGAAATTTGGCCTGGTAGTTAATTTTAAGATGTAAATGCTCTCTAACAACTGTTTCTAAAAATTTTAAATGTGAAATAAGTGAAAAACGTTCTAAAATTTTTCTAAATTTCTATTTTTTTTATTTTTTTTTTTTTTGAATAGTCAAAATCTTGAAACTTGATATAGTAGTTACTTGTATGGTGTAAATGCGTAAATGCCTTCTGAGATCAGTTTAAGAAAATAGAAATTTAAAAGTAGAAAATAAGCAAAAAGCATTCTAAAAATGCTTTAAATTACGATTTCCATATGGAATTTTCAATGATAGAAACTTAAAGTTTGGCATAATAGATATAAAATGTAAATGCTCTCTATGAACAGTTTTTAAAAGATTCAAAATTTAAAGTGGTAAAATGAACAAAAAATCTTTTAAAAACTTTCTAAGTTACTATTTCTATATAATCTCGGGAAATACCAAACCGATTTCAAAATGTATATTGGCAAATTCATGGTGACAACCTATGTTCCAACATATGCTATATGTTATGTTGGTGCCACTACCACCTGAGGGGTGTTAGACCATTAGACTAGAATCTTGAAATATGGAATGAAAGTTATTTTTAACACTTTGAGATCTGAGCTATTTCAACTGCATATCTCCCTCTGGACTGAGAGTACAGTAGAACCCCGGTTATCCGAAAATCGACTTAACTGAAATACCTTAAAATTCCTCAAAGTCCTTTTTAAATGTGAAAAATTTCGTTGTCAACACTATTTTGACCGATGTCAAATTACACCTTTCAACATATTTTGATTTATGATTACTATTTTATTTGTTAGTATTAGATCAAAACAACTCTGAATCATTTTTAGTACATTGAAGAGTTGTTTTAGTACTTATTATCTTAAAAAATTAGAAGCAAACTAGTAAGTAAAAATCAAAACTTTGAAAGGTGCAGGGTTCGCACAGACTCCTTAGACTCCTTGGAAACTCCTTAGAAATGAAAACATTCCCAAGTAGTACTTAGAACTACTTAGAAACTCCTTATATTCTATTGCGGCGTCGGACGCAAGCGATATTGCTGCAGAGGGGAAAAAAATCGTGATTGAAAAACGCACGGTAAATCCTTTATGCACGTCATTCATCTGAAGCACAACATTGATTGGGTAGGGTAATCTTAATAGCAGGGCTCTCACTAGGTCAGTTTTTCAATTATTAGGTCCGTAAAGTCCGTTTTTCGACACTGTTAACCGACCTTTATTTTAAATTTTATCGATGTTTGGTATTTAGCCAAGAATCTCGAAAAAATCGCGTTTTTCGCAAATATGTTCCAAAAAAGTACCGTCAAATTTCGTCAATCGATCGCGGAAAAAATTCGTAAAATTCAAAAGATCGTGAAAAAACGCGAATTTCTCCAACAGATCGCCGGAAAACTCGGATTTTTTAAAAAGCTTAAGACAGTGAAAAAACGCGAATTTATTCATAGGATCACGAAAAAAAAAAAAAAACGCGAATTTCGTTAAAAAAAAGATTTCCTCAAAAGATCGCATAAAACGCGAATTTCCTCATAAAATCGCGAAAAAAAAGTTAGTTTCGTTAAACGATCGAAATAAAACGCACATTCTATTAGAATATCACGAAAAACACGCGAATTTCCTCAAAAGATCGCGAGAAACACGCGAATTTCCTCAAAAGATCGCGAAAAACACGCGAATTTCCTCAAAAGATCGCGAAAAACACGCGAATTTCCTCAAAAGATCGCGAAAGACACGCGATTTCCATCAAAAGATCTCGAAAAAAACGTCAGATTCGTTAAACAATCGAAATAAAACGCGAATTCCGTTAAAAGATCGCGAAAAAAAAAGAATAAAAAACCCAGCGAATTTCCCCCAGAAGATCGCGAAAAAAACGCGAATTTCATCATAAGATCGCGAAAAAAAATGCGAATTCGTCAAAATTTCACCTTCAAAGAAAGCGATTACCGTTGTTCTAAAAGAATAAATTCAAAACTTGTTATATTTTTTCTTGTATGTTGCATTTAGAATTTTTTTTCTTTTTTTTTGCCGTTTAAAATTTTCTTTAAGATATATCATGTATGTGATACACATAATAAGTGATTGGGGTTTGACGAATCTCTATTTATAGGGGTGATTCTAGTCCGAATTTTCCGAAAATGTAAGGCATTCATTTCCGAAAATTTAAAAAAAGCGGTCACCAATCCGTAAATTCGGACATTTAGTCGCCGAAAAAAAATAAATTTTCTCATCCGTTTTCAGAAAAATCGCCAATTTCGTCAAAGGATCGCGGGGAAAACGCAAATTTCGTTAAATAATCGCGAAAACCACCGCAAATTTCGTCGAAAGATCACGAAAAAACCACAAATTTCGTCGAAAGATTACGAAAATCCCCACAAATTTCGTCGAAAGATCGCGAAAAAAAACAAATTTCGTCGAAAGATCGCGGAAACCCAAAAATTTTCGTCGAAAAATCGCAAAAAATCGACAAATTACGTCAAAAAAACACGAAAAAAAACCCCCCACAAATTTCGTCAAAAGCTCGCGTAAAAAACCACAAATTTCGTCATAAGATCACGAAAAAACCCACAAATTTCGTCGAAAGATCGCGAAAAAATTCACAAATTTCGCCGAAAGATCGCGAAAACCCAAAAATTTCGTCGAAAGATTGCGAAAAATCGGCAAATTTCGTCGAAAGATAGCAAAAAATCGACAAATTTCGTCAAAAGATCGCGAAAAAAACGCGAATTTCGTCAAAGAGCCACGGACAAAACGCATAGCTAGTGTCGGGAGTGGATTCCCCCCCCCCCCTCTCTGGTGTAACTTGATTTGCTGTGAATGTCAGGAATTTTTTTTTTTACTTAGAATCACACCTGTGACATGACCATTCGTCACCACATAAAAAAGTAGATTGTCAATTTTGTATTTAAACTTACGAAATCAATAAGCAATATATTGCTGAATAATGTGCAATTTCAGCACTAACAATTAGATTCTAATAGAGTTAAATCTGTTTTTGAAATGTTTTTCTCTCCTAATTGGGCATTAAAAATTGGAGTGTGCTATACCACATAACGATGCAGCACATAAAAACATCGACCAAAAAAAAAAAAAAAAAAAAGGGCAAATCCTTAAAATTTTTTGGACTCCTTGGATTTTTTGGGTACTCCTTGGATTTTTTCTTCCCAACTCTGTATGAACCCTGAAGGTGTTATTGGACACTGGTAGAAATAGAGTTAAAAAAGCATGTTCTTTATGAAAGTAATAAACAGAGTGAACTTGCTTATTTTTTCCATTGCGTAATTTCGGGCACTTTATTAGATAGACACGTACGACACTTCATTTTTTTACAAAATATGTTGTTATTCTTTTGTTTTTCAACTTTGCAATCATTTCAATGCTGCTTTATCACCTTTCATGCCACCTTTCAAATAACAACACATCTGATGCTGTTGCATCTTCTTGAACTTCAACATATCGATCACAGCTTTTCATCAAACAAGTTTTCACCATAAGCCTCCTGGTTATTCGAAAATTCTTATGGAACCCCAGTTAACTGAAAATGCTTTGGTCCCATGCTTTTTGGATAACCGGGGTTTTACAGTATTTGTTACTTTTCATGATTTTTTAAAAAAAGTTGGAAGATATGTATTTTAATATTTTTTATTCAAAATGAAGGAACTACTTAAATGTACTTTAATGTGTAATTACTGAACATTTAATGAGAAATTATTAAAAAAGAATGTTTTATATTTAAAAAAAGTTTCCTATAAGAAATCATAATTTTTTAACATAAAATTTCACATAGACTTGAACAAAAATTTACCCAAAAGTTGTACAAATATTTGAAAATAGATTTTATTTGCATATGAACATTATTTGATATAATTTGCTTTTGTGTGGTACATTTCAAAGCACAGATTTGCACAAAGAGCAACACCACAAAATCCACAATAAGTTTGAGTTAAGCTCTGATTCTAGATATTTTCATATACTTTCTCCTGTTTAGTGCTGCAATCTCTATTTTTTTTCCAAAATAGAAAAGTCATAGATAATATCTGAAAAGACCACAAACGTATGTAGTTGGTAATTTTATAGCTCAGAGAGTTAAAAGTTGATAAAAGAGACATTCTCGGGCTTAGTTCGCTTTACCGAAAACGGCAACCGTGTGGCACTCGGGCTTAGACTTCAAAGTGTTATCAAAATCTCAAATAAAAATTGAAATGAGCATAAAAACTTCAAAATACATTCTAAATATCTTTTATTTAGAATTTTTTGAGTTCTTATTAAGTCTAATTTTTACCTAATGCTGTGTAATAATGAAGTTTAATCAAACTGTGGCTTAATTAGTAATTTTTTAATTATTACTAACAGTATAATTTTTTCTAATAAAAATAGGCGCACAAATACCACTATCATATTTCAACTATTATGTGAGCAAAGCTGTGGGTTTTGCTAGAGTAACATAAAGAAAAGTATTCTATCTGATTTTGAAGCCTTTGCATGGTCAGTGTTAAAAACATACAGAAGCCGTGAAATATCTCTTATTGTTTCTCTCTCTCTCTTTCTGTTTGAAGTCCCTTGTTTATTGGAAAACAAAATTCATGTCTTTCTGTCATAGTTGTATTGATATTTTATAAGAATGAAAGTAGTGACTTTTACAGATTTTTGCCAGTGGTTGGATATAAAAAAACAAATTTGCCATTTTAAACAGATTTTCAAGAATATGAAAATTGAGGTAATGAAAATATTAATCTTGAAACAATTTTAAAATGATTTTAACAAATTCCTGCTGTGTACTTTCGGTATCGGTCTTAGCCAATTAAAAAACAAAAAGTCTCAACTTATCTCTAGGATGAAAATGAATGGTTGTATTTTCCTTGTACAAATCTGTAATTTACGAAACTTGATATGCGAATCATTCTCAGATAATGGGAAATTTTATGTCCTTGTCTAAAAAATGTGAATTGATCAAGTCATCTATGAATGTTTGAATTTTTTGTGAACATTCCTGTTCGATTACTCACTATATTATGCACTTTAAATATGAAAAAAAAAAAATCAATATCTAAAAAAAGTTGTAAACAAAGGTTTGTCCCAAATTTCAAATTTATTAATTGAAACCCTTGTTTTTTAGATTTGGAAAGCTTTAGAACAAATGGCAGTGATTATGTGGGTATATTTCCTATCTCTATTTTTTACACATTTGACACTTTAGACAAAACAGAAAAGATATCAATTAATTATCCGGTAATTGTCTATCAATCTTGACTACCATTTATCCTTATTTGAAGTTTGTCCCTATTGTCATTACCAGGACGCACAGTAATTTTCCATTCGGCTCCCTACTAGATGTTGTTCTGATACGACTCGACAGCATTTTCACATTGTACAGTAGAGATCTGCACGGGCCGGCCCATGGCCCGGGTTCGGGCCTATTTTCATTCATGGCACTCGGGCCGGGCCCGGGCCTTACTTTTTTCTGAAGTCTCGGGTCGGGCCTAACTTATTTTTTCTGCACACACCCAGTACTGGTTTCATTCCTAATCTTCATGGCCCAAAATTTTCATTCCTAGTTTTCACCCACCCCGTATGAAAATCATTGTCTCGGCATGGCCTGGTCCGTTCAAAGGTCAGTAAAATTAGGCTTGGCACAAATTTTAAGGGAAGGCTAAGAAGGGAACTTGTCTATAACACATTTTTTTTTTTTTTCTTTTCTATGCAATTCAGTCTTAGATTTTACTGTATACCATTTTTCAGATATTTAACACTTCAATACATGGAATATGGATTAACAATATTAATGATAACGGAAACATTTACATACAAGAAATAGAGATTCATTAGAAAAATAAATATTGCACCCTGTGGCACTTTTATAAAAATGAAGATTATAAACATGAAAAGAAAAGTTAAGATAAATATTTTTGGCTTGAACTCCTCGTACGAGACAAACTTTTTACCATATCGACGTAAAAATCAATGTTTTGTACAAATTCACTCGGGCCGGGCCGAGATTTTAACTTTTTTTCGGGCCGAACTTTTAACTTTTTAACCGGGCCAGGCCAATAAATTTTTTTCGCCGGGCCGGGCTGGGGCCGAACTTTTAACTTTTTTACCGGGCCGGGCCAATATTTTTTTTGTACGGGTCGGGCCTGGAAATGTCGGCCTGTGCAGACCTCTATTGTACAGTACCACAAGTTCTAACAGGCAGTAATGTCTATTTTTGATTAACTATGCAAGAAATTGTAGTGCGATTTTTTTTTTTTTTTTTTTTTAATATAAACTTACTAAATAATGACTATATGTATTAGAGTAATGTTGTAAATGAAATTATCTATGAAAATTTCATAATTTTAACGCTAACCTGGAAATTTGAAGCTAACCTGGAAAAATCATGGAAATATCAGGGAATTTTAAGATAAGAGATTTCTGACCACCCTGCGCTACCGAATAATTAATTAGACAGATTAATTATAAATAAACAAACATTGTGCAATATGTGTTTTCTTTTGTGTAAGATTAGCACGTATATTAATAAAGATATAGCGATTTATTTAAAAAAATAAAAAAAATTCTTGCATGTTTTTTGCTTATAACCTGCAGGGTTTTCAACCAAATTTAACGCCGGTTTCACAAAAATTGACAAAATGTAGTAGAAACAATATAGTGCAATTGGAATATGAATATATTAAATATTTTCGGAAATATGAGCAGTTGTATGAAATAATTTTTTATCTGTGCATGCGCAAACGATAACAAGGATCATTTTACATAATTTAATAGTCAACTCTATGGAGCAACTTATTAAAAAAAAATCTAGTCAAATATCGTAAAAATTCAGAAAGATATCGGTGTTAGAGTGAGAATATTTTTAGTTGTTCTCTAAAAGCAGCTGAATGATAAGGGATTTTACACAAATTGTCATTTTTAATTTAAAATTTTTTTTAATTTTCATTTTTTATTGATGCTTTAGTTCTTCTTGGATAACCACCAGAACGAGCCTATACCATGATCAAAAGAAGTATCAAAATTGAAGTATTTTTTCCTAATCTACTCGTTGATAACCACTAAATACTAACTTTTTTCTGAAATTCAGTTAATAAAAAATGATAATTTGTGTAAAATCCCTTATCATTCAGCTGCTTTTAGAAAACAACTAAAAATTTGCTCACTCTAACGCTGATATCTTTCTGAATTTTTATGATATTTGACTAGATTTTTTTAATAAGTTGAGTTGACTATTAAATTATGTAAAATGATCCTTGTTATCGTTCGTGCATGCACAGATAAAAATTATTTCATACAACTGCTCATATTTACTAAAATATTTAATATATTTATATTTCAATTGCACTATATTGTTTCTACTATATTTTGTCAATTTTTCTGAAACTGGTGTTAAATTTGGTTGAAAACCCTGCATGTTATAAGCAAAAAACATGCAAGAATTTTTTAATTTTTTAAAATAAATCGCTATATCTCTATTAATATACATGCTATTCTTACACAAAAGAAAACACATATTACACAATGTCTGTTTATTTATATTCGGTAGCGATACATCATTTCGTGCATTTTATTTTACAGGGTGATCCCAAGTATTATTTTTTTTCTTTCATTGTTTGTTGGCTCCCTAATTGCCCCACTTAACAAATCGACATTGCTGATTATGAGGTCATACCTGTTCTTTTTAATCCTGAAATTCCAGAAGAAACTGTCAAGTATATTTCTAAATATTCGACAAAATGCCTAAAATTGAAAGTTGCCTGTCATTAATGGCCATATAGTGTATTAAAATGCCAATCATGACACTAAAGGTTTTCATTAATTCTCTTTTGAGAAGAATCTTTCGGAATTTTTATAGATGACAAATTTAGATGAAAAGAGTTCATCAGAGGGATACAAAATATAAGGAGTCAGTGAGTTTTGAATGCTGCAATGATAGACCTTGAAGCATACAATCAGGTTATGCTACTAGGGCAAGTTTTAGTTTTAACGCATCTATCAAAAGTTTATGTGGTGATTTTTTTTTCCGTGTCTTCTTCCTGGGATTGCACTTATACTCTAAAGCAAAAGCTGGGTTCCCGGGACGATCCTCCCTGCATAATCAAATACCTCACTTAATTGTATATTATATGTTGAAACTACTGATACTTGTTTAAGCGGATCTAACTGCATGTAACAAAAAAGATAATTTTATAGTGTTATGGATTTTTAGTGTATGTGTGTCTTATAGTGTTATGTATTTATAATTTTATAGTGTTATTTATTTATGATATGGATAATTTTATAGCGTATATTTTAATGCTTCAAAAGGAGAATTAATATTGTTTAATTAAATGATTTCAAATTTAGGCCCAGCGTGTTCAGATGGTAATCTGGATGCTTCAGCATAGACTTTTGACACAATTACATACATATGTTTACTTAATACCTCCAGAGCACTCAATGAAAAATGGAGAGTATGTAGAAAGTTCTGTAATACCTGGAAAAACCACTGAGTCATTTAGCTCATGTAAGTAATTTTTTATGGTATAAATAAGAGTAAAAATTTGTCATAATTGCTTATAAAACTCATATATTTAAATATTTTAAAAAGAAGAAAAGGTTAAATAAATTAGGAAAGAAATACATTTTATTTTGGCATTTTTGTTTTCCTCATAGTATATGTACCTTAGGAACTTTGTTAAATAAGTAAGAACATAGAAAACTAAGTTTGAAATCAATAAAAAAATTTTAATTGATCATTTCTTCTTATGTGAAAAGCATTTACTTTTATCTGTTTTTCAAGCTTCAATTAACTTCTTCCTTAAAGAAATACAGATAACCTGCATTTTACATTCTCAATATTTTCATTATCTTGTACTTTATGATGAAATATATGCATGCACAATGTATGTACATTTTCAAAATTTATTTATTCTTACAATTTATGACAAACATGTATGTATAGTAGTAGAAAAAAAAAAAGCTATAATACAGACCTGCCAACTTTTGAAAATGAAAAATCGTAGCACACAAAATTCAAATTAATCTGGAGGTTGGTTGGTTGGCTTTTCATGTTTTGCGGCTATTTTTTTACATTCGTAAAAGGAATAAGGTTTCAGTCTTTCAACTCACTATAGTAAATTTTTTCCTCTGAAAATTATTATACGATTTGTATAGCTTTTTCTCGTTTCGCAGCTTTTTTTTTTTTTTTACATTTGTAAAAGGGACCCTGTTCCAATTTTTTAGCCCAGGGCAGTAAATTTTGATGAAATTTTTTTGTCTGCGATCATTTCACGATATTCACAATTTTTTACTGCAATCTTAATTCACTTTTTTTTATTAAGATTCTTTTTTGAAATCCTTGAATGAATGAAATTTTACCTCAAATTTTTGATGAAATTCGCATTTTTTTTCCGCGCGATCTTTTTGATCCTTTGACGATTTTTACACGATCCTTTGGCAAAATTTGTCTTTTCTTTCCACAATCTCCATTTTCCATGATAAAAATCGTAGTTTGAGACCGATTTTCGTATCCTCTTAGTTTGTAGGTCCAAATCGTAGAAACTAAGATTTTTTCGTAGCAGTTGGCAGGTCTGATAATAGTAGTTCCAATTCTAAAAGTTGCAGAATAAAGCTGTTTGCACCAAAGTTTTTTGCTTATGATTTTCTTGAGGGATCATGTGTATATTTTAAATGCTTATGAAAGTATATGCATTTTAAAAATAAAAAAAGTATATTTGTGGTTTACTGAAAAATTCAGTAGTCTTTTAAGTTCTAGATTTGCTTTAGAGGGACTAAAAACACTACTGATTTACTGAAGAAAGGGACAAAAAATTGTTGAGCTCTGTCTTGAAAATTGCAATTATTATTAAAAATCCAGAATGTTATTGCTAGTATTCGACTATAATTAACAATAAATGCACTTCTAATAATATTTAAAATGTATTTGTAATTGTTACATGCATGTGAATAATATTGTATTTTTAATTACATTTAAGATCAAAGTGAAGAATCCTTGTTGAGTCCATCTCAGTCCAAAGCATCTAGTGTATCTGATGAAGAGGATTTGTCGCTTCGTGAACAAGACTGCATTCGTCTCGAGAATCTAACCCCTTCTGAAAGACACAGTATTTTGAAAGATGCTGCTAATAATAGTAAAGATGATCTTAAGAACTTTATTAGGTGTAAAATTTGTTCCTTTTATTTAAATAATAAATTATTTTGTGAATCATTTAAAAAAAAAAAAAAAAAATTCTTACTTGAAGTAATAAGGAAACCACTTGTACAATATATATATATTTGCATACCTAAAATGCTGGCTGTTGACAATTAATCTTGTCATTAAGTAGGTTTAACTTCATTATTGTTGATTTTTCTTATTTCTTATTATTCTTTTAACTTAGCCCATGCACATTTAATCCTTTATATGATTTAAAGAAAGGATGATTTTTATGATTTAAAAAACTAAAAATAAGTTAACTTATAACATAGAACTGAGAAAAAGAAAATTGACAATTCATTGTAAAATTTCTATTATTTATTTCTCTTGGTTCACAAAACTTACAAAAGTCATATCCTTTAAATGATAAGGGTATATCATCATGTATCTATATTACAGATTTTGTCTTTTTTTTTTTAACTTATTTGAAGGATTTACTAGGAATTTTACTTTATTAGCCAACTATAAAATCCTTAGCCAAATTATATAAGCATTAGCCAAATCTACCATTAGAATATGGGAGACATTCTTCAACTTTTACACTAATTTTTCTAAGTCGTATTATACTATAATAAAAATTAGACCATAACATATTTGCAAGCAAACTATTTTCTTATAATGTCTAAAAGAAAACTTTTATTCAAGACATACTAAGATTCCAGGACATAATTCTTACTTAGCCATTTTATATAAACATAGTTTTAAATATCCATCTTACTTAATCAATTGCAAAAACAGTTGTTGTGACACTCATGAACAAAAAGTTGTGGGAACTGAAAAATCCTCCAGTCAAAAGAAAATGAATCCAATTATGAAAGATCACCACTGGTCGTGATAATATCAGTGAGTCTTTCATAATCACGTAATTGTTTTAAAACGGCAAGTTTGTATGTTTTTAGAGCCTGTGATGTCTGGACAATCGTGGGGAATGCAGCTTGTAGGTGGCATAGCCCTCTACCTATTAAGATAATATTGATTATATATAATATAAAATGACATTGATAATCATATAAGCACACAGTTTGGGCAATTTATGCAGCATAAAGATATGTAATAGATTTTCATCCAGTTTTAGCAGTTAAAACCAATTTTGAATGGTTAAAATTGCAACCCTGCCTTTGTATGCATAATTTTCTTCCTGGAAGGAATAAACAATTTTAGTGATTAATATTTACAAAG
The DNA here is from genome assembly GCA_963932465.1 of Maratus speciosus. NCBI lineage: Eukaryota > Metazoa > Arthropoda > Arachnida > Araneae > Salticidae > Maratus > Maratus speciosus. The sequence goes on along the minus strand of OZ010786.1, from coordinate 86,299,118 downwards.
ATATACTTTCTAATAATATGTTAAAATTGTCTTATTACTTTAAAGAGGACCTACTTTTCTAAAAATAATCCAGATTTTAGCCTGTATCTAAGAAATCGAGGATTAAAAAAGCCTAGTACAGTGGTACTCACTTTCATTTGTGTAAAGTATTCTCACCCTACTATTTGCAAAAAGTTATATTCGCCTTATATAACAATATAAATTCTGCAATTAAATAAGGTAGAGATATAAAAAAAAGAATGGATAAGTGTGATCAAAGATCACACAGTGGGTTTCATTTAATATTCCTTTCAAAATACTTTATCCTTTAATTAATAAATACAAATCGTTAATTTGTAATTATTAAATCCTTAACCTTTTTCAATCAGAGATGACAGCACCATTAAATTTAATTTTAATATTATTACAATTGGAAGATATTTTTTTAATCAAATTAAAAATACTCAGGAACTGTTTTTCAGGACAATTGTAACATCATATGTGGGGCTCACAACCATAGTAGACAAAGTCCATTTTGGGAAAAAAAAAAAAAATAGGTAATCCATTGAGAAAGTGCATAAAATTTGTTTTATCCACTCCCACAGTGAACTAAGTCTGTAAACAGGTGACATATATGAGAAAGTTTGCGAAAACAGACTTAGTTCACTGTGGGAGTGGATAAAACAGGTTTTATGCAACTTCTCAATGGACTACTCATTTTTTTTTTTTTCAAAATTCCCTTGGTCTATGGTTCTGAAACCCCTTATATGTTTGCATGCCTGAAAAGCATATTTAATTACGTGATTTAATTTTAGCTTTAAAAAAAAAAAAAAAAAATACAAAAGTTCTTTTAATTAAAAATATCGGACATTGAAATGTAGTCAGTTTGCAATTTCGCAATTTCTCAAAAAAAAAAAAAAAAAAAAAAAATTGAATTAAAAAATAATTAATAAAATATTTTACAATAACTTTTGGCCTTAAAATGGCAAAAAATTTGTAAAAAATTCTGTAAAATTGAATCTGTTATACAATGAAATCAATTCTGAGGAAAATAATTCAAACTGTGACGCCAAGCATCAAACCGGGAACCTTTTGATTAGCAGGCAAATATGCTACAATGGAGCCATCAACAAGCACAAAAAAGACTGAAATTAAGACTTTGTTTTCAAATGTAAATCATAAAAATTCTCGGATGTCATTAAATTATTTCATTTAATCAAAATAATAAGACTTCTTTAAATTGTATAATGTGTTGTGTGATCGGAGGTATACAGCTATAAGTGTGCAAAATTTAAATTCTCTAACTTATACAGTTTATGAAAACGAACTCTGTGACAGACAGGTGTGAGACAAATAAGGTTTCACCAGGTGAACAAAACCCTAAAAAGGTAGCTCTGGGGTGTATGGGAAACATAGTGAGTATCACTGGTCTAGTGTTTTTTAAATTACTGTTCAATGTCACCAATTAATATAAGAAACAGCAGCTTTTGATCTTAAGAAATACGTAGGAATTTTTATTTATTTATTAGGATTTAACTGTTATTTATTACCATTAAAGTAATTTCAACACTTTTCTTGAGGTAATTATAAATTACCCATCTCAAAAGAATTCCATTATAAGAGTATACCTATAGTGTTTAGTTTTAAAGGACTGTATTGTATTAAAATTCTAACCTTCCTTAAAAGAATTCTTCTTAAGCTTCTACACATAATTTTTCTCTTTAAGCTGAATTTAAATTCTCCAATTTGCTTTTTATATTTTTTTAGGGGACTCTAATAATAATAATAATAATAATTATTAATAGGGTCCTCTATACTGCGTAAAAAAAAGTAGGACACTAGACTTTTTTCTAAGCAAAGCACAACTTATTAAGTTAGCACAAAATCCTTTATTTGCATACATTTTAAAACTAAATGAATATATAAAATCATAGTAATCAAAAATAAATTACGAAGAGAATTTTTTTTTTCATAACATAGTTTCTATTGCTTACATGAAACTCTGTAAAAAATGTAGAAGGGCACATAAGTGTTTTATATAAAAGTTAAACTATTAGTAAGAAGTAGAGATGGAAAATATAGTTACTTTTGGTTAACAGGTTACATCATTCCACACTTGTACAGGTAACAGGTTCCAACAATCTGTTATTTTTATAACATATAACTAATCGCCGTGTATGCGGTCGACGGATGGTTTAATTAGAAGGCCCTTCAAACAAAATGTTTGAAATAATTTTGTGACGCAATTATAAATGCTGTTTTCTATTGAGATGAATCAAAATCTGTGATTAAAAACTTAATTTTTGCAAGACAAAAGCTTACCTAGGTATAATACTTTGAATTTCGTGCATTTTCAGCGTTTTGGGGCACTAATAATACTCTTTCCATTTATGGTGACTTAAACATTGAAAATTCATAAAATTCTAAGTATCATAACCCAGTACGGTTTGCCTATAGAAGAATAAATTTTTGCTGTTTTACTTGTTATAATATGGGAAGGATTTTTTTCTAAATAAAACTTATAGGATCCAGGAATTGTATAAAATTTGCAATTTCTTAACTATTCAAAAAGTAAGTATTTTAACGTAAATTGATTTTTATATGATCTAGATTTTACAATTGAAGCTATGCCGCTAAAACTAACGGTTTAGAAATTAACCTTTTGTAAATGATAAAAAGAAATACCCTGCATAAAAACAAGCACAATTTTAACAACACGTATTGTAAAAGAGATAAATTTGATCTTCACTTCATTGCAGCCTTGACTTGAATATTGACTTCATTGCAACCATATCTATTAAAGCATATTCAATGCTAATCCCACAAGAACACGAAAATATTATTTATACGCTTTTAATCAAATGCAATTCATCCAAACAAATTTCGTACGTACAAATACGTTTCTAAAATTAATTACAATTGTATTAAAATTAAGTGCCCTCACAAATTATACAATGCTATTTTCTTTCTTTTTTTTCAGTAAAATAAAAAATGTTTTCCTGCTCTCATCTTCTAAAAACGCAACAATGACAAAATAATAATAATAAACCAACAAACAAAAAGTCTAGCACCAGAATCCCCCCCCCCTTCACCTCCACAAACTTCAGGAGTACATAGAGATATCCCTTTTAACTACTCAAATTCAAAGAAACCGCCTCCTGCCAACCCATGCCTAGGCTGGCCAAAGATTGTCTTCAGCGCAATAAAACAAACACCTTCAGCAACCAACTCCATAAATCTCTTTAATTCAATCCTTCCAATACTAGATGAAATCATTTCATCTCCATAATAATAATCCAATGCATTATTATGTTCCACAAAACACAGATCTTTCATTCCTCCCACAGAACACGAAAATAATTTTTAATCGAATGTCGTTCACTGAAACAATATTATCCTTTCAGTTTTATATAATCATCAGTGTTATTTTTAATTTAAAACGCTGTTGTACTAAAATGTTTCAAAAGAAACAAAAGTTAAATTAACCGCAGAAAAGTCGAGCAGATAAAAAATTACAAAGAACTTCTATTATCTATATTTATTCTAAGCTTAAAAATAATCATTTGATATGTTTATATGAGAAGAACTCCATTTACCCTTTGCGTGTATAAAAGGAAATAAGACTCAGAAGAAAATGGGAAGTCTGCGGTGATTGGTTGCTTGTAAGATATGCTTTTTAGCCGGCAAGGTCTGTGGTTTCTCTAGCCTTCATTCTCAAGACAATGAAAGTACTTAGAGCAATTTAAATAACACTTGGAAAGATATATTTTTGTCTGGCTTCGATTATTTATGATTAATCATTTTAGCTTTGAGTTTTCAGAGGACGCACAGTTTTTGGGCTTTCTTTTTTTATTAATATAGAAAACAAATTTCGGACATTTTATTTTTATTATCATTTAAATATGTACTTCTAAAAAAAAATTTTTTTTAAATCCCTTTTTTTAATTACTTTGCTGATAATGTGTTCCAAATTTAACAGGGACTTTCTGATAATATGTTACTGAATAATAAACTGTAAAAGAATAACATTGTTATTTATCCTAATACGTTAAATAATGCCCATCCCTAGTAAGAAGTTTTCTTTCCATTTGCCTTTATCACTTGAAAGACTTTGTTTTGCATTGAATCAGAGTGCTTATGTTTCACTTTAACAAAAATTGAGTGTCTTTCTGCTTTTTTTGCACAGTGTTTGATCTATGATCACTGACTTACATCCAGACACTGCAGGCGTAAAAAAAATGCTAATTTGCTCTGCTTTTAAAAGATTATCCAATTAGAGAAGATTGAGTGATATTATCATTACTAGTGGCGGTCTTCTGTAATTGGATTGGGGCCCCACCAGTGGCCGAGTGGTTTTGCTCTCGAAGCTGGTAGACAGGAGGTGCTGGGTTCGAACCCAATTGCGCCCGTCGCCCTAATCGTTTGGAGTTTCATGGTTTTTTTCGGACCGTGGATTTTCCATGTGTAAATACAGATTAGGTTCCCTTAGAAAGACCCCCCCCCCCCCCCCGGGCCTATACATAATTGGCCGTCAAAAATCAACCCAACTCAACCCTGTAATTGGGTTGCCATTTATTTCCCTCTGACTAGGGGATTTTTTTTGTTCTGAAGGCTGCAACCACCGCTGTCATGACAGCCGACACCTTATTTCATGATTAAGTATGATCTGTCACACATGTTTGAAAATCAGCTTGCATAAAATGATTAAGTAAAAAATACTGTAGTCTCCTGTACTTTTGTAATTATGTATAAAAAAAAAAGTTTTTTTATACACTATCAGAAAATCATTTTAAATTTGACATAATTTTCGCATTTAATGCTTTTATCACGTTATAATTTAATTATTTTAAAGTTTTTTTTTTCTCTTTTAATATTCACCTGTAAATGTATTTTTAATTTTAAAAATGTTTAGAAGTATTATTTGAGTTTTTTAAATATGTCATAGTTTTCCTCATAAAATACTTTTTAAATATTAACATGTTAATATATTTTTCAATCGAAAGATGTTTGGAAATGTTATATACACTTTTTTAAAATTTGACAACAGTAGGTAAAAAAAAAAAAACCTTTTCCAAATATGAAATAAATCTCTATTCAGATAATAAAAATTCTGAATAAAAAATTAGAAAAAATTTAAAATAGACATTTAAAAAATGGTTGGACACTTGCCACCCCAATGTCATCAAGTATGTGCCTGCAAAATATGGTTAAATTGCTATGCATTGTTTTTGATTCTATAAAACTTTTTAAACTGAACTATTTTGACCCATTTCAACACTAAATAGCACTTAAAATAATTCTTAGATTTAAAAACTGTCAACTTTAATGTGTTTATAAAACATTTTTCTATAAAACTATCAGCTTTCTTATTTTATGTATAATAGTTCTTTTAATATAAACCAAGAAAGAGCTCCAGTCACAATAAATTCAATTACAGCAGCAGCATCATTTATTTATTTTTTAGAATAGGGAGATAATTAGTTTAATGTTTCATCTTAACAACATTTTATAATTTTATTCTTTAAAAAAATGACCATGTTTGAAAAAGTTTAACTCAAAGAAATGAAAATCCTTTATTTTTTAGTATTTTTCCATTTATTAAAACATTTTCAATTTATTTCTATTATAAAATTTGAAATTTGTTTATTTATAGGTTTTCTCCCTATTTTAGAGGACGTCATCATTTAGAAGAAATCATGTACTGTGAAAATATAATGCGATCACATCTTTTATCATTGTTAGACAAATTTAGGAATATTTTAATTACTTATCAGTTTGAAGATGCAGCTGTTGCAGCTTTAAATAAACGTTTGTGATATGCGTAGTGTTACTAAGAAATATTCTTTAATTCCTGTATATTTAAGAATTACAATATTTGTATCTTTGACATGCCATGTAGTTCAAAATCGTTATTTAACTTTATTTGAAAAATAAAATTTAATATATTTTATAGACTGCTTAAAGTCTTTTTTTCTCTCTCTCTCTCTTTAGAAAACCATACACTTACACATTTTAAAAATTACTGTAAACAGGGATTACTTGTGCTCTGTAGTTAAACTCTCAGCTAAAACAGGAGTTTTAAATTGCAGAGTAAAGAGAAAGAATAGAGATGAAATATGGCATCTGGACATGATGCCGAAAATGTAACCCTAACATCTATTACATTCGGCCCAAACACAACCATAACCATGTGCTTTGACGTGCCTGTCAATTCAAACCTGTATTTCTTTGCTTGTGCTTTTACCATTGAAAATTGTTATTTATTATCCGCATGTTGGCAGTAAGTATGATTAAAAATGAAAATATGTGCAGTTATAAGATGCAGTCCCTGTTCCATGTGCTTATCTTGTTTGGTCTGAATGAGTGCATTTAAATTTGAGCGATAACTGCCTTCGTATTGCAAACTGTTTTTATGGCATACTGTATCTCTTATCTCTTTCCTCCATGGTTTTAAATAAGTCCTGGTTTTAATGTGTTGAAAGTATTGGCTAACTCAACAATATTCCATGAATTATGTCAATCGCAACACAGTAGATACTGGACTGATTTTTTTTTTTTGGAGGATGGGTGGGGGGCAAGCAATACCAATTTTAAAAAAAGAAATAAATAATTTTTATTTATAGATTATTTTTATTTCTCCATTTCTCATCCTAAATTCCAGCTTTTCTTTTCAAATAATTGTGGGAAGAAATAATTGTATTATACTAATAGATGTGTATTTTAATGGCAATTTTCAGAAAGTTATTTAATTTCACAATTATTACCTTACGAAAATTTTCTATAATTAAACTTGATTTCTCATGGCAATGATGAAAACATTAATCTTCAAATTATATTTCATCAAATGTATTTTTTTTAAATAAATATTTCCATGCATTATCTATGAGCAATGAGTAATTGCAATATATGAAGTAATTACATAATAAATATTTTTAAATGTATTTGTTACACGTTTCATCATAAAAAAAAAAAAAAAAAAATTAAAATTACAAATTTGCAAATTAAGTGTGCATGCAAAACCAACAACACACTTTTGACAGTTATGAAGTTTGTATTTCGTTTTGCTGCATAACAAATATTCTCTATCAAGTGAATATTGTTCGGATCTTGTGCGCATGCCAAACGAGCTCCGCAGTTTTGAGGTCATTTGACCCAGTCAGTTGTTCTTGAGCAGGTCTTATCCCCAATTATTCTTTTTGTGTTATAGCGGGAATATTCCCCACGTAATGTTTTACGAACGTCACTTGTTCTAATAGCAGGTTATTACACCAAAGTCATCAAATATCTTCATGTCTTTATCCATGTTTGTGATTGTAACATCTGTGTGCTGTGTGTTATAAAAAATGTGAAAAAGAAAACTGTTCATCTTCAATCTTAAAGTTATGCACAGCAATCACATATATTTAGTGGTCCGTCTATGTCGCAGCGAAATAGCTAATATGGAAAAATTAAATAGAGCAATAGGTGCTCTAAAAGGTACCATAACGAAATTAGAAAATTTCGTAAAGGATAACACAGACAAAATTAATTACTCGAGTACTGAGCTCGAAATAAATCTTCGAAAATTACCCGAGCTTCAAACAAAAGTATCAGAAACACAGGATAAATATTATGATATCCCTGAAATTAAGGACTTACATGAAATTGAAAATGAATTAGATGAACTAGAAGATCGTCTTGAGAAACTTGAGATAAGTCTCAACATATTTCTTAAAAATCTTAAAGTTTCTGAAATAAATGTGCATGCTGATAGTATTGAATCTAGAAGTTTGAATAATATTAAAGTTAAGTTACCTGTAATCCCATTACCAACATTTAATGGCAAATATGAAGAGTGGTCAATTTTTAAAGTACAATTGACTAATTTAATTATCAATAATGTCCAGCTAAACGATGCACAGAAACTCTTTTATTTGCGAGCAACGCTAAAAAATGAAGCAAAACATTTAGAAAGTGCTGACGATTCCTTTGTTTCATTGTTTACAGCACTTACTGAAAGATTCGAAAATCAACGTTTGCTCATTGACACTCATTTATCAGCCATAATTAATTATGAAAAAATCCATTACGAGTCTTCTAAAGAAATGAGATCCTTTATTGATTGTGTAAATAAAAATATGAAGGCTTTAAAAGTATTACAATATGAACAAAACAATCTGTCGGATGCTATCCTTATCAATATTATATTATGAAAGGTAAATAAGGAAACAAGAAAATTATTTGAATATTCAATCAAAAAATCAGATTACCCGCAATTCACTGAATTAATGTCATTTTTGGAAAACTGGAGTTCTACGTTAGAAAGCGTAAATAGATACTCTGCTTCAAAACCCTTAAATTTAAACATTCCCCTTTCAAACAACAACAACAAAAAAATGTATGCTAAATTCGAACGATAAATCAAATGGAAAACTTTTATTCTGTGCAAATTGGCTTTTCATAATTTGAACAAATGTTCTCAGTTTCTAAAAATGAATGTATCAGAACGATACGATTTTGTAAAAAAAAAATAAGCTCTGCAAGAACTGTTTGAATAAATCCCATTTTGTAAATTCTTGCATTTCAAAATATAACTGTAATACTTGTGGATTGTGACATAGCTCATTACTTCATCTAGTTGAAGAAAGCAGATCAAAAAATGAATTGCTGGTCGACACTTTCCCCCAAATTTCATCCCCCTTGTCGCCAGCTGCTGTAAACAGAGAAAGGGGAAACATTTCGGTAGCTAATGATGAATCTTTAAAGACCTTGAATAATATAAGCACAGAAAGAAAGTCAATTTTATTGAGTACATGCTTCATTTTTATAGAAGATAATTTCGGAAATAAATGAAGGTTTAGAGTAATTTTGGATAATGCTAGCAATGTCAATATTTTAACTAAGGATTGCACTGACATACTGAAATTTTAAAAAAAAGGGTAATTAATGTACCCGCTGCAGGATTAAACGGTTACGCTCATAATGTAAAAAATAAAATTTCCAGCTTGATTACCAAAGCAGATGACACTTTCAGGGAGAATATAGATTTCTTAATTGTTCCCAAAATCACGGATGTAATTCCATCAAAGCAATTAAATGTATCGGACAATTATTTACCGAATATTGTGAAATTGGCAGACCCCACATTTTTCAAACCAGGAAAAATTCATGCATTAATTGAGGCTGAATCATTTTACAGAATTTTAAAACATAATTCAGTTAAAATTAACGATAAATTTTTTCTGCAAGACACTGTTTTTGAATGGATTACAACTGGGGCACTAGACAAGCAGACGCAGACAAATAATATTGCTATGCGTAATTTTGTTAGAGATTTTGATGAAATAAGTGATAATTTAAAACAATTTTGGGAGCTTGAGTCTATAGGCATTAAACATGACGATCCAAAATTGTCAGAAATGGATCAAGTGCAACAAATTTTCAATAAAACGGTCAAATTTGTAGGCAATCAGTATGAAGTTCAGTTACCATAGAAGAGAGACTGGAAGGAATTGACAGGGCAGTTTATTATTTGCCCCATCATGCAGTTTGTAAGGAAGATAAACTTACTACAAAAGTCCAAATTGTCTTCGATGCCAGCTGTCATGATAACAATGATTTGTCCCTTAATGATTGCTTATGGCCCGGCACCAACCTAAATCCACTTCTGTTTGATATTTTAATCCACTTCAGATTATACAAAATTGCCTTTTCTTCTGATATCGAGAAGGCGTTCCTTCAAATCTCACTCGCTGAAAAAGATCGTGATTCTGTCCATTTTCTGTGGTATGATGATGATTTAAAATCTTTCAAAGTCTTCAGATTTAAATGTGGTATTTTTGCTTGTTCCCCAAACTTTAGTCCATTACGTACGTATGCAGTTTTGGCCCGTAAGTGGAAAATATTTAGCGCGTAAAGTAGTGCATGATTGTGTTGTCTGTTTCAGGAACAACCCAGTTACTGTCAAACAAATCATGGGTGACCTGCCATCAGAAAGAGTAACTCCAAATTTTACGTTTAACCATACAGGAGCTGATTTCTGCGGCCCTTTTGAGATTAAATATAAAAATCAAAGAAAAGGGATTTTTCATAAGGTTTATGTCAAGATCTTGTTTGCTTAGTAACAAAATATTCCTTTAGAAATAGTAATGAATTAATGTATATACTTATTTTCTCCTTGTTTACTTATTTTAAAGTGCATCTAAGATTTATGTTATTTTACATTCAACTTTTCTTAAGAACAATATAGAACTATTTTTAGAAAATAGCTTAACTTTTGTTTAACGTAGAATTGCATTTTATTGTATTGTATAGTCCTTGTTATTGTAACTTATCTTTATTGTATTTGTATTGTAATATTATTTTATGGTATTGGTATTTTACTTAGTTCTTGTATTTATAGTGTATTTTTTAAATTTTGAATGTGCTACGCACATTGCAACACAAGGCGGCATGTTTGGATCTTGTACGCATGCCTCACAAGTCTGCAGTTTTGCAGTCATGTGACCCAGTCGGTTGTTCTTGAGCTGCCATTGTGGCACGTTGTATTTTAGCGGGTTCTTACCTCCAATTATAATGTTGTTGTTCTTGAGCTGCCATTGTGGCACGTTGTATTTTAGCAGGTTCTTACCTCCAATTATAATGTTGTTGTTCTTGAGCTGCCATTGTGGCACATTGTATTTTAGCCAGCTCTGATCCCCAATTATATTGTTGTTGTTCTTGAGCTGCCATTGTGGCACGTTGTATTTTAGCGGGTTCTTATTCCCAAATTATAATGTTGTTGTTCTTGAGCTGCCATTGTGGCACATTGTATTTTAGCCGGTTCTGATCCCCAATTATATTGTTGTTGTTCTTGAGCTGCCATTGTGGCATGTTGTATTTTAGCCGGCTCTTATCCTCAATTATAATGTTGTTGTTCTTTAGCTGCCATTGTGGCATGTTGTGTTTTTGAGCGGGCCTTATCCCCAATTATTCTTTTTGTGTTACAGCAGGAATATTTCCCATGTAGTGTTTTACGAACGTCACTTATTCTAATAGCGGGTTATTACCCCAAAATCATCAAATATCTTCATGTCTTTATCCATGTTTGTGATTGTAACATTTGTGTGCTGTGTGTTATAAAAAATGTGAAAAAGAAAACTATTAATCTTCAATCTTAAAGTTATACACAGCAGTCGCATACAAATATTTTTTACACTCTTGTATTTAACTCAACCTGGTTTTTGTATGTGAAGATGGAATTTTTTAATTGATTTTAAATCCATTTCCTGATATGCTAGAACTATAAAATGGCATCCACAAATGTGTTTCCGATGACAGTACAATATTTTAATATATTTTTTAACTTAATTATAAATGCATTAATTTTAAAGCATTTTTCCATTAGCCCACCATAGTTGATAAATCTCCAAATATTCTCTGTAACTTGTACAAGAGTTTAAGCAACGATAGATTTTATTATGCACTAAAAAATGCTCATCAAAACAGGCCAAATGGCTATGAAACTTCAACAATGAAACATTTTAAAGGTAAAAAGTAGAAAATAAATTATAAATAAAAAATGAAGAGTTTAATATTAAAACAAAATACACTTTTATCAGTTAATAGTTAATATTAATTAATTTACAATTGTACGTTAAGAAATCAATTTAGAAATCTTAAAAAGTGAGTTTAAATAATGTTTCTTTTTTTTTCTATTCCCTATCTTAAAAATTTTTTAATAAATTCACTTCCTTGTGCTCTCTATCAAGTGTAAAGAAACAAAACTGAATTATTCAAAGTAGAATTTGGTGCCCATAGCAAATTATTGTATGTAACAGAATTTTTTAAAGAAAAGGCATGAATTGCTATAAAAAAAATTAAGTGTAATTTTGAAGATAAACATTGAATGCTTATAAAAGAGTGTTTTTTAAAAAACTTTTTTTTTACTTTTATACTTATTTCTCATGTTAACTGTAAGAAAAAGATATGCAATAGTGAATTGCAGGAAAATATATATTATGTCATATATATCTTTATATTTACTAATTTTTCTCAAACCGGCGATGATTACATCTACAATTTTTGATCTTAAATAATTCATAAAAAGTGTAGAATTGTAATACTCCAATCTATATATATAAAAGAAAGTCTGGATTTTGTATTAATCAATGCGCAGCCCAAACTACTGAACCTAAAATCTTGAAATTTGGGGTAAAAGTACTTCTTATGATATAGAGTGCCGCTAAGAAAGGATTTTGTAAAATTCCACCCCTAAGGAGGGTAAAAAATAGAACGAACTTTTAAAAAATTCCTTAAAAATCTGATTTTATAGTTATTTTTCAACTAAAAGCATATTTTAGTGTATTTTTGTATGCTGAAAAGAATGGTATTAACCAAATTCTTTTAAGTCCAATAGTTCGTGTGATATTTCATAATTGTCTAATTTGGCGATGTCTTTGGTGCCAAAAACTCGCAATATCTAACATTACAAGTGATAATTCATCTATATTCATTCATATTGTATATCCGTTACTGTAGCAACAGAAGGAATTCAAATTAAATCTTTTTGTTAATGAATTAAAACGGCTATATGAGTTTGAAATAAATAAATAAATAAATGCAAACGCCTTGAAAAAAGAAAAAATATATTGATTTTATTTAAAATACAAGTTAGCGATCCACTGAGAAATTAACATTATAAAACGAAAATATTAAGAAATGAAAGCAATGTTTGTATGACTTAAAAATTTTTTTTGGTACTTGCATCCGGGGACATGTCAGATACAATTGCACGAAGCATGGTGACAATTACACTAAATATAGCAACCCTTATTTTTTGTCAATTTGATAGTTTATTATGGTTTTGAATTTATTTTATTATTATAGTTTTTTTTTTTTTAAATTATGGTTTTATGTAGTTTTATGTCATATATTTTATTTATTTATTTACCTTAAACAATTTGTATATTTAGCAAGATTATGTATTTATGAATGTTAAATTACTGTTTTAAACGTAACTGGCAAACGATAAACAAGATTGGCAATTGTCAACCATTTTTGGCGATCTATCTTATGGTCTTGGTAATACGTAAGTACCACTTTTTTCAATGGAAGAAATTGGAATCAAAATAAAACATCGCTGTTTATCGTTTGCTCCTGGATAAGAAGAAAAAATATGTATGTCGTGAATTTGATTAATGTTTATTAATATTCACAGACAGAGGGCGGTACAATGCAGAGATGTACATGATTAAATGAAAATAAAATATGTCCCCCCCCCCCCCTCTCTCTCTCTCTCTCTGTGTCAGTCTGTAAATTATGAGCATGCGTAGAAGATTTGTCGAAATACTTCTCGGCACAAAAGCAGAAATAAAATGTTGTTGAATTTTTCCTAAAATGATTTTTGTTTTCCTTCTGAGTAAAGAAATTATTTTCACGCGCTGATTTTTATGACGGTAAAGTAATCATCAGGTAGATATTATTTTATCGAGTCGCTACTGTAAGCAACAGTGTACTTTTATGTCAGCCATGTGTAAATCTGGCCATTAGCATTTTAAAAATTGCCAAGAGCAGTTGTTACATTTCGTGTATGTAAATTAAAAACAATTCTGAGTTTTAAGTTATGGCATTATTTCCTATTATTGTTTTACTTTTCAATTTTTTTCAATGGAATTAGTGTAAGGCATGTATTTTAAATGAAATGAGTGAAACGTTTATATTTTGAATGGAAATAATAAAATAAGAATAAGGTATGGGAACAATCTTTGTTGATTTATTACTTGAGCCCGGCTAATATAAAAGTATCACAAAAGCCATATATTCACTTTTCTTTGGATAGTTGTTCATGGGATTCCTGGTTAATCTTCCGTAATTGGATACCTTGCCAATCGGTGTTATTAGCTACAATGTTGAAAGCATCGTTTACATATGAAACGAAAACTTCACGATGAATTCTATTACAGAAAATCGTATCATCATCATCTACTACATATTTAAAACGGAAATTTGCATTTCATTCCGATTGGTTTTTAATATTTTGATGGGATATACCACTATTAGTTAAGTAATGTTTTTGGAACGGTTTTTGTGTTTACACACAGTGTTCTACGTTGCTTAGTTATAGAGAAAAAGGAAAAAGTTTAAAAAATAAGTGAACCTGATTATTAAAGGTTAGCCTTTAAAAAAAATTCTGATCAGATTTTGATCCAAGTAACACTGTTACATAACTTTTCAGGAATGGTTTTAGTATAAAACATTTCATTATATGTTGCTTAGTTATAGAGCTATTGAAAAAGTTAAAGGGAAAAGTAAACACAATTATGAAAGATTACATCTACTGCAATTATTATAAAATGAAAGTTTGTCTTTCCTTCCGCCCGTTTATAATTTGGGTTTTGCTGGATGTATTTTGATGGGACTAACACTGTTAGTTAGATATTTTTTTGTGGATAGCTGGTACTTCTTGCATGGATGTTACTTCTCTGTAGCGAAGTTTTCTTCTGTGTTATTGTTTTTCCTGAAGCACAAACTTGACAACAAATTAGAGAATCACATTATAAGAGAAAGTTCCAGAAAGACTATTAGTATAGGTTATGTGTGCATGCTTTCCTAAACTTAAAAGTTATAAATACTTGATAATTGGGTCATGTGTTGCGAGTTACTTCTGAATTTAATTGGGATTTGAAGTAGGCAAAAAATTATGGTTTTTGAGGAGTCTCAAAAACATTGAACATATGTCTGCACTGATGATTATCGAAAAATAGGCTATACTTGATAATATCTCTTATGGTGTTCAAACGATTTGAAGTGCTACTTGGGGCAGATATAGAAATTGAATTAGCAACTAAAAAGGGAAAGTATACTAATTGAAAAAGGTTATAGAGCATCTTATCAATTTTATAACATATATATGTCAGCTAAAGCTCAATGTTTTAATTTTAACTTTCATTCTTAGTTTTTAGGACTACTGAGTGGAAACAGCCTTAAATTGTGATCTAGAAAGTTTTTTCATGTTGATATGTAATGAATTTCTGTTATTAAATGTTTTGTTTTTAATGTCCAGGTGAATCTATGTTCCATTAATAATATTTAACCTTGCTGTTGTAATAAAGATTTGTTACTATTATAGGCATAGTGTCAGTAGGGGGGGGGGGGGGGGGGGCAGGATGTACCCTACCATCTTTCTGAAAATTATTCTTTTAAGAAATGATACGGTCAGCTAAGAACTGCCTTCTATTGATCAATGACAATGCACTGCTTTTATTTTGCATTTCCTCCTACTTTATGAGAGACATTTTTCCTTAAGAATTCCTTCCCGTACATATTCTGCTTTTGGCAAAATATGTCCGCATAAATAAATCAGTTCCTTTCTCTCTTATTAACACATTTCAACAAAGTTAAAAAATGTTTATTACTTAGGTTCGTCTGTCTCACAGTCTGTGTACTCTCTAACTTTCATAAATATAATTTGATATCATGTAATTGATATATGATATTAAGATTAAATATAGCATGTTCCCCATTGAAAATGGAAAGTGTAGCATTTATGGTTCTTTTACTGAAACACTCCAAAAATTTATATACACTATTCTCTATGAGTGAGAATTGTTAAAGTTTATTTGATTACTACTTCAAAAAATTTTATATACTTTTTTTTTATTTGCACTACAGCGTGTTTACTATGGAAAATGAAGTGTGTAATAAAGATGGGGCTGGCTCGATTTTTGTGCCAGCCTTTGGCCTTGGGCTCATTCTTTCTCAAACTGAAAATTTTATTTATTCATGTATATAAAAAAATAACAAAAACTTTATATATATATATACACACTATATGGCCATTAATGACTGTCAACTTTCAAATTTAGACATTTTGTCGAATATTTAGAAATATACTTGACAGATTCTTCTGGAATTTCAGGATTAAAAAGAACACTATGACCTCATATTTAGCAATGTCCATTTGATAAGGGGGCAATTAGGGGGCCAACAAAAAATCAAAGAAAAAAAATAATACTTGGGATCACCCTGTAAAATAAAATGTACGAAATGATCTATCACTACCGAATAAACAGACATTGTGCAATATGTGTATTCTTTTGTGTAAGAATAGCACATATATTAATAGAGATATTGAGATTTATTTAAAAAAACTAAAAAATTCTTGCATGTTTTTTGCTTATAACATGCAGGGTTTTCAACCAAATTTAACACGTTTCAGAAAAATTGTCAAAATATAGTAGAAACAATATAGTGCAATTGGAATATAAATATATTTTAGGAAATATGAGCTGTTGTATGAAATAATTTTTATGTGCGCATGCGCGAACGATAACAAGAATTATTTTACATAATTTAATAGTCAACTCTATGGAACAACTTATTAAAAAAGATTTAGTCAAATATCGTAAAAATTCAGAAAGATATCGGCGTTAGAGTGAGCAAATTTTTAGTTGTTCTCTAAAAGCATCTGAATGATAAGGGATTTTACACAAATTGTCATTTTTTATTAACTGACTTCCAGAAAAAAAGTTAGTATTTAGTGACTATCAACAAGTAGATTTGGAAAAAATGCTTCGATTTTGGTACTTCTTTTGATCATGGTATAGGCTCGTTCTGGTGGTTATCCAAGAAGAACTAAAACATCAATAAAAATTAAAAAATTAAATTAAATTAAAAATGACAATTTTTGGAAAATCCCTTATCATTCAGCTGCTTTTAGAGAACAACTAAAAATTTGCTCACTCTAACGCCAATATCTTTCTGAATTTTTACTATATTTGACTAAATTTTTTAATAAGTTGCTCCATAGACTATTAAATTCTGTAAAATAATCCTTATTATCGTTTGCGTGCATGCACACATAAAAATTATTTCATACAACTGCTCATATTTCCTAAAATATTTTTAATATATTTATATTCCAATTGCACTATATTGTTTCTACTATATTTTATCAATTTTTCGGAAACCGACGTTAAATTTGGTTGAAAACCCTGCATGTTATAAGCAAAAACCATGCAAGAATTTTTTAATTTTTTAAAATAAATCTCAATATCTCTATTAATATACGTGCTATTCTTACACAAAAGAATACACATATTGCACAATGTCTATTTATATTCGGTAGCGATAGATCATTTCGTGCATTTTATTTTACAGGGTGATCCCAAGTATTATTTTTTTCTTTGATTTTTTGTTGACCCCCTAATTGCCCCCCTTGTCAAATCGACATTGCTAAATATGAGGCCGTACCTGTTCTTTTTAATCCTGAAATTCCAGAAGAATCTGTCAAGTATACTTCTAAATATTCGACAAAATGTCTAAAATTGAAATTTGACGGTCATTAATGGCCATATAGTGTATATATATATATATTAAGTAATCATATATTTTTTATAATGCTTTTTAAGCTGTGTAAATGTCTAAAATCTATTTATAATTCTAAAGAAATTCAGTTTTTCTTATTTTTATTTCTGTTAAAAAGCCTTTTATTCATGTAAAAATAATTTAATTCCTCCTTTCATAATAATCTTTCAATTTCCTGTGGTTTCAGTGAATAAATGAAGCATCTGTCTATTATCATTCCATCCTACTTCAAATGTTTTTCATAAACAAAATGATCATAAAGTTCTTATTTTTCATTCTCAGAAATCGTGTTTTTCTATTCTAGTATTAAAATGCTATTTAAAAAAAGATTCCTGATATTTTCAGATTTATGGAGACTACCAATCAGCAATATCACCATCAGCTTGCTTTAATAGTTCAATTTTTGCTTGTGACAAATAAACAGTAGGATCTGTTTTTAAGAGATCTAACACGAAAAGAATATTATTCTTTGTTCGTAATCAACTTGCATTAGCTTGAGGTTTTCGAAATTTTGGTCTTCTGTTGTGGGCAGGGTTGTTATTTTGTTCACTTTTTGGTAATAAGTCTGGGACGCTGGAAGAAATTGGACGAAATTGTCAAAATAGATAAAATGAAAATCCGCTACTTTTCCATATGTTTGACATATAAAATTATTGCTATGGTGTAATAGAATTATATTCCTACATTATTTATTGATAATAATTTTTTTTTCAATTAATTAAAATAGAATGACTGCATATTAATCATAATCTAATAAATCCACAAAGAAAATGCTAATTACATGTTGGTACACACCAGCTCATATTTTATCATACATGCTGCATCCAAAATACATGGGTGAGGGACTTACTAATGACCAAGAAGAAATAGAAGAGAAATGAGTGAATGACATTGATAAAAATTTTTTTGCCATTGATTGTTAATTTTTCCATTAAGGCATCTTCATTTCCTGATACATATTTTTCTAATGTAATTAATGATGGGGGGGGGGGGATGAGTATTAAGGAAATACAATTTATAGATTCTTTCAACTCGCTACATGATAGTTTATATATAATCAAAAATGTTTTATATATTTATAAAACTTTAATCAATAAAAGGGGATAAAATAAAGATGAAGAGAATAGGCATTTTCTTTACAAGAACTTTTTCATTATCCTGCTTTTTTAGGTAAGGGGCAGATTTGTGGGTGTAATAAAATAAATAAATATGAGATAAAATTTTGAGATTGGTCTATTAACATCAAAGTATGACATTTTACTCAGGGTTTCATCCTGTACTTATCTATTGTCCCTAGCCCCTTGGGGACGAGCGACCGGTATTCATGCCACATAAGTTGCTCAGAATCGGGGATTATTCTCACAAGTAAATTTTGCCTTATTTAATCCGAGCATTTTCCCGATTCAATTAGGCAAAAATTTCTGTTTTAAAAAACCGGTGATTAAAGATTAAAAAATCTGTAAAAGACGTTCATCCCCAAGGGGTTAGGAGTGGGGCTGGTATGGATGATTCGAGCCCCTGTGGCGCGGGTCAAATCACATAATAAGAAAGCCATTCATCATTCTCCTCGACCTCGCATGGGGAGAAAAAGTAATCCTTTCTTTGAAATGGTGGATTTCCTTAGCGATGATCCGTATAAGCATCCATTTTGTTGCCTGGATGGAGTGGAAGTGGGTGTTTAAATTTATGTAATAGGTACACTTATGCGCACATGTACAATAAATACGCGCCAATTCAACTGTTAGTACTACGTAGTCTTATCCAATAAAAGGGACTTATTCTGTAATCTTTCTGAGAATTTTTTTCTTATATACTTTTTTCTTTGTAAATAACTATATATGCGCTAACTCTTTATGTACGGAATTATGAATTCATGAAAATTTTTTCTTCTAAAGCATTTTTCGTGAATTGTTTAAACTACATTAGAGGATTTACATAATCATTTAATACATTTTAGAAAGATTGAGGGATTTAGAAGGATTCATTAAATTTGAATTTAAGGGATTTTGTGCAATATTGATAACTCATCTCAAATCTTTTATTTTAAATATTTTTCTTAGTATTTTGTAGAATTAGGAAATATACAAATATAATGTTCTTACAATAGAAATATTTCCGAATTGACTCCCCCCCCCCCTCCCCACAACGCCAAAAAAGCTGAAAAGATGCAAAGTCAAAAGAAATCATCCTTTTAAAAATATTTTTGTTTTGTGTAACACATAATGCTTTTGGAAAAAGATAAAGTAATGTATCTATAACTCATTCTAAACTGTATTACAACTAATCGATGTATCAAATGAATTTTATAACAAGTTATTTTAATGATACTTATAAGTACTGTCAGTAGATAAAGGGTTAACTAACTGCTATCTATTTTCATATGGTGACAAATTTCATAAATAAATGGTACACTATCGAGTAAATCTGAAGATATTAAGGTGCAGTCGAACAAAAGAAAGAAAGAAGGAAATAGATACATTTTAATCACCGCATTGTACAATTAAACAAAAAACAAAAAAAAAAAAAAAAAAAAAACGAAATAGACAGTATGTCATTTTTGAAATAGACAATTATGTCCAGAAATGTCTTTTTTCAATGTATGTTGTCTTAAAAAAAATAGTTTTCTCGTTAAATTTCAACTTAGAGTAGCAAACTTGGAAGTCATTCGTGCCAGTAGTGTATAAGTTATAGAGATATTTAAAATTTTGAACTCTCCGTTACAAAGCAGATTGCAATGCGGTTAGTTCTTTAAGCGTAAATCCAGAACTATTTTTCAGAATAAGCTGTGATTTTATAATTCACATACTTCAAGCATTTATAAATCGATTTTTTTATATATATATATAAAAGAACTTAGATTATAAGTCCTAATTTCTTCCGGAAAAAATATTTGTAATTAATTTTCAAAAATAAATAAAAATTTGCACGGAGTTGATCATACATTACGTACGCCATGAATTAAACATTAACGTTCCTGGACCCATCATGAACAAATTTTAAAAGAAATTTCAGTTTTACAATTTTCGGTACAGTAAATTTTTAAACTTCTACGGAACTGGTCATACATTACATACGCCATGAATTAAACATTAATAGTGTTATTACACGTAAAAATTGCCTGCGACTCGTCAGATTTCATGAAACTTACGTATTATCCAAACATTTCATTGACTGTTCGGGAAAAGGCTTTTCCATCGTCAGATTTCCAAGAAATCTGACGACCAGTTTTAAATGAAATTTCATTCTTAAACTTCTAAACATCCCACAACATAAATTTTTACACCGTCGTATAGAGAAAAAAATGTATTTTTAAATGCAATTTGTTTGAAAGCTGCATTTCAATTTGTTTCTGAGTTATTATTATTATTTTTATTTTTATTTTTTGTAGTTTTTAATACTTTTTTGTCATAGTGGCAACAGAAGTATCCATCTCTGTTGAAAGTAAAGGCAAATTACAGATTACTGCATAGACCAATCAGAAAACGAATAAAATGCGGATTCAACCAATAAAAAACTTCAGATATGCTTTTGATTTCCTACCCTGACGAGGACAATAACCAGTTTTCCAAATGGTTAAAAAAAAAAAAAAAAAAAAAAAAAAAAAAAAAAAAAAAACTTCGCGGATCGTAATTTTTGCAAAAACTTTGTGGCAGAGTTTAAATGAAACGGAACAAAAAACTAAAATATCTGTTTTTTTTTTGTTTTGTTTTGTTTTGTTTTGTTTTGTTTTAAGAAACACTACAGCAAGGGGTGATAGCTAATGTTAAACCTATGGGAGCTTCTTTTCGTAATTTCTGTAAAAACATTGTGGCAGAGTTTTAATGTAACGAAATAAAAGGCTAAAATATATATTTAAAAAAGAGCGAAACATTACAGACACAGTTTTTTTACTTCAAGACTTTTTTTAAATTATTGTATTCCATTATAATGTAGTCTTTTTAAAGAAATGTAGTATCTGGTAAAAGTTCTCAACAAAAAAGAGAAAAAAAACCTTTTTAAAATTCTATACTTCACCAGGCTACAAAATGGATGCCCCTGTATATCCCTGCAGATTAATCGAATGCGTTAATCCAAAGAGGAAAGCTCCCTGTTCCTTCACTTGACAGCCCGACACCACCCATCTTGCCCTTTGAGGGGAGAGAGCGTGCACTGTGGGTTTCCACGGGTTCCGGCCCAAGGGGCCCGGTTCAAATCAAACAATAAGAAAACCATTAATCATTCTCCCCCACCTCGCATCGGGAGAAAAACTAATCCTTTCTTTGAAATAGTGGATTTGCCTCGGGATGATCCATATAAGCATCCATTTTGTTGCCTGGATGGAGTGGAATTGGGTTTTTTAATTTATGTATCAGGTACACTTATGGGCACGCACATGTTCAAGAAATATGCGCCAATTCAGCTAATGTGTTAGTACTACGTATGCTTCTCTAATAAAAGGGACTCATTCTGTAATCTTTCTGAGAGATTTTTTTTTTCTTTTCTGATACTTTTTCTTTGTAAATAACTATATGCGTTAACTAAGTGCTATCTATTTTCATATGGTGACAAATTTCATAAATAAATGGTACACTATAAAGTAAATCTGAAGATATTAAAGTGCAGTCGAACAAAAGAAAGAAAGAAGGAAAGAGATACATTTTAATCACCCCATTGTACAATAAAAAAAAAAAAAAAAAGGAATAGGCAGTTTTCTAGTTCCGATTCTTTAAACAACACCGACTTCATTGGTGTCAGATCTTTAATCATACAATAGTCAATTATTTGTTACTATATAAGCTTTTAAAAGCACAAAGGCTGTTTGCTCTTTTCCAAAATGCATTTCAGTTGAAAGTGGAATAATCTGGAAGCACTTTTAAGCAAATGTCAACTTCATGTCATTCATCGGATTGTTCCGACAACCTCTCAATGTGGCAAATATTGCTGTCGTTAGTTTATTGACACGCGATTAATAAATAGCGACTTATAAGCTTACAAAGGGTTTCAAATGCTTTTCTTGGAGAATATAGCAAAAACAAAATTTCACTCCCGGCTGTAAATTCTTAAATCTATAACCTAAATACTACCCCAAGAAAAAAAAAAAGGCTAATTAAAAAAGCAATACATTTCTTTAAAATGTACTTCAAAACAGTAATGTGGCATGAATTGCCAAATATAATAAGGAAGGGTGAAACGAAGTTAATTTTCTCTCTATATACATGAAATATTTTTTAGATAAAAAAAAATTGATTCAGTTGATTTTTGATTCGGTTATCTGTACATAAATTTACACACGTACAAATCTGTATAAATCATGTATTCTTCTACATTAACAACATTCATTTGTCACGTATTTTTTAGTCACCATAAGTACGTCTTTAAAAAACTAAAAATATGCGATTTTTTTTTTTTTTTTCAATGCAGATGCAATCTTCTGTTAAGCATGCGATAATAAAACATATATATTGATTAAGTACGTTTTAGTCGAATATAGTTTAATTGAATATTCTGTATCATATAAATATATCAAACTGTAATGCTAAAATAATCTGTATCATATAAATATAACATAAACTATAACGCTAAAGTTTTATTATTTTCATAATAATGCAGTACTTAGCATTATATGCTAAATAATTAGTATGAAAATAATTAAGAGCACAAGCGAAAACTGATAAAAGTGAAAACGAAGCATTTTTTTCAAACTCAGTTTAGAACTTAAAATTTTGAAACGAAAAAACTCATAGATTAAATCAACAATTCAGTGTGTAAACCAAACATTTCAACTAGAGATCGACCGAAAATTCGGTTTCGTTCTCGTTTTTCGCTCAGAATCGGAGTTTCGTTTTCGGCGAAAATGTTGCCAAAAATTCGGCCTCACCGAAACTCGTCCGAAATTATTTTTATTCCAAAAAGTCTCGTTTCTTCCTTTGGAAATTTTCAATATAACTCATTGATTTGAGCTGTATCGGCTCAAATGAGACACTCTTTATTTATTGCTGTGTATTTCACTGTTTATAATTATCAGTCATGACTGACTCAACATGTGAAATAAATTATAAAGCAAGTAATACATGCATGACTAAACTTTGAAGACGCTTTTCACAAGCTCATTAAAAGCTGCAGACTTAACAGTAATAGATTTGAAACCGCAGAAGTGTTTCGAATACCCGTTGAATATAGTATAACGGAATAATATTACTATATTACAGTACAACAGATTATCATTTACAAAAATCTTTGTAAAAGGTAAATCGAGGTATGTATACCTAAAACATTTTTTAATTAGATGAAATTCATATAATTAGAGACTGATTTAATTATATTTTATTTTATATGAAAATAAAAAGTTTTGGCCAGAGGCACAGAGAGTCAACTAGGCCCACACGTATAATAATTACACGTATAATACACTTAAAAGTTAACACTTTCAAAACAATAAATAAAATTCTAAAAGTCTAAAACTTACAAGTTTCAGCTACCCTGTGGCCATCATCAGGGTCTTACTTCAGTTAAAAAGAGAAAAATACTTATTAGTTTGTAGAATTCAAAAGTTTACTTTTGAAACTTGTAGGTTTTAGACTTTTAGAATTGTATTTAATGTTTTGAAAGTGTTAACATTTAAGTGTATTATACGTCTTTTAATAAATCTTTTTAATTATATTTGTGCGTTAATTTCAAAACATAATAATCCTTCAATTTATTTAATTACACATATAATTAATCAATAATTATGTATGTATTAATTACTTTTAAAAAAAATAGGACATTTTCGTTTTCGGCCGAAAATAGTAAGATTACCAAAGTTCGGTTTCAGTTTTTGTTTCGGTCTTAAAAACTCGTTTCGGTCAATCCTTAATTTCAACTAATATGTATAAAATTCAAATTGGATACTTGCTGAGACAGTCATAAATACGTTTTTATTATTAACAACACAAAACTGGCAAGCGCGTTTTTATAAAAAAAAAAAAAAAAATTACGAAATCTAATAGCGTTTTTCTTTTTCTTATAAATGCAAACAAAGTGACAGAAAAGGGTGTCACAGTTGGCGATTTGAACGGAAGTTACCAAAAAAGTTGTTATAAGAGAGTAAACACCTGTAACTCGATTAAGTATATTTTTTGAAAAATGAAAAATAAAATTCGATTCCAAATCACTTGCATTCCTGCCCAGTTTCACGTTTTTACGTTAAAAGTCTGTGAATGTGCCGGAAAACCATTAGTTTAAAAACACCTTGATTCTTAAAAGTAAAAGCAAAATGTAGATATTGCTTGCCTGCGCATTTTAAAACGTCCTTTATAAACCGACTAGAGGTCTACCCGGGCTTGGCCCGAGGCCCGTACCCTGCCCGGCGGAATGAAGGCGAATTTTCAAACCGGCCGGGCCGGCAGAATTAGGACAATTTTTTCAACGGGCCGGCAGACAAAATAAACGGGCCGGGCCAGGCCGGCAAAAAAATTGAACGGCCCTGCAGGGTCGGGCCGGGCCAGGTCGGCAAAAGAATTGAACGGGCCTTCAGAGTCGGGCCGGGTCGATAAAAAAATTAATCGGGCCTATCGGCCCGATATAAGAATTCAAGTGAAGCAGATAAAATACGAGCCATTTTCAATGAATATGATTTTCTCGAGAAGTATAAATGTGCATCACGAGCCGATGCGAGTTTAACAACATCAATACAGAAATATATCATGTCCATCGTTGAGATCGGCATCGTACAGTTACTAGATGTCTGACTCCGGGTTTAACTTTTCTCAGCAGACTCGTGCCGGGACGAAACTGGTCTTAATCGATCTCAGGATGTGTAGGATAGGCATTATGTTTTGTAAGATTATTAATAGTGATAATGAACTTCTGTTAAGGGTGTTCTTAAATCCAAAAGGACAACTTACTGACATAAGTTTTAATTTATTTTTGCTCGAAAATGCATGAAACAAGCTGGTGTTGTTGTTCAAAAACTAAGTAATTGAGCTGGTTTTTTCATTTTTTTAGGTAGATTTCGTATGAAATACTACCTATTGGGATCGTTCCTATGTTGGAATTTCTGAAAAATTTTTGCAGATCTACACCGATCATGACCCCTAGAACCCAAAACCACCCTCAGTAAAAAACTTTATATATCTATCTATCTATCTATCTATCTATCTATCTATCTATCTATATCACTTTCTTCTGGACACGATAACTTTCGTAATTCTGCACCAATCTCTTCCAAACTGATACATAAAATCAATGGGCATAAAATCTCGGTCAAGTTCGTTAATGGGCAAAATCGGACCAAGGGGAGGGAAATAGGGAGGGGTTTTGTGAAAACAGAAAACCCCCCATAACTTCTTAATTTTTGTACATATCAAATCAGTTTAAAGTTTTTATTACTTCTAAAAATAGGGCCAAAAATTTATGTATCACAGATTTTTGATAAAGTTAAAAATGGGCTCAAGGGGCGCAAAAAATAGGGTTTTTGGGATAAAAAAATTCATAACTTCGTCGATTCTCAAGATATGAAATTCAATTAATTTTATTATAAATCTCCTTAACATTATCTAAAACTTTTATATTCACGAGTTTTTGATAGGAACAATTCGTACCGCAAAAAAAAATTAAAAACGAAAACAAAAAGGGCGTTTGAAGAAGAAAAAAATCCATGACTTCGTCAATTCTCCAGATATCAAATCCAATTAATTTTATCATGAATCTCCTTAACATTATCTACAACTTTTATATTCACAAGTTTTTGATAGGACCAATTCGTACCGCAAAAAAAATTAAAAACGAAAACAAAAAGGTGGTTTGAAGAAGAAAAAAATCCATAACTCCGTCAATTCAAAAGATATAAAATCCCCATGAATTTATCGTATATCTTCTTAATATTGTCTACAACATCTATATAGACGAGTTTTGGATAGGACCAATTCTTAGAGCAAAAACAAATTAAAAATACATACCGGTTGAAGTAAAAAATGATCTTAGTAAGGGTGTTTTCAAATCCAAACTGCTTATTTTCTGACTCATTTTACAATTCATTTTTGCTCTCAAAGGCTTCCAATTGGTACGTTTTCTTACTCAGAAACTATATAATGTACCGTAATGGTCGATTTTCTGATAGGGGCAGAATATATTCTTTTAAATGCTGTTAAAAAGGGCATTTTGAACCGAATTTACCGAAGCGGATTGTGTTGGAAAAATCATTGTATTAAGGATGCGCTTAAATCCAAACTGCTTATTTTCTGACTGGTTTTTAAATTCATTTTTGCTCTCAAACGCATTTAATTGGTAGATTCGCTTATTCAGAAACTATATAATGTACCGTAATAATAGATTTTTAGATAGAGGCAGAATATATTTCAAAAAATTATGTCAAAGTGGGCATTTTGAACGGAATTTCCCGAAGCGATTATGTTAGAAACGAAAAATATTGTCCTTCTGAGAAAATAATTGTTTATATATCAAGTTTTAATTAATTGAACAAAAAATAAAAACACAGGTCGCTTATAAATCTTTTCAAAAATCACGTCAGCAAGTTTCATATTTTTTTTTAATTAAAAATGTATCTGGAATTATGCCAGAAAATTTCGAGTTATTGAGCATGGAAAAGTATTTTTTTGAATACCGCCCTAACATGATTCTGATAAAACCAGCTATTATATGAAAATGAAATAAAAACTCGTCAAGAGCGGCCAGATAAAATTGTTAAAGTGGATTTATCTATAATCATGATTTAGTTTTTGTTTGTGAAATTAGTATATTTGACTTCGAAATCTACCTCTGCCTGTAGGCCGGGCCGGCAGGGATTTTTTGCAAACGCAATAGATCTTTCAGAAAAGAGTGTCAAAGTGGGCGTTTTGAACCGAATTTCCGCGCGAAGGGAGAAAGAGCACTCAAGAGCGGGCGAAAAACGTGTTTGTCACGTGATCGAATTCCCTTATAACTCAATAGGTAATTGATTGATCAAAAAATGGAAAAAACAGTTCAATTCCAAATCGCTTTCATGGCCAGGCTTTCCAATTTTATATCTTTCCGTTAAAAAATGAAATTGTAAATATGTCAAAACGTTTTGCGCTTGTTGAGGAGAGCAGTTAAGAATAGCCTTAACAGTATCTTTGGAAATATACCTTAAGGTGGTTCTAATAGTCACTGCTCAACAATGCGAAACTTTTAGACACATTTTCTGACTCATTTTTAACTATAAAGGCATAAAATTGACAAGCCTGTTTATTGAAGGCATTTGGAAACGAATAGCTTTCTCCATACTTGATAAATTATAAGAGATAAAGGAGATTCTTGTCACGTGACTGTCTCGTTTTTCTCTTTTCCTGTGCTATCGATTGCGGAAATTCGATTCAAAACGCTAACTTTGGCAGTATTTTCAGAAAGATATATTGCTTTTATTTATAAAAAAAAAACGACATTTACATAGTTTCTGAATAAGAATACCTGACAATCTTACGCGTTTCCAAAAAGAAATGAATTCATAAATGTGTCGAAATGTAGCTCCTTCGGATTTGAGAAAAGCTTTAAAAATGAGAGAAATATTTACACAAATCTACTTTTTATTATACAGCTTCAAAAATTATCATGTTTTTAATCCTTTATTCTGAACTACATTAATCTTTTAATGAATCCTTATTTGAATTTTGAAATGTCAGTAGAGACGATGACTAAAACACTGTAAGTAATTGTTAATGTTTACTGTTATGTGTTTTCTGTTTTGCGAACACACATAGTAATCTAAAATGTACTGTAAAATGTTCCTATAAATATGTATGTAGTATTCATTAAAAGAATCTTAATTGTATGTCGAGAAAAACGGGCTTTTTTGTAGAAACTGAGTCGGGCCAAACTTCCAATTTTTATACCGGGCCGGGAAAAGATAGCTTTCGTTCGGGCCGGGCCTGGAAATTCCGACCCGTGCAGACCTCTAAAAACCGACTGGAGTAAAATGTAAAAAAATATATATATCTTTTTCAATTGTTGTTATTTGAACATGTGCGCGTATCTATCGGTTCGGTCCCTTCCTAATAAATAACTAAATAATTGTCAAATCTTAACTGTAATTCCTTCCAGCCAATTCTAATAAGCTCCTTGAAAAGCTAAGAAGGAATTAATTCTTAAAAATCAATGATGGTTTTAGAAAAATAAAAGTTCCCTTAGATTTAAAATATATATATATATATTTTTTTTTCGAATAAAAGAAAATTTTCTTTATTTATTTTAATTCACCGACAAAAATACAAAATTTAAAGTTTTATTAATTGAACAAGTTTTAAAAAAGTTTTTCTCTTAAATAATAATTCAAAGCATTTATTTTATTTTATTTTATTTTTTTATGTACCAGAGGCTGTGCCCGTTACGAGCTAAGTCCTCAAAACCCTGTCCAAATCTCGCCGGATTGTTAAACATGGTAATTTGAGTTGTTTCAAAAATTAAAATCTGATTATAGTAGATTGAAGGATATTCCACAAATGAAATGTAGTCATATTTAAAGGAATATTGTAACACATGAAATTGGAGGGTGTTTTCATGCAGATACTATGCGATCGAGTGTTTTCTATTTTTTAATAAAAGCAAAAGATCATTCATAAAATACTGTCAAAGGAAAACCTGTCGTCACGTGGAAAAAATCGCTTATAAATACATAAGTAACACATTGATCAACGATTAGTAAACACTATTCGATGCCAAATCGCTTCAGTAGTCATGCCTGCAAACGTCATGCTTTTGCATTTAAAAATGTGTCCATAAATATTTAAAAACTCCATGTTGTCGGAGGGACATATTTCTTTGATAAAGTCCTTAAAAGGTGACATAATCTTAGATTTCAGATTAGTTCGGATGATGAAACTGACACCATTTTCAAAAGAAAAGAACATTTTCATATATGGAACAAGTCATGATATGACTGTGTGATTGCGTCAGTATAATGTCATATTCAATAAACTTTAGCTTGCATTTAAAGTTCCCAAAATTTATTAGTTTATTTCTAAATTTCTTTTCTTCTATCCCTTGAAATCAAAATTAAGCAATAAAACTAAAATCTGAAACATTTAAAAATAATTGATGGATATGATGCACTAATCTTAAACGCACAGACAATTCTGTTGGTGAAAATGACATAAATTCCAAAAAGAAAAAATGCCTTTTCATCCAAAAAAAAAAAAAAAAAAAAAAAAAAAAAAAAATGTACATCAGCACAGATTGTTTAGAACAATATTTTAATTAAAATTGTATTATATAATTTTCATATTCCATTATAACGAAGTCTTTTTAAAGAAATGTACTTGATAAAACCTCTCAAAAAAAAAAAAGCAATTTAACAAATTACAACGACCGTTTGGAAAAGGATTTTTTCGAAGACTAAAATTTAAGACATAAAAAATCGCACGGAGTTGATCCTACATTACGTACGCCACGAATTAAACATTCACATTCCTGGGCCCATCATGAACAAATTTTAAAAGAAATTTCAGTTTTACAATTTTCAGTACTGTAAATGTTTAAACTTCTACGGAGCTGGTCATACATTACGTACGCCATGAATTAAACATTAATAGTGTTATTACACATAAAAATTGCAAGCGACAAAAATCGCCTGCGACTCGTCAGATTTCGTGAAACTTATGTATTATCC
Source organism: Maratus speciosus (assembly GCA_963932465.1). Lineage (NCBI taxonomy): Eukaryota > Metazoa > Arthropoda > Arachnida > Araneae > Salticidae > Maratus > Maratus speciosus. The sequence continues at coordinate 86,269,213 of OZ010786.1, read as the reverse complement.
ACCTGAAACTTACGTATTATCCAAGCATTTCATTGGATGTTCGGGAAAAGGCTTTTCCATCGTCCGATTTCCAAGAAATCTGACGACCCATTTTAAATGAAATTTCATTCTTAAACTTCTAAACATCCCACACTATTGCTTTTTACCCCGTCGTATAGAGAAAAAAATGTACTTTTAAATGTAATTTGTTTGGAAGCTGTATCTCAATTTGTTTCTGAGTTATTAAATTTTTTTTTCTAGTTTTTATTACTTTTTTGTCATAGTAGCAACAGAAGTATCCATCTCTGTTGAAAGTAAAGGCAAATTACAGATTACTGTATAGACCAATCAGAAAACGAATAAAATGCAGATTCAACCAATAAAAAACTCCAGATGTGCTTTTGATTTCCTAACCTGACGAGGACAATAACCATTTTTCAAAATAGTTAAAAAAAAAAAATAAAATAAAATAACTTCACGGATCGTAATTTTTGCAAAAACTTTGTGGCAGAGTTTAAATGAAACGGAACAAAAAGCTAAAATATCGTTTTTTTTTTTTTTTTTTTTTTTTTTTTAAGAAACAATACAGCAAGGAGTGATAGCTAATGTTAAACCTATGGGAGATTCTTTTCGTAATTTCTGTAAAAACATTGTGGCAGAGTTTTAATGAAACGAAAAAAAAGGCTAAAATATATGTTTAAAAAAGAGCGAAACATTACAGACAGTTTTTTTTTACTTCAAGAACTTTTTTAAATTATTGTATTCCATTATAATGTAGTATTTTTAAAGAAATGTAGTATTTGATAAAAGTTCTCAACAAAAAAGAGAAAAAAAAATACTTCACCAGGCTACAAAATGGATGCCCTGGTATATCCCTGCAGATTAATCGAATGCGTTAATCCAAAGAGGAAAGCTCCCCGTTCCTTCACTTGACAGCCCGACACCACCCATCTTGACCTTTGAGGGGAGAGAGCGAGCACCGTGGGTTTCCACGAAGGGCAAGTTGGGTGGTGTCGGGCTGTCAAGTGAAGGAACAGGGAGCTTTCCTCTTTGGATTAACGCATTCGATTAATCTGCAGGGATATACAGGGGCATCCATTTTGTAGCCTGGTGAAGTAGAAAATTTTAAAAAAGGTTTTTTTCTCTTTTTTGTTGAGAACTTTTACCAGATACTACATTTCTTTAAAAAGACTACATTATAAAGGAATACAATAATTTAAAAAAGTTCTTGAAGTAAAAAAAACTGTGTCTGTAATGTTTCGTTCTTTTTTAAATATATATATTTAGCCTTTTATTTCGTTTCATTAAAACTCTGCCACAATGTTTTTACAGAAATTACGAAAAGAAGCTCCCATAGGTTTAACATTAGCTATCACTCCTTGCTGTAGTGTTTCTTAAAAAAAAAAAAAAAAAAAAAAAAAAAAAAAAAAACATATTTTAGCTTTTTGTTCCGTTTCATTTAAACTCTGCCACAAAGTTTTTGCAAAAATTACGATCCGCGAAGGTTTTTTTTTTTTTAACCATTTGGAAAACTGGTTATTGTCCTCGTCAGGGTAGGAAATCAAAAGCATATCTGAAGTTTTTTATTGGTTGAATCCGCATTTTATTCGTTTTCTGATTGGTCTATGCAGTAATCTGTAATTTGCCTTTACTTTCAACAGAGATGGATACTTCTGTTGCCACTATGACAAAAAAGTATTAAAAACTACAAAAAAAAAAATAATAACTCAGAAACAAATTGAAATGCAGCTTTCAAACAAATTGCATTTAAAAATACATTTTTTTCTCTATACGACGGTGTAAAAATTTATGTTGTGGGATGTTTAGAAGTTTAAGAATGAAATTTCATTTAAAACTGGTCGTCAGATTTCTTGGAAATCTGACGATGGAAAAGCCTTTTCCCGAACAGTCAATGAAATGCTTGGATAATACGTAAAATTCAGGTGGATAATACGTAAGTTTCATGAAATCTGACGAGTCGCAGGCAATTTTTACGTGTAATAACATTATTAATGTTTAATTCATGGCGTATGTAATGTATGACCAGTTCCGTAGAAGTTTAAAAATTTACTGTACCGAAAATTGTAAAACTGAAATTTCTATTAAAATTTGTTCATGATGGGTCCAGGAATGTTAATGTTTAATTCATGGCGGACGTAATGTATGATCAACTCCGTGCAAATTTTTATTTATTTTTGAAAATTAATTACAAATATTTTTTCCGGAAGAAATTAGGACTTATAATCTAAGTTCTTTTATATATAAAAAAAAAAAATCGATTTATAAATGCTTAAAGTATGTGAATTATAAAATCACAGCTTATTCTGAAAAATATTTCTGGATTTATGCTTAAAGAACTAACCGCATTGCAATCTGCTTTGTAACGGAGAGTTCGAAATTTTAAATATCTCTTTAACTTATACACTACTGGCACGAATGACTCCCAAGTTTGCTACTCTAAGTTGAAATTTAACGAGAAAACTATTTTTTTTAAGACAACATACATTGAAAAAAGACATTTCTGGACATAATTGTCTATTTCAAAAATGACATACTGTCTATTTCGTTTTTTTGTTTTTTTGTTTTTTTGTTTTTTTGTTTTTTTTGTTTAATTGTACAATGTGGTGATTAAAATGTATCTATTTCCTTCTTTCTTTCTTTTGTTCGACTGCACCTTAATATCTTCAGATTTAGTCGATAGTGTACCATTTATTTATGAAATTTGTCACCATATGAAAATAGATAGCAGTTAGTTAACCGTTTATCTACTGACAGTACTTATAAGTATCATTAAAATAACTTGTTATAAAATTCATTTGATACATCGATTAGTTGTAATACAGTTTAGAATGAGTTATAGATACATTACTTTATCTTTTTCCAAAAGCATTATGTGTTACACAAAACAAAAATATTTTTAAAAGGATGATTTCTTTTGACTTTGCATCTTTTCAGCTTTTTTGGCGTTGTGGGGAGGGGGGGGGGGATTTTTCTATTCGGAAATATTTCTATTGTAAGAATATTATATTTGTATATTTCCTAATTCTACAAAATACTAAGAAAAATATTTAAAATAAAAGATTTGAGATGAGTTATCAATATTGCACAAAATCCCTTAAATTCAAATTTAATGAATCCTTCTAAATCCCCCAATCTTTCTAAAATCCTTCTAAAATGTATTAAATGATTATGTAAATCATCTAATGTAGTTTAAACAATTCACGAAAAATGCTTTAGAAGATAAAATTTTCATGAATTCATAATTCAGTACATAAAGAGTTAGCGCATATATAGTTATTTACAAAGAAAAAAGTATATAAGAAAAAAATTCTCAGAAAGATTACAGAATAAGTCCCTTTTATTGGATAAGACTACGTAGTACTAACAGTTGAATTGGCGCGTATTTATTGTACATGTGCGCATAAGTGTACCTATTACATAAATTAAAACACCCACTTCCACTCCATCCAGGCAACAAAATGGATGCTTATACGGATCATCGCTAAGGAAATCCACCATTTCAAAGAAAGGATTACTTTTTCTCCCCATGCGAGGTCGAGGAGAATGATGAATGGCTTTCTTATTGTGTGATTTGACCCGGGCCACAGGGGCTCGAATCATTTGTCACAAAAGTTTCAGCTAAAGAGTTTTCTTTTGTATTTTTTAAAGGATTTCATAACGTTTGATTTTCTAGTTCTAGTCCTCCGCTTTTAGTCTTCACAATATTCTTCTTTTCTATTAGATTATTTCACCAATAGTAGTTTCTATATAATTTCTTAATTGTATTGATTTTTAAGAAATAGTTTTAGTTTTTAAATTTTTATATTAATTCGGGATGAAAATAATTATTTCTAACAAAGGAAAGGGGAAATTTTTATTGGCAGTCTACGCTTACTTAGTGCATAAAACTGGAAAGCAATGTATTCGTTGGAGATACACGAAACATAAATTAGACTACATTTTAATTTTTCTATCTGGTCGGTGGCATTGTAACCGAAAAAAAAAAAAATAAAAATAAATCCTTTAATATTCACCTCTTTTAATGATAGAAAATTTACAATTATATAAACCGAAGATTTTTTTTTAAGTGGTGTTTTTTTTTATTTAAAAAAAAAAAAAAAAAAAAAAAAAAAAAAAAAAAAAAAAAAAAGTGATACGGTGTCGTCTGGCATAAAGCACGTTTCCAGATCAAAGTTAAATAAATCTACAATCAATTTATGATTGCAATATCATACATACCAGGACTTAAATTTTTAAAGTAAAATGTTGATAACATTGCAACACGAAATTCTTGAAATAAATTTCTTTTCTACCTACTATTTACTACAAGCATTGTTTGAACTTGTGATCTTGTATTTCTTGATGTTGATAAAATTCTGTAATTTTGATATGAATTTCTATAATATGGAAGGCTTCTATTTAGGCAATAGTATTTGTAGAAATGTTGTAGATTGCAAAAGTATCTCGTAAAAAGAGGTGACCACTATTGGGGAGAAAGTAGAAATACATCTGCTTCTATATTTTTCTGGAACTTACAACAAGAATGCTGCTGTGTGGAAGGGGGGGGGAGGCAGAAATACGAAAACTAGAAAACAGGAATTCTGCTTTTTCAGAATTTAGTGTCGCCACCGATTAAAAAAAAAGTATGTGTATACAGATGGGTGACAAAATAATACGAACACCTATGAAATAAGAGAAAAGCTTTATTAATAGGGGTTCGTATGCGACATCGGATGGATTCATAGAGGTCATGAACAACATTTAAATGAATATTTAGTCATTCTTCCTGGAGAGCATGCTCTAATTTCAAAAGGGAAGATGGTGGAGCAAATCGAGCACGGTGTTTGGACTCCAAATATCCCCACAAATGTTAACTAACGTTCAAGTCAGGAGACTGAGCGGGCCAAGCAAGATGTGCTACTTCCTCCTCATGCTGTTCAAATCAGTTTCGGACAATTTCAGCAGTGTGGATAAAAGCATTCTCCTGGAAATAAAGTCTGGACAAAAGGATGCACCTGATCCCACAGAATATCGACATAGTGAGCAGCTGTGACCTTTCCATGCAGAGTAACAAGCGGCCCAAGGCCATGCCAAGATATCGCATCCCATACCATAAGGCAACCACCTCCATGCTTCACAGTCGGCAAGAGGCAATCAGGAAAAAGTGCTTCTGCGGGCTTTCTCCACACATAAATGCATCCAGTTCTGAAATATAGTAAAGATTGATTCATCAGACTAAATGACTTGTTGCCACTGTTGAGGAGTTCAGTTTTTGTGTGTTTTACACCATTGTGTCGCTGAAAAGCATGACGTGATGTCGCCAATGGCTTGCAAATTGCAACTCTTCCATAAATGTTCGAAGCATGAAGTTCCCTTTGGACAGTTCCTGCTAAAATGGGATACTGGAGATGACTGTTTATCTCTGATGTTATCTGGGATAAAGATTGCCTGTGCTTTCATACCGCTGTGCGGGTCAACTCTCTTTTATCCCTCTCAGAAAGCTTTCTTTTCCGTCCACTGTTGTACTTCGTAGATGACACTTTACAGCATTCCGTGTATGCTGTCATAACGGCTGACACAGTACTCCTTGCTAGGGCTGGGCGATGTCTAAAATTAAATATCGTGATAAATCGGCAGCTTTATATCACGATATTCCGATATATCGATATTGTGACATATGAACAAAAAAATATATGTACATTTATAATATATGTATAACTTCAATATACATTATATATTTTATTAAGGATTAAAATTAATATATATATATATATATATATATATCATTCTCAAATAGATTAATAAAAAACTATGTATAAATAAGCAAATCTAAATAAATAAATGCTAAAAGAAACTAGTAGGATGTGTCAATGGCAACAATTTCTTCTATTTCTACGTGTTATTACTTCAAAATTCGCTATCACAGCGGCAAAATTAAATAACAATCTATGCCCATCATGAATATTCTAAAGATATAGGTGCACTAAATTGTATGCATTTAAAAGGAAATATAAGCATCGCATCTTTCAAACAAATCATTGAATTTCAGCACCAACCTTATTAGATGTCTGTAACCAAAATTCCTAATCTAAAAACCATAAAAGCAATACCTGTTGGACAGTATACACCCAAAACTAAGAAGGATCTACTTATGTGAAACCGTAACAGAATAAGGTGTTTGATTAAAATTCGTGCATTAGTTTTTGAGATACAGATATCGCTAAAATTGTAGAAAATGCAGCATAGCAGCGCCACCTATTGGACGATTAACACTAACACTTAATTAGCAACAAGTTATGTCAACGTCTGTCTGAATTTGAAATGTTATGAAAATACGTGCGATAATTCTTGAGAAAAAGCTATAGCGGAAATTTTGAAAAATACAGCATAACACCGCCACTTATGGGCTCTAAACACTAATCAGTAAAATTTATGTCTACGTCGAAGTCTAACTGAATCTGAAGTTTGATAAATATCAGCGGATTAGTTCTTCAGACAGAGCTATTGCGAAAATCGTGAAAACTCAGCATAGTAGCTCCGCCTGTTGGGCCATTTACACCAAGAACTAATCAGCACCAATTTACAAGGTATAACTGAATTTGAAATTTGACAAAAATCCGTGCATTAGTTTTTGAGATAAAGTTATTGAGGATATCGTAAAAAATGCACCTACCAGTCAAGTAATTTACACTAATTTATAACGAGATATAAAATAACCTAAAATTTTGTTAAATCCCGTGCATTTTCTTGAGATAGAGCGCCTACAAAATTTGTGTTACAAAGAAACATACAAAGTTTTTTAAAAATAGTCAAATCGTGTTCAAGACTTTCTAAACATATAAATCGGTCGAAACCCGGATGACAAAATTTTCATGAATCCAATACTTTCTTCTTGTAAAGATAGTAGAAAGTAAAAGAACTAAAAAAAAAAATCGTTAACAGAGACAGAAAAATAATAGTTTGGTTAAAGTCAATTTTTGAATTGTTTATATTTTATAATTGTTAAATAATATTTATATTGCTGTCGTGCTTTTATGCTTAAAATTGGCTTACTATGCGTCGGCGTCCCCGACAAAAACTCTTAGTTTATTTTATTTCATTTTTATATTCTCCATTTTTTTTTAAGAAAAAATAAAACTCTGTGTGATCGGCGAATCATAATCAAATGTGTTTCAAAATTTACCTTCCCCTTAATTTCGTTCTTCCATCGTTCATGTATGCTGTGTACATGAACTGCAATAATTAACCCTTTGAACTCCGGCGTCTCTTACACAAATTTTATTCGGTCGGCACCACTTTTATACAAGAAGTTTCCTTCAAGTACACAATGCAAAAATGCTAAGATTAAGTAAGGAAATTTTATCATCCTTTATTACAGGTGCCAAAAACAAATTTTGAAAGGAAAGATGGTGTCGCCACAGCGGCGACAACGGAGTTCAAAGGGTTAAATAACTTTATGCAATAGCGGATAAGGATTTTAATGAGTTACTGTCCCTTTCAACTAATTTCTTGCTATTACATTTAAAAAATCCGTGAATGTGCTAGAATTTTTTGCGTGAAATAATATTTTTTTGAGAACAGCCCTAAGAATTTAAACTTAAAAATTCTGAATTAAAAAATATTTTTTTTCTTAACCTTTAAGACTATTTCTTATGGTTGTTCTATCGGGGAACTTGGATGAGGATCTCCTGCGTTTCGACCAATGTCCGCTAAATGAAGAAAGAAAAAACTAACCTCCCCTTCCCCCACACACACCGAACAATTTCGTCTCTCCTCTTTTGATTATCAGTACACAAACTTTAACTGCTTAATTTTTCTGCCCTGTTTGTTATTTTGAATTCTAGTGACATTAAATAAATATTGACACTTAAATATTCTCCCCCACTCCCCACAAACAAACAATGACAGAGGCAGTAAATACCAAATCAATGCAAAAACCCTTGACGGGTTAAAAGTTTCTGACGCAGCACTTTATCTTATGCTCTAAGAATTTTAAATATGGAACTTAAAAATACTGATATCAAATTTTGAGTGACGTTATGCTATTTCTTAAAAAATATATTTGTATTTATTTCATCATTTTATTTTTGTTTTATTTATAATCGCATGTGCAAAAGTTATGTTCAACATGAAAAGCTGCATAAAATTTTATTCGCTGTTGCTTTATCATTTACATCTCTCATAAATTCAAAATATGAGTTTTAAAAGATATGATATAAAATTTAAGTGACGCCTTGATGTGACTTTAAAAGGTTTGTTTTAAAATTCAATTTAAATTATTTTTGATTTGGTTAAAATAATTTTTTACATCTACACAATACTTTTAATTTTCCAATTCACTGTTAAATATATCACTTTCATTGAATCTATACTATGCATTGAAATGTATTTATTTCAATAAATTGATTTATCTTTTGTGTCACGCTATTCAAAATTGTGAGTAAGATTTATGTAAATGGTTTATTTGCGTCAAACTATCCTTTTTCATACATTTCATGTAGTTTGGACACAATGACGCAAATAAACCATTTACATAAATCTTACTCACAATTTTGAATAGCGTGACACAAAAGATAAATCAATTTATTGAAATAAATACATTTCAATGCATAGTATAGATTCAATGAAAGTGATATATTTAACAGTGAATTGGAAAATTAAAAGTATTGTGTAGATGTAAAAAATTATTTTAACCAAGTCAAAAATAATTTAAATTGAATTTTAAAACAAACCTTTTAAAGTCACATCAAGGCGTCACTTAAATTTTATATCATATCTTTTAAAACTCATATTTTGAATTTATGAGAGATGTAAATGATAAAGCAACATCGAATAAAATTTTATGCAGCTTTTCATGTTGAACATAACTTTTGCACATGCGATTATAAATAAAACAAAAATAAAATGATGAAATAAATACAAATATATTTTTTAAGAAATAGCATAACGTCACTCAAAATTTGATATCAGTATTTTTAAGTTCCATATTTAAAATTCTTAGAGCATAAGATAAAGTGCTGCGTCAGAAACTTTTAACCCGTCAAGGGTTTTTGCATTGATATCATTACTTTTTTGAGGTTAGTGATAAAATGATTAAAAAAAAGATACTTATGGAATTTAATGCAGATTTAATTTTTACTATTTTATTACAATTTTCCTTATAGCAGTTTGTATATAAAAACAACTGGGTAAGTATAATCGCAGATCGCACAGAGGGTTTCATTTGATATTCCTTTAAAAACACTTTATCCTTAAATTAATAAATCCAAAATGTTAATTTATAATTATTAAATCCTTACATAGATGGTGTTTCATAGATGGATAGTTACATAGATGGATGTTTTTATCAAACATTTCTCTATAATACTACGCAATTGCGTCAAAAGATGGCGACACCAGAAGTCTGATATACTTATTATGTAAACTGTAATCAAACTTCATTGATATTTATGAATAAAACATTTCAACTAAATTATTTATTATAAAAGAATTATTATATCACAATAGCTTTTATGCAAGGAAAATAACAATTATAATAATAATAATATTATGGATGTCAGTGATTATATATTGATTGACCGTCATAATAATAAAAAATGATATTATAAAAAGAAGAGCTGAAATGAATTGTTTTTTTACGTTTCTGATCGTGTGATTTATATTCAAATAATAATTATTAATGTATATTTTTTGTAAAGTGATTGAAATTAAATATATTTATAAAATTTATGGTAATATTTTTATTGTTGAAAAATTGCCAAGAAATAATCATCATCAAATTGGCGTCATTATAATTGTAATTTTATTTAACTTAATAGCAAATAAAAAAATTACAAAGGAACTGAGAATAATGGTCAACTAGCAGACTTAAAAAAAAAAAAAAAAAACACATTCACATGTGAAAACACGTACCACGGAGAATCGAACTGCCTATCCTAAGGTCAGTAAACGATGGCCCTTAGCCACTCAGCCAGTGGGAAGACAAAAATTTTCTCCCCAAAAGTGGTTAAAAAGAAAGCATGTGTATGAATATAGTGTCATCCATTTTCGGTGAAATTTCCATAGAATGGCGAAGAAATATAGTCCGATTTTTCATGCGCATTATAAAACGAACAAGAGTCTTGCTGGAAACAAGTAAATTGTTATTTGGTTCATCTGAAACATATTTATTTGATTTTTAAAAAATCGCCCGTGTCATTTTCGAGAGAAAAAAAAATCGAATTATTTAACGAACGAGAGTTTTCCCAGAAAAAAGAAAAGTGTTATTCACCTCGCATTAATCACATTTATATTATGTATCAATTTAAAAATAATCGTTAGAACCGTTTTCGAGATTTTCAAATTAGGAACTTCCTCGATATGATACCAACGTTTTCACTTTAAAAATGGCTATTTAGATCTCAAAATATACTGCACGTAGAAATGTAAAAATTTCAGTATACGATTAGACTGCAGATATAAGACTGTTCTAGAAAATTCAGAACAATAAGACATATATCTGCTGAGTTATTAAAAGGCGGCTTTTCGCGTTTTCTTTGATGTCGAGTTAGCTGTATATATGAGTTCCGCCATCTACGAATTCTATGATACGATACGATACGATTTTAACGATACAATACGATACGATTTTAGGCTTAAGGCTGCGTCACTCGGAATACTACCGTCTTCCATGATACTCACATATGTCAATTTTTAAAAGAAACTACCAGGGGAAAATAAAAAAAACGAACTTCAGAGAAGTAAAAATATCTGCATAAAAAAAGAACCTGGAATAAACATTAATATATATTGCTATGGAAGTATTATTTCATTTGTCCAATTAAATCCACTGTTGCAAATAAAATATAATATTTCATTTATTTATCTCCCTGATTCACATATTGTTCATTAGCAACGAACAAATATTCATTCAAAACAGCTGAAATCTAAGTACCAGATTGAAAAAAAAAAAAAAAAAAAAAGCAAACAATATCATTTGCTGGCGGCAACTGCAAGAGAAAAACCAGCTGTATCATATTTATATCGCCCGTCATCTGAACAGCGAAACTATCACTTTTTCCCCTTTTGAAAAACCGTTTACGCTGAGAGAAATCACAGCGTAATACCATGATAATACCATGATAGTATCATGCTTATCGAAAACTGAGGGTTCGGTTAATATCACGGTTGAAGCTGGGAGAATCTTGAGGAGTGATCATGGTTTAGGGTGAGACGTATCATGATGATCAAAACCGATTATTCGGTATTTAATGCCATCATGGTTTAGGCGGGAATCATCATGATTTAGGCAGGGAGAAACTACTCCATTAGTATAATGATCATCGTAATAACCTGCGGTTTAGAATGGTAGAATTTTGAGTACTCGGAGTTGAAAAAGCGCCGATTGCAGTTTAAGGAAAAAGTATGATAATCGTGGTTTGCATCACGATTATGATAATCGTGGTTTGTATCACGATTATGATAATCGCGGTTTACATCACGATTATGATAATCGCGGTTTACACCACGATTATGATAATCGTGGTTTACATCACGATTACGAGAATCGTGATGTACCGTTGTATAGGATTTTTTGATATCGTCATCACGATTTATAATTTATATCGATTTTATCGATATATCGCCCAGCCCTACTCCTTGCACGCCCAAATAATTGACTATTTCCGTCACGCAGCAACCGGCGCACCGAATTCCAATAATCATTCCTTTTTCGAACTCTGACAGGTCGGTCATTATTGAGTTTTCCAGAGCGTATGGTAAGCTCAGTGAGACTTCTGTCACTGGTGTTTACCGATGAGGGTATCTATATCAGGGTTAAAACTGGTTAATTTTAACCTTAATATCACTTTTTTATGGACACGATAACTTCCATAATTCTGCACAAATCTCTTCCAAAATCTCGGTAGTGAAAATGGGAAGGGGTTTTGTGAAAAGAAAAAGACCCCATAACTTCTTAATTATGATACTTCCCGAATTAGTTTAAAGTTATTATTACTTCTAAGAAAAGGGCCAAAAATTCATGAATGACAGATTTTGATATAATTAAAAATGGCCTCAAGGGGCGAAAAAAGAGGGTTTGAAGAAGAAAAAAAAATCATAACTTCGTCGATTCGCAAAATATTAAATCCGCATAATATTATTATAAATATTCTCAATATTATCTACAACTTTTATATTGATAAGTTTTTGAAATGACCTTAACTCTTAAACAAAAAAAAAAAAAAAAAATAAATAAATAATAATAATAAAAATAATTAAACAAATTAAAAAAAGGGGGGTGGGGGCGTTGTAGAAGAGAAAAAGTCGCATTTCCGTTAATCTGAGGTAATAAAAAATTATACCATTGGCATGATGAAAATTTTTGGCAACCCTCAGAGATGCTGTATACAGAGCTGCATTATAAAACGCTCGCGTTTCTCAGTAAAAAGAACGTTAGAATTTATAGTGTGGTTCATTTAATGAAACAATCACCACATGACTTATATTTATCGTATGAATTTTCTTAATATTATCTGTAACTTTTGTAGTAACAAGTTTTTGATAAGATGATTTTTACTAATGGATGATATTACTAAAAATATTCTCAAGAACTGAAAAAAGTAGTTGCAGAAAAAAATTAAATTTAAAACTCATCAAAAGCGGCCAGATAAAATTGTTAAATTGGATTTATCTCTAATATTTTGATTTAGTTTTTGTTTGTGAAATTAGTACTAGTGGAACAGATGTGATATATCCCCGCGGCCGCCATTTTGGATTTCTTCTTGGCGTGAAAATTCCTTTTCCGCCAAGTAGTAAATGCCGCCAAGCAGCGATTTATGAACATGTTATGCGTTTTATTTATCGATAAAGATCGCCAACATCGCCAACAAAAAATTGCCAAGAAATCTCAAAACATCCAAGATGAAGGCCACAGGAATATACAGCATCTAAGCCGTAGTACTAATTTCGAAATCTACCTGTGCTTGTAGGCTGAGCCGGCAGGGATTTTTTTTAAATAGCAGATCAACTATTTCATTCAAATTTAAATTGATAAAATGGGATGTTTAAAAAAAATGTAACACCAAATAAAATTAATGATGTAACAATGCATATCTGTTTCTTTATGAATAGAAATTAACACAAATAATTCATCATATTTAACAATCTACTTCATCTAACAATGAATAACAAAAAACCTTTTTCACTGTACAACTATGTATCATTTCCATAAAATGTTTATATTGTTATGTTGGAAGTTATCGATGATGATGATTCAGTTAATTAGAGTAGCCTCAGTTATAAGGAAAATATATGCGTATTAGTAGAGTCCCGATTATCCGAGGCCAGCTTAATTGAGTTTCCGTTTAACTGAGTTATTTTCTTCTGATGGCTTCCATTATTATGAAACAGCCATTATAAATGAATTGTTAGATGAAGATGAAGGAGCAGCCGTAAAATTGCCATTCTGGCCACAAATCTAGCCCATTCTGACCAGAAAATCAGAGTTCTAACTTTTTACGGCTGCTCTTTCATCTTCATCTAACACTTGATCTATAATGGCTGTTTCATAATAATGGAAGCCATCAGTCCATCAGAAGAAAATGATCCATTCCAAAGGTGTAAGTTCGATTGAAAAACTATTTACTATTTTGATAAGAAAGAAGAGACTTCACCTGCAATTTTCATGACACAAATAGAATAACATAGCTGCCAATTTGTACGGTTTTGTTACCTCTAAAATAATACAAATTTTTGCTACATTGAATCTTTGACAATTGTTAGATTCGGCGATTGAATAGGTAAAATTTACTGGTAAGTTTTAGGTGTTAGAAAATATCTTAGAGACTGTTAGCTATACAGTAGCAAAAAACTGCAGCAAAATTAACATTCAATAAACAAAAAAACACCAATGGCTTTTTCAAATAAATTCCCCGTTTTTCTTAAAAGTAACGGAAATGTACATCAAGGAAAGTTGCTAGTACCATAAAAATGAATGAATTAAGTGAAAATTTATTTTTTCATCTCATAATTAATTAACCTTAATTGGTGACGATTTGTGTAAATCCGGTTTATCCGAATTTTTTGCTTATCTCAGGTGAGCTTATCCATATTAACTCGAATAATCGGGACTCTCATGTATAACGTGGGGGAATTTACAATGTGTCTGAATCTGATTTTACGAGTCTTTGTAGACATCTTTGACATCGATCTTTGTAGAAAAAATTCAGACATTTCAGAGGGATTCGAAAAAGAGGAAAATGGATCAATTTTGAAATAAAGCGATCCTTTACCTTTTTCAGAAATTCGTTGTAAAATGGGCTGTGTTTCCTTAATGAAACCAATAACTCATGCCATTTATAGGACTGTACCATAAACTTATTTGTTTTCTTTTGCAATAGCAGATAATGTTTACCATTAATATTAAATATAATGACATTAATGACGTAACAATGAATATCCATTTCTTTCAGAATACAAACAATGAAATCTAACAATGAACAATGAAATTTTTTTTTTCACTGTACAGAAATGTATCATTTGCATAAAATATTTTGTGTTGGTAGGTTGTAAGTCATGCCAACTGGTGTTTTTTTTTTTTTTTTTTTTTTTATTAAATTAGTTAAAACAGAAATATATGCGTATGTAACGCGGGGTGATTTATTATACGGATGAATCTGATTTTATGTTATAACCCGAGTTTGTAGAAAAAAAATTTATATGTCAACGTGATTGGATAAAAGGGGGGAAATATAACCACTTTTGGAATAAAGTGAGTGTTTACCTTACTTTATGTTTCCTAAATTAAGTTGTTAAATGTGCTGTGCTTCATTGATGAAATAAAAAACTGTGCCGTTTATACAACTATATTATAAATTTATCTTCTTTCTTTTGTAATAAAAGATCATCTTTAACCCGTAACTGGTGATTGCGGTCTCGCAGACCGCAGTTTATGCAGTTTTCATAGTTTAACTTGTAATTTTCAGTTTAACTCTAGATGCTAGTGGAATTTTATTTCGTTTGGAGTTCTAGTACTATCAGAGACTTCTGAATAGGTGGATTTTAATCATAATAATTTTGTGCATAAGTTTTAGTACAGAAACAGTATCCTAATAGTGAATCGTACCTTCTATTTATGGTTCGATCAAGCGGTCTCAGAGACCGCCCAAGGTCTATGTGACGATTTCTCTCAAACCAGTTAAGGGTTAACGTTCAAATCAAATATAATGAAATTGTGGATTGTTTTCTTTATAAGTTACAGCCAAATGAGAAATAATGATGTAACAATGAATCTCTTTCTTTAAAAATATAAAGTAACAAGGTAATCTAACAATGGACAGTGAAAAATCTTAATTAGGTATTATTTGTATAAAGTGTTTTGTGTAGGTAGGCTATATCGTAGAAGGTTATGATTTTGTAAATTAGATGGTTAAAACAAAAAACTTATGCAATAGCAGATATTCTTTAACATTCATATTAAATACTAGTATTAAAAAATGCTCTGACGAGCACCAAAAAAGGTTAATATGTTTTTAAGTATGAAAAAGGGTTTGACAAGTGCTTCTAATTGGGCATGAAAAAGGACAAGGGGTCCCGTCTTGGCTGCAGCTCATTGTCAATGCCAACTTTGAAAAAAATCATATTTGCGCTTCTTCTATATAAAATAAACTAGGGGGCTCGGCCCCCTACGAGCTACGCTCGCCAACCCCCGTCCAGACACCGTAGACTCTAAATGCACGCTAATTTGATCGGCTTTAAAAAGATTTAGAAAGATTGAATTATAATTTAAAAAACAGTGGCGATCTATAAACGAATTTATATTCATTTCTCTTTGATTGGGGAATTTTAACGCCAAATCCGCTGCGGTACTACTTGATTATCCTGTCGACCAATTTCGCCAAATTATATAAATCGCCAAACCACTCGTCAAGTTATACAAATTGATGTAATTTTTATTTTAAATAACGAAAGAACAAATAAATTCGTACAACATTAATAAAAACACAAATAAAAGGTCGAAATAAAAATAACTTGATGACGTATACACGTGTAACAACATTTCAAAATAAGCTAATATAAAAGGAATTAAGTAAAGAGAGTCTTTGGTCCCTGGTATTTTTTAACAAAGCGAAAAGAAAGTTCTTTTAAATGAGCATTTTAAATTAATTCTCAAAATATCAAATAAATGTCTAGCGCAATTTCTAAATTTATACTTTTTTGCAATATTAATTTGTGTTCATTTTATGTAATAACTATAATGTGACGTAAATATGACGTAATTTCTCCTAAGACTTCTAACGCATGTTAATGAATTTATTATTTTACAATATCCTTTCTCTTTTAAAATTCACTTGTATACTTTTTATGACGTAATTTTTAATAAGTTCCTGCTTTTTATACGTAATAATTTAATTCTAATTTGAAAGTTTTTTTCCTGTTTATATTAGTCACGTGTAAATAAATTTTTAATTTGAAGCAAACATTATTGCTTGCGCTTTTTATACAGTTGGCAACGGTTTAAATTAGTACAATTTTCTGAAATCTGTAAAAAATATCTCTAGAAATGCTGAAAATTTGAATTTAAAATAGAAATAAAACCTGAAAAAATGAGTCAAAATAAAAAAATTAATGCAATCTGCACTCCGGCAAATTCTAACGCATAAAATGATCTAAAAATGATTACACTGTCATGTATAGTTTTTGCTGCTATAAAACTTTTTTAGTGGAACGATTTTGTCCAACTTTAGCATTAAATAACTCTTAAAATAATTCTTCGATTTAAAAACTGTCTGCATCAGCGTATTTATCAAACATTTCTGTATAAAACCACCGATTTTCATATTTTTGTATGCATTATTTTTGTTAATATTAACGAAGAAAGGCCTCCGGTCACAAAAAAATCAAAACCGGCGGCGGCGGCGGCGGCGGTGACAGCGGTAGTTACTTTTTTTTAGAATAGAGAGATTCGCGGTACTTTAGTAAAACTATGTCGTGCTTTACATGTTAACTGCACTGTTGTACTGCGCATGCGTCTGCAATGCAACTTCATACAGTGCACTGTGTACCATTATGTCTCTATAAATTATACTACACTGTGCATTCCTATTATGCTTTTAATTTTTGAACTTCAGCGCACATTCACACTGTGCTTTTGTACTTCCGTATTAAAGATGTCTGCGTCTAATGCTCGTTTATAATTTACATGCATTGCTGTACTGCATAGAACATTGTACAGCCACAGCCACTTGCATATAATTTCAACAACCAATGAATGCATTATACTGTTATGCGTGCACATGTGGAATTGTTCCTGTGCAGAGTGCTGCAACAGTCTGCACTGCACTACAAATCAGTTTTTTGTACAGTTCTACACTGCGGGCATGCTTGGTGTCCCTGCATGAGTGTGATACGCTGCAGGAACTAAGGTTTTTGGTGCTATGTCGCCTTACATTCATGTTTAATCAGTCTGTGTCGTTATATTACACATTTTTATCGTAACTGTGGCTGATTTTTTTTATATGAAAAAAGCGCAAATATGATATTTTCAAATTTGGCATTGACAGTGAGCTGCAGCCAAGAAGGGACCCCTTGTCCTTTTTCATGCCCAATTAGAAGCACTTGTCAAACTCTTTTTCATACTTAAAAACATATTAACCTTTTTTGGTGCTCGTCAGAGCATTTTTTAATACTAGTCATTTAAATTTTTTGATAATTATATATTGAATATAAATAAACCTGAGTTGCTTTTAAATATTCCCAATACTTTTTTCTTATTTCGCGCAATAATGCACTATTTAACCAAGTAATGCACGCTGTTTTAAGAGGTTCAAGGTTTTAAAATCAAATTCACCTTATTTTTATTCATAATTTAATTTACTTGGGCTCCCTTAAATATAATTAATATAATTCCTTAAACTGATATTAGTTTTTGTTGCATTAAAATATCTCAATTTGTTGATTCTCTCTAAACAAGTAAACCCTATTGGTTTACAATGGAAGTGTATAGGAATTTGGCGATATATTTACAAGTTGATGACAAACTTGGCGGTATTTGGCGACAGAACAGGGTCCTGCCTATGGTAACCCCCTTATAGGTATGGAGATGCATTAAATGCTGTTCTATAACCAATGAGATGCGTTTCATTCGAGCGTTGCCATTAAACAATTAACAACTAATCGCAATGTCTGTGACACATATGATAGCGTAATATATATATATATATATATATAGATTATCGATGAAATCGAAGGTTTAGGCCACATCGTATTGTTTAGCTAGACCGGTTATACTAATATCGTTCTCATGCTTTGCTACAATTCCTTTTATTGAACAGTAATTCCCTTAAGCTTCTTACTACTGCTATCACTAAGCACTTTTTCATTCTTAGAAGCCATAATGAGAGCTAAAATTAGCGCAAACCTGACTAAAAGTAAAACAAAAAGTTAATTTTTTTACAGTAATAAAGGTACACAAAGCACTCTGATATGCACACCTTACTCCAAACTTGACTAATAACACGAGTTATGTAAGGGTTGCCAACTGTATTCAGCAGCCTTGATCGTGAACCGAGATATTGCACGCCAACCGAGTCAAATTTTGATCACCGAAGTTGGACATAAACCGAACTGGTCATAAACAGAGGCGGTCGTGAACCGAGGTTCCACTTATATTTTGACCTATAAGTTTGCAAATATGGCATTATTTATATATTCAATGGCGATTATCATTATGCATCTTGGCGATTTTGGCGATGAAACTCACCGATTCCAAAGTAATGTTCAGAAGTGTACTTGAAACGCCACAGATGTCATATACGCATCACGTTGACCCGATTTTTTTCTGACGCCAATGTCATATACGAAGCGGGGTACGTAACTGGCGCCAAAGTTTTGTTATTTTGCTTGATATGGTAACCCGGATGTTGGTGTTGATTTATTAATAAATTGTTTATTTACTTTTATTTTCTTTTTTAAAATTATATAAATTGTTTTGTTCTATTGTTATTAATTAAACTTTTTTTTAATTTATTGTTAAACCCTTTTTAAAAATACATATGTAACTGGTATTCGAAAACGAGGTTTTCGCCAAATTGGCGTCAGAAAAAATATCGCGCTAACGTGGTGCGTATATGACATCTGTACCATACTTGGTACAACTTGATTATCCTGTCGATCGAAAAATTACCGCCAAACTATAAGATTGAATGACAATAATGGATGATAGTAAATGTTACATTCACTTGACATTAAACACGATACACGTGTTTGTTACGTCATCAAGTGATTTTTAATTCAAGTTTTGGCACAGATGTCATATACGCCCTATACTGGCGCGATTTTTTTACGCCAATGTCATATACGCACCGGGTACTTAACTGGAGACAAAGTGTCGTTATTTTGCTTGATATGGTAACTCGGATATAGGTGATATATTAACGAGGTTTTCGCCAAATTGGCGTCAGAAAAAAATCGCGCCATTACGGAGCATATATGACATCTGTGCCCAAGTTTTTATTAGTATTTTTATTAATGTTTTACTAATTTATTTATTCTTCCGGTATTTAAAATAAAAATTATGTCAGTTTGTATCATTTGGCGAATAGTTTGGCGAAATTGGTCGACGAGATAATCAAGTAGTACCGTATATTTTTGCTGTATATTTTCGACAATATCTCAACAAAAGTACCTAAAGTTAAACGAAACCCTAATTATTTAAGGCACAGATGTCATATACACAACGGGTTTGGCGCGGTTTTTTCTGACGCCAATTTGACGAAAACCGAATAGCAGTTACATATTTTTTCGAATAGCAGTTACATATATATTTTTAAATTACTTTCTATTATTTAAAGAAGGAAATAACAATAAATAATGAAAAGTTTAATTAATAACTATAGAACAAAGCAATTTATATAATTTAAAAAAATAAAATAAAAGTAAATAAAAAAATAATTAATAAATAAACAACAATAGCTCAGTTACCGTATCAAGCAAAAAAAAAAGCCATTATCGCGCCAGTTATGTACTCTGGTGCGTATGTGACATCTCTTCCTTATTTAAAATAGATGGAATGCTATTTTTGAGGTACGTTTAGTATGCGAAGTATTTATATTACTGCATACCATTCGCTTGTGTAAGGATGTTATGATGATAATTAAAAAAACCTTACATTTAGCTCCTGAACAGAAGCTTGGGATTTACCCTGTTTTTCTTTTCCTATCAACTCGTTTGTACTCCATTGTGTCTATTACCCCAGTTCAAAATATTAATCAAGAAAGTTCATATATATCCTTCTATATATAAAAAAAAGTTTTGATTTGGAAATGGACCAATGAACATCTGCGTAGATATTCCGGGTAGATCGCATCCAATTTGAATGCTCAAGCATGGCCTTTCATCGTTAATATTAAAAAAACTGTTGCATACAAAAACATGAAAATCGGTGGTATTATAGAGAAATGTTTGATAAACACGCTGATGCAGACAGTTTTCAAATCGAAGAATTATTTTAAGAGATATTTAATGCTAAAATAGTTCCACTAAAAAAGTTTTATTGGAACAAAAACTATACATGAGAATTTAATCATTTTTAGATCATTTTATACGTTATAAGTTCCCGCTTTGCAGATTGTATTTATTTTTCTTATTTGACTCATTTTTTGAGGTTTTATTTCAATTTTAAATTAAAATTTTCAGCATTTCGAGGGATATTTTTTACAAATTTTAGAAAATGTTATTAATTTAAACTGTTGCCAGTTCTATAAACAGCGAAAACAATAATGTTTACTTCAAATTAAAAATTTATTTACACGTGGCTTTTACAAACAGAAAAAAAACCTTTAAAATTAGAATTAAATGATTACATGTTAAAAGCAGGAAAATTACGTCATAAGAACCATAGGCACAAATGTCATATACGTCATATACATATTGGCGCAATTTTTTCCGACGCCAATTTGGCGAAAACATCAACAGCATAAATAATAACATCCGGGTTACCATATCAAGCAAAATAACTATACTTTAGCACCAGTTAAGTACCCGTTGCGTATATGAAATTGGCGTCAGAAAAAAATTGCGCCAATGACATATGTGTCGAACCATATTTACACAAATCTTAAAATAAGAGAAACAAAATCTTAAAAAAAAAAAAATCATTATTTTGCGTTAAAACTTGTAATTTGAGGAAATTACGTCATATTTAAAATGGCAAAAAATATAGCAAAACAATTTAAATTGAAAAATATATTTGCGCGAGATATTTTGAGATAATCTTTTCAACTATTATCATGAATTCGAAGACAGCGCAAATAATATTTCCTTCTGACAACAAAAGTATTTTCACGTGAATATTAATAAGAGAAATAAAACTTTGGTGTAAATTACGTCAGATTTGAAACGATACATTTAAAATGAATTACTTAAAAGAACTATCTTATAGCGCTGTTAAAAAATACCGGGAAACAATGACACTGTTTACTTAATTCATTTTACATTAGCTTATTTTCAAAAGTTTAACTGATTTTTTAAATTAAATACGAAAACAGCCATTGTATCTCTTAACAGCAGCAGATTTGGCCTTAAAAATCCCAAAACCAAGGAAAACGAATGGAAACCCATTTAGAGAGAGATCGCTCGCTACTGTTTTTTTTTTTTCAAATTTTAATTGAATATTTTAAAAGCCGATCAAATTAGCGTGCTTTTTGGATTTTGGTGTGCCTGAACGGGGGTTGGCGAGCGTAGCTCGTAGGGGGCAGAGCCCCCTAGTATATATATATGAAAATTATGCATTATCTGCTTAGGTTGACGTCGATTTCAAAATTTAAAAAATCTATTAGTTGAATTTCAATTTTTATTGACTTATAACAACAAAAGTACACGTGTTATCCTTTTTTTTTTAATTATTGTATTGCTTTTTAGGGGGTGGCAATACGAAAGAAATTATTAAATTAGAAAATTAAAAAATTAAAAGGAGAGATTGCTATAATTTTATGGAGACATTATAAAAGACAAATTCGATTTTCTCAGCGACCGTCAAACATACAAAGATTAAAAAAAAATCTATTTTAAGTTTGAACAAGAGGATCAAAATAAAACAAAAACGAAGTTAATCCACCCACTGGAACGTTAGCTACACTTTGTTGAATTTTGTGTCTTCATTTTTTCGTTTAAGGTTGAATAAAAAACTACTGAAAGCTACAGTAATTTTTTTAATGCTATCAGTTTATTTGTCTCGTCGAGTTCTATCTTTCAAAAGAAAAATCATTGTCGTATGTCAACTGGTTCGCCAGAAATTTAAGAAAGTCGTTTGCATTTTATATTTCTTAATCATATTATAGCTTAACGCTATCGCGTTTGCTATGATAATGAAATTAAGAGTTGTTTTCTCCACGAGATACGGCCAAATGAAAATAATGATGTAACAATGAATATCTGTTTCTTAAGATATAAACAATGAAATCTATCAAGAAATAATAAACAAGTAATATAAAAATTTTGTTTTTAAAGTCAATTCCTACTTAGGTCATCAAAGAAAAATTTACTATAATCCCTTAAGCTAATATTAGTTTTTGTTGCATTAAAATATCTCAATTTGTTTATTTTCTATAAGCAAGTAGGTTTACAATGGAAGTCTATGGGAATTTGGCGAAATATTAG
Organism: Maratus speciosus; assembly: GCA_963932465.1. Taxonomy (NCBI): domain Eukaryota; kingdom Metazoa; phylum Arthropoda; class Arachnida; order Araneae; family Salticidae; genus Maratus; species Maratus speciosus. Next base: position 86,246,599 of record OZ010786.1, on the reverse strand, counting down.
AGATATCGCCAAGTTGGCGTCACTTTTGGCGACTCATTTTGGCCGCCAAATTTGGGGATATATCGTCAAGTTGACAACAAACTTGGCGGTATTTGGCGAGAGAACAGGGTCCCCCCTATGGTAACCCTTATTGAAAATAGTTTCATTGATCTTCAATAACCAGTAGCCGCCATTTTTTTCCATGCAAAACTAAAATTAATTAATTAAAATTTAATTAATTATTATTTGAAAAAACTATATTAACATCAATTGTCATCCAGTATAAGTTTTAAAAAATTTATTTCAACTTGATAGGATGAATAATGAGTATCTATCTATATTATAAAGGACAAACATATCTGTGCGTAACGCATACGTCATTCTGCGAATGGCAACACTTTGAAATTTGAAATGAAATTTCGGTTTTGCAAATTTCGCTATACAAAATTTTTAAACTTCTAAACAATTTCAATTTTTACACAGTCGTATAGTGCAAAAAATGTACTTTAAAATGCAATTTGTTTGAAAGCTCTATCGCAATTTATTGTTGAGCTATTAATTTTTTTATAGTTTTTAGTACCAATTTTGTTATTGTGGCAACTGAAGTACTCCATTTCTATTAAAAGTAAAGGGAAAATAGTCATGGTTTATTTATTTTTATTGATTATATCGTTATCGATGCCATTTTCACATTACAAATAAAAGTAACTTTTTTCTAATTTTTGAACAGAAAATGACGTCAGCCGATTAAAAAAACAAACAGACAAACAAACAACAACAACAAAAAAATAATCCCTGCCGGCCCGGCCTACAGGCAGAGGTAGATTTCGAAGTTAGGTATACTAATTTCACCAACAAAAACTAAATCATTATTAGATATAAATCCACTTTAACAGTTTTATCCGTCTGCTTTTGACGAGTTTTTATTTCCTTTTTATAAAATAGATGGTTTTATCAGAATCATGTTAAGGCGATATTTAAAAAAATATTTTTCCATACTCAACAACTCGAAATTTTCTGGCATAATTCCAGATACATTTTTAATTAAAAATATATATATATGATACACGCTGACGTGATTTTTGAAAAGATTTATAAGCGACCAGTGTTTTTATTTTTCTTTCAATTAATTAAAACTTGATTAATAAACAATTATTTTCTCAGTAGGGCAATATTTTTCGTTTCTAACACAATCGGTTCGGGAAATTCTGTTCAAAATGCCCACTTTGACATCATTTTTTGAAATATATTCTACCTCTATCAAAAAATCGATCATTACTGTACATTATATAGTTTCTGAATAAGATAATCTAGCAATTGGATGCGTTTGATAGCAAAAATTGATTTAAAAATGAGTAAGAAAATAGACAGTTTGGATTTGAATACACCCTTACTTAGATGATTTCTTTTTTCAACCACTATGTATTTTTAATTTGTTTTTTTCTGTAAGAATTGGTCCTATCCAAAACTTGTCTATCTTAGATGTTGTAGACAATATTATGAAGATATATGATAAATTTATGTTGATTTTATATCTTTTGAATTGACGGAGTTATGAAAAGTCATATTTTTTACTTCTTCAATCCCTCTTTTTGTTTTCGTTTTTAATTTTTTTTTGCGGTACGAATTGGTCCTATTTAAAACTTGTGAATATAAAAGTTGTAGATAATATTAATGAGATTTATAATAAAATTAATTGGAGTTGATATCTTGAGAATTGACGAAGTAAGGCATTTTTTTCTCCCAAAAACCCTATTTTTTGCGCTCCTTGAGCCTATTTTAAATTTTATCAAAAATCTGTGATGCATGAATTTTTGGCGCTATTTTTAGAAGTAATAAAAACTTTAAACTGGTTTGATATGTACTAAAATTAAGAAGTTAGGGGTTTTTTTCGGTTTTCACAAAACCCCTCCCTATTTCCATCCCCTTTGTCCGATTTTGCCCATTAACGAACTTGACCGAGATTTTATGTCCCTTGATTTTATGTATCAGTTTGGAAGAGATTTGTGCAGAATTGCGGAAGTTATCGTGTCCAGAAGAAAGTCATAACACAATTGCTTCGGGAAATTCCCTTCAAAATGCCCACTTTGACATAATTTTTTGAAATATATTCTGCCTCTATCAAAAAATCTATCATTGCGGTACATTATATAGTTTCTCAATAAACGAATCTACCAATTAAATGCGTTTGAGAGCAAAAATGAATTTAAAAATGAGTCAGAAAATAAGCAGTTTGGATTTGAGTGCATCCTTAATGCAATGATTTTTCCAACACAATCCGCTTCGGGCAATTCGGTTCAAAATGCCCACTTTAACAGCATTTTTAAAAATATATTCTGCCTCTATCAAAACATCGACCCTTACGGTACAATATATAGTTTCTGAGTAAGAAAACGTACCAATTGGAAGCCTTTGAGAGCAAAAATGAATTGTAAAATGAGTCAGAAAATACGCAGTTTGGATTTGAATACACCCTTACTTAGATGATTTTTTTCTTCAACCGCTATGTATTTTTAATTTGTTTTTGCTGTAAGAATTGGTCCTATCCAAAACTTGTCTATATAGATGTTGTAGACAATATTAAGAAGATATATGATAAATTCATGGGGATTTTATATCTTTTGAATTGACGGAGTTATGGATTTTTTACTTCTTCAACCCCCCTTTTTGTTTTCGTTTTTAATTTTTTTTGCGGTACGAATTGGTCCTATCAAAAACTTGTGAATATAAAAGTTGTAGATAATATTATGGAGATTTATAATAAAATTAATTGGAATTGATATCTTGAGAATTGACGAAGTTATGAATTTTTTTCTCCCCAAAACCCTATTTTTTGCGCCCCTTGAGCCCATTTTTAACTTTATCAAACATCTGTGATACATAAAATTTTGGACCTATTTTTAGAAGTAATAAAAACTTTAAACTGATTTGATATGTACAAAAATTAAGAAGTTATGGGGGGTTTTCTGTTTTCACAAAACCCCTCCCTATTTCCACCCCCTTGGTCCGATTTTGCCCATTAACGAACTTGACCGAGATTTTATGCCCTTTGATTTTATGTATCAGTTTGGAAGAGATTGGTGCAGAATTACGAAAGTTATCGTGTCCAGAAGAAAGTGATATATATATATATATATATATATATATATATATAGATAGATAGATAGATAGATAAAGTTTTTTACTGAGGGTAGTTTTGGGTTCTAGGAGTCATGATCGGTGTAGATCTGCAAAAATTTTTCAGAAATTCCAACATAGGAACAATCCCAATAGGTAGTATTTCATACGAAATCTACCTAAAACACGCATTCTTCTTCATAAATCAAAAGATTGAAGAAGATATTTGAATATTTTTACACTAACCGCCTCTGGCGACCAGTTTGGTCGCACTTAAATGTTTGCTAAGAATTGCCACATGTTACTTTTATTTATAATTTAATTTATTTACTTAATCTTTAGCCAAAACTGAAGATTCTGACCGAGAAATGAAAAATTCTTTAAGATCATGGCAGCATTTCTTAATTTTTTGATGTTATGATTTCATCTTTCTTGTCAAAAACCACTTAACTCATTTAGGCATTTTATTTAATGTCCGTCTGCATATCAATTGTAATACGTTCACTAATGCGGATATTTTAACATATTAAGTAATCTTCCGTAATTGGGTCCCCTGCCTATTCACGCATTTCGGCTAATACCACACCAAAGGGATCCAGCGTCAGGGTCAACAAAACTACTGTGAATTTATCATTTAAATTGCAAAAATTTACTGAGAAATGTTCGTATCCTGCATCTCAAAGAAAATATTTATTTATAATTCCCTGTTACAATTTTGATGCAGCTCTTTCATCATCAAATAAGCACTAAATTGTAACATCCACCTCAGAATCAACGGGAAATGTAAGTTATAGTGCAAACAAATAGTATATTTTCGAAATGTAGCAAATAAATTGTTTTAACGATTAAATAATAATAATAATAATAAATGATTCACGTTCAATTAATAGCGAGCTCAATTTTAAATCTAAAATTTATTTCGTTGGTTCATAGGCGAATGACGTCACGAGCAAAGCTGCATTCTGCTTCCTGATTTGGCAGCTATAAAAATCACAATCTGGTTAATTATTTAAAATTCCTCTCTCGAGAACTCGCTTTACGAATGATTGACTACCTTCATGGCTTAATATTTTTAATCGCCAAAATGCACGAATCCAGGGCAGAAACTAAGGGGCGACAAGTGAAAGATTATACATTTGGAATCGATTATTTTCTTCTGATGGATTGATGGCAGCTATCATTATATAAGCTTTCATTATTTAAACAGCCATTATAAATGGAGTGTTAGGTGAAGATGAAAGAGTAGCCGTAAAAAGTTTGAACTCTGATTTTCTGGTTGGAATGGGAAAAAAAAAATGGCCATAATTTTTTTTGCAAAAAACAATTATGGCCATTTTTTTTCCCATTCCGACCAGAAAATCAGAGTTCAAACTTTTTACGGCTGCTCTTTCATCTTCACCTAACACTCCATTTATAATGCTGTTGCATAATAATGAAAGCTATCAGTCCATCAGAAGAAAATAACTCGGTTAAAGCGGAAACTCGGTTAAGCGGGACTCAGATAATCGGAACTCTACTGTATAAGCAAACACTGTAAATAGCTGGTTGGTAATACATGCGAATTCTTTTATGTGAACGAACTATAATTGCAACAAACTTCACACTCAATTTACGTAGTTCAGTATTACATATTTTATGATTACATATTTTAAATTTTAAAATAAGTCGGCCATTAGAAAATTAGTAAAATTCTCTTTGTAAATATACTTTGAGGAAGAAAGGGGGCAGGGGTGCGCCAAAATTCTTGTTTGCCCCGGGCGCAAGAAAGGCTAGTTTCGGCCCTGCATCAATCGCTATTGTTTGTTTACTTTGGTGGAATGAGATATTGAGTTGTCAGCCTAATTTCAATTGATGTTGTCTCAGAATATATCCATATTTGAGTATAATTTTTCGCTTAAACATAAATTCTTTTTGGTACTACTTAGTTATCCCGTCGACCAATTTCGCTAAATTATATAAATCGCCAAACCACTCGCCGCCAAATTATACAAAATTGGCATAATTTTTATTTTTAAATAACGAAAGAACAAATAAATTAGTATAACATTAATAAAAATACAACTAAAACTTCGAAATGAAAATCAGTTGATGACGTAAATACTTGCTTAAAGTCAAGTGAATGTGACATTTACGATCAACCATTATTGGCATTTAATCTTATAGTTTGGCGATAGATTTTTGGTCGACGGGATAACCAAGTATAGTACCAAATAGTAGTAATTTAAACGATCTTCCGAAAAATTTAATTTTTGTGCAGTTTTATTGGAAAAAATAATTTTGATTAAAAATGGCTGCTTATCATATGGAAAGCGAAACTGTCAGCCCGTATTTGGAGATAACAGTGGCACAGGTGTCATATACAGATATTGGCGTGATTTTATTCTGACGCCGATGTCATATACTCAACGGGTTCTTAACTGGCGCCAAAGTATCGTTATTTTGTTTGATATGGTAACCCGGATGTTGTTTATGTCGTTGATGTTTTCACCAAATTGGCGTCGGGAAACAATCGCGATATGACATCTGTGCCATAACAGTCACATGAGTTAAACTTTTATTATTACAGATGAAAGAAATGTAGTTTAAATTAGTTTGATATATGTGTTTTAAATGAAAGTTATGTATTTTAAATGAAATGAGTGATAAGTTTATATTTTAAATGAAATGATGGCGATGGAACAATATTTGGCGATTTATCACCTGCGTCATTTTACCATAAAAGTACCGAAATGGCCGTTTGGCGTATAAGAAGTGAAGCGGTCATCCCGGAACTATTGATGACAGTTAAATGCTTTGCGCTTTTATTATATAGATGATATGATATGGTAACCCGGATGTTGTTGTTTATGTCGTTGATGTTTTCACCAAATTGGCGTCGGAAAAAAATCGCGATATGACATCTGTGCCATAACAGTCACATGAGTTAAACTTTTGTTATTACAGATGAAAGAAATGTAGTTTAAATTAGTTTGATATATGTGTTTTAAATGAAAGTTGTGTATTTTAAATGAAATGAGTGATAAGTTTATATTTTAAATGAAATGATGGCGATGGAACAATATTTGGCGATTAATCACCTGCGTCATTTTACCATAAAAGTACCGAAATGGCCGTTTGGCGTATAAGAAGTGAAGCGGTCATCCCGGAACTATTGATGACAGCCAAATGCTTTGCGCTTTTATTATATAGATAAATAATATTTGACCAATTCTAAATGGCCAATACTATGGTAACTAAAGGCAAATTTTTGAATGGTAAATTTTCGCGGGTACTGAGATAAGAACTTAAAGTTTGTGCGAATGTTCACATGAAAAATTGTATCGGACAAACGTGACTTTAAGTTTGGAAATACATTCATAATAATGTATTGCGCTTTAAAATACTTTTAAATTGAGAATTTGATTGGTGTCGATGTAAATTTTGAGAATGTGAAAATAACGTACAGTTTAGATTTTATGGGGGAAATTTTTATGATGTGACAAAGCGAAATCCTTTTTAGTGATATTTCATCCCGTAAAAACAAACATAAGAGCCCCAATCGATAACTTTAAACATAATTACTCATCTTGATTACGTATTCTAATACAGTTTAATTTTTCAAACATTTAAGCAGTTGAAATTTGTGGAAATAATATTTTTGTAATTTTAGGTTTAAAACATTATTTGTTTTAAGAGTTAGACAATCAATGCAACATGATTTTTTATTCCATTCTAAACATTTTAATTCGTCGAATTTCGATGGGTTCCAACTCGTTTTATTAACGATTGAAAATTTGAACAAGATATATAAATATATAAATAAATATATATATAAATATATATATAAATAAATATAGGGAGAGTGTGAACTAATAGTAGAAATTGAAAAAAAAATTCATTGTACAATAATCTATCATTTGCATAAAACATTCCGTGTTGGTAGGCTGATTCGTAGAAGCTTATGATTTTGTAAATTAGATTAGTCGCGGTTAAAACAAAAAACTTATGCAATAGCAGATAATCTTTAACATTCATCTATGCTAATATTATACAGTAAAAATTGTTTGTTTGTGTGTTTGTTCGAGGTAATCTCTGGAGCTACCGAACCGATTTCAAAATTATTGGTATCAAAATGACTGTGTTAGTCTCAGAACATGGGCTATATCTTATGTCCATGCCACTAACCCAAACGGGGTGCAGGAGCAAAAAACGTTCTAAAAATGCGATTTTTGTGTTATTGAAAGGCCTAGAAACATGAAATTTGGAATGGTAGTTACTTATAAGATACATTTGAAATTTAAAGGGGGTGAAAATGCGCAAAAACAGTTCAAAAAACATTCTAAATGGTGATTTCTACGCAATCGCAGGAAGTAAAGAACCGATTAAAAAAATAATGGTGTTAAAATGATGGTGAAAACCCTTGCTCCAACATAGGCTATATTTTATGTTGGTGCCACTACTCCAAAGGTGTGCAGAAGCAAAAAACGTTCTAAAAATGTGATTTTTGTGTTTCTGAAAGTCCTAGAAACATGAAATTTGGAATGGTAGTTACTTATAAGATGTAAATGATCTCTAAGAATATTTCTTAAAACATTCGAAATTTAGGGGTGAAAATGCGCATAAAACGTTCTAAATGGCTATTTCTACGCATTCTCAGGAAGTAACGAAACGATTTAAAAAATGGTGTCAAAATGATGGTGACAACCCTTTCTCCAACATCGGCTATGTTTTTTGTCGGTGCCACTACCCCAAAGGGGGTGCAGATTACGCCCCCAAAGGGGGTGAAAATGCGCACAAAGCGTTCTAAATGGCGATTTTTGTGCTACTGAAAGACTTAGAAACATGAAATTTGGAATGGTAATTATAAGACACAAATGATCTTTAAGAACATTTCTTAAAAAAATCTAAGTTTACGAAGGGTGATAATGCGCGAAAAGTGTTCTAAAAACGTTCTAAATGTTGATTTCCACGCAAACTCAGAAAGTAGCAAATCGATTTCAAAAGTAGTGATTGGAAATTAATCATAACAGCCTTTGCTTGAACATAGGCTCCACTGCATGCTGGTGTCACTACCACCTGGAATTTGCAGGAGCCAAAAACGTTCTATATTGCGATTTCTGTGATACTGAAGAAGCTAGAAACTTTAAATATGACATGGTTCTGCCCTCTAAGAGCTGTCGAAAATAAATTCGAAATTTAAAAGAGATGAAGGGAAGGAAGGGGTGAAAAGCGTACTAAAAAAAGTCCTAAATTACGATTTCTATGCAATCCCAGGAAATAGTAAACCGATTATAAAAGTAATGATTGCGAATCAATGGCAGGGCCGAAACTAGGGGGGGCAGAGGGGGCACGTGCCCCGAGCGCCGCTTTAACAGAAGATGAATGGGGCGCCAAAATGAAGATTTTGTTTTACGTTTGATACAAGAATGTATATATATACGAAATTTGTATAAAAATGTCTCGGAGCCGGAAAATTTAAAAGGAAAACTGTACCAAATGTATTAAACTTTACAAATACTAGATAAAAAGATTCATCTACAGTACAAAACTGCAAATGAATAATAAAAAAAAAAAGAACTGTTCTCTTAGGCTTTTTTCATTCTCCCATTCCAAAAGTATCATGTCCATGCTTTCTTGCCATGGGCGATGACTGCCCACGACAATAAAACAAACTGGAGGGGGAATGCACAAAGTAAAATTCTTAGTAAAACCTTTTTTTTTTTTTTTAGATATCTACCTCATTTAGACTATACAAAAAAAAAAAAGTTTCAAATGATTAAAACGCAATTTAGGTCCTTTTGATTCCGTTTTCAAGGTTTTAATGAATCAATGTTTGACAAAGCTGATTACGTATTTCAGTTTTATATATTTTAAATTTAAAAAATAAGTTGTCAATTAGATACTTAGTAAAATTCTTTTTGTAAATTTACTTTGTAGTGGAAATAAGTTGTTTAAAAATAAGTTGTCTATTAGATACTTAGTAAAATTCTTTTTGTAAATTTACTTTGTGGTGGAGAGGGGGGGGGGGGGGGGCAAATAAATGTTTGCCCCGGGCGCCAAAAACACTAGTTTCGGCTCTGATCAATGGTGACAGTATCTGATTCCACAGAGGTTATATTTTATGCCAGTGCCACTACCACATCGGCCTGGCATGAGGAACAACAAATGTTCTAGAAAAAGCCTTTTAAAATTTTCTGAATTACAATTTCTATGGAATATTAGGAAATACGAAGCCGATTTCAAAATTAATGTTGCCAAATTAATGGTGACAGTTTGTGTTTCAACATAGGCATTTTATGTTAGTGCCACTGCCACCAGAAAGGTGGTAGACCGATAGACAAGAAGCTTGGAATTTGAGATGATAGTTATTTTTTAGATGTAAATGCGTACTAAGAACAGTTTATTCAAAACTTCAAATGAATTATTAATTTAAGTCTCATTTCTGCCTATTGCAGTGTAATAATGAGGTTTATTTAAACTCTGTTTTAAATAGTAATTTTTGAATTATTCCTAAAAGTATAATTTTTTAAATAAAAGTCAGACATATGAATATCACTTGGCATATTTCCGCTGTTACGCGAGCAATGCCGCGGGGTTTGCTAGTATTAAATAAAATGAAATTGTGAGTTGTCTCTACGAGATACGGCCAAATGAAAATAATGATGTAACAATGGATATCTGTTTCTTAAAAATATAAATAATGAAATCTATCAAGAAACAATATAAAAAAAATTCCCTGTACAGTAATCTATCATTTGCATAAAATATTTTGCGTTGGTATGCTGGAAGTTTGCGAGGGTCGGACACGAAAATCACATTTGAAATCAACGCACAACCCGGCCCGAACCCGACAACAAAATGTACACGAACCGCAACCCGACCAGAATCCGCAATGAAAGGAAAGTAAAACATGTTTTAAAACAATCATGTAAAATGTAATCTACAATTGTACCTTTAATGTCTAATATAATTTTTATGTTTTACAAAGAATGAACAAATCTACATTTTTTAATATTTAAATATAGTACAATTTCTGAATAGCGGATATCTCGGTATCGTTAAAGAGAATCAAACCTCGGATAAGGTTGCCCCGAATTTTCTTTTTTTGGCTCGAAAAGAATCTAACTCTCTTTCTGCGGAAAGGCGGGTAACCCGACCCGATGTAGCACTCTACTGGAAGTCATAGAAGCTGGTGTTTTAGATTTCATAAGAAATACTACCTATTGCAGTCGTTACCACGGTGCGACTTTTGAAAAATTCCTTCTTAACTTTTCATTATATGACGCCAGGAACCCAAAACCACCTCCAACTAAAAATTTTATATATATTACAAAAAAATTATTCCAGATCTTTATTAAAGTATTTTCCCGCATATTCACCATTTCCCTGTCTCTTAATAACATCTTATTTATTATTTGTATTTTTTCGCATATTCACTATTTCCCTGTCTCTTAATAACATCTTATTTATTAATTATTTAAACTCCTTTTATTTTAAAACGCGTATTATGTTATTCTTATTCCAATTTTCAGTCTAAAAAGCATTTTCCCTTCATAAAAATCTTTCTTAAAGCTATTACGTTTCCCAATGTTAAAACCGAGACGCCAAAACATTTCGAATGTTTTTGTTTTACCATTTCCTTTTTATTTCTTATTTTATTCTAAACTTCTCTCTTCGCGCGCGTTTCAGCAGAGCGACATATTGCTACGAAATTGATGCGCTTCTCGATAATAAATCCGCATGCTTTGATTGGACTTTTAGCTAGCGCCGAGCTCTGATTTATCTGAATCCACGCCGGTAACTTTGCGCGCAAAGTCTCCTTAAATTGGCTTGCATGAGGTTCAGAGTTCGCTTTTTGTCGTATTTTTTATTGTTAAAATAAGTTACGGCTGTTTGGAATAAAATCAGCATACTGAATTGAACGGATCCTCTCCAATATAGATTTTATTAGCGCCGTTGTAATGTCTTCAAAAAAATGAGTGTATTGTAGAAGGTAGTTTCGTGACATGAAACATAAAGAATAAACATTCTTCTAAAATGAGTGCTCTCTTTTTTGGGGGAATTCTTTCTGTGATTTTATTCAAATTCATTATTCCGTCTTCAGACGGACTAAAAACATTGAGATGGCTAATATCTCGGCGGGGATTGCAAATGGGCAAAATCGGTGCAAGCGGGTGGAAATGGGGGGGGGGGGGGGGTAAAAATTTTGAATACCACCTTAACATGATTTTGATAAAATAAGCTCTTACAGAAAAATGACAGGAAAATTTAAACATTTTTCGGTTTAGCAGCTGCCAACAATTTAAAAAAACACAATAAAATTCTTACCACGACAATTACTTCTCTATTGCAAAAAAATGACCACGTTAAATTTTAATATGTAACTTTGCTCAAATTTCCAGGAATTATTTTCAGGATATTTAACCATACATTGGGGATATTGTACGATGGGACGTCGTTACATACTTGATTGTTTTTACACAGGATTTATATGGATTCTCTGATAGTGGATGCGTAATAATTGAATGCTGCGTATATGCGATATTCTGATTAACTACAACGATTCTCTTAAACGACGGAAAGTTGTTTACACAGAGAGTTGTTGACAAAATTTTATATCTGCTATATTAACAGCTCTCTCTCGTTTAATGAGATGACTAATATCTCGCGGGGATTGCAAATGGGAAAAATCGGCCCAACGGGGTCAAAATGGGAAGGGTTAAAATTTTTAAATGCCGCCTTAACATGATTTTGATAAAACCAGTTCTTACAGAAAAATTAAATTAAAAACTCGTCAAAAACGGACAGATAAAGTTGTTAAACTGTGTTTATCTCTAAACTTAAGAGTCTAAATCTGCAAATTAATTCTGTAAATTAAATCTAATTAGTTTTTGTGGGTGAAATTAGTACTTAAATTTGAAATCTGACTCCACCTGTAGGCCTAGCCGGCAGGGATTCTTTTTTTTTAATTACATTAGTTTAAATAACGCGGTTGAAACAAAAATATATGCATATATTACTTGGGATGATTTACTATAAGCATGAATCTGATTTTAAGTCATAAACCGAGTTTGTAGAAAAAAAATTTACATGTTAGCGTGGTTTGATAAAAAGGGAAAATATATGTTTTTAAATAAAGTAAATCTTCACCCTACTTTCTCATTCCTAAATTATGCGGTTAAATGAATTGTGTTTTCTTAGTAAAACAAAAACTATGCTATTTATACGCGATTACCTGCTTCCTAAAACTAAGATGAATTATCGAAAACCTGGAAATGTATTCTGAAATTGGCCAATTTATCCGAAATAAAGCACATACAGACTTAAAATAAAGTTGAAAGCTTTTTCGATAATAATGAATGCCAGGGAAAGCGGGAGGGATTGCGACTGGAACGAGAATAAGAGATAGTTATCAAAATTTGTAGCATTGTATTTATACTCAAGGTATGACAAAATATGATAAAAGGTGTATTGTTCTAATTGATGGATGATGGGAGAAGACAAAAAAGTTAAACACAATTTTGCTTTGGGATTTAGATTTATACATAATTATATGTTTATGAAATTTGATACAAAAAACGAATGGGGAGTTTACCGCATTAGACAGATTTCTAGAAAAATTCTAGTAAGGTGCTAAATTCTGACATCTACAGAAAAGATTTGTGATGAGGTTTCTAGGTACAAATACCAAGACAGTAAAATGTACTATATATATTTCGAATTATTTAAAATAAAATAGTCAAGAATTTCAATTTCAGTACAAATAGATTCTCTATCGAATGCGGCTCTACGATAAAGTTTTGACGATCAATAGAAGACTGGTTTGGGAGTAATATATATACAGTAAAACCTCCATAACGGACACTCCCAAATAGCGGACACCTCTCTTTAACGGACAGTTTTCCAATCCCTACTCCCAAAACCTAAATTTTTGTATGTTTAACCTCTGAATAACGGACATTCCGAATAGCGGACAGTAATTTTGCCGATAAAGGATGAAAAATTATTTTTTAACGAGAAAAAAATGGAAAAAAAGTAAAAAGCCTCTAAATTTATGAATTATTGGTATTTATGAATTTATTAATGTCACAAATTTTGTGACCACAGATAAATGTAGGGGGTGGGTTGGGAGAAATCCCTCCTCCCACGTCACGTCCGAGAAAGAAAACGTCCCTTCTTGAAAGATTTAGGATTTTCTGCTGATTAATGCAGGGGTCTGTTTAGGAAGAAATTGGGTCCTTTAAAGGACCCTTCACAAAATTTTTCATTTTCAAACAGGACTCTTCACAAAATTTTTCCTCTCTAAACAGGACCTTTCACAAAACTTTTCACATTAAAAAAGGACCCTTCACAAAATTCTTTGTCTTAAAACTAGGCCTTTTTACAAAATTTTTCAAGCTCTAAATTAAACCTTTCACAAATTTCATCATTTAAAAGTAAAATCTGACCTGTTACTTTTACATATATAAAGAATATATATGTATTTTACATACATATGTCTTCTTAAAAATATATAAAAAAGAACCTGAGTATAACGTTCATTTCAAATTCACAAAATTAAGACTAAATTTTTCACAAATGTAAAAAAGTTCTTCACAATTTCACAAAAACAGGACCCTGATAGAAAAGTCTGGGCAGACCCCTGATTAATGTCTAGAAGTGCAAATTTCTTGATCCGCAGAATTCCTACATAGTACATCATTTTCTCTTTCATTTTAAATGCGCGTAAGATAACTTCGTTTACAATTGTCATGAAACTTCAGAACAGACAATACGTTGACTAGTATTTTTTTTTCATTATACCCAAGCTCAAAGAAATTTTCGGATAATCTTATACGATGTCAAGAAACAAAGAAAAAACACGGATACTTGCTGAATGTTTAGGCAAAACGCAGGTGGAAGAGATTTTTCGAAATAAAGAAGAAATAAGAAGTGTATAGATTACTAACCCTAACGAGAACACCAAAAATGTGAAATTGAGGAAGACTAATTCCATTGAAATTGATTATAATTCTGAATTTGTTTACTTCAGTTCGTTCAAAATACATTCCTCTCAGTGGGCCTTTGATTCAGGAAAAGGCTTTTTAGAAGTCACTAAAGAATTCGGATTACACGATTTCAAGGCTTCCAGTGGGTGGCTGGAAAAGTTCCGATCTCGGCACAACATCTCTTTCAAAACAATATGTGGAGAAGCAAAATCTGTAGATCTTAAAGAAGTGGAGGATTGGCAGGAACGACTGCAATCAATTTGGGAAGGTTATGAGGAGAGAAACATTTATAATGCCGATGAAACCGGACTCTTTTTCAGAATTTATCCGAATAAGACTTTGTGTTTTAAAAAGGATAACTGTATCGGCGGAAAAATGTCAAAAGAGCGACTCAATATTTTATTATGTTGGAAGGTGTTAGGAGAATTTGAAATATCTCTTATTATTAGAAAATCTCTGAAACCCAGGTGTTTCCCAAAGAACATTCAATTTAATAAATTTGGTATTGTGTGGAGAGCGAATAAGAAAGCGTGGATGACCAGTCCTTTAATGATCGAATGGTTAACTTCCTTTGATAGCATTATGAAAACATAAGAAAGAAAAGTTCTCTTGTTTTTGGACAATGCAAAACATTTGAAATTGGGAAATGTTAAAATTGTGTTTTTTCCCAGAAACAACTTCAGTATGTCACTTGATCAATTCGTAATATACAATTTTAAAGCCTGGTACAGAAAGCTTTTATCACGCCACATTCTTTCAAAGTTAGATTCTATTAATACACTTGAGAACTGCCTAAAATTAGTTAATGCTCTCGATGCTATAATTTGGATTTCCCCAGCTGTAAAAAACATAAAACCGGAAAGCGTACGACAATGTTTCAGAAAAGCAGACTTTATATTAAAAAAAATTAAACACACATTTCCGACTCAAAGGAAAAAATAAGCTAAATAAATGAATTAATAAAATGTATCACGAGTGAAGAAACTGCCGAAAATTTCATTAATATTGATGATGAGTTACCTACTGAAGAAGAATCAGTCGATGTAAGCGATTATATTCCTTCAGAATTTTCGACAAAAGCTGACTCTATTATTGATGATCAAACAGATACTGAAACTGTAGATGCTTTCCTGTAATATCGAGAATTTCCAAAAAGCGGCAAAATACAGTGAGCAGTTACACAAAAAGATGATTCAGATGAATTAAAAAAGTACTGACAGAGTTAAAACTTCACTTCGAAAAACAAATTACAAGTAATGGCAAGAAAAAGCAAACTTTTGTAACAGATTTTTTCGTAAGAATGTAATTAACAGTGGATAAAAGAATGCACAATTTTATTTTAGTTCTATTGTTTAAAAAAAACAATTTTAATTTCTGATTAATCATATAATAGAGGTTTTTGGACATATAAAATTCAATGAAGCATTAAGCTTTTCTTACTAATTTTTGAATACCCACAGAGCTGGCTTAGATCCCATTTGCCAAAACCCAACAAAGCTAGCTTACAGAAGCACCGCCAGGAGTCGATATCACAACTCCGCAATCAAGTACTCTATTGATGCTGACGCATGCGCGTAACAAGTGACTGTCGGCGGCAGACGTGCTGCGAAAGAGACAAACTGAAGTAAGGAGAAAAACTTTAGAATTCAAGTGTTGGTGCTAGGAGGAGGTAGACGGAACAATGTAGTAAAAAAGACGTAGATGTTCGAATCAAATTAAGGTGCATTAAATGTTTGTGCGAGTGCTGTCGTCATGTATCTGTCCTGTAAATATAGTTTTCTCAATATAACTATTTTTTTTAAGAGGGAGTCGTAATGGTTTTCTGGTGTCAAGTCTGCATTTTATTGTGATCAAATGGATAATTCCGTATATATATGTATGTATATATTATTAAATTATACCTCACGCTTGAAAAACATAGAAGATTGATTCGGTAATAACAACGCTTAAAAAAAAACATGTCGAGTTGTCTATAGATCTATTTTAGCTGTAAAGGTAACAAAAATATAAAAAACGATGCATGCATAATTTTACATTTCTCTGTCATATTTTAAATCACTGTAAAAATACACAAAGGTAAATAGAGATAAACAGTTATTTAGTCGTCGATGTCTGGCAACGTGTAACAGATATAGAGGGAAGTAGAAAAAAAAGAGTGTATTGTTATATTTCATAGAGTGGTAAAAACTAATATGAATTATTGAAAACCTGGAAATGTACTATTATGAAATTGGCAAATTTATCCGAAATAAAGCACGCAAAGACTTGAGATGAAGTTGAAAGATTTTTCGATAATAATGAATGCCAGGGAAAGCGGGAGGTATTGTGACTGGAACAAGAATAAAAGATTGTTATCAAAATTTGTAGAATTGTATTTATACTCAAGGTATGACAAAGGTATGGCGCGTATTTATTGTACATGTGCGCATAAGTGTACCTGTTACATAAATTAAAACACCCACTTCCACTCCATCCAGGCAACAAAATGGATGTTTATACGGATCATCGCTAAGGAAATCCACCATTTCAAAGAAAGGATTACTTTTTCTCCCCATGCGAGGTCGAGGAGAATGATGAATGGCTTTCTTATTGTGTGATTTGACCCGGGCCACAGGGGCTCGAATCATTTGTCACAAAAGTTTCAGCTAAAGAGTTTTCTTTTGTATTTTTAAAAGGATTTCATAACGTTTGATTTTCTAGTTCTAGTCCTCCGCTTTTAGTCTTCATAATATTCTTCTTTTCTATTAGATTATTTCACTAATAGTAGTTTCTATATAATTTCTTAATTGTATTGATTTTTAAGAAATAGTTTTAGTTTTTAAATTTTTATATTAATTCGGGATGAAAATAATTATTTCTAACAAAGGAAAGGGGAAATTTTTATTGGCAGTCTACGCTTACTTAGTGCATAAAACTGGAAAGCAATGTATTCGTTGGAGATACACGAAACATAAATTAGACTACATTTTAATTTTTCTATCTGGTCGGTGGCATTGTAACCGAAAAAAAAAAATGAATAAAAATAAATCCTTTAATATTCACCTCTTTTAATGATAGAAAATTTACAATTATATAAACCAAAGATTTTTTTTAAGTGGTGTTTTTTTTTTTATTTAAAAAAAAAAAAAAAAAAAAAAAAAAAAAAAAAAAAAAAAGGTGATACGGTGTCGTCTGGCATAAAGCACGTTTCCAGATCAAAGTTAAATAAATCTACTATCAATTTATGATTGCAATATCATACATACCAGGACTTAAATTTTTAAAGTAAAATGTTGATAACATTGCAACACGAAATTCTTGAAATAAATTTCTTTTCTACCTACTATTTACTACAAGCATTGTTTGAACTTGTGATCTTGTATTTCTTGATGTTGATAAAATTCTGTAATTTTGATATGAATTTCTATAATATGGAAGGCTTCTATTTAGGCAATAGTATTTGTAGAAATGTTGTAGATTGCAAAAGTATCTCATAAAAAGAGGTGACCACTATTGGGGAGAAAGTAGAAATACATCTGCTTCTATATTTTTCTGGAACTTTGAACAAGAATGCTGCTGTGTGGAAGGGGGGGGGGGCAGAAATACAAAAACTAGAAAACAGGAATTCTGCTTTTTCAGAATTTAGTGTCGCCACCGATTAAAAAAAAAAGTATGTGTATACAGATGGGTGACAAAATAATACGGACACCTATGAAATAAGAGAAAAGCTTTATTAATAGGGGTTTGTATGCGACATGGGATGGATTCATAGAGGTCATGAACAACATTTAAATGAATATTTAGTCATTCTTCCCTGAGAGCAGTCTCTAATTTCAAAAGGGAAGATGGTGGAGCAAATCGAGCACGGTGTTTGGACTCCAAATATCCCCACAAATGTTAACTAACGTTCAAGTCAGGAGACTGAGCGGGCCAAGCAAGATGTGCTACTTCCTCCTCATGCTGTTCAAATCAGTTTCGGACAATTTCAGCAGTGTGGATAAAAGCATTCTCCTGGAAATAAAGTCTGGACAAAAGGATGCACCTGATCCCACAGAATATCGACATAGTGAGCAGCTGTGACCTTTCCATGCAGAGTAACAAGCGGCCCAAGGCCATGCCAAGATATCGCATCCCATACCATAAGGCAACCACCTCCATGCTTCACAGTCGGCAAGAGGCAATCAGGAAAAAGTGCTTCTGCGGGCTTTCTCCACACATAAATGCATCCAGTTCTGAAATATAGTAAAGATTGATTCATCAGACTAAATGACTTGTTGCCACTGTTGAGGAGTTCAGTTTTTGTGTGTTTTACACCATTGTGTCGCTGAAAAGCATGACGTGATGTCGCCAATGGCTTGCAAATTGCAACTCTTCCATAAATGTTCGAAGCATGAAGTTCCCTTTGGACAGTTCCTGCTAAAATGGGATACTGGAGATGACTGTTTATCTCTGATGTTATCTGGGATAAAGATTGCCTGTGCTTTCATACCGCTGTGCGGGTCAACTCTCTTTTATCCCTCTCAGAAAGCTTTCTTTTCCGTCCACTGTTGTACTTTGTAGATGACACTTTACAGCATTCCGTGTATGCTGTCATAACGGCTGACACAGTACTCCTTGCTAGGGCTGGGCGATGTCTAAAATTAAATATCGTGATAAATCGGCAGCTTTATATCACGATATTCCGATATATCGATATTATGACATATGAACAAAAAAAATATATGTACATTTATAATATATGTATAACTTCAATATACATTATATATTTTATTAAGGATTAAAATTAAAATATATATATATATATATATATCATTCTCAAATAGATTAATAAAAAACTATGTATAAATAAGCAAATCTAAATAAATAAATGCTAAAAGAAACTAGTAGGATGTGTCAATGGCAACAATTTCTTCTATTTCTACGTGTTATTACTTCAAAATTCGCTATCACAGCGGCAAAATTAAATAACAATCTATGCCCATCATGAATATTCTAAAGATATAGGTGCACTAAATTGTATGCATTTAAAAGGAAATATAAGCATCGCATCTTTCAAACAAATCATTGAATTTCAGCACCAACCTTATTAGATGTCTGTAACCAAAATTCCTAATCTAAAAATCATAAAAGCAATACCTGTTGGACAGTATACACCCAAAACTAAGAAGGATCTACTTATGTGAAACCGTAACAGAATAAGGTGTTTGATTAAAATTCGTGCATTAGTTTTTGAGATACAGATATCGCTAAAATTGTAGAAAATGCAGCATAGCAGCGCCACCTATTGGACGATTAACACTAACACTTAATTAGCAACAAGTTATGTCAACGTCTGTCTGAATTTGAAATGTTATGAAAATACGTGCGATAATTCTTGAGAAAAAGCTATAGCGGAAATTTTGAAAAATACAGCATAACACCGCCACTTATGGGCTCTAAACACTAATCAGTAAAATTTATGTCTACGTCGAAGTCTAACTGAATCTGAAGTTTGATAAATATCAGCGGATTAGTTCTTCAGACAGAGCTATTGCGAAAATCGTGAAAACTCAGCATAGTAGCTCCGCCTGTTGGGCCATTTACACCAAGAACTAATCAGCACCAATTTACAAGGTATAACTGAATTTGAAATTTGACAAAAATCCGTGCATTAGTTTTTGAGATAAAGTTATTGAGGATATCGTAAAAAATGCACCTACCAGTCAAGTAATTTACACTAATTTATAACGAGATATAAAATAACCTAAAATTTTGTTAAATCCCGTGCATTAGTTCTTGAGATAGAGCGCCTACAAAATTTGTGTTACAAAGAAACATACAAAGTTTTTTAAAAATAGTCAAACCGTGTTCAAGACTTTCTAAACATATAAATCGGTCGAAACCCGGATGACAAAATTTTCATGAATCCAATACTTTCTTCTTGTAAAGATAGTAGAAAGTAAAAGAACTAAAAAAAAAAAATCGTTAACAGAGACAGAAAAATAATAGTTTGGTTAAAGTCAATTTTTGAATTGTTTATATTTTATAATTGTTAAATAATATTTATATTGCTGTCGTGCTTTTATGCTTAAAATTGTCTTACTATGCGTCGGCGTCCCCGACAAAAACTCTTAGTTTATTTTATTTCATTTTTATATTCTCCATTTTTTTTTAAGAAAAAATAAAACTCTGTGTGATCTGCGAATCATAATCAAATGTGTTTCAAAATTTACCTTCCCCTTAATTTCGTTCTTCCATCGTTCATGTATGCTGTGTACATGAACTGCAATAATTAACCCTTTGAACTCCGGCGTCTCTTACACAAATTTTATTCGGTCGGCACCACTTTTATACAAGAAGTTTCCTTCAAGTACACAATGCAAAAATGCTAAGATTAAGTAAGGAAATTTTATCATCCTTTATTACAGGTGCCAAAAACAAATTTTGAAAGGAAAGATGGTGTCGCCACAGCGGCGACAACGGAGTTCAAAGGGTTAAATAACTTTATGCAATAGCGGATAAGGATTTTAATGAGTTACTGTCCCTTTCAACTAATTTCTTGCTATTACATTTAAAAAATCCGTGAATGTGCTAGAATTTTTTGCGTGAAATAATATTTTTTTGAGAACAGCCCTAAGAATTTAAACTTAAAAATTCTGAATTAAAAAATATTTTTTTTCTTAACCTTTAAGACTATTTCTTATGGTTGTTCTATCGGGGAACTTGGATGAGGATCTCCTGCGTTTCGACCAATGTCCGCTAAATGAAGAAAGAAAAAACTAACCTCCCCTTCCCCCACACACACCGAACAATTTACGTCTCTCCTCTTTTGATTATCAGTACACAAACTTTAACTGCTTAATTTTTCTGCCCTGTTTGTTATTTTGAATTCTAGTGACATTAAATAAATATTGACACCTAAATATTCTCCCCCACTCCCCACAAACAAACAATGACGGAGGCAGTAAATACCAAATACTCACATATGTCAATTTTTAAAAGAAACTACCAGGGGAAAATAAAAAAAACGAACTTCAGAGAAGTAAAAATATCTGCATAAAAAAAGAACCTGGAATAAACATTAATATACAGGGTGATTCAGCTCGTCGGTGACAAACTTTAAGGATCGATAGAGCACACCTAGACGAACATTTTTGAATAGGGAATGTAGGGTCCCTGACGCCATGGTAAGGCGCTAGGCGCTTTCGAAAATTTGGGTGCCGAAATTCGAAACGTCATAAAAACTAGGGAAATGGTTAGATTTTCTTGCTTGTTGCGTCGAAATGATTCTGTTTGTTTAGACTTTCTTCAGTACCAATTTGATAAGCGTATCTCTTAAAACATGGATAGGGGGCGCTGCAGACTTTGGAGAGCTAGACAACAACTTTAAGCCCGTTATTTTGATAATTTAACACATGCTCGCCAAAGTTTATACTCTAACTTAAAGTTTGAACCCAAAAGTAGAGCCCTGCAAAAAGCGTAAGAGCCGGAATAAAATGTCAAAGTACAGGGTGGTCGAAACTCGAAGGCTCCTAGGAGATAAACAAACAGATTTCTTGACTTATGGCATGCATTTTCATGATTCTGTTTGCTGGGGCTCTCTGAAACTCAGTTGAACGGTACAAAAAGAAACATCGATAGGGGGCGCTTTGGGCAAAAAACATAATTCGTTGACATTTCGGACGCTAACTGGAAACGGGGCGCTACGATCAGTTAGAAACAAAACAAGAGAGTAATTTACTTATCATAAGAAGCTATTAAAACTGCAGTTTGTTTGTTTTTTTTAACAAACATAGCTGGTTTCAATCATGCACAATGCGCGCAATAAAATTTACATAAGGTGCTTCTTGCTGATTTATGCAAAAGATATCGTACCATATCGATATGCAAAAGATACGTAATGCGTAGACGACAACGCGAGATGACGTAGTTGTATGCGCAGACACGTCTTTTGAACGTGCGGTACCTACTTAAGCTTCGGGTTACTTGTCTGCAGATCGGTAGTAGGATGGAACGGTACACAAACTCTGAATTGGCTGACATGCATTTGGCGTATGGCGCTGCTGGTTGTAATGGACGAGCCGCTCAGCGGTTGTACGCCGAGCGTTACCCCAACAGGCAAATCCCCTGCCATGCCTTCTTCGCTCGAGTACACCAGAGGTTGTCCACAACGAGATCTTTCGACGGAGGCAGGCCTGAACGGGAGCGATCAGTGAGCACCCCCGACAACGAAGAGGCTGTGCTTAACCTGGTTGAGGACAACCCAGGTCTTAGCACGAGAGATATCGCCAGACATGTTGGCATTTCGCAAGCAACTGCGTGGCGCATCTTACGTTCCCGGAATCTGCACCCCTACCACATCCAGCGGGTGCAGTTGCTCAGAGAGCAGGATTTTGGCCCTCGAGTGGAATTCTCAAGATGGTACTTGGCGATGAGATCCAGGGATCCCCGTTTTGTAAACAGCATTTTGTTTACGGACGAGTCCACCTTCAGCCGGGAGGGAATGTGGAACGCCCACAACAGTCATGTGTGGTGTGATGAAAATCCACATGAAACCAGAAGCCGAGCAGCCCAGGAGCGTTTCTCAGTAAATGTGTGGGCCGGCATTCTGGGGGATTGCCTCATTGGCCCTTATTTGTTACCTGAACGGCTGACAGGTGGAAATTACCTGATTTTCCTGGATCAAGTGCTGCCGCAGCTTCTGGATAAGGCGCACGTACCCGAAGGTTCGCGTCGCCAGATGTGGTTCCAGCACGATGGAGCTCCGGCCCATTACACGAACGACGTGCGTCTCCATCTAAACGCAAGGTATGGCCAGCGGTGGATCGGGCGTGTGGGTCCAGTTCACTGGCCTGCCCGATCACCAGACCTCACCTGCTTGGATTTCTTCCTTTGGGGTTACCTGAAGGCCGAGGTATACCATACACCTGTCAACAGTGCTGAAGAACTTGTGGCGCGCATTGTGGCAGCTGCAGCGCAGATCAGAGATACTCCTGGCATTGTTGGAAACACACACTCCTCAATGCGACGGAGGTGCGAAGCCTGCATCATGGCCCAAGGTCGAAATTTCGAGCATCTTCTGTAGTGTTATTTTTTGTAAATAAATTTCCAGTATCATTGATGTTTTTGGTCTAAATTTATTCAGAAGTGTTGAGAAGAGGTAGAAAATGTGTTTTCATTATTACTAACTGATCGTAGCGCCCCGTTTCCAGTTAGCGTCCGAAATGTCAACGAATTATGTTTTTTGCCCAAAGCGCCCCCTATCGATGTTTCTTTTTGTACCGTTCAACTGAGTTTCAGAGAGCCCCAGCAAACAGAATCATGAAAATGCATGCCATAAGTCAAGAAATCTGTTTGTTTATCTCTTAGGAGCCTTCGAGTTTCGACCACCCTGTACTTTGACATTTTATTCCGGCTCTTAAGCTTTTTGCAGGGCTCTACTTTTGGGTTCAAACTTTAAGTTAGAGTATAAACTTTGGCGAGCATGTGTTAAATTATCAAAATAACGGGCTTAAAGTTGTTGTCTAGCTCTCCAAAGTCTGCAGCGCCCCCTATCCATGTTTTAAGAGATACGCTTATCAAATTAGTACTGAAGAAAGTCTAAACAAACAGAATCATTTCGACGCAACAAGCAAGAAAATCTAACCATTTCCCTAGTTTTTATGACGTTTCGAATTTCGGCACCCAAATTTTCGAAAGCGCCTAGCGCCTTACCATCGCGTCAGGGACCCTACATTCCCTATTCAAAAATGTTCGTCTAGGTGTGCTCTATCGATCCTTAAAGTTTGTCACCGACGAGCTGAATCACCCTGTATATTGCTATGGAAGTATTATTTCATTTGTCCAATTAAATCCACTGTTGCAAATAAAATATAATATTTCATTTATTTATCTCCCTGATTCACATATTGTTCATTAGCAACGAACAAATATTCATTCAAAACAGCTGAAATCTAAGTACCAGATTGAAAAAAAAAAAAAAAGCAAACACTATCATTTGCTGGCGGCAACTGCAAGAGAAAAACCAGCTGTATCATATTTATCGCCCGTCATCTGAACAGCGAAACTATCACTTTTTCCCCATTTGAAAAACCGTTTACGCTGAGAGAAATCACAGCGTAATACCATGATAATACCATGATAGTATCATGCTTATCGAAAACTGAGGGTTCGGTTAATATCACGGTTGAAGCTGGGAGAATCTTGAGGAGTGATCATGGTTTAGGGTGAGACGTATCATGATGATCAAAACCGATTATTCGGTATTTAATGCCATCATGGTTTAGGCGGGAATCATCATGATTTAGGCAGGGAGAAACTACTCCATTAGTATAATGATCATCGTAATAACCTGCGATTTAGAATGGTAGAATTTTGAGTACTCGGAGTTGAAAAAGCGCCGATTGCAGTTTAAGGAAAAAGTATGATAATCGTGGTTTGCATCACGATTATGATATTCGTGGTTTGTATCACACGATTATGATAATCGTTGTTTACATCACGGTTACGATAATCGCGGTTTACATCACGATTACGAGAATCGTGATGTACCGTTGTATAGGATTTTTGATATCGTCATCACGATTTATAATTTATATCGATTTTATCGATATATCGCCCAGCCCTACTCCTTGCACGCCCAAATAATTGACTATTTCCGTCACGCAGCAACCGGCGCACCGAATTCCAATAATCATTCCTTTTTCGAACTCTGACAGGTCGGTCATTATTGAGTTTTCCAGAGCGTATGGTAAGCTCAGTGAGACTTCTGTCACTGGTGTTTACCGATGAGGGTATCTATATCAGGGTTAAAACTGGTTAATTTTAACCTTAATATCACTTTTTTATGGACACGATAACTTCCATAATTCTGCACAAATCTCTTCCAAAATCTCGGTAGTGAAAATGGGAAGGGGTTTTGTGAAAACAAAAAACCCCCATAACTTCTTAATTATGATACTTCCCGAATTAGTTTAAAGTTATTATTACTTCTAAGAAAAGGGCCAAAAATTCATGTATGACAGATTTTGATGTAATTAAAAATGGCCTCAAGGGGCGAAAAAAGAGGGTTTGAAGAAGAAAAAAAAATCATAACTTCGTCGATTCGCAAAATATTAAATCCGCATAATATTATTATAAATATTCTTAATATTATCTACAACTTTTATATTGATAAGTTTTTGAAATGACCTTAACTCTTAAACAAAAAACAAAAAAATAAATAAATAATAATAATAAAAATAATTAAACAAATTAAAAAAAGGGGGGTGGGGGCGTTGTAGAAGAGAAAAAGTCGCATTTCCGTTAATATGAGGTAATAAAAAATTATACCATTGGCATGATGAAAATTTTTGGCAACCCTCAGGGATGCTGTATACAGAGCTGCATTATAAAACGCTCGCGTTTCTCAGTAAAAAGAACGTTAGTATTTATAGTGTGTGGTTCATTTAATGAAACAATCACCACATGGCTTATATTTATCGTATAAATTTTCTTAATATTATCTGTAACTTTTGTAGTAACAAGTTTTTGATAAGATGATTTTTACTAATGGATGATATTACTAAAAATATTCTCAAGAACTGAAAAAAGTAGTTGCAGAAAAAAATGAAATTTAAAACTCGTCAAAAGCGGCCAGATAAAATTGTTAAATTGGATTTATCTCTAATATTTTGATTTAGTTTTTGTTTGTGAAATTAGTACTAGTGGAACAGATGTGATATATTCCCGCGGCCGCCATTTTGGATTTTTTCTTGGCGTGAAAATTCCTTTTCCGCCAAGTAGTAAATGTCGCCAAGCAGCGATTTATGCACATGTTATGCGTTTTATTTATCGATAAAGATCGCCAACATCGCCAACAAAAAATTGCCAAGAAATCTCAAAACATCCAAGATGAAGGCCACAGGAATATACAGCATCTAAGCCGTAGTACTAATTTCGAAATCTACCTGTGCCTGTAGGCTGAGCCGGCAGGGATTTTTTTTAAATAGCAGATCAACTATTTCATTCAAATTTAAATTGATAAAATGGGATGTTTAAAAAAAAAATGTAACACCAAATAAAATTAATGATGTAACAATGCATATCTGTTTCTTTATGAATAGAAATTAACACAAATAATTCATCATTTATATTTAACAATCTACTTCATCTAACAATGAATAACATAAAACCTTTTTCACTGTACAACTATGTATCATTTCCATAAAATGTTTATATTGTTATGTTGGAAGTTATCGATGATGATGATTCAGTTAATTAGAGTAGCCTCAGTTATAAGGAAAATATATGCGTATTAGTAGAGTCCCGATTATCCGAGGCCAGCTTAACTGAGTTTCCGTTTAACTGAGTTATTTTCTTCTGATGGCTTCCATTATTATGAAACAGCCATTATAAATGAATTGTTAGATGAAGATGAAAGAGCAGCCGTAAAATTGCCATTCTGGCCACAAATCTAGCCCATTCTGACCAGAAAATCAGAGTGCTAACTTTTTACGGCTGCTCTTTCATCTTCATCTAACACTTGATTTATAATGGCTGTTTCATAATAATGGAAGCCATCAGTCCATCAGAAGAAAATGATCCATTCCAAAGGTGTAAGTTCGATTGAAAAACTATTTACTATTTTGATAAGAAAGAAGAGACTTCACCTGCAATTTTCATGACACAAATAGAATAACATAGCTGCCAATTTGTACGGTTTTGTTACCTCTAAAATAATACAAATTTTTGCTACATTGAATCTTTGACAATTGTTAGATTCAGCGATTGAATAGGTAAAATTTACTGGTAAGTTTTAGGTGTTAGAAAAAATCTTAGAGACTGTTAGCTATACAGTAGCAAAAAACTGCAGCAAAATTAACATTCAATAAACAAAAAAACATCAATGGCTTTTTCAAATAAATTCCCCGTTTTTCTTAAAAGTAACGGAAATGTACATCAAGGAAAGTTGCTAGTACCATAAAAATGAATGAATTAAGTGAAAATGTATTTTTTCATCTCATAATTAATTAACCTTAATTGGTGACGATTTGTGTAAATCCGGTTTATCCGAATTTTTTGCTTATCTGAGGTGAGCTTGATCCATATTAACTCGAATAATCGGGACTCTCATGTATAACGTGGGGGAATTTACAATGTGTCTGAATCTGATTTTACGAGTCTTTGTAGACATCTTTGACATCGATCTTTGTAGAAAAAATTCAGATATTTCAGAGGGATTCGAAAAAGAGGAAAATGGATCAATTTTGAAATAAAGCGATCCTTTACCTTTTCAGAAATTCGTTGTAAAATGGGCTGTGTTTCCTTAATGAAACCAATAACTTATGCCATTTATAGGACTGTACCATAAACTTATTTGTTTTCTTTTGCAATAGCAGATAATCTTTACCATTCATATTAAATATAATGACATTAATGACGTAACAATGAATACCCATTTCTTTCAGAATACAAACAATGAAATCTAACAATGAACAATGAAATTTTTTTTTTCACTGTACAGAAATGTATCATTTGCATAAAATATTTTGTGTTGGTAGGTTGTAAGTCATGCCAACTGGAGTTTTTTTTTTTGAGTGTTTACCTTACTTTATGTTTCCTAAATTAAGTTGTTAAATGTGCTGTGCTTCATTGATGAAATAAAAAACTGTGCCGTTTATAAAACTATATTATAAATTTATCTTCTTTCTTTTGTAATAAAAGATCATCTTTAACCCGTAACTGGTTATTGCGGTCTCGCAGACCGCAGTTTATGCAGTTTTCATAGTTTAACTTGTAATTTTCAGTTTAACTCTAGATGCTAGTGGAATTTTATTTCGTTTGGAGTTCTAGTACTATCAGAGACTTCTGAATAGGTGGATTTTAATCATAATAATTTTGTGCATAAGTTTTAGTACAGAAACAGTATCCTAATAGTGAATCGTACCTTCTATTTATGGTCCGATTAAGCGGTCTCAGAGACCGCCCAAGGTCTATGTGACGATTTCTCTCAAATCAGTTAAGGGTTAACGTTCAAATCAAATATAATGAAATTGTGGATTGTTTTCTTTATAAGTTACAGCCAAATGAGAAATAATGATGTAACAATGAATCTCTTTCTTTAAAAATATAAAGTAACAAGGTAATCTAACAATGGACAGTGAAAAATCTTAATTAGGTATTATTTGTATAAAGTGTTTTGTGTAGGTAAGCTGGATCATAGAAGCTTATGATTTTGTAAATTAGATGGTTAAAACAAAAAACTTATGCAATAGCAGATATTCTTTAACATTCATATTAAATACTAGTATTAAAAAATGCTCTGACGAGCACCAAAAAAGGTTAATATGTTTTTAAGTATGAAAAAGGGTTTGACAAGTGCTTCTAATTGGGCATGAAAAAGGACAAGGGGTCCCTTCTTGGCTGCAGCTCACTGTCAATGCCAACTTTGAAAAAATCATATTTGCGCTTCTTCTATATAAAATAAATTCGCGGTACTTTAGTAAAACTTTCCGTCGTGCTTTACATGTTAACTGCACTGTTGCACTGTTGTACTGCGCATGCGTCTGCAATGCAACTTCATACAGTGCACTGTGTACCATTATGTCTCTATAAATTATACTACACTGTGCATTTCTATTATGCTTTTAATTTTTGAACTTCAGCGCACATTCACACTGTGCTTTTGTACTTCCGTATTAAAGATGTCTGCGTCTAATGCTCGTTTATAATTTACATGCATTGCTGTACTGCATAGTACATTGTACAGCCACAGCCACTTGCATATAATTTCAACAACCAATGAATGCATTATACTGTTATGCGTGCACATGTGGAATTGTTCCTGTGCAGAGTGCTGCAACAGTCTGCACTGCACTACAAATCAGTTTTTTGTACAGTTCTACACTGCGGGCATGCTTGGTGGCCCTGCATGAGTGTGATACGCTGCAGGAACTAAGGTTTTTTGTGCTATGTCGCGTTACATTCATGTTTAATCAGGCTGTGTCGTTATATTACACATTTTTATCGTAACTGTGGCTGATTTTTTTTATATGAAAAAAGCGCAAATATGATATTTTCAAAGTTGGCATTGACAGTGAGCTGCAGCCAAGAAGGGACCCCTTGTCCTTTTTCATGCCCAATTAGAAGCACTTGTCAAACCCTTTTTCATACTTAAAAACATATTAACCTTTTTTGGTGCTCGTCAGAGCATTTTTTAATACTAGTCATTTAAATTTTTTGATAATTATATATTGAATATAAATAAACCTGAGTTGCTTTTAAATATTCCCAATACTTTTTTCTTATTTCGCGCAATAATGCACTATTTAACCAAGTAATGCACGCTGTTTTAAGAGGTTCAAGGTTTTAAAATCAAATTCACCTTATTTTTATTCATAATTTAATTTACTTGGGCTCCCTTAAATATAATTAATATAATTCCTTAAACTGATATTAGTTTTTGTTGCATTAAAATATCTCAATTTGTTGATTCTCTCTAAACAAGTAAACCCTATTGGTTTACAATGGAAGTGTATACGAATTTGGCGATATATTTACAAGTTGATGACAAACTTGGCGGTATTTGGCGACAGAACAGGGTCCTGCCTATGGTAAACACCCTTATAGGTATGGAGATGCATTAAATGCTGTTCTATAACCAATGAGATGCGTTTCATTCGAGCGTTGCCATTAAACAATTAACAACTAATCGCAATGTCTGTGACACATATGATAGCGTAATATATATATATATATAGATTATCGATGAAATCGAAGGTTTAGGCCACATCGTATTGTTTAGCTAGACCGGTTATACTAATATCGTTCTCATGCTTTGCTACAATTCCTTTTATTGAACAGTAATTCCCTTAAGCTTCTTACTACTGCTATCACTAAGCACTTTTTCATTCTTAGAAGCCATAATGAGAGCTAAAATTAGCGCAAACCTGACTAAAAGTAAAACAAAAAGTTAATTTTTTTACAGTAATAAAGGTACACAAAGCACTCTGATATGCACACCTTACTCCAAACTTGACTAATAACACGAGTTATGTAAGGGTTGCCAACTGTATTCAGCAGCCTTGGTCGTGAACTGAGATATTGCACGCCAACCGAGTCAAATTTTGATCACCGAAGTTGGACATAAACCGAACTGGTCATAAACAGAGGCGGTCGTGAACCGAGGTTCCACTTATATTTTGACCTATAAGTTTGCAAATATGGCATTATTTATATATTCAATGGCGATGATCATTATGCATCTTGGCGATTTTGGCGATGAAACTCACCGATTCCAAAGTAATGTTCAGAAGTGTACTTGAAACACCACAGATGTCATATACGCATCACGTTGACCCGATTTTTTTCT
The DNA here is from genome assembly GCA_963932465.1 of Maratus speciosus. Lineage (NCBI taxonomy): Eukaryota > Metazoa > Arthropoda > Arachnida > Araneae > Salticidae > Maratus > Maratus speciosus. The sequence continues at coordinate 86,216,227 of OZ010786.1, read as the reverse complement.
GACGCCAATGTCATATACGAACCGGGGTACGTAACTGGCGCCAAAGTTTTGTTATTTTGCTTGATATGGTAACCCGGATGTTGTTGTTGATTTATTAATAAATTGTTTATTTACTTTTATTTTCTTTTTTAAAATTATATAAATTGTTTTGTTCTATGGTTATTAATTAAACTTTTTTTTAATTTATTGTTAAACCCTTTTTAAAAATACATATGTAACTGGTATTCGAAAACGAGGTTTTCGCCAAATTGGCGTCAGAAAAAATATCGCGCTAACGTGGTGCGTATATGACATCTGTACCATACTTGGTACGACTTGATTATCCTGTCGATCAAAAAATTACCGCCAAACTATAAGATTGAATGACAATAATGGATGATAGTAAATGTTACATTCACTTGACATTAAACACGATACACGTGTTTGTTACGTCATCAAGTGATTTTTAATTCATGTTTTGGCACAGATGTCATATACGCCCTATACTGGCGCGATTTTTTTACGCCAATGTCATATACGCACTTGGTACTTAACTGGAGACAAAGTGTCGTTATTTTGCTTGATATGGTAACCCGGATATAGGTGATATATTATGGAGGTTTTCGCCAAATTGGCGTCAGAAAAAAAATCGCGCCATTACGGAGCATATATGACATCTGTGCCCAAGTTTTTATTAGTATTTTTATTAATGTTTTACTAATTTATTTATTCTTCCGGTATTTAAAATAAAAATTATGTCAGTTTGTATCATTTGGCGAATAGTTTGGCGAAATTGGTCGACGAGATAATCAAGTAGTACCGTATATTTTTGCTGTACATTTTCGACAATATCTCAACAAAAGTACCTAAAGTTAAACGAAACCCTAATTATTTAAGGCACAGATGTCATATACACAACGGGTTTGGCGCGGTTTTTTCTGACGCCAATTTGACGAAAACCGAATAGCAGTTACATATTTTTTCGAATAGCAGTTACATATATATTTTTAAATTACTTTCTATTATTTAAAGAAGGAAATAACAATAAATAATGAAAAGTTTAATTAATAACTATAGAACAAAGCAATTTATATAATTTAAAAAAATAAAATTAAAGTAAATAAAAAATAATTAATAAATAAACAACAATAGCTCAGTTACCGTATCAGGCAAAAAAAAAGCCATTATCGCGCCAGTTATGTACTCTGGTGCGTATGTGACATCTCTTCCTTATTTAAAATAGATGGAATGCTATTTTTAAGGTACATTTAGTATGCGAAGTATTTATATTACTGCATACCATTCGCTTGTGTAAGGATGTTATGATGATAATTAAAAAAACCTTACATTTAGCTCCTGAACAGAAGCTTGGGATTTACCCGGTTTTTTTTTTCCTATCAACTCGTTTGTGCTCCATTGTGTCTATTACACCAGTTCAAAATATTAATCAAGAAAGTTCATATATATATATATATGAAAATTATGCATTATCTGCTTAGGTTGACGTCGATTTCAAAATTTAAAAAATCTATTAGTTGAATTTCAATTTTTATTGACTTATAACAACAAAAGTACACGTGTTATCCCTTTTTTTTAATTATTGTATTGCTTTTTAGGGGGTGGCAATACGAAAGAAATTATTAAATTAGAAAATTAAAAAATGAAAAGGAGAGATTGCTATAATTTTATGGAGACATTATAAAAGACAAATTCAATTTTCTCAGCGACCGTCAAACATACAAAGATTAAAAAAAAAAATCTATTTTAAGTTTGAACAAGAGGATCAAAATAAAACAAAAACGAAGTTAATCCACCCACTGGAACGTTAGCTACACTTTGTTGAATTTTGTGTCTTCATTTTTTCGTTTAAGGTTGAATAAAAAACTACTGAAAGCTACAGTAATTTTTTTAATGCTATCAGTTTATTTGTCTCGTCGAGTTCTATCTTTCAAAAGAAAAATCATTGTCGTATGTCAACTGGTTCGCCAGAAATTTAAGAAAGTCGTTTGCATTTTATATTTCTTAATCATATTATAGCTTAACGCTATCGCGTTTGCTATGATAATCATATTATAGCTTAACGCTATCGCGTTTGCTATGATAATGAAATTAAGAGTTGTTTTCTCCACGAGATACGGCCAAATGAAAATAATGATGTAACAATGAATATCTGTTTCTTAAGATATAAACAATGAAATCTATCAAGAAACAATAAACAAGTAATATAAAAATTTTGTTTTTAAAGTCAATTCCTACTTAGGTCATCAAAGAAAAATTTACTATAATCCCTTAAGCTAATATTAGTTTTTGTTGCATTAAAATATCTCAATTTGTTTATTTTCTATAAGCAAGTAGGTTTACAATGGAAGTCTATGGGAATTTGGCGAAATATTAGAGATATCGCCAAGTTGGCGTCACTTTTGGCGACTCATTTTGGCCGCCAAATTTGGCGATATATCGCCAAGTTGACAACAAACTTGGCGGTATTTGGCGAGAGAACAGGGTCCCCCCTATGGTAACCCTTATTGAAAATAGTTTCATTGATCTTCAATAACCAGTAGCCGCCATTTTTTTCCATGCAAAACTAAAATTAATTAATTAAAATTTAATTAATTAATATTTGAAAAAACTATATTAACATCAATTGTCATCCAGTATAAGTTTTAAAAAATTTATTTCAACTTGATAGGATGAATAATGAGTATCTATCTATATTATAAAGGACAAACATATCTGTGCGTAACGCATACGTCATTCTGCAAATGGCAACACTTTGAAATTTGAAATGAAATTTCGGTTTTGCAAATTTCGCTATACAAAATTTTTAAACTTCTAAACAATTTCAATTTTTACACAGTCGTATAGTGCAAAAAATGTACTTTAAAATGCAATTTGTTTGAAAGCTCTATCGCAATTTATTGTTGAGCTATTAATTTTTTTATAGTTTTTAGTACCAATTTTGTTATTGTGGCAACTGAAGTACTCCATTTCTATTAAAAGTAAAGGGAAATAGTCATGGTTTATTTATTTTTATTGATTATATCGTTATCGATGCCATTTTCACATTACAAATAAAAGTAACTTTTTTCTAATTTTTGAACAGAAATTCACGTCAGCCGATTAAAAAACCAAACAGACAAACAAACAACAACAAAAAAAACGCGCATTCTTCTTCATAAATCAAAAGATTGAAGAAGATATTTGAATATTTTTACACTAGCCGCCTCTGGTGACCAGTTTGGTCGCACTTAAATGTTTGCTAAGAATTGCCGCATGTTACTTTTATTTATAATTTAATTTATTTACTTAATCTTTAGCCAAAACTGAAGATTCTGACCGAGAAATGAAAAATTCTTTACGATCATGGCAGCATTTCTTAATTTTTTGATGTTATGATTTCATCTTTCTTGTCAAAAACCACTTAACTCATTTAGGCATTTTATTTAATGTCCGTCTGCATATCAATTGTAATACGTTCACTAATGCGGATATTTTAACATATTAAGTAATCTTCCGTAATTGGGTCCCCTGCCTATTCACGCATTTCGGCTAATACCACACCAAAGGGATCCAGCGTCAGGGTCAACAAAACTACTGTGAATTTATCATTTAAATTGCAAAAATTTACTGAGAAATGTTCGTATCCTGCATCTCAAAGAAAATATTTATTTATAATTCCCTGTTACAATTTTGATGCAGCTCTTTCATCATCAAATAAGCACTAAATTGTAACATCCACCTCAGAATCAACGGGAAATGTAAGTTATAGTGCAAACAAATAGTATATTTTCGAAATATAGCAAATAAATTGTTTTAACGATTAAATAATAATAATAATAATAAATGATTCACGTTCAATTAATAGCGAGCCCAATTTTAAATCTAAAATTTATTTCGTTGGTTCATAGGCGAATGACGTCACGAACAAAGCTGCATTCTGCTTGCTGATTTGGCAGCTATAAAAATCACAATCTGGTTAATTATTTAAAATTCCTCTCTCGAGAACTCGCTTTACGAATGATTGACTACCTTCATGGCTTAATATTTTTAATCGCCAAAATGCACGAATCCAGGGCAGAAACTAAGGGGCGACAAGTGAAAGATTATACATTTGGAATCGATTATTTTCTTCTGATGGATTGATGGCAGCTATCATTATATAAGCTTTCATTATTTAAACAGCCATTATAAATGGAGTGTTAGGTGAAGATGAAAGAGTAGCCGTAAAAAGTTTGAACTCTGATTTTCTGGTCGGAATGGGGAAAAAAAAATGGCCATAATTTTTTTTGCAAAAAACAATTATGGCCATTTTTTTTCCCATTCCGACCAGAAAATCAGAGTTCAAACTTTTTACGGCTGCTCTTTCATCTTCACCTAACACTCCATTTATAATGGCTGTTGCATAATAATGAAAGCTATCAGTCCATCAGAAGAAAATAACTCGGTTAAAGCGGAAACTCGGTTAAGCGGGACTCAGATAATCGGAACTCTACTGTATAAGCAAACACTGTAAATAGCTGGTTGGTAATACATGCGAATTCTTTTATGTGAACGAACTATAATTGCAACAAACTTCACACTCAATTTACGTAGTTCAGTATTACATATTTTATGATTACATATTTTAAATTTTAAAATAAGTCGGCCATTAGAAAATTAGTAAAATTCTCTTTGTAAATATACTTTGAGGAAGAAAGGGGGCAGGGGTGCGCCAAAATTCTTGTTTGCCCCGGGCGCAAGAAAGGCTAGTTTCGGCCCTGCATGAATCGCTATTGTTTGTTTACTTTGGTGAAATGAGATATTGAGTTGTCAGCCTAATTTCAATTGATGTTGTCTCAGAATATATCCATATTTGAGTATAATTTTTCGCTTAAACATAAATTCTTTTTGGTACTACTTAGTTATCCCGTCGACCAATTTCGCTAAATTATATAAATCGCCAAACCACTCGCCGCCAAATTATACAAAATTGGCATAATTTTTATTTTTAAATAACGAAAGAACAAATAAATTAGTATAACATTAATAAAAATACAACTAAAACTTCGAAATGAAAATCAGTTGATGACGTAAATACTTGCTTAAAGTCAAGTGAATGTGACATTTACGATCAACCATTATTGGCATTTAATCTTATAGTTTGGCGATAGATTTTTGGTCGACGGGATAACCAAGTATAGTACCAAATAGTAGTAATTTAAACGATCTTCCGAAAAATTTAATTTTTGTGCAGTTTTATTGGAAAAAATAATTTTGATTAAAAATGGCTGCTTATCATATGGAAAGCGAAACTGTCAGCCCGTATTTGGAGATAACAGTGGCACAGGTGTCATATACAGATATTGGCGTGATTTTTTTCTGACGCCGATGTCATATACTCAACGGGTTCTTAACTGGCGCCAAAGTATCGTTATTTTGTTTGATATGGTAACCCGGATGTTGCTTATGTCGTTGATGTTTTCACCAAATTGGCGTCGGGAAACAATCGCGATATGACATCTGTGCCATAACAGTCACATGAGTTAAACTTTTATTATTACAGATGAAAGAAATGTAGTTTAAATTAGTTTGATATATGTGTTTTAAATGAAAGTTATGTATTTTAAATGAAATGAGTGATAAGTTTATATTTTAAATGAAATGATGGCGATGGAACAATATTTGGCGATTTATCACCTGCGTCATTTTACCATAAAAGTACCGAAATGGCCGTTTGGCGTATAAGAAGTGAAGCGGTCATCCCGGAACTATTGATGGCAGTCAAATGCTTTGCGCTTTTATTATATAGATGATATGATATGGTAACCCGGATGTTGTTGTTTATGTCGTTGATGTTTTCACCAAATTGGCGTCGGAAAAAAATCGCGATATGACATCTGTGCCATAACAGTCACATGAGTTAAACTTTTGTTATTACAGATGAAAGAAATGTAGTTTAAATTAGTTTGATATATGTGTTTTAAATGAAAGTTGTGTATTTTAAATGAAATGAGTGATAAGTTTATATTTTAAATGAAATGATGGCGATGGAACAATATTTGGCGATTAATCACCTGCGTCATTTTACCATAAAAGTACCGAAATGGCCGTTTGGCGTATAAGAAGTGAAGCGGTCATCCCGGAACTATTGATGACAGCCAAATGCTTTGCGCTTTTATTATATAGATAAATAATATTTGACCAATTCTAAATGGCCAATACTATGGTAACTAAAGACAAATTTTTGAATGGTAAATTCGCGGGTACTGAGATAAGAACTTAAAGTTTGTGCGAATGTTCACGTGAAAAATTGTATCGGACAAACGTGACTTTAAGTTTGGAAATCCATTCATAATAATGTATTGCGCTTTAAAATACTTTTAAATTGAGAATTTGATTGGTGTGGATGTAAATTTTGAGAATGTGAAAATAACGTAAAGTTTAGATTTTATGGGGGAAATTTTTATGATGTAACAAAGCGAAATCCTTTTTAGTGATATTACATCCCGTAAAAACAAACATAAGAGCCCCAATCGATAACTTTAAACATAATTACTCATCTTGATTACGTATTCTAATACAGTTTAATTTTTCAAACATTTAAGCAGTTGAAATTTGTGGAAATGATATTTTTGTAATTTTGGGTTTAAAACATTATTTGTTTTAAGAGTTAGACAACCAATGCAACATGATTTTTTATTCCATTCTAAACATTTTAATTCGTCGAATTTCGATGGGTTCCAACTCGTTTTATTAACGATTGAAAATTTGAACAAGATATATAAATATATAAATAAATATATATATAAATATATATATAAATAATTATAGGGAGAGTGTGAACTAATAATAGAAATTGAAAAAAAAATTCATTGTACCATAATCTATCATTTGCATAAAACATTCTGTGTTGGTAGGCTGATTCGTAGAAGCTTATGATTTTGTAAATTAGATTAGTCGCGGTTAAAACAAAAAACTTATGCAATAGCAGATAATCTTTAACATTCATCTATGCTAATATTATACAGTAAAAATTGTTTGTTTGTGTGTTTGTTCGAGGTAATCTCTGGAGCTACCGAACCGATTTCAAAATTATTGGTATCAAAATGACTGTGTTAGTCTTAGAACATGGGCTATATCTTATGTCCATGCCACTAACCCAAACGGGGTGCAGGAGCAAAAAACGTTCTAAAAATGCGATTTTTGTGTTATTGAAAGGCCTAAAAACATGAAATTTGGATAGAAACATGAAATTTGGAATGGTAGTTACTTATAAGATACATTTGAAATTTAAAGGGGGTGAAAATGCGCAAAAACAGTTCAAAAAACATTCTAAATGGTGATTTCTACGCAATCGCAGGAAGTAAAGAACCAATTAAAAAAATAATGGTATTAAAATGATGGTGAAAACCCTTGCTCCAACATAGGCTATATTTTATGTTGGTGCCACTACTCCAAAGGTGTGCAGAAGCAAAAAACGTTCTAAAAATGTGATTTTTGTGTTTCTGAAAGTCCTAGAAACATGAAATTTGGAATCGTAGTTACTTATAAGATGTAAATGATTTCTAAGAATATTTCTTAAAACATTCGAAATTTAGGGGTGAAAATGCGCATAAAACGTTCTAAATGGCTATTTCTACGCATTCTCAGGAAGTAACGAAACGATTTAAAAAATGGTGTCAAAATGATGGTGGCAACCCTTTCTCCAACATCGGCTATATTTTTTGTCGGTGCCACTACCCCAAAGGGGGTGCAGATTACGCCCCCAAAGGGAGTGAAAATGCGCACAAAGCGTTCAAATGGCGATTTTTGTGCTACTGAAAGACTTAGAAACATGAAATTTGGAATGGTAATTATAAGACACAAATGATCTTTAAGAACATTTCTTAAAAAAATCTAAGTTTACGAAGGGTGATAATGCGCGAAAAGTGTTCTAAAAACGTTCTAAATGTTGATTTCCACGCAAACTCAGAAAGTAGCAAATCGATTTCAAAAGTAGTGATTGGAAATTAATCATAACAGCCTTTGCTTGAACATAGGCTCCACTGCATGCTGGTGTCACTACCACCTGGAATTTGCAGGAGCCAAAAACGTTCTATATTGCGATTTCTGTGATACTGAAGAAGCTAGAAACTTTAAATATGACATGGTTCTGCCCTCTAAGAGCTATGGAATATTAGGAAATACGAAGCCGATTTCAAAATTAATGTTGCCAAATTAATGGTGACAGTTTGTGTTTCAACATAGGCATTTTATGTTAGTGCCACTGCCACCAGAAAGGTGGTAGACCGATAGACAAGAAGCTTGGAATTTGAGACGATATATATTTTTAAGATGTAAATGCGTACTAAGAACAGTTTATTCAAAACTTCAAATGAATACTGAAATGAGCATAAAAGCTTCAAAATATTTTCTAAATTGTCATTTATTTAGTTTTAGTTCTTTTTATTAATTTAAGTCTCATTTCTGCCTATTGCAGTGTAATAATGAGGTTTATTTAAACTCTGTTTTAAATAGTAATTTTTGAATTATTCCTAAAAGTATAATTTTTTAAATAAAAGTCAGACATATGAATATCACTTGGCATATTTCCGCTGTTACGCGAGCAAAGCCGCGGGGTTTGCTAGTATTAAATAAAATGAAATTGTGAGTTGTCTCTACGAGATACGGCCAAATGAAAATAATGATGTAACAATGAATATCTGTTTCTTAAAAATATAAATAATGAAATCTATCAAGAAACAAAAAAAAAAAAAAAAAATTCCCTGTACAGTAATCTATCATTTGCATAAAATATTTTGCGTTGGTATGCTGGAAGTTTGCGAGGGTCGGACACGAAAATCACATTTGAAATCAACGCACAACCCGGCCCGAACCCGACAACAAAATGTACACGAACCGCAACCCGACCAGAATCCGCAATGAAAGGAAAGTAAAACATGTTTTAATGCAATCATGAAATGTAATCTACAATTGTACCTTTAATGTCTAATATAATTTTTATGTTTTACAAAGAATGAACAAATCTACATTTTTTAATATTTAAATATAGTACAATTTCTGAATAGCGGATATCTCGGTATCGTTAAAGAGAATCAAACCTCGGATAAGGTTGCCCCGAATTTTCTTTTTTTGGCTGGAAAAGAATCTAACTCTCTTTCTGCGGAAAGGCGGGTAACCCGACCCGATGTAGCACTCTACTGGAAGTCATAGAAGCTGGTGTTTTAGATTTCATAAGAAATACTACCTATTGCAGTCGTTACCACGGTGCGACTTTTGAAAAATTCCTTCTTAACTTTTCATTATATGATTAAATTATCTAAATTTGATATGATGATATTATCAAAATTTTGAATACTACCTTAACATGATTTTGATAAAATAAGCTCTTACAGAAAAATGACAGGAAAATTTAAACATTTTCCGGTTTAGGAAAATTTAAACATTTTTCGGTTTAGCAGCTGCCAACAATTTAAAAAAACACAATAAAATTCTTACCACGACAATTACTTCTCTATTGCAAAAAAATGACCACGTTAAATTTTAATATGTAACTTTGCTCAAATTTCCAGGAATTATTTTCAGGATATTTAACCATACATTGGGGATATTGTACGATAGGACGTCGTTACATACTTGATTGTTTTTACACAGGATTTATATGGATTCTCTGAAAGTGGATGCGTAATAATTGAATGCTGGGTATATGCGATATTCTGATTAACTACAACGATTCTCTTAAACGACGGAAAGTTGTTTACACAGAAAGTTGTTGACAAAATTTTATATCTGCTATATTAACAGCTCTCTCTCGTTTAATGAGATGACTAATATCTCGCGGGGATTGCAAATGGGAAAAATCGGCCCAACGGGGTCAAAATGGGAAGGGTTAAAATTTTTAAATACCGCCTTAACATGATTTTGATAAAACCAGTTCTTACAGAAAAATTAAATTAAAAACTCGTCAAAAACGGACAGATAAAGTTGTTAAACTGTGTTTATCTCTAAACTTAAGAGTCTAAATCTGCAAATTAATTCTGTAAATTAAATCTAATTAGTTTTTGTGGGTGAAAATGAAATTAGTACTTAAATTTGAAATCTGCCTCCGCCTGTAGGCCTAGCCGGCAGGGATTCTTTTTTTTAAAATTACATTAGTTTAAATAACGCGGTTGAAACAAAAATATATGCATATATTACTTGGGATGATTTACTATAAGCATGAATCTGATTTTAAGTCATAAACCGAGTTTGTAGAAAAAAAAATTACATGTTAGCGTGGTTTGATAAAAGGGGAAAATATATGTTTTTAAATAAAGTGAATCTTCACCCTACTTTCTCATTCCTAAATTATGCGGTTAAATGAATTGTGTTTTCTTAGTAAAACAAAAACTATGCTATTTATACGCGATTACCTGCTTCCTAAAACTAAGATGAATTATCGAAAACCTGGAAATGTATTCTGAAATTGGCCAATTTATCCGAAATAAAGCACATAAAGACTTAAAATAAAGTTGAAAGCTTTTTCGATAATAATGAATGCCAGGGAAAGCGGGAGGGATTGCGACTGGAACGAGAATAAGAGATAGTTATCAAAATTTGTAGCATTGTATTTATACTCAAGGTATGACAAAATATGATAAAAGGTGTATTGTTCTAATTGATGGATGATGGGAGAAGACAAAAAAGTTAAACACAATTTTGCTTTGGGATTTAGATTTTAGCATTGTATTTATACTCAAGGTATGACAAAATATGATAAAAGGTGTATTGTTCTAATTGATGGATGATGGGAGAAGACAAAAAAGTTAAACACAATTTTGCTTTGGGATTTAGATTTATACATAATTATATGTTTATGAAATTTGATACAAAAAACGAATGGAGAGTTTACCGCATTAGACAGATTTCTAGAAAAATTCTAGTAAGGTGCTAAATTCTGACATCTACAGAAAAGATTTGTGATGAGGTTTCTAGATACAAATACCAAGACAGTAAAATGTACTATATATGTTTCGAATTATTTAAAATAAAATAGTCAAGAATTTCAATTTCAGTACAAATAGATTCTCTATCGAATGCGGCTCTACGATAAAGTTTTGACGATCAATAGAAGACTGGTTTGGGAGTAATATATATACAGTAAAACCTCCATAACGGACACTCCCAAATAGCGGACACCTCTCTTTAACGGACAGTTTTCCAATCCCTACTCCCAAAACCTAAATTTTTGTATGTTTAACCTCTGAATAACGGACATTCCGAATAGCGGACAGTAATTTTGCCGATAAAGGATGAAAAATTATTTTTTAACGAGAAAAAAATGGAAAAAAAGTAAAAAGCCTCTAAATTTATGAATTATTGGTATTTATGAATTTATTAATGTCACAAATTTTGTGACCACAGATAAATGTAGGGGGTGGGTTGGGAGAAATCCCTCCTCCCACGTCACGTCCGAGAAAGAAAACGTCCCTTCTTGAAAGATTTAGGATTTTCTGCTGATTAATGCAGGGGTCTGTTTAGGAAGAAATTGGGTCCTTTAAAGGACCCTTCACAAAATTTTTCATTTCAAAACAGGACTCTTCACAAAATTTTTCCTCTCAAAACAGGACCTTTCACAAAACTTTTCACATTAAAAAAGGACCCTTCACAAAATTCTTTGTCTTAAAAATAGGCCTTTTTACAAAATTTTTCAAGCTCTAAATTAAACCTTTCACAAATTTCATCATTTAAAAGTAAAATCTGACCTGTTACTTTTACATATATAAAGAATATATATGTATTTTACATACATATGTCTTCTTAAAAATATATAAAAAAGAACCTGAGTATAACGTTCATTTCAAATTCACAAAATTAAGACTAAATTTTTCACAAATGTAAAAAAGTTCTTCACAATTTCACAAAAACAGGACCCTGATAGAAAAGTCTGGGCAGACCCCTGATTAATGTCTAGAAGTGCAAATTTCTTGATCCGCAGAATTCCTACATAGTACATCATTTTCTCTTTCATTTTAAATGCGCGTAAGATAACTTCGTTTACAATTGTCATGAAACTTCAGAACAGACAATACGTTGACTAGTATTTTTTTTTCATTATACCCAAGCTCAAAGAAATTTTCGGATAATCTTATACGGTGTCAAGAAACAAAGAAAAAACACGGATACTTGCTGAATGTTTAGGCAAAACGCAGGTGGGAGAGATTTTTCGAAATAAAGAAGAAATAAGAAGTGTATAGATTACTAACCCTAACGAGAACACCAAAAATGTGAAATTGAGGAAGACTAATTCCATTGAAATTGATTATAATTCTGAATTTGTTTACTTCAGTTCGTTCAAAATACATTCCTCTCAGTGGGCCTTTGATTCAGGAAAAGGCTTTTTAGAAGTCACTAAAGAATTCGGATTACACGATTTCAAGGCTTCCAGTGGGTGGCTGGAAAAGTTCCGATCTCGGCACAACATCTCTTTCAAAACAATATGTGGAGAAGCAAAATCTGTAGATCTTAAAGAAGTGGAGGATTGGCAGGAACGACTGCAATCAATTTGGGAAGGTTATGAGGAGAGAAACATTTATAATGCCGATGAAACCGGACTCTTTTTTCAGAATTTATCCGAATAAGACTTTGTGTTTTAAAAAGGATAACTGTATCGGCGGAAAAATGTCAAAAGAGCGACTCAATATTTTATTATGTTGGAAGGTGTTAGGAGAATTTGAAATATCTCTTATTATTAGAAAATCTCTGAAACCCAGGTGTTTCCCAAAGAACATTCAATTTAATAAATTTGGTATTGTGTGGAGAGCGAATAAGAAAGCGTGGATGACCAGTCCTTTAATGATCGAATGGTTAACTTCCTTTGATAGCATTATGAAAACATAAGAAAGAAAAGTTCTCTTGTTTTTGGACAATGCAAAACATTTGAAATTGGGAAATGTTAAAATTGTGTTTTTTCCCAGAAACAACTTCAGTATGTCACTTGATCAATTCGTAATATACAATTTTAAAGCCTGGTACAGAAAGCTTTTATCACGCCACATTCTTTCAAAGTTAGATTCTATTAATACACTTGAGAACTGCCTAAAATTAGTTAATGCTCTCGATGCTATAATTTGGATTTCCCCAGCTGTAAAAAACATAAAACCGGAAAGCGTACGACAATGTTTCAGAAAAGCAGACTTTATATTAAAAAAAAAAATTAAACACACATTTCCGACACAAAGGAAAAAATAAGCTAAATAAATGAATTAATAAAATGTATCACGAGTGAAGAAACTGCCGAAAATTTCATTAATATTGATGATGAGTTACCTACTGAAGAAGAATCAGTCGATGTAAGCGATAATATATTGATTCAGAATTTTCGACAAAAGCTGACTCTATTATTGATGATCAAACAGATACTGAAACTGTAGATGCTTTCCTGTAATATCGAGAATTTCCAAAAAGCGGCAAAATACAGTGAGCAGTTACACAAAAAGATGATTCAGATGAATTAAAAAAGTACTGACAGAGTTAAAACTTCACTTCGAAAAACAAATTACAAGTAATGGCAAGAAAAAGCAAACTTTTGTAGCAGATTTTTTCGTAAGAATGTAATTAACAGTGGATAAAAGTATGCACAATTTTATTTTAGTTTTATTGTTTAAAAAAAACAATTTTAATTTCTGATTAATCATATAATAGAGGTTTTAGGACATATAAAATTCAATGAAGCATTAAGCTTTTCTTACTAATTTTTGAATACCCACAGAGCTGGCTTAGATCCCATTTGCCAAAACCCAACAAAGCTAGCTTACAGAAGCACCGCCAGGAGTCGATATCACAACTCCGCAATCAAGTACTCTATTGATGCTGACGCATGCGCGTAACAAGTGACTGTAGCGGCAGACGTGCTGCGAGAGAGACAAACTGAAGTAATACTATGTTCACACTACGATAGTTAAGATATCTTAGGCCGCCGAACTCTCTTAATTTTGAGGTGGTACCCTCCCGGAATTGGAAACCTGTTCACATGGAAAAACTCACTTAAGATAACTCAGTGAACGTCACTGTGTTCTTTGCGCATGCGCTTAAGATAAAACCGCCCGCAACACCCAATCAGTTAATGCGAAGCTTTACAGCCAGCGAGAGTGAATGGTCGTGACTGTCTCTAGCCCGAAGGAAGTTGAAACTCTCTCAGAGAGTTTGTGGAACTCCCTCAGAGAGTTCGGAGGTTTAAGAGAGTTCCGATAACGCAGTGTGAACAGGGTATAAGGAGAAAAACTTTAGAATTCAAGTGTTGGTGCTAGGAGGAGGTAGACGGAACAATGTAGTAAAAAAGACGTAGATGTTCGAATCAAATTAAGGTGCATTAAATGTTTGTGCGAGTGCTGTCGTCATGTATCTGTCCTGTAAATATAGTTTTCTCAATATAACTATTTTTTTTAAGAGGGAGTCGTAATTGTTTTCTGGTGTCAAGTCTGCATTTTATTGTGATCAAAAGGATAATTCCGTATATATATGTATGTATATATTATTAAATTATACCTCACGCTTGAAAAACATAGAAGATTGATTCGGTAATAACAACGCTTAAAAAAAAAATATGTCGAGTTGTCTATAGATCTATTTCAGCTGTAAAGGTAACAAAAATATAAAAAACGATGCATGCATAATTTTACATTTCTCTGTCATATTTTAAATCACTGTAAAAATACACAAAGGTAAATAGAGATAAACAGTTATTTAGTCGTCGATGTCTGGCAACGTGTAACAGATATAGAGGGAAGTAGAAAAAAAAGAGTGTATTGTTATATTTCATAGAGTGGTAAAAACTAAGATGAATTATTGAAAACCTGGAAATGTACTATTATGAAATTGGCAAATTTATCCGAAATAAAGCACGCAAAGACTTGAGATGAAGTTGAAAGATTTTTCGATAATAATGAATGCCAGGGAAAGCGGGAGGTATTGTGACTGGAACAAGAATAAAAGATTGTTATCAAAATTTGTAGAATTGTATTTATACTCAAGGTATGACAAAATACACTGGTGTCCAAAATTAAAGACCAGTCACAAAATGCTAATTTTAAAGCACGCGAATATTCAAAAGGAAATAATGTAATTCGAATAATTACTATCTCTACAGCACAGTTAGTCCATGTTAAACAAAAACATAATTTGAAGAATAAATTAAAAAAAATAAAATTTATTTCCAAAATTGTTTAAGCCCGAGAAGGGACAGATATTAAGATATTTCATCCAATTAGTTCTACATTTAATGTTAAATGTTTGTACCAAATAACCAATTGAAGATTAAAAAATAAAAATAAAATTCATACAATATGATTCTTAAAACACGCTAAAAAATTTGATTCCCTTCAAATGAAATCGAAGTAAATCTTAGACTTCCTCCATTTTTAATTGAAAATATTTGTATTGTAGATTTTGTATAATGTTTAAGACGATTATACATAAATTGATAAGATGCATGCAAAATACAAAACTTATAAAAAGTCTAAGCTTTATTTCGATTTCATTTGAAGGGAATCTAATTTTTTAGAGTGTTTTAAGAATCGTATTGTACGAATTTTATTTTTATTTTTTAATCTTCAATTAGTTATTTGTTACAAACATTTAACATTAAATGTAGAACTAATTGGATGAAATATCTTAATATCTGTCCCTTCTCGGACTTAAACAATTTTGGAAATAAATTTTGTCTTTTTAATTTGTTCTTCAAATTATGTTTTTGTTTAATATGTCAAGTTTTTTAATAACTACCTGCATTCAGACGAACTCATTTTAAAATTAATGGAGGGTATCACCATCAGGCTATGCATGCGGTATTGCATCACAATGTGTGATGCAGTTTACCAATGTATAAATAATTCAAAATATTTCACCACTGCAGTAATGCAGGTTCCTGTAGTTTGGACAAAAACGTCCAATCTGAGCGTAAAAAATCTATAATCAAAACATAAAAAATTAATTTAACTTAAATTTAGATACCCTATTCACTCAGGAACGCTATGAATGCAAAAATAAACTGTGTTGAATCCTTACTGCTAATTTTTAACATTATTATAGCTGTGATACAGTAAAAATTAAAAAAAAAGTTTTATTTAAATTTTCTTACCTTCCCGAGGGGTGATGTAAAAACAAGAGAAAATTATTACCCAAGTTTAACTTGGGACATAAATAGTTCCCACCTTAGAAAAAAAAATACATTTAAAAATTTTAATTATGTAATTCCTCACTAAGTTCTCTACCTGCGTAAAAATAGCTATGCTTTGAAACTGTTTACTAAAACATAAACTTCACCAAAGCAAAAACTTATTCTAAAAATCTCCTTTTTATTTTCACTATGACGCCATATTCATCTTTTTAATCTTTAAAAAATATATATTTCAGTTTAATTTTTCACGTGAAAATCTTTCAGCTAAAAAGAGATAAATTCTTATTACAGCTTTCGAATTATTTGCAGCAATGAAGAAAAAAACGTAAATTTTGTAGGAAAATGTCCGTTAATTTTCAATTAAAAAAGCGAAATTTGGAATTATTAAGAAAACTATTTGAATAATGTAAATAAAAATTAGGCCATGTTACTCTCTGGGTTATAATTCACCCCTATGTAAAAGGCATTTCATCATCCGTTTTGACCCTGACGCCAGGCAAACATTTTTACACTTTAAATTTATAATATGATTAGAATTAGTAAAGAATAAAAAAATTGTGGCATCTGGGACAAAAAGGTGCGAAGAAAAAAATGAAAAAGTTATGAGCTTCATAGGCTTTTCTATGATAAATTAACACTGAGAAGTGACACTGGAAATAAATAAACATTGCCGCGCAATACTTAAATATATATATGTATATTTAAAAGACAATGCTGTTTTTTTAGTCATGAGCTCAGAGCTTTATACTGAATCAATTTTGATAATTATTTTTTAAAATGAAAGCTGTTCATATATAGATGTGCCCGCAGTAGTATTTTTTTAAAATATTTCAATTTTTGTATTTTAAATTTAAATTTTGAATGTTTTTTATGAAATTTATTCAAAAGGATGGCATTTGTGTTACTTCCATTGTTGCAGAGAAATGAAAAATAATGCGATTTGTTTTTATTGATTATATCCTTACTAGCCGCCATTGGCGACCAGTTTGGTCTCTCTTCAAATTAATGTTTGGGAAAGCATGCTAAAATATGACTGTGACACTTCTGACCATATGTGACATGAATGAGATGCTATATGACTAGCTGTGCTATAAGGATAGTAATTATTTGAATTATATTATTTCCTTTTGAGTATTCGCTTATTTAAAAATTAGCATTTTATGACTGATCCTTAATTTTGGTCACCAGTGTATGATAAAAGGGATATTTTTCTAATTGATGGGAGAAGACAAAAAGTTATGGACAGGTTACCGCATTAGATAGATTTCTAGAAGAATAATAGTAACGTTCTAAATTCTGACATCTACAGAAAAGATTTGTGATGAGATTTCTAGATACAAATTACAAGACAGTAAAATATACTATGTAAGATATATGAATATACATATTTCGAATTATTCTACTTATAATAAAATATGGGTGCAGGGGACCGTCGGAACCATGCCGGTGCGAACCACTCTGGTCTGCGAAACGACCGTAGTTAAACGCCATGTTAGGCTTAATGAAAAACATATCCTAGCATATGACGGCTGAATGATAATTTTTTCTATTTGAAATAATGTCTGTTCAGCATATTTTCACATAAAACATGTGTATGATATCTATTTATAATGTATTAAGTTCTAAATTAAAATTAAGCTATTATAAACATAGAAATCGGACGTAAACAAACGATACTGCTGCCAATCAGATTCAAATTTCAGCAAATCTACAAACAAACAAATGACTCTTTGAACGCTTCATTAAAATATATATATATATAGGTTAAAACAGATGCTGGTCTTAAAATATTTGTAATAGTTTATTAAAACTTTTAAATATTTTAACTTTGTTTAAAACCTTCAAAACTGTTAAGTTCTAAACAATTAAGTTCTAAATTTAAGGGCCAAATCATCATCAACAACAACAACAACAAGTTCTAATTTTAAAATAACGGATAACTATCGCCATCTAGGGAGAAAAGATAGAACTTTCGCTCTAAAAGGTGCGTTCAAGCACATTGCATTACATGTATTTTTAATTTATTCAGAATGATTATTCTTTTGCACAATTTCATATTTACTGTGACATTTGTTTTCTGTCCTATATGACAAAGTAAAAATTATTCGAATTGGAATATCTAAAACTTTCAAATCCTTTTACAATAAAGAATTATTTCAACGGCACTTCAGCATTATTTAAAGGGAAATTTACCCTTTATGCAAGGGCGTAGGAACCGGGGGAGCTAGGGGAGCTTTGGCTCCTCCTGGAATATTTCAGACGAGCTCAGCTCCCCCGGGAGAAATTCTCGCACCACATCTGGTTACGATACATTGCTGAATTAGAAAATAAAGTATACTTTTTCTCAGAAATTAACACATTAAACAACAAAAGGAAGAGAGAGAAGGCTGATGAGCACACTTGTTTGTGCCTTCACCCTTTTTCTCATTGTTTACAACCCTCCCGATTTCCAGAAAAAAAGGGGGTCTTATATAGGTCAACTACAAATTATCTGCACCGATAACATATTTATAAAGAGGAGGCCTTTAAAATTGATTTGGAAGAGATTTGTAAAGAATTTGTAAGCAAAACAACAGAAAGCACTTTAATTTTTGGTAAATGGAAGTGGGAGAAGCCTTAAACTTGAATATTGTGTTCGGGATCGCACATAAATGAAGTTTCTATGTATCAAGTATATCTATAAAAAAAAATATTTTAACTGGAGTAAAGAGTTGGTGATCTTTTGATATGATTCTATTTTATACTTCTGTTTGTGAAACGTGCAACACTATGAAGGAACCCTTCAAAATGAACGAAATGATCCGCGCCACTAGCTTTCCGCAATATGCCCGGCTCCCCCTGTTTGTTCAAAGTTCCTACGCCACTGCCTTTATGTACTGAATTATTAATTCATGAAAATTTCATCTTCTAAAGCATTTTTCGTGAATTTTTGAACCAAAATTAGAGGATTTACATAATTATTAAATAAATTTTAGAAGGATTCATTACATTTGAATTTATAAGAATTTTGTGTAATATTTATAACCCCACTCAAATCTTTTATTTTATATATTTTTCTTTGTATTTTGTAGGGATTAGGAAATCGAAATTAGGAAATCTACAAATATAATGTTCTTACAATAGAAATATTGAAATATTTCTGATTTGAAAAATCACCCCCCCCCCCCCTCTAACACCAAGAAAGCTGAAAAGATGTAAAGGCCAAAGAAATCACCCTTTAAAAAATATTTTTGTTTTGTGTAACCCATAAAGCTTTTGGAACATAATAAAGTAATGCATCTATTACTCATTCTAAATTGTATTTCTACTAATCGATGTATTAAATTAATTTTATAACAAGTTATTTTAATTGTATTTATAAGCACCTTCAGCAGATAAAGGGTTAAAGAGACAGTTTTTTCGGTACCGAAGGCTGCGAGCAGCGCCTCTGTAGGCCGTGTTAATTCCCAATAAATTAGGAGCTTATGTTTCTTGCTAATTCTTTTGCCGTCAACTTTCTGTTGTAATCGTAATTTTTTTACAAAGCATTCTATCAGATTTTAAGACATTGCAAATAAAATGAATATTTTTTATCGGTTCAGCATATTTTAATTATCTTGAAGATAAAATTATGAATTTTAACATAGTTTGCAGCGAAAAAAATAGTCACGCTAAACAACAAATTTTTAATGTAGAGAGAACCTAAACAAGCATTTTCGTCATAGAATGTGTAGCTGTAAACGGAGCGTTTAAGCGCTGGTGACTGAATTATAGTTTACATATTTCTTTGCTCTAATCATAAAAAATCAAAGAATAATACTTTTTGAGTAACAAAATGCATCAGCCTGCTTTTGCTGGCTTTATATATATATATATATATATATATATATATATATATATATATATATATATATATATAAAGGCAGGCCGCTTGTAGGCGGTAGCGGGCACAGAAGGCTTCTTCCGGCAGAGTGGTCGGATGTTGGACGGTGGGCGCGAAAAGTCTTGCAAAATGACTAGCGCGATGCAAGAGGGTTCTGCACGCATGCATTAGCCGGGTGCATGCGTAGATGTGATTATGTATATGTATATATATATTATTAAATTATACTGTACGCGTGAAAAACATAGAAGAT
Organism: Maratus speciosus; assembly: GCA_963932465.1. Taxonomy (NCBI): domain Eukaryota; kingdom Metazoa; phylum Arthropoda; class Arachnida; order Araneae; family Salticidae; genus Maratus; species Maratus speciosus. The sequence continues at coordinate 86,195,998 of OZ010786.1, read as the reverse complement.
TGATTCGGTAATAATAACGCTTTAAAAAAAATATGTTGAGTTTTCTATAAATCAATTTCAGATGTAAAGGTAACAAAGATGTAAGAAACGATGCATGCATAATTTTACATTTCTGTGTCATAATTTTAATCACTGTAAAAATACGAAAAAGTAAATAGCGATAAACAGTTATTTAATCGTCGATGTCAGGCAGCGTGTAACAGATATAGAGGGAAGTAGCAAAATAGAGTGTATTTTTATATTGCATAGAGTGGTAGAAACTAAGGCAAATTATGGAAAATCTGGAAATGTAATATTAAATTCTCATATTTTATCCGAAATAAAGCACATAAAGACTTAACATGAAGTTGAAAGATTTTTCGATAATAAAAAATGCCAGGGAAAGCGGGAGGGATTGTGACTGGAACGAGAATATGAGAGCGTTATTAAAATTTTTAGAATTGTATTTATACTCAAGGTATGACAAAATATGATAAAAGGCGTATTGTTCTAATTGATGGGAGAAGACAAAAAAGTTATGGACAGTTTAGGTATTATATATATTTTTAGAAGAATTCTAGTAAGGTGCTAAATTCTGACATTTACAGAAGAGATTTGTGATGAGTTTTCCAGATAAAAATTCCAAGACAGTAAAATATACTATGTAAGATATATGAATATACATATTTCGAATTATTTAAAATAAAATAGTCAATAATTTCAATTTCAGTACAAATAGATTCTCTATTGATTGCTATTCTACGATAAACTTTTGGGGATAAATGGAATATTGGTTTAGGAATAATATGTGTATATATATATATATATATATAAAGGCAGGCCGCTTGTAGACGGTAGCGGGCACAGAAGGCTGCTTCCGGCAGAGTGGTCGGCTGTTGGACGGTGGGCGCGAAAAGTCTTGCAAAATGACAAGCGCGATGCAAGAGGGTTCTGCACGCATGCATTAGCCGGTTGCATGCCTAGATTTGATTATATATATGTATATATATATTATTAAATTATACTGTGCGCGTGAAAACGTAGAAGATTGATTCGGTCATAACAACGCTTAAAAAAAAATATGTTGAGTTGTCTATAAATCTATTTCATCTGTAAAGGTAACAAAAATATAAAAAACGATGCATGAAGACTTAAGATGAAGTTGAAAGATTTTTCGATAATAATGAATGCCAGGGAAAGCGGGAGGGATTGTGACTGGAAAAACAGAATAAAAGATTGTTATAAAAATTTGTAGAATTGTATTTATACTCAAGGTATCACAAAATATGATAAAAGGCTTATTTTTTTAATTGATGGGAGAAGACAAAAAGTTATGGACAGTTTACTGCATTAGACAGATTTCTAGAAGAATAATATTAAGGTGCTAAATTCTAACATCGACAGAAATGATTTGCGATGACGTTTCTAGATACAAATTCCAAGACAGTAAAATATACTATGCAAGATATATTTCCAAGACTGTAAAATATATTATGCAAGATATATGAATATACATATTTCGAATTATTTAAAATAAAATAGTCAAGAATTTCAATTTCAGTACAAGTAGATTCTCTACGGAATGCGGTTCTACGATAAACTTTTGGGGATAAATGTAATATTGGTTTTGGAATAATATGTGTATATATATATATATAAATAAATGCAGGCCGCTTGTAGGCAGTAGCGGGCACAGAAGGCTGCTTCCGGCAGAGTGGTCGGCTGTTGGACGGTGGACGCGAAAAGTCTTGTAAAATGACTAGCGCTATGCAAGAGGGATCTGCACGCATGCATTAGCCGGGTGGATGCCTAGATTTGATTATATATATATATATATATATATATATATATTATTAAATTATACTGTACGCGTGAAAACATAGAAGATTGATTCGGTCATTACAACGCTTAAAGAAAAAATATGTTGAGTTGTCTATAAATCTATATCAGCTGTAAAGGTAATGAAAATATAAAAAACGATGCATGAAGACTTAAGATGAAGTTGAAAGATTTTTCGATAATAATGAATGCCAGGGAAAGCGAGAGGGATTGTGACTGGAAAAGGAGAATAACAGATTGTTCTAAAAATTTGTAGAATTGTATTTATACTCAAGGTGTGACAAAATATGATAAAAGGCGTATTGTTGTAATTGATGGGAGAAGACAATAAAGTTATGGACAGTTTACCGTTTTATATAGATTTCTAGAAGAATTCTAGTAAGGTGCTAAATTCTGACATCTACAGAAGAGATTTATAATGAGTTTTCTAGATACAAATTCCAAGACGGTAAAATATACAATGTAAGATATATGAATATACATATTTCGAATTATTTAAAATAAAATAGTCAAGAATTTCAATTTCAGTACAAATAAATTCTCTATGGATTGCGGTTCTACAACAAAGTTTTGGGGATCAATAGAAGACTGGTTTGGGAGTAATATGTATATATATATATATAAAGGCAGGCCACTTGTAGGCGGTAGCGGGCACAGAAGGCTGCTTCCGGCAGAGTGGTCGGCTGTTGGACGGTGGGCGCGAAAAGTCTTGCAAAATGACTAGCGCGATGCAAGAGGGTTTTGCACGCATGCATTAACCGGGTGCATGCATAGATGTGATTATATATATGTATATATATATTATTAAATTATACTGTACGCGTGAAAAACATAGAAGATTGATTCGGTAATAAGATTAAGATGTCTATAAATCTATTTCAGCTGTAAAAGTAACAAAGATATAAGAAACGATGCATGCAAAATTTTACATTTCTGTGTCATATTTTTAATCACTGTAAAAATACGAAAAGGTAAATAGCGATAAACAGTTATTTAATCGTCGATGTCAGGCAGTTAGTAACAGATATAGAGGGAAGTAGCAAAATTGAATGTATTTTTATATTGCATAGAGTGGTTTAAACTAAGGCAAATTATCGAAAACCTGGAAATGTAATATTAAATTGTCCAATTTATCCGAAATAAAGCACACAAAGACTTAACATGAAGTTGAAAGTTTTTTCGATAATAATGAATTCAAGGAAAAGCGGGTGGGATTGTGACTGGAACGAGAATAAGAGATTGTTATCAAAATTTGTAGAATTGTATTTATACTCAAGGTATGACAAAATATCATAAAAGGCGTATTTTTCTGATTGATCGGAGAAGACAAAAAGTTATGGACAGTTTACGGCATTAGACAGATTTCTAGAAGAATAATAATATGGTGCTAAATTCTGACATCTACAGAAAGGATTTGTGATGACGTTTCTAGATACAAATTCCAAGACAGTAAAATATACTATGCAAGATATATTTCCAAGACAGTAAAATATACTACGCAAGATATATGAATATACATATTTCGAATTATTTAAATAAAATAGACAAGAATTTCAATTTCAGTACAAGTAGATTCTCTATGGAATGCGGTTCCACGATAAACTTTTGGAGATAAATGGAATATTGGTTTAGGAATAATATGTGTATATATATATAAAAATAAAGGCAGGTCGCTTGTAGGCGGTAGCGAGCACAGAAGGCTGCTTGCGGCAGAGTGGTCGGCTGTTGGACGGTGGGCGCGAAAAGTCTTGCAAAATGACTAGCGCGATGCAAGAGGGTTCTGCACGCATGCATTAGCCGGGTGCATGCGTAGATGTGATTATATATATGTATATATATATTATTAAATTATACTGTACGTTTGAAAAAAAAAGAAGATTGATTCGGTAGTAAGGTTAAGTTGTCTATAAATCTATTTCAGCTGTAAATGTAACAAATATATAAGAAACGATGCATGCATATTTTTACATTTCTGTGTCATATTTTTAATCACTGTAAAAATACGAAAAGGTAAATAGCAATAAACAGTTATTTAATCGTCGATGTCAGGCAGCGTGTAACAGATATAGAGGGAAGTAGCAGAATAGAATGTATTTTTATATTGCAAAGAATGGTAGAAACTAAGGTATCGAAGACCTGGAAATGTAATATTAAATTGTCCAATTTATCCGAAATAAAGCACACAAAGACTTAACATGAAGTTGAAAGATTTTTCGATAATAATGAATGCAAGGGAAAGCGGGAGGGATTGTGACTGGAAAAAGAGAATAACAGATTGTTATAAAAAAAGGCGTATTTTTCTGATTGATCGGAGAAGACATAAAGTTATGGAAAGTTTACTGCATTAGACAGATTTCTAGAAGAATAATAATTTGGTGCTAAATTCTTACATCTACCGAAAGGACTTGTGATGATGTTTCTAGATACAAATTCCAAGACAGTAAAATATACTATGCAAGATATATTTCCAAGACAGTAAAATATACTATGCAAGATATATGGATATACATATTTCGAATTATTTAAAATAAAATAGTCTAGAATTTCAATTTCAGTACAAGTAGATTCTCTATGGAATGCGGTTCTGCGATAAACTTTTGGAGATAAATGGAATATTGGTTTAGGAAAAATATGTGTATATATATATATAAATAAAGGCAGGCCGCTTGTAGGCGGTAGCGGGCACAGAAGGCTGCTTCCGGCAGAGTGGTCGGCTGTTGGACGGTGGGCGCGAAAAGTCTTGCAAAAAGACTAGCGCGATGCAAGAGGGTTCTGCACGCATGCATTAGCCGAGTGCATGCGAAGATGTGATTATATATATGTATATATATATATTATTAAATTATACTGTACGCGTGAAAACATAAAAGATTGATTCGGTCATAACAACGCTTAACAAAAAAAAATATGTTGAGTTGTCTATAAATCTATTTCAGCTATAAAGGTAACAAAAATATAAAACACGATGCATGAAGACTTAAGATGAAGTTGAAAGATTTTTCGGTAATAATGAATGCCAGGGAAAGCGGGAGGGATTGTGACTGGAAAAAGAGAATAACAGATTGTTATAAAAATTTGTAGAATTGTATTTATACTCAAGATATGACAAAATATGATAAATGACGTATTGTTCTAATTGATGGGAGAAGACAAAAAAGTTATGGACAGTTTACCGTATTATATAGATTTCCAGAAGAATTCTAGTAAGGTGCTAAATTCTGACATCTACTGAAGAGATTTGTGATGAGTTTTCTAGATACAAATTCCAAGACAGTAAAATATACTATGTAAGATATATGAATATACACATTTCGAATTATTTAAATAAAATAGTCAAGAATTTCAATTTCAGTACAAATAGATTCTCTATGGAATGCGGTTCTACGATAAAGTTTTGGGGATCAATAGAAGACTGTTTTGGGAGTAATATAAATATATATATATATAAATAAAGGCAGGCCGCTTGTAGGCGGTAGAGGGCACAGAAGGCTGCTTCCGGCAGAGTGGTCGGCTGTTGGACGGTGGGCGCGAAAAGTCTTGCAAAATGACTAGCGCGATGTAAGAGGGTTCTGCACGCATGCATTAGCCGGATGCATGCGTAGATGTGATTATATATATGTATATATATATTATTAAATTATACTGTACGTGTGAAAAACATAGAAGATTGATTAGGTAATAAGGTTAAGTTGTCTATAAATCTATTTCAGCTGTAAATGTAACAAAGATATAAGAAACGATGCATGCATAATTTTACATTTCTGTGTCATATTTTTAATCACTGTAAAAATACGAAAAGGTAAATAGCAATAAACAGTTATTTAATCGTCGATGTCAGGCAGCGTGTAACAGATATAGAGGGAAGTAGCAGAATAGAATGTATTTTTATATTGCATAGAGTGGTAGAAACTAAGGTATCAAAAATCTGGATATGTAATATTAAATTGTCCAATTTATCCGAAATAAAGCACACAATGACTTAACATGAAGCTGAAAGATTTTTCGATAATAATGAATGCCAGGGAAAGCGGGAGGGATTGTGACTGGAACGAGAATAAGAGATTGTTATCAAAATTTGTAGAATTGTATTTATACTCAAGGTATGACAAAATATGATAAAAGGCGTATTTTTCTGATTGATCGGAGAAGACATAAAGTTATGGAAAGTTTACTGCATTAGACAGATTTCTAGAAGAATAATAATATGGTGCTAAATTCTGACATCTACCGAAAAGACTTGTGATGATGTTTCTAGATACAAATTCCAAGACAGTAAAATATACTATGCAAGATATATTTTCAAGACAGTAAAATATACTATGCAAGATATATTTTCAAGACAGTAAAATATACTATGCAAGATATATGAATATACATATTTCGAATTATTTAAAATAAAATAGTCAAGAATTTCAATTTCAGTACAAATAGATTCTCTATGGAATGCGGTTCTACGATAAAGTTTTGGGGATCAATAGAAGACTGTTTTGGGAGTAATATAAATATACATATATATAAATAAAGGCAGGCCGCTTGTAGGCGGTAGCGGGCACAGAAGGCTGCTTACGGCAGAGTGGTCGGCTGTTGGACGGTGGGCGCGAAAAGTCTTGCAAAATGACTAGCGGGATGCAAGAGGGTTCTGCACGCATGCATTAGCCGGGTGCATGCGTAGATGTGATTATATATATGTATATATATATTATTAAATTATACTGTACGTGTGAAAAACATAGAAGATTGATTCGGTAATAAGGTTAAGTTGTCTATAAATCTATTTCAGCTGTAAATGTAACAAAGATATAAGAAACGATGCATGCATAATTTTACATTTCTGTGTCATATTTTTAATCACTGTAAAAATACGAAAAGGTACATAGCGATAAACAGTTATTTAATCGTCGATGTCAGGCAGCGTGCAACAGATATAGAGGGAAGTAGCAGAATAGAATGTATTTTTATATTGCATAGAGTGGTAGAAACTAAGGCAAATTATCGAAAACCTGGAAATGTAATATTAAATTGTCCAATTTATCCGAAATAAGGCACGCAAAGACTTAACATGAAGTTGAAAGTTTTTTCGATAATAATGAATGCCAGGGAAAGCGGGAGGGATTGTGACTGGAACGAGAATAAGAGATTGTTATCAAAATTTGTAGAATTGTATTTATACTCAAGGTATGACAAAATATGATAAAAGGCGTATTTTTCTGATTGATCGGAGAAGACATAAAGTTATGGAAAGTTTACTGCATTAGACAGATTTCTAGAAGAATAATAATATGGTGCTAAATTCTGACATCTACCGAAAAGACTTGTGATGATGTTTCTAGATACAAATTCCAAGACAGTAAAATATACTATGCAAGATATATTTTCAAGACAGTAAAATATACTATGCAAGATATATTTTCAAGACAGTAAAATATACTATGCAAGATATATGAATATACATATTTCGAATTATTTAAAATAAAATAGTCAAGAATTTCAATTTCAGTACAAATAGATTCTCTATGGAATGCGGTTCTACGATAAAGTTTTGGGGATCAATAGAAGACTGTTTTGGGAGTAATATAAATATACATATATATAAATAAAGGCAGGCCGCTTGTAGGAGGTAGCGGGCACAGAAGGCTGCTTACGGCAGAGTGGTCGGCTGTTGGACGGTGGGCGATAAAAGTCTTGCAAAATAACTAGCGGGATGCAAGAGGGTTCTGCACGCATGCATTAGCCGGGTGCATGCGTAGATGTGATTATATATATGTATATATATATTATTAAATTATACTGTACGTGTGAAAAACATAGAAGATTGATTCGGTAATAAGGTTAAGTTGTCTATAAATCTATTTCAGCTGTAAATGTAACAAAGATATAAGAAACGATGCATGCATAATTTTACATTTCTGTGTCATATTTTTAATCACTGTAAAAATACGAAAAGGTACATAGCGATAAACAGTTATTTAATCGTCGATGTCAGGCAGCGTGCAACAGATATAGAGGGAAGTAGCAGAATAGAATGTATTTTTATATTGCATAGAGTGGTAGAAACTAAGGCAAATTATCGAAAACCTGGAAATGTAATATTAAATTGTCCAATTTATCCGAAATAAGGCACGCAAAGACTTAACATGAAGTTGAAAGTTTTTTCGATAATAATGAATGCAAGGGAAAGCGGGTGGGATTGTGACTGGAACGAGAATAAGAGATTGTTATCAAAATTTGTAGAATTGTATTTATACTCAAGGTATGACAAAATATTATAAAAGGCGTATTTTTCTGACTGATCGGAGAAGACATAAAGTTATGGAAAGTTTACTGTATTAGACAGATTTCTAGAAGAATAATAATATGGTGCTAAATTCTGACATCTACCGAAAGGACTTGTGATGATGTTTCTAGATACAAATTCCAAGACAGTAAAATATACTATGCAAGATATATTTCCAAGACAGTAAAATATACTATGCAAGATATATGAATATACATATTTCAAATTATTTAAAATAACATAGTCTAGAATTTCAATTTCAGTACAAGTAGATTCTCTATGGAATGCGGTTCTACGATAAACTTTTGGAGATAAATGGAATATTGGTTTAGGAAAAATATGTGTATATATATATAAATAAAGGCAGGCCGCTTGTAGGCGGTAGCGGGCACAGAAGGCTGCTTCGGGCAGAGTGGTCGGCTGTTGGACGGTGGGCGCGAAAAGTCTTGCAAAATGACTAGCGCGATGCAAGAGGGTTCTGCACGCATGCATTAGCCGTGTGCATGCGAAGATGTGATTATATATATGTATATATGTATTATTAAATTATACTGTACGTCTGAAAACATAAAAGATTGATTCGGTCATAACAACGCTTAAAAAAAAATATGTTGAGTTGTCTATAAATCTATTTCAGCTATAAAGGTAACAAAAATATAAAAAACGATGCATGAAGACTTAAGATGAAGATGAAAGATTTTTCGGTAATAATGAATGCCAGGGAAAGCGGAAGGGATTGTGACTGGAAAAAGAGAATAACAGATTGTTATAAAAAAAGGCGTATTTTTCTGATTGATCGGAGAAGACATAAAGTTATGGAAAGTTTACTGCATTAGACAGATTTCTAGAAGAATAATAATTTGGTGCTAAAGTCTGACATCTACCGAAAGGACTTGTGATGATGTTTCTAGATACAAAATCCAAGACAGTAAAATATACTATGCAAGATATATTTCCAAGACAGTAAAATATACTATGCAAGATATATTTCCAAGACAGTAAAATATACTATGCCAGATATATGGATATACATATTTCGAATTATTTAAAATAAAATAGTCTAGAATTTCAATTTCAGTACAAGTAGATTCTCTATGGAATGCGGTTCTACGATAAACTTTTGGAGATAAATGGAATATTGGTTTAGGAAAAATATGTGTGTATATATATATAAATAAAGGCAGGCCGCTTGTAGGCGGTAGCGGGCACAGAAGGCTGCTTCCGGCATAGTGGTCGGCTGTTGGACGGTGGGCGCGAAAAGTCTTGCAAAATGACTAGCGCGATGCAAGAGGGTTCTGCACGCAGGCATTAGCCGAGTGCATGCGAAGATGTGATTATATATATGTATATATATATATTATTAAATTATACTGTACGCGTGAAAACATAAAAGATTGATTCGGTCATAACAACGCTTTAAAAAAAAATATGTTGAGTTGTCTATAAATCTATTTCAGCTATAAAGGTAATAAAAATATAAAACACGATGCATGAAGACTTAAGATGAAGTTGAAAGATTTTTCGGTAATAATGAATTCCATGGAAAGCGGTAGGGATTGTGACTGGAAAAAGAGAATAACAGATTGTTATAAAAATTTGTAGAATTGTATTTATACTCAAGGTATGACAAAATATGACAAATAGCGTATTTTTCTGATTGATCGGAGAAGACATAAAGTTATAGAAAGTTTACTTCATTAGGCAGATTTCTAGAATAATAATAATATGGTGCTAAATTCTGACATCTACCGAAAGGACTTGTGATGATGTTTCTAGATACAAATTCCAAGACAGTAAAATATACTATGCAAGATATATTTCCAAGTCAGTAAAATATACTATGCAAGATATATGAATATACATATTTCGAATTATTTAAAATAAAATAATCTAGAATTTCAATTTCAGTACAAGTAGATTCTCTATGGAATGCGGTTCTACGATAAACTTTTGGAGATAAATGGAATATTGGTTTAGGAATAATATGTGTATATATATATAAATAAAGGCAGGCCGCTTGTAGGCGGTAGCGGGCACAGAAGGCTGCTTCCGGCAAAGTGGTCGGCTGTTGGACGGTGGGCGCGAAAAGTCTTGCAAAATGACTAGCGCGATGCAAGAGGGTTCTGCACGCATGCATTAGCCGGGTGCATGCGAAGATGTGATTATATATATGTATATATGTATTATTAAATTATACTGTACGCGTGAAAACATAAAAGATTGATTCGGTCATAACTACGCTTAAAAAAAAATATGTTGAGTTGTCCATAAATCTATTTCAGCTATAAAGGCAACAAAAATATAAAAAACGATGCATGAAGACTTAAGATGAAGATGAAAGATTTTTCGGTAATAATGAATGCCAGGAAAAGCGGGAGGGATTGTGACTGGAAAAAGAGAATAACAGATTGTTATAAAAAAAGGCGTATTTTTCTTATTGATCGGAGAAGACATAAAGTTATGGAAATTTTACTGCATTAGACAGATTTCTAGAAGAATAATAATTTGGTGCTAAATTCTGACATCTACCGAAAGGACTTGTGATGATGTTTCTAGATACAAATTCCAAGACAGTAAAATATACTATGCAAGATATATTTCCAAGACAGTAAAATATACTATGCAAGATATATTTCCAAGACAGTAAAATATACTATGCAAGATATATGGATATACATATTTCGAATTATTTAAAATAAAATAGTCTAGAATTTCAATTTCAGTACAAGTAGATTCTGTATGGAATGCAGTTCTACGATAAACTTTTGGAGATAAATGGAATATTGGTTTAGGAAAAATATGTGTATATATATATATAAATAAATGCAGGTCGCTTGTAGGCGGTAGCGGGCACAGAAGGCTGCTTCCGGCAGAGTGGTCGGCTGTTGGACGGTGGGCGCGAAAAGTCTTGCAAAATGACTAGCGCGATGCAAGAGGGTTCTGCACGCATGCATTAGCCGGATGCATGCGCAGATGTGATTATATATATGTATATATATATTATTAAATTATACTGTACGTGTGAAAAACATAGAAGATTGATTCGGTAATAAGGTTAAGTTGTCTATAAATCTATTTCAGCTGTAAATGTAACAAAGATATAAGAAACGATGCATGCATGATTTTACATTTCTGTGTCATATTTTTAATCACTGTAAAAATACGAAAAGGTAAATAGCGATAAACAGTTATTTAATCGTCGATGTCAGGCAGCGTGTAACAGATATAGAGGGAAGTAGCAGAATAGAATGTATTTTTATATTGCATAGAGTGGTAGAAACTAAGGCAAATTATCGAAAACCTGGAAATGTAATATTAAATTGTCCAATTTATCCGAAATAAGGCACACAAAGACTTAACATGAAGTTGAAAGTTTTTTCGATAATAATGAATGCAAGGGAAAGCGGGTGGGATTGTGACTGGAACGAGAATAAGAGATTGTTATCAAAATTTGTAGAATTGTATTTATACTCAAGGTATGACAAAATATTATAAAAGGCGTATTTTTCTGACTGATCGGAGAAGACATAAAGTTATGGAAAGTTTACTGTATTAGACAGATTTCTAGAAGAATAATAATATGGTGCTAAATTCTGACATCTAGATACAAATTCCAAGACAGTAAAATATACTATGCAAGATATATGAATATACATATTTCGAATTATTTAAAATAAAATAGTCTAGAATTTCAATTTCAGTACAAGTAGATTCTCTATGGAATGCGGTTCTACGATAAACTTTTGGAGATAAATGGAATATTGGTTTAGGAAAAATATGTGTATATATATATATAAATAAATGCAGGCCGCTTGTAGGCGGTAGCGGGCACAGAAGGCTGCTTCCGGCAGAGTGGTCGGCTGTTAGACGGTGGGCGCGAAAAGTCTTGCAAAATGACTAGCGCGATGCAAGAGGGTTCTGCACGCATGCATTAGCCGGGTGCATGCGAAGATGTGATTATATATATGTATATATGTATTATTAAATTATACTGTACGCGTGAAAACATAAAAGATTGATTCGGTCATAACTACGCTTAAAAAAAAATATGTTGAGTTGTCCATAAATCTATTTCAGCTATAAAGGCAACAAAAATATAAAAAACGATGCATGAAGACTTAAGATGAAGATGAAAGATTTTTCGGTAATAATGAATGCCAGGAAAAGCGGGAGGGATTGTGACTGGAAAAAAAGAGAATAACAGATTGTTATAAAAAAAGGCGTATTTTTCTTATTGATCGGAGAAGACATAAAGTTATGGAAATTTTACTGCATTAGACAGATTTCTAGAAGAATAATAATTTGGTGCTAAATTCTGACATCTACCGAAAGGACTTGTGATGATGTTTCTAGATACAAATTCCAAGACAGTAAAATATACTATGCAAGATATATTTCCAAGACAGTAAAATATACTATGCAAGATATATTTCCAAGACAGTAAAATATACTATGCAAGATATATGGATATACATATTTCGAATTATTTAAAATAAAATAGTCTAGAATTTCAATTTCAGTACAAGTAGATTCTCTATGGAATGCAGTTCTACGATAAACTTTTGGAGATAAATGGAATATTGGTTTAGGAAAAATATGTGTATATATATATATAAATAAATGCAGGCCGCTTGTAGGCGGTAGCGGGCACAGAAGGCTGCTTCCGGCAGAGTGGTCGGCTGTTGGACGGTGGGCGCGAAAAGTCTTGCAAAATGACTAGCGCGATGCAAGAGGGTTCTGCACGCATGCATTAGCCGAGTGCATGCGAAGATGTGATTATATATATGTATATATATATATTATTAAATTATACTGTACGCGTGAAAACATAAAAGATTGATTCGGTCATAACAACGCTTAAAAAAAAATATGTTGAGTTGTCTATAAATCTATTTCAGCTATAAAGGTAACAAAAATATAAAACACGATGCATGAAGACTTAAGATGAAGTTGAAAGATTTTTCGGTAATAATGAATGCCAGGGAAAGCGGGAGGGATTGTGACTGGAAAAAGAGAATAACAGATTGTTATAAAAATTTGTAGAATTGTATTTATACTCAAGGTATGACAAAATATCATAAAAGGCGTATTGTTCTAATTGATGGGAGAAGACAAAAAAGTTATGGACAGTTTACCGTATTATATAGATTTCCAGAAGAATTCTAGTAAGGTGCTAAATTCTGACATCTACTGAAGAGATTTGTGATGAGTTTTCTAGATACAAATTCCAAGACAGTAAAACATACTATGTAAGATATATGAATATACACATTTCGAATTATTTAAATAAAATAGTCAAGAATTTCAATTTCAGTACAAATAGATTCTCTATGGAATGCGGTTCTACGATAAAGTTTTGGGGATCAATAGAAGACTGTTTTGGGAGTAATATAAATATATATATATATAAATAAAGGCAGGCCGCTTGTAGGCGGTAGAGGGCACAGAAGGCTGCTTCCGGCAGAGTGGTCGGCTGTTGGACGGTGGGCGCGAAAAGTCTTGCAAAATGACTAGCGCGATGCAAGAGGGTTCTGCATGCATGCATTAGCCGGATGCATGCGTAGATGTGATTATATATATGTATATATATATTATTAAATTATACTGTACGTGTGAAAAACATAGAAGATTGATTCGGTAATAAGGTTAAGTTGTCTATAAATCTATTTCAGCTGTAAATGTAACAAAGATATAAGAAACGATGCATGCATGATTTTAAATTTCTGTGTCATATTTTTAATCACTGTAAAAATACGAAAAGGTAAATAGCAATAAACAGTTATTTAATCGTCGATGTCAGGCAGCGTGTAACAGATATAGAGGGAAGTAGAAGAATAGAATGTATTTTTATATTGCATAGAGTGGTAGAAACTAAGGTATCGAAAATCTGGAAATGTAATATTAAATTGTCCAATTTATCCGAAATAAAGCACACAAAGACTTAACATGAAGCTGAAAGATTTTTCGATAATAATGAATGCCAGGGAAAGCGGGAGGGATTGTGACTGGAACGAGAATAAGATATTGTTATCAAAATTTGTAGAATTGTATTTATACTCAAGGTATGACAAAATATGATAAAAGGCGTATTTTTCTGATTGATCGGAGAAGACATAAAGTTATGGAAAGTTTACTGCATTAGACAGATTTCTAGAAGAATAATAATATGGTGCGAAATTCTGACATCTACCAAAAGGACTTGTGATGATGTTTCTAGATACAAATTCCAAGACAGTAAAATATACTATGCAAGATATATTTTCAAGTCAGTAAAATATACTATGCAAGATATATGAATATACATATTTCGAATTATTTAAAATAAAATAGTCTAGAATTTCAATTTCAGTACAAGTAGATTCTCTATGGAATGCGGTTCTACGATAAACTTTTGGAGATAAATGGAATATTGGTTTAGGAATAATATGTGTATATATATATATAAATAAAGGCAGGCCGCTTGTATGCGGTAGCGGGCACAGAAGGCTGCTTCCGGCATAGTGGTCGGCTGTTGGAGGTGGGCGCGAAAAGTCTTGCAAAATGACTAGCGCGATGCAAGAGGGTTCTGCACGCATGCATTAGCCGGGTGCATGCGAAGATGTGATTATATATATGTATATATATAGGTTATTAAATTATACTGTACGCGTGAAAACATAAAAGATATATTCGGTCATAACAGTGCTTAAAAAAAATATATGTTGAGTTGTCTATAAATCTATTTCAGCTATAAATGTAACAAAAATATAAAAAACGATGCATGAAGACTTAAGATGAAGATGAAAGATTTTTCGGTAATAATGAATGCCAGGGAAAGCGGGAGGGATTGTGACTGGAAAAAGAGAATAACAAGATTGTTATAAAAATTTGTAGACAAAATATGATAAATGGCGTATTGTTCTAATTGATGGGAGAAGCCAAAAAATTATGGACAGTTTACCGTATTATATAGATTTCTAGAAGAATTCTAGTAAGGTGCTAAATTCTGACATCTACAGAAGAGATTTGTGATGAGTTTTCTAGATACAAATTCCAAGACAGTAAAATATACTATGTAAGATATATGAATATACACATTTCGAATTATTTAAATAAAATAGTCAAGAATTTCAATTTCAGTACAAATAGATTCTCTGTAGAATGCGGTTCTACGATAAAGTTTTGGGGATCAATAGAAGACTGTTTTGGGAGTAATATAAATATATATATATATATAAATAAAGGCAGGCCGCTTGTAGGCGGTAGAGGGCACAGAAGGCTGCTTCCGGCATAGTGGTCGGCTGTTGGACGGTGGGCGCGAAAAGTCTTGCAAAATGACTAGCGCGATGCAAGAGGGTTCTGCACGCATGCATTAGCCGGGTGCATGCGTAGATGTGATTATATATATGTATATATATATTATTAAATTATACTGTACGCGTGAAAACATAAAAGATATATTCGGTCATAACAATGCTTAAAAAAAAAATATGTTGAGTTGTCTATAAATCTATTTCAGCTATAAAGGTAACAAAAATATAAAAAACGATGCATGAAGACTTAAGATGAAGATGAAAGATTTTTCGGTAATAATGAATGCCAGGGAAAGCGGGAGGGATTGTGACTGGAAAAAGAGAATAACAAGATTGTTATAAAAATTTGAAGAATTGTATTTATACTCAAGGTATGACAAAATATGATAAATGGCGTATTGTTCTAATTGATGGGAGAAGCCAAAAAAGTTATGGACAGTTTACCGTATTATATAGATTTCTAGAAGAATTCTAGTAAGGTGCTAAATTCTGACATCTACAGAAGAGATTTGTGATGAGTTTTCTAGATACAAATTCCAAGAAAGTAAAATATACTATGTAAGATATATGAATATACACATTTCGAATTATTTAAATAAAATAGTCAAGAATTTCAATTTCAGTACAAATAGATTCTCTGTAGAATGCGGTTCTACGATAAAGTTTTGGGGATCAATAGAAGACTGTTTTGGGAGTAATATATATATATATATATATATATAAATAAAGGCAGGCCGCTTGTAGGCGGTAGAGGGCACAGAAGGCTGCTTCCGGCATAGTGGTCGGCTGTTGGACGGTGGGCGCGAAAAGTCTCTCAAAATGACTAGCGCGATGCAAGAGGGTTCTGCACGCATGCATTAGCCGGGTGCATGCGTAGATGTGATTATATATATGTATATATATATTATTAAATTATACTGTACGTGTGAAAAACATAGAAGATTGATTCGGTAATAAGGTTAAGTTGTCTATAAATCTATTTCAGCTGTAAATGTAACAAAGATATAAGAAACGATGCATGCATGATTTTACATTTCTGTGTCATATTTTTAATCACTGTAAAAATACGAAAAGGTAAATAGCGATAAACAGTTATTTAATCGTCGATGTCAGGCAGCGTGTAACAGATATAGAGGGAAGTAGCAGAATAGAATGTATTTTTATATTGCATAGAGTGGTAGAAACTAAGGCAAATTATCTAAAACCTGGAAATGTAATATTAAATTGTCCAATTTATCCGAAATAAGGCACACAAAGACTTAACATGAAGTTGAAAGTTTTTTCGATAATAATGAATGCAAGGGAAAGCGGGTGGGATTGTGACTGGAACGAGAATAAGAGGTTGTTATCAAAATTTGTAGAATTGTATTTATACTCAAGGTATGACAAAATATTATAAAAGGCGTATTTTTCTGACTGATCGGAGAAGACATAAAGTTATGGAAAGTTTACTGTATTAGACAGATTTCTAGAAGAATAATAATATGGTGCTAAATTCTGACATCTAGATACAAATTCCAAGACAGTAAAATATACTATGCAAGATATATGAATATACATATTTCGAATTATTTAAAATAAAATAGTCTAGAATTTCAATTTCAGTACAAGTAGATTCTCTATGGAATGCGGTTCTACGATAAACTTTTGGAGATAAATGGAATATTGGTTTAGGAAAAATATGTGTATATATATATATAAATAAATGCAGGCCGCTTGTAGGCGGTAGCGGGCACAGAAGGCTGCTTCCGGCAGAGTGGTCGGCTGTTGGACGGTGGGCGCGAAAAGTCTTGCAAAATGACTAGCGCGATGCAAGAGGGTTCTGCACGCATGCATTAGCCGGGTGCATGCGAAGATGTGATTATATATATGTATATATGTATTATTAAATTATACTGTACGCGTGAAAACATAAAAGATTGATTCGGTCATAACTACGCTTAAAAAAAAATATGTTGAGTTGTCCATAAATCTATTTCAGCTATAAAGGCAACAAAAATATAAAAAACGATGCATGAAGACTTAAGATGAAGATGAAAGATTTTTCGGTAATAATGAATGCCAGGAAAAGCGGGAGGGATTGTGACTGGAAAAAGAGAATAACAGATTGTTATAAAAAAAGGCGTATTTTTCTTATTGATCGGAGAAGACATAAAGTTATGGAAATTTTACTGCATTAGACAGATTTCTAGAAGAATAATAATTTGGTGCTAAATTCTGACATCTACCGAAAGGACTTGTGATGATGTTTCTAGATACAAATTCCAAGACAGTAAAATATACTATGCAAGATATATTTCCAAGACAGTAAAATATACTATGCAAGATATATTTCCAAGACAGTAAAATATACTATGCAAGATATATGGATATACATATTTCGAATTATTTAAAATAAAATAGTCTAGAATTTCAATTTCAGTACAAGTAGATTCTCTATGGAATGCAGTTCTACGATAAACTTTTGGAGATAAATGGAATATTGGTTTAGGAAAAATATGTGTATATATATATATAAATAAATGCAGGCCGCTTGTAGGCGGTAGCGGGCACAGAAGGCTGCTTCCGGCAGAGTGGTCGGCTGTTGGACGGTGGGCGCGAAAAGTCTTGCAAAATGACTAGCGCGATGCAAGAGGGTTCTGCACGCATGCATTAGCCGGATGCATGCGCAGATGTGATTATATATATGTATATATATATTATTAAATTATACTGTACGTGTGAAAAACATAGAAGATTGATTCGGTAATAAGGTTAAGTTGTCTATAAATCTATTTCAGCTGTAAATGTAACAAAGATATAAGAAACGATGCATGCATGATTTTACATTTCTGTGTCATATTTTTAATCACTGTAAAAATACGAAAAGGTAAATAGCGATAAACAGTTATTTAATCGTCGATGTCAGGCAGCGTGTAACAGATATAGAGGGAAGTAGCAGAATAGAATGTATTTTTATATTGCATAGAGTGGTAGAAACTAAGGCAAATTATCGAAAACCTGGAAATGTAATATTAAATTGTCCAATTTATCCGAAATAAGGCACACAAAGACTTAGCATGAAGTTGAAAGTTTTTTCGATAATAATGAATGCAAGGGAAAGCGGGTGGGATTGTGACTGGAACGAGAATAAGAGATTGTTATCAAAATTTGTAGAATTGTATTTATACTCAAGGTATGACAAAATATTATAAAAGGCGTATTTTTCTGACTGATCGGAGAAGACATAAAGTTATGGAAAGTTTACTGTATTAGACAGATTTCTAGAAGAATAATAATATGGTGCTAAATTCTGACATCTAGATACAAATTCCAAGACAGTAAAATATACTATGCAAGATATATGAATATACATATTTCGAATTATTTAAAATAAAATAGTCTAGAATTTCAATTTCAGTACAAGTAGATTCTCTATGGAATGCGGTTCTACGATAAACTTTTGGAGATAAATGGAATATTGGTTTAGGAAAAATATGTGTATATATATATATAAATAAATGCAGGCCGCTTGTAGGCGGTAGCGGGCACAGAAGGCTGCTTCCGGCAGAGTGGTCGGCTGTTGGACGGTGGGCGCGAAAAGTCTTGCAAAATGACTAGCGCGATGCAAGAGGGTTCTGCACGCATGCATTAGCCGGGTGCATGCGAAGATGTGATTATATATATGTATATATGTATTATTAAATTATACTGTACGCGTGAAAACATAAAAGATTGATTCGGTCATAACTACGCTTAAAAAAAAATATGTTGAGTTGTCCATAAATCTATTTCAGCTATAAAGGCAACAAAAATATAAAAAACGATGCATGAAGACTTAAGATGAAGATGAAAGATTTTTCGGTAATAATGAATGCCAGGAAAAGCGGGAGGGATTGTGACTGGAAAAAGAGAATAACAGATTGTTATAAAAAAAGGCGTATTTTTCTTATTGATCGGAGAAGACATAAAGTTATGGAAATTTTACTGCATTAGACAGATTTCTAGAAGAATAATAATTTGGTGCTAAATTCTGACATCTACCGAAAGGACTTGTGATGATGTTTCTAGATACAAATTCCAAGACA
This sequence comes from Maratus speciosus, assembly GCA_963932465.1. NCBI lineage: Eukaryota > Metazoa > Arthropoda > Arachnida > Araneae > Salticidae > Maratus > Maratus speciosus. The sequence continues at coordinate 86,176,547 of OZ010786.1, read as the reverse complement.
GTAAAATATACTATGCAAGATATATTTCCAAGACAGTAAAATATACTATGCAAGATATATTTCCAAGACAGTAAAATATACTATGCAAGATATATGGATATACATATTTCGAATTATTTAAAATAAAATAGTCTAGAATTTCAATTTCAGTACAAGTAGATTCTCTATGGAATGCAGTTCTACGATAAACTTTTGGAGATAAATGGAATATTGGTTTAGGAAAAATATGTGTATATATATATATAAATAAATGCAGGCCGCTTGTAGGCGGTAGCGGGCACAGAAGGCTGCTTCCGGCAGAGTGGTCGGCTGTTGGACGGTGGGCGCGAAAAGTCTTGCAAAATGACTAGCGCGATGCAAGAGGGTTCTGCACGCATGCATTAGCCGGATGCATGCGCAGATGTGATTATATATATGTATATATATATTATTAAATTATACTGTACGTGTGAAAAACATAGAAGATTGATTCGGTAATAAGGTTAAGTTGTCTATAAATCTATTTCAGCTGTAAATGTAACAAAGATATAAGAAACGATGCATGCATGATTTTACATTTCTGTGTCATATTTTTAATCACTGTAAAAATACGAAAAGGTAAATAGCGATAAACAGTTATTTAATCGTCGATGTCAGGCAGCGTGTAACAGATATAGAGGGAAGTAGCAGAATAGAATGTATTTTTATATTGCATAGAGTGGTAGAAACTAAGGCAAATTATCGAAAACCTGGAAATGTAATATTAAATTGTCCAATTTATCCGAAATAAGGCACACAAAGACTTAGCATGAAGTTGAAAGTTTTTTCGATAATAATGAATGCAAGGGAAAGCGGGTGGGATTGTGACTGGAACGAGAATAAGAGATTGTTATCAAAATTTGTAGAATTGTATTTATACTCAAGGTATGACAAAATATTATAAAAGGCGTATTTTTCTGACTGATCGGAGAAGACATAAAGTTATGGAAAGTTTACTGTATTAGACAGATTTCTAGAAGAATAATAATATGGTGCTAAATTCTGACATCTAGATACAAATTCCAAGACAGTAAAATATACTATGCAAGATATATGAATATACATATTTCGAATTATTTAAAATAAAATAGTCTAGAATTTCAATTTCAGTACAAGTAGATTCTCTATGGAATGCGGTTCTACGATAAACTTTTGGAGATAAATGGAATATTGGTTTAGGAAAAATATGTGTATATATATATATAAATAAATGCAGGCCGCTTGTAGGCGGTAGCGGGCACAGAAGGCTGCTTCCGGCAGAGTGGTCGGCTGTTGGACGGTGGGCGCGAAAAGTCTTGCAAAATGACTAGCGCGATGCAAGAGGGTTCTGCACGCATGCATTAGCCGGGTGCATGCGAAGATGTGATTATATATATGTATATATGTATTATTAAATTATACTGTACGCGTGAAAACATAAAAGATTGATTCGGTCATAACTACGCTTAAAAAAAAATATGTTGAGTTGTCCATAAATCTATTTCAGCTATAAAGGCAACAAAAATATAAAAAACGATGCATGAAGACTTAAGATGAAGATGAAAGATTTTTCGGTAATAATGAATGCCAGGAAAAGCGGGAGGGATTGTGACTGGAAAAAGAGAATAACAGATTGTTATAAAAAAAGGCGTATTTTTCTTATTGATCGGAGAAGACATAAAGTTATGGAAATTTTACTGCATTAGACAGATTTCTAGAAGAATAATAATTTGGTGCTAAATTCTGACATCTACCGAAAGGACTTGTGATGATGTTTCTAGATACAAATTCCAAGACAGTAAAATATACTATGCAAGATATATTTCCAAGACAGTAAAATATACTATGCAAGATATATTTCCAAGACAGTAAAATATACTATGCAAGATATATGGATATACATATTTCGAATTATTTAAAATAAAATAGTCTAGAATTTCAATTTCAGTACAAGTAGATTCTCTATGGAATGCAGTTCTACGATAAACTTTTGGAGATAAATGGAATATTGGTTTAGGAAAAATATGTGTATATATATATATAAATAAATGCAGGCCGCTTGTAGGCGGTAGCGGGCACAGAAGGCTGCTTCCGGCAGAGTGGTCGGCTGTTGGACGGTGGGCGCGAAAAGTCTTGCAAAATGACTAGCGCGATGCAAGAGGGTTCTGCACGCATGCATTAGCCGGATGCATGCGCAGATGTGATTATATATATGTATATATATATTATTAAATTATACTGTACGTGTGAAAAACATAGAAGATTGATTCGGTAATAAGGTTAAGTTGTCTATAAATCTATTTCAGCTGTAAATGTAACAAAGATATAAGAAACGATGCATGCATGATTTTACATTTCTGTGTCATATTTTTAATCACTGTAAAAATACGAAAAGGTAAATAGCGATAAACAGTTATTTAATCGTCGATGTCAGGCAGCGTGTAACAGATATAGAGGGAAGTAGCAGAATAGAATGTATTTTTATATTGCATAGAGTGGTAGAAACTAAGGCAAATTATCGAAAACCTGGAAATGTAATATTAAATTGTCCAATTTATCCGAAATAAGGCACACAAAGACTTAACATGAAGTTGAAAGTTTTTTCGATAATAATGAATGCAAGGGAAAGCGGGTGGGATTGTGACTGGAACGAGAATAAGAGATTGTTATCAAAATTTGTAGAATTGTATTTATACTCAAGGTATGACAAAATATTATAAAAGGCGTATTTTTCTGACTGATCGGAGAAGACATAAAGTTATGGAAAGTTTACTGTATTAGACAGATTTCTAGAAGAATAATAATATGGTGCTAAATTCTGACATCTAGATACAAATTCCAAGACAGTAAAATATACTATGCAAGATATATGAATATACATATTTCGAATTATTTAAAATAAAATAGTCTAGAATTTCAATTTCAGTACAAGTAGATTCTCTATGGAATGCGGTTCTACGATAAAATTTTGGAGATAAATGGAATATTGGTTTAGGAAAAATATGTGTATATATATATATAAATAAATGCAGGCCGCTTGTAGGCGGTAGCGGGCACAGAAGGCTGCTTCCGGCAGAGTGGTCGGCTGTTGGACGGTGGGCGCGAAAAGTCTTGCAAAATGACTAGCGCGATGCAAGAGGGTTCTGCACGCATGCATTAGCCGGGTGCATGCGAAGATGTGATTATATATATGTATATATGTATTGTTAAATTATACTGTACGCGTGAAAACATAAAAGATTGATTCGGTCATAACTACGCTTAAAAAAAAATATGTTGAGTTGTCCATAAATCTATTTCAGCTATAAAGGCAACAAAAATATAAAAAACGATGCATGAAGACTTAAGATGAAGATGAAAGATTTTTCGGTAATAATGAATGCCAGGGAAAGCGGGAGGGATTGTGACTGGAAAAAGAGAATAACAGATTGTTATAAAAAAAAGGCGTATTTTTCTTATTGATCGGAGAAGACATAAAGTTATGGAAATTTTACTGCATTAGACAGATTTCTAGAAGAATAATAATTTGGTGCTAAATTCTGACATCTACCGAAAGGACTTGTGATGATGTTTCTAGATACAAATTCCAAGACAGTAAAATATACTATGCAAGATATATTTCCAAGACAGTAAAATATACTATGCAAGATATATTTCCAAGACAGTAAAATATACTATGCAAGATATATGGATATACATATTTCGAATTATTTAAAATAAAATAGTCTAGAATTTCAATTTCAGTACAAGTAGATTCTCTATGGAATGCGGTTCTACGATAAACTTTTGGAGATAAATGGAATATTGGTTTAAGAATAATATGTGTATATATATATATAAATAAAGGCAGGCCGCTTGTATGCGGTAGCGGGCACAGAAGGCTGCTTCCGGCATAGTGGTCGGCTGTTGGAGGTGGGCGCGAAAAGTCTTGCAAAATGACTAGCGCGATGCAAGAGGGTTCTGCACGCATGCATTAGCCGGGTGCATGCGAAGATGTGATTATATATATGTATATATATAGGTTATTAAATTATACTGTACGCGTGAAAACATAAAAGATATATTCGGTCATAACAGTGCTTAAAAAAAATATATGTTGAGTTGTCTATAAATCTATTTCAGCTATAAAGGTAACAAAAATATAAAAAACGATGCATGAAGACTTAAGAAGAAGATGAAAGATTTTTCGGTAATAATGAATGCCAGGGAAAGCGGGAGGGATTGTGACTGGAAAAAGAGAATAACAAGATTGTTATAAAAATTTGTAGACAAAATATGATAAATGGCGTATTGTTCTAATTGATGGGAGAAGCCAAAAAAGTTATGGACAGTTTACCGTATTATATAGATTTCTAGAAGAATTCTAGTAAGGTGCTAAATTCTGACATCTACAGAAGAGATTTGTGATGAGTTTTCTAGATACAAATTCCAATACAGTAAAATATACTATGTAAGATATATGAATATACACATTTCGAATTATTTAAATAAAATAGTCAAGAATTTCAATTTCAGTACAAATAGATTCTCTGTAGAATGCGGTTCTACGATAAAGTTTTGGGGATCAATAGAAGACTGTTTTGGGAGTAATATAAATATATATATATATATAAATAAAGGCAGGCCGCTTGTAGGCGGTAGAGGGCACAGAAGGCTGCTTCCGGCATAGTGGTCGGCTGTTGGACGGCGGGCGCGAAAAGTCTTGCAAAATGACTAGCGCGATGCAAGAGGGTTCTGCACGCATGCATTAGCCGGGTGCATGCGTAGATGTGATTATATATATGTATATATATATTATTAAATTATACTGTACGCGTGAAAACATAAAAGATATATTCGGTCATAACAATGCTTAAAAAAAAAATATGTTGAGTTGTCTATAAATCTATTTCAGCTATAAAGGTAACAAAAATATAAAAAACGATGCATGAAGACTTAAGATGAAGATGAAAGATTTTTCGGTAATAATGAATGCCAGGGAAAGCGGGAGGGATTGTGACTGGAAAAAGAGAATAACAAGATTGTTATAAAAATTTGAAGAATTGTATTTATACTCAAGGTATGAAAAAATATGATAAATGGCGTATTGTTCTAATTGATGGGAGAAGCCAAAAAAGTTATGGACAGTTTACCGTATTATATAGATTTCTAGAAGAATTCTAGTAAGGTGCTAAATTCTGACATCTACAGAAGAGATTTGTGATGAGTTTTCTAGATACAAATTCCAAGACAGTAAAATATACTATGTAAGATATATGAATATACACATTTCGAATTATTTAAATAAAATAGTCAAGAATTTCAATTTCAGTACAAATAGATTCTCTGTAGAATGCGGTTCTACGATAAAGTTTTGGGGATCAATAGAAGACTGTTTTGGGAGTAATATATATATATATATATATATATATATATATATAAAGGCAGGCCGCTTGTAGGCGGTAGAGGGCACAGAAGGCTGCTTCCGGCATAGTGGTCGGCTGTTGGACGGTGGGCGCGAAAAGTCTCTCAAAATGACTAGCGCGATCCAAGAGGGTTCTGCACGCATGCATTAGCCGGGTGCATGCGTAGATGTGATTATATATATGTATATATATATTATTAAATTATACTGTACGTGTGAAAAACATAGAAGATTGATTCGGTAATAAGGTTAAGTTGTCTATAAATCTATTTCAGCTGTAAATGTAACAAAGATATAAGAAACGATGCATGCATGATTTTACATTTCTGTGTCATATTTTTAATCACTGTAAAAATACGAAAAGGTAAATAGCGATAAACAGTTATTTAATCGTCGATGTCAGGCAGCGTGTAACAGATATAGAGGGAAGTAGCAGAATAGAATGTATTTTTATATTGCATAGAGTGGTAGAAACTAAGGCAAATTATCGAAAACCTGGAAATGTAATATTAAATTGTCCAATTTATCCGAAATAAGGCACACAAAGACTTAACATGAAGTTGAAAGTTTTTTCGATAATAATGAATGCAAGGGAAAGCGGGTGGGATTGTGACTGGAACGAGAATAAGAGATTGTTATCAAAATTTGTAGAATTGTATTTATACTCAAGGTATGACAAAATATTATAAAAGGCGTATTTTTCTGACTGATCGGAGAAGACATAAAGTTATGGAAAGTTTACTGTATTAGACAGATTTCTAGAAGAATAATAATATGGTGCTAAATTCTGACATCTAGATACAAATTCCAAGACAGTAAAATATACTATGCAAGATATATGAATATACATATTTCGAATTATTTAAAATAAAATAGTCTAGAATTTCAATTTCAGTACAAGTAGATTCTCTATGGAATGCGGTTCTACGATAAACTTTTGGAGATAAATGGAATATTGGTTTAGGAAAAATATGTGTATATATATATATAAATAAATGCAGGCCGCTTGTAGGCGGTAGCGGGCACAGAAGGCTGCTTCCGGCAGAGTGGTCGGCTGTTGGACGGTGGGCGCGAAAAGTCTTGCAAAATGACTAGCGCGATGCAAGAGGGTTCTGCACGCATGCATTAGCCGGGTGCATGCGAAGATGTGATTATATATATGTATATATGTATTATTAAATTATACTGTACGCGTGAAAACATAAAAGATTGATTCGGTCATAACTACGCTTAAAAAAAAATATGTTGAGTTGTCCATAAATCTATTTCAGCTATAAAGGCAACAAAAATATAAAAAACGATGCATGAAGACTTAAGATGAAGATGAAAGATTTTTCGGTAATAATGAATGCCAGGAAAAGCGGGAGGGATTGTGACTGGAAAAAGAGAATAACAGATTGTTATAAAAAAGGCGTATTTTTCTTATTGATCGGAGAAGACATAAAGTTATGGAAATTTTACTGCATTAGACAGATTTCTAGAAGAATAATAATTTGGTGCTAAATTCTGACATCTACCGAAAGGACTTGTGATGATGTTTCTAGATACAAATTCCAAGACAGTAAAATATACTATGCAAGATATATTTCCAAGACAGTAAAATATACTATGCAAGATATATTTCCAAGACAGTAAAATATACTATGCAAGATATATGGATATACATATTTCGAATTATTTAAAATAAAATAGTCTAGAATTTCAATTTCAGTACAAGTAGATTCTCTATGGAATGCAGTTCTACGATAAACTTTTGGAGATAAATGGAATATTGGTTTAGGAAAAATATGTGTATATATATATATAAATAAATGCAGGCCGCTTGTAGGCGGTAGCGGGCACAGAAGGCTGCTTCCGGCAGAGTGGTCGGCTGTTGGACGGTGGGCGCGAAAAGTCTTGCAAAATGACTAGCGCGATGCAAGAGGGTTCTGCACGCATGCATTAGCCGGATGCATGCGCAGATGTGATTATATATATGTATATATATATTATTAAATTATACTGTACGTGTGAAAAACATAGAAGATTGATTCGGTAATAAGGTTAAGTTGTCTATAAATCTATTTCAGCTGTAAATGTAACAAAGATATAAGAAACGATGCATGCAATTTTACATTTCTGTGTCATATTTTTAATCACTGTAAAAATACGAAAAGGTAAATAGCGATAAACAGTTATTTAATCGTCGATGTCAGGCAGCGTGTAACAGATATAGAGGGAAGTAGCAGAATAGAATGTATTTTTATATTGCATAGAGTGGTAGAAACTAAGGCAAATTATCGAAAACCTGGAAATGTAATATTAAATTGTCCAATTTATCCGAAATAAGGCACACAAAGACTTAACATGAAGTTGAAAGTTTTTTCGATAATAATGAATGCAAGGGAAAGCGGGTGGGATTGTGACTGGAACGAGAATAAGAGATTGTTATCAAAATTTGTAGAATTGTATTTATACTCAAGGTATGACAAAATATTATAAAAGGCGTATTTTTCTGACTGATCGGAGAAGACATAAAGTTATGGAAAGTTTACTGTATTAGACAGATTTCTAGAAGAATAATAATATGGTGCTAAATTCTTACATCTAGATACAAATTCCAAGACAGTAAAATATACTATGCAAGATATATGAATATACATATTTCGAATTATTTAAAATAAAATAGTCTAGAATTTCAATTTCAGTACAAGTAGATTCTCTATGGAATGCGGTTCTACGATAAAATTTTGGAGATAAATGGAATATTGGTTTAGGAAAAATATGTGTATATATATATATAAATAAATGCAGGCCGCTTGTAGGCGGTAGCGGGCACAGAAGGCTGCTTCCGGCAGAGTGGTCGGCTGTTGGACGGTGGGCGCGAAAAGTCTTGCAAAATGACTAGCGCGATGCAAGAGGGTTCTGCACGCATGCATTAGCCGGGTGCATGCGAAGATGTGATTATATATATGTATATATGTATTATTAAATTATACTGTACGCGTGAAAACATAAAAGATTGATTCGGTCATAACTACGCTTAAAAAAAAATATGTTGAGTTGTCCATAAATCTATTTCAGCTATAAAGGCAACAAAAATATAAAAAACGATGCATGAAGACTTAAGATGAAGATGAAAGATTTTTCGGTAATAATGAATGCCAGGGAAAGCGGGAGGGATTGTGACTGGAAAAAGAGAATAACAGATTGTTATAAAAAAAAGGCGTATTTTTCTTATTGATCGGAGAAGACATAAAGTTATGGAAATTTTACTGCATTAGACAGATTTCTAGAAGAATAATAATTTGGTGCTAAATTCTGACATCTACCGAAAGGACTTGTGATGATGTTTCTAGATACAAATTCCAAGACAGTAAAATATACTATGCAAGATATATTTCCAAGACAGTAAAATATACTATGCAAGATATATTTCCAAGACAGTAAAATATACTATGCAAGATATATGGATATACATATTTCGAATTATTTAAAATAAAATAGTCTAGAATTTCAATTTCAGTACAAGTAGATTCTCTATGGAATGCAGTTCTACGATAAACTTTTGGAGATAAATGGAATATTGGTTTAGGAAAAATATGTGTATATATATATATAAATAAATGCAGGCCGCTTGTAGGCGGTAGCGGGCACAGAAGGCTGCTTCCGGCAGAGTGGTCGGCTGTTGGACGGTGGGCGCGAAAAGTCTTGCAAAATGACTAGCGCGATGCAAGAGGGTTCTGCACGCATGCATTAGCCGAGTGCATGCGAAGATGTGATTATATATATGTATATATATATATTATTAAATTATACTGTACGCGTAAAAACATAAAAGATTGATTCGGTCATAACAACGCTTAAAAAAAAATATGTTGAGTTGTCTATAAATCTATTTCAGCTATAAAGGTAACAAAAATATAAAACACGATGCATGAAGACTTAAGATGAAGTTGAAAGATTTTTCGGTAATAATGAATGCCAGGGAAAGCGGGAGGGATTGTGACTGGAAAAAGAGAATAACAGATTGTTATAAAAATTTGTAGAATTGTATTTATACTCAAGGTATGACAAAATATCATAAAAGGCGTATTGTTCTAATTGATGGGAGAAGACAGAAAAGTTATGGACAGTTTACCGTATTATATAGATTTCCAGAAGAATTCTAGTAAGGTGCTAAATTCTGACATCTACTGAAGAGATTTGTGATGAGTTTTCTAGATACAAATTCCAAGACAGTAAAACATACTATGTAAGATATATGAATATACACATTTCGAATTATTTAAATAAAACAGTCAAGAATTTCAATTTCAGTACAAATAGATTCTCTATGGAATGCGGTTCTACGATAAAGTTTTGGGGATCAATAGAAGACTGTTTTGGGAGTAATATAAATATATATATATATAAATAAAGGCAGGCCGCTTGTAGGCGGTAGAGGGCACAGAAGGCTGCTTCCGGCAGAGTGGTCGGCTGTTGGACGGTGGGCGCGAAAAGTCTTGCAAAATGACTAGCGCGATGCAAGAGGGTTCTGCATGCATGCATTAGCCGGATGCATGCGTAGATGTGATTATATATATGTATATATATATTATTAAATTATACTGTACGTGTGAAAAACATAGAAGATTGATTCGGTAATAAGGTTAAGTTGTCTATAAATCTATTTCAGCTGTAAATGTAACAAAGATATAAGAAACGATGCATGCATGATTTTAAATTTCTGTGTCATATTTTTAATCACTGTAAAAATACGAAAAGGTAAATAGCAATAAACAGTTATTTAATCGTCGATGTCAGGCAGCGTGTAACAGATATAGAGGGAAGTAGAAGAATAGAATGTATTTTTATATTGCATAGAGTGGTAGAAACTAAGGTATCGAAAATCTGGAAATGTAATATTAAATTGTCCAATTTATCCGAAATAAAGCACACAAAGACTTAACATGAAGCTGAAAGATTTTTCGATAATAATGAATGCCAGGGAAAGCGGGAGGGATTGTGACTGGAACGAGAATAAGATATTGTTATCAAAATTTGTAGAATTGTATTTATACTCAAGGTATGTCAAAATATGATAAAAGGCGTATTTTTCTGATTGATCGGAGAAGACATAAAGTTATGGAAAGTTTACTGCATTAGACAGATTTCCAGAAGAATAATAATATGGTGCGAAATTCTGACATCTACCAAAAGGACTTGTGATGATGTTTCTAGATACAAATTCCAAGACAGTAAAATATACTATGCAAGATATATTTTCAAGTCAGTAAAATATACTATGCAAGATATATGAATATACATATTTCGAATTATTTAAAATAAAATAGTCTAGAATTTCAATTTCAGTACAATTAGATTCTCTATGGAATGCGGTTCTACGATAAACTTTTGGAGATAAATGGAATATTGGTTTAGGAATAATATGTGTATATATATATATAAATAAAGGCAGGCCGCTTGTATGCGGTAGCGGGCACAGAAGGCTGCTTCCGGCATAGTGGTCGGCTGTTGGACGGTGGGCGCGAAAAGTCTTGCAAAATGACTAGCGCGATGCAAGAGGGTTCTGCACGCATGCATTAGCCGGGTGCATGCGAAGATGTGATTATATATATGTATATATATAGGTTATTAAATTATACTGTACGCGTGAAAACATAAAAGATATATTCGGTCATAACAGTGCTTAAAAAAAATATATGTTGAGTTGTCTATAAATCTATTTCAGCTATAAAGGTAACAAAAATATAAAAAACGATGCATGAAGACTTAAGATGAAGATGAAAGATTTTTCGGTAATAATGAATGCCAGGGAAAGCGGGAGGGATTGTGACTGGAAAAAGAGAATAACAAGATTGTTATAAAAATTTGTAGACAAAATATGATAAATGGCGTATTGTTCTAATTGATGGGAGAAGCCAAAAAAGTTATGGACAGTTTACCGTATTATATAGATTTCTAGAAGAATTCTAGTAAGGTGCTAAATTCTGACATCTACAGAAGAGATTTGTGATGAGTTTTCTAGATACAAATTCCAAGACAGTAAAATATACTATGTAAGATATATGAATATACACATTTCGAATTATTTAAATAAAATAGTCAAGAATTTCAATTTCAGTACAAATAGATTCTCTGTAGAATGCGGTTCTACGATAAAGTTTTGGGGATCAATAGAAGACTGTTTTGGGAGTAATATAAATATATATATATATATAAATAAAGGCAGGCCGCTTGTAGGCGGTAGAGGGCACAGAAGGCTGCTTCCGGCATAGTGGTCGGCTGTTGGACGGTGGGCGCGAAAAGTCTTGCAAAATGACTAGCGCGATGCAAGAGGGTTCTGCACGCATGCATTAGCCGGGTGCATGCGTAGATGTGATTATATATATGTATATATATATTATTAAATTATACTGTACGCGTGAAAACATAAAAGATATATTCGGTCATAACAATGCTTAAAAAAAAAATATGTTGAGTTGTCTATAAATCTATTTCAGCTATAAAGGTAACAAAAATATAAAATACGATGCATGAAGACTTAAGATGAAGATGAAAGATTTTTCGGTAATAATGAATGCCAGGGAAAGCGGGAGGGATTGTGACTGGAAAAAGAGAATAACAAGATTGTTATAAAAATTTGAAGAATTGTATTTATACTCAAGGTATGACAAAATATGATAAATGGCGTATTGTTCTAATTGATGGGAGAAGCCAAAAAAGTTATGGACAGTTTACCGTATTATATAGATTTCTAGAAGAATTCTAGTAAGGTGCTAAATTCTGACATCTACAGAAGAGATTTGTGATGAGTTTTCTAGATACAAATTCCAAGACAGTAAAATATACTATGTAAGATATATGAATATACACATTTCGAATTATTTAAATAAAATAGTCAAGAATTTCAATTTCAGTACAAATAGATTCTCTGTAGAATGCGGTTCTACGATAAAGTTTTGGGGATCAATAGAAGACTGTTTTGGGAGTAATATATATATATATATATATATAAATAAAGGCAGGCCGCTTGTAGGCGGTAGAGGGCACAGAAGGCTGCTTCCGGCATAGTGGTCGGCTGTTGGACGGTGGGCGCGAAAAGTCTTGCAAAATGACTAGCGCGATGCAAGAGGGTTCTGCACGCATGCATTAGCCGGGTGCATGCGTAGATGTGATTATATATATGTATATATATATTATTAAATTATACTGTACGTGTGAAAAACATAGAAGATTGATTCGGTAATAAGGTTAAGTTGTCTATAAATCTATTTCAGCTGTAAATGTAACAAAGATATAAGAAACGATGCATGCATTATTTTACATTTCTGTGCCATATTTTTAATCACTGTAAAAATACGAAAAGGTAAATAGCAATAAACAGTAATTTAATCGTCGATGTCAGGCAGCGTGTAACAGATATAGAGGGAAGTAGCAGAATAGAATGTATTTTTATATTGCATAGAGTGGTAGAAACTAAGGTATCGAAAATCTGGAAATGTAATATTAAATTGTCCAATTTATCCGAAATAAAGCACACAAAGACTTAACATGAAGCTGAAAGATTTTTCGATAATAATGAATGCCAGGGAAAGCGGGAGGGATTGTGACTGGAACGAGAATAAGATATTGTTATCAAAATTTGTAGAATATTATTTATACTCAAGGTATGACAAAATATGATAAAAGGCGTATTTTTCTGATTGATCGGAGAAGACATAAAGTTATGGAAAGTTTACTGCATTAGACAGATTTCTAGAAGAATAATAATATGGTGCTAAATTCTGACATCTACCAAAAGGACTTGTGATGATGTTTCTAGATACAAATTCCAAGACAGTAAAATATACTATGCAAGATATATTTCCAAGACAGTAAAATATACTATGCAAGATATATGGATATACATATTTCGAATTATTTAAAATAAAATAGTCTAGAATTTCAATTTCAGTACAAGTAGATTCTCTATGGAATGCGGTTCTACGATAAACTTTTGGAGATAAATGGAATATTGGTTTAGGAATAATATGTGTATATATATATATATAAATAAAGGCAGGCCGCTTGTAGGCGGTAGCGGGCACAGAAGTCTGCTTCCGGCATAGTGGTCGGCTGTTGGACGGTGGGCGCGAAAAGTCTTGCAAAATGACTAGCGCGATGCAAGAGGGTTCTGCACGCATGCATTAGCCGGGTGCATGCGAAGATGTGATTATATATATGTATATATATATATTATTAAATTATACTGTACGCGTGAAAACATAAAAGATATATTCGGTCATAACAATGCTTAAAAAAAAATATGTTGAGTTGTCTATAAATCTATTTCAGCTATAGAGGTAACGAAAATATAAAACACGATGCATGAAGACTTAAGATGAAGTTGAAAGATTTTTCGGTAATAATGAATGCCAGGGAAAGCGGGAGGGATTGTGACTGGAAAAAGAGAATAACAGATTGTTATAAAAATTTGTAGAATTGTATTTATACTCAAGGTATGACAAAATATGATAAATGGCGTATTGTTCTAATTGATGGGAGAAGACAAAAAAGTTATGGACAGTTTACCGTATTATATAGATTTCTAGAAAAATTCTAGTAAGTTGCTAAATTCTGACATCTACAGAAGAGATTTGTGATGAGTTTTCTAGATACAAATTCCAAGACAGTAAAATATACTATGTAAGATATATGAATATACACATTTCGAATTATTTAAATAAAATAGTCAAGAATTTCAATTTCAGTACAAATAGATTCTCTGTAGAATGCGGTTCTACGATAAAGTTTTGGGGATCAATAGAAGACTGTTTTGGGAGTAATATATATATATATATATATAAATAAAGGCAGGCCGCTTGTAGGCGGTAGAGGGCACGGAAGGCTGCTTCCGGCATAGTGGTCGGCTGTTGGACGGTGGGCGCGAAAAGTCTTGCAAAATGACTAGCGCGATGCAAGAGGGTTCTGCACGCATGCATTAGCCGGGTGCATGCGTAGATGTGATTATATATATGTATATATATATTATTAAATTATACTGTACGTGTGAAAAACATAGAAGATTGATTCGGTAATAAGGTTAAGTTGTCTATAAATCTATTTCAGCTGTAAATGTAACAAAGATATAAGAAACGATGCATGCATAATTTTACATTTCTGTGCCATATTTTTAATCACTGTAAAAATACGAAAAGGTAAATAGCAATAAACAGTAATTTAATCGTCGATGTCAGGCAGCGTGTAACAGATATAGAGGGAAGTAGCAGAATAGAATGTATTTTTATATTGCATAGAGTGGTAGAAACTAAGGTATCGAAAATCTGGAAATGTAATATTAAATTGTCCAATTTATCCGAAATAAAGCACACAAAGACTTAACATGAAGCTGAAAGATTTTTCGATAATAATGAATGCCAGGGAAAGCGGGAGGGATTGTGACTGGAACGAGAATAAGATATTGTTATCAAAATTTGTAGAATTGTATTTATACTCAAGGTATGACAAAATATGATAAAAGGCGTATTTTTCTGATTGATCGGAGAAGACATAAAGTTATGGAAAGTTTACTGCATTAGACAGATTTCTAGAAGAATAATAATATGGTGCTAAATTCTGACATCTACCAAAAGGACTTGTGATGATGTTTCTAGATACAAATTCCAAGACAGTAAAATATACTATGCAAGATATATTTCCAAGACAGTAAAATATACTATGCAAGATATATGGATATACATATTTCGAATTATTTAAAATAAAATAGTCTAGAATTTCAATTTCAGTACAAGTAGATTCTCTATGGAATGCGGTTCTGCGATAAACTTTTGGAGATAAATGGAATATTGGTTTAGGAAAAATATGTGTGTATATATATATAAATAAAGGCAGGCCGCTTGTAGGCGGTAGCGGGCACAGAAGGCTGCTTCCGGCATAGTGGTCGGCTGTTGGACGGTGGGCGCGAAAAGTCTTGCAAAATGACTAGCGCGATGCAAGAGGGTTCTGCACGCAGGCATTAGCCGAGATCATGCGAAGATGTGATTATATATATGTATATATATATATTATTAAATTATACTGTACGCGTGAAAACATAAAAGATTGATTCGGTCATAACAACGCTTTAAAAAAAATATATGTTGAGTTGTCTATAAATCTATTTCAGCTATAAAGGTAACAAAAATATAAAAAACGATGCATGAAGACTTAAGATGAAGATGAAAGATTTTTCGGTAATAATGAATGCCAGGGAAAGCGGGAGGGATTGTGACTGGAAAAAGAGAATAACAAGATTGTTATAAAAATTTGTAGACAAAATATGATAAATGGCGTATTGTTCTAATTGATGGGAGAAGCCAAAAAAGTTATGGACAGTTTACCGTATTATATAGATTTCTAGAAGAATTCTAGTAAGGTGCTAAATTCTGACATCTACAGAAGAGATTTGTGATGAGTTTTCTAGATACAAATTCCAAGACAGTAAAATATACTATGTAAGATATATGAATATACACATTTCGAATTATTTAAATAAAATAGTCAAGAATTTCAATTTCAGTACAAATAGATTCTCTGTAGAATGCGGTTCTACGATAAAGTTTTGGGGATCAATAGAAGACTGTTTTGGGAGTAATATAAATATATATATATATATAAATAAAGGCAGGCCGCTTGTAGGCGGTAGAGGGCACAGAAGGCTGCTTCCGGCATAGTGGTCGGCTGTTGGACGGTGGGCGCGAAAAGTCTTGCAAAATGACTAGCGCGATGCAAGAGGGTTCTGCACGCATGCATTAGCCGGGTGCATGCGTAGATGTGATTATATATATGTATATATATATTATTAAATTATACTGTACGCGTGAAAACATAAAAGATATATTCGGTCATAACAATGCTTAAAAAAAAAATATGTTGAGTTGTCTATAAATCTATTTCAGCTATAAAGGTAACAAAAATATAAAAAACGATGCATGAAGACTTAAGATGAAGATGAAAGATTTTTCGGTAATAATGAATGCCAGGGAAAGCGGGAGGGATTGTGACTGGAAAAAGAGAATAACAAGATTGTTATAAAAATTTGAAGAATTGTATTTATACTCAAGGTATGACAAAATATGATAAATGGCGTATTGTTCTAATTGATGGGAGAAGCCAAAAAAGTTATGGACAGTTTACCGTATTATATAGATTTCTAGAAGAATTCTAGTAAGGTGCTAAATTCTGACATCTACAGAAGAGATTTGTGATGAGTTTTCTAGATACAAATTCCAAGACAGTAAAATATACTATGTAAGATATATGAATATACACATTTCGAATTATTTAAATAAAATAGTCAAGAATTTCAATTTCAGTACAAATAGATTCTCTGTAGAATGCGGTTCTACGATAAAGTTTTGGGGATCAATAGAAGACTGTTTTGGGAGTAATATATATATATATATATATATAAATAAAGGCAGGCCGCTTGTAGGCGGTAGAGGGCACAGAAGGCTGCTTCCGGCATAGTGGTCGGCTGTTGGACGGTGGGCGCGAAAAGTCTTGCAAAATGACTAGCGCGATGCAAGAGGGTTCTGCACGCATGCATTAGCCGGGTGCATGCGTAGATGTGATTATATATATGTATATATATATTATTAAATTATACTGTACGTGTGAAAAACATAGAAGATTGATTCGGTAATAAGGTTAAGTTGTCTATAAATCTATTTCAGCTGTAAATGTAACAAAGATATAAGAAACGATGCATGCATTATTTTACATTTCTGTGCCATATTTTTAATCACTGTAAAAATACGAAAAGGTAAATAGCAATAAACAGTAATTTAATCGTCGATGTCAGGCAGCGTGTAACAGATATAGAGGGAAGTAGCAGAATAGAATGTATTTTTATATTGCATAGAGTGGTAGAAACTAAGGTATCGAAAATCTGGAAATGTAATATTAAATTGTCCAATTTATCCGAAATAAAGCACACAAAGACTTAACATGAAGCTGAAAGATTTTTCGATAATAATGAATGCCAGGGAAAGCGGGAGGGATTGTGACTGGAACGAGAATAAGATATTGTTATCAAAATTTGTAGAATATTATTTATACTCAAGGTATGACAAAATATGATAAAAGGCGTATTTTTCTGATTGATCGGAGAAGACATAAAGTTATGGAAAGTTTACTGCATTAGACAGATTTCTAGAAGAATAATAATATGGTGCTAAATTCTGACATCTACCAAAAGGACTTGTGATGATGTTTCTAGATACAAATTCCAAGACAGTAAAATATACTATGCAAGATATATTTCCAAGACAGTAAAATATACTATGCAAGATATATGGATATACATATTTCGAATTATTTAAAATAAAATAGTCTAGAATTTCAATTTCAGTACAAGTAGATTCTCTATGGAATGCGGTTCTACGATAAACTTTTGGAGATAAATGGAATATTGGTTTAGGAATAATATGTGTATATATATATATAAATAAAGGCAGGCCGCTTGTAGGCGGTAGCGGGCACAGAAGGCTGCTTCCGGCATAGTGGTCGGCTGTTGGACGGTGGGCGCGAAAAGTCTTGCAAAATGACTAGCGCGATGCAAGAGGGTTCTGCACGCATGCATTAGCCGGGTGCATGCGAAGATGTGATTATATATATGTATATATATATATTATTAAATTATACTGTACGCGTGAAAACATAAAAGATATATTCGGTCATAACAATGCTTAAAAAAAAATATGTTGAGTTGTCTATAAATCTATTTCAGCTATAGAGGTAACGAAAATATAAAACACGATGCATGAAGACTTAAGATGAAGTTGAAAGATTTTTCGGTAATAATGAATGCCAGGGAAAGCGGGAGGGATTGTGACTGGAAAAAGAGAATAACAGATTGTTATAAAAATTTGTAGAATTGTATTTATACTCAAGGTATGACAAAATATGATAAATGGCGTATTGTTCTAATTGATGGGAGAAGCCAAAAAAGTTATGGACAGTTTACCGTATTATATAGATTTCTAGAAGAATTCTAGTAAGGTGCTAAATTCTGACATCTACAGAAGAGATTTGTGATGAGTTTTCTAGATACAAATTCCAAGACAGTAAAATATACTATGTAAGATACATGAATATACACATTTCGAATTATTTAAATAAAATAGTCAAGAATTTCAATTTCAGTACAAATAGATTCTCTGTAGAATGCGGTTCTACGATAAAGTTTTGGGGATCAATAGAAGACTGTTTTGGGAGTAATATAAATATATATATATATATAAATAAAGGCAGGCCGCTTGTAGGCGGTAGAGGGCACAGAAGGCTGCTTCCGGCATAGTGGTCGGCTGTTGGACGGTGGGCGCGAAAAGTCTTGCAAAATGACTAGCGCGATGCAAGAGGGTTCTGCACGCATGCATTAGCCGGGTGCATGCGTAGATGTGATTATATATATGTATATATATATTATTAAATTATACTGTACGTGTGAAAAACATAGAAGATTGATTCGGTAATAAGGTTAAGTTGTCTATAAATCTATTTCAGCTGTAAATGTAACAAAGATATAAGAAACGATGCATGCATAATTTTACATTACTCTGCCATATTTTTAATCACTGTAAAAATACGAAAAGGTAAATAGCAATAAACAGTAATTTAATCGTCGATGTCAGGCAGCGTGTAACAGATATAGAGGGAAGTAGCAGAATAGAATGTATTTTTATATTGCATAGAGTGGTAGAAACTAAGGTATCGAAAATCTGGAAATGTAATATTAAATTGTCCAATTTATCCGAAATAAAGCACACAAAGACTTAACATGAAGCTGAAAGATTTTTCGATAATAATGAATGCCAGGGAAAGCGGGAGGGATTGTGACTGGAACGAGAATAAGATATTGTTATCAAAATTTGTAGAATTGTATTTATACTCAAGGTATGACAAAATATGATAAAAGGCGTATTTTTCTGATTGATCGGAGAAGACATAAAGTTATGGAAAGTTTACTGCATTAGACAGATTTCTAGAAGAATAATAATATGGTGCTATATTCTGACATCTACCAAAAGGACTTGTGATGATGTTTCTAGATACAAATTCCAAGACAGTAAGATATACTATGCAAGATATGTTTTCAAGTCAGTAAAATACACTATGCAAGATATATGAATATACATATTTCGAATTATTTAAAATAAAATAGTCTAGAATTTCAATTTCAGTACAAGTAGATTCTCTATGGAATGCGGTTCTACGATAAACTTTTGGAGATAAATGGAATATTGGTTTAGGAATAATATGTGTATATATATATATAAATAAAGGCAGGCCGCTTGTAGGCGGTAGCGGGCACAGAAGGCTGCTTCCGGCATAGTGGTCGGCTGTTGGACGGTGGGCGCGAAAAGTCTTGCAAAATGACTAGCGCGATGCAAGAGGGTTCTGCACGCATGCATTAGCCGGGTGCATGCGAAGATGTGATTATATATATGTATATATATATATTATTAAATTATACTGTACGCGTGAAAACATAAAAGATTGATTCGGTCATAACAACGCTTTAAAAAAAAATATGTTGAGTTGTCTATAAATCTATTTCAGCTATAAAGGTAATAAAAATATAAAACACGATGCATGAAGACTTAAGATGAAGTTGAAAGATTTTTCGGTAATAATGAATGCCATGGAAAGCGGTAGGGATTGTGACTGGAAAAAGAGAATAACAGATTGTTATAAAAATTTGTAGAATTGTATTTATACTCAAGGTATGACAAAATATGATAAATAGCGTATTTTTCTGATTGATCGGAGAAGACATAAAGTTATAGAAAGTTTACTTCATTAGGCAGATTTCTAGAATAATAATAATATGGTGCTAAATTCTGACATCTACCGAAAGGACTTGTGATGATGTTTCTAGATACAAATTCCAAGACAGTAAAATATACTATGCAAGATATATTTCCAAGTCAGTAAAATATACTATGCAAGATATATGAATATACATATTTCGAATTATTTAAAATAAAATAATCTAGAATTTCAATTTCAGTACAAGTAGATTCTCTATGGAATGCGGTTCTACGATAAACTTTTGGAGATAAATGGAATATTGGTTTAGGAATAATATGTGTATATATATATATATATAAATAAAGGCAGGCCGCTTGTAGGCGGTAGCGGGCACAGAAGGCTGCTTCCGGCAGAGTGGTCGGCTGTTGGACGGTGGGCGCGAAAAGTCTTGCAAAATGACTAGCGCGATGCAAGAGGGTTCTGCACGCATGCATTAGCCGGGTGCATGCGTAGATGTGATTATATATATGTATATATATATTATTAAATTATACTGTACGCGTGAAAACATAAAAGATTGATTCCGTCATAACAACGCTTAAAAAAAAATATGTTGAGTTGTCTATAAATCTATTTCAGCTATAAAGGTAACAAAAATATAAAACACGATGCATGAAGACTTAAGATGAAGTTGAAAGATTTTTCGGTAATAATGAATGCCAGGGAAATCGGGAGGGATTGTGACTGGAAAAAGAGAATAACAGATTGTTATAAAAATTTGTAGAATTGTATTTATACTCAAGGTATGACAAAATATCATAAATGGCGTATTATGTTCTAATTGATGGGAGAAGACAAAAAATTTATGGACAGTTTACCGTATTATATAGATTTCCAGAAGAATTCTAGTAAGGTGCTAAATTCTGACATCTACTGAAGAGATTTGTGATGAGTTTTCTAGATACAAATTCCAAGACAGTAAAATATACTATGTAAGATATATGAATATACACATTTCGAATTATTTAAATAAAATAGTCAAGAATTTCAATTTCAGTACAAATAGATTCTCTATGGAATGCGGTTCTACGATAAAGTTTTGGGGACCAATAGAAGACTGTTTTGGGAGTAATATAAATATATATATATATAAATAAAGGCAGGCCGCTTGTAGGCGGTAGAGGGCACAGAAGGCTGCTTCCGGCAGAGTGGTCGGCTGTTGGACGGTGGGCGCGAAAAGTCTTGCAAAATGACTAGCGCGATGCAATAGGGTTCTGCATGCATGCATTAGCCGGATGCATGCGTAGATGTGATTATATATATGTATATATATATTATTAAATTATACTGTACGTGTGAAAAACATAGAAGATTGATTCGGTAATAAGGTTAAGTTGTCTATAAATCTATTTCAGCTGTAAATGTAACAAAGATATAAGAAACGATGCATGCATGATTTTACATTTCTGTGTCATATTTTTAATCACTGTAAAAATACGACAAGGTAAATAGCAATAAACAGTTATTTAATCGTCGATGTCAGGCAGCGTGTAACAGATATAGAGGGAAGTAGAAGAATAGAATGTATTTTTATATTGCATAGAGTGGTAGAAACTAAGGTATCGAAAATCTGGAAATGTAATATTAAATTGTCCAATTTATCCGAAATAAAGCACACAAAGACTTAACATGAAGCTGAAAGATTTTTCTATAATAATGAATGCCAGGGAAAGCGGGAGGGATTGTGACTGGAACGAGAATAAGATATTGTTATCAAAATTTGTAGAATTGTATTTGTACTCAAGGTATGACAAAATATGATAAAAGGCGTATTTTTCTGATTGATCGGAGAAGACATAAAGTTATGGAAAGTTTACTGCATTAGACAGATTTCTAGAAGAATAATAATATGGTGCTAAATTCTGACATCTACCAAAAGGATTTGTGATGATGTTTCTAGATACAAATTCCAAGACAGTAAAATATACTATGCAAGATATATTTTCAAGTCAGTAAAATATACTATGCAAGATATATGAATATACATATTTCGAATTATTTAAAATAAAATAGTCTAGAATTTCAATTTCAGTACAAGTAGATTCTCTATGGAATGCGGTTCTACGATAAACTTTTGGAGATAAATGGAATATTGGTTTAGGAATAATATGTGTATATATATATATAAATAAAGGCAGGCCGCTTGTAGGCGGTAGCGGGCACAGAAGGCTGCTTCCGGCATAGTGGTCGGCTGTTGGACGGTGGGCGCGAAAAGTCTTGCAAAATGACGAGCGCGATGCAAGAGGGTTCTGCACGCATGCATTAGCCGGGTGCATGCGAAGATGTGATTATATATATGTATATATATAGGTTATTAAATTATACTGTACGCATGAAAACATAAAAGATATATTCGGTCATAACAGTGCTTAAAAAAAATATATGTTGAGTTGTCTATAAATCTATTTCAGCTATAAAGGTAACAAAAATATAAAAAACGATGCATGAAGACTTAAGATGAAGATGAAAGATTTTTCGGTAATAATGAATGCCAGGGAAAGCTGGAGGGATTGTTACTGGAAAAAGAGAATAACAAGATTGTTATAAAAATTTGTAGAATTGTATTTATACTCAAGGTATGACAAAATATGATAAATGGCGTATTGTTCTAATTGATGGGAGAAGCCAAAAAAGTTATGGACAGTTTACCGTATTATATAGATTTCTAGAAGAATTCTAGTAAGGTGCTAAATTCTGACATCTACAGAAGAGATTTGTGATGAGTTTTCTAGATACAAATTCCAAGACAGTAAAATATACTATGTAAGATATATGAATATACACATTTCGAATTATTTAAATAAAATAGTCAAGAATTTCAATTTCAGTACAAATAGATTCTCTGTAGAATGCGGTTCTACGATAAAGTTTTGGGGATCAATAGAAGACTGTTTTGGGAGTAATATAAATATATATATATATAAATAAAGGCAGGCCTCTTGTAGGCGGTAGAGGGCACAGAAGGCTGCTTCCGGCATAGTGGTCGGCTGTTGGACGGTGGGCGCGAAAAGTCTTGCAAAATGACTAGCGCGATGCAAGAGGGTTCTGCACGCATGCATTAGCCGGGTGCATGCGTAGATGTGATTATATATATGTATATATATATTATTAAATTATACTGTACGTGTGAAAAACATAGAAGATTGATTCGGTAATAAGGTTAAGTTGTCTATAAATCTATTTCAGCTGTAAATGTAACAAAGATATAAGAAACGATGCATGCATAATTTTACATTTCTGTGCCATATTTTTAATCACTGTAAAAATACGAAAAGGTAAATAGCAATAAACAGTAATTTAATCGTCGATGTCAGGCAGCGTGTAACAGATATAGAGGGAAGTAGCAGAATAGAATGTATTTTTATATTGCATAGAGTGGTAGAAACTAAGGCAAATTATCGAAAACCTGGAAATGTAATATTAAATTGTCCAATTTATCCGAAATAAGGCACACAAAGACTTAACATGAAGTTGAAAGTTTTTTCGATAATAATGAATGCAAGGGAAAGCGGGTGGGATTGTGACTGGAACGAGAATAAGAGATTGTTATCAAAATTTGTAGAATTGTATTTATACTCAAGGTATGACAAAATATTATAAAAGGCGTATTTTTCTGACTGATCGGAGAAGACATAAAGTTATGGAAAGTTTACTGTATTAGACAGATTTCTAGAAGAATAATAATATGATGCTAAATTCTGACATCTACCGAAAGGACTTGTGATGATGTTTCTAGATACAAATTCCAAGACAGTAAAATATACTATGCAAGATATATGAATATACATATTTCGAATTATTTAAAATAAAATAGTCTAGAATTTCAATTTCAGTACAAGTAGATTCTCTATGGAATGCGGTTCTACGATAAACTTTTGGAGATAAATGGAATATTGGTTTAGGAAAAATATGTGTATATATATATATAAATAAATGCAGGCCGCTTGTAGGCGGTAGCGGGCACAGAAGGCTGCTTCCGGCAGAGTGGTCGGCTGTTGGACGGTGGGCGCGAAAAGTCTTGCAAAATGACTAGCGCGATGCAAGAGGGTTCTGCACGCATGCATTAGCCGGGTGCATGCGAAGATGTGATTATATATATGTGTATATATATATTATTAAATTATACTGTACGCGTGAAAACATAAAAGATATATTCGGTCATAACAATGCTTAAAAAAAAAATATGTTGAGTTGTCTATAAATCTATTTCAGCTATAGATGTAACGAAAATATAAAACACGATGCATGAAGACTTAAGATGAAGTTGAAAGATTTTTCGGTAATAATGAATGCCAGGGAAAGCGGGAGGGATTGTGACTGAAAAAAGAGAATAACAGATTGTTATAAAAATTTGTAGAATTGTATTTATACTCAAGGTATGACAAAATATGATAAATGGCGTATTGTTCTAATTGATGGGAGAAGACAAAAAGTTATGGACAGTTTACCGTATTATATAGATTTCTAGAAAAATTCTAGTAAGTTGCTAAATTCTGACATCTACAGAAGAGATTTGTGATGAGTTTTCTAGATACAAATTCCAAGACAGTAAAATATACTATGTAAGATATATGAATATACACATTTCGAATTATTTAAATAAAATAGTCAAGAATTTCAATTTCAGTACAAATAGATTCTCTATGGAATGCGGTTCTACGATAAAGTTTTGGGGATCAATAGAAGACTGTTTTGGGAGTAATATAAATATACATATATATAAATAAAGGCAGGCCGCTTGTAGGCGGTAGCGGGCACAGAAGGCTGCTTACAGCAGAGTGGTCGGCTGTTGGACTGTGGGCGCGAAAAATCTTGCAAAATGACTAGCGCGATGCAAGAGGGTTCTGCACGCATGCATTAGCCGGGTGCATGCGTAGATGTGATTATATATATGTACATATATATTATTAAATTATACTGTACGTGTGAAAAACATAGAAGATTGATTCGGTAATAAGGTTAAGTTGTCTATAAATCTATTTCAGCTGTAAATGTAACAAAGATATAAGAAACGATGCATGCATAATTTTACATTTCTGTGTCATATTTTTAATCACTGTAAAAATACGAAAAGGTAAATAGCGATAAACAGTTATTTAATCGTCGATGTCAGGCAGCGTGCAACAGATATAGAGGGAAGTAGCAGAATAGAATGTATTTTTATATTGCATAGAGTGGTAGAAACTAAGGCAAATTATCGAAAACCTGGAAATGTAATATTAAATTGCCCAAATTATCCGAAATAAAGCACATAAAGACTTAACATGAAGTTGAAAGATTTTTCGATAATAATGAATGCAAGGGAAAGCGGGAGGGATTGTGACTAGAACGAGAATAAGAGATTGTTATCAAAATTTGTAGAATTGTATTTATACTCAAGGTATGACAAAATATGATAAAAGGCGTGTTTTTCTGATTGATCGGAGAAGACATAAAGTTATGGAAAGTTTACTGCATTAGACAGATTTCTAGAAGAATAATAATATGGTGCTAAATTCTGACATCTACCGAAAGGACTTGTGATGACGTTTCTAGATACAAATTCCAAGACAGTAAAATATACTATGCAAGATATATTTCCAAGACAATAAAATATACTATGCAAGATATATGAATATACATATTTCGAATTATTTAAAATAAAATAGTCTAGAATTTCAATTTAAGTACAAGTAGATTCTCTATGGAATGCGGTTCCACGATAAACTTTTGGAGATAAATGGAATATTGGTTTAGGAATAATATGTGTATATATATATATAAATAAAGGCAGGCCGCTTGTAGGCGGTAGCGGGCACAGAAGGCTGCTTCCGGCAGAGTGGTCGGCTGTTGGACGGTGGGCGCGAAAAGTCTTGCAAAATGACTAGCGCGATGCAAGAGGGTTCTGCTCGCATGCATTAGCCGGGTGCATTCGAAGATGTGATTATATATATGTATATATGTATTATTAAATTATACTGTACGCCTGAAAACATAAAAGATTGATTCCGTCATAACAACGCTTAAAAAAAATATGTTGAGTTGTCTATAAATCTATTTCAGCTATAAAGGTAACAAAAATATAAAAAACGATGCATGAAGACTTAAGATGAAGATGAAAGATTTTTCGGAAATAATGAATGCCAGGGAAAGCGGGAGGGATTGTGACTGGAAAAAGAGAATAACAAGATTGTTATAAAAATTTGTAGAATTGTATTTATACTCAAGGTATGACAAAATATGATAAATGGCGTATTGTTCTAATTGATGGGAGAAGCCAAAAAAGTTATGGACAGTTTACCGTATTATATAGATTTCTAGAAGAATTTTAGTAAGGTGCTAAATTCTGACATCTACAGAAGAGATTTGTGATGAGTTTTCCAGATACAAATTCCAAGACAGTAAAATATACTATGTAAGATATATGAATATACACATTTCGAATTATTTAAATAAAATAGTCAAGAATTTCAATTTCAGTACAAATAGATTCTCTGTAGAATGCGGTTCTACGATAAAGTTTTGGGGATCAATAGAAGACTGTTTTGGGAGTAATATAAATATATATATATATATAAATAAAGGCAGGCCGCTTGTAGGCGGTAGAGGGCACAGAATGCTGCTTCCGGCATAGTGGTCGGCTGTTGGACGGTGGGCGCGAAAAGTCTTGCAAAATGACTAGCGCGATGCAAGAGGGTTCTGCACGCATGCATTAGCCGGGTGCATGCGTAGATGTGATTATATATATGTATATATATATTATTAAATTATACTGTACGTGTGAAAAACATAGAAGATTGATTCGGTAATAAGGTTAAGTTGTCTATAAATCTATTTCAGCTGTAAATGTAACAAAGATATAAGAAACGATGCATGCATAATTTTACATTTCTCTGCCATATTTTTAATCACTGTAAAAATACGAAAAGGTAAATAGCAATAAACAGTAATTTAATCGTCGATGTCAGGCAGCGTGTAACAGATATAGAGGGAAGTAGCAGAATAGAATGTATTTTTATATTGCATAGAGTGGTAGAAACTAAGGTATCGAAAATCTGGAAATGTAATATTAAATTGTCCAAGTTATCCGAAATAAAGCACACAAAGACTTAACATGAAGCTGAAAGATTTTTCGATAATAATGAATGCCAGGGAAAGCGGGAGGGATTGTGACTGGAACGAGAATAAGATATTGTTATCAAAATTTGTAGAATTGTATTTATACTCAAGGTATGACAAAATATGATAAAAGGCGTATTTTTCTGATTGATCGGAGAAGACATAAAGTTATGGAAAGTTTACTGCATTAGACAGATTTCTAGAAGAATAATAATATGGTGCTAAATTCTGACATCTACCAAAAGGACTTGTGATGATGTTTCTAGATACAAATTCCAAGACAGTAAGATATACTATGCAAGATATGTTTTCAAGTCAGTAAAATATACTATGCAAGATATATGAATATACATATTTCGAATTATTTAAAATAAAATAGTCTAGAATTTCAATTTCAGTACAAGTAGATTCTCTATGGAATGCGGTTCTACGATAAACTTTTGGAGATAAATGGAATATTGTTTTAGGAATAATATGTGTATATATATATATAAATAAAGGCAGGCCGCTTGTAGGCGGTAGCGGGCACAGAAGGCTGCTTCCGGCATAGTGGTCGGCTGTTGGACGGTGGGCGCGAAAAGTCTTGCAAAATGACTAGCGCGATGCAAGAGGGTTCTGCACGCATGCATTAGCCGGGTGCATGCGAAGATGTGATTATATATATGTATATATATAGGTTATTAAATTATACTGTACGCGTGAAAACATAAAAGATATATTCGGTCATAACAATGCTTAAAAAAAATATGTTGAGATGTCTATAAATGTATTTCAGCTATAAAGGTAACAAAAATATAAAAAACGATGCATGAAGACTTAAGATGAAGATGAAAGATTTTTCGGTAATAATGAATGCCAGGGAAAGCGGGAGGGATTGTGACTGGAAAAAGAGAATAACAAGATTGTTATAAAAATTTGAAGAATTGTATTTATACTCAAGGTATGACAAAATATGATAAATGGCGTATTGTTCTAATTGATGGGAGAAGCCAAAAAAGTTATGGACAATTTACCGTATTATATAGATTTCTAGAAGAATTCTAGTAAGGTGCTAAATTCTGACATCTACAGAAGAGATTTGTGATGAGTTTTCTAGATACAAATTCCAAGACAGTAAAATATACTATGTAAGATATATGAATATACACATTTCGAATTATTTGAATAAAATAGTCAAGAATTTCAATTTCAGTACAAATAGATTCTCTGTAGAATGCGGTTCTACGATAAAGTTTTGGGGATCAATAGAAGACTGTTTTGGGAGTAATATAAATATATATATATATATAAATAAAGGCAGGCCGCTTGTAGGCGGAAGAGGGCACAGAAGGCTGCTTCCGGC
Organism: Maratus speciosus; assembly: GCA_963932465.1. Classification (NCBI taxonomy): domain Eukaryota; kingdom Metazoa; phylum Arthropoda; class Arachnida; order Araneae; family Salticidae; genus Maratus; species Maratus speciosus. The sequence goes on along the minus strand of OZ010786.1, from coordinate 86,147,868 downwards.
ATAGTGGTCGGCTGTTGGACGGTGGGCGCGAAAAGTCTTGCAAAATGACTAGCGCGATGCAAGAGGGTTCTGCACGCATGCATTAGCCGGGTGCATGCGTAGATGTGATTATATATATGTATATATATATTATTAAATTATACTGTACGTGTGAAAAACATAGAAGATTGATTCGGTAATAAGGTTAAGTTGTCTATAAATCTATTTCAGCTGTAAATGTAACAAAGATATAAGAAACGATGCATGCATAATTTTACATTTCTGTGCCATATTTTTAATCACTGTAAAAATACGAAAAGGTAAATAGCAATAAACAGTAATTTAATCGTCGATGTCAGGCAGCGTGTAACAGATATAGAGGGAAGTAGCAGAATAGAATGTATTTTTATATTGCATAGAGTGGTAGAAACTAAGGTATCGACAATCTGGAAATGTAATATTAAATTGTCCAATTTATCCGAAATAAAGCACACAAAGACTTAACATGAAGCTGAAAGATTTTTCGATAATAATGAATGCCAGGGAAAACGGGAGGGATTGTGACTGGAACGAGAATAAGATATTGTTATCAAAATTTGTAGAATTGTATTTATACTCAAGGTATGCCAAAATATGATAAAAGGCGTATTTTTCTGATTGATCGGAGAAGACATAAAGTTATGGAAAGTTTACTGCATTAGACAGATTTCTATAGAAGAATAATAATATGGTGCTAAATTCTGACATCTACCAAAAGGACTTGTGATGATGTTTCTAGATACAAATTCCAAGACAGTAAAATATACTATGCAAGATATATTTCCAAGACAGTAAAATATACTATGCAAGATATATGGATATACATATTTCGAATTATTTAAAATAAAATAGTCTAGAATTTCAATTTCAGTACAAGTAGATTCTCTATGGAATGCGGTTCTACGATAAACTTTTGGAGATAAATGGAATATTGGTTTAGGAATAATATGTGTATATATATATATAAATAAAGGCAGGCCGCTTGTAGGCGGTAGCGGGCACAGAAGGCTGCTTCCGGCATAGTGGTCGGCTGTTGGACGGTGGGCGCGAAAAGTCTTGCAAAATGACTAGCGCGATGCAAGAGGGTTCTGCACGCATGCATTAGCCGGGTGCATGCGAAGATGTGATTATATATATGTATATATATATATTATTAAATTATACTGTACGCGTGAAAACATAAAAGATATATTCGGTCATAACAATGCTTAAAAAAAATATGTTGAGTTGTCTATAAATCTATTTCAGCTATAGAGGTAACGAAAATATAAAACACGATGCATGAAGACTTAAGATGAAGTTGAAAGATTTTTCGGTAATAATGAATGCCAGGGAAAGCGGGAGGGATTGTGACTGGAAAAAGAGAATAACAGATTGTTATAAAAATTTGTAGAATTGTATTTATACTCAAGGTATGACAAAATATGATAAATGGCGTATTGTTCTAATTGATGGGAGAAGACAAAAAAGTTATGGACAGTTTACCCTATTATATAGATTTCTAGAAAAATTCTAGTAAGTTGCTAAATTCCGAAATCTACAGAAGAGATTTGTGATGAGTTTTCTAGATACAAATTCCAAGACAGTAAAATATACTATGTAAGATATATGAATATACACATTTCGAATTATTTAAATAAAATAGTCAAGAATTTCAATTTCAGTACAAATAGATTCTCTGTAGAATGCGGTTCTACGATAAAGTTTTGGGGATCAATAGAAGACTGTTTTGGGAGTAATATATATATATATATATATAAATAAAGGCAGGCCGCTTGTAGGCGGTAGAGGGCACAGAAGGCTGCTTCCGGCATAGTGGTCGGCTGCTGGACGGTGGGCGCGAAAAGTCTTGCAAAATGACTAGCGCGATGCAAGAGGGTTCTGCACGCATGCATTAGCCGGGTGCATGCGTAGATGTGATTATATATATGTATATATATATTATTAAATTATACTGTACGTGTGAAAAACATAGAAGATTGATTCGGTAATAAGGTTAAGTTGTCTATAAATCTATTTCAGCTGTAAATGTAACAAAGATATAAGAAACGATGCATGCATAATTTTACATTTCTGTGCCATATTTTTAATCACTGTAAAAATAAGAAAAGGTAAATAGCAATAAACAGTAATTTAATCGTCGATGTCAGGCAGCGTGTAACAGATATAGAGGGAAGTAGCAGAATAGAATGTATTTTTATATTGCATAGAGTGGTAGAAACTAAGGTATCGAAAATCTGGAAATGTAATATTAAATTGTCCAATTTATCCGAAATAAAGCACACAAAGACTTAACATGAAGCTGAAAGATTTTTCGATAATAATGAATGCCAGGGAAAGCGGGAGGGATTGTGACTGGAACGAGAATAAGATATTGTTATCAAAATTTGTAGAATTGTATTTATACTCAAGGTATGACAAAATATGATAAAAGGCGTATTTTTCTGATTGATCGGAGAAGACATAAAGTTATGGAAAGTTTACTGCATTAGACAGATTTCTAGAAGAATAATAATATGGTGCTAAATTCTGACATCTACCAAAAGGACTTGTGATGATGTTTCTAGATACAAATTCCAAGACAGTAAAATATACTATGCAAGATATATTTCCAAGACAGTAAAATATACTATGCAAGATATATGGATATACATATTTCGAATTATTTAAAATAAAATAGTCTAGAATTTCAATTTCAGTACAAGTAGATTCTCTATGGAATGCGGTTCTACGATAAACTTTTGGAGATAAATGGAATATTGGTTTAGGAATAATATGTGTATATATATATATAAATAAAGGCAGGCCGCTTGTAGGCGGTAGCGGGCACAGAAGGCTGCTTCCGGCATAGTGGTCGGCTGTTGGACGGTGGGCGCGAAAAGTCTTGCAAAATGACTAGCGCGATGCAAGAGGGTTCTGCACGCATGCATTAGCCGGGTGCATGCGAAGATGTGATTATATATATGTATATATATATATTATTAAATTATACTGTACGCGTGAAAACATAAAAGATATATTCGGTCATAACAATGCTTAAAAAAAAATATGTTGAGTTGTCTATAAATCTATTTCAGCTATAGAGGTAACGAAAATATAAAACACGATGCATGAAGACTTAAGATGAAGTTGAAAGATTTTTCGGTAATAATGAATGCCAGGGAAAGCGGGAGGGATTGTGACTGGAAAAAGAGAATAACAGATTGTTATAAAAATTTGTAGAATTGTATTTATACTCAAGGTATGACAAAATATGATAAATGGCGTATTGTTCTAATTGATGGGAGAAGACAAAAAAGTTATGGACAGTTTACCGTATTATATAGATTTCTAGAAAAATTCTAGTAAGTTGCTAAATTCTGAAATCTACAGAAGAGATTTGTGATGAGTTTTCTAGATACAAATTCCAAGACAGTAAAATATACTATGTAAGATATATGAATATACACATTTCGAATTATTTAAATAAAATAGTCAAGAATTTCAATTTCAGTACAAATAGATTCTCTGTAGAATGCGGTTCTACGATAAAGTTTTGGGGATTAATAGAAGACTGTTTTGGGAGTAATATATATATATATATATATATAAATAAAGGCAGGCCGCTTGTAGGCGGTAGAGGGCACAGAAGGCTGCTTCCGGCATAGTGGTCGGCTGTTGGACGGTGGGCGCAAAAAGTCTTGCAAAATGACTAGCGCGATGCAAGAGGGTTCTGCACGCATGCATTAGCCGGGTGCATGCGTAGATGTGATTATATATATGTATATATATATTATTAAATTATACTGTACGTGTGAAAAACATAGAAGATTGATTCGGTAATAAGGTTAAGTTGTCTATAAATCTATTTCAGCTGTAAATGTAACAAAGATATAAGAAACGATGCATGCATAATTTTACATTTCTGTGCCATATTTTTAATCACTGTAAAAATAAGAAAAGGTAAATAGCAATAAACAGTAATTTAATCGTCGATGTCAGGCAGCGTGTAACAGATATAGAGGGAAGTAGCAGAATAGAATGTATTTTTATATTGCATAGAGTGGTAGAAACTAAGGTATCGAAAATCTGGAAATGTAATATTAAATTGTCCAATTTATCCGAAATAAAGCACACAAAGACTTAACATGAAGCTGAAAGATTTTTCGATAATAATGAATGCCAGGGAAAGCGGGAGGGATTGTGACTGGAACGAGAATAAGATATTGTTATCAAAATTTGTAGAATTGTATTTATACTCAAGGTATGACAAAATATGATAAAAGGCGTATTTTTCTGATTGATCGGAGAAGACATAAAGTTATGGAAAGTTTACTGCATTAGACAGATTTCTAGAAGAATAATAATATGGTGCTAAATTCTGACATCTACCAAAAGGACTTGTGATGATGTTTCTAGATACAAATTCCAAGACAGTAAAATATACTATGCAAGATATATTTCCAAGACAGTAAAATATACTATGCAAGATATATGGATATACATATTTCGAATTATTTAAAATAAAATAGTCTAGAATTTCAATTTCAGTACAAGTAGATTCTCTATGGAATGCGGTTCTGCGATAAACTTTTGGAGATAAATGGAATATTGGTTTAGGAAAAATATGTGTGTATATATATATAAATAAAGGCAGGCCGCTTGTAGGCGGTAGCGGGCACAGAAGGCTGCTTCCGGCATAGTGGTCGGCTGTTGGACGGTGGGCGCGAAAAGTCTTGCAAAATGACTAGCGCGATGCAAGAGGGTTCTGCACGCAGGCATTAGCCGAGATCATGCGAAGATGTGATTATATATATGTATATATATATATTATTAAATTATACTGTACGCGTGAAAACATAAAAGATTGATTCGGTCATAACAACGCTTTAAAAAAAAATATGTTGAGTTGTCTATAAATCTATTTCAGCTATAAAGGTAACAAAAATATAAAACACGATGCATGAAGACTTAAGATGAAGTTGAAAGATTTTTCGGTAATAATGAATGCCAGGGAAATCGGGAGGGATTGTGACTGGAAAAAGAGAATAACAGATTGTTATAAAAATTTGTAGAATTGTATTTATACTCAAGGTATGACAAAATATGATAAATAGCGTATTTTTCTGATTGATCGGAGAAGACATAAAGTTATAGAAAGTTTACTTCATTAGGCAGATTTCTAGAATAATAATAATATGGTGCTAAATTCTGACATCTACCGAAAGGACTTGTGATGATGTTTCTAGATACAAATTCCAAGACAGTAAAATATACTATGCAAGATATATTTCCAAGTCAGTAAAATATACTATGCAAGATATATGAATATACATATTTCGAATTATTTAAAATAAAATAATCTAGAATTTCAATTTCAGTACAAGTAGATTCTCTATGGAATGCGGTTCTACGATAAACTTTTGGAGATAAATGGAATATTGGTTTAGGAATAATATGTGTATATATATATATATAAATAAAGGCAGGCCGCTTGTAGGCGGTAGCGGGCACAGAAGGCTGCTTCCGGCAGAGTGGTCGGCTGTTGGACGGTGGGCGCGAAAAGTCTTGCAAAATAACTAGCGCGATGCAAGAGGGTTCTGCACGCATGCATTAGCCGGGTGCATGCGTAGATGTGATTATATATATGTATATATATATTATTAAATTATACTGTACGCGTGAAAACATAAAAGATTGATTCGGTCATAACAACGCTTAAAAAAAAATATGTTGAGTTGTCTATAAATCTATTTCAGCTATAAAGGTAACAAAAATATAAAACACGATGCATGAAGACTTAAGATGAAGTTGAAAGATTTTTCGGTAATAATGAATGCCAGGGAAATCGGGAGGGATTGTGACTGGAAAAAGAGAATAACAGATTGTTATAAAAATTTGTAGAATTGTATTTATACTCAAGGTATGACAAAATATCATAAATGGCGTATTGTTCTAATTGATGGGAGAAGACAAAAAATTTATGGACAGTTTACCGTATTATATAGATTTCCAGAAGAATTCTAGTAAGGTGCTAAATTCTGACATCTACTGAAGAGATTTGTGATGAGTTTTCTAGATACAAATTCCAAGACAGTAAAATATACTATGTAAGATATATGAATATACACATTTCGAATTATTTAAATAAAATAGTCAAGAATTTCAATTTCAGTACAAATAGATTCTCTATGGAATGCGGTTCTACGATAAAGTTTTGGGGACCAATAGAAGACTGTTTTGGGAGTAATATAAATATATATATATATAAATAAAGGCAGGCCGCTTGTAGGCGGTAGAGGGCACAGAAGGCTGCTTCCGGCAGAGTGGTCGGCTGTTGGACGGTGGGCGCGAAAAGTCTTGCAAAATGACTAGCGCGATGCAATAGGGTTCTGCATGCATGCATTAGCCGGATGCATGCGTAGATGTGATTATATATATGTATATATATATTATTAAATTATACTGTACGTGTGAAAAACATAGAAGATTGATTCGGTAATAAGGTTAAGTTGTCTATAAATCTATTTCAGCTGTAAATGTAACAAAGACATAAGAAACGATGCATGCATGATTTTACATTTCTGTGTCATATTTTTAATCACTGTAAAAATACGACAAGGTAAATAGCAATAAACAGTTATTTAATCGTCGATGTCAGGCAGCGTGTAACAGATATAGAGGGAAGTAGAAGAATAGAATGTATTTTTATATTGCATAGAGTGGTAGAAACTAAGGTATCGAAAATCTGGAAATGTAATATTAAATTGTCCAATTTATCCGAAATAAAGCACACAAAGACTTAACATGAAGCTGAAAGATTTTTCTATAATAATGAATGCCAGGGAAAGCGGGAGGGATTGTGACTGGAACGAGAATAAGATATTGTTATCAAAATTTGTAGAATTGTATTTGTACTCAAGGTATGACAAAATATGATAAAAGGCGTATTTTTCTGATTGATCGGAGAAGACATAAAGTTATGGAAAGTTTACTGCATTAGACAGATTTCTAGAAGAATAATAATATGGTGCTAAATTCTGACATCTACCAAAAGGATTTGTGATGATGTTTCTAGATACAAATTCCAAGACAGTAAAATATACTATGCAAGATATATTTTCAAGTCAGTAAAATATACTATGCAAGATATATGAATATACATATTTCGAATTATTTAAAATAATATAGTCTAGAATTTCAATTTCAGTACAAGTAGATTCTCTATGGAATGCGGTTCTACGATAAACTTTTGGAGATAAATGGAATATTGGTTTAGGAATAATATGTGTATATATATATATAAATAAAGGCAGGCCGCTTGTAGGCGGTAGCGGGCACAGAAGGCTGCTTCCGGCATAGTGGTCGGCTGTTGGACGGTGGGCGCGAAAAGTCTTGCAAAATGACTAGCGCGATGCAAGAGGGTTCTGCACGCATGCATTAGCCGGGTGCATGCGAAGATGTGATTATATATATGTATATATATAGGTTATTAAATTATACTGTACGCATGAAAACATAAAAGATATATTCGGTCATAACAGTGCTTAAAAAATATATATGTTGAGTTGTCTATAAATCTATTTCAGCTATAAAGGTAACAAAAATATAAAAAACGATGCATGAAGACTTAAGATGAAGATGAAAGATTTTTCGGTAATAATGAATGCCAGGGAAAGCGGGAGGGATTGTTACTGGAAAAAGAGAATAACAAGATTGTTATAAAAATTTGTAGAATTGTATTTATACTCAAGGTATGACAAAATATGATAAATGGCGTATTGTTCTAATTGATGGGAGAAGCCAAAAAAGTTATGGACAGTTTACCGTATTATATAGATTTCTAGAAGAATTCTAGTAAGGTGCTAAATTCTGACATCTACAGAAGAGATTTGTGATGAGTTTTCTAGATACAAATTCCAAGACAGTAAAATATACTATGTAAGATATATGAATATACACATTTCGAATTATTTAAATAAAATAGTCAAGAATTTCAATTTCAGTACAAATAGATTCTCTATAGAATACGTTTCTACGATAAAGTTTTGGGGATCAAGAGAAGACTGTTTTGGGAGTAATATAAATATATATATATATAAATAAAGGCAGGCCTCTTGTAGGCGGTAGAGGGCACAGAAGGCTGCTTCCGGCATAGTGGTCGGCTGTTGGACGGTGGGCGCGAAAAGTCTTGCAAAATGACTAGCGCGATGCAAGAGGGTTCTGCACGCATGCATTAGCCGGGTGCATGCGTAGATGTGATTATATATATGTATATATATATTATTAAATTATACTGTACGTGTGAAAAACATAGAAGATTGATTCGGTAATAAGGTTAAGTTGCCTATAAATCTATTTCAGCTGTAAATGTAACAAAGATATAAGAAACGATGCATGCATAATTTTACATTTCTGTGCCATATTTTTAATCACTGTAAAAATACGAAAAGGTAAATAGCAATAAACAGTAATTTAATCGTCGATGTCAGGCAGCGTGTAACAGATATAGAGGGAAGTAGCAGAATAGAATGTATTTCTATATTGCATAGAGTGGTAGAAACTAAGGCAAATTATCGAAAACCTGGAAATGTAATATTAAATTGTCCAATTTATCCGAAATAAGGCACACAAAGACTTAACATGAAGTTGAAAGTTTTTTCGATAATAATGAATGCAAGGGAAAGCGGGTGGGATTGTGACTGGAACGAGAATAAGAGATTGTTATCAAAATTTGTAGAATTGTATTTATACTCAAGGTATGACAAAATATTATAAAAGGCGTATTTTTCTGACTGATCGGAGAAGACATAAAGTTATGGAAAGTTTACTGTATTAGACAGATTTCTAGAAGAATAATAATATGATGCTAAATTCTGACATCTACCGAAAGGACTTGTGATGATGTTTCTAGATACAAATTCCAAGACAGTAAAATATACTATGCAAGATATATGAATATACATATTTCGAATTATTTAAAATAAAATAGTCTAGAATTTCAATTTCAGTACAAGTAGATTCTCTATGGAATGCGGTTCTACGATAAACTTTTGGAGATAAATGGAATATTGGTTTAGGAAAAATATGTGTATATATATATATAAATAAATGCAGGCCGCTTGTAGGCGGTAGCGGGCACAGAAGGCTGCTTCCGGCAGAGTGGTCGGCTGTTGGACGGTGGGCGCGAAAAGTCTTGCAAAATGACTAGCGCGATGCAAGAGGGTTCTGCACGCATGCATTAGCCGGGTGCATGCGAAGATGTGATTATATATATGTATATATGTATTATTAAATTATACTGTACGCGTGAAAACATAAAAGATTGATTCGGTCATAACTACGCTTAAAAAAAAATATGTTGAGTTGTCCATAAATCTATTTCAGCTATAAAGGTAACAAAAATATAAAAAACGATGCATGAAGACTTAAGATGAAGATGAAAGATTTTTCGGTAATAATGAATGCCAGGGAAAGCGGGAGGGATTGTGACTGGAAAAAGAGAATAACAGATTGTTATAAAAAAAAAGGCGTATTTTTCTTATTGATCGGAGAAGACATAAAGTTATGGAAATTTTACTGCATTAGACAGATTTCTAGAAGAATAATAATTTGGTGCTAAATTCTGACATCTACCGAAAGGACTTGTGATGATGTTTCTGGATACAAATTCCAAGACAGTAAAATATACTATGCAAGATATATTTCCAAGACAGTAAAATATACTATGCAAGATATATTTCCAAGACAGTAAAATATACTATGCAAGATATATGAATATACATATTTCGAATTATTTAAAATAAAATAGTCTAGAATTTCAATTTCAGTACAAGTAGATTCTGTATGGAATGCGGTTCTACGATAAACTTTTGGAGATAAATGGAATATTGGTTTAGGAATAATATGTGTATATATATATATAAATAAAGGCAGGCCGCTTGTAGGCGGTAGCGGGCACAGAAGGCTGCTTCCGGCATAGTGGTCGGCTGTTGGACGGTGGGCGCGAAAAGTCTTGCAAAATGACTAGCGCGATGCAAGAGGGTTCTGCACGCATGCATTAGCCGGGTGCATGCGAAGATGTGATTATATATATGTATATATATAGGTTATTAAATTATACTGTACGCGTGAAAACATAAAAGATATATTCGGTCATAACAGTGCTTAAAAAAAATATATGTTGAGTTGTCTATAAATCTATTTCAGCTATAAAGGTAACAAAAATATAAAAAACGATGCATGAAGACTTAAGATGAAGATGAAAGATTTTTCGGTAATAATGAATGCCAGGGAAAGCGGGAGGGATTGTGACTGGAAAAAGAGAATAACAAGATTGTTATAAAAATTTGTAGACAAAATATGATAAATGGCGTATTGTTCTAATTGATGGGAGAAGCCAAAAAAGTTATGGACAGTTTACCGTATTATATAGATTTCTAGAAGAATTCTAGTAAGGTGCTAAATTCTGACATCTACAGAAGAGATTTGTGATGAGTTTTCTAGATACAAATTCCAAGACAGTAAAATATACTATGTAAGATATATGAATATACACATTTCGAATTATTTAAATAAAATAGTCAAGAATTTCAATTTCAGTACAAATAGATTCTCTGTAGAATGCGGTTCTACGATAAAGTTTTGGGGATCAATAGAAGACTGTTTTGGGAGTAATATAAATATATATATATATATATATAAAGGCAGGCCGCTTGTAGGCGGTAGAGGGCACAGAAGGCTGCTTCCGGCATAGTGGTCGGCTGTTGGACGGTGGGCGCGAAAAGTCTTGCAAAATGACTAGCGCGATGCAAGAGGGTTCTGCACGCATGCATTAGCCGGGTGCATGCGTAGATGTGATTATATATATGTATATATATATTATTAAATTATACTGTACGTGTGAAAAACATAGAAGATTGATTCGGTAATAAGGTTAAGTTGTCTATAAATCTATTTCAGCTGTAAATGTAACAAAGATATAAGAAACGATGCATGCATAATTTTACATTTCTGTGCCATATTTTTAATCACTGTAAAAATACGAAAAGGTAAATAGCAATAAACAGTAATTTAATCGTCGATGTCAGGCAGCGTGTAACAGATATAGAGGGAAGTAGCAGAATAGAATGTATTTTTATATTGCATAGAGTGGTAGAAACTAAGGCAAATTATCGAAAACCTGGAAATGTAATATTAAATTGTCCAATTTATCCGAAATAAGGCACACAAAGACTTAACATGAAGTTGAAAGTTTTTTCGATAATAATGAATGCAAGGGAAAGCGGGTGGGATTGTGACTGGAACGAGAATAAGAGATTGTTATCAAAATTTGTAGAATTGTATTTATACTCAAGGTATGACAAAATATTATAAAAGGCGTATTTTTCTGACTGATCGGAGAAGACATAAAGTTATGGAAAGTTTACTGTATTAGACAGATTTCTAGAAGAATAATAATATGATGCTAAATTCTGACATCTACCGAAAGGACTTGTGATGATGTTTCTAGATACAAATTCCAAGACAGTAAAATATACTATGCAAGATATATGAATATACATATTTCGAATTATTTAAAATAAAATAGTCTAGAATTTCAATTTCAGTACAAGTAGATTCTCTATGGAATGCGGTTCTACGATAAACTTTTGGAGATAAATGGAATATTGGTTTAGGAAAAATATGTGTATATATATATATAAATAAATGCAGGCCGCTTGTAGGCGGTAGCGGGCACAGAAGGCTGCTTCCGGCAGAGTGGTCGGCTGTTGGACGGTGGGCGCGAAAAGTCTTGCAAAATGACTAGCGCGATGCAAGAGGGTTCTGCACGCATGCATTAGCCGGGTGCATGCGAAGATGTGATTATATATATGTATATATGTATTATTAAATTATACTGTACGCGTGAAAACATAAAAGATTGATTCGGTCATAACTACGCTTAAAAAAAAATATGTTGAGTTGTCCATAAATCTATTTCAGCTATAAAGGTAACAAAAATATAAAAAACGATGCATGAAGACTTAAGATGAAGATGAAAGATTTTTCGGTAATAATGAATGCCAGGGAAAGCGGGAGGGATTGTGACTGGAAAAAGAGAATAACAGATTGTTATAAAAAAAAGGCGTATTTTTCTTATTGATCGGAGAAGACATAAAGTTATGGAAATTTTACTGCATTAGACAGATTTCTAGAAGAATAATAATTTGGTGCTAAATTCTGACATCTACCGAAAGGACTTGTGATGATGTTTCTAGATACAAATTCCAAGACAGTAAAATATACTATGCAAGATATATGAATATACATATTTCGAATTATTTAAAATAAAATAGTCTAGAATTTCAATTTCAGTACAAGTAGATTCTCTATGGAATGCGGTTCTACGATAAACTTTTGGAGATAAATGGAATATTGGTTTAGGAATAATATGTGTATATATATATATAAATAAAGGCAGGCCGCTTGTAGGCGGTAGCGGGCACAGAAGGCTGCTTCCGGCATAGTGGTCGGCTGTTGGACGGTGGGCGCGAAAAGTCTTGCAAAATGACTAGCGCGATGCAAGAGGGTTCTGCACGCATGCATTAGCCGGGTGCATGCGAAGATGTGATTATATATATGTATATATATAGGTTATTAAATTATACTGTACGTGTGAAAACATAAAAGATATATTCGGTCATAACAATGCTTAAAAAAAAAATATGTTGAGTTGTCTATAAATCTATTTCAGCTATAAAGGTAACAAAAATATAAAAAACGATGCATGAAGACTTAAGATGAAGATGAAAGATTTTTCGGTAATAATGAATGCCAGGGAAAGCGGGAGGGATTGTGACTGGAAAAAGAGAATAACAGATTGTTATAAAAATTTGTAGAATTGTATTTATACTCAAGGTATGACAAAATATGATAAATGGCGTATTGTTCTAATTGATGGGACAACACAAAAAAGTTACGGACAGTTTACCGTATTATATAGATTTCTAGAAGAATTCTAGTAAGGTGCTAAATTCTGACATCTACAGAAGAGATTTGTGATGAGTTTTCTAGATACAAATTCCAAGACAGTAAAATATACTATGTAAGATATATGAATATACACATTTCGAATTATTTAAATAAAATAGTCAAGAATTTCAATTTCAGTACAAATAGATTCTCTGTAGAATGCGGTTCTACGATAAAGTTTTGGGGATCAATAGAAGACTGTTTTGGGAGTAATATAAATATATATATATATATATAAATAAAGGCAGGCCGCTTGTAGGCGGTAGAGGGCACAGAAGGCTGCTTCCGGCATAGTGGTCGGCTGTTGGACGGTGGGCGCGAAAAGTCTTGCAAAATGACTAGCGCGATGCAAGAGGGTTGTGCACGCATGCATTAGCCGGGTGCATGCGTAGATGTGATTATATATATGTATATATATATATTATTAAATTATACTGTACGTGTGAAAAACATAGAAGATTGATTCGGTAATAAGGTTAAGTTGTCTATAAATCTATTTCAGCTGTAAATGTAACAAAGATATAAGAAACGATGCATGCATTATTTTACATTTCTGTGCCATATTTTTAATCACTGTAAAAATACGAAAAGGTAAATAGCAATAAACAGTAATTTAATGGTCGATGTCAGGCAGCGTGTAACAGATATAGAGGGAAGTAGCAGAATAGAATGTATTTTTATATTGCATAGAGTGGTAGAAACTAAGGTATCGAAAATCTGGAAATGTAATATTAAATTGTCCAATTTATCCGAAATAAAGCACACAAAGACTTAACATGAAGCTGAAAGATTTTTCGATAATAATGAATGCCAGGGAAAGCGGGAGGGATTGTGACTGGAACGAGAATAAGATATTGTTATCAAAATTTGTAGAATTGTATTTATACTCAAGGTATGACAAAATATGATAAAAGGCGTATTTTTCTGATTGATCGGAGAAGACATAAAGTTATGGAAAGTTTACTGCATTAGACAGATTTCTAGAAGAATAATAATATGGTGCTAAATTCTGACATCTACCAAAAGGACTTGTGATGATGTTTCTAGATACAAATTCCAAGACAGTAAGATATACTATGCAAGATATGTTTTCAAGTCAGTAAAATATACTATGCAAGATATATGAATATACATATTTCGAATTATTTAAAATAAAATAGTCTAGAATTTCAATTTCAGTACAAGTAGATTCTCTATGGAATGCGGTTCTACGATAAACTTTTGGAGATAAATGGAATATTGGTTTAGGAATAATATGTGTATATATATATATATAAATAAAGGCAGGCCGCTTGTAGGCGGTAGCGGGCACAGAAGGCTGCTTCCGGCATAGTGGTCGGCTGTTGGACGGTGGGCGCGAAAAGTCTTGCAAAATGACTAGCGCGATGCAAGAGGGTTCTGCACGCATGCATTAGCCGGGTGCATGCGAAGATGTGATTATATATATGTGTATATATATATTATTAAATTATACTGTACGCGTGAAAACATAAAAGATATATTCGGTCATAACAATGCTTAAAAAAAAAATATGTTGAGTTGTCTATAAATCTATTTCAGCTATAGAGGTAACGAAAATATAAAACACGATGCATGAAGACTTAAGATGAAGTTGAAAGATTTTTCGGTAATAATGAATGCCAGGGAAAGCGGGAGGGATTGTGACTGGAAAAAGAGAATAACAGATTGTTATAAAAATTTGTAGAATTGTATTTATACTCAAGGTATGACAAAATATGATAAATGGCGTATTGTTCTAATTGATGGGAGAAGACAAAAAGTTATGGACAGTTTTCCGTATTATATAGATTTCTAGAAAAATTCTAGTAAGTTGCTAAATTCTGACATCTACAGAAGAGATTTGTGATGAGTTTTCTAGATACAAATTCCAAGACAGTAAAATATACTATGTAAGATATATGAATATACACATTTCGAATTATTTAAATAAAATAGTCAAGAATTTCAATTTCAGTACAAATAGATTCTCTATGGAATGCGGTTCTACGATAAAGTTTTGGGGATCAATAGAAGACTGTTTTGGGAGTAATATAAATATACATATATATAAATAAAGGCAGGCCGCTTGTAGGCGGTAGCGGGCACAGAAGGCTGCTTACAGCAGAGTGGTCGGCTGTTGGACTGTGGGCGCGAAAAATCTTGCAAAATGACTAGCGCGATGCAAGAGGGTTCTGCACGCATGCATTAGCCGGGTGCATGCGTAGATGTGATTATATATATGTACATATATATTATTAAATTATACTGTACGTGTGAAAAACATAGAAGATTGATTCGGTAATAAGGTTAAGTTGTCTATAAATCTATTTCAGCTGTAAATGTAACAAAGATATAAGAAACGATGCATGCATAATTTTACATTTCTGTGTCATATTTTTAATCACTGTAAAAATACGAAAAGGTAAATAGCGATAAACAGTTATTTAATCGTCGATGTCAGGCAGCGTGTAACAGATATAGAGGGAAGTAGCAGAATAGAATGTATTTTTATATTGCATAGAGTGGTAGAAACTAAGGCAAATTATCGAAAACCTGGAAATGTAATATTAAATTGCCCAAATTATCCGAAATAAAGCACATAAAGACTTAACATGAAGTTGAAAGATTTTTCGATAATAATGAATGCAAGGGAAAGCGGGAGGGATTGTGACTAGAACGAGAATAAGAGATTGTCATCAAAATTTGTAGAATTGTATTTATACTCAAGGTATGACAAAATATGATAAAAGGCGTGTTTTTCTGATTGATCGGAGAAGACATAAAGTTATGGAAAGTTTACTGCATTAGACAGATTTCTAGAAGAATAATAATATGGTGCTAAATTCTGACATCTACCGAAAGGACTTGTGATGACGTTTCTAGATACAAATTCCAAGACAGTAAAATATACTATGCAAGATATATTTTCAAGAAAGTAAAATATACTATGCAAGATATATGAATATACATATTTCGAATTATTTAAAATAAAATAGTCTAGAATTTCAATTTAAGTACAAGTAGATTCTCTATGGAATGCGGTTCCACGATAAACTTTTGGAGATAAATGGAATATTGGTTTAGGAATAATATGTGTATATATATATATAAATAAAGGCAGGCCGCTTGTAGGCGGTAGCGGGCACAGAAGGCTGCTTCCGGCAGAGTGGTCGGCTGTTGGACGGTGGGCGCGAAAAGTCTTGCAAAATGACTAGCGCGATGCAAGAGGGTTCTGCTCGCATGCATTAGCCGGGTGCATTCGAAGATGTGATTATATATATGTATATATGTATTATTAAATTATACTGTACGCCTGAAAACATAAAAGATTGATTCGGTCATAACAACGCTTAAAAAAAATATGTTGAGTTGTCTATAAATCTATTTCAGCTATAAAGGTAACAAAAATATAAAAAACGATGCATGAAGACTTAAGATGAAGATGAAAGATTTTTCGGAAATAATGAATGACAGGGAAAGCGGGAGGGATTGTGACTGGAAAAAGAGAATAACAAGATTGTTATAAAAATTTGTAGAATTGTATTTATACTCAAGGTATGACAAAATATGATAAATGGCGTATTGTTCTAATTGATGGGAGAAGCCAAAAAAGTTATGGACAGTTTACCGTATTATATAGATTTCTAGAAGAATTTTAGTAAGGTGCTAAATTCTGACATCTACAGAAGAGATTTGTGATGAGTTTTCCAGATACAAATTCCAAGACAGTAAAATATACTATGTAAGATATATGAATATACACATTTCGAATTATTTAAATAAAATAGTCAAGAATTTCAATTTCAGTACAAATAGATTCTCTGTAGAATGCGGTTCTACGATAAAGTTTTGGGGATCAATAGAAGACTGTTTTGGGAGTAATATAAATATATATATATATATAAATAAAGGCAGGCCGCTTGTAGGCGGTAGAGGGCACAGAATGCTGCTTCCGGCATAGTGGTCGGCTGTTGGACGGTGGGCGCGAAAAGTCTTGCAAAATGACTAGCGCGATGCAAGAGGGTTCTGCACGCATGCATTAGCCGGGTGCATGCGTAGATGTGATTATATATATGTATATATATATTATTAAATTATACTGTACGTGTGAAAAACATAGAAGATTGATTCGGTAATAAGGTTAAGTTGTCTATAAATCTATTTCAGCTGTAAATGTAACAAAGATATAAGAAACGATGCATGCATAATTTTACATTTCTCTGCCATATTTTTAATCACTGTAAAAATACGAAAAGGTAAATAGCAATAAACAGTAATTTAATCGTCGATGTCAGGCAGCGTGTAACAGATATAGAGGGAAGTAGCAGAATAGAATGTATTTTTATATTGCATAGAGTGGTAGAAACTAAGGTATCGAAAATCTGGAAATGTAATATTAAATTGTCCAATTTATCCGAAATAAAGCACACAAAGACTTAACATGAAGCTGAAAGATTTTTCGATAATAATGAATGCCAGGGAAAGCGGGAGGGATTGTGACTGGAACGAGAATAAGATATTGTTATCAAAATTTGTAGAATTGTATTTATACTCAAGGTATGACAAAATATGATAAAAGGCGTATTTTTCTGATTGATCGGAGAAGACATAAAGTTATGGAAAGTTTACTGCATTAGACAGATTTCTAGAAGAATAATAATATGGTGCTAAATTCTGACATCTACCAAAAGGACTTGTGATGATGTTTCTAGATACAAATTCCAAGACAGTAAGATATACTATGCAAGATATGTTTTCAAGTCAGTAAAATATACTATGCAAGATATATGAATATACATATTTCGAATTATTTAAAATAAAATAGTCTAGAATTTCAATTTCAGTACAAGTAGATTCTCTATGGAATGCGGTTCTACGATAAACTTTTGGAGATAAATGGAATATTGGTTTAGGAATAATATGTGTATATATATATATATAAATAAAGGCAGGCCGCTTGTAGGCGGTAGCGGGCACAGAAGGCTGCTTCCGGCATAGTGGTCGGCTGTTGGACGGTGGGCGCGAAAAGTCTTGCAAAATGACTAGCGCGATGCAAGAGGGTTCTGCACGCATGCATTAGCCGGGTGCATGCGAAGATGTGATTATATATATGTGTATATATATATTATTAAATTATACTGTACGCGTGAAAACATAAAAGATATATTCGGTCATAACAATGCTTAAAAAAAAATATGTTGAGTTGTCTATAAATCTATTTCAGCTATAGAGGTAACGAAAATATAAAACACGATGCATGAAGACTTAAGATGAAGTTGAAAGATTTTTCGGTAATAATGAATGCCAGGGAAAGCGGGAGGGATTGTGACTGGAAAAAGAGAATAACAGATTGTTATAAAAATTTGTAGAATTGTATTTATACTCAAGGTATGACAAAATATGATAAATGGCGTATTGTTCTAATTGATGGGAGAAGACAAAAAGTTATGGACAGTTTTCCGTATTATATAGATTTCTAGAAAAATTCTAGTAAGTTGCTAAATTCTGACATCTACAGAAGAGATTTGTGATGAGTTTTCTAGATACAAATTCCAAGACAGTAAAATATACTATGTAAGATATATGAATATACACATTTCGAATTATTTAAATAAAATAGTCAAGAATTTCAATTTCAGTACAAATAGATTCTCTATGGAATGCGGTTCTACGATAAAGTTTTGGGGATCAATAGAAGACTGTTTTGGGAGTAATATAAATATACATATATATAAATAAAGGCAGGCCGCTTGTAGGCGGTAGCGGGCACAGAAGGCTGCTTACAGCAGAGTGGTCGGCTGTTGGACTGTGGGCGCGAAAAATCTTGCAAAATGACTAGCGCGATGCAAGAGGGTTCTGCACGCATGCATTAGCCGGGTGCATGCGTAGATGTGATTATATATATGTACATATATATTATTAAATTATACTGTACGTGTGAAAAACATAGAAGATTGATTCGGTAATAAGGTTAAGTTGTCTATAAATCTATTTCAGCTGTAAATGTAACAAAGATATAAGAAACGATGCATGCATAATTTTACATTTCTGTGTCATATTTTTAATCACTGTAAAAATACGAAAAGGTAAATAGCGATAAACAGTTATTTAATCGTCGATGTCAGGCAGCGTGTAACAGATATAGAGGGAAGTAGCAGAATAGAATGTATTTTTATATTGCATAGAGTGGTAGAAACTAAGGCAAATTATCGAAAACCTGGAAATGTAATATTAAATTGCCCAAATTATCCGAAATAAAGCACATAAAGACTTAACATGAAGTTGAAAGATTTTTCGATAATAATGAATGCAAGGGAAAGCGGGAGGGATTGTGACTAGAACGAGAATAAGAGATTGTTATCAAAATTTGTAGAATTGTATTTATACTCAAGGTATGACAAAATATGATAAAAGGCGTGTTTTTCTGATTGATCGGAGAAGACATAAAGTTATGGAAATTTTACTGCATTAGACAGATTTCTAGAAGAATAATAATATGGTGCTAAATTCTGACATCTACCGAAAGGACTTGTGATGACGTTTCTAGATACAAATTCCAAGACAGTAAAATATACTATGCAAGATATATTTTCAAGAAAGTAAAATATACTATGCAAGATATATGAATATACATATTTCGAATTATTTAAAATAAAATAGTCTAGAATTTCAATTTAAGTACAAGTAGATTCTCTATGGAATGCGGTTCCACGATAAACTTTTGGAGATAAATGGAATATTGGTTTAGGAATAATATGTGTATATATATATATAAATAAAGGCAGGCCGCTTGTAGGCGGTAGCGGGCACAGAAGGCTGCTTCCGGCAGAGTGGTCGGCTGTTGGACGGTGGGCGCGAAAAGTCTTGCAAAATGACTAGCGCGATGCAAGAGGGTTCTGCTCGCATGCATTAGCCGGGTGCATTCGAAGATGTGATTATATATATGTATATATGTATTATTAAATTATACTGTACGCCTGAAAACATAGAAGATTGATTCGGTCATAACAACGCTTAAAAAAAATATGTTGAGTTGTCTATAAATCTATTTCAGCTATAAAGGTAACAAAAATATAAAAAACGATGCATGAAGACTTAAGATGAAGATGAAAGATTTTTCGGAAATAATGAATGCCAGGGAAAGCGGGAGGGATTGTGACTGGAAAAAGAGAATAACAAGATTGTTATAAAAATTTGTAGAATTGTATTTATACTCAAGGTATGACAAAATATGATAAATGGCGTATTGTTCTAATTGATGGGAGAAGCCAAAAAAGTTATGGACAGTTTACCGTATTATATAGATTTCTAGAAGAATTTTAGTAAGGTGCTAAATTCTGACATCTACAGAAGAGATTTGTGATGAGTTTTCCAGATACAAATTCCAAGACAGTAAAATATACTATGTAAGATATATGAATATACACATTTCGAATTATTTAAATAAAATAGTCAAGAATTTCAATTTCAGTACAAATAGATTCTCTGTAGAATGCGGTTCTACGATAAAGTTTTGGGGATCAATAGAAGACTGTTTTGGGAGTAATATAAATATATATATATATATAAATAAAGGCAGGCCGCTTGTAGGCGGTAGAGGGCACAGAATGCTGCTTCCGGCATAGTGGTCGGCTGTTGGACGGTGGGCGCGAAAAGTCTTGCAAAATGACTAGCGCGATGCAAGAGGGTTCTGCACGCATGCATTAGCCGGGTGCATGCGTAGATGTGATTATATATATGTATATATATATTATTAAATTATACTGTACGTGTGAAAAACATAGAAGATTGATTCGGTAATAAGGTTAAGTTGTCTATAAATCTATTTCAGCTGTAAATGTAACAAAGATATAAGAAACGATGCATGCATAATTTTACATTTCTCTGCCATATTTTTAATCACTGTAAAAATACGAAAAGGTAAATAGCAATAAACAGTAATTTAATCGTCGATGTCAGGCAGCGTGTAACAGATATAGAGGGAAGTAGCAGAATAGAATGTATTTTTATATTGCATAGCGTGGTAGAAACTAAGGTATCGAAAATCTGGAAATGTAATATTAAATTGTCCAAGTTATCCGAAATAAAGCACACAAAGACTTAACATGAAACTGAAAGATTTTTCGATAATAATGAATGCCAGGGAAAGCGGGAGGGATTGTGACTGGAACGAGAATAAGATATTGTTATCAAAATTTGTAGAATTGTATTTATACTCAAGGTATGACAAAATATGATAAAAGGCGTATTTTTCTGATTGATCGGAGAAGACATAAAGTTATGGAAAGTTTACTGCATTAGACAGATTTCTAGAAGAATAATAATATGGTGCTAAATTCTGACATCTACCAAAAGGACTTGTGATGATGTTTCTAGATACAAATTCCAAGACAGTAAGATATACTATGCAAGATATGTTTTCAAGTCAGTAAAATATACTATGCAAGATATATGAATATACATATTTCGAATTATTTAAAATAAAATAGTCTAGAATTTCAATTTCAGTACAAGTAGATTCTCTATGGAATGCGGTTCTGCGATAAACTTTTGGAGATAAATGGAATATTGGTTTAGGAAAAATATGTGTATATATATATATAAATAAAGGCAGGCCGCTTGTAGGCGGTAGCGGGCACAGAAGGCTGCTTCCGGCAGAGTGGTCGGCTGTTGGACGGTGGGCGCGAAAAGTCTTGCAAAAAGACTAGCGCGATGCAAGAGGGTTCTGCACGCATGCATTAGCCGAGTGCATGCGAAGATGTGATTATATATATGTATATATATATATTATTAAATTATACTGTACGCGTGAAAACATAAAATATAGATTCGGTCATAACAACGCTTAACAAAAAAAAATATGTTGAGTTGTCTATAAATCTATTTCAGCTATAAAGGTAACAAAAATATAAAACACGATGCATGAAGACTTAAGATGAAGTTGAAAGATTTTTCGGTAATAATGAATGCCAGGGAAAGCGGGAGGGATTGTGACTGGAAAAAGTGAATAACAGATTGTTATAAAAATTTGTAGAATTGTATTTATACTCAAGATATGACAAAATATGATAAATGGCGTATTGTTCTAATTGATGGGAGAAGACAAAAAAGTTATGGACAGTTTACCGTATTATATAGATTTCCAGAAGAATTCTAGTAAGGTGCTAAATTCTGACATCTACTGAAGAGATTTGTGATGAGTTTTCTAGATACAAATTCCAAGACAGTAAAATATACTATGTAAGATATATGAATATACACATTTCGAATTATTTAAATAAAATAGTCAAGAATTTCAATTTCAGTACAAATAGATTCTCTATAGAATGCGGTTCTACGATAAAGTTTTGGGGATCAATAGAAGACTGTTTTGGGAGTAATATAAATATATATATATATAAATAAAGGCAGGCCGCTTGTAGGCGGTAGAGGGCACAGAAGGCTGCTTCCGGCAGAGTGGTCGGCTGTTGGACGGTGGGCGCGAAAAGTCTTGCAAAATGACTAGCGCGATGCAAGAGGGTTCTGCACGCATGCATTAGCCGGATGCATGCGCAGATGTGATTATATATATGTATATATATATTATTAAATTATACTGTACGTGTGAAAAACATAGAAGATTGATTCGGTAATAAGGTTAAGTTGTCTATAAATCTATTTCAGCTGTAAATGTAACAAAGATATAAGAAACGATGCATGCATAATTTTACATTTCTGTGTCATATTTTTAATCACTGTAAAAATACGAAAAGGTAAATAGCAATAAACAGTTATTTAATCGTCGATGTCAGGCAGCGTGTAACAGATATAGAGGGAAGTAGCAGAATAGAATGTATTTTTATATTGCATAGAGTGGTAGAAACTAAGGTATCAAAAATCTGGATATGTAATATTAAATTGTCCAATTTATCCGAAATAAAGCACACAATGACTTAACATGAAGCTGAAAGATTTTTCGATAATAATGAATGCCAGGGAAAGCGGGAGGGATTGTGACTGGAACGAGAATAAGAGATTGTTATCAAAATTTGTAGAATTGTATTTATACTCAAGGTATGACAAAATATGATAAAAGGCGTATTTTTCTGATTGATCGGAGAAGACATAAAGTTATGGAAAGTTTACTGCATTAGACAGATTTCTAGAAGAATAATAATATGGTGCTAAATTCTGACATCTACCGAAAAGACTTGTGATGATGTTTCTAGATAGAAATTCCAAGACAGTAAAATATACTATGCAAGATATATTTTCAAGAGAGTAAAATATACTATGCAAGATATATTTCCAAGACAGTAAAATATACTATGCCAGATATATGGATATACATATTTCGAATTATTTAAAATAAAATAGTCTAGAATTTCAATTTCAGTACAAGTAGATTCTCTATGGAATGCGGTTCTACGATAAACTTTTGGAGATAAATGGAATATTGGTTTAGGAAAAATATGTGTATATATATATATAAATAAAGGCAGGCCGCTTGTAGGCGGTAGCGGGCACAGAAAGCTGCTTCGGGCAGAGTGGTCGGCTGTTGGACGGTGGGCGCGAAAAGTCTTGCAAAATGACTAGCGCGATGCAAGAGGGTTCTGCACGCATGCATTAGCCGGGTGCATGCGAAGATGTGATTATATATATGTATATATGTATTATTAAATTATACTGTACGCGTGAAAACATAAAAGATTGATTCGGTCATAACAACGCTTAAAAAAAATATGTTGAGTTGTCTATAAATCTATTTCAGCTATAAAGGTAACAAAAATATAAAAAACGATGCATGAAGACTTAAGATGAAGTTGAAAGATTTTTCGGTAATAATGAATGCCATGGAAAGCGGGAGGGATTGTGACTAGAACGAGAATAAGAGATTGTTATCAAAATTTGTAGAATTGTATTTATACTCAAGGTATGACAAAATATGATAAAAGGCGTGTTTTTCTGATTGATCAGAGAAGACATAAAGTTATGGAAAGTTTACTGCATTAGACAGATTTCTAGAAGAATAATAATATGGTGCTAAATTCTGACATCTACCGAAAAGACTTGTGATGATGTTTCTAGATACAAATTCCAAGACAGTAAAATATACTATGCAAGATATATTTTCAAGAGAGTAAAATATACTATGCAAGATATATTTCCAAGACAGTAAAATATACTATGCCAGATATATGGATATACATATTTCGAATTATTTAAAATAAAATAGTCTAGAATTTCAATTTCAGTACAAGTAGATTCTCTATGGAATGCGGTTCTACGATAAACTTTTGGAGATAAATGGAATATTGGTTTAGGAAAAATATGTGTGTATATATATATAAATAAAGGCAGGCCGCTTGTAGGCGGTAGCGGGCACAGAAGGCTGCTTCCGGCATAGTGGTCGGCTGTTGGACGGTGGGCGCGAAAAGTCTTGCAAAATGACTAGCGCGATGCAAGAGGGTTCTGCACGCAGGCATTAGCCGAGATCATGCGAAGATGTGATTATATATATGTATATATATATATTATTAAATTATACTGTATGCGTGAAAACATAAAAGATTGATTCGGTCATAACAACGCTTTAAAAAAAATATGTTGAGTTGTCTATAAATCTATTTCAGCTATAAAGGTAATAAAAATATAAAACACGATGCATGAAGACTTAAGATGAAGTTGAAAGATTTTTCGGTAATAATGAATGCCATGGAAAGCGGTAGGGATTGTGACTGGAAAAAGAGAATAACAGATTGTTATAAAAATTTGTAGAATTGTATTTATACTCAAGGTATGACAAAATATGATAAATAGCGTATTTTTCTGATTGATCGGAGAAGACATAAAGTTATAGAAAGTTTACTTCATTAGGCAGATTTCTAGAATAATAATAATATGGTGCTAAATTCTGACATCTACCGAAAGGACTTGTGATGATGTTTCTAGATACAAATTACAAGACAGTAAAATATACTATGCAAGATATATTTCCAAGTCAGTAAAATATACTATGCAAGATATATGAATATACATATTTCGAATTTTTTAAAATAAAATAATCTAGAATTTCAATTTCAGTACAAGTAGATTCTCTATGGAATGCGGTTCTACGATAAACTTTTGGAGATAAATGGAATATTGGTTTAGGAATAATATGTGTATATATATATATATAAATAAAGGCAGGCCGCTTGTAGGCGGTAGCGGGCACAGAAGGCTGCTTCCGGCAGAGTGGTCGGCTGTTGGACGGTGGGCGCGAAAAGTCTTGCAAAATGACTAGCGCGATGCAAGAGGGTTCTGCACGCATGCATTAGCCGGGTGCATGCGTAGATGTGATTATATATATGTATATATATATTATTAAATTATACTGTACGTGTGAAAAACATAGAAGATAGATTCGGTAATAAGGTTAAGTTGTCTATAAATCTATTTCAGCTGTAAATGTAACAAAGATATAAGAAACGATGCATGCATAATTTTACATTTCTGTGTCATATTTTTAATCACTGTAAAAATACGAAAAGGTAAATAGCGATAAACAGTTATTTAATCGTCGATGTCAGGCAGCGTGTAACAGATATAGAGGGAAGTAGCAGAATAGAATGTATTTTTATATTGCATAGAGTGGTAGAAACTAAGGCAAATTATCGAAAACCTGGAAATATAATATTAAATTGTCCAATTTATCCGAAATAAGGCACACAAAGACTTAACATGAAGTTGAAAGTTTTTTCGATAATAATGAATGCAAGGGAAAGCGGGTGGGATTGTGACTGGAACGAGAATAAGAGATTGTTATCAAAATTTGTAGAATTGTATTTATACTCAAGGTATGACAAAATATTATAAAAGGCGTATTTTTCTGACTGATCGGAGAAGACATAAAGTTATGGAAAGTTTACTGTATTAGACAGATTTCTAGAAGAATAATAATATGATGCTAAATTCTGACATCTACCGAAAGGACTTGTGATGATGTTTCTAGATACAAATTCCAAGACAGTAAAATATACTATGCAAGATATATGAATATACATATTTCGAATTATTTAAAATAAAATAGTCTAGAATTTCAATTTCAGTACAAGTAGATTCTCTATGGAATGCGGTTCTACGATAAACTTTTGGAGATAAATGGAATATTGGTTTAGGAATAATATGTGTATATATATATATAAATAAAGGCAGGCCGCTTGTAGGCGGTAGCGGGCACAGAAGGCTGCTTCCGGCAGAGTGGTCGGCTGTTGGACGGTGGGCGCGAAAAGTCTTGCAAAATGACTAGCGCGATGCAAGAGGGTTCTGCACGCATGTATTAGCCGAGTGCATGCGAAGATGTGATTATATATATGTATATATATAGGTTATTAAATTATACTGTACGCATGAAAACATAAAAGATATATTCGGTCATAACAGTGCTTAAAAAATATATATGTTGAGTTGTCTATAAATCTATTTCAGCTATAAAGGTAACAAGAATATAAAAAACGATGCATGAAGACTTAAGATGAAGATGAAAGATTTTTCGGTAATAATGAATGCCAGGGAAAGCGGGAGGGATTGTGACTGGAAAAAGAGAATAACAAGATTGTTATAAAAATTTGTAGAATTGTATTTATACTCAAGAAATGACAAAATATGATAAATGGCGTATTGTTCTAATTGATGGGAGAAGCCAAAAAAGTTATGGACAGTTTACCGTATTATATAGATTTCTAGAAGAATTCTAGTAAGGTGCTAAATTCTGACATCTACAGAAGAGATTTGTGATGAGTTTTCTAGATACAAATTCCAAGACAGTAAAATATACTATGTACGATATATGAATATACACATTTCGAATTATTTAAATAAAATAGTCAAGAATTTCAATTTCAGTACAAATAGATTCTCTGTAGAATGCGGTTCTACGATAAAGTTTTGGGGATCAATAGAAGACTGTTTTGGGAGTAATATAAATATATATATATATAAATAAAGGCAGGCCTCTTGTAGGCGGTAGAGGGCACAGAAGGCTGCTTCCGGCATAGTGGTCGGCTGTTGGACGGTGGGCGCGAAAAGTCTTGCAAAATGACTAGCGCGATGCAAGAGGGTTCTGCACGCATGCATTAGCCGGGTGCATGCGTAGATGTGATTATATATATGTATATATATATTATTAAATTATACTGTACGTGTGAAAAACATAGAAGATTGATTCGGTAATAAGGTTAAGTTGTCTATAAATCTATTTCAGCTGTAAATGTAACAAAGATATAAGAAACGATGCATGCATAATTTTACATTTCTGTGCCATATTTTTAATCACTGTAAAAATACGAAAAGGTAAATAGCAATAAACAGTAATTTAATCGTCGATGTCAGGCAGCGTGTAACAGATATAGAGGGAAGTAGCAGAATAGAATGTATTTTTATATTGCATAGAGTGGTAGAAACTAAGGTATCGAAAATCTGGAAATGTAATATTAAATTGTCCAATTTATCCGAAATAAAGCACACAAAGACTTAATATGAAGCTGAAAGATTTTTCGATAATAATGAATGCCAGGGAAAGCGGGAGGGATTGTGACTGGAACGAGAATAAGAGATTGTTATCAAAATTTGTAGAATTGTATTTATACTCAAGGTATGACAAAATATGATAAAAGGCGTATTTTTCTGATTGATCGGAGAAGACATAAAGTTATGGAAAGTTTACTGCATTAGACAGATTTCTAGAAGAATAATAATATGGTGCTAAATTCTGACATCTACCAAAAGGACTTGTGATGATGTTTCTAGATACAAATTCCAAGACAGTAAGATATACTATGCAAGATATGTTTTCAAGTCAGTAAAATATACTATGCAAGATATATGAATATACATATTTCGAATTATTTAAAATAAAATAGTCTAGAATTTCAATTTCAGTACAAGTAGATTCTCTGTGGAATGCGGTTCTACGATAAACTTTTGGAGATAAATGGAATATTGGTTTAGGAAAAATATGTGTGTATATATATATAAATAAAGGCAGGCCGCTTGTAGGCGGTAGCGGGCACAGAAGGCTGCTTCCGGCATAGTGGTCGGCTGTTGGACGGTGGGCGCGAAAAGTCTTGCAAAATGACTAGCGCGATGCAAGAGGGTTCTGCACGCAGGCATTAACCGGGATCATGCGAAGATGTGATTATATATATGTATATATATATATTATTAAATTATACTGTACGCGTGAAAACATAAAAGATTGATTCGGTCATAACAACGCTTTAAAAAAAAATATGTTGAGTTGTCTATAAATCTATTTCAGCTATAAAGGTAATAAAAATATAAAACACGATGCATGAAGACTTAAGATGAAGTTGAAAGATTTTTCGGTAATAATGAATGCCATGGAAAGCGGTAGGGATTGTGACTGGAAAAAGAGAATAACAGATTGTTATAAAAATTTGTAGAATTGTATTTATACTCAAGGTATGACAAAATATGATAAATAGCGTATTTTTCTGATTGATCGGAGAAGACATAAAGTTATAGAAAGTTTACTTCATTAGGCAGATTTCTAGAATAATAATAATATGGTGCTAAATTCTGACATCTACCGAAAGGACTTGTGATGATGTTTCTAGATACAAATTCCAAGACAGTAAAATATACTATGCAAGATATATTTCCAAGTCAGTAAAATATACTATGCAAGATATATGAATATACATATTTCGAATTATTTAAAATAAAATAATCTAGAATTTCAATTTCAGTACAAGTAGATTCTCTATGGAATGCGGTTCTACGATAAACTTTTGGAGATAAATGGAATATTGGTTTAGGAATAATATGTGTATATATATATATAAATAAAGGCAGGCCGCTTGTAGGCGGTAGCGGGCACAGAAGGCTGCTTCCGGCAGAGTGGTCGGCTGTTGGACGGTGGGCGCGAAAAGTCTTGCAAAATGACTAGCGCGATGCAAGAGGGTTCTGCACGCATGCATTAGCCGGGTGCATGCGTAGATTTGATTATATATATGTATATATATATTATTAAATTATACTGTACGTGTGAAAAACATAGAAGATTGATTCGGTAATAAGGTTAAGTTGTCTATAAATCTATTTCAGCTGTAAATGTAACAAAGATATAAGAAACGATGCATGCATAATTTTACATTTCTGTGTCATATTTTTAATCACTGTAAAAATACGAAAAGGTAAATAGCGATAAACAGTTATTTAATCGTCGATGTCAGGCAGCGTGTAACAGATATAGAGGGAAGTAGCAAAATAGAATGTATTTTTATATTGCATAGAGTGGTAGAAACTAAGGCAAATTATCGAAAACCTGGAAATGTAATATTAAATTGTCCAATTTATCCGAAATAAGGCACACAAAGACTTAACATGAAGTTGAAAGTTTTTTCGATAATAATGAATGCAAGGGAAAGCGGGTGGGATTGTGACTGGAACGAGAATAAGAGATTGTTATCAAAATTTGTAGAATTGTATTTATACTCAAGGTATGACAAAATATTATAAAGGCGTATTTTTCTGACTGATCGGAGAAGACATAAAGTTATGGAAAGTTTACTGTATTAGACAGATTTCTAGAAGAATAATAATATGATGCTAAATTCTGACATCTACCGAAAGGACTTGTGATGATGTTTCTAGATACAAATTCCAAGACAGTAAAATATACTATGCAAGATATATGAATATACATATTTCGAATTATTTAAAATAAAATAGTCTAGAATTTCAATTTCAGTACAAGTAGATTCTCTATGGAATGCGGTTCTACGATAAACTTTTGGAGATAAATGGAATATTGGTTTAGGAAAAATATGTGTATATATATATATAAATAAATGCAGGCCGCTTGTAGGCGGTAGCGGGCACAGAAGGCTGCTTCCGGCAGAGTGGTCGGCTGTTGGACGGTGGGCGCGAAAAGTCTTGCAAAATGACTAGCGCGATGCAAGAGGGTTCTGCACGCATGCATTAGCCGGGTGCATGCGAAGATGTGATTATATATATGTATATATGTATTATTAAATTATACTGTACGCGTGAAAACATAAAAGATTGATTCGGTCATAACTACGCTTAAAAAAAAATATGTTGAGTTGTCTATAAATCTATTTCAGCTATAAAGGTAACAAAAATATAAAAAACGATGCATGAAGACTTAAGATGAAGATGAAAGATTTTTCGGTAATAATGAATGCCAGGGAAAGCGGGAGGGATTGTGACTGGAAAAAGAGAATAACAGATTGTTATAAAAAAAAGGCGTATTTTTCTTATTGATCGGAGAAGACATAAAGTTATGGAAATTTTACTGCATTAGACAGATTTCTAGAAGAATAATAATATGGTGCTAAATTCTGACATCTACCAAAAGGACTTGTGATGATGTTTCTAGATACAAATTCCAAGACAGTAAGATATACTATGCAAGATATGTTTTCAAGTCAGTAAAATATACTATGCAAGATATATGAATATACATATTTCGAATTATTTAAAATAAAATAGTCTAGAATTTCAATTTCAGTACAAGTAGATTCTCTATGGAATGCGGTTCTACGATAAACTTTTGGAGATAAATGGAATATTGGTTTAGGAATATTATGTGTATATATATATATAAATAAAGGCAGGCCGCTTGTAGGCGGTAGCGGGCACAGAAGGCTGCTTCCGGCATAGTGGTCGGCTGTTGGACGGTGGGCGCGAAAAGTCTTGCAAAATGACTAGCGCGATGCAAGAGGGTTCTGCACGCATGCATTAGCCGGGTGCATGCGAAGATGTGATTATATATATGTATATATATAGGTTATTAAATTATACTGTACGTGTGAAAACATAAAAGATATATTCGGTCATAACAATGCTTAAAAAAAAATATGTTGAGTTGTCTATAAATCTATTTCAGCTATAAAGGTAACAAAAATATAAAAAACGATGCATGAAGACTTAAGATGAAGATGAAAGATTTTTCGGTAATAATGAATGCCAGGGAAAGCGGGAGGGATTGTGACTGGAAAAAGAGAATAACAGATTGTTATAAAAATTTGTAGAATTGTATTTATACTCAAGGTATGACAAAATATGATAAATGGCGTATTGTTCTAATTGATGGGAGAACACAAAAAAGTTACGGACAGTTTACCGTATTATATAGATTTCTAGAAGAATTCTAGTAAGGTGCTAAATTCTGACATCTACAGAAGAGATTTGTGATGAGTTTTCTAGATACAAATTCCAAGACAGTAAAATATACTATGTAAGATATATGAATATACACATTTCGAATTATTTAAATAAAATAGTCAAGAATTTCAATTTCAGTACAAATAGATTCTCTGTAGAATGCGGTTCTACGATAAAGTTTTGGGGATCAATAGAAGACTGTTTTGGGAGTAATATAAATATATATATATATATAAATAAAGGCAGGCCACTTGTAGACGGTAGAGGGCACAGAAGGCTGCTTCCGGCATAGTGGTCGGCTGTTGGACGGTGGGCGCGAAAAGTCTTGCAAAATGACTAGCGCGATGCAAGAGGGTTCTGCACGCATGCATTAGCCGGGTGCATGCGTAGATGTGATTATATATATGTATATATATATATTATTAAATTATACTGTACGTGTGAAAAACATAGAAGATTGATTCGGTAATAAGGTTAAGTTGTCTATAAATCTATTTCAGCTGTAAATGTAACAAAGATATAAGAAACGATGCATGCATTATTTTACATTTCTGTGCCATATTTTTAATCACTGTAAAAATACGAAAAGGTAAATAGCAATAAACAGTAATTTAATCGTCGATGTCAGGCAGCGTGTAACAGATATAGAGGGAAGTAGCAGAATAGAATGTATTTTCATATTGCATAGAGTGGTAGAAACTAAGGTATCGAAAATCTGGAAATGTAATATTAAATTGTCCAATTTATCCGAAATAAAGCACACAAAGACTTAACATGAAGCTGAAAGATTTTTCGATAATAATGAATGCCAGGGAAAGCGGGAGGGATTGTGACTGGAACGAGAATAAGATATTGTTATCAAAATTTGTAGAATTGTATTTATACTCAAGCTATGACAAAATATGATAAAAGGCGTATTTTTCTGATTGATCGGAGAAGACATAAAGTTATGGAAAGTTTACTGCATTAGACAGATTTCTAGAAGAATAATAATATGGTGCTAAATTCTGACATCTACCAAAAGGACTTGTGATGATGTTTCTAGATACAAATTCCAAGACAGTAAGATATACTACGCAAGATATGTTTTCAAGTCAGTAAAATATACTATGCAAGATATATGAATATACATATTTCGAATTATTTAAAATAAAATAGTCTAGAATTTCAATTTCAGTACAAGTTGATTCTCTATGGAATGCGGTTCCACGATAAACTTTTGGAGATAAATGGAATATTGGTTTAGGAATAATATGTGTATATATATAAATAAAGGCAGGCGCTTGTAGGCGGTAGCGGGCACAGAAGGCTGCTTCCGGCATAGTGGTCGGCTGTTGGACGGTGGGCGCGAAAAGTCTTGCAAAATGACTAGCGCGATGCAAGAGGGTTCTACACGCATGCATTAGCCGGGTGCATGCGAAGATGTGATTATATATATGTGTATATATATATTATTAAATTATACTGTACGTGTGAAAACATAAAATATATATTCGGTCATAACAATGCTTAAAAGAAAAATATGTTGAGTTGTCTATAAATCTATTTCAGCTATAGAGGTAAAGAAATATATAAAACACGATGCATGAAGACTTAAGATGAAGTTGAAAGATTTTTCGGTAATAATGAATGCCAGGGAAAGCGGGAGGGATTGTGACTGGAAAAAGAGAATAACAGATTGTTATAAAAATTTGTAGAATTGTATTTATACTCAAGGTATGACAAAATATGATAAATGGCGTATTGTTCTAATTGATGGGAGAAGACAAAAGTTATGGACAGTTTACCGTATTATATAGATTTCTAGAAAAATTCTAGTAAGTTGCTAAATTCTGACATCTACAGAAGAGATTTGTGATGAGTTTTCTAGATACAAATTCCAAGACAGTAAAATATACTATGTAAGATATATGAATATACACATTTCGAATTATTTAAATAAAATAGTCAAGAATTTCAATTTCAGTACAAATAGATTCTCTATGGAATGCGGTTCTACGATAAAGTTTTGGGGATCAATAGAAGACTGTTTTGGGAGTAATATAAATATACATATATATAAATAAAGGCAGGCCGCTTGTAGGCGGTAGCGGGCACAGAAGGCTGCTTACAGCAGAGTGGTCGGCTGTTGGACTGTGGGCGCGAAAAGTCTTGCAAAATGACTAGCGCGATGCAAGAGGGTTCTGCACGCATGCATTAGCCGGGTGCATGCGTAGATGTGATTATATATATGTATATATATATTATTAACTTATACTGTACGTGTGAAAAACATAGAAGATTGATTCGGTAATAAGGTTAAGTTGTCTATAAATCTATTTCAGCTGTAAATGTAACAAAGATATAAGAAACGATGCATGCATAATTTTACATCTCTGTGTCATATTTTTAATCACTGTAAAAATACGAAAAGGTAAATAGCGATAAACAGTTATTTAATCGTCGATGTCAGGCAGCGTGTAACAGATATAGAGGGAAGTAGCAGAATAGAATGTATTTTTATATTGCATAGAGTGGTAGAAACTAAGGCAAATTATCGAAAACCTGGAAATGTAATATTAAATTGCCCAAATTATCCGAAATAAAGCACATAAAGACTTAACATGAAGTTGAAAGATTTTTCGATAATAATGAATGCAAGGGAAAGCGGGAGGGATTGTGACAAGAACGAGAATAAGAGATTGTTATCAAAATTTGTAGAATTGTATTTATACTCAAGGTATGACAAAATATGATAAAAGGCGTGTTTTTCTGATTGATCGCAAAAGACATAAAGTTATGGAAAGTTTACTGCATTAGACAGATTTCTAGAAGAATAATAATATGGTGCTAAATTCTGACATCTACCGAAAGGACTTGTGATGATGTTTCTAGATACAAATTCCAAGACAGTAAGATATACTATGCAAGATATGTTTTCAAGTCAGTAAAATATACTATGCAAGATATATGAATATACATATTTCGAATTATTTAAAATAAAATAGTCTAGAATTTCAATTTCAGTACAAGTAGATTCTCTATGGAATGCGGTTCTACGATAAACTTTTGGAGATAAATGGAATATTGGTTTAGGAAAAATATGTGTGTATATATATATAAATAAAGGCAGGCCGCTTGTAGGCGGTAGCGGGCACAGAAGGCTGCTTCCGGCATAGTGGTCGGCTGTTGGACGGTGGGCGCGAAAAGTCTTGCAAAATGACTAGCGCGATGCAAGAGGGTTCTGCTCGCATGCATTAGCCGGGTGCATTCGAAGATGTGATTATATATATGTATATATGTATTATTAAATTATACTGTACGCCTGAAAACATAGAAGATTGATTCGGTCATAACAACGCTTAAAAAAAATATGTTGAGTTGTCTATAAATCTATTTCAGCTATAAAGGTAACAAAAATATAAAAAACGATGCATGAAGACTTAAGATGAAGATGAAAGATTTTTCGGAAATAATGAATGCCAGGGAAAGCGGGAGGGATTGTGACTGGAAAAAGAGAATAACAAGATTGTTATAAAAATTTGTAGAATTGTATTTATACTCAAGGTATGACAAAATATGATAAATGGCGTATTGTTCTAATTGATGGGAGAAGCCAAAAAAGTTATGGACAGTTTACCGTATTATATAGATTTCTAGAAGAATTTTAGTAAGGTGCTAAATTCTGACATCTACTGAAGAGATTTGTGATGAGTTTTCTAGATACAAATTCCAAGACAGTAAAATATACTATGTAAGATATATGAATATACACATTTCGAATTATTTAAATAAAATAGTCAAGAATTTCAATTTCAGTACAAATAGATTCTCTATAGAATGCGGTTCTACGATAAAGTTTTGGGGATCAATAGAAGACTGTTTTGGGAGTAATATAAATATATATATATATAAATAAAGGCAGGCCGCTTGTAGGCGGTAGAGGGCACAGAAGGCTGCTTCCGGCAGAGTGGTCGGCTGTTGGACGGTGGGCGCGAAAAGTCTTGCAAAATGACTAGCGCGATGCAAGAGGGTTCTGCACGCATGCATTAGCCGGATGCATGCGCAGATGTGATTATATATATGTATATATATATTATTAAATTATACTGTACGTGTGAAAAACATAGAAGATTGATTCGGTAATAAGGTTAAGTTGTCTATAAATCTATTTCAGCTGTAAATGTAACAAAGATATAAGAAACGATGCATGCATAATTTTACATTTCTGTGTCATATTTTTAATCACTGTAAAAATACGAAAAGGTAAATAGCAATAAACAGTTATTTAATCGTCGATGTCAGGCAGCGTGTAACAGATATAGAGGGAAGTAGCAGAATAGAATGTATTTTTATATTGCATAGAGTGGTAGAAACTAAGGTATCAAAAATCTGGATATGTAATATTAAATTGTCCAATTTATCCGAAATAAAGCACACAATGACTTAACATGAAGCTGAAAGATTTTTCGATAATAATGAATGCCAGGGAAAGCGGGAGGGATTGTGACTGGAACGAGAATAAGAGATTGTTATCAAAATTTGTAGAATTGTATTTATACTCAAGGTATGACAAAATATGATAAAAGGCGTATTTTTCTGATTGATCGGAGAAGACATAAAGTTATGGAAAGTTTACTGCATTAGACAGATTTCTAGAAGAATAATAATATGGTGCTAAATTCTGACATCTACCGAAAAGACTTGTGATGATGTTTCTAGATAGAAATTCCAAGACAGTAAAATATACTATGCAAGATATATTTTCAAGAGAGTAAAATATACTATGCAAGATATATTTCCAAGACAGTAAAATATACTATGCCAGATATATGGATATACATATTTCGAATTATTTAAAATAAAATAGTCTAGAATTTCAATTTCAGTACAAGTAGATTCTCTATGGAATGCGGTTCTACGATAAACTTTTGGAGATAAATGGAATATTGGTTTAGGAAAAATATGTGTATATATATATATAAATAAAGGCAGGCCGCTTGTAGGCGGTAGCGGGCACAGAAAGCTGCTTCGGGCAGAGTGGTCGGCTGTTGGACGGTGGGCGCGAAAAGTCTTGCAAAATGACTAGCGCGATGCAAGAGGGTTCTGCACGCATGCATTAGCCGGGTGCATGCGAAGATGTGATTATATATATGTATATATGTATTATTAAATTATACTGTACGCGTGAAAACATAAAAGATTGATTCGGTCATAACAACGCTTAAAAAAAATATGTTGAGTTGTCTATAAATCTATTTCAGCTATAAAGGTAACAAAAATATAAAAAACGATGCATGAAGACTTAAGATGAAGTTGAAAGATTTTTCGGTAATAATGAATGCCATGGAAAGCGGGAGGGATTGTGACTAGAACGAGAATAAGAGATTGTTATCAAAATTTGTAGAATTGTATTTATACTCAAGGTATGACAAAATATGATAAAAGGCGTGTTTTTCTGATTGATCGGAGAAGACATAAAGTTATGGAAAGTTTACTGCATTAGACAGATTTCTAGAAGAATAATAATATGGTGCTAAATTCTGACATCTACCGAAAAGACTTGTGATGATGTTTCTAGATACAAATTCCAAGACAGTAAAATATACTATGCAAGATATATTTTCAAGAGAGTAAAATATACTATGCAAGATATATTTCCAAGACAGTAAAATATACTATGCCAGATATATGGATATACATATTTCGAATTATTTAAAATAAAATAGTCTAGAATTTCAATTTCAGTACAAGTAGATTCTCTATGGAATGCGGTTCTACGATAAACTTTTGGAGATAAATGGAATATTGGTTTAGGAAAAATATGTGTGTATATATATATAAATAAAGGCAGGCCGCTTGTAGGCGGTAGCGGGCACAGAAGGCTGCTTCCGGCATAGTGGTCGGCTGTTGGACGGTGGGCGCGAAAAGTCTTGCAAAATGACTAGCGCGATGCAAGAGGGTTCTGCACGCAGGCATTAGCCGAGATCATGCGAAGATGTGATTATATATATGTATATATATATATTATTAAATTATACTGTATGCGTGAAAACATAAAAGATTGATTCGGTCATAACAACGCTTTAAAAAAAATATGTTGAGTTGTCTATAAATCTATTTCAGCTATAAAGGTAATAAAAATATAAAACACGATGCATGAAGACTTAAGATGAAGTTGAAAGATTTTTCGGTAATAATGAATGCCATGGAAAGCGGTAGGGATTGTGACTGGAAAAAGAGAATAACAGATTGTTATAAAAATTTGTAGAATTGTATTTATACTCAAGGTATGACAAAATATGATAAATAGCGTATTTTTCTGATTGATCGGAGAAGACATAAAGTTATAGAAAGTTTACTTCATTAGGCAGATTTCTAGAATAATAATAATATGGTGCTAAATTCTGACATCTACCGAAAGGACTTGTGATGATGTTTCTAGATACAAATTACAAGACAGTAAAATATACTATGCAAGATATATTTCCAAGTCAGTAAAATATACTATGCAAGATATATGAATATACATATTTCGAATTTTTTAAAATAAAATAATCTAGAATTTCAATTTCAGTACAAGTAGATTCTCTATGGAATGCGGTTCTACGATAAACTTTTGGAGATAAATGGAATATTGGTTTAGGAATAATATGTGTATATATATATATATAAATAAAGGCAGGCCGCTTGTAGGCGGTAGCGGGCACAGAAGGCTGCTTCCGGCAGAGTGGTCGGCTGTTGGACGGTGGGCGCGAAAAGTCTTGCAAAATGACTAGCGCGATGCAAGAGGGTTCTGCACGCATGCATTAGCCGGGTGCATGCGTAGATGTGATTATATATATGTATATATATATTATTAAATTATACTGTACGTGTGAAAAACATAGAAGATAGATTCGGTAATAAGGTTAAGTTGTCTATAAATCTATTTCAGCTGTAAATGTAACAAAGATATAAGAAACGATGCATGCATAATTTTACATTTCTGTGTCATATTTTTAATCACTGTAAAAATACGAAAAGGTAAATAGCGATAAACAGTTATTTAATCGTCGATGTCAGGCAGCGTGTAACAGATATAGAGGGAAGTAGCAGAATAGAATGTATTTTTATATTGCATAGAGTGGTAGAAACTAAGGCAAATTATCGAAAACCTGGAAATATAATATTAAATTGTCCAATTTATCCGAAATAAGGCACACAAAGACTTAACATGAAGTTGAAAGTTTTTTCGATAATAATGAATGCAAGGGAAAGCGGGTGGGATTGTGACTGGAACGAGAATAAGAGATTGTTATCAAAATTTGTAGAATTGTATTTATACTCAAGGTATGACAAAATATTATAAAAGGCGTATTTTTCTGACTGATCGGAGAAGACATAAAGTTATGGAAAGTTTACTGTATTAGACAGATTTCTAGAAGAATAATAATATGATGCTAAATTCTGACATCTACCGAAAGGACTTGTGATGATGTTTCTAGATACAAATTCCAAGACAGTAAAATATACTATGCAAGATATATGAATATACATATTTCGAATTATTTAAAATAAAATAGTCTAGAATTTCAATTTCAGTACAAGTAGATTCTCTATGGAATGCGGTTCTACGATAAACTTTTGGAGATAAATGGAATATTGGTTTAGGAATAATATGTGTATATATATATATAAATAAAGGCAGGCCGCTTGTAGGCGGTAGCGGGCACAGAAGGCTGCTTCCGGCAGAGTGGTCGGCTGTTGGACGGTGGGCGCGAAAAGTCTTGCAAAATGACTAGCGCGATGCAAGAGGGTTCTGCACGCATGTATTAGCCGAGTGCATGCGAAGATGTGATTATATATATGTATATATATAGGTTATTAAATTATACTGTACGCATGAAAACATAAAAGATATATTCGGTCATAACAGTGCTTAAAAAATATATATGTTGAGTTGTCTATAAATCTATTTCAGCTATAAAGGTAACAAGAATATAAAAAACGATGCATGAAGACTTAAGATGAAGATGAAAGATTTTTCGGTAATAATGAATGCCAGGGAAAGCGGGAGGGATTGTGACTGGAAAAAGAGAATAACAAGATTGTTATAAAAATTTGTAGAATTGTATTTATACTCAAGAAATGACAAAATATGATAAATGGCGTATTGTTCTAATTGATGGGAGAAGCCAAAAAAGTTATGGACAGTTTACCGTATTATATAGATTTCTAGAAGAATTCTAGTAAGGTGCTAAATTCTGACATCTACAGAAGAGATTTGTGATGAGTTTTCTAGATACAAATTCCAAGACAGTAAAATATACTATGTACGATATATGAATATACACATTTCGAATTATTTAAATAAAATAGTCAAGAATTTCAATTTCAGTACAAATAGATTCTCTGTAGAATGCGGTTCTACGATAAAGTTTTGGGGATCAATAGAAGACTGTTTTGGGAGTAATATAAATATATATATATATAAATAAAGGCAGGCCTCTTGTAGGCGGTAGAGGGCACAGAAGGCTGCTTCCGGCATAGTGGTCGGCTGTTGGACGGTGGGCGCGAAAAGTCTTGCAAAATGACTAGCGCGATGCAAGAGGGTTCTGCACGCATGCATTAGCCGGGTGCATGCGTAGATGTGATTATATATATGTATATATATATTATTAAATTATACTGTACGTGTGAAAAACATAGAAGATTGATTCGGTAATAAGGTTAAGTTGTCTATAAATCTATTTCAGCTGTAAATGTAACAAAGATATAAGAAACGATGCATGCATAATTTTACATTTCTGTGCCATATTTTTAATCACTGTAAAAATACGAAAAGGTAAATAGCAATAAACAGTAATTTAATCGTCGATGTCAGGCAGCGTGTAACAGATATAGAGGGAAGTAGCAGAATAGAATGTATTTTTATATTGCATAGAGTGGTAGAAACTAAGGTATCGAAAATCTGGAAATGTAATATTAAATTGTCCAATTTATCCGAAATAAAGCACACAAAGACTTAATATGAAGCTGAAAGATTTTTCGATAATAATGAATGCCAGGGAAAGCGGGAGGGATTGTGACTGGAACGAGAATAAGAGATTGTTATCAAAATTTGTAGAATTGTATTTATACTCAAGGTATGACAAAATATGATAAAAGGCGTATTTTTCTGATTGATCGGAGAAGACATAAAGTTATGGAAAGTTTACTGCATTAGACAGATTTCTAGAAGAATAATAATATGGTGCTAAATTCTGACATCTACCAAAAGGACTTGTGATGATGTTTCTAGATACAAATTCCAAGACAGTAAGATATACTATGCAAGATATGTTTTCAAGTCAGTAAAATATACTATGCAAGATATATGAATATACATATTTCGAATTATTTAAAATAAAATAGTCTAGAATTTCAATTTCAGTACAAGTAGATTCTCTGTGGAATGCGGTTCTACGATAAACTTTTGGAGATAAATGGAATATTGGTTTAGGAAAAATATGTGTGTATATATATATAAATAAAGGCAGGCCGCTTGTAGGCGGTAGCGGGCACAGAAGGCTGCTTCCGGCATAGTGGTCGGCTGTTGGACGGTGGGCGCGAAAAGTCTTGCAAAATGACTAGCGCGATGCAAGAGGGTTCTGCACGCAGGCATTAACCGGGATCATGCGAAGATGTGATTATATATATGTATATATATATATTATTAAATTATACTGTACGCGTGAAAACATAAAAGATTGATTCGGTCATAACAACGCTTTAAAAAAAAATATGTTGAGTTGTCTATAAATCTATTTCAGCTATAAAGGTAATAAAAATATAAAACACGATGCATGAAGACTTAAGATGAAGTTGAAAGATTTTTCGGTAATAATGAATGCCATGGAAAGCGGTAGGGATTGTGACTGGAAAAAGAGAATAACAGATTGTTATAAAAATTTGTAGAATTGTATTTATACTCAAGGTATGACAAAATATGATAAATAGCGTATTTTTCTGATTGATCGGAGAAGACATAAAGTTATAGAAAGTTTACTTCATTAGGCAGATTTCTAGAATAATAATAATATGGTGCTAAATTCTGACATCTACCGAAAGGACTTGTGATGATGTTTCTAGATACAAATTCCAAGACAGTAAA
This sequence comes from Maratus speciosus, assembly GCA_963932465.1. NCBI lineage: Eukaryota > Metazoa > Arthropoda > Arachnida > Araneae > Salticidae > Maratus > Maratus speciosus. The sequence continues at coordinate 86,106,569 of OZ010786.1, read as the reverse complement.
ATATACTATGCAAGATATATTTCCAAGTCAGTAAAATATACTATGCAAGATATATGAATATACATATTTCGAATTATTTAAAATAAAATAATCTAGAATTTCAATTTCAGTACAAGTAGATTCTCTATGGAATGCGGTTCTACGATAAACTTTTGGAGATAAATGGAATATTGGTTTAGGAATAATATGTGTATATATATATATAAATAAAGGCAGGCCGCTTGTAGGCGGTAGCGGGCACAGAAGGCTGCTTCCGGCAGAGTGGTCGGCTGTTGGACGGTGGGCGCGAAAAGTCTTGCAAAATGACTAGCGCGATGCAAGAGGGTTCTGCACGCATGCATTAGCCGGGTGCATGCGTAGATGTGATTATATATATGTATATATATATTATTAAATTATACTGTACGTGTGAAAAACATAGAAGATTGATTCGGTAATAAGGTTAAGTTGTCTATAAATCTATTTCAGCTGTAAATGTAACAAAGATATAAGAAACGATGCATGCATAATTTTACATTTCTGTGTCATATTTTTAATCACTGTAAAAATACGAAAAGGTAAATAGCGATAAACAGTTATTTAATCGTCGATGTCAGGCAGCGTGTAACAGATATAGAGGGAAGTAGCAAAATAGAATGTATTTTTATATTGCATAGAGTGGTAGAAACTAAGGCAAATTATCGAAAACCTGGAAATGTAATATTAAATTGTCCAATTTATCCGAAATAAGGCACACAAAGACTTAACATGAAGTTGAAAGTTTTTTCGATAATAATGAATGCAAGGGAAAGCGGGTGGGATTGTGACTGGAACGAGAATAAGAGATTGTTATCAAAATTTGTAGAATTGTATTTATACTCAAGGTATGACAAAATATTATAAAGGCGTATTTTTCTGACTGATCGGAGAAGACATAAAGTTATGGAAAGTTTACTGTATTAGACAGATTTCTAGAAGAATAATAATATGATGCTAAATTCTGACATCTACCGAAAGGACTTGTGATGATGTTTCTAGATACAAATTCCAAGACAGTAAAATATACTATGCAAGATATATGAATATACATATTTCGAATTATTTAAAATAAAATAGTCTAGAATTTCAATTTCAGTACAAGTAGATTCTCTATGGAATGCGGTTCTACGATAAACTTTTGGAGATAAATGGAATATTGGTTTAGGAAAAATATGTGTATATATATATATAAATAAATGCAGGCCGCTTGTAGGCGGTAGCGGGCACAGAAGGCTTGCTTCCGGCAGAGTGGTCGGCTGTTGGACGGTGGGCGCGAAAAGTCTTGCAAAATGACTAGCGCGATGCAAGAGGGTTCTGCACGCATGCATTAGCCGGGTGCATGCGAAGATGTGATTATATATATGTATATATGTATTATTAAATTATACTGTACGCGTGAAAACATAAAAGATTGATTCGGTCATAACTACGCTTAAAAAAAAAATATGTTGAGTTGTCTATAAATCTATTTCAGCTATAAAGGTAACAAAAATATAAAAAACGATGCATGAAGACTTAAGATGAAGATGAAAGATTTTTCGGTAATAATGAATGCCAGGGAAAGCGGGAGGGATTGTGACTGGAAAAAGAGAATAACAGATTGTTATAAAAAAAAGGCGTATTTTTCTTATTGATCGGAGAAGACATAAAGTTATGGAAATTTTACTGCATTAGACAGATTTCTAGAAGAATAATAATATGGTGCTAAATTCTGACATCTACCAAAAGGACTTGTGATGATGTTTCTAGATACAAATTCCAAGACAGTAAGATATACTATGCAAGATATGTTTTCAAGTCAGTAAAATATACTATGCAAGATATATGAATATACATATTTCGAATTATTTAAAATAAAATAGTCTAGAATTTCAATTTCAGTACAAGTAGATTCTCTATGGAATGCGGTTCTACGATAAACTTTTGGAGATAAATGGAATATTGGTTTAGGAATATTATGTGTATATATATATATAAATAAAGGCAGGCCGCTTGTAGGCGGTAGCGGGCACAGAAGGCTGCTTCCGGCATAGTGGTCGGCTGTTGGACGGTGGGCGCGAAAAGTCTTGCAAAATGACTAGCGCGATGCAAGAGGGTTCTGCACGCATGCATTAGCCGGGTGCATGCGAAGATGTGATTATATATATGTATATATATAGGTTATTAAATTATACTGTACGTGTGAAAACATAAAAGATATATTCGGTCATAACAATGCTTAAAAAAAAATATGTTGAGTTGTCTATAAATCTATTTCAGCTATAAAGGTAACAAAAATATAAAAAACGATGCATGAAGACTTAAGATGAAGATGAAAGATTTTTCGGTAATAATGAATGCCAGGGAAAGCGGGAGGGATTGTGACTGGAAAAAGAGAATAACAGATTGTTATAAAAATTTGTAGAATTGTATTTATACTCAAGGTATGACAAAATATGATAAATGGCGTATTGTTCTAATTGATGGGAGAACACAAAAAAGTTACGGACAGTTTACCGTATTATATAGATTTCTAGAAGAATTCTAGTAAGGTGCTAAATTCTGACATCTACAGAAGAGATTTGTGATGAGTTTTCTAGATACAAATTCCAAGACAGTAAAATATACTATGTAAGATATATGAATATACACATTTCGAATTATTTAAATAAAATAGTCAAGAATTTCAATTTCAGTACAAATAGATTCTCTGTAGAATGCGGTTCTACGATAAAGTTTTGGGGATCAATAGAAGACTGTTTTGGGAGTAATATAAATATATATATATATATAAATAAAGGCAGGCCACTTGTAGGCGGTAGAGGGCACAGAAGGCTGCTTCCGGCATAGTGGTCGGCTGTTGGACGGTGGGCGCGAAAAGTCTTGCAAAATGACTAGCGCGATGCAAGAGGGTTCTGCACGCATGCATTAGCCGGGTGCATGCGTAGATGTGATTATATATATGTATATATATATATTATTAAATTATACTGTACGTGTGAAAAACATAGAAGATTGATTCGGTAATAAGGTTAAGTTGTCTATAAATCTATTTCAGCTGTAAATGTAACAAAGATATAAGAAACGATGCATGCATTATTTTACATTTCTGTGCCATATTTTTAATCACTGTAAAAATACGAAAAGGTAAATAGCAATAAACAGTAATTTAATCGTCGATGTCAGGCAGCGTGTAACAGATATAGAGGGAAGTAGCAGAATAGAATGTATTTTCATATTGCATAGAGTGGTAGAAACTAAGGTATCGAAAATCTGGAAATGTAATATTAAATTGTCCAATTTATCCGAAATAAAGCACACAAAGACTTAACATGAAGCTGAAAGATTTTTCGATAATAATGAATGCCAGGGAAAGCGGGAGGGATTGTGACTGGAACGAGAATAAGATATTGTTATCAAAATTTGTAGAATTGTATTTATACTCAAGCTATGACAAAATATGATAAAAGGCGTATTTTTCTGATTGATCGGAGAAGACATAAAGTTATGGAAAGTTTACTGCATTAGACAGATTTCTAGAAGAATAATAATATGGTGCTAAATTCTGACATCTACCAAAAGGACTTGTGATGATGTTTCTAGATACAAATTCCAAGACAGTAAGATATACTACGCAAGATATGTTTTCAAGTCAGTAAAATATACTATGCAAGATATATGAATATACATATTTCGAATTATTTAAAATAAAATAGTCTAGAATTTCAATTTCAGTACAAGTAGATTCTCTATGGAATGCGGTTCCACGATAAACTTTTGGAGATAAATGGAATATTGGTTTAGGAATAATATGTGTATATATATAAATAAAGGCAGGCGCTTGTAGGCGGTAGCGGGCACAGAAGGCTGCTTCCGGCATAGTGGTCGGCTGTTGGACGGTGGGCGCGAAAAGTCTTGCAAAATGACTAGCGCGATGCAAGAGGGTTCTACACGCATGCATTAGCCGGGTGCATGCGAAGATGTGATTATATATATGTGTATATATATATTATTAAATTATACTGTACGTGTGAAAACATAAAATATATATTCGGTCATAACAATGCTTAAAAGAAAAATATGTTGAGTTGTCTATAAATCTATTTCAGCTATAGAGGTAAAGAAATATATAAAACACGATGCATGAAGACTTAAGATGAAGTTGAAAGATTTGTCGGTAATAATGAATGCCAGGGAAAGCGGGAGGGATTGTGACTGGAAAAAGAGAATAACAGATTGTTATAAAAATTTGTAGAATTGTATTTATACTCAAGGTATGACAAAATATGATAAATGGCGTATTGTTCTAATTGATGGGAGAAGACAAAAGTTATGGACAGTTTACCGTATTATATAGATTTCTAGAAAAATTCTAGTAAGTTGCTAAATTCTGACATCTACAGAAGAGATTTGTGATGAGTTTTCTAGATACAAATTCCAAGACAGTAAAATATACTATGTAAGATATATGAATATACACATTTCGAATTATTTAAATAAAATAGTCAAGAATTTCAATTTCAGTACAAATAGATTCTCTATGGAATGCGGTTCTACGATAAAGTTTTGGGGATCAATAGAAGACTGTTTTGGGAGTAATATAAATATACATATATATAAATAAAGGCAGGCCGCTTGTAGGCGGTAGCGGGCACAGAAGGCTGCTTACAGCAGAGTGGTCGGCTGTTGGACTGTGGGCGCGAAAAGTCTTGCAAAATGACTAGCGCGATGCAAGAGGGTTCTGCACGCATGCATTAGCCGGGTGCATGCGTAGATGTGATTATATATATGTATATATATATTATTAACTTATACTGTACGTGTGAAAAACATAGAAGATTGATTCGGTAATAAGGTTAAGTTGTCTATAAATCTATTTCAGCTGTAAATGTAACAAAGATATAAGAAACGATGCATGCATAATTTTACATTTCTGTGTCATATTTTTAATCACTGTAAAAATACGAAAAGGTAAATAGCGATAAACAGTTATTTAATCGTCGATGTCAGGCAGCGTGTAACAGATATAGAGGGAAGTAGCAGAATAGAATGTATTTTTATATTGCATAGAGTGGTAGAAACTAAGGCAAATTATCGAAAACCTGGAAATGTAATATTAAATTGCCCAAATTATCCGAAATAAAGCACGTAAAGACTTAACATGAAGTTGAAAGATTTTTCGATAATAATGAATGCAAGGGAAAGCGGGAGGGATTGTGACAAGAACGAGAATAAGAGATTGTTATCAAAATTTGTAGAATTGTATTTATACTCAAGGTATGACAAAATATGATAAAAGGCGTGTTTTTCTGATTGATCGCAAAAGACATAAAGTTATGGAAAGTTTACTGCATTAGACAGATTTCTAGAAGAATAATAATATGGTGCTAAATTCTGACATCTACCGAAAGGACTTGTGATGATGTTTCTAGATACAAATTCCAAGACAGTAAGATATACTATGCAAGATATGTTTTCAAGTCAGTAAAATATACTATGCAAGATATATGAATATACATATTTCGAATTATTTAAAATAAAATAGTCTAGAATTTCAATTTCAGTACAAGTAGATTCTCTATGGAATGCGGTTCTACGATAAACTTTTGGAGATAAATGGAATATTGGTTTAGGAAAAATATGTGTGTATATATATATAAATAAAGGCAGGCCGCTTGTAGGCGGTAGCGGGCACAGAAGGCTGCTTCCGGCATAGTGGTCGGCTGTTGGACGGTGGGCGCGAAAAGTCTTGCAAAATGACTAGCGCGATGCAAGAGGGTTCTGCACGCAGGCATTAACCGAGATCATGCGAAGATGTGATTATATATATGTATATATATATATTATTAAATTATACTGTACGCGTGAAAACATAAAAGATTGATTCGGTCATAACAACGCTTTAAAAAAAAATATGTTGAGTTGTCTATAAATCTATTTCAGCTATAAAGGTAATAAAAATATAAAACACGATGCATGAAGACTTAAGATGAAGTTGAAAGATTTTTCGGTAATAATGAATGCCATGGAAAGCGGTAGGGATTGTGACTGGAAAAAGAGAATAACAGATTGTTATAAAAATTTGTAGAATTGTATTTATACTCAAGGTATGACAAAATATGATAAATAGCGTATTTTTCTGATTGATCGGAGAAGACATAAAGTTATAGAAAGTTTACTTCTTTAGGCAGATTTCTAGAATAATAATAATATGGTGCTAAATTCTGACATCTACCGAAAGGACTTGTGATGATGTTTCTAGATACAAATTCCAAGACAGTAAAATATACTATGCAAGATATATTTCCAAGTCAGTAAAATATACTATGCAAGATATATGAATATACATATTTCGAATTATTTAAAATAAAATAATCTAGAATTTCAATTTCAGTACAAGTAGATTCTCTATGGAATGCGGTTCTACGATAAACTTTTGGAGATAAATGGAATATTGGTTTAGGAATAATATGTGTATATATATATATAAATAAAGGCAGGCCGCTTGTAGGCGGTAGCGGGCACAGAAGGCTGCTTCGGCAGAGTGGTCGGCTGTTGGACGGTGGGCGCGAAAAGTCTTGCAAAATGACTAGCGCGATGCAAGAGGGTTCTGCACGCATGCATTAGCCGGGTGCATGCGTAGATGTGATTATATATATGTATATATATATTATTAAATTATACTGTACGTGTGAAAAACATAGAAGATTGATTCGGTAATAAGGTTAAGTTGTCTATAAATCTATTTCAGCTGTAAATGTAACAGATATAAGAAACGATGCATGCATAATTTTACATTTCTGTGTCATATTTTTAATCACAGTAAAAATACGAAAAGGTAAATAGCGATAAACAGTTATTTAATCGTCGATGTCAGGCAGCGTGTAACAGATATAGAGGGAAGTAGCAGAATAGAATGTATTTTTATATTGCATAGAGTGGTAGAAACTAAGGCAAATTATCGAAAACCTGGAAATGTAATATTAAATTGTCCAATTTATCCGAAATAAGGCACACAAAGACTTAACATGAAGTTGAAAGTTTTTTCGATAATAATGAATGCAAGGGAAAGCGGGTGGGATTGTGACTGGAACGAGAATAAGAGATTGTTATCAAAATTTGTAGAATTGTATTTATACTCAAGGTATGACAAAATATTATAAAAGGCGTATTTTTCTGACTGATCGGAGAAGACATAAAGTTATGGAAAGTTTACTGTATTAGACAGATTTCTAGAAGAATAATAATATGATGCTAAATTCTGACATCTACCGAAAGGACTTGTGATGATGTTTCTAGATACAAATTCCAAGACAGTAAAATATACTATGCAAGATATATGAATATACATATTTCGAATTATTTAAAATAAAATAGTCTAGAATTTCAATTTCAGTACAAGTAGATTCTCTATGGAATGCGGTTCCACGATAAACTTTTGGAGATAAATGGAATAATGGTTTAGGAATAATATGTGTATATATATATAAATATAGGCAGGCCTCTTGTAGGCGGTAGCGGGCACAGAAGGCTGCTTCCGGCAGAGTGGTCGGCTGTTGGACGGTGGGTGCGAAAAGTCTTACAAAATGACTAGCGCGATGCAAGAGGGTTCTGCACGCATGCATTAGCCGGGTGCATGCGAAGATGTGATTATATATATGTATATATATATTATTAAATTATACTGTACGCGTGAAAACATAAAAGATTGATTCGGTCATAACTACGCTTAAAAAAAAAATATGTTGAGTTGTCCATAAATCTATTTCAGCTATAAAGGTAACAAAAATATAAAAAACGATGCATGAAGACTTAAGATGAAGATGAAAGATTTTTCGGTAATAATGAATGCCAGGGAAAGCGGGAGGGATTGTGACTGGAAAAAGAGAATAACAGATTGTTATAAAAAAAAGGCGTATTTTTCTTATTGATCGGAGAAGACATAAAGTTATGGAAATTTTACTGCATTAGACAGATTTCTAGAAGAATAATAATATGGTGCTAAATTCTGACATCTACCAAAAGAACTTGTGATGATGTTTCTAGATACAAATTCCAAGACAGTAAGATATACTATGCAAGATATGTTTTCAAGTCAGTAAAATATACTATGCAAGATATATGAATATACATATTTCGAATTATTTAAAATAAAATAGTCTAGAATTTCAATTTCAGTACAAGTAGATTCTCTATGGAATGCGGTTCCACGATAAACTTTTGGAGATAAATGGAATATTGGTTTAGGAATATTATGTGTATATATATATATATAAATAAAGGCAGGCCGCTTGTAGGCGGTAGCGGGCACAGAAGGCTGCTTCCGGCATAGTTGTCGGCTGTTGGACGGTGGGCGCGAAAAGTCTTGCAAAATGACTAGCGCGATGCAAGAGGGTTCTGCACGCATGCATTAGCCGGGTGCATGCGAAGATGTGATTATATATATGTATATATATATATATGTTATTAAAATATACTGTACGCGTGAAAACATAAAAGATATATTCGGTCATAACAATGCTTAAAAAAAAATATGTTGAGTTGTCTATAAATCTATTTCAGCTATAAAGGTAACAAAAATATAAAAAACGATGCATGAAGACTTAAGATGAAGATGAAAGATTTTTCGGTAATAATGAATGCCAGGGAAAGCGGGAGGGATTGTGACTGGAAAAAGAGAATAACAAGATTGTTATAAAAATTTGTAGAATTGTATTTATACTCAAGGTATGACAAAATATGATAAATGGCGTATTGTTCTAATTGATGGGAGAAGCCAAAAAAGTTATGGACAGTTTACCGTATTATATAGATTTCTAGAAGAATTCTAGTAAGGTGCTAAATTCTGACATCTACAGAAGAGATTTGTGATGAGTTTTCTAGATACAAATTCCAAGACAGTAAAATATACTATGTAAGATATATGAATATACACATTTCGAATTATTTAAATAAAATAGTCAAGAATTTCAATTTCAGTACAAATAGATTCTCTATAGAATGCGGTTCTACGATAAAGTTTTGGTTATCAATAGAAGACTGTTTTGGGAGTAATATAAATATATATATATATAAATAAAGGCAGGCCGCTTGTAGGCGGTAGAGGGCACAGAAGGCTGCTTCCGGCATAGTGGTCGGCTGTTGGACGGTGGGCGCGAAAAGTCTTGCAAAATGACTAGCGCGATGTAAGAGGGTTCTGCACGCATGCATTAGCCGGGTGCATGCGTAGATGTGATTATATATATGTATATATATATTATTAAATTATACTGTACGTGTGAAAAACATAGAAGATTGATTCGGTAATAAGGTTAAGTTGTCTATAAATCTATTTCAGCTGTAAATGTAACAAAGATATAAGAAACGATGCATGCATAATTTTACATTTCTGTGTCATATTTTTAATCACTGTAAAAATACGAAAAGGTAAATAGCGATAAACAGTTATTTAATCGTCGATGTCAGGCAGCGTGTAACAGATATAGAGGGAAGTAGCAGAATAGAATGTATTTTTATATTGCGTAGAGTGGTAGAAACTAAGGCAAATTATCGAAAACCTGGAAATGTAATATTAAATTGTCCAATTTTTCCGAAATAAAGCACATAAAGACTTAACCTGAAGTTGAAAGATTTTTCGATAATAATGAAATGCCAGGGAAAGCTGGAGGGATTTTGACTGGAACGAGTATAAGAGATTGTTATCAAAATTTGTAGAATTGTATTTATACTCAAGGTATGACAAAATATGGTAAAAGGCGTATTTTTCTGATTGATCGGAGAAGACATAAAGTTATGGAAAGTTTACTGCATTAGACAGATTTCTAGAAGAATAATAATATGGTGCTAAATTCTGACATCTACCGAAAGGACTTGTGATGACGTTTCTAGATACAAATTCCAAGACAGTAAAATATACTATGCAAGATATATTTCCAAGACAGTAAAATATACTAGGCAAGATATATGAATATACATATTTCGAATTATTTAAAATAAAATAGTCTAGAATTTCAATTTCAGTACAAGTAGATTCTCTATGGAATGCGGTTCCACGATAAACTTTTGGAGATAAATGGAATATTGGTTTAGGAATATTATGTGTATATATATATATAAATAAAGGCAGGCCGCTTGTAGGCGGTAGCGGGCACAGAAGGCTGCTTCCGGCATAGTTGTCGGCTGTTGGACGGTGGGCGCGAAAAGTCTTGCAAAATGACTAGCGCGATGCAAGAGGGTTCTGCACGCATGCATTAGCCGGGTACATGCGAAGATGTGATTATATATATGTATATATATATATATGTTATTAAATTATACTGTACGCGTGAAAACATAAAAGATATATTCGGTCATAACAATGCTTAAAAAAAAAAATATGTTGAGTTGTCTATAAATCTATTTCAGCTATAAAGGTAACAAAAATATAAAAAACGATGCATGAAGACTTAAGATGAAGATGAAAGATTTTTCGGTAATAATGAATGCCAGGGAAAGCGGGAGGGATTGTGACTGGAAAAAGAGAATAACAAAATTGTTATAAAAATTTGTAGAATGGTATTTATACTCAAGGTATGACAAAATATGATAAATGGCGTATTGTTCTAATTGATGGGAGAAGCCAAAAAAGTTATGGACAGTTTACCGTATTATATAGATTTCTAGAAGAATTCTAGTAAGGTGCTAAATTCTGACATCTACAGAAGAGATTTGTGATGAGTTTTCTAGATACAAATTCCAAGACAGTAAAATATACTATGTAAGATATATGAATATACACATTTCGAATTATTTAAATAAAATAGTCAAGAATTTCAATTTCAGTACAAATAGATTCTCTATAGAATGCGGTTCTACGATAAAGTTTTGGGGATCAAGAGAAGACTGTTTTGGGAGTAATATAAATATATATATATATAAATAAAGGCAGGCCGCTTGTAGGCGGTAGAGGGCACAGAAGGCTGCTTCCGGCATAGTGGTCGGCTGTTGGACGGTGGGCGCGAAAAGTCTTGCAAAATGACTAGCGCGATGCAAGAGGGTTCTGCACGCATGCATTAGCCGGGTGCATGCGTAGATGTGATTATATATATGTATATATATATTATTAAATTATACTGTACGTGTAAAAAACATAGAAGATTGATTCGGTAATAAGGTTAAGTTGTCTATAAATCTATTTCAGCTGTAAATGTAACAAAGATATAAGAAACGATGCATGCATAATTTTACATTTCTGTGTCATATTTTTAATCACTGTAAAAATACGAAAAGGTAAATAGCGATAAACAGTTATTTAATCGTCGATGTCAGGCAGCGTGTAACAGATATAGAGGGAAGTAGCAGAATAGAATGTATTTTTATATTGCATAGAGTGGTAGAAACTAAGGCAAATTATCGAAAACCTGGAAATGTAATATTAAATTGTCCAATTTTTCCGAAATAAAGCACATAAAGACTTAACCTGAAGTTGAAAGATTTTTCGATAATAATGAAATGCCAGGGAAAGCTGGAGGGATTTTGACTGGAACGAGTATAAGAGATTGTTATCAAAATTTGTAGAATTGTATTTATACTCAAGGTATGACAAAATATGGTAAAAGGCGTATTTTTCTGATTGATCGGAGAAGACATAAAGTTATGGAAAGTTTACTGCATTAGACAGATTTCTAGAAGAATAATAATATGGTGCTAAATTCTGACATCTACCGAAAGGACTTGTGATGACGTTTCTAGATACATATTCCAAGACAGTAAAATATACTATGCAAGATATATTTCCAAGACAGTAAAATATACTAGGCAAGATATATGAATATACATATTTCGAATTATTTAAAATAAAATAGTCTAGAATTTCAATTTCAGTACAAGTAGATTCTCTATGGAATGCGGTTCCACGATAAACTTTTGGAGATAAATAGAATATTGGTTTAGGAATATTATGTGTATATATATATATAAATAAAGGCAGGCCGCTTGTAGGCGGTAGCGGGCACAGAAGGCTGCTTCCGGCATAGTTGTCGGCTGTTGGACGGTGGGCGCGAAAAGTCTTGCAAAATGACTAGCGCGATGCAAGAGGGTTCTGCACGCATGCATTAGCCGGGTGCATGCGAAGATGTGATTATATATATGTATATATATATATATGTTATTAAATTATACTGTACGCGTGAAAACATAAAAGATATATTCGGTCATAACAATGCTTAAAAAAAAAATATGTTGAGTTGTCTATAAATCTATTTCAGCTATAAAGGTAACAAAAATATAAAAAACGATGCATGAAGACTTAAGATGAAGATGAAAGATTTTTCGGTAATAATGAATGCCAGGGAAAGCGGGAGGGATTGTGACTGGAAAAAGAGAATAACAAGATTGTTATAAAAATTTGTAGAATTGTATTTATACTCAAGGTATGACAAAATATGATAAATGGCGTATTGTTCTAATTGATGGGAGAAGCCAAAAAAGTTATGGACAGTTTACCGTATTATATAGATTTCTAGAAGAATTCTAGTAAGGTGCTAAATTCTGACATCTACAGAAGAGATTTGTGATGAGTTTTCTAGATACAAATTCCAAGACAGTAAAATATACTATGTAAGATATATGAATATACACATTTCGAATTATTTAAATAAAATAGTCAAGAATTTCAATTTCAGTACAAATAGATTCTCTATAGAATGCGGTTCTACGATAAAGTTTTGGGGATCAAGAGAAGACTGTTTTGGGAGTAATATAAATATATATATATATAAATAAAGGCAGGCCGCTTGTAGGCGGTAGAGGGCACAGAAGGCTGCTTCCGGCATAGTGGTCGGCTGTTGGACGGTGGGCGCGAAAAGTCTTGCAAAATGACTAGCGCGATGCAAGAGGGTTCTGCACGCATGCATTAGCCGGGTGCATGCGTAGATGTGATTATATATATGTATATATATATTATTAAATTATACTGTACGTGTGAAAAACATAGAAGATTGATTCGGTAATAAGGTTAAATTGTCTATAAATCTATTTCAGCTGTAAATGTAACAAAGATATAAGAAACGATGCATGCATAATTTTACATTTCTGTGTCATATTTTTAATCACTGTAAAAATACGAAAAGGTAAATAGCGATAAACAGTTATTTAATCGTCGATGTCAGGCAGCGTGTAACAGATATAGAGGGAAGTAGCAGAATAGAATGTATTTTTATATTGCATAGAGTGGTAGAAACTAAGGCAAATTATCGAAAACCTGGAAATGTAATATTAAATTGTCCAATTTTTCCGAAATAAAGCACATAAAGACTTAACCTGAAGTTGAAAGATTTTTCGATAATAATGAAATGCCAGGGAAAGCTGGAGGGATTTTGACTGGAACGAGTATAAGAGATTGTTATCAAAATTTGTAGAATTGTATTTATACTCAAGGTATGACAAAATATGGTAAAAGGCGTATTTTTCTGATTGATCGGAGAAGACATAAAGTTATGGAAAGTTTACTGCATTAGACAGATTTCTAGAAGAATAATAATATGGTGCTAAATTCTGACATCTACCGAAAGGACTTGTGATGACGTTTCTAGATACAAATTCCAAGACAGTAAAATATACTATGCAAGATATATTTCCAAGACAGTAAAATATACTAGGCAAGATATATGAATATACATTTTTCGAATTATTTAAAATAAAATAGTCTAGAATTTCAATTTCAGTACAAGTAGATTCTCTATGGAATGCGGTTCCACGATAAACTTTTGGAGATAAATGGAATATTGGTTTAGGAATATTATGTGTATATATATATATAAATAAAGGCAGGCCGCTTGTAGGCGGTAGCGGGCACAGAAGGCTGCTTCCGGCATAGTTGTCGGCTGTTGGACGGTGGGCGCGAAAAGTCTTGCAAAATGACTAGCGCGATGCAAGAGGGTTCTGCACGCATGCATTAGCCGGGTGCATGCGAAGATGTGATTATATATATGTATATATATATATATGTTATTAAATTATACTGTACGCGTGAAAACATAAAAGATATATTCGGTCATAACAATGCTTAAAAAAAAAATATGTTGAGTTGTCTATAAATCTATTTCAGCTATAAAGGTAACAAAAATATAAAAAACGATGCATGAAGACTTAAGATGAAGATGAAAGATTTTTCGGTAATAATGAATGCCAGGGAAAGCGGGAGGGATTGTGACTGGAAAAAGAGAATAACAAGATTGTTATAAAAATTTGTAGAATTGTATTTATACTCAAGGTATGACAAAATATGATAAATGGCGTATTGTTCTAATTGATGGGAGAAGCCAAAAAAGTTATGGACAGTTTACCGTATTATATAGATTTCTAGAAGAATTCTAGTAAGGTGCTAAATTCTGACATCTACAGAAGAGATTTGTGATGAGTTTTCTAGATACAAATTCCAAGACAGTAAAATATACTATGTAAGATATATGAATATACACATTTCGAATTATTTAAATAAAATAGTCAAGAATTTCAATTTCAGTACAAATAGATTCTCTATAGAATGCGGTTCTACGATAAAGTTTTGGGGATCAATAGAAGACTGTTTTGGGAGTAATATAAATATATATATATATATAAATAAAGGCAGGCCGCTTGTAGGCGGTAGAGGGCACAGAAGGCTGCTTCAGGCATAGTGGTCGGCTGTTGGACGGTGGGCGCGAAAAGTCTTGCAAAATGACTAGCGCGATGCAAGAGGGTTCTGCACGCATGCATTAGCCGGGTGCATGCGAAGATGTGATTATATATATGTATATATATATATATGTTATTAAAATATACTGTACGCGTGAAAACATAAAAGATATATTCGGTCATAACAATGCTTAAAAAAAAATATGTTGAGTTGTCTATAAATCTATTTCAGCTATAAAGGTAACAAAAATATAAAAAACGATGCATGAAGACTTAAGATGAAGATGAAAGATTTTTCGGTAATAATGAATGCCAGGGAAAGCGGGAGGGATTGTGACTGGAAAAAGAGAATAACAAGATTGTTATAAAAATTTGTAGAATTGTATTTATACTCAAGGTATGACAAAATATGATAAATGGCGTATTGTTCTAATTGATGGGAGAAGCCAAAAAAGTTATGGACAGTTTACCGTATTATATAGATTTCTAGAAGAATTCTAGTAAGGTGCTAAATTCTGACATCTACAGAAGAGATTTGTGATGAGTTTTCTAGATACAAATTCCAAGACAGTAAAATATACTATGTAAGATATATGAATATACACATTTCGAATTATTTAAATAAAATAGTCAAGAATTTCAATTTCAGTACAAATAGATTCTCTATAGAATGCGGTTCTACGGTAAAGTTTTGGGGATCAATAGAAGACTGTTTTGGGAGTAATATAAATATATATATATATAAATAAAGGCAGGCCGCTTGTAGGCGGTAGAGGGCACAGAAGGCTGCTTCCGGCATAGTGGTCGGCTGTTGGACGGTGGGCGCGAAAAGTCTTGCAAAATGACTAGCGCGATGTAAGAGGGTTCTGCACGCATGCATTAGCCGGGTGCATGCGTAGATGTGATTATATATATGTATATATATATTATTAAATTATACTGTACGTGTGAAAAACATAGAAGATTGATTCGGTAATAAGGTTAAGTTGTCTATAAATCTATTTCAGCTGTAAATGTAACAAAGATATAAGAAACGATGCATGCATAATTTTACATTTCTGTGTCATATTTTTAATCACTGTAAAAATACGAAAAGGTAAATAGCGATAAACAGTTATTTAATCGTCGATGTCAGGCAGCGTGTAACAGATATAGAGGGAAGTAGCAGAATAGAATGTATTTTTATATTGCGTAGAGTGGTAGAAACTAAGGCAAATTATCGAAAACCTGGAAATGTAATATTAAATTGTCCAATTTTTCCGAAATAAAGCACATAAAGACTTAACCTGAAGTTGAAAGATTTTTCGATAATAATGAAATGCCAGGGAAAGCTGGAGGGATTTTGACTGGAACGAGTATAAGAGATTGTTATCAAAATTTGTAGAATTGTATTTATACTCAAGGTATGACAAAATATGGTAAAAGGCGTATTTTTCTGATTGATCGGAGAAGACATAAAGTTATGGAAAGTTTACTGCATTAGACAGATTTCTAGAAGAATAATAATATGGTGCTAAATTCTGACATCTACCGAAAGGACTTGTGATGACGTTTCTAGATACAAATTCCAAGACAGTAAAATATACTATGCAAGATATATTTCCAAGACAGTAAAATATACTAGGCAAGATATATGAATATACATATTTCGAATTATTTAAAATAAAATAGTCTAGAATTTCAATTTCAGTACAAGTAGATTCTCTATGGAATGCGGTTCCACGATAAACTTTTGGAGATAAATGGAATATTGGTTTAGGAATATTATGTGTATATATATATATAAATAAAGGCAGGCCGCTTGTAGGCGGTAGCGGGCACAGAAGGCTGCTTCCGGCATAGTTGTCGGCTGTTGGACGGTGGGCGCGAAAAGTCTTGCAAAATGACTAGCGCGATGCAAGAGGGTTCTGCACGCATGCATTAGCCGGGTACATGCGAAGATGTGATTATATATATGTATATATATATATATGTTATTAAATTATACTGTACGCGTGAAAACATAAAAGATATATTCGGTCATAACAATGCTTAAAAAAAAAAATATGTTGAGTTGTCTATAAATCTATTTCAGCTATAAAGGTAACAAAAATATAAAAAACGATGCATGAAGACTTAAGATGAAGATGAAAGATTTTTCGGTAATAATGAATGCCAGGGAAAGCGGGAGGGATTGTGACTGGAAAAAGAGAATAACAAAATTGTTATAAAAATTTGTAGAATTGTATTTATACTCAAGGTATGACAAAATATGATAAATGGCGTATTGTTCTAATTGATGGGAGAAGCCAAAAAAGTTATGGACAGTTTACCGTATTATATAGATTTCTAGAAGAATTCTAGTAAGGTGCTAAATTCTGACATCTACAGAAGAGATTTGTGATGAGTTTTCTAGATACAAATTCCAAGACAGTAAAATATACTATGTAAGATATATGAATATACACATTTCGAATTATTTAAATAAAATAGTCAAGAATTTCAATTTCAGTACAAATAGATTCTCTATAGAATGCGGTTCTACGATAAAGTTTTGGGGATCAAGAGAAGACTGTTTTGGGAGTAATATAAATATATATATATATAAATAAAGGCAGGCCGCTTGTAGGCGGTAGAGGGCACAGAAGGCTGCTTCCGGCATAGTGGTCGGCTGTTGGACGGTGGGCGCGAAAAGTCTTGCAAAATGACTAGCGCGATGCAAGAGGGTTCTGCACGCATGCATTAGCCGGGTGCATGCGTAGATGTGATTATATATATGTATATATATATTATTAAATTATACTGTACGTGTGAAAAACATAGAAGATTGATTCGGTAATAAGGTTAAGTTGTCTATAAATCTATTTCAGCTGTAAATGTAACAAAGATATAAGAAACGATGCATGCATAATTTTACATTTCTGTGTCATATTTTTAATCACTGTAAAAATACGAAAAGGTAAATAGCGATAAACAGTTATTTAATCGTCGATGTCAGGCAGCGTGTAACAGATATAGAGGGAAGTAGCAGAATAGAATGTATTTTTATATTGCATAGAGTGGTAGAAACTAAGGCAAATTATCGAAAACCTGGAAATGTAATATTAAATTGTCCAATTTTTCCGAAATAAAGCACATAAAGACTTAACCTGAAGTTGAAAGATTTTTCGATAATAATGAAATGCCAGGGAAAGCTGGAGGGATTTTGACTGGAACGAGTATAAGAGATTGTTATCAAAATTTGTAGAATTGTATTTATACTCAAGGTATGACAAAATATGGTAAAAGGCGTATTTTTCTGATTGATCGGAGAAGACATAAAGTTATGGAAAGTTTACTGCATTAGACAGATTTCTAGAAGAATAATAATATGGTGCTAAATTCTGACATCTACCGAAAGGACTTGTGATGACGTTTCTAGATACATATTCCAAGACAGTAAAATATACTATGCAAGATATATTTCCAAGACAGTAAAATATACTAGGCAAGATATATGAATATACATATTTCGAATTATTTAAAATAAAATAGTCTAGAATTTCAATTTCAGTACAAGTAGATTCTCTATGGAATGCGGTTCCACGATAAACTTTTGGAGATAAATAGAATATTGGTTTAGGAATATTATGTGTATATATATATATAAATAAAGGCAGGCCGCTTGTAGGCGGTAGCGGGCACAGAAGGCTGCTTCCGGCATAGTTGTCGGCTGTTGGACGGTGGGCGCGAAAAGTCTTGCAAAATGACTAGCGCGATGCAAGAGGTTTCTGCACGCATGCATTAGCCGGGTGCATGCGAAGATGTGATTATATATATGTATATATATATATATATGTTATTAAATTATACTGTACGCGTGAAAACATAAAAGATATATTCGGTCATAACAATGCTTAAAAAAAAAATATGTTGAGTTGTCTATAAATCTATTTCAGCTATAAAGGTAACAAAAATATAAAAAACGATGCATGAAGACTTAAGATGAAGATGAAAGATTTTTCGGTAATAATGAATGCCAGGGAAAGCGGGAGGGATTGTGACTGGAAAAAGAGAATAACAAGATTGTTATAAAAATTTGTAGAATTGTATTTATACTCAAGGTATGACAAAATATGATAAATGGCGTATTGTTCTAATTGATGGGAGAAGCCAAAAAAGTTATGGACAGTTTACCGTATTATATAGATTTCTAGAAGAATTCTAGTAAGGTGCTAAATTCTGACATCTACAGAAGAGATTTGTGATGAGTTTTCTAGATACAAATTCCAAGACAGTAAAATATACTATGTAAGATATATGAATATACACATTTCGAATTATTTAAATAAAATAGTCAAGAATTTCAATTTCAGTACAAATAGATTCTCTATAGAATGCGGTTCTACGATAAAGTTTTGGGGATCAAGAGAAGACTGTTTTGGGAGTAATATAAATATATATATATATAAATAAAGGCAGGCCGCTTGTAGGCGGTAGAGGGCACAGAAGGCTGCTTCCGGCATAGTGGTCGGCTGTTGGACGGTGGGCGCGAAAAGTCTTGCAAAATGACTAGCGCGATGCAAGAGGGTTCTGCACGCATGCATTAGCCGGGTGCATGCGTAGATGTGATTATATATATGTATATATATATTATTAAATTATACTGTACGTGTGAAAAACATAGAAGATTGATTCGGTAATAAGGTTAAGTTGTCTATAAATCTATTTCAGCTGTAAATGTAACAAAGATATAAGAAACGATGCATGCATAATTTTACATTTCTGTGTCATATTTTTAATCACTGTAAAAATACGAAAAGGTAAATAGCGATAAACAGTTATTTAATCGTCGATGTCAGGCAGCGTGTAACAGATATAGAGGGAAGTAGCAGAATAGAATGTATTTTTATATTGCATAGAGTGGTAGAAACTAAGGCAAATTATCGAAAACCTGGAAATGTAATATTAAATTGTCCAATTTTTCCGAAATAAAGCACATAAAGACTTAACCTGAAGTTGAAAGATTTTTCGATAATAATGAAATGCCAGGGAAAGCTGGAGGGATTTTGACTGGAACGAGTATAAGAGATTGTTATCAAAATTTGTAGAATTGTATTTATACTCAAGGTATGACAAAATATGGTAAAAGGCGTATTTTTCTGATTGATCGGAGAAGACATAAAGTTATGGAAAGTTTACTGCATTAGACAGATTTCTAGAAGAATAATAATATGGTGCTAAATTCTGACATCTACCGAAAAGACTTGTGATGATGTTTCTAGATAGAAATTCCAAGACAGTAAAATATACTATGCAAGATATATTTTCAAGAGAGTAAAATATACTATGCAAGATATATTTCCAAGACAGTAAAATATACTATGCAAGATATATTTCCAAGACAGTAAAATATACTAGGCAAGATATATGAATATACATATTTCGAATTATTTAAAATAAAATAGTCTAGAATTTCAATTTCAGTACAAGTAGATTCTCTATGGAATGCGGTTCCACGATAAACTTTTGGAGATAAATGGAATATTGGTTTAGGAATATTATGTGTATATATATATAAAAATAAAGGCAGGCCGCTTGTAGGCGGTAGCGGGCACAGAAGGCTGCTTCCGGCATAGTGGTCGGCTGTTGGACGGTGGGCGCGAAAAGTCTTGCAAAATGACTAGCGCGATGCAAGAGGGTTCTGCACGCATGCATTAGCCGGGTGCATGCGAAGATGTGATTATATATGTGTATATATATATATATGTTATTAAATTATACTGTACGCGTGAAAACATAAAAGATATATTCGGTCATAACAATGCTTAAAAAAAAAATATGTTGAGTTGTCTATAAATCTATTTCAGCTATAAAGGTAACAAAAATATAAAAAACGATGCATGAAGACTTAAGATGAAGATGAAAGATTTTTCGGTAATAATGAATGCCAGGGAAAGCGGGAGGGATTGTGACTGGAAAAAGCTCAGAGTAATCATATATTAGAGGGAGAATTCCCCACACTTTCTTCAGCCAGGATAAAATCACGTGACTCGGGGCAAGAAGCTTCCCGGTCAGCTTGCAAATAGCATTGATTTCTACGGAAGATATTAGACAATTTCATGTTTACGATTCAAAAATACCACGGTAGCAAGTTGTTGTGTCTATGGATGTACAGAAAGTGCAAACAAAACAACTTCTGTTACCTTCCATTGCTATGTATTTATTATTTATTTATTTTTATTAATATTTAAAGGGTCTTAAAAAGATATCGTTGGAACTATGATATCGTTTAGTCACGTTGTTACGATGAAAATACAAAATATTTTACTTTTAATAACATAAATGTGTGTAATAATAGGATTTACTATTATCTAGTGTTATCAGTTTAAATATTAAAATTGCAAGTTTGATTAATTTGAATTTTAAGAACATTTCGTATTAAGGTGTTTGGCGATACATTTTTTCGCCAAAAGAAACTTGTTTTCGTCTCTTTAAAACCTAAATACTTATGTTTTTGTTTTTTTAAATCTTGCTTTAGATTAAATTTATGCTTTAAATAAAGTATGCTTATAAAGTACGTTTAAAATGTATTAACAAGTCTTTAAATATTATCTAAATTTAATATACTAATAAGATACGCAGCTACATTTAATGCACTCATAACTTTTAGCAAAAAATAATTATAAGAAAAATTAATTAATCGCTCCAAATTTATTAATAATGCCAGTATCAAGAAATCACTATTTTAATTATTTTACACAAAATATTTAAAATTCAAAACTTCGCAGAATTACGAATGAAAGAAGAAAACAGTGGCTTCGTCGCGCGGGTATAGGGGGTGGGGCAGAACCCCTTCTTGTATAATAAATTTAAAATACAAGTCTGGGCATATTCTAAATGCAATGTATCTTTTTAACCAATGTAACTTAGCTTGATGCTAATTTATATATTAATATAGCTGATGTTAATTAACCGAAAATGAAAATTAGTACTGAAGTGCGGTAGCATATAGTTAATCCGCTTATATATATATATATATATATATATATATATATATATATATATATATATATATATATATATATATATATAATATATATATATATATATATATAACTACTGTTTTCTTTCTTTAACTTTCTTTAATTTAATTCTTTTTCTTTAATTTAAACTAAATATATCATTTAATAAAACTAGTTTGCGGATTATAATTTTATTTATTAACGGATTTTTTTGTGGAATAGTTAGGAGTCATTATTATATAGATCGGAGGTTGCCAACCGGTGGTCCTTGAGAAAATTTCGGTGTTCCTCAGAAAATTTTGGACATTATTTGGATTTTTAATGTAAATTAATAATTGTACTGTATAAATATTAAAACTATTAATGATAACATGATAATACTCTAAAAAAATCCTGTATTTGTAAAAATTTAGATGTGTAGTTTTGAAAATTTAATTTATAGCGGGCATTGGTAATTATAGTAATAGAGATTATTTAGTATACGCTTTTTTTGTCGTATTGTATTAACACAGATAAGTATTAACTTTGGACTCTCCCGAAAATATGAATATTCATTATTGACTGGAAAAACAACGAAAATTTTGGCTTAATTTTGAACTTACATATTTGTGCGAAACAAATATTTCGATGATCGGGTCACAGCAATTAAAACTCGTTACTGGTCTCAGCGCTAAATAAAAACTGCTCTCTGTGTTCATGGCGATGTCATGAACTTATTTTAAAGAAGCAGTAATATATATCACATCAAAATGCGTGATTCTTAATTAAGCTTCAATTATTTTGTAAGATTGAAATTAACGTTAAGGCTGTTCTCAACTGCTCTGCTCAACAAGCGCAGAACGATTTCACACATTTACAAATTCATTTTTTAAAGAAAATATATAAAATTGGAAAGCCTGACCATGGAAGCGATTTGAAATCGAACTGTGTTTTCTATTTTTTGATCCATAAATTGCCTATTGAGTTAGAGGCGATTTTGATCACGTGACAAACATGTTTTTCATCCTTTCTTGAGTGAATTTATTTCTTTCGCGCGGAAAAGCGGTTCAAAACGCTCACTTTGACACTATTTTTTTGAAAGATCTATTGCGTTTGCAAAAAAAAAACGGAAAAAACAGCTCGATTACATAGTTTCTGAACAACAACACATGCTACTTTCATGCATTTCCGAACAAAAATGAATTAAAACTTATGTCATAAAGTTGCCCTTTTGGATTTGAGAACAGCCTTAATAATTTTGATACAATTAAACAAACTTTTGAAGCTTTTTGTTATGATTAAATAAGGCGGTGATTATCATTAAAAAATAGTAGTATCAATCTCGTAGGCAAGAAAGTGACACTCCACATTTATAATTTTATTTTATTGAATATGTACATTTCATTTTAATAGAATAAACATTCTCTGATAATTATTGTACAAATACATTTTTATTGTTAAAAAATTCTTATTAGTAGTCCGTGTGATTTCAAATTATGAATTTAGTGTTCCGTGAGGCTTAGAAATTGGCAACCGCTAATATAAATGAATTAAGCATAGACAAAAACCTTTTTTTTTATTATTATTTCTGAAACTGAAATTTTGCATTTTGGACTTTTTCTATTTCTAACTACTTTGTGTGTATTTATGCAATTTATATTGTAAAATAATTCCTGTATGTGTGTTATAGTTGTGTACTAAGTTATTATTTATAAACTTGCATCCATGAAGCAAAATTTGTAAATAAAATTATGTGTGTAAGTTTGAGTTCAGTTAAACATTTCAATTAAGGCTGTTCTCAAATTGAAAAGGACAACTTCCTGACATAAGTTTTAATTTATTTTGGTTCGAAAATGCATTAAACTAGTTGGTGTTGTTGTTCAGAAACTATGTCATCGAGCTGGTTTTTTTTTTTTTTCATTTTTTTTGTAAACGCAATAGATTTTTCAGAAAATAATGTCAAAGTGGACCTTTTGAACCGAATTTCCGCGCGAAAGTAGAAAAATCACCCAAGAGCAGGCGAAAAATGGGTTTGTCACGCGATCGATATCGCTTATAACTCAATGGGTAATTGATTGATCAAAAAATGGAAAAACCAGTTCAATTCCAAATCGCTGCCATGGCCAGGCTTTCCAATTTAATATCTTTCCGTTAAAAAATTAATTTGTAAATGTGTCAGAACGTTTTGCGCTTGTTCAGCGGAGCAGTTAAAAACAGCCTTAACTGAATGTGTTGTTATAGATGTATTTTTTTGGAAAGAAAAACAATAAACATTTCATGAATTCAGAAAGTTTAAAGCTGACATTTTTTTTTTCAATTAAAATGTTCTTTATGTAATAGCGTTTTCCAATTAAAATAATTATTAAATTCTTTAAATTTTTTTAATTTACAAAAAAGACCTGTTTGTTAAATTTGTAATTTTGTAGTAATAATAGGTAAATAATTCATCACCTAAATTTCACTTCCCTCGAAATTTCACCTTTCTCTCCCCCTCCTCCCCCTATCCTTTGGCCTTCTAACACACAAAGTTAAACTTCTTAACTAATTTCTTTATTCTTTTTTTGTCCTATTTTTTACTTTGTATTAACAACAACAACAAAAAAAAAGTATTTAATGAAATTAAATATGTAAACAAAACCATATCAAAGATTGAAAACAGCTAAATTATTAATTAAATATATACATACTTATTTGTCTAAATAAAAGTTTCATAATTTTATTATTTATTTACTATTACTGATGAGCCAATCTTTCAATAATAAAGAAAACATTAGGATAAATATCCGGTGTACATTCAGATTTCTTTTACTACTGATTTGTATTTCTGTCAACTCTCAAATTTCTGAATCACAGCAAAAAAAATACTGCACTCCTGCCAAGAGCTGCAATAAAGCGACAAAACTAGCGTTGCTTCTAGTAACCTTTCATCGCCAAATGCCAACTGTCACGTGGGTCATCCTGGCCCCACTTTTTACAAGCGAAAGTAACGGGGGTGAGCTCTCTATTTAATATTTACTCTGAGGGAAAAAGAGAATAACAAGATTGTTATGAAAATTTGTAGAATTGTATTTATACTCAAGGTATGACAAAATATGATAAATGGCGTATTGTTCTAATTGATGGGAGAAGCCAAAAAAGTTATGGACAGTTTACCGTATTATATAGATTTCTAGAAGAATTCTAGTAAGGTGCTAAATTCTGACATCTACAGAAGAGATTTGTGATGAGTTTTCTAGATACAAATTCCAAGACAGTAAAATATACTATGTAAGATATATGAATATACACATTTCGAATTATTTAAATAAAATAGTCAAGAATTTCAATTTCAGTACAAATAGATTCTCTATAGAATGCGGTTCTACGATAAAGTTTTGGGGATCAATAGAAGACTGTTTTGGGAGTAATATAAATATATATACATATAAATAAAGGCAGGCCGTTTGTAGGCGGTAGTGGGCACAGAAGGCTGCTTCCGGCATAGTGGTCGGCTGTTGGACGGTGGACGCGAAAAGTCTTGCAAAATGACTAGCGCGATGCAAGAGGGTTCTGCACGCATGCATTAGCCGGGTGCATGCGTAGATGTGATTATATATATGTATATATATATTATTAAATTATACTGTACGTGTGAAAAACATAGAAGATTGATTCGGTAATAAGGTTAAGTTGTCTATAAATCTATTTCAGCTGTAAATGTAACAAAGATATAAGAAACGATGCATGCATAATTTTACATTTCTGTGTCATATTTTTAATCACTGTAAAAATACGAAAAGGTAAATAGCGATAAACAGTTATTTAATCGTCGATGTCAGGCAGCGTGTAACAGATATAGAGGGAAGTAGCAGAATAGAATGTATTTTTATATTGCATAGAGTGGTAGAAACTAAGGCAAATTATCGAAAACCTGGAAATGTAATATTAAATTGTCCAATTTTTCCGAAATAAAGCACATAAAGACTTAACCTGAAGTTGAAAGATTTTTCGATAATAATGAAATGCCAGGGAAAGCGGGAGGGATTTTGACTGGAACGAGAATAAGAGATTGTTATCAAAATTTGTAGAATTGTATTTATACTCAAGGTATGACAAAATATGGTAAAAGGCGTATTTTGCTGATTGATCGGAGAAGACATAAAGTTATGGAAAGTTTAATGCATTAGACAGATTTCTAGAAGAATAATAATATGGTGCTAAATTCTGACATCTACCGAAAGGACTTGTGATGACGTTTCTAGATACAAATTCCAAGACAGTAAAATATACTATGCAAGATATATTTCCAAGACAGTAAAATATACTAGGCAAGATATATGAATATACATATTTCGAATTATTTAAAATAAAATAGTCTAGAATTTCAATTTCAGTACAAGTAGATTCTCTATGGAATGCGGTTCCACGATAAACTTTTGGAGATAAACGGAATATTGGTATAGGAATATTATGTGTATATATATATATATAAATAAAGACAGGCCGCTTGTAGGCGGTAGCGGGCACAGAAGGCTGCTTCCGGCAGAGTGGTCGGCTGTTGGACGGTGGGCGCGAAAAGTCTTGCAAAATGACTAGCGCGATGAAAGAGGGTTCTGCACGCATGCATTAGCCGGGTGCATGCGAAGATGTGATTATATATATGTATATATGTATTATTAAATTATACTGTACGCGTGAAAACATAAAAGATTGATTCGGTCATAACAACGCTTAAAAAAAAATATGTTGAGTTGTCTATAAATCTATTTCAGCTATAAAGGTAACAAAAATATAAAAAACGATGCATGAAGACTTAAGATGAAGATGAAAGATTTTTCGGTAATAATGAATGCCTTGGAAAGCGGGAGGGATTGTGACTGGAAAAAGAGAATAACAGATTGTTATAAAAATTTGTAGAATTGTATTTATACTCAAGGTATGACAAAATATGACAAATGGCGTATTGTTCCAATTGATGGGAGAAGCCAAAAAAGTTATGGACAGTTTACCGTATTATATAGATTTCTAGAAGAATTCTAGTAAGGTGCTAAATTCTGACATCTACAGAAGAGATTTGTGATGAGTTTTCTAGATACAAATTCCAAGACAGTAAAATATACTATGTAAGATATATGAATATACACATTTCGAATTATTTAAATAAAATAGTCAAGAATTTCAATTTCAGTACACATAGATTCTCTATGGAATGCGGTTCTACGATAAAGTTTTGGGGATTAATAGAAGACTGTTTTGGGAGTAATATAAATATATATATATATAAATAAAGGCAGGCCGCTTGTAGGCGGTAGCAGGCACAGAAGGCTGCTTCCGGCAGAGTGGTCGGCTGTTGGACGGTGGGCGCGAAAAGTCTTGCAAAATGACTAGCGCGATGCAAGAGGGTTCTGCACGCATGCATTAGCCGGGTGCATGCGTAGATGTGATTATATATATGTATATATATATTATTAAATTATATTGTACGTGTGAAAAAAAAGAAGATTGATTCGGTAATAAGGTTAAGTTGTCTATAAATCTATTTCAGCTGTAAATGTAACAAAGATATAAGAAACGATGCATGCATATTTTTAAATTTCTGAGTCATATTTTTAATCACTGTAAAAATACGAAAAGGTAAATAGCGATAAACAGTTATTTAATCGTCGATGTCAGGCAGCGTGTAACAGATATAGAGGGAAGTAGCAGAATAGAATGTATTTTTATATTGCATAGAGTGGTAGAAACTAAGGTATCGAAAACCTAGAAATGTAATATTAAATTGTCCAATTTATCCGAAATAAAGCACAGAAAGACTTAACATGAAGTTGAAGGATTTTTCGATAATAATGAATGCTAGGGAAAGCGGGAGGGATTGTGACTGGAAAGAGAATAAGAGATTGTTATCAAAATTTGTAGAATTGTATTTATACTGAAGGTATGATAAAATATGATAAAAGGCGTATTTTTCTGATTGATCGGAGAAGACATAAAGTTATGGAAAGTTTACTGCATTAGACAGATTTCTAGAATAATAATAATATGGTGCTAAATTCTGACATCTACCGAAAGGACTTGTGATGACGTTTCTAGATACAAATTCCAAGCCAGTAAAATATACTATGCAAGATATATTTCCAAGACAGTAAAATATACTATGCAAGATATATGAATATATATATTTCGAATTATTTAAAATAAAATAGTCTAGAATTTCAATTTCAGTACAAGTAGATTCTCTATGGAATGCGGTTCTACGATAAACTTTTGGAGATAAATGGAATATTGGTTTAGGAATAATATGTGTATATATATATATAAATAAAGGCAGGCCGCTTGTAGGCGGTAGCGGGCACAGAAGGCTGCTTCCGGCAGAGTGGTCGGCTGTTGGACGGTGGGCGCGAAAAGTCTTGCAAAATGACTAGCGCGATGCAAGAGGGTTCTGCACGCATGCATTAGCCGGGTGCATGCGTAGATGTGATTATATATATGTATATATATATTATTAAATTATACTGTACGTGTGAAAAACATAGAAGATTGATACGGTAATAAGGTTAAGTTGTCTATAAATCTATTTCAGCTGTACATGTAACAATGATATAAGAAACGATGCATGCATAATTTTACATTTCTGTGTCATATTTTTAATCACTGTAAAAATACGAAAAGGTAAATAGCAATAAACAGTTATTTAATCGTCGATGTCAGGCAGCGTGTAACAGATATAGAGGGAAGTAGCAGAATAGAATGTATATTTATATTGCATAGAGTGGTAGAAACTAAGGTATCGAAAATCTGGAAATGTAATATTAAATTGTCCAATTTATCCGAAATAAAGCACACAAAGACTTAACATGAAGCTGAAAGATTTTTCGATAATAATGAATGCCAGGGAAAGCGGGAGGGATTGTGACTGGAACGAGAATAAGAGAATTGTTATCAAAATTTGTAGAATTGTATTTATACTCAAGGTATGACAAAATATGATAAAAGGCGTATTTTTCTGATTGATCGGAGAAGACATAAAGTTATGCAAAGTTTACTGCATTAGACAGATTTCTAGAAGAATAATAATATGGTGCTAAATTCTGACATCTACCGAAAGGACTTGTGATGATGTTTCTAGATACAAATTCCAAGACAGTAAAATATACTATGCAAGATATATTTTCAAGACAGTAAAATATACTATGCAAGATATATGAATATACATATTTCGAATAATTTAAAATAAAATAGTCTAGAATTTCAATTTCAGTACAAGTAGATTCTCTATGGAATGCGGTTCTACGATAAACTTTTGGAGATAAATGGAATATTGGTTTAGGAATAATATGTGTATATATATATATAAATAAAGGCAGGCCGCTTGTAGGCGGTAGCGGGCACAGAAGGCTGCTTTCGGCATAGTAGTCGGCTGTTGGACGGTGGGCGCGAAAAGTCTTGCAAAATGACTAGCGCGATGCAAGAGGGTTCTGCACGCATGCATTAGCCGGGTGCGTGCGAAGATGTGATTATATATATGTATATATATATATTATTAAGTTATACTGTACGTGTGAAAACATAAAAGATATATTCGGTCATAACAATGCTTAAAAAAAAAAATATGTTGAGTTGTCTATAAATCTATTTCAGCTATAAAGGTAACAAAAATATAAAACACGATGCATGAAGACTTAAGATGAAGTTGAAAGATTTTTCGGTAATAATGAATGCCAAGGAAAGCGGGAGGGATTGTGACTGGAAAAAGAGAATAACAGATTGTTATAAAAATTTGTAGAATTGTATTTATACTCAAGGTATGACAAAATATGATAAATGGCGTATTGTTCTAATTGATGGGAGAAGCCAAAAAAGTTATGGACAGTTTACCGTATTATATAGATTTCTAGAAGAATTCTAGTAAGGTGCTAAATTCTGACATCTACAGAAGAGATTTGTGATGAGTTTTCTAGATACAAATTCCAAGACAGTAAAATATACTATGTAAGATATATGAATATACACATTTCGAATTATTTAAATAAAATAGTCAAGAATTTCAATTTCAGTACAAATAGATTCTCTATGGAATGCGGTTCTACGATAAAGTTTTGGGGATCAATAGAAGACTGTTTTGGGAGTAATATAAATATACATATATATAAATAAAGGCAGGCCGCTTGTAGGCGGTAGCGGGCACAGAAGGCTGCTTACGGCAGAGTGGTCGGCTGTTGGACGGCGGGCGGGAAAAGTCTTGCAAAATGACTAGCGCGATGCAATAGGGTTTTGCACGGATGCATTAGCCGGGTGCATGCGTAGATGTGATTATATATATGTATATATATATTATTAAATTATACTGTACGTGTGAAAAACGTAGAAGATTGATTCGGTATTAAGGTTAAGTTGTCTATAAATCTATTTCAGCTGTAAATGTAACAAAGATATAAGAAACGATGCATGCATAATTTTACATTTCTGTGTCATATTTTTAATCACTGTAAAAATACGAAAAGGTACATAGCGATAAACAGTTATTTAATCGTCGATGTCAGGCAGCGTGTAACAGATATAGAGGGAAGTAGCAGAATAGAATGTATTTTTATATTGCATAGAGTGGTAGAAACTAAGGCAAATTATCGAAAACCTGGAAATGTAATATTAAATTGCCCAATTTATCCGAAATAAAGCACATAAAGACTTAACATGAAGTTGAAAGATTTTTCGATAATAATGAATGCAAGGGAAAGCGGGAGAGATTGTGACTAGAACGAGAATAAGAGATTGTTATCAAAATTTGTAGAATTGTATTTAACCTCAAGGTATGAAAAAATATGATAATGATTGATCGGAGAAGACATAAAGTTATGGAAAGTTTACTGCATTAGACAGATTTCTAGAATAATAATAATATGGTGCTGAATTCTGACATCTACCGAAAGGACTTGTGATGACGTTTCTAGATACAAATTCCAAGACAGTAAAATATACTATGCAAGATATATTTCCAAGACAGTAAAATATACTATTCAAGATATATGAATGTACAGATTTCGAATTTTTTAAAATAACATAGTCTAGAATTTCAATTTCAGTACAAGTAGATTCTCTATGGAATGCGGTCCCACGATAAACTTTTGGAGATAAATGGAATATTGGTTTAGGAATAATATGTGTATATATATATAAAAATAAAGGCAGGCCGCTTGTAGGCGGTATCGGGCACAGAAGGCTGCTTTCGGCATAGTGGTCGGCTGTTCGACGGTGGGCGCGAAAAGTCTTGCAAAATGACTAGCGCGATGCAAGAGGGTTCTGCACGCATGCATTAGCCGGGTGCATGCGTAGATGTGATTATATATATGTATATATATATTATTAAATTATACTGTACGTGTGAAAAACATAGAAGATTGATTCGGTAATAAGGTTAAGTTGTCTATAAATCTATTCAGCTGTAAATGTAACAAAGATATAAGAAACGATGCATGCATAATTTTACATTTCTGTGTCATATTTTTAATCACTGTAAAAATACGAAAAGGTACATAGCGATAAACAGTTATTTAATCGTCGATGTCAGGCAGCGTGTAACAGATATAGAGGGAAGTAGCAGAATAGAATGTATATTTATATTGCATAGAGTGGTAGAAACTAAGGTATCGAAAATCTGGAAATGTAATATTAAATTGTCCAATTTATCCGAAATAAAGCACACAAAGACTTAACATGAAGCTGAAAGATTTTTCGATAATAATGAATGCCAGGGAAAGCGGGAGGGATTGTGACTGGAACGAGAATAAGAGATTCTTATCAAAATTTGAAGAATTGTATTTATACTCAATGTATGACAAAATATGATAAAAGGCGTATTTTTCTGATTGATCGGAGAAGACATAAAGTTATGGAAAGTTTACTGCATTAGACAGATTTCTAGAAGAATAATAATATGGTGCTAAATTCTGATATCTACCGAAAGGACTTGTGATGACGTTTCTAGATGCAAATTCCAAGACAGTAAAATATACTATGCAAGATATATTTCCAAGACAGTAAAATATACTATGTAAGATATATGAATATACATATAGTAGATTCAAGTAGATTCACTACGGAATGCGGTTCCACGATAAACTTTCGGAGATAAATGGAATATTGGTTTAGGAATAATATGTGTATATATATATATAAATAAAGGCAGGCCGCTTGTAGGCGGTAGCGGGCACAGAAGGCTGCTTCCGGCAGAGTGGTCGGCTGTTGGACGGTGGGCGCGAAAAGTCTTGCAAAATGACTAGCGCGATGCAAGAGGGTTCTGCACGCATGCATTAGCCGGGTGCATGCGAAGATGTGATTATATATATGTATATATATATTATTAAATTATACTGTACGCGTGAAAACATAAAAGATTGATTCGGTCATAACAACGCTTAAAAAAAAATATGTTGGGTTAACTATGAATCTATTTCAGCTATAAAGGTAACAAAAATATAAAAAACGATGCATGAAGACTTAAGATGAATTTGAAAGATTTTTCGGTAATAATGAATGCCAGGGAAAGCGGGAGGGATTGTGACTGGAAAAAGAGAATAACAGATTGTTATAAAAATTTGTAGAATTGTATTTATACTCAATGTATGACAAAATATGATAAATGGCGTATCGTTCTAATTGATGGGAGAAGACAAAAAAGTTATGGACAGTTTACCGTATTATATAGATTTCTAGAATTCTAGTAATGTGGTAAATTCTGACATCTACAGAAGAGATTTGTGATGAGTTTTCTAGATACAAATTCCAAGACAGTAAAATATACTATGTAAGATATATGAATATACACATTTCGAATTATTTAAATAAAATAGTCAAGAATTTCAATTTCAGTACACATAGATTCTCTATGGAATGCGGTTCTAAGATAAAGTTTTGGGGCTTATAGAAGACTGTTTTGGGAGTAATATAAATATATATATATATAAATAAAGGCAGGCCGCTTGTAGGCGGTAGCGGGCACAGAAGGCTGCTTCGGCAGAGTGGTCGGCTGTTGGACGGTGGGCGCGAAAAGTCTTGCAAAATGACTAGCGCGATGCAAGAGGGTTCTGCACGCATGCATTAGCCGGGTGCATGCGTAGATGTGATTATATATATGTATATATATATTATTAAATTATATTGTACGTGTGAAAAACATAGAAGATTGATTCGGTAATAAGGTTAAGTTGTCTATAAATCTATTTCAGCTGTAAATGTAACAAAGATATAAGAAACGACGCATGCATATTTTTATATTCCTGTGTCATATTTTTAATCACTGTAAAAATACGAAAAGGTAAATAGCGATAAACAGTTATTTAATCGTCGATGTCAGGCAGCGTGTAACATCTATAGAGGGAAGTAGCAGAATAGAATGAATTTTTATATTGCATAGAGTGGTAGAAACTAAGGCAAATTATTGAAAACCTGGAAATGTAATATTAAATTGTCCAATTTATCCGAAATAAAGCACATAAAGACTTAACAGGAAGTTGAAAGATTTTTCGATAATAATGAATGCCAGGGAAAGCGGGAGGGATTGTGACTGGAACGAGAATAAGAGATTGTTATCAAAATTTGTAGAATTGTATTTATACTCAAGGTATGATAAAATATGATAAAAGGCGTATTTTTCTGATTGTTCGGAGAAGATATAAAGTTATGGAAAGTTTACTGCATTAGACAGATTTCTAGAATAATAATAATATGGTGCTAAATTCTGACATCTACCGAAAGGAGTTGTGATGACGTTTCTAGATACAAATTCCAAGCCAGTAAAATATACTATGCAAAATATATGAATATACATATTTCGAATTATTTAAAATAAAATAGTCTAGAATTTCAATTTCAGTACAAGTAGATTCTCTATGGAATGCGGTTCCACGATAAACTTTTGGAGATAAATGGAATAATGGTTTAGGAATAATATGTGTATATATATATAAATATAGGCAGGCCTCTTGTAGGCGGTAGCGGGCACAGAAGGCTGCTTCCGGCAGAGTGGTCGGCTGTTGGACGGTGGGTGCGAAAAGTCTTGCAAAATGACTAGCGCGATGCAAGAGGGTTCTGCACGCATGCATTAGCCGGGTGCATGCGAAGATGTGATTATATATATGTATATATATATTATTAAATTATACTGTACGCGTGAAAACATAAAAGATCCATTCGGTCATAACAACGCTTAAAAAAAAATATGTTGAGTTGTCTATAAATCTATTTCAGCTATAAAGGAAACAAAAATATAAAAAACGATGCATGAAGACTTAAGATGAAGTTGAAAGATTTTTCGGTAATAATGAATGCCAGGGAAAGCGGGAGGGATTGTGACTGGAAAAAGAGAATAACAGATTGTTATAAAAATTTATAGAATTGTATTTATACTCAAGGTATGAAAAAATATGATAAATGTCGTATTGTTCTAATTGATGGGAGAAGACAAAAAAGTTATGGACAGTTTACCGTATTATATAGATTTCTAGAAGAATTCTAGTAAGGTGCTAAATTCTGACATCTACAGAAGAGATTTGTGATGAGTTTTCTAGATACAAATTCCAAGACAGTAAAATATACTATGTAAGATATATGAATATACACATTTCGAATTATTTAAATAAAATAGTCAAGAATTTCAATTTCAGTACAAATAAGATTCTCTATGGAATGCGGTTCTACGATAAAGTTTTGGGGATCAATAGAAGACTGTTTTGGGAGTAATATAATATATATATATATAAATAAAGGCAGGCCGCTTCTAGTCGGTAGCGGGCACAGAAGGCTGCTTCCGGCAGAGTGGTCGGCTGTTGGACGTTGGGCGCGAAAAGTCTTGCAAAATGACTAGCGCGATGCAAGAGGGTTCTGCACGCATGCATTAGCCGGGTGCATGCGTAGATGTGATTATATATATGTATATATATATTATTAATTTATACTGCACGCGTGAAAACAAAGAAGATTGATTCGGTCATAACAACGCTTAAAAAAATATGTTGAGTTGTGCATACATCTATTTCAGCTATAAAGGTAACAAAAATATAAAAAACGATGCATGAAGACTTAAGATGAAGTTGAAAGATTTTTCGATAATAATGAATGCCAGGGAAAGCGGTAGGGATTGTGACTGAAAAAAGAGAATAACAAATTGTTATAAAAATTTGTAGAATTGTATTTATACTCAAGGTATGGAAAATATGATAAAAGGCGTATTGTTCTAATTGATGGGAGAAGACAAAAAAGTTATGGATAGTTTACCGTATTATATAGATTTCTAGAAGAATTCTAGTAAGGTGCTAAATTCTGACATCTACAGAAGAGATTAGTGATGAATTTTCTAGATACAAATTCCAAGACAGTAAAATATACTATGTAAGACATATGAATATACACATTTCGAATTATTTAAATAAAATAGTCAAGAATTTCAATTTCAGTAGAAATAGATTCTCTATGGAACGCGGTTCTACGATAAAGTTTTGGGGATCAATAGAAGACTGTTTTGGGAGTAATATAAATATATATATATATAAATAAAGGCAGGCCGCTTGTAGTCGGTAGCGGGCACAGAAGGCTGCTTCCGGCAGAGTGGTCGGCTGTTGGACGTTGGGCGCGAAAAGTCTTGCAAAATGACTAGCGCGATGCAAGAGGGTTCTGCACGCATGCATTAGCCGGGTGCATGCGTAGATGTGATTATATATATGTATATATATATTATTAATTTATACTGCACGCGTGAAAACAAAGAAGATTGATTCGGTCATAACAACGCTTAAAAAAATATGTTGAGTTGTGTATACATCTATTTCAGCTATAAAGGTAACAAAAATATAAAAAACGATGCATGAAGACTTAAGATGAAGTTGAAAGATTTTTCGATAATAATGAATGCCAGGGAAAGCGGTAGGGATTGTGACTGAAAAAAGAGAATAACAAATTGTTATAAAAATTTGTAGAATTGTATTTATACTCAAGGTATGAAAAATATTATAAAAGGCGTATTGTTCTAATTGATGGGAGAAGACAAAAAAGTTATGGATAGTTTACCGTATTATATAGATTTCTAGAAGAATTCTAGTAAGGTGCTAAATTCTGACATCTACAGAAGAGATTTGTGATGAGTTTTCTAGATACAAATTCCAAGACAGTAAAATATACTATGTAAGATATATGAATATACACATTTCGAATTATTTAAATAAAATAGTCAAGAATTTCAATTTCAGTACAAATAGATTCTCTATGGAATGCGGTTCTACGATAAAGTTTTGGGGATCAATAGAAGACTGTTTTGGGAGTAATATAAATATACATATATATAAATAAAGGCAGGCCGCTTGTAGGCGGTAGCGGGCACAGAAGGCTGCTTACGGCAGAGTGGTCGGCTGTTGGACGGCGGGCGGGAAAAGTCTTGCAAAATGACTAGCGCGATGCAATAGGGTTTTGCACGGATGCATTAGCCGGGTGCATGCGTAGATGTGATTATATATATGTATATATATATTATTAAATTATACTGTACGTGTGAAAAACGTAGAAGATTGATTCGGTATTAAGGTTAAGTTGTCTATAAATCTATTTCAGCTGTAAATGTAACAAAGATATAAGAAACGATGCATGCATAATTTTACATTTCTGTGTCATATTTTTAATCACTGTAAAAATACGAAAAGGTACATAGCGATAAACAGTTATTTAATCGTCGATGTCAGGCAGCGTGTAACAGATATAGAGGGAAGTAGCAGAATAGAATGTATTTTTATATTGCATAGAGTGGTAGAAACTAAGGCAAATTATCGAAAACCTGGAAATGTAATATTAAATTGCCCAATTTATCCGAAATAAAGCACATAAAGACTTAACATGAAGTTGAAAGATTTTTCGATAATAATGAATGCAAGGGAAAGCGGGAGAGATTGTGACTAGAACGAGAATAAGAGATTGTTATCAAAATTTGTAGAATTGTATTTAACCTCAAGGTATGAAAAAATATGATAATGATTGATCGGAGAAGACATAAAGTTATGGAAAGTTTACTGCATTAGACAGATTTCTAGAATAATAATAATATGGTGCTGAATTCTGACATCTACCGAAAGGACTTGTGATGACGTTTCTAGATACAAATTCCAAGACAGTAAAATATACTATGCAAGATATATTTCCAAGACAGTAAAATATACTATTCAAGATATATGAATGTACAGATTTCGAATTTTTTAAAATAACATAGTCTAGAATTTCAATTTCAGTACAAGTAGATTCTCTATGGAATGCGGTCCCACGATAAACTTTTGGAGATAAATGGAATATTGGTTTAGGAATAATATGTGTATATATATATAAAAATAAAGGCAGGCCGCTTGTAGGCGGTATCGGGCACAGAAGGCTGCTTTCGGCATAGTGGTCGGCTGTTCGACGGTGGGCGCGAAAAGTCTTGCAAAATGACTAGCGCGATGCAAGAGGGTTCTGCACGCATGCATTAGCCGGGTGCATGCGTAGATGTGATTATATATATGTATATATATATTATTAAATTATACTGTACGTGTGAAAAACATAGAAGATTGATTCGGTAATAAGGTTAAGTTGTCTATAAATCTATTCAGCTGTAAATGTAACAAAGATATAAGAAACGATGCATGCATAATTTTACATTTCTGTGTCATATTTTTAATCACTGTAAAAATACGAAAAGGTACATAGCGATAAACAGTTATTTAATCGTCGATGTCAGGCAGCGTGTAACAGATATAGAGGGAAGTAGCAGAATAGAATGTATATTTATATTGCATAGAGTGGTAGAAACTAAGGTATCGAAAATCTGGAAATGTAATATTAAATTGTCCAATTTATCCGAAATAAAGCACACAAAGACTTAACATGAAGCTGAAAGATTTTTCGATAATAATGAATGCCAGGGAAAGCGGGAGGGATTGTGACTGGAACGAGAATAAGAGATTCTTATCAAAATTTGAAGAATTGTATTTATACTCAATGTATGACAAAATATGATAAAAGGCGTATTTTTCTGATTGATCGGAGAAGACATAAAGTTATGGAAAGTTTACTGCATTAGACAGATTTCTAGAAGAATAATAATATGGTGCTAAATTCTGATATCTACCGAAAGGACTTGTGATGACGTTTCTAGATGCAAATTCCAAGACAGTAAAATATACTATGCAAGATATATTTCCAAGACAGTAAAATATACTATGTAAGATATATGAATATACATATAGTAGATTCAAGTAGATTCACTACGGAATGCGGTTCCACGATAAACTTTCGGAGATAAATGGAATATTGGTTTAGGAATAATATGTGTATATATATATATAAATAAAGGCAGGCCGCTTGTAGGCGGTAGCGGGCACAGAAGGCTGCTTCCGGCAGAGTGGTCGGCTGTTGGACGGTGGGCGCGAAAAGTCTTGCAAAATGACTAGCGCGATGCAAGAGGGTTCTGCACGCATGCATTAGCCGGGTGCATGCGAAGATGTGATTATATATATGTATATATATATTATTAAATTATACTGTACGCGTGAAAACATAAAAGATTGATTCGGTCATAACAACGCTTAAAAAAAAATATGTTGGGTTAACTATGAATCTATTTCAGCTATAAAGGTAACAAAAATATAAAAAACGATGCATGAAGACTTAAGATGAATTTGAAAGATTTTTCGGTAATAATGAATGCCAGGGAAAGCGGGAGGGATTGTGACTGGAAAAAGAGAATAACAGATTGTTATAAAAATTTGTAGAATTGTATTTATACTCAATGTATGACAAAATATGATAAATGGCGTATCGTTCTAATTGATGGGAGAAGACAAAAAAGTTATGGACAGTTTACCGTATTATATAGATTTCTAGAATTCTAGTAATGTGGTAAATTCTGACATCTACAGAAGAGATTTGTGATGAGTTTTCTAGATACAAATTCCAAGACAGTAAAATATACTATGTAAGATATATGAATATACACATTTCGAATTATTTAAATAAAATAGTCAAGAATTTCAATTTCAGTACACATAGATTCTCTATGGAATGCGGTTCTAAGATAAAGTTTTGGGGCTTATAGAAGACTGTTTTGGGAGTAATATAAATATATATATATATAAATAAAGGCAGGCCGCTTGTAGGCGGTAGCGGGCACAGAAGGCTGCTTCGGCAGAGTGGTCGGCTGTTGGACGGTGGGCGCGAAAAGTCTTGCAAAATGACTAGCGCGATGCAAGAGGGTTCTGCACGCATGCATTAGCCGGGTGCATGCGTAGATGTGATTATATATATGTATATATATATTATTAAATTATATTGTACGTGTGAAAAACATAGAAGATTGATTCGGTAATAAGGTTAAGTTGTCTATAAATCTATTTCAGCTGTAAATGTAACAAAGATATAAGAAACGACGCATGCATATTTTTATATTCCTGTGTCATATTTTTAATCACTGTAAAAATACGAAAAGGTAAATAGCGATAAACAGTTATTTAATCGTCGATGTCAGGCAGCGTGTAACATCTATAGAGGGAAGTAGCAGAATAGAATGAATTTTTATATTGCATAGAGTGGTAGAAACTAAGGCAAATTATTGAAAACCTGGAAATGTAATATTAAATTGTCCAATTTATCCGAAATAAAGCACATAAAGACTTAACAGGAAGTTGAAAGATTTTTCGATAATAATGAATGCCAGGGAAAGCGGGAGGGATTGTGACTGGAACGAGAATAAGAGATTGTTATCAAAATTTGTAGAATTGTATTTATACTCAAGGTATGATAAAATATGATAAAAGGCGTATTTTTCTGATTGTTCGGAGAAGATATAAAGTTATGGAAAGTTTACTGCATTAGACAGATTTCTAGAATAATAATAATATGGTGCTAAATTCTGACATCTACCGAAAGGAGTTGTGATGACGTTTCTAGATACAAATTCCAAGCCAGTAAAATATACTATGCAAAATATATGAATATACATATTTCGAATTATTTAAAATAAAATAGTCTAGAATTTCAATTTCAGTACAAGTAGATTCTCTATGGAATGCGGTTCCACGATAAACTTTTGGAGATAAATGGAATAATGGTTTAGGAATAATATGTGTATATATATATAAATATAGGCAGGCCTCTTGTAGGCGGTAGCGGGCACAGAAGGCTGCTTCCGGCAGAGTGGTCGGCTGTTGGACGGTGGGTGCGAAAAGTCTTGCAAAATGACTAGCGCGATGCAAGAGGGTTCTGCACGCATGCATTAGCCGGGTGCATGCGAAGATGTGATTATATATATGTATATATATATTATTAAATTATACTGTACGCGTGAAAACATAAAAGATCCATTCGGTCATAACAACGCTTAAAAAAAAATATGTTGAGTTGTCTATAAATCTATTTCAGCTATAAAGGAAACAAAAATATAAAAAACGATGCATGAAGACTTAAGATGAAGTTGAAAGATTTTTCGGTAATAATGAATGCCAGGGAAAGCGGGAGGGATTGTGACTGGAAAAAGAGAATAACAGATTGTTATAAAAATTTATAGAATTGTATTTATACTCAAGGTATGAAAAAATATGATAAATGTCGTATTGTTCTAATTGATGGGAGAAGACAAAAAAGTTATGGACAGTTTACCGTATTATATAGATTTCTAGAAGAATTCTAGTAAGGTGCTAAATTCTGACATCTACAGAAGAGATTTGTGATGAGTTTTCTAGATACAAATTCCAAGACAGTAAAATATACTATGTAAGATATATGAATATACACATTTCGAATTATTTAAATAAAATAGTCAAGAATTTCAATTTCAGTACAAATAAGATTCTCTATGGAATGCGGTTCTACGATAAAGTTTTGGGGATCAATAGAAGACTGTTTTGGGAGTAATATAATATATATATATATAAATAAAGGCAGGCCGCTTCTAGTCGGTAGCGGGCACAGAAGGCTGCTTCCGGCAGAGTGGTCGGCTGTTGGACGTTGGGCGCGAAAAGTCTTGCAAAATGACTAGCGCGATGCAAGAGGGTTCTGCACGCATGCATTAGCCGGGTGCATGCGTAGATGTGATTATATATATGTATATATATATTATTAATTTATACTGCACGCGTGAAAACAAAGAAGATTGATTCGGTCATAACAACGCTTAAAAAAATATGTTGAGTTGTGCATACATCTATTTCAGCTATAAAGGTAACAAAAATATAAAAAACGATGCATGAAGACTTAAGATGAAGTTGAAAGATTTTTCGATAATAATGAATGCCAGGGAAAGCGGTAGGGATTGTGACTGAAAAAAGAGAATAACAAATTGTTATAAAAATTTGTAGAATTGTATTTATACTCAAGGTATGGAAAATATGATAAAAGGCGTATTGTTCTAATTGATGGGAGAAGACAAAAAAGTTATGGATAGTTTACCGTATTATATAGATTTCTAGAAGAATTCTAGTAAGGTGCTAAATTCTGACATCTACAGAAGAGATTAGTGATGAATTTTCTAGATACAAATTCCAAGACAGTAAAATATACTATGTAAGACATATGAATATACACATTTCGAATTATTTAAATAAAATAGTCAAGAATTTCAATTTCAGTAGAAATAGATTCTCTATGGAACGCGGTTCTACGATAAAGTTTTGGGGATCAATAGAAGACTGTTTTGGGAGTAATATAAATATATATATATATAAATAAAGGCAGGCCGCTTGTAGTCGGTAGCGGGCACAGAAGGCTGCTTCCGGCAGAGTGGTCGGCTGTTGGACGTTGGGCGCGAAAAGTCTTGCAAAATGACTAGCGCGATGCAAGAGGGTTCTGCACGCATGCATTAGCCGGGTGCATGCGTAGATGTGATTATATATATGTATATATATATTATTAATTTATACTGCACGCGTGAAAACAAAGAAGATTGATTCGGTCATAACAACGCTTAAAAAAATATGTTGAGTTGTGTATACATCTATTTCAGCTATAAAGGTAACAAAAATATAAAAAACGATGCATGAAGACTTAAGATGAAGTTGAAAGATTTTTCGATAATAATGAATGCCAGGGAAAGCGGTAGGGATTGTGACTGAAAAAAGAGAATAACAAATTGTTATAAAAATTTGTAGAATTGTATTTATACTCAAGGTATGA
The DNA here is from genome assembly GCA_963932465.1 of Maratus speciosus. Lineage (NCBI taxonomy): Eukaryota > Metazoa > Arthropoda > Arachnida > Araneae > Salticidae > Maratus > Maratus speciosus. The sequence goes on along the minus strand of OZ010786.1, from coordinate 86,064,801 downwards.
AAAATATTATAAAAGGCGTATTGTTCTAATTGATGGGAGAAGACAAAAAAGTTATGGATAGTTTACCGTATTATATAGATTTCTAGAAGAATTCTAGTAAGGTGCTAAATTCTGACATCTACAGAAGAGATTAGTGATGAATTTTCTAGATACAAATTCCAAGACAGTAAAATATACTATGTAAGACATATGAATATACACATTTCGAATTATTTAAATAAAATAGTCAAGAATTTCAATTTCAGTACAAATAGATTCTCTATGGAATGCGGTTCTACGATAAAGTTTTGGGGATCAATAGAAGACTGTTTTGGGAGTAATATAAATATATATATATATAAATAAAGGCAGGCCGCTTGTAGTCGGTAGCGGGCACAGAAGGCTGCTTCCGGCAGAGTGGTCGGCTGTTGGACGGTGGGCGCGAAAAGTCTTGCAAAATGACTAGCGCGATGCAAGAGGGTTCTGCACGTATGCATTAGCCGGGTGCATGCGTAGATGTGATTATATATATGTATATATATATTATTAATTTATACTGCACGCGTGAAAACAAAGAAGATTGATTCGGTCATAACAACGCTTAAAAAAATATGTTGAGTTGTGTATACATCTATTTCAGCTATAAAGGTAACAAAAATATAAAAAACGATGCATGAAGACTTAAGATGAAGTTGAAAGATTTTTCGATAATAATGAATGCCAGGGAAAGCGGTAGGGATTGTGACTGAAAAAAGAGAATAACAAATTGTTATAAAAATTTGTAGAATTGTATTTATACTCAAGGTATGAAAAATATGATAAAAGGCGTATTGTTCTAATTGATGGGAGAAGACAAAAAAGTTATGGATAGTTTACCGTATTATATAGATTTCTAGAAGAATTCTAGTAAGGTGCTAAATTCTGACATCTACAGAAGAGATTAGTGATGAATTTTCTAGATACAAATTCCAAGACAGTAAAATATACTATGTAAGACATATGAATATACACATTTCGAATTATTTAAATAAAATAGTCAAGAATTTCAATTTCAGTACAAATAGATTCTCTATGGAATGCGGTTCTACGATAAAGTTTTGGGGATCAATAGAAGACTGTTTTGGGAGTAATATAAATATATATATATATAAATAAAGGCAGGCCGCTTGTAGTCGGTAGCGGGCACAGAAGGCTGCTTCCGGCAGAGTGGTCGGCTGTTGGACGGTGGGCGCGAAAAGTCTTGCAAAATGACTAGCGCGATGCAAGAGGGTTCTGCACGCATGCATTAGCCGGGTGCATGCGTAGATGTGATTATATATATGTATATATATATTATTAAATTATACTGTACGCGTGAAAAACATAGAAGATTGATTCTGTAATAAGGTTAAGTTGTCTATAAATCTATTTCAGCTGTAAATGTAACAAAGATATAAGAAACGATGCATGCATAATTTTACATTTCTGCGTCATATTTTTAATCACTGTAAAAATACGAAAAGGTAAATAGCGATAAACAGTTATTTAATCGTCGATGTCAAGCAGCGTGTAACAGATATAGAGGGAAATGGCAGAATAGAATGTATTTTTATATTGCATAGAGTGGTAGAAACTAAGGCAAATTATCGAAAACCTGGAAATGTAATATTAAATTGTCCAATTTATCCGAAATAAAGCACATAAAGACTTAACATGAAGTTGAAAGATTTTTCGATAATAATGAATGCCAGGGAAAGCGGGAGGGATTGTGACTGGAACGAGAATAAGAGATTGTTATCAAAATTTGTAGAATTGTATTTATACTCAAGGTATGACAAAATATGATAAAAGGCGTATTTTTCTGATTGATCGGAGAAGACATAAATTTATGGAAAGTTTACTGCATTGGACAGATTTCTAGAAGAATAATAATATGTTGCTAAATTATGACATCTACCGAAAGGACTTGTGATGACGTTTCTAGATACAAATTCCAAGACAGTAAAATATACTATGCAAGATATATTTCCAAGACAGTAAAATATACTATGCAAGATATATGAATACTAGAAAGGTAGCCCGTCAAAAATGACGGAAATTTAGATATAAAGATATATACAACTCATGTGCAAGAATATGAGTTTTCTCGCTTGTTCCGCAGTGATAGATGAAAATAACAAATTTAAAGAACGAAACACATTTATGAAAAACTGTGTACAGTAGAAGACCACTAATCTGCACAGTTGTGTTCCAAGTGTTATGCAGATTTGAGGCTTTTTGCGGTCATGTCTATTCAATCTTTGTTTACATTTTTTTAAATTCATATATTGGACAATTTAGATTGTTAAGCCTTAAAAATAAATAAATTTTACACTTGAAGTAATGTAAAAACTATTAAATTATCGTATACGATTTCATGAAATGGTATTATATGGTATTATATGTGTGTGCTTTACGATCTTGGTTACGACGTTGGCGAAATTGGCTGCAACTTGTCATGATCCTAATAGTGTGGGACGCTATAACTAAAAAGTAACCAGTTTTTAGCAAAATTTCTGATATAAAGTAGTTTTCAAAAACTTGTGTAAAATTGCAGGCCATTCTCATGTTATGTCAGTCCTAAGAATAATATTTCTAACACTGAAGAGTTTCCATGTATATGTGGAATTTAGAAAAGCTTCTCCAAAAGAAAGGTCCTGAAATGACTTTGTAATTCCTCTAACTTCAAAGTTTAATCGGGCCCTGATGTTGTTTACTGAAATATAATAAATACAGTTATTTTGAATATTACAACAGAATTAAACAGTTAAACTTATATAATTTAAACCCGCTGTTACTTCCCGATGTTATTTTTTACTATTAAGAAAGAAAATTATTTAAATTTTTCAAATCATGCATTTATAATTTTTTCCGTCTTTAATAACTAAATAATGAAAAAATATGCTTTTGTTCTGAGCTCATAAATATGACAATAAAATAATGTAACTAAGAGACATTGCAAAATTAAATCTTTGTGATTTCAAACCATAAACAAACGATACCGTCACCACGTTACCTACTATGATGTCATTAGAATATTGTCCATTGATTGTTGGAGAACTTACTTTGTGAATGATTACCTCAATGATTTAAAAAATTTTTAAGTTTCACGATGAATGAATCACTTGTGTTTGTTTAAGTTTATGGAATGAGATATTAAGCTGTGAACCTAATTTCAACTAAAGTTATCCAAGGATATACGTATTTTTAATTGAAATTAAAAACAATGCTTTGATCTCGAAATAAAAAGTTTTAGTTTGTATAATTGGTTATTTCTGTTAATTATTTATTTAGGTACTTTTCCATTATAGCGCATTTTTTTAAAAAAAGCTTGGCGCAATTCGGGCATCAGAAAGTGAGATATGTTGACAAAATATATAAATAGCTATGAAAACAAATCTAATGAACTTTTATTTTTGTTTATATATGCACTTATATACATAAAGAAATCGTTTCTAAATATATATAATATTTTTTTATATACAAATTACGGCACAGATTTCAGATATGAACCGGGATACCTAACTGGCGCCAAAAATGGTGTTATTTTACCTGCTATAGTAACCCGGCTATTGTTTTTGGTACAGATGTCATATTCGCCCCATATTGGCGCGATTTTTTTTCTGTCGCCAATATCATATAGGCAACACGTACTTAACTTGCGCCAAAGTGTCGTTATTTTGCTTGATGTGATAACCCGGATTATGTTGTTTATGCTGTTGATGTTTTCGCCAAATTGGCAACCGAAAAAAATCGCGCCAATATGGGGCGAATATGACCTCTGTTCCAACATTTTATATAATTAAAAACAGAAAATAAAAGTAAATAAACACTTTATTAATAAATAAAAAACAAGGAACAGATGTCATATTCGCCCCACATTGGCGCAATTTTTTTCTGTCGCCAATATCATATAGGCAACAGGTACTTAACTTGCGTCAAAGTGTCGTTATTTTGTTTGATGTGGTAACCCGGATTATGTTGTGGAACAGATGTCATATTCGCCCCATATTGGCGCGATTTTTTTCTGTCGCCAATATCATATAGGCAACAGGTACTTAACTTGCGTCCAAGTGTCGTTATTTTGTTTGATGTGGTAACCCGGATTATGTTGTTTATGCTGGTGATGTTTTCGCCAAATTGGCAACCGAAAAAAATCGCGCCAATATGGGGCGAATATGACATCTGTACCAAAAACGGAACAAAAATGAGTCCAAAAATGAGTCTTTGCTTTATGGTATTTTTTAACAGCGCTATAAGAAAATGATTTTAAATAAGAGATTTTAAATGTAACGTTTTAAATGTGACATAATTTTCACCAAACTTTCCTTTCTCTTTGTAACATTCAACTGAAAATATTTTTATTATTAGAAAGATAATATTATTATTTGCGCTACCTTAAAATTGGCAACTATAGTTAAAAATATCATCTCGAAATTTGAAATAAATCTCTCATATAAATATATTATTTAATTTAAACTGTTTTGCAATATTATTATTTGGCCACTTTGGCCAATATGACGTAATTTCCTCCATTTACGACTTTTAACACATATCAATGAATTTATTATTTAAAAATTTTCTTTTTCTTTTAATATTCACGTGTAAATATAATTTTTATGACGTAATTTTCAATGTTTTCCTGCTTTTAATGCGTAATCATTTAATTCTAATTTGAAAATAATTGATTATTTTATAATTTTCTTTCATTTTAAGTAAGCATGTGTAAAAACAATTTTTATGACGTAATGTTTAATATTTTCCTGCTTTTAACACGTTATCATTTAATTCTAATTTAAAAGGATTTTTTTCTGTTTATAATAGTCACGTGTGAATAAATTTTTAATTTAAAGGATATATTATTCTTTGCGCTGTTTTAACAATTGGCAACAATTTAAAATAACCTTTTCTAAAATATGTAAAAAATATCTCTGGAAATTCTGAAAATTTTAATTTAAAATTGAAATAAACCGTCAAAAAATTAAGGAAGTTAAAAATAATAAATGCACTCTGCAAACTTCGAGTTTCTATTGAATGATTAAATTGAATGAAAATGATTAAATTCCCATGTATATTTTTTTTCCTATGAGGCTTTTTTAATGAGACAATTTTATCCAGATTTCACATTAAATATCTCTTAAAATAATTCTTCGATTTAAAAACTGTCTACTTCAACGTTTTTATCAAACATTTCTCTATAATACTACCCATTTTAATATTTTTGTATGCAGTAATTTTCTTAATATTTGAGAAATAGACCTCTAGTCACAAGAGATTCTTTCAAAGCAGCGAAGAGCGTTGTTTTTTTTTTTCGAATAAGAGACAAAATGTAGTACTCAATTGCGTCAAAAGATGGCGACACCAGAATTCTGATATGTTTATTATGTAAACTGTAAATATTGCAAAGTTAAATAAAAACAATTGTCTCGGGGTTATCAAACTTCATTGTTATTTATAAATAAAACATTTCAACTAAATTATTTATTATAAAATAATTATTACATCACAATAGTTTTATGCAAGGAAAATAATAATAATAATATTATCGATGTCAGTGATTATACATTGATTGACCGTCATAATAATAAAAAATGATATTATAAAAAGAAGAGCTGAAATGAATTATTTTTTTACGTTTCTGATCGTGTGATTTATATTCAAATAATAATTATTAATGTATATTTTTTGTAAAGTGATTGTAATTAAATATATTTATAAAATTTATGGTAATATTTTTATTGTTGAAAAATTGCCAAGAAATAATCATCATCAAATTGGCGTCATTATAATTGTAATTTTATTTAACTTAATAGCAATTAAAAAATTACAAAGGAACTGAGAATAATGGTCAACTAACAGACTTTAAAAGAAAAAAAACACATTCACATGTGAAAACAAGTACCAGCGAGTATTGAACTGCCTATCTTAAGATCAGTAGACGATGGCCCTTAACCACTCAGCCAGTGGGAAGACAAAATTTTTCTCCCCAAAAGTGGTTAAAAAGAAAGCATGTGTATGAATACAGTGTCATGCATTTTCGGTGAAATTTCCATAGAATGGCGAAGAAATATAGTCCGATTTCTCATGCGCATTATAAAACGAACAAGAGTCTTGCTGGAAACAAGTAAATTGTTATTTGGTTCATCTGAAACATATTTATTTGATTTTTAAAAAATCGCCCGTGTCATTTTCGAGAGAAAAAAAAAATCGAATTATTTAACGAACGAGAGTTTTCCCAGAAAAAAGAAAAGCACCTCGCCTTAATCACATTTATATTATGTATCAATTTAAAGATAATCGTTAGAACCGTTTTCGAGATTTTCAAATTAGGAACTTCCTCGATATCATACCAACGTTTTCACTTTAAAAATGGCTATTTAGATCTCAAAATATACTGCACGTAGAAACGTAAAAATTTCAGTATACGATTAGACTGCAGATATAAGACTGTTCTAGAAAATTCAGAACAATAAGACCTATATCTGCTGAGTTATTAAAAGGCGGCTTTTCGCGTTTTCTTTGATGTCGAGTTAGCTGTATATATGAGTTCCGCCATCTACGAATTCTATGATACGATACGATACGATTTTAACGATACAATAAGATACGATTTTAGGCTTAAGGCTGCGTCACTCGGAATACTACCGTCTTCCAGGATATGGTGCTAAATTCTGACATCTACAGAAAGGACTCTTGATGACGTTTCTAGATACAAATTCCAAGACAGTAAAATATACTATGCAAGATATATTTCCAAGACAGTAAAATATACTATGCAAGATATATTTCCAAGACAGTAAAATATAATATGCAAGATATATGAATAGACATATTTCGAATTATTTAAAATAAAATAGTCAATAATTTCAATTTCAGTACAAATAGTTTCTCTATTTATTGCGATTCTACGATAAGGTTTTGGGGATCAATGGAAGACCGGTTTGGGAGTAATATGTATATATATATATATATATATATATATATATATATAAAGGCTGACCGCTTGTAGGCGGTAGCGGGCACAGAAGGCTGCTTGCGGCAGAGGGGTTGGCTGTTGGACGGTGGGCGCGAAATATCTTGCAAAATGACTAGCGCGATGCAAGAGGGTTCTGCACGCATGCATTAGCCGGGTGCATGCGTAGATGTGATTATATATATGTATATATATATTATTAAATTATACTGTACGCATTAAAAACATAGAAGATTGATTTTCGGTAATAACAACGCTTAAAAAAAATGTTAAGTTGTCTATAAATCTATTTCAGCTGTAAAGGTAACAAAGATATAAAAAACGATGCATGCATAATTTTACATTTCTATGTCATATTTTAAATCACTGTAAAGATACGAAAAGGTAAATAGCGATAAACAGTTGTTTAATCGTCGATGTCAGGCAGCGTGTAACAGATATAGAGGGAAGTAGCAAAATAGATTGTATTTTTATATTGCATAGTGTGGTAGAAACTGAGGCAAATTATCGAAAACCTGGAAATGTAATATTTAATTGTCCAATTTATCCGAAATAAAGCACATAAAGACTTAATATGAAGTTGAAAGATTTTTCGATAATAATGAATGCCAGAGAAAGCGGGAGGGATCGTGACTGGAACGAGAATAGGAGATTGTTATCAAAATTTGTAAAATTGTATTTATACTCAAGGTATTACAAAATATGATAAAAGCGTATTTTTCTGATTCATGGGAGAAGATAAAAAGTTATAGAGAGTGTATTGCATTAGACAGATTTCTAGAATAATAATAATAAGGTGCTAAATTCTTACATCTACAGAAGAGATTTGTGATGAGTTTTCTGGATACAAATTCCAAAACAGTAAAATATAATATGTAAGATATATGAATATACATATTTCGATTTTTTTTAAATAAAATAGTCAAGAATTTCAATTTCAGTACAAATAGATTCTCTATGGATTGCGGTTCTACGATAAAGTTTTGGGGATCAATAGAAGACTGGTTTGGGAGTAATATGTATATATATCTGCCCTATATATATATATAAAATCCTAATGAATCGAATTGAAATGAATTTATGTAACGATTCTATGAAACGACTGATTAAACAACTGATTACGTTTCACGGCGATTTCTTCTAAAATATGGAATACTTTGCTTTAAAATTAACACCAAAAATCCGAACAGGTATTTGAAAACGAGGTTTTCGCCAAATTGTCGTAAAAAAAAAAAAAAATCACGCCAAACCCGGTGCGTATGTGACAATGCAACAAATCATGAGATTTAATTTCCGCTTCAAAGCAACGTTTTAATATTATTACTTCTCCCTTCGACCAATTTCGCCAAATTATATAAATAGCCAAATTATACAAATTGACTTTTTTTTTTTTTTTAAATAACAAAAGAACAAATAAATTAGTATAACATTAATAAAAATACAAATAAAACGTCGATATAAAAATCACCTGATGGCGTGAACATGTGTAACTTCCTTAAATTCAAGTGAATGTGACATTTACGGTCAACCATTATTGTCATTTAATCTTATAGTTTGGCGACAGATTTTTGGTCGATGGGATAACCAAGTCGCACCGTTATAATTTACCACTCGAAAAATAAAAAAATGCTAACTGGCGAGTTAAAAACAGAAAGCTTTGGGCGAGATTTTCACCTGGCTATCATAAAAGCACCAGGAATTTTTTGTGATCATGGGAACTTTTATGTAGTTTTATTCGAAAAAATAATTTTGATTCTTTAATCAAAATGGAAACCTTTTTTATGAAAAGCGAAGGAATCAGCCCGTTGTTTATGGCAGTTACATGACTTGGACTATTATAATATGAACGAAATAATGGGGATAGAATAATATTCGGCGACTTATCACACCTGTGGCTGGCTAACATTAAAGTACCAAAATGGCCGCCTGGAATATAAAAAGCGAAGGGATCCGCCTGGAGCTATTGATGATAGTCACATAACTTAGGCTATTACGGACCTGCCAACTGCTACGAAAAAATCGTAGTTGCTACGATTCGGACCTATAAACTACGATGCTACAAAAATCAGTCTTAAACTACGATTTTTTGCAAAAAACACAAACGCATTTTTTGTTTGTAGTTGCGATTTTTATCCCGCACAGCATATTTTTCAGGAGTGATTCTGTTGCGAAATTTCCAAAATTCCAAAGTATTCATTTCCGAAAGTTTTTAAAAATTGGGCATTAGTCCAAAAATTCGGACATTAAAAAATGCTCATGAAAAAAGAAATCTGGGCGGCAAAACAAACTTCTTAACATAAAACACTCTCTTTATGTATATTAACCACGAGTGAATCGTGTTTCTGTAAATATTTATACAGGAATTCGCTTACTTAGAAACAAGGTGCCATTTTCAGAATTTTTGGAAAGGAGGGGGGGGGGGGGTTCTTTGAGGGGCAAGGTTTGAAATAGTGTGCAAAATTGCACGATTTGCTATAAACTACCGCGAATTTCGACAAATGACCGTATACTAAAAATCAATTTCGTCAAATGGTCGCAGAAGAAAATAAATTTCGTCAAAGGATCGTGGTAAAAACGCAGTGTTGATTTCAGGGGGCGGTTCGGGGGGCAATGACTTCCCCCCCGGAAGATTTGAGATTTTGTGTTTTCAAAGGTGTGAAAATATTGCAGAAAGAAAACGCGAATTTCGTCAAAAGATCAGTAAGAAAATGCAAATTTCATCGAAAGATCAGTAAGAAAACTCAAATTCTCACCGAAAGATCGCAGAAAGAAAACACTAATTTCATCAAAAGGATCGCGGGAAAAAACGTAAAATTCGACAAAGGATCGTGGTAAAAAATGCGAATTTCGTCAAAAGTTCATGGCAAAAAATGCGGATTTCAACAAAGAATCGTGATAGAAAAATGTGAATTACGATTGCGGAAAAATTGTGAATATCCTGAGATGATCGCAGAAAAAAAAATCCTGAATTTTGTCAAAATTTACTGCAACGGGCTAAAAAATTTAAACCAGGGTCCTTTTACTTATGTAAACAAAAAAACAACAACAACAAAAAAAAAAAACTCTGCGAAACAAAAAGAAACTCTAAAAATCGTATAAAAATTTTCAAAGAAAAAAAATTACTATATTGAGTTGAAAGACTGAAACCTTATTCCTTTTACGAATGTCAAAAGATGGCTGTGTAGCACGAAAAACCAACCAACCAACCTCCAGATTAATTTAAATTTTGTGTGCTACGATTTCTCATTTTGAAAGGTTGGCAGGTCTGCCATTATTATAGAGATTGTTTTCAATTTTAAAAACAGCGCAAAGAATAATATTTCCTAACGATTAAAAATTTATTTTCACGTGACTATTAAAAACAGAAAAAAAAAACTTTAAAATTACTATTAAATGAGTACGTGTTAAAGGCAGGAAAATATTGAAAATTATGTCTTGAAAATTGTATTTACACGTGAATATTAAAGAGAAAGGAAACTTTAAAATAATAAATACATTAATATGCGTTTAACCCTTTCACGGGCAAGGCACTTCTATTCGTAAAATCTTGAAATCAGTGAATGGCACCAGAATTTACAAACAAATTTCGAAATATAAAAATGCTTTTGTTCACTTACTTGGACACCCAGCCAGGACGCCAACCGTTAGGCTAATGGACCGCATGTCCTGGCGGGAAAACCCTCTCCACCAATCCAGCTCCACCTCATCCGCCGGAACAGGCTTACCAACGGCAATTATTTAATCAAATAAAATAGAAAAACAAAAGCACAATCCTGTGCAGCATAGATTCCTGCTATGCCAACAAAAGTTAACAAAAACGCATGTTTATATGTTCCATGCAAATATAATATAAAATAAAAACTAAGATTAACTAACCTGAATGAACAAAAATCGCATGTTTAGAGGTTACATGCAACTTTGGCAAAAACAAAATTAAACTAAGAAAACACAATTCGCATGTTTATGGGTAACATGCAACCAGTGGCGTATCAAAGTCCATACTGATAAAAAGTTCATGCATAATGTCTATACAAAGTCCCAAACTTAACGCACCACATTCACAGACAGAGTCAGAGAAGACGATCCTCAAAGTTCAGTCATTACACTTCAATATCCATAGTCATGTAACATCACGAAAATCTCAGTAAAAGGTCCACTTCAATGACCCTCTACCATCTCCTAAAGTCTGGAACACTGCAGCACCAATGTCGCACCTTTTTAAAAGCATATATCACTTCCACAATGACCAACGTTCAGATTATCAAATGAATGGCACCCCAATCTTCCGTAGAAGACAGGAAGTCCCAGCTCAAAGACCATCATTCACATACTAATCACTATCTGACAATTGTATAGGATAGTATATTCTGATATTTCGTCACTTAGATTTCGTCGATCTTTGTTCACTTACTTAATAAAAGGAAAATTTTCATCCCAATATTCTGGTGCTAATGTGGCATTTAAGAATTAAAATTAAGTGGTCCAAAAATGAACCACCGCCCTTGAAAAGTTAAAGCAGCAAATTTTAGTAATTGCATTATGTCAATCGTTTTATAACGCCGTTAAAAAATACCGAGAGACAAAGACTCTGTTTACTTAATTCATTTTATTTTAGCTTCTTTTCAAATGTTTATCTGATCTTCTTTAACCAAACACGAAAACAACCATTGGATGTCTTAACAGCAACTGATTCTACATTAAATTTTTGCATTGAATGGAAACCCGTTTACAGGGAGATCGCTACAGGTTTTTTCAGTATAATTCAATCTTCTCTAATCTTTTTAAAACCGATCAGATTAGCGTGCTTTTAGATTCTACAGCGTCTGAACGGGGAATGGCGAGCGTAGCTTGCAGGGGCAGAGCCCCCTAGTATATATATATAAATAAACGCAGGCCGCTTGTAGCCGGTAGCGGGCACAGAAGGTTGCTTCCGGCAGAGTGGTCGGCTGTTGGACGGTGGGCGCGAAATTTCTTGCAAAATGACTAGCGCGGTGCAAGAGGGTTCTGCACGCATGCATTAGCCGAGTGCATGCGTAAATGTGATTATATAAATGTATATATATATTATTAAATTATACTGTACGCGTGAAAACATAGAAGATTGATTCGGTCATAACAACGCTTAAAAAATATATGTTGAGTTGTCTATAAATCTATTTCAGCTGTAAAGGTAACAAAAATATAAAAAACGATGCATGAAGACTTAAGATGAAGTTGAAAGATTTTTCGATAATAATGAATGCCAGGGAAAGCGGAAGGGATTGTGACTGGAAAAAGAGAATAAAAGATTGTTATAAAAAATTGTAGAATTGTATTTATACTCAAGGTATCACAAAATATGATAGAAGGTGTATTTTTTTAATTGATGGGAGAAGATAAAAATTTATGGACAGTTTACTGCATTAGACAGATTTCTAGAAGAAGAATAATAAGGTGCTAAATTCTGACATCTACAGAAATGATTTGTGATGACGTTCCTACACTGTTAAAAATTTCTGTAAAATCACAGAAAAAAAAAAACCCGAGACTCTCTGTAAATTTACACTAATTCTTGGTTAAATGCATTCGATCGAGTTTCTCGGTCAAGACTCTCTGTAAATTTACACCAGTTCTTGGTTAAATGCATTCGATCGAGTTTCTCGGTCAAGACTCTCTGTAAATTTACACCAGTTCTCGGATAAATGCGTTCGATTGAGTTTCTCGGTCAAGACTCTCTGTAAATTTACAGCAGTTCTCAGTTAAATGCGTTCGATTGAGTTTCTCGGTCATCGATTTACAGACATTTCCCTTATCTTGTATCTAATTCCCTGTAGGGATTTCCATGTTTTTATTTAAAAATATTTTCAGCTTTGTTTAAACATAATTCTAATAAAATTACAAAATAAAAAAATTTAGTTTCAATTTTTGTATTTATTTTTTCATTCATTTAGTTAGTCAGAATCATAATACATTTAAATACATTGCTTTTATAAGAATTGTGATATAACCTTAAAAGTAATCTTGGTTAATTAATCTGATTATTTTTGTAAATATTTTACAAAAAATGTTATAATTACTAATATATTTAACCAGTTTTAATGAAAAAATACACCTAAATTTCACATTATTATTATTTAAAAATTCCGGTATATCTTCAGATATTAAAGAAGATAATTATTGAGAAGAAGCAATTTCTTGATAAATAATTCCGTAAATAAAGGATTAAAAAATTAAATTTGATTAAAAAAATAATAGGTATTATGTTTCGGTCCAAACTAAATTAAAATAAACCGTTTAAGAAATTTTCTAACGAATATATTTGAAGCGAAATCTTTGAAAAGCACAAACACAATAGATTTTTCCCTGCTTTATTATAAAGGACATTCTTTATACACCGTAGTAACAGCTCCCATGGTGCAGTCAGTAAGATGCTATTCTCGAGCCCAGAGGTCTCGGGTTCAAACCCCAGGCTGGCCAGAAGCAAGTTGTGTAAAAAAATTAAATGGCACAGCAGTTCAAATTTGGTTGAATAACTCTGATACTTCGAAGTTCTAAAATTCGCTGATTTCAAAAACTAAGTTAAATTATTTTAATTAAAAAAATAAATTGATTTACAGAGATTTGCGTATTTTTAACGATGTTAATTTACAGAGTCTTGTGTATTTTTAACGATGTTAATTTACAGTGTCTTGTGTAAATTTACCAAATAACTTCTCTGTTATTTAACAGAATCTCTGTTTTTCTAATCTCTGTAATTTTAAATAAGACTTAAGATAATGGATTACCCGTAGATTCTCTATAATTTCACAGGAAAATTTTTAACAGTGTAGATACAAATTCCAAGACAGTAAAATATACTATGCAAGATATATTTCCAAGACAGTAAAATATACTATAGTCCAGGGGAAATGTACCAAAAAAAGGGGGTTACCTTGCAAAAGGCCGGGTAATTTTTTTTTCTGAATGGTTTATAATGATGTGAACATGGAAAAACCAAATTTTCTAACAAAATTTCTTAAGGCTAAATTTTCTGTGGCCAAAAAACAAGAAAATTTTGGGACCTTTTTTTTTTTTTTTTTTAAATATCTCAAGACCCGTTGCCGTAGCATGTTATTTATCAATTACAATATTAAAGAGGATAAAATTCTCTATAACTTTCATATTTACAACTTTTTTATACACTCAATAGCAAGCGCAGTACGCCCTTTTAAAAATAGGACATTTTTTTCAATTTTCTTAAAAACCGTGAAAAACGCAGTTCTGCCCCTATTATTCAAATGTTTCCCACGAATTTAATCGTGTATGTAAACTTCTATATATTAGTAGCAGTAAATTATGTGTTTCAGGGCTAAAACTAGCCTTTTTTGCACCCGTGTCAAACATGAATTTTGGCGCCCTCTCCCTCTTTTAAAAAGAAAATTTACCACTCGAATTTTAATCTGAACGTAAAAAATCTATAATCAAAACGTAAAAAATTAACTTTACTTAAATTTAGATACCCTATTTCCCACTCAGGAACGCTATGAATGCAAAAATAAATTGTTTTGAATCCTTACTGCTAGTATTTAACAACATTATAGCTGTGATACAGTAAAAAATAAAAAATGAAAGTTTTACTTAAATTTTTAAACCTTACTCTCTCCCAAGGGGTGATGTAAACATATCAGAAAATTATTACCTAAGTTTAACTTGGGGTCTCTAAGGTTAACTTTGGGGTTCTCATCTCGAAAAAAAAATACATTTTAAAATTTAAGTTAGGTAATTCCCCCACTAAGTTCGCTACCTGCGTAAAAATAGCTATCCATTAGAAACTTTTTACTAAAATATAAACATGACCAAAGCAAGATCTTATTCTGAAAATATCCTTTTTATTTCCACTATGACGCCATATTCAGCTTTTCAATTTTTGAGAAAAAAAAAAAAAAAAAAAAGCAATTTAATATTTCACGTGAAAATCTTTCAACTAAAAATAAATAAATTATTATTACGGCTTTTGAAATTTTTGCAACAATGAAGTTAAAATGATACATTTTCTATGAAAAATGTCCGTTGATTTTCAATGAAAAAAGCGAAAATTGGAATTAAGAAAAATGTTTGAATAATGTACAAAAAAATTGGCCCATGTTTCTCTCTGGGTTATAATTCACCCATATGCAAAAGCATTTTACCATTCGTTTTGACCCTGACGTCAGGCAAACGTTTTTACACTTTAAATTTATAATATCATTAGAATTAGTAAAGAATAAAAAATGAGTGGCATCAGGGACAAAAAGGTGGGAAGAAAAAATGAAAAAGTTATGATCTCCATAGGCTTTTCCATGTTAAATTAACATTGAGAAGCGACACTGGAAATAAATAAGTATTGCGCTGCCGCGCAATACTTAAATAATCTTAAAGTTTTACATATTTTTGCATGCTAAAATAATATAATCTCTTGTTATATTTATTGACATAAGTGGAAAAAAATTGGCAGTATATTTTAAAACTAATATTTTAAATATTTTTTATAAAACTAATGATATCAAATATTTTATTAACAGAATTTATAAATTTTACAAGATATAAATGCGTAACATTAGTTAGTGAAATAATCTGGTGTCATTTTAATTGTAGCGATTTTATAAGGTAAAAGTATTTCTTTCATAAAAGATATTTATCTTTTGAGCCCCCCCCCCCTTTTATATGGAACTACAATTCAATGTTTGCTATCTCTAAAACAGTAAAACATTAACACATATGTTATCAATAATTGGTAAATAAAATATACCGTTGTAGTGGGGAATAAAATATGTTTCATACCTGGGTGATTTTCAAAAAAAAGTCAAGTTTTACTGTCCTTTCACATTTGCACAGAAAAATAGTTAAATATCATAATTTTAATTATTGCATTTTAACTATTATGTTTTTTGATGATAATTTACAGATATATTATTATTTATAAAAAAATTTAAAAATAAGTAATTTATTCTTTTGTAGTCAAAATATCATTACCGTAGGTTGTCCCAAAAATCAATTTATTACGTAAAGATTTGACAAAGTTCTATTTAAAACAAATGGTTATAATTTTTTATACATTTTTATTTATTAAGATGCTACTAATTAAAAAATATTTTTTTTCATTAATTAAACTTATCTATAATTCTTAATAATTTTTTAAAACCGTCTTTCAAGAAAGAGTGTCATTGCCATGCTTCTGACAAAAAGTTCCTCCGGATTTTTTTAGAGGACAGCACATGCCTTTTTATCAAGGCAAAAGTACTCCTTAAAAGTCAACTTGTTATCAGGTTTAGGTGAATAGAGTAAATAGTTTTATAGTTTCAATAAAACAAGCAAAGACTTTGAATATTTTGGTGAGTATTCATTTGTAAGTCATTACCGTACCTAATTCTAATTGATAATTAAATGAACTTTTATATCTTAATCTGCTTTCATTATATGAGAAATAGAAAATCATTGTGTGGGCCAGAAGATATAATGGTTGACATTTATGCCTGGGTAAAAAAAAAAAAAAAAATTTGCTTAATTTGTCATTACAGTGCTCACTTATGTTATTATACCAAGAGCATTAAAATTTAAAAATAAGTTTTAAAATGTTAAATTAGTATATTAATATTTATGAGATAAGGTAATTATTTACAAACAATTAAAACTTTCTGATTATTTCTAAAAATTTGATTTTGTTATTCGAAAACATGAACAGATTTTGAAAATTACTCACCTATTCCATTGATACCTGGAAGAATATGTATACATTATAAAAATTATAAAATTTATTAAAATTAAGCAAGAAATCTTTTTTAATTGAAACTATCCTGCCAATAAGTTACTATAGATTGAAAAATTCTTTTAAGTTAATGCTTTGAAGTTAACATTGTATACATTTAAAGTTACTGTCTAAATATGAAAATTGTCTCATTCATCTACACTCTGCCCTACTTTTAAAATTATATAAATTTATTGCATATAAAATGTCTGTTGAGATGAAAATAAAGACGTGAGTGTGAAAGTAATAGATAAATTACTGCTACCAATTTTTAGAAGTCGACATATACAATTAAATCTGCGATAACATGTGAATAATCGCGGCAAAATTTCACGGTTTTTAAGAAAATTGAAAAAATTGTCCCATTTTTGAAATAGCGTACTGCGCTTGCTATTGAATATATAAAAAAGTTGTAAATGTGAAAGTTGTAGAGAATTTTATCCTCTTTAATATTGTAATTGGCAAATAATATGCTACGGACAGGGTTTCGAGATATTTCCAAAAAATCAAAAAATGTCCCAAAATTTTGTTGTTTTTCGGCCACAGAAAATTTAGCCTTAAAAAATTTTGTTAGAAAACTTGGTTTTTCCATGTTGGCATCATTCTAAACAATTTATAAAAATAAAATCTTTTATCCAACCTTTTGCAAGGTAAAATGTACATTTCCCCTGGACTACTATGCAAGATATATGAATATACATATTTCGAATTATTTAAAATAAAATAGTCAAGAATTTCAATTTCAGTACAAGTAGATTCACTATGGAATGCGGTTCTACGATAAACTTTTGGAGATAAATGGAATATTGGTTTAGGAATAATATGTGTATATATATATATATATATAAATAAAGGCAGGCCGCTTGTAGGTGGTAGCGGGCACAGAAGGCTGCTTGCGTCAGAGTGGTGTTCTGCACGCAAGCATTAGTCGGGTGCATGAGTAGATGTGATTATATATATATATATATATTATAAAATTATACTATACGCGTGAAAAACATAGAAGATTGATTCGGTAATAACAACGCTTAAAAAAAAAAAAAGTTAAGTTGTCTATAAATCTATTTCAGCTGTAAAGGTAAGAAATATATAAAAAACGATGCATGCATAATTTTACATTTCTATGTCATATTTTAAATCACTGTAAAAATACGAAAAGGTAAATAGCGATAAACAGTTATTTAATCGTCGATGTCAGGCAGCGTGTAACAGATATTGAGGGAAGTAGCAAAATAGAGTGTATTTTTATATTGCATAGAGTGGTAAAAACTAAGGCAAATTATCGAAAACCTGAAATGTAATATTAAATTGTCCAATTTATCCGAAATAAAGCACATAAAGACTTAACATGAAGTTGAAAGATTTTTCGATAATAGTGAATGCAAGGGAAAGCGGGAGGGATTGTGACTGGAACAAGAATACGAGAGTGTTATTAAAATTTGTAGAATTGTATTTATACTCAAGGTATGAAAAAATATGATAAAAGGCGTATTGTTCTAATTGATGGGGGAATACAAAAAAGTTATGGACAGTTTACCGTATTATAAATTTCTAGAAAAATTCTAGTAAGGTGCTAAATTCTGACATCTACAGAAGAGGTTTGTGATGAGTTTTCTGGATACAAATTCCAAAACAATAAAATATACTATGTAAGATATATGAATATACATATTTCGAATTATTTTAAATAAAATAGTCAAGAATTTCAATTTCAGTACAAATAGATTCTTTATGGATTGCGGTTCTACGATAAAGTTTTGGGGATCAATAGAAGACTGATTTGGGAGTAATATGTATATTTATATATATATAAAGGCAGGCCTGCCTGTAGGCGGTAGCGGGCACAGAAGGCTGCTTCCGACAGAGTGGTCGGAAAGTCTTGCAAAATGACTAGCGCGATGCAAGAGGGTTCTGCACGCATGCATTAGCCGGGTGCATGCGTAGATGTGATTATATATATGTATATATATATTATTAAATTATACTGTACGCGTCAAAAATATAGAAGATTGATTCGGTAACAACAACGCTTAAAAAAATGTTAAGTTGTCTATAAATCTATTTCAGCTGTAAAGGTAACAAAGATATAAAAAACGATGCATGCATAATTTTACATTTCTATGTCATATTTTAAATTACTGTAAAAATACGAAAAGGTAAATAGCGATAAACAGTTATTTAATCGTCGATGTCAGGCAGCGTGTAACAGATATAGAGGTAAGTAGCAAAATAGAGTGTATTTTTATATTGCATACAGTGATAGAAACTAAGGCAAATTATCGAAAACCTGGAAATGCAATATTAAATCTACTAAAAAACAACTTTTCAAAAGTAAAAAATAAGCCAAGCAAAAAAAAAAAAAAAAAAAAAAAAAGAAAAAGAAAAGAAAAGAAAAGAAAAAAGGTGAAAGTTGTGGCTAAAAAATAGTGTGATATCAAATTTCCAAGCTTATATTGCGGTACTTATTTAACATTTTTTGATAAAAATTTACCATATGTAAGTCGAGTACCTAAGTATGCGTTGATAGAAAGCCTTTTCTCCTTTACTAAATACATCATAACGTGTTTCTGAAAATTAATTTTTTTTAAATTATGCATGATGGGCTTGGCGGCCATCTTTCCATATTTTACACAAATTTCTAAGCACACAAGTTCATTGTTAAGATTGGAAGTTCGAAATTGTTACTAAAGCAAACATTTTATTCTTTTAATTTATGGAAATGAGTACCTAAAAATTTGTGTCTAAAAATAAAGCTGAAGTAACTTCAGGTTTCATCTTATGATTCTCTTTTTTCGGAGGGGGGTTAATTAATTAGTTAAAGCAGTAAAAATCAATTTGTTTTTTTCAAAATAAAAAACTTTCTTAATTTATCTGTCTGTAGCTAAAACTATAACTTCGAAATTCTTCATAATGCAAATATGTTACGAGCTTGAGTGCTTAGAAATTTGTGTAAAATATGGAAAGATGGCCGCCAAGCCCATCATGCATAATTTAAAAAAAAATTAATTTTCAGAAACACGTTATGATGTATTTAGTAAAGGAGAAAAGGCTTTCTATCAACTAGTGCTGTAAAAGTAACGACTAAATGAATACCCGTATGATGTCGTTACTTTCGAACTCGCTACCCGTTAGAAAGTATTCGTTACTCGTTACTGCTCAAAAACCGAGTATTAACAATCATCGTATGTATACTACAAACCTGCAGCAATAGCAAATCTAATTATATACCGCACATGAGTCTTTTGAAGAATTCGTTACTATTTTAACGTAAAATATGTGCTGCCATCTGTACGTTAAAAATACATTTAATTTTCTACGTTTTAATGAAAAACAGGCAAACAAAATTAAAATACGATGCATAATTGAATATAACATGTCTAAATTGTATAATTTCTTACTTATGAAATAAGTTATAATCGGAGAAAGCAATTTAGGAAGAGTAAAAGTTCACTAAATTTATACGAAAACTATGAAATATAATTACACAGACAAAATATTTTACAAACAAATTTACTTATTAATTTTACACTAAAAGTAATTATGTATTATGAAAATTTAATTTCTGGAATAATATGAAAATATTTAAATGTATATATATTTAATTTCTTAAGTGATTATCCTATCAAATGACACTGTACTTCAGTCACATTATTATTTCTGAAATTATTGATTTATATTTAAAAATACCCTTTTTTCAAATATGAAATTTAAAAAGATAGCAACAAAAATATTTGGCACAGATGTCATATACGCATCACACTAGCGTGATTTTTTTTTCTGATGCCAATTTGGTGAAAACCTCGTTTTTTAATACAAATTACACATATATATATTAAATAGGGAATAAAATAAATAAAAAATGTGTCATTAATAACTATAGAACAAAACAATTTATATAATTAAAAAAAAAGAAAATAAAAGTAACTATACAATTTATTAACAAATAAACAACATCCGAGTTACCATATCAAGCAAAATAACGGCACTTTGCCGCCAGTTAAGTGCCCCGGTGATTATATGACATTGGCCTCAGAAAAAAATTGCGCCAATATGGTGCGTATACGACATCTGTGCCAATTATTTTTACAAGCCAAACAGAAAAAAAAACGAAAAAAAAAAAGCAATTTAACAAATTACAACGACCATTTGGAAAATGATTTTTTCAAAGACTAAAATTTAAGACATAAAAAATCGCACGGAATTGATCATACATATTTCGTACGCCATGGATTAAACATTAACATTCTTGGACCAATTTTAAATGAAATTTCATTTTTAAATTTCTAAACATCCCACAATATTACTTTTTATATCGTCGTATAGAGAAAAAAATACATTTTTAATTGCAATTTGTTTGAAAGCTGTATCTCAATTTGTTTCTGAGTTATTAATTTTTTTTTGTAGTTTTTATTACTTTTTTGTCATAGTGGCAACAGAAGTATCCATCTCTGTTGAAAGTAAAGGGAAAATACAGATTACTGTATAGACCCATCAGGAAACGAATAAAATGCAGATTCAACCAATAAAAAGCTTCAGATATGTTTTTGATTTCCTACCCTGACAGAGGACAATAACCATTTTTCCAAATGGTTAAAAAAAATTAGAAAACAGTAATTCTGCTTTTTCAGAATTTAGTGTAACACCCGATGAAAAAAAAAAAAAAAATGTACATAAATATAGATAGTTCAGTTATAAGACTTAAAACACACGCGTTTATTTTATATAAAATGACGTGACCCGCATCCGCTGAAGAATTTCTTTCGCTATTTAAGAAATTCGACAAAAAAAATGGCTATCTCATGATTCATATGCTTTCATTTGTTTGTAATATTAATGTAGATACTTAAAATTAAGTTCAGTTTATAAAAACTTCATGTTTTATCAGAAGTTATTAACTTATATTTTTTCGAAACAGCAGGTATTTTAATTACCCCTTTTTTTTTTCAGTTTTTATGAGAAAATGGCAACAAAAAGATATAATTGGTACTTTCCAACTATTTTTCCTGTACTTTTACTTTCTACAGAAATGGAGTACTTGAGTTACAAAAATTATACAAATGGCATTTAAAACTACAAAAAAAAAAAAAAAAAAAAAAAAAATAATAATAATAATAATAATAATATCTCAAAAATAAATCGAGATGAAGTTTTCAAACAAATTGCATTTAAAAGTACTTTTTTTCCCAATACGACAGTATAAAAATTGGAAATGTGCGATGCTTAGAAGTTAAAATAAATGCGGTAGAGATTATTCCGTACAATGATACCTCTGCTTTGTTTTACGGCTGGCTTATACAACGGGGCGTGTTTTTTGGGGGGGACGACACTTTATTAGCTTAGCTGGAAGAAAGAAATAGCATACTGGAGTTTAAAAAAATTAAACTTTATCATAAAAAACATTTTTACAAGCAATCTAAAAACTCGTCTTTATCATAAAAAAAATATATTTTTTTAAATTTAAAACATAAATACACGTACAAAGATATTTTTATAGGATAAAGAATGCACTGAAAGCAAACCTGTAAATTTTAGAACAGAATTTCTTAAAAATTTTTAGAATATTTAAAAGAAATGTGTTTCATTTTAGACTTTATCATCTTATCAACCAACAGTTTACGTCAATCGCATTATTATTTTAGAAATCTTTGATTTATGTTTTATAATAATATTTTTTCCATTCTTTTTAGTTTTAATGAAGCACGCCTTTCAGATAATATATAACCTGATTTTGAAAAAAAATTCTTTCAGATGGTACTGCAAGCTCAGAGTATAAAATAACTATGCTTCTTTTTCTTTCCATAATGAAGGAATCAACAAGTCCCTACGAAATCAAAATCGTTTGAGATTTGAGAATAAATGATACTAACAGAATGATATACGCAAACAACTAACGCCGAAATATCCGAGTCTGAATACAAATTCGCATCTTTTACCGCATCCGGCTTTCTGCTCCATTCATGAATTATACAAACGTAAGCAGCGTTTGAAGTTAGTTTCATTTTGTTCGGCTGCGTATTGACGCAGTAACGACTAACGAGTCGTACTTCGAAGTACCGATTCGGTATTTCGTATCTTAGAGAATACCCGTTACTTAGTAACGAATATGTGCGGTTTGCTACAGCTCTAGTATCAACGCATACTTAGGTACTCGACTTACATATGGTAAATTTTTATCAAAAAATGTTAAATAAGTACCGCAATATAAGCTTGGAAATTTGATATCACACTATTTTTTAGCCACAACTTTCACCTTTTTTCTTTTCTTTTCTTTTTTTTTTTTTTTTTTTTTTTTTTTTTTTTTTGCTTGGCTTATTTTTTACTTTTGAAAAGTTGTTTTTTAGTAGATATCAGTTCTTTTTTTTAAAACAAATGATATATAACTGAAATAATTCTACTAGCTCAAATTAAAATTAGTCCTTGTATAGCCTTTATAAGCAGGAAGCAAACACAATATTATACATTTTGTTTACCTATCATTCATTTTTTATAGTGATTAATAATTTAAAAGTAAGGAAAGTCAATTTCTTCTTTCAAAGTATCAGTCTTTCTCAATTTATATCTCCTTAAAATTTTCTACGAAAGATGAAAATTTAGTAAAAAACAGAGTCGAAATAAAATATATATTTACAGTTAGTCTGTCAGTTAATTGTTTTTTCTAACTTTTTTTGCTGACGGTTTTGCAAAATAAATTTACCTTTACAAATACCTACGGTTAATCCGAGAATGAAAACCCGCAGGCATCTAAAGAATCGAAGATCTGTAAATCTAGCAATTCTAGACATAATAAAGGAACATTTTTGACAAAAAAATCTAAAAATTTAGAGATATAAACTGTACATATAACTTCATCTTCATTTAGATCGTGTTATAGAGAAGAAAGAATAAATATGTAATTTTACTCAAGTCTGTTTATCCATGCCTATTTGCATAAATGTGAGGATATTAATTTACTATAAAATTTCCCCTAAATTGATTAGCTTTAATAGTCTATTATTAAAGTCGCATATACATTAGAATTAAATATTTTTCGGTTAAAAATTGCCTGAAATCTATAGTCTTATCGTTCGTTAAATTTGTCTTTTTTTTATGCCCAGACTCTTTTTCTGAACTCTGACAAAAGATCACAGACATATTGAAGCTATCCAAATTCTTATATCTTTCTATCGTATTTCCTTTTTTGAGGGGGGTGTGAGGAAGAGCCTTAAGAACTTCGTTTTGTTCTCAGAATTCTGAATTATTCATTCAAAAGATCTACCTACATAAGTCTTGTTGCAGAATTTTCATTAGTTAAGAGTTGCATCAAGTTATACATCATGTGAATCTATTAAATTAATTTTGTGAAATACTAGATGGGAGCCATTGATATTTCCAGACCATTTGCCTACATTTTAAACTTGAGTCATTTACTACTAATCATTAATTCTCTATACGAATTAAAGAAGTCATTGTTTCCATGCCAACTGTACCTTTCACTATTGCTTGCTTGTTTGTTTGTTTGATTTATTGAACACATACATCATATCACATGCGGATCACGCCGGGATTCGAATCTGCTTCCACCTACGCTCTCAAGCGATTAGCGGCATTGTGTCTTATCCACTCAGCCACAATGGGCCCCTATTGCTTTCTCTAATGCCCAGATACTCAATTTTAACCAACTGCACTTAGAATCATGGTCATAACACAGAACATTTATATGTTAGAGCAGTGTTGCCAGTGGGCTACTTTTTTTTAAATTCAGATTTCTTGATTGCCAGCACTTATTATAAACGGTAAAATTCCCATTGTTTTCGCCTTAATTAATATGTCATTAAATAAGGCACATTTAACAATTTCAAAAAAGTGGTGCCAATCAAGTATCTGAGTTAAAAAAAGTAGCCCATCTGGCAACACTGTGTTAGAGTGGTGACATATGCACAAGTCGTGTACTCATATTCAATTTTTTGTCCAAAGTACGGTAACTCAGTTTTCAGTAATAGACGAGCAAGATTTCAATTAAACTAACCAGAAAAGTTAACAAACATTGGCTTCCTGATTTGATTTTATTCAAAATCGTTTTAACCAACCAAAGTTAATGTCCGAGATCCAGATAAATTTTTCTCTGTTAGTAAAATTACATTGACCAATCAGTAGCCTTTATCCTTGCAGGCTTTTCGGTGTTTACTGCAAACATCAAAAAGTTCGGAAAAATGCAGACGTCTGATTGATCAATCCCATCCCGCTAATAGCGAAATATCTATCTTGATCCCGGCCTATTCAACGCCCTTTAAATATTGGAGAAAGCCTTGACACGTGTCAGAAAAACGTCACACAAAGCAGACAAAACAAAGAAGAAAATCATTCATTGGCTCGTTCATATTCACGAGCCGATGAATGATTTTGTTTCTTTGCTTTGCCTGCTTTGTGTGATGTTTTCGTGACTCGAGTCAAGACTTTCTCAGATATTTAGGATGCTTTGGCGTATTTCACCACCATGAAGTTATGAAAGGAGAGGAACAGACATGTCAATCTTCCCGTGTGAAAAACTAGTTAAAAAAAACGAGTTATTTCCCTCTCTTCTGCCCTTTTCTCTCTTGATTTTGACCGATAGCAGCCCATTTAGCAGTCTCCAGTACAAGATGCCGCTATATACGGTGGACGCAGGAGGGAGGGTGTTAGCGCGACCAATGACATAATAGGCCAGTTCATGATGTTTAAAAGTCACACGCAGTTGGATCGAGGCTAACGAAAAAGACAGGCTACCGCGGTGGGTCCGATTCTTCTTTTTTTACAAACCGCTGGAGTCACGTGATGCTCTTTTCACACACCTTCTTTGGTGCATCGAGCATCACGTGACTCCAGCGGTTTGTAAAAAAGAAGAATCGGACCCACCGCGGTAGCCTGTCTTTTTCGTTAGTCTCAGAGTTGGATCATCTTTACACGATGATTAGTACAAAGCTGCGAGCCGATTTTTTTGTGTCCATTGCCGTGTACAGATAATCAACTCCATGTGACGTTATGAACTGGCCTTATATGTTGTTGGCCACAGTTTAGGAACAGCTACAAATGACTTCATCTATATCTACTCCGAGGCAAACGAAAACGACAGGCTACCGCGGTGCTACAGCGCCTAGAATATATAGTGTGGAAATCAGCTATCCCAGTAATACTTTAAAAAGTGCTAATATATTGGATCTCTTAAATTTCAAATGATGCTGAAATCCAATGAGTCGATCACAGCGATATCTGCAGGATATTTCCTAAAACTTCATGACGATTTGGTAACAGCGTCTAGAATACCTAGTGTGGAAATATTTTATTAAACAACGCTAAAAATTTGTATCCCGTAAATGATCGACGATACTGCTAAAATTCCAAGTGTCGATCGCAGCGAAATCTGCGGGATTTTCGTATTACATTGTATAGACTAGCAATATCTTTAAGTTATAGAAAATATCCTGCAGATGTCGCTGCGATTTGTATATTTCAGCAGCATCGTTGCACATTTAAGGATACAATATTTTACCACTTTTTTAAGTATTACAGGGATAGCCAATTTCCACACTATATATTCTAGGCGCTATAATTTGGTCTAGACGCTGTAGCGTTTTTTTTTTTTTTTTTTTACATTTTATTAACATACATCTGACCTATGTGCTTGGCGTCAAGCCCGCTGTAATAATACGATGTTTACTTTGAAAGTTTATCACAGATGTCGCTGCGATCAGCTCCCTGGATTTCAGCGTCAGTGCACATTTAAGGGATACAACTTTTAAGCGCTGCTTGGATAGCAAAATTCCACAGTATGTATTCTAGACGCTATAGCGGTGCATTACACGTGTCTCTTTCTTCTTTAAATAATATCCTGCAGATGTCGCTGTAAATGACTGTTTGGAATTCAACATCGTTGTACATTTAAGAGATTCACTATTCCCGCGCTTTTTTAAGTATTGCTGGGATAGTCGATTTCTACAACATATAATCTAGGCCTATAACGGAGCTATAGTACAGCGCCTAGAAGATACAGTGTGGAAAACGGCTATTCCTATAATGCTTTAAAAAGTGCTAAAAACTTGTATCCCATAAATCTCCAACAATGCTCAGCGGCAATAAGCTGATACGAGCGCCATCTCGTAACTCTTTTCAATATAAACACTGAGTTTTCAAAAATTATAGAATGTTAAATATCGGAAACTATAAATATAAGATATTTTGGTCTGTTATAAGCTAATTTAGTTAAGGAATGACGTGAAATAGGTTAAAGAGTCTCTTTTAGAATCACTATCGTTTTTAAATCACTACGATGGCGCTACTATCGACATCTTGTTATTCAGCATCGTTGTACATTTATGGGATTCAATTTTTTAGCACTATTTTATAGCCGTTTTCCACACTGTATCTTCTAGGCGCTGTATATATAGTGTGGAAATTGGCTATCCCTGTAATACTTTAAAAAGTGCTAAAATATTGTATCCCTTAACTGTGCAATGATGCTGCTGAAATATACAGATCACAGCGACATCTGCAGGATATTTTCTCAAACTGCAAGATATTGCTAGTCTATACAATGTAATACTAAATCCCGCAGATGTCGCTGTGATCGATACTTGGGATTTTAGCAGTATCGTCGCACATTTAAGGGATACAAATTTTTAGCGTTGTTTGGATAGCATATTTCCACACAAGGTATTCTAGACGCTGTAGCCATACTTTCGGCAAAAACTTGAAATGAGCATGCTTCCTGTGCATATATCACCACTCTTATGTAAAAAGGCTCTCTGTTATGGTGTTGATTCTGAGCGCTCTTTGTTAAATTTCTATATTTGTGTTTTAGAGAAAGCAATACAGAAAAGTACTGTTACTATGGAAACAACAACTTCTTTAATACTGAAAGGTATAGCAAAGGAGTTCAGAATCAGTGCCTTAAATAGTTTCGAATATGTATTGTTGTTATGACAATTAATACCCTACCTGGATGTGGAAATGCAAAATTGTGTTCAACATAATGGAGGATATTCCATCTACATTTTGATCACGTGGTCAAAGTAAAAACTTCTATCGTAAAGAAGGGAAGGCTCCGTAGACGTGTAATGTAAATCCCCGCTAGCCAATGAAACGGTTCATGAGGCAAAGTAGTAGTATCTTCCCTTCTTATCAGATAGAAGTTCCTTGGATAAATTACCGGTATCACGTGACTTTTGCAGCCTCGAACCCATATTTGGAATATTCTCCATTGTGCGCAATCTAGATAGATTTTTGGCTGTCAGAGAAACGAGATTCATCAATCAGAAGCCTGCATTTTTGTGAACTTTTCGCTGTTTGCAGAAATGCAGGCTATTGATTGGCGATTCTCGTTTCGCTAACAGCGAAAAATCTATCTGGATCCTAACCTACATTTCTACAAACATTGCACTTCATCCACGGCACTAAAAAAATGACTCAAAACTTTCATGACATAGGCCGGGATCCACAAACAGCAAATATTCTCAAACATGCAGGCTTCTGATTGGTCAAACTCATTTCGCTAACAGCGAAAAATCTATCTGAATCTCAGCCATAGTTATCTTCGATGAAATCAATGCAAAAGGATAATATAAAAGAAAAGTATAAGATTTCTAAAATATTTTGGCGGGTTTATCGCTATTTGGCATAATTTGTAAACTTTAGAACTAATTAACAGTTTTTCGCTAATTATGAATAGAAAATTAATGTTTTTAAAGCTGAATTTTATAAAAGCACGTAGATTGAGTAAATATCTGTCCAAAAATGCAATCCTTACTTTTTTATGTCCAATAATTAAGTCTCTACCTCGATTTAAACATAAGTTGTGACGAAGAAAATAAAATAATCATTTTCAGTATCTCGACGTTATTTTAAAAAATCTATATCTCTGTTTATAATTAATTTATGAGGATGCATTTGATCTCAAATTGAAGATCTTCTTTATTAGGTCCTTCTAGTGTTGGTTTTATTTTTCTGCGATGATTGCTTCTTTTGCTATGGGAAATTTTACGCTGACATATTTCGTTCATTTAACATGGAGAAGTTGTCATCAGTATAATAAGCAGTAACGGTGTCTTGCCTTATTCTTGGCGTTTGTTTGTTTGGCGAGGTTAGCATTTTTTTTTCAGCTTGGCTTGGCAGAACGATCGTCCTGCTTGATTGTCCAATTTATCCGAAATAAAGCACATAAAGATTTAAGATGAAGTTGAAAGATTTTTCGATAATAATGAATACCAGGGAAAGCGGGAGGGATTGTGACTGGAACGAGAATAAGAGATTGTTATCAAAATTTGTAGAATTGTATTTATACTCAAGGTATGACAAAATATGATAAAAGGCGTAGTTTTCTGATTGGTGGGAGAAGACAAAAAGTTATAGACAGTTTAGTGCATTAGACAGATTTCTAGAATAATAATAATAAGGTGCTAAATTCTGACATCTACAGAAGAGATTTGTGATGAGTTTTGTGGATACAAATTCCAAAACAGTAAAATATACTATGTAAGATATATGAATATACATATTTCGAATTATTTAAAATAAAATAGTCAAGAATTTCAATTTCAGTACAAATAGATTCTCTATGGATTGCGGTTCTACGATAAAGTTTTGGGGATCAATAGAAGACTGGTTTGGGAGTAATATGTATATATATACATATATATATAAAGGCAGGTCGCGTGTAGGGGGTAGCAGGCACAGAAGGCTGCTTCCGGCAGAGTGGTCGGCAGTTGGACGGTGGGCGCGAAATGTCTTGCAAAATGACTAGCACGATGCAAGAAGGTTCTGCACGCATGCATTAGCCGGTTGCATGCGTAGATGTGATTATATATATATGTATATATATATTATTAAATTATACTGTACGCGTGAAAACATAGAAGATTGATTCGGTCATAACAATATGCTTTAAAAAAATATGTTGAGTTGTCTATAAATCTATTTCAGATGTAAAGGTAACAAAAATATAAAAAGCGATGCATGCATAATTTTACATTTCTATGTCATATTTTAAATCACTGTAAAAATACGAAAAGGTAAATAGCGATAAACAGTTATTTAATCGTCGATGTTAGCCAGCGTGTAATAGATATAGAGGGAAGTAGCAAAATAGAGTGTATTTTTATACTGCATAGAGTGGTAGAAACTAAGGCAAATTATCGAAAACCTGGAAATGTAATATTAAATTGGCCAATTTATCCGAAATAAAGCACATAAAGACTTAAGTTGAAAGATTTTTCGATAATAATGAATGCCAGGGAAAGCGGGAGGGATTGTGGCTGGAAAAAGAGAATAAAAGATTGTTATAAAAATTTGTAGAATTGTATTTATACTCAAGGTATCACAAAATATGATAGAAGGCGTATTTTTTTAATTGATGGGAGAAGACAAAAAGTTATGGACAGTTTACTGCATTAGACAGATTTCTAGAAGTATAATAATAAGGTGCTAAATTCTGACATCTACAGAAATGATTTGTGATGACGTTTCTAGATACAAATTCCAAGACAGTAAAATATACTATGCAAGATATATTTCCAAGACAGTAAAATATACTATGCAAAATATATTTCCAAGACAGTAAAATATACTATGCAAGATATATTTCCAAGACAGTAAAATATACTATGCAAGATATATGAATATACATATTTCGAATTATCTATTTCTATATTATAAAGGACAAACATATCTGTGCGTAACGCATACGTCATTCTCCGAATGGGAACACTTTGAAATTTGAAATGAAATTTCGGTTTTGCAATTTTCTTTACAGCAAATTTTTAAACTTCTAAACATCGCACATTTTAAATTTTTACACCGTTGTATAAGGAAAAAAATGCTCTTTTAAATGCAATTTGTTTGAAAGCTTTATCTCAATTTAATTTTGAGATATTAATTTTTTTGTAGTTTTTAATACATTTTTTGTAATTGTGGCAACGGAAGTCCGCCATTTCTGTTGAAAGTCATGGAGAGTTTAGAGGGAAAATAATCCCCGAGTAAAGAAAATAATATATTACTGTAGCTTTTGTTGCCGTTTTCTCATAAAAACTGGAAAAAAAAATTGAAATTACAATGCGTGCTATGTCAGCGATTTTTTAAGTTTCCAATTCAAAGCCATTTTCAATTTTTACACCGTCAAATAGAGAAAAAAAATCTACTTTCAAATGCAATGTGTTTGAAAATTGTATCTTAATTGACTGAGTTATTACGGTTTTTAAAATAATTAGTTGACCGTGGCGACCAGTTTGGTCTCCCTTAAATGGAATGCTATCGTGTTACTTTTATTCATAATTTAATTTACTTGCTCAATCCTTCGCCAAATCGGAAGATTCTGATAGAGAAATCAAGAACTCGGTATTTTTATGTTAGTCGGGCACAGGTGATAAATCGCCAAACATAGTACCCGTCGTATTTTTTCATATTTCTAAAGAAATATGAAATATTAAGTTAAAATATAACCCTTTCACTCATTTTAAAATGGATAACTTTAATTTAAAACTGAAACATTTCAAATTCACGAATTTCACTTAAAAAAAATCTTTAAAAAAGGAAAAAGAAAAGAAAAGAATAAATACCATAAACCATTTAATTTCAACATCAAAGCATTGTTTTAATTTACACCTCGAAAAATAAAAAATGCTGCTGGCGAGTTAAAAAATGCTATTGGCGATAATTGCGCCCAGCTAATATGAAAGTACGAACTTTTTGCGATCATAGCAACTTTTATGTAGTATTATTCGAAAAAAAATATTTTTATGAAATAGGTTGCCAGAAAATACGTTGCCAAATTTCTTTTCTCGCCATGGACCTTTTCTCTATTTCTCCAAGTACCTATACTGGAAAAGTACCTTCATTTATTTATTTATTTGTTGTATTTTAAATTAGATGAATAAAAGACGGCACAGGTGTCATATACGCACTACGTTGGCGCGACTTTTTTCTGACGCCAATGTCATATACGCACAGGGGTACTTAACTGGCGCCAAAGTGTCGTTATTTTGCTTGATATGGTAGCCCGGATGTTGTTGTTTATTTATTAATAAATTGTTTATTTACTTTTATTTTTTTTTTTTTAAATTATATAAATTGTTTTGTTCTATAGTTATTAATTAAACTTTTTTTTAATTTATTGTTATTCCCTTTTTAAAAATATTACACAATAACCAATGAGATGCGTTACATTCAGGTGTTGCCATTAAACAATTAACAAATAAGCGCGATTTCTGTGCCACCTACGATAGCATAAAATATATAGATTTTCAAGCATGAATTATTTTTAAATTTATCTATCCCGTGTAGCTCGATTACGAAAGATTAATCTCCCTTAAAAAAATGTAAAAAGTTCAGCATTTGTTTCCGTCTAATGTTGCATAACAAAATTAAAACTTCCTCTATAGAAAAATTAATAAAATAATGTAAATAAGAAAACAATTTAACAGACATGTGATTGAACCACGTGCTTAAAGTACTGAAATGATCGGAAAAACTGCCGTAAGTCGTAAAATCTTGGGCTAATAACTCCTGGCATGCGCTGACATGTGAAAGTATCGCTTTTAATAAAATTTAAAACTTTATTTGATTGCATAATTGATATTTTTCAGATAAAAATTCTTTTTGATGTTAGTGGGCAATCTAAAATATATATTACATGTAAAAAAAAAAAAAAAAAAAGAATGGTTTTCACCTATACTCTGTAACCCGAGGAGCTCGGGTTCGATCCCCTAGTCTATATTATAAAGGACAAACATATCTGTGCGTAACGCATACGTCATTTTGCGAATGGCAACACTTTGAAATTTGAATTAAAATTTTGGATTTGCAATTATATCTACGGCAAATTTTTAAACTTCTAAACATAGCACATTTTAAATTTTAACACCATCGTATAAAGAAAAAAATGCTCTTTTAAATGCAATTTGTTTGAAAGCTGTATCTCAATTTATTTTTGAGATATTAATTTTTTGTAGTTTTTAATACAAATTTTGTAATTGTGGCAACTGAAGTACTCCATTTATATTGAAAGTAAAGGGAAAATAGTCATGATTTATTATTTTTATTGATTATATCCTTATTGATGCCAATTTCACAATACAAATAAAAGTAACTTTTTTATAATTTTTGAACAGAAAATGATGTCACACATAAAAAAAAAAACACTCATTCTTCTTCATAAATCAGTTACATTTCAATAGTTTTACATTACGCTGATACTGAGTTTGAGACGCTAGGCAAAATGGTTCAGTGAGTAAAAATGATGTCATATTTAAAATAAAACGATCATTTATTTTGATAAAACTAAATATTTGACCAATACTAAATGCTCAATACTATGACAACTAAAGGCAAATTTCTGAATTTTTTTTTTTCGCAGGTATTGAGATTAGAACTTAAAGTTTGTGCGAATGTTCACATGAAAAGTTGTATCAGACAAACGTGACTTTAAGTTTAGAAATACTTTCATTAATAATCTATTGCGCGTTAAAATACTTTCAAATTGTGAATTTGAATGGTGCGTATGTAAATTATGGGAATTGAAAATAACGTACAATTTAGATTTCATGGGGGAACATTTTATGATGTGACAAAACGAAATCCTTTTTACTGATTTTTCATCCCATAAAAACAAACATAAAAGTCTCAATCGATAAATTCATCATAATTACTCATCTTCATTACGTATTCTAATAGAGTTTAATTTTTCAATAATTTAAGCAGTTGAAGTTTGTGGAAATAATATTTTAGTAATTTTAGGTTAAAAATGTTATTTGTTTTAAGAATGAGACAACCAATGGTAGATGAATTTTTTATTGTAATTATTTTTGTAGGTTTATTATAAATTCGATTTGACAGTTCCTTTCTAACGTTTTAGTTCGTCGAATTTCGACGGGTTCCAACTCGTATATATAAAATCCAAACGGAAATTTCGTTCCGAACGCCTAGATTTCGAGTTCTACTGCATGGATTTTTACGGAACTTATACCGTTAGATAGGTATCGTTTCAGGGAAGGTTTTAAGCTATAACACTTTATTCTACCTAGATTAGTTGTAGAATTATGACGGAAAGTTCTGTTATTTTGGACGATAAGGTTTACTATTTTATTTCTTGGCGAAATTTATCATTGATAAAAAAAATTGAAACAGCTATTACACCTCGAAACATAAAAGAAAAAACTGTTACTAATTTTAATTTTTAAAAAAAGAAGGAAGAAAAAAAGAAGAAAAAATTCCGTTTTAATGAGTGATAATATTAAAAAACGAAAATATTTAATTTAAACATGAAAGGGAATGTTTGTAATGTTACTCAGTTAAAATATTGCAATTGAAATAAGATTTTGGCTCTTTATCTTTTGCGTCAGGTTCTGAAAAATTGATAGGATGATATCAAGGAAGTTTCGATAAGTGCACGCTCAGAAATATTTGAAAAAATATCTTTTCATGAGGAATATATAGAAGATTCTTCTCGTGACATATAATATGGCTTCACCGGCTGGAAATGCTTTAAGGGTACTATTTGATTATTCATTCAACAAATTTCTGCCAAATTATATAAATTGCCATTGCCAAACTACTCGCCAAATTATACAAATTAACAAAATTTTTATTTTAAACAACGAAAGAATAAATAAATTTTAAACATTAATAAATACAAATAGAAGTGAAATTAAAAATCACTTGATGACGCAACAAACACATGTACCGTGTTTAATGTCAAGTGAATGTAAAATTCACGATCAAATTGGCATTTAATCTTATTGTTTTGGTCGAAGAATGAGGTTATTTTGTCGGACTGGATAATCAAGTAGTGCCGTTTTAAGTTTGTTTTAAAAGTAGCTTTCTAATTAAAAATGCTTCAACAAGAAATGAAGGTTATTGTTGCCATGGAAACAATTATCTAATATAAAATGTGTAATGGAAGCATTTTTAATTAGAAAGCTACTTTTAAAACAAACTTAAAACGGCACTACTTGATTATCCCGTCGACAAAATAACTATCGCCAAACAATAAGATTAAATGCCAATAATAGCTGATCGTAAATTTTACATTCACTTGACATTAAACACGGTACATGTGTTTGTTGCGTCATCAAGTGATTTTTAATTTCACTTCTATTTGTAATTTTATTAATGTTTAAAAATTTATTTATTCTTTCGTTGTTTAAAATAAAAATTTTGTTAATTTGTATAATTTGGCGAGTAGTTTGGCAATTTATATAATTTGGCGAAATTTGTTGAATGAATAATCAAATAGTACCCTTAAAGCATTTCCAGCCGGTGAAGCCATGTAAAATTAAATAACTACTGCAACACGCTATTTTTTATATTATATACGCTTAAAGATAGAAAATAATACGCTAATCCTTCGTTTAAGATTAAATTCATTGAGTTTTAGGCATTTAAACACTTATTTAACAAGCAATTTTCAAATGCATTTAAATATCTTGCATTTAGGATGGAAATGTGTTGGCTAGCCAAATAACGTGGAACGTTCGTCTTTTTTGCGCCAAATACTCGAATATATACAGTTTTTTTTTTCAGATTTTTACTGAGATTCCGCCGCCGAATTTGACTGATGTTTTACTACATACATGAGTAGTTTTAAAAGCATTTTTCTTTTCAAAATAATTTGACTATGCTCTTTAAGGAGCCTTCCTTGTGGTAACAATTTTGTTTTTGATTTGTTCTTTTTTATTTCTAACTCTTCCATCATGTTACTCACAGACGAAACTAGCAGATGTAATTGTAAAAATGATGGTACTTATGATTTACATGTTATATGTTTATTTGTGATTTTTGAGTTCACTTTTGTCGCCAAACAATTTGATTTTAAGCCAAAAAGACGTAAGCGTGAATTGGGTTCAAGCGATGTTTACAATAAAGGTGATTTTGCAAGTGTACGAAAGCATTTTTTGAATATTTTTTAAAATTCAAATGTACAATATATAAATAGCAATTAATATTTTAAAAATAGAGTCAAATATTTTAATTTTAGTATAAATGTCTCCCACACACGTACATATATACTGTAAAATAATTTAATTTTAGACATTTAAAAAATTTCTCCTCATACTTTACTGCGAAAGCATGTCGTTTTGTTTTCCACAAATTTGTGACTTTTATAACTCGAAGCCAGATTAGCTAATATTGTCCATTCTTTTTTTTAATAAAAACATATCGCCAATTTCCCTTATACAAACGTTCAATGTTTGTAATGTTAGGTAGTAAAGAAAATATAAGCAATTATGCGTTATTTCTATCACGAAAAAAAAAAAAAAAAAACATTTTGCAATAAAAATTGCTTTCTGAAATCCCTTTTCGATATTCCATTCCAATCGTCATTTCTTTTTTTTTTTTTTTTTTTTTTTTTTCATATCTTCCCTTCTTTTAGAAATGTTATAAAAAGATATTGGATGAATCTTCCATAATCAGCTACCTTACAATTGTCGAATTTACTATATAGTGTTGGAAGATTCGTTTATATTTGAAAGGAACCGTGGACGGTAAATCCGATTTCAGAAGATTACGCGAAATTTGTACTTTTAGTAATTAGCGATTGGTAAATTTATGTTTTTTTTTATTATGGAGCAAACGGACAAAAGAAGATTTACTAATAGATATTTTTCATGTGCAGTTATTTTACTATCACTAAAAAAGCATTAATTTGAATGTACAATTTTTTTTTTTCAAATGCCAAAGGTAGCCAATGGAACAATATTTGTTCATTTAGCCTAGGTTTTTTTAAAAAAGTATCTCAAATTCAATTAAAATTTCAATCATTATAAAATTTTGGCTGATGCACAGCCCGAGCAGATGATCGTAGTGACAAATTTTAGGTTTATCTTACTATCACTAAAAAAGCATTACTTTGAATGTATATATAAAAAAACTTTCAAATGCCAAAGGTGGCCAGTGGAACAATATTTGTTCATTTAACCTCGGTTTTTTAAAAAAGTACTTCAGATTCAAATAAAATGTCAATCATTATAAAGAAATTTTGGCTGATGCACAGCCCGAGCAGCTGATCATAGTCATAAATTAACGTTTTTAGTTTTGTTTAGGCAACAAACTGATGAATAATGACGTCTTGAAAATAAAAGCATGTTTATTTCTGCGTCTTATTACACTCATTAGAGAAATGAGAAAAAAATCTTCGGTTTGCCAAAAAAGATCACAACTAAAAATTTTGCATAACTAACTCTATTTATCATTTGCAAAGAGTTTTGATAGTGAAAAATCTAAAACTCAATCAACAGCAATTTGACATTATTTAATGGAGTGTAGTTTGGAATGTAATTAACTCTGTTTCGTAGCTAACTCTGGTACATTTTTAGCCATACCGTTACGAACATTTCTAACGTTGCACATCAAACTTGGTTGTGGATCCGATTACGGATGATTGGGAAGATTTTATTGAATGAAAACTAGAGGTTTAGTTTTCTATTTGAATTAGTTATCGAGGCTATTTTCTAGGTTAATACTTACATGATTAAAACCACACATGATAAGAAACTGTAGAGAAAACCTGGCAAAAGAAGACATATATTACCATATATAATGTACCGTATAGTTACATGATTAAAACTGGTATGTAAAAAGAAACGGCAGTTAAAATGATATTATTTTAATTTTATTCACACAATTCCGCTTTAAATATCCACTTTTACATGATTCACATAATTTAAAATATAAAAGTTAAATACTGTTTTGATTGTATTTACTCTACTGGAAATCGAAGATAAGAAACTGTAGAGAAAACCTGGCAAAAGAAGACATATATTACCATATATAATGTACCGTAGAGAGAGATTGTATTTATGTTATCAGATCTGCACAAAGTCCCAAGCTGGGAAGCCCGGAGTAAAAGGACTAACAAACGAAAGTGAATAACCCGAACATCTTTAAGTTAAATGGTCAATCTCTGAAGTCATTTTAATTCTCTCTTTTTTAGTTGTGTGGTGATATGATCGTAATGTCCGAATTTAACCAAACTCTACATGTGTACTAAAGGGTTGCTTCTGAATTGCCCGTATTTCGTCTAACGCATCAGATAATATAATAGCGCAATTGCGTCCGATGCGTATTCAGAAAATGCGGAAGGACATTTCAGGTGAAGATCCATATTAATTTAAAATACAGGGTCGGATTTTCCATTTCGTTTGATTGAAGGTTTATTTGAAAAATGGTCCAGCGCAGCGGGCTCAGCCTGCTAGTTTAAAATAAAATAGTCAAGAATTTCAATTTCAGTACAAGTAGATTCTCTATGGAATGTGGTTCTACGATAAACTTTTGGGGATAAATGGAATATTCGTTTAGGAATAATATGTGTATATATATATATAAATAAAGGCAGGCCGCTTGTAGGCGGTAGCGGGCACAAAAGGCTGCTTGCGGCAGAGTGGTCGGCTGTTGGACGGTGGGCGCGAAAACTCTTGCAAAATGACTAGCGCGATGCAAGAGGGTTCTGCACGCATGCATTAGCCGGGTGCATGCGTAGATATGATTATATATATGTATATATATATTATTAAATTATACTGTTCGCGTGAAAAACATAGAAGATTGATTCGGTAATAACAACACTTAAAAAAAATATGTTGAGTTTTCTATATATCTATTTCAGATGTAAATGTAATAAAAATATAAAAAACGATGCATGCATAATTTTACCTTTCTATGTCCTATTTTAAATCACTGTAAAAATACGAAAAGGTAAATAGCGATAATCAGTTAATTAATCGTCGATGTCAGGCAGCGTGTAACAGATATAGAGGGAAGTAGCAAAATAGAGTGTATTTTTATATTGCATAGAGTGGAAGAAACTAAGGCAAATTATCGAAAACCTGGAAATGTATTATTAAATTGGTCAATTTATCCGAAATAAAGCACATAAAGACTTAACATGAATTTGAAAGATTTTTCGATAATAAAGAATGCCAGGGGGAGCGGGAGAGATTGTGACTGGAACGAGAATATGAGAGTGTTATTAAAATCTGAAGAATTGAATTTATACTCAATGTATGACAAAATATGATAAAAGCCGTATTGTTCTAATTGATGGGAGAAGACAAAAAAGTTATGGACAGTTTGATGTATTAGATAGATTTCTAGAAGAATTCTAGTAAGGTGCTAAATTCTGACATCTGCAGAAGAGATTTGTGATGAGTTTTCTAGATACAAATTCCAAGACAGTAAAATATACTATGTAAGATATATGAATATACATATTTCGAATTATTTAAAATAAAATTGTCAATAATTTCAATTTCAGTACAAATAGTTTCACTATTGATTGCGGTTCTACGATAAAGTTTTGGGGATCAATGGAAGACCGGTTTGGGAGTAATATGTATATATATATATATATATATGTATATATATTTATATATATATATATATATATATATATATATATATATATATATATATAAAGGCAATCCTGCCTGTAGGCGGTAGCGGGCACAGAAGGCTGCTTCCAGCAGAGTGGTCGGCTGTTGGACGGTGGGCGCGAAAAGTCTTACAAAATGACTAGCACGATGCAAGAGGGTTCTGCTAGCATGCACTAGCCGGGTGCGTGCGTAGATGTGATAATATATATGTATATATATATTATTAAATTATACTGTACGCGTGAAAAACATAGAAGATTGATTCGGTAATAACAACGCTTAAAAAAAAAAAAAATGTTAAGTTGTCTATAAATCTGTTTCTTCTGTATCTATTCATGTATTTCATGTATCATCATCTGTATCTATTCATTTGTATCTATTTCATCAGAGTGTTATTAAAATTTGTAGAATTGTATTTATACTCAAAGTATGACAAAATATGATAAAAGGCGTATTATTCTAATTGATGGGAGAAGACAAAAAAGTTATGGTCTGTTTACCGTATTATATAGATTTCTAGAAGAATTATAGTGAGGTGCTAAATTCTGACATCTACAGAAGAGATTTGTGATGAGTTTTCTGTATACAAATTCCAAAACAGTAAAATATACTATGTAAGATATATGAATATACATATTCCGTATTATTTAAAATAAAATAGTCAAGAATTTCAATTTCATTACAAATAGTTTCTCTATGGAATGCGGTTCTACGATAAACTTTTGGGGATAAATGGAATATTGGTTTAGGAATAATTTGTGTATATATATATATATAAATAAAGTCAGGCCGCTTGTAGGCGGTAGCGGGCACAGAAGGCTGCTTGCGGCAGAGTGGTCGGCTGTTGGACGGTGGGCGCGAAAAGTCTTGCAAAATGACTAGCTCGATGCAAGATGTGTAGATGTGATTATGTATATGTATATATATATTATTAAATTATACTGTACTCGTGAAAAACATAGAAGATTGATTCGGTAATAACAACGCTTAAAAAAAAATATGTTGAATTTTCTATAAATCTGTTTCAGATGTAAATGTAATAAAAATATAAAAAACGATGCATGCATAATTTTACATTTCTATGTCATATTTTTAATCACTGTAAAAATACGAAAAGGTAAATAGCGATAAACAGTTATTTAATCGTCGATGTCAAGCAGCGTGTAACAGATATAGAGGGAAGTGGCAGAATACAATGTATTTTTATATTGCATAGAGTGGTAGAAACTAAGGCAAATTATCGAAAACCTGGAAATGTAAAATTAAATTGGCCAATTTATCCGAAATAAAGCACATAAAGACTTAACATGAAGTTGAAAGATTTTTCAATAATAAAGAATGCCAGGGAAAGCGGTAGGGATTGTGACTGGAACGAGAATATGAGAGTGTTATTAAAATTTGTAGAATTGTATTTATACTCAAGGTATGACTAAACATGATAAAATTCGTATTGTTCTAATTGATGGGAGAAGACAAAAAAGCTTCGGACAGTTTACCGTATTAGATAGATTTCTAGAAGAATTCTAGTAAGGTGCTAAATTCTGACATCTACAGAAGAGATTTGTGATGAGTTTTCTAGATACAAATTCCAAGAGAGTAAAATATACTATGTAAGATATATGAATATACATATTTCGAATTATTTAAAATAAAATAGTCAAGAATTTCAATTTCAGTACAAATAGATTCTCTGTGGGTTGTGGTTCTACGATAAAGTTTTGGGAATCCATGGACGGCTGGTTTAGGAGTAATATGTATATATATATACTAGGGGGCTCTGCCCCCTGCAAGCTACGCTCACCAACCCCCGTTCAGACACTGTAGAATCTAAAAGCACGCTAATCTGATCGGTTTTAAAAAGATTAGAGAAGATTGATTTATACTGAAAAAACCTGTAGTGATCTCCCTGTAAACGGGTTTCCATTCAATTCCCTTTGATTGCAAAAATTTAAGGTAGAATCAGTTGCTTTTAAGAACATTTGAAAAGAAGCTAAAATAAAATGAATTAAGTAAACAGAGTCTTTGTCTCTCGGTAATTTTTAACAGCGTTATAAAACGATTGACATAATACAATTACTAAAATTTGCTGCTTTAACCCCTTCAAGGGCGGTGGTTCATTTTTGGACTACTTAATTTTAATTCTTAAATGCCACATTAGTATCAGAATATTGGGATGAAAATTTCCCTTTTATTAAGTAAGTGAACAAAAGCATTTTTGTAT
The DNA here is from genome assembly GCA_963932465.1 of Maratus speciosus. Classification (NCBI taxonomy): domain Eukaryota; kingdom Metazoa; phylum Arthropoda; class Arachnida; order Araneae; family Salticidae; genus Maratus; species Maratus speciosus. The sequence continues at coordinate 86,023,498 of OZ010786.1, read as the reverse complement.
TTCGAAATTTGTTTGTAAATTCTGGTGCCATTCACTGATTTCAAGATTTTACGAATAGAAGTGCCTTGTTTGTGAAAGGGTTAAACGCATAGTAATGTATTTATTATTTTAAAGTTCCCTTTCTCTTTTGATATTCACGTGTAAATACAATTATCAGGACACAATTTTCAATATTTTCCTGCCTTTAACACGTACTCATTTAATAGTAATTTTAAAGTTTTTTTTCTGTTTTTAATAGCCAAGTGCAAATAATTTTTTAATCGTTAGGAAATATTATTCTTTGCGCTGTTTTTAAAATGGAAAACAATCTCTATAATAATAGCCTAAGTCATGTGACTATCATCAACAGCTCCAGGCGGATCCCTTCGCTTTTTATAATCCAGGCGGCCATTCTGGTACTTTAATGTTTGCCAGCCACAGTTGTGATAAGTCGCCGAATATTATTCTATCCCCATTATTTCGTTTATATTATAATAGTCCAAGTCATGTAACTGCAATAAACAACGGGCTGATTTCTTCGCTTTTCATAAGAAAGGTTTCCATTTTGATTAAAGAATCAAAATTATTTTTTCGAATAAAACTACATAAAAGTTGCCATGATCACAAAGAATTCCTGGTACTTTTATGTTAGCCCGGTGAAAATCTCGCCAATAGCTTTTTTTTAACTCGCCAGTTAGCATTTTTTTATTTTTCGATTGGTAAATTAAAACGGTGCTACGTGGTTATCCCATCGACCAAAAATCTGTCGCCAAACTATAAGATTAAATGCCAATAATGGTTGATCCTAAATGTCACATTCACTTGACTTTAAGGAAGTTACACATGTTCACGCCATCAAGTGATTTTTATTTCGACGTTTTATTTGTATTTCTATTAATGTTATACTAATTTATTTGTTAAATATTGTTATAATTTAAAATAAAAAAATATGTCAATTTGTATAATTTGGCTATATATATAATTTGGCGAAATTGGTCGACGGGAGAAGTAATAACATTAAAACATTGCTATGAAGTGGAAATTAAATCTCATGATTTTTTGCATTGTCACATACGCACCGGGTTTGGCGTGATTTTTTTTTACGACAATTTGGAGAAAACTCGTTTTCAACCTGTTACATATGTATTTTTAAATTATTTTCTGTTATTTTTCAAATGAAATAACAATAAATAAAAAAAGTAATTAATAACTATAGAACAAAACAATTTATAACATTTTTTGTAAATAAAAAGAAAATAAATTCAAATAAACATTTATTAATAAATAAGCAACAATAGCCGGGTTACCATGTCAGGCAAAATAACGCCATTTTGGTGCCAATTAGGTACCCCGTTGCGTATATGACATCTGTGTCTAATATTTTTCTTTTCGTTTCGTTTAAAAAAAGAATGAAGTAAAAGCCATTTTTTTAAAGGTTTCAATTTTAAATGAAAGTTTTGTATTAAATAAAATGATAATGAAATACAAATTGAATTCTAAATAAAAGTAACATGATGCATTTCTTAGCATACATTTAAGGGAGGCCAAACTCGTCGCCAAATTAATTTAAAATAACCTTTTCTAAAATATGAAAAAAAATATCTGTTATGATTAAAATTTGAGTTGCCATTATTAGAAAAAAGTATTTAAAATTTAAAAAAAATTAATATTTCGAAAACTAAATCTAATTTTAAAATTCTAATACCAGTTTTGAGATCTGTGGATCAATACGGATTTTTGGTGTTAATTTCATCGCAAAGTGTTCCATATTTTAGGAGAAATCGCCGTGAAACGTAATCAGTTGTTTAATCAGTCGTTTCATAGAATCGTTACATAAATTCGTTTCAATTCGATTCATTAGGATTTTATATATATAGGGTAGATATAGAAGCAGAAGTAGATAGATAAGAACATAGATTCTTAAAATTTTTGAAACTGCAAGTTATTTCTCGTTGTCTCATCTGAATAATTTTAAAGACTTTTCAATCGGCGAGTATTGAGATTTACGATTATGTCTACAACAAATGTATTTCATTTTGTACCAAAACATTCTCGGTAAAATGAGCCAGTTTGCTGTGGATTCCGATGTACATATTTTTTCAAATTTGCCATTTAAACTACGTACATGAAATTTTAATTGTCTCTTAGCACTGCAGTAAACATTTCCATTGTTTAATCAGCGAAAATTGAAGTTATAAATTAATTTTACTTAATAATAAAAAATACTTTCAATTTCAAAAAATAGTAAATTAAAATATTTTGCAGTGTTACTATTACATAATAATTAAAGCCAAAAGAAATTCGCGCTCAATGAAATTAAATTTACTACTTTTCCACTATAGGCGCCTAGGCGCTTTTTTTTAAGCAGCCTGGCGCAATTCGGTAGAGGTCTGCACGGCACCCGAGGCCGGCCCTGCCCGTTTACATTTTTACCGTTCTCGGCCCAGCGCGGCCCCTACAAAAATCAGTGAAAACTGGCCCGGCCCGACTCAATTTCTACAAGAAATTCCGTTTTTTCTCGACATACAATTAAGATTCTTTTAATGAATACTACATGCATATTTATAGAAACATTTTACAGCATATTTTAAATTACTATGTGTTCACAAAATAGAAAACACACAATAGTAAACACTAACGATTACTTATACTGTTTTAGTCAACGTCTCTACAGACGTTTCAAAATTTAAATAAGGGTTCATTAAAAGATTAATGTAGTTTAGAATAAAGGGTTAAAAAACATGATAACTTTTGAGGCTGTATAATAAAAAGTAGATTTGTGAAAATATTTCTATCATTTTTAAGGCTTTTCTCAAATCCAAAGGAGCTACATTTTGACACATTTATGAATTCATTTCTTTTCGGAAACGCGTGAGATTGGCAGGTATTCTTATTCAGAAACCATGTAAATGCCGGTTTTTTTTCTTAGATAAAAGTGATATATCTTTCAGAAAATACTACCAAAGTTAGTGTTTTGAATCGAATTTCCGGAAGCGAAGAAAAGGAGGAAAGCGAAGGAAAGGAGAAAAACGTACAGTCACGTGACAAGAGTCTCTGTTATCTCTGTAAGTAATTTATCAAAAATGGAAATGCTATTCGATTCCAAATGCATTCAATACTCAGGCCTGTCAATTTTATGTCTTTATAGTTAAAAATGACTCAGAAAATGTGTCTGAAAGTTTTCCTTAATGAACCTTAAGGTACATTTCCAAAGATACTGTTAACAGAAGTTCATTATCGCTATTAATACTTTTACAAAACATAATGCCTGTCCTACACATCCTGAGAACGATTAAGACCAGTTCCGTCCCGGTACAAGTCTGCCGAAAAAATTGAACCCAGGATCAGGCATCATGTAACTGTACGATGCCGATTTCTACGATGGACATGTTACATTTCTGTATTGATGTTGTTAAACTCGCATCGGCTCGTAACGCACATTTATACTTCTCGAAAAAGTCATTTTCATTGAAAATGGCTCGTATTTTATCTGCTACTCTTAAATTCTTATATTGGGCCGATAGGCCCGATTAATACTTTTTATCGGCCCGGCCCTGCAGGCCCGTTAAATTTTTATGCCAGCCCGGCCCGTTGAAAAAATTATCCTAATTCTGCCGGCCCGGCCAGTTTGAAAATTCCCCTTCATTCCGCCGGGCCGGGTACGAGCCTCGGGTCCGTGCAGGCCTCTAATTCGGGCATCAGAAAGTGAGATTTGTTCCCAATTTATATAAACAGTTAAGAAATCAAACTTGATGAAATTTTTTGTTTCTTTATATATGTATGTTACATTATTAGATCTAATTCCGCGATTTCCTTATCTTATTCTAAATTACTACTTTATTTTCACTAAATCCTTATCCTTAAATAATCTCTATCGTTAACTCTGTTAAATTCCCTTTAATTTAATGTCTCACTTGTCTTAATCGCTTTAATATTACGCTTTTAGTATTCTTAAAGTAAATGTTCCATTCCCGCGCTTTTTTCTTTCGAGATTATTCTTTTAGCTTCCATTTTTACTTTCCCGCGCATTTCTGATATTATCCTTTTTTCCTTCAAATTCATCCGCTAGCTCTGTTCGCACTCTTTATATGACGTGACATTCTTAATTATTCATTGGTTGAGAGCGCGACCTACGTAATATTTGTATCCTTACACGTGAGGAACAAAAAGTTGATACTCGCTGTGTTTCAGCAGATTTGAGTCGTATTTCCAGTTTTCATCCATCCCCTGGTCACCGTCCTGTTATTCGATTATCTGGAACTTTGTTTAAACCTAATTACTACTACGGAGCGATGGCTAATTATCTTGGTGGAAACAGCACTTTTTGCAAGATCTTCTAATAAAGTGCTTAGCTGATATTATGAGTTGTTTCAATTTCTTCTGGGGAAACTTCACGGAACGATGCATTCCACTGTTTTCACTCGACAACTGCATTTCAATAATTTGTTCTACTAATATAACAGATTCGAATTATTAGTCCAGGCAATAGAGACCGTATAGGGACCTATGTTGGAGCAAAGGTTGTCACCGTCATTTTGACACCCTTATTTTGACACCATTATTTTTTAACTCGGTTTGGTATTTCCTGAGATTGTGTAGAAACTACCATTTAGAATGTTTTTTAGAACGCTTTTTGTGCATTTTCACCCCTTTTAAATTTCGAATTCTTTAAGAACTGTTCTTAGACATCATTTATATCTTATAAGTAACTAATATTCAAAATTTCATACTTCTAGGTCCTTCAGTAACGATAAAATCGCATTTTTAGAACGTTTTTTGCTCCTACACCCCCTTTCGGGTAGTGGCACCGACATAAGATATAGCCTATGTTCTAAGTTGGACTAACACCATCATTTTGATACCATTACTTTTGGAATCGGTTCGGTAGTTCCAGAGTTTACCTCCGACAAATAAACAATTTTTTCCTCTTTATAATATGACTAGCAAACCACGCGGCTTTGCTCGCGTAATATTTGAAATATGCCAAGTGATATTTATATGTCTAATTTTTATTAAAAGGTACTAACTACATTTTTATTTTATTAAAAGGTAATATTTTATTTTATTAAAAGGTACTTATTACTTTTAGGAATAATTTAAAAAATTACTATTTAAAACACAGTTTGATTAAACATCATTGTTACACTGCATAAGGCAGAAATGAGACTTAAATTAAAAAAAACTAAATAAAACTAAATAAATAATAATTTAGAAAATATTTTGAAACTTTTATGCTCAATTAATACGCTCATTTCAGTATTCATTTGAAGTTTTGAATTTTTTAGAAACCATCGTCTTACATCTTAAAATTCATGTGAAATTCATGTCAAATTCCAAGTCCTACGACCTCTCTCAACATAAAGGGCTATGTTGAAATAGGAACTGTCACCATTAATTTGCCAACATTAATTTTGAAATTGGTTTGTTATTTCCTAATATTCCACAGAAACGTAATTTAGAAAGCTTTTAAAGGCCTTTTTAGAGCGTTTGTTGTTCCTGTGAATCCCAGGTGGTAGAATCATCGGCATAAAATATAGCCTGTGTAGGATCAGAGACTGTTACTATTGATTCGCAACTATTACTTTTATATTTGGTATATATTTCCTGAAATAGCGTAGAAATCGTAATTTAGGACTTTTTTAGAATCACCTCCCCTTCACTTCACCCCTTTTTAATTCGAATTTATTTTCGACAGTCCTTCGAAGGCATTTATATTTTATATGTAGCTACCATGCCATATTTAAAGTTTCTAGCCTTTTCAGTGTCACAGATATCGCAATTTAGAAAGTTTTTAGCTACTGCAACCCTCTGGTGGCAGCGGCACAGACATAAAATATAGCTTATGTTTGAGCAGGTTCTATCACCAACAATTTGTTATCATTATTTTTTTAATCGGTTTGGTATTTAAAAAGATTACATAAAATTTGTAATTTATAACGCTTTTCGCTCACTTCATCTTTTTAAATTTGAAATTTTCTTTCGACAGTTCATAGAAAGCAGTTGCATCTTGTAAGTAAATAACATGCCATACTTCAAAGTGTTAGACCCTTCAGTTATGCAAAAAACGCAAATTAGAACACGTTTTGCTTTTGCAACCCTCAGATGGTAGTGACAGCAACATAAAATATAACCTATGTTATAGCAGGGACTGTCATCATCGATTTGCAACCATTACTTTTGAAATAACTTTGAAATTTCCTGAGATTGAGTAGAAATCGCAATTTAGAACGTTTTTAGAACGCTTTTCGCGTAGTTTCACACCTTTTTAAATTTCCAATTTTTTTCGAAACTGTTCTTAAAGATCATTTATATGTAACACATATGTACCTTGCCTAATTTTAAGTTGCTAGCCCCTACCGATCACAAAAATCGAAATTTGGAACGCTTTTTTGCTCCTGCAACGTCTAGGTGATAGTGATAACGACTTAAAATAGCGTCTATGTTAGATCAGAGGCTGTCAGCATCAATTTCTTAACATTACTTTTGAAATCAGTTTGATTCTTCTTGAGATATTGGTGACAAACCGGCATTTAGAACGTTTTTAGAACGCTTTTCGCTCATTTTTCTCCTGCATCTCCTCTGGGTTAGTGGAAACATATATAAAATATAGCCTATCTTGGAGCAAGATCTGTCACCATCATTTTAACATCATTATATTTGAAATCGATTCAGTATTTCCTGAGATTGCATGGAAATTGCAATTTAGAACGTTTTTTACTACGCTTTTTGCGCATTTTGACCCCCCTTTTAAATTTCGATTTTTTTAGAAAATGTCCTCAGAGATCATTGATATCTTATAACTAACTACCATTCTAAATTTCACGATTCAAGGCCCTTCCGTCACGTAAAAACCGCAATTTAGAACGTTTTTCTCCTGCACCCCCTTTGGGGTAGTGGCACCGACATAAAACATAGCCTATGTTGGAGCAAGGATTTTCACCATCATTTTGACGCCATTATTTTTTTAATCGATTTGGTATTTCCTGAGATTGTGTACAAACTACCATATAGAACGTTTTTTAGAACGCTTTTCGCGCATTTTCACCCCTTTTAAATTTCGAATTGTTTAAGAACTGTTCTTAGAAATCCTTTATATCTAATAAGTAGCTGATACTTCAAATTTCCTATTTCTAGGCCCTTCAGTAACACATAAATCGCATTTTTAGAACGTTTTTTGCTCCTACACCCCCTTTGGGGTAGTGGCATCGACATAAAACATAGCCTATCTTGGAGCAAACGTTGCCACTATCATTTTGACACCAATATTTTTTAAATCGGTTTGGTATTTCGTGAGATTATGTAAAAACTACCATTTAGAACGTTTTTTAGAACGCTTTTTGTGCATTCTCACCTTTTTTAAATTTCGAATTGTTTAAGAACTGTTCTTAGACACCATTTATATCTTATAAGTAACTAATATTCCAAATTTCATATTTCTAGGCTCTTCAGTAACGCAAAAATTGCATTTTTAGAACGTTTTTTGCTCCTGCACCCCCTTTGGTGTAGTGGCACTGACATAAAATATAGCCTATGTTCTATGTTGGACTAACACCATCATTTTGATGCCATTACTTTTGGAATCGGTTCGGTATTTCCTGAGATTATGTAGAAACTACCATTTAGAACGTTTTTTTGAACGCTTTTTGTGCATTCTCACCCCTTTTAAATTTCGAATTGTTTAAGAACTGTTCTTAGACCTCATTTATATCTTATAAGTAACTAATATTCCAAATTTCATATTTCTAGGCCCTTCAGTAACGCAAAAATCGCATTTTTAGAACGTTTTTTGCTCCTGCACCCCCTTTGGGGTAGTGGCACCGACATAAGATATAGCCTATGTTCTAAGTTGGGCGAACACCATCATTTTGATACCATTACTTTTGGAATCGGTTCGGTAGTTGCTGAGCTTATCTCCGACAAATAAACAATTTTTTCCTCTTTATAATATGAAGTATAGATGAGTATGAGTATGAGTATAGAAGAGTATAGATATAGATTGAAAGTTTTGTTGGCACAGATGTCATATACGCTCCATGGTACATAATGGCACCAAAATGGCGTTATTTTGCCTGACATGGTAACTCGGCTATTGGTGTTTATTTATTAATAAATTGTTTATTTACTTTTATTTTCTTTTTTACAGTTATATAAACTGTTTTGTTCTATAGATATTAATTAAACTTTTTATTATTTATTGCTATTTCCTTTTAAAATAATAGAAAATAATTTAAATATATATCTATAACTGGTATTCGAAAACGGTGTTTTCACCAAATGGGCCTGAAAAAAAATCGCGCCAATCCCGGTACGTATCTATGCCTAATAGTTATTTACATTATTGTGATTACTTAGTATCAGGCAACAAGATTGAAGAGTATTTGGTATATTTTTAATATATGGGCTTTGGTGAGTTAGAAAAAATGGCCTTGGCGAATGAAGTGAATTTTGAGTATATTTACTGGCAAACTATTTGCTTTTCATATTTCATATACGTATAAGCATTTTTTTTTTCAATATTTATTTTATTTATTTATATAAAGAAGAGCTATTTATCTACTTTTAAATACGAACAGAAATAATTTGTGGTTCTACCTGATTATCCCGTAGACCAAAAAAAAAAAAAAAATATCGCCAAACTATAAGATTAAATGCCAATAATGGGTGATCGTAAATGTCAAATTTACTTGACATTAAGCACTTTACACGTGTTTGTTACGTCATCAGGTGATTTTTAATTCGATATTTACGATCTTCGCGATCTGCTGCAATTTTTTGACATTCCATTTTTGACCTATATAATACTAAAATAATTTCTACCTTCATTTCAATAAAGTTTATTCGGATTTCGTGTAACAATTTTCGAATTTTTCGGGTATTTTGTATGTGATTTTTAGTGTAGTTTAGCGATTTTCTACGATTTTTCCACATTAGTGAAAGACGTTGATAGAAGTTGAATCAACTTTCAATCTTCGAACACAATATATAATTTTTTTTTTCTCTTTTCAAAATTTGTGCAGTGATTTAAAATTTTTTCGCGATATCTTATTGTGATTTTCTGAGGTTCGTGCTGTTTTTTTACGTACCCGGGCAAGTTAGCTACTATGAAATGAAACAGTGAATAGGTTGCCAGAAAATATGTTTCCAAAATTTCTTCTCCGCCAAGGCTATTTTCTCTATTTCGCCAAGATCCCTATACTGGAAAAGTATCAAAAAATCTTTGCACGTTTAGGATTAAAATAAATGGCGCAATAGCATAAATTTTGGTATGGTGTTGGTATATCGTAAAAGTAGCAAAAGGTGTCCAAAAAAATTTCTTTCAAATTACGCCAATTCTGTGTAAATTCGGTTATAGAATATGTCCGCTTTAAAACACAGAATCAATTTAAACTTTTTCCTAAGTTAATCATGCGCCAACCCATGCCCGGGAACATACGCCAATAGTCTGTAGACTCAATTATGTAACTTGTCCGTACCAAATATGCCAATTGTCTGTGGACTCGATTACGTAATTTATCTCCTTAATTAATGCATACTTTACAAACTACATCTACTTTCCAATTTTCCTGATTTTAAGATCAATGGGTACTGGCAGATGTTAAAAAGCGTGCCGCAATTCGGTCTTCAGAAAGTGAGATTTGTGGCAAAATGATATGAAGAACTATGAAAACAAATAAAATGAACTTTAAGCTTTTTAAGATATGTATTCCTAGATATAAACTTTTTATTCATGAATATTAATATTTTTGTTATTTATATACAATTTTCTTCTATTTATATATAAAAAAGAGATAAATGTCTTCTTAGTAAATAAATTATATAATTATTGCACAGAAAACTTGCATGAAAACTTTCCTTCTCTCCTCAAGCCCATTTCTTCCACCTCGCATAGGGCCCTATTTTGGAAAATTACAAAATTTACCCCATTCCTCTATGACTAAACGGTGTCGAACAATATATTATACTAGAAAGATAGCCCGTCAAAAATGACGGAATATGAGATATAAAGTTATATACAACACATGTACAAGAATATGAGTTTTTCTGGCTTGTTCTGCAGTGATAGATGAAAATAACAGATTTTAGAAACGAAACTCATTTATGAAAAACTGTAATACAGTAGAAGACCACTAATCCTCACAGCTTGATTCCAAGTGTTGTGCGGATTACAGGTCATGTGCCATGTCTATATTATAAAATTTGATATATGGCTTCTTTATGCTAAATAAATTGTATAAATATTGAAAAAAAAATGCGTGTGTATATGAAATGAAGCAGCGAATAGGTTGCCAGAAAATGTGTTACCAATTTTCCTTCTTCGCCAAGGCCCCCAAAGTGGAAAATTTCAGAGAATTTAACTTTTGTATCCGACTATATAACGCGCGGTACAATACTTTTCCAGTATAGGGGCTTTAGTGTACTTTTTTAGGTTTGTCATAATTTGAGTTTCAGAAGTGAGCTTTTTTGCCAAATGATATAAACAGCTATGAAAACAAAATTAATGAACTTTTAAGTTTATTTATATAATCTATGAACACTTTATTTATATCTATATTATTGTTGTTTTTTTATGTACAATTTACTTCAGTTTGTATGCAAAAATAGTTAAATGGTTTCTTTATATTAAATAAATTGTATAAATATTGAAAAATTACTTGTGTATTTGAAACAGTGAATAAGTTGCTAGAAAATATGTTGCCAAATTTCATTTTCTCTATCTCGCCAAGTTCCCTATACTGGAGAACTACCTAAAGCATATTGAAATCGGGCAGCTAGGAGCTCAGATAGTACAGCGACAACTATTGGCTGTTGTGTTATTGGTAGCATCGGGATGAAGATGTAAAGACGTACATTTTCGTATATTACACTTTAAATTGTCACCCATACATTTTGTAAAAAACCCTTAAAAACGCGGAGTTTAAATTAAATTGCGGTGACCTCGACTATGAAATATTAATGGTTTTAAATAGGAATTTCGCCAAATTAGCTAGATATCGCCAAATTAGCTAGCTATCGCCAAGTTGGCTTTATATATGACAACTTATTTTTGTCGCCAAATTTGGTGATATTTCACCAAATTGGTCTACAGTTGGCGCTACTGTGGTAACCCTGTATTAGTAATTTTCAACAGTTACTCATTACAATGAGGCGGTCCTACCAGAATTGTGAGGAACACACAGAGACTTGGATTTTATATAAACTAGGGGATCGTACCCGGGCTTCCCGGGTTAAAGAATATAGGTGAAAACATTTTTTTTTTTTAATTGAAAACTAATATTTTTTTTTTATATGCAATAATTTTTTTAGATTGCCCACTTGCATTAAAAAAGCATTTTTCATATGGAAAATACGAATTATACAATCAAATAAATTTTTGAAATTTACCAAAAGCGATATTTTCTTATTAGCCGTATGCAATGAGTTATTTGACCAAGATTTTGCTACTTACAGCAGCCTTTTATATTCTGATAATTTCAGAGCTTATACATGTCTGTTAAATTTGTGTTTTATTTATATTGTTTTATTTATTTATTCATAGGGAAGTTTTTTTAAATGTTTATTAGCCGTAAGAAAATGATGAACTCTTTATTTTGTTTTAAGGGCAAACGGATTAATCTTTCGTAATCGAGCTCCGAGCGATATAGATAAATTAAAAAATATTTCATGCTTTAAAATTGTTTTTAAAACCATAGACAATCAGTAAATTGAGAGGAACTTTGAAAACAAATTCCATTTGAAAAAAAAAAAAAAATCCTATTTGGGGCTGATCTAAAAATTTAAATTGTACGATTGCAAATATGTTAGATTTGTGTTTTTTCAATATTATTCTTTTATTTGTTTATAAAAGAAGTATTAATTTCGTTAATTTATCTTTCACAAATATGTTAGATTGGTGGTTTTTTTTAATAATATTCTTTTATTTGTTTATAAAGAAAGTATTAATTTCGTTATGCAAAAATAGTAAGAAACAAATGCTGAAAAATGTTTGTTGCTTTATGTGCAAAATGTTTATTATTATGTATTGAAACCGGCACGTGATAAGATAAACTTAAAATAAAATCATGCTTAAAAAATTTTTAGAAAATGTAATACATCAGTCAATTAAGATACAGTTTTTAAACAAATTGCATTTGAAAGTAATTTTTTTTCCTATGCGACGACAATTGAAAATGTACGATGGTCAGAAGATTAAAAAATTGCAGTAGCGAAAATTTCAAGACTGAAATTTCATCGTGAAGTGTTGCCATTCGCAAAATGGCATCAGCGTTACGCACAGATACGTTTGTTCTTCATAATATAGATACTTAATCAGTAAAATATAATAAAGAACAGTTATTAGGATGTGGTTATCAATTGAGGCTCTTATGCTTGGTGTTTCGGAAAGAAAAACAGCAATTTTCACCTCCTCAAAATTTGCATATGCACTTCTCATATTCATATTCATCATTTTTTTAAAATTTGTATTTTGTTTGATCATTTAAAAATCATTTTAACTCAAAACTTGAAGTCACGATCGTCAGCAACATCTTTTTTGAACAGACGCATTCTTTACTTGAGAAACTAATCTCAATTCCGGAGGGTAAAAATTGCCGTAATTTATGTTTTTTAGACGCATTTGTGTTAAAATGTTTAGTTTTATCTAAGAAAATGATAGTTTTCTTTTAAATATGACTTCATTTTCACTTAAATAAGCATTTCGCCTAGTGTCTGAAACCTAGTATCAGTACGCATGCAGAAGGAAAAACAACATAGAAAATTTATGTGGAAAAATGCGTGTTTTCAAAAGCAGTATGTCATTTTCCCTTATTATGCCCCTAATATAATATTCTGCTCCTAATAGGATTTTGCGACACTAAACCCTATACAACAATTTTTATCAACAATTTTGAATTTTCATCAGAAAATAGCATGAATAAAGATAAAAATACCTCATTATTTTTCTCTTGTCTGAAATAATGAAAGCTAATCTAATTTTCACCATTTTGAAGCAATTTCATAAAATGCTTTTAAAATTAAAATATAAAAGTGGGGATATTAAAAAAAAAAAAAAAAAAACAGACAGTGCGATCACATCTACAAATGAAGAGCTTTCAGTTTAAAAAAAAATATATTAGTAAAATTGGTTCAGCAGAAAGATCCGGGCAGATGACTAAAGAACACACTTGTGTTTTAAATATATAGATTATATAAAATTAGGAAAAATTAAATTAAGCAAATTATGTTATTTTGATAAAATTATAGTAGAATGTCCTAAAGAATAGCATTAAAATGTTATTATTCGAGAGAATTTTGGGCAAAAACTTCAGGAACATACAGGGTTCGTTGATATATATCAATGGATATATATCTTGATATATATCATGATATATATCCGATATTTATTTTCAAAATATCAAGGTTTTTGATATTTTCGATATTTTCATTTTCATACATTTGATATTTATTTTTTAAATGTCGTATTTCTTGATATCTTCATATATCTGATATTTATTTTCAAAATATTTTTAGTCAAAAGAAGTGTAAATGAATTCTCCCACTCTTATTAAAAATTAGCCCATCTGCAAATAAAAACTAAAAAGAATAGCTCACAAAATATTCCCTACACTCCAAAAACTGTTTTTGGACTGCACTTGTAGCATTACCATCATAAGAAATCTATCTGTCTTTGAACAATACCTCCCTAGCCTGTCTCGATTCTTTTTGTAGACTGCACCTGCTAGAAGGGGATAAAGGGGTTAATTGGTGATTGGATATTAGTAAAAAAAATCTCAATTTTATAAGCTTTATGTTTGAAACTGAATATGTAAATGTTGAACCAAAAATTTGGTAGGATAATATTAAATTAGAACAGCCCATAAAAGATGATTTAACGTATCAGTTGTTTACAGCTTCTCCTTCAATAGATACATTAGAATCTTTTCTAGTTTTGGTTTACTTCAGTCTAAATTGCACAGTACGTTAGGGAATGAAAAAGCAGACAAACTTACATTCATGTTCAAATTCTTGAATAGAAAAAATAAAAAATAATCTTTATTTTGTATTTCAGAATTTGTTGTTTATTTTTTTTACTTATTTTAACTGAATCCTGAATTCTGTGTTTTGATGAGTGAAAAAGCAACTTTTACAGATAATTGTTTGTGTTTACAATTATTTGATCATAAATTGTAAGGAAAAATAAAAAAAGACATTTAGAATATTGTTTTATTATGTTTTCATGCTAAATGTAATATGATTTAGATTCTAATTTATATTAAGTCTAAAAATATTTATAATCAGCAGTAAACTGACAATTTTGAAAATATCGGATATATATCGAAAATATCGGATATATATCAAAATATCGGATATTTTTGATATTTTCGAAAATATCATGATATTTACGAACCCTGGGAACATAATATTATTTTAAACCATGAATTATTTGTTTCCTTGTCTAACTCGGCAAAGCAAATGCATCCAGGCGAGAATCATCAATTTCTGCAATATAAATCGCTATTATTTGCATGTCATCTCTCTTTTATAAAGACACTCTAAATTTTTGTAAAACATTGCGTTTTATCAGTGTTTGATTTCGATTACATTATTTTCAAAAGTGAAGCATTTTCACCTGTGAAGAATTTCAAAGCAGCTGGGCTGTGAAAATGACGCATTTCTACAAAACATAATGCAGGTTTAAGAATTAAAATACGCGCTTTTTTTATAAAATGACGCCATTTGCATCCGCTAAAGCAATCCACTTTTACAATCCAGTCTTAAACTTCGTCTATAGAAAAGTAAGCATATGACGTCATTATCACGGAATAACAGACAATATTCTTGACAAAGCCCATATTTTAATTTCAACTTTTTTTCAGGTTTATTGAGAAAATGGCAAAAAAAGATACAGTATCGCCTATTTTCGACTATTTTCTGTTTACTTTCAATAACTTTCAATAGAAATGCGGTACTTTTGTTGCCACGATAAGAAAAATTATTATTAAAAACTACAAAAAAATTAATATCTCAAAAATAAATTGAGATATCGCTTTCAAACAAATAGCACTTAAAACAGCCTTATACGACGCCTTTTTGCCTTATACGACGGTGTAAAAATTTAAAATGTGCGATGTTTAGAAGTTTAAAAATGTGCAGTAGAGAAAATTGCAAAACCAAAATTTTATTTTAAATTTCAAAATTTTGCCATTCGCAAAATGACGTATGCGTTACGCACAGATATGTTTGTCCTTTATAATATAGATAGAAGATGCTAAAACTATCTCTGAAAAATTGCCAAACTAACAATGCAAATTTTATCAAAAACCGTTTATTATAACTTTTTAAAAAGTCTATTGTGATAATTGAGTTCAGCAGATTACAGAATATTCCCCAAAACTGTATGGCTGATCAACGTAGAAGGACATGTTGTATACTGAAACCTTCCCTGGGAAATTATCTCATTAACAGTCCAAGTTCCATCGAAATACATTCGGTAGAATCTTTTAAAAAGGCTAATTTTTTATTATCAAGTTCATCTCATTTTAAGGCACTTTAAAGCATAATTCAATACCAAGCAACTTATAACGGCATGTTATGTTCTAAAACTTTCCCTGAAAAATTACCTATCTAAAAGTGTAAGTTCAGAGAACTCGAGTTCTAAGCAGCCAGAATGAAATTTCCATTTGAATTATCATATCATCATCATGATATATATTATAAAGCAGTAAGATCAAAAAGTTCCGCTCGAGTGTTTTCAAAAACTACTCGGTGGATTTTTTTGCAAGTTATATCATTCGATAAAGAATATTCACGCGGTAGTTTATGAGAAAATATACAGGGATAACTATGACTTTTGGTAATAAATTTCGTATTTTAATGTTATTTTGAAGGAAAGCGTTGCCAGTAATTATATTTTGGCGAAAAGTTTGTTGATTAGAGAATTGAAAATGACTATATCCGTTAGACAAACATTTCGTAAATAAATGAAAAAAAAAATACTGATATTTAATTTAAAAAGGCAACAAAAAAAAAGTTTTAATCAGACGTAACATTATAAAACGGAAATATTTAATTTAAACATGAAATAAATATTTGTAATACTTAAAATATAATTTATTGTGAAATTTTACAGTTGATACAATATTTGGCGAATTATCGCCTGCCTTACGTTAAAAAAAGAAATCTGAAAATTTGATTAGACTAATTTTGAATTACTATTTTTTTTTCTTTTTAGTTATTTTCTTTTCATTTTTATCTAACTATTTATTCACATAATGTGATTTATAGGAGAAACAAGCAGATGCAACTGTAAATAATACTGTAATTATTGTGAGTTACATATTATGTGTTTCTTTACAATTAGTATGAAAGAAGCAATTCATACCTTATTTGGCGATTTTTCGCTTGCGTCAGGTTAATAAAAATGTGCCTGAAAAAACTTGAAGAAATAAAATTTAAGTAACATTATTTTAGTCTTTTTTTTTGTTGTTGTTGTTATTTTGTTTTTCAATTTAATTAGCATTTTTATGTAATTTTCCCACCGTAAGTCTTAGAGGAAAAACTAGAAGTAATTGTAAAAATGGCTGTATTAGTCAGTTACATACTATATAATTATTACTTTTGTCGCCAAACAATGCAATTTTAAGCCACAAAGGCAGAAGCGTGAAATAAGTCAGGCGAAGGTCTCAATGATGTTTTTTCACCCTTTTTCTTAAGTGTAGAAGAAGATTTGGAATAAATTTTTATATTCAAATGTAAATCATATAAAAAGCAATTAAAATTATTATTATGTAGCAAGTACTTAAATTTTAGTGTAAATGTCTGCCAAATACACACACATATGCTAGAATAATTTAATTTTTTTTAATTTAATATTTTTTATCATAATATGGAATACCATTACTATGGAACCAGGCCGTTTTAATTTCTTCAAGCATGTGATTTTTATATCCTGGAACTCAGATTATTACTTATTAATAGAAAATTGCGTATTATTATTTTTTTAAGATGTCGGACTAGGATATAAGACGATTATTAAGAAAATTTCTGCGTTATTATTATTGTAAAAAAAAAGCCAAAATTTTGCAATAAAAATTGCTTGCTGGATTTAATTTCAGATATTTTTTCTAATTCGTTGCTTCAGCTAAACTTAGCAATAAATTAAGTATTATTTTCATAATCTGGTTATTTACACAACAGACGGTAGATTAATTTACTCTTGACTATAAAGGAATTAGCAAGCCTTTTTGTTTGTTCGTGTTATTATTGTGCTCTTTAGAAAAATGCAAAATAAATCTTCGGTTCAAGTATTCACCAAAATGCTTATTGCTAAAATTTTTTGTATAACTATCTTTATTTATCATTCTCAGGTCTATTTAAGACATGAATATTTATTTATCAAAAATCTATGATTGACTTGACAACAATTAGACATTATTTATTGGATCGTAACTTGGCGAGTAATTAAGTTTGTTTTGTCATTAACTCTGGTAAATGTGTATCAATATTGTTGCATCAGTCTTAATGTTTGACGTCAACCATCACAAAAGAGTCGATTACAGATGATTAGAAAGATTTTATTGGATGCAAGAGGTTTATTTTTTTTACAAGATTAAACGATCGAGTTTTGTAACGTATAAACGGTTACATGATTATAAATGATCTACAAAATGAAAAGGCAGTGAAAATGACGTCATTTTAATTTTATTCAAACAATTCAGCTTTAAAAACACACTTTTTTATATTTCACTTTTCTTTGAAATATGAAAGTTAAACATTCTTTTTTGGCTGCAAGTTCTTCAATACCTTTTTTACGGTATTTACTCTGCTGGAATCCAAAGAGAGAAAACAGTAGTAGTAGATCTGTCACAAGAGGACGTTTATTGAGAAATATAACGTAACATTCAGTGAGATTATATTTAAGCTACCAGAATCACATATTGCGCAAACTAAGATTCCAGGAGTTCAAAAACTATCAAAAGCAAATGAACCACCTGAACATTATTCGTGTTCAATGGTCAATCTGTGCAATCATTCTAATGGATTCTAATTTAGTAGTGTCAGATCAGAAACCATTTTAATTCCTGTTGTCATAAGGGTCACATTTCCCTACCAAAAGTGCTCTGTTAATAATGAACTAAAAGAATTGCTAGTTAATAGCTAAATTTTGTCCAACGCTTAAGATAAAATATAATATTGCAATGGCGTTCGCATCGTCATCGCAATGAGCAAAGTCCAGCGGAAGGTCCAAATCGTTTAAAATACAAGTTCAAATCTATTTCGTTTAATCGAAGGTTCATTTGGAAATATTGACCAGCGCAGCGGGCATAGCCTGCTAGTATATCTATACTTCTATACTCCTATTATAAAGAGGAAAAAATTGTTTATTTGTAGGAGGTAAGCTCTGGAACTACCGAACCGATTCCAAAAGTAATGGTATCAAAATGATGGTGTTAGTCCAACTTAGAACATAGGCTATATCTTATGTCGGTGCCACTACCCGAAAGGGGGTGTAGGAGCAAAAAACGTTCTAAAAATGCGATTTTATCGTTACTGAAGGGCCTAGAAGTATGAAATTTTGAATATTAGTTACTTATAAGATATAAATGATGTCTAAGAACAGTTCTTAAAGAATTCGAAATTTAAAAGGGGTGAAAATGCACAAAAAGCGTTCTAAAAAACATTCTAAATGGTAGTTTCTACACAATCTCAGGAAATACCAAACCTAGTTAAAAAATAATGGTGTCAAAATAAGGGTGTCAAAATGACGGTGACAACCTTTGCTCCAACATAGGCTATGTTTTATGTCGGTGCCACTACCCGAAAGGGGGTGCAGGAGCAAAAAACGTTCTAAAAATGCAATTTTCGCGTTACCGAAGGGCCTAGAAATATGAAATTTGAAATATTAGCTACTTATTAGATATAAAGGATTTCTAAGAACAGTTCTTAAACAATTCGAAATTTAAAAGGGGTCAAAATGCACGAAAAGCGTTCTAAAAAACGTTCTAATGGTGGTTTCTACACAATCTCAGGAAATACCAAACCCATCTAAAAAATAGT
The DNA here is from genome assembly GCA_963932465.1 of Maratus speciosus. Taxonomy (NCBI): domain Eukaryota; kingdom Metazoa; phylum Arthropoda; class Arachnida; order Araneae; family Salticidae; genus Maratus; species Maratus speciosus. The sequence goes on along the minus strand of OZ010786.1, from coordinate 86,004,487 downwards.
GGCGTCAAAATGATGGTGAAAACCCTTGCTCCAACATAGGCGATGTTTTATGTCGGTGCCACTACCCCAAAGGGGGTGCAGGAACAAAAAACGTTCTAAATTGCGGCTTTTGCGTTACGGAAGAGCCTAAAATCGTGAAATTTGGAATGGTATTTAGTTATAAGATATCAATTATCTCTAAGGACATTTCCTAAAAAAATCGAAATGTAAAAGGGGGTCAAAATGCGCAAAAAGCGTTGCAAAAAACTTTCTAAATTGCGATTTTTATGCAATCTCAGGAAGTACTAAACCGATTTCAAATATAATGGTGTAAAAATGATGGTGACAGATCTTGCTCCAAGATAGGCTATATTTTATATTTGTTTCCACTACCCCAGAGGAGATGCAGGAGCAAAATGCGCGAAAAGCGTTCTAAAAACGTTCTAAGTGCCGATTTGTCGGCAATATCTCAGGAAGAATGAATCTGATTTCAAAAGTAATGGTAGGAAATTGATGCTGACAGCCTCTGCTCTAACATAGACGCTATTTTATGTCGGTATCACTATCACCAAGAGGTTGCAGGAGCAAAAAAGCGTTCTAAATTTCGATTTTTGTGATCGGTAGGGGCTAGCAACTTAAAATTAGGCAAGGTACATATTTATTAGATATAAAAGATCTTTAAGAACAGTTTCGAAAAAATTGGAAATTCAAAAAGGGGGGCGAAAATGCGCGAAAAGCGTCCTAAAAACGTTCTAAATTGCGATTTCTACTCAATCTAAGGAAATACGAAAGCTATTTCAAAAGTAATGGTTGCAAATCAATGGTGACAGTCCCTGCTATAAGATAGGTTATATTTTATGTTGCTGTCACTACCATCTGAGGGTTGCAAAAGCAAAACATGTTCTAATTTGCATTTTTTGCACAACTGAGGGGTCTAACAATTTGAAGTATGGCATGGTATTTACTTACAAGATGCAACTGCTTTCTAAGAACAGCCGAAAGAAAATTCCAAATTTAAAAAAAATGAAGTAAGTGAAAAGCGTTATAAATTACAATTTTTAAGCAAACTTAGGCAACTTAAGCAAACTTTTACCAAACGTATTAAAAAAATAATGATGACAAATTTTGGTGATAGAACCTGCTCAAACATAAGCTATATTTTATGTCTGTTCCACTACCACCAGAGGGTTGCAGGAGCTAAAAACTTTCTAAATTGCGATTTCTGTGATACTGAAAAGGCTAGAAACTTTAAATATGACATGGTAGTTACTTATAAAACATAAATGCAATCGAAGGAACGTCGAAAATAAATTCGGCTATATCTTATGTCGGTGCCATTACCCCAAAGGGGGTGTAGGAGCAAAAAACGTTCTAAAAATGCGATTTTAGCGTTACTGAAGGGCCTAGAAATATGAAATTTTGAATATTAGTTACTTATAAGATATAAATGATGTCTAAGAACAGTTCTTAAACAATTCGAAATTTGAAAGGGGTGAAAATGCGCGAAAATCGTTCTAAAAACCGTTCTAAATGGTGGTTTCTACACAATCTCAGGAATTACCCAACTGATTTTTAAAATAATGGTGTGAAAATAAGGATGTCAAAATGACGGTGACAACCCTTGCTCCAACATAGGCTATGTTTTATGTCGGTGCCACTACCTGAAAGGGGGTGCAGGAGCAAAAAACGTTCTAAAAATGCGATTTTTGCGTTACCGAAGGGCCTAGAAATATGAAATTTGGAATATTAGCTACTTATTAGATATAAAGGATTTCTAAGAACAGTTCTTAAACAATTCGAAATTTAAAAGGGGTGAAAATGCGCGAAAAGCATTCAATCTCAGGAAATACCAAACCGATACCGATCTAAAAAATAATAGCGTCAAAATGATGGTGAAAACCCTTGCTCCAACATAGGCGATGTTTTATGTCGGTGCCACTACCCCAAAGGGGGTGCAGGAGCAAAAAACGTTCTAAATTGCGGCTTTTGCGTTACGGAAGAGCTTAAAATCGTGAAATTTGGAATGGTATTTAGTTATAAGATATCAATGATCTCTAAGGACATTTCCTAAAAAAATCGAAATGTAAAAGGGGGGTCAAAATGCGCAAAAAGCGTTGCAAAAAACTTTCTAAATTGCGATTTTTATGCAATCTCAGGAAGTACTAAACCGATTTCAAATATAATGGTGTAAAAATGATGGTGACAGATCTTGCTCCAAGATAGGCTATATTTTATATTTGTTTCCACTACCTTAGAGGAGATGCAGGAGCAAAATGCGCGAAAAGCGTTCTAAAAACGTTCTAAATGCCGATTTGTCGGCAATATCTCAGGAAGAATGAATCTGATTTCAAACGTAATGGTAGACAATTGATGCTGACAGACTCTGCTCTAACATAGACGCTATTTTATGTCGGTATCACTATCACCAAGAGGTTGCAGGAGCAAAAAAGCGTTCTAAATTTCGATTTTTGTGATCGGTAGGGGCTAGCAACTTAAAATTAGGCAAGATACATATTTATTAGATATAAATGATCTTTAAGAACAGTTTCGAAAAAATTGGAAATTTAAAAAGGGGGGCGAAAATGCGCGAAAAGCGTCCTAAAAACGTTCTAAATTGCGATTTCTACTCAATCTAAGGAAATACGAAAGCTATTTCAAAAGTAATGGTTGCAAATCAATGGTGACAGTCCCTGCTATCAGATAGGTTATATTTTATGTTGCTGTCACTACCATCTGAGGGTTGCAAAAGCAAAACATGTTCTAATTTGCATTTTTTGCACAACTGAGGGGTCTAACACTTTGAAGTATGGCATGGTATTTAGTTACAAGATGCAATTGCTTTCTAAGAACAGCCGAAAGAAAATTCCAAATTTTAAAAAAATGAAGTGAGTGAAAAGCGTTATAAATTACAGTTTTTAAGCAAACTTAGGCAACTTAAGCAAACTTTTACCAAACGTATTAAAAAAATAATGATGACAAATTTTGGTGATAGAACCTGCTCAAACATAAGCTATATTTTATGTCTGTTCCACTGCCACCAGAGGGTTGCAGGAGCTAAAAACTTTCTAAATTGCGATTTCTGTGATACTGAAAAGGCTAGAAACTTTAAATATGACATGGTAGTTACTTATAAAACATAAATGCAATCGAAGGAACGTTGAAAATAAATTCGGCTATATCTTATGTCGGTGCCATTACCCCAAAGGGGGTCTAGGAGCAAAAAACGTTCTAAAAATGCGATTTTAGCGTTACTGAAGGGCCTAGAAATATGAAGTTTTGAATATTAGTTACTTATAAGATATAAATGATGTCTAAGAACAGTTCTTAAACAATTCGAAATTTGAAAGGGGTGAAAATGCGCGAAAATCGTTCTAAAAACCGTTCTAAATGGTGGTTTCTACACAATCTCAGGAATTACCAAACTGATTTTTAAAATAATGGTGTGAAAATAAGGATGTCAAAATGACGGTGACAACCCTTGCTCCAACATAGGCTATGTTTTATGTCGGTGCCACTACCCGAAAGGGGGTGCAGGAGCAAAAAACGTTCTAAAAATGCGATTTTTGCGTTACCGAAGGGCCTAGAAATATGAAATTTGGAATATTAGCTACTTATTAGACATAAAGGATTTCTAAGAACAGTTCTTAAACAATTCGAAATTTAAAAGGGGTGAAAATGCGCGAAAAGCATTCTAAAAAACGTTCTAATGGTGGTTTCTACACAATCTCAGGAAATACCAAACCGATACCGATCTAAAAAATAATGGCGTCAAAATGATGGTGAAAACCCTTGCTCCAACATAGGCGATGTTTTATGTCGGTGTCACTACCCGAAAGGGGGTGCAGGAGCAAAAGACGTTCTAAATTGCGGCTTTTGCGTTACGAAGGGCCTAAAATCGTGAAATTTGGAATGGTAGTTAGTTATAAGATATCAATGATCTATATTAAATAAGCTATATTTTATGTCTGTTCCACTACCACCAGAGGGTTGCAGGAGTTAAAAACTTTCTAAATTGCGATTATGATATGTATGATATTATGCATGTTATATATGATATGTATGATATGTATGCGATTATGTATGATTACTGTGATACTGATAAGGCTAGAAACTTTAAATATGACATGGTAGTTACTTATAAAATATAAATGCCCTTGAAGGAACGTCGAAAATAAATTCGAATTAAAAAGGGGTGAAGCGAAGAGAGGTGCGAAAAGCATTCTAAAAAAGTTCTAAATTACGATTCTATGCAATTTCAGTTAATATAAACCGATTATAAAAGTAATAGTTGCAAATCAATGGTAACAGTCTCTGATCCTACACAGGCTATATTTTATGCCGGTGATTCTACCACCTGGGGTTCACAGGAACAATAAACGTTCTAAAAAAGGGCTTTAAAAGCTTTTTAAATTACGTTTGTGGAATATTAGGAAATAACAAACCGATTTCAAAATTAATGTTGGCAAATTAATGGTGACAGTTCCTGTTTCAACATAGTCCTTTATGTTGAGAGAGGTGGTAGGACTTGGAATTTGACATGATAGTTAATTTTAAGATGTAAGAAGATGGTTTCTAAAAAATTCAAAACTTCAAATGAATACTGAAATCAGCGTATTAATTGAGCATAAAAGTTTCAAAATATTTTCTAAATTATTATTTATTTAGTTTTATTTCATTTTATTAATTTAAGTCTCATTTCTGTCTAATGCAGTGCAATAATGATGTTTAGTCAAAGTGTGTTTTAAATAGTAATTTTTGAAATATTCCTAAAAGTAATAAATACCTTTTAATAAAGAAAAACCTTTTAATAAAATAAAAATTTAGTTAGAACCTTTTAATTAAAATTAGACATAAATATCACTTGGCATATTTAAAATATTACGCGAGCAAAGCCGCGGGGTTTGCTAGTATATTATAAATCAGTAAGATTAAAAAGTTCCGCTCGAGTGTTTTCAAAAACTACTCGGTGGATTTTTTTGCAAGTTATATCATTCGATGAAGAATATTCACGTGGTTGTTTATGAGAAAATATACAGGGATAACTATGATTTTTGGTAATAAATTTCGTATTTTAATGTTATTTTGAAGGAAAGGGTTGCCAGTGATTATATTTTGGCGAAAAGTTTGTTGATTAGAGAATTGAAAATGACTATATCCGTTAGACAAACATTTCGTAAATAAATGAAAAAAAAAATACTGATATTTAATTTAAAAAGGCAACAAAAAAAAATGTTTTAATCAGACGTAACATTATAAAACGGAGATATTTAATTTAAACATGAAATAAATATTTGTAATACTTAAAATATAATTTATTGTGAAATTTTACAGTTGATACAATATTTGGCGAATTATCGCATGCCTTACGTTAAAAAAAGAAATCTGAAAATTTGATTAGACTAATTTTGAATTACTACTTTTTTTTTCTTTTTAGTTATTTTCTTTTCATTTTTATCTATTTAATTCACATAATGTGATTTATAGGAGAAACAAGCAGATGCAACTGTAAATAATACTGTAATTATTGTGAGTTATTGTGAGATCCAAAACAGAAGGCGTAGAAGGCGCCAATTGAAGATTTTTTTTTGTCGTTAGATACAAAAATGCATATATATCTGGAATTTGCATAAAAATATCTGCAACCGGAAAATCCAAAAAGAAAACTGAACCAAATGCATTAAAATTTAACAATAGATAAAAAGTATCACCTATAATAGAAGATTGCATATGAATTAGAAAAAAGAGCTGTTCATTTTCTCATTACAAATGTACCATGTCTATGACTTAAATCATTTAAAATAGTAAAATTCTTAGTAAAACCCTTAAATAAAAGAGTGCAGCATTTGTAGCGGTTCAGTGAAAAATCTCGCATAGGGCGCCATGGCTAGTAAAGTCACCTCTTGAAAAACGCTACCCTGTTCCGTTTGGTACAATTCTTTTTCGCAACCAACCAAATCAATTCTTAGAGGAGTAGAGATTAGGCGACTGCCCGTGATTTTTTTTTTAAAAAAAAAAAAAAAAAAAAAAAAAACCTCACCCAGGGCGCCATGGTTAATAAAAGCCGCATCTGCCCCTGCCTTTACTCTCCCAAATTATTTTTCTCGTCCTTTTACCATTTCTAGGTAGGCACCAACTGAAAAATTTCGCCTATGGCCTTTTACTAAAGTTGCATTTTTTTATATCCAGGTCCAGACTCAAAGGGCACGAGGTCCGGCCAATGACATTAAAAACTAAGGGGTGAAATATGTGCAAGATAAAATAGTAATAAAATAGTAACCCTCTTTTATTTCTTTTTTAACAGTATAATATTTGTAGAGGGGCAGGGATGGACATTCATATACTCATTTCCATTTCTATTTGCCAGAAAATATTCGTGTGCTTAAAAATCGAATAGCGTTCTCTCTTTTTTTTTAACGTTTTTCCGAATTTAAAGCAACTTAATTTAACCCTTTCGAGATCGGTGTCCTTAAAACAGGACACCTAATTTGAATTTTAAAACTGACAAGCGGCACCAAGAATATTTAATTAAAATTTTCCTATTGTAATATACGAAATATAAGCAAGTTCGTATTTTCTAATAAATTCGTTTATAAATTCCGGTGTCAGCCCATTATTTCACCAATTTATAAACAGAATTACTCCGCGCCAGTAAGGGTTAAAGCGGATTACTAAATGGATATAATTGTCAGCCTTCGAATTCGGAAATCACAAGACCAACTTTGATGTTATTTTACAAAAAAAAAAAAAAAAAAAACTTTATTCTAAACAAAATCATAAGACGAAATGCAATATTTCAGCTTGATTGTAACCTTATTCTATTGCATAGACACGATAAATATACGTCGGATAATCGGGAATCAACTGTACCATGGTTATGTTTTAAGAAAAGGGTTTCTAGTGTGATATTTGCTTTCAAATCGTTGTAAACTTCAATAAAAAAAATACATTTTTTTTCTACTTATTATTAAAAACAAGTCTAATATCCTGATGATAAAACAATTTTATTTTTGTAAGATGGATTAATATATTCATTATCATAGAGATTTAAAAATGAAACATTATTAGATTAATTTTTTTTAATTAAAAGTAACTAATATTAACCTCATTGTAATCCCTGATAATTTTATGAAGAAATGTGTCTTATAATATTCTTATATAAAGACTAGCAGGCTTTGCCCGCTACGCTGGTCTGTTTATCCAAACGAACCTTGAATAAACAAAAGGTATCAGTGAATTTGACATCCTGATTTAAAGCAATATGGAACCTTACCTGGAATGTCCTTTCGCACCTCGGAAAACGATATGAACGCCATTGTACTATTATATTTTCTAATGTACAGATAATTTTTCAGCTATTAAGGTCTTAACCGTTTAGTTGGTCAATCACAGTAGGATTTGGTAAAGAATGATAGTACAATATGCAATGTAATAAAATAAACCCTGAAAAATTATTTAACTATAATGCAAACGGACAAACTGACAAAATCGATCCAGTAAAACATTTATTAAAGACTGATCTTTCATATTGGGGTCCATCTGATTATAGAACTTTCCCCCATAATTCTATAACTAAGCAACGTAGAATGAGGAATGCAATAAACTAAAACCTCCCCAAACATTGTCTAATCAACAAAGTAAGTAATTAAAATAATAAAACTTTGTAAAAAATCACCATAAAATTAAAACAAAACACAGGTGTTTTGTTTTAATTTTATGGTGATTTTTTACAAAGTTTTATTATTTTAATTGCTTCATATCGCCAGTTTTCGGTGCTGTTTCGCAACAAAGTAAGTATTATCAATATCCACCATTTAGAACTTTTTTAAAAGTCTAATCTTTCATAATCGGTTTCACATGATTATGGAACTTTCCGCCTTTACTTTATGACTAAGCAACATAGAACAATATGCAAAATGCTAAAACCATATCGAACAGGTATGTAACTAACAATGGAATTCCTATCAAAATCCGTTCTGTAGAACTTTTTATAAAGGCTAAACTTTCATAATCGGGTTCAACTGATTACAGAACTTTCCACCACACCTCTATTATTAAGCAATGCAGAAAGGTATAGTATATACTAAAACCCTGCCTGAAAAATTATCCAACTAACAGTGCAAATTCAATCGAAATCCAATCGGCTGATACTTTCTTGAAAATCTTGAAAAACGAAAAAGGCTAATCTTTCATAATTGAGTTTGTATGATTATATAACTTTAAAACATAATTATATGTATAAGCAACGTGCAACGATATGTTATATGCTAAGATCTTCTCTGAAAAATTATCTAACTATAATTTCGATTATCATCAATATCCAGTCAGGTGAGCTTAAGTTATATGCAGCCGGGACGAAATCTCCCATTTGCATTTTACTCTCGCATATGAAGCAGAAGTAGATAGATCTTTAAGAATAGTGATTCTTAAAATTTATGAAACTGAAAGTTATTTCTCGTTGTCTCTGCTGAATAATTTTAAAGACTTTTCAATCGGCGAGTATTGAGATTTACGATCATGTCTACAACAAATGTATTTCATTTTGTACCAAAACATTCTCGGTAAAATGAGCCAATTTGGTGTGGATTTCTAGTATTATAATTTTTACTTTCTTCTATCTTCAATAGAAGAAAGTATTGTAATCAAATGTTTCGACGGATTTGCATGTTTTAGGGGTCAGAGATTCCAAAAAACATGTTTATAGAAAATGTCTGTCTGTCTGTGTGTCCGTCTGTCCGTCCGTCCGTCTGTCCGTCTGTCTGTCGCCATTGTACCATCAAAAAGTGTATGAAGTTATGTATAGAATTAAACCAAAATTTTATTATAAGTTTTTGGCTATGGCAAGCAGGTCCTCCCGGAATTTGGAAGAAATTCGCCGGTAGGGGGCCTGATATAACAATTTTTGTGCGATTTTGAATATTGTACCATCCAAAAGTGTATGGAGTTATGCATAGAATTGAACCAAATTTTTAGTTTAAGTTTTTGGATATGACAAGCAGGTCCTCCCTGAATTTGGAAAAAATTCGCCGGTAGGGGACGCTGTAAATGCGTTTTTTGTGCGATTTTGAATATTGTACCATCAAAAAGTGTATGAAGTTATGCATAGAATTGAACCAAATTTTTATTTTAAGATTTTGGCTATGGCAAGCAGGTCCTCCCTGAATTTGGAAAAAATTCGCCGGTAGGGGGCGCTGTAATAGCGATTTTTGTGCGATTTTGAATATTGTACCGTCCAAAAGTGTATGAAGTTATGCATATAATTAAACCAAATTTTTATTTTAAGTTTTTGGATATGGCAAGCAGGTCCTCCATGAACTTGTAAAAAATTCGCCGTTAGGGGGCACTGTAATAGCGATTTTTGTGTGATTTTGAATATTGCACCATCGAAAAGTGTATGAAGTTATGCATAGAATTGAACCAAAAAAAAAATTCTTGTCTATGGCCAGGAGGTCCTCCCTTAATTTGTAAAAAAATCGCTCGTAGAGGGCGCTGTAATAGCGATTTTTGTACAATTTTTGTGCCATTTTGAATTTTGTACCGCCGAAAAGTGTATGAAGTTATGCATAGAATTGAACCAAATTTTATGTGTTTATTTTTGGTCATGTCACGAAGGTCCTCCCTGAATTTGGAAAAATTCTGCCGGAAGGGGGCACTATAATTGCGATGTCTGTACCATTTTCATTATTGTACCATCGAAAAGTGTATGAAGTTATCCATATAATTGAACCAAATTTTTTGTGCATGTTTCTGGCTATGGCAAACAAGTCCTCCCTGAACTTGAAAAAATTCCGAAAGAAGGGGGCGCTATAATTCCGATATCTGTGCCATTTTCATTATTGTACCATCGAACAGCGTAAAAAAGTATGCATACAATTGAACCAAAATGTTTGTGCTTGTTTTTGGCTTTGGCCAACAGGTTCTCCTTGAATTTGGAAATATTGCGCGGTAAAGGGGCTCCGTGCTAGCGATTTTTGTATACTTTTCTTGATTTTTCTTAGTTCTATTGTGCATCGGCGGCTCATGCAGCGGCGGGAACTCGCTTCCTGCTATGCCGGCTATTCACAAACAGCTGATAACGACAGAATAAGGAAAAATTAATAATTTTAACAAATATCATGATATAGATTAACTCGTTTTTAGTCCGTTTAATTGACTTGGGCAGAAATTTAAGATGAAAATCAAAGTTGGTATAGTATTGAACTAATAATATTGAAGTATTAACATGTGTAACTAGGTTTTGAAATATTAAGATGTTTAAGATAGAAGAAAGTTTTGGGATTGGCACATCCAACTAGTTTTTTTCAAAATCGTCATTTAAACTACGCACATGAAATTCTAAGAGTCTCTTAGCATTGCAGTAAACATCAGCGAAAAATGAAGTTATAACTTAATTTTACTTAATAATTCAAAATGCTTTCAATTTTTAAAAAAATTAAAATTTTTTGCATGGTTACGATTAAATAATAATTAAAGCCAAAAGATATTTGCGTTCAATAAATAGCAAGCCACATGTTTGGCACAGTTTGCAAAAAAAATTTGGTACTTTCCCACTATAGGCGCCTTGGCGTTTTTTTAAACAGCTTGGAACAATTTGGGTATCAGAAAGTGAGATTTGTTGCCAGTTGACATAAACAGTTAAGAAAACAAACTTGATGAATTTTTTTGTTTGTTTATATATGTAAATTTATATATGTGTTTATATATGTAAGATTTGTTTATATATGTAAAAGTACCAAAAAATCTTTGCACGTTTAGGATTGAAATAAATGGCGCAATAGCATATATTCTGGTATGGTCTTGGTATAACGTAAAAGTAGCAAAAGGTCTCCAAAAACCTTTCTCCCAAATTTCGCCAATTCTGTATAAATTCGGTTATAGAATAGGTCCACTTTAAAAACACAGAATCAATTTAAACCTTAACCTAAGTTAATTGTACGCCCAGGGGCGTAAACCACCTTGGTCGCGTAGGGGGGTGTAGACTCATAAATTTCCGACTCCAAGAAGAAAAATTTCCGAGTACTATTGCCAACAAAATGCCGACTAATTAATATATATATATATATATATATATATATATATATATATCAGTGGCGTGGCGTCCGGTCATCGCTGGATGCGGCGATGACCAAGCAATATTTCAAAACTCTCAATAAGCTTTTAAAACTCTACGATCCAGTTTTAGCAGAACATTTGGAGTTCATGTATAAGTGAAGGTAAGATTTAAAGTTTCTTTTTTGAACATTCAACCATTGAATTTTAGAGTTAATAATTTTTCACCACAAACTTAAATAATTGCGATGATCACCGAAAATTTTCACGCCACGCCACTGATATATATATATATGTTATATAAAAATTTTTACTTTTACTATTCATTTAAATTATTCTAAATTGTCGGCATATTCATCATTTCCTTTTTTTTTTAATACGCCCTATTATTTATTTCTAATTAAATTCCTATAATTTTAAAACGCGTATCTTAATAATAGATTTATTCCAAAACGTAATCTAAACTTTTAATCCCTTCATTAATTTTTATCGTCTACCAAACTGTAAAGTTCTGAACGCAGTTACTTATTTTTCGAATGTTTATCAAAGCCATTTTTACATTTTTATTCTATTTCATCTCATTTTCCCGCCCGCTAGGCTACAACCTTTTCACATCGAAATCCTTCCATTAGCGGCGTCGGCATTCTTTCCTGTGACATTTCTTGATCGCTCTCCATTGGCTGAGTGTCGGATCGCAGTTTCACTTCGAAGCTCGTTCGTGATTTTGGTTGGGTTAGCCTGAAGTTTCCATTTCAATCGGATTTCCTCCACGCATACTAATAAGTAGTTCGAGCATGAGCCCAGAACCAGATTTTTTGTGCTGTTTGATTGTTGACATAACCTGTTACCTGGTGTCCTAAGCCATGTAGAATATTCATTTTGTGAATTAACATCTATTTCGCATGAGTAACTAGTTCATGCTCGAGTGGAATGCTCTGATTTCTCATCCTGTGGGAATTGTTTAATGATGGTAATATGCGGATGGAATAAACAGTTTCCTATGACTGCGTTTCTATGTCTTATTGGGAAAACCCCAGATTTCTTCATAAGCCTTTACTTTTTTCACCACTCACGCGGCCTAATCTGCCTTATCTTCATCATGAATAAATAAGTGTTTGATTGGACTCTACCAATATTATCATCGCTCCACAACTGCTAAATTTTCACAGAGTTGACACCTCCACTAGTGATGCCAATGGCGGATCTAAGGGGGGGGCGAAGGGGCGATCGCCCCCCCCCTTGGGTAATAAAGGGTTTGTAAAACGACATTATGCATCCTCACGGGAAATGACTTGGGGCGGAGCTCGATCCCGGTGCATCCCGGCGCGACCCGACCCGGGTCGCGCCACTTTAAATCCACGAGACTCAGACTGTGTCAGGTCTTTTCTCTTTTAGAGTCGGGTCGTGCCCTGATCTTAATTTTTTCTGCAGATTCTGGTCGGACCAGACTTCTTTTTCCCCCAGATTGAGCCTGGCCTGGACTTCATTTTTCCTAAAGGTCTGCAATGGCCAAAAGTTACAGGCCCGGGCTCGGCCCGGAATAAAAGCTAAACATTCGGTCCGTGTCAGCCCGTATGATAAGCATTATTGGCCCGACCACGACCCGTGCACTCCTCTAAATTCTTCCTCCCAAGCCCAAGTTGGTTCGACCCGACCCGGGTCGCGCCAGTTTAAATTCACTAGACTCGGGCTGGATCAGATCTTTTCTCTTTTAGAGTCGGGTCGTGCCCTAATCTTAATTTGTTCTGCAGATTCGTGTCGGGCCAGACTTCTTTTTCCTCGAGATCGAGCCTGGCCTGGACTTCATTTTTCCTAGAGGTCTGCACTGGCCAAAATTTCCAGGTTGGGGCTCGGACCGGAATAAAAGCTAAACATTCGGTCCGTGTCAGCCCGTATGATAAGCATTATTGGCCCGACCACGACCCGTGCACTCCTCTAAATTCTTCCTCCCGAGGCAAGTTGGTCCGACCCGACCCGGGTCGCGCCAGTTTAAATCCACGAGACTCGGGCTGGGTCAGGTTTAGAACCGGGTCGTGCCCTGATCTTAATTTTTGCTGCAGATTCGGGTCGGGCCAGACTTCTTTTTCCTCCAGATCGAGCCTGCCCTGGATTTCATTTTTCCTGGAGGTCTGCACTGGCCAAAATTTCCAGGTCGGGGCTCGGTCCGGAATAAAAGCTAAACATTCGGTTCGTGTCAGCCCGTATGATAAGCATTATTGGCCCGACCACGACTCGTGCACTCCTCTAAATTCTTCCTCCCGAGCCCAAGTTGGTTCGACCCGACCCGGGTCGCGCCAGTTTAAATCCACGAGATTCGGGCTGGGTCAGGTCCTTTCTCTTTTAGAACCGGGTCGTGCCCTGATCTTAATTTTTTTTGCAGATTCGGGTCGGGCCAGACTTCTTTTTCCTCCAGATCGAGCCTGGCCTGGATTTCATTTTTCCTAGAGGTCTACACTGGCCAAAATTTCTAGGTCGGGGCTCGGCCCGGAATAAAAGCTAAACATTCGGTCCGTGTCAGCCCGTATGATAAGTATTATTGGCCCGACCACGACCCGTGCACTCCTCTAAATTCTTCCTCCCGAGCCCAAGTTGGTCTGCAATCTTACTTATTTGTCATTCGTAAAAATTGTATTTGTTTTGTACATTTGTTCAGCATAATCTTTAGAAATTTAATTTGATTTGATAAGTTACAGAGATGCATTTTTTAAAATTTACTTTTTTACTTTGTAGAGCTTTAAAATTATGATTTTCTTTTATCAACCGTTTCTTTCATTCTAAACTGATTATCTTACTGGATTTTTATTTGAATGTAATTGTCTAAGTCATTTTTTTACGTAGTGTTTACGTGCATAATTGCCTTAATAGTCATCGTTATAGTCATTAATATTGTAGTTTTTCTGTATTCATGAATTTCGAATATAATCTGAAAATAAAATATGAGCATAAGCAAGTGTACTTTATGAATAATTTTAATTGCAAATTGCTGCCAGGGCTGGAGTTGATTTTTTAGCTTTTATACCGGGCGGGGCCAATAGTTTTATTTTTTGTATGTGGGTTGGACCTGGGCTTGGGCCTGATAACTTCAGCCCAGGTAAACCTCTAACTGACAAACCTCTAACCTATTTTGATAAAAAAAATAAATAAATAATAATAATAATAATAATACGCAGCTCCAAGGTTAAGGCATTCGGTTCCACAAATTTAGAAAATTCACCTATATCCGAAAATTCGGACATTCAAATAATCGCAAATTTTGATAAATGGTGTCCATAAAAAATCTATTTCGTCAATCGTTCGCAGAAAATAACTTCAATTTCGCCGAATGATCACAGAAAAAACGCGAATTTGGTCAGGAAGCCACGGAAAACATGCGAAATTCTTCAAATGATCACAAAAAACGCGAATTTCTTCAAAAGGCAGCGAAAAAGAACTCGAATTTCGTCAAAGGATCGCGGAGAAAACGCAAATTTTGTCAAATAGCCGCGAAAAAAAACCCCAAGAGTTTCGTAAAAGGATCGTGGAGAAAACACGAATTCCTTCATAGAATCGTGGAAAAAAAATAGAATTTAGTCAAAGAATCGCTTTTAAAACGCGAATTTAGTCAAAGGATCACTGAAAAAACGCGAATTTTGTAGAAGGGTCAAGGAAAAAAACGCGAATTTTATCAAAGGTCTGCAAAATTACACTAATTTCGTCAAAGGGTTGCAGAAGAAACACAAATTTCATCAAAGGCTCGAAGACGAGCGAATTTCATCAAAGAGTCGTGGGGAAAATGCAGTGGTCTCTTTAGAAAACAGCACACTTACATACGTTTATTATTATAGGTATAATTTTTAACTTGAAATAATATACTGAACTAATTTTTGAAAAAAAAATACTAAGTTAACCCAAACCCAGCTGTAGGAATCTACGCTCAGCCTGAATTCGATCCGAATCCAAAACAGCTAACCCGACCTGCAACAAAAATAATTAGTGTCAGATGGGAATCCCCCATCTGCTGTAACCTTTCAGAAAATTTTCTTTGAATTTCAGATTTTTTTTTTCTTTTTTACTCTACCCCTGATAATTTTTTTAACTGCGATTCTTGATTTTAGTTTAAAATAGCAACGAAGATGGTGCTGGAAGCAAGAGGCGCTAAATCGGTTCCCGGAGGAGGTAGGCTTAACGACCATTGTTTACAGCGCCATCTGTCGCTGCTATTATACAGTAAAATCAAGAATCACAGTAAAAAATCTCATGACATCTTACATAACCCTCCTGCAAGATTTTTTTTTTAAATAGCTGTCACCATTCCAAAAGTACTAAATTTTAAAATCCATTTAAGGACACCCGGTATGTTTTTTAATAAGTTTCAAAGCATTCTTTACTGAATTACAACTCACCTTAGATATAAAGAGACAAGCAGTCTTATACCAAATTAGTATTTTTTATATAATTCTGGAGATTAAAAAGTATTCCTAAATAATTATTTGGACGTGCCTGTTATAGAGACTTTACTGCATATAGTTTTTATCTTCAAAAATGCTTAGACTTTCTTTAAAAAAAAAAACGGGTCAACCCGAACCCTTCTCGCAAGTCGCAGTAGTGAAAACCCAATGCGAAACTAACACAAACCGGATATAATGTTTATCAATCTGCCCCAAACCCAACGCGCTAAGCGCAGCTAAAAAGTAAAAGTCAACCCGACCTGTAGCAGAAAAGTAGAAGTCAACCGGGCCCAAACCCGACCCTCATCGAAAAAGTATAAGTTAACCTGGCCCATAGCAAAAAAGTAGAAGTTAACCCGACCCACAGCAAAAAAGTAGAAGTTAATCCAACGAGCAGCAAAAAATAGAACTCAACCGGACCCAAACCCGACCCACAGCAAAAAGTAGAAGTAACACGACCCGCAGTGAAAAAATTAGCCCCGACCCGCGCATCAGATTGGAGTTTCCAAATTTCTAAAATCGCCCCCCCCTTGAGGACTCTCCAGATCCGCCCTTGAGTGATGCTTGCGCTAAGTGGTACGCTTGCTATACAACTTCACCAACGGCTGATTAAAGGGTGGTGCGAATCCAGTAATATGTAATAAAAAGCACGACGTGATATTTCGACGTAACCCAATAAATTGTTTCGTAATACATATATATATATATATATACACACTCATGTCCAAAAGTTTAGAATATATGATAAAAACGAAGAAAGGATATCGTAAATATCTTACGAAATTATTAAACTTTATAGATGATAGATGAAAGTCTCAAGATAATTATGACTGAGCGTATCGAGATAGTCAAACAGGTTTTAAAGCGCTAATGTTGATTCCTTTTGAATTATTAATGTATGTCTCTAAAAATTAGTGGTGATTAATATGTGTAGAAAATTACGGTTTAGAACTCCAAACTGCTTTGTTTGATAGCGATATATCTTGTTTCTAAATGTACAAAATTTGATGAAACTGGATGATTGAAGGGATAAGGATTCGATGATGCCCGTTTTTTTTTTTTTTTTTTTTTTTTTTTTTTTTACCAACAAAGGGCTTAATGCATTTTATTTTTTTTGTGTATGGCATATTTATTTACATAGACTCCACTCCGGATAAAAATTCAAATTCTGAATTCAGCATAAGGAATCCTGTTACCCGTGTACGATGTACGTCTACAACATAAAAAAAAGTCAAAATTTAAAAGAATGAAAATTTTCGAATGAACAAAACTTATATCCATTTCTTAGTACTTCAATAAAAGTTAATCAAATTTTGTACGTTTAGTAACAAGATATATCGCTATGTAACAAAGCAGTTTTTGATTCCAATCCGCATTTTCCTATACATATTAATCATGGACTTTCTTCCCTAATTTTTAGATAAATTTATTAATAATTCTAAAAGAATCGACATCAGCGCTTTAAAATTAGTTGACTATCTCAATACGATACGCGAAGTCATAATTATCTTGTGAATTTCATCTATAAAATTTAGTAATTTCGTAAGATATTTAACACTTACTTTCTACGTTTTTGTCATATACGCTAAAATTTGGACATTAGTGTATATACATATGGGTCTTGCTTCTGGAGAAACTTACTTTACAAATATACCAATAACAGGTTAATATTAATCACAAATGAAAACTTGTTTTTAAGTAATTTCAACATATCCTTTTAAACATTGTGATCATCAGGAAAAGCTTGGATTACGTACGAATAAATTTAATTTAAGATTATCATCTAAATATATTAATAAAATAATAATAATGACTATAATACAATATTATTTGAATAATTGTTGTATAATTGCAATTTGAATTATTAAATTTTATTTGTGCTTTTGTAACAAAATTCACACTTTTATAGCACGATTAACACGATTAACATCTTTCAGGAACAGTGGACAGATCTATATTGTCTGTTAATTCTTTGTGGTAACTGAAAAGCATCAATGATTCCAATCTGTCATCAGCCATAGTTGATCTAATAGCAGTCTTTATAAATTTTAGCCTGCTAAAAGCTCTTTCATTAGATGCAACTGTCACCGGAGCTGTCAACATAATTTGGTAACATTGATAAACTAAGGGAAAGACACTTTTGTTCTTGGAAGCAAATTCCGCAGCTTCTGAAAACTGTTTGCTTGGGGAATATTTTAAAGACAAAAATACGCCAAAAATACGGGATTATTCATTCTTTCTAACGACATACTTTAAAGCAGGGTAAAAATTTGTTGTCACCCCTGTTTTTTCCAACTAAACAAAATTCAGTAATAATAATAATATAAAAAAAATCGTATACAATTGAGAAAGGAAAAAGAAAACGAAAGTATTATTTCTGATAGAAGTTAACTTGTATAGATTATAAAATATTCAGATTATTTCGAGATAAAAATTCAAAGTATTTGGGTGTTTCAATTTCATCCGGTATCATATAAATTTCTTGAAACACATTTTTAAATCAATCTAAAATTACGTAAAAAAGTAATTAAAAAAAATATATTTTTTATTAAAATAAAAAAAAAACACAAAATTAGTAG
The DNA here is from genome assembly GCA_963932465.1 of Maratus speciosus. Classification (NCBI taxonomy): domain Eukaryota; kingdom Metazoa; phylum Arthropoda; class Arachnida; order Araneae; family Salticidae; genus Maratus; species Maratus speciosus. The sequence continues at coordinate 85,986,456 of OZ010786.1, read as the reverse complement.
AAAAAATAAAACCATAATTATTTTCGATTAAAGGTAAAATTCGTGTAGAGTGGAAAAATCCAGATTTTGATAGGGTAAAGTACTAAATATTTCAGGGGCGGATCCAGAGAATCGTTTTGGTGGGGGCGATACCGAGTGACATATTATCAACGTAGTCATAACTTCTGTTGCTCAAATCATCCCTTGCAGTTAATTATTAAATGAATATGAAATAATTAATGCGATTTGAAAATATTACAGACTCTCGATTATCCGACATCCGATTAATCGAAACACTCGGTTATCCAACATCCGGGTAACCGAAACATTCGGTTATCCAACACTCTTTTTATATAATCCCGCCCCCTCCTCAAAATATGGTTTATTGTTACTTATTAGGTCATAAAATTAAAAACGTTATAACAGAATTTATTTATTAAATGTCTTATTTTTTCTTTTTCTTTTTACTCTTGTACTATGGTAATTATTTGTCTTATTTTTTGTTCTTTTAGTTATAGTGAACAACGTTAATAACACAAGCCTGCCAGTGTTTTTTAACTTTTGATAATTGATTTTGGTGTATTTTTTAGCACTGAATCAGAAAATGACCTTCAATTTTAACCATCACGTCACAATTTTCGCAAATCGTAAATTTCAAAGTTAAAAAGTAAAAAATAGCGAAAATCTCACAAAGCAATTTGTCAAAGCCTTAACAAAAGAAGGTAAATGTTTTAAATGCATCTGCGACAAATTTTCCAGCCTTATCAGCCGCCAAAATAAAAGAGGATACCGAGATGAACCCCATAGAGAGGATTAAAAGAAAAGCGGGAAGCAGAGCATGAGCGGTTCAAAGAAACTTCCACGCATGGAATAAAATTATAAAGATTTTAAATAATATTTTACATGTTTAACTATAGAAATCATGTATAAGCAAAAAAATGAATAAATTATTATGAAAAAAAGTTACGTCTGTTTTATAGTAGCAGATTTTAGCAATATTTCGACTTTTTAAAAATTTAAAAATTTGCGATTTGTGAAAAAACTGACGTGATGGTGTGGTAAAAAATGAAGGTCATTTTTGGATTCAGCGCTAAAAAAATACATAAGAACCAATTATCGAAAGCTGAAAAACATAACTATCACATCCATTTTTTAATATCAGATTTCTGAAAGAGGATAATCTCTGAAAAAAATCCCTTTCAGAAATCTGAAGGGGCCTTAACACACTTGAAAGTCAAAAATGCACTTCACAGGCGCGGATCCAAGGAAGAGGAGAGATCGCCCCGATCGCCACCCACCCCTTGGATCAAAAAATATAAATTCACCGATTATCGCGAATTTCGACAAATGGTCGCCGAAAAAAATCATTTTCGTCAATCGTTCGCAGGTCAAAAAAACGCGAATTTCGTAAAAAACGTGAATTTCGTCAAAGGACAACGGAAAAAACGCGAATTTCGTCAAAGGACAACGGAAAAAACGCGAATTTCGCCAAAGGACCACGAAAAAACTCAAATTTCGTCAAAGGATCGCAGAAAAAAACGAGAATTTCGTCAAAGGGTCGCAGAAAAAAACGCGAATTTCGTCAAAGGATCGCAGAAAAAAACGCTTATTTCGCCAAAGGATCGCAGAAAAAAATGGTAATTTTGCCAAACAATTACGGAAAAACGCTAATTTCGAGAAATAATCGCGCAAAAAATACGAATTTCGTCAACAGATCTCAGAAAAAATGTTAATATCGTCAAAGAATCGCGAAAAAATACGCGAATTTCGTTAAAGAGCACCAAAAAAATAGCGAATTTCGTCAAAGGATAGTAGAAAAAACGCGAATTTAGTCAAAGGATCGCAGAAAAAACGCGAATTTCGTCAAAGGATCGCAGAAAATTACGCTAATTTCGCCAAACAATTACGTAAAAAACGCTAATTTCGAGAAACAATCGCGCAAAAAATACGAATTTCGTCAACAGATCTCGGAAAAAATGCTAATTTCGTCAAAGAATCGCGAAAAAATACGCGAATTTCGTCAAAGGATAGTAGAAAAAATGCGAATTTCATCAAAGAATCGCAAAAAAACGCGAATTTTGCCAAAGGATCTAAAAAACGCGAATTTCGCCAAACAATTACGGAAAGAACGGTAATTTCGCGGAAAAATCGCGCAAAAAATGCGAATTTTGTCAACTGAACTCGGAAAAAATCGAATTTCGTCAAAGGGCCGCGGGTAAAACGCACAATTAGCACAAGGAGAAGATTCCCCTAGGCGCGCATCCATTAACCCTCCGTCTACCAGACGGGTCCATTGGACCCGACAGGTACATGCAAAATATTCATTCAAACCAGAAATTTCTTTAAAATAAACTAAGTATGTAAACCAGACAAAAATAAGGTAAATAAATAAGTTAAATAGTTTTAAATAAAAATTCTGGTGTAGAACGTTTTATTAAAACTTGAATAAAATTCCCGGTAGATCTAGGGTTAAGGGTTTCTATTGGGGCGGACGACCCCCCCCCCCCCCAAGATATAAATCCAACGCTTTTAAAGGCAGTTTTCGCGGAACAGACACACAAGCAAACGAAAACCAAACACTTTCCGGGTGTCAATGACGTTTTGGCAATTAGTAAACAAAATAGGATTATGTCCTGTCAAAAGGCATATGGCGCCATAATTTTTGGCACTATAGGTTGAGGTGGGGGATGATGCCACTTCGTGTACCTTTTGTTGAATCTCTACAACAGAAATTGACAACGTTATGCGGATCCCTTTAAGGTGTTGAAACTTCTCCTTCTTTCAAAGAAGCTGCAATTCAAATTTCTGTATAACGATATTTTTGAGGAGTTCTTTATTGTTTGAGAAAAGAATGGGAATCATAGCAATTTCCATAGAAAGAAAGAAACAAGAAAAAGAAAGAACCTTTGAAAAATGCAATCATCTTAATGTTTTCTGAAGAAAGCCACTAATGTGTAAAAAATGTCCTGTTATTGCCACCCACATTGGTAAATTTCAAGGGGTATTTGATGAATGAACAAAAAAGGATTATGTCCTAATCCTAGTCAGTTAAAAGCTAAAATGCTTATGGTGTGTTGATTTCTTAAAAACCAACTTGGTAAATTTGTTCTTCCCTTCTTTGCCCCGATCCCCACTCCCGTGGATGCACTTAGGGAATCTCCTCCCGGTGCTAATTGGCGAAATGGGCGTATTTTTTTCGCGATTCTTTGAAGAAATTCGCATTTTTTCAGAGGTCTATTGGCGAAATTAGCGTTTTTTGCGCGATTCTTTCGAGAAATTCGCGTTTTTTCTGTAATCCTTTGACGAAATTCGCGTTTTTTTCTGCGATCCTTTGACAAAATTTGTTGTTCCTTTCTGGTCCTTTGGCGAAATACGTGATAACGAAATTCGCATTTTCCGCGCTTCTTTGACGAAATTTCGCGTTTTTTCGCGATTTTTTGTCGAAATTCGCGTTTTTTCACGATCCTTTGATCCGCGAACGATTGACGAAATTGATTTTTTTTCGGCGATCATTTTCTCGAAATTCGCGATAATCGGTGGATTTATATTATTTTAGGGGGGGGGGCGATCGCCCCGATCGCCCTCCCCGTGGATCCGCGCCTGAAATATTTGCAATTCAGTTTTGAATTTTCATCGGATATCACCTGAATTCCGTGATACACGTTTCTAACTAAATTTAAAGTTAGATAAAAAATAAAATAAATAGAAGTTTCTTCACTTCAATCAGTATGTCTTAAAATTTCCAGACTAAACTAAAAACTTTCCGACTATAAATAAATACAGCTGGATCTCGATATCTCGAAGTCAAAGGGAACAGAAAAAAGTTCGGAATATCAAAGTTTTCGATCAAAATATCAAGGTTACAAATAATATTAACATTTCTGGAATATGTATATAAATATTTTGTTTCTTCATATCGAGGTTTTCGAGTTCACAATATTTGACAAGTCAAAGTTTTTCTGAATAGTTTTAATCACAAAAATAAAATCCGTAATATTTCCGATTATGTATAAATTTATATAGGTTTTCTTCGTTCTAAATTGTTTTTTCTAATTAAAAACTACAAGGGAAAAAATCCGACTAAGAATAATATTTTATAGGTTTTCTTCGCTCTAACTTGTTTTTCTTATTTACTAACTAAAAACTACAAAAACATTTCTCCAATTCATAAGTTTTTATACGTTAATGCTATTTTCTTTCGACTAAACTTACTTTTTTCCGATCGAACGGGAATTTTTCCGACTGATTTTTCCTTTTTCCAATTTATAAGTTTTTATAGGTTAATACCATTTTTTCCGACTAAACGTACTTTTTCCGATCAAACGAGATATTTTCCGACTGATTTTTTCGTAGGGGGGGTGTTGCCCCCCCCCCCCCAGGATTTACGCCCCTGTGTACGCCAAACCACGTCCGGTAACATCCGCCAATTGTTTCTATAGACTCAATTATGTAACTTATCGGTACTAAATATGCCAATTGTCTGTGGACTCGATTACGTAATTTATTTCCTTAATTAAGGCATACTTTACAAACTACATCTAAACTTTTCAATTTTCCTGATTTTAAGATCAATGGGTACTGTTAGATGTTAAAAAGCTTGGCGCAATTCGAGCTTCAGAAAGTGAGATTTGTGGCCAAATGATATGAACAGCTGTGAAAACAAATAAAATGATCTTTTATGCTTTTTAAAATATGTATTCCTATATATAAACTTTTTATTTATGAATATTAATATTTTTGTTATTTATATACAATTTACTTTTGTTTTTATATAAAAAGAGATAAATGTCTTTTTTATAGCAAATAAATTCTATAATTATTGAATAGAAAATATGCATGAAAACTTTCCTTATTTCGCCAAGTCCATTTCTTCCACCTCGCAAAGGGCCCTATATTAGAAAATTACAGAATTTACCCCACTGCTCTATGACTAATAAGCATATCAGAATTCTGGTGTCGCCATCTTTTGACGCAATTGCGTAGTATTATAGAGAAATGTTTGATAAAAACGTTGAAGTAGACAGTTTTTAAATCGAAGAATTATTTTAAGAGATATTTAATGTTAAATCTGGATAAAATTGTCTCATTAAAAAAGTCTCATAGGAAAAAAAAAAACCATGGGAATTTAATCATTTTCATTCAATAGAAACTCGAAGTTTGCAGAGTGCATTTATTATTTTTAACTTGCCTAATTTTTTGACGGTTTATTTCAATTTTAAATTAAAATTTTCAGAATTTCCAGATATATTTTTTACATATTTTAGAAAAGGTTATTTTAAATTGTTGCCAATTGTTAAAACAGCGCAAAGAATAATATATCCTTTAAATTAAAAATTTATTCACACGTGACTATTATAAACAGAAAAAAATCCTTTTAAATTAGAATTAAATGATAACGTGTTAAAAGCAGGAAAATATTAAACATTACGTCATAAAAATTGTTTTTACACATGCTTACTTAAAATGAAAGAAAATTATAAAATAATCAATTATTTTCAAATTAGAATTAAATGATTGCGCATTAAAAGAAGGAAAACATTGAAAATTACGTCATAAAAATTATATTTACACGTGAATATTAAAAGAAAAAGAAAATTTTTAAATAATAAATTCATTGATATGTGTTAAAAGTCGTAAATGGAGGAAATTACGTCATATTGGCCAATGTGGCCAAAACAGTTTGCAAAACATATTGCAAAACAGTGTAAATTAAAAAATATATTTATATGAGAGATTTATTTCAAATTTCGAGATGATATTTTTAACTATAGTTGCCAATTTTAAGGTAGCGAAATAATAATATTATCTTTCTAATAATAAAAATATTTTCAGTTGAATGTTACAAACAGAAAGGAAAGTTTGGTGAAAATTATGTCAGATTTAAAACGTTACATTTAAAATCTCTTATTTAAAATCTTTTTCTTATAGCGTTGTTAAAAAATACCATAAAGCAAAGACTCTGTTGACTTAGTTCCTTTTATATTTGATAATTTTCAAATGTTTAACTAATCTTATTTAATCAAGCACGGAAACAGAAACTAACATCAGCTGATTCGGTTTTGAAATCCCTCAGTAAAAGGGAAACCCGTTTACAGTAAGATCGCCATTGATTTTTTAATTATACAGAGCAGCCTCGATTATCCGAGCTAATTGGGACTGTTAGTAAATCGGAATCGGAAATCTCGGTTAATAGAAACTGTGTGTAAAAACTCGCCGTGCTTGCGAATTTAACATCTCTCTTAAAAAAATATATAGAACGTTTTTTAAATAATAAAAGTAAATATATGTAAAGTTCTGTTTCACAGCTTAACAAATTTAAAAAGAAAGTCAACTACCAGTAGTAAATTTTAAAATGCAAACTGAAAAATTTACGAAAGTTCACACAGCCACTGGAAACAAAGCATTGTTCGCTATTGACTTCTCAGGGTCCAATGTTTCTTTGGAGTTGAGTGCTTTTGGGGGCAGAAGGGCCTGTGTAGCACGGACAGTGAGCTAAAGAGTGTGGTTATTTTTAAGGCTCATTCAAAAGGAAAAAAAAAAAATCAGACTTTGTTATCGGCTCGGTTAACAGAAACCTCGATTAATCGAAGCTCGGTTAATCCAGGTTCTACTATAATTCAATCTTCCGTAATCTTTTTAAAGCAGATCAAATTAATGGACTTTAGCACAAAGTCACATAGCTGATAACTGCCATGCTTGTTGGCCACCTTTTTTTCAAAAAGTTTGTTTCGCCTTATTCAATTAATGAGATATCTCCGATAAAATAAGTCACATTTTCCCGTTCTAAAATACTGGTATCCAAAAATCGTAGCATGTAACTGACACTACAAGTACTCATGGAACTAGACTATTTTAAGTCTGATTTTTATTATAGACTATATAAAATTATTAAAAATATATATTATGATAGGAACTAGCGGGCTTCGTCCGCTATTTACGTTACGGATATAAAAATCATGTTTTTTTTTAGGGAAAAAGAAATAAAAACCTATTTGACGATAGGTTTATAAAGACACATTTTGTATTTGTTATATTTCCGGGGATGAGGAGGGGGGGGGGGGCTATTTTGATTAAATATCGCAATTAGTCTACATGGCAGATATAATTATGATAGGCACTAGCGGGCTTCGCCCCTCTATGGCGCCTTATGGTTCCAGCTTCCATATCTCAGAAACTACCTTTCGGACATCAATGCAACAGATTCCAAACGTTATAATTAACTTAATAATCACCCTATATAGCATTAAAGTAAATTTATGAGTACTGCATACTATTTTTTTATCGTAATTTCTGAAGAGAAAAAATTATTTCGGTTCCATTCTTAGGTACTGGTCTGAAAAATTTTGAAAAAGGGGGGAAGGAGGGGACATGAGACTGCTGTTTGTCAAAAAACACAACGGGGTCTGGCTTATTCAACTTGGTTTTTGATGACTTCAATTGGAAGGTGGTTTGTTTAAAAGAGTGCGTTCCCTGCCCCATGAAAATTGAAACTATTGGTGCACCATCTATGTAAGGATTTAATAATTATAAATTAACATTTTGGATTTATTAGTTTAAGGATAAAGTGTTTTTAAAGGAATATCAAATGAAACCCTCTGTGCGATCTGCGATTATACTTACCCTGTTGTTTTTATATACAAACTGCTATAAGGAAAATTGTAATAAAATAGTAAAAATTAAATCTGCATTAAATTCCATAAGTATCTTTTTTTTAATCATTTTATCTCTAACCTCAAAAAAGTAATGATATCAATGCAAAAACCCTTGACGGGTTAAAAGTTTCTGACGCAGCACTTTATCTTATGCTCTAAGAATTTTAAATATGGAACTTAAAAATACTGATATCAAATTTTGAGTGACGTTATGCTATTTCTTAAAAAATATATTTGTATTTATTTCATATCATTTTATTTTTGTTTTATTTATAATCGCATGTGCAAAAGTTATGTTCAACATGAAAAGCTGCATAAAATTTTATTCGCTGTTGCTTTATCATTTACATCTCTCATAAATTCAAAATATGTGTTTTAAATGATATGATATAAAATTTAAGTGACGCCTTGATGTGACTTAAAAAGGTTTGTTTTTTAAAATTCAATTTAAATTATTTTTGACTTGGTTAAAATATTTTTTTTACATCTACACAATACTTTTAATTTTCCAATTCACTGTTAAATATATCACTTTCATTGAATCTATACTATGCATTGAAATGTATTTATTTCAATAAATTGATTTATCTTTTGTGTCACGCTATTCAAAATTGTGAGTAAGATTTATGTAAATGGTTTCTTTGCGTCATTGTGTCCAAACTACATGAAATGTATGAAAAAGGATAGTTTGACGCAAATAAACCATTTACATAAATCTTACTCACAATTTTGAATAGCGTGACACAAAAGATAAATCAATTTATTGAAATAAATACATTTCAATGCATAGTATAGATTCAATGAAAGTGATATATTTAACAGTGAATTGGAAAATTAAAAGTATTGTGTAGATGTAAAAAAAATATTTTAACCAAGTCAAAAATAATTTAAATTGAATTTTAAAAAACAAACCTTTTAAAGTCACATCAAGGTGTCACTTAAATTTTATATCATATCTTTTAAAACACATATTTTGAATTTATGAGAGATGTAAATGATAAAGCAACAGCGAATAAAATTTTATGCAGCTTTTCATGTTGAACATAACTTTTGCACATGCGATTATAAATAAAACAAAAATAAAATGATGAAATAAATACAAATATATTTTTTAAGAAATAGCATAACGTCACTCAAAATTTGATATCAGTATTTTTAAGTTCCATATTTAAAATTCTTAGAGCATAAGATAAAGTGCTGCGTCAGAAACTTTTAACCCGTCAAGGGTTTTTGCATTGATTAGTATATACACAGAGTTTCATCCAAATCCCTGGGGGTCGGGTTACAAGGTGTGGTTGAATTGACATGGAATGACTCATATAAAATTTGAGCCCGTTTTATCTCCATTTCCTATGTGTGTGGCACATTTTGTCACCCATAAATATTTTGATAAAAAAGAATGCAAAAACTTGGAGATGGGAAGGAAAGGAAGGGTAATTTAGGCTTCGGTTTTCAGAAGAGCTGTTGCATCGGATTCTGGAGCCCTGTGTTTATGAGCTTCGGTGAATTCTGACCAATATTTAAATAGAGAAGTACCAGAGCTGGGCTCCGTCACAAATTAAGCCCTAATTCCATCTCTAGCGATTTCTTCACAATCAGTTGTTTGATTGTTTTTTCCCACTTTTTTTTTTTTTTTTTTTTTTTTTTTTGAGCCTCCACTATATCCTGCTTTGGCGTTCTTAGATGCATCAGAACTGGAAATTGCATGAGTTATTACATTTCCATTCTCACTTGAGCTAGATGAAGAAACTGCATGATCACTCGGGACAATAAATTCAGAACCGCTGGATGTATCGCCTGCTTCTTTCTCTATAACATTATTATCGGTTTCAGACCCAGAATTGGAATCAGCTCTTGCATCAATTTTCGGCTTTTAGATTTAACTTAACTGTTCATTTACAAAAGGCATATTGTTGAGTTTACAAAATATTAAAAACAATTAAGTTAGCAACAAAGAATGAGATTGAAAATTTACATTAAAAATCTGAATAGTTACTTACTTTTGATATTGTAAAATAGTATTTTTAAGTCACAAACTCATAGTTGCCTGCAACTAAAAAGATTTATAGCAACAAGTATAATGCAATGATTATTCCATCTGGTGGAAGAGTCATAAATTAAAAATAAAGCTTATTTTAAGAATTATTGCAGGTGTCCCATTCCACCCTAGTCTCCCCTACATAAATTCATATGTCTAACTTAAATACATACAAAGCAACGCGAGTTATATTTAAAACATTGATTGGATAATTTATTGAAATATTATCAGGATATGAACACAATATTTATTCTTAAAAATAATTTTGCTCACTGTGCTTTTCTGACAAAAAAAAAAAAAAAAAAAAAAAAAAAAAAAAAAAAAAAAAGGGATTAATCATTTAGTGGAACATAGTAAGCCAATGAAATGTCTACCAGTTTTATTTATAATTGATGTGCATAAGATATATATATTAGCAATTTAGAATTCGCTGAATGGACAAGAGCCAGTCATGTGCATATTCTTGTCATACCTTGTTCCAGAAAAGGTGGAATTGAGTGAAATAAAGAATGATGGTTTTTCTCTTGAGTCGCACTGAGAATAAGGTCCATGTACTAAGAAGCAGTTTGTTGGTAAAATGATTTAGTTTCCCCCGCAAAATGGATCACATTTTCTTTCAGTTAAATTCATGCGACTACACAGACAAAAAAAAAGGATGTTTATGTGTGGCCTATAACTGATGATATAAGTCTTTTATACTATACACAAATGCTGGAAAGGTGTGTAAAATGGAAGAACTCGGACATAGACAAATTCGTTTCTTATGTGGATTAGCATAATTATCATAGAACTGCAAAAACTCATGTAAAGAAGTAAACTTGTTTATATTTCACTTTGCCCTAAACCTGGGGGTAAAGTGATAATTTTTTACTATTATGTCACATCTTCAATAATGCATAACAGAAATTCAAGAATAAAAATTTGAAAAAAATTAATTTTATAAGGCAAGGGTTATTATAAATTGTGTAGAGTAAAATTTCATATAAATTTTCGGAAAATTGTAATTATCTTTAAGTATTTCACATTGCCCAACGTTCCCCTGCTACAATTTCTATTTTACACAAGCAGTTCCATAAACAAGCAAATTTTTGAATTAAAAATATATATATATTACCATCTGATATGAGTTTTTACTGCTATTAAATTGTGTAACATTCTAATATGAGAATGGAGAAACATTTATCATAAGTAATTCAAATAGCTAAAAATATATACGTAATACATAAATGAAGTAAAATTAATAAATATGTATGTGATTATATACTGGTTTTCTTCTAAGCGTTATCAGTTTTAAATTCATTTATTAAATGTGAAATGAGATTTAATAACAAACACAATATGGAAATGAAAATAAAAACATATCCTGGTTTTATCTGTTCGAAGTCGAATAAAACAGTCGATTTGGAACAAAACGAATTTATTAATTTTGTATAAACAAAATACGTTTGCGCCAAAATAGTGATACATAACAGTATCTATCAACTCTACTAAACTTCTGCTGTAGCCAAGTTGCTATAATCTATCGGCTTTCATCGAGGTAACTAACCTACCAGGTAAACACGCATTCCTATAGGGAAGCGGACTCTTGTGATAATATGGAATACCACGTGACTAGATGCGCACATACACGCTGCGGTGAAATAAGGCACAGCAAATAGAGCACTGAATAAGATCTATTATTGCGAGTTGCAGCCAAGGAGGTTCCGAAAGATGGAGCAGTCATAAATGACGTCACTATATGTTGTTCCTATGCCCGTCCTCCCGCGTCCGCCATATTTAGCCCAGTCTTGCACAAGAGATTGCTGATTAGACTGCGATCGGTCAAAGTCAAACATGGTGAACGCAAGAGAGGTTGGGGGGAGAACGCGTTTTACCGCATCAAAGCTTTCCACGGTCGAAGATTGATATGCCTAATCCTGTTGAAGAAAAACTCTTGCCGACATGAAAGAGTTTCATAAGATTTGGGGATTTCTCCTTCAATCATCGGTTTAGACACCGATTCTTGGAGCCCCACCAGTGGCTAAGAGGTTCTGCTCTCGAAGCTGGTAAACGGGAGATGCTGGGTTCGAACCCAATCGCGCCCGTCGGCCTAACCGTTTCGGAGTTTTCGTGGTTTTCTTCGAAACCTTGGATTTCCATGCGTAAATACGGGTTAGGTTCCCTTAGAAAGACCCCCACGGAGGGCACTCCCCCCAGGGCCTATATCCCTCGAGTTGATAATCGGCCGTCAAAAATCAACCCAACCCAACCGATTCTTGGAAAGCATGCCGCCAACCCTTGTGACCGAATGAGAATTATCCACCGCGCACAGAAACGAAAAAATAAGTGTTTTTAGGTCTTTGCATTGTTCATTACTTGTCGCTGGCGTATAAAGTGCTCTTTTTTTTTAGAATTGTTGTTTTTGAATAATACATATCAGCAAAACGAAGAAAAAATAACAATTGCACGCAAAAAAAGAAACAGATGGAAAATTTTGAAAAATCGAATCTTTCGAAAGTAACTTTTACGAAGACTCGTGGAATAGCGAGAACGACACTGAATAACATCTTGGGTCCAAATTTTCTGACACAGAATATGTGATGAATCAAAAGAGAAAGCGGCAACGAATTTCATAATTTGAGAATGTTGGGAAAGCGATTTTTATTTGGATAAAATATGCCAGATCAATGAATGTACCAATATCATAGATTATTTTAAAAGAAAAGCCTTTGGAAATTGCTGCTGAACTAGGAAAACGAAATTTTACCTCAAGCAACGGTTGGTCCCTAAAGTTTAACTTACGGCACAATCTTACTTTTAAAAAGATGTGTGGTGAAGGTGCTGAGGTATATGTTAGTGTGCAAGTAAAAGCACGGAAGGAATCTGCGTAAAGTGACATTCTCATTAAGTGCAAACCTTGTGATGGTTTAAACTTTTATGATTGAGGGCTGCTTTTTCTTGTTTTGCCGGATAAAACTGTTACTTTTAAGATCGGAAAATGCAGTGGTGAGAAGAAAAGCAAACAAAGATTGTCCCAGATAGCATTTTTAATTTGCAGAAAATTTGCAGCAGTCTTTCTTGCTTTGAAAATCTGCAAAGTTGTAGCAAGCTCAGCATGACAATATTGAAAGTTCATAACAAGACTGCAAAAAGATAACCCAAATGCTGGAGATGAACTGAAGATGGCCTTGAACACTTTGAACTTGCAGCTAATTTGTCGTGCAAGTTATATTCATGCTGTATCAAATTTATTGCAATTTAACGGCAAACAAGTAATCAAAAATGGTGCAAACTTACTGCAAAGTAGTAACCTTTCCATGCCCCTCTATCTGTTTTTAACTGTTACACTTATAAGTTTAACCCCCTTCGGAAGAGTCCATAGACCTGATCAGGTCTATTGATGCGAACACACTTTCAGAAAGTGCATGCGTCGTTTTCACCATCATAAACAAGTTAAGATTATATATGTATCTACTTTTCAATACCAGCCTTTTTTGGCATTTGATAAGTAAAGCGTTTAGACAAAACGGTACCAACAAAATAAAATTTCTGCAATTTTTGCATATGTGCTGATTGTCCATTCTGTCAACAGAGGGATTTTTTACTTTCGTCCCTTTCGTGAATTAAAGACAGTCTTGCCATCAGTTTCACAACAAACTACTTATGCAAGTGATGAGTGGTATACCTTACGGGGAAATTTGTTGCGAATTTCTCAATTCAAATTTGCCGCGGCCAGATAATGCCTGAAAAATATAATTTGCTGCTAATTTTCACACTATCCGGGGAGTCTTTTATTAGAAGCGAATGTGGATGGATTGAAATTGACTTAATTAGTTATTGGTAAATTTCTAATGCCTCGTTTTTGAAAAACTGCAAATCTTGCTGAAAAACTGCCTGTATCTTACGATATGAAATAAATGGCTTGGATGACAACAAGTATTTGGGAAAAAGAAATTCAATGTCTGGATAAGTTTGGACAGAAAAAAAGAAATGTGGCTATCATCGCAGACAACTGCGTTGGTCATTGCATGATTCCCAATTTAAATTTGATTGAACTCGTTTTCTCGCTAGCAAACTGAACTAGTGTTACAAAATCCTTAGATCAAGGACTTATTCAGAAAGCTGCTTCTAAAAGACTTCATTACTGCAATAGTTCAAAAAGAGAAGTTTCACGTGTCTGAATTAGATGCCATGTGTTATGTAGAAAAGAGTTAAAATATGGTAGCAAAGAAAACCATTGAAAAATGTTTTAGACATGCTTGGCTTCCAGAATGTGAAGAATTATCATTCAATGACGACGAGAATGATGATGATGATGATGTGCGCCTATTTGAAATTGCACAAAAATACGGAATCCCGGCTTCACAGTACAACACAAACTGACATAAGCAGCTATTGACAATGAGGTCGCTAACTAATGGTGAAACTTCCGTACCGTAAATCGTTTCGGAAGTTTTAAATATAAACACTGATGTAAGCGACGATAAAGCCAACGAATCTGAAGCTGAACTGACAGGCAACACGAGCAGAAGCTTTCAAAATATTCAATATCCTGAGATGGTTTTTAACATATTTAGGAGGAACAAAGGGACACTTTAAATACGTTCGTCAATTAGAAAAAGTAGTTTTAAAAACTACGATACTAAATAAACAAACATGCATAAAAGATTATTTTAAATAAAGGAGTACATTTTACTACTATACTATACTCATCAATTCGAAAGTTTAAGTGTAAAGAAATTCCTGTTTATACCTCCTCTTTTATAAATTGCATCTTCATGGTTTCTTTGTACATTATTTTACTAATGTAACTAACATATTAATAATAAGTTATTGTCTAAAGTAAAATTCCTGTTTACACCGCATATAAGGTCACCCCGCTTAAGGTCATGTTTTTCAGGACCGCATGTGTGACCATATATCCGATGCTGACTGTACATATATTTGCCGAAACGTCAGTGAAGGCTTACTGTGGAGACACGAAAAGTTTTGGTTTCTGTTAGTCTGTCTGTCTGTTCCGCGATAACTGCCGCAAAAAGCATTCGATCGGCTTGAAATTCACTGCCAGGGCCGGCCCAAGGACATTTTGGCAACCGTGCGAGCAGCCATCGCGGCGCCCCCCCCCCCCCCCCACACACACACACAAGAAAAATTGCGTGACTTATTATCTTAATTTTTTTTATATTCGTACTTTTTACACATACTACTACTAATTATTTAAGATAGTCATTTAAAGTGTTTCAAAAACAGATAAGGTTTTAAATTTAAACTCATCTTTGAGTTTGTATTTGGTAAATTGCAAAATCAGGGAAATTTCAATTTTACAGTAATTATCAGTCTTAATGTGTAACCCTACGATACAAAAGTAAAACATAAGGCCACAGCACGTGGTATTGGACGAAAATAACAGTAATAGTTAATTAATTAAAATAAAAAACTTTTTTAGAAGAATGTTGTTTGGAATATAGAAAATAAAGAAGCAGAACTACTAGTAAATAGCAACCATGAAAGATGCAAACTGTAATCTTGTCTCGTTATGTAGTACATAAAAAGTACGAATTAATTTCATATTTAAATATCGATTTTGGTAAATGGCTCACTTTTCATGGTGAAAACTTTCGAAAGAATGGAAAACCCAGTTTTCTCTTCAGCTAATTCCGGAAACATTCTTATTCTTTCTTCTCATTTTTTGAATGGTTCTCAATCTCTGTGATGATATTTACCAAAAAAAAAAAAAAAAAAAAACTTACTAAAATTAAATTTTTTAAGTAACCTAAATTAATTAAACACTAAGAAAAAACTATGATTGAGGATAAGAGTTGTATTTATAATAATAAAGAATACGATTAACAAAAAATGTCCCCCCCCCCCAAAAAAAAAAAAAGTTTCCTGGATTTTGTTCTACTGGTGCCCACGCTAGAATTAAACAAACCATCCCAAAGGAAATCTTTAAGTATTCCGAATTTACGTTTTAGTGCCGCACTGAAATTAGATAAAGAAAGTGACATTATAAAATCATAGGTGTTAGGACGTCATAAAAAAATAAGCATATCGGACACTAAAAGGAAAAAAAGCTATTTAACGATAAATGTATAAAATGAAAGATTTTTTCAAGACGATTACAAAATAAAATTTATATACAGATATATATTTATTTATTTAAATAGGCTCCAGTTTCACAATTCTGCATTGTCAAGCTTATGTTGATTTATTCATAGAGCTCTTTGCTCCTGTTAATGAGAAATCAAGATAAAATGATATTACTACCAACTTCTGTTTAGAAGATTTACAAATACAGTGGAACCCGGTTAAGACGCTCACGGTTAATACGCGATTCCGCTTAATACGCGGATTTTTTCCGATCCCTTGAACTTCGCCCATAAGAATAATGTAAAAAAAAATCACGTTTAATACGCGAACGGTTATGACGCGATCCCGCTTAATACGCGATAAATTTTCGTTTCTTTGAGGAAAAAAATCACGCTTAAGACGCGAATTCATAGATCAAGATGCGAATTCCTTCTCTCTTCTCGAGTGTTACCGATTTAAAGGATTTTTATTATTCAAATAAAAAACAATGTTTCCGAATAGTATTTAATTTATTTAACAACAGATTAATTAAGGCGAAAATTACTAATCGGAAATAGTGGTAGATGTTTGAATTTAAAAAAAACCCCACTAAATTAGCAAAACTGCAATTCTTTGATCCCACTCCTAACATTCTTTGTCTTTCGCTTCGGGTATGTTTTTACTGTAGTAGAGAGAGAGGCGAATTCAGGTTACTCAGATTCGTCATAAAAACGATTATATTAGAGTTGTTCATACGATTTGTTAGAGATGTTTAAAATGTACGTTATTACAAGTACTAAATATGATTTTAAAAACTGGGTTGTGCTTCAGAGATTTAATATTATTTTCCTTTCTGTTAAAAAAATGAGTCTAGTAGGAAAATTATCTTTGGTTGCAACGCATTTATCGACAATAAAGTTATGTTGGAATCTATATTTATTTTCCGTTGTTATTCCAGTTTGTCCTATAAAAAGAAACAATGTGGATTCAACAAAGTGAAATACAATTAAATTCCAATCGAATATGTCAAATATACAATTTTCGACCGTAAACGTATAAATGAAAGCTCTGAAGTTCATTTAGGTGATTAAATGTGTAAATAAGCCCAATTGATGCAACATTATAGAAATCACGTTTAATACGCGATCCCGCTTTATACGCGACTTTTGACCACTCCCTTGAAACGCGTCTTAACCGGGTTCCACTGTAATAAAGTGCATGTCATGGACGCTGGTGGTAGGGAGGGGGGGGGGGGGGGGGGGAAAGTCCTTTTGAAAAAAAATCGTCATCGTAGATTATTTAAAAAAGAGGGGGGAGGTAAAATTTACGTTTTTAGCTTCATTTTAAATAATAAATCACTCGGAGAAAAATTGCGCTTGGGTATATATAATAAAAAGGCTTAGAAAAATATTATCCCCCCCCCCCCCCCAAAAAAAAAAAAAAAAAAAAACCTGACACCTAAGCAGATTTCGTTCTTCCAGTACTTAAGGTGCAAATTATTTCACAAAATAATGAAGAATCTCTCTAATATTGAATAGAATTCATTTTCGGTTTAGACAACCTTTGACTCAGTATCAAATATAATACATAATCTGATTCCAAAAAAAGTCTTTTTTTTCCAGCAACTTTTATTTTTAAATTAACAATATTTGCTTAAAATTTCAGTGATTTTAATCTCAGTATTGCGAAATATTTATTGTGTAATGGGCCAAATACTATATTCCATTAATAAATAATCTTTAATGATGAATGAAACAATGCATCATTATAATGCAATTATATATTTTTATGATATTTTTCACTGGCTTTCCGCTCAGTGTTTTTTTCCGACCACAATTCGGAAAACTGGGGCAATACATAAATTCAAAGAATATGGCATGGGCGCCGGTTGAACGAAATCCCTGAAGTGGGAAGATTTTGGAACAAATGTGTGTCTGCCTGTAGCAAAAATAGAAATAGTTTAACACTATAGAATGACGGCAAGGGACCATTTAGGCCTGTACCAAATTAATTTTTAATATCACGATTCGAACCAGAAATTTCTTTATAAAATAAGCTTAAAAGACTTAAAGAAAAAATGAATTAATAAAATAAGTTAAACACTTTTAAATAAATTTCTGGTGTTAAATATTTTTATAAAACTTGAGTAAAATTTCCCGTCTTTCTAGTGTCTAGTCTAGTAGAGTGTGTCTAATCTCTTTCCGTCAACTGAGCTACGACCGCTCCCTTACCCTCCGTTTAAGATGATAAATATTGGATTAATTAAACACTAAAAGAATTATACCGTTGCTCGAAAATTTTCCCAAGTAGTGGGGGGAGGGGGTCTTACGCCGGAGAAGCACTACCTCCCACGATATGTGCCTGAAAGAAACACTGGTTCCGATCAGAGCCTGATTATCGCAAGGGCAAAAGAGGGCCCAGGCTCTCAACTCTAAAATACCCACCCCCCACCAAACCCCAAAATCGTTTTTTTAATAAGTAAAAATTGTGGCTAAAAGGATGTTATAGGGGGGTTCCATCTGAATCTTTGCCTCACGCACCAGGGTGCCATATAGGCCCTTGTTCCACCGCTCTGAGCTTACGGCGCAACGTCCTTCGTAATTGGGAAAACTAACAACTTTGAAATACTAAGAGCATGCTTTGTAACTTTAAATATTCTACTATGTTTCACATTTGCATGAAAATTACTCATTTAAGCAAAATAAATAAATGAATCAAGCTACTTGAAAAATGTTTGGTTTGATTCATTTTTACCTATTAAATATTCAATTTACAGCAGTTTAATAAAATAATTAGTGAACGACCGAATTGCATTGTCTCGATACTGCGGTCATTTTAATAAGAATTATTTACCTATATATTTTTGGTTACATGCCCACTTTTCATTTTTTATTTTCGGCAAAATTTCTGACACTAACGCTATTGACTATATGCAGAAGAAGATGAGCTCACATCCAGAAGGATAGCTGTCAACTTTTACGCTTTTTTGTTACTACTAAAATTTAATAGACATTTTCGCCTTTTTTAATCGTGAGATTTCAACGATTAAATAAGAAAATATTTTCTGTAAAATTTTAGAGGCATAGATTTTAGAAAGCATAAAAGTTGGCAGCTATGATTCTGGATGTGAGCTCATCTTCTTTTCAAAAAAATCTTTTTCAAAGCCCTCTATTTTTTATTTTAAAATTTCTGCCCCTTTAAGCTCCTAACAGTTTCTTTTTTCCGGTCATCTGGGGGGGGGGGGGGTGCTCAGATTCCTTGTGGGATAAGAAGACTCTAGAATAATGCGCTTAAATAGATGGAAGTGATAGAATTCATCATGAATCTGTCAAAGTCGAAATTAATTAGCATCCCGCAAGGGAAGCATATTTTAATGAGGTGGTTCCTGGGGTTCGTGATTCTGTTTCTTTTCTCATAAGCTTAAAGGTAATTCCATTCAGATAAAGAACAGAAGCCGAAGTCTGCATGTGAAAATTCGGCGCGCTTGAATTCCTTTTTAAACAGAATGAATAATCCTTTCTCGAGCTGGCCCCAGCCCAGCTATAGAAAACGTAAAAGAAAAAAAAAAAACGCAGAATATAAAATAATTTCTATCGGTGCTCTTATAGGCGCCCTTTCGTCTGTTTGGCGCCCCGTGCGGTGGCACACTTCGCACACGCCTTGGGCCGGCCCTGTTCACTGGGCATGTTGATGAGGTACCCGCACGTAGCTGTATAGTTTTTGGTTAAATTTGGTTCATTCGTTCGGGAAATATGGAACATTTTATTTTGTTCTATAATGCTTTTCTGTGGCAAGTCAGACGATTTTCAGATTTTCGTTTGTTGAAAGAAATGGCTCATATGAAAAATGGATTTAAATGGTAAATTTCTGATGCTGAAATTTTTAAATAAGATTATTAAATTATTCCAATTAGTTTGAAATTTTGTCAATATATTTGCGAGATTTTTTTAATTAGGTTTATAATATTGGGGGAATTTTATGCATGTTTTCCAATAATATAAAGGATTTTGTTTTATCAATTTGACATAATGCATATTTCATTTTTTCCCTTTTCTTTCATCTGTTGCCTAGCAACGTATTTGGTCCTAATAATATTAGTATAATTGCGTGTATAACGTTTGAGTAAAGCCAACGTCAAAACGGGTGAATTAATGCATTTGTATCTTTGCATATAGATGGATTTTAGCCCAGAAATAAAAATAGGCAATATTTCATTTATTTTATTCAAATATTTTGCTTAAAAATACAAAAGTTCATTATTTTCATAGCGAATAACGTAACATTTTTCCATAACATTTACCAATATTTATTTAGTTGTTGCCAAGAAAATCAAAACCCGGAATAATATTTTCTTTTAAACAATTTTCAATTGAAATGTTTTGTCGTGAAACAGGAAAATGAAAAATAAAATTAAGAATAGAAAAATTAATATGGCGGCATATTGGAAATAAAAAGAAAACGCTCGAGTATTTCTTAATATAACAAGATGAAAAGTTTTGAGTAAGTACGCGTAGCAGGTGAATTAGGCATCATCAATCGAAAGCAAAAATGCTGGAATAAAAAGATCTTGGGTAAAATAAAATTAACTATTATTCACGGAGGAAAGAGATAGATGGAGATGCAGTATGCAGGGCTCCCACTCGGTCCGTTTTTTGAACACCACTTTTATTTAAAGAAAAATCTGACTTATAAATTGTGTAGAAATATACCGGGAAAAGCGTTTTTCTTGCAATTGTCGCAGAAACCTACCACGAATTTCTTTCTAAAAAATTACTGGTTTTCAAAAAACGACCAGAGTATGCCGTATGCCTGAGTATGCCGTATGCCTGAGTATGCCGTAAAAACAGTTTGCAATACGATATGCGTTATCGCTCAGATTTAAATGCCCTCATTCGGCCCAAACAAAACAAGCACGTGGAGCAGGGACCGAATTCTTTGACTTCATCCGTGCATTTTTTCTGTAAAATGAAAATGATGTGCTTATATTTAAGCAATAAGCATTCTAAGGTAGCATTTCATTGTATTATGAATTAAAAACTGTATTACTAAAAATATTATTGTTTTTTTTTTTTTTTTTTTTTTTTTTTAAGCACGTCGTTGTGCTGTGCCGAGTGTAGCGAATTTTCGGGTTACATTTTTGGCATCACTTCAAGACTTATTGTCTGTGTACGGTTAACATGAATATTTTATTTTAAATTTAAATTTTATTAATTTATAAAAAAACTTATGCTTATCCTTATTAATCACAGCGTAAAAAAATCTAAGATATACTATAACCATCCGCACAATCAATAAAAAATTACGAATGTAAATTTAAACAGACTAAGGGGGGTTCAGGGGGGCAGAGCCCCCCTGAAGAAATGCAATTTTTGATTTAAAAAGTTACCAGATTAAGTAGCTCATCAGAATTTCAGAACATCAATGTATAACCACTTGTTTAATACTTTTAATTTCTGAAACTTTACGAAGTATCTTGTATGCTTATAAATATTTATGTGATTTGAAAACTTTAAAAAGCGATTTGTAGGAAGTTGAATATTACGAAATGAGTATTAAAAAACAATGACTTGCAAAGATGACGTCGAGGCTCCTGATCTACAGGTTTACTAGTTTTTTTTCATCGGGGGCAACGCTAAATTTTGAAAAAGCAGAATTCCTGTTTGCCTATTTTTTTTTTCCCAACGGAGTTTTGCCATCTCGTAATCTAATTGGGCAGAGCTTTCGGCGTCATTGTGACAATTCTTGGCGGCGATCATATTTGGCGAAAACCACCAGAGGCAGTTATTTCGATGGCAAAAGTGATTTATTTATATGCTTTTACCACTTGTTTAGCAAGATAGAGATTTCACTGTATTATAAAAATTAATAGAAAAATAGTAAATTAGTTTTCTATTTGGATTTTCCCCCCATTCAATTAATTCTAAATATTAATCTGCGTTGTTTGGTCTTTTAATAAGTAAATATCACCGTCCTCCAACAGAAGAAAATATAATCTTCATTATGATGTGGAGGGGGGAGGGGGTGTGTCGGGGTTGGACATTTTTCAATTCCTACTATTAGCTCACACTCTCCCTATATTTATTTATTTATTTATATATTTATCTTGTCCAAATTTTCAATCGTTAATAAAATACTCATTATTCATCCTATCAAGTTGAAATAAATTTTTTTGAACTTGTACTGGATGACAATTGATGTTAATACAGTTTTTTCAAATATTAATTAATTAATTAAATTTTAATTAATTAATTTTAGTTTTGCATGGGAAACAAAATGGCTGCCGTTGGTTGTTGAAGATCAATTAAAGTAGTTACCATAGGGGGACCCTGTTCTGTCGCCAAATACCGCCAATTTTGTCACCAACTTGGCGATATATCGCCAAATTTGGCGGCCAAAATGAGTCGCCAAAAGTGACGCCAACTTGGCGATATCTCTAATATTTCGCCAAATTCCCATAGAGTTCCATTGTAAACCTACTTGCTTATAGAAAATCAACAAATTGAGATATTTTAATGCAACAAAAAACTAATATTAGCTTAAGGGATTATATTAAATTTTTCTTTGATGACCTAAGTAGGAATTGACTTTAAAAACAAAATTTTTATATTACTTGTTTTAAATTTTTATTTATGCTGGCAGAGCGAAGGATGGGGCAGCGTAAATGTCAGGAGGGGTGGGGTTGAGAATTCAGATGATTGATTAATTACTGTAGCTATAAAATAAGAAGTAGGGCAGAAAAATTTTAAATAATTGCAATAAATGTAATATTTTTTTGTAATAAATGTAATATTTTTTTTTGTAATTTAATATATATATATATATATTATTTAACAATATTTTTTCATAATTTTATATTTAATAATTGCTTAATAATTTAGAAAAAAATTAAAATTTTAATATTTTTAATGGCTTAATTGTTTAATTTAAAAAAGTTGATGGGAGAGGAGACATTTAAAATTTCGTACGGGAGGAGATATACGGTAGAAAACTGATTATTTATTCTTTATTACATTAAAACAACAAATGAGATAAAATATTAAAAAACAAGATTATAAAAAGTAAGGGGAGGGGCGGGATTTATAAGAGTCCAGTTTGGATAAATACCGTGTTCTATTCGAACAACAGTTAAATGTTGCAAATATTGAATTATATTTCTTTAAATCTTAGAAAATAAAATTATACAGGCACAATCAGAGTATTTAAATAATTGATGTTTCTTGTAAAAGAAAAACGAAAGTGATACCAAGATCATTTACAAAAAGGAACAAATTTTCTTAACATATTGAGGTTAGTCATTCGAATTTTATGTATGAAAATACATGCATTATTATATCGATATGGTACTACTTACAAATTGAGTTTTTTTTTTTTTTTTTTTTTTTTTTTTTTTTAACAGCGTGGCAATTCTTTGCATATCAGCTGATTTTCTATTTTTCTGGAGAATTCATCTAAATTTACCCCCCCCCCCCTCGAAATTTCGACTTCCCATCCTTTGCACGTAAAGTTTTAAATCTATACATGTATTTATTTTATATTATTGCAGTTTTCTATTATATTTGTTATTTTATAGTGATAAGAAATAAATAATGCATCTTCTACTCTTCCCCACCCGCTAAAACTTTTATTTCGTCTTCTTCCAGCAATTAATCATTAGACTTTAAAGAGTTTCATAATATTTCAAATTTTAATTGCTTAAAAGGTGTACAGAAATTCAAATTTTAAATATTATTGAATGCAAGGCGTGAGAAATTTCCTTCAAGAAAATTTCCAAGAATTATGTAGAGTTTCAGAATTTAAAAAAATGTTAAATTTAAAATCATTAAAGATTAAAATTTTAAATTTATTTAAACAAGTATAAATTTTAATTATAAATTTAAGTATAAATTGATTTCAATTATTTATTAAATTTAAAATTTAAAAGCATATTATTGTTAAATTTTAAAATATAAAATTTAAAATTACTAAGAACTAATAAAGTTATTAAATTTGTTTGAAATTTTTCTGGCCTATCTTCGGGTCGACTTCTACATTTTTTACGGGTCGGGTTCAAGTGGGATTTACTTTCATTATTTCGGATTCGAATCGGTTCGTGTTAGGTTTTCACTCTTGAATGTCGGATTCGGATTGAACTAATTTTTTAAAAGAATATCCAAAATATGTTTTCAGGCGTTTTTAAATATCTAAGCGACATCCCCGGAAATTGGACACCTCTATTTACAGAACATTTTTTCAGTTTCTAACACTTATAATTTGTACACTTTTACCTCTGAATAGTGGATGCTTCCCAATCTACGCACATGTGTATGTATGCATAAACTATCACAAATGCGATACATGTATTTTTGTGTGCATCAAAAACGAAATGTTAGCAATATTTTTCCCATTCCAAATGAAGAGAAAAGGTGTTCTTTGCTGCACTGTAAAAAACAGCTAAATCTGTGGCTATAAGATGTACATAAAAGATCAGGGCCTACGGTGCCCATTACTGTTTTCTTGCATCGGGGCCTTGACGCGGTATACAATGCAGCATATGTCCCGGACAGGGGGTCAGGCGCACACTGAGGCGACATAAGCAAGATGAAGTGCGAACATAGGAGAAGAAACAGGTCGAAACAAAGAAGAAAGCTGTTTCAAATCTGTTTTAAATCTATTTTTCTCCAAAGTTGAGCAACATGTTGCACGAATCGCCTCAGTGTGTGGCCTGACTAACGCGGTAATCTCTCTGTTTCTTTTCGTCAAAGTGTTTAGTTAAAAAAGAGTTATTTCATGCACAGTAAACAAATAATAATATATGATCACATTTCTTATTCTTTTCACAATTTATTTACCATGTAGTGAATTGAATATATACACATTCATATCCAAATGTGTACTCATTTTCATCTAAAAAAAAGTTTTGCTCAAACTTAATCCCAACAATCGGGTGATTTAAAGTGGATTTTTTTTTGGTTAGGGTCGGTTACAAATCGAACCATGCAGGATTCAAATTTGTAGTTAGGAAACTACTTTAAAATTACATTAAGTAATAAATAATCTAAATCTATCGCCTCCCCCCCCCCCCTCCTGCAAATTGCACTTCCCCACCTTTTGCTTCTTCAACATATAAATTCTAAAATTATATGTATATATTCTAATCTCTGTCCTATTTCTTATTGTATTGTAATAATAAATAAGCAAATTATCAATCAGCTACATTACCTCTTTTGAAAATTTCACCCCCCCCCCCCATCCCATCAGCAAATAATCATTAAAGCTTAAATGATTTTTTTTAGAAAGTTATTAAGTTTTAAATTATGAAAAATAGAAATTTTTAAGTAATTTAAAATTATGAAAGAAAAATATTATTACATTTAAAATTTATTAATTTATACAAAAAGTATTACATCTATTGAAATTATTAAAAACAAATTTTGTCAGTCATCTAAATCCTCAACTTGAAATTTACAATTCCACAATCTTTACTTCACCCATCATACAGAGTTTATATCTGTATTTTTGTTAAATCTTTTATTTTATTTGTTTTGTTATGTTACAGTAATACTAAATAAATAATCTTCTACAATACCCCTCCTCACATACACACAGCGGCGTAGCTAGAGCATTTCGTTTGGGGGGGGGGGGGGGGGTGGAGATCGAATTTACCGAATGTTCATAGTAAATTTTGTATTTTATTTTATTTATTTATTTATTTTTTGCATTTTTTTTCTTGGTATTTTTTCGCATTATTTTCTTTTGGGCAAGCAGGGGGAAGGGACGGGGGATTAAACATTTATTTATTATTTCTGCAAAATAAATAAACAGACCAAAAAATTTGAACAAAAAACTAAATAATTTCAACAATTTAAAATTTTACAACCTGTGGGGAGCGAGGGTAGTAGAAATTATGAATGGAGGGAGGAAAGTAGATAACTGCTGATTTATTTATGGTATTGCACAATTACGAATAAAGCAGAGGAAAAAGTAATTTTAAAGACTTTAACACTTAACTGATCAGGTGAGGTGTTTTCCACACCAGAGAAATTTCAATTATGAAGAAAATTTTTTTGTGGTATTTAAATACGTGTATTTATCTGTAGGGTAAGGTGCCCTATTATCGTCCCCAGTTACTTTTAGGCCCTTGAAAGTTGCAATTTTCAGTGAAAATCTACCAAATTTGGATTTTAGATAGCCTGACTACCCACGCACATAGAAACATAGGCAAATGTCGTACAAAAAAATTTTAACAATGCGATTTTTTTTTTTTTTTAAGTATCTAAAAAATGCAAAAGAAAAAAAATGGTCCCAATTTCGTCCCTCTAAAAAATCCAATACGCCGAGGCTTAACTTATAACTAAATCAAAATTTATTTCTAAATGAGTAAGTAATTTAATTTACATTAAAGTAAGGCACAAAGAAATGTACTCAGTCGGTAATTATCAGTGGAAGAATAACATAACGAAAGCCATCCAAACATGAGGACAAAATTGAAAAAAAAATGTCATGAAAAGGCATTCCTAATTTCGTCCCCGGGACGAAATTAAGAAATGCAAGAGGGGCGAAGTAGGGACGATGCTACTTCCCAATATGACGGAGATCCTAAAGCTCACTGTATGCTACTGTCATCATCTTAGCAACGTAAAATACATGCAATTAATAAGAAATAAATACCTACAGTACAGTAAATAACGTTCTACAAACGACTTAATAAGAACTCGGGTCTTCTAAAAATAGGAAATTCGCCGTCTTTAATTTATGTATGCGTATTGGCGAACAAAACTTTCAACACTGACCCCTTTCACCTCCCGTCCCCTGTGCCTTGCGTCATAAGTGGTGCCACTTTCGTAGAAGCGGAGAAGTTAAGAAGGACGAAA
Organism: Maratus speciosus; assembly: GCA_963932465.1. NCBI lineage: Eukaryota > Metazoa > Arthropoda > Arachnida > Araneae > Salticidae > Maratus > Maratus speciosus. The sequence goes on along the minus strand of OZ010786.1, from coordinate 85,959,889 downwards.
TTAGGAGAGGGGATAAAATATGGGCACTTTACCTTATATGTATGTACACTTACAGTACTTTTTCAGTTGTTTTTATTTAAGTAAATAATGCAAAACTCACAGATTTTCTTATTTTAATTCGCTAAATTTTGTGGAGTGCACAAGACAAGAAATCAAATTTCGGGGTTGCATACACACCATCTCATCACGTTATATAAAAAAAATCACCTCATCACATAAGGTTTAAGCTTTTCGTGCTCGATACTCCAGTGAGGAGGGCGGGGGGGGGGGGGGGGAGGTAAAAGCAATAATTTGGGGTGAGGTTTAAAAACACAGATTTAGATTAATTATTTATTATTGCAATAAAAATAAATTCAACACAAAATATTTAAAAAATATTCTTTTTTTCTTTTATTTATAACTCAAAGTTTGAAATTTGCAACACTTTTTAAATTTTAAGTTAGAAATCCCTACAGCTCGAAAATTTCAGGCCCGGGCAAGGCCGACACATAAAAAAAATCGACACGGCCCATTATAAAAGGTAGGCCTGTCGAAAAAAATTAATAGCCTAGCCCAGAATTAATGACAGCTAAAAGTTCAGCCTGAGACCATCCTGGCCCGGAAAAAAATTAAAATCTCGACCCGAGCCTGGCACAGCCCGAGTGAATTTCTACAAATCATTGATTTTTACGTCGATTTGGCTAAAAATGTGTCTGCACGAGGAATTCTGACCAAAAATACTCAATCTTAGCTTTTTTCTTTTTTTTTTCTTTCTTTTTTTCTTTTTTCTTTGTAATCTTCATTATAGAAAAGCCGTAGGCTGAAATACTATTTTTAAAAAAAAAATCCCTTTTTGTTGTATGCAACTGTTTCGATTATCATTAATTTTGTTAATCCATATTCCATGTATTGGAGACTTAAAAATCTAAAAAATGCTATACAGTAAAATCTTCTAAGACGGAATCGCACAGTAAAGTAAAAAAATGCATTATGGACAAGTTCCCTTCTTAATAGGTGTAAATGTATTATATATTCTTTTCTCGCATGCTATTATATTAATTTTGCATGGATCAACACATTTTTCAGTTTAAAACAGGATTCCGTCATAGGCAGGTTCTTTTTTCACACGTTTTATTATATTTTAATTTAGCTGTGTATTGCTACCAGGCCACGCTGAGCCAATGATTTTCATACGGGTTGGGTGAAAACCGGGACTGAAAATTTTGGCCCGTGAAGACTTGAACGAATGAAACCAGTCCCGGATCGGTACAGAAAACATAAATTAGGCCTGGTCAGGCCTAATTTATGTTTTGCCAAAATGGTGCCAAAGTTGATATTTGTAACAGATTTTTTTTAAAACCGTGACAATCGCAAAAGATCATTATGAGGTAGCAATTGCTTATAACTTTATATCTAACTAAGGGGCTCGGCTCCCTACGAGCTATGCTCGCCAAACCCCGTTCGGACACCGCAGTCTCTAAAAGCACGCTAATTTAATCGGCTTTAAAAAGATTTTGGAAGATTGAATTATAATTTAAAAAACAGTGGCAATCTCCCTATAAACGGATTTCTATTCATTTCTCTTTGATTGGAGAATTTTAAGGAAAAATCAGCTGCTGTTAAAAGATACAATGGCTGTTTTCGTTTTTGATTAAATAAAATCAGTTAAACATTTCAAAATAAGCTAATATAAAATGAATTAATTCTTCGACAGAGTCTTTGTCTCCCGGTATTTTTTAACAAAGCGAAAAGAAAGTTCTTTTAAATAAGACATTTTAAATGTATCGTTTTTAATCTGACGTAATTTTCCCCAAACTTTTCTTTCTCTTTTTAATATTCATGTGAAAATACTTTTGTTAGAAATGAAATATTAATTACGCTGTGCTAACAAAAATAGTTGAAAAGATCATCTCAAAATATCAAATAAATGTCTCTCGCAATTTTTTAATTTAAACTGTTTTGCAATATTATTTTTTGTTCATTTTACGTAATAAGTGAAACGTGACGTAAATGTGACGTAATTTCTCCTATTTAGGACTTCTAACGCATGTTAATGAATTTATTATTTTACAATATTCTTTCTCTTTTAAAATTCACGTGTAAATATAATTTTTATAAAGTAATTTTCAATAAGTTCCGGCTTTTTATACGTAATTATTCAATTCTAAATTGAAAGTTTTTTTCTGTTTATAATAGTCACGTGTAAATAAATTTTTATTTGAAGCAAACATTATTGTTTGCACTGTTTATACAGTTGGCAACAGTTTAAATTAATACCATTTTCTAAACTAAGTAAAGAATATCTCTCGAAATGCTGAACATTTGAATTTAAAATAGAAATAAAACCTCAAAAAATGAGTCAAATTAAAAAAATAAATGCAGTCTGCACACCGGGAAATTCTAACGTATAAAATTATCTAAAAATGAATTAATTCCCATGTATAGTTTTTGCTCCTACACTGTTAAAAATTTTGCAGCATTCTGGCAGGTCATTCGACCGTTTTTTTGAAAAAACGGTTTCATAACCATAATTTAACTATATTCTGACCATAAAATGGCCAATAATATGATCAGAATAGTGTTTAAATTCACGGTTGTGTAACCGTTTTCGGAAAAAACGGTCAAATGACCTGCCAGAATGCTGCAAATTTTTAACAGTGTATAAAACTTTTTTAATGGAGCAATTTTGTCCAACTTTAGCATTAAATATCTCTTAAAATAATTCTTCGATTTGAAAACTGCCTGTAGCAGCGTGTTTATCAAACATTTCTCTATAATACCGCCGATTTTCATATTTTTGTATGCAATATATTTCTTAATATTAACGGAGAAAGACCTCCGGTCACAAAAAATTCAAAACCGGCGGCGGCGGTGACAGCGTAAATTACTTTTTTTTAGAATAGAAAGATACATTTATCAGAAAATTTAAAAAGGCTATTTGATTTCAAAGCACTTCATTCCTCGTGCCTGCTGATTACATGCTTCTGGATAAAAATGTGTCAGAAAATTTAACATTCTTGAGAGGAGTAAAAAATATTTTTTTAAGAAAAGTGTCCCCCCCCCCCCCATAAATGTGGCACTTAATTCGAAATTAGAAAACTGTTTAGTTATTTCAAATCTTAATCCGTGTATGGTGTATTTGATAATTTTGATCATATGGGACAGAAAAATGCAGAATATAAGAATAGGAGGATTTGGATTTTATTTTTTTTTCTCTCTTTTCCATAAATATTTATCCAAGTAAAAACGTAAGATAAAATAAGAAAATTAATAAAAATTAAATAAAAAAATATGAGAGAATTGGTTAATTAGTAGTTTTTGTATTTTCTCTGGTAATTTGAATATTTTGAAATAATTTGAAAATTTGAATAATTTGAAAAAATTTTAACTGTCTGTCCCCCAAAGCAGATGAAAGGACCAAAACAAACTACAGAAGACGACGGAGACATTTAGTAGATAATGTTGCATAAAGCCAGGCAGATTTTTTTTTGCTTGAAACTTACAGAACATTTTTACTTGGATAAATATTTGTAGAAAAAAGACAAAGAAATAAAAGAAAATAAAAAATAAAATCCAAATCCTCCTATTCTTATATTGTGCCTTTTTCTGTCACATATGATCAAAATTATCAAACGCACCATACACGGATTCAGATTTGAAATAACTAAACAATTTTCTAATTTCGTATTAAATGCCACGTTTATGAAAAATAAAAACTTGTCCTTAAAAAAATATTTTTATTCCTCTCCAGAATGTTAAATTTTCTGACACATTTTTATCCCGAAGCAAGTAATCAGCAGGCATGAAGCATGAAGTGCTTTGAAGTCAAATAGCATTTTTAAATTTTCTGATAAATGTATTACATATTCAGTTATAATCAACTAGTGTAAATGCCCGTCCTAGGACGGTGGGTAAAAATTGTTTTTTTTCACTTAAAATTTGAAAAACTGATAAAAAAATAATTAGCAATATGGAAGTGTTTAGATGAGCAAAGTTCGGCTAGTTTATGTTCTAATAAATACACAATTAGCATTTACAATATTGCTGGGTAAACCAGGTTTTCCGGCTAATATACTATAACAAAATTAAGATTTCTTAATAAAACAAAAATTTAATAAATATGCAATAAAAGTGCGTAATTAAAACAGTCTGCTGCAACTGTTGAAATAATACTATTTTTTTAATAACACTTTGAAATCGTATTTTATTGTTTACCCACCCCCCCTCCAATTTTTTTTTTAATATGTATAATGTATATTGATTAATAAATAAGTATCTCGGGTTGAATCCCAACCGTCTAATCCCCTAAGATTCTGTTCTCCTGATGCAAAGCTATACATCAAAAATCCGTATAAATATTAATTTTTTACTTTTAAAATATGGAATATGTTTGGCTTTTTTTTTTTTAAAGTTTAAATTTACATACACCTGTATATAGAAAGGGAAAATATAAGTAATGTGTAATTTAACAATAAGTTGCAAAATAATAAGTCTAAAATATTTAAATTGATTACTTTTTAAAAAGAAAGTCGGTTTTATCAATTTTTTGCAGGAAAAAAAAGGATATTTTAAAAAATACCATATCATTGTTTTCCGTGAATCACTTTATATGAGAAATAAATTACAGTCGGACCTCTATTTAACGAACCTCTATTTTGCGAATTTCTCTATTTTGCGAACTTTTACTTGGAACCAAGAACATTTTGCAAATTTCTTCGTAAAATAACCTCCAAATAGCGAATTGTATTCTCTATTTAACGAACTTTTCCTTGGGATCTAAATTTTTTTTCCCCCTATTTCTTAAAATATTACTGTAGATTTCAAACTTATTCTTTCTTTTAACACATTTTATGATGATCAATGACCATGAACAGGTCTTACCAGGCATCTAACTCACCGAGAGCAGTAAAATCGTTGTGATTCTTTGCTTTCCATCCAAAGAAGAGCAAACTTTCAATATCCCCTTTTAACCCTCAATGGAGATGCCCCGTGTCCTTAAACTATAGTTTCCCGTTTTCCAGATTGTTGATCTTGATCAATCGTGTTGGTAATTTCGGTTCTTGTAGCTCGAAAATGTCAAAGCGAAAGTGCTTGAGCATCAAAGAAAAAAAAATTATTCTTGATGAGGTGAATAAAGGCATGAAGAAAAAGAATACTGCTTTAAAATTTGGTATTCCTCCAAACAGCTTATCAACCATAATAAAAAATCGTGATTTTAATGTAAAATTATTTTTTTAACTGAAAATACAATGTATTTCCAGACAATGTTTTGTTTCATTCTTATTTCTCTTGCAGATTTCTTTTTGATGGGTAAAATAAGTAAAACAAATAGATATAATTTACAAACAAAAGTGTGAATAATTACTTTTTTTAATTATATTTAGTGTTTATGGATTAAAATGTGTTTTACGTAGTTTAAATTATTTTAAAGTGTGACTCTCTATTTAACGAATTTTCCATATAACGAACTTTTTTTCGGGATTTAGCGACTTCGTTAAATAGAGGTCCGACTGTAAAATTCCTTACATGTCGCAAAGAAAATTTAACACGATTGCAACTTAATACTTGAAATATTCTCAAGTGACACTTGGCGATTTATTTTGGTGGTGAAATGCGATGTGCCTTCTGATTTGTTAGGAAGAAGTGTCTACCACCGCTCAATTATCAGGACTTGTAACCTTGAGAAGTAATCGCGGGATTCTTGTTTCTTGTCAACCAATGGGAGAATGGAACCTTTCACCCTTGAGTCTCTTCCTCGGAGACTGGTAAGATTGATGGATTCGCCCCGGATGCGTTACACTGCCTTTTATTATATAGAGATTGCTACCTCATAATGATCTTTTGCCGATTGTCACGTTTTAAAAAAAAATCTGTTCCAAACGTCTACTTTAGCACCCTTTTCTGAAAGACTAATTACCTTTATAAGAAAAAAGAGAAACGCTATTCGTTTACGAATAAGAAAGAATATCTGCAAATTTTGTGCATTTAAAAATGAAAATTTCTTCACGAAAGTGCAAAAAAAGAGGCAAGTTACGATTTCAGAACAGCTTTAAATAGTTTTTAAAAACCACAAAATGTGGATAATCAAAGCTGCACTTTACTTGTAGGATATTTTTTCTCTTAAATTTTTAAGCTGGAACCCGTAACATAGAAAGTTATCAGAATTGAAACAGTCAAATATCATGTTGAGCAATTGAGCATAAGTATAAAAAATTTAAATATTGTCACTTTAATTTGCAATAAAAAAAAGAGTTTTGAACACAAAAAGATTTCTTTTTGGTGGAGAAGGGTAAGGGGAGAGAGGGTAGACAGTATGGAAAATTATTTTCTGCAAAATTACCTTGCGTGCATTTTTTTGTGAGCTGTAGCGCTGATTCTGTTACATGAATTAGCCTGATTCAAGTCAAAGGATTTTTTTTAATTAATTTAAATTAACTTTGAGATCCATTCATTTCAGAAAACAAAGAAAAAATTGCTTTCAGTTTTTGCAGCAAAATGTAAATGTATGTCTCAAAACGCCAATTAGAAGAAATATTAATGCTTATCATCAATGCACTTGTCTTTATATATTAATACAACTGATAATTTTAAAACAAGTTCAAAAACATAAATAAAAAATATCTTTTCGAACTGAAATGATATATAAAGTACTTTGCGTTTTTTCGAAATCTTTTGTCGAAATTTGCGTTTTTCCGTGATCTTTGAACGAAATTTTTGTTTTTTCCGCGATTCTTTGACAAAATTTGCGTTTTTTCTACGACTTTGTTTTTACGAAATTTGCGGTTTTTTTTCAATCCTTTGACGGAATTTGCATTTTTTTTCGCGATTGTTTGACGAAATTTGCTTTTTTTAGCGATTGTTTGACGCAATTTCCGTTTTTTCTATGATTCTTTGACGCAATTTGCGTTTTTTCTATGACTCTTTGACGAAATTTGCGTTTTTTTCTATGATCGTTTGACACAATTCGCGTATTTTTTGCGATTCTTGGACGAAATTCGCGTTTTTTTTAGATTATTTGACGAAATTTGCTTTTTTTCAGCGATTCTTTGACGAAATTCACGTTTTGCCCTTCATTCTATAACGAAATTAGCTTTTTTTTCAAGATTCTTTGGCGAAATTTGCGTTTTTTCGTGACCTTTTGACGAAATTTGAGTTTTTTCCTGCGATCTTTTGACGAAATTTGAGTTTTTCCCGCGCTCCTTTGAAGAAATTTGTATTTTTTCGCGATTCTTTGACGAAATTTGCGTGTTTTCAACGATTCCTTAACGAAATTCACCTTTTCCCCGTGATTCTTGAACGAAATTTGATTTTTTGACGAAGTGTGCGTTTTTTCATAATCTTTTGACGAAATTCGTATTTTTTCCGCGATCCTTTGACATAATTGGTGATTTTTTTCTGCAAAGGATTGGCTAAATGGTTTTTTTTCGACGACCATTTGTCAAAATTCGCGATATTCTTCCGTGATTTTTTTATGTTCAAATTTTTGGATTGATCCCTGATTATTGTTAAATCTGTCTCTAATTTCTCAGCGTTTTGTTTAAGCAAAATCAGTTTTACTTGTCCAAATGGATCCTGTGTCTATGATGAAATCCTTCCTAATGCAGAAAAAGTGTTATCGTCTTTAAGGAAAAAAAACCACGCAGTAACACCTCCTAAGATAAAAATTGTCTAAAACGGAATTTGTTTCCTATCTTGTGTTTCTTCTTTGTAAGAAACAGACTATTCGAAAGCACTTATTAAGAACTTATGAAAACAGAACCTGTCTAAAACAGAATCCAGTGTTCCAGAATCCAGTCTATCTTATTATTATTTTTCTTTATAGCGGTTCTCGAGCTTCCTTCTCAGCAATGGAAAATTTTCTGACACATTTTTTTCCGTCTGATTTTTAAGCATATTGGCTGGTCTGACTGTTGAAGCGGAATACAATGGAAACTAGTTTTACATTTTTTGATAAAATTACTTATGGCGTTATATGTTAATTAAAGAGTTCAAAAAGGATGTTATTTTAACAACCCAGCTTTCAGAATATAATGCGGACGCCAATTATGTATTTATGAACTTAAAATGTACATAAAGAAGTCATTTAACCTCTCAAAACAAAAATAATTTATTTACCGGTAAAGCTTTTTACCTTCTTCCATAAAAATATTCAAACAATAATAAACAATATGATTTCTGATTCACGTTACATCATATATAAAAGGTATCATGAGAATAAAGATGAGAGGATAATAACAAAAAAATAAACATGGACAATAGATTTAACATCCTCCCACCTTTTGATTATATATTATAATCAAAACTTCACATTAAATAAATACAACATTTACATAAACATCATAAATCGAGTCTTTCTGGAACCTTTATCATTCTACCAGATCTCGTCTTTTTAATTTGCGATTCGTCTTTTGCAGGCTCAACCTGATTTTCATTCAAAGTTGGTTTAGGAAAATTGTTTTCAGTAAAATCCACTGATGACACTTCCAGAGGGTAAATTCTTTGAATAGGCCGAATCATCTGCGAATGAGATGTCTGTAACATCATCTTGGGACATATCATAAGTGGAGCAGTAAAACCAAATGGATCAAAAACTTTATGTGCAACCGATAGCATGATTCTTTTTGTTATTTTTTCTATATTTATATCTTTCGTCCAGCTTACGTTAACTTTTAAAACGTCTAGAAGTCTGTTCCATTGTAATCCCAGTACAGCAATTTCTTCGCTATTTTCGATATTGTTTCTTTCTTCTGTCTGTTCCCATCCTCTCAAATCAAATCCACCTTTAGCCATAAGAGATTTAGAATCAGTTATAAACCTTTCCAATTCTTCCTGTGTGTGGACACTAGCAACGACATTGTCAACATAAAAGCTTCTCAGCAAATGCTGTTTAAGATTGGGGTCGTATTCTTCATCGTTTTTAATGTGATATTCTATGACGGAACCGAGGAGAAAAGGAGAGCTTTTGACTCCAAACACCACTCTAGTATGTCGAAACATTCTAATATTTCTTTCTTCTGGATTACTCCACCACAAGAAACGCAAATAGTCCCGATCTTCTTTACGAATAGCTATTTGTAAAAATGCTTTCTTGATATCAGCTACAACACCAAATTTATTTTTTCTAAATCGCAAGAGAATGTCAGGAATTAATTCAATAAGATTTGGCCCACAATGCAAACATTGATTCAAATATGGATGGTTCTGCATTCTAGCTGAAGCGTCAAACACTGGACGAATGGGAGTTGTACTGCTCTCTTTTATTACTGGTCGATGAGGTAAATAATTTCCATAAAGGTTCATTTCAGCCTGTGGAATTTCCTCTATAATTTGATCATCAAGCCACCCTAAAAGCACTTTTTCATACCTTTGATAAATGTTATCGGAAAGCAACTTGTTTTTAACGTTACTCAATCTTTTCTTGGCTAAACTCAAATTATCAGGTAAAGGTGGTGTATCTTCTGACCATGGTAAAGAAACTTCATAACGATTATCTTCATTCATTTTTACTGTCTGTAAAAAATGCTCTTTAACCTGACGATCAATCTCCATTTTAGATTGTTTTTCAATCGGATCATTTATTCCAAGCAAATCCAATTTCCATAAATCAGCAATCTCTGCTTCCTTTACAAACACTAGTTGAGTAGCAACCCGTTGTGTTGCTTTTGAATTGCATGAGATCATTCGATCCTTTTGCGGAAAATGAAATCTATCTTTATTGTAAATTTAGAAAGCAATTAAAGTATTAATTTTTATTAAATACAGTATTTCAAATAATAAGTTATATTTACAATTTAAGTCAAAAGTTTTCCCTATAAAAATGCACTTATACCATAACTTTATTTGCCTAAAGATTTTCGCTCTTCCAAGATTTTGCTTCGAATTTCGGAGTTGGTAGAAATGTTGTCATTTGGGTCAACTTATACGAAAATGAATTTGTTTTGACGAATTTATTCAGAAGCATTTTATATTCATGAATTAAAATAAATATTTAGAGAATTTTTTTTTCTCTCTAAAACATTTCGTTTTTAATGTCCGCTTCTAAAATGTTTTAATAGCCATCTTAAGGCAACAGCTGAAAATCTACTTTTCGACTTAAAATTAAATCAAAATAATGATGTTTGATTACGATGTTTTTTCTTTTGACGTCAACAGAATTTATCTCAATGTTCCACTCGATAGTCGAATTTTAAATTCTAAACTAAACGCATTCCTGAAGATGTGAACATAAAATAAAACACACACACACTACAATATATAATAAAACACTGATAAATAACGTCTGCATTCAACTGTTAACAGTATATATAAATATTAAACAGACGTACAACAATAAATTCAATAAACCCAACTGGAGTGAAAAATTAGCCAGAGCCAGGAATCGAACCCGGTACCACAGCATTCCAGGCTGTCGCTCTAACCGCTGAGCTACTCCGGCCGATATCTGAGTCGTTGTCCGGTCGTGTAGGGTCGTATGTCCCCGGTCATCGTTGTCCGGTCATCCAAGGCTGTCGCATAGATGGCTGGTAATTCCCCCAACATGGCTTATTAGTAAAAAATTGCAGACTCAGGTATTGGCCGGAGTAGCTCAGTGGTTAGAGCGTCAGCCTGGAATACTGTGGTTCCGGATTCGATTACAGGCTCTGGCTAATTTTTCACTCGAGTTGGGTTTATTGCCCCAGCATTAAACCCCAGCATTTCTTTTTTTCTGCAATAGTGGAAATAATACGATTGCTACTAATTTGATGAAATTTCAAAAAACATTTTAAATTAAATTTAAAATATAAAAGTGGGAATATTTAGAAAAATAGCTAGTGCGAGTTCATCTACAAATGAACAATTTCTATTTAAAAAAGAATAATTACCAAAATTGGTTCAGTAGAAAGTTCAGCGAAGATGTCTAAAAAAGCTGTCTTTTGTTTTCAATATATAGATAATTTTTTCCCTTTTAATTTAACAGTTGCCTAGCAACTCCATTTCAAAACTTATCTTTTTCATACAAATTACATTTAAAAGCTCATATTTTTCCCAATTCGGCACTAAAAGTTTAAATTGTTCGATTACATATATGTTAAATTCGTGTTTTTTTATATAATTTTCTTTTACTTATTGTTTGGCGAAGCTTTAATTTCATTGTAGAAAATTAGCCGGAGAGAAATTCTGAACTCTTTTTTATGTGCAAATTGTTTATTAATATTTCGTAATGGATCCAGCCGGCGCGGCGCACGATAGAGATAAATTTTAAAAAAATCATGCTTGAAATTTTATTTTATAAACCATAATAAATCAGTCCATTAAGATACCGCTTTGATACAAATTGCATTTTAAAATAGATTTTTTTTCCTATACGACAGTGTAAAAAATTATAATGTGCGATGTTCAGAAGATTAAAAAATTGCAGAAGGCAAAATTGGAAAAACGAAATTTCATTGTGAAGTGTTGCTATTTGCAAAATGACATCAGCGTTACGCACAGATTATTGTCCTTTATAATATAAATGGAGTACTTCTGTTGCCACAATTACAAAATTGGTACAAAAAACTATAAAAAAAATAATATCTCAAAAATAAATTGAGATACAGATTTCAAAGAAATTGCATGTAAAAGTACATTTTTTTCCTCATTCGATGGTATAAAAACTGAAAATGTGCTATGTGTAGAAGTTTAAAAATTTTCAATAGCGAAAATTGCAAAACGAAAATTCATTTCAAATTTGAAAGCGTTGCCATTCACAGAATGACGTATGCGTTACGCACAGATATGTTTGTCCTTTATAATATAGATAGACGTAACTGACAAAGCTAAATTTTCTTTAGACGCATTATCATGAGGCACTTTTCCCATTAAGGTCCAACCTAAAAATGTTTCCAGTGCTACTAATCCCGACGAGAGTATTTCTCTACGACCTGTCAGTAATTTTCCCATTACATCAGCTCCAATCAATATTTGAATAGATTCTGGAGATTCACCAACATCCGTCAAACTGATGCCTTTTTACGATAATTCTTTAAACCAGGATCTTTTTCCTACAGGCATAACATTTTCACATATAATGTTTTGATCCAAAACTTCAAAATTACATTTAAAATTTTCTTTCAAATCGCTTAATCTTACCTTGTAGTAACGATGATTATAATCCTTTGTTATGACTCCGCCAAAAAGGGAATGAGAAACTTTTTCTTCTCGAAGAGGTAAATACTTCATTTCTTCGGCTAAATGTTTTAAAATATACGATCTCTGAGAACCTGAGTCCAAAATTAGTCTAACATCTTTCTTTTTGTTTTCGGAAAATATTTTTGCCTTAAGCGTCTGAAGAAACACTTTAGGATTTCTATTGAAATTGGCCATATTTACTTCTTTTCCAGACGACTTTTCTGCGTCTTCCTCTTTCTTTTCATTCAGCTTATTCTTATCGAGCGTTTGACACATCACAGACGCATGTCTTTTATCACAAAAGAAACACTTCAAGATAGCTCTACATTGCTTCGTTGTGTGACCTGTTGCCAAACATAAAAAACAACATCTTTTGTCCTTCAATATATTCTGCTTTTCATTAAAACTCATCTTCCGTGCCGAAAAGCATTCTGAACTCAGATGTCTTCCTTTGCAAAAAACGCAATTTTTTCTAAAATCTGGTCTTGAAGAAGTTGTTAATAAAGTAGCAGCAGTTGGTAAATGTTTATTAACATCGTTATAACTTTTGTTTTTTCTAAAGCTCGCGTCATCTTTTCTCGTCAAACCAAAACCTGCCACTGCCAAATTAATTCTTTCATCTCCTTCAACTTCAGATTTGAGAAACGCCATTAAATTATCTAGGCGCTCTTTTGCATCAGAACTAACCGAATTCGTATGTGTTCGATTCCACGCTTTCAAAAATTCAGAAGTAAAACAAGATTCTATCATTGGATATAATATTGAAGCACATTTATCCATTGTGACACCTAACGTCTCAAGAGCTCGTAAATACAACTCAAGTTTATCATACAATGATGTAATAGAAAATTTTCCTTTTGATTGCACAGATATAATTAATTTTAATAATTCTCGCACATATACTTCAACTAAAAGATCTTCCCTAGTCCCTACCGAAACGAGCTTTAAGACTCTCTATAGCTTTGGCATAGTTAGCGCCAGTTGGCGGAAAACTATCAACAACTTCTCGCTCTCTAGATCCAGTGACAGTTGCTTGGATCAAATACTGGAATTTATTTTCTGGCGCAATATCTTGATCATTGTGAATCTGTTCAAATTGACTCCAAAATGGCAACCATTCCTTTAAATCACCATGAAATTGGCGAAATTCCAACTTGGGCAACGTAAATTTCTTTTTTGAATTATTAGTTTCGTAATCATTGGAAATGTACTCACCTTGCATTTGTCCCTGTGACTGGATTTTTGCTAATTCTAATTGATGATTTAATTCCAACTTTTTTAACTCTACTTCTTGATCCAGCTTTTTCGACTTCTCCTATAATTCTTGATCCGACTTCTCCTTTTCTAACTTCTTAGCCTCGTTTTCTTTTTCCTTTCTCTCAGCAACAGCGTTGGATAAAATTTCCTGTACAAAAGCGGGATCCTGTTTATATTCATCACTATTCAAAATAATTTCCTTTAGTGTTCCAATCGTATAATCTTGCGGGATTGTTTCCCCAAGCTCCTCAACCACGAACTTTAAGTCGACCTTTTTAAAATTTTTAACGGCTTGAAATATTCTGCCTCAAATAAATCTTGTAAAACGTCCTGTCGCGCCGGACGTCACAATGTTAATTAAAGCGTTCAAAAAGGATGTTATTTTAACAACCCAGCTTTCAGAATATAATGCGGACGCCAATTATGTATTTATGAACTTAAAATGTACATAAAGAAGTCAATTAACCTCTCAAAACAAAAATAATTTATTTACCGGTAAAGCTTTTTACCTTCTTCCATAAAAATATTCAAACAATAATAAACAATATGATTTCTGATTCACGTTACATCATATATAAAAGGTATCACGAGAATAAAGATGAGAGGATAATAACAAAAAAATAAACATGGACAATAGATTTAACATTATAAGCGATTGTGGCCACATGACGACAAGTTTTTTTCCGTTCTTGAGCTGCCGCGTCTGGAATTCGGTTAAAAACGCCAACTTTGACTATATTTTCTGAAAAATCTTTTGAGTTTACCTAAAATGGAAGACTACTCTCGACTACATAGTTTCTGAATAACAACACCTGCCAATTTCCGAACAAAAATGAATTGAGAAATGTCTCAGAAAGTAGCTGTTTTGATTTGAGAACAGCCTTAAGGATTTTTTCCCCGCATTCTTTTTTATATAATTTTTTCAAGAAACTTTCAGTTTTTCGAAGATAATATACCATTATATATAGTAGCTAATAGGGATGTACCGAATATTAGGTATCTATTCTGTATTCGGCCTTTTCGACCATGTTACCGAATATTCGGTGATGCCGAATATCAAGATATTCGGCCAAACCGAAATCTTAAAAAAAAAAAAAAAACTTTTAAAGCATTTTTTAAAATCTTACACAATTTCTACTTTTAAGTGTCAACTTATAAAGATATTTATAATAATTAGAAACAGAATCATATTTAAGTAAAAGAGAATGTTTTTACATTATTTGCTTTTTCTAAAGTATTACTTAAGAAAATTAACCATTAATGGGGATTTTCATAGGAATTAACAATGTAAAAATGCAAGTTCCTGAACCTTTTCTAGTAAATAATCATTTTCTTTCTTTTTCACAAAAAAGGGTGTTTAATCAAAACAGAAAAACTTTCAGGGTCGATAATACAATACACATCAAGAAAGACAATTTTTTTTTCAGAAAACTATAATCGCAATCCACTTAATCAGTTATAAATAATGTGTATCTCATCTCATTCGAGGTGAAACTTGGATTTTCATTTGTTAACCCTAACAAAGATATCATAGCTATATTTTTAACAATCTTGCTTTGATTTCTGTGAAATATAACATCATGATGAGAAATGCTGGAAATTGACACTTTTCATATTTAAACAACTATGAGGTAGACATTCCTTTATTCAACATGCAATTTATAGTACTTATACTGTGTCACTTGCAAAAATTCAGTCATTTTCAACGATATCATCACTTTTAATACAAACTAAATTAATAGGAAACAAATCTTGCTAAAATATCTTCATTTACTGATAAAGTTGTGAACGAAGATTCTGTTTCAGCTTGTAGTTGCACACCCAGAATTTTTGACTGAATATATTGTAATTTTGATGGAATAAATAGAGTGAGGCGTTGTTTCTTGTTCAATTTTTTTTTTTCTTGACCACATTATCTTTGTTGAAAGTTTGTTACATTTTTTTAGGAACAATGTGTATGTTTACAATCTCTGAAAATAATCGCCCATTCGAAACACTGATCTAAGATGCATTTAAAAACTTCCTTGCTAAATCAAAGGCAGCAGAAATGTTATTTTTGCTGAGTTGTTTGTTTTAGAATTTAAAAAAATATATATTCACTTGGTTTAATTCACCAGAAGAATCCATGAAATATAAAACTTTTTTAATTAATAAAATTTTAAAATTCTCTTCTTAAATAACTCAAAGCAGATTTTTTTCATGTATAAAGTTTACTCGTAAAAGGTTCTTGTTTATCAATATGTAAGTTTCTGCATTAAATATTATGTAAAATTGTTTTAAAAATTAGCATTTTAATGCCTTTAATCTTTGAAATTTAAAAGTATTCGACTAGCTGAATACTTGATATTTGGCCTAATAGTTACTACTCAGCTGGCCGAATATTCGGTATTCGGCCTAACAGTTAATTCGGCTAGCCGAATTAAACGGTATACGGTTCGCCTGTAGGCCGAATATTCGGCAGAAAAGTTATTTTTGCTGAGTTGTTTGCTTTAGAATTAAAAAATATATATATTCACTTTGTTTAATTCACCAGAAGAAGCCATGAAATATGAAACTTTTTAATTAATAAAATTTTAAAGTATTCGACCAGCCGAATATTTGCTGTTTGGCGAATACTTACTACTCGGCTGGGCGAATATTCAGAACTGGGGCTAACAGTTAATTCGGCTAGCCGAATATTCGGTATCCGGTTCGCCTGTAGGCCGAATATTCGGTATTCGGTCAAAATCACTATTCGGTACATCCCTAGTAGCTGATGTAATTTTATTACACCGTTTTAATTTTCTTTGATAAGAAAAAATTCTCGGTTCTCTTTTATTTTTTGCTTTGAAAAACAGACAATACAACAGTAAACATCTGGCGACATCCTGTCCCTCGAAAAAACCGCGAAATATCCACCCCCTATAGTTTTTAAAGTCCAGCAATGGTCAAGGAGTGTACGTGTACCATTTACCCTCAAGGCCTTTTTCTCCAGATTTCTTTCTTGAATGAAGCGAAGATATTTTCTACCCTAATGTTCTATCTTACAGGGATACTGCATAGAAATAGAAGTTTCTAATTAGAAAATATTTATTAATTTTAAATATGTTTTGACATTGTCTTCTGTTTTGTAATAAATTTTGTAATATGTTTTTAAAAATTCTTAAAAAAAAAAAAAGAAAAAATCCTATCCAAATGATGCAATTTTTGAACGAAAGTGAAATTACCATAGACTTCTCATATAACTTCTTATCTTTACTCTGAGGAAATTACCGAATGAGTTTACCGAAGTGGGGGGGGGGGGGAGTGTCGCACCCCCCCCCCCACACACACACACACACCTCACCTGTAGCTACTAGAGAACCTACAATGGATAAGAGAAACGGCATGATGGAAATAAATTCTGATTGGTCCAAAGTTGTTTTCAACCGCCGCAGGCGATCGACTGTAGCGCTACCATAGACATTACACAGGACGAAAATAGAGCGTTTTTAAAATTATGTAATTCATAATATTTGCACGCTTGTTTAGATTTTTAACACCAATTTTCAGGTTCGGAAATGTTTATATTATGGATATAAACACAATTTTGTCTAAGAATTTCGCAATTTTCTTGAAAAAAATATTTTTTCCTTCCATAAGTTTCGTTTTCATTCTGTCAGCACGAGCATTATTCTTTCTTTATCTGATTATATTTTAATATACTGTCTAACCTCGTTATCCCGACACTCTAATGACCAGAAAAAAGTGTCGTCATAAGCGGAGTGTCGCGGTAACCGGAGTTGGAGAAAAATATGTTTATAATAAGCCGTATTTTTAATTAATTAATGACAATTTTGAATTCATAACTGTTCTAGTGGTTTTAAGCAATAAAACATTATTATTAAAGAAAACAAACACAAAAACAAAATTGAAAATAATAAAATCATATTTATGATGACATTTTTTTATTGTTACATGAAATATTGATGAATTAAGGTTTGCTTGTCCCTAGATGTGCTTCCTACAATTCTTTTTTCAATATTATACAATGAATTGTAATCAATATTTGTTGTTTCCGAAATGGCTGTTAGATAATTTCTGATCGTTTCCATGCAATGTAATGCTTCGGTTTTAGTCTGATAAAAAACGCCGTGTAACCACAAGAAAGCGCCGCCTGACCAGAACAAAAACACCGCGGGTAGACTGTAACGTCTATCTGAAACTTAAGTGGGTCATTCATAGTGTGTGTGTTTATTTATTCAGATAAAATATTGAAGTAAAATTTCTCATTTATCTCAATGGGTATTTTAGACACTTTTGTGAAAAGTTTGACTAAGACATTTCTTACCGCTTAATTTTCGTGCTTATAAGGTGGATTATGAAACATGGTCAATTTTTATAAACTGTCGGGATATCCGGAGTTGAAAATTATTCAACGACGTAAAATCCGGAGTTTATTTACATTACAATCATATGCATAAAATTGGGATTTTGAAAAATTGACGTGATAAGCAGAGTGACGTGAAAACCGGGTGTCGGGATAACGAGGTCCGACAGTATATATATAATTTGGAGTATTTTTATTTCTATGACTAAAATGTATATATATCCTTGCTTTGTTTTAGTGGAATCGAATCACAAGCATTTTTTTTCCTCTCTTTGCTGTCATCGTATTCAAAATAGATGTTGGCGAAGAAAGAAAAATCGCCAACCGCGAAATCCTCCTATGAACTTATGTGGGGAGTAATAGAGTCGTTTCGTCAAATCCACGCAGATGATATGGTGTAATGTAGAGGTCTGCACGGGCCCGGGCTTGGCCCGAGGCCCGTATCCGGCCCGGCCCGCGGGCCGGGCCGAGCCGGCGGAATGGAGGAGAATTTTCAAACGGGCCGGGCCGGCAGAATTAGGACAATTTTTTCAACGGGCCGGGCCGGGCCGACAGACAAAATAAACGGGTTGGGCCGGGCCGGCAAAAAAACTGAACGGGCCTGAAGGGGCGGACCCAGCCGATATAAAAAATTAATCGGGCCTATCGGCCCGATATAAGAATTTGAGAGGAGCAGATAAAATACGAGGTCATTTCCAATGAATATGACTTTTTCGAGAAGTATAAATGTGCGTTACGAGCCGATGCGAGTTTAACAACATCAATACAGAAATGTAACATGTCCATCGTAGAGATCGGCATCGTACAGTTACATGATGCCTGATACCGGGTTTAATTTTTTTCGGCAGACTTGTGCCGGGACGGAACTGGTCTTAATCGTTCTCAGGATGTGTAGGACAGGCATTATGTTTTGTAAAAGTATTAATAGCGATAATGAACTTCTGTTAACAGTATCATTGGAATTTTACCTTAAGGTGGTTCTCATATTTACTGCTTAACAATGCGAAACTGTCAGACACATTTTCTGACTCATTTTTAACTATAAAGGCATAAAATTGACAGGCTGAGTATTGAAGGCAATTGAGATCAAATAGCGTTTCCATTTTTCATAAATTACGTACAGAGATAACAGAGACTCTTGTCACGTGACTGTACGTTTTCTCCTTTCCTGCGCTATCGCTTCCGGAAATTCGATTCAAAACGCTAACTTTGGCAGTATTTTCTGAAAGATATATTACTTTTATCTAAAAAAAACGGCATTTAAATGGTTTCTGAATAAGAATACCTGCCAATCTCATGCGTTTCCGAAAAGAAATGAATTCATAAATGTATCAAAATGTAGCTCCTTTGGATTTGAGAAAAGCCTTAAAAATGACAGAAATATTTTCACAAATCTACCTTTTATTATAAGCTTCAAAAGTTATCATGTTTTTTAACCCTTTATTCTAAACTACAATAATCTTTTAATGAACCCTTATTTAAATTTTGAAACGTCTGTAGAGACGTTGATTAAAACACTGTAAGTAATCGTTAACGTTTACTATTGTGTGTTTTCTATTTTGCGAACACATAGTAATTTAAAATATACTGTAAAATGTTACCATAAATATGCATGTAGTATTCATTAAAAGAATCTTAATTGTATGTCGAGAAAAAACGGAATTTTTTGTAGACATTTAGTCGGGCCGGGCCTGTTTTCACTGATTTTTGTACGGGCCGGGCCGGGCCGAGAACGGTAAAAATGTAAACGGGCCGGGCCGGGCCGGGCTCGGGCCGAACTTTCAATTTTTACACCGGGCCGGGCCGGGCCAAAATAGCTTTCCTTCGGGCCGGGCCGGGCCCGGGCCTGGAAATTCCGGCCCGTGCAGACCTCTAGTGTAATGGTGAAAGCACACATCTAGTAATTCAAAGGTGGCGGGTTCGATCCTCTTTATTTCGCCTTTTAAAATTTTGTTTATTTCTTTATTGATTTGTTACCAGTTACTCTGATTTTTTTAAAATCGATTCTTGTCAATAAAACTAAGTTTTAATATTTAATTTTATTTATTTATATATTTCTTTTTAATAATTTATTATCAGTTAATAAAATATTATGATTTTTTAGATATGAAACTAAGTTTTAATATTTAATATCACCCAAGGACTATATTTTAATAATTAAAAAGAAACATATTTTAATGCAAAAACATCGAATAAAATTACATTAAAATATTTTTGTTGTAATTTTAATAACATAAAAATATCTAATTACTAGAAATAACTTAATGTAATTTTATATGATGGGGAATTTTATATGAAGGGATGTCAGAGGAAATTAAAGGTAAAAATTTTGTGAAGTGTAAATTTAGAAGATCATTTTTAGGTAGCTTTCATTACAAAAAGCTACCTATTGCAGCCGTTCGGAGGAAAGCGATTTCAAAAAATTTTGGTATATTTTCATCGATCATGATCCCCAGACCCCGACACCACACTCCGTTCAAAATTGATTTATATATATATATATATATATCTGACCTATGTCATACTGTAACTCTCGTATTTATGAACCGATTTGAATGTAATTCGGTGTGTACATAGTACATACCAATGTCTCGACCGAGTTCGTTGGCCAGCTTCATCCGCCATTTTGTTTCAAAATGGCGGCCATTTAAAAAATTAAAAGAAAATTAGAATTTGAAATGTGGTACCAAAATTTTGAAAATGGAAAAATATTTTTTTCTTATGTATTTGACCTTTATACAGAGACTTCGGAGCAGTTTTTGTTTCGTCTATATCTTAAAAAATGGCTGAGTTATAGCATTTTGAATTTCTAGCATGGCTGACATTTTGAAACGTCCTGAATTTTGTCACGCGATAAAAGGCGTATTTATGAACCGATTTGGATGTAACTTCGTTTATACATAGTACATACCAATGTCTCGACCGAGTTCGTTGGCCAGCTTCATCCGCCATCTTGTTTAAAAATGGCGGCCATTTAAATTTTTAAGAAAAATTTTAATTTGAAATGTGGTACCAAAAAACTGAAAATTGAAAAAATATTTTTTCTTATGTGTTTGACCTTGATAAAAATATTCGGGAGCAGTTTTTGTTTCATCTATATCTTAAAAAATGGCTGAGTTATAGCATTTTGAATTTCTGGCGTGGCTGACATTTTGAAACGTCCTGATTTTTGTCACGTGATAACAGGCGTATTTATGAACCGATTTGGATGTACCTTGGCGTGTACATAGTACATACAAATATTTCGACCGAGTTCGTTGGCCAGCTTCATCCGCCATCTAGTTTCAAAATGGCGGCCATTTAAAAATTTTTTTAAAATTTTAAATTTAAAATGAGATACCAAAAAATTAGAAAATGAAAAAGATTTTTTTGTATGTGTTTTACCTTAATATAAAGATTCCGGAACAGGTTTTGTTTCGTCTATATCTAAAAAAAATGGCTGTGTTATAGCATTTTGAATTACTATTGTGGCTGACATTTTAAAACGACCTGATTTTTGTCACGCGATAACAGGCGTATTTATGAACCGATTTGGATGTAACTTGGTCTGTCTCTGTACATATTACATACCAATGTCTCGACCGAGTTCGTTGGCCAGCTTCATTAGCCATCTTGTTTCAAAAGGGTTGCCATTAAAAAAAAATTATTTAAGGTATTAAAAAATTGGAAAATGAAAAAGATTTTTTTATGTGTTTGGCCTTGATACAAAGATTCTGGAGCAGTTTTTGTTTCTGAAAATTTTTTCTTTTGTTTATATCTTAAGAAATGGTTGAATTATAGCACTTTGAATTTCTAGCATGGCTAACACTTTGAAACGATCTTGTATTTGTCACGCGATAACACACGTATTCGCCTATTTCGATGTAAGAAGGCGTGTGGATAGTATACATCAATATCTCGACCAAGTTCGCTGGCCAGCTTCATCAGCCATCTTGTTTCAAAATGGCGGCCATCAAATTAAAAAAAAATTATATTTAAAGTGAAGTGCAAAAAAATTAGAAATTGAAAAAGGTTTCTTTCTTAAGTATTTGACCTTGATATAAGGATTCAGGAACATTTTTTGTTTGTCTTTATCTTAAAAAATGGCTCAGATATAGCAGTTTCAATTTCTAATGTGGGTGACATTTTGAAAAATCTGATTTTTTGCCTGCGACAGCACTCGTATATTTCAACCGATTCAGATGCGAGTGAGCATGTGCACAGCAATTACTAAGGTCTCGACCAAATTCACTGGTTAGCCTCATCCACCATGTTGTCTTAAAATGGCAGGCACTTTAAGAAATCGCCGAATTTGGCAGCCAAATATAAGTTACCTTAAATAAAAGCAGCCTTGATAAAGCTGACTAATTTTAGTATGCTGACTATGTTGACTAAAATTAGTATGTTGACTAAAATTAGTATTGAATCTCCTATATTCGGTTTCCACTAAATTGAGCTTCGTGTGTTTGAATAATATAAGTTGGCTTTTTTAAAATAAGGAATATGAAAGCTACCTCTTCTTCCCGGCACTGGCCGGAAGGACTTTTTGTTCTTCGGTCTTCTTACTGTACAATACAAAATAGAGCAAAAAAAAAGGAGTTACAAAAAATTAAATGAAGTTGACCTCTCCATTCGACAAATAAATCTCTGCTACCAGTCGTCATTGTGGAGCGATCGATTGTAATTAAAAATGTAATATAAGGAAACTAAAAACGATATTCGATTCGAAAGAATTCGAACATAAAATTTCATGCATGACTACCTGCAAATTTCCTGCATTTTAAGACGCACAATGATATCCTGAATGTGTGACTTCGTGAAATATATTAATTTATATAATTATTTATTAATTTCCTAGGCATCCTTAGAATAAATTGTGCACGGAGATAAGCAATATACATTTTAGAGGGGGATTATACATTTTTTTTTTCATTTTGTTTCCTATGCATTTTAGGAGTGTAAGAAATAAATTAAGTTTTTTATGTGATGTTGGATGAAGTAAATGTTTACATTTTGCTCCAAATATATGTATGTGCTAAGTTCTAAATCTTAACCTCAAAATCCCCCACCCCCCACCAAGAAAAAATATAAATATTTATGGCCGTTAAATTCCCATAGTTTTAAAAATTAACACTAAAAATCTCCTGAAAATACAGAAAGAATTTATTTTAATATATTGTAAAATAATATTAAATACATAAATATATGAATACATTTTATGTAAGCGCAAGGCATATTAAACCATTGGGCCGAATTTCCGCAGGTCCAATTGGACCGAATTTCCGGACGCGACACCGCAGAAAAGGGAAACGTTGCCTTCTGAGACAGCAATAATTTATAATTCAAGTTGCAATTCATTTATCAGAAAAATAAAAAAAAACTGTTACATTGAAAATCCCTTCAATAATCGTACCTGAAGAATCGTGCTTTTACGTTTAAAAATGATTCAGAAAGTTTCGCGTTTTTCAATGGGGGAATTCTTCTTTAGTGAATCGCCTTACGTAAATTAAGGATAGAGACAACCAATATAAATTGAATACAAGTTTTTTTTTTTTTTTTTTTTTTTTAAGTATTTCACAATTTTTTTTCTTTTTTCCTCAGGAATTTTGAAGGTTGTTGTCAAATTCAAACTAATTACTTTCTACCATATTCAAGAGGTTATTTTTAACCGCAGATACATACGAATTTGCAAATATTCTTTTCCGGTTGTTAAGAAATCAGAATTGTTTTTCCGGTTTTCGATAAATAGAAAAGTCTTCTCCTAAAATGGCAATAAGAATTGCACATTCTGTCAATTTGTAAGGCATTACAGTCATGAAAAGTTCGTCATAGTAACTAATGGATTGTAATTGAAGGTGCGACAAATTTTTAGGAAAATGGAAAACGCAGTGCCATTGTTTGGGACTTGAATAGTAATACCTAAAAATTCCATGCATTTCTGTGTAAAAAAGATTTCGTGAATGAGCCAAAGAGATTGGCATTTTTGGAAAGGCATCCCCCCCCCCCCCAAAAAAAAAAAAAAAAAGAGACCACCTTTAATACATTATTAAATGGTATATGTTCACAGTTTTTTTATATTTTACACAATATATAAAATTTGAATATTAATATCATATACTAAATTTGAATATTCATAAAAATATCCATTTTTGTTGAAGGGTAATAAATTTATAAAGTTTTAAAAATAAACGCTAAAAATTTGTTATCAAAATCCCGAAGTTCGAGGAATATTAAAAAATGTTACTGATAATTAATGCGATTATGAATTTTGTTTTTGTAAGATCACCGTTTATATTTTGTACTTTTCGGCCCAAATAAATAGATTCACACACACACAAAAATTAACATAGATGGCTATTAAATTCAAAAGGTTTATAAAATTAACAATAAACCATAACCCCCCCCCCCCCCCCGAAAGCGAAGAAATGTTAAAAAATGTTATTGATTAAAAACTTGCATAAAGCATGGATAGTTTTTTATTCCTTTAAAAATGTATTTTAAAATAGTACAGAAATGTGTAATTTCAGTTATTCAATTCAATGATTTTCAATCAAATTTATGATTTTTATAAATGACCAATCGACAAATTTCGCGATATATTGCAGCAACAAATTGACGAAATCAGCGAATTTTTAATGCAGCTTACGAAATCAATGAATTTTTAACGTGACTCGTTGAATAAATTTGTTATTTTTTATTCCACATTTGATAGAAATAAGTTCGCGATTTTTATCAACAACATATTAAAAATATTTACAATTTTTTCAATAATCGATTGACAAAATCCACATTTTTTTTTTTTTTTTTTTTTTTTTTTTTTTTTTTTTAACAACAGTTTGGCAAAATTTAAATTTTTCTTCTAGGATCCATTGACGAAGATCACTATTTTTTTTTTTCTTCATTCGATTGATGAAATTAGAGATTATTTTCTCAATCAAATGATGAAATTTTTAGTACCGTAACAAACCTAAGAAATTTATTCATTTATTATATTTTTTTTTTTTGTATAGAATTGACAAAATTCGTGATAAAAAAAAATGCAGAATTCGGCAAAATTTAAAAAATATATTCACGGAAAAATCACATATATGAAAAATATAGGAAAAAATAAGAAATATAGGAAAAATAGGAACTTTTTCAAATTTATAGGAATTATAGGAAATAAGGAGCGCTGCTAGGGCTGCTTAGAGCAACTTTTGTTATAATATGGACAAAAACAGAAATGAACCCACGATGATAAATATTTTGATTCGTCCTAAAAAAGGAGAAAAATTATTTTTTTTTACCCTGTTCCGTTTCGCAAGAACGCGCATTAAAATAATAATAATAATAAAAGTAGCCAAAGGGCGAGAACGCGCCAAGCAGGGAAAATCAGGTTTGCATGATTTTTCTTCCAGCCTCCACTTTTCTTCAGTGAGCATGCGTACTTGATCTCATGACGTTTCTCTTACCTAGTTGGAGTTTCTCTAGTAACTACGTCCCTGCGATACACACACACACGCACGCTGATTTAAACAATTTTTTAAGAAAGCAGAAGTCATCGAAACGCAAGGGTGGAGAGCAATTTACATAGTAAAAGATCAGACAGCGCATGAAAATACTTATCATTAACTGATTGGATTAAAAAAAAAAAAAATCAAATTGAAAACTAATTTGACATGTTTCTATTAGTTTTTATGATACTGTAGTTTCTCTAATTCTCTCGGTCTCTCCTGTGATGCAAGGTTTGTGGCGGTTTACGCCAAATGCGATTCCCGCCAAGAATTTTCCCAAAGAAGACGAAAGCTCTGGCCAATCAGAATACGAGATGGCAAAACTCCGTTGGGAAAAAAAAATATGCTTCCTGTTTTCTAGTTTTCTTTTTACCGTTGCCAAGAAAATCAGATCCCGGAATAATAATTTACCCTAAACAGTTAATTTTTATTTGAAAGATTTTCATGTGCAAGAGGAAAATGAAATAAACAATAGACATGAATATACGTCTTCATATTGGAAATAAAACGAAGATACGAAAAGAAGATGAATTGAACCTCATATATCAAAAACAAAACGAATATGCTTTGAGGTTGAAATAAAAGGGCCTTGTGTTATAATAATAGTTCTTAATTAAAAAAAAAAAATACCAATATCTCACGGTTTATCGTCTGCACACGAATAACAGAAGTGTTTAATTTTTAATCGAAAATTTCAATAAGAAAAAAACTTTTGAAAAGCAAATAGATAGCAAATGTCAAAATTATGCACCGAAAAATTATTTCTGTCAAAAATGAATCATTGTATCGGGAAATAAATATTTTCATTCTTAAAAGCCAAAACATTAACTAGATTGCCTGAAAAAATATTTTTCGACGAGCGTTACTTCCTAATGCAGCCTCATTTCAGAAAATATGAATGGAAATTATTTTATTTTTAAAAGGAAATTACTTTTTCGTTCATAAAACCTAAACTTTTAATATAATTGCATCAATGTAAATTATCTTCTGTTCACCGGTATTAAAAAATAAGGCTCGGAAGTTAAAAATCAATCTAAGATTTACGATAACCACTAGCACAATGAATAAAAAGTTACATATGGAAATTTAATGAGAGCACGGGGGGGTTCAGGGGGTCGGAGACCCCTGAAGAAATCTACTTTTTTATCTAAAAAAATACCAGAATTTGCAGCTCATGAAAATTTCAGAATATCCTTACATAACGTTTTTAAATTAGAGCCTCTGATGCCTGAAAACTTCGTATTTTTTAATCTTATAAATACTAATTACGTAATTTGAAAACTTTAAATTGCGGTTTGCTGGGAGTTGAATATTACCAAAAGTGTGTTTAAAAATAATGACTTGCAGAGCTGACGTTGAGGCTCCTGATCTGCAGATTTACTAGTGCATTAATTTTAAGGCATTTTAATGTTATCATGCCATAGTAGTCCAGTCAAATTAGACTTTGAAGTGGAAAATTCTGGTGCAATTGTTTTTAGTGTCTTACTTTATGTTTTCGAGGGTGCTGAATACGAATCTGAAGTTGTCCAACAAAATTTCCCTCGGCAAATATGAAAAATCGTGAAAAAAACCACTAAAAATCGCAGATATTTTTGGTTTTTGGCTTATAACTTGCAAAGTAAGCTTTTTACGCAAAAGGTGACCCTATATTAAAATACAGATGAGAAAATTATCTACAATTCATGTTCTTATCATTTGTATTGTATGACATATGGCTTCCGTAGAGGCATTGAAAAATCGGCGAAAACCAGTAATTTTGGAAAATCGCAAAAAAGATATTCTTACCCTTTCCGTTCATAACACTAAAAGTAAGCATTTCACTGTAAACATTTGCTGACGTACTCACTTATTAGGTTATATATTATGATGATGTAGGTATGCAGTATAACCTCGAAAATCCAGCATTCAGAGATCCGGCAACTTAAAAAAATCCGGCATCCCCTTTTTTTTTTCACTTCCAACTTACGGGAAAAGTAAAAATAGCAATTATTTCCGAGATAGAAAACGATGCATTAGCTGACAGCGATATCACTGACGCTGTGCCAAATAGACCCCTCGATAACACCGGTAGCAGCTCAGAGACCGAGGACGAGGACCTGGCAGAAGATAAGGTCTCACCGAAAAAATGTGTACATTTGACCGAAATATTAACGTCATCTTCAAAGAAGCAAGACTGTATTTCCGAAATTGATTACAATTTATGTGCAAGTATTTTTTTTTTGGACCTTGAATAGTTTTGAGAAAAATAATGATAAATGCACAGAGTAGTCAGCTGCCTCTTTATTGAAACATACAAAATGCATCATTAGAGGTCTGCACAGATATGTGAAATGTTAACGTTAGGTTTTATAGATACAACAAAAAGTTAAAAAGTGATTAATGATCGGTGAGTGTTTAATGTTATACAGTATAATAAAATAGGTTTGTAAGTATTTTTTTTATACAACACTTATTATTAAATGATTATTGACTTGAAATGACACTCATTAGTCAAACCGTACCCTCTTGGCCAAAGGTTGCATGATTGCAGGCATGCCTTCCAACTCTTCTACATCTAAAAAGAAAAATTAATTAAATCTAATATTTATTTAAACACCTGGGCGCGAAAGAGCCGTTTTTGTCCCGAGGGAGTAGATTGCTGCCCCAGCGTTAGGCGAAGGCCGCAAACATCCAAGGATCGAAGCTTAGGTTCCTGAGCAGCTCTGGTGCACATAGTATTTTAAAAAACGGTGGAACTAATTGTAATTAAATAAGTAATGATTCATGCAACATTTTATCATAACATGATATTTGCATCTTTCTTTTGTTACTCCTCTTTTACAACTCAAGTCATGAATAGGTTACTTTTGGACCTCAATTTAGGAAACATATTAGCCTATTATATTACGAACCACCGTTTAAAAAAACAAATTATGATTTATTTCTAATTATTTGAGAATTGAGTAGTTATACCACTGTATTAAGATAAATATTTTGATCACAAAAATAAAAAAGTTAGTGAAAAAGCAAAAGTGAAACAGAATTGTTTATGCATATTTATCTTCAAGTAGTACTTCAGGGAATTCCGGATCGTCCTCGTCATCCTCGATTCCAGTAAGAGGCATGTTATTACAACTGCTTACGCATTTCACACACATATTGGAGCACTTGAGGCCTGCTTCTTTGCATCCAAAGTTTTACTGGTAGATCTTCTTGCATTTGCAAGAAATAAGTTTCAAAACACGGCTTGAGGTGCTGATGGCTGTAGCGTGGTTACTGGCTCCAGACCATCTTTCCTTTTCTTTCAACCCCATTGTTCAGGATCTTTTTCATTCCCAAGCCGTTGTTGAACTTGAAAATGTATTCTAAAGGAATTTTGCTGAGCTGCAGACTCAGTAGGAGGTAAGGACGCCAAATGGATTGATGTCTTGTATGCAGACCCAAGGTAACAAATATACCTCAATTTGTTTAATGACGTGATTTCCTTGTCAGCAAATTTATACAATGAGACCAAAAAACGATTGCCAGCATCAGTAACTGCATCAGCATCTGCCATAGGGTCTTTAAAAACCTCAATGGCATTAGTTAATGCAAGGTTTTTCGTGACAGTTTGAAGAAACCTCATCTTTCCTACTTTGAACAAGGCTGAACTAGTATCACAGCCTCCCATGGCATGCAAAAATAATATGTTGTTAGCAATCGATTGATCAAGTTTGCAGTCAGAAGAAAAAATTAGTGGTGAAACTGTCCCTTTGCCTGGCTTTAGAAAGTATACATTTGAATGTACATCCCTACAGCGACAAATCCATGATAACTAGCAAATGTCTTCACCCACAATAACTACAGAGTTATGTTGTAGTGCAAGGTCCCTTGCTGCAGTAACAATAAGTGTATCCGCATCTTCTCGTGCCTGTTTTGTGTGAATGTCAGCTACTGCAAATTTGTAATTTATTTTTAAAAATTATAGATTTCTGAAAAAAATATCAAAAATATGTACTTACGATTTTCTTGATAGTGACATTTATTCGTAATTTAATACATACCCAAATGATATTGACGTGAGAAAGAGAGAAAATTGAATGCTTAAAAAACTTACTTTAGTGATATTTTATATGTTTAAAAAATCTGATAAGTAGTGATGGCATTTCTTCTCATGTAATTTCTCAAGCATCAATGTCAGCAGCTATATTCTTTCTTGGATTTTATACAAGTGACGAATATCGATTTCGGAAATACAATCCTGTTTCTTTAAAGATGAGGTTAATTTTCCAGTCAAATTTATGCATTTTTTCGGTGAGAACTTATCTTCTGCTAGGTCCTCGTTCCTCTGAGCTGCTATCAGTGTTATCGAGGATTCTATTTAGCACAGAGTACACGATCTCGTTGTCCGCTAATGCATCGTTTTTACCTCGGTTTTTAATTTGAAAATAATTGCTATTTTTGCTCTTCCCGTAAGTTGGAAGTGAAAAAAAAAGGGGGGGGGGATTTTTTAAGTTGCCGGATCTCTGAATGCCGGATTTTCGAGATCACAGTGCATACCTACATCATAATAACATATAACCTAATAATAAGTGAGTATGTCAGCACATGTTTACAGTGAAATGCTTACTTTTAGTGTTATGAATGGAAAGGGAAGAATATCTTTTTTGCGATTTTCCAAAATTACTGGTTTTCGCCGATTTTTCAATGCCTCTACGGAAGCCATATGTCGTACAATAAAAATGATAAGAACATGAATTATAGGTAATTTTCTCGTCTGTATTTTAATACAGCGTCACTTTTTGCGTAAAAAGTTATAAGCCAAAAACCAAAAAAAAATGCGATTTTTAGTGATTTTTTTCACGATTTTTCAAATTTGCCGAGAGAAATTTTGTTGGACAACTTCAGATTCGTGTTCAGCACCCTCGAAAACATAAAGTAAGACACAAAAAACAATTACACCAGAATTTTCCACTTTAAGCCCTTTTTTAACCTAATTTGACTGGACGCACTTTTTGACTTTGTGACTTTTGACACACATTTGACTGGACTGGCAGTCAATCCCCAAATATTTTCAGTAATGCTTACAGTTCTACGGCAGTTAAAACATCGATGGATTTAATTATGCGCCAATAAACGCTCTCAAAAATAGGCCAACTGGTTGTGAAACTGCAACAATAAAACATTTTAAAGGCTAAACAGTAAAAAATAAATTATAAATCAAAAATAAAGTGTAATATTTAAAAAAAAATAGTACGCTTTTATCAATTAACAGTTAATAACTTAATTTACGATTATATGTTGAGCAATCAATTTAGAAATCCTAAAGGGATTGTTTAAGTAATGTAGAATTTTTTTTTCATCCCCGTTCCCCTATCTTGAAAAAGAAACAGAGCAAAAATTATGTAGTTTTTAATAAATTCATTTGCTTGTGTTTTCTAGAAAGCGTAAAAAAATTCGTGAATTTTTCATAATCGAGTTCGGCGCCCACGCCAAATGAATGTATTGTAAAAGAAATTTTTGAGGAAAAACAAAACAAAACATGAATTGCAGTCAAACAAATAGACGTGATTTTTAAGATGAACATTGAATTCTTATAAAATAGTGTTAAACTATTTTTGATTTTATACTTATTAGTATTGTACTCTTCATATTTTATTAAAAATTTGGAAATGGCTGTTGTTTTCGGTCGAGGATGGGGCCAATATGATGCTCGCATTTTATTTTTTTAACGAAATTCAACGATGTTTTTTACTTTTAAAAGAATTTTTATTTGAATAGGTAATTGAAAGGTATAAAATCGTTAAAAATTGTTTGAATAGGTAATCGAAAGGTATAAAATCGTTAAAAATTGAAAAAGTTACAAAATGGATAGGCGAAAATTATCGAATATGGAAAAATCCAAAGCAAAGAGAGACGCCGAAATGAAAATAGTCTTGCAAAGCAAAAATCGATGTCTTCAACTGATTATGCAGGCCATGAAAATCGAGGTCTTCAACTGATTATGTAGCCCATGAAAATCGATTACGGAATAAAAGACTAACGCGAGAAAGGAAACAAACAATCTAATGTTGAATCGATTGATAGTAAAAGGCCATGTCTCGAGGGGCTCCAATCCACTAGCCACGGCGTTTTACAATCGGTCGATTCTAACCGGGAAAAATTGAGCTCAACGTATGTAATTTGTCGCAATCTGTGGATGATTCGGTGGAACTGCTTTCGATTTGTAAACTGTTTTTCTTCTCGAAACGGGACTTGGAGAGTTTATCGATGAAGGTTTTGGTCGTCTGAAGTTTGATCTTTGGGATCTGTTGTTGAAGAGGATGCGACGGAATTTGGTGGACGAAATTTAGATTTTTCAATTCCTACTATTAGTTCACACTCTCCCTATATTTATATATATATATATATATATTTATATATCTTGTTCAAATTTTCAGTCGTTAATAAAATACTCATTATTCATCCTATCAAGTTGAAATAAATTTTTTAAAACTTGTACTGGATGACAATTGATGTTAATACAGTTTTTTCAAATATTAATTAATTAATTAAATTTTAATTAATTTCGCCATTTGCATGGGAAACAAAATGGCGGCCATTAGTTATTGAAGATCAATGAAAGTATTTTCAATAAGGGGTTACCATACTAATTGTTATAGAACGATAGTAAAAAAAATGAGCGAAATTTTAAGGTGTATAATGGGAGTGGTAGGGTCCCCCCCGCCCCTCACGGGCAGGCCCTCAAAGTTGGGACTTTTTGGAAAAATTTAAAGTGAAGGAGTAGCTGCTGTAATAAGGATAGAATTATAATTTTTGGGTTTAACTTGATGGTAATAGATATGTATCACCCCCTGAGACAGTATTTTCTTCAACTCTTAAGGAAATACGTTGTTGGCATCGCTGGAATTGAATAATCTGCCTAAAAAGGATCCAAAACGCACCTGATTGTCCATTACACATACAGATTAATTAAATAATAATGTATTACCACCTGTGACAATATTTTCTTCAACACTTAATTTTCAAACAACAGACGATAAAATATATATTCTTCGAATCTGAAATTAATCACATAATTCAATAAAATATGCAGAACGATTTTTATCCATTCAAAGTAAATCAGAACTCCAATACGTTGTTGGCATTGCTGGATTTGAATAATCTGCCTAAAAAGGATCCAAAACGCACCTCATTGTCTACTACACATACAGATTAATTAAAAAATAATTAATATCTCAGCTTCTAATTAAGCTAGCACGCACTGAAATTATCCGATAGCGGGCGAAGCACGTCATAATAATATGTGTAATGCGAACTAACTGGGATATTTAATCAAAAGTATATCCCTCCCCCTTTCGATTGACACAAACCTAACAAATAAAAATAATGCGATAGCAGGCGAAGCACGCTTTTGCCTCCCCTCGAAAGGTATACCTGTCTGATAGCGCTTAACCTCACGCAAATTGATAGATTTCCTAATTTAAATTATTTCATGGTTAAAAAAGCACGTGCCTCCATTTTATTCTATTCATTAGAGAGAAATGAAACAGATTAATTAATATCTCAGCTTCTAATTAAGCTATCTCTTTGAACTGGGTATGTATGAAATCTGCGAGAGATTTCCCGTCCGGATGTCAAAACATTTTATCAAAAATTTAATATTTAAAAAGTTTAAATTTCGTATTAGAATGTCCTCCGCTTAAATTTCTCCAGCGCCGATATGTCTGAAAGATGACGACAGTTGCGTTAGTGATGGGCGATTTCGATTTTTTTAATCGATTTAATCGATACTATGGCCAACTCGATTTAATCGATTCTATGAATTTTTTAATCGATGTCTCTAAGACAAAATAAGGTAATATCATTTTCATTTTCCTTCAAAAATTGAAGATAAAGTAGTTGGATGTGTCAATCCCAAAACTTTCATCTGCCTCATAAATGTTAAAACTTCAAAATTCGCTATCACGGTGTCAAATTTAAATGATAACATATGCTTATCATGAGGATTCAAAAAGCATAGGTTCGTTGATGTATGTGCCTTTTAAAAGAAAATATAAGCATTGCATTTTCCTAACAAGTCATTGAATTTCGGCTCACACCCTCTTAGGCTAATGTCAGACGAACGTCTTTTTGCACGCTTTTTTCGCTCTTACGCTATCCCTACATCTTCGCTAGCATGTGTAGGGACGGTGTAAAAGCGAAAAAAAAGCGTGCAAAAAGACGTTCGTCTGATATTAGCCTAGATGTCCGCAACGGAAAATCCCAATTCAAACAGCATAAAAGTGACAGCTGCTGGGCAGTATACATCCAAGCCTAATAAGGATCTATTTATCTGAAAGTGTAACAGAATATGAAGTTTGATTAAATTCCGTGCATTAGTTTTGAGATATGGCTATCACGAATATCATGCAAAAAAACAGTATAGCAGCGCAGCCTGTTACATGATTAACACGAAAAACTCAGGAACAACTTATGTCAATGACACATAATATTAAGTTTGATGAAATTCCGGTCATTACTTCTTGAGATATTATCGCTAATATCTTGTAAATTCTGAAAAACAGTGTTAAATTCAGGGGCTGGTACTGGTGGACAACACCCCCCCCCCCCCCCCACCAATACGGAACATTGAAATTTCCCTCATGAAGATTTCAGATTTTATGCTTAAGGGACAAAAGTCCAAACCCCTACCCCCCCCCCCCGAAACTCTAGAATGTCCCTCTCCAGAACCATAGAAATCCCTCCCGGAGAAAAATGTCTGAATTCAACACTGCTAAAAAAAAGCAGCATGGCAGCACAACCTGTTATATCATTTACCCGAAAACCTAATCATGAACAACTTATGACAGAATATTAAGTTTGATGAAATTCCGTTCATTAGTTCTTGAGATATGATCCCTAAAATCGTTTAAATCCAGAAAAACGTGTTGAATTCCGGGGGTAGCTCGGAGGGACATGCCCCCCCCCCCCCCTGTGCAACATTCAAATATCCCCCCAGAAGGTTTGAGATTTTATGCTTAATGTACAAAAGTCCAATCCCCTTCCCCTCTGAACTGTCCCTCTTTGGATCCGCAGAAATCCCTCCCGGAGAAAATTGTCTGAATTCAAACTGCTGATAAAATCTGCATAACAACGCCCCCTGTTGGGCGATTTACACCGAAATCTAATATGCAACAATTTATGCCAACGTCTAACTTAATGTGAAGTTAAAACCCGTGCATTTAGTTCTTGAGATAGAGCTATTGCGAAAATCGGAAAAATGCAGCATAGCAGCGCCACCTGTCGGTAGATTTACATCAAAAAGTAATCAGCACCAATTTATATGAAAGTCTAATTGAATCTAAAGTTTCAACAGATTCCATGCATTAGTTCTTGAAATAGACCGCCCACAATTTTTTTGTCAGAGACAAACAAATAGATAGACTGACAGACAGACAATGTATAAAAATAGTCAAATCGTATTCCAGACAAGATCTTCTAAAACTATAAATCCTTCGAAAACCGGAAGTCGAAATTTTTCACGAATCCAACGCTTTCTTTTTCTAAAGACAAAAGAAAGCAAGAGAAAATGACCGCATCGATTCTGCCCGTAAATTAAGATCAGAAATGGCGAATCGATTCAGTTCAGATTCGATGCCGATGTCGATCTTTAGATGCGGGCAGAATCGCTATATTTTGATTTACTTCAATTTTTTAGATTCGGGCGAATCGATTCAGTTCAGATTCGATGCCGATTTTTAGATGCGGCTGAAATCGTTATATTTTGATTTACTTCAATTCAAATCGCATCGCGCATGATCCACGATTCGGGTTGAATAAATTCCTCCAATTTTACTGTTTTAGTGGTAGAATTGCTGTAAAATTTTGTATAAGAGCCTTTTTTTCTTCTTTTTCTAGGTTCAGTGTTGAATGGCGGGTTGATTTCTTGGCTGCTCCGGTCGGAATGAGGGGGGGGAGGGGAGATTTTAGAGTTCCGTAAGGGGCAGGGGCGGATCCAGAGAATCGTTTTGGGGGGGGGGGGCGATATCGAGTGACATATAATCAACGTAGTCATAATTTCTATAACTCAAATCCTTCCTTGCAGTTAATTATTAAATGAATGTGAAATTAATGCGATTTAAAAATATTACAGACTCTCGATCATCCGACATCCTATTAACCGAAACACTCGGTTATCCATCACTCTTATTTTATAATCTCGACCTCTCCTCAAAATATCGTTTATTGTTATTTATTAGGTCGTAAAATTAAAAACGTTATAACAAAATTTATTTACTAGTAAATCTGCAGATCAAGAGCCTCAACGTCATCTCTGCAACTCATTGTTTTTATCAAACTTTGCGTAATATTAATCTTTCTACAAAAACAAAATTTAAACTATTTAAATTACACAAACATTTATAAAAGGAAAAAAAATATTTCGATGGTTTCAGACATTAAAAGCGTTAAATTAAACACGTTGTTATGTAAGGATATTCTGAAATTCTCACGAGCTACTTATTCTAGTAATTTTTATATAATAAAGCAAATTTCTTCAGGGGGGCTCTGCCCCTCTGAACCCCCCATTGTGTAATTTATTTTGCATTTGTAATTTTCTACTGATTGAGTTAATGATTACTCTATATCTTAGATTTCTTTTTACACTGCGATTTATAAGGATAAGCAATAATTCGGTCAAGCATTTTACATTATCCTAATATCCATACAGCAGTATTTACTTGCCTGCTAACCACAAATACCTGTATCTAATGGATAAAGAACTTTTGGAAATGTAAACTGAAACATCTAATTTAGAAATCTAATACCTTTATAAATTTTGTTTATAAAAAAATAATTTTGATTACCATTCTGCAATATTTATATCTAAGATCTAATCTAAATATCAAAAAATGTACTCGATAGCATTAACTTACTAAAATCACCCTAAAGTAGGGGGGCTTCTAAACCTAACAGTTAATAATTCATCATCGTTAAATAGATAAACATGATTTGGTGCCTTTAAGTATTTTTTGTGATTTTCTTTTAATAGTATCTACATTTAATTTAAAATCGTGATGTTACAAATACCGTTGAAATTTGACGCAAACCTATGTTCAGGTCAAATTACGAAAGGTTAACTAACATTTCATTTCCCTTAGCCGGACTTTCTGTTTCATTTTTCGTAATAAGGATTATTTTAATAATTTAATTTATTTTACACTCTACAAGCTGTTACACGGACGTTGCTCACGTAGCATTAAAATAGAGATAAATGCATTAAGTAAAACATTTCACTCCCCACCAGACATACCAAGTCTCAAGCTTTTTGCACATCACTATTATCTTAGAGAAAATGTTCTTTTAAATCGCGCAAATGTTTCAATTAAATAAAGTAACATTTTCTGTATTAAAATACTGGTATCCAGAACGCCGGAGGCTTGGCAGCTCTGCTCCTCTTAATAAAAACATATATGATTAACCAACACTTTATCGCATTTTATAGGAGACAATACGGAATTTCTTATTTGTATGGCCTTACATATATCTCAGTCATAAAAATGTAAAATTTTGTGTCAATTAATGCACGCAATTGCGAAAATGAAATCACAAAGAATGAGAAAAGGAAGGCCAAGTAAAATCGTGTAAATCGAGGAATCTTTCTTCGTAGTGCTGGGAAAATACTGCTACAAAAACTATTTTAGGTGGTATTTGGTGTGAAATGTTTATATGTATTCATTCCTGTCCTATATATCCTTTTTTTTATTTTTTATTTGCTTATTCCATTTTTCTTTTGCACGTGAAAATCTTACAAATTAAAATTAACTCTTTGGGAGAAATTGTTATTCATTTTTTTTTTTGGCAACAATAAAGTTTATAAAATTTAACAGAATAATGTCAGTTTATTCTGTAAGAAAATAACGAACTTTTTCATTTATAATCAAATAGTTGAATAAATAAATGAAAATATTATTCTATATAGTATATAAATACTATTTTCATTTCTGCGTTTAAATAAATCTATATGCAAATATCTATACAAAGGCATTCATTAATTCATTCCTTTTGCTTTGATTTGACTTCAAAAAACCATACATACTTTCACATTTATGATATTTTTAGATGAGATGCTGTTGCTACGCAACGGTTAAAAGAAAAAATGAAATATAAGTAAATTCATAAAATAAAATGTTTTATATTATTCGAACACATGTATAAAATTCTATCATAAGTTATACACCTAATTTAAAAGCTCTGACAAATGTTTTGACAAAATTGCAAACTAATAAGAATAATTTAATACTCTTATTTAAAAATTTCAGCATCCAAAATTTACCATTTAAATCTATTATTCATATGAGCGATTTCTTTCAACAAATGAAAATTTGAAAATCGTCTGACTTTCCATAGAAAAGCATTATATCACAAAATAAAATGTTCTGTATATTCCGAACGAATGAACCAAATTTAACCCAAAACTATACAGCTAAATCCGGGGAGCTCATCAACATGCCCAGGGAATTTCAAGCCGATTGGATGCTTTTTGCGGCAGTTATCGCGGAACAGACAGACAGACTAACGGAAACCAAAACTTTTCGTGTCTCCACAGTAAGCCTTCACTGACGTTTCGGCAATTAAATGCCTTTTTTTTCTTTTTCTGTTTACTCTTATACTATGGTAACTAGTAAATCTGCAGATCAAGAGCCTCAACGTCATCTCTGCAACTTATTGTTTTTAGCAAATTTTGCTTAATATTAATCTTTCTACAAAAACAAAATTTAAACTTTTAAATTACACAAACATTTATAGAAGGAGAAAAAAATATTTCGATGGTTTCAGACATTAGAAGCGTTAAATTAAACACGTTGTTATGTAATGATATTCTGAAATTCTCACGAGCTACTTATTCTAGTAATTTTTATATAATAAAGCAAATTTCTTCAGGGGGGTGCCCCCCCCTGAACCCCCCGTTGTGTAATTTATTTTGCATTTGTAATTTTCTATTGATTGAGTTAATGATTATCCTATATCTTAGATTCATTTTTACACTGCGATTTATAAGGATAAGCAACAATTTGGTCAAGCATTTTACGTTATCCTAATATCCATACAGAAGTATTTACTTGCCTGCTAACCACAAACATCTGTATCTAATGGATAAAGAACTTTTGGAAATGTAAACTGAGACATCTAATTTAGAAATCTAATAATAATTTTGATTACCATTCTGCAATATTTATATCTAAGATCTAATCTAAATATCTAAAAATGTACTCGATAGCATTAACTTACTAAAATCACCCTAAAGTAGGGGGAGTTCTAAACCTAACGGTTAATAATTCATCATCGTGTCCACTTCCAATTGACTAAATAGATAAACGTGATATGGCGCCGTTAAGTATTTTTTGTGATAGCCTTTTAATAGTATCCACATTTAATTTAAAATCGTGATGTTACAAACACCGTTGAAATTTGATGCACACCTGTGTTCAGGTCAAATTACGAAAGGTTAACTAACCTTTTATTTCCCTTAGCCGGGCATTTTGTTTCATTTTTCGTAATAGGGATTATTTTAATAATTTATTTTACACTCTACAAGCTGTTACACGGGACGTTGTTCACGTAGCATTAAAATAGAGATAAATGCATTAAATAAAACATTTCACTCACCACCAGACATGGCAAGTCTCAGGCTTTTTGCACAACACTATTACCTTACAGAAAATGTTGTTCTTTTAAATCGCGCAAATGTTTCAATTAAATAAAGTAACATTTTTTGTATTAAAATACTGGTATCCAGAGCGCCAGAGGCTTGGCAGCCCTGCTCCTCTTAATATAAACATATATAGTTAACCAACACTTTATCACATTTTATAGGAAATAATACGGAATTTCTTATTTGTATGGCCTTACATATACCTCAGTCATAAAAATGTAAAATTTTGTGCCAATTAATATACGGAATTGCGAAAATGAAATCGCAACCAATGAGAAAAGGAAGGCCAAGTAAAATCGTGTAAATCGAGGAATCTTTCTTCGTAGTGTGGGAAAATACCACTACAAAAATTAATTTAGGTGGTATTTGGTGTGAAATGTTTATATGTATTCATTCCTGTCCTATTTATCTTTTTTATTATTTGTAATTTGCTGCATTTTCCCTTTGCACGTGAAAATCTTACAAATTAAAATGAACTCTTTGGGAGAAATTGTTATTCCCCTTTTTTTTTTTTTTGGCAACAATAAAGTTTATAAAGTTTAATAGAATAATGTCAGTTTATTCTGTATGAAAATAACGAACTTTTTCCTTTATAATCAAAATAGTTGAATACATAAATAAAGATATTATTCTATATAGTATATAAATACTATTTTCATTTCTGCGTTTAAATCAATCTATATGCAAATATCTATACAAAGGCATTCATTAATTCATTCCTTTTAACTTTGATTTGACTTTAAAAACCATACATACTTTCACATTTATGATATTTTTAGATGAGATATAGTTGCTACGCAACGGTTAAAAGAAAAAAAAAATGAAATATAAGTAAATTCATAAAATAAAATGTTTTATATTATTCGAACACATGTATAAAATTCCATCATAAGTTATACACCTAATTTAAAAGCTCTGACAAATGTTTTGACAAAATTGCAAACTAATAGGAATAATTTACTACTCTTATTTAAAAATTTCAGCATCAAAAATTTACCATTTAAATCCATTTTTTATATGAGCCATTTCTTTCAACAAATGAAAATTTGAAAATCGTCTGACTTGCCATTGAAAAGCATTACAGAGCAAAATAAAATGTTCTATATTTCCCGAACGAATGAACCAAATTTAACCAAAAACCATACAGCTAAGTCCGAGTACCTCATCAACATGCCACATTAATTTCAAGCCGATCGGATGCTTTTTGCGGCAGTTATCGCGGAACAGACGGACAGACAGACAGACAGACAGACAGACAAACGGAAATCAAAACTTTTCGTGTCTCCACAGTAAGCCTTCACTGACGTTTCGGCAATTATTTATCTTATTTTTTGTTCTTTTAGTTATAGTGAAGAACGTTAGTAACACAAGCCTGCGATGATTGTCTTTTTTAACTTTTGATAATTGATTTTGATGTAAGACTTTTTAAAAATTTGCGATTTATGTGAAATCCTGACGTGATGGCATGGTACAAAATGAAGGTCCTTTTTGGATTCAGCACTAAAAAATACATAAGAACCAATTACCGAAAGCTGAAAAACATAATCATCACATCCATTTTTTAATATCAGATTTCTGAAAGAGGAAAATCTCTGAAAAAAGATCCCCTTCAGAAATCTGACGGGCCTTTAACATCCTAGAAAGTCAAAATGTGTCATCTACGTGGTCTGTTAGAGGTCTGCACGGGCCGGAATTTCCGGGCCGGGGGCCGGGCCGACCCGTTTGTAATTTTTACAGTTCTCGGCCCTGCCCGGCCCGTACTAAAATCAGTGAAACAGGCCCGGCCCGGCCAGACTCAATTTCTACAAAAAAAAAAAAAAAAAAAAAAAAAAAAAAAAAAAAAGAAAAAAAATGCATTTTTTCTCGACATACAGTGATGGAACAGTGTAGCACTAGAGAATAAGTTGACACCGCTAAAATTTATTAGTATTCTTCGTCTTATTTAAGGATAGAATTCTGAAATTTTTCAATGTAAAGAATACTAAAAAAAGCTAGTGGTAACAATCGCCTAACTGCTGCGCCACTGTTCCATCGCTGGACATACAATTAAAATTCTTTTAAGGGATACTACATACATATTTATGGGAACATTTTACAGTATATTTTAGATTACCATCTGTTCGCGAAACAGAAAACACACAATAGTAAACATTAACGATTACTTACAGTGTTTTAGTCATCGTCTCTAAAGACATTTCAAAATTCCAATAAGGATTCATTAAAAGGTTAATGTAATTCAGAATAAAGGATTAAAAACATGATAACTTTTGAAGCTGTATAATAAAAAGTAGATTTGTGAAAATATTTCTCTCATTTTTAAGGCTTTTCTCAAATCCAAAGGAGCTACATATCGACACATTTATGAATTCATTTCTTTTTGGAAACGCGTAAGATTGGCAGGTATTCTTATTCAGAAACTATGTAAATGCCGTCTTTCTCATAGATAAAAGCAATGTATCTTTCTCTGAAAACACTGCCAAAGTTAGCGTTTTGAATCGAATTTCCGGAAGCGATAGCACAGGAAAGGAGAAAAACGTACAGTCAGGTGACAAGAATCTCTGTTATCTCTGTAACTAATTTATCAAATATGGAGAAAGCTATTCGTTTCCAAATGCTTTCAATAGTCAGGCCTGTCAATTGTATGCCTTTATAATTAACAAGTCGGAAATTGCTCGTCAAACGTGGCAAATGAGGTGCGTTCGTACTATAACTAGTTTTATAATTATTTTTTGTACCCCATATTGTACTGAATGTATATATTTTTTAACTTCATAAATGCATAGCCTATAACATCATTAAAATGCACTTGCAATAATTTTTTTTCCCATTCCCCGTAATGTAACGGAAAACTTTTGACTGTCCCTGTAATTAAACTATACATCCGATTTTCATAAAATTTGAAATGGCTCGACAAAATTTTGCAACAATTATATATTTAAATTTTCAGACCATTCGAAAGGCTGTAACATCATTAAAATGCATTTGCAATAATTTTTCCCATTGGCCGTAATGTAAAGAAAAACTTTTGACTGTCCCTGTAATTAAACTATGCATCCGATTTTCATAAAATTTGAAATGGCTCGACAAAATTTTGCAACAATCATACAAAAAAAAATTTCAGACCATTCGGTTGGGTAGTTTTTGCTCTGTTACATGCGGACAGATAGACAGACGGACGGACGGACTGACTGAACGACGACTATAGGTGCTACGTATTTATATAATTACGAACGCACCTAAAAATGAGCCAGAACATGTGTCTGAAAGTTTCGCATTGTTGAGCAGTGAATATGAGAACCCCTTAAGGTATATTTCCAAAGATACTGTTAACAGAAATTCATTATCACTATTAATACTTTTACAAAACACAATGCCTGTCCTACACATTCTGAGATCGATTAAGACCAGTTCCATCCCGGCACGAGTCTGCTGAAAAAAATTAAACCCGAAATCAGATGTCTTGTAACTGTACGATGCCGATCTCTACGATGGACATGTTATATATCTGTATTGATGTTGTTAAAATCGCATTGGCTCGTGACGCACATTTATACTTCTCGAGAAAATCGTATTCATTGAAAATGGCTCGTATATCGGCCCGATTAATTTTTTATCGGCCCGGCCCTGCAGGCCCGTTCAATTTTGTCTGTCGGCCGGGCCCGTTTAAAAAATTGTCCTAATTCTGCCGGCCCGTTGGAAAATTCGTCTTCATTCCGCCGGCTCGGACTCGTGCAGACCTCTAGGGTGTGTATACCTCTTCACTGGCGCGGATCCAAGGAAGGGGGGGGGGGGGGTGATCGCCCCGATCGCCCCTCCCCTTTGGATCAAAAAATATAAATCCACCGCGAATTTCG
Organism: Maratus speciosus; assembly: GCA_963932465.1. Classification (NCBI taxonomy): domain Eukaryota; kingdom Metazoa; phylum Arthropoda; class Arachnida; order Araneae; family Salticidae; genus Maratus; species Maratus speciosus. The sequence continues at coordinate 85,917,175 of OZ010786.1, read as the reverse complement.
ACAAATGGTAGCCAAAAAAAATCTATTCCGTCAATCGTTCGCAGGTCAAAAAATCGCGCAAAAAATGCGAATTTCGTCAAAGGATCACGCAAAAAACATGAATTTCGTCAAAGGATCAAGCAAAAACGTGAATTTCATCAAAAAAGCGCGGAAAAAAACGTGAATTTCATCAAAAAAGCGCGGAAAAAAACGTGAATTTCATCAAAGGACCACAAAAAACGCGAATTTCGTAAAGGACCACGAAAAGACGCGAATTTCGTCAAAGGATCGCAGAAAAAAACGCAAATTTCTTCAAAGGATCGTAGAAAAAACGCGAATTTCGCCAAAGGAATGCAGAAAAAAACGCTAATTTCGCCAAGCAATTGCAGAAAAAACGCTAATTTCGCGAAAGAATTGCGCTAAAAACGCTAATTTCGCGAAAGAATCGCACAAAAAACGCTAATTTCGTCAACAGATCTCGGAAAAATGCGAATTTTGTCAAAGAATCGCGAAAAAAATACACGAATTTCGTCATAGAGCGGCGGAAAAAACGCACAATTAGCACCAGGAGGAGATTCCCCAAGGTGCGCATCTACGGGGGGGGGGATCAATCGGTGCGGTCGCCGCCCCCCAAGATATAAATCCAATGCTTTTAACGGCAGTTTTCGCGGAACAGACAGACAAGCAAACGAAAACACTTTTCGGGGGTCATTGGTAAACCTCACTGACGTTTCGGCAGTTAGTGAACAAAATAGGATTATGTCCTGTCAAAAGGCATATGGCGCTATAATTTTTTACACTAATAGGTTGAGGTGGGGACGATGCCACTTCCTGTACCTTTTGTTGAATCTTTACAACAGAAATTGGCAACGTTATTCGGATCCCTTTAAAGTGTTGAAACTTTTTCGTTCTTTCAAAGAAGCTGCAATTGTAATTTCTGTATAATGATATTTTTGAGGAGTGCTTTATTGTTTGAGAAAAGAATGGGATTCATAGCAATTTCCAAAGAAAGAAAGAAACAAGAAAAAGAAAGGTCCTTTGAAAAATTCAAGCATCTTAATGTTTTCTGAAGAAAATCAATAATGTGTAAAAATTATACTGTTATTGCCACCCACATTGGTAAATTTCAAGGGTATTTCATGAATGAAAAAAAAGGATTATGTCCTAATCCTAGTCAGTTAAAAGCTAAAATGCGTATGGTGTGTTGATTTTTTAAAAACCAACTTGGTAATTTGTTCTTCCCTTCTTTGCCCCGATCTAACATCCCCCCCCGTTGGATGCACACCTAGGGGAATCTTCCTCCCGGTGCTAATTGTGCGTTAATTTTGGCAACCCTTTGATGAAATTCGCGTTTTTTCAGCGATTCTTTGGCGAAATTCGCGCAATTTTTTCGCGATTCTTTGAAGAAATTTGCATTTTTTCAGAGATCTGTTGACGAAATTAGCGTTTTTTGCGCGATTCCTTCGCGAAATTATCGCGTTTTTACGCAATTCTTTGACGAAATTCGCGTTTTTTTGCGGTCCTTTGATGAAATTGGCGTTTTTTGCGCGATCTTTTGACGAAATTTGCGTTCCTTTTGCGATCCTTTGACCTGCGAACGATTGACGAAATTGATTTTTTTCGGCGACCATTTCTCGAAATTCGCGACAATCGGTGGATTTTTGGGGGGGGGGGGCGATCGCCCCGATCGCCCCCCCCCCGTGGATCCGCGCCTGGTAAGGGGGGATGCACATTTTTCCATTAAAAAGCATAAAATCTCAAAATTTTCGGGAGGGACATTCCCAATGTTCCCCCTGCTCACCCCCTGAATTCAATAATAGGTTAAATCGTTATACTTTTGTTTAGAAGCCTAGTTATTAAGGTTACTAGTTTATTATGTTGTATTTTTCAAGTTCATCCCTTCTAATCCTTTCCGCCCCCCACCCCCCTTCCTCGCCAATCTTAATTTACAGGGCCGTTCAAAATATGCATGCTATTTTAAAAATGCCCAATTCTCGTTCTATTTTATTATAAATCCACATTTTGAAACCTTGACCAAAGATACATTTGAGGTCGCTCCTCCCACCGTTTGAGACTTACCTGCCCCCCGGGGGGCATATTTATTGTTTCTTCCAAACCATCTCGTGTAACGTATTGTTGGAAAGCTTTTAATGTCCTCTTTTATTTTCTGTCCTTCCTCCCCCCTCCCTAGTTACACGCTTTTGGCACTTTTTAGCTCACAGGCTATCAAAGCCTGAGATTTAATGCGCCCGTCGGTATTGTATGTATGTATGTATGTATGTACGTAACGCGATAACTCTTGATAGAAATATCCGATTTGCTTCAATTTTTTTTCTATGTTCATTCTGCTAATGCGCTTACCTGATTAGTTTTGGGGGTTCATTGGTTAAGTATAAAGGGGGGGAACGGGGGCTAGTCCCCCCCCCTTAACTTAGATAAATGGGTTTTTCAGGCAGAATTATCAGATTTTCTTCAAATTTTGGTATACCGGTTAATTTTGATAACGAGTTTCTCTGATTATATTTGAAGGTTCATTGTTATAGTCTAAAGGGGGGAGGGGAAAACGAGAGGATAATACTCTTCTTAATTTAGATAGATGGTTTTGCTATCCGATTTACTTCAAATTTGGTATACCAGTTTATTCTGATAAGGCGCTTCCCTAATTAGATTTGGAAGTTCATTGGTTAAATATAAAAGGGAAAACGGGGGCTAATACCCCTTAATTTAGATAAATGGGTTTTTGTATCCGATTTGCTTCAAATTTGGTATACCGATTTATTTCGATAAGGCGCTTCCCCGATGACATTTGTAGGGTCATTTGTTAAATATAAAGAAGGGAAACGGGGAGGGGCAATTCCCCTCCCTCCCCTTAGTTTATTTTTCGAGGGGCATTATTCTTTGAAATAAGAGCATAATATACAGTTAGTGTGAATAGCCTGTGAGCTCAATGCCATCAGTTTAACTGGGCACTTTTCTTTTTAGCTCACAGGCTATCAAAGCCTGAGAGCTAATGTGCCGTGCCCGTAGTTTCTGTATGTATGTATGTACGTACATACGTAACGCGATAACTCTCGATAGAAATATCCAATTTGCTTCAATTTTTTTTTCTAGGTTCATTCTCATAAGGCGCTTCCCTGATTAGTTTTGGGGGTTCATTGGTTAAGCATAAAGGAGGAGGGTACGGGGTCTATTCCCCCCCACTTAGATAAATGGGTTTTTCATGCAGAATTATCACATTTGCTTCAATTTTGGTATACCGGTTAATTCTGATAAGACGCTTCCCTGATTAAATTTGGAGGTTCATTATTTAAGTATAAAGGGAGGAACAGGGGCTAACCCCCCTTAATTTAGATATATGGGTTTTTCTATCTGATTTGCTTCAAATTTGGTAACTAGTTTATTCTAATAACGCGCTTCCCTGATGAGATTTGGAGGCTTATTGTTTAAGTATTGAGATGTGACGGGGGGGGGGGGCGATTCCCCCTTAATTTATTTTTCGAAAGGCATTCTTTGAAGTAAGAGTATAAAATACAATTAGTATGAATAGGCTGTGAGCTCAATGCCATCAGTTTAACTCGATACTTTTCTTTTTTATTTATTATTGTTTCAGTGAGTGCACTCTGCATGTCAGCGAATGAGTCAATGACTGTTTATGGTTTTTAGATTGCTGCTGGGGGGGAAAAAAAGAAAAAAAAACATATAATCAAGGAATGTACTTTTATTTATTTGTTAACCAGAGAAAAATATGTTATTTCATTCTTAGTGGCTCTAGGATGAGAACTTTTTTTTTCTTTTTTTCTTAACAGCTAAATATTTGGTAAACATTAAAAAGAAAGATATTTATAAACTGTAAATGAGATAAGGAGATATATATTTTAAAAAGGGAAAGAAATTTTAGTTAAATATATTATTAAAAGGAGAATTTTGATTATTAATTGGGGGATAATTAGTATGTGATACTTGGTTAATTACATTCATCACAGCTATTTTAAAAGAAGATTTGCAATATTTGCATTTCCCCCACACTTATAGAAGACCCTAAAAAGACTGAAAAACTATTTAAGTTTTTAAATAAATTTAGAGCCTTCAAAATTTCGCTCATCTGCGCATTTTTCAGAATGACGTTTATAGGAAGAATGTCCCCATCTGTTTGGTTGAAGGAAATAAGAGTTAGAGTAGAAAGTACATCTTTTCCGGATGAAAAAAAAAAAAATCATTTCTTTCTTTTTTTTTTTTTTTTTTATCTGACCGAGATCTTTTTTTAAAGATAAATTTAAATATAATATAAATTATTATCAAAATTACATCTTAAAAATAATCATTTTAAAAGTTAAAAAACCTTATTTTTTGACTCAAAGGTCTGTAGTAGCTTACTTCTGGGCTGTTAACATTGTCTATGGCCCACATAAATGGAGGTGAGGGATAGTCGTTACGGCCCTGTTGATTCGCTACGTTTTGGTTTTCAGCTTATCTGTGTGAATCTGTGAACATCGAAATATCGATTCAAGTATCGATTCTAGAATTTGGGAATCGATTCTTATTGCGATCGATTCTGTTTTATACGATGTCGATTTTAATCGATTCTCAAATTTTCCAGAATCGCCCATCACTAAGTTGCGTTCGGCTGAAATCAAATCTCTTTTCATATACATTCATTTCATATAGGCTTTTCAAATACAGAAATTAAATTTTTATAGATCGATTTTTAGTGGATTTTTTCCGTTCTATCCTACGCAGAAATATGAAATTTCTACCAAAATAAAGTAGAATTTTTTCCGCGTATTTCTGTACTTTGTACGCATTTGTAGGACCGATACTTCGGCAGATGCGATTTCGCTTTTTAAATGTCCACTTCATTTATTGCTTAATTTCCTCCGTGGTAACCATGCATCCACTGATTTTACTGGCAACCCTTAGGAGAAACTTAGGAGGATTTGGAGAAGGTGCGTTCGCAGCTGCATTCAAAAGGTTGATTGATTAATTTTAGAAGTTAATTAGCCCGTAATTTGGTTTATTACTGCTCGAGTTAAGCAAAAAAAAGTTTGAGCATCCTGAGAAAACGACCTTTCGTTTGACACCTTTCTCGACGTTCTGAGCGCTCTGTGAAAAAAGTTTATCCGGGTACAAAAATTTTGTTACCAACATACATACAGACAGACAGACGTATACGGACATTAATAGTAATGACTAGTAAGCTAGCGGACCCCTCCTTTTTTATAAAATCTCGAAGCGAACGAACCTCGACCCGGGTCCCCGCTGCCTACGGCAACGTATAGCAGGTGTGCTGCGCACGCACTGCAAAATCTCGTGAAATGGCAATCTCGCTCGAAAGAACCTCGAACAGGGTCCCCGCTGCCTATGGCGCCGTATAGCAGACGTGCTTCGCACGCACTGCAAAAACTGGTATTTCGTCTCTCCCCCTAACTCCACATGCCTGAAATTTCACGCGCCCTTTTTTTATAAAACGTATCTTATGTGTTATAAAATATCTTAAAGTTTCAAACAGATCGACTTGTTATATTTCCTAATTTTAACAAAATTGCATTACGTTAGTTCCGCATTCCACCACCAGGGTCGCAAGGCGTGACTTAAGCGTGAAATTAAGAAATTTGCTGAAAGTACTATTCGGAAAAAGTGGTAACTAAAATTTTGACTTTTGTATATTTAATAAGTAGCATATATCTGAGTATATCATAGTCCTCAAAAAACGACATCTGAAAATGTCAGAAACGCTAATCTTTTAATATTTGTAATGTACGGTGCAGGAGGATGAAAGTAAATTTGGAGGAAAACCATTATTTGGACGCGTAAGGTGGCCCAAAATGACGGAACAAAATTTTAAACATTATTTCTGAGATCTGTGAGGTGAAAGCCTTCAGTAGACATGCTACATCCAAAAATGACTTTCCCCCCCCCCCCCCCCCGCTATCTTCGGTCCTATGTGGAAAACCGAAAAACCGCAGATGCAAAAATACAAGTTGGAACAGGTGTGCCAGGCTGGCAGAAATCCCCCCCGCTGTGGCTCCCATAGAAGCAAAGTTATAAGCTGTTAAAGATTGAAGTGAACTGAAGAATCAGCCCTTTTTGAGTGAGTAACCTTTAGGGTTGGAGCACAGCCCCAGGGGTGCGGCGTAACTACTGACAAATTGTTATAGAACGATAGTAAAAAGAATGAGCGAAATTTTAAGGTGTATAATGGGGGCTACGCCCCCGCCCCTCCCGGGCAGGCCCTCAAAGTTGGGACTTTTTGGAAATTTTTAAAGTGAAGGAGTAGCTGCTGTAATAACCATAGAATTACAATTTTTGGATTTAACTTTATGGTAATAGATATGTATTACCCCCTGAGACAATATTTTCTTCAACTCTTAAGGAAATACATTGTTGGCATTGCTGGAATTTAATAATCTGCCTAAAAAGGATCCAAAACGCACCTCATTGTCCACTACACATACAGATTAATGAAATAATAATTAATATTTCAGCTTCTAATTAAGCTATTACGCACTGAAATTATCCGATAGCGGGCGAATTGGCATTGCTGGAATTGAATAATCTGCCTAAAAAGTATCCAAAACGCACCTCATTGTCCACTACACATACAGATTAATTAAATACTAATGTTTTACCCCCAGAGACAATATTTTCTTCAACTCTTAAGGAAATACGTTGTTGGTATTGCTGGTTAAAAAGGTTAAAAAGGATACAAAACGTACCTCATTGTCCACTACACATACAGATTAATTAAATAATAATTAATTTCTCAGCTTCTAATTAAGCTATCACGCACTGAAATTATCCGATAGCGGGCGAAGCACGTCATAATAATATCTGCCCCCCCCCCCCTTTTCCATTGACACAAACCTAACAAATAAAAATTGTGCGATAGCGGGCGAAGCACGCTGTTGTTATTGGATCATTTTGCTGTTATTTTGATTTTTTTTTCCAAATAGATATTTGTTATAAAACAGATTCAGATGAATCTAATCACCTGATCCATTACAAACAAGCAAGAAAAATCATGCGTACAGCATAGATTATGAAACACTTTCCAACACTCCCTGAAAGCTTTAACGAAACTTCGTTATTTAGGAAATAAGGTAAATAAGATAACTAAGTAAACATTAAAAAATCTGATTTCAGTAGTTACCGCCCATAGCCAAATATGTATTCCAATTCTTTTGAACAGCCCTGTATACGATCTGTATGTTGATATATATACTATATAATGGGAAAATTTAGTTTAGCAAGAAAATGCATAACAGGTTGAAATTCATCTTTCAGCAATTTATACTAATAAATAAAAACATACTTGAATACTTTTGTACAGCCCTGTAGTTTACCTAGTACCTTTATTACATGCCACTATTTAGCTAAAATTTAATTCAAATTAAAACACGCTTAAAACAACTGAAATTACATTTCCAGAAATTATCACCCATAGACGGCCATGTATCCAACTCTTTGCGTGGACCTGTATATCATTTTATCTATATTCTACAAATATTTCTTAGTACACTAAATTCAGTTCAGCGTAAAAATGCAAACTCCTTTAATACCCACCCAGGGCTTAATTTGCGCCGGAGCCCACCGGAGCCCGGCTCCGGTACTTCTCTGTTTTTAGTAAATATTTAAATATTGGTCGGAATTCACCGGAGCTCATAAATACAGGGCTCCGGAGCCCAGTGCAATAGTGCTTCCGAAAATCCGAAGCCTAAATTACCTTTCCCTTTCCTTTCCATCTCCTAGCTTTTGCATTCTTTTTTGCCAAAACACTTACATGTGACGTAATGTGTCGCACACGTGGGAGATGGAGATAAAACGGACTCAATTTTTATTTATTTTGTATCATGAACTGAACGGTACCCATGCTAAGGCTCTGTTCTGCACATTTACGAAATCGCTTTCATTTGTAAGTAGATATAATTGACATGTATTGTTATTCTGATAGAAAACAATCGAGCAAGCAGTGTTTCCCCTTTTTCTATACAAGCATAGATTCTTTCCGATAATGGTGTCAAAGTTTTAATTTAATCTGATTTTCAGGAACTCACCACAAAAGACGATTATGCGGAAGGAATCGATTATAGTTTGATATACATCTTTTACAGGAAATTGTAAAACATTGTTCCATTCTTCAGCATATAAATATTTATTTCTGTAAATTTCATTAATTTTTTCATTAAAATGCATAGCTACGAACTATCCATTTTTTTGCGGTAACACTATTTTCTAATCATAATCCCTACCATATTAAATCGCAGAATTCTGCAATTAATTAACATTAAAATTAGGCAAAGATTACTATTCAGAAGAAGTGATAACTAAAAAGTGGGATAGCTGACAGATAAGTATATGCTGATAGACATATTTAAAATTTTTATTTTGCTAAAGAAAAAAAAAATGCTTTAAATTTTGCAAATAATGTACAAAATATCAATATGCAGATTGGGGTGACAGGAGGAGAGGGGGAACGGTACGTTATTGTACTGGTACAGCAAAATATTAGGGCTCCAGTACTTTTTTTGTTAGAAATTAAGCCCTGTACCCACCTTTAAGCAATTTATGCTCATACTCAGTAACCTTTACGAATTCATTTCTGTAGCTCTGTATACGAACTATAGCATTTATACGCACATTATAGCATGCGTAAATATAGTGAACAAGTAGGTAAGTGTGATCACAGATCGCACAGAGGGTTTCGTTTAATATTCCTTTCAAAACGCTTTATCCTTTTGAAAAATCTGTTAGTTCCACATTTCGCCACCAGGGGCACTCTATTCTAAACAAACTTCTATCCGAACGAAACTCCGTTTTATACACTATCCGTAGATATATTAGTCGAGGGGATTGGGTGGATAGCACCCGAGATATGTAGGTGTCCCTGGCGGTAAAAAGTGGAACTAAAATATGTAAGGCTATGGTGCATAATATGAAAGAATGGTCAAAGAGGTGTCGGCAAAAGTTGGAAGTGCTCCCCGGGTGAAAAGGGCGGAGGTTAGAAAAATTGCTTAAAATACACAAGTTAGAGCCCGGAGGAGTAAATAATATAAGACTTTCGAAAATTTTATGATTTGCCGTGTGGTCTGGGGTATTCAGCTATACGTATGCAAAAATTCATGTCTCTAACTTAATTAGGGGCTATCCTAGAAAGAATTGCTTAAAATACATATGTGGTAGCTCAAAGGGTTAAACGTAAGACTTTTTCAAAATTTTATGATTTTTGTCGCCTGGCGTCCTGCTAGCAAAATTTCAGATCTCCAATTTATTAAGGGACTCAGTTTTGAAGAATTGCTTAAAATACGCATGTGGGAACCCAAAGTGTTAAATGTACGATTTTTTTTCAAAATTTTATGATTTTTCGTATTATATGTGGTGTTCAGCTATAAGTATGCAAAATTTCACGCCTCTAACCTAATTAGAGACTCACTTAGAAAGAATTGTTTAAAATACACATGTGGGAGCCCAAAGGGTTAAATGTACGACTTTTACAAAATTTTATAATTTGTCCTATAATGTGAGGTGTTCAGCTATAAGTATGCAAAATTTCAAGTCTCCAACATGTATAGTTTCTGAGAACGGGCTCTGTGACAGACGGACAGACAGACAGACAGACAGAGGAGCGAGACGAATAGGGTTCCGTCAGATGAACGAAACCCCCAAAAAGCGCATATCATAATTTCGAGCAATCATTACTAATATACAGTTATTCGGATACAATATAGTATCTGAAATCTTTTCAAATACACCGCAATCAATTTCCCCTATACCATTATGAACGGAATTCTTTTGTGTGGCCCTGTAAATGAACAATAACTATTCTTTGCACCGCATATTTTAGTGGACTTCATAAATGAATATCAATATTACTATGTTTGAAAGAATGTAACACCATTAAAAATCATTTGAAACGATTTTTTCCCATTGGCCGTAATGTAGCGGAAAACTTTTGACTGTCCCTGTAAATGAATTAAACATGCTACAAACTTCATTTGAAATAGGAAACGTGCTATAGTAGAGGTCACTAACATCCAAAAATTTCAGAACGATCCGACCATATTTACGAGAGTTAGAGCGTGAACAGACGGCCAGACAAACCGAAATCATAAACACTTTTCAACTTTGTTGGAAAGAGTTAAAACACAGGAAAATGAGAAAAGGGAGTATTGTATATTTAGCAACGTTAAATTATTATATTGCATTTGGCAACAGTACTGAGAAAAACAAAAAGAAACAGGCGATAGTTCTTTATTCTACCGGGATATCGTGTTCTTGAACATTAATTGTTTTATTTATTTGTTAAGATGGATAAATTGGAAGTTGGAACCCAAACAAGCTTCCCACCTATTACAGTTTTCTGGGATTTGGAGAACATACAAATCCCAAAACACAAATCTGTTGCTGACATAGTACGGAAAATTAGAAATAAGTATATAACGAACTATGCTGAGGATGACTTTTTTGTCGTTTGTGATGTCTACAAAGAAAAAAAATATATCATTGATACCCTCGTGCTTTGTAATTGTACTGTTATTCATGTTACGTCACTGGCGAAAAATGCCGCGGATTACAAACTGCAAACTCTAATACATAAATTTAGCTGCCGGAACATAGGAGGCAGCGTTTTAATAATATCATCAGACGTAAACTTCCTGTGGGTATTAACTGAAGCCCGATACAAATATAAAAACTATATTATAATAATGCACAAGAAAAACGTAAATGACATCTTTCTAAAAGTTGCTAACGAATGTGTAGACTTTGATGAATTCGTTAGCGACTTATCAAATACTGTACCAGGTACAATTCCAGCAAATGTGTCATTTGAAATAGAGGTAAAAAATTTACCGAATAAAAAACATGGCGTTTTAAAAAAAGACTTAGAAAGATTAACAGAAAATAGTGGAGGGAAGATTAAACAAATAACTGGTAGTGAAGCAGTCATAAAATATACTACCCAAGAGTTCGCACAGCGGGGTGCTAAGCGGCTACACGATCAGAAAATGCATGGTAAGAAAATTGTAGCGACTCTAAAAAATAATGAAAGTGAACCCTCAAGTTCTACAGCAGCCCCAAACCGAAATGAAAGTTTGGGTAACAAAGGAGAAGTTGAAACGCTAATAATTTGTCAAATAAAGGAACTTTTCACAGATTTGAAGGAAATTGAGCTAAATTCCCTTCAACGATTTTATGCTCTGAAATATGGGCATAACATAAATGTTCGTCAGATAGGATATACTCATGTGTTTGAACTTTTAAGGGCACATCCCCATATTTTCAAGATATCAGGAATGAAATATGACAAAAAAGTGTCCTTGAGAGAAAATTTTTCTACACATTCAGATGAATCTGATGATGATCATTCTTCTCCAGTGAAGAAGAGGATGCATATTTAAAAAAATTGTTAACCAGTGATTACAGGTGCCATTATTAATTTATTAAAAGTGATGTATTTATATAATACGTTTTAATAATAGTTTTTTAAAAAAAGGGGGGGGGGAGATTTTTGCCAGACAAGATTCTTTTAAAGCTATTTATTAGTGAAATCTCAAATTCCCCTTCATAATGTCAAGCTTATGGGCATGTTATGAATTTGTATTTTTAAAACATCTCCTTGGAAAATTAATTTTTTTTTCTGTGTACTGTTCTTAAAGGATGTCTCAATTTTTTTAGTTGTCAAAATATTTCTAAACACAATTTTATTTGAAGTGTCATTCTTACAGAAATTATAAATTAAGTATATTACATTTTTTAGGAATATTTTGGGAACTAAAAAAAAGAAAAAAAAAAGACATCTTTTAAGAGTAGCACACAGAAAAAAAAGATATTGAATGTATTAATTTCCCAAGGAGAGATTTTAAAAATATGAATCCTTCAACACGCCAGTAGGTTTAACATTAGCAGTAAAAGTAAAAGGATAATTTTGTAGTATTTAACTTAAATAATTTCTGATAAACTGAACTTATCTGTGCTATTTTTATATTCAAATGGGACATGTTTTCTGCTAATAGAAAACTTCGTTTATTTACATTATTCAGTTTATTCATAATAATTAGGTACTTGATTAGTCAGTGACATAATGTTCACACTGATAGCTATTGATAGTTAGTTTGAATGTTTTAAACATTTATAAGAAATATAGATAATCATTAATTATGTCAACAGAAATAATCTAAAAATATAAAATTAGTTATAAATGAAAATTGTCATTACGCTTAAACATAAATTAGAAAGCAGTTTCAGTTTCTTTTCAAAATATAAATATTTCAAGATTGACTTGATGAAAAATAAGACTTATTAAATAAAATGTTTCCTTATGAAATTTATTAATGTCTTATGAAATATAAATTAAAGTAAAATTTCCCAAAAATATAAAAGATTTTATTTTTAATTTTGTACAATAAACATTATTAACAGTTTTGTTGTGTTTCTCAATAAGTTTCTAGCAAAGAATGAACTTGTATTTTTACGTTTCTGTTTGCTTGTATTTGTAAAGGACATTTTATATTTTACATTTCATATTTTTATTTCTCTGTTCTTATCAAACAAGAAATGTTGTACATAATATATAAAATGTTCTTCTATCGGACAGATACAAAGTGTCATCCATTTTTAAATTGCTCGTTAATAAGCTAATGTGTACATTTATGTATTAAATATTCAAATATAATTTGCCTTTTTTTTTTTTATCTGCTTTTAACTTGAGATTATTATTATTTCTTATACCATTCATCAGTCACTTTCTCATCAAATGGGATTTATTTGAAAATATGATGCCTCATATTTAGTCAGAACATGATTGATTCTTTTGATGCCGTTATTTCTACTAAATAGAAAACAATAGTTTATAATTCAGTTGTACTTTGGTATACTTTAAAACACATTTGAAATTATTTTTTAAACACTATCCGGGGGGGGGGGGGGAGCATGATTTTTAAATTAAAATTATTATTTTGTGAAAATTGATCATTTACAAAAATGTTCCTGGGTTTAAGAACATTTCTCAGTGTTCTGTTGTATTTTAAAAATAGTAGTATATGGATATATTTTATAGAGTTGAAAATAAGGGTGCTGAGCTTGTGCTTGGTTCTTCATTCTGTCAAGGTGATTAAGAAAATAAATGGTGTCTTAGCAAATACAAATCCTTTTAAGATAACTGTAAAAAATATGTATATATTATATTAAACATAACTTTACAGCAGAATTAGCATTATTTCACTTTTTCCTTTTAACTAATGGTATATGTGATTAAACAGTTTTTAAAAATTGGAAAAATTTATTTTTGCATGTGCAATAAGTAATTATTCATAACTAAATTAAATGTTTCCAGCTATCTGCTCGCTTATTTTCTGCGGTTTTTCAAATGTTAATTTTCATTTCAACACAGTAAGATAAGAGAAATTATTGTTCATTTTATATTTCATTTATTATATTATTATAATATTACATTTTGATTGTTTTTCTTTCTTCTTCTATGACTGTATTTAGTTGGTGCATTTAATTCTTTTGAGGGCCTTGCATTTATAGGCTTTAAGTGTTTCAAAAACATTTTATGTAAATATGAATATTTTTTTTTTTTTTTTTTTTTTTTTTTTTTTTGCTGCTAGTTGTTCTGGCTTTATATATTATGTGTAAATATTTTCTAAGTGATATTGTAATGTATATATCTAAGTCATATTGTAATAGTATCTTGTGTCTTATTTTGTAAATAGTTTCTAAGTGTATTGTGATTCTTTTTTTTTTTTACATAGTTTAAAAATAAAATAAAAAATAACTGCTATGGCTTATATTGTTATTTATGAAATGTTATATTTGATAAGATAAAATTTCTGTAACAGGAGTTCCATGTTGCTCTTTCTTATAAAACTAAAGAGCAAATTATAAATTTATATAATTATGAAAATTATAATAATTATATTTTACAATTATTTATATTAATTAAAATTATTATTATGAGTGAGTGGTATCAATCTAGGTGTGTCATTCCAGGTGGCTCAGGTGGAAGAGTGTTGGTGCACTGAACCAAAGAAAGACCCAGGTTCGAACTCTGGCCTGGATACTTTTCACTCTATTGGTTTTACACCTTGTTAGCATTGTGAATAAAAATTCACATAATTAAATTTAAAATTATATTATTTTAATTTATCCTTAATAACACTGCTGTTTATTATAGCAATAGTTGACTGACTAGTTGAAAAGATTTTTCTTCCCCCCTTAAGTGGGTTGTTTCAAGCACCTCACCATTTTCAGATCCCACCATGCTTTTTGGTGGCAGGCATTCTTCAAGGAAATATCAGAGGGATAAATATGGTTGTAAAATCTTACGGGAATGCCTAAAATATACTCCAAAACCTGGGAAAGTGATCAGCTATTATGAAAAATGCAATCAACACTGCTATTTGCATGTGTCATAATCATGATGTCATAATGAAATTGTACTAATAAGATCAAAGAAGCAACTATTCAAACACAAAAACTAGTATGGACTACTAGTAGTGACCATTACAAAATTTTCTTCTACACAAATTAAATCCCATGCAACCAAAATTTAATGACAATCTATTTATTCTTCAGATTGCAGTAACCATGAAGTATCAGAGCATAGCAGCAACACTTATTCAGCGGTATACATCCAAACCTGATAAGGATCTATATGAGGTGTTCAGAACGGAAGTGGATGTGACTAAAAAAAATTTTTTTTGTCGTAAAGTTGTCAGGGAAAACCCAACTAAAATATTAGTGTTAGCTCTAAAAAATTATAACAACAAAAAAAGCAAATTGAATCTAAATTTAAAATTGTGGTCTTGATCCACTTCAGTTCTGAACGTCTCATATATGTCAAGGTCTAACACAATATGAAGTTTGATGAAATTCCATGCATTAGTTCTTAGAGTATTTCTTCTGACAAAGGATTTGTTTTATTTTTTAAAATAAGCAAATCTGAAATCAACAATCTCTCTCTATATATATATTATGCTATCATATGTGGCACAGAAATCACGATTATTTGTTGATTGTTTAAAGGCAACACCCGAATGAAAAGCATCTCATTGGTTATTGAACAGCATTTAATGCATCTCCATACCTACAAGGGAGATTACTATAGGAGGAGACCCTGTTCTGTCGCCAAATGCCGACAAGTTTGTTGCCAACTTGGCGATATATCACCAAATTTGGGGATTAAAATTATTCGCCAAAAGCAACACCAACTTGGAGAATCTCTAATATTTCACCAAATTCCCATAGTCTTTGTTAAGTATGATTCCGGGATATGTAAATTGAAACGAAAATTTGAAAAGAAATATTCAAATCTGATCGAAACAAATTCAATTCACATTCCCCGAAATCACACTACGGCCGTACGTATAGTGGTCATGTAAATGCGATGTAAATAAATTTAAATAAACTAGAAGATAATGAACTTTCAAATAAATAAATAAATGAATGGTAGTTACTCACCCCTTGAAATGTTGTAGGTATGGAAACATAACATAAAACAATATTGTTAAACCAATCACTTTATTTATATAAAAATATACTTAATCGTGCAGGATCCTTGCAGCAGATATATGCATTTATAAAAATATATTCATAATGAAAATAATTTAACACAGACTTTTCTTGAAACATCATTGCATATTATTAATAGTAGTAAAATTAAATCGATGATTATTTTTCAATATTGAATTACTGACGAATAATACGATGGTGTAATGGTGATGAATCAGTCTGAAAGTTTTTCAATCCATATTATTTGTGAGAAATTGTCATTAGAGTTCAAGAAATCGATCAAAAAATTATATTATGATAAAATGTTATTAATGACTCCAAAAACACTTGAAGGACATTAATGTGATGATATCGAAACTTGATGCTAAGCCAAATAATGAGATCCATCATGCAAGTTCAAGTTCATTCGAAGTTAAGTGGTGATTGGAAATTACAAGTAAATTCTATGAATCATGATGAAAGGTGAAAGAGGCAGGAAAGTACTATTGGAATTTGGAAATGCTTATGCCGGGCTCCAACTATCAAAATCTATTTGCGTCGGGTAGTTGGGAATCAAGATGCTCATACTGGAAATCACCATCAGTATTCCTGAAATTTCATGCAGGATGAAAATTCATTTCTTTAAAGTGATTTAGAGATATTCAGGAGAAATGAAGTCCACGAAGATAATTCTGGGAGTTTCACAAAAATAAAGATTTTTCTGTAAAAACTGTTGAAGAATATATTTGATTAATTTTCATCTTGAATTAAACGTTATTAATAAGAAACGGCTGCTCGTTGGGCCAAGGGGCCCAACGGCAAAAATTCCGTATCAGAAAAATGATGTTCTCTCTACCGATGAAAATAACCAACTCAATCTTTTTCAAATTGCCTGCCGAAATCTGGAAACGATCTCTGCACGTCAGCCAATCAGAATATTTTTAAAGATGGCCTGTCGCTAGCACTTCCGGCGAAAAAGATTTTGTAGTAGGATTATGACCATGGAATGGCAACGCACTGAAGAAGCGGGGAGAAAAGGAATGTTTGCTATGTGGGAGTTCCTATGACGTCGAAAGGAATTTCCTGTCTGTTTTGAGATAAGGAATAAAACCTTCTTAAAAATTGCATCTTTTGGGATGCGAGGTGAATGGAAAGCAATAAAATTAAGGGAAGCTTTAGTAGTAATAATTTCGTTTCTCTGGCAAACGATTTCAGTAATTTTATGAAAGTCTACCAGAGAAATGGAAAAAGAAAATAGAATATAATAAATGTAATTTTAAATGAAATAATTAAAAGTAAAGATTTAGGATTTAATATTTAAAACTTAATAAAATTTTGCTGTCAAAATTGAAAGATGGTGAACGGAAGTAGATTATTAAAATTAACAGAATATACAAAATTAAGTTTATGTAAATTTAAGAAGGGGAAATGTTATGTAAAGCTTTTACAACATAACAGTCTTCCATTGTAAACCAATAGGGTTTACTTGCTTACAGAAAATCAACAAATTGAGATACTTTAATGCAACAAAAACTAATATTACCTTAAGGAATTATATTAATTATATTTAACCCTCTAAGCGGTTTGCCCGTATTTTTTCATTTCCCTAAAATAACTTAAACCGTTTATACTCAAAAATAATTTCAGCAGAATGTATTTAAAGATGCATGTCAAACAAAGAGGCATGAAGTTTATATTAGAAATAAACAGGAAAAGAAAATTTAAATTAACATTAGTTTTATAAGCATTTTTATGAAAATACAGGAAAGCCCTCAAAACACTGAGAGGGTTAAGGGAGTCCTTGTAAATTAAATTATGAATAAATGTAACATGACACAATGCTCAGCATGCTTTCCCAAACATAAATTTTGAGGGAGACCAAACTGGTCGCCACGAGCAGCTAGTAAGTTTATAAAACTGTTCATTTTGGAGACACGTATAGGCTTATATAAATCAGCTAATTTTGAGCAAATACTTGTCTTTGAAGACAGTTTCCAATTTTACGCAATTAAGATAAGTAGAAAGTCAAATAAGATTGCGTTTCATGTATGATGTATAACTTTACTTTTGAGATTACCTTTTTCTTAGGGGGAAGCGAGATACATGATACTGGTTTTAAAATGCCATTAATTGCTGATATGGCAAAATTATTAATCCTAGAAAATAATTCAAGAGGATTTTTTGTGAATTTTATTTTTTGAAAATGAGTTTAAAGCCTGCATATGTATAAAGCCATTAGGAAATGTTCATTTTGTCAAAATAAGGTGAAGAAATTTTATTTTCTAAGTAAATAAGTAAGCTAATTAATTATTCAACTGTTTAAGTAAGCTAAGTAAGTAAATGGCAAGTATTATGTGTGTAAGGAAATCTATATATATATTACGCTATTGTACGTGGCAGAGAAATCGCGATTATTTGTTAATTTTTTAAAGGCAACGCCCGAATGAAATGCATCTCATTGGTTATTGAACAGCGTTTAATGCATCTCCATACCTATAAGGGGGTTACCATAGGAGGGAGCCTGTTCTGTCGCCAAATACCACCAAGTTTGTCACCAACTTGGCGATGTATTGCCAAATTGGAATGCATTTAGATAAATAATAACACTAATATCTGTCATTAATATGGTAACAGAAAAATAAAAGGAACTTAATAATTTAAAATAATTAAAAACACTAAGAAATTGCATTTGAAAATGTCCTAAAATTCTTCCTAAAACTAGTAACATTTTAAGTGGTGTCGCCATCTGTTGTGAATTATAGACATTAAATAACCTTTTTTTTTTTTTTTTTTTAAATCATCATTTCTTATCTATAAAGGCTAAATAAATAATACAAATCACAATAATAACATGAAAAATATTGCAAATGAAACTAATTGAAAACAACAAACAAACCAAGAAATGTGTTATAATGGGAAATTTAAATCAGACTGACATAGAATGAATTTAAAAAAATAATTTTAAAATAGTGATATATAAAGTAAATATTATGTATATCACCTTCAAATATCAAATTAAATCACCAATTCAATACTTAATAATAATAATAATAAAATAAATAATACCAATTAATCCAATTTCGTGTTATTTTGGCGCCATCTACCATAACTTAGAAGAAAGAAAACCAACATGATATGAAATTCCGAAAATTACTAAAAAAAAAGGCTGTATATTGTTATTATCACTATTATTTTATATATTTAGTAAAAATAATACCCAAGGCTAATGATATTATGAAAAACATTAATCATACGTATAAATATGAAGTTACGTAGCTGTACAGAATGGAAGTACCTATCGGTATTTCAATGATGTGAATCAATTCTTAATCGAATCGTAAAACGAATAACTGAACTGTGTTTACGGCTTCCTCTGAGGTTTACGACGATATGAAAACAAAAAGTAGAAAACGCCGAAAGGAGATTTGAATAAACTGAAAGAAATAAATGAAATCAAAGGTAAGTAGAATAGACTTAGTTGAAAAGAAAAAGTAAAGAAATGATTGAAATTTATATTGACGTGTGCACCAAAATTTTTTTGCGGGGAGGGTGCTTTCTTGTGATTTCTTGAATTTTCCAATTTGTTTACAAAGTGGGAGGAGGTCGCTTAATCGGGAAGGGCGGATTAACGGGATTTTACAGTAATCTATTTTTAATGCTAATATGGTTCCTCAAACTGCAGCTCTAATATTTTTATAGGCATAAATTAGAAATTACTCAGTGGTTTAAGCTGTAATTTGGTATATGCATATTACAAAATTCAATAAATCAATTACTGTTGGAAAATTCACAGGTTATAATTTGTAATTTTTTTCAATATTAATTTCAAAATTCTTATTCAACATATAAAAGTTTTTAAAATGTATGGAAATTACAATTATGTTTAGAAAGATTAGCACTAACAGCATGAAAAAAAGGACAGAAAATTAGATACATAGAGATATTTAGTCCAAGAGCTGTTAAACATTTTAGGGAAGGTATTTGAGGCACCCTGAAAATTTGTGCAACACTTCTTTTGTAATGCCTGAATACAAAATCGAATGTCTGGCTGAAGGATCGTGGCCCAAAACCTGTGCCAGACAAAAAATGGCACTTGACACGTGTCTGGCACAGTTTTTGTGCCGACTAAAGTGTCTGTCATTTTCAAAATATTTTTTTCTAAGCATAAATATTATTATGCCTCAATCTCAGCGTGCCTCAAATACCTTTTTTTGGGTAGTCAAAAAATGGCACTTGACACGTGTCTGGCACAGTTTTTGGGCCGACTAAAGTGTCTGTCATTTTCAAAATTTTTTTTTCTAAGTATAAATATTATTCTGTTTCAATCTCAGCGTGCCTCAAATACTTTTTTTGGGTAGTGTCAAAAAATGGCACTTGACACGTGTCTGGCACAGGTTTTGGGCCACGATCCTTCAGCCAGACATTCGATTTTGTATTCAGGCATTACAAAAGAAGTGCTGCACAAATTTTCAGGGTGCCTCAAATACCTACTCAAAAATGTTCAACAGCTTTCCTACTATTAGACAAAAAAAATTATATATAAAAGAAAATTTCATCAATAAATGGTTACACCTTTGTAATTCCAAAAATTCATGACCGAATGTGAAAAGATATATATATATATATATATATACAGTGTGTCCACGTATAACCTGACCGACCTTTATTTTTGCAACCGTTTGTCCTAGATGCATACTTCCAATTACAAAAGTGGTCAAAATTAGGTGCAGAGTTAAGATAAAAAAAGTTTGAAGTGAAAAAATAATTTAGTGAAGAATTACAGAATCTAAATTTTTATACAGTCCCCAGGTCCTATAAGTTATATTTAGTAAAATTTTCCTGTTACACTGATAATTAAGGCAAAAAAAGTCCCGTTTTTCTACGATTAAAATTGACCGAGTAATAGCTGTTTAAAGTTGGAGCATATTTTTTGCCGAAAATTAGGGGTCATTCACAAATTTAGTAGAAATATAACTTCGTGAGATATATTAAAGAACTGGTTGAGAGTAAAATTAGCATTGCAATATAAATTTGAAATCTTTAATCATTCTGACATATTAATTCAAAATATACAATTTGTACTGAACATAAACATATAAGAGGATACAAATAACAGAATTTTTGTTAAATGAAAGGATGAAAAACAACAGCCTCAATACTTTATAAAATGATACATATTTTTAAATTCTGATAGATTACATTGTCTTTCAAATTTTGGGTTGTGCCATGTTTTTTATTTTTTGAAAATTGATTCTCTTATGTATTTTTTAGCGCTGAATTTGAAAATGACCTTTATTTTAATCCATCACATCAGGATTTTTCTCAAAAAGCAAATTTGAAAGTTAAAACTGATCCCCCCTCCCCTCCCAACTTCATCCTACCCCTGAGCTGTTTAGCTTTTAGAAATCCAGTATAAGCCAAAAAAAAATTGAATAAATTAAAATAATTAAAATTAAACTGAATAAAAAAGTTAAAAAATACATCTATATTATTAGTAACAGATTTTTCGCTATTTTTTAACCTTGAAATTTACGATTTGCGAAAAATCCTGACATGATGGTCAAAAGCGAAGGTACTGTTTTTATTCAGCATTAAAAAATACATAAAACGTAATTATAAAAGTTAAAAAACACAACCATCGCAGGTTTATGTTATCTAATCTAAAACACTTTCTTAAACTTCTTGATGGTAATCTATCCGATTTTTTTTTTGTGTTATCCTCTAATATAAATATGTATAAGATGGTAAGCGTCGAAAATCATAATAATATTACATAGTCATCGGATTTAAGTCAGTATGTAAAATTTAACTTCGATCTCACATTTGAAAATGCGCTAAAGTTGAGTACAAATTTTAAACTGGAAAGACGATCGTTGCAAGTTAAATGAAACCATTTGAATATAACATAATTTTTGTTAAAAGAAATCATATCCTCAAATCCTTATAAAATAAAACATATGTTAAAATACAACTATTTTAACTAATGTGAAACTTAACTAATAAAAGTTAACTGAATTGTAATAGTTGTACGATTTCTTTCAAAGCGCAGATACCTTGAAATGAGTTTAAGTGCTTTATATACGACCCCTGAAAGCATGGCAGAAATCATCTGTTTTGAGATGCAAAAAAGTGGTATAAGTCATGCATTTCAAAGTTTCATAACTCAGTCAATTTTAAAGTTAGGTGAATGGGACTTTTTTTGGTCTTACTTGTTAGTGTCACAGTAAATTTTTACTAAGTATCACTTATAGGACCGGGGTACTGTATAAAAATTTAAATTTCGTAATTTTTTAATAAATATTTTTCTTGACCCAAATCGCTTTAAAAATAATTCTATACCTTATTTAAACCATTTTTGTAATTGGATGCAACTAGGCCCAACGGTTGCAAAAATAAAGGTCGATCAGGTTATACGTGGACACACTGTATATATATTGTAAGTCAAAGCTTCTTGCACAAAAAATAAAATTTTATAACAATAAATGTTTTTTAATTCTAAAATTTTGATTTTTATGTTTGCCAATTTTTTGTTGCCTACTGTACAATTATTACACTGCAAGAAGATTAGATTATATGCAAACCAGGATTGGTTTTTTTCAGTTCTCAAAAAAGTACCTTCATACCAGAATTCCTAGGAAAATACTGCATTTGAATTTTTAATACCATAATTTTCACATAGTAATGTTTGTCTTATTTAATTGCATAATTTCCAAAGTTAAATAAGACAGACACTACCATATAAAATTAGTAAGATTCAAGATTCACCAGCGGTATTTTCCTGGCAACCCTGCTTCAAACATCCAAAAACAGAGGACAAAAGTTTAAACTTTTATCCAACAAAGTAGCTTATTAAATAATCTAAAATTATAATAACATAAAGATTCTTCAGAGATCATTCAATTCAATTTAAATTAAGGAATCAAATTATGGTGTTTTCTGGAGCATTTTTTAATTAAACAGAATTAATTAACATTGGCAGCATGAAATTAGTGGAAGTTGAAAAAAAAGATACATAGGCAAAAAAATAAGAAAAATAAATTTCGTTCCTTTTTTTTTTTTATTTTTCAATCAAATAGCATCAACCTAAATTTTCAACATATCATTACAAATACAGTGCTTTGTATTCACGATTATTGCACAACAAATGCAAAATAACAATAATGTATTCATATCACTGACATTTATATAAAAAAAATGCACACAGCATATAAAATAATAAAATATAACAAAGATCACATGATTAACCAACACAGAAATTATTACTGTTTGAATGAATAAATTAACTAGATCACAACTCAAGCAAATATAGCTATAACAATTCAGTTCAAAGCAGAAAAAGAATGATGCAGTTATATATATAGTATATATATATATATAAAACATAATATAAAGACTAAATACAACAATCATGGGCACTGGCAGAATGAAATAGAGGTAGTGGCAAGATTTTGAAACACATGTGTGTTTATGGCCATGGTTCCTGAACCCTATTAAAAAAATTTAAACACATTGAAAAAAAAAAAAGAATTTTTTAATTTTTTTTTTTTTTTTTTTTTTTTTTAACTTTGTATTTTTAATTATTTTAAATTATGTAGGAAGAATAAACTTTACTTTTTTTTTTCTTTCAAAATCATCAGAGATAATGGAAATTCTGTTGGTTAAGTTTCAAAATCTAGATAAGGGAAATGATCTTCTGCCCAGTTTCTTTGCCAGCACCCATGACTACAATTAAAAAATACTGATTAAATTACTATTTTCTGAAAGACCTGATATAAATTCGTGAATAATCAATGTAAAACTTAGAACTGCTACTGACATAAAGTAAGCAAAAATACAACATGTCGATTTGAAAATATTTATGATACTGAATTAACACAAAAATATCCTTTAATAATAATTTTTAAAAAATAATTCATTGAAATGATGAATAATACTGTATAAAGTAATGGGAATGAAACAGTATTATATGGGAAATACCACAAAGTGGAATGTTTCATTAGATTACTAAATCTTGTGCCATCATAAATATATAAAAACTATTAATAACAATACAAATAGCTGCATATAGATTTTAAATTATTCCCTTACAAACAGCTTAACAAGAACAAATATAAAGTAATCCACGATAAAATTAATAATCCTAGTACAAAAGATATTTGGTTGTTATCTATGTAAAAAATTAAAAAAAAGTTTCTGAATGAAAACGACATTACTGGGAAGAAAATAAGAGAGAAAAAACAAAAAATCAGTATTTGAAGTATGAAACAAATAATTTGGTACTGGTTTTTAAGCCCATTTGTGTCATATTTATTTATTTACTAAATCAGATATTTTAGAATAATAATAGGAAATATTTTCTTTTTACTCTTCTTTATACGTATTTGCCAGGTTTTAATTAATAAAAAAAACATTTTCCCCTAATTCAAATCATTTACCGACACAGAAATATGAAATAACAAATTGAAATATAATTAAAAAATGCATTAATCTCTTAAACATCGTTTAGTCACAAATACAATTGAAATCTACCATATATAAAGGAGATTTTACTTTAATTCAAAGAATTATGAAAAAAAAAAAAAATCTCTGAACTACCGAGAAAAAATGAATAATATAGTAAACTAATTTACTATAATTTTTGCTGTTTTTTTTAATTCACTAGAAATAAAAATTTCTACACATAAAAACTTACCTACATTTGAAAACATAGTTATTTATATATTTTTTAAAAATTAGTCTTATTCAAAAAATATTTTTTTCTGAAAGACATTAAACAAAAACTAACGATAAAATGTGTTTTTGATATTACCTATACAATTGAGATAAAAATTACTTAGATATATCTCAAGCATAAATTTTAGTACCCTATATTTTTTAGAAAGCAATTTAAATTTTTACTTTGTGTTTGAATGCAATTTGAAAGCAGTTTTTATTCAATTTAAAGGCCTTATCTTTAACTGAAAATGTTACATGATATATTAATTAGACAAAATATTTATAAAGGTAATGATTTCAACATAAAAACCTTTTGAATGATAATTATTTAAAAGTAGACATATATATATTCTTCATACTTCCTCATACAGTATAAAGTTTACAAACATTGTTACAAGTATGCAACTGGTACTAAATCTATGAAACATTTGATCAAAAGAGTTGTACTGTTATTGTCATTACAGAAACATGCATTATAAATAATAAATATAATTTTTTGGCACATATTTATTTGAAACAAAGTATGAACAAAAAATATGAAATAGTTTTCTTGAAAACTTGTGCATGCAATAAATGTATATAAGTTGTTTGCATGAACATATGTGCAAATAACACAGGGACCTTTTATTAAATTTGATTCAATATTGAATAAAAATATGTGTATATAACTCCTTTAAAATAAAAAAAATAAAAAGAAGGAAAGAACTTATGTGTAGCTGCATCTACCGGAATTATTAATACTCTTTTTATAAATATATACATTTTTCCATATAAAAAACTTTAATGAATATGGCTAGATTTTTTATCTTGAAACCTAAACCAGCTAAGAAACATTTTAAATTTTAAGAAAAAGAAACAACGTATAAAAGGCACAAATAAAATATGTTTAAAAGCATACAGCTGTTTCAAAACCTCTAAGGTTTCCTCATCAGTGCTTAAAATAATAGATTCAGTAGATAGCTGAAGGGTACGCCTTTCTGACTCTGTCCACCCCCCCCCCTTTTTTTACACAATGTTTTAGTTTTAATTTAACTTTTATTTTAAGCACTGATGAGGAAACCTTAGAGGTTTTGAAACAGCTGTATGATTTTAAACATATTTTATTTGTGCCTTTATACGTTGTTTCTTTTTCTTAATATATCGGCACAAAGTGCAATCCTTCCCCACTTTTTATACATTTTAAATTATACGAATAATTTTAACTAAACAAATGATTTAGGAATTAGCTATTGGTCAATAATGAGAAGGGGTACCCAGTATACAGAGAGGAAAAGAGGAGGAAGCATGTATTTCAGGGTCATATTAAGCATATCCTTAAAAATAATGAGAGATCACTCCTGTTGTTAAGGGGAAGACATGCAAAGATAAATTTTAAGTGCTTAGCAAAACTGAATTTTTTAAACAACATTGCTGTTCGAAATTTTAAAAAGAAAAATAATGGGAACATTCAGAAATAAAGATGTATGTTAGATAGGCTGAAAATTTCCTTTTCTGAATAAGTAAGGAGGGTTTCCCCTTGACAGTTTCAGAAGGGTGCTAGTCCTTCCTGCCTTTTGATTTATAAAAAAAAAAAAAAATACTCCTTGCCCTCATCCAAAAAATTAGCACCCTTCCTGCCTCTTATTCAAAAAATTAACCTTTACTCTTTTTCCTTTAAAAAAAATTGCATAGTGGATAAGAACTTCCTCATTGTTGTCTTGAAAAGTGACCTGAATTTTAAATATTAAAAGTGGCTGAAAAAAAGTGCACTTTAGAATCTAAAAAGTGCCTTTAAGAATAAAAAAGTATCCTTTTTTAAAATAGCAGCATCTTGCCCTTTTTAGGTGCGTTCGTAATTATATAAATACATAGCACCTATAGTCGTCGTTCAGTCCGTCCATCTGTATATAACAGAGCAAAAACTATCCAACCAAATGGCCTGGAATTTTAAATATATAATTGTTGCAAAATTTTGTCGAGTCATTTCAAATTTTATGAAAATTGGATTCATAGTTTAATTTACAGGGACAGTCAAAAGTTTTCCGTTACATCACGGACAATAGGAAAAAATTATCTCAAGTGCATTTTAATGATGTTACAGCCTTTCGAACAGAATGAAATGGATATGCACTTATGAAGTGCACAAAAATATACATTCAGTATAATATGCGGTGCAAAAAAATATTTATAAAACTAGTTACAGTACGAACGCACTTCATTTGCCATGTTTGACGTGCAATTTTCAACTTGTTTAAATCTTGGGGAAACTTTGAGTAAATACCTTGTAACGAAAAATAAATTTTTGAAAAATACATTTTTAGAGAGGAAAAACCTGAATATGAACAATGCATTTTTTTTTTTAATAAAAATCTTATTACATAAAAAAATGCAATAATAAATCAAAGCTTCTCAAGTAAAAAAAAAAAAAAAAAATTGAAGCCGGTTGTCTGCTGAATGCAGTATGTTTACAGAATGTTGGCAATTTCAGACATTTTAAACAAATGTAATATAATAACACTGAAAATATGTATAGCTACAAAAACATTTTTTAATATATTGC
Organism: Maratus speciosus; assembly: GCA_963932465.1. Taxonomy (NCBI): domain Eukaryota; kingdom Metazoa; phylum Arthropoda; class Arachnida; order Araneae; family Salticidae; genus Maratus; species Maratus speciosus. The sequence goes on along the minus strand of OZ010786.1, from coordinate 85,890,456 downwards.
ATTTTGTTCATCACTACTAATGTACAAAATATGTGTATACTATAAAATAGTAATCTAAGGCAACAATATATTATTTTTTAATATTCGTAGAATTATTAGTAATATCAATCTGATACAGATGATAAAGATTTTTACATATGCTTGTTAGTAATGCTAAACCTATCTATTAGCAATAGTAAAGTTGGCAGTGATAGCAAATTAACTACGAAATTTTTCTTAGGTTCTATATCTATACAATATTTAACTCTTTTAATATTTTGATATTTTCTGAAGCAACAAAAAATATTTATTTATTTTTTATTGTATATTTGAGCTACAATATGATTAACTAACAATGTTATTTCAGCAAAAAAATTGTAACACTGAAATGTGCCAGAATAATCACAGGAAAATGTAATGGAAAGAGAGACAGACATATATATATATATGTTTATACAAAGATGAATTGTGATGAATAATGATCCAATAATGAATTGATGCATGTAATAATAAATGACACTATCAAAGGTTTGATATATAAATCAAGCTCAGACATGTTATGACTATGTGAAAAATTTCAAAATATTTAAATTTGTGCCTATTTATGTTTGTGCATATGACTTTTTTTTTTTTTCTTTTGACATTCAGTATTTTCTAAACATGTTTTATGTAGAGAGTTTTTCAGAAATTATATTTCCCAATTTCTAGACCTTATATTTTTTAAGTTACAGTAAAACTTTAATTGTGTGAGGTAGTAATGTTTCAAAAATATAATAGATTATTTGAATTCTAATAATATGGACATAGTGAAATTATAAACAGTAAATTTATTATAAAATCCTTGATTATTATAGCTGAAGAAAACTTTATATTGCAATATTTTAGCCAAAATTATTAATTTAGGATTCAGTAAATCTTAATTTTATAGAAAATAAATTTTTCAGAGACAGATTAACATACTGAGTTGTTTCAACCAACTTATTCCTATTGACAGGATTTCATGCCAACATATATTTTAAGAATTTCTACCAATATTTTATAAAAGTAATATTTACCTCATTTAATGACATTATGACATAATGAGGATAAGGTGAAGCTAGCTATTTCAAAATAGTGGAACTCAAAAATTTAAACTGTATGAATCCTGTTTATTGTACCCATACAAAAAATGTATCACATACAAAAAATGTATCACATACAAAAAATGTAAATGTAACATCAATTCATTTTGCCAAGTATCTGTAACTACCCACCATTACAGTAAGTTTTTGTTTTCTTCATAAAGTCATAATTACTAGATTTGGTGTTGACTTATGGATTCTGACTTAATTTGACATTACTGTTTCCAATGAATAAGTTTTCCTGTCAGACAAAAAGTAACCAGTAATTCAACAATAATATCAAATATGCCCACGGACATTAACTACAGATGACAAACTTAAGAGTACAAAGAATCTCAAGAAATAATTCTTGGAACAAATGGATTAACAGCCAGAATATGCTGTGAATAAAGACTTGAATATCCAAGATTTACATGTATAAATAACATATGTAAACATAATGGAACTGGTAAAAACTCTTAACCAACATCTACAGAATCTAAGACAAAGAAAAAAAGAAAAAAAAAACAGAATAGGTTAAAAAAATAAATAAAAGCAATACATGTGTTTGTATGTGTTATTTTAATATTAATATTTAAAAAAAAAAATCATTTTCTGAGGGAAAAAATTAAGACTAGTTACATATTTGTGCCAGAATATTTTTCTGGAAAATTCATAAATATTCAATATTAATCTATATACAATTCCAATCGGTTGTCAATGAAAAATAGATAAAATAGATAACAAAAATAGATAAATATTTACTTTATCAAAACAACACAACTTGTGCATGCAAAAAAAAGTTTATACAATATGTTTAAATTGTCATTTTTATAAAATTTAAAATTAATAACATTACTAAAAACAATACAGTAGATTCTGGTTATTTGGGCACTGTTTAACCAAGGCATTAGTTTAATTGGAACATGGAGGAAAAAAACGAATTAAAGAATTAAAATATTTAATTTATTTTTATAATTAAAGTAGACAATTTTATTGAGACAAATCATGCAGAACCAATATGTCCCAATAAAACAGAATATTTAAAACCAGAATTTTATGTATGTCACATTAACAACATCATTGAAAAATATTAAACATAAAGGCATTGATAAGGATTAAGAAAATTGTCTGTTACAGGTTGTATTCTATCTTAAACAGAGATTACTGTATATTGAAAAATCATTCTGCAGGACTTTTAAAATCTTCTCACATTAGACAAATTTCCATTTTACACAGAGTGTCTTGGACAGAGATCACTGAAAAACATATTTTATATAGTTATAGATGAAGAACAACTTGAAAGAAATATACATGTAGACCTGCAATACTTGTGCTTTTGTTCGTAAATTAACTTACAATCAGCCAATATTTAGTCGATATTGCAACAAAAATTAAATTTTACTAAATATCATTAGAATGTAAAAATAAAAAAGGATATATTTAATACATCAGTAGATTATATTACAAGAAAATAATTCTTAAATTGGAAAATTTATGTAGACGATTTAACCCTGTTAAGATGGGTGTCACATATTATAATTATTTATTATTATTAATTCAATACAGGATGCTTATAGTTTTTATTTCTGAGTAGCACTGTTTTTGAATAGTAAACATAACCTTGTCTAATTAAAAGAATTATTGGATTAAATAAGGCAAAGATTGCCATTCAGAAAATGTGATTAAAAAATAAAATGTCATTACAGGAAGCTCATCCTGAAGGGGTTAAAATTTTCATGGTTTTTAAAAGCAGGTGTATTCAACAAAAGAGATTACAAAAAAAAAAAAAAAACAGAACTGTGCCTAAATCACTTTTTGAGTTCCAGAATGGAAATAATTTTTTGAAATGAACTGAAATATTACTAAACCATAAAAACATTTTTATTTTTTAAATATTCAATTATTTAAAATACAATATATGTAATTGACATAATTTATTTCTGATCTCTAACTTTTCTAGAAAAGGCATGTCAAAAGTTAAATAAAAAATTATCTATACTGAAACTTGTTAAGTTTCCAAAATGAAAGTATTAAATGTGATATGGGAATGTGTGTGGAAAAGCGTCATCTTGATGCATAAGTCCATAGTGCCAATCCCAAAACATGTCCATTTTTTAAATTTTTATTTAGAGATATTTTTAGGAAAAAACACAGAATCGTCATTGAAATCCTGAAGGAAATTAACTGAACATGAATATTTAACCTTCTATATACAAACAAGAATTTAGTAAAATTGTGAAAATCTTAGGACAATAGAAAAATAAGAATTTGATATGTGTTGTATTAACTTAAGTTTAGACTTTTTTGACGATTTATACCCAGGTGATCTTTGAATCTGACCCCCCCCACCCCCCCCCCCAAAAAAAAAATAAATAAGTGGGTAAGTGTGATCGCAGATTGTACAGGATGTTTCTTTTAAAATACTTTCTCTTTAACTTAATAAATCAAAATTGCTAATTTATAATTATTAAATTCTTACATAAATGGCAGCACCATTACATTTAATTTTAAAATAATTAAAAAATATATATTTTAATCAAATTAAAAATATTCAAGTAAAATTATTTAAATAAAATTAAAAAAAAATCTGAATATTTTTAAATTCATCAATTTAAAAAATTTAGCAGAGGTATAAATAAAACATAATATTTTTAAAAGAAAAAAATGTTTAAATTCAACATTAACATTTACATTAACATTAACAACAAATATTAACATTTAAAATGCTAAAATAATTCAGAAAAAATCCATATTAATTTTTTCCCTTTTAAAAAACTCACTAGATAGCATCAAAAAAGAAAGACTTAAATAGTTTCCAAGTACGAGCCTGTGGCGAGCAGATAGAGAAACAAGACTATAAGGGTTTCATGAGATGAACGAAACCCTAAAAAAGAAAAACCATTACTTTTGATGAAACAAAATGTGGAACTGGCTCAAAATTTGTTATTTTACAGGGAATGAAACAAAGAGAAATAATATGTCTCTATTTTAAAAAACAGTAACTAATGCTGTCACTGCAACTATAAATGAATTTTTTGTGACCGAGGGGTGTTTCTTCATTAATAATAACCTCTTAACTGTTTCTTTTTTTTTTTTTTAACACAAATTAAAAATAAGGACCCATCACCATTTTTTTTTACTAAAATATTTGGATTTTTACAATCGAAACAGATATGCCATTTAAAAAACCAAAGTTTACATTTAAAATTAAGTGGTATCCAAAAGCTTTTAGTATCGAAGATAGCACAAACTCTTTTTGTCCGAGCTACACTCGGCAAAAAGGTATGTTTGATAAAATATCGTTTGTAATGTGATGTTTGATAAACACGTTGATACAGAAATTTTTTAAATCGAGTAATTATTTAAAAGATATTTAAATGTTAATATTGGTCAAAATAGTTCCATTAAAAAAGTTTTATAGGAGCAAAAACTATACATAGGAATTTAATAATTTTTTCTAAGGATAATACATTAGAAGCTCTCACTGTGCAGATTATATTTATTTATTTTTATTTGACTAATTTTTTTAGGGTTTATTTCCATTTTAAATTCCAATTTTCAGCATTTCGAGAGATATTTTTTAGATGTTTAAGAAAAGGTTATTATTTTAAATTGCTGCCAGTTGTAAAAACAGCACAAAGAATAATATTTTCTTGAAATTGAAAATTTCTTTACACATGACTATTATAAACAGAAAAAAAACTTTCCAATTAGAATTAAATGATTACGTATTAAAAGCAGGAAAATATTAAAAATTACGTCATTAAAAACTATATATTTACATGTGAATTTTAAAAGAGAAAGAAAATTTTAAAATAATAAATTCATTAATATGCGTTAAAGTCGTAAATGGGGGAAATTACAGATTTAAAATGTCCAAATAATAATATTGCCAAACTGTTTAAATTAAAAAATATATTTACATGATACATTTGTTTCAAATTTCTAGATGATCTTTTAAACTATTATTGCCAATTCTCCGGCAGTGCAAATAAAAATATTTCCTTTCTTAGTCCAGGCAATAGAGACGGTATAGGGGCTCTACCTAGCAAAATTCATGGTAGTTCTGGAAAAAGGCTTACTATATGTTTTTTGGGTCGCTGAATCCGAATTTTTAACTTCCCACCAAAATTTCCCCCGGCAACCCCCAAAAAAGGTTTTTATTAAAAAAATCAATTTTTTTATTGTTTTAGGGAAAAAGTATCTAGAAATTAAGAAAGTAGACAAAATTTGCAGCAAATCAGATGTATGACATTCCGACTTAGGATGAAGGGGAATGGGGGATCTGCCTTGGAACATGCAATGCGGTGCTGCATGGACTAAGTTGTGCAATTCCACTTAACCACTCAGACGTTTACATTCGCCCTCCCCATCTCCCCTCCGAACTTTCTCTATAAGGTTTACTTTAAGCTTTTTGGGTCGCTGAATCTGAATTTTTAACTTACCCCCCAAATTCCACCCCCCCCCCCCCCCGAACCCCCTCCTAAAATAGTTGTTTTTAACTTAAATTTCTTATTGTTTTAGGGGAAAAGCATTACGAAATTCAGAAACTAGACAAAATTTGCAACAAATAGGATATATGACATTATGACGCAGGATAAACGGGGAGAGAGGGGGCTGCCTCGGAACATTCCCTGCGCGCTGTCCTCAAAAACCAAATTTCTTAAAAAAATCAATTTTTTGGAGGTTTGCCGGGGGAAATTTTGGTGGGAAGTTACAAATTCGGATTGAGCGACCCAAAAAACAAAGTGAGCCACTTGCATAACTTAGTGCACATAGTGCCAACTTAGTAGCACTTAGTGTCACAGTGTATGCTCCGAGGCAGCCCTCTTCCCCCCCCCCCCCCCCCACGTTCATCGATGTCGTAATGTCATATATCTTATTTGTTGCAAATTTTGTCTACTTTCTGAATTTCTACATAGTTTTCCCCTAAAACAATAAAAAAATGTAATTTAAAAACAACTATTTTGTGGGGTTTTGGGGGGGGGGGAAAATTTTGGGGGGTAAATTAAAATTTCGGATTTAGCGACCCAAAAAACTTAAAGTAAACCTTATAGAGAAAGTTCGGAGGGGAGATGGGAGGGCAAATGTAAATGTGTGAGTGGTTAAGTGGAATTGCGCAACTTAGTCTACGCAGTACCGTGGCACATGTTTCGAGGCAGATCCCCCCTTCCCCTTCATCCTAAGTCATAATATCATATATCTAATTTGTTGTAAATTTTGTCTACTTTCTGAATTTCTATCTACTTTTCCCCTAAAACAATAAAAAAATTGATTTTTTTAATAAAAACCTTTTTTGGGGGGCATTTTATCAAAATTTGGGGGAGTTGACGAGGGAAATTTTCATGGGAAGTTATAAATTCGGATTGAGCGACCCAAAAAACATAAAGTAAGCCAATTTTCAGAACTTCCATTAATTTTGCCAGGTAAAATCCCCTATTGCCTGGACTATCTAGCAACAAAAGTATTTTCACATGAATATAAAAAAGAGAAAGAAAACTTTAAAATAATAAATTTAATATGCTTTAAAAGCAGCAAATAGGAGAAATTACATCATATTTAAAATGACCAAATAGTAATATTGCAAAACAGATTAAATTAAAAAATATATTTAAATGAGACACTTGTTTTATATTTTGAGATAATCCTTTTAACTACTGTTGTGAGTTCTAAGACAGTGCAAATAATATTTCCTTTCTAACAACAAAAGTACTTTTACGTGAATATTAAACAGAGAAAGAAAACTTTAATGAAAATTACATCAGATTTAAAATGATACATTTAAATTGCCATACTTAAAATGACCATATTTGGTCACATTTAAAATGACCAAATAGTAATATTGCAAAACAGATTAAATTAAAAAATATATTTAAATGAGACACTTGTTTTATGTTTTGAGATAATCATTTTAACTACTGTTTGAGTTCTAAGACAGTGCAAATAATATTTTCTTTCTAGCAACAAAGTATTTTTACATGAATATTAAACAAAGAAAGAAAACTTTGTTGAAAATTACATCAGATTTAAAACAATACAATTAAAATGTCTTATTTAAAATAACTTTCTTATAGCATTGTTAAAAAATAATGAGAGACAAAGACTCTGCTTACAAAATTCATTTTATATTAGCTTATTTTCAAATGTTTAACTGATCTTATTTAATTAAAGATGGAAACAGCCACTGGATCTCTTATCAGCAGCTGATTCGGCCTTAAAATTCCTCAATCAAAGGGAAATGAATGGAAACCTATTTACAGGGAGATCGCCACTGGTTTTTAAATTATAATTCAATCTCCCATAAACTTTTTAAAGGCGATCAAATTAGCATGTTTTTTGAGTCTGCAATGTAAGAGCGGGGTTGGCGAGCATAGCTCGTAGGGGCCAGGGCCTCCTAGTTTTTCAAAAAACAACTAGAACAAACAATATTACAGTTTAAAGCACTGAAAATTTTAAGCTTAACACTATCTATATTACACAGGAAAAACGTGACTTTGTGTAACACTGACGTCATTTTGTTAATGGAAACAGCGGATGATCAAATTTCACTTTTACTACATTTAAAATTTTTTTTTAAACTTCTAAACATCACATATTTTCAATTTTTACACCATCGATTAGGGAAAAAAATGTACTTTCAAATGCAATTTGTTTAAAACTATATCACAATTTGTTTGAAAATTGTATTGCAATTTATTCAATTTTTATTGTTTTTAAAATAATTTTCAAGCACGATATTTTTCACAAATCTGCCTGACAATTGCAAAAGATAAATCCGTTTGCACATAATATAAATAACTCATAATTTGTTTACAGCTTATAATTCTATAATGAAAATAAAATATACATTAATCAATAAGTAAAAAAATAAAATATATATAAAACACAAATTTAAGATATGCATGAAGTTATGAATAGAATTGAGCCAAAATTTTTGTATAAGTTTTTGGCTATGGCATGCGAGTGTTCCTTGAATTTGGAAATAATTCACCAGAAGGGAGTGCTGTAACAACAATTTTTGTGCTATTTTCATTATTTATCATCAAAAAGTGTCTGAAGTTATGCAAAAATTGAATTAAATTTCATATTTATGTTTTTGACTAGGGCAAGCAGATCCTCCTCTAATCTTGAAATTTTCTGTCAGAAGGAGGCACTGTAATAGCGACTTTTGAATACTTTTATCGATTTCTTGTATTTCTATTGCACATCGGTGGCTTGTGCAGCGACGAGAGCTTTGCATCCTGTCGGCTATTTGCAAACAACCGATGAACAACAGAATAATAAAAAACTATTGATTTCAATAAATATCATGATCGAGATTTAACTATTTTTTGCCCTGATTAATTGGTTGAAGCAGAAATTTAAGATGAAAATCAAAGATGGTATAGTACTGAGCTAATAATATTGAAGTATTAACATTTGTAATAACTCTGTTTGAAATATTAAGATGCATATGAGATGGAAAAAAAGTTTTGGGATTGGCCCATCCAACTAGTTTATTTTGCAATTTCAAATTATTTCTTTCCTTTTCAGCTGACACATCTGATAAATTATAATGTCTATTTTTTTTTTTTTAAATGGATTAAAATACATCAAAACATTATGTTAAAATAGTAATCAGGCATTTTTTTCTCTTGACAATGATAACAGAAACACATTATAACATTTCATGAAATCTAAACAATAAAAAATGTTGATTGATTGGCCTTTCCAATACAAATGAGAATAAATAATAATACTACAATTTCAAAACCATAAAAAAGAAACAAAATAAAAATAGAGGGAAATGTTGCTGCAAAGTTTATATCAAAGTTTTACTGCAATAAATTATTAGATTCAGGCACAAAATGTTCACGACATTATTTTCAGGAACTATTTTTTCTAGATATCTTGGAATTTAGCCATTTTTTTCAGTCTTTTTCTTCAAAAATACATCAATAAGTCAATATATATTTTATTTACAAATATATTTTATCAACAGATGATGCGCATTTCCCAAAGGTAATAGAAAAATATTTTTTTGAGTGCATAAGATTAATTCGTATTTACAAGGTATCAAGACCCAATAACTTTAATTTTCAGATAATCAAAGATAAATATGTTTAGGGGATACAGATTTTCTTTTATAACATGATGTTAAATTTGATAAGAATTATGTTTTAGAATTTTTTCTTTCTGTATTTTTTTAAATTTTATGAAGATACATGATTATGATTTTTTACTTAAAATATGTTAAGAATTTAATCAAAGGTGATCAGACTAAAACCTAAAATGTACAAAAAGTTATGGCCTTTAACAAAAGAAGAGTTTTTTTTAGTGGGATCATTTAAAGTTTTACTTTGAGAAAAAGATAGATGACAGAAACAAATGTCACATAAAACCAGTTAGCATGACTGGCTCTTTTCTAAATATATTACAGCATGGGTGCTGGCAGAATGAAATCTAGGGAGTGACCACGTCTTATTTCTGTTTATATTCTGCATTTAAAAAGAAGTAAAACTAAGAATTTTTAGTCAGAACCACTTTCTCAAGAAAATTTTTTAAACATATTAACATAAAACTCAATACAGAAATTTAACAAAAAAAGAAATATCAAAAAATAAATTTCTGTAAGTGTTTTTAAAATTGTTAATATAAACAGGAAATAAAACAAAATTTGCTTTAAAAAAAAAAAAAAAAAAAAAAAAAAAAACAAGCAGCACACACATCCTAACCTATTTTAAACAAAATTTTAACATATAAACATAAAAAGCAATATAGAAATACAACAAATAAGAAATATTAAAAATCCAAAAGCAAGTTTCTACTATCTTTTTCAAAATAGAGAATTGAAGCACTTTTTTCATTGTCAGAATGGAGAGGAGGGGGTGGCTCTGCCTCTCTTTTAAAGACCCATTTAAGACAAATATAAAAGAAAAAATAACTAAAAATAAACTGTCTTCCACAGAACAGAGAACTCCTGATGAAAAATCACTAGTTTCTATCTGTTCATGTTTAATTACTGTAAGTTATTCGGAAATAATAAATTTTACTTTTTCTCATAGTCATCAGATATAAAAAGGAAACAATTTGATTAAATTTCAAAATCCTTTCTTGCCAGCACCCACATATAACAGCCAATTACAAAAACGTGCATTAAGCAAGCATGACTTAACAAAATTGTACAAAAGAAAGAAAAAAGACTCTAGTAAATAAAACTTGGAAAAGACCCATATAAAAAACAAAAAAAAACAAAACAAAAAAAAACATACAGTGCACTACTATTAGCGCTCAGTTCATTCTCTAAAGTTTTTTCATGGTGCAGCCAAGATAGTTCACAACAAAATGCTGTATAAGACTTGGCTCTTCACCTGTTATATGGTACAACATAAGTTGCTGGAAATATACCTTTACGTTGGCCAATTCTTCCTTTCCACCAATTTTTATCGGACCTGTTTAGGACTGTTATTATATCTCCTCGATGAAGCTCTAACTCTCCAGTTTCTTGTGGTTTGAAATCATACATGGCTTGCACTAAAAACTAAATTAAAGGAAATATTTTAATAAACACAATAAAAGATACTGCGAAATTGGACATATAATGGCAACTATAGTGTAAAAGGAAATGAAACATCTAATCATAATTTGGAGAAACACGAGTGGATCACATATGAAGACTTTTTTAACCTTTAAACATGGGGTGTGGCAGCAGCTGTCTCGCTTCGGCATAACATCGCCTCAGACATCTAGTAGTAATCGAAAATGAGATGTCTGACTTACTGCTATGTAAAACTGTGACTGCATCTAGTGGAACAGGGGAGAATTTTTATAAAACACATCTGAGATATAGTATTGAACATAACTTTGTGTTTCAGAAGTTGTTCCACAAGATGCAAACACAGTTATTCATAGCAGTAAGTCAGACACATCATTTTTTAATATTACTTGATGCTTTACTGTTGCTCTAAGGCAACGATAAGTTCTTAAGATAGCTTACTTAAAAAAGTTAATAGCAATATAACAAAAATTACTCATCATAATGGAAATTATGATAGGTTGTTTTACGGCCAAAAATTTGTCTAACATTGTTTTATTTTTTATAATTAAACAATCATTTATTTATTTAGTTGCTAGCATTTTGAATAAACACAAAGTACCTAGTGCAGTTGCACTAACAAGGGAACCACTTTTGGTGCTGCTCGCACTTATCATTGAGACCTGGTGCATTTTAAAGTCCTATATTAGGAAGTTTGAGAATCAATAAAATTTTTCTGTTAAAATCATATTTATGGATTTTACAGCAGCATAACTTTCTGAAAATGTAATTTTCGAAACCACTTATCTGGTTTCTATTAACCCGGAATTTCTAACTAACTCTAAATTTCTATTAACAAAGAAATTTTTTAAAGAAAAGCATTTAAAAAGTCCTTCCGGCCACTTCTGGGAGGAAGAGGTAGCTTTCAAATTCCTTATTTTAAAAAAGCCAACTTATATTATTCAAACACACGAAGCTCAATTTAGTGGAAACCAAATATAGGAGATTCAATACTAATTTTTATCAATACTAAATCATTATGAATGAGAATTTTGCAAAATTAGTCATCTTTATCCAAGCTGCTTTTATTTAAAGTACCGTATATACTCGTGTATAAGTTAACCCCCAAACTTTCAAATGCAAATTCTGGAAAAAATAAAAAACCTGCGTATAAGTCGACCCCCTAACTTTTTGCTTCAATTTTGCACAAATTCAAACCAAAGATTTCACTTGCCAATGCAAAAAGGTAGTAAGTTAACAAAAACAAATCATTGAAATTTTTTAAATGATGAATTATTATTATTTGTATATTTTATATAATATTTTTCTGTTCATATACATAAAATGCCATATTTTTGCAGTATTCGAAGTTTTTGTTTTTGCTTTTTTAAGTGACTCGCGCATAAGTCGACCCTCCCAAATTTGCTTACCGAAAATTGTCATAAATTCCTCAACTTATACGTGAGTATATACGGTAACTTATATTTGGCTGAGATGTTGATGTATACTATCCACATGCCTTCTTACATGGAAATAGTTGAATACATGTGTTATCGCATGATAAATACAAGATCGTTTCAAAATGTTAGCCATACTAGAAATTCAAAGTGCTATAATTCAACCATTCTTTAAGATATAAACAAAAGAACAAATTTTCAGAAACAAAATCTGCTCCGGAATCTTTGTATCAAGGACAAACACATAAAAAAATCTTTTTCATTTTCCAATTTTTTAATACCTTATTTTAAATTTTAAATTAATTTTTTTTTAAAATGGCAACCCTTTTGAAACAAGATGGCGAATGAAGCTGGCCAACGAGCTCGATCGAGACATTGGTATGTACTATGTACAGACCAAGTAACATCCAAATCGGTTCATAAATACGCCTGATATCGCGTGACAAAAATCAGGTCGTTTTAAAATGTCAGCCACAATAGAAATTCAAATTTTTCAATTTTCAATTTTTTGGTACCACATTTCAAATTTAAATTTTTCTTAAAAATTTAAATGGCTGCCATTTTTAAACAAGATGGCGGATGAAGCTGGCCAACGAACTCGGTTGAGACATTGGTATGTACTATGTATAAACGAAGTTACATCCAAATCGGTTCATAAATATGCCTTTTATCGCGTAACAAAATTCAGTACGTTTCAAAATGTCAGCCACGCTAGAAATTCAAAATGCTATAACTCAGCCATTTTTTAAGATATAGACGAAACAAAAACTGCTCTGGAATCTTTGTATAAAAGTCAAATACATAAGAAAAAAATATTTTTCCATTTTCAATTTTTTGGTACCACATTTCAAAATTTAAATTAAAAAAAAATTTTTAAATGGCAGATGAAGCTGGCCAACGAACTCAGTCGAGACATTGGTATGTACTATGTACATACCGAATTACATCCAAATCGGTTCATAAATTCAAGAGTTACAGTATGACAAAGGTCAGATATATATATATATCAGTTTTGAACGGAGGGTGGTTTCGGTGTCTGGGGGTCATGATCGATGAAAATATACTAAAATGTTTTGAAATCGCTTTCCTCCAAATGGCTGCTATAGGTAGCTTTTTGTAATGAAAGCTACCTAAAATACAAATTAGCCAATAATAAGTATAAAATATTGAAAAAAGTTTAAAAATTCCTTCAAGAACTCACGAATTTGATTTTGAAAAATTGCAATATTATATTCATATTTTTGGCAGGGAAACAGTTGGCGTTTTTTTCCGAAAGTAGAGCTTTCCGGCAACCCTATCCAAATGTCACAGCTGCTTGTCATGTGTGAGTGAGCAGCGGTTTTAGCTGCAATGTCCAACCTAATTAAGCACAGTAAATTTTATAAAAATATTAATTTACTTTATGATTACTTTTATCAAAAGACACAACATTTAATACAAAAACGTTTCATTTTAAACATTCGAAACTTTATTCTATCTGACTTCAAAAGAAAGTTTGTTTATTTTGTATTTCAATAAAAAAATAGTTTTCAATGATCTTGATAAAGCTTTTAACAGATATATATTTACTATTTATATGTTTATCGTCTGCATAGAAAAAAAAACTAATTCTTGTTTCTTATGATATTATCAAACAAATTACTGTATGTGATGTACTGATGTATTAATATGTATATGAACTAATATTATATTATTATAGTATTAATATGAACTAATACTGATGTATTAATTTACTTTATGATTACTTTTATCAAAAGACACAACATTTAATACAAAAACGTTTCATTTTAAACATTCGAAACTTTATTCTATCTGACTTCAAAAGAAAGTTTGTTTATTTTGTATTTCAATAAAAAAATAGTTTTCAATGATCTTGATAAAGCTTTTAACAGATATATATTTACTATTTATATGTTTATCGTCTGCATAGAAAAAAAAACTAATTCTTGTTTCTTATGATATTATCAAACAAATCGCAATCTCATTTAATTCTAATAACCGTACATATACTAGACGCGAGAGGGATAAAGCAGGCAAAAAATATTTAGCACCATATTTGGAGAGTTAACTCACTTTTGGCTTGAAATAAACCAAAAAATTGCAATAATAAAAAATTAAAAGCATAAAAAAGCATATAAAATATGATTTTAACAGAGAAATTTTATCGGTTCTCTAACTTTTATGTATAGGGCTACAAAATGCACCAGGTCTTGATGCTAGGTGCGAGCAGCACCAAAAGTGGTTCCCTTGTAAGTATAATGATAACTTTCAACAGATGAAGATGCCAAACCTATTAAAATTTAGAAATGACACCCTATCAAAGTCTCAAGTTTGTAAATGCCATAAGTTGTTTAAAAAATGGTATTGAAGAAGGTGAAACAAGGCAATCCTGTTAGAAATAAGGAAAAAAAAAATTGCTGCATTAATATTAAAGCAAAAACTGACAAAGTTCTCACTAATATTTTTGGGGATTTAAGTGGTATTGTGTACGACAATTTTTTTCATGAACTGCATACATTATAGAAATTTCTAATGTTAATTTTAGGAGAAGATAAAAACTGTACATTGGTCCAAAAATGTTCCATTCCAATCCGAATGTTCATCTATGGGACAGTGCAATGTTTCACACAATAAGTGTAACAAAACAAAAAATTCACAGTAAATCACTAGATAACCTTCCTCATAGCCCAAAATTATCATCTGACTAACATTTATTTGGATCTCCTTAAAGAAGCATTAGAAAGAGCACGATTTTCTTCAGATAAAAAAGAAATCAGAGCATCAGAAAATTTTTTGTGGTATTAGCACTTAAAAATAAATAAATTACACAAACATATACATAAAGAGAGAATTATTTTTAAAATAAGTTATTAACTTTTATATGTTTAAAATCATCAATAGTTGTTTGAATTGGTTATGTTCTATGTATTGGTTTTCTCTATTGTATATAAATAACTATTAAATAACAAAACTTTGTATTAATCACCATAAAACAAAAGCACACACAGGATGCGTTTGGGTTGAAAATATTAATAGCCCGTCATCAACCAGTGTAAACACCTGTCCATAAGGGGATAAGGTCAGGAATGAACAGAAAGGGCAGAGAGGAGAGTTTACAAGGAATGCTACATATGGCACTAGCTGAAAGGTAAACACGAATCACTGAGGAGCACATGTAGACGAGATAAGTCCTGCAAAATGATAGAAAAAAATTAACAGAAAAGAAAAGAGCAAAGGAAATAAAAAGAAATAAACAAATTAAGAAAATTTAAAAATAAAAGAGAAAACACAAGAAAAACATTTTTAAATTTTCTTAATTATTTCGTTTCATTTCCTTTACTTGTTTCGTTTAATTTTTTTCTATCCTTTTGGCAACGCTTTTCTCTTCTGTATGTGCTTCTCTGTGATTGGTGTTTACATATCAGCTAACACTTCCTGTCGCATTTCTTGTAAACTCTCGTCTGTGCCCTTTCTGTTCATTCTTGACTTTGCCTCCTTATGGACACATGTTTACATTGGCTGATGACAAGTTAATATTTCCAGCCCAAAATGCATCCGTGAGTGTTTTTCTTTTATTCTTTTATGGTGCTTAATATAAAGTTTTATTATTTAATTGTGATTTATCACCAGTTTTTTGGAGCTGTTTCATCTGATAAATAACTATATTTGTATGCTACAGCACCAATGTTTGTATTTAGAAATTTAAATATATTTGGCCAATTACTGTCAAAACATGGGTAATGATTATATAGGAATTTAATGACTTTTATTATTATTATTATTATTTTTTTTTTTTTTTTTAAATAAATGGTTTTATTTTTAATTCCATAAACTGTATCTAGATGAGAGATTAAATATGTCTAATTAACTTTTTCTTTTAAAATACAAATACTTAAGTAAACTTTATACTAAAAAAATCTGCTTTGAGTTATTCAAGACGAGCATGGTTATAAAACTGTTTTAATTAATAAAATTTTAAATTTCAAGGCTTCTTCTGTGAATTAAAACAAATAAATAAAATTTTCTTAAATTCTAAAAACAAACGTTTTAAAATCAAAAGGAAATTGTGAAAAAATTGTAAGAAAACCTTTACAGGGTCATACATTGTTTGTATGTCAGGAAGACACTAAAGTAAAAAAAAAATATATAATACATTCTATTCAAATGGTGGCAACCCAGCAAGAAAAAAAATTCTATTCCCTTAGATTATACATAAAAAATATTTTTAATATGTTTAATTTAATTTAAAACATTTTTGAAAATTAAAAAATTACATGTAAATATATAATCAGTCATAAAACATCTATCAAATAAAAAGTATTGAATAATGATAATAATAATAGGTAAAATTGAATTATACTTTAATATAAACAGTTGCTGATATTAAAAATATTTTTGAAAATAAAATAAAAAAAATATATAGGAACGCATAATAAAATGAAATATCAAATAAAGAGTAGTTGGTAATAATGAGTAAACTTGAATGATAACTTAAAATACATTCTTAAAAAAAATTGTTGATATTAAAATATAATTATATCCTATAATATATATATATATTTAAACATATGAATAAATTTATGAGGTAATTTTTAATAAATACAACTGAATAATAATTTTAAATATACTGATAAAAAATGCTGTTAATGTTAAAAATATTTCATAAAAAGGAAATATTAACTGTATCAAATAAATGTATTCAATTATAAGGGGCAAACTGACTATTAATTCGAACTATGCACTTTAAAATGTGCATATTTATCAAAGCCGTCAAAGTTCAATGATTGTAATAGTATCGATTTCACCCTCATAAATTTTACTTTCTGAAAATACTTTACTTTCATATGTTTTCCTTTCTTTGACTAAATATTTTTCACTATACCTGATATTTTATCATCATCAGTCAAATACCGGCATTTTTAGACACTTTAATCAGTTTGTAAAATAAGATACATAAATATAGATAATTTAAAACGAAATCATTTGAAATGGTATGAATAATTCTTAAAGGAAAAAATCAAAACCCAAAAAAAGAGCACATAAAAGTATTCTTGACTTGATAGTGTTGAAAATATTTTGAGCCAGCACCTGCAATCAGTATAAGTAAATATATATTTTTTTTAAACTGCGTAGTAGTATTTGTTGCAACAAAATAAAAGTATAAAACAGGTCCTCCCTCTTTCCTTCACAAAGTATGAAAATCCAAAGCTATTAATCACCACAATGTACAAATAAACTATTTCCAATCGAGATAAAAAATATATATATATTGAAAATGCTTCATCTGGAAGTCTAATCATGTGTGCACATGAAGCACGTATCATCCTTACAGTTGATCACCTGAACATTTCTCTTTCCAAGTGCTGTAGAAAATTTTCTGATAAACAAAAAATAAAGTTTTATCTGCATTAAAGATTCATGATAGAAAAGTAATTACATTTCTGAAACATAAATACATGTGAAATAAAAACTTTCTTGTTATTGCAGTCATTTTTGGAAAAATTAAATTGACATAGATAGATTAAAAATATATTAACTGATTCCATTTCCTTTCCTAGTTGGAAGGAAATGTGTTCTTTCCAAATGTAAATTTAACTATGATTACAATACATTTTTTATAAGGTAAACTTTAAAAAATAAAACATTCCAAATGTGTGGCACAAATACCAGTCGCTTGGGATGAAAGTGAAAAAAAAATGGCAGCATGTATGCCGGTCACTCATCCCAAAGGGGTTAAGAAATAGCAACTGCAATATAATAACTTCAAACCATATTTTCTTTTGTACTTCTATGCTTTCTCGGCTTGATATTAAGCTAAATCTCCATTGAGGTTAAAATTCCGAAATAATCTAAAATTTCCTTTGATGAGTATTTTAACAAAAACTAATTATACTTTATGTATACAGTAGTCTCAATTATCCCAGTTAATATGGACCAAGCTCACCTCGGATAAGCAAAAAACACTGATAAACTGGATTTACACAAAGAGTCACCAACTAAGGAGATGAAATATAAATTTTCACTTAATTCATTAATTTTTATGGTGCTAGCAACATTTCTTTGATGTACATTCCGTTACTTTTAAGAAAAATGGGAAATTAAATATTTGAAAAAGCCGTTGATAGTTTTTTGTTTGTTGAATGCTAATTTTGCTGCTTTTTTTTTTTTTTTTGCAGTATTATGCTACTGCATAGCTATCAATTTCTAAGTTTTTTGCTTACCACTAAATTTTGCCTAATTCAATCGCCAAATTCCAACTATTGTCAACGATTAAATATGGCAAAAATTTTATTAAATTTCAGAGGTAACAAAACCGTACAAATTAGCAGCTATGTGATTCTATTAGTGTCATGAAAGGTGTAGCCTCTTCTTTCTGCTCAAAGTATTATATAGTTTTTTCAATCAAACTTATACCTTTGGAATGCATAATTTCTTCTGATGGGCTGATGGCTTCCATTATTATGAAACAGCCATTAAAAATGAAGGTTTAGGTGAAGATGAAAGAGCAGCCGTAAAAAGTTAGAACTTTGATTTTCCAATTCTGACCAGAAAATCTGAGTTCTAACTTTTTAAGACTGCTCTTTCATCAGCCCAACGCCTGGCAAAATGATTTCTGCAATATTTTTGGCAATGATTCTATTCAATAATGACATGTTTTATTAGCAGGAGAAGTTGTATGATTTTTATTTTGTTATTATTATTATTTGAATGCTTTATAATTAAATAAAATTTAATACACAACAATATTTTTAAAAAATAATAATTTTTTATTTAAAATACTTTGCATGTAATTATCAATTAAATAAATTGAGCTGATCTACAATTTTTGTTACATTTTCTGATCATTATCAAGACTATATATATGTGTGTGACAGAAAGAAAAGTTTGCCATTCTTTTCCATAAAAAAGAAAAAAATATTCAAATCAGAATTATAAAAGAAATTACATTGATATCCATGGTTTAATATTTAAAAAATAAAAATGTAAAATTAAATTAAAGTAAAAAAAATTATATTATAAATCGTTAGCTGCATAAAGTTTCAAATTTAGGTTTTAAAGAATGAGACTGATAAAAATAAAATTCATGGCAGCTTTTAATGATTGTGAGGTTTAAAATAAATAAATAAAAATAAATATTTTTATTTTTTCAAAAGACTAAAAAAAAGGAAGAAGAAAAAAATACCTTAGTAAGTAAAAATAAATAATTTACCCAGTATTTTTAGGTAAATTTCTGATAAAAAGCAACCATAATTGGTTGTAAATTATAAACTTAAAATTCGTTCACTTCATTGAATAGGTTAGACTGACAATGTCTTCTATCACCTTAAAGGAATAGGAATCACTTATACAACATAAAAATTTGTCACGATTTCAATAATTTAAAAGTAACTACCGTAATTTCGCACGTACACGCCGCACCTCTGAAAATACATTAAATTAAAAAAAAATTCGGCAGAAGCGCCGCGCCTATCATAAGCGCCGCACTGTCAAAAAATTGGTTAAAAAAAAAGAAATAGCTGCATAAGCGGCAAGGTAAAAAAGTATTAGCAAAATCTGATTAAAATTAACAAAAAATATTGAAAAAATCTTAGAAGAAATATGATTCATGTAATGTTTGCAATTCCTAAATATCGACACATTTTAATTTATCTCGTAATTTTTGTCCTAGATTCCCATGCTACGTTTTTTTCACCCACTTCCTTTTTTCAACATGCAAACCGCTGATTCTCCTTTTGTTTTGATTTGCTAGTTGCTCGGTTGAGTTGTTTGATTGTAGCGCTATTTATCTGCGACATTCGGCAATAAATTTATTGTGATCGCACCTGCGATTTACTTCATACCAAAATTTATTTTAAGTCAATTAAACTTTAAAAAACACCTTTTTAAGACAGACTTTGCATTTTTATAGGTCTTTTAAAGTTTTTGTAAGATTTTATAAAACTTAATTTTTTTAAATTCAAAAGTAAGTTATCGTCTTGGTGATGCAAATCACATAATGCTTCCTGTATTCATAAGTTTAGTTGGTTGAATTTGACAACAGTCAATGATTGTTTACTCCTGTGTAAATGCGCGACGCTATGTAGCAAGAAATAAGATATTCAAAATATGATTAAATTCATCTTTTAACGTTTATAAATCTTATATTGAATGTTTATAAATCTTTTCCAAAAGTTTGGCGTAAGATAAAAAGAAGATTTTAAAATGTGAAATCGGCGTATACGCCGCATCAGCGTAAGCGCCGCTCCCAGCATTTTTAAAACTTTTTTTTATGTATGCGCCGCGGCGCTTACACGCAAAATTACGGTAATTAAAAATTCAAGAAATTTTTTAATGAAACCTTTAAGTTATTTACCGTCAAATCTTGACGGGCACTATCTAGTTTAATTAAAAATATTTTTGATTTGGAAAATAGTAAATTAACACATTGAACACCATGGCACACACAAAAAAAAGCCAGCAACATTTTTTGGGAAGCAATGGCAAGTCAAATATATAATTGGTATTTTATAGTTTGGTGTTAAGATGTTTCGTGTGGTTACGATTAAATAAAAATGATTTATGTTCGACAAATAGTCAGTCACAAGGTTTGGCATAGTTTGCAATAAAAATTCATTGCACGACCAGAGTTGAAAAAAATAATAGTGCATTAGCATACATTTTGGTTTGGTGCTGGTATAACATAAAATTCACTTTATTCTCTTAAAAAATTCAAAACAGTCAGCAAATAATTACTAAAATATATCATTAATTATTTGATATCAAACCTCTTCTTTTTGAATGTCCTTCAATTTCACATCATGAGATCTACTCACAGTTGCTGTACGATGATACTCTATTAGGTCATTGAGCGAATTAAATTTTTTCACCCACAGAAAAAACTTGCCCTGAGTGTCTCTCAAAACTTTGAAATGTTGTATCCCTTCTCCACATCTATAAAGAGGTAATAATAAATGGTATAAAAAAGATACTTCCACAATTGTTACACATGGGTGAATGCTACATAATTTTCAAAAAGTATAATTAAACATTAACATATTTGTACACAGGTATCACACACTTACTCATAATTTACACATACTTCATTTAACTTACTAAAATTATGACTCAAGTTATTCAATGGTTAGAAAAATAGAAATAAACGTAATTTTTCTTTAAAAATAACATGCATAATATGAAAGAGCACGTGAAAAATTGAATGATGACATTTAAAATCATTGCATCATAGATTGTACATTTTTGGGATATTTTTATTTAATTGTTTTGAAAATAACTCGGGTTGAGTCGAAGCATGTAAACAGTCGAATAAACTATTTTTACTGTTTTTAAAGTTTTAATCTTACATCTTTTAGCAATTAAAAGTAGTGTAAAATATATGTATAATTTTAATTAATTTTTAGCAATATATGTGAGTAAGAGATGTCATTTCATAGCTCATAGGTAGAACATTCCATTATTCCAAGGGTCCGTGTTTGATTCCTGGCCTGTACGTTTTTCACTCTGTTGGTTTTACAGTTAGTTAGCAATGTGAAAAATATTCACATTTTAGATATTCAAACTATATCATTTGGATATATTATGTTGCAGCTGATACTGAAAGGATTTAATTATAGCAGGCATTAATATGTATACAATGTCATATTTAAACTAATTATGAAACCTTAGACAGACCCGAATACATTTAAAAACGAATTAAATTTAAAATAATATGCATAAAAACATTTAATTAAAATCATACAAAGTATATGTTTTGCTCTGCCATTGGATAGCCTCACCAGTACTAACATCAACCACAACAACAAAACATCAAACACACACTGGGCTCAGTCAAAGTTAAAGTTTTTCTTTTAGAAACAAGAAATATTCATTAGGAATTGAACCCGATTCGTTGTACATGGGTATAGCTTAGTGAACCATCCCTCCATAAAAAGTTTGTAATGATAATATTTACAGTTATTTTTCAAAATTAATGAATCTGCGAAAGATGGGGTATGGTCTGTGTCAAATGGAGGAATGGATCACTAAGCTATACCCATATACCTTGAACAAATCAGGTTCGATTCCTGATGAATAAGAATGCATAACCTGTCCAATTTAGCTGCGGAATTCTTGTATAAAATCTGCAAAAAAATAAAGTACATATTCAAGGCTGGAGTAGCACAGTTGAAATTTTTTCCAACAGAGCGAAAAATGTCCAGACCAGGAATTGAACCTGAATATTTGGCGTGCCGTGCCAATGCTTTACCTGTTAAGATATCCGGACAATACCTGGATGACATAATTCACTCTTATTTGTTGGACATGGCTGTGAACTGCAGTGCTGACCCGCTACCACTAGACTCCAGCCTTGAATATGATTTAATCCAGTTGGAAAAAACATTTGTTCTCTTCATTATGTAAATAAAGTACTTTTAAGTATTTGCTGAAAAAAACTGCGATTTGTTGAACAATATTTTTTCCCTACCAAATGCAAGCAATTTTAATGCATTTGGAAATGGCTAAATGAATGTTAAATAAGTGTTTAAATGTGCAATACTTAATGAATTTAAAGTGAAATAGTTTATTAATATTTCTATTAGTTTACACTACATACAGGGCCGTGTGAAGTGGGGGATGATGGGGGCAGTCGCCCTGGGCACGGAAATTGAGGGGGAGCCAAATTTATACTACAAACCTCGTTTTTTCTTCTTTTTTTGTAAAAATTTATATACAAGAAGACACTCGAAAGTGAGCAATAAAAATATTAAACTGACATAGTTTACACATGAAAAATCAGTAAAAATTAAAATTTGATGGCATCAAAAAAAAAACTTTTTTTTAATGTTTTGATCTTGTTAGCAGATCTTTTAGTTTATTTATTGAGCACATACAGTCGTGGAAAAAAAAAAGTAAACACCCCCTACTAACTCCTCAACAAATCATCATAGAAGAAAGTTACTGGAACGATTGGAAATAAAGTCTACTTTTAAATGATGTATATAAAATTTTCTTAGGGGCTCATCTACATATTAAAACGAATCCTAACTTCATTTTTTTCAATGGCAATACCCAATTTTAACGAGATATTTCAAATCTTCGGTTCAAACTATGCCTAGATACCAAATTTCAAGTCATTTGAATGATAAGTTTTTGAATTATAAACATTCAAAATTTAGTGCTTCTAATGTTAAATTATATTTTCATATTTTTATTTATATCTCCCGAAATTATGCTCCTAATGTGCTAATTTTTTTTCTGGTAATAATACTAATATACCCAAACATAAATAAGCTGAATTTGCAATTTTTATAATTTTATGATATGAATTATGAAATTAATATTCGAAAAAATTATGAATTGCAACCCACAATTTTTTTGATGGATTTAGATTTATTAAGTCCTGCTTTATGGAAATTCAAAAATTTCACATTTTTCTTCCAAGTAGTTTTCAAATTATGCTTAAAAAACGGCAAAATGATGGTTTAAGGGGCCGTCTATGATGGAAGTGAGTAGACATTTTGAAATTTATTCTGCCGCACTGTAATCTAACACGCTTCATTGACTCCTTGACTGGCGCTTAAGGTGCCTTGATCAAGGAAGAGGCTCTCTCGGTTAACAATCCAGCACGGAACTTCAATTTGGATACAGCCCTTAAAATACGCTCATTTTAAAATAATTAATTTCTCGGAAACTTATGGTACGAATTGCATAAAAATTCGGTTTTAGGCTAATTGAAAGGTGTAGAGTTCATTTATGCTGTCAGAACTGGGTACTGCTATTGAAAAAAACAAAGTTATGGTTCGTTTTAATATGTAGGTGGCCCCCTAAGCAAATTTTATATACATTATTTAAAAGTAGACTTTGTTTCCAATCGTTCGGTACCAGTAACTTTCTTCTACGATAATTTGTTGAGGAGTTAGTAGGGGGTGTTTACTTTTTTTTTTCCACGACTGTACATCTGTCTTGTGTGCTTGACATCAGGGGCCCGCTTATAAGTTATCATTAATATACAAAGATGAGATGGCAAAGGAAATTTACAACACAAGAGAATTACATTCAAGAGCTCAGAAAAGAGTGTGCAATGGAGCCAGCGGGAGTTGAACCCACAGCCCACCTATGCTCTCAAGCGGTTAGCGGTGTAGTGCTTTAACCTACACATATGCAATATATGAATTTACATATGCCATTTCTAGCATAGCAAAAAAGAGCCGGTGCCACAACTTTTTTAATTTCCTATAAAAAATAATAATGAAACAGAAAAGAAATACCAGGAAAAACTTAATATACTACAATTTAGTAATTACATTATAAAACAGATAAAAACAACTACACAAATAAAAAATAAACAAGTTTTTCTCCAACTCACAGCATACTGGTGGTACTTATAAGTGCCACAGAGTAATTCAATTGTTAAATCAAATACATGTACCATTCACTTAAAACAGCTAGTCAAATTGTATTCTAAGATCATAATGAGCACATAAAAAAAATCCAACACTATCTTATGTACTTTACTATGTTTGCAGCAATAAAAAGACAAACTTGACAATCTGTACAAAATGTTGGCATAAAACACATAGACTGTTTCAAAGATAGCCTCCTTCCTCACTAAATAACAAACCTAGAACTACAGCTGCCATTTATCTTGAAAAAGCAGAGTAAAAAGAGTGTTTTTGCAAAGCACCATTAAAATATTAGTAATATTCACTATGGGATGAAAGTTTAAAGTGAGTGGTACTTATAAATACCGACAGTAGATAAAAGGTTAACCTTCTCTTTTCTGAGTATGGGATTTTCTTTCTGTGCTTGCGACAAAAACACATAGTCTCAAAATAGCATGGGGTTTCCTTCTGGGAATACAGAAGGGTTGTAAACTGCTATAGTGTACTGTTAGATACATTGTTTATACACCTATTTCCCAGACTCTCTTTGCCAAAATATAAATGCAATTTTCTCTTATGTTATTTAGTTGTTTGGAGTTTCTGAATAAAAATTATACATAAAGTTCCAAAATAAATGTGAAATATCTATTCAATAGAATTTATTTCTGTTTCTGCACTTTTTAATTTTGTGATACATGTCACAAAGAAAAAGTGTGTGTGTGTGTGTGTGGGGGGGGGGGGATCAAAACTTTGTCCCAGGTACAGTCTTCTCTTCACACGGTGTTGACTATATAAGTTACATGTTGCTGCAATTATTTAATTTTAAAAGGCTTTACTGGTTGGATAAGTTTTAAGTCTAATTTAAAAGTAACTGCATGATTAAGAATGTTGTTGATATAATTTCCGATATTGAATAAGTTGTTTCCATGGTAACAATACTGTTCTCTTATTGCCTCCAACACTAACAATATCAAAGTGAAATTGATAGTGCTCAGAATCACACTTTAATTTTGAGTCTGAAATAATTTTAACCAATTTTAATTTTGTTCTAAACTGTATAATACAATCATTAAATTCCATTATATATACATATAAATGTATATGACAACACTGTAGCTATAAAAAAGTATTTATTCAAGTTAAACTTACTTAAACTAGAATAGTATGAAGAGTAGAAACTGCAGATAAAGAGTATTTATCATAAAAGTATAATTTTTTTCTTTCATTGTGTCGCCAACTGGCAAAAAATTACCAAAAAAAAAAAAAAAAAGGAATTTATTATTTTTTATGGGCATTATACCGAGGTTTTGTAGGAAATTTTTATATATATATATATATATATATATATATATATATATATTCTTCATGACAAGAATATTCTGTCATTTTTTCCTGGGTATGTGCTTATGAAGACCTTCCTTATCAGGGTTTTTCTCTCACTTTTTAAAAAGTTAAATAAGCTATCAAAAGAGAATTAGAAATGAAAAATAAAACTCACTGATGTTACGGATATATGAAAATGAGATACTACTGGTTCACAAATATCATGACTGGCCCATTAGTTACGTTTTGTTATCTTTTCTTTTAAATGCACTAAAAGGAAACTTGGCACTTTTATGTTAGCCAAACACAAATGTCACCAATAGCCTTTTCCCACCTTACAAATAGCAGCTTTCTTATTTTTCACATGTGTAAATTAGAAACAATGTTTTGATATTGAAATATTACTTTATGGTACAATTTATCAATTTTAAATGAAATGAGAGTACCTCATTGTAACAATTTAAAACATATTTCAAGTGTATGCAATAAATGTATTTTAAATAAAATGAACCTTCAATACAAATTATAGCGATGGGAACAATATTTGCCAATTTATTACTTGCACCAGCTAATAAAAGTACTAGAAATTTTTATGTTTAACTGTCCCTATATCTTAAAATTATCTTCTATCATCTTAAAATTAATTTGATTCCAGACTACACTGTAAGAGGCATACAATATAAAGTAAAAAGTAAGGAATAATATTTTTTAAAACCCACAAAATTATTGTGATGTTGAATAAGTTCTCTCTTTTCAAGCAGATGGCATTATCAAAACTGTGTGTGTATTGCTTAAGATGATAATGCATCTATAGAGAAGTATTATAAGCAAGCTTGAAATCCAATGTATGTCATTTTACAAAGTGTAAACAAATTTGTTTTTCACTGTGTTACACATGTCAAATTTCATGCAAAAAAAATCCCTGCCGGCTCGGGCCTACAGGCGGAGGTAGATTTCGATGTTAAGTACTAAATTCTCCAACAAAACTTAAATCAAGATTAGAGATAAAACCTAGTTTCTTCACAAAGAGCGAGCTGTAGGGAGCTAAACTTTTTGTGAAAATTGTAATATACACGAATACACACACACATATATATGGAATAGGTTTAAAAATTGGCTACAAAAAATTCAGAGAACCTTAAAGTGTTAAAATATGTTAATATTTCCATAGTCGGGTTTTTATCATGTTTTAATACGTTTCTTCAAACTTACATGGCGTTACATATTCACCTGCTGAGGTCCATTATATTTCCAATATGACGCAATATACATATTTTTTTAATTCGTCAAACTATTTATTTTGAGTTTTCATGCTGAAATCTTGCTCTAGGAAACTTATGACGTAATATTCAATTTGTTTTCAATTTGTCAAACTATTTAATTTTACACGTGAAAATTTTGCAAAAGAAAAGTAATTGTTGTGGTGAGAATTTTATTATTTGTTTTTTTTTTAATTGTTGGCAACTGCTATAACGAAAAACTTTTATTTTTTTCCTGCCATTGTTGTGTAAGAGCTGGTTTTATCAGAATCATGTTAAGACAGTATTCAAAATTTTGAACCCTCCCCATTTCCACCCTCTTGGGCCGATTTCGCCCATTTTCAATCCCCGCCAAGATATTAGTCATCTCAAAGTTGTTGCCGAGTTTGAAGATGATTCGTGCATAATTGCGACTTTTATCGTGCGGACAAAATTTAGTACATACATACATATATATATATATATAAACTTTTTAGGTGGGGGTGGTTTTGGCTTCCTGGGGTCCTATAATGAAAAGTTATGAAGGAATTTTTCAAAAGTCGCACCATGGTAATGACTGCAATAGGTAGTATTTCTTACGAAATCTACCTAAAAAAGGAGTATTTGCGGGGAATTTTATTGCACTATTTTAAAAAAATCAGCAGATGAAGCGGACAAAATTCTTGTTGAGACTTACGGCAACTATGTTCTGTTAACCATGCAAAGATTGGTTTACACACTTCAAAAATAATGATTTTGATGTTGAAGATAAAGAAATCCCTGGTGCTCCAAAAAAGTTTGAAGACAAAGAATTTGAGGTATTACTACATGAAGACTCATGTCAGACACTAGATGAATTTGTACGATCATTAGTTGATCACACAACAGTTTTGAAATGTTTAAAAGCATTAGGAATGATTCTAAAGCAGTGGTTCCCAACGTGGGCGTACACCCCACCGGGGGGCAATTTGATCTTCTAGGGGGCATTTCCAAATTCTTCTTTTTCAATCATTCTCTATCAGTTTCTTTTGACTTTTGGGGAGAAAAGTAATGTTGTAGACTAAAAATAAATGGAATACTAGCAAAATTTAAGAAATCAGTTTTTTTATTGAATTTTTAAAATGTTTCCTATCGAAATTTTAAAATAAATTTAACACCAGAATAATTATGCGAATAATCTTAAAATATTTTGGTATCTTTAAAAGTATTAATACTGTCTATAATTTTTCTGGCTTTTAAAATTTTTCGTAGCGTTTTCGATCATTTATTCAATGAGTTTTCTGCTTTTATTCGCGAAGACAATTAACGATATTAGGAAAGGAAAGATAGAGAGAATGTACGAGGGCATTTCGAAAAGTAAAGATACACTGTACGCCGGAGGAAAAGAAAAGTTTTGGCAAGCAAGTTGGCAAGACAGGTGTTAACCTTGAACCGTTAGCTTTCTCCTTGCAGTCGTTCGGCATTTCAACGTTGATTCTGGTTGGAGTAGGTCGTGTTTAAAATGGTTCTGCCAATTCAGAATCCCGCCAAATGCGAAGTGTGCTCCGTCATACGTTTTCTTCATGCAAGAGGTCAGCAGATATTCAGAAAGAAATTGTTTCTGTTTATGGGAAGATTATGAATCAACAAAATGTAACGAAATGGTGTCGTAATTTCTCTGAAGGTAGAACCGATGTTCATGACAAACAAAGAACAGGTCGGCCATCTGTGATCTCTGATGCCCTTCTTCGGAGAACGGAGGAAGCAATTCGTGCGAATAGACGTCTCCTGTTACCTGAAGTCACATCTTGGAGGAAAATCATTCCACGACGATGATGAGATCAAAGATAAAGTTGAAATGTGGTTCTGATAACAGGCGGAAACCTTCTATGACTGTGGGATACAAAAGCTTGTGCCCCGACTTAACAAATGTTTGGATAACGGGGGTGATTATGTCGAAAAGTAATAAATAATCCAGTTAATATGATGTAACTTATGTTTTCTAAATAAATGTTTTTTTTTTTAAGGAATGCGAGCTATTGTATCTTTACTTTTCGAAATGCCCTCGTATTATGCGGAATAATGGCTACTGAAATTTGACAAAGCTGATAATCTTGAAATACTTCTTGTGTATTGTGTTATCCATAGAAAGAAAAGACAGTGTCCAAAGATTTTCCACCTTCTTAACCTTTAATAAATTACAAAAATGCATTATAAAAATCTATGAATTTATCAGTTTTAACGTTAAATGTAAGTGTATTATTAAGATATTTTCTGAAGATAAAAATACAGACCGTATAAAACTTTTCTTTAACAATGAGTTAAGTTGGAAAAGCACAACAAATCTCTTTTGGAATATAGGCAAAGATGTATAATCTCATTGCATTTTAAAAATTATATTGAAAACACATTTGAAAATTCACCTCTTAAAAAAAAGTGAAAGGAATAATTATTGTTAAGGCACTATTGCACTCTCACCATGTGCATAGAGTCGACTTTTTAAATAACAGACTTAATTTACAGATTACGTGGTCGGGGGAAGGGGGGGGGGGGGCATGACTTTACAGATACTTTGGTGGGGCATAGCCGATAAAAGGTTGGGAACCACTGTTCTAAAGGAAGGACATTCGGTGCTGCACAAGTTGAAGTCAAGAGACATTAAATGGAGTATTTTCATGTGTGAAAGCTGCTTCAAAAGCAGATACGAAAAGATTTTTTGCTTCATATTGTGATTTGCGATGAAAAATCGATACACTACAATAACACTAAGCATAGAAAATCAAGGGGCAAGCCTAGCCATACATCAGCATCGACAGCAAAGTTGAATATCCATGGTTAGAAGTTTCTGCTCTGCATTTGGTGAGATCAGCCAGGGAGATCAGTATCGACTACAATTCATGTGTTAGAGCTGAGCATTGAAAGAAAAAAACAACCACTATAGAAGCAGAGACACAACAAAGTGATTTTGCAACAGGACAATGCTT
Organism: Maratus speciosus; assembly: GCA_963932465.1. Taxonomy (NCBI): domain Eukaryota; kingdom Metazoa; phylum Arthropoda; class Arachnida; order Araneae; family Salticidae; genus Maratus; species Maratus speciosus. The sequence goes on along the minus strand of OZ010786.1, from coordinate 85,860,520 downwards.
GGCCATATGTTGCAAAACCAGTGAAACCCTACTTGGAAACACTTCCTACCCCCAGACCTGCCAACCCTTGAAAATGAGAAATCCTAGCACACAAAATTTAAATTAATCTGGAGGTTGGTTGGTTTGTTTTTCGTGTTACACAGCCATCTTTTGACATTCGTAAAAAGGAATAAGGTTTCAGTCTTTCAACTCAATATAGTAAATTTTTTCCTTTGAAAATTTTTATACGATTTTTAGAATTTTTTTTTTTTTTTTTTTTTTTTTTTTACATTTGTAAAAGGAGCCTGGTTCCAATTTTTTAGCCCAGTGCAGTAAATTTTGATGAAATTCGGAATTTTTTTCCTGCCATCATTTCAGGATATTCACAATTTTTCCGAATCATAATTCACATTTTTCTATCACGATTCTTTGTTGAAATCCGCACATTTTACCATGAACTTTTGACGAAATTCACATTTTTTACCACAATTCTTGGTCGAATTTTGCTTTTCTTTCCGTGATCCTTTTGACGAAATTAGTGTTTTCTTTCTGCGATCTTTTGGTGAAAATTTGAGTTTTCTTACTGATCTTTCGACGAAATTTGCATTTTCTTACTGATCTTTTGATGAAATTCGCGTTTTCTTTCTGCGATATTTTGACAAAATTCACACCATTGAAAACACAAAATCTCAAATCTTCCGAGGGGGGGGGGGGGGGTCCACCCACTGAAATCAACACTGCATTTTTACCACGATCCTTTGACGAAATTTATTTTCTTCTGGGACCAATTGACGCAATTGATTTTTTTATACGGTCATTTGTCGAAATTCGCGGTAGTTTATTGCAAATCGTGCTACTTTGCACACTATTTCAAACCTTTCTCCTCAAAGAGCCCCCCCCCCCCTCTTTTCCAGAAATTCTTAAAATGACACCTTGTTTCTAAAGAAGCAAATTCCTGTATAAATATTTACAGAAACACGATTCACTCGTGGTTAATATAGATAAAGAGAGTGTTTTATGTTAAGAAGTTTGTTTTGCAGCCCAGATTTTTTTTTTCCATGAGTATTTTTTATGTACGAATTCTCGGACTCTCTAATGGCCAATTTTTTAAAACTTTCGGAAATGAATACTTTGAAATTTTGGAAATTTCGCAACAGAATCACTCGTGAAAAATATGCTGTGCGGGATAAAAATTGCAACTAGAAACAAAAAATGCGTTTGTGCTTTTTGCAAAAAATCGTAGTTTAAGACAGATTTTCATAGCATCATAGTTTATGGGACCAAATCGTAGCAACTACGATTTTTTCGTAGCAGTTGGCAGGTCTGCCTACCCCACCTGCCATATTCACCAGACATTACCCTTTCTGATTACCACTTGTTCTGATTGATGGCACATGGCCTGGCTGAGCAGCACTTCTATTCTTATGAAGATGCCAAAAAATGGGTCAACTTTTGAATAGCCTCAAAAGACATGTCTTTTTCTGACATGGAATTCAAATGTTGCCAGAAAGATGGGAAAAGGTAATGGTTAGCAATGGACAGTACTTTGAGTGACATGTTTTTTACTAATTATTTTAGATAAAACATTAATTTTCATGAAGAAAAAAGAGAGAATTTATTCAGCCTTCCAGTAGCATACACTGACAATGTGACAGTAATGCAGAATACAATACAATGACAAAGAAAGAAGAAAGCATATAATTAACTAACACCACTTAGGTGCTGATAATTGCATTTATATACTGTAAAAGCACTTATTTTTGCGAGCTGTAATTTTCGCAAAAATGAAGATATCGGTGATTTCGCGAGTTGAAAATTTCACAAATTTATATGAACTGAACCGAAAGTTGAAAAATTCCAAAACTACCTAAATAGAACCCCTTTTGCATAAGGCAATTTAAGAAACTTCCTTTTGTCCGAAAAGTTCTTCGCCTCCCGCCCCCCCTCTCTCTAAAAATGAATGACTTCAAAGAAACTGGTATAAATATTGTAAGTGAATGAGCTGCATTCTATTAGTTGTATTATTGTTTTTATTCAAGAAGTAGTTGTATATAGTATTCAAGAAGTAGTTGTATATACAGTCGAACCTCTATTTTGCGAACTTTTCCGTGGAACCAAGAATATTTTGCGAATTTGTTCGTAAAATAACCTCCAAATAGTGAACTGCATTCTCTATTTAACGAACTTTTTCTTGTGATCAAAAATTTTTTTTCTCCCCATTTCTCAAAATATTTCTGGACATTTCAAACTTATTCTTTCTTTAAACACATTTTGTGATGTTCAATGGCCTTGAACTGGTTTTACCAGGCGCCTTCGTTGTCAGCAGTGAGAATTAGGTAAGTACGGGGAACGAAGACGATAATCCCTTAGAGTAACTTTAAAAAATGTGGATACAGTGAGAAAAAAAGAAGAAATTAACCATGATATGCTGATTGATGATTCTATTTCACTTAATTCTGAAATTGAGACCTCGGAAACACTATCCGAATTGAATATTTTCGACAGTGTGAAAAATAAAAACAATACAGCAATGAATTGTGATGAAGACAAATATGATGGTGATGGAAATGGTCATTATGCAAGAATTAACAAAACTTCGTATGATGAAATGCTAAAATCATTTGAAACAATCCGATGCAAATTATAGTTAGAAGAAAATACGTATGAAGGGGTTTTTTGGTGCATTGCAAAGATGCGAGACGTATTATGAGAGAAAGCACTTTCTTAAATAAAAAACTCAGGCAAAATTAACAGAGTTTTTCAGAAATTAAATTTAAGGACGCATATGTTAATGTATGGTTAAAATTATTTGTTATAATAATAATAAATACGATAATGTCATTAAAATTCGTTATTTTTAATGTAAAACTATTTACTTTAAACAGAAAATACAGTGTATTCCCGGACAATGTTTTGTTTTCTTTGCAGATTTCAAAGATTTAAACACATAGAAAAAATGAATTGATGATGGATATTGGTGGGTAAAATAAATAAAACGAATCGATATAATTAATTTAAAAAAATGCGATTAATTACTTTTAGTAAAAATATTTAGTGTTTATGAATTTAAAATCTGTTTTATGTAGTTTAAAGTATTTTAAAAGGTGAATCTCTATTTAACGAATTTTCCATATAACGAACTTTTTTCTGGGATTTAGCGACTTCGTTAAATAGAGGTTTAACTGTAGTATTCAAGAAATAGTTGTAAGTATTCAAGAAATTGTTGTACTTATTCCTTATTTAAGTAACTGTAATAATTAAATTTTGGATAAGTGAAAATTTTCTGATTTTTTATTATTATTTCAGGCGAAAAAAATATATATATATATATATTTCACGAGGCTTAAATTTTCGCGATTACGACGGGCTCGCAAAAATAAGTGCTTTTACAGTAGTATCGCTTGCAACATTTGATTTTAACTTTATTTGATCACTCATTAGAACAAAGGCAACATGACACTGCAGATAAGAATTGAAATTTGCAATATCTCACATTAAATCAGTTACAGCTTTATTATTTATATTTTCTCTTCAGTCAGCTTTAATGCAACTTAAAATTCTAAAATGTTTTTCAACTTCAACAGATATACAAGATACTGATTGCAAAATGTCAATTTTAACACACTTTTTGTGATATAAAGATACACAAAATATATATAATCATTTGAATAGACCAATATATTTTAAAATAATAATTAATACATAAAAAAAAACAAGCTTTATTTAAAAATATATAAAAATTATTACTTGACAGAAAGAGAAAAATCTCCAGGTGAACTTTCACTAACTCTGATTAAAAAAGCTCCTTCGTGTTTCTTTAAAAGTAATTTTTCAGCATCTGCTCTTGAGATACGACCATAATACCAACTAGAAAATAAATAATTACAAACATTCCTATATATATATATATCAAATTTTTTAATATTAATTTTATAAGTTGTCAAAACTTATTTTATATGTAAGAAAACCACCTAAAGTGTCATAATCAGGTCCAAAGCCAAAATCGGCCAATTGTTTTACAATTTTGTTAAAATATTTGTTTGAATTTTGGGAAACTTCATCTTTAACCCTCTGGCTACGTAATTTTTTTTTAATCAAAATATGTTCAAAAATTGTGCATATTTTTATTACATATTTTAAATCTACATGTATTTTAGAGTTAAAAATATGTAAAAATTTACTGTAAAAGACTTTTTTTTTTTTTATATAGAATTAGATAACAAAATAAGTTGTTAGAAAACTGAATTTGAAGAATCTATATATATAAAAGCTGTTCTCTGTATGTATGTCCTTTATACAAATCTTCAGTTTTTGACCGATTTGCACGAAACTTCATGTACATACGTTTTAGAATGTGGAAAAGAATGCTGTCCACTTTAAAAAACCATCAGACCACTAATTATCCCTTTTTTCTACCACTTTCCACAATTTAACATTACAGATATATCTCTATTTAAATTTTGTAATTCAATCGTTTCTTTCCTGTTGCCACACATCTACAAATCTGCTCAATAATTAAGAAAAAAATTGATAACTCAAGTACTTTATTTTATAAGCCAATAAAAATTCGGATGGTATCATCATATTTTTGCTGTTTTTGAAATTGACGTCATTCAAAGAAGAAAATGCACATTTTTCATATATTTATGGGAAAACTTTAACTAGGCATGTTTTAAAATGACGTAGTGCCTTAGTTGAATGTTTCTGAAATTAAAAGATCTATTTTAATCAAGTTGTTTCAATATCAAGAAACCAATTAAGGAAAAAAATAATAATAAAAAAATCGCTTGCTAGATATGACGTCAATTTTGTCAATATAATTTCAAACTGGTTCTGAAAACCGGCTGCTACAATTTATTTCCTTTGTTTTAGTGATCACTTATTTATCTGAGTAGCACATTTCTCCCGCTGCGGACAAATTCTACGAACAAATCTTTAATTAAAGGAAATATATGGGTGAATTTGATCTAAGCAGCAGGAATGAGATTCCCACACGAAAACAAATAAATACTGAAATTTGCCAATTTAGTTATGTAAAGGTACACGAAAACAAACAAATACTGAATTATTCACAATGTTTTCGAGCAATTAAGTTACTCTTTTGTAACTGGGTTTCAAGCCTTTTTTTAAAAATTCAAGGTTGAAAATTACTTTTAAAAACATAAAAAATCTGTAAATTGACATAAACTTTTCAAACAAATTACGGAAAGTGTTTTTTGTTTTCTGTTAGACATTGAAATAATGGGATGCATGATGTTTAGAGATCAAATTGCAGTAAAAGCGTAATTTATGGTACGATTAGGTTGTTGCCACCAACAATATGATGCTAGGCGTTACTCATAGAAATGTCTTTCCTTCATAATATTGCATTAATAGCAAACGGATATATCTTTCTTAATTGGGTTGCAGGTATATTTAAAAATATCTCCGTGATTGAAAATTAATTTAAAATGGATAAATAATCTGTAAATTGAGATAAGCTTTTCAAACAAATATTACTGAAAGTACTTTCTGTATTCTATTAGACGTTGGAATAACCAAATGTGCAATATTTAAAGGTCAAATTGCAGTAAAAGTTAAATTTATGGTTGGGTTAGGTTGCTGCCACCAACAATATGATGCTAGAGTTACTCATAGCAATGTCTTTACTTTATAATATTGCATTAATAGATAACAGGTATATCTTTCATAATTGGGCTGCATGTAGGGATGAGATTTCCACGTTTTTGCACACCGGTATATTCTTAGAGAAAATGTGTTCTGTTAAATCGAAAAAGTATTCCGATTAAATGAAATATCATTTTCTCTAACAAAATACTGGTGTGCAAAAACACGGAAATCTCATCCCTGGACTGCATGCAAATTAAAAAATATCCAGGATTGAAAATTACTTTAAAATCCATTCACATGAAAAAATTGAGATACAATTTTCAAATAAATTTCATTTGACAAAACTTTTTTCTATTCGACAGTGTGAAAAACGAAATTGTATAATAGTCATATGTTCAGAAAAATTTCAGTAAAGGCAAAATTTATGGGTTAGGTCATTGCCATCATCTGTATCATGTCACAATTGGCATTGTGTTTGTAATTTTTTTTTTTTTTGTATATTCTGAAGATGTCTCAATAAAAAAGTCGAAATATGTAAATTTTTAACGTTTTTTTTAAATTGAAATGACGCTTTTTAAGCAAATAATTATACTTTAATATATGTTTTCACATTTGTTTGGAATATACATTATTATGGTATAGTTAATAGTAGACGCAATTAAGACTATTTTACTTACATTTCTTATTGGTCTTTTTAACGATTCGTGGACGGTAATGCACCAATCTCAGTTATTATCATTGCCGTATTATTTCATTTTAATGTATTTTACCCGGGAGGACCTTATTATTGACACGAGCGAAGCCGGGTAGATCTGCTAGTAATTATATAAAAGCGAATTGTGGTTGTGCAAATTTTGCTATTTTTATGTGGACTGTGGAAATCATGGGATGCACAGCAAGAGGGTTAATTGCGTGTTTCATAAACATACATACATTTCTAATATCAAATATTTCTGAAATTATTATGGCGTTTATATTATAATAATTGAAGTATTGACATGGGAAGGAGAGTAAGGGCCAAAAATGAAATTTTACAAGAGAGGCTACCTTTTCCATGCCGAAGGCATAGCCATTACTATCTGAGCCATCTTGTGGCCATCATGAGAAATAAAATCATTACCATCTTTCCCACTGGCCTTGGTATTTACTATTTTATCAAATAAAAAATGGATTTTTTAGCACTTACTCCCTTTTCCATGTTAAGACTTTAATTATATTTCCATACTGCATACTCAGAAGAGCTATACAGGATACTTCTAGCTATGTTGCCAAAAAATATAAAAAAACTAACTTCAAATCTGATGATAATAATAACAGTATGTGTAGCAAACACTTGCCAAAAAATATAAAAAAACTAACTTCAATCTGATGATAATAATAACAGTATGTGTAGCAAACACTATTGTAAATTAAATTTATTGTAGTATTTTCATATTATGTATTTTTTTTTAAAGATATATGTTATAGAATGCACTATATACATACAGTCGAATCTCGTTATAACGAATGTCACTTTAATGAATTTTTCAGTTTAGTTAAAAAACATCCTACTATCCTATTTCATTACAAAAATATCCACTTTAATGAATCCGTACAGCAAATTTAATCAGTGCTCACCAGAGATTTGTTGCACTGTATTTCGAATATACAGAAGTTCTTTAATAAATCAAATTGTACATAGAGCCCTTACATGGGCATAAAAGTTTCAACATTGTATGTTTAGAGAAACAAATGTCATTATATTTAAAATTAAAACACATAATTGCGGAAAATTCCACATTGCATTTACTTTAATATAACGAAATAAATATCAGTTGTTGTGCCTTTTAATTCTTCTGCAAAGGATTTTAATAGGATTAATTTTTCAAAACTTAATAAAATGATAAATATGCTATATTCAATTATTATTTTCAATAAAGAAACTTTTATGAATTATTTTACACTTTAGACTTTAATCAAATAAGGCATGAAGTATCTGAAAGAATGCGAAAGAATTATAGCAAAAATGGAAAATATTGAATCAGCATTCTGTATAAGGGAATAAAATATCATTAAACGTTTATAATGAGAAGACTGTTTCTGTTCTGATAACATACTGTATGCATAATGGAATTTTATTTTGTTTATGAATAAAGTGCAAAAAGAAAATTGGGCACTTTTTTGTTAAACAAACACCTCTGCTACAAAATGCAATAGTTGGCACCAGATGAAACATTTGCAAAAAATTAACATTCTTGGTGGGAAAGTGAGCATTGAAATAAAAAAATAGTAATCATATGTCATTATCATATAATTGCATTCCATCATTCTACAATCGATAAAACATGATACTTCCAGAGAAGAAAAGTCGGCTAACTATAATATGTCAAATATAATGACAATGAATCTAATCGACCTACTTCTAGAAGAATGGAATCTTACTGTGGGCAGTTGTTGAATGAAATGTTTTTAAAGGACTTTCTATATTTTATAACTAAACTAATTTCATTATTGAAACAAAGTGATATATTGTCCTAACATATGCACTATTGTTGCTATAAAAATAGTTACAGGCATTTTTTACTAATTATAAAAGACAATCATGGCTAATTGGCAACTTTAGTGACAAAACACAGCAACAAGCAAGTGTTTAAAAAACCCAGAAATCATACCTCTACGACCCATAGGAGATGATTTAATGAGAATATTCCAGTTTAACTTTGAAATAGCTATAAGTATTTCTTGCCAAAGAATCATATGAATAGACAAAGAGTATGCTAGTATTCTCACAACACATAGAGACTTCAGCAATATCTTGCGTTCTTTACAGAATCAGGATGATTAACAGCTAACTGGAATTTTAAAGAATAGGCTTAGATTTCTCCTATTTTTGCATTCTGCTTATTGCATTATGTTGTATTAATACATTTTCTGGCAGAAATTTTAATTGGTGCCTTGAACCAAATATTTTCAAAATAAGTTGTGTCCTTTTAGTGGGAAACAACATGCTCAAAGAAAGTTTTTTTTCACTGTATCAATATATCAAATTTTTTAACAATATTCTTGCAATATTGGAAAGTGTTTCATAATCCATGTATGATGCATCCTCTTTTTTTTCTTTAGACTTGGAAAAATCTTTAGAGCAACCGGTTGTTAAATCATTTGCATCCCACCAATGTTTGACATACATAAATCTTGCCCCTATATATATATCTTACATGCATCTTACAATGTATGTACACCTTTCAATACAAACTTTTAAGGTGCAACTTGCAATAAATATACCGTGCTACATACCGGGTGTCCCAAAAAGGACTGACTGATTTTAAAATTCAATAACTTCCAAACGGTGACAGATATTAAAAAAATTCTTGCAGGAGGGTTATGCATAAAGTCAAAAGTTTTATTACAGTGATTTTCGATTTTAGTTCGAATTACAAACAATAGATGGCGCTGTAAGCAATAGTCGCTAAATACAGGCTCGATTTTCGGTCCTTTCTCTTGTTTCTTGCGGAAAAAGGAGATGGAAATGTATTATCCGGGCCACGAAGTACCAAAAATCGAGCCTGAATTTAGTGTCTATTGATCGCAGCGCCATCTATTGTGTGTAATTCGAACTAAAATCGAAAATCACTGTAATAAAACTTTTGACTTTATGCATAACCCTCCTGCAAGAATTTTTTTAATATCTGTCACCGTTTGGAAGTTATTGAATTTTAAAATCAGTCAGTCCTTTTTGGGACACCCGGTAGTTACAATTAACACAACTACAATACATATTACATGACACACAAAATGTATAACAGTAGTAGCTAAGCAGCTGTTACTAAAAGTTATTGTAATTAATTTTATTAGTCCATAATTGGAAATTTATTTTTCTGGCCCAGATAATACATAAGTACCAAAATAGCTAATGATGTAACTAAAATACAGCCAAAAAACATTCAATTCACATTAATAAACAAGAAAAAGAATTGGCAATACAGAAGTTCAGGTTAGTTAATATAGAGATGCATTTGTAGTTGAAAGTTCTTTTTCATAATAAGAAATGTCACTTTCAAATATCAATCATCCTTACATTTTTCAGTAATTTTATCAGCAGGGCAAGGGCAAACTTATTAAAAGCATATAGAATGGGCAAATATAAAATCTGGTAGATGGAGATTAGCATTAGCAACAAACATTAGAGAGATTAACAAGGAATTAGCATTAGCAACAAAGGTACTTCTTTGTTATAAGAGCCTTACCACAACTCGATCTGAATAAAGTGCAATTCCAGGCCCCCAAAATTTCCAACTTGTTTACGACTTTTAATTTATCAACAGAAAATGACGCTGTAGATTTTTTTCAAAAAAAAAAAAAAAAAAAAAAAAAAAAAAGGGGCCTTCTAACATCTGAAAGAATATGTGAAAATAGTCATAATATGCAACTGTATACTGGACAGGAAAAAAACCCATATGGAGATGCAATATAAGCAGCTGTAAAAAAAGGAAAGGTTTCAGAGGCTTTCAGGGGTCTATGCAGAGCTTTCTCACAGGGTCCTGTTTCGGAGTAATTGTGAGCAGCATTTTATATTTGTGAAAAAACTAGACATAATTTTGTGAATTCGAAATGATTGTTACATTCAGATTTGTGTTATATACATTTTAACATAATCCTTTATATATGTAAAATCTAAAGAGAAGTTCTTTGGTGACTTCAGCTGTTTTAAGATTTTTTTTTTTAAATGATTAAATTTGTGAAAGATTCAGTTTCAAGGTGGAAAAGTTTTGTGAAAGATCTATTTTTATGACAAAGAATTTTGTGAAGGGTCCTGTTATGAAATTAAAAAAATGTGAAGGGTCCTGTTTTGAAATTTAAAAAAATGTGAAAGGTCCTTAAAAGTAAGGTGTAAAAAAATCATGATTTTTTAAAATTTAAATCAGATTTTTTCCCTCACATTAAAATTTAGAATAGCAACCAATAATTTTGTTTCCACAACAACTCTATATGCTAACATAATCTATGTTTCTAAGCTTTACTTAATTATAATTATTAGTTAATAATTACAGTAATTATAAAAACTGCATTCATTTCCATTTGTAGTATACAATGTTATATACAGTAGACTCCCTCAAATCCGCGACCCTAAAATCCGCATATTTTTTCAGATGTAAACAATGAAATCTACAGTTAAGTTGCAGGAACAAAATTCAAGATGGCGCCGAAATCAGCGACTACCGCACTGTTTTTTTTTTTACTAAATTTTTTGTTAATCATTCTCCTTTGGCTATTACAGCTGATTTATTACTAAATAAATTTACATTAATTTTGATTTTGATATAAATTAGCATATCTATATCAAAAATTCCAGTGTTCGAAATGGAAAAATCCACGAACCAAAACGCTATTTTAAAATTATTGTTCGCGGAATTTTTTTAAAATTACAGACAAATTTATTCCTAAACATACAAAGCAGTATAAGAAAAGCATTCAAGAGTCTAAATGGAAAAAGTTACTAAAGTTAAAACTGCTAAGAACGAATAATGACGTATCGATCGTATGATCGCTTTACCACTAGATAGCAGCATAGGACGTTTGGAATCAATTTCATTTGTAATAATTTAATATTTTTCTAAATTTTTATTTTATATAATTATTTTAATAATTACTTACTTTTAAACTAATAAATTATTTTATATTTTACTTATTCTAATATTTCACTTTATTGTAAGCATTCATTATAATTTCCCTTGCTTAAGTACCAATCGAATTAATCTTTCAAAAATGTAAACAAATCAGTAACCAGAAATCTGCAAAATTCTAAAATCTGCACAACCTCTGGTCCCAAGCTGTGCGGATTTGAGGGAGTCTACTGTATTAATACAGTAGACTCCCTAAAATCCACAAACATCTAAAATCTACACATCATTGCACATGCAAACAATGAAAATTTCAGTTCAGATGCAGGGACAAAGTTAGACTTTTTATATCATTTCGTATAATTTTAATATGTAACTTTCGTTAATATAACTGGATTCATGCTTTTTCATTAAGGAAGTATAAATTTATTTCTAAAAAATTCAAGTTATTGCTAATATCACAGGTAATCACAATCTTTTAACCAAATGTATTTATGTATTATTAAAGCTTTTTTGCTTATTAAGCCTGGCTAAATCTAAAGTAAAAGTTCCTTGTTTTATGATTTTGATGTGAATTAGTAAGGTAAGTTTCATTAAATAATTCAAGATAAATGTATCTCATCTTTATTATGCATATTTCATTATACATTATTAATTATTTACTCGACCTTTACTTTTAGTAATTTAATGTAATAACATCCTTTCCAATTAAAATTAATTTAAAAAACTATTTTAAAATACTTTTTTAAATTAATTTTAATTGGAAAGGATGTTATTACATAACATAGTGTATTACTTAATTATTTAATATTTTACTATACTGTAAGCATTCATTATAATTTCGATCATATTATTATATTCAACTGATTGTTTAAAAATGTAAACAAAGCAATGACCAGAAATCTGCAAAATTCTAAAATCCGTACAACCTCTGGTCCCAAGCTATGAGGATTTGAGGGAGTCTACTGTATTTTGTAATAATTATCTAAAACTATTAAATACTACTGATATTTACAGTTATTAAAATTAATAATAACCACATTTAATATTAAACTGTTAACACTGTTTAAAATAAATAATTATTAAACTATTAACTCTTTAATTAGGAAAATAACACACATTTTTATACTTTAATTAGGAAAATAACACACATTTTTATACTTTAATTACCAAAATGATAATTAATAATTTCCTATCATGGAAGACGGTAGTATTCCGAGTGACGCAGCCTTAAGCCTAAAATCGTATTGTAGAACTCATAGATGGCGGAACTCATATATACGGCTAACTTGACATCAAAGAAAACGCGAAAAGCCGCCTTTTAATAACTCAGCAGATATAGGTCCTCTTGTTCTGATTTTTCTAGAACAGTCTTACATCTGCAGTCTAATCGTATACTGAAATTTTTACATTTCTACGTGCAGTATTTTTTGAGATCTAAATAGCCATTTTTAAAGCGAAAGCGTTTGTATGGTATGTAAGAAGTTCCTAATTTCAAAATCTCGAAAACGGTACTAACGATTTTCTTTAAATTGATACATAATATAAATGTGATTAAGGCGAGGTGAATAACACTTTTCTTTTTTCTGGGAAAACTCTCGTTCGTTAAATAATTCGATTTTTTTTTCTCTCGAAAATGACACGGGCGATTTTTTAAAAATCAAATAAATAAGTTTCAGGTGAACCAAATAACAATTTACTTGTTTCCAGCAAGACTCTTGTTCGTTTTATAATGCGCATGAGAAATCGGACTATATTTCTTCGCCATTCTATGGAAATTTCACCGAAAATGCATGACACTGTATTCATACACATGCTATCTTTTTAACCACTTTTGGGAAGAAAAATTTTGTCTTCCCACTGGCTGAGTGGTTAAGGGCCATCGTCTACTGATCTTAAGATAGGCAGTTCGATACTCCCTGGTACTTGTTTTCACATGTGAATGTGTTTTTTTTTCTTTTAAAGTCTGTTAGTTGACCATTATTCTCAGTTCCTTTGTAATTTTTTAATTGTTATTAAGTTAAATAAAATCACAATTATAATGGCGCCAATTTGATGATGATTATTTCTTGGCAATTTTTCAACAATAAAAATATTACCATAAATTTTATAAATATATTTCATTTCAATCACTTTACAAAAAATATACATTAATAATTATTATTTGAATATAAATCACACGATCAGAAACGTAAAAAAAATAATTTATTTCAGCTCTTCTTTTTATAATATCATTTTTTATTATTATGACGGTCAATCAATATATAATCACTGACATCCATAATATTATTATTATTATAATTATTATTTTCCTTGCATAAAAACTATTGTGATGTAATAATTCTTTTATAATAAATAATTTAGTTGAAATGTTTTATTTGTAAATAACAATGAAGTTTGATAACCCCGAGACAATTGTTTTTATTTAACTTTGCAATATTTACAGTTTACATAATAAGCATATCAGAATTCTGGTGTCGCCATCTTTTGACGCAATTGCGTACTACATTTTGTCTCTTATTCGGGAAAAAAAAAAAAAAAAAAAAAAACTAACGCTCCCATCGCCGCTTTGAAAGAATCTTTTGTGACTAGAGGTTTATTTCGCAAATATTAAGAAAATCACTGCATACAAAAATATTAAAATGGGTAGTATTATAGAGAAATGTTTGATAAAAACGTTGAAGTAGACAGTTTTTAAATCGAAGAATTATTTAAAGAGATATTTAATGTTAAATCTGGATAGAATTGTCTCATTAAAAAAGTCTTACAGGAAAAAAAACTATACATGGGAATTTAATCATTTTCATTCAATTTAATCATTCAATAGAAACTCGAAGTTTGCAGAGTGCATTTATTATTTTTAACTTGCCTAATTTTTTGACGGTTTATTTCAATTTTAAATTAAAATTTTCAGAATTTCCAGAGATATTTTTTACATATTTTAGAAAAGGTTATTTTAAATTGTTGCCAATTGTTAAAACAGCGCAAAGAATAATATATCCTTTAAATTAAAAATTTATTCACACGTGACTATTATAAACAGAAAAAAATCCTTTTAAATTAGAATTAAATGATAACGTGTTAAAAGCAGGAAAATATTAAACATTACGTCATAAAAATTGTTTTTACACATGCTTACTTAAAATGAAAGAAAATTATAAAATAATCAATTATTTTCAAATTAGAATTAAATGATTACGCATTAAAAGCAGGAAAACATTGAAAATTACATCATAAAAATTATATTTACACGTGAATATTAAAAGAAAAAGAAAATTTTTAAATAATAAATTCATTGATATGTGTTAAAAGTCGTAAATGGAGGAAATTACGTCATATTGGCCAAATAATAATATTGCAAAACAGTTTAAATTAAAAAATATATTTATATGAGAGATTTATTTCAAATTTCGAGATGATTTTTTTAACTATAGTTGCCAATTTTAAGGTAGCGCAAATAATAATATTATCTTTCTAATAATAAAAATATTTTCAGTTGAATGTTACGAAGAGAAAGGAAAGTTTGGTGAAAATTATGTCATATTTAAAACGTTACATTTAAAATCTCTTATTTAAAATCATTTTCTTATAGCGGTGTTAAAAAATACCATAAAGCAAAGACTCTGTTGACTTAGTTCCTTTTATATTTGGTAATTTTCAAATGTTTAACTAATCTTATTTAATCAAGCACAGAAACAGCAACTAACATCAGCTGATTCAGCCTTGAAATTCCTCAGTAAAAGGGAATCCCGTTTACAGTAAGATCGCCATTGATTTTTTAATTATACAGTGCAGCCTCGATTATCCGAGCTAATTGAAACTGTTAGTAAATCAGAATCGGAAATCTCGGTTAATAGAAACTGTGTGTAAAAACTCGCCATGCTTGCGAATTTAACATCTCTTTTAAAAAAATATATAGAACGTTTTTTAAATAATAAAAATAAATGTATGTAAAGTTCTGTTTCACAGCTTAACAAATTTAAAAAGAAAATCAACTACCAGTAGTAAATTTTAAAATGCAAATTGAAAAATTTACGAAAGTTCACACAGCCACTGGAAACAAAGCATTGTTCGCTATTGACTTCTCAGGGTCCAATGTTTCTTTGGAGTTGAGTGCTTTGGGGGGCAGAAAGGCCTGTATAGCACGGACAGTGAGCTAAAGAGTGTGGTTATTTTTAAGGCTCATTCAAAAGGAAAAAAAAAAATCAGACTTTGTTATCGGCTCGGTTAACAGAAACCTCGATTAATCGAAACTCGGTTAATCCAGGTTCTACTATAATTCAATCTTCCATAATCTTTTTAAAGCAGATCAAATTAATGGACTTTAGCACAAAGTCACATAGCTGATAACTGCTATGCTTGTTGGCCACCTTTTTTTCAAAAAGTTTGCTTCGCCTTATTCAATTAATGAGATATCTCCGATAAAATAAGTCACATTTTCCCGTTCTAAAATACTGGTATCCAAAAATCGTAGCATGTAACTGACACTAGAAGTACTCATGGAACTAGACTATTTTAAGTCTGATTTTTATTATAGACTATATAAAATTATTAAAAATATATACAGTACAGGACCTATTATCCGGAATCCTCGGGACCAAAGGCTTTCTGGATTTTGGAATTTTCCGGATTTCGGGTCCTCCCGAATTCCGTCAAAAAATCGCAAATTTCGTCAAAAAATCACGAAAACACACAAATTTCTTCAAAGGATCGAAATTTCGTCTTAAGATCGCAAAAAAAACTGCAAATTTGTCAAAAGATAGCGAATTAAACTGGAAATTTCGTCAAAAGTATGCAAAAAAAAAAAAAAAAAATTTCGTAAAAAAAACGCAAATTTCGTCGAAAGATCGTGTACAAACGAGAATTTCGTTAAAAGATCGCAGAAAAAACTCATTAGTGCCGAGGAGCCCCTCCCCTCTTCTGTAAACTTAAAAAAAATTTGCTGTGGATTTTTTCTTTTTTCTATTCAGAATCACTCCTGATTCAAGTAACAATTGTGTAGCCATAATATTTTGTCGAAGTGAGGGAGAGAGGATGTGAAATATCTGACGATTTTTTTTAAAAAACGAATTGTAATATAAATTTTAAACTAAAATTTAACAAAAAAAAGTGATTTTTTTTTAATTTCGGGGAGGGGGGGGGGGGCAACCGTGTTCCCCCATTGCTGATGTAACATATTTTAGTGGTTACACATTGCAACACAATATACCAAAAAAAAATTAGAAATCTGTAAAATTTTCAAAAATTGCAAAATTTTAGTAAAAATTTTCAAATTTTCTTTCTGGATTTCGGGTCTTTCCGGATTTTGGAATTCCGGATAATGGGTCCTGTACTGTATTATGATAGGAACTAGCGGGCTTCGTCCGCTATTTACGTTACAGATATAAAAATCATGTTTTTTTTTAGGGAAAAAGAAATAAAAACCTATTTGACGATAGGTTTATAAAGACACATTTTGTATTTGTTATATTTCCGGGGATGAGGAGGGGGAGTATTTTGATTAAATATCGCAATTAGTCCACATGGCAGATATAATTATGATAGACACTAGCGGGCTTCGCCCCTCTATGGCGCCTTATGGGTCCAGCTTCCATAACTCAGAAACTACCTTTCGGATATCAATGCAACAGATTCCAAATGTTATAATTAACTTAATAATCACCCTATATAGCATTAAAGTAAATTTATGAGTACTGCATACTATTTTTTTTATCGTAATTTCTGAAGAGAAAAAATTATTTTGGTTCCATTCTTAGGTACTGGTCTGAAAAATTTTGAAAAAGGGGGGAAGGAGGGGACATGAGACTGCTGTTTGTCAAACAACATAACGGGGTCTGGCTTATTCAACTTGGTTTTTGATGACTTCAATTGGAAGGTGTTTTGTTTAAAAGAGTGCATTCCCTGCCCCATGAAAATTGGAACTATTGGTGCACCATCTATGTAAGGATTTAATAAATATAAATTAACATTTTGGATTTATTAATTTAAGGATAAAGTGTTTTTAAAGGAATATCAAATGAAACCCTCTGTGCGATCTGCAATTATACTTACCCACTTGTTTTTATATACAAACTGCTATAAGGAAAATTGTAATAAAATAGTAAAAATTAAATCTGCATTAAATCCCACAAGTATCTTTTTTTTAATCATTTTATCACTAACCTAAAAAAAGTAATGATATCAATGCAAAAACCCTTGACGGGTTAAAAGTTTCTGACGCAGCACTTTATCTTATGCTCTAAGAATTTTAAATATGGAACTTAAAACTACTGATATCAAAATTTTGAGTGACGTTATGCTATTTCTTAAAAAATATATTTGTATTTATTTCATCATTTTATTTTTGTTTTATTTATAATCGCATGTGCAAAAGTTATGTTCAACATGAAAAGCTGCATAAAATTTTATTCGCTGTTGCTTTATCATTTACATCTCTCATAAATTCAAAATATGAGTTTTAAAAGATATGATATAAAATTTAAGTGACGCCTTGATGTGACTTTAAAAGGTTTGTTTTAAAATTCAATTTAAATTATTTTTGACTTGGTTAAAATATTTTTTTACATCTACACAATACTTTTAATTTTCCAATTCACTGTTAAATATATCACTTTCATTGAATCTATACTATGCATTGAAATGTATTTATTTCAATAAATTGATTTATCTTTTGTGTCACGCTATTCAAAATTATGAGTAAGATTTATGTAAATGGTTTCTTAGCATCATTGTGTCCAAACTACATGAAATGTATGAAAAAGGATAGTTTGACGCAAATAAACCATTTACATATGTGTACTGTAAACTGTATAGATACAGTTCCTGTAAAATTCTCTGAATTTTTTAAATGTTTTTAAAACTTATTAAACTCAAAAGTGGAAGTTCTCCTTTACAGTGAAGGTAGTTTCCAATGGTATTGATCAACAGCAAAAAAAAATCAAAATTTTTGAAAAAAAAATTTTTTTTGAGAAACAATTTTTTTTTTCAAAACGTTGCCACAAGAAAAGTTTTCATATTTCAAAATTGGGTATATCATTTTAAACAGAAGATTATTTAAAAAAAAAAAAAAAAAAAACGCAACAAAAAATCTTGCACCGTTCAAGAGATAGAGCACTTTAAAATTTTTATCGAAAATTGCGAATGGGAAATGGTGCCCAGGATGCCATCTTTGGCAGCCTGTATCTTGGGCCAGAAAATTTTTTGGACAAAACAAAAATATACAGGTATCTTACTTTTTCTTAAATTTTAACATATGTTCAATTCAAAAACTTCTGAGACTATGAAGGTACCCCCCCCCCCCTGCCTGAGTTGATATGATTCAACCTTGTACACTAAAATATAGCTTTTAAGTTGAATTTTCTTTTTTTCGTGCTTGCACCCCATTTTCAGTCTTTTTCGGGTTATCCACGGTGCCCTTGCCACCCCATTCCGCGGATAATCGGGGCTGTAGTGTATGCGCGAACCGCCAGTCATAGACTGGAACAGTTGAATGTGCAAAGTCTATTCTGAATTTATAACAAATTTATTTCTAATAAAGCATTCAGATGAAGTGCTTTTGTAAAAATTTTGCTTTTCTTGCCAAATTCAACCTCGCCTTTTTTTCTATCAGGCTACTGTCCCTATAACAAAGAAGCAATGTGTTTTTATCTTTTAAATATCTGGTTATAACACCCCCAATACTTTGGAGTTAGTCCATAACCTTTTTAGAAGTCATATTACTGTGTGACACGAAACAACTTAAAGGAAAAAAAACTAGATGAATGAGTCTAAAAAAAAGGATATATAAACATACTCATGATTTTTCATTTCAATATAGTTACTTGGTATAAAGCCTTCTTTCGTTTCAAGTTCTGCTCTGTACCAATCGGAATCTTCCATATTTAATATCTGCAAGAAATAAACTACTTAAGTTATAATAATAACATAAGAAACAATACTGTCGAAAATACATAATACAAAAGAAAGAGGGAAAACATGTAACCTTTAAAATCTGACCCTTTCTAAAACTTAATTCATCCTCAGCTGTGGCATTAAAATCATGCTTTGCTATCGCTTCCATTAGTGCAATCTAAAATTAATAAAATTGTTTTCAAAACAATGTAATTTAATTCATAAGTGTCTTACTCTTTTAAAGATTTAGTTAAGAATACTTACTACTATATTGCGTTGATTTTTAAAGAAAACTCCTAAAAATGTTCAAAATCTAACCAGGAAATTTAAAAGATGAAAAGATGAAGGCTTGCGTAAAATCTTTAAATGCATAAGCAACCAAGGGACAACGGTGAGTCATTTAATTTACAGCTGGTTTCACTTAGAACCAGCAGATCTTCTTAGATGTATCTGCAGCAAAATGTAAATAACGAATTAAATGATCTAAACACGAAGCACAAAATTTAACTCAAGGAAAGGTTTAGCAATATAAATCAGACAATGCCCTTTAAATATAAACGCAATGTGATTTACAGTGTTTATGATACTACCAGTACAAGTTGAAGTTGTTTTTGTTTTGCTATGATTCATATTTGTTGCCCATCACTTTGCAACTAAGGTTTGCGATCGCTTGTTGTAGAAAAGTTTACAGAAGTTTCATTTTTCTCTACAAACAATCAATCAACCAACCAAACAACTCATCTTACATGTGTTTATTTTTGTTTCCGAACGGAACATACGAACAGAGGTGAATGCTAGGGGAGTGTCTATTGCGCCGTAAAGATACGGCTACATAAATGATGATTTTATTGAACCGTCATGGTAACCTCTGGCGGCTTGGCGGTATATCTTGGCTTGGCGATTTTTCATTTCTCCAGGTATGCCCATGGGTAGCATTGTTGTTGTTATTCGTAAGCGTCGCTAACGTTTTTCATCTGATCTCATTTTTCTGTTTCTACTTAGCTTAGATATTGTAGCAACTTCTATAAAGTAAGTTTTAAAATATTTATTGTTTATAATAGTAGTATATGAAATACTGTTGAAAAAATGCCTTTTCCAAACTTGTACATCGATCGAAGTGATCTTCGTATAACAAGAAAATGGCAAACATTACAGAATATGCGACATTTATAAATGCTGCTTTTTCTTTTAAACAAAATTAATTATACTACCTTGATTATTTAGTAATGTGCAAAGTTTGTACAACTTTTAAAGCAGTTTTTTACATATAAGAAAATAGTTTGCATGATTAAATATAATTGTATCGCAACATCACTTTTAAAATAACATGAACTATATTTTTAGACTGTATTTTATTAAATCTGTGTTCTTTCAAACTTTATTTTTTTTTCTTTTCAGTGACAGTTCCTGCTTTCCTCTTCCCCCATCATCAGTATTATAGCAACTGCCAGGATATTAATTGAATGAATATTGTCTTTGCTGTATGGTTTGATGCTTCACATCATATCATTGACAATACTTTCTCAATTAGTACACCTAATTTTATAGATGTTGGCTGTGGAAATGAAAGAGATATAATTTTCTACAGAGTTTGGAATGGCGACTTTATTCTAATTCAACATTCTACTTCAGCATTACCTAAAGGTATAATTTTATTTTATGATACCGTTTATTAAGTAATATCGGTTATTGTCACTTTTTATATTGCTTTTCTCTATTAAAAAGTCCAAAGTGAAATGTTTCCTGCAAAACCCCCACCCTAGCATTTCATTGAATACTTCATTAAGTCAATTTTTTGTTTTGTCCTGTTATAAATATTTACAATAATTAAAATATTTATGCCTAAAGGGTGTATAGAATTCTGGTAAAACAAGCTTTATTTTCAGATTCCCTTGTTATAATAGGGTAGATGTGATGGACACCCTTAAGGAATTTCTTTAAAAACTATTTTTTAATTAATAGTTATAATTATATTCCAGTTTTTTCAATATCATAATCTATCAACAATACTTAACCGTTCTCATAGTCTCATTTCTCAATATTAATCAAACTTTTATCGTAAATAACAGAAATATATCAAAATTCCAGTAATGGACCCCTCCCCCCCCCCCCCCAAATAAAAATATAGTTGTTTTTATGGCTATTTAGAACCAAAATTTCATGATAGAATACCAATGAAACAGAAATATTTATTTTTAAATAAATTTAACAATTAGAATATCAATAATTAATAAAATATTTGTGAAAATTATTCACTGTTTAAATTAATTATTGTGATCAATTATCACAACAATATTTTAATTACTTTATGTGGTTTAATTTACTAAATGTCAGCGAATTACAGTTATTAAATTATTGAAACAGTCAGGGATTTAGAGGAGTAATAAAAAAATCAGAAATAAAGTTTTAGAATATTAATGCATAGATTCGTATATTTCTCACTATTTATAACAGAACTCCCAGAAACTATACAAATATGAAATGAATAATACTGCGGGTTGAATGCTGTATGTACTAAATAAAATAATTTCAAAATAAAACCGCTAGACTGATGTTTGAGGCCACTGATCTACATGTTTACCAGTTTCATTACTACTATAAATTTAATTAATATTTTAATATTACAATTTTTTTTTCTTTTGTCAGAGATGAATAAGCAAGCATTTAAGACAGAAAATAATAATAATAGATTTATTTTTAACAACTTCTGTAACTTTATTATTTTTATTTAAATGCGGAGGGATTGAGCCGTATGAGCCCCTCTTTTTCCTTTGCCCTTAAGCAACATTCTGTTTCCTGATTCGTTTTACTAATTGCCAGATTATAAAATATGCAAGGCAGAGTTATAACAGGGTTCATACGGTGCTTAAAAGTGCTTGAAAGTCCTTGAATTTTTAAGAGAGAAAAAAGGTCCTTGAAAGTGCTTCAATTTGTTTAAATTTTAATGAAGGTGCTTAATTTTCATTACTTTTTGCTTTCTGACTTTGCCAATAATGAAAACTGACATTTTCGATGATGATACCAAACCCATAGACTTGAAATAATTTCACCTCGATGACCAAACCATACAGGTAGACAAAGAAAATTTACAACTCTTCCACTCAGATTTTGAAGGCTTCAAATAGAAACTAAAAAAGGACTAAAGGGGATGCGACTTAAAAAACGTGTTAAGTTGCGCCAACAACTTAACAAAAATATGGAGCGTCTAAGGAGAGGGGTCTGCGTCCCGTGCTCTGGATGGTTTTAATACCAATTGACATCACCTTAATTTTTTAAAAAAATTACGTAAAACCATTTAAAACCCAATTTAAATATTTAATAAAATTTTAGTATCTTAAGTTATTAAAAATGAGGCACCCTACACATTTCAGAAAACTTTGATTAAAGTTAGTTCAATGAGACACTGTTGACAAAAGCAGCATTCTTTCAGGTGTGGCGATTACGATATTTTTAAGCTTATTCAGACGAATTTTGAGGAGTGCAGCACTTCTTCCATAAAATACGGTAATTAGTTGAGATTCTGTTCCAAAAATTGAAGGCATTCATTTCTAAAACATTAAAAATTGGTCATTTATCCGAAAATTCAGGCATAAAAAATATCGTGAATTTCGACAAATGGTCGCCAAAAAAATTTAATTTTGTCAATTGTTTGCAGAAAAATCACAAAATTTGTCAAAGAATTGTGGGAAAAACTCAAATTTTGTCAATGAATTGTGGAAAAACACAAAATTCATCAAAGAATTGCAGAAAAAAAATATAAATTTCGTCAAGGTATTGCGGAAAAAATGCAAATTTCGTTCAAGAATCATGGGGGGGGGGGGGGAATTCGTCCAAGAATCGCGAAAAACCCCCACAAATTTCATCGAAAGATTGCAAAAACACCTTAAATTTTCTCAAAAGACCACGAAAACCCCCATAAATTTTCTCAAAAGATTGTGATAAACCTCGTAATTTTTCTCAAAAGATCGCGAAAAAACGTAAATTCCGTCAAAAGGGCTGCAAAAAACTGCATATTTCGTCAAAAGATCGCAAAAAAAAAAAACTGCATGTTCCGTCAAAAGATCGCAAAAAAAAACTGCATGTTCCGTCAAAAGATCACAAAAAAAAATGCATTTTCCATCAAAAGATCAAGAAAAAACCGTATACTACATCAAAAGATCCAGAAAAAAACGTATATTCCATCAAAAAATCACTAAAAACCACGAAAAAACCACAAATTTCGTCAAAAGATTAAGAAAAAAACCCTGAAATTTCGTCAAAAGATCACGAAAAAACCCTCAAATTTCATCAAAAGATTATGAAAAAAAAACCCGCAAATTTTGTCAAAAAAAAAAAACACAAATTTTGTTATTTCGTTAAAGGGCTGCGGAAAATACGCATAGTTAGTACCGGGAGTGGTACCCCCTCCCCCGATAACTTTTCAGAAAATTACTGTGAATTTCAGAATTTTTTTTTTTACTCAGAATCACCCTTGATTAATATCATAACAATGCAAAATTATCAAGTGTCTACTTTGTCTAATGTGTTTAGCACAAATGACTTTCAAAGTAGAATGCAAAAAGATTTTCTTTATTTTTTGAAGACTTTCTCATAACATCTCACATTTAAGCCTTAGCTACTGTATGTTATGTATCTCATTCGCCTAAAAACAAATGTGAAAATGAAAAATAATTTTTTTTTTCTCTGGACACTTTTGTAGTATGGTATATTACCATACTACAAAATTACATTTACATGAATTTTGTAACAAATTTTCATTTCTGGAAAGGTGCTTGAAATTTGGGTAAGGTGCTTGAATTTTATCATGGAAAGAGAGTATGAACCCTGTTATAAGAAAAATTAACTTCATTAAAATATTGAAAATTTTATTAACCACACAAAATTAATTAAAGCAGCTAATTATAAAAAAAATTTCGTATTACATACTGGTAAGAGCAATTTAAAAATTAAATTTGATTACTTAGGTTTTCAGATAAATCAAAAGATTTTATGCACTATAAACATTACTGGAATTGCATTTTTAGCAATGTATACATAGGGTGTCCATTACTGGAAATTGACTAATTAAGCATTCCATAAGAGATATATAAATTTATTAATTGAAGCTGTTAGCATGTTCATTAAGATTTTCACTGAAAAGCAGCGGAACTTCAAAACATTTTCTGCTTCCTAATTGGTTTGATGCAGAGTGTCAACAATAACCCAAATTATAAAACATGCAATGAGGAATTATGAAAAAAATAACAAAAGCTAAATTTTTATTGGTTATTTTTTGTTATAAAGCAAAAACTTTGAGATGTGTCCATTACTTGCACATCTACCCTACATGTTACGATAACTTTTTAAATTTTTTTTTTACCACTAATATATCATCAATATAATGCCTTGTCTTTAGCTGATTATGTCATGAATTTCTCTTAGGTCCTAAACTAAGGGGATCATGTGCCCAGGCATGAAAGAGTTCCTCCTGAAGGAGGAATTCCATCTTTTTAAAAACAAATTTGGAAAGTCTCTGGATTGATGCAAAAATGCTAAGAAAATATTAGAAGCATATGGGGGGGGGGGGGGGGGTGATCTGTAAAGCTTAATCATTAGACATTTTGTCTGCTCAAATCCTTGGAGTTTGTTTCTGAATTCCTGTACTATCAAATCAAAGACGAGCTTTTATTATAAGCATCTGAAAGTCGTGTAAATTAAGTTCTTAAACTAGGGAAATTAAATAACACTTCTGGGTAATTTCAGTGATGCATTTTTACAAATGTATTTCTGGAGTAAAGGGGCGATTCTATGGAGAGTGTCACACACGTAACGCAGGCTTTAATTTGCATTTATTCAATTATTTATTAAATTTTAATGTTAATTCTGATTTTAAGTGGTATGGTAAATAAGTTATTAGCATATTTTTAAATTTAAATGTGTGGCAATAAAACTCACAGAAGTATATCATTTAATTTCATTACTCAAAATGTGCTTTTTTTCTACTTCAGAAAAAAAGCACATTTTGAGTATGAAATTAAATGATATATTTCTGTGAGTTTTACTTACACACATTTAAACTAAAAAATATTTTAATAACTTATTTACCATAACACCTAAAATCAGAATTAACATTAAAATATAATAAATAATTGAATAAATGCAAATTAAAGCCTGCGTTACGTGTGTGACTCTCCGCATGGAATCGCCCAAAGATCAATTTGGTGTGCATAGGAGTATATTTAGCATAGAGATTTTTTTTTAAGTTTTTAAACAGTCAAATCATTCAAAATAATGCTTTTATTTTGAAAAATTAATCTCAATCTCTGTACTACACATAAGTTCATCAGATACATTTGAAAGAATTTATACTTGACAGCAAACTGTTTCCCATTTTCTGTTTTGATTTAATGAATTTATACATTTATTGTTATTTTTTTTTAATACTTTGTAAGTTACAAAAAGGAAATAACAATCATATGTACAGCTATAATTCATTTTATTGTATGAATAACTGTTAAAATGTGTCTAAATTATATGAGTTTGGCCTTATTGTATAGATGGAAAAAAAATTCCATCTTTTTTCCCATTTCCCACTTTCATATGCCTGTGTGTGTGCCCCAGGTGCCAAATCAAAAGGCAAAAAGGGTGCCAAATGAAGATTTTGTCTGTCGTTTTTTGCATGTCTATATTCAGCACTGTATTGTTAAAATCATTCTTTATGGGGTATGTCAAAGCATAGAAGGATCTAAGTATGATACAGGATAAAGATCCTGTATAAAGCAGAATTTTTTTTCGGTTCAATTCCATTTTTAAAGTTTTAATGAATTAATATTTGACAACGGCTATTGCACCGTAAGATATGGTTACTAAATGATAGTAATATTGTCATACCTGTTCTTATCACTTTCTGGCAGTATCTCCATTTTTTATATCTTTTATTTACTTTTATTAATCATATGTATTTTAATTAAATAATTTCATTCAAGTTATAACTCTTACTATCTTTATTAAATATACTTACTTTCTGTTCAACAGGTTTGTTTACTTGTTATTAAATTCCTCTATTTATTTCCTCCTTTATTAAATATATACTTTATTAAGTTCATAACAGTTATATATGGTTCACTTATCTTATTTCTATTACTCTTTTTTTTAAAAACCTTCGTTTTTGTGTACTCATCCTTACTTTCACGTGTTTATTTCCGATAGATGCAGGGTTGTCCCGGACAAAATATCATTTTGTCCACTTTTAATAAATTGAAAATTAAAAATACAGAACTTAACAATAATAAATAAATATATTGATTCTTCCCATTCAAGAAACAACTTTTATGGGTTGTTCTCTACAATACTTGCAAATTTGGCCAGCAGTCTGACTTGAATGATGCATATGTAAATTTTCATAAAAATTAGATAAATGGTAAGAAATCAGTCAATTATTGAAAATTTTAATAGCAACAGAAATTGTTTTAAAAATTTGACTTAACAAAAAAAATAAAATAAAAATTTGTGGAAAAAATAAAATAAAAAATGTGAGGGAATGACAAGTGAGGGAATGATGAAATAAGACATTTTTACTAGTTGTAGGGGAAAAATGCAAAATTATGAAGAAATCCAAACTGTTTCCTTTAAGAGAAACACTTAATATATAATGTATGATAAAATTAAAATTTTTGATATTTACAAAAAAATTAATATTCTGTGTGAGGGAATGACTGCTAATAAAAACGCTTCCGGATATACTGACTAAAAAAAAATTCTGTAAAATTAACAAAATCTTACACCACCAATTTATGTTGCTGGACTGACAAGTGCTCAAAATAGCTTCTGCTCTGTGAAGGATGCTAGACTGCTACTGCTCATTAGTGGTAGATATTTGAGATAATAGCAATGTGTGAGGGAATGATGGTCTAACATGGGGAAACATATAATTGATTGAGTAGACTATATAATAATAGTAAAAATTAATATTTTTATTATTTTTTGTAATGTATCAAATAAGAACTTTATTTTGCTTAGGGTATTTTTAATTATTTTTATTTCTGGATGGAAAGAAATAGGCAATAAAATATGGTAGTACAGGTGGGGGAGAGGTGAGGGAATGATGTTTGCATGATATATATTATATTTTTAAATACTAAATTTATTTATTTTTAAATTTTACTTTCTGCCCCTAATAAACTATGTTTAGATCTTCTAATAAAAATAAAAATAAATAAAAATGTAATAAAATTAAGAGCATTTATATGGCTGGGAAGCACTTTTTGCACTATTGCAGAGAATAACCCTTATACCAAAATATCACACATACACAGCAGTATATGTGAAATATTTTGTGTGGACATGAAAAACTGTTCATTTGGAAGTTTTTTTATGCAAACATGTTTATAAATAAAATGTATATCAATATTTAGTTATAATGTAATAAATAGCAATTGTAAAGCATATGCATTTGCAGTAAATTTTAATTTGTTTATATGGCAGTTCCATTGTAATTAATAATCAGTTTACAAAATTAAAAATAGAAATAAAACATTTTTTAATCTTTGACAGCCTCAAATCTTATTTATTTATTTTTAAGTGATGATGAAATAAGAAGTTGATTTTAATGAAGAAAATGCCACATTGAAATGAAACCTGTGCTTGTAATGACTTTAATAATTTAATATATGCATAAAAACATTCAGTATAGTATACACATTTTACGATGGGCAAAACATCAGTAAGAAGTTGTAAAATATAATGATAAAAATTTTCTTTTAATTAAAATATTAAAAGTAAAATAACCACGAAATAATAAAGAAATTAACAGAAAGGCATAAAATGAAATTTTGTTATTCAAGATACATAAAGGTTGTAAAATATTTAATAGTCGTCAAATGCAAAAATGTCAAATCATATCATTGACAATACTTTCTCAATTACACCTAATTTTATAGATGTTGGCTATGGAAATGAAAAAGGTATAATTTACTACAGAGTTTGGAATGCCTGCTTTATTCTAATTCAACATTCTACTTCAGCATTACCTAAAGGTATAATTTTATTTAATGATATTGTTTATTAAGTAATATTGGCTATTGCTGGTTTTTATATTGCTTTTCTCTATTAAAAAAGTCCAATGTTTCCTGCAAAAGCCCCCACCCTAGCATTTCATTCAATACTTCAATAAGTTAATTTTTTATTGTCCTGTTTATAAATAATGTTTACAATAATTAAAATATTTATTCTTAAAGGGTATATAAAATACAGAATTCTGGTGACACAAGCTTTATTTTCAGAGATTTCCTTGTTATAATACATGTTTCTTCTTACCTAATGTATCAATATAATACCTCGTCTTGTTAGCTGATTATGTCATGAATTTCTCTGTTAATAACCTTTGAAAACAAAGATAAAAACAATACCCAAAATGTTTCAACAAAGTAGAATGTTTCAAATCTTTCTTTATTTTATTAAATCTTTCGAACTTTTTATGAAAATTTTATAACTTAAGGCAGGAATAACTATTATAGATGTAAAAGCAATCACTAATAGGATTAGAGCCAGTAGCAGTACAGTGCAGCATGGCAGTAGGCGCTGCAGATTATTTTAGACCTTTCTGAATAATCTTATCTAACAGCTTAAAAATACATAAAATTTTGTCTCTAGATTTTTTTTGAGAATGTAATTTTTTCGAATTTTATATATTTTGATTTTTTATAATAGTAAGCATGGTTCACCACTGTTGACTGGCAAATTGGCACAGATATTTTGCTACTGGGAGATCAAATTGAAAAATTGTATTGTGATATAACATGGTTTGGTAAGTCTTGTATTTCATATGTACCTATAGTTAAGTAGATTCATGTATTGTTGGATAGAAGAGCTAATTTCGATTCAATCTCAATTCTAAAAAAGTAACTGCTGTCGCAATTTGTTCTACTGTGACCTTTTGACTTTTCAAAATATGAAAACTGGTACTTTTATAGAGAAATGTTGATAAACATGCTTCAGTAGTAGACAGTTTTCAAATCAAAGAATTATTTTAAGCGCTATTTAAAATTAAAGTTGCACAAAATTGTACGGTTAAAGTTTTATAGGATCAAAAACTATGCATAACAATTTAACAATCTCTTGCAGGCACATGTTTGACTATTTTGTAGTGTGCAGTGCGCAATCTTCTTTTAGCCCCCGGTACAGTATGCTATTTCTTTCTCCCTGCTCATTTTGTGTATTCCAAAAAATAACGTTACCTTACAGAAGCCAGCCATAAAACAAAGCAGTATGATTAAATAATCTATAGAAATTTTTTTAACTTCTAAGCATTGCACATTTTCAATTTTTATACCGTCATATTGGAAAAAAAAATTTTTAAATGCATTTTCTCTATTTATTTTTGAAATATTATTTTTTTTTTGTAGTTTTTAGAGCCATTTGCTTAATATTAGCTATGGAAGTACTCCATTTCTGTAGAAAGTAAAGGAAAAATAGTTCTAAAATAGTAATTATATATTTTTGTTTCCATTTTCTCATAACAACCGAAAGAAAATGTAATTAAAATATGTGCTATTTTGAAAAAAATATAAACGAATGATTTCTGTTAAAACAATGGAGCTATTATAAACTATATTTAATTTTAAGTATCTATGAATCATTAGATAGACTTTTTTTTTTTTTTTTTCGGTTTTCTTGAATGACGGAATCTTTTTGCTGTATTTGTGCATTATTTCGTGATAGTAATGTGCCATGCGTGCTTTACTGTACATGTTTAAGAGTAGATCGTAAATGTGGAATTCTTAAGCGGATGCAAATGACGTCATTTTACATAAAATAAAACGTGTGCTTTTTAAGCCTTAAAATTGAAATATGTTTTGTACTGCAGTAGAATCCCGCTTAACCGAGTTATTTTCTTTTGATGGACTGGTGGCTTCTATTATGAAACATTTATTATAAATGCAGTGTTAGATGAAGGTGAAAGAGCAGCCTTAAAAAGTTAGAACTCTGATTTTCTGGTCAGAATGGTGTGGGGGGGGAGGGGGGGGGGGAAATGGCCAAAAAAATTATGGCCATTTTTTTCCCCATTCTGACCAGAAAATCAGAGTTCTATCTTCTTACGGCTGCTCTTTCATCTTCACCTAACGCTTCATTTATAATGGCTGTTTCATAATAATAGAAGCCATCAGTCCATCAGAAGAAAATGAAGTAATGGAAAAGCCGGGGGCGACACTAAATTCTGAAAAAGCAGAATTCCTGTTCTCTAGTTTATTATTATTTATCTGTTTTTATTATTATTATTAAAAATTTCACTATTGCCATGATTGCCAAGATTTATTTCATATTTTGAAAAAAACTTTTTTTCACTTATTGTTGCCAATTATTAAAAAAGCATAAATAATATTTCCAAATATCTCTCAGCTGAAAAATATGGTTACATGTGAATATTAAAACAGAAAGAAAACTTTAAAATAATTAAGCTTTTAGAGAGGATGTATTTTTTATTAAAAAAGAGTACATAATCAATACATAAAAATGTTTTTTCACTTTTTATATTTTCACATTATTTTTGTAATTACAATTCACCATACATAAATTTATTTATTATTTAAATATTATTGCATTAAACTTGTCTTTTGTTCTTTGCTGCTACCTCAGGCCAATGACTCATTATATTTTTGTAAGAAGGTGTGAATTTTCTGTTCTGTTTTCATTTAATCGCAAGGCAACATTTATAAATAGGATTTAAAGATATACATAGAAATTCTGTGTCAACTTAAAAAAGTTGATAAAAATTAGAAAAAAGCATAGCCCTAATGCTTGATAATATGAATCTCTCCATACAACTTACTAGAAATTGAATTAGGACTGAATAAATGTGTGCTAGTGAAGCAGAGCTTTTAAAAATTTGTTTAGACATCTTTCATGAACATGTCGAAAGAGTAGGCTAAATTATAAGAACATTATTATTTTTATTTTACAAGCATGCAGAGAGCTGGAGCCGGAGATCTCCGGAGCTGTGTTTTCCCTGGAGCTGGAGCTCTTAATTTTCCCCTGCTCCAGGGCTCCTTTAGTTTTTAATATTCTTTTAAATCTTTTTTTTTTTTTCAGTCTTTTAAATTTCCAGGCTTAAAATATTTTACTTACATCATTATTCGGTATTTTAATTATATCCTTTTGAGGGTTTTTTTTTTTTTAATTAGAAATTGAAAACTTCTCAAAACATGGTAACACTACTTTACTTCTACTTTCTACTTGAGCTAGGTGACAACACTATTTGAAAAATATGGCCATTTGTTGTCTACATGTGTAGTTGTACAATTTTGGTTGTTTGAAAAGTGTAGAAGAAATTTAAGATTTTTGTGCTTAAAATTCCACCAAACTTTCTATTTTAAAAGCAAAAGCTAAAAGATGTCATATTTTCTGAACAAACGTTTCAAGTTTGATGAGAAGAAAAATGCATTTTGTCGGATCTTTAATGAAGGTAAAGGAAGAAAGAATTTGTGAGCAAAAAATTAAATGTGTAAATTAAAATCTGCAACTCAAAAGCGCAAAGTCGGAGCCGAGCTGGAGCCGGAGCCACAGTGTTTTATCTAGGAGCGGAGTTGGAGCATCAAAAATTGTTCAGCTCCTGGTCACTGCAAGCGTGCAATAAATGTTGAGCTTTTATCAGTCCGGAACTCGCTAAGTATGAAGATCTTGCCAAGGAGTTGAGTGTGAACAATTGCACTGTAAGGTCAAATCGATTGTTGTCGGCTCTCTTGGATCCTGGAACCCTTCAAATGATAGTGATATGTTGAATATGTGCTTACAAATATGCTAAAGTGATCTGACGAATAATAGTCAGCTAAACTATCTTGTTTTCACTGGACATCTATTTTGAATGCATGAAACAAATTCTCCAGGGTTCAGGGAGTCGTCAAAGATAGTCATACCCACTGTTTAGCCAGATAAATTGCATTTTTTAATGTTATTGTGTTTTAATCCCCATCACTTTTTATGTGATGTAGTTTGTATTTGTATTTTTATGCTTTTTATTGTTCTTTAAATAAAGTTTGTTGAATTCACAAGGTTCTGAGATAAAGAACCACAGACTGACTTAGGCCACATGGACACACACTTTTTATAAGCACGTTTAATGTAAATATCCAGACTCACATTGTTTAACATTTTCCATAGTTTCCCATGACAATGAAAGGATGAAGTAGGGAGAATAGAGATTTCCTTGAGAAGCCTATTGAAATTATATGGGTCATGGGTACCTGCAAGGCAGGCCAATTGTTCCTCCCTGAATTATCAAATTTAACTAAACAGGTTTTCTTTTTCTCTCATGATTTTGAAAAAAAGGAGAAACATTTATTCTTGAGTGATTTAAAATTATTAACAATAGGGAACTAAGATTTTCCTTGCATCCCGTGTGAAAGACAATTTTAAGTTTTGATTTCCTTTATATGTTTTTGTGTTTGTAAATTATCTTAAACAGGAGTTCAAAGTCTTCTTAATCTAATAAAAAAAATAATAACACTCTTTCAGTTCTTTATTTTAAATAAAGATGGTACAAGTTTATAAGTAAACACCCATCTGATAATTCTGCAACAAATTATCGTAGAAGAAAGTTACAGGTATCAAGCATAAAGTCTATTTTTAAATTATGTATATAAAATTTGCTTAGAGGTCATCTGCATATTTCAATAGCAATGTCCAAATCCAAATTTTCATGAAATCCATATGATTAGTTTCCGAGAAATTAATGCTTTTAAAATTAGCCTATTTTAGGGGCTATATCAGTATACTTGATTATTGAAATGCTACAGAATGGCTATGTCACTTCTGTTGTGTTATTTCTTGCCAATATGACCATTTCACTCGCTTAATACGTTTCGACTATTGCCAGCACAAATATTTCAATAAAATGAGTAAAATATATTTTTTCAAATTATGCTTCTCTGCACATCATAGATGGCCCTTAAACTATACTTTTGACGTTTTTTAATAATAATTCGAAAACTACTTGAAAGAAAAATTTGAAATTGAGAATTCGCATGCAGGACATAATAAATATAAATCTATAAAAAAAAATGCAGGTTGTAATTCATATTTTTTTCGAATATTAATTTCATAATTCATATTTTTAAATTACAAATTCAATGTATTAATGTTTGGATTTTTTAGTATTATATCCACGCTCAAAATTATCACACTAGGATTATAATTTCAGGAGATATTAATAAAAATATGAAAATGTAATTTAACATTACAAGCTGTAAATTTTCAATATTTATAATTCTAAAACTTACCATCCAAGTGACTTGAAATTTTGTTTCTAGGCATAGTTTGATCCAAAGATTTAAAATATATTGTCAAACTTGGATGTTGCCATTGAAAAAAACTAAGTTTGGTCTGGTTTTGATTTGTAGATGGCCCCTAAGCAAATGTTATATACATCATTTAAAAGTAGACTTCATTTCCAATCCATTGGTACCAGTAACTTTTTTCTATTATAATTGGTTGCAGAGTTAGTAGTGGGTGTTTACTTTTTTTCCACGACTGTACATAAATGTTCCAAAATCTTGCCAATCTTGGGCCTCCCTGGGTTTTGTTTTAGAGTTGTTTATGTGCTGGGTTGTTCCAAATGCACCTAGTGTTGGGTATCCTGCTGCTATAAGGGTCCACAACATAGACACAAGCTTTGCTCATCTAGACAATAGGCTTCTAAAAGACCCTTATGGGTCATTCCATGTCAGTTCAGGCAGGCATGTAACCCACCATCACAGATTTTGATGAAACTGCGTGTGTTTGTTCCTTTTATTAAGATATGATTCCCAGTATTTTTTTTTTTACTTCTTGGTCAAATAGTTTCTGAGAAAAAAATTGTCAAAATTTTGAAAAACTGCCATCAGTTGGCATTCTTGACTGCTCGATTTTCAAATGTAGCATGACATAAATATGATCATATTTCAATATCTATTCCACAAATCATCTTCAA
Organism: Maratus speciosus; assembly: GCA_963932465.1. NCBI lineage: Eukaryota > Metazoa > Arthropoda > Arachnida > Araneae > Salticidae > Maratus > Maratus speciosus. The sequence goes on along the minus strand of OZ010786.1, from coordinate 85,826,500 downwards.
ATAATTTATGCATAATATATAGGGTACGTATTTTATGAAAAAAAATACTGTTACGCTTATATAACATTTTAAGTGTGTCTAAAAAAAATGTTTAATCTTTGAAGTCGTGATTTTTTTATGAAAAATAATGCATTAACTAAAATAGCATTACTAACAAAAGGCGGTATTTTTATTAAATTTATTTTTTGTGGGGGATATACTTAAAGGTGTCCTTTACCTGATTCTGAAATAAAAGTAGTGGGATTTTGGGTGTTTTTAGTAGTATTTCATATTTAAAAATATTTTGAGGCGTATTTCAAATCAAATCAAGCAGAGTCATTCCATGTCAGTTCGCCTAAGACATTTAATTCACTGTCACAAATTTCAATGAAACTGAGTATGTTTATAGCTCATTTTAAGACAGGATCAAGGAAATTAAAGGTGATTACAAGTAAAATATTTTTTAAGATAAAAAAAATAATCTAAATTTTGAAATTTTTTAAAAATGTTTTTAATGACAGATCTATATTCAAAGACTGCATAAAAAAAAGTCATTTCAATATAAAATCACTAAATAAGTTTCAAATAATGTATATGTGACAAATAATGTAGGCAGATTATTATTTATTGTTGTTTGTCATGTTTAAATGCTAAGAGTGTGTTTAATCTTGTGAATTCTTAAAATCAAGAATTTTGTGAAAAATAATGTGTTAATCAAAAATTTATTATTAACCGAAGGCAGGCTGTTATTACTTTTTTTAATTGTACGTAAATATATCTTTTCAATAGTTATAAAATGAAAATATGAGCAATTTTAACAAAATTTTCATAAAATGTGAATGTTTAATGATAAATATTGAAGCTTTTCATGCTAAGATGTACTAAAATGACTTCGATATCGTGTATTTCTACTCTTGCTTAAATATAATACATACAATAATAAAATAACAAATATTATTTACAGCAATAAAAATTAAATTAAATAGTACCAGTTCCTTTACCAACACTACATTGCTCAACAGCCGACTTAAAATCAACAGCCCACTCTTATTGAAAAATACTTTCAACTGTTCAAATAATAAATAAACTGCATTTAAAAATTTTAATATCAACTTATTATCTTAAGACGATAATAATAACTAAACAACATGATGAATTTATAAATCAGCTTTTAATTGAAAAGTCATGAAATATTCCCTTTAAATATTGTTGTTCATCGAGTCAATCAAAACAAATTATATAAAAAAAAATAGTGAGCCTAATATGCTGACTGCAATGACACTTCTAACAAAACTAATTAATTCATTACCATCTGAAATCAAACCCGAAAGATCAAAAAGAAAAAAAAAATCATCTGTAGTGTGAATGTGACATACTCAGTGGTTGTTGAGGTAGGAATGTCTTTGTGACATTTTCACCTGTACTTCAATAAAATATAAACATGTAAGCTTTTTTCATTCATCCAAATTAAGTAAAACAATTATAAAATTTTATTGTCATTACACCAGATGTTAAATTTTTCGTTACATACTATTAGATAAGTTCTTTACTTTTAGACATTATTGACATAATATCATAAAATTTACTATATGTATTTTCTATAAGTGTATAAACAATATATATATGCTTTATTAAACATAAATGAATAATTTTTAAATAATTTCTTTGAGAACAGGGATATATATACACACATATATATGTTGAAAATCCATCTTTCAGCAATACTGTGATGAAATAAATCAAATTACCGTAATTTCCGGTGTATAGCCCGCGGATCAAACAATCGTGTTTCGACCCAGAAATTTTTAAAAATAAAATGTAACTTTTTAGATCACAGTAAATATTGGTCTTCAAATACTGAATAAAATTTCTGGGTCCAAACTGAATTGTTTGATCTGCGGGCTATACACCCGAAATTACGGTACATATCATTAGAAACTGAATAAAGTTACAAAAGTGCAACTCATTAAGTTTTAAATATTTTTTTAGATATAGTTATTTGAAAGATATAAATATAATGGACTATGCATTTTTTGCATATATTTAAAGCACAATACGTCAAAATTTTCTTCAAAAAAGTGAAATTTGGTATTTTTTTTTTTCAATATTAGCAGCTCAATGCTAAATTTTCAATATTAACAGCCAAATATGAGTTTAAAGATTAGGACTGTCATTTTGAAAATTTCTATTGGGCGGTGAGGAGCTAGTGATTTTTCTCTTTTTAGGTGCTTTCGTAATTATATAAATACGTAGCACCTATAGTCGTCGTTCAGTCCGTCCGTCTGTCCGCATGTAACAGAGTAAAAACTACCCAACCGAATGGTCTGAAATTTCAAATATATGATTGTTGCAAAATTTTGTCGAGCCATTTCAAATTTTATGAAAATCGGATGTATAGTTTAATTACAGGGACAGTCAAAAGTTTTTCTTTACATTACGGCCAATGGGAAAAATTATTGCAAGTGCATTTTAATGATATTACAGCCTTCCGAATGATCTGAAATTTTAAAGATATAACTGTTGCAAAATTTTGTCGAGCCCTTTCAAATTTTAGGAAAATCGGATGTATAGTTTAATTACAGGGACAGTCAAAAGTTTTTCCTTACATTACGGCCAATGGGAAAAATTATTGCAAGTGCATTTTAATGATATTAGAGCCTTCCGAATGATCTGAAATTTTAAAGATATAACTGTTGCAAAATTTTGTCGAGCCCTTTCAAATTTTAGGAAAATCGGATGCATAGTTTAATTACAGGGACAGTCAAAAACTTTTCCTTTACATTACGGCCAATGGGAAAAATTATTGCAAGTGCATTTTAATGATATTACAGCCTTCCGAATGGTCTGAAATTTTAAAGATATAATTGTTGCAAAATTTTGTTGAGCTATTTCAAATTTTAGGAAAATCGGATGTATAGTTTAATTACAGGGACAGTCAAAAGTGTTCCGTTACATTACGGGAAATGGGAAAAAATATTGGAAGTGCATTTTAATGATGTAACAGACTATGCGCTTTATGAAGTGCAAAAAATTATACATTCAGTACAATATGGGGTGCAAAAAATAATTATAAAACTAGTTATAGTACGAACGCACCTCATTTGCCACGTTTGACGAGCAATTTCCAACTTGTTTGGAAAGGGATAATTGCTCTTCGCTGTAGAAGTTTTACTAAAAAACAATATTGTTTATTTTTTTCCTTAAGAAACGAACATAAAAGATAATTTGAAAAATAAAATAAATGTATAAATAAAAATATTTCCAGGGATGATACATTGGATAGGTTTTACATTTGAAAATATTGATAATTTTAAATGTGATTTAAATACTACTAAAACCAACCAAATTCCCACTATTTTTATTTCAGATCCAGTTATAATGTAGCATTATGTACAATTTAAAATTAAAAAATTAGTCATAGAAACTCCGCCTCTGATTGATAAAGATTTTTTAATAATTTCATTATTTTTTGTAAAATATTTTTGATTTCAAAGATTATACAATTTTTTAGACACATTTAAATATTTTTTTAACATTACAGCAATATTTTTTTCATAATCTACGTACTTTATTTACCTTGCTTAAATTATTCGAAGAAGATTTCTTTATTAGTTATTGAAATATGATTTTATATATAAAATGAGGCCTTTGAAAATTGAACAATCATTAATGGCAACTCGTGGCATTTTTCCAAAATTTTGATAATTTTTTCTCATATGTTCACTATTTTTATTTTATAACCATTTAAAAGATATTTTTACGTACAATTAAAAAAAAGCAATAACACCCTGCCTTCGGTTAATAATAAATTTTTGATTAACACATTATTTTTGACAAAATTCTTGATTTTAGAAATTCATAAGATAAAAGACACTCTTAGTGTTTAAACATGATAAAAAACAAGAAATAATAATCAGCCTACATTATTTGTCACATATACATTATTTGAAACCTATTTAGTGATTTTATATTGAAATGACTTTTTTTTTTTTTTTAATACAGTCTTTGAATATCGAACTGTCATTAAAAAAATTTAAAACAATTTTTCAAAATTTTGATATTTTTTATCTTAAAAAATATTTTACTTAGGATCAAGAAAATTAAAGGTGATTACGTCTTAAAATAAGCTATAAACAAACCCAATTTCATTGAAATTTGTGACAGTGATTAAATGGCTTAGGGGAACTGACATGGAATGACTCTGCTTGATTTGATATGAAATGCCCCTCAAAATATTTTTTAATAGGAAATACTACCAAAAACACCCAAAATCCCACTATTTTTATTTCAGAATCAGCTAAAGGACACCTTTAAGTATATCTCCCATAAAAAATAAATTTAATAAAAATACCGCCTTTTGTTGATAATGCTTTTTTTGTTAATGCATTATTTTTCATAAAAAATTCACGACTTCAAAGTTTAAATATTTTTTTAGACACACTTAAAATGTTATAAGCGTAACAATATATTTTTTTCATAAGCAGCGTACCCTAAATATTGTGCATAAATTATTTGAAGATGATTTGTAGAGTAGATATTGAAATATGATTATACATATGACATGCTACATTTGAAAACCGAGCTATCAAGAATGCCAACTGACGGCAGTTTTTCAAAATTTTGACAATTTTTTTCTCAGAAACTATTTCACCAAGGAGCAAAAAAAATTACTGGTGATCATATCTTAATAGTAAGAATAAACACACGCGGTTTCATTAAAATCTGTGATGGTGGGTTACATATTGATATTTTACTGCCTGATTTGACGTGGAATGCCCCTTATATTAAATCTCAATCACTCTGGTTAAAAGATCAACCTCTAAGGACCTGACAGATTCTGAGGCATTATACGGTTTTATTTCTCATCTCCTCGAAGTAATATTATGTAGTACTATGTACATGAGTTCAGTTTAGTATCAGTGTTGAATTTGGACACTTTTCTCCGGGATGGATTTCTGTGGCTGCGGGAGGGGGGGGGGCATTATAGACTTCCGGGGGAAATTGCACTTTTTGAACATTGAAAATACAAAATCTCAAATCTTCTAAGGGGACATCTAATTGCTCCGGGGGGGGGGGGGGGATGTCCCTCCGGGCCACCGCCTGAATTCAACACTGCATCCCTCCGGGGAGACATTGAAATTCAAACCTGTTTCTCATTTGATAGCCGGATGGAAATAAATAGGAAACAGGTCATGCTTTGTGCTGCATGTCTCCTTGTTGTGTGGCATGCCCAACAGTCTAACTCAAAAAATGTTCCCTATATGACAAATGATGTCACACTAAAGTAGGTTATAATAAATATTCTGTGGCATAACTCCATTCTCTTAAATTAGGGGTGAAATTGAAGCATGGACCTTTCCTGTTTCTCTGGAACCATCAGCATAGCGGTTGTCAGGTCTAATGTTAATGAGTAGTATGCTTAATGCAAGTTACTGCTTAATTAATTTTATTTCCTTTATGTATTGTGTTTATCTGAGTATCATTATCTACGTACTTGAGTTATGTACACATTCTCTTTTCTATGATATTAAGATGAGTGAAGTGTATAAAAGGATATTATTCCAAAAGAGGGGCTAATGTTTCCCAATAGAACAAAGATAGTACAATACCCAGGAATTTGACAATGAAAGGGAAAGTTGTGAACAAAAGATAATTTCTTATTATGACCTTCGGTAGGCAAGCAAGCCAGTAGATCACGTTGGGTGCTCTTGAAAATACAGGTGTAAACCTCAGAGTCTGGAAGGAAGAATAGTCCAGTCATTTGGTAGAAAATAGGGGAAAGTTTTGGTGTAGTTTTGATATTTGGTGCCTTTATGTTTTTTGGGTCGCTGAATATGAATCTGAAATTTGCCAACAAAATTTATCCCGGTAAACATGTTTTTTTGGCAAAAAACTGAAAAAAAAACGGGATTTTCTTTGTTTTTTCAAAATAACTTCAAAATTATGCATTTTACGGAAAAGTTTTCAATACATAAATTAAAGAGGATAAAATTTCCTATATTTTACGTGCTAAAAGTTTTTTTCTCTGATCAATAGTTTAGCTGTGACAACGCCGCAAAAATGGGTGTGAAAATAAAAAAAATATTTTTGGCGTCAATATAGTCGCACCGCCATGAAATTGAAAAATGTTATTGATATTCACTATTGAATGTTAGGTATTCTAAAATGTTGCATGTAGCAGACATAATTTCGTTACAGGGTTATTCAAAAGTATTTCATTATATTACGGCCTATGGGGGAAAATCGTTTGTGTTTTTTTTTTCAATAATGTTTCATAATTTCAAACACTTTGAAATTTATATACATATCTATGAGGTGCACTACAAGATGATTTCTTATAGAATATGGTATGGGTAGTATTTATCGATCATTTACAGGGACACTAAAAAGAATTATGTTACATTACGGCCTATGGAGAAAAATTGTTTGTGGTGTATTTTGTTCATGTTACACCTTTTCAAAAGTATTTAAATTGATATATATCTCCAAGGTGCTCTATAAGATGCTTACTATTGAATATGATGTGCCATTGATCTTTCATATACAGGGGCACACATAATAAATCAGTTATATTTTTCTCTGTATGAACAATAATTGATGGAAGTGCATTTTCAGTTGTGGAACACTTTTTAAATTTTAAAAATTGCATACTATTTAGCGTATATAAATTCCATAAATCATATATAGGGCTGCATAAGACATCTATATACCCGCTTATTGCCGGAAATTGCTAACGAGGAATTTTCAACTGTGCTATGCATTCACTAACAGTTCTAAATTTTAGCATTTTGTGAATTATATGATAAATCTATAGTTCATATACAGGGATCTACAAAATTTTCAGCTATTTTTTCGATTTTGGTTGAAATTTTGTTTTCAAACGTGTTATATGTTTCACAAATTATTACTTAGACACCGTTTTTCACGTTATTAAACTATGAAGTTTTATTATAGTAGCCCGAATGCTTTCAAAAATGTTCCACAATCTGATTGGCGCATGATTTTACGTTCTTCTTGATAATTTTAATGATACTTTCTTAACGGTATGGAAGCTAAAATGATAAAACTATTTTTGTATTATTATAACAGATTCTGAAATTTCTTTTTCTAAAATTTAAGGTACGAGACAAACATTCGACAGCATTAATGAAAATTGCTGTGTTGCATATTCTGTTGTATATTCATGTTTATTTCTGCACAAACCTTACAGGAAACCTAACAGGAACCTTATGTAACGATAGGGAATCATAAGATATCATGATTAATATAGCATGAGAAAATGTCTACATTATGTTTTGCATTGTATCAAATCTGAATTTGGAGAACTTGTCTGGATCAATTTTGTAACCACTCAGAATTTGCAGCCAAGTAATATATTTTAAATGATTTTGTCCCGATATATCTACATACAACTGGCAATTTTTGTCCAAATTTGGTCATAAATTTAAACATTTCGCTCTTGCAAAACTTCATGTGCTCTTCATTGTAATTTTTTTCTATAAACAAAATATTTTGAACCAAATTCACATTTAAATTACATTTTAATTCTTGTTGCCGTTGCATAATGGTGCAAAAATTTATTTATGTGGCTAACTTAAATTCTGCTGTCTTTGATTTTTTAAAAAAAATGGTACTTGAACTAAAATGTCAAGAAAAAGTCATGCCAGAAGGTATCAAATATTTTTTATTAAAAAAACATTTATTTTATACTGTTGGTAGTAATAAAAACAACCACTAATTCTATACGTCTATTTTCTATGCTGTAGATGTCGGTGAAAAGCAGGGACCCTCAAGTAAAAGAAAGCGGAAATAATATTTTTTTGTTTTTTAAATAAATGTACTTACTAATGTACATGTTTATTTATAATTAAATAATGATTCATAATGAGTCGTCCTATTTATTATCAGCCACTTCATTGTAAAATGTAGTCATTCATATAATCTTCAGTATAATTTATAGTCAATGCTTGTGTAAAATGGTCAGTTTTCATGTTAAATCTACGTACAGCGGCGTAATTCCCGTTTTCTCTGAATTTTTTGATTTTCACTCCCATTTTTGTGGCGTTGTCACGGCTAAACCATAGATCAGAGAAAAAAAAACTTTTAATACATAAAATGTAGGAAATTTTATCTTCTTTAATTTATGTACTGAGGACTTTTACGTAAAATGTATAATTTTGAAGTTATTTGGAAAAAAACAAAGAAAATCCCGTTTTTTTCCTCTTTTTTGCCAAAAAAACATATTTCCCGGGATAAATTTTGTTGGCAAACTTCAGATTCGTGTTCAGCGACCCACAAAACATAAAGGCACCAAATATCAAAACTACACAAAAACTTTCCCCTATTTGTCCTTTTTGAGCACCTAATGCCTGGACTAGAAGGGATATTGAGAGCAGAAGATAATCAGTTTTTTATGTTGAAAGTCTGAAGTGGAGGTTGAAGGTAGTGGCTTATGCTGTTTGCACAGAGTGTTTTCTTGAGAAGTGCATGTGATGAGAATTCAGGCAGATCAATGAAATTCGCGATTTTTCCGCGACCGATCAAAAAACTGATTTCTACATGTCTGATCGACAAAATTCGCAATTTTTCCGAAACCGATCGACAAAATTCGTTTTTTCACGTCTGATTGACGAAATTCGCTATTTTTCCGCGCCTGATAGGCTTGATTTTCAAATTTTACGCGCCTGATTGACAAAACTCGCGATCTTTTCGTGGCCGACCAACAAAATTCGCAATCTTTCGGAGCCCGATTGACAAAACTCGCGATTTTTCTGTGTTTGTTCGACGAAATTTGCGACTTTTCAGCCCCTGATCGACAAAATTCCGGATTTTTCCGCGCCGGATAAACGAAATTCGCGATTCTTAGCTGACTCTTATGAAATTTGCTGTTTTTTCCCGCAGCAAATTGACAAAATTCGCATTTTTCTCCCGATAATCTGACGAAACTCGCGTTTTTTCCGCTGCCGATCAACGAAATTTTCAATTTTTCCGCGTATCATCGACTAAATTCGTAATTTTTCCGTGCCCCTATCAAAGGAATTTGCGATTTTTACGCGCCTGATCGACAAAATTCGCGATTTTTTGTAACCCGACCAACGAAGTTCGAGATTTTTACGCGCTAGATCTGCAAAATTCACGATTCTTAACTGGCTCTGACGAAATTTGTAATTTTTCCCGGGACAAATTAACGAAATTCTCGATTTTTCTGAGCTCGATAGACAAAACTCGCTATTTTTCCGTGCCCGATCGAGAATTTGCGATTTTTCCGAGATGGATCGATTAAATTTGCGATTTTTCTGAAGCTGATCAGTAAAATTCGCGATTCTTAACTGGCTCTGACGAAATTTGTAACTTTTTCCCTCGGCAAATTGACGAAATTCTCGATTTTTTTTTCCGATAAACTGACGAACACGCGATTTTTTCGAAGACGATCAATGAAATTTGAGGTTATTCCTCTCCTAATCGACAAAATTCGCGATTCTTAACTGACATGACAAAATTTGTCATTTTTTCCTGCTGCAAATTGACGAAATTCGTGGGGTTTTTTCCCACGACTGGGTAAACTTATGATTTTTCCGCAGCCGATCAATAAAACTTTCAATTTTTCCGCGTATCATCTACAAAATTGGCGATTGCCCGATCAACGAAAATTGCGATTTTTCCGAGCCTGATTAACAGAATTTGCGATTTTTTCGTACCCGAGCAACGAAATTCTCAAATTTTCCCGAGCCCGATAGACAAAACTAGTCATTTTTCCGTGGCCGATCGGCGAAATTTGCGATTTTTTTTCGTGCCCTAGTAACAAAATTCGCGATTTTCCGTCCCTTATCAACGAAATTGCGATTTTTCCGCGCCTGATCGACAAAATTCGCGATTCTTAAATGGCTGACGAAATTTTCAGTTTTTTTCGGCAAAGTGACAAAATTCACGATTTTTTCTTGCGATTTATGGACAAAAATTACATTTTTTCCAGTTATAAATTGACGAAATTCGCGTGCCATAGGTTGTGCATCCCTAATCTAGTGCATAGATAATAGCCCAAAGTGTTATTTAACTTAGGGCAGGATCTGCTGTATCTGGGCCTATAAATGAAAATATTGTGTTTTAATGTAAATATTTAAGTATTTTGTAAAAAAAAAAATTTCCATTTAATATTATTTGAAGTATTCTAAGGACTGATTCCCAGCCTCCTTACTTCTTGTCCAGCACCTATACCGGTGGTGGCAGCTTATCAATTAAGGAGTATATACTGGGTGTCCTAAAAATGACTGACTGATTTTAAAATTCAATAACTTGCAAATGGTGACAGATATTAAAAAAATTCTTGCAGGAGGGTTATGCATAAGGTCAAAAGTTTTTTACAGTGATTTTCGGTTTTTGTTTGAATTACAAACAACAGATGGCGCTGTGGGCAATAGGCGCTAAATTCAGGCTCGATTTTTGGTACTTTCGGACCCGCTCAATACATTTTAATTTCCTTTTTCCGCATGGAAGAAGAGAAAGGCCAAAAAATCGAGTCTGTATTTAGCGCCTATTGCTTACAGCTCCATCTATTGTTTGTAATTTGAACTAAAATCGAAAATCACTGTAAAAGGAACTTTTGACCTTATGCATAACCCTCCTGCAAGAATTTTGTAAATATCTGCCACCGTTTGCAAGTTATTGAATTTTAAAGTCAGTCAGTCCTTTTCAGGACACCCGGTATTTATATCTGCATCTGTGTTGGATTAAAATCGGAGTGATAATGGTTGCAGTGGTATGTAATGGTTGGCCTAGGTATCTTCAAGGCTCAATTTTTCTGTAGACTCAGAATGGGCCTATCTTCTTTTCTAGGCTTGAGCTTTTTTCTCCCACCCCCTGAAGTCCAAGTTGGACTAACATTTTACATATTTATCGTTGTAAAAATAAAAGTGTGAGGTCTAATTTAATACCCTCTCCTCCCCAACTTTTAAATATCGAAATTTCAAAAATGCCAATAAATACCTCTAATTTGCTTCAGAATATTACAATTTTCTCCAGTCTTCATCAAGCTACTTTAATTGAAATGTTTGGGGAGGATTGTAGGTAGGGATAAAAATATTTTATAACTTTGTCAGAGAGAGAGAGAGTCAGTTGGTGTAATTTAGCAAGAGTGGTTAGGAACAAGAGAGTACTCTTTTTGGTACAAATTTTATTGTTATCCACATTCAATATATTTGATGTTCTCGCCAGTAGAGTGCCTTATTGAATAAGTAGTGGCCACATACCCACAGAGCTTTCAGACTGGAAGTTTTTGTTAAAAATATGACAAATTCTAGAACGTTGCAGTACTTGCTTGGACATCTGTGATTAGACAAGTGATTTTATCATGTCACGTTAGCTGAGAATTAGGGGCGAATCCAGAGAATAGTTTTTGGAGGAGGGCGATACCGAGTGACATATAATCAACGTAGTCATAATTTCTGTTGCTCAAATCCTTCCTTGCAGTTAATTATTAAATGAAGATGAAATAATTAATGCGATTCGAAAATATTACAGACTTTTGACTATCCGACGTCCGATTAACCGAAACATTCGGTTATCCAACACTCTTATTATATAATCCCGCCCTCTCCTCAAAATATGGGTTATTGTTACTTATTAGGACGAAAAATTAAAGCGTTAACAAAATTTATTTTTTGAATGTCTTATTCTTTTTTCTTTTTATTCTTGTACTGTGGTAATTATTAATCTTTTTGTTTGTTATTTTAGTTATAGTGAAGTTTTAAAAACGTTAATAACACAAGCCTGCGCTGATTGCGTTTTTTAACTTTTGATAATTGATTTTGATGTATTTTTTAGCACTGAATCCGAAAATTACCTTCATTTTTAACCACACGTCACGATTTTCGCAAATCGTAAATTTCAAAGTTCAAAAGTAAAAAAAAATAGCGAAAATCTCTCAAAGCAATTTGTCAAAGATTTAACAAAGAAGGTAAATGTTTTAAATACATCTGCGACAAATTTACCAGCCTTATCAACCGCCAAAATAAAAGAGAATACCGAGATGAACCCCATAAAGAAGATAAAAGGAAAAGCACGAAGCATGAGCGGTTCAAAGAAACTTCCACGCATGGAATAAAATTATAAGGATTTTAAATACACAATATTTTACATGTTCAACTGTAAAAATGCATAGTATAAGCAAAAAAAGGAATAAATTCTTATGAAAAAAAGTTACGCCTATTTTATAGTTGCAGATTTTCCCAATAGTTCGACTTTTTAAAAATTTAAAAATTTGCGATTTAGAAAAAATCCTGACGTGAAGCTATGGTAAAAAATGTTGGTCATTTTTGGATTCAGCACTAAAAAATACATAAGAACTAATTATCGAAAGCTGAAAAACATAACCATCACATCCATTTTTGAATATCAGATTTCTGAAAGAGAATAATCTCTTGAAAAAAGATCCCCTTCAGAAATCTGAAAGAGCCTTAACATCCTTGAAAGTCAAAATGTGTCATCTAAGTGGTGTGTCTCTCTTCACAGGCTCGGATCCAAGGAAGGGGGGAAATCGCCCCGATCGCCCCCCTCTCTGGGATGAAAAAATATAAATTCACCGCGAATTTCGACAAATGGTCGCCGAAAAAAATCAATTTCGTCAATCGTTCGCAGGTCAACGGATCGCAGAAAACGCCAATTTCGTCAAAGGATCACGAAAAAAAACGCAAATTTCGTCAAAGGATCGCAGAAAAAATCGCGAATTTTGCCAAACCATTACGGAAAAAACGCTAATTTCACGAAAGAATCACGCAAAAAATCTGAATTTCGTCAACAGATCTTGGAAAAAATGTGAATTTCGTCAAAGAATCGCGAAAAATAGGCGAATTTCATCAAAGGGCCGCGGAAAAAACGCACATTTAGCACCAGGAGGAAATTCCCCTAGGCGCGCACCCACGGGGGGGAGCGGGGGAATCGATCAGGTCGGTCGCCCCTGAAGATATAAATTCAACGCTTTTAACGGCAATTTTCGCGGAACAGACAGATAAGCAAACGAAACCCAAACACTTTTCGGGTGTCAATGGTAAACCTCACTGACGTCTCGGCAATCAGTGAATAAAAAAGGATTATGTCCTGTTAAAAGGCATATGGCGCCAAAATTTTTTGCACTATGGGTTGAGGTTGGGGACGATGCCACTTCGTGTACCTGCTGTTGAATCCCTACAACAGAAATTGACAACGTTATGCGGCTCCTTTTAAAGTGTTGAAAATTTTTCGTTCTTTCAAAGAAGCTGCAATTCTAATTTCTGTATAACGATATTTTTGAGGAGTGCTTTACTGTTAGAGAAAAGAATGGGATTCATAGCAATTTCCAAAGAAAGAAAGAAAGAAACAAGAAAAAGAAAGGATCTTTGAAAAATTCAAGCATCTTAGTGTTTCATACGAACTGAATATTTCCAACTGAGCTAAAAAATGCCCAGGCCGAGAATCGAACCCAGATCCTTGGCTTACAAGGCCAATGCTTTTCCGTTTAAACTAACTGGGTCGACAACCAGCCAGCATATTTCGCTCAGATAACCTTATTGGTATTAACCTTATTGTTATCTGAGCGAAATATGCTGGCTGGTTGTCGGCCCAGTTAGCTTAAACGGAAAAGCATTGGCCTTGTAAGCCAAGGATCTGGGTTCGATTCCCGGCCTAGGCATTTTTTCGCTCAGTTGAAAATATTCAGTTCGTATGATAACTTTACCAATCAGTTTGATTGTGTTAAAACAATAGTTCATCTTAGTGTTTACTGAAGAAAGCCACTAATGTGTAAAAAATATACTGTTATTGCCACCCACATTAGAAATCAAGGGGTATTTGATGAATGAATAAAAAAGGATTATGTCCTAATCCTAGTCAGTTAAAATCTAAACTGCGTATGGTGTGTTAATTTCTTAAAAACCAACTTGGTAAATTTGTTCTTCCCTTCTTTGCCCCGATTGACCCCCCCCCCCCCGTCGATGCGCGCCTCGGGGAATCACCTCCCGGTACTAAATGTGGGTTTTTTCGCGGCCCTCTGACGAAATTCGCGTTTTTTCAATGATTCTATGGCGAAATTCGCTTATTTTTTCGTGATTCTCTGAAGAAATTCGCATTTTTTCAGAGATCTGTTGACGAAATTTGTGTTTTTTAAGCGATTCTTTCACGAAATTAGCGTTATTTCCACATTTGTTTGGCGAAATTCAAGTTTTTTCTGCGATCCTTTGACAAAATTTGCGTTTTTTTCTGCGATCCTTTGACGAAATTTGTATTTTTTTTTCGTGGTCCTTTGACAAAATGCGCGATTTTTTGACGAAATTGGCGTTTTTTCTGCTTTTCTTTGACGAAATTCGCGTTTTTTTCGCGGTCCTTTGACGAAATGGGCGTTTTTTTGCGCGATCCTTTATCAAAATTCGCGTTTCTTTTGCGATTCTTTGACTTGCGAACGATTGACGAAAATGATTTTTTCGGCGACCATTTGTCGAAATTTGCAGTAATCGGTGTATTTATATCTTTTTTGGGGGGGGGGGGGCGGTCGCCCCGATCGCCCCCCCCCCGTGGATCCGCGTCTGCTGAGAATGTATAGAAATAAACACCAATAGGGGTGAAGAGCATTTGAATTCTGCTTCCCTGATGACCAAGTGGCTCTTGCTATTCATGAGTAATGTCCAATGAGCCTAGGGTGCTTCTATATTAATGTGCGACATATGGGATATAAAATCTGATTGATTGAAATGACTGGACGAAAAATTAATAGCCAAACATCTTAGAGACCATTTTCACCAAACTAATAGATTAACTATTCTTACTCGTCTAATCGAACTTATCCAAATGAATATTGCCATTCTGGGGTATAAGTTTGTTATAGTTTGGACAAAAACTTTTGAACATGTGTCTTGCGCATATGTCCCCATTCTCATATAGACATATCTCATATAGATCTTCACCAATCGCACATTTCGGCCAATTGTGGTTAGGAGATTTCTATAACATGATGGTAACTAAGGGAAATAAAATTTTATTAATCAAGACGATTTTGGACAAAAACTAATCACCAATAGCTTAGTGCGCGTACGAATATTGTTAAGTTAATGTTTATTGGCTTGTCGAACTCGTTCCACGTTCCGAGGAGTTTTGCCAAGTTCTGGAATATTGTTTGACATAGTTTGGACAAACCATTTAGCTTGAATAACCACCTTGTACGTATATCGCCCCTATTTCTAGGTGTTGGTATTGTTTATGATGGCCGATTATGAATTACCTACACGAGGGATATAGGCCCGATGCAGAAGTGTCTTTCGTGGAGAACTATTTAAGGGAACCTAACCCGTATTTACACAAGGTTCGAAGAAAGCCACGGAAAACTCTGAGCGGTTAGACCGATGACATTTTGACATTTGACATTTTATTAACATACACCTGACCTGTGTGCTTGGCGTCAAGCGTCCGCTTATAAGTCATCGTCAATATATACAGGGACGAGATAGTACACACAACGAAATTTACAACACAGAGAAATACAGCCGGGAACTCCACAAAGAGAGTGCAACGGAGCCAGCGTTATTCGAACTCACACCCACCTACACTCGCAAGCGATTAGCGGTGTGATGCCTTGACCACTCAGCCACGGTGGTCCCAGACCGACGAGTGTGATTGGGTTTCAAGGCAATACCTCATCTCTGCCAATTTTGAGAGCAGAACATCTTATTTTACGGAGACTTAGCTGTGATTGTGAAAAACGTTCATATTGAAAACAAGTAGCCAGATCCACAAAGCATCGTCTAATTCTAAGAAGTCTATTCTATCTTTTATAGGATATCTTCATGTGAGCGGCGACATACCTACGCAAAGTACACATTACAGCGTCTAGAATACCTAGTGGGGAAATATGCTATCCAAACAACTCTAAAAATTTGTATCCCTTAAATATGCGACGATACTGCTAAAATCCCAAGTGTCGATCGCAGCGACATCTGCGGGGTTTTCGTATTACATTGTATAGACTTGCAATATCTTGCAGTTGTAGAAAATATCCTGCAGATGTCGCTGCGATCTGTATATTTCAGCAACATCGTTGCACATTTAAGAGATACAATATTTTAGCACTTTTTTAAGTATTACTATAGCATCTAGAATATATAGTGTGGAAATTGGCTATCCCTGTAATACTTAAAAAAGTGCTAAAATATTGTATCCCTTAAATGTGCAACGATGCTGCTGAAATATGCAGATCGCAGCGACATATGCAGGATATTTTCTGCAACTGCAAGATATTGCTAGTCTATACAATGTAATGCAAAAATCCCACAAATGTCGCTGCGATCGACACTTGGGATTTTAGCAGTATCGTTGCACATTTAAGGGATAAAAAATTTTAGCGTTGTTTGGATAGCATATTTCCACACTAGGTATTCTAGACGCTGTAGTATTACAGTGATAGCCAATTTCCACACTATATATTCTAGGCGCTACAGTACACATGCTCAGAATCTTCTTAGGCAGGTCTTTTTGTCCAAACTATGACAAATATACATTCCATAACTTACTGATACTCTCGCCTAGTCGAATAAGATAAGTTGACGAACACTAGCTTGTGGCAGGTTATACGTCAAAAGGAGAACGATTTACGAGATACGGAAGGAGAAATCGTTTTAAACCCGACCTTCTGTATTAGCCTTTTAGCTAGTCGTTTTTATTTTACGACATTGCGAATGTTGCTGCTTTTAGCGGCCTGAATGCGCACTTATGCCGTATTCTGACCATGACTTAGGAAGTAAATCCCAATTTTTTCTCAATAACTGGAGATTATGAATTTAAATCTCGTACTGGCATTGAAAGGACATAGGAGCGCACATAAAGTTGTAGCCCTAAATCCCACTCTTTGCTTTCAAAATTCTACTACGCTGTTAAAAATCTGTAGCTTTGACTGCATAGTCACTACACGGCTTTTATAGAAAACGATTACTTGACTATAATATGTTGCATTCTCATTGGTTAGAATGGAGATATTCTATAAAAGCGGTGGAGTGACTATGCAGCTAAAACTGCAGATTTTTAACAGTGTAATTCGGTCCTGTCCTAGTTCAGGATGAATTTTTGGTCACCGAACTCTCCAAAAATTTGTTGAAACGTCCTTTTACTATCCTTGCACGATATAATAACTTCGTCCGATGCTCAAAAACTTCAAGAAACCTTTCTGGGATCACTTGAACACAGAATTCCCTGCTAAAGAAAATTTTATCTAGAATTGGCTACCTCATGACGTTATGCAGCCTAGTGTTTATTTACAACAGTCGTATTTTGTAACCTTCCTAATTCTAAATTAATTTTGATATTTTTTGCTTTTTACACAAATTTTCATTTTTTTTTTCTTAGTATCTTATTTAACTTATTTGTCATCTTGCTTTGCTCCAGCACCTCTTTCATAGTATTGGGAGTATAGATATGAGATTGGCGACATACGATGCTTAGACAGACGCGCTTATCCAAACTATGGCAAACCTAGGCATTATCTATTTTAAAACTTCGCTATTCTCGCCTGGGCGTGTTTTAGTATGCAAGTGAGGCAATGTAAGGTGGAACTGCCTCTATATGAGAGGGGCGACATGCAGTGCTCAAACTGTGCTTAGACAGACGCGTTTGTCATAAGGCGCGCCACACACCAGAGAGACATGCGACAATAATTGTGAGACATGAGGCAAATTTTGCTGTTCAAATCGGTTTTTTCTTTGTTAACAGGGTGAAATTGTCGCATGCCTCACGCTTTTTTGTTGCATGTCTCCCTGGTGTGTGGCGCGCCTTTCTTTAGCAATCCTAGGTATTTTCTAGGCTCGCCAAGATGTTTGACGATTAGCTTTTGTCCAAAATTGTCTAAACCACTCATATGTTAAATCGAAGGGTGTAATGGAAGATTTACGGCGTATACCTTCAGTTTCTCAGGTAAAGCTATAGCGTATACTCTCTTCCGTATATTCACAGCCTGTAGCGTATATCCTCTGGTCTTTTTATGACTACAAAACTAGTTATACTGCGTTCAAATTGTACTAGATAAGTCACTTGAAGTGTTTTTAAGCGGACGACCCGGAAACAAATTTTTAATTTGAGCAAGTTTCTGAAACTCTTTTGACTTTCAATCATGGAGTTTCCCGCTGGCTCTGTTGCATACTCTTTGTGGAGCTCCGGGCTGTATTTCTCTGTGTTGTAAATTTCATTGTGTGTGCTATCTCGTCCCTGTATGTCGACGATGACTTATAAGCGGGTGCTTGACGCCAAGCAAACAGGTGGGATGTATGTTAATAAATGTCATGGAGCTATGAAGATTAAAAGGAGACGACATATCAATCAAAGTGGGTATTGTCGATTCAAGCTCTCGAATACACCATCTGGTGAAGGAAAGATATAAACTTCCCCCTTCAGGATAATCCCATGCAAGCACATTGCATTAACATGTATTTTTAATTTGTTCGGAATGATTATTTTTTTGCACAATTTCAGATTTCTTGTGATATTTGTGTTCTGTGTTACATGACAAATTAATATTTATCCTAATTTGAATATCTAATGCTTTCAAAGACATTTACAATGAAGAATTCTTTTAATGGCACTTTAGCATTAGTTAAAGGGACAATTTTCCTGTACTGAAGGCTGCGAAGACCCAATTGCTTTGGGGCCTATATACCTACAGTGGGTATCGCCTCGAACGATCCTTTTATTTTATACACAGAGATAACGTAACAATTTCGTCAATACACCAGGAAATTTACAACACCAGAGAATTACAGCCGGGAGCTCCAGAGGAGTGTGAAACGGAGCCAACGGGGGTCGAACCCATAGACCTCCTACGCTCTCAAGCGATTAGCGGCGTGGTGCCATAACTACTCGGCCACGAACGCCTCTATGAGATTTATTTTTATTACATTGAACACATACATCTGACTTGTATGTTTGGCATTAGGTACCCGCTTATAAGTCATCGTCAATATACAAGGAAGAGATAACCACAAAGAAATTTACAACACTAGAGAGTTACAGCCGGAATTTTCACAAAGAGTGTTCAACGGGCCAGTCTGCGGGAGTCGAACTCGCAGTCCACCTACACTCTCAAGCGATTAGCGGTGTGGTGCCTTAACCACTCAGCCACGGTGGGCCCTCTATATGGGATTTCTGACATACGCAAGGATAAGACAGATCTTTTTGTCCAAATTATGGCAAAACGATATAACAAAACTATAAGGAAAGGGCAGTGACGTCACTGTTGGTCGAATTACTGTTGGTCAGTAAAAAAAAAACCTGTTCATTCATTATAACTCCTACTATACACATGAACTCCGGGAATGGACTTTACCCACGAATGGCAACAACCACGCCTCAGCAGGGAAAAACCCTCCGAAAAAGATTGTTTATCGGACGAAGGGGGAGCAGTGTTAAAATGTTCTTCACGTCTATTGGTGTTTTTCGTTTTTTTACCCGCGTCTGACGTCACATGGGTAAAGTCCATTTGATTGGTCTTTAATAACAGATTGGTTTAACAGGTCTATGATATGATTGGTCTATGTCGCCAAGTGTGATTCCTGCAATGATCGCTAAGATAAAAATGTAGTAGTAGATTGGTTGAGAGAAGTGTTTGTTTGTAAACATGCCCTTTCCTTATGCGTGGTGATACTCAACTGGACAAGTGGGACAAGCTAACTAACAACATTAGCTTGACGATTCGCCTTTGTCCAAGATCGTCTTAAGCAATAGATGCTTTCAGTGTGAAGTCAATCATGACGTTTTGCTTGGAAACTGACTCCAAACGACCGGTTGCTACGTTGTACTTTCTATTTCATCTGTATATTATATCTATAATTCATAGCATGCACTACGCCGCATGTTCTTATTTATAAAGGCAGACTACTGGCAGCAACGTAGATTAAATTGAATGTGCATACAGTTGTCAGAAAACTGTGCTTTGCAAAAATACACTAGTAAAGTACGCAAGAGGGCCTGCGTAGCCGAGTGGTTAAGGCACCACATCGCTAATTGCTTGAGAGCGTAGGAGTTCTGTGGGTTCGACTCCCGCTCGCTCCGTTGCACACTCTTTGTCGAGCTCCTGGAAGTAATTCTCTGCTGTTGTAAATTTCCTTGTGCTACCTCGTCCTTGTGTATTGACGAAATTGTTATGTCAAAAATGTGTAATTATCTCTGTGTATAAAATAAAGGATCATTCGAGGCGACAGTCATTGTAGCTATAGGCCCCAAAGCAATCCTCACTTCGGTGGACTTCAAAGTATGCAAATTACATGCAGTAGGTAAGAAAAAGGTAATATTAATAACATGAATGTTTCTGAACATTTATAATGATGTTATAAACTAAGCAGGCTCAATTGAAGTGACTTTTTTTTCTTTTGAAAATTACTTATTCGAAAATAAAACCAATATGCAGTCGTCAATAATACGTAAAAAATAAAAAGAGCACTTCGAAAAAAAAATTTTTTTCCCCGGCTTCTTACAACTACCGCAGGCAGGTAGAGAAACTTCGTTTTGATTTTAGACCGGCAGGCAGCTGCACAGACCATCAACTCATCGAGTTCATGCGTGACCAACGACATAAAGACCAGTTCATGACGTTTAAAATGTCAAACGGAGTATATCATCTTTACACGATGATTGGTACAAAGCGGAGCGCCCATCGTTACGTGCCAATCACCTTGTAAAGAAGATCCACTCCATGTGACGTTTTAAAAGTCATGAACTGGCCTTGAACGTCGTTGGTCGCGGTTGATGGCTGAAAATCCAGGATTAAATAGAATTCGATTCGTATATTCAAATGCAACTGGTCTGCCAAGTCATATCTTCGTGGAAAACACCTAAAAACCCGATTTTAGTGCCTGCTGCAATGGTAGGTTTACCATTGTGTTTTCCTGTATCCAGTTCTCCATGTTTTCATACCTTTGGGTGTAAGAAAACACAACCATAAACATACCGATCAACCAATAAAATCGGGTCCGTATGGACCCGATTTTAGTGAGCTTGATCTCTGAATTGGACTTACTTGAAATTTTAGCCATTTATCTTAATCGTGAAGTTATTGTTAATGATAAATCTGATTCAACAATGCTCTCTTCATCATGGAAAAAACTTTTCAGTACCACCATATAATTTATTTTTTGTTTTAATTAATATTAGTCTAATTTTTATATCTTATTTATTTATTTATTTTTAAATCTCACGTGTTCCCATATATATGTGTGTGTTTCCATTTTATTATACAGTAATGCTGCGACTTACGTCAGAAATTCGTACCAAGACTAGCGACGTAAGTCGAGGTGCATTTAGATGAACAAAAAAAGAAAAGTAATAAAAAATCACCAAATACTAATGATCATATTCTATTGTATTTAGAGATTGTGTTACATACATTTAACATTAGCAAAAAAATTAGTTTGCAATATAAGAATTTGGAATAAATCACTAAGTTTTTAACTTACAGTTTATTGTTCTTCTAGCTGGCCAGTCCGAGTCTTTGAGCATGTGTCGTTTGAACCGACAATTTTTTATTTTTGTCTCGTTGAAGCTCTTCGTAACAGTAGAATGAGTTTTCTAAGCTTTTTCTAGTCGTTGCTACATTATGCTCGTCTGAATAAATCTTTTCAAGAACCGTCATTCCAGCTTCAATAAGGTTTAGTGCTTTGGTTAATTTTGTAACCGCCATAATCTTTCTCTTTCCCCACAAGGCTCAAAATCTTTATCTATTTCTTCGACAGTACTTTGTTTCTTTAATTCGGTAAGTTCGTCGACCGTTAATTCCGTATCAGTTGAATTTATGCGTTCAACAACACCTTCAGAGTCCATCTCTAAGTTGAGTTCTCTTCCATTTTCGACGATTTCAAATGTTTTCTTAGTCTCTGCGAAGGGAAAGGGCACAGTTTTTTCCAAGCATCTCTCATTGTTTTTTGCTGAACTTAATCTCATGAACTTCTTGTGGCTGTGACTGCATCTGACATGTTAGATTTCTTCCAAAAGTTTTCAAAAGAGTTCAAAGTGCGTCTAAATAATGGAATTTTTTTCCTGGCCAGGCGACGTAAATGCGGAGTGACGTAAGTCGGGCTATTACTGTAATTTATTTATTTATTTATTTTTGCTTCTTAATTTCCCTCCAACTCTGTGTTCTTTTGTTTTGATTATACTCTTCTGTGATTGGCTGTTGTTTTCTGCTTTCCTATTGGCTGTTGATTTCTACTTTCCTATTGGCTGTTTCTCCAGTTTGTTTCCTTTCCCTTATATCTCATTTCAGTCTTGCAACTGCTTTCATAATAGAAGCACGTGTTCTTTGTGCCTGACGAAGAAAGATTCAGATCTTTCGAAAGGCCTAGCGCATTTAAGTTTTTGATGGTGTTTTAAGACCTTTTTAGTTCTTAATCGAGTTCTGTCTAATCCGGGAATTTCAGCCGTCAACTCGAAGAGGTAATGGTCTGTGCAGCCGCCTCTCGGTATATTTTGCATTCTCCGAAAAATTGTGTCAACTTTAATTTAATTTTTTAATTTGCAAAAAATGGGATATTAATATAATTAGAAAAAAGTCTTCTCCATCTGGATGGCAAAGACTAGATACCAGAATCATTTAAAAAAAGCAAAAACCTCAATTTCGCCGAAAGTGATTAAAGAGTTTGTGAAACATACAAAAATCGCAATACGAATTTAGAATAATTTTTATTGAAAAGAAGGCTAATGCAATATATATTGGGTTAAAAGATTTAATACAGATTGCTTCTACGACGGGTTTAAAATCACGGACAAACTTGGAAAGTTGAAAATACTCCACAAAATTTACATTTTCAACAACAACAATTTGTTAAAAATCTGAGTTTTAGGTTCACTGAGTATACTTATGTGTCTGGAATGAAATTTGTCCACTTTCAGGGCCAGAGCAATCAATGGCATATCCAGGATTTTATTTCGGAGGGGGGGGGGGGCGGGGGGGTACTTTAATTTATCTTAGGAAACATACTGAATTTTGTTGTAAACAAAAATAATTTTTGACAATAAGGCCATAGCCAGAGGGGAAAGGGGGCGAGGGTGATTCTGTTCCGAATTTTCCTAAAATTTAAGGTTCCGATAATTTAAAAAAATCAGCCAACAACCCGAAAATTTGGACCGCGATTTTTGACAAATGGTCGGCGAAAAAAATCAATTTCGTCAATCATTCGCTGAAAAAAATCTCCTATTTCGTTACAAGATCGCGGAAAAAAACGAATTGTGTCAAAGGGTCGCGGATAAAATGCGAATTTTTTCAAAGAGCCTCGGATAAAATGAGAATTTGTCAAAAGGCCGCGGATAAAACACGGATTTTGTCAAAGGGCTGTGAAAAATTGCGAATTTTGTCACAAGATCGCGAAAAGAAGTCAAATTTCGTCAAATGATTGTAGAGAAAACGCGAATTTCGCCAAATGATCACGGATGAAAAGTGAATTTCGTCAAATGATCTCGGGTGAAACGCGAATTTCGTCTAATAACCGCTGAAAAACGCGAATTTCATCATGGGACCATGGATAAAAACGCGAATTTTATCAAGGAGGCGTAAAAAATGCGAATTTCGACAAATGAAAGCGAAAAAACACGTAATCTGTCGAAAAGCCGCGGAAAAAAAAGCGAATTTCATCAAAAAGGTGCTGAAAAAGTGCGAATTTCGACAAAGGTTCCCGAAAAAATCTGCAAATTTTGTCAAAAAGCCGCCGAAAAAACGCAAATTTCGACAAAGGATCGCATAAAAACGCGAATTTTGTCAAAAAGCCGTGGGTAAAACGCGAACGTCGGCAAAGGATCGCGAAAAAAAAGGATTTATTCCGCCAAAGGGCCACGGAAAAAAACGAATTTCGTCAAAAGACAGCAAAAGAATGTGAATTTCGTCAAAGGGCCACGAAAAAATGCAAATTTCGTCAAAAGGCTGCTGAAAAAAAAGCGAATTTCGTCAAAGAATCGAGGGAAAATGTGAATTTCATTAAAGGGTCGTAATAAAAACCCGAATTTCATCAAACGGTCGCGGAAGAAACACAGCGGTCTCTTTAGAAAACAGCAAACATACAAGCAACTATATTTTTATTATTATAGGCATAGCTTTTAAACTGAAATGATATACGGAAGAAACTTTTTTAAAAGTCTGGTTAACCTGAACTCAACTTGCTGAAATCTACACTCAGCGTGAAATCGACCTGAAATGGAAACAGAATTAACCCAAACTGCAACAAAAACAATTAGCGCCGGGAAGGATCCTCCCCCCCCCCTGCTGCAACCTTTCATAAAATTTGATTTTAATTTCAGAATTTCTTTTTCACTCAGAATCACCCCTGGAGCGGGAGGTGGATTAATCACTACTCGGGCCCCCTCCTCTTCTTCAAAGCGATATAGACCAGGTGATATTCAAAATACACGTCTTCTCAATTACCTCATAAACCCCTGATGGAGGAAACGTACTTCCATTTACAAAAATTATAGAAATCACAAATTTTTAGATAAAGTATTTGTTTTACCTAGTAAAATTCTAAATTTAATTTTGATACAGTCCCTGGGTTTATAGGTTATACAGTGGAACCCGGTTAAGACGCGTTTCAAGGGAGTGGACAAAAGTCGCGTATTAAGCGGGATCGCGTATTAAACGTGATTTATATCATGTTGCAGGAACTGGGCTTATTTACACATTTAATCGTCTAAATGAACTTTTGAGCTTTCGTTTATATGTTTACGGTCGAAAATTGTGTCTTTTACATATGTTTAGTTTAAAATTAAATTGTATTCAACTTGTTTCTTTTTATATGACTGAATGGAATAAAAAAGGAAAATAAATGTGGATTCCAACCTGGTTTTGTTGTAGATTTGTACTTTGCAAGCAAAAATAAAACAACAAAAATAATTTTCCTACTAGACTAAACATTTTTTAACAAAAAGAATAAAACATTAAAACTTTGAAGCACAACCCATTTTTAAAAATCAAATTTAGTACTTGTATTAATAAGTACCATTATAATTGACCATTCTTTTTAATATAAGAAGAAAATATTTTTATTAATCTTCGTGTACATAATACTGTTAGCATAACAAAAAGTAAAGAAAACATAAAAGAATTATCCAATCGCAGTCGTATTTATTTAATCTTTACGAGTTTCATTTTTTGTTGCTGCTTATAACATGCATTATAAAACATAGTAGTGATATAACGTACATTTAAAAGCTCGCTAACAACAGGCATGATTATCTCTAATCATAATAATTTTTATGATGTATCTGAGTAACCTGGAATTCGTCTATATCTCTCTTACTACTGTAAAAACATACACGAAGCGAGAGGCAAAGAATGTTAGAAGGCGGAATTAAAGAAGAATTGCAGTTTTACTAATTTAGCGGGCTTAGTTTTATTCAAATATCTACCACTATTTCTGATTAGTAATTTTTGCGTTAATTAATCTGTTATTAAATAAAGTAAATAATACTATTCGAAAACAGTGTTTTTTATCTGATTAAAAATAATCCGCAAAATTGCCAACACTTGAGAAGAGAGACGGAATTCGCATCTTGATCAATGAATCCGCGTCTTAAGCGTGATTATTTTCCCTCAAAGGACCAAAAATTTATCGCGTATTAAGCGGGATCGCGTAATAACCATTCGCGTATTAAACGTGATATTTTTACATTAGTCTTATGAGCGATATTCAAGGGATCGGAAAAAATCCGCGTATTAAGCGGGATCGCGTATTAACCGTGAGCGTCTTAACCGGGTTCGACTGTATTTAGAAAAAAGTTTTTTGTCTAAGAGGAACAAAGCAAAAAATAAATAAATAAAAATAAATAAATAAATATTCTTTTACAACCAAAACTTATTAAATTACGAATGTTATGTAATTTCAGTGTTTTCTAGCACTAGAAACGGAAAGAAGTATTATTTAGTACTGGTAAACGGCAAACATTGAAAATTCATAAAATTCAAAATATTATAATTTGGTAAGTTTTAGTCGTAAAAGAATGCGATTTTTTTAAAATGCTCTTTTTAGATGGAGGACAACATTCTTTTAGGACCCAGGGGCCGTACTTGTCTTGAAATTCCTAAAATTCCCGAAAAATAAAAAAAACTTCCTAAAATATGGGAGCCTGTCCTGAAATTTCGCGAGTTTGTACTATAGCAATAACAGTCATGATTTTTCCACGAATATATATACATTCCCGCAAATCATTTATTCAATTTGGGGTTTTGTGCAAAATTCCACAAAACCAGTATTTTGGAATTAATAAGTGCATAGTAGGGAAAAAAATATGAGCCAGAAAACAGTGAAACATTTTGTCATCTGATAATAAAAAATTGATGAATTTCGTCATGTAGTCACAGGGGAAAAAAACGTGAATTTGTCAGCAGACAGGAAAGAAAATCATCACGAATTTCGTTAATCGGTTGTTCAGTGGAGTCGAAAAAAACATTGCGAAACAGAATTTCGTCAAACGATCCATATAAATAAAATCGCCAATTCCGGCCAATTATTCGAGCAAAAAATTGTGACTTTTGTCAAACAACTTCGGAAAAACTCGCGAATTTCGTCAAGAGATCGCGTAAAAAAAGGCGCGAATTTTATCAATCGGAAAAAATTGCGAATTTCGTCAAACAATTGCAAAAATGAATCGCGAATTATAACGAACGATGCGGAGAAAATATCGCGATTTCGTCAAAAAGTCGGGTAAAAAATTTTCAAATTTCGTCGAACAAGTGCAGAAATTAATCACGAATTTCGAGAAACGATTGTTAAAGAAAACAGCGAATTTCCTTAAACGATCACGGGAAAAATAATCACGAATTTCAGCAAACGATTGCAGAGATAAATCGCGAATTTCAGCAAACAAGTGCGAAAAAATATCGCGAATTTCGGCAAACGATCGAAGAAAAAAACGCGAATTTCGGCCATCGATCACGAAAAAAACGCAAATTTCCGCAAACGACCGAAGAAACAAGCGCGAATTGTGGCAAATCGATCGCGGAAAAAATCGCGAATTTCAGCAAGCAATCGTGGGAAAAACGCGAATCTCGGCAAACGATCGCGGAAAAAATTGCCCATTTCGGCAAACGATCGCGGGAAAAAAAGGGAATTTGGGCAAACAATCGCGGAATAAAAATCGCCAATTTCGACAAAGATCGCCGAGAAAAATCATGAATTTCGGCAAACAATCTCGGAAAAAAAATCGCGAATTTCGGCAATCGATGGCGGAGAAAAATCGCGAATTTCGGCAAACAATCGTGGGATTGGATCGGATTGATTTTTGACGGCCAGTTATCTACTCGAAGGATATAGGCCCGAGGGGGGAGCGCCCTTCGTGGGGGGGGGGGCTTTCTAAGGGAACCTAACCCATATTTACGCATGGAAATCCAAGGTTCGAAGAAAACCACGAAAACTCTGAACGATTAGACTGGCGGGTGCGGCTGGATTCGAACACAGCACCTCCCGTCTACCAGCTTCGAGATCAGAACCTCTCGGCCACTGGTGGGGCCGAAACAATCGTGGGAGAAAAGCGAATTTCGGCAAACGATCGAAGAGAAAATCGCAAATTTCGGCAAACGATCAAAGAAAAAATCGCGAATTTTGGCAAACATTCGTGGGAAAAAGGCGAATTTCGGCAAACGATCGCGGAATAAAAATCGGGAATGGACTTTACCCACGAATGGCAACAGCCACTCCTCTGCGGGGGAAAACCCTCCGAAAAAGACTGTTTATTGGACGAATGGGGAGCAGTGTTAAAATGTTCTCCACGCCTATTGGTGTTTTTCTTCTGCTTACCCGCGGCTGACGTCACATGGGTAAAGTCCATTTCGCAAATGATCGCAGAAAAAATAACGAATTTCAGCAAACGGTCGCAGAAAAAAAAGTAGTGTGCTGGGTAAATGTGTCCTAAAATACCGAAAAGAATATATCCTGAAATATCAACCTAAGGCCAGTATTACTCTTGCAGGGACCATATAAAATACAAAATTTCGTATTTTAATATGTATACTGGACCATTTAAAACAAATGCCATATCTAAAGTCTGTACTTATACTTTTCGCAGTTGGAAGTATGTTTCTATCGTCAGCGGTCTAACTTCTTGATATTTTATGCATTAATTATAGCAGCACACACAATTTTAACCAGGAAACCAGGGTTGGGTTTTTGGCATGACAAGCGTTAAAAACTGGTTTAAACTGTCATAAGCTGGTTTAAACCGTCGAAAACTGTCAAAAACATGTAACTAACTGAAACATTTTAATAACAATACGTATACATTAAATATGTCTATGAATTATGTAATCTTTTATTTAAAATTATAATAATTTAATAATTTTAAATTATTAAGTGCAGTAAAATATTTTTATTTTTTGGAATTCCCAATCAGAAGAAAATCCTTTTGTACAATTAATAATCCAGATCAGTTTTACCCCGCAGCATGCTGTAGCACATAACCAGTTTAGTACATTTATTTACACCAAAATGATTTCCGAGTTTAGAGTGCATGAAACATTAGAAAATAGTCTTGTCTCTTAATTGATGCTGAGCTAGGAGGACTTGATAACAAAAGCATTGCTGGATGAGCAAGTTTCGAAGCAGGCTCAGCCGAAAAGCTATTGAATCAAATGATACCTTTCCAACTTTCCACCAAGTAATGGGGTCCTCCGTATAGCACTGAAATAAGAAGACGGGAGAGGGGATTCTTCAGCTTCATACACAATCAGTACAGGTACCCCTTGCCCCTTAGTGTTGGGATGCAAAATATAAGCCATAAAATGGTATGGTTTCATGATTTGATCTCTTCTTTAATTTACTATATGGCGATTAAGTGGACTTTCTTTTAGAAGACTGGGTCAATTTTATTCAGTTTTAAAATCGAAAAAATATTTTTATATGTTTAAAGAAAGGATGTTTTAAGATTTTGACTTTAAACTTAAAAAAAAAAAAAAAAAAATAAAAAATTTCTCTTATTTTGTAAATGTTTAAGATTAGTTATCCAGTTTCAATTTTGATGGAATGGTTATTGCCTAAACTAGAATAAAATTGATGCACATTATCTTGTTATATACATAAATTTTTCTTTTTCTTAGAAGAAAAAAATCCTAGGCAATGCTTTAATATCTCTAAAGCAATAGAGAAATTAGTTTTAAGTAACAGAAATTATGTGCAGTTCATGTGAACTTATCTCTATTTTTTAGAAAAGCACAATATTACCAAAAAAATTTAAATACAAATTTTATCCTGTAAAAAAGTTGCACCAAACAATAATACTTTTATACTATATATTAATTATTGATATACAGTAATAGTGAATTTTAAATATTACGTGTAATGTTGTATGTGACATTTAATGTGAAATTTCACAGTTGAATGTAGCATTTGAGGTTTTTGACAGATGATTTTTGACAAGAGGTTTTTGATGTGATGATTTAAACCCGACATAAACTGACACATGTCAAAAACCTGCCAACCCTGATTTTAACCAACATAATTTTTTCAAATATAATCAAATCATATTTAGGATATCCCCAAACATGTAAATTTCGGTCTAGTTTTAAAGGGGGGAGGGGTTGGCGTGAGGTCGTGTGACTGACCATGGTGCTAAAATGTAAGGAGTTATGATTAGACAAATGCTTATTTAAAATTTCAAAGATATAATTCGTAGAGGTGCTTTCAAAATCTTGCCTAGGCCGTCGTGGCTACTAGTCTCCTCTGCGTAAATATTTCCCAAACTGAAAGCCGAAAAATTTCAAGAATTCAATACTTTATTTTTATGAATAAAAAAGAAATTAAAAGTGGAGTAGCGTTTGAACTACAATTAATAATTTTCAAGATTCAATAAATGAGTGAAACAAAGAATAATGCACATTTTTGCATTAAATGTTAGCTCAATGTGAAAAAAAAAAACTCGAAAAAAATCTTAGCAGAGGGACCCCTTTTCTTGTGGGCCCCTAGACTTCAGCTTAATGGGTAATTTGCCTTTTTTGGGGGGAGGGGGGGGGGGACGTATATTATTCTGATGCGGCCACACGCCGAAATAAGTTGAAAAAAGTTAATGGTATTTTTTAATATACTTTTATTTAAAAGAAATTCATTCTAGCTTAAAATCTATAAAATTGTTCTCCCCACCACCAAAAATAAAGTCTTCACCTTCTTTGGGTTTGCTGTTTGTCTATGTGGACTAATATGGCACTAACGAGAATGGCTAATATGCGGTAAAACAGAAAACTAAATTACAAATTTATCTCAAACAGAAAGAAAAAAAAAATCAGCATCTCTTTAATTTCATTTTCGACTATTTCGAAAAGCCACCTGTAACCCCACCAGCCCCCTTCCCTTGGTTGGGCATACTGTGGTGTAACTCCGCGCAGAGCTGCCAAGTCTCCGGCTTTTTGGATACCAGTATTTTTATACAGAAAATGTTATTTTATTTAATTGGAACATCTGGGTGATTTAAAAGCAGTGCCATCGCTAAGACTTTTTATTGGTGGGGGAGAGAACCTTAATTTGCCAAGTAAATTTCAGTATTTGCCAACTCGTTTTATAATTTTGCCAACTTACCACAGTTGGAAAATGTAATATAGTTCTTATTTGTTAAAAGTTTAATAATATTCCCAATTAGTTTTGTAATTTTTGCCAAGTCTATCAAAAATAGAAAATATATTGTAGTTTTTATTAAAGTTTTAAACAAATTTGCCAACTAAGTTTGTAAATTTGCCAAGTGTAATAACATTCGCGAATGTTTGGGGGGGGGGGGAGGCTCCCCCCGTCCCCCTCCCCTTAGCGAGGCCCCTGTTTAAAAGAACAACATTTTCTCAAAGATAATAGTGGTATGCAAAAAGCCGGAGACTTGGCAACTCTGTGCGCGCTGATATGGGACTAACCAGAATGGCTAGTTCGTTATATTGCAAAAAACAAAGTTTCAAATTTATCTCAAACAAAAAGAAAAAAAATCAGCATTTTTTTTCATTTCATTTTCGACTATTTTGGGAGGGGAGTGTAATCCCAGGGGTGAAAGTGCATTAAAGTCATTTTGTAGCAGCTTTGGAGCAGCAAAAATCGAATTTTGTAGCAGTAAAATCTATTTTTGTAGCAGCAAAAATCGAATTTTGCAGCAGTAAAAAATTAATTTTGTAGCAATAAAAGCTGTTTTTGGAGCAGATTGAAATTCTAATGCTCATAAATAAGAAATTTGCGTATTTGTCGCGGCCTTTTGACTAAATTCGCGTATTTCTCACGATCTTTTGATGAAATTTACTTATTTCTCGCGATCTTTTAACGAAATTCGCATGTTTTTCGCGATCTTTTGTTGAAATCACTGTGCTTTTCGCTATCTTTTGACGAAATTACCGTGTTTTTCAAAATCTTTTGACAAAATTTGCTGTTTTCGCATCTTTTAACGAAATTAGCGTTTTTTAAAAATGTTTTGACCCCGTTTTGTTCGTTTTTTGAAGTAATTGGTGATCTTTTGACAAAATTCTTTTTTTTTTCGCTATCCAATGACAAAATTTGCATGTTTTTCGAGGTCTTTTGAGGAGATTCACGTGTATTTCTTGCGATCATTTGATGAAATTTACGTATTTCTCGCGATCTTTTAATGAAATTCGCGTGTTTTTCGCGATCTTTTGACAAAATTCACGTATTTTTCACGATCTTTTGTTGAAATCACTGTGCTTTTCGCTATCTTTTGACGAAATTACCGTGTTTTTCAAAATCTTTTGACAAAATTTGCTGTTTTCGCGATCTTTTAACGAATTTAGCGTTTTTTCACAATCTTTTGACCCCGTTTTGTTCGTTTTTTGAAGTAATTGGTGATCTTTTGACAAAATTCGTTTTTTTAGCTATACAGTGACAAAATTCGCATGTTTTTCACGATCTTTTGAGGAGATTCATGTGTATTTCTTGCGATCATTTGATGAAATTTGCGTATTTCTCGCGATCTACCAACAAAATTTGCATATTTTTTGCAATCTTTTGACGGAATTCGTGTATTTTTCGCGATCTTTTGACAAAATTCGCGTATTTTTCGCGATCTTTTGAAAAAATTCGCATATTTTTCATGATCCTTATCAGCGTCTTTTTCGCTATCTTATGACGAAATTAGTGTTTTTTTCTTAATCTTTTGACGATATTTGCAATTTTTTGCGACCTTTTGATGAAATGTGCGGTTTTTTCGCGATCTTTTAAAGATATTCGCGTTTTTTCACAAACTTTTGAACCATTTTGTTCATTTTTTGAAGAAATTAGCGATTCTTTTGACAAAATTCACGTTTTTTTGACGAAATTCGCGTGTTTTTCTCGATTTTTTCATGAAATTTGTGGATTTTTTCGAGATTTTTTAAGGAAATTGGAGTTTATTCACAATCTTTTCACCGTGTTTTGTTCTTTTTTTGGCGAATTTAGCTATCTTTTGACAAAATTCCCGTTTATTCCCCGACGCTTTGACGGAATTCGCGTGTTATTCGCACTCTTTTGACGAAATTCACCTGTTTTTGCGATCTTTTGACGAAATTTGTGGTGTTTTTCGACCTTTTGATGAAATTAGCGTTTTTTCGCCATCTTTTAACAAAATTATTGTTTTTTCACGATCTTTTGACCGTGTTTTGTTCGTTTTTTGGCGAATTTAGCCATCTATTGACAAAATTCCCGCTTATTCCCCGATCCTTTGACGGAATTCGCGTGTTATTCGCGATCTTTTGACGAAATTAGCGATCCTTTGGCAAAATTCGCGTTTTTATCGCGATTCTTTGACGAAATTCGCGTATTTTTGGTGATCTATTAATCTTTTTCGCGGTCTTTTAAAGAAATTCGTGTTCTTTCGCAATCTTTTGACCTCGTTTTGTTCATTTTTTGAAGAAATTAGCGATCCTTTGACAAAATTCACGTTTTTTTTGCGATCCTTTGACAAAATTCACGTTTTTTTGCGATCCTTTGACAAAATTCGCGTTTTTCGTGATCTTTTGACGAAATTCGCGTGTTTTTCTCGACCTTTTCATGAAATTTGTGGATTTTTTGCGATCTTTTAACGAAATTAGAGTTTTTTCACAATCTTTTGACCGTGTTTTGTTCTTTTTTTGGCGAATTTAGCAATCTTTTGACAAAATTCCCGCTTATTCTCCGATCCTTTGACGGAATTTGCGTGTTATTCGCGATCTTTTGACGAAATTTATGAGGTTTTTCGGCCTTTTGATGAAATTAGCTTTTTTTCGCCATCTTTTAACGAAATTATCGTTTTTTTCACGATCTTTTGACCGTGTTTTGTTCGTTTTTTGACGAAATTAGCGATCCTTTGGCAAAATTCGCGTTTTTATCGCGATTCTTTGACGAAATTCGCGTGTTTTTGGCGATCTGTTAACGAAATTCTCGTGTTTTTCGCGATCTCATGACAAAATTCTCGCGTTTTTCGCGATCTTATGACAAAATTCTCGCGTTTTTCGCGATCTTTTGACAAAATTTGCGATTTATTCACGATCTTTTAACAAAATCGCGTTCTTTTGACCCCGTTTTTGGAAGTAATTCGTGATCTTTTGGCAAAATTCGTTCTTTTTTCGCTATCCAATGACAAAATTCGCATGTTTTTCGCGATCTTTTGAGGAGATTCACGTGTATTTCTTGCAATCATTTGATGAAATCTGCATATTTCTCGCGATCTACCGACGAAATTTGCATATTTTTGCGATCTTTTGACGAAATTCGCGATCTTTTGACAAAATTCGCGTATTTTTCGTGATCTTTTGAAAAAATTCGCATATTTTTCGTGATCCCTTGTTGAAATCAGTGACTTTTTTGCTATCTTTTGACAAAATTAGTGTGTTTTTTTTAAATCTTTTGATGAAATTTGCAATTTTTTGCGACCTTTTGATGAAATTTGCGGTTTTTTCGCAATGTTTTAATGATATTCGCGTTTTTTTACAAACTTTTGAACCATTTTGTTCATTTTTTGAAGAAATTAGCGATTCTTTTGACAAAATTCACGTTCTTTTGCGATTCTTTGACAAAATTCGCGTTTTTCGTGGTCTTTTGACGAAATTCACGTGTTTTTCTCGACCTTTTCATGAAATTTGTGGATTTTTTTGCGAACTTTTAAAGAAATTAGAGTTTTTTCACAATCTTTCGACCTTGTTTTGTTCTTTTTTTGGCGAATTTAGCTATCTATTCACAAAATTCCCGCTTATTCCCGAACCTTTGACGGAATTCGCGATCTTTTGACGAAATTAGCGATCCTTTGGCAAAATTCGCGTTTTTATCGCGATTCTTTGACGAAATTCGCGTATTTTTGGTGATCTATTAATCTGTTTTTTCGCGGTCTTTTAAAGAAATCCGTGTTCTTTCGCAATCTTTTGACCTCGTTTTGTTCATTTTTTGAAGAAATTAGCGATCCTTTGACAAAATTCACGTTTTTTTGCGATCCTTTGATAAAATTCACGTTTTTTTTGCGATCCTTTGACAAAATTCGCGTTTTTCGTGATCTTTTGACGAAATTCACGTGTTTTTCTCGACCTTTTCATGAAATTTGTGGATTTTTTGCGATCTTTTAATGAAATTAGAGTTTTTTCACAATCTTTTGACCGTGTTTTGTTCTTTATTTGGCGAATTTAGCAATCTTTTGACAAAATTCCCGCTTATTCTCCGATCCTTTGACGGAATTTGCGTGTTATTCGCGATCTTTTGACGAAATTTATGAGGTTTTTCGACCTTTTGATGAAATTAGCGTTTTTTTCGCCATCTTTTAACAAAATTATCAATTTTTTCACGATCTTTTGACCGTGTTTTGTTCGTTTTTTGACGAAATTAGCGATCCTTTGGCAAAATTCGCGTTTTTATCGCGATTCTTTGACGAAATTCGCGTGTTTTTGGCGATCTGTTAACGAAATTCTCGTGTTTTTCGCGATCTCATGACAAAATTTTCGCGTTTTTCGCGATCTTTTGACAAAATTTGCGTTTTATACACGATCTTTTAACAAAATCGCGTTTTTTCGCGATCTTTTGACCCCGTTTTTGGAAGTAATTCGTGATCTTTTGGCAAAATTCGTTCTTTTTTCGCTATCCAATGACAAAATTCGCATGTTTTTCGCGATCTTTTGAGGAGATTCACGTGTATTTCTTGCGATCATTTGATGAAATTTGCGTATTTCTCGCAATATACCGACGAAATTTGCATATTTTTGCGATCTTTTGACGAAATTCGTGTATTTTTCGCGATCTTTTGACAAAATTCGCGTATTTTTCGAAAGAATTTGCATATTTTTCGTGATCCTTTGTTGAAATCAGCGTCTTTTTTGCTATCTTTTGACGAAATTAGTGTTTTTTTTTAAATCTTTTGATGAAATTTGCAATTTTTTGCGACCTTTTGATGAAATTTGCGGTTTTTTCGCGATCTTTTAAAGAAATTCGCATTTTTCGCTATCTTTTGACCCCGTTTTGTTCATTTTTTGAAGAAATTAGCGATCCTTTGACAAAATTCACGTTTTTTTGCGATTCTTTGACAAAATTCGCGTTTTTCGTGGTCTTTTGACGAAATTCACGTGTTTTTCTCGACCTTTTCATGAAATTTGTGGATTTTTTTGCGAACTTTTAAAGAAATTAGAGTTTTTTCACAATCTTTCGACCTTGTTTTGTTCTTTTTTTGGCGAATTTAGCTATCTTTTGACAAAATTCCCACTTATTCCCCGATCCTTTGACGGAATTCGCGTGTTATTCGCGATCTTTTGACGAAATTTATGAGGTTTTTCGACCTTTTTGATGAAATTATCGTTTTTTTCGCCATCTTTTAACAAAATTATCGTTTTTTTCACGATCTTTTGACCGTGTTTTGTTCGTTTTTTGACGAAATTAGCGATCCTTTGGCAAAATTCGCGTTTTTATCGCGATTCTTTGACGAAATTCGCGTGTTTTTGGCGATCTGTTAATGAAATTCTCGTGTTTTTCGCGATCTTATGACAAAATTCTCTCGTTTTTCGCGATCTTTTGACAAAATTTGCGATTTATTCACAATCTTTTAACAATATCGCGTTCTTTTGACCCCGTTTTTGGAAGTAATTCGTGATCTTTTGGCAAAATTCGTTCTTTTTTCGCTATCCAATGACAAAATTCGCATGTTTTTCGCGATGTTTTGAGGAGATTCACGTGTATTTCTTGCGATCATTTGATGAAATTTGCGTATTTCTCGCGATCTATCGACGAAATTTGCATATTTTTGCGATCTTTTGACGAAATTCGCGTATTTTTCGCGATCTTTTGACAAAATTCGCGTATTTTTCGTGATCTTTTGAAAAAATTCGCATATTTTTCGTGATCCCTTGTTGAAATCAGTGACTTTTTTGCTAACTTTTGACAAAATTAGTGTGTTTTTTTAAAATCTTTTGATGAAATTTGCAATTTTTTGCGACCTTTTGATGAAATTTGCGGTTTTTTCGCGATGTTTTAAAGATATTCGCGTTTTTTTACAAACTTTTGAACCATTTTGTTCATTTTTTGAAGAAATTAGCGATTCTTTTGACAAAATTAACGTTTTTTTGCGATCCTTCGACAAAATTCACGTTTTTTTGACGAAATTCGCGTGTTTTTCTCGATTTTTTCATGAAATTTGTGGATTTTTTCGAGATTTTTTAAGGAAATTAGAGTTTTTTCACAATCTTTCGACCGTGTTTTGTTCTTTTTTTGGCGAATTTAGCTATCTATTCACAAAATTCCCGCTTATTCCCGATCCTTTGACGGAATTCGCGATCTTTTGACGAAATTAGCGATCCTTTGGCAAAATTCGCGTTTTTATCGCGATTCTTTGACGAAATTCGCGTGTTTTTGGCGATCTATTAACAAAATTCTCGTGTTTTTCGCGATATTTTGACAAAATTTGCGTTTTATTCACGATCTTTAACGAAATCGCGTTTTTCCGCGATCTTTTGACCGCGTTTTGTTCGTTTTTTGACGAAATTAGCGATTCTTTGAAATTACTTTTTATCCTTTGAATTTGAATTAATTGTATTCACGTTTTTTTCCGCGACCATTTGACAAACATTGCGTGTTTTTAGAAATATTTTGACCGCTGTTTTTTGCTTTTTTGACGAAATTAGCGGCCTAGAAATTTTTTGTTGTTGTTGTTCCTTTGATCGACGAAATCGGGCTAAATTACATTTTGGAGCGAAGTACGTTTTGGCGCAAAATGGAAAAAAAATAGCTGTTTTGTAGCAGCTTGACGCAGGAAAGCGATTTTGGCGCAGGTCTTACTTCCCTGTAATCCCCATTACCCTCTTCAACTTCTTTGGGTATAATGTGGTGTCACTGTGCACTAATATGGAACTAAAAGGAAGAGAGTGGCTAGTCTGTTGAATGATAGGGGGGGGGGGGTTACAAATTTATTTCAAACAAAAAAATAAAAAATATCAGCATTTTTTTCATTTCATTTTCGGTAGGAAGCTGTAATCCTATTAGCTCCTTTCACTGGATACCCAGCAAAGAGGAAATTGCTGACCAGCAGCAAGATAGGTGCTGGCAGTGATGGAGAAGTGCTGGCTGATGGTCTACCACTACATGACCACTACTGGACAGCTTCAGTCAACTTTGCTGTTGGAAATCATCAGATAAAATTTTGGTGGGCATCCATTTTATCACATGCGCTGGCCCACCACTACATGGAAGTGCACGAACTTTTGCAGTATTATTGCTGGGAACCCTTACGCTAGGTGGCGCTGCGAATATCGAAGACACTGAGTATTTGAACACAAATCTGAAATGAATATCTTAACACAATTTAAGCTGTGAAGCTAAATTTTTTTGAAACTGTAAAAAATATAGGACCACTGCCACCAACAAAATAAGTAAGTAAATGAATAAATAAATAAATTCTTTATTTCAACGCACTTTTTTCTTCTCCTTAAATCTGGTTTTACTAGGTTGCAAAGGATTTCAGTTTTCATAATTTATGCAGTTCAGAATCAATAATTAAAAAAAAGCGTATACGTAGGATTTCTATACAATAGAATAACTTCTATACCGGTTTAATAATTGGGAACGTAAATCACAACAGAAACAAACATCAAATAGTGTAATGAGAACTTGAAAACTACGAGCAGTCATAGCGTATGCTGAAAGCACTTGTTCATGTCCGATCACAAAAACCAAGCAGCATCGAGCGCGGTCAGTACTTGGGAGGGTGACCACATGCAGTTCAAATATTTCTATAGACATTTCTATTATAGACACTTCTACAGATATTTCTATAGCTCTTGGTGAAACTAGCTTATAGAAAAAAGAGCCATAATTATGTAATACTTTGTTTTTTTTATAGAATTCTATAAGAAATTTTTGTTAGGAAAAGTGCTAGGCCAGCAAAGGAATAGCAGTGGGATATGTGCTAGCACTGCAGGAAAAATATTGGATTGAAGTAATGTGATGGCATACCAATGCTGGCCTGCTGTTGGCCATCACTGATGGGCCAGCTACATTCGGCTTGGACACTTTTCGACAGGTTTAAGTAATGGCACTGCTGGCTGCCATCTTTTTTCCACCTGATGGCCCACTGTTTCTTTCTTTGCTGGGTTTAATGTGGTGTCACCGTGCTTTAATATGGAACTAAAGAGATAGTCCAGGCAATAGAGACCGTATAGGGACTCTACCTAGCAAAATTCATGGTAGTTCTGGAAAAAAGCTTACTATATGTTTTTTTGCGTCGCTGAATCCGAATTTTTAACTTCCCACCAAAATTTCCCCAGGCACTCCCCCCTAAATTTTGGTAAAAAGCCTCCCAAAAAAGGTTTTTATTAAAAAAAATCAATTTTTTATTGTTTTAGGGAAAAGTATCTAGAAAATCAGAAAGTAGACAAAATTTGCAACAAATAAGATATATGACATTATGACGTAGGATGAATGGGGAGGGGGGGATCTGCCTCGGAACATGCGCCGCGGTGCTGCGTGGACTAAGTTGCGCAATTCCACTTAACTACTCACATCGTTTACATTCGCCTTCCCGTCTCCCCTCCGAACTTTTCCTATAAGATTTACTCTCAGTTTTTTTGGGTTTCTGAATACAAATTTTTAACTTCCCCCAAAATAGTTGTTTTTAAATTAATTTTTTTACTGTTTTAGGGGAAAAGTATGTAGAAATTCAGAAAGTAGACAAAATTTGCAACAAATAGGATACATGACATTATGACGTAGGATGAACGGGGAGGGGGAGGGCTGCCTCTGAACATGCACTGTGGCACTCGTGCACTAAGTTATGCAAGTCCAGGCAATAGGGGGGTTTACCTGGCAAAATTAATGCTAGTTGTGGATTTCGGCTCACTTTATGTTTTTTGGGTCGCTGAATCCGAATTTGTAACTACCCACGCAAATTTCACCTGGCAAATCCCCCAAAAAATTGATTTTTTGAAAAAAATTTGATTTTTGAGAACAGCGCGCGGGGAATGTTCCGAGGCAGCCCCCCTCTCGCCATTTATCCTACGTGATAATGTCATATATCCTATTTGTTGCAAATTTTGTCTACTTTCTGAATTTCTACATACTTTCCCCCTAAAACAATAAAAAATTTAATTTAAAAACATTTTTTTTTTTGGGGGGGGGGGGGGGGGTTCGAGGGGAAGTTAAAAATTTACATTGTTTACATATTTTAGGGTTGCGGATTTGAGGGAGTGTACTGTACTAGTTCTGAAATTGGTGAAATACAGACTTAGAAGTATAAACTTTGAAAATTGCAATTAAACGAAAATTTTAATGTTTTAAATAGGAATTAGAACTTTAAACAAAAATGTAAAAATATACTTATGACAGGGTTTGCCCAAGTGGTCCCGCCCGAAAAAACCCGTGTTTTTCCGGGCGTCGAAAAAATCTATTGTGGGTTTTTTCAAATTTTCTTGTGCTTTCACAACTGTATCATTATTTAATCTGAGATATGAGAATGCAAAGATAAATGCCAATTTAAATATATTTCAAAAGAACAAGATTTAAAGGAATTTCTAAGCAGAGATAAACTGGCCAAAAAATGAAAAAAGATTTATATGCCTGTAATCTAAAATGTATCCAAATGATTTAAATCTTAATGCATGCAAAAAGATGGCACTTGAACCTCATCCTGATTGTTTGCATTGTTATAACTTTTAAGATTAATCATCCCATTTATTATCCTGCTTCAATTTTCAATGAAAGTGTTATATAGGAGTTTTCAATACAAAAATGGTTAAGATTATGGCAAAAAGAGTGAAACAGATAAGTTTCCTCCCGGATTTTGTCAATTTTTCTTTTCTTCACATTCAGTACCACTTACCTTTGCTTCAATCGAACAATACTTTTCTACATTTGGTCTGGTTTGGAGTTAGTGATGCAACAAATAGTGGTTTGGCCGAATAACTGAATATTCGGCCAAGTTACAGCCGAATAACCGAATATTCGGCCAAGTTACAGCCGAATAATGAACTTATTTTTGCCTAAAAACAAAATATAGTATGCACTATATGCACAATTCTTGTATATTTCACAATTAAAATGTATTGTTTTCTTTTAAAAAATTATTTATATACAAATTTTTAATTTTTGAAAGCATTATTTTACTCTGAAAAAATATTCGGCTGTGTTCGGCCTAAAACTTGCATCAATAATATAATTCAGCCAAAAAAAGAAGTTCCTCATCAGGTATTGTCTAGATACATTTTAATAGATATTATGTGTGTTGTTATATTTCAAAATAATGACAAAATTTTAAAAGTACTAGGAAACATAAGTTTCAGCTTTCAGATGGAATAAAATAAACTAGTATGTTGTGGCCATCACAAAACTTTCTTCTATATAAATCACGTCTATTAAATCATTTAAATAGTACAAGAAATAACAACGATTTAGCACAATTTCATATCAAAGTATATCTGAATTTGAAGTTGGATGAAAATTCGTGCATTAGTTCTTGAGATAGAGCTATTGCGGAAATTCTGAAAAATGTAGCATAGCAACGCCACCTGTTGAGCGATTTACACCAAAAATAAGCAGCACTAAATGATATCAAGGTATACCTGAATCTGAAGTTTGTTGAAAATCCAAGCATTAGTTCTTGAGATAAAGCTATTGCGGAAATCGCAAAAAATACAGCATAGCAGCGCCACCTGTTGAGCGATTTACACCAAAAATTAAACAGCACTAATTTATACGCCAATTCATGTCAAGGACTAACTAAATCTGAAGTTTGAGGAAAATCCGTGCAATAGTTCTTGAGATACAGCTCTTGTGGGAATCGTGAAAAATGCAGCACAGCAGCGCCACCTGTTGGGCGATTTACACCAAAAATTAAACAGCACTAATTTATATCAAGGACTAACGAAATCTGATGTTTGATGAAAATTCGTGCATTTTTTCTTGAGTTAGAGCTATTGCGATAATCATGAATAATGCAGCATAGCAGCGCCACCTGTTGGGCGATTTCCACAAAAAAGTAATCAGCACCAAACTATGTCCTGGACTAACTAAATCTGAAGTTTTATAAAAATCCGTGCAGTAGTTCTTGAGATATAGCTATTGCAGAAATCGTGAAAAATGCCGCATAGCAGCGCCACCTGTTGGGCGATTTTCACCAAAAACTAATCAGGTCTAGTTTATATGAAGGTCTAATTAAATATAAAGTTTTGTGAAATTCCGTGCATTAGTTCTTGAGATAGAGCGCCCACAAAATTTTTGTCACATACAGACTCACAGACAGAGTGACAGACAGATTCACAGACAGACATTTTCTAAAAACCATCAAATCGTGTTCTGAGCATTCTAAAACGTATAATTACGTCGAAAATCGGAAGTCGAAATTTTTCACAAATCCAATACTTTCTTCTTGTAAAGATAGAAGAAAGTAAAAATAAGAAATCTTAATATTTTAAGAAAAACCACTGATAGAAAGGATGAAAGGAATATCCTCTAAAATGGTCGAAAGAGATCATTGTAGACTTTATAAAGCTCACAATTAACAAAAAAATTTTTATCATTTTTTTTTCTTTGCTGTCATAGCAAAGAAAACACTATTAACCCCTTCGGGACGGGAGCCTTTTACGAAATTTTTAATCTTTTGTCACCGTTTTTTAAAAACAGAAATTTGTGTCTTCTTGAATCGAGAAAATGCGCTGATTAAATAAGGCAAATTTTATAGTAAAATTTTACTGGTGAGGAAAAACAAGGATTCTGAGCACTTCATGCGGCACGTATACGTGTCGCTCGTCCCCAAGGGGTTAAGAAGTGTATAGTGAATGTTTTCAGATTCTGAGGAAGGAAACATCTGTAAGGAAAAGCAAATTACATTCATTGCATTTAACAGTATCTGATGCTCTAACATACTAAAGATCAATAAATGACTTAATTGTTGTAGGTAAAAAAATCGTTTACATATTTTAATCATTCGCCATTAACATGTTCAAGATTAACTGATATACAAATTAATGAGTTAAAAAATCCTAAGAAGAAATTAGTTCAAAGTGTGGCAACACGCTGGAATAGCACCTATTATATGTTGAAGAGGAACAAAAAAATGCACTTTCTCTATATGCAACTAAATTTATAGAAATAAATAATCTGACAGCAAACCAGGGGACTATTTTAGAAAAATTGCTCAATCTATTACAACCATTTGAAGAAATAACAAAACAAATTGCCTCATCGAGATTATTAATTTCTGAAGTCATCCCAATAGTTACAGCATTAAAATCATATTTATTTAAATCTGGAGATTTTTTTTGGTGTAGGCACCATGAAAGACACTCTTCTACAAAATTTCGAGAAACCTTTTGCATCGATTCAAGACAATGAACACTCTATTCCATCGCTACAGTTTTGGACCCCAGACTTAAAGTGTTCTTTTTCAACAAAGATGAAGCAAAGGATGTAAGAGTAAAGTCCAAATTAACTGCTTTAGTAAGACTAAGAAAGGCTAGTATGAAACCAGTAACAGAATGTGAACAAAATATTTCCAACATAACCATTCCATCTTCACAAGTTCAAAATTCTTTGTGGGCATGCTTTAATGAAATTGCAAGCCAATCGCAGAGTGAAGTTATATAGAAAGTTCCTTTCAATGTGAAGAAGTAAAAGAAATTAGCGATTTTCTTTCCCAGCCACTACCAGAAAGACAACAGTGTCATTTGCAGTGGTGGGCGAAAAATTCAGAAGACTTTCCAAACCTTTCACAATTAGCCAAAAAGTACCTTTCTGCTCCAGGAAGTACCATTTATAGTGAGAGATTATTTTCAGAAGCAGGTAGCATTTACTAAAAAAAAAAAAAAGAAATAGAAATAGACTATCACCTGAGAATGCTGAATTATTATTATTTCTGCATCACAATCTACGTTTATTGAAAACATTTTAACAGTTTTTTAAGGCAAATATAAACAGTACAATGCTATTCTTGAAAAAAATATGTAAAACTTAAATACATACTAATTAAAAGAATTTAGTACTTACATTTCTTTCATTATTTTATAAGAAATAGTAACACATTTAAAAAAATCACTTAAATTGTATTTAACTTTTAAGCGTATTTTGCTTAAAAAAAAACTCTTAAGTATTGCAACATATACGACTTAAATATCTTATACATACAATAAATCTATATCTAATCAATCATATATTTATGTTCTTTATACGTATAATTCAAAATATTATTGAAAGAAATATTTTTTTATGTAACAAGGGTTAAATGTTAAACTTCCCATTATGATAAAAAAAATTTGAATTTCTTTGTACAGCTGTATTAAAATAATTTTGAATAGATTAATTTTAAATTTAACAGATTATTTTAGCTTATTACAGATACTTTTTGTACTTGCTGATACAGCATAAAATTTTTTTAACATGATTCCTAAATTAGTCTCTTATATAAAAATGGGTAGATAAAACCCATTCGGGGTATGAAAGTTAATGGAAAAAAAAGTGTTAGTTAATTTCAAATAAAATTTTCATTATACATGATGAATATAAATTGTCAAATTAAAAAGTTACTGTGTAAATATAAAAACATTTATTACAGTATTATTCGGCAGACAGGCCGAATATTCGTTGCATCTCTAGTTTGGAGCAAGTTATGTAATCATTTTGGAGTTGATAAAGCAGCAAAGCTAGTAATAAGTGTATCGCTATTTGCAATCTAAATTTGCAAATATCACTGACACTGACTTCCATGACAATTTAATCCAACTTTTAATACTATTGCAATATATATTGTAGCAAATTTTGAAAAATTTTTCAAATATATTATTACAAATCCTATTTCTTAATTTAAAAAAAAAAAAAAAAAAAAAAAAAGCTTTTAACTGATTTCTGATTTGAAGAAAATGAAAGAAACTATATAAATTTAGCATATTTAACTTAAGGTAAGAATTACATAAAGAAATCCAGTTGTGGTTCACTTAATACAGTAGACTCCCTTAAATCCGCGAACGCCTAAAATCCGCGTATTTTTTCAGATGTAAACAA
This sequence comes from Maratus speciosus, assembly GCA_963932465.1. NCBI lineage: Eukaryota > Metazoa > Arthropoda > Arachnida > Araneae > Salticidae > Maratus > Maratus speciosus. The sequence continues at coordinate 85,782,110 of OZ010786.1, read as the reverse complement.
TGAAATTTACAGTTAAGTTGCAGGAACAAAATTCAAGATGCCGCCGAAATCGGCGACTACCGCAATGTTTTTTTTACTAAATTTTTTGTTAATCATTCTCTTTTGGCTATTACAGCTGATTTATTACTAAATAAATTTACATTACTTTTGATTTTGATATAAATTAGCATATCTATATTAAAAATTCCAGGGTTCGAAATGGAAAAATCCACGAACCGAAACGCTATTTTAAAATTATTGTTCGCGGAATTTTTTTTTTTTTAATTATAGACAAATTTATTTCTAAACATACAAAGCAGTATAAGAAAAGCATTCAGGACTCTAAATAACAATGAAAAAAGTTACAGTGAGCGCAATAAGCTATATATACTGATAATAGCATTAACACTGTTCTCCTTGCTATCACTAGATGGCAGCATAGGACTTTTGGAATCGAATTGAATCGATTTCATTCGTAATATTTTTATTTTACATAATTATTTTAATAATTACTTACTTTTAAACTAATAAATTATTTTAATATTTTACTTATTTTAATGTTTCACTTTATTGTAAGCATTCATTATAATTTCCCTTGCTTAACTACCAATCAAATTAATGTTTCAAAAATGTAAACAAATCAATGACCAGAAATCCGCAAAATTCTAAAATCCGCACAACCTCTGGTCCCAAGCTGTGTGGATTTGAGGGAGTCTACTGTATATGCTTAGTGCAGCAAACTTGTCCCATGAGATACAGATGTACTTTTTAAATAATTTTCATTTTTTTTCTTTTTACACATTTTTTGCTAATTCATACTCAATTAATGCAAAATTATGCCCACGTTTCACTGATAAATGGAGAATTTAGGTATTATGTATATGAAAATTAGAAGTTTAAAGTGTTCTCCATAAAAACTCAATAAAGCCTGAAAAAAACCTGGGTTTTAGACTAGTGGGCCCAGCGGGCTGGGTTTTTTCTAAATCTGATTTATGAACAAATGTATAAAACTTGCAGTTCAATATTTTTTTTTCTCTTGAAAATGCAACTTTTTATCTCCTGAAATTGATAAAAGGGTGATTTTAGTTAAGATAATTCAAGTTCTATTTCTGTACTGAAAAGTAAATAAACAAATTCTTGTACTTAAGTATGTCTAGTTAAGTACATTAAAACACAAGAAAACAGATCCTATACAACTAAATCCTGCATTAAGTAAAAAAAAAAAAAATGTAAAAGGAAATGTACTTTGTAAAACATCCTTTTCTATACTGCATTGTGATTTTATCTTACAAGCTTTTACTGCAATTATAAACAATCCTATTTTCGGTGTTTTATATTTAAGTTCCTGTATATATACATTAATTAGAGAAGAATAATAATGCTTTCTGACTGGAGCACAAAGATTCAATATTTTTTTAAGAGACTTAATATTTTGATCTGTGATTTTGAAGTAAAAAAACCCAAGATCTATATAAACAAAAGCTGTTCAGTGAAATAAAAAAAGTGGTCTTGAAAAACTGACTAAAAGTTCTGATTAGATCTGTCCTGTTTTTAAAAAAGAAAATTTTAAGGTAAAGGAAAATCATCTCACATAATGGCAGTTAACAATAATTTTTTTCAAGTTTCTTCTTTTTCTACATTATTTATTATTATTTTAAGTTACACAATAGAAGACAACAAATTCATTATGCCAATAGGTTTTGGTTATACAATTAGTTTAATAAGATTTTAAGTTAAAACATAACAACTAAAACTGAAAGCTGTAGCTTCTATTTTTAGAGAATAAAAACATTAAAAAAAAATAATTGTTTTGCACACTTGTTTTTACTAGAAGTAATATGCATGATTCAAAGACAAATTAGATAATGGAATTGAGAATTGGGTTCTTACTAGTGTTTTTCTAAAAAGTTAATTTCTTAATCAATAAAGTAAATTTTTCATTGTGTTTTATCTTAGCTTTAAGCCAGAACCAAAGTGAAAAAAAAATATATATATTTCAGTGTTTTTTTGTTAACTGGGAGCAAATATTGAAAAGGAAATGTCGCCAATAAAATTTTATGCCCTTTTCAATAGCAGCTTTTATATACTGTGGTCTGTGGGTGTAAATTAGAAACAATATTTTGATGTTGAAATAAAATATTTTGGTTAATGGTATTATTTCATCTTTTTTAAATGAAATAAATTAAATGCATGAATTTTAAACAAAAGTTAACTAATATGAGTAAAATGTGATTATATTTTAAATTAAGCGGATGCACTATGAATAATGATGACGGAAACAATATTTGGTGAATTATCATCTACACCCAGCTAAATTATTAGTACCCTTATTTCTAATAAAAATAAAATCAGAATTAAACCTAAATTGTTTTTTAGCCATTGATCTGGTAAAAACAATTTCATTAAAAAAAAATCAATTATGAATGAGTTAAAATACAAATCACTGGCATTAATTACTACTGGTATTTAAATTTTTGATACATGATAAATACTATAATTTATTTTTTCACATTAATGTATTTCATTTAGATACTTTTGTAAACAGCATGTTCTCGTTTACTTAAAAATAAGGAAAAAGAAACAAAAAAGAATTTGAACATATGCACCTACTTAAAGATTATTTAGTGAAAACATCTGGAAATTATTTCTTTTAAGAAATGGAAACACTTCAGCCAAATATTACATAGATGCAAGTTGATTTTATATAATTAAACATTTTACAGCAAAACATTAATTTTATTGATTTGTCTAATCTCATTTTATTTTTCAATTCAGATTAAATAAGACAAAATGATGATTACATTTTTTCACCGTTATTAGTATATGTTTTATCTAGAAAAAAAAGTACTGAATATTTCTAATTACATTAAAATATGATAATTAAATTAAGCTTGGTTTCAAGAATTTTTAAACTTTTTTGGTCAATTTAATATTTTTTTCTGATTTTTCAAAACAAATATTTTGAATAACTTTAAATTGTCAATGCTAATAAATAATATATGTTTCTTAAATACTAACTTAATTACTATAAATTAAACAATTAAGTTAAACTACAACTCAGCGAAGCTAAACATTGTCATCCATTTCAAAATAAACACAAACCAAGGTTGACACAAACAAATATACCTAAAATGCATTCTTTATCACTACAACTATCTGCTAAATTGCAATCGAGTTATCGCCAACAAAGGTAACCCCTCACTCTGACTTCCAACTTAGCCGCCTTACGGCTCTTATGCGCAGTTCCCTATTTTTCATTACTGCACATGACGGTTCTTTAATATCTTCAGTTATTCAGCCGTATCATACGGCGCAATAGACACGGCCGAATGCTAGAAATGGCGAAAAAAAAAGGTTTAAAAAAGGAGAAAAAACGCGTCATTTTTGATGAAAAAGAAAGGACGTACGTGAATGTTTTTTATGATATTAAAAAAATTCGAAATGATAATTATATATAGATGTATATATTTTTGTCCAGATGGTTTTTAATAACTTGTCTGTTATTGCTTCTAATTAATTGCTCTGTATTAAGTATAGTTGAGTTTTATTAATCACCATCTGGAGAAAAAAGATCTACATCTATCTATATAAGGGAATATTTTTGTTTATTTTAAAAATACTTATGTTATATTTTCATTTATTACTCAAAATATCAATTTTAGATTTTAACATGAATATTTGTACATTACATATTTTGGCACAGATGTCATATATGCTTCATATTGGCACGCTTTTTTTCCAACGCCAATTTGGCGAAAACCTGGTTACCATATTTGACGCCATTTAAGTATATAATAATGGCATCAGAAAAAAATCGCGCCAATATGGGGCTTATATGACATCTGTGCCAAAATCTTAATGAACATACAAATAGCTAGCTTCAAAAATTAATTTAGTGTTTCTTTTATTTTATTGCAAAAATTGCATGTTTTTGTTGATAGTAAGTAAAGAAAACTTCGAATTTTATACACTAATGGCAATTTACAAAATTTCATTTATTTTTAAGGTTTTGGGACAATTGCCCATTACTGGAATGCTTAATTATTCAATTTCCAGTAATGGACACCCCATGTGGACATTACTAACAGTGCAGTTTCAGTAATGTTCATAGTGCATAAAATCTTTTGAATTAATGAAAAGCAGTAGTCATAGTTTAGTAATCAAATTTAATTTTTAAATTGCATTTACAAGAATGTAATAACAACGATTATTTTAAAATTTATCAGGGCTTGAAATTCAATTTTTTCTAGAAGGGGAGTCTCTTTACCAACATTTATAAATGGAGGGTAGTTGAGCTATCAGGGAGGGAGGAAAAAGAAAACTAAAACCCACTGTTACTTTATGTGCTATTTAAAGAATTATATATATTAATACAGAGATGACAAAATACAATTGAAGGGCATTTCCATGAAAAAGTGGACATTAGGGTTGAAATTTCAAACTTCTTTTATTATTACAAGTAATATATCAAATTAAAGGTAAAAATATGACACATATGAAATTACAGAGAACTAAGCTGTAAAACTTATTCTTTTATGGTTTATCTAGGGTCAAAGTTAGAAAAATTTCAAAAAATTTCTAGACTGTAAAATGAGGTATCTTTATTCCACCAGATGCAATATTTAAAACAGCAGCATTTTCACTCTATGTGCATATATTACTATTTGTGACCTTTGTTTACCTTTTGAAACACTTAATTTTTCAAAATAATTTAAAAGACCCAATTTTTAATGCAAATACATTTATACTGTCTCTCTGTCACACCCGTCACAAAAAAGATGCTCAAGTTATTATACAAAATTCATTTTTTCTCAAAAATACATGAAACTTTCTGAAAGTCTAATTATTACTAGTCTGAATAAATATGAAATATTAAAAATGCATTAAATTTTTATTTTGTGTGGAATTTTAGTGTGACGGGTGTGACAAAATTCTTGTGACAGGTTATGACACTATTTTAAATTGTTTAGAAATATATTTAAATGTTTTTTAAATGAAGTGTAAGTAACATCATTATATTTTCTAAACATATTAAGACAAATGTGGCTTAAAAAAAAGATAAATCATAAAATATATATATTTGAATTATTTTAGCAAATTGTGAGTTGGTGGCAATTTACTTTAACTTTTGATAGATTTTCAAGAAAATGAAAGTCTATTTTTAATATTCTTTACATAACTGTAACTCAATCCAGTTACTTTGAAGAAGCGAAAAATAATGTGGGAGACACTGAAGCAATAATGCAAGTGGTCTTTGCCAAGAACAATAATGCTGTCTCTCAAAATAAGATCCAGAGTGCTCACTGGACTCATCCTCAAATCACCATTTTTACATGCTTTGCATCATTGAAAGGTAATGTGATTTGCTCTTATGTAATATTATAGTAATCAGTACTAATATAGTAATCAATAACGAATTGCAGCATCTTAAATAAGTATTCTGTATGGGAATTTTTAAATGCCATTACTAATAGTCTGAAAACAGAATTTCCCCAACTCAAAACGGTGAAAAAATTTTCTGATGGCTGTGCAGCCCTGTTTAAAAACAACATTTCAAACTTGTGCTTCTTTATCAAAGATTTTAAGCTAACATGTGAATGGAACTTTCTGGCCACTTCTCATGGTAAAGGAGGAGTTGACGGAATTGGGGGATTGATAAAGTCAAGAGTGTGGGTTTTGCTTGTCCAGAAAAGCAATAGTTAATTCTGCTTTGGCTTTTTTTTTTAATGTGCACAGGAGATTGGTGCAATAAAGACATTGTATGTGTCAGCAGAGAAAATACTGGAAACTAAACAAATGCTGACAGAAGGATGAGAAGGCATCAAGTCTTATCACCACTTTAAGGTAAGTGCTGATAGTACCAACTTTTTGATTGGAAAAACTACGAAATCAACACTAAGGGAGATAAGTCACTGCTAATTGTGAATCTCTCCCCAGAAAGATTTTGAAAACATCAGATTTAAATATCTGAGACTATGTTGTGGTTTCCCTGGCCAGTAACGAAAAGCACAATAGCTTGTTCCTTGTACTGCGGTAATGTCTTGAATAATATCAACTACCATAAGGAAGAAATAAGCTTGAAATACATGCAAGCCAGTGGACCATACTGGATTTGGCCAGAGAAAGATGATATCTCAATTGAAAACTTTTTTGCCATTGTAAAAAAAATAGCTACCCCTTATAACAAGTAGGGGGCACTACAAATTTTAAACTAACTGCATAAAGATGTTAGTTTTATTAAATTTTGTTTGTATATTAGCTATTGTAAAGTTTTCTGTCCATACTGTTCGCTGTTTTCTTTTGTAAATAACTTTAAAATTGTATACTTTGCATGATGTCACACCCGTCACAGTAGAAAAAAATTTCTTATACTTTAAAATAATTAAAATTTATTATGAAAATTATGCATTAACTTTAATTTGAATCTCTTTTATTAGAAAAAAATTGTTTTAATAATGAAACATTAAAATATTCACAGGAATTTTAACAAATGTGTATGCTAGTGAAAACTCATGTCCGGAGAGAGTCACACCCGTCACAAGATTTCAAAATTTTTTTAAAAAAAATTGAAAGCTATTGAAGTTTTTTGTTTGCACATTTATTCAAGCAAATGCATGGAAAAACATATTTTAAATACTTTTCAGGGATTTATTAGCTAATTTATTGCCCAAAACGCAGATATAACCCCTTAAAATTGTGTCTGGATGTCACACCCGTCACAATGGAAAGGCCCTGAAGCAATTTAAATCAACAACTCAGAATAATTATGCAAAATGCTTTTTTATTTGAAAAAGGAAAAAAGGTTAAGCTTTTATACAGTCTATTTTTCAATTTTCAACCAAATGTAATGGTCCTTAAAAATGAGGTTGTTAAATGAATTTAGATTTTATTCGATTTTGGGACCTGAATTCGCTTTCACAAAGTAAACTTGTGACAGACAGCAGAAGCATAACATTTATAACTTTGGAAATTATCAGAAATGCATGGTTATTTTCTTTGTTTAAAATTTGAATGCATAAAAGCTTGTTCAATCAAAGTCCAAAGTGTGAAATGGAAACTATTGATTCATTCCTTCTATTACATGAAAAATGTACGAGGGTAGACTGATAAGTAATGTACACATACGTGTAGAGCGCGAACAAAGTGACTTTCAGAAGCGCATCCGGTGGCATGTGGAAGTAACATTCACCTTCTATACACATGTGCAGATTTGAAGTTGCTGAATTCATCCAGTGTATAGCAAACACTTCATTGAACAGATTCCTGCATCGGGTCGGGTTGTCCTTAATTTCCATTTTTCGGGTTGGGATGACACTAATAGACTGGGAGGCGGCCGCACAGACAAACTTGAGCTGAAATTCCAAAATCAGTTAAAACTCGATTCTCATATTAAAACGCAATCGATCTACCAAGTCATATCTTGGTGGAAAACACCTGAAAACCCGATTTTAGTGGTTGACTTGTAGGATTACCATTGTGTTTTCTTGTACCCAAAGGTATGAAAATATGGAGGACTGGGAGCAGGAAAACACAATGATAAACCTACGAGTCAACCGCTAAAATCGGGTTTTCAGGTATTTTATACCAAGATATGACTTGGCAGACTGATTGCGTTTTAATATGCAAATCGAGTTTAAACAAATTCTGAAATTTCAGCCGTGAACTCAATGAGATGATTGTCTGTGCTGCCGTCCCTAGGTCTATAACTTTCTTTCTGCTGGTCGGGTTCACCCTAGAATATTTCTAAATGACCATATTTAACTTTTTTGCAATTCGTGATCCCGGGATTTTCAAAACAAAGTCTGAGCAGAACTATGTTTCAAATGAAAATAAATATGTATTTGAATATGAATGAATATTCAATTTACTGCATGAGATATAAAATGTATATGAGAAATGTTGTCGTAGATTATTCTTTCTTTACGAACCATTTTCTTTTCTGTGTGTTCTCGGAATATGAAAAATCCTTCTATATATAAAAAAAAGTTTTGATTTGGAAATGGACCAATGAAAATCCGAGTAGATCGGCATCCATTTTGAATGCTTAAGCATGGCCTTTCATCGTTAATATTAAAAAAACTGTTGCATACAAAAATATGAAAATTGGTGGTATTATAGAGAAATGTTTGATAAATACGCTGATGCAGACAGTTTTCAAATCAAAGAATTATTTTAAGAGATATTTAATGCTAAAGTTGGACAAAATCGTTCCATTAAAAAAGTTTTATTGGAGCAAAAACTATACATGAGAATTTAATCATTTTTAGATCATTTTATATGTTATAAGTTCCCGATGTGCAGATTGCATTTATTTTTCTTAATTGACTCATTTTTTGTGGTTTTATTTAATTTTTAAATTCAAATTTTCAGCATTTCAAGAGATATTTTTTAAAAACTTTAGAAAATGTTATTAATTTAAACTGTTGCCAGTTGCATAAACAGCGCAAACAATAATTTTTACTTCACATTAAAAATTTATTTACACGGGACTATTACAAACGGAAAAAAAAAACTTTAAAATTAGAATTAAATGATTACATGTTAAAAGCAGGAAAATTACGTCATAAGAACCATAGGCACAGATGTCATATACGCGCAATTTTTTCCGATGCCAATCTGGCAAAAACATCAATAGCATAAATAACAACATCCGGGTTGCTAATATCCGAACCCTATCCGGGTTACCATATCAAGCAAAATAACGACATTTTAGCACCAATTAAGTACCCATTGCGTATATGAAATTGGCGTCAGAAAAAAATTGCACCAATAATGGCCGTATATGACATCTGTGCCGAACCATCTTTACACTTGAATTTTAAAAGAGAAACAAAATCTTAAAATAAAAAAAATCATTATCATGCGTTAAAACTTGTAATTTGAGGAAATTACGTCATATTTAAAATGGCAAAAAATATAGCAAAACAATTTAAATTGAAAAATATATTTGCGCGAGATATTTTGAGATAATCTTTTCAACTATTATCGTGAATTCGAAGACAGCACAAATAATATTTCCTTCTAACAACAAAAGTATTTTCACGTGAATATTAATAAGAGAAATAAAACTTTGGTGTAAATTACATCAGATTTGAAACGATACATTTAAATGAATTATTTAAAAGAACTATCTTATAGCGCTGTTAAAAAATACCGGGAGACAATGACACTGTTTACTTAATTCATTTTACATTAGCTTATTTTCAAATGTTTAACTAATTTTTTTAATTAAATATGAAAACAGCCATTGTATCTCTTAACAGCAGCAGATTTGGCCTTAAAAATCCCCAATCCAAGGAAGACAAATGGAAACCCGTTTACAGAGAGATCGCTACTGTTTTTTTTTTTTTTTAAATTTTAATTCAATATTTTTAAAGCCGATCAAATTAGCGTGCTTTTTGGATTTTGGTGTGCCTGAACGGGGGTTGGCGAGCGTAGCTCGTAGGGGGCAGAGCCCCCTAGTATTACAAACATTTCTTTTTTGATAAACAGAAATATACATGTATTGTATTTGTGATAGTTTATGCTTACCTACACATGTTACAGGTGTGTATTTTGGGAGCTGCCCACTATTCAAAGACATAAGCGCATGAATATATAAGGGAAGTTAGGAATTAAGTTGTAAGTTAGCAATTGAAAAAGTGTTTGCTAAATAAGTATGTCTGCTCTTTGGGATTGTCCCTTGTGGAAATCTTATTGTATATAGATTTTTAACCTGAAAAAATACCTTGGAGATTATTATGAAAAATTGCGTCAACCCAAACTCGAGCTGCAGCAAAACAAGTAATATAAAAATTTTGTAAGTCAATTCCTACTTAGGTCGTCATCAAAGAAAAATTTAATACAGTAGACTCTCTCAAATCCGCACAGCTTGGGACCAGAGGTTGTGCGGATTTTAGAATTTTGCGGATTTCTGGTCATTGATTTGTTTACATTTTTGAAACATTAATTTGATTGGTAGTTAAGCAAGGGAAATTATAATGAGTACTTACAATAAAGTGAAACATTAAAATAAGTAAAATATTAAAATAATTTATTAAAGTAAGTAATTATTAAAATAATTATGTAAAATAAAAATTTAGAAATACAGGGTGTTTATAAAGTCCCGGACCCATTTTGATGTTTAATAACTCATAAAATAATAAAGATAGATTAAAATTAATAACATAAATGGTTAGATAGACTCAAAAAGTTTCATGACCCTTGTCAATGAACTTCCACGTGTGCCCCCTTCGTCGCACGGAGAATATCAAGTCGATAGTCAATTTCACGCCAGGTAGCGGCAAGCATGTCGGCATCCACAGAGGCTATTGCGGTTGTAATTCTGGCTTTAAAGTCACCAATGTTCGACACTCTCCTCCTGTAAACATTGTCCTTTACAAATCCCCAAAGGAAAAGGTCCAGCGGCGTTATATCAGGTGATCTGGGTGGCCAAGGAATTGGACCTCCTCGCCCAATCCATCTTCCTGGAAACCAACCGCAGTAGCCTCTGTGGATGCCGACATGCTTGCCGCTACCTGGCGTGAAATTGACTATCGACTTGATATTCTCCATGCGACGAAGGGGGCACACGTGGAAGTTCATTGACAAGGGTCATGAAACTTTTTGAGTCTATCTAACCATTTATGTTATTAATTTTAGTCTATCTTTATTATTTTATGAGTTATTAAACATCAAAATGGGTCCGGGACTTTATAAACACCCTGTATATTAAATTATTACCGATGAAATTGATTCAATTCGATTCCAAAAGTCCTATGCTGCTATCTAGTGGTAAAGCTATTGTAAGATCGATACGTTATTATTCATTCTTAGCACTTTTAACTTTAGTAACTTTTTTCATTGTTATTTAGATTGAATGCTTTTCTTACACTGCTTTGTATGTTTAGAAATAAATTTGAAAAAAAAATTCTGCGAACAATAATTTAAAAATAGCGTTCCGGTTCATGGATTTTTCCATTTCGAACCCTGGAATTTTTTATATAGGTATACTAATTTATATCAAAACCAAAAGTAATGTAAATTTATTTAGTAATAAATAGGCTGTAATAGCCAAAAGAGAATGATTAACAAAAAATTTAGTGAAAAAAACATTGCGGTAGTCGCTGATTTCGGTGCCATCTTGAATTTTGTTCCTGCAACTTAACTGTAGATTTCATTGTTTACATCTGAAAAAAATATGTGGATTTTAGGCATTCGCGGATTTAAGGGAGTCTACTGTATAATCCCTTAAGCTAATATTAGTTTTTGTTGCATTAAAATATCTCAATTTGTTGATTTTCTATAAGCAAGTCAGGTTTATAATGGAAGTCTATGAGAATTTGGCAAAATATTAGAGATATCGCCAAGTTGGCGACAAACTTGGCAGTATTTGGTGACAGAACAGAGTCCTCCCTATGGTAACCCCCCTTATAGATATGAAGATGCATTAAATGCTTCAATAACCAATAACTGCTATTTTGTCTCCCATGTAAAAGTAAAATTAATTAATGAATTAATATTTGAAAAAATTTATTTAAACTTGATAGGATGAATAATAAGTATTTTATAAACGATTGAAAATTTGAACAAGATATATATTATATAAATAAATAAATATATGGAGAGTGTGAACTGATAGTAGGAATCGAAAAATAGATGTCAACCCAACCCGCAACGAAGAATACAGCTCCAACCTGAAGTGACCTGCTTGGGTCGAGTCAGGTGCGTGTAACCTGATTTGATGCTCACACTAGTCGAATTCGTAAGAGATATTAGAACTGTCCACGATGCTGGGCTGTCTTGAAGACCGAGTTTGGTGGAATTTTTGTTCTTTAAGATTGTTGAGGGCTTAATTTTTATCTGAAGACTCAGGTCAGGCTAGGACTAAATTTTATTTTTTGAAATGTTGGGACGGGTAGGAATTTCATTCTTACAATGACAGGTCTGGCTCTTTCATTTTTTCTGTAGATTCGGGCCGGACCGGGATTTTATTTTATTAATTCAGGGCTGTATTGGATGAGAATTTTTTTTTCCCATGAGTAGGGGAAATTTGGGACAGTTGATCCCTAGGGAGACTTGATCCCTAGGTCTAAAACCAAAGAAAAAATGTAATTAAGTCTCTGAAACTGGAAACATTAATAAAGTGATCCTTTATCAACATATTTAGCAACATACTTTGATTCAGCCATTTTTATTTTTGTTGTAAAAAAGGAATCTCTGTTTTCTTACAATCAAACTTCTTTTTGAGTACGTAGTTTGTGTTTCATATTTTTTGCTAAATATAACTAAATTACTTAATTTTATTGATATAATATACTAACGTACCTTACTCCTTAAATGTTGCTATTTAAATTCAACACAATATCTTTATTTTTGATTTAGCAACTTTTTTCCCCAAACATGCACATTAGGGACACTTGATCCCTGTTGTATGGGGAGACTTGATCCTGGGGATCAAGTGTCCCCAAAGTTAAAATAAATTAATGTTAAATTTTATTAACACTCACTTCTCATTGTGACATTTAGATAATATCAGTATTAGAATATGGTTGCCTTGATTTTAGATGGTTGACAAAGATAGAAAGTTAATATGTGGCTGCATATGATGGTTAGCAAGCACATGGTGGATGAATGCACATGTGAGACATACATCTAAATTTGCAACAATTTTACAGCACTTTCTAAAGAATGTAAAATATTATAATCAAAACAGTAACGTGTTAATCATAATAAATAATCACGATAACCATATAAGCATTGAGTTTGAATTATGCCAAAGAAAATGGAAAAAATATCACTGCACACTTCTCACAAATTACAGCCTCTGGATCGTACTGGATATGGATGACTTAAAAGATAGTTTAATGTGGCTGCTCAAGACTGGATGGCTAATCATCCTGCTTAATTGACAAAGATTTATCAAATTGCAGAACTGATAACAGAATTGCCTATCCTAAAGCCATGGTGACAACTAACAGAATAAATGGATTTAAAATCACTGGAATATATCCCTAGGAATTTCTGAAGATGATTTTTTATCACCTTTCTTCTCAAATTAACCATTAACTCTAACAAGCAGTAAAAAAATTACAGTTAAACCAAACATAGTCACACCAGAAGACATACAAGCTTTCCCTAAAGTTTCATTACCAAAAATGGAAAAATCTAAAGAAATGGAAAAGGGGTCTTCAAAAATTTTGACAAGCACACTAACTAAAAAACAGAATGAAGAAGAAATACAAGATTGTCGACTAAGAAGCAAAAATCGGGAAAAACTCAAGTTGTCTAAAGCTATCATTTCACCTCAAGAAAAAAAGTAAAATCATTAAAAAGAAAATTAGTCATTTCATTGGAAAAATTTAAAAGATTTTATCATCTAAATTTGAAATCAATTTTCTAAGAAAACGAGGACTTAATTTCAACCAATTTATTTATCCAGAAAATGTAGACAATAGTGTTATGGACAATGATGACACTGTCAAAAAACTACCGAACTTTATGGAATTCTTCAAACTGCAATAATTTCAATATTTACATTTGATTTTTCAAGCTTTGAAAATGTTTTTTGAACATTAATCGTGTCCCCCCCCCCTTTTTTTTTACATGTTAGTCAACAATAAATTTGATTTCTACTACTTAATTTGAATCATTTTAATGCATCTGTTTCAGGGATCAAGTCTCCCTTCAACTGGGGAGACTTGATCCTTTTTTTATTTTTTAGAAAACAATTTATTTTTATTTTAAAAATGGTTTTTCAAAAATAAAAAAAATACTACAACAAGAAAGACACATGAGCCTTTAAGAATAACTGGAAACATTTTTTTAATATTTTGTTTTTTCCAAAATAAAAATTAAAAACTGAAAAAGGAATCAAGTCTCCCCTAATGTCTTGGTAACGTCCCTCTTTAGTTAAAGAGATATTATGAGATGTTAACGAGAAAAATCATATCTTTGTTTCTTTCTTCTTCTTTCTTTCCTTTTTTTTTGTGTGTGTGTTTTTTAAATAAAAGGTGAAATATGTTTTTAAATAAAAGGTCCAATGACCAAAATTTCGAATAAAGCAGACACACCAGGCCGGCATGGTATGTTTGCTTTTATAACAAGAAATGCATGAGTGTTTAGGTTTTATAACCTGCCAGGCAAACAACAGTTTTTTGCTTGATACTATGTTAATTTGAACACTTTTCAAACACTGTGGCACATGGAAGATTTACTGAACTATTATAAATGGATCATTCCAAAAATAAAGCACCCTTTTACATCCCGACACTTTGTAAAGTTTTATTTCCCATAATTTTGTTCCAAAATTAAATATAAATATTTGAAAAGATAGTTCAGAAATATTTTTCTTTAATGCAATTCTGAAATTTTGGATAAATTGCATTTATTGCCTTTTAAATAGCTTTATTTAAAATTGTGTACTGTAAAAAGCCATGTCCCAACAACAATTTTTGATTTTTAGACCATATTTTTTTCACCATATATATATTAAAAGTTATGTCTGATGATATTCTTAAAGCCTCTGTAGTCTTAATATTATACCTACATACTTTAAATATATATTTTTAGATATTTTTTCATTTTATAAGGAAAATTCTCATGTCCCGTAATATTTGTCCCCTGTGTTACTTCCACTTTGTTCTTAATATTAAGTAGAGATGCAACGAATATTCGGCTTCGGCCGAATATCAAGTCCATAAAAATTATTACAGTAAAAAAAAAAAATTATTACAGTATTATTCGGCCTTGGCCGAATAATACTGTAATAATTTTTTTTATATTTACACAGTATAACTTTTTAATTTGACAATTTATATTCATCATATATAATAAAAATTTTATCTGAAATTAACTAACACTTTTTTTTCCCATACTCCGAATGGGTTTTATCTACCCATTTTTATATAAGAGGCTAATTTAGGAATCATGTTAAAAAAAATTTATGCTGTATCAGTAAGTACAAAAAGTATCTGTAATAAGCTAACATAATCTGTTAAATTTAAAATTATTCTGTTCAAAATTGTTTTAATACAGCTGTACAAGGAAATTATTATTATTATTTTTTTTTTTTTTTATCATAATGGGAAGTTTAACATTTATCCCTTGTTACATAAAAAAATATTTCTTTCAATAATATTTTGAATTATACCTATAGAGAACATAAATATATGATTGATTAGATATAGATGTATTATATGTATAAGATATTTAAGTCATATATGTTGCAATACTTAATGGTTTTTGTTTTTTTAGTAAAATACGCTTAAAAGTTAAATGTAATTTAAGTCATTTTTTTTAAGTCTGTTACTATTTCTTATTAAATAATGAAAGAAATGTAAATACTAAATTCTTTTAATTAGTATGCATTTACGTTTTAGATATTTTTTTCAAGAATAGCATTGTAATGCCTTAAAAAACAGTTAAAAGTTAAAATGTTTTCAATAAATGTAGATTGTGATGCAGAAATAATAATAATTCAGCATTCTCAGGTGATAGTCTATTTCTTTTTCTTTCTTTCTTTCTTTTCTTTTTTTTTTTTTTTTTGTAAATGTTACCTGCTTCTGAAAATAATCTCTCACTATATATGGTACTTCCTGGTGCAAGGTACTTTTTGGCTAATTGAGAAAGGTTTGGAGAGTCTTCTGAATTTTTCACCCACCACTCCAAAGGACACTGTTGTCTTTCTAGTAGTGGCTGGGAAAGAAAGTAACTAATTTCTTTTGCTTCTTCAAATTGAGGGACACTTTCTATAGAGGCTTCACTGCTGACAGCAAAGAAAAAAAAATAATAATAAAGATAAATAAAAATTTTGTTAATTGTGAGCTTTATAAAGTCTACAATTATTTCTTTCCACCATTTAAGAGGATATTCCTTTCACCCTTTCTATCAGTGGTTTTTCATAAGATATTAAGATTTCTTATTTTTTATTTTATTTCATCTGAAAGCTGAAATTTATGTTTCCTAGTACTTTTAAAATTTTGTCATTATTTTAAAATGTAACAACAACACTCATAATATCTATTAAAATGTAACTAGACAGTACCTGATGAGGAACTTTTGCTAAGAATTTTTTTGGGGTGTTTGAATTATATTATTGAGGCAATTTTTAGGTCGAACATAGCCGAATATTTTTTTCAGAGTAAAATAATGCTTTAAAAAATTAAAAATTTGTATATAAATAATTTTTTAAAAGAAAACAATACATTTTAATTGTGAAATATACAAGAATTGTGCATATAGTGCATACTATATTTTGTTTTTAGGCAAAAATAAGTTCATTATTCGGCAGCCGAATAGGCCGAATATTCGGCTGTAACTTGGCCGAATATTCGGTTATTCGGCCAAACCACTATTCGTTGCATCACTAATGTTAAGACAAAAATTTGGAACCTAAATGTTGTTAACAACAGTCAATCATGCACTTTTAGAGCTATCATTTATCTTAGGTAGCTGTTATTTCAAATGTTAAATTTTGAAAAATATTACCTGAGCTAAAGTGATTTTTGAAGGTAGGTGTGTTTTTAAGTGTCCCCTATGTTACCATCAATTTATATTAATAATATATATATTTTTTTTAATGAATTAGGGTTTAAAGTGTACATCTCAGTTAAAAGAAAATATTCCATAAGACTTTGCATTGTTTCTATAAAAATAAAAATATATGGGTAATTTTTTATTACATTTTGTCCCCTGTGTTACCATGATGATGGTAACACAAGAGACAATGAAGTAACAAAATGGGTTTAATTAATTTTTTTAGCTAATTATGTGGCTAACACTTATATATAAAGTTTTGTATGTTATTTTAACTCGAGAAATATGCAGATTTTTATTATTATTAATTGAAATTAGATTTTTTAGGAAGGTGGAAAATATCCTTATGCTTCTGCTACTGCAAACAGCCAATTTTATGTTGCAGCTACTCTCTTAGTTGATATTTGAAGTATATGTTAATGCAAATTATGCAGTAATATAAAATTCAAAACATCTGTCCTAAAAAATTTGGAAATTATGCAAACTGATCGTGTTAATTGCCTTATAGAAATGACATTGTGCAACTCTTGATTCAAAAGATCATGTATCGGGAAGTGTATCACATTTACGCTTGTTTTAATGCAACCAAAACCATATTTTTACAAGGGAGAAACAAAAAAATATATATATTGTATACCATACTATTTAAAAGGTAGAAAATCCAGAAATTTAAAAATAAACTTCTGTTAAAAACTCACCTACTTTTTTTCTTCAAATCAAAGTTACCGTACTTAAGATTTACTCAGGTATTTTTTGTCCCTTTATTAAAATACCAATAAAATTAAGTCTTCTATAATGCATACTTTTCTGTCTCTGGAAACTTAAATATTTATTGATGCCAGATAGCAATATCACATTTGCTCATAACAAACTATTGAATGTAAACATGTAATTATTTCATTTACTTTACTTGTTACATCTATATTCATAGATATTTATCAAAATATTTAATCTACATGTTGTATTCAGCGACTTAGTGAAAACGTGTGCCGGTTCATATACAGGGTGCATATTTTTGAGTACTCCTATTTCTGAATTTTACTATACTGTTATGGGATTGAAACCTAAGTTTAAAAAATCAAAACAGAATATTCTAGTATTTTGATCTACCTGTTGCTGCATATGAGAAATAAAAATCTAATTAATATATAAAAACACATTTCTAAGATTTTTGCATTCTTAGTGCTTAACATGTGTGCACTTTGTTATTTTAATGTCCCCTGTGTTACCGTAAGTCCCCTATGTTACTGACATGTTTTTTGTAATCTTAACAGAAAGAAAGAACTTTCTTAAGAATCAAAGGGTTAAATATGCAATGACTAATATGTATAAGTAAGTATGACTGAGATTTTATTATATTACTATACTTTTACGTAATTATATAAAGTTTTATATTGCGAGAATACTAAAAAAGTAACACAGGAGACATAATATGCCCATTTTGTGAGAAAATATAAAACATAAACAAAAAATTATGGGTTAGTGAGAATGAACGTTCATATCAAAATGTTAAAATCGTAAAAATAATTTTTTACTTTCATAAGACAATATGGGGAGATTATTTAAAATATGGTAACACTAACACAGGAGACATTTTTCATTCAGTGTGTCTATGTTTCTAAGTGTAGTAAATAATATATTTTAAAAAGTGTGCTGCTGATATTCAGTTTCTATTCTTGAAGATGTATACAATCCTCCCAAAGGTTTTTTTACTTCATTTTTAGTGAAAAAAATTAAAAAAAAAAAAATTATCAAAAGGACCTTTATTTTTGGAATGACCCAATTATAAACTAGTCGGATGTACCAATCCCAAAACTTTCTTCTATCTGATACATGTTAATACTTCAAAATTCACTAGCACACTGACAAAATTAAATGGCAATCTATGTCCCTCAAGAGGATTTTAAAGATATAGAATTCTGTGCATTAGTTCTTGAGATATGACTATCGCTGAAATCATGTAAATACAGCCTAACAGCACCACCTATTGGGTGATTTATACCAAAACCTAATCAGCAACATCTACTGTCAACGTCTGACTGAATCTCATGTTTGGAGAAAATCCGTGCATTAGTTTTTGAGATAGAGCTGTTACGAAAATTGTGAAAATTACGGAATTTCGTTAAAGGATAGCGTAAAAAATGCAAATTTTGTTAAAGGATTGCAAAAAAAAAAAACGAATTTCTCCAAAGGCTCGCGAGAAAAAATTTTAATTTCGTCAAAAGATCGATGAAAAACCACGAATTTTGTCTAAGGACCTCAGAAAAAACTCATTAGCACCGGGAGGAGATTCCCCTGACCTTCCCCTCTGCTGTATCGTTTCAGAAAATTTACTATGAATTTCAATTTTCTTTTTTTTTTTGTTACTCAGAATCACCCCTGATTTAATTATATATTGGAATTTAGATTTTTATGTAGAAGGAACAGGAGAATTTTTGTTTGCAAGGTATTCTCAAAAAATTACTTTCTCATAAACTCAATTCTTTAATTTGTTTGGATCAGATTTTTAATCTGTGTAATGTAATAATTAATTTGATATCAGAAACAATACTACAACCACATATATCCTACAAATCCAACAGTTTCTGCTTTAATGACCAATCAGTTATCCAAAATATATCTATCTTCAACTAAAGGTCAAAATTAGCACTAGCCACCAGCTACAGGGCCAGTAAATGAAAAAAAGGGGCTAGTGAAAAATTGTCTATCAGCGGCCACTTTTTTACAAGGAGATAATAAAATATTCTTGCATTTCATCAAGTATTCTATTTTTTTGGTTCTAAAATATTTATATTAACAAATTTATTTGGTCTACTCAGTTTTAGATTAATACTTACAGAAATTTTACTGTAGGCATTTTGAAATAAAAAAGTGGCCGCTAGTTTAAAGAAAGTGGCCACTTAAAAAATTACTCCTACCGGGCAGTGGCCGCTAATGAAATTTCCCAATTTTGACCTATATCTTCTACCATTCTGGATAAATGATTCTGCACCATACATTTTTTAAATTTAATTTTTTATGCGTTTTTCGCAATTCGCAGCTAATTTTCCATATTAGCAAAAGGAATCTGTTTTAATCTTTTAGCCCAATACATTAATTTTTTTCCTCTTAAATTAAGTTTTTACAGAATTCCAACAACCATATTTTCTGTGGCTATTTGACGAAATTAACGAATTTTTTTTTCTACGATCGTTCCGCAAAATTCATAATTTTTTTATACGATCGTTTCAAAAAATTCGCAATTTTATTTTCACTGTCGTTTTGCGAAATTCACAATGTTTCTACTATCGTTTAGCAAAATACACTATTTTTTTCCATGATCATTTCGCGAAATACACGATTTTTTTTTTCCTACGACCGTTTCGCGAAATACACAATCTTTTCCCACGACCATTTCGCGAAATACACTATCCTTTTCCCATGACTGTTTTGCGAAATACACGATTGTTTATCCACGATTGTTTCGCGAAAAGCACCATTCTTTTTTTCACGATCGTTCCGTGAAATACCCGATTTTTTCCACAATCGTTTTGGTTATTTCACGATTTTTTTCCACGATTGTTTCGCAAAATTCATGTTTTTTTTCACGATTTTTTTCACAAAATTCACGATTGTTTACCACGATCGCTTGTTGAAATTCACGTTTTTTCCCTGTGCTCCTTTGATGAAATTAGTGTTTTTTGCTTTGCCTGATTGACGATTCTTTTTTTGCGACCGATTGATCAAACAGGCGATATTTTTTCGTGCCGATCAACAAAATTAGCAATGTTTGTTTGCACAATCTTGACGAAGTTCGTGATAATTTTTAATGCAATCTTTTGATGAAATTTGGGTTTTATTTCCCTGACCTATGGATGAATTTATTTTTTTCTTGCGATCGATTGACGATTTTTGTGATATTTTCCAGCAACTTAATGGGACATTTTGAGGTTTTCCTTGTGATCCATTGAAGAATTTCGAGGGGATTTCCCGCAATCTATCGACGATTTTTGCAGCTTTTTTACTGCGAGTAACTAAAGGATTTCTTGTTTCTTTCCTCTCAGTTGATTAACACAATTGCCGATATTTTCCAGCTACCTATCAGTGAATTTTCTAGGTTTTATTCTTTGGACCGAATGGCTAATTTTCGGAGTTTTCTTTTCACTCTAACATGTACGAATTCTGCTATTTTTTCCCTGCGATTAATTAACAAATTTCACAATTTTTTAATTTCGCGATTTCTTTTCTTGCGACTGATTGATGATTTTCGCATTATTTTCTAGTAACTTTTTGTTGAATTTTGTTTGGTTTTCCTGCGACCAATTGACTATTTTCTATGTTTTTCCCCCGTGACTTACTGGAGAATTTTGTGAGTGTTTTCCTGTGATCAATTAACATAATTGGCAATATTATTTCTGCTACATATTAGCGAATTTTGCGGGTTTTATTCTTGGGACGGACTGGGTAATTTCCGGGGCTTACTGGCGGAACTCGCTGTTTTTTTTTTCATGCTAACATAAATGAATTACTCGATTTTTTTCCGTGAACGATTGACAGATTTTGCTTTTTTTTTCCCACATGAGCGATTGGAGATTTTTTTTTGTTTAGTTTTTCGTGCATTAGATTAATGAAATTCACGATTTTTTTCCCGCGTCCGGCTGTAACAGTTTAAGTTTTTTCTGACTGATTGATGAATTTCACATTTTCCTGTGATTGATAGACTTTGTTTGAGATGTTTTTCCGCGACTGACTGTCGAATTTCACAATATTTTTTCATGATCGATAGACTAATTTTGCGATATTTTCCCGCAATCAATTCTAGAATTTTAGATCCAACGACCGATTGCAAATTTCCGGATTTTTTCGCGACCTATTGTTAAAATTCGTTAGTTGAAATATGCCGATGGCAAAATTTTGCAAACCCATAATGGGCAGGGCGCATTTGCAGTTATATAAAAATGGGCAGGGTGCATTTACAGCTATAAAAAAAATGGGCAGGGCGCATTTACAGCTATAAAAAAATTAGCAGGGTGCTGCGCCCTCATGAAAACACCTAGGGGAAACACTATCAAACATTTAGGATTCCAAAAATGCCTTACTTTTGATTCAGCAATAATTAGAAGCAAAGCTATAGCCCAAAATATAAATCAGAAATGAACTTTCTGAAACAAATAGTGACCGTTTAAAGAACCACAGAAAGGTAAACAATGCATTTTAATACACAAATAGGGTGGATTTTACAGTTGTAAACTTCGTACATAATTTTTTATGCTGTATCAAAATTTTAATTTGCATTTTCTGGAAAACTCCATTTTTCATTGTGTACATTTACAAGAAATATCATTTCTTAAAAAGTTTTTAAGATATTGAAATAAAATTTTGTAACTAGGTTCTGCTCATCTATTGGTGTGTTATGAAGCAAAATATAGCTTGTAAGTTTGTATATATTAAGACCTATTTTTATTGAAAAATACACAAAAAAAAAAAAAAAAATCATATTTTGTATACAAAATTTGGTATATGCTAGTAAATTTAAGAGGTATTGCAAATCTTTTGCTTCATAACACAGGTAAGTGGTTTGCTAATATATTGTTGAAAAAAAAAAGTGAAATATATTGAATAGATTTCGTTATAGAAGGTCTGGCATAAACGCAATTCTTTACTAAAATTTGACTAAATATTGCCTAAATTTGAAAAGTTAATTAAAATTTCTTTGAAAATTTATATGTGTTCCTAGTTTCATTCCCTGTTTTAACTAAAAACGCATTTGTTTGATAAAAATTTCATATTTTTCAAAAAAAGTGCCACGAAGGTAGGCACATACCTTAAACTGCAATACTACTAGATGTCCAAACCATGTGAGTTGAATTTTTCTCTTTTTAATGTTGAACTGCCATTATCATAGATGCAAGTTGTATATGTATAAAAATGAATTTCAGTGTTTATAGCCACCAAATGGTCTTGTCAAATTAACTGCTTATTATTTTTAATATAATTAAACTTTGTTTTTCGTTAAGTTTGTATTTATGTTTTAACTATGTCTGTTTATATTTAAATCATATATTTTATTTTTTGTTTAAATAAACGTTTAGTTATTCATACAAGTTCCAAGTTAAAAACTGTTTTACTGTTGTTTATTTACTCTCAACACTATATGTCACTATATCGCCGACGTTACTACTCTCATTACATTTCCACTACTCTGCTACAATTTCAAACATTTCAGACCAGTTCCAGGGCCCACACTGGACATTTTGTATTAATTTTTTTATGGGGGGGTATGCAAGGCCCCTTGCGGCTGCACTTCTCGCACACCCCTAAGGACGGCTCTGTCTCTAATGAGATTTAAGCTACTAAATCAGGATAACTAAGTGCCTAGCTAACTGTTGTTAGTTTTCTCTGTTTATGGAAAGCATGTTTACTACATTGAATTTTGAACTGGAGTTAAAATTTAAACTATTTCATTTTCACAGTTCACTACCTTTGCAAATCAAGCAGTAAAGTTTTTTTTATTTTATTTATTAGTATGTTATATATATGTAAATATTTTTCTGAGTGCTTTATAATATATATACATATTAAGCATGAGTCATTTTATCACCTTAATAAACATTTTTTTTTTTTTAAATAGAGATTATTTAACTGGATTTCACAAGCGAAAATTGGCTAGAAAACTGAAGGCTAAAGAAAAATTAGACAATCTATTAAAAGAAGAAAGAAGGAAAATTAAACAAAAGGTAAACTAACATTGTTGCATGTGCTGTATTTTCAGTACTTGTTTATTTTCAATCCATCAACCTTTTCTTTTGCTAGTATAGTTATCATCAATTACAATTAACTTAATGCCAATAATGGATAAACATGGCATAAATATGTACTCATATTATCTTTCTTTGGTTTCATGTCAATCCTATTAATTTTCAATAAGTCAATTTGCAAGGGTTTCATATAATAGATGTGTGTGTTTGTGATCTTGCTGCTAAAATCCATCTTCTTTTTTCTCCCATTTAATCAGTATTAATTTCTCTTTTTTTATATCATCTGAAAATAATGCAAACACAAATGTATTTTTATTTATTTATGTAATTTTTTTTTGCTGCTAAGTCACATTCTTTTTTAAATAGATACTAGATAGTGCCTGTCAAGATTTGACGATAAATAACTTGAATGTTTCATTAGAAAAATTCTTGAGTTTTTAATTAGCTGCTTTTAATTATAAGTTGCATAAGTGATTCCTATTTCTTTAAGGCGATACATGGTGCTGTCAGTCTAACCTATTCAATGAAGAGAAAGAATTTTAAGTTTATAATTTACAACCAAATTATGCTTGCTTTTTATCAGAAATTTACCTAAAAATATTAGATAGAGAATTTATTTTTACTTACTACGGCCTCTTTTTTTTTAAATAACAATATTTATTTTCCTTTATTCATTTATTTTTTAAAACTACACGATCATTAAAAGCTGCCATGATTTTTATTTTTATCTGTCTCATTCTTTAAAAACCTAAATTTGAAACTTGATGCAGCTAACGATTTATAATATATATTTTTTATTACTTGAATTTTGTTTTATATTTTTATACATTTTTTAAATATTATACCTGGATATCAAGGTAATTCCTTTTACAGCTGTTATACAAATATTTTTCTTTCTGTCCATTTTATTTTTTACGCAAATGAATGACAAACTTTACACGTATATATTCTTGATAATGGTCAGAAAATATAATGAAAATTGTAGATCAGCTCAATTTATTTAATTGATAATTGCATGCAAAATATTTTAGCTTAAATATTTTAAATATAAAATCATTATTTTTTCAAAATAATATTGAGTGTTAAATTTTATTTAATCATAAAGCATTCAAATAATAATAAAATAAATCCTACAACTTCTCTTCCTAATAAAATATGTGATTAGTGAAATGAATAATTGACAAAAATACTACACATTTTGCCAGACTTGGGCTTGAACCTGCATTCTTTACAAAAATTCAGAGTTTTAAACTGCTGCTTTAATCGACTACGCTAGATGGAACTCACTTTTTATCCTTCTAAATCTAAATTGAAGAGGTTTGAAAAAAAGTTGATGCATATGCAATTGTCTCGAATTTGAGTTCTGACCTTACAGAAATAGTGTGCGTTTTAATATTTGATACCTTATTTTTTCAAAGAAGTAGCGACAACTTAACATGCTAATTTCCCAACCATCGCACAGTGGGGAAAAATCCCAAAAAGCTGGCCAAAAGTCAAAAAATAAAGTTACTATTTAGGAAATTTTGACTATACAGATGGCTAGAATAATGTTTGGAGGGTTAGAACTTATATTTATAAAAAGGTTTTCGTTTTTCTTTGGCAACCTGTATCATTTCAAAAGTGACGCTTGGAGGATTATCATCTGAGGTGAACAAAAAGAGCAAAACAATGTTTCTTCTAAACGCATGCTACATTTTCCCATATCATCCGATTTTAATGCTTTAAAATGGATTCACACGATGATAGTGTGCACTTTTTTTGCACATGTTACAAAAATTATATTAACTACATAAAAATTAATAATTTCATGATTATTTTTGATAAAATTTAAAAAAATATATATTATTTTTTTGCTTTCAAACATAAAAAGTTTGAGTTCCACGGTGTTCCACAACGACATATAATGGAAACAATAGCCTGAACTATTATCTAATGAATCGCGAAAAAACCAGCTGCCAAAAACTGCCA
Source organism: Maratus speciosus (assembly GCA_963932465.1). NCBI lineage: Eukaryota > Metazoa > Arthropoda > Arachnida > Araneae > Salticidae > Maratus > Maratus speciosus. The sequence goes on along the minus strand of OZ010786.1, from coordinate 85,756,911 downwards.
TTCTGCATTTTTTTTGTGCAGGCTTTTGCAACCACAAGTAAAAAGTAGTCGGATGTACCAATCCCAAAACTTTCTTCTATCTCATACATGTTAATACTTCAAAATTCGCTATCACACTGCCAAAATTAAATGGCAATCTATGCATCTCATGAGGATTCTAACGATATGAAATTCCGTGCATTAGTTCTTGAGATATGACTATCGCTGAAATCGTCTAAATTCAGCAAAATGCTGCCTAGCAGCGCCACCTATTGGGTAATTTATACCAAATCCTAATCAGCAACAATTTATGTCAACGTCTGACTGAATCTGAAGTTTGGAGAAAATCCGTACATTAGTTTTTGAGATAGAGCAATAGCGAAAATCGTGAAAATTTCTGCATAGCAGCGCCACCTATTGGGTGATTAACACCAAAACCTAATTAACAACAACTTGTGTCAACATACAACTAAATCTGAAGTTAGATGAAAATTGGTCCATTAGTTCTATTGATAGAGCTATTGAGGCAATCGTGGAAAAGGCAGCAGAGAAGCGCCACCTGTTGGGCGATTTACACCAACACCTAATCAGCAGCAAGTCATATCAAGGACTAACTTAATCTGAAGTTTGATGAAAATCCGTGCGTTAGTTCTTAAGATAGAGCAATTGGGGAAATCGTGTAAATCCTGCAAAATTCATCATAACAGCGCCACCTGTTGGGCGATTTACACCAAAACGTAATCATCATCAATTCATATCAAGGACTAACTAAATCTGAAGTTTGATCAAAATCCGTGCATTAGTTCTTGAGATAGAGCTATTGCGAAAATCGTGAAAAATGCAGCATTGCAGCGCCACCTGTTGAGCGATTTACACCAAAAACTAATCAGCATCAATTTGTATTAGGCACTAACTGAATATCAATTTTTATTAAATTCCGTGCATTAGTTCTTGAGATAGAGCGCCCACAAAATTTGTGTCACATACACACAGACAGACAGATTCACAGAGTCACAGACAGACATTTTGTAAAAACATGTTTTTTGGAATCTCTGACCCCTAAAACGTGTAAATCCGTCAAAAACCGGAATTCGAAAATTTTCATGAATCCAATACTTTCTTCTTGTAAAGATAGAAGAAAGTAATATCACTTTTTTAGTCACTTCAAAAGCTATGACATTTCTTACTTTTCTCGGTAATTTAGCTGGCGAACATTTTTGAAATTTTTAGATTATTCAGTTTTGTGATGGACTATTATGTATTATATTACAAATAAGTATTATAATCATAAGCATAAAGGAATTTGATAAGCAAGATTCGTAACAAAAAAAAAAAAAAAAAATGAAAAGGATTCTCTATCATTGATACAATAGAGATCGATACAACATTTTCTTATCTTTATAGCTAATAATTTTCTGTATTCTCTCGTAATTAGAAGAATTATCTTGTCAATTGCAATCTTTGCTAGATCATATTGCTGAATGTATTTTATTAATGCAAACGGAAATTATTAAGAATGACTTCCGAGAACATTAGCAATCTGAATTTGATTTGCAAGTGAGGAGGTGTGTACATCTGGTCAAAGTTCTTTTAAACAAAAATGTAGCATTGATGATGGTAGAAATTAGGTTCAAATAGCTTTTTCACTTCCCTAGTGCCACTAAAACTTAAGTGTTGCAAATAATTCAGAAATCGTTTTCTGAAAAAATTCAAGATCTTCATCTCCTCGATTTTTTAGGCCCATCAGATTCCATTTTTTGCTCAAAAATACGGAAGCTACTGTCAGTGATTTGGATTATATTACAGATATCAGGAGAGTAAACTTATTCCTTTTAAAACAATCATTGATAGAAAATAAGTAGGCGTTAATTACAAACTAGCTTTAAAGATGATTGAGTGTAAAATTTTTAATGTCATTACTAATAATTTGTCAACTCAACAGTGATACCTATATCAGGCAACTTCAAAACAGTTTAGTAATCTTGATGACATTTTCAAACTAAAAGTGAATGAAAATCATTTACAATTTGGGATGTCCACGTCACATGCCTGTATAAGATCTTTTGAGTGTAGTTTGCATTTGGTATACAAACGGGATATAAAGGAATGCAAGTGTGCATTCCTGACAAGAAGAAAAAAATTAAAATTGCAAAACAAAATTTACAAAAAAGATTTCATTTACAATTAGGACTTCTCGTCTATAAATCAAAGATGGGATCTGGAAGCACAAATGATTACAATACAGCTCGTCGATCCCTTGAAAATGCAACTATTTCTGCTTTCATAAGGAGCATAGACGAAGATTTGATCAAACGATTCCACGTCATATTGCAAGTAATTTCTTAACATTCATTTGATCAATTTCGTGGATTATTGCTCATAAATAGCTTGTAAATTCGTCGAATTGTATTCCTAGTTATATATGCCAACTTCAGTGCACAAACTACTTATTCATGGCACAGAAATAATAGCTTCTTCATTATTGCCTGTTGGGCAAATGTCGGGAGACGCTCAAGAATCGTGCAACAATTTGATCAAAACTTATCGAGAAGATTTCTTTCTAAAATGCAGTAGGACGTAAACAATGGAAGATTTTCTTGCGGCTTTTAATGTTATCAGATCCCTTTATTTCAAGCTTATGTAAATCACCATTGAAGAAACTAATATCCTTGCCCCTAGAGGCACAGAAACTTCTGTAAAATATTTTGACACCTCCCCTTCTGAAGATTCCTCTTAGATGATTCAGAAGAGTCTACAGATGATTCAGAAGAGGAATTTTAGAATATCCTTTCATTTTATTTTACTATATAGAGATTAAACCTTGTAGTATTTTATTTTTTATTAATGTACTTAATTGTATTTCATAAATAAATATTCATTGTTTAATTTCGATTAAAAGCATCTTAGTTCCTTGAAAATACCTTGTAATGTTTAGCCTCAATAATTTCGAAACTTAATTAAAATTTAATTTTTGAATCGTACTTATCAACCTCAGAAGCGCCTGTATACGAAATTTTATAGAAATTGAATAACTTTCAAATCATTTTAATTTTAAGTCCATCATATTGGATCCACCATTTTTTTTTTTTTTTATTTTAATTTTAGAATCGAGATCAGCATCCTGAAAAACACCTGTGTGTGATCGTGGCATTTAAATGACATTTTCATATTTTGGCCAGTTTTTTGGGATTTTGTCCCATTGTGCATTGTGTTTAACTATTGGCAATTCATAAAACGATCACCAGCCATACCATTTAGCATCAAAACACTATATTTTTTCTTCTGTGTGTAATATGACCAAAACAATATGACAACCCCGAAATAAACCGTATCTAGCCCTTAATATCGACACAATAAATTTTTGAATTGTTAATAATACTGAAAGAGCCAAATAATATTAACTTTGTGAAAGAAAGTAAAGCTTGTTTACAGTAAGATCGAATAGCAGATGAACTTAAGACAACTTGTACCTGTCATGTGATAGTTCAACTGAGCGAGTATCTTTACACATGTGCAGTGCATCACTCCAAAGGCAGACTTGTACTTATATACTGTGCATGTGCAATTATAGAATTTTAATTTAAAATTATGGCTAATTAATAAAATATTTGAACAAATGAATGTACGATAACAAATTGGTGGCTATATATCTTTCATTTTAAAAAAGATTGGTGTAATTTGATGCAGTAGTTTCTTCTCACGGACTGTCAAAAGAAAACACTTAGCGTTTTAAATATATAGATTCACTTGTCAAAGTTTTTCATATTGCATCACTGTTGTTTATTCATTTGTAGATAAAGACTTATATCATGCCTTTTAATGTAAACTTTTTTTATGGCAGAATCCTGTAATCTTCAAAATAATTCACCACATCCTGTTCTGGAAGATGGGAAGTCCCAAATCTATTTATATTTTTTTTAGTGTGACAGAAAAACAGAGAAATGACTTACTTTTATATAATTGTAACTTATATTCTTCATTGCAAAAACTGAACAGTCTTATCTGCAAAATAAATAAAAACTAGTTGGATGTGCCAATTCCAAAACTTTCTTCAAAAAAAAAAAAACATACAAAAAAAATTTGGTTCAATTCTAAGCATAACTTCATGCTCTTTTTGTTGGTACAATATTCAAAATTGCTATTACAGCTCTCCCTTTTGGTGGATTTTTTTCCAAATTAAGGGAGGACCTGCTTGCCATCCAAAAACTTTTTAAAAAAATTGGTTCAATTCTATGCGTAACTTCATACACTTTTTGATGGTATTCAAAATTCTTTAGTACAGCACCCCCCTTTTGGCTGAATTTTTCCAAATCAGGGGAGGACCTGCTTGCCATAGCCAAAAACTTTTTTAAAAAATTTGGTTCAATTCTATGCATAACTTCAAACACTTTTCGTTGGTACAATATTCAAAATCGTATTACAGTGCCCCCTTACAGCAGATTTTTTTTTTCAAATTAAGGGAGGACTTGCTTGCCATAGCCAAAAACTTAAAAAAAAAAAATTGGTTCAATTCTATTCATAACTTCATACGCCTTTTGATGGTACATAATGGTGATGGACACACAGATAGACAGACATTTTCTATAAACATATTTTTGGGGATCTCTGACCCCTAAAATGTGTAAATTCGTCGAAAACCAGAAGTCGAAAAAAATTTCGATTACAATACTTTCTTCTATTGAAGATAGAAGAAAGTAATGAAATATGTACAGTCGTGAAAAAAAAAAATAAACACCCTTTAACTCCTCAACAAATAATCGTGGAAGAAAGTTACTGGTACCGAACGATTGGAAATAAAGTCTACTTTTAAATGATGTACGATAAAACCTCCCTAAAGCAACCACGTTCCGTTCCAATAAAAATTGGTCGCTCCGAGAGGTGGTCTCTTAATGGAGGTCATGTTTAAATCTAGATTTTAATTGTTGGAAAAAAGGTAACAAAGGTTACTAAAAAGGTTACAAAAGGTTACTAAAATTTATTTTTCACATTAGGAAAAAATTATAAAAATTTAAGTATGAAAACAAAAGTTAATTACATAAGTTAATTACTGTGGAGTTTAAAAAATGAATACATAGGCGTTTGCTTTGATTTTATGGTTTTATATTTTATAACTTTTATTTCCAAGTCCTTTCAAAGTTCATAAATAAATGCAATTTTTTTTTTTTTTTTTTTTTTGACGGGAACAAATAATGACGATTTCTCTATTTCTTTGAAAGTTTCCTGACAGAATGGAGCAGGGGAATTTATTGATTGTCATTTTTAATTTGTCATCAGAGTTAAATTCATTGCCTAAAAAGGCACAAAGGTGTTTAAACACTTAAAAGTGGCGGGAATTTAAAAAAAATCTAAACTTAGCTCAGAAGTTTGATGAATAATGCGCTCTCCGGAATTATTTTTCTAATAAAACTTTTTTCAAGTGACCAGGAAAAAACGGAATTGGTTGCTCATGGGAGTTCAACTAGGATGGTCTCTGTATGGAGGTAAAATTAGTATTGAGCCTATGGGAATAAATTCCGTTCCATGAAAAAATGGTTGTTCAGGGAGGTGGTCGCACAGGGAGGTTTCACTGTATATCAAATTTGCTTAGGGGGCCATCTACATATTAAAATGAACCCAAACTTCATTTTCTACTTTCTTCTATCTTCAATTGAAGAAAGTATTGTAATCAAAATTTTTTTCGACTTCCAGTTTTCGATGGATTTACACGTTTTAGGGGTCAGAGATCCCAAAAAGCATGTTTATAGAAAATGTCTGTCTGTCGCCATTGTACCATCAAAAAGTGTATGAAGTTATGCATAGAATTGGACCAGTACACGCTGTAATAGCGATTTTTGTGCGCTTTTGAATATTGTACCATCGAAAAGTGTATGAAGTTATGCATAGAATTGAACCAAATTTTTATTTTAAATTTCTGGCTATGGCATGCAGGTCCATGAATTTGGAAAAAAATTCGCCGGTAGGAAGCGCTGTAATAGCGATTTTTGTGCAATTTTGAATATTGTACCATCGAAAAATGTATGACATTATGAATAGAATTGATCCAAAATTTTTTTTTAAGTTCTTGACTATGGCAAGCAGGTCTTTCCTTAATTTGGAAAAAATTTGCTTGTAGGGGCGCTGTAATAGCGATTTTTGTGCCACTTTGAATATTGTACCATCGAAAAGTGTATGAAGTTATGCATAGAATTGAACCAAATTTTTATTTTAAATTTCTGGCTATGGCATGCAGGTCCATGAATTTGGAAAAAAATTCGCCGGTAGGAAGCGCTGTAATAGCGATTTTTGTGCAATTTTGAATATTGTACCATCGAAAAATGTATGACATTATGAATAGAATTGAACCAAAATTTTTTTTTAAGTTCTTGACTATGGCAAGCTGGTCTTTCCTTAATTTGGAAAAAATTTGCTTGTAGGGGCGCTGTAATAGCGATTTTTGTGCCACTTTGAATATTGTACCATCGAAAAGTGTATGAAGTTATACATAGAATTGAACCAAATTTTTATTTTAAATTTCTGGCTATGGCATGCAGGTCCATGAATTTGGAAAAAAATTCGTCGGTAGGAAGCGCTGTAATAGCGATTTTTGTGCAATTTTGAATATTGTACCATCGAGAAATGTATGACATTATGAATAGAATTGAACCAAAAATTTTTTTTAAGTTCTTGACTATGGTAAGCAGGTCTTTCCTTAATTTGGAAAAAATTTGCTTGTAGGGGCGCTGTAATAGCGATTTTTGTGCCACTTTGAATATTGTACCATCGAAAAGTGTATGAAGTTATGCATAGAATTAAACCAAATTTTTTGTGTTTGTTTTTGGTCATGGCACAAAGGTCCTCCCTGAATTTGGAAAAATTCTGCCGGAAAGGGGCGCTATAATTGCGATGTCTGTACGATTTTCATTATTGTACCATCGAAAAGTGTATGAAGTTATGCATATAATAGAACCAAATTTTTTGTGTATGTTTCTGGCTATGGCAAGCAAGTTATCCCTGAATTTGAAAAAAATCTGCTGGAAGGGGGCGCTGCAATAGCGATGTCTGTGCCATTTTCATTATTGTACCATCGAAAACTGTATAAAATTATGAATACAATGGAACCAAATTTTTTGTGTATGTGTAAGGCTATGGTCAGTAGGTCCTCCCTGAACTTGAAAAAATTCTGCCAGAAGGGGGCGCTATAATTGCAATGTCTGTGCCATTTTCATTATTGTACCATCAGGTTTGTTTGGTTTAAACCAAATGGTTTTTTAAAAAAAAACATGCTGGTTTTTTTTCATGTGGTTTTTTTTCTGTTTTTCCCTAATGTTTTCCTTTATTTTACACATTATTGAAAAATGCAAAATCCAAGTTATGCAGAAGCTACAAGCAAAGCTTTAGAAAAATGATGAATTAATAAATTTGTAAAGGTGACAAACATTTTTTAATCAATCAAACTTTTCTTATAAGCTTCAAATCTACACAGCGGACTAACTAATTTTTTTAAAATTATCTGGGAAGAAAAAAACAAGTAGTTATTTTTCTTCTCTTTTTTTTTAAGCCTTTTATTTTTAAAAATAGCCAAAATGGCAGATTTGAGCTAAAAATACACTTTTACTGCTTAGATTGCTTGATTAGTTAAGATTTACTAACAATTACATATGCCACAATGATGGCATAATCACAAGTAATTCTTTCCATTGGTTACTTTTTGTTCTGTATGCTAATGAATGATTGGCTGTGAGTTTTCTTTGCTGTATCATGACTATTGGGCCTTTGTTTTTCTTGCATTCCTACATTGGGATTGGAGTTTTGCATTATGATTTTATTCTGTTGCCAGCAGGATTGACACAGTTTAAATCAATTGGTTAACCAACTGGTTTTTTAGAAAAGATCTAATATAATATTTTCTCACTTTTGTAATTTAAGTGTTTCAAATATAAATAATTTCTACTTTTAACAGTCTTATCCCAGCAGTCACCATGAGACATAGTGAGTCTAGGTTATATTTGTATGCATGTAGAATGCAAATTGCATGTGTTGATGAACATATCTGAAGCTCTAAAGATGAAATTTAAAACATGTGAATGTAGCAAAGTTAAAATAGATTAAAAATATTCAGTATTTTGAATATAATATTTTCCTTTGAGAAAATGCAGATTATTTACTATTAATAACACAAAATGACATTTTAGATTTCAGCAGGGCTTGAATTTTAGGGCGGGATGGCAGGATTCACGCCCAAAAATTTTAAATCCCTCCCAAAAGAATATCGTGGGCGGGAGGCTCCCACCCAAAAAATTTCATCATTTTCCGGAAAATATTTCGCTTTTTGAAACTACGATCAATTCCTGCGAACGCCTTGCAAATTTCGTGATATTTTCGTGCGACCGATTGACATATTTTGCGAGTTTATACCACGAATGATCGTTGAAATTCACGATTTTTTCCTGTGACCGATAGACAAATTTCACGATTTTTTCCCGAGATCGATTGACAAGTTTTGCGTTATTTTCCACGACCAACTGGCAAATTTACCGCTGATTCAGTTACAAATTTTCCTAAATTTTACGGTATTCGGTTCTGAAAATTATGAAAAATCAGTCATCAGTCTGAAAATTCGGACATTAAAAAATATAATGGAAAAAAGTAATAAATACAGAAGTCGTGAATTTTGACTAATGGTCACCGGGAAAATCAATTTCGTCTCAAAGAATCGCGGAAAAAATACTTATTTCGTCAAAGGATTGCAAATAAAATGCAAAATTTTGTTAAAGGATCGCGAACAAAGGGCAAATTTTATCAAAAGATCGCAGAAAAACGCAAATTTCGTCAAAGGATAGTAAAAAAAAATAGCAAATTTCGTCAAAGGATCGCGAAAAAAACACAAGTTTCGGCGAAGGATCACGAGAAAAAGCGCGAGTTTCGACAAAGGATCGCGGGAAAACGCAAATTTCATCAAAGGATCACGAAAAAACCGGAAATTCACAAAAAGAGTGTGAAAAAATCGCGAGAAAAACGCGAATTTCGTCAAAGGATCGCGAAAAAAACGCAAATTTAGTCAAAGGGCTTCTAAAAAACATGCATTTCATCAAAAGATCACGAAAAAAAACGCGAGTTTTGTCAAAGGATCGTGAGAAAATCGCGAATCTCACCAAAGGATCACGAAAAAACGCTAATTTCACGAAATGATCACGAAAATAAAAGCGATTTTCGTTATAGGATCGCGGAAAAATGAGAGATTAGTCTAATGACCCCTGACAAACGTGGATTTCATCAAAAGGATCCCCCCCCCCCCCCAAAAAAAAACGAGAGTTTTGTGAAAGGATCACGGAAAAAACGCAAATATCGACAAAAGATCACGAAAAAACACGAATTTAATCAAAGAATCGCAAAAAGAACGGGAATTTCACCCAAGTATAGTGAAAAAAAATGCGAATTTCACCAAAGGATCGTGAAAAAACGCAAATTTCACCAAAGGGTCTTGAAAAATACACGCGAATTTCGTTAAAAAATGCAGCGGTGTCTTTAGAAAGCAGCACACACACAAATATCTGTGTTTATTATTATAGGTATAGTTTGTAATCTGAAAATAATGTACTGAACTAACTTTTGAAAAATTGGGTTTAACCGAACCCAACTTGCAGGAATCTACACGCAGCCTGAAATCGACCCGAACCAAAAACAAAGTTTGTTCAAACTGCAATAAACAAAAAAAATAGTGCCGGGAAAGGATTTCACCTTCCCTCTTCATCCGCCTTATGCTGTAACCTTTCAGAAATTTTGCTTTGAATTTCCAAAAAAAATTTTTAATTCAGAAACACCAACGAATTTCACTGTTACTTTTTGCAACAGCTTGACAAAATTCAGAGTTTTTCCCCAGCATCCAAGCAAAAAATTTCCCAATATTTTTCTGAGACCTACATACGAATTTCATAATATTTTTCCACGGCTGATTGGCAGATTTCGCAATATTTTACCGAGACCGATCAACGAATTTCACGATTTTTTTTTCTCGATCGATTGACAAATTTTGCTATTTTTTCGTGACTGATTGGTTTCTTCCTGCTCGCGACTGATGAATTTTGGCCTCATGCCGGATTGGCGAACTTCGTGGATTTTTCTCATGGTTGATTGGCAAATTTTGCAATTTTTTTCCTCACGACAAATGGATGAATTTCACGATTTTATCTAGTTACAGATCTACGAATTTTGCGATTTTATCCCGTAAACAATCGGCGAATTTCAATATATTCTTCCTTCGACTGATTGAGGAAATTCACGATTTTTTTTTCCTACGCCCGATAGGTATATTTCACGATACTTTTTCCCTTGACAGAAAAAGGAAAATATTCTAAAGGGTGTACCAAAAACGGACAGTAAGTGTGACTGGGTAATGCACTCGGCTAAATTGGTCAAGATTCAATACTAAACAAAAATGAGATTAGAAGGGCTGTGAAGATATTGTGGTGCACATGAAAAAATTCTAAGCTCCAATTAAACATATTTGGAAACATCAAACTAGTTGATTCTTGCAATTTATTTATAGGTCTTGACAATTTTGAGTTAACTTACATTTCTCGTGTAATAGAAGAAATGAATCCACGAGTTCCATTTCAAACTTTGGACTTTGATTAAAGCTTGAATGCAGAGAAGCTTGTTCAATCAAAGAAAATAACAGGGTGTCAGGTTTTGACTATAATTTCATTAAGGATATAATAAAACAATTTTGTTCACAAATGGATATTGATAATACTATCACCGAATATACATTGTTCATGCAAGTAGTTAAAAATGAAGGCTCATCAGATATTGCAAAGCTTTCTGAAATTTTTTTAAGAGAGCATAACTATACATTTCCGATATTTTCCAAAGTCTTAAATATTGTACTTGTGCTGTCTGTCACGAGTTTATCTTGTGAAGATTCAGGGCCCAAAATTGAATAAAATCTAAATTCAGAAATTCATTTAACAATCCCATTGTTAAGGAAGCACCCATGACAATTGGTTGAAAATTGAAAAATAAACTGTATAAAAGTTTGACTTTCTTCTTTATTTAAATAAAAAAGCATTTTACATAATTATTCTGAATTGTTGATTTAAAATGCTTCAGTGGTATTTTTGCTTGTATGTATAAATGTAATTCTTTAAATAGCACGTAAAATAACAGTGGGTTTTAAAGATTTTTTTTTTCCCTCCCAAACAGCTCAACTCCCCGCCATTTATAAATGTTGGTAGGGAGACTCCCCTCCTACGAAAATTGAATTTCAAGCCCTGTTTCAGTCAAGCTGCAAAAGAAAATTTTCTGGATTGGGGAGATTATCTTTTAAGGCTGTTCTCAACTGCTCTACTTAACAAGCGCAAAATGCTTTGACACATTTACAAATTCATTTTTTAACGGAAAGATATAAAATTGGAAGGACCGACTGGAAGCGATTTGTAATCGAATCAAACTGCATTTTCCATTTTTGATAAATAAATTACCTATTGAGTTATAAGCAGTTTTGATCACGTGACAAAGATGTTTTTAACCTTCCTTGAGTAGTTATTTTAATTTCGCTCAAAACGAAAATTTGTTCAAAACGCCAACTTTGACACTATTTTCTGAAAGAACTATTGCATTTGCAAAAAAAAAATAAAACAGAAAACACAGTTCCATTACATAGTTTCTGAACAACAGTATCTGCTAGTTTCATGCATTTCCAAACAAAAATAAATTAAAACTTATGTCATAAAGTTGCCTTTTCAGATTTGAGAACAGCCTTAAGAATAAAAAAGAAACTCAACATATGAAGTAGAATAAGATATAGGTGTAAATTAGCGGTCGCCACTCGCCACGTGGCGATTAAAGTTGTAAAAGTGGCGATTAAAAAATCGGCCATCGATCGCCACTATAGTCGCCACCCGCCAAATGGCGATTAAAAAAATCTGTTATCGATCGCCAACTGAAACACAACTTTTTTCATGAAAATATGCATCTCTACTTTGATTACATCTAATTAGCAAACTGGTTAATTTTTTTCCCTACCAGATGCAAGCAGATTTCAATGATTTAGCTGCATTTTCAATATTTCATTTTTTCGCCAAGCTCTTCAGTTGGATTATTTTTTTTACAGTTTTATTCTGCAAAATATATTCATCAGCTTTGATTCCACATGTGTTTCAAATAATTTATTCCTTTTCTTTCACTTTTAAAATGCAAGTGCATTTTAACCCTTTCGGGTTTGGAGTACTATTAATAGTACATGTCTTTTCATCGAGTATTGTTTTGTCTTAACAATTACTTTTGCTACTATCTACATATAGTAATGATAGTATATGGCTATGCCTTTCTTATTATGATTTCCTTTATGTTTGGACATTTAGTAATAACAATAAAAGTTTGCTTAATTCTCTTTGCACCGTTGGCGATTCCTTTATTTTATAAATATATATCACTCTTTAAATTTAAAATAGTATAGGTTACTTTTCTGAACAAATCATGTGTGATAAAACACAAAAACATTAGAAAGTTGTAATATCTGTTAAACTCTGTTGTAATGATATTTTCCAAACGTCTCCAAAAACTCTTCCTTCCTATTATCATATAAATATGAGTTGAATAGTATGCAAAATAAGTACATTCGTTAGAATTCAGACAATGGGATAATCTTTAAACTTCAGTAAATCTATTCGGATAACTACAATTAGCATTATTAAAATAAAAGTAATTTTATTATCAAAGCTGAAGAAAAAAAATCCGACATAAAAGGGTTAAGGACATTGCAATATCTTCAATATGTTAGATCAGTTAGATTATTTTTCTTCAAGAGATACTGTTTAATCCTGCGAAATACAGTCACCAGCTTAGACTTCAACTGTATGTAATGTGTGTAGCATGTTAATAATGCATTTATTAAATAAAATCAAAATAATGTTTTATTTGATTTTCTTTTTTTAATTGAATACACCTAGCTGCTGGAATTAGTTATTTTTTATATAAAGAAAGTAAAATGAATTTTGCTGCTTATGAACATATACAAATTATCCAAAAAAATTAATACGATAGCAGATTTTGTGGTTTTAAAGTAATTTTCTTGAATTTCGACTGCTCCCCTATTCTTATTGTGAATAGTTGGCTGGTATAAAACTCTGATTTATAGAAAAATATGTATATATACAACGATTATAGTTTATCTAGATGTCAAGAAAGTTTGAAACATTATAGTGGCCACTAACTTTAAAAAGTGGCCATTAATGAAACTGAGTCTACCGGCCACTGGCTACTAACTCAATTTCCCAGTTTTCACCTATAGAATAAGAGGACATTGAAAAATTGGGTGCTAGTGAAGCACCTGTTTACTTTTAACTAAAATATGCAATAAGATATATTTAAATCGTCTATTGCATAATCGAATCCACATTTTAGATCTGACAAAAAAGGGTAAAAATCGAGATAAAGTTCGCATGAGACATAACAGAAAAAAGTCTCATAAAAATGTCTAAAAATATATATTATTAATCTTTATTTTTAGTTTGGACATTTAAAAGTAATACGTATTATAAAATAGCTTAGAAAAAAAATCCTGTGTATTAAGTCTGATACACAGAAAAATGTTTTAGTTTAAATGTTTTAGTGGATGACAACTTTTATAAATCTACTTTCCATTTTAAGATCAATGTTTTCAGTAGTCTAAAGAACTGGTAAATAGGTATTTCTGTTTATTTTACTGTCACCTTTTCTTTCTTTCTTTTTTTTAATGTGGCAGTTTCTGAGGAGAAGTATCAAATGACAATACACAATACTTCTTGAAAGTGTAAAGACCCTACTGTTAAATTAAAATCATTACAGGAATTCTTTATAAAATGCTTTACTTTCAATAAAAGATAATAATTGTTCATGTAGTGTTCTAACAGAAAAATCAGATATCTCAGATTGCAAATATTTCAAAGAAATTATTTTGAATAGCCATTGGAAAGTATATTATATTTATGAAACTACACCATATATTTATTTATAGTACTAGTAATAAAAAGATTGTTTATTAAGATTTTCAAGGTATCAATTCATGGAACATAAGACATAGCTTTTACTAAAAATGTTTAAATTTTAAATGATTTCAATTCTCTGCATAATTGATTGTAATTATTTAATTTAAATTATTTTTAAATGAAGTTATATTACTTATATATCCAACAATGTTTATTTTTATCAATAAATATGCATGTATATGTAATAGGAAATATATATAAAAAAAACCTGGTTTAAACCAAGAAAACCTGATTTAAACCAAAAAAAACGGGTTTTTTGGTTTTTTTGAAAAAAAAAAAACCCCGATTTTTTACCAACCCTGTGTACCATCAAAAAGTGTATGAAGTTATGCATAGAATTGAACAAAATTTTTTTTGTATGTTTCTGGCTATGGAAAGCAAGTCCTCCCTGAATTTGAAAATAAATCTGCTGGAAAGGGGGCGCTGTAATAGCGATGTTTGTGCCATTTTTTTTTTTTTATTGTACCATTGAAAAGTGAATAAAATTAAGCATACAATTGAACCAAATTGGTCCTCCTTGAATTTGGAAACATTGCCGGTTAAAGGGGCTCTGTGATAGCAATTTTTGTATTCTTGATTTTTCGTAGCTCTATTGTCCATCGACGGCTTGTGCAGCGGCGGAAACTCGCTTCCTGCTAAGCTGGCTATTCGCAAACAGCTGATAACAACAGAATAAGGAAAAACTATTAATTTTAACAAATATCATGATATATATTAATTCGTTTTTAGTCCGTTTAATTGACTGAAGCAGAAATTTAAGATGAAAATCAAAGTTGGTATAGTATTGAACTAATAATATTGAAGTAGTAAAGTGTGTAACTACTTTTTGAAATATTAAGATGTATAAGAAAGTTTTGGGATTGGCACATCAAACTAGTTTCAATGGCAATACCCAACAAGATATTTCAAATCTTCGGTTCAAACTATGCCTAGACACCAAATTTCAAGTCATTTGAATGATAAGTTTTTGAATTGTAAATATTCAAAATTTAGTGCTTCTAATGTTAAATTACATTTTCCTATTTTCATTAATATCTCCTGAAATTATACTCCGAATGTGCTAATTTTTTGTGTAGCAATAATACTAAAATACCCAAACATAAATACGTTGAATTTGCATTTTTTATAATTTTATGATCTGAATTGTGAAATTAACATTCGAAAAAATTATGAATTGCAACCTACAATTTTTTTGATGGATTTAGATTTATTATGTCCTGCCTTATGGAAATCCGAAATTTCACATTTTTCTTCCAAGTAGTTTTCAAATTATGCTTAAAAAACAGCAAAATGAGGGTTTAAGGGGCCAGGCCGTCTATGCTAGATGTGAATAAATTTTTGAAATGTATTCTGCTATCCTGTAATCAAACAGGTTTCATTGACGCTTAAACGTGCCTTGATCAAGAAGAGGGCTCTCTCGGTCAACAATCGAGCATCGGGCTTCAATTTCGTTACAGCCCCTAAAATACGCTCGTTTTAAAATAACTAATTTCTTGGAAACTTATCGTACGAATTGCATTAAAAAATTTTTTTGGCTAATTGAAGGGTGTAGAGTTCATTTATGCTGTCAGAATTGTGTACTGCTATTGAAAAAAACAAAGTTATGGTTAGTTTTAATATGTAGATGGAATTTTATATACATCATTTAAAAGTAGACTTTATTACCAATTGTGTGGTACCAGTAACTTTCTTCTACGATAATTTTTTGTAGAGTTAGTAAGGGGTGTTTACTTTTTTTTTTTCCGCGACTGTACATCATGTGTGATATGCAACGACTCAGTTGACAGTAGTCAATGTGATGTCACACATGATATGGAATTACATTGTTTGGTGACAGACTGTGTTTACTGTAAATGGTTGACAGGAATGTAAACAAGTACCATATTTTCTTTCTTATATTATATTCTTATGAAAAATCTCATACGCACTGGGTAATAAGAAAAATCTTCAGAATTCAAATATAATTTTAGCAGCAAAATTTTGATGTGAATTTAAACAAGAAAGACAAATCATGCATTAAGCATAGATTATGAAACACTTTCCAACACTTCCTGAATGCTTTAACAAAACTTCGTTATTTAGGGAAATAAGGTAAATAAGATAACTAAATAAACATTTTATAAAACACATAAAACATTGGAAAAACTGATTTCAACAGTTACCGTCCATAGCCAAATATGTATTCCAATTCTTTTGAACAGCCCTGTATTTGATCTGTAAGTTGATATATAGACTATACAATGGGAAAATTTAGTTTAGCAAGAAAAAGCATTACAGGTTGAAATAATTTCTCTTTATGCAATTCATACTAATAGATGGAAACATACTTGAATACTTTTGTACAGCTCTGTAGTTTACCTAGTACCTTTATTACATGCCACTATTTATCTAAAATTTAATTCAAACTAAAACACTCTTAAAATTACTAAAATCACATTTCCAGAAATTATCATCCATAGACCATCATGTATCCAATTCTTTGCGTGACCCTGTATATCATTTTATCTATATTCTATAAACATTTCTTAGTAAACTAAATTCAGGTCAGCGTAAAAATGCATAACTCATTTAAAACCCAATTTTAAGCAATTTATGCTCATACTCAGTAACCCTTACGAATTCTTTTCTGTAGCCCTGTATATGAATTATAGCATTTATACACACTATATAGTATGCATAAATATAGTGAAACATAAAAGCACATAACATAATTAAAAATGCATTTCAAGCAGTCATCGCTACTGTACAGAACTTCGGATGCAATATAGTAATATGGTATCTGAAATCTTTTGTGTGTCCTTTTAAATGGTATGCACTTCGTATTATACATGAAATAAGTTATAGTAAACTTCAGTGACATATATCAATTTCATTATACATGAAATAATTTAACATATTTGAAATACGCCGCAAACAATAACCCCTCCCCCTTATACCATTATGTAACGGAATTCTTTTGTGTGGCCCTGTAAATGAATAATAACTATTCTTTGCATCGCATATTCTACAGAATGCACATTTTAGTGGACTTCTTAAATGCATATCAATTTTACTATCTTTGAAAGAGTGTAACACCATTAAAAATCACTTGAAACGAATTTTTCCCATTGCCATAATGTAACGGAAAACTTTTGACTGTCCCTGTAAATGCTATGCACTTCGTATTATACATGAAATAACTTATACTAAAGCTCAGCGACATATATAAATTTCATTATATATGAAATAGTTTAACATAATTCAAATACGCCGCAAACAATACCCCCCCCCCCCCCCCCCTATACCATTATGTAACAGAATTCTTTTGTGTGGCCCTGTAAATGAATAATAACTATTCTTTGCATCGCATATTCTACAGAATGCTCATTTTAGTGGACTTCTTAAATACATATCAATTTTACTATGTTTGAATGAGTGTAACACCATTAAAAATAATTTGAAACGATTTTTTCCCATTGGCTGTAATGTAACAGAAAACTTTTGACTGTCCCTGTAAATGAACTAAACATGCTATAAACTTCATTTGCAATAGGGATCGTGCTATGGTAGAGGTCACTAACCTCCAAAATTTTCAGAATGATCCAAGTATATTTACGAGAGTTAGAGCATGAACAGACAAACCAAAGTCATAAACACTTTTCAACTTTGTTGGAAAGTGTTAAAAATGATCATATTTATTTAAGCAATTTTTGAGGTTCGAGTGAAGGAAAATATTTCAGACTTTTGCATTGATTTTTGTTGTTGTTATAAATTTGAGTTTCTCACAACATTAATCAAGTTTTATTTTTAAATAAAAATCCTTATTTATTCTAAACTGCTTTTTCCAACTAATGTTCATTCCAACAATTACAATGCTTATAACTACCATAGTGTGATTGCTTATTTTGATTATGTATGCTGATCAATCTCAGTGGAAGCAGAATAAAAACTGCGATGATTCATAGATTGACATATTTTTGGGGAGAAATTGAATAGGGATGCACTGAATTTTAGCTGAATTACCGAATAATAACTGTTAGGCCAAATACCGAATATTCAGCTGGCTGAATACTTTTATACAGTAGAAGATCTTTATAACGCAAACCTAAAAACGCAAGGTTGTGCGTTATATAGAATTTTGCGTTATATGGGTCACATCATTAAATTCACCTTGTAAACATGGCCAAATATGTCTGAAACACATCAAAATACATTAGAATATCTTTATACTGCATTCTTGTTACCAAGAGTTATCCAAATTATAAGTTTTTGCATGATATAGGTCAGACATTGTTAAATTTACTTTATAAACATGATCCAAATATAACTGACACAACCATCCCTTATATTAGACATTTTCGAAAATGTTTATTGTAATAATAGCATTTTTTCAGTAAAAAGGTCTTAAGTTAGAAGATAAAGATGAACTAATGTATCAAATTTAGTCCCCTAGAGAGTAGCAATATTTTACAATGTGAAAATGCAGGTGCTTTTTAACTGCAAAAATCATTGTTTACATCTGAGAAGTTGTGCGTTATATGGAGAATTGCGTTATATAGAATTGCGTTATAAAGATCTTCTACTGTATTTCAAAGTTTAAACGCATTAAAAAGTAAAATTTTAAAACTATTTTACATAATATTTAATACAGAAACTTGCATATTAATAAACAAGACTTTTTATAAATAACCTTTATACTAAGAAAATCTGTTTTGAGTTATTTAAGAAAAGAATAGTTATAAAACAATTTTAAATTTCATGGCTTCTTCTTCGAATTAAATGAACAAAATTTTCTTAAATTCTAAATCAAACATTTTAAAATCAAAGAGAAATTGTGAAAAAATTGGAAGAAAAATTTTACAGGGTCATATAGTGTTTATTTGTTAGGCAGTGACTAAAGTAAAAATAAATAATACAAACTATCCAAATGGTGGCAACTCAGTAAGAATAACTTTTCTACTCCCTTTGATTTAGAAAGGAAGTTTTTAAATGCATCCTAGGTCAGTGTCTGGAGCGGGCGAACATTTTCAGAGATTGCAAACATGCAGGTTGTTCCTAAAATCTTGCAAAAAAACTTTCAACGGAGATAAATTGGTCAAGGCAAACATTTTTTGAACAAGAAACAGATCAATCCATTTATTCCATCAAAATTACAATACACTCAATCAAAAATACTGAGTGTGTAACTACAAGCCGAAAATAAATTTTTGTTCATAACTTTATCAATAATGAAGATATTTTAGCTATATATGTTTCATATTAATTTTGCTTGTATAAAATCTGATGATATCATTGAAAATGGGTGACCTTTCATCAGTGACAAAGTATAAATACTGTCAACTGCATTCTGAATAAAGGAATGTCTAGCCCATAGCTGTTTAGATATGAATGGTGGCAATTTCTAGCACTTCTGATCATGATATATCATGTTTCACAGAAATCAAAGCAAGTCTGATGAAAATATAGTTATGATATCTTCATCATTGTTTAAGTAACAAATAAATATCAGAATTTCACCTCGAGTGAGATGAGATACACTGTATTCATGATGGAATTGGTGGATTGCAATTATGGTTTCCTGAATAAACATTGTCTGTCTTGATGTCTATTATCAACCCTGAAAGTTTTTCTATTTTGTTTAGAAAACACCAGGAAAAAGCAAGAAACAGATTATTTACTAGACGAGATTCAGAAACTTGCATTTGTATTGTACATCATCAATTTCTATGAAAATCCTCATTAATGGTTAATTTTCTTAAATGATACTTTACAAACAGCAAATAAATACTGTAAAAACATTCTCTTTAATTTAAATATGGTCTCCTGTTTGTAATTACTCTGAATATCTTTTATAAGTTGACAGTTAAAAGTAGAAGTTGTGTAAGTTTTTTAAAATTATGTTTTAAAAGTTTCTTTTTAAGTATTCGGCAGACCGAATAGTTTAATATTCGGTGGACCGAATAGTTGGATATTCAGCCTAACTGAATATTTAGTAACATGGCCGAATACCGAATATTCGGTGCATCCCTAAAATTGAAGAGAAAAGAAATGCCACTGTATTGAACATTGCGTGAACATTGGTCACTGCATAGAATAATTAGCTCAATTTCATACTCAAATTTATGAAACCGTTAAGCAATACGTTGTGAATTTTATGTAATTTTAGCTTTAATTATTCAGTAGAATAAAATCTGTTTTTCTTTCCAAATGAGGCATTAAAAATTAGAATGGTTGCATGGATTACATGAGAGTGCAGCATACATAAAAAAAAAAAAAAAAAAAAAAAAAAAAAAAAAAAAAAAATAGCATGAGTCCTTTAAAATTCTTTGACTCCTTGGATTTTTTCTTCTCAAATCTGTATGAACCCTGATTTTACCTCTGCTGATTTAACATTCGTACCTTGGCTAATGTAGACCATTTTTTTTGTTTTACTTTTATTTGTTATTTTTTTTGCCTTGGCTAACAAATGTAGTATTCAGCTTATTGGCGCACCCACGGGTGGAGCTAAGGGAGCTGAAGATAATTTTTTTTTTTAATTATGAAAGAACATTATTATTTTTAATAGGTCCTTAAAAAATCAGAATTTTTGGAAAAATATTAATTTTGTCACACAATTTTTTCTCTTTTATAAATTTTATTATGAAATTCAAAATATTAGCATGTTTAAAAATTTAAGACCCCGTACAACCCTTGCTCTCTTAACCTTCATAATATTTTGAAAATTTAATAATAAAATTTTAAATTGTTTGATTGGAAACACATTTAAAAATTATTCAAATGCAGAAACACACCAAAAAAAAAAAAAAATCTCAAAAACTAAGATATATTTTTATTTAATATCTAACATGTTAAAAGCATTCAGAATTAGCCCCACCAAAACTTTCCTGAACTTTCTCTGGCTGGTTACAACTCTGCTCAAATTAGCAGAAAAAATGTAAGTCAGGACCTGATCCGGCACGTCCCATCAAATCAAATGAAAGAAAGACAGAGCTCGGCAACGGGAAGGATCTGGATCTGGGCACATACAGGCTTCTAAAATATGCTAGCCCCCACCAAAGGGTAATTCTGGATGCACCACTGATTCAGCTAATAAATATACAGTAATACCTCGACTTACATCAGCAATTCGTTCCAAGACTAGCGACGTAAGTCCAGAGGCACCATTTCAGAATTTTCTTGGGGGGGGGGGGGGGGTGTCAAAGATTTTTTGAGGAAAGTTATATAGGATCCTGCCGTCTATTACCCCCCCCCCCCCCCCTATCCCAAACGAGAAACATAAACTGAATCATGCTAACAAAAGCATTGAATACGGAAATTCAAGAACCAATGAAATATTTCGTTTTAAATGGGTTTTCGTCTTAGCAGTTAAAATTTCAATATACTGAATATAAAAAATTTTCTTTTTAGACAGTATTCTGTTATAGGTTCCATTTTTACAGGTATTCTCAAAGACTGTTAAACCATACACTCTATAAATATAGCTCTGAAAAGAGATGTATTACAGTAAAACTTGTGAAAACAAAGCCTGTCTATAACAGACTTATTTCTCAAAGGGGAAAAAAAATCAAAGTTCGATGAAATAACATCATACAATTATACTTGCTAAGACAGAGACCTGCCTAAAATGGAACTTTTTTCTAGTCTGTTTCGGCTTCTTTTCTTCAGATTTTACTACAGGGGCGGCATTTCAAGAGTTTCCTGGCGAAAGACAAGGAAACATTTTCTTTGAGGAACAGGGAATGTGCAGAACTGCACAAATCTCACAGAAAATGGGAAAATCCTGCACAATAAAAAAAACTGTGTGATTTTATCTCCTTAACCCCCTGACTGCCGAGCAAAAGGGCAGAATTGTAATGTTGTTTTCCCTGCAATTTTTTAAAAAGTCTTAAATAAGATTATTTTTCTAGCATGACATAAAAAAAATTAATTGCATAACGGAGTATAAGCCGCGAGAGTATTAATCACATCAAAATATTTTAAAACTGCGTTATATTTGTAGAATTATATTAATTTAAAAAATGCTTCTGCTGCAGTGAAACCTACAGCTTAGTGAACGGATATATCAGTTCGCAGCGGTGAGAAGGTTAACTTCTTTCACGAACATGTGATTATTCTGCAAATTTTTTTTTTTTTTTTCATGAAAGTCTACGATATTTTTTTCTTTCGAATTCTGCAAAATCAATTCGTCAATAGGTCACTGGAAAAAAATCGCGAATTTTGCAAATTTTGAAAAGAAAAATCCCCAAATCGTCGTGGAAAAAATCGATAATTTCCCCAAACGACCGTGGAAAATATTGCTAATTTAATCAGCGATCGCAAAGAGAAATGCAGATTTCGTCAAATGATTGTACGAGCTAAAATCTCTAATTTTGTAAAAGGATTGCGAAAAAAGTCACTTATTTCGTCAAAAGATTACACAAAAAATCACGAAAATTTAGTCAAACAATCAAGGGGAATTTCGTCAAACGATCATGAAATAAGATACAAAATTTCGTGTAACTATCGCACAAAAAATTACATATATTATTAGTCGGTGGTAGAAAAAAATAATCACGAATTTGAACAAATGATCGTGAAAAAGAATCACGAATTTTGTCAAAAGATCGCAGAAACAAATATGGATTTCACCAGTTGGTTGCAGAAAATTATTGTGAATTTCGACAAATGGTCGCGATAAAAAAACAAATTTCGATAACGGTTTCAGAAAAAAAAATCGTGAATTCCGTGAAACGGTCTCTGAAAAAATCACAAATTTTGCCAGATGATCGCGAAAAAAGAATTCAGTTAGTCATGAGATAATTAACCCACAAACGTCATGAATAGGTCACGAAATTTGCAACTTTTGTGATCTATAGCGATAAGAAAATTTTCATTAATGATTTTCTACAATTTGTAAATTTTGAAGTAAAGCATTAATTGTTTCGGGTTGCATTTTCACTATTTTGAGGTGGGCTCGTGTTAATACTATTTTTCAAAGAAATCTTAAATATTTTTCAGATTGAAAAAGCTACATATTTGAAAATTAATGAATACTATTATATATATCTTCATTTTTCTACATAAAAGGTAAAGTTTATATTAAAGATATAATTGTAGACTTCTTTTACAATAATTGTATTAAAACATGGATTAATTTTCTTTCATTTCGGTTCGGTTATCTATAGTAATAACTCATTGTTCATTTCTGTACATAAGGGATACAATTATAGACTATCATAAATGTATTAAAAGTGGAGTAATTTTCTTTTACTTTGGGATTTGGTGGAAGTCTGTCGGTTTTGTGGTTGAAGGAATTGTTTTGTCGGGTGCACACTAGTTCCATTCTTAAGCATTGAACAATTTTGAGGGTGTACTATACATAATATGATTTAATAAAGCAAATAATTAAATATTTTGATAACATTGTAATGATTGCAGTAAATATAATGTGACACTAATAATCCAAGTCGGATAATTAAGAATTTGAATTATTCTCACCCCTTTAACCCCCCCCCCCTCCCCCCAAAAAAACTATCTGAAAAACTCTACCCCTGAATTTCTAGCCATTAGGGGATTAGTTTTCCTATGATCAAGTTATACACAGCTGAGAAGAAATGGATAAAATAAAATGTCTCTCATGTATTTTTAAAATTAACCAAAGTGCGTCATGTATAAGAGACCAAATATGTCTCACCTTAAGAAAGTTCGAATAGGAAATTTTTTTTTATAATTATTAATTTCTATGGATAAAGCATTTATTTTATGCATATGTTTTTATTTCAATCAGAACTGATAAATTATTTTAGCGTTTGAGCTATTTTTAAATTTTTGTTTGAGCCGGACAATTGATGGTTGATAAATTTTCTGAAAAATCAAATTCCTTGGGGAGGGGGGGGGGATTGCTATTCCCCCACCCCCCCTCAAATGGCGCCCCTGCATAAGTTGAGGTACATTTAGATAAGCAAAAAATAAACAATAAAAATTCTCCAAAATCTAAAGAACAAATTCTATTGTATTTAAGGATTATGTTAATTTTACATTAGCAAAATAATGCGTTTGAAACCCAAGAATTTGGAATAAATGAATAAGTTATTATTTTAAAATGTATTGTTCTTCTATAGCTGTTCGAGTCATTCAGCATGTGAAAAAATCTTGTAATGAAGTTTGCACAACAAATTTTTCTTTTAGAAGCTCTTTGTAACAGCAGAGTGTGTTTTCTAAGATTTTTCTAGTCGTTGCTACTCTTTGCTCGTCTGAATCAATATCTTCTGTCATTCCAGCTTCAATAAGGTTTCGTCCTTCGGTTAATTATGTAACCGTTGTAATCCTCTCTCTCACACACACACATAGGTTCAAAATCTTCATCTATTTCTTCAACAGTACTTTGTTTCTTTAATTCATTAAGTTTGTCGTTAAATTCGTTAAGTTGATGGTTAATTCCGGATCAGGGGAATTTATGAATTCAACAACATTTTCAGCATCCATCTTTAAGTTGAGTTCTCTTCCAGTTTCAACAATTTCATCAATTAGGAGAGATACAGAATCACAATTTCAAATGTTTTCTTAATTTCTGGAAAGAAAAAGAGACACAGTTTTTTCCAAACATCTCTCATTGTTTTTTGCTGAACTTCACCCCATGAATCCCTTATGACTTTGACTGCATCTGAGACGTGAAATTCCTTCATGAACACTTTCACTGTCAATTCTGTAACTTCTTTCATTGCTGCATTCAAATTCGCAAACAAACGTCGATACAATATGCTTTAAACGTTCTGATTAATTGTTACCGGAAATTGTATTCTTTAACTCTTTTGAAAAATATTTAAAATCTATTGTATTTTAGACAAAATTTCATGGTCTTTATTTCTTTTCATCCAATCTATAAGAATTTTATCTAATAATAAAAGTAATTTAACTTTTCCTTTCATGTGTGTCATTATCAACTCTTTTGTGTGTCTGCAGATAAAATAAATAAAACAAAACATATTAATTTTAACAATTCGCTATCTCTCTGTCTCCTATTGTAACGTATTACAATAAACAAAGTAAGATAAAATTATCTTTTCTCGAAATGTTTAGTCTTAGAGGCATGTAGACACATCTAGAAGTTTTAGGTCTGCCATTTACTTTTTTTTATTTGTTTCTCTCTATTACGTGACTATCGTGAGAAAATTTTCCTTCATAGAACCAAAAGTCATCAAAAAATTTCAAAGTGCTTCTTAAGATATATTTTTTTTCCAGGAGAGACGACGCAAATGTGGGGTACTACTGTATATAATGTATATATATTAT
The DNA here is from genome assembly GCA_963932465.1 of Maratus speciosus. Lineage (NCBI taxonomy): Eukaryota > Metazoa > Arthropoda > Arachnida > Araneae > Salticidae > Maratus > Maratus speciosus. The sequence continues at coordinate 85,731,676 of OZ010786.1, read as the reverse complement.
ATATAAAACCAATTAAAAACATTTACAAATTACCACAAAGAAACATAGTAATATATATATATATATATATATATATTTTTTTTATTTGTGTGTGCAATACAGCACAGCTTCATCATATTTCAATTAGACAGGGAATCATATTTTAATTAACAAAGATTCAGCTAACTAATTTGGTTCCTGAAATAATTATTTTCATTAGTCGAAATACCACTGTATAACTGACTAACATTTTTCTAACAATACAGATCTATGCCTTTGTAAATGTTAATAATGTAATCTGCAAATATTAGATGAGTTCAAATTCCTCCATGCTCTTGAAATTTCATGCTATTTTATTTATTTATTTATTTTTTTACTGTGTTTAAGAATATGGATTTCATTCATTCTAAGTTTTAGCATTTTTAAGTTTACTACGTGAAAGATTATATTAGTAAACAATTTTTAAGAAACTGTTTTTTTTATGCAATGTAATATGCATACATAGTTTGATATTATCAAGTGAATGTATATTTTAAAAAGTCTGTGTTCAGTATATTATGGTATCGGGAGTTGCAGCCCTTGAGGATGATAAGTCTGTGAAGACAGTGTTAGTTATGACATGGACAATGCAAATCAGGAACTCAGTGGCGTATAGGTGAAAATTAGCTGTCGCCACTCGCCACGTGGCGATTAAAGTTGTAAAAGTGGCGATTAAAAAATCGGCCATCGATCGGCACTTTAGTCGCCACTCGCCAAGTGGCGATTAAAAAATCTGTTAACGATCGCCAACGAAAATACAGCATTTTTCATGGAAATATCCATCTCTACTTTGATTACACCTAAGTAGAAAACTGGTTAATTCTTTTTCCTGCTGGATGCAAGCAGATTTCAATGATTTAGCTGTATTTTCAATATTTCGACTTTTCGCCATGTGCTTGCTCCTCACTTATTTTTTATAAGAAATTTCTATTTATTTCAAGAATTCTGCAAAATATATTCATCAGCTTTGATTCCACATGCATTTCAAATAATTTATTCCTTTTTTTTTTTTACTGGATGGAAGCGAATTTTAAGGACATTGCAGTATCTTCAATATTTCGACTCCTGCCACATCCTCACCAGTTAGATTATTTTTCTTCAAGAGATACTGTTTAATCCTGCGAAATACACTCACCAGCTTAGATTTCAACTGTATTTAATTTGTGTAGTATGTTAATAGCACATGTACTTATTAAATAAAACCCAAATAATATTTTATTGTGTTTTATTTGATTGCTTTTTTTTTTTTTTTTTTTTTTTTTTTTTTTATTGTATATACACTTAGCTGTTGGAATTTTAATTTAGTTATTTTTTATATAAAGAAAGTAATAGTAATTTGGTTGGTAATTGTATCTATAAACATATACAAATAATCCAAAAATATATTCTAAAAAATTAATATGATAACAGATTTTGTGGTTTTAAAGTAATTTTCTTGAATTTTGACTGCTTCCCTATTCTTATCATGAATAGTTGGCTGGTATAAAACTCTTATTTATAGAAAAATATGTATATATACAGCGATTATAGTTTATCTAGATGTCAAGAAAGTTTGAAACATTAGAGTGGCCACTAACTTTAAAAAGTGGCCACTAATGAAACTGAGTCTACCGGCCACTGTCTACTAACTCAATTTCCCAGTTTTCACCTATGGCATAGGAACTTTGTACAAACAGGGGGAGCCGGGGCATATTCGGAAAGCTATTGGCGCTGATCATTTCGTTCATTTTGGAGGGTTCCTTCATAGTGTTGCACGTTTCACAAACAGAAGTATAAAATAGAAACATATCAAAATATCACCAACTCTTTAATCCAGTTAAAATAATTTTTAATAGATATACTTGATACATAGAAACTTAATTTATGTGCGATCCCGAATATAATATTCAAATTTAAGGCTTCTCCCATTTCCATTTACCAAACATTAAAATACTTTCTGTTGGTTTGCTTACGAATTCTTTATAAATCTCTTACAAATCTATTTTAAAGGCCTCCTCTTTATAAATATCTTATCGGTGCAGGTAATTTGTAGTAGACCAATATAAGACCCCTTTTTTCTGGAAATTGGGAGGGTTGTAAACAATGAGAAAAAGGATGAAGGAACAAACAAGTGTGCTCACCACCCCCTCTCTCTCTTATCTTTGTTGTTTATTGTGTGTATTTCCTAGAAAAAGTATACTTTATTTTTTAATTCAGCAATGTATCGTAAACAGATGTGGTGCAAGAATTTCTCCCGGAGGAGATGAGCCCGTCTGAAATATTCCAAGGGGAGCCACAGCTCCCCTAGCTCCCCCGGTTGTAATTAGTAAATAGGGTGTCAATGATTTTAATCAGTTGATTTAAATCAGTGATTAAATCTTGATTTTAATCAACCGATTTTTTAAATAAAATCTGATTAAAATAAAAAAATTTCTAAATGTTTAAAATGTCAAAAAATATATTAAAATCTAAGATGAACATAATTGCAAAGTTTCTACAGGTATTTTAACTTATGAATAAACAAAAAAAAAGCTTTAAATAATTGTTTCCAAGCTTAATTCCTAAGTATTGTAAAAAATAAAAATAAAAACAGTTAAGTTTCTGAAAAGCATTGTTTTTATCCAACATAAAACAGTTTCATTTAAAAATGATACTTAAATCTAATATAATTTGCAATGTCATAATTTCCTTTAGAAATTCAATTTATGCATTATTTTATATAAAATAAATGTAGCAAGTGTAATAAATTTCTGCAAGTAAAAGAATAAATAGTCAGTGTTTTAGTTTCTCGTCCTACTTTTGTAATAATAAATTAATAGCAATCTCGAGTTAAGAAGCCCAGTGGTGTAGTGGTCAGAGTATCTGACTGCCACACCACGGGTCGAGAGTTCGACTCCCGACTGGGCAAGGTTCACTCAGCCTTTCTTCATCCCTTTGGGGTCGATAAAATGAGTACCAAGCTTGCTTGGGAACTAAACACCGAGGGTCTCACGTTAGGTTGACCACCTGGCCGGGACGCGTGCTGCATAGCACCCCGTGGCCCAGGGTCAAGAAAACAGAGATTGGCACTGTCAGCCCTGATCCTTCTTGGATTGTATAGCCACAGAATTTAGTTTAGTTTTTAATCTCAAGTTAAAGAAGAATGAAAGAGTGACATCTGCTCAACAACTAAATTGTAAATGAATGCATAAGAAAAAAATAACTAATTGGTATAAAAATGCACAAAACACAGCAAATGTGCAAACACAGCAAAAACTTCTTTGGTATAGTTTGAATAGTTTATTTTGTAATTCATATATACTAAATAAAAGAAATGGGTATTGAAAAAGCAGCAAAACTTTTCTTAAAAAGAAAAAAAAAATTGAACCATTGAAAGCTAATAATCCCCACCGAGAGGTAATAATGCTGTTATTTAAATATTTTGAGGTTTTCAGATATAACTGGCTATCCTTATATTTATTCTGTATGTGTGTATGAATGGGTTTAACTCATTTTTATAATTTTTTTGGTCAGCATACACATACATGTGTGTAAGTTTAGATTTTGTTAATTAACAGTAATTTTTTAAGAACAAATGCAAAACGAGCTGCAAATAATATTCGTTAGTTTAGCTACTAACTAATGAAATTACTTATTTGCAGTTTTTAATAATCCTGAGATTAGTGCACAAAATGCACCCAGCCTTAAAAAAAATCACCTGTAGTTCTAGCCAAAGATTTCATGTAAAAAATTTCCCCATTCAACAGTATTTCTAGATTCGTGTGCCCAAGATCTTGCAAAAATAATAGAACTTTATTTCTTTTGAAAAAACAGGATATTATTAAAATTAAAACATGTTGTTATTTAATTGTATTTTTCAATTTGTGATTCATAAAATTATTAAAAATTAAGGACACTTTATTTATCACACACTAAAAATTATCCCCCTTTTTTTTTTTTCTTATATAATTACTAAACACATTACTAATATATTTCCTCACAAAATAGTACCCTTTTTTGGAACTAGCATCCTGCCCTTTTTCTTTCTAAAATGAATATTACATTATTAATTATCATTTTAATAATTAAAGCTTAAAAATGTATAATATGTTCCTAATTAGAGAGTTAATTGTTTAATAATTATTAATTTGAAGTAGTGTTAACTATTTAATATTAAATGCAGTTAATAATTTTAATAGATGTTAAATATCACCAGTATTTAATAAAGTTTTACATAATTATTACAATATTAATGTATATAACATTATTGTATGATATTAGGTACCTAATGAAACTATTAATTTGCAGTTTTTATAATTTCTGTAATTACTAACTAATAATTATAATTTTATTAATTAAAGTGTAAAAACATAGATTATGTTAGCAATTAGTTGTTTAATTGTTTTGGAAACCTAAAACTCTTGGTAGCTATTCAGTATTTGAACGCTGGGGGGAAAAAAAAAAATGATTTAAATAAGAAAAACCTGGTTTAAATAAAAAAAATCAGATTTTTTTTAATATTTTTTAAAAAATCGCGATTTTTTTACACCCTATTAGTAAATGACATTGTATGTAATCTGAACTACATACGTGATGTGTCTAATTCAGTGCTGTGGGAATGCAAATGGTAGGCTTGTGTAAATGGCCACTGTTACATATGAAATGACTTTTCATAATTTTGTTAGATTTTATATAAAGAAAATGCTGCAAATTTTGATAAAATCTTCATTGTTGTTAAAGTTTAGAACAAAAAACCAGGTTCAAAATGGAATGAGGTACCATGCATTTTTGAGTGAATAAATGGATTGTGACGCTAGTTTCTTTTACAAAAATTTGTTGTTGTGTGCTCTATCTTTCTGTGAATTATTGAGCAGTTTTTTTTTTAATCACCCCGTATATGTACAGTCATGAGAAAACAGTAAACACCCCCTACTAACTCTGCAACTAATTATAATAGAAGAAATTTACTGATACCAAATGATTGGAAATAAAGTGCACTGTTAAATGGTGTATATAAAATTTGCTTAGGGGGGCATCTACAAATCAAAACCAAACTTTGTTTTTTTTTCAATGGTAACACCCAATTTTGACAATATGTTTTAAATCTTTGATTCAGACTATGCCTAGAAATGAAATTTAAAGTCATTTGGATGATAAGTTTTTGAATTATGAACATTCAAAATTTAGAGCTCCTAATGTTAAAATACATCTTCATATTTTTACTGAAATTATAATCCTAATGTGATAATTTTTTGTATGGTTATAATACTAAAAAATTTAAACATAAATAAATTGAATTTATAATTTTATATTATGAATTATGAAATTAATATTCGAAAAAAATATGAATTGCAACATTAATTTTTTTGATAGGTTGTTTGTATTTATTATGCCCTGCTTTATGCAAATCCTCAATTTCAAATTTTTCTTCCAAGTAGTATTTGAATTATGCTTAAAAAAATGTCAAAATAGTGGTTTAAGAGGCCGTCTATGATGTGCAGAAAAGCATAATTTAAAAAATATATATTTTACTCATTTTATTGAAAAATTTGGACTGGCAATAGTCGATACATATTAAGTGAGTTACATTACATAACATTACGAATACGTTAATAGAAGTGACATAGTCATTCTATAGCATTTCAACAATCAAGTACCAAACTTCAATTTGGATACAGAATGCATCTCCTAAAATATGCTCATTTTAATATAATTAATTTATTAGAAACTAATCTTACAAATTTAATGAAAATTTGTATTTGGGCTAATTGAAGGGTGTAGAATTTATTTATAGTGTCAAACTTGGGTATTGCTGTTGAAAAAAAAAAAAAAAAAAAAAGTTTGGATTTGTTTTGATATGTAGATGGCCCCCTAAGCAACTTTTATATGCATCATTTAAAAGTAGACTTTATTTCCAATAATTTTGTACCAGTAATTTTCTTCTACAATAATTTGTTGCAAAGTTAGTAGCGGCTGTTTACTTTTTTTTTCTACATCTGTATATATGTATATCAGAATTGCAACAAATATTACTTGTTATTTATGACATATACTTTTCTCTTTCAGCAAAAAGAAGTTTTCCAACAATTATTAAATTCGCAGAGTCAAGTGCCAGGTAAAATAATTTTCAAATAAAAGATTTATTTTATTTTGTGTGTGGGTGTGCAAGAGGTGTCTTATATTAATTTATATCATCTAAAACAGTCATACCCTTTTATTCATTGCATTTAAAATATTTAAAAAAATTGTAATTGTGGATTAAATCAGGCCTCTCCAACCTTTCAATAAACAGGAGTGCACCTCATGTGCTGGCAAACAATGAAGGTCACCATCATTTGTATGACGGGAAACATACAAAATCATCGTACGTTGTTGGTGTTAGCAATACACACACACACATCTTGTATGATGCATTTGCATATACATCTCACATTTCAATAATAGCTATGCCCATGCAAAAGTAAACTGCAGAGAAAGCATAAATCATAGTAACTTTGGAGTTACATTTCCTTAAGAGGGTTTACCTGAAAATCTTTTGTAGGGTAAGAAGCCAAAAATCTTAATGCTGCCTGATATAAAAAATCTTGCAAATGTTAATGATTTAAAAATAAAACATTTTTATATTAAAAATTGCCTTGTAACTGGAAATACTTGAAAGGCACACACACTTCTTTTATGATGCACATACATCTCATAGTTATAGCCTGTCCATGTTAAAAAGACATAAGAAAGATTCAGTATGTCTAATACAAAATATGCCTCTTTTGTGATTATTTATAAAATCTTTTATTCCTTGCAAAAAAAAAAATTATGCATCCTGAAGGACTAATCAGAAATGTTTTTATGCACGCCTTCTTCAATTTTTTATCCTTATTATGAAAGTCTATTTGATAGTTTTAACTGTACAAGTCTTAAAGAAGAAATAGTCTTTCAACATTAGAAATTTATGCTTTTGAAGTAGTAAGCTACAATTTCACTTCGCTACAGACTTTATCATAATTTTTTGTAATATCATTATTCTGACTTTTGCACCATTCAAAAATATTGTTTTTGAATATTGCTTTTTGTATTGCAATATTGTTTGCCCTTTTTTATTTTCCTTTTTCCTAAAAGACATTGCTAAAATGGATAACTTTTGGCCTGAAATTTTAATAAAAGCATCAGTAAGGAATTGTTGGGAATTTCTTTTGTTGTTATTTGAATTGTGTTTTTTCATAATAATAATATTGGTATAAGTGAATTAACTTTATAAAAAAAAAATAATAATAATATAAAAATAATAAAATTCAAATGTTTTTTGTTTTTTAAATAAACCCAGTTGATTAAAACCATGATTTAAGGTATGGTTTTAATCGAATAATTTAACCATGCCCTGGGAAAGGAATCTTTTATTGAGCTTCTTTTATTAACTCATTTGGAACCATCATCTTTTACATGAATTTTATTTGGTTCACACTACTTTTTGTTAAACTAGGGGGCTCGGCCCCCTACGAGCTACGCTCGCCAACCCCCGTCCAGACACCGCAGACTCTAAATGCACGCTAATTTGATCGGCTTTAAAAAGATTTCGAAAGATTGAATTATAATTTAAAAAACAGTGGCGATCTCCCTATAAACGAATTTCTATTCATTTCTCTTTGATTGGGGAATTTTAACGCCAAATCCGCTGCGGTACTACTTGATTATCCTGTCGACCAATTTCGCCAAATTATATAAATCGCCAAACCAATTGCCAAATTATACAAATTGATATAATTTTTATTTTAAATAACGAAAGAACAAATAAATTCGTACAACATTAATAAAAACACAAATAAAACGTCGAAATAAAAATAACTTGATGACGTATACACGTGTAACAACATTTCAAAATAAGCTAATATAAAAGGAATTAAGTAAAGAGAGTCTTTGTCCCCTGGTATTTTTTAACAAAGCGAAAAGAAACTTCTTTTAAATGAGACATTTTAAATTAATTCTCAAAATATCAAATAAATGTCTAGCGCAATTTCTAAATTTAAACTTTTTTGCAATATTATTTTGTGTTCATTTTATGTAATAACTATAATGTGACGTAAATATGACGTAATTTCTCCTAAGACTTCTAACGCATGTTAATGAATTTATTATTTTACAATATCCTTTCTCTTTTAAAATTCACGTGTATACTTTTTATGACGTAATTTTTAATAAGTTCCTGCTTTTTATACGTAATTATTTAATTCTAATTTGAAAGTTTTTTTCCTGTTTATAATAGTCGCGTGTAAATAAATTTTTAATTTGAAGCAAACATTATTGCTTGCGCTTTTTATACAGTTGGCAACAGTTTAAATTAGTACAATTTTCTGAAATCTGTAAAAAATATCTCTAGAAATGCTGAAAATTTGAATTTAAAATAGAAATAAAACCTCGAAAAATGAGTCAAAATAAAAAAATTAATGCAATCTGCACTCCGGCAAATTCTAACGCATAAAATGATCTAAAAATGATTACTCTGCCATGTATAGTTTTTGCTGCTATAAAACTTTTTTAGTGGAACGATTTTGTCCAACTTTAGCATTAAATATCTCTTAAAATAATTCTTCGATTTGAAAACTGTCTGCATCAGCGTGTTTATCAAACATTTCTGTATAAAACCACCGATTTTCATATTTTTGTATACATTATTTTTGTTAATATTAACGAAGAAAGGCCTCCGGTCACAAAAAAATCAAAACCGGCGGCGGTGACAGCGGTAGTTACTTTTTTTTAGAATAGAGAGATAGTTTACTTTATTAATCACAGAAATATTTTAATTAAATAAGGGAAATTTTACTTTTATTTTTTGCTGGTATTAAAAACAAGTACTTTAGGCACCTTTCGAAAATGCATATATGCACCCATGGTCCCAAAGGGGTTAAATGTAATTTTAAAAAGGAATTTAAAAAAATCCACATCAGTGGCCTTTTTTGGGGGGAGGGGGGTGCAATATCGACTTTTATATATTAAGCTAAGGCAACAAAAATTTTTTAAGCTTGGGTCATTCCATGTCAAATCACCCAGAAATTTCTAAAAATGACACCCATCACTTTCAATTTTGATAAACTTTGGTGTTTTTGTAGAATTTTTAATGCTGATTCCAAAAATGTCAATCATATTGAAATTGATCAAACGGTTTGTGAGTTATGAGCTTTTAAATGTCTTTCAAGATGGCTGATTTGCCATCATTTTGAATAGCACATGTGACAACGTAAAGGTCTATAACTTCTTTCAGGTTTAAGCTAGAACTTTCAAATTTTTTTTGTTCTGTTCAGAATAAAGTATATTTTCATTTAAACTGATTTTTGTGTAGCTTATTCCATTAAAATGCTGTCAGAAAATGACATTTTGTCATTTTTTAAATTAAAAATAGGCGCAACTTTAATGGCTGATTTCCCCCATTGTTCCCCCTTCAATTTTCATCTAATTGCATAAACAGGCAGCTCTAAGTGTGTTTTGATGCCTGATAAGAAAATTTTAATGGGCAGTTCACAGGTGTTTTGTTTAAAGAAGAATTTCAATTTTACTGACCTTCCATAAGTAACGGAAAGTACAAGATAATGTTGATATTTCTTTTATTACCAGAAATATCATACATATTTACATCTAAAAGTTTGATAAGGCTTTATCTTACTTAAACATATACATATTTTTTAATGTGGCTATAAAAAAGGGGAATCCCACAGGAATAAATAGGAATGCTAATAATGAATTCCTGCAAGACATAGAGGTATTTCCTAACAAATTGAAATCTATAGCAAAGTTTCAGTAAATTATAAGTAAAAAAAAGAAATAATGAGAAAAATCTACAAATAGTCACATTTTATAACAAAATCATACTTGTATATAATACAAAATATATTTTTAAAAAATACATTTAGTAAATATTACCGTACTTTAAAATTATACAAAATAACATTTAGCACATACACAGTAAAAATGCTATTGAGAATATATCTACATCATTAACAGTTAAAAATAAAGATAATTAATAAAATTTGTTCTCTTTATATTTCGATTTTATTTCCTTCTAATTTTAAGTTTTGCCCACTTGGTGCTTATTAAAGCACTGGATGCATCACCAAGTTTATATGTTCTACCATTTGTAGTGTTGATGTCACATGCACAAAGGATATGACTGAAAGGCACAATACAACTGTCATTTTCTGTCCAATAATACGAAGGGGATGGGCCATTGTGGATGCATAAATTTAACAGTTGCATCTCCTTCTTTTTTCGTGGACTTTTGACACTAAGCCTGTATACCAATTCCATTTATGCATAAATGCTACATAACTTTTAAGAGATGGAATATCCAATGTCTCTTTAATATTCCTATCAAAAGATGAACAAACAGAAAAATTTTCATTAGTATTTATTCTTTTTCCACTTATTAATAAGTTTTCTGTAGATCGATAATAATGCATACTGCATGTTCCAGGAATTGTCGTAGCAAGTTGCATCCAATGAGACATGTTGTTGCGCAGTTTTAACATGTCACTTTTTGGGATGATAAAAAATGTTATACCATCAATGTTTTGTCTGCAATATTCATACATCATAGCCACATTTGCAATTTGATCATGCAACAGCCTTTGCAGACTTGCTTTTGTCACAAGTCTTTTAACAGTACCCCCCACCCCCATTCCATCGCAAACAGATTTTCCATGACTTGTAGCAAAAAAGCTCCATTTTGCTTTTATTCCACCAAAATCATGTTCATGGGTTCAAAAATGTTTTTCAATTTTAATATTGGGCAGCAGAGCCACCAGTAAAATATTCTCTACATTTGTAGCTAAGATATACTTATTATTTAAATGCTGCAGGATTAATTTTTGAATCTGATAAACCATTGGTACATCATGTTCCATATCATCTGAAAGCATGCAAAGGCTTTCACTTTTTAAGCTGCTTCCATTTTTTTGCTTTACATTAGAATGCAACTGTATGTAAAGTACAGTAACCAGGCGTCCAATGGTAGCTGTTGCACTTCGTCTTGCAATACAAAAGAAAAGTTCTCACTAAAATCCATTTATATGAGAGCCTCATGGGACTTGCATATGTATGTATAGGATACGAGCATTTCAATCTTTTTAAGAATAAGATGGATGAAATCGTACAGAGTAGATGTATGTGATGTTAATCGTACTCTGTCAGTTGATACCCACTGTTTATGTTCAATTGCATCTTCAGGATCAAAATCCAGAAATTTTAACTTTAAAAAAATCTTCAAGAACATCTTTCTTGGGGCATTTGCTGCATATATGTAACATACAATTAGTATTGTTAGAACTGCAAACCAATTTCTGGATTAAATCTTCACATTTTTCTTCAATCTCTGTTGTTGTAATAAGCAACTGAACTTTCCGATGTATTGTATACAATATACATGCAGACAGAATGTGTGCCAGAACTTCCAACTAAGACACAGTGCTTAGGTCGCAGGTCAGCAAATTTTGAAAACCCAATTTTATTATTGGTAGGAAATTTCAATCGAAATTGGATATACAGTTAATTCAGATTACAAAGAAGAAACCTTTTTTGAACATGGGCGGACATTTTTTTTTATGCTGACCATATCTCCCTGACCAGGCATGAGACATGAAAATTCATTATCTTCATGAAATTCTTTCACAGATTTTATAGTGTCTTCCCAAGTATAAAGTCTTGGTACTCAGTTACACTAAAGGTTTCAATTATTTTCTTTCTTGACCATCATGACTCAGGAATCAAAGTTAGCAACTGAATTTTTTCTCTGGGACAAATTTGTGGAAACTTTTCTTTCACCATCTCCATTAATCTTTCGAATTCTGAAGCTTTTCTTTTGATTCACATTATCTTCATCAAAGCTACTGTTTTCACTCTGAAGAAGGTTCTCTTCCAAATCAAGGATGCAAGCTACCTTCTTTTGTAAAGCAATTTTCATTTGCTGTAATTTTCTTTCTCCAGCAGACACTTTCCTGTGTGCAGAAATTGCATGAAACCTTAGTGGTGAACTTCCATTAAGCTTTACGTGCTATTTTTCTTTCTGATCCATGTTTGATGTAATTTCTTCAGAAAAATCAGTGGACTGACACAAGTCTTTCTGTTCTTTCACATATGCTTCCAGCAAAGCTCTTGCTTTTTTCCCTACAGGTTGAACATAGTTTCTTACCAGGAATGGCATCATTATGTAGCTTATGCCTGTAATTCTTAGCTTGATCCACGCTTATCACATGTAAGGATACTTTTCTTTGTCTTGTTAGGATGAAGATTAAATAAATGAAAATATTTCTTTTGCTGAATTTACATATGCAGAAAGTGTTCTATGTGAGCAAAGCATAATGTTGAGTTTTCGCTATCTTCTAAATTGCAAGGAGTTCTTTATTTTTGGTGGATAACTCATTGCGATGGTGGATAGCTTGAGGATTATTTAAATCACAATTTGGATTATTAATATTTAAACTAATATTGTACATTTTTTGTTTATCCATAAGAAAACATCAAACTTAATACAACAAAGCAGCATCATTTATAGTTATAAGATCAAAAGAGAAACTTTAATCTTTTTTAACAGATTGGCATAACAAGTTGTAAAATTCTGCTTAATCTGGTTGGTAGAAAAAATCTTCTGGGAAGTAATTTTAGTACGATTCGTTGAAAATCTCTTTCTGGTAAGTACATCTATCTGGTTGGTTGAAAAAACCCCTTCTGGCAAACCAAAGTGATATTATTGGTTAAAATTCTGTCTTCTGGAAAGTTCTGGTAATAAATTAACCCAATCAGATAATTTTAGCAATTAATTAGAAATTTTATATTTTGGACAGCAATTTTCGATTTATAATTCATTAATAATTACAGCTTTAATGTTATTTACATTTAAAAAATGAACCAAAGTGAAATAAAGTATATAATTTTTTTTTATTTTGAACTAAATTTTAAATTTTTAAATCGCCCATTAAAATTTTTTTAACAGGTATCAAAACACACTTTGAGCTGCAATATTAATACAACAGAGCCCGGTAGCAGAATGTTCCTGACGGGTGACGTGCATCGCAGATTTTCTTTTCCCTTTTGCAGATTTTTTTTTTCCATTGGATCTTTTTCCAACTTTATATTATGTTTACTTCTTTATTATTTATTACTAAAACTTAAGATTATTATTAATAAAAATGAGTAAAATGCTTAAAAACATTAAAAGTAAATGATTAATTAATTAAAGGTTCATTTGTAACATTTTACCTGCAGATTATTTTCAGTCCCTGAAAGATCTGTCGCAGACACTTGGAGAATTTTCTGCTATTGGGCAACAGAGTTAATTTTTTAACTAATTATTTTATTTTGAATGTAGATATATTTTTAATAGTATTTTTACCGTGTATGTGCTAAATGTTATTTTGTATCATTTTGAAGTACGATAATTTTTACTAATTGTATTTAGTTAACAATTGTACTTTTATCATTTTGTATAATATACAAGTATGATTTTGCTATAAAATGTGACAATTTGTAGAATTTTTTCCACCATTTCTTTTTTATTTAAAATTTACTGAAACTTTGCAATAGATTTCAATTTGTCATGAAAATGTCTTGCAAGAATTCATTATTAGCATTCCTAATTATAATTCCTGAGGGATTCCCCTTCTTTTTAGCCATATTGAAAAAATATATATGTTTATGAAAGATAAAACCTTACCACCAAACTTTTAGATGTAAATATGTATGATACTTCTGGTAATAAAAGAAATATCAACATTATCTTGTACTTTCCGTTATTTATGGGAGTCTGTAAAATTGAAATTCTTCTTTAAACAAAAAACCTACAAACTGGCCATTAAAATTTTTTTATCAGGCATCAAAACACACTTTGAGCTGTCTATTTATGCAATTAGATGAAAATTGAAGGGTTAACAATGGGGGAAATCGGCCATTGAAATTATACCTTTTTTTAATTAAAAAATGGCAAAAAGTCATTTTCTGACTGCATTTTAATGGAATAAATTGCACAAAAATCTGTTTAGATGAAAGTTTACTTTATTCTGAACAGAACAAAAAAAATTTGAAAATTCTAGCTTAAACCTGAGAGAAGTTATAGATCTTTATGTTGTCACATGTGCCATTCAAAATGGTGGCAAATCGGCCATCTTGGAAGACATTTAAAAGCTCATATCTGACAAACTGTTTGATCAATTTCAATATGATTGACATTTTTGGAATCAGCATTAAAAACTCTGCAAATTCACTGAATTTTATCAAAATTGGTGATGGTGGGTGCCATGCCCTGGGTGATTTGACATGGAATGACCCGCTTGTAACATCTATATTATTATTGTTATTTTGTCGCCTTTTAAGTAAAACAGTGAACTTTTTAAAGTTCATATTCTGTATTTTGTGACCTACCATATGTTTTATTTGGTTTACTACAGTGCTCTTTAACAGTTTTTTTTACTTGCTATTTATTTTATATTTTAAGAGAATGGAAGGTTTTTGAATATTTTATTACCTAACTAATTTTAAAGATTTTATTGATATGTGAGTCTTATTTTTTCTTAGAAGCATTTAAAATCATACATAAAGTCATTTAAAGAATACTGTATTTCATTATTGAAAATAATTATTAGGAATAAGATATGCATGAATAAATGAATGAATGAATGAATGAAAAGAAGAAAAGCCAGACACTGTTTTTTTGGTCTGGCTAAGATCCACAAACCCCAGTAGTATTGGCCCTTGGTCGAGAACTGTAGTATTTTATATAATTCATTTTATTCTTCTGGCTTTTTTATTATCTAATTAAGGATCTGATTTCGTAGTAGTTAGCTATTTAAGAAGGCACCTGTTCGATACATATAGTTTTTCATTTAAAAAAATAAATAAAACGCATTTATTTTATTTTTGGAATATATTTGTATAAATATATTTTATGCATGTAAATGCATTTTTTATGCACCTAAATCATGAAGTCATATGCAACTTATAATTATATATTTCATTAATTGAATTTTAATTGCAATAGATTTTAATACTTTTTATTAGAAAAGTATAATGAAATGTCTGTTTTCTATTTCAATGATAAATTCAAATTTTTTATGTACTCACTGTTAACAATTATCGATTTCAAAATATATCCTTGACAGATAACAATGAAGTTTGATTGCCGATGTAATTGCATGTATAATTTCTAGATTTTGTTTTACAGTATCATACAGCTATTATTGATTAGTATAGTAAATTTTTCCAAAATAATCTAAATATGAACTTTTGCTTTACGCTTTGTTTAATAATGTTTTTAGCTAAATGTTTTAACTTTATTTAGTATTTTTTCCTCCCTTTCATTTAGAGATTGAACATCTATTAAAACCAGTTACCTATGATTTACCAGACCATACTGTTACTATAAGTGAAGTGCAAGATTTCCATTCATTGCCTGTTACAAGTGCATTACATACAACTCAGGATGAGTTAAAATTACCCTCAAAATCAAAGAAAAATGAAGATGAAATTGAAAAGTAAAGTAATATATACTGTCTTTAAATTTTGTTTTTGTTTTTATTCAGTTAAAAAATTTTTTTTTTTTATTAAAATGTGGATCAGAATTATAGAAATCCTATAATAGAGATGCAAAAAATGAATGAAGCATTTCTCTAATGACAAAATTTTATTTGTTATTCAGGAAACTTAAGTAATTGAAATAACTACATATTAAATCATGTATAGGCATCCCTCGACTTACGTAAGTAATGCATTTTGTAAACTTTTACATAACTTGAATTTTGCATAAGTCGAATTTGTAAATTATTTAGGTAAAATTTTGTAAGAAACTGAATAAACATATATATATACAGTAGACTCCCTCAGATGTGCGTTGGTTGTGCAATTTTTAGAATTTTACAGATTTCTGGGCATTGGTTTGTTTACATTTTTTAAACAGTAATTTGAATGTATTAATGAATTGAATGTAATAATGCAATCAAAATTATAATGAATGCTTGCAATATAGTAAAATATTAAAATAATTAACTAAAGTAATAAACTACAATGATTAAAAGTAAGATTATTTTGAAAATGATTAAATTATTAAAAGTAAAGGTCAAGTAAATGATCAATAATGTATAATTAAACATGCATAATAAAGATAATTTTCCTAGATTTATTCAATGAAACTTTCCTCATAAATGTAACCTATTAAATCACATCAAAATCATAAAGTAGAAATATTTTAGTTTAGTTTAGCCAGTCTTAATAACCAAAAATGCTTGATTGCTATATAAATATATTTGGTAAAACAGCAATATCGTGATTTTTTTTCACAAATAAATTTATACATCCTTCCTGAAAAAACACAAGTTCAGACATATTCGAGGGTGGAGTATCACAGTTGACGTTTATTCCAACAGAGCGAAAAATGTCCAGACCAGGAATCGAACCTGGATACTTGGCGTACCGTGCCAATGCCTTACCTGTTAGGCTATCCGGACGATAACTGGCTGACATAATTCACTCTTATTTGTTGGACTTGGCTGCGAGCTGCAGCCCTAGTTTCATTCATCCGAGCTATAACTATAGCATTTACATGATGAAAGAGTGTTTTAACACGGAAACTCCTGTATACCATGTATTAGGATGCAGCTCGCAGCCAAGTCCAACAAATAAGAGTGAATTATGTCAGTCAGTTATCGTCCGGATAGCCTAACAGGTAAGGCATTGGCACGGTATGCCAAGTATCCAGGTTCGATTCCTGGTATGGACATTTTTCGCTCTGTTGGAATAAACGTCAACTGTGACACTCCACCCTCGAATATGATTTAATCCAGTTGGAAAAAATATTCGTTCCCTTCATTAGTTCAGACATATTATCAAGAATTATATATTAAAACACATATATAATGGTATAAAACTAAAAAATTATATAATTTTGCCCCTACATCTGAACTGAAAGTTTCATTGTTTACATGTGTGATAATGTGCGGATTTCAGGGAGTCTACTGTATATATATGATTTATACAGTATTAATTTATAAATAAAACATCATGCATCAGTATTTACTCAGATATAAGCTATAAAAGTATGAAAAATGTATAAACGAACTGAAAAATACTTTTAAAATAAAAAGTATCTTGTGGAATATGGTATTTATAAACTTAACATTGATGGACTTATTGTAACAATTTTGAATCTACATCAAACCACTATAAAAATAAGAAATGATTAAAGAGGAATAAATTACCTCTTCTCCATGAATTTCTGATGACAAACCAAATAAATAGCTATCTAATATTTATTATGAATTAGATGACTACCATGAATAACTAACAATAAAAATTAAGTTCTTATGACAGGACCATTTATAGTACACAAAATCAAAAAGGAATTGTTGCTTGTAACTAAAGGTCAAAATTAGCACTAGCCACCAGCCACAGGGCCAGTAAATGAAAAAAAGTGGCTAGTGAAAAATTGTCTATCAGCGGCCACCTTCCGGCCACTTTTTTACAAGGAGATAATAAAATATTCTTGCATTTCATCAAGGATTCTATTTTTTTGGTTCTAATATATTTATATTAACAAATTTATTTGGTCTACTCAGTTTTAGATTAATACTTATAGAAATTTTACTGTAGGCATTTTGAAATAAAAAAGTGGCCGCTAATGAAATTTCCCAATTTTGACCTATACTTATAACAGCTAATTTAGTTCTGTAGCGGGAGAGTCGGTGCTTGAGGTGAATGATTGCAAAGAGAAATGCTGTTCTCAAACGACTTCTATACCGCTCTCGATATTGAAGGCTGAGGGTTTTATTTGCTAATGATTTAATTGTATATCTCAATAAAAATATAACTCTAATATATAAAACTATATAATGGCTGTGGTTTTTATCTGCATACTTTATTTATAAAATAATTATTAAAAGTATCCAAATGCGTATCAAACATGCTAGTGTGTTCATAAATTTAATTTTTGTGATTTCTTACGTAACTATGAATTTGTGTAAGTTGCGTAATATGTAAGTCAGGGGATGGGGGATGCCTATACAGCAAAACCCTAATAATGGAAACTCCCGGATAGTGGACAACTATGAAATGCTAAGTCCCAAAGGATGCACATTTCTATGTATTAACCTCTATATAATATACCAGACAGAAATTTCTGCTAAAATTCTAAATTCATACAAATTTACAAAAAATAGTGAATTTTTGAAACTTTTGTGTCAATCCCTCATTCTCATTCCGGCAGAAATGGCATCCCATTCTGGCCGAAAAAAATCTCCCCCCCCCCCCCCCTCAACATAGGGAGGTGATGCCGGCCATCATTTATGCTGTCTTTCTAATTGAAAAAGTGCAACACCTTCAAGAAGAGAAGTACATCATAATAGACATACAAAAACATACAAGATTGCAGCAGTAGTGTGTTTAGCTGTATCCACCAGTTCTATTCAAAAGAAATGGGAGAAGGAGTTCCCTTCCTGGTAGGCATGAACATGTATCAGTTTAATGACTATGTGAAGGAAAGTTATTCTAAAAGAGGGGATAGGAATTTCGGGCGGTTATCTGGTATTCTGAAGATTTCCAATTAAAAAAAAATTAGATTAACAATCCCGAGCCGTGCTCAGGAATGCAAGGTAACATTCCACATGACATTACATATTACTGTTGGAGAGGCGATATCATTCACTAGGTTTTCTGTTGGAAAATTACATTGGACACTGGACTTCTCATAGCATAGCATATCAGTTGATAACCTCCTATACCTGTCCCGCCTTTAAAAAAATTATTTCGCCAATGAATGAGAGATCGCCTATGAATGTGTCTGTATTTGGCAACTCTTTGAGATCAGCAACTTTCAATGTGTTTCTACATGGAATCGTCAAGCTCATTTCATCTGCAGTGTTTTCGCTGTAGAATATTCTCTGTGGAGTAGGGAAGACTTGTTTACAATGGGCCACTTTTGTAAATTTTAACTGTTTACTGTCAAAGTACTGGTTATTATGTGCTTGGGAAAATGCATGCATATTATCTATGTATTAATGTATAAGTTGCATTTACTCAAAACCAATAATTCTGCATACTTTTTAAAATATATTTCTTTAAATAGCAAGTGACAAAGTGGGTCATTGTCACTTGACCTTGCCAATAAGTCAGAATTGTTTATACCACAAAGTCGAGGTACAATAACAATGGTCCACAGCATGGCATTCTATGGACCACAAATAAATAAATAAATAATACATTTATACTACATTCTTTAATAGCACAAAACATAGAATAAATTATATTTGTTTATTCGTGGTCTCAGTGCATACATATAATGTAAGATTAGTGAAAATTAATTAACAAATACTAAAAGATATCAGCCAAAAGACAATCATTCAAACTTTCTGATAATTTTGCTCTTTTTTTTTTTTTTTTTTTTTTTTTTTCTTTGCCTTGAAATGTGTGATGGGACCTTCAGTTTTATCATCTTTCTCTGTAACAGAAACCAACATTGTTTATAAATTCCTTTTAATTTTAACTAAAGTTGCTTAAAAAAAAAAATTCCCTTCCTTTTGTTTTGATTCTTCAGTAATCTTTTTCACTACTGTATCAGTCAGAATTGTTTATCCGCTTTTCTTTCGTTTAATTGTGGCCATGCGTAAACAAGCTTTTGGTAAGTGATGCAGTTCTAAAGGTGATATGATTTTTAGCTGATGCTGTTTCAACTAGTGATAGTTGATCAGTCATATATGCAGGGTTGCCACAGATGACTATTTTTATCCTATTCACACCACTATTTTTAAAATACAAATTTTGTAGTATATTTCTCTTGCACATGCTGGCAAAGTGCATGTGAAACATTTTTGTTTTGAAAAAATGGTGCGATGTAGAATTAAAAAATAGTTGCCTGTGGCAGCCCTGTATATGCTGGCTGAAATTTGACATGCGTCAAAGACAGTTTCATTGAATGGCCATATGCCTGTTACTCTAGGCTTTTCTTGACTTGTTTGTTGGCATAGCTATAATAAATATGAAAAAGTTAAATATATTCTCTTTATGTAATAATGAAAAATAAAGTTAAATATATATTTCCTTATAACTGAATTATGCTAAATTAATATGTTACTAATAAAATAATACAAAAATTTTGAACTTTACATGTCTAATTTACATTGCCTGTGAAAATGTTTTTATTTAATATTACATTTTTAAAATTAATTTGATCTCACTTAACACTTATAATTTATCTATAATATAAATAGATACAAACTAATAGGTATGTGATTTTTTTAAATTTAAAATTAACTAAATCTTATAATAAGAGCAAAAGTTGTGTGTGTATGTAAAATTTAGCTTAAAAATGGCTCTAATGATTTTGACTAAATTTTGTGTTTTACCATTTTTGGGCACGCAAAGACCATTGGACTAGGTCACGTATTCAAGAAAATTCGATTTGTGGGTCATAATGGGTCAGGGTCGAGCTAATTATATCTAAAAAACAGCTCAATCGATTTTGACTAAATTTTATATCCAACCATTTTAGGCATGAGTAAACTATTGGGCTAGCTCAAATGTTCGAAAAATTTCGATTAGTGGTTCATTTTTGGGTCACTTCGGGTCAAGATAATTTTATCTAAAAAAATGGCTCTAATGATTTTGACTAAATTTTGTAATCTACTGATTTGGATTACGAGAAAAGCAATGGGCTAAGTCACATGTTAGAGAAAATTCGATTAGTGGGTATGTAGATTTAAAACGGAATAGAATAGATTTGTCTTTATTTAAAATGAATTAAACAGAGAAAAGAACAGTACCTTTGATTTCTTGATTCAGACTCCACTGGCGTTCAAACCTTTGTCTTCGAAGAATTTATTCCAGGCAGGCGACTTTTGAAGTGCATGAATTAAATAAACAAGAAACTGTCGAATTTACATTTGTGAGGATAAAGCATACTTAACGAATAAAGATTTCACACTAAGAATTACGAATAACTTGTCTTTTCATACTTTAATCAAATCGAATTTTTACTTGCACACATTAGATTTCAGAATAAAAAAAAAAACATTCTGAGCTTGGAACACAGCTCCGCACAAAAGCAGAAAAATGCAGAAATAAATTTATCTAATAAAAGAAAATAAAACAAGATTAATATGCATATAATACAGAAAAATTATAATAGGAATTTTAAAATTAAAAAAGAGTTAAAATAATAAGAATAAAAATTGAATAAAGTCTTCTATTTTTAAGGCAGAGAAAACCAGTCATTTTCAATTCTCGTAGTGCTGCCATCTATATCTATCTTTCAGTATTAAAGTCTCTGCTCATAAGAAATCATACATCCTCCGCCCCTGGCAGGAGAGGGGACACCTTAGAAATGGGACGCTTGATGTCACCGTCAGTTGTTTTAATCAAAACAACTCGTACAAGATTGTCCAATCCAGGAAAAGTCTTTAGAATGCGGTCCAACTTCCATCTCATGGGCTGAAATCGATCATGAACAATCACCAAGTCTCCTTCTCGTAGATTAGCTCGTGAAGTAGTCCATTTTGGACGCTGTTGAAGATGTTGAAGATATTCACGTGACCATTACACCAAAATTGATTCTTTGCTTTTTCGATCAAGCGCCACCGAGCATTCAATGTTAGAATTCTGGTATTTAAAGATTCTGGAATATCAAGGAGGGGTGCTCCTATTAGAAAATGACCTGGAGTTAATGCACGTGGATCTGATGGATCCGAAGACATAGGAGTTAAGGGTCTTGAATTTATACAACTTTCAATTTGACATAGCAAAGTAGTTAATTCTTCAAAATTCAATACACTAGATTTACATGCTCTTAGAATGTGATTTTTAGTAAGCTTTACAGCTGCCTCCCATAGCCCACCAAAGTGTGGTGCATATGGAGGGATGAAATGCCAATTGATTTTCTGGCTCGAAAGAAATTCTAAAACTTCATTTTCTTTCAAATATTGGAATAGCTGCTTTAACTGATTAGCCAACCTGTGAAGTTTTTACCGTTATCTGAATATACATCGGACGGTAGACCTCTATGTGCGATAAATCGCTTCAAGGCTGCTAGCAGGGCTTGCACAGACAAGTCTGATACCATCTCAAGGTGTACTGCCTTAGTGCACATACAGACGAATACTGCTATATAAGATTTAATTTTGATCTTACTTCTTGGCAAATTTGGTTTAGTTAGACAGGGTCCTGCAAAATCTAGACCCACCTTGGAAAATGGACGGATTGGGGTGATTCTGTCAACGGGAAGATCCCCCATCATTTGTTGACAAGCTTGAGACTTAAGGCATTTGGAAAGTACACATTTGTGGAGCTCTTGTCGTACAGTAGAATGACCGTTGATAAACCAGTACTGTTGGCGTAATATAGAAAGTACTAGCTGTGTACCTGCATGTAGATGCTGCTCATGGACATGTGTTATCAATAACTTAGTAATAACATGATTTTTCGGAAGTAGCATAGGATACTGTCTATCAAAACTTAACGACTGATGTTGTGACAATCGTCCACCAACTCGAATAATATCACTCGAATCTAAAAACACATTTAATGATAATAATTTACTATTGCTTGGTAAGGGTTTTCTTTCTTTTAATAATTTAAGCTCTGTACCGAATTCAGAATTTTGCACTAATTTTACAATACATTGAATAGAATCAGAGGTTTCTTGTGCACTCAGATTTCCAGATTTTTTTGTAGCACTATGCCTAGCATTATAAATAAATCTAAGACACCACGCTGTGACTCTTGATAACTTAGAGAATTTGGAGAACTTAAGAATAAAGTCTGGAAGGGCAATTACTTGAGTTACGTTGCTGACAGATTGAATTACTGGATTTAACTCAGATATTGGAGGATTATACAAAGGTATTGGGATTGGTTCATTTGATAGCAGCCATGGAGGCCCATGCCACCATAGCGAATGATGAAGAAGCTTTCGTGGTGAAATACCTCTAGAAGCTGAATCTGCAGGATTTAGAATACCTAGAATATGGTTCCATTCACATGAAGGCATTAACGATTGGATTTGACAGACTCGATTTAGAACAAATTGATTTCCTTTTAAAGGAGGTGATTTTAACCAGCTGAGAACAATCTGCGAATCTGACCATAGATAAATATTGTCAAAGTTTATTGGCAAAGTATCGATAATGACTGAGCACAGCTTGGCTAGTAAAAGAGCAGAACAAAGTTCAATACGTGGCAGTGTTTGAGGTTTTATAGGATTTACTTTAGTTTTAGCTGCAATCAAATTTACAAATACTTCGTCAGGAGTAACAACACGTAAATAAGCAACAGCAGCATAAGCTTTACCTGAGCCATCACAAAAACCATGTAACTGAATTTGGACATCATTTTTGATTATAAGCATTAATATATCTGGGTATTTCAATTGACCTTAACAAATGAATTTCTGACAGGAACTCATTCCAAACCTGTAGTATGGAGTCTGGGATTTCTTCATCCCACGAAATCTTATCCTTCCAAAGATCTTGCAACATGATCTTTAATCTTATTGTAGTAGGAGCTAGGAAACCCAAGGGGTCAAATATTGTAGCCACTACTGATAACAAGTCTCTTTTTGTTTTTACTTCTTTAAAATCATTGAAACGAATTTGTAAAACATCTTTGGAAGAATCCCAAAGTAGTCCGAGGACTTTAACGGTATCATCTTCCTGAATTACCTTTTGCGATGAAGCCTTCATTTCATCTGGTAAATGAGCTATTACTTCTGGATCATTACAGGTCCACTTACGTAGATTAAAACCTCCACTTTTCATAACTTCGATTAATTCAGTTACCAAAATTTGGGCATTTTCCTTTGAATCCAAACCGGAAAGTAGATCATCTACGTACGTACTTTTCTGAATTATCTGAGAGGCTTCTTTATGATTTTGCTCATTGTCATTGGCCAATTGGTGTAATGTCCTAATGGCCAAAAATGGAGCGCAAGAAGTACCGTACGTAACGGTCAACAGCCTGTATGCTTTAATAATTTCATCTGAATTGAATCTCCAAAGAATGCGTTGATAATCTACATGATTTTGATTGACAAGAATTTGCCTAAACATTTTCTCGATGTCAGAACTGAAGGCGATTGGATGCATTCTGAACCTTAACAGTAGAGGAAAGATTTCTGGTTGCAGTTTTGGACCTATCTCTAGATAATCATTCAAGGAGCGGCCTTCTGAACCAACAGCAGATGCATCAAATACAACTCTTAGCCGAGTTGTAGAACTATCTTCTTTTAACCACTTCACCGGCTGCCCCGAGACAACTCGGGGGTAAAAGCATTGTTTCCCCCATACCCTTCGCCGGTGAAGTGGTTAACACTCCGTGATGTGGAAGATAAAAATGATCAGGATTTGAAATTTCTGAATCTGGAACGAGTTCCATGTGCCCTAAGTCGATAACTCGCGCATGAAGGATAAATACTGTTCTTTAAGCAAGGGATCTTCTTGAAATTTTTTCTCCAAGAAGTAGAAACGTTTTAAGGCCAGAGATTTAGAGTTCTCTAGAATAGGTTTAGATTTAAAAGGTAGATTTACAATATATCTTCCAGATTCTGAACGTGAAACTGTTTTCGCGTAGTTATCTTCAACTAGAGAAATTGGATCAGAAGTAGGAACCGATACAAGTTCCCAAAATTTTTGTAGTTGAGAACTTATCTGTGTAGTGGCATGGCAACTAATAAATGAATTTTGATTTGAATCATTCGAATAAATTATCCCCGAAAGAATCCAACCCAGTCTAAAATTAACAGCACTCGGTGATCCTTTAGGTCCGAGAATTGATTCCCCTATTATGATGTTAGCAAATAAATCTGCGCCTATAAGTACATCAATAGGACTGGACAAATGAAAATTAGGATCTGCAAGGTTCAAGCCTTCAATGTGTGGCCAATATATAGTTGTAATCAAAAAATTTGGTAAATTGGTTGTAATCTGATTAACAACTAATGCATCTAAGTGAAAAGTTTCATTATTGAAATGTGGAGAGAATGTCAAGGAAACTTCCTGAAGAGCCGTTTCTGCGTCTAAATTGTTGATTCCTGAGATTTTATGATTTGTAGGCCTAGATGGAAGACCTAATTTTTTACAAGCAGCTTTTGACAGTAAACTTTTTTGAGAAGCTCTATCTATCATAGCTCTGCAAGGTATGACTTTTCCTGATTTAGATTTAACCTTTATAATGGCAGTAGCCAACAATGTTTGAGAATTTTCATTGATAGATTGAGAACTTAAACAGTTAGATTCATTAGAATTAACAACAGCATTTGGTGTTGTAACACGATCTTGCTGCCTGAACGTATTCTGTGATGCAGGGCTAGTTTGATCACGATGAAGAAGTGTATGGTGTTTAGAATTGCAATGCCTACAAGTAGTCGTAATACGACAATCGGCTACGAAATGATTTGATCTTAAACAGTTAGTGCACAGCTTTTTTGATTTTATCAAATTCCAACGTTGATCAAGGGATAATTTTGAAAATTCTGGGCATTTATGAAGTGGGTGCGATTCTTTACACTGTGAACATGAAATATTTGGAGTTTTATTTACATTATCCATCACGACTGTATTGGCGACAGATTTTTTTGAAAAATGTTGAAACTTACTTTCAAATGTTTGATTAGATTTGGATTCACCTTTAAAAAATTCACTGTTACAGTTCTGCAAACTACGAACCTGTTTTTCGAGAAATGTCATCAACATTTCATAAGTTGGGAATGAATCATTATTTAAGGATAATTCCCATTGCTTTTTTAAGGATTCATCA
Organism: Maratus speciosus; assembly: GCA_963932465.1. Lineage (NCBI taxonomy): Eukaryota > Metazoa > Arthropoda > Arachnida > Araneae > Salticidae > Maratus > Maratus speciosus. Next base: position 85,705,939 of record OZ010786.1, on the reverse strand, counting down.
AATTTATTTTGTACTATATACAGTAAAAGCTCAACTAACCGGCATGCTCGGGAAATGCCGATTGCCGGATACTTGAAAAGTCCGGATAGTTGAGCGCTACAAAATCTGTTATGAAAGGGGGGGAGGGGAGCATCGACGTAAAAATTAAACAGGAAAATGGTTTTTAGGCTATTTTCCTGCCATTAGGAAGTTGATCAAATAACTCTTATTATTATTATTAAATTTGCATTTGATAAAGTTATTCTTTCCGAATAAAAAATAAAAGTAAACAAATTTCTATATTTATTTATTAATCTTTTATAAAGTTGTATTATTTATAATTTGACATCTCGCCTTTCCGGAAAAAGCACATGGAAGCATGGAAAATTAACTTTGGTATGATTCACTTGTGTTACCTCAACTAACCTCACAGTAATAATGAATCTTTTCTGCATAGCTAAAAACGTTATCAGATGCAAACTGATAACGCCCAACTTTTCCGATCATGATAAAAACAAACTATACTCTTTAGCTTTTTTGTTTTTCTTGTTGGAGTGGCTCAGATAGTGGAGTCTTTTGGGGGGGATTTCTAAATTTCTGAAAACTCATTGTATGTTAATAAAAATTAGGTAAACGGCCGAATTTATTATTATTTGAATTCGGTGAAAATTTGAACACAATCGAGCAATTAGCAGCGGAGAAAGCAATTTTTTTTATATAATAAGTAAGGGGGAAAAAAAGAGTACCGTTTCATTCTTTCTTTTTATTTAGAATAATAATATTATTATTTCTGTTTACTGTTTAGGTTGATGAAAAATATTTTTCCTGGCTAATTCAACAACGCAAAACTTTGATGCAATCTCCCGGTTGAGGAGAAAAAGTTTGAACTGATAAAAATCCAACAATAAAACAAAGCAAAAAGAAAGAAATTTAGCCTGGAGCTACTTTTCTTTTTTTAATTTCCAGTTAAGTGTAGTTGATCCAAATACATCCAATAAAAAAATATTCTTGAATAAATATATTTAAAATACAATATGGTATAAAGATCTTTGTTACACAGTTCTTTTAAAATAATAATTTCTTGTTCTTGAATAAATAAAGCAATAAAAAAAATAGTTTGGGATATAATTTCTCAGCATTTATTGTGTGTTTGATTGCGTTTCTTTCAATGTGCCAGGAATACTACGAAACGCATGTCTGATGTCCGTCTGTTTGAAAGAAAGTTCTCTTTTTTTCATGAAGCGTTCTTTTATGAGATGCAGTTCTAAAACTTCTTGAGCCGAATACTGCGAATTTTTTTTCACAAAACCTTAAAAATGTAGATAAAACTTTTCTCAGCTTCACTCCACGAAATTTTCTCCTCAATTTCATTTTCGGATTCTAAGGAAATATCATTTTTTTCTTCCTCTGGAGTTTTCATTTTTTTAATTAACTGCTCTTCTGTTAAAATTTCGGTGACAGGAATATTTTTATCTATAGCTATCCAATTTTCGATTTCTGGCATTTCCAGTTGCGATACAGATAAGTAAGTTCCTTCATGCTCCTGGCTTCCTCACTTAGCAGTTCAGTTTTCGGGAAAGATGTAGCTTTCTACCGTTTATCACGCCTCCCCCTCTCCCCATCTAGTTTCGCCAAGAGCAGAAAAGAAAGATCAAGCCTCTCTTCTTTTGTCTTCATTTTCAACCCCCTCCTTCTTTCTTTCAGAAGAAAAAACAGCCGACGCGGAGAACTATCGCGGACTATGACGCAACATGAAGTTATTCTGTGCTAACGAGCTATAGACAGTTCTTTATGCTATATTTTTATTTTATAACGTTCACTGTTTTGAACATACACACAGCTCTGTTTTACGCCGAATCAGTCGCTGAGATAATTTGAGAATGCTAACAGTAAATTTCCTAAAATAGTAGTAAAAATTTTTCAACTGTTTATAGGAGGAAAAAAATAAACGATTTCTCCGAATTTTTCTGGTTAGTTGAGCTTTCCGGTTACTTGAATGCCGGATAACAGAGCTTTTACTGTACACTAAAATCAAATCAACAAATTCATTAAATTCGAATTTCAAAGATTTTAAGTTTCGAATCACTTCATTGCATGTATCCAATAGCTCTAAAATAGTTTTCTGCATGGGCAATTTCAATGGTTTGGCATTAACAAATTTAGACAGCAATGAATATGCCAAATTTTTGCGATTATCATATCTATTAACTAACGTTTCCCAAGCTTCTTTATAATTTTCAACCAGAAATTGAAAAACCGGAAATTAATTTCGAAGGATAATTCCTAACACTAGCTATAAGATACGAAAATTTTAACTGATCTGAAAGAGATTCATTGTTATGAATTGGAGTCAAAAATATCTCTTTGAAGCTAATCCACTGAGTGACATCCCATGAAAAATGGGTAATTCGAACTTAGGAAGCTTTAAAGCGTTATTACTAACTCCTATATTTGAGCTATTATTAACTGCACGTTGATTTTCTTGTGATTTTACGCCTTGATTTTCTAAAAATTGCTCAATATTGTCTAAATCATCAACAACAATATCTTTAGCTTCAGTAAAGGACTCGTATAAAGAATTTACACTTTCTTCAGCTACGCCAAAATAAGATTTTTTTAAATCATTCTCTAAATTTATCAATTCAGCCTTTCTCTTTTCAATTAATTTTAATTTTTTATTTTCAATTGCCTCAGTAACCTGAACGCTAAATCTTTTTATCTCTTTTACAGTGAAACTGAATTTCGTTTCAGAAGCAATTTCTGCTTTCGTTTTCATGATAATATATTAATATCATATATTAAATAGATTATCACTAATCGACTCCGAATATCGACGGACCAAACTTTTTTATGTGTAGATTTAAAACGGAATAGAATAGATTTGTCTTTATTCAAAATGAATTAAACAGAGAAAAGAACAGTACCTTTGATTTCTTGATTCAGACTCCACTGGCGTTCAAACCTTTGTCTTCGAAGAATTTATTCCAGGCAGCCGACTTTTGAAGTGCATGAATTAAATAAACAAGAAACTGTCGAATTTACATTTGTGAGGATATAGCATACTTAACGAATAAAGATTTCACACTAAGAATTACGAATAACTTGTCTTTTCATACTTTAATCGAATCGAATTTTTACTTGCACACATTAGATTTCAGAATAAAAAAAAAACCATTCTGAGCTTGGAACACAGCTCCGCATAAAAGCAGAAAAATAGAGAAATAAATTTATCTAATAAAAGAAAATAAAACAAGATTAATATGCATATAATACAGAAAAATTATAATAGGAATTTTAAAATTAAAAAAGAGTTAAAATAATAAGAATAAAAATTGAATAAAGTCTTCTATTTTTAAGGCAGAAAAAACCAGTCATTTTCAATTCTCGTAGTGCTGCCATCTATATCTATCTTTCAGTATTAAAGTCTCTGCTCATAAGAAATCATACAGTGGGTCAAGCTAAGTTTATCTAGAAAACAGCTCTAATGATTTTGAGGAAATTTTGCTTTCTATCGTTTTTGGGCACGAGAATATCATTGGGCTAGGTCACATGTTCAAAAAAATTCGATTAGTGGGTTACAATGGGTCAGGTGTCAAGCTAATTGAATCTAAAAAAAGGCTCAAAGCATTTTGACAAAATTTTGTAATATACCATTTCTGGGCATGAGATGACCACTGGGCTAAGTCACATGTTCAAGTAAAATCGATTAGTGGGTCATTTTGAATCACTGTGGGTCAAGCTAATTGTATCTAAAAATGACTCGAACAATTTTAACAAAATTTTGTATTACCAGCTGACCTGCCCGGTGTTGCCCAGGCCCATAATAATATTCTTAAATGAATCTGAAATTTTTATCACAGATCCGTACAGAGGAGGGCGGGTGGAGATGGTGCAAATTACCAGGGTCCGACTCTTGTTCAGTTCCAAAGTTGTGTAAAGTCAAAGGTTAAGTTTTTAATTTTTATATGTCTCATACTTTAAACTTTTTTATTCCAAATTAACTGATGAATTTAATTAAAATGCAATTATATTTTCAATAATTTAATTTTTTATTTAAAATCTTTATATGAAAAAGCAATTACAAATACAACATAAAGTGTAATACTGAAAAAGAAATAATAAAATTGTAAGCAAATATTATATAGATTTTTTTTTAAAGTACCATCCAGCAAATTTATTTTCTAATAGAGTAAAGCCTGTTTATAACGGAATCCTGCAATAAATGAAAAAGGACATTTCTAGCTCTCCCCTTCCCCCCCCCCCCCCCCCCCCAAAATGCTATTATGCTTTGTTCAATTTAAATAACCTGCATGAAACAGACTTTATCACTGGTCGTTTTCGTTTCCATCTAAGCAGGTTTTATTGTATCTTACTTCTGTGGGGCCCATAATAATATTCTTAAATGAGCCTGAAATTCGTATTGCAGATCTGTACAGTCAAAACTACCTGTTCATACAAAATTACTTTTTACTTCATGACAATATTTTGTAAACTTCTTGCTGCTGTTTAATTCGTATTTCTAATACAGTGCTTTGCAGAAATTGCACGTTTCACCCACAGTTATGCATACCCCGGAACGTTTAAATCAGTGATTTGGATTTCAGGAGCAACATGTGCATGCTACAGTTATTAAGCCTATTTTGCTGATTGCTTAACGGTGTTCTCGATCAATTCTATTTGGATTTCGAATCTATTTCGATTCGACTCGAATTCGGCTTCTTCTTCACTTTCAAGCATTCTCTGAGATTTTTTATGAGCATTTCAAATGATATTTTGAAGCTACATAATTGCAGGGAAAGGTATTGCACTGAAAAAGCAAAATGTAAACAAACCCGATTGCCCTAAATCCTGCCAAACAATAATCAATGAGATGCGTTTCTTGTTCGTTGCCATTAACCATTTCACCGGCGACAAGTATGGGGAAACAGTGCTTTTACCCCCAACTTATCTCGGGGCAGCCGGTGAAGTGGTTAAACAGTAACGAATAATGACGATTTCTGTGCCACATACGTTAGCGTAATGTATATATAGATACCGTTTTCGGGCTTGAGAAGACGTGTAGGCTAAGTCACATGTTCGAGAAAATTCGATTACTGGGCCATTTTTAGGTCACTGTGGGTCAAGCAAATTGCATCTAAAAAACGACTCAAAACATCCTGACAAAATTTTGTATTATATCGTTTCTACGCATGAGAAGTCCATTGGGCTGAGTCACATGTTCGAGAAAATTCTATTAGTGGGTCTTTTTTGGGTCACTGTGGGTCAAGATAATTGTATCTAATAAACAACTCAAACAATTTTGACAAAATTTTGTATTATACCGTTTATGGGCATGAGAAGACTATTATGCTAAATCGCATGTTCGAGAAAATTAGATTAGTGGGTCACTGTGAGTCAAGCTAATTGTATCTAAAAAAGGGGCTCAAAACATTTTGACAAAATTTTTTATTATATCGTTTCTGACCATGTGAAGACCATTGGACTAATTCACATGTTCGAGAAAATTTGACTAGTGGGTCATTTTTGTGTCACTGTGGGTCAAGCTAATTGTATCTAAAAAACGGCTCTAACAATTTTGATTAAATTTTGTAATCTACTGTTTTGGGTTACGAGAAGACCAATGGGCTAAGTCACATGTTAGAGAAAATATGATTACTGGGTCATTGTGGGTCAGGCTCAGTTTATCTAGAAAATGGCTCTAATGATTTTGGCGAAATTTTGCTTTCTATCCTTTTCGGACACGAGAATACCATTGAGCTAGGTCGCATGTTCAAGAAAATTCGATTAGTGGGTCATTTTGGATCACAATGGATCAGGGTAAAGCTAATTGAATCTAAAAAAGGCTCAATACATTTTGACAAAATTTTGCAATATACCGCTTTTGGGCATGAGATGACCATTTGGCTAAGTCACATGTTCGAGAAAATTCGATTTGTGGGTCAAGCTAATTGTATCTAAAAAACAGCTCAAACAATTGTGACAAAATTTTGTATTATATCGTTTCTGGGCATGAGAAGACCATTGGGCTAAGTCACATGTTCGTGAAAATTCGATTAGTGGGTCACTATGAGTCAAGCTAATTAATTGTATCTAAAAAACGGCTCAAACGATTTAGACAAAATTTTTTATTACATCGTTTCCCAACACGAGAAGACCATTGGGATTGGTCACATGTTCGATAAATTTAGATTAGTGGGTCTCTTTTGGATTACTGTGGGTCAAACTAATTTTATCTGTAAAACGACTTTAACTATTTTGATTAAATTAAGTGTTCTATTGTTTTCGGGTTCGAGAAGAGCATTGGTTAGGTTGCATGTTCGATAAAATTCAGTTAGTGAGTTATTTTATGTCACTATGTCTCAGGATCATGCCAATTATATCTAAACAGCAAGAATGATACAGTAATACAGTGAGAATAAAATATCGAATTGAACACAAGGCTTACTTTGACCGAGCTTAGCTCGGTCATCCCGGCTAGTCATATATTATAATACGAGCCAAAATTGTGTGTGTATGTATGTATGTGTGTGTGCGTGTGTGTATGTAAATTTTATCTTACAAATAGCTCTAGCATTTTGACTAAATTTTATGTCCAACCACTTTTGGGCACGAGAAAACTATTGGGCTCGGTCACATGTTTGAGAAATTTCTATTAATGGGTCACTTCAGGTCAAGTTAATTTTATCTAAAAAAGGGCTCTAACAATTTTGACTAAATTTTGTAATCTATTGTTTTGGGTTACGAGAAGACCAATGAGCTAAGTCACATGTTAGAGAAAATATGATTACTGGGTCATTGTGGGTCAGGCTAAGTTTATCTAGAAAATGGCTCTAACGATTTTGGCGAAATTTTGCTTTCTATCCTTTTCGGACACGAGAATACCATTGAGCTAGGTCGCATGTTCAAGAAAATTCGATTAGTGGGTCATTTTGGATCACAATGGATCAGGGTGAAGCTAATTGAATCTAAAAAAGGCTCAAAACATTTTGACAAAATTTTGCAATATACCACTTTTGGGAATGAGATGACCATTTGGCTAAGTCACATGTTCGAGAAAATTCGATTTGTGGGTCAAGCTAATTGTATCTAAAAAACAGCTCAAACAATTGTGACAAAATTTTGTATTATATCGTTTCTGGGCATGAGAAGACCATTGGGCTAAGTCACATGTTCGTGAAAATTCGATTAGTGGGTCACTATGAGTCAAGCTAATTGTATCTAAAAAACGGCTCAAATGATTTAAACAAAATTTTTTATTACATCGTTTCCCAACACGAGAAGACCATTGGGATTGGTCACATGTTCGATAAATTTAGATTAGTGGGTCTCTTTTGGATTACTGTGGGTCAAATTAATTTTATCTGTAAAACAACTTTAACTATTTTGATTAAATTAAGTGTTCTATTGTTTTCGGGTTCGAGAAGAGCATTGGTTAGGTTGCATGTTCGATAAAATTCAGTTAGTGAGTTATTTTATGTCACTATGTCTCAGGATCATGCCAATTATATCTAAACAGCAAGAATGATACAGTAATACAGTGAGAATAAAATATCGAATTGAACACAAGGCTTATTTTGACCGAGCTTAGCTCGGTCATCCCTCCTAGTCATATATTATAATACGAGCCAAAATTGTGTGTGTATGTATGTATGTGTGTGTGCGTGTGTGTATGTAAATTTTATCTTAAAAACAGCTCTAGCATTTTGACTAAATTTTATGTCCAGCCATTTTTGGGCACGAGAAAACTATTGGGCTAGGTCACATGTTTGAGAAATTTCTATTTAATGGGTCATTTTTGGGTCACTTCAGGTCAAGTTAATTTTATCTAAAAAAAGGCTCTAACAATTTTGACTAAATTTTGTAATCTATTGTTTTGGGTTACGAGAAGACCAATGAGCTAAGTCACATGTTAGAGAAAATTTGATTAGTGGGTCACTGTGGGTCAGGCTAAGTTTAACTAGAAAATGGCTCTAACGATTTTGGCAAAATTTTGCTTTCTACCCTTTTCGGACATGAGAATACCATTGGCCTAGGTCGCATGTTCAAGAAAATTCGATTAGTGGGTCATTTTGGATCATAATGGATCAGGTTGAAGCTAATTGAATCTAAAAAAGGCTCAAAACATTTTGACAAAATTTTGTAATATACCGCTTCTGGGCATGAGATGACCATTTGGTGAAGTCACATGTTCGAGAAAATTCGATTTGTGCGTCAAGCTAATTGTATCTAAAAACAGCTCAAACAATTTTGACAAAATTTTGTATTATACCGTTTCTGGGCATGAGAAGACATGTGGGCTAAGTCACATGTTTGAGGAAATTTGATTATTGGATCACTGTGAGTCAAGTTAATTGTATCTAAAAAACGGCTCAAAACATTTTGACAAAATTTTGTACAGGGTTGGCACGGTTTAAACCAAGTGGTTTTAACAAACCAATTGGTTTTTTTTTTGTCAAAAAAACCATTTGGTTTTTTTAGAAAAAATCTAATATAATATTTTCTCTTTTTTGTAATTTAATTTTTTTTTAATTATAGATAGAAGTAATTTCTACTTTTAACACTTCATCTCAGCAGTCAACATGAGACATAATGAGCCTAGGTCATGTTTCTATGCATGTAGAATGAAAATTAGCATGTGCTGATGAACATATCTGGTACCCTAAAGATTTTTCTTAAAACATGTGAAATTAGAAAAGATAAAATAGATAAATAATATTCAATATTTAGCATAAAATATTTTCATTTAAAAAATGCAGATTATTTACAGCAGTTAATAACAAAATACAATGATCTTTAAGATTTTGGTTATGTTGTAAAAGAAAATTTTATGGATTGGATTGGGGAAGATTATCCTTAAAGAATTTAAAAGAGTAACTTAAGATATCAAATTGAATAACACAGCTTGCAAAAACTGAGTGCTAGTTATAGCATTTCAATAATACCAATCAATCTTTTCTGATAGTTGCTGAATCTAATGGCCAAAAATCTTGACTTGGACACTTGGAGTTATCACTCAGAAAACAAAATAACCAGAAATATTTGGATATTAAAATAATAATAATAACAACCACAGAATACTATATTATATTCATGAAACTGCATCAAATGTTTATTGATTGATTATTATATTATTAATCAAAGGATTCTTCATACGATTTTCAAGGTATCAATGTTTCACTGTGTAGAGCAGTTTACTTTGAACATAAGACATAGCTGTTACTAATAATGTTTAAATTAGAAATGATTTCAATTTTCTATATAATTGACTGTAATTATTTAATTTAAATATTTTCAAAAGTTATATTACTTATATAATATCCAAAAATGTTTATTTTATCAACAGATATGCATCTGTATGCAATAGGAAATTATATTTAAAAAAAACCCGGTTTAAACCAAATAAACCGTTTTTTTTTTTTTTTTTTAAACAAAAAGTTTTAAACAAACAGGGTTTCTTTCCAACCCTCATTTTGTATTATATCGTTTATGAACGGGAGAAGACCATTGGGCTAAGTGACATGTTCGAGAAAATTTGATTAGTGGGTCACTGTGGGTCAAGATAATTTTATCTAAAAAACGATTCAAAGGATTTTGACAAAGCTTTGTATTATATCGTTTCTGGGCATAAGAAGACCATTGGGCTAAGTCGCATGTTCGTGAAAATTCGATTAGTGGGTCATTTTTGGGTCACTGTGAGTCAAGCTAATTCCGGGGATGCAGAATGTGTCCGATCCGGTGATCTAGGATCGGGGGAAATTTTAAACACCTGGGGAAATTTTGCAGAAACAAATACAATTGATTTCGATTTTAACAACAAATTCCATAATTTCCTGAGATAGAAAAATTTCACTATAAATAAAAAGATCCGTATGGTGACCTTCACAAAATCGATCTCAGAATAATATGTACCGTATATCGGGTGATTCTGTTCCGAATTTTCCAAAAAAATAAGGCATTCGATTCCGAAAATTAAAAAAATCGTTCATCAATCTGAAAATTCGGACATAAAAATACCGCGAATTTTGTCCAAGAAATGGAAAAACGCGAAATTTCGTCATAAGATCGCAAAATAACCGCAAATTTCGTCAAACGATCGTAAAACAACTGCGAGTTTCGTCAGAAGAGCGTGAAACAACCGCGAATTTCGTCTAAAGGGGAGAAATGACCACGATTTTTGGCAAAACATGGCGAAATAATAGCGAATTTCGTCAAAGGAACGCAAAAAACCCCGGAAATTTCGACAAATGTTTGCGAAATGAACGCGAATTTCGTCAAAAGATCAGGAAATGAACGCTAATTTTGTAAAAAGATCGCAGAAAACCGCACATTTCGTCAAAAGATCGCGAAAGAAGAGCAAATTTCGCCAAACGATCAAAAAACAACCACGAATTTCGTCAAAAAAGCACGAAATGAACACAAATTTCGTCAAAAGATCGCAGAACAGCCGCAAATTTCGTCAAACGATCGCAAAACAACTGCGAGTTTTGTCGAAAGAGCGTGAAACAACCGCGAATTTTGTCTAAAGGGGCGAAATGACCACGATTTTCGTCAAAACATGGCGATATAACAGCGAATTTCGTCAAAGGAACGCGAAAAAACCCGGAAATTTCATCAAATGTTCGCAAAAGGAACACAAATTTCGTCAAAAGATCGCGAAATGAACGCAAATTTTGTGAAAAGATCGCGAAAAAACTGCACATTGGTCAAAAGATCGCGAAAGAAGAGCAAATTTCGTCAAACGATCACAAAACAACCACGAATTTCGTCAAAAGAGCGCGAAATAAACGCAAATTTCGTCAAAAGATCGCGAAACAGCGTATTTCGTCAAAAGATCGCGAAACAGCGTATTTCGTCAAAAGGGCGAAATAAGCGCAAATTTCGTCAGAAGAGGGTGAAATAACAACAAAACTCGTTACAAGGAAGGCGAAATAAACGCATATTTTGTCAAAAGATCGCAAAACAACCGCAATTTCGTCAAAAGATAACGAAACAATCGCAAATTTCGTCAAACGATCGCAAAACAACTGCGAATTTGTCAAAAGATCGCGAAAAAATCGCAAATTTCGTCAAAAGGGGCAAAATGACCACGATTTTCGTCAAACGATCGTGAAACAACCGCATATTTCGTTAAAAGGGGCGAAATAACCGCAAAACTCGTCGAAAAAAACGCAGATTTTGTCAAAAGATCGCGAAAAACCGCAAATTTTGCCAAAAGATCGCGCAAAAACCGCAATTTCGTCAAACGATCGCAAAACAACCACGAATTTCGTCAAAAGAAGGCAAAACAACCGCGATTTTCGTCAAAAGAGGGCGAAATAAGCGCTAATTTCCTCAAAAGGAAGGCGAAATAACCGCAAATTTCGTCAAAAGATCGCTACAAAACGCAAATTTCGTAAAAGGACCGCGATAAAAACATAGTTAGTGCTGGGAGTGGATCCCCCCCTTTTTCCCCACTGTGCTTTCAGAAAATTTGCTGTGAATTTCTGAATATTTGCTTTTCACTCAGAATCACCTCTGCTATATATACTCGCGCATAAGTTGAGAAATATTGGAATCTACGATAATACAGCATTTACCTACAACATACCATAAAATTTTGGGGAAATTTCCATGTGGATTGGGGGAAATGTTGGGAGTAGAAACATTTTCTGCACCCTTGGCTAATTTTATCTTAAAAAAAAGACTCAAAGCATTTTGACAGAATTCCCACATAGCATTTGTAGTTTGCAGCAAATTTGCAGAAGTCTTGCTTTGAAAACCTGCAAAGTTGCAGCAAGCTGAGCATGACAAGTCTGAAAGTTCATAACAAGACTGCAGCTAGATAACGCAAATGCCGAAGTCACCACACTTTGAACTTGCAGCTAACTTGTCATGCAAGTTAAATTCATTCAGTATCAAATTTATTGCAAATTAACAGAAACAAGTGTTCAAAAATGCTGCAAAGTAGTAATCTTTCCATGCCACATTAACTGTTTACAACTGTTACACTATAAGTTTAACCCCTTCGAAGGGGTCCATAGACCTGATCGGGTCTACTGATGCATACACACCGTTAAGGTGCATGCATCGTTTGTACCACCATAAACAAATTAGGGTTATATTTGTACTTTTGAATTTGAGCCTTTTTTGGTATTTGAGGAGTACAGTGTTTAAAAAAAGTGGTGCCAACTAAATAAAATTTCTCCGTATCTGCTGATTGTCTATTCTCTCAACAGAGGGATTTTTTGCTTTCATCACTTTCATGAATTAAAGACAGTCTTGCCATCAGTTTCACAACAAACTACTCATGCGAGTGGGTTATGGTATACCTTGCGAAAGATTTGCTGCTAATTTCTCAATTCATATTTGTCAAGGCAAGATAATATCAGAAAAAATCAAACTTGCTGCTAATGCTCATGCTATCTGGGTTTTGTATTATATCGTTTCTGAACATGAGAAGACTGTTGGGCTATGTCACATGTTCAAGAAATTTCGATTGGTGGAGTCACTGTGGGTCAAGCTAATTGTATCTAAAAAATGGCTCAAATGATTTTGACAAAATGTTTTATTACATCGTTTTCCAGCACAAGAAGACCATTGAGATAGGTCACATGTTCAATAAATTTAGATTAGTGGGACCCTTTTGAGTTACCATGGGTCAAGCTAATTTTGTCTATAAAATGACTTTAACGATTTTGACTAAATTTTGTATTTTATCGTTTTCGTGTTCAAGAAGAGCATTGGTTAGGTCGCATGTTCGAAAAAATTCGGTTAGTGGGTCATTTTGGGTCACTATGTCTCAGGATCATGCTAATTGTATCTAAACAGCAAGAATGATACAGGGAGAATAAAGTATCAAATTGAACACAAAAGCTCGGTCATCCCTGCTGTGTTTATAAAAAGCAAATAAGAAAAAAACCACAAATAAATAAATGAATAAGTATTTGTTTACTATTCTTTGGTCCCTAATTTGGGTTAATTTTATAATTTGAAAGTATAATATGTATATAGCACTATAAAAATGTAGACTACATGAATCATGGTTAATTTTACCTACTGAAAATAATACAATTTATTTTTCTTTATTAAATTATAATATTCGTTTTCTTAATCTGTTTAATATGTTGTATGCAAATTTGAATTTGACCTCATGATGAAGTTACAATACTTTTTTATTCAATTACCTTAGGTGTTAATAAAATAACACCTAAGTAATTGAATGAAAAAGAATTAGGATGATGCAAGGAGGGAAAACACAGGGAATATTACATTTTTTAAAGTATTTTTTTTAAATGTTTTTCAGTTACGTGATACTCCTAATAAGGTTATTTTATTTTATTATAAATAAAAATTTATTTAATGGATTTTAAGTATATTATTATTATTATTACTTCATTATATAGATTTCACATCAGGTTCATGCTGTAGTGTTTATGGGTATGGACCCATGAAAACAATTTTTGCTGCTTTAGGTTGACTTCAAATATTTATTTTTTTTTAAATTAAGGTAGGCGTGTGCAGAATTGGAATCAAAGAGAAATCTTTGATAAATTTGCATGTGTTGAAAAAGTTTAAAAATTTATTTCAATATTCTTTAATTTAATTTGAATTTTTTCATTAGACACTTGAATTTTAATGAGTTTTGTATTTTTGTAAAATTATTTTAAAGGGAAAAGGAAGTGGATTAAAAATTTGGCTTTTCTTTCAATAAAATTGCTAATAAATTGAATAAGTGATATCTCTTAAGGTTACATATGTATAAATGAAATTGAGGGTAAAGGTAACTTTTATACTGCGTAAATAAGATTTCTTAATTACTTTTACTGGAAGCATTCTAGAAATGATTTTTTGACACATTATTTACTGTTGAAGTATATTTCAATGCTAAAGTTGTTTTTTACATTACTCTTTTTTCAAATACTCTGGGTAATTGCTTTTAACTATAGTTGTGAAAAACTTAGGAATTGAAACAACGGACTCTGCTAAATTTCGATATTACAATACTTTTCTTTTTATTCGTTCTTTCCTTTTTTTTAAAGTGAATATAATTGGTAAGTAGTGCACTTGATATGGTAAAAAATATTGTTCAGGCTTGCCAGGGGCTGTAATGATTGAATTTGATGGGTTATCATGGCCATGTCTAAATGAAAGGCTTCTTCCTGTCATGCCTATTTCAAAAATTGCTGTGGATATTGGTCTAATTGGAGTTGGCACTTGGAGCAATTTATGTTGCTTTTAGTAGAATTCATCTTTTAGAGGACATTTTCATTAAAGTGCCTTTCACAAAGTATAAACCTGACCGAATTAGAAGAATGGAGGAAGTTACTGATAGATTAGCATTTAAACATTAGCTGAGGCAACTGGCAGCTATATAAACACTTGAAAATGAAGATTCAACAACTTTATTTTGCAATCTTACTTTTAGTTTATTATTATTTTTTTAAATATTATACTTAAAGTAATGTGACTTAATGCTCTGACATTTCGGTCTGATGGATGCTAATTTATAAAATATTTTTACTTAATTTGTGCGTTATATTTTTCAGAATGAGGAAACTAATCAGAGATCTGAAAGAAAAAAGAATAAATACATTGAAAAGTAGCACAGCTCAAGCAGTTGCTAAAAAACGGCAAAGGAAAAAGGATCGAGAGAAAGCAAAGAAAATGCAGAAATTGCTGGCTAAAAGCTCAAAGCATACAAAGAAGAGACATAGAAAAAAAACTGGCAAGAAATAATCTGTTTAACATCTTCAGTATCATCATCATTTTAAAAAGTTGTTATTTTGGTATGCACTTTCTATAAAAAATAAAAAAGTTAGAAATAATTTGTATGCTTTATATGTATTTTATGTAAGTGTAATTACAAATATAATTCTTGAATCCATGTCATTTACAATTTGTACATATGTCCTAGTTGATATGCATATTAAATTATTATTACAAATTTCAACAATATTTACTGGTATTCAGTGATGTCCACAAAGCTTTTGAAATCCTGGGTACCTGGGACCCAGACACTTCTAAAAAAGTGGGTATTTTTTTTTAAACAAAAGTTCTTCTTTTAAGATTAAATGTATTTAATACAAACTATGCTTCTTTTGCAATCTTCCATGAGAAAAGTCCTGCATCCTGGAGGATTCATAAAAAAAATAAAATTAATGCATCCCCTCTCTAGTTTTTTCCTTAAATGATGTTTTATAGCACAGCCTGGCATCACTGGGCTTGTACAAAAAGATTTAAAATTTCTTTTATGTCATAGAAGATTTTTAAAAGTAAAATTTGTATTTTACTTGTATGCATGTATATACATATTTTGATACTTCTTTGTTAAAGGAGCTTTGGCATAGCTGTCCTAAGAAAGTGCAATTTCATGCCAAATATTTTAAACAATCATTAAAACTGCCAATCAATGAGAAAAAAAAACTTTTCCCCAGCATGCAAATTTTTTCTTTAATAAATAAAAAAAAAAAAAAAAAAAAAAAGTTTCTAAAATTTCAAACGTTTATTATTTTCAATTTACCTATACATTTTTTCCAAAAGAAAGTCATTTTACCATCTGAAAGAAAGGTCATAATATGCAACTGTATATTGCAGGGAGAAAAAACCCTTCTAGTAATATAAGCAGTTTTAAAAAGAAGTATGTTTGCATGGCAGACTGGTTCAGCGGTTGTAAAATATCTTTTTTTATGACATTACAATTTATGTATTGCTGGAGTGAAGAGCTGATTTCAATTTAATATTGCAAATGTAGTTAAATATGAACCAAACATGGTCATAGTTTACATAACAGACACTCATGAATAGCAGACACTTTTTCGATCCGCTACACATATGTATTTATATATTTTTAAATTCTGAAAAGCAGACATCTCTGAATACTGGACAAATTCCATGCTCCCGAGGTGTCTGCTATGCAGAGGTTTTACTGTAATATGTGATGTTTTTATAAAAGCAAAATCATAAACTTTAGTTTACAAGATTTATATTTCCATACAGGAGAAAATACATTTTTGTTCTAAAAAGAAATATGTTTTGAATGAAGTTTGCGTACTGAATTTTTGTGTGTGTGTGTGTGTGTGTGTGTGTGTGTGTCGAGAGAAACATCTGTCGAGACCACATTTAAAGATTCTACTTTGCTTTAAAAGAAAAAAGTTCAATAGTAAATAAACAGCATCTACCATCAGAATAGTACATAAATTGCATGGGTCACATATAACACTTAAAACTGATCTGATTAATTCATATTAAGTTTTTAAAATGTTATATACAGTCCTCCCCACTTAATCGGGTCACGGATAATCGAATACCCCGCTTATTCGAATAGAATCCTCCGGAACCGAATTTATTCCCATTGGTTCTATGTTATTTTTCCCCGCTTAAACCAAATACCTTTTACGTACGTCCCCGCTTAATCCAATAACAACTGTACGACCGATGTTTGAAAATAGGCGCGGAAAGCACGTTTCAGCTGGAATTTCCTTCCACCTTTTGTCATTTTCGGATCCTTTAATACGAAATTTTCAGTTCAGCCTGCAATGATTTCGGCCGGTAGGTGTATAATGGACAGGTCAAAGGATTTCCCCACCATCACTTCTTGCTGTTAACCAGGCTTTAATGCCGTCACTTCGAGACTCGAGATGATAGTTGTGGTATTTTGCACTCATTCGAAAAATAACTCGATATTTACTCCTTTAAAATTCCACTTAAACAAACCATTTTAAACGATTTTTTAAGGCAGCATAAGTAACGTAAATTAGAAGTAGCAGAGTTTTGACCCAATTCAAACGAGCTGCATTAAGTTTAATGTAAACCATATAAATGCATTTATTGACATTAAATTGATACGTATTTACGTTATATTAGCATTTGTATTTATTTTAGTTTATGTTATTCTATCAATGATTTATTATGCTGTTAATTAAATATACCGTAGATTAGGGATGCACAACCTGTGGCCCGCGAACTCCGTCAATTTATAACTGGAAAAAATTGCAATTTTTGTCCAAAAGTCGCAGGAAAAAACCGTGAATTTCGTCAATTTGCCGCGGGAAAATTTAAAAATTTTGTTGGTCAAATAAGAATTGCGAATTTTGTTGATCGGCCGATGAAAAAATCGCAAATTTCGTTGATTGGGTGCGGAAAAATAGCGAATTTTGTCCAGGAAGCACGTAAAAAAACCTCAAATTTCGCTGATCGGGTTTGAAAAAATCTCGAGTTTTGTCGTTCGGTCAAGGAAAAATCGCGAATTTCATTGGTCGGTTACGGAAAAATTACGAATTTTGTTTGAAAAATTGCCAATTTCGTCGGTGAGTTTAGTTTTGGGAATTTCGTAGATCGGGCACGGAAAAATCGCCAATTTTGTTGATCGGGTGCGGAAGAATAGCGAAATTTGTCGGTCAGGCATAGAAAAATTGCAAATTTCTTGATCGGTCACCGAAAAATCGCGAATTTTGTATTTGAAGAGTGGAAAAAAATCGCAAATTTCTCCGAGCGGGCACGGAAAAGTCTAGATAGGAATTCAATCGGGCTAGGAAAAATCGCAAGTTTTGGCGAACGGGCTCGAAAAAATCGTGAATTTCATTGGTAGGGCACGTAAAAATCGCGAATTTTGTCGATCAAGCGCTGGAAAATCACAAATTTCGTTGATCGGGCACGAAAAAATAGTCAATTTTGTTGATGATGCACGAAAAAATTGCGAATTTTCTTGATCGACTGAGGAAAAATCGTGAGTTTCGAAAGTCGCGTTAAAAAAATCGCGAATTTCGTCAATTTGCCGCGGGAAAGAATTGCAAATTTCGTCAGCCAGTTGGGAATCGTGAATTTCGTCTATCGGGTGTAGAAAAATCGCGAATTTTTTCCATTAGGTGCGGAAAAATCACGTGTTTCGTCTGTTTATCCGGAATTTCGTCAATTTGCCGCGGGAAAAATTGCAAATTTCGTCATTCCAGAATCGCGAATTTCGTTGATCGGGCTCTTAAAAACCGCAAGCTTCGTCGAACGGACACAGAAAAATCTTGAGTTTTGTCAATCGGGCTCGTAAAAATCACAAATTTCGTTGTCAGGCACAGAAAAACCGCGACTTTTCTCGATGATGCGCAGAAAAATTGAAAATTTCGTTGATTGTCTGCGAGAAAATCGCGAGTTTCGTCAGATTATCGCGAGAACAAATTGCAAATTTTGCCAATTTACCGTTTGAAAAAATCCCAAATTTCGTCAGAGTGAGTTAAGAATCAAGAATTTCGTTGATCATTTGCGGAAAAATCGCTAATCTCGTCGGTCAGGGGTAGAAAAATCGGAAATTTCGTCGTTCTTGCACGAAAAAATCGTCGTTTTTGCCGATCGTGGTCCGAAAAATCGCGAATTTCGTTGGTCGGGCACGAAAAAAATTGCGCATTTTGTCGATCATACGCGGAAAAACAGCAGATATCATCGATTGGGTGCAGAATAATAGGAATTTCGTAGACCAGGTGCAGTAAGATAGCGAATTTCGTTGATTCGGTGAGGAAAAATCGCTAATTTTGTTGATCCTGCGCGGAAAAATCTCAAATTTCGTTGAAATGGGGACGGGGAAATCACAAATTTTGTTGATCAGGCGCGTAAAAATCTCAAATCTTGTTAATCGGCTCTTCCCTGCCCCCTTCGTTCAATAAGTTTGCATTTTTTTTCTCCGCACCAGCCATTTTCATGCCTATGTTTGTTTTTTAGCACTTTTAATAAAACAAAATTTACTCCCACGAATAAAGTCCAGGAATATTAACACTCTTTCAAATTAATCGTTGTTATATATACAAACGTAAACTTTTGATATATCCTTGCCAACTGAATTGGATATGTTGACAGGGTAGGGGAACCTAGAGGGGTACCCCCCCCCCCCCCACCTCTCCGAAATAAAATTATCTTCGTGTGACTGATGTGGCCCTCGACAACCCAGACATTTTTGAAAGTGGCCCTTCTCTTAAAAAGGTTGTGCACCCCTACCGTAGATGGTTATTTTGCCTTTTTATTACGCATTAAATATTGCAGTTATGATTCCCCGTTTAATCAAATACCCCGCTTAATCGAATATTATTTCTGGAACCGTCAATATTTATTTAAGCGGGGACGACTGTATATATTTAAAGAGTTTATAACTCTTACATCTTAATAATTATAAAAATAAAATTTGTTTGTATGATAGTTTAAGATATTTATTAAAATACAAACAAATTTTGAAACTTTATTAAACTAAAGAAACCAAATTATAAGTAACTTTAATCGTTAATTCTGGAAGTTTCTAAAACTTTTCATAGAAACTCGGCATTTTAGTTGAAGTGTCTTAATTAAAATAGGATCAAGTGTTAGTATATTTTATTATTAATAATAGTGCAGTTTTGCCAGTAAACTCAACTGTTGATCAATTAGCAGTTCAAATCTTTAGTTCAGTGATCAGCTAAGCGTTGATTCAGACGCAATTCTATCTGCTGGCCTAACCAATTGTTAAGGGGGCTGGTCACTCAGCTTCCGATTTCCCCTCACTAATGTAAAGTTTATGGGCATTTGATGCATTCGTTAATACAGTGAATGCTTCTTTTAAAGGCCACCTCTATTAAGGGCCAATATTTTTAGAAACGAAAATTTTTCCCATAGACATAATGTTAAATTTACTCCTATTAGGAGGCCACACCTACCCCTCATAAAGGCCATTTTTTTCACATGTGCCTTAAATCCTAAACAGGTGTAATGAATTCCTGAACCAAAAGAATAAGAGTTCAGCAAACAACTGCACTCGCAACAAAGAAGGCAGGGGGAGATGGAGAGGATTTATACACACAGAGGAGTAACACAATAAAGGACCACAAGTGAGACAAACAGATGTTCTTCACACTTTATTTGACCTTTCAACCTGTAGGAGTTGCATTGGAGGGGAAACTTGACCCTTTGTTGTGGGCACACAAAGGATAACAGGTTATCCAGAAAAACTTATTCCACATTTACTAAAACTGTGAATGCATATTGAAGAACAATTTTTACACTAGAAATTTTATGCTGAGGCTTATTTAAAATTTTAAATTATGGCACCTAAATCAAGCCAAAGAGTACATTTGGATTTGAATGACAAAATGAAAGTTCTTAATTGTCATGATCAAGGAACATCTGCAGGAAAATTGGTTTCACAGTATAATTGCAGCAAGATTCAAATGAACAATATTGTTAAAAACAAAGAGAACTTACTGAAAGAATATGCAGATTTTAAAAATCGCGGGATAAAATGAAAGAGAAATGAAAAATTTGGTCACCCCTCATAAGGGCCAATTTTCAATGGAACGGCAGGTAGCCCTTACAGAGGTTTCACTGTATTTTTAACTTCTATTTTTTGTGTACACTTCTTAAAAGATGTCTCTTTTTTCTTAGTTTTCGTAATATTTCTATAATATAGACTTAATTTTATATGAATTGTTATCTTACTCACAGTTCACCTGCTTTTAACACATAAAATATTAAATTCAGCATAGAATTTAGAAATATTTTGAAAACTAAGAAAAATATAGACATCCCTTAAGAAGGGTACACAGAAAAAAGGAGTTAAAAATATGAATTTTCCGAGGAGATATTTTAAATATACGAATGTATCAAAAATCCCTAGACTTAACATTACAGAGAGAAGTGACCAGCCCCTTTAAGCTGCTAGTCACTCAACTTCCAAATTCCCTTTGCTAATCTTAAGTCTATGAGCATGTTTTGTATTCGTAATTTTAAAATATTTCCTTAGGAAATTAATGTTATTAACTTCTTTTTTCTTTGTCCGCTTCTTAAAGAATATCTCTTTTTTTCTTAGTTGTCAAAATATTTATAAAATGTATACTTATTTTTATATGAAGTATTAAAATCTTAATTACACTTCATAAGCTTTTGCTTTTAAGATATAAAATATTAAATTAAACATAGGTTTTAGAAATATTTTGAGAACTAAGAAAAAAATAAACATCTTTTAAGAAGAATACAAAGAAAAAAGGAGTTAAAAATATTAATTTACCGAGGAGATATTTGAAATATATCAATGCACCATATACCCATAGACTTAACATTAGCGAAGGGAATTCTGTAGTTGAGTGACTAGCAGCCTTAAGCAGATGTACATGGGACAGCCAAACTAACGAAGCTAGTAAACAATGAACTAATGAAATCCCAAGAATTCAATGTTGCTTGAACATCTTCTCTTGAATGAAAAATATTTTTATAAAAAAGGAAAGCCAGATAAGTCATATATTATAGCAAGTTGGCACTTAGAAAAATCATAAATACCATCACGCTTGAAATCAAGATTGAAATTTCTTACACAGTAATGCAGGCTTTTTTGACAACCATCGATATACCAGTTATGGCCAATGTGTAAATCTATTACAAAGATCTGTTGAAAAGAGAAGTAAAATAGAAAAGTCTTAACATTGATGTCAATAAATATGCTATCTACACGGTAATCTGTGTGCAACTTTCTGGAGGTTTTAAATACCACATGACATGTTATATAAAATTGTGTAGCATTATACATGATGAATCTTCATACAAGCACAGAGAATATAGCAGAGCGTTTTATTTAGACTCTAATAAACAGATATAAAATACTGATCTTTTTTAGAGCTTAAGCTCTACTATTATTCTATAAGCTGAGATACATATTAGTTATTAAACCAGCCAATTAATGGGACATTTTACAAGTACAACAATCTTTATTAAAAGCAGCTCACGCTACATCTCGTCTGATATTGTCAATAGTTAACTCCTGGTTACAGTTTAAATACAAAATACATACAGTTAAATATTAAGCTCTCAGTTGCAGTTCAAATATGAAATATATATACAGCTACATATTACATTCTTTCCTCCAGTTAAAGAAACAAGTACAATACATAACTTTAAATACATGTAAATTCACACTATACAAGAAATGATAAATATAACAAATGCATAAAATATAACACTAAAACATGTTTACATATGCTTTATATAAGATGGTTATTGCATCCAAGTTTTTGAATCTAGAAGGTTGTTTAATTACTCTGCCCCTTCTTGTTATTGTAGTACTAGGCAGGGTTCTCACTGCCGCTCGCCATTGTGCCAAATCGTGAAAAAATGCTTCATTTGGCGAGTAAATGAACAGTCAAATTGCGAGTGCTCAATTTCTGCTCTTTTTGTGTCATCTGCCAATACAGTTGAGATTCTTATTATTCTTATTCTTATTCGCGTTAATGAACGATTGATTTCACTTTAAATGTTCAATCTGACCGTGTCAGGTACATTGCTCTATTTCTAAAGATACTGACTCAACACCAATTCAGTTTAGCCCCAGCTAAAGACACAGAAAGGATTATGCAATAGGTATTTTTCTATCGTCAGTTAAGAGCCTACTTCGGTCAATTGGAAAACCGAAATTCCATATCAGAGTGATGATGTTGCCACCAGTGGGGTGTATCCCAATCACAAAGATTGACACCTTAAAAGATCAACGATATTACTTGCTTGTAATTGACAAAAAAAAAGGTCATCCCACAGCATAAAACTAGACACCCTTTGCCTCCAGGCAAATAGTGGAGAGATTAGACACTCTGACCGGAAAAAAGTGATTAGCCAATAAGAAATGAAGATAGGCTTCCAATTGCACTTTTTCAAAGAGCAGTTCTGAATAGAGAGGAGACAGGCTTAGCCCGAGCCTTTTTTATTCTAGTCACTATCTATGCGTTGGCGTCGAGCCGGTAAAAACACAAACAAAATTACTTGTATAGAGCGCTAAGTAGAGAAAATTTTTGCTGGAATGCGGTGTTGAAATTAGCCACACTTACCATACTATTTATTAGTTGTATGCAAAGTATCATTGGCCGGTCAATTTTTTTCTATCGATTAAGAGTCGAAATCTCACAGCAATTTTTAGTTTATATTTTCACAACAGTAAATCAAAGATAGCTGTTTTTAATTTTTATTTAGACTGCTAAAAGAATGTATGTAAGATTAGGAGACATCTAGAATGTACTTATTTTTAATAGTTTCTGTAGCTGATAGTCGAATTTCTATTTTATAAGCAATTGCAAAAAATTTGGTTATTTTAGATCATATTGAAAAAAAAGTGATACAATAAGGGCCTAAAGATAGATTTTCAGTATTTCACGCCGAATCTATTATGCTAACATTTCTTTTCATTTGGCTACTGTTTTTTGTTTCTTATTCGCCAAATCGCTTATGTTAGTCAAAAGCCAACAAGAACCCTGGTACTAGGCCTATTTTGTTGATCATAATTGTTTATAACAGGGGTGTACAATTCTCTGACCTGTCAGTCTTATCTCCAATAACTACATCATCATATACAGGATGATTTTCTAAAGGAATTTTGATAACCTGATATGCCGTCTATTTCCGCGAAGTATTTCCCTATTTGAGCTCTTTATAGTATAGGATCTAGGATCTGGGGAGCTATGCTTAGAAATAATTTTTCCTTTATCCCATTGCCTAGTCCTAAAATTAAATAATGCTATGTTATCACCAGGTCTTAGCTCTTTTAATAGTTGTGCTGTCCTATCATAATAGTATTTTTGTCTACTCTGGCGTGTATGAAGTTTAGACTCAGGATTAATTATTTCAAATTTTAGCAATTTATTACTGATAGGCAACTTTGTTCTTAACCTCCTATTAAATAAAAGTTGTGCTGGAGATAGACCCAATCCACTAATGGGTGTGTTCCAGTATTCCATTAGGCCTACATTTATATCCTGTACTTTTTGTAAAATATTCTTAACTATTCCTACTGCGCTTTTAGCCATTCCATTACTCTGAGGAAATTTGGGACTACTAAAATTTAGTTTAAAATCCCAGTCATATGCAAATTTCTTAAACGAATAACTGTTAGGGATTGTTATCGCTACAAAGCTACTCTTGAAAGTTTGTTTAAACGTGATACTCAACAGTTAAATGAACCATGCAGTATTTGGATTTATGGCGAGCCTGGTTCAGGTAAGGATTTTTGTGTTTATTCAACATTATACCTTGGCAGAAAAAAACCTGTTGTTTTCAAATGAACAGTACCTCAACATTTAAGACGTTATATGAATTGTGATACGATTAAAGGTAAACCGTGGGACACGGATAATTTAAAAGACTGTTTTGATAAAATAGACAATTCTGAAAATCGATTTCCTGGATGGTTTAATGGATCTATAGGCCAAATATTAGATACTCTTGATGTTGCTAAAGTCGGTGGCATATATCCTTTTGATATATTATTATATTGTAAAACTTATGTTAATTGTACTTTTAAAGGTCATACTAGTAATTAAATATTGTATTGTGATGTAATTTTGTGTATTTATTGTGTTTTGTAAGTTTACTTACAACGCAAGTATCATGCCGTATGGTATCGTATCGACTACCGCATAAAAACGAAAATAGCGGCCGTCGACTTCATTTGGTATACCATATCTAGCAAAGACACATTTTAATTTTGGAATTATTTCATTAGCTGTTTTATTGTTTAGAGTATTACATTCTATCCATTTAGAAAAATAATCAACTATAACTAAATAATTTTGATTAGCAAATTGAAATATATCTGTTGTAATCTTTTCAAAAGGCTTATTTGGTATTTCATGGGGCATTAGTGATTCCTTTGCATTTTGTTTTCTAAATTTTTCGCATATTTGGCATTTTGAAACTAATTCCTTAATATCAGTAGAAATATCTGGCCAGTAAAAGATTTCTCATGCTCTAATTTTACGTTTCTCCATTCCAAAATGGGATTTGTGTATTAAACATAACATATTCTGCCTTAAACTTTTTGGGACAAGTAATTTGTTATCAGTAAACACTAACCCATCATTTACATATATGACATCTTTTAATTTATAATACTGTTTAAGAATAGCAGACAAAATTTTGTTATTATGAAGGCCAAGAAGTTTTACAAAATTCCATTATTTGAGCAAAATTCTCATCATTCTTAGTTTTTGTTTGAAACTGTTTGTCTTTTTTCACTTAAAAGCAGGGCCTTTGTAATAAGTATGGATCACTTTTAACATTTCTGGATCATCTTTGTTATCATTTTATGCTCTAGAAAGTGTGTTAGCCAAATATAACTAATACCTGGAACATAATTGATTGTAAAATGATATTTTACTAATTTTAACATCATTTTTTGCATTCTCACAGTAATTATGGATAAAGGTTTGTTTATGATTGACACTAATGGTTTATGATCTGTCTGTACAGTTACTTTATGACCATAGACAAAGTTATGATACTTTTCAAAGGCATATGCGATACCTAGTAATTCTTTTTCTATCTGAACATAGTTTTTCTCATTCTCAGTCAAACTTCTGGATGCGAAAGAAACTGGTTGTTCTTTCTGAACCAAACATATTCCCAAACCATCTTTAGAGCTATCACATTGCAATATTTCCTCTTTAGGATTAAAAACTTTCAGGACAGGACTTTTACTCAAAGTTTCTTTTATTTTTATAAAGGTATTTTCCTGTTTGCCTGACCAAATAAATTTTGCATTGAGTTTTAACAACTCTCTTAGGGAAACTGTTAATTCTGAAAGTTTTGGAATAAATTTTGACACACAATTTAGGATTCCCAAAACCTCCTGACATCCTTTTTATTTTGGGGACTAGGCATTTCTCCAATTGCTTTAACAAGTGATGGGTTAGCTTTGATTCCCCCTTTGGAAATAATATACTCTAAATATTTGATCTCAGTTGTTTTAAATTGAAATTTATCTTTATTTAACTTAACATTGTTTTCTCAAGCTCTTTCTAATATCTTGATTAATATTTCATCATGTTCTTTGTCATCTTTACCTGACACTATATCATCTACATAAATTTCTACCCCTTCTATGTCTCCAAATAATTGCTGATTTCTTTTCATAAAAACCTCTACTCTGGAGCTGAGGCGACTACGGATGGTATTCTATTGAACTTAAATTTCCCAAAGGGTGAATTAAATGTGCAAATATCGAAGCTATTTGCCAAAAACCATACTTTATATGTAAAATTGAAAATATCTTTTTCCCCCCTAACCGACTAATGATATACTCAGGTGACGGTATTACATGATGTTCTCATTTTAGCACCTTATTTAAATCTCAGAGATCTAAACATATTCTCAAATCCCTATTTGGTTTTTCAACCACAACTAGACTCTGTACCCAATCTGTCAGTTTGTTTACCTTTGAAATTATTCTTTTTTCTTCTAGCAATTTAAGAGTAAGTCTTAATTTTGGATTGATTGACTGAGGAATTCTCCTAGGTGGGTGCACAACAAGACTAGCATTTTCTTTCAATACAATTTTATAAGGATCACCAGGAAATGTACCTAAACCATTAAATATATCTTTATATGTATCTAATATATCTTGCTTTTCAGCTTTTACACAATCAACTCTTTGAATTAATTCTAACTTACTACATGTTTTTAATGCTAGAATAGGTTTACACACATATTATCAACAATAATAAATTCAATAGGTATATCAACATGATTACTAACAGTACACCTTAATGTTACTTACCAACAGGCTTAATTTTAAAATTACCAAATGATAAAAGTACAGTATGAGTTTGTTCTACTTCTATATTTACATTTAACATTTTAAAAGTGGATAAGGGTAGGACATTTGTCTCTGCTTCTGTATCTAATTTAAAATTAACATTTACAATTAAATGAAAGTTCTTAAATGAACATAATAATGATAGTTCTTAAATGAACATAACTTGAAATGAATGAACTAACTAACTAAATGAATAGTCATAACTAAATGAATGAACTAACAATGATAGTTCTTAAATGAACATAACTCCCAGAAACAAAATAATGCTTTTCAAAATTTTATGAAAAATGAATCTGGTTCTCAAAACGGAAATTTAGAGAGATCTATGAAATTGCCGAAGCTCACTATAAACAAATTTTTTGGTGACAGCCAGGGTTGGCATTTTTGCCAGGACAGTGGAAAAAACTGGAAAAAACCAGAGCAAAAATGGAAAAAACCGGCAAAAATGACAAATTCTTATTTGTCTTTAATGTATAATAAAATCTATAAGCTAATAAGGATAATAATGGTATAAACAATTAAATTAATAACATATCATTTAATATTTTTATTTCATTTGCTAATTAATAAATATAATCAAATATTTTTACATATTTTAAATCTGTATAAATTAGGTGGGATTCAGTCTAATACCTAGGAATTTAAGAATCAAATTAAAAATCTGATATCTAATTTTTTTTTTCTTAAGTAAAGTATTTATCAGCCATTAATATTTTTTTAATTATCAAAAGGTTTTATATAACTTTGCACTTTTGTTTTATGTAATGAGTCCTAAAAATATGTAAATCGTTAAGTCTTTGGTTTTAATTTATAATTATTTATCTGATGAAACTAGTCAGTTACAGATAAAAAAGTAATTAAATTAAATTGAAAAAACTCTCTGTTATATCTTGTTAGGAAACTAGAAATTTTTTTCCTCCCTCTTAACACTTCAAGAAAGGGACAAAAAGTTACATTCTTTACTTTCAGTAAGTAGCCTGTACCCATTTTATCTTTTTGTACTATATCCCCCCCCCCCCCCTTCAAATTCTCTTCTGAAATTCTCAAATCCAACAGTCCATTGTCAAATGATCACAAGACAGATAACAAAATACAGAGTATTGCACCCTGCTTTGTAGTTAGTCAATGGAAAAGTAAGCCTGCAGGTACACAGGTTTCATTTATAATTTTGTCATAAAAGTTAGTATTCTTTCATAAAATTCATAATTATACTTATTTAACTTAAGAGTTCAAAAATAAATTTAAAATATTGATTATTATTGAAATTAAAACTAAGTATTAAGTTTTTTTTTCTTTCATGAAATATTTTTTGCTCTTTTTCTGGGAAAAAAATTAAATGGACAGCCTATTTTTGCCACCACTTTGGCAAAAATCTATTTTTGCCGGGACGGTTTTAACCAGGTTTTTTTCCATGGTTCTGCCTATGGCAAAAACTTACCAATCCTGGTGACAGCAGTTCCTGGTTAGAATTTTGGGGGCAATATTCCCATGCAATCAAAAAGAATTCTAATTTAACTCCTGTTGACAAATTTGTCTACTTGAAATCTCTTCTTGGAGGTAGTGCATATAATGCTGTTGCAGGTTTTTCACTTTCGGAGAAAAACTTTAAAGCTGCAGTTGATTTGTTAAAAGCTCGCTACGGTTCTGATGACCTAGGCATCAATGCATATATGAGCAAATTATTAAATTTAAAACAGATAAAGAATGCTTCTAATGTTAGAGAACTTCGGGAATTGTATGATAGCTGTGAAATGCAAATTAGAAATTTAAATTCTCTCGGTGTTACAGCAGGAAGTTATGGTCCTCTCCTATGCCCTATTTTATTAAAGTGGATACCTTCTGAAATGGCGTTAGGTTTTAATTGTGAAAGAACCGATGGTAAAAAATGGAGATCGAAGAACTTCTTTCCTTCATTAAAAACGACGTTCAATCGCGAGAATCTACGATTTCACTCCAGAGCTCTGAAAATAGTTTTAGTGCTAAAAGAGAAAAGAATAAATATGATAACAATTATAAACATTTTAGCAATTTTAAACGTCACATTCCTTCAGCCTCTGTATTGACTACTAATGTAAAAAAATTTTGTATATTTTGCGAAAATGAGCACGATCCAAAACTGTATAAAAAGTGTACTATTCTTCAAAAATGGGAAAAATTACGTATACAGGTACGTTGTTTCACCTGTTTCAGGAAATTCCACGTATTGGCCAAATGTAAATTTAATTCAGAACCTTGTAAATTTTGATCACTCTTCGATCTGTTTAAAAAATTCTCATCAAACAGTTCACAAAGAAATCAAATCAGCTGACTCTGTTATTAGTTCGATATCTCACTGTAAAACCGAAAATGAAAATTCCTTTAAAGAGGTCATTTTACAAACAGCTTGCGTAAATGTGGAATCTGGAATAAATTCCGAGCTTTCATTATGTTTATATGATTTGGGTAGTCAAAGATCTTTTGTTACAAAGCAATTAGTTTCAAAATTAAATCCTCGAATTATTCGTCAAGAAAAACTTCAAATTTATTCCTTTGCAGCTGTTAAACCACAAATAAAAACATTTGACGTTGTGCAATTAAAATTATCCCATATTGAAAACAAATCGCATTTCATATTTATTGTAATTTCTAACTCTAGGATTCCCCCCTTCTCTCCAGACAGATAGAAAATAAACTGACATCTTTTAAATTATTGAATGCTGTTGCATCATGCCATTCTAAAAAAATTTTATTGGGGCAGATTATTTTTATCAAATCTATTACGATGGAGAAATTAAAAAAAAACTAAATCTCTTTTTTTATGTGATAGTTTATTCGGTTATTCACTTTGTGGATTTTATGAAGATGAAAAAAGAAAAATGAAAAGTGCTTGGGTTTTAAATCTATCGGTTACAACTCCAGTTGGGGAAGATTTGAATTTTTTATGGGAAATTGAATCTTTGGGTATTACTCAATTAATGGTGAATAAATTTGAGAATAACTTAAAATTCGTAAATAATAGGTATGAAACGGGTTTATTGTGGAAGGATGAGAAAAATAAAGTCAGGAATAATTTTAGAATAGCTAGAAGTCACTTTGAGGAATTAAATCGTAAACTCAAGAAGGATAATGTTGGGAAGATCCAGGTCCATTTACCGGAACCAACTTAACTACCCAAACATACCTTGAAAGTGGGGGAAAATAAGTATGGTAATGGGGGAAAATTACCATAAGAAGTAAGAGAGATTAACTACTCCTCAATTACTGAACCTGAAATATCTGAATTATTATAGTGGGTATTTAAACATTACAATTTATAGACAAACATTTGTGATCATAATTATATAATACTGGTCCTGGCTATTCCTGATAATTAAACTACCCTTAATTGTCTTAACTTGAGGCGGGAGGAAACACATCTCCAAAACGCCCCAAGCTGCGTTGTGTAATTTTAGTGAAGAAATAGCGTATAGACCGCGCAGTTGTATCTAAATAAAACCTATCTAAACTACGCATAAATAGCATCATAAAGCAGACTGTCATCTGAAATAAAACTTACATTAAAGTAAAACAATGGACTCATGTTGTATTAAAACATAGCCAAAAGTTAACAATAAACAAAAGGTTTATTTACAGTTAATGTACATATTTACAAAATAATAAAATAAACAAAATAGAATTGTGTCATAAGACACCAGCGTTCCAAAGAACGAAATTGAATTAGTAATTACCTTAAATTTACCTTTTAAATTAACATTACAATTAATACTTAATTGCTTGAGTACCATGAATTGTACTTCCCTAATACAACATAAATTATTAAACAATGGGAATACAAAAAAGTTAAAGAGAACATACCTTCTGTAGAGGGGGATCACTTGTGGTTAAGGTCACACTTGAATCCTTGGCACATTGAGTGATCTTTGTTTTACACTCTCGGTAATGTTCACTAATTTAAAACACTTAATGATGAAGTAAAGTCCGAGGACAGTTAACCATAGGGCATCCCTTAACGGGAAAACACGACCCGCATAAGTCGTCATCGACGTAGAATTTCTTTTAAAACACTTAGGACAATGAAGCTGAACTCAATCATTTAAAAACCATCCCGGGTGAGAGTGCTGGAACGCATCTCTGGAAAACATCATAGTCTGGGAGCTCGCCTTCATCTCTGTTCAGACATCCTAGTTCAGGAACTTGCATCACTCTCTTTATTTCTAAGACTTCATATTTTAAGAACTCGAATCGGAATCTTTATTTTAAGTCATCATGTTTCTGTAACTCGAATCGATATATATTTTTTAAGTCTTCATGGTATAGGAGCTTGCATCCATATATATATTTTAAGTCTTCATAGCTTTGCAACTCGCATTGATATATTTGTAACTTCTTCCTTCAGTTACGACATCACCTCGGGATGACAATATGGAGGAGGGTCCTCCGCCCCCTTCGTCGAATGCTCGGTCAGCCTTGCTGACCCCCATTTCTTCCTTCGACCTGCAAACCTCTGATTCGGCATTGCACTTTTTCCGGGGTATACCATACTCCGCCCCTTGAGCTTCAGCGATCTTGGTTTCTGGACTCCGGGTCTTGCCTGTGTGGCCTGTTTTATTAGGTATCATAAATAAAGTAGTATCCCGTCATAAATACAACTTGGCATTTTATGTCAAGCTATTGTCAGGCTTGCAGACTCCGTGACTCGCTGAAGAGATCCCCTCTACAGATAGGACTCACTGTGTGGTCCTTTTCTTAATAAGACCTTATAGCATAAATACATATATCAGTATATTTATATTAAATAATAATAATAATAATCAAAATACCTATATGTAAGACACACTCTAAATATATATATGCATTTTATAAAATAATAATAATAATCAAAATATATAAATAATAGTATTTTTTTATGACAATAAAATAAAATAATAACCTGCTGAAGTGGTATCAAGGGTATTTATGTAAGTTACATGATACACTTCCAGCAGATAATGACTTATGTAAAAATTATAAAGCTATTGTATTAGAACAAATAACTGCTGGAATTGTAGAAGAATGTCCTGATAAAATAATTGAAAGTGATTATTTTATGCCGCACAGACCGATTTTAAGAGAAGATAAATTAACTACCAAAGTAAGGATGGTTTTCGATGCTTCTTCTAAAGAAAAATATTTAAATTCTCTAAATGATTGTTTATATCCGGGTCCTAATCTTAATCCGAACATACTTAATGTAATATTTAATTTCAGAAAATTTAATATTGCATTTAGCGCGGATTATTTAAAATTTTTGTGGTTTGGTGACAAAAAGGATGATTTAATTTTTTTAAGATTTACACGAGCTGCTTTTGGGGTAACTTGCAGCCCCTTTCTTTTGGCTGCAACCATTAAATCCCATATACGTAAATATGTTGATCATCCTGAAGTTGTTAAGATTTTGGACTCTTCCTTTTATATAGATGATTTGATAACAGCGTCAAAATCTGATGAAGATGCTTATTATCTATCCTCAACAGCTTCGCATATTTTTAACCCTTAACTGGAAACGTACCGTCTGTGAGATGGTTGTGTCTACATATCTGGCCTTAATATTTTCTCTCTCCGACATTCAAAACTTATTTTTACGCTGTTATATTAAAGAATTGGTCCTGTTAATGCATTACTATTAAAGATTAAATGTTTAAGTTCATTATTTGGTAAATTAAGTGTACTGTTTGTGCACGGGATTTTCACGTTTCCGGTTAAGGGTTAAAGAAGCTAGCATGAATTTGCGAAAATTCAATACTAATTCTGTTAAACTTAGAAAATTATGGAAGGAAAATAAATTATGTGACTTGGAAGATAATTTGAATAATTCTTTTAAAATTTTGGGATTATTATGTGATACTAATTGAGATATTTTACATTTTTATGTACAATCTTTCCCTGATGATTGGAAATTTAATCCATTGAAATGCGTTGTTCTTAAAGCCATGTTAAAATTCTTTGATCCTATCAGGCCCATAGCTAGGTGAGGGCCAGGTCGGGCCTTGCCCGACCTGGAAAAATATTTGCCCAATCTAGCACAATTGACTGGACACTCTGATCAACACATTAAATTTCCAAACATTTTTTTTTTTTGCCTCATTTAAAAAAAAAAAAAAAAACTTTTTTTAGAATAGACCGTAACCTAACAGACACCCATCTCTAAAACTTCTCAATTCAAACAAAACAGTTTAAACAAAAAATTCATTTGTAAAGATAGACTTTTTTTCCCCCCTTCATTCCAAGAGCTGTAGGACATTTTTCATTTTGTTGCTTTGTAGAAATTTACCTTACCGCCTCCCCAAAGAGTGAAACTGCAGACTTTCGAGAATAATAGGGTTTACAGATTATCCTCTTTTTCTCAAACTGATCCTGATGTCCTTGAAAATCGTTTTCATTGTACAACTGTCATACATGAAATTTATTGAAATCAGGTAAGGTTGAAACCAAAGGTTTAGATTTTCAGTTGCAAGGGGCTACCTATTTTATGGCTTAAAATGACAGGTTCCACAAAACAGGCAACTATCAAGTGTTATAATCATGTTGTTTTGTCATTGTTAACTTCACTATGTTGCTTTTGGGGACTTTTCAACATAAGTGGAAAATGTTCTTTGGCGACTTTCTTGACACTGCTGCAAATTCTAAAAGTTTGTAAAATCATTATCACACAGAATTGCAATATCTAGAAAGGGTTTTCCAGAGCAAAGGAGCTTTATAATTACATTGTAAATGTCATTTATGACTATTTGAATATAGTATTTTATATTAATTAAATGATGTAAATGTAATTTAGAAATGAGAATATTACAGAAATTAATTATCCTTTTTATAAGTGCAAAAAAAGTATTTGTTTTTTTCTGGCACTCTCCCCCCCGCCCCTCTTTATTTTTATTTTTGACAAAGATATCAGTCTTTTTATTCTACTTTTTGTTGTTTTGTTCCTTTCTTCATCCTATATATGTGATATAAATACCCAAATATCACAGTTTCTGTATGAAAAAGGAGAAATAAAAGTAAGATTGTGAAGCGGAAATATAAATTGAAAAATTAACAAAAACACTAAACGAGCATTAATATTTTTAAGCTATGAAATACTCATTTTTTATTTTGGTATTTTCTTAATTTATAGCTATAGTTTACAAACAATAATCACTTACGACTGTTTGTAAAAAAATATTTTTGTTCACTCGACTTTGCGAAACTTTATAATGTGTTTGCGGGCAAATTTTTAAATGTAAAGGCGACATTCGCAGGCAAGATTTTTGAAGCAGTTTAGAATAGAACAGCATTCTTCATTTTTTGACAAATGCATTGAATCTTGAGCTTTAAACGATAGTGTCTCAGATTACCTTTCCTAGCTTCAAAAATTAACTAATAACACCTATTTTACATTTTTTTCTGAAATATCATTTGTCTTTATTGAAAATAGGAAACACTATTTGTTGTCGTGTTGTTGCGTCAAAATAAAAATAACTGCAACTTTATGGCATTTAAGCAAAAACATGTTTTCATGATTGTGTTAGAGAATAGAGAGTTCGAATTAGGACCAAAAAGTGAATTATATTGACATACATTTTCAGGATAGTTTTTATTTTTGTGATACTTGCTGACCAGCTCAGTGTCGCCCGTGATGTGATGATATTAACTTTAAATTTGTTGTTTATATCTTTAATATGATTTTTTAAAAATTGATACTTTTAAACGAAAATATTTCCAAACGAATCTCATATCGGAGGCCCCGCTATATTTATACCGAGTGCGATGTTTTAAAGTAAAATGTATGCTCTTTAAAGGATTTTATTTATTATTTCGTATTTCAACAAAAAATAGCAGATTTGGAATTTTAAAGGGCGCAATTTTTTTTTTCTCATCAGACATTTAAAAAAATAGTTCTTATTGTCCCTTTGGAATTTTTATGAGTCATAAATATAATGGTTTCAAAGCCTGTACACAAGATTCGTGGAAAACTATTCATATTTAGTGGAAAGACGCTTGTAAGAAGATTTTTAGGCAGATTTCATAAGAAACACTACCTATTGCGTTCTGCCCTATGATGGAATTTCTGAAAAATTGTTTGCAGATCGACACCGATCATGACCCCTAGAACCCAAAACCACTGCCAGTTGAAAACTTTATATGTTTATCTATATACCTATCTATCTATCTATATATATATATAGGGGAAACTAGTAATACATGACCCATTAGTTAGTTTTGGATTGTTAATTGTCTTTATACGTTACTTAAGGGTGTGTAAATGCAGTCTATATATACTTAATGAAGTATTGCACAATATTTATTAATATTATTCCGAAGTATTAATTATAAAAGGTAGTAAAATATGAATATTCAAAACTTTCAATTTGTGTCAAGTATCCCAAATGTCCCACTCATTACGGATACTTGACCCAAGTCATAGATTTGGGAGTACGATTAAAAATAATAAACAAAACACTTTTATATACGAACAAAATTAATATTAAGGCTAATAATTTTTTATATTTGTCAAATAAAATTAGTACTTTTAATTTTTAGTACATAGGCCTAACATTAATATACCCAATTTTAATTTTTATTGTAGAAAGTTCAAAATATTAGCAGTCTGCAAGTTCATTCTGTGCCTAAACAAGTTCCAGAATAAGAAAATAACAATTTATTGAACTCCAAATGTAAAATCATATTTAAACACAAAACTTGTAATTCTATCATTTGTATCGAAAACTCAGGTGGATGAAGAATAGCTTCTATTTGGTCAGGAACAACGTATGATATGTCATTCATTTCAAGCCATTTAAATCGTGTACCATCCATTCTTCTTGCACACCAGGGCTGCGGGGTCGGCGTCGGGCCCATTTTTGAACGAAAGAGTCGGAGTCGGAGTTGTCCATTTTACAAGCAGGTCTGCTTTGTCAGAATCAGAGTCGGATCTGTTAAAATTCCCAGAGTTGTCCATTTTATCCACCGACTCCTCAGCCCTGTTGCAAACTGAATAGTAAGCCTGTCAGAATTGATTTCACAAACCTTTCCAACAAATCTTCTTGTATTCTGTTTCCTGCAGTATTTGACAAGAATCCAATCATTTACTTATAATATCTATATTATTTACTTATAATACTTATATTTATATGTTTATAATATTTAATATTATAATATTTTTAATTCATAAGTAAAACATTCTAAATGCATTTGAATAGTACTAATCCCAATCTTGGGTCAAGTATCCCTAGTTGCACATTTACTCCATAACCCTAAAATGCACCCATTTGCTAATGAGAAGATTAATATTATTATAGATGTTACTGTAGCTAAAATACATGTACAAAACAAATGACCAATTAAAAAAGTCTTATCTTTAAACAGAAAAAATTATAACATCAGAGTGTACAGAACAAAAGAATTACTTTTGGAGCATGAAAATGCACTTTGTCTGATAGTTTAAAAAGTTACGGAATGATTCAGTTATTATTTTCAACACGTGGTCAGCTAACTGAAAGAAAGGAAGTGTTGCCACTTCCAACTTATAAAAAACTTTTTTAATTCTGAGAAAAAGGTCTTGGGTGAAGTATCCCAAGTTCTCACCCCCCCCCCTATATATATATATACAGGGTGATTCAGCTCGTCGGTGACAAACTTTAAGGATCGATAGAGCACACCTAGACGAACATTTTTGAATAGGGAATGTAGGGTCCCTGACGCGATGGTAAGGCGC
This sequence comes from Maratus speciosus, assembly GCA_963932465.1. Lineage (NCBI taxonomy): Eukaryota > Metazoa > Arthropoda > Arachnida > Araneae > Salticidae > Maratus > Maratus speciosus. Next base: position 85,669,697 of record OZ010786.1, on the reverse strand, counting down.
TAGGCGCTTTCGAAAATTTGGGTGCCGAAATTCGAAACGTCATAAAAACTTGGGAAATGGTTAGATTTTCTTGCTTGTTGCGTCGAAATGATTCTGTTTGTTTAGACTTTCTTCAGTACCAATTTGATAAGCGTATCTCTTAAAACATGGATAGGGGGCGCTGCAGACTTTGGAGAGCTAGACAACAACTTTAAGCCCGTTATTTTGATAATTTAACACATGCTCGCCAAAGTTTATACTCTAACTTAAAGTTTGAACCCAAAAGTAGAGCCCTGCAAAAAGCGTAAGAGCCGGAATAAAATGTCAAAGTACAGGGTGGTCGAAACTCGAAGGCTCCTAGGAGATAAACAAACAGATTTCTTGACTTATGGCATGCATTTTCATGATTCTGTTTGCTGGGGCTCTCTGAAACTCAGTTGAACGGTACAAAAAGAAACATCGATAGGGGGCGCTTTGGGCAAAAAACATAATTCGTTGACATTTCGGACGCTAACTGGAAACGGGGCGCTACGATCAGTTAGAAACAAAACAAGAGAGTAATTTACTTATCATAAGAAGCTATTAAAACTGCAGTTTGTTTGTTTTTTTTAACAAACATAGCTGGTTTCAATCATGCACAATGCGCGCAATAAAATTTACATAAGGTGCTTTTTGCTGATTTATGCAAAAGATATCGTACCATATCGATATGCAAAAGATACGTAATGCGTAGACGACAACGCGAGATGACGTAGTTGTATGCGCAGACACGTCTTTTGAACGTGCGGTACCTACTTAAGCTTCGGGTTACTTGTCTGCAGATCGGTAGTAGGATGGAACGGTACACAAACTCTGAATTGGCTGACATGCATTTGGCGTATGGCGCTGCTGGTTGTAATGGACGAGCCGCTCAGCGGTTGTACGCCGAGCGTTACCCCAACAGGCCAATCCCCTGCCATGCCTTCTTCGCTCGAGTACACCAGAGGTTGTCCACAACGGGATCTTTCGACGGAGGCAGGCCTGAACGGGAGCGATCAGTGAGCACCCCCGACAACGAAGAGGCTGTGCTTAACCTGGTTGAGGACAACCCAGGTCTTAGCACGAGAGATATCGCCAGACATGTTGGCATTTCGCAAGCAACTGCGTGGCGCATCTTACGTTCCCGGAATCTGCACCCCTACCACATCCAGCGGGTGCAGTTGCTCAGAGAGCAGGATTTTGGCCCTCGAGTGGAATTCTCAAGATGGTACTTGGCGATGAGATCCAGGGATCCCCGTTTTGTAAACAGCATTTTGTTTACGGACGAGTCCACCTTCAGCCAGGAGGGAATGTGGAACGCCCACAACAGTCATGTGTGGTGTGATGAAAATCCACATGAAACCAGAAGCCGAGCAGCCCAGGAGCGTTTCTCAGTAAATGTGTGGGCCGGCATTCTGGGGGATTGCCTCATTGGCCCTTATTTGTTACCTGAACGGCTGACAGGTGGAAATTACCTGATTTTCCTGGATCAAGTGCTGCCGCAGCTTCTGGATGAGGCGCACGTACCCGAAGGTTCGCGTCGCCAGATGTGGTTCCAGCACGATGGAGCTCCGGCCCATTACACGAACGACGTGCGTCTCCATCTAAACGCAAGGTATGGCCAGCGGTGGATCGGGCGTGGGGGTCCAGTTCACTGGCCTGCCCGATCACCAGACCTCACCTGCTTGGATTTCTTCCTTTGGGGTTACCTGAAGGCCGAGGTATACCATACACCTGTCAGCAGTGCTGAAGAACTTGTGGCGCGCATTGTGGCAGCTGCAGGGCAGATCAGAGATACTCCTGGCATTGTTGGAAACACACACTCCTCAATGCGACGGAGGTGCGAAGCCTGCATCATGGCCCAAGGTCGAAATTTCGAGCATCTTCTGTAGTGTTATTTTTTGTAAATAAATTTCCAGTATCATTGATGTTTTTGGTCTAAATTTATTCAGAAGTGTTGAGCAGAGGTAGAAAATGTGTTTTCATTATTACTAACTGATCGTAGCGCCCCGTTTCCAGTTAGCGTCCGAAATGTCAACGAATTATGTTTTTTGCCCAAAGCGCCCCCTATCGATGTTTCTTTTTGTACCGTTCAACTGAGTTTCAGAGAGCCCCAGCAAACAGAATCATGAAAATGCATGCCATAAGTCAAGAAATCTGTTTGTTTATCTCTTAGGAGCCTTCGAGTTTCGACCACCCTGTACTTTGACATTTTATTCCGGCTCTTACGCTTTTTGCAGGGCTCTACTTTTGGGTTCAAACTTTAAGTTAGAGTATAAACTTTGGCGAGCATGTGTTAAATTAACAAAATAACGGGCTTAAAGTTGTTGTCTAGCTCTCCAAAGTCTGCAGCGCCCCCTATCCATGTTTTAAGAGATACGCTTATCAAATTGGTACTGAAGAAAGTCTAAACAAACAGAATCATTTCGACGCAACAAGCAAGAAAATCTAACCATTTCCCTAGTTTTTATGACGTTTCGAATTTCGGCACCCAAATTTTCGAAAGCGCCTAGCGCCTTACCATCGCGTCAGGGACCCTACATTCCCTATTCAAAAATGTTCGTCTAGGTGTGCTCTATCGATCCTTAAAGTTTGTCACCGACGAGCTGAATCACCCTGTATATATGTATATATATATATATATATATATATAACCATTAAATAAACATTACCAACCACCCTGAAAAATTGTGATATTATGAATGAAATGACAGTAATACAGTTTCCCCCAACACACTTAACATGGATTCCAAAAACATAGAATATACATGCTGCTATGTATAAAATATAGTCCCTTGTACTATATTACGATAATTAATATGGAAGAAAAAAAGAAAAATATGGATACCGATAAAAATAATTGAAAAGCTTATATATTGAATTACGTTATCAAGAGTACAGAATTCAATCATATAAGCAAAATAGTTGTTTTCTGTGAGAAAAAAGCTAAAAGCTGAATTTTTTTTTCTCCTGTACTCAAACGACTAATATGACCAAAAGAATCGTTTCAAGATGAAAACAGAATAATATTAAATGCCATGAAATGGAAAAAGCAATACAACCTTTTAAATATTTAATTTATAGCAATGAAAAATAGTAATATTACACAACATACCTAATATAATCCCAGTTTTATTTAATCCAATTACACTCCTGCACATGGTATCCAAAAGCATGATAAGTTTAAGGTTATTTTTGCTGTTAAGTTAACACAGATATTAAAACCTAATGGTTGCAGTTAATCCATTTTGAAATACCTTGATAAATACAATTAATATAATATAAATAGAAAATAATTACAATATTAGTATTTAAAATACCTATTAACACTTTTAAATTTCGTAACTAAAGTAAAAATCCCAAAACTATTATTTTACAATAACGCCAATAACCAGCACTTAGTACCACTTAGTGTTAAAAATTGAAAATATTACTCTAATAAAAGTTACAGACGAAATGCAAATTAAATTTTGGTGCTGCCAACTAGTATGATAAATTAAAACTATTATGATCAAATGTCATAAGAGTAACCTAATTGAAGCTAATGCTTTCAAATTTTACCAACCGCGTTACCCCACAAATCCTAATAAATAAATAATACCATATTATATATCATTATTCACAAAAATATTAAATAAATACAAATGTTAATATAATGCATACAATATATTCTACTACCACACCCAATTAATCTATACAGAGAATTTAAATAATTTTATAACATTGATAATATTATATAGCTATATGCTATAACATAAAATAAATTATATATAATGAAAATATAAAAACTTTAAGAATTACTATTAAATATTAATAAAATAAACAGGAAAAGAAAAAAAAATGCATACTTATAGAACTTTGTCAGAATCTTCAGTTCCCAAATGCCTAAAGTTCACAAAGTGTGTGGTTTATTTTCATATTAGCCATAAAAAGAGCTAAAGAATATGAATTTGGGACTAACAGACATAAAAAACCGATAATTAATCATTGGACACTAAGTTCAAAATTAAACAAGATTAAAAAGGATAGAGGAATAATAAAAAAAACTAATAACCTAATTTTAATACAAACTGTAATAGCAGTAGTTATATCAAATAAACTTATTATGCATATTAATCTCTATAAAGATGGTATACTATTAGAAATTAATATGATATTGTCCTGAGTAGACTAAAAATTAAAAACAAGTTAATTGTTAACTTGATTAAATATTGATGAAGCTAAATAAATTTAATATGAATTGAAATATAAATATAACATCACCATATACGCATAAAATATCGAATCAACATTCATTATAAAATGTGTATTAGCAATGTAGTTATAATTCAAATGCCCCATCATTTTTTAAAAATAAATTAACCATTGCGTATTATCCAGACAACACCACCCTCCTCCGTACTCTAACATCTACCCACCCAACCATCCTATAATAATATTTTATTATTATTTTACAATTTTTAATTTTTTATAATTATTTTCTTATTTTATAAATTTTTTTGTAATTTTGTTTACGTATGTGTTAATTTGTTTTTTAAAGATCATTTAAGTACTAATTGTATATTAAAGAATATATGAATTTTTTTGGAAAACCATGATTTAATGCATCATAAATTAGTTTTTTAATATTATTGTTAATTAGATGAGAAGAACATAAACATTTTATTCTATATAAATGATTAAGTATTATATTTCGATATACAGAATGATGAAGACAAGATTTAAAATTTGTAAATGTATTAACTTTGAATTTTAATTATTTATGTTTATCATATAGATCTGTTATTGTTTTGTTGTCATTTATTGTAATTTTAAGATCTAAGAAGTTAATTGTATGGTTAGATAAGAGGTTTTCCGTTAATTCCAAATTAGTGGGATAGTCTACTGGAAATTGAGAAATATTAGTTTGATCAGTGGCAATTAAAATTATGTCATCAATATAACAATATAAATGTAGATTACTATTAGTAAAAGTATGTTCATAGTGATATAAGTCTGATAATAAACTAGATATATATATATATATCACTTTTTTATAGCCATGACAACTTCCATAATTCTGCACAAATCTCTTCCAAACTGATGCAGAATATCTCGTTAATGGGTTACAGTTCGTTAATGGGCAAAAACGGAGCAAGGGGTGGGAATGGAGAGGGGAGGGGTTTTGTGAAAACAGAAAAAAACCCATAATTTCTTAATTATGATACATATCGAATCCATTTACAGTTATTATTCCTAGGAAAAGGGCTGAAAATTTATGCATGACAGATTTTTGATATCATTAAAAGGATAATTATGATACATATCGAATCCATTTACAGTTATTATTCCTAGGAAAAGGGCTGAAAATTTATGTATGACAGATTTTTGATATCATTAAAAGGAACGAAAAAATGGGTTTTTAAGAAGAAAAAATTCTTAACTTCATCAATTCACACGATATGAAATCCACTTAAATTTATTATAAATCTTCTTAATATTATCTACAACTTTTATATTGACATGTTTTTGATAGGACCAACTCTTAGAGAAAAAAAAAAAAAATAATAATAATAATAATAATAAATAAATAAATAAAAGGAGGGGGGGGGGGGTGAAGAAGAAAAAAATTCATAGATTTGTCAGTTCACACGGTATTAAATCCGCTTAGACAAATCTTCTTAATATTATCTACAACTTTTGTATTGACAAGTGTTTGATAAGACCAACTCTTACACCAATAAATAAATAAAATAATAAAATAAAATAAAGGAAGACATTGTAGAAGAAAAAAATTCACAATAAAAAAAGTATCATTAGTTGAACATTTTTGACAACCCTTAAGAGGTGCTATATATAGGGTTGCATTATTAAATGTGTGCATGCCTCAATAAAAAGGACGTCAGAATTTAAAATACAGGGTGTGGTTTATTTAATGAGACAATCACCACACAGTATCAGTAAAAAAATTATACTAAATGTAATATTAAGTGTATCTGAAAATCCATGCACAGTCTTGTGTAATGCACATTTGAAAATTATTTTTAAAAAATTGGAAAAAATATAATTTTTTAAAAAAGTAGTAAGGATTTTTAAAAATTCAGATTTTTAAAACTTTTTTAAAATTTTAATTGAATATGTTGTTAATTTTCTTTTTTTCAAAATATACGTTTACATTGAAATGCAGTGAGTTCACCATTTGAGCCATATTTTTAAAAATAAATAAAATTGTTGAAAAGGTAAACTGTCCACTTAACATGATTCTAAAAATGAAATTGAAACCTTGTCAAAAGCGGCCAGATAAAATCGTTAAACTGGGTTTATCTCTAATCTTCATTTAGTTTTTGTTGGTGAAATTAGTACTTAACTTCGAAATCTACCTGTGCTTGCAGGCCGAGTCGCCAGGGTTTTTTTTTTTTCTATTGTCCAAGCTGTTTTAAAATGTTATCAGATATAAACACATTATTATGGTTTTGAAGCATGTGTAAAAAATTCGTGAAAATATATTAATATTTAGTTGTGAGAGAGTTACCTGTTTTGTAAATAAATGACGTATCTGTCAATGTAATTACCAGGGCCTTCTTTATATTAAAATTTAAATCATGTAAAATTCTATAAATACTGTAAGACCTGTGTGAATGGAACCTGTCTATAATATAATCCTGTCTGACTTGAGAGCATTTCACTGTCCGTTGAAAGGAATAAATGCCATACAATCAGCGGCGGCCGGTCCATTGGGGCCACTGGGGCACGGCCCCACCAGTATTTTCTCTTCATAAAAAAATATATATATTCATATTTTTAATTTAAATATTAAAAAAAAAAGAACTATTTACTGAAAATATATTGCAAACAAACTGCTTCTTACATCGCTCCCACTCATCCGTTATCGACTCTCAGCATCTATGCTTTTCTCAGAGGCAATAAATCAGTTTACTGACCACTACTTCCTCCCGACACCAAGGTTACTTTATCTGGGCACGAGACATTTGTGCCCATATGGCGCGTTAATTCGAGTATTTCCCTCCCTCACGTATCATTCAATTTTGGCGATGTACTGCTCTTTTAGAGCTAAATCTTCCGTATTTTTTTGCAATTTGGGGCACTCGGCGCGTTTGCCCTTGATACAAAGTAAGGAAAGGGGAATGAGTTTCTGTTAGAATACGGGGATTCTCAAAAATATTTGGCGACATTTGTATTACTATTGCTGGTTATTCGTCAAATTACTCGATCTTTGAGTACTATCTTTAAACGGAGACGCATGTTATTGTTAAGTTCTTGAAAGAAAAAAAAGAAATGAATTCTGTAGACGATTTATTACGAAAGCCCTTTTCAACAATGAATTTGGAAGAAAAGCTTGAAATTAAACGCCTGGGACCTTATCAACCGAAGAATTTTGAAATGCAACAAAAAGATGGGAAAAAACTGCGCTATTTCTCTACACAGTGGTTTGACAAATTTCCGTGGATTTCAGCGAGTGAAGAAAAAAAAAGCATTGTTCTGTTTTTATTGTTTATTGTTTGGAGAGGAAAAATTATGGAGTATGGCTGGCTGTACCGATTTGAAGCATCTTTCTGAAAGAGTAAAAAAACATGAAATGAGTACTACTCATTTAAATAATGCTATCAACTATAAAACCTTCGGAACTGTCAATATTGTAGCGCTGTTGGATGAAGGTTACAGGATTTCATTACAAAAACATAATGAAATGGTTGAGAAGAACAGGTATGTGCTAAATCGTGTGATCAATTGTTTGAAATTCTGTGGATTTCATGAAATAGCTTTAAGGGGTCATGATGAACATAAAGATTCTTTAAACCGAGCTATATTTTTAGATTTGGTCACATACACCTCAAAACTGGACACTATATTGGAAGACCATTTAAACAAAGCTACAGTATCTAAAAATACTTCGAAAACTATACAGAATGAGCTGTTGGATTGTATATATGAAACGTATATGCATGAAGTTAAAAATGAGATTTCTGCTTCTAATTTTGTAGCATTACAAGCTGATGAAACTACTGATGTAAGCTGCACTTCGCAATTTGTTATCATTTTACGTTATATAAAAAACAACTAACCCGTGGAAAGGTTTGTTCAATTCATTGATGTCCATGACAGAACAGCAGAGGGACTTACTAAAATCTTAACTGAAAATTTAGAACAATTTAATTTAAAAGATAAGCTCGTTGCGCAAGCATATGACGGTGCAGCTGTTATGAGCGGGTACCATACTGGGGTTCAAGAGCGAATGAGAGACAATTTTCCTCATGCAAAGTACATCCATTGCTATGCTCACCAAATGAATTTAGTGCTGAAGAAAGCTTGCACTAATATTGAATCTATCAGATTATTTTTTGCAAATGTAAATTCATTTTCTACCTTTTTTTCGGCATCACCTAAGCGTAGTGATTTATTTCGTGAAATATGTGCTAAAAGAATTCCCGTACCGTCAGAAACCAGGTGGAACTTTCATTCACGTATCATCAGTTTCATAGAAAAAAATAAGTCCGAACTATCAGAGTGTTTTGATAGAATTCAGAACGAAGTGCAGTGGGATGACAGAATAATCAGTGAATCGCATGGTTTACACAGAATTTTAGATTATGATGATTTTCTTTTTCTCCTTTCTTTTTTCAATTCGATATTTCAACATGTAAATATTTTATATAATGTTGTTCAGATGACAAATATCACTTCATTAAATGCATTGCAAGCTTTCAACAGTTTTACAAATGCCATTAATGAAATCGGAGGGAAAATCGATGTTCATCAAACTGCTGAAAATTATGAAAATACTTGCAAAAGGAAACGCATAAAATTCAGTGGCTATAACACAATAAAAATAAATGCCAAAGAAACGTGCGACATTATAATATCCGAAATGAAAAACAGATTTGAAGAGCAGGAGACTCTTAATGCGTCTGCAGTACTGGATCCAAAAAAATTCAGTTTATTTAAGGATAATTTCCCTGAAAAAAACATTTCTATTATCGCAGAAAACTACAGTATGATTGATAAAGGAAAATTAATAAATGAACTTCGTGTAATATATCATAATTCCACTTTTGAAAACATTCAAACAGTTTCGAGCCTGTTAACATTTATGAAAACCAATAATCATTCCGAAGAATTTTCTGAGCTTTCAAAGGCACTTGAAATTGTCCTGGTGACACCAGTATCGACAGCAGAAGCAGAAAGGTGCTTCAGCACACTTAAAAGAATTAAAACATTTTTGAGAAACTCCATGGGACAGGAACGATTAAATGCCCTTGCTGTTCTTTCAGTCCACAAAGATTTTATTAGTACAATATCAGAATTTAATGTAAAAGTAATTGAAAGATTTGCTCGTCGAGAAAATCGACGTGCAGAATTTCTATTTAAATGATGCCTTATATTTTAATTTGTGAATGGATTAAATCTCTGCAAGAAAAGTATGTATTTTTTTCTATTAAATTATGAGATAATTATTTTTTTTTGATTTGTGAATTTGTTTTTTAATTTAATAATATTTGACCAGAGTAAGTTTGATGTAAATAATGGTAATTAAATTTAATGTAAGTGAAAGATTTGCGCAGCTAAAAACATACCGAGTTTTTATTTAAATAATGTACTAAATTTTAATTTCTGAATAGTTTCAATGTCTGCAAGTAAAAAGTTTATATTTTTTTCGGTAACGTTGTGAGATTATTATTATTATTATTATTATGCATGATTTGTATATTTGTTTTTCAGTTAAATAACGATTGATTAGAGTATGTTCAATGCTAATAACGGCAATTAATAGTATGTTAAAAATTATAATTAATTTGATAAATTTGAAATTAACGTCAGGGCCGTGCGAAGAGAAAACTGCGCCCGGGGCAAAGTTTAAATTTGGCGCCCCCCCCCCCCCCCCCCCCACACACACACACACACTCCTTCATTTTTTCAGGAGACGAAGAGAAAACAAATTTTGTACAGTTCCGAAAAATGTCATAATTTTCGGAACACCTGAAGCATGAATCAAGCATTAGAGAGTGTGCAGAGTTATTTAGAGAGTGTTCAGAAGATGCTAAAAAATAAGTGAATTATAACCATAAAATAGCACTGAGTTCTACAGTTGTGAATGTCGAGTTGTTGGCCATTATTTCATCTAAAATTTGTTGAGCTAATCTTTCTCCTGTTTTTTTTTGTTTTGACTCAACGAAGTCAAGAAACCTTTCCTCGATTGAATAATTTCTACTTTCGGTTATCTTCACTTATAATTTGCATCATTTGTTCTTTGGGGGTGGACCTGGACTGCAATCGAACGAAATTGAAAAAGACTTTGCTTTATGGATTTCTTCTACAATCATTTTTCTTAATTCATTAGCAAGAAGGTTAATAACTTCATTCTGAATATTGTTCGAAAAGTAAGATATGCGGCTTTCTCTCTGTGTTGCAGTCTCGACGGAAATTTCTTAGTCTTTTTTTAAAATTTTAAAAATTGCGAAAAAAATTTCGCAATTTCTTTTATCTCATTTAACGTGCCTCTTAATACCAAATTGTTCACAGCACAACGAAGGATAACGTTTATTGCTGTTTCTAATATATTTCACCATTTTTACTTTCTTCTATCTTGACAAGAAGAAAGTATTGGTTTCATGAAAATTTTCGAATTCCAGTTTTCGACGGATTTACACGTTTTATGGGTCACAGATTCCAAAAAACATGTTTTTACAAAATGTCTGTCTGTGAGTCTGCCTGTCTCTCTGTCCGTCTGTCTGTCCGTCCGTCTGTATGTGACACAAATTTTGTGGGCGCTCTATCTCAAGAACTAATGCACGGAATTTAATAAAAATTCATATTCAGGTAGTCCCTGATATAGATTGGTGCTGATTAGTTTTTGGTGTAAATCGCCCTGCAGGTGGCGCTGCTATGTAGCATTTTGCAGGATTTCCGCAAAAGCTCTGTCTCAAGAACTAATGCACGGATTTTTATAAAATTTCAGATTCCGTTAATCCTTGATATGAATTGGTGCTGGTAACATTTTGGTGCAAATCACCCAACAGATGGCGCTGCTATGCTGCATTTTGCAGCATTTACACGATTTTCGTAATAGCTCAATCTCAAGAAATAATGCACGGATTTCCATCAAACTTCAGATTCAGTTAGTGCTTGACATGAATTGACGTTTTGCCCCTTGTGGTGTAAATCGCTCAACAGGTGGCGCTGCTATGCTGCATTGTTTGAGATTTCCGCAATAGCTCTATCTCAAGAACTAATGCTTGGGTTTTCAACAAACTTCAGATTCAGGTATACCTGGATATGAATTAGTGCTGTTTATGTTTTGGTGTAAATCGCTCAACAGGTGGCGCTGCTATGCAGCATTTTTCACGATTTCCACAATAGCTCAATGTCCAGAACTAAATGCACGGATTTTTATCAAACTTCAGATTCAGTTAGTCCTTGGCATGAATTGATGTTTTGTACCTTTTCGTGTAAATCGCTAAACAGGTGGCGCTGCTGTGCTGCATTTTTGTGATTTCCACAATAGCTCTAGCTCCAGAACTAATGCACCGATTTTCATCAAACTTCAGATTCCGGTATACCTTAATATGAATTAGTGCTGTTTGTGTTTGGGTGCAAATCACTCAACAGGTGGCGCTGCTCTGCTGCATTTTTCAGAATTTCCCCTACAGCTCTATCTCAATAAGTAATGGACGAATTTTCATCAAACTTCAAATTCAGGTATACTTTGATACGAATTGGTTCTAAATTGATGTAATTTCTTTTACTATTTAAATGATTTAATTGACGTGATTTATATAGAAGAGAGTTTTGTGATGGCCACAACATACTAGTTTTTTCTATACTCTTTTCAAATTCGCTGTCGATTACATGAATTTATTTTACCCACATCCCTCTTAAGTTCCTTCCAGCGAATGTATGAAAATTCCTGTGTTTCGGAGCATTTTCATGTTTAGGAATTTTAGGATTTATTTTTTTTTCCACTTGGAAACTGCACAATTTGGATTAGCTAAATTTGGAGGGCAATTATAATAAATGCCGAAAAATAAACAGGGTAAACAAAACAACAATCCCTTAATTAGGCTATATATAAGCCAAGCACGTCTAATTGTTTCACAGTTAGGCCATATCTTGAAACCATATCTTGGAAAATTTTGTTCTTCTGCTTCCGCAGATTTCATGTAATCAACCCTGTGCTGGACTTTTTTTGTAAATGCAAAGTTATACAGAATATCTATAAGGATGCACAAATGTACAGTCGTGGAAAAAAAAAAAGTAAACACCCCCTACTAACTCCATTATCGCAGAAGAAAGTTACTGGTACCGAACGATTGAAAATAAAGTCTACTTTTAAATGATATAGAAAAAATTTGCTTAGGGAGCCATCTAAATATTAAAACGAACCATAACTTTGTGTTTTTCAATAGCAGTACACAATTCTGACAGCATAAATGAACTCTACACCCTTCAATTAGCCTAAAAACAAATGTTTATGTAATTCGTATCATAAGTTTCTGAGAAATTAATTATTTTAAAACGAGCGTACTTTAAGGGCTGTATCTAAATTGAAGTTCGGAACTCGATTGTTAACCGAGAGAGCCCCCATCTTGATCAAGGCACCTTAAGAAGTCAATGTAGCCTGCTAGATTACAGGACAGCAGAAGAAATTTCAAAATATCTAGTCACTTTTATTATAGACGGCCCCTTAAACCATCATTTTGCCGTTTTTTAAGCATAATTTGAAAACTATTTGGAAAAAATATGTGAAATTTTGGATTTCCATAAAGGAGGACTTAATAAATCTAAATCCATCAAAAAAATTGTAGGTTGCAATTCATAATTTTTTCGAATATTAATTTCATAATTCATATCATAAAATTATAAAAATTGCAAATTCACTGTATTTATGTTTGGGTATAATAGTATTATTGCTATACAAAAAATTAGCACATTAGAAGCATAATTTCTGGAGATATAAATAAAAATATGAAAATGTAATTTAACATTAAAAAAACTAAATTTTGAGTGTTTATAATTCAAAAACTTATCATTCATATGACTTGAAATTCGGTGACTAGGCATAGTTTGTACCGAAGATTTGAAATATCTCGTTAAAATTGGGTATTGTAATTGAAAAAAATGAAGTTTGGATTCGTTTTAATATGTAGATGGTCCTCTAAGCAAATTTTATATACATCATTTAAAAGTAGATTTTATTTCCAATCGTTCGGTACCAGTAAGTTTCTTCTACGATAATTTGTTGAGGAGTTAGTAGGGAGTGTTTACTTTTTTTTCCACAACTGTACCTGGATTAGGTTTGTACCTGGGACCGGTTTGTAATTTGTCTTTGGTTTCACTCCACTGTTCTCTCAGAATATCAGCGGTAATTTTTGTGGCAGCTGCAGTAATATTTGGTTTAAGTAATCACTCTGCGTTGACAATTTCTAATGCATTATCATTATCCTGTTGCTTTAGAGACTACGATTTCAATCTCAGAGAGTAAGTTTTGTTTCTTTTTTAGGCTTCCGTACTTAAAAAGTTAAAACGGAACCATTATAAGGTCACTCCTGTGTCTGTCTGTCACAGCCATTTTACTCGAAAACTATGGAACGTAGAAAGTTCAAATTGGGGGAAATAATAAGGACTATTGGCCCACATATTTACTGATTATTAAATATTTACAAATATTTTTAGGGAAAATGTAGAGGGGCTGATTAAGTTACTTGAAGAAACAAAGCTTTTCTTTGTATATCGTGTGGGGTATCATGTGAAAGCTTTTGTAACGCCGATCTCAAAAATACACTTGTTTTAATTTTAGGTATTATATTTTCAGAGATATCGTCAGAAATGTAGTGCAAAAATGTCCCCCCCCCCCCCATCTATTTTCGAATCTACTGAAATTAAAATTATGAAAAAAATAGAGGTAGTAGACGTTAATTTAAACCTTGCAGGAAAAGTATAGCGATTATCTAAGGTCACATAGTTTTTAAGAAAAGCCCATTTTTCCATTACACACAAATTTCGATTTTCGTGCATTCAGCAAAGGCGTTGAGGAGCTCTGGAGGTACCTATCGTAGCAGAAGTATAAAGGCATTGTTGATAATGATTTTTGAAAAAAAAAGTGTAATTAGCCGAGATATTAACCCTTAAAGGCACGGACGGTTTGGACATACATGATGAGAGTGGCGGCATACTCTATGTACCATCAGCTTTTAAAGCCTAAATAACAACTTTTAATGATACATTTGTATAATACAATGTCCAGTAGCAATATAAAAGCAATAAACGTCAAATTGTTTAAAACAGACTGATTTAATTAGAATTAATCACATATAAATACTATGGAATGCGCAACTAGTTAACATTGTGTGGATGTCTCAATACGCCCCCCGTGTTTTAAAAAGTTAATTAAAAACCTAACTGGAAAAACGCAGCATGGACCTAGGCGGCGTTACTTCTTTGCGACCTCCTTTCGAAGCGCGCTTAGCAAAATGACAAGTTTAAACTTTGAACAAGGGTTTTGTTTTAGCTACACTGTAAAAAGAAAAGATTAGTATTACTACGCTGAATTTTTATGAAATGCCAAATGAAGTTTAAATATGCACTACTTCTATTGTTAGTGCCGAATTAAGTTCATCATAAACAGATTAGGATAAGATTTAAATAAGAGTTATACAGAATAGCAATACTTGATATTATTTAGGCTTCATATCTCTTTGAACTTCTACGGTATACCCATACCCATTCATACCTTTCTAGCATATATATACAGCTATAACAAACCCTACATTTTACAGTTTTTTACAAAGTCTTATTTTTCTTTTAGCAACGATTTTTTAATAATACAGTTAATAATTCATATATTTATTGTACGGAACCCTCTGAGCGCAAGTAATACTCGGACTTGACCGTTTATTTCTTTTGAAGTTGGAGAAGCATATCTGGGATTTGTGTTTGGGTTGTTATTTACCATTTTTGCCAATTCCTCTTCTTGCTGTTTTCCTAATTTACAACGACAAACAAAAGATTTTTTTTGCCATGTTACTTTTATGGGTACTTACTATAACTTAAGTAGACGATCACTAAAAGCAAAAAATAGATAGGAAAAGAGACATTCAGGGATGAGATTTCCGCGTTTTTGCTCACCAGTATTTTCTTGGAGAGAATTTTGTTCTCTTAAATCGCAAAAATGTTATGACTAAATGCAATAACATTTTCTCTAACAAAATACTGGTGACCAAAAAAGAGAAAATCTCATCCCTGGAGACATTACAAAACTAGATTAAAAAATTAAATTATTTTTTAAATCTTAAAACTTGCTAAATATAGTAACTTATTTTATTTGACATTAAGACCAATGTTAGACGGCATTGTGAATGGATAATGCGTAAGCAAAAAAGCAGCAAAAAAGACGCCCGTCTGACAATGGTCTAACAAGTTAAATCTCATTACCCTTAAACTAGAGCGTAGTTGAGAGGTGTTAAACGCAATGGGGCTGCAAGCCATTTTTCATATTGGTATACCATGGCTCGCGCGCAGTGACATAGCCAAAAAAAAAAATCGTTGACGGTTCGAAATTTCTGACGAAATTTTTATTTTATTTTCTAAAAAATTTATTTCCTTAAACAAACGAAATAAAAATTCTCCCACAAACAGATAAAATTCATAATCGCTGTGGAACGGAGGGGGTGCGACATTAGTAGATGATGTAAAAGGGGGGGGGGGACGCAGAGTGCAAAAGTTTGAGAACCACTGCAATAAGATATCTCAAAAGTATATTATAAAACCATCAAATCTAATGAACTTAATGAAAAGTAAATGTGAACTTACTAATATAATCCAAGGAAAGTTGTAGATCCAATAAGAAAATGATACTTATAAATGAATTAGAACGTTCTGCTAAGAAAGTCACAGTAAATGGTCGACGGCCAAAATAAAAAATAAAATAAAAACAAGACTGATAGTCAAAATTTGGCGCCCCCTCTATTTCCGCGCCCGGGGCGACCGCCCCCTTCGCCCCCCCTTTCGCACGGTACTGATTAACGTTGATTACTTGAAAAAATAATTAATTTTTTATCTCCAGAAGTAAGATTATTTTTTCATTTTATTCTTAAATAATTTGTTTTCATGTTTAACCAAGAAACATTAATACATAAAAATTTACAATATGTTATGAGGACCGGGCCCCACCATTGAAGATTGGCACGAGCCGCCACTGCATACAATAAATAATGAATCCAGGGTGTAACACGGGAGAAGGATTCTAACCTGAGCATCGAAATGTCACTCCTGGAAACTTTCTAATTTTGTGCTTATTAAAGTTGTAGAAGTGCAATTCCTATTTCCTACTCTAAAAGCTCCATACTGTCTATCACTCCGGAAGCATCAATAATCTCTCCCCATAAGTAATCCCTGCCTAAATTCAACACTGCAGTTATATCTGGTAAGATGGAAACATGTCTAAAACGGATTTTTTTTAACACTTGCGATTTCATTTTTACAGGTTTTACTGTAAATGAATTTCTTGGAATAATGTATTATTACTTTATTATTAATAAAACATAAAAACGAAAATGTCCAGATTTTTCTGTGGACAACGATGAACGGGGGAGGGGTCCACAGGCAACTGGCTGGTGACGCTGTTGTAGCAATCCTCAACAACATCTAACATTTTTGTGGAAATTCATATTATCTTAACCATATTTACAAAAATTAGTTTATGGATAGACTGCGAGATGAAAGAATATTACTTTTCAACTACTTTAGGAAGAGCTACATAAACTTATACTGAATACACAATATATATTTTCAATAGATCGTAAAAGTCTTAAAAAAAGTGGAGAAGTAGTTTTGCCCCTCTTGGGAAAACATTTGCCCGACCTGGAAGATTCATCTAAGCTACAGTCCTGGATCCTATCGGATTCAATCCAGACTTCGAGTAATCGTAATCGATTACAAAAAATGTATAATCGCATTGTAATCGTAATCATAAATTTTGATTTTGAAGTATAATCGCAAAATAATCATAATCAATAAATTTCACTCAGATTACAATCGTAATCTAATCGTAATTGCAATATAATCTAATCTCTATGTAATCTGTATCGTAACTTCGTACAGACGATTACAATTACACCTTTGTTTTCTCTTTTGCTCCCTATCCAAAAAAATACTTCAGCTAGCTAAACATTGTAACAAGAGAATATATTTTTAACTCATTAAGTTCATGCTGAAGTGGGGCTGAGATAGGGTCAGAGATCAGGGTGACAGTATCTGAATGTGGGGTAAAAGTGAATGGGAATTTCAGAAAACAGGATGTGGTCTCTGCAGCGGTCAAATATCCATGCTGTCCAAGTCATAAAATGGGAGTCAAGAAAGAACATAGAATAACAACCTATTACTACTTCCATGGTCAAAAAGTATAAAAAAAATAAAAAGGGAATGGAAAAAATACTATTTTCATGGTTTTATGGTCACTTACGTCAATCCTCCTGCGAATGTAAGAATCTGGGATGAAAAATTTCTTTAAAAATAGAAAAAGGTTTTAAATTGTATCAGTAATTTATTGAACATTCTCACTTTGCTCTTCTTAGTGCTTTTATATCGTTTTAATTTTTAGTATACATTATAGAAATGTCAAAGAAATACTACAATTTTTTTTAAGCTATTTTAACGAATCGGCATTATATATGAAAGAGTAAGAAGTAAAAATTAAAAAATATCACTGCAATATATGCTTGCCAGATGCACATGTACCAGTGAAAGCTAAAAATTCAACATAAACTTTAAATATCATATGCAGCTAAGGATTTCTTTTCTAATATACATTCCACAATTATTAGCAATTTATTATCGCAGTGAATATATTTTTGGCACTTAATTACGCATAGCGTTTTTAATCCTAATTGTAAAATTACTTGCTTATTTAAAATATGCATTTTAAGATATACAGATACACAATATAGATTAATTTTCTTATGACAGTAGTAATAAAAGATGGTTTCTTTATGTAATTTAAATTTTAATAGAATTAAAAAAAAAAAGAAAAAGAAAAGAAGACACTGTATTCTCCATGAACGCAGGCATTCAGGTACTTTCGTTATGGTGTGCGTGGGGGAGACAGTGGTATCTATTTTGTACGTTCTCTTAGCACAAATGCGAGCAAAACTAGGCAGCACAGTGCCATTACCTCTCCCTGAAATTTAAAATTTAATGAAGCAAATTTTTACATCTGGTTATTAAATAAAGAACTCTTGCTTAATTTCTAATAAGAAAAAAAATAACAGTACTTTTCGCTCACATTTGAACATCGCCGCCCTGGAAGATAGTTTGATTTTAACTGTCATGTGTTTCAAATGATATCAGAGGGTTAAACGGGGAAGGGGGAGGGAGGAAAGTTGGGAAAGCATAAAAAACTTGAAAAAAAGATTTTTCTTAATTTTCCGTTTTATAAAATTTTAGCAGAACATTATTTTTAAATATTTAATATTTCTTAATTGTTAATTTTTTGTATTGCTTTTTACGTTGATAGGTTTAAAAATTGTCTTGCAACAGGAGTTCTGAAAATAAAAAACCTCTTAATTTAACACATCTCATGTTTATATTCTGCATTAAAAATGTAGACCAGGTTGTGGGCGACCACAGGCACATGGCTTATGTACTACATATTTCTAAGCACACACAGATCAGACGAGGAATTCTTTTTTTTTTTACTATGACAAATAGAGAAAAATCTTATCCTTCATAATCGTGAATGTGAAGGTCAGAACTTCAGAACTCTTTACTCATGCATTTTCTGAATATTCAATATTAATATGTATTTTCGTATAACAAAGTGTACGTTTTGTGGAATTTTTCTTTTCCTTAAGAATTTTTAATAATTAAATTTTTATAAATAATCAAAACTGAAAAGAACAAGGGAGATTTTGATTGAAAAGATTTTTTCAGGTAAAGCTTAACTGCTTTTGAACTGATAACACACATACATATAATTACTAATTCAATTTTTCATTCAGTATTTGTAAAATGTGAATATTACATAAAGATAGTTTAAAAAATAATTTTGAAGCAAGAGGAATTCATATTATGCAGATTATAAAATCAGTGTAATCAAAATGTAATTGTAATTGGCTATTTCGGTAATCATAAATCCAACATAATTTATTTAATCGTAATCTAAAATTTTAAAAACGGATAATCAAAGATGTAATCGTAATCTAACTTGCAGAAATAGAGACATAATTGTAATCAGCTTTCAGAAACTCAAAGTAATCTTAATCGATTACAGTCCTCTGTAATCGACTCGAAGTCTGGATTTATCGCACCATTTTCTGTTCGTATGAAAAGTTTCCTACTGGAAACATGGAAAAGGGTTTTGGAATAGGATGAAAAATTCCCTAATGATTTAAAAATTGAATGGGAAAATTGGTGTGCAGAAATCGAACATTTACATAAATTTGAGGTACCCTGCAAATATTTTCCACAGGTTTTAGAATTTTCCGACCCAATCGAAATTCATATTTTTTCCGATGCTAGTCCTAAGGCTTATGGGGCCGTAGCCTATTTTCGATGTACCACAAGTGATAATGAAATTATGACTAGTCTTATTTGGGTAAAATGTAGAATCGCCCCAATTAAATGTTTGACAATTCCTCGTTTTGAATTAATGAAGGCATTAATAGCTGCAAGGATGTCTAAATATCTGAAAAATGCATTTAATTTTCAAAATTTGGAAACTCATATCTGGTCAGATTCCACTATTACGTTATATTGGATTAAGGGATCAGCCATGGATTGGAAGCCCTTTGTGGCTAATAGGGTTGTAGAAATATAATCTCTGACCGATCCTAAAATCTGGAAATATATTCTGGGTAAGGATAATCCGAGTGGTTTACTTACTAGAGGCGAAAATTTACATAATCTCCTAGAAAACAAATTATGGTATTATGGTCCTGAATGGTTGTTATTACCAAAGGACAGTTGGCCAAAACCTGAAAAGATACCATTTAATGAAAATATTTTGAACGAAAGAAAATCATCAAATTTGAGTTCTGCTCAATTATCTTGCACAGTAGGTGTTTTACCTCCAGAGTTGTCGTTAAAATTAGAAAATTTTAGTTCTCTTTCCAAATTACTTAACATCACAGCCTGGATCTTAAGATTTCTAAATAATATCAAAAACTAAAATTTCAGGTGAGCTCACAGCTCCAGAAATTAAAAAGGCAGAATTTTATTGGTTAAAACAAACCCAGTTATCTGTCTTCAATCGTGAAATTGATTTACTGAAAAGGGGAAAGCCCATCGATAAAGATTCAACCTTGTATAGTCTGAATCCAAAATTGGATGAGAATGATTTGTTAATTTTATCTGGAAGATTACAATTTTCAGAAGTATCTCAAAGGGAAAAGCACCCTTTTATACTTCCATATGGGAGTGCTTATACCAAATTGTTGGTTCGGAATGCCCATGAAAAGGTTTTCCATTATGGAATTGTAACAACTTTAGCTCATTTACGAGAAAAATATTTTATAATTAGATGACGAAAATTTATAAAATCTGTACTAAAACATTGCCTTATTTGTACAAAATTTAAAGCTTCTCCTGGGAAGCAAGAAATTGCACCATTACCCAAAGATCGTATCACAGAATCACCAACCTTCTATACCTGTGCTGTGAATTTTGCAGGTCCTATTTATGTCAAAGCAAAAACTGGCCAAGAAAAGGCATATATAGTTCTTTTCACGTGCACAGTCACTAGAGCTGTGCACCTTGAACTGTGTACCAATTTAACTACAGAAACTTTCCTTTTATCATTTAAAAGGTTTATATCTTGTAGAGGAATTTGTCGAACAATCTACAGTGATAATGTGAAAACATTTATCAAAACTGATAATTTACTTAGAGAAGTTTGGAGCCGAATATCGAAAGAGGAAGTTTTACGATATTTTAATAAAAATAGCATTATTTGGAAATTCATTATTTCAAGAGCCAGTTGGTGGGGCGTTTTTTGGGAACACATGGTACGTTCGGTGAAAACTCCTTTGAAGAAAGTTCTCAGAAGATCTTGTCTCTCATATGAAGAAATTTAAACCACTTTAACTGAAATTGAAGCTATGGTTAATGGTCGTCCATTAACGTATGTTTATTAAGAAAACAGTGAACCGCTTCCACTTACTCCTTCACATTTCCTGATCGGCAAGTGAATAAATTCTCTACCAGACTTTCATTGTGTTACTGAACCTAAATCGAATAAAGTAACATTAACAAAAATATCGAGATCAAGTTTTAAATCATTTCTGGAAACGTTGGAGGCAGGAATATTTGCTAGAACTCCGTTCTGCCAATTTTTCAGTTCCGGTCAAAGCTCCGACTAAATTCGAAATTGCTGATGTTGTATTGATTAATGAAGAGAAAACTCCAAGGCACATTTGGAAATGCAGTCGAATTACAGAGCTCTTTTTAGGAAGAGATTCGAAAGTTAGATCTTGTGCAATTCAAACTGAATCCGGTATGATAAAAAGACCAGTCCAACTGTTACATAAACTGGAACTTGACATTATGGACTAACTTTGACTTTTCACTTATGAACATTTTGTCTACATTTTCATTTTTTAACCCTTTCTAATGCAATATTTTTGTATATTTTAGTTTCAGTAGTTGTTCCTGTGAAAAAGGGATGAGAATTTTTCGTCTTTTGGCGGATTTCCGCTTTTTTTTTTTCTCGAAATTCCGCATTTTTTCCGAGGATTCCGTATTTTTTCTCCTGCAAAATTTTGTTATTTTCCGAAATTTTCACTTTCCTATCGATTCCGCTTTTCTTCCGATTTCGAAAGAACATTCAAAGGTGATGAAAAAACGGCAAATTTCGTCAAAAGATCGCGAAAAAGTGGGAAATTTTGTCAAAAGATCGCGAAAAAGTGGCAAATTTTGTCAAAAGATCGCGAAAAAGCGGTAAATGTCACCAAAAGATCGCAAAAAACTACAAATATCGTCAGAAGATCGCAAATAAACGGCAAATTTCGCCCAAAGATCGCGATAAAAAAGGCAAATTTCGTCAAAAGATCGCGAAAAAGCGGCAAATTTCGTCAAAAGATCGCGAAAAAGCAGAAAATTTCGTCAAAAAATCGCGAAAAAGCAGAAAATTTTGTCAAAAGATCGCGAAAAAAGGAAAATTTTGTTAAAAGATCGCGAAAAAGCAGCAAAATTTGTCAAAAGATAGCGAAAAAAACTACAAATATCATCAGAAGATCGCGAATAAACGGTAAATTTCCTCAATAGATCGCGAAAAAGCGGCACATTTCGTCAAAAGACCGCGAAAAAACTGCAAATTTCATCAAAAGATCGCGAAAAAGCTGCAAATTTTGTCAAAAGATCGCGAAAAAGCGGCAAATTTCGTCAAAATGGCGCGAAAAATACATGTATTTAGTGCTTTTAGTGTATCCTCCCCTTCCCCCCTCTTTTGTAACATTTCAGAAAATTTGCTGTGAATTAAAAATTTTTTTTAAACTCAGAATCGCTCCTGATTCAGAATTCACATTAAACTGGCTGTAGGTCCTGGTCCAATTAGCCCGTGTGACCAAAAATAACTAACCATTGTGATTTTCACTAAGTTTTTCATATTTTTTGCTAAAAAATTTATTAAAATTATGACACACAAAAACTCTATATTCTTAATTAAATTATTTCATTTTCAGGAGCAGTCATGATTCTGATAAGTCGAGCATTTCATATGACCTACACTCAATGTTTTAAGAGCTGTGTGTAATTTGGCTATTTTCACTCCTGTAATGTAGTATACAGGTTTGTGCGCTTGTCTCCATTTGCCCGGAAATCAGATCCTGGTTTTATTTCTTAAAGTATCTTTCACAGATAAAATGTTGTACAATTTTTTGTTTGTGTGTGGTTTCAGTCTTTTTGCTTTTTTGCAATTCTCATCCCTGGAAAATAGAATAATTTATATGCCTCATTATTGTAAGTATGTTCTAACTTTTAATTGTCTTATTAATGTAGTTTAAAAATTTTGATAAAAATTTAGTTTGAATGATGAACAATAGTAATTGTTCATCCGGGGGCAGTGTGTTAAAACCCCCTTTTTTTCTGTTTGACTTGGCAAAAATTAGTCATCGCCAAGAATTATTGCAACCCTATTTTACTTTACTATTTTTCTTTTTTGTTTTTAATGTATATGTAATTAATTCTGGAAGCGCGCGATCACCGCTATATGTGATCTGAACCAAGGCTTTTCTTGGTTATAATAAACGGAGATGAGCAGAATGTTTCACATCTGCTCCAAACGTTCGCAATGTTTCACATTCCGCTCATTGCGAACGCCATTTTTTTGAAATCGGGTTGCAACAACTACCATGGTAGATTGCTCCTTGAGGCTTGGTTCACTGAATTGCGATTGCAGGCTTTGAATGATGCTCGTTCTGTCCCTAGTGAATATTGTTTGTTTTTAAAATAACTAAACTGTTCTTGATTTGTTCTGTCGTTTGAAATGCAATGGATATTTTTTGTACTGTGATGCCTTGCGTGTCGCTTGGCAAAACGTTTACATATTGTATTTTTAATTGTTTTTAAGTATATTCTTTATAAATTTTATTTTTTAACTGTGCTCAAGTTTGTCTTAGTTTATTTTATTTGGTGTTTTAATATATATTTTATCGACTGTTCTTGAAATACCTCAGAACATACTCGACTTCCTGACACCACATACGATAGCGATCTTTTGTAGAGTTTAAGCTCTACTATTATTCTATAAGCTGAAATACATATTAGTTATTATACCTCGTCTGATGTTGTCAATAGTTAACTCTTGGTTACAGTTTAAATACAAAATACATAGTTAAATATTAAGCCATTTTCACACTTGGTGAAAGGCAAATGTTTAACACATTCGCATAGCAATTACTTTATACTGCAGAAGCAGATTAAAACTTTGGGTTAAACTTTTTGTGCCCTTTGAATATCCAAAGTATGTGCCATTTTCTCTGGCTCAGTCTGACCCTGATTAAGCCTCCTGAATATTTAGTATATCAAAATATTCAGCTAATTCGAATACTTAAAATTAAATATATATTTTTTAAATCTTACATAATTTCTATTTTTAACTATCAATAAATGTAGTCAGAATAATTAAGAAATAGAATTTTAAATAAAAGGGAGGCATTATTAATTTGCTGTTTGCACTTAAAAAAATTAACTAATTGTATTTCACACCAAGCCGAAGCTAGACATTCCATTACTTAGAAAGCAGATGACAGTACATACACTATGTCTAGTGTTGACTCTAGAAAAAAGGGCCGCCGGGCAGGAATTTTTCAAAAAAGGGACACTATTCTAAAAAAAGGATACATTTTTCAAAAAAGGAACACTATTCTAAAAAAGGGTAAATTTTTTCAAAAAGGGAACACTATTCTAAAAAAAAGGGCACATTTTTTTTCAAAAAGGGTACACTTGTACTTTGTTCACTGAAAATGTTTTGAAGTGGCTTGTTTTAGAGTCCCTAGAATTTGCGATATTTTCCCGGGATCAACTGAATTGCCACGGGGTGCATAGGAAGTGTTAAAAAGGGCAGCGGGGCACATAGGAAGGGTTTTAAAGACTGTCAGGCGCAAAAAAGAAATAAAAAGTGCCACCGGGCACTGCGCCCTGCTAAAGTAGCTTAGAGTCAACACTAATGCCACTGACCAAAATTTAGTTACTTCCAACGATGTCATTACATTTTATACAAAGCAAAATTAATATGATGAATATATCTTCACTATTGCTAAAGTTGTGAATGAAAATTCATGTTTAACTTCCAGAAAGACAACCCAGTATTAGAATTCATAAAAAAAGTAACTGGTCCCAAGGACCAGTAAGCATGAGAATTTACTGGTCCACTACATAAAATTCTATTAAGTCCCTTTAATTATTTGAGTCCCTCCCTACATACACACACACCGGAATTTAACCAAACTTTGCAGTGATCCAAATCAGCACAACAAAATGTATAATTATAATTTGCTAAAAATTAAATGAGCAACAGTACACAAACAAACTATAAAATTATTAATTAGATATTTTTTTCAACTGACTGTAAGGTTTAATGCATTTTTTTTCCCTCCAGATTGAAACCCGATGAAATTGGATCAAAATTTTCAATCTCTGGTGTGTCCAGACTAACTCTTATTAAACCTGGAATAGTTTCATTGTTTAACTGGTTTCTGCAGTCATTTTTAATTTCCCCTAAGTTACAAAACCTGCTTCAATGGATGTAGAAGGAATGCAATGCAATACATCAACTACAACCAAAATATTTTTGTGTCCAATATGGAATTCAGAATTTACAGTTTCCCTGATATAAACTGTAGCAGTGGATCTATTGTTTGAGAGAGGAAAAGAAGACATACCATACAATTGCGTTTTTTTTTTTTATTATTAATTATTTTAAAATAAAATAAAATTGTGTGATTTGTGATTGGTTGCAGTTTTCTCAGGGTCAGGGAAATTTACGTTTGCCTGTCAGAGAAAGAAAAAAAGTTACTGGTCCTACTGACCACTAAATTTTTCAAATTAATGGTCTGAATAATTCCGATTGAATTTTTGGTGTTCTTGGACCAGCGAACCACCAAGGATTTTGAACGCTGCAACCTGTATTTTTGATGGAACAAGTGAATTGTGATGCTGGTTTCTTGTAAAAAATGTTTGTCTTGACCACATTATCTCTCCTCAAAGTTTGTTCTAAAATTTTAGAAACACTATGTATGTTTAAAACCTCTAAAGATGATCGTCCACTCTGATGCATTTAAAAATTTATTGATAAATCAAAGACAGCAATAAAATTAATCTTGCTGAACTGCCACCATTTGAATAAAATGCTTTTCCTTTTTTTCTGTACCTTTCTGACAAATAAACACTATGTAACTAAAATTATTTTTCAAACTTTTCGTCAGTTTTAAAATATAAGAAAATTTTATTCACAGAAGAAGCAATGGAGTTCAAAGTTTTATTAATTAAAAAAGTTTTAAGATTGTTCTCTTCCTAAATAATAACTCAAAGCATAGATTTTCTTTTTGTATGTGTGTAAAATTTACTTGTGAAAAGGTCTTGTTATTAATCACTGTCAAAATATTTGTATTAAACATTATGTAAAATCATTTCAGGTATCAAAATTATTTTTTAAATACCTTTAAACCCTGATATATAGGAGTATTTGTCAAGCTGAATATCTGGTATCATGGCTTGATGTAAATTTTTAGATTAAGACAATCTTTGAATTTTAATTAATAAAATTTTGAAGTTAATTCTGAATGTTTTAGATTTGAAAGAATTCTTAGCTGATATGAATAGTTATAATATGATTACTTAAAATGTTGTAATCATTTCGATATTCAACCCTCCGTCGGTCGCAATAGACCTGACAAGCACAGCACAATTATTTTCGTTCTTCTTTCCTCTACTAGAGTGCAGGGTTACTAACTGAGTGTAATAAATGAGGTTTTTTCATTCAAATTTGAAATATTCTGTCTTTGTACATCCTAATGAAGTCGCTGATCGCTTTAAGAATGTTATAATTGCATCAATTAATTGCTAATGATGGTTTTCTAAAAGACACATTACACTTGAACTCAGGAGTCTCAGAGTTACGAGCAATGGAGGGTTAAAAATACAGTTAAAACCTGGGAAAATAGAATTGCTAGGGGCCAAGGGAAAAAAAAAGTTTTAAATAGGCTTCTGTCTTTGCAGTTATAATTGCATGGTATTCCATTTGTTGGGACTATGAAACTGTCTCATTTTCACAGGTTTTACTGTACTTGGATTTTTTATTCAGTGCTATACATTCATACTTTTATTTATTAATATTCAATAAATTGCATTACAAAAGCTAAGAAATTGTTTTATTCAATTCTAATCTTATTTAATTACAGTACAAATAAAACATGCTCAAATTCAATATTTCAATGTGGAAAATCTTGGTGAAGGAATTACAGAATACTAGTTCATAAATTTCAACAGCCCAGCTGGCTAAGCAGTCTATTTCAGAGAAACTTGGCAAATATTACAAAATATATACAATTCTTTAAATATATTCTATTCAAGACCAGCAAAAAATCGTCCAAGAAAATCTTTTGGCTTTTTCACAACAGTGTCTTGAAAATAAGCCATTACATGGCTCTTTTGCTTCCAAACATTGACACATTCTGTTAACTCCATCTGACCCTGAAACAGATACATATATGTATAAATACTACATATGTACTAAAAAGAAAACAATCACAAGGGTAATGATACTTGATGTGAGGGGGAAGAAAGATTGAATACTGGCTAAAATGAATAAATAAAAAGTAAAAAAAAATACATGGCCTGGCTCATTTGAGAGTCATCTTTTAAGGTAAATACATCAGATTTAATAGAAATTAAACAAATTGGCCTTATGCCTTTAAAGTTTGCTATTTTGACCCAAAAGGTAATAACAGGAAATTCAATGATCTGAATTTCCAAATGTAATTGAATCAAAAATGCTAAAAATTTGTTAAAACCATAGTTTAAAAAAATCATCTATAAGCTATAATATGCTCAAACCAGATTCAAACACAAACCATTCAATGAATGCCATCAATTTTTTTAGTATGTCCCACCTAACAAAGTAAACAACTTATGAAATTATTTATTAAAATCAAAGACTTTTAACATATATTAAGCCCTAGCCAGTTTTTCCAGAATCAAGTTCGGGCAATCCAAATGTGCCATGCTATTCAATCAGTTTGTTTTCCTTTTGCAAATGTGTAATGTAATTTATTATTTTTACAATAGATGGTTATGGTGAGTATGATGGTGGAGTAAAATATAACTGTAATCTATTGATTTTTGTAATATGTTCAAGTATTAAATATAGCTTCTTTTTTTTTTTTTAAACAAAACAATTCTATTTTAACATTAAAAAAAATTGTAATTGTTAAAATTAAGATAGAGAAAAAAATTCTATTTTTGGCACACTTTTCTGAAATATATTGCACAAATGAACTGAAAATATAGTCTCAATCAAGTTATTCAGATTTTCAAAGGGCCATTATTTTTTTAATGCATTATTGGAAATTCTTGATTAACAAATTCATCTAAAACTTTAGCAAGATCAAAGTATGCCCCCACTTACCAAAGTAAAACAATTGCTGGTTACCATTCTGCCCTTGTAAATTTTGGAACATTTCTCCACACTTTTTAGTTACTTATAATATAATTGCTTTAGTGTTTGTTTATTCACATACATTTGTAATTATGGTGTAAAAAAATCATGATTTTTTTAAAAAAATAAAAAAAATCAGCTTTTTTTATTTAAATCAGATTCTTTTGATTTAAATCGGAATTTTATGATTTTTTCAAATACTGAATAGCTACCAAGAGTTTTAGGTTTCCAAAACAATTAACTCACTAATTGCTAACATAATCTATGTTTTTACACTTTAATTAATAAAATTATAATTATTAGTTAGTAATTACAGAAATATAAAAACTGCAAATTAGTAGTTACATTAGGTAGTATCATATAATAATGTCATTACATTAATATTGTAATAATTATGTAAAACTTTATAAATACTAGTGATATTTAATATTTTGTAACGAAGCCGATGTCGTAAGGTGGTGTGGTAGCGGGCAACTTCAACGGCCTGGTCTTATCAATATCGAAAAAATATTTTATTGTATCACAAACAATTAAATACGAATTTCTTGATTAAATAATTCATAATTACAACATTTTTCATATAAGGGTTCGAGTTCAGCTGTCAATAATATATTTATAGAATCAAGTCCAGTCCTCGAATAATAGATCGCTTTCAGTGTAGTCAGTCTCTTATTTATTCAATGTCCACTATTTTCGAAGAGAGAGTTCGCGATGCTCGACAGGAATGTCGCACTTTTTGTAGATGTTTAACCGAGGTTTAGGAACCTCCGATCTTCAACTCCGTGATGGAGATATCTTAACAGCCACACCTGGCTTTCGCTTTTCTGTGCTTTGGAATATGTCCCAAAGCCGTCGACCCGTGAGAGATTTCCACTCTGCACGGCCAGAAACACCTTGAAGTCTCAACTTCAACAGAAGAGAAAATTAAGCTCTCGAGAATGTTCCTGCATCCTCTTTTATAAGTTTCGTTTTTCCATCTAGGACCAAAGCCACTCCCATTAGCCACTCACCATCCGTGGCCCATGATCTCATAGACCAGCCCTTTCTCTATAGGCTGCAGTCAGGAACCTTAGCATCCGGTTTCACTTTCTACTTTCCCACGGGAACGAGACCCTTGTGAACATCAAAAGAATATTTCTCTCGCTAGATAAAAGAGTTCCTTTCACCCTAGTGTCCTCTGCAAAGATTGATTGAAATTGATATATTTGTTTCATCTTTAGCGACATTTTCTGGACTCTGAAGAAATTGGAGGCTAGGTGAAAATACATTAGTTTCCCTATGCTGGCTTTTGCCTTGTAAATTGAGAGTTTCAATGTGAGATATCGTCGAATTCTCACAACACCCCTCCCTCAAATCATATTTTGGCTAACAGACGCAATATTCTGTAAGGGAAATGGTTAGCTCATACATTTCAAGTGGCCCATATTTAATTATATCAATTCCTAAAAAAACCTTTCCCTGCATTTTATACTTAGCTTGCAAATACTGGACACATTTGATTACGAAATTTCTCTTTAACAGACAAAACACGTTTATATTTTACACGATTACATTTACACATAATAAAATGAATATTAATATATACATATATTTAAGTTGAGTTTGACTCACACAATCCTTTACTAAATCCTTAACTGCTAAAACATGTCACTTGAAAGTTTATCTCTGAATTTATCATAGTGTTTGGGCCGCGAAACTTTACGTGTCAAAATGTTTCTATTCTCTACGCCTTTTTCATTACGTTTCGGTATGTTTACTCTATAAACTTGAGACTTTTCGTGTCTACTTGGGACGTTTGTAAAATGATTAATCGCGGAACTTTTATAATCGATTCTCCCCCCATACATTCTTCTCGTACCCCTTTCATACGACTCATGTCTGGTGGAGCCTAATCCTGCATCTCCTGACACTGCATTTCTTTTTAACGTATCTTTATCGCACCTAGATTTCCTGTTGTTCCTGGTCTGCCCAATTCTTACCGGCTTATCTCTTTGATCGCCCGTTAAAGCTATACCTATACGGGAGTCATTTGACTTCTCGAAATCCCCACAATTACAATGCGTCTTCTTTATTTTTGACCTTGTTCTAGCTTTGCTTAACGAGTCGTCCGCATCTTGTTCTCTTTTAAGCCTTTCTCTCCCAACCTTGCTTAATCCAACTCTTAAATTCCCCTCTCGATCGGGTAACAAAAGGTCCCCTCCATCTACTTTAAAATTCCCATTCATCTTCCTTGAGCAATGTTCATCCTCGCTAGATTTTCCTCCTGTATTCATTAATTTTTGAGTTTCGTTTCCTAATATATAGTATGATAAGTCTGATTTATTCTCTGCTACTATGGCCCTCGTTTTTATATTCCCCACTCCTTCAATTTCTAAGACAACGTGGGCGGTCAGTAAATGAAGCGTATTGTTCGTCAACGGTTGCCTAACTCATACAGCACCACCGTCTAACTGATTGGGCTCAATTAATTGACTAGGGGTCACATCAAAGCGAGTTCCGGAATCTCTTAAAGTCGTGCATTCCTTTCCGTTAATTAGAGCACGGCTAAGATAAGGTCTGAAACTTTCCTCAAAATTTGTACCTACGCAAATGTGATGAACGCTAGTAATATGTGGGAGATTCTCAAAAGGTGGGATCATTAAACGTTAACTATATGTAATTTTTAATATTTTCAAATTTAAAGCCAATTTTTTTTAATAGTATAGTATATAAGTCTACAAAATTATACACAAACATTAAAAGACAGCAACTATTCTGGAAAATTAATTTTTAAAGCATTTAATTACCAGTTGTGTACGTTACAAATTTTGGACATTTTTTCGCACGTACGTTACAGATTTTGGACATTGCTGACAGATTTTGGGCGTTGCGCTTAGTATTTAAAAAATTCTTAAGACTAAGAATGTAGTAAATGTGTCCTGTAATTGATTGTGTATATATATATATATATATATATATATATAATTAACTTTTTGTTATCCAGTAATAATAATAATAAAATCAAATGTTAATTTCTGATATTAAAATATTTACTACTTTTTAGAAGTAATATCTTAATTTTATAGGAATTACACATTATGCAAAAAATACACCTTTACTTAATATTAGAAGTATCCAACATATAATTTATTCTTTTTTTCTCTCAAAAAAAAAGTTATACTGCCATTTTTTTAATGCACATATGTGTCATTTCTTGATCAAAGAAAAGTCTCTTCTTGCTGTCATCGGTGAGGTAGATTTGGTGATTTCAACAAAATATCTTCATATTTTAAATTTGTGCTGTCTTTTTTAGATGGATAACGAAACCTGTTAAAATCAATGCCTGCCTGAGGAGTCAAAAAATGTATAGAAAATATTTGTTCACCATTATCAATGCTGAACTTTTCAATAATACCTGGCCATAAGTTTTCATCATGAATTAATACAAAGTCCAGGGTTCATAAATATCATGATATTTTCAAAAATTTCAAAAATATCCGATATTTTGATATATATCCGATATTTTCGATATATATCTGATATTTTCAAAATAGTCAACTTACTGCTGATAATAAATATTTTCAAGCATAATATAAATTAGAAACTAAAACATATTGCACTTAACTTGAAAGCTTAAACAAAATACAAAAAGCGCATTTTCCTTTTCCATTTTTTTTTTTTTTAATTAGAACAAAATTGAAGATCAACTAATTGAAAACAGATACTTATGCACTGTGACATAAAAAGAAAGAAAAGAAAATGGTATAGGATTCAGTATCAACTATCCAGAAATCAGAAATTTATAAAATAAAATTTTATATACAAAATAACAAAATATTGTTTTAATTGCAAATTTTTAATATAAATGGTAATGTAAGCTTATCTTATTCTTTGCCCTATTAGGATGTACAGTTTAAACTGAACTAAAGCAATACCAGAACAGATTATTTTCTAATGAAGGCTGTATATATAACTAAATATCTAAATTAGACAGTTTATCTTTCAGTGTCTGTTCTGAATTATGTCCCTCATAATCTACAGTTAAAAAATCAAACATAAAACTTGGAAAAGATATTTGTTTTCTTGTTCGACTAAAAAAGTCACTATCTGAGACAAAAATTCTTTATTTACAGAACAATACAGTCAATAACAGTTAGAAATTTTAGAAGTTTTGACTGAAAATATCTAAAAATATCTTATACAGTGATATTTTGTATCAATCAAATATAGAAAAATATTGAAAATATCACACATCTTGATATTTTGAAAATAATATCAAGTAACATGAAAATATCGAAAAT
The DNA here is from genome assembly GCA_963932465.1 of Maratus speciosus. NCBI lineage: Eukaryota > Metazoa > Arthropoda > Arachnida > Araneae > Salticidae > Maratus > Maratus speciosus. Next base: position 85,637,279 of record OZ010786.1, on the reverse strand, counting down.
ATCAAAAATCTTGATATTTTGAAAATAAATATCGGATATATATCAAGATATATATCGATTGATATATATCAACGAACCCTGACTATAATTGGATAAAAGTTTCAAATCTAATTCCTTTGACCTGTGGGCTCTCTTAAAATTTATGTTTTGGAAATCATGCTAAGCATTAGATCATGTTACTTTTATTCATAATTAATTTACTTGGACTCCCTTAAATATAATTAACATAATCCTTTAAGTTAATATTAGTTTTTGTTGCATTAAAATATCTCAATTTGTTGATTTTCTGTAAGCAAGTAAACCTTATTGTTTTACAGTGGAAGTCTATCGGAATTTGGCGAAATATTAGAGATATCGCCAAGTTGGTGTCACTTTTGGCGACTCATTTTGGTCGCCAAGTTGGCGACAAACTTGGCGTTATTTGGCGACAAAACTGGATCCCCCCTACGGTAACCCCCCGTTATATGTATGGACATGCATTACATGCTGTTCAATAATCGCATAAAAAATTCGCTAAAAATTCCAAAATTGCTGCACGAATTCCGAATAAACTTTTATGAAAAAGAGAACAAAATTTACTATATTGGGTTAAAAGAAAGAAACCGCATTCTTTTTCCTAATGTGGAAAAATCGAATTAATATAATCCCTTAAGTTAATAGTTTTGGTCCCGGGTTCAATTCCTGGCTCTGGCTAACTTTTCACTCCAGTTGGGTTTATTGTATTTATTGTTTGTATGTCTGTATAATATTTATATATACCTCTAACTGCTGAATGCAGGCGTTATTTATGTGTGTATGTGTGTTTTGATATATATTGTAGTATGAGTGTTTTATTATAAATATTAGTTTTTGTTGCATTAAAATATCTCAATTTGTTGATTTTCTGTAAGCAAGTAATCCATAATGGTTTACAATGGAAGTCTATGGGAATTTGGCGAAATATTAGAGATATCGCCAAGTTGGCGACAAACTTGGCAGCATTTGGCGACAGAACTGTGTCCCTGTACAGTAACCTCCATATAGGTATGGAAATGCATTAAATGCTGTTCAATAATTGTATAAAAAATTCGCTAGAAATTCAAAAATCGCTGCATGAATTCCGAATAAACTTTTTTGAAAAGGGAACAAAATTTACTATATTGGGTTAAAAGAAAGAAACCATATGGAAAAATCACTCACTTATATGGAAAAAATCGCCTCGAAACTTAAAAAAGTGCTAAAAATCGCATAAAAAATTAAATAAAAAAAATCTAATCAAAAGATCGAAAATCGGGCTTCGAGGTGCAAAACTTCATATATAGACAGACGTACCTTTTCCCCAAATTTTGTAGCTCTACGTGCAGCGGTCTCTTCAGAACACCGACGACACACTCACTCACACACAAACTTCTTTCTTTATTATTATAGATTAATATATATGTATATATATAAGTTAAAACTATCTAATAATATTGTAATTTAAATTTGAAAATTTAATTCTAATTTTAATTTTAAGTTGGATTTCAAGAATCTATCACAAATTATTTAATTTATCATTGTATATCATCATATCAATATATATATGTATATATATTGTATTGTATATCATCAACAAACAACTTTTGTTAATATCCAAGTACTTAATTAGCTTTTAATCCTCAGTATTTTTTATGGAATATATTTTAATTGCCATTAGTTATTTTAAAGTAATTAAATTATTTTGTAGGTAAAACTCATTTACTTTTGAAAATTTAATTTTAATTATGGTCTAAGTTGACTTTCCAGAATTTATCATAAATGAATGTATTTATTAACAACATTATATTTCATAAACAAATTAAATTAAGATTCAAATATTTAATTGATGTTTAGTGCTCAGTATTTTTTATGGCATATGTTTTAATTAGCATTAATTTTTTTAAGTAATTGAATTTTGTTATTGGCAGAACTCAATTCATTGGTATATTTATTCTTAAATATTGTTACCTTGATTTGATTTTAGATAAGACTAACTTTTTAAGATCCTTCTCCTTCAGTTTGATTGATATAATATAAAGTAAAAGCATATGTATAACAAAAACCTACCTTAAACAGAAAATTTTCATGGTTATCTTGAAAAGTATGCTATACAGTACACTTATAAGAAAAGGTATACCCAGGGCCCCAGTAGCAGAAACAGTGCAGCATGGCAGCGGGCGCTGCAGATTATTTTAAACCTTGCAGATTAATCCACCAACTTAAAAAGAAATGCTGGGCTTAAAAAATAGCTGAAATTTGCTTTAAATCTCTAGATTTATGGTATTTGTTGTATCCTTATATTATATGTTCTTTATAAATGGAAATTTTGCTTACTTTAAGTATTTCTGTTATTTCTTATGATAGTAGGCTTATTGGGTCGCAGATAAATTTTAGTTTGCTGCAGACTGATGCAGAAAATTCTGCTTCTGGGCCCAGGGCTGCCACAGGTGACTATTTTTTAATTCTATCTTTCACCACTTTTTCAAAACAAAAATCTTTCAAATACACTTTGCCAACACGTGCAAGAGAAATATACTACAAAATTTGTATTTTAAAAATAGTGATGCAAATAGAATATAAAAATAGTCGCCTGTGGCAGCCCTGTATACCTGTCTAAAAGGGGAATTGTCCCTTGCAATTTATTCTGTTAGCAGGTGTTTTATTGTATTTATTACGTAATTAATTGTAATAAAGTATAATTATTTGCAGGTTCTAAAAATGGGAAGAACCAAGAAACAACCAAATGAGGTTCTCTTGGCAAAAAAAAAAAAAGGCTAGCTGAAAAGAAACGCCAAGGGGAAATTAAAAAGGATCCAGATCGCCTTCTCCAAGAAAAGCGTAAAAGACAACTCAAGTATGAAAATCAAAAAAAGAAGGGAATTGTTAAGCCGGTAAATAAAATGTCATCAAGAGAAAAAAGAATACAGTGAAAAAAGTGGAAAGAAAATTCTGCACGTTATCGCCAGAACAAAAAAATGGTACAAAAAGAAATTTTAGCAAAAACACCATCAAGTAATATTAAGAAGAACGATACTACGCATTTAGTAATGGCTTCTACACTTGGTCCTTCAAGTGCTACAGCAAACAATGATGGAAGAAAATCAAATGGGAGGATAAGAGTTAGAAGAGATAGATCAAAGGCTTATAAGCACATCAAAAAATTAGAACAGGAACTTAAAGTAACAAAAATGTCTTATCAAAAATACAAGACACGATATTACCGTCTGATAAATATTTAAACAGATTGTACCCCCACAACCACTAACAATCTTACGCCAAGATCAAAAACTGAAGTCTGCTTGAAAGGAGTAAATGTCCCAAAGAATGTGCGAAAAAAATTATTTTATGCAAATGTGCTTGAATCACAGCTTTCTGAAAGCTATAAAAAGTTACAGAGTGCGAAAAGTAAACAACTGTTTACTAAAATTATTTCTGGGAAAATTATTAAGAAATATAGATGTCTGAAAATGAGTAATTCATTTTTAAAATACAAAACTTTTACTGCAAATGAAAAAACTTAACCTACAAAAGGCAAATAAAGGGTGAGGAATATAATAAAAAGAAAGAAAGTATTAGACAATTTCTAGAGAAAGATGAAAACAGTCGTCTTTGTCCAGGTAAGAAAGACTGCATCACAAAAAAAAAAAAAAAAACAGAAACGATTGTTAAATGAGTCACTAAAAGCGCTGCATGGAAAATATTTAACTGAAAATCAGTATTATGAAGTCAGTTATTCAACTTTTTGTAAATACAGACCATTTTGGATTGTCGAACCCAACATTGAGAAAAGATATACATGTTTATGTATAATAGGGTGGTGCGAAAAAAGTCAAGTTGATATTTTCGAGTCACTATAGTGCGGAAAAGTTGCGATTGGTCAATACAAGAAAAACCCCAAAAAAATTCTTTAAATCAGACTTTATCTTCCGATCCCGCAAACCGCCTAAAAATTCAAAAAAATTGAAAAATTCCGATTTTTTTCAGAATTAAAAAAAAAATTACGTATATATATTTTTTATCACTATAGTGAAAAATATTTGCAGATTGTAATGTTTAATAATAATAATAATAAACAATTGCGTTTAAAGAATATCTTCCGATTGCGCAAGCTCAATAAAAATCGGGAAAAATTCTATTTTCAGTGATTTTGATGAATAAAGAAAATAATCACCTGAGGTCAGTTTGCGGTCCAATGTTATTATTTGCATATAAATTGTACAGCTCTTTGCTTGTTTAGATATTTGATAATATTTAAACAACCCAGAACTGACCACGGGAAGATATAGATGTCTAGTTTTGATTTATAGATGTCTATTTATTAGATGTGCACTTTGAGTTCAACTCACACCCTTCCTTTCATCCAACCAATGAGGGTGTTTGCTATTTACACTACTTAAATACATTATTTGTTATAATACAGTCAAAACACTGTATTAAAAATCTAGTGTCGTGACAGTATAAGATATAAATTTGTTATTTCCTCTGTTTAAGTTTGACTTTTAGATGCAACTTTGTACTGCGATTTGGTGTAATGTCTAGTATCATGGACATTAATTTCAATGTGTCCCTGATGAATCCATCTCTTGAGTGGGGCCCACATACCTTAAACGATGCTTCTGTTACCAATTTGACGGATCGCTTGACAGCTTGCGTATGTCAGGGAAACTTTTTATCATCCCAGCCTGAGATATCACATGATTGAACGAAAAAATGTATTTCTTCATTGGTTATTCTCCAAAAAAGAGGAGGAGATGATAATTTTGCTACATTCCAATCAATTAATTCTGTATAGTCAGCCGCATCGAAGTTTAATGTAGGAGTGATAAAGATTCTGATTGCTTTTGCCTTTTGGAACATTATGCCTGGCTTTTAACACTCTTCTTAGCCCTAGCTCTTTTATGTGCCTCCTCTTATCAAACACCATTACCATCAGTAGGTTTTCCGGGTGAGAAAAGAACGAATTTCGTTCAATTACAGGGACTAGACATTTTTCAGGTTGTCACGCAAGTATTCAGATGTTTCTATTGCTCTGTATAGATAAATAGGCCCGTCTGTAATGTACTTAATGCATTTTTTTTAAAAACTGGCATGTAAGATTTTAAAATAAATGTTAGTATGGCTTTTAAGGCGTCCGTTGGGTTTCCCACGCTCGCATAAAGTCGAAGGACTATTTGCACAAATGAGCCATCTGGCATGTGAAATTGGGACGGGGTCACACTTTGATGAGTCATTTGGAAAGTTGCCAATTTTAATTGCCTTACTTACGTCAAAAAGATATCGCTTTCCCTTGCTCAATAATTGTCTGTCCACTTCTGGAATTTCACAATCAGTCAATTCAAAATTTATCCCTGAGAGCTTTTCACAATAATGAGATTCTACCCTATTGGTCTACTAAATGATCTTGGACCAGTTGTTTCACAATCCAAATGTTGAAAAAGATGGCGGAAAGATAATTCAACAAAATGGAATAAACAAACAACTCACTGAAGTGGTCGTCCGAGATGCACTTGAAGCTGTTGATAGCACAACCTTTCCATCCAATATTGGTATTTGTAGCATCACAGCCTACCAAATCTAAGTATTTTCATGAAATCCCTTGTTCAGTAAGACATGATACTATGAAAGCTACAATGCTTTTAGCAGATCCGGAGTTTAGAGACACATGGCCTAAATAAACTGAGCCACGTCCTTTTATGACAGAATAGTGTTCCTCTTTAATAGTTCGACGAACCTGTTTTGATACAATCCTTTCTATAACTAGAGTATCGTCCTTTCTTCTGTCAAAATATATACCATGTAAGTTCATTTGAATCCAGATGACTTTTGCTGTAAATTTTATGGAGTTAGGTGAGATTAGGTGGGAGCGCGTACCCGACTTCAGCGCTGTTTTGCAACGTGGCTAGCGGCAGTTGGGTGAACTACGAAACTTTTCAGACCTGGAACGAACTCTTCATGGTAAGCTCAATGTTGTTTAAAAATGACCTAATATGCTCAATAGTATGAATTAACATTTAAATCTTAACCTCAGACCGCAAACTGACCTCAGTTGATTATATTCTTAAAGCATGAAAATCCCTCAAAATGGAATTTTTGCCGATTTTTATTGAGCTTCCGCGATCGGAAGATATTCTCTAATCACAACTTTTTTAATTATTATTATTAAACAGTACAATCTGCAGATATTTTTCACTATAGTGATAAAAAATATATAAACGTAAAAAAAAAAAAAAATATTCTGAAAAAATCTAAATTTTTCAATTTTTTTGAATTTTAAGGCGGTTTGCGGGATCGGAAGATAAAGTCCAATTTGAAGAATTTTTTTTTTTTTTCCTCGTATTTACCAATCGCAACTTTTCCGCACTATAGCGACTCGGAAATATCAACTTCACTTTTTTCGCACCACCCTAATGTATAACCCATGAAAATATGAAACTCATCAGTCATCACGAAAAAATTGCATTTTTATGGCACATTAAAATCAAAATATCCTAGAGACGTGCTGGAGGAGATGACATGTAACTCAGAAATGAATGAAAAATGTATGCTTCGTAAATGCAAAAATTATATAAAAAAGGAAATAACATTTGATACTTTTGATGAAAAGGATCATGTGAGTTTCAAAAAGTGTATAACAAGGAAAGAAGAGAAAAACATTAGAGGAACTACAAAGCTTGTTAAATTAATTTCTAAAGAAGTAATTGAAACAAGCATGATGGAAATGGTTTCTGAATATAAAGAAACAGCTCCAAAATTCATGATACATTTAGCAAATGCTAAACATCAAGCTGAAGCACTGAGTTATTTGAAATCGAACATCGAGGAAAAAACTTTAACCATTCATATTGATTTCAGTGAAAACTACAACTATAAATATTTTTCAGAGGCACAGGCAATGCATTTTGGTGGATCCAGACCGCAAGTCACCATGCATACAGGAGTCTATTATTACAGTGAACATAATAAGATGGTAACTAAACCTTTTTGCTCTATGTCCCAGTCATTGAGGCATGATTCTATAGCTATGTGGACTCATTTGGTTCCAGTATTACATAGTATTATGTCGAATCATACAGTTGAAAAAATAAATTTTTTCAGTGATTCACCAACAAGCCAGTACAGAAATAAAACTAATTTCTATCTTATGGCCAAGATCTTGCCCTCCATTTGTAAAAATATAAAATTTGCATCTTGGAATTTCGGTGAATCAGGCCATGGAAAGGGGACACCTGATGGTATCGGAGGTGTTCTAAAAAGAACAGCAGACTCCATTGTTGCACACGGAAAGGACTTATCTTGTTTTAAAGATGTATTTTCAGCTTTAAAAGACAAATGCAAAGGCATTGAATTGTTTGAAGTAACTGATTTAGATATTGGTAATATTGAAACAAATTATATAATTGATGGTCAATCTTTAGAAACATTTAAAGGGTTGATTTTTGACGGCCAATTATCTACACGAGGGATATAGGCCCGGGGGGTCTTTCTAAGGAAACATAACTATGAAAGTACACCAAGCTCTCATTGACTTCAGCATACAAAACACAATTTTTTTTAGATCTTTAAGCTGCAATTGCCCAATTACCCTAAGTTGTGAACATGGATTTGATCTGGGAAAGAAAACTCTAATAAACAACTTTTCTAGTGATTATGATACACCAAAAAGTTCTGGCAAATATTCTCATTTTTATATGGATAATTTCAAACCTGGTGATTGGGTTGTTGTACAGTACGATGGTAAGTTCTATCCTGGAGAAGTTATTGGTGCTTCAACTAACAGCTATGAAGTTAGTGCTATGGAGCATGCTACAGAAAACACTTACAAATGGCCCAGAAAGCAGGATATCTTTTCATACAACAAAAGTGACATAATAAGAAAGATTGAACCTCCAGAACCATGTGGCAATAGAGCATCACAATTTAAATTTAATGGTTTCCCTTAGTTTAAGTCAGGGTTGTAAAAAACTCAGGTTTTTTTGTTAAAAACACAGCCCGGGCGGGTTTTATTAAAAAACCCGGGTTAAATGGGCAATTTTCCCCGGGTAAATTGGGTTAAAATGCCAAAATGGGGACTATGATTCCACCTTCCTCACAAATAATAATTTTCAGGGTTGCCACTGTATAGAGAAAACTGGAAAAACTGAGGGAATTTAAAAATGAATATTAAAAACAAGAAATTTTACTAAATTTTGGTACTTTTCAAGATTTATCCATTGAAATTTTGAAAATTCTCAGAGGAATTACTCGGGGGAAATTTATTTTTTTGCTTACGAAAGCGCAAGGAATTTTACTGCCGAAATAAGTGGCAATCCTGATCTAAAATACAATCTTTGTGAACGCTTCATAGTCTTATAGATGGGAATGACCTCATAGTCTTAATAAGGATCTCAGTATTTTTCTCTGTTCTTAAAATACACACATATATGATCCCTATAACAAAAAAATGTTAAAAATTGCAAAGCTATCAATTGTGTGTTATTTAATAAAATATAACTTAAAAAAAAAAAAAAACTTGATCCTTTGAAATTAACATAAGATAGTAAATGTTGATAAAAAAATATCTTACAACAAAAATTTTTTCTTATATATATATATACAGGGTGTCAACTCTCAACGGTGTCCAATGGCTAATTTCAAAATCGTTAGTCATAGACATATAGTTCAGATTACAAAAAATATTTTAAATTGAGGAAAAGAAATATTTTAAAAGCAATTTAGGTCAATAAAAACATTTCTTAAAAAATTACAAAATTTAAGTTTTTATATGCTCTCCCCCCCCCCCCCCCCTCCCGGCCCTATAAGTTATATTTAGTAAAATTGTCCTATTACACTGACAAGTAAGACAAAAAGAGTCCTGTTCATATAAAACTAAAATTGACTGAGATGAAATTTTAAAAATGCATGACTTATACCACTTTTCTGCATCTGAACACAAATGAGTTTGGCCATGCTTTGAGGGGTCATATACTAAGTGCTTAAAATATTCAAAGAACCTTTCATGTGTATCTGCGCTTTGAAAAAAATAGTATGAGTTTTACAATTGAGTTAACTTTTATTAAGTTTCAGATTGGCTAAAATTATTGTATTTTAACATATGTTTTATTTTGTAAGAATTTGAGACTATTTCTTTTCATGATTTCTTTTAACAAATATTATGTTATTTTATTTAACTTCAACGATCGTATGTATGTTTTCCCAGTTCAAAATTTGTACTCGAAATTTAACTCACTTTCAAATATCCGATCGAGATAAAATTTACATATATACTGATGTAAATCCAATGATAATCTAATATTATGATTTTTGTTGGTTACCATTCATACTTATTTTACAGGATAACACACAAAATTTCAGATAGATTACCGACAAGAAGTTTTTAAAAAAATTTTAGATTAGATAACACAAGACTGTTATGGTTGTGTTTTTTAACTTTTATGTAATTTTTAGTACTGAATTTAAGAATTATCTTAATTTTTTACCATCATCTCAGGATGTTTTGCAAATCATAAATTGTCAAAGTTAAAAAATAACAAAAATCAGATACTATAAAATAGAGGAGATGGCTGAGTTACCTTTGATAATTGATTTTTATCTACTTTTTAGCACTGAATCTGAAAATGACCTTCATTTTTAACCATCACGTTATAATTTTTTTGGCAAATCGTAAATGTCAAAGTTAAAATATAACAAAAATCTGATACTATAAAACAGATGTAAAACTTTATTTAATTTTCCTGACGTGATGGTTAAAAATGAAGGTCATTTTCAGATTCAGCGGCAAAAAATACATGAAATAATTTAATAAATATAATAAGTTTAGTAAATATAATACTCTTGAAGCTAACTGAAAAGCTTAAATTTACATTTTAAATTAAAAGTTAAAACGTTTTAAAATTATAGGGTTCCCAATCTAAAAGTGCAAGTAAATTAGTACAAATATATTTTCTAAGATTCAAAGAAGTGAATAAATAAAACAAAATAACCATAAACTGTTAACAAATATATCATTTGTTCCTTTCCAGAAATATATTTGAAAAAACCCGGGTTTTTTACATGGATTTTTAATAAAAAACCCAGCCCGGGCGGGCAGCTGGGCGGGTACCCGGGCAGCTACCCACTACAACCCTGGTTTAAGTCAGCATAAAGTATTTGTTTTTTCACCCTAATTCAATTTTTCTGCTTTATTTAGTTAATTTTGATCATATGTAATCAAGAATAAATATATATTAAACTAAATGTGTCTATGAAATGTTTTTTTCAATTTTTTGTTACTGCATTTCAGTCATTGTCCTGGTATGGGCACCATTGTCCTGGCATAGGAATTTTAAAAATATTTTTTCCTCCTCACAATAAACATTTTTTTGTGATGCTGGTATTTTTTTCTTATTGTCTATAGCCTAAATAATAACAAAAAATATATACCATACATTTATGGCATCATTTAAAAAAAAATGTTTTAATATTGAAAAGTTGCCTGTTTTGGAAGAATGATCCTTTTAGTTAAAGAATTTACTCTGAAAGAAGCAGATGTTATGGAATAATTTTAATTTTGATACTGAAACCTAACCCATAAGCCATTTCAGCTAGTCTTGCATGATTTAAACCTTGGGCCGTGTAATTTAGTAAAATCGGCAAATAATGATTTTATGGTTATATATATGCCACGAAAAATCAATGTTGCAATGAAGTATTATATTTTAGATGAGTGAATTTATCAGCTTAGCTAGTAATGTCACTCTAGGAATGAAGTAACGAAATATAGGCAACCGATGTGTACCAGGTGGTTATGCAAGGTATTGAATCAGAAAACCAGCAGAGTTTCTCAGAGAAAAATAATCAGTTGTAGCAAAAGTCTTGCTTTAAGTAAAATACAAAACCCCTGTAATGCTAGGAATACAAAACCCTTGTAATGCACAAGATTTTAGCCAATAGAAGAGGCGAATTTGGCAGGCAGAAAAGAAGCAAAAAGTCTGCAAAGCGAGCAAAATTAAAGTTCTGGACCATTCCGAGTAAGAAAAAGAATAGGGTCAGGTGGGGGAAAGTGGGCCCATGGGGTAAAGTGGAAGTATATTGAAATACACTGATTTTCTCTTTTTAAATTAAGATATTTATTTAGTTCTTTTTTAGAGACATATATTGAGATTACGGCAAACATTTTTGTTTTAGTTTTAGAAACAGCAACAATTTTAATGTTTACAAACTATCTTGTTTATGATCATTGCATGTGGTATGCTTGTTTAAGCTTCTGATGAACTTTCTTCTAAAATCATTATTAACTGTCAAAAACTATTAATTTTAGTTCAGACTTATAGAAGAACATCTAAGGTACAGATCTATATAGAAAGTTAAGAATAAATTTTGTAATTTTATTTGTTATGAGTTGTTTTCTGAAGTGGGGTAATTTGGGGGTATGGTCTTGTATGATAGGGATATTTTTCACCTCGGTGTTAGCTTTAGTAAATGTCTGATTCTCTCTATTTTATAATACAATGACTACTGGTATATAATAAAATAATTACATAGCAAGAGTGGTGAGGTTTTGACTAATCAAACTGTTTTTTAAAGGTTAGCTATTGAAGAAAGTGACTACAATAAAAAACTCAGTCAAGCAAACATAGAAAAGGACATAAAAAATGCATAAGAAAAAAATCTACCAAGAAAAGGAAAGGAAAAACACCTAAAATGCAGAGTAATTACAAACTAGTCGGATGTACCAATCCCAAAACTTTCTTCTATCTCATACATGTTAATACTTCAAAATCCGCTATCACACTGCCAAAATTAAATGGCAATCTATGCATCTCATGAGGATTCTAACAATATGAAATTCCGTGCGTTAGTTCTTGAGATATGACTATTGCTGAAATTGTCTAAATTCAGAAAAATGTTGCCTAGCAGCGCCACCTATTGGGTGATTTATACCAAATCCTATTCAGCAACAATTTATGTCAACGTCTGACTGAATCTGAAGTTTGGAGAAAATCCGTACATTAGTTTTTGAGATAGAGCAATAACGAAAATCATGAAAATTCCTGCATAGCAGCGCCACCTATTGGGTGATTAACACCAAAACCTAATTAACAACAACTTGTGTCAACATACAACTAAATCTGAAGTTAGATGAAAATTCGTCCATTAGTTCTATTGATAGAGCTATTGAGGCAATCATGAAAAAGGCAGCAGAGAAGCGCCACCTGTTGGGCGATTTACACCAACACATAATCAGTAGCAAGTCATATCAAGGACTAACTGAATCTGAAGTTTGATGAAAATCCGTGCGTTAGTTCTTAAGATAGAGCTATTGGGGAAATCGTGTAAATCCTGCAAAATTCATCATAACAGCGCCACCTGTTGGGCGATTTACACCAAAACGTAATCATCATCAATTCATATCAAGGACTAACTAAATCTGAAGTTTGATCGAAATCCGTTCATTAGTTCTTGAGATAGAGCTATTGCGAAAATCGTGAAAAATGCAGCATAGCAGCGCCACCTGTTGAGCGATTTACACTAAAAACTAATCAGCATCAATTTGTATTAGGGACTGACTGAATATGAATTTTTATTAAATTCCGTGCATTAGTTCTTGAGATAGAGCGCCCACAAAATTTGTGTCACATACACACAGAGTCACAGACAGACATTTTGTAAAAACATGTTTTTTGGAATCTCTGACCCCTAAAACGTGTAAATCCATCGAAAACCGGAATTCAAAAATTTTCATGAATCCAATACTTTCTTCTTGTAAAGATAGAAGAAAGTAAAAATGAAAGAAATGAAACAGATAATATAAAAGTAGGCTTATAAAGGAATAAAGCAAAGTTCATTGGTAGATGTTGAGTAATGGTTAAAAAGTCAATCTGTTAAATTTATTGGCCAAGTGATAGAAATTAATGATTCAATCACAGAGTATTTGGCTAAGTCACTATTGGGGGACTATTACACTTTTCCTGCTATTGAGGATGAAGATTGTTTATGTAGAGCTCAGCAATATACGCTGCATACTAAATGAACCTAATTTTGATAGCTGTGGACATTATTTCTTTAATTAAATATGTAAAAAAAAAAAAAAAAAAAAAAAAAAAAAAAAAAAAAAAATTGTGCCTTTAACTATAATTAAGAAACTTTTATTTCAGTGTATTCTTATTTCAAAAACAATATTTACATATTTTTATTTAAATATACCCCAATTTTGGAGCTACCCCCACTTTCCCCCACCATGGGGTAAAGTGGGTTATCAAAACATGCTCTTTTAAATGTATCACTATGAAAAGACAATCTAACAAAACTGAATGATTATGCTTCAGGTTTAATCTATATGAATCCAATGGATATAAAATGTATCAAAAGTTTTATTAAAATAAATTTAATAGCTTTATTTCAGGGCCTTCTTGAAAAAAAGCTTGATTTTACCACCACTTTCCCCCACCTGACCCTATTCTGAAATTGTATGATTTCAGGAAGGAAAAAAAAAAATATAGTCGTGCATCTAAGACAAATTTTGAATAGAGAAATGTAAAAGAATAAAAGCGTATTGTAAATGGAAAATAATAAATTAAAAGGAAATAAGTTTAATTAAATGGGATAAAGAATTTAGAACAGATTTAAGATAAGTTAAAAACTAAAAATATATTACATACATACATTATTTAAAGGTATTATAACAATCAACAAGCAGATTATGTAAGAAAAGTGCTATATAGGAGTGGGGAGGCTTTTAACAGTGTCTGGGCCTAGGACCCCTAATTTTTAGGGTTCCATAGTTAAAGAATAAAAAAAAAAGGACCATTATAAGATCACTTCTGTGTGTCTGTCACAGCCATTTTACTAGTAAACTATGGAACGTGGAAAGTTCAAATTGGCTGAAGTAATAAAAGCTATTGGCCCACATATTTATCGATTATTAACCATTCACAATCATATTTAGGAAAAATGTAGAGGGGCTAATTAAGTTACTTGAAAAAAATATATATATTTCTTTGCTTTCGTGATGAAGAACTCAAAAATACCTTTCTTTTAATTTTAGGTATTATATTTTCAGAGATACAGGGCTCCCAACACATTTTAGTCTCTAAAAGGGGGAAAGGGGACCATTTTTATTTTAAAGGGGGACTTTGGGGGACCATGTCTAAAAATACTGCACCGAGTTTTCCTAAATATGCAAGCAAATTTTTAAAAATTACCCCCAAAAATATGTTAATTGGTTATCTTTATAAAGATGGGTCACTAAAAAGTACACTCAGCTAAATATTCTACTGCAAGAACATAGGAAGTATTCCAATATTCAGTACTCACATTGATAATTGTCCTTAAAGGAGCTTTTAATTTAAATTGATGCTTTATTAAGGGAAGACAAGACTGAGTGCAATCCTATGAGAAATATGTGAGCTTAAGACCTGTTTTCTTGAAAACTACCCGGCCGATTTTGATGAAATTTGGAATCCATATTCACTGGATTATGCTCAAGACTTATGGCAGACAGTTTTTTTTCTGCGACTAAAACTATTTATTTTAGAGCAATGGCAATTTTTCAGAAATTTTATTAAATTTTTTAAAAACTGTCTGCCACATATGTATGCTGTTATCTTATATTTATACTCTACCACAAAAATATATATATATATATCAAAATTGCTCGAGTACTTTATGAGCTAATGGAATTTTTACTTGAAAAATACGATTTTTCAGGAGATCCAAAAAACATAAATATTCACAGTTCTCACTCTTTGCGAATGACAAATTGAGTTTTCTGATTACGCATCGACAGAACAGACATTGAGAGTGCGGATAGTCGGTCAAATGTTTGTACACCTTTTTAAAACCTTATTGTTCAATCAAAAGATGCCAAATTTTTGTATTTTGTTTTGTGTTGAACTGCGACTTGTATTTTTTGAACTTTCACTTTGTGTTACAAAATGACAAAGTCGAAAAGTGTTTTTGAGGGATGACAAGAATGAGTGCTATTATAGGGGGAAATGCAAGCTTTAAGACCTGTTTCCTCAGAAACTACCAGACCGATTTTGATGAAATTCTGAATCCCTATTCACTGGATAATGCTCAAGACTTATGGCAGATAATTTTTTCCCTGCGACTAAAACTTCTTATTTTAGAGCAATCGCAATTTTTCAAAAATTTTCTATTTTCAGAAATGTTTTTTTCTGAAACTAATTAATTTTTTAAAAACTGTTTACCACATATGATCTTATATTTGTACTCTACCAACAAAATTTTTTTATCGAAATCACTCAAGTACTTTAGGAGTTAATGGGGTTTTTAGCTGAAAAGTACAATTTTTCGAAAAGCTACAAAACTTATGACACTTCTAATTTGTGTGAAGTTCTTGCAGTGTTTCATCAAACACATGAATTAAAGTATATATGAACACTTGGATAAAGTTTAGTTACATATAATAAATGAGTATAAAATGCTAGAGTAAAATTAATGTGAGTGGGCATGGTGATTGGCGTCCTAGTCATGTCTTTCTCCTTAGTGTGAGTAGGTGTGGTGTCCCAGTCTTGTCCTCCCTTGAATTTATTATTTCTAATGGTCAGAAAAAAAAAAGGGCATACCAATGAATTCAGGAAGGTTCAAAGAATTTCACTGATGTCTCCCCTTAATATTTATAACAACAAAATAATGATTTGCAATAAAATATAAACACTAAAAATTAATGCATCTATGACAATATCAAATCAATTGTTAACAGAGTTGCACACTAGCAATTACAAAGTAAAGTGCATTTCTTCGAATTTAACACGGAGTAACAGTGATCAGTACGGCTGGGTGATATCAGAATTTTAATATATCGCTGACCAAATACCGATATTTTCGATATATTTTAATTCATAGGTCACTCCATTATAGGGTCGTAAATGTAACTTTTCTCTGTATAAAATATATATACATATGTGTGTGTGTTGATTATCTTGAAAAAACAACTATACTTTAACATATTAAAAAGATACATAAATTTAAATTTTTATATATTGCTTTGAAAAATGCAAATCTCTTCCCTGCAGATCTGATCTAAAATGTGTATTATTGAAAACTTTTGGAAAGTTAAACATTATAAATTATTCAAATGAAACAAGAGTCCATGAGCGATTGTATCGGAAATGGCCGATCCTTGAACGAGTCTTTCAATTTCGATTCTAGATGAACTCCAATGAACAAAGCAGTACATCAGAACAGTAAGCTGTTCGTCCATATCTCGGTATGTGCACGACACCTGCACAAAACTGAAAATATCACACAAGTGCCGATATCGGCACACTAATTGTACATTATACTCTTATTTCAAAGAATAACGCCCCACAAAAAATCAATTTTAAGGGGGATCATATCCCTGTCCCCCTCCCCCTTTATACTTAACCAACAGACCTCCAAATCTAATCAGGAAAGCACCTTATCAAAATAAACCGGTATACCACATTTGAAGCAAATCGGATAGAAAAATCCATTTATCTAAATTACAAGGGTTATTGGCCATCCGTGCAGCCCTTTAGACTTAAACAATGAACCTTCAAATCTAATCAGGGAAGTTCGTTATCAGAATTGACCGGTATACCAAAATGTGAAGAAAATCTGATAATTCTGAAAGAAAAACCTATTTATCTAAGTTAAGGGCGCGGGGGATTAGCCCCTGTTCCCCCTTTATACTTAACCAATGAAACCCCAAAACTAATCAGGGAAGCGCAGTTTCAGAATGAACCTAGAAAATAAATTTGAAGCAAATCGGATATTTTTATCAAGAGTACATAAACACAGAACTGACAGGCACATTAGCTCTCAGGCTTTGATAGCCTGCGAGCTAAAAAAGCACAGCATAACAGCACCTACATTTGAGTATTAGATTAACTATTGATTAGATATTGTTAATTATCAATCTCAAACATAAAATTTAGTTTTTTTTTGTACTACCTAATAAAAGCTGAAATAAGCTATAATGTTCATTGGAAATAGCATAGTATGGCAATATTACGGTTAGCTGGGTGAATTAGTCTTCCAGATTTGGGTGGGATGACTCAGTAGGTAGAGCATTGGTGGCTCCAGCCAAGACATCCCTGGTTTGAATCCTGGCCTGGACTTTTTTCCCCCATTTGGAAATTTACAACTGATATGATTTATTTACCTATTGAATAATTGTATTAAAAATTAATCTAATAAAGATAGAGGTTTGTCTATGTGCCTTTGTGCTGACGAGATCGCTGTGCATAGAGCTATAAGATTTGACAAGAAGGTAGCTGTATGTCTAAAGTTATGCACATAGAAGGCAATTTTCGGACATTGAGTAGTTTGTTTTAAATGTAATTTTTTGTTTTATGTTATTTGTAATATTTTTATTAATGTTTTATGGCAATTTTTCTAAATTTGTAAAAGGAATCTGGTTAAATTTTTTTAGCAGAATGTAGTAAATTTTGTCCTCTTTACAATTAAGTTATAAACTTATACAGTTATTTTTAAATTTTTCGCAATTACATCATTGTTTTTTGGCATTTTGCAGTGATTTTTTGACATTTATAAAAGAAATTTGGTTTCAAACTTTTAACCCTAATGTAGTAAATTTTGTCTTTCCACGATTGCATCCTCTGGCTTAAATTGTTAGTAATAATAATAAAAAAAAAAAAAAAAAAAAAAAAAAAAAATCACATCTTGCAAGGATTTTTTTCTCCATTTGTGCAAAAATTCCGGATACAATGTTTTCGCCTTACTATAGTACATTTTGACTTCTCTGATTTGCTATTAGTGATTTTTATGCAGTAACTTTTTCACACTAGTAAATGGGATACAGTTTTGATTTTTTAACCCAATTTAGTAAATGTTGTCCTCTTTTCAATAAAGCTTATTACAACAATTTTTAAATTTTTTATGCGATTTTTTACATTCGTAAAAGGATTCTAGTTTCAATCTTTTCGCAAAACTTATTAAAATTTGTCCTCTTTTCAATAAAATTGAATTCCTATAGCAATTTTTGAATTTTGTGTATTTTTTTTCTTTCTTTTTTTTTTACATTTTATGGTGTTTTTTTTTTTTTAATCCAGTTTCAAACTTCTAGCTAGTAAAATCTTCTAGTATCTTTTAAATTACTTCTAGTAAAATTATGTCCTCTAACTTGAATTTTTAGTGATTTTTAATGAGATTTTCAATGTGTAATTTAATATCTTTTCCCATTGTGCAGCTATTTTTTGACATTCATGAAAGAATTCCAGTTACAATGTTTTAGCTAGCTGTAATAAAACGCAACATTTGAACTTTTGTGATTTTTAGAGTTTGAGTTTTGCAGCGATTTTTTCACATTAGTAAATTTTTTCCAGCCACAAAAAGGGGACTAAGGGGACCAAAATGCAAAAAAGGGGACTAAAGGGGACCATTTTCCAAAAAAGGGACTTTGGGGAAAAAAGGGGACCATTTGGAACCCTGGAGATATTGTCGAAAATGTAATTTAAAAAATATGTCTCCCCCCTATTTCCGAATCTACTGAAACTAAAATTATGAAAGAAATAGGGAGAGAAGTTAATTTTGATGGGATTACGAACAGTAATCCGCAAATAGCAAAGTATTTTAAATAAACCAGAAAAAGTTTTAAAGTGCTGAAAGTTATATACTTGTTGTAAAAATAAGTTTACTTTGAAACTGGAAAAGAAATTCAAAATGTGTGAATTTAAATAGATAGCTAAACCAAATTAAAATAAACACAGCTTTATTGAAAACTTAAATATAACATGAAATAAAGATAAAAAGATTAAAAACCAAATTTTATAATACACACAATGTTTACAGTTCAACAGAACATACGTCTGAAAAGTAATGACTAGTTCTTAAACATTACATAAGCATATTAAATTTAAACAAGCTGAATAGACTGAAGCAACAAAGAAATTTAATATAAAAAGCTTTAAATGAAATAAGATTTACTTTAAAAGTCAAAATAGTTTTAATAAATCAAACTTTATTTGATAATAATTAACTTTATATTAAAACATTAAATTTATTAGATATTAACATTTACTTTAAATTTAAATATATTGATTTAAATGGTATTAACTTTAAATGTATATGAGCTTTAAATATATTGAACTGTTAGAATTATATTTACTTTGAAAGAAAGCAAGTTTAACTCTTAAACAAGATTAAGCACGTCAGAGAGCCACAATACCTGTATGTTTCTTTAAACTGGAAAAGTAAGTACTGGCTTATTAATAAAGATTACATGCCCTTATGGGCATCCATTTCACTGATAACTCAAAACAAACATGACCAAGTCACAGTCAGTCAAAGACATTTAACAAGTGTCATAAAATGAATAAAAAAAACCACTGGGCAAAACAGAGCTTTAAACAGCAAGAGGGTAAAAGTATTTGAAAGAACAAGCTTAAAATAATAAAGACCATTTGTTTAAACAGATGTAGAGAATATGCTATGGGCTATTAATTAAATCCTTTCCTCCAGCAAAAGAAAAATATCTAGTTGATTCAGTCACATGTTGAATCCTTTAAACAACATAGCACCCTAGATAACACTTAATTGACAAGCAGAAGAAGAAGACTTACTTTTTCTGTCCCAATTGTAAATTGTTAACAATGATAAATAACTATGTAATCATCTAATCAACCTCTTTCTCCTCCCCTCTCAAAAAAGTCTGCTTTTCTCATTTTGATATTCCCCTCTGCTTCTCAGCTTACAAATGTTAAAATCTGTAAAACTTTTCAGTTCTGTTTGTTTCTTTATTGTAACAATAAATAATCGCTCATCTAAATTCCTCCCCCCCCCCCCCCGATTTTTCCACTTTACTCTTCTCCCGCCTCTGTACAAAGTTTTAAAATGTTAAAGCTATTTAATATTTAATTATTTAGAAAGGGAAATTAAGATGATTATTTTATATTGCCACTGCAAAGTGTCAAGGAGGGGTAAAGGGAGAGAAGTAAAGACTTTTTATGGGGGTGGTGTCAGGGGGGAAAAGTTATTAGTTGATTATTTATCATTACATTAATGTGATGTGCCCTTTTATGGCAAAATGCACCCTGCCTGCCCTTGATCCTAGAATGAACTCTGATAAGACATATTTATAAACAGCTTTGGAATGTTGACAACTATTACTTGAAAAACGCCAATAAAACATAAGTCATGCAGACACATTTCACGTTCATGAAGAGAAAACATTAGTTTAGCAGAGGTCTGAATTATTATGTCATAATGTCCAAAGACAGTCATGATAAAAGAATGAAACTAAAACGAAGCTAAGGATCACCTGAATGGTCTCAGTTTATATACTTGTTTCTCATTATGCAATTCCATCCTCCCAATGTAATTACGTCGCCTCCAGATACAAAAGGTCCAAGAAACACACATTGGTGATTAACTGTCATGGGAGAGAAAAACGTAACTGACGACAAACAAGCAACACCATCCGTTGTCACCTGTCTCAGTGATAGGAATGCTGACATTTATGTTCAGAGTTGTTTGGACATAACTTATGAAATCAAATAAGAAAATTGAGTGAGATTGAATATTAAAGGAATACTGTTTAGATAAAAGTAATAAAATATCTATTGCAGTGCTTGAATTTCAGGGCGGGATGGCAGGATTCGCGCCCAAAATTTTGAAATCCTGCCCAAAAGAATATCGTGGGCTCCCGTAGTCCCGCACAAAAAATTTCACCATTTTCTGGAAAATTTTGCATTTTGAAACTACGGTCCAACTCCCGTGAATGCCTTGCGAATTTTGTGATATTTTCGTGCGACCGGTTGACACATTTTATGCACAGAAGGATCGCGAATGAAATGCAAATTCCATGCAAGGATCGCGAAAGAACGTTAATTTCATCAGATCGCGGAAAACTGCAAATTCCGTCAAAGGATCGCAGAAAAACAAGATTTTTGACAAAGAATCGCAGGAAGAATGAAAATTTCGTCAAAGGATCACGGAAAAAATGCGAATTTTGTTTAAGGATCGCAGAAAAAATGAAAATTCGTCAAAGGATTGCAGAATAAATGCGAATTTCATCAAGGGATTGCAGAAAAATAAAAAAACCCAAATTTCATCAAAGGATTGTGGAGAAAATGCAAATTTTCATAAAAGATCACAGAAAAAGTGTGAATTTCGCCAAAGGATCGCGGAAAAAAATGCAACGGTCTCTTTAGAAAACAGCACACACAATTTCACGATTTTATCCCATGACCACTCGACGAATTTCACAATATTCTTCCCTTGACCAATCAAGGAAATTCAAGATTTGTTTTCCTACACCTGATTGGCATATTTTTTTTCCAGAGGAGCAGAATATGTCCGATTTGGCGATCTAGGATCGGGGGAAATTTTGCAGAAATATATACAATCGATTTCGATTTTCATGGCGACCTTCACAAAATCAATATCAGAATAATATGTACCGTATATCAGGGGTGATTCTGTTACGAATTTTCCGAAAAATTTTTAAAAATCTGAAAATTTGGACATAAAAGTAGTGAATTTTGTCCAAAAATTACGGGAAAAACGCGAATTTTGTCACAAGATCGCAAAATAATCACAAATTTCGTCAAAAGATCGCGAAAGAAGCAGAAATTTTGTCAAAAGATTGCGAAATGAATGCAAATTTTGTCAAAAGATCGTGAAATAAACACAAATTTCATCAAAGGGCCGATAAAAAAACCATAGTGCTGGGAGTGGATTCCCCCCCCTTCCCCCACTCTGCTGTAACATTTAAGAAAATTTGCTGTGAATTTCAGAAATTTTTCTTTCACTCAGAATCAACCTTGTCATATATAGTTGTACATAAGTTGAGAAATATTGGGAAAAAAAAAATTTCTATACCTACGGTAATACAGCATTTACCTACAACATACTGGAAAATTTTTGGGGAAATTTTCGTATGGATTGGGAGAAATGTTGAGAGTAAAAACATTTTCTGCACCCCTGATTTTTTCCTGTGACAGAAAAAGGAAAATATCAAAAAGGATGTGCCAAGAAAGGACAGTAAGTGTCACCGCGTGCCACACTCTGCCAAAATTGGTCTAGATTCAGAACTAAACTAAAATAAAACTGCAAAGTTCTTGTGGTGCACATGAAAGAAAAATTCTGAGCTCCAATGAAACATATTTAGAAACAAACTAGTTGATCCTTGCAATTCACAGAAATTAGGACTTGGCGATTTAAAGTTAACCTACATTTCTTGTGTAATAGAAGAAATGAACCGACAGTTTCAATTTCAAACTCTGGACTTTGTTGAATGCATGGAAGCTTGTTCAATCAAAGAAAATACCAGGAAGTCAGGTTTTGACTATAATTCTATTAAGGATATAATAAAACAATTTCGTTCAGAAATGGATATTGATGATGCCATCACCAAATATACAATGTTCATGCAAGTAGTTAAAAATGCAGGCACGTCAAATATTGCAAAGTTTTCTGGAATTTTTTTAAGAAAGCATAACCATATGTTTCCGATAATTTCAAAACTTATAAATGTTGTGCTTGCGCTGTCTGTCACAAGTTTACCTTGTGAAAGAGGATTCAGTGCCCAAAATCAAAATCAAATAAAATCTAAATTTAGAAATTCATTTAACAACCTCACAGTTAAGGACCCATGACATTTGGTTGAAAGTTAAAAAATAGACTGTATAAAAGTTTGACTTTCTTCCTTTTTTAAATAAAAAAAAAAATATTTTGCATAATTATTCTGAGTTGTTGATTTAAACTGCTTCAATAGTATTTTGTCATGTCTGTATTAATGTAATTCTTTAAATAGCATGTAAAATAACAGTGGGTTTTAAAGATTTTTTTTCTTTCTCCCAAATAGCTCAGCCCCCTTCCATTTATAAATGTTGTGAGGGAAACTCCCTCCTAGAAAATATTGAATTTCAAGCCCTGTAGTGTAATGTAAAAGATGTAATGTAGAATAGAAATAAGGATAACTAATAAATTAAATTAAACTGACAATAGCTAAACATAAGAAAGTAAAAAGAGTTTATACTGATCTCATAGAGTAACAAGAACAAAAGCTAGATAGAAAATTTTCCTTATTAAATTTAAACCTTGCAGGAAAACTACAGCAATTATCCTAGGTCAGGGTTGGCACGTGAAAAATTAAAATTTAGTAATCATTATACAGATAAAATCCATTTTTATTTCTGTTATAATCAATAAGATATTGTTCCATACAAACAGACTCTCACAAATAATGCAATTATTTGTGGATGAATTAACACATCAGAAGATTTTCTTTTGCTGTGATGCTATGCAGTGTTTTCAACATGTATTTTGTCTTTCTATGAGTTTAAAAAGCTGTGATTTTCAAATGATTTTTGTTTGACAATCACTGCAATAAAATGGCAAATGGGCCCAACTTAGTTATGTATATTTGTAAAAATAACAAAATATGAACCAGGTATAAAACATTTTCCATCGAACGTACAACAGCAAAAATCTCTTCAATATATTAATATCTTGTTTAAAGCAACTTGGAAAATTACAACCGAGATGTTGCATTAATAATAAATTAAAAATTGCTAAAATAAAAACTTGTACTTTTTTCCTTATTTAGTACATGCCGCATGAATGAATCCTATTTACGAATTAAAAATTCATTCATGTAATATCTGATTCCAATATACAGAGAAATTATATTTGATTTTTTAATTATTAATGCATAAAAACAACTGAGTTTATAATCAGTGTTTTGCATAAACATAATACTCTTAAGTTTGGCATGTTACATTGTTGACAGATATTGTTTGTGAAGTTTCGGCACGTGCACGTGAAAAGGTTGGCCGTGCCTGCCCTAGGTCACATAGTTTTTGAGAAAATAGCATTTTCCGTTATATACAAATTTTGATTTGCGGGCATTCAGCAAAGGAGTTGAGGAGCACTAGAGATACCTATCGTCACAGAAGTATAAAAGGATTGTTGATAATGATTTTTGAAAAAAATTGTTGGTAATTAGCCGAGATATTAGCCCTTAAAGACACAGACGGTTTAGACATACATAAAGACACAGGTGGCATACTCTATGTGCCAGCATCTTTTAAAGCCTAGATAACAACTTTTAATGATATATTTGTGTAATGCAATGTCCAGTTACTAATTCATATATTTATTGTATGGAACTCTTTGTGCGTGAGTAATATTCATATTTGACAGGTTATTTTTAATCAAACTCTGCTAATCCATCAAAACGAAGTTTAAGAAATTAATAAAGCAAGAAAGTGAATAAAAGAGCACAGCATCGATTTTGATTTTAATACAATGGAATTTATGAACAAAGGGCAATATTTCTTAGTTATCCAGTCTGAGTTATTCTATTTCATAGCTATAAATGTGTTATTGTTATAGTGTTGAACATAAATTTAGCAAGATCTGCACTTACATCTTTCAGCAAAAAGAAGAAAAAAAATTACTTTTCCCTTTTGGCAATAGAAAAAGAAGAATTAAAATATTCTGTTTAACGCTATTTCTATTTTATAACAAAGTTTTCAAAAATTTAAATTGTATTGTATTTATACATACATGTATATCATGGAAGACGGTAGTATTCCGAGTGATGCAGCCCTAAGCCTAAAATCGTATTGTATCGTATCGTAGAATTCGTAGATGGCGGAACTCATATATACAGCTAACTCGACATCAAAGAAAATGCGAAAAGCCGCCTGTTAATAACTCATCAAATATAGGTCCTACTGTTCTGATTTTTTTAAAACAGTCTTATATCTGCAGTCTAATCCTATTCTGAATTTTTTACAATTTTACGTGCAGTATATTTTCAGATCTGTAAACTCATTTTGAAAGCAATTTCGATGGTGTAAGTTTGTCTTTTTTTTTTTCTCCGAAACGGTCTAGATTTTTTTAGAAACATTAATATATAAAATGAATCTGTTTTTGACGAAGTGGATAAGACGAACCTAGTATCTAGGAAAACTCTTAATTTTTATATAATCCGTATGAAAAATTGGACTTCTTAGGATCGCGGATTACATGTTATTCTATGGGCTAGCAGACAGAACGTTGCACATCGGTTTTGCACGGTTTAGGTCACAGTTAAAAATCTGAATATTGGCAATAAATCTTTTTTTAAACTACAAAAACAGTTTATTATGTGCTTTAAAATACTTAGACTGATTTTTTTTAAATGGAGCAGTATTTTGTAATTATATGTATTTTATTTCATTGTTATTCATAGTAAGTAAACATTTTTTAAGGAGAAAATATTTCACATTTTAAAAAAAATTCTCGTATTGAAATTCGATATTTAGCGAAAATTCTCGTATCGAAATGAAAATTTATCGCGTTCGCCATAAGACTTCGCCATGTATCACTACGCGATATGCGAAGTTGACTGAAGAAATAAGAAATATCAAAGATCTTGAAATGGTATTCCAAGGGGAGAAAGTGAGTACAATTTCTAATTATCCAGACAGCATTCTTTGCAACCGATCCTTTCTAATTAGTATAATGTTCTGAATTGTTTTTATTTTCAACAATACTTATAACTTTTTTCCTTACAAAATAACGTTCATGTGTGGCATAGGTATTTCTTGTGATATGTGAGTGTAATACAGATAGATTACTCATTTAATTTTGTGTTTTGAGTTTTCTTTTAAAGAAATTAAACAAAATCTTTCATTTTTAAAAAATGCACAAGTTAAATAAAAGGTATGACGAAATCAAAATTAAGATTTCCAATCACGTTTATAAAATGATTCATTTGCGAATCGTTTCTAATAATATTATAAACTAAAATTGACTTAAAATGATATCTTTTTCGAAATATGGGTATCTTTCGTTTATTTATTTTTTTTTATATAACTCTTTTCAGCTTCAAAAATTAAAGCATCGTAGTATTTTATTTTTATAAAATTTAACCTAAAGGGGAAAAAAAAATTCTTATTGCCGTTTATCTCTGTAACAAAAGAAAAAAAAACAAACCCTGAAGCATTTCTTTTAGGCTAATTGATTACAGCCATGGGTGCAAGACCTTCAGTCTCAGGACTGATTTCAGTCTTGGACATATTTTTGACTGATAGTAAATTCTACTTTATATACTTAAATTATCACATCACGATTAGCTCAAAATGAACCATTTTATCATGACTGGTTGTTTTGAGCTCCTAAAAGTAAAAATTTTCATCATGATACTTTTCCTTATTTAGTAATTAAAGTTTATAGATAAATAAGATAAAACAGCTTTTTTTCAAAAGTAAGATACTTGTTTTTATTTAATTTTAAAGTTAATATGCTTAAAAGAAAGCTTTAAATAACTTACTTTTAAAAAATATAAAAGTAGCCAGCTCCCTTATATGGTATTTGTGCTAATGAAGTATTATTGTAAATAAGAACAATTCAGAACATGTTACTATTTAGAAAAGATTGGTTTCACAAAATTTCTGGTTTCACAAAATTTCATTAGCAGCTGCACTGTAGCTGTCATGATAATTAGACTTTGTATAAACTAATAAAGTGATTACCCAGTAACCATTTCAATTAATATATTAATCTGACTCGCATCTTAAATTAAATATTAAGTTTTTATTCTGCTTTCATTAAACCATTCACTATTCTTTAACATTCCACATATTCCGACTACAAAAACTCTTTTTATCAATTCCACCTGTACACTGGAGGGTTGCCGTTACAGAGTAGCACGTTTATCGCTCGTTGAGGAATAGCATTTGAAAGATCACCACTCTAACATAAAAAAGTAGCAATAAAAGAAAAACAAAATTAATCAGTTGATTGTAAAAAACCTGCTCCATTCTCGGTCGGGGAGGAACATCACAAGAAAAAAAAACTTGCGAAATTTGACAGTATGTCAGGGGGGGGGGGGGGGGATCCAAAACTTCATCAAAATAGTTGTAACTTTTCTAATAAATATGTTACATATAACATATGGTAGTAATAATCGGTATATCGGATGAAAATACAAATAATTTTTTTTTTTTAAATGAACTATTTAATGATTTTTTTTATCCCTAATTTTATATTCTAAAATCATTAAAAGCACTCTGCAAGCAGTTCTTGTTCAATCACAAAAGCCTGCCACTTAAACATTTTAATGCAGAAAATGTAATGTATTTCTTATATGTAAACAATGAATTTTGCAGTTAAGAAGCACATGTATTTCACAAATATTGCTATTTCTTGGAACACTAAATTTGATGCATTATCGTCTTTAACACATTATTTTGGAGTAATGAAAACATTGTTATTACATTAAATTTTTTTGTAAATGGGTGTTATAATCAGTAGTAGCTCATGACAGGTTTTTCTTGCAGCACTAAAATGCATGCCTTCCAAAAGTTTTTTTTTTTTACTAAAT
Organism: Maratus speciosus; assembly: GCA_963932465.1. Taxonomy (NCBI): domain Eukaryota; kingdom Metazoa; phylum Arthropoda; class Arachnida; order Araneae; family Salticidae; genus Maratus; species Maratus speciosus. Next base: position 85,609,978 of record OZ010786.1, on the reverse strand, counting down.
TTTTGCCTTATTTAATGGAAGAAAGTTCTGCCAAAAATAAGGCAAAGATTTCATTATTAAAAATAGTGAAAAAGAATAAATTGGCCAGCCATGCATTTAGTGTTCCCAAAACTGTCAGTCATGAGTTACCACTGTTTATAATGATTTTGCCCAGGCATATTTGGATGTTATATTTCAAGGTAATATCTTTAAGGTAATTTAATAATATGTGATCTATACCTATTATGTAAAATTTCATAATTTGCACATTTTCTGGTTCCAAGGAATGTAATTTAAAGCATGTATATGAAGTAAATTTAATGATGTATGAAATATGATCTATATAATGCAAAATTCTATAATACGCACAACTTCTCATACCAAGGTGTGCATTATAAAGATCTTCTACTGTATTCATCTGTAGTTCACACATCAAAAACCTTAAAGATTTAGTATCTGTAAGAGGACATTATTACAACTATATATTTTTTTCATTCTGTAGCACAAATTACTCAGCTTAGAATTTGCCAATCAAAACATTGCCATCTTGATTTTTTTCCACTGTCTTTATTTACCTCAGAAGTGATTAAGATTTTTTTATATTGTAAATCCTAAAGGTTATAATAGCAAAAAAGCATCTTTAAGCCCTTGGGGATGAGCGACCGGTATACTTGGCCACTTAAGGTGTTCAGAATCCTTCATTATTCTCACCACTTATTTTTAATTGTAAAGTTTACCTTCTTTAATGGGAGCATTTCTGTGATTCAATTACAGAAAATTTTCTGTTTTTAAAAACCTGTAGTAAAAGGTTAAACATTAACCAAAGGGCTCATGTCGCGAAGGGGTTAAACATCTTGAATTACAGTGAACTTTAATAACCCTTGGCTTTAATTGCCAGTACTCTTCCAATTGAGCTATCTGTACGACAGCCCAGCCAACACAATATTCGCTCAGAACAACTATTATCATGACATCAATTGATTGTGTGAAAAATAATTAAAAGTGTACATGGTTATATATTTTATTATTAAGCAACAGACTTTGCAGATCCGATTTTCTAAAAAGCTTTAAAGATTGAAATCTCTAGGCTGGAGTGGGAAAGTGGTAATTTTGAGGAATAGGAGGATAATTAATACAGAAAAATTTTCTGTATAAAAATAAAGGGTAGTAGGGGTAGTAGGGGGAGGGAGAAGAGGTGAAATGTACAGTCGTGGAAAAAAAAAATAAATACCCTCTACTAACTCCTTAACAAATTATTATCTTACACGAAAGTTATTGGTACCGAACGATTGGAAATAGTCTATTTTTAAATGATGTATATAAAAGTCATTTGAATAATACGTTTTTGAATTGTAAACATTCAAAATTTAGTGCTTCTAATGTTAAATTACATTTTCATATTTTTATTCATATCTCCTGAAATTATGCTCCTAATGTGCTAATTTTTTGTGTAGCAGTAATACTAACATACCCAAACATAAATACATTGAATTTGCAATTTTTATAATTTTATTATATGAATTATGAAGTTAATATTCGAAAAAATTATGAATTGTAACCTAAAATTTTTTTGATGGATTTAGATTTATTAAGTCCTGCTTTATGGAAATCCAAAATTTCACATTTTTCTTCCAAATAGTTTTCAAATTATGCTTAAAAAACGGCAAAATGATGGTTTAAGGGGCCGTCTATGATAGAAGTGACTGGATATTTTGAAATGTCTTACGCTGTCCTGTAATCTAGCAGACTTCATTGACTGCTTGAGTGACGCTTAAGGTGCCTTGATCAAGAAGGGGGCTCTCTCGGTTAACAATCGAGTACCGAACTTCAATTTGGATACACCCCTTAAAATAAGCTTGTTTTAAAATAATTAATTTCTCGGGAACTTACAGTACGAATTGCATAAAAATTTGTTTTTAGGCTAATTAAATGGTGTAGAATTCATTTATGCTGTAAGAATTGTGTACTGCTATTGAAAAAAAACAAAGTTACGGTTCGTTTTAATATGTAGATGACCCCCTTAAGCAAATTTTATATACATCATTTAAAAGTAGACTTTATTTCCAATCGTTCGGTACCAGTAACTTTCTTCTACGGTAATTTGTTGAGGAGTTAGTAGGGGGTGTTTACTTTTTTTTTCCATGATTGTACATTAGGGAAGTTAGTGCTTTTTTTTTTCAAACTAATTTTTGAAAGATTTTATTATTTAGGTAAGCTGGAGAGGTGGGTGCAAAAGCAGAAGTGGAATGTTCGGAGCTCAGGGGATTATTTTATATGATTTATTATTATTGTTAATAAAGAATTTTAAATAGGGATGGCGAAAGATTATTTTATATAAAATTAAGGAATGTTTAATTTTTTTTGCACTAGGAATGAGAAAAGGGAGAAGCAGAAATTTGTGGATTTAATATAAATGTATGTAATTACTTTTATAAGTGAGCGATGATTGTTATATATATATATATAAAGGTTTAAAGAGTAATATTTCTTGCTATTTTTCTTAACAAAGGAATTTTTTTATATAGTAAAATGTAACATAGCTTTTTATATCGTTGAAACAAAACAGAAATACCCTCTAAACATGCATGTTGTACATTACTTCCATATCTTACCAAAGAGTTCTTATAAAAATCTCATTGCACGGTGCTCTTTAAAATTGAAGTATGGTCATCCTTTTTTGCGGAGAGGGAGGGGAGAGAGATTGAAGGTGAATTGAAATCCTGACTATGAATTCTTTGTATTGGTCTTTAATTTTTTTTTTTTGCGTGTGTTTATTGTTTTATTTATTTTTTTCAATAACCTCAAAAAAGTAATGATATCAATACAAAAACCCTTAACGGGTTAAAAATTTGTGACGCAGCACTTTATCTTATGCTCTAAGAATTTTAAATATGGAACTTAAAAATAATGATATCAAATTTTGAGTGACGCTATGCTATTAATTATAATCTCTCTATATATTATTTATTTTATCTTTTTATTTTTTTATAATCGGATGTGCAAAAATTGTGTTCAATTTAAAAAAATGCATAAAAGTTTATTCATTGATGCTTTAACATTTACACCTCTCATAAATTCAAAGTATGAGTTTTAAAAGATATGATATCAAAATTTTAGCGACGCTTTGATGTGGCTTTAAACGATTTGTTTTAAAATTAAATTTAAATTATTTTTGTTTTGGCTAAGATATAGTCACACATCTAAATAATAGTTTTAATTTTCCAATATACTTTAAATATGTCACTTTCACTGAATTTATATAATGCATTTAAATGTATTTATTTGAATAAATTGATTTATCCTTTGTCCAATGCTATTAAAAATTTAAAATAAGATTTGCGTAAATATTTTTTTTGCGTCATTGTATCCAAACTAAGTGAAATGTATTCAAATGGATACTATGAGGCAAAAAAAATATTTACGCAAATCTTAATACTAAATAATTAATTTTAATACTAAATATGAGAGTCTCTTTTGTCATTTTGGGACAATAAAAATATAGGCATATAACACTTTTGTTAAACATTCAGGCAAGTTGGGAAGACACAACATATCTATTTTGGCATAAAAGTGAAGATTTATAGCCTTAATTGCATTTATAAAATTATACTACAAACACATTTGTGGAAGAAAATTCAGCTCTATGATATGTTAAGAAATGTGAAATGAATAGTTATTGTTAAAACACTGTTAGGCTTCCTTCATGAGAATACAATTCGATTTTCAAATAATAAGAGATATAGGTTACAGAATATTTGTGTGAGGAGGGGGGGGGGGGGGGGGGCATCATGAATTTTCAGATGCTTTGGTGGGGCGTGGGCAATAAAAGGATGGGAAACACTGATTTAGATAGATAATGTTAAGTATCTAGATAATGTTTTATAATTAAGATGAAAGTGTTTTATTTGTAATAATTAAACTTCTAGTTTCGGTTTAAAAAATAAAATTGAATTTTAGTCTTTTCTGGGACCCCCTATAAAAGGGATTTTGAAGTGTAAGTTTTACTCTTTGTATAAGGGTTTCTTGTAAATACTAGTAGAATATGATTTATTCATTTAATGCCAAGTTAGCAGTATTATTAGTATTTTTTTTTATGCATAATATCTTACGTAGTTTGATTATTTTAAATTTTTTAAATGTAAACAAATTTTATACATATTTGTTTTCTTTTTAAAAAATTATAGTTATCATATTATATACTTATTTTTTAAAAAAGTTAAAGTAATGGTAAAAAAACGATTGCGTCATAAGGGCTCCAAAATAATGCTCGACTCAAACAGAAAATTGTCAATCAAAGTTTACATTAACAAAAGCGGCCAGACATTTTAATTCTCAATAAAGCAAAAGAATGAAGATTATCACACGCGAAAAGGACTGTAGACGGTTTCTGTTTCTGTTTACAACTGAAGTTTGTATTGCAGTTCCCTAATCAGCCAATCATAATTCAAAAGGAAAAATTATGCAGCTTCCGGTTTTTTGCAGGGTAGGGATTTTATGCTTGCATTTGTAAATGGGTGCAAAATGAAAGCAGGAACGATAGCGACATATTAACACGTCCTGTAAATCCGGTTTGATACCAAGTGACATTGTAAACGCTGCTAAAGTGTGCAGATTTTGCAGAGTTGACTGTATTTGATTTTGCAGTGTAAAAAAGGATTCATTCAGTTGTTAAATATAAAAGTTTTTCAATTACCTTTGTTACTAATAGATCAATCACTCTTATATCTGTAACATCTTTATTTTTCAAGAAGTTTTCTTTAATTTTTTCTCTTCCCATCTTTAAAGTGATAGGTAGACTATGAAGTTGCACTGGAAGAAATATATATATATATATATAAATATGTATGTAAGATAAAATATGAATAAGATAAAACAAAAGTCATAAAATACATTAAGTTATCTCACAGACACAGTAAAAGCGGTGAAAACAGAACTTGCTTATAATTGCGTCCTGCCTTAAACAGAATTTCTTTTATAATCTTAGAAAAAAGAATTACCATACACCTGCAACAGACGATATACATGTTAAGATCAAAACTTGTCTAAAACAGAATTTCTTTCCCTGGGCCCTTACAATTTTGTCTCTATTGTATAATAGTTTTCTGTAGGGTGTCAATGATTAGTGATTATCATTATTATTTTAATCAGATGATTAAAAGATATCAGATTAAAATCAAATTTTTTTAAATTTTAAAGCAATGTGAAAAAGTATTAAGATCTAAGATAAACATAATTTGCAGTTTCTAAAGATATTTCTTTATTAAATAAAAGAAATTAAATTCCTTAGCTTGTAAATAAGTTTCTATCAGATATAAAAAGCATTTCATTTAAAACTGATCTATTACTAGGGTTTAATCTAGAGCTAGCCAAATAGCCAAAAAGCTAACTGGAAGTGCTTTTTGCCCCCAAAGCATTTAGTGAATGTGTACTAGCTTTGAATCATCAATGTGCCAGAGGTATGTCGTATAAACTTTTCAGACTTGAATTTATGCGAGTCTGGCTACAACGTGTAAAGAAATGAAACTAGCTTATTGTATTTTTTTTTCCCATAAAAATGGCATTACTGGCATGTTTCTCAATGTGACTTCTTTGTATGATTTGTAACATCACTTTTGTTGTGTACAGCAGACTGTGAAGGGGGATTCAGTCTCATGAATATAACAAAAACTGGCTTGAGAAACAAACTGAGAATCAAGAATTTAAGTAACTTAATGATGATTAATTTGGAAGGGGAATTTTGAAAAGAATTTCCATTAAAAAAAGCATTTGCTGTGTGGTATACAGCCAAATCTCGAAGGGTCAATCCTCAATCTTACAGTGATGTATTTGTTTGTATATTGCATAACTAAAAATAATACTCATGTATATAAAAATTTTGTATAAATAAAACTTTTTTTTTTCCTTGGCTAACGCTATTTTTATTTGGCTAGAAGTTATTGGCTGCAATTAGCCAAAAATCCCTTTTTCCTAGATTAAACCCTAATTACAATTCACATAGTCATAATAACTTCCTTTGAGAAATCAAATTATTTACTTTTTCTATACAAAGAAAATAAGCACAACAAGCATAAAGGTGCATGCAGGTAAAAGAATGATTCTCTATTTCCACATTCTATTGCTATAAATAAACAAGTAACAACAAATTGAAGCTAAAGGGGAATGAAAGAATGATAAAATCTTCTCTACAGCTATTATGAAAGAATGTATTGTAAATTTAGATTTATAACATTGCTGTAATTTTACAAAGTACATGAAGAGCTAGATCATAATACTTGTTTGATTTATTATTTGTGCTATTAACTAATGAAGTTATGGTACCATCGACCAAAAATCTCTCGCCAAACTATAAGATTAAATGCCAATAATGGTTGATCGTAAATGCCACATTAACTTGACTTTAAGGAAGTAACACATGTTTATGTCATCAAGTGATTTTTATTGCAACGTTTTATTTGTTTTTTTTATTAATGTTATACTAATTTATTTGTTCTAACGCTATTTAAAATAACAATTACGTCAATTTGTATAATTTGGCGAAATTGGTCAACAGGATAACTAAGTAGTACCGAAATTACTTATTGGCAGGGTTTGCCCAAGTGGGCCCACTTGAAAAAACCCATTGTGGGTTTTTTCAAATTTTCTAATGTTTTCACAACTGTAACATTATTTAATCTAAGGTATGAGAATAGGTGAAAACTAGGTTAATAGTCAGTGGCTGTTACACAGGGTTTGATAGCTAAATCGCCCTTATAAAATAAATATCGCTCAGCCCGAAAAACCCTGCCTAGGTTTTTTTGGACGCACCTACTTGAAAAAAACGATTGTGAGCTTTTTCAAATTTTCTTGTGCTTTCACAACTGTATCATTATTTAATCTAAGGTATACGAATGCAAAGATAAATGCCAATTTAAATATATTTCAAAAGAACCAGATTTAAAGGAATTTCTAAGCAGAGAAAATGACCAAAAAAGAAATATGTTATAAAGAAGGAAGATTTTCATGCCTGTAATCTAAAATGTATCCAAATGCTTTAAATCTTTATGCATGCAAAAAGATGACACTTTAACCCCATCCTGATTGTTTGCATTGTTGCAATGAAAGTGTTACAGGATTTTCCAACACAAAAATGGTTCAGATTATGCAAAAAAAAGTGAAACAGATAAGTTTCCTCCTGAATTTTGTCAGTTTTTCTTTTCTTTACATTCAGTACCAGCTACCTCTGTTTCAATTGAACAATACTTTTCTGCATTTGGTCTGGTTTGGAGCAAGTTACATAATCATTTTGGAGTTGATAAAGCAGCAAAGCTAGTAACAAGTGTATCGCCATTTGCAATCTACATTTACAAATATCACTACACTGGCTTCCATTACAATCTAATTTAACATTTAATACTATTGCCATATATATGTAGCAAATTTTGCTAAAATTTTCAAATATATTATAACGAATCCCATTTCTTTAGAAAAAAAAAGGTCTTCAACTGATTTCTGATTTGAAGTAAATGAAAGAAACTATATAAATTTAGCATGTTTAACTTAAGGTAAGAATTACTGTATTTTCCGGGAATAACGTCGCGGCGTTAAACTAGATTTTTCTGGTTTGAAAACAAAAATGCGGCCAATAACTAGGTGCAGCTTGTAAATAGTACCAAATTTACTTTTTCTTTATTAAAAAATTTGAAAATTTAGTTTAAAAAAAAATAATAATCCATGATCTTATGTCGTACTTCTGAAAAGAAAAAACAATGTCTCGCACGGCAGAAAGGTATCAACGTGTTTACAAACAATGCAATTTTCATGATCAAAAAACTGTACTTTATCCGGGCATCGCATCCACTCTTTCAGAACGAAGGGATTTGATTCGATGCAATTCGCTTCCTCATTGGCTGCTGAAGTTTGCCGTCAAATCCGACTGAGATTCTCCCATCCCGACCCGCTCGTTACGTGCTCTGGCGTATCTGTCATCCTCTTTCTTTATTGATCTTTTTAGGCAGTTTTGATTCGATGCACTTCGCTTCCTCATTGGCTGACGAAGTCAGCCGTCAAATCCTTGCCGTTTCCTTTTCAAAATTCATTATTTTTTTGTGCCAACTTCTACTTTATTAACGTTTTCGATTCCTATCTTTTTTATTTTTGGATTTAACTAATTTATATATATATAAAAAAAAAAAAAAAAAATGTATGGCTCTGGGACCTTTTTCATCTTTCCCCACAATCCCTGGCTAACTCTACCATCCAAATGCTCCAGAATTCGCAAGGAATTCCATGCTGCTTAAACACCGAAGCACTCTGTCTCATTCGACCCTACTAATCCGATTGAGATAAACAGAAGCATAACGACTCCTGTAGGTACTCATGATGAACTGCATTGGTATATTGGTACAATGGTTCTCCTCACATGCACCTACATCTTGCATGCCGTATAAGGAATAACTCCTCCCACTTTCTCCCTCGTTCATTTTTCGCCAGCTCCGATAAAGCTACAGGAAAACTCTGTGTTCGTAATTATTTTCAGAATTAAAAAGATATGTATATTCATGTTTGGCAACAGCTCGATTAATCTTAAACACAATTGAGTGTGCACGCCCGATCCAAAACATATGAGATCCGATCTGCCGGCTCGCTTTTTTGATAATTTCACGAATGATGCAGATGATTTCATAGACACCGATCAAAGTTTCTCACCTGAAATTTAAAAATTACAAGGGGGCTCTGCCCCCTACGAGCTACACTCGTCAACCCCCGTTCAGACACCACAGACTCTAAAAGTATGCTAATTTGATCGGCTTTAAAAAGATTTTGGAAGATTGAATTATAAATTAAAAAACAGTGGGGTCAATCCATGTGAAATCATCCAGAAAAAGAAAAAAAATGTTGCTCAATATTTTTGATTTTTTTTATTCTTTACCACTTAATTTACTATACTTTTAGGCGTCTAAAACAATGATTAAAAATTTTTTAAACCTTTCGATTTTTTTTTTTTTTTGGCATCCATTTTTTATCATGTCACAAATGGTTTTTCATGAAAATAGTACTTTACGGAAACCCTTATAACTTTTTTATTGCTAAACATATCAAAATTATTTAAAAACCATTATATTGAGTAAAGAATGAACTAAATTTTGATAATAGGTATTTTTATGATAATGATTAAAAATATTGCATAAAATAAGATTAAATGTATCAGTTTTACAGCGAAAAATTGAATTTTTGACATAAAAATTTTAATGGAAGAAAGAACTTCAGCACCTTTATATATATTTTTCTGAATATATACCTTATTGAACTATTCTCAGAAGAAATATAAAACAGTTTGAGTTATTCCTTCTTTTACTATGATTAGTCAAACTTGGCATCTCAGTGCCAAAACGCTAAGTTTGAAGTTCAATACCTAAAAAAGGGCTGGATAAAATTTTATGACAATGGACCCTATTCAGGTGACGTCAGACGCCAGAGCTGGCGGTATGATCATCTGTTATTCTAGTTACTGCACCGGCAGAATACTAGTTTGCGCAGGCGCAAACACCGCTAGCAGACGACTTTAGCCTTGACCCAGGTTGAGTGCATACATTTTAACTAAAAATTTACAAACTTAGGGAATTTTCTCGCATACAGAACAACATTTTGAATTTAGAATACAATATATTAAGTATATGCTGCTGCATCAAAGAATTTTTTTGCGGTATTTTTAACAAACAAGCTTTAATAACTCACACTCCATAGACTGCTATGCTAAACACCGCCAGCAGACGAATTTTAGCCTCGACCTCAGGTTTTGTGCATAAGGTCCATTTAGCAGGATAACCTTCTTATAGATGATGTAAATATGTAGCAAAAATATTATGAGTGATATTTATGTAGTTTTAGAAATATGGAACTTCGAAATTTGCTTGAAAATCATATTTATTTACACAATTTTTCACAAGAAGAACTCTTAATGCATGATTTATTATTCTCATTACTTCAAATGCTGCTTTTTTAGGTACACATATTTTTCTTATGTAGAATACTATAATACTTAAATTTACTTTACACACATAGGAATAAATATCAGAGATATTTCATTGCAAAGTGTCTCGGTAAAGTTGTAGCTGCGTCCAGTGACTGGAGTTAGTTTCCGAAGCACGTTACTTAGTGGTACCCAAATTGTACCATTTTTAGACAGTTGAAAAGATGTTTTCAGTCCGTATGGGTGAAAAAAAGTGAAGAAATAGGTCATTGTTTTCTTCACTTAGCTCAAGAATTTTTCCAACCCATCACTTTTTATCATAAATGCACTCAATATAATTGCAAAGCAATTCATTTACTTTGACAGTGAGCTTTTCCAAATTTTTGAAATATTGTGATCATTATATTGTTCACTTGTAGATGTTACAAAGCATCTGATAACGCTTTCACTTAATGCAGGGCTTGAAATTCAATTTTCCCTAGAAGGGGAGTCTCCCTACCAACATTTATAAATGGAGGGGAGTTGAGCTATTTGGGAGGGAGAAAAAAAATCTTTAAAACCCACTGTTTTTTTAAAAGCTATTTAAAGAATTACATTAATATAGACATGGCAAAATACCATTGAAGCAATTTAAATCAAAAACTCAGAATAATTATGAAAAATGGTTTTTATTTTAGAATTGAAGAAAGTAAAGCTTTTATGCAGTCTATTTTTCAACTTTCAAACAAATGTTTTGAGTCTTTTATATTGGGTTTTTTAAATGAAATTCTGAATTTAGATTTTAATTCGATTTTGGGTCCTGAATCCTCTTTCACAAGGTAAAACTTATGACAGACAGCACAAGCACAACATTTATAACTTTGGAAATTATTGGAAACATATGGTTATGTTCTCTTCAAAAAATTTCAGAAAACTTTGAAAACGTGCCTTCATTTTTAACTACTTGCATGAACAATGCATATTCATTGATGACATCATCAATATCCATTCTGAACGAAATACTTTTATTATATCCTTAATGGAATTATAGTCAAAACCCGACTCCTGGTATTTTCTTTGAACAAGCTTCTATGCACTCAAATTTTAAACAAAGTCCAAAGTTTTAAATGGAAACTATTGATTCATTTCTTCTATTACACGAGAAATGTAGGTTAACTTAAAATTGTTAAATCCTAATTTCGGTGAATTGCAAGGATCAACTGGTTTGGTGTTTCTAAATATGTTTAATTGGAGCTCAGAATTTCATGTGCACCACAAGATCTTTGAAGTCCTTCTAATCTTATTTTTGCTTAGTACTGAATCCAGACCAATTTGGCAGAGCGCAGCACACGAAATATCCAAATACGGATGCAATACAATATGACACTTACTGTTCTTTTTTGGTGCACCCTTTTGGATATTTTCCTTTTTGTGTCATGAGAAAAAATATTGTGAAATATGCCAATCAGGCGTAGGAAAAAAAATTTAAATATTCTCGATCGGTCGAGGGAAGAATACTGTGAAATTCGTCGATTGATTGCAGGATAAAATTGCAAAATTCGTCGATCTGCTGCGGGATAAAACTGTGAATTTCGTCAGTCTGTCACAAAAAGTAACCATGAAATTCTCATCTGATTCTGACTAAAAAAAAAAAATCTGAAATTCACAACAAATTTTCTAAAAGGTACAGCAGGGGATAGAAAGGGATTGAAAAATCCTCTCCCGGCACTATTTATTTTTTGTTGCAAGTTGAGTAAACTTTTTTTTTGGTTTGGTTTGATTTCAGGCTGAGTGTAGATTCGTGTAAGTTGTGTTCTGGTTAAACTTGCTTTTTTCAAAAGTTAGTTCAGTATATTATTTCAGATTAAAAACTATGTCTATAATAATAAACATAAATATTTGTGTGCTGTTTTTTTCTAGAGACCGTTGCGTTTTTTCCCTGCGATCCTTTGACAAATTCGCGTTTTTTCCGCGATCCTTTAACGAAATTCGTGTTTTTTCTGCAATCCTTTGACGAAATTCGTGTTTTCCGTGATCCTTTGACAAAATTTGCGTTTTCCCCGCGATCCTTTGACGAAATTCGTGTTTTCCCCGCGATCCTTTGATGAAATTCGCGTTTTCCCCCGCGATCCTTTGAAGAAATTTGCGTTTTTCGAGATCTTTTGACGAAATTCGCGTTTTTCCGCGATCCTTTAACGAAATTTGCGTTTTTCGTGATCTTTTGACGAAATTTGCGGGGTTTTTTTTGACGAAATTCGTATTTTTCAACAATCCTTTGACAAAATTCGCGTTTTTCCCGCGATCCTTTGACGAAATTCGCATTTTTTGCACGATCTTTTGACGAAATTTGTGTTTTTCCGCGATCTTTTGACGAAATTCTCATTATTTCCGGGGTTTTTGGACGAAATTCGTGTTTTTTGTCGAAATTCGTATTTTCCCCGTTCCTTTGACGAAATTCGTGTTTTTTACGCGATCTTTGACGAAATTTGCATTTTTCTGAGATTTTTTGAGGAAATTCGCCGGTTTTTTCAAGGTTATTTGACGAAATTTGTATTTTTTACGCGATCCTTTGACGAAATTCGCGTTTTGTCGCGATCCTTTGATGAAATTCTCGTTTTTTTCACGATTCTTTGACAAAATTCGTGAATTCTTCGCGATCTTTTGACAAAATTTGCATTTTTCTGAGATTTTTGACGAAATTCGTGTTTTTTCTGCGATCCTTTGGTGAATTTTGAGTTTTCTCCACGATATTTTGATAAAATTTACGGTAAAATTTGAGGGGTTTTTAGCAGTCTTTAGATAAAATTTACGTTTTTTGCAATCTTGATAAAATTTGCGTTTTTTTTCAGCGGCCCTTTGACTAAATTCGCGCCTATTCCGCGATCCTTTGATGAAATTTGCGTTTTTTTCCCGCAATTTTTTGCAAAAATTCAGTTTTATTTGCGATCATTTGACGAAATTCGCTTTTTTTTCGCGATCCTTTGCGACGAAATTGGGGATTTTTTCTGCGAACAATTGACAAAATTAATTTTTTCAGCGATCATTTGTCATCGCGATATTTTCTGTTGTATTTTTTTTTAATATCCGTCAATCTTCCGAATTGACGACAGATTTTTCTTAATTTTCGGAACTGAATACCTTAAATTTTCAGAAAATTCACAACAGAATCACCTCTGAAATCGCCAATCGCTCATGGAAAATAACGGGAAACTTCTCAACCGATCTGGGGGGGAAAAATGTGAAATTTGTCTATCGGTTGCGGGAAAAAATCGTGAATTTCAACGATCTTTCGCGGTAAAAAAACTCGCAAAATATATCAATCGGTTGCGTGAAAATATCACGAAATTCACAAGACGTTCGAGGGAATTGATCGTAGTTTCACAATGGAAAATTTTCCTGAAAAAGGTGAATTTTTTTGGGCAGGAGGCTCCCGCCCACGTTATTCTTTTGGGCGGGATTTGAAATTTTTGGGCGTGAATCCCGCCATCCCGCCCTGAAATTCAAGCCCTGTAATGGTATAAATCGGTGATATGCACATGTTCCTGGAATCCGTTAGCAGAACTGGAATCTATTTTATAATTTTTTCTCATTTTCTTCAATTTCTTCTCTTGAAATATATAGATAAGTAACTCCAGAAATGTTTTGAGAGCAACACTCAAACATATCTTTTGGTGTTAAAATTTGGTTTGTGTATGGTCGCTGTAAGGAAATTCTTGTTATCTCTCTCTTTGTCGTTCCACCCTATCCCATCACAGGCATTTTTTCCGTGGGATGAGGCAAAGAAATTCCATTCCGATTTTATCCCTAAATCCTTGAAATGATGACATACATTCACAAAATTCTTTTTGTTTTTATACTGGCTGCTTGAACCATAAGTGAAATAAATAACTTTTTCGATGACAGAAGGTGCAATGTTTTTGATGTCATCAATTAAGTGTTTCTGAAAAGTGTGAACTGCAATTGTATCATGCACCAAATGATTGCTAATTATGCATAGATACCTGCAACAAACTTTTGTGTCATTTTTGTAATAGTATACAAATGGGTGTATTGTAGCCTGTTGATTATTCCAGTGGTAACTTTGGATTTCATCTTGAATCATAAATGTATAATTTTCAGCAAAATCTGCTAGAACAATGCATTCTTTTGAAGTTAATTTCTCTTAACTCCTGGAAGTTCTGAGACTGTGTTTTAGCAGTAAAATGGTGAGTTTTTAAAGCCATTAACTTTTCTACAAAAGACTCTAAAAATTCATCGGTTGCCTTCATCTGGGTTATAGTTTAAACTGTAATATATTTATGCACTAGCACATGAAAAATAAATAGGACAGGATATGAAAACTTGTTCTCAGTCATAGAATTTAACAGATGTTTACAAGTTAAAACATGATATGATTTGTAAATTTGTTCTTAATCATAAAATTAATACTTACCTTCCATCAATACTAGCTTAAAATTAAATGAAATATTAAATTTGTGAGCATAAATTAAATTGCAATATCTTTATGTAAAAAAGCTATTTATACTTTAAAAAGATGCATTTGAAAAAATCAGTAGAATATATTACGCATTATGAGTTCTTCATGGTGTGGAAATATATGTAAAAAAATGGGTTTTCAAGCTAATTTTGAGGCTCCATATTTTTAAAACCACATAAATATCACTCATAATATTTTTGCTACATGTTTACATCTATAACGTTATCCTGCTAAAGATTCATAAAATTTTATCCAGTCCTTTTCTAGGTATTGAACTTTAAACTTAGCATTTTGATGCTGAGATGCCAAGTTTGACTAATTATAGGAAAAGAAGGGGTATCTTAAAATGTTCCATATGTCTTCTGAGAATAGTTCAATAAGGTATATATTCAGAAAAAAATATATAAAGGTGAGTTTTACTTTCTTTCATTAAAATTTTTATGTTAAAAATACAACTTTTCGCTGTAAAAATGATACATTTAATCTTATTTTATGCAATTTTTTAAATCATTATCATAAAAATACCTATTATCAAAATTTAGTTCATTCTTTACTTAATAAAATGGTTTTTAAATAATTTTGATATGTTTAGAAATAAAAAAGTTATAAGGGTTTCCGTAAAGTAATATTTTCATGAAAAACCACTTGTGACTTTGCAAAAAATGGGTGCCAAAAAAATTTGAAAAGTTTAAAAATTTTTTAATCCTTGTTTTAGACTCCTAAAAGTATAGTAAATTAAGTGGTAAAGAATAAAAAAAATCAAAAATATTGAGCAACATGGTCTGGATGATTTCACATGGATTGACCCAGTGGCGATCTCCCTATAAACGGATTTCTATTCATTTCTCTTTGATTGGGGAATTTTAAGGCCAAATCCGCTGCGGTACCACTTGATTATCCCGTCGACCAGTTTCGCCAAATTATACAAATTGACATAATTTTTATTTTAAATAACGAAAGAACAAATAAATTAGTGCAACATTAATAAAAATACAAATAAAACGTCGAAATAAAAATAACTTGATGACATAGATACGTGTAACTTGCTTAAAGTCAAATTAATGTGACATTTATGATCAACCATTATTGGCATTTAATCTTATAGTTTGGCGAATGATAGATTTTTGGTCGACGGGATAACTAAGTAGTACCAAAGATACAATCGCTGTTTTTGTCTTTGATTAAGTAAAATAAGTTAAACATTTCAAAATAAGCTAATATAAAAGGAATTAAGTAAACAGAGTCTTTGTCTCCCAGTATTTTTTAACAAAGCAAAAAGAAAGTTCTTTTAAATAAGATATTTTAAATTAATCGCTTTTAATCTGATGTAATTTTGACCAAACTATTCTTTCTCTTTTTAATATTCACATGAAAATACTTTTGTTTGAAATTAAATATTATTTGCACTTTCCTAACAAAAATAGTTGAAAAATATCCTCTCAAAATATCAAATAAATGTCTAGCGCAATTTCTAAATTTAAACTGTTTTGCAATATTATTTTGTTTTCATTTTATGTAATAACTGTAATGTGACATAAATATGACGTAATTTTTCCTGTTTAAGACTTCTAACGCATGTTAATGAATTTATTATTTTACAATTTCCTTTCTCTCTTAAAATTCACGTGTAAATATAGTTTTTATGACATAATTTTTAATAAGTTCCTGCTTTTGTACATAATTATTTAATTCTAATTCCAAATGTTTTTTTCTGTTTATAACAGTCACGTGTAAATAAATTTTTAATTTATTTACACGTATAAATATTTTTTTTTATTTGAAGCAAACATTATTGTTTGCACTGTTTATACAGTTGGCAACAGTTTAAATTAATATCACTTTCTAAAATATGTAAAAAATATCTCTAGAAATGCTCAAAATTTGAATTTAAAATAGAAATAAAACCTCAAAAAATGACTCAAATTAAAAAAAGAAATACAGTCTGCACACTGGGAACTTCAAATGTATAAAATGATCTAAAAATGATCAAATTCCCATGAATAGTTTTTCTCCTATAAAACTTTTTTGGTGGAATGATTTTGTCCAACTTTAGCATTAAATATCTCTTAAAATAATTCTTCCATTTGAAAACTGTCTGCATCAGCGTGTTTATAAAACATTTCTGTATAATACTACCGATTTTCATATTTTTGTGTGCATTATTTTTCTTAATATTAATGAAGAAAGACCTCCAGTCACAAAAAATTCAAAACCGCCGGCGGCGGTGACAGCGGTAGTTACTTTTTTTTAGAATAGAGAGATTCACATGAAAATACTTTTGTTAGAAATGAAATATTATTTGCACTGTTCTAACAAAAATAGTTGAAAAGACTATCTCAAAATATCAAATAAATGTCTCGTGAAATTTTTAAATTTAAACTGTGTTGCAATATTATTTTTTGTTCATTTTACGTAATAAGTGTAATGTGACGTAATTTCTCCTATTTAAAACTTCTAACGCATGTTAATGAATTTATTATTTTACAATTTCCTTTCTCTTTTAAAATTCATGTGTAAATATAGTTTTCATGAAGTAATTTTCAATAAGTTCCTGCTTTTTATGCGTAATTATTTAATTCTAATTTGAAAGTTTTTTTTCTGTTTATAATAGTCACATGTAAATAAATTTTTAATTTGAAGCAAACATTATTGTTTGCACTGTTTATACAGTTGGCAACAGTTTAAATTAATACCATTTTCTAAAATAAATAAAAAATATCTCTTGAAATGCTGAAAATTTGAATTTAAAATAGAAATAAAATCTCAAAAAATGAGTCAAATTAAAAAAATAAATGAAGCCTGCACACCGGGAAATTCTAACGTATAAAATGATCTAAAAATGAATTAATTCCTATGTATAGTTTTTGCTCCTATAAAACTATTTTAATGGAACGATTTTGTCCAACTTTAGCATTAAATATCTCTTTAAATAATTCTTCGATTTGAAAACTGTCTGCATCAGCGAGTTTATCAAACATTTCTCTATAATACCGCCAATTTTTATATTTTTGTATGCAATATTTTTCTTAATATTAACGGAGAAAGACCTCCGGTCACAAAAAATTCAAAGCCGGCGGCGGCGGTGACAGCGTAAGTTATTTTTTAGAATAGAGAGATTCCACATTGATACTGAGGACAAAGATTTTGATGGATTTCCAAATGTATAACATTAGTTATTTGTTGCTACTGTATTATTTTTTTCCGTTTGTTAAAATAAATAAAGTTGATAATGGAATTAATTGTTCAATTAAAAGATAAATTACTTATTTAAGTTCAAAATGTTTAATTTTATGTCTGCCAATTAATAATTTTAATTAATTGTACTTGATATGTTTTTTATAATGTAAGTGACGTTATACACAGTGTGGCGATATACGCGATGCGGCGTTAAACTAGGTTTTGTTTTGTTTTTTAAGTAACTGCGGAGTTATACTCGGTGTGGCATTATTCTCGGCAAATACGGTATATAAAGAAATCCAGTTGTGGTTCACACATCCTTAGTGCAGCAAACTAGTCCCATGAGATACAGATATACCTTTTAAATTAATTTGTTTTATTTTTCTTTTTATATATTTTTTTCATTAATTCATAATTAATGCAAAATTTTATGCCCAGATTTCACTGACAAATGGAGAATTTAGGTATTATGTGTATGAAAATTTGAAGTTTAAAGTGTTTTCCAAAAAAACTCAATGAAGCCCGAAAAAACCCAGGTATTAGACTAGTGGGCTGGTTTTTTTTTTTTAAACCCGGGTTTTTTTCTAACCCTGCTTATTTGGAATTTTTATTATTTCTATAATTACTAATTATAATTTTAGTTATTAAACCATAAAAATATAAATCACTCTTCTTAATATCATCTATTTAATTGTTTTAGAAACATACAATGATACAATTCTTGATAGCCATTCAATACCTTAACCTTAACACAAGGGGAGAAAAATTATTTAAAATTTTAAAAATCTGATTTTAATCAGATTAAAAAAAAAAAAAAAAAAAATTACACCCTAATTTCTTGCTGACCATTTACGGTAAACAAAACCTGTGACATAACACTTAATCCCCAATAATGCAGAAACGTGATATAATTTGTTGTTTTTAATTGCATGGCACATGTGATGTATATATACTCCATTGGTATTTATTTTGTGGATAAGCCAATTTAGTTTTTGCAATGAAGGATACGCAAGTTAACTGCTATTTGTTTATTTCTCTTGTATTTTGAAAATTTTATTTTAAGATTTGGTACCTTCTATCTATGGATCTTCAGTATAATCAAGATTATAAAATTATGTTATTTAAAAAAAAAAAAAAAAGTGCATCAGTGACACAATGTGAGATTTTATCTAAAAACAGATAAACAATGGCGATATCTCCTATGTGAAAAATGACAAACTAATCTGTTTAAAAAAAGGAATGGTTTGAAGGCTCCAAAATTGCACTTGTAACTACAGTTATTCGACTAATCAACTATTAAAGACACAGGCAATTTGTAGTAATAAAGACATGAGTGGGCATTTTACATGCCATTGGTTTTTAAAGCCTAAATAACAACTTTTAATGATCTGGGAGCACGGCAGTGCATCCGCCAAGTTCGCACAAGCCATAAGCTACCTTTTCCTGAACCATTTCGGCATACTTTTCACCCCCTCTTAACGTTGTTTTAGGGAGAGATATAGAAATCTTTCTTTTATACACATGTTCGTATGGTCAAACTGAACTAAGGTTCCATGATTTCATGTTTCTATATTTAGTAGTTTTCGAAATATTAAATTCCGAAAAAGCGCTTTTTTGTCACTGACTTACTTCGCATCATCAAATAACTAAGATACTTCTAAAAGTTGTAGAATCATAAAATTTCACAAGTAAGTCGGGTTTGTAGCGCAATTAACCAGAAAAATCTGAAAACACAGAATTTCCGCCTCTAAACCCTTCAAACAGGGGGTGTTCATTTGGACGTAAACAGTTCCTTAACACATTCAATTGTGCCAATGTTGGTTGCTAAAACTCGATTACTGAGTTTTGAAGGGGTCACATGATTTCAAGCAGAATAACATTTTATATGTATGCTTTTCCAAAGATGTTTGTTAAATAGAAAAAATGAATATACCTAAAAATTTTAATCAGTATAGGTTATGATATATTTACGATATTAAAACAATAAAACATTTAACAAAATATAACCACAATTCGGTACGTTTCCGATATAGTAGCCTTATAGTACAAAATTAGCACTCGCCACTCGCCAGGCGTCGAGTAACACTTAAAACGTGGCTATTAACTTTATTGTCCTCACTCGCCAAACTCAATGGGACTCGCCAAACGCGATGGTTGAAAGATCGATGCCAGGGAGGAAAGGGGTGAAATTTGTTCCAAATTTACAGCGTCCAAATCGGCGATTCTCCCGAACGTAAGAAAAAAAAATAGCAGGGGTGATTCTGTCTCGAATTTTCCGAAAATTTAAGACATTCGGTTATCGGGGAAAAAAAAAAAAATCATCAGTTCGAAAATTTGGACATAAAAATATCGCTAATTTCGATATAGTCGCCGAAAAAAATAATCAATTTTATCAATAGTTCGCAGAAAAAAAAATCACCAATTCCGTCAAAGAATCGCGAAAAACGTGAATTTCGCCTAAGGACCAAGTAAAAAACGCGAATTTTTTTAAAACGTCGCGTAAAAAACGCAAATTTCGTAACAAAAAACCCGCAAATTTCGTGAAAAGATCGCGGAAAAAATGCAAATTTCGTGAAAAGATCGCGGATAAAACGCAAAATTCGTGAAAAGATCGCGGAAAAAAACGCAAATTTCGTGAAAAGGTCGTGGATAAAACGTAACTTTTGTGACAAAATCGCAAAAATAACGCACATTTTCGTCAAAAGATCGCGGAAAAAACACAAATTTCGCCAAAAGATTGCGGAAAAACACAAATTTCATGAAAAGATCGCGGAAAAACGCAAATTTCGTCAAAGAATCGCGAAACAGAATAACAAAATTCTTCAAAGTATCGCGGAAAAACGAAAAATACGTGAAAAGATCGCGGATAAAACGCAAAATTCGTGAAAAGATTGCGGAAAAAATGCAAATTTCGTGAAAAGATCGCGGAAAAAACGTAAATTTCGTGAAAAGATCGCGAAGAAAACGCTACTTCCGTGACAAGATCGCGGAAAAAAAGCAAATTTCGTGAAAAGATCGCGGAAAAAACGCAAATTTCGTGAAAAGATCGCGGAATAACACAAATTTCGAGAAAAGATCGCGGAAAAAACGCAAATTTCGTCAAAAATCGTGGAAAAAACACAAATTTCATCAAAAAATCAAGGGAAAAATCACAAATTTCGTGAAAAGATCGCGAAAAAAACGCAAATTTCGTGAAAAGATCGCGGAATAACACAAATTTCGAGAAAAGATCGCAGAAAAAACGCGAAATTCGTTAAATGGTCGCAGAAAAATGCATATTAGTTAGTGCCGAGGGGGGGGGGGGGTACCTCTCTGCTGTAACCTTTCTGAAAATTTCCTGTGAATTTATTTCATTGCAATTTACAGTAAAAATAAAATTTTCCAGTTGAGTGTAATCATGTCGAATGGTAAGTAATATATATTAGTAAATTACAATGTTGATAGTTAGAAAAAACACAATTTTGTATGGAGTGTACATAACTTTGTTACTGGCCAGTGGTTAAAAATGTTAATTTTGACCTATAAGTAGCCTTGGCGAAATACAGAAAATAGCCTTGACGAGAAAAGAAATTCGATAATAACGTATTTTCTGGCAACCTATTTACTGTGTCATATACACTGTAAAAAAAATATTGCCAGTTTTCCGGTAGGAATCGGAAAAATAGTTGCCTTTATCGTACCGGAATAATTTCCAACCCAGCTCGGAATAAAATCCATAAAATCGAAATAAAATCTGTAAAATACAATTTTACTGACTATTTCCTTATTTTTACGGATTTTATTCCGAGCTGGGTCGGAAATTATTCCGGTACGATAGGGGCAACTATTTTTTCGATTCCTACCGGAAAACTGACAGTATTTTTTTTACAGTGTACACAAGCAATTTTTTCCATATGTATACAATTTATTTAATGTAAGAAACCCGTTTATTTATTTTTATATACCAACACAAATAATTTGTATATAAAAAAAATTATTTTATACATGCATAAATAAAATGTTTATATGTATACAAATACATATATAAATAACATAAAAGTTCACCAGGTTTGTTTTCGTAGTTGTTTATAGCATTTGGCAACATATCTCAGTTTCTGAAGTGCAAATTGCGCCAAGATTTTTAAAAAAATGCCAAGGTCCCTATAGTGGAAAAATATCCTAATTCCATATGAAAGTTTAAAAATCTCCTTTTAATTAAATGAAATGTGTAACTAAAATAAACTGTCTTTAACGATGTGTGACAGATGCGGCGTCTGAAGTCCGCTGCTAATGTTATTATATTGTATTATTAGCCTACTTACTGTTAATTTTAAATCTGTAAAAGAAAGATTATAGTCATAGATAAGATATGTTGGTCACCAAAACCCGATTACAGAAAATTAGCCTGAGTTATAAAGGTGTTACATGCTTTCAAGCTGAATGAATTTTTATATGCTTTTACAAAAATCTTAATAAGGCAAATCTTTCCATTTATCTGTCCATCTTTCTACCTTTTACTTCCTTAAAACAAATTTCATTAAAGTCCGGGAGGCGTCTGCACAGATCATCACGTAATCAAGTTGACGGCTGAAATTTTAGGATTAGTTAAATATAGATTAGCGTATTGAAATGTAACTGGTCTGCCAAGTCCTATCTTAACAGACCCGTTGCATTTAAATATACTAATCTAGTTTTAACTAATCCTAAAATTTCAGCTGTAAACTCGATGAGTTGATGGTGTGTACAGACGCCTCCTGGTCTATATAAATGTCGGAATTCTAATCTCAATAGCACTCTGGTCAATCTGGCAATTATCCCTACTATTTATGGAACACTATTCCTTTAAGTGCGTTTTAGTGATGTTAATGAACTTATGCATATGCATCATACATATTATACATATGCATATAATACGTAATAATACATTTGCATCATACATATTATAAGTATGTGTATTATACATAATACATATGCATCATTATGACGTCAGAATAAACAAAGCATTTTTTGCCGCCAAACTTGAGAATTGACATGATATATTACTGTCGGAGTTTCCTCTTAGTCCGCACAACTTCGAAGAAAATCCTTATTATTTATATGCTGCCACCACCGATATGATTATGTGATATCGGTCACGCACTGAGAGGATTGATTAAATGAAAACCAACGCTTTCAATTAACTAAATTAACAGTTTATTTACACACTATTTACACAACAACAAACACTATTTACACTTACAAACTCGGATATAGATGATCCAGTTCAACATTAAATTGAATACAGTAAATGCTGGCTGTGTACTGTTAAACTACGCTAACTCACTCTCACTCTACACACGTTAAATTAGCTTTCCAGAGATCAATCTCGATCTCCCAACACATGGGCTCTAAGCCTCAGCTCTATCTCTAAGAGCTCTCCCCAAGCCTACGCACTCTCTCAGAGCTATCCAAGAAACACCCGTCCACACTGCGAGCTACGCTCAAACTGACTATCCCAGCCTAAGAGACTGCCCTCCAGCAACCCCTTGCTCCTTCTCCATCTAACACCTCCGGAGCTTTCTACCTGGCTCCCATTGTCTCCCCATCTTCCACAGACATCTCAAAAGGTTGGGCACGCCCCTCTCAAACTATCTATACATTTTCACCGGCTTAGATCCAGTTTTAGATAAGGAAAGACTGTTATTTTGAAATTCCAGCACACAGCCCATACAATATATAATATATTAAGACAAAAAAATAATATAGAACCTCAGTTCTAATAGCAGATGTTTCTCAGAACCTGACCTGACACCCCCCACCTTAGCGGAAAATATGCCATTTAGGGGCTAATTTTCCCCAAACATATAGTAACATCACCGAAGAGTTCAATAGTCTCTTTGCAGGTTTCTTCATTATTATTATTACATATATATATCAAGGTGTCTGAACATTCTCTACTGACATCTCTAATGAACCGTGTACTACTATTATTATTACAGAAAAACTACACATGCTAATACACTATAACACAAAATTCAAATACAATTACACATATGCAAAAAAAAAATTTTAAATGTGATGACATCCCTTTAAGGTTTGTCCACTATTTAGTCATTGATGGCGATGGGCTAGTAACTGGCGGTTCTTCCCAGCTCTTCCTATGTAGCCTAGAAATTGCATCAGCATTTAAATGTTGAGCTCCTGGACGATGAGAAATACTCAGGTTCCAGCGTTGCAAGGCAAGCGCCCATCTAGTGAGTTTGGGGGACCTTGGGGTTGTTTCAGTTAGAAATTTTAATGGATTATGATCCGTTATGATCTCAATTTGAGATCCATATGTCCACTTTTCAAACTTCCGCAACCCGAAGAGAACACTCCAAGCCTCTTTCTCTATACTCGGCCAAGCACGCTGAGCCCTTGATAATTTCTGACTGGCAAAAGCTATCGGTTTAAACTGACCCTTTTCATCTTTTTGAGTAAGACAACATCCTACTGCCAGGTCTGAAGCATCGGCGTGAAGCTGATATTCCCGTCCTACGGTAGGTGTAGCCAAACGCGTCACATTACATAACTCATCCTTAAGGGTATTAAATGCTTCTTCTGCCCTTTCCTCCCATGGCATAGCATTTTTAACTTTTCCTTTAGTTAATTCCGTTAAAGGTATAGCGATTTCTGCATAATTTGGAATATAAGATCGGTAAAATCCCGTTAATCCCAAAACAGATCTAACTTCCTTTTTAGTTTTCGGTCTTTTTAAGTCCCTTATTGCTCCTATTTTCTCCTCATCAGGTGCATGTGTTCCACCCCCAATTACATGACCTAAAAACTTAGTCAATTTCTCTCCAAATTTACATTTATCCAGCCTAATCGTAAAATTTCTATTTTTAAGTTCTTCTATGACAGCCCTAACATGTTCACAATGCTCTTCCCAGGTGTCGGAGAAAATGATGACATCATCAATATATGCTTGTGCATACCTCCAATAACTTTGAAGAACCTCATTCATATCTTTTTGGAACGTAGCAGCCGCCCCTGATAAACCAAAAGGCATAGTACGCCACTGATAAGTTCCATTATGAGTTGTAAAAGCTGTCAAATGTTTACATTCCTCTGCCATTTTAATCTGCCAATAACCCCTCAATAAATCAATCGAAGATAAATATTTAGCTGCCCCGCAGTATACATGATTTCCTGCGAATCTTTCATAGGAAATGTTGGGACCTGGGTTACTGAATTTAAAGCTCTATAATCTATACAAAGCCTAACTGTTGCATCTTTTTTCGCCACACAAACAATTGGATGACTAATTTCTGCATTTGATACTTCGATTAGATTTAATTCTAATAACTTCTGAATCTGTCTATCTACTTCCTCTTTATAAGTAACAGGTACACTATATAACTTTGGCTTTTTCCTTGCCACATCCGGTTTCAAATCAATACGGTGCTCCCCTACTTCCGCTGGTCGCACAGGACCCATAAATACCTCTTTATTCTCCCTCAAAATGGACTTTATATCCTTGACTTGACTATTAGATAACCCTTTTATTTCGAACCTTTCTATGTCCCGTTCTACTTCCTGTTCCCGGTTTACAATAGGAATTTCTCCAACTTCTCCAAATTCCTCATCACCTTCAAAAATAATATTAACTATATTACACTTAACAATAAATTCCCCTTTATTTTGATACACATACTTTTTGCTACCATCTGCCATTTCAACTAAGACTCTATCACGCACTTTCACTTTTCTAGATAATTGACATTATAGACATGATTTACAGAATTTTTTAGCTTCTTTAGCCATACCTTCCCAATAAAAAGATTGCCTAATCCTCTCTAAGGTTTTCTTTGCCGCGTGATGTTCTCCCTTATTAGATACATGCACTGACTTTAAGATTCCTTCTCTTTTGACTTTAGGCACTACTAATTGAGCTATAGCTTCTTCTACAAATTTATCTTTATGATACAATAAGCCCTTTTCAATATAATACCCAACTTTATCAATTTTAGCTAATTACCAAGCTCTGTCTAACTCTTTACATTCCAATTGGGATTTCTTAAACATATCCGAATTACTAACGATAACTTTATTATTTTCCTCCACTTCCATTTTTTCTGCATTTTGACTTTGTAAATTTTCTGATCTCGCTTCTATTGCATAAACATTACAATTATCGCTACTCATGTTCGAGTTCCCTTTCACTCGAGTTATCAATGCTAATTTCCGAACTTTATAATTCTTGGGACTCTAGCAATGGCTCCTCGCGATTGACACCTGACAACTCATTAATCACCTCGGGATGTAAAATTACCTGCTCATTAATATTATCGGTCACTGCGCAAAGTACTTCCTGATGAATTATATTAGTTTGTCCGAATTGCGGAATAGCTAACGGTAATTTGACCAACGGTGATTTAACTGCTTCACCAAATAATCCTTGCAAATAAATACTACCCGCTCCTTTTAATTTCTCTTCCGGTACCAAGTCTTTATGAATAACACTAATTTGACATCCAGAATCAACCAATCCTTTTGCTTTTTGCCCATTTACACTAACTTCAATTTTCTCAAGTTTATGTAATTTCTCACCAATAACATTAGTTCTCTGTTCGGCCTTTGCCGATATCCTCGCCACCATAGCTCCTTTAGGTAACTCTTATTTCCTTTTACGACAATCTTATTTACACCCGCTTTCTGTTCTCGACATTCGATATTACTACTATTTCCCTCATTACCCACTTTATTACAAAAACGTTGGTAATGAGCTAGGGATTAACCGAAGCAGCAATTTTACCGAATACCGAAGCTTCGGTCGAAGTGTACGCCGAATATTCGGTATTCGGCGACCAAATACTTGAAAATTTTTAATACGCATTTTTGCATATACTAGCTTTTTTAATAAACTTTAATTGAAATGAAATTCTCAATAATTTAATTCAGTTACATTTTTATTCTTAAATCTAATTAACAAAAAATTTAATGACTTCTTTCCACTCACAAATTTATTAACCCATCACTTTTTATTATTTTATCACTAGTCAATACCCAAAAATAACCTATGAAAGTATTAAACTATGCAGGCTATAATTAAGGATAAGGACTACCAGAAAAACAAAAGTTCATTCAAATAAAAAGAAACAATGTTGTTATTAAGCTGATTTACTGATTGTCTAATTATAAACATATTGAATAGGAATGTTCTCAAAATACAAAAAGTATCATATCAATTTGTGCATTTAACTATTTTCTATCAAATTATTGATAGATATTTATATTTTGATTAATATTTTAACACTGTGGTGATGAAAATTACAAATTTGAACGATTTTGATATAACGGTTATAAAAGCTATAGATAAGCATTGGAGTATACTTATTGGATGTGTGTGTATTTTCTTTAATAACCTTAGATATACAGATATGAACTCTAATATACTTATTTGATGTGTATATTAAAGAAAATACATATTAAATAAATTTAAATAAAAAAAAACTAATGTAGAAGTAATTAAAATTAAATGATAAGGGATGCACTTCCTTACTTTTTCTTCTTCTCTAGTTGGCACTTGTTTTGATTTCACCCCTATGTAGAGTATTTTAGGAAGGAAAAAGTTTTTTTAAATAAAAAATGGCCTTTGACTTGTTTTTTGTAGTGCAAGCTGAATTCTGAACTCATGCACATAATATTAAACCTCATTGTTTAGCCTATTCTACTGCTAAGTAAAAGAGAATTCTTCTAATTCTAAAAAAATACTTATCTGCAATTATTCGGCCGAATACTTAAAAGTATTCGGCCGGAGCCAAATATTCGGTTTACATGCCGAACCACCGAATACCGAATCAAATATTCGGTATTCGGCCAATCCCTAGTAATGACCCCCTTAAACCACATTTAAAGCATCTAGGACTATATCTCCTAAACTCAGTTTTTCTATTCGAAAAAGAATTAGTATCATTACTTCCGTTTTGCCTCCAATTACCACTAAATTTACTATCCTCCCTCGGTTTCACTTTTTCACTGCTTACATACCTATCTTTATCCTTATAACTTTTATACGTAACGGCATAAGACTTATGTTTAGCATCAAAATAATTGTCACATTCTTTGGCAATTTTAGAAGCTTCTAACCATTTACTCTGCTGAGTTAACCCAATATATGATGCGGTTTCTTCATCTAACGTGTTTAATAACTTATCCATAATTATTAACTGATTGACCTTTTCATAAGAGTCCGCACCCCTAATCTTACAATAATTTTCCCACGTTGCTATTAAACGCGATACAAATAATACATGAGTTTCATTCTGGTTTCTCCTATCCTTCTTAAAATTTTCCAAACACGCCTTCGGTGTCAGCTCATGTTCCCTTATAACTAACTCCTTTAAATCCTCATAACTCTCAATTTGTTCCCTAGTGGTATAAATTAACAAATTATCCGCCTTATCTCCTAACATATTTAGTAGAATTTGATATAACGGTTATAAAAGCTATAGATAAGCATTGGAGTATACTTATTGGATGTGTGTGTATTTTCTTTAATAACCTTAGATATACAGATATGAACTCTAATATACTTATTTGATGTGTATATTAAAGAAAATACATATTAAATAAATTTAAATAAAAAAAAACTAATGTAGAAGTAATTAAAATTAAATGATAAGGGATGCACTTCCTTACTTTTTCTTCTTCTCTAGTTGGCACTTGTTTTGATTTCACCCCTATGTAGAGTATTTTAGGAAGGAAAAAGTTTTTTTAAATAAAAAATGGCCTTTGACTTGTTTTTTGTAGTGCAAGCTGAATTCTGAACTCATGCACATAATATTAAACCTCATTGTTTAGCCTATTCTACTGCTAAGTAAAAGAGAATTCTTCTAATTCTAAAAAAATACTTATCTGCAATTATTCGGCCGAATACTTAAAAGTATTCGGCCGGAGCCAAATATTCGGTTTACATGCCGAACCACCGAATACCGAATCAAATATTCGGTATTCGGTCAATCCCTAGTAATGACCCCCTTAAACCACATTTAAAGCATCTAGGACTATATCTCCTAAACTCAGTTTTTCTATTCGAAAAAGAATTAGTATCATTACTTCCGTTTTGCCTCCAATTACCACTAAATTTACTATCCTCCCTCGGTTTCACTTTTTCACTGCTTACATACCTATCTTTATCCTTATAACTTTTATACGTAACGGCATAAGACTTATGTTTAGCATCAAAATAATTGTCACATTCTTTGGCAATTTTAGAAGCTTCTAACCATTTACTCTGCTGAGTTAACCCAATATATGATGCGGTTTCTTCATCTAACGTGTTTAATAACTTATCCATAATTATTAACTGATTGACCTTTTCATAAGAGTCCGCACCCCTAATCTTACAATAATTTTCCCACGTTGCTATTAAACGCGATACAAATAATACATGAGTTTCATTCTGGTTTCTCCTATCCTTCTTAAAATTTTCCAAACACGCCTTCGGTGTCAGCTCATGTTCCCTTATAACTAACTCCTTTAAATCCTCATAACTCTCAATTTGTTCCCTAGTGGTATAAATTAACAAATTATCCGCCTTATCTCCTAACATATTTAGTAGAATTTGATATAACGGTTATAAAAGCTATAGATAAGCATTGGAGTATACTTATTGGATGTGTGTGTATTTTCTTTAATAACCTTAGATATACAGATATGAACTCTAATATACTTATTTGATGTGTATATTAAAGAAAATACATATTAAATAAATTTAAATAAAAAAAAACTAATGTAGAAGTAATTAAAATTAAATGATAAGGGATGCACTTCCTTACTTTTTCTTCTTCTCTAGTTGGCACTTGTTTTGATTTCACCCCTATGTAGAGTATTTTAGGAAGGAAAAAGTTTTTTTAAATAAAAAATGGCCTTTGACTTGTTTTTTGTAGTGCAAGCTGAATTCTGAACTCATGCACATAATATTAAACCTCATTGTTTAGCCTATTCTACTGCTAAGTAAAAGAGAATTCTTCTAATTCTAAAAAAATACTTATCTGCAATTATTCGGCCGAATACTTAAAAGTATTCGGCCGGAGCCAAATATTCGGTTTACATGCCGAACCACCGAATACCGAATCAAATATTCGGTATTCGGTCAATCCCTAGTAATGACCCCCTTAAACCACATTTAAAGCATCTAGGACTATATCTCCTAAACTCAGTTTTTCTATTCGAAAAAGAATTAGTATCATTACTTCCGTTTTGCCTCCAATTACCACTAAATTTACTATCCTCCCTCGGTTTCACTTTTTCACTGCTTACATACCTATCTTTATCCTTATAACTTTTATACGTAACGGCATAAGACTTATGTTTAGCATCAAAATAATTGTCACATTCTTTGGCAATTTTAGAAGCTTCTAACCATTTACTCTGCTGAGTTAACCCAATATATGATGCGGTTTCTTCATCTAACGTGTTTAATAACTTATCCATAATTATTAACTGATTGACCTTTTCATAAGAGTCCGCACCCCTAATCTTACAATAATTTTCCCACGTTGCTATTAAACGCGATACAAATAATACATGAGTTTCATTCTGGTTTCTCCTATCCTTCTTAAAATTTTCCAAACACGCCTTCGGTGTCAGCTCATGTTCCCTTATAACTAACTCCTTTAATTCCTCATAACTCTCAATTTGTTCCCTAGTGGTATAAATTAACAAATTATCCGCCTTATCTCCTAACATATTTAGTAGAATTTCGGCCTGCTGGTTTTCCGGTATATTTTTAGTTTTGAATGTCCTTTCTAAACTGCTGAAAAATAAATTCCATCCCTCAGTCCCTTCTGGTACTTTGATAGACAGAGTTTTAACACTTTTGATCAATTTTTCTATGTTACTTTCATTATTAGATTCCCTAGACCCATTAGAGTTATTTGTCGAACCTTGTACCCTTAGCCTCTCCATTTCTAATTCATGTTCCATCCTTAATTTTTCAGTCCTCTCTTCTCTTTCTAACTTTCCGCGCTCTAATTTTTCCTGTTTTTCTTCGCGCTCCAAGATTTCCTGTTTTTCTAACTTTTCGTGCTCTAATTTTTCCCGTTTTTCTTCGCACTCTAATCGCTCTGCAACAATAGTGTTAGATAATTCCTTAATAGCCCCCTCATCATATTCCTCGCTGTCCATTATCTTTTTCTTAAGCTGAAATCTGGTATCATCTTCCGTGAATTCAACCCCCAACTCTTCGGCTATCATCTGAAAATCCACCCTTTTTAGTTTCAATAAGAAAGCCATACCTTCACTGATTACTATTACCACTATTCAATAATATTTAAACCTGCTAAATTAATATACCCTAAATTTCTACTTTAGCACAGTTACCTCCACTTATTCTACTAATTAATACATTTCAGATAATCGAGGTATTATATTTCTAAATTAACCTACTGTATAACCTGATTTTCCTCAACCATTTATATCACACAATTTACTTCCAATAAAACAAAAGGTAAAACAATAATTTCGATTTGATTACTATGCAATACAGATTCCACTTTATACAATTAGATAATAACATATAATTTACGTAATAATACTGATACGTTGCAATTGAATAAAATTATTGATGTCAATAGAAACATCCACATAAAGAAAAATTGTATAACATACACACATAAATTTCTACAATTATCCTCAATAAAATATTTCCAAATTCAATACTGGTCTTCACACTTAAAACAGATAAGATCAAAATCTTCTTTTTTTTTTTTTTCTCACTGCGAGCCCTTTTTTTCGAAATTTACTTCTATCCAATTGAAATTCTAAGCAAATGTTCATTACTCGTTTGTTATCAACTCTTCAAACTTAAAGCAGTATTGCTTCATTTAAATATTATTTTTATAATAATTTCAATTTAAGTAAATTCAATTATTCCTTCCAACTATTATTAACACAATGCATTAATTTTGTTCACTACCATTATTAGTAAAAAAAATAGAAAATCAATATTAGCACAAGTTATTATGACCCTTTCTTAGAACAATAATAAATATGCTATTAAAATCTCCTACCTATCTGAACACAATTATTTGATTGCACATAAATTACCTAAACAATTTGGGTGCTCCGGCACTAACACACTGCAACACGGCTCGTTGGTCACTGGTCCAAGACGATTCTATCCCGTCGCTGCCATCAATTTGTCAGAGTTTCCTCTTAGTCCGCACAACTTCGAAGAAAATCCTTATTATTTATATGCTGCCACCACCGATATGATTACGTGATATCGGTCACGCACTGAGAGGATTGATTAAATGAAAACCAACGCTTTCAATTAACTAAATTAACAGTTTATTTACACACTATTTACACAACAACAAACACTATTTACACTTACAAACTCGGATATAGATGATCCGGTTCAACATTAAATTGAATACAGTAAATGCTGGCTGAGTACTGTTAAACTACGCTAACTCACTCTCACTCTACACACGTTAAATTAGCTTTCCGGAGATCAATCTCGATCTCCCAACACATGGGCTCTAAGCCTCAGCTCTATCTCTAAGAGCTCTCCCCAAGCCTATGCACTCTCTCAGAGCTATCCAAGGAACACCCGTCCACACTGCGAGCTACGCTCAAACTGACTATCCCAGCCTAAGAGACTGCCCTCCAGCAACCCCTTGCTCCTTATCCATCTAATACCTCCGGGGATTTCTACCTGGCTCCCATTGTCTCCCCATCTTCCACAGACATCTCAAAAGGTTGGGCACGTCCCTCTCAAACTATCTATATATTTTCACCGGCTTAGATCTAGTTTTTGATAAGGAAAGACTGTTATTTTGAAATTCCAGCACACAGCCCATACAATATATAATATATTAAGACAAAAATATAATATAGAACCTCAGTTCTAATAGCAGATGTTTCTCAAAACCTGACAATTACCAAATTTGGCGAAACTTTGCTAAATGTCGCCAAGCTTGGCGAATATTTGACGCTAGTGGCTATTTTTCAATGAGTTAATTATTAATGCGAGCCATCTATTTTTATTTTTCCGCATATCATCTGAATAGTTAAAGGATATAACGTACTAATATTTCCAAAGTGCTAATGGTTTCGTCACTGCCCAAAACCTCTGCTATTGTTATTATATTGTACTGTTATTATATTTACTGTGACTATGTTGTTAATCTTTACACCGCTAAAACTTCTGTATTATATAAAGAGAATTTACGGAAACTATTAAAGCACTGAAACTGGCAGTTCTCCTTATGATTATTATAATTCTATAATATGTAATCTGTTAATCGATATGTACGTTAGAATGAATCTTCTATAATCCGGTTTCTCGCATTTTAGTTTTCAAGTTTCGAATAAAATTAGCTAAAATCTTAAAACCATGGCACATTGACTAATTCTTCAACACGATCAGATGAGAAGAATGATAGATTTTCAAATGGATCATGGCAGTGAGCCGGTAGACCTTCTATTCTTCCGTAATCGAGTCTAGTGAAAAGGTTAACGTGAAACAAAAAGATATTTTAGCATCAGTATGGTTTAATGCAAATGCAGATATTGTCAAAGGATTTCATAAGAACCATTTCACTTGTACCCAGTCGTATCAGTTAAAATACAACAATTGGCAGCGAGCCCAATTAGAAAAGATTACTTAATAGGATTAAAAATTTCCGCATTAGAGAACGATTTGTAACTTCTAAAGAAACATGCATAAGTGAGTTAAGAGATATTTGTCACGAAAGATGAAATCCATAACAACACAAAATATATGATGCGCTTCCATGATCGTAAAGAGTTCTTGATTTCTCTATCAAAAGCTTCTGACTTGGCGAAAGAATGGGCAAGTAAATTAAATTATGAATAACAGTAACATGATACAACGTTTAACATGGAATTAATACGATAAATACTGCTTACTAGAGACGGCTAGTACTTTAATATAAAAAGAAATAAAGTATAAATTTGGACAGCTCAATAAAATAAATTTAGGTATTTTTATGTTAGCCGGGCGCAAGTGGCAAATCGCCAAATACTGTTCCCAACTACATTGCTCATATTGCATTCATTTCATTTAAAGATATATACTTTTCAGTCATCTCATTTAAAATAGATGCATTTCCCTCATTTTATTTAATAGAATATTTAACATAGAAATAAATAACTAAGAAATAATAACACAAACCAAAATATTTTATTTGAAAATCAAAGCACTGTTTCTAATTTACACATGTGAAAAATGAAAACTGCTATTGGCGAAAAAACAAAAGGCTAATGAAGAGATTTGCTCCCAGATAACATAAAAGTACCGAAATTTAAGTTTTTCATATTAATATAGTTTAGATAAATAAACTTGAAAAAACATACAAAAAGTAGTGATATCCCAACAAAAAGTTTTCGGTAAAAAAAAAAAAAAAAAAAAAAAAAAAAAAAAAAAAGCACCAAGTTCTCCTTAATGTTTCGGACAGAAAAAGTAGTGATATCTGAAGTTCGCACAAGTTAAAAGCCAAACATCCCAAATCTTTCATTGAAAATGGCTTCCTGCGACTTGGCCGTTAATGCCTTCGAAAGAGTTTTTCAAATTTTAAAATATGTACAAATGAGATACATGCCAACTACATTTTTTGATTATTTTAGGCATTTTGTGGCACAGAGTACAGAAATAAAATACATATTTGAAAAAAGCATTTAAACAACTTCAGTCTATTTAAATGCTCAGAAGTTAAAAATAACAAAATACTTGTATTCAGGAGATAATATCCCTAACTGCTAAAACATAATTAGTATCAGCTTTTAACAGTTTATAAATCGAATACCTCTTAATGTATGCAAACAAACTATAATAAATGTTCAAATGAAAAAAATCTCTTTCGTCAATACACAAGATTTCAATATTATACAATAAAATATAATGTAACATATTGTGAGATTTGAAGCAAGTAAATTTTGTTTTATTTCTTGGGTTTTACGTTAATGACTTTAGCTTTAGACCGTACAAAATGGCAATTAAATCACAAGTGGACTAAATGATCTGTAATCAAAACTAATGTTTGTTGAAACTGAATGGTAGTTATCAGAAATCTTTTACTTATAATGTCTTTATGTGAATTTGCCTCTTCGCATTCTAATATTACTTTTAATATTTAAATAATTCATAAATGCGTAATTTCCAATCATTAATTTTGAAATGCTGTAGAAGGCATTAACGGCCAAGTCGCAGGAAGCCATTTTCAATGAAAGATTTGGGATGTTTGGCTTTTAACTTGTGCGAACTTCAGATATCACTACTTTTTCTGGCCGAAACATTAAGGAGAACTTGGTGCTTTTTTTTTTTTTTTTACCGAAAACTTTTTGTTGGGATATCCTTGTTTAATGCAATGTTCAGTAGTAGTATAAAAGTAAAAAACATGAAATTACTCAAAAAAAAAAGTAATTTGACTAGAAATCATATAACACGAATGTTTCATAGTAACATAAAGACACAGGTGGCATACAACATGTTCTAGTACCTTTTAAAGCCTAAATAAAATATTTTTTTTTTCTTGCTAATATTTATTTATGTTCATATGTGTTTGCAGGGATACTGGATGTGTTCACCGGACAGAGAATCATGTGTATTTCTTTATTAACATAAAAGATGGTAGTTGGGAGGAATGGGACCAGTCCAATTCCGCCTTTAAAAAAAAATGAATGTAAATTGCTAATATGCAAATATTTTAAGAGGGTAATATACAACCTCTGATAAAAAAGTTCGGTGAATAAATTCAGAACGGCCGATCTGGCAACACTGGTGAAATAAAACGCTGCACCTGCATAGTGACAGGTGTTGACCGTCTGCCCTCACCGTTGTTCAGCTGAGCATCATTTGTATTCCGTGTAAGACTTGTTTTACAAAGTGCTTGTTTAGTGTGTTAGTTCTTAACTAAGAACAGGAAAATGAATGAACAAAAGATCAATTTAAAGTTTTGTCTTAAGCTTGGCAAGACACCGAAAGAAACGCATGTGATGTTGGTACGTGCTTATGAAGATCAAACACTGTCCATGAAGTGTGTGTACGAGTGGTTCGCCCGTTTTCAAGAAGGCCGGGAAAGTGTTTCTGACAACCCCCATAGTGGAAGACCGGCAACATCCGTCAGTGACGAAAACATTGAGAAAGTGAGGAAATTACGAAAGATCGTCAATTAACTGTGCGCATAATAGCTGATGAGCTGCAGATTAACAGTGAATTTGTGCAATAAATCGTTACTCAGAATTCAGGGATTAAAAAAACGTGTTGTCGTCTTGTGCCACATCACTTGACTGACGATCAGAAGCTTCACAGGATTTTGTCGAAACGGCGGATGCGACACCAAATTTCTTGAACTGTACTGACACTGAGGATGAATCCTGGTGTCTCAGGTATGACCCTGAAATGAAACGGCAAAGCATGGAATGGCATTCTCCTGCATCATCTCGTCGGGAAAAGGTCAGAGCAGAAAAATCACGCATCAAAATGATGCTCATCACATTTTTTGATAGTCAAGGCATTATCCTTAAGGAATTTTTACCTGAGGGAACGACAATAAATGCTGCAAGGTACATTGAAATTTTGACCCGTTTCATGAAATGGCTATGCAGGGTTCGACATCAGTATGCACAACATGGTTCATGGGCTTTTTGTGCACAACAATGCTTGCCCTCACACAGTTAATATAGTCAAACAGTTCCTGGCAAAAAGAGGGTGGTGCAAATTGAACATCCACCATACTTGCCAGATCTCAAACCTCCAGACTTCTTCCTATTCCCACGACTCAAACTCGCTTTGAAAGGAAAAAAAATTGACGATATTTTTGACATCCAACGAAACGTGACGAAGCTTTTGAACTCCATCCCAAAAGAAGACGTCTTGCAAAGTTTCCAGAACATGTATAGCAGATCTCAGCGGTGCATAGCTATGGAAGGTGATTATTTCGAAGGACAGTAAGGTAACTTTCTTTAATATTTCATCTACGTTAATGTTACAGGACTATTCACCTAACTTTATTGTCAGAGGTTGTAGTATTAATTATTTATAACATTGATAATATATTATTCATTTACTTCAAAATGTAAATAAATTGAACAGATTATATTTTAATGTCATCTGTGACATTAAAATATACGCTATAGACAGTGACTATTCAGACATTTTTTTCCTGTGAGGAAATTTGCACTTTTAAACCACTACCAAACACAAAATCTCAAAATTGTAAAATTTCTTGTATAAACAAAAATGCTGCTTTTAGACTTGGTTTAAATTATGCATAATATACAGTATAATGTTCCATATATAGGGAAACTATTACATATAGGGGAGAGGGGGGCACATGTGAACAATCCATATTTCACTCAGTTAATTTGAAATAAAAAAATTCAAAAAATTACCAATTGATGGTAGTACTGGTACCATCTTTTGGCTGAATTTTCAGAACGATAGGCCATTTTGATTTCTGGTAGTTGTAATTTGTTTGTTTTAGAACGTGTGAAGTAAAAAAATCTTCTAAGTTATTGAAGTAAAAATTCATTCAAGACATTTCTTAAAGAAGAATATCAGTATTGCATTCCATAGTGGTATTAATTGGGTAAGTTTACAAACAGTTTTGTTTCCTTATTTCAATTTAAAAAATATTTTTTTTTATAAGTTAGGCTGAAGTTGGTAGATGGGGCACTTGTGAACAGAACATATGGGGGCAGATGTGAACAGTTCACAAGTGTATTTTTTAAGTCTGTGAATGCAATTTTTTTTTTAAAGTTTAAAATTTAATTACCTTTGTTAAAAATTGAGCTATATGTTAAATGTTTTTAGGATTGCTTCACAGTTTTAATTTACTGGAAGTTATATAACAATTAAAAGTGACTCAAAAGGAGTAGGCATATTAGTGTACAATTTTACGAATAACTTCTTGTATCTATGGTGAAACATTTATTGATTGATTCACACAAAACTAGAAAGAGGGCATCTAATTAGTTTATATTACAGTTTTATTCACAAAAAATTATTTTTATCATATTTATGCATGTGTTCACATGTGCCCCAGCTATGTTCACAACTACCCCTCCACCGGGGCACATGTGAACAAATTTAGACAAATTTTTGAATGATGATATATAAGTTAGAAATTCTTGATAAATGCATCCAAAAGTTTCACCAAAAGAACAAACAAATTGTAAATATTCATATAAATAAATTTTTGGTTCAACAGCTCATAACAATTTTGAGAAATAGTCAAAAATGTAAAAATTGTTCACATGTGTCCCCCTCTCCCCTACGTATAAAAAAAGTCAATATACAGAAAGCATAAAATAAGCAAATTTATTTTTGATTCTTGAAATAACCTTTTTCTTTATACAATTGCAAGCTTATGCAGATCAGGAACTTTTTTCAGCTCTGAAGATCTGGCTACCATTGCTTCATCTAGTGTGTGATTGATGAAATGTTTAGAATGATAGAATATAAAGAGAAAAAGCTACTGAACCATTCAACCGCACTATCTCAGGAGAAAAAGCATAGGACTATGCTTTTTGACATGATGCTTATCCATGGAGTAAGTCACACTGAACAGATATATAAGAACCATTAAAGTTAAATTCACTGATTGTGTTCAACATACCTATACCCAGGGTTGTAGTGGGTAGCTGCCCACCCGGTCTGAGTTTTTTTTATATAAAAAACACGTTATAAAAGCCTGGGTTTTTTTTAAATATTTCTGAAAAGGAACAAATGATGTATTTGTTGTTTATGGTTATTTTGTTTTATTTATTCACTTCTTTGAATCTTAGAAAATATATTTATACTAATTTACTTGCACTTTTAGATCGGAAACCCTATAATTTTAAAATGTTTTAGCTTTTAATTTAAAACGTAAATTTAAGCTTTTCAGTTAGCTTCAAGAGTATTATATTTACTAAACTTATTATATTTATTAAATTATTTTATGTACTTTTTACTGCTGAATCTGAAAATGACTCCATTTTTAACCATCACGTAAGGAAAATTAAATAAAAAAAGTTTTACATCTGTTTTATAGTATCATTTTTTGCCGCTGAATCCGAAAATGACCTTTATTTTTAACCATCACGTCAGGAAAATTAAATAAAAAAAGTTTTACATCTGTTTTATAGTATCAGATTTTTGCTATATTTTAACTTTAACATTTACGATTTGCAAAAAAATTATTGCAATGATGGTTAAAAATGAAGGTCATTTTCAGATTCAGTGCTACATAAAAATCAATTATCAAAAGTTAAAAAACTTAGCCGTCTCCTCTATTTTATAGAATTTGATTTTTTTTTTTTTTTTTTTAACTTTGACAATTTATAATTTGCAAAACATCCTGAGATGATGATTATAAATTAAGGTACTAATTCTCGGATTCAGAGCTAAAAAATACAGAAAAGTTAAAAAACACAACCATCGCAGTCTTGTGTTACCTAATCTAAAACTTTTTCTTAAACTTCTTGGCAGTAATCTATCCGAAATTTTTTGTGTTATCCTGTAAAATA
The DNA here is from genome assembly GCA_963932465.1 of Maratus speciosus. Classification (NCBI taxonomy): domain Eukaryota; kingdom Metazoa; phylum Arthropoda; class Arachnida; order Araneae; family Salticidae; genus Maratus; species Maratus speciosus. The sequence continues at coordinate 85,570,934 of OZ010786.1, read as the reverse complement.
AGTATGAATGGTAACCATCAAAAATCATAATAATATTAGATTGTCATCGAATTTACGTCAGTATACATGTAAAATTTAATCTCGATGGGATATTTGAAAGTGAGTTAAATTTTGAGTACAAATTTTGAACTGGGAAAACATACATATGACCATTGAAGTTAAATAAATAACTTAATATTTGTTAAAAGAAATAGTCTCAAATCCTTACAAAATAAAACATATGTTAAAATACAATAATTTTAGCCAATCTGAAACTTAATAAAAGTTAACTCAATCGTAACACTTGTACTGTTTTTTTCAAAGCGCAGATACACATAAAAAGTTCTTTGAATACTTTAAGCGCTTAGGATATGACCCCTCAAAGCATGGCCAAACTCATTTGTGTTCAGATGCAGAAAAATGGTATAAGTCATGCATTTTTAAAGTTTCATAACTCAGTCAATTTTAGTGTTATGTGAATGGGACTTTTTTTGTCTGTCTTGGTAGTGTAATAAGAAAATTTTATTAAATATAACTTATAGGACTGGGGTCCGTATAAAAACTTAAATTTCGTAATTTTTTAAGAAATGTTTTTATTGACACAAACCGCTTTTAAAATATTTCTTTGCTTCAAATTAAAACATTTTTGTAATTGGAACTATATGTCTATGACTAACAGTTTAGGAATTAGCCATTGAACACCGTTGAGACTGGACACCCTGTATTATACATATAAGAAAAAATTTTGTTGTAAGATATTTTTTATCAATATTTGCTAACCTTATGATAATTTCAAAGGAGCAAGTTTTTTTTAAGTTATATTTTATTATTAACACACAATTGATAGCTTTTCAATTTAAAATTTGTTTGTTATTTAAATTAAAGGGATCATATATGTATATATATTTTAAGAACAGAGAAAAATATTGAGATCTTTATTAAAACTATGAAGTCATTCCCATCTATTAGACTATGAAGTGTTCAAAAAGATTGTATTTGAGATCAGGATTGCCACTTATTACGGCAATCAAATTCCTTGTGCTTTCCTAAGCAAAAAATAAAATTTTCCCTGAGTAATTCCTCTGCGAATTTTCAAAACTTCAACGGATAAATTTTGCTAAGTACCAAAATTTAGTAACATTTGTTTTTAATATTCATTTTTAAATTCCCTCACTTTTTCCAGTTTTCTCTATACAGTGGCAACCCTGAAGATTATTATTTGGGAGGCAGGTGGAATTAAATTCCACATTTTGGCATTTTAACCCAATTTACCCAGGGAAAATTGCCCATTTAACCCGGGTTTTTTAATAAAACCCGCCCGGGCTGGGTTTTTTACAACCCTGCCTATACCACACATACTCATAATAGTAGGCTATTCTTGTTTAATCAAAATCTTTCTGCCATTAATTGCATAAAAACTTTTTGTGTTTGACACGCTATAACCAGTGACCCAGTAGCAAAAATTTCAAGATGGGAGACAGGCGTCAGATATTCTTTTCTCTTTTGCAGATTCTTTTCCATTGAACATTTATTTTGCTTTATTGCTTAACATGCAAAAACTTAAAATTATTACTAATAAAAATGAATAAGTGCATAAAAACATTATAGGTAAGTGATTGTTTGATTAATTAACATTTCAGTTATAAAATACTTTATCTGCAGATTATTTTCTGCCCCTGAAGTAACTGTTGCAGATGCAGTGCAACCTTGATTATCCGAGCTAATTGGTACCGTTAGTACCTCGGATATTGGAAATCTCGGTTAATAGAAATTGTGTGTAAAAACTCACCGTACTTGCGAATTTAACATATTTTAAAATAAAAAACAGTAGAACGTTTTTTAAAAAATAAAAATAAATATATGTAAAGTTATGTTTCACAGATTAACAAATTTTAAAAGGAAATCAACTACTAGTAGTAAATTTTTAAATCAAATTGAAAAATTTGCTCAATTTTGAAAGTTTACACGGCCACTGGAAACAAACTATTGTTCGCTGTTGACTTTTCAGGGTCCAACGTTTCTAGGGAGTTGAGTGCTTTTGGGGACAAAAGAGCCTGTATAGCACGAATAGTGAGCTAAAAAGTGTGGTCTTTTCCAAGGCTCATACAAAAAACAGACTTTGTTATTGGCTTGGTTAACAGAAACCTCGATTAACTGAGGTTATACTGTATTTGAAAAATTTTCTGCTACTGGGGCCAATGACTATTCAGACATTTTTTTCTGTGAGGAAAAAAGCACTTTTAAACCGCTACCAAACACAAAATCTCAAGTCTTTGTGGGCAGTGGCGTAGCCAAGGGAAGGGGGGGGGGGGTCTTAAAACCTTCCTACATAGCATTTATAGTTTGCAGAAAATTTGCAACAGCCTTGCTCTGAAAACCTGCAAAGTTGCAGTAAGCTCAGCATACAAGACTGAAAATTCAAACAAGCAGTGACCCAGAGCCGAACAATTTTTGATGCTCCAGCTCCAGCTCCGCTCCTAGAGAAAATACTGTGGCTCCGGCTCCGGCTCCAACTCGGCTCCGCGCTTTTGAGTTCCAGATTTTAATTTACACGTTTAATTTTTTGCTTACAAATACTTTCTACCATCATTAAAGATCTGACAAAATACATTTTTCTTCTCATCAAACTTGAAATGCTTGTTCAGAAAATATGACATCTTTTAGCTTTTGCTTTTAAAATAGAAAGTTTGGTGGAATTTTAAACACAAAAATCTTAAATTTCTTCCACACTTTTCAAACAGCCAAAATTGTACAACTACACATGTAAACAACAGGCGGCCATATTTGTTTTCAAATAGTGTTGTCACTTAGTTCAAGTAGAAAGTAGAAGTAAAGTAGTGTTACCATGTTTTGAGAAGTTTTCCTTCTCTAATAATAATCTATATAATAAAAGCCTAAGTCATGTGACCAGCGATGTAGTGGAGGGGCTACGGGGGTATACGCCGTATACCCTCTGGATTTTTTTAGGAACACCGTATACCCTCTGTTTCTCAAGAAAGCTATAGTATGTACACTCTAGGGTATACGCTCTACCTTGAGAGTATACCCTCTGCTTTTTTTACGACTACACCACTGCATGTGACTGTCATCAATAGTTCCGGGTTGACCGCTTCCCTTTTTGTATGCCAAGCGTCTAATTTGGTAATTTAATGTTAGCCGGGAGCAGGTGATAGATTGCCAAATATTGTTCATACGCCAAATATTGTAAATATCATGTCATCAGTATTATAATAGTCAATTTCATGCGACTGTCAGAAACAATTTTTCGCGTGGTAACTTAAAACAAAGCTTTGCTGTTGAAATTAAATGTGATGGTTAATGGTATTATTTATAACTTTTCTTTTTTAAGCAGTAATTGAGAGTAGGGATTGACCGAATACCGAATAGTTGATTCGATATTCGGTGGTTCGGCATGTAAACCGAATATTCGGCTTCGGCCGAATACTTTGAAATATTCGGCCGAATAATTGCAGATAAGTATTTTCTTAGAAGTAGAAGAATTCTCTTTTACTTAGCAGTAGAATAGACTAAACAATGAGTTTCAATATTATGTGCATGAGTTCAGAGTTCAGCTGCACTACAAAAAACAAGTCAAAGGCCATTTTTAATTTTAAAAAACTTTTTCCTTCCTAAAATAGCCTATATAGGTGTGAAATTAAAACAATTGTCTAAAACAGAGAAAAAAAAGTAAGGAATATGCGCATCTTTCCCTTATTTAATTTTATTTATTTCTACATTCGTTTTTTTTTTAATTTAAATTTATTTAATGTGTATTTTCTTTAATACACACATCAAATAAGTATATCAGAGCTCATATCTGTATATCTAAGGTGTATATTAAAGAAAATACACACATCAAATAAGTATACCCTTATGCCTATCCTATAGCGTTTATAACCATTATATCAAAATCGCTCAAATTTCTTATCTTCATCACCACAATGTTAAAATATTAATCAAAATATAAATATTCTATCAATAATTTGACAGAAAATAGTTAAATGTACAAATTGATATGATACCTTTTGTATTTTGAGAACATTCCTATTCAATATGTTTATAATTAGACAATCAGTAAATCAGCTAAATGACAACATTGTTTCTTTTTATTTGAATGAACTTTTGTTTTTCTGACAATCCTTATCCTTAATAATACCCTGTATAGTTTCATACTTTCATAGGTTATTTTTTGGGTATTGACTAGTGATAACATAATAAAAAATAAGTGGTGGGTCAATGAATTTGTGAGTGGAAAGAAGTCATTAAATTTTTTTGTGTAATTAGATTTAAGAATAAAAATGTAACTAAATTAAATTATTGAGAATTTAATTTCAATTAAAGCTTATATATGCTTATATATATATATATATATTAAAAAAGCTAATATATGCAAAAATACGTATTAAAAAGTTTCAAGTATTCGGTTGCCGAATACCGAAGCTTCGGTATACACTTCGACCGAAACTTCGGTATTCGGCAAAATTGCTGCTTCGGTCAATCCCTAATTGAGAGTCATAAATTTTAAATGGTACTTTTCTGTTATACGGACACCATGCCGAAATGTATGCTAATGCGCCAATTATTTCAACCTTCATTCAAAAAATTAAATGTTTACTGCAATGCTGAAAGATATTTGTAATTTTATGCCAGTAGTTTAATATGAGTTTTTTTTTTATTACTTTATTGTATAACAGTTATTTATTCACTTATTTTAAGTAAATATCTGTGATTTAATAAAATAGTACGTAAAAGTCTGTAATTTTCAAATGTTATATTTTTAAAATACTCACTTTACTATCAACAATGTTTTTACTTTAATCTTTCAAATGTTTTAATTCACGTGATTTTCATTTTGCGCCAACTATTACGCTTGGCGACAATGATGTCCGTATAACGGAAAAGTACCTTTTAAATATTTCAGTTTTAAATTAAAGCTATGCATTTTAAATAAAATGAGTGAAAGTACTATATTTTAAATGAAATATGAAAAAATACGACGGGAACAGTATTTGGCGACTTATCACCTGCGCCCGGCTAACATAAAAATGCCGAGTTCAAAATTCTGTATCAGAAACTTCGGATTTGGCAAAGAATTGAGCAAGTAAATTATGCATAAAAGTAACGTGATACAATGTTTAGCATATGTTTAAGGGAGACCAAACTGGTCGCCAAGGGCAGCTAGTAATAATAATAAAAACCTAAAAAATGATGTAATTAAAATACTGAATAATGATGTAATTAAAATATTTTAAGCTCAGAAATTTAAAAGACTGAAAAAAAAAGATTTAAAAGAATATTAAAAACTAAAGGAGCCCTGGAGCTGGGGAAAATTTAGAGCTCCAGCTCCGGCTCCAGCTCCAGGGAAAACACAGCTCTGGAGCGCTCCGGCTCCGTGCAAACAAGACTGCAGCAAGATAACGCAAACGCTGAAGTCACCACACTTTGAACTTGCAGCTTACTTGTCGTGCAAGTTAAATTCATATTATATCAAATTTATTGCAAACTAACAGCAAACAAGTAATCAAAAATACTGCAAAGCAGTAATCTTTCCATGTCAAACTATAAATCTATTAACCCCTTCGAAGGGGTCCATAGACCTGATCAAGTCTATTGATGCGAAAGCGCAGTCAGAAGGTGCATGCATCGGTTTTATCACCATAAACAAGTTTAGGTAATATTTGTACTTTTCATTTCGAGCATTTTTTGGTATTTAATAAATATAGCATTTAGAAAAAGTGGTGCCTACCGAATAAAATTTCTGTGTATGTGCTGATTATCTATTCTGTCATAAAGACAGTCTGGCATCAGTTTCACAACAAACTAGTCATGCAAGTGGGTGATGGTATACCTTGCAGGAAATTTGCTGCAAATTTCTCACAGCAAGATAATATCAGAAAAAATCAAACTTGCTGCTAATGTTCATGCTATCTGGGTTATCTCAAAAACTCCCATGGGGAGCGCGGCAGATCGCATGAACGGCTCATGTGATTCACACTTATGTGAAATCATTATCCAATATCTATTACAGCACAAGTTCTTAATTCAATGGCAAGAAATTAAACATGGAAATTGCTGTTTTAAACTTAACCACTTGATCCTAACTTTATTGTAGGCAAATGCTATGTAATATGAAACTTAATTTAACCCATTCGCTGCCAAAATTATAAAGTAAGAATTTTCAAATTTTTGTTAAAAGTCGTTTGCTACCACAAATTCAGAAAGGTAAATTTCGCTTTACTAATACAGCGAAATTTCTGCCAATAAATGAGGCAACTTTTTTAATTCTAAAATAGTGGTGACAAAGTAATTAATAAATTAAAACCACGAATATACTTGTGGATAACAGTGAATGGGTTAATTAAATTTAACTCTTCAGCATGCGCTCAGCTTTTTACATCATAGTGAATCTTTTTCATTGGTAAATATTAATGTAACTTCCATGTATTATTAGTTGCAGTTATAGAGATTGGCCTTACATTTTTTATCCATACTTTTTTTTAAAATAAGAAATTAAATAAGGATATACCTAAATTCTTAAAGTTACTCGAAATACTTCTATTATAGGGGAGAGTGGTAATGAATGGGCCATGGGGATGAATGGGCCATTATCAAAATATGAAAAAGTATTTGCATAAAATTATTTTAGATGCCACCAATAGATGAAGCTATTTGTTCTACCAAACTCATCAAATTTTCCATTGTTCGGGAGAAGCCATTATCCCACTACAGTAGGATGGTCAAGAATCTGATTGAAAAATAAATTTTTTCCCTTTTCAGTAAAAGAAATAAGCGAAAAAATATATATTATTTCATTGCAGATATGTGTATTAACAAGTCTTGGCATATCTGTAAACTAATTTTAGGATGTATTTAGATGTTATTTGAATTTAATGTACTAAAAAAAACCTGAATATATTCCAGAAGTACAGGTGGGGCTGAATGGCCACCTTTGTCCTGATCATTAAAATATGGTTTTTCTTTTTTTTCTGATTTTCTCTTTAATATGAAACATAACTGGCTGTCATGGATTTAGATTAAATTACTGCCTAGTTAGAATAAGTTTATAGTGATATCTAAAAAATAATTTGCACATTTTCACCCTAAGAAATATTAGTTCATTTATTAGAAACATAAGTTAAATTGTATAAATGATTAAGGTGAACTGTCCAGTTGTTGACCACACCTACCAGTATTTCCCCATTTGATATAAAACTAGTAAATCTGCAGATCAGGAGCCTCAACGTCAGCTCTGCAAGTCATTGTTTTTAGACTCACTTTGGTAATATTCAGTTTCCTGCAAACCGCAATTTAAAGTTTTAAAAAAAAATACGAAGTTTTCAGACATTAGAAGCATTAAATTAAAAACGTTATGGAAGGATATTTCAAAATTATCATGAGCTGTTAATTCTGGTATAAAAGTAGATTTCTTCAGGGGGGCAGAGCCCCCCTGAACCCCCCGTGGTCTTGTTAATTTACATACGTAACTTTTTATTGATTGCGCTAATGGTTAGCGCAAATCTTAGATTTATTTTTACACTTCCGAACCTTATTTTTCAATACTGGTAACACAGAAGATGATTTACATTGACGCAATTATATTAAATGTTTAGGTTTTATGAATGAAAATGTAATTTCCTTTAAAAATAAAATAATTTTCATTCATATTTTCTGAAATGAGGCGGCATTAAGAAGTAACACCCGTCAAAAAACATTTTTTCAGGCAATCTAGTTAATGCTTGGTTTTTAAGAATGAAAATATTTATTTCCCGATACAATGACGTCATTTTCGACAACGATAATTTTTCGGTGCATAATTTTGATATTTACTATATATTTGCTTTTCAAAAGTTGTTTTTTTCTCATTGGAATTTTCGATTAAGAATTAACATTTCTGTTAGCTGTGTGCAGACGATAAACCATGAGATATTAGTAACATTTTTTTTAATAAGAAGAATTAATATCATAACACAAGCCCCTTTTATTTCAACCTCAAAGCGTATTCGTTTTATTTTTGATATATGAGATCAAATTCACCTTTTTTTCGTATTTTCACTGTATTTCTAATATGAAGGCGTATTCATGTCTATTTTTTATTTCATTTTCCTCTCGCACATAAAAATCTTTCAAATCAAAATTAACTGTTTAGGATAAATTTTTATTCCGGGATTGAATTTTCGTGGCAACGGAAAAAAAAAATGATTGTTAAATTTCATAGCAAATGTTGATTTATTCCTTATGAAAATAATGAACTTTTTAATTTAAAAGAAAAATATTTGAACAAAATAAATAGAACATAGTCTTTCTTTATTTCTGTGGTAAATTCCATCTATATGTAAAGACACAAAGGCATTAATTCGTCCCTTTTGACTTTGATTTAACTTCAAACAATTACAAATACTTTCACATTTACGATATTTTCAGGTGTAGTTCGCTGCTAGGTAACAGTTAAAAGATAACAAAAACAATTAAATATGTGCTTAAAAAGAAAATTTATATTAAAAAAAATATTTTATATTATTGAAACACATATATAAAATCCCTCCATAAAAGTTATACACCATATTTAAAAACTCTGACAAATGTATACACAAAATTTCAAACTAATATGAATAATGTATGGTTCTAATTAGGAAATTTCATCATCCTTAATTTAGCATTTAAATCCTTCAATCATATGAGCCATTTCTTTTCAACAAATAAAAATGGAAAAATCGTCTGAATTGCTATAGGAAAGCATTAAGTCGCAAAATAAAAAGTTCTATATATTCCGAACGAATGAACCAAATTTAACCAAAAACTATACAGCTAAATCCGGGGATTTCACCAACATGCATCCTTAATTTTAAGATAATCGGATGCTTTTTACGGCAGTTATCGCGGAACAGACAGACAGACTAACGGAAACCAAAACTTTTCGTGTCTCCACAGTAAGCCTTCACTGACGTTTCGGCAACTAGAATAATAGTTTATAGTCTGAATCTGATGGGTAGAATAAATAATACCAGAAATTTATCCTAAATAGTCAATTAATAGGCAGTTCAACCATGTTATAACCATGTTGTTACTTTCTTCTATCTTTACAAGAAGAAAGTATTGGTTTCATGAAAATTTTCGAATTCCAGTTTTCGACGGATTTACACGTTATATGGGTCAGAGATTAAAAAAAAAATGTTTTTACAAAATGTCTGTCTGTGAGTCTGTCCGTCTGTATGTGACACAAATTTTGTGGGCGCTCTATCTCAAGAACTAATGCACAGAATTTAATAAAATTTTATATTCAGTTAGTCCCTGATATAAATTAGTGCTGATTAGTTTTTGGTGTAAATCTCTCAACAGGTGGCGCTGCTATGCAGCCTTTTTCACGATTTCCGCAGTAGCTCAATCTCCAGAACTAATGCACGGATTTTCATCAAACTTCAGATTCAGTTAGTCTTTGACATGAATTAAAGTTTTGACCATTTTGATGTAAATCGCTCAACAGGTGGCGCTGCTATACTGCATTTTTTACAATTTCTGCAATAGCTCTATCTCAACAACTAATGCTTGGAAAATCAACAAACTTCAGATTCAAGTATACTTTGATATAAATTAGTGCTGTTTGTGTTTTGGTGCAAATCGCTCAACAGGTGACGCTACTATGCTGCACTTTTCAGAATTTCCATTATAGCTGTATCTCAAGAACTAATGCAACAATTTTCACCAAACTTCAGAATCAGTTAATCCTTGATATGAATTGACATTTTATACATTTTGGTGTAAATTGCTCAACAGGTGGCACTGCTACACAGCATTTTCCCCGATTTCTGCAATAGCTATATCTCAAGAACTAATGGACACATTTTCATCAAACTTCAGATTCAGTTACTCTTTGATATGAAGTGATGCTGACTACGTGTTTGTGAATATCGTCTAATAGGTGGTGCCGCTGTGCTGCATTTTGCACTATTTCCTCAATAGCTCTATCTCAAGAACTAATGCACGAATTTTCATCAAACTTCAGATTCAAGTACACCTTGATAAATGTTAATGCTGATTATGTGGTTGTGTAAATCGCTCAACAGGTGGCGCTGTTATGCTGCATTTGTCATCATTTGCGCAATAACTCTATCTCAAGAATTAATGCACAGATTTTCCCCAAACTTATGAAGTTAGACATTGACATAAGTTGATGATAATTAGGTTCTGGTGTAAATCACCCAATAGGTGGCGCTGCTATGCTGTATTTTGATGGATTTATACGATTTAAGGGACAGTAATATCTCAAGAACTAATGCACGGAATTTCATCTTTTTAGAATCCTCATGATGAGTATAGATGCACTGTGATAATGAATTTTGAAGTATTGACAAGTATGAGATAGAAGAAAGTTTTGTGATGGCCACAACATACTAGTTTAATATTAATTTTGAAAAATATAAATTTCGTTAAATAATAATGTGTATTATCTATTATTTTATGCATATTTTGTTTTTTCTTATAATCTCATTATTTTGTCATTTTTCTGCTACAATTATGTGATTTAAAAACATCACTTTTGATGTTTATAAATTTTGATAAGCATTGTGTATTACTTACTATTTCAGTATGCTTTTGATCATATTATGTCAAGTGCCATTCATATTGTCATATTTGGTGAATAAAAGATTAATTCCACATTTTTTCATTGAATTCATTTAGTGGCCCACTCATTACCTCCAATGGCCCATTCAGCCCCATGGGTGGGGATGAATGGGCCAAATTTTAATATTTTTATTTTCTATTATCATTCATTATAGACATTTTCTAATCCAATTTTTATGGCTTTTTTATATAACCAAATAAGTAAACTAACTAAAGGGCCAATTCTGAGCCAAAAAAAATTATTAGAAAAAATTACAAAAATTAAAAACCAAAAATTGGCCCATTCATTACCACTCTCGCCTACATACACAGTCAAGACAAGATTGCAAGGGACTGGTATAAAAAGCTCCATTTTAGACAGGCTTCCATAGAAAGAAGTGTAATTAATTATGCTTCTAACAAACACTACCTCAATAAGATCTGATATTGTTCGTTTCGCAGGGATTCTGAAACTTTTCCGTTTGAGACAGGATTCAGCTTTCACGGGTTTCACTAAAGAACGATGAAAATCCCCTTTCAGACAGGTTTTCAGCAAATTTAATTGTATCGCAATTCATATTAAGACCATGTAACGCTTCTGTTAAAGACAGGATTCTGTTATAGACAATTACTATTTTGACAAGTTTTATTCTATTCATATGACATAAATAAGTATATTTATATAAATACACAAAACTTGTAAAAATGGAACCTGTCTATAACGGAATTCTGTCTTAAACAGAAATGTTCCATAGTGCTACGGAAAAGAATACTATATACAAATATACCCGATAACACAAAAACCTGTGTAAAACGGAATTTTTCAGCTATATTTACGATTTCATCTTGACAGGTTTTACTATATATACAGTAGAAGATCTTTATAACGCAATTCTATATAACGCACAACTTCTCAGATGTAAACAATGATTTTTGCAGTTAAAAAGCACCTCCATTTTCACATTGTTAAATATTGCTACTCTCTAGAGGACTAAATTTGATACATTAGTTCAACTTTATCTCCTAATTTATGACCTTTTTACTAAAAAAAAAAAAAAAAAAATGCTATTATTACAATAAACATTTTTGAAAATGTCTAATATAAGGGATGGTTGTGTCAGTTATATTTGGATCATGTTTATAAAGTAAATTTAACAATGCCTGACCTATATTATGCAAAAATTTATAATTTGGATAACTCTTGGTAACAAGGAATGCAGTATAAAGATATTCTAATGTATTTTGATATGTTTCAGACATATTTGGATATGTTTACAAGGTGAATTTAATGATGTGATCCATATAACGCAAAATTCTATATAACGCACAACCTTGCATTTTTAAGTTTGTGTTATAAAGATCTTCTACTGATTTAAAGATCTCAGGTTATAACCTGAAGGAAAAATTCTGGACCCCCCCCCTTCTGAAACGAAATCCTGGCTACGCCACTGTTTGTGGGAGACATTTTGATGCTTCAGACAGAAAATTTATGTTGTTTATAAAAATGGATTCATTTTTGTTAAAAAAGGACCCAGTTTTATAGAAATGCCTTGATCTGAAGGACTCAGGATTAGGGATTGACCGAATACCGAATAGTCGATTCGGTATTCGGTGATTCGGCATGTAAACCGAATATTCGGCTTCGGCCGAATACTTTGAAGTATTCGGCCGAATAATTGCAGATAAGTATTTTCTTAGAAGTAGAAGAATTCTCTTTTACTTAGAAGTAGAATAGGCTAAATGATGAGTTTCAATATTATGTGCATGAATTCAAAGTTCAGCTGCACTACCAAAAACAAGTCAAAGGCCATTTTTAATTGCAAAAAAACTTTTTTTTTCTTTCCTAAAATAGTCTATATAGGGGTGAAATCAGAACAACTGTCGACGATATAGGAAAAAAAAAGTAAGGAATATGGGCATCTTTCCATTACCATTTAATTTTAATTATTTCTACATTAGTTTTTTCAATTTAAATTTATTTAATGTGTATTCTCTTTATTATACACCTCAAATAAGTATATCAGAGTTCATCTCTGTATATCTAAGGTTTATATTAAAGAAAATACATGCATCAAATAAGTATACTCCTATGCCTATCCTGTAGCTTTTATAACCATTAAAATTAAAATCGCTCAAATTTATCTTCATCACCACAGTGATAAATATTAATCAAAATATAAATATGTATCAACAATTTCTCAGAAAATAGTTAAATGTACAAATTGATATACCTTTTGTATTTGAGAACATTCCAATTCAATATGTATATAATTAGACAATCAGTAAATCAGCTTAATGACAACATTGTTTCTTTTTATTTGAATGAACTTTTGTTTTTCTGAGAATCTTTATCCTTAATAATAGCCTGTATAGTTTAATACTTTCATTGGGTTAATTTGGATATTGACTAGTGATAAAATAATAAAAAATAAAGTGATGGGTTAATGAATTTGTGAGTTGAAAGAAGTCATTAAATTTTTTTGTGTAATTAGATTTAAGAATAAAAATGTAACTGAATTAAATTATTAAGAATTTAATTTTAATTAAAGTTTATTAAAAAAGCTAACATATGCAAAAATGTGTATTAAAAATTTTTAAGTATTCGGTTGCCGAATACCGAACATTCGGTGTACACTTTGACCGAAGCTTCGGTATTCGGTATTCGGCAAAATTGCTGATTCGGTCAATCCCTACTCAGGATTACAAACACCTAATGACATAATAATTGTGTATTTTTCTGTATTTTTTGTTCTTTTGCTAACATTGCTAAAGGCTAAATAGTATTTTCCCCCACAACAGAAAAAGGGACCAAGTCTTATTCATGAAAAGGGCAATTTGAATTTTGCAGTTATTGCTCCCTCGAATAAACGAATTTATTAATGTAAAAAGTAATTATTATATTTCATATAATTGGTGTTTATTTAAGAAATTCAAATTAATATAGAAATTTACAGTCATATGATCCCTACTTGGGATTTTTTTTTTTTTTTTTCTTTGCCATCCATAAAAGATAACCATTTTTGATGCTTTTAATGATTAGAAATAGTTGAGTTTAAAAAATTCAATTCTCAATTAAATAATAGGAAACTCATATAAAAGTACACTATCTCAAACAATATAACATGAAAATATAACTACAGAAACAATTTCTTTTTCCTATATGAAAAACACCTTAATTAGTAAATACTTAAACCAATATGTTATTCCTCCCACATCAGATCCCTTACAATCTTCAAAAATGCTTTAAATTCATGGAAATCTTTTTCTACATATGAATGGTGAAATATGTATTCTGATAGAAAAATGGGGAATCTACTTATAATAAAGTAATGTATTAACGAATTGCATTCCCGGAATAATAAATGAAACACCACACAAATTTCTCTTTAAAATTTACACGGATTATTCCATGTATTATTACGCCTGAATAACCTTAGTATTTCCACAAATTAAAGAAAAAATAGCAAATTTTACGCCTAGATTCAGGAATAACTTTCATAGCTATGATTAAAACATGTCTTCTGTAAATATAATAAATCAAAATAATTAAACATAAAGGTTAATAATATTTTAGAATAAAGTGCAATGAATACTACAGAGGGGTCATTAATGACAAAGTAACAAACAGTTCAATAATGAATTTAAATTAATGTTTTACTTATTCGTAATAACTGCCTATTCCAAGCTTTATATAATCGGAGAACATTTCTTCTTGCTTCTTCCCTATTAGTCGATAATATTGGCCTAGCTTGTTTTGTTGCTACTCTGGCAATATTCGACGCCATGTTTGTTTACAAGGGTCTGTTCAGAATCAGAAGTGTAGTTCACGCCGCGCGCGCGCACAGAAGTTTATGCCATGGAGTAGGTCTTATCGAAGAAAGGAATTTTAAAATAATTCAATTATTTCATTATTTTTATGGTTCAGAACAGGTAAAACAAACGACTATATTTCTTTATCCTTCCAAAACATTGTTTTCGTAACAGAAATACATGTCTATGTTCACTCAGATAAAATACAAAATATTTGGGAAAAGCATCACGTGACCTACTTTATCTACTTCACATCTACTTTAGCCCGTTCCAACCCCACCCAAACTTGACGCATGTGACTCAGAAAATTTGTATGGGCGATTTGATCACGTGAATGTGTGTTTTGTTAAAGCCGCCTCAAGACTACAAGCCAAACACAAGGTTTCGTGACGTGACGACGTGCACTGTTAAAAATTTTGCAGCATTCTGGCAGGTCGTTCGACCGTTTTTGAAAAAACAGTTTCATAACGCTAATTTAACTATATTCTGACCATAAAATGGCCAATAATATGGTCAGAATAGTGTTAAAATTACGGTTGTGTAACCGTTTTCGGAAAAAACGGTCAAATGACCTGCCAGAATGCTACAAATTTTTAACAGTGTGGGGCTTAGATCAGCCGTGGAGAGCACATGTTATTTAAATCATATTAATTCTTTCCTCTATATTCCAACTTATAATTATAGCATACGGAAAAAAAATGAATACTTATAGTTTAAAGACGCTAATTAAGTGCTTCTTATTCAATTTCGATCACTCGAAACAATAATAATAACGGTAACACAAAAATAATATTTATGAAATAATATCACTCTGTCAATCAAAATGTGCACTGCACATAATTAAAGTTACATCAAAGAAAAATGTGCACTGCACATAATTAAAGTTACATCAAAGAAAAATAGTTGGTTAATGAAAAAAAAAAAAAAAATCCAAGTATTAAATTGAATTTAGTGAACAATTTTCATTATTTATTCTACTTTGAAATTTACCACAATATTAATTATCTATTTTGTATATATTCTAAAACAAGACATTTTTAGGCGCGCCACACACCAGGGAGACATGCGGCAGAAAAGCGTGAGGCATGCGACAATTTCACCCTGTTAACAAAGAAAAAACCGGTTTGAACAGCAGAATTTCCCTCATGTCTCAGGATTATTGTCGCATGTCTCTCTGGTGTGTGGCGCGCCTTATGCTTGATCGCAGGAACGCCTATCCTACGATCGAGCGTAAGATACGGTCGAGCAAGGCACCGTAATCCCAGCCTAATAAATATATATATAAGCAAAATCTTCAAATATGTATATAATATGTGTGTGTGTGTGGGGGGGGGGGTGCTTAAACACATAAATTGAATAACTTTGCTTTCAATTATTTCACATTAAAAAATATATGTATTCTGCCAACCAAAACCCAAGTTTAAAATTAAATTAAAGTGGATGAAAAATGATTGTTAAATGAAAACAAATGGACCACAAGCATTACTGACGTCATACAACGTCACGATGGATTATAGCTAATCAGCTTCTCGATTTTTCCCACAACCGCTCGCCAAAAGCCGATCAAATATCGCAATGCTTGTGGGAAACATTGCGAGCTCCACCCATTACATGTGGTCAATTTCAAGTTTTATTCTATTTTTATTATTCATTGTAGCTTGAAATTATACAATAAATATCCTATTAAATATTTAGTGATTTGAAACATGCATACAAGTATAATAAATTTAGTATAGATAGATAGTAAAAATACAAAGTACATGAAATTAGGTAACTACACAGATAAATTTTTCTTAGAGTAAACGTTACTTAGTAGAAATGGGTAATTTTCATATAAAATCGATTAAATTGAAAAAACATAAAGCTCTCATAATAAAACAAAACAAGGTCATGAAACAGAAAATTATTATTTTCTTAATTTTTGTATTATTTTAAGATATTATGTAAGGTACAAGCAATAGCTAAACGAATTTCGAATTAACTTTTTAAAAAAGGACATCAACATTTACTGTATAGGGCTAAAATATTAAAACCGGATTCCTTTTGCAATCGTGGAAAAATCAACACGAAATTGGAAAAAACGTTAAAAATGGCATAATAACAAATTTGTGGTTTTTGTGATTAAAAAAAATATTCCTCGGAAAATGTCTGCTTTAGTATTAACTTTTTTTTAGTACTGCAAGTGCTTGCCTGGTGTAAATAATTCGCCGTGCAAGGGAAGGGGGAGGGGTTGTTACATTATTTTTTTTTTCCTTTCACTGGCAAACTGCAAATAAGACAAAGTTCGAAAAAGTCCGAATTTTGGAATCGCTGAGACCCGAAGGATTCTGGGCTTTGTACTATATGTCATTAGAAAACTAATGATTAAAATTTTATTAGAACACCTTAGTATTACATTGTTTTCAAAAGAAATTCTTTATACACGTTTTCGTCATAACGAGTCAAGTTAAAATCAGTTATTATGACCAATTGGGAGTATTTTTTAGACATCTTGTAAACATACGTAGATAAACAAATAAAAGTTTGCAAACAAATACTCCTGTCAACAAATCCATCATTTTTTCTACTATTATTCTACTAGTATTTTTTCATAAAGTTGTGATCATCTTTTTGTGATACCCTGTATACAGATGTGAATAGTACCTGGTACGAAATTTATGCATGCATACAATACTTATGAAGTTTAGCACTAGCCACTTCTGCATTTTTCGCGAATAATTTCTACGGATAGATAGAAGGTGGGCCTCAGAATGATATTTGCTCCGAGACTATGGACAGCCAAAGTTGGGTCCTGACTAAGAGAGAAAAGTAAATTTATAATTATAGAACAATAATTTTATTTATTGTTATTTTTAACTAAACATTAAAAGTTATATAAAAAAACATAGAATTTTTGCGAAATCGGAGGGGGCGGGGGTAAATTGTTTACCGTCACTGCAAAAATAAAGAGATTCAAATACATCATTCCCATATTTGCAATTTTCACATATAAGCATGCATTATGTAACAAATATTATAAATGAATTTTTATTAAGATATTAAAAGTTTAAGATTAAAAAAGAACAATAAATTGGTATGTGTATTGATCTGGCTTTAAAAGAAGAAATCAATATAACAATGTTATGCATCCATACAGGGGCGTATTTAAGCAGAATTCATTAGGGGGGCGTATATGACGATTTTGCCGACTAACTTGAAATATATATATATCTTTAAAAGTATGTTTCTGTGTCTGTATATATGCATCTACCCGGAGTCCTAAAATGGACTGACTGATTTTAAAATTCAATAACTTGCAAATGGTGACAGCTATAAAATTAAATTCTTGCAGGAGTGTTATGTAAGATGTCAGGAATTTTATTTATTGCAATTCTCGATTTTAGTTTAAAGTAGTGGTGGTAGATGGCTCTGCTTGCAATGGCGCTAAATCGCGGTCCGATTTTTGGCCTCTCTTTTTTCTCAATATTGATGCGAAAGAAGGAGATTAAATATATGCAGTGAGCCACTAAGAACAAAATTGCATTGGCGACTGAGAACCATTCCATATATTTAAACTCCTTCTTTCGCATCAGAAAAGAAACAAAAAATTAGACCCCGATATAGTACCTATTGCTAGCAGTGCCATGTATCACTGCTATTGTAAACTAAAACCGAGAATAGTTGCAAAAAAACTCCTGACATCTTACATAACACCCCTGAAAGAATTTTTTAATAGCTGCCACCATTTGCAAGTTATTGAATTTTAAAATCAATCAATCCATATTAGGACACCCGGTATGTTCTATATAAATACTTTACACTTTAGAATATTGAGGAGAATATAAGGTAGATTTAAAGATGGATATACTACCCATCGATTCACGACAGCGCACAAATCTAGGTATTTGAAAATATCCTTCTCAAACGTAAGCATCATGAGTGTATTCAAACGACGATAGGTCATTAGTACTTCTTGTGAAAAACACAAACATCTTCCAGCCCTTCGAACACATCACCTATTACATTGCTGGTATTGCAGATATGCGAAACGAAAGTGTACAGTCTGTGACATTGACAAGGAATATAAGTCACAATTCGACCCACGATTTCTGAAAACGTCTCCTAAGTGCCGCTGAATTCTCTAGACATGCTGCTTGTAAAATCGTATGACTGGAAAACTACCTGTTTTGTTTTAAGCTTATTCTTTGTAAGGATGTGCGATATCTAACATGCAAGGTCGACATTGGTTTTGACAACTTCTTTTAAAACTTCCAAAAGCCCATTGGAGTTTTTCCATCTTTGTCGACATATTACAACTCAACAGCTGATCGATCATTGTGCGAAGCTTCTGGTGTCGTATCTGCCATAATTCCATAAAATGAGGCTTCTTAAATATCCCTGACTATCGTTTTGCGCACTGCTATAGCAAAAAATTCAATCATCTCGTTTTGGGATGAAGCGGAAAGGTAAGTTACATGGTATGGGCTGAAACTTGTGTCCTCAAACATTTCCTCAGTTGGGGTTTTGTCTGGAAATTAATTTCACAATTTTTCAAAAGTTTCCATTTTAGTCTTTGTCACTTCCACAAACCAGACCTTGTCTACTCAGCATTCGCGTAATGTCCATTAAGATTGCTACAATTTCTGTGCTGAATGCAAGATGTTGATATTACTCTTCCAGAATAATCTATTGGCGCTTGCTCTTGTTGAGTAAGTGATTATGTGTCATCATGAATTGTCAAAATAGGAAATAGCAAATTTGGTGGAAGTTGGAAGTGAAACGTTGTGCGAACTTTCTGTTCTTTTCCTTTCCTTAAGTTCTTCATTCTGTGTCTTTTGTTTACATCACTCTCAACTGAAGCATTTTGTATTTTTTCTCTCCCAGGTCCTTCATGAAACACGCAAAAGAAATTAGTATTAAGTTCTGCGCTATATTCCAAAAACGGATGCTCTTTTGTACCAAGCGCTGTTGAAATGTCGCCGTCTATTGCGGGATGGAACCATTTATCGGATATACTCTGAATTTTGACTGATACGGACCTAAACTGGTCAAATATGTCTCTGTTTGTCTGACTTCATTTTAGATCCTTTTCCTGGGTCATGTTCAATGATGGAATCATTCCCACTTTCCGTAATGCTAACCTCTCCACCGTTGTTCTTGATTTCTTTCTTGATCTTACGATAAATATTTGACACAGACAAACGATTTTATTTTTCCCTGTAAATATCTATGGCCCCCTTCAAGCCCTTATTACCGAATAGGCACGAGAAGCACGTGCTTCCCTTAGAAAATTTTGAAAGGGCGCGAAATTAAGAAACAGGCCCAAATTTTATATTGAATTAATTCCATTCCAAATTTCCAATTTCTTTTGAAATTATTAACTTATTCTGAATTCAACATTTTTATCCAACTTAGATATTTATGATAATACTATGCAAAATCATTTTTGTATATATAATTTTATTGTATCCAATTTTTGTGTACGTATCTAGGGGAACATAAAAAAATAAGTCATTTAATGGAATATATGTGAGTTTGACTGAGCTACTCTTTGGAATAATATTTGTACCATTGATGAGTTCCCAGATATGTCAAATTTAGAAAACTCTTCTTGAATGAGAGGGGGTCCCAAAATGATACTGTGCTTCCCATAATTTCAGAGGTTAATCGAGCCCTAGCACCTTAAGGAAAATGAAAACAATTCATCAGATGGGGTAAATTTTGCTATAATCTGCTTGCAATCATTTAAACAAACGACTAAATGATTCAATTGTCGAGCACATTTCTATATACCACGAGTAACATAAATGCCTTCACCGAAGTCGTCATCATCTTCAGTGCTAGCCCATCATCTAGATGTTCAGAATAGAGGTCTGCACGGGCCGAAATATCCAGTCCCGGCTCTATACAAAAATGAAAAGTTCAGCCCGAGTCCGACCCGTAAGAAAAAAATATTGCCCCGGCCCGGTAAAAAAGTTAAAAGTTCGGCCCGAGCCCGGCCAGGAAAATAGTTAAAATCTCGGCCCGAGCCCGTCCGGTCCGAGTAAATTTCAACAAAACATTGATTTTTATGTCGATTTGGTTAAAAATTTGATTCGTACAAGGAGTTCTGACCAAAAATATTTATCTTAACTTTTTTTTTTCGCGTTTATAATCTTCACTTTTATAGAAGTGCCGTAGGCTGCTATATTTATTTTTAATGAATATCTATTTCTTAAATTTAATGAATCTTTATCTCAGTTATCATTAATATGTCATTAATTCAGTGTCATGTTTCAGTTATCATTAATATTATTAATCCATATTCCATGTATTGAAGTATTAAAAATCTAAAAAAGGCTATAGAGTAAAATCTTCCAAGACGGAATTGCATAGAAAAAAAAAAAAGGCGTTATAGACAAGTTCCCTTCTTAGCAAGTGTAAGTGTATTATAAGATATATTCCTTTCTTACGTATGTATTTTGTATATTAATTTTCCCATGGATCAACACGTTTTTCAGTTTAAAACAGGATTCGGTCATTGGCACGTTCTTATTCACATGTTTTACTATATTTTAATTTAGCTACATTTTAATATTCGCAGAAATATACTATTTTTAAAAAGAATAAATTTTAATCTTTAATTGTCGAATAATGGCAATTTAAAAATGTATACATTTTTTGTAAAATTTTTTGCGTCAGGCCTAATTTAACTGACATTTGAACGGACCAGGCCACGCCGAGACAATGATTTTCATACGGGCTGGTCAAAACTAGGACTGAAAATTTTGGACCGTGAAGACTAGGAATGAAACGACTGTGTGCAGAAATAAAAAGTTACTCCCAGATCGGCCAGATCCTTCAGGAAAAATGTAAGGCCCGAGGCCGGCCCGATCCGTAAAGAGTAGTCACTAGGACCGGTCCGGCCCGAGCCTTCAGAAAAAAGTATGACCCGAGCCTGGCCCGAGTGCCGTGGATGAAAATAGGCCCACTGGCCGGGCTCGGGCTGCAGATCTCTAGTTCAGAACCCTACTAATCCGCTGCGGACTCACAGAAAGACCCCTTTAAATATTGAGAAACTTGTCTCTCCTGGTTCTTTCTCAATTTATTTTCAGCAGTCGTGCGAAGTCGAAGAAAGGGGAGGCAAACTTCGGATTTTTGAAAGAAATCAAGACAAATGCTAAGGATTGGTGTTTTTTAGTGCATGTTTTAAGAAAAAACATAGAAAATTGAAAAAAAAAATCGATTGTTTCAGAGTTGTATCGATCGATACTGACTACCTAGAATTTGCCGACTGTGATCAAAGTTGCCGACATTGGGGGGGCGAGACGCCCCCCTACGCCCCCCCAGTAGCTTCGCCCCTGCATCCATAGCAATTTTGATGAAAGTTTCTGGTACATTTAAATTTTTAAGTAGGAAAATATCTATAAAAATACATAAATTTTGTATCAAATTAAAGCCTAATCAATTCTGCCTACAAAATAATCAGAGTTATCCTTCTCACGACAAGTGTTTTCTAATAAAAGACGATCATTAAAAGTCCCTCTAATGAGAAAAAACAGAACAAATTAGAAAGAGAGGAAGGTGGGACAAGTTGTAAATTACTTAATAATTAAGCTTGTCTTGTAACTAAGATTTTTGGTTGAAAATTTTTTAGCATGATTAATACCCAAGGAACTCAGTCTGACATAAGTTTCAGCTATCTGATGCCAGTATTACCGAGTAAATAAAGTTCAGAAGTTTTAATCGAAATTATTGAATAGAAAGAAAGGTAATGTTGCAAGTATTACTAAAAAATAAAATTTAAACTTATAATATTTATACTGTACTTACTGTAAACAAAATTCCATCAGTTTTCTGTGGTAAATTTCTGAGTAACAATAATTTTAAAGTTTTTTTACTAATTTGCTTAAATTAAAAGAACCAATTAAAATTGCCACTAGTAAATTTAACAGTTGAGGTAGAAAAATATGTCACATACGACATTAAAATTTCAAGTGAATCGGCCCAATAGCTTCCAAATTATAAGGCAAAATGTGCTGGCACCAATAGAATTGCCTAGCAGATATTGAAATTAGATTATTTTGACAAATTAATATTAATCAATAACTTTTGAGATAATTCCGCGATTCGCACAATTCAAGCCCTAATTTTTAGCAAACATCGTTTTGTTTTGAGACACGAAATATTGACAGCACGATATTAGATTAGGATTTACTAGTTAACTTTTTTTAAACAAATTAAAAATAAAATATATAATGAACAAAAAAAAGAGAACTATAGTATTAATAATATATAAATAGTGAATTTGAAAACAAAATTTACCTCGAATATGTTCTTTTCTTCTGAATAAAAAACACGTTGCATTCTAATTCTAAACTGTCAGATACAAAATACAAATGCTCGGCATTGGCGACAGCCCCAGCTCGTGACGTCACATATGAGGGGGAATGAAATTGTGTCTGGCTTGTTAGTCTTGAGAGGGCTTTGGTTTTGTTCATGGAGCTATAAAGATTAATGCTGCGTTTACACAGACGACATATTAATCTAGCCTCGTGGTGAGTGTTTAACGCTTCACCTTTAACGAAAGCGAAATGGAGGATATTCCAAATATTGGTTCGAGGCTGAAAAAGTCACGTGATACCGGTAATTTAGCCAAGGAACTTCTAACTGATAAGATGGGAAGATACTACTGCTTTGCCTCATGAACTGTTTCATTGGCTAGCGGGAATTTACATTACACGTCTACGAAGCCTTCCCTTCTTTACGCTAGAAGTTTTTACCTTGGCCACGTGATCAAAACGGAGATGGAATATCCTCCATTACCCGGTGGCAAACAGCAGGCAGGGAAGATGCAATGCAAAGATATGCTTGCTTTCCTTCTCGTTGTTTGTAATTCTATGTTTTCGAACCAGAACTGAAACTGATGTGCACACGCAGCTTTTGAGTATTAAGATGTTCTTAGAATGTTATTATGTAATGTGATTGTTTGTATTGTGGTGTACTTGTGTTAATTAAACGTATAATGTTAAATATGAATAAGATTATTTAATCTACAAACACTTTGCACCTCGGCACGACAAAGACACGCCATGTGGCGACGAAAAGATGGGATAAGTACCGTAAGAACATTTTCGGATAGGGCAATTCCCGAAGACTGCTCAAGATAAAAAGTTTTATCTGTTTCGTTTGGAACGCAGGAAAAGATGGACCAGCAGATTATAGAGTTGCTTAAACAGGACGAAGAGTTGATTAAAACGCTTCAAAATAAAGAAGCGATATCTCAGAAAATCACTGTTCAATTCAAAAAATTCAATGAAGATACTGAACAGTTTGATAGTTTCTTAGAACGGTTCGAAACGTATCTGGATGTACAAAAAGTACCAGAGGATATAAGAAACAAAGTTTTTATTTCCTCGCTGAGTCCCAAGCTTTATCAACTATTAAAAAATTTGCTGGCTCCTGACATTCCTTCAGACCAAACTTTAGTAAAATTAAAAGATGTATTAAAAAAGCATGTTACGCCAAAACCTTTAATAATTCCATCGCGACATACATTTTTAAATCGTAAACAGCATGAGAGTGGAAGTATTAATTCATATAGTGCTGAACTTAGAGCGTTAGCGGTAAACTGCGAATATGGTACTAACATGTTAAATACGATGCTGCGGGATGTTTTTGTAAGTGGATTGAGAGATAAAACGATTATAGATAGATTATTCGAGGAGGATAATATTGATTTAGATAAAACATTGCAGATAGCATTAGCAATGGAAAAGGCATTTAAAGGTGCCAGTGATATTATGGGGCGTGGAATAAATGCAGTTCAGGTAGAGAAAAAAAAATAATAAATTTTATAAGCCTGTATACAAAAAATCAAATTTCCCTGAACGGCAGAAAAAATCTGAATATTGCAGCCGATGAACGTGCACAGATCATAATAAAGAAAATTGCCGTTTTATTGCAAGTAAATGCAATTTTTGTTTAAAAATAGGGCATATTCAGAAAGCGTGTTTTGTAGCTAAAAAAGCACACGCTAAACATGTAAAACAGAAACAGGTAGATTTAAATCAGGAACAAAAAGTCGAGAACAAAGTAAAGTTCCGATATTTGAATTAAATTCTGATGAAAACACATTACGTGAAGAGGAACCGCGACAACCTCCTATAAAGATAAATTTGAAAATTGAGAACAAAAATTGTTCGATGGAGCTAGATACTGGAGGGGCGGTAAGCGTAACGAGTGTAAGAAAATTCAGGGAAATTTTAAATAAAAAAATTCGACATACAAATGTTGTTTTTAAAACGTACAATGGTGATTCGATAGTACCTGTCAAAGTACACAATAATTAATGTGATACAAATCTATAAAGGTAAGTAAAAAAACACTTACCGATCCAAGGTAGGCCGTCTTCTTTATGAATCAGAATTCGAGACGCTGAGAACAGATTCGGTAATTAAAATAATTCACAGGATACTTCGAAAATGATGGGAAGATTTCTTGTCTTTTTAGATTATTTATATCATATTAAGTTACACAAACTATTTACAGATATATACATAAGTTGAATTGGCATTGAATTCGGTGTAATCATGTTTGATGGGGAAAAAACCCGCATCTCATTTCGAAACATTCTTCGTTCGTTCTAAAAACAAAAAGTTTTTGTTGTCAAACGGCAAAAACAAAAAGTCCTCATTCGAAGGGAAAATGTCCATGGAGGTCGGTGTTTTGCAATATCCTCCCACCTTTGAGGTTCAGGATAAATGACGCTCAAAAGTTCATAGATCTAGTCGCTGCGGCTGTTTCAGTTTTCTACCAGCTCGAGATCGCCGATTGTCATCCTCAAGTATGGAAGACTGGTGCACAGGAGCAGGAACAGAAGTGATATCCAGAGGATCAGCTACAGAAGTGGAATCTGAAGACTCTGGCACAGGAGCAGGAACAGTGACGCTTTCCAAAGGTTCAACTACAGAGACAGGATCTGATGACTCGGGCTCAGGAGCAGGAGCAGAATCGTCGTCTATAGGAACAGGAATCCTATCTACTGAAAAAGAGGCATTAGTTCATTATTGATTTCAAGAGGATATAATCTTTTAAGGAGTCTCGGAAAAGAAACCGTTTTGGTTTTAATTTTGGCTACGCGGATTTTTCCGTCTTTGCCGGGATACAATTCTTCAATTTTCCCTAAAGGCCAGTTAATTCGTTTTGAATTATCATTCCCAATCAAGACAATATCGTCCTTTTTAAACTCAGTTTCCCTATTTCTTCTCGCATTTTCTCGAAGTTGCCCCAGGTATTCCACTCTAAAGCGTTTTCTAAGATCTTCTCGGACTTTTTGCTGATAAGCAAATCTTCTTTTCATTTTTGTTGAATCAATTATGTCAAATTCAGGAACTCTCGAGTCTTTGTTATCTTGCAAGAACATCGCGGGTGTAAGAGGGTCAAGATCATCATCATCTGCGACATATGTCAGTAATCTAGAATTGATTACACTTTCCGCGTCACATAACACGGTGTATAATTCTTCATAATTTAGGCTGGCCTTTTCAAGCACTTTTCGTAAAATGCCTTTCAACATTTCTATCATGCGCTCAAAAAAACCTCCCCACCAGGGAGCTGAAGGTGGATTAAATTTCCATTGAATTTTTCGTTCAATAGCAGAATTTTGCAAGCTTTCAAAATTTATCGACTTCAATTCTGATGATGCTAGATTTCTTCCGTTATCAGAAATAATAATAGAGGATCTCCCTCTTCTTGCGATAAATCTTCTCATAGCTAATAGAAGATTTTCCGTTGAAAGTGAAGATACTAATTCAAGATGAATTGCGCGAAATACGGCGCACGTAAAAAGGACTAACCAGACTTTCGAGCCATTCCTTAAAAAAAAACGGTCCGCATAAATCTAGACCAACAATTTCAAAAATTGAAGCATCTTTGACTCGTTCTTCAGGGAGAGAGGCAGTAGGTGACTCAGTGGGTGAGGCAGTGAATTGTCTGCATGTCATGCAACTTTTTATTATTTTTCGAACTGTACGCCTGCATCTTAATACCCAAACTTGTTCGCGCAAAACTGACATTACAATTTGTATTCCTGCATGAAAAAGTTCAATGTGTTTTCTTCTTATGAGCGAATACGTAATATTATGATCGAAAGGCAGAACTATCGGATGCCGGAAAGAATGGAAATCTTTTCGCATAGAAATTCGTGTTTTTACTCGAATTATACCTTGCTCATCAGTAAAAGTCTGTAAAGAGGTGTAACATGGTTTAGATTCACTTAATAAATACCTTTGAGCATATTTCAATACGACGTGTTCTGCGTGATTTATTTCCTCAATTGTTAAAATTTCCTCTAAGTTTCGCTCATTCGGTGTCTTTCTGATATTTCCAAAAAATCTATATATCCAGGCAGTTACTTTTATCACTTTCAAATATGAAGATGTATTTCCATATAACTCAATTGGAGTTTGAGGGATGTTTACTGAACTGACAACTGTCTTTCTTTTTACCGAGTTAATTACTTCAAAATCGGGATTTAAACTACTTTTTGGCCAAAATTCTTGAGGTTTTTTCAACCAGTCAGGCCCCTCCCACCAGAGAGATTGTTTAAGGGATTTTGCGGAACATTCCCGGGAAGGTAGATCGATCGGATTAAGAGTTCTGGGCACATGGTGCCAATTTTCTGGATTACTAAGTGATCAAATTTCTTTAATACGATTGTATACGAATGGGGCCCAGTTTTCACTTCCTTTTATCCAGTACAACGCATTACTAGAGTCTGTCCAGAAAAAAGTTGGAAGGTTTTCTAATTTTAAGTCGGACTTAATCGCTTGAGTCGTGCACAAATCGGACATGCGAGGAGCTCAAGTCTGGGGATGGTAACACATTTCAGCGGGGCTACTCTGCATCGTGCTTGGATCAGTTGACATGATGTTGATTTTACGTTTTCATTCCGCAAATATATGCTTGTAGCATAAGCTACCTTGCTCGCGTCACAGAATACATGCAAACTTAAATTGCTAATGCTATCTGGATCGCCTATTAAACATCTAGGTATAGCAATATCTTTAAGTGAGCTCAATTGATTTTTCCATTTCTGAAATTGTTGGGCAATCGAGGTTGGTAATTCAGAGTCCCAAGTTGTTTTCTTTTTCCATAAATCTTGTAGCAGTATTTTGGGGAAAAGAGTTACTGGACAGGTATAACCGATGTGGGTCAAAAATTTTGTGAACTTCTGACAATATTTTCCTTTTAGTGAGGGGTTCATCGTCTTTATTAATTTCCCTTACATCTATAGAAAGAACATCTGAAAGTAATAGCCATCGTAGGCCTAAAACTGGGACAATTTTATTTTCTAAGGAAAAATCTTGTTTCATTGAGGAGTGAGAGTAACTGTGTTCCCAACCTCTGAAGTCAAATTTAGCTTGGCTGAGAATGTATTTTGATTCTGTTATAAAATTATTGAGTTGTTATTCATTGTCAACACTAGTGACACAATTGTCAATATAAAAGGATTCCGACAGTTTAGAAGCTGTTTCCTGCATAGAGGGAGGTGACTTTTTTAAGTGGTGTTGCAAAGTTGCTCCCAATAAATAGGGACTGGTTGTAAGCCCAAAAATAACTCTTCGATGTTGGAAAATTTTCGTTTTTTCAGAATTTCCCTCCTTTCACTATAAAAATCTTAAAAATGCTCTGTCATTTTCATTTAAGCTAATCTGGAAAAATGCTTTTCTTATGTCTGATATTACACCAATTTTCTTCAATCGGAACCGATTTATCAATCTAGGAATAAGTTCTACTAAATTGGGGCCTTTCAACGAACAATCGTCAATAGAGGGTGAGCCTTTTCCCTAGCGGACCTATCAAAAACAGGGCATATTCGGGGTTGTGGAATTTTCTTTTATTACTGCTCTGTGTGGCAGAAAAAATTCAGCTTCCGTTCCTGGAGTTGATTCGACTTCCTCAATATTGCCCTCTTGAAGCCACTCATTAAATACCGCTTCATAGGCAGCTAAATTGCCGGATTTATTTAATGAATCTACGCAGTTTTTTAACCTACGTTCTGCATTTTTCCGAGCACTGGGGAGAGGAGGATGACCAACAATCCATGGAAGACTAACCTGATAACGTCCTTCATTATTTATATGAATATTTTTGTTGAAATGTTCTTTTAGGCCTTGTTCGAGTTCTAAACTAGACCCTTTGTCACCTGGATCAAGAATTCCTAAAGTGTCTAATCGCCATAAATCTGTGAGTTTTGCTTCATTTACATGTAAGGGTAAAACAACTTTTGTGGAATCGTTTGTATCTTTTTCATTAGTTTTACCCATCAATGTCCACCCCAATTTGGTCTGTATAGCAGTTAAATTACTATCCAAGGATTTAATTTTCCCCGTTAATAACTTTCCATAAATATCTGCTCCGATAAGTATACTTATTTCTTGTGCATTTGTAATTTTTTGCTTCCCTGTATATGCATCGTAATCTGAGAATTTTATCGAATTTCTTTTAGCTTCGTTTATCCAAGGCCCAATTTTTATCTTTGGAACCTCAGTACATATTTTGTCTTGATCATAGACATCAAAATTACATTTAAAAGTATCTTCTAAATTAGTTAAATGTATTTTATACCACTTATGAAAGTGTGTTTCTTGAATACCACCAAAAAGACCGTGAACCATTTTTATCTTCTCCTATAGCTTCATATCCCATTCGATTAATAATATCCTTAGTTAAATATGAGTGCTGACTACCAGAATCTATCAAACAGCGTACTAACATGTGTTTATTTTGATCTTTTGATTCTAAACGGACAATTAAAGTCTGCATTAATACTGCGCGATTACAAGTTTTATTTGATAATGTCGTGCTTTCATTATTTTCTTGTGGTCTGGTATTTTCTTTTTCGGGACATAAAATTCTATAATGCCGTTTTAAACAATTACTGCATTTAACAAATTTTTTTACAATATTTGGCTATGTGCCCTGTATTTTTGAGACAAACAAAACAATAACCATACTGCTTTAAAGTTTCCTTTTTACCCTGTAATGATTTATTTTTAAATAATTCACATTCGATTAAAAAATGTTTTTCTTTACATTCCGGGCATTTAATTTGTTTAGAAAATGATGCAGTTTCATTTATTGAGCCAGATGCGGTAGGAATCATTTTCGGCAACTGCTTGTCGCGCACTGGCCTTACAGACATAGTGTCTGCCAGGGGCGTAGCTACAGATATTTTTTCGGGGGGGGGGGGGGGAGAATTCGAAAATTTCCCAACTTGAAACAAATTCTTCCAACTTTCAACTAAAGTGTGTATAATACATGTACCACGATGTGCATAATAATGATAATGAAAATTATGCATAAAAAATTCCTTTCCAAAGAAAAATTTTGAAACTGGAAACATAAAAATTCTAATTATTGGTTTGTTTAATAAAAAACAAACATGCAGGTCCAGAACACGATTTGACTGTTTTTAGAAAATGTCTGTCTGTGTGTATGTGACACAAATTTTGTGGTTGCTCTATCTCAAGAACTAATGTGCGGAATTTAATAAAACTTTTGATTCAGTTATATCTTGATAAGAATTAATGCTGATAAGTTTTTGGTGTAAATCGCCCGAAAGGTGGCGCTGCTAAGCTGCATTTTTCACGATTTACATGATTTTAGCGATAGTTATCGCTCAAAAACTGTTGCACGGAATTTGATCAAACTTCATATTCTGTTAAACCTTGACATAATTTGGTGCTCATTAGGATTTTGTGTATATTATATAACAGGTGGCACTGCTGTGCAGTATTTTTCGCGTTAGCTATATCTGAAAAACTAATGCACGGAATTCAGTCAAACTTCATATTCGGTTGCACTTCCTTATTGGGCTTGGGTGTTTACTGTCCAAAGGTATCACTTTTGTGTTCTTTGGGTTTGGAATTTTGGTTGCATCTAACAGGGTGTGTGCCGAAATTCAATGATTTGTTTGAAAAATGCGACGCTTCTATCTCCTTTTTAAATGAACACAATTAAACGAATCTATACCTTTAGCATTCATTATTATGGGCATAGAATTATTATTTAATTTTAGCATTGTGGTTGCAAATTTTGAGGTATTAACATATATCGGATAGAATAAAGTTTTGAGATTGGCACATCCAAATTGTTTTCATTTAACATTAATTATTCTTGTCTTCAAAGAAGCCAACCTGATGATAACATCATCCAGTTTAATAAAATCCACTATTTGACTTTCACATTTTAAAAGCATTAGGCTGTCAAGCCTGTCATCCCTCATTGTTGTTTGTAATATATATATTTTTAAAATTTTTATTTGACTAAAGATTCTTTCATTAGATGCAACGCCATAAAGATAAGCTTCTGTGAATGTTAAGATATGAGTATATAGTTTGACGGGATGACCCAAATAGTCTTTGAATTTCATGGCATGAGTAAAAGGTTTGTTTAAAGCTGCTTTCAGATTCACCAACTTTTCGAGCAATTTTTGAACCAACTCTTGATTTCCTCCAACTTTTCGTGAAATATTGTCTCAACATCCAGTGTGATAGCAAACAGCAATATCCCCAACTTTTTATCCACAGCTCTAAAAAAGTATGCGCTAGCCGCGCCTCCCCCCCCCCCCCCAACTTTCAACATTTCAGCCAATCAGAGATAAGCAATTCATACGAATAGGCGATAAATATTAACGACTGGTACTAGTAGTACTGGTTTTCCTCCAACTTGAGCAACGACAACCTTTTTCTCCCTTTGAACGGGAAAAAGTTGGGTTTAAAATCGGCTGAAAAGTTGGTGAATCGGATAGCAGCTAGTCAGTTAGGATTTGGTTTATTTCTATTTGACTCTGCAAGTCATGTACATCCGTTTCTCATATACAGGTGGAAACATTATTAACTTTTCTAAGTTTGTGATACTCAAATTTTCCTTGCACAATTGAAATTTAAGTATGAAATGTATTGGTGCAATATTCTCCTGATATAGGGAAAATTGTCATTTAAGCTCATTACTAAATTGCCGAAATTTTCTTCCATTTCTTATAATTATTTCCTGTAAAACTTATGTGTATCAATGTTCATTGCTGTGCTATTATTTTTATCTGTTCTCTTTGGTGAAACCGTTTTCCTACCGCGCTTTCGAAAGTCAGCTTCTTCAGTCATATCCTAATATTCATAATTGTTTGTGAACTCGTCTATAAAGAAATCTTTATTTCTTCAAAATTTTATTCAAGTGCAACGTGTCAGCGTTACCGTGCATGTCGATTTTTTTCTTCAGATGATGGACAGCTTTCATAATCATATTTCTTTCCAAATTCAAATCGTCTTTTTTTTACCTTTATCATCCTCGAATGGTTTTTTAGATGTTCCAAAATCTTCCACGAAAATTCTTTTCCTATTATGAAGGGTTCTTTCGTTCTGGTATTTATAGTCATTTTTTAGAACAGCTTTAAACACACAACACTGGACTTTTGGTTTAAAATTTCACAAACACCCACAAATATAAACGAACAGGACTAATGTATATGTCGCACACACACAAATAAAAGTAAAATGTGACAAATTTATCAGAACCAACGACTTCTTACATTCACATTTGCTCATATAACGCCCTTTTCTTTACTGCGAAGGGTTAACTAATTTTTGTGGCAAAAAATCACGAGAATGAGTAAAATATTGTCCAAAAATCGGCAAATTAGTTAAAAAATTATTGCAATTTGTGAAAACTCATCAAATCTTCTTGCCCAGCTGTGTTTCAAGTAGGTGACTACATTCCTTTCTGTTGTGATACAAGTTATCTCCAATTTTCAAAAGAAGATGCAATCCCTTTCGATTAAAATAGCTGGATTCTGTTTTAGGAGGAGAAGGTGAGGTAGGTTGAAATTTTTGAGAAAGGAACAAAGTTTTGGAGGAAATAAAGGAACTGGATAGTCAGCTTTTGATGGACAGAAGTAGATAAATTTAGGTCTGGTAGATGTATAATATTTTTGTATAACTGAAAAAGACAATGATAAATTGAGTGCGGCTGATTTCTTTTTGTATTTCTTTTGATAATTTAACTTATTTACTGTTACAGTACTCAGAAACATAATCACCAAAACAATAAAAATTTCGTAATTTTTTTACTATTACTTTTAAAAAAGAAATTGTCACAAAAATCTAGAATTTCCCAACTCTAAGCTCAAATTTCCCAACTTCACATATATTGGGGGGGGGGGGGGAGCCTCCCCCCATACCCCCCCATGGCGACGCCCCTGGTGTCTGCATTCGAAGAATCTTGATTAGAGATTAAAAACGCAGTTTTCTCTCGGGAAATAACTTCCATTTTCAAATAATCAATTATTTCCGTAACTTTTAATTCTTCATCATTACCACATTTTTTTGTTATTTGCAACACTATGTCAGAAGGTAATAATTTAATTAGGATGGGGGAGAGTAACGCTGAATAATTTTCAATCTCTAATAAGAGAGATTTCAGATTTCTGATTTCGGTCTGGCAAGTGTCCAGCAATCTGCGGAAAGCATAAACATCACTGGATTTCTTTACTGAATTAAGTGATAAAAGTTTATGAAGGTGTGAGTTAATTACCAAATGTTTCTTACCGAAACGTTGTTTTAGAGTTTCTACAGCAGATAAATAGTTACTGTTGGTTAAACTATAACCTTTTATAGAGTTAGCAGCATTTGAAGTCAGATATGACTTTAAAGAATTGAATTTTTCTACGTCAGACAATTCTGCATTTTTATGAATTGTAGATTCAAATTGGTCCCAAAATCTTTGCCAATCCGAAGGATCGCCGTCAAATTTTTCAATTACTAGCTTGGGTAAATTTATGCGAATGGATTACAACTCTTTCTTCGGAGTTGTTTAATGTCGTAGTAGAAACATTCGAATTAGATTTAGTTTCTAATTTCAATTTAGCCCTTTTTACTTTCGTTTTCCAAATTACCAAATTCGAATTATACTCATCACATTTTAATACTTCAGCTTCTAATTCATCTAATTTACTAGATTTTTTAATTTCAGTATCTAGATAATTAAGCTCTTTTTCTTTCAAATCTAACTCAGCGAGAAACTGCTCTAATGTCTCTTCATCGGCACTATTTTCTGAAATTGCCGCTTCTATTCTATTAATTAATTTCGTGGTTTGAGATCTAACAGAAGTGCGTTTTTTTTATTAACTGCATGCATTCTCTTAAATCAATAGGTACAGATGTCATATTCGCCCCATATTGGCGCGATTTTTTTCGGTTGCCAATTTGGCGAAAACATCAACAGCATAAACAACATAATCCGGGTTACCACATCAAGCACTTTGGCGCAAGTTAAGTACCTGTTGCCTATATGATATTGGCGACAGAAAAAAATCGCGCCAATATGGGGCGAATATGACATCTGTTCCAATCAATATTATAACTAATAAATTTCCCCAAAACAAAAATGGTTGCAATTATCGTATATAAACAAAGCACTTCAATAAAGATTCTAATTCAACGAAATTCTTATTATTCTGACTCAAATACTTTAGGCAGTCGCTGTTTCGGGCGCCAGAAAATGTCAGATACATCAGATTAATTAATGGGATACAAATCTATAAAGGTAAGTAAAAAAACACTTACCGATCCAAGGTAAGCCGCCTTCTTTATGAATCAGAATTCGAGACGCTGAGAACAGATTCGGTAATTAAAATAATTCACAGGACACTTCGAAAATGATGGGAAGATTTCTTGTCTTTTTAGATTATTTATATCATATTAAGTTACACAAACTATTTACAGATATATACATAAGTTGAATTGGCATTGAATTCGGTGTAATAATCATGTTTGATGGGGAAAAAAACCCGCATCTCATTTCGAAACATTCTTCGTTCGTTCTAAAAACAAAAAGTTTTTGTTGCCAAACGGCAAAAACAAAAAGTCCTCATTCGAAGGGAAAATGTCCATGGAGGTCGGTGTTTTGCAATATCACCCATGGAGCACGTAACAGTAATAGTTGAATATCAGAATCAAATTTCGAATTTGAATTTGTACATCGTAAAAGAAAACTTGGATACAATTTTCGGTCGCGGATGGCTTAATAAAATTAACCTTGATTGGAGGGCTATAAGAGCACTCAGAACTACGAATGAAAGTAATTTAGGTAAACTTTTAGAGGAATATAAGGAAATATTTGATGACAAATTGGGAGAAATTAACAATATTGAAATTAAGTTAGAGTTAAAACAGGGTGTTAAACCTGTATTTCGCAGATGCCGTGTCGTACCTTTTGCTCTAAAAGACAGAGTTAAATTGGAAATTGACAGGCAGGAGAAAGAG
This sequence comes from Maratus speciosus, assembly GCA_963932465.1. NCBI lineage: Eukaryota > Metazoa > Arthropoda > Arachnida > Araneae > Salticidae > Maratus > Maratus speciosus. Next base: position 85,536,264 of record OZ010786.1, on the reverse strand, counting down.
GGAATAATCTAAAAGGTTGAAAGCTCAGAATGGGCTACGCCGGTTGTCCCGGTAGTTAAACCAGACGGCAGTATTCGGCTGTGTGCCGATTTTTCAGTTACATTAAATCCAAATTTAAATGTTCCTCAACAGCCTTTACCAAAATTAGAAGAATTTTTTCCAGCTTAAATGGGGGAAAACAGTTTACAAAACTGGACTTTAAGAATGCTTATTTACAGATGAAAGTTCATCCTGAAAGTCAAAAATTGCTAATGATAAATACACACAAGGGGTTATTTGTTTATAAGCGATTAATTTATGGGTTAAATGGTGCGCCTGCAATATGGCAGCGTTTCGTGGATGGACTATTTCAGGGCATGATAGGAGTTAAGGTTTTTATGGACGATGCGCGAATTACGGGGGTGGACGAGAAGTCTCATTTGAAAGCTGTAGGAGACTTTTTCAAAAAAGGCAAGGAAAATGGGTTAAAATTAAATTTAAAAAAGAGAAATTTTCCCAAGATGAAATAAATTTTTTGGGACACAAAATTGACGCTAATGGTCTACATAAGACGGATGAAAAAATATCCGCAATATTAAACACTCCTGTTCCTAAGACTGTACAGGAAGTAAAAAGCTTTTTAGGCTTAGTGAATTTCTACGGGAAAATTTTGTAAAAATTTATCGCCCATAGCTAATCCGCTTAATATTTTAACTCAAAAAGATGTTAAATTTAATTGGTCTAGAAATTGTCAGGTGGCCTTCGAGCAAATTAAAGAAGAGATTTGTTTACCAAGGGTCTTGGTACATTATGATCCAACAGTGCCTTTGACTTTGGCAACTGATGCATCACCAGTTGGTATAGAATGTGTTTTATCGCATTTATACCCTGACGGAAGTGAAAGACCCATAGCGTTTGCGTTCAGGACATTAAATCGACCAGAACAGAAATATTCCCAAATTGATAAAGAAGCTCTTGCCATTGTATGGACTGTACGGAAATTTTATTTATATTTGAAAGGGCGAAGATTCACGTGGTGTCCATCTTTGGATCGAAACGTGGGTTTCCGGTGTTAACGGCAACTAGATTGTTGCATTACGCATTAATTTAGCAATCCTTTCAATTCGATATTAAATACCGGAATACGAAAGACCACGGTAATGCTGACTGACTTTCTCGCTCGATTACCAAAAGCTTCAGAAGAACTCAAAATTAAGGATGACATCACTTTATATCAAATGTGTCAGATCGAGACCCTCCCAGTTAGGTCCAGAGAGTTGCGACAAGCAACTGAAAAAGATAAAGAACTTGGTCCTTTATTAAAAGCTCTCCGAGAAGGGCAAAATTTACAGGGGAAGGAAGCACATTATACAATAGAAGACGGTTGTATTATGTATGGGCAGAGAGTTTGTGTACCGGAAATTTATCAAAAACAGGTTCTAGAAGAATTGCACCAGGGACATCTTGGCATGGTAAAAATGAAGGCCATAGCTAGATCATTTGTATACTGGAAAAATATTGATGCAGACATTGAGGAAGTGGCTAAAAATTGCTCAAATTACGCGAGATTTAAGGCTGATCTGGCTAAAGTAAAAGTGAACCACTAGGAGTATCCTAGCTCACACTGGGAAAGAATTCATATCGATTTCGCCGGACCCTTATATGAACACATGTTCTTGATAATTGTGGATGCATATTCTAAGTGGCTAGAAGTTTACCCTATATAAAAAAAAAAAAAAAACAGCAAATAAAACGATAGATTGCCTTAAAGATTGTTTTAGTAGATTCGGGTTACCGGTTGTACTTGTGAGTGACAAAGGCTCCCAATTCACATCGTATGAATTTGCAAGATTTATGAAGTGCAATGGAGTGAAACACATTTCTAGTACTCCATTCAAGTCATCCAGTAATGTTCAGGCCGAGCGCTATGTGTATACCGTAAAACAGGCTCTCAGAGCTATGCAAAATTTTGAACGTAGCATTAATCAAAAGTTAAGCAGATTTTTGTTGCAGTATAGAAAGGCACCGAATATGACAATTACACATAGTCCAGCGATGCTGTTCCTAAAAAGAGATGTCCGTACTAGAATAGATCTTTTGTTACCTGACCTCAAAACTAGAATTCAGGAAAAATTGCTGAAGGGAGTCTACGATTTTAAAGATAGAAAATTTGAAATTGGGGACTATGTTGCTGTGAGAGACTACAGAACACCAAATTATAAGTGGAAGTTTGGGCACGTAGTAAATCAAGACGGCGTTCTAAAATACACGGTCAATGTACAGTGAACATTGGTGAGAAGACACGTAGATCAAATTCGTCCAGTTGGTGATCAAGTAAAAGATGCTTATTCTTCACCATATGTGTATCATCAAATACCAACAGGAATGGCGCCAAATAAATATTCGGAATCACAACAATTTGAGGAATATGCTCCAGATGTCTCGGATGAAACGTATGGAAAAGCTGCGACTGAAACGTCAGCAGAAACTGTTTCACGTATGCAAAGCCCAGTGCCTAAATCATCATCTTCATCTCATGTGAAGCCAGGGGGTTCAGCGGTTGAAAGCAGTACTCCATCCATTCCAGCAAAACCAGAACCGAACTTACGTCGTTCAAGTAGCATCCGAAAACCTCCCAAGAAACTGGATCTTTAAGGAGGGAGGAGATGTGGTGTCCAGATTCAACGAACTATAACTGTGACATTAACTGTTTCCGGATTTTTCGAACCAGAACTGAAACTGATGTGCGCATGCAGCTTTTGAGTATTAAGATGTTCTTAGAATGTTGTTATGTAATGTGATTGTCTGTATTGCGTGGTATTTGTGTTAATTAAACGTATAATGTTAAATATGAATAAGATTATTTAATCCACAAACACCTTGCACCTCGGCACGACAAAGATACGTCAGAAGCTAAAAAACCGGTTATTTCCCCCCTCTCCAGTGTCCACCATACTTGACTTTTCCGTAAGTTGATTTGCGCAGCGAGAAGAACTGGTTCACAGCGCAGTTCACCGCCGTAAAATATGGCGGAAGCAGGGGGTAGGAATAGCTTCGAGGCTAACGAGAAAGACAGGCTACCCCGGTGCATTCCACGTTTCTTTTTACAGACCGCTGGAGTCACGTGATGCCCGAATGCACCAATGCAGGTGTTCGAAAAGAGCAACACGTCACTCTAGCGGTCTCTAAAAACAGACACTTGGGATGCACCGCGGTATCCTGTCTGTTTCGTTAGCCTCGAACAGCTTCAAGTGACGTCATTTATGTCGTCTCCTTTAGTCTTCATTCCTCCATAGTTTTGTTTTTATGTTTTATTGGTTGTGCTTTGTTTGGTAGGTTGATTGATTCAATTTAACAATTCAATTGGTGATCTAAAAATTTTAACTTTTTAACAATTTTCTTTTTATTTATTTAAAAATGATTTATCAGTTGCTTTATATTTTCCATGATAAATAGAATGCTGTTAATAAACCAAGATTGTGATATCAACATATGAGATTTGTTTGTAATCTGCTATATTGGATGGATTTCAAAGGAATTGGCACTGTTAGACAGTTTTTCAGAGAAGATTTTAGTATATATATTTCTTATTTTATAATTGCATATTTTAAAACTGTGTGGATAACAGACCAAAATATCATAAAACATGAGAAATAAATGGCACACAAAATCGTGTTAGTATAAGCAAAATACTTACTTATACTTTCAGTAGAAAATTTATAAACATTCTAATCATACTTTATTCACTACAAAACTACACGGCAAACCCATATATTTTATCTCTTTAAAAAATATATGTGCAGATATTTTTAGTTAAAATAATCTACATGTATTACATTTTATTTTTATAATATTCACCGTAAAATATTATTTCCATCCTAGTCCCGATAAAAATTCACTCCTACGGTACTCTAAAAAAAAAAAAAAAAAAAGCAATTTAACTAATTACAACGACCATTTGGAAAACGATTTTTCAAAGGCTAAAATTTAAGACATGAAAAATCGCTCGGAGTTGATCATACATTACGTACGCCATGGATTAAACATTAACATTCCTGAACCCATCATGAACAAATTTTAAAAGAAATTTCAATTTTACAATTTTCGGTACTGTAAATTTTTAAACTTCTACGAAGCTTGTCATACATTACGTACGCCATGGATTACATTAATATTCCTGGACCAATTTTAAATGAAATTTCATTTTTAAACTTCTGAACATCCCACAATATTAGTTTTTATATCGTCGTATAGAGAAAAAAATGCATTTTAATTGCAATTTGTTTGAAAGCTATATCTCAATTTGTTTCTGAGTTATTAGTTTTTTTTTTGCAGTTTTTATTAATTTTTTGTCATAGTGGCAGTACAAGTATCCATCTCTGTTGAAAGTAAAGGGAAAATACAGATAACTGTATAGACCAATCAGAAAACGAATAAAATGCGGGATTCAACTAATGAAACGCTTCAGATATGTTTTTGATTTCCTACCCTGACCGAGGACAATAACCATTTTTCCAAATGATTTAAAAAAAAAAGATTAGAAAACAGGAATTCTGCTTTTTCAGAATTTAGTGTCGCCCCCGATGAAAAAAATATATGTATATATAAATAGTACAAAACATATTTCAATTTTAACACTTAAAGCACACATTTTATTTTAGGTAAAATGACGTCATTCGCTCTGCCAAATTCGGCAATTTCTTAAAGTGCCTGTCATTTTAAGACAACAGGGTGGATGAGGCTAAGCAGTGAACTTGGTCGAGACATTAGTAATTGCTGTGCACATGCTCACTCACATCGGAATCGGTTAATATATAGGAGTGCTGTCGCATGCAAAAAATCAGATTTTTCAAAATGTCACCCACAATAGAAATTGAAACTGCTATATCTGAGCCATTTTTTAAGGTAAAGACAAACAAAAAATGCTCCTGAAACCTTATATCAAGGTCAAATACTTAAGAAAGAAACCTTTTTCAATTTCTAATTTTTTGCACCTCACTTTAAATATATATATATATTTTTTATTTTAATGGTCGCCATTTTGAAACAAGATGGCTGATGAATCTGGCCAGCGAACTTGGTCGAGGTGCTGATGTATACTATCCACATGCCTTCTTACATCGAAATAGGCGAATACGTGTGTTATCGCGTTCATAAATACGTTTCAAAATGTTAGCCATGCTAGAAATTCAAAGTGCTATAAATCAACCATTTTTTAAGATATAAACAAAAGAACAAATTTTCAGAAACAAAAACTGTTCCGGAATCTTTGCATCAAGGCCAAACACATAAAAAAATCTTTTTCATTTTCCAATTGTTTAATACCTCATTTTGAATTTTAAATTTAATTTTTTTTAAATGGCAACCCTTTTGAAACAAGATGGCGAATGAAGCTGGCCAACGAACTCGGTCGAGACATTGGTATGTACTATGTACTGACCAAGTTACATCCAAATAGGTTCATAATTACGCCTGTTATCGCGTGACAAAAATCGGGACGTTTTAAAATGTCAGCCACAAGAGAAATTCAAAATGCTATTACTCAGCCATTTTTTTTAGATATAGACGAAACAAAAACTGTTCCGGAATCTTTGTATTAAGGTCAAACACATACAAAAAAAATCTTTTTCACTTTCCAATTTTTTGGTATCTCATTTAAATTTTTTTATTTTGTAATTTTTTTAAATGGCCGCCATTTTGAAACAAGATGGCGGATGAAGCCGGCCAACGAACTCGGTCGAGATATTTGTATGTACTATGTACACACCAAGGTACATCCAAGTTGGTTCATAAATACGCCTGTTATTACGTGAGAAAAATCAGGACGTTTCAAAATGTCAGCCACGCTAGAAATTCAAAATGCCATAACTCAGCCATTTCTTAAGATATAGACGAAACAAAAACTGCTCCCGAATCTTTTTATCAAGGTCAAACACATAAGAAGAAAATATTTTTTCCAATTTTTAATTTTTTGGTACCACATTTCAAATTTAAATTTTTCTTAAAAATTTAAATGGCCACCATTTTTAAACAAGATGGCGGATCAAGCTGACCAACAAACCCGGTCGAGACATTGGTATGCACTATGTATAAACGAAGTTACATCCAAATCGGTTCATAAATACGCCTTTTATCGCGTGACAAAATTCAGGACGTTTCAAAATGTCAGCCACGCTAGAAATTCAAAATTTTATAACTACGCCATTTTTTAAGATATAGACGAAACAAAAACTGCTCCGAAATCTTTGTATAAAGGTCAAATACATAAGAAAAAATATTTTTCCATTTTCAATTTTTTGGTACCACATTTCAAATTTTAAATTTTTAAAAAAATGTTAAATGGCCGCCATTTTGAAACAAAATGGCGGATGAAGCTGGCCAACGAACTCGGTCGAGAGATTGGTATGTACTATGTACACACTAAATTACATCCAAATCGGTTCATAAATACGCCTTTTATCGCGTGACAAAATTCAGGACTTTTCAAAATGTCAGCCACGCTAGAAATTCAAAATGCTATAACTCAGCCATTTTTTAAGATATAGACGAAACAAAAACTGCGCCGGAATCTTTGTATAAAGGTCAAACACATAAGAAAAAAATATTTTTCCATTTTTAATTTTTTGGTACCACATTTCAAGTTTTAAAATTTTTTAAAAATTTTAAATGGCCGCCATTTTGAAACAAAACGGCGGATGAAGCTGGCCAACGAACTCGGTCGAGAGATTAGTATGTACTATGTACACACTGAATTACATCCAAATCGGTTCATAAATACGCCTTTTATCGCGTGACAAAATTCAGGACGTTTCAAAATGTCAGCCACGCTAAAAATTCAAAATGCTATAACTCAGCCATTTTTTAAGATATAGACGAAACAAAAACTGCTCCGGAATCTTTGTATAAAGGTCAAATACATAAGAAAAAAATATTTTTCCATTTTTAATTTTTTTGTACCACATTTCAAGTTTTAAAAATTTTTTAAAAATTTTAAATGGCCGCCATTTTGAAACAAAACGGCGGATGAAGCTGGCCAACGAACTTGGTCGAGACATTGGTATGTACTATGTACACACCGAATTACATCAAAATCGGTTCATAATTACGGGAGTTACAGTGTGACATAGGTCAGATATATATATATATATATATATATATATATATATATCAATTTTGAACGGAGGGTGGTTTCGGGGTCTGGGGGTCATGATCGATGAAAATATACCAAAATTTTTTGAAATCGCTTTCCTCCGAACGGCTGCAATAGGTAGCTTTTTTGTAAAGAAAGCTACCTAAAAGAAAGAAAAATCAAGGAACTATCCTACACGCAAAAGGAAATTTTCGCACAATATATATTACAAAAATATATATATCACTTGAAACGAAACTTTGAATATTAAAAGGCGTTCAGATGTAAAACTTTCATGGCGAAATACCTCATTTTCTCATATTTTAATATTTTATTATTATCACTAGGGGGCTCTGCCCCCTGCAAGCTACGCTCGCCTAACCCCGTTCAGACACCGCAGAATCTGAAAGTCTAAAAATCTAATGGGTTTTTAAAATATTAGAGAAGATTAAATTATACTGAAAAAGCTGTGCAGATCTCCCTGTAAACGGGTTTCCATTCAATTCCCTTTGATTGCAAAAATTTAACGGAGAATCAGTTGCTGTTAAGACATCCAATGGTTATTTTCGTTTTTGATTAAAGAGGATCAATTAAACATTTGAAAAGAAGCTAAAATAAAATGAATTAAGCATTCAGAGTCTTTGTCAACCGATATTTTAAAACAATCTCTATAACAATAGCCTAAACCATGTGACTATCTTCAACAGTTCCGGGCGGAACACTTTGCTTTTTATACTCTAGGTGAAATTTTGATACTTTAATGTTATCCAGGTACAGGTGATAAGTCGCCAAATATTATTCTATCCCCATCATTTCATCTATATTATAATAGTTCAAGTCATCAAATGCCATAAACAAATACTATCTGATCCCTTCGCCATTCATATGAAAGTTTGGAACAAATGTCATATTAGGCCAATATTGGCGCGATTTTTTCCCAACGCCAATTTGGGGAACGCATCAACAGCATAAACAACAACATCCGGCTTACCATATCAAGCAAAATAACAATACTTTGGCGCCAGTTAAGTACCCGTTGCGTATATGACATTGACGCCAGAAAAAAATCGCGCCAATATGGGGCCGTATATGACATCTGTGCCGAAAGAAAAAAAAGCCGGGTGCAAATCTCGCCAATATCTTTTTTTCAACTCGCCAGTTAGCATTTTTTTAGGTGCGTTCGTAATTATATAAATACGTAGCACCTATAGTCGTCGTTCAGTCCGTCCGTCTGCCCATCTGTCCGTCCGTCTGTCCGCCTGTCCGTCCGTCTGTCCGTCTGTCCGTCTGTCCGCATGTAACAGAGCAAAAACTACCCAACCGAATAGTCTGAAATTTCAAATATGTGATTGTTGCAAAATTTTGTCGAGCCATTTCAAATTTTATGAAAATCGGATGTATAGTTTAATTACAGGGACAGTCAAAAGTTTTTCTTTACATTACGGCCAATGGGAAAAATTATTGCAAGGGGATTTTAATGATATTAGAGCTTTCCGAATGATCTGAAATTTTAAAGATATAATTGTTGCAAAATTTTGTCGAGCCATTTCAAATTTTAGGAAAATCGGATGTATAGTTTAATTACAGGGACAGCCAAAAGTTTTTCTTTACATTACGGCCAATGGGAAAAATTATTGCAAGTGCATTTTAATGATATTACAGCCTTCCGAATGGTCTGAAATTTTAAAGATATAATTGTTGCAAAATTTTGTTGAGCTATTTCAAATTTTAGGAAAATCGGATGTATAGTTTAATTACAGGGACAGTCAAAAGTGTTCCGAAAAAATTATTGGAAGTGCATTTTAATGATGTATCAGACTATGCACGTTATGAAGTGCAAAAAATTATACATTCAGTACAATATGGGGTGCAAAAAATAATTTTAAAACTAGTTATAGTACGAACTCACCTCATTTGCCACGTTTGACGAGCAATTTCTAACTTGTTTATTGTTCGAGTGGTAAATTAAAACATTGATTTGAAGTTGAAATTAAATGTCATGGTTTGTTACATAATTTAATATTTCGCCAGATGTCATATACCGCATGTTTGGCATGATTTTTTTTTTTTTTTTTTTTTTTTTTTTTACGAAAATTTGGCGAAAGCCTCGTTTTCAAATACCAGTTACATATGTATTTTAGGTACTACTTAGTTATCCCGTCGACAAAGATCTATCGCGAACTATAAGATTAAATGTCAATAATGCTTGATCGTAAATGTCACATTCACTTGACTTTTAGAAAGTTACACGTGTTTACGTCATCAAGTAATTTTTATTTCGACGTTTTATTTAAAGCGCAATACTTATTTATTTCCAGTGTCACTTCTCAATGTTAATTTAACATAGAAAAGCCTATGGAGATGATAACTTTTTCATTTTTTCTTCCCACCTTTTTGTCCCTGATGCCACTCATTTTTTATTCTTAACTAATTCTAATAATATTATAAATTTAAAGTTTAAAAACGTTTGCCTGACGTCAGGGTCAAAACGAATGGCAAAATACCTTTGCATATGGGTGAATTATAACCCAGAGAGAAACAAGGTCCAATTTTTTTGTATATTATTCAAATATTTTTCTTAATAATTCCAAATTTCACTTTTTTCGTTGAGAATCAACGGACATTTTTAATAGAAAATGTAACATTTTTTCTTCATTGTTACAAAAAATTTCAAAAGCCGTAATAATAATTTATTTGGTTTTAGTAGAAAGATTCCCGCGTGAAAAATTTTAATTGAAATAGTTTTTTGTTTTTTTTTTATTCAATAATTAAAAAGGTGAATATGGCGTCATAGTGGAAATAAAAAGGATATTTTCAGAATACGTTTTTGCCTTGGTCAAGTTTATATTTTAGTAAAAAGTTTCTAATGGATAGCTACTTTTTACGCAGGTAGCGAACTTAGTGGGGAATCATATAACTAAAATTTTAAAATGTATTTTTTTTTTTTTCGAGATGAGAACTATTTATACCCCAAGTTAAACTTAGGTAATAATTTTCTGATGTGTTTACATCACCCTTTGGGCGAGAATAAGGTTTAAAAATTCAAGTAAAACTTTTATTTTTTTTATTTTTTACTGTATCACAGCTATAATCTCTCTATTCTAAAAAAAAGTAACTACCGCTGTCACCACCGCCGCCGCCGCCGCCGCCGCCGGTTTTGAATTTTTTGTGACCGGAGGTCTTTCTTCGTTAATATTATGAAAAATAATGCATATAAAAATATGAAAATCGGTTGTTTTATACAGAAATGTTTGATAAACACGCTGATGCAGACAGTTTTCAAATCTAAGAATTATTTAAAGAGATATTTAATGCTAAAGTTGGACAAAATTGTTCCACTGAAAAAGTTTTATAGCAGCAAAAACTATACATGGCAGTGTAATCATTTTTAGATCATTTTATGCGTTAGAATTTGCCGGAGTGCAGATTGCATTAATTTTTTTTATTTTGAGTCATTTTTTGAGGTTTTATTTCTATTTTAAATTCAAATTTTCAGCATTTCTAGAGATATTTTTTACAGATTTTAGAAAGTGATATTAATTTAAACTGTTGCCAACTGTATAAACAGCGGAAACAATAATGTTTGCTTAAAAAAAAATATTTATACGTGTAAATAAATTAAAAATTTATTTACACGTGACTATTATAATCAGAAAAAAACATTTGGATTTAAAATTAAATAATTATGTACAAAAAGCAGGAACTTATTAAAAATTACGTCATAAAAACTATAATTACACGTGCATTTTAAGAGAGAAAGGAATTTGTAAAATAATAAATTTATTAATATGCGTTAGAAATATTAAATCGGAGAAATTATGTCATATTTACCTCACATTACAGTTATTACGTAAAATGAACACAAAATAATATTGCAAAACTGTTTAAATTTAGAAATTGCGCTAGACATTTATTTTATATTTTGAGTGGATACTTTTCAACTATTTTTGTCAGGAAAGCGCAAATAATATTTCATTTCTAACAAAAGTGTTTTCACGTGAATATTTAAAAGAGAAAGACTAGCTTGGTAAAAATTACGTCAGATTAAAAACGATTAATTTAAAATGTCTCATTTAAAAGAACTTTCTTTTCGCTTTGTTAAAAAATACCAGGAGACAAAGACTCTGTTTACTTAATTCCTTTTATATTAGCTTATTTTGAAATGTTGTTACACGTGTCTACGTCATCAAGTTATTTTTATTTCGACGTTTTATTTGTAGTTTTATTAATGTCGTACTAATTTATTTGTTCTTTTGTTATATAAAATCAAAATTATGTCAATTTGTATAATTTGGCGAGTGGTTTGGCGATTTATATAATTTGGCGAAATTGGTCGACAGGATAATCAAGTAGTACCGCAGCGGATTTGGCGTTAAAATTCCCCAATCAAAGAGAAATGAATAGAAATTCGTTTATAGGGAGATCGCCACTGTTTTTTAAATTATAATTCAATCTTTCGAAATCTTTTTAAAGCCGATCAAATTAGCGTGCATTTAGAGTCTGCGGTGTCTGGACGGGGGTTGGCGAGCGTAGCTCGTAGGGGGCCGAGCCCCCTAGTATTGTTAAATATTAGCAGTAAGGATTTAACGGAATTTACATTTACATTCATAGCTTTCCTGAGTGGGGAATAGGGTATCTAAATTTAAGTGAAGTTAATTTTTTATATTTTGATTATAGATTTTTTACGTTCAGATTGGAAATTTTTAGTCCAAACTACCGCGACCTGCATTACTACAGTGGTGAAACATTTTGAATTACACATTGGTAAACTGCATCCCACATTGTGATGCAATACCGCATACATCAAAGCCTGGTGATGATACTCTGTATTAATTTTGAAATGCGTTCGTCTGAGTGCTGTAGTCATTAAAAAACTTGACATATTAAACAAAAACGTAATTTGATGAACAAATTAAAAAAACAAAATTTATTTCCTACATTGTTTAAGCCCGAGAAGGGACAGATATTAAGATATTTCATTCAATTAGTTATACATTTAATGTTAAATTTTTGTAACAAATTAGTTAAGCCAATTGAAGATTAAAAAATGAAAATAAAATTCTTACAATATGATACTTAAAACACCCTAAAAAATTAGATTCCGTTCAAATGAAATCGAAATAAATCTTAGACTTTTTTAAAGTTTTATATTTTGCATGCATCTTATCATTTTATGCACAATTGTCATAAACATAATACAAAATCTACAATACAAATATTTTCATTTAAAAATGGAAGAAGTCTAAGATTTATTTCGATTTCATTTGAACGGAATCTAATTTTTTAGGGTGTTTTAAGTATCATATTGTAAGAATTTTATTTTAATTTTTTAATCTTCAATTGGCTTAACTAATTTGTTACAAAAATTTAACATTAAATGTATAACTAATTGAATGAAATATCTTAATATCTGTCCCTTCTCGGGCTTAAACAATGTAGGAAATAAATTTTGTTTTTTTAATTTGTTCTTCAAATTACGTTTTTGTTTAATTTTTATATTTATTAATGTTATACTAATTTATTTGTTCTTTCATTATTTAAAATAAAAATTTTGTCAATCTGTACAATTTGGCGAGTGGTTTGGCGATTTATATAATTTGCGAAATTGGGTGACGGAATAACTACTACATTGTACCGTATTTTTTAATTATTTTCTATTATTTTCAAAAGGAAATAGCAAAAAAATAATTAATTACTATAGAACAAAATAATTTATATAAATTTAAAAAAGAAATAAAAGTAAATATACATTTATTATTAAATAAACAACAATAGCCGGGTTACCATGTCTATCAAAATAATGCCATTTGTGCGATAATTAGGTACCCCGGTGCGTATTTTTTTTTTTTTTTTTTTTTTTTTTTAAAGAAGTGAAAGCCATCAATTTGAATGTTTCATTTTTAAATGAAAGTTTTGCATTTAATAAAATGATAACGAAATACAAAAAAAAAAAAAAGCATTGTTCTTAGCATAGATTTAAAGGAGGCCCAACTGTCGCCAAATTAATTTAAAATAGTAACCTTTCTGAATTATGAAAAAAAAAATTCTGTTATGATTAAAATTTGAGTTGCCATCATTAGAAAAAATGTATTTAAAATTAGAAAAAAATTAATATTTCGAAAACTAATTCGAATTTAAAAATTCTAATACCAGTTTTGAGATCTGTGGATCAACACGGATTTTTGGTGTTAATTTCATCGCAAAGTATTTCATATTTTAGGAGAAATCGCCGTGAAACAAAATCAGTTGTTTAATCAGGCGTTTCATATATTCGTTTCATAAATTCGTTTCATCAGGATTTTATATATATAGGGTAGATACAAATACACGTGCCTCTGTATAGTAAAAAATATATATATCTTTATCAAAAATATCTTATTCATTATGAAAAATATAAAACAACCAATAATAAAAAAAAAATATTACTAGAAAACAGGAATTCTGCTTTTTCAGAATATAGTGTCGCCCCCGATGAAAATAAAATATGTACATATAAATAGTACAAAACATATTTCAATTTTAAGACTTAAAGCACACGCTTTTATTTTATGTAAAATGACGTCATTCGCATCCGCTTAAGAATTCCACATTTACGATCCACACTTAAACATCTACAGTAAAGCATGCATAGGACGTCACTATCGCAAAATAATGCACAAATGCAGCAAAAAGATGCCGTTATTAAAGAAACTCGACATAAAAGTGGCTATCTAATTATTCATAGTCCTTCATTTGTTTGTGATATTAATATAGATACTTAAAATTAAATTTAGTTTATAATAGCTCCATGTTTTATCAGAAATCATTCATTTATATTTTTTCAAAATAGCACGTATTTTAATTACATTTATTTTAGTTTTTAAGAGAAAATGATAACTGAAAGATATAATTGCTATTTTCCCTTTACTTTCTACAAAAATTGAGTACTTGAGTTGCCAAAATTAAACAAATGGTGCAAAAAACTACAAAAAAAAAAAAAAAAATCTCAAAAATAAATGGAGATGCAGTTTTCAAACAAATTGCATTTAAAAGTACTTTTTCTTCCAATACGACGATATAAAAATTGAAAATGTGCCATGCTTAGAAATTTAAAAAATTGCTTTCGAGTATTTCATCGTACGATGATTCATCTGCTTTGTTTTACGGCTGGCTTAAGTAAGGTAACGTTATTTTTTGGAGACGGCACAAAACAATCTGGGAGAAAGAAATAGCATACCGTACTGCCGGGTAATAAACACAATTTGGCGCGAGAAGGAATCGAACCTATAATCCCTAGTCTCGAGTTCAATACCTTGTCCATTTAGCCATCCAGCTCACATTTCATTTGTAACAAAATATCTTTATAATTAGCAGCATAATTAATCAAATCCATGGTCTGTTCCTGAACTTACTGAACGTTATTTCATCCCTCATATAGACCTACTCCATGTCCCTGTCTCCTAAGCTCGCGCGTGTATCTTGAACACACTAGTACAGCGTCTAGAATACAGTGTGAAAATATGCTATCCAAACAATGCTAAAAATTTGTATCCCTTAAATGTGCGACGATACTGCTGAAATACAAAGAGTCGATCGCAGCGACATCTGCGGGATTTTCGTATTACATTGTATAGACTAGCAATATCTTACAGTTTTAGAAAATATACTGCAGATGTCGCTGCGATCTGCATATTGCAGCAGCATCATTGCACATTTAAGGGATACAATATTTTACCGCTTTTTTAAGTATTACAGGGATAGCCGATTCCCACACTGTGTATTCTAGTCGCTATAACACTAGGTAATCTTAAAGATGCGTATCATTGTTAACCAAATAAACTAATGATGATTACAAATTAATCTTCATACGTCTTCATAGCTCCATGGGACTTTTCTGAACCCATGGAACTCAGAACCCAGAAGGAATGCACAATATCCTTCCTTTGGGTTCGAGGCTACAAAAAATCGTCTGTTTCAGAAAATTCACGCTCTCGTACAAAGGGTTTGTTTCGCTATTTCTTTTAATTATGTTATTTTATTGTAATACTTATGAGCTCTGAAAACAAATTAAGGAAAACAAAAGCATATTCTTTCATTATTTGATTATAAATAATGAAAAATTTAATAAAAGCATGATTTGCAAAATTTAAATAAAAATTTCTAAATACTAAAAATTACCATTAAAATCTTTAAATAAAAGAATATTTAAGTAAAATAAATTTGATGTACATAATTTATCAACAAACGTCAATTTAAACACTTGAAATTTCGAACATTTTTATAAGTATTGAGTATAACCTAATTTATTTTAACGTCATATTTCTAAAAAATTCTATAATTAAGACAAAATTAATCTGAAATTAAAGGAATATTCCTTATATTATCCAGTTCGGTTTTTCTTCTCAATACCCGTAGCTGACTTGATATGGGTAAAGTCCATGGACTTTACCAAACCGTTACTAAAAGTTCGTGGACTTAACCCATGTAACGTCAGCCGCGGGTATCCAGAAGAAAAACACCAATAGGAGTGATGAACAATTTAACGCTGGTTCTCCTTCGTCCAATAAACAGCCTTTTTCGGGGAGAGGGGTATGT
This sequence comes from Maratus speciosus, assembly GCA_963932465.1. Taxonomy (NCBI): domain Eukaryota; kingdom Metazoa; phylum Arthropoda; class Arachnida; order Araneae; family Salticidae; genus Maratus; species Maratus speciosus. The sequence continues at coordinate 85,520,582 of OZ010786.1, read as the reverse complement.
ACCCACAGAGGCATGACTGTTGCCAGCTATCGTTTCGATAGCAGAATAAAAAATAAGTGAATTACTAGCAGGAATGACCGAGCTAAGCTCGGTCAAAATGAGCTTTGTGTTTATCTCGATATATTATTCCCACTAAATCATTCTTGCTGTTCTAGATACAATTAGCTTGAGCCTGAGACATAGTGACCCATAATGACGCACTAATCGAATTTTTTTCAAACATGCGACCTAATACAATGCACTTCTCGAGCCTGAAAACGATGGAACACAAAATTTAGTGAAAATCGTTAGTCATATTCTAGATAAAATAAGCTTGACCCACGTTGATTCAAAAAACCACTAACCGAAATTTATCGAAAGTGTGAGCTATTTCAATGGTATTTTTATTCTGTGAAACGGTATAACAAAAAAAATTGTCAAAATTGTTTGAACATTTTTGAGATGGGTGCCGTTAGCTTGACCCCGACCCATTATCACCAAAATGACCCACTAATAGAATTTTCTTGAGCATGCGACCCAGCCCACTGGTTTTATATTGTTCAGAAACGGTGTAGTACACAGTTTTGTCAAAATCTTTTGAGCCGTTTTTTAGATAAAGTTAGCTTGATCCTGATCCATTAGGACCCAAAATGACCCATTCATTGAATTTTCTCGTACATGCGACCCTACCCAATGGACTTATCATGCTCGGAAACGGTATTATACAAAATGTTTTCAAAATGTTTTGAAGCGCTTTTTAAATACAATTAGCTTGACCCTGACCCATTGTGAGCCAAAATGACCCACTAATCGAATTTCCTTGAACATGCGACCTAGCCCAATGGTCTTCTCATGCCCAGAAATGGTATAATATAAAATTTGGTCAAAATGTTTTGAGCATGTTTTTAGATTCAATTAGCTTGACTCTGGCCTATTGTGACCCAAAATGACACACTAATTGAATTTTCTCGAACATGTGACTTAGCCCAAACGTCATCTCATGACCAGAAACGGCCGTATATTCAAAAAAAATTGTGAAAATGTCTTGAGCCGTTTTTAGATGTAATTAGCTTGACCCTGATTCATAATGACACACTAAGCGAATTTTCTCAAACACATTGACCCATCCCAATGGTCTTTTTGTGCCCGAAAACAATAGCTTACAGAATTTCGTCAAAATAGTAGAGCCGTTATCTAGATAAACTTAGCTGGACCCACGGTGACCCAAAAATGACCCACTAATCGAATTTTCTTGAACACGTTATCCATCCCAATGGTCTTTTCGTGCCCGAAAATTGTTAGATACAAAATTTAGTCAAAATCGATTGAGCCGTTCTCTAGATATAATTAGCTTGACCCTGACCCATTATGACCCAAAATGACCCACTAATCTAATTTTCTCGAACACGAGACCCATCCCAATGGTCTTTTCGTGCCCGAAAACAGTAGGGTGCAAAATTTCGTCAAAATCGTTAGAGCCGTTATCTAGATAACTTAGATTGACCCACGGTGACCCAAAAATCACCCGCTAATCGAATTTTCTCGAACATGTGACTTGGCCCAATGGTCTTCTCGTAATCTAAAACTGTATAATATAGAGTTTAGTGAAAATAGTTAGAGCCGTTTTTTAGATAAAACTAATTGACCCACAGTGACCCAAAAATGACCCACTAATCGAATTTTCTCGAATACGTGACCCATCCCAATGGTCTTTGCGCGCCCGAAAATGGTTAGATACAAAATTTAGTCAAAATCGATTGAGCCGTTCTTTAGATATAATTAGCTTGACCCTGACTCATTATGACCCAAAATGACCCACTAATCGAATTTTCTTGAACACGAGACCCATACGAATGGTCTTTTCGTGCCCGAAAACAGTAGGGTGTAAAATTTCGTCAAAATCGTTAGAGCCGTTATCTAGATAGATTGACCCACTGTGACCCAAAAATGACCCACTAATCGAATTTTTTTGAACATGTGACTTAGCCTAATGGTCTTCTCGTAATTCAAAACTGTAGAATATAGAGTTCAGTAAAAATCGTTAGAGCCGTTTTTTAGATAAAAATAGCTAGACCCACAGTGACCCAAAAATGACCCACTAATCGAATTTTCTCGAACACGTGACCCATCCCAATGGTCCTTTCGTGCCCGAAAATGGTTAGATACAAAATTTAGTCAAAATCGATTGAGCCGTTCTCTAGATATAATTAGCTTGACTCTGACCCATTATGACTCAAAATGACCCCCTAATCGAATTTTCTCGAACATGAGACCCATCCCAATGGTCTTTTCGTGCCCTAAAATGGTTAGATACAAAATTCAGTCAAAATCGATTGAGCCGTTCTCTAGATATAATTAGCTTGACCCTGACACATTATAACCCAAAATGACCCACTAATCAAATTTTCTCGAACACATGAACCATGCCAATCGTCTTTTCGTGCCCGAAAACAGAAGGGTGCAAAATTTCGTCAAAATCGTTAGAGCCGTTTTTTAGATAAAAATAGCTAGACCCACACTGACCCCAAAATGACCCACAAATCGAAATTTCTCGAACACGTGACCTAGCCCAATAGTTTTCTCGTGCCCGAAAATGGTTGGATACAAAATTTGGTCAAAATCGATTGAGCCGTTTTTTAGATATAATTAGCTAGACCCTGACCCATTATGACCCAAAATCACCCACTAATCGAATTTTCTCGAACACGAGACCCATCTCAATGGTCTTTACGTGCCCGAAAACGGTAGGGTGCAAAATTTAATTAAAATCGTTAGAGCCGTTCTCAAGATAAAATTTACATACACACACACACACAATTTTTGCTCGCATTATAGTATAAGATTAAAGAGCCTAATATGTCATTCGCATATTAGCAAACCATACACGAATTCATGTGCAGAGAACATTAGAGCTCTGCTATTGGCTGGCAAAACTGACGTATTCTAATCTCCGCCGCTTCCTTCGTAACCATGAGAAGCATGTTAGCTTGAAGGAAATCATTACTTTTATTTACAAATCCTTTTCTGAAATTGTAATTAATTTCAATTGTATTGAGGATATTATTACTGTGGTATTAGGACATTAACTGTAATTTAAATTAACCTAGAACAAGAGCTCTGAATTATGTTTATGTGATGTTGTGTCGTGCTTGTATGTGTAACCTAAATAGAATAAGCTATGTGCGAATAAATATATGCAAGTAAATTCGCTGCATTCACCCATTGGAGCCTTAGACGGATCGCTACATTATTAACAGAACTTCGCAACAACGCATGGTGGCAGTCGGTTAAAAGGATGTTTACTACAGTAGAATACTGAAAACGGATTCATAGCTTAAATTAAGAAGTTTCCTTTTCTTGCACAATTATACGACACATTTATATTCATTTTATTAAGAATTAAATTGGCTGAAGATAGAAATGTTTATCAGGTTACACCGCCAGAATCATTTACTTTTTCATCACCGGCACTTTGGTTAAAATGGAAGCAACGTTTCAAAAGGTATCGATAGAGCTGTGCAAGGTGACGTGACGAACAGGTTTTTGCTACTGCTGTAGGTCAGCTAACGCTACCTTTATCAATGCTTTTTCTATTTGTGTGTCCTACAGCTTCTTTCATTGTTCTCCGGTAAAAGTCCGGTAAAAGCTTCGGGTTTGAAAAATCAAACAGAGGTAGAACAGGTAAATTCTCTTATTTATCTCATGGGAGATAAAGCAGAAGATATTTTTGCGTCTTTTAACTTGTCGGAAGATGACCAGCAGAAATATAATATTGTTGTAAAGCATTTTGATGATCATTTTATAGTAAAGAAAAACACAATTTTTGAGCGTGCACAGTTTAATCAACGCATTCAAAATGAAGGGGAATCTGTCAATGATTTTATAACTTCACTTTATTCATTAGCTGAACATTGTGATTACGGAGTTCTCCATGATGAACTAATACGCAATACAATAGTTGTTGGTATTAGAGATAAATCATTAAAGAATGAGAAATTACAGTTGGATCCAGACCTTTCTTTGAGCAAAGCTATAGATAAAGTTTGGTTATCGGAATCAATTAAAAAGCAACAAGAGATTCTTACTTCTAATAATGCTTCTGTCCATAAAGTTTCTAATGTAAACAAAACATGTCGGTGAATTTTAAGAGAGGGTATCCATCAAAATCCACATTTTAAAGAAAGTGATAAAAAGAACTATGGGAATAAAGAGAATCCAAAACCCGTTGATCTTTGCAAATGGTGCGGGAAACATACACATAATAGAAAAGTGTGTCCAGCAAAAGATGCTAAATGTCTAAAATGTTCCGAACTAGGGTACATTGCAGGAGTTTGTAGGAAAAATGAAAGTAAATCTGAAATTTCTTTCTTGGGAACAATTAGCGAAACACGCTCTAATAATAATAATAATGATTTGTTATGGTCAGTACCTATTCAAATAAGAGGTAAAACCATTCGCTTCAAAATAGATAGCGGAGCAGATCATACTGTTATTCCTGCTACATCACCAGTCTTGAAGGATTCGGAAATCTTAAAACCAGACAAAAAGCTTTGCGGCCCGGATGGGAAAATACTAAAACACAGGGGAAATCTTATTGAGGAAATCCAATACCGTGAAAAGAAAATCTCTGAAGAAATCCATGTAATTGAAGGACAGCAGAGCTACTTATTGGGAAAACCTGCAATACTAGCTTTTGGATTGGGACCGAATATTTCAGAAATTAGCACAGTAAGTCCTAAGCAAGATTTTTCTGAATTGTTCACCGGCCTGGGGCTACTGAAAGGTTGTTATACGATTAAGCTTAATTCGAACTCTGTCCCGTTTGCTATTTCAGCTCCACGAAGAATACGTATTCCACTACTGAAGAAAATTGAAATGGAAATCAAGCAGATGGTTGCCCAAAAAGTTATTGTTCCTGTAACGAAACCGACAGAATGGTGTTCACCGGTAGTTATCGTTCCTAAAAGTTATGGAACTGTTCGCTTATGTGTCGACTTATTCCAGTTAAATAAGTCTGTAGAAAGAGAATTTCATCCATTGCCTTCAGTGGAATATTCATTGAATCTTCTTACAGGTGCTAAAACCTTTTCAAAGTTGGATGCTAATTCAGGTTTTTGTCAAATTCCGCTTGATAAATCTTCGTCATATTTCACGACTTTCATCACTCCTTTTGGAAGATACAGATTTTTAAGGTTACCTTTTGGAATCTCATCCGCTCCAGAACATTTCCAACGTAGAATGTCACAGCTGCTAGAAAATTTCCCAGGTGCTATTTGTCACATGGACGATATCTTAGTGTGGAGAAGAGATCAGTCTGATCATGACCAAAGACTGAGGATTATTCTGAATAAATCTAAAGAACCTGGTATTACTCTAAATGACAAGAATGTAAATTTTCAGTCAAGAGAATCAAATTCTTGGGACATATTGATGACAAGGACATCCATCCTGATGAAGATAAAATTAGAGCCGTGAAAGAATATCCACCACCAAAGAACAAAAAGGAGTTAAAGCAGATGCTAGGCATGGCAAATTTTCTCGCTAGATTTGTTTCAAATTTTGCAGAAATGTTTTCACCGTTAACACCGATTTTAAGTCAAAAGAATGAGTTTGTCTGGGACGAACCTCAAAAACAAGCATTTTAAAATTGGAAGAATGTTCTAACATCTCAACTAGTTTTAAAGGTTTATAATCCACAAAAAACTTCAATTGTCCCAACAGACGCTTCTTCTTATGGAATAGGAGCCACCTTGAGGCAAGAACAAGAGAACGGAGAAATTTGTTGTTGCGTATGCTTCCAGAACACTTACACCTACTGAAAAGATGTATGCTCAAATAGAAAAGGAGGCACTTACTCTAGCTTGAAGTTGTGAGAAATTTCGAGATTATCTAACTGGAATTCACTTTAGATTAGAAACGGATCATAAACCTCTAATTCCAATCTTCTCAAAGAAAAATCTTGAAGACTTATCTCCACGGTTACAAAGGTTGAAGATGAGGATGATGCCATATTCTAATTTCATATTCCACATACCAGGAAAGAAACTTTATGCAGCTGATGCCTTATCAAGACAACCTCAAGACACTAGAGAAAATGATGAAGAATTGGAGGAAGAAATTGATGCTTATATTCGTATGGTAATTTGCTCTTTACCCGCTTCATGCAACAGGTTAGAAGAGTTACGACAATCCCAAAAGTCTGATGCAACATGCAAAGAACTAGAAAATTTAATCCTAAACGGTTGGCCATTAAGGAAAAATTTAGAACCAAGCTCTCTACCCAATTGGAATCATCTATATGAAATATCGATCCAAGATGGATTCATAATGAAGGGCTGCTTAATCATCATTCCTGCCAATCAGAGAAAAACGGTTCTGCAACAAATTCATGAAGGACATTTGGGAATTACGAAATGTCGTGCGAGAGCAAGATCGTCTGTTTATTGGCCTGGAATAAATTGAGAAATTGAAGAAATGATAATGCCACATTGACACCAGAATTCAAGACTGAAAAGTTTAATTTTATTAAATATGTGAAAAGAAGCTTTTATCCGTTTTGAAATAAATTTGTTTTTAAATTCTGGTGTGATTCAATCATTTCAGCATTATATGAATAAAAGTTTTTTGCCCCTGAAAGGGTTAAAGGGTAGCAGTCTCTAGAGTGATGACCAAGAACAAGCGTAAATGTACCTGTCTCTTTGTAAGGCCTTTTAGTCTGTTTGCATTGAAGTTTCCGGAGGGTGGGTGCTAGAATGATAACCAAAGACGAGCGGGAGTGTATCTGTGTGCTTATTGGTTTATCAAATCTTTAACATGAGTCATTTGTTTATAATAATAACTATATTAATTGTTTTTATAATGACGTTGTTATTAATATTAACATCATCATTTTATTAAGACATGAAATTAATAGGCATAACATTTATCAAAAATTTGCCAAGTTCTAGATTTATTATTAATATACTATCAATAATTTTTATTTTTAAACAATTTAAAAATGCTATCATACTTCAGTAGGTAAGTTTGAGTGAATTTTATTTGAACTTGGCACCCACTTAGATATCACTTCTTTTGTTGCCAATGTCTTTACAGAACTTGGCTCCCTTTTTTCACAGTTATGTTTTTGTTAGATATCATTACTTTTTGTAAAGTTACAATATATTTAGGCATTTTACTTAATGCTTTTTTATGTGTTTACATGTGACTATTTTATTCACCAAGCAACATTCAAATTTAATTTAAATTTCCTACAACAAAGTATTTGGCTGTCAATTTGCGGCAGAAATCTATATTTTAATGCTGCTGTATTGAATGCATGTTTTGAAACGAAATGTATTGATTCGAAATTTTTATTGTTTCTGAAAACAACAATAATCATATTGATAATTAAAATTATAAATTAATAGAAAATTAAAATTAAAAAATAGGTTACATTTAAAAAGCAACAACTTTATTAAAATTATTTGGAATTTTTCTTCCCCCTTTTTAATGAAGTCGCTAATTTGTAGTTACAGTAAATAATCTTATCATATAAATATTCTCTCCTCTGAAATTTTCACTTCGCTACCTTTTCTCTGCTAATATGTAATGTAATTAAACAATCAAAACAATGCTACAATACTTCAGAAGATAATTTTGAATGAATTTTATTTGAACTTGGTACCGACTTACATATCACTTCTTTTCTGGCAGTTTTTTTTTAAAAATGGAACTTGGCTCCCTTTTTTCACAGTTATTTTTTTGTTAGATATCATTATTTTTTGTCAAGTAAGTAGATATTTATTTCCTTTTTGAAATAAATAGGCTTAATGTTAAATCACCATTATTTAATATTAATTAATCTCACAGCTTTTTCCTGCGTTTACGCACTGGCTTTTTTTTGCTGTCATTTTCTATATTTTCTTGCACGCTTGAAACGTTATAACGCATTGCCCATTCACTATCTGAGTTTTTTTTCACACGTTTCCTATTTATTAATAACCTTGTCCAATCAGGGCGGTATAATGCTCGTAGGAGATTATATTCTACGATGGAGCTTTCCCGAGCCTTTATTTGGCTAGGATCTAGATTTATAAGGTGAACACCCTCCAAGGTCTTGCTTCGGGAGAGTGCTACATAGGCCTATCCTTTGCTGAATACTGAAGACCCAATGTCGAGCAGTGCGTTGTCAAGACTAAGGCCTTGTGATTTATGGATGGTAATAGCGTAGGCTAGACAAATAGGGAATTGTTTCCGATGCACAAACGCATTACTCAATATTTGAAACTTAGTCTTAACGCGCTCTAACTCATAAGTTAAATTATGGTTAAATTTAATTTTAATTTTTCTGGCCTTATTGTTGCAGTCGACGTCCCAAAGTATTTTTTCTATTGTCCCTATCGATCCGTTTACAAGTCCTTTGCTGACGTCTATATTCCCATATAGCATTACACGTGCCCCTATTTTGACGGTTATAACATTTTCTAATACGGCAGATAATGAAGAATCATCCTCGTTTTTGTAACACTTCCCTGGCTCATTTGTTCAAGTATCTTGGGCAATCTATTTCATCTGTTGCATTCAATTTTATATCTGCTTGTCTTATACTTGTCAGCATAGTATCACTGAACTGGTTACACATATTTTTAGTTGCAAACAAACATATGGTATTGTTTGGCATTTCTGAAAAATGGCTTATTATTTCCATCAGTCTTTCCTTTGGGTTATCGGATTTTAATTTAAGTAGCCGATCAGATAAGACATTCACATCTTGATTTGTGACTACACCCAATCTAATACGGTTCAACATTTCACCGAACAGTTGATCGTTTTTCTGTCTCATGTTAATAATCAATTCATCATATGAAAATAAGTTTTCCCATAAATTCGGTTCGCTAAGCGATCCTAAACACTTTTGGACATCTGACGATTTGATGTTTTCGAACGCCGAAAGTTGTCTCACTGTAGGCAGCTGGAGAAGATCACCGAATAACAAGATGTTATTCTGCCAAACCAACCATCTTCTATATCACCCGTGTCGAAAATTTCCGCTAAACGGAGATGAATGTACATCAATGTGACATTTGATATCATAGAGACCTCATCAATAATGAAAAGAATAACCTCATTTAAATCACTTCTTAAAAGTTCGAGGACTCGATTTGACAGAGAAGTGTACTTTTGACAATTTCCATGCTCCACTGGTAGCTGTAGAAGCCTGTGTATTGTCAAACCATTAACGTTAAAAGCAGATACCCGTTGGTGCAGCTACAACAACCAATTTATTTAAATGTTTTCTAACCCAACTTTTAACAATATTTATTAAATAGCTTTTCCACGTGCCCCCTGTTCCACTCACAAATAATCGCAAAATTTTCTTTTTGTGTTTCAATATGTCACAAATTTCATCAAAAATACGTTTTTGGTCTACGTTGAGGTTTTTGATCCTTTTTTCAAGTTCATCATCCGACACCAACTCTTCTGCATTCCGAAAATCTTCCATTGCATTTTGGGCTTCAAGAGGTACAAAATCTAATGGGTGTTCTATGTCATCATCTTCATTATCATCTCTGTCTCGGTTACTTTCAATCTCTGCTACTTTTTTTTTCAATCATTTCGAAAGCTTTCTCTATGTTATTAAGGAATTCTCTTTGTATTTCTCCGTAATTTAAACCATCTTTCATTGCATTTTTTAATAGGTTAAAGGCTTCTGTGTATGTACTTTGATCTGACTTAAGTACAACAAGATCCCTCCATGGATAAAACCTCAATGAGAGAGAGAAATAGTATTTTTCTGGATACTTATTTACATTATAATTGTAATGATTTATTAAATATGGGCGCTGCCGTTTCTTCAAAAATTTATTTGATGATATTTTATGTATTTGAGCAGCTGTTGCCAGAGGCGGTGGGGTTGTAATTATATCATACCATCGAGCAAAGTCATATAAATTTACTTTTTCTAAGTCGTGAGGGCGTTGGGGATAATAATTATCAACCCAAGATTCGAAAAATATATCAGTGGAATCTGATTCTATCTGGTTAATATCTTTTGTATTTTTTACTCGACGGTTACGGTGCATATTTACATCGAACCCTCTTATTGTGGTCTGCGGGTAGGTGCCGTAAAGAGATATGCCCACGAGTGTAGCACTTGCTTCAAGCTCTGTTGTTAAGAGTTCGGAGACCTACATTATACAGCCTACTAACTAAAGATTTTGACGAATTAATGTTGTCAAAAGTTTGGATTGTGTGACTTTTTTCGCCCTTAGTGGTATATTTTGTGATGTAATAATTTAAGGTACTTTTCGGTTAGCCCGGCACCAGTGTTATATACACATATACCGGGTGTCCCAAAAATGACCGATGGATTTTAAAATTCAATAACTTTCAAACGGTGACAGATATTGAAAAAAATTCCTGCAGGAGGCTTATGTATGATGTCAGGAGATTTTGTACTGTGATTCTTGATTTTAGTTCGAATTTCAAACAATAGATGACACTGAGAGTAATAGGCGCTCAGTCCAGACCCGACTTTTGGTACCTCGGATCCATTCAATACATTTTAATCTCCTTTTTTCGCATGGAAGAAGAGAGATGCCGAAAAATCGAGCCTGGATTTAGCGGTTATTGCCTGTTGCGCCGTCTATCGATGCTATTTGTAACTAAAACTGAGAATCGCAATGTAAAAACTCCTGACATCTTACGTAACACTCCTGCAAGAATTTTTTTAATATCTGTCTCCGTTTGCAAATTATTGAATTTTAAAATCCATCAGTCATTTTTGGGACAACCGGTATATATATTGAGTATATACATACATACATATATATATATATATAAATGCATATATATGTATACATATATACATATATATGTATATACATATACTTATGTATGTATATAAGCGTATATGTATATATATGTATGTATAACACTGGCGCCCGGCTAACCGAAAAGTACCTAATTTAATACAGCCGTCTTTTCCCCTACATATTCCACGCCCATGTCCATACTGTCGTTCTAAGCAAGAAATATAGCTGGGTTATAATCGTTGATGTAGCGAGATTCTTCTTTTCGGGGTATATTGTACAGCTTGTTATTATATGTTAACGTTTTCCTAGTTGCTATTGATTCGGTCACATTTCTGATTGTTAGGGACTCAGTGACTTGGCGAGGAAAACCAAATCTACAAACAGTTATGAAACCTGATTTGGTTTTTTTCTTCCGTAAGCAGTATGAGTTATGTTTATGAGTTTGGTATTTGATTACACGTTCGTACAATGTTGGTGAAATATTTTATCGGGGAGAGCACACGTAACATATTTACTGATAAAGCTTATGACCTCATCAACTGTTGACTCTTGTAGTATTGGCGCATTTTTTACCCGCAACATAACATGAAAGTGCTGCAAACCCCTCGCTTGATATTCACGGCGCCAGAGATAGTGTATTATCTCACCCAAAGGGGCTGCAGGTGATGTATGAAATTCGATCATTGATTTAAATTTAATATCTATAAATCGTGATGCTGCAACAGGATCCATCCCGACTAACTCGCTTACAGATTTGTTTTTTACATCCGGTCCATTTATTTCTTTGATATACTCCGCAAGGTCGGTCCACGTCCACTCTGAGGGTCTGATTATCAGGAACCACGTGGCTGGCCCGTAATGACGAGTCATACATACAAAGTCGCTTCTGGGTTTTTTCCCGAATTATTTGGTATTCCGTAATCGACTAAATATTGCCATTAAATCTCCTTCAATCATCCTTCTCCAGCTTCTCTAAATATTTTTGAGCTGTCAGTTTTTGATTTTTATTTGTTACATTTAATTTATAGTATATGCCTGCGTTCAGCTGTCTTAGATTTGCGTCATTTAACAAGTAAAATAAATACGGCTGATTGCGTCTGAATCTAGGATCTTGTGACGTTAAACGGGACTTTATGTACTCTGCACTGGTAATATTTTTTTCTCGTTGATAAAACTGACCAAATTTGCCATCATTATATATGTCAGGAAAACATAAAGTATCTATCTCCTTATTGCGGTTATCAATTGGTGCTACGATAACTTTGATCATTTGATACAAAGCTGTAGCTATACTGTTTTGTTTCTTTTCATGCAATGGATAGATAGTATAGTCTTCATAAATACTTTCTTTTTCGTCTGTTACTTGAGTAAGCATGGCGTGTTGACTTTCTAATTCTTCAATATCTTCAGCGGTTTCAATATTGTGGCAAAGATTCTGGTCCAGGTGGTCAAGCAAATTGGCAGGATTTTGCGGCAGATTAATATTTGAGTAGTGAATGTTATTTAGTTTTAGGTACTTTAAAGCGTCGTATATGTTGTTCCTGTTTACCATGTCTTGCCACCAGTGTTGCCAGTGGGCTACTTTTATTCAGGGCTTACTTTTGTTCAGATTTCTTGATTGGCAACACATTTTTGAAACAGTAAAATTCACCTTATACGGACATACTAATTAAGGCGAAAACAAGGGGAATTTTGCCATATCAGAAAAGTGGTGCCAATCAAGAAATCTAAATTAAAAAAAAGTAGCCCACTGGCAACACTGCTTGCCACATGATTTTGTTTTTAGTAGGAGTACTTCTGACGAGTATGAAAAGTTCTTGATTTGCGTTTAATGGGTCTTCGAGATTCGGTAATTTTTTTAGAGTAGTTTCTACAGGTAATGGCAAATGGAATGCCCTTCCTTTAATTGTTTTTATCATTTGCCTATTGGGTATGTTTTTGTTTCCCACAGGAGTTAAGTTAGTTATAACCTAAAAAGCCTTAGCCCGTTGAATTAACATTTTTTCATAGTTGTTGAGATTACTAATTTGCTTAGGTATATCGCTGTGATAAAGATTGTTAAGAATAGAATTAAAAGGTACTTCATTAGCTCTTATTTCCTTTAAACACAAATGACAAACAAAAGAACTAGACTCAATGCGATGAGACTCATTGAAAAGCTGCAATCTGTGCCATACGTCAGTTTGAATAGGATTTCTTAATTTATTAATAGCAGACATATCACGTAAACATAGAAGTCTATGACAGGATATACAGTGGTGTATCGGCACATCGGCACATCTTTTTTTCATGTAATTGTAAGCACTTTTATATTTTCCTATAATCAAATCTTCATTCAATAATATTTCGTTTGCATTTACTTCACTGTCGGCATTACTGATATTAAAGGGGACACCTAATTCGTTTAACTTGTTTACGTTTACCTGTTTAGGTCACAATCTATTGTATTTATATTTTTGCAATGAAATGCTAACTGATAGAGTTCTCTAACAATTGCTCTTATTTTAGGAAAATGAGGTTTTATATTGTTGAGTATTTTAATTTGATTAAAATATTCACGGTCTTGGTTCGATATAAAAGTAAATAGATCTATGACTGATTTAGAAATAACATATTGGAAAGCATCTAACAGTTTTCGCAGAACTGTTTCATCTGATAAACATACTTTTGGATCACATGTCTAAGATACATTTTGTTTATTTTCATGCATATTAAATATATATGCTTTACCTTCATCATTTATTGCAATGGTTTCTTCTAAGCTTAATACTTTATATGAACTTTCATAGTAGTAAGGTTCTTGAGATGTTTAGATTCTCCTGCAAGTATTGTAAATTTATCTTTTAGGTTTGTTTCGGTTGGTAGACTGCACATTTTTTCAACACATATATTTACACTATATGACCAAAGGTGACCGATTACTTGCGATTTTAGACGTTTTGCTAAATATCTAGAAAAACACATGAGCAATTAACATTAAACTGCAGGTGTGTAAACAGTATAGTATAGGTCATATACTTCGGTGAAGATTTTTTTCCTGAAATCCCATAGGGGACCGTCAACAAATTGAAAAAGAACAAATATCTTTTGGATAACCCTGTAAAAACTAATGTAGCAAAAGCGTTCAAACACGAGATTATTAATAAGTGGCTTATCATAATATACTGTGTTCATTTTTATGAGGCTAGCATGTATACTCGTAGAGAAATTAAGGTTTTTATAAAAACAGCCCCAAATTTCGCCAAGTCTTTTACTTATAATTTGCAGAGTTCTTAATAAAAAAAAAGTTCTTTTCAGAAAATATGACAAACAATATTGTACACAATACTTTGCAATCAGAATTAAAAAATAATAAAAATTGGATGGGAAATGAGCAGGTTTACTAAAAAATGTTTCACTGCGCATGCGCAAATGCAATCAAAATATAATGTGCATAATGTATTAGCTAAGTATATAGAGCAACTTTTGTGAAAGTCTCAAAATCATAGCTTGAAAATTCTGGAAATAATCATCGATAGAATAAGCTCGAAATCCGTTGTTCCCAAAAACAAGCAAAAAGATCAGGGGTTGTATCAAATATTTGTTGATTAGTGCCAAGATAGCGTACACAATATACGTACTACTATATACGATTATTTTCAGAATTTTTTCAAATTCAGGGAGGACTTGATTGCCACAGTTAGAAACATGCACAAAAAATTTGGTTCGATTATATGCATAACTTCATACACTTTTCGATGGTAAGTAGATATATTTTGGGGGTTCAACATTAGTGGCACGGGTGGCACGACCTTGAATGACCTCTGTGCGCCTGTGAAGGTCATGTGGCGTAGGTGAAGGTCATACTCTGGGAGGAGGGGTCAAGGTCATGTGACGTGATCTAAAAGGAGGGTGACGTCATCTTATAAGAATTTTTTGAGCGGAATTTTTGGGAGATTGATTTTTTTTTTGTTGTACTACAGTACGCGGGGTATTTTTCGGTTATAATGGGGGGACTTTAATTTTTCGATCATTTCCATGAATTAAGTGTTACAGTTTGAGGGGAGCTATTTGTGTTTTGGTGCTGCCATCTAGTGTCGATTGATAGAATTTAGTTTCGGAATTGGTTTTTTTTCCAAAAGGCTTCGAGGAGGATTGAACCTGCAAAATGTAGTCGTGGTTGAATAATAGACCGTTACCTTATCGATTCAGCCACGATTATATGCTTCAGAATGAAAATTTTAAGAAGTGCTGTGCTCTTTTTTAGAAAAATGAGTCATTTTTTGAACCAATCACAGATATTTTTAGGCACACGCGCGCCACCTACGATTATTATAAATTGATGCGAGTGAAGATTTTTCATTAGTTGATTCATTACTGCTGTTGAGTGAGGTTGTTATCATGTCTAGTTTTCAAGATATTGCTGTTGTAGGAGCACCCGGATTGATTAGTGAAGCGATGAATCTCGTGCCTAAAGTGGAACCTGTTTTAGATGTTGAAATGAAACCCTCTTCATCAGATCTTTTCATTCAAGAAGAACCCCCTTTTGTTTGTGAAACCTGGAATAAATCGTTTATGCGAAAGTTTGTGCTAAATAGACATGTGAAATCGCACTTGCAGAAAAAACCCTTTTGTTGTGATTTGTGCGGAAAAAGTTTTATTCAAAACAGTGATTTACGACGACATGTTAAGATTCATTCGAAAACGTGTGAGGTTTGCAACGAAATCTTCGCAAGAAAAGTGGAATTTTTAAAACATCAAAAAATGCATAAACCTACTGAACGTAGAAAATCTGTGAGAAAGATATCGAAACAACTAAAGGATGATCAACGAAGTGTGTTAATTAATCGCTTGTGTAATTTACTGCAACGGGTGTGTGCTTCCTATGATGTATCTGTGACGTCATCTGTTTGAAAGAATGTGATTGGGTATAATATGCGTCACTAATCTATAAAAGTTTTTTGTTTTTTACAAATCCTTCAGTTTACTGCTAACTTTACTGATTGCTAGTCTAATGGCTGAAAATTTATTGAAAAGATCGCACGAAGAAATGTTGGCGCCTTCCGAGTATCAACCCCTGCTGGATGATTCAAGATTTAACATGGAAAGTGTTACGCTGTATCCTTCCACCGACGAACCTTCATCGCCTATCAGTTGTCATGACGAAGAAACTTTGTTTCCTGATTCCTGCTGTGAATCTGCTCAGGATATTATGAATGAATTTTTCATCGATTTTAACTTCCAGAAATCTTCTACTGCCCAAATGGACGAAGAGCCCATGTCTGATAGACAAAATGTGTTTCAAACCCCACCTGTGAAAGAATGTAATTTTATTTTTCGAAAAGAACTTGGAAACGCTTTATTTTTAGGGCTGCAGTTACAGAATGCTGAATATTCTATTCAAATTAGAGAATTTTCGAGTGAAGGAATTCCAACTCAGAATGGAATCGATTTAGATATTCGCACTTGGTATGAATTCCAATATAAAATATTTGCGTTTAATTTGAAATATACCAGTTCTTCATTCATCGCCAATAACACCCTTTTGGTTTTGAATGAGGATAATTCCGTTATGTGCCTAAAAATGTTAAAAAATGAATCCCACATTCAATTAAACAATTATCAACTTGAACAGTTGAAAGAAAAAGCTTATAAATTCAATAAGAAATTGATTCATCATATGTATGAAAAACATTTACCTGCTTTATTAAAACAAAAATGTCAACAAAGTTCTACAGAAAATGAATTTGTTTTGTGGTCTAAACTAATTTATTGTATCGAGAATTCTATTTTAAATATATTTAATCAAATTTATGAATGTACCGGTTGTATTTTTAGACATCCAAGTGTTAGTCTGCATTCCTGTTTTATGTTAAACAACCGTGAAAAATTTCAACAGTTGGGAGATATGATTTTAATGCTTGTGAATTTTGATGATGTTCTATCCATGTTTTTAAAGAATGTGGATTCTGTTAGCGATCAGTTTTTATGTAACCTGAATGTAGAGACTTTTAAAAGTGTATTGTTTAAATCGTTTCAATAAACTGATTTCATTTTATATTTGTGTCTTTATTTTTTTAAATGGTGTGTGTTTATTCTAACAGAGGGGAATTCAAACAGATTTTTGAAAAAAGAATGAAATATAATTCGATTAAAAAAGAAATGAATTAAAACAAGCTTACCTGGAACACGTGCTACATCCTAAGTTACTGGACTAGAAATGAAAAATCTTACAAGTCCTTATCGATTGGGTTTCTCCAATCTAACCTTCTACGTCATCAGTGTTATCATACAGCACGTGATAGGGTTTCCCCAACACGTGATATCCTACTACGTCATCAGTGTTATCATATACCACGTGATGGGGATTCCCTATCACGTGATAACCCCTACGTCATCAGTGATAAGTGATGTCATATATCACGTGACAGGGTTTTCCCAACACGTGATATCCCCTTCGTCATGAGTGATGTCATATTGCACGTGATAGGGATTCCCCATCACGTGATAACCCCTACGTCATCAGTGATAAGTGATGTCGCATACCATGTGACTAGATCTAAGCAGTTGATAAGATTAGACGATAAGAACTTGTATATAACCACGAGCAGATCGTCAGTGCTCATAATTTTCGCCGGAGTTAAGCTGTTCTAGTCTAGTTGGATACCTCGTGCTGCCTAGTGACTTCAAAATGTCTTCCCTTTTTTATTCAGACAATGGACTAAACGTTGAATATATAAGCGACTTTATTGAGAAAGCTCATGCTGATCGGTATTTGACGGAGCTGCGAACATTACCTTTCTTTCGACCTACTTTTCACATTTTTGGAAAGGATGTTAAGCCTAAACGCCTGATGTTAGGCTATGGTGATACCAACACAAGCTATGCCTCAGCGGAACCAGTGTGCCCGGAAACCCTTGGACACCTCTGATGATTGAATTGCGAGACAAAGTGGAAAAAGAAACAGCATGTACTTTCAACTATGTGCTGCTCAATTTCTATCAAGACGGATCTACTTGTATTAGTCATCACAAAGATGACGAATCCTGCCTGAATGCCGTGTTTCCTATTACAGTGCTCAGTTTTGGTGCTCAAAGAACTATTGAATTCAAGAGACCGAATGTGCCCTCCACATTTATAAAATTGGGACATGGATCGTTGTACATCATGAGCCATCCCAGCAATGAACTATTCACGCATGATATTGGGGGCAGAGCCTCACATAAAAGATATACGGATTAGTCTTACTTTTAGACATTTAATTTCCCATCCCCTTGATCTGAAAAAGCCAAGACTGGATTTTGCTACTCTATCGAAGGATCCGGAACTGAATTTAGACTTTTTCACCCTCTCTGATGACGATGAATTTCCGCGCTGCTCTTCACCAAAACATATTTCGCCGATGAATAAAACTGAACCTGATATTTCACATGAAGACGAGTGGTTTACTAGAAACTTTAAAGGAAGTTATTATTCAACTACTTGGAACCTAGAATGGTGTACTTCAGCACAAATTCAAATGGAAGAAAACTGTAACTTAAAACTTCACATTCGAAATTTCAAAGAAGGCTCGAACGGTAAGCTTTATCCAACAAAGAATGGCGTCGTGATGACTTCTACGACTTTTGATCATTTCCAACAAAATCTGACAAAGTTCAATTTTTATTCTGTGAAAGAGTCTTCCATTTGTAATAATCAATTGATCTTGGTATTCTTAGACGAAGATTTTTGTCTACTTCAACAGATATTCAAAACGGATGAAAATAATTTTCATTTCAAACCGAATGGAATTCGATTATCACGAGATCAATTTTTCAAACTCACGGAATTTTGTTCTGAAATTACTGACTGTTTTATTGACATGCTTTTAACGCGAGTGATTCCTGTTGCAATTCTGCGAAAATCAGAAAAATGTATACATTCTCACATAGACTCTGATTCTGCTAAGAAAAACTTTTTATCCTGCTTCAACCATGAAATAGAACAATCTCTTCATCGTGTTTTTAATTACTACGCATGTCATATTGGACAGCTTTCCCAGTTAGATCATTCTTGCTTAACAACTTCTTTGCTCGAAAAATTTGAGATGTATAAAGACAGTGCTTTATTGAATTTTAATGTCTTTCAATTTGTGAAGAATGTCACTTCAAACTGTGTTTGTCACTATACACATGCTTAAACATTCAAGGCGAATGTTTCTCTCTGGAAAAATTTCCAAATATTAATATATAGATTCATCGATGCTGGATTTAATTAAGTGTCTGTGTTTGCCCCGTGTTGGTGGCTCACGGAAAATATTCCATCTTGTGCTGCGTTTGTAGCCTTGCCAACTTGTAATAGTGAGAAGTTCCAGGCTGGGTATCGTTCCATGTGGTTTAGCGGTAGAACGTCAGTGCGCTATACTGATGACCCGGATTCGATTCCCGGCATGGAATATTTTTCACTAAGTTGGTCTTTGCGCCTTTTAAGCAAAAATAATTTGAAATTTGATTTTCATTTGAAATATTGTATTCAAGGCAAATGTTTCTCTCTGGAAAAATTTCCAAATATTAATATATAGATTCATCGATGCTGGATTTAATTAAGTGTCTGTGTTTGCCCCGTGTTGGTGGCTCACGGAAAATATTCCATCTTGTGCTGCGTTTGTAGCCTTGCCAACTTGTAATAGTGAGAAGTTCCAGGCTGGGTATCGTTCCATGTGGTTTAGCGGTAGAACGTCAGTGCGCTATACTGATGACCCGGGTTCGATTCCCGGCATGGAATATTTTTCACTAAGTTGGTCTTTGCGCCTTTTAAGCAAAAATAATTTGAAATTTGATTTTCATTTGAAAAAAAGAAATGTATATATATTTAAAAACGATTTAGAGTATTATTTTAGTTCATTCAAGAAAACATTTAAGATGTATTCTATATATTTGTTTTGAAAAAGAGATTAGCAAAAATGCTTGGATATGTTTTAAAATAAGAAATTTTATTTAATACATTTTAAATTTGCTTTTTGGAATATATATCTAAAATGAATTTATTGAAATATTTATTAAGCGATACTTTTATTCTATGTTTTAGCGATAGTATGTGAAATTTCTCTTATAGAATTAAATTATTTATTGAATACTTTTTAAATTTGCTTTTTGGAATATATATCTAAAATGAATTTATTGAAATATTTATTAAGCGATACTTATATTCTATGTTTTAGCGATAGTATGTGAAACTTCTCTCAAAGAATTAAATTATTTATATAATATTTTTATAATGAAATACTTATTTGGATTCTCAATTTTTAAATTTGTTTTTGGAAAATACATCTAAATGAATTAAACTAAATATTTTTTAAGCGATACTTATTTATTGAAACTTCTCTTAAAGAATTAAATTATTTATGTGATATTTTAAAATTTGTTTTGGAAAATAAATCTTGATGAATATATCTATAATGAATTTATATATAAATATTTTTTAAGCGTTACTTATTTTCTATGTTTTAGCAATAGTATGTGAAATTGCTCTTAAAGAATTAAATTATTTATACTCTATATTTTTAAATTTGTTTTTGGAAAATATAGCTGAAATGAATATATATAAATATTTTTTAAGCGATAGTATGTGAAACTGCTGTTTAAAATTTGTTTTTATT
The DNA here is from genome assembly GCA_963932465.1 of Maratus speciosus. Lineage (NCBI taxonomy): Eukaryota > Metazoa > Arthropoda > Arachnida > Araneae > Salticidae > Maratus > Maratus speciosus. The sequence goes on along the minus strand of OZ010786.1, from coordinate 85,500,194 downwards.
AGGTTTACCATTTATATAAAATTTATTTAATTTTACTTAAAAACAGTATTCACATTTCTATAATAACTTGTTAAGTACTTTAATTAAATAATCTTTACTAGTAAGTGTTATCTTGAAATGATCATATTTGGGGAAAAACACGATGACGTCATTAATCAGATAAGATAATCTTATCTGATTAATTAGATAAGCAGTTCATTCTTAAATTATTTGTTCTAGAGAGTAGACGCTCAAATTTTTGCTTGAAGTATTGTAAGTTATTCATTTTGGAAAAGTAATAGAAAGGTCCCTATGAATTTTAATTCAAAAGTTCAAAGTCATGTAAGTTACTTATTTTCAAAAACTGTTTAATATCATTCTATATTTTAAGAATTTATCCCTTTCTAAATGATTTTAACCTAAGAGTTTTCCACATAGAGTGTGTTAATATTTTTAAATTCTCTCTAAATGTATATATTATATTACTTATACTCTACTCATTTTCTTGAAATACTGCTAATTTCAAAAAGTAAACTGTTCTTATGATATGTTATTATTTATGTGAAATGTTCCATTTCATGTGAAAAATGTTTTATTTTTGTTAAACATTCCCTTTCCATGTTAATCCTAAAATTACTTTTACAAAGTAAATTTTAATTCGAGTGAATATTTAACTTAAATCAAAATATAAACAAAGTCTTTATTGTATGTGAATTTATTTAGAACCTGTTATTGATGAACCCTCTTAAAAATTCTTAATGTTAGTATACCCTTTTCGAAAAGAATTTTAAATCGTTTAACTTTGAATGTGTAGAGAAAATATAAACTTTAGTGTTTTTTTTCCCCACCTAACTTGTACTGGGTAGTTATTTTCATCCCACCTAACTTGTACTGGGTAGTTATTTTCATCCCACATAACTTGTAATGGGTAGTTATTTTCATTCCACCTAACTTGTAATGGGTAGTTATTTCCAATGAAATATATCCCAACAAAAAGTTTTCGGTAAAAAAAAAAAAAAGCGCCAAGTTCTCCTTAATGTTTCGGCCAGAAAAAGTAGTGATATCTGAAGTTCGCACAAGTTAAAAGCCAAACATCCCAAATCTTTCATTGAAAATGGCTTCCTGCGACTTGGCCGTTAATGCCTTCGAGGGAGTTTTTCAAATTTTAAAATATGTACAAATGAGCTACATGCCAACTACATTTTTTGATTATTTATGGCATTTTGTGACACAGAGTACAGAAATAAAATACACATTTGAAAAAAGCATTTAAACAACTTCAGTCTATTTAAATGCTTAGAAGTTAAAAATAACAAAATACTTGTATTCAGGAGATAATATCCCTAATTTCTAAAACATAATTAGTATCAGTTTTTAACAGTTTATAAATCGAATACCTCTTAATGTATGCAAACAAACTATAATAAATGTTCAAACGAAAAAAATCTCTTTCGTCAATGCACAAGATTTCAATATTATACAATAAAATATAATATAACATATTGTGAGATTTGAAGTAAGTAAATTTTGTTTTATTTCTTGGGTTTTACGTTAATGACTTTAGCTTTAGACCGTACAAAATGGCAATTAAACCACAAATGGACTAAATGATCTGTAATCAAAACTAATGTTTGTTGAAACTGAATGGTAGTTATCAGAAATCTTTTACTTATAATGTCTTTATGTGAATTTGCCTCTTTGGGTTCTAATATTACTTTTAATATTTAAATAATTTATAAATGCGTAATTTCCAATCATTAATTTTGATATGCTGTAGAAGACATTAACGGCCAAGTCGCAGGAAGCCATTTTCAATGAAAGATTTGGGATGTTTGGCTTTTAACTTGTGCGAACTTCAGATATCACTACTTTTTCTGGCCGAAACATTAAGGAGAACTTGGGGCTTTTTTTTTTTTTACCGAAAACTTTTTGTTGGGATTGTATTTTCCTGCATCCAAAAGTATGGAAACATGGAGGAATGGGTGCAGGAAACACACAATGGAAAATCCACCAATTAACTGGTAAAATCGAGTCAGTAGATGGTTTTCACAAAGATATGGCTTGGCAGGTGAATTACATTTCAATACGCTAATCGATTTTTAACTAATCGTAAAATTTCAGCCGTCAACTTGATAAGGTGATGATATGTGCAGACGCCTCCCGGTCTTTAATAAAATTTGTTTTAAGGATGTACAAGATAGTAAGATGGACATATAAACTGAAATATTTGCCTTATTAAGATTTTTGTAAAAGCATATAAAAATTCATTCAGCTTGAAATCATGTAACACCTTTATAACTCAGGTTAATTTTCTGTAATCGGTTTTTGGCGACCAACATATCTCATCTATAACTATAATCTTTCTTTTACAGGTTTAAAATTAACAATAAATTAACAGTAAGTTGGCTAATAATACAATATAATAACGTTAGCAGCGGACTTCGGACGCCGCATCTGTCGCACATCGTTAAAGACAGTTTATTAGTTACACATTTCATTTAATTAAAAGGAGATTTTTAAACTTTCATATGGAATTAGGATATTTTTTCACTATAGGGAACTTGGCATTTAAAAAGATCTTGGCACAATTCGGACTTCAGAAACTGAGATATGTTGCCAAATGATACAAACAACTACGAAAACAAATCTGATGAAGTTTTATGCTATTTACATATGTATTTATATACATGTAAGCATTTTATTTATGCATGTATAAAATATTGTTTTTTATATACAAATTATTTATGTTGGTACATAAAAAATAAATAAACGGGTTCCTTAGATTAAATAAATTGTATACGTATGGAAAAAAATGCTTGTGTATATGACACAGTAAATAGGTTGCCAGAAAATACGTTATTATCAAATTTATTTTCTCGTCAAGGCTATTTTCTCTATTTCGCCAAGGCTACTATATCGCAAACGTACCAAATTGCGGTTATATTTTGTTATATGTTTTATTGTTTTAATATCGTAAATATATCATAACCTATACTGGTTAAAATTTTTAGGTATATTCATTTTTTCTATTTAACAAACATCTTTGGAAAAGCATATATAGTATAAAATGTTATTCTGCTTGAAATCACGTGACTCCCTTCAAAACTCTGTAATCGAGTTTTGGCGACCAACATTGGCACAATTGAATGTGATAAGGAACTGTTTACGGCCAAATCAACGCCCCCTGTTTGAAGGGTTTAGAGGCGGAAATTCTGCGTTTTCAGATTTTTCTGGTTAATTGTGCTACAAACGCGACTTGCTTGTTAAATTTCAAGATTCTACGACTTTTAGAAGTACATTAGTTATTTGATGATGCGAAGTGAGTCAGTGACAAAAAAGCGCTTTTTCGGAATTTAATATTTCGAAAACTACTAAATATAGAAGCATGAAATTGTGGAACCTTAGTTTAGTTTGACCATACGAACATGTGTATAAAAGAAAAATTTCTATATCTCTCCCTAAAACGACGTTATGAGGGGGTGAAAAGTATGCCGAAATGGTTCAGGAAAAGGTAGCTTACGGCTTGTGCGAACTTGGCGGACGCACTGCCGTGCTCCCAGATATTCGAAAAATTTTAGATACTCTTTGAAAATTTGTGAATAGCATTTATTTTAAAAATCGTTTCTAAAAGTTATCTTAAAATGTTGAACGCATGTTTCAACAAGAGTATGAGTCATTACTTTTGAACTCATTAATTGATAAAGTCAAACCTTTTCTGCCATTATTTAGTTAACCCCTTTTTAAATTGAATGTTAAGACTCTGAACCATTAAAAATAGTTCTAAATGTGAGTTATTTTTCTAATTTAGAGGGATATGGACATGAGTTTTTCTCCTAGTAAAATTGATGCCTTAGAAATAAAAACATTGAAAGAGTTGTCTGAAAAAAACAAAATGGAAGAATCTATGAAGATATTTTTTAATTATTTTCATTGTATAAAAGTAGATATAATAGTATATTAAAACTATACATTTTAGATTTAAAAACCTAATATTTTATTGTAAACCTACAATCTAAATTGTGCTAGAGCATTTTTTTTCAATCTAAATAAGATTTTTTAACTTTATTTTTTAGAAACTTCTATTATAAAATATAGTTTAAGCAAAACACTAATTAATTTTGGGTTAGACAAATATGTGGAAACTTTTTGACGGGATTAATTTTCTTTTTCAGTGTACTATAACCGACACTCAACTAATAAGGACTTTAGAGGTGGCTGAAAACAAGCATTACGCTTCGACTTCAGCCCAACCAGACATAGAATCTTTCAAGGTGTGTATATGTTTTTTGTAAAATGAATTACTTATTTAAAGTTTTTAACGTTGTTAGAATCTAAAGTATTTTAAATGTCAACTTAAATTTTTAACGTTGTTTAAACCTACTGTATTTTAAATTTTTAACGTTGCTTAAACCTGAAGTATTTTAAATTTTTAACGTTGTTTAAATGTCAACTTTAATTTTAAACGTAATATTTTTAAATGATAAAAATATAAATTAAGTAGATCTTTTTTAAACTAGAAAGAGTAAAATGAGGTAATTTATTTATATAAAAATTGTATTTTTTAGCTTATAATGGAGTCACCCTTATTAGAGGAAATCATGAAGGAGTTGCCAGAGGATTTTTTCCTGGATAACGAAGTTTGGAATTCACCCCCTAAAGAGTTACCTACTCATACCAGTTCAGATCCTTCAGTTTTACGTAAACTGTTAACAGAGGCTAAAGTGGGAACACCTCAAAAGTATGACGCATCTGCTATGAAGTCTGCCAAGGTAGAAATTTAAAAAATTATATTTTCTTTATTGTTTGGAAAAGTTTAGTATGATCGATTAAAAGTTTTATATATATTTTTCAAAATACTCTTAATTTTAAGATATATTTTTTAAAATGTTATAAGTTTAATTTTGCTTTTCAAACTAAATTTATTTAAAAATTGTTCCTCTAAAAATTAATGAAAGTAAAATTTTCATACTAAACTTTTTCATTTGCATGAAAAGATATTTCTATGTAAAAATATTTTGGAAGGGTAATTTTTAAATGGTGTTTCATTCGGACCAAAAAATTATAGTGATTTTCCTATTTTTAAGAGTCTATCGAGAAAACGTTTATAGAATAGGGGTTTTGAAATTTTTAAAAAGTGTAGCTAATGTTTTTATTTCTTCGTTTAAAAATAGTTAGTTAAAATTTTTAAAAGGGAGCAAAAATAGTTCATTTTTATTTAGTAAACTAAATTTTAAAATTGGGCTTTTTTATCTTTACAGACTTGCCCAACATACAATAAGTCATTCGCACGTAATTCCGAGCTCAATAGGCACCTAAAAACGCACACAGGTGAAAAACCTTTTACATGTGAGATCTGTAGCAAATCATTCACTCGAAAGAGTATTTTAATGAATCATTTAAAAGTGCACCAAAAAGTGTCATGCACAGAATGTAATGTTGAATTTGACCTTAAGAAAGATCTGACACTTCATAAGCGCACCATACACCAATCATCATCAAAACGAAAAAGTGATGATACTATTGCACCCCAAGCTAAAAAACCTCGTAAACATAAATGCTTTGACGCACTTGAAGTTTTTTCCATCGTAACATTTGATTCCAGTGAAAATAACGATCAAGATTTTAATATATTTTTTGAACATATAACCCCCCTCCTAGAGGAAGAAATACAGTACCAATTGCTTGAAAAAAGGGCAATTAAATGGTATCTCGTAACCCATGTAATCCTCAACCGGATCACTCAAGAAGGTGACTCTGAATCGATCACTGCCAATTTTAGATCGAAAGTGATGATCGAATTGGCTGATTTTACCATTTCTTCAAATTTAGAGCAAGCATATGCGAAAATTATAAGATCTTTCGAAGCCTTTACTCAAATGGGGTCGGGGTGGATTCTGGAAAAAATTGAAAAGATTGAATTATGCATGGCAAAATTCCACCCCCTTGTCGCTAGCAGCTATATTGAGCTTCCTCTAGGAATCGGTGCTAAACATAATGTTCTAAATATTAAAAATGAAGACCAGAAATGCTTAGGCTGGTGCATTCTCGCCCACAAATATCAAATTCCATTTAATCAAAATGCGAATAGAGTATTATAGACCCACGACGAGAAGAGACCTGTCAATCACACGTGACGTAGTCTAAGACGAACCCATTTCTTACAAATCGGAGCGGGGAAATCGGTCTTCTCTACGCCGCGCCGTAGAGGAAAAAGGAAAGGTTGCCATATTTCCCAAATATGCGAGGTTTTGGCGCTATTTATATATATATTATTGACTTTAAAGGGGAATTACATAAAAGCGTTAAAAATTTATATAAACTATGTTACTTTTTAATTATTACAATAATACAGAGAATTAATTATTTTTGTTTAAGTATAATTTATTAAAAATTTTGTTAAAAAATAGTATTTTTTTTAAATAAATGAATTACATCTCGACTTTTTGTAATAGCGAAATACTTAAGAAATACTAATTTACTTTATTTAAGCACATCTTTCATTTTAAGAATAATCAATTGAAGTGTGTATTTTTGTAAAGGTAATAATATCATATTTTAGACTTTTAACTTATATTATCTTAAAACTTAATGTATTTTTAAATACTTTTAATAACCAATAAAGATATAATTTAACACAATAGTCAATGAAAAATTAAAAAAATAAAATAAAATAAAATAATAATTAAAGATTTTATTTTTAATTTATCAGCTTAATTTATAATATAATTACTAAAAAATTTTAAGGCAAATTAATGATCCAACTATGACTTTTTTCTTAATTTATTTTTAGCTCGATGAACGGAAAAATAAATCTACGAGCGGAAATATTAAAAAATAGATGCATCTGTAGTCCATTTTGAACTAGTATGTTGTGGCCATCACAAAACTTTCTTCTATATAAATCACGTCAATTAAATCATTTAAATAGTACAAGAAATAACGATTTAGCACCAATTCATATCAAAGTAAATCTGAATTTGAAGTTGGATGAAAATTCGCGCATTAGTTCTTGAGATATAGCTATAGCGGAAATTCTGAAAAAATGTAGCATAGCAGCGCCACCTGTTGAGCGATTTACACCAAAAGTAAACAGCACTAAACGATATCAAGGTATACCTGAATCTGAAGTTTGTTGAAAATCCAAGCATTAGCTCTTGAGATAAAGCTATTGTGGAAATCGCAAAAAATACAGCATAGAAGCGCCACCTGTTGAGCGATTTACACCAAAAATTAAACAGCACTAATTAATACACCAATTCATGTCAAGGACTAACTAAATCTGAAGTTTGATGAAAATCCGTGCAATAGTTCTTGAGATACAGTTCTTGTGGAAATCGTGAAAAATGCAGCACAGAAGCGCCACCTGTTGAGCGATTTACACTAAAAATTAAACGGCACTAATTTATACATTAATTCATGTCAAGGACTAACTAAATCTGAAGTTTGATGAAAATCCGTGCAATAGTTCTTGAGATACACCTCTTGTGGAAATCGTGAAAAATGCAGCACAGCAGCGCCACCTGTTGGGCGATTTGCACCAAAAATTAAGCAGCACTAATTTATATCAGGGACTAACTGAATCTGAAGTTTGATGAAAATCCGTGCATTTTTTCTTGAGTTAGAGCTATTGCGATAATCATGAACAATGCAGCATACCAGCGCCACCTGTAGGGCGATTTTCACAAAAAAGTAATCAGCACCAAACTATATCCTGGACTAACTGAATCTGAAGTTTTATGAAAATCCGTGCAGTAGTTCTTGAGATACAGCTATTGCAGAAATCGTTAAAAATGCCGCATAGCAGCGCCACCTGTTGGGCGATTTTCACCAAAAACTAATCAGTTCCAGTTTATATCAAGGTCTAACTAAATATGAAGTTTTGTGAAATTTCGTCCATTAGTTCTTGAGACAGAGCGCCCACAAAATTTGTGTCACATACAGACAGACGGACGGACAGACAGACAGACAGACGGACAGACAGACAGACTCACAGACAGACATTTTGTAAAAACATGTTTTTTGGAATCTCTGACTCATAAAACGTGTAAATCCGTCGAAAACTGGAATTCGAAAATTTTCATGAAACCAATACTTTCTTCTTGTAAAGATAGAAGAAAGTAAAAAAAAATGAAGAATATCTATATGAAATAAGTTAAATTAAGAAATGCACTTGACAAAAGGATGGGGGGGGGGGGGGCGCCTGATGTAAAATTATAAGCGATTTTACTGTTTCAGAATGGCAGTTTTTTTTCTTTATTTCTGTGCTGTCACGTTCGAAAATTGTGTTCAAAACGCCTGTTTTGATCTTTTCTACATTTATTTTTTGCTCTATGGACAGAAAAAAAAATCTACGAAGGGAAATATTAAACTAGTCGGATGTACCAATCCCAAAACTTTCTTCTATCTCATACATGTTAATACTTCAAAATGCGCTATCACACTGCCAAAATTAAATGGCAATCTATGCATCTCATGAGGATTCTAACGATATGAAATTCCGTGCATTAGTTCTTGAGATATGACTATCGCTGAAATCGTCTAAATTCAGCAAAATGCTGCCTAGTAGCGCCACCTATTGGGTGATTTATACCAAATCCTAATCAGCAACAATTTATGTCAACGTCTGACTGAATCTGAAGTTTGGAGAAAATCCGTACATTAGTTTTTGAGATAGAGCAATAGCGAAAATCGTGAAAATTTCTGCATAGCAGCGCCACCTATTGGGTTATTAACACCAAAACCTAATTAACAACAACTTGTGTCAACATACAACTAAATCTGAAGTTAGATGAAAATTGGTCCATTAGTTCTATTGATAGAGCTATTGAGGCAATCGTGGAAAAGGCAGCAGAGAAGCGCCACCTGTTGGGCGATTTACACCAACATTTAATCAGTAGCAAGTCATATCAAGGACTAACGTAATCTGAAGTTTAATGAAAATCCGTGCTTTAGTTCTTAAGATAGAGCTATTGGGGAAATCGTGTAAATCTTGCAAAATTCATCATAACAGCGCCACCTGTTGGGCGATTTACACCAAAACGTAATCATCATCAATTCATATCAAGGACTAACTAAATATGAAGTTTGATCAAAATCCGTGCATTAGTTCTTGAGATAGAGCTATTGCGAAAATCGTGAAAAATGCAGCATTGCAGCGCCACCTGTTGAGCGATTTACACCAAAAACTAATCAGCATCAATTTGTATTAGGCACTAACAGAATATCAATTTTTATTAAATTCCGTGCATTAGTTCTTGAGATAGAGCGCCTACAAAATTTGTGTCACATACACACAGACAGACAGACAGACAGACAGACAGACAGACAGACAGACTCACAGAGTCACAGACAGACATTTTGTAAAAACATGTTTTTTGGAATCTCTGACCCCTAAAACGTGTAAATCCGTCGAAAACCGGAATTCGAAAATTTTCATGAATCCAATACTTTCTTCTTGTAAAGATAGAAGAAAGTAAAAATAGATGCATCTAAAATCCGTAGCCCAGACCGCATTTTTTTAAAATGAAGAATATATATATGAAATAAGTTAAATTAAGATATGCACTTTAAAAAAGGAGGGGGGGGGGGGATGGAAGTTAATGATGTAAAATTATAAGCGACTTGCTGTTTCAGAATGGAAGTATTTATTTTTCTTTATTTCTGTGCTGTCACGTCCGAAAATTCTGTTCAAAACGCCTGTTTTGATCTTTTCTACGTTTATTTTTTGCTCTATGGACAGAAAAAAAAAATATACGAAGGGAAATATTAAAAAATAAATGCATCTAAAATCCGTAGCCCAGACCGCATTTTTTTAAATGAAGAATATATATATGAAATAAGTTAAATTAAGAAATGCACATAAAAAAAGACGGGGGGGGGGGGAGCTCCTGATGTAAAATTATAAGCGACTTGCTGTTTCAGAATGGCAGAACTTTTTTTTCTTTAATTTTGTGCTGTACTTTATGTACAATCATTCTTTCTTTAGAATGAATTGTTTTCTCTTTTGAGGGCATGTTTAATATTTAAAAAAAAAACAGTTTAAAAATGACAGGTTTCTGTCAAGGAATGAGCAAGTTATTGGCGCGAAAATTATTTCATTGCAACCCCTAGCTCTTAGTGGGGAATGGTCAAACTGAAACAGCGGGGTCATTTCCCCCCTCCAGTATCGCCTTGTACACCTTCCGTAAAATAGACTCATCTAAAAGAGGGTGTTTCCCAAGTCTCATCTCGTGGTGGGTTAATAATATCAAAATATCAACCCCATGAACATGAAGTTAAATTAGGAAATATCCGGTGCCCAGTGCCCTTAAACAAAATATCTAAAATTGAAGAACTGAATGATTTGCGGATAAATGTGTTCGGGTATGAATAAGAAGTATTTCCCTCTACATATCCGAACGAGAAGATGAAGATTGCATTAATTTGTTGCTCATATCCAAAGAAGATAACTATCATTATACATTAATCCGAAGCTTCTCGAGGTTGTTGGGGGATCTCACACATCATAAAGCTGCTCATTTTTATTGTTATAGGTGCTTGCACAGATTTTGTCGAGAAGACTTACTAAAACAACATACTCCTCTTTGCAAGAAGCAAGCACCTCAAAAGATCAAAATGCCAGAGCATGGGGACCATATTCTTCAATTTGAAAATTATCAATATTGTCATCCGGTTCCCTATGTTATCTATGCCGACTTTGAATCTTTGATTGTCGGTATGGATCAGGTGCACACAAATGTAAAAAAAACACAAAGAAAATGGCTCCAAAAACGAAGAAAATAGCCCATCACGAAGCATGTGGATATGCATATCATATTATTGGTCCTAATGGGAAAAGAACCAAACCCATTTCTGTCTATCGCGGGCCCAACGCTGTACAAGAATTTTTAAAAGCTATCATTCAAGAAGAAAAAGAACTTGCCAAAATTTTGACGACCATTGTGCCAATCAAGATGACGCCCCAAGATAATGAACATTTTCAATCAGCCACGGTTTGCTATCTTTGCAAAAAACCATTAAATGGGGACAAGATTCGCGACCACGATCATCTGGATGGTCGCTATCGGGGGGCCTTGCATAATAGCTGCAATTTGAAGTTTAGACGTCAGAAGAAAATACCCGTCGTGTTTCACAATCTGAAACATTACGACGGGCACTTACTGTTGTGGTGAGTTACAACTCAACCCTGTATAGCAAAACAAGCAACAACTCAACTCTACCTATGTACACGGTTGTTGTCATAGATGTAGCTTGCGATAGAAGAACACGTGATTAAACTTACACTGCTTGCAGCCCTTTGATTTCTTATTGATTTGCATGTAGCTTTTTGTTTCAGCCCAGAAAGAGAATCTGTTGGTAATTATAACAGGTTATGGGCTTAGCACGTTTTAAAACTGCGTGAAGAAAATCTGCATTTTGAAAAGCTAACGAACTTTAGTGAATTAGGCCTAACCACGTGACGCTAGCATGGCTGAACTAAAGGTGCAAATTGACAAGCTGGAAGGCGCTGAAAATTGGAGTAAGTGGAAGTGGCAAATGAAAATGCATTTTGAACAATATGATTTGACTTCGATTGTTGAAGGATCTCGTGTTTGTCCGGTCGTTGCAACTGACAATGCCGATGAGAATAAAAAGGTGAGTGAATGGCGCCGTGATAATGCTAAGGCATCTGCACTCATTGCAAGCACGTTAAGTCCATCTGTTGCTGACTTAGTGATGACTTACACCAATGCAAAAGATATTTGGGATAAATTAATAAGTGTTTTTGAACAAAGTAGTATTCAAAGACTTAATTTACTTATGACCCAATTTTTCCAGTTTTGTAAAGATCCACATGACGATGTTGCAACACATGCAGCCAAAGTTGAACGAATCTATACTGAAATGAACAATGAACTTACGCGTATTGGCTCAAGTTCCATTCCACCAGAACTGTTACATGGAAAAATTCTTCTGACAGTGGGACCAGAGTACCAAGAGTTCAACAATGTTTGGGAGTCATTAGACTCAGAAAAACGTACAACAAAAAATTTAGTTGAAAAACTATGCACGATTGAGCAGCGTGTCAAATCTACTGCTGCTGTGGACTATGGTGCATTTGCAGCTCGTGCTCCTTTTTCGAGACAAAAAGCTGTGAGGAATATTGAAAATATTTCTGAAACTGTTCCTAGAGTTGATATTAGACCTAGTAAACAAAAGCATTGCTTTAAATGTGGATCTAGTACACATTTATGCAAAGATCATCCAAAGAAAAAATTCAGTGATAAATATCAGCCATCAAAAAGTAACAAAGGTGCATTTAGTGCTAGTGAAAGTTTTACTCAGCCAGATATTTGGATTTGTGATTCAGGTGCTTCTCACCACATGACTGCAAATAAGCAGTATTTTACAACATATAAACATTTTCCTGTGCCCATTGAAATTTCACTTGCTGACAAAAATAAGATCTATGCGTATGGATCAGGTAAAATAAATATTGAAGTATTTATCCATGGCAAGTGGTATGATGCACACATGGAAGACGTGTGGTATGTTCTGGATGTGCGAAGGCACCTCTTTTCTGTCCAACAGGCTGCCAAGCATGGTGTGGAGGTTAAAATGACTGATAAGTGTGTTTCTTTTTACCGCAGTAATGAACTTGTTGCTGTTGGATCCTGGACAGATGGTACATATGTTATGTCCACGAGGGTCGTTATTCCAGCCTGTCCAGCTGAAATAAGCATTGCTACAGAATCTGAAACTTTGCAGTTGTGGCATGAGCGCCTCGGTCATCAGAATAAACGACATGTTAGAAAAATGTTAAATGATATGAACATTCATGTGAGTCATGCAGTAACAAATGATTTCTGTGATGGATGTGCTCTTGGCAAAGCACATAGAAAACCTTTCAAATCACGACCCTATAGAGCCACGTCAGTTGGTGAAATCATTAATGCTGATGTAAATGGACCCATGTCTGTAAGATCATTTAGTGGTGCACGCTGTTTTGTGTCTTTCAAGGATGACTATAGCAAATATCGTCGAATTTTCTTTGTGAAAAACAAAAGTGAGGTGAGTTCCTGCTTGAGTATGTTTCTTAATGAAGCTACCAATCATGGTCATGCTGTGAAAGAATTACGTTGTGATGGAGGAGGTGAATTCGACTGTGGTGAAGTTCGCAAAATCCTTGCTGAAAGAGGTACAGCTTTGAATTTAGGAGTACCATACACGCCTGAACTAAATGGGGCGGCAGAACGTGAAAATAGGACAATTGTTGAACTTGCTCGCTCTATGCTCTCTACGTGTGGATTACCTCGTTCACTGTGGGCCAATGCCTGTGAAACAGCAGTGTATCTACTAAACCATTCTGGGGTATCACCAGAAGAAAACAAGAGTTCTCATGAGCTTTGGACTGGTCATCCAACATTTAAATTGCATCATTTGCGAGTGTTCGGAACTGAATGTTATGCTCACATACCGAAAAACTTTCGACAGAAGTTTGACAACAAAAGTGTTCTTGGTCATCTTGTGGGGTATGTCAACAAAAGAGATGGCTATAAAATCTATTTACCTTCTCAAAATAAAATCATAAAGTCTCGTGATGTATATTTTAAACCTGAACGTCTCTGTACAACTCCTGTTACAGTGGAGGTGGAGGAAGACTCTTCTCAGAAGTGTGAAGAAATTCAAGAGGGAGACTCCTCTGAGAAGTGTGAAGAAATTCAAGAGGGAGACTCCTCTGAGAAGTGTGAAGAAATTCAGAATGAAGATACCAATCAATCAGAAGAAAATCCTGAACTTAGAAAATCTGGCAGACAACGGAGCATGCCTACATGGATGAAGTCTGGAGAATTTCTCCTTGCAAATGTAGCTGCTGTAGAAGAATCCGAAAATCCTTCTACATATACTGAAGCTCTTTCCTCAAGTGAAAGTGACTTGTGGCTTAGTGCCATGAAAGAAGAAATGTCTGCCCTGCATGAAAACAAAACATGGGAATTGGTTGAAAAACCTAAAGGTTCCAAAGTTATCAACTGTCGATGGGGGCTGAAGAAGAAATTTAATCCTGATGGTACTGTGGAGCGATACCGAGCACGTCTTGTAGCAAAGGGTTATGTCCAAAAAGCTGGTATTGACTTTGATGAGACGTTTAGCCCTGTCGCAAGATACGACACTGTAAGATCAATTTTGGCAGTAACTGCAGAAGAAGAATTGCACTTAAAACAGTTTGACGTAAAGACTGCATTTTTATATGGAATACTTCAGGAGGAAGTCTTCATGACACAGCCTGAAGGTTTTAACGATAATAGCGGGAGAGTCTGTCTACTACATAAAAGTTTATATGGACTCAAACAAGCTCCTCGTTGTTGGAATCTGTGCTTTGTAAACTTAATGAAGGAACATGCATTGGAAGTTAGTACTGCTGATCCTTGTTTGTTTATCAGACATAGAGATAAAAAGAAACTTTTTGTTGTTATTTATGTTGATGATGGCCTCGTTGTTGGTTCTGACAAGGTTGAAGTGTAGGAATTTATTAGTCAACTTTCTCAAACCTTTAAGATCACAATAGGTTCTCTTAACCAATTTTTGGGCATGAATATAACAAAATTCGATGATGGTTCAATTTTTGTGAACCAATATGCTTATGCACAGAAAATACTCGCAAGGTTTAATATGGACTGTGCTAATCCAGTATCAACTCCATGTGATAGAAGCTATGTTCCTGATGACAAAGAAAATAAACTGATAGGAAAAGAAATTCCTTACCGTCAGGCTGTTGGTAGTCTCATGTACCTTGCTATTGCAACAAGGCCTGATTTATCATATGCTATCAGTACTGTCTCTGAAAATCTTGAAAACCCTAGGTCATCGGATTGGTGTGCCGTAAAGCGAATTTTCAAATATCTTAAAGGAACTGTCTATTTTGGTTTGCTGTATAAAGCAAAGTGTAATGCCAGTGATCTTGAAGTATATAGCGATGCTGATTATGCAGGAGATATGAAAACGAGACGCTCAAGGACTGGCATGATTTCTAAATTTTCAGGGGGTGCCATTTCATGGATGAGCCAAAAACAGAGAAGTGTGGTGTTATCTACAACAGAGGCAGAGTATGTTGCTGCAAGTGAAAGCGCAAAAGAGTTGATATGGCTGAAACGCCTGTTAAATGACATAACAACTCTAGGAACTCCTTCCCTGTTAGTGGATAATGCCAGTGCTGTGAGGCTCGCAAGGAATCCAGAGTTCCATAAAAGGTCTAAACATGTTGACGTGCGGTACCATTTTGTACGTGAAAAATTCATTGAAGGTGAATTGCATATCAAACATGTTCCAGGAAAGATGCAGCTAGCTGACATCATGACAAAACCTCTGTCCTGTGTCAGGTTCAAAGAACTTTGTCTTTTGTTAGGACTAGTTCAATTTAATTCAGTTAATATTTAAATTAACGATATGTAAGTTGTACCTTGTGGAGGAAGTGTTGTGGTGAGTTACAACTCAACCCTGTATAGCAAAACAAGCAACAACTCAACTCTACCTATGTACACGGTTGTTGTCATAGATGTAGCTTGCGATAGAAGAAAACGTGATTAAACTTACACTGCTTGCAGCCCTTTGATTTCTTATTGATTTGCATGTAGATTTTTGTTTCAGCCCAGAAAGAGAATCTGTTGGTAATTATAACACTTACTCATGCAGCAACTGGGTAATATTGATGACCATTCTTTTTCAGTCATTTCATCCACGATGGAAAAATACATTTCTTTTTCTTTGTCCAAACAATATGGAAAGTGCAGAGTTTCGCTAACCTTTATTGATAGTTTCGCATTCATGGCTACCTCCTTAGAGAAACTTGTCTCTAATTTAGACAAAGACAAGTTTTATTCATTAAGGCAGCAGTTTCCTCATCATACTGATCTATTGTTAAGAAAAGGGGTCTACCCTTACGAACATATGGACTCTTTTGCGAAGTTTAAGGAAACTCAGCTGCCACCACCCGATGCATTCACCAGCACTTTGACTGGTGAAAAAATTTCTCTAGAAGATTATCATCATGCTCAAAATGCATTCAAGATAAGAGCATGCAAGCATTCAAGATAAAAAACATGGGCGAATATCATAATCTCTATGTACAAACGGATGTTCTCCAATTATCAGATGTTTTTGAAAATTTTAGAAAATTATGTTTTGATTTTTATAATATTGATTGTGTGCACCTGCTGACAGCCTCTGGACTAGCATGGCACAGTTGTCTAAAAATGACAAATCAACCCCTCGAATTGTTCACGGATATAAACATGCATTTGTTTATTGAACAAGGAATTCGGGGGGGAATATCTGTGATTACAAAGCTTTGGGCCCAAGCGAAAAATGAAGTAATTGGCAATGGCGAAGGAGGCGAAAACGATAATTATATAATGTATTTGGACGCCAATAATTTATATGGATGGGCTATGTCACAGAATCTGCCCTGCGGGGAGTTTGAATGGGTCTCAGAAGATCAAGTTTCCATCGAAGAAATACTTGCACTCCCCGAAAATAGTGCAGTGGGATACATATTAGAAGTCGATTTAAAATACCCCAGCAACATCCACGACGACCACAACTGTTATCCTTTGGCACCTGAGAAAATGCAAATTAATTATTCGGATCTCTCTCCTTTTTCAGTCGAAGCTCTGCACAACAATAAATATTGCCCAGTTACCAAGTTAGTCCCCAACTTGAACGACAAAAAAAAATTACATCACCTACCATAAAAATTTACAATTTTATTTGAAGCAAGGCCTCCAAATACTAGCTGTACACAAAGTATTGAAATTCAAACAAAAACCGTGGCTGAGAGAATATATCGATTTTAATACAGAACAGCGAAAAAATGCCAAGTCCCCCTTCGCCAAAGATTTCTTCAAACTTATGAATAACGCTGTATATGGCAAGTCATTGGAGAACATCCGGAAGCACAAAGATGTACAGCTAGTAAATAGTGAACAGAAGGCTAAAAAACTTGTCTCAGCTCCTACCTACAAAAGGTTCCTACCTTTTGACAACAATCTAGTTGCTGTTGAGAGACTGAAACAGTCTCTCACTCTAAACAAGCCTATTTATGTGGGTTTCGTCATCTTGGAGCTGAGCAAGATTCTCATGTATAATTTTCATTACAATATCATCAAGAAAACATATAAAAAAAAGGCCACCCTTCTGTTCACCGACACCGACTCTCTTACATATGAAATCCGAACACATAATATTTATACGGATATGCAGGCATTTTCCAACATGTTGGATACATCGGATTATCCCAAAGATCACCCTCTATACAGTGATAAAAATAAGAAGGTGATTGGGAAATTTAAGGATGAGCTCAGTAGTAGGCCGATTCATGAATTTATCGGTCTACGAGCTAAGATGTATTCCATCATGTTGGTCGATGAGGAGAAGAAAAGAGCTAAGGGGGTAGCCAGAAGCGTCGTTGAAAATAAAATTAAACATGAGCATTATAAGACCTGCTTAGAGAGTCGGATTTCAACGAGAGAGATCCAACATCGAATCCAAAGCGAGAGGCACCATCTCCATACAGTGGAAATAAAAAAAGTAGCCTTGTCGGCTTTCAACGACAAACGCTATATTTTGGAAGATGGTGTCCATACACTCGCGCACGGCCATTACAAAATTCCAAAATAATATTTCTTCAAATCATTTTCTTCAAATCATTTTCTTCAAATCAAGTTTCTTCTAATCATTTTCTTCAAATCAAGTTTCTTCAAAGAACTCATTTCTTCAAGATAATTCATTTTTTCATACGAGGTGCAAACTTCTTTCAAGATAAAGAACTCATTTCTTCAAGAAATCATTTATTCAAATGGGGTGCAATATTCTTTTAAGATAAAGAACTCTTTTCTTCAATAACTCTTTTTACGTACAAGGTGCAATATTCTTTCAAGATAAAGAACTCATTTCTTCAATAACTCTTTTTACGTACAAGGTGCAATATTCTTTCAAGATAAAGAACTCATTTCTTCAATAACTCTTTTTACGTACAAGGTGCAATATTCTTTTAAGTTAAAGAACTCATTTCTTCAAGATAATTCATTTTTTCATACGAGGTGCAATATTCTTTCAAGATAAAGAACTCATTTCTTCAAGATAATTTATTTATTCAAATGGGGTTCATTATTCTTTAAAAAATTTTTTTCTAATTTATAAAATGAGGATTACATGGGATGCTAGCGGCAGTGGGCGAGAATGCAAAGGGCACTGAAAAAAAATCTTTTCTTCAAATAATAAGTCTTCTCAAGTCTTCAAAATATCAAATCTTTTTAAAATGTGGTCGTCGAAAAATGGTCGTCAAATATGTAATGGCCGTGTTAAAAAAAAGCATCGGGTGGTTAAAAATTCTTCTCCTCAAATGAATTGTGGTGTCATGATTAAACATGACGGGTGGACGGATGGGCACAATTCAAAAAATAAATAATTTTTTCTTCAAATATTTCTAACAATCTTGGATAATTTTATAATGTCCATAGGCATAACTTGTTACCCCATCAGCCAGCATGTAGCGCTTGTCGTCAAAAGGACTCAAGCTAATTTTATTCTGCGTTAATGAATATAGGTGATGATCATCTTGGGCGATCCTTCTCTGCTTCTCCATGCTAGATTTCCCTTGATGCAGTCACTCTAAAAAATTTTCATGTTTGATTTTCTGTTAAACAATTTTAAAAACTCAAACCTGATAATAAGCATTCTTCGAATGAACTGTAATAATTCAAAAACTGAATGACATTTATGGGGAAAAATCAAGAACTTTTTTTGGTGCAAAAACTTTCATTTTTCATGGTGCAAATCAATCTTGCGGTGCAAAAAAATTAAGAATGGTACAAAATCACTAAACTGTCAGTTCAACAAAACAAAAAGTTTTCTATTCTGCGAATGACTTACCTGGCTGTTAAACCTTGCTGAGTTAAAGACCTGGTTGCGAATGACTTACCTGGCTGTGATACCTTGCTGAGTTAAAGACCTGGTTGCGAATGACTTACCTGGCTGTGATACCTTGCTGAGAATGCCTTTCATCAAGAACCGTTCTGAGGTCTTCATGAAGAGAGTCCCTTGCAGAAAGCGCCAAAAGGAAAAGCTGACTGTTTTGCAAAATAAGGTAACTAAATTTTCAAAATAGATTCAGAAAATTTTGTTTCAAAATTATGTACAAGATACTTAACTTTTCTTTTCTTTACAGAAAATCTACTTTTCTGCAATAAACTGGGAAACTGTGCTCGCCATGCAAAGATTGCCTTTCGGAGAAAACCGTTCTGTAGTTAATAAATAGTCTGTTTTGCAGAACAAGGTAACTAAATTTTCAAAACACACTTAAAAATTTTTGTTTTAAAATTATGTACAATAAATTAGATTTTTCTTTTCTTTACAGAAAAATCTACTTTTCTCTAAAAAATTATAACGTTGAGAAACTGTGCTGACTATGAAAAATAATGCCTTTCAGAAAGAACATTTCTGTGGTTTTTGTGAAGAGAATCCTTCGCTAATTTTAACTTGCCTTTCGGAAAGAACCGTTCTGTGGTCTTTGTGAAGAGAATCCTACGCTAATTTTAACTTGCCTTTCGGAAAGAACCGTTCTGGAGTCATGAAGCAGTCTATTTTGCAAAATAAGGTAACTATCTTTTCAAAACAGACTAAAAAATTTTTGTTTCAAAATTATATACAAGATATTCAAAATGAATTTTCTTTTCTTTGCAGATACCTTGCTGAACCTTGTTAAAAAGAAGCGCAGAATAGGTAAAAAAAAAAAAAAAAAAATGTGGCGTTTTGAATATTTTTCAAAACGGGTGGTTATGGTGGGTCCACAATTAAAAAAAAAAAACTTTTTTTTTTCTCCAAAAACGGATTAACTAAATGTTTAAAATTTCTTCTCTATCAAAAATATTTGAAAAGTCACCAAAAAAAAAAAAAAAAAAAACATTTTAAAGTCGTCAAATCTAAAATCGTCACCAGTTAAAAATTTTTAGTCTTCCAAAATTATCATCCAAAAAAAAAAAAAAATAAATAAAGTCCCCTCATACTGTATCATGTTAATTCATAGAACTTATCGAAAAATACCCCTCAAACTGTAACATGTTAATTTATGTAACTGTTCGAAAATTACCCCCTAAAAAATTAAAGTCCCCCCCATTATAACCGAAAAATACCCCGCGTACTGTAGTACAACAAAAAAAAAAAATCAATCTCCCAAAAATTCCGCTCAAAAAATTCTTATCTAAACCCTCGTCTTATAAGATGACGTCACCCTCCTCTTAGATCACGTCACATGACCTTGACCCCTCCTCCCAGAGTATGACCCTCACCTACGCCACATGACCTTCACAGGCGCACAGAGGTCATTCAAGGTCGTGCCACCCGTGCCACTGATGTTGAACTCCCAAAATATATCTACTATGGTACAATAATGAAAATCGATCAGACATCGCAATTATAGCGCCCCCTTCCGGCGGAATTTTTCCAAATTCAGGGAGGACCTTCGTGCCATGACCAAAAAAAAAAAAATAATAACCCACAAAAAATTTGGTTCAATTCTATGCATAACTTCATACACTTTTCGATGATACAATATTCAAAATGGCACAAAAATCGCTATTACAGTGCCCCCTACCGGCGATTTTTTTTCCAAATTAAGGAAGAACCTGCTTGCCATAGCCAAGAACTTAAAAATTTTTTTTGGTTCAATTCTATGCATAACTTCATACACTTTTCGATGGTACAATATTCAAAATCGCACAAAAATCGCTATTACGGCGCCCCCTACTGGCGCATTATTTCCAAATTCAGGGAGGATCTGCTTGCCATAGCTAAAAACTTAAAATAAAAATTTGGTTGAATTCTATGCATAACTTCATACACTTTTCGATGGTACAATGGCGACAGACGGACAGACGGACACACGGACAAACAGGCATTTTCTATAAACATGTTTTTGGGGATCTCTGACCCCTAAAACGTGTAAATCCGTGGAAATCCGGAAGTCGAAAGAAATTTCGATTGCAATACTTTCTTCTATTGAAGATATAAGAAAGTGATAAAGTCAGATTCTTTAAAAATAAATAAACAGTGAGGGAAATTATACATTATACATATATTGAAATACACATACACAATATGCTTCTAAGTTTATAACTTAAATCAGAAGTTCCCAAACTGTGCTCCGCGGAGCCCTAAGGGATCCGGGAGAACTTTCCAGGGGCTCCGCCACGTTCTAAAAAAACTAAAGAAAAATTGAATGAAACCGAAACCTTTTTAGTACCCCCCCCCCCCCCCCCGAAATGTGAATAGATAATTTTATTAAAAAAATATTCATGCATTGATAATTATTGTCAACGTCAACGATTTGAACTCTTTTAATAAACTAAATTTATTTTCTTTAAAAAATATCCGGAGCAAATATTAATTTCCACTAGCACGCTATTTTTACGTTTTCTAATAAAAAAAAAAAAAAAAAAAAAAAAAGCGATAAATAGAGAAACAAACGTAGATTTAAACATGAAAGCGAATAATTGCATTCTGAAGGAAAAAGTGGTTATTTGAATTCTTCACAGTGTGGCTTGAGGTTGTTATAATAACTCGGCATTCCATTCTCAACTGCATCATCATTTCGAAAGAAACAATTTTGATTTGAAAAATAAACCGCCTGTTTTTTTTTTCAATATGAAGGGCAAAGTAATAATGTATGCATGCCTCAAAAGAAACTATAACAACACTTGTTAAAGCAAATATGAAATGTCTTGGACATAGGCGCCGGCTTCACGGGGGCGAAATAGGCAAACATATACACTTCTAACACTAATTTAAATTTTCCTTTTTGTCCTGATTAATCACTGTGATTAATTAGGTCAAAAATAATGTTCTAAAATTAGTGATGGATGTTTGTCTGGTTTGCTCCGTCGCCTCGGTTAAGGCTTGGCCTATGATTCCCTGGCGCCTACCTGATAGTTTAACAAGCGGCTTGAATTCGTGAAGATCATAAAATTGCAGAGACTCTTAATAAATCTTGTAAAATGGATATTGTCAAGAACTTGCTTTATGAAAAACTTGTTAATTTAGTGTCCAATAATCCCCTGCCAAAGAACACCGTTAAAAAATAATATTAACTGTATGACTAATGACGTAAAAAAACACTTAACAGCCTTTTCAGATGTACTAAATTTGAAATATAAATGAATGAATGTACTGAACTTACTTTTTTGAAACGAACACCGGGGATTAGATTTCAGTTCTCACGCTAGCCCGAAAGAAGTGTCACAAAGCTATCAGGATTATTTTATTTGTAGATCATTACACATAATACACTAAGGGACGGAATATTTTTGGATGAATAAATGGGAAACAAATATGAACATGAATGCACTGATGAGGCGAAAGCAATGGTGGGTCACAATACCGGTGTCACTGCAAAAATTAACGAGATGGCAAACCACTTCAGCACCATCTATTGCGCTCTTTACGGATACACGCTAGAGGTCTGCACGGGCCCGGGCTTGGCCCGAGGCCCGTACCCGGCCCGGCGGAATGAAGGAGAATTTCAAAACGGGCCGGGCCGGGCCTGCAGAATTAAGACAATTTTTTCAACGGGCCGGGCCGGGCCGACAGACAAAATAAACGGGCCGGGCCGGGCCGGCAAAAAAATGAATCGGGCCTGTCGGCCCGATATAAGAATTTAAGCGAAGCAGATAAAATACGAGCCATTTTCAATGAATACGATTTTCTCGAGAAGTATAAATGTGCGTCACGAGCCGATGCGAGTTTAACAACATCAATACAGAAATGTAACCTGTCCATCGTAGAGATCGGCATCGTACAGTTACAAGATGTCTGATTCCGAGTTTAATTTTTTTTCAGCAGACTCGTGTCGGGACGGAACTGGTCTTAATCGATCTCAGGATGTGTGGAACAGTCATTGTGTTTTGCAGTATTAATAGTGATAATGAACTTCTCTTAACAGTATCTTTGGAAATATACCTTAAGGTGGTTCTCATATTCACTGCTCAACAATGCGAAGCTTTCAGACACATTTTCTGACAAAATTTTTAACTATAAAGGCATAAAATTGACAGGCCTGCCTATTGAAGGCATTTGGAAAGGAAAGCTTTTTCCATATTTTATAAATTACTTACAGAGATAACAGAGATTCCTGCCACGTGACTGTACGTTTTTCTCCTTTCCTGTGCTATCGCTTCCGGAAATTCGATTCAAAACGCTAACTTTGACAGTATTTTCACAAAGATATATTGCTTTTATCTATGAAAAAAACGACATTTACATAGCTTCTGAATAAGAATACCTGCCAATCTTACGCGTTTCGAAAAGAAAAGAATTCATAAATATGTCGAAATGTAGCTCCTTTGGATTTGAGAAATGCCTTAAAAATGAGAGAAATATTTTCACAAATATACTTTTTATTATACAGCTTCAAAAGTTATCATGTTTTTAATCCTTTATTCTGAACTACATTAATCTTTTAATGAATCCTTATTTCCATTTTGAAATGTCTGTAGACACGATGACTAAAACACTGTAAGTAATCGTTAATGTTTACTATTGTGTGTTTTCTGTTTTGAGAACATCATAGTAATGTAAAATATACTGTAAAATATTCCCATAAATATGTATGTAGTATTCATTAAAAGAATTTTAATTGTATATTGAGAAAAAACGGATTTTATTTTTTGTAGAAATTGTGTCGGGCCGGGCTGGGCCTGCTTTTACTGATTTTTGTGCGGGCCGGGCCGGGCCGAGAACTGTAAAAAAGCAAACGAGCCGGGCCGGGCTCGGGCCGAACTTCCAATTTTTACACCGGGCCGGCCCGGGCCGGGCCCGGGCCTGGAAATTCCGGCCCGTGCAGCCCTCTAATACACGCTATTCCCGAAAAATGTATTCTGAGCTTATGAAAAGGATGATTGGTGCATTAAAGTAATACACCATACAAAATCACGAACTATTAAAAGCAAACTGTTTAAACTTATGTGTGAAGTAATGGAGGCTGTATCCGTCCCTCCTACTGCATATTGAAAGAAGATGGTCATATTAATACATGGAAATTATTCCAGAGAGAAACATTCGCCTTGCATACAATATTTCAAAGGAAAATCAAATTTCAAAGTGATTTCTTAAAAGGCGCAAAGGCCAACATAGTGAAAAAGATTCCAAGCCGGGACTCGAACCCGGGCCATCAGTATAGCGCACTGACGTTCTACCGACTAAACCACTTGGAACGATACCTAGCCCGGAAAATTTCTCACTATTATATGTTGGCAAGGCTACAAACGTAGCACAAGATGGAATATATATCGTGAGCCACCGACCTGGGGCGAGCACGAAACATAATTAAATCCAGCATCGGTAGAATCTATATTAATACATGGAAATTATTCCAGAGAGAAACATTCGCCTTGCATACAATATTTCAAAGGAAAATCAAATTTCAAAGTGATTGCTTAAAAGGCGCAAAGGCCAACATAGTGAAAAAGATTCCAAGCCGGGACTCGAACCCGGGCCATCAGTGTAGCGCACTGACGTTCTACCGACTAAACCACTTGGAACGATACCTAGCTCGGAAAATTTCTCACTATTATATGTTGGCAAGGCTACAAACGTAGCACAAGATGGAATATATATCGTGAGACACCGACCTGGGGCGAGCACGAAACATAATTAAATCCAGCATCGATAGAATCTATATTAATACATGGAAATTATTCCAGAGAGAAACATTCGCCTTGCGTACAATATTTCAAAGGAAAATCAAATTTCAAAGTGATTGCTTAAAAGGCGCAAAGGCCAACATAGTGAAAAAGATTCCAAGCCGGGACTCGAACCCGGGCCATCAGTATAGCGCACTGACGTTCTACCGACTAAACCACTTGGAACGATACCTAGCTCGGAAAATTTCTCACTATTATATGTTGGCAAGGCTACAAACGTAGCACAAGGTGGAATATATATCGTGAGCCACCGACCTGGGGCGAGCACGAGACATAATTAAATCCAGCATCGATAGAATCTATATTAATACATGGAAATTATTCCAGAGAGAAACATTCGCCTTGCATACAATATTTCAAAGGAAAATCAAATTTCAAAAGTGATTGCTTAAAAGGCGCAAAGGCCAACATAGTGAAAAAGATTCCAAGCCGGGACTCGAACCCGGGACTCGAACCCGGGCCATCAGTACAGCGCACTGACGTTCTACCGACTAAACCACTTGGAACGATACCTAGCTCGGAAAATTTCTCACTATTATATGTTGTACTACGTTTGTAGCCTTGCGCAGAAGAAAAAAAATATCGAAACTTATGAGGAAAAATGCGTGTTTTCAAAAGCAGTACGTCATTTTCCAATCAAAATATTTTGGCGCAGCATGTCACTAATGGGATTTTACGGCACTAAACCCTATACAACAAAATTTAAACCATACAATTGTTAAAAGTATTTTTGAAAATGGCGTACTTCTATAAAACATATTTTAGTTTTAACAATTAAAATACACGCTTTTTAAAGTATAAAATGGTCATTTGCACCCGCTAAAACATTTCAGTTTTACGATCGATTCTTAAACAACCTCTATAGAAAAGTATGCATATGACGTCATTATCGTGAATAATACACAAACCCAGCATAAAGCATAATGCCATCATTCAAGAAGCAAATTGGGTATGTAATGATTCATATGCCTTCATTTGTTTGTTTATAATAGCTCCATGTTTTATCGGAAATCATTCATTTATATTTTTTCAAAATTCGGAAAATGTTATTACATACGGATTAATAAAATTGCATTCTTTCAGCTATTTGATACGAATTAAGTAAAACTGGAGAAAATAAGTGACACAAATAAAAAGAAAGTGTTTTACCGTGTGTAAAGTAAGCTTGCAATGAATTAAAAAACTTTTAATTGATAAATAAAAACTAAATAAAACCAAAACTCACCGGGTTTATAACAGACGATATCCTGACATAGCACGTATTTTAATTTAAATTTTTTTTCAGTTTTTATGAGAAAATGGCAACAAAAATATACAGTTACTTGACTATTTTTCCTTTACTTTTAATAGAAATGGAATACTTCAGTCAGTTGCCACGATTACAAAAAAGATATTAAAAACTACAAAAAAATTAATATCTCAAAAATTAACTGAGATACAGCTTTCAAACAAATTGCATTTAAAAGTATACAACGGTGTAAAAAGTAAAAATGTGCGATTTTTAAAAGTTTAAAAATTTGCAGTAGTGAAAATAGAAATGGAGTACTTCAGTTGCCACGATTACAAAAAAGATATTAAAAACTACAAAAAAAATTAATATCTCAAAAATTAACTGAGATACAGCTTTCAAACAAATTGCATTTAAAAGTATTTTTTTCCGTATACAACGGTGTAAAAAGTAAATTGTGCGATATGAAGTTTAAAAATTTGCAGTAGTGAAAATTGCAAAACAGAAATTTCAAGATGTTGCCATTCGCAAAATGACGTATGCTTTACGCACAGGTATCCATGAATCATTAGATAGCCGTTTTTTTTTTGTCGATTTTCTTGAATGACGGCATCTTTTTGCTACATTTGTGCATTATTTCGCGATAGTGATGTTCTATGGATGCTTTACTGTAGATGTTTAAGAGTAGATCGTAAATGTGGAATTCTTAAGCGGATGCTAATGACGTCATTTTACATAAAATAAAACGTGTACTTTAAGTCTTAAAATTGAAATATGTTTTGTACTGCAGTAGAGTCTCGCTTAACCGAGTTATTTTCTTCTGATGGACTGATGGCTTCTATTAAAAAAAAAAAAATTATGGCCATTTTTTTCTCCCCATTCTGACCAGAAAATCAGAGTTCTAACTTTTTACGACTGCTCTTTCATCTTCACCTAACACTTCATTTATAATGGCTGTTTCATAATAATAGAAGCCACCAGTCCATCAGAAGAAAATGAAGTAATGACACTAAATTCTGAATAAGCATAATTCCTGTTCTCTAGTTTCCGTTTTTGATTGTTTTATTTTAATCCAAATCGATCAAACCGCTCGGTACAGTTAAAATTGAAAGACATATTCCGAAAGATCATACTCTTACGTCTCAAATGCCATAATCAATTTGAAAAAATGTCGCAGTTAACCGTTTGAAAATCTTTTTTAAAAAAGGGCCGTTTTTCCAAAAAAACCTGCTTTTCCCCCTTATTTCAACGCCCATCCAGGACGCAATTTTAGAGGTATCGACAAACCAAAAATATTTTCTTAAAGCTGGAACCTTCTGAATTTTAACCCTTTCAAACACGCCGGTGAACGCAGGTCACTACGCGCCTCACGAAGACTAAATTTTTTACTACGCTAAAAGTAACTAAACGTCTGTATTTTAACACAATCTTTTTAGACCATCTAAATATAACAGATTTACCTACAAAATTTTTGAAACGTTCGGACGGATATAAATATTCTTTTACAAAATAAAATGTGTGAAAATTTCGACGAAATCAGTAAAGACCTGAGTGTTTCGTCACGGTTTCGCTCACTTTCGGTACGCATAGATTCCAAAAATGAAATTATGCAGAAAATAAAATACCAAATATCATATACTTTCAATTCAATATGTTTTTCGTTATTTTTTCATTTAAAAATATAAATTCTGACAAAATAGAGTTAAAGATATAAAATAATGCAAATTTGAGGTTAATCTAAGGGTCATTTATCACGGACACGGGCAACGCCGGAGTGGTCAGGTAGTGATATCAAATAATAAATTGAAAATTTTGAGGGTAATCACAGAAATATCATATTATTAGGAATACCATGAAGAACTGTCCTGTAGAACTTTTAAAAAGGCTAATATTTTATAATCGGATTCCCCTAATTATAGGACTTTCCCCCATAATTTTATACCTAAGCAACGTAGAATAGTATGCAATATACTAAAACCATCCCTGAAACATTATCTAATAAATGGTACAAGTCTCATCAAAATTCGTCCCGTAGAACTTTTTAAAGACTAATATTTCATAATCGAGTTCATCTGACTTTAGAACTTTCCTCGATAGTTCTACAAGGAAGTAAAGTAGAACGATATTCCCAATGTATACTAAAACATTTCCTAAAAAAAATTCGAACAGTGCAAGTTGCATCAAAATCCACTCAGCAGAGCCCAAAATATAAACAGTCGGAACGAAATTCCCATTTGCATTTTGTATACAGTAAACTCCCATAATTCGTGGTCGGTCTTACATTCTTTTTTCGCGACTATAAATAACAGAAGCACACATATTGAGAGAAAATTCATAAGGCACAATCGACAGGTGATTTTTGACAGCATTTATGACACAAGCACTGCTTGAGAGGCAGTTAAGAAATCTATGTTATGAAAATCCTGGAGGAAAATTTTACCTAATGTGTAAAATACTTTGGTAGAGTCTGCAGAGGAAGAAGCGGTTTATTCTTATAGACCGGGAGCCGGCAGCACAGACAATCACCTCATCGAGTTCACGGCTGAAATTCCAGAATTAGTTAAAACTCGATACGCATATTAAAACGCAATCGGTTTGCCAAGTCATATCTTGGTAGAAAACGCCAGAAAACCTGATTTTAGCGGTCGACTCGTAGGTTTACTGTTGTGCTTTCCTGCATGCAAAAGTATAAAAACATAGAAAACTGGGAGCAGGAAAACGCAATAGTAAACGTACGAGTCAATCGCTAAAATTGGGTTTTCAGGTGTTTTCCCCTAAGGTATGACTTGGCAGACCGATTGCGTTTTAATATGCGTATCGAGTTTTAACTAATTCTGGAATTTCAGCCGTGAACCCGATGAGGTGATTGTCTGTGCTGCCGGCTCCCGGTCTATTATGATTTGACCTAATTTCGCAAAATCTGTCATTGGAGGAAATGTCGATGAAGATAACAGCATTGAATGGTTAGATTGTGACGCCAATGATCCAGGATTGGAGGCTAACGAGAAAGACAGGCTACCGCAGTGGATCCAATTCTTCTTTTTTTACAGACCGCTGGAGTCACGTGATGCTCTTTTCGCACACCTTCATTGGTGCATTCGAGCATCACGTGACTCCAGCGGTCTGTAAAAAAAGAAGAATCGGACCCACTGCGGTAGCGTATCTTTTTCGTTAGCCGCGTCCAGGATTTGAACATCTTACGGATGAACAAATAATAGGTGGAGCATTAGGTATGGCTTTGGAGGAGAGAAAATAAGATAAGGAAAAGACTCAGAAGCAAGTGAAGGAAATGTGGGATGAGTTGAATTCCGTTTCTGAACAGAAAAATGAAAGAAAGGTAGATCTGTTATATTCTTAACTATTCAACTATACCAAAGACACCATGGAGAAAATTGCAACTCATGTTTTAAAATTACAGAGGATTTGGTAGGAACTACAAGAAGAATCGAAAAATGAAATTATTCAATTCTGCTAAACAGAGTTCTGAGCACACTGCCTCGAGTTAAAGAATGAATGGGAATCAGCGCTGAATAGTGAGAGATCACTTTCAAACCTTACAGAAAGACTATGTTTACATGAACAACGATTAGATAAATTAAAACTCCCAACTGAAAACAAGAGTGTGGATTTTGTGGCAAAGGCAAATAATCGTTGTCCTGAAAAATTTTGGATAAAACTGCTGTGTGTGACCAGAAAAACTCTAAAAGCAAAAAGTTTAAGTGATATGTTTCTGGATGTACTGGACATATTAAAAAGAACTGTTATACTTTGAAAAATAATAATAGTGAGCGAACTGAATCTCTGAAATCAAGACAAGCTTTTGTGATAGTTGCTGAAGTTGAAAGCGAAGATTACTGGCTTATTGTTTCTGGTGCTTTTCATCAATTGTTACAAATTAGACTATGCGGCTTGTATGAGTAGTCAAAAACGTACTCATACAAGCCATTATCTAATGCTGCATTAGGTGAGAAAAAGTTTTGATCACCTTCAGGCACGTTACAGACTTTAATGAGGTGACCGTGTTAGATAATGGCTTGTATATGAGTATGCTTATAACAAAGTACACGAGTTCAGAAATAAAAAAGGGGAAGCTGTTGCTGTTGGTGAAAGGTACAATGGCGTTTATGGACTTCATATGCGCGTGTTAATTCCAGGATCTTCTTGTGCAGCCGTGGAAAATGATAATCTTAAGTTATGGCATGAGGGTATGGGACATCGGAACAAACGACACGTACGAAAATTCTTAAAATAGAAAGGCATTGATGTAAGGGTTAATGACGAATTTTGTGATGCCTGCCTCTCTGGAAAGATGCACAGCTTGGGTTTTGGCTCTCGTCAAGATCGTCCTAAAAGTCCTGGTCAACTTGTAAATGGAGATACTTGTGGCCCGATGCCTGAGAAATCTCTTCTGGGAACTGTTACTCTGTAGCGCTGAATCCCTTGGGTACGAGCGTCACGTATACATGACGCATAACGTTCTCAGATTCCATGATTATTTCCACCAGTTATTTTTTATTGTAAATTTTGCCTTATTTAATGAGGGCATTATCTCGATTTATCTAGTCAACATTTTCTGTTTTAAAATACCGGTGATAAAAGATTAAAAATTTTTTAAAAGACGCTCGTCGCGAAGTGGTTAAAGATGGTTACTCTAAATACAGGACTGTCTATTGATAAAAGAAAGGAGCAAAGTGGAAAAAATGTTGGTTAGGTTTCTAGCTGAACTTAAGACTGCTGGTTATACACTAAAAAAAACTTTTAATTGGTAGAGTTGGAGAATTTAACAACTCTGTAGGTCACAATGTTGCGCAAAAAAACAGGCATGAATCACAGAGTTTCCATGCCTTATACTATAGAGCAGAATGGAGTAATTGAAAGGGGAACAAAATTTTTGCTGAAGCCGCAAGATCCATATTCCATGCTAAATAAATGTCTCAAAGACTGTCGGGCGAGACAGTTAACACAGCTCCATATGTAATAAAACAATAGGCCCTACTTCAGAAGAAGTTAAATTATCCTATGAAATATGGTTTAAGAAAATATCAGCATTTTAACACATAAAAGGTTTTCGTACAGAATGTTTTGTACGTATTTCAAAACAGAAAATAAGGAAATTTGGCAAAGTGTTTGTGAAGGGCTATTTAGTGTAATTTTAGTATTATTTAGAGATATTTAGTGTTTACTGTGAAGATAGAGATGGATACAGGATATAGTTATCAGATCAAAATGAATCGATCCTAATCAGAGATGTTGTCTTAAAGAAGGCAACTGCTTCAGAGAAAACATTAGTAAAACAGAATCCTATGCTCTTAGCTGAAAATAGTTGTGAAGAAAATGAGAGTAGCAACATAGGGGAAGTTCCTCAGATTCCTAGTTTAGATATCACTGGAACTTTGATAATTCTATCTTATTCAGAAGGGGGTTAAAAATCTGTTATAAAATTCCATCTTTATATAGAAAAACCAGGTTGGGTTAAATAGAAAAGAGTTCAAAAAACTACCGAGCGAGGCTCGGTCTACCAGGTACTGTTGTCTGTACTCATCTATCTATACTTCATCTATACTTCTTATTATAAAGAGGAAAAAATCGATTATTTGTCGCAGATAAGCTCTGGAACTATCGAACCGATTCCAAAAGTAATGGTATCAAAATGATGGTGTTAGTCCAACTTAGAACATAGGCTATATCTTATGTCGGTGCCACTACCCCAAAGGGGGTGTAGGAGCAAAAAACGTTCTAAAAATGCGATTTTAGTGTTACTGAAGGGCTTAGAAATATGAAATTTTGAATATTAGTTACTTATAAGATATAAATGATGTCTAAGAACAGTTCTTAAACAATTCGAAATTTAAAAGGGTTGAAAATGCACAAAAAGTGTTCTAAAAAATGTTCTAAATGGTAGTTTCTACACAATCTCAGGAAATAGCAAACCGATTTAAAAAGTATTGGTGTTAAAATGATGGTGACAACGCTTGCTCCAAGATAGGCTATGTTTTATGTCGGTGCCACTACCCCAAAGGGGGTGCAGGAGCAAAAAACGTTCTAAAAATGCGATTTATGTGTTACTGAAGGTCCTATAAATATGAAATTAGAAATATTAGCTACTTATTAGATATAAAGGATTTCTAAGAACAGTTCTTAAGCAATTCGAAATTTGAAAGGGGTGAAAATGCGCGAAAATCGTTCTAAAAAACGTTCTAAATGGTGGTTTCTACACAATCTCAGGAAATACCAAACCGATTTAAAAAGTAATGGTGTCAAAATAAGGGTGTCAAAATGACGGTGACAACCCTTGCTCCAACATAGGCTATGTTTTATGTCGGTGCCACTACCTCAAAGGGGGTGCAGGAGCAAAAAACGTTCTAAAAATCCAATTTTTGCGTTACCGAAGGGTCTAGAAATATGAAATTTGAAATATTAGCTACTTATTAGATATAAAGGATTTCTAAGAACAGTTCTTAAACAATTCGAAATTTAAAAGGAGTGAAAATGCGCGAAAAGCGTTCTAAAAAACGTTCTAATGGTGGTTTCTACACAATCTCAGGAAATACCAAACCGATCTAAAAAATAATGGCGTCAAAATGATGGTGAAAACCCTTGCTCTAACATAGGCGATGTTTTATGCCGGTGCCACTACCCCAAAGGGGGTGCAGGAGCAAAAAACGTTCTAAATTGCGGCTTTTGCGTTACGGAAGGGCCTAGAATCATGAAATTTGGAATGGTAGTTATAAGATATCAATGATCTCTAAGAACATTTCCTAAAAAAATCGAAATTTAAAAGGGGGGTCAAAATGCGCAAAAAGCGTTATAAAAAACTTTCTACATTGCAATTTCTATGCAATCTCAGGAAGTACTGAACCGATTTCAAATATAATGGTGTAAAAATGATGGTGACAGATCTTGCTCCAAGATAGGCTATATTTTATATCTGTTTCCACTACCCCAGAGGAGATGCAGGAGCAAAATGCTCGAAAAGCGTTCTAAAAACGTTCTAGATGCCGATTTGTCGGCAATATCTCAGGAAGAATGAATCTGATTTCAAACGTAATGGTAGGAAATTGATGCTGACAGCCTCTGCTCTAACATAGACGCTATTTTATGTCGGTATTACTATCACCAAGACGTTGCAGGAGCAAAAAAGCGTTCTAAATTTCGATTTTTGTGATCGGTAGGGGCTAGCAACTTAAAATTAGGCAAGGTACATATTTATTAGCTATAAATGATCTTTAAGAACAGTTTCGAGAAAATTGGAAGTTTAAAAAGGGGTGAAAATGCGCGAAAAGCGTCCTAAAAAAGTTCTAAATTGCGATTTCTACTCAATCTAAAGAAGTACCAAAGCTATTTCAAAAGTAATGGTTGCACATCAATGGTGACAGCCCCTGCTATAACACAGGTTATATTTTATGTTGGTGCCACTACCACCTGAGGGTTGCAAAAGCAAAACATGTTCTAATTTGCATTTTTTGCACAACTGAGGGGTCTAACACTTTGAAGTATGGCATGGTATTTACTTACAAGATGCAACTGCTTTCTAAGAACAGTCGAAAGAAAATTCCAAATTTTAAAAAAATGAAGTGAGTGAAAAGCGTTATAAATTACAATTTTTAAGTAAACTTATAAATTACCAAACCGATTAAAAAAATAACGATGACAAATTTTGGTGATAGAACCTGCTCAAACATAAGCTATATTTTATGTCTGTTCCACTACCACCAGAGGGTTGCAGGAGCTAAAAACTTTCTAAATTGCGATTTCTGGGATACTGAAAAGGCTAGAAACTTTAAATATGACATGGTAGTTACTTATAAAATATAAATGCCCTCGAAGGAACGTCGAAAATAAATTCGAATTAAAAAGGTGTGAAGCGAAGGGGAGATGTGAAAAGCATTCTAAAAAAGTTCTAAATTACGATTCTATGCAATTTCAGGGAATATAAACCGATTATAAAAGTAATAGTTGCGAATCAGTGGTAACAGTCTCTGATCCTACACAGGCTATATTTTATGCCGGTGATTCTACCACCTGGGGTTCACAGGAACAACAAACGTTCTAAAAAAGGGCTTTAAAAGCTTTTTAAATTCCGTTTCTGTGGAATATTAGGAAATAACAAACCGATTTCAAAATTAATGTTCACAAATTAATGGTGACAGTCAGGGCCTGCTTAAGACTTAGAAGTAGGGGAAGCCCGATGTCACACAGGGGCCCCCTATTACTCTATCAATTACTTTTTATTTACTAAAGCCATTTTTCGTATGCTTAAATAATTTAAAATTTTACTATCAAAATTTCGAGTAAATAACACTTTTAATATTAAACTAAAACTAACTACCTATATACATATGAAATTTATTTTATTATATACATAAATATACATATCGATTTAACCAATTAATTTTGTAAATGTCAAATATGGAACTACAGTTGAGA
Source organism: Maratus speciosus (assembly GCA_963932465.1). Classification (NCBI taxonomy): domain Eukaryota; kingdom Metazoa; phylum Arthropoda; class Arachnida; order Araneae; family Salticidae; genus Maratus; species Maratus speciosus. The sequence continues at coordinate 85,465,832 of OZ010786.1, read as the reverse complement.
ATATTTGAACTTCAAAATATCTTTTATAACTTACAAATTGCAGCATAATACGAAAAAAAAAAATGCATTTTTTACCCTGATTGAATTTTCTTTTCTAAAAATTAGTTTTGAAAAGTAAATTTGGGGCCCCTTTGTATTTCAGTCAGTAAGCACAGGCTTCACGGGCCTATTCGGTAAACAGGCCTTGGTGACAGTTCCTGTTTCAACATAGCCCTTTATGTTGAGAGAGGTGGTAGGACTTGGAATTCGACATGATGGTTAATTTTAAGATGTAAGAAGATGGTTTCTAAAAAATTCAAAACTTCAAATGAATACTGAAATGAGCGTATTAATTGAGCATAAAAGTTTCAAAATATTTTCTAAATTATCATTTATTTAGTTTTATTTCATTTTATTAATTTAAGTCTCATTCATGCCTAATACAGTGTAATAATGATGTTTAGTCAAACTGTGTTTTAAATAGTAATTTTTGAATTATTCCTAAAAGTAATAAGTACCTTTTAATAAAATAAAAATTTAGTTAGTACCTTTTGATAAAAATTAGACATATAAATATCACTTGGCATATTTCAAATATTACGCGAGCAAAGCTGCGGGGTTTGCTAGTCATCATCTATCTATACTCCTATTATAAAGAGGAAAAAATTGTTTATTTGTCGGAGGTAAGCTCTGGAACTACCGAACCGATTCCAAAATTAATGGTATCAAAATGATGGTGTTGGTCCAACTTAGAAAATAGGCTATATCTTATGTCGATGCCACTACCCCAAAGGGGGTCAAGGAGCAAAAAACGTTCTAAAAATGCGATTTTAGCGTTACTGAAGGGCCTAGAAATATGAAATTTTGAATATTAGTTACTTATAAGATATAAATGATGTCTAAGAACAGTTCTTAAACAATTCGAAATTTAAAAGGGTTGAAAATGCACAAAAAGCGTTCTAAAAAACGTTCTAAATGGTAGTTTCTACACAATCTCGGGAAATACCAAACCGATTTAAAAAATATTGGTGTCAAAATGACGGTGATGCCTTGCTTCAACATAGGCTATGTTTTATGTCGGTGACACTACCCCAAAGGGGTGCAGGGGAAAAACGTTCTAAATTGCGATTTTTGCGTTACGGAAGGGCCTAGAATCGTGAAATTTGGAATGGTAGTTAGTTATAAGATATCAATGATCTCTAAGGGCATTTCCTAAAAAAATCAAAATTTAAAAAGGAGCCAAAATGCGCAAAAAGCGTTGTAAAAAACGTTCTAAATTGCGATTTCTATGCAATCTTAGGAAGTACTGAACCGATTTCAAATATAATGGTGTAAAAATTATGCTGACAGATCTCGCTCCAAGTTAGGCTATATTTTATATCTGTTTCCACTACCCCAGAGGAGATGCAGGAGCAAAATGCGCGAAAAGCGTTCTAAAAACTTTCTAAATGCCGATTTGTCAGCGATATATCAGGAAGAATCAAACTGATTTCAAAAGAAATGGTTGGAAATTGATGCTGACAGACTCTGCTCTAACATAGACGCTATTTTATGTAGGTATCACTATCACCTAGACGTTGCAGGAGCAAAAAAGCGTTCTAAATTTCGACTTTTGTGATCGGTACGGGCTAGCAACTTAAAATTAGGCAAGGTACTTATGTATTAGATATAAAGGATCTTTAAGAACTGTTTCGAAAAAATTAGAAATTTAAAAAGGGGTGAAAATGCGCGATAAGCGTTCTAAAAAGTTCTAAATTGCAATTTATACTCAATCTCAGGAAATACCAAAGCTATTTCAAAAGTAATGGTTGCAAATCAATGGTGATAGTCCCTGCTATAACATAGGTTAAATTTTATGTTGCTGTCACTACCATCTGAGGGTTGCAAAAGCAAAACATGTTCTAATTTGCGTTTTTTGCACAACTGAGGGATCTAACACTTTGAAGTATGGCATGGTATTTACTTACAAGATGCAACTGCTTTCTGAGAACAGTCGAAAGAAAATTCCAAATTTAAAAAGATGAAGTAAGCGAAAAGCGTTATAAATTACAATTTTTATGCAATCTTATCAAGCACTAAACCAATTAAAAAAATAATGATGACAAATTGTTGGTGTTAGAACCTGCTCAAACATAAGCTATATTTTATATCTGTGCCACTACCACCAGAGGGTTACAGGAGCTAAAAACTTTCTAAATTGCGATTTCTGTGATACTGAAAAGGCTAGAAACTTTAAATATGGCATGGTAGTTACTTATAAAATATAAATACCCTCGAAGGACTGTCGAAAATAAATTCGAATTAATAAGGGGTGAAGCGAAGGGGAGGTGTGAAAAGCATTCTAAAAAAGTCCTAAATTACGATATCTACGCTATTTCAGGAAATATAAACCGATTATAAAAGTAATAGTTGCGAATCAATGGTAACAGTCTCTGATCCTACACAGGCCGATGATTCTACCACCTGGGATTCACAGGAACAACAAACGTTCTATAAAAGGCCTTTAAAAGCTTTCTAAATTACGTTTCTGTGGAATATTAAAAATAACAAACCGATTTCAAAATTAATGTTGGCAAATTAATGGTGATAGTTCCTAATTCAACATAGCCCTTTCTGTTGAGAAAGATGGTAGGACTTGGAATTTGACATGATAGTTAATTTTAAGATGTAAGAAGATGGTTTCTAAAAAATTCAAAACTTCAAATGAATACTGAAATGAGCGTATTAAATGAGCATAAAGGTTTCAAAATATTTTCTAAATTATCATTTATTTAGTTTTATTAATTTAAGTCTCATTTCTGCCTAATGCAGTGTAATAATGATGTTTAATCAAACTGTGTTTTAAACAGTAATTTTTGAATTATTCTTAAAAGTAATAAGTAAAAATTTAGTTAGTACCTTTTAAAAAAAATTAGACATATAAATATAACTTGGCATATTTCAAATATTACGCGAGCAAAGCCGCGGGGTTTGCTAGTCATCATCATACTCCTATTATAAAGAGGTAAAAATTGTTTATTTGTCGGAGATAAGCTCAGGAACTACCGAACCGATTCCAAAAGTAATGGTATCAAAATGATGGTGTTCGCCCAACTTAGAAAATAGGCTATATCTTATGTCGATGCCACTACACCAAAGGGGGTGCAGGAGCAAAAAACGTTCTAAAAAGGCGATTTTTGCGTTACTGGAGGGCCTAGAAATATGAAATTTGGAATATTAGTTACTTATAAGATATAAATGGTGTCTAAGAACAGTTCTTAAACAATTCGAAATTTAAAAGGGGTGAAAATGCACAAAAAGCGTTCTAAAAAACGTTCTAAATGGTAGTTTCTACATAATCTCAGGAAATACCAAACCGATTTTAAAAGTATTGGTATCAAAATGATGGTGTTAGTCGAACTTAGAACATAGGCTATATTTTATGTCGGTGCCACTACCCGAAAGGGGGTGCAGGAGCAAAAAACGTTCTAAAAATGCGATTTTTGCGTTAGTGAAGGAGCTAGAAATATGAAATTTCGAATATTAGTTACTTATAAGATATAAATGGTGTCTAAGAACAGTTCTTAAACAATTCGAAATTTAAAAGGGGTGAAAATGCACAAAAAGCGTTCTAAAAAACGTTCTAAATGGTAGTTTCTACATAATCTCAGGCAATACCAAACCGATTGAAAAAATATTGGTGTCAAAATGATGGTGTTAGTCCTACTTAGAACATAGGCTATATTTTATGTCGGTGCCACTACCCTAAAGGGGGTGTAGGAGCAAAAAACGTTTTAAAAATGCGGTTTATGTGTTACTGAAGGGCCTAGAAATATGAAATTTGAAGTATCAGCTACTTATTAGATATAAATGATTTCTAAGAACAGTTCTTAAACAATTCGAAATTTAAAAAGGGTGAAAATGCGCGAAAAGCGTTCTAAAAAATGTTCTAAATGGTGATTTCTACACAATCTCAGGAAATACCAAACCGATTAAAAAAATAATGGCGTCAAAATGATGGTGAAAACCCTTGCTCCAACATAGGCTATGTTTTATGTCGGTGACACAACCCCAAAGGGGGTGCAGGAGAAAAACGTTCTAAATATCAGTTTTTGCGTGACGGAAGGGCCTTGAATCGTGAAATTTAGAATGGTATAGTTATAAGATATCAATGCTCTCTATGGACATTTCCTAAAAAAGTCGAAATTTAAAAGGGGGGGGGGGTCAAAATGCGCAAAAAGCATTATAAAAAACGTTCTAAATTGCGATTTCTAGCAATCTCAGGAAATACTGAACCGATTTCAAATATTTTGGTGTAAAAATGATGGGGACAGATCTTGCTCCAAGATAGGGCTCTATTTTATATCTGTTTCACTACCCCAGAGGAGATGCAGGAGCAAAATGAGCGAAAAGCGTTCTAAATGCCGATTTGTCACCAATATCTCAGGAAGAATCAAACTGATTTCAAAAGTAATGGTAAGAAATTGATGCTGACAGCCTCTCCTCTAACATAGACGCTATTTTAAGTCGGTATCACTATCACCTAGACGTTGCAGGAGCAAAAAAGCGTTCCAAATTTCGAATTTTGTGATCGGTAGGGGCTAGCAACTTAAAATTAGGCAAGATACATATTTATTACATATAAATTATCTTTAAGAACAGTTTCGAAAGAATTGGAAATTTAAAATAGGGTGAAAATGCGCGAAAAGCGTTCTAAAAATGTTCTAAACTGCGATTTCTACTCAATCTAAGGAAATACCAAAGCTATTTCAAAAGTAATGGTTGCAAATCAATGGTGACAGTCCCTGCTATAACATAGGTTATATTTTATGTTGCTGTCACTACCATCTGAGGGTTGCAAAAGCAAAACATGGTCTAATTTGCGCTTTTTGCACAACTGAGGTGTCTAACACTTTGAAGTATGGCATGGTATTTACTTACAAGATACAACTGCTTCCTAGGAACAGTCGAAAGAAAATCCCAAATTTTAAAAAATGAAGTGAGTGAAAAGCGTTATAAATTACAATTCTTAAGCAAACTTATAAATTACCAAACCGATTAAAAAAATAATGATGAAAAATTTTGGTGATAGAACCTGCTCAAACATAAGCTATATTTATGTCTGTTCCACTACCACCAGAGGGTTGCAGGAGCTAAAAACTTTCTAAATTCCGAATTTTGTGATACTGAAAAGGCTAGAAACTATAAATATGACATGGTAGTTACTTATAAAATATAAATGCCCTCGAAGGAACGTCGAAAATAAATTCGAATTAAAAAGGGGTGAAGCGAAGGGGAGGTGCGAAAAGCATTCTAAAAGATTCTAAATTACGATTATATGCAATTTCAGGGAATATAAACCAATTATAAAAGTAATAGTTGCGAATCAATGGTAACAGTCTCTGATCCTACACAGGCTATATTTTATGCAGGTGATTCTACCACCTGGCGTTCACAGGAACAACAAACGTTCTAAAAAAGGGCTTTAAAAGCTTTTTAAATTACGTTTCTGTGGAATATTAGGAAGTAAAAAACCGATTTCAAAATTAATGTTGGCAAATTAATGGTGACAGTTCCTGTTTCAACATAGCCCTTTATGTTGAGAGAGGTGGTAGGACTTGGAATTTGACATGATGGTAAATTTTAAGATGTAAGAAGATGGTTTCTAAAAAATTCAAATCTTCAAATGAATACTGAAATGAGTGTATTAATTGAGCATAAAAGTTTCAAAATATTTTCTAAATTATCATTTATTTAGTTTTATTTCATTTTATTAATTTAAGTCTCATTTCTGCCTAATGCATGATAACCTGATACTCTTTATTTAGCCAAAAAATGTAGACGTATATAGCTATAAAATTTATGTAAACATTAAATATAGGCTTAAAGAAAATAAATTTCAAGTTTTGCAGTAATTTTAAATAACGAAAGGACATGTAAATTAGGAAAACAATAATCAATTTACAAATAAAACGTCGAATTAAAAAGAATTGATGACTGCCAAACACGTTTAACATATTTAATGTCATCTGAATGTGACATTTACGATCATCCATTATTGGCATTTAACCTTACAGTTTGGCGACAGTGTTTTTTTCGACGGAATAATCAAGGACACAGATGTCATATACACACCGGGATACTTAAGTGGCTCCAAAGTATCGTTATTTTGCTTGATATGCTAACCAGGAGGTTGTTGTTTATTTATTAATAAATTATTTATTAACTTTTATTTTCTTTTTAAAAATTATACAAATTGTTTTGTTCTATAGTTATTAATTAAACATTTTTTTTACTGCTATTCCCTTTTTTTAAAAATAAATATGTAATTGATATTCGAAAACAAGGTTTACGCCAAATTGGCGTCAGAAAAAATCGCGCCAACGTGTTGCATATATGACATCGATGCCTAATCAAGTAGTACCGATAAATGCAACTCAAAAATTTAATTATATAAAATCTCAGTATTATTATTTTTTTTTTAAATTAACTAAGGAAGTTTTGAGTTGATACCATATTTGGCGTTTTTATCTTTTGCGCGCCAGGTTAAAGAAAAAATGCTTCTCAAAAATTTCATTAGAAAAAAATCTGAATAAATTTCTTTTTCTTTTTTTTAAGTAATTTTATTTTGATTTTTATATATTTTCCCATTATGTTTCTTACAAGAGAAATTAGCAGAATTATTTTTAAAAATGACTCTAACTGCGAATTGCACGTTATTTGTTTAATTGGGAGATCGAATTTTCTGTTGTCGCCAAACAATGCAATTTTAAGCCACAAAGGCAGAAGCGTGAAATAAGCCATGCGAAGGTCGCAATTATTTTTTTTTCATGTGTAGGAGAAGATTTTGGAGTAAATTTTTATATTCTAATGTAATTCATATAAAAAGCAGTTAAATTTATAATTATGTAGCAGGTATTTAAATTTTAGTGTACATGTGTGCTAAATACACACTTATGCTAGAATAATTTAATTTCAGAGATTTAAAATATTTTTTTATCATAATATGGAATACCATTACTATGGAAACATGCCGTTTTGTTTTCTTCAAGCATGTCATTTTTATATCCTTGAACTCAGATTATTACTTATTAATGGGAAATTGCGTATTATGTTATTTTTTTTTTAAAAGATGTCGGACCTATTGCCAATTTCACCTATAGGAATATTCACTGCTTTAAAAGTTAGGATTTAATAAGATTCTTAAGAAGATTTCTGCAATTATGCGTTATTATTATTGTAAAAAAAAGCCAAAATTTTGCAACAGAAATTGCTTGCTGAATTTAATTTCAGATATTATTTTTTTAATTCGTCGCTTCAGCTAAACTTAGCAACAAATTAAGAGTTATTTTCATAATCTGAGTTATTTACACAATAGACGGTAGATTAATTTACTATTGACTATAAAGGAATTAGCAAGCCTATTTATTTGTCCGTGTGTTATTATGCTCTTTAGAAAAATGCAAAATAAATCTTCGGTTCAAGTATTCACCAATATGCTTATTGCTAAAATTTTTGTATAACTAACTTTATTTATCATTGTCAGGTCTATTTAAGACATGAATATTTCGACATTATTTATTGGATCGTATTTTGGTGAGTAATTAAGTTTGTTTTGTCATTAACTCTGGTAAATGTGTAACAATATTGTTGCATCAGTCTTAATGTTTGTCGTAGACCATCACAATGCAGTCGATTACAGATGATTAGAAAGATTTTATTTGATGCAAGAGGTTTATTTTTTTGCAAGATTAAGTCATCAAGTTTTATAACGTGTAAACGGTTACATGATTGTAAATGCTCTACAAAATGAAAAGGCAGTGAAAATGACGTCATTTTAATTTTATTCAAACAATTCAGCTCTAAAAACTCACTTTTTTATATTATACTTTTCTTTGAAATATGAAAGATAAACATTCTTTTTTGACGACAAATTGTTCAATACATTTTTTTACGGTATTTACTCTGCTGGAATCCAAAGAGAGAAAACAGTAATAGTAGATCTGTCACAGAGGACGTTTATTAAGAAATATAACGTAACATTCAATGAGATTATATTTAAGCTACCAGAATCACATATTGCGCGATTTGAGATCATAGGAGTTCAAGAACTATCAAACGAAAATGAACCACCTGAACATTATTCGTGTTCAATGGTCAATCTTTGCAATCATTCTACTAATGGATTCTAATTTAGTAATGTCAGATCAGAAGCCATTTTAATTCCTGTTGTCATAAGGGTCACATTACCCTACCAAAAGTGAACTGTTAATAATCAACTAAAAGAATTGCTGGTTAATAGCTAAATTTTGTCCAACGCTTAAGATAATATAATATTGCAATGGCGTTCGCATCGTTTTCAGCAATGAGCAAAGTCCAGCTGAAGGTCCAAATTGTTTAAAATACAAGTTCAAATTTATTTCATTTAATCCAAGGTTCATTTGAAAATACTGACCAGCGCAGCGGGCATAGCGTGCTAGTCTATACTCCTATTATAAAGAGGAAAAAATTGTTTATTTGTAGGAGGTAAGCTCTGGAACTACCGAACCGATTCCAAAAGTAATGGTATCAAAATGATGGTGTTAGTCCAACTTAGAACATAGGCTATATCTTATGTCGGTGCCACTACCCCAAAGGAGATGTAGAAGCAAAAAACGTTCTAAAAATGCGATTTTAGCGTTACGGAAGGGCCTAGAAATATGAAATTTTGAATATTAGTTACTTATAAGATATAAATGATGTCTAAGAACAGTTCTTAAACAATTCGAAATTTAAAAGAGGTGAAAATGCACAAAAAACGTTCTAAAAAACATTCTAAATGGTAGTTTCTAAACAATCTCTGGAAATGCCAAACCGATTTAAAAAATATTGGTGTCAAAATGATGGTGACAACGCTTGCTCCAAGATAGGCTATGTTTTATGTCGGTGTCACTACCCCAAACGGGGTGTAGGAGCAAAAAACGTTCTAAAAATGCGATTTTAGCGTTACTGAAGGGCCTAGAAATATGAAATTTTGAATATTAGTTACTTATAAGATATAAATAATATCTAAGAACAGTTCTTAAACAATTTGAAATTTAAAAGGGGTGAAAATGCACAAAAAGCGTTCTAAATGGTAGTTTCTACATAATCTCAGGAAATACCAAACCGATTTAAAAAATATTGGTATCAAAATGATGGTCACAACGCTTTCTCCAAGATAGGCTATGTTTTATGTCGGTGTCACTACCCCAAAGGGGCTGCAGGAGCAAAAAACGTTCTAAAAATGCGATTTATGTGTTACTGAAGGGCCTAGAAATAAGAAATTTGAAATATTAGCTACTTATTAGATATAAAGGATTTCTAAGAACAGTTCTTAAACAATTCGAAATTTGAAAGTGGTGAAAATGCGCGAAAATCGTTCTAGAGACCGTTCTAAATGGTGGTTTCTACACAATCTCAGGAAATATCAAACCGATCTAAAAAATAATGGCGTCAAAATGATGGTGACAACCCTTGCTCCAACATAGGCGATGTTTTATGTCGGTGCCACTACCCCAAAGGGGGTGCAGGAGAAAAACGTTCTAAATTGCGGCTTTTGCGTTACGGAAGGGCCTAGAATCGTGAAATTTGGAATGGTAGTTAGTTATAAGGTATCAATGATATTTAAGGACATTTCCTAAAAAAATCGAAATTTAAAAGGGGGTCAAAATGCGCAAAAAGCGCTGTAAAAAATTCTAAATTGCGATTTCTATGCAATCTCAGGAAGTACTGAACCGATTTCAAATATAATAGTGTAAAAATGATGGTGACAGATCTTGCTCCAAGATAGGCTATATTTTATATCTGTTTCCACTACCCCAGAGGAGATGCAGGAGCAAAATGCGCGAAAGGCGTTCTAAAAACGTTCTAAATGCCGATTTGTCGGCAATATCTCAGGAAGAATGACTCTGATTTCAATCGTAATGGTGGGAAATTCATGCTGACAGCCTGTGCTCTAATATAGACGCTATTTTGTGTCGATATCACTATCACCAAGACGTTGCAGGAGCAAAAAAGCGTTCTAAATTTCGATTTTTGCGAACGGTATGGGCTAGCAACTTAAAATTAGGCAAGGTGCATATTTATTAGATATAAATGATCTTTAAGAACGGTTTCGAAAAAATTGGAAATTTAAAAAGTGGTGAAAATGCGCGAAAAGCGTCCTAAAAACGTATTGCGATTTCTACTCAATCTAAGGAAATACCAAAGCTATTTCAAAAGTAATGGTAGCAAATCAATGGTGACAGTCCCTGCTATAACATAGGTTATATTTTATGTTGCTGTCACTAACATCTGAGGGTTTCAAAAGCAAAACATGTTCTAATTTGCGTTTTTTGCACAACTGAGGGGTCTAACACTTTGAAGTATGGCATGGTATTTACTTACAAGATGCAACTGCTTTCTAAGAACAGTCGAAAGAAAATTCCAAATTTAAAAAAATGAAGTGAGTGAAAAACGTTATAAATTACAATTTTTAAGCAAACTTATATATTACCAAACCGGTTAAAAAAAAATAATGATTACAAATTTTGGTGATAGAACCTGCTCAAACATAAGCTATATTTTATGTCTGTTCCACTACCACCAGAGGGTTTCAGTAGCTAAAGACTTTCTAAATTGCGATTTCTGTGATACTGAAAAGGCTAGAAACTTTAAATATGACATGGTAGTGACTTATAAAATATAAATGCCCTCGAAGGACTGTCGAAAATAAATTCGAATTAAAAAGGGGTGAAGTGAAGGGGATGTGCGAAAAGCATTCTAAAAAAGTCCTAAATTACGATTTCTACGCAATTTCAGGGAATATAAACCAAATATAAAGGTAATAGCTGCGAATCAATGGTAGCAGTCTCTGATCCTACACAGGCTATATTTTATGCCGATGATTCTACCACCTGGGGTTCACAGGAACAACAAACGCTCTAAAAAAGGCCTTTAAAAGCTTTCTAAATTACGTTTCTGTGGAATATTAGGAAGTAACAAACCAATTTCAAAATTAATGTTGGCAAATTAATGGTGACAGTTTCTATTTCAACACAGCCCTTTATGTTGAAAGAGGTGGTAGAACTTGGAATTTGACATGATGGTTAATTTTAAGATGTAGGAAGATGGTTTCTAGAAAATTCAAAACTTCCAATGAATACTGAAATGAGCGTATTAACTGAGCATAAAAGTTTCAAAATATTTTCTAAATTATTATTTATTTAGTTTTATTTCGTTTTATTAATTTAAGTCTCATTTCTGCTTTATGCAGTGTAACAATGATGCTTAATCAAATTGTGTTTTAAATAGTAATTGTTTTAATTATTCCTAAAAGTAATAAGTACCTTTTAATAATCTAAAATATTACCTTTTAATAAAATAAAAATTTAGTTAGTACCTTTTAATAAAAATTAGACATATAAATATCACTTGGCATATTTCAAATATTACGCGAGCAAATCCGCGGGATTTGCTAGTCATATTATAAAGAGGAAAAAATTGTTTATTTGTCGGCGGTAAACTCTGGAACTACCGAACCGATTCCAAAAGTAATGGTATCAAAATGATGGTGTTAGTCCAACTTAGAACATAGGCTATATCTTATGACCGTGCCACTGGCCAAAAGGGGGTGCAGAAGCAAAAAACGTTCTAAAAATGCGATTTTTGTGCTACTGAAGGGCCTAGAAACATGAAATTTGGAATGGTAGTTACTAATAAGATACTAATGATCTCTAAGGACATCTCTTAAAAAAATCGAAATTAAAAAGGGGTGCAAATGCGCAAAAAGCGTTCTAAAAAACGCTCTAAATGGCGATTTTTACGCAATTTCAGGAAGTACCAAACCGATTTAAAAAATAATGGGGTCAAAATGATGGTGACAACCCTTGCTCCAACATAGGCTACATTTTATGTCGGTGCCATTAACCCTAAAGGGGGTGCAGGAGCAAAAAACGTTCGAAATTGCGATTTTTGTGTTACTGAAGGGTCCAGATACATGCAATTTGGCATGGTAGTTACTTATTAGATATAAATTATCTCTAAGAACATTTCTTAAAAAATTCGAAATTTAAAAGGGGTGAAAATGCGCAAAAAGCGTTCTAAAAAACATTCTAAATGGCGATTTTTACTCAATCTCAAGAAGTACCAAACCGATTTCAAAAATAATGGTGTCAAAATGATGGTGACAACCCTTTCTCCAATATAGCCTACATTTTATGTCGGTGCCAATACCCCTAAAGGGGGTGCGGGAGCAAAAAACGTTCCAAATTGCAATTTTTGTGTTACTGAAGGTCCCAGATACATAGAATTTGGAATGGTAGTTACTTATAAGATATAAATGATCCCTAAGAACATTTCTTAAAAAATTCGAAATTTAAAAGGGTTGAAAATGCGCGAAAAGAGTTCTAAAAAAACGTTCTAAATGGCAATTTTTTACGCAATCTAAAGAAGTACCAAACCGATTAAAAAAATAATCGTGTCAAAATGATGTTGACAACCCTTGCTCCAATATAGACTACATTTTATGTCGGTGCCACTACCCCTAAAGGGGGTGCAGGAGCAAAAATACGTTCGAAATATCGATTTTTGTGTTACTGAAGGTCCCAGATACATGGAATTTGGAATGGTAGTTATTTATAAGATATAAATAATCTCTAAGAACATTTCTTAAAAAATTCGAAATTTAAAAGGGGTGAAAATGCGCGAAAAGAGTTCTAAAAAACGTTCTAAATGGCGATTTCTACGAGTTCAGAAAGTATCCAGCATATTTCAAAAGTAATGGTTGGAAATTGATGATGACAGCTCTTGCTGCAACATAGGCTCTATTTGATGTCAGTGTCACTACCACCTAGAGGTTGCAGAAGCAAAAAACGTTCTAAATTGCGATTTTTGTGTTACTGAAGAGCTTAGAATCCTGAAATTAGGCAGGGCAGTTATTTATAAGATACAAATGATCTCTAAGAGCATATGAAACCGATTCCAAACAGAATGATTGCAAATTGATGGTGATGAACCTGCTCAAACATAAGCTATATTTTATGTTGGGGGTTTCAGGAGCAAAATCTTTCTAAATTGGGTTTTCTGCGATATTGAAGAGGCTAGAAACTTTAAACATAGCACGTTAGTTACTTATAAAATATAAATGTGCTCTAAGAACAATCGAAAATAAATTCGAAATTAAAAAGGTGTGAAGCGAAGGGAAGGAGCGAAAAGCATACTAAAAGAGTCCTAAATTACGATTTCTATGGAATCTCAGGAAATAATAAACATATTACAGAAGTTATTGGTTGCGAGTCAAGAGTGATAGTCCCTGATCCTATACGGGCTATATTTTATGCCGGTGTCACTGCCACCTGGTTGGCAGGAACAACAAGAAAGTCTTTAAAGACATCTAAATTCTGTTTTCTATAGAATATTAGGAAATAACAACCGATTTCAATGTTAATGTTGGCAAATTAATGCTAACAGTTTCTGTTTCAACATTTTTTCGAGATATTCTGTTTCGGCATTTTATGTTGGTGCCACTAACACCAGAGAGGTGTTAGACTGTTAGACAAGAAACTTGGAATTTGACATGATGGTTAATTTCAAGATGTAAATGTGTTAAGATGGTTTCTAAAAAATTCAAAACTTCAAATTAATACTGAAATGAGTGTATGAAATGAGCATAAAAATCTCAAAATTCTTTCAAAATTATTATTTAATTGGAATTAGTTTTAGTTCTTCTTATTAATTAAAATCTCATTTCTGTCTATTGCACTTTTATAATGAAGTTTAGTTAAACTGTGTCTTAATTCGTAATTTATGAATTATTTCAAAAAGTGTTCTTCTAATAAAAAATAGTCATGTAAATATCACTTGGCATATTTCAACTATTACGCGAGCAAAGCCGCGGGGTTTGCTAGTCATATTATAAAGAGGAAAAAATTGTTTATTTGTCGGAGGTAAGCTCTGGAACTACCGAACCGATTGAAAAAGTAATGGTATCAAAATGATGGTGTTAGTCCAACTTGGAACATAGGCTATATCTTATGTTCGTGCCACTGGCCAAAAGAGGGTGCAGAAGCAAAAAACGTTCTAAAAATGCGATTTTTGTGTTACTGAAGGGCCTAGAAACATGAAATTTGGAATGGTAGTAACTTATAAGATACTAATGATCTCTAAGGACATCTCTTAAAAAAATCCAAATTAAAAAGGGGTGAAAATGCGCAAAAAGCGTTCTAAAAAGCTTTCTAAATGGCGATTTTTACGCAATATCAGGAAGTACCAAACCGATTTCAAAAATAATGGTGTCAAAATGATGGTGACAACCCTTGCTCCAACATAGGCTACATTTTATGTCGGTGCCATTAACCCTAAAGGGGGAGCAGGAGCAAAAAACGTTCGAAATTGCGATTTTTGTGTTACTGAAGGGTCCAGATACATGGAATTTGGCATGGTAGTTACTTATTAGATATAAATGGTCTCTAAGAACATTTTTTAAAAAATTCGAAATTTAAAAGGGGTGAAAATGCGCGAAAAGAGTTCTAAAAAACGTTCTAAATGGCGATTTTTACGCAATCTCAAGAAGTATCAAACCGATTTCAAAAATAATGGTGTCAAAATGATGGCGACAACCTTTGCTCCAATATAGGCTGCATTTTATGTCGGTGCCACTACCCCTAAAGGGGGTGCAGGAGCAAAAAACGTTCGAAATTGCAATTTTTGTGTTACTGAAGGTCCCAGATGCATGGAATTTGGAATGGTAGTTACTTATAAGATATAAATAATCTCTAAGAACATTTCTTAAAAAATTCGAAATTTAAAAGGGGTGAAAATGCGCAAAAAGTGTTCTAAAAAACGTTCTAAATGGCGATTTTTACGCAATCTCAAGAAGTACCAAACCGATTTAAAAAATAATGGTATCAAAATGATGGTGACAACCTTTGCTCCAATATAGGCTACATTTTATGTCGGTGCCACTACCCCTAAAGGGGGTGCAGGAGCAAAAAACGTTCGAAATTGCAATTTTTGTGTTACTGAAGGTCCCAGATACATGGAATTTGGAATGGTAGTTACTTATAAGATATAAATAATCTCTAAGAACATTTCTTAGAAAATTCGAAATTTAAAAGGGGTGAAAATGCGCAAAAAGCGTTCTAAAAAACGTTCTAAATGGCGATTTTTACGCAATCTCAAGAAGTACCAAACCGATTTCAAAAATAATGGTATCAAAATGATGGTGACAACCTTTGCTCCAATATAGACTACATTTTATGTCGATGCCACTACCCCTAAAAGGGGTACATGAGCAAAAAAGTTCGAAATTGCGATTTTTGTGTTACTGAAGGTCCCAGATACATGGAATTTGGAATGGTAGTTACTTATAAGATATAAATAATCTCTAAGAACATTTCTTAAAAAATTCGAAATTTAAAAGGGGTGAAAATGCGCGAAAAGAGTTCTAAAAAACGTTCTAAATGGCGATTCCTACGCAATTTCAGAAAGTACCCAACACATTTCAAAAGTAATGGTTGGAAATTGATGATGACAACTCTTGCTGCAACAAAGGCTTTATTCGATGTTAGTGTCACTACCACCTAGAGGTTGCAGAAGCAAAAAACGTTCTAAATTGCGATTTTTGTGTTACCGAAGAAATTAGAATCCTGAAATTAGGCAGGGCAGTTATTTATAAGACATAAATGATCTCTAAGAACATATAAAACCGATTTAAAACAGAATGATTGCAAATTGATGGCGATGAACCTGCTCAAACATAAGCTACATTTTATGTCGAGGGTTGCAGGGGCAAAATCTTTCTAAATTGCGATTCCTGTGGTTCTGAAGAGGCTAGAAACTTTAAATATAGCACGTTAGTTAACTATAAAATATAAATGTGCTCTAAGAACAATCGAAAATAAATTCGAAATTAAAAAGGGGTGAAGCGAAGGGAAGGAGCGAAAAGCATTCTAAAAGAGTCCTAAATTACGATTTCTATGGAATCTCAGGAAATAATAAACATATTACAGAATTTATTGGTTGCGAATCAAGAGTGATAGTTTATGATCCTATACGGGCTATATTTTATGCCGGTGTCACTGCCACCTGGTTGGCAGGAACAACAAGAAATCCTTTAAAAACATCTAAATTCTGTTTTTTATAGAATATTAGGAAATAACAACCGATTTCTATGTTAATGTTGGCAAATTAATGGTAACAGTCTCTGTTTCAACATTTTTCGCGATATTCTGTTTCAACTCTGTTTCGGCATTTTATGTTGGTGCCACTAACACCAGAGAGGTGTTAGACTGTTAGACAAGAAGCTTGGAATTTGACATGATGGTTAATTTCAAGATGTAAATGTGTTAAGATGGTTTCTAAAAAATTCAAAGCTTCAAATGAATACTGAAATGAGTGTATGAAATGAGCATAAAAGTCTCAAAATTCTTCCTAAATTATCTTTAATTGAAATTAGTTTTAGTTCTTCTTATTAATTAAAATCTCATTTCTGTCTATTGCACTTTTATAATGAAGTTTAGTTAAACCGTGGCTTAATTTGTAATTTATGAATTATATCAAAAAGTGTTCTTCTAATAAAAAATAGTCATGCAAATATCACGTGGCATATTTCAACTATTACGCGAGCAAAGCCGCGGGGTTTGCTAGTCTTAAATAAAGAAGCTACTTCAGAGAAAACATTAGTAAAATAGAATCCTATGCTCTCAGCTGAAAATAGTTGTGAAGAAAATGAGAGTAGCAACATAGGGGAAGTTTCTGAGACTTCTAGTTTAGACATCACTGGGACTTAAAAGGAGAACAAAATGAATCGATGAGATAGGTTTCAAATGCAGAAGTGATGAAGATTTGGAGGCTTTGTCATGTTAGCAGAACATGGTAAAACAATAGCATATCAAGAAGCGATTGCTTCTGTTGACACAAGTAATTGGCATAAAGCAAGGAAAGAATAATTGAATTCATTGACTTAAAATGACACTTGGGATTGGTGGACCTTCCAGAAAATAGGAAAGCTATTGACAATCGCTGGGTATACAAAATTTAAAAAAATCTGGGAGTAAGACCGGACGTTTTAAAGCAAGACTGGTTACAAAAGGCTTTCTGCAGAAGCCTGAAATTGAATTTCATGATACATTCAGTCCTGTAGTTAGCTGGAACATGATAGAAGCTGTAATTAGCTTAGCTGCTAGCGAAAATTTTAAGTTAGCCCAGTTTGATGTCATAAGTGCCTTTCTATACCATGAACTAGATGAAGAAATATATATAAAGCAACCAATAGGATTTGAAGATGGTACAGGACATGTTTGCAGATTGCTTAAAAGTATATATGGATTGAAAGAAGCCACCAGGTATTAGAATCAGAGGTTCAAAATTTTTCTTGAAAGCTGTGATTTCAAGCAAATGGATATTTGTGAACAAGAGTAAGTCCCTATTCTCAGTTCTATATGTAAATGATGGATTTGTTGCTGTCAGAGATAAAGATTTGTTGGAAACGTTTCTTGCAAAACTAAAAGAAGAGTTTTTTTTAGAGTTAAACCTTCAAATTATTTCTTGGATATGCAGCTGAGATGATGGTTCTATTCTCATCCACCAATAAAATTACACTACGAAAATCTTGGACTGCATCAACATGTCTATGTGAAACCCTGTCTGTATCCCAATTGATAAAGCATTGACATCGCAGAACCCTTTTGAAAACTAGATTAAGATAGATTATACAGAAGAGCACTAAGAAGCCTGATGTACTTAGGCATGGTTACATAACCTGATATTGTCTATGCAATTAGTATGCTATCCCAAGTTCTAGACAAGCCCCTAAAAATACTATGGAGCTTGGTAAAGATAATTTTAAAGTATTTTAAAGGAACCTCTAACTGAGGCATTTTATATAAATCAAGCACAAGAAGCAAATTGGAAACCCTCGATCTTCCAGATTAGGCTGGGAACACCTTGACAAGAAGATCTACTTCAAGGATGGCCTTCAAGTACAGTTAGCTGCTATAAAATGGTCTAGTAAGCGTAAAACGTGAGTCTCACTTTCTACTACCGAGGCGGAATTTGTTGCAGCTAATCAAGCTTCGAATGAAGTTGTTTGGCTATATAGACTCTTTCAAGACTTGTGTTTTTCTGTTTGAGTGTCTGTTCTGTTAAATTGATAATGAAAATTTGTTTTCAAACATTCATTTGATTCATTCATCCAGAGTTCTACATTCGAACAAAACATATTGCGCTCGTTACAAGTTTGTTCGAGAAAAGTTTTAAAGTGGAAAACTTTATATTGAGCACTGTGACAGTGAATGTCAGACTGCAGACTTTTTCATGAAACCTTTACCAAAGTTTCGTTTTCAAAAACTTCGTCAATTAATTGGAATGGATGACCCTAAGGCTTTTTGTTTAAGACATTTATGTTTTTTTTGTGTATGGTAGATATGGATTTAGGGGAAAAGTTAAGTTTAAATCAATACCTCTATAATTTATTAAATGTAACCTTGTAACTCAAACATTCAATGTAGCCCAACTATTTACGGTAACTCAAACTACTAGTCTGTAACTGTAAGCTTAACTATACAACTGGTGTTGTTGTTCTGCATCTTTATACATGCGAGTGCTTACGGTAAAATTATGTTAAAACTTAATAGTATATAACTGATGCTTCATGAAGTAATTAAATTCTAATTATTGTTTTCTTAAATAGTTTCAACTGAAATTAAGCACTGTAAGTATAAAATTGATAAAGAAGTTACTCATAAAACCCAAGAGAAAATAGATGCTGTTTTAAATGTCCCACGACCAGTCAATGTATCACAAGTTAAAACCTTTCTAGACTTAGTGACGTATTATTTACGTAATTTTGTACTGAACTTGTCCATACTTGCTTTTTTAAAAAATCAATTGCTAAAAAAAGAATGTGAAATTGATATGGCCTGCTATTTGTGAACAGGCATTTAAGAGCTTTAAAAATGAAATTAAATTTGAAAGAGTTCTTATGCATTTCAAACTCAAATTACCCTTAGTGTTAGCAATTGGTGCTTCTCCTTATGGAATGGAATCTCTGGAGTTCTTTCGCATGTGATGCCAGGTAATACTGAAAACCCATTAGTTTTGTGTTAAGAACGTTGACAAATGCGGAGGAAAGGTATAGCCAGATGGTTTTCTATAATTTTTGGTGTAGAGAATTTTTTTTCAATATTTATATTATAGAAGGTTTACCATATTAACAGGCAGTAAACCACTTGTGTCTATTTTAAGTATCTACTATTACAAAAATGGACTCTCTTGAAATTTGTTTAACAAATAAACATTAATATCACATACGCCAAAGAGCCACTATGCTAACGATTATACACGATTCGAAAGTAAATACCGCCAGCAGACGAATTTTAGCCTCCAACCAGATCGCGTGCATAAGGTGCATACGGAACTGAGGAGGAGGAGGCAGATATTTGGCAGTGTCGGCGGCTTTAAGTGTATCTTTATTCAGTTCTTTAAGTAATACGCTTAAGTGTATATATTTATTAAGAATATGGTTTTTCCAAGTATATCTCTTCTATCGAGGGTGGCCTCAGGGATTTATTACAGGAAACGGTAACATTATTAATGGTTATACGGTTGTGAAAGGTAAATTTATTTACTGAACTTTCATGAAATGATGAACTTTGATGATGGTTGTGATTTTGTGTGAATGTTGATTTAATGAACTGTACCAGTTTTCTTTTCATTAGGTTTAAAACCTCTTAATCGTCGCGCCCGATACGTTCACGGACAGTAATTTGTGAACAAATTTTGTCGCGCCCGTAACTCTCACAGTCTGAACTCCTCATAACTTTAACTATTATATTAGTTTCTTCTTTGATTTTGTCGCTTCCAGGATTATTGGATTATTTTAAGGGGTCTCAGGATTCTTAAAGCCTTAAAATTTTCGAAATTTTAATTTTTTTAGATGTTAAACTTCTATTTTTACTGAACATTTTGATACAATCGTTTCCTTGAAATTTCTATTAGAACAGAATTTATGACTTTCAGAATTAAACCCGCTCAATAGCTGAAGTGGTGTTTCTGAAACTTTAAAGTCATTTTCCCCAAATAACATTTTATGGGTATAGCGCGCACGATACCTCAAAAACTTCTGAATATTTTTTCATGAAATTTTCAAAACATATGTTTTATGTTACTCTGTATAAACTTAACCTAAAAATTCCTCTTTATTGTTCAAAAAAACATTTTTTAGGTGATTATACGGTTGAAGTTTTGTAAATTTTTCATTAGCTAAATACAACTTTATATTAAAAAGTCCTTCCGGCCAGTGCCGGGAGGAAGAGGTAGCTTTCATATTCCTTATTTTAAAAAAGCCAACTTATATTATTCAAACACACGAAGCTCAATTTAGTGAAAACCGAATATAGGAGATTCAATACTAATTTTTATCAATACTAAATCATTATGATATTGAATTTCGCGAAATTAGTCAGCTTTATCCAAGCTGCTTTTATTTAAAGTAACTTATATTTGGCTGCCAAATTCGGCGATTTCTTAAAGTGCCTGCCATTTTAAGACAACATGGTGGATGAGGCTAACCAGTGAACTTGGTCGAGACCTTAGTAAGTGCTGTGCACATGCTCACTCACATCGAAATCGGTTGATATATACGAGTGTTGTCGCAGGCAAAAAATCAGATTTTTCAAAATGTCACCCACATTAGAAATTGAAACTGCTATATCTGAGCCATTTTTTAAGATAAAGGAAAACAAAAAATGCTCCTGAATCCTTATATCAAGGTCAAATACTTAAGAAAGAAAGCTTTTTCAATTTCTAATTTTTTTGCACCTCACTTTAAATAATTTTTTTTTAATTTAATGGCCGCCATTTTGAAACAAGATGGCTGATGAAGCTGGCCAGCGAACTTGGTCGAGATATTGATGTATACTATCCACATGCCTTCTTACAACGAAATAGGCGAATACGTGTGTTATCGCGTGACAAATACAAGATCGTTTCAAAATGTTAGCCATGCTAGAAATTCAAAGTGCTATAATTCAACCATTTTTTAAGATATAAACAAAAGAACAAATTTTCAGAAACAAAAACTGCTCCGGAATCTTTGTGCCAAACACATAAAAAAAAATCTTTTACATTTTCCAATTTTTTAATACCTCATTTTAAATTTTAAATTTGATTTTTTTTAAAATGGCGACCCTTTTCAAACAAGATAGCGAATGAAGCTGGCCAACGAACTCGGTCGAGACATTGGTATGTACTATGTACGCACCGAATTACATCCAAATCGGTTCATAAATACGAGAATTACAGTGTGACAAAGGTCATATATATATATGAAAGGATAAAAAGCCTTTAAAATTCCAAATTTAAATTAAAATCCGAAGTTTCTTTCTCCTAACTTTAAATCTATTTCTAAAACCAGTTTTACCCCTCGTAACTTTGTTTCCCAGCAATACATCTTATTACTTTCAGAGATCATTTTAGGACGATTCTTAAAAGTGAAACTGCTAATCTAAGCGCTTTTTGCAGGCATCTGTGGGTAGGGCTGATACGTCGCAGTCCCTGGGCATTGTGCGGGCCTTGACCACAGATCAATCAAAACTTAATGAACCAATTAAATTAGATGTTCCTCCCAAATTAACAATTCTGCCCTCTGCTGGAAAATATTAGAATCTTCAGCATATTACCCAGAACACGCGCGAAGAAAGATGGAATTTGGCTATTTGAGAGGCTAGCTAAACTTACGGCCATGTAACCTCCCAAAATCTACGCAAGTTGGCTCCGGGACCGGCGATCGACTCGCGAATCAGATGTATGATGAGCGCCTAATAAATGAGTTCGATTCGCATAAAGGTTCCCGAGTCAATTTCTCATCCCATCTTAACCATCATCCAGGACAATACCACCTGGAATATCATTACTTTATTATTACAGAAGTCGCGCAGGATAAAGGATGCGCGTGAAGAAATCCCAAGCCTTAACCCACACGAAGTCAAATTCCGAGAGCTGAGATCGGCCACGAGCAGTTACTTTAGCCCAGTGAATGCTGAATTCGGACCGGATAGATCCCGCTCATATGCTTTGAAAAGTCCCATGCCTAGCCCGTCACCTGCCGTTGAAATCCAACGAAAATCCCAGCGCCTACATAATCTCTACGCCGGTAATCCCATGCCTGGCTAGTGACGTGTTTCCGAAAACGTCGTAAGTCGGCGAAAAACTTTTTAAATCAATTTCTACGGCAAAAGGACACCCGGAAAAGACTTACCACTGTGAAAATCTCGGTGTTATTATCTAAATCTGAAAAACAACCTGCCATGAAAAGTTTGGACGAAACAAGAAATGAAACCATTAATTTTTTTTTCCCCCTCTCTCTCTCTGCGTCGTCTGATAACAGAAGTTGTGAGATTTAAAGGAAACTTTTTTTTTTTCTTTCCCGGACAACCAACGAAAAGAAGACTTTGGAAGACAACTTGGAACTTGGAAATAACACCTTTTGGAGCACCTGAGAAAAACTTCCATATCTCCAGTGTAATAATGTTCATATTACAATAGTTCTCAGAAACATGAAAAAACTCCATAAATACCAGGACGTGACACACCCAAGAAGAATCATTATAAATTTGTTAAGACAATTGCAACAAGCGCAATATTACGTTCCGAGATTGAAAACCAATAATTCCTTATTCTACTTAGGAGATAAGAAACATTTTCCTCGCGCCAAATATAGGTCAAAGAACAGCTGTGTTTTCAAGGCTAAACGATAGTAAAAATGAATCACGCTTGAAATCACTGGACAACTGAACTTCTTTTATTTTTCATTTAAAGTGGTGATTAAAGTGTGTACTTTTTTTTATAAATTTATTTACATGTTTTTATTTGGATATGCTAACTTACAGGTATGAAGCTTCTTTTTATTTTACTTTTATCGATGTTTGTCTTTGAAAAATTACGTATAAAAGATGGAAAAAAAAAATACTGACGTGCTTTCTTTTAAAGATTATTTTCCTTTTAATTTTTTTTTAGTTTGTAAATTAGATAACATTACAGATTTCTTTTTATGTTCATTTTATGAAATATTTTAGTAATAACAATAAGAAAAGTTTTTTTTTGTACATTAAACAATGTTAAGTTTTTCGTAATAATGAAAACTAAGAACGAAAAAGATAGCAAAAAATACTGTTAGCAATATGGGTATTATATTAAAGGTATTTTAAAGATTTTAAGCAAATTTAAATGTGGTATTTTCAAGTTTTTATTACTTTTATTTTTTTTTAATTTTCTTGTGAGATTTAAAGTTTATGATTAAAATTTTTGAAAATTTTGATGTAGACATACTACATGCGCGTTAAAATCGTAATAACTAAGGTAACAGCAGTTTTTGTTTTCTTATTCATCCGGCGAAGCATACGTGCGATCACCAATAAGTGAATTTATTTTAATGTTTTTTCATATTGTAAATAAATTAATGAAACTAGTTACATGTTTTTTAACAAAAAATTATCAAATAATACTTGTGGAAATGAATATTTGATAAAATTTAGTATCCTATTCCATTAATTATTTTTATAAATACAGATGAGCACCCTGAAATTTTTAAATGTTTGTAAATAGTAATTTATGCCAGGTTGTGTGTTAGATTAATCCATATTTGAATCATTTTCGTGTAGATAGATTTTATTTTAATGAGAACGTTTTTATAATATTTCTTTTTGTATATAGAATTTTATGCAAATATTACTCATTCTAGATTTTTGTGTATAGCTGAATATTACATTTTATATTGTTGTATTTTAATATTTTAGTACTTGAGTTTTTAATTTTTAATATTTTATCCAATATATATTTTTTATAATAAATCCCATTTTATAAATAAAAGATATGAGCAGGTATTTCACCCCTGCCAATTTTAGAAAACAGGTGAAGGTCCCGCCCCCACCATGTTCAAAATATTTCTCATAATTTAATCATTGGTTTAGACATGACCTTGGTAACCCCACTTTAACCGTGGTAAATCCAATAGTGTCTAATTCCACACATCCAAATTAAAAAAAAAAAAAAAAAAAAAAAAAAAAAAAAAAGTAACTTCCACTGAAAACAACCCTCCACAGACAAAGGGGATTCAGTGACCTGTATAATCTGAACAAATGTGGCAACGGTTGATAAAATAAATGTCCGGACAATAAAAGCTAGCTAACAAAAAATTGTCAACGGGTTGCCATGCACTTAGAAGTCTTGGTCATAATCCTGCTTGTTTGAACCAGGGTCTATTATTCTATTAATTTTTTTGTTTGTTTTATTTATTTAATTTTCCTGTTTGATTTATTGATTTTTTTTCTTTTTGCCAGTAGTAAAAGTCTTGAATTCTTAAAAATTTAGAGATTTTTGCTATTTGCCAAGAGCTGAGTGAGATGTAGATGTGGTTTATTAAATTATGACTTTAGTTTATTAAGGCCACTGAGGAAAATGAATAATACCTCAGTCTGCAAAATAATAAACACCATTGCTTACAGGTAAACTGCATCTGCATTTTCACACAAAAAATAAACATAAAGCTCATTTTTCTTTTTTTTTAATTTTTGCTAAAATCTCCATTGAGATTTAGGATTATGCGAAAACCATAACTGGTTTAGGATGTGCTAAAACCTCCCTGAGGTTTAGGATAAATACTACTTACCTTGCAAGTAGTCTTCCATGTAAATAAGACTTCAAGATATTATTTTTTTTTATTATCATACATAATTTAACGTACTTATTTCAACATTATTTAATATTTGCTATAATAATATATTTTTTTTTATTTTGCTAATTTTATGTATCAACATATTTTTAATATTTCCACATTTTGAAATAAAAGGTGAAGAAAATTTCAACTTTTTATAAGTTCACATTTTTAAGTATTTCCCTAAGTTGAATATTTTTATATTTTTCTGTACATTATTTTTTCTTTTGAATACTATTTGAATATTTTGTACATAAAACATATTTTCCACAGTAATCAGGTGTACTTTTATATTTTTATTAAAATAATTTTAATTATTGTGGAAAACATAATTCATGACTGGAGGAATCTCTTACAATACATGAAAAGTAATCTTATATTGTGTTTTCTTTATAATTATGGAAAAGAATTTTGTTTTAAGTTTTCCTATGTTTATTTTCAATTTCTAATATTATAGTTGTACCTAAAGTTATATTTTTACATAGTTGAATTTTATATAAAAATGTGAAATATATGCTCAAAGACTTTAACAAAAAGAGCATAAACTTCTAGACCAAAGGACTTCGAAATAAGAAAATTATGGTCAATACTTAAACTATATTATTTTATTTTGTGTTTTCCCACATATTTCTTATATTATTATTGTAATTTGTTTTTTCAGCTTTTCTTTATATTCTATGGTATTCTTATATTTTATGTCATTAATTTTTTCAAGTATTATGTAAAGTTCGGTCAAGTTGTCCCGAGAGCCAGATCCCAAACTTATATACTTCAGCTAAAAAATTTATGATCTTAAATTTCTTCCTTAAATTTATGCCTCAAAATTTAAAATTTAAATATATTTTCCAGCAGCAAAATTATGTCCTCATATCTTAGCAAATTTAACTTTAACGTTACATTTAATTTAAATTTACTTTTAGATTTAACTTTAACCCTAATCTGTAATGTCGCACTTATCTGTTTTTGTATTTGCCATTCTCCGTGCGAGTCCCCCCCGGATTTGCAGGCAATTCCGGGTGGACCTCAACTTGGAGGGGGGGATATGAAAGGATAAAAAGCCTTTAAAATTCCAAATTTAAATTAAAATCCGAAGTTTCTTTCTCCTAACTTTAAATCTATTTCTAAAACCAGTTTTACCCCTCGTAACTTTGTTTCCCAGCAATACATCTTATTACTTTCAGAGATCATTTTAGGACGATTCTTAAAAATGAAACTGCTAATCTAAGCGCTTTTTGCAGGCATCTGTGGGTAGGGCTGATACGTCGCAGTCCCTGGGCATTGTGCGGGCCTTGACCACAGATCAATCAAAACTTAATGAACCAATTAAATTAGATGTTCCTCCCAAATTAACAATTCTGCCCTCTGCTGGAAAATATTAGAATCTTCAGCATATTACCCAGAACACGCGCGAAGAAAGATGGAATTTGGCTATTTGAGAGGCTAGCTAAACTTACGGCCATGTAACCTCCCAAAATCTACGCAAGTTGGCTCCGGGACCGGCGATCGACTCGCGAATCAGATGTATGATGAGCGCCTAATAAATGAGTTCGATTCGCATAAAGGTTCCCGAGTCAATTTCTCATCCCATCTTAACCATCATCCAGGACAATACCACCTGGAATATCATTACTTTATTATTACATATATATATGGATATATATATATATATCAATTTTGAACGGAGGGTGGTTTCGGGGTCTGGGGGTCATGATCGATGAAAATATACCAAAATTTTTTGAAATCGCTTTCCTCCGAACGGCTGCAATAGGTAGCTTTTTGCAATGAAAGCTACCTAAAATATAAACGTGCTTTAAATACAAATTTACTTAGGTTCAGGGTAATTATTATAATGTGAAGTAAAAGTAGGCACCAAAATTTTCATTCAAGTTACAAAATTTATTTTATAATCCTGCGCGTAATCTGTTATGCCGATTTTCTGCTCGTCAAATGTCTGACAGTTTGGAACCCCCTGCACATGCTAATTCTGCATCTTGAAATTTTTTAAATACAGAAAATGAAAGAACATGCTTATATATTTCACCCCAATAAAAATTGTGGCTTAAAATCAAATACATTTTAAGATATTAAATGTTAAAAATGGTCTTTTTTTTTCGTTTTTCCAATTTTAAGAGTCCTGGACCCCTTAAATGCTTAGGCACTCAATATAGGGCAGCACCGAGTTGACAAAATTGATTTTAAGATCAGATCGCTTAATTTTAAGAATTTGTAGGAATTGGAAGATATGTGTGAATAAAATAGATCGACGACTTTTGAACTATTTTTGCGAAAATTACGTGACGATCAAGGAGTTAACACGCCACAAGATACACCAGCTTATGAAAAGGTGTCAGTGTGATTTTGGAGATGATTGTATAAACAGTATAATTAATGTGCGGAAGAATAATTTGTTGGGTCGTCCGGTTGCAGAGCAATAAAAGTCCTCAGTATAAGTGGAATATCGTTAAAATATGTGTTAAACAGACTAGGTCCTAAAACATAACCCTGTAAAATGCCCTAGAGAATTAAATAAGGTACAGCGAGAATGCTATTAATGCATTCCCAGGAGCTCTGGTCGCTAAGGTACGAATACATTAAATGTATAAGTGCGGCACGAATACCAAGCTAAATTAATTCATTTTATATGAAAGGAAATGACATAAAACCATTTCTGGTTACTTTCTAAGATTTTAATTTCTGTGTATGCTTTGGTAACAGCAAGCGGGGCCTTTAAACAGTCGAAAAGTAAAATTTTTCTATACTTCGAAAAATAATGATTGAAATGAATTGTAAGCATACGCACCCAAGTTTTTAAAGATTTTGATTTATTTTTGTAAAAATAATATTGGTTTGTAGCTCTTAATATATATATACAGGGTCATCGAAAAATAATACCTAGATTTAAAAAAAATCATAACATCGAAAACTTTTATGTTAAATGAGTAATTCGTTCACTACACTATAACTGGTGAACGCAAGTTTGGTTTTAGTTCACCAGAGTTCCTTTGCATGTCTATGTTATGCGCGGATTAGTTGCGCAGTCGTCAAGATCAGCCGACGCTTTGTTATCAGGAGCAGTTTGACCTGGATAAGTTCTCCGAAAAGCCGCTGTACACTGATTATTGACTTTGACTCCACATACCAAATCACGCACTGTGCTTTTTGTTGCACGGTCAACATCGTACTGAGTAGCTGCAGTCTGGTGCGTCAGCTGACCTTGACGACTGCGCAACTAATCCGCGCATAACACAGACACACAAACGAATTCTGGTGAACTAAAACTAAACTTGCGTTCACCAGTTATCGTGTAGTGAAAGAATTACTCATTTAACATAAAAGGTTTCGATGTTATGATTTTTTTAAATCTAGGTATTATTTTTCGATGACCCAGTATATATATATATATATATATATATATATATATATGAAAGGATAAAAACTACTTTTAAAATTCAAAAATCTAAATTAAAAGTTTCTTTCTCCTAACTTTAAATCTCATTCTAAAACCAGTTTTATCAATTGTAACTTTGTTTCCCAGCAATACATCTCATTATTTTCAGATATTATTTTCGGACGATCTTTAAGAGTAAAAATGCTGACGTTCGGAATATTCTCATTCGATTTTGGTTAGTTGATTCCCGGGCCGGCCAAACCCATGTCTGCCATTTGAACCTGGACAATCCATCAAAAGCTAATCAACCAATTAAAGAAATGTTCCTCCCAAATTTACAACTGTGCCCTCTGCTGGAGAATATGATAAACCCCAAGATATTAGCTAAAACCCGCGCCAAAAACGAGAAAATTTGCATTTTTGAGATGCCTGCAAAACCTATGACGATGTAGCTTCTAAAATCATCGCGTAACGGGCTCCAGGACCTCCGACCGGACTTGCGAATCGGACTGTAAGATGCGTGGCGAAATAAATAAGTTCGATCCACCAAAAGGTTCCCGAGTCCAATTATTATCCAAGTATGACACCCCAAGATGTCCTTGCATCTAAAAAGCCGGCTGTACGGGCACATGCCGCGAAATGAATGGGCCGCGACTCCCTCATCTACAGGTCCGAGACGTCGCGATATATTAATATATTTAAATATGAATTCATGAATACTTTTGATAATTAAACAAATGTTTTTGAATTGCAAAAATGCCTGGAATATGTTTAGGTCAATTCACTGTATCTCATTCATCCGTTATATCCTGACGGTACTTTTAAGTACCATTAAAGAAAATTCAATATAAAGTTTATGTAATTCGTCTACCAATAAAAGTAGATTGCCTTTTCATACAAGATAATTTGCTCAATCCTATTTAGAAAGCACAGCGAAACAGTCGAGGCTAAATATTTTTTAATGTGGTTATTTTCTCAACCATTTACCTAAGGTGTAGATTAGGGGTGCACAACCTTTTTGAGAGAAGGGCCACTTACTAAAACGTTTGGGTTGTCGAGGGCCACATCAGTAATACAGACAGAATTCTATATCGGGGAGGCTGGGGGGGGGGGGATAACTCTTTATTCTTGAAGAATAATGATTTTTTGTATTTAGTAAAATTAAACAAATAGTAATAAATAATTATATGCAGGGCTTCTTCACATCTGTAAGAATAAACATGCAACACTTTATGAAGACTAATTGTTCCTTCTTGATAAATGGAAAAATATGACAAAATTCAGGACTTTTTTCCACGAGCGATTGAAGAATTTCGCGATATTTTTGCCACCAATTAACAAAATTTGAAACTTTTTCCAACAATTGTCTAAATTCGTGATTTTTCTGAATGGCAAAATTCGCGATTTTTTCTCGCGATAAATTGAGGGAACTCGCGATTTTTCCGCAGCCGACCACCGAAATTTGAAAAATTTCCGCGCCTGATTAACGAAATTCGCGATTTTTTCTCGCGATAAACTGACGAAATTCGCGAATTTTCCGCAGCTGATCAAGGAAATTTATAATTTTTCCGCCGCTGATCAATGAAATTTACAATTTTTCCGTATTTCATCGACAAAATTTGCGGTTTTTCTGTGCCCGATGAACGAAATTTGAGATTTTCCCCCACCGAATTGACAAATTTCGCAATTTTTCCGCACTCGATCAACAAAATTCTCGATTTTTCCGCGCTCGATCAATAAAATGCTCCCTTTTTCTGCACCCGATCAACTAAATTTGTTATTTACCCGAGCCCGCTCAACGAAATTCGTTATTTTTTCGTGCCCGACAAACGAAATTCGCAATTTTCCCGCGACCGATAAACAAATTCACGATTCTTAACTAACTCCGACGAAATTTGTAATTTTTCCCGTGGAAAATTGACGAAATTTGCGAGTTTTTCTCCTGATGAACTGATAAAACTCGCGATTTTTCAGTAAATGATCAATGAAATTTGAGATTTTTCGCACATGATCGACAAAGCTCGCGATTTTTTAGAACCCGATCAATGAAATTTGTGATTCTTAACTGACAAAATTTGTAATTTCTTCCCGCTTTAAACTGACGAATTTCGCGATTTTTTCTCGCGGTAAACTGAGGAAACTCGCGATTTTTCCGCTCATGAATGACAAAATTCGCGATTTCTCCGAACCCGATCAACGAAATTCGTGATTCTTAACTGACTGACGAAATTTGTCATTTTTTCCCGCGGAAAACTGACGAAATTTGCGATTTTTTTCTCGCGATAAACTGACGAAACACGCGATTTTTCCGCAGCAAATCAACGAAATTTATAATTTTTCAGCACTTCATCGACAAAATTCGCGATTTTTTTGCACTGGATCAACGAAATACGCTATTTTTCCGCGCCCGATCAACGAAATTTGTAATTTTTCCGGCGGCAGATTGATGAAATTCGCGATTTTTTCGCGATATATTGACGAAACTCGCGATTTTTCTGCAGTCATTCAACGGAATTTGAGATTTTCCCGCATATGATCGACAAAATTCGCGATTTTTCCCAGTTATAAATTGACGAAGTTCGCGGGCCACAGGTTGTGCATCCCTAGTGTAGATGTTATCCAATAAAAAAATGTTATACGAAAAATTTGCATACAAAACACTTCTCTGTTACACATAGGATCACAGTACATTTATTTACACTGTTCTTATAGGGTCATTCCATGTCAGTTCAGGCAGGCATGTAACCCACCATCACAGATTTTGATGAAACTGCGTGTGTTTGTTCCTTTTATTAAGATATGATTCCCAGTATTTTTTTTTACTCCTTGGTCAAATAGTTTCTGAGAAAAAAAATGTCAAAATTTTGAAAACTGCCATCAGTTGGCATTCTTGACTGCTCGATTTTCAAATGTAGCATGACATAAATATGATCATATTTCAATATCTATTCCACAAATCATCTTCAAATAATTTATGCATAATATATAGGGTACGTATTTTATGAAAAAAAATACTGTTACGCTTATATAACATTTTAAGTGTGTCTAAAAAATGTTTAATCTTTGAAGTCGTGATTTTTTTATGAAAAATAATGCATTACCTAAAATAGCATTATTAACAAAAGGCGGTATTTTTATTAAATTTATTTTTTGTGGGGGATATACTTAAATGTGTCCTTTACCTGATTCTGAAATAAAAGTAGTGGGATTTTGGGTGTTTTTAGTAGTATTTCATATTTAAAAATATTTTGAGGCGTATTTCAAATCAAATCAAGCAGAGTCATTCCATGTCAGTTCGCCTAAGATATTTAATTCACTGTCACAAATTTCAATGAAACTGGGTATGTTTATAGCTCATTTTAAGACAGGATCAAGGAAATTAAAGGTGATTACAAGTAAAATATTTTTTAAGATAAAAAAAATATCTAAATTTTGAAATTTTTTTTAAATGTTTTTAATGGCAGATCTATATTCAAAGACTGCAAAAAAAAAAAAAGTCATTTCAATATAAAATCACTAAATAAGTTTCAAATAATGTATATGTGACAAATAATGTAGGCAGATTATTATTTATTGTTGTTTGTCATGTTTAAATGCTAAGAGTGTGTTTAATCTTGTGAATTCTTAAAATCAAGAATTTTGTGAAAAATAATGTGTTAATCAAAAATTTATTATTAACCAAAGGCAGGCTGTTATTACTTTTTTTAATTGTACGTAAAAATATCTTTTCAATAGTTATAAAATAAAAATAGTGAAAATATGAGCAATTTTAACAAAATTTTCATAAAATGTGAATGTTTAATGATAAATATTGAAGCTTTTCATGCTAAGATGTACTAAAATGACTACGATATCGTGTATTTCTACTCTTGCTTAAATATAATACATACAATAATAAAATAACAAATATTATTTACAGCAATAAAAATTAAATTAAATAGTACCAGTCCCTTTACCAACACTACATTGCTCAACAGCCGACTTAAAATCAACAGCCCGCACTCTTATTGAAAAATACTTTCAACTGTTCAAATAATAAATAAACTGCATTTAAAAATTTTAATATCAACTTATTATCTTAAGACGATAATAATAACTAAACAACATGATGAATTTATAAATCAGCTTTTAATTGAAAAGTCATGAAATGGTCCCTTTAAATATTGTTGTTCATCGAGTCAATCAAAACAAATTATATAAAAAAAAAATAGTGAGCCTAATATGCTGACTGCAATGACACTTCTAACAAAACTAATTAATTCATTATCATCTGAAATCAAACCCGAAAGATCAAAAGAAAAAAAAATCATCTGTAGTGTGAATGTGACATACTCAGTGGTTGTTGAGGTATGTCTCTGTGACATTTTCACCTGTACTTCAATAAAATATAAACATGTAAGCTTTTTTCATTCATCCAAATTAAGTAAAACAATTATAAAATTTTGTTGTCATTACACCAGATGTTAAATTTTTCGTTACATACTATTAGATAAGTTCTTTACTTTTAGACATTATTGACATAATATCATAAAATTTGCTATATGTATTTTCTGTAAGTGTATAAACAATATATATATGCTTTATTAAACATAAATGAATAATTTTTAAATAATTTGTTTGAGAACAGGGATATATATACACACATATATATGTTGAAAATCCATCTTTCAGCAATATTGTGATGAAATAAATCAAATTACCGTAATTTCCGGTGTATAGCCCGCGGATCATACAATCGTGTTTCGACCCAGAAATTTTAAAAAATAAAATGTAACTTTTTAGATCACAGTAAATATTGGTCTTCAAATACTGAATAAAATTTCTGGGTCCAAACTGAATTGTTTGATCTGCGGGCTATACACCCGAAATTACGGTACATATCATTAGAAACTGAATAAAGTTACAAAAGTGCAACTCATTAAGTTTTAAATATTTTTTTAGATATAGTTATTTGAAAGATATAAATGTAATGGATTATGTATTTTTTGCATATATTTAAAGCACAATACGTCAAAATTTTCTTCAACAGAGTGAAATTTGTTTTTTTTTTTCAATATTAGCAGCTCAATGCTAAATTTTCAATATTAACAGCCAAATATAAGTTTAAAGATTAGGACTGTCATTTTGAAAATTTCCATTGGGCGTTGAGGAGCTAGTGATTTTTCTCTTTTTTGGAAAGGGATAATTGCTCTTCGCCCTAGAAGTTTTACTAAAAAACAATATTGTTTATTTTTTTCCTTAAGAAACGAACATAAAAGATAATTTGAAAAATAAAATAAATGTATAAATAAAAATATTTCCAGGGATGATACATTGGATAGGTTTTACATTTGAAAATATTGATAATTTTAAATATGATTTAAATACTACTAAAACCAACCAAAATCCCACTATTTTTATTTCAGATCCAGTTATAATGTAGTATTACGTACAATTTAAAATTAAAAAATTAGTCATAGAAACTCCGCCTCTGATTGATAAAGATTTTTTAATAATTTCATTATTTTTTGTAAAATATTTTTGATTTCAAAGATTATACAATTTTTTAGACACATTTAAATATTTTTTAACATTACAGCAATATTTTTTTCATAATCTACATACTTTATTTACCTTGCTTAAATTATTCGAAGAAGATTTCTTTATTAGTTATTGAAATATGATTTTATATATAAAATGAGGCCTTTGAAAATTGAACAATCATTAATGGCAACTCGTGGCATTTTTCCAAAATTTTGATAATTTTTTCTCATATGTTCACTATTTTTATTTTATAACCATTTAAAAGATATTTTTACGTACAATTAAAAAAAAGCAATAACACCCTGCCTTCGGTTAATAATAAATTTTTGACACATTATTTTTGACAAAATTCTTGATTTTAAAAATTCATAAGATAAAAGACACTCTTAGTGTTTAAACATGATAAAAAACAAGAAATAATAATCAGCCTACATTATTTGTCACATATACATTATTTGAAACCTATTTAGTGATTTTATATTGAAATGACTTTTTTTTTTTTATGTAGTCTTTGAATATCGAACTGTCATTAAAAAAATTTTAAACAATTTTTCAAAATTTTGATATTTTTTATCTTAAAAAATATTTTACTTAGGATCAAGAAAATTAAAGGTGATTACGTCTTAAAATAAGCTATAAACAAACCCAATTTCATTGAAATTTGTGACAGTGATTAAATGGCTTAGGGGAACTGACATGGAATGACTCTGCTTGATTTGATGTTAAACGCACCTCAAAATATTTTTAAATAGCAAATACTACCAAAAACACCCAAAATCCCACTATTTTTATTTCAGAATCAGGTAAAGGACACCTTTAAGTATATCTCCCATAAAAAATAAATTTAATAAAAATACCGCCTTTTGTTGATAATGCTTTTTTGTTAATGCATTATTTTTCATAAAAAATTCACGATTTCAAGGTTTAAATATTTTTTTAGACACACTTAAAATGTTATAAGCGTAACAATATATATTTTTCATAAGCTGCGTATCCTAAATATTGTGCATAAATTATTTGAAGATGATTTGTAGAGTAGATATTGAAATATGATTATATATATGACATGCTACATTTGAAAACCGAGCTATCAAGAATGCCAACTGACGGCAGTTTTTCAAAATTTTGACAATTTTTTTTCAGAAACTATTTCACCAAGGAGTAAAAAAAAATTACTGGTGATCATATCTTAATAGTAAGAACAAACACACGCAGTTTCATTAAAATCTGTGATGGTGGGTTACATATTGATATTTTACTGCCTGATTTGACGTGGAATGCCATGTCGTAACCATTTGACGTGGAATCTCATAATCCTTATAAGGATTATGAGATTTCCATAACAGCATTTTTTGTTAAATAATCTAATTATTCTTGTAAATAATTTGCAAAAAGAGCTCAAAACTACCGATTTATTAAATCGGTTTTAATAAAAAAAATTATCTAAAAATCAAATTATTATTATATATGTTGTTCTGGATATCTTAGACATTAACGTAAATAATTTTTCAGGTGAAGCAAATTTTTTATTCAAAATTCAGGATATAAAGGGTTGAAAACGAAAATTTCAATCGAATGATTTTTGGAAAGAATTAAATTAAAGTTAGTCACGTGTATTTCACATTAGCATGCACAAACTTTGAACTCTTCTGACGCAATGGAGATTTAAGAAAAAGTATATAAACTACATCCTTTCCCATTCTCCAAAAAACTCAAGTACGGAATCAAAAGTTGGTACGACCATTTGGAAATTTATAATATGTAGACAACCTCTTTTAAAAATGCATTCATGTTTGGAAACTAGACACAATTCCCAATCGAAGGATACCTCTCGCATCTCTCTTTGACAATTTGGTGATAAAATAGCATGGGGATGAATGCAATTTTTTTTTTCAGTATTGCACATATTTTTAAAAGTTGATGAACTTTGACAAATTCTCTTGGGGATAAAATGCAAATTATAATTAGACTAGAAATAACGGTAGCATAGAATCCATTAAAAAAATTATCACCCCTTTTGTTGGAAGTGATATACAAATAACTGTAATTAACTGAAAAAAATTGCTGGCAAATAGGTGACAACTAAAGTTCCTTGTTGGATTTTTAATCCTTCTATATATAAAAAAAAAAGTAACGATTTAGAAGTGGACCAATGAAAATCTGCGTAGATACCGCGAAACGCATCTTATTCATCAGAGCTTTGTGACGCTATAAGGGGGTTATCAAGGGAGGGCGGCTCTGTCGCCAAACGTCGCCAAGTTTTTTGCCAACTTGGCGATATATCGCCAAATTTGGCGATCAAAATTAGCGACCAAAAGTGACGCCAACTTGGCGCTATTTCCAGTATTTCGCCAAATTTCCATAGACTCCCATTGCAATCCAATTGGGTTTACTTGCTTGCAGAAAATCAACAAATTGAGTTATTTCAATGCAACAAAAACTAATATTAGCTTGCTTAATTGAACTATTTACATTATTTTTAAGTACAAACTCTAACTATCTACAATATTCGTAACACTATATATATATAATTTTATATTTAATAATTCTTATAATTATGAAAGTCTGTAAGCTCTAATGATTATGTACTTGGAGAAAAGAAAAGGAAATAAAACTGTCAGGAATTCGGGTGGAGCGCGTTTTTACAAAGTGGAATCTAAAAATTGAATGCATAGAAAATAAGTGATCGCGAAGCTATCCAGAAAAAAAACGCGAAACAATTACGTCTGGGGTTGGCTAGAAAATAGGGATTGCTTCGCGATACCGAATGGAATCGCGAAGTGATTACGCGGGGGGTTGGTGAGCGTAGCGAGCAGGGGGGTGGGGGAGCCCTTCTAGTATGATATAAAAGAATTTCATATTATACAATTTCAATGAACTACAATTTGTTAAAAACAACCAATAATGAAACTTTATTAGAATAAATACACTGAATTTTTAACAAAATTCTACTAATACGTTATCTAAAGTACAGGAAATAAATAAATATACAACAAAAAGAGGTATATACATTCTTAAATAATAAAGACAGAATTTCGATTATTTAATTTTTCATTAGATTGTAAAATACATAGACATATTTTTACAGTCCAACCTTATTATAGTTTCATTATAAATGTCTGTTATCTGTTTATTTTCCTAAATATTTGCGCGTATCTGTACATGTGTAGCTTAATTATAAGTAGACTTAGATTAGACCCCGGTTGAAATTTTGGTTTTAGAGAAGTATAAATTATACAATATATCTATATTATAAAAGACACACATGTCCATGCGTAACATTGACGTCATTTTTTGACGTTGGCAACACCAGACAGCTTAATTTCTGAAATTTTTTTAATTTCTAAACATCGCACATTTTAAATTTTTACACCGTTAAATAGAGAAAAAAAATGCACTTTCATATGTCATTTGCTTGAAATCTGTATCTCAATTTATTCACTTTTTATAATTAAAAAAATAATTTTCCAGCATGACTTAAAAAAAAGTATCTCTATCGCTTGCAGACGATTACGAAAGATAAAGCCGTTTGCACTCAAATTAATATAAATAGTTCAGCATTTCTTTCCGACTTATATTCCATAGCGAAATTAAAACTTAATCAATAAATAAATAAAATAATAAGATATAAATAAAATACAAATTTAAGACATGTAATGGAACTATCCGCTTATTCTACTGAAATTAACAGAAAAGGGCGATTTTTGACGATTTCTTCGACTTGTAACTCCTGGCTTGAGGTCAATACGAAAGTATCGCTTTTAATAAATTTCGAAACTCTATTTGAATACATGATTACTATTTTTAATATAAAAATGATTTTTGGTATCGTTAGTTGGCAATCTAAAAAATATATTAAATGTAAAAAAAAAATATTAGAATTAAAAAAACAAAAACAAAAAAAAACGGTTTTTATTTATATTCTGTAACTTAAGAAGTCAGAGTTGGATCCCCTAAGTATAAATACCTAAATTTTTCAGCATTAATATTCAACGAAGTAAAAGTGACTTTAAAGGGAGACGCATGTGGTATGTACCGTCGAAACGTACTGCCAACGTGTGTTTTACATTAGAAAACGCAGGCAGTGCCGGTAATAATTTACAATGTAATACATTTATGGTACGTAAAAAAATTTAATGACAAAGAAAAGACACTTTCTTTAATTCTATATTGTATTAGAATAGCACACGTAACTTATACACAACAATTGCAACCTTACATCCTTGTAATCCGGGAAATCCGTGTTGGATACCCTAGTCCCTAATAAGTATAAATATCCAAATTTTGAGCATACAGTTGGTTAATATTCAACGAAGTAAAGGTGACTTTAAATAGAGATTCCACTTTGTTGAGACCAAAAAATAGATTAATTTTCCTTTCAAAACTTTTAGCACTTTGTTGCCGATTCCACTTTGTTGGGACCAAAAAATAGATTAATTTTCTTTTATAATTTTTTGGCGTGCCTGAAGTAGTATGTGTAGAATATCTGTGCCTGAAACCATTTTGGATTATTCAAATTATTTACAAAGCTACGACTCCTTGAACGGAATAGTGCATCTGCTGAAAAGAAAATACAGTAGAGTCTCGATTATACAAGTGTTGCTTAACTCAACTTCCCCTATAACCGAGTTACCAATATATATATATATATATTCATCAATAAATAAAAAATGCAAATACACCATAATTTTGAAAAGAAGGTGTATATCAACAATATTTATAACATTTAACTATAATAATCCCAAAACTGTCAAATTTAAACTATTGAGTCGTTCGGAAAGTCATGTCCGTTTAGGAAAATCAATTCGCACCGGAAAATTCTGCCCGATAATATTAGACATTAGATATCGGAATCAATGTCTAATAATTAAATGATAGAATTTTCCGGTACGAATAAATTTTTTCAAACGAATACGACTTTCCGAACGACCCAATACACAGGTAAAAAATTGTCTGCTCTTCATCAGTGGGTGTACAGACACACCCAACTCCACCCCCACTGTTAAAAACTTTCAGGTTTCTAAACATACGTCTATCCTGCACTCAAAACAACAGAAAAACTAAACTATTATCATTTTAAGTATAAAAATTAAAAAGGTAAATAAACCAAGCATAAACAAAAATTTAAAAATTAAAAGGGTAAATAAACCAAACTTAAACAAAAATGTAGTTGTAATTTTATACTTAAAATTACAATAGTTTAATTTTTTTCTGTTGTTTTGAGTGCAGAATAGACGTGTGTTTAGAAACCTGAAAGTTTTTAACAGTGGGGGTGGAGCTAGGTCTGTCTATCCACCCACTGACGAAGAACAGGCAATTTTTTACCTGTGTAGTTTAAATTTGTCAGTTTTGGGATTATTAAAGTTAAATGTTATAAATATTGTTGATATACAGCTTCTTTCCAAAATTATGGTGTATTTGCATTTTTTATTTATTGATGAAATACATTTTGTCGTATTTAATATGAGCTGCTTTTAGCGCCAGTTATGCATTAATTTTTCATTAATTATATTTGAAAAATATATATATATATATATACATTCAAACTCTTTGTAATAATAAACTATTTTATATATATACAGCTATTTTGTTTCTATTCTGACCAAAAATCAGAGTTCTGAATTTTTACGGCTTCTCTTTCGTCTTCATCTGGCACGTTATGGTTATTGACAATAACAATTTCTTAATCCTAAGGTTCGGGGACTTAAACTTCAGTAATAAAAGGTTCCTGTAATCAAACGTTATACGTTAGATCAAAGCATATTTTTTGCCACCAAATGCGATTTAACTATTATTCAGATACATCAAAGAGTTCATGAGAACTTGAAAAGAAACAACAAAAAGAGGTTGTTAAAAAAATGCTGATTAGGCGTCTTGAATTAAAACAAGTTTTAGAAGGTTTGAAACAGATTAAACTGAAGAATGTTGCGTATTAGATTTCTAATGACAAGAAGCTAAAACTATCAACTCTACAGAAATCGCAGAGGAAGATTATGACATCATATCAATCAAATGATGTAAATGAAGCTGGTGATGATGAATGTTTGTTAAGCCTGGTACAAAGACTTCCTGTCTCTGAAACTTTTGCTGAAGCGCGACCAACGAAATACACGGCCGTTTCATAGCATTTATGACGTCACACGGACTGGATCACCTTTACTGAGCTTCCCCGTAGTAAAGCATTAAGAAGGTGGATAACATCTTTAAAAACTGTAGAGTTTTGTGATCATTTAGAGATATTATTTTATGGTTTTGGTGAATTTTTTATTAGTTAAATTTATTATTATTTTTTGGTCTGCCATCTTTGAGCTAGAGCTTGCTATGGGTGTTTAAGCGTAACGATCAACTGCTATATAGTTTCATGTTTTTTTTTTTCAAAAAAAGTTATGGCCATTTTTTTCCCCATTCTGACCAGAAAATCAGAGTTCTAACTTTTTACGACTGCTCTTTCCTCTTCACCTAACACTTCATTTATAATGACTGTTTCATAATAATAGAAGCCATCAATCCATCAGAAGAAAATAACTCGGTTAAGCGGGACTCGGATAATCGGGACTCTACTGTAGTGCAAAACATATTTCAATTTTAAGACTTAAAGCACACGCTTTTATTTTATCTAAAATGACGTCATTTGCATTAATATAGATACTTAAAATTAAATATAGTTTATAATAGCTCCATGTTTTATCATAAATCATTCATTTATATTTTTCTCAAAATAGCACATATTTTAATTACATTTTTTCAGTTTTTATGGGAAAATGACAACAAGAAGATATAATTGCTTTTTTCTTTACTTTCTACAGAAATGGAGTACTTGAGTTGCCAAAATAAAAGAAATGGTGCTTAAAACTACAAAAAAAAAAAAAATAATATTTCAAAATTAAATGGAGATGCAGTTTTCAAACAAATTGCATTAAAAAGTACTCCCCCCCCCCCCCCTTCCCAATACGACGGTATAAACACTGAAAATGTGCGACGCTTAGAAGTTTTAAAAAATCCTGTAGAGTATTTAATCACACAATGAAACATCGGCTTTTGTTTTACGGCTGGCTTATACAAGGTAACGTTATTTATTGGAGGCAAAATAAGCTGGGAGAACGAAATAGCATACCGGGGGATAATAAAATCTAGTGTGTGTGTATTTATAAATAATTCCTTAGAATGTACTAAAACCCCTTCATCTTAAACCTAGATCTAAAATTTGTCTGCTGAGTTTTAAACATTTGTTTTCTTTGCAGAATCTTAACTATATGATCTTTACAACTCGGTGAGAATGGCCGTCAAATCTATTTCAGATGAACCTGTTGTGGTCCGAAAAGTGTTAAAAAGTGCATGATGAAAATTTTTAACGCTGCATTCACGTGTTTTAAAATAAGAATATTATCACCAGTTTTTGTATTTTTATAACTCACCCCCCACCTCAAAAAAAAAAAAAAAAAAGGAAATGGAAAAAACTGTACTTATTTAGAGAGATAAAAATCAGATTTCGTTTTAGTGATTTTTCATTCAAAAAGAAATTCTTAAAAAACACCCATTTTTTGGCCTTACAAAGTCTGGAATCTATCCTTAAAAAAGAGTTTCTAATTTTGAGACAGTATGTAGACAAAAAAATTGATTTTTTTTTTTTTTTTTTTTTTTTTTTTTAACGCAAAATAGTTACATTGGTGCTGAAAATATTTCTAAAGTATATAAGTTACTCCTAAATTATCGTGTGATTAAAGTCTTATTTTAACTGACAATGGCCTAAAAGTTAGGTATTTAAGTAAATTTTTGGGAAAAGTTACGGAAGTTTAGAATGTATTTTAATGTAACAGAATTGAGGTTTTTAGTTTTATAAAGGAGTTATTTAACTTTGTCCAAAAGTTATTGTTGTATGTTGATGTTTAAATAGAGGTAAATTCATATTGCATTATAGTGTCGAATCGTATAAGAAAAAGTTGTTTCTTTACTTCAAACAATAAAAATGGAGAAATATATTCTATTTTTGAAAACTTAAAAAATATATATATATATCAATTTTTAAAAAGAAATTTAGCAATTTTTACAAGTTGTAGCGTATAATACATTACTAAAAGAATATATTTTTAAAAACTGATGCAGGAATGAAATGTAGAAATTTGTGTAATAATAATCTGACTTTTGGTAAAATATTGCGCATCCTTTGAATTTGATTCAAGCAATAAATTAACTATTAATAGTTAAAAAATATTAGTTATTGCACTTCTCTTTCAATTTACCATTATTACTAATATTTTTTAATTAATTAATTACTTAATTAATTACTTAATTAATAATTAATTATTTTTTATTGTTCTTTTATTTATTCTGCTATGCACTGAGGCGCCACTGAATTAGTGACACCGGATTAGTAACGAGTATAAAACAGTTCACTCAGTTTGGAAATATTCAACTAGTATGACTTCTTTATCAATCAGTTTGATCGAGGTAAAACTAATAAAATATAATCTACGTATTCTTCGTTCTTTGGAGTTCTTTTGCCTTAGATTTATTCTGTTGAGCTGTCTCACATAATGTACAAAATGTTATTGCCAAAAAGGTTATCTAAGTGAATTGAGTTTGCCAGAATTCTACAGTACAAGTAGCTGTGTTGGCAGCCCGTTCGCAGGTGCGTGAAAGGTTCGGGGTTCGACGCCAAACTGTAAAAATTTTATGGAGTAATTTAACTTGTGTAATGATGCAATTTAAACTGATATAACTGGTGTAATATTACACATTAGTTTAACGTAACACCAGTTATATCGGTTAAATTACTCAATAAAATGGAGGCAGCAAGGCTGCCACCAATTTTATGGAGTAACGTTCCATAAATTTTTTACAGTGATAGTCTGAACACCCTTTCCCTCAGTTTAGAAATTTTCAACTTGCATCTTAAACAAGTTAATTAAAGATAACATGTTATATATATACAGGGTGGTTATAATTAAACTTCCCCTATAAACAGCATGCTGCAGCGCAAACGAGTGAACGGAATACAACCAAATTCGGTATATAGACTATAGATGAGATGCGCTCACGGAATTTCGAAAAAAAAATTTAGTTCCAAAATGTCCACCAGAGGGCGCGTTTGCCGGAAAAACCATTTAAACAAACCATTTAACACAATAAACGACCAAAACAGAATCCAGAAACAATATTAACATTTATTGACTATTTTCTGATCCGTTTTAGTCGTTTATTGTGTTAAATTTAATGTTTTTTTTCGGAAAAGCGCCTCCTGGTGGACATTTTGAAACTAATTTTTTTTTTCGAAGTTCCGTGAGCGCATCTTGTGTATAGTCTATATATCAAATTTCGCTGCATTAGGTTCACCCGTTTGCGCTGTAGGATGCTGTTTATAGGGGAAGTTTAATTATAACCACCCTGTATATATTCCTTGACATGTTATAATCCTATGACATAACATTTAAAATCAATGATTTAATAATGCCTTCGTAAATAATTTAAATTTAGCGTATTAAACTTGATATAATACTTTTGCCACAAGCACATTTTATGTTTTTCTGTATCGTATACAAAAGATTTTTATTCCAAGGAAGCTAAGAAAAAGTTATAAAAATATCTTATTTTGACCCTGTATTTTGCATTGATGTTCAGAAGCAACGTATGTTTTCTAAGATTCTTGCCTGCATTTGAAAATATCTGTTGCTTGGAACTTTTGTTCTTGTTCAGCACTCGATAGCAGATGGCAACTGTTTTATTGTAATAGAAGTGTACGGTATATAGGTTGAGTTGGGGAATGAGCATTGGTCTTAAGAAAGTAGGCAGATATTAAATTCCAAAACTGAAATCTGTTGCGATCATGAAGATCTGTTTGATCTTCATGTATTGTGCAAGAGGATTATTCTACAGAAAGCGCTACTTTTTCGGTTCGCGATGGTTAATAGTATTTGTCAGAATAGTTTTCTTTTAAGTGTTATAGAGATTTAAAACAATGTAACGCATTTTAAATAAGGTAAACTGTGGTAACTGGACCCACGAAGTAACTGAGCTATTTTATAAAAAATCGTTGATGCCTTTTAAGTTATAGCTTTTGTCAACATCGCTATTTCTTAACCCTTTAGTGCGCAGCTTTGCATATGTGCAAACAACAGTGTTTTGAATTTTACTATATTTTTTATTCGTGCCCCTCAACCCCATCTAGACTTTTTAATCTTATAATAAAAAATAGCATCATATTACATTTTAAAACTAACACTTTTTAATTCAAGATTTTATGACAGATGAGCTTGTCCTCGCCTTCTCTTTATACTTATTTATCATCATCTGTCTTATTTATTTATCATTAAAGTGGAAGAAAAAAGATCAGACGTCTATTAGCTCCCGCAGAAAATTTTCAAAGTCCCCTCTGACTTTGCAGACTGGTTACTGCCATGGCTAAGAGCCTTAGAAAATACATGTTGTTTCTGAGCAATAATGCTAAATAAAGGTTTAATAAAGTTTAATCACTTATGCTCAGTCACATTTCCAGGCAACAAACTAGCGTCTAGTGTTTCTAATGGAGTAGGCGGATGAACAACAACAGTTGGCTTAGGCATAACAGTTTTCGCTTCTTCAGGATCAATATCGGAATTTCCACCCCAACTTTGCCTGCTTCCCTTTTGACCTGGAGAGCTTGATTCTTCTGAAGCGGCTATTTTCCTCAGCTTTAGAATAATTTCCACTGAGAGAAGAAGCACCAGGATCCCCAGGACTATGCAAGTGGGTCCTATTACCAGCCATGGTGTAGGGTCTTTCCTTGGAATGGGTGCCAAGAGTCCCACAAACAGCACGGTGAGTCCGAGAGATAGCAGGAGAGATCCACAAACGAAGATGCAGATGAGAGTGCCCCTGGTTGCAGCTCGCCGGCCTTCACCTTTGCATTCATGATCGTGATTCTTCCTCCGCATGTTACTTTTAGATGACGGTTGTCTATGGCCTCCATCCTCGTCTTGCCGCTGACGCTGGTAGCGAAGTAATAGCATTCCTAATTTAGAAAGAAATGAAACAAAATTAGATACAAGATAAATACAAACAGCTTTCTTAGGTGAATCTAAAGAGAAACAACAACAACAACAAAAAAAAATCGATGTTGGGAGAGTAGCTGTTTCAGGACTTTCTAAATTTCCAGAGCAAAATAAAACAAGAAAGAAAAATCATGCATCGGGTATAGATTATAAAACACTTTTCAACAGTAACAGAATATTATTTAAAAATTTCATTCTTTC
The DNA here is from genome assembly GCA_963932465.1 of Maratus speciosus. Classification (NCBI taxonomy): domain Eukaryota; kingdom Metazoa; phylum Arthropoda; class Arachnida; order Araneae; family Salticidae; genus Maratus; species Maratus speciosus. Next base: position 85,421,023 of record OZ010786.1, on the reverse strand, counting down.
ATGCAGTGAAATGAGATGTTTAAATAAGCAATTTAAAAATCACATAGTTCCGCAAAAATCCATTTTCACCAATTACTTTCCATATGCGGTAATGTGTGCGAATTTTATATGGTATATGATTATGATGACGCATCATATAGTGTCCTTTTTATTATTATTTTTTAAATTAATGTTTACTCTTTCTTTCCTTTTATTCAATCAGTTATAACTGTAAATATTAAAAAAGTAATCCCATGGCAAAATACATTTTCATGTTTTCTCTTTTCTTTCGAATGTAAGTTATAAAAATATAAACATTAAACTGATTGATTCATTATAATTTTATATGCTTCATTCATCGAACTTAAATTATATGTAAAGATTTACGATAATGGCATTCTTGTTATTTCGATATTAATTTTATACTAATTTATTTTTGTTACGTGATTTATGTGGGTAATTTCCTTACTTCTGTTTATTAAAAGAAAGCTATCCTTTTTATTAACAAGGCGTTTTTATCTATTTATTGCATTATTGTCAGGCAATAAATTTTAACGAAAATGATAGCTGTCATCTATAAGATAAATGGATTCTAACGTTGAGTTAATGTTTCGGTAGGGTTACTTGAAGTAATTTCGCGATTTTGTTTCTATCAATTTATTCGCCAATAATTTAAATTCTCTCCCATTGCTTTTGTATGCAACGGATATTTTTGGCGTTTGTTTAACTCTCATATTGGCTTGGTATTCCCGTGGATGTTGGCGTGTGATTCATATGTAAGTGTATCATTCGGCCTGATATTCTGATACTGTAAAGACTTGTTTGTCTAATGGACCACCCCATCAAATTTGTTTTCACGCAATTTCCAATAAATAACATCGTATAACTTTTGATGTGTTGCAGTCAAATTCTTGGGGATAAGAGCTCATAGTATGGGTTTTGTGAAACTTTGCAATGTACTTCACTCGTACAACTGGTCAAAAATCGCCAATTCTAAATGTGTGGGGTTTTTATATCCCTCACATAAGTGGTGCCTGATATTTTTGACTGCGAACTTTTTTTTAAACTTTTAATACGATGGGGTGGTGCCAAAGTTTCGATGCTGCTAGCATCCTCTTCTCCAGTTTTTGTGATGGTCCCGATGCTGTTGTCCTGCGATCCTGATTGTCCCGAAAGTTTCCTGATAATATACGGAGGCTTCCCGTACCGGATACTCATGCTGTTCCTGGTCCCGAATCTTTTCTGCTGTACTAATGGATTTGCATTTGGTCGGTTGCTCCCATGTTGCGCATGACTGCTGCTGCTGCTCTGGTCCCGGATCTCAGTCCGGCTTTCCTGATCCCGCTGTCAAGGTCCGGAGTCCTGTCCGGGGCTCCCGTGCTCTTAAAGGATTGTAATGTGCTGGATTTCATCTTCTAGTGGAGTGTGCGGTACTCCTAATGTCAATAAGCGGCAAGGGGTATATTTCACCCGTGTGAGTGGTGAAACCTGAGAATACCAGTGCATAAGCTTCATGGTGTGCGATGATGAATCAATGTGTTCGTTAGTACTCAAGTGCCTCTTAAATTATCACGATTTTTTACTATTTCACGATTGAAAGTATATCTGCAATTATTTTGTGCAAATTTTTACTAAAGTACAGAGATAAAAAAAAAAAAAAGCGGTGTGCTTTTTGTTTAAATGGATGTTGGTGAGTGATTTTTTTATTTTCACCAACACGTCCATCAAATTTACATAATTATTATTTTTTCTTCTTTTTCTCAGAACTTTTTTTATAGTTTCTGGCGAGTGATTTTTTTTATTGTCGTCAGTGTCATCGTAGTTAATTTTTAAATGGTGAAAACAAATAGAAATGTTTTAGGCCAGAATTTATAATAAAAGTGTTTGCAAGATTTACAAAAAAAAAAAAAATAAATAAATAAAAAGAAAGAAAGAAAGAAAGAAAGAAAAGAAAATTTTTTTAAAGTATGGTAGTACGTAAATTTGAGATTATTCAGGGATATCGTAAGTAACAGATAAAATTTCTTTAATACTAATTTTGATTTTGCATATTTTTGATCGTAAATAATTATGCTAGTATTATTTTGGCATTTTTGTGTGTATATAGGTTTCATTGAATATCTACTAATCGCTGAATAATCTCTACAATTTTTATTTAGAGTGTGTATTTATTATATGTTTATTGAAAACATAACTGAATTTTTAAGTGTGCATTATTCCTGTTGAATACTTTTCAAGTAAAGGAATGAATATATAATTTCACTAGATAATAATAATAATAAAAAAAGTACTCTTAAATATATTGATGTTTTTTTTGTGCCTACATTGATAAGGAGTTGTTTTGTTCTTCCAAAGTAAGTGAAAATGTTTATTTTGATCATGCATATATATTCATTAAATTTATTTCATGCTTTGCAATATAAATATGACAATTTTGTTGCTTATATTTATAGTATTTTGGTAAGATAAAGTGTAGTGATTTTTTTTTTAAAGTTTTAGTTGGTATATATTATAGAGTTCATATTTAAAATGGCAGAGTCTCATAATTTTAATTTTTCTGTGGATGATTTTGAGGGTGATCCTACCCTCATTAATTTTTTCTTTGATCAGGTATCAGCGTATGGCAAAATCAAAAAGTTAGATGAAGAGGAACTGGTTATCTTTTTAAAGTCTAAATTTAAAGGTCCCGCAAAAAACATACTTAATTGAAAATGATATCCTTTCTAAGGCAACTAGTTTCGACTTCATTGAGAAAGCATTTAAGAAATTCTTTGCTGTGAGCTCTACCGCCTCATCTTTAAACGATCTTAATCATTTAACCCTCTTGCCCCATGAAAATATTCGGAACTTTGCTCACCGTTTAAATGTGTTAGTAACAAAAGTATATCCGGATATTTCTGAGAAAACTGCTTTGGATAATATTAAATTTGTTAAATTATTATCCTGTTTGCCCTCTGCAATCAAAATTAAAATTCAGGAAGAAAATATTAAGGATTACGAAAAAGCGATTGAGAGATCCCAGACTTTACAAGATATTTTTAGTCAGGATCACATTCTTACGAGTAATTCTTCTTCTTCTCAGGTGACTGACAACATTCAAATACAGTTAGCGTAATTGACCGAGAAAATTAATACTTTAACTTTTGCCGCTACTTCATCATCTCAGGAACATAAACAATCACCTGAGGTCAGACAACACAAGTATAGAAAGTTTCAGGAGTTAAAAAAAATTATAAAACTCGTAATACTTATCAAGCACCCCCCGTGGCCGCCCCTCCGGGTGGTTCCGACCCGACCCCTTGAGTGGGGGGAGGTGACCGGAAGCCCCGCAGAGTTCGTTGTGCACGAATGTGAGGGGGCCGGATGGGGACGAATCGCCACCTCCTCGAGAGACTTGCGGTCGACAGGCCAAGAGTCCGGTGGCCACGGGTAACGGACGTCGTGCATAGGTGGGAGCGGTTTTGAGATGTTTACGCAACCACCTCCGGCACCCGAGTTCTGTGGGCAAGCCGGGTAGCGACGCTCCATAGTCCGATCCCAGAGCTGGTCATTGACTGGGTGGTGACTCTGGGCAAAGGATAGCTAAGGCGATAGGACCCCATCCACCTATTGACTAAGAGGGAGCCTGAGGTAGGAGTGAGGGCTTTGTAGGGGAAAGTCGTCGGTGCTCGCTAGTGACGACGGGACTCGCGGGAATGCCATGCAGGGACTCCCGGAGCAACCGAAGGGCGAGGGTTTCGGACAGCGCCCAGGTTACTTTATGACTTGGGTGGCTCATCCTTCCGAGGACCTCAGCTGAAGCAGTTAGGAGCCGACCCTTAGGGTGGTAGGGTTTGGCGGTGCCCCCGTTGACCAAGGAGCGGTCGCGTGGGGAGGCCAGTATGGCTCTGGTTGCTCCATGTCGTGCTGTGACCCTTGGGAGGGGGTCGGCCGGCAGGTCCACCATCGAACGCTGTCCCCGCGGGGAAACGGGCCGGAGGCTCGCCGGTAACGCGGCGGCTCATCCTGCCTCAGAGGAACTCTTGGTACGATCTAGGTCCTTCGTGTCTATGCGATACTGGAGTTTGCCTAGCCCAGTGATGAGGACCTAGAGGTGTCTAAACCTAATTTTCGAACGCAACTAATAAAGGTAGCGGTCGGTCACTGCACGGGGTCGGGGGCCTTCGGGCCTGGGTACCCTCGACGGCCGTGAGGTAAGGTAGTGGCGGACGGGCTTCTGTCGGCCTCCGCTGGCTTCTCTGTCTTCGGACGGGGTCGAGTCGGTGGGGGCTGGCGGGACTCCGTTCCGTCCAACCCCCTAGCGAGGCGGAGTCTATTCCGTCTAGGTGGAGCTTTCCGTGCCCGCCTGGGGTCGCTAACGGCACCTAGTCTGGGCCAACTGGTTCCCGGCGTGATCCGCGAAGGGTTCCGTCGGTCGAGCCGGGTGGCTTGGGCGAAAAGCCAGGAGCTGGGTCGCTTTACGGCCGGAGGGACTTTTCCCGTCCTCCCTGGTTTTCAAGCTAGGGCTCTTCAATAACTTTCCTATCGGCTGGCCCACATAAATGTCTCTGCCGGAAAATGGTATCTGATCTTGGGGGGCTTCCGTAAATTAAATTCGGGTCAGGAAGCCTCGGTTCAGTTCGTGGGCCCAGCGTCTTTATAGGCGTCTGGTTCCTGCAGGGCTTGCGGGGTCTACCGGCTCGAGTAACCAAGTTTAGGGACCACTTGGTTTTTCTAGCTGGGTGGTGAGGACTATCGTAGCGATTGTTCGTCAACTTGGGAATAGCCGGCGTGGCGTGCGCTGGGCAGCGCGTCGGCCTGACCGGAGTTTGCGTGGGGTTCCGCTTTGTCGGGACGCGCCGCGGGGCTTGTCTCGCGGGTGGTTCCCTGCGTAGACAGATGGACCTGCAAGGGCCTGGGACCGGGAGATGGGACCCCCGTCTTATCAAGCACCCCCAAGACATCAAAATTTTCAGAGACATATCAGTGAACGTTGCCAGCTTTGTTTTCGGGTCGGTCATATGGCCATCAATTGTTTTAAATGGCAACGTGCTAGCTCAAGACAATTTCATCAACAAAATATTTTAAACGACACGATAATTTTAGAGACCGTAATTTAAACTCAAAGTGAGGTGTAATAGCGCTGATAATATTACACCTCAACAAATTCAAGACATTTCAGCAACAGATACACAAACGATTTTTCACACACAATTTCACGAACTTCCAAAATTATCCTCTAAAAGAATTGTTAACTCGATTGCATCGCAAACAGAATCTACGATAAAAATTGCAAACAGTTGTGCTACCCAGACAGAGAGTGAAATTCATGAGCACATATTTAATGTCAATAGAGACTCTCCGGCACTTCCTCTTGTAAAGGCCTCCATTGCCAAGGAAGATGCTTTCTTATTATTAGATAATCGTAGCAGCACGTCTTTAATTTCAGTGAAACTTTTTGAAAATCTTAAACACAATTTAAAATATAAACGTCTAGGCTCCAATGTTACACTGACAACGGTTAACTCTGAATTAAAATTTACAGCATGCATACGTTTCTCGTTTAAGATCAATCGTAAATTTTTCTCACATTGTTTTTATGTCGTAGATATACCAGAGTCATACAAATTTGATGGCATTCTAGGGCTAGATTTTCTACAAAGATATAACATCACATTAGATTTGTCAAATAAAATTATGCAACTCAATGACTTACATATACTGTTTACTTGTATAGAGTCAAATGATACATCACCGGAATGCCATAATATTTCTGTAGACACTCACATTATTGAAGATGTAACTCTAAAAAGTAAACTTATGTTGCATCCTGATGAAGTCAAATGAGTCACCGTTAAAACTAGTAACATGTTACACGAGACTCCATATTTATTCCAAAGTAATGCATTTTCTAAGGATATTCTGGTTTTTGACTCAATTATTCAGCTACAAGATAGTAAACATCAGTATGAAAAGAAAGTAAAGAAACATGCATCTGATGAATTTAATATTTATGTTAAAAATATATCTAACGAAAATGTGCATTTGAACAAAAACACAAATATAGGATGCATAACTCAAGTTGATGAAATATTTGACAATGTTAATGACTTTGAAAACATTCAGGAGGATTTTAAAAAGGACTCTCAATTATTTATTAATGTTATTCAGGCTTCTCAAGAAATATTACAACAGAGGAAATTAGATTTATCCTCTTCTGATTTTAAATTAAATCATCTTGACTCACAAGAGGCAGAAAAGCTAAAAAAGTTACTGTTAGATCATTATGCTGTATTTTCTAAAAGTATGAAAACGTTAGGACATACTGATAAGTTGAAGCCAAACTTAAAATTTATTAATGACTTCCCCATAAAAACTCTATCTTTTCCTTTTCCCCAGGCCCTACAGCAAGAAGCTTCATCTCAGATTAATCAATTAGTAGAGGCTGGAATTATCGAACGTAGTTGTTCAGAATGGGCATGTCCAATCCTTTTGGTTAAAAAGAAACCAGATGGGACAGGAAAACAAAAATATAGACTTGCGCTTGATCTAAGAATGTTAAATACCATCATTCAAAGCTCTTCATATCTACTTCCTAAAATTCAGACTATAATCTCAAATCTTTGGAAATATAAATTCTTTACATCCTTGGATTTTAAACAGGCATATCATCAGATTGATCTCCGTAAAGAATATCAAGAAAAGGTTACTTTTTGCAGTATGTTTGGTTCATTTAAATTTAAACGTTTATGTTTTGGTTTAAAGAATGCCAGTGCTTATTTCCAAACTTTAATGGACATGCTAGTAGATGAGATGCAAATTGAAGGTATACATGTATACCAGGATGATCTCATTTTTGGTTCTAACTCATTTCAAGAAACTTGTGAAAAATTAGAAAGAAATCTTCAAATTCTAAAGAAGTACAATCTTACTTTGTCACCATCTAAATGTTCATTTCATAATTTTCCAGTAGACTATCTTGGTTTTCACATTGAAAACCCCTCCATTTCCGCTATTAATGCTAACATTCAGAAAATTAAATCCTTTCCTGCCCCAACTACTAAAAGACAAGTTAAAGGATTTGTTGGTTTAGCAACTTTTTACAAAAGTTTAATTCCGTCCTTTTCTGAGCTCATACAACCACTTATTGATTTAACTAAGCCTAATACTACTTTCAAATGGACTGATTTTCATCAAAAGGTATTCAATGATTTTCAGAAAATTTTCTTTCAACCTCCCATGGTTAGACTACCGGACTGGAATAAGACTTTTTATGTAAACACTGATGCCTCAGGTACTGCAATTTCAGGTGCTCTTCTTCAAAAACATAATGATCAATTATTACCTGTCGCTTATTTTTCTAAATCACTTAAACCATCTGAGCGAAGATATCCAGCTTTGAAATTAGAGTTGATGGCCATCGTTAAATCTATTAATGCTTTTAATTATTACCTTTTCAATCGTGAATTTGTTGTTCTTTCAGACAGTGCACCTCTTCAAAAATATAAAAAGATTTCTAACCCTGCTGATATTATAACTAGATGGCTTATGCACCTTTCAAAGTACACATTCACATTTCAGCATATTCCAGGTTCCAAAAATGTATTGGCAGATTATTTATCTAGATGCAATTTCAAGGAAGATAATATTGAAACTCTAAATTCTAACCCTCAACTTATTCACGAGGTAGATCAGGCTTTGCTCATTATCGAAAATGATGTAGATGAGAGTGCTAAACAACATGAGATTATCAATTGTTTAGTAACAGGTAATTCTAAGAAAAAAAGATCCTCTTCTAGAAATTTCGAATGAAACTTTTGTACAGGAACAATCTAAAGACCCTCAGTTATCTAGTATATACAATAAAATTTTAAAGAATGGTTCATGTGAAAAATTTCCATCTTATTTTATTCATCCGGATTCCAAAGTGCTGATGTTAAAGAAAAACAATGTTGCTAATAATACTTATTCATACATTATTATCGTCTTAAGCCTAAAGTGTTAACTATTTCACATATCTCTCATTTTGGACTGCGTAAAACATATGATTTTCTTTCATCCCGTTACTGTTGGAAATGTATGTACAGGGATACATTAAATTTTGTTTCATCATGTGTCAAATGTTTACAAGCTAAACATCACAGGACACCTAATGCACCTCTCCAAACTACTTATACACCTAAATTTCCTGGCGATACTATTTCAATGGATTTAGTTGGCCCTTTTCCAAATGGTCAATCTATTTTAACTGTTATTGATCACTTTTCACGCCACATGGAATTATATCCGTTACACAGTACTACTGCTCCTAAAATTGTAAAATGTTTATTTTCATACATAACAACTTTCGGTCAACCTTACAGAATTTTGTCAGATTTAGGAAAACAGTTTACATCACATGTTTATAAATGAATTAATGATACTTTAGGTATTAAAATCAGCCACTCTTCGGTACGGCATCCCGCTTGTAATGCGATTTCGGAGCGTATTAATACTTCTATTAAGTATTCTATTAGTATGTTAATGCAAGAAGGTCATACATTTGAAAATTCTATTGCTATTCACAAAAATTTATATAACGGATCAAAACATTCTTTCACTGCTTTTTCGCCAAATTTGTTACACTTTGGACGTGAACTGTCCTTAATTTTTGACACTTATGATTTATATGCTAATCAACCATTTTTAAATCAATGTTTTGAAATCCATAAACTTTTGGATGATTTTAAGGGTATTTACATAAAATCATATGAAAACATTACATCTTCACAAGTTAAAAGAAATCAATATCATCAACGAACAACAAAGTTAAGAACTATATGCGAAAAAGACATTGTATATTTGAAATCGGTGGATAAATTTAAGACAAAGTACACAGGACCATACATAATTGTAAAGAAACATTCACCTGTTTCAGATTGCATCAAACAAGTAAACTCACATCACAACAATTCCATATTCAGAGTTCATAATGACAGGTTACTGCTTATCCCATCTCGCAATGGTCACTTATTTGATTTAAGCTATGTTAAAAATAGCAGTCCTTCTCATAGCAACAATTACATCCTTAATCAACTCCATCCCTATAATTTGCGTCCTAGGAAATAAATATGTTACTAGCTCTGAATAAAAGAGTTTACATCCTTATGGAATTGATTGTTTTAAAACAAGTGTGGATTAAGTAAAAAATACAGGAATATAGATATTCTCGACTATGACACTTTTCGCTCTCAATACTCTAGATTTATGTCTTTTACACATTATTACATTTTTAGAAAAACTTTGATTTATTTTATCTTTTGTTTTATATTTTCATTCGCCCTTGTTGAAATGTGACCCGTTCAAAATTAAATGCCCACATGGGGTCTGCATTTCATTGTATTGAGAGCACACATACACTTTGGAAGTTGTTTCGCCAACTTCCTTTATGACAATTTTTGTTTGAAGTCCAGGTGGCTCCAAACTTGTCAGAGGATGTCTCTGATTTTGTGCGGAGCGGGGGGATTTGCAGATATCAAATATTAATGTCTGTGGGTGCTCCTCCCTTTTACGCCCTGTCCCGTTTAGGACTAAAGCAATAAGTGCTGCGGTCATATTCCTTGTAGTTACTGATTACAAGTTTAAGGGGAGATATTTTTTCTTCGATGCCACATGTGTATCATTTTTCTATCTCTCCTGTGTGAATTGCACGAATATTACATTTATTTTTTTCACACTTTTTGTATATAATTTTGTGTTTAATATTTCATTGTATGCATACATATATTATATTTTTGTGAATGTCAAGTATTAGAATACATATTAGAAAATGTTTGTTTATGCTAGCAACATTTATAACGAACAAGCAAAGATTTGTTTATCTCCTATTCAGAATTTCACAAATAAGGACATATTATTTGTTAAGGACAAATGACTTTTTATTATTAGATCTGATTATTAGATATCAGAAGGAATATTCATATTGAAAATAGTCGACTATTTAAAAAGAACAATAAGAAACTTTTGAAAGTTTTGATTGATAAACAATCAATTTTATCACGTGATATAGACATTGTTATTAACATTCAGATCTGCGCTTTTGTGTTCCAAGAAGCTTCTATTTACTTATTTTCAAAAAATAACGAGGAAAATGTTTGTAATTTTAGTACCTTATATATTGATTTAGTACAGTGTTTTTGTATACAGGGTGATTCAGCTCGTCGGTGACAAACTTTAAGGATCGATAGAGCACACCTAGACGAACATTTTTGAATAGGGAATGTAGGGTCCCTGACGCGATGGTAAGGCGCTAGGCGCTTTCGAAAATTTGGGTGCCGAAATTCGAAACGTCATAAAAACTAGGGAAATGGTTAGATTTTCTTGCTTGTTGCGTCGAAATGATTCTGTTTGTTTAGACTTTCTTCAGTACCAATTTGATAAGCGTATCTCTTAAAACATGGATAGGGGGCGCTGCAGACTTTGGAGAGCTAGACAACAACTTTAAGCCCGTTATTTTGATAATTTAACACATGCTCGCCAAAGTTTATACTCTAACTTAAAGTTTGAACCCAAAAGTAGAGCCCTGCAAAAAGCGTAAGAGCCGGAATAAAATGTCAAAGTACAGGGTGGTCGAAACTCGAAGGCTCCTAAGAGATAAACAAACAGATTTCTTGACTTATGGCATGCATTTTCATGATTCTGTTTGCTGGGGCTCTCTGAAACTCAGTTGAACGGTACAAAAAGAAACATCGATAGGGGGCGCTTTGGGCAAAAAACATAATTCGTTGACATTTCGGACGCTAACTGGAAACGGGGCGCTACGATCAGTTAGTAATAATGAAAACACATTTTCTACCTCTGCTCAACACTTCTGAATAAATTTAGACCAAAAACATCAATGATACTGGAAATTTATTTACAAAAAATAACACTACAGAAGATGCTCGAAATTTCGACCTTGGGCCATGATGCAGGCTTCGCACCTCCGTCGCATTGAGGAGTGTGTGTTTCCAACAATGCCAGGAGTATCTCTGATCTGCCCTGCAGCTGCCACAATGCGCGCCACAAGTTCTTCAGCACTGCTGACAGGTGTATGGTATACCTCGGCCTTCAGGTAACCCCAAAGGAAGAAATCCAAGCAGGTGAGGTCTGGTGATCGGGCAGGCCAGTGAACTGGACCCCCACGCCCGATCCACCGCTGGCCATACCTTGCGTTTAGATGGAGACGCACGTCGTTCGTGTAATGGGCCGGAGCTCCATCGTGCTGGAACCACATCTGGCGACGCGAACCTTCGGGTACGTGCGCCTCATCCAGAAGCTGCGGCAGCACTTGATCCAGGAAAATCAGGTAATTTCCACCTGTCAGCCGTTCAGGTAACAAATAAGGGCCAATGAGGCAATCCCCCAGAATGCCGGCCCACACATTTACTGAGAAACGCTCCTGGGCTGCTCGGCTTCTGGTTTCATGTGGATTTTCATCACACCACACATGACTGTTGTGGGCGTTCCACATTCCCTCCCGGCTGAAGGTGGACTCGTCCGTAAACAAAATGCTGTTTACAAAACGGGGATCCCTGGATCTCATCGCCAAGTACCATCTTGAGAATTCCACTCGAGGGCCAAAATCCTGCTCTCTGAGCAACTGCACCCGCTGGATGTGGTAGGGGTGCAGATTCCGGGAACGTAAGATGCGCCACGCAGTTGCTTGCGAAATGCCAACATGTCTGGCGATATCTCTCGTGCTAAGACCTGGGTTGTCCTCAACCAGGTTAAGCACAGCCTCTTCGTTGTCGGGGGTGCTCACTGATCGCTCCCGTTCAGGCCTGCCTCCGTCGAAAGATCCCGTTGTGGACAACCTGTGGTGTACTCGAGCGAAGAAGGCATGGCAGGGGATTTGCCTGTTGGGGTAACGCTCGGCGTACAACCGCTGAGCGGCTCGTCCATTACAACCAGCAGCGCCATACGCCAAATGCATGTCAGCCAATTCAGAGTTTGTGTACCGTTCCATCCTACTACCGATCTGCAGACAAGTAACCCGAAGCTTAAGTAGGTACCGCACGTTCAAAAGACGTGTCTGCGCATACAACTACGTCATCTCGCGTTGTCGTCTACGCATTACGTATCTTTTGCATATCGATATGGTACGATGTCTTTTGCATAAATCAGCAAAAAGCACCTTATGTAAATTTTATTGCGCGCATTGTGCATGATTGAAACCAGCTATGTTTGTTAAAAAAAACAAACAAACTGCAGTTTTAATAGCTTCTTATGATAAGTAAATTACTCTCTTGTTTTGTTTCTAACTGATCGTAGCGCCCCGTTTCCAGTTAGCGTCCGAAATGTCAACGAATTATGTTTTTTGCCCAAAGCGCCCCCTATCGATGTTTCTTTTTGTACCGTTCAACTGAGTTTCAGAGAGCCCCAGCAAACAGAATCATGAAAATGCATGCCATAAGTCAAGAAATCTGTTTGTTTATCTCCTAGGAGCCTTCGAGTTTCGACCACCCTGTACTTTGACATTTTATTCCGGCTCTTACGCTTTTTGCAGGGCTCTACTTTTGGGTTCAAACTTTAAGTTAGAGTATAAACTTTGGCGAGCATGTGTTAAATTATCAAAATAACGGGCTTAAAGTTGTTGTCTAGCTCTCCAAAGTCTGCAGCGCCCCCTATCCATGTTTTAAGAGATACGCTTATCAAATTGGTACTGAAGAAAGTCTAAACAAACAGAATCATTTCGACGCAACAAGCAAGAAAATCTAACCATTTCCCAAGTTTTTATGACGTTTCGAATTTCGGCACCCAAATTTTCGAAAGCGCCTAGCGCCTTACCATCGCGTCAGGGACCCTACATTCCCTATTCAAAAATGTTCGTCTAGGTGTGCTCTATCGATCCTTAAAGTTTGTCACCGACGAGCTGAATCACCCTGTATATTTTTATGTTATTTTTGGAATCAAGCCATCCCGAGAGTCAGCAATTTTTGCGTGCTGGGGGTGATAATATATGATGACGCATCATATACTGTCCTTTTTATTGTTATTTTTTAATTAATGTTTACTCTTTCTTTTCTTTTATTCAATCAGTTATAACTGGAAATATTAAAAAGTAATCTCATGGCAAAATACATTTTCATGTTTTCTCTTTTCTTTCGGATGTAAGTTATAAAAATATAAACAGTAAACTGATTGATTCATTATAATTTTATATGCTTCATTCATCGAACTTAAATTATATGTAAAGATTTACGATAATGGCATTCTTGTTATTTCGATATTAATTTTATACTAATTTATTTTTGTTACGTGATTTATGTGGGTAATTTCCTTACTTCTGTTTATTAAAAGAAAGCTATCCTTTTTATTAACAAGGCGTTTTTATCTATTTATTGCATTATTGTCAGGCAATAAATTTTAACGGAAATGATAGCTGTCATCTATAAGATAAATGGATTCTAACGTTGAGTTAATGTTTCGGTAGGGTTCCTTGAAGTAATTTCGCGATTTTGTTTTTATCAGTTTATTCGCCAATAATTTGAATTCTCTCAACGTGGGATGTGCGCCCCGCTGGGTGGGGGGGTGGGGTGGGGGAGGTAATTTGACATTTTAGGGCGGCAATTTCTAATTTATAAATTTTCGCATTTGCAATTTGTGTGTTTGTAAAAGTGATGCTATAGACTAAAAAGAAAAGTTATATATGCAAAATTTAAAAAGACAATTCAAAAAGTAAGTTTTTTGTTGAATTAAAAAAGAATGCCCTAATCAAAGTTTAAAAATAGAATTCAAATCAGAATAATTCGATAAAGGATTTAAAAAAAATTATCACTTTCTCCTTCATGTATTTCATAATTAAAATTTTTTATAATTGTTTTGGTTATTAATATATTTTACAATTTTCGAAACTTTTTCGATTGTTTATTGTAAGTACCTTGCATTTCTATTCGCTCTGCTGAATCGTATGTCTGAAGAAGAAACTTTTATGCCTGAAATGATTTAAAGCTATATCTGAATCTAACCACCTACAACATATTTAACCTAAAAAATATCTGAAGTATTCTTATCGAGGTACAACTAATTTTATAAAATTTATAAATCTTAAACAGTATTAGAAAAGTAAATGTACAAATAGTAAATAGCCATGACTCTAGTGCAGGCCTTACTACACAATAAATAAATATTTAACTTATACATTTTAAATTTTAAAATCCGATAATACGTGGCATTCAATTAACAGTAATGGGAAATGAAACAGAGAAATGAGCTTTGATGGGGAACAATGACTGCTTCAAATTGATAAAGTTAAGAATCTTGAAATGCTTCCTATGTATTGTATTTTCCACAGAAAGAAAATTTATTGTCCAAAGCTTTCCCATCAACTTTTAATAAGTTATTAAAATGAATTATAAAATGTATGAATGTTATCAATTTTAATGCTAAATGTAAGAGTTTCTTTAAGTGTTTTGTGAAGATGAAAACGCAGACCATGTAATACATTTGTTTGACACTGAGGTAAGTTGGAAAGGAGCAATAAAACTCTTTTTGGCACAAAGACAATGATGTATAACCTTTTTATATTGTAAAATTATGTTAAAAACAGTATGTGAAATAAAAGTAACCTCTTTCAGAAGTTAAAAAATGTGAAGCATACTTGTTGTTAAGGTTCTAGGAAGCATATTCCATGGGAATATAATTTACTTAAAAAATGATAGATGTATGTTACAGAGTGGGGAAGGGGAGGCATTGTGATTTTACAGATGCTTCGGTGGGGCGTGGTCAATAAAAGGCTCTAAACACTGCTCTAAACGAAGCATACATGCTAATTATTCTTTACTCCTCGGAAAGCATGTTGTAGTCCACCTCAGTGATACATATCAATCTCATTATGTTTCAAATGTAGTAACTAATAAAATACTAAATAAAAGGGACAAGATAATTAAAAAACAATTTAACAAATTACAACGACCATTTGGAAAATGATTTTTTCACAGACTAAAATTTAAGACATAAAGAATCGCACGGAGTTGATCATACATTACGTACACCATGGATTAAACATTAATATTCCTGGACCCACCATGAACAAATTTTAAAAGAAATTTCACTTTTACAATTTTCGGTACTGTAAATTTTTAAACTTCTACGGAGCTGGTCATACATTGCGTCCCTCATAGCATGCATGGTCACAGTGACGTCATTGTGACGTCACTGTAAGTCACTGTGGTCACGTCACATCTGTGACCAAAATGCCACCACTCAGTGATGACACATTGTGACTGAGATGTGAACTTCTTAGAAAACTTAAAAAAATTACAAAAATTATTAAATCATGTTATTTACTGTAAAAAATATTTTTCTGCCGGATTTAAATTTTTTTTAAACCGTGGTCCAAGTTGCCTCTGTGCCTCTAACCGAAACTTTTTATTTTCATATAACATAAAATGTAATTTATTCATCATTAATTCATCATTCAGGACACAAAAATATTTCCTAATTATGCGAATTTCATATTATTAAAAAAATGGTTTAGGTAAACAGACCCCGACTTATCTTTTATAAAGATTTTTGTAAATGATCATCTGTTATAGTAGAAGTTTCTCAAAGAGTAGTCGAAACATTTCTGTGGTTTCAAACTAAAAACTTTCTATTACAGTTAAGTCTGCAGCTTTTAAGAGCACGCAGAAAGCGTCTTCAAAGTTTAGTCATATATGCATTTCTTGCTTTACAATTTGCATTCAAGTCATTTTTTTTCCTCTTAGTGTTTCACTATTTTAAGTAACTTTTTTTTAAATTCTACTTCTTTCAGACGTTTAAAATAAAATTGACATTTTCCGAATATAAAATTAATGTACAAAATTTAGGCAAAGCCCATGACATAATTAATTATTCATATTTTATTTTTTGTTTTCAAAATATATCTTTAAAAATTATTTTACAAGAATCTCTTCTCGATAATCTTGTTGTATTTTTTAAGAAGATATTTTGTATGATATAAATTGTGATATAAATTTTACTTTTAAAAAAAGGAGGGGGTCATCATTATTACCATTAAATTAATTTATACACACATTTTGAAAAATTAAGCAATATTTTATCTAGTAAACTCTAATTATGGATAATATTATTATTATAATTTACGTAAATGAAACTTTACAATTCAATAAAACTGATAAAAATAAAAGGTGAAATACAATAAAACATTTTCAAACAGGAAATTGAATTAGAGACAATTTGATAAAATTATTACGCATTTAATTTCCTTCGGAAACTGCTGTATAGAAAAACAAATAAAACCGAAAAAACATCTGCTTCGAACTTCGAAACTTAAAAATCGTCTGCATCTGCACTATTTCAGTTGTTACGACTCACCGCAGAATAACGGATAAAAGTAACAGTGAAGCTTTTTAGAATAAACGCGGGAAGTTATGTGGACACTGGACAGCATAGACGTGTTGACACGGATTTAAAAAGTGAAACAAGAACGTTCTCAGGATCCAAGTTAGTTCAGCTAACAAAATATAAACCCGAGAAAATTACGGTAGCTTTGACTTGTTGAAGATGATTCAAGTCATTGCTATGGTACTTATTATCGGATTTAATTGGTTCCCCAAAATCAAAGTATCACGTACAACGTCAATGAAATTAGGTAAGTAAAAATATTATTTTCCCTGTTTGCTTTTTTTTAACCGCAACAATTTTAGTTAGCTTCTCATAAACATGCTGTAGAACATAAATATTTCACTACATTTATTTTTTATTTTGTTGAAATATCTAAAATATTATTTTCCCTGTTTGCTTTTTTTTTTAATTACAATGATTTTAGTTATCTTCTAATAAATATGTTATAGAACACAAATATTTCATTATATTTATTTTTTATTTTGTTAAAATATCTAATTCCTTTTCAACAGCTTTGATCAGATTATTAAAATTAGTGATTTAAATTTCATTTTAATCTGGTTTATATTCTTATTTAAATATTTGGTTAAAACCACATAGTGTCCTAAATATGAAAGTATATGGATAAGTATTATAATCAGTCATTAATATAATTAATAAACATTTAAAGATAATTAAGTTATTTTTAAAAAAAGTCTTTTTTTTGGAATAAAATTATTGGCAAACATAATTTTTTAATTTTGTATTAAGTGATGGTCTTAAACAATTTGAATTGCATGTTTTTATTTAAAAAAAATTGCATCTGCTCAGAAGAGGAATTTATAAAAAATAAGACACAACGGAAACGTATACTATTAAAAGAGATCGTAGATATGTAATGTTAAGAAAAAAAATGATTATTTAATGTATTATTCAACCTGAGAAATGTTTTAAAATCTATAAAGAAATAGTCATAGCGGGTGAAAGCTTTTCAGTTGTTAAACATTCTTACTAAAATGTTGTCTGTTGGCAAATGAAAATATAGAAGTTACACAATCAGTAAGTGTTTAAATATGATTTTACTTTAAAAATAACGCAAATACTTGAAAGGTATGAATCTAAAATGTAATAATCATCTTTTATTATTTACTTTTTTTTCTGGATAATTTTATCATTTTATCTCCTGAATGATTTTATCGAGATAAATTTCAAAGTATCGATATTATACACTCTTTATAAACAGCGTGATTAAAATGGATTTCTTATTTATAATTACCATAATCTTGTAAATAAAATAATAATAATAATGAACCTATGTGTGGCTCTATTTTGTGTTTATGGGCTCAATTTTTATACTTTATTTACATTAAAAAGTAGTTAACCATTTGATACTGAGTTCATTATTTTGTTTTATTGTGTCATATAAAAATAAATATGATTATTTGTAATTCTAATACAATATATACAGTAGAACGCCGATTGTCCGAACAAGTCGGGACCGACCCTAGTTCGGATAAACAAAAGTTCGGATAAATGGGCAGACAGTTTAAGGGATGTTCCTGACTATTCTAAAACCTTCACACTTTATCTAGGTTTAGGACTGACAGCACCAGTTAGTACTGGAGTGCTTAAAAATTGTTTTGTTTCTTTAATTGTTTTTTGTTTACTTATTATTTAATTTTTTTTCCTTTTATCATTTTCTAAACTTCAGAGATTATAATTTAAGCAAAAAATAAATTGGAAGTTAGGTGTTTTTTTTTCTTTTTTAGAGAGACAAATATTTGGATAATTGAAAATTCGGTTAAAAAGAATTCTTTGAGAGAAATATGCTGTTCGGATAATTGGAAGTTCGGTTAATTGGAGTTCCAATAATCGGCGTTCTACTGTATTTATAAAACTTTCACCAGACTTTATTCTAAAAATTTCGTTGTAGATTCTAATCTGTTTGTACTATTTATGACACTATCAGAGTTATAGATGTCATGGCAACATATATCCAGCCAGATAGATCTTTGGCAAAACATAAAAACTTTCACATTAGACGCAAAATAGAGTAGCTGCGATGCTGTGTTTTATAAACAATAAGGTATTATTGTTTTAAAAAATCATAGATAGTAAGAGTTATTTTTATAATATATAATTTCATAAATAAAAATGTAATTTTGGCAATCAATTATTAAAGTTATTTTTTAATAATCAAAAAGTTGTTTTATATATGGATTTTACTCCAAGCAAACCCTGGTGTAAAATAAATTAACCCTTTGTATCACCGTTCTATGCATACCTAAAAGTTTTATTTACTTTTACAGTGAGCATAAAAATATGATTTTATTTATTGCTGCTATCTTCCAACATAACGATTATTGCCGAAATTGTTCTTAGAATTCTCAACATAATGATACTGGTGATATTCAGTTAATTTTCTGTACCAAAGCTGTATTTTTCATTTGAGTAGTTTCAAATGGTTAGTGCTAAAATGTACTTCGGAAATTTTGTAATGCATGTATGGGGCATAAAAGACGTAAACAATACATATATAATGACTATATGGCACATGATGAGCGTTTCGAGTGTATATATATATATATGTATATAACGCATGCATAAACTTCACAATGATCTTAGCAATGTCGTTACTGCAATTTTTGCATAATCAAATTTATAGGGGCCTCTATAACAAAGAAGTTTCCTATTTTCTCAGCCCCAACTTGTTTGAATTACAATCATATATATATATTTTTTATGGTAATAAATATCATAAAACATATAAAATTTAATTACTTAATATCGGTATTTCTTTTTATATTTCATTTTTTTTTTATTATAAATGTTGTGTAATCGAAAAAAATTCAACCTCACCAGTGACTTCGAGTTTGTAATGCGTATTAAATGAAAAAATTAATTTCATTCAGTATTTTCTATAGTTTAAAAAATATAAAAAGTACTGTATATATTATAAAATATTATATTTTCAACACAAATTTTATCTTGATAAAGATTTGAAAATTTAAACAAATTGTTTCTTTGATAATTTTAATGCTTTTAACAAATAGCTAATTTTGAAAAAAAAAAAATGTGATAGATCGATCATTCAGTTGTCTTCAATATTCTCATTTATTGCAATAGGAAAGAAAGGTGCAACAAAAATTGAAGTCTGCGGGGCATTGCATTTTGATTCAATAAAATTCTTTTGGTATACCCTTGTTATATCGGCCCCCAAGTTTTAATTGCGATGTATCGCCGAAGTATATTAACGTTATAGATGTAAATGATTTTACAACATGCATAATTATGACTATGTGTGACCTGCATACGTGTTTACAACTGTACAAGTATGTCATAGTGTGACTTCACAACATTGTCGCTAGTCACATATTCGTCACAACGTTAATGACAAAATTGTCACAAATCACACAATTTTCACAAAATTGTCACAATGTGACTTCAAAGCAGTGTCACTGTCGTCACAGAATCATCACAGTGTTAAAGACAATTTCGTCAAAAATGACACATATTTCACAAATTGATCTCAATGTGACTTTAAAGCATTGTCACATTCGTCACAAATTCGTCACAAAGTCAATGCCAAAATAGTCACAAATGACACACTCTTCACAAATTTGTCACACCGTGACTTCACAAAGTCGTCACAATGTGACGTCACAAAATAGCTCTAAAACGGCCATAACGACCTCACATTCTAGTCACAGTGACTTCACATCGACGTCACGTGACGTCACATCGACGGTCACAATGTCACAGCGTGACGTCACAACGACGTCGACGTGACGTCACCATGCCTTACGGGGTACGCCATGGATTAAACATTAATATTCCTGGACCAACTTTAAATGAAATTTCATTTTTAAACTTCTAAACATCCCACAATATTACTTTTTACACAGTCGTATAGAGAAAAAAATGCATTTTTAATTGCAATTTGTTTGAAAGCTGTATCTCAATTTGTTTCTGAGTTATTAATTTTTTTTGTAGTTTTTATTACTTTTTTGTCATAGTGGCAACAGAAGTATCCATCTCTGTTTAAAGTAAAGGGAAATACAGATTACTGTATAGACCAGGAATGGCGAACATTTTTGAGTATGTGTGCCACAAATTTCAAAATTTTTATATACCAACATAGTAACGTGCCAAAAAGATTTTAGACTATATAAAACCAATAATTAATTTTGATATAATTTTTATTTAAATATTTTTACACTTATATTAAATTCGAGTACTAATTTATTTATTATGCTGTATTTACTCAATAATATACCCGTGTTGCATCGAATTCCGTATTAATAATTTATAAATGAGTTTTTCTTTTATTGTATACTTCCCAATCAGGTCATTTTTAGTTTTTCAGGTTCAACAGATACATAATTATTTACACTAACAAATATAATTAAATTTTTAAAATTAAAACCTAAATGTAATAAAACTAAACCTAAATAAAATAAAATCTAATCTGAAGCAGAAAAATGACAATTAGGTATATTACTATGCAAACTATCTTTTAAAATTCAATTTTCAAAAATGAAACCTTTGAAATTTGATAGAGAAGCAAAATGATTTGGAAAACACTCTATGTTGAATGGTTTGGCAAGAAAATGACGCTACAGGGCGCTTTCGTAGAGATTTATGATACCTTAATTCATTCAAAAGTAACGGGTTATTTTAAAGTAAATTATATACCTGTTACACAAAACTATACTTTTTGTAAAAAAACATAAAATGGATTGTTCTCCGTAAACTAAATGTAATCTATAAGTTTTTTTCGCGTGCCAGAGAAGTTTTCTTACGTGCCACGTTCGGCACGCGTGCCATAGGTTCGCCATCCCTGGTATAGACCAATCAGAAAACGAATAAAATGCGGGATTCAACTAATAAAACGCTTCAGATATGTTTTTGATTTCCCACCCTGACCGAGGACAATAACCATTTTTCCAAATGGTTAATAAATGTAGTAATTAATAAAATACATCTTAAATAATTTTTACCCATAGACCACAATGTAACCAAATTTTTTTGTAAGCGAACTATAAATGCTACACACTTCATTTTTAATATCAAATATTCTAGTCTAAACCTAAATAACATATAAAAAGGATTTACAATCTGAGTATATATACGAGAGTTAAAGCGCTAACAGATGGGCAGGCAAACGGAATTCATAAACACTTTTCGATTTTGTTGGAACGTGTTAAAAAGAATGAGAAACAATAACAGTCAAGCTCGAAAATATTCTACCAGTCAATATGGCTGGTAAGTCTTATTTTCTACCAGTCAGCTACAAAAACTTACAAGCCATAAATAAAGGAAGGAAAATGCGTTTCACTTTCATGAAATGTTTTCATTGCGTTTCAATATTTTTAAAAGAGAGCTACATCATTGCAAACTTACTAGATAATACAAATTTTACTTTCAGTTATTTTCAAAAGAAATATTTTATACGTAGATTACCTTATTTTACCTTCAGTAGTTTTGTGGATAAAAAATCTGCGATTCATGAATAAAAATCCATGGTTACATGAAGCTATGTGATTGGGATTACAAATTTTAATTCCATATTCTTTTGACAATATTGGAGAAGCATTTTACACTTTCCTTGGCAGTTATTATAGAAAATAATGATTGAAAACAAATTCTTTTCTCTAAACGCACCATAAGGTTATTCACATATATTTTAAACACTATATCCTCTCCCCCCAAAAGTTCATGATATTTTTCAGAGAAATCAAATGCTAATAAAACTTCTCACCGCCTTTAAATTCACTGATACACTGTTAAAAATTTGCAGCTTTTGCTGCATAGTTACTCAGCCGCTTTTATAGAATATCTCTATTCTGACCAATGAGAATGCTCCATAATATAGTCTAGTAATCGTTTTCTATAAAAGCGGTGGAGTGACTATGCATTAAAAGCTACAGATTTTTAACAGTGTAGAAGACTTCTAAATGTAGCAAACATATCAGAGTTTCATTATTCCCGAATATTTTAAGAGTTCGTCCGCGAATAGATTACTCGCCACAATGACTGGTGTCGGGTTTCCTCTAAGTCCACACAACTTTGAAGAATCTTCCTTTACTCTTTATATGCTGCCACCACCGATATGATTACGTGATATCGGTCACGCTATGAGGGGTTTGTTGAAAAGAATACTAACCCTTTCAATTAAAATTAACTAACAAATTTGCACACTATTTACAAATAACAAAACAATATATTGCATTTAAAAACTCGGATATAGCTGATCCGGTCCGACATTAAGTTACATATAGAAACTACTTTCTATGTACTGGTCCGCTCAGGGGCGGATTTAAGGGGTCGCGATGGTCGCAATCGCGGGGGACCCCACATCCAAGGGGCCCCCAAGTCTTCTTTTAAATTCAAAGAGAAAAGGTAACTTTGATGAAAGATTTTTGTATTTTCAGTTACTTTTACTACATCATTTTCATGTAATAAGTAAAATATTTTTTCTGTTATCTGTTATTTCCAGAAACATTTTAGGTTTTCCTTATCTCTTTTTCTGTTAATCTATCATCAAGACTGTGAACATTTGTGAAGGGATGGGGTGGGGTTTAAGGGAGACAAAGGTACTTTGCTCTGAACTAAAAAGAACCTTGTTAGAGACCTTTTACAGCTATTTTAATAGATGTAGGGCATACCAAGTTTGGGGGCCACCGAAATCAGGATAGCATTTTATTAAACATGTGGGTCGTTGTGTCTTCGACTCCTGATTTCGGGGGCCCCCAAACATGATATGCAGTTTCAGAAAGCTGATATTTGAAATGTATTGTGAGTTTGTTAATTATAATCAATATTTTAGGGCATACCAAGTTTGTTGCCCCCCGAAATCAGGATAGCATATGTTATTAAACATATGGGTCGAGTGGGTCGTGTCTCTTCGACTCCTGATTTCGGGGGCCCCAAACATGATATGCAGTTTCAGAAAGCTGATATTTGAAATGTATTGTGAGTTTGTTACTGATTATAATCAATATTTTAGGGCATACCAAGTTTGAAGGGCCCCAAAATCAGGATAGCATATGTTATTAAACATGTGAGTTGTGTCTCTTCGACTCCTGATTTCGGGGGCCCCCAAACATGATATGCAGTTTCAGAAAGCTGATATTTGAAATGTATTGTGAGTTTGTTAATTATAATCAATATTTTAAGGCATACCAAGTTTGGGGGGCCCCGAAATCAGGATAGCATATGTTATTAAACATATGGGTCGAGTGAGTCGTGTCTCTTCGACTCCTGATTTCGGGGGCCCCAAACATGATATGCAGTTTCAGAAAGCTGATATTTGAAATGATTGTGAGTTTGTTACTGATTATAATCAATATTTTAGGGCATACCAAGATGTGGGGCATGCCAAGTTTGGGGGCCCCCAAAATCAGGATAGCATATGTTATTAAACATGTGGGTCGTGTCTCTTCGACTCCTGATTTCGGCGGGCCCCCAAACATGATATGCAGTTTCAGAAAGCTGATATTTGAAATGTATTGTGAGTTTGTTACTGATTATAATCAATATTTTGTATTTCTAGAGTAGGATAAACTTAAAAACAAAGGTTATCTAAATCTCTATTTATATATTCATATCTGAGAAACAGTTTTTATTTTCTCTTCTGTGACAGGGACCCGAATGAACATTACCTCCTGGTCCTGTCTTTGGCTTGGTCGGGTCCTGTACCCTATGCATATCAAAGGATATGTAAGGGAGTGGGTCGCAAAGAGAAGGGTGGAGACGGTCGGGCCTGACTAATGCGGGATAGCTTCCCCGGACACCCTTTTTGCGGACCCCCATGGGAATAATCAGGATTTTCATTATAGGTGTCAAATGAATAAAATTGGTCAAAAGTGATTAAAATTCATATATTTTTAAACATTTAGAAAGGGAGTGCGGTTCCCCTTCCCCTCTCTGCTACCCAGGCCCCCTCCACCCACACACAAAAAAACCCGAACTAATGAATAACATTTTATTATAACAACTTATTATTTTATTGTTTTCACGAGAAATTCTTTATTGGTGTTTTTATCATAACGAGGTAAGTTAAAACCATTAAATTATGACAAAATCTGGCCATTCTCTTTTAGCCATCTTGTAACAAACGTAGATATGCAAAGTAAAAGTTTGCAAACAAATACTTCTATCAACCAAAATATCATTTTTTCTACTATTATCCTGCTGGTATTTTTTCTTAAAGTTGTGATCATCTTTTTGTGATGCCCTGTATATAGATGTGGATAGTAACTGGTACGAAATTTATGCATACATACAATACGTATGAAGTTTAGTACTAGCCACTTCCACATTATTCGGGAACAATTTCTATGGATAAATAGAAGGGGCGCCCCCAGAACAATGATTTCCCCGGGGCCGTAGATAGACGAGATTGGGCCCTGGGAAGGTACAAATAACAGAAGGTCGGTTATTTTTAAACGGTCCGTCACGGGCCCTGCCTTTCGATGAAATAATAAAAAAATATTGATTGAAATGATCATCTTTTGTGTAAATTCTGCAAGTTAAAATAATTAACAAGTAAGGAAAATAAAATGTTAAACCCCGAGTTGTATAATTTGTGCATTTTAAATTTTGCACAGCACTAAGAAAAGGCCTTTTCTTTTCTTTTTTATTTAACTTTTAACTTGCTAATAAATTATCAGCAATAAGTAGGACAATTATCGAGTGTCCAAGATGACGAAAAGGTAAGGGCTCCCAGCTTTAGCTGCCCCGGGGCAGCTAAAAATTATTATCTTACCTCTAAACTTTTAACGGCAGGCGTAATTTTTTTTTCTCTGTACTCTGTTAATATACATTTAAATTTTAAATTATTTTGTAATACCCTAAAAAAATAATTCAGTAAGTTGATTTATTAATACAATTCTTAAAGGCCCATTCGTATCACTAACGGACCATCAGACACAGACACTTCCCCACTATAATCTGTACCAAATCTCACAATTTCTTGTCGTCTGCGGTGTGAATAATTGCTAAATATATTAACTGTTAAGATATTTCCTTTTAAAATCTACAAACTCCTTGATTATTTATTCTGGTGAAAATACTTGAAACTATTAATAGGTGGGCTTTTCTAGCATAACTGGCTTTCGCACAAATATTTTCTTAACATATTTTGCTTTTCTACTAGTAAATCCATAGTCAACTAAATATTTTGAGTAAGTAACCCCCTTTCACTTATTTCACAATTTTCACATAAATTGAAGTTTGAAAGTAAAATTTATGCGTCGAAATTTGATTTTACTTTTTTTTAGACCTTATCAAAACATTAATAAGTAATTTACATTTATACTTATGATTTTTTTTTTTTATTATTGTGGTGCCCAATAACATCTTATCCATAGAAAATGTTGCATATGACATTTTATGTTTTTCTACACGGAAGCGCAAAAGGAACCGTATGTGTAAAAATAATATGTAGTGTGTAAAATATAAATAAATTTAAAACTAAATTTAAATAAATTAGTATACATAGTTAATTCCACATTTCCATCATATTTTCAAGCAATCATCTCCTTTTCTTATTATTTTTTTTAATATCAATTATCTCCAATTTTACTGAATAAATTTTGTTTGCAAGTTTTATGACAATATCAAAATTCCGTTAATAATGTAAACTTTCTTCTCATTTTAATGTCATTTAACATAGATTTCTCTAAATGCTTTATTATTTTGTTGATTAAAGTCACTTTTATGAAAATTCATGAAAGCTTCAATAATATTTAGCGATTATTTAAGATAATTTCTCTTCTTGCAAAATTTCCATAAAAGTAAAGATTTTTTTTTGCCTAAGATAATGCTCAAAACCTTTTTATGCAATTTTTTTATTCCTATACTTAGCAAGAAATTGTAGTAGCATCAGTGTTAGAAGACAATATCGCCCCTGTGTCTATGTATCCTGAGGGATATTGGGTCAGCTCTAAGAACAAAGATAACGTATTACCTCAAGGTTAGAATATAGGATTATTAATGACCTTTGAAAATAACTTTTGCCTACTGAGGTCAACTAAAATTTAACGGAAATGACCCCATCCTCATGCTCCCAGAATTCTGGAGAGATATCCGAGTAAATAGGAGAATTACTTTTTGTCGTGCAACTTGATGAGAGTGGTGATTTGTTTTCGTCTATTCGTCTTAGTTTTGATGTTTTTGCTCTGAAATTTCATAAATATTATAAATCGGTAAGCATAACTGTTACTATTAATAATTTTATATTTATCATGTATTCAATTCGTAAGATTGTTTCGTGCATTTCAAAATTTATTTAATAGCTCGTGAAAACCTTTGCTCTGTTGTAATTAAATTAGTAGGCTTCCATTTGTATTTTTTATTTGTGTACACTTTATCTTCATTTAAGTACAATTGAACAATTTTACGAATTTAAATCTTTTGCATTTCATTTCCGTATTTAAAAAACTTCACTTTCAAGCACAAACATGAAATAATTTTCATCTATAGAGACACATAAATTACAAATTATAAATAATAACTTTTTTTTTCTTAACCCGATGTCGTTAAAAAATGTAATGATTGGACGACTTAGCTTTATTTGATTGAATATTAGAGTGATCCTTATTTTTGAGGTTTTAAATTCTTTGCTTTCACCCTTTAAATTTGTTCCATTATATCCAAAAATAATTCTTGTAAAATTTAATCACTAACAAATAATATTTATAGGTAGCTCAAGGAAGCAAAAATTTCATAACTGATTTGTTGTCATTTCGTTGTTTTCTTCTCCTTTTACTTCAAAAAATATCTTTAATCCCAAAATTAATAAAAATATTTCCATGTAAAGAAATTACTTATTTGTACTATAGAATGCATTAAAAGCATTTGTAAATGAATTTGCTTTGTTTACCTTTATTTAGATATGAGTGCTTAAATATATATATATATATATATTAATCCAGTGTTGAATTCAGAGGACACCCCCCCCCCCCCCCCGGAACATTTAAATGTCTCCCTCGAAAGGTTTTAGTTAAATGGACAAAAGTGCAATTTCCCCACCAGAACTCTAAAATATTCTTGCGGGGGAACAATTGAGGGATTAAAAAGTAAAATAAAATCTATCAATTCGCCCGCCAGACAAATATCTTATGGGAGATTCTCAAAAGGTGGGATCAATAAACGTTAACTATATGTAATTTTTAAAATTTTCAAATTTAAGGCCAATTTTTTTTAATTTTGTCTATAAATATAATATATAAATATTTTTAATAGTATGTCTACAAAATTATACACAAACATTAAAAGACAGCAACTATTCTGGAAAATTAATGATTAAAGCATGAAATTAGCAGTTGTGTACGTTACAAATTTTGGACATTTTTTCGCACGTACGTTACAGATTTTGGGCGTTGATCTTAGTATTTAAAAAATTCTTAAGACTAAGGAAGTAATTAATGTGTCTCTATACATATATATATGTATAATTAACTTTTTGTTATCCAGTAATAATAATAATAAAATCAAATGCTTTGTTACGTATATTATAATGTATGTATATATTTATTTCGGACATAACAAAATACAGAGAAATTCTTTATAGAAAAGTCCTTCTATCTTCAAAAAAAGCAATAAATCAGCCTGCCATCTCTTAACGAAATTATCAAAAAATCATCCGTTTCCTTTATGCATTCGTTGTTTACCATTAGAACCACCTGGAAAAAAGTTAAAATTCTTTTTCTTAATGGTACATTGGAGCAGTTAATGTTATGAATGTCCGAAATTGGCCTCTTTAGCATATAATAATAAAATTTTAAGATATTTATACAAAGCTTTTACAAAAAATTATGTCATTTTCTGTCTCTGAATAGAATTAAAAACTCAATGTAAAAAAAAAAAATATATATATATATAGTCAATGATAATTAAAGTTATGTTTGAAAGGCTTAAAGTTATGACTTGTGTCCTGTGTCCACCTTTTGAGAATCGACATTATATAGAAGGCAAGCTGCTTACATATGTTTTTAACTTTTACAAAGAGTGGTCTTTAGGGAGCTAATCAAGAAATTTAAATACAAAGATTTTAAAGAGTTTAAAATAAGAAAAAATGTGAATTTTTTAAAAAGTGAAGCTTTTATCATTATCTGATTTTTTAGGGAGGGGATAACAAAAAAAGAGATAAAATGTTGAGATGTGGCATGCTAGTAACGCGGCGACACTCGGAAGCTAATGTTAAACCAATGGCACCGTTCTTTCCAAATTTTTTGTTTGCATTTTAACATTTTTAAATAATTTCCCCATCCCCCATTTTTGCATATCTGAGGTAGATTTAACCGTTTATTTTCGTACTTTTTCAATGTCGGTTGCACTTTCCACTTTTGAGGACCAGGGCCGAAACTAGCTTTTTCTGTACCTGGGGCAAACATGGATTTTAGAGTCCCCACCCCTCCTACTCCGCAACATATATTTACAAAGATAATTTTACTAATTTTCTAATAGCCGACTTATTTTTAAATATAAAATATATAATCATAATATATGTAATGCTGAACTATGTAATATGCTTTGTCAAATATTGATTCATTGAAATATCGAAAACAGAATCGAAAATAATTCCGCTTTATACCGGATCCTTATGCCATATCATCATTCTTCTATGCTTTGGCATACCCCAGACAGGACAAATTTAACAATACGAATGCTGTGCTAAACATAGACATGAGAAAAATCGACAAACAAAATCCTTCATTTGGCGCCCCTTCGTTCTGGCACTCGGGACACATGCCCCCTCTGCCCCGCATTAAATTCGGCCCTGTTGAGGACCTTTTCCTTTTTGGAACAGCTTCCGGAAAGATTTCTGAGGCAAGTCCTAAAATTATGTCCCCTCCTTCACTCTGAGAAACCCAGATAATGAAAAATCTCAACTTTTTTATAAATATCTCAGTCGTTTGCTTTTATTTCACCCGTTTTAAAATTTCTGCTCTTCTGGATTTTTTTTTTTATTGTTTGTTTCTTCGGTTACATCCAAAGGCCACTCTCAGTAAAAGTTTATATATATGAACAACCGCTCTTAATCATAAGCTATCTATATAAGTAGTTGAAAAAAACCTTTTGATTGTATTTTCTTTTTCTTCAATATAAATAATAAACTACAAATAAATAAATACAATAACATAAAATGAAAAGTGAATTTATTTCAAATTTTCTAAAAATTTCATACGTGTAGGGATGAATTTTATTTCATGATAGTGACATTTTTTTTCTCCCCAGAAAATGTTTTAAAATAAAATAAATAAATAAATAAGAGGTCTGAGAACAGACAGTTTTCTAATCATTCAAATGTTTAGTTATTCAACAGTTAAATTTGATAAAAGTGATATTTTTTATACTTGTATACATATTCTATAGTTTTGTTGTTGTTATTTTTAATAAATCAAAAGTACTGTATTGTATGAAAGGGAAATGCATAATAGTTGAACTCGAGAAAAGAAAAGAAAAATTAGAATATGTTTCTAATGCATTCAAAGAAGTTTTTGTTGATGAACCACCTAATTCCCCCAAAACTAACACAAGTTTCATTTCAAAAGTATATATGAATGATATACATGGAAAACAGTTTACCGATGAACTGAAGCATTTCCGTCATTTTCTTAGTGTAATGGGGCAAGATCAGCACTCGGCAGAGCCAGAAAAGTGGTATAAATTGCTGGTGAATTGTGACGGTTTGAAAGAAACATTTCCAAACGTGGAAAGCATTCTGAAAATTTTTCTCACATTACCCGTATCAAATGCAAGTGGAGAAAGATCATTTAGTGCTCTTAAAAGAGTGAAAAATTATCTACGATCAACTCTTTCTCAAGTGCGTTTGAATAACCTTGCAATATTATACATTGAGTGTAATTCTCTAAGCTCTGTAAATTACGATGAAGTCATAGACAATTTTGCTGCAGCTAAAGCCAGACGAAAATTTTTATAACGTTTCTAAATATCCGTTTAGATATGGTTTAATTTAAATACAGGGTGTCTCATCAAGACAGCACAAACTCTGCACAGTGAGATTCCTCGCTTAAAGAACATAAAACAAGACCAACGAACTATACCTCTACGACCCATAGTTTTCGAGGAGATGCAAAAGAAAAGTATGACATAAGATGGGGTACAAGGAAAAATTTTTTTATTGGAAACATGAACATTGGTATCTGCTTATGTTTTCAGACAAAGATAAGTAAAATATCCACCGTGTATATTCAGGCATGCATGCTTACACCGTGGAATGATGTCAAGCCGTCGTTTGAATCATACTTAAAAGGCTGCATCTGATAGCTACTTTTTGTGTGCAATGAGCCATTCTACGGCGCGCGAATGCGTACCTCGATATGCGCGGTGGGCAGTTTGCTCCTCTTCGTCCTCAAACATATGCAAATACCAATTTCATGTTTCCAATGAAGTTTTTCTTTTTCTTGCACCGGATAACATGTAGCTTAACATGTAGATAACTTCTTTCGCATTTTTCTCGAAAATTATGCGTCATAGTGATAAAGATTTTGGGGCATTTTTTTTTTATGTACTCCAAGCGAAGAATCTGGTTGTGTACAGTTTGGTCTTGATGGGATATCCTGCATAAAGTGAATTTTGCATAATTAACAATTAAGGCTTTCAATAAATTTTAATTAATTTGTAATTAATTAATGACTGTTTATTGCTTTAAAATTATAAATATACCCAATTTTTCAGATGGGGGCCCCCAAAAAAGCTTCTGTGAGAGGGGCCCCTTACTTCATAAATCCGCCACTGGGTCCGCTTATTAAAATATTCTATATCCCTCTCACGCTACGTTAGTTAAAAAAAGATTTATCGGAGATCTCATTTGATCTCCCGTTATCACCGGCTCTGTCCTCCAAGAACCTCACACAATTTAATACCCGTTCTGTCCGAGAATTCTCCTCGGCACCAAAGCGACCACACACTTTCAGGTCCACGCATTAACGGATCTCTTTCAGCTATCTCACTCATCTCCCAAAAACCTAAACGGGGTTTTCCTATTGTCATCAGGTTTCACTTCCTTTCATCGAACCTCACCTGTCACATTCCCGTAACGTCCGTTATTTCGGTATATGGTGAAACCCTTTTGTCCACCCCATCCCAGGAAAGCACCTGAATAGGCAGGAGAACTGCTATTCATTGACACAAAAGACTTCAAGAGAAGGAATAAATGTAAACTTAAGATTCCCAGTACATAGAAAGTGACATGAATGCAATATATAAGAAAAAAGATAATATGATATACAGTAATTCAAAATAGTATTTGCTCATCAGAACCTGACAACTAGTATGGGTATCAGACCAGCCCATACCTAGATTTCAGTGTCATTCGCTAAGCTCGATGGCAGTAGACAGAAATAATAGTACACAAACTCTCGGAAGCAATACCTCGAGTAAATGATTTGTGTGAGGTCTTTTCTTTAAAAATTTAGGGCTTTGAAAATATCATAAAATTTTCAAATCCATCTTGCAAGGGCCCTAGAAGTACAAGCTTCGGGTGAATACTCAATTTGCACGTCTGAAACCCTTTTCTGTATATGGTTTTCAAGTATCAAATTCATAAAGAAAACAGGGCAAATGCGAGTAGGACTTACACCCCGAGGGTTCCGTACCCTTATTCTATATTACCGTTACAAAATATTCCGTTACAATGCGTTAATTTGTCGTTAGTACCGATTATGAAAATTCATGAGCATGCCACGTAATAAATCGATATAGATTTATAAATTAATGACGTTCTGATTTTTTTCTTTACATGTAGTGTAAGACTTCGTGCCAAAGTTCAAGGTTCTAGGTCAATTGGAAGTACCCTATAGGTTTTGAGAGTAAAACCTATAGGGTACTTTCGGTTGATTTATAGCCTTGCAATTTGGAACGAAAAAATGTCTTAATAGATAGTATATGTAAAGGAAAAAAATCCAAAAATTATTAATTTATATATTATATTTTTTAATTATATTATCCAGTATTCTCGATTATGGGAACTCATGAGTTTGTCGCGTAATAAATCGACATAGATTTCTAAATTAACGATTTTCGGATTCTTTCCTTTATTTGTGCTATAAGATCTTACTTCGTGTCAAATCTCAAGGTTCTAAGTCAACCAGAAGTATCCTACAGCTTTTGAGAGTATTTCGGTTGACATAGAACTTTGAAATTTAAGTAAGGTTAGTAAGGTTTGATAGCACATATGTAAAAGAAAAAATCCGAAAGTAATTAATTTACAATTCTATGTCGATTTATTACGTGGCTTTCAATAATCGGGTTTTCCAACGCGAGACTAAAAGGTTCCGTTATTTTTCCTTTTGAGGTATGAAACCGTAAAAATAGACAGTAAAAAGTAACACAGGTAATGCGAGTGCTTACTGCATAGGCCACTTTAGATTTTAATGTACAGGGTCATCGAAAAAGGTGTCCCTGATTTCGAATTAAAATAACTAAAGCTTTAATAAAGATAAACCCTTTATTTTTACACTGTTAGATTGGAAAAATCTGTGAATTTTTTTACATTACTCAGAAAACTTCAATATGAGTTCCCCCTGTTGCTCGACAATCATCTAAGCGGTAGTCGATTTCTTTCCAGGTGCGCTTTAAACTGGTTAAACCAACGAACAATGGTTTTGTTTGTAGGTGGATCTTCTCTATACGTACGACGAAAATGACGTTGTACCACAATAACAGATTTGTAAACTCGGCGTACCACAATACGCACTGCCCTTTCTGCTGTACAGTCACCACGACTGCTGTGAACTGACTGATGAGTGAAATGGCATCGCGTCACGAAGTGGTGTCGGCGCATGCGCGCAGTCATGTCAAGGTCAACGCAATCAACACTACCAAAAGCTCCTTGAGATGTTCGACAATTTCATGTTGGTTTCTACCGATTAATTGCATGTTTATCGTGCAATTTATTTTTAAAATCAGGGACACCTTTTTCGATGACCCTGTATTTCTCAACTTACAGTAATGGTGAATTTTTCTTTCATTATAAATATTGGATGTTAGTACTTAAACAGAGACTGCTCAGAGTTATCTGTAACTCTATCTAACACACGGAGTAGCAAAATATTCTGTAGGGGAACTAAAAATGAAATGGGAAGATGAAATCCACCCAAAAAATGTTTCAGTAGTTGCTAATAACGGAGAAATGAGGTTTGAAATAGAGTGGAAATAAACATTTTTTTGTTGCGACATGTTACGTTCCGGCGCAGGGATTGCTATGCAGGTCAATTTCCTCTCTGGAAGTGAAAATGACGAATAAAGCGTGATTTTCATAGTAATTATGTCTTTGTTATAACTCTTTTTTACACAATCCAGCTTCCCATTATACCCTATCGGCGATTTTTTGAACTAAATTTTTTTCATGGAACCTTTTTTCCCTTATTGTTATTTGTTCACCCATAAAGTATGATGCTATGCCGATTGTTAGATCGAGCTGCAGCTCCTTGCAAGAATGTCATTTGTAAAATGCTATACAAGACACACTGCCCATTTTTTTCAATTGGAAGTATATTTATATATTAGGGGGCTCTGCCCCCTGCAAGCTACTCTCGCCAACCCCCGTTCAGACACCGCAGAATCTAAAAACACGCTACTCTGATGGGTTTTAAAAATATTAGAGAAGACTGAATTATACTGAAAAAAGCTGTGCCGATCTCCCTGTAAACAGGTTTCCATTCAATTCCCTTTGAGTGCAAAAATTTAAGGGCGAATCAGTTGCTGTTAAGACATCCAATGGTTGTTTTCGTTTTTGATTAAAGAGGATCAGTTAAACATTTGAAAAGAAGCTAAAATAAAATAAATTAAGTATACAGAGTCTTTGTCTCCCGGTATTTTAAAACAATCTCTATAACAATAGCCTAAGTTATGTGAATACCATCAACAGTTCCAGGCGGATCACTTCGCTTTTTATACTCTAGGTGCCATTTTGGTACTTTAATGTTAGCCAGGCACAGGTGATAAGTCGCCAAATATTATTTTATCGCCATCATTTCATCTATATTATAATAATTCAAGTCATCAACTGCCATAAACAAATACGGTCTGATCCCTTCTCCGTTCATATGAAAGTTTGGCAAAGATGTCATATACGTCCAATATTGGCGTGATTTTGTAACGACGCCAATTTGGGGAAAGCATCAACAGCATAAACAGCAACATCCGGCTTACCATATCAAGCAAAATAACGATACTTTGGCGCCAGTTATGTGCCCGTTCCGTATTTGACATTGGCGTCAGAAAAAAACCGCGCCACTATGGGACCGTAAATTTTCCATTTTGATTAAAAAATCAAAATTTTTTTTCGAATAAAACTACATAAAAGTTGCCATGGTCGCAAAGAATTTTATGTACTGTTACGCTAGCAGGATGCAAATCTCGCCAATAGCTTTTTTTCAACTCGCCAGTAAGCATTTTTTTTCGAGTGGTAATATTTCGCCAGATACGCACCGCAGGTTTGGCGTGATTTTTATTTTTTTACGAAAATTTGGCGAAAACCTCGTTTTTAAATACCAGTTACATATGCATTTTTGGTATTCCTTAAATATCCCGACGACAAAAAATCTATCGCCAAACTATATGATTAAATGCCAATAATGGCTGATCGTAAATATCACATTCACTTGATTTTAAGCAAGTTGCATGTGTTTACGTCATCACGTGAATTTAATTTCGACGTTTTAGTTGTATATTTATTAATGTTATACTAATTTATTTGTTCTTTCGTTATTTAAAATAAAAATTATGTCAATTTGTATAATTTGGCGAGTGTTTTGGCGATTTATATAATTTGGAGAAATTGGTCGGCGGAATAACTAAGTAGTACTGTATTTCTTAATTATTTTCTATTATTTTCTAAAGGAAATATCAAAAAAATAATTAATAATCATAGAACAAAATAATTTATATAATTTGTAAAAAGAAATAAAAGTAAATAAACATTTATTATCAAATAAACAACAATAGCCGGGTTACCATGTCAATCTTTTCTGAAAAAAAAATATCTGTTGATTAAAATTTGAGTTGCCATCATTAGAAAAATGTATATAAAATTAGAAAAAAATTAATATTTCGAAAACTAATTCGAATTTAAAAATTCTTATACCAGTTTTGAAATCTGCGGATCAATATTGATTTTTGGTGTTAATTTCATCGCAAAGTATTCCATATTTTAGGAGAAATCGCCGCGAAACATAATCAGTTGTTTAATCAGTCGATTTATACTTCCGTTTCATAAATTCGTTTCATTAGGATTTTATATATATAGGGTAGATATCATCAGCAGTTTTGGAGATATTTGTTATTCATCGATATCGAATCACTCGCTATGATAAAGAAGAGAGATTCAGAAAGGTCAAACTACAATGTCCGATTCATCTTTCTTTTATAAAGGGTGGTTATAAAAAAAACTTCCCCGATATATGTGCCCCTAGCGACCTAACCGGTGAACCAATAGAAAAGAAATTTCAGATTTAGTTATTTGAAGGTATGTGCTCGAGATCGTAAAACAACAGAGTTCTCACGGTTACGGTTACAGTGAAAAAAAAATTCGAAATTTTCGAATGACAACAGCCTTTTTTTTCCTGCGCAAATTCATCAGCGCATTGAAAACCATAAATGGCGTTGGAACGATACACGTATGACTAAAATTGTCGGTGTAATATCGTGGCACTCAATCCTAATCAGTTTCTATGTAACGTAATATTCAGCACTCTAAAGAAATGATTACATTTTTATTTTCACTATGTGTACACAAACACAACTCAAAAACACATTTTATAACAAATCTTACAACGTTACTCAGTTCACAAGTGAAAAAAAAAAAATCAGCTACTGAAAAACATGTCTTGTAGCCACTCCTTCGTTCCTCGCAATGGTCTTTCTTGCAAGTGTTTTACACCGGCAATTTTCATCGTACGTGTATCATTCCGATGCCATTTATGGTTTTGTAATGCGCTGATGAATTTGCGCATAAAAGAAATGGGTGTTGCCATTCGAAAATTTCGACATTTTTTCACTGTAACCGTAACCGTTAGAGCTCTATTGTTTTAAATCAACACGATCTCGAGCGCATACCTTCAAATAAGTATACCTAAAATTTCTTTCCGATTGGTTGAGCGTTTAGGCCGCTAGGGGTTCATATATTGGGGAAGTTTTTTTATGACCACCCTGTACTACTACATACGATTGCTTGCCATATTTATTTATTATTTCTACATTTCTCGTTCTTAACAAAATTATTGCATAAGTTTTACGTTACCACATACGTTAATCAAGATGGAATGTGATATGTTCTTATACGAAGGACCTTGAGTAATTTTAACATATTGTAGTCAGAATATTTGGTTCAAATCTGATTTTGTATATGTTACGGCCAGTTTGGGAACTGGCCGAGATTCCTGGCCAAAACCCGAAATATGTGAAATGAACAGCGTACTTCGGGTTTTGGCCGGCCAATTCGCGAACTGGCCGGGAAGCCTTGGCCAATATACGAAGTGGGGATTCAAGGCTACCCGGTAGGTGGCAATGACGTGCACACTTGATAGGAAAGAACGTTCTATACTGTGACGATTATATTCTGATATGTTGGCCAATTTCCCGCCTGTTTGATATATTTCGATAAATTGGGTTTATTATGAGCATTATATTCTAATCTGCTGAAGATTTCTGTCCTCTGTGACAAATATCGATGCATCGGATTCATTGTCCAATTCAATAAACAAATTATTTGAGGGACTTTGTAAATAAACGACAAATTTTACCTAACCAATAAACTATAGAAAAATGTTGTAGAGCATATTAGTAATATATAACAGTTTCATTACATTTGAAGTAGTGTAACATCATTAAAATACCCTATAAACGATTTTTTCACATATATCATAATTCTTTATCTGAATTCTTTTGGGAGTCCTATAAACGAACTATAATGGCTACTTAATCAATACTCTATAAAAAAAACATATTGCTCACTACATGAGTTAGGAATGTAAATTTTATTATATTTGAAATAGTGTAACATCAATTAAGTGCACTAGAAATGATCTTTCACCATTCACTGCAATGTAACGAAATACTTTTGAGTGTTTCTGTAGACAAACTATAATTGCTACTTATTTCATACCCTTTAGATAACAGTCTGTCGTCCATCTTAATGAAGCATACTTATTTTATTATAATTGAGATAATGTAACAACATTAAAATGCACTGAAAAAAACCATTGATGATACTGTAATGAAACAGTTTTGTGTGTTCCTGCAAATTAACCAAAAATAGTACAACTTCACTAGTAATACCAAAATGTATTTATAAAGATAAATATTATAACAATTACAAGTCAATCCGAGTCTTTACCCAAGTTAGAGCACGGGCATGCATACGGCCAGACAAATTCAATTCAAAAACACTTTCAACTATGTTAGAAAATGATAAAAAGTAAAAATCTGTTTCTATATACCAATTTCGCGAATTGGCCGATACTGTATGGCCACTTCGCAAACTAGCCGATTGCATCTGGCCAGTTCGGGTTTTGGCCGGCCAATTCCCGAATTGGCCAGTCAGTTTAAAACGTTGTTGGCCAGTTCGCGAATTGGCCGGCTAGTTCGGGAATTGGCCAATTTCGGGTTTTGGCCGTAACATATACACTGCAGAGAAAGAAAAGTGTTTTTGGATCCAGCAAAACTTTACAAAAATATAACCTCTTCCAAAATATCCACGATTCTGAAAAGCATTCTTTTATCCCCGGAAAACTCAGCAACCCAGATATTTTGGAGATTTAAATTGCGTTTCTGAGGTAAAAGTTTCTTTTGCTGTTTGTTTAAAAGAAAACAAAGAAAGAGAAAAATCTCGAAACGTTTTCGAGCATTTTGTTATACTATATTAATCAGTTTTTTCAACACGAAATATCGGTTTTTGGAATGCTATCAATTCTCAAATAAACATTTCCATGTTCAAGAGGCAAACATGTTTAATTAACAGCATTGACATTGATACGAAAATTAATATTATTTTGCTGCTCGTGCATGTGTACCATTTGTTAACAACTGAAAATGTTTACTTGTGCACTGACAGCATCCGAAAAACTCATATTTCGTGTTGAAAAACTGATTAATACACTGTAAAAACTAGGATCACCCAACCGGGGCGCCCACCAAATTTGGCATAGGCTGAATGCCCCGGAGGAAAAGTCCCCTCTACCACCCACGAAGGCCCAGTCAAGGCAAAAGGCCCAGAACACAGACGGCAATTATATTATATTAAGAACAATAAACTAAGACGCCACTGCGCCTGAAAATGAAAAATATATATAAACAAGTACAATATCATGTAAAAAAAAAAAAAAAAAAAAAAAAAAAAAAAAAACAACAACAAACGATATGACAGACGAGCCTACAGTCAAGGCTGCACCACTGGAAATAACAGTGCAAAAGTCAGTCAAAGTGACTGACGCCAAATTAATACACTAATTGCAGCACAAATATTAACTGAACTGCTCTACATTTATTAACGAAAAGTCCACAAAAGAATATCAGAAGTCCCAATAATACTAGTTATGTTATAACATATAATTCAAAGTGAAAACCAATCACTTCAACTGAAAAATCATTCCAAATATTGATGTTTTAATGACTGAGCATAAGTTCAAACTGCAATAAATATCAATCACTTTTAAAGAAGAAACTAAGAGGTCTTATAATGTCCTGTATTTCAAACCACTGCTTAGATGGCAAAAATAAAACAGTCAAATGAAAATGTCTTTAAAAATGTCATTAAAATAGTTTATCAATAGGCATTAAAATAGTTAATCAATAGTCTATAAAATCACAACACAATTTGGATGTCTGACCCAAAATGTCCCAAAATATTGCTCTTAAGTAGTAAACAGGGCCGTAGCAAGGTCTTAAGAGCCCCCCCCCCCCCAAACATATTTTTCAGCCCCCCCCCCCTCTAAGATTTTAGAGAAATATCTACATTTAATTTTCCACCCGAGTTCCATTTTATAACAACACCAGCGGAGTTTCGCTGGTCGGATTTTCCAAAACGAACTCCAAATTGAACGAATTTGTAGTTGGGCTGCACTGCTTTCGGCAACGTACACCCATATGGGCTATGTCCGCTCCGATCTCGAATCATACGAACCTAGAATTCTTGTAATTTTTTTTATTTCGATCCAGATTAAATTCAAATTTTCAATATTTCGTTCACGTTGCTACAGGAACAGATTTGATATTCTTACAAAGTGAATTTAATCAAAGGACTTGCAAAATTTAACTGAGAATTCTTCCATTTAGGAAAAAAATGTCAAAAAAATCGCCGAAAAACGCAAAAGAACGCCAAAAATTGCATAAAATTTTTCGAAGTTCATAGAGATAAAACTTTACTTATATTGAGCTAAAAGATTGAAACCGGGTTTATATCTTTTACGAATATTAAAAAAACTACCAGAAAAGTGAAAAAAAGCTAAAAATCACATAAAAATTCTCGAAAATTTTAAAAACAGCAGACGACAAAATTTGGCAAAAAAGTTTGAAACTGAATTCCTTTTACAAATGTTATAAACCACTAAGTAGTGCTCATAAACAAAATAAATAAATAAAAAATATGGAAGTCGTTTTCGTATTTTCAATTTTCTCTTCAGTTTGTCAATGCCATCTGCGTGGCCCAGACAGATTTTCTTTACGCAGAAAATATTCACTTATAACAATTTTTTTCCTGCTCGGATTGATGCCTTTTATTAAATACATGTATATGTACAGATTTACTAATTAAAAAAAATTACTTTTGGGATGTCGTTTTCATACATTCAAGTTTTCTCCAGTTCAAAATTGTCACCTAAGTTGAAATTTAAGAAGAAAAAAAACACCTTCGGATAGCAGGTACTTTTCTGTGGGCAATGAAGACAGGTTTCCTATTAGCTAACAATAAAGGCACACGTTTGTCTGTCCAAAGTTTTTCTTTGTCTGGCCAGATGTTTTTCTGTTCAGGACAAAATTTGACAGGAAGGTTACCTGAATGCCTGAAGTTATGCACCTCGAAACAGGTTTTTAAATTTTTTGATTCGAATTTTTTTCATTTAATTTTTTACGCTAATTTTTGTAATTTTTCGAGTTTTGGGGTCCCCCCCCCCCCCCACATTCATAAAAGGAATCTATTTTCAATCCATCTTTCCATTTTAGCCGAATAT
Source organism: Maratus speciosus (assembly GCA_963932465.1). Classification (NCBI taxonomy): domain Eukaryota; kingdom Metazoa; phylum Arthropoda; class Arachnida; order Araneae; family Salticidae; genus Maratus; species Maratus speciosus. The sequence continues at coordinate 85,380,518 of OZ010786.1, read as the reverse complement.
AGTAAAGTAGCCTTTTTCGATTTTTAAATATTTCGCGAATATTTTATGTGATTTTTAACTTTTTTTTGCGTTCCGACGTGATTTTTTGACATTGGTAAAAGGAATCAGGTTTCAGTCTTTTAGCCCGATGTACTAAATTTCATCCCTTGCAATTCTTGAATTTTTCACGAACGTTTTTTTTCCCCTTTTTTAAGACCCCTGTGATTAGAAGAGATTTCATCTCACATTTGAAGAAACTTTCGTCTTTTGAAAGGAAAAATTCTAGAAATTTTGATCTTCGATTCGCGACTTCTTCGTGTTATGAAGGAAAAAAGTCATGCGTAAAAGTTCAGTTTCTAATAGGAAAAAGTACAATGCAGCAAAGTTGGCGAAACACTCCTGTGATTTGATTTGACAAAAATGCATCTTTATATTTAGTAAGGATATTAGGTAATTTTTACGTTAGATTGGTGAGTTTTCTATATTTTCGCGAATGATGAGCAAACCAAATCAAAGCTTTTTTTGTGTGTGTGTTTGAACGAAAGAAAGAGTTGCGGAAAAAATCCTTCAGATCACTGATTTTTTTTTTTTTTTTTTTTTTTTTTTGAGAGAGAGTTTAAAAGGAACCCAGTTTCAATCTTTTATCCCAATATAGTAAAAATTTTGCCATCTGCGGCACGGATTTTTTACATCCCTGAAAGGAATCAGGTTTCAGTCTTTTAGCTCAATATAGAAAATATATCCACAGAAATTTCTGAATTTTTTACGAACATTTTATGTGATTTTTAGCGTATTTTTGTCTTTCACAGCGATTTTTTAACATTCCAGTTTCAATCTTTTGGCTCGATATAATCAATTTTCTCTCAGCGATTTTTGAATTTTTGCCCAATTTTTTATAAGATTTTTACACTTTTTTTTTTCGCGTTTTGCGGAGTTTTTTCGCCATTTTTTTTTCTGTAACCGAAGAATTATCCAGTAGATTTTGCTGCTGTCATAATTAAGCTGAAGTGGAAAAATAACAAATTTGTTCCTGTAGCAAACTCGAGCTACGATGCTGGAAAATTTCACTTTTATCTGAACACTATCACTTTTATCGAAAAAAAAAAAAAAAAATACAATAATTCAATGATTGTTTGATTCAAGATCGGAGCGGGAATATACGGAACAGGTTTACGCTGCGGAAGGCAGTGAAGGCCCCCAGTGGAGAACTCCAAAAACTAGGTTCTTTTTTATAAAAAGCAATCAGCGAAGCTCTGCTAGTAGGTTAAATAAATACACAATATAATTTGTGTATTGTTAACATAAGTAATTTATCGAGACAAGAGAAATGAAATGTTGAAAAAGAAACAGGTCGAACATAAGGGGATAGGCGGCATATGCAATGAACATAGATGCCCGCTTATTGGGGTCCCCAACGAGAGTAAGAAGCATAAATTTTTTGAACATTTGAAAAAAATATGAGGCTTAAAAGTTTTGAATCTTGAGTTCTGAATTTTGCTCACTTTTAAGAGCGGCCCCCAAAAAAGAAAATTTATAAAGTATTTATAGCTTGCAAAATTTCTTTCATCTGGGCACCTTTAAAAAGAATGGTAGCTATAGGAAAAAAGGGCATGTCTGTTTTGGTTAAAAGAAGTAATAGTATTAAGGAAGCTTTGAAACTTATTGGGGCCCCCAACGAGATTAAAAAGCATATTTTTAAAACATTTGAATAAAAAAATGAGGCCTAAAAGTTTTGAATCTTGGGCTCCAATTTTTCCTCCCGTTTATAGGGGGCCCTAAAAAAGACAATTCAAAAAGAATTTAGAGCCTGCAAAATTTCTTTCATTTAGGAACCTTTAAAGAGAGAAAGCGCATATCTCTTTTGGTCAAAAGAAGTAATAGTATTAAGGAAGCTTTGAATCTTGTTGGGGCCCCCAACGAGATTAAAAAGCATATTTTAAAAACATTTGAATAATAAAAATGGGACCTAAAAGTTTTGAATCTTGAGTTGCAACTTTTCCTCACTTTTATTGGGGGCCCCAAAAAAGAAAATTTAAAAAGTATTAAGAGCGTGCAAAATTTCTTTCATCTGGCCACCTTTAAAAAGAATAATGACTATAGAAAGGAAGCACATTTGGTTGAAGGAAGTAATAGTATAACGAAGTTTTGAAACTTATTGGGTCCCTCAGTGAGATTAAAAAGCATATTTTTTAAAAATTTGAATAAAAAAAATGGGCTTAAAAGTTTTGAATCTTGGGCTCCAACTTTTACGCGCTTTTAAAGGGGGCCCTAAAAAAGAACAATTCAAAAAGAATTTAGCACCTGCAAAATTTCTTTCATCTGGGCCCCTTTAAAAAAAATGGTTGCTGTAGAAAAAAGCACATATCTGTTTTGGTTAAAGGAAGTAATAGTATTAAAGAAGTTTTGAACCTTTGGTTTCACCTTTTTTCGTCCATTGATAGGCGCACCTCAAAAATATTAAAATGCCATTTTATTTTTTAAGTAGAACTTACAGCCTTCAAAAACTTATATAAAACATGGTGTATATAGAAGAAAAGGACATATCTGTATCTGTTTTCTATTTCTAAATCTGATCAAGATCTTTGACAAAAAAAAAAAAAAAGAATTTCGATAAAACAAAATAAAATGTTATTAAAAAATACATAAAAAAAAAAAAAACATTCGGCTGAAAGGTACAATAGCTCATTACTGGGCCCCTGACTTTGCCCAGCCCCCCCCCCCAAATGGGGGGTATGGGGGGCGGTCGCTACGGCCCTGGTAGTAAATAGACACTCACATAGTTACAATAACAAAGTTATAGAAACTCAGAAGACGTACCGAATAGTGCTTATTCAAAATATTGTAAATTGCACGTAACTTTACTTGATTAGAGCTGGATAACAAAACAGTTTGGATATTCCACTCCAAATTGCGATTTCTTATAAAGTCAAACCTTCCAGGTACTAAGTCACAACTATCAAATAAGTAGTGCTTAACATCACCTTGTCTACCACAGGTACACCTATCATTGTCTCTTTTTCCAATCTTGTAAAGGAAAACGGGAAAGGACCCATGTACGGTCAAGAAGTAAAGACTTACCTGAGAAATACACAAAAAATCCTGATCTACTTTTCTAATTATCCTATAAGTGTCTCTGCCTTTGGTGCTTTGATCCCAATAGGTCTGCCAATCCTGTTTTAATTTATCTTTCAAGAACTTCTTAACAAGGCTTAAAGGAACAGGTAGGTCTATTTCTTTGTCATATTTATTTTCCACAATCACCGATTTAGCCAGTTCATCAGCTCTCTCATTACCACCTATACCGACATGAGCCTTCACCCAGCCTACATGAATAATTTTATTCTGGAGCAACCGAAGATTAGTGAAAATATTATACAAAATATCATCTGTGGGGAAAAGACGTTGTAGTGAACTGTAAGAAGACAGACTGTCCGTATACAGATGAAAACTAATGTAAGGTGCCGAGCGACACCAGTCAACTGCCTCTTGAATTGCTACCAGTTCTGCCTGATAGATTGTATTGAAATTATTAAGCTTAATTCTTTGTTCAAAGATTGTGTTGTTCTTCAGAGAAACAGTAAAAGCAGCCGAAACACCCGTTGTCATCCTCGATCCATCAGCATAAATGATAGGGTGATTCATCAATGGAGCTTCCTTTACCAATGGGTTTACAAAATTAATTCTATGATTTAAATAATATTGTGGATATGTATAACTAGGGAGCTTTTTCATAATGTTGCCAGAATCTATCCGTAAACCTTCTATCTCTATACTAGAATTATCATGTATAATTTGATAATATAACGCAGAGCTTGCCAGCTCCAAGTGGATTGGAGGTATACCTGCCAGCACACAGAGAGCACCAGTTGAAACGGACCTGTATGACCTGACAATTGAAAGCAAGCAAACCCTTTGACACGAAGACAGTCTCTGTAACCCTTATTTTTTTAAATCACCGAACCAGATTTCATGGCCATATGAGATTTGTTTTTTGAAGACTGTAAGGTACCAAATTTTAAGAAAACTTAGCGGAATACCTTGATCTCTAATTCTAGTTCTTCTTGCATTACAAGTAAAAAAGGTAACTTTTGCTCTTACCATTTGCAAGTGCTCCAGCCAATAAAAGGGGTACACGACATTTCGGTCCCGCCGTTTCGGTCCTGAGACATTTCGGTCCCGAGACATTTCGGTCCCTGGCAATTTCGGTCCCTGGCAATTTCGGTCCCGAGACATTTCGGACCCAGGCCATTTCGGTCCCGAGACATTTCGGTCCCTGGCCATTTCGGTCCTTGGCCATTTCGGTCCCGAAACATTTCGGTCCCTGGCCATTTCGGTCCTTGTTCATTTCGGTCCTTGGCCATTTCGGTCCCGAGACATTTCGGTCCTTGGCCATTTCGGTCCCGAGACATTTCGGTCCTTGGCCATTTCGGTCCCGAGACATCTCGGTCCTTGGCCATTTCGGTCCTTAACCATTTCGGTCCCTTGCAATTTTGGTGCTCACCACCTTATAACTCGGATTTTAATTGTCGTGGGCCCGTCAAACGCTGCAATTTCAACATTATTTGGGCCCTTTTAAAAAATAACCCCCCCCCCCCTCTCAAATTTTATAAAAAGCTGAATATAACAGCCCGATAAATTTAAACTTTTGTAACTCGTGATTATGAAATCACAGCGAGCTGAAAATTTGTTTGATTGAACAATGTGATATAATTTTACAGGGGACACTGTCCCTTTTTTTTTAACTGTTATTATTTAACAGAATAGATTTTTTAAATTTTATTATTTATTATTATTATTAGGTATTTTATATATACTATAAACTGCCATAAATGTGTTTTTGTTGTTGTTTTCATACATTTTTTGGAACGTTTAAATTATCATTAATTAAATAATTAAGCTGTGCTTATTTTTTTCTTCTTCCAATTAGATTAATCATAAATGTATTCAATAATTCAATTAGACACTTATAAGCTATTATATGTAAATATTTCCTCAAATCACCCCTCTACACCCTCTCCTTTTAATAAATCAGAAAGGAGATATATTTATTGAAGCACAAATTTAATTTTTCTTATTATTTTTATAATACAAAGTTGCATCTTATAAATTTGCTTTCATAAATTACTTTACCATTACAAACATTGGGAAAACAATAGTGATTTGGTAACTAGGCGTGCTATGAAAAATATTTTGTTTTCAGAAAACTCCACCCACCACTTCATTATATATATATATATATAATTATTGCTTGCAATTTTTTAAGTCTTCTCACCCTTTGAAGACGATTTTTGTGAGCTAATTTTATTGAATCTGGACCTATTTCTTTGTAATAAGATTATTATTTTGAATTTTATATAATAATATAACTATTATTTTAATTAATTTTATTTGTAAATTTTAACCGACAAAACTAACCTTTTTTAAATTTGTCGTTTATTTATTTTTTATATTACCCTTTTCCTCCCGAAAAAAATAATATATTTTTATTTTACTTTTATCATTAATTATATTAAGAGTTTTACATTTCGGTAGCTTTAAATATAAAAATAAACAGGTAAAGGATAAATTTCAGTTCATAACTACTATAAAATATAATGATAATTTAATATAAAATATATTATGTATCGATTTTATTTTAAAGTAGAAATTTGTAATGCATATTAATAATGTTATTAATTTAATAAATTAAGGATACATTAAATTAAAAAAATATATATTTAATAAAATATTAATTTAATTTTTCTACAGAATTAATTTAATTTTTCCAGCTTCTATAAAGAATCCACAGAACTCCCCCTTCCACCCACTCCTAAAAACGATTGCTTCAACCATATGAAATTTGCATGGGGTGATACAATTTGTATCCAAGTTATAAGTGTTTGCGGTTTTTGGGCCCTTATATTCGGGTTATACTAAAATTTCGAGGGTTCAGTTAAAAAATCCGATAATGTCCCTCCTTTTATAAAGATTACGTTTACCGTACAAAATAGGAGTGTTTTGCGATAATTATAGATCGAGTTATAAATGTTTTAATTTATCAGGACCTTATACATATAATACACTAAAATATAGAAAATATCAATCCCCCCCCCCTACTTTTTAAAATGATTACCATAAGAAATTTGTGTGAGCTGTTACTAAAATTTTAAGGCCTTTATTTAAAAAACTCTAGAATATCCCCTATAAAATTATGCCACCTATTTCAAGTGCACAAAATTTTAGCTTGCTGGAGAAGTGACCGAAATGGCAAGGGACCGAAATGTCTTGGGAAAAAATGTCTCGGGACCGAAATGTCTTGGGACCGAAATGTCTCGGGATCGAAATGTCTCGGGACCGAAATGTCTTGGGACCGAAATGTCTTGGGACCGAAAAGGGCGGGACCGAAACGTCCTGCTTCCCAATTAAAGGTACTATCAAGTTGAAAACCAAGATATAAAATACTGTCTTTCACAGGTATGCTTCCACTATTTAATTTGAAGACAGGTCTTCTTTTCTTCATCGTTTTTGTACCAAACAGAATAGCCACGGTCTTGCCCACATTAATGGTCAAATCCAAAGAATTACAAATTGCAACAAAATTTGCCACATGATCATTAATTTTATGTTCTAGGGCGGATCTTGTATTAGCCCCTTCTAACACAATAGAATAATCAGCATAGGAAATTGTATCTATTGACAAAGCCTTACTTCTCTTCAGAATTACATCCGCCACTAATAACCAGACCAATGGACCAAGACATGAGCCCTGGGGACAACCAAAATAAACTCTAAACCATCTAACACCACGCAGAAATTTGAAGCCAATTTGTCTGTGAGATATAAAATTCCTTAAAATATAGATAAGATAATTATATAATGGTAGATCCTTCATTATCTCTGAGGCTATCATCCAATTTAGAACGTCGAACGCTTCTGAAATGTCAAAAGATATAGCTGCACAGTATTTAAAAATGCTTAACTTTTCTTTGACAATCATCTTCAATGTGTGTAATGCGGTTTTTGTACTTTTTCCTTCTCTAAATCCATGTTGATTATCGTCAAAAAAGGCGTTTGATTCCAGCATCGTCATTATCCTAATCTTCAAGAGCCGTTCGTAAACTTTCCCCATAATTGGCAATAGTGAAATGGGTCGATATGAGCGAGGATTGTTCAGCGGTCTATTACGTTTACGAAAGAAAATAATCACAGCCTTCTTCCAAACTCTAGGAAAGTGTGCCAAGCGCAAAAAGGTATTAAACAATAAAAGCATCGGTGGAGTAAACGTCTTACAAAGATTTTTAACAACTAGGGCATCTATATTATCATGGCCCGGAGCCTTATTATTATTCTGTTGCCCAAGAACTGCTTTCAATTCTCTTTTCGTGAATGGATGATAATCTTGTGAGTCCTTGAAAGAAAAAGCCATGTCGGAGTGACTAGTTTTCTTGCCTGATATAAATTTATATAAATTGCCATAAGCATCTTCTATCCTGGAACAAAATCTTATCCAACTGGCCCTTTTAGTTTTCCTAATATTTTGTTTATATGCTCGTCTTGCCGTAATGTACGAATCTCTGTAATTCAAGTTTTGCAAATTCTTTCTATACCTCTTGTAATGGGCATTTACCTTGTTTCTCTCAACTCTTAGTTCATCTGTATACCATCTTGTACTTGGTTTATTTGTTAATTGACCAAATTTAAAGGATCGATTCATTGTATACTGAAGATAATCATAGAAATTTTCCATCCAATCCTCCAGTAACTGTCCTCCACACTGTAAAAACTATTCGAATTTTTTTCTTTTCTTTATTTTTTGTACCCGATTTGCTATTTCTTTCGGGCAATAATTAAATCGTCGCCACTAAAAAATAACGTTACGTTACATACGCCAGCCGTAAAACGAAGCAGATGTATTATTGTACGGTTAAATAATGATAATCTTTACGGCATTTTTCAGACTTCTAAGCATCGCACATTTTCAATTTTTACACCTTCGTATAGGGAAAGAAAAGTACTTTTAACTGCAATTTGTTTGAAAACTGAATCTCAATTTATTTCTGATATATTAATTTTTTAGTAGTTTTTAATGGCATTTCTATAATGTTGGCAACTGAAGTACTCGAATTATGTAGAAAGTAAAGGGGAAATAGTTAATTACTATATCTTTTTGTTGTCATTTTCTCCTAAAAACTGAAAAAAAAAATTGTAAGTAAAATACGTGCCAAGAATATCGGCTGAAGTATCGTCTAAAGTATATATGTGTGACTTATTTTCTTTGCATTTACTTAATTCCTATAAAAAAGTTAAAAGAATGCAATTTTATTAATCCGTGTGTAATAATATTTTCTGAATTTTGAAAAAAATATAAATGAATGGTTTCTAATAAAACATGGAGCTATTACAGACTATGTTTAATTTTTAGTATCCATATTAATGTTAGAAACAAATGAAAGCATATGGATAATTAGACATCCGATTTTTTTTGTCGATTTTCTTGAATGACGACATCCCTTTTTGCTGGATTTGTGTATTATTTCGCGATAGGGATGTCCTATGCATACTTTTCTATAGATGTTGTTTAAGACTGGATCGTAAATGTGTAATTTTTCAACGGATGCAAATAAAGTCATTCTATAGAAAGAAAAATAGTGTATTTTAAGTTGTAAAACTGAAACTAGTTTTGTAGAAGTGAATCATTTTCACTCCATCGGATTTGAAAATCTTTACAGGTTGAGATGCTTTACTTTTGAAAATACAATTGAAATCACACACGGATAAAACGCAAAGTTTTACAAAAATTTAGAGTGTCTTTATAGAAGAGCAGTGACCTTTAGGTTAAAATAAAATTTGTTTGAGAGATTTTTATTGTAATTAATTCTGTAGGTTTATTATAAATTAATGAAACAGTTCCTTTTTAAGCATTTTCTTTCGTCGTCGCGGGTTCCACCTCGTAATAATGATAATTTATATACAGTGCGGCGCAAAAGTTTAAGCACAACGCAAATCTATATAAATAAAAATGTAAATGTTCGTTTGTTCAAAATCGCTAATCTCCGAGAGTTCGTCACCGATTGCTTTGAAATTTACGGGCTGAGTTTCATTCGAATACGGAAGTGCTATTATATACTTATTATGAACCTCGCCCCCCACCCCCATTTGCCACCCCCACCAGGGGGCGCTTTTTATTTTTTTTCCAAAACCCACCATGTGATGCATCATTAGAAAGCTCTTGGACTACTGTTTCATATTATGCACCTCGCATCTCGCTCCCCTCACTTTCCCCACGTGGAGGCACATTTCTATGTGAATAAAAATATAAATGTTCGTTTGTACAAAATCTTAAACTTCCGAAAGTTCTTCACCGATTGCTTTGAAATTCACGGATAGCGTTGCATTCGAATACGCGCGTGTTTTTATATACCTATCACGAACCTCGCTCCTCCCTCCTCCAATTTCCTCGCCACCACCAGGGGGAGCTTTTTTAATTTTTTCAGACACACGTCATGTGACATATCGTTAGTAAGTCCTTTGACTACTCTTTCATATTATGCACCTACCATCCCCCCGTGGGGGCACATTTCTATATAAAAAAATGTAAATGTTCGTTTGTACGAAATCTTAAACCTCCGAAAGTTCATCACTGATTTCTTTGAAATTCACCGATTGCTGCATTTGAATGCGCGCGTGTTTTTATATCTATATTATAAAGGACAAACATATCTGTGCGTAACGCATACGTCATTTTACTAATGGCAACACTTTGAAATTTGAAATAAAATGTTTGTTTTGCATTTTTCTCTACTGCAAATTTTTAAACTTCTAAACATCGCACATTTTAAATTTTTACACCGTTGTATAAGGAAAAAAATGCTGTTTTAAATGCAATTTATTTGAAAGCTGTATCTCAATTTATTTTTGAGATATTAATTTTTTTGTAGTTTTTAATACCATTTTTCTTATCGTGGCAACAAAAGTACCCCATTTCTATTGAAAGTCATTGAAAGTAAACGGAAAATAGTCGAAAATAGGAGATACTGTACCTTTTTATTGCCATTTTCTCATAAAACCTGAAAAAAAAAGTTGAAATTAAATTATTGGTTATGTCAAGAATATTATCTGTTATTCCGTGATAATGACGTCGTATGCATACTTTTCGATAGACGAAGTTTAAAGCTGGATTGTAAACGTGGATTGCTTTAGCGGATACAAATGACGTCATTTTATAAAAATAGCGTGTATTTTAATTCTTAAACCTGAATTAAGTTTTGTAGAAGTGCGTCATTTTCACAGGCCAACTGCTTTGAAATTCCTCACAGGTGAAAAAGCTTCACTTTTGAAAATAATGTAATCGAAATCACACACGGATAAAACGCAATGTTTACACAAAAATTTAGAGTGTTTATAAAAAAGAAGTGGCATGCAAATAATAGCGATTTATATTACAGAAATTGATAATTCTCTCTTGATGGAATTTGCTTCGCCGAGTTAAAAAAGCAAACAAATAATTCGTGGTTCAAAATAATATCATGTTCCTGAAGTTTTTGTCCAGAATTTAAATAAAATTTTAATGCTATTCTTTAGGACATTCTACTATAATTTTATCAAAATAACATAATTTGCTAATTTAATTTTTCCTAATTTTATATAATCTATATATTTAAAATACAAGTGTGTTTTTTAGTTAACTGAAAGCTCCTCATTTGTAGATGTGATTGCACTATCTGTTTTTTTTTTTTTTTTTTTTTTTAATATCCCCACTTTTACTTTTTAATGTTAAAATTAATTTTTTTTAAGGTGAAAATTAGATAGCTTTCATTATTGCAGACAAGAGAGACAGAGGTATTTTTATCTTTATTCATGCTATTTTCTGATAAAAATTGTTGTATAGGGTTTAGTGTCGCAAAATCCCATTAGGAGCAGAATATTATATTAGGGGCATAATAACGGAAAATGACATACTGCTTTTGAAAACGCGCATTTTTCCTCATAAATTTTCTATATTGTTTTTTCCTAATGCATATGTACTGATACTAAGTTTCAGACACTAGGCGAAATGCCTATTTAAGAGAAAATGAAGTCATATTTAAAAGAAAACGATCATTTTCTAAGATAAAACTAAACATTTTAACACAAATGTGTCTAAAAAACATAAATTACGGAAATTTTTACTCTCCGGAATTGAGATTAGAATCTGAAGTAAAAAGTGCGTCTGTTCACATAAAAGATGTTGCTGACAATCGTGACATCAAGTTTTGAGTTAAAATTATTTTTAAATGATTAAACAAAATACAATTTTTTTAAACATAATGAATACGGATATGAGAAGTGCGTATGCAAATTTTGAGAAGGTGAAAATTGCTGTTTTTTATTCCGGAATACCAAGCATAAGAGCCTCAATTGATAACCACATCCTAATACTTGATCTTTATTATATTTTACTGATTAAGTATCTATATTATAAAGAACAAACGTATCTGTAAGTAACGCTGACATCATTTTGCGAATGGCAACAAATCACGATCAAATTTCGGTCTTGAAATTTTCGCTACTGAAATTTTTTAATCTTCTGACCATCGTACATTTTCAATTTTCGTCGCACAGGAAAAAAAATTATTTTCAAATGCAATTTGTTTAAAAACAGTATCTTAATTGACTGATGTATTATATTTTCTAAAATAATTTTTAAGCATGTTTTTTTTTTAAATTTATTTTATCACGTGCCAGTTTCAATTCATAATAATAATAAACATTTTGCACATAAAGCAACAAACATTTTTCAGCATTTGTTTCTGACTATTTTTGCATAACGAAATTAATACTTCCTTTATAAACGAATAAAATAATAACATTAAAAAAACCACCACTCTAACATATTTGTGAATGACAAATTGACGGAATTAATACTTCTTTTATAAACAAATAAAAGAATAATATTGAAAAAACACAAATCTAACAAATTTGTAATCGTACAATTAAAATTTTTAGATCACGAAATAAGAATTTTTTTTTTAAATGGAATTTGTTTACAAAGTTCATCTCAGTTTACTGTTTATGGTTTAAAAAACAATTTTAAAGCATGAAACATTAAAAAATTAAAAAAACATTATCTATATCGCGCGGAGCTCGATTACGAAAGATTAATCCGTTTGCCCTTAAAACAAAATAAAGAGTTCATCCTTTTCTTACAGATAATATCCATTAAAAAAACACTTTCCAATAAATAAATAAATAAAATAATATAAATAAAACACAAATTTAACAGACATGTATAAGCTCTGAAATTATCAGAATATAAAGGATGCCATAAGTAGCAAAATCTTGGTCAAATAACTCTTAGCATGCGGCTAATAAGAAAATATCGCTTTTGATAAATTTCTAAAAATTATTTGATTGTATAATTCGTATTTTCCATATGAAAAATGCTTTTTTCATGTAAGTGGGCATTCTAAATATTTATTGCATATAAAAAAATATTACTTTCCAATTAAAAATAATGTTTTCACCTATATTTTTTAACCCGGGAAGCCCGGGTACGATCCCCTAGTTACTACAATGAACCTTGCATCCCCCTCTCCTAATTTCATCCCCCCGGGGGCACTTTTTTAGTATTTTTCGACACCCATTATGTGGTAAATCATTAGAAAGCCCTTTGACCACTCTTTCATATTATGCATCTCCCCTCACTATGCCCTCCGGAGGGACACATTACTGAAATATTTCGTCAGTATTTTTTTATGATACTAGGGGGCTCGGCCCCCTACGAGCTACGCTCGCCAACCCCCCGTTCAGACACTGCAGTCTCTAAAAGCACGCTAATTTGATCGGCTTTAAAAAGATTTTGGAAGATTGAATTATAATTAAAAAAACAAAGGCGATCTCCCTATAAACGGGTTTCTATTTATTTCTCTTTGATTGGGGAATTTTACGGAAAATCAGCTGCTGTTAAAAGATACAATGGCATTTCAAAATCATCTAATATAAAATGAATTAAGTAAACAGAGTCTTTGTCTCCCGGTATTATTTAACAAAGCGAAAAGAAAGTCCTTTTAAATAAGACATATTAAATATATCGTTTTTAATCTGACGTGATTTTCACCAAACTTTTCTTCCCTTTTTAATATTTTATACTTTTATTAGAAATACTTTTATTAGAAATGAAATATTATTTGCGCTGTCCAAAAAAAAAAAAAAATTAGTTGAAAAGTTCATCTCAAAATATCAAGTAAATGTCTCGCGTTATTTTAAAATTTAAACTATTTTGCAATATTATTTTTTGTTCATTTTACGTAATAAGTGTAATGTGTCGTAAATGTGATGTAATTTCTCCTATTTAAGACTTCTAACGCATGTTAATGAATTCATTATTTTACAATATCCTTTCTCTGTTAAAATTCACGTGTAATTATAGATGAAGTAATTTTCAATAAGTTCCTGCTTTTTATACGTAATTATTTAATTCTAATTTGAAAGTTTTTTTTCTGTTTATAATAGTCACGTGTAAATAAATTTTTAATTTGAAGCAAACATTATTGTTTCCGTTGTTTATACAGATGGCAACATGTTAAATTAGTACAATTTTCTGAAATAAGTAAAAAATATCTCTCGAAATGCTGAAAATTTGAATTTAAAATAGAAATGAAACCTCGAAAAATGAGTCAAATTAAAAAAATAAATCAATTCTGCATACCGGGAAATTATAACGTATAAAATTATCTAAAAATTATTAAATTCCGATGTATAGTTTTTGCTCCTATAAAACTTTTTTAGTGGAACGATTTTGTCCAACTTTAGCATTAAATATCTCTTAAAATAATTCTTCGATTTGAAAACTGTCTGCATCAGCGTGTTTATCAAACATTTCTGTATAATACTAACAATTTTCATATTTTTGTATGCATTATGTTTCTTAATATTAACGAAGAAAGACCTCCGGTCACAAAAAATTCAAAACCGGCGGCGGCGGCGGCGGCGGCGGCGGTGACAGCGGTAGTTACTTTTTTTTAGAATAGAGAGATTTGATTTTTCTTTGTTTTTTTAGTTCGTATTTTTTTTCTTTTTAGCTCATAGGCTATTAAAGCCTAAGAGCTAATGTGCCCGCAGGTTTTGTATGTACGCATGTATGTAAGTAACGCGATAACTCTTGATAGAAATATCCGATTTGCTTCAAATTTTGTAAATAGTTTCATTCTGATAAGGCGCTTCCCTGATTAGTTTTGGGAGTTCATTGGTTAAGTATAAAAGGGGAACGGGGACCTAATCCTCCCTTAATTTAGATAAATGAGCTTTTCATGCAGAATTTTCCAGTATGCTTCAAATTTTGTAAATACGTTCATTCTGATAAGGCGCTTCCCTGATTAGTTTTGGGAGTTCAGTGGTTAAGCATAAAAGAGGCAATGCGGGGGGCTAATCTCCCCTTAATTTAGATAAATGGGTTTTTCAGGCAGAATTATCCGATTTGCTTCAAATTTCGTATACCGGTTTATTCTGATAAGGCGTTTCCCTGATTAGATTTGGAAGTTCATTGGTTAGTATAAAGGGGAAAACAGGGGGTAATCCCTTAATTTATTTTTAAATGGGCATTATCCTTTGAAATAAGAGTATAATATACAATTAGTGTGAATAGCCTGTGAGCTCAATGCCATAAGTTTAACTCGGCACATATCTTTTTAATTCACTCGACCTGAAAGGGATGCCACCGCACGTACTGCAATTGATAATCGGCCTGCCAATTACGATGTTGCGAAATATTCACAAGCCAAATCTTTGCAACGGCACGCGGCTTGCAGTAAAAAAATAATGAGCAGCTTCGTAGAAGCAACAATCTTAACAGAACCTTTCAAAGGTGAAGATGTCCTCATTCCTAGCATTCCTTTGATTCCAATAGATGCGCAATTTCAATTTAAGAGATTGCAATGACCTATTTGATTGGCGTTTGTAATCTCCATCAACAAAGCTTAGGGCCAAGCTTTAAAATTCTGCGGTTTAGATCTAGACATGAATTACTTTTCACACGGGCAAATATATGTTTCGTGTTCTAGAATCGGCAAATCAGACAATCTCTATATCTGCACAGACAATGTAACAACAAAAAATATTGCATACTCACAAGTATTGTGAAATTAAACATATTAGAAACATGCACTTTCTCTTTTCTTTCTTTTCCATTTAGCCAGACTGAGCTACAGCAACACATGGCCGGGTACAGCTAGTATTTAAAAAAAAAGAAATTGTACATCTGATTGCTTTCAAATATCCACTGTAGGTGACTACTATGATTATAAATATATATCTCAAGTTTGGAAAATATTCATCGTTACGAAAATCAGAAATTACAAAAAAAAAAAAAAAGTTTTTGTGATGTCGCAAAAGTTTATGCACAAATGAGGTTTTATGCAAACATCTCCTTAACGTGGTAGGTGGAGGATCAGCGAGACTTTTTTCTTAGAGTATAAAGTGTAGCGATTGCTGCAAGAGATATCAAAATGCCGAAATCTCTGCAGTTCTCACCTGAAGAATTTGTAGAAGTTTGGAAGCTGAAAGCTAAAGGTAAATCCGTTTTGCAAGTTTCGCTTATTTTAAATCTGTCTAAATGTGCTTTTATAGTGTTTTGCAACGTGGAAAACAATTCAAAAATGCGTATCGCTCAGAAAGGTCGAGTACACTGTAAAAAAAAATCTGTGAAGTTACTAAAAATTTTCTTGGAAACTGAGATTCCTAGAACTATTTATGTAACGGCAACAGGTGAAATTCATGTAACAGATACTGTTACATGAATTTTTGTTATTGCTGTTACATAAATAGTTCTAGGAATCCCAGCCCAAACAGCAAATAATCCTTGGCCGAACTTCCGCCAAAAGTCCTAACTCGACTATATTTCGTCCTGGCGATCTCATTTTCTGGGGTCGGCAGATATGGCTTCTTGTCCGCAAGGCAAATCACCCTTCGAGCATCGCCTCCCGACTATAATTGTGTCAGTTTTGAAGCCTTTGCGTATTAATTTTCGATAATTTGGTCACTTGGTAATCTTTTACCGAGTATATTTCAATATCATGATATTTTGCCGATTAGCTAATCATATCGAATGGAAGAATTTGTACGATGCAAAAATAGTATTTACAACATAAAACAATTCGTTTTAATGCAAAAAATAAATATTGTTAATTGGGAACATTTTCCCCTATAAGATGCAAAAATATTTCCATATCGAGGATGTAACTAATTGAAATGTAATAAATCTTGTTTTGTTTAAAGTCAAAATATTGCTGCTAAATAATTTTACAATTAAAATTACAATTAATTTTCTATTGTAAGATACAAATAAAATTACATTTAATTTAAAAATTATGTTCTTGTTTATAAGTGACTCACACTGTTGATATACAAATATTATTGTATCTTACAAAGAATAATTAACTGTAATAATTCATCCCAAGATCAGCAATATTTAGAATTTAAATTAAACAAAATGTCTTACCTTTTAATTAATTACGTCCTCGATATGAAAACATTTTTGTATTTTATAGCGGAAAATATTTCCGTCTAACAATATTTATACTTTGAATTATAACGAACTTTGATACATTTTAATTTGATAATTTTTGCATCTTACAATGTAAAATATTCTCATTTAACATTGCGTCCTAGCTGTGAAAATTCCATCATTTAAAGCGTCTCATTAAATTTTGGTTATGTATGGAAAAAAGTTCTTTTTTTCTTTTTTTCAATATCTAAATAATTATTTTAACTTAAAGAAAATTTCAGTCATTTTTTTTTACTTTTAAAAGCTATAAAATAAAATTTATCACTATCTGGAAAAAAAGAAGAAGAAGAAGAAGAAGATCAACTTTTTTATAATTTATACAATAACATTATCTTATTCCCCCCCCCCCCCCAAATAAATTAAATTTTTAATAAGAAATTTCTAATTCGTAACTAAGAAAATACATTTAGAGCAAATATTTTGTTGTTGTAATAGTCTAAATTTCAGATATTATCCTGATATAATTTAAATATCAGATCTTATAATTTTCAATTTATTTATCCAATAATTATTGTAATTAAAAAAATTGTTCAATCATTTTTTTAACTTTTAAAAAGGTATAAAATTAAATTTATCACTATTTGGAAAAAAAATATAATAAACTTATTTATAATTTATACATTACACCATTTGAATTATTTTTAAATAAATTAATTTTTAAATCAGAAATTTCTAATTCACAACTAAGAAATAATCATTTAGAGCAAATAGTTTGTTGTTGTAATAGTTTAAATTTCAGATATTATTCTGATATAATCTAAATTTCAGATCTTATAATTTTCAATTTATTCATCTAATAATTATTTTAATAAAAAAAATGTTCAGTCATCTTTTTTTAACTGTATAAAAATAAATTTATCACTATCTAGGGGGAAAAAGGATGATCAACTTCTTTATAATTTATACAATAACATTTTCTGAACTATTTCTAAATAAATTAATTTTTAAATCAGAAATTTCTAATTCATAATTAAGAAAATACATTCAGAAGAAATAGTTTGTTGTTGTAATAGTCTAAATTTCTGATATAACGTAAATTTTAGATCTTATAATTTTCAATTTATTTATCTAATAATAATTTTAATTAAAAAAGATGTTCAGACATTTTTAAAAACATTTAAAAGGTATAAAATTAATTTTTTTACTTTTTTTTTTGGTGGGGGGGGGGGGGGGAGATGATCAACTTCATTATAATTTATACAGTAATTTTACCTGAAGTATTTCTAAATAAATTAATTTTTAAATCAAAAATTTCTAATTCATAACTAAGAAAATACATTTAGAGCAAATAGTTTGTTGTTGTAATAGTCTAAATTTCAGATATTATCTGATATAATCTAAATTTCAGATCTTATAATTTTTAATTTAGTTATCTAAATCAACAAAACAGCAAATATCTTTAATCATTTTATTAAGTATAATTTTAAGTATGAAAGTCTATATGTTATTATTGAAAAAAAGAAATAAAGAACAAACAAACGCTTTTAAATTGTTAATTTACTCTTACAGTAATTGCCCTGCTATCTGTAAGTTTTTAAGAGATTTAAGTTTACTGATTTGTAAATAATAATGTCTCACCAAAGAACATTTCTTGGAAAGTATTTTTTTCTCTTATATTCCTTCGATTGTCCATTTAGAAATGATGTCCTTGAAACGTGAAAGCGTATTTTGAGCGGGAGGGAGATAAGATATTGTACGGCATTGGACAGTTTATTCACGTGACACACATCCCCTATCATTACTGCAGGGGGTATCTATACAGCGGAAACAAACAATAACGCCTCAGTAAAAAGATTCATTTTTCATTACTTTCCGATTGCCGGCCGATTACATGCATAAGAGTAAAGCCCGATTAATTGACTTGTAGTAATAATACAATTTCCTGCCGACGTTATCCCACGACATTGTCTAGATAAATCGCTAGATTTTGTTCAGACGATATTACGTGAAGCTCTCCATTCGACTACTCATCATTTGCCGACAATTCTGGTATTAGGCCGAAATTTAGCCGATATCTCTTGCTACTGGGGAGTTTTCTATAAAAATTTTAGTAACTTCACAGATTTTTTTTTACAGTGTAAAATAACATTTAGTGAGGATAGAAGAATTAAAAGATATGCTGTAACTAGCAATTTGTTTCTTAATCAGATAAAAAAAATCCACTTGGATCAAAAGTATCATATGACACCATCCGCAGACAAATAACCGAATCAGGATTTGTCAAAAAGCAAAATTTATCTCGTAAACTTTTTCTGAAACAGTGTCACAAACAAGAAAGACTTCAATGGGCAAAACAGTCCATGTATTATCGTGACGAATGGATTAATGTTATTTTTTCCTGATGAAAAAAAATGGAATTTGGATGGTCCAGGTGGCTTCTCATTCTATTGGCGTGACTTGAGGAAAGATCCGAAGACCATATTCAGCAGGGGACAACGTGGTGGTTCGGTCGTGGTATGGGGCGTTTTTGGCTACAATGACAAACTTCTCTTTGGTTCTTAAATGACAGAAAAAATTCACAAAAGTATCAAGAAACTCTGAGTGACCATTTGTGACCGTTTGATGAACTCTTAGGTGATCCCAACCGGACCTTTCAGCAAGACGATACTCACTTCCCGTTGCACAAAAGAATGGCACAGATCTCAGAATATCAGTGTGATGAATTGGTGAGCACTCAGGCCAGATCTCAATCCGATAGAGAACATCTAGGGAATCCTCTCACATGACGTCTACAAGAATGGGAAGCAGTATTACTCAGTGCAAAAGCTCAAGTCAGCGATCGAGGTAGCCTGATGCAAACTCGCTCACAAAACCTTCCATACTCACGTGTTATCAATGGAAAACCACGTATTCGATCTCATCAGGTGCAATGGAAACATCATAGACTACTAAAGGACATTTGCGCTTTCTGAAATGTAAATATTTCGTTTTTGTGCATAAACTTTTGCGACATCATAATTTTGATTTTCTTATAGTTTATTATTTTCCTTTCAATGAATTGTTTCCAAATACGAAACATGAATTAGTAGTAAACAGAGTTAGTAGGAGGTGTTTCCTTTTTTCCTCCACGACTATACGTATAACTAACATATAAATAATAATAAAAATGCATATTTAAAAAAAAATCTTACTATCCGACCTCCGAATATGTATTTGGCCTAAAATGGGCCGAATATTCTGTATTCGACTATTCAACCAAATCACTATTCGGTACATCCCTAAAAATAACATAAATATAACAACCTATTTGTGGTTTAGTGTTAGAAGTATGTACGTAAATTTTTGTTTGACACAGTCTTTATGAAATTTAAGAGTATGGTGCAACAAAAAAATTTATTTTTTATTTTTGTATCCAAACATCTTGTTAAAATTTTTAAAATATCAATATATTGTCATATGCTTGCTAATTATGTATTTTCACACTTCTTAAATACAAGTATTGAAAAGAACATATCAAATGTATTTCAAATGTATTTTTCTCAAAACAAATCTTTCGCAGTAAATAAATTCTTAAAATGCTCCATGCGCTTTGATTTTCGTTTAAAATCATCAATATTGTTGGGAGACAATCTTGATACATACAACAAGAAACCAGAACATTCTTTTTGGAATGTTGTGTTATTAAGGTTCTCAATTTAAAAATAAAGTGCATTAACATGAGAGTTTAAATTTTTGTTCAAGTATTTATTTATTTACCCGTAAGGCATGGTGACGTCACGGCGACGTCGTTGTGAAGTCACACTGTGATTTTGTGACCGTCGATGTGACGTCACAGTGACTAGAATGCGAGGTCGTTATGGCCGTTTTAGAGGTCGTTTGTGACGTCACATTGTGACCACTCTGTGAAGTCACGGTGTGACAAATTTGTGAAAAGTGTGTCATTTGTGACTATTTTGGCATTAACTTTGTGACGAACCTGTGACGAAAGCGACAATGCTTTGACGTCACACTGTGACCAATTTGTGAAATATGGGTCATTTGTGACGAACTTGTCATAAACACTGTGATTTCAAATGAAAATCAAATTTCAAATTAATTGCTTAAAAGACGCAAATAGTGAAAAAGATTCCATGCTGGGACTCGAACCCGGGCCATTAGTACAGCGCACTGACATTCTACCGACTAAATCACATGGAACGATACCCAGGCTGGAAAATTTCTCACTATTACATGATGGCGAGGCTACAAACTCAGCACAAGATGGAATATTTAGCGTGAGCCACCAACATGATGCAAACACGAAACTTAATTAAATCCAGTATCGATTGAAATTATATTAATACTTGGAAATTTTTCCAGAGAGAACCATTCGCCTTGCATACAATATTTCAAATGAAAATCAAATTTCAAATTAATTGCTTAAAAGGCAATTTTAATTTGAAATGTTGTATGCAAGGTGCATGTTTCTCCCTGGAAAAATTTCCAATTATTAATATAGTTTCGATGCTGGATTTCATTAAGTTTCGTGTTTACCGCATGTCGGTGGCTCACGATAAATATTCCATCTTGTGCTGCGTTTGTAGCCTTGCCAACCTGTAATAGTGAGAAATTTTACAGACTGGGCGTCGTTCCATGTGGTTTAGTCGGTAGAATATCAGTGTGCTATACTGATGGCCCGGGTTCGAGTCCCGGCTTGGAATCTTTTTCACTATTTGCGCCTTTTAAGCAATTAATTTGATATTTGATTTTCATTTGAAATATTGTATATAAGGCGAAGGATTCTCTCTGGAAAAATTTCTAAGTATTAATACAGCGATGAATTTTGAAATAACCTTTTGCTGTAAATATAAAATCTTATCTTTTTACCGTACTTTTTAGCAAAATATCGCTATTTTGGAGTCCTATTCTTCTAAATCATTTTAAATTTTTCCACTTAAAAAACAATGCTTATCAACTGACATATTTTTTTATTCAGTTCTATGCTTGATATTAAGTTCTATGCTTGATATTGAGTTCAAGCTTGATATTTAGAATGTGTAAATTTTTTAATTTGTTGTGATTTGTCATTGCTTTATTAAATACGAACATGGAGACTCACGGATATTAATACAACTATTATTTATAGAGCGGCATGATAAGCGATATTTATTTAAATTTTTTATTCCCGTGTATATTGTATTTTGTGAATATGAGCTAAATAGATTTGGTATGTTTTATAGGAAAAGACTGATCTGGGAAATAGAAAAAAACGAGTAAGAAAAATCATGCGTTAATAATAGATTATAAAATACTTTCCAACACTTTCTGAATGCTTTAAAAAGACATCGTAATTTAGGGAAATGACGTAAATAAGATAACTAAGTAAATATTTGAAAAATTGATTTCAGCAGTTACCGTCCATAGCCAAATATGTTTTCCAATTCTTTTGAACAACCCTGTATTTGATCTGTAGGTTGATACACTGAGAAAAATGAAGTACTCAAAAATAAGTAAACCGACGTACTCATATCGAATTGAATATTTTTGGATCAAAAATGAACCCATGCTTTCTCTATTTTGAAACATCACATGTTATCAAACCCAAACAAACGAATAGTTTTGTACCCTGTAATGGTTCATTTCATTTATGGCGGCATAAATGATGTTTATTAATGTAAATATTAAATTATGCACAGCATTTTAAAAATAATTTAAAAGTGCTTGGAAATAATGCTCTTGTCATAAAAATATTCGATTTGAGTATCTTGTTAAGAATTTTGCTATTTTTCTTAATAAATAATCAATTAAACATTTCTTGTTAAGAACTTTGAACGGGAAATAAATGTCAGTACATTTTTACTTTAAATTTTAGGTTTTTCTTTTTTTGGGGGGGGAGGGGGGCAGTACATAATGATTCATATTTGATCACAACCAATGAATAAAAAATGAGTACATGTGTTTCTCAACTTTGAGTACATTTGGATCGGAGCTATTTTGAGTATGTGACGCATTTAAATTTGAGTACTTTTTACTCAATTTTGACTTCCCATTTTTTAAGTGCATATATACTATATAATGGGAAAATTTAGTTTAGCAAGAAAACGCCTAACAGGTTGAAATTCTTTTTCAGCAATTTATACTAATGTATGGAAACATACTTGAATACTTTTGTACAACCCTGTAGTTTACCTAGAATCTTTATTACACGCCACTATTTAGTTAAAATTTAATTCAAACTAATACACTCTTAAAACTGCTGAAATCACATTTCCAGAAATTATAATTTATAGACGGTCATGTATCCAATTCTTTACGTGATCCTGTATATCGTTTTATCTATATTCTACAAACATTTCTTGGTAAATTAAATGCAGTTCAGCAAAAAAGAGCATAACTCATTTAAAAACCACCTTTAAGCAATTTGCGCCCATACCCAGTAATCCTTACGAATACTTTTGTGTAGCCTTGTATAGGAATTATAGCATTTATATACACCATATACTATGCATAAATATAGTGAATCATAAAAGCGCATATCATAATTAAAAATACATTTCCACCAATCATCGCTAATTAACAGTACTTCGGATACAATATAGTATCTGAAATATTTTGTGTGTCCCTGTAAATGCTATATACGTATTATTCGTATTATACATGAAATAATTTATAGTATGTAAACCTCAGCGACATATATCAATTTCATTATATATGAAATAGATTAACATAATTAAAGTATGCCGCAAACAATTCCCTCCACCCCTATATCATTATGTATTTGAATTCCTTTTTTAGCTCTGTAAATGAGCAATAACTATTCTTTGCATCGCATAGTCAACAGAATGCATATTTTAGTGCACTTCATAAATGCATATAAATTTTATTCTGTTTGAAAGCGTGCGTAAAATCATAAAAAATCATTTGAAACGATTTTTTTCCATAGGCTGTAATGTAACGGAAAACTTTTGGCTGTCCCTGTAAATGAACAAAGCATGCTACAAACTTCATTACAAATAGGTACCGTGCTATGGTAAACGTCAATAACATCCAAAAATTTCAGGGCAATCCGAGTATATTTTCGAGAGTTAGAGTGCGGATAGACTGCTAGACGGACAGACAAACCGAAGTCATAAGCACTTTTCAACTTGTGTCCTATAATATGTATCCTGTATTATATGAACTTTTAAAAATATATACTAAAGCAGTTTAATCTATAACTTCCCATCAGGCATGAAAAACACTTTGTTTCAATGCTTAAGTATCATATTTTACTTTTTAGTGCCAATAATTACGCGTATCATAAACGTAGAAAATGAATTTACAAAAGAAGAAAATTTAATAACCGATTCAGAATGTCTATAATTAAATGTTTGATTAAAATCACAAACAGAAAAGAAAAAATGCTTACATACAATTTAAAAAAATAAATATACCAATTTGAAAAATACTAAAAATAATAATTAGGATTTATAATTGTACTATTAAACAACAGCAAACTCAATAGATAAATTAAATGCCTTATTAGATTTAACAATATCTCAAAAATATTTCGATATGGTATAAGGAATTCCTATTATTTTATAATTTCGGCAAATGTTAAATCTGAAAACATTGGTTTGAAGATTTAGGATTTTGAAAGATAATTTAAAATATTATTAGCACTAAAAGAAAATTCTTTCAAATGTTTCACTACTGTAATATGTAAAGATACATTTTCCCAGTATAATGTTAATTTCTAATCTGAAACAGTTTCGTAATCTTATGATAATCGAACATCATATTTAACCCCAAAATAATAATAACTATAAGTGTTAGTAATCAAAAAATAGTAAGAAGCCGATAAAATAATTCCAAATCATTGTCGTTCCATACATTTTCAATCTCAAGTAAGAGTAAATTAATGTTTATATTAATTCCAGTATGAATGTAGGCATGCACAGTCTCTGCGCAGTTTTTTTTTCAAGCGATGGCAGATTAAGATATTTTTCTTTACAGTTATCGAATTTTAAAATATCGCTTCTAACAGTTTAAAGATCAGTCTCTTACAAATATAACATAAAACTATTTAACTCATATGTACAAATCAGGAATAAAATATTTAAATTAAATAAAACTTACATATACGTTCTATTAATATCCGTGTATCCAAAAATGGTCATTTCCTTATCTTAAAGTGTTGTAGACGTGGTGAAGGTGATGTTCTAAAAACAGTGAACTATTTATTTCCCGCGTCTTCTCATGTTTATTTTTTTGTGGGCAGACGATTTTCAAGCAGATGGTCTGGTACAGATTATTTGTTTTTGCATGCAAGAGATATGAAACTTGAACGCGCAGTAATTTTCTGAAAGTATGGTTAATTAAAATTTTGTATTTGAAGAAATGTCCAATGTATTTAACCTTTTCTTTTTATCCGTACCAAATAATACAAGTTAAAATGTATTGTAAAGTTCATTTTTTCTAAATAATTATAATAATAATATTCATAATTAGAGTTTATTAGATATACCATTGTTTAAATTTTCAAAAGGTGTAAAAATAAATTTAATGGTAATAACGAGCCCCCCCCCCCCTTTTTTTTCTTTAAAGTAAAGTTTGTTTTGCACAAATTTTGTATATTTCTTTTATTTTCGGAAAATGCTAATTTTATTTAAAAAGTCTGAAAGAAGTAGAATTTATGACTTGAATACAAATTATAAAAATATTCTAAAGCAATAAATGCATAGATGACTAAACTCTGAAGACTCTTTCTACGTGCTCATTAAAAGGTGCAGATTTAACTGTAATAGAAAATTTTTATTTTGAAACCACAGAAGTGTTTCGAATAATCCTGGTCGGTAAAAAAAGAAATAAATAAATAAATTTCCTCCCAGCAAACTAAATATGTAAAGTGTATAAATTTAATATTCCTAATTCTAATTATATTATCCAAATGCTAGATAAAATTTAAATCATGAAAAAGTATACATGTGGGTCGGGATGTCTAGGGGTTGAATAAATTCTCAGTCATTTTAAATGACGAACACAACATTTAATTACACATAAAACACAATTAAAATACAACCAAGGTCTCATTATAACACTCGCAGCTTCCTGCTGCCTAGAACAAACTCCACTACCACTACACAACTGTTACGTCACATGACGATTTCTCTCTTTTATCGTTGCCAAAGAATATAAAGTAACAATGAAAATGAAACAATAAGAATGCGGTTACAGTCATAGACGAGTAATACAAGACAGAGATAAATGAATACTGCGAAAGTAACGATTAATATTTCCTACAGAGATCGGCCATCCTGCGTGTCACTGGCCTCAGGTAAGTTTTACAATACAAAACTTTACAATATATAAAAGACATAAAACACAAAATGCACATACTACTGAATATGAATAAAATGATTAAATACTTCAATACAAATTTCTAAAAATAATAATACTGTACAGTTGATGCATCAACGAAAAATTTAAACATGGAATTAAAATAATACTATACAAGTTTATTACATATTTGAGAAATACTTCATCATATCAGCAGATGTAGTAGTTTTATTGGGGCCTGGATGGTCACTAACTTTTTCCACTTCATATCTATCTCTGGGATTGACTTTAGTTATTTTATACGGGCCAAAAAATTTAAATCTTGATTTTAACCCTGTGCTAAACTGAGTTCGTTAAATGGCCACCAGATCACCAATTTTGTATTTAGACGCTCTTTTTCTTTTTCTGCCATAAGTCCTTTTATTTTCAGCTTGAATTTGATTGAAAGAATGTGACCTAAATGCATCGCAATCTTTGTTTCTTAAATTTATTTCATGGTTATTCAAACGGATTACATGATCATTTCTGTCATAGTGTGAAGCTGCATTAAAAATATAAGGGTTGACAGAACCAGAACTCAGTGTTGATCTTGTAGAGGTAACCAAATTGCTTTTAACATCCTTCTCCTTTGGATTTTTGGAAATACTAAAACATTTACCTTTTCTTAGTTGAACATTACTTGATGACTGACGAAAAGATGCATCATCAATTTTTATTCTCTCCAGAGGAACAGCTGACTGCCACCTACGATCTGTAGATGGGTCAATTTTTGCAGATGGGTTCAATAAAAAGTCAAGAATATTCTTGATACATGACAGTTTATCGTCTTTTCCAATATCCAGGAGTTCACATATGTGGTATATGGTTTTATCAAGCATGATTTTCATAAAGCTCTGACGTTTACTATATTGATGAGAAGATTTATCAAATTGGAAACCATTAAACTTAAGAATGTCTCCAACTATATCTCGACTATTAGTGGGCCATTGGAAAAATAGAACTCTATACAAAGGCCGGATATTTTTTGCTTTTTGAATTCGTTCTCTTATTTCTGGTATGTCACCAAGTTTACAACCTTGCCCCTTTCCAACACCATTCCACCAAAACACATTAGACTTTAATTCGGGTACATCTGGAGCACTTCCATTTCTTCTAAATGGTAACTTTCGTAAAACATTTTGCTTTGTAGCTGACTTTTCATCCTTTACATCCGATTTTATGTTCCGTAAAGATCGGCTTAAATAAGATTTTTCAGATTTTGTTGGAGTGTCGTCTGTCAACACGACTTTCATAGAGACATCAACAGATTTGTTCTTCTCCGATTTACATGCGGAAGTAATTTTCTTTAGCTCTGCCCTTATTTGCGTATCATGAACGTGGTTCAGCTCAACTTCATCTTCATTGCTTAGCTGGGATACCTGCATAAATAATGCATTTGTCTCGTATTTACAAAATTCGACGCCATTTTTGTCAACGTTTAATCTAGCTTGATCTAAAATGTCCATACCAATAACTGCTTGGTAATCCATCTGTGATGTTGGCACTATATGCCATGTTAGGGAGTATTTACTTCCATCTAATTCTATTTCTTGCTCAATCGATCCCTTTGTATAAACTTTAGATGACCCTATTCCCGATAATACTAAAGAGTTGTTGGACAGCTTTGGGCGATCAGAAATTTGTCGGTATAAGTCTTCGCGTAGAAGGCACACTGAACAGCCAGTGTCGATGAGTGCAGAAATAGTTTGATTGTTAATGGTAACTTCTTTTGTTTTAACTTTTTTAAATGCGATGACGTTACAGTTTCTAGCTACATGTGCATCAGAAACCTTCTCTTCATTGATTTTACTTCCGTTTCTTCTTAAGAGTTCGGGACAATACGATCTGACGTGGCCGGTTTCTCCACATTCGTAACATTTGAATGATTTTTGTCTTTCAGACTTTTCAGTTTGTGGATTTGTAGTTATTCCCCGGCCAAAATTCCTCTGCTCTGGGTAAGATCTCGCAAACGTTCTATCTTCTCTGCCGTTATTGCCAAAATGTGGCCTCCCAAAAGGAATATTTCTGCTTTCTTTGTACTGAGATTCTCTCGGTTTTCTACTAAACGTCATTTTAATGTTTTCATAATCATCTAGTTTTTCTGAAAGAACATCTGATAATTTAAACATCGACCATTCGTCGAAGAAGTGTTCTTTTACCTCAGGAGGCACTTTTCGTTTTATCTGATCAGTAATCATTAAATCGCATAACTCATCAAAGGTTTTAACCTCTAAACCTCGAACCCATTCGCTAAAATAGTTCTTCAATTCGTATGCGAAATCTCGCCACGTTGTGTCTGCTCTTTTAACATGCTTGACAAACAATTGTCGAAATCTTTCAGGCGTAAATTTATATCTCTTTAGTAGTACTTCTTTAACCTTTTCGTAATCATCGGTTACTTCTTCGCTCTCCCTAGCGATTATCTCAGTAATTTCTTGGGGCAAAAGTCCAATGAGGTGTGTAACCCAAAATTCCTTTTTAATTTCCGCCCTTTTCGCCTGGCGTTCAAAAAGAATTAAATAAAGACTTATATCGCATGTTTGGGGATCAAACTTTTGAATAATATCATGCAGTTTTATACGATGTTTTCCATTACTTTCGGGTTGACTCCCGTTTTGGTTACTGGTTCCGACGATTCTTTCATTTTCGAGGCGTATTTTTTCTAATTCAAATTCCATTTGTTGTTTTCGCAATTCATCTTCTTTATTCCTTTTCCTTTCCTCTATAACAGTATCTAAATAGCCCTTTACAAATTCCTCCTCATACGTAGCAGCTGCTATAATAGCATCTTTTAATTCAGGAACCTTTAAATTTTCTACGTCTGGAACTCCCAATTCCATCGCGACGTGCTGCAAATCTTGTTTAATACCTTTGCTGAGGAAGGCCATTTTCTCAAACGCAGTTTTATGTAACTATCCTTCAGGCCTCAAAAATTAAAATTTGCTTTATAAGAAACCAAAATTTAGTTCTTATAAAATTATCACTAACAAAATTTAATTCTTATAAAATCACCACTAAAAAATTTAGTTCTTATAAAATTATAACTGAGAAACAGAATTCGCGATTTAAAATATATACGTGAACGATCAGATCTTAAATCTTACTTCAAATTATAAAAAAAATAAATAAATATAAGTATCGTCAGTTAAATACCAGAAGCGAAATAAAACAAATAAATTCTGAGATTAAATTAGGTAAATAAATCAAAATGAGCAGGCTATATCATATAAGCATAATCAAAGTAAAAGTCAAATTGCATAGTCAAAATAAAATCACAAATAATCAAATGCCAAAAATCAGAATTAAAATAACTCTTTTTGAGTGCACTCAACCCTGATTCAACAGTTAAATGAGAAATAAACAAATGATAAAAAGCAGAGACTTACACTGCATGCATTTCAGTTCTTAAATCAGTGAAAAAGAACAGAACTTACCGAACTCAAATCGTTTCTGAAACATAAATACATTAGCAAAAATGAAACCAATGAACATTTATCTCTTAAATATCACATATTTGTATAAGAAAGCATAAATAAATAAAAATATACTTGTATTTTAAAAACTCAATCAAATAAAATATATTTCATAAACAAAGTCTTTTCCTTTTAACCACAGTAAATAAATCACTTACACAAATTTAAAAAAAAGGATCCACCTTGCTTATCTGTTATCTATTAAAAAGTAGAATCTGAGACCAACAAAAAAAAATATCACTTGGTCTCTTTTCTTTTTTTTTTCTGATGAAAAACACTTGCTTTCTTGTGTCGCACTGATGGAATCGATTCACAAAGCTTTTAAATGAAACGAAAAACACACGGCTTGTTGCCGCGCTAAATATTTCACAAATTTAACGATCGCACTAAATATTTCACAAACTTGTACATACCGGGCTGGTTGTTTCACAAAATTTATCACAATTGCGTCGAAAATTTGAATAAGGATCTTGATTCACTTTCACACTATTTAGCTCACAAAAGAAACTAGGCTGTGTTTCTTTTTCTTTTTTTTTTTTTTCTCTATTCACCGATTCTTTCACAATGAGACTTGCAAAGAAAACCAGATGGCTTTTCTTATAATATCACAAACAGATAGTGGATGATCCGAAATGCAGAATCAGGATGATTATTTCTCGGCACATAACCAGGAGGTTTTTACTTTTTCCTTTGACAGAGTCAGGGTGACTTCAAAATTCTTTAGAACTCGGATGGTTTACACTAACGGTTGGGCGGGAAAATTATTCTGCTGGCACAAGTTTCATTATTAATTCCGCGCCGAGACCCCAATAAAACTGTGGGTCGGGATGTCTAGGGGTTGAATAAATTCTCAGTCATTTTAAATGACGAACACAACATTTAATTACACATAAAACACAATTAAAATACAACCAAGGTCTCATTATAACACTCGCAGCTTCCTGCTGCCTAGAACAAACTCCACTACCACTACACAACTGTTACGTCACATGACGATTTCTCTCTTTTATCGTTGCCAAAGAATATAAAGTAACAATGAAAATGAAACAATAAGAATGCGGTTACAGTCATAGACGAGTAATACAAGACAGAGATAAATGAATACTGCGAAAGTAACGATTAATATTTCCTACATACATTCACTATCTTAGATATCAAATTGATAAAATATAGCCTGAGAATTTAGTTTATTAATGATTGTATCGTGCACTTTATTTATTATGCCCCCCCCCCCTCTCCCCTTTAGTGAGAGAATTTACCATTTGCTATCCACTAATATATTTTATTCCTTATGCCATGTAACTCGTGACTGTTTAAAATATTTCTCTTCATTTTCAAAGATTTTTGAAGTTCATATTTTTGTCACACTATGACTTACAATATGGTGGTTTTTTTTGTCACATATGTGACGTGACGTACGTTACATAGCAGTGATATAACAGTGACCTCACAATTTTTTTTTAATTGCCAGGAAAACATAATTTTACAGTAAATAACATATTTTGAAGAATTTTCATAATTTTTTTAAGTTTTCTAAGAAGTTCACATCTCAGTCACAATGTGACATCACTGAGGGGTGGCATTTTGGTCACAGATGTGACGTGACCACAGTGACTTACAGTGACGTCACAACGACGTCACCGTGACCATGCATGCTATGAGGGTATTTCTAAACACCCGTCTGCTGTATTACGAAATGGATGCGCGTTTCTTTTAGTAACGTTTTTTAAGTAATAAAATTAAAAAACGGAGAAAATATTTAAAAAATTGTCACATATCTGCTACTCATATTAAACTAGTCGGACATGGCAATCCCAAAACTTTCTTCTATCTCATACATGTTAATACTTCCTGAAAAATACAGCATAGCAGCGCCACCGGTTAGATCATTTACACCAAAATCTAATCAGTAACAACTCACGTCAACTTCTAACAGAATCTGAAATTTCGTGAAAATCCGTGCATTAGTTTTTGAGTAGAGCTATGGCGGAAATCCTAAAAAATTCTGCATAGCAATCTTTTGGACGATATGACGATATATACCAAAACCTAATAAGCAACAACTTAAGTCAACTTCTAACAGAATCTGAAATTTCGTGAAAATCCGTGCATTAGTTTTTGAGTAGAGCTATGGCGGAAATCCTAAAAAATTCTGCATAGCAATCTTTTGGACGATATATACCAAAACCTAATAAGCAACAACTTAAGTCAACTTGGTAACTGAATCTGAAGTTTTATTAAAATCCGTGCATTACTTCTTGAGATAAAACTATTTCGGGAATCAGGGAAAATGCAGCATAGCAGCGCCACCTCTTGGGCGATTCACACCAAATCTTAGTAAACACCAACTCATATCAAGCACTAACTGAATCCGAAGTTTCATAAAAATCCGTGCTTTAGTTCTTGAGATAGAGCTATTGCGGAAATCTTAAAAAAATGCAACATCGCAGCGCCACCTGTTGAGCGATTAGCCCCTAAAACTAATCAGCACTAATTTATAATATAACTGAATATAATTTTTTATGAAATTCCGTGCATTAGTTCTTGAGATAGAACGCCCACAAAATTTGTGTCATACACAGACACAGAGACAGACAGACAGACATTTTCTAAAAGCATTTTTTTTTAGGAATCTCTGACCCCTAAAACGTGTAAATTCGTCGAAAGCCGGAATTCGAAAGTTTTTATGAATCCAATACCCTTTTCTTGTAAAGATAGAAGAAAGTAAAAATGAACGCGCATTTTTTTTTTCCATATTTTGAAAATTGGAACATATGGAGCATTTAAAAATTTTTTTTAGAAAAAAACAATTAATAATTTTATTTTATTTTTTAAATTTCAGTACATGGATTTAAAAAATATGTATATTTATTGAATTCGCGTTACAGAATACTTTTTTGGAGAATATCTTCCTGGAATCTGTTTTATAGAGCAAAAATATTTCCTTGAATAACGACTATATCATATTCACGGTGGCAACACCCAATCAATAAATTTCGCTTTTAGTGCAATTTTTCTGACTTTTAAATACTGGAAAAATTCAATATTTACCACCGTCAAATAAGAAAAATTTGATTTTTCAAATGCAGTTTGTTTAAAAACTGTATCTCAATTTTCTGATTTTTTTATGGTTTAAAAAATAATTTTCAAGCATGGTTTTTTAAAAAACCTGTCTTTACGGCATGCACTTCGATTACGAAAAATTAACCCGTTTACACCAAAAACAAAATAAATAGTGTAGTGTTTGTTTCCGACAAATATTCCATAACGGATTTGAAACTTTATCAATAAATGAGGCGTTCATAAGTGAAGTGGATCAAGTCCACAATTTTAAATTTAGAATCAAATTGCTTTTTTTGTTATCATTATAATTTGTTAGAGCTAACACTATATTTTAGTTAGACTTTCCATGACAACTTTACGCCCCCCCCCCCCCCCCCCAAAAAAAAAAAAAAAGTCAAATGGAAAACTTACAATCAAGGAGAAACTTTAACTCGATGTATCTCGAAAGTGTGAAAAAGGGACTTGATACACTTCGGTTCTGAGCACCTCAAATAAATAAAACATATAAATAAAACAAATTTAACAGACATGTAATCGAACTATGCTCTTAAACTATTGAAATTATGAAATAAAAAAGGCTGCTGCATTTAGAAAAAGCTTTGACGATAGCTTCGGCTATTAACACCTGGCATACGGCTAATATAAAAAAATCGTTTTTTATAAATTTGAAATTTTATTTCAATACATTATTGATATTTTTCCCTATAAAAATGCTTTTTACTGTTGTTAGTTGGTAATAAAAAATATATTAAATGTAAAAAGTTGTTAGAGTTTTAAATAAAAAAAGGGTTTTTTCCTACACTGTAAAAAAAAAAAAAAAAAAATTGTAATTCTACAGATGTAAAGTTAGAGAACTCTGTATGCTTACAAAAATTTCATAATTTCAACATTGTACAAGAAAAAAAAAAAAAAAAAAAAAAAAATATGTAAATCTACAAAACTAGTTTTTGTAAAGCTACAGAAATCTGTAACTTTACAAAAGAATCTACTAAAATTACAGTAATCTTACTAAAATTTTATCTGTAACCTGGGCTGCAGTTGCATAAAAAGTTCTAAGCATCCAAGTTTCCTAAAAAAAAATGTTAGTAACCTTACAGATTTCTTGATTTGCGGTCAAAAGTGTATCTCTTACATGGATTTTTGTTGTTGCCATTACATTAAAAGCTCTATGAATCCCAGTTTCCTAGAAAAATTTTAGTAACTTTACAGATTTTTTTTTTTTTTTTTTTTTTTTTACCGTGTAGTATAGTCTGTAATCTGAGAAGTCCGAGTTAGACCCTCTAGTACAGGCAAGACTAATCTTTTTACGTACGCGTGCCAGTAATTCCCAAACAATTTCTATCAACAATGAAATGTGCCCTAATAAAATATAATAATAACGCTTACATAATTTATTAGTGAGAAATTGCAGACCCAGGTATCGGCCGGAGTAGCTCAGTGGTTAGAGCAGCAGTTTTGTATACTGTGGTCCCGGGTTCAATTCGTGGCTCTGACTAATTTTTCACTCAAGTTGGACTTATTGTATTTATTGTATGTATGTCTGTATAATATTAATGGGAACAGATGTTATATATTCCCGCAACCGCCATTTTGGATTTTTTCTTGACGTGAAAACCCCTTTTGCGCCAAGTAGTAAATGTCGCCAAGCAGCGATTTATGCCCATGTCAAGTTTCACGGGGTTGCCAGAACACGTCACTCGTCGGGGTTGTCTTATCGATAAACTCTAACAAAAAATCGCCAAGAAGTCCAAGATGGTGTCCGCGGGAATATATAACATCTAAGCCATATTTATATATACCTTTAACTGTTGAATGCAGCCGTTATTTATGTGTGTATGTGTGTTTTAATTTAAGTATTGCGCGGTAGCGCAATACTTATTTATTTCCAGTGTCACTTCTCAACGTTAATTTAACATAGAAAAGCCAATGGAGATCATAACTTTTTCATTTTTTCTTCCCATCTTTCTGTCCCTGGTGCCATTCATTTTTTATTCTTTACTGATTCTAATGATATTATAAATTTAAAGTGTAAAAACGTTTGCCTGACGTCAGGGTTAAAACGAATGGTAAAATGCCTTTGCATATGGGTGAATTATAACCCAAAGAGAAACATGGGCTTTTTTTTTTTTTTTTTTTTTACATTATTTAAATATTTTTCTTAATAATTCCAAATTTCGCTTTTTTCATTGAGAATAAACGGACATTTTTCATGGAAAATGTAACATTTTTTCTTCATTGTTGTAAAATTTTCAAAAGCCGCAATAATAATTTATTTCTTTTTAGTTGAAAGATTTCCACGTAAAATATTAAATTGAACTAGTTTTTTTTTTTTTTTTTTTTTTTTTTTCCCCTCGAGAATTAAAAAGGTGAATATGACGTCATAGTGGAAATAAAAAGGATATTTTCAGAATAAGTTTTTGCTTTGGTCAAGTTTATGCTTTAGTAAAAAGTTACAAATGGATCGCTATTTTTACGCTGGTAGCGAACTTAATGAGGAATTACATAAATAAAATTTTAAAATGTATTTTTTTCCCTAGATGAGAACTATTTATACCCCAAGTTAAACTTACGTAATGATTTTCTGATGTGTTTACATCACCCCTTAGGAGAGAATAAGGTAACAAAATTTAAGTAAAACTTTTATTTTTTATTTTTTACTGTATAACAACAATAATATTGTTAAATATTAGCAGTAAGGATTCAGCACAATTTATTTTTGCATTCATAGCGTTCCTGAGTAGGAAATAGAGTATTTAAATTTAAATGAAGTTAATTTTTTATGTTTTGATTATAGATTTTTTACGTTGAGATTGGAAGTTTTTGTCCAAACTACAGCAACCTGCATTACTACAGTGGTGAAATATTTTGAATTATACATTGGTTAACTGCATCACACATTGTGATGCAATACCGCATACATCAAAGCCTGATGATGATACCCTCTATTAATTTTGAAATGAGTTCGTCTGAATGCAGTAGTTATTAAAAAACTTGACATATTAAACAAAAACATAATTTGAAGAATAAAAAAAAAATAATAACATTTATTTCCTACATTGTTTAAGCCCGAGAAGGGACAGATATTAAGATATTTCATTCAATTAGTTCAACATATAATGTTAAATTTTTGTAACAAATTAGTTAATCCAATTGAAGATTAAAAAATAAAAATAAAATGCATATATGATACTTAAAACACCCTAAAAAATTAGATTCCGTTCAAATGAAATCGAAATAAATCTTAGGCTTTTTTAAAAGTTTTGTATTTTGCATGCATCTTATCATTTTATGTACAATTGTTATAAACATAATACAAAATCTGCAATACAAATATTTTTAATTAAATATGGAAGAAGTTTAAGATTTCAATCTCATTTAAACGGAATCTAATTTTTTAGGGTGTTTTAAGTATCATATTGTATTAATTTTATTTTTATTTTTAATCTTCAATTGGCTTAAGTAATTTGTTACAAAAATTTAACATTAAATGTGGAAGTAATTGAATGAAATATCTTAATATCTGTCTCTTCTCGGGCTTAAACAATGTAAAAAATATTTTTTTTTTTTTTTTTTTTAACTTGTTCTTCAAATTGTGTTTTTTTAAAAATATATATTGTAGTATGTGTGTTTTATTATATTTACATAATATAATTTTTCAGGTACGATGTTAATACGAGTGTTTAAAATTCGAGTTACCGATTTTATAGCAATGTTTATGAAAACAGTGATATAACATCAATTGCTTTCATGCATTAAAAGATAACAATTAAAAAATATTAAAAAATAAAATTGTAATTTCTCTGTTTATTGGAATCAGCCATTAAATGAATGAAGTTTTAACTTGGAATTATGAATCGCTTATGCACTTTAATAAGAAAAAAATGCTAATTTTATTTGAGTAATTTTTTACTTATTATAAATGGAACATGTTACTCATAATTATCCAAGTTGCATTAAACAATGTATTAATAATGCATTGATGAGATTTTTGCTGTTGCAAGTTCGATGGAGAATGCTTTATACATGGGTCATAATTTGTTATTTTAATAAATATACACAGCTAAATTGGGTCCTTTTGCAATTTTATTGCAGTAACTGTGTAACAAATGCAATTGAAAAATGACATTTTTTTTTTGTTTTGATGCGTTAATTCATGCAAACATAATTGCATTATTTGTGATAGTATGCACGTGTAAAACAAAATTTATATAACATAACAAAAAAGAAAAATAAATTTTTATCTCGATAATGATTATCAAATTAAAATTTTTTTGCGTGCCAGAGAAATTGCTGTACGTGCCAACTCTGGCACGCGTGCCATAGGTTCGCCAACCCTGCCTAGTAATATGACGAAAAATAAATTTTAAGACCATTGTCCCTTAAATCTGAAACAATTTTTACGAATGTTTCTGATTCAAATTTATTCATACTGATTTTCCCTTTAACTTTTATATTATTAAAAAAAAAAAGAAAAATAAATAAAATCTTAATATTTTGGAAGCTTTGAATTTATCAATGAGCGAGAGGAAAAAAGTGATTTTAACAATACAAAACTTTCAGATTCATTTAATTTTTGAATTTAATCCCATACACTGTAAAAATTTTTTTATAAAGTTACTAAGAATTTTCTAGAAAACTGGGATGTCTAGAACTTTTTATGTAACGGCAACAACAAAAATTCATGTAACAGATACACGTTTGCACTGTAAATCAAAAAATCTGTAAGGTTACTAAGAATTTTTTAGGAAACTGGCATGCCTAGAACATTTCATGTTACTGGAACCCGGGTTACATATAAAATTTTAGTAAGATTATTGTAATTTTAGTAGATTCTTTTGTAAAGCTACAGATTTCTGTAGTTTTACAAAAACTAGTTTTGCAGATTTACATCTTTATTTGTACAGTGTACAGATAAAATTTTAGTAAGCATACAGATTTCTGCAATTTTACATCTGTAGAAATACAGCTTTTTTTTCTTTTTCTTTTTTTTTTTTTTTTTTCTCACAGTGTATGCAGTAAATAAATGCATGTTTCTTAAAAAACCACAACGATATGAATTTGTCTGGAAATTCTGTAAAACAGAAAAATAATGCATATCTGTCTGGCAACAGCCCATAATACTAATGCTTGAAATAATCAAGATTTGACACAGGGGTTAATAACCTATATCTCAATCCAGAAATTTAGCGAATAAAAATTTCGAACTTACTTCTTATATTCCATCATTCTTCATCCATTGAGGTAGTGATAAAAAAAATCAATTACGACACGCGTCTTTTTTTTTCATCAGCCAAAGATATTTTACGATTTAATGCTAAAAAAAATAAATAAAATAATAGTAACAAGACACGCCATAACTGATAGCACAAAGCGCATGCGTGTGCATGTTTCGATCAACATGACTTATTGTAGTCTGGTGCTCCTTGGATACACTCTCATAGTTACCAATGCCACTCAATGATTTTTTGAATCATTACTATCTGGTGAACACTTAATGAAAAGAGGAATCTCTAGATTTAAAATTTGTTTTTAAGGGATAGTTTATTATTTTTGGCCAAAACAACCTTACTTTGGGTTATTTATTTATTTATTTTTAACTAGGATAAAATTATTTCATTCTGGTAATAACTCAGGCAGCCAGTCGTGGAAAAAAAGTAAACACCCCCTACTAACTCTGGGACTAATTATAATAGAAGAAAGTTACTGGTACCAAACAATTGGAAATAAAGTCTACCTTTAAATGATGTATATAAAATTGGCTTAAGGTGCCATCTAAAAAAAGAAAGAAAAAAAAAACAGACCAAACTTTTTTTTTTTTTTTAAGGAAACACCCAATTATAACAATGTATTTTAAATCTTCGGTTCAAACTATGCCAGAAACGAAATTTCAACTCATTTGGATGATAAGTTTTTGAATTATAGACATTCAAAATTTTGATATCATTTTCATATTTTTATTAATATCCCCTGAAATTATAATCCTAATGTGATATTTTTTTGTGTAGTTATAATACTAAAAAACACAAACATAAATACATTGAATTTGTAATTAAAAAAAAATTATAATATGATTTATGAATTATGAAGCTAATATCCGAAAAAAATATTGCAACCTATAAGTTTTTTGATAAATTTATATTTATTATGTCCTGCGTTATGTGAATTCTCATTCAGAAAAGCATAATTTGAAAAAATATATCTTACTCATTTTATGGAAACATTTGGGCTGGCAATAGTTGAAACATATTAAATAATGAAATGGTCACATTGGCAAGAAATAGTGCATTAGTCATTTTGTAGCATTTAAACAATCGCGTACCGCACTTCAATTTGGATACAGCACCTAAAATAGGCTCGTTTTAAAATAAACTGCCCCAACGAATTTTATGAAAATTTGTTTTTAGGCTAATTGAAGGATGTAGAATGTATTTATGGGATCAAACTTGGGTATTGCTTTTGAAAAAAAGAAAAACAAAGCTTGGGTTCGTTTGGATATGTAGATGTCCCCCCCAAAGCATATTTTATTTCCAATCGCTTGATACTAAAAACTTTTTTCTACAATGATTTGTTTCAGAGTTAGTAGGGAGTGTTTACTTTTTTTGTCCCACGACTGTACTTATATTTATTGAAGTTTAAACAACTTTCACGAATATATATATTTTTTTCATCTCACATATTTGAAACTTTGCTTCATATGACGGAGTGCTTTCAAATGGAACGGACACTTTTCTACGAAAGTACTCGACCAGTAGCGCCAATTTTTGAAAAATATTGGGTGGGCTCAAAAATGTTTGAACAAAATACAGTAAGAGTCCCGATTATCTGAGTCCCGCTTAACCGAGTTATTTTTTTCTGATGGACTGATGGTTGTCATTATTATGAAACAGCCATTATAAATGAAACGTTAGGTGAAGATGAAAAAGCAGCCTTAAAAAGTTAGAACTCTGATTTTCTGGTCAGAATGGGGAGAAAGAATAGCCATAATAATAATAATAATAATAAAAATATGGTCACCCTACCTCCCATTCTGACCAGAAAATCGGAGTTCTAACTTTTTACGACTGCTCTTTCATCTTCACCTAACACTACATTTTTAATGACTGTTTCATAATAATATCAGTCCATCAGAAGAAAATAATCCATTCCAAAGTATAAGTTCGACTGAAAAAAAAACTAATACTTTGAACAGAAAGAAGAGGTTACACCTGCAATTTTCATGACACTCATAGAATCACATAGCTGCCAATTTGTACGGTTTTGTTAATTCTAAAATTTACTACAAATTTTTGCCACATTTAATCGCTGACAATTTTTATATTTCGGAGATTGAATTAGGCTAAATTTAATGGTAAGTTTTAGTGGTAAGAAAAAATATCTTAGAAATTGGTAGGTATGTAGTAGCGTAATACCGCAGCAATTAAAAAAAAAAAAAAAAATAAAAAACTGCAGCAAAATTGGCATTTAAGAAACAAAAAACTATCAAGGGCTTTTTGAAATTAACAATTTCATCCCCCGTTTTTCTTAAAAGTAACGGAAATGTACAGTCGTGGAAAAAAAAAGTAAACACCCCCTACTAACTCTTCAACAAATTATCGTAGACGAAAGTTACTGGTACAGACGGATTGGAAATAAAGTCTACTTTTAAATGATGCATATAAAATTTGCTTAGGCGGTCATCTACATATTAAAACGAACCCAAATCTCATTTTTTTCAATGGCAATACACAATTTTAACGAGATATTTCAAATCTTCGGTTCAAACTATGCATAGACACCAAATTTCAAGTCATTCGAATGATAAGTTTTTGAATTATAAGCATTCAAAATTTAGTACTTCTAATGTTAGATTACATTTTCATATTTTTATTTATATCTCCTGAAATTATGCTCCTAATATGCTAATTTTTTGTGTAGCAATAAAACTAATGTGCCCAAACATAAATACTCTGAATTTGCAATTTTTATAACTTTATGATATGAATTATGAAATTAATATTCGAAAAAATTATGAATTGCAACCTACAATTTTTTTGATGGATTTAGATTTATTAAGTCCTGCTTTATGAAAATCCAAAATTTCACATTTTTATTCTGAATAGTTTTTAAATTATGCTTAAAAAACGGCAAAATGATGGTTTAAGGGACCGTCTATGATAGAAGTGAGTAGATATTTTGACATTTCTTCTGCTGCCTTGTTAACTAACAGGCTTCATTGAATGCTTAAGGTGCCTTGATCAAGAAGGGGGCTCTCTCGGTTAGCGATCGAGTACCCAACTTCAATTTGGATACAGCCCTTAAAATATGCTCGTTTTAAAATAATTAATTTCTTGGAAACTTATGGTACGAATTGCATAAAAATTTGTTTTTAGGCTAATTGAAGGGTGTAGAGTTCATTTATGCTGTCAGAATTGGGTATTGCCATTGAAAAAAATGAAGTTATGGTTAGTTTTAATATGTAGATGGCCCCCTAAGCAAATTTTATATACATCATTTAAAAGTAGACTTTACTTCCAATCTTCCGGTAGCAGTAACTTTCTTCTATGATAATTTGTTGCGGAGTTAGTAGGGGGTGTTTACTTTTTTTTCCACGACTGTACATAAAAGAAATGTTGCTAGTACCATAAAAATGAATGAATTAAGTGGAAATTCATATTTCATCTCCTTATTGGGTGACGATTTGTGTAAATCCGGTTTATCCGAGGTGAGCTTGGTCCATATTAACTCGAATAATCGGGACTCTACTGTAACACATACAATTTCCCCTCTCTTACAATAAGTGCATGTGTGTGCAGAGCAAATGACTAAAGGCGATAATTCGAAATCAAATTACGGTTTTTTCTAAGTAAAATATAAAATTATTAAAATTTAATTAAAATTTAATAATAATTTTATTAAATTCTCAAAAATTCTTTCTTAGAATACATTTATATTTATTATAAATACTATAAAAATTGCTATTATTTTTAATTCAATCAAACTGATTGGTAAAGTTATACGAAATGAATATTTCCAACTGAGCGAAAAAATGCCAATCCGGGAATCGAACCCAGATCCTTGGCTTACATTGCCAATGCTCTATCGTTTAAGCTACCTGGACTGACAACCGGCGATCATGTTTCGCTCAGACAACCTTATTGGTAATAACATCTGGTCTATCTAACATATCTACGTACCCATCGTTTATATGGAGTTCCTTTACCTGCGGTTTATTCTGTTGAGCTATCTACATGGCAGACCATATGTTATTATCAATAAGGTTATCTGAGCGAAATATGCTCGTCGGTTGTCAGTCCAGGTAGCTTATACGGCAGAGCATTGGCAATGTAAGCCAAGGATCTGGGTTCGATTCCCGGCTTGGCCATTTTTTCGCTCAGAATTGGAAATATTCAATTCGTATGATAGCTATAAAAATTGCTAACTATTGAAAGTGAAATAAAAACTAAATGTCAAGAAAACATACATTTTAGTTACCTAAGTGCTTTATCGATTCAAGACATTAAAACAGACGGCAAAAATATGCAAGAAACTTGTTTTTGAGCAAAATTTAATTATCCGCTGAAGAGGCTTCCAGCTGCTCCTGTAAGTCTAATTGATGTTTTTACTATTTTTCAATCAAAATTATTTTGAGGACGTCAAGGAAAACAAATTTTGTTTGAGTGATTAAATGAATAAATAAATAACGAAATAAAAGAATGAAAATTGGGTGGGCGGAGATACTAAATTATTGGTTGGGCTCGTGCCCACGGTCGCATATAACCTGGCGCCAATGTACCCGACGGACTGTCGTTTTGATTTATTTATTAAGGCGGTTTTCAAATCCCCTGCTCAACAATGCGAGACTTCCTGACTCATTTTTAATCGTAAATGTATAAAATGGACGGGTTTGGATATTGAAGTTATTTGGAATCGAAATGATTTTCCATTTTTCTATAAATAACTTATTTATCAAGTTATAAGCAACCGTGGTTAAAGGACGACCGGTTTTTCACCCTTCTCGCGGTGTCGCGTTCGAAAATTTGGTTCAAAACGTCAACTTTGACAGCATTTTCTGAAAAATCTTCTGCTTTTACCAAAAAATGGAAAATATCTTTGAATCTTCTGAATAAGAATAACTACCAATTTAATGCGTTTTCACACAAAAATTAATTTAAAAATGTATCAGAAAGTAGCTAGGATACATTACGAAAGCAGAATAGAACCTTTGGATTTGAGAACAGCCTTTTCTTTTTAATGAAAGGGAGTACTTTCTGTTGAAGCTTATACCAGCAATATGTATTAAATTTAATATTTTAATTAGTGTACTAAACTGAAAAGAAAAAAGCTTTTTTTTAAATTAAGGGCTCTACTCCTCTCTCCTTCGAGCTATGCTCACCAACACTCGCTTAGACAACTTGGGTTCTGAAAAAGATGATAATTTGTTCTGTTTTAAGAAGATTACTCGATTACGGAAGATTTAATGGTATTATCATGATCAGTGAAGATCTTCTGTAATCTGGTTTGCTATGAATTTCTTTTTGATTGATAGGTTTATTCGGTTTCAAAGGTCTCATTCACCTGTTTGGCGACATCTGCAGCTGTTTTCCTAATAATTAATCAAGTGAGATCAATTACATATTTGAAAAAAAGCTTGTTTAAAATGGTTAAGTAGAAAATATCATTTTGTTTTATAACGTCTAGATGAAAAGTTTTATTTTAGATGCGTCTTAAGAAAACCATTTTAAATATGACGTTTTAAACAAATCGTTTTAAATATATTGTAATTTTCACCATTAAACGCTGTTTTTGAACGCAATAGTTTAATTATTTTAAAGTAATCTTTCTTTCATAATAATCACGTGTAAATATATTATTTAATTGAAAAGTGTTTGGATATATTATTATTTAGATTTTTTCGATCTCTGGCAACAATAGAGAAAAAGATCTATTCCAAACTATCGATTAAATTTCTATTA
Source organism: Maratus speciosus (assembly GCA_963932465.1). Lineage (NCBI taxonomy): Eukaryota > Metazoa > Arthropoda > Arachnida > Araneae > Salticidae > Maratus > Maratus speciosus. Next base: position 85,337,256 of record OZ010786.1, on the reverse strand, counting down.
TAACAATAAAATAAGGATTGTCGGTTATTCCGACAAGATGTTTTAGAATTTTTTTAGTTAGAAAAAAAAATATCAAATATCATTAACAATTCAATGCTGAATAAAGACATTTCGCCCCAGAAAGGATTTCTGAAGCTTTCTTCGTTTTTTGGCAGAGGTGAGCTTAATGAAATTCCTGAAAGGAGGGAGGGAGAATACACTTCTAGACCATTAATAATAAGAAAATTCAAAAAACACAAAGGAAACATTTTGATGATGGAGGGATGGGAGAGGATGTCCTTTCCTCCCCAATTCATTAATGCGAATTGCGAATAAGATCGTTCAGAATTTATTTCTGAACAGATATTATTTTAGGAAAAACTAGTAATATATTGTGGACATCACAGAACTTTCTTCTATGTAAATCAAATCGTCTGCAACCAGGATTAATTGACAGTCTATGTATTCGTTCTTGAAGTATAGCTATCGCGGAAATCGCGAAAACAGAGCACAGCAGCGACATCTGTTTGGCGATTTACACTAAAACCTTATCAGCGTCTCTTTATGTTATATAAAGGCAAATTTATATCAAGATATACCGGAACATGAAGTTTGATGAAATTCCACGGATTAGGTCTTGACATGTAGCTATCGCGTAAATCGTGAAGAATTCAGTATAGAAGTGCTATCTATTGGGAGATTGACATCAAAGCCTAATGGGGAGCAATTTATGTCAAGTTCTAACTGAATCTGAAGTTTGATTAAATTCCGCGCATTAGTTCTTGAGATAGAGTGCCCACAAAATGTGTGTGACACACAGACGGACACACAGATAGATGGACAGAAACACACACACATGTACACTCACAGACAGAAATTTTCTATAAACAGTCACATCGTGTTGAGAACCATCTAAAACTTATAAATTCGTCCAAAACCGGAAGTCGAAATTTTTCATTAATACAGTACTTTTTTCTTGTAAAGTTAGAAAAAAGTAAAAATGTATAGACTAAGAATCTTTACGTTCCTCTTTCATCAGAACCAATTATTATTATATATTTCCGTGAGTGCAAAAAATATAAAATTACACATGCAAATTTATAGAATTTCGCGGGTGGAAGAGTTGGCGGGATGAACCAGGGCTGTCATGAATATCATATACACTATATGGCCAAAGGTGACCGGTCACTTGCTATTTTAGACGTTTTTTTAAATATCTAGAAAAATACACGAGGAATTAACCTGAAACTGCAGATGTGTAAACAGTATTGTATAGGTCATATATTTCCGCGAAGATTTTTTCCCGAAACCCCATAGAGAACAGTCAACAAATTGAAAAAGAACGAATATCTTTTGGATAACCCTGTAAAAACTAATGTAGCAAAAGCGCTCAAACTCGAGATTATTAATAAGTGGCTTATTGTAATATACTGTGTTCCTTTTGATGAGGATAACATGTATACTCGTAGAGAAATTAAGGTTTTTACAAAAACAATCCCAAATTTCGCCAAGTTTTTTGTTCTAATTTGCAGAGTTCTTAATATAAAAAAAAGTTATTTTCGGAAAATATGACAAACAATATTGTACACAATACTTTGCAATCAAAATTAAAAAATAATAAAAATTGAATGAAAAATGAGCAGGATTACTAAAACATGTTTCACTGCGCATGCGCGAATGCAATCAAAATATAATATGCATAATGTATTAGCTAAGTATATAGAGCAACTTTTGTGAAAGTCTCAAAATCATAGCTTGAAAATTCTGAAAATTATCGTCGATAGAATAAGCTCGAAATCCGTTGTTCCCAAAAAGAAGCAAAAAGATGAGTGGTTATATCAAATATCTGTTGATTAGTGCCAAGATAGCGTATACAATATTGCACGTACTACTATATCTGGATACAACCCCTCATCTTTTTGCTTCCTTTTGGGAACAACGGATTTCGAGTTTATTCTATCGACGATAATTTTCAGAATTTTCAAGCTATGATTTTGTGACTTTCACAAAAGTTTCTCAATATACTTAGCTAATACATTATGCATATTATATTTTGATTGCATTCGCGCATGCGCAGTGAAACATGTTTTAGTAAGCCTGCTCATTTTTCATCCAATTTTTATTATTTTTTAATTCTGATTGCAGAGTATTGTGTACAATGTTATTTGACATATTTTCTGAAAATAACTTTTTTTTCTTTTTTTTTTTTATTAAGAACTCTGCAAATTATAAGCAAAAAACTTGGCGAAATTTGGGACTGTTTTTATAAAAACCTTAATTTTTCTACGAGTATACATGCTATCCTCATCAAAATGAACACAGTATATTACAATAAGCCACTTATTAATAACATCGTGTTTGGACGCTTTTGCTACATTAGTTTTTAAAGGGTTATCCAAAAGTTAGTCGTTCTTTTTCAGTTTGTTGACGGTCCCCTATGGGGTCTCGGGGGAAAAAAACCTTCATGGAAATATATGACCTATACTATACTGTTTACACACCTGCAGTTTCAGGTTAATTCCTCATGTATTTTTCTAGATATTGAACAAAACGTCTAAAATCGCAAGTGACCGGTCACCTTTGGCCATATTGTGTATCTAGTACATCAAGATGGCCTTGGATGCAGGCGCTAGGTTGAGGACTCCTGTTTTACAGCACTAATACTGCCATGAAGGTAAAAGTTATTTCACAGGCGACGCATTCTCGTCAGTGCTAAAACTTAAAGAGGCAATGTCATAGTTTCAATTTGTTTTTTAAATTAAAATGAAAACCATTTTATTTTCGAACATTATGATAGAAAACATAAGTTTCGATGCTTTTTTATTTAAAAAATATCATAAAACGAAAAAATGCATTTCCTCCAATTCAAAAGTTTTGAGAACTTATATCTCAGGATACAAGTTCTGCCACCATATGCAGGGTAGACTGACAACCACTGAATGAAAAGCTTAAAATATTTTACAAGTTATTTAACGTAGTAGTTATCTATAAAAGGAATTAAAACAGTGGAGATATTTTAGAAAATAAAAATATTTTAAAAGTTTTTTCATTATTTAATTTCATCATACAATTGTTCACAATGTAATACTAATTACACTAGCCTGCAAAATTTGGGTTGCGTCATGTTTTTTAGCTTTTTATAATTGATTTTTATAACTTTCTAGCACTGAATCCGAAAATGGCCTTCATTTTTTATTATCGCGTAAGGATTTTTTGCAAATCGTAAATTTCAAAGTTAAAAGCTCAAAACATAGCGAAAATCTGATACTATAAAATAGATGTGATTGTAGCGTTTTTTAACTTTTGATAACTAATTTTTATGTATTTTTTAACGCTGAATCCGAAAATGACCTTCAATTTTTACGAACACGTCAGAATGTTTCGTAAATCGTAGATTTCAAAGTTAAAAAGTTCAAAGTTAAAACTAAACGCCCTCCCTCCTCCTTATCGGAACCCTGAGCTGTTCAGCTAGAAAAATCCTCAGTATAAGCCAAAAAATGAATAAATTATTAAATAAAATAAAATTAAGTTGAATAAAAAAAAGTTTTACACCTACTTTATAGTATCATAATTTCGCAATATTTTTACTTTTTAACTTTGAAATTTACGATTTGCGAAAAATTCTGACGTGATGGTTAAAAATGAAGGTCATTTTCAGATTCAGTGCTAAAAAGCACATAAAAATTAATTATCAAAATTAGAAAAAAAACACAAACATCACATTTATTTTATAGTATCGGATTTTCGTTTTTTTTGACTTTATAACTTTGAAGTTCACGATTTTCGAAAAATTTTGATATGATGGTTAAAAATAAAGGTAATTTTCGTTTACAGCACTAAAAATACACAAATATCAGTTATCAAAAGTTAAAAAACACAACCATCTCCTCTATTTTTTACTATCAGATTTTTGCTATTTTTTTACTTTTTACCTTCGAAATTTATGATTTTCCGAAAATACCGATGTGATGGTTAAAAATGAAGGTCATTTGCGGATTCGGCGCTAAAAAATACATGAAAATCAATTACTAAAAGTTAAAAAACACAACCATCGCAGGATTGTGTTATTTGAATATTCCAAAAAATTTAGATCAATCAGTAAGAAGTTGTAATATTTAATTGTTCTGAAAATTCCAAGATGTTTCCTAAAGTGACAAAAAAAAAAAAAAAAAAAAAAAAAAAAAAGAAAGAATGAAAGAAAGGAAACCCTGAGCACTAAATGGAAATTAGTATCTTGCGATAAAAGCGTCTAAAACTTTTGAATTAAATGAAAAGAGATGTTTTCAGTGCGAAGTCAAACTAATTCCAAACGAACGTTTGATATGTTGTATTTTCTATTGCGTTTGTATATTATAGCTATAGCTCACAGCTAAGTGTTTTAATACTTTAAATGCAGTGGCAAAATTTTCTACGATTTATATTAAATAAGAAATTAAACGCAGCAACCGTTTGTTTGTAGATATTTCTTTATTTTTTCAACCAAAACGTCATGACTGACTTCACGACTGAAAGCGTCTCTATATAACTAGAAATACATTTATTCCGTGGGTGATAATTTTGAAAAACAAAATCGTAGAATCATAAATTTGATATCAAAATATTTACAATTAAGATAGTTTTCATTTAATATAAAGATAGAAATTTGGATTTCTTTGAGGCATTTAAGCTGTACTATCCCCTTATAGCCATATAAATTTATGAAAGCGAAAGTGTTAAAGACAAAAAGGCCCTGATTATCAAATAGGCACGAGAAGCATATGCTTCCCTTAGAAAACTTTGAAGTGGCCCGAAATTGAGAAAACACTGACTCCCAAATTTAATTAATTCCATACCAAAATTCTGTCTAATATTTTTTTTCAAATCGTTAACCCATTTGTAGATATAAATATTTTATAGTGTTTCATAAAAATACCCTTCATCAGAAATTACTTTTTTATGTAATAGATCAAAATATTGATATTTTATGTTGTGCGTACATGCTGAATACAACCATTTTATCCAACTTATAGGCCTATAAGTAACACTTCTTTTGTCCCAAATGATCTTACATAGATTTTTAATAGATCTTACATAGATCTTACATAGATTTTAATAACATACAATACAAATTATTCATACAAATGATCCACGGGACATATTTTACAGAACAGAATGAGCAGCACAAAGAACAGAAAGGCTTTACGACCAGAGAGAACTTCACCATGGAGCCTTCGGAACTCGAACACTCGGCCACTACGATAGCAGACGATCACCTTTACGCTCGTGGATACGGGACTCCTAGAGGTTGATGTAGTTTTTCTTTATTAATAAATTAATTACCTGATGTTCAGCCTATTTGGACGCAGAAATAAAAGTCAATGAATATGACGTCATATTGACACAGCCATAGTAAAATATTTTATATTCATAACAGAAAATGAATCTTTAGTTTTTCGAATGCTGCTATTTTCCACATCGGAACAATGTCTCTCTGTATATTATTTACTATGATAATTTACTTACTATTATTTTATTTGCGCAGATTACTTAATAATATTTTCTCAATTTGTGTTCTGCTCTCCCGAGATTAGTACATACTTTAACGCACCATTTTTATTCGTTTAAATATTATGAAAGCCATTGCAATTTCTCTTTTGAATAGAATGCCATTTTCACCAATGGAAACATATTTCTGAGTGGTAGGATGCGATTAGGGAAATTAATTTTATGTTATAGAGGGAAATTCGCATCCCGATTGCTTCATGTCGAAGAAATTTCATTAAAAACCTTTTAAATTAAACCTAAAATGTAAAAATGAAAATAATTAAAAAATAACTATTGTGAGCTCATCAACAAATGAACAGCTTTCAGTTTAAAAAAAATAACCCTTAAAACGTTAAAATTGGTTCGACAGAAAACTCATAAGTGAAGGTACAATAGTCTGTGGCGGCGAATTTCAACTTTTATAGCTCATTCGATTCTTCTCATTCAGCTAAGTAATTTGCTACCTCGCATATCGGCTATTGAGTTTTAATAATGACAGGTGGCCGGGTCAAAGTTTAAAATTCCGTTCATTGGAAACCAGTTGCCGTCAAAGAAATAAGTAAGATTTAAATTTGTTTATGGTTCTTGCACTGACATGCCTTTATGATAGTCAATTTTTGACACATTGTTCAATAACATAACCTTATAGTAGTTATTGGCAACGTATGGCATTGTAAAAAAAAAAAAAAAAAAAAAATAGTAAACTTAAATCACACTTATTTCTTTGAAGGCGTCTATTTTTCAATGAACAAAATTAATTTTGAACTTTGACCCGGCCCCCCTGTTATTATAAAAACTCAATAGCCGATATTCGAGGTATAAAATTACTAAGCTCGATGAGACGAATCGAATGAGCTATAAAAATCGAAATTCGCCGCCACAGACTATAGTACCTTCACCTGTCAGGGATGACAAAAAAAAAAAAAAAAAGAACTTGTGTTTTAAGTATATAGATCTTACATAATGTCATACATTCAATGTGCAACAGTAAAAAGAAAAAGAAAAAGAAGAAGAAAACCAATGTCAAAACAAAATCAAAATCATGCTTTTATTATTTACCAGGACCTGTGAAAGGCTTTCACACTGCATTTTTTGAGATGATTTGACAAGATATTTTTCATTAATTTCTAATTGGTTGCAGTTTTTAATCAAATGTGTTTTAATAAAATGTCAATATATTATGTCAAAAGTCTGTTCAAAAACCTTTCAAATGATATCTCTCAGTCACCGCTGTACGTCCGTAAATGCATAGATAAAGGGATTTCGACAATAAAAAAAATATATATAATGACAGGAAAATATCACACCTTTTATTTCATAACTTATCAATCAAAATTACATGAGCAATTAACAGATTTATATTGCATTCATATTATCAAAAGTATTAAATTTAATTGCAATGTTTAAAAATAAAACATTTAAATAAAACTTTTCAGTTTCGTTGCTGAATATTGTTAAATTTTAAAATGTTCAATTGTATGTTAAATTTTATCTTCTGTAAACCCTAGAAGAGTAAACAGTCGTGACAACTACGAGCATGTTTGTTTGATGGGCGACAGTTAATTGACGAGTAGGAGGATAATTATAAGAATAAAAATATTTGTTTTCTAGGTATATGTTGATAATAAAATGCTGAGAAGTACATTATAACCTTTTTTAAACCTATTTTTCCACATAAAGATCCAATAATTACATTTGACGAGGGACAGTTAATTGACGAGTAAGAGGAAAATTATCAGAATAAAAATATTTGTTTTCTAGGTAAGTTGATAATAAAATGTTGAGATCTACATTATAAACTTTTTTTAACCTATTTTCTGACATAAAAATGCAAAACTTACAGAATTAATAATTTTTTGAGCGTTTAATCTTTTCCCCTATTACGAGTACGTCTAGTCATCTAGGGTTTAAAGAAAGAAATAGGATAAACCCACCAGTGGTCGAAATTGTATCAGTGTTTGGCACTTTCAAGAATTTGAAGCAAATAAGATTTTAGAGAAAATGCTCTTTCAGCGCATTTTCAAGTTTTGACAACTTCTATTCTTTCCGGATGAACATGAATGACTTCTTACATTGGTCTGTCGTTAAATGGTATTAGAAAAAGAAAAAAACTAGCAACCCTTGTTAGTCAATTGAAAGTCTTTGTTAGAACGTAATAGAGTTAAGTGAGCTGAGTTGAATTTTATTTTTCTCAACTGTAAAATGAACGGTTATTATATAAACAGTTATAATTTTCCATTGGAGTAATTTACCCCTTCGATTACAGCTTTTAAAACTTGAATATGTGTAATATTTGAAGTATGAGAAGATGTCGACAACTAAAACACGTTTTACATAATGTGTTTCAGTGTTCGACATGTTGATTTAGCTTTGAGGATTCATCAGTTATTAATTATTCGGTATATGAAATTCCTTCTACGTTGTGTATAGGAAGATCGAAAACGGGTTGAATGAACTCCTTTTTTTACGAATATTCGGGCAAATATAATTTTCATCTTAGTTGCTGAGAAGAAAGGAGTTCTTTCAAATTTTGTTGACATAAAAAGTTAAAAAATATTGTAAAAAAAAATTCTTTCACAATTGTTTACTAGTTACAAGATTTTATTTGTCGTTTTAATGTTACTGACTCATTATCCGAGATCAACTTTGAAAGTATCTATTTACTGACTCTCTCACCTTTTTTGATAATATCAACTACCAATGCAAAAAAAGTCTTTGGAAAAATTAATTTTTTTTCAGCTCTGAATTAATATTTTCGAGTTTTTCAGAAACGCGCTATTAAAGAAGATTTCGTTTGAAAATAAGAATTCAAATAGGAGCTTGTACTTCAAACATCCACGAAAATGTGAGCAAAATAGTATGATTAAGTGCTTAACCTGCGAAATACCGGTGCGTTTACCCTGCTCGATAAATAAATTAAATGCATTTTAGTTTACAAAGCTTCATGATGAGTGACTATTCTTGTACTTTTTTAAAGTACCACTTTTTGAAAGTCTTTGTACTTTTGTATAATGCTTTTGAGCATGAAAAAGTTTTTATTGTCATTTAGTAGAACAAAACTAAAGTGCTGAAAACTGTGGAGCCCGTGTAATCTTGATTCAAATATCCCCGATATGGATTCGATCATTCGATGTCAAAGAAAGCCGACAAATCAATCCGATATCAAAGATAGTCTATGACACTAATAGTAAAAACATTAATGACATCGAAAATATTGATATCGTAAGCCATATCCACAACTTTCAATATTAAGCCCAGACAGTTATTGGTGATTCGATTTACAGTTCATCAGTTGGTTTTCTAAACAAGTCGATGGCTTTCGTTGTAAATGACGCACATGCTTATAAAATGTCCTAAAAGTCTTTAATCCAATTCTTATTACCTTTAGAAAGACGTACTATATCATAATTTAATGTGTCATTTTTATCTTGGATCCTGAAAATGCATAATTTTGTTTATAGATTGCCCTTATTCTGGTATCATAAAACATATTACATATCTTACACGTTGGGGTAGATACACTAGTTTTTTTCCAACTCCTTTTTCTTTTCATTTCAGATATCGTGCTATAATTTTTTACCCGACTGCTAAGAAGAGTTATGTGTTTCACGCGTATCTGGGTATGTGGATTTCTTTATACCCTCGATACATCCCAACGGCTGGATGGATTTTAAAGAATGAGGTCTCTATCGATTTGTCTTAGCGGCCCGATGGTTATAGGCTAGGTTTTGTTTTTATAAATTCAAAATGGTGGCCGTAAAATACAAATTGGCGGTAGAGGCGAAAAAACATTTACGCACCCTATTGTGTGGCATATCATTGGATAGGTCTTTCAAAATGAAGACGATGTTTCATTGACTATTTTACAGTCAGAAGCTCCGTTTAAATATTACACAGCCCGAAAGTTGTGTAGGTAGGATCTCTAGCTTTACTACAACTCTAACCTTCATAGACATCTATAGGTCTCATCTAAATAGTGTTACAGATAGGAACTAACAATTAAACACAATTTAAAAGTCATCAATGCAAGTAAATAAAAAAAAAAATAGGTAAGTAATATAAAAATAGTTTCGCATTGATGAGAAATAATTAATTAGCTCGCTGGGTTTTTTGATTTTTTAAATTTATTTATCTTCATTTTGTCAATAAGCTTCTTCATTTTATTGAACGACTGTTAGTTTTTTCAAAAAAAGAAAGGTGTTTTTTAGAAGTGTGGTTTTGAAATCTGCAATACTGTTTCTAGTCAGAGTCCATTTGATAGCTGACAGATGATTTGTGCTCAGTAGGTTTTACCATTTCACCATGAATAAACTTACGCTAGAGGCTAGAACAACGCTTGCAAGTTGTGCAAAACACCATCAGTTTATTGCGGGAGACATTAGATGAGCGCATAATTTCGCATAATGGACCTGTGAACCGGCTTCCACGGTCATGTGATCTCAAACCAATGAACTATTTTCTGTGGGGTTATGTGCAGCCGCTGGTATACGCCAATAAAGCACAGACGTTGGACCACTTGGAAATCAACATTCTCCTCGTTATTGCTGATATACGGCCCCAGATGCTCGGTAAAGTGGTCGAAAATAATTGGACTTCCAGATTGTGCTTCATTCGAGCCAGCCGCGAAGCCCATATGCACGAAATCATTTTTAAACACTAATGGCATAAAATTATTTATTTTATAAAACCAATATCATGGCTATTAACATTTATTTTATGTGCTTTATTTCGTTTCAAATTTGTATACCTCTAAAAAAAAAACCCTTTTATAACTATATCTACACAAAGAAGTAGAATTGAGATTTTTACAACGATGCTCACAGGTTCTATCACTAAAAAACCCGGCAGAACCAGGGTCGTACTGGCATAACTGAGAGGGCGGTGGCAAAATGGATAAAAAGGGCGCCAATTGCCTTACAAAAGGGCGCAAATCTCTCTATTCTAAAAAAAAGTAACTACCGCTGTCACCGCCGCCGCCGCCGGTTTTGAATTTTTTTGTGACCGGAGGTCTTTCTTCGTTAATATTGAGAAAAATAATGCATACAAAAATATGAAAATAAGTGGCTTTATACAGAAATGTTTGATAAACACGCTGATGCAGACAGTTTTCAAATCGAAGAATTATTTTAAGAGATATTTAATGCTAAAGTTGGACAAAATCGTTCCACTAAAAAAGTTTTATAGCAGCAAAAACTATACATGGCAGTGTAATCATTTTTAGATCCTTTTATGCGTTAGAATTTGCTGGAGTGCAGATTGCATTAATTTTTTTATTTTGACTCATTTTTTCAGGTTTTATTTCTATTTTAAATTCAAATTTTCAGCATTTCTAGAGATATTTTTTACAGATTTCAGAAAATTGTACTAATTTAAACTGTTGCCAACTGTATAAAAAGCGCAAGCAATAATGTTTGCTTCAAATTAAAAATTTATTTACACGTGACTATTATAAACAGGAAAAAAACTTTCAAATTAGAATAAAATAATTACGTATAAAAAGCAAGAACTTATTAAAAATTACGTCATAAAAAGTATACACGTGAATTTTAAAAGAGAAAGGATGTTGTAAAATAATAAATTCATTAAAATGCGTTAGAAGTCTTAGGAGAAATTACGTCATATTTACGTCACATTATAGTTATTACATAAAATGAACACAAAATAATATTGCAAAAAAGTTTAAATTTAGAAATTGCGCTAGACATTTATTTGATATTTTGAGAATTAATTTAAAATGTCTCATTTAAAAGAACTTTCTTTTCGCTTTGTTAAAAAATACCGGGAGACAAAGATTCTGTTTACTTAGTTCCTTTTATATTAGCTTATTTTGAAATGTTGTTACACGTGTCTACGTCATCAAGTTATTTTTATTTCGACGTTTTATTTGTATTTCTATTAATGTTGTACTAATTTATTTGTTCTTTCGTTATTTAAAATAAAAATTATATCAATTTGTATAATTTGGCGATTTATATAATTTGGCGAAATTAGTCGACGGGATAATCAAGTAGTACCGCAGCTGATTTGTATCGTGTACACGAACTAGTAAATTGTTTATCTTTTCAGAAAATTGCTTATGTTTTCAATTAGTTGATTTTCGTTTTAGTTGTAAGTTAAGAAAAAAACAGAATGGAAAAACATTATTTAATTTTCATGCTAAATGCCATTTTAGTTCTTAATTTATATTAGTCCTGAAAATATAATCAACAGTAAATTAGCTGTTTTTGAAAATATCAGATACATAACAAAATACCAGATAATTGCTTATATTTTCGAAAATATGTATTTACGAGCCCTGGTCTGAAGATGGTACAAGCTTCCTTGTGGAGTTTTTTGAAGGTTGTTCTTAAAAAAAAAAAAAAAAAAAAAAAAAAATTCTCTACTCAACATTTTTTTTTTTTTTTTTTTTTTTTTTTTTTTTTTTACAAATTCATAGAACAATTTTCATTTTCAAAAGAATAAAAATTGCAAGGATGGACGTTAATGAGGTTTGGTATTGAATAGAATTTTTCATTTTTCGAAAACTGTATAACATCTTGAATCGCGCAGTTTTTTTTTTTTCGACCTTTTTAAGATTATCGTATTTTAAAAAACTATTTTAAACACTATCGTTTATATTATTGTCTGAAAGATTTTTCGTATTAAAAAAAAAAAAAAAAAAAAAAAAAAGAGAAATTTTTTTTCAATATCTTACCACATACGAATAAGTATATCTGCAAATTTGGTGCATTTTAAGAATACAAATGATTTTGTGACTGTATAAGAAAGCATAAAGTTTGGATTTTAGCTATAAAAGCTTTACGTATATGTCGTTGTTAATTGAGAAATCCGGCTCTTTGCAAAGGCGCCTTAGGACGTTTGCAAAGAGCCGGGATAATTGGAGAATAATCTTCCTTTTTCCAATCAGCCTAATATATTTCAGGCTTATTGCAAAGAGTCTAGAGAGCGTTAGGCTAATTGGAATATACCCATTTATTTCTCTATCAGGTTGATATCTTTTAGCTTTTTGCAAAGAAACTATGCAGTTTTAGTCTAATTAGGAAATGATGAATTCTTTGTCCAAATACTGTTTTGTGTCCGACACGAACATGAAAATTCCATTTGAATTCAACCCGAATCCGACAAAGGAAAGTTTCGTCGAACCGTAGCCCGATCTTAATACAACAAAATAATTTCCACCGAACCTGGGAATTCCACCTGAAGTCAACACGCAACCCGGCCCGAACGGGGAAAAAAAAAAAAAAAAAATCCATTGAACCGAATCCGAACTTAAAAATTTCCTTTTGAAGTAAATCCGAAACCCGGCAAAAAAAAAAATCTATGAAACCGACTCCTGATCCGAACGCGACAAAATAATTTCCGTCGGTATGCAGCTCGACTTGAATCTGACATATTTCAACCACAACCCGAAAATGCTTGAACCCTGAACACTAAAATGAAAGGAAATTAATTCATCTTTTAATGTACTTACAAAAAGTTGTCTACAATTATATCACTAATACCAATTTTATCTTATACACTGATGTCCAAAATTAAGGTCCAGTCACAAAATGCTAATTTTCAAGTACGCGAATACACAAAAGGAAATAATATAATTCGAATTATTACTATCTCTACAGCACAGCTAGTCCATATAACATCTCATTCATGTCACACATGGTCACAAGTGTCACAGTCACTGCGGTGAAGCAAAAAAAAAAAAATAGGAAATTCCATACATCACATTATGAGTCTCAAATGATCACTATATATGACTCCACTGAGACATCACTGTGACTGCTGATTTGTGACGAATCAAAATGTGACTTTACAATGTAGTTACATTGTGACTCTCATGTGACTGTCATCTGCAGACTAAATTTCAAAGACATCGTGAACGCTGCATTGTGATAAGTTACCAAATAATGTCACATTACAGTCACATGATGACTTTCAGGTGACAGAGAGACTACTTTGAAGTCACCATTGCGCTCTTTTGTGAAAAATCACCCTGTGACTAGAATGTGATATTATTTGATGACTTATGATAATGCAACGTTCTTGATGACTTTGAAATTGAGTCTAAAAATGACAGTCACATGAGAGTCACAATGTACATTAGGGTGGGTCGAAAAAACCGAAATTTTTATAATCAAAATGTAATAGCGCGGAAAAGTTGCCTTTTGTAATACAGAATAAATTTCTAAAATATTACATCGATCGGTTAATATCTTTTACCGCCGCAAGGGGGCCAAAGTTTCAAAAAATCGCAAAAACATGTTTTTTTATCATTTTTTAAAATTATCCAAACATACCAATACTATTTTTAATAGAACGCAATAGCTACATAAAGATATGAGAAATGTCCCGGTAAATGTTCATTATGATGAAATCATATCTTTATTTGCTGCAAAAAGACCATACTTTTTGTAAAAATTTCAAAAATTTCAATTTTTCATTTTTTTTCTAAATTTTTATAATTTCTATAATATGTCTAGAAATAAATAATTTTACTTTATATCTATTAATATATCACAATTTTTTATAACTATTTGTAATAGACTTGAAAATAAAGTTAATCATTCATTTTTCTTGACGATCGCTTCCTCTACTGATGTTTTACTTCATAACAGCCAATTCATTCCACAAAAATTATATAAAATGAGCAAAATGTTTTAGTATTTTATTAATTAAAATATAGAGATGTTTAACCTAAACGGGTTAAATAAACTTAAAATGAAGAAGAATTTAATGTAAATGAATTTTATAATATAACTTGCTTTCAGATGAAGCCATTATTTCTCGAGAGGCCAAAACTGATCAGATGTGATCCTCCCTCTGTTCTAGTAAACAAACTTTATCAGTCCTTCAATGAATAATTTCACGCATCTTTCTAGTGATTGAGTGGTACAAGGAAAGTTATAATAGCTGGTATCTTTAATCGAACTTTTTAAACTCACCAGCGTTTTTAGTCGATAAAGAAACCATAACAGGTGGTTCCGTTAGTTTTCAGTTTTGTCAGTAGACTAAATCCATACAATTTTAAGCTTCAGTGTTGAAGTCTGCTATGATAAAGTGACGGATGGCAGTATTCTAGTCCACAGAACTTCGTGCTTTTGCAATTTTCTTCATGGCTGGGGTCCTGATGTTCTCCTCTTCATATGCTATCATTCCAAAGAGGCTATTTGTATGATTTGCGAAATAGTCATTTCGTGAAAATACAGGAACTATTGAAATCTTTCGTAGATTATCTGTCAAGTAACGTAAGTTACTAACTATAGTGCACAGATTCTGGAAAACATGAGTGATTCATTTTAATTGTGGACCAACTGATGCAGTACATTTTCAGGATGTACTCAAAGAGTATGACAAGTTAAGAAGAGTGTTTCTTTGTTCCAACGTAGTCTCTCAGAATTCGAATAGCAGTAATGATCCACCATGCGTGAAATATTTGTCCAGGGACTCAGCAAAAATGGTCAATTGTATACATGCATGTTGAAAGAGCTTGCAATATTTCAGACATATACTTCTGGTCAGTTGACAAATCATCTTTATAAACAGCTAGGTGATCAGATTAAATTGGCTTAAATTTTGCAATTGGTAATAATTCGCAAATCGCAAGAGATCAACCAATTGGGCCACAATATGATAGAGAACCTGTTTTTTGTCATCAAGATGTTTGAAAAGATGTCTCAGTGGAAACTCATTGAAGTGAGGTCAAGGAAGCCATTAAAGTGGTTTTTTAAAAGTTGTTCTCAACTAATCCTACTTATAACACCACCTTTGCATCCCGTTTTGAAGGCAGTTCCGCGAAATTCAACTGCAATTATTATTCCAGTCGGGATTTCATTTTTCTTCAAAAAATCTATAATGTCATTGCATATAGAAGTCGCCTTGCCAGACGATGGGGTCAAATGACGAAAATAATTCAGACCTGGTTCTAGTACAAAGAGATATGTTCCTCCTTGACTTCGCAAAGATGAAACTTTGCCACCTCTTTAACCTGGCAGATATTTCTATCCTTAGGGCCATCAAAGTATAGAGTAAAAGGAGTACATTACAAAAAAAAAAAAAAGAACAAAGTTAAACGTGGTTCTCTAGCAGAGAGAAATTAATTTTACGTGCAGGCAGCTGCAGTTGTTTCTATCATTGAGAAATTTTTTTTATAGAATTACAGTGATCATGGTTAACAATGTACATGAAATTAACAACATAAAATGCCTTTCCAGCCTATTAGAAATGTAAAAAATCTGAAAACACTACAAACGTTATGAAAATTGAAAAAATGAAAAACTTTAATTTTTAACATTTTTTAGAAATTTTGGCCCTGTTGTGGCGGGTAAAGAAACGATGTCACAAAAATGAAATGTTAATGTTACATTACTAATATCTTGGCGTGGCTATTGCGTTCTATTAGAAATTGAATAAGTATGTTTGGATAATTAAAAAAAAAATTGCTAAAAGTATGTTTTGTGCGATTTTTTCGAAATTTGGACCCCTTGCGGCAGTAAAAGATATTAACCAATCGGTGTAATATTTTACGCATTTTATCTTTTTTACAAAAGGCAACTTTTCCGCGCTATTACGTTTCGATTATAAATATTTCGGTTTTTTCGACCCACCCTAATGTACATACATTGTAAAGACACCTGGTGACTCGTCACAAAGCAGCAGTCACATTGACGTCTCAGTGAAGTCACATATAGTGATCATTTGAGACTCATAATGAGACGTGTGGAATTTCCTATTTTGTGTTTCACCGTTGTGACTGTGACACTTGTGACCATGTGTGACATGAATGAGATGCTATATGGACTAGGTGTGCTGTAGGGATAGTAATTATTTGAATTATATTATTTCCTTTTGAGTATTCGCTTACTTAAAAATTAGCATTTTGTGACTGGTCCTTAATTTTGGACACCAGTGTGTATCGAAAAATGAACATATCTATATTCTTTAATATTGAAATACAATAAAATCTCTGAATAGTGACAACTCTGCATTGGTTCGGGTTGTCCTTAATTTTCTTTTTTGCTCTTCGTGTGACTATTTTTTTTTTCTGTGGATTGTCCTGTTCGGATCGGGTTACGGTTCAATGGAATTATTTTGTCGGGTTCAGGGTTGACTTCAGATCGAATTTTCAGGTTCGAGTCGCGTTCCGTGTCGATGGAAATTATTTTTTCGTATTCAGATCGGGTTGCGGCTCGATGGATTTTTTTTTCCACGTTTGGTTCGGATTTCGTATTGACTTCAAAGGGATTTTTCAGGTTCGGATTGGGTTACGTGTCCACAGAAATTAGATTCTTGTGTTCTGATCAGGCTACGGTTTGATGGATTTGTTGTTGTTGTTGTGTGTGTGTGTCGGGTTTGGTTTGACGTTAAGGGAACAAGGAACTTTCAGACTCATATTTTTTATTTTTATTTTTTCGCTTTACATTCAAGGGCCATACTATATACTTTATGGCATATACTTATCAGACAAGAAAAAAAAATTGGGGCAAAAATAAGGAATTTTCCTGAATATTTTAAGTGTTGTGAAGAAGCTTTCAAAATGCTCCATATGCGCTTTCCAAATCAATTAAAATCCCGAATATAAGTCATTATAGGTAATTTTTATTTTGTCATTATATACGTCATAAAATTCTGCATTGTTTTTTAAAACTAATTATAAATGGAAAACTTAAAGTTGGTAATTTGCAAAGATATCATGCAAAAATGCTGAAAAGTTAGATTTTTGTTTTACCTTTATACGAGGTTAAAAAAAAAAAAAATGTGCATCGTATATGAAATTCGATGCACAGTTTTATTTGTATCTCTCTAAAAAAAAAAAGGTAACTAACGCTGCCACCGCCGCTGTTTTGAATTTTTTGTGACTGGGGGTCTTTTTTCATTAATATTAAGATGACTACTGCATACAAAAATATGATAATCGGTGGTGTTATAAAGAAATGTTTGATAAATACGCTGATATAGACAGTTTTTAAATCGAATAATTATTTTAAGAGATATTTAACGTTAAAATTAATCAAAATCGTTCCATTAAAAAAGTTTTACGGAAGCAAAACTATACATATTAATTTAATCATTTTATACATTAGAAGTTTGCGGTGTGCAGACTGCATTTATTTTTTTTTATTCTTTTTTTTTTTTTTTTTTTTTTTTTAAGGATTTATTTACATTTTGTATTCAAAATTTTCGCATTTTGAGAAATATTTTTTTACATCTTTTAGAAAAGGGCATTATTTTAAATTATTGCCAATTTTTAAAAAAGCACAACGAATAACATTTCCTTCAAGTTAAAAATGTATTTACACGTGACTATTATAAACAGAAAAAACTTTCAAATTATAATCAAATGCTTACGATTTAAAAGCAGGAAAATATAGAAAATTAAGTCATAAAAACTATATTTACATGTGAATTTTAAAAGAGAAAGAAAATAGTAAAATAATAAATTCATTAATATGTGTTAAAAGTCGTAAATGAGGGGAAATTTCGTGATATTTAAAATGGCCAAACAATAATATTGTCAAACAATTTAAATTTAAAAATATATATGCGCGAGACATTTCATATTTTAAGATATTCTTTTAAACTATTGTTGTGAATTCTAAAACAGCACAAGTAATATTTCCTTTCTAACAACAAAAGTATTTTCACATGAATATTAAAAAGAAAACGAGAACTTTGGGGAAAATTACGTCAGATTTAAAACAATTCATTTAAAATGTCTTGTTTAAAAGAACTTTCTTATAGCATTATTAAAAAATACCGAGAGACAAAGACTCTGCTTACTTAATTTTACGTTAGCTTATTTTCAAAATTTTCACTGATCTGATATAATCAAAGACGAAAATAGCCCGTTAAAAGGGAGAGCGCAACTGTTTTTTTAATTATATTTCAGCCTCCCGAAATTTTTTTAAAAGCCGATCAAATTAGCGTGCTTTTAGGGTTTGCGGCGTCTGAACGGGGGTTGGCGAGCATAGCTCGTAGGGGGCAGAGCCCCCAGTATATAAAAAAAAACTTGCATAAAAAATACTGGGGATTCTAATTGATATGGAATGCGCATGGAGCATTTTAAAAAGCTCTTCATAACGCTTAAAATATTTTTAAAAATTCCTTATGCCCCTCCGCTCCTCCAAAAATATGTATATTTCTTGTGTGATAAATATACGTTATAATGCGTATATTCCTTATAATGCATATAAACACCCTTGAATAGTACTTAAAATGAAATTAAAAAAAAAAAAAAAAGAAAGAAAAAAGAAAGAAAGAAACGAATTTGAAGGTCCCTTGTTCTTAGAAATGGTATTTTCAGGTTTGGGTCGAACCTAAATTCTCAATTAGCATATCACATATAGTATTAGATAACTGGTCATAACATAGGCATAGGTTTATGTTTTCTGTTTATTCTTTCTCGTTTTAAAAAAAAGAAAATGCAAATATTCTATTAAGGCTAGTTTTATTTTTTAAGGCCTCCTAATTTTTTCCCCTTTCGAGAATCCAATTGTTCTATTTATAATATATATATATATTGTTGTTGTTGCTTATTTTCTTACAGGGGCACAGGACCTTTCAGTTTGTCGAAATGATCAAAAACACCGCCTTTTTCAAAGTACCAAAACACAAATAATATGGAATTAAAATATTTTTTCCCCTTTATGCTTGAAGTATATATTCTTGACTATATTATATCAAAAGTAAATGTTGTATATATAAAATGAGTATTTAAATTTTCAATTAAAAAATTTATCGCACTAATGCGCGAATTAAAATCATTTAGTTCTGCGCGCATGAAAAACTCTAAATTATACCTATAGAAAACAATTTTTGAACAAAATCGAATCATAACAGACGTACTTCTAAATTAAAACCAAAATATACACGAATGTTTTGTTTAAAATTTAATTTTAACAAAAAGTTTTAAAAAAAATAAAAAATTTGAAGTTTTCCAAGTGCAAAAAAATAAATAACCAAAATATGAGATTTTTTTGGTTTTACCAAGTAGAATATAAAGAAACGCATATTTGGTTATTGTTTTAAAGTTGTAGCTTAGACAGAGTTTGAAAATAATTGTGCGCACAAACGCGCGATTTAAAGTTTCAATATCCACAGACCTTCAATTATACTCATTTAGAGATCTGCACGGGCCGGGCTCGGGCCTATTTTCACTCACGGAACTTTGCCGGGCCGGGCTCGGGCCGAACTTTTAACTTTTTAACCGGGCCGGGCCAATAAATTTTTTTTTACGGGCCGGGCTGGGCTCGGGCCGAACTTTCAACTTTTTTACCGGGCCGGGCCAATATTTTTTTGTACGGGCCGGGCCCGGGCCTGAAAATGACGGCCCGTGTAGACCTCTATAATCATTATCTATAAATGATTATAACTCAAGAAATAATGCAGATTTTTGAATGGGGTTTTGTGCATATTGTTGAAAAATTTTTTAAATTTCAGAATGAAACAAAAACCGAAAACAAATTTTTTGAAAGTTCAAAGGTCCTGATGCCTCCTTATTATAATCCCATATTTAATACAAACTCACACTATATTACTAACTACTGACACACGAAAAAACACATAATTTCTTTTGGTTTCTTCTTACTATAATGTACAGACGAACAGTGCATATTTTCTAACGATTTTTTTTTAAATCCAAAAACATCTAGGCGATTCAAATGAACTTTAATGAACAAACTGTAATATAAATCACGACAATGAAGGCTAGTTATTAGTTTTGAACCTACAACTTTACATATTTGATGATAAAGTTTATCATATGATTTTATTTATTTTCTACTTTCTTAAGCGGTTTATAATGCATAAATAAGTAGGATGCATTGGAATGGAATTTTGATCTATATCTAATTATTACTATTTTTTTATTTACTTAACACATATTCCGATTTACCGAAATTCTGTGTAATATTATAACTCCTAATGTATGCTCCTAATTTCTTTGCCAACATAAAAAGTTTGAAGATCGCCAATAACGGTCGTCAAGTTATAGTTTCTCTTAGTCGTAGCAAGAGTCCAGCAACCCATACGTTTTACACCAGTTTAAGAAGGGATTAGGGGATATAAGAATGCTTGTCAAAAAACAATGGCGCGCCGTAACGTCGTTTTCCCAGAAGTTGTCGGTCTACATTGGTGTCCCTTTTGTTGATTTATTCTGTATTCGATTGCAGACACCGTATCAGTCATCTGAGGACCCCTACTAACCAACAGTATGTGACAGATATGACAATTACCCCGAACGTCTTTAAATACCTTATTTACTGACTAATGGAAACATGCTGTTGTTAATTACCATGTGAGAAAAACATGACTAGTCTTTCAAAACTGAAACATCTGGATATTTTTTAAACGGAGACTGCGGTGTATAAAGATCTTTTTCAAAGAGCTTTTGTGGTCTTTATGTTAGGAAAAGGAGGAAGATAATAGTTTTCGATTAGAAAATTCCAAGTAAAACTAATGTATGCATCTGAAGGAACTAATGTTAGCGCGGTATTTCAGGTGTTTCACTACTGTTAATTATGGTGAAACGGCAAGTAAATATCCCTTTCTTCCCAATTCCTTTCAGTTTGTTTTCTGAATACTCAAAGAAAACTCAAATAGTTTTAAAAATCAATTCTTTACTTCATAAAATTCTTAATTTATTAAAGTGCTTTTTATTTTAAACATTTAATAAATCAGGAAGATCTGCGTCCCCTCGCGCCCTTAGCGTCCCCTTGAAAAATAATGTAAGGGGACGCTTGAAATAAAATAAAAAAGTGGGGGGACGCCATCCCCCTGCGTCCCACCTCGACTACACCACTGAATGCATGAGAATTTAATCATTTTTAGATCATTTTATACGTTATAAGTTCCCGGTGTGCAGATTGCGTTTATTTTTTTTTTATTTGATTCATTTCTCTGAGGTTTTATTTCTATTTTAAATTCAAATTTTCAGCTTTTCGAGGGATATTTTTTATATATTTTAGAAAATGTTATTAATTTAAACTGTTGCCAATTGTATAAACAGCGAAACAATAATGTTTACTTCAAATTAAATATTTATTTACACGTGACTATTGTAAACAGAAATAAAAACTTTAAAATTAGAATTAAATGATCACATGTTAAAAGCAGGAAAATTACGTCATAAGAACCATATTCACACTTGAATTTTAAAAGAGAAACAAAATGTTAAAATAAAAAAATTATTATACGCTAAAACTTGTAAAGGGAAGAAATTACATCATATTTAAAATGGCCAAAAAATATGGTAAAACAATTTAAATTAAAAAATATATTTGCGCGAGATATTTTGAGATAATCTTTTCAACTGTTATCGTGAATTCGAAGACAGCGCAAATAATATTTCCTTCTAACAACTAAAGTATTTTCACCTGAATATTAATAAGAGAAATAAAACTTTGGTGTAAATTAAGTCAGATTTAAAACGATACATTTAAAATGAATTTAAATGCTGTTAAAAAATACCGGGAGACAAGGGCACTGTTTACTTAATTCATTTTACATTAGCTTATTTTCAAATGTTTAACTAATTTTTTAATTAAATACGTAAACAGCCACTGAATCTCTTAACAGCAGCAGATTTGGTCTTAAAAATCCCCAATCCAAGGAAAACGAATGGTAACCCGTTTACAGAAAAATCACTACTTTTTTTTTTTTTTTTTTTTTTTTTTAATTCAATATTTTTAAAGCCGATCAAATTAGCGTGCGTTTTGGATTTTGGTGTGCCTGAACGGGGTTGGCGAGCGTAGCTCGTAGGGGGCAAAGCCCCCTAGTTTCTTATATAATTATGCAGTGCATTAAGGATTTTTTGTCAATCATCAAAAATTAGCATTTTTCTACGATAAAAGTTGAATACCGTCTTCAAATAATCAGCATTAAGAAAAAAAAAAAAAGAAAAAGAGAGAGAGCTTTTCATAATTTCCACCCTTTGTCTCGTCTAGTCACTAAAATAAGTCATGTTTATTTTAATTTCAGATAAGCCAAATTTAAACTACAATGGTCGTCGCAACTCACACGCACAAAAAACAGCGCGTCGTGTAGCGCATGTGTCGTGTGTGTTAATTAGTATTTCATGGGAAAATACCTCCACATTCGCCGATTTCTATTTTCTTCAGAAAGATAGAGAGCTCCAGAATACGGTATAATAATAATAATAATAAAAGTGTCACATCTGGTATTACTACAGAAACCACTGGGTATCTATAGAACCGATTTGAAACCTCGCCGAAATGGTAATTTGTCTTCTTAGGAACTTCCATGTTACTGACTAACAGCATTGAAAACTGAACCCGGATACATCTGCACTTCTCTTTACTTATATTTATCCATTCTTTTGTAAAAGGACATTTACAATTTTAGTGGTTTATCTATTTATTTTAATTACATATGTATTTTTCAATTTATATATCGGGGTGGTGTTTGAAGTTTAAAGAGGTTAAGCAGATCCGGTAAAAAAAAAAAAAAAAAAAAAAAAAACGTTTTTACATATTGGCTTTTTCGGATGCTAAAAATATTATCGAATTTTTAAATAGATATAAAAAAATTAACAGTTTCTTCTTTCAAAAGCAAAATTTACATAAGTTTCCATTGCAAAATCTTGTTAAGAATTAGTCTTGGCGGCCTTGGCGGTCTAACACTTATATTATCATTAAGAAATTATGGAATGCTCCACTTTAGTAGAACTAAGGGCATCAATTTATGTGTGTACTTGTGGGGAGTGTGCGTGTGTGTGTGTGGAGGGGGTGGGGGCTTGCTATTACAAAAACACGATACTACTTTTTTTCAAGTTATTTTTACAGAGGCGCTGAAAAAAATCTGGCCAAGTCACCAAGGGCGCCATGATTACAAAAACACGGTATTAGTTTTTTTTAACTTATTTTTACAGAGGCGCTAAAAAAATCTGTCCAAGGGCGCCATGACTACAAAAACACGATGATAGTTTTTTGAAAGGGATTTTTACAGAGGCGCTGAAAAATATCTGTCCAAGGGCGCCATGATTACAAAAACACGATATTAGTTTTTTAAAACTTATTTTTACAGAGCCGCTGAAAAAATATGACTAAGGGCGCCGTAATTAAAAAACACGATATTAAGTTTTTGAAATTTATTTTTACAGATGCGCTGAAAAAAATCTCTCTAAGGGCGCCATGATTAAAAAAACACGATAATAGTTTTTCAAAATTATTTTTACAGAGGCGCTGAAAAAAATCTGACCAAGGGTGCCATGATTACAAAAGCATGATATTAGTTTTCTGAAAGTTATTTTTACAGGGCACTGAAAAAATCTCACCAAGAGAGCATTGATTACGAAAACACGACATTAGTTTTTTGAAAGTTATTTTTACTGAGAGGCGCTGAAAATAAATCTGATCAAGGGCGCCATGATTACAAAATTACGATATTAGTTTTTTGAAAGTTATTTTTACAGAGAGGCGCTGAAAAATAAATCTGCCCAAGGGCGCCATGAGTACAAAAACGCGATAATAGCTTTTTGAAAGGCATTTTTACAGCGGCGCTGAAAAATATCTGACCAAGGGCGCCATGATTACAAAAACACGATATTAGTTTTTTAAAACTTATTTTTACAGAGGCGCTAAAAAAATCTGACCAAGGGCGCCATGATTACAAAAGCATGATATTAGTTTTCTGTAAGTTATTTTTACAGGGCGCTGAAAAAATCTCACCAAGAGCGCATTGATTACGAAAACACGACATTAGTTTTTTTAAAGTTATTTTTACAGAGGCGCTGGAAATAAATCTGACCAAGGGCGTCATGATTAGAAAATTACGATATTAGTTGTTTTAAAGTTATTTTTATAGAGAGGCGCTGAAAAAAAAAATCTGTCCAAGGGCGCCATAATTACAAAAACACGATGTAGTTTTTGAAATTTATTTTTACAGAGGCGCTGAAAAAATTCCCTCCAAGGGCGCCGTGATTACAAAAACACGATATTAGTTTTTTGAAATTTATTTTTACAGAGGCGCTGAAAAAATCTGACCAAGGGCGCCATTATTAAGAAAACACGATATTGTTTTTTTTAAACTTATTTTTACAGAGGCCCTAAACAAATCTGTCCAAGGGCGTCATGATTAGAGAAACACGATGACAGTTTTTTGAAAGGGATTTTTACAGAGGCGCTGAAAAAGAAAATCTGACTAAGTGATTAAAAAATACGATATTAAGTTTTTGAAATTTATTTTTACAGAGGCGCTGAAAAAATTCTCTCCAAGGGCGCCATGATTAGAAAAACACGATAATAGTTTTTTGAAAAGCATTTTTACAGAGGCACTGAAAAAAATCTGACCAAGGGCGCCATGATTACAAAAACACGATATTAGTTTTTTGAAATTTATTTTTACAGAGGCGTTGAAAAAATCTGACCAAGGGCGCCATTATTATGAAAACACAATATTAGTTTTTTTTAAACTTATTTTTACAGAGGCGCTAAAAAAATTGTCCAAGGGCGCCATGATTATCAAAGCCGCCTTTGACAAAGGGACCAAATGAAATTAAAATGAAAATGACCTGTATTAAATTGGCATTTTTTTTTGTTTTGTTTTTTGTACTTTCACAAAAAACAGAAATACCAAACTACCGGGCAGCCACCCAGGGCGCTGAATATTTGACAGAAAATATACTAAATACATCATTAATACCAATATTAATTTATGCAGAAGTTACTATACTTCGGGGTACTGAATAAAATCTGGACCAGGGCGCCATGACTATTAAAGTCTCTGTGAATGAATCCATTTAAAATGAGAATATGTTTCTTATACAGTGTTTCGTCGTTTATACTTGCACAAAAGGCAGAAATACAAAAATACCTCACAACACCAGGGGCGCTAAATACTTAGACGCAGAAAATATGCAAACGTATTAGACGCAGACTTATTAGACACTTATTAGAAGCATTCCTAGAACAGAAATTATTTAGGAGTATATCTAAATAAGTGAGTACTTAATATTACTTTTCTTAGAATTTATCATTAATACAGGCTTTGAAACAGAGTCTGGTCCTGGATGCAATGTGTAACAATGGCATATCTGATTGTCGATAACTTATGTTATCTCGAAATTGGTTTATCTAATTGTCTTTCATCACACATAGTTTGCTTATGCTATACTTTAAAAAATAAAAAGCATTATTTTTTAATTTTCCAAATGAAAAATTTTGAAAATTTTATGCCTTTCAAAATGCGTGCTTAAAAAAAAAAAAAAAAAGAAGAAAAGAAAAAAGTGACGATGGGCGCACCGGGCATTTGCCTCGTTGCCCGGTGGGCCAGTACGACCCTGGGCAGAACCGTCTTTTAGCCCGACTAAAAACTACTCCGCATAAGAGAAAACGAAAACCCGCTGATAGACAAACATATAAATGTACTTTCCATATGATATGATACATCATATATTTTTGTTTCTCTTTTTTAAGATACAGAAACTCGCATCTTAGGTTGTAGCGATCCCTCTGAGCCATTTGGATTGTTACATGCCATGTCAAAGTTAAAAATAATCCAAAGTACAATAAAAAGTGCAGGGTTATTCAAAATTAATTAATTAATTAATTAACAAAATGAAATAATTAAAAATAAATAATTATGAACAAATCTCAGCTTATTTTTACTGCATACATGACAAGAAAGTTTGAAACACCCATAAATATATTTGTATTATATTTAAAATACCATCTGTCCTTATAGACTATATAAATAAACTTATTACAATCATGACGATGTATCAATTATGATGTGTTCGCTCATTTACCTAATTCCTAAATATAAATTTTCGTAACTCAAAGAAAACAGGCAAAAAATATAGTGGCGAAACTTCGTATCTTATATAAACGATTAAATCGTTGAGTTAATTAGGTTGAAGTCCTACATGTTCCTTGAAAATTTCATACTAAAATAAAAATTATTTTCGCAGATTCAATTTGAAAAATTATAATTTTTTTTTGTCTCCCCTGAAAAATATTCCTTTATGAGATACGGATTTATTGCATTTTAAGAGCCTACACTAGTTAAGTGAAGAAATTCGCAAGCTAATGTTAAACCTACGGAGCGTTCTTTTCAAATTTCTCCTTTGCATTTCAATATTTTAAAATGATTTTTTTCTTCTTTATATAGGATAGTTGGGGTCGATCTATAACGGGTTAGTTTTTACTTTTTAGATTTTAGTTGTTAATTATTTTTTATAACGTTTCTTTCACTATCGGAACCAGTTCCAAACTGGAACCAAAATCGAAAAAGTTCAAAGTAACAACGTTCGACTTGAACCTCAGCTATTGGATGCAAAAGAAAAAAAATCATTTAAAAGTATTAAAATACAAGCGAGAAATTTAAAAAGAAAGCTTCTACAGATTTAAGATTAGTTTGCGAGTTTCATTCCGTGACCAGTGTTGGCTCTTAACGAGGATATCACGTCTCTTACGCGTTAAATTGCGCAAGCGTTTTACACACTAGTATGATATTCAGTGTTTACCACTTCTATTCTTTTCTTCATTTCATATTTTTCTTCCATTTTCGCATTTCATTTTTTCGATGAGTTTGGATTACTTTCTTCATTGTTTCGGACAACTTGTAGTTTCTTCAAAAATATAATTATATCTAGACAAAGGAGTAGAATTAATATTCCTACAACGATGCACACGGGCCCTATCACTAAAAGTACAGTGGAATTGTCTTTCAATCCGACAGCGAAAAAGACCACTCCATGTAAGAAAAACAAAAATCCGCCGATGGAAAGACATATAAATATAGTTCTGTTTATGGCCAATCGACTACAAATGTCGAGATGGTCGTCTTTAGAATCTTGTTTTTGTTTGACTGATTGTTGTGTATGCTTTTCTTTATTTTGCCGTTGACGCTGGAAATGGAGGAACATCATACCTGAAACATAAAAATAAGCATGGATAATCATACAGAATATAAACTAGTTTATGTGTGTTTATAAGGACTGTATATAGATAAAAAATATCCAAAATATTAAAAAAATACTGAATGAAAAGAATTCAACAATGGTGTGTGTTTCTGTTTAGGGAGTATACACATGGGATCTTTTAGGCTTGTAAAACAAGCATGTTTTATTAAATTACACTGAACTTCCGAGTATACGCCACTCTATCAACCGTCACTCTCGATTAACCATCACCCGCCTTTCCTTTTTTTTTAAAAAAAAAAAAATCCTAAATGAACAACGAAAATTCAAATGCACATAAACACGAGTGAGACGGCGCTATTTTGAGTAAAAGGCTTGTCTGACGTCAGGAACAGCAACTAGAAAATATTTCTGAAGATGAAATCACAGACTGACTAAATTGTAAAAAGAATATGATAGGTTATGAAGAATTAACGGAGAGAGAAATTATTCAATATGTTTTTAATCCAGAGAGACCGGAAGCAGGTGAATCAGGGAATGATCAGCTGGGAGTGAGTCATGCAGACTATACTTTCTAAATGCATTAATCGGTTTGAGATGAAACACAAGTACTTTTATTGCGTAGAATTCGTAATCTTGCTTCAGTAAAAGCACAATCAAAACGAAAAAAAAAAAAAAAATAGATTACTTTATATTAAAACAGGTACTACATATTTATTCAGTAAAATTCTAAAATTTGTCTGATAAATAGATTTCTTATTATAAGTTACGCTTTTTATAAACGAAAGTACACAATACAAGAACTGTAGGCGCCGACTACGGGATGGGGAGTGGTTTGTAAAGGAGGACGTGCTTCTCTGGTAATTTTTGAAAAAAGCTACACACACGCTTTTCAAAAATTAATAAAGTAAAGAAAAGGAGATATGTCCCTATCTCTTCGATTAATTTCTGCGACCTCTGTAACCGACTGATTATATTGTCAAATTCAGGGATATTGTGTCATTCTATTACAATGGCAACTTTCAGTTCATTCACAGAGGGAAAAGAACTGTTTATTACAAGATAAACACTGCGGTTTAAAGATTTTACATGGAGTTCAAACTAGGAGTTCGATTGTATTATAGAAAAAACATCAAAATTTTCTTTTTTTAAAACCACTCCTGGGAGAATTTAGATGGATGACAATAAGCATTATCCTGCTGAAATTTACACTGATAACAACCTAATACGGTATGAGAAGATCATGTAGCATAGCTTGATATTTTTCAGAGTCCTAAAATTCGCTGTAAATCACACAATTCATTATGAGAAAAGATAAATGAACCATTATGGAGCCTCCGCTCATTTGTCGAATGAAACATTCTTTTGGTTCATTTCTCAAGTTGTGCCAAAAGTATTTGCAAACATCTGGGCCGTCATGGTTAAAATTTGTTTAATCATAAAAGTAGTTTGTATCCATTCATCGCATCGTCCCTCGATGATGTTTCAATAACTTTTTTTAATTTTTCTAAATTTTGAATTAATATTTGATTTAAGACTATTCTAAATAATGACATGTAAGTTTTTTGCCTACCCTTTTAGAAATCTCACGAGTCAAAAGACCTTTTTTTCGTAGGTGCCGAAAAACGACGATTGTTACATGCTACAGTAGAGTCTCGATTATCCGAGTTAATATGGACCAAGTTCACCTCAGATAAGCGAAAAACTCGGATAAACCGGATTTACACAAATCGTCACCAACCAAGGAGATGAAATATAAATTTTCACTTAATTCATTCATTTTTATGTTACTACTAACATTTTTTTGATGCACATTTCCGTTACTTTTAAGAAAAACGAGAATGAAATTGTTTATTTGAAAAAGCGCTTGATAGCTTTTTGTTTGTTGAATGTCAATTTTGCAGCAGTTTTTTTTTTTGTTTTTTTTTTGTTTTTTTTTTTTTTTTTTTTTTTTTAAATTGCTGTGGTATTACGCTACTGCATAGCTACCAATTTCTAAGATTTTTTTCTTAGTATTAAAACTTACCATTAAATTTTGCCTAATTCAATCGCCGAAATCTAAAAATTGTCACCGATTAAATATGGCAAAAATTTGTATTAAATTTTAGAGATAAAAAACGGTACAAATTGGCAGCTATGTGATTCTATTAGTGTCATGAAAATTGCAGATATAGCGTCTTCTTTCTGCTCAAAGTATTAAATAGTTTTTTCAATCGAACTTATACCTTTGGAATGGATCATTTTCTTCTGATGGACTGATGAATTCCATTATTATGAAACAGCCATTATAAATGAAGTGTTAGGTGAAGATGAAAGAGCAGTCGTAAAAAGTTAGAACTCTGATTTTCTGGTCAGAATGGGGGGTAGGGATGACCATATTTTTATTATTATTATTATTATGGCCATTTTTTCTCCCCATTCTGACCAGAAAATCAGAGTTCTAACTTTTTATGGCTGCTCTTTCATCTTCACCTAACACTTCATTTATAATGACTGTTTCATAATAATGAAATCCATCACTCCATCAGAAGAAAATAACTCGGTTAAAGCGGAAACTCGGTTACGAGGGACTCGGATAATCGGGACTCTACTGTAGCTTCTTCCATCCAGGTCGTTTAATTTTAGTTCGAGAATCTTTTTTAATTATGATAATTGTGAATGGCAGTTTTAGAACGATTAATTAACATCCCCATTTCTCTTTCTGATTTATTAGTATCCTTATTAAATAACTTTTTTTACCTCGTACTCAGATAACTTTTGCCCATACAGAATCGTTAACTAAATCGTGAATATCACATCAAAATGTGAAACTTTACTTTTTTATTAATGACTTTATAAAATACTAGCTGTTACCCGTGACTGCGTTCACGTAACATTTAAAGAAGAAGAAATTCATCAATTAAGCAAAAAATTTCGATATTTAAAAGCATATATAATTAACCTTTTATCACATTTTATAGTAGAAACGCTTCTGATGATCCCAATTTGCTTATTTTTGTTTATGCATGTAGGACCATTTAAATTTCTTTTGTGAGCATGAAATTTCATACACCTTTTCTAAGATTTAATGAGGAATAAATTTACATCTCTGTTATTCTATTTTATTATTTATATTTATTCCGTTCAAGGATATTGATTTAATTTATGTTTTCGAGACAAAAAATATTATTTAAAGATATATATTAATAAAGAATTTTAAAGGAAAGTGGTTATTAGTAGGTCACTTCAAACGTGACTTTGATATGATTAGAATAAGCGAAAAATCAACATGCACCATTATGGTTATATTCCAAAAAATCACATATTGGAAGAGAAAAAAAAAGATAAATGGTATGAAAAAAATAATCAAACGTGGCGATAAAATAATCAAAGTTCAAAGTAAAAAAATAATCAAAGTTCGAAAATAAATATTAAGAGCACGGGAAATATCTTTAACTTTCAAATATTTATTACATTTTAATTTCACGGTACTACACTTTTATGAGCTCTAGATCTACCAATAATATCAAAATGTTTATCACGCTCCAAAGACTCTTGAGCCTAAATACTTATTATTAAAGCAATAGAGTTACTTATTGCTTTCGAGGAATAAATCGATTTATGTAAAAGCACCACAATTATGAATAAACATTTTCATATCTATTGTGTGTTGTATTTTGGCTTATGAAAGCTTTGAAATTTGCAGGAATATGCTCCAATGGGGTAACAGTGATAGATTGTGTTTCAGAGAGATTTTTAACTATAGATTTCGATAATTTAAAATCTAAAGAAAATTTCCCTTCTTCCTTTGCGCCTTTCGATAAACACGGTGCCTTTATACATTAGAGGGATGTGAAGTAAAAAGCAAATTTATTGCTTAGTTAAGGTTTTGGCTCTTGTGTACACGTAAATGATGTCACATGTAAAGCCTAATCTCAAATTGAAATTACTTGCTAAACTTTTTTAAGTTGACTTTCCTGTGCCATTTATTAAATTTTATTGAATCCAGTGTTATGGGAGATTGTACTGTAAAAGGATGTTAAACTTATATATTTGCGATTGTTAAATTCTGTGCAAATCACGCCATTTTGTATAAAAACTGCTATAAAATGCTAATATTTTCTGAAAGAAAAGCAGCTAAGACTAATGTCAGACGAACGTCTTTTGCACGCTTTTTTCCTTGCGCATTATCCCTACACAATGCTAGCGGCATATACGTAAGGAAAAAAGCGTGCAAAAAGACGTCCGCCTGGCATTAGTTTAATGATTTAAAATATGACGACACTAGGTTAGTTTTTCCTACGGAATGTTACTTGTCGAAATAACTAAATATATATACATATTCTTTCACTTCATGAATCATTTAAAACTATGCATTTTAATTTATTTAAAAAAAGGGAAACCGATTAATTAAATCCAATATTATTGTACATTTAGAAAAACATTGAAAAATATTTTTTTTAAATATACTAAATTTCATGTAAGAAAATGTATTTAAAATGTAAGCTAAAATTTCATTTTCAAAGAATGCGACTTTTGATGCAAAATTTTATTTCTGAAATGTATATTGTTATTTTACGATTTCGTTTTAACTTTCGAAGCTGGTGTAATGAAGACGACATCGCTTTGACGAAATTAAAATAAATCTATGTTAATGTTTTCGTATTAAAATTAATGCTTTCTATGAAAAAATATTACATCATTTTTAACCGATAAAAGCTTTTACTAAAAACGCCTTTGTGACATGTTTTAACTGCCATCTTTTAAAATTAATCAATTAAAATAGTATATGATTATTTTAATCAAGGCCTCCTGATAAGGGAGTCTTGATTTTAATTTTAATTCGTATGAATAGTGGGCAATAACTATCCACTTAAATGTACAGAAGTTATATTTACTCCTTGGTTGCGTCAATATGTCGACAGACGATTTTTGTTTCTGTGGAATAAATTCATTCATGACATTAAGAGGGATATTAAAAGTTTTAAATCTAATAAATGGACTGATTTTATTACTTCCCTGACTCCTACGGATAACTCCCTGTGGAATTATCTGAAGAGAGTTAGGAAACCTTTCACCCCCATCCCCCCTCTTCATACGGATGCTGGTAGTAAATGCCTCGACAAAGAAAAAGTAGAGGTGATTGCAGATCAGTATGAACGACAATTTCAACCTCATAGTGACGTATTTAATGCGGACACTATTGATCGTGTTGAGCATACTGTTAGCAGGTTTTTGGACCATGTGCCTGTTAGATCGATCGAACCGACCACTACCGATGAGGTCATTTCAGTGATCAAAAATCTCCCCAATAGAAAGGCCCCTGGGATTGATGGGATCACCAATTCGGCTCTCGAAAATCTCCCACTTAAGTATGCTGATCATCTAGCCACTCTTATCAATGCTATGTTTAAGTTTCATCATTTTCCCACTACTTGGAAGAAAGCTGTTATTGTTCCAATTAAGAAACCCGGAGAGGACCCTTCTCTAGCTAAGAGTTACAGACCCGTGAGTTTGCTTCCTGTTCTGAGTAAGGTTACCGAACATATTTTTCTTACACGCCTTCAAAATTTTATTCCTGACATTCCAGAACAATTCGGCTTTAGGCCTGAACACTCCACCGCACACCAGCTGCTTCGGGTGGTTGAGTTCATCCATGATGGACTGGACAGCTCAGAGTATGTTGGCTCACTCTTCATTGATGTTGCGAAGGCTTTTGATACTGTTTGGATTATTGGTCTCATATATAAACTTATTAAACTTAAAGTTCCTACTGCATATATTTTGTTTATTCTTAAGTACCTTCGTAGCAGAACATTCTGCGTCCGCTACGCCAACATATTTTCAACACTTCGCCCGATTAAAGCGGGTGTGCCACAAGGCTCTAAATTGGGTCCCTGGCTCTACAAGGTCTTTATTTCTGACATCCCCACCTCTCCTCATACTTTGTTGGCTATATATGCGGACGACACTACAGTGTTGGCTCGTGACAGGGACTGCCTTATTATGCACGACCATCTTCAACAACACGTTAACACACTTGAAAAATTTTTCACTAATTGGCGCATCAAAATTAATTCCAGTAAGTCACAGGCGGTCATCTTCACCCGTAAGCGCACACCTCCTCCACAACTCTATCTCGATGGTTCCTATCTCAGTTTCAGACGGGAAGTTAAATATCTGGGTGTTTTCTTAGATAGTACTCTCACTTGGCGCAAGCACATCGACTATAGCGTCCAAAAGTTTTATAAAGCCAAAAATGATCTTGCCCATCTCCTGTACAGTAATGAGATGAGTATGGGAAACAAGTTGCTGCTCTATAACTCAGTGTTACGTCCCATTCTTCTCTATTGTGCGCAGATCTGGGGTTCTGCAGCGAATACCAACCTTCAGAAAATTCAAATTATTCAGAATAAGACCCTTAGGGGTATTTGTCGTGCACCTTGGTATCGGCGTAATACTGTTATACATCACGATCTTAGCACTCCCCCTATTCGATCTGCAATTAAAAAGCAAGCTGTTAAGTTCTTCGACAAAATTCCTAACATCCAAAATCCAGAACTGCATAATATTTCTGCTTACGACGAACGTGCCCGTTGGCGTAGGCCAAGAGCAACGATTCATCTGGCCGAAAACATCGACCCGGGATAATTTCTCAGTTTCTCCCTGATTTGATAGGGCTCACCTTCCTGAATGTTCATTACGGTCAGTGTCCACTTTGTATATTTTTTTGTAAATATATATATATATATATATATATATATATATATATATTTCTCTTTCTTATATATTTATTTTATTTCTTTTCTTTATCTTTTGTTGTTTTTTATGTATTCATAATGTATGGTGCCTTAAAAGGGCCTTTTTGGTTTATCATCTGGGGATTCCCTCTTTCCCGCGTTTCTGGCGTTCTGGTTTAGTCAGACATCGGCTATGTTTTTATATTTTTCCACATGTCCATTTCTCTATTAGAGGTAAGGTGCTTAGCTCCAGGAACTCTGCAAAAGACTCTCTTCCAAGTCCAAATTCATTCATGAAGTTTCGATGTGTGTAAATATGTTTTCAATTTTGGAAAATTTAATTTAATCAAGTTTTTGCACCATTTATACTAATTGAAATTCAATTCTTTTTAATTTTAATGAGGAAATAACGTCAAAAAATATATTAATCCGTTTTAATTCCCCTTTTTTCCACCAAAAATATCTTCTCCTGATAATCATAACGTGAATTTTGAAAAGAAAACTCTCATTTGTATGTAACTTACATTCAAACTTTTTAATCAGTATGGACAGTATTCCTGTGACGTCACAATTGGTAAAATAGCGGTTTTTATAGCCTCGAATCAAAAGCGAGAATAGGGTCCATTTGTAAAAAATATTTGTTATTCGTTTTGATATGACGTCATTATTTATCTATTTTCATTAGTTACTGATATTGATGCCCATTGTATTTTTAACGAATATTTGGAAATACCTGTTTTATTTCAAATTTGACGTCATATTTTTCCAATCGAATAACTTTATTAATAATATTATTCTTTTTCATTCTTTTTCCTTCTAATTATGACACCATTTTTGGCAGAAAACCCCTTATTAACGTAACCGATATTCATCCTTCATGCATAATAAAAAATACCCCATTTTTTGTTTCAAGTATGACGTCATATTTATTTTCTTTTGAATTCTTTTTATTTTAATTTTTAATTAACTGTAGAGGAGAAGTTATTATTCCAGATTTAGTTTTTCTTGGCAACAAGAAAGAAAGATGGTTAAATTTATCGGGAAAATGTCAATTGATTCTGTATGAAAAAGAATGAAATTTTGAATTATTAAGATAATTATTTGAATAAATTAAATAAACTATAGCCTATGTTCATTTCCGGGTTGTAATCCATCTATATCAGAAAAATACAAAAGAATTAATTCATCCGTTTAGATGCTGACTTCATTCAAACATTCGGACACACATTGACATTTATAATATTATAAGGACTAACGCATGCGCTTTATGATGATTCTGAATTGACATGCAATTTGCAACTTTTTTCAGTTGGTCTGATAATTTTTTAACACATCTCTTATTTAGTTTATAGAAAAACAGATAAATTTTAACAAAATTTAAGCTTATTAGCTCACAGGCTATCAAAGCCTGAGAGCTAATGTGCCCGCCCGTTCTGTATGTATGTACGTATGTATGTATGTACGTAACGCGATAACTCTTGATAGAAACATCCGATTTGCTTCAAAATTTTTTTCTAGGTTCATTGTGATAAGGCGCTTTCCTGATTAGTTTTGGGAGTTCATTGGTTAAGGATAAAGGAGGAAAAACGGGGTTAGTCCAAACCCTTAATTCAGATAAATGGGTCTTTCAGGCAGAATCATTCGATTTGCTCCGAATTTGGTATACCGGTTTATTATGTTAAGGAACTTCCCTGATTAGTTTTGGGGGTTCATTGGTTAAGAATAAAGGGGGAAAAGGGGGGTTAGTCCACTCTCTTAATTCAGATAAATGGGTTTTTCATGCAGAATCATCCGATTTACTCCGAATTTGGTATACCGGTTTATTATGTTAAGGAACTTCCCTGATTAGTTTTGGGGGTTCATTGGTTAAGGATAAAGGGGAAAAGGGGGTTTAGTCCACCCCTTAATTCAGATAAATGGGTTTTTCATGCAGAATCATTCGA
This sequence comes from Maratus speciosus, assembly GCA_963932465.1. Lineage (NCBI taxonomy): Eukaryota > Metazoa > Arthropoda > Arachnida > Araneae > Salticidae > Maratus > Maratus speciosus. The sequence continues at coordinate 85,301,221 of OZ010786.1, read as the reverse complement.
TTTGCTCCGAATTTGGTATACCGGTTTATTATGTTAAGGAACTTCCCTCATTAGTTTTGGGGGTTCATTGGTTAAGGATAAAGGGGGAAAAGGGGGGTTAGTCCACCCCTTTTAATTCAGATAAATGGGTTTTTCATGCAGAATGATTCGATTTGCTCCGAATTTGGTATACCGGTTTATTATGTTAAGGAACTTCCCTTATTAGTTTTGGGAGTTCATTGGTTAAGGATAAAGGGGGAAAAGGGGGGGTTAGCCCACCCCCTTAATTCAGATAAAAGGGTTTTTCATGCAGAATGATTCGATTTGCTCCGAATTTGGTATACCGGTTTATTATGTTAAGGAACTTCCCTGATTAGTTTTGGGGATTCACTGGTTAAGGATAAAGGGGGGAAAAGGGAGGTTAGTCCGCCTCTCTTAATTTAGATAAATGGGTTTTTCATGCAGAATCATCCGATTTACTCCGAATTTGGTATACCGGTTTATTATGTTAAGGAACTTCCCTGATTAGTTTTGGGGGTTCATTGGTTAAGGATAAAGGGGGAAAAGGATGGTTAGTCCACCCCCTTTAATTTATATAAACGGGTTTTTCATGCAGAATTATTCGCTTTGCTCCAAATTTGGTATACCGGTTTATTATGTTAAGAAGCTTCCCTGATCCATTTTGGGGATTCATTGGTTAAGGATAAAGGGGGGCTAGTCCACCCCTTAATTTAGATAAATGTTTTTTTTTTTGCAGGATTATTCAATTTGCTCCAAATTTGGTATACCGGTTTATTATGATAAGGAGCTTCCCTGATTAGATTTGGAGGTTCACTGGTTAAGTATAAAGGGGAAAACAGGGGCTAATTCCCCTTCACTTATTTTTTTGAAGGGCATTATTCTTTAAAATAAGAGTATAATATACAATTAGTGTGAATAGCCTGTGAGCTCAATGCCATCAGTTTAGCTGGGTACTTTTCTTTTTTATTTTTAAAGTTGTCATTAGCACAGAAAGAGTTTTATTATCAATTTTAAATATGCGAAATAAAAACTGCATACTATTTTTTCTTCTTTAACAATTCACAAATTCTTCAGTATTTTTATAATTTTTTAATGCATTGTAAAAATTATCCCTTGTTTAAGGACTAAAATAATTTTCCATGAAGTAGATTTGCGTTTTCTTTGCATATGGACTTGATAAAGCCGGATAAAAATTAGGAAACACCTTTTTTCCCCAAAACCCTTTAGCAGAATTACTATACCTCTAATTTTTTATAATATTTTGTTCCGAATTTTTTCAGAATAGATTTTTCTGCGCACAAAGTTTTGTTTAGATTAAATAATTCTCCATTAATTTGATTTGCGTTTTCTTTGCATATGGACTTGATAAAGCAGGATAAAAATAAGGAAACACTTTCCCTCTAAAACAGTTTAGCGGAATTTCTACACCTCTAATTTTTTCTAATATTTTGTTTTTGATTTTTTCAGAATAGATTTTTATGTGCACAAAGTTTTCTTTATAGGACTAAATAATTCTCCATGAACTTGATTTGCGTTTTTTTTTGCAATATGGACTTGATAAAGCCTGATAAAAATAAAGAAACACTTTTTCCCCAAAAACCCTTTAGCAGAATTACTATGTTTCTGTTTTTTTTTCTAATATTTTTTTCAGATTTTTTTTAGAATGGATTTTTATGTGCACAAAGTTTTGTTTATAAGTCATTTACTGCTTTGGATTTAAAAAAAAAATCTCTAAAATTACGTTTTGTTTTAGCCTTGGGACTAAAAATGACACTTTAAAATCTTCTCATTTTTCAAATGCTCCCTCAAATTTTGTAAGTTTGAACATGAAATTTATGAATGAAACTATCGAATTCAGTATAGTAAAGGGTAAAACATATTCTTGCGACTTCATACTTGAAGAAATGATTCCATAATAAAAGAAGAATGAATTCTGTATATGAGGACGTAAGTTTCGAAACTCGCCTTATCTAGAATTCAAATAATTCAGTTTACTCTATCAATCTAGTCCAGGGATTCCCAAACTACGATACGCGTACAGTACTGATACGTGAAGCTTTCAGTACTAGTACGCTAATGTCCAATACTGATACGCAAAATGAAATACAGCACTATAAAAACAAAAAAAAAGCGTGAATTTATCCTCCTGGAAATTTTCGAATGCAAATATGAAGCTTTTCTTTTTTTTAGAAATTTTCGAATGCAAATAAGAGATTGTAAACTGGTTTTTTTCCCCCATGAAATAACAAGAAATTTTTATTAGTACAATCTGTAAAATCTGCATACATTGCTTATGATTACATTAATACAAGAAAAGTTAAAATTTGTAAATAAAGACCTAATTTTTAAATTAATCGATGAAACTTAATTAGCAAAAAAGCCGCTTTTGAACATGCTTTTTAAATTGATACATTTTAAGGTAAAGTCTGAATGCGTGAAAATAGGAGGAGCCTGTTCGAATAGAAACAATGAAAGCTATTTTTTCCCAAGTGTATTTTATAATGCGCTTTTTTTCTACCTCCTGACCCCCCCCCCCCTTTTTTTTTTTTTTTTTTTTTTCTTTGTTCTCTGTACTGGAAGATCTAGTAAGGTTGAAATTTTATTTCAGTGTTGAAGTTGTATTTAAAATACAATTCGTTACCTATATTATAAGTTTGTGGACTGAAATTTTTTTCTTCCGTATCAAAAGTGTGAGTTTCTTTTTATTTCATGCAAATCCGTTTTTAATGGAGTAAAGTTATTTAAAATCGTGATTTGAGATCAAACAAAACATGGAAAGCTCCATTTTCACAGTTTTTCTATTACTTTTGTTACCTGGTGGTACGCAGAAGTATGAGCTTCGATTTAGTGGTACGTCGGTCTAAAAGTCTGGGAACCCCTGATCTAGTCTATTGGTGAACCTGCATAGAAAAAAAAAAACTACAATCTGAAAAAAAAAACTAGTTTTAACGTGTATTTCTGGCATTGTATGTAAAATCTTGTTTTAGAATGAAAACCAGTGGACGCAGTCAGAGGTTTTTCGCGATTTCCCAAAATTTGATTTTCTGGATAAGGCGAGTTTTGAAACTCACATCCTCATATGTAATAATATTTTTGAAATCATGGCTGTGAATGAACAAAATGTTAAGAAATTTTTATCTTGTGAGTTAAACATATAACAACAGCTTTAGCTGAATCATTCGTAGATTTAAAGAGGTTGCATTTTTTTAGAAAGATAACTAAATGTTAAAACGCTGGAGAAGAATCCAAAAACATTGAAACCCCACGAGCTAATAGCATAACATCTTTATACAAAAAAGCAAAACATAAAAACACACCCTGAGTTTTCATCAGTGTTTATATATAACAAAACCGAAGAAAATATTAATAGTAACGGTGATTTTTGTGTATACAAGTAGATATTTAGATTCATAGTGGATGCAGATTGAATTGTTTTTACATATAAAAAGAATGTCCGGCATTGCTAGTGTGTCCAAAGAGCAAATATTTTTTTTTAATCAATTATTCAGTTATGCTTGTGGTGTGAAAATCTCAAGAGATTCAATAAGTGAAGTCTCGTTTATAATTTCAAAAGTAAGACAGACTGAGGGAAAATATAGTTTTTAAGATATAATAGGAGGTTTAATATACAAAAGAAAAATTCAGTTTCAACTATTATTAATTTTATATAGCATTTTAGGTGTTTTGTAACATATATATTTAAATATATTAAAAAAATGAACTCACCTGAAAAGTAATCTTCTTATGTTTCGTCTGTAGCAGCGATGCACTTTAATAAAGATTTGTTTAAGAATCTGTATTTTCCTTGATTTCTGGTCTTACATTTCATCTCGAGCAGCGATGAACTTTAATAAAGTTTTGTTTAAGCATCTGTATTTTCCTTGCATGAAGGATTTCTGGTAACATTAAGTAAATATCGCACGAAGACGTCTAATGCATGTACTTTTCACTAATGAATAATTTCAATATGGCACTCAATCTTTCAATTATTTGGCAAATATTATATTTTTAGAATAGCAGTATGATAATGATAAAATATTACCTTTTCAAAAGAAATTATATAATTATAATGCAATATTATTATAGTGCATTTGTAAAAATTTTATTTAAAATATCAGAGCATGTTATGTTTAATAACATTGTAAAGCGGGTTGTTAACAGCTGCCAAGAATCATGTGAATATTGACTGTCCTTACACATTCTCAAATTTATATTGTTCATATATCATCACATATATTATTCATATATATTGTTCATACATCATTCATGTTTATTATTGTATAGATGGAATGCATTTCAACATGTATAAGGTTAACCCGTGTAATTATTCCCTAGATATATTTAATACTAGCTTATACTGCATGCAAATGTAATACCGTTAATGGAAATTTTTTCATAGATATTTTTTCTCTTGAGAATCAATATAAAATATGAAAAGATAGATAAATTACTAATAAATACTAGAAAATGGCCTGTTTAAAAGGGTAGAAGAAAAACATTATATATAAGAACCAATTTCATAATTATAAAACATGATATTTTTTCTCACATCTACCTTATACGTATTATATTTGCAAATATTACTACTAAGAGTCAGTGCCTGGCCCCAAATTAGAATGTTTGAAAAATGGGAGTTTTTTAAAATGATTGATCACAAGGTGTTTGTGTCAGCATGCAATATTTTGTTTAAACCGTCTCTAAGTGACGAAACTCTTTATGAATACAGAGAAATCAATGTGTTTGTACAAATGTCATGAAGCTGTTTTGGTTTTGGTATTAGCAGTCTCATAGACTGCTGCATTTTTGCCAATTTTCACAGTTTAACTTGTACTTTTCAGTTTAACTATGTATACTAGTAAAATTTTGTTTCGCTTGGAGCCTTAGTACTATACCTAGAAAAAAATGAGCTTTCGCGAAAAAAATTTAACTAATTAACATTAAAACGTATAAAACTAGAGAACAGGAATTCTGCTTTTAGGTAGATTTCGTATGAAATACTACCTATTGGCGTCGTTCTTATGTTGGAATTTCTGAAAAATTTTTGCAGATCTATACCGATCATGACCCCTAGAGCCCAAAACACCCTCAGTAAAAAACTTTATATATCTATCTATCTATGTATGTATGTATCTATATATATCACTTTCTTCTGGACACGATAACTTCCACAATTCTGCATCAATCTCTTCCAAACTGATACATAAAATCAAGGGGCATAAAATCTCGGTCAAGTTCGTTAATGGGCAAAATCGGACCAAGGGGATGGAAATAGGGAGGGGTTTTGTGAAAACCTAAAAAACCCCATAACTTCTTAAATTTTGTACATATCGAATCAGTTTAAAGTTTTTATTACTTCTAAAAATAGGGCCAAAAATTTATGTATCACAGATTTTTGATAAAGTTAAAAATGGGCTCAAGGGGGCAAAAAATAGGGTTTTTGGAAGAAAAAAATTCATAACTTCGTCAATTCTCAAGATATCAAATCCGATTAATTTTATCATGAATCTCCTTAACATTATCTACAACTTTTATATTTACAAGTTTTTGATAGGACCAATTCGTACCGCAAAAAAAATTAAAAACGAAAACAAAAAGGGCGTTTGAAGAAGAGAAAAATCCATAACTCCGTCAATTCAAAAGATATAAAATCCCCATGAATTTATCATATATCTTCTTAATATTATCTACAACATCTATATAGACAAGTTTTGGATAGGACCAATTCTTACAGCAAAAACAAATTAAAAATACATAGCGGTTGAAGAAAAAAAATCATCGTAAGGGTGTATTCAAATCCAAACTGCTTATTTTCTGACTCATTTTACAATCCATTTTTACTCTCAAAGGCTTCCAATTGGTACCTTTTCTTACTCAGAAACTATATAATGTACTGTAATGGTCAATTTTTTGATAGAGGCAGAATATATTTTAAAACATGCTGTCAAAGTGGGCCTTTTGAACCGAATTTCCCGAAGAGGATTGTGTTGGAAAAATCATCGTATTAAGGGAGTATTCAAATCCAAACTGCTTATTTTCTGACTCATTTTTAAATTCATTTTTGCTCTCAAACGCATCCAATTGGTAGATTCGCTTATTCAGAAACTATATAATGTACCGTAATGATCGATTTTTTAACAGAGGCAGAATATATTTCAAAAAATGATGTCAAAATGGGCATTTTGAACGGAATTTCCCGAAGCGATTGTGTTGGAAACGAAAAATATTGTCTTACTGAGAAAATAATTGTTTATATATCAAGTTTTAATTAATTGAACGAAAATTAAAAACACAGGTCGCTTATAAATCTCTTCAAAAATCACTTCAACAAGTTTCATGTTTCTCCTATTAAAAATGAATCTGGAGTTATGCCAGAAAATTTCGAGTTGTGCATGGAAAACTATTTTTTTGAATACCGCCCTAACATGATTGTGATAAAACCAGTTATTATATAAAAATGGAATAAAATCTCATCAAAAGCGGCCAGATAAAATTGTGGTAAAAGTGGATAAAAAGTGGGTTTATCTCTAATCATGATTTGGTTTTTGTTTGTGAAATTAGTATGCTTAACTTCGAAATCTACCTCCGCCTGTAGGCCGGGCCGGCAGGGATTTTTTTTCAGAATTAAGTGTCGCTCCCGATGAGGAAAAAAATATATGTATATAAATATAGATACAGTAGAGTCCTGATTATCCGAGTTAATCGAACTTATACCTTTGGAATGGATCATTTTCTTCTGATGCACTGATGGCTTCCATTATTGTGAAACAGCCGTTATAAATTAAGTGTTAGGTGAAGGTGAAAGAGCAGTCCTAAAAAGCTAGAACCCTGATTTTCTGGACAGAATGGGAAAAAAATGGTCATAATTATTTTTGAAAAAAAAAAAAAATTATGGCCATTTTTTCCCCTTATTCTGACCAGAAAATCAGAGTTCTAACTTTTTACGGCTGCTCTTTCATCTCCACCTAATACTTAATTTATAACGGCTGTTTCATAATAATGGAAGCCATCACTCCATCAGAAGAAAATAATTCGATTAAAGCGGAAACTCGGTTAAGCGGGACTCGGACAATCGGGATTCTACTGTAGTTCAGTTTTAAGGCTTAAAACACGCGATTTTATTTTATATAAAACGACGTCATCCGCATCCGCTGAAGAATTCCCCATTTTCGATTCAGTCATAAACAACATCAACAATAAAGTATGCCATAGGACGTCACTGTCTAAGAATAATACACAAATCCAGCAAAAAGAAATCAGCAAAAAGCTCGACAAAATAATAAATAAATAAAAAATAAAAAATAAATCGGCTATTTCATGATTCACAAGCTTTCATTTGTTTGTAATATTAATATAGATACTTAAAACCAAATTTAGTTTATAATAGCTCCATGTTTTATCAAAAAATCATTCATTTATATTTTTTCAAAATAGCACGTATTTTAATTAAGGGAGATGGGGGCACATGTGAACATCGCAATTTTTCGATAGTTATTATAAGTTTTTTTATTTGAAAAAAATTACTAAAGATGATAGCACATGCAGGCATATGATAAAATATTTTGAAGCTCTATGACATTTTGTTTGTCCTCTGTAGCCAAAACACTGTTTTTAGATCTCAAAAGTAAAATCTCAGTTCCAACTTCATAAGTGAATAAGTTCATTTATTTATTCATTTTTTTAAATTTTAATATTTTAACGTATACTATGAATACTAATAAGCATTTTTGATACAGTTTATTTTCTTCTAAAATTGAGAAATGTTAATTATTTATCAATTTAACTCCAGCAGCCATGTGGGGCACTTGTGAACAGACAAGTTGGGGCAGATATGAACAGTTATTAAGTGCCCCAATAATCATTCTGTGATTCTGTTTCTTTCAGTTAACTTAATGAGAAATAATGTAAGTTCCATTATCTACAATTTTCCTGAAACAGAAGATATTTTCCTCACACAAAGTTTGTTTTGTATTGAAACTTCCACAAACACATCTTTCAGCAAATACATAAAGAGCAACAAGCTCGTTTACGTTCAATTGTACTTCAAATAATTTAATGTTTTCTAAAATGCAATAATTGTTATATATTATTTTACTAAACGGTTTACAACAATATTTTTTATGCATTGTTAATACAAAAGTATTACCTTGAACAACTTTGCAAATTTTTCTGTTACATTTGTTCTAACCTTGCAATGATGGCTTACTTCCATCTCTAAAACAGTTATGTATATGGTGCTTTGAATGGAGCTATCCATTCAAAATACCATATCCATACATACCAGTAACATTTTAAGAAAGTAAAATTTTTAAACTGATAACTACCGTAAAATCCCGATTCTAGCCCCCCCCTCCTCTTTCAAAAGCAAAAGAAGCTGGGGGGGGGGGGGTATAGTCGAGATTTTTTTTAATCAATAAAAAAACTTTCTTTATTTATAATTTACAAGTAAATAAGGCAAATACAGGGGTGAGAATCTTTCGTATTTCGGCAAATTTCCGATAAATAGTATGTAAATGCCCCCTCCCTATAATTTCCCCCAAACAAAAACCATCAAACAAAATTTTAAAGTTTTAATTTCTTTTTTTAAATTGCTTCTTTATATTTTTATTTTATTGCAACAATATTTAATGAATCATCTAAGCCTCTCCCCTCCAAATCTACTTATTTTCATTTTATAATCTTTTGCTTAAACATATCACCCAGAAACTAGAGAAATATATATATATATATATATATATATATATATTCTTTATGGGGAATTTAAAAGGTAATATAACTAATGATTACGATGACAAATGAATAACAGAATAAAAAGCATGTTAAAGGATATTTTTTCCTTGTGTTCACATGTGCCCCACGTGTGTTCACAACTACCCCGCTGATGGGGCACATGTGAACAATTTTTTTTAATTTATAAAACTATTAAAAAATGTAAGAAAAACTATACAGGTGATTTTTAAAAAATTACCATGTGTAAAAGAAAGTTCTGTTTACCCTATTAAGTAGTTTTTGTTTATAGAAATTAATCCAGTTATGAGGAAAAGCTACATTTATGCGAACTGTTCACATGTGCCCCCATCTCCCCTACACCTTTTTTCAGTTTTTATGGGAAAATGGCAACAAAAATATATAATTACTATTTTCCAAATATTTTTCCTTTACTTTCTACAGAAATGGAGAACTCGAGTTGCCAAAATTAAACAAATAGCGCTACAAACTACAAAAAAATTAATATCTCAAAAAGAAATTGCGATGCAGTTTTCAAACAAATTATTGCATTTAAAAATACTTTTTTTCCCCCAATATGACGATATAAAAATTGAAAATGTGCGATGCTTAGAAGTTTAAAAAATTGCAGTAGAGACTATTCCGTGCAATGATACATCTGCTTTGTTTTACGGCTGGCTTATACAACGGAACGTTACTTTTTGGAGACGACATTTTATTTGCTGGGAGAAAGAAACAGCATACCGGTGGCTAATAATTAAAAATTGTTCATTATTTTCAGAAAAAAAAAAATAGATTGAAGAATTGGTAATGAAATTTGGTATTCTTATTTTATTTTTAAACTACCCAAAAGAACATTCCCAGAGTCCTGACTACCCCCACTTCTTGACTGCAATTCGCATAGGTGGATTCAAAGTTTTGAGCGCAGGTGAAGATTCCCTCCCATTTGTAGGCGCTGTTCACGAACACTCTAAAAATTAAGGAAGATTTTTTTTTTCTAAATTGAGATTTAAAAAATTTTTAAATTACGGAAAGTGTAAAAATGGGAATAAAAATTCTGGAGGATGGTGAAAGTTAGATGATTTATAATATTTTTTTTATTAATACAAATTAACAAATAGGGCAAAAAAAAAATGAAAAAAGTAAATACAATTTTACATTTTTAAAAATGTGTGTGCTGGACAATGGTAAAGGAGAGAAAAGTAAAAAAAATTCTGATAGTAAAGTGAAGGTAGGGGAATGGTATTACGATTTACAAAAAAAGAAAGAAAAAAACCATGCGTCAAGCATAGATTATGAAGCACTTTCCAACACATTCAGAATAATGCAACAAAACTTCAAAGTTTAAAAAGGTGAAATAGGATGTCTAACTGAACCATTTGAAAACGCATAACACATTTGAAAACCCAATTTCAGCAATTGCCATCGACAGTCGGATAATTATCCGAATTCTTTGAGCAGCCCTGTATAGGATATATAGATTTGTATCTATAAACTACGTGCACGCAAAAATTTAGTTCAGTTAAGAAATACATACCACGGTTGAAAATTCCCCTTCAGCAATTTCCGCTAATAAGGAGAATGGTTCGTGAATTCTTTTGTACAGCACTGTAAACGAGGTATAGAATTTATAATATTGTTATTAAATTAGTACTTAAATTGTATTAGTTCTTAAATTGTACAAGGTATAGAATTTATAATATCGTTCTAAAGAATTAGTTAAATTTAAAAGCGCATACTGAAATTGAAAACACACTTCTAGGAATTGTTGCTCAAAGACAGTAACTGTAACCGATTTATTTGATGTGTCTCTGTATGTAAATGAACGATAAATGCTATGAATTCCCTATTCTAAATTAATCATTTTGTAGTAAAATTCAGCGATTTATATCAATTTCAATTCATTTTTAATAGCGTAATGTCATTAAAATACACTGCGAACTATTTTTCCCCATTGGTAAACGGAATGTAAAGTAACGGAATTCTTTTGAGTGCCCCTGTAAATGAACTATTAAAGTTATGCACTTCATATTCAATACCGAACATGCTATGGTAAATGTCATTAACATACATCAATTGCATAAAAATCAGAGTATATTTACGCGACTTAGAACATGGACAGAGAAACGAATTCATAAACACGTTTCAACTATGTTTGGGAAGTGTTAAAAAAGCGGGAAATCTGTCGAAACGTAAAAGATACTCAGCCCTGTAAAAATCTCAATATGAATAGAGCAATATTATGTTTCTTTAAAGAAAAAAAAATTGTTATTAAAAATATGTAGTATAAAAGTAATTTTTCTACACATATAAAGTTTCCATTATGCCAATATGGTTATTTATTTTATACTTAAATCGTCAACTGCTAACATATAACTATACATTTATTGACCAGCAGAATTTTTTAAAAACTGCTCTTTAACCTTGCAATTAATTTTATGACTTCTTTCGAAACACTTACATATTGAAATATTCCTTTTTTTCTTCGTTTTTTTTTTTTTTTTAAAAAAAAAGCAAATTTATTACCCTCTTTGTATCTAATTTAAAATATTCAAGTGTATTCATGAATGAGTTAAATTTCATGAAATTAAATCATAGAAGTTCTCTTTAGAAACATATATACATAAATGGGTAATTTATAAATTTAGTAAATGAAATTGAAATAATTTAAAATGAACACTACGAAAAAGGATATTTCGTATATATAATAAGAATGTGCTCTGTGCTGCACATTTGACAGACAAAAGCAAATTTGGAACTCTGCATTCAGTAAAAAAAATCAGATTTTAATCCTTAACTGCTGTTAGCAGTCTCTCAATCAAAGATGGTTGCTTTTTTTTTTTTTTTTTTTTTTTTTTTTTTTCAATTTTCACAGTTTAATTTGTAATTTTCAATTTAGATGTAGATACTAGTGTAATTTTGACCCCCATTTTGAAAATTAACCCACAATTGCTGTGACAGAAATTATCCCATAAGCACTGAAACATAGTCTCTGTGGAATGAATTAAAGGCTTGATTAACTTATAGGATACTGTTTCGATACTAAACTTCATGTACAGAACTATTATAATTAAAATTCGCCTATTCAGAATCAGAAGTCTCTAGCGGTAGTACTTGAGCTCCAAACGAAAGAAAATTTTACTAGTATCTATTGTTAAATTGGAAATAATAAGTTAAACTGTGAAAATTGAAAAAAAAAAAAATCCCTGCCGGCTCGGGCCTACAGGCGGAGGTAGATTTCGAAGTTAAGTACTAAATTCACCAACAAAATTTAAATCAAGATTAGAGATAAACCCAGTTCCTTCACTAAGAATAAGCTTTAGGGAGCTAAACATATTGTGAAAATTCTAATATACATGAATACACACACGCATGTATATGGAATAGGTTTAAAAATGGCTAAAACAAATTCAGAGAACCTCAAAGTGTTAAAATATGTAAATATTTTCATAGTCGGGTTTTTATCATGTTTTAATACGTTTCTTCAAACTCCATGACGTTACATATTCACCTGCTGAGGTCCATTATATTTCCAATATGACGCAATATATATATATTTTTAATAACTCATCATTTTGAGTTTTCATGCTGAAATCTTGCTCTAGAAAACTTATGATGTAATATTCAATTTGCTGTAAATTCTTCAAACTATTTATATAATTTATTTTTTCACGTGAAAAACCTGCAGTAGAAAAGCAATTGTTGTGGTGAAAATTTTATTATTATTATTTTTTTAATTGTTGGCAACTGCTATAACGAAAAATATTTATTTTTTCCTGTCATTGTTGTGTAAGATCTGGTTTTATCAGAATCTTGTTAAGAAGGTATTCAAAATTTTGAACCCTCCCCATTTCCATTCTCTTGGGCCGATTTTTCCCATTTTCAATCCCCGCCGAGATATTAGCTATCGGAAAGTTGTTGGCGAGTGTGAAGACGATCCGTGCATAATTGCGACTTTTATCGTGCGGACAAAATTTAGTACATACATACATACATATATATATATATATACACATATATAAACTTTTTAGGTGGGGGTGGTTTTGGGTTCCTGGGGTCCTATAATGAAAAGTTATGAAGGAATTTTTCAAAAGTCGCACCATGGTAACGACTGCAATAGGTAGTATTTCTTACGAAATCTACCTAAAAACAGCAGTCTGTGAGAACGATAAGAGCAGTTAAGGGTTAATTTAGAGCCTTAATACTATAGCTAAGAGACTCCTGAATAGGATAATTTAAATCATAAGAGCCCTGTACATAAAATTTAGTACAGAAACAGCATCTTATGAATTCATTGACCATTTTATTCATCTTTAGGTGTTGTTTATGACAGCCGATTATCTTCACGAAGGATATAGGCCCAAATTCATCTTTAGATCATCTTTAGATCAAGCGGTCTTAGAGACCGGTCACGGTAACTATGCGGCAATTCCTGTCACAGCAGTCAAGAGTTAATTCGCGAATATGAGTTAAATATCCTGGATTAAATCATATAATTTCTATACAAGAATGTTTTATTTTCAGAAAGTAGCAAATATTTACATAAATATGTAATTTATAAATACACGGTGTCCCAAAATTCCCTGACACATTTTAAAATAAAATGTAAAATGAAGTAGTTGTCGTACAGGAGTGCGGTTTGGACTAAAATGCTTCTCACGATGAAAAGTTTCTTTCAAGAGAATAAAATAATTAGTTCCAAACTTCGATCCGCACTTGTCTGATGCGCCATCTGTCCCGTATGTTTGGTTTCAAACAGGCGTTTTTTTTCCTGATTTTCAGATTAGTTTTGACTTATATCAATTTTAACCCACTCGATTTTTTCTTGTGAGGTTATGTCAAGGACAAAGTGTATGCTTCTGCTGTGGTTGACATTGAAGTACTGAAGACGAGAATCACGCATGTGATCCAGTCAATTCCGCAATCAATGCTAGGTAACACGTGGATTAAACTGGAGCTCCGTTTGGATGTGGCTCGAGCTGGTGCACACCTTGAACTATGCTAATGGATTTCACAAATTATTGCTCTGTAACTGCAATTGACAAAATAAAATGATCGGTAGCTGATTGTCTCGAGTTTTTGACGCTTCTTTCTGATAATTTAAGGTACAGTGCCATCTATGGGCGAATTTTGGAACTATTTTTTTATTCCCTTCAAGAAAACTGTTCATCGTGAGTAACATTTCAGTCTGAGCCGCACTCATGTACGACAATTACTTAAAGGATTTTTCTCATGAAAAAAAAAAATTACTTTCTGCAGGAATTCTAATGAAAATTCTGTAAACATGCGACTGTTTCTGGAATGTTCTACTCTTTTTATATAAAAAATAGAACATTCCAGAAAAAGTCACATGGATCAACCACAAATCATTTTGAATGTCACACACAAATCAATGTACCTGTCGGGTTCATTGGACCCGTTTTTTAGCCGGAGTTTTAATGTAAACGCTCCTTGTTGTTGATACATTTTTTTCTCACTGTTTTCATTCTACACTAAAATAGCATCTTTCCTTTTAAAGTTTTGAAACAGATGTATACAATCTTTGTTCTGATTATTTGTATTGTTCTTAACTTAGATACTCGCGTTATATAAGAGGAGTCCTGTTCCTAATTAGTTTTAAAGGAAAATAAAATAGTGCACTTATAAAGGAAGAAAAGTTTGTATACTTATTACATATAATGGCTAAATTAAGCGAAATTTTCTTTGTAACTTAGTTATTTCATTCGAAAATTTTTAAGCTACATTACTTTAGATCGGAGAGACTAGGGATATTTGACCTACTTTTTACTGAAATGTTCGTTATATGTGTTTGACACAGAACGTCAGTTTGCAGCATAATAAATACTGGGGCACTTGACGAGGGAGGAGACATGAGCCACAATAAATATATATTTTTAATTTTATGCTGTTTGGCCGATGGTTACCTCTTATAACTCATTGGAATTTAAGTAAAAGTTTTTGCCTTGCTGCCTTGGTCCAAGGAACTGAAATATAGCGTTAAAAGTGGGTGTTTCCATTTGAAAAATCAAAGTTGGTGTAATTTGTAATATGTAGACGATTTCGTATGACAAAAAAAGCTACATACGATTAAAAAGAACGTCATTCTAAATAAAACGGTACTTTTCGTTTATTTTTGCATTAATTAGAACAGGAGTTTTAGCTATCGTTCTTTTTTGTGCGGGAGGAGGGGGAGAGGGGGGTTACTGTGCATTGATTTGTAAAATTATGTGTGTGAAATACTAACATATTGAGGGTTATTAGTTTTACATAGTCGCCAGGTCAAATGAACATATTTCGTACCAAAAGTTTTTATTTTTGCTATGAAAAAGAAAAGTTTATTTTCATATTAAAGAAATCATATGCAGAGCATGAAGAAATCATATGAAGAGAGTGAAATCATATTAAAGAAAAATTTAAAAGAAATTTAATAAATATCATACAGAAATAAGTTAGATGCATTTCATTATCTAAAAGTTCTGGTGGAAATATATTTGCATTATTTAGTGGGTCAAAGCTCTTGGAAGTGTGAAGATTTCAACCAGTTTATAGATTTACTAGCAAACCCCGCGGCTTTGCTCGCGTAATATTTGAAATATGCCAAGTGATATTTATATGTCTAATTTTTATTAAAAGGTACTAACTAAATTTTTATTTTATTAAAAGGTAATATTTTATTAATACATGGAAATTATTCCAGAGGAAAACATTCGCCTTGCATACAATATTTCAAATGAAAATCAAATTTCAAAGTAATTGCTTAAAAGGCGCAAAGGCCAACATGGTGAAAACGATTCCAAGCCGGGACTCGAACCCGGGCCATCAGTATAGCGCACTGACGTACTACCGACTAAACCACTTGGAACTAAGGCTCCTATAACTCGGGCTGACTCACGCCGCCATTTAATTGCCGGTAGGAGAAGAACGATTGGCCACGTCGCGTGGGCAACAATCGCTCACAGGTCTAAGTGGGAAACAAAATGCTTGACGATTCATCCTGTGTTACAGGAGACCTACTTGGATCGATACCCAGTGCGATACCCTATCGATGTAGGATTTAATTATGTTCCGTGTTTGCCCCAGGTCGGTGGCTCACGGTAAATATTTCATCTTGTGCTGCGTTTGTAGCCTTACCAACATATAATTGTGAGAAATTTTCCTTGCTGGGTATCGTTCCAAGTGGTTTAGTCGGTAGTACGTCAGTGCGCTATACTGATGGCCCGGGTTCGAGTCCCGGCTTGGAATCTTTTTCACTATGTTGGCCTTTGCGCCTTTTCAGCAATTACTTTGAAATTTGATTTTCATTTGAAATAAGGTAATATTTTATTTAATTAAAAGGTTTTTTTATTAAAAGGTACTTATTACTTTTAGGAATAATTCAAAAATTAAAATTTAAAACACAGTTTGATTAAATATCATTATTACACTGAATTAGGCAGAAATGAGACTTAAATTAATAAAACTAAATAAATGATAATTTAGAAAATATTTTGAAACTTTTATGCTCAATTAATACGCTCGTTTCAGTATTCATTTGAAGTTTTGAATTTTTTAGAAACCATCTTCTTACATCTTAAAATTAACTATCATGTTAATTTCTAAATCTTACCACCTCTCACAACAAAAAGGGCTATGTTGAAATAGGAACTGTCACCAATAATTTGCCAACATTAATTTTGAAATCGGTTTGTTATTTCCTAATATTCCACAGAAACGTAATTTAGAAAGCTTTTAAAGGCCTTTTTTAGAACGTTTGTTGTTCCTATGAACCCCTGGTGGTAGAATCATCGGCATAAAATATAGCCTGTGTAGGATCAGAAACTGTTACAATTGATTCGCAACTATTACTTTTATAATCGGTTTATATTACCTGAAATTGTATAGAAATCTTAATTTAGGACTTTTTTAGAACGTTTTTCGCACCTTCCCTTCGCTTCATCCCTTTTTAATTCGAATTTATTTTCGACAGTCCTTCGAGGGCATTTATATTTTATAAGTAACTACCATGCCATATTTAAAGTTTCTAGCCTTTTCAGTATCACAGTTATCGCAATTTAGAAAGTTTTTAGCTCCTGCAACCCTCTGGTGGTAGTAGCACAGACATAAAATATAGCTTATGTTTGAGCAGGTTCTATCACCAACAATTTGTCATCACTATTTTTTTAATCGGTTTGGTATTTGATAAGATTGCATAAAAATTGTAATTTATAACGCTTTTCGCTCACTTCATCTTTTTAAATTTGGAATTTTCTTTCGACTGTTTTTAGAAAGCAGTTGCATCTTGTAAGTAAATACCATGCCATAGTTCAAATTGTTAGATCTCTCAGTTGTACAAGAACATGTTTTGCTTTTGCAGCCCTCAGATGGTAGTGGCAGCAACATAAAATATAACCTATGTTATAGCAGGGACTGTTACCATTGATTTGTAAACACTACTTTTGAAATAGCTTTGGTATTTCCTGAGATTGAGTAGAAATCGCAATTTAGAACGTTTTTAGAACGCTTTTCGCGCATTTTCACCGCTTTTTAAATTTCTAATTTTTCAAAACTCTTCTTAAACATCATCTATATCTAATAAATATGTAACTTGCCAAATTTTAAGTGGCTAGCCCCTACCGATCAAAAAAATCGAAATTTAGAATGCTTTTTTGCTCCTGCAACGTCTAGGTGATAGTGATACCGACATAAAATAGCGTCTATGTTAGAGCAGAGGCTGTCAGCATCAATTTCCTACCATTACTTTTGAAATCAGTTTGATTCTTCCTGAGATTGCTCACAAATCGGCATTTAGAACGTTTTCAGAAAGCTTTTCGCGCATTTTGCTCCTGCATCTCCTCTGGGGTAGTGGAAACAGATATAAAATATAGCCTATCTTGGAGCAAGATCTGTCACCAACTTTTTTGCACCATTATATTTGAAATCGGTTCAGTACTTCATGAGATTGCATAGAAATCGCAATTTAGAATGTTTTTTACAACGCTTTTGGCGCATTTTGACCCCCTTATAAATTTTCAATTTTTTTAGTAAATGTCCTTAGAGATTCATTGATATCTTATAACTAACTACCATTCCAAATTTCACGATTCTAGGCCCTTCCGGAACGCAAAAACCGCAATTTAGAACGTTTTTCTCCTTAACTCTTTTTGGGGTAGTGGCACCAACATAAAACATAGCCTATGTTGGAGCAAGGGTTGTCACCATCATTTTGACGCCTTTATTTTTTAAATCGGTTTGGTATTTCCAGAGATTGTGTGGAAACCACCATGTAGAACGCTTTTTAGAACGCTTTTCGTGCATTTTCACCCTTTTTAAATTTCGAATTGTTTAAGAACTGTTCTTAGAAATCCTTTATATCTAATATGTAGCTAATATTTCAACTTTCATATTTCTAGGCCCTTCAGTAACGCAAAAATCGCATTTTTAGAACGTTTTTCGCTCCTGCACCCCCTTTGGGGTAGTGGCACCGACGTAAAATATAGCCTATCTTGGAGCAAGCGTTGTCACCATCATTTTGACACAAATATTTTTTAAATCGGTTTGGTATTTCCTGAGATAATGTAGAAACTACCATTTAGAACGTTTTTTAGAACGCCTTTTGTGCATTTCCACCCCTTTTAAATTTCGAATTGTTTAAGAACTGTTCATAGACATCATTTATATCTTATAAGTAACTAATATTCCAAATTTCATATTTCTAGGCCCTTCAGTAACGCAAAAATTGCATTTTTAGAACGTTTTTTGCTCCTGCTGCCCCTTTGGGGTAGCGGCACCGACATAAAATATAGCCTATTTCGGAGCAATCGTTGTCTACATCATTTTGACACCAATATATTTTTAATCGGTTTGTTATTTCCTGAGATTATTTAGAAACTACCATTTAGAACGTTTTTTAGAACGCTTTTTGTGCATTTTCACTCGTTTTAAATTTCGAATTGTTTAAGAACTGTTCTTAGACATCATTTATTTCTTATAAGTAACTAATATTCCAAATTTCATATTTCTAGGCCCTTCAGTAACGCAAAAATCGCATTTTTAGAACGTTTCTTGCTCCTGCACCCCCTTTGGGGTAGCAGCACCGACATAAAATATAGCCTTTTTCGGAGCAAGCGTTGTCACCATCATTTTGACACCAATATTTTTTAAATCGGTTGTGTATTTCCTGAGATAATGTAGAAACTACCATTTAGAACGTTTTTTAGAACGCTTTTTGTGCATTTCCACCCCTTTTAAATTTCGAATTGTTTAAGAACTGTTCTTAGACATCATTTATATCTTATAAGTAACTAATATTCCAAATTTCATATTTCTAGGCCCTTCAGTAACGCAAAAATCGCATTTTTAGAACGTTTTTTGCTCCTGCACCCCCTTTGGGGTAGTGGCACCGACATAAAATATAGCCTATGTTCTAAGTTGGACTAATACCATCATTTTGATACCATTACTTTTGAAATCGGTTCGGTAGTTTCTGAGCTTACTTCCTACAAATAAACAATTTTTACCTCTTTATAATATTAGTATAGATGAAGAAAAAAATCATTTAGTATTTTTTCAGAATTTTAACGTTCTAAAAAGATAGAACACATAGTAAACTATTTATTATGAAGCAAACTGACATTCTATCTCAAGCGATCATTTTAGTAAAATGTAGGTCAAATATCCATAGTTTCTCCTATCTAACGTAATGCATTTTAAAAATTTCCTAATGAAATACCTAAGTTAGAAAGAAAGTTTCGCTTAATTTAGCCATATAACAAACTTTCCTTTCTTTATAAGTGCACAATTTTATGTAACTAAATATGAACTGACAAAATCATAAACTTTTACAAAACATTTGAGTGTTGGAAATAGTTTAGAACAATTATTGTCCAACCTAATTAGGTAAATTTTTAAAGCTGAAACAGAAACAAAACAGAATGTTGATTTACGAGTTTCTGCTGAAAAGGAAAAGGAATACGAACGAATGAAGTTTTCGCATTAAACTATTATATACATATACAAATTTTATTAATTGCGAGGTGGAGCCGGTCGAATTTCGACGAAAGAAAATGATTAAAGAATAGGAGTTACATTGATTAATAATAAAAATACAAAATTAATTGCAATAAAAAATCCATCGAACATTGGTTAGTATGACTCCTAAAACAAATATATTTCTTTCAGGGGCAGTGGTATGTTTATGAAACCACTTAATTTTAATTACCAAACGCCACAATGGCACCAGAATTTTGTTAAAATCTTTTCTATTTAATATGTATGTGAAAAATGGCCTTTTTATTATTTCCAAATAAATTTTTTCGTAAATTCCGGTGCCAGTCATTTATTTCAACATTTTAGTACTGAAAGTACTTTGCCCCTGAAAGGGTTAATTTAAAGTTACCAAAATGCTATTTCCTTAAACTTCAATTTTTGCAAGTTATTGAAGAATTAAACTTTATTCTTATACGTAATTAATAAAAGATAATCAAAATAAGTAAATATAATGAAATTCTCAATTGTGGCTCTTATGCTACGTATTACGGAATGAAAAATCAACAAAAATTATTTTACTCTGACACAATCATAGATTTCTTTTTTTGCATGAAATCTAAATCTTGCATCCTTTTTACCATCTCAAAATTAACACACACTCCTCTCATACCCGTATTCACCATTTTAATAGTATTTTGACGCGCAATAGTTTATTACTAAATATTTTTCTAAACTTGAAGTCACGTTTGTCAGCTACAACTTTGCATATGAACACTCTTGACTTAGGTTCTAATCTCTACCAAATCTCAGTAAAAATTCCAGCAATTTGTGCCTTTTTAAATGCATTTGTTTTAAAATACTTAGTTTTATCGAAGAAAACATTAGTTTTCTTTTAAATATGTCATATTTCCCTAATGTAGCATTTCGCTTAGCGCCTCTTCGGTATCAACGGAACGAAAAATATTGAAGTGTAACAGTTTTATGAGGTAAATGCGTATTTCTTAAAGCATAGTGTTATTTTCTGTTCAAATTTTTAAAATTTATTTTTAATTGTAATGAGAAAATGGCATCAATAAGGATATAATCAATAAAAATATACAAACTCCATTTTCTCTTTTCTCTGCAACAATGGTAGTAATCCGATCGCCACCATTTTAAAGAAATTTCACAATAACTTTTAAATTAAAAATAAAATGTAGAAATGGAAGTCGTGTACATCTACAAATGAATAGCTTTCATTTAAAAAAATAATTATCAAAATTGGTTCAGTAGAAAGCCCAGGGCTGATGACTAAAAAACCAGCATTGTCTTTTAATTATAGAGATTTTCGAACGCACATACTTATCTAGAAAGTGTGCACATGTATTTGCTTTAAAATGTAAAAGCAAAAGTATTACTCAACCTTTATATTTTTCTTGTTTCACAACAAATAATGAGAAGTGTCAATTCACTATTAAATATTTAGTTATTAAAGAAGCAAAAATTTCGCACAAGGAATTTCAAAGTGCAAAATAATTAACTTTTAAATTGATTGGAAAAAGCATTTAAAAATTATGATAAAGAGATCATCCATTCTTAGACAATAATAACAACAACAATCCTAGCCATTTTAAATTTTAAACTAACGTACATAACTTGAATAGAAAAAAAAATATGTATATCTGTACATGCTTAAATACATTTTTATGTTATAAACTAGTATATAACCCCCGTAAAAAATGGACTGAATGTTGATCTGTGTTTCATTTTCATAAGACTTCATACAAACAAACAGCATGAAGATTTTATTATCGAAAGGTTTGTATTGTAGAAAAGCGCATTTTCAAAAAGACAAATGATTTCTGCAAATATAAATAGTGAGGATTTTTTTTTTTTTACTCAATATTCAATTTCTGAAACAGTTCAACGATCAATAAAGGCTCCGATTATATATAATCTCTAGAATTGAGAAATGAAAAATCACTGAAAATTACGTTATGTTGAGGTTGACACAATCATATCAATTTTTCTCCTTAGTTTTATTAATGTAAAAATACATTTCTAGCTAAGTATAATCTCACCGGCGCAAACTTTTCAAACATACTTTATATACGTACTTTCAAGGCCGAAACTAAGGGGGGGGGGCAGAGGGGGCATGTGCCTCGGGCGCAAGAGCCAAGGGGCGCCAAATGAAAGATTATACCTTTGGAATGGATCATTTTCTTCTGGTGGACTAGTGGCTTCAATTATTATGAAACAGCCATTATAAATGAAGTGTTAGGTGAAGATGAAAGATCAGTCATAAAAAGTTAGAACTCTGATTTTCTGGTCAGAATGGGAAGACAAAAAATGGGCATAAATTTTTTTGAAAAAAAAAAAAAAAAATATGGCCATTTTTTTTCTTCCCATTCTGACCAGAAAATCAGAGTTTTAACTTTTTATGACTGCTCTTTCATCTTCACCTAACACTTCATTTATAATGGCTGTTTAATAATAATGGAAGCCACCAGTCCATCAGAAGAAAATAATTCGGTGAAAGCGGAAACTCGGTTAAGCAGGACTCGGATAATCGGGACTCTAACTGTATATTTCCTTTTAAAAATGATCTTTATAATATTTTTGTTGGTGTTCAGAGGGGAGTCATGACCCCCCGTGACCTGCCCTTGGATCCGCCATTGTAGATTACGTAGTTTAGTATTACATATTTTAAGATTACATATTTTAAATTTTAAAATAAGTCGGCTATTAGTAGATTAGTAAAATTCTCTTTGTAAATAGACTTTGCGAAAGAGGGGGGGGGGGGGGGGGCAAAATCCATGCTTGCCCCGGGTACAAAAAAGGCTAGTTTCGGCCCTGCGTACTTTTATGCTTCGACGGTATATTCAAATAAAAACATATTTTATATTTAATTGTAATGAAAAAACTAATAAAGTCATAATGCATAAAGATAAAATAAACTCAATTGACAGTATTCTCGTGATGTCGCACTAAATCTGAATTTTTATTCGCTTATAAAAATAAAGTACAAGTGCACAATTTTTTCTACCGAAAATAACTCGCAAATGAACAAATACGTCTCAAAATCCACGTGTCTGAATATTTTTCCATATTTCTCTTTTATCTGAAATATTGTAACTAACACTAGAAAGACGGGAGAATTTTACTTAAATTTTAATAAAAAACATTTGTCACCAGAATTTTTATTTTAAATTATTAACTTATTTATTTAACTAGTTTTTTTTTTTCTCTTTGTGTCTTTTAAACTATTTTTCTAATGAAATTTCTGGTTCGAACCGAAATATATTTATTTGGTAGCGGTCAAAATGACCGCTCGCCGTCTTTCTAGTGCTAATGTGATTGCAACCATTTTGAAGAAATTTCATTAAAAACTTTTTAAATTAAAATTGAAATATGGAAATGGGAATATTTTGAAAATAGCTAGTGCTGGCACATCTACAAATGAACAGTTTTTATCTAAAAAAATAATTAGTAAAATCGGTTCAGTATACAGGGCCGAAACTAGCCTTTTTGGCGCCTGGGGCAAGCATGGATTTTGGCGCCCCCCCCACCCCCTCCCTCTCCACTACAAAGTAAATTTATAAAAAGAATTTTGCTAAGTATCTAATAGACAACTTATTTTTAAATTTAAAATATATAAAACCGAACTACGTAATCAGCTTTGTCAAATATTGGTTCATTAAAATCTTGAAACCGGAATAAAAAAGAACCGAATTGCATTTTAATCTTTTTTTTTTTTTTTTTTTTTGTATTGGCTAAATGAGGTCGATATCTATTGCTGTGCATTTGTATTTTTTCATCTTAGCAGGTTTATTGTGTAATAGGTGCGTTACCTGCTATGATAAAAAATGTTTAAAGCGGAATTTTTCCCGATTCTTGTGACTCCCTCTTAGAAACTTTTACTATAACTTAGCCCCCTCCGAAATGATGAGTCTAGATACGCCACTGCAGGGTGGAAAAAGGCCTAGAAATGGCAGAAAGACGAGAAAAAAAACCCTTTTTGGGCACTAAAGATGAGGGCGGTTTTGCTTTACTAGCCATGACTCCCCGTCCAAAATTTTACTGTACCACTACAAATGCTACAATAAAAAATAAAAGGTTTTACTAAGAATTTTACTTTGTTCATTCCCTCTCTCGTTTGATTTTATTGTCCCGGGCGGTCATCGCCCATGGCAAGACGAAAAAAAAAGAAAGAAAGCTCAACGCTAGTGGAAAATAAACAAACAACTTTCATGGAATTATTTTAACTAATAGAAAAGTCAGACTGGGGTTGCTTCGCACTTTGTAATTATCCGTTGTGGTCAGTGTCCCACAATAGAGATTGACCTTGAAAAATGGTAGGGATTCTCCCTCACAGGAAGTGATTTAAAAGATTAGAAGGCAAAGGTACAGACATGATACTTTTGGAATGGGAGGATAAAAAAAGCCTTATTTCTTATTCATTTGCAATTTTGTATTGTAGATGAACCTTTTTATCTATTTGTAAAGTTTAATCCATTTGGTTCAATTTTCCTTTAAATTTTTCGGCTGCGAGACATTTTTATACAAATTTCGTGTGTATATATACATTCATGTATCAAACGTAAAGCAAAATCTTCATTTTGGCGCCCCTTCACCTTCTGTTAAACCGGCGCCCGGGGCACGTGCCCCCTCTGCCCCCCCCCCCTAGTTTCGGCCCTGAAAGCTGAGGACAGTTGACTTAAAAACCGGCCTCGTGTTTTAAATATATAGATTATGAATATAATTAATAAGTTATCGACGTTTGCACAAATTTTAATGCAGTGACCTTTAATTTGTACTCCATTGGAGGGATCTAATTAAAATAGCGAATAAGTGAAAACAGAAAAATAATTAATTAAGGAATACAAATAAAATGTCTTAATCTTTGAAATAAATATATATATTATATGTTAATTGATATACCATGCTATCAGTCATTATTATTATTGGGGACAGAAACATCAGTGCAGACCCTTCGTTATACGTTATTTTTGGTTATTAAAAAGACACATTATTATTTTTTTTAAATCTTATATATTGTCTGTGTGAATTATAGAAGAATACAGACAATATAGAAATTTTTTTAAAGAAAAATTGTGTGTCTTTTAATAACAAAAAATAGCATATAACGAAGGGTCTGTACTGATGTTACTGTCCACAATAATAATAATGCCTGATAGAATGGTATATCATTTAACATATAATTATAATACGGGCATTGCAAGAAACAGATTTTTCTTTTAGTAAAATATCTAAACACACACACACACCAACACACACACACACACACAAACACACACACACACACACACACATATATATATATATATATATATTATAAAGGAATTTACTTTAGAGATCAATTATACACAATAAATCTTGTAAATAATAAGGCTGCAATATCATCCTGAGTAAAAATATTTAATATTTAACTATTCAACTTCTTTTAATTGTTTAAAATAAGAAAACCCGCCAATACTATATCATACCGCATAGTTTTGCTCGAACAAAAAAATCATTTGTTTTACTTACATAACAGTGTGCGAAGTCATCTTGCACAAAAATCGACCAATCATTTTGCTCCTCTTTGGCTCCATTTTACGCAACGACTTTTTGTAATTCTTTTAAAAATGCATTATTATTGCTTTCGATAATATGTCAGCACTTTTTAGTCAGCGTCTCGATAGCTTTAAAGTCTCAAATGTACTTCATGAAATTTGGAACAGTTAACCAGAACCATCATCACAAACTTCTTTATCATGATCTTTTCCAGTCATAAAGTCGAAAAACATATTTCCATGTCTCTTAATGAGAAAGATTCCATAACTTCTGCCAAGTATCCAGATTTGTTCGCACATAATGTAGAGAGGTGATTCAGAATGAAGCTAATGTCAGAAATATAAAGCAGCATTTCGCCATTCTTCCGGTCGGGAATTTGAAAAAAACTGTGAGCGAGACGTGTAGAATCAAGAGACTTATCATTGAGTGATCACTGCAGTATTTAAAGTTAAAGTAATGAAGAACATAAAATAATGTTATTTTTACTCTCTTTTATTTAACTCCACTTTGTTGTTGTACGTAAAGATAGAATTTTGTAATCGATTTGCAATTCATTTCCTCATAGGCTAGATACGGACATACTCAGCTGCAGGTTTTATACTAATAGTCGATATGTAATACTGAGATGAACTACCAGTGTTGAATTCAGGGGGATATATATCACAGGGGGTACGTCCCCCCCCCCCCTGAGAAATGAGATATCCTCCCCGGAAGATTTGAAATTTTGTGTTTTCAATGGTCAAAAAGTGCAATTCCTCCCCCCCCCCCCCATGGAACTCTATAATGTCCCCACCTCCCACCCCGGAGACACAGGAATCCCTCCCGAAGAAAAGTGTCCGAGTTCAACATTGTGAACTACAACCATGTTTTCTATATAGATTACGGAGTGCGTAGAATTAGCGAGACGCAGAAAAGAATTTGGTTCCAGAATTGACTATGATTGATAGCTGCTGGAAGTACGTTTTCAGTTATGGTATGAATATATGCGTTATTATGTGTATGCAGTTATTTGGGGTTTTTTTTAATTTCTTATTTAGATATCTCATATATAGCAAATTAAGACCTTGTAATAATATACTAATTTTAAGGGGATATAGTTTAACTTTTCAACAAAGTTTGTTTATTTTAAAAAATATGGTTCAAATGGTGAACTCACTGAATTTCGGTGTTCAACTGCTAGTACATTTCGAAAAAAAAATTTAACTGCATATTTAATTAATTTTTTTTTTAAAGTTTCTAAAAATTGGATTTTTTTAAAAATTCCTACTATTCTTTTGAAAACTAGGGGGCTCGGCCCCCTACGAGCTACGCTCGCCAACCCAAGTTCGGACACAGCAGTCTCTAAAAGCACGCTATTTTGATCGGCTTTAAACAGATTTTGAAAGATTGAATTATAATTTAAAAAACAGTGGCGATCTCCCTATAAACGGGTTTCTATTCATTTCTCTTCGATTGGGAAATTTTAAGGAAAAATCAACTGCTGTTAAAAGATACAATGGTTGTTTTCGTCTTTGATTAAATAAAATCAGTTAAACATTTCAAAATAAGGTAATATAATAAGCAAATCTGCATCAAAATGCAAATATATTTCACAAATACCAATGCCTTCTTTTGACGGAAACGATACAGAAGGTTAACGAATCTTAACTAAACCATTTAAGCAATTTCTTTATTTTCTGCTTCACAGATTTTTTTCTTTCAAATTATATTTTTTTGTCGATGACACTTCATTTTCAGCTTGTAATCTTTTTTATTTTTATTAAATTACTAAATAGTCGCTCGAAAGCAGTCTAAACGCGTTCAATAAAATTAATATTAATCTTATTTATATAATCTCAAAATATCAAAATAATGTCTCGCGCAATTTTTAAATTTAAACTGTTTTGCAATATTACTTTTTGTTCATTTTACGTAATAAGTGCAATGTGACGTAATTTCTCCTATTTAAGACTTCTAACGCATGTTCATAAATTTATTATTTTACAATATCCTTTCTCTTTTGAAATTCACGTGTAAGTATAGCTTTTATGAAGTATTTTGAATAAGTTTCTGCTTTTCATACGTAATTATTTAATCCTAATTTGAAAGTTTTTTTTTTTTTGTTAATAATAGTCACGTGTAAAATAAATTTTTAATTTGTAGCAAACATTATTATTTGCGCTGTTTATACAGTTGGCAACAGTTTAAATTAATACCAATTTCTAAAATAAGTAAAAAATATCTCTCGAAATGCTGAAAATTTGAATTTAAAATAGAAATAAAACCTCAAAAAATGAGTCAAATTAAAAAAGTGAATGCAGTCTGCACACCGGGAAATTCTAACGTATAAAATGATTTAAAAATGAATTAATTCCCATATATAGATTTTGCTAGTATAAAACTTTATTAAAGGAACGATTTTGTCCAAATTTAGCATTAAATATCTCTTAAAATAATTATTCGATTTGAAAACTGTCGGCACCAGCGTGTTTATCAAACATTTCTCTATAATACCGCCGATTTTCATATTTTTGCATGCAGTATTTTTCTTAATATTAACGGAGAAAGATCTCCGGTCACAAAAAATTTAAAACCGGCGGCGGCGGTGACAGCGTAAGTTACTTTTTTTTAGAATAGAGAGATTGATATTTTTCCCAAATTTTTTTAAAAATATTTTTAAATGTTTATTATAGAAGACTGCGCATGGATTTTTAGATACATGTAATATTACACTTAATAGATACTTTTTTACTGAGTGTAAAACGATGAAATCTAACACATTTTTATATAGTTTTATTTCTTAAAAGATAACTAAAAACCTGAAGGCTAATTCTATGAGCAGATTTGTCACATGTAGTATAATAATGAACATGTACAAAAAAGTTTAAATCTCTATCTCAAATACAAAAAAAAAAAAGCCTTAGCATTTTTAAAACATGAAAGTGAAGAAAATATGAACATGGGGAAAAATTCATTTAAAGTTTTCATTTCTGTTGTTGATTGCTCTGAGTGTATTAACAAAATTTACGATATCTCGCGACATAATTACCGTATGGGTAAAAATGAGGTGTCAAAATATTCACAATTAAACCGGCTTTAATTTAATATTTAAAAAGAAAAATAAAATTTTTGACTAATTTTAACCCTTAAACGCCTGATTTTTCAAAAATCATTGTAATAATGTTTTTCGGCTTTCATTTTTTAAATAAATCATGGGAAAAATATTGTAAAAAATCACATTTTGTTTTAAGTATAGTTTACGGCTAAAAAAAAGTTTGTTACTAATCGGTAATACTGGTGTTTAATTGAAAAAATAATTTCCCTTGATAAAATTCTATAATATTAAACACACAAGAATTTTAGGAACTATAATAAGAAATAAATTTTATTTGCTCACTGCAGGTCAAAATAGGGTATTTCGCAAGCTTCCAAACAAAACAAAAAGAACAAGTAGCAACAATTGAAAAAATAAATCTATCTTTATTCTTAAACAGCACAAGTGTTGCCATCTACATGTTGAAAACCAATTTTATAATCTTTTCAGAATGTATTTTATTGGCAACATTAGGCATTATAGCTTCAATATTATTCTAATAGTATTTTAGAGCGTAAATTGGGTATGTTGCCGAAAAGCAACACCAGGCATTTAAGGGTTAAGGTAAACTGTCCCCTTGATTGCTAAAAGGTGCAAATTAAAACTTTAAAAACAGTAAAAATAGGTTTATTTGACTGTTTACATGTTTCGGCTCTACCCGAGTCATTTTCTAAACAAATAAATAAAAATATTCTAAAATTGCACGGTCTATGAAACGCCACCATTCAATTTGTTTATCTTATTTTTGTAACCATTCAATAGCTCGAGGCATAATTTTGGTAAGTTAAATGATGCTGTTTATTTGACTGTTTACATGTTTCGACTCTATCCGAGTCATTTTCAAAATAAATAATTTATTCGACTGTTTAAATGTTTCGACTCTACCCGAGTCATTTTAAAAACAAATAAATAAAATTAATTGTTTTAAAAACGACTCGGGTAGAGTCGAAACATGTAAACAGTCAAATAAAAACACGGAAAAATTCGATGTGTAACGTTTTGTTGAGTAGTCACAAAAATAGATTTATAATTCATAACATTCAATGAGAATTACAAAAAAAAAAAAAATGTTGTGGGAACACTGTTGCATAGGCAGGTGCTGCCTATTTAAAATACATTAGAAATGTAATGATGTTAGTTACCGCAGAGGCTCATGGAAATAATGTTAAATTCCAATGAAAATTTACGAAGAGGATTAATTATAATAATACACAATGTGCGCAATTAGACATGAAATATATTTAATGTGTTGTTGATGATAACAAAAAAATTAAGGGAAAATAGCAGCAGTATAAAACAAGATGTTCGATTATGGGTTAAATTTTTGAATGATAAAACAAACTTCAAAACCTATTTAAATGTAAGATTTTAGTCTTATTCCCTCATATATCGATTTTAACATTTTTCCTAGTTTCTTAGTATTCATTCAGTAGAGGTCTTCATATGATTTACCATACCTTTGATATTCATTTAATTGGAATTGAACTTTAATATAAAAGTTGTTCGATTTATTCATAAAGTGTTCAAATGTCCATTAACTATATTTACATTGAGCATACTACATATTGGATGTTTAAATGCGGACTTGGCTTTATTATAGTTTAGCGTTTACACGGTTGACATTACATTTCAAAACATCCTGATATTTCATTTTTTATTTTACATATGCGAAGCTAACTTTTGTTTCCTGTCTTACAGAACATACTGTTTGGTGTACAAAACATGCTAAACAAAAATCCTTTTTTATTAAAAACTCTAATACTTTTTTTATGTTTAACTTTTTTTTCACTAACAGTACAAAAAAGTAATTTTATATGAAAAATATAAATTATGAATTTGAACAAAGGTTTGATATTTATTAAAAACAGTACTTTCGCATTAGCTACATTTCAAGGATTAATAGCCAAATAAATCGTCAGAGAATTCACTAAATATAGCAGCTTTTTTATTCTACTTCTTTCAGTGGTAGTTCGATTATATATTGGTTAAATTTGTGTTTATTTATTTATTTTTGATGAACTTTTGATATCGTTATACAATATTAACCAGGGACAAATAATGAACTTATTTACATCATTTTAAGTTCATACAGGTCCGCAATCGGGCTGCACGCAATAGATTTTCATTTTTTAATCATGCTCGAATTGTTTTAAAAAGACCATAACAAATCTGTAAATTAAGATAGTTTTCAAACAAATTGCACTTCAAAGTGATTTTTTTTCTATTCGACGGTGTAAAACTTAAAATTGTGGGAGGACTAGACGTTAATAGATTTGTTAAAAAGATAAATTTATTATTCAGATCATTGCATCGTCAATATGATATCATCGTTACTCATGGGCATGTTTTTATTTTCTAATACAGACCAGCGATTTCACTCAGACTAAAGATGCCCGATATACTGTGCAGTGTACAGAACATATATAGGTGAAAATCATTTTTTAACTGAAAACTAACAATTTGTTTTCAGTTTAGTGTATTTTCTTGGATTTACTAACCAACTACACAGAAAAAGCATTTTTGAGACTTTCTTATTAGCCACATACCAGCAGGTAATCGAGAAAGGTGTTTTACATTTACAGCAAACTTTGTGATTTTGATTATTTCAGCATTTAAGTGCGTACTTCAATTACACGTCTGTTAAATTTGTGTTTTATTTATGTATTTGTGAGATTTTAATTTCGTTTGGCAATTTCGTTATGGAATATTACACATTAATAAACAAATGCTGAATTGCATCGTTATTTTAAGTGCAAGGGTTAACCATCCGTAATTGGGTCACATGAATATTTGCGAGATAAGTTTTAAAAAAATTAAACTTGAAAATTTTTTTTAGAAAATCCCTAAAAACTGGGTAAATTGAGATACAGTTTTTAAAGAAATCGTATTTGAAATTACTTTTTTCCCTATTCCAGTGTGTAAAAATTGCAATTATTGCTATATTTAGAAGTTGGAAATAATTTAGTAGTAAAAAAAAATAGAAAAAGGAAAAAAAAATGTTTATTAAGGTCGTTGTCACCATTGATATGACATTAGAGTTAATCACGGCCATCTGTTTTGCTTTATTAGGATGAGCGAAGCGAAACCTCTACTAGACTACACAAATTACATTTTGCCGTACACTTAAAAAAAAAAAAAAAAACTATTCAGTATTTTGACTTGAAATTAAACATAAAACTAAACTATGATCTGTAGATTTGCACATTATTATTATTATTATTATTATTATTTTACAGAATAACCTTAAAAAATTAATTATTTTAATTCATTTATTTTACATGTTTTTCCATTACGGACGCATTTTTGCAAATAAAAAATGAAACAAGTATATTTTCAGAAGAAAAAATAAATCATGGAGTTAGTAATTATAGATAGAATCATGATTAATTAAATAGTTTCACAATTTCTTTTATGAAATTTTTAAAATACCCTTTATGAAAATTATAGCATATTTTTAATGAATTAAAATTTGTAAAAATTCAACTATTTACATTCAATATAAAAGTATTTTTCAGTGTTAAGAATTCAAATACACAATTTTTTCTTATTATGTGAAATCAGACGTCACACGTTTACGCATTTAAAAGAATTATATTATGATTTTTTTTTTTTTTGGTAAAGTGGCAACAAAAGAATTGTAAACAAATAAAATTAATTGTTAAATTCGTTATATCATAAATAAAAAATTCCGAGGAAATTCTTAGTTATTTGGCTGAATTTACATTTCTAAATTTAAAATGCACCAAAACATAAAATGACGTTTTATCTTAATAAAGATGCAAAAATAATTTTAAAAAAAATATTGTCACTTTCAAATATTTATTTTATTAAATAATGCTTCGCGAATCCAAACAAATCATGGCTTTTGCTAGTAATATAAATTGTTTGTGAAAAAGTAAACACAGTGAAGATTTTGCAATAAGTGAGCAAGATTTTCAGTCCAAAATCGTATTTCAATTTTTTTTAAAGTTTCAACAGAAAACGAAAATGGAAATTTGAACCAATTAATATAGTATCCATAAGTACAGGGCGTCTATAATTAAACAACCCTACTTTAAAGTTGTCTCCAGACAAAACCATTGTATATAAAGTTGTGAAATTTACTGAAAGAAATAATAAAGGGATGGGAATTTGTTTAAGCAAAAAACAAAAAAAAATTCAAAGTTTCACCACCAGAGGGCATTTTTAATAAATTACACATTTAGCATTAGGATAGTTTAGAAATTTTATTTATATATCTAATATGTTATTAATTTAATTAATCACAAGTACATACATCTTACAAAGACACATTATGTATATGCGCTATGCATGTGTTTGTTTATAATAAATTCGAAAATATTGTTAAAAGTTTACTTTGTATGATTTTATAACTGATAAAATCAAAGACGTTTATTCATTATTAACTGATGTCATATGTATTAAAAGTTTTTGTCCGAGATTAATGTTCATTGTACAGAGAGTTTCAAATTGTTTAATATTTGGCTTTGAAATTAATTGAAAAAATCTCAAGAACATATATTTTTACAATAGTAATATAATACAGTTTTATAATATAAATGATGAAGATATTCAGTATGTTATGAATGTTTCAGTAATTTTAATTCAGTGACTTATTCACAACCTGTGAAGTAGCCCGTTGGGACACCCACTTACGGGAGCATAATCTCCCCCCCCCCCCTCTTCTTTAAAGTGCAACATTACCCCCTCCCCCCCACAAAAAAACAAAACAAAACAAAAAAAAAACATTTTGTATCAATAAATGTTTGAAATTTCGAAATGTATTTTGTATTTTAAATGTATTTTGAAAATACATGTATTTTGTATTTGGGATTTTTTAATTTTAGAAAGTATTTTGTAATTTGTATTTTAGGTTTTAAAACCAATGTATTTTGTATTTTGTATCGAAAATGTTTTTTCGATGTATTTTGCCCAACTCTGTCACTAATGCTATTCCTATGGAAGAAATTTATAAAGATATCTCGGTCTCATTTCAATATTTTTAGATGATTTTTTTTTTTTTTATTTATATTTTATTTTATTTTATTTATTTATTTTTTTTTTTTTGCAGTGGCTAGCTGAGGTCGTTCTGTGTGCAGGGCGTTTTCTACTTTCTCAATTTCATTTACAAGTATTTTTAATCAGGACACTTTCATTTTCAGAACCGGTTCCTAAAATGAAAGCATCCTCTTGAAAAAAATCCCCAGTGAAAATGGAAAAAGTAAACAATGCCAGTTTACAGATCGACCTGCCACTGAAAAAAAAAAAAAAAAAAAAAAAAAATCATCTAAAAATATTGAAATGCGACCGAGATATCTTTATAAATTTCTTCCATAGCAATAGCATTGGCGAACGGGTCTTTTCGCGAGACTGAAGTAGGACCTTAAGAGCCACACAAGCAGTGGTTGAAGACTGCTAGATTACAGGATAGCATAAGAAACTTCAAAATATCTAGTCACTTCTATCATAGACGGCCCCTTAAACCATCGACCTTAAACCATAGACAGCCCCTTAAACCATCACAAAACTACTTGGAAGAAAAATGTGAAACTTTGGATTTCCATAAAGCAGGACTTAATAAATCTAAATCCATCAAAAAAAAAAAAAAATTGCAGGTTGCAATTTATAATTTTTTCGAATATTAATTTCATAATTCCTATCATAAAATTATAAAAATTCCAAATTCAACATATTTATATTTGGGTATTTTAGTATTATTGCTACACAAAAAAATAGCATAGTAGGAGTATAATTTCAGGAGATATTAATGAAAATATGAAAATGTAACATTAGAAGCACTTAATTTTGAATGTTTATAATTCGGAAACTTGTCATTCAAATGACTTGAAATTTGGTGTCTACGCACAGTTTGAACCGAATATTTGAAATATCTTGTTAAAATTTGGTATTGCTATTGAAAAAAATGAAGTTTGGGTTCGTTTTAATATGTAGATGGCTCCCTAAGCAAATTTTATATACATCATTTAAAAGTGGACTTTATTTACAATTGTTCGTACCAGTAACTTTCTTCTACGATAACTTGTTGAGAAGTTAATAGGGGGTGTTTATTTTTTTTTCCACGACTGTTACATTTCCGTTACTTAAAAAAAAAAAAAAAAACAGGGAATGAAGTTGTTTATTCGAAAAAGCCCTTGATAGTATTTTGTTTGTTGAATGTCAATTTTGCTGACAGTTTTTTTTCCCTGCAGTATTACGCTACTGCATAGCTACCAATTTCTAAGATTTTTTCTTACTACTAAAACTTACCAGTAAATTTTGCCTAATTCAATCTCCGAAATCTAACAATTGTCAATGATTAAATATGGCAGAAAATTGAATTAAATTTGAAAGGTAACAAAACCGTACACATTAGCAACTATGTGATTCTATTAGTGTCATGAAAATTGTAGGTGTAGCCCCTTCTTTCTGCTCAAAGTATTAAATAGTTTTTTTCAATCGAACTTATACCTTTGGAATGGATCATTTTTTTTCTGATGGACGGATGGATTCCATTATTATGAAACAGTCATTATAAATGAAGTGTTAGGTGAAGATGAAAGAGCAGCCGTAAAAAGTTAGAACTCTGATTTTCTGGTCAGAATGGGAAAAAATATATATATATATATATATATATATTTTTTAAATTATGGCTCTTTTTTCCCTATTCTTAAAGTTATCCATCTAGCCCTATCTTTAAACTCTGTTTAATAATATCTACAAATATGTTTATAAATGTCTACAAATAAATTTATAAAAATCGATCTGCAAGTTTTTGTTTTATAAAAAATTCGACTTTTAAAAAGGAAAAGAAATGCTTTGTTGAAACGCGAATTTGTTAAAATTAAGAAAACTGACGAACCGATCGATTTGAAATTTTCAGATAGTTTGTAGCACATAATAAAGATTTTAAAAAATAGGAGGAATTAAATTTCGGGAAAAGGAGGTGAGCGGTAATTTTTTTTTTTTTGGGGGGGGGGGGGAGGGGGGCGTTCAAATATTTAAAACCGTACCATTTTCTACCGTTTTAGATGCGAGTTTTTTCATGGAGCCCTGGGATAAATATTACTTATTTAATATAAAATTTTCAAAAGTGTACTTACCGCTATTTTCGCACGGTAATTTTAGCAATATCTTAAATTCTTGCTGAAGTCTGCCACACCCATGACTAATATCTCTTCGGGTAGGTTGTTTAAAGGAGTTTCGTTCAGAAATAGTTTTGTTAAGCACAGAGTTCGTCCCCTGGTGGTGGAATTTGGAACTAAAAGATTCGAGAATTTTTTTTTCAAGATTTTTCAGTGCAGGTGCAGCACACCTGCTAAACCCTCACATGATATATCATCGGAAAAACCTCCGACCACTCTTTTATATTATGAACCTTACAACCCTCCCCCCCCCCCACACACACACACATCATTCAACTTTGCCCGGGGATTAATTTTCTAATTCAGTTCCTAATTAAGCTACAGCTAGATGCAACCTTATTTGAAAACTTGACCATGGGTGAAACTCTTGACGGGCCTTCGTTTGATGAGGTCTATATTTGACCCCAGACTATTAGGGGGCATTCCCCCTTGCGGGAGGACGGTTGAAATGAGGTTGGAATGAATTTTTTTATATGACATATCGTTTTAAAGCTTTTGGCCTGTACATTACTACGCACTCACTCCTCTTCTCTTAACTCATTTTTTCATCAGTAGAAGGCATTTTAGGGTTTTAATTTGTTCATTACTACACCATGCAACTTTCCAAAAATCATGAAAAACATTTACATAACAAATCTCAACAATAAAAGCTTCTCCCCCATTTTCGTGTACGTATTTCAGACAAAATCGAGTTAAAGATATAAAATCATACAAATTTAAGGTTCATTTAGAAATATTACCACAGGCCCGGGCAACGCCGGGCTGGTCAGCTAGTTTATTAATAAATCTAAATTGTTAATTTATAATTATGAAATCCTTACATATATCGTAACACAAAGAATTTAATTTTAAAATGATACGCACCGCAAAATCTGTTACTTCCACTTTCCTCCGCCAAGGAACGCACGCGTAAAAACAATCGACTTCCCCGAACGAAACTCCGTTATACCACCTCTCCATAGATATAATAGTAGGGGAGTTAGGGACTGAAATAAGAATTTAAGAAATTTTCTGAAATTAATATTCGAAAATAGTGGTAACTACCGCTCATAAATTAAGGGCAATATGTTCTATGCGAACATTCGATATGTGTGTCTCACATTCCACCACCATACTAAACGAACTCCATTCTAAACAAACCTCTATCTGAACGAAACCCCGTTACACAACCTATCCGTAGATATATTAGTCGAGGGGGTATGGGGACTCAAATAAGAATTTAAGAAATTTGCTGAAATTACTATTCGGAAATAGTGGAAACTACTACCATAAATTAAGGGGTAATATGTTAATTTTACATACCCTATAATAAAAAAATCGAACTTAAAATACTGAGAAAAACTAAGATTTAAATAATGTGCCGTACGGAAGCATTCGTTTTCTTAAAAATCAATTTTTGATAAAATAAAAAGTTCTTAATCGATTTTTACGAAAATTACATATTCAAAATTAGCGTTAAAAAATTGGTATAGATGCATAAATTTTTAATTCATAAATGCAATATTTATAAAAATCTTATAGGCCGGGAAACAATCCCACTATCCCTGGAGACAGCTGTCCGACTCCGGAAAATTTCTGAAACATCTGCGGTGTAATCGTCGCCTTTAAAATAAAATTAAATGAATTTATATAAAGCTATTTTTAATGGATATTTTGACTTCTAGCTGGAAATCTAGCTGGGCCTATTTAGGGCCTATTTAGGCCCTTTAGAAAAATCCGTTTAATAAAACAGGTCATTTTACAAAACTTCTCTTAATGAAATAACACGAAATTTCACCTAATAAAATGGGCTCCTTCTCAAAATTCCACTTCATTAAAACATATTCTTCGTTAATTATTTTTATTATGTTAGATTTTAAAATGTGTAATTTGCAAACAAAAAAAGGTTCACCAGAAAGGCAAATTTTAGCACAAGTATGTTATACTAAATACTTGGTTCCAATATGAGTAAATGGATTTAAGCTTTCGTTACAATTTATTTTTAATTAATTAATTAAGATTAATGTTATTTTTCATAAAAATATAATAAATTTCACAAAAGTAACTTTTAATTTTCACAAAATATAAGTCAAGTAATTCAAGTAAAGAAACCTGCATTGACCCCTAATGTGCCTGTCTGTTGGCAATAGCTAGAAAATCACTCGCACATAAAGGTCTTATAATTTGGATAAAGATTGTCCAAAGCAAGTCCTAATGCACCTGGGCTGAGGCTCAGATTTTCCATTTTGTAATAATTAGCCGATATATTAATTAAAAAACTCAACGAACAATCATAAAAAAGATATTCTTTTTTTTTTCAATGGCCCGCAGCCTCGTTCCAAAAGATGGCTAGTAGAGAAGATCTGAAGGTCGAAAAAACTCTGTTTTTTGCGTCTTTCGAATCCCCCATCGACCAAACCATTTGAAATACGGAAAAACTAAAAAGACACGCTTAAATGTCACACCTTTTCCTTTGAAACGGCGCAATCCGTTTAAAAGTTATACAAATTTTAACACATTAAAAAAAAAATATATATATATATATATTTTAAGAAAGTTCAATTTTGTGTTTTTTCTCCCTTTTTTCAAAGACCGCATTGACTTCACTTTTAGAGATACAGAAAAATAAAATAAAACCACTTAATCTGGATACCTTCTTCTCTAGACGGTGCAAATTGTCTCGAAAAATACGAATATTAGCCCTTTCAAAAAAAAAATTCGTGACTAGAAGTCACTTCGGGACTCCTCGAGACATGCGTTCTTTTTTCTATGCTGAAAGTAACTAAATGTGGGTATCTTAACACACATTTTTTACACCATTTTTGAACACTTAATTTTTATTCCATATGAAAGTCTCGAAACATTCGGATGATTAGAAGTATTTAAAAAAAGTAAAATCTGCTCAATATTCGCTCGAAACTTGAATGCGAGCACTGTAAAAAAAAAAAAAAAAAAAAACACGGACTAAAAATCGAAGATTCTACTGGCAATCGAGACGCCAGTACTATTTCCGTATTTTAATGGACATTTTCCCTCATAAATTCCAGAAAAACGGAAAATTTCTGTAACTTATGGGGAAATTTTTCCGTAAAAATACGGATTTCTGGAATTTATGGGGGAAAATTTCCGTTAAAATACGGAAATAGTACTGGCGTCTCGATTGCCTCTAGAATCTCCGTTTTTTTTTTTTTTTTTACAATGCGGGTGGATTTTGCTCATGTTTTTATAACTAAATATTAATATTTTTGCACGAAAATTATACGCAGGCTTATACGCAGGCTTATACGCAGGCTTTAGAAACATTACGTTTATAACTCATAAAAAAAAAAAAAAATCAGAGTTTGGACAATAAGAATTATTTTATTTTTAGTATTAAATCACTCAATGTTGAAAAAAAAAAAAAAAGAGAAGACACACTTCTTATAAGCCTTTTTACCACTAAATATATATATATATATAAAACCACGAATTTTTTACACAGGCTTCGGAAACATTATAACTGTAATTTATAAAAATTTCAAAGAGTTTCGACCAATAAGAACTATTTTTTTTTTATATCAAATGACCCGATGTGAAAAAAAAGTAGAAAAAAACCCCGCGAGACTTTTTTTTTTCCACCTTCTTTCAGCTGTAGAATATTTGCCACGGAGTAAAAGAGGTGGAGGGGAAACTTAACAGGCATTACTCGCCGAAAACGCAAGTTACATTTTTGTAAATAATGAGGGCGCTACAATCCGCATGTTGGCCATTCTTTTAGCTGAATATCATATGATTGTATGTATAAGAGCCGTACGTTAGAATTAAAAAATATTTTATGTTATTCGTTTATTTTTTATTATTGATATTACAAAGCATAAATTAAGATGGGGTATAAGTGCTTTGTTCCTGGATTGAAAACAGGTTATACCAGAGACATAAAAAAATAAGAAAAAACAAAGTGAAAATAAAATTGAGCTTGTTCCGTGTTTTACAGGTGAGAGATTTTTTTAGGCTTTAATAAATGCTATTTGCTTGTAATTATGTTTAAAGTGAGAAATTTTTATCTTAAATCGATCTTAGTGCATATATTTTTTAAATGTTATACTTAATGAACACTAAAAATTGCTGTGGATTAATTGATATGTACCTATCTGTCAAATACCATTCAAAATTGAGATTAAACCATTTAAATTGCAGAATTTTGTCATGACAAATTCTATGAAAATGGAATCAAAACTTCAAAAGAAATTGATAAAAGTTTCCTTCATTCTATTAAATCCTATCATACGTAATTAATTCAATGATATCCCATGATAGGTAATTATTCTAGGTTGCCATGGTGATTATTCTATTAAATCCTATCATACGTAATTAATTCAATGATACCCCTTGATAAGTAATGATTCTAGGTTGCCATGGTGATTATTCTATTAAATCCTATCACACGTAATTAATTCAATGATATCCCATGATAGGTAATGATTCTAGGTTGCCACGGTGATTATTCTATTAAATCCTATCACACGTAATTAATTCAATGATATCCCGTGATAGGTAATGATTCTAGGTTGCCATGGTGATTATTCTATTAAATCCTGTCACACGTAATTAATTCAAAGATATCCCATGATAGGTAATGATTTTAGGTTGCCATGATGATTGCTTTTTATTTAAGATGGAGTCCTATTATTTTCGTATTACTGAATTTAATGTATATAATCGTAATAAATTTTGTATTCATGCAATTTTGCATAAGAGTGAGTCTAAAGGGCTTTTAAAATTTGATATTTTGTATGCTCTGACTTGAAAACATATAGTAATCTAAAACATACTGTTACATTTTCCCATAAATATTTATGAAGTATCCTGGAAAATAAACTTAATTGTATGTAAGAAAAATCGGAATTTTTTGTAGAAATTGAGTCGGGTCTGATTTTTTTTTTTTTTTTTTTTTTTTTTTTTTTGCAAGTGACAGGCCGGGCCTGTTTTCACTGATTTTTGCATGGGGCGGGCCAGGGCGAACTGCGAAAATACAAACGGACCAGGCTGGACCGAACTTTTAGTTTTTCCACCCGCCCGGTCCGGGCC
Organism: Maratus speciosus; assembly: GCA_963932465.1. Taxonomy (NCBI): domain Eukaryota; kingdom Metazoa; phylum Arthropoda; class Arachnida; order Araneae; family Salticidae; genus Maratus; species Maratus speciosus. The sequence continues at coordinate 85,260,715 of OZ010786.1, read as the reverse complement.
AAGCCTAATTATTTCTCTTTCGGGCGGGTCGGGCCGGGTCTGGAAATTCCGGTCCTCTAACCCCCCCCCCCCCCCCCGTTCCTCCTTATAAGTAAGATTATATTAAAATCAAACCTTACGAGACTTTTGAAAAAATTAATTCCTGAACAATGACGTATAATTTACACGTTTTCTTTCCCAAATAATTAGGATAAAAATTTGTTTTAATTCTACATTTATTAATTGCATAGATATCAAAAGTTATGAATTATTAAATTATTCAAAGGTTATAAAATATATACGAGATTAAAATTTACTCAAAAATATTGAATAATACTTTTAATTTTTAAAAGTCGTAAGTCTATTTCTTCGTGGCAGAATAATCCATAATATTCAATGTTTATAAATGGCCTGCCTTCACTTTTTTTGTCAGAATGATCTCTGATTTTAAGTGTCTTAAGAAGCAATCAAAAAGCCAAGTGCCTTTAAAAAAATATGTATCTTATGAAGAAAACTGTAATTAATCAGATTTCTACTTGTACGACTTTCTTAAAATTCAAATTTTCTAGTAAAAATTTTTTAAAAATCAGTGCTTTTCCCATTGAAAAGCATTGTAGAACAATCGACCGATAGCCTACATTCTACGGTGTCGCCACCTAACGGGGGAAAAACTGCATAGCAAAATTTTAACATTAGTTTCGCCTCCACCTCTTTTACTCCGTGATATTTGCAAAAGACTTTCGTTTATGCGCATGCCCTTTGTTCTGAGGTTTTGATTTTTTGGCATTAGAAGACTCAGTGGTTATGTTCTAAACAAGGATAGACCGAAACAGGTTTTTAAGAACGAAACCGAAACCGAATTTTTATAATAGGGTAATTCCGGGATTTATGCCGCACATTTTTTTGAATTTATGTATAAAGTTCCATGTTGGACATAAAATAAAAAAAATCATGCTGTGCTATTTAATGTTAAATATACAACGCCTGTACTGCGACAAAAAAATTCAAAACAAATTATTAATATTTTTTTCTAAAACATTACACTGCGGCGCATCACCCGTACATTCAGGCTGAGACGCCGCACTTGTGCGGTAGTTATGCCGCGCTTGTAATAAGAACAGAATGAAGTTATAAATAAAACTATTTACAAAATATTCATACCTGGCCTATAATTATGGATATACTAACAAAATGAAACTAAATGAGTACAATGAAACGTATTAGTAGATTCAAATTAATAATTGTTGCCTACTTTCACTATTAAAATTATCGACTTGTTTTTTTTTTTTTACATTAAATTTTAATTGTTATTTCAGCAACAACGTAACATCAATGTATTAGAAAGGGAAAAAAAAATTAAATTGTGTTTACATAATTTATTTGTTAACCCTTTCGGGACCGGTGGCTTTTACACGAATTTTATTCGGTTGGTACCACTTTTTAAAAAGAAGTTACCTTTACTTAAATAATCATGAAAATGCTCTAATTAAACAAAGAAAATATTTATTTTCTTTTTTACTGGTGCCAGAAACAAATTTTGTAAGCTCTTTATGAAGGTGCGTATATGCACCTGTGGTCCCGAATGGGTTAAGAGATCGACTTCAATCCACTGAAAAAGGGTCGAAAAAGTACAGTCTTTATATAACTACATTTAAACACATGATGCAACGAAGCCAATTACATTTCCTCTTTTTTGGAGTAGTTTGCAAAGAACGTCTGCGTTACACGTAATCCAATTTTTCATTATTATCTTCTTGACTTGCACCTTTCTTGCCCTTCTTACTTTTTATTTTCCCCTTTTTCTCCCTTGGTTTTAATAAACTTGATAACATGCCTAACATAGTTAGTCTGGGCAAAAAGAAAAGGAAAAGTTAATAACACTTAATCATCCCGTACAAAAGAAACTGCGGCATGTATACCGGAATAGCAGTGCGGCATGTATACCGGAATAGCAGTGCGGCATGTATCTAATTTTGCATGGTGCACACTTCGGCCATTACAGTTACCTGCTATCGCTAAGGGGAATGGCGTAATCATACACACAATACTCTATACAAATGCTACACTTAGTTTTGACTTCGAAATCATGCATGCATTTAGTAATTAGTGTATGAAAAGTATTTAAACATAACGTGTTTAAAAGTTTGGACAGTGAAATCAAGCACTTACGTCAAATTAAAGATTGTACTTCTAAAAGTAAACATCGAAATGGGATTCACGCTATACACTGGTTAAAATAATCTCATTGCACATCTACTGTGCGTTTGACGACCATCTATCGATAATTACAAGAAATAGAAGGGGTGCGGCGACTCTCCCGGAGTTACCCTATACCTAGTTTTTGCCGAAAGCGAAAACAAAAATGACCAAAAAACAAAACTTTTTAAAGTAATTAATGCATACATAAATACACATAATTATTAATTAATTATGCGTATTTATTAAATATATATAATTATTAATTAATTATGCGTATTTTTAAATACACATAATTATTAATTAATTATACGTACGGTCCAAATTGGTTCTCAGTTCCTCTGACCAAAACTTTTTATTTTCATATAAAATAAAAAGTAATTAATTCATTCAACAATTTTCTAATTATACGAATTTCATCTAATGAAAAAAAATTTTAGGTATACAACCTCGATTTATCTTTTATAATGATTTTTGTAAATGATCATTTGTTATACTAGAACTTTCTCAAAGAGCATTCGAAACACTTCTGAAGTTTCACACTTAAAAATTTTTATTACTGTTAACTCTGCAGGTTTTAATGAGCACGTGAAAAGCGTCTCCAAAGTTAAGTCACCTATGCATTACTTGTTTATAATTTACACTCACGTCTTGAGTGATAGTTATGAACAGTGAAGTTCATAGCAAAAAATAAAGATGGTCTCATCTGAACCGATACAGCTGAAATCAATGAGTAATGTTAAAAATTCACGAAAAAAGAGACGATATTTTCGGAGTACAGATAGTTTTGGTCGAGTCTCGGTCTGGCCGAGTTTTCCACAGCATTTTCGTCGAAAACTAATTTTAATCGAAACTCTGATTTTGGGCTGAAACCGAATTTTCGGTCCATCTCTAGTTCTAATCATACAAATTCGAGAGTGTTTGCGAAAACTGCCTGGAACGTACGTAGCACGCCCGGTGAACGCTGCCGAGGTCAGCGACTGCTCAAACCAGAGGTTCGTTTGGAAAGATTTTTCTTTAAAAATATATAATCATACAAATTCCAGATTCGTTTGGAAAAAGAGCGTGAATAGCAACACTCGGTGTATGCTGCAGCAAGGCAGCGGCGCTCCTGATACGAAGTTCATTCGACAAAAATTTGCTTGGAAGGAGTGTAGTTTAGAAATATAAATTAATGGAGTTAAAGATGTAAAATCATACAAATGTGAGGTGTATTTAAGGTTATTGAGGGTGAGTCCTACAAATTATTTGGTACGCAGATCCAGTACAACATTATAGTTTTATTCAATATATTTTACCCTTACATATATACTTTATATTTTATTAGAAAGACTGAAAGTTATTATTATTACTAAGTCATATTTTCTTCAAAACTTGGAATTTTTTTGTTTTGGCGGGTTTTCGTTTTAGTAAGCAGATTTGTATGTGTGGTATTTCGACCATGTGGGGTGTAAAAATTAATCATTTAAGTCAGAATTCCATTACAGACAGGTTTCTTTTTTACAGGTTTTATTCTAATTGAATATCAAAATTTACTGCTTAATTTACTGTCCTAATTTACTGGCTTGTGTAAAATGATCCGAATTGCATAAAAGTGAATTTTTATAACGCTGGTCATATACTCAGCCGCATATGACTGTGGCTCATTCTTGCATTTCGCTGTAAATAAATAAATAAACGTTCTAGTACTGGAAAAATTAATAGGGCATCACCCCTTTTGGGAGGCAGTTTTAGAAGCAAATTTTGTAGATTTAGCTTTGACCAGTCCAACAATCCCCTTCAAAAAAAGAGTTGAGCTGTGTGGCTACTTATCTGTGAGGTTTATTCATAAATTACAACGTTATGGAAATTTTCCCTGATGCACACACTTCACTGTATTATCTAACAGTGCAAGTCCAATCGAAAATATATTCAGCAGAACTCAAGTTCTATGAACGAAAATCTAGAAACGAAATTCACATTTGAAATTTATATATATAGTACATAGATGAGGCGGGTTTTCTAAAAAATGCATTATTTACGTTTGAATTAAAGTCTTGCTGGTATGCATAAATATATAATGCTGTATGTATTATATAAAGCACAAATATGTGTGGCGTATCAGGAGAGTCGACGTCATTATGTTAAGACAGAAAAAAGGTGAGAATGTAGCAATTCAATACGGAGTATGGTATCGTACAGTAAATTGTACTTGCATATACATAGATTTATATTTACACACACATATATACACACGCGTGCAGAAAGATGCCAAACTGTCACCAAAGTTGGCGACATTTTCAAAATATCTTTAAATTTGGGGTCGAAAATGACTTTCCAGAAATCAGAGCAACTTTGCGATTACTAGACAATTCCGTGAAATTCTGATTGTAATTGCAATACATGTATATACAATTGAAATTGTAATACACTCACTGTAATTTCAACAAAAGTTGGCGACATTTTCAAAATATGCTCAAATTTGGGGGTCGAAAATAACTTTCCAGAAACAAGAGCAACTTTTCGATTACTGGACAATTCAGTGAAACTCTCACTGTAATTGTAATACATGCATATACAATTGTAATTGTAATACACTCACTGTAATTGTCACAAAAGTTGGCGATATTTTCAAAATATCCTCAAATTTGGGGGTCGAAAATAACTTTCTAGAAACAAGAGCAACTTTACAATTACTGGATAATTTGGTGAAATCCTCACTGTAATTGTAATACATACTTAAGGTAATATTTATGAAATTTATCGCCGAAGCTTGGAAAAGATACCTTCTTCTTGTACAAGATAACGCACATATAATCAATCAGTTTATATAATAACAAAATATATTCCTTTGAATTATATTTTAAATGTGTACTACACATTAAAAAGGTCAATTCAGATTTTCTGAAAATCATTATCATAAAATTTTTATTTAATCTTATTATTATTATTTTTTTACATTTACATAAAATACATGCAACATGTACTACAAAATATGGCAACAAGCATATATACATCATATACATACACTTAATACAGATAAGAATTATGTACAAAAAATCTGTTTTACAATGATGCACTCATATTTCTTTCTCATTATCCACATAACAAACATTTAAACTCATGAAAATGAAAATAAATTTCAGACACTCTTATATGCATTCTAGAGAAGTTTTTCGCTTTAATGCACCAAAGAATAAACAAAGATTCAATTCTTGAGCATGATTAATACGGACTTTGGCATACTACAATCACGAGGTACCAGGTGATTCAACGAGTCTCGCTAATCTGTTAGTAGAATAATTCGACAATGGGCAGATCTAGTTCCACCAAATTTTGTGTACCCCAAAGGAAACTCGTTTACAGAGTCTAAAAGTTTTTGTCAAAATCTTATTGTTATTATTTTGCTAGAAAGGGCCAATATTGAAGACCATACTTTTTTAGCTAAAACTTGACACCTGACAAAACAATAAGTGTGCGATTCAGTGCCTTTTAAAACAGGCCAAACCTATCACCAATGAAGTGCATTTTTGATGCCTACTACGAGCTCTGGATCCCAGGTTTCAGCAGAGTAGAGTTCCTCCACAATCAGTAAGCGAGTGACGTCCTGAATTTGCTCAGAAGCATTGATCCGAAAGAGATAGCCTGAGAGCTGCCTGTCATAATCTATAGACCACAGTCAACGAGAGAGACAGGCCACGATACTTTCCCACCTCTTGGATGACACGTGATCAAGGTAGACTAATTTCCACCATTTGCCGAATTGTCATATGATCAAGATAGACTAATAAGCAATCGAGATTGGGAAAGTACTGCTGCCTGTCTCTTTCGTTATACCCTGTTCACACTAGAAACTCAAGATATCTTAGACCGCCAGTTTTGAAGTGGTACCCTCCCGGAATTGGATGCCTGTTCATATCGAAAAACTTACCTAAGGTATCTTAGTAGCGTCACTGTGTCTGTGATCTGAACAAAAGTAAAGTATGCGCATGCGCTTAAAATCAAAACGGCCGCAACAGCCAATCAGTAAAAGTGAAGCTTCATAGCCAACGAGAGTGAGTAGTCGTTCCTGTATCTAGCCGAAGTAAGTCGAAACTCACTGAGAGAGTTTGTGGAACTCTCCCAGAGAGTTCGGCGGCTTGAGATATCTTAAGGTATCTAGTGTGAACATAGTATTAGCTGTGTGTAGAAGACTTCACAAGTTCGTGCGACATCGTTGTTCTTCGGATTAAATCGTTGCACTCGGATTTAGCTTTGGATGAAATCGTTGCTTTCTAAGTGCAACAACTTTTGCCGAAAATCAACGATTTCGTTCACACTTAAGAAATAGTCTCCAGTTAATGACACAGTCATCAGGCTACCAACATACCTTTAACGTTAAGTCTCTGGATATATAATCTATAATTATTCCTCAAGGACACGATTTTTGTCAGATTTCTTTTACGAAAGTCATCGTGCCCATGGCGTCTATCACCGTGCTGAATCATATGGTTATAGGGCGAATAGTTTAGATAAAGGAGAGTGACAAAGAAACCACTCGAGTCGCCGCAAAAAAGTTTGGTTTCTCTAAGCTCAAAAAATATATATCTGAATTCAAGAGCCAATTACTAAATGGTTTTCTGACAAAGTTAGTAAAAAAAACACCTATCCAAATGGCAAATATTTTGAAACGCGTGTTTTAATTTCTTTTATTCTAATGTGAAAATACTGAACATTTGAAATAACAATACGGTAAAACCTCCCTAAAGCGACCACGTTCCTTTCCAATGAAAATTGGTCGCTCTGAGAGGTGGTCTCTTAATGCAGGTCATGTTTAAATCTAGATTTTAATTGTTGAAAAAGGGTAACAATGTTACTAAAATTTATTTTCCACATTAGGAAAAAATATAAAAATTTAAGTATCAAAACAAAAGTTAATTACATAAGTTAATTACTGCCCAGTTTAAAAAATGAATACATTGACCTTTTCTTTGATTTTACAGTTTTATCTTTCATAACTTTTATTTCCCAGTCCTTTCGAAGTTCAGTAAATAAACGCAATTTTTTTCGGATGGGAACAAATAATGACGATAATATTACTTTATCTATTTCTTTGGGAGTTTTCCGACAGAATAGAGCAGGGGAATTTATTGACTGTCATTCTTAATTTGTCATCAGAGTTAAATTCATTGCCCAAATAGGCACAAAGGGGTTTAAACACTTAAAAGTTACCGGCATAAAAAAATCTAAACTTAGTTTAGAAGTTTGATGAATAATGCACTCTCCGCAATTATTTTTCTAATAAAACCTTCTTTAAGCAACCAGGAAAACACGAAATTTGTTTCATTTTCTTCAAAGAAATTGGTCGCTCTTGGAAGGAGTTCAACTGGGATGGGCTCTGAATCGAGGTAAAATTAGTAGTGAGCCTATGGGAATAATTTCGTTCCATGAAAAAATGGTCGTTCAGGGAGGTGGTCGCACAGGGAGGTTTCACTGTACTTTACCTTTTAAAAGTTATTTAATTTTTACCTAATCGAGTTTTGTGAAACTGCCAGTAGCATCCATATGTTATACTAGGAAATTAAAATTTCTTTTTACTCATGTCTTCTAAAATGTCAAATGAGGCATTGATTAAACAATGTTTATAAGAAGTTATTCATCAGAATAAAATTTAAAAGTGCAGATACACACGAGAATATAATATATAAGCCAAAAATTACAGATTTTTTTTTCCCCCCAGAAGTTATTGAATTTTTACACAATCGAGACCTACGAAGCACCCAGTAGCATTCACATAACACACTTATGAGTTAACATTTTTGTTTAGTAATTCTCTCTAAAATTTTAAATATCGTCTTGATTAAATAATATTTATAAGAAGTGATTGATTGCAATGCAATTTTTAAAATGCAGATACATAGGAAAATACAAAATACCAGCTAAAAATAACGGATATTTAAAAAAAAGAAACTGTTTTTTCTTTCAAAAGTTATTTAATTTTTGCATTATCGAGACCTGTGAAGCACCCAGTAGCATTCACATAACACACTTATGAGTTAAAATTTCTGTTTAGTAATTCTTTCTAAAATTTTAAATATCGTCTTGATTAAATAATATTTATAAGAAGTGATTGATTGCAATATAATTTTAGAAATGCAGATACATATAAGAACATAAAATATCAGTTAAAAATTACAGATATGGATAAAAAAAGAAGAAAAAAAAATCCACAATTTTTAACATTATCTCCATTTAAAAAGATAAAAGTGTATGGCTATTTAATAAAATGTTACATATTGTAAACAAATAAAAAGATATGCAAAAATGAAATAATAGAACATAAGTATTACTTTTCATCATCGCTAATAACTGACCAATCAAAGAAACGAAAAACTGTGTGACTTCGAAAATCCGGCATCAAAGTCATCCCCCCACCCAGTTTTTTTACACTTCCAACTTACGGAAAAAAGAAAAATCGTAATTGTTTACGAATTAAAAACTTCGAGATCGAAAGCGATGAATTACGGACAGTGAGATCCCTGATGCTGCGCTAAATAGCCCAACAAACACTCAACTTACGGCCGAAAGGCGTATATGTCGCGGCCAAAAGGAGTTAAGGCCATTTGTAACCAAACAATGTTGTGCCGTAAATGACCCGCCGCTAGTTCCGGCAGCTACTGCCGGAACGGTAATGTTTCGGCGGTGAGAGAACGGTTGCATTTACTTTGCCCGGCAACTCTTAAGGGGCAGTTTCTGGCAAAAATGTAATGGCCTGTCATTGTCTAGAAAGTAGAGGGCTAATATCAAATAACCCGAATATTTAATTAAAGAGAGAAAATGTATTTTTTCTTCATTTTTTAAAAAGTAAACTTAATTATTTTAAATCTGGCTTTTAGTAAATATATAAATACGTTGCGAGATTTATATTTAAAGCAGTAAAACAAATTACACATTTTTATTTAGTTTTAAAATATTTTTATATATAAAAAAGTCCTCAAAATGTGCTACATTTTTTATGGCCACACTAAAAACAATGAATGTATTATTTTTCAATTTCTATTGATCTTATAGCCAAAACAAACAGACAACTAATTAATAGAATATACATCTGAAACAACTTTTGTTTTGCCAAAATAAATTTTTAAATGTAAATAAACCTTGGGTTGCTAAAATTCTATTCAGTATAATATGAGACATTTTTAGTCTAAAGTACAATACTGAAAACAAAATTTAGAAAAATTATAAACTAAAATGTGAATAAATGAATAAATAAATAAAATAAATGTTTTTTGAATCAAAATGCTTAAAATATATACACAGCACACCTTAAATTCCCAATAAAAGAGCATAAAACAAAAACTTTGTTAATTTTTTTGTTAAAGTGTTTCATAAATGTTCCATGAAATCCTTATGGATTTTAATGGGGGGGGGGGGGTTGCAAGGCCAAGAAAAAAGTAAACATTGCTATTAAGGTTGCATGTAAATATGCATGCTTGTTTTAAATTTTTCTGTATGATCAGAGAATAATGAACGCCTATTATTATTATTTTGCTCTCAAAGTCTCTTAGACTACTTTTTGTCGGTTGCAAAAAATAAGTTCTTTTACATGTTTCAAAAGCCTCAAAGATAAACAAAATTGAGATTAAAATAAAAATATATAGCAAATGTACAGCCTCAATATAAATTCTATTCAGTATCATATGAGACATTTTTAGTCTAAAGTACAATACTCAAAACAAAATTTAGAAAAATTATAAACTAAAATGTGACTAAATAAATAAAATAAAATGTTTTTTTGAATCAAAATGCTTAAAAAATATATACAGCACACCTTAAATTCCTAATAAAAAGAGCATAAAACAAAAACAAAACTTTGTTAACTTTATTGTTAGTGTTTCATAAATGTTCCATGAAATCCTTATTGATTTTAGGGGTGGGGGGGGGGGGGGGTTGCGAGGGCAAGAAAAAAGTAAACATTGCTATTAAGGTTGTCTATGTGTAAATATGCATGCTTGTTTTAAATTTTTCTGTATGATCAGAGAATAATCAACACCTACTATTATTATTATTGTTATTTTGCTCTCAAAGTGACTTTGACTACTTTTTGTCAGTCGCAAAAAATAAGTTATTTTACATGTTTCAAAACCCTCAAAGATAAACAAAATTTAGATTAAAGTAAAAATATATAGCAAATGTACAGCCTCAATTCCCCCCCCCCCCCCCCACACACACACACTCAAAACAACACACTTCATTGCTTTGCCAAACGTGGCTTTGCACCTCTCCTTGCAGGGAAATACAGCTAGGGAAAGACGAAATGAAAATTTCCCTTTTCTGACGCGTTTCCTTTGTTTTTTCCCAACTGGGGATTTTCGTAGATGCATTTAAAATATTTTCAACTTTTAAAATAAACAACATTTCAAAACTAGCATTTTAAAAATTATTTCAATATTGTATGAGAAATTTTTAAGTTATAAATATACTGAAAAATAGTTCTATTAAAAGATAGTTTTTAAAAAAGTGTAGGATTTTCCTTTTCTGAGGACTTTTAGGGATTTTTTTGGCGTGTTTACAGAACTGAATGATTGAATCAACGTGCACTCTTCTTGCTCTATTTCGCCATCATGAATCGCCTTGGATTTACAAATTAGGTAAGATTATTTTTTATATATCATTTCAATCAGTTTATTAGAATTAGTTAAAATTAGTTCTCATCATTCTCAGGGACAGATTTAAGGTTAAGCTAAAGAAATATGAAAATTCGCATACCCACAGCCCGTATTCGGCGGCATGCATGTCTTGTGGTTCTGCATAAAAAAACAAACCAGCAACCTTAGTTTACAATAGTTTCGTATTGAACTTAAATCTGTCCCCGAATATGCTATTAATAAGTTGTTAACTTTGTATAGTATATAATTATATAGGGTAGGTGGGCATCCTTGAATGTTTTTGGTTGATAAAAAATTAGCTTTTATTGTTTTTCATAACTCCCTCTTGCATGTTTTATAACCAGGCATATTGTTGACACTCTTAATCAAACTAATCGGGGAGCAAAAAATAATGTTTCGAAGTTCCACTGTTTTTCAGTGAAAGTCTTAATGAATATACTAAGAGTTTAATTCATTTTGACATATTTATATACTATTCGTTATTTTCGTGTAAAATTTGCATGTTTTTTGCTTTGGTAATCAAAGTTCGCAAAAAACTCTTTTTTTTTTTTTTTTTTTCTTTTTGAAAAACCCAACCCACATGGGTTTTATCAAAAGTGTAATATATATATGATATGACATTATTGTATACTATATTCGTTATACATATTATATATATCAGCAAAAAAAAATATATTGTTCCCTTATACAGTTTAATTGTAATGCTATTTTACAAACTATAAATTCTATAAATTGATTGAATGTCAGTGTTTCTCATAAATTAGTTTTTAACATAAAATAAAATATAAATTGTTAATTTGCTCCACCTACAAAATTTGCTTTGAAAATCAAATAATGAATAGATTGTTAAAATTTAAAATATATAAGTAGGAAGAAAAGGAGTAAAAAATACATATTATCTAATGTACTCTATCGTATGTAGTATGGATTCTCACTAACTCTTTAAACCAATTCTTTCTGTATATATATTTTTTGGTACTACTTGGTATCCCGTCAACCAAAGATCTATCGCCAAACTGTAAGATTAAATGGCAATAATGGTTGATCGTAAATGTCACATTCACTTGACTTTAAGCAAGTTACACGAGCTTACGTCATAAAGTGATTTTTATTTTGACATTTTATTTGTATTTCTGTTAATGTTATGATAATTTATTTGTTATTTTGTTATATAAAAATAAAAATTATCTCAATTTATGTAATTTGGCTAAATTGGTCGACGAGATAACTAAGTAGTACCTATGTTTTTTACAAATGCATAAAAAAATAAATAAATAAACAAGCATAATGGAATAAAATACAAAAAGAATCTCTTATTCTTTGTTTTTATTTTTAAGCTTATGATTGCTTCAGAATTCAAATCCATCTCAGAGTCCAAAAAGCAATGAAATTAGTAAAAGTTTACAACTCATTACATGTAAAGTCTTAAATTTGTAATTTTCTTTTTTTTATATGAAGATAGTTAAAAAAAAAATGATTTTGTAGTTAGAAGTTTTATTTTCATGAAGTTTATTTGAATTTTTTATGCTATAAAGAAAAAGACATTCTTATATGCTTGTACCTATAATTATGTAATGTCTTGTATGTTGCCTGTGTATATGTTCTATATTAGTAAAATATTTGGCTGAATCCCAAAACAGCCTAGACACTTGGCATCGTTCAATTTGGCGAGGCGATAAATGGATTTTTCTTGCTACCAGTTCGTTTCGTAAATTCTTTCCACGCCTACAGTGGTCTGATCTTGAATTGGGATTGGTTCATTTGTTGTGTATTGGATGGTTACGCCTTCATGAAAACTATTATTGGCACAGATGTCATATTCGCCCCATATTGGCACGATTTTTTTCGGTTGCCAATTTGGCGAAAACATCAACAGCATAAACAACATAATCCGGGTTACCACATCAAGCAAAATAACGACACTTTGGCGCCAGTTAAGTACCCGTTGCGTATATGACATTGGCGTCAGAAAAAAATCGCGCCAATATGGGGCGAATATGACATCTGTGCCCTATTATTCACAGTTAGCTCAGTGGTGTTTTTACAAAATAGAATGTCAGCAAGTCAAAAGTTTGTTGTTGTTAATATTTTTTTTTTTTTTTTTTTTTTTTTTTTTTTGCTGTTTTTAGTTGTAAAATTTGAAAGTTAAAGTACCTGTGTAGTTTAATTTGAAATTGTGAGTATTTGTTCATTTTTTTTGCTGGGAAGTTAAATGAAGTTTGACTAAAAATTTACGAAATTATGGCAATTCAACATTTTTTAGAGTTGATTTTCAAGAAAGGAGATGTCTGTTAAGGTATGCTAATAATTTTATGCACTTTTTGTTGTAGCGTTTTATATTAGCCGTTTATTGTATATTTCTCATGTATGCTGTCCTTATGAGTTTTGTACATTTTGAGATTGCTACAGACTAGCGAGAACTGCTGAATGTTGAGATTGCTACACAGTGAGAAATGCTAAATCCAGTGATGTTTTTTTTTCTGGTTAATGAATGCGTAAGCGTTCATACACGATTACTGATTGCCGCTTAATGAGTTTTGTACATTTTGAGATTGCTACAGAGCGAGAACTGCTGTATTTTGAGACTGCTGAATCCAGTGGGTTTTTTTTTTTTTTGGTTAATGAACACGTAAGTGTTCATACACAATTACTGATTACCACTTTGACGAGTTATGTACATTTTGTGATTGCTACAGAGCGAGAACTGCTGTATTCAGTGATATTATTTTTTTATGAAAATGCGAAGCGTTCAAAGTTCCGTAAATTAGAAATGATTTGTTCAATGTTTACTCTGATATAGGCATGTACTTTAAAATATTAAATGACGCCATGATTTTTTCTGAAAGTTGTTGAGAAATGAAAATTTTAATCATTAAATCGTTACTCTGATTTGAAAAGGTACTTTAAAAATTCACATTTTTTCAACAAATTTTGTTTAAATCATTTGTTTTATTTTGAATCTCATAAAAATCAGTTTTCCTGTGTTTTCTAAAACGTCGTTATTTATAAATGTTGTATTTCCTATGATTCCAGGGTGATGATGTAGTAAAAAACAGTCTGGAAGCATTCAGGAAAGTGGACCAATCACGTTATTTTTCAGGTTGCCACATTTTAGGTTGGCGTATGTGGGGTGTTTGGCGCTTGTCAGAAAAGTCGCCAAATGGAGGTGTCTCGCCTGTTTTGGTATTCTGCCAAATATTTTAATGTGCTAAAATACATTTTTTTTTACTTCAGCTGTTTATGTAATGGTTTTTATGTAGTATTATTTTTTTTTTTCAAAATTACCTGAAATGACATAAATTCATTAAATGTAATATGTTGTTTAAAATTTTAAATATTGCTAAAATTTGAAAAAAATCCACATTTTAGTTTCTATGGTGGGCTTTTTCAAGTGGGGCCCAGTCTGAAAAAACCCACAGGGAATTTTCCGACTGGGTCCAGCTTTGCAAACCCTGGTAGTAATAGAAAACTTTGAATTTTATACTATGCTAATGGCCATTTAGAAAATTTCATTTATTGTTAAGATTTTATGACTCATGTGCAATTGGTCAATTTCCAGTAATGGACACCCCATCGCCATGTAGACATTGCTGAAAATGCAATTTCAGTAATGTTCATACGTTCATAAAAATCTTTTGACTTAACTCAAAACCTAAGTAATGAAATTTAATTTTTAATTTGCACTTACCAGAATGTAATAACACCAACCAATTTTTTTATAAATAGCTGCTTTTAATTAATTTTGTGTGATTAATAAAATTTTCGTTATTTTAATCAATTTTTTTTTTTTTTACTTTGCCTTGCATATTTTATAATATGGCAATCAATAAAATAAATCAGAAAGCGGAGAATATTGTTAGGGCATAGAGAAAAGAGGGGCTCATAGGGTTTAATATCTCCCAATTTAAATAAAAACAATTAAGTTACAGAAGTTGTTAAAAATAAATGTTAAAATGTTCTGTCTTAAATGTTTACTTATTATTCCCCCCCCCCCCCCAAAAAAAAAAGAAATGTAACGTGGCCTCAAACAGTAGTTCTGCAATTTTATTTTGAAATTATATCTGAGTTTCCCCTAAGTTTAAAAGATTTGGTCAAAGAAAATTATGGAAATTGCCAGACATATATTGCTGGAAACCCGAATTAAGTCATTTTTTACTATGGTAGCAATTTTTTTAATGCAGAGTTCAAAGCAACATGGAAAATCTGGAAAGTAATTGGGGAAATTTTAAAATGTATAAGAAAAATCAGGGATTTTATAAATATTTTCTAAAAAGTCATGGAAGACAAAAATAAAGCGGGGTGTTCTTGGAAAAAAAAGTGTGACCTTCGTCAAATGACTGCAAAACAATTGCTAATTTTGTCAAATGATTGCGGAAATAAATAGCTAATTTTGTTGTAAGCCCGTTTGGTCATCGATTTTTTTGAGATCTGACCAGGCAAATTGGCAGACATGTTTTGCTGAGAACCCTGTAGTTAACCAGAGACATGTTTATTATACTGTCATAAAATCAGGAGCTGTTGATACTATATATAGATATTAACTAAAAACTTCTTTCTTGTGTGCAAAGTAGCTGTAAACGATACAAATTAGATTTGGAAAATAAGCGCAAAATAGAAGAAAAAAGGTAGTAAATGAAAAGACTGGCAAGATAGATAGAAAAAAAAATAAAATAAATAAAAGAATTATGAGAAATGGGAAAATATTAGAAAAGCTGCTGAATTAGAAGAAGAAGGAATTGAAGTTATTTTTTTGAAATGGAATTAAAAAATTGCCTGAGAGGTAGCAAAAAGTAGTAGCCAGCGATAAGCAATACTTTGATTAATCTGTTCATTTATTTTGAAATAAATGCATATTTGAACACAATAAAACAGACCAAACTAATTTGTACTACTTGAATATTAATGTCTTCAGGTTTCATGCACACAGAATAATTGCTTTGCCAATATGTCAGTAAGATTAACTTTATTTTAAGTTTACAGAGTGTTTCACTAGGTAGTTACACAGATCTTGTCTGGGTAGTTGCACAGATCTTGTTTGTTTCTTTGAGAATCATTTTACCATATAGTAATATTGGCTTTATTTAATATGAAATTTCTGGAATTTATTAAAGTAATGCAAGAGTTATTTGGAAATTGTCGTATTATAATTTAAGTACTACAGGCAAATATCTTTACAAGTTTTTAATCTGTACTAGTTGGGACCAAACGTTGTCCAGATTTATAGAATATTGTGTGGATTATGAGTAATTTTGTTTTTTCTGAAGAACATTTTGTTACCATATTTAGTGTAATATAATATAAATATGAAATCTAATAATGTAATATATTATCCCATAAAAGCTCATTTATAAAAGAAATTATATATTTAAAGAATAATATATACAATGAAATTTGATATACATGCAAAGTTCATTAATCCATAGTGTTGACTATAGAAAAAAAGGGCCGCCTAGTGGAATTTTTTTAAAAAGGGAACACTATTCTAAAAAAGGGTACATCTTTTCAAAAAGGGAATGCTATTCTAAAAAAAGGGCCTATTTTTTCAAAAAGGGCACACTTGTACCTTGTTCACTAAAAATATTTTGAACCGGTTTGTTTAGAGCCCTAGTATTTGCG
Source organism: Maratus speciosus (assembly GCA_963932465.1). Lineage (NCBI taxonomy): Eukaryota > Metazoa > Arthropoda > Arachnida > Araneae > Salticidae > Maratus > Maratus speciosus. The sequence continues at coordinate 85,244,297 of OZ010786.1, read as the reverse complement.
ATATTTTCCCAAGATCAATTGAATTGCCACGGGACACATAGGAAATGTAAAAAGGGCAGCCGGGCGCATCAGAAGGGTTTAAAAGAGCCGCCGGGCGCTGCACCCTGCTAAAGCGACTTAGAATCAACACTAATCTGCACAAGCTGGGACCAAAGGTTGTGCAGATTATAGAGTAATATAGATTATGAGTCATTTTATTTTTTCTGGAGATCATTTTAATACCATATTCAGTTATAGTATAAGATAAATATGAAATCTAATAATTTAATTTGCTATCTCATAAAATGCAATTTTTCAAGTGCTTTTAGTAAAGAAATTATATATTTAAAGAGTAATAAATACATTGATAATTTGATATTTATGAAATTTTTTTTACCGTGATCAATTGCCAAAGTTCATGTTTTTTTCAACGATCTTTGACGAAATTCATGTTTTTTACCACGATCAATTTATGAAATTTGCAATTTTGTCTTGCCAAAATTTGCAATACTTTTCCGCGACAGATAGGCAAAATTTGCTGTGATTCCGCGATCTTTTGACGAAATTTGTAATATTTTTCCTCGATTGTTTACCGAAATTCGCGATATTTTTCCAAGGTCATTTGGCGAAATTCTCAATTTTTTTTCGTGATTATTTGCCAAAATTTATAGTTTTTTTTCCGCAACTATTTCATGATATTTTTCAATGATTGTTTCACAAAATTAAAGTTTTTTTCCACAATCGTTTGATGAAATTCAAGTTTGTTTGTTTTGTTTTTTTCGCAATCAATTACCGAAATTTGCGTCTCTTTCTGCGATCATTTCATGAGTTTTTTCAACGATCTTTGATAAAATTCATGTTTTTTCCTACCATCATTGGCAAAATGCGCAATTTTTGACGATATTCGTGACGGGAAAGTTCGAGACGGGAGACGGACGTCACAGACTTTTTTTTCTCTTTTGCAGACTCTTTTTCATCGAACTTTTATTTTGCTTCATATTTTTTGTTCAGCTCTTTATTCCTTAATACAAAAAGTTAAGATTATTATTAATAAAAAGCTGTAAAATGTCTAAAAACGCTACACGCAAGTGAATGCACTTCTATTGTAAAAATATTTTACCTGCAGATTATTTTTTGGCCCTAAAGTATCTGTCGCAGACACTTGGAGAAATTTCTGCTACTGGGACCACTGAGTACATAAAGTGGTTTAAAAAGGGCTTGCCAGGTGCATAAAGTAGTGAGAAAGGGCTGCCTAGCACCTTGCCTTGCCAATTTGGCATAAAATCAATACTATAATGTTAGGTTGTTTAAGTTCTAAATACTAAGTGTAAATACTAATAGTATTATAAGTAAGATTTTTCTTGCTTTATCAGGGGTCGATCCTGGCACCAATTTGGGTCCTATTCAGGCCCCTTCGCATAAATCTATTTAATAAAATTGGCCCCTTCACAAAATAAATTTTATAACGGGCCCCATTACAAAAATGAACTTAATAAAACAGGCCACTTCACAAAATTCCTTTTAATAAAATAGGCTCCCTTTGTAGCATTCATTTTCATAAAAACTATTTTAAAATGTGTAATTTGTAAATAAAACCATGTGACAAAAAACGAACTTTAGCAAGAGGATTTAAAGAAGTTTTTGTTAATAAATTCTTGTTTCGAATTTGAGTAACTGGATGGCAACTTTAGGTACAAAATGTTATTTTACACAAAAATCACTTACTTTTCAGAAAATGGGCCCCAAGAATAAAAACCTGCATCGACTCCTGTTATATTTAAGGCTGTTCTCAAATCCAAAAGAATTTAAAAACCCAATTCACTGGTATCATTTAAGTGCTCAATTATATATTTAAAAAAATTCTAGTTGAATATGATAAATACTTAATATTACAACCTATTTTAAATTATTTATTTTCATGAGTTTCAGGGGAGTGTAGTGATGTTACATCAATTCAAGGAGACAGTTGTGCACCTTAACTCTGTTCATTTTGGCATTCAAGCAAAGGTAAATATCTGTTAATTTGCTGTATTTGTAATGTAAGTTGAATTTTTTGCATCTAAAACTGTATTATTGTACATTATTTTGTGAACTTTGGGGCTCTTTAACATGTTTGACAAACTTAAATTTACACATTTAGACCATTTTTTACACTTGTACAATTAGAATACTTATTCTTAACTCCCTTTTGCAAAGTTTCTCTCAAGCTTCATCCCCCCCCCCCCCTTAATACTATGAATTACTTTTTAGCCTTTTGCAATAAGAATAAATACTTATTATGAGGGAGAGGGATTGTTTAGTATTGTCAAATGATGAAAAAAGGTTGTGAATCCTGATTTAGTCTGTCACTTCATCTGTGTGAACTTTATATGAGTTTTTGTTATGTTATAGTGATGGTAGATATAATCAAGTTATTTTTTAACTCTGATTTAAAACTAATTAGTTTAGTTGACATCTTATAAATTAGAATTTATCAATCCTGAGTGTATCATTTAGTTCTGCTTTAGATCCATGAATTATAAAAAGTAAAACTTCTTTAACACAAACACATACAGCAAGCATATGAATTTTGAATGATTTTTATGTGTTTTTTTTTCTCCATTTGTTTTCTTTGTTAATATTTTGCTATATTTGACATTTAAAGGCATAAAAATTTTCATCTTGTCTTTATTTTGAAATAAACACTACACTGCTTTCAACCACAAACACTATTTTCTCTAAAGGCTTTATTTCATAATTTTATTTTGTGGCAGAAAATTCCGTTGCACAGTTAAAAGCTGAAAAAAACTTTGGGTCTCTGTGTAGAAAGTTGTTTTAGAATTTACCAAACCCAAAAATATTTTTAAGAATCCTAAAACTGTCACATGCAATAAAATTTATTTAAAGGTATATTTAATTTTTTATTCTGTTTTACTCATTATTATTCAATACCAGGGTGGGATTTGTGCCCAAAATTTTGAAATCCCACCCAAAATAATATCGCGGGCGGGAGACTGTCGTCCAAAAAATGTCACCCTTTTCCTGAAAATTTTGCATTTTGAAATTACGATTAACTACCACAAACGCCCTGCAAATTTCCTGATATTTTCCCGTGACTAATTGACACATTTTGCGTTTTTTTTTTTTTTTTTTTTTTTTTTTTTTTTTTAACTGCGAAAGATTGTTGAAACTCACGAATTTTTGATGCGACCGACAGACAAATTTCATTATTTTTTTCCGCAACCGAGTGGCGAATTCAGGGGTGAACAAAATTTCCGAAACACGAATGAATTTTCTGAAATACGAAAATCCGCGTTACGAATTTTCCAAAAATTTAAGGCATTAGGTTCTGAAACTTGTGAAAAATCGGTCATCAGTTCAACAGAATAATATCGTGAATTTCGACAAATGATCGCCGAAAAAATCAATTTTGTCAATCGTTCGAGGAAAAAAATCACCAATTTCGTCACAAAGGATTGCGAATAAAACAAATTTTGTCAAAGGATCACGGAAAAACGTGTATTTTGTCAGATTGCGGGAAAAAAAACTTGAAATTCATCAAAGGATCGCAAAAAAAACACAAATTACATCAAAGTATAGCAAAAAAATCATAAATTTCGGCAAAGGAGCGCGAAAAAAGAGAATTTCTTTAAAGGATTGCAGAAAAAACTAATTTCGTCAAAGGATCGCGGAAAAAACTAATTTCATCAAAGGATCGCAGAAAAAAGCTAATTTCGTCAAAGGATCGCGGAATAAACACGAATTTAGTGTTTAGCCAAACGGCCGCTGAGAAAAAAAATCACTAATTTCATCAAAGAATCGCAAAAAAAAATACGAATTTTGTCAAAGTATCGCGAAAAAAACACTCATTTCGTCAAAGAATCGTGAATTTCGTCAAAGAATTGTGCAAAAAACTGATTTCATCAAAGGGGCACGAAAAAACACATAGCTAGTGGTGGGAGTGATCCCCCCCTCCCTGCCCCCTCATCCCCTCTGTTGTAACCTTTCAGAAAATTTGCTGTCAGTTTGATTTTTTTTTTTTTTTTTACTCAGAATTACTCCTGCTTTCTTACTTTTTTAAATAAAAGACATTTTGCATCATTATTCTGAGTTGTTGATTTAAATTGCTTCAATGGTATTCGTCATGCCTGCATTAATACAGACATGACAAAATAATTATTGCAAATCTTTAAAAAGGACGTAAAATAACAGTGGGTTTCATATTTTTTTCTCCCTCACAAATAGCTCAACTCCCCTCCATTTATAAATTTTGGTAGGGAGACTCCCTTCCTATGAAAAATTGAATTTCAAGCCCTGAATACCTTTTATTACTACATATATTCATATAAGTAAATAATTTTTTTTTTTTTCAATTTCCAGATTTTTTTTTTTTTTCCCTGTAAAACTTTGCAGTGTGTGTGCATCACGCCTGCTCTATGGTACCATAGACAGTAGGGACCTGGTTAGAGATTTTTTTTTTTTTAAGTTTTTGCTGTGTGTGTGCAGTAGCATGCATATTCACAATACCTACTCGGTTCGGATTGGCCACAGGTATTTCTCATTTTATTTTTCTGGTATAAGATATTGAATATTCAGAAATAATTATGAAGCCGATCGCTATATAATAGAATAATGGAATTGTTATTTAACCATCCAGCCGCTGGCAACGCTCATATCGCATTTCACATATTTTATACAATTCCACAGGGAATGCTATTTTTGTGTTCTAGTGGGCTACTTTTAAAAAATTCAGATTGCTTGATTCCCACCACTTTTTTTAAAAACGATTTTTTTATACTTCAGCTTATTATCACATTATTTAATCTGTAATTAAATAAAGTGACTATTTCTACTTCAAAAAAGTGGTGGGAATCAAGCAATCTTAATTTTAAAACTTAAAAATATGCTACGGTTTTATCCAAGAAAATTAAACAGTCGCCCACGTCTGAAGGGTTAACTCTTTTAGGATCTATCGTCCTATAAAGAGAACATATGTTTTCATTGAATATTATTTTGTCTTATTAGTTTTATTATTATCTACATCTAGTAATGACAGTATTCTAATCTTAATTATATTATAAATGTGAAAGTGTGAAAATGTTTGACTGAAGTCAGCATTAAATCAGCCTTTTCATTCATTATCCACCATATTAATTTTTTTTCAATATGCAACATTTTCACCTAAGTTAATAAAATTTACAATTTTATATGTTTCTAATACATAAAATAAAAATTATAGATAAACATAAAACACGCTTTCAGTCAAATTTTGCATTTTGCACATATTTGTGCAATATTTCTAGAAAATATATTGAAGTTTCTCTATTAATATTTTTAACAAATTAAATATTTGTGCAATATTGACATTTCACTACAAATGTTGGCACAATATAACCAACATAGCTGATACTGTTTTTTCGAGTAATTACATTTCTGTACTTTTATAATCTTTATTTCCAAATAATAATCATTGCCTTATTTATTCTCAGAATTTATATTACAAATATTACTATTTGGATGAAATATTAGTTTGAAAAAAATTCAGAAACACAATCACTCTTTAAAATATGTAAAATTTATTAAGTAAAAATTTTGCACATTCAAAAAAAAAAATGAATAGAATGGATGTGACAAAAGTTATTTAATCCCCAGTTTTGCAGTTGACTTCAGTCAAATTTTTTCACACTTTTGCATTTATAATATTAATAGGATTAGGATTTTATCATTATAACATGGAGATAACAAAACTACTTGTTAAAGACAAAATAATACTCAATGAACAGACATGTTCACTTTATAGGACGCTAGATCCCGAACGGTTTGAATAAAAATTCCATGTTTCTATGAGACAGCGATCGGCTTCATATGTGTTTCAGAATATTCAAAATTTCGTACCAGAAAAATATACTGTTTAACCCTTGAGGGGCAGTGGGATATACTACATCCCACCTATAGGGTTTAATCTAGGAAAAAGGGATTTTTAGCTTTTGGGCTAGTTGCAGCCAATAACTTGTAGCCAAATAAAAATAGCTTTAGCCAAGGGAAAAAAAAAAAGTTTTATTTATACAAAATTTCTATATACATGAGTATTATTTTTAGTTATGCAATATACAAACAAATACATCACTCTGTAAGATTGACCCTTCGAGATTTGGCTGTATACCACACAGCAAATTCTTTTTTTAATGGAATTTCTTTTCAAAATTCCCCTTCCAAATTAATCATTATTAAGTTACTTAAATTCTTGATTGTCAGTTTGTTTCTCAAGTCAATTTTTGTTATATTCACGAGACTGAATCCCCCTTCACAGTCTGCTGTAGACAACAAAAGTGATGCTACAAATTCATACAAAGAAGTCGCATTGGAAACATGCCAGCTAGGAAACCATTACATAAGTAGTACCAATCATATATGTGCCACTCTTCAAGGAAAGGAATAATGGGAAGGTGTACTCACACTGTGTCTCTTCGCTATGTGGGGACTTCGTTCGTGGTTCAATCGGTTCTATATTGTTTATTTTTTTATAAAATTTTGCAGTGCATGCGCAGCAAATCTGCTATATAGGATCACAGGCAGGGGGGGATCAGGTTCAAGGTTCATCCGATTCGAGATTTTTTTTTTTTTTTTTTGAAAAAATTCATGCTATAATCTGTTCGAGATTTTATATTACAAGATTACAAATAAATTAGAGGCCCCAATGAAAGGAGTTGCCCACTAGTGGGAAAAGTCAGCTAGTTTTATGTATAATAAGTGTTATCAGCTGGTTCTTTCTAAGTTTTATTTTGTTATTTTCATTTCTGAATAAATCTGCTTTTTAAAAGCATTTATTTTGTTTATTGAAAGTATTAAACATTATTAAGTAAAAAAAATTCTATTTTTAAGATATGTTATATTCTTTTAGGTTAAGATATATTAAAGGCGAGGAAGTATTTTGCAATCGTTATTATTTTTTAAACAAAAAACTTTATTAAGAACATGCATTATCTATTTTTAATTAATATAAAATCAGTATAACAACAGTCAACAAATCAGTAAATGTAAAGCATATAAAATCAATTATATATTAAAATATCTGAAAAATAGCTCATTTTTTGCATGAATATCTATAATACCAATCTATTTCATATACCGGGTGTCCCAAAAAGGACTGACTGATTTTAAAATTCAATAACTTGCAAACGGTGACAGATATTTAAAAAATTCTTGCAGAAGGGTTATGCATAAGGTCAAAAGTTTTTTTACGGTGATTTTCAATTTTAGTTCGAATTACAAACAATAGATGGCGCTGCGATCAATAGACGCTGAATTCAGGCTCGATTTTTGGTACTTCGTGGCCCGGATAATACATTTCCAACTCCTTTTTCAGCATGGAACAAGAGAAAGGACCAGAAATCGAGCCTGTATTTAGTGACTATTGCTTACAGTGCCATCTATTGTTTGTAATTCGAACTAAAATCGAAAATCACTGCAATAAAACTTTTGACCTTATGCATAACCCTCCTGCAAGAATTTTTTAAATATCTGTCACCGTTTGCAAGTTATTGAATTTTAAAATCAGTCAGTCCTTTTTGGGACACCCGGTATGTGAATTTCAAAACATCATGGATAAACGAGGGTTTTATATATATATAAAGCTTTTACAAGAGTTAAACTTAACACTCAAATCAATTTTTCTTTTTCATTTCATCAGAGACATAGTAAAGAATTTTATTTTCCATGGCCCCTCTGATTTTGAAGAAATGTTTATATTGGATTTTCCATGAGTTTCATTTTATAACAAAACCAGCTGAGTTTTGCTGTTTTTTTTCTTAACCCCAGTGCCTTCAACAACGAGTATCTATGTGGGCTATGCCCACTCTGATCTCTAGTCTAATGAACCTTTTATTATTGTGTGTGTAATCCATCCGCTTATCACAGATAGAGGGGAAAAATGCACACTTATAGATAGCATAATTCTTTTCTGTCCCCAGTGGTACCTTTCATTTATATAAATATAATATTAACAGCCTACTTCAGTAAGGCGAAAAGACCCGATCGCTAATGCTATTCCTATGGGAAAAAATTATAAAGATATCTCGGTCGCATTTCAATATTTTTAGATGATTTTTTTTGCAGTGGCTAGCTGAGGTTGATCTGTATGCAGTACGTTTTTTACTTTTTCGATTTTCATCGGTGATTTTTTTCAAGAGGATGTTTTCATTTTAGGAACCGGTTCTGAAAATGAAAGTGTCCTGATTAAAAATACTTGTAAACGAAATTGAAATAGTAGAAAACGTCCTGCATACAGATCGACCTCAGCTAGCCACTGCAAAAAAAAAATCATCTAAAAATATTGAAATGCGACCGAGATATCTTTATAAATTTCTTCCATAGGAATAGCATTAGCGAACGGGTCTTTTCGCGTGACTGAAGTAGGGCCTTAATTTAAAAAAAAAAAAAAAAAATTGTCTTCATATTCTGTGATTTTTCTACAATTTAAAGCTGTCATCTGTGTTGCTGGGATGTAAATATTTAAACACAAAGAATACCCACAAATAGATACTACCTTTCTGTGGAATTGTGCAATGTCAGGCACAAACGGCTTTATTAGACTAGAATGATAAAGACAGGTGTTTCTCTCTCCAGGATTTTCTTGGAGAGACTGTAAAGCTACATGATTTGGCAGCAAGTTACCTGTCTATCTGAAGTTGTGCACCTTGAATAAGATTTTTTTTTAAATTTTCTTTTAAGAATATTTTTTATTTAATTTTTAATGCTATTTTTAGCATTTTCCACGTTTTGCACTATTTTTTTTTTTTTAAGGAATCCCAGTTTCAGCCCAATATAGTAAATTTTGTTCCCTGTAATTTGTGAAATTCTTCCAAATTTTTTATGTGATTTCAGCAGCATTTGCAAAAAAAATTTCTGAAATAAAAGAATTCTCCGTTAAATTTTGCTGCTACCCTGATTAAACTCAAGTTGCAAGACTATCAAATCAGTTTCTATGGCCAATGTGAATGATGTTGCTGAAAATTTTTATTTTAATCTGGGTTGAAAAAAAAATCACCATAATTCAAGTTTGTTTTGTTAGAGACTGGAGTGGGAATAGCATGGGTTACGCTGCAAAAGTAATAGATTTTCCAACTCCAGGTTATTTCAATTTGAAATTTGTTGAAGAAAGACCGATTTGCTAAGTTTTGCCAATAGAGCAAATAGTTACAAAATATAACTTATATAATTAGCATCAGTGTTTTATGGAAACAGAAACTGATAAAAAAGAAACAGGCTGAATATAAGGGGATATATGACAAATACAATACATCAAGGCCCCGCTTGTAGAGGCCCTTAATGTGGTAAAAAACATTTTCTAAGCCTTTTAATAAGAATAATAGTAAAAGGGCCTAAAATTTTGAACTTTGTGTTCTCTTTTCCCTCACACTTATATGAGGCTCCCTAAAAAGACTAAATTTTTAAAAAATAGAATTTAGAGCCTCCAAAATTTCTTGCATCTGAGCATCAAATTTAAAAAGAATAGTGGCTATCGAAAGACAGATCAGTTTGGTTGAAGGAAGCAACATTAGAAAGTACTGTCGTGTCAATTCTCACTTTTTTTTTTCCTTTTTTGAAATCTAATTGCGGTTTTTGATTGAGAATTTCAACCCTCGTATTGAAGCAAAATATAGATCAGTAATTCCTAGAAACTCGAAACATAACTTGATGCTAACAATAAAAAAATCCGAAATTTTCTAAAATTCAATATTTTTATTGCAAGTGAAAATGTTTCTACAAAAATTTTATGGGAAATTTTAAAGCTTCAGCAACAACTTGTTGAGAAAGCAGTAGAATGTGATCCTTAACTGGTGAGGAGTTGAATTTAAAAGAGAAATCGAGACTGCAACTTCTCCTTATATGGAAATTCATAAACCAAAGCTCTGTTCTTCCAAACAATCGTATATCAAAAAATATTTTCAGCCATCAACTAGCAACAAAACTTTGTACAATATGTTTATAATTATTCAAATTTATTTACAGCACATACTTTTTAATCTTTAATAAATATATTTTTGTGTTTCAGTTGCTTTTTCTATTTAAAAAAATCGTAATACCTAACCCCCTTTTATGCACAGGAATATAGTCTCAACATTCGCAGACGTTTCCACGAACGTTTAGAGATTGCTGTAGTTTAGATTCACAACTATGTTTTGTCATCTGTCTTATTCATCATTTGCATGTCATTTGGGGGTATATTCCTGGATATTATATTCTTTGATGCTAACCTAATGGCTTGTTTTGATAATAAACAACATTAATTGTATGTCTGTAATTTGATTTTTTAAAACATTTGAAGTCTTTTCTGCAAAACTAATTTTTTTTGTTTTTTGTTACAGAATTATTATAAAAATCTGGAAATAAAAATTCTCTAAGAAGATGGCTGTGGATTTTCTTCTTTACCAACTTTTATGGACAAATAGCATAACTATAAGAGGAATATTTTTTCATGTAAAATGTTTGTGTTAAACTTGATCGAATTGTAAACAAATAAAAAATATTTTTTTTTTACTTTGTTTGTTTTACATTTATTATAAAAAATAAAATTGTGAAAAAATGACATTTGGTTCTAGAGTTTTTTAATATATTTTCTTTTAGGTAAGTCATGTGAAATAACAGAAAAAAAGTGATGCATTATATGTTTTCTCCTTCTAAGAAAAACTGTCTCTCTGTTTTATAATAAAAGCGGGAGGTTAAATAAAAATTAATATATTTTTTATATATATTATATATAATTCAATAAAAATGTGGATTTATGTAAATTATATTTTTTAATTTTTGATGGCCTGATAAACTGATATATCATACTAATATGCTAGTTAACTATAAATTAACACTGCTTGAACACGATGCATTAAAGATTCATTGTTGTATAAAGACTGTTATAATTCCAATCAAAATTTCTAGTAAGAAAAGTAAAAATATATTCTTATTATGAATAATGTTTTAGTCCATTTCAGAAAACATGAACGTCTAATACATGACTGGCAAACATGTGTGTTTAGTGCCCGTTGCCATCAATATATTAGAAAATTATCAAAGTGCCTTTTTGAATGTAAAAGGCAAAAAAAGAAGTGGTGGCAGTTGGCTTTCTGGCAGTTAGTCATATTTTGAAGAAAAAAAAAAAGTATATGTTGAAAATGTTTCATAGTTCATGAAATGTATGACGAGGATGTGTTTTTGTGTATAAGAGGGAGGTGGTGGAAAGAAGACGGAATACAACAGCAGCATTACGTTATAGAAATACTTGCATTTTTTTCTATTAATTATACATTAAAGAAATGACGATGTGAAAGTAGCTTTTTTTAATAGACTTAAATGACCAAATTACATATGTAATTTATCTTAAAAAAATTGTTAAATTCTAGTGATCAATAAATATTAAAAAACAATTTACCAGATTACAAAAGTTAAAATGTATTCTCGTATTTTGTTTTATTTTCCAGCTGGATAATTGGAAGAAACATCCAGGTAAGAAATTGCATGAAGTTTGGTTCATATATATAATTAAAATAGAGCATCGAATTTTATATATTTGAATTTAAAGGTTAAAAAATTTGAAAAATTTGGAATTTTTTTCGAAAAAATTTCCGAATTTTTTATTTTTTGTAAATTTCATCTTAAATATTATTCAAGGTTGCATTATGGCATGCATTTATCACAAAAAAAAAATTTTTGAGAAAAAAAATGGAATTTTACGCATCGTCTTAGAAATCTTCGAAATGCCCCTTGCATGTTCCATATCAATGAAAACCCCCAATATTTTTTATAAAAGTTTGATTTATATATATAAATAAATTAGAGCATCAAATTTTATACATTTGATATTAAAAGTAAAAAAAAAAATTTGAAAATTTTTCAATTTTTTTTATTTTTTGTAAATTTTATCTTGTATAATATTCAAGGGTGCATTATGGCATGCATTTATCACAAAAAAAAAAAATTATTTTTATGAAAAGAATGGAATTCTACGAATTAAAAAAAAAAAAATTTGAAATTTTTTCGAAAAAATTAAAAAATTTTTTTTTAAACCTTTAAATTCAAATATATAAAATTCGATGCCCCATTTCATTCATATATATAAACCAAACTTACATAAAAAATTTTGGGGATTTTCATTGATATGGAGAACGCAGGGGGCATTTTGAAAATTTCTAAGACAACGCGTAAAATTCCATTTTTTTTTTTTTCATAAAAATAATTTTTTTTTTTTTTTTGTGATAAATGCATATAATGTACCCTTGAATTATAATTGGGTGAAATTTACAAAAAATAAAAAAAATTATTTTTAAGGATTTTAAGGTCCCTTGTCCCCTTAAGTTGAAGTTTGTTCTGTTTAAGGGAGATGAATAGATAAGGGTCATTTATGCTCCATTGGATTTTTTTTTTTTTTTTTTTTAAGTGTTCTGATAACATTTAGGATCTAAATTCATTTTGTTCTATAACTCTTTTTTTAAATTAATATTTAACTTTTAATAAGAAGTGCTTATAATACCATAACGTTTTTAATTGAAGTATATGATAAAACATTTATAAAAGTCAGGCTGGTGTTATGAGCACTTCTTTAAAAAATTGAAATGTTAAAATTTCCTAGGCCTGTTCCAAATTTTACGTAGTATATTTAAAATCTTTTTCAGATAAAAATTACAAAATCTATTATTTAGATTCTAAATTTTATCAAAATATTTTTGGCTCTGCCCCCCCCCCCCCCCTCTTCCAAAAAAAAAAAAAAGCCTCATTTACTGAACTGTTCTGAGGGCCTTAAAAAGTAAAATTCTGGCCAGCTTCTGGCTTGCATTCGTCAATTATGCCCATTGATGGTATGAATGTGGCTAGCTTCTGGCTTGCATTCGTTAATGATGCCCGTTGATGGCATAAGTGTGTTTCTCTTGTGGCCAACTTTTACGTAAAATAACCCTTAATGGCATAACTGTGGCAAGCTTTTATTCATGAATGCCATTAAATGTATAATTGCGGCCAGTTTGACGTTAAATATCAGTTTTGGCTGGCTGTTGATGGTGCATTTGTGGGCAACTTCTTGTATTTACGGCCAATTCTCTTGTGGCCATATTGTGTCCGGCGTGACACTTTTTTGACGGAGCCGTAACGGCCAATGATAGCGGGCCCTAACCAAACACTTGCGGCCAAGGCTAACGAACCCATCAGTGGCCCGTAAGTTCTGTGTTTGTTGGGAGAATACTGGTAGCAATTTGGTGGAACGAGGACAAGAAGAGGGAAGGAAAAATGTGTCACTTGAAAAATGCATAAATTTGACTTGAAAGTTAATATCTGCTTTAGAGAAATCGGTGCCTAATCACTTGCATGAAATTAAAGAAAAACTTGTTAAAGAACCGCAGAAAAAATTGAAGCAAATAAAATTAACTTCGATGTTGCGGAAATTACACGAGAATTTTTTTTATTTTACTTATTTATTTATTATTATTATTATTATTATTATTATTATTATTGTAACATAGAAATAATGAATTAAAGTACTTTTTTTTAATATTTAATTTTCTCTTTTTCCCACATAAATATGACTTTGCTATGAATTAAATTATGAATAAAGGCACCATTAAGAATTTCGGAAGTACTTTTGGCATTCTTTCAGAAATCCAGAATTTTCAAAATTTCTGCTTAGTCTCGGTCCCGACGATGCCGGATTTTCGAGGTTGTACTGTAATGCGGTTGTATCTCAGATCGTTTTTCTTACACATTAAAATAGGAATATATTTCAGTTTTATAAGATTTTTTGAAAAAAAAAATGAAAGGAAGCTCGATTTACTTAAGCCAGAGTTGCTAAAATTGCAATCTGATCTTCATTTTTTTTTTTTTTTTTCCTGTAAGGAAAAAATATTTTTTGGGAAGTACAAGTCGATTTTTTCCTTCCACAATGTAAATGTAAAAATTCGATTCAATAATCAAATACGTGTAAAATTAAACTATCTGTACAACTGTGAATTAAAGAAATCAATTGATACATAATTGATGTTGGCTGCTTTTAAAACAATAATTTTAATTGTTTTATTTTTTGTTTAAAATCAAGTGCGCCTAAAATAAATGAGAACACGAACAAATTTTAAATGAAAACAAACTTGATAGATTTTTTTTTCGGCGTTATTTTTTAAAATGGATTATTATAAAATTTTAAACTTATTTAATTTTGAAAAAATCTTATTGAAAGCTTCCATTTTCAAACAAAAATGACATTTTTCACATATATATATATATAATATTTTTCCAAGTTTAATATTTCGTTTTTTCTTAAAAAATTTTCTTTTAAATAGGAATAATTATTGAATGAAAAAGCGTATGACCTATAACAGTTTTCAATACTATACAGGGAGAATTTGAAATAAGACATTTAGATTATTAATAATTACAGTAAACGTTTAATGATCTATAGATAACTAAAATCATCAATTTTTGGGGTTTTATTTCTATTTTAAATTCAAATTTTCAGCATTTCGAGAGAGATTTTTTTACATTTTAGAAAAGGGTATTATTTTAAATTGTTGCCAAATTTAAAAACAGTGCAACGAATAATATTTCCTTCAAATAAAAAATTTAATTGCACGTAACTATTATAAACAGAAAAAAACTTTCAAATGAGAATTAAATGATTACGTATCAAAAGCAAGAAAATATTAATAATTATGTCATAAATACTATATTTTCACGCGAATTTTAAAAGAGAAAGAAAATTGTAAAATAATAAATTCAATAATATGCGTTAAAAGTCGTAAATGGGGGGAATTACGTCATAATTGCCAAACAGTTTAAATTTAAAAATATATTTGCGCGAGACATTTATTTTCTATTTTGAGATAATCTTTTTAAACTACTGTTGAGAATTCTAAAACAACGCAAATAATATTTTCTTTCTAACAGCAAAAGTATTTTCACGTGAATATTGAAAAGAGAAAGAAAACTTAATTTTTTTTGCTTAAAAAAACGTCAGATTTAAAATGATACATTTAAAATGTCTTATTAAAAAAAAAAAAACTTTCTTATACCGTTGTTAAAAAATTCCGGGATACAGACTCTGTTTACTTAATTCATTTTATATTAGCTTATTTTCACATGTTTCACTGATCTCATTTAATCAAAAAGGAAAACAACCCGTTAACAGAGGGATCGCCCCTGTTTTCTTAATTATAATTCATTCTTCCGAAATTTTTTTTAAAGCCGATCAAATTAGCGAGCTTTTAGAGTTTGCTGTGTCTGCACGGGGGTTGGCGAGCGTAGCACGTAGAGGGCAGACCCCCCTAGCTTACTAAAAAATCTCTTTTCTTTTTTCTTTTATTAATATACCCCAGTCTTAACTTCATAATTTGCAAAAAACCGCAAGCACTTGCAACGATTCCTAGAGAAGTTAGAAGTATTTAAAATTTGTACATCGTAATTGAGTTACACTAAAAATTAAACTTTAAATCCTGTTTTCTCAAAATGACAATTTACGTCTAGTTAGTATATTTGAAATGTTCCATGCGTTTTTAGTCCTCGTTATGCTATTTCTTTCTCCTAGCTCATTTTGTCTCCAATAAATAACGTTACCTTGTGTAAGTCAGCCGTAAAACAAAAGCCGATGTTTCATTGTGCGATTAAATACTCTACAGTATTTTTTAAAACTTCTAAGCATCGCATGTTTATACCGTCGTATTGGGAAAAAAAAGTACTTTTTAATGCAATTTGTTTGAAAACGTCATCTCCATTTATTTTCGAAATATAAATTTTTTTGTAGTTTTTAGCGACATTTGTTTCATTTTGGCAACTCAAGTACTCCATTTCTGTAGAAAGTAAAGAAAAAGTAGTTGAAAAATAGCAATTATATCTTCTTGCTGTCATTTTCCTATAAAAACTGAAAAAATTTAATTAAAATACATGTTATTTTGAGAAAAATATAAATGAATGATTTAGGATAAAACATGGAGCTATTATAAACTATATTTAATTTTAAGTATCTATATTAATGCAAATGACGTCATTTTACATAAAATAAAAACGCGTGCTTTAAGTCTTAAAATTGAAATATGTTTTGCACTACAGTAGAGTCCCGCTTAACCGAGTTGTTTTCTTCTGATGGACTGGCGGTTTCTATTATTATGAAACAGCCATTATAAATGAAGCGTTAGGAGAAGATGAAAGAGCAGCCTTAAAGTTCTAACTTTTTACGACCACCAGTCCACCAGAAGAAAATTAAGTAATGAAATGTCGGGGGCGACACTAAATTCTAAAAAAGCAGGATTCCTGTTCTCTAGTATTTCTTATTCAATTTTCATCATATTCAGTTTTATTGTTTGCAGTATGCTATATTTGAAAACTTAGTATTAATTATGCATGCATTAATGCACATAAAAGGAAATCTTGGTAGTTATATAACTTTTTCCGCAAAATTTCAAGAAAAAGTGTAAATATTGGAAGTTTTTTATTATTTTTTCTCAAATCTCAGTATAATTTTAAAGCGCATACCAATTTTGTTGTAATATTATAAATCTACCATTTAACAAAACACCAAGTTTTTAAAGCCAAATTTAACGCGCATGGAGCATTTTTAATTAGAGTGATTAATTAACCTATTTTAATTAATAACTTAATTAATTACTCACATTTTTTTTATAAAATAGATTAATTTACTTAGAAAATGTATCAATTATCATGTTTGCAAAATTTTCGTACAATTGATTGAAAAATGGAAAAAAATGGCTTTAAACGTCCACTGTCCCCTTAAATAAAAAATGTTACTGCTTCCTGGACTTTTATAACGTTAAAAAAAGTTTTCTTTTAGGCGCTATAAGAAAATTGTTGTAAATATGACATCTGAAATATTTTGCTTTAAACACGAGATAATTTTCTGCATGAAATGCTTTTCACATGTAATAATTTCATTATTTTAAAGTTTTATCTTTTTTAATATTCACGTGTAAATATGTTTTTCATTTTAATAACGCTTGGAAATATTAAAACCGGGTGACAGTAGGTAAAAAACGGTTTAAAAAATCTTTTCAGGTAATGAAATTTTTAATTAAAAACAAAACAACAACTTTTCAAAAAATTAGACAAACTTAAAAAATGATTAGACATTGCACATCGCAATCTAGTCACGCATACGCCTGCAAACGATGGTTAAATTGCTTTGTATAGTTTTTGATCCTATAAAACTTATCTAAACTTTCCCATTCAATGTATGTTTCGATTAGAGCTGTAATATCAAGATGTTTTATTAACTGCGCTAATCCAAGAAAAACCTGTTTAATGTTATTCTATGGTAAATAAAAGGCTCTTCTGCCCCAATTGTACTTTAAATTTCACGAAGGGATTTTTTGCACGTATACATTAACAGTTTGTGCATGTGTAGCGTTTTTATATACGTGTGAATAAGGATTATTTTTTGCAATTTTGACACTCGATAAAATCTTGAAATAACACAGCCTTGATTTGATATTCCAAATTTGTGTTTTAAATACTACGCAAAAAAGTATATGTACTTTGTGAAATTTCTGTAAATTATTTCTACATGTTTAACTTTCATTTATTAAAAATTAATTTAACTTCGATAGAACCATATTTTCCACCTCCGGTGCTAATTAAAAATTCTGGTGTTAAATATTTTGAAAATATGTAGATTTCCAGCCCACTTCTCGGCTGACAAAAAATTCCCATGCGAAAGAATGAACCCGGACGGATATACAGAAGAAGAAAAATCTCCATTTTGTGTTCTAGTTAAAATAATCAGTAGATTTGTGTTTCTCAGTTTCGAAACTTAATCAAATTTTACCATTTGATAACTCGATGAAAAGAACTCATGTTTATAATGTGCAGATATCTGATAGTCCCAAGGTCTTAATGGTAGTTGTCAATAAGATATCAAATTTCATTTCCTCATGTTATGTGAATGAATTTCACGTTCTTCCGATTTTTATATCTCCCGCACAATACTTTTTTTTTGTTGTTGTTTCTTTTTTAAATGTTATTATGATAACTTCAAAAAGTTGTTACATTTAAATTTAATTTTTTTTTTCTTCCTGAAATAAAAGATGAGTAGCCGCTAATTATAAATTAAAATTTAAAATATACTTAATTTCAATTTCAATTTTACAGTGATGTTACTAAAAAAAAGGCGGTACTTTGGTTTGATTTCAAAAATATTAAAATAATTACTGTATATTTGTATATTAATCAGATTGATTGGAGTTGTTAAAAATAATAAGCTCTAACTGTCGAAATATGTGATTGTAACTGTCTAAGTGTTTTGTCGTAAAAATATTATCTATCTATTCTAAATAATAATAATAATAATAATAATTAACGCTGTCACCGCTGCCGTAAATGAATTTTTTGTGGCCTGCGAATATTAAGAAAAGGACTGCATACAATGATATGAAAATTGGTAGTATTACAGAGAAACGTTTGATAAACACGCTGAAGTAAACAGTTTTTAAATCGAAGAATTATTTTAAGAAATATTAAAGTTGGTCAAAATCGGTCCATTAAAAAAGTTTTATAGGAGTAAAAACTATACATAGGAATTTAATCATTGCATTCTAAGGATATACATTACAAACTTGTGGCGTGCATACTGCATTTAGTTTTTTAATTTGACGAATTTTCTGAGAGTTTTTTTCAATTTTTTTAATCAAATTTTTATTATTTCAAGATATATTTTTTCCATATTTTAGGAAAGGTTATTATTTTAAATTATTGCCGATTGTAAAAACAGCGCAAAGAATACAATTTTCTTTCAATTAAAAATTTATTTACACGTGGCTATTAAAAAGAGAAAAAAAACCCTTTCAAATTAGATTTAAATGATTGCGTATTAAAAGCAGGAAAATATTGAAAATTACGTCATAAAAGTGGTATTTACACGTGAATATTAAAATAGAAAGAAAAGATCAAAATAATAAATTAATTAATATGCGTTAAAAGCAGTAAATGGGAGAAATTACGCATTATTTAATGACCAAATAATAATACTGTCAAACAGATTAATTTTAAAATGTATTTACACGAAACATTTATTTCATATTTCGAGATGATATTTTAAACTTTTGTTGCCAATTCTAAGACAGCGCAAATAATAATATTTTCTTTCTAACAACAATAGTATTTCCACATGAATATTAAAAAGAGAAAGAAAACCTTTGTGAAAATTACGTCAGATTTAAAACGGTACATTTAAAATGTCTTATTTAAAACAATTTTCTTTTAACGTTGTTAAAAAGTACCGGGAGTCAAAGTCTGTTTTCTTAGTTTGTTTTATATTTTCAAATGTTTAACTAATCTTATTTAATCAAACACAAAAACAGCCATTAGATGTTTTAACAGCAGCTGATTCAGCCTTAAAATTTTCCAATGAAAGGGAAATTAATGGAAACCCGTTTACAGGGAGATCGCCACTGGATTTTTAATTATAATTCAATCTACCGTAATCTTTATAAAGCCGTTCAAATTAGCGTGTTTGTAGAGTCTGCAGTGTCTGAACGGGGTTGGCGAGCGTAATTCGCAGAGGGCAGAGCCCCTAGTCCAGGGTTGAAGAACCTATGGTACGCGTGCCAGAGTTGGCACGTAAGCTAATTTTTATGGCACGGGAAAAATTTTAATTTGGTAATTGTTATACAGATAAAATCCATTTTTTATTTCTGTTATAACCAATACAATTTTGTAAGATACGGTCAGACTATCACAAATAATGCAATTATTTTTTGCACGAATTAACAACATCATAATATATTTCTTTTCCTGTGATGCTATGCAGCGTTTTCGACATGTATTTTGCTTTTTTATATGAATTTAAAAAGTTGTCATTTTCAAGTGAATTTCATTAGACAGTCACTGCAGTAAAATGACGAAAGTATTCAATTTAGCTATGTATATTTGTAAAAATAACAAAATATGAACTAGATATAACGCATTTCCATTGAACGTACGACAGCAAAAATCTCATCAATACATTCTTTGTACATTAATGCAATTTGGAAAATTATAACCGAGATGTTGCATTAATAATAAGTTAAAAAATAATGAAATAAAAACTCGTATTTTTAGTGAAACTTTTTAATTTAATACGACAAATCAGTTTCTTTAAAGCTACCTAATCTAAATTTATGAATGTAAATACATACTATAATACAGACGATATAACAGAACCTATTTGAAAAATCTATACATTTCTGAATATTTCAGTAATTGTTCTTTAAATTTCTTATTGCTATTAAATATTAAATGATATATTTTAACTGTTTTTTAAAATTCAAAAGAGTTTCCTCTGTATCATATACCGTATAAATGAATCCCATTTACGAATTAAAAATTCATACATTTAATGTCTGATTCCAGTACACAGAAAAATTGCAATTTGATTTTTAATATTTTTTAATTATTAATGCATGAAAGCAACTGATTTTATAACCAGGGTTTCGTATAAACATCATAATTATTTTTGTATATTGTTTGGTAGGTTACATTGTTGATAGATATTGTTTGCGAATTTTCGGCATGCGCATGTGAAAAGGTTCGCCTAGCCTTCCCTAGTCAGCACCAATTACAAAAGAAGAGTACAAATGTCATTTTTGGATCAGAAAGAATTTAACAAACTAGGGTTATAAACAGTATTTATCTCCTGGACATTTACACAACTGCAATTTATTGCTCAATACTTTCTTGTACTGTATTAGTAATTTTGGGCAATTAGACTGAAAAAAGAAAAAAAGAAAAAAAGAAAACAAGCAGGAAGGAGGAATTCTGCTTTTTCAGAATTTAGTGTCATTCCGATGAGAAATTAAAAAAAAAAAAAAAAAAAAAGAAAGAAAAGAAATTATTATTATTATTACGAGGTGCTAACCCGTCGAATTTCGACGAAAGAAAATGTTTAAAAAAGAACTGTTTCATTAATTTATATTAAACCTACAAAATTAGTTACAATAAAAAATGCATCTCATATTGTTTAGTGTAACTCTCAAACAAATATTATTTTAATCTAAAGGTCATTGCTCCTCTTCTATAAAGACACTTTAAATTTTTGTAAAATTTTGCGATTCATCAGCGTCTCATTTCAATTACGTTATCTTCAAAAGTGAAGCATTTGCAACCTGTGAAGAATTTCAAAACCGCTGAAGTGAAAATGATGCACTTTTACAAAACATATCTCAGTTTTAAGACTTAAAATACAACGCTTTTATTTTATATCAAATGACTTTATTTGAATCCGATAAAGAAAGAATTTAAGATCCAGTCTTAAACAACATCCATGGAAAAATATGCATGTGATGTCACTATTGAGGAATAATACACAAGCCCAGCAAAAAGCAAGGTCGTAAATTCGACAAAAAAAAAAAAAAAAAAAAAAAAAAAGCAATTTATCAAATTACGACGACCATTTGGAAAACGATTTTTTTGAAGACTAAAATTTAAGACATAAAAAATCGCACGGAGTTGATCATACATTACGTACGCCATGAATTAAACATTAATAGTGTTATGACACGTAAAAATTGCAAGCCAAAAATATCGCCTGCGACCCGTCAGATTTCATGCAACTTAAGTATTATCCACCTGAAACTTACGTAAATATCCAAGCATTTCATTGGCTGTTCGGGAAAAGACTTTTCAATCTTCAGATTTCCAGGAAATCTGACGGCCCATTTTAAATGAAATTTCATTCTTAAACTTCTAAACATCCGACAATATTACTTTTTACACCGTCGGATAGAAAATAAAATGTACTTTTAAATGCAATTTGTTTGAAAGCTGTATCTCAATTTGTTTCTGAGTTATTAATTTTTTTGTAGTTTTTATTACTTTTTTGTCATAGTGGCAACAGAAAGTATCCATCGTTGTTGAAATTAAAGAGAAATACTGTATAGACCAAACAGAAAACGAATAAATTGCGGATTAAACCAATGAAAACCTTCCGATATGCTTTTCATTTCCGATCCTGACGAGAACAATAATCATTTTTCCAAATGGTTAAAAAAAAAAAAAAAAAAAAAAAAAAAAGTCTATTTAATGACTTATATGCCCTCATTTGTTTGTAACATTAATATGGATACTTAAAATTAAATATAGTTTATAATGGCTCCATGTTTTACGAGAAATTATTCATTTATATTTTTTCGAAACAGCACGTATTTTAATAAGAATTTGTTTTTCAGTTTTTATGAGAAAATGGTAACAAAAAGATATAGTAATCTACTATTTTCCCTTTACTTTCTACCGAAATGGAGTTCTTTAGTTGCCACCATTACAGAAATGGCATTAAAACCTACAAAAATAATTAATATCTCAAAAATAAATTGAGATGCAGTTTTCAAACAAATTGCAGTAGATATTATCAGTATTTAACCATACAGTGATACATCTGCATCGTTTTGCGGCTGGCTTATGTAACATAATGTTATTTTTAGGGACACACTTTAATTGTTACCTGAAAAAATAGCATATCCGGGGCTAGAAAAAAAAAAGAAAGAAATGTTTATTGTAAAATTGTGAAACTGTTTGAAAAAGTAATTGCGCTATTGTAAAAAAGGAAAAAAAGCAATTTTAATTTGCATGGAAGATTTATTTCAAATAAATATACCATTTTTAAAAAAGTAACTGTGAAGAATTTTGTAAAAGGATTAACAGTACAAAGTTAAGTGAAAGCTGCTTCTTTAAAAAGTACAGGTTTAATTTAAGGTATCAAAAAGTTAGATAAAAATGGAACAATAATATTACCTGCGAATAAATTGATGCGTTAGGTGATGTTTTTGAAACTTTCAAAATGAATCTGAAATACGGCAAGATTAAGAATTTCTTGAAAAAATTATGCTTAGAAAACTAACTTTCCGAATGAAATGCTTTCGGAGTATCAAAATTATTTGAACGTATTCACTTAACAGGTGTGTGTGTGTGGGAGGGGGGGACAGAAGAATTGTAATGGCGAGGTTTTTTGTGGTGAAGTTACCAAATCTGTTAGACTTTTCATTCGAAATTCATACGCGTTCAATGATTAAAAAAAATTACACAACACGATTCACATAAAAACTAATACTAATCAAAAATTATGTATAAAAAATGCATAGCTAAAAGCATTTATCACCCGTATTTCTACGCTTTTTCTAAAATATACTCTGCTCATTTATTAGTCACACTGTCAAGGCACTATCTGCAACATATTAGAAGAATATGCCTATAGGTACTACTTTAATAGCAACTCTCTTTGGTACTTTCGAGCATGAAATTCCTGTACGCTTATAGCTGCTCCTTATCTTAAATGCCTCCCATCCAAGATTAAACCTATGGCCATAGAATGTTGCAATTTTCTCATCAGATAATTAAAAATATTAATTTTTTTTCTATATGCTCTTTATAAATTATGTTTCTTTGAAGTTTAATTATCACATTTTTAAAACAAAAAAGAAATTTGCAGAATAGAATTTTGTTCAAGGCTTGTCCTTGTCATCGTATCTAAGTTACTAACAACAGCAACAAAAAAGATTGATTATATGTATTGAAAACACATTTTGCCAATTAAACAGCAAAAAATAAAATAAAAGTTATTACTTATTGGATAATGCGTACATTTTTTCACAAACTGACAAAGCACTGCTCTTATATATATATATAAGATATATATGTCATAAAATCTCTAAGATGCTTACTAAATTCCCTCCAAATTGCATATTCGATTTCTGTTTTGTTTTAAAGCCTTGGTTTTGTCTTTCTTCAAACTTTTAATTAATATATTTTTCTTTAACTAAAAGGCCGACAAAAGTCTCCTTTTCGACATTAAGTGCCATAAGTTCTCCTCTAATTCCAGTCCCAGTTAAAATCCCAAATATCCTGAATATCACGGCCAAATATCCAATAATTATTACGGTTTAATTCAACAAATTTCTAGCCAATCGTATCATATAATGAAGTAGAATTCCATTATCCGAGATTTATTTTCGAGCACATCGTCGCCCCAGAGCAACAGTAGGGCATCTATCTATATTATAAAGGACAAACATATCTGTGCGTAACGCATACGTCATTCTGCGAATGGCAACACTCGGAAATTTGAAATGAAATTTCGGTTTTGCAATTTTTGCTACTGCAAATTTTTAAACTTCTAAACATCGCACAGTTTAAATTTTTACACCGTCGTATAGAGAAAAAAATGTACTTTTAAATGCAATTTGTTTTAACGTTCTATCTCAATTTATTTTTAAGATATTAATTTTTTTATAGTTTTTAGTACCAATTTTGTAATTGTGGCAACTGAAGTACTTCATTTGTATTAAAAGTAAAGGGAAAATAGTCATGGTTTATTTATTTTTATTGATTATATCCTTATTGATGCCATTTTCACATTACAAATAAAAGTAACTTTTTTATAATTTATGAACTGAAAATGACGTCGGCCATTAAAAAAACACGCATTATTCTTCATAAATCAGTTACATTTCAATATTTTTACATTACGCAGATACTGAGTTTGAGACGCTAGGCAAAATGATTCAGTGAGTAAAAATGATGTCATATTTAAAACAAAACGATCATTTTCTTTGATAGAACTAAATATTTGACTAATAGTAAATGGCCAATACTATGACAACTAAAGGCAAATTTCAGAATTTTTTATTCGAGGGAACTGAAATAAGTACTTAAAGTTTGTGCGAATGTTCACATGCAAAATTGTATCGGACAAACGTGACTTTATGTTTGGAAATGCATTCATTAATAATCTATTGTGCGTTAAAATACTTTTAAATTGTGATTTTGAGTGGTGCGTATATAAATTTTGCAAATGTGAAAATAACGTTCAGTTTAGATTTTATGGGGGAAAATTTTATGATGTGACAAAGCGAAATCCTTTTTACCGATTTTTCATCCCGTAAAAAACAAACGTAAGAGCCTAAATCGATAACTTCAGTATAATTGCTCATCTTGATTCTCATAGAGTTTAGTTTTCCAATAATTTAAGCAGTTGAAGTCTGTGGAAGTAATATTTTGATAATTTTATTTTTAAAATATTATTTGTGTTAAGAGTTAGACCAACCAATGTAAGATGAATTTTTTATTGTAATTATTTCTGTAGGTTTATTATAAATTCGATCTAACAGTTTTTTGCAAAACATTTTAGTTCGTCGAATTTCGACGGGTTCCAACTCGTTAATAATTAAAAATGAGATGTCTGACTTACTGCTATGAGAAACTGTGTTTGCATTTAGTCGAACAACATCTGAAACACAAAGTTATGTTTAATATTATAACTCAGATGTGTTTTATAAATATTCCCTACCGTTCCACTAGATGCAGACACAGTTTTGCATATCAGTAAGTCAGACATCTCATTTTCGATTATTACTAGATGTCCTACTGTTGCTCTGAGGCGGCGAATGTCCAACATGAAAACTCTATAAGGATGTAAACACAATAAAGCCTTCCGTTGAAAAAGTAACCAATTCTAAGGTTTACTGTGTTCATAACCATCGTTGTGCCGGAAAACCTTTTGCAGAAACTGCAGTCTCCTCACCATAATACGTCTCCCTACTGTTAAATAAGCTGCTTAAGTACAAAAAGTGACATTCATTTAACACATTAACTTACACACCAGCCATGACACAGTCGTGATTGTCATATCATTATACATATATATATATTTATATTTATACATTTTTTTAAAAAAATTTTGATATAACTTTGTTTTTTGAGAAAACAAGAAATTGCCAGTGGCAATAATGAAAAGAAAGAAAATGTTACATCACCAAAAGAGTGAGAGTTTCAAAAATTGTTAATATGCCTGTTCGCCGATATTACCAGTCAAAGTGTGATATAACAGACTAAATTTTTTCAGTGAGTAGCAAAACTGGAAAATGATTGTATAAAAAGATCCTTTGTTCAACCAACGTAAAGAAATGAAAGGAATTTAATTAAAATTGAAACGTCTAAATGTGGCATTGCAATACCCTTGCATATTTTGTTTGTTCTCAGTAATTTATTCACTAACGTTTTTTTTTTTTTTTTAATTTTTTAACTTTTTTTTTTTTAATTTAAAAAAAAAAAAGTTGTTATTTTAGCATTAACCCACTTATTTTCTATCAAAAAATGACTTCAATTTGTTCAAAAAAAGTGTTTATTTTCCACCATTTAAATGTTCCATCACTTGATGCGGACCAAAAATGATCTTCCTTGGAAGTCCACACTAGTGGAAGATCACAATATAATGAATTAAAAGAAAAATGCCCAGTTAAACTGATGGCATTGACCTCACAGACTATTCACAACAACTGTATATTATACTCTTATTAAAAAGATTAATGCCCCTCGGAAAATAAATTAAGGGGAGAATTAGGCCCATACCCATTTCCCCCCATTTATACTTAACCAATGAACCTCCAAATCTAATCTGGGAAGCGCCTTATTAGAATAAACCTGTATACCAAATTTGAAGCAAATCGGATAATTCTGCATGAAAAACCCATTTAGATAAAATAAGGGGAGTAGCCCCAGTTCCCCTTTATACTTAACCAATGAACCTCCAAAACTAATCAAAGAAGCGCCTTATCAGGATGAACCTATTTAAAAAATTTGAAGCAAATCGGATATTTCTATCAAGAGTTATCGCGTTACGTACATACATACATGCGTACGTACATGCAGAACCTGCGGGCACATTAGCTCTCAGGCTTTGATAGTCTGCGAGCTAAATAAAATGAAAGAATTTATTTTTCTGATGAGAAACTTGAAATATATGAGAATGTATTCAATGGCCATAATAATTTAATTTTGAAGAGGGGAATTCGAGGTTTGACTAATTAATAAGCCTTAAAACTAGTGTTGCCAGGTCCGCTGACTCGGAAAAGTGGGATAGGGAGGCATAACAGCGGGACAGGAAATCAAAAAAGCGGGACAGTGGCTTCTATATCGGGGACATAAAAATATAGTAAATCCTATGAAAACAGAACCTGTCTATAACGGAAAGCTGCCTTTAACACAAAAAGACTGTGGTGCCGACGAAAGAGTATCAGAAAAATCTACTTGATAAGACGGAAACCTTTCTAAAACGGAAACTTAATCTGGTAACTTGAAATATTGGCTTAGTACGTTGTACTTATTAAATAAACACAACAATCTTAGAGAGTAAAATAATCTGTGGAAGAAGAATCGCTACACTCTGAGAAATATTTTCTTCTATTCACGGAAATATTCCTGGCAGCACTGCTGTCGGTATATATCCGAGAATTGGAGAAATTTCCGTTCTAGAACAGAAAAATTCCGTAATCTGAACAAAGGAGTTTTTTAAAAATACGTCTCTCGTTCTTACGTGGATCAGCTTGGATTTGAACCCGAGTCCGCGCACCTCGAATCGAGCATCTTAACCACTCAGCCAGCAAGCACTTGGCAGAAGGAGAGTTTGAAATGAAGATATGAGTTTCTTCAAATGGGGGATTAGTAAGGCCTGTTTAATTTCTTGTTTAGAAAGCTCAGAAATTTAAACTTAATTGCAGGAGCATTTCGCCGTTATGAAATAATAATTGGTGTTTTAACACTTATAGAATGATAGAGGATAAAATTTATTACATATTAGACATATTTTCAATAAGACACAATTTGATCGTTAGATGTAAAATATGAATATTATATTTGAATTAAATTCGAGAAAAAATGTTTGCTTTCTTGAAAATCGATTTTTTTAAAAATTGATTGAAGTACATATATATTTAACATAAATGTTTTTAATGTGTTCCGTTAGAATATATTTTACATGCGAATATTTTTTCTAATACTCTAAAAAATAAATTGGGAATAAGTTTAAATGAATGAGAAAATTGCTACATTATTAAAATCGAAAGCATTATTATTATATATAAAAAAAGAAATTTTAATTTATTTAATTTTCGGTTTTTCATTTTAAAAAATAAATTCGAACTTTGGTATTAATACAACCAATACGCATGCGTGCGAGGAATAAACGGAATCCCCCCCCCCCCCCCCTCTTTTTCAGAGTTTCTGGAAGAATTAACGGAAAAAGCATGTTTTCTATCAGTACGGAAATTATTTGTTTAAAAGTGACGGATAATTTCGTGTATAAAGACAAAATTTTCTGACAGTGTAGTAACCAAAACATAATTCCGTATTGGAGAGATTTTTGATTGGACAGTTATTCTTTCCATTGCAGCCATGAATGTTTTACATATAAGACGGGATTTGTTATACGCAGGTTCTGTGTTTACAAGATTTACTGAACTAAGTAAAACCTGTAAAAACCGCCGAAGGCAAGGAAAATATTCCGTCTGAGCAAATATATTTCTTTCGGCGAGGACTAATTTTTTTCTATTGTAGATAGGTTGTGTTTTAACAGGTTTACTGCAAAAAGTTTAAGTCGATGGAGACTAATGAATAGTATTATACTAAAAGAAATTTAAAAGAGTTTATACGCCATGAAAAATCCTAGGCACTGGTTCCGGGAATTGGTTCTTAAAAACCTTGAAAATCGGTACACCTGGCAACACTACTTAAAAACCTTTTATCACCCTTATATTGCACTCACACATTTACTAATAAATAACACAGACCATATGACGACCCCAGAAGCCAAGGTGTATAAATGACAAAATTAAAAAAACTGAGCAACTGAAAAAAAAAAAAAAAATCTGGAAATAAGGCTATTTGTTTGTAGGTAAAGAAATATAAGTGATTTTCTAATTATGTGCTGCGTTGTAGAGATCAACTACTTAAGCTCTTTAACTACTTAACCTCTTTATCTCTACTTAAATTAAAAAAAATACATTGTACTCCACTTTTCTTCACAGTTATTGAAATAAGAGTTCACACACTACTTTAAAATAAGCAACATTTTCATATTTTAATTCAGTCAATTACTATTGATGTTCCAACTTTGAACTCAATTTACACCAAATCTAAATTTTGTCACTTGTATCCCTCGGCTTCCTGAGTCCTCATATGAGAGTCACCCTTCCAGTAGAGCTAAATCGTAATGTATAAAAAAAATCATTTATCACCCGTATTTCATTCACACACTTTCCGAATTATGCTCGGATCATTTGTGAGTCACAACTCCAGATACTGGTGTATTTGTAGGATGGACTCCAACAGGCAACGTTTTTGGAGCAACTCGCTTTCGTTCTACAGAGTCAGTATCAGATTCGTCGCGTAAAATTTTTCTGCTTCCCTTTTTCATAGAAAAACGAGATTCTTCATCTCCAGCTGCAGCTGATATTTTTCGAAGTTTGATGATTATTTCCACAGAAAGAAGGAGCACCAAAATTCCCAAAACGATACAAGTTGGTCCGATCACAAGCCATGGAGTGTTGTCGTGTGTTTCAGGAGTAAGAATCATGCCTACCACAAGGATGATTATACCCACTGACAACAACAAGGATCCGCAAACGAAGATGCAAATGAGTGTGCTTCTTGTCGCAGCCCGGCGACTTTCGATTTTGAGTTCGTGGTCAATGACATTCCTGCGTATTTGTGAGGCCGATGGGTTGTCATCTTGCCGTTGCCGTTGGTAACGGAGCAACAGCATTCCTGAAATTTAAAAGATGGATGTAAATTGAAGGCAAAACATAATTAAACACACATATATTCTGCATTTCACATTTTTCTGCCGGTATCCACATTTTAAACTATAAGCAGTTAATGTACTTTTCGATAAGATATGTTTATGATATGAGCTTAAAACTGTTAACAACGCAAAAATATGATTATGCAAAGTTTTAAACGCAAATAAAAATAATTATCTGTTATATGTTCTTTTAACCCATTTTTTCTGTTATTCCATTTTGAGAACTTATTACTTTTTAAAAGACTAGTAGCACTTTTAGTTCTTTTATTATTATTTAAATTTTCATTTTTAGTTATTTTAATGGGTTTTTTTTTTTGTGTGTGTGTCATTTATTTTTATTCATCGTCTTTAGAGGATGGCTGTATCATCGAAAGATACGAAATTCATTTTTCTAATACACTGGCGTAGGAAAATTAAAGTAACAATCATAAAATGGTATTTTGACTTGATTACTTCCAGTCACTGCCGTAATCATCAGTGGTCATTTTTTTTCAACCCGAGAGTATACAATAAAAAAAAAACAACAATTGAGGTCTAAAAATGAAAGTCCAAAAGAGGCAATTTTTCTAGATGGCGAAAAAAAAAAAGAAAAATTTTTACTTCTGGTACTTACAGCGTTTTCCACTTCACTCCTTTTGGGCTCTTAGTTCTACACTTTAAAATGTAGGTAGCTAGCTTCTTTTTCTTTACTGTTTAAATACCTAATATTATCACTTGTAAACATTTCTTTTATTTATTTATTTAATATTTTTCACCTTGCTTAAAAATATCCCATTGATGTAAACAATAGCAACATGATCAAGTTGTGTAATGGCCACCAGTCGCCGAGCATCTTATTCACTGGCATTTTCAGCGTTCTCCACTTCACTTCGTGTGGTACATTCAGCGTTCTCCACTTTACTTCGTGTGGCACTTTCAACCAGTGACAATTTTCTACTCTTTTTTGAACTATTTATACTAGGGTTGGCCCTTTAAGAGTTCTCTTGTTTGTTAAAGCTTGGCATTTAAGACATTTCTCCTAAAAAAAAAAAAAAAGATTTTCGATTTTTTGGTACTTTCAGTGCTTTTTATTTTTAGTCTTCAATTAGTATGTTCGAACACTTCAGTTTTAAAGTTTAAGGTAAACACATTAAATTATTCCGACCTTTACCGACAATTATACCTTTTAATAGTATTTAAGTTGCAATTTTTAAATTAACTTTTTAAAAGCATTTTTTTAAAGACTTTTATTTTTGTAATATAATTATGCTTTGTTTATACTACATTTTTGTTTAAATTTGGTTTATTTACCTTTGAAATTCTTAAATTTTATATCTAAAATGACAATAGTTTAGTTTTTTTCTGTTGTTTTGAGTTCAGGATAGACATGTGTTCAGAAACTGCAAGTTTTTAACAGTGGGGGTGGAGTTAGGTCTGTCTGTCCACTCGCTGATGAAGAACAGACAGTTTTTTACCTGTGTAGTTTAAATTTGACAATTTTGGGATTTCTATAGTTAAATGTTATAAATATTGTTGATATACACCTTCTTTCCAAAATTAAAGTGTATTTGCATTTTCTTTACTTATTGATGAAATATATTTTGTCGCATTTAATATGAGTTGCTTTTAGCGCCTGTTATGCAATAATGTTTCATTAATTATATTTGAAATATTATATATATATATATATATATGTATATAATGCCTTTGAATCAAAATTTATCTTACAAGTTCATATAACTATGTTAACTAAAATTCTTAATGAAGATGGCATGTAACAATATATTCATTAAATATTTTGAGATTTCTCAGTGGGTGGGTTCTATATGCCGATTAGCTTTACTTTAATATATTTTTTTTGATAATGATTAATGTATTATATATATGTATATTTTATAAAGTCAGAGTAGTTGCAATTTACAGTCCATTTATTCACTCAAAAATGCAGGTGTTCTGCATTAATTGAACTCGGGTTTCTGTTAATAACTCTGAGAAAATTGAAGATTCGGTTAGAGTAGAGCAGCCAGTATTTTTGACCGTATGAGTGGATTGTGATTTCATCTTTTTTTTTTTTTTTTTTTTTTTTTTTTTTTTTCGTCTTGACGTATGCTATCACCCCTGTGAGTTTGGTACCATATTAAGGCTAATGTCAGACGAACGTCTTTTTGCACGCTTTTTTCGATTTACACCACATCTACACCTTCGCAAGCATGTGCGGAGATGGTGTAACAGCGCAAAAAGCGCACAAAAAGACGTTCGTCTGACATTATTAATGAACACTGTATATATATGTGAAAGCAAAAGAAAATGTAAAATGTAGAAGAAAATGCATTTTTGAGAAATAATGGGTGCCTGAAAAAACAACTGCAATAGATTAAAACATATATTTATTAGATTGTATATTAAGAACAAAAATATTAACATTATTACTGTATTTAAAATAAAATAACGGCAGAATTATTAAGACCAAAAACTTTTTGTTCCTTTTTTATTGTAACTGTTGTTGCAGCTGTTGTAAGTAGTAGAATTAATAACTTTAGCCTGTTTTCAAATAAAAATAAAATGAGAAAAATGTAACAGTTTTACATTTTGCAGTCTTAAAATTTTTCAAATGCATCTTTCAACGTTTTATTTGCAAGATAATATGAATTTAATTTTTATATTTATTATAAATCAACAGTTATTCACAAGAAGTAATATATTTTTATTTAATCTGAGTCTTTGCGAGTGATATTTTCGAATTGAGCAGTTTTTGACATACCGGGTGCGTCAAAAATTCGTTAGATATAAATTTTTTTAGCAAAAGAATGATAGAAAATTAAGAATTGAACAAATGGTCAGGAAGAGGAGGAAGTTATTATTATTATCATTAGTATTATTATTAACAAAAATATTGTAGTTCCAAAAGCCATTTATAAAAGGCGCTAGCATGTAGTGAACAGATTTATGAAAGTTCAGTCATCAGTAAAATACTTGGATGTACGGTGAAAGAACAAATGTCTATAAACCATCAGAAAAGATCCCATTTCAACTCAGCAGGTACTAAAGCTTGTCACATGCTGTCCGGTTATTATTTTTTTCTATTCATTTTATTTTATTACAAGCTTCATTTGCATATACCTGCTTTATATTTCGGATAAGCACCCTCTATCGGTGATTTTTGAAGCTCCAACTTTTTTTGTAAAAAATAGATCACTCCTTGATCCTATTGGTGCGAACCGCAATTTTTTAAAATCATTTTTAATTCTTTTGAACTACTTTTCAAAGTTTTAAGGAATTTTTGCCGCACTCGATATATAATAAAATATGAATGATTATGATGTGTTGAAGGATCAATTCTATTTCTTTGTAACAGATGAAATGATATCCTGCTTTATCTTTTTGAATCTGCCAATGCTCTGCCACCTGGTGTACATATCTGTTATAACCACCAAGAGGTAAATGGCATTGACAAGCTTCTGGCACAAGTTCACTTGAAATACAGCCAGATACCCCCTTCATCGCCGGAAGAAATTTAATTTTGTTCTCTATTTACTTTTTTTTTCCTTCTCGCACACGCAGGCTTCATTTTAGTTTAAAACGTCTGCCACAAGAAGGATGACTTATACTCACATAAAAAACATATTATATAAAAAATCTCTTAAAAAAGACTTGGCGGTTACTAAGCGATTGCAGTTAACTTTTTTGTCTTTTATTTTTAGTCATGTTTGGTTTTACGTTAATGTTTATGTTTGACAGTACATGATAAAGTCGCTATCCATCTTAAAAAGACTAAAAAAAAAATGTCTGGAAATGCTTTTCAAATGTGCAAGTAAAATTTGAGATGAAGTAAAAGTTGAAAATTTATTTTGGAATAATGTCAAGTTTTTTCCAAAAATTCAAGAAAATTGGCAAAAATGCAAGTCAATATGGGAAAAGCTGTCTTCTTTTTACCCAATGTTCTCTTTTATCGCCCTTTTGGCAACGATGTTTTTAAAGGTAAAAATTAGAAGTCGCCACACGACGTTTGCCGAATAAAAGAGAATGATATACGATTAAAAATATTTTCCATACATTGTATACGCGGAAAAATGCTAATTTATGTTGACCAAAAAAAAAAAAAAAAAAAAGTCAGAACAGTCACAAATGTTCATCTAAAAAATATATATAACTTTAAAGTATTTCTTTACTCTTTTTTGTTAATAAAACCTAGAAAAAATTCTTATTTAGAAATTTAAGAAACAAAATCGTTTTTTGACTCATCAGACTTTCTTCCTGATTAAATGCCTAAAATGAGTTATTTGTTCCACTTGTAAAGAAATTACTGAACTTTTAAACTACTTGTTAAGAAAATAAAATATATGTAGAAAGTGATCGATAGTGACACTTCAAATTTTACTGTAACCTTCTAAAAGACATACTTAATAAAACACAGAAAGAGGCACCTTAAGATTTTTTTTTTTTTTTTTTTTTTTTTTTTGTATAATAATTTCGGAATTATTAAGGTACAGTTATTTATAAGAGTTTCTTTGAATAATCACAAAACTAATAAAATGGAAAAACAAAATAAAGTAAAATGAGAAACTTTCTTGTAAGAAGTCACTGTACAACAGAAAAATTAATTGAAATTTTTTTTCCGATTTTTCAATTTAATAATAAAAAAAAAAAATCTGTACTGAGTACATTAAACACTACTTAAAGGTCAACGTATAAAAATGACTAAAATTCTTTCTATCATGATTATGATGAAGAGAAAGAATGACATGAAATATATAATGTAACAAGTAATGTGATATGCTTTCATAATGCAGAACCATTTTATGTGTAGTAAATACAATTTTATTACATTAATATCGGTAATTTTCATAAACTGAATTTTATACCTTTAGATTCGAAAAAAATTACACTCTGCAGCGAATTGTAAGCCTGATTTTTAATAAACCTATACACTGGGGTGAAAATAATACTTGTGATCGTGGTAGCCATGGAATAAGAAATCCTTGACCAATTTAAACTGAGATCTTAACACTCAGGCAGGGCCGGCACAACTATCGGGAGAACTGGACGGTTGCCAGGGTCCCGCACAGATGGGAGTCTTGTTAGGGGCCCTGAGTCTCTCTATCCATTTCAAAATAACGTTTTCTCTATATAAAACAATAATATTTGTGCTCTAAAAGTTTCTTCAAAAGAATAAAGGGAGTATTAACTGTACTTCTTACAGGCAAAGTTGATATAATTTTTGGGGAATATATAGATTCGACGATCTCGAAAGTAACCGTGAGCGCAAAAAATGAATATTTAAGATATTGTAAAGAACAGAAGATTTTGCGAAATTAAAAATTATTATGCACACAAAATGTGAAATTAGTGATATTTTTGACTATTTTATTATCCACATTATATATTATTCTATTATATCTATAATTTAAAAACAAATTTTATTAGTCTAGTATTGCAGTATATGTTGGGCCTCACTAACTACTTTGCAGGGCCCCGCGCGACCTTGCGCCGGCCTTGCACTGAGGTAACCGCAAACTTATGATAAATACTACTGTTAGTTAATCAGTCATTGAACTGCCTTAACCTTGCGATTAGTATTTCGCAAATTATTCAGTTACAAAATTGTCCAACTAAATAGTGTTCACCCTGTATTTTGAATAGACCTGCCATCTTGAGGAATTGTCTTCATATATTTTAGTTCGAACTTTGAAATTTTCACTGCAAATATATGTAATTTTTTTTTTTTATAATTTGTTTATTTGATTTTGCCCGCTTCATTTATTCCGAATATGTAAATTTACTGCTGCATTCTTAACAAACGCTTTAAATATAAATTAAAATGTGCTTGGGGTTTGTCTCCATATTGTGAAGTTCTTTTTGAAAGCTGGATGGAAACGCTGCTATAACTTTTAAAATAAGGATATAACCATGATTTATTATTATTATTATTATTATTATTATTGTTGTTGTTGTTAGTTCATAAAAAGTAAAGAGTTGTCTTATTATTATTATTATTATTATTATTATTATTTTACTTGGAGATCTATAAGCATTAGCAGTGTTTGCTAATATTTGCATATCTCAAAAGACAAGAACTACATTTTGAATTTTTATGCGGTATACGGGGTCTTAACCTTGCCGTTTTTGCATAATTGTTTAAAATGTGACAATGAAAAGTTAAAAGGGAACGAAAATTTGCTTTGTGAGTTTTACGACCAAGTTGATAGGAATGGTAGCATATTTTTAAATATGATTCTGTATTTATAATTCTATTTATAAATTTTTAATCATCGCATTATTG
Source organism: Maratus speciosus (assembly GCA_963932465.1). Classification (NCBI taxonomy): domain Eukaryota; kingdom Metazoa; phylum Arthropoda; class Arachnida; order Araneae; family Salticidae; genus Maratus; species Maratus speciosus. The sequence goes on along the minus strand of OZ010786.1, from coordinate 85,208,496 downwards.
AGCAATATTTCAAAATATACCTATAGTATTACCATAGTAGATAATAGCCTTACACGTACTATGATATAAAACAAAAAATAACGCAATACTTAAATTATTCAGACATGTATCACTAAATAACCAACTTTCCCCGAGAACATTTGTTCCTTCAGTTTTCAGTATCTAATATATTAACCACTAGTTAAACTAGTCGGATGTACCAATCCCAAAACTTTCTTCTATCTCATACATGTTAATACTTCAAAATTCGCTATCACACTGCCAAAATTAAATGGCAATCTATGCATCTCATGAGGATTCTAACGATATGAAATTCCGTGCATTAGTTCTTGAGATATGACTATCGCTGAAATCGTCTAAATTCAGCAAAATGCTGCCTAGCAGCGCCACCTATTGGGTGATTTATACCAAATCCTAATCAGCAACAATTTATGTCAACGTCTGGCTGAATCTGAAGTTTGGAGAAAATCCGTACATTAGTTTTTGAGATAGAGCAATAGCGAAAATCGTGAAAATTTCTGCATAGCAGCGCCACCTATTGGGTGATTAACACCAAAACCTAATTAACAACAACTTGTGTCAACATACAACTAAATCTGAAGTTAGATGAAAATTGGTCCATTAGTTCTATTGATAGAGCTATTGAGGCAATCGTGGAAAAGGCAGCAGAGAAGCGCCACCTGTTGGGCGATTTACACCAACACCTAATCAGTAGCAAGTCATATCAAGGACTAACTTAATCTGAAGTTTGATGAAAATCCGTGCGTTAGTTCTTAAGATAGAGCTATTGGGGAAATCGTGTAAATCCTGCAAAATTCATCATAACAGCGCCACCTGTTGGGCGATTTACACCAAAACGTAATCATCATCAATTCATATCAAGGACTAACTAAATCTGAAGTTTGATCAAAATCCGTGCATTAGTTCTTCAGATAGAGCTATTGCGAAAATCGTGAAAAATGCAGCATTGCAGCGCCACCTCTTGAGCGATTTACACCAAAAAGTAATCAGCATCAATTTGTATTAGGCACTAACTGAATATCAATTTTTATTAAATTCCGTGCATTAGTTCTTGAGATAGAGCGCCCACAAAATTTGTGTCACATACACACAGACAGACAGACAGACAGACAGACTCACAGAGTCACAGACAGACATTTTGTAAAAACATGTTTTTTGGAATCTCTGACCCTTAAAACGTGTAAATCCGTCGAAAACCGGAATTCGAAAATTTTCATGAATCCAATACTTTCTTCTTGTAAAGATAGAAGAAAGTAAAAATGATGAAATTTGAATTTTCGTGATTTTTAATGCTGATCTTGAAATTGTAATAAAATTACGGGATAATAATTGAACTTTTAAAAGTTAGGGTTGTTTTTAATATGTAGATGACACCTAAAGACAAAACAGACCATATACATTTATAAAAATCATTTTACGAATCAAAAGAGTGCACTTTTATTTTTATATTCTCAATTAGAATTAAAGTTATTGCTCGCATAACGATTTTTTTTTCCTACTGTACTTCGTTTCCTATAAAAACAGCGAAGAAAGCATTCATATGCAATTTAACGGTAACTTTTTTATTCATTTATTTATTTTTTCAAAAATGAAAGGGGTCTAAATCTGGAGCTGAAGTTTTCATATTAGCTAAATGAAATGTTAGTAATTATGTTGGGAGAACATAAATCGTTAGTCTCCAAAGGGCAATAAAATTTAAAACCTGCTGCAGTCGTGTTTCGAAAAAAAAAAAAAAAACTAGTATGTTGTGGCCATCACAAAACTTTCTTCTACATAAATCACGTCAATTAAATCATTTAAATACTACAAAAAATTACATTAATTTAGCACCAATTCATATCCAAAGTGTATCTGAATTTGAAGTTTGATAAAAATTCGTGCCTTAGTTCTTGAAATAGAGCTATAGCGGAAATTCTGAAAAACGTAGCTTAGCAGCGCCACCTGTTGAGAGATGTACACAAATACATAAACAGGAATAATTGATATCCAGGTATACATGGATCTGAAGTTCGTCGAAAATCTAAGCATTAGCTCTTGAGATAGAGCTATTGCGGGAATCACAAAAACAGCACAGCAGCGCCACCTATTGAGCGATTTACACCAAACCCTATAAAATGTCAATTCATGTCAAACTAACTGATTCTAAAATTTGATGAAAATTCGTGCATTAGTTCTTGAGATACACCTATAGTGGAAATTCTGAAAAATACAGCATAGCAGCGCCACCTGTTGAGAGATTTACACCAAAATCTACAAAATGTCAATTCATGCCAAGGATTAACTGATTCTGAAGTTTGGTGAAAATTATTGCATTAGTTCTTGAGATACAGCTATAATGGAAATTCTGAAAAGTGCAGCATAGCAGCGCCACCTGTTGAGCGATTTGCACCAAAACACAAACAGCGCTAATTTATATCGAAGTATACTTGAATCTGAAGTTCGATGAAAATCCAAATATTAGTTGTTGAGATAGAGCTATTGCGGAAATCGTAAAAAATGCAGTATACCAGCGCCACCTGTTGAGCGATTTACGCCAAAATATACAAAACTTCAATTCATGTCAAGGACTAACTGAATCTGAAGTTTGATGAAAATACGTGCATTAGTTCTGGAGATTGAGGTATCGCGGAAATCGTGAAAAAGGCTGCATAGCAGCGTCACCTGTTGAGCGATTTGCACCAAAAACTAATCAGCACCATTTTATATCAGAGACTAACTGAATATAAATTTTTATTAAATTCCGTGCGTTAGTTTTTGAGATAGAGCGCCCACAAAATTTGTGTCACATACAGACAGACAGACTCACAGATGCACAGCACAGACTTACAGACAGACATTTTGTAAAAACATGTTTTTCGGAACCTCTGACTCCTCGTGTAAATCCGTCGAAAACCGAAAGTCGAAAATTTTTACGAATCCAATACTTTCTTCTTGTAAAGATAGAAGAAAGTAAAAAGGGGATGGTATTGGAAACTAGTATGTTGTGGCCATCACAAAACTTTCTTCTATCTCATACTTGTCAATACTTCAAAATTCATTATCACAGTGCATCTATGCTCATCATGAGGATTCTATAAAGATGAAATTCCGTGCATTAGTTCTTGAGATATTACTGTCCCTAAAATCGTATAAATCCATGAAAATGCAGCATAGCAGCGCCACCTATTGGGTGATTTACACCAGAACCTAATTATCATCAACTTATGTCAATGTCTATCTGAATATGAAGTTTTGGGAAAATCCGTGCATTAGTTCTTGAGATAGAGTTATTGCGCAAATGATGACAAATGCAGCATAACAGCGCCACCTGTTGAGCGATTTACACAACCACATAATCAGCATCAACATTTATCAAGGTGTACTTGAATCTAAAGTTTGATGAAAATTCGTGCATTAGTTCTTGAGATAGAGCTATTGAGGAAATAGTGCAAAATGCAGCACAGCAGCACCACCTATTGGACGATATTCACCAACACGTAGTCAGCATCATTTCATATCAAAGAGTAACTGAATCTGAAGTTTGATGAAAATGTGTCCATTAGTTCTTGAAATAGAGCTTTGCAGAAATCGGGGAAAATGCTGTATAGCAGCGCCACCTGTTGAGCGATTTACACCAAAATGTACAAAATGTCAACTCATATCAAGGATTAACTGATTCTGAAGTTTGGTGAAAATTGTTGCATTAGTTCTTGAGATACAGCTATAATGAAAATTCTGAAAGGTGCAGCATAGCAGCGCCACCTGTTGAGCGATTTGCACCAAAACACAAACAGCACTAATTTATATCAAAGTATACTTGAATCTGAAGTTTGTTGATTTTCCAAGCATTAGTTGTTGAGATAGAGCTATTGCGGGAATTGTAAAAAATGCAGTATAGCAGCGCCACCTGTTGAGCGATTTACACCAAAATGTTCAAAACTTCAATTCATGTCAAGGACTAACTGAATCTGATGTTTGATGAAAATCCGTACATTAGTTCTGGAGATTGAGCTATTGCGGAAATCGTGAAAAAGGCTGCATAGCAGCGCCACCTGTTGAGAGATTTACACCAAAAACTAATCAGCTCCAATTTATATTAGGGACTAACTGAATATAAATTTTTATTAAATTCCGTGCATTAGTTCTTGAGATAGAGCGCCCACAAAATTTGTGTCACATACAGACAGACAGACTAACAGATTCACAGACAGACATTTTGTAAAAACATGTTTTTCGGGTTCTCTGACCCCTAAAATGTGTAAATCCGTCGAAAACCGAAAGTCGAAAATTTTCACGAATCCAATACTTTCTTCTTGTAAAGATAGAAAAAAGTAAAAATCGGGAAACAAAAATAACATAATTAAGGACTTAGCACTTCAATTTAGACAATAGAATTCATTCCAAATGACACATAAGATCGAAAAGTTAGATAACTCATAAGAAAAAGCTAATAGTAGAAAAAGCTACAGTGATGATCAAAATTATAAGAACAAGAGAATAATCGCCAAATCTGGGCTACATTTGGCCAGAAACTTAGGCAAATTTAATGGCTGGAAATCAATGAAAAATGAAGAATATTTTTATAAGTTTTTATGGAAATATGTGGAAAATTCATATTCATAATATGTATAATGAATTTATACAGCCATCTGATATGGACAAAATTATAAGAACAACTGTATTTGTGTGTTCTAAAAAGTAAAAGTTGCATATTTTTTCGCTCTGCACACGGAACTCCCGGACGATATAAATGCGTAAGGGGCGTTTGGAATCGTCATATTCTGTTTTTCAGTCATGCCACTAGGTACAAAGCTTTCGGAGTTTGAGAAAGGGAAAGTGGATGCATTTAAAAGTTCAGGACTTTCTGTAAGACAAATTGCGACAAAACTTAATGGATCAAGAACGGTTATTTCAATTATCTTAAAAATCCCGGTAAATATGGACGGCAAAGGCATACAGATAGTCCATCGACTGTTTTTATACGGGAGAAAAGAATCATAATAAGGTGAGCTTGCTCCAAAAAACAAATGTCAATAGAAATGAAACGTGAATTGAACTTAGAATGCAGTACCCGAACTGTTCGACGTGTTTTACAAAAAGAAAGAAAAGATTCGCTATGGTAAACATATGCCACGGCCGCCCCTTACAAAAGTTCACAAGAAACTGAGATTGGGGTTTGCCAAAAAATGCATTACTATGGAAAAAAAGTGGGATGATGTTGTCTTTACCGATGAGAAAAAGTTTAATTTGTATGGTGCAGATGATTTTCGCTACTTCTGGTATGATCTCCGTAGAGAACTTTTTTTCTCTCAAAGCGTGCATTTGGAGATGGCTCAGTAATGATCTGGGGTGGTTTCGCAACTGGTGGAACTATTCCAATAGTTTTTGTGCAGGATATAATGAATTCTGAGAGTTATGTGGATGTGTTGGGCGATAATCTTTTACCGGAAGCACCGTTAATAACGAGTGGAGACTATTTTTTCCAGCACGACAATACCTCAGTACATGTTTCCAAAAATTCGAAATCGTGGTTTGATGCTAATTTCGTGAAACTACTTGATTGGCCGTTCAGAATCCCTGATCTGAATCCAATGAGAAATCTGTGGGGGTATTCTAGCAGACGAAGTATACAAAAATGGTATACAATATGAAAACAAGCAAGAGCTCATGTCCTAAATCGAAAAAACCTGGTCAAAAATTTCCAAGAACGTTCTTAAAGAACTGTCAAACTCCATGACGTCAAGACTGATAAAAGCGATTGAGAAGAAGGGGAAGATTATTAATTATTAGTGTGTTTCAGGAAAAAAACATTTATTGTCCTTATAATTTTGTCCAATTTTTACAATGACATATTTGGTTAATTATGGCAAAACATTCGTATTTTGCATTTTCTAATGTTTTGCATTCTACAAGGATTTCTAGCATAAAAAAGCATTTTATGTATAAATTTCACTTTATTTAGTTCGGAAATATTTTTTTTTTCTGTGCAATTCTGACCGCCACTGAATCATCCTATTTTGTTATGGATAGTAACCAAACTAAAAATGATATATTTTATTTCAATTTATGGATTTTATTTGTTTATATTACAATAAAATATAAATATATATAATGGTTATATATATATATAATTTTTTTTGTTAATATTAAAATAGTCTATTTTAACTGCTAACCGAAACTGTATTATATTTTCACGTAAACGTAATGATTCATTGTTAAAAATTTACCGTGGATCTATGGAGCTTAAGATCTTCTCTGCTTTGGTTGGTAATAGTAATCTCATTTTTTCTGTTTAAAAAAATCCACTTGCAGTAAACTTTGTCTAAGGCGGAATCGATCGGGACCGAGAAAATTTTCCGTAGTAGACAATATTCCGCCTTAACCAAATTTTACTCTATGTCTATGGATTCGCAGGGACTTGAAAATCTTTCCGAGTTAGACAGATTTCCGTCTTACACAGAGTGCGCCTTACAGAGAGTTTACTGTATTTATTTTCACGGTTTATTTGTTTTGTTTATATCTTAATCTTCTGGGTAAAATTGATAGGGCCATTTCAGAATTAGTCTTCAAAGCTAAGCTTGCCATTCTCAATCAGAAAACGATTTCTTTCTTAGAATGTTTTACTTATATTTTGAAATATTGCCTCTGATGAGAGTGTTGCAATAAAGTTTTAATTTTTATTCATGTTTTTTACATTCCTTTTGTAATTTTTCCAATTACATTTTTAATTATTCCACTTTAATATCCGTATTTTAGATAATCAGTTTATGGTATAAATGATTTCATTTTTTCTGGTCAATTTTTCATTTGTTAAAATGATTTATAATTACAAAAAGTTTTACTATATATGTTTAGAGTTTTCTCAAAATAATGTTTCATGTTAACACGAATATCAATGCATTAAAAATAATTTAAGACTCATATGTAAAAATGTAGAAAAAGACTCACTGCAATTTATTTTTAAAAGCTAAAATTTTCTCTTTATCTTCAGAAGAAAAAAATAACCATGTGATAAAAAACTATTAGAAAAATTAAATATAAAACTAAGACTGCATTTTTGCAAATAAATAGTACATTTTAAATACTAAGATACCAGAGGTACGCACACTCCTTGCAATTTCCAAGGAATGTGACGCCATCTTTTTTATAAAGAAATTTCTATTTAATATTTAAAACCCAAAATTCGTAATCGTCTCGTTTAGTCATAGAATTTGTAATATTTTTTTACAGTTATGAAAAAAAAAATCTGTTAAAAAATGTGAAACGCACTCTTAAGATATTGTAGTAAATTCAATATAATATTTAAATATTTTAATTATAACTAAATAATCGAAAGACAAACATTATTTAACGGTTAACGATTACCTTTTAATATTTTTGACAGTATTCTTATTGCCATAAATTTGAATGTTATTACAGCCTTTTTTCAAATTAAAACCGTATAAAAGTATAAATAAATTATAATAAACATGAACTAGAGTAGAGTACGTAGAAAGTTATTCCTATTGTTATTTTAAAATTGTACGAAGCCTGTTGTCTTATTGTCTCTAAACTATTGTAAAAGTATGCCCATCACATTTATTTATTTATAAGTCGTTTAAAATGAATTCATTGCGCGATGATGCATAATTCTTTAATACTAATATATATTCATATGTCATAAATCAAAAATCATAAAAACACATGACATTACATTACATACACACACACACACACACAAAAAAAAAGGACCTATTAAAATATAAAAATGCAAGGAAAGATTAAATTTTGATAATTTTGTGCTACTTAGGAAAGTGCTACTGCTCTGGCAAAATATTCGTTTGCCAGATATATATACTTACTTTAGTAGTAGTTTATGTATATGAAATACAAATAGCGAGTGAATAATTTAAAACACCGCCTAAATAGAATATTTCTGACATTGCAATTGTGAAACCATGTATTAGTAAGGCAAAATGAATTTACTTTCTACACTTCAGCTTATCCTTGAATCCTAAAGAAGCACTCTGCGCCCTGGATACACATGCAGTGTCTGACTAATACAAAGGCATGCAGGCCCACCTTTATAGAGGCTCGCATGGGATTAATCAGGTTTTTCATTAAAATGGGCCAAAAGATTAAATTGGCCTAAAGCGATCAAAATTCACATATTTTCAAACGTTTATGAAAGGGTGTGCATTCCCCCTTCCCCTCTCTGTTTCCCCTACCCCCTCCACCCAAACAGAAAACGAAATATATCATTTAAAAAAACTAATGATTAAAATTGTATTATAACAACTTAATATTCTATTGTTTTTAACGGAAATTCTTTATTGTCGTTTATCTCGTAACGAGACAAGTTAAAACGTGAATTATCGCCCATTGAGGGCATTTTATTTCGGACATCGTATAACATAAGTAGATAAGCAAAGTAAAAGTTTACAAACAAATACTCCTGTCAACCAATCCATCTTTTTTCTACTATTATCCTACTAATTTTTTTTTTTAAGTTGTTGTTTATTGTTGAAAACGGAGACCAGTAAGAGGGCGTCACGAATTCCCCTCGATTGATATGCACAGTGAACTGATGAGAGAATAATGTTGTTGTGAAGTAAGATGGCGGCCAGAGTGTTCGCTCATCGTATTGTGATATAAATAAAAAGTGATACAGTCCAAAAAATATATTTGTGCTTAAGAATTAAGTTTCAACATTTTGTGGTCGTACGAGCGCGAAGGATCCCTATGGATAAGTAGTTTATTTTGTCAATATATCATGTTCATAAAAATTTAGCTTCGAACATTTTGTATCTATGTTTTATGAACATTATTAAAAAAGGAACTAAGTGTTGTTAATATCGGTCTTGGATACGATGAAAAGGGGTAATTTCTGATCTCTTTATTGCTTGATTATACTTAGTATTTGTTCCGAAATATTATTTACATATGGAAGCTATTTTAAAAGAAAAAAAATTATTGAAATCCAATGTAACAAAAGCTATAAATGATCTCACGAATAAAAGTGGTTTGGATAAATTTGAGTTGGAACTTTACGAGAAAAAAATCGTCTGCGTTTGAAGAAGAATCTGCAGAGATATTTTGGAAATTTTTTCAACTTTGTGACGGTAAAGATGATAATAAATTTATTGTTGAGCAACAATCTGTTCAAGAGAACATTGACAAAATATATTTAATTGTAAAAAGAAAATTATTTGAATTAGCACCAGTTTTAACGAAACACGAAGGAAATGTTAGCGAAACAATCCGCTTACCTAAATTAAATCTTCCAACATTTAGTGGGCAATTACACGAGTGGCTATCATTTAGAGACATTTTCATTTCTAGTATTCATAATAATTCAGCTTTATCAGTTTCGCACAAACTTTTAATTTGAAATTATCACTGCATGCTGAACCTTTAAGGATCATCCAGTCGATACCAATTACAGATACTAATTATGCGATAGCATGGAATCTTTCAGAAGATAGATTTTCGAATAAACGAGATCAAGTATTTGCACATTTGAAGCGTTTTATGTCTTTTCCCTCCACTCAAATTGATAATCCGTCTTCTATTTTAAAATTAGTGGACAATGTAACTGAATGTATTAGGTCATTAGAAGTTCTCGAGCAAAAAATAGAGGGATTTTCAGACACCATATTTGCATGCGTATTAATTCAGAAAGTAGGTTCTTCTTGTAAGCTTTGGTGGGAACGAGAATCCCAAAAAAAAAATGAATTGCCTAAAATCTCAGTGTTGATTTCCTCTTTAAAAATCATGCTCGAACTTTAGAAGCTTCTAAAACAAACATTATGTTAGGGACTGAGTGTTTCTACGAATTATTGCGAGCTGGTCAAATTCGCTTAAGGAGTTCTAACGTCATTTTGCAGAATACCATATTTGGGTACGTGGTGGGAAGTTGCATCTCTGATTCGAATACTGATAATAATGATAATTATTGTGGATTAATTTGCAATGTAGAAGAAGAATTAAGCAAATTTTTCGATTTAGAATCGATTGGAATTAGAGATGATCCTTACTGTAATGATGGAGATAAGGCATTGGAAATTTTTACAGAAACAGTTTCCTGTAAAGATAATCGTTACGAAGTAGTCCTTCCATGGAAAAAAGATTGGATAAATTTGAACGACAACTATGAAGTCTCTGAGAAACGATTTAAATATTTAATTAATAAAATGGGAAACGATGATAATTTGTTTTCTCAGTATAAAGAGATTTTGAAAGAATATCTTGATTGTGATATTGTTGAAAAGGTGTTATATTCAACTAGACCAGACAGACCCATATTCTATTTGCCACATCGAGCAGTTTTTAGAAAAGATAGTGTCACCACGAAAACACGCATTGCGTTTGATGCTAGTTCTGACGATGTAGGTCAACTTTCTTTAAACGATTGCCTGTGGTCTGGTATCAATTTAAATCCTAGTATTTTTCAGTTGCTCGTTAATTTTAGATTGAATAAGATAGGAATCCTAGCGGATGTGGAGAAAGCATTTCTCCAAATTTCATTATCAGAAAAGGACAGAGATGCTGTCAGATTTCTCTTTGTGGAAATTACCGAAGATCTGTCAAATAAAGAGTCTGATAATTTGAAAACTCAAGTGTATCGTTTTAAACGATTACTTTTTGGATTAAATGCTAGCCCATTTCTCCTATCTGCCACAGTAAAAGAGCATATACGAAAATTTAAGGATCAATATATCCAGAAACTTTTGAAATCCTCGATACTTGTCTTTATGTCGATGATCTGGTGAGTGGTACCGAGAATATTGAAGGAGCTTTGAAGATTTCATATGAGGCTAAGATAATCATGAATCAAGCTAGTTTCAATTTGAGGAAATGGTTAACAAATGACAAATCGTTACTAGAACGGTGGAGGAAAGAAGGATTCGAGATTTATCCATTTGATCAAAATCATAGAATTATAAATTCATTGAAAGTATTAGGAATATCGTGGGATGTTGAACAAGATTCTATTTGCATAGACATTTCGAGTTTAATGGAATTTTTGAAGAATAAGAAAAATACTAAACGGTTTGTTTTACAGACTTCTGGAAGAATTTATGACCCTACTGGTATTCTATCTCCATTTACTATAAGACTTAAATGTTATTTCCAAGATTTATGGATCTACAAGTTGTATTGCGATACTGAGCTCCCCATTGACATCTGCGAAAAATGGACATAATGGTGTTCAGAACTCTCTAAATTGAATTAAATTAAAATCCCTAGATTTGTTTTCCTGTCATCTGATACAAACAATGTTGAAATTCACTGCTTTTCTAATGCAAGTCAAAAGGCTTATGGTGCTGTTGTTTATTTGAGAGTCCAAGATTACAACCAAGTTTCTGTTAGTTTCATAGCATCTAAAACCAGAGTTGCCCCAGTAAAGAGAATAACTTTGCCGCGCTTAGAGTTGGTTGGTGCTTTACTCTCAGCTCGCTTAGGATCAGAAATTAAAAACGTAATTGATCGTAAAAATACTTCTAAAATCTATCATTGGATAGATTCAAAAATAGCTTTATTCTGGATTAAGGGATCCAGCAGAAAATGGAAGTCCTTCGTTGCCAATCGTGTGGATGAAATCCAAAGAATAACTCAACCAGAAACATGGCTTCATTGTGCAGGTAAAGACAACCCAGCAGATCTTCTCTCACGAGGAATAAGTGTGGACTCCCTTGTGAACAATTCCAAGTGGTTTACAGGGCCCGGATTTTTGATGGATCCAGAATTTTTCTCAAGTTATTTGCAATCATCTTTTTCTGAAAGTGACTTACTAACTGAAAGTGAAAGTCAGAACTATTTAAGTGAAATGAAATGTTCCGAAAGGAAAAATAACTGTGAAACGACTTTATTTCTAGCTACCGAGAATTTATCCCTTTTTGATAACTTTTTTGATCTTAGTATGACTATTATAAACTTTTACGTATTTTTTCCTTTGTTTGCAGATTTATATACAATTGTAGAAATGCTGATAAAAGAAAGGGTAACTTGATTTTTGAAGAAGTCAAGGAAGCTGAAAACATTTTGTTTAGAGCATCACAAAAATGTTTATGTATTAAAAAGGCTGTGACAGGTAATCTTAATATTTTAAATCCCTTTATAGATGATAAGGGAATCTTACGTATTGAGGAAGGCACAACAAAGCTTCCGTATCTTATGAGCAGAAACATCCGGCTATTTTGCCAAAAAATTCTAAATTAAATAAGATTTATTACATTACTACGCATAAGCGTCTTTTTCATGTTGGTCCCCAAGGACTCTTGAATTCTGTTAGATTAAAATTTTGGCCTCTATGGAATAGAAATTTGGCAAGAAAAACCGTGCATTCTTGTGTTATTTGTTTTAAGGTAAAATCAACTCTATGCTCTCAGCTAATGGGTGAATTACCTTATGAAAGAATTAATGAGTCAACAGTATTTAATTGTACCGGTTTAAATCTATGTGGTCCATTTTATGTAACCTATAAAAATCAGCGCAAGGGTTCATTGAACAAAATATTTATTTGTGTTTGCATATGTTTTGTAACTCGAGCCATTCATCTTAAGCTTCTCTCAGATTTAACCTCAGATGCTGTGATTGCCACTCTTAAGCGTTTTATGGCTAGACGTGGAAAATGTTCCAAGATTTTTATGGATAATGTTAGGAATTTCGTGGGGGTGAATTCTAAACTGAAAAAGTTTTACAAAACGGTAACGCTTCCAGATGAAATTTTGGAAAATTATTTAATTATGAAGAATTTGAAATTATATAGTTATTAAATTATTGTAAACTTTACATTTTTAATTGTTATGTTGTGTACATCTGTTTGCTGTGTAAATCTTTCTGTAAAAGTTCTGTGTAGATTTATTTTATTGTAAAAATTCTGAGATATTGAAATTTGTTCATTTCAATCCGGGGGAGAATGTTTATTGTTGAAAACTGAGACCATAAGTCCCGTAAGAGGGCGTCACGAATTCCCCTCGATTGATATGTGAAGTGAACTGATGAGAGAATGATGTTGTTGTGAAGCAAGATGGCGACCAGAGTGTTCGCTCATCGTATTGTGATATAAATAAATAGTGATGCGATCCAAAAAATATATTTGTGTTTAATAATTAAATTTCAACAGTTGTGACCATCTTTTTGTAATGCCCTGTATACAGACGTAAATAGTACCTGGTAGGAAATTAATTTATGCATACATACAATATGTATGAAATGTACTACTAGCCACTTCAACATTATTCCCGAACAATTTATATGGATAGATAGAAGGGGGGGGGGGGGGGCAGAATGATGTTTGCTTTGGGGCCCTAGATAGCCAAAGTCGGGCCCTTTACACATGATGAATCAGTGTCTTTTAAGGCTGTTCTCAAATCCAAAAGGGAAACTTTATGACATAAGTTTTGATTTATTTTTGTTCGGAAATGCATGAAACTAGCAGGTGTTGTTGTTTAGAAATTATGTAATCGAACTGTTGTTTCCGATTTTTTGCAAACGCAACAGATCTTTCAGAAAATAGAGTCAAAGTTGATGTTTTGGACCGAAGTTCCGGAAGAAAGCAGAAAAACCAGTCAGCAAAGGGAGAAAAACGCCTTTGTCACGTGATCAAAATCGCTTATAACTCAATAGGTAATTTATTGATCAAAAAATGGAAACACAGTTCGATTCCAAATCACTTCCATAGTCAGGCCTTCTAATTTTGTATCTTTCCGCTAAAAAATGAATTTGTAAATGTGTCAAAGGGCAATTCCGTGCAGAGAGTCACACACGTAATGCAGGCTTTAATTTTCATTTATTCAATTATTCATTAAATTTTAATTTAAATTGTGATTTTAGGTGGTATGGTAAATAAGTAATTACCATATTTTTTAGTTTAAATGTGTGGAAATAAAACTCACAGAAATGTATCATTTAATTTTATTACTCAAAATTTGCTTTTTTCCTACTTAGAAAAAAAGCAAATTTTGAGTAATGAAATTAAATGATATATTTCTGTGAGTTTTATTTCCACACATTTAAATTAAAAAATATGGTAATAACTTATTTGCCATACCACCTAAAATCACAATTAAAATTAAAATTTAATGAATAATTGAATACATGAAAATTAAAGCCTGCATTACGTGTGTGACTCTTTGCACGGAGCCCCACCAGTGGCCGAGAGGTTCTGCTCTCGAAGCTGGTAGACGGGAGGTGCTGGGTTCGTTCCCAATCGCGCCCGTCGGCCTAATCGTTCGGAGTTTTCGTGGTTTTCTTCGAGCCGTGGATCTTCCATGCGTTAATACGGATTAGGTTCCCTTAGAAAGACCCCCACGGCGGGCACTCCCCCCGGGCCTATGTCCCTCGTGTAGATAATTGGCCGTCAAAAATCAACCCAACCCAACCCAACTCTTTGCACGGAATTGCCCCCAAAACGTTTTGCGCTTGTTGAGCAGAGCAGTTGAGAACAGTCTTAAGGGAAAGTTAGCATCTGTTAATGTCAGATAGTGTCCAGCATTTATTTTCAAGTGAATGCTTTAGTAACTTTGGTCACAATTCTTTATAAGAACATTTTATGGAGTAAACTCGAAAGTAAACTGTAAGTCTTGCGTAAAGTCGTAACTTAGAAAATCGTTCTTAAATCGCTCCACAAAAAGTACACGTCTCTCTTTCGAAATGGACTTCTGGAGAAGATCAGCAAGAAAATTGAGGCTGGAAGAAGTTAAAAATTTAAAAATACGAGAAATCATGGAAATTAAACAGGATATTTTACAGACGATTGAACATAATAAGTTCTGATGATACAAGCTTGTTCTCAGAATGAAAGAGGAGTGCCTATCAAAAGTTATTGTAGGCTGGAAGAAGTTAAAAATTTAAGAGTATGAGAAATTATGGAAGTCAAACAGGATATTTTATAAACGATCGAACATAATAAGTTCTGATGATATGGGATTGTTCTCAGAATGAAAGAGGAGCGCATATCAAAAGTTATTATAGGCTGAAGTCGAAGAAGGGGTAGACAAGGGTGACTTGGAAGAGTACTATTGGATAGTCATTGGAGTGCTGCAAAGTGAGTGATGGGCAGAAAGGGTTGGAAAAGAACCATAAACAACACTTTTTATACTCGAGGAAACCCAGTACTTAGTAGAAATTCCTAAGGATGATGGCGAGTAAATCGTACTACTATTTTGTATTTATTTTAGTAACACACACAGAAAATACTAATGGAGAGTGTTTAATAATTTAAAATATCGGTTCAATAATATGGGTTTGTCACTGAAATTGTAAAAGCTTGTATTGTTGAACTAAAATCAATTTATATACTACAATCCTGAAGCATCGCTTTTCCCTGTGCCCTGCTACATAGCGATGAATCAATGTTATATTGTAAAAATACTATTTTAAAAAAGTGGTGACAGTCTGAATTAAAAAAGTCCCCAATCTGGCAACACTGGTTAAACAGAAAATCTAATCATTTAATCTAATCATTAAATTAGAACTTTGGTACACGAGACTTTATAAAAACTTTGCATAGAGCATATATTTATCACTGCTGCGGAAGTCATGAGAAGAAACGAATTTATTGTATAGGTTTAAATCATAGGTTCCCAACGGGGGCGCTGGAACATTCCAGGGGGGCGGTAACGGGTCCAGATGCAAATAGGGGGCGTTAAGACAGTTCAGGGGGGGCGGCCGTGGCGTATCTACGTATTTAAGAAATTAATATAATAAAACTAGCTGACCCGCCTCCCCGGCGTTGCCCAGCCGCATGATAAAAATCTTAAATATGCCATTAAATGAAAACCTATAAAAACGAACCTAGAACTGGGATTTGCTCTCACCTGTCGCAACTTGCAGCGAAAAGGAACTTTCCATTCGGCCAATGGCGTGTTGCGCTTTCTTTCCCCCCGTTTGTGGTCACGTGGTACGCCATTTGAATCTCGGAAGCTTATGCTATGAACACGGGTTTTTTTATTCTCGCAGCGACGAATAATTTGGTTTTGTTGTGTTTGATGAAATAAAAAGGAAATTTAACTTTCTGATTGAGTAACAAACGCATTCATCAAAATATTATCACGATCACTAGTGAAAAATTTGCTATATTAAGCTGACTAAAAGTTTAAAACAGAATTCCCTTTTTTGTACACAAGTATTTTGAAAAATGGCGGAAATATAACGACTCATGCCTGAATAGAGATTTTTTAAACGAAACTGTGGTTTGAACCTGCTCAAGAAATTCGTTTATTCTGAGTGAAAGCTATAGAAGAAATTATAAGCCATTATTTTTATACCTATCTATAAATATGTTGCAAAGTTAATCTATTTAAACTTAAATTGTGTCAAATTTTGTATTTCAAAATGTCTGAATCTAAGAAGAAATGCCTGCAGTATAGTACTGAATATTTGAAATATGGATTTACGCATTCACCCACAAACCAATTATTACCTACGTGTTTAATTTGCAGAAAAGTTTTTCCAAATGAAGCCATGAAGCCTATTAGATTACAAGAGCATTTGAATAAAATGCATGCTGATAAAAAGTATATATTTTCGTAAAGGATATATATCCGTATAATATTTGAAGTTTTTAAAACTATGTTTTTATAAGTAATAACATCTTTTAGATATGTGACATCTTTAACGTATTAAATTCACCTTTTTAGAAAGTTTCTTAATTTTATTTTGTGTATATTTTTAAAATTTTATGAAACAATTTTTTATTACATTTGATGGTCGTTTTAAATATAATTTCTACTTTGTGATCCTTAATAAATAGATAGACAGATAAAATAGGTATAGATAATATGAAACAATATTTTAATTGGTATAATTAAATATTATGGAAGAGGGGGCGTTGAAATATTTTTTTTCTTGTAAAGGGGGCGGTGGATTAGAAAAGGTTGGGAACCTATGGTTTAAATCATTTAGCAGCCCTCTTTTGAGATAAGCATAGTAAATCAATGTTTGTTTGAATTTAGTATTTAGCAATGTAAGGCACCATTCAGCTTCCATTTTCTAGTCAATGTATTGGTAACTTAAGTGCACAAGAGAATATAGTAAACTTTTGTAGAGCTTAGTAAATGGTAAAGTGGTCGGAATTGTGACTTAAAAATGCAGAAAACCTCTTAATTGAGGACACTCCGGGGCCGAAGCGCTTGTCTGCTATTCAGAAGTGTCCACTTTCCAGAGGTTATATATATATATATCGTTGTTGTGGATTGAAAAAGGTGTTCGTTAAATGGGAGTGTCCGTTATGGAGGTTTTACTGTACCCAGTTTTTTTGTTTTTTATGAGTATCATAGATATAAACGCCATATTATTATAAAGTAAATAATTGTGTACAAGAGTTATAGAAAAATTAGCCATCAAGAAGGAAAGGTATTAAAAGATTGCTAACAAGCAGATGATTATAATACATGAAGTTTCAAATTTTTACTTGTGTTGAGCTTTAAAGTGTAATAAAATTAGTCACATTATTTCTTAAGGCATGGGTTCTTAAACAACATTTTTGTTCCGTGGGCCCCTTTGCATAACAAAAGAGAGTCACGGACCCAATTCTCAGAACCGATGATCCCCTGTATGGATTCTTAAATTTTATTTGCATTTAAACCGGCTTTTAAATGATATTTTTTTATTTCATTTCATTAATACTGTCTTGAAGATAAGATAATTTGAACAACAATATCCATAACGAGCAATTGCTGCACAAAAGTCGATTTAGGGCGATCTAATGGATATGAATTTTTTTTAGCTATGTTAGAAATGTAATGTATTAAAATACTGTGTAACGTTTCTACTCTTAATGCATAATTTAGAATAGATCTTCAAAAGTTTTAAAGTAGCAGAGAAAATATTAGTATGTTTTCTTATGGGATTTCTTTTTAATGCTAAAATACATTATATCATGCTATGTTAATAAATTACAGGGCCGAAACTAAGCGGGAGCAGAGGGGGCATGTGCCCCGGGCGCCAGGACAAAGGGTCGCCAAATGAAGATTTTGTTTGTCGATTTTTCTCACATCTGTGTTTAGCACGGTATTGTTAAAATCATCCTGTCTGGCGTAAGCATAGAGGAATCTAAAGATGATATGTCATAAGGATATGGCATAAGGGCACAAAGCGGATTTTTTTCGATTGTTTTCGATTCCGTTTTCAAGATTTTAATCAATGAATATATGACAAAGCCAAGGGCGGATCCAACTCACCATTTAGAGGGGGTCATGGATTTCCTTTTTTTGGGTGAGAGGGGATCACATTTCGTTAGGAGAATTTTTTATGTTGAAAGCTATTCCTAAATCCAAACTAACTACTTTTCTGACACTTTTGCGAAGTCATTTTCATTCGTAAATACAAAAAAAATTGCATTAATTTTCGTAAAAATATAAAATTTACTGATTTTTTTCAGATACCAAGAAATTAAGAGAGTTTCCCATTTTCTTATAAAGGCAAAGTTTCATTGAGAAAATGTTGTCAAAGTTAGCATTTTTAGCCAAGTTTTACGGGTTCACAGCGACAGAAATGTCATCGCAAGGGAACAATTGGCTGTCACATCCAGAAATTCAGTTTAAAAAGTCTAACAATTGTCAACGATTAAATATGGCAAAAATTTGTATTAAAGTTTAGAGGTAACTAAACCGTACACATTGGCAGCTATATGATTCTATTAGTGTCATGAAAATTGCAGGTGTAGCCTTTCTGCTCAAAGTATTAAATAGTTTTTTTCAATCGAACTTTTATACCTTTGGAATGAATCATTTTCTTCTGATGGACTTCTATGGATCTTCTATTATTCTGAAACAGCCGTTATAAATGAAGTGTTAGGTGAAGATAAAATGGCAGTCGTAAAAAGTTAGAACTCTGATCTTCTGGTCAGAATGGGAAAAAAAATGCCCAAAATTATGGCCCTTTTCCCCCCCATTCTGACTAGAAAATCACAGATCTAACTTTTTACGACTGCTCTTTCTTTTTCATCTAACACTTCATTTATAATGGCCGTTTCGTAATAATAGAAGCCATCAGTCCATCAGAAGAAAATAACTCAGTTAAGCGGGACTCGGATAATACTCTACTATATAAAGAGAGCTCAAAGTGTTTTGGACATAACTTCCCATCTAATGACATTTTTTCCATGGAATTTTTGCTTGCGGTTTCTTTTAAAATGTTTCTTGATAATCAAGTTTTAATATAAGCTATTAAATAAAAAAAAATTATTCTTGGACACCGTCAAAGGTACCTGACCTCAAAGCCACATAACATAATCTCACGCACAGGATCTTATTAAAGTACGGACCAACTGAATTATGCCGGTAGGGGCCTCTGATTTTATGGGCTCCTAAATTTGGTATGTAATTATAATAAAGCTGATATTTTAAATGCATGTCGATTTTCCTCTGATTATAATTAATATTTCGTACTTTTCGAGTATTTTAAGATTAAAATATATATATATATATATTTATCTAGATATATATTTATATATTCATGTTCTAAGGATGCATAGAAATGATTATTTTTTTATGAGAAGGAAAGGTAACAAAAAGACGTCAATACAATTAATGTCATTCTGACTTATAGCATACATTAACAACTAAAGAAGAAAATGTGCAGTTAGGAAAAAAAAAGTAAACACTCCCTATTGACTCTGCAACAAATTATAGTAGGAGAAAGTTAGTATTACCAAACGATTGGAAATAAAGTCTACTTTTACATGATGTATAATAAAATTTGTTTAGAGAGCCATCTACTTATCAAAAGAAATCCAAACTTTGTTTTTTTATGGCAACACCCAATTTTGACACTATATTTTAAATCTTCTGTTCAAATTATACATAGATACGAAATTTCAAGTCATTTGGATGATAAGTTTTTGAATTATAAAGATTCAAAATTTATAGTTTCTAATATTAAATAACATTTTCATATTTTTATTAATATATCCTGAAATTAAAATCCTAATGTGCTATTTTTTTGTTTGGTTATAATACTAACAACCCAAACATAAATGCATTGAATTTAGAATTTTAATCATTTTAGAATATGAATTATGAATTAAGAAATTAATATTCGAAAAAATTATAAATTGCAACTGGCAATTTTTTTATGGATTATATTTATTATATTTATTAATATTTATTATGTTCTGCTTTGTGGGTATCCAAAATTTAATTTTTTCCCCCAAATACTTTTTAAATTACGTTTATAAAACGTCAAGATGGTGGTTTAAGGGGTCGTCTATGATGTGCAGAAAAACATAATTAAATATATACATATATATATATGTTATTAAAACTGTTGGGCTTGGCAATAATCAAAACATATTAAATACATATTACATACATGAGTAAAATAATCATAATGGCAACAAATAATACTTTAATAGAAGCGACTTAGTAATTTTGAAGCATTTCAACAATCGAGTACCGAACTTTAATTTGGATGCAGCCCCTAAAGTACGCTCATTTTAAAACAATTAATTTCTCTGAAACTAATAGTACGTATTTAACGAAAATTTCTATTTAGGATAATTGAAGGGAGTAGAATTTATTTAGGGTGTCAAAATTAAGTATTGTATAGGGAAGAAAAACAAAGTTAGGGTTTGTTTTGATATGTAGATGGCCCCCTAATCAAATTTTATATGCATCTTTTAAAAGTAGACTTTATTTCCAATTGTTGGTACCAGTAAATTTGTTTTCCGATACTTGCAGAGTTAATAGGGGTATTTACTTTTTTTTCCACGACTGTACAAATTGACTAAATCTAAATACAAGGCATAAGGAGCTAAATTTTCTCATTTAAGCTCACGCACTTCCTGATGTCTCTCCAAGGACTCCGGTTTAAGATCCCGTGCCCAAAGGAGTTTTCAAATAAAAAACCTGACAGTAAAAAAATAACAATTTTCTTAAATATTCTTTTTTTTTAATAAGATAAAACAAATTATGTAAAAATCTGGAGCAATTTTTTATCTCAAAGTTTTGAACATTAATATTTTCCTTCATAAGAATTTACAGTCATTATAATTTTTAAAAGTTATCAGAGCGCTTCAACATTGCATTGGTTCATGAAATTCGTTATACTTTACTCGCAGTGATGTTTATAATTATACAGTAATTACAAATGTGTGAGCAGGCTCGGACCAAGCCAAAGAGAGGCCCAGAGCCTAGTATTCATTCAGAGCCCTCCATCCTATACCGTCATTAAAAAACAATAATTTTCTATGCATCCTTAGAACACAGGCATGAATATGTAAATACATGTTTAGATAAATATATATTTTTTTGTTTTTAATCTCAAAATAGTCTAAAAGTCCGAAATATTGATTATAATCAGTAGAGGATAAAAAAGGCATTTAAAATATCAACTTAACGATAATTATATACCAAATTTCATGACCTTCAAAATCAGGGGCCTAAGAACCATGACCCAGTTGACCCATTCCTTAATCAGATCCCGTGTGTGAGATGATATTATGTCTTTCTTTATAGGCAATTGAGCCATAAACTTATTAATATAACATGGTATACTTTATTTTAGTGTGGCAAAGAAATACCATAAGAAAATATGCGTTATTTCTCCCGTGTTTCTTTAGAAGTATTAAACTAAAACTTCCTTTAAAGCTTTATCACTTATAGCTGTAAAACATGACACATTCACTTATAAATGCGAATAATAAAATGCACAAACTATGTCAAAATTTATATAAGAAATTCATCGTTATAAATTAAATAAAACTTTTCGATTCTGTATATTTAATTTCTATATTCAAAACTATTTTGGTATATTTTTAATGCATAACAAAGTTGTTTTTTTATTAATTACCGAATAAAATATTTTATAGTCTCTGAACGCATACAGAAATATAATAAAACCTTGACTTGTTCCGCAAAATATATATTCATTCCTACCTTTTGACCGAGAAATATTAGATATTCCTTTGGCATCATCTCTGGAATTACGCACTTGGAACAACATAGCACTTCCACAGTATTTGGGACCTCTTCAAATTCAGGGGTTAATGATTTTTAAAGAGATGGGGTGAATATCTAGAAGATATCGTCGCATTAATCTGAAGATTTGCTCCCATTTTTACGCTTCTTGCCGCACATTATGAAAACTAAATGTGGTCTTTAATGCAGAAACGTGTTCTCGGATCTTCCAATGCCTGCTGCTATAATTACTCCTCGTGAAGGAGTTGAGTAAAGAGGTGTGCATTCAGTTATGGCAACCCTTGCCGTACTCTCGAGAGATGGTGGATCAAAAAGCATCAGCTGATTTTTCAGGACCACCTGCTGGCAAAGGCGCAATACTCACGTTGAGTACTGCATCAAAAATATTTTCCTCAGTACTTGTGCGACATAATTGCAAATGATCCAAAATCATTTGTCTGCCGTAACAAAGGAAGTAAAGATAGTTTGAATTGTTGATATTTTATGTCTGAGAGAAGCCAGACAAAGAAATGCTGTCAAAACTAAAATAAGAAACACATGAGGCAAGGCTTCAGATTCTAAAGCATTGTTTCCGTTACGGAAAAGCAAAATAAAAATAATTTTTTCATCGCAATGCCTATGAGAATGGCAACAAATTAAGAAACACGGTTGCCCCAAAGATAGAAACCATCTGAATGCAGATGTCATCTACCTTTAACTTTAAAGAAAGAATAACTTTTACTTATAACGAAAACTTTCCAGTGTAAAATTTTTACCCTGCAAGGGGAGGTTGGGGGATTTTAATAAATTTCGTAAAGGTTACAAAAGTTTTCTAAGCTCCTCTTAGCAGATGAAAAAATTCCATATTACCGTTATCATCTAGATCAATGGTTCTAAAACTTTTATTATTCGCATAATTTTGAAGAATTGCGTATACCTAGCGCGATCTCCTTTTCACTTTCTTCTATCTTTACAAGAAGAAAGTATTGGATTCGTGAAAAATTCCAACTTCTGGTTTTCGACGGATTTATACGTTTTCGAAGGTTCTGAACACGATTTGACTGTTTTTAAAAAATGTCTGTCTGGGAGTCTGCATATGACACAAACTTTGTGAGCGCTCTATCTCAAGAACTTATGCACGGTATCTAATAAAACTTTAGATTCAGTTAGACCTTGATATAAATTGGTACTAATTAGTTTTTGATGCAAATCGCCGAACAGATGGCGCTGCTATGCTGCATTCTTCACGATTTCCGCAATATCATTATCTCAAGAACTAATTCATGAATTTTCATCAAACTTCAGATTCAAGTAGACGTTGACATAAAATGTTGTTGATTAAGGTTTGGTGTAAATCGCCCAACAGGTGGTGCTGTTATGCTGCATTTTTCAGGATTTACACGATTTTAGTGATAGTTCTATCTTAAGAACTAAAGCACGGAATTTCATCAGACTTCATATTCTGTTAGATCTTGGCATAAGTTGGTGCTGATTAAGTTTTCGTGTAAGTCATGTAAAAGTCACTGCTATGCTGCCTTTTTCACAATTTTTGCGACATCTATATCTCAAAAACTAATACACGGAATACGTAATTTAATCAAACTTCATATTCTGTTAAATTTTCACTGAAATAGATCCTTATTAAGCTTGGGTGTATACTGCCCAAAGGTGTCGCTTTTATGCTCTTGAGCTGGGAATTTTGGTTGCAGACATCTAAGAGGGTGGGTGTCGAAATTTAATGACCTGTTCATTTTTGACCTTGTCCCCTTACGGACACGTGTTTACTGTAGCTGATGACGAGCTGTTAATATTTTTTAGCTCGGAACGCAACCTATGTATTGTTTTTATTTTATAGTGATTTTTTTCAAAGATTTATTATTTTAATTATTCAATGATTTGTTTGAAAAATGCGATGATTATACTACCTCTTTTTTAAATGCACTCAATTCAGCGAACCTATACATTTAGAATCCTCATGATGAGCATAGATTGTCATTTAAGGTTTGCACTATATGATAGCGAATTTTGAACCATTAACATGTATAAGATAGAAGAAAGATTTAGGATTGGCACATCCGACTAGTTATTTTTGTAAGAATCCTGTATATTAAACGAAAATAAAGAAAATAACAAATGTATACGAACAAATATAACTTTTAATCTCCTCTATTATTTAACTGAATTTGGTTTTTGTTTGTAAAGATGGAATTTTGTTAACGATTTTTAACCCGCTTCCTAATAGGCTAGAATTATAAAAGTTAAGTAAAATGTTGTGTTTTCGACAACAATACAACATTTTAATATTTTAACTTAATTATAAATCAATAACTTAATTTTAAGGTCTTTTCTGCGAACCCGCCACAGGTTATAAATCATCAAATAATCTTTATGTTTACAACTGAATACGAGTGGGATTTTATGCGCTAAACCACGCTCGCCGAAAAGGCCATGACTATGAAACTGCAACAATGCAATATTTTAACCAATAAAAAATTTAAAATTAAATAAAAATAAAAAATAAAGAGTATAATAATAAAAAATGTCCCTACTCTTTTATCGTTTGATATTTTAATATTAGTTAAATTATAATTATATGTTGAGAAAGCAATTTACAAATCTCAAATATAGATAGTTTAAATGATGCGTTCTTTTTACTTTCTTGTTGCCATATCTTCAGAAAGAACAAAATTATGTATATTTTAATAAATTTCCCAGCTTGTGCTTTCTACTTTACGTAAAAAAAAGTGATTTTTTCCATAATCGGATTAGGTGTTTATCCTAAGTTATTGTAGCAGGAAAGACACGAAATTAGGCGTCATTTTACGATAAACATTGAATGCTTATAAAAGGGTATATTTAAAAAAATCTATTTTTACTTTTTTACTTATAATTTTACATTTACTGTAAGTTTTACAGATGGAAATTTTTTTTGTGCAATGGGTGTGCTTGCTTGCTCTTGCACACATATTGAATATTTGGCATAAGTTTGCAAGGTGTAGAGTCATAAATTTTCTTCCATATCGAGTATGTTTTTATAACAATCAATTATGAAAAATCTTTTCCCTTAATTAATTTATTTGCACCGCTCCGTTTGTTGTCTGCCGAATAAACTCGTCGCGTACCCTATAGAACAGGGGTTTCCCAAACTGTGGTACTTGTCCCTATTCCGGTACGTATAAATTGTCAGATACTGTACGCCTCGGTAGCAGAAAGTTCGAGGCGGGAGACGACCGTCGAAGATTTTCTTTTCTCTTTTGCCGATTCTTTTTCATCGAACCTTTATTTTGCTTCATATTATATTTAGCTCTTTTACTTAATTCAAAAAGTTAAGATTATTATTAATAACAATTTGTAAAATGCTTAAAAACGCTACAGGTAAGCGATTTCTTGATTAATTAACACTTCAGTTGTAAAAATATTTTACCTGCAGATTATTTTTTTGCCCCTGAAGTACCTGTCGCAGACACTGAGGAATTTCTGCTACTGGGCTGTACGCGCTTTATGCAGAAGTTTATTATTTATTATACTGGGATTGAAGTCCCCAACTAGCTTGGCAAATACACCAATATATGCTAATAAATCATGAATACTACGCATTTCTCTTCAAAAATTATAATTAATAAATCTTCATAAAATATTTTACGAAACTTTTTCGGATTTTGTGTTTTTTATTTTTATTTTTTACATACCATTTTTCTTATTATTTATTTAATGATTTTTTTTAAATATACAATTATGTTGCTACATTTTAGTTAAATGTAAAGTGATGGAGAATTGGAGTATTAAATTAGTGATCAAACAATTCCAATTTAAATGTTATCATTATCGTTATTAAAGATGGTACGCCGAAATTAAAAATTTCGATTTAGTGGTACACCAGTCTAAAAGTTTGAGTACCCGTGCTTTAGAACCTCCCAACAAAAAAAAAAAAAAAAAAAAAAAAAAAAAAAAAAAAAAAAAAATTCCCGCCATTAGTTATGCCTAATATAAGTTCGAAAGTAGAAATTTTCATCTAGTGCATCTACTAAAATTTTCAGGCTGTAGCTATAACAAAGAAAAAAAGAGTTAATAAAATAAAATAAAATAAAATAAAATAAATTGTATGTTTTCGGGATTTTTCACTGTGTAATTATTACAGATAATTTTTTTTTTTTTTTTTTTTTTTTTTTTTTTTTTTTTACATTCACACAAAGAAAACGGTTTTAGTTACAAGCCTCTAGGAAACAAGTACAAAGTTGGTAAAGTTTCATGAATATGTGACAGTAATATTTTGAATTATCATTTTTGAAGTAACTGCGTCATACATAAATATCAATGACGAAAATACTTATAATATAAGACGATACTAAAATAATTGCAAATTAAATGCCGAGCAAGTGATTGCAAGTAAACTGAAGATCTTAACGCAGTTGACTATCTTAACAAAAAAAAAAAAAAAAAGAAAGAAAGAAAGAAAAACTGATCACACACACTGGAACGATTCTTCGAATTTTTTGGATATCAGACCAAATTTTCGGAGTTTTTACATCTCTGGCTAGAAAATTATGATATTATAAAAATTTACTATGTTAAATCAAGGTTATTATTATTATTGCTATATATTTCTGTTCATATATTATGCACTTATTCATCAGTAACATCTTAACTATTAAAAATGGATGTTAAAAAAATTATCATGCCATATTACATATTATTACTCTTAT
This sequence comes from Maratus speciosus, assembly GCA_963932465.1. Classification (NCBI taxonomy): domain Eukaryota; kingdom Metazoa; phylum Arthropoda; class Arachnida; order Araneae; family Salticidae; genus Maratus; species Maratus speciosus. The sequence goes on along the minus strand of OZ010786.1, from coordinate 85,181,909 downwards.
TACAAAAGTTTCTATAGAAATGTTAAAATTAATTATAAGTCACAATTTAGCCATACGTGTTTTATAGCAGAAAATCTTTTTTTTTTCTTTTTTTTTTTCATTGCGGTATGTTTTTTAATTTAAATTTCTGTCTTGAATTTTAGTGCACGTGTACTTCTTGTTGCGTTTTTCATTCTGCCAGTTAAACTAACTTGTTGATAACATTGATTGAATAAAGAAACATTGAAAAAAATACTCTAAAATTTTAGTAATCACATTTTGATAAGGTTACCGATGATAATTAGCAAATTCTGCGAAAATGTTTGGTTCATACGCAAATCTTGCATTTGTGAAGATAAAGCATCTAATCTCTTGTCATATCCTAATTATCTGATAAGTTTATTTGTTTCTTTGATAATTTTATCACTGCACAAATGTGTAAACGTAATAACCGTAAACTGTTGTTTAAAACACGTGTCTATGCCTCAAAAATCAAACTGTTACATTTCTCTATTCTTATCTATTTTTTAAATAAATATTTATATTTATATTTAATTATATAATATTTATTTTCATTTCTATTTTTTATTTATTTTATTACTTTTTTATTTTTTTTTTATCTAGTTTATATATATAAAAAAATGAAATCATCTTTATATTATTTGTTTACAATTTAAGTTTTACAGTTCTGTAAAAATCAAATCATTCATCTTTACCAATTTTCAGATATTTAACGTAAATTAACTTGTTCACAGTAATAATAAGAAAAAAATGGAACGCAGTAATTTTATTCTAATTGATGCAAAAAAAAAAAAAAAAAAAAAAAAAAAAAAAAAAGATAATAGCATTTTGACTCATAGATATATGATTATACAGCAGAGTCTCGATTATTCAAGTTAATATCGACCAAGCTCACCTTGGATAAGCAATAAACTCGGATAAATCGGATTTACACAAATCGTCACCAACTAAGGAGATGAAATATACATTTTCACTTAATTCATTCATTTTTATGGTACTAGCAACATTTATTTGATGTACATTTCCGTAGAAAAACGGGGAATGAAATTGTTTCTTTGAAAAAGCCGCTGATAGTTTTTTGTTTGTTGAATGTCAATTTTGCTGCAGTTTTTTTTTTTTTTTTCTGCAGTATTACGCTACAGCATATCTACCATTTTCTAAGATCTTTTCTTACCACTAAAACATACTAGTAAATTTTGATCAATTCAGTCGACGAAATCTAACAATTGCCAACGATTCAGTATGGCAAAAATGTATATTAAATTTTAGAGGTAACAAAACCGTACAAATTGGCAGCTATGTGATTCTGTTAGTGTCAAGAAATTTTCAGGTGTAGCCTCTTCTTCCTGCTCAAAGTATTAAATAGTTTTTTTAAATCGAACTTATACCTTTGGAATGGATCATTTTCTTCTGATGGACTTGTGGATTCCATTATTATGAAACAGCCATTAAAAATGAAGTGTTAGGTGAGGATGAAAGAGCAGCCGTAAAAAGTTAGAACTCTGATTTTCTGGTCAGAAGGGGGGGGGGGGGGATGGTCATATATATATGTATAGTATATATATATATGTGTATTTTAATTATTTCCATTTCCCGCTACCCCATTCGGACCAGAAAATCAGAGTTCTAACTTTTACGGCTGCTCTTTCATCTTCACCTAACACTTAATTTATAATGTCTGTTTGATAATAATAGAATCTATCAGTCCATCAGAAGAAAATAACTCTGTTAAAGCGGAAACTCGGTTAAGCGGGACTTGGATAATCGGGACTCTACTGTATATGGTATAATTATATATTTTTATAATTATAATTATATATGGATACAATTTACAATTACATATGGCTTATTTAGCCATCTACATATTAACGTTGAAGTTAACATTAAAAAATTCAATAGCGACACTGTAATTATACTATTTTATTTAACTTAACATTGGTTAGTGTTTGTAAAGATGGCATTTTATAATCTATTTGTTACCCATTTCCTGTGTACTAAAATTATAAAAATTATGTACATGCGTTTTGTGATGATAATGCAACTTTTTAATAGTTTTAGAACTTGTTTTATAAATCAATTTTAAAGCACTTTTCCTCTATTCGAGCGCACGGGAATTATCGGCAAATATTCTTTGTCGTTGCAACTGTATACGAGTTACAACAACAGTGGGGTTAATGATCGCCAAACGAAGCTTGCTAAAATAGGGCAACTGGCTGTGAAATTGCAATAAGGAAATATTTCATGCAAAACAAAGTAGAAAAAAAAATGAGTGTAATATTTTTTTCAATATCTTTTTATCAATTATTTAAATACAACCTTACACCAATATCATAAAGGAGATTTACAAGAAAACAACAGCAACTATCCGTTTGGACAAATGAATGCGAAGATCAAGCTTGGAAGAGGGATAAGACAAGGAGACACCATTTCGCCTAAGCTTTTTACTGCTGCCTTAGAAAATATTAAACAAAGGGATTAGAATAAATGGGGAATATTTAAGTCATCTCCGATTCGCTGACGACATTTTAATTTTCAGTTACAGCCCTGAAGAACTGGAAAATATACTAAAAGGTTTGACAGGAGCTAGTATTAATGTCGGATTAAAAATAAATTTGGAAAAGACTAAGGTGATGTTCAATTCATTTGCATCAAAAAAAAAAAAAAAAAAAAAAAAAAGAAAAGAGAGAGAAAGAAAAAAAAAAAAAAAAGAAAATCGTCTACAACAACACTGAGATTAAAGAAGTGCAAAGTTATGTGTACCTTGGACAGGAAATATCATCGGATAATAGTATCATGAATGAAATCAATAGAAGAATAAGAAATGGATGGAGTGCTTTTGGGAAATACAATATTGTTCTGAAGAGTAACATACCTGGTTGTTTGAAAAGAAAGGTGTTTAACCAATGTGTTTTGCCTGTGCTAACACACGGAGCAGAAACACGGACGGTATAAAGGTTACAAACAACACAGACAAGTATGGAAAGATGTATGCTAGGCATAACTAGAAGAGACAGAAAGAGAATAACCCGGATAAGAAGTCAGACGAAAGTTTTTCACATCATTGAAAGATAAATGGAAGTTAAAATTCTAGTGCTCAATTCACCTTGAGTTAAATAATTAAATTCATACTAGCCACCCTTGGCGACCAGTTTGGTCTCCGTTAGATGTGTGCTAAGCATTGTACCCTGTTACTTTTATTCAAAATTTAATTTACTTTGTCAATACTTCTCCAAATCAGAAGTTTCTAGTAGAGAAATCAAGAACTCCGTATTTTTATGGGTACTACTTGCTTATCCCGTCGACCAAAAATATATCGCCAAACTATAAGAATAAATATCAATAATGGTTGATCGTAAATGTCACATTTGCCTGTTTTTAAGCAAGTTACACGTGTTTACGTCATCAAGTTATTTTTATTTCAACGTTTTATTTGTATTTTTATTAATGTTATACTAATTTATTTGTTCTTTCGCTATTTAAAATAAAAATTATGTCAATTTGTATAATTTGGCGAGTGGTTTGGCGATTTATATAATTTAGCGAAATGGGTCGACGGTATAACTAAGTAGTACCTTTTTATGCTAGCCAGGAGCAAGTGATAAATCATCGAACATTGTCTTTCCAATCGCATTTTTTCATATTTCATTAAATTCATCTAAAATATAATAATTTCACTCATTTAATTTAAAATACATAATTTTAATTTGAAATTCATGACTTTCACTTTTTCTTCCCCTTTTTTAAGAAAAAGAAAAAAAAAATAATAAATAATACCAAACACCATGACTTTTAATTTCAATATCAAAGCCTTGTTTTAATGTACCACGCGAAAAATAAAAAATGTAAAAAATGGTGACCTGGCATATATAAAGCGAAGTGGTCAGCCCGGAACTATTGATGACAGTCACATGACTTAGGCTATTATTATAGAAATAAGCAGCACAAATAAATGTACAAGAATTACTTTCAGGTGCATACATATAATTTAAAACACATCAAAATATTTTAAAATACATTAGAAAAAACCCAGAACGTTTTCAACCATCAGAAGGCCGTCGTCAGTGGGATTTAAATGTTGTTATTATTTCCTTTGCGCTTATTCGAGAATTGTCCACAAGAAAATCGTTTCAATTTAAAGGTTGTACGTCAGGTAACGATATCCATGGAGTATGAAGAAATTTGCTGCATAATAAATGAAAGCTCGTTTTGTTAAATATTTGAATAACCGTATCCGGCATCATTGAAAAAAAAAAAACAAAGTTTGGGTTCGTTTTAATATGTAGATGGCCCCCTAAGCAAGTTTTATATACATCATTTAAAAGTACACTTTATTTCCAATCGTTCGGTACCAGTAACTTTCTTCTACGATAATTTGTTGAAGAGTTAGTAGGGGGTGTTTACTTTTTTTTTCCCACGACTGTACATTTCCATTACTTTAAAGAAAAACGGTGAGTGAAATTGTTTCTTTGAAAAAGCCCTTGATAGTTTTTTTGTTTATTGAATGTCAATTTTGCTGCAGTTTTTTTTTTTTTTTCCTGCAGTATTACGCTACTGCATAGCTACAAGATTTTTTCTTACCACTAAAACATACTAGTAAATTTTGCCTCACTCAATCTCCGAAATCTAACAATTGTCAACGATTAAATATGGCAAAAATTTGTATTACATTTTAAAGTTAACAAAACCGCACAAATTGGCAGCTATTAGTGTCATAAAAATTGCAGATGTAGCCTCTTTTGTTCTGCTCAAAGTGTTAAATAGTTTTTTTCAATCGAACTTAAACCTTTGGAACGGACATTTTCTTCTAATGGACTGATAGCTTCCATTATTATGAAACAACTATTATAAATGAAGAGTTCGATGAAGATGAAAGAGCAGTTGTAAAAAGTTAGAACTCTGATTTTCTGATCAGAATGAGAAAAAAAGGGCCATATTTTTTTTCTTTTTCTTTTTTTTTTTTTTTTTTTTTTTAAATTATGGCCATTATTTCCCACATTCTGACCAAAAAATCAGAGTTGTAACTTTTTACGACTGCTCTTTCATCTGCACCTAACACTTCATTTATAATAGCTGTTTCATAATAATGGAAGCCATCAGTCCATCAGAAGAAAATAACTCAGTTAAAGCGGAAACTCGGTTAAGTTGGACTCGGATAATTGGGACTCTACTGTGTGTATATGCATAATTTTAAAAGCAAATTATTAATTTTTATTAAAACTAAATTAAAAAAATGTGAATAAAATGTTTCTTTTAAAAGTTTTTCAACAAGAAAAACAAAACAAAACAGTGCTTCGAATAATTTGGTCAATGCATTTCTGAATTTTTATTTCTAAGATTTTTAGCGTTTCTTTTATATTATTAGAATTGCGTTTCTCACATTCAAGTAAACTGTTCCTTAAACACTGTGTAATTGTGGTATAAAGATTTAACTCGTGTCAAAAGTACAAATCAATCATTTACTTCAGCTTATTATTATAATTTTTACTTAAGCAAACACCGTTTGGACTTTGAAATTTATTTTTTAAATGAAAAGTGTCCTATGTTTTTTTTTTCTCTTGCTAATATATATCACAGTATTTTAATACATTTATTTTTAAAAGATAATAGGCTGAGAGTGGGGGGAAACTGTAAATGATTATGAGGGTTAAAAAAGAAGACGCATCGTTCACTATCCATAGATTTGATTAAGACCAAATTTTGTACGCAGTTAGTTTTTATTTATAGATATTGTAGCTCGGCATTCTATCTTTTCTATATTTATTTTAAGACTAAGGATGTCCCAAATAAGAATATAAAATGATTGGCGAAGTCTGACTTTTATTTAGTATGAAAGTCACCTCCTTATGTAGATTATGACGAAAATAGTTTTGAATTGTGGAGAATGGACTTGAAGTAATTCAGTGGCATCACCATTTTTACACTCTTTTATTAGCTGCGTTCGTAATTATATAAATACGTACGCAACACCCGTAGTCGTCGTCTGGTCCGTCCGTCTGTGTGCATATAACAGCGCAAAATCTACGCAACCGAATTGTTTGAAATTTAATATATATAATAATTGCAGAGTTTTTTAGAGTCCTTTCAAATTTTATGAAAATCGAATCAATACTTAAAAATATATTAATGAAAGTTTTCTTGACTCTATTAAATCCTATTCTACATAATTAATTCAATGATATCCCATGATAGGCAATGATTCAAGGTTGCCATGGTGATGACGTCTTATTTAAGATGGAGTCCTATCATTTCCGTATTACTGAATTTAATATATAGAATCGTAATGTATTTTGTATTCACGCATTTTTGCATAAGAGCTATTGCACCAAGATCTTAATATTTATAAAATTAGTTATAGTACGAACGTACCTCATTTGCCACGTTTGAATTTCCGATTTATTTAATTTAACTTCGTTTTTATATGTAGAGATGGAATTTTGTAACCGATTTGTCATCCACTTCCTTATATGCTAGATTTGTAAATAATAATAATAATAAATAAATAAATAAATAAATAAATACGTCCAGAAGTGCATTTCTGATGACAGCACAACATTTTGATATTTTAAAAACTTAATTATAAATTAATAAATTCATTTTAAGGCATTTTTCCTCTAGCCGCCCACATGTGATAAATCGCCAAATAATCTTTATGGTTACAAGTGCTTAGGAGTTACAAAAATAATGGAGTTAATGATGCGCAAAGCCATTCTCGCTTTCGCCCCGCTCTCCAGGCAACTCAAACCCGTTCAGCTGGGTCAAATCCCGGTAGGTAGGGGCCTGGTCAGCGGTCTCCGGGAAATGGCTGTGAAATTGCAACAATGAATTATTTTAAACACTAAAAAGTGGAAAATATAAATAAAAAAATAAAGAGTATAATAACTGTTTTTTAAATTACCCTTTTATAATTTAATAGTTTAAGATTAATCAAATTATAAGTTGAGAAAATAATTTAGAATTCCAAAAGGGACACAAAAATACTTTTTTTTCCCTTTCCTGTTGCCATATCTTAAAAAAGAAAAAGAGCAATATATATAAATATATATATATATATATTATGTTTAACCTGCAAGCTGCAACGATGAAAGATGCATTGTACAAATGACCTAATAGTTTTTTTCTGACCAAACAGTTAATTACCAAACATTTTTAGGTAACCACAGGAATTCGCTTATGTTCAGTTTAAAAGTTGTAGGTCCAACCATTTCCCTTTCTTGAATTTTTTTTTTCTTTAACTAAGTAGGTAAAAATTGGCAACATAAAGTTTAAGATTCATTGACGTCAAAAATCAGATAGAATTTTTAAAAAGTATAAAACTAAAATTTAAAAATGAAAATAAATTGCATGTTATCACACATGCTGATCCTAAACTGTGGGTTTAAGTGTGTGTTATTTATAACGGCCGATTATCTATACGAGATATATAGGCTCGAGAGGGAGTGCCCTCTGTGGGAGTCTTTCTAAGGGAATCTAACCCGTATTTATGCAAGGTTATCCGAGATTCGAAGAAAACCACAGAAAACTTCGAACGATTAGGCCGACGGGCACGATTGGGTTCGAACCCAGCACTTCCCGTCTACAAGCTTTGAGAGCAGAACCTCTCGGCCACTGGCGGGGCCTGTGAACTTAAGAAAAGTTGCTATTTTTAAAATGCCGTGTTATAATTGCGATTTAAAAAAGGAATATTTTTAATGCAATAATTGAATAGCTGTCATAACTTTTGAGATTCGACAGCATTCCTTGACATTTTATTTAAATAGTAAATATTTTGATTACGTAGCATTCTCTTTCAATAATAATAATAATAAAAATAACTAAAGCTCATATTTGGAATGTTTTTCTATGATGCACAAAACTTGAAGAATATATATATTTTTATTTCTGAATGAAAAGACGTCTATAACTTGTAGGATACTAGAGTCGAAAAGGTTAAGAATAGGTATACATAATAAGCACAGGTAAAGGACAGCAAATACATCTTATTTTTCCGTGATTGAAAAAAACAAACAAACAAAATTATGACATAATTAAACCACAATAAAAAGAAAACATAACTTACCTAAAAGATAATATTCCACTTGATTTTTAGTTGCTTCATCGATGAAACTGTTTACACTTCATCTAAAAACTGCATACAGAAATCGTCACGTGCGAAGATCTAATGAATAAATATTACCCATATCTCCTGATCATGCTTCCAGTTTGGTCAACTAAATAGCTCATGTTAAAAGCAACAGAATAACTATGGAAAAAAAGGCTGTGAAAATTATTTATTTCAATTAAATGATCAAAACATAGACAACTTCCTGGTCATTTTTTGAGTAATATTAGGAATTTTTATTTTATTTTATCTTTTTTTATTGCGGTATTACAACAATAGCTATCCAGCCAAGTAATGATTTATCTTTTGAAATTCTGTTCATTGCTGCATTATTATTTTACATATTTGTAAATTCAAATCTGCAATTCGAATAAATCTTTACGGATCATGCAGAAACGTGAGGCAACAAAAAAAGTAAAAATTTCAATTGAAAGAAAACTGTTGAACATTAAAAAGACGGCTTGAGTCAAAATCACTACTTAATACTCAGTGTTTAGAAACTTATGCAGTGTAAATGTATATTGAATGTATATTTTATTATCACTCACTTCTCTCTAACTCAGAAAAAACATAGTTATTCCTCAAAACCCATTTATTTCGTTTGACTAAAATGACATCGTAAATGCTAGTCAAAATCAAAAAGAATACCGAATGCTTAAATACCACAGATTTCTGTTCACCAATAAATCATATTAGTCCGTTGCCAAGCAACACACAGTTAAATTTTTAACAATCAGGTAAAAATGATTTCCCACATACTCATGGTAAACAATTCACATTTCCACGCTAATGCTAGAAGTTACTCTACAGTAAACACAAATATTGATTTTTTCACCATTGTATCATGCTAAAATGTATCATGCGCAAAAATTCTTTTCCGCGCCACGTTGTGAAAGGCTTTAGACTGATTTTGTTTTGTTTTATTATGTACCAACACACTAATTTACAGACTTGTTAAATCATCCAAAATCAACGTTTAAACACACAATAAATACATTAGGTAATGTGAATAAAACCAGACGTATACGTTTCGTGAGTTTCAGGACTCACACTATCAGTGTATAAAATCTATGTATAAAAACAATAGCCTCCCCCCCCCCCCCCCCTACAACTACATGCACGGCGAAAACCCAAAATCACTGCTTTTATATACTGATGATGTGAGTCCTGGAACTCACAAAACTTATACGTCTGGTTTTATTAACATTACCTAATGTATTTGTGTGTTTAAACATTGGTTTTTAGTGATTTAGAATTCCACACAAGTTTTTATCTACTATAGACTTGTTCTTTTAGAAAAAGTTATTTCTAAAAGATATTTATTAATTCTTTGTCGGTGGAGGTTAACACTAGAACACCCGGAAATTTTGCTCAAGTTTCATAAAAATATTTGACACCAGGATTTTTATTTAAAATTATTTAATTGATTTATTTAACGTAGATCTGCATGGTTTAAATTTAACTTATTTTATGAAAAATTTTCTGGTTCCAATTGACGTTCAATCACATGGTCGGAGTGGAATCGACTCCTTCCGGGCGTTCTAGTGTTAAAGTTGATCATGTTTTGCCAACAGAGTGAAAAGCACATAGTCACTCATATCAGCGTGTTAAAGTCAAAATATTTAATTAATAAATATCCAATCGCAAATATCCAAAAATTCTTCAACAGTTGAAAGAATTATGAGTCTGGATATCATTTGGGTAGCTCGGTGTTAGAGCATTGGCGTAAATAGTGGCCTGAAACAATTCATTCAACAGGAATTGAATCAGATAATTATTACATATTTAATGTTACAATTACTGTATATTTACTGTTGGATATTTAATAATTAAATACTTAGACTTTAACATGTTGCTATGAGTTATGGACCAATCATTTAACCTTTTATCTAGACTCGTCTAATGAATCGAAATTTATCTTGCTATCATACGAACCTCCCTTTAAGTGAACTTTCATGCAAATAGATAATTGGAAATACTGTACTGTCACGACTCGTATGGTAATTCCTTTCGAGTAAGTTTATTTCCAAACAATGATCTTTGCCTTATTTAATCGTTGAAGTTGTAATAATGGTCTAGGATTACTATTTGGAAATAGTGGCACTCAAAATTAAATACCGTACGAATCCAGACTGTCCACCTATAATAAACGAATTGAGATTTTTCCAAATGAATGAAAAAGAATCAAGCGAGTCGAACCCAAGACATCTGGCTCAAATTGCCAAGTTCTGCCTAATGAGCTACTTGTACCGACAACTTCCGATACATTACACTCACAAGGAAGGTCTCCATACGGGCATATTCAGATTAATCTGAAAAAATTACAGAGTGTTCTTCTTATGTGGATATATATGTTTATAAAAATATTTTTGGCGGAACCTCGATAGAACTTTCGTAAAAAAATAATGAAAATTTCGTTTATTTGGCGATTTATCATTGGTTGGCGATGAAATGAAATTTCGAAAATACTTTTTTATGTCGAATACTCTTTAAGATAAAAATGTTTCACATTGAACTTGTTTAAATAAATTTAATGTAAATAGCTTTAGTTTTGTTAGTTTTAGTTTGATTTAAGTGAAGTTTTGTCACATATATATATATTTATAATGAAAGTTAAATAGCAAATTTTATGAATTAAAACAAAATTAAAATTGCTTCAATATCTCAAAATTCAGTCCAATTGAGCACTGTCGATTCAATTTTGTTGCTATGGAAACGACGAATTCTTTGATATTGAAATGAATAACAGGTAAATGAATCTTGCTTTTATTTTGGAATACGCTTAAATATATGAAAGTATTTTTTTTATATATGAAATTGTTTTTAAAGTAATAAAATTAAATAACAAGCAATATAAATATGTAATACGAAAAAATGTATTTATTAAACTGTCTTATTGTTTATGTTTAAATTCATTAAATACTTTTTACACGCATTCTAAAAATCGATTAACAAACAATTTTCAGGTGCATTAAAATCGTTTGCTTTTGGCGAGGAAAATTACTGCTCGCCAAATCGCGTGACGCTTTCGTCTTTTCGCGCTAAATACTCGAAAGTATTTTATTTTTTTACAGACTTTCTACTGTAATTCCACCGCTCAATTTGACTGATCCTTTATTGCATACATAAGTACTTTAATTGGTTTTTTTTTTTTTTCAAAATACTCTGAGTATGTCCAGTAAAGAGACCTTCCTTGTCAGAAAATCTTTTTTGGCAACAATATCTTGGTCTGCCACGTGAACAGCTCAACAGAATATACCGCAGATAATGGAATTCCATTAAACTATAGATATGTAGATACTTTTTATTCTCTGATCAACAGTGAAATTGTCCTTGATGTGAAAGTGTGCAATTCTCTATGAAATTAACCCACTGAATACGAATATCACTATGAAAAAATAAAAATAGGCATTTTTAAGTCCTTAAGGATCGCTTAATATCTGGAAAAACCATAAAAAAGCACCTATTTTTTATTACAGAAATTGAATAAATATAAGGTTTCTAAATAAATTATGCAATTAGTTTTTTTAAGGCAAAAAAAAAAAAAAAAAGATGTTATAGAACAAATTCACATTTGTAGAAAAGTCATCATGCGAGATTTCTGTGTCTTAATGTTTGTTTTCACAATACAAATTAATGCGAATAAGACCTTTATTTTTCATCATCACACAAATTTTTACAAATAATATTTGAAATAATTCATATACATTAAATTTTGCTTATTAATAATTTTTTTTGAATGTGATATATTTCGAAATATGCAATACAAAGTCCAAGATCACAATCAGCGCCAAAAACCAAACCCAAACGGTAATATTCAAATATAATACTTCGGACGGAAATGTCAGTTAAATTTTTCTGGTTTCAGAAGTTTTTTTCAGCAATTAAATCTCTAGCCCGGAAAAATGGCGGGCACAATAAATAACGAACGACACCTCAGGCCGTGACATTGACGGGAGCGAAAATTAAGGGGTTAAATTAATATTTAATAAATATATATGAAACGTAACCTATATATATATATATATAAAATTTTTTTACAGAAATCGATTTCTAGCAGCTTCAAACATGAGAATCTAAAATTGCAGGTCATTCCATCAAATAGTTTTTAAGATATGCTTAAAAAATTACCCGCATGGCGGTTTGTTTTGGCGCAAGATTAAAAGGGCCTTTAATATTATAGCCCAGTGGTAGCGGAGCAAAAAAAGGCCGAATTCGGAATTAATTAGGGGAAAGCTGGAAATTGTTTTAATCCCTTCTGTTTAGATCTAGAATGAATATGCTATGTTTTTCCCCTCGTACTAGGTGAGCGTTAGGAAATATGTACAGATGTATAGTAAAAAAACAAGTTTTTTTTTACATACAATAACAGTATCTCAAAACAGCTAACTCTGTCAAAAACATTGTCAATACAAATGTTGTAGAGCTTAAAATTCTAAGTAAAATGAGTACCTACACTCAATACTTATGTTGAATATTAAGGTCACAATTCTACTTCAAAGTTTTAGACCCATCATCAGGGGGATGACCTCATAATTAATTAGGAGAAAACTGGATCTCAAGAACTATCTATCTCAAGAACTAATGCACAGAATTTAATAAAAATTTATATTCAGGTAGTCCCTAATATAGATTGGTGCTGATTAGTTTTTGGTGTAAATCGCCCTGTAGGTGGCGCTGCTATGTAGAATTTTGCAGGATTTCTGCAAAAGCTCTATCTCAAGAACTAATGACAGAGTGAGTCTTTGACATGAATGGATGCTGTTTACGTTTTGGTCTAAATCTCCCAACAGGTGGCGCTGCTATGCTGCATTTTGCAGGATTTACACTATTTTCGCAGTAGCTCTATCTCAAGAACTAATGCACGCATTTTCATCAAACTTCGGATTTAGTTAGTCCTTCATATGAAATGATGCTGACTATGTGTTGGTGTAAATCGCCCAATAGGTGGCGCTGCTGTGCTGCATTTTGAACTATTTCCTCAATAGCTCTAGCTCAAGAACTAATGCACGAACTTTCATCAAACTTCAGATTTAAGTATAACTTGATTTATATTGCTGCTGATTATGCGTTGTTGCAAATCGCTCAACAGGTGGCGTTTTTATGCTGCATTTGTCATGATTTGCGCAATACCTCTATCTCAAGAACTAATGCACGAATTTTCCTCAAACTTCATATTCAGTTAGACGTTGACATAAGTTGGTGATAATTAGTTTCTGGTGTAAATAAACCAATAGGTGGCTCTGCTATGCTACATTTTGCTGGATTTACACGATTTCAGTGACAGTCATACCTCGAGAACTAATGCACGGAATTTCATATTTTTAGAATTCTCATAATGAACACAAATTGCCATTTAATTTGGCACTGAGATAGTGAATTTTGAAGTATTGGCATGAATGAGATAGAAGAAAGTTTTGTGATGGCCACAACATACTAGTTTTAGTATAATTCTACACATATTTCGTAACTCTCACCTAGTACCAGGGGGAAAATATAGCATATTCATTCTAGACCTAAACTGAAGGGATTGAAATAATTTCCAGCTTTCCCCTAATTAATTCCGAATTCAACCCCCTAACCACTGGGCTATAGGAGTTTCAAATGTTACATTTGTATATATCCGAATTACTTCGCCAAACGATTCCCTATCTGATATCTAAAAATAAAATTTATTGGAGACTCCAAATATGATGTTAAACTTTGTTCTTAACATCTTAACCCGTATCGGGCGCTATATTAGCAGGGCTGCTACTGACGACTATTTTTATATTATTTTCGTACCACATTTAAAATATTTTTAACACTTTCCAACAAAGTTGAAAAGTGTTAATGACTTCGGTTTGTCTGTCGTCTGTCTGTGCTCTAACTCTCGTAAATATACTTGGATTGTCCTGAAATTTTTGGATGTTATTGACGTTTACCATAGCACGTTGTCTATTTCAAATGAAGTTTGTAGCATGTTTAGTTCATTTACAGGGATAGTCAAAAGTATTCCATTACATTACGGTCAATGGGAAAAAATCGTTTCAAATATTTTTTAATGATGTTACACGTTTTCAAACATAATAAACTGATATGCATTTATGAAGCGCACTAAAATATGCATTCTGTAGAATATGCGGTGCAAAGAATAGTTATTATTCATTTACAGAGCCACTCAAAAGAATTCCATTACATTACGGTCTATGGGGAAAATTGTTTACGGTGTATTTTAATGATATTACACTATTTTGAACACATTGAAATTGATATTTATCACTGAAGTGTACTGCATGGTTCTTATTATACAGCGTGGTGAGCACAGAATTTTTTTCATTTACAGGGACACACAAAAGAATTTGGCAAGACAAGAAAATAAACAATGAACTATTGAAGACTACGAACAATAATTGTTAGAAGCGCGTTTTCAGTTATGGTATGCATTTTTAAATTTAATTATTTTTTAAATATTACTTGGTTTGTATACATTCTATACATCATGTACAGGGCTGCACAAAAATTTTCAACAATATCCCTTTATTGTCGGATATTGCTGAGTGAAAATTTTCAATTGTGCCATGCGTTTAACTGAACATTTAACATACATTTCTGTAGATCATATACAGGGATGTATAAAAAAATCGTATATTTTCCCGACTATTCATGGTAATAACAGTGAAGTTTTGTTATAGTATTCTGAATGTGTTGGAAAGTGTTTCATAATCTAATGCTGTATGCATGATTTTTCGTTCTTGTTTTTAGTATAAACTTGTTACCTCAAACTGCCTTAATTTTTTAAACATATCTTAAAAACTACTTAATGGAATGATCTGTAATTATAGATTCACATATTTGAAGCTTATCGAAATCGATTTCTGTTAAAAAAATATATAAGTTAAATTTCCTATATTGTTTAGATATTAATTTAAAAATACATAATTTTGGAGAAAATCTGAACTTTGCGCATCTGTACATCGGTAGCTAACATTCAAATTTTAATGGTTAATTCATATTCTGTGACACCAAATTATTATAAAAATATGTCATTTATTTAAAGGACAAAAAAATGTTTTATTTTGTAGACCAGTGTATTATTCTTTTAAATTCAATTAAACTGATTGATAAAGAAATTTTGCGAATTCTTATGATATCATTATAAATTAGTTTTGTAGGATATCTTTGCCAGTCAATTTGATTGAGTTAAAATAAAGCGAAAATTGATGGCATTAGCTTACAGGCTATTCACACTAATTGTATCTTATAATCTTATTTATGTCTTTATTCATAAGATAGAACTCAATCTTTTTGAGCAAAACAGTAAATAATCTGGGAAGCGCCTTATCAGAATATACCGGTATACCACATTTGAAGCAAATCGGATAATTCTACATAAAAAGCCCAACTATCTAAATTAAAAAGGAATTAGCCCCATTCCCCCTTTATACTTAACCAATGAACACCCAAAACTAATCAGGGAAGCACTTTATCAGAATAAACCACTATACTAAATTTGAAGCAAATCGAATAATTCTGCATGAATCTAAATTAAGCATTATCTAAATTAAGGGTGGGATTATCTCTCGCACCTCTTTATACTTAATCAATGAACCCCCAAAACGAATCAGGAAAGCGCCTTATCAGAATAAACCTATTTACAAAATTTGAAGCAAATCAGATGATTCTGCATGAAAAACCCATTTATCTAAATTAAGTGGAGTGGGGGAGGTTGGCCCCATCCCCTCTCGCTTTATACTTAACCAATGAACACCCAAAACTAATCGGGGTAGCGCCTTATCAAAATAAACCTATTTACAAAATTTGAAGCAAATCGGATATTTGTACCAAGAGTTGTCGCGTTACATACATACGTACGTACATACAGAACCTGCGTGCACATTAACTCTCAGGCTTTGATTGCCTGTGAGCTAAAAAATAAGAAAATACACATACTCGTTAATGTATTGATTCTGAAGCATAAATTTATCATCCACTCTATATTCAGTCTTATTTGTAATTTGTAGAAATAAAAACCAAGTATGTTGGAAACAACTGATTCTTTACTCAATTTACGAGAGAATATTTTAATTTAAATAAGACTTAATCTCTCTATTCTAAAAAAAAGTAACTACCGCTGTCACCGCCGCCGCCGCCGCCGGTTTTGAATTTTTTGTGACCGGAGATCTTTCTTCGTTAATATTAAGCAAAATAATGCATACAAAAATATGAAAATAGGTAGTATTATACAGAAATGTTTGATAAACACGCTGATGCAGACAGTTTTCAGATCGAAGAATTATTTTAAGAGATATTTAATGCTAAAGTTGGACAAAATCGTTCCACTAAAAAAGTTTTATAGGAGCAAAAACTGTTCATAGGAATTTAATCATTTTTAGATCATTTTATGCGTTAGAATTTGCCGGAGTGCAGATTGCATTAATTTTTTTATTTTGACTAATTTTTTGAGGTTTTATTTCTATTTTAAATTCAGATTTTCAGCATTTCTAGAGATATTTTTAACAGATTTTAGAAAGTGATATTAATTTAAACTGTTGCCAACTGTATCAACAGCGGAAGAAATAATGTTTGCTTCAAAAAAAAAATATTTATACGTGTAAATAAATTAAAAAATTATTCACACGTGACTATTATAAACAGAAAAAAAAACATTTGGAATTAGAATTAAATAATTGTGTACAAAAAGCAGGAACTTATTAAAAATTATGTCATAAAAACTATAATTACACCTGAATTTTAAGAGAGAAAGGTATTTGTAAAGCAATAAATTTATTAACATGCGTTAGAAGTGTTAAATAGGAGAAATTACGTCATATTTACGTCACATTACAGTTATTACATAAAATAAACACAAAATAATATTGCAAAACCGTTTAAATTTAGAAATTGCGCTAGACATTTATTTGATATTTTAAGAGGATACTTTTCAACTATTTTTGTTAGGAAAGCGCAAATAATATTTAATTTCTAACACAAGTATTTTCACCTGAATATTAAAAAGAGAAAGAATAGTTTGGTCAAAATTACGTCAGATTAAAAACGATTAATTTAAAATGTCTCATTTAAAAGAACATTCTTTTCACTTTGTTAAAAAATACCAGGAGACAAAGACTCTGTTTACTTAATTCCTTTTATATTTGCTTATTTTGAAATGTTGTTACACGTGTCTACGTCATCAAGTTATTTTTATTTCGACGTTTTATTTGTATTTTTATTAATGTTGTACTAATTTATTTGTTTTTTCGTTATTTAAAATAAAAATTATGTCAATTTGTATAATTTGGCGAGTGGTTTGGCGATTTATATAATTTGGCGAAATGGGTCGCCGGGATAATCAAGTAGTACCGCAACGGATTTTGGCGTTAAAATTCCCCAATCAAAGAGGAATGAATAGAAATCCGTTTATAGAGAGATCGCCACTGTTTTTTAAATTATAATTCAATCTTTCGAAATCTTTTTAATGCCGATCAAGTTAGCGTGCATTTAGAGTCTACGGTGTCTGGACTGGGGTTGGCGAGCGTAGCTCGTAGGGGGCCGAGCCCCCTAGTTTTTTTTAAAGAAATAAAAATATAAAATAATTATAATAATTTGTAAATCTTTCCTACAAAAGCTGTGTAAAATTTCAACTTCTACTTCAACATTTTTAATCAGATCTCTGTTTCTACATGGCGCTTTTGACCACTTCTATTATATCTTTCTCCATAATAACATTCACCGATGTGCAAGTATGTTATTGAAGAACCTACATTTTACTAGGACTTCCCCCAGAGGGATTAGTCTGAGCGATATTGCCAAGAACATAGATTTAATAATAACTTCTTGCAATTAAAGAAAATGAGATACCATCTTTAATTGGCCATTGACTGATTACAAATTCAAATGATAAAATATCTAGATTAGTGAATCTGAAAAAAAAAATCCATACCAAATTTAAACCAGCACTTCCCTCTGTTAAGGGCCTTGGCAAGAGATAGAATTAATAGCCTAGAGAAGGAACACATTCACAAGTACTTTCGGACAACCTATTCGCTGTTTCATACCGACATTTATTCAATATTTACATAATTTATTCAATTCTAGGTGTGTATCTACACATTTTGTTGCATTTAAATTGCAGGGTTATTTTTCATTTTTTTTGGGTGGGGGAGGGGGGGGATGTAGTATTATTAAATATTTACAGTTCCTATACCTAATAATTTCAAATTAAATGGTGAATTAAAACGTTTCTGTTCATTTCACCTTAAGTTTTTAGACTCAGCAGTAACACAGAAATAGAAAATTTTCGAAAGTTTTTTGTTCTTGCACCGTTTTACATAACCAAATTTTTAGAAATTGTTCTGTTGTGAGTATTTATGTCTTAAAAGTAAGAGTCATGTCAATTTTCATGTTTATTATTCCTAACAATTCCACGTACTTCGTTATTTAGATCATCATTAGGCCTTTGTCCGCTTTATTTAGTATTCTAAATATAGAATTTTTTAGAATTCGTTCTAAAACGAGCATTTACATCTTATAAATAACTACCATGCCAAATTTCAAGTTTCTAACTCCAACAGTATCGCAGAAATTGCAGATTAGATCTTCTTTTTGTATCGTACACCCTTTTAATTTTCAGGTTTTGGGGTTTTTTTAAAAACTGATCGGCATTTACATTTTAAAACTAATAGCCACGTGAAATTTCAAAATTTCTATCCCTAACAATTCCAAATAAATCGTGATTTAGAACCTTTCTAGAATGTTTTACGTTTATTTCTCACATTAAAATTTTCAACCTTTTAAAAAGAGTTCATAACGAGTGTTTACATCTTAAAAGTAGCCACCACACCGATTTTCAAATTTCTAGGCCAAACAATATCACAGACATCGCATTTTAGAACTTTTTTGTTCCTGCACTGATGGGAGCTGTTGTACCGAAATAAAATACAATCTGTTTTGGAGCAGAGATGGTCACCAACATTTTTTCTGACATCACTATATTTTTAATCGGCTAGGTAGTTTCAGAGATGACACCATACAAACATCCAAACGTTACTGCTTCGCACAGATGTCATATACGCGCCCCATATTGGCGCGATTTTTTTCTGACGCCGATGTCATATACGCACCGGGTACTTAACTGACGCCAAAGTGTTGTTATTTAGCTTGCAGTGGTAACCCGGATGTTGTTGTTTATTTATTAATAAATTGTTTATTTACATTTATTTTTTTTAACTATATAAATGTATTGTTCTATGTTTATTAATCAAACTTTTTTTATTTATTGTTATTCCCCTTTTTGAAAATATATATGTAACTGGTATTCAAAAACGAGGTTTTCGCCAAATTGGCGTCGGAAAAAAATCGCGCCAATATGGGGTGTGTATGACATCTGTGCCCTTATCTAATACGTGTTAGCAGATGCATTTTTAAAAATACATATATAAACAAGTATAATATTTCTTCAGTGTTATTTTCATAGTCGTTTATATCATTTGGCAAAAAATCTCACTTTCTTAAACTCGAATTGCGTGAAGGTTTTTAAAAAAAGCAAAGTCCATATAACAATGAAGTTCCGTGAAGGGTATAATAAAGCATTTAGATGAGCGCAGATTATAAATCGTCAAATATTGTTCTTATCGTCATCTTTCGTAATGCATTCTTTTAATTTAAAATACACGCATTAAATACATTTAAAAACACGATTTGACTCATTTAATTAAAAATACTAATAAGTAAATAAATAAAATAATAAGAAGAGATAATAGCATAAGTCAAAACATTTATTTCAACATCAACACAAGTTACACGTGCTGAAAAAAAGGCGGCTTTTGACAAAAAAATAAAAATAAAATACTCTTGGGAAAATTTGAACCGGGCTAAAAAAAATGTACCGTGATTAATTGAAATATTATAGGAATATTCCGTAATCTGGTTTCCAACCAATGTCGGTATTTAAAAAGCTTCGTTTAACTCCAATTAAATTTCATTGGTGTAACCTTTTTTTTTTAGGAGAGAATGTGAAATTGCATATATTTATATTAAAAATTTTAACTTTCGTTTATATAACGGTTCCTTGTATGAATAATTAGCACCTTAATGATCGAGCTTCACTCGAAACATATGAAAAAAAAAACTGCTTGTGTGGCTTGCGTGCTTAAAGCCATTATTACTTAACTATTATAACTCCCATACAGTTATAACAATGTTGCTGTTAGATATTACTCTTGTTTGACGTCAACCTTGCCTGTGTATCTGAATACGAATTTTTGGCCATTTTTCTTGCACGAAGATTGGTTATAACATAATTGTTTCATTTTGCATACCATGTTTACCAATTGCAATATTGATACTTTTAAGTTAGTCAAGCGCAGGTAATAAAATGCCAATATTTGTTTCCATACCATATTCATCTTGCATTCATTTCATTTAAAATATAAACCTTTCATTCACTTCATTTAAAATACACGTTTTTAACTAATTTCACTGTACTTTAACAACATCGCTTTGCCTTGGCGTTTTTTTTTTAAAGCTTTGTGCAGTTTTGGCTTCACAAAGTGAGATTTGTTACAAAAAGATACTGTTGGATTCCAATGTAAATAAATCTCTTAACTAAATGAATCCCTAAAAGTTAAGTATTAAAATATCTATAAGCTATTAAAACTGCCCTCAATAACATTTCTTATTGTTAAAGCGAATATATTTCTAACTTAAATTCAATGATAGAAGAGCCATATATTTCAAATTACTTTATTTTTATAAACTTCTTTCTAGAACAAAACAAAACCAACTGTTGCCAGATATTGAAACAATGCAATTACAACCGGTTAAATAATTATGCAGGTGACTGATACATGGATGAAAGATAAAGTTAGTCATTACGTAACATACTCCCACCTTGAGTTGTGGGGAATGCACAACTCAACAATTTAAAATTACAAGTTAAATCTTTTCGGTACCTTAACTGTGTCAAAGAAATGTTGCTTTGCTGCTTCTTTCATACAAATCACGTGAAACAGGAGACATGCCAGATCTTTGTGAATATGGATCTCTCAAAGATGATGAATAGGGATCCGCATGTTTATCTATCATGGACGCAATAGATGGACTACGACGATCATAAGGTGAAGGGTATGGTCTCATGCGAGGCGACATTGAACTGTAGCCACGGTCATAAAAATCTCGACTTCCAAAAGGTGGACTGTCATATCTTCGGCCGTAGCCATTAGCATACCCATCACCACCACGGGGTCCACCATAACCACCACGTCTTCTGCTTGAACCTCCTCTAGCTCGTCCTTGTGATCCTGGCTCATGAGGAACCTTGCTTTTTGAAGGCTCAACACTCAAAGAAGATCTTCTGAAGTAATAATTATTCAGAGCTTTTAAGGGATCCTGGGCTTCTTCAGTTTTGATTAACTTTTCAGGAACTTTTGGACATACTAGAGTTTCATGCTTTTTTCTGCATAAAACGCATTTTACTTTTGCTCTACAATTTCGGGCTAGATGGTTTAATTTTAAACACACGAAACAAGTTCCCTTCTTTTGCATTATGTCTTTCTTAACATCATACGACATTGACATTGCCTTGAAACATTTTTCCGATGCATGTCGTTTGTCACAAAAAATACACAGTTTTTGTTTAAAATTATTCTTTTTTCTAGTATATTTTCTCATATCAATGTTTAATAAATCTGATACAGTAGATATTTGAGATTCTTCGAATTCATGATTATTGCGTGCAGCTCTGTATCGAAAAGTTTTGTCAAAACTTTTACTTGCCAAAGAAATTCTTTCTTCTGCTTCAACTTCGTCTTGCAGAAATTCTAATAAATTATCTAGATCAGTTTTTGAGCCAATTACAACACCATTCTTTAAATCTGTATCATGAATTTTATCTAGTTCAGATTCCACATCATTACATCTATTTGACGATCTTCTGTGAGACGTTCTATACCTTTCCCATGCTCTAAGAATATCATCTGGAAGAGACGATTCAACAAGCGGATATAACATCGCAGCATACTTGTCTCTAATAACTCCAAGAATTTCTAATGATCGCAGTTTCGATTCTAATGAATCATATAATCGTCGCAAAGACTTATGTTTTTCTGGATTTTGTTTCTGCAGTACAAGGCCTAACAAATCTCTAACATAATATTCTATTAAAAGTTCTTTCCGTCCAAAACGAGATTTAAGTTGACTTACAGCTTTGGCATAACTATTACCACCAGGCGGAAAACTTCTAATCAATTCTTCTGCTACACTGCCTTTTTCCATGGCTTGTGATAAATACGCAAATTTGTCATGAAAATCTAGGCTAGTATCTTGATCAATTTTTTGAAATTGACCCCAGAATTGCAACCAATTTTTAATTTCACCATTAAAAGTAGGTAATTGTATCTTTGGATAATGAAGCAATACATTCTTATTAATTACCGAAATATCAGATTTCAAATCTTCATTTTTTACAACCAAAAGTTCGTTTAATTTCTGTTGTAATACACGCCAGCGATCGATGTAAACCTCAGATTCATCGATATCTTTGTCGGTTATTTCTTCGTCAGCTTGGTCGCTATATAATATTTCTCTAATTTTATATTCTACATCGGTCATAAATTTCGCTTTCTCTTCTATCATTGTCAATTTCAGAATTTTTTCAGCAGCCGATAAATTACTTTCACTTGCATCAAATTCGTTACACGCTTTAGTGAAAATTCTACGATGTTGTCGTCTAGCTGCTTTCAACGCATCCATAGTATTCAACATCAACAATATATATATTTTTTTTTATTCAACAATAATAATAATTCTCACTTGAGCAGTTGAAATAAAATTCTACTTACAGATTCCAGTCTTGTCAGCGGACGCCATATGTTGGATTCCAATGTAAATAAATCTCTTAACTAAATGAATCCCTAAAAGTTAAGTATTAAAATATCTATAAGCTATTAAAACTGCCCTCAATAACATTTCTTATTGTTAAAGCGAATATATTTCTAACTTAAATTCAATGATAGAAGAGCCATATATTTCAAATTACTTTATTTTTATAAACTTCTTTCTAGAACAAAACAAAACCAACTGTTGCCAGATATTGAAACAATGCAATTACAACCGGTTAAATAATTATGCAGGTGACTGATACATGGATGAAAGATAAAGTTAGTCATTACGTAACAGATACAAACCTGACAATTTATTACAAACCCGATGAAAGTTTATGCTTATTTTTTACAAATAAATATAAACCTTTTTGGCACAGATGTCATATACGCACCATGTTGGCGCGATATTTTTTCTTTCTTTCTTTTTTTTTTTTTTTTTTTTTTTTTTTTGACGTCAATTTGGCGAAAACCTCGTTTTCGAATACGTTACATATATATTTTTAAAAAGGGAATAACAATAAATAAAAAAAGTTCAATTAATAACTATAGAACAAAACAATTTATATAATTTTAAAAAAGAAAATAAAAGTAAATAAACAATTTATTAATAAATAAACAACAACATCTAGGTTACCATATCAAGCAAAATAATGACAATTTGGCGCCGGTTAAGTACCCCGGTGCGTATATGACATTGGCGTCAGAAAAAAATCGCGCCAACATAGTGCGTATATGACATCTGTGCGTAAAAGTCTTGTGTACACTAAATAAATTGTTTAAATCTTTAAGAAAATGTTTGGGTGCATGAAACAATGAGTAGGTTGCCAGAAAATATTCATGGAAAGTTTACTTCTCTCTCCAAACACATTTTCTTTACCAATAAGACTCCTATTCTGGAAAAGTACAAATTTCGGTACTTGTTAGTTATCACGTCGATCAAATTACTGCCGCCAAATTGTAAGATTGAATGCCAATAATGGTTGATCGATCGTAAATGTCACATTCACTTGACAACACGTGTTTACGTCATCAAGTGATTTTTATTTCGACGTTTTATTTGTATTTTTGGTACAGATGTCATATTCGTCCCATATGGGCGCAATTTTTTTCGGCGCCGATTTGGCGAAAACATCAACAGCATAAACAACAACATCCGGGTTGCCATATCAAGCAAAATAATGACACTTTGGCGCCGGTTAAGTATACATTACGTATATGACATTGGCGTCAGAAAAAAATCGCGCCAATATGGGGTGAACATGACATCTGTGCCGTATTTTTATTAATGTTATACTAATTTATTTGTTCTTTCGTTATTTAAAATAAAAATTATGTCAATTTGTATAATTTGGCGGATGGTTTTGCGATTTATATAATTTGGCGAAATTGGTCGACGGGATAACTAACAAGTACCAAAATTTCACTTGAAATACTAAAAAGAAAAAAATAATGATTAATTAAGAATAAATGCCACAAATCAAAATTGTTTATTTAAACATCAAATAACTGTTTCAAATTTTCACACGCAAAACATAAATGTTGTTTTTGGCGATTAAAAATGCTATTGGGTAGATTATCGTAAAATCTGAAACCCTAAGTTATTATGGCTAATAATCTATATAATGCGGCCTTTTTTCTTTGAAAAAAAAAATCGAGATTTCTTTTCCTGTTTGATTAAATTTAAATATGTTTTATTGCACTTTAATATTAGTGCGTGCATATTTTCTTTGCTCCATGTGCTGTAATTCGTTTTTCTACGAAAACATCCAGCCGGTGAAAATGACATACACTAAATTTCCGTGACGTATGTAGATAAATTGTGCTTTTTTATCAGTTTTTTTATTATAATTTTTAAACGAATCTGAACTTATTTTTCATAGTAAGTGCATTCAGTAGGTTGCCCTCATAGGTACCTTCTGGTACAATCAGAACCGAAATCCGACAAATATTTTTTGAGTTATGCTTGACGAAAGGTTTTATGAAAGGTTTTAATATCCATTGTAGCTGTTTTTTGCCCGGAAAGTAATACTACGCTGTGTATTAGCCTTCGCTTCGCTCAGACAATTAACAAAGTAAAACTCCAATTATTGGAACTTCATTTATCCAAAGAACCGAATATCTGGAAAGAAAAGAAAAAAAATCTTTAATGAAGTAGGAGTGGGGGGGGGGGGGGGATTTAACGAAATGAGAATTATATGAATATTAAATAAGTGCATTTTCAGATTGTTACCTAAGCGTATAACCAACAGAGTGAAAAATGTCCAAGCAGGGAATCGAACTCGGATCCTTGGAATAACGCTCAAATGCTCCCCCTTTGAGCTACGAAGACGATACCCAGCCTCACATCTCTCATTCACATATGTTGGTAAGGCTGCAACCGAAGCACAATATATGATTGTGAGACCGACGTATGTGAGTAAGAGATGCCAACCCGGGTATTGTCCTCGTAGCTCAATGGTATATCATTGGAGCGTTATTTCAAGGATCCGGGTTCGATTCCCGGCTTAAACATTTTTCACTCTGTTAGTTCTGCGCTTAGAAAATTCACATATTTAATTGCGTTGCATTAATATTAATTCCATTCATTAATATTAATTGCATTCTGCGCGAAAATTCACATACTTAATATTCAATAATTTCGGGAGTAATTTTACTGCTAAATATTAGTTGAAAGATTAATTAAAAATTATACGCGAATTATATGTATTTCTTCGTACAAAAATATACAAGGTGTTCATAAATTATTTTCAGTGTTTTCTTACCTCATAACTTCTTATTTAAAACCATGACGAAAAATATTATTGCATATTCGTAAAGTAAAACTCGAAAAGCTTAATAACACAAAGGGTGTGTTCAAGATGCACGTCCGCCGCCCGCGCGAGCTCAGGAGACAAGAACATGGAGTGGTTCTTTATCGTGTATGGAATAAACGTTCAGGAACAGATCATGGATTTGATTAATTATAATGCTAATTATAAAGATAATCTGTTGCAAATGAAATGTGAGCTAGATGCCTTCATGGATAAAGCATAAACTCGAGACTAGGGGCTATGGGTTCGAATCCTTCGCGCCCTAAATTGTGTTTATGATTTTTTTATTTTATTGGTTGCTTTATATTTTTCATAAGAAATAAGATATTTTTGATAAAGATAAATTTTTATATTAATAATACAGAAGCACATGTATTTCTATTATAATAATAAAATACTTATTTAAATACGAGAAAATGAGGTATTTCTCGATGAAAGTTTTGCAATTGAACGACTTTTTTTGAGCGTAGGATAATTTCTTGATTTTTTTTTTTTTTTTTAATCACTTTAGGAGTGAATTTTTATCGAGACTAGGATACAAGTCATATTTTACGGTGTTAAAATCAACATGGAAAATATTATAAAAATAAAATTTAATAGATGTACATTATTTTAATTAAAAATATTTGCATATATATTTTTTAGAAGAGATGAAATATATGGGGCTTGCCGTATAGTTTTGTAGTGAATAAAGTATGATTTAGAATGTTCATAAATTTTCTACTGAAAGTATAAGTAACTATTTTGCTTATACTAACGTGATTTTGAGTGTCATTTGTTTCTCATTTTTATGATGTATTTTGGTCTGTTATCAACACGCTATTAAAATATGCAGTCATAAAATAAGAAATATATATACAAAACCTTCTCTGAAAAATTGTCTAACTAACAGTGCAAATTCCATTGAAATCCATCCAGTATAGTGGATTACAAATAAATCTCGTAACATGTTGATATCACAATCTTGGTTTATTAACAGTATTCTATCTATCACAAAAAATAGAAAGCCACTGATAAATCCTTTTTAAATAAATAAAAAGAAAATTGTTAAAAAGTTAAAATTTTTAGGTCTCCAATTGAATTGTTAAATTGTATCAATCAACCTACCAAACAAAGTATAACCAATAAAACATAAGCACAAAATGCACAATCACGTGATCAAATCGCCCACATAATTTTTCTGGGTCGCGTGCGCGAAGTTAGTCTGTGGTTGATTGAACGCTGATCGGGCTGAAAGATGAAGACGTGATGCTTTTCCCGAATATTTTGAATTTCATCTGAGTGAACATAGGCGTGTATTCCTGTTGCGAAAACCATGTTGTGGAAGGATAAAGAAATATAGTCGTTGGTATTACCTGTTTTGAACGATAAAAATAATGAAATAATTGAATTATTTTAAAATTCCTTTCTTCGACAAGACCTACTCCATGGCAAAAACTTCTGAGCGCGCGCGCAGTGTCAGCTGCACTTCTGAACAGACCCAAAGATACATACGCGTAAAGTTGCAACTCAAAACATAATTAATCAAATAATGATTATAATCAAATAATAATTAATATTAAAATTTTATCATATTTATGAAAAAATTATTAATGAATTAAGAACACAAAGTTAGACAGATAATAATTTATAATTAACTTTTTATAATTAACACAATAATAAGCACAATAATAAACACACAATAATAAACACATAATTTATAATTAACTTTTTGATAAATTTTATAAATTTTAATCGTAATTAATATCTTATTACAATTCTTACTTGATTAATAACGTTTTTGGTTGCAACTTTACGCATATGTATTAACTTTGTTTGTGTTATTTAAATAAAAAACTTTTTCCGTTGTACTTTACGAATATGCAATATTTTTCATCATATTCTCAAATCAAAAATTATAAAGTAAGGAAACTCCTGCAATAACAAGTGGACATCTTGTATTTTCTTTGAAATTCCTATTTAAATTAATTTTAAAATTTTAGTTAATTAGAATAAAACTTTCGAAATGTATATTTGGATAATACTAAGTTGGTATTTATGGTCTACGTCAAAGCAATTAATTTTGTTGGACATGTTCCTGTAACACATTTGAATATTTGTAAGTTCCGTTCTTCTTTTATTATTATTATTTGTAACTAGATGGTACCCGTCAAGATTTGACGGTAAATAACTTGAATGTTTCATTAGAAAAGTTCTTGAATTTTTAATGGATTGCTTTTAAATTGATTATTGAAAGTGACAGATTTCTATATTGCATAAGTGATTACTATTTCTTTAAAGCGATAGAGGGTACAGTCAGCCAAACCTGTTCAATGAAGTCACAGAATTTTAACTTTATAATTTACAACCAATTATTCTTCTTATTATCAGAAATTTAACTAAAAATAGTGGGCAGAGCATTTATTTTTATTTACTATGGTCTCATTTTTTTCGAAAAAATAACAGTATTTATTTTTATTTTACTATTATTATGATTTTTTAACTACATGACCATTAAAAGCTGCCATAAATTTTGTTTTTATCAGTCTCATTCTCTAAATGCCCAAATTTGAAACTTGGTGCAGCATATAATTTTTATTGAATTTTATTTTACATTTTTATACAATTTTTAAATATTAAACAATGGATATCAAGGTAATTTTTAAAATAGTTCTTATATGAATATCTTTCTCTCTTTCCGTTTTCTTTTTTTAATGAAAAGAAAGGCAAACTTTTCTTTCTGACACGCACACACACACACACACATATATTCTTGATAATGGTCAGAAGATATAACAAAAATTGTAGATCAGCTCAATTTATTTAATCGATAATTACATTAAAATATTTTAGCTTAAATATTTTAAATATAAAATTATTATTATTCTTATTTTAAATATTGTTCAGCGTTAAATTTTATTTAATTATAAAGCATTCAAATCATAATAATAATAAAATAAAAATGATATAACTTCTCCTCCTAATAAAATATGTCATGGAAATAACTTATCGCGAAAAATATTACAGAAATCATTTTGCCGGGCGTTGGATTCGAACCTGCTATCCATTACAAAATATCGGCTTGTAAACTGCAGCTTTAGACCGCTCAGCCACAGAGAACACGTTCTGAATCCCGCTAAATTGAATAGGGTTGATGCATCTGCAGATGTCCCGAAATGGGTCTACTTAAAATTTTACCTTTGCGTTTTAATATATATGATGATTTTATAGTTTTTGAAGGTTTTAAAAAACTGAAGAAGGATAGATGTTATACAACGTAGATTAAATAAGGCAGTTGTTCGACTTATAATACCGCATCGGAATGCTTAAGCCTAACATGGCCGAAATAAAATGGCTGATTTTAACGAAAGATTATCAAGATCCGGAGGAGTTCACTCCGGAAGCGTTATACACTTTGCGCCATTATATATATAATAAAAGTAATCTTATTAAAACGTAAGCTTAATTTATGTTGAATACGTTAGGCATACCTTTTATAACACTTTCCAACTAGTTGAAAAGAGTTTATGATTTTGGATTGATTGTCTGTCTGCCGTTTAGCTGCTACCCGTGCTCTAACTCTATACACGGAGTGCCCTGTATTTGCGATATATTATTGAGGTTCACTATGGCATCTTCGCTATTGAAAATGGAGAGTGTAACATTTTTAGTTAATTTACAAATCCTCTCAAAAGAATCCCGTTACATAACGGCCTATGGGGGAAAATCGTTAGCCATGATGATTTAATGATGTTTTACTATTCCAAACATAATGAATTGATATACATTTTGTGTGTGTGTGTGTGTGTGTGTGTGTATGTGTGTGCAAGCTGTCCTTTCCGAACTACGAGTACATATAAATATTTTCGATTCCCTTTCTTAGAGTTCCATTGCATTTAACTTGAGTTTCCGTAAGCTGCGGAGTGGAGTGGAGAAAACAAACAAATTAGCAATTCTGAAGCTTTTGAATGTTTTGCTAAAGGTTTGGCATGGCTGGAGCAGTCGAAAGACTGTGATACTGGTGAACTAATAATATTTAAAAACTCCGTGATAGAGCTTCAAAGCAAAGACAATCGAAAATGCGACAGACAAAACATTTTTTCAAACTCTTGTGATATATGTAAAAGGTACTTAATTTCAAAATTAAAATTCGGGTAATTTATTCTTGTTTCTATTTTGCTATTGCTTTATTCTTATTAAGCACTTGTTACCATAATAGGAAATATTGCATATATTCCTCCTTAATCTTAAAATTGAAGCATTCTCGATTATCCGAAAATTTCGATTTTCCGAAAGATGGTCGGTCCCAATTACTTCGGATAATCGAGGTTCTACTGTAGCCTTGTATTATCGTAAGAATAGATAAGTCTAATAAAAAATATAACAGAATACTTTGACAAAAAAAAAATAGATCAAAAATGATAACGATATCAAAGAACAACCTCCCTCCCCCTAGAGGTATCTTAGGTTATCATGTGCCGATGCCCCCCCCCCCCTTTTCCCACTAAAGAGATAACGTTATATATGCACAGCCCTTTATAAGGTATAAATCGCATTCAAATCGATGTAAAAAAATCAGACACACTTTTAAAAGAACGATAGGGAATTTAGATGGTTAAAAATAGTAGTAAAACTCTAGCTTAGATTGAGTACTTTTATGGCAGCCAGACGCAGATGATAAATCACCAAATATTGTTCCCATCGCCATCATTCATTGCGTTCATTCAATTTAAAATATAAATCATTCACTCATTTCATTTAACACTAGAAAGACCTAGTAACGTTATTTAACGGAGACAAAATAAGCTGGGAGAAAGAAATAGCATACCGGTGGCTAATAAAGATTTTGGTGTGAAATATTTTTCTAAAATTTGAATAAAATTCTCGGTTTTTCTAGTGCTAAAGGAAATGAGTGAATGATTTATATTTTAAATTGAATGAATGTGATGAATGATGGCGATGGGAACAATATTTGGTGATTTTTTTTTTTATTTTTATTATTATTATTTTTTAAATTATGGCCATTTTTTTCCCATTCTGACCTGAAAATCAGAGTTCTAACTTTATACGACTGCTCTTTAATCTTCACCTAACGCTTGATTTATAATGGTTGTTTCATAATAATAAAAGCCACCAGTCCATCAGAAGAAATTAAGCGGGACTCGGATAGTCGGGACTTTACTGCAAAACATATTTCAATTTTAAGACTTAAAGCACATGCTTTTATTTTATGTAAAATGACGTCATTCCATTAATATAGATACTACTTAAAATTAAATATAGTTTATAATAGCTCCACGTTTTATCATAAATCCTTCATTCATATTTTTCTCAAAATAGCACGTATTTTAATTAATTTTTTTTTTCAATTTTTATGTGAAAATGGCAACAAAAAGATATAAATGCTACTTTTCAACAATTTTTTCTTTACTTTCTACAGAAATGGAGTACTTGAGTTGCCAAAATGAAACATATGTCGCTAAAAACTACAAAAAAATTAATATTTCAAAAGCAAATGGAGTTGCAGTTTTCAAACAAATTGCATAAAAAAGTACTTTTTTTCCCCAATATGACAGCATAAACATTGAAAATGTGCGATGCTTAGAAGTTTTAAAAAATGCTGTGGAGTATTTAATCGCACAATGAAACATCGGCTTTTGTTTTACGGCTGGCGTATACAAGGTAACGTTATTTATTGGAGACAAAATAAGCTGGGACAAAGAAATAGCGTACCGGGGGCTAATAAAACTTTTGGTGTGAAATATTTTTCTAAAATTTCAGTAAAATTCTCGGTCTTTCTACTGTTAAATGAAATGAGTGAATGATTTATATTTTAAATTGGATGAATGTAATAAATGATGGCGATGGGAACAATATTTAACGATTTATCATCTGCGTCTGGCTGCCATAAAAGTACTCGAATATTTGTAAAAGTACTCAATCTGAGCCAGTGTTTTACAACTATTTTTATATCATGCCACGTTTGAATGCATAATTATATTTTTACGTCACACTTCAGTGCATAATTATATTTCATCGTCACACTTAAATCACGAAGATAAAAAATGTATGAAAGGAATATATCTTTTTGAGTTTATTTATAAACACAAACACACACACACACACACACACACACACACAAAAAAAAAAAAAAAAAAAAAAAAAAAAAAAAAAAAATGCACCATCACTGTAATTAAAAAAAAATAATATTTTATTGAAAACTGTACTTTAAGAATAACAATTAAATTTGCAAATATTTATTTCACATTTTATCTAACAAAGAAAAAAATGGAGAAAAGTATTTAAGAATTTTAATTATTTAAGAATTTGATTGTTCTTTTTAAAGCACAATGCATAAACAATATTTTGTTTTTATTACAGTGATCGTGCATTTTGTTTGTGTTTATAAATAAACTGAAAAATATATATTCCTTTCATACATTTTTTATCGTCCTGATTTAAGTCTGACGTGGAAATATACTCTGAAGTGTACCGCGAAAGTATAATTATACATTCTCGGTTAGACTTCAACTTCAGGTATCGTATGAAAAAGGAATGATTTTCAAATATTGAAATGCAAACGAAAAATTTGCGAATTGGTTTAACATTATCTTACAAAATTTTATGCTGACTAGGGGGATTCTTAAAAAATCGTTGGTATTATAAAGAATACTACATGTTAATTTTTATGATGCTACAATTAAAATTACTTGCTAATTTGTGTATTTTTAAGCAAAACAAAAATGAAATAATAGGTACTGGGGGAAAAAAGTTTTTCCATTATCGTTCTTAAATAAAAGTATTATTTCTTTTCTTTATTTTTAGGTGAACTAGGGGGGTTCCGCCCCCTGCTAGCTACGCTCACCAATCCCCCGTGTAATCGCTTCGCGATTCCGTTCGGTATAGCGAAGTAAATCCTTTTTTTCTAGCCAACCTCAGAAGAAATTATTTCGCGATTCCTCATTTTCTAAACATTCAATTTTTAGATTCCACTTGGTACAAACGCGCTCCTCCCCAGCTCCTGGCGATTTTATTTCCTTACCTCCAAGCAGGTATCATTAGAGGTTACACAGTTTCATAATTAAAAGAATTATTAAATATAAAATCATTAAAAAAAAGGTAAAGTTTATAATTTATTTGAATAATTACAAATTAAATAAAAATTATATATAAAGCGTTACGAATATTGTAAATAGTTAGTGTTTGTGCTTAAAAATAATGTAAATAGTTCAATTAAGCTCTATTCATAAGCTAATAATCGTTTTTGTTGCATTGAAATATCTCAATTTATTGATTTTCTGCAATCAAATAAACCCTATTGGATTTCAATGGGGGTCTATGGAAATTTGGCGAAATACTGGAAATAGCGCCAAGTTGGCGACAAACTTGGCGACAGAGCCGGGACCCCTCCCTTGGTAACCCACCCTTATAGCGTCAGAAAGCTCTGACCAATCAGATGCGTTTCACGGTATCTACGCAGATTTTCATTGTCCATTTCCACAGCTTTACTTTTTTTATATATAGAAGGATATTTTCGACTTATTTTGAATAAAAGTTTGACAATTTAATTTTGTGGATTGAAAAAAAAAATCGTTTCTTAAATATAAAATATATTATATGAACTTTTAAAAGTTCACTGTTTTACTTAAGAGGTGACTAAAAATAATATAGAAGAGATGTTACAAGTTAAAAATATACATTTAACTGCTATATACTGCTACTTCTAATTTCATCTTTAACGAAGTGATATATTTGTATAAATAAACAGCAATTAGTTATTAAAATATTCTCTGATGAAGAGCTTGGAAAAGCTTGAAAATACTAAGAGGTTTTAAATAAAATGTATATTTTAAACTTGTAATAGCTCTTCTATTATTTTTAGTGACCTTTTAAGTAAAACAGTGAACTTTTTAAAGTTCATATAATATATTTTATGTTTGAACAAAGGTGAAACATTGTATTTCGTCTTATGATATTATAAGTTCGTTTCTTTCTCTTTTTTTTAATGCTTTGCGTGTACTTACTTAATGCAATCATCTTTTAATGAGCGACGGCTTCTATAGCAACGTCATTCTAGTAATTGAAATTGTTTAAGGAACGCTACCTTGCGTTTACTTTACGTTCTTGGTTAACATTAGCGACAAAGGTCAGACGGACGTTGGTTTTATTTCATTTTTCCAGAGTTATCTTTTTTACTGTAAACAAATTTCGTTGATAATTTGCCACTATTACTGTTACAATCAAAATACTGTTCATGCTATAAACAAAATCGTTTTTATGTGCGTTCGTAATTATGTAAATAGCACCTATAGATGTCGTTCGGTCCGCCTGTCTGTCTGTCCATCCGCATGTAACAGAGCAAAAACTACCCAACCGAATGGTCTGAAATTTTAAATTTCTAATTGTTGCAAAATTTTGTAGAGACATTTCAAATTTTATGAAAATCGGTTGTACCTGTATAGTTTAATTACAGGGACAGTCAAAAGTTTTCCATTACATTACGGCCAATGGGAATAAATTATTTCAAGTGCATTTTAATGATGTTACAGCCTTTCGAACAGAATGAAATTGATATGCACTTATGAAGTGTATTAAAATATACATTCAATGCATTATGCGGTTCAAAAAATATTTATAAAACTAGTTATAGTACGAACGCACCTCATTTGCAACGTATGACGTGCAATTTCCAACCTGTTAAATGTAGGTACTTTTAATTAATCAGGGACGTAGTAATGCAAACGTTATGGTAGGGGCTCGTGAAGTTGTTTTCAAACATATTAAACAATTAGTGTTATCAAGAAGTTATAAATTATTTATGAGGATATTTAAAGACATGAGTTTCAAAATTCGCTTGATCCAAAATTAAAATAAAAAAAATGTGTTTTCTCTATCAATCTATTCTGTTGGTAAACCTGTACTGAAAAAAAACACTACAAATTGCAAAAAAATTAGTTTTATCCTGTATTTCTGGCATTGTAAAATCTTGCTTTAAGATGAAAGCCAGTGAACGCAGTTAGAGGTTTTTCGCAATTTCCCAGAATTTGATTTTCTGGATAAAGCGAAGTTTGAAACTCACTTCCTCATTTAATCATTCAATTAATTGTCAATATCATTATCACAAAATATATTACTCAATCTGTTACAAAATCTATTGCAGATTCAAATTATTTTAGCTGCAGCACTGAATTTTAGAGAGTTATGATTATCAGAGTTATTAGACAATGGGGTTGTAGGGAATAGAGTTATTCTGATAATAAAAAGTTTTTACAAAATATGAAGTCATCCTAGGTCTAATCATGGCACATAATCGTTTTTCACGTTTCAATTAGCAAGAGTTAAAGTTTCCTGAAATTACATAATAGTACTAACTAACATAGAAAAAATGAATTGAACATGAAGAATTTCAAATCTCGTATCTAATAAAGAAATATGTTTAGGTGCCTGTCTCTCTCTGTGTGCGTGTGCGCACGTGCACGATGGCTAGAAAAATCTATCGCACGTAGAGGTTTGCAGATTTGGTTCAGGATAGATGAAAAGAGGTCCGAACGCACCATAAGTTCAGATTTTAAGTTTTTGTTACTTTATCTTGAACGGAATGATTCTCGTATATCGCCGATTTTCCAAATTCGCCGACGATTTTGACCCACTCATAAAAGCAATACAAATTAAATCAGATACAATAAATTTTATTCTCTTTTCAATAAAGTTTCTTTGGAATTCACACAGCGATTATGGAATTTTTTAAAGGAAAGTCTCTTTTTTGCCGAAAATGAGGTTTGTTTTATTTATCAACCAATATCTATTTGGTGTCTTATAAATCCAAATCTTATATTTTGTTCCCCTGTATGAGGCAGCCTTTCGGGAACTATTAATTATATATATATATCAACAATTTGAATTATATGAATTTTTAAAAACTTAAAAAAAAAAAAAAAAAAAAAAAAAAATCCGACGATAAAATGAAGTTTCGAGAAAGGGATTTTCCTAGAGAGGGGTGTCGAATATCGCATTCAGTTTATGATAGTTAAGTCACTTAACTTGAAGTTTTTTGAAGCGGACTACCCGGAAATCAAGATATTCAACTTGATCAAGTCAGGGAACAAGTTTAGAGTGGAACTCTGCCTTCTGAACTCTTTTTCTTATTTGAAACTGCCCTTAAGTTTCGCGTTGAGTTCGACAAATAATTAATCAGCTTTTTGTGAATGACCCTTTCAATCGTTTATTTATTTAAAAACAATAACAATAATAAACTATGTATTATTAGAGGTTGCCGTTACAAATTTAAATACTTATGCGTATGCTCAGGCATCTGTTTGACCTAAGTTAAGTCTCTTAAAACGTTTAGTAATGTGAACAGGTGAAGCCTAATTCCGGGTTGTCCGGTTTAAAAAAGTTAATCTAAATTACTCAACTTTCATATTGTGAACTCAGTATTAGGTTATCTTTTACTGTTAAAGAGCTATTGTTATGGCAACAGTGTTCCTCGTAAGTGAATATATGATTACGTCGTGTGATGAAATTTCCAAGTTAGTTTTCTTTTTTCTGAAGACATTTTTAATTGTTTATTTTTATAAAGTTATAATATCGATTTCGCGATGCGAGATTTATTTAAAATAATCTCGGGAAACGGCATGATTATTTTTGGTGGGCGGATCTGTTAGTGTTAAATTAAATGAATTGAAAGTAAAAATTAGACTTGTAGAGCTGACGTTGAGGTCCCCGATTTGCAAGTTTACACTTTAGAAATATAATAGGTATTCATAGTGCTTCTTATGTATACAGTTTTTTAATGAATTATCAATCATTGAAAGCAGAAAGTAATAGTATGTGGAACAGATTATGTGACTTCAAAAAAATTATTCATTTGAATGATCCCTTAAGCCCCACGAGCCCCAATCTTGTCTATTCCCCAGTACATATTATACAAAGTGTGTCCCAAAATTTCTCGGACTGATCTAATAAACAAAAAGTTAAGAACAAGATTTACAAGATTATGTGTAGTCACAGCCATCTCTACACCGGCCAAATCGCTAAACTAACTCCGGCGGGTCACGTGACCAGTCGAAGGCGGTTAAATTGAAGTGAAATCAAAGTGACGGTCGCCATTTATTCTGTTCTTGAAAATTCCATCGTTGATGAATTCAAGTCGCAGTTTTCGTATAAAGTTGCACATGGTTCATGATTTTCATCTTTATACTATCTATTTTATTTAGATACTTATGTTTTATTTCAAGAAAGTGTATGATGCGTTTTCCCTGCGTTTCATGTGTTTCCCTAGTGTTTCATTGTTTCTCTTTCTGAAAAGAAAATATGGCTCTCAAGGATTCGCAAATATAATTTTAATTTCATCTAAAAGGCTAGAATATGCATTAAATATTCTAAAATGATGTTCAGTGGATATCACCAAGGATTAACATAACTATTGAAGTAAGTTCTGATTTAACTTTTAAAATTTATTGTCTTAATAAAACAAATTATATCAGACGCTTGGTTTGAATATTAGCAATCTAAGAAAATAAGTATAAGGTTGACATGATTGTTAAAATATATGATGAATGTACAGTTATATGTCAGTAATTATTATACCTCTCTAGAGAAGTTGATTGAAAATGAGAAAAGACTAATAATTCAAAAGCTCTTTCATAATAAAGAAAAATATTTAGATAAATATTTAGATAAATATTTAGATAAGAAATGCAATTTAACAATAAATCAGGCACGAAACAATTCCTCCTAAAGGAGGAATCCCACCTATTTTAAAGCAATTTTGGACATTTTCTGGATTGATGCAAAAATGCAAAGAAAGTATTGGAAGCATATATGAGAGGGGGGGGGGGGTGTCTAGGAAATTTAATAATAATTTTGTTTACTCAAATCGTCGGAATTTGTTTCTGAATTACTGTGCAAAAAAGCCATCAAATCAAAGGTGAATAAGCATCTGAAAGTGGTGTAAATTGTTTCTAAAATGTCTTTCCAGAGTGATTTTTTTAGACTTTAAAAGGTAAAGGAAGTTTCCATAAGGTTCTTTTTGGAATAGAATATTTTTTCCTAATTAACACTTTTGTGTAATTTCAGTGATGCAATTTTGGAGATGTATTTCTGGAGTAAAGATTAATTTGACTTGCTTGTATTTATGCAGCATGGAGGTTTGTTTTTTTTTTTGTTTGTTTTTGAAAGGAGGGGTGAAATCTTAAACAGACAAACCTTCTAAAATAATATTTATTTTGACAAATTAATCGCTGTAGTTCACATAAATTCATCAGATATTTATGGTTTTACATCTTAGCAAACTGTCTTCAATTTCCTGTTTTGATTCAAAAGACCTGTAAAATTGTTAGTTTAAATTTCTTTTAATAAATTTTAAATTATTAAAAGAAAATTATACATACAGTAATATTTTATTTTATTGTATAAATAAGTTAAAATGTGTCCAAAAATAAATATTGTATAGATGGAAAAAATTTTACAACTTTTTTTTCTGTTTTCCACTTTCATGCCTGATAAATTTAGACGCATTTAAAGATCTTTAAATGATATATTAAACCCAGTTTATAAAAACATTGTGCCAATCCTACTTTTCATTGCAGGTTATGCTGCTTTCTAAACTTGCTAAAACATCACTGTTGTAATTACTGTATAGATTCTAGTAAGGGTGATTTTTCATATGAATTTTTTTTAAAAATTAGTTAACTTTAGGTTAAAAATGTAGTGAATGACTTTGATCATTTATGTAAATATTGTACTCACAGGGATCTGTCCAGATTTTTCTTTCTGGGTCCTATTTTTGAAATTGTGAATAGTTTTTCACATTTATGAAAAATCTATTTTTAATTTTGGGAATTTGAAATTATCGTTATATTCAGGTTCTTGTTATACATTTTTAACAAGACCCTTTTCATATCTATATCTTGATAATAGGTTTTTTGACAAGTTAGATAGTATTACTTTTAAAATTTGTGATGAAAAGTACAGTTTGGAAATGCAAAAGTTTTGTGTAAAGCAAATTGTTAAGTTGAAAAATTTTGTGAAGGGTCCTGTTTTAAAATAAAAAGGTTGTGAAAGGTCCATTAAAGGACCTAATTTTTCTCTAAACGGATCCCTGGACTCATGACAGCTTTATTTATTTAAAAATATGATGCAAGTTGTATATAAGATCTTACCAAATAATTACTCAAAAATAGTTATTAAAAATTTTAATTAAGAAAAGAAATAAAAGAGAAAAATTAAAAAAAACTGAAAAATAAATAAATCTGTATTTATTTTTAGCATTCAACCTTAGAATATCTGAATTTCTTAACAATATGTGAATAATTTTTGTCATGTGCTTTTCATAATTTAAATACCAAATTTATCCTTTCATTTATTTTTAATTTGTGTAAATGCATTTAGCCAATATAA
This sequence comes from Maratus speciosus, assembly GCA_963932465.1. Taxonomy (NCBI): domain Eukaryota; kingdom Metazoa; phylum Arthropoda; class Arachnida; order Araneae; family Salticidae; genus Maratus; species Maratus speciosus. Next base: position 85,142,760 of record OZ010786.1, on the reverse strand, counting down.
TATGTGTTATTCTTTTCATAACTAAAAGGCTGGCTCCACATAAAACTTTGATCATGAAGCTAAACAAACATTTTAAATTTTCTTTACTTTTCTGACAAATGTAATAGATCGGAAATATTTTTGTTAATTTTTGAATGATGACATACTAAGTTTCTTGCCAAAAAAATTTTTTAATAGATAGAAATTTTTAATCGATTGATTGAGCTTATTGAAAAATCTTTCAGTAAAATAATATTACAAGAAAACCGGGACCTGAAGGAAGATTCACTAGCACTCAATCACGATATAATTTTACTAGTGGGGGAAAAGTCCGCCTTCGATAGCCGCCATTTTGAATGAGCACTCAGGCCTAGTATTCAGAGGGCCGTGGTGTAGTCGTGCTTTCGACATCACCTGTGGATGCTCAGCTTGACCGGTAGTTTGACCAGCCCGGAAAATATTGGGACGGACTGTGTATTATTAATTACTTGTTACCAGTGGTGGGATTCAAATAATTTAACAACCGGCTCTCTGTCCTAATGACTTTTTCAAGTATAAAGAAGAGAGTAATATGATGCGTCACTCATTGATTTATGAAACATTTTTCCAATACTATAAGGATATTGTTCAAAATTTTGATCTTTGGTATAGTGAAAATAATTCATCTTTAATTATTTTGTTCACCACTACAGGGATGCTGTTTATTTATCAGATATTCCATAACCATAAGTTATTGATCGAAATTTTCTTTCAAAAAATAAATCAAAACAAAATAATACAAAAAAGAAGAAGAAAATACCCATAAATTCAAGTTCATTCTGTGAAGTTGCAAGTTTGAATAAAGACTTCGAATATGAACATTCAGTTTGAGCATGTGTCATTACTCTCTTATAAAGATGCTCTATGGAATACCAGCATGTTAATGTAGAAGGAATTTTGGACGTAACAGAAAGATGATGTAGTTAGTAAATGAGAACTTATCACGGTGTTATTCCTAGAATAAACTGTTCTGCAGATGAAGATTTAAATTTTAACGAGAGCAAGGAATTTAAATTTGGGATTGCCTCATTCCAAGTACCATCTTAACAACTGATTCGCTGAACTCAACAAAACCTTAGATATTTGTTCTACCGAACCGGTGCGATCCGGTTGAATCCCACCACTGTTTGTTATCGTTTAACTCTTTTCCATAATTGCTGTATAATGTGTTTATTAGAGATGGGCAACATCGTTCCTTTTAAGGAATCGTTCACCGAAAGGAACGAGTTCTTTGGAGTCGTTCCTATTGGAATCGTTCCGAAAAAAGGAACGATTCCGAGAAAAAGGAACGATTCCGAGAAAAAGGAACGATTCCGAGAAAAAGGAACCATTCCGAGAAAAAAGGAACGATTCCGAGAAAAAAGGAATGATTTTGAAAAATAATGGATTCCAAGGGAAAAAAATACTTCCGAGATAAAGAGAATCACATGCAATCCATAATATTTATTACTAATTTATTTTCTTATGCATCCATCCATTTTCTTACGCATCCAGTCGCCTTAATTTTGTAATGTTTCGGGCAGATGATTTTGTTTTTAAAAGTTCATTTCATTGATCAGTGTGCTCAATTAATTTGCAGTTATTTCTAACTTTCTTGAAAATTTACTCCTGGTTCCTGGTTGACCTTTCATTTACCGCTGTATACTTTATCAAGGAAATTTTACTGTAGCTTCGGTAAGACAAAAAAAAGTCCTATTATTCTAGGATTAAAACTGACCGAAGTAATGGCTGTTTAAAGTTGGAGCATATTTTTTGCTACGAAATAGGGGTCATTTACAAATTTACTAGAAATATAAATAATCATCAGATATATAAAAAAAGTAGTTGATAGTAAAATTAACATTGCATTATAAATTTGAAATCTATAATCATTCTGAAATATTAATGCAAAATATACAGCTTGTACTAAACATATAATAGAATTTTCGCCAAATAAAATGTTGAAAAGCAACAGCCTCGATTCTTTACAAAATGACACATATTTTGAAATGTTATTAGATCACACTAGGATGCAAATTTGTATTGTGTCATGTGTTTTAGCTTTTGATAATTAGTTCTTATGTATTTTGTAGCACTGAATCCAAAACTGGCCTTCATTTTTTTTTTATCGCAAAGTACAGAGTTTTTGCAAATCGTAAATTTAAAGGCTAAAAAGTGGAAAATTAACGAAAATCTGGTAGTATAAAATAGATGTGATTGTTATTTCTTTAACTTTCGATAATTGATTGTTATGTATTTTTTACTATTGAATCCGAAAATGACCTACATTTTTAACCATCACGTCAGGATTTTTCGCAAATTGTAAATTTCAAAATCTTAATTGAACCTCTTCCCCTCCCACATCATCGGATCGCTGAGCTGTTTAGCTGTAAGAATCCCAGTATAAGCCAAAAATTGAATAAATTGTTGAATTAAATAGAATTAAATTGAATATAAGAAGTTTTACATCCATTTTATAGTATCAGATTTTCGCTATTTTTTAACTTTGAAATTTACCATTTGCAAAAAGTCTAACATGATGGTTAAATATGAAGGTAATTTTCACATTCAGTGCTAAAAAGCACATACAAATCAATCGTAAAAGTTAAAAAATACAACCATTATTTTATGGAATCTGTTATTTTGTTCAATTTTGAAATTTACTATTTGCGAAAAGTCCTGACATGATGGTTAAAAATGAAGATAATTTTCAGATTCAGGGCTAAAAAATACATAAAAATCAATTAAAAAAAAAAAAAAAAAAAAAAAAAAAAAAAAAAAAAAAAAAACATCACAGTCTTGTGTTATCTAATCTAAAACTTTTTCGTAAACTTGTTGGCAGTAATTTCTATCCGAAATTTTTTGTCTTACCCTGTAAAATAAGTACAAATGGTAAGCACTGAAAATCATAATAATACATTGTCATAGGATTTACGTCAGTATGTAAAATTTAACCTCGATCGGGTATTTTAAAGTGAGTTGAATTTCGAGTATAAATTTTGAACTGGAAAGACCTACATACGATCGTTTCAAGTTAACCCATTACCCGCTGGTGTTGCGTTCACGTAACGGTCAAAATAATTGATCATGCTTAAATTAATTACTTTGTCTCCACTATTTTAGAATTAAAAAAACTGCCTTATTTATAAGCAGAAATTTTGATATTTCAATACAACGAAAATTACCTGTCTGAATTTGTGGTGACAAGCGACTTTCAACAAGAGATTTGGAAATTCCTACTTTATAGTTTTGGAGGTTAATGGGTTAAATAAAAGCTTATAAAAATAGCATAATTTTTGTTAAGAAAGTCATGAAAAGAAACAGCTTCAAATCCTTACAAAAATCTGTCGTAATACGATTTCTTTCAAAGCGCAGATACACATGAAATAAATCCTTCAAATACTTTAAGCACTTTACTTATGACCCCTAGAAGCATGGCTAAACTTATGTGTATTCAGATGCAGAAAAATGGCATAAGTCTTACATTTCAAAGTTTCGTATAACTTCGTCCATTTTAGTATTAGATGAATGGGACTTTTTTTGTCTTTCTTTTAAGGGAACAGGAAATTTTTACTAAATATCACCTATAGGTCCGGGGGACCGTATGCAAAATTAAATATCGTAACTTTTATAGAAATATTTTTATTGATCCAAACGACTTTCAGAATAATTTTTTACCTTATTTAAAACATTTTTGTAAGCGGAACTATAGGTCTATGACTAGCGGTTTAGGAATTAGCCATTGGACATCGTTGAGAGTAAAAAATTACGTAATTTTTCAAGAAATGATTTTATTGACCCAAATCACTTTTAAAATACTTCTTTACCACATTTAAAACATTTTTTGTAATTGGAACTATATGGCTATGACTAACGGTTTAGGAATTAGCCATTGGACATCGTTGAGAGTGGACATTCTGTATAGGAAATTTTATTATTGTTCTGATATTTGTCACCAGGGTGTAGGAATTTTTAGTCTCATAGATTCCTCTTCAAAATCTACCTCTAGGTAATCTTAATTTCATTTTTCATTCTGAATCTCATTTTTCATTTGGATGACCCTACTGATTTGGATATGTAACTTGTTAAAGTAGATTGCATTTTTGTTCGTTTTGTTCTAGTGTCCGTACCTTCAATAACTTTATCCCCATTATCGTCTTTCTCCTCAGTCCCCTAACTTTACGCACAGAGGATATTTCGCATAATTCATCAACATTATTATCACTGCCTTCAGGATCTGGTTCAGAAGTGGAACACCCTATTTTATAGCAATCATCTTGTAGTGCAATTCAGTGATATATAATTATATATCAATTTTAATGAATTTGAAATAGCTTAATGTCATTAAAATACACTGCAAACAACTTTTCCCCGTTGACCCTAATGTAACGGAAATACTTTTGAGTGCCCCTGCAAATGAACTATTAACACTACACTCTTCATATTGAATACCAAACATTCCATGGTAAACATCACTAACATATATCAATTGCATGGGAATCCGAGTATATTTACGGGAGTTAGGTATATCACACACTGAGACGACAGAGCGACATGAAGCGCAAAAACCAGTCGAGACAAAGAACGAAGTTGTTTCAAACTTGTTTTAAACCAGTTTTTCAGGCGCATTCAAGCGACATGTCTTATGTGTCGCCTTAGTGTGTGACTTGCCTTAGGGCGCGAACAGACGGACTGACAAACCGCATTCATAAACACTAAGTTTGATGGAAAGTGTTAAAAAGTAAAACACGTTTTTGCACCCTGCCCTTCCCGAGTGACTGATGTATGTCTTGTCTTATACCCTAACATTGCTATATGTGAACTGCTGTTAACTACGTAGAATTTCAATAAACTTGCAACTCTTTTTGAATCTCCAATTTCACGAGAACCTACAGGAGTTTCTCTAATTTCACACCCTCATCCGCTGTCACCCTCTCTCCATTTTTATCATATTGAACCTCAGTTCGGTGTGAGTGCATTGCGATGCTAATATGTTTGTTTGGATTGGGATCTTTGGAATGTCATAACTCATGTAGTCATGGAACACTTGTGCCACACGAAAGGGTAAAAGTTCCTTCAGATGATTTGTAAACAAATTCATTAGCAGCATGGCTAGTGATATATATAAGATAATATTATATATATTAATATTATAATATATATATATATATATATATATATATATGGTAATACATATGATTTTATACATATATAGTACATATTATCTCCGCCAAAAGATATAGTGATTCACTAAATTTCAAAGTTCTATTTCTTTAAATTTGAAATTTGCTAAATTTTTAACTGAAAATCTGTTGATTGGTTTAATTAAATTAAACAAATTAAAAGTAAGTCCATTATTATTACAGAGTGTAGTATTATATAAAGAAATATCCTTTTGTTAACATCCTTTTGACGATGTTTCGGCCGTTGAATGAAAGACATCTGTTGTAAAACGTGTTATAGGTAATACCAACCTTAATTTTTTGAGAATTTGACTATTTTTTATTCGGAGTTAAACTTTTTATTGTCAAAACTATTTAAAATAGATAAAACATCTTGTTAAATTCGAACTTTTCAGAAATCATAACCTCAATAAAAACGGAAGTTTGGTATTAGGCTTGAAACACTAAATTTAGTTTGGCATGAAAGGAGCCTGCTCGGATCGAAATTAAACCCAGGTATGTATTATCCATCATCACAGTAACAGGCATTAATCGTGGTATTGATTTCGGGATTTGCGAGTACTAATCCCGATCGAGAAATCTGAATTATTATAAGAAATTATTACGATAAACGACAAAATCACAACTTGCATTCTTTGGAAACCAATAATTAAATTCGTATATTGTAAAACTTTTTTAATGCAATATTAACCTTCCGCATACCAGATCGGTGCAACAGACCCAATAGGTACATTCAAATTGATTTTTCACATTAAAAAAAATGAAAATTTTGTAAATATGTGACTTTTTCTGGAATGTTCTACTCAAAAGAATAGAACCTCCCAGAAAAAAATCACATATTTGCAGAAATTTCAGTTAAAAAAAAAAGAGAAATATCATTATAAATGTACCTGTCGGGTCCATTGAACCCCTCTGGTAGGCGGAGGGTCAACATAAATCTATTAAACCGAAACAAGCATAAAATATGCAGCTTTACATATATGTCGCAGAGTTGGAGACAGTCCGATAATCTATACGTAGCACGTGATTTTTCTTTCCCGTTTTTATATTCAAAACGGCCATTAAGAGAGCGAACCGCAGTTGAATTATCTGAATCCCTCCCACCACTCTTGTTATATTATTATTATTGTTAGATATTATGTTTTCTGAAATATTCATTATTTTAAGAAAGAAAGAAACGTTTTACAAAAATTTCTTGTTCTAACAGATTTTACTCTATGTAATAAACCTCAATGTAAGTTGATTAAAACAACAATCTTCGAGAGTTTCGAGATTTTTTTTTAATCATCTTCTTCTGGAGAGAAAAACAAGACGCCAAACTGTGGAAATAAAGTGGTACTCGAACGCTCGTAGCTGGTCATATTTTTCTTTTGACAAAGAGGATTCTCAAATTGAAATTATGCTTGAAGAAAAGACATGAAACAGTGAAATATACATGAAAGTGCGCAACTCTACAATTATTAAAATAATTGAAAATCAGTTATTATTATCCTATTAAAATGCAATTTTTATGGCATAGTGATGTATTTTTTATATTATTCAAAACGTTTCTAATCAGATTAAAAAAAATATTTTTCACTATTATTTAAACAAGCATTTTCTTTGTTTTTCTTAAGGCTGTTCTAAAGTGATCTGCTCAACAAACGAAAAACGTTTTGACACATTTACAAATTCATTTTTTAACGAAAAGATATAAAATTGGAAAGTTTGACTATGGAAGCGATTTGGAATCGAACTGTGTTTTCCATTTTTTGATCGGTAAATTACCTATTGAGTTATAAGCGATTTTGATCACGTGACAAACACGTTTTCACCCATTTTTGAGCGATTCTGCCTCTTTCGCGCGGAAATTCGGTTCAAAACGCCCACTTTGACACTACTTTCTGAAAGATCTATTGCGTTTGTAAAAAAGACGGAAAAAACAGCTCGATTACACACCTGCTAGTTCCATGCATTTCCGAATAAAATAAAAATTAAAACTTTTGTCTCAAAGTTAACCTTTTGGATTTCAGAACAGCCTTAAGAATTCATTTAGAAAAAATTCATTTCGTATAATACATTTACCAATTAGAAAATGTATTAGTGTATTTAAGTATATATGGTGTTCCATTACCTTCGGGGTCCAGGTACTCAATCCGTAAAGCACGTAAAGTTTCTGCGTTCGAATTCCATCTCTGGCACTTTTTCACTCAGGTGCAAAAATCCAATTCGTATAAAATATTTTTTTAAATTATTTCTTTCATAATTTCTTTCAGCACAAGAAGATCCATTAGTAATGTTATTAAGTAACAGATGATAAGTAAATAATTTATAATAGACAATATTTTAATTGAAGTAAAATAATATAATTCTATTCATCTAAACATAAAATTTAAGAGAATATAATTCGCAGTTGTAGTTTATTAAACGCCCTCCTCCGCCCCGCACTTCAATTTCTTTTTTCATTCTTTCTTTTCTTTTCTTTTTTTGGGGGGGGAGAGGGCGCATACACATTAGAAGGATATTTTGGCAATAAAGTCAGCTTTAATAGAATCAAAATCTGTTATTTGAAATAAAATAGCGTATTTTAATTTATTAAAACTGGCCAGTCGACAAGAACAAGAAAAAGACTCCCAAGGAATCGGTCCTTTTCAGAATCGGTACATTTTTGAACGACTCCGAGGAATCGGTCCTTTTCGGAACGACTCCGAGGAATCGGTCCTTTTCGGAATCGGTACATTTTGGAACGACTCCGAGGAATCGGTCCTTTTTGGAACGACTCCGCGAATCGGTACATTTCGGACCGATTCCGAGGAATCGTTCCGAAAAGGACCGATTCCTTTTTACAGACTGGAATCGTTCCTTCAGTTTCACTGCCGGAATCGTTCCTCAACAAATGACACATCTCTAGTGTTTATGATTCACTCTTGTATATTAGTATGTCTGATCATTACTCCTATAACTTTTGCAGCTTCTTTTAAATCTTGGTTAAGATTTAGTACATTGCAACTAACTTGGCATGTCTCGGAAACAGTTAAATTAGCTGAAATGACAGTTAATATTTAACTACATTACCATCTGTGGCTAGTTGTGATTTGAATAGCATTTTAATGTGCAAAAGCGCTTCTAGTACAGCTTCTTCTAGAATAAATAGTGTGGAAATCAGCTATCTAAACAGTGCTAAAAATTTAAATCCCTTAGAAATTCCATGATGCTGAAATCTTAACAATCGATCGCAACGACATCTGCGGGATATTTTCAAGTTTCAATGTAAACATCGTATTATTGCAGCGTCTAGACTGGGAATCGCCTTGCAGTTTTAGAAAATATCCCGCAGATGTCACTGCGGTCGATTCTTCGGATTTCAGCTTCGTAGGACATTTAAGACACTCAATGTTTTACAACTTTTTTTTTATGTATTACTGGCATAGATGATTTCTACATTATTTATTTTATGCGCTGTACTTCTAGTTCGAAGAAGTTTTAAGAATGCTACTTGCAAGAGGTCTTGAAAAAAAAGTTCTTTTATAAAAACTGCAATTGTGAACGAAACAGTTTTGCCATTTTTTTTTCCTTCAAAACCACATAAATTCAATTTTAAAATGTTAATAAATATTTTAAAACGAGTTCTACTATTGTATTTCTATTATTTTTTTTTCCTTTTACAGATGAAGATATGTAATATGATTCTTACATAATAAAAATAACTTTACGTTCCAACTAAACGAAATCCGAAAGTGCTTTATAAATTCTGCCTTCGAAAAGTAATTTATATTTCCATACTGCTTCAGAATAATAGCGTGAGAATAATAATAATAATAATAATAACAGTGGATCTGGGCGAGGATTTTGCACTGCAATCATTGAGATTATTTTGATGCGGTTTTTCATCTTTCTTTTAATTAACTGCCCTTTTTAATAAAAAAAAATGTGTTTAAACAAAATGTGAGTATATTATGTCGAAAGTTTGTTCAAAAACATTTCGTATGATACCTAATTCATCATTGTGCGTTTTGTTTGTGCATAAAAGAAGAGCTGTTGACATAAGAATTAATATATATGGCATTTACAAATGTATATTACTTTGTTTATTATTTAATCAGAATAAAATAAGAAACTATAGTTCGAAAAATATTTGTATTTTGAAACAAATAGTCAAATATACATGCAATCCATTTTTGCAGAATACAACACAAACTATCTATTTTCAAAGTGCATTGAAATTACAATTGAATACTGTGTTCTCTAAAAATATTTCTTAATAAAAATAATAATGAATAAAAGTAATCGGGATGCCATATCAGCAATTTGTTACACTGGAAATACATTTGACACATGTCTTCATCATAAACAATTGGTGCATCAAGAATTTCAATGTGAGACGGGGCTTTGAACGATAATTATACAAAAGTACTATACTATAAACAGTAGAAAAAATGAACTAATTCTTTTTTTAATACGTATATACAGTCATGTTTTTGGCCATTACAAAAACACATATGCGTTATAAAAGCCGTATGAAAGAAAACATGAAACACAAACAAAAGTTCAGCAAGGCTTCATAAAGAACGCCTTAGTGAATGCATCAATAGAAGAGATAGAGAGAACAGTAACAATATTTGTGCTCTAATATGTATGCTGTTGCTTTGTTCAAAGAATGATGTCCCTAAAGGCAATTTAAAATCCCTAAAACTCCCTAAATCAATTTAAATAATCTATACATGACTCTACATAGTGTATCACTGTCGGACAACAATCCAATTTCACATGCAATGCATACATCGAAATCGATACCACTATCTCAGTTCATGCAGTAATGTTTTATTTAGCAAAGATTTTACAATTTAACTTCATGCTGTAAGTTAAAATAACACAAAAATAAAAGTCATAGTTTAACTGCAGGATAGATTAAAAAAAAAATTCAAAATAGGTACAGGGGGGCGACAGATCAGGGAAAAAAACAGTTTAAAAAAAAAAAAACAGGCAAAATACCAATATTTTCTTGTAGAAAAATTCGGATTATTTAATCACGTGATTAAATAAGGTGAATTTTTCTATAAGAAAATACTGAAACTTTTTTTTTCACTGCTTTTTCCTGATCTGTCGCCACCTTAAGGCATTCCTTACCGCTAAAAAAAACCTTAAAAGTATTTCGTCCCAAAAAACAATCCCGATCCTCAGAATTTCTTGGTAAAGTTAAGAACAAAACAACCTTGAATAGCACAATAAATCTTTTGGTACAGATATACAGAACTGCAAATAGTTTTAACCCCAAAATCTCGCTGGTCATTATGTCGTCCTTTAAAAACATTTTTCTTTTTTTGCCTTTAAAAGAGAAAAAATTATATTTGCAACATGTATACGTATTTCCATATAGCAAAAAATAATTTAAATATTAAAATATTTTTTTATTAATTTATTATAAAAAATATAAATTATTTTTACGATATTTAAACATTCCCCGCAATACTCAAAAGAATGTGAAAATCGCTTCAAAAGGCAGTTTAAATACCAAATATACTTCATATATGAAATTTTATTCAGTACGCCGTATAATTTTTATTCTTTATTTTATAGAAGAAATTTTAAGATCTGACGATAAAATTTTTGGAAGTAAAATCTACTCCAAAATAAAAATTCTTTAATCTGTATTAAGAAGTAAAGCAATTTAACTAGAAGAAGCTTCGTTCTAAAGCAGCCATACTCAACCTGCGGGCCGCATGTGGCCCAGCGACTTTTTGTGTGTGGCCCGAGAAATATAATCATAAATCCATATTTTAAAAATTAATTAAGATGTGCATAAAAAATTTAAGATCTTGAATGTTGTTTTATATACTTTTATAGGAAGAAATCTTCTCTATTATTCATAATTAATTTTTAATTGCGTTGTAACTTCTGAAACGTCGTTTGCCTCCTACGGTAAAGTTCTTGTTAAATGTATTTGTATTTGTGCTACAGTAGTATATATATATTTCTTAATCTTTAATAGTAATCAACCATTATTGAAAATTAATTAATGCACTGTATGTTTCTATATATTAAAAAAAGTCTTTGGATTGATCAAAATACTGACTTATTAGAGAAAATCTAATTTCTTTCTTTCTTTTCTTTCTTTCTTTCTTTCTTTCTTTTTTTTTCTTTCTTTTCATTTTTTTTTTTTTAGAACTTAGAAATTCTACATTGTTATATTATTACGTTTTATACTTTTTATATAGCTGATACTGTTTTTTTAGGATTGAACATTTGTCGTGGAACAAAAGGTACCAAAAGTTTTTGACATTACTATTTCCAAACAACAAACTTTCAGGCCTTTTTCTACATTTGCAACAGAAATCTATCACAAAGTTTATCGTTTGGAAATGGAGAATATTTTCTGGTAAAATTTCTTCCGAGACAAACGTTCAAACCTACTTATAACATTAACTTTGTTACATTGCTTTGTTATACTACTTATGTTATCTTACTATTTTAATTAGTACTTTTTTTTTTACCCTTTTATAAGTGTGGTGCGGCGGGCCTAGCAACGCAAACATATGTTTGCAGCCCACAAGAGAAAACGGTTGAGTATTGCTGTATATAAAGGGTTTGATATTTGACTAGAATACAGAATTTGTTTCTTTTCCTTCCTTTGTAAAAAATTTCATAAAATTTTCGTGATACAGCAGAAATTATTATTAAAATTTAATGCAATTTCAAAGTTACAATCTATCCCACTAACAACTCGCCAATCCCCACAAGCCATTTAGAATTTAAAGAAATTAACAATCCCTTCAGTCCTCACATCTAAAAAAATATTTTCCTTTAAATCTGCCGTAATAAAAATCTTAAAATTATTTTCAAATGTATCATGAAGGTGAGTGCTGGTAGAAAATTGTTCGAATGGTGACGAATGATTTTCACAGGCAAATTTAACTGAACAGGTTGCATCGAATGGACTTTATGCACGTAATCTCACACAGGGCCGAAACTAAGGGGGGGGGGGGAAGAGGGGGCATGTGCCCCGGGCGCCAGAACGAAAGGGCGCCAAATGAAGGATTATACCTTTGGAAAGGATCATTTTCTTCTGTTGGACTGATGACTTCCGTTATTATGAAACAGCCATTATAAATGAAGTGTTAGGTGAAGATGAAAGAGCAGTCGTAAAAAGTTAGAACTCTGATTTTCTGGTCCGAATGGGAAAAAAAATGGCCATAAGTTTTTTTTTTTTTTGCAAAAAAAATTATGGCAATTTTTTTTGCCCATTCATAATAACGGAAGTCATCAGTCCATCAGAAGAAAATAACTCGGTGAAAGCAGAAAGTCGGTTAGGCGGGACTGGGATAATCGGGACTCTACTGAATATCTCATTTTAAAAATGATCTTTAGAATATTTTTGTTGATGTTCAGAGGGACTTCCCCTTTGAATCCGCCACTGTAGATTACGTAGTTCAGTATTACATATTTTATGATTACATATTTTAAATTTTAAAATAAGTCGTCTATTATAAAATTAGTAAAATTATCTTTGTAAATATATTTTGTGGAAGAGGGAGGGGGGGGCGCCAAAATCCATGTTTGCCCCGGGTGCAAGAAAGACTAGTTTCGGCCCTGATCTCACAGCCCGGGGTTGGGCATATTATGTCAGAATACCGGTAATCCGCAGCCGTAAATACCTCCAGTAGATAAATTTTAGCCTGGACCCAAGTTGTGTGCATGAAATTAACCAGAAGTTTTGCAAATTTAGCAAATGCTCTTTTGTATAGAACGATATTTTAAATTTATATTGCAATACAGGGTTAGCCTAAATGACTCATCGGGTTTCAAAACGCCGTGTATTGAGAGATATATGGCCTAGAAAGACGGGTGATACATGACAAGATACATTCACTCACCAAGTTTAAAAGCCCGCCTCGTGGCTCGCGTGCAGGAACGCATTACTGCTGCTGTGATGCGCATTGACAGAAACATGCTGTTGAACATACGGACGGAACAGGATTACCGTTGGGATGTGTGCGAGGGACTAAGGGCGCATACATTTAACAATTGTAGTATATGTACTGGGAACTTGGTGTGTCTATGTATGTTTTCATGTATCACTCGTCTTTGTATATCGTATACTCGCAAATAAATAGCCTTTTGAAACTCAATGAATCATTTAGGCTAGCCCTGTATATTAAGTATATAAATAATGAATTCCTGATGGTATTTTTTATAAATAAACATTAATAACGCTCTCTCCATAGATCGCTATGCTAATATTCAAAAGTAAATACTACCAACAGACGAATTATACCCTCAACTTTACGTCGCATGTATAAAGTCCATTACGATACATCGAATCCATTCGAATTAACCGACCACATATAAAGAGCCGGAATCGGACACATCAATCTGAAATCGACCGGCCCGATCAAAAATCGGGCTGCTCTCAACTTCAGTTACAACATATGGCTTTAGAAGTACCTTTCTTCTTTTTTCTTCCTCTACCATACCGGATTCTAGTTCTTGATCTCTTGTGGCGTTTTTCTTTTGTAAAACGACAATGTCTATTTTCTTTCCAGAAGAAACTAATGTTTTCCTGATAGTCCCATCCATTCCAGTCAAGAGAAATATAAGTCCAAAAGCAGAACAAATAGGTCCGACGACGACGAATACTGTTCCTCCAATTCGCAATCCTATCACGAGAATTATGATTCCAATTACTAATAACGAAGATCCACAACGAATATTGCAGGTCTGAGTGCTTTTATTAGTACTTGGTCGAGTAAATATTTTAGAATTTTGATTACTAGCATGGGCATGAGTTGGATGGACTGATGCTTGGCAAACTTCCTTTTTTTGTTCGTTCTTTCGAAGAATTCGTGCAAACTGCAGCATATCTGAAAATTTCAGAAGAAACAAACTGCATGAAACAAACAAAGAAAATATATCATAATTGCTTATAAATTCTCATCTCGAAATCATTGTAAATTACATATTGCTTCGACTGTAGTTTGTGCTTTTGGTCATATAGTGCATACTTCGTAAAAAATACAATATTTAAAAAAGTGTAATCTTATTATTATTATTTTTTTTTTAAGCACAGATAATCTGTACTAATATTATAAAGAAGTAAGGTTTGTGTGTTTGTTTGTAAGGCATAATCTCTGGTATTACCGAGCTGATTTAAAAAATAATGGTGGGAAACTGCTGGTGACCATCATTACTCAACACAGACTGTATTTTATCTCTGTACAACAACCTCCAAAGGAGTGCAGAAACAGAAAACGTTCTAAATTATGATTTATTTGGAATTGTTAGGAGTAGAAACTTGAAATGTATAATAAAACTAGATTCCTTTTCCCCAAAAATGATCGAAAGACCTCAAGCAATTAAGATGCAATACAACGGGTTGTTACTCAGCTAAGTGGTTTATAAACTGGCCATTGCAAAAACACCTACAAATTAATGGAAGCAACTAGGCATGTTTATGGATTTATTGGGATTTATGAACAACGCATTCGCAAAGAAATGTGAAATGGTATTCACATCAGTTCAAAGTCGAAAAAGTGTTATTTAAATACGTGTCAATATATACTATACACACACACACATATATATATATACCGGGTGTCCCAAAAATGACGGATGGACTTTAAAATTCAGTAACTTGCAAACGGTGACAGATATTTAAAAAATTCTTGCAAGAGTGTTATGCAATATGTCAGGAGTTTTTATGCTGTGATTCTCAGTTTTAGTTACAAATAGCATCGATAGATGGCGCTGCAAGCAATAACAGGTAAATCCAGGTTCAATTTTTCGGCCTCTCTCTTCTTTCATGTGAAAAAAGGAGATTAAAATGTATTAAATGGATCCCGAAGTATCAAAATCGGGTCTGGACTGAGCGCCTATTGCTCTCAGCGCCATCTGTTGTTTGAAATTCGAACTAAAATCAAGAATCACAATACAAAAACTCCTGACACCATACATAACCATCCTGCAAGAATTTTTTCAATATCAGTCATTTTTGGGACACCCGGTATATACATATGATGTTTTTTCCAGTAGAGTAGAAAATACGTATTTCAGGTTTAACTTCAACTTAACATTAAAGCTTAGCCTCAATGCTGAGGGGGGAAATGTGTCTAGGGTATTGATTAAATGTGAATTAGAAGGATATCGAGGAGAGAGATGCAATTATACGATTATTAAATCTTATTCTAATATATTTAACCGGGTGTTCCAAAAATGACTAATGGATTTTAAAATTCAATAACTTGCAAACGGTGACATATATTTAAAAAAATTCTTGCAGCAGGGTTATGTATGATGTCAGGAGTATTTGTACCGTGATTCTTGATTTTAGTTCGAATTTCAAACAATAGATGGCGCTGAGAGCAATGGGCGCTCAGTCCAGATCCGATGTTTGCTACTTCGGGATCCATTCAATACATTTTAATCTCCTTTTTTCGCATGAAAGAAGAGAGAGGCCGAAAAATCGAACCTGGATTTAGCGGTTATTGCTTTCAGCGCCATCTATCGATTCTATTTGTAACTAAAAATGAGAATCGCAGGATAAAAACTCATGACATCTTACATAATATTCCTACAAGAAATTTTTTAATATCTGTCACCGTTTGCAAGTTATTGAATTTTAAAATCCATCAGTCATTTTTGGGACACCCGGTATATGGATGTATAACAAGAATCATTTTTGAGTTCTTTAATGGTTGCTTGCAATTATTTATAAACAATTTCAAAATTAGCTAAATTAAAATTAATAAATTTTGCTTATTTAATTTTCAAATATGCCTATTCAAATTAATGAAATATTGCAACGGAAATATTACCCTGTAAGCAGGGTTGCAAGTTTATTCCAAAGTGGATAAAACCGCGGTAAAAACCATGGAAAAACTGGCTGGAAAAAATAGGTTTCTTCCAAGTAGAAGAAATGAAAGAAATTGTTATTCTTTAAGAGTTTACCATATAAGTTCAACTTTGTAAGATACAATAAATGTCTTCTACTTATAACCCTACGTACATTAATTCCATTAGGCCTACACAAATTAAAATATATATATATATATATATATATACTAAATTAATAATTACATCTGTTTTTTAGCCAAGATCACACGCGACACCTATCTAAATCTAAAGCTTTTCAACCAATGGCTAAATCAAGAAAAGAAATTTTATCCAAAATACACAAAATCAATTAAATGTTATCCATTTCAATTTAACCAGCATATTTTTTAATTATTTAAATTTTTGAAACTATTAGTAAGTAGTTCAGATCATTTACCAATGGTAGAATGAAATTCCTTTAAATAAAAGACGATGCTTTTATTTTACATCAATTTTATTAAGGTAAGTAATATACAATAATTACTGTATTAAAAAAATTCACTAAAATCCTCATTTTCCTTACTACGATGCAACATGGTATAACAAAAATGTTTTTTAGCAATAGGATGCTGCAATAAGTTTCTCAACTTAAAATGGATGAATGCAAAAGATGAAAAAAACTCTTTCGAGTCCTACAGAACTTCAAGAAAGTTTTAAAAGTAGTTTGACATGCCCATAGATATTTTTAGAACATTAGTCTTTTTAAATCAGCATTGATATATGCATGCTAGATGCTAATATAAGTAATTACAAATTTGTTTGTTTACTGTGCTGTGCACTTTAAATATAATGCATTTTATGTAAAAAATGTTGCTTTTTTTTATATATATAATGTATTTTTACATGAAAAATAAGGAATTTGTAGGTAGTCTTTTTCTCTTTTTACATAAATCTCATAATCAATTTTAAAAAAACATCCCTCTACCTCTAAAGTTGTAAAATCCATCACCTGTAAATGTCTGCTGAACCTGAAGTTTGCTATTAAAAAAAAAATAATAATAATAATAATAATAAAAACTTATTTTTCCAAAAATAATATTTTTAATATTAATTAAAATTTCCAATTTATGTTTCATATAATTATACTTTGAGTTTGATTCTTTTACATAATTAATACACTTTAATTTTGAGCATCTGTTGGTTTCTTCCATTTCTTCCGTTTTTTTCCAGTTTCTTTCGGTTTTTTCCAGTTTCTTCCACTGTTCTGGAAGGTTTCAACCGGAAGAAACCCAACCCTCTCTGTAAGAAACTATACTAAATTAAGATATTATTTAAAAAAAAAACTACTGTCGCATTTTTATTTGAGAATTTTGCTTAATATTTAGAGAGAAAATGTGTTCACATAACTTTTAAGAATTAAGTATTTTAAAGTATCTAAGTACGTTAAAGTATTCGTAAAGAAAAAAATGCTTATAGTAATCAATAAATTTAAATAAATAGTTTACTACATTTTCAGTTAAAAAGGTAATCAGATTATCCCGCCAACTATTTGTCACCCTCGGAAAAATCAGTTGAACATAAAGTCTAAAATAGAAAATCAATTATCGATGTATAATGACATTTATAAACACCTATTTATTAAATTGCCATCAATCGATACGTATTCTCCATCCATAATTTTTAGAATTAAATAATAATACTTTTAGAATTAATAGAATTAAATAAATTTTAAGATAATAATAATATTATTATCTAAAAGTTTTTAATGTTAATATTATTATTTTTTAAGAATTAAGTAATATAATAAATTAATATTTAATGTTTTAATATTTAAAATTGAATAATAAATACATATAATAATAATAAAATAGAATTAAATAGTCATTATGATTTAATTATTATAATTAATATTATAATACATATAATATCATAATTGAGATTTAGAATTAAATATTCTAATCCATAATATTATAATGAAATATATAAATTAAATAAATTAATGCATTCTATTTTTTAAAAAAGCGAAAAAGCCTATAAAATTAAAGCTATAATAAACTTATATTTAATAAATGAAAAGAATAATCTCTTCGCATCTAAAATTATTCAATTTTTTAAGTGTAACCAAACATAATTTAAGAGAGAAGTTTATAAAATAAAAATAAATTAGAGCGCTTAGCATAGCGAGTAAAAGGTAGATACTGTTCATATTATATTTAGTTATAACACCAATAAATAAATAATAATAATAATAAATGTACATAGTTAAGTTAAATAAAAGGAATGTAAAACAAACATTTATATTTTAATATCATTATTAAGAATTTATTATAGATAAGCAAGCATTTGAGAGGAAATTCAGAAATAACAATAGCTTCAAATAAACATTACAATTCAATGAAAGATAGTTAAAATATCAATAATGATGTATTTTATAGTAAAAATAAAAAAATAACGAAAAGTAAAAGTGCATAAATTTCTCTATGCTTTACAAGTGTGAAAATCTATTGCATATAACTTTTTTTATTAACACTCATTTAAATTTATTACAGGAAAAGAAAAAATATTTAAATAAACTAGAAAACAGGAATTCTGCTTTTTCAGAATTTAGTGTCGCTCCCGATAATATATAATATATATACATACATACATATATGTGTGTGTGTATGTGTGTGTGTGTATAAATATAGATAGTTCAGTTTTAAGACTTCAAATACGCGTTTTTATTTTACATAAAGTGACGTCATCCGCATCCACTAAAGAATTTCTTATTTACGATCCAGTCTTAAACAACATCTACAGTAAAATATGCATAGGATGTGACTATCGCTGAATAATACACAAATCCAAAAAAAAGAGATTTCGTCATTCAAGAAACCGGACAAAAAAAAAAAAAAAAAAAAAAAAAAAAAAAAAAAAAAAAGTCGACTATCTCATGATTCATATGCCTTCATTTGTTTGTAATATTAATACGGATACTTAAAATAAAATTTAGTTTATAATAACTCTATGTTTTATCAGAAATCCTTCATTTATATCTTTTCAAAATAGCGGGTATTTTAATTGCAGTTTTTTTTTTTTTCAGTTTTATGAGAAAATGGCAACAAAAAGATACAATTGCTATTTTTCAACTATTTCCCTTAACTTTCTACAGAAATGGAGTACTTGAATTGCCAAAATTAAACAAATGATGCTAAAAATTACAAAAAAATTAATATCTCAAAAATAAATTGAGATGCAGTTTTCAAACAAATTGCATTTAAAAGTACTTTTTTTTTAATACGACGGTTTAAAAATTAAAAATGTACGATGCTTAGAAGTTAAAAAAATTGCAGTAGAGATTATTCCGTACAATGATACATCTGCTTTGTTTTAAGGCTGGCTTATACAATGTAACGTTCTTTTTTGGAAATGACACATTGATAGGTGGGAGAAAGAAATAGAATACCAGGGTCTAAAAGAAGGAAAAAAGAAATTACGTCTGGCTGAAATAAAAATTTTAAAAATGACACTATAAATGCTTACGAGAAAATCAGAGAGAATCCGTAATAAAACATATACACCGAATGAAAACTATCCCACATTTCAAAATCTCCAATACATTAATCTGATTCGTTGCCAAGTGACAGACAGTTAATTTTTAACAATCCGATAAAAACAACTCCTACTAAGCATTACAAATTTCAACGTCAATATTGGAAGCAACACAATTTGCATTTTTTAAAGTTAAAATGCACGAAATATTCTACTTGGTACCACGTTGCGAAAGGCAATGGATTTTGTACAATTATAGTATATGTCAAAAGGAAAGAAATGAAAACTTTCCTAAAAGACATTTATAATTTCATTATCTTGGCTCCAGCACATTGTTTGGGTTTTTTTAGACATTTTTTCCAAATTTTCAACGGTTTCAATGATTTCGAAATAATCTTGATTTAGTGTGAACTTCGCTTTAACCCCTTAACGCTCGCATTAAATTACGGTTTAAAAATTTAAATTGCTCATTGGCACCACTTTTTGAAAAAGAAATATTCAACTTATTTAACACGTTCACGCCGGCGCCTATATTCATGTTTTTCGCAGTGAGGCGGCGCTCGAATTCCTGTTTTGCTTCATCTGGCGGCGCGATACTTTCACTTATTCAGACACTGCAAGTTATGACACGCCCATCTCATATTTATTAAATTGAACTCGAATATAACAAGCAGAGTTGATTGTGAATGTCTGAAAGTTCGTAAGGAGTAAACAAATTATTTAGAGGCATGATTTTATTGACTGTATATGTACGAATTTAATATAAAATGTCTTATAATCTAAAGAAATATGGACAGCATGATATAAATGCATTTTCTGTGAAGTAGAAGCCACGCCCTTAGTCAATGATATCTTTTGAATGAAAACAAGAATTCTCGTTTCCCATCGTGAATGTATAAAATTTATAATATTGAATTGTTTTTACTGCTGAATTTTCGAATATTCAAGTGTGACCAACTTGTAGTGCACGCCTTCTATTTAACAGTGGAGTGTGATCCACCGGTGATGCACGCCGCCCGATGCGACAGTGAAGCGTGACCCACAGGTGATGCACGCTGACGTGAACGTATAAAATGATACCATAATAAAGCCAATTACACTATTTTATAAAACTGGTGGGAATCAAATAATCTGAGTAAAAGACATAGCCCGTGAATATCACGGGAGCGGGAATTAAGGGGTTAAATGAGCTTTAAGGCAAATATCTAATACTAGTATATAACCCCCGTCAAAAATGACTGAATGTTGATCTGCGTTTCATTTTCATAAGACTTCATACAGACAAACAGCATCAAGATTTTATTATCGAAAGGTTTGTATTGTAGAAAAGCACATTTTCAAAAAGACAAATGATTTCTGCAAATATAAATAGTGAGGATTTTTTTTTTTTTTTACTCAATATTCAATTTCTGAAATTGTTCAACGATCAATAAAGGCTCCGATTATAATCTTTAGAATTAAGAAATAAAAAATCACTTAAAATTACGTTATGTTGAGGTTGACACAATCATATCAATTTTTCTCCTTAGTTTTATTAATGTAAAAATACCTTTCAAGCAAAGCATAATGTCACTGGCGCAAACTTTTCAAGCATACTTTATATATTGCGTGCTTTTACGCTTAACCACAGTATATTAATATATATATATATATATATATATATATATATATAATTACAATGAAAAACACTTATAAAGTCATAAATGCATAAAGATAAAATAAACCCAACAGACAAAAAATACTCTGGTGATGTCCCAATAAATATGAATTTTTATTCGCTTATAAAAATAAAATACGCGTGCATTTATTTTTTTTTACCGAAAATAACTTGAAAATGAAAAATACGCCCAAAAAGCCACATGTCTGAATATTTTTCATTATTTCTCTTTTATCTGGTTCTACGGGAGTAATCCGATTGCCACCATTTTGAAGAACTCTCATAAAAAACTTTAAAATTTTAAATTGAATACAGTCCATAAAGATCGATAAGTTTAGTGATAACTCACAAATTTTCCCAGTAAAACGTTGTGCGTAGTTTCTTATAATGAAAATTTGTTGATCACTTTGTTTTCTTACGAGCACATTCATTGTTATGCGAGTGTGATATGATAGAACCCACATTTTACTAATGCGTATACTCACTCAAAACTGCAACTCTAAAATCCACAAACTCCTAAAATCAGCACATCGTTCCAGATGTAAACAGTGAAACATACAGTTTAGATGTAGAGAAAAAACTCGTGATTTTTTTTTTAAATATTATTCCGTACACATTTTAACATTAATTTAACTTAATTCTAGTTAACATGAGTGAACTGAAGCTCTTTCTTATGAAGATCGTATAAATTTATTTCCAAAAAATTTCAAGACAGTGCTGATATCAGTGCGATCGCCATGTTTTTACCAAATACATTTATTAATTAATCAAGCTTTTTTGCTTATTAATTCTGGCAAGATATGAAATAAAAATTCGTTATTTTACTGCTTTGATGTAAATTATTAGTGTACCATTATGAGGCGAGTTTCAATGAATAATTCAAGAAAAAATTTCTCATCATTATTATGTGTATTTAGCTATGCATTATTAATTATTTAGTTGACTTTACTTTTAATATTATAATAATTTTTTTTTATTTTCTTAATTTTTATTTATTTTTTTTACTTTATTACTTTATTGTTTTAATATGTTACTTTATTGTAAGCGTTCATTACAATTTCGAGTGCATTATTACATTCAAATTAGTGCTTAAAAATGTAAACAAACAGGAGCCAGAAATGCGCAAAATTCTAAAACCTGCACAACCTCTGGTCCCAAACTATGCGGATTTGAGAGAGTCTACTCTTACCAGTGGATCGAACTCGGGCTACAGAACGTACTGACCAGTGTTCAGAACGTACGTTAGAATAGTTTTTAGTTGAAGAACTCTAATAGGTTTTTTTACATCTGAAAATGTTATTTTTTCGACCAACTAAGACCAAAAAGCATTGTTATACGGAATATATCAATTAGGAGAAGGAAGGATAAAGTGACTACTTTAAGGTTTGATGAATTTTTTTGGTACCTTTTTATTCAGTAAAGTTCTAGAAACAAATACTGAAACTTTAGTTTCAATTGAAATTTTATTTTTTTTTATTTTAAGATGTACACGTTACTTTAAAAGAAAAATAATAAAATGTCCACTTTGCCCAATTAGGCTGGGCAAAGTGGCACCATAGGTAAATGAACAAATCACATTGATTCAGGATGTACAAGGGACAGTAAAATAGTTCACGGAATTTCGTTACAACTCTTTAATACCACAATATAATTAATTTATTTGTTTACTATAACTATATTTTGAACATAGAATGGCACACAACGCCCTATCCTCGACCAAAGAAATCACGTCATGTCAAATCCAAAACAAAAGTAATGGTCATTGCATCACGACAATGATCCCTTTCACACATCGATTGTTGTGCGGACATGGCTCGCAGAAAAAAACATTCCACTCTTTCACCAGCCTCCCTACTCACCGGATTTAGCACCACCGAATTTCTGGCTCTTTCCCAAGATAAAAATGGGTCTCATAGGTAACCGTTTTGACACCGTAGAAGACATCAAAACCAACGTGAAAGCTAAACTTGGGAAGATACCAAAACAGGACTTTTATCGTTGTTTCCAGCAATGGCAGGAACTATGGAACAAGTGTGTGTGTTCTGACGAAGCCTACTTTGAAGGCGATTAAGTAAATGTGTACCTATATTAGGGAAATAAAGAGTTAGAATAAAATTCCGGGAACTTTTTGACTGTCTCTTGTATATTTAATCAGTCCAAGCTAACTAAAGTTAACACACGTTAAGAATAAGTATTATGTTTTGTAATATTTTGAGTACGAAATCGTAGCAAAATAAAGTAAACAGTAATGAATATCAATATGATGAATGGAGGGGTACAAGTTTCCCCAAAAGACATGCATACTGCAAAATTTTTCAGTAGTATTTTGTTATAAACAATGAATAAAAAATCGTTTCCAGGCAAATTAATCATCTGTTCATTTTGCCCAATCTCTTTCTGGTCACTTTTCTCGGAATGACGCCATTACAAAAAAATGTGGCCTAGAATCTTAATCTACATGACAGCGATATCAAACACACATCATTTATTTAAAAGGTTATTTCATACTGATCAAACCGAATAAGAGCAAATAATTACAACCCTATATATTATTTAGCTATAATCAAGAAATTGTACAACTTACCTAAAATCAAAAATGCGAAAAAAAAAATTAAATGGGTTAAAAACTAGAAAAATGTAGCCTTCCACTTCAAAATCGCAGAAAATATTACCAGCATCTGTGACGCCTGTTTCGCCCGGTTCCTGCGTAGCTAGTGCACTATACAGCAGAAAAAACTAAAATGGCCACTTAGCCCTCACTGGCTATTTACCCTTCCTTTCGAAATTTATTAAGAACTGGGAGGATAAGAACTGTTTTAAAAGCTGCCTAAGTCAAATTTTCACAAGAAATTCATTGTAGCATTGTATTGATTTTTTCCATTTTACTATTTTTTTCTTTCTACTATGTGATGAAGATGAAAAAGCACGCATAAGCAAGCTCCACGCATAAGCAAGCAATTGCCAGTTTCGGTACTGCTGACACTTTCTCCTTCGCTTAGCATTTTTATTTATATTTCTACAATTTACATTATTGCAGCAAACAGATACTTATTATTGAGATACTAGGGGGCTCTGCCCCCTGCAAGCTACGCTCGCCAACCCCCGTTCAGACACCGCAGAATCTAAAAACACGCTAATCTGATCGGTTTTAAAAATATTATAGAAGATTGAATTATACTGGAAAAAGATGTGCAGATCTCCCTGTAAACGGGTTTCCATTCAAATTCCTTTGATTTCAAATATTTAAGGCCGAATCAGTTGCTGTTAAGACATCCAATGGTTGTTTTCGTGTTTGATTAAAGAGGATCAGTTAAATACTTGAAAAGAAGCTAAAAAAATGAATTAAGTGTACAGAGTCTTTGTCTCCCGGTATTTTAAAACAATTTCTATAACAATAGCCTAAGTCATGTGGCTATCATCAACAGTTCCTGGCGAACAACTTCGCTTTTTATATCCCTGGTGCCATTTTGGTACTTTAGTGTTAGCCAGGTACAGGTGATAAGTCGCCAAATATTATTCTATCGCCATCATTTCATCTATATTATAACAGTCCAAGTCATGTAACTGCCATAAATAAATACACCCTGATCCCTTCGCTTTTCATATGAAAGTTTGGCCCAGATGTCATATACGGCCCCATATTGGCGCGATTTTTTCCGACGCTAATTTGGGGAAAACATCAACAGCATAAACAACAACATCCGGCTTACCAAATCAAGCAAAATAGCGATACTATGGCGCCAGTTAAGTACCCGTTGCGTATATGACATTGGCGTCAGAAAAAAATCGCACCAATATGGGCCCGTATACGACATCTGTGCCGAAAGTTTTCCCTTTTGATTAAAAAATCAAATTTCTTTTTCGAATAAAACTACATAAAAGTTTCAATGGCCACAAAGAATTATTGGTAGTGTTACGCTAGCCGGGTGCAAATCTCGCCAATAGCTATTTTTCAACTCGCAAGTTAGCATTTTTTTTTTTTTTTCGAGTGGTAAATTAAAACATTTCTTTGAAGTTGAAATTAAATGTCATCGTTTGTTACATCATTTAATATTTGGCCAGATTTCATATACTCACCGGGTTTGGCGTGATTTTTTTAACGGAAATTTGGCGAAAACCTCGTTTTCGAATACCAGTTACGTATGTAATTTTGGTACTACTAAGTTATCCCGTCGACCAAAAATCTATCACCAAACTATAAGATTAAATGCCAATAATGGTTGATCGTAAATGTCACATTCACTTGACTTTAAGCAAGTTACACGTCTTTACGTCATCAAGTGATTTTTATTTCGACGTTTTATTTGTATATTTATTAATGTTATACTATTTTCTTTGTTCTTCCGTTATTTAAAATAAAAATTATGTCAATTTGTGTAATTTGGCGATTTATATAATATGGCGAAATGGGTCGACGAATAACTAAGTAGTACCGTATTTTTTAATTATTATATATTATTTTTAAAGGAAAATAACCAAAAAAATAATTAACTATAGAACAAAACAATTTATGTAATTTCAAAAAAGAAAAGAGTAAATAAACATTTATTATTAAATAAATAACAATAGCCGGGTTCCCATGTCAACCAAAATAATGTCATTTTGGCGCCAATTAGGTACCCCGGTGCGTATATGACATCTGTGCCTAATATTTTTCTTTTCATTTCGTTTAAAAAAAAATAAAGAAATGAAAGCCATTTATTTTAAATGTATATATTATATGTGTATATGTTTGTATTAAATAAAATGATAATGAAATATAAAATGAATTATGAAGAAAAGTAACATGATACATTTCTTAGCATACATTTAAGGGAAGCCAAACTTCTCGTCAAATTAGTTTAAAATAGTAACCTTTTCTAAAATCTGAAAACAAAATATCTGTTATGATTAAAATTTGAGTTGCCATAATTAGAAAAATGTACATAAAATTAGAAAAAAATTAATATTTCGAAAACTAATTCGAATTAAAAAATTCTAATACCAGTTTTGAAATCTGCGGATCAATATTGATTTTTGGTGTTAATTTCATCGTAAAGTATTCCATATTTTAGGAGAAATCGCCCTGAAACATAATCAGTTGTTTAATCCGTCGATTCATACTTCCGTTTCATACTTCCGTTTCATAAATTCGTTTCATTAGGATTTTATATATATAGGGTAGACATATTTCTTTTAAACCATGTTTAAAAATCATTTTTAAAATCAACAAAATATCAACAAATTGAGTTACAGTTTTCAAACAAATTTTATTTGAAAGTACATTTTTTGTTCCATTCGATGATATAAAAATTAAAATCAAGCGAAGGTATAAAAGCACAAGCTATAGTGTAAATCATTTGCACCGTTGCCACCTACCGTTATTAATGTAAATCGTTGCCACCTACCTTATGACATCAGTATTAGTAACGGATATATTTTTGCTTCATAATATACATATCAATTGTGGCATCATTAAGTAATTCAGTGCATATCAGAGACAGAAATCGGAAGAACGTTTATGGTAAACGGAAATATTCAACTGGGATAATACGGAGTAACTTCAAAAAAAGAAACATATGAAAAACACAATACGCACATGCAACCCATTAACCAATTGTTAATTCATTCTAACCAGCTATAAACGATCCGAAAAGCATATAAACAATTAAGAATGCATACATTGTTACAGATCATAGTTACAGAAACATAAGTAAAAACATTTTTTTTTTTTTTTTAAACTCTATTAGATAATTCTATGCATTCTTATTTCCCCTCCCAGTACAAGCGGATGTGCACAGATTGCAGCTAAAATTGTCATGATAAATTTGCAGGGTGAGTAACTCAATCAGGCGATAAGTTGTGTACATTTTCACAGAAAACTGAATCATTAAAAGGTTTGTTAAATTTATAATACAGGGTGTCCGAAAATTCCTGACACTGGCGCCATCTATAATCGTGATTTGGAACTAATTATTTTCCTTCGCTTGAAGAAAACTTTTCATCATGAGAAGCATTTTAATCCAAAATGCACTCCTGTACGACAATTACTTGATTTTATATTGAATTTTAAAATGTGCCCAGGAATTTTCGGACACCTTGTATTTTTATGAATGGAAAAGCAGGAATGATTTCAATCATAAAATTTGTATATACTGATATATGAATGAAGAAAATGATGAAAACATGTTTGTAGCTACAATCTAATTATGAAGTTTTAAAAAATTTATTTAAAAAAAATATTCTGATATTCAGACACTAAAATGTGCCCATGGTATTTTTTATATTAATTAAAACAAAATCGTGAATTTAAGGGTTACGTAAGAAAGTTTTCCCCTATATATTTATTGAAAAGTGTTATACATATAATAAAAATAGTATGTAAAATTTACAATTTGGAATTCATATATTTGACTCAAAAGGAGCCGCAAATCCAGGTTACTTGGAACCTAGGGTGGTACTTGTATCCAAAGCGAAACAAGAAAGAAAAATTATGCGTCAAACATAAATTGTGAAACACTTTTGAATCCATTAAGAATAAAAAACTTAGCGGTTTAATAATTTGAAAGATGATATCTTTGGAAAATTATCTATAGTCGGAAAAATTTCCGAAATCTTTTGTGCAGCTCTGTATGTGATTCATAGATTTGTATATATGCTACATAGTATGCCAAAATTTAGTTCACCTTCAGCAATTTCAGACACTAAGCGGAAATGTACTCGAAATTTGTTTTGTGTATTCCTGTAAACGATCTGTAAAATTTATACACACCAAGTAATATCCTTCTATATATAAAAAAAAGTTTTGATTTGGAAATGGACCAATGAACATTTGCGTAGGTATTCCGGGTTGATCCGCATCCAATTTGAATGCTTAATGCATGGCCTTTCATCGTTAATATTAAGAAAACTGTTGCATACAAAAATATGAAAATCGGTGGTATTATAGAAAAATGTTTGATAAACACGCTGATGCAGACAGTTTTCAAATCGAAGAATTATTTTAAGAGATATTTAATGCTAAAGTTGGACAAAGTCGTTCCATTAAAAAAAGTTTTATTTGAGCAAAAACTATGCATGAGAATTTAATCATTTTTAGATCATTTTATACGTTATAAGTTCCCAATGCGCAGATTGCATTTATTTTTCTTATTTGACGCATTTTTTTATGTTTTATTTCTATTTTTAATTCAAATTTTCAGCATTTCGAGAGATGTTTTTTACAAATTTTAGAAAATGTCATTAATTTAAACTGTTGCCAATTGTATAAACAGCGAAACAAATTATCATATCAAATATTTCTTCAAATTAAAAATTTATTTACACGTGACTATTACAAACAGAAAAAAAAACTTTAAAATTAGAATTAAGAATTAAATGATTACATGTTAAAAGCAGGAAAATTACGTCATAAGAACCATATTTACACTTGAATTTTACGTCATATTTAAAATGCCAAAAAATATGGTAAAACAATTTAAATTGAAAAATATATTTGCGCGAGATATTTATTTTGAGATAATCTTTTCAGCTATTATCGTGAATTCGAAGACAGCGCAAATAATATTTCCTTCTAACAACAAAAGTATTTTTACGTGAATATTAATAAGAGAAATAAAAGTTTGGTGTAAATTACGTCAGATTTGAAACGATACATTTAAAATGAATTATTTAAAAGAACTATCTTATACCGCTGCTAAAAAATACCGGGAGACAATGACACTGTTTACTTAATTCATTTTACATTAGCTTATTTTCAAATAACTAATGTGTTTAATTAAATACGAAAACAGCCATTGTATCTCTTAACAGCAACAGATTTGGTCTTAAAAATCCCCAATCCAAGAAAAACGAATGGAAACCCGTTTACAGAGAGATCGCTACTGTTTTTAATTTTTTTAATTTTAATTCAATATTTTTAAAGCCGATCAAATGCGTGCAATTAGCGTGCTTTTTGGATTTTGGTGTGCCTGAACGGGGGTTGGCGAGCGTAGCTCGTAGGGGGCAGAGCCCCCTAGTGCAAAAAAAAAAAATTAGTTAAATTTAAAAACGCATACCGCAATTGCGAGCGCACTTCCCGCAATTATTGCTCATCCATGTTAGTGTAAACGAATTCTTTTGTGTGTGCTGTAAATGAACGATAAAGGCTATGCACATACCCAATTCTATAGTAAGCATCTTGTAGCGCGCCTCAGTGATGTATATTAATTTCAATGTGTTTGAAACAGTGTAACATCGTTAAAATACACTGCAAATGATTTTTGTCCATAGACCACCATAATGTAATGGCATTCTTTTGAGAAAGTAAACGAACTATAAATTCTACATGCTTCATTTTCAATACCGACCATACTATGGCAAATCTCAATAACATATACCAATTACATGGGAATTCGACTATATTTACGCGAGTTAGAGCACGGACAGATGACCACTTAAATCGATTTCATAAAGACCTTTCAACCATGTTGGAAAGTGTTAAAAAACCCTTTTAAATTAAGCATACATCTACTTTGGTGAGATAATTGACGTGATTCACCAATGCTCTATTCTATAGCAATCTTGTTCCATCTTTAGGTAAACAGGGGCGCCCCTGATCTGATTGCAGTAGAGCGCCGATTACCGGAACTCCAATTAACCGAACTTCCAATTATCCAAACAGCTTATTTCTCTCAAAAAACTTATTTAACTGAACTTCCAGTTATCCGAACAACGTATTTCTCCCAAAAATTTATTTAACCGAACTCCCAATTACCCACTGGCTTTGAATAAAATTTTAAATAAAGAAAAAACTGATAGTGGATCAGAAAATGTGGAATATAAAACAATAAAGGAGATGGGAAGAATCCTAAGCTATGAAGAAAATGAAATTAACGAGTGGTTAACTAGTGAAGTACATGACGCTGGATATCAGATTTTAAATGATGATGAGATTGTGGATGAGATTCATGATGAAAAAGAAATTGAAGAAAATGAAAACGAATGTTCTGAAAATAACCCAGGTCCATCCCATAACCAGTCTTTGAATGTTTGGAAACAGCTATGAAATGACTCGAACAGCAGAAGAACGTTAATATTATTCAACTATCGTATTTAAGAAGAATTAGAGATGTGGCAGCATTGAAAAGAATGTCTTTGTTGAAGCAAGCAACTATCAAAAGCTTTTTTGCTTAAATTATAATCTCTGGAGTTCGGAGAATGATAAAAATAGAAGAAAAAAAATAATGATAAAAATGTAAATAAATTAGAAAAAAAAAAAAAAAAAAAAAAAAAAACTCAATTTTTAAACATATCAGCAATAACTGGTGCTGCCAGTCCTAAGCTTAGAAGGTTTTAGTAAGTCAGAAACATCCCTTAAATTGTCTGTCCGTTTATCCGAACTTTTGCTTGTCCGAACTAGGGTCGGTCCCGACTTGTTCGGATAATCGGCACTCTACTGTACAAACAATGAAGGGCGCCATTATTCATATGACAAAAAACATACAACAATATTATCTCACTGTTGAAGCGGCAGAGCTTGATTACCGCAGGTGCCAACTTCCACCAGTATTTTTTCACATTACTAGTCGTCTTATAAAAGTATGTATGAAAATCACATATATCATCCAAACTAAGCTAAAAATTGCTAAAAGTGATAAAAAATACGCTTAAAAGGCATATAAATACCTTTATTTAGCTCGACATATGTTTCATCGCGCAAACGGCGACATTTTCAAGATCTTTGATGATACAAATATTTTCGCAAAAAATTTTAAAAACAAGAATTGGTAAATAAAATCACGAAAAACCAGTGCAAACACAAAATAAAGTAAAGATGAAGATTTGTGAGCGTGAATTAACTTCTACTATTGTTTCTAATCCTGCAGAGCATCTCTTTCCAAATTTTAGGTAACTCAAGGGAGGTGAAATCATTGCAAATATTCTCACTACGTGAAAAGATCTCTATTGATTCTCGGATAATGGATGGTAAATAAAATCTTGATAGATAAATTACTCTACAAGAAGAATAATTAATCTATTGAAGAATAAGATGAAAAGAAACTTCAATGCACAAAATTCCAAGTTATCCACTTTACAATATTTTCCTGGGTTCTTAAAAAGATTGAAATATAAAATCAACAAATTCAATATATCCCTTATTGCAGAACCTTCCGTAAAATTAAAAGTATAGTGGGGTGTGTAAGAAAATAGATCCAATTGAATCAAACCAATTATCAGGAGTATATGAAATACCTTTCACCAAAGAGGATGGAACAATGCAATTTTATATAGGTATGACATCAAATACAACAAGAGAACTACAACTTTGGCCAGCTCGTGTAGCAAAGAACCTTTACAGGTTGAGTTTAAAAGCAGTAGAATAACTTATCCATCAAGATTTTATTTACCATCCATTATCCGGGAATCAATAGAGATATTTTTACGCAGTGAGAATATTTGCAATGATTCCATCAAGATATCACAATAATGAACAAAAATATCCAGGATATTGGGATAGCCACATGATGTCTGAATACTGTTGAACCTTACAAAGACATTGCCCTGAAGAGAAGCATGCTAGAAAATCATACAGAAAACGGTTTTAATAGTAATGCTAAATCTACATTTCTGTTTTGCAATACCTATATCACTCAAAATACAATGCTACAACATATGTAAAAAAAAATAAGTCTTTATATATTTAATGTTGCTTTTTTATACATGTGCTATTATCGGATTGTTGGCTTTATTTAAAAAATGAGAGCTAATTCGGAAATTTTGCTATTATTTTCGTATTTAGTGAACCAAAATTACTCGAAATCCGTTATACAACCCCGTGACTCAAAATCATTGTTCCCCGGTGTAATATAAAGATTAATTTTCATTAAAGTTGGATATCTGTAAAAAAATTTTAAAAGTATTCACAATAAAATTTTATCACCCATATACATTGTTTTTAAAAAATAAAAATACTCTTATCATTTAAAAGTCATTTTCAGGCGATGATCAGTACATAATTGAAGGGTGAGTGACAACGTATGGCATCTCCCTTAGTTTTATTGTAGCGAAAGGAGCAGACTGATTCTGTAATTCTGTATCATTTTTCTTCTGTGAAACAACAACGTTCCGTTGATTTCCAGAAGAGTCTGATGATTTTCTAATAATGATGATGATATCCACGGCAATGAAGAGGATTACGAGTCCAAAAAGCGAAAAAACAGTTCCGGAAATGATGCATGCTTTTTCTTCCATTTGCAATCCGATCACGAAAAGTGCAATTCCAATCGACAGTAAAGAAGATCCGCTGCAGATACTGCAGATGAGAGAGTATTTGTTAGCCAATGGTCCAATGACAGCTTTAGATCTTTGATTACGATTCTGTGCGCGCTTTTGGTGGACAGGCGGTTGTTCATGGTGAATTCTTTTTTTCTGTTCGCGCTGTAAACGAACAGCACGTGCAAACTCCAGCATACCTGAAAATTTCAGAAGAAAAAAACTGTATGAAACTAAAAAACAAATGCATCATATACGCATTGTACAGTTCTGGGGAAAACAAGAGTGACCAACAGAAGTAACTCTGCCGCTTACCATCGTATAAATGTGTGACTGTTACTAATCTACTACGACTGTAAATTAATGCTATCCCTATATTTTACTTAGGGGATCGTTTACACATAGAGGGTGCCCCAGGACTGTTGGGACAAACTTTAAGGAGAGGTAGGGAACATCACAAGGATTCAGATTTGCATAGCAACCCATGACTGGAAACGTCATCGTACGCCACTAGGTGGTGTTGTTCACGAGAGCAGTGGAGGAGAAATATCTGCTTTATCGCAGTCATTCGAGCAGTAGTCGCCTTGAGAAGAACATACAACATATTACGGACAGGGAACTGGCAGACATTCACTTCGTGTACGGATTGGCTGGTGGCAATGCACCAACAGCTCAAGGACTATATCGAGACGGTTCCCACAGTTACGGAACTGCTGGATGTTTTCGAATGTGCATCACTATTTGCCTGAATAACTTACACTTCTACGTCCGTAAAATGTTTCATGTTCTTCTCAATGAGACCACTGCTCGAATGATTGCGATAAAGCCGGTATTTCCCTTTCAGTGCTCTCGTGAACAGCACCTTCTAGTGGCGTACGATGACATTTCCGGTCATGGGTTACTGTTGCTATGCAATTCTCAATCGTTGTGATGTCCTCTACCTCCCCTTAAAGCTTGACCCAATAAGCCTGGGACACCCTGTATAAGTTGTAACAAAAGTTTTAATTTTCAATATTAACACCTAGTTTTGACATTATATTTGAATTCTTTGGTAATTGTTATCTTCAGAAACCAAACAGGAAGTCATCCGGTGTAGTAATTTGGGAATTATACAGGTTTGAAGTTTGGAACTCTTAAGGTTAAATTCATTTTTAATCGTTACAAAACAGATTACAAAGCAGATTGTTTTCTAAAAATAACTCAAAAACTACTTGGCAGAATAATCTGTAATTTTGAATTCGCATATTTGAAGCTTCTAGAAAATGGATTTCTGTTACGAAAAAAATTATAGGTAACAATTCCTATTATTTTCGAACATTAATTAAAAGAAGAATACATATTTTCGAAATCCATTTTCGGAAAAAAGTATCAACTGTAAATCAAGCTTAATAAGCTAATCCAAAATTACAGCACATTTCGCCTATTAGTTTTTGAGTGATGCTTATAAAACTACCAGCATTGCAATCCGTTTTGCAATGATTAAAAACGAGTTTATCATTAGGACTTCCAAATTTTAAATCTGTATAATTCCGAAACTACTTGACGTTTGGTATCCAAAGGTAAAATTTAACAAAGAATCCAAATGATATGGCAAAAGTAGTTTTGTTACAATTTCTGTAAGTAGACTTCACTCTAAACAATATTTAGGTATAGCATTAATTAGTAGACATCGTTACTAATCGACTGGTACAATTACATTTTTATACGATGATTTGTGGCTGAGTTACTAGGCCATTCCTTTTTATCCTTGACAGTACACAAAGTAAAAATAAAAAGCATTCATTCCCATCACATCATTCTTGCTCCTAAAAGTTGCCTTCATGATAAAGCCTTTTTCTCTAAAAATACAAATACATTGAAGAACCTTTTATTCATTCCTCTATGTGTGTTTGTTATTATTATTACTATTATTATTATTATTAATACTGGACTCGGATTTCAGTATATATAATAATGTACTTTTTCATGATAATGTGCAGGGATTAACAATAATGTGTAGTTTTGTACTTTTGAAGGAATAAAGAAAGAAAAAATTGATTGTATTTTTTCTTCATTAATTTAACCTACAAAATACTCATTGTAAAGCAAATTATATAAGTCCTGTTATTATATAGTTTTTATTACATTGAAAGTAGTTTGTAGGTACGATTTTTTGATTTTGGGATGAACCATTTAGTACTAAAATCAATTATTTTTTAAATCCCACATCTGTGAACCTATAAAAGATACATATACACAATTTAAATTTTGTGAAATAATGAACATTTTATTCCATAAGTAAAATTCCAACTCAAAGTTTTAATTATCTTGTCAGCTACAGGAAAGACATAAAGTCACTTTGTCCATTAAGTGAGTGCCAAAACCAATGAGTTTTGAAAATGTCAAAAAATATTTTAAGTCATAAAAATGAGTGCATACAGAGAATTGTTCAAATTTAGGGAAGATAAATGGATATTTATTGCAATGTCCGAATTAACCGGCCGGATTTATGAAACTAGACTCGGGCAAGTTACTCTGAATCTGGACTGTCCGATCAAAAACAGGATTGATGTCAACTTCAGTTACAATAATGTACGGCTTTAAAAGCATCTCCTTTCGTTTTTCTGCCGCTAACCTATCAGATTCTTGTCCCCGAATGTCTGTATCTTTTCTCTTCTGTAAAACGACAACGCTTCTTTTCCTTCCAGAAGACACTAACCTCTTTCTGAAGATCACCAAACCAATGAGAATGACTATAAGTCCCAAAACAGAAAGTATAGGCCCGAGGACGATTAAAGTTATTGTTTCAGAATACACTCCCATCAAAAGAGCCAGGATTCCCAATAACAATAATGAAGATCCACAGTCGATAGTGATGGTCTGAGTGCATTTTACTGTAGTTGATGATCGTGTAGAAATTTCAGATTTTCGGTCACTAGTATGATCGCTACCTCCGTGGGTAGAGGATTGTCCATGACAGGCTTCATTTTTTTGTTCGCGCTGTTGACGAAGAATTCGTGCATACTGCAGCATACCTGAAATTTTGAGAAAAATATATATATGATATGTGTTACATAGGCGCCGATTTCCAACTATTCTTCCATAGTATGTGAGTTAATTTGATCCAGGTTTAATACGTTTCGAAAAAGATTTTCTTTTTCTTTTTTCTTTTTTTAAGAATTAAAACGAAATAGGCTCCACGTAGAACTGAAATTAAATAAATAAAGATTCATTCAATAAATGTTCTAGTTCGAAACGTGGTTAACCTAGATCAAGTTTATCCGCATATTACGGAAGATTAGTGGGAGCTTGGCATCTATGGTATTATGTGCACTGCAACAGAAAACAAAAAAACTGTTAAATTTATGGGAAAAAAATCTGTGAGCTAAGACTTATTTTAGAAAGAAAATCTTTTATAACTAAATGCAGTAATTTAACTTAAAAAAAGAATAATAAAAGAGATTTTCTTTCCGTATAACGGGCAGATTTTTACCGACAACCTGAATCACAATTTTTATTTTCTTCTGTCTTTACAAGAAGAAAGTATTAAATTATTAAAAAATTTCGACTTCCGATTTTCAGTGGATTCATACGTTTTAGAAGGCCCTAAACACGATTTGATTACTTTTAGAAAATGTCTGTCTGTGAGTTCTGTCCGTATGTGACACAAATTTTGTGGACACTCTATCTCAAGAACTAATGCACTGAATTTAATAAAACTTTAGATTCAGTTAGGCTCTGATACAAATTGGTTCTGATTACCTTTTGGTGTAAACTGCCCAACAGGTGGCTCTGGTATGCTGCATTATTCATGATTTCCGCAATAGCTCTATCTCAAGAACTAATCTACATATTTACATCAAACTTCAGATTCAGTTATATCTTAATATAATTTCGTGCTGGTTACTTTTTGGTGTAAATTGCCCAGTAGGTGTCGCTGCTATGCTGCATTTTTCCCGATTTCTGCAAACTTCAGATTAAGTTAGTCCCTGATATAAACTGGTGTTGATTAGTTTTTGGTGTAAATAGCCAATAGGTAGCGTTACTATGCAGAATTACACGATTTCTTCAACAGCTCCATCTCAAATTTCTAATGCACGGATTTTCATCAAACTTCAGGTTCAGTTAGATGATGACATAAACTGTTGCTGATTAGTTTTAGGATAAAATCACCCAACAGGTGATGCTGCTATGCTACATTTTTCAGGATTTACACGATTTTAGCGATAGTCATATCTCAAGAAATAATGTACGGAATTTCACATCTTTAGATTTAATTTTGGCACTGTAATAGGGAATTTTGAAGTATTAACATATGTGAGATAGAAGAAAATTTTAGGATTGCCACAGCCGACTAGTTCCTCCACAAATTCAACAAATTTTTGTTACAAGGTTCACTGTATATAATTTCATATAAATAATATTCATAAACACCTCATAATTATAATTGTTTAAAGTAGGTATTATCATAAATCTTGTGGACCTGCATGAAACTTTCGCAGTACAATTTTTTATATTATTTGCTGGTACGTTTTTTTTCATTAATTGTTAATTAACAATCATTTTTAATCAAAGAGCGTGTTTTAACGAAGTGTGGGTGCACTATAAGACAAGAGACAAGCCTGTTAAAAAACTTTCGAATGATACCTCATTCATCGTTGTGCGTTTTGTATGTGTTTAGAAAAAGGAATGTTGTCATCAGAAATAATATATATACGCTAAATATATATAATATATAATACACTAAAAATATAAATGCAGTGAACCGCTGTTTATAAGTTTCTGATTTTTATGGGGAGAGAGAGAGAGAGAGGGGGGGGGGGGTTATTTATATAGTTTTAATTTTAAGTTCTGAATCAATCATATCTATTCTAATTTAAAAAAAAAAATAAGAAGAAATAAGGGAAATTTTTATGCACGTTTTCCCACATAAATTAAAAAAGGTCGCTAATGTTTTCTGCCTGCCTTCCTCATTTTATTTTTTTCGACAGGCTGAATCATAATTAATTCAATAAGATTTTTTGGTACTACTTAGTTATCCCGTCGACCAATTCCGCCAAATTTTATAAACCGCCAATCCACTCGCCAAATTATACAAATTCGCACAATTTTTATTTTAAATAAGAAAAGAACAAATAAATTAGTATAACATTACTAAAAATACAGATAAAACGTCGAAATAAAAATCACTTGATGATGTAAACACGTGTAACTTGCTTAAAGTCAAGTGAATGTGGCATTTACGATCAACCATTATTGGCATTTAATCTTATAGTTTGGCGATAGATTTTTGATCGACGGGATAACCAAGTAGTACCGATTTTTTTTTTTCATTAAAACTTTTTTTTAACTAATGCCTTTATTTTTACAAAATATCTGTAAAAATAAAATTTAACATTTATGCCCCGACGGTACTTTAACGTGCCATTAAAAGAACTTGTAAAATTCGTTTAATACGTCGATTAGTAGTAATACAGTTTAGAATGAGTTATAGATATTTTACTTTATCTTCTTCCAAAAGTATTATTGGTTGCACTAAACAAAAATATTTTTAAAATGGTGATTTTACTTTCATTAATACATGGAAAACATTCCAGAGAGAAACATTCGCCTTGCATACAATATTTCAAAAGTATATTGGCCTTTGCGCCTCTTAAGCAATTACTTCGAAATTTGATTTTCATTTGAAATATTTTAATTTCATTTGCATTTTTTCAGCTTTCTTGACGTTGGAAGATTGTAAGTGAAAGGTTTCAGTTCTGAAATATTTCTATTGTAAGAGCATTATATTTGTACATTTCCTAATGCTATAAAATACTAATAAAAAAATTTTAATTAAAAGATTTGAGTGAAGTTATAAATATTGCACAAAATCCCTATAAATTCAGATTTAGTTAATTAATTTTAATTGGCAAAATCCATCTAAAATTTATCAAATGACTGCGTAAATCTTCTACCTTAATTTCAAAAATTCACGAAAAATACTTTAAAAGATGAAAGTTTTATGAATTCATAATTTGGGACATAAAGGGTTACAGTATGCAAGTTATTATTAACAGATAATTTTTGATACGATTACTATTCATATATTTGACCATTTGAAGCCCTAACTCAAAATGAGCAATTGTGGCGTAACAATCAACAGTTTAAGAATACATATCTATCATTATCATTAGTATGTCAGCTTGCTTTATAAACAAATTTCATATCATTAGAGGCAAACTGGGTCTTGTAAGAAATTTCATCGTTTATTATTGCCTTCTATGTTATCTCTCTATTCTGGAAAAGAAGTAACTAATACAACTACTGCTGCCATAATGGAATTTATTGTGACCTTTTGCACTTTTTTGGCTTTTAATGCAAAAACTATTGCACATAAAAACATGAAAAATGGGAGCAGTGTATTATAAACCTGTTGTAGCAGACAGTTTTTAATCCGAAGAATTATTTTAAATGCTATTTAATGTTGGAATCTGTCAAGACAGTTCAGTTACATAAATTTTATAGGATCAAAACCTATGCATAGCAATTTAACCCTTTTTTGAAGACATATACGTCACTAGATTGTGGTGCGACAATGTCCAATTATTTTTTTAATTTGTCTAATTTTTTAGGGTGTTTTCTTTTTTTTTTTTATTCAGTTATCTAAATAGAGGTTTATTTAATATTTCAGAAAAAGCTTTGTTTACCTAGTGTTACCAATAAAGAAATAATGGATTGTTTTCTGTCATTCAACCTACAAAAGCAAAACTGTATAGTTCCTATTTACGTAGTTTCTATTACATTGAAAGTAGTCTATAGGTATGATTTTTTTAATTTTATGATGAACCATTCTGTACTAAAATAAATTATTTTTGAAATCCTGAATCTGGGAATCTTTATCTAGAAAAGATAAGTGGAGTACAGCATTAAATTCTGTGCAAAAATGAACTTCTTATTCCTTAAATAAAATTCTAGATTCTTTCATTATTTTTTTATTGAAATTTGTGGCTTTATACTTGAATTGGACACGCGTGCACTCATTTATTCTTTTATCACTCACACAAATACAATCATTTAACCCTTTCAGGGCCGGTGGTACGTTTATGAAACCACTTAATTTTCATTTCCAAATGCCACAATTATTATTTCCAAAAAAATTGTTTCGTAAATTCCGGTGTTAGAATAATAAGCTCGAAGCAGCAACTTTCGTCCGGTACCTTCAGAGCCCCGAGCCCGCCCCTACCCGCTTTTCGATGTCTTTGATTCAATAAATTTTCCTTTTAAATTTGTCCTGTTTCAATTTTCCGGGTTCTTTTTAACCATTTGGAAAAATGGTTATTGTCCTCGTCAGGGTAGGAAATCAAAAACATATCTGAAGCTTTTTATTGGTTTAATCCGCATTTTATTTGTTTTTTGATTGGTCTATACAGTAATCTGTATTTCCCTTTACTTTCAACAGAGATGGATACTGTTACCACTATGACAAAAAAGTAATAAAAACTACAAAAAAAATTAATAACTGAGAAACAAATTGAGATACAGTTTTCAATCAAATTGCATTTAAAAGTACATTTTTTTTCTCTATACGACGGTGTAAAAAGTAATATTGCGGGATGTTTAGAAGTTTAAGAATGAAATTTCATTTAAAATGGGTCGTCAGATTTCTACGATGGAAAAGCCTTTTCCCGAACAGCCAATGAAATGCTTGGATAATACGTAAGTTTCAGGTGGATAATACGTAAGTTTCAGGAAATCTGACGAATCGCAGGCGATTTTTGTCTCTTGCAATTTTTAAGTGTAATAATACTATTAATGTTTAATCCATGGCGTACGTAATGTATGATCAACTCCGTGCGATTTTTTATGTCTTAAATTTTAGTCTTTGAAAAAATCATTTTCCAAATGGTCGTTGTAATTTGTTAAATTGCTTTTTTTATTTATTTATTTGTTTTTTCTTTCTTTTCTTTTCAACCTGCCTTCCGCAAGAGTTTCGGCTAAAGGGACGCAGACCGGGACGTTGGACGAACGCGCGGAAAGCCGCGCTCTGCGAATTCTGCGGCGGTTATCTGTTAAGGGGTCTCAGGACTCTTAAAATTGGGAAAAAAAGAAAAAAAAAGACCATTTTCAACATTTAATATCTTAAAATGTATTTGATTTTAAGACACAATTTTAATTGGAATAAAATATATAAGTATGTTCTTTCATTTCCTGTATTTAAAAAATTATAAGATGCAAAATTAGCATTTACAGGGGGCTCCAAACTCTTAGACATTGGATGAGCAAGAAATCGGCATAACAGCTTACGCGCACGATTACAAAATAAGTATTGCAACTAGAATGAAAATTTTGGTGCCTACTTATACTTCAGACTATAATAATTACTCTGAACCTAAATAAGTTTGTATTTAAAGCTTTTTTATATTTTTAATACAAAGTTGTATTTAGCTAATGCAAAATTAAGAAAATTTCAACAGTATAATCCCCTAAAAAAATATTGTTTTGAACAATAAAAAGGAAATTTTAGGTTCCGTTTATACAGACTAACATGAAACATATGTTTTGAAA
The DNA here is from genome assembly GCA_963932465.1 of Maratus speciosus. NCBI lineage: Eukaryota > Metazoa > Arthropoda > Arachnida > Araneae > Salticidae > Maratus > Maratus speciosus. The sequence goes on along the minus strand of OZ010786.1, from coordinate 85,101,849 downwards.
ATTTCATAAAAAAATATTCATAAGTTTTTGAGATATCGTGCGCGTTATGCCCAAAAACGTCATTTGGAGAAAAGTGGCTTCAAAGTTTCCGAAACGACGCTTCCGCTATTGAACGTGTATAAATGTAAAAGCCATAACTTCAGTTCTAATAGGAATTTCAAGGAAACAATTATATCAAAATGTTCAGAAAAGGTAGGAGTTTAACATCTAAAAAAATTAAAATTTCGAAAATTTTAAAGCTTTAAGAGTCCTGAGACCCCTTAAAATGTTGAATTATTCATTTCAAAATTTTAGCAATGGAAGTGCTTTGCCCTGAAAGGGTTAAGTAGTAGTTGGAATTTTAAGAAAAAAATTAAGGACATGAGTTTCAAAACTCGTCTTATTTAAAATTTTTAAAAAAATCGTCTTTTCTCTATCGATCAATTTATTCTATTGGTAAACCTACACCGAAGACACAATATAACCTGGCAAAAAAAAAAAAAAAACAAAAAAAAAAAAACCTAGTTTTATCCTGTATTTCTGGTATTGTAAAATCTTGATTTACAATGAAAACCAGTGGACGCATTTAGAGGTTTAAAGAGTCAGTTAGGTAGAGGTTTAAAGTTAGAGACTCCCAAAATTTGATTTTCTGGATAAAGCGGGTTTTAAAACTCACGTCCTCAATTGTTAGCAAATGATAAATAATAGAAGATAACCTTCATTCAAAAAATTTTAAAAGCAATATTCTTTTGAAGCAGCATTTCCCAAGTCGTATGTTCCGAATGCTTAGGCATGTCGCAAAAATACTAATATTTTTTAATAAGTTCTATGAAGATTTAGTGAATTCTGCGTTTAAATTCGTTTATCAATATTTACTAAATTCTTTTAATAATAAGTTCTATGAAGATTTTAATCAATTCTGTGTTTAAATTCATTTATAAATATTTACTAAATTCGTTTAATTAAGTTCTATGACTATTTTAATAAGTTCTGTGTTTAAATTCACTTATCGATCATTTGTGACCGCTCACCAACACAAGACCATAAGGCCATACGGGAGAAAAAAAAAAGACAAAAATTACGCTCGAAATAAATCTGAATTGGGGAAAAGAGGAAGAAAGAACAGCAACTTATTACACAAAGAAAAAGCATAATTATTGCTCTCTTTCTGATGTTTTCTTACAAGGCGCATAATCAAAGTCATGCGTTTGACTGGTTATGAGTATGACATTTACCAAAGTGCTTGAAGTTTTCAAAATTTTCAAGTACTATTCAATATCCCGCCAAGCGAATATATAAGAAGACTCCCGAAAATCAGCACAGCCTGAGATCGAGGATTTTGATGATTTCTGAATTTTGGGAATTTAGATCATTGCTTTTTTTATATTTAAAATCCTCATCCGAATAGTCATATCTTTATGAAATAAAAAGATTATGCATAACACATAATAAATGCTAATAGAAATCAATCAAAATAATAAAAAGATAGAAATAATAAAATAATAGAAATCAATCATCAAAAATCAAAAATACAGTTAAATTTTTAAACATATATTTATTTAATATGAATAATTTTGATAAATTATAATCACTGTTTCCAAGTATAACTTAAATTTTTTAAACATATAGTCAACAGTAGTTTAAGAGCATTAGTTTTATATTTTAAAATCTTTTCTAGCAACCTGCAAACAATCAGCAGTTCTTGTTCAATCACAAAAGTGTATAATTAAAATAATCAAATATCTATCTTCATGAGAAAATTTCTCATCAAAAGTCCCTCTGATTCAGTATCTGTGAGTGCACTGAAAACCAGAATTATATCACAATTTTTTTTCACCTATGAGATTTTGAATGGCTACAGCTTCATCATTCCAAATTACCCATCTTAGAATTTACCAATCAAATCAACTTCAAATCTTGATACTTTTCACTGTATATTACCTTAAAATTTCTCTGTTTATATGAAAAACGATGTGTGGATTTTAGGTATTTGCAGATTTTTGAGATTCACTGTACTTTGTATGTGAGAAGATGATTGCATGGTGTCGCACGTACATTTTTGTGTTCGAGACATGTTTGCATTTTTCTTTCTATTCCTTAATTTTGTAAACTGGGAAATTCCCCAAAGAGTGAAAAAATAAAAAATAGCAGAGGATATTTTCTGTAGTATGAGTTTGAACTTTTTGTTTATTATTCGACAGCGAAAACTACTAATCAGAAAAAGTGGTAAATATTTTAAATGAAAAAACAAATCCCCAATCTAGCCAAGCTGCTTTTCGCATACTTTGGGAAACGCTGCTTTAAATATTATTACTGCAATGCCTTAAATGCTGTAACTCCATAGTACACCCATCACTCGATCTACTTGACCAAAGATGAATTTACTCAAAAGAAAAGGGGGTGTTTAATTATTGTAGCAAGTAGCAAAAAATACCATTCGATTCGCTCTTCTTAAATAAAATAAAACCCGATTTTAGAGGTTGACTCGTAGGTTTACCATTGTGTTTTCCTGCTTACAAATATATGAAAACATGGAGGGCAGGGAGCAGGCAAATACAATGGTAAACCTACGAGTCAACCGCTAAAATGGGGTTTTCAGGTGTTTTCCACCAAGATATGACTTGGCAGACCGATTGCGTTTTAATATGCGAATCAAGATTTAACTAATCCTAGAATTTCACCCGTGAACTCGATGAGGTGATGGTCTTAGTCCAAGAGCCTACTGCACAAAAGCCCATGTTATTATGCACAAGAAAAAACCTTTATTTTATAGGAGAGTAGAAGTAGAGGAATCTAATTATCCATGTCTTCCGGAAGTGAAATGGTGCATAAGCCAAAAATTAATACCACCAATGGTTGACTCGTAGGTGTATCACTGTATTTGTCCTACAACTATCCTCCAAGTTTTCATGCCTTTGTTTGTAGGACAAACACGATGATAATCCTACGAGTCAACCACTGGTGGTATTCATTTTTGACTTATGCACCACTTCACTTCCGGCAGACATGGACCATTAGATTCCCCTACTTCTACTCTTCCATAAAGTAAAGGTTTTTTTCTTGTGCATGATAACATAGGTTTTTGTGCTGTCGGCTCTTGGACTACCTGTGCTGCCACCTCCCGATCTAAGACATTGATGGCAATTTTTATGATCTCACAGTTATGTGTTCCTCACTCATACGACTCTCTGGGTTTAGATGCCGACAACAACAATACAGCATCTTATGGGATATAATTCAACATTTCTCTCGGATATTCCCGGATATATATCTTTTTCCACTTATACAAGATGGACATAAATTAGTTGGACAAAAAGGATGGTTTATTATACGTAGTCAGTGATCAGTTTAGGAAGAAACTGGATCCTTTAAAACACCTTTCGCGAAAATTTTTATGTCAAAACAGGACTCTTCACATTTTTTTTAAAATCTGAAAACAGGACCGTTCATAAAATTTTTCACCTTAAAACAGGGCTCTTCACAAAATTCCTTGCCCTAAAAATAGACCTTTCAACTTTTTCAACTCCAAATAGAACTTTTCACAAATTTAATCATTTAAAAACAACAGCATCCACAAAAGTCAAATATGATGTCAAAATTAGGTGTTCGTATTGAAAATTTCAGTACATTTGGTACAATTTCACCATGAAGACGATCCCTTGAGCTTTCTTTTTAAATATAAATTGAAAGAAGACATAATTTCTAGTTGAATGACATAATTTCCGTTTGTTATCGAGCTAATTTAGTATTGCATAAGGGAGAGGTTATTCTAGTTTAAATCGCATTCTATGGAGTTACAAGATGATCCGACCGATCAAAAACTTGGAGTTACAGCATGGCACAAGACCAGAATAAAACAGAAAGTAAAAGTGATAAATATATTACAACTTACCTATAAGTAATAATCCTTTTCTTCTTTTCGTTTCAATATTCGTTGAAATCACGAAATCTTCATTTGAAAAACTGTTATTTTCAATGAACTCGGTTAAAAACTAGTCATGGTTGAAAACTTGGAAGATTATGACTTGTAAAAAATTCAAGCAATAGGGAACATTCAAATCGTTAAAAGCCATCAGGATGAAAGTATTAGAAAGATGAATCAAACAAGAAACGATTATTCAAGTAAAGCTTTCCGTGTAAAATTACTCAGTCATACACCCGCCTTGTTGAAATTCGTTTTTTTAAATGATTAGAATGTTTATTTTCTTTCTCTGTCTCTAATTAGCAATTATTCCATGGACAGATTTTCTTTTGTGCTTCCATACCCATTTTATGTGTAATACATTTTGAATAAAAGCTATGGATGTATTTCCACAAAAGGGAAAATGTGAGCGAGCCTAAACTTTTCTACAACATTATATACAAAGGAAGATTTTTCCATTATTGACCGACTGGCCATGAGGCATGAGTTTTCGCTTTAATTTACGTCACGCGAACTGTTGCTAAGTGACGTAAAGCTGGATTTTCAAACGTGCCCGAAAAAATACTCCGAAAATGAGTCCTAAATAATGCAAATTTTGATATTCGTACTCATTATCATATTTTTAGCGTAATTTATACGTCATTCCTTTTCTTTTCTAACAAACCACTCATATGACGCAAAGAACTTGGCATTATTACATTGCTTGTAGGAATGCAAGAAATTTATAAATAGAATTTTTAGTGTTTTGATATTCGTAAAACAATTACAGCAAATTAAATAGTGTAAAAATAGTTTAAAAAATAGAAAACAGGAATTCTGCTTTTTTCGAATTTAGTGTAGCCCCCGATGAATATATATGTATATGAATATAAATATAGATAGTGCAAAACAAATTTAGTTTTAAGACTTAAAACACACGCTTTTATTATATATAAAATGACGTCATCCACATCCGCTGAAGAATTCTTGTGACAACATCCCTTAAACAACATCTACAGAAAGTACGCATAGACGTCACTATCGCTGCATAATACACAAATCCAGCAAAAGCGATGCCGTCATTGAAGGAACTCGACAAAAAAAATCGACTATCTAATGATTCATATGCCTTCATGTGTTTAATATTAATGTACATACTTAAAATTAAATTTGATTTATAATAGCTTCATATTTTATCAGAAATCATTCTTTTATATTTTTTCAAAATGGCACGTATTTTAATTAAAATTTTTAAAAGTTGTTATGAGAAAATGGCAACAAAAAGATATAATTATTATTTTCCAACTATTTTTCCTTTACTTTCTACAGAAATAACGTATTTGAGTTGCCAAAATTAAACAAATGGCGCTAAAAACTACAAAAAAATTAACATTTTAAAAATAAATTGCGATGCAATTTTCAAGCAAAATGCGGTTAAAAGTACTTTTTTTCTCTAATACGACGGCATCAAAATTGAAAATGTGTGATGATTAAAAGTTTAAAAAATTGCAGTAGAGTATTTAACCGTACAATTATACATCTTCTTTGCTTTACGGATGACTTATACAACGGAACGTTATTTTTTGGAGACGACATTTTAATAGCTGGGAGAAAGAAATAGCATGCCGGGGGCTAAAAAACACTTTTTTATAAGCATTCAGTGTTCATCTTGAAAATCACGCCTAATTTTTTTTCCGAAACATTTACATAACATTACATTAGTTTGGTGTGAGCACCGAACTCGATTAGGAAAAATTCACCTTTTTTTTTTTTTTTTTTTTTTTTTTGGTAGAAAGTGCAAACAAGTCAATTTATATATAAATATATATATAATTCTTGCTCTGTTTCCTTTTTAAGATGGGGCAAGAGGAAAGAGAAAAATGAAACATTATTTAACCTTTTTTTTTTCCTAAATTGATTTCTCAATCTATAATCATAAATTAATATCAAACTGTAGTACCCACTTTTGAAAAGAAGAATCCACAATTAGAAAAACTGACACATTTCTTCAATATAAAACACCACTATGGAATTAAGTTGGAAAACTTTAATAATGAAATATCCAATTCTTTTGGAATACAATTTGTCAGCAATGTGTCAATAAATGTGTAGCTAATATGTCCTGTTTGTAATAATCCGCAAACTGTGTTTTTTTTCTTTTTTTAAGTTCATTTTTCGTCTAAAATTTTGACCTTTAAACTTATTTTAAAAACATAAAAAATTAAAAATTTCAAAAAATGGCTCCATGGCCATTAGAAAATTTAATTATGCATAGATAAGCTCAAAATGTATCCAAAAATGTTTAAAATATATTGTTCGGGGAGATCGGTTTTATCGATCGTGCGCGCTCTCACATTTTTGCTCATATCTTTCTTAATAATTGAGATATCACTAAAAATCTTTTTGCCCATAACTCTAAGTACTATAAGAATTTAATTTCCGCAAGGGAAAAAAATCGACTCTTTGAAAGTTAAAAACGTATGTAACCCCTTAAGAGATTATCTTGGGTAATCTATTAAAATGGCGGTCGATTAGAATAAAATTATTTCAAGATAAACTTGCATTTCTGATGTTCATCGTATTGGTGTATTCATCATTTTCTATTTTAGATGTGTAAAATAAAACGACACAATATTTGTAACAGTATTTAATACGTACCTGTACTTTCTAGCTGTGAATTTCGTAGCAAGCACTCAATACTAGATTACAGTTTTCTTGTGTTGTTTACATACTTTTTGTTCATCCCTTACTTTTTACAGTGCAGAAATGTTAACTTTACCCCATTCCACCGAACATTGCTTGCGTTTTATGCCCCACACCCCTTTTTTCGTGGTTTCCGATTACAGGAAATTAACATTAAAATTAATAAAGAATTTTTTGGGGATACTTTTCATTCTTTCTACGTTCATGCTTTCGATCAAGCATATAAATTCTAAAAATACGTTGGTTTATTTACACCCTTTTTATTAGATTCATACAATTATTTTCCAAGAATTTTGATAGATTACATTAAGCAAAAATTTTTAATTTGTTTTAAGCATTTTTTTCCATCCGTCATACTTGAAGAGGACTTGTCTAATTTAATTAGGATAACTTTACGATAGATGGCCATAGAGGAGAGATGGCCAGTCTAAATATTTCCAAAACTCCATGGTTAAAATTAGCCGCCATTTCGCCGGTGGCCGCAAGCTGTGAGCTGTGTTACTCGTATGCTTCTAATTTTTACTTTCTTCTATCTTCAATAGAAGAAAGTATTGTAATCGAAATTTTTTTCGACTTCCAGTTTTTGACGGATTTGCATGTTTTAGGGGTCAGAGATTCCAAAAAACATGTTTATAGAAAATGTCTGTCTGTCTGTGTGTCCGTCTGTCCGTCCGTCCGTCTGTCCGTCCGTCCGTCTGTCCGTCTGTCCGTCTGTCCGTCTGTCCGTCTGTCTGTCGCCATTGTACCATCAAAAAGTGTATGAAGTTATGTATAGAATTAAACCAAAATTTTATTATAAGTTTTTGGCTATGGCAAGCAGGTCCTCCCGGAATTTGGAAAAAATTCGCCGGTAGGGGGCGCTGATATAACAATTTTTGTGCGATTTTGAATATTGTACCATCCAAAAGTGTATGGAGTTATGCATAGAATTGAACCAAATTTTTAGTTTAAATTTTTGGATATGACAAGCAGGTCCTCCCTGAATTTGGAAAAATTTCGCCGGTAGGGGGCGCTGTAAATGCATTTTTTGTCCGATTTTGAATATTGTACCATCGAAAAGTGTATGAAGTTATGCATAGAATTGAACCAAATTTTTATTTTAAGTTTTTGGCTATGGCAAGCAGGTCCTCCCTGAATTTGGAAAACATTCGCCGGTAGGGGGCGCTGTAATAGCGATTTTTGTGCGATTTTGAATATTGTACTGTCCAAAAGTGTATGAAGTTATGCATAGAATTAAACCAAATTTTTATTTTAAGTTTTAGGCTATGGCAAGCAGGTCGTCCCTGAATTTGGAAAAAATTCGCCGGTAGGGGTCGCTGTAATAGCGATTTTTGTGCGAATTTGAATATTGTACCGTCCAAAAGTGTATGAAGTTATGCATAGAATTAAACCAAATTTTTATTTTAAGTTTTTGGATATGGCAAGCAGGTCCTCCATGAATTTGAAAAAAATCGCCGTTAGGGGGCGCTGTAATAGCGATTTTTGTGGGATTTTGAATATTGCACCATCGAAAAGTGTATGAAGTTATGCATAGAATTGAACCCAAAAAAAATTTTAAGTTCTTGGCTATGGCAAAGAGGTCTTCCCTTAATTTGTAAAAAAAATCACTCGTAGAGGGCGCTGTAATAGCGATTTTTGTACAGTTTTTGTGCCATTTTGAATATTGTACCGCCGAAAAGTGTATGAAGTTATGCATAGAATTGAACCAAATTTTATGTGTTTATTTTTGGTCATGTCACGAAGGTCCTCCCTGAATTTGGAAAAATTCTGCTGGAAGGGGGCACTATAATTGCGATGTCTGTACCATTTTCATTATTGTACCATCGAAAAGTGTATGAAGTTATTATAATTGAACCAAATTTTTTGTGCATGTTTCTGGCTATGGCAAACAAGTCCTCCCTGAACTTGAAAAAATTCCGAAAGAAGGGGGCGCTATAATTCCGATCTCTGTGCCATTTTCATTATTGTACCATCGAACAGCGTATAAAATTATGCATACAATTGAACCAAAATGTTTGTGCTTGTTTTTGGCTTTGGCCAACAGGTTCTCCTTAAATTTGGAAATATTGCGCGGTAAAGGGGCTCCGTGCTAGCGATTTTTGTATACTTTTCTTGATTTTTCGTAGTTCTATTGTGCATCGGCGGCTCATGCAGAGGCGGGAACTCGCTTCCTGCTATGCCGGCTATTCGCAAACAGCTGATAACGACAGAATAAGGAAAAATTAATAATTTTAACAAATATCATGATATAGATTAACTCGTTTTTAGTCCGTTTAATTGACTTGAGCAGAAATTTAAGATGAAAATCAAAGTTGGTATAGTATTGAACTAATAATATTGAAGTATTAACATGTGTAACTAGGTTTTGAAATATTAAGATGTATAAGATAGAAGAAAGTTTTGGGATTGGCACATCCAACTAGTTTACCTTTGTACTGAGCTTCAGAAGCTCCGAAATAGCTGCCTGCACTCTTTTGTACACACATATCTACAATTTGTGCTATTTCCACGTTGTCCAATTATTTCTTAATCAAATAAGTGTTCAAAACTTATATTCGAGAACAACAGTTTCAACGTGTATTTTTCTGAGAACATGAAGTAAAAGAACTAAAATGTGAACCCCCAGCAGACACATACGATGAAGTAAGATTCATGTTCCATCCGCTCTCACGTCTGAAATAAACCTAAATGATAAACTGTTAACTAAATATTTATTCATCGCAGCTGTGGACATGTCTTAGGAGCAATGTATGAAAGAAATATTTTTAAACGAATGAACAAAAAAAAGTAGTGCTTTTTCAAGGTTTTGCGAATCAATCTTAGAATTCAGAAAATAACCGCTTGCATCCTGTGAAAAATCATGTTTGGCATATTTCCCAAAAATATTTTCGTTTCTTTGTAGAGTTTGTGTCGCGGATGAAGTCACAGTTAATTGAAATCTATTTTCTTTATAATTTTCATTGAAAGGAACAAAACTGAAAACACGTGTTTTTACAGTAAGATGTAAATAGCCCAGAAAGAAAAGCAAATTGTCAGTTGATCTGCGTATTATTTCCTGCAATTTATGTTGACAGAGGAATGTAAAGGGTTAGAAAATGCATTCTTTATATTTTATTACTTATTTATTTATCCGTATGAAAAGAAAAAGTAGAAAACAGGAATTCTGCTTTTTCAGAATTTATTATCGCCCCCGATGAAATATATATATATATATATATATTTATAAGTATAGATAGTACAAAACATATTTCAGTTTTAACACTTAAAACACACGCTTTTATTTTACATAAAATGACGTAATTTCCGGAATTGACAGCCAATTGTTCCCTTGTGACGACATTTTTGTGGCTGACAATTCGTAAAACTTGACTAAAATGCTAACTTTCACAACATTTTCTTAATGAATCTTTGCCTTTATAAGGAAATAGGGAACTCTTTAATTTCTTGGTATCTGAAAAAAATAGGGCACATTTTATATTTTTATGAATATCAATGCAAATTTTTTGTATTTACGAATGAAAATGACTTCGCGAAAGTATCAGAAAAGTAGTTAGTTTGGATTTGGGAATAGCTTTCAATATAAAAAATTCTCCTAAAAATATGTGATTCCCTCCCACCCAAAAAAAGGAAATCCATGACCCCCACTCCCTCTAAATGGTGAGCTGGATCCGCCCTTGATCATACACGTACAAATCTGTAGACCTTATACAGGAGTGCACGCACAAAAAAATTTGTTATGTGTTCCGAATATTGATGATAATCAGGGCTTAATTTCTAAAAAAAAAAAAGAACCGGAGCCCTAATATTTTGCCCTAATACTAATAACCGTAGTGTCCCCCCCCCCCTATCAACCGTCACTCGAATCCGCATATTTATATTTCATACATTATTTTCAAAATTTAAAGCATTTTTTTTCTTTAGCAAAATAAAATTTTTAAATATTTCTGCATATACTTAGCTGTCAATTATTCCACTTTTTAGTTATCACTCCTTCCGAATAGAAATCTTTGCCTAATTTTAGCAGGATTCTGCGAGTAAATAAAATAAGGATTGTGATTCGAAAATAGTGTTAAAACAAAAAAGGGATAGTTCGCAGCTATACCTTTTTATGTAAAAATAAAGGAAATTTACAGAAATTAATACTGATATGGTAAAGAATCAAACAACGTTTTTCAATTTCCTATAAAAGCTGCATATCTTAAACTATAATCGATTCCTTCCGTAGAACAATCTTTTGTGATGAGTCCCTGAAAATCAGATTAAATTAAACATTTGGCACCGTGATCGGAAAGATTCGATGCTTTTATAGAAAAAGGGGAAAAGCTGCTCTATTGCTTACTATAAAAATAACAATACATGACAATTATATCTACTTACAAATGAATACTACTTACAACTTTGTAAACCTGCAGAGCAGAGCCGCATTCATGATGAAAAATAAATAGCAAAATCACTAACGTTATTTTCGTACTCGTACGCAACGGAAGACTAAAAACCTCAAACAAACAATACCTCAAGCTGATGCTCGTTGACTAAAAAAAGAAAATATTCTTTTAAGGTTAGATATCTCAATTTTTAAAAAAATGATACAATTTTAAAATATCCTAGTGTCAGAAAAGAAAATCAAACCGAAAGCAAATTCATTGTTCGCGCTCTTGAATGGCGCCAATATACATGTCGCCGAAATCGATGCCAGACCTAAATCTGCAAATATCAGTAGGATAAACAAAACACGTTTTCTGTTTCTCCTATTCTAATCAAAATAGCATAAAAAGGGGGGAAGAGTTATTTTATTTTTTCCATACCTCAGTAAATAAAATTTTTAATTTACAGACAGATTGAGTTCGAGCGCTTCGGTTTTTCGGAAGCGCTATTGCACTAAGCTCCGGAGTCTTGTAATTATGAGCTCCGGTGAATTCCAACCAATATTTAAATAATTACTAAAAACAGAGAAGTGCCGGAGCCCGGATCCCGTGGGATCCGGCGCAATTTAAGCCCTGAATTGGTAACTGCAGAAATTTAGTTTTCAAATGCGTTATTCGTTTTCTAAATTATTTATTTAGACATCACCTGTTATGTTTTATTAAAGTATTCTGGAAGTGTTGGAAAGTATTTCATAATCCAAGCTGTACGGAAGATTTTTCGTTCTTATTTTTAATATAATGATTTTGATGGAGCCGTAACCTGTAAACAGTCTGTTAAAGCTTTTTTTACTGCTTTTATAGTTTTTATTTAACACATTTTAGCAATTAATGAAGTATCTCATACTTCATTACTGCTGTTATACTGCCAACACGGGCCCGGTGTTGTCGGTACCCGTGAACTTCATATTTGTATGATTTTATATCTTTAACCCGATTTTGTATGAATTTACTATTTTTAAATGAAATATTCGCAATTAAAAAAAATATATATTTAGGGGTAAAAGAGCTAGTAAAATGGCATGTTTTTGTTTTTTCACATAAGGTCGTTTCATAGTCTGAAAAAAAAATCTTGCTGTAGGAACTCTTTGAAATTTCTATCGGTTATAAATACAACTGTTTTGTTGAAGCCCGTGCAAAAATTTCGTGAGAAAATATTGATAACTTGCTGAAAAAAAAAAAAAAAAAAAAAAAAAAATTATCGTTTTTTTTTTTTTTTTTACCGCGTCGGGTCATTTAACATAACAAAAAAAATAGTTCTTGTCGTCCGAACGCTTTGAAATTTTAATCGGTTATAAATATAATTGTACACAAGTCCTCTTTAAAATTTCTTGAAAAAATATGCATATTTAGTAGTGAAAGATAAGCCAAAGCCAAGCGAAGACGTGCCGAAACAAAACACGTTTTAAGTTTTCTTCGAAAATTTTTCAGATTTTATTTTTTGAAGACACGCCCAATATATAAAAATATTGCACATTAATTATATGACTTGTCTGTCTGTTCGACTCTACACCCTCTAACTTTAGGGAAAATTCACAAACAGGCATGAAAATAAAATATGTTATTGGCGTAAATTATTGGGTGTACTTTCGAACGACGGAGTTGGTACAAAGAGAAACGCAAAGGGTCCTTTAAATAGAGTTATAATAACAACTAGCGGACCCGCCCGGCGTTGCCCGGAGTTTGTAAATAATAACCTTAAACAAACCGTAAGTTTGCATGATTTATCTTTGGAAATTCTTTTAAATGAACCTAATTTCGGAGACCCCATTTCCTTCCGCAGCATCTAGTGTGTTCCCATCAAACATCTTTCCGAACGAACCTGTAATCTAGATCCTTGGTACCTATGGCAGCATTTACCGGAAGTGCCTGCACGTGCCGGAGACAATCGAAAACCAAGTTGAGTGAACCAAACCTCGTAGGAATCAAGCCCACAGAATCAAAAAGAAAAAAAAATATTGCATCCTTAATGTTAGAAAATTTCTTAATACAGAAAGTAGCTGAATTATAATCTAAGTTGAAGGAAGCAAATCCCGTTGAAATTGGGCCCTTAAACCCTAGGAAATAACGCACCCCCAAGCGGTGGAAGATGCCACCTCCCTTTGTAAATTTCATGAATTACTTTTAGCATTAACACGATATTTAATAAACGGATGAAATCTCTTATCTAAAGTTACCTTAAAATTAACGCGAGTTTTAATTTACGTCTGTAGTGAGTAGACGTAAGTTTATGCTGGAAAAGAAGATTAATGTTCAAAAAAGGTGGTAGCGGAGGTATAAAGAAAGACCGGGCCCTGGGGGCCAGGGTGTTAACTGTAAGGTAGTTGGGTATACGAAAATTTTGTAATGGTTTTAAAGTAGCTGGAAGACGCTAAAACTAAATTAAAGAAAATTGCAATAGAATAGGATTGTTTTAAAAGAAGCTACAACAAAGGCCCCAAGAAAACGATTAATATTCAAAATTGCTGGTAGCTGAAGTCTGCAAATTTTTTTCGTTATTCATGTAGTAGCTGGAGAACCTAAAAAGTTGTCAGAAAAAAAAGTTCGTGAATCGGACCATTTTTAAAGGAGCTATAACACGGGGCCAAAAAGGGTCCAACTGATAGTTGAGAGCAGGGTCCTAACATGAAAACATCTTTAAAAGCTGTAGCACTTGGCGTTTTAGATATTTAATTAGTCAAAATTAATTAATTAGATAATGAAATATTCATTAGAATAATATTTTAAAGAAATGCGCAAAAACGGAGTAAATACTTAAAAAGGGAACCTAGAGCCCCAATAAAAATATGAGGGTGTTGGTCTAGGGTGAAAAGTCCTAGAGCCAATTTTAAAATTATGCAGTGAGAAGGTGAGAAAATTAGGGTGTAAAAAATGCATGGCACACAAAAGTTCAAGGGGCCCTGGATCGGATCCTACAGGACCCTAAGATGCTCCAGGATTTTAACTGGAATATAGTAACATGAGAATAACTAAATGCAAAAAGGGTTCCAAAAATGAAGATTGGATTAAGAGGGTCAATTTATTAATAAGTTTAAAGGATGCAAAAGCAAAGGGGTGCAAAAGCTTCAAGGGGCCTTGTACAAGGCCCCAAGGGGGAAAGGACTTAAGTGGCATGTAGTTTGGTATAAAGACACTTTTTAGTTTTTTTAAAGTAATCAGAGGACGCTAGAACTATGGTAAAGAAAATTGCAAAGAATTCGGATCATTTTTAAAGAATCATTTTCAATGACCCCAAGAAGGGGATTAATATTCAAAATTGATGGTAGTTGAAGTCTGATTTTTTTTTTTTTTTTTTTTTTTTTTTTCTGTCATTCATGTAGTAGTTGGAGAACTTAAGAAGTTGTTAGAAAAAAAAGCTAGTGAATCGGACTATTTTTAAGGGAACTATAGTAGGGGGCTCCAAAGAGGCCAACTGATAGTTGAGAACAGGGCCCTAACTCGAAAATATGTTTAAATGTTTTAGTCTTTAGCGTTTTAGATCTTTAATTAGTCAAAATTAAGCATAGGGTATGAATTAATCATTAGAATAATATTTTAAATAAATGTGCACAAAATGGGTAAATGCTTAAAAAGGGTCCTAGGGCCCCAATACAAATATGAATGTGATAGTCCAGAGAGAAGAGTTTAAAACTCAATTTTAAAATTATGGAATGAGAAGGAGAAAATTAGGGGGTGAAAAATGCATGGCAAACAAAAAGTTCAAGGAGCCCCGGATCGAGCCCTACGGGACTCTAGGGTGCCCCCGGATTTTAACTGGAATATAGAAACGAGATAATAAATAAATTGAAAAAAAAATGGTTCCAAAAATAAAAATCGGATTAAGAGGGGCAATCTATTAACAATTTATGGTGTAAAAGCTTCAAGGGACCCTGTACCGGATCCCAAGGGGTCAGGGACTTAAGTGGCATATAAACATACTTTTTAGTAGTTTCTAAAGTAATCAGTATGCTAGAACTATGTTAAAGACAATTGCAAGGCATTCGGATCATTTTTAAAGAAGCTTCACCAAGGGCCCTAGAAGGGGATTAATGTTCAAATTTGGTGGTAGCTGAAATCTGAATTATTATTATTATTATTTATTTATTTATTTATTTATTTATTTTTGTTTTTGTTTATGTCGTTCATGTAATAGCTGGAAAACCTAAGATGTTAGAAAAAAAAGGCTAGTGAATCGGACTATGTTTAAGGGAGTTGTAATAGGGGGCCCAAAACGGACCAACTGACAGTTGAGAACAGGGCCCTAACATGAAAACATGTTAAAAATTTTAGTACTTAGCGTTTTAGATCGTCGATTAGTCAAGATTAAGCATACGGTATGAATTAATCATTAGAATATAATTTGAAAGAAATGCGCAAAAAAATTGGGGAATGCTTACAAAAAGGGCCCTGGGACCCCAATAAAAATATGTGAGTGTTGATCTAGGGAGAAGAGTTCAAGACTCAACTTTAAAATTACGCACTGCGAAAGTGAGAAAATTAGGGTGTGAAAAATGCATGGCTCACAAAAAATTAAAGGGGCCTTGGACCGGGCCCTACGGGATCCTAGACGGGTTCATAGTCTTAACTGCAATGTAGAAACGGGAGAATAAATAAATGGAGAAAGTTTCCCTAAAATGTAGATCGGATAAAAAGGAAGCAATTTAGTGCACTAAAACTTCAAAGGGCCTGTACCGGGCCCCTTGCAAGGGTGTCAGAGTCTTAACTGAAATGTAGAAATGGGGTAGAAACTGAAAGGAGAATTCACACCAAAAACGAAGAAGATCGGATAGAAAAGAGGCGTGTTATTAACAATTTACTGCATAAAAACGTAAAGGGGCCGAGGGGCCCCGGCCCTTAAAAAATTAAAAATCTGAGCCTCGGGTGCATCAGGACCTGTCTTGGACTAATCACTTCTGATTTTTCAGACTTCTACGTGCGATAGATTTTGCTAGCCATCGCCGATAGACCCACATACATACACACACAGAGCGATTTGTTCTTTTATCAGTACTAGGGGATCGTACCCGGGCTTCCCGGGTTACATAATATAAGTGAAAACATTTTTTTTAATTGAAAACTAATAATTTTTTTTATATGCAATAAACTTTTTAGACTGCCCACTTACATTAAAAAAGCATTTTTCATATGAAAAATACGAATTATACAATCAAATAATTTTTTGAAACTTATAAAAAGCAATATTTTCTTATTAGCCGCATGCTAAGAGACCAAGATTTTGCTACTTACGGCATCCTTTTATATTCTGATAATTTCAGAGCTTACATGTCAGTTAAATTTGTGTTTTATTTATATTATTTTATTTATCTATTCATAGGGAAGTTTTTTTTTTAAATGGATATTAGCCGTAAGAAAAGGATGAACTCTTTATTTTGTTTTAAGGGCAAACGGATTCATCTTTCGTAATCGAGCTCCGCGTGCTATAGATAAATTAAAAAATATTTCATGCTTTAAAATTGTTTTTAAAACCATAGACAATCAGTAAACTGCGATGAACTTTGCAAACAAATTCCATTTGAAAAAAAAAAAAAAAAATCCTATTTGGTGATCTAAAAATTTAAATTTTACGATTACAATTATGTTAGATTTGTGTTTTTTCAACATTATTCTTTTATTTGTTCATAAAAGAAGTATTAAATTCGTTAATTTCTCTTTCACAAATATGTTAGATTGGTGGTTTTTTAATATTATTTTTTTATTTGTTTATAAAGGAAGTATTAATTTCGTTATGCAAAAATAGTCAGAAACAAATGCTGAACAATGCTTGTTGCTTTACGTGCAAAATGTTTATTATTATTATGTATTGAAACCGGCACGTGATAAGATAAACTTTTAAAAAAATCATGCTTAAAAAATATTTCGGAAAACATAATACATCAGTCAATTAAGATACAGTTTTTAAACAAATTGCATTTTAAAGAAAATTTTTTCCTTTTGCGACGAAAATTGAAAATGTACGATGGTCAGAAGATTAAAAAAATTGCAGTAGCGAAAATTTCAAAACCGAAATTTGATCGTGAAATATTGCCATTCGCAGAATGACGTCAGCGTTACACACAGATACGTTTTCTCTTTATAATATAGATACATAAGCAGTAAAATATAATAAAAATCAGTTATTAGGATGTGGTTATCAATTGAGGCTCTTATGCTTGGTATTCCGGAATGAAAAACAGCAATTTTCACCTTCTCAAAATTTGCATACGCACTTCTCATATCCATATTCATCATTTAAAAAAAAAATTGTATTTTGTTTCATCATTTTAAAATCATTTTATCTCAAAACTTGAAGTCACGATTGTCAGCAATATCTTTTGTGTGAACAGACGCACTCTTTGCTTGAGATTCTAATCTCAATTCCGGGGAGTAAAAATTACCGTAACTTATGTTTTTTAGACGCATTTGTGTTAAAATGTTTAGTTTTATCTAAAAAAATGATAGTTTTCTTTTAAATAGGACTTCATTTTCACTTAAATAAGCATTTCGCCTAGTGTCTGAAACTTCGTATTAGTACACATGCTGGAGGAAAAACAGTATAGATAATTTATGAGGAAAAATGCGTGTTTTCAAAAGCGGTAAGTCATTTTCAGTTATTATGGCCGTAATATAATATTATGCTCCTAATGGGATTTTGCGCTACTAAACCCTGTACAACAATTTTTATCAACAATTTAGAATTTCTATCGGGAAATGGCATGAATAAAGATAAAAATACCTCATTATTTCTCTCTTGTCTGCAATAATGAAAGCTAATTTTCACCATTTTGAATAAATTTCATAAAATGCTTTTAAAATTAAAATATAAAAGTGGTGATATTTAAAAAAGAAACAGATAGTGCGATCACATCTACAAATGAACAGCTTTCAGTTTAAAAAAGAATTAGTAAAATTGGTTCAGCAGAAAGATCAGGGCAGATGACTAAAAAACACACTTGTGTTTTAAATATATAGATTATATAAAATTACGAAAAATTAAATTAAGCAAATTATATTATTTTGATAAAATTATAGTAGAATGTCCTAAAGAATAGCATTAAAATTTTATTATTCGAGAGAATTTTGGACAAAAACTTCAGGAACATGATATTATTTTAAAGCTCGAATTATTTGTTCGCTTGTCTAACTCGGCGAAGCAAATACATCCAGGCGAGAATCATGAATTTCTGTAATATAATTATAAATCGCTAATATTTGCATGTCACTTCTCTTTCTAAATTTTTGTAAAACATTGCGTTTTATCAGTGTGTGATTTCGATTACATTATTTTCAAAAGTGAAGCATTTTCACCTGTGAAGAATTTCAAAGTAGCTGAGCTGTGAAAATGACGCACTTCTGCAAAACATAATTTAGGTTTAAGAATTAAATTACACGCTTTTTTTATAAAATGACGTCCTTTACATTCGCTAAAGCAATCCACTTTTACAATCCAGTCGTAAACCCGTATATTAATTTCAACTTTTTTTTCAGGTTTTAAGAGAAAATGGCAACAAAAAGATACAGTATCTCCTATTTTCGACTATTTTCCGTTTACCTTCAATAGAAATGGGATACTTTTGTTGCCACGATTAGAAAAATAGTATTAAAAACTACAAAAAAATTAATGTCTCAAAAATAAATTGAGATACAGCTTTAAAAAAAAATTGTATTTAAAAGAGCATGTTTTTCCTCATGCAACGGTGTAAAAAGTTAAAATGTGTGACGTTTAGAAGTTTAAAAATTCGCAGTAGAGAAAATTGCAAAACCAAAATTTTATTTCAAATTTCAAAGTGTTGCCATTCGCAAAATGACGTATGCGTTACGCACAGATATGTTTGTCCTTCATAATATAGATAGATTAACAGTTGAAAACTTTTTAAAAACAGCATCCAAAATTGTTTAAACATTTCCCGAAATATAATACAAAAGCTAAATTTTCCCAACATTTAAAAAATGTATTTTATGTATTCTTAATATTCTTTCTAATTAAATTCAACTGGTAAAATTTAGATCATTTGATATAATTTATACTCGAAATTAACGTGTGAAAATATCATTTTATAACAAAGTCAATGCATTTTTACCTATCCATTGTTAGTGACTTTTTGCCTCTTGGCAGAGTTACAATTCTAGCGCTACTTTTCTTGAAAGTCTTTTGTTGTTCCTGATGTTTTGGCAACACCTTTGTTCAGCAAATCGCAAAAAAGTTTTGAAGAAACTCTGATCTCTCATTTTCTTTTCCGAAGTGCACAGCTTTTCTCTTGCTTTCTTTAGGGATACGTTTTCATGTTGTTATTTATTTAAAATATAACTAAACAACGCAAATGCCACTCAAACTCCAGAACAAATATTTGTTTCATTGCATTTAAAAATTTATTTTTAATATGGGGTCAATTCAGGCTATTGTGCTACTCAATTTCAAATTTTTTATGGTCACTCACTAGCTGCTCATGCTAGTTCCAAATTAAATTAGTTGGATGTATCAATTCCAAAACTTTCTTCTATCTCATACATATTAATTCTTCAAAATGCGCCATCACAGTACCAGAATTAAATGACAATCTATGTCCATCATAAGCATTCTAAAGAATGTATTTATGTGAAAGTGTAACAGAATATAAAGTTTGATAAAAGTCCGCTTATTAGTTCTTGAGATACTGCTGTCGCGGAAATCGCGAAAAATGCTCCATAGCAGCGCCACCTCTTGGGAGAAATACACCAAAACCTAATCAGCAACAACTTATATCAACCTGTGACTGAAAATGAAGTTTGATGAAAATCCGTCCAGTAGTCAACATTGAAACATTTGCCAACAAATGAAAGGCCTGTAACAAAGTAACCTCCCGATCTAATGTTTCAGTCATATTATTCATTTTGCCTGAATTTCAGAACTTCCTTAATGATTTCACCAGAAAACTGATTAAAGTCCACAACAATAATCTCCTTCCCTATTTTATTAAATAATAATTCAGGAAAAAAAGAAATACAGGAAGAAAATTTTCTGCAACGTTTAATCAATATTTTTATGAGTTTTCAGAAGTAAATTTTCAATGATATATTACCATCTGTTGTTGAAAAAGAAAAAATTAAAAATGTCTTTTACAATCTTGCTTGATAGGGTTAATTCATTTTTCATTAATATTTATTTTAAAAACTAAAACTTTGGCGCTCCGATCCATATAGGATCTTTAACCAATATAGGACCTTTAACCATGGACCCTGAGGTGTTAGGCAGAATATGTACGGCCTCGTGGTAAGCCTAAAGCGGGACCCTCAGTGTTTAGTTCCCAAGCAATCTTGGCACACAATTTATCAACCCCCGGAGGGGCGATAGGTTGAGTGAACCTTGTCCAGTCCGCAGCCCTGGTAGTGACGCGAAGCCCTTAACAGGGCTGTACCATTCGTCACGTCATATGCCGGGAGGTTCCAGAGCAAGTGTCGCTGAGACTTCATCCCTCATAGGCTTAATATTTTAATTTTAATTTAAATTTTTACCAGCGCTGAAATATTCTTCCTTCTGCTGTTGCAGAGCCTAAAGTTTTTTGGCGATTTATCACCTGCGGCCGGATAAGTAGAAAATCTCTTAAAATGAATTTGTTAATTCATAATTCA
The DNA here is from genome assembly GCA_963932465.1 of Maratus speciosus. Classification (NCBI taxonomy): domain Eukaryota; kingdom Metazoa; phylum Arthropoda; class Arachnida; order Araneae; family Salticidae; genus Maratus; species Maratus speciosus. The sequence continues at coordinate 85,081,260 of OZ010786.1, read as the reverse complement.
GTTCTAAAAATTTTTAAATGTTATATTATCACCAAAAACAAACGCGTGTATGTAATATTTTATAATAATTTATCATATGATTTAGCATATCGGGAAGTGAGTAAAAAATTGATTAAAAAACTCCATCTTTACATACAGAAACTAAATAAAGAATTGTAATAAAAGAACGTGAGGAAAGAGCGCAGAAAGTTAAGAAACTTGTAAAAGTTATTGCTTGCTCTAATTAATAAGCTTTAAAATTATGTAAAATAAATTAAATAATAAAATAATTATTATTGCTTAGAGTAAAATAAGAAAAACTAATTTTAATCGATGCAAAAGAGTAAAATTAAACCTTTACATGAACAGGATGGAAAAGTTAAGCTAGCCTGTGTCTGTATTACGGCCAGGCCTCGGAGCGGTCACATTTTTAGCCACCACTAATTTTTAAAAATTATTTTTAAAACATATTACTACAAGAACTGAATAAAAAGCTCACTACTATGCGGGTTCCTACAACATTTCCAAAATAAATCTAAAACAAAAATTTTTGTAAAGAAATAGAGGTGCTAAAAGTTTTTGTTTACTCTCTATAAAAAGAGGCTCAATTACGGTTTAATTATTTATGCCTAAACGAACTGTTTTTATGGCATATGCATAAGTACGTAATTACATCGTAAAGCTATTTCCTGATTGCACCCTTTCGAATAATTGGAGTGATGCAATCTAGGAAAAAGCTTCATGAATATACGTGCTATATCAACAGCCCTAAGTATGAGAGCAATAAATAGCCTGAAGCAACATTAAATGTTCAGGTTGATTATAAAATTTGGAAGTGAATTGCAATTTCGAAACAGTTTTGTTAGCCTTATGCATAATGAAAGGACATATATATATTTGCCGAAATCTCTCGTTATATATTTATACTATACATATAGAGGAAGTTCAGCTATTATGGAATACCATTTTATTTTTTTTATTTCTAAGTCAGCATAAAAAGAAAATTGAGGTGTATTAAAAGTTAGCGAAGAACAAAATTTGACTATTTCTTAACATATTTTTAATGCGTTTAAACCGAAAGAAAAAAAATACATATAAATATTTACCTATTTAAAAAAGTTACATTTATCGGATAATAGCAACCAGTCGGGTAATAATATGGAATAGAATCATGAGAAATATTAAAATTGCAGGAAAAACCACAATTTAAAAGGATAACCAAAATTATTTAAGGTGAAAACCTCATTACATCATCTATAAATCATCAGATACTTTGAAAAATTATTTTAATTTTTACAAAGACGCAAATGCAGTCTATTGTTTCGGCCCCAGTACAGACCACATGAGCCAGCATCAGGCATTATATCCAGTGTTGAATTCAGAGGGAACACAACCTCCCTCCCGAAGCAATGAGATGCCCCCCCCCCCCCCGGAAGATTTGAAATTTTCTGTTTTCAATGGTCAAAAAGTGCAATTTCCCCCCGGAACTGTATAATGTCCCGCACCGGAGCCACAGAAATCCCTCCCAAAAAAAAGTGGCTGATTTCAACACTGATTATATCCACCCCTCCCTCTTCCATCCTCTGAATATTCTCCATCGCAAAACAGGCACAGTGCATTTTCCTCATCTGGTGTACAACCTGATAAAAAGTCCATCTCAGATAATATGACGGAGTGGAATAATTTTCCGTCTTCATTTAGACTCGTCTTGAAACAGTTGTCTAGCTGATATTCCATATTACCGGACACACCTTCTTGAAAAACATAACCTCTTCAGTTGTCAAGAAGTTAGCATAGGGGAAAACGGACTAACACAGCAATAAATATAACTGTTCAAATTTATACTGAGCTTGGTTAAAATCACTTACAATGAGATTTTGTAATTAATATGAATTTTATAAAATTTGCCTGCATTAAACTGCAAAAATTGAGAATAAGATTTTATTTCACCGCGTCTCTTCAACAACAGGTATCCAAACAGAACTGACGTGAGCACAGTGCCTCATGGAAATATGGATGTATGACAGATTTACGCTTGGCTGTGTAATATCGGCACTCGTCTAGGTAGCGAAAATTATCGAAAAGATAACTTCAGCTCCTAAAACAATTGAATTAAATTTAAATTCAATTTTAAAATCCAAACAATTTTAATTAAAAACAAAAAGTAGATTATGTACAAATGAATCAATTACACCAGTCCTCCACACGAGAACTCCATAAGCCCCAATCCAGGCTTTAGTATATCACAGCACTTGCCACGTGCTCAAAAAGAATATCTATCCTTTCAGTTCGGAGCTCTTTTTGAGCTACCTTTACGATGCTCGTCGAAGCACGGACTCACATTCTCCACATTTACTCTAGAGAGATTTGGACAAACTCCTCCGCTCCGCATCGGAAATTCCAAAACTTATCCATTTCGGGGCGGAAATAGACTGTTCTGTTCTTCTGTCAAAAGGAAGGAATTTCATTATCTGTGAAAAATGCTACTTACGAGACGTCTGCTAATGGCCATGGAGCTATGAAAATTAAAAGAGACGGCATAAATGACGTCACTTGAAGTTGTTCCTACCCCTCTGCTTCCGCCATATTTGACCGCGGTGACCTGCGCTGTGAGCCAGTTTTTTCTCGCTGCGCAAATCCACTGTGGTAAAAGTCAAATATGGCGGACGCCGGAGAGGGGAAAAGAACTTGTCTTTCCGCTTCAACTGTCTCAACGCAACAGTGCTAGATTATATGCCGTCTCCTTTTAATCTTCATAGCTCCATGCTAATGACTAACGTATATACTCGTGTATAAGCCGACCTTAAATTCAAGAGGAATAACAGACTGCATACTAGTATTTTAAAAAGTTACCTTCATCTTATCTAAATGCAGAATTTGCTGATATTAAATAAGGCGAATATAGCTACACGAAAATACTGGTATGCAACATATTTTTTTCTCGAATTTAGGGGTCACCTTATACATGGGTATATGCGATAAATGTTCAGACGCCGTAACAGCTCCTTCCCACTAAAGACTTTTCATACAGTGCATACACCTATGAAAATGTGGATTTCGAACATGGCACTGAGCACCTCACTCTTACCTCACTAAATTTGAGAGGTCACAATACCTAAGCACTATTTGCAAGTGCACATGAAGTCAGTGTTGAATTCAGGGGGTGGCATGGTGGGGACATCCCCCCCCCCCCGGAGCAATGAGTTGTCCCTCCCGGAAGATTTGAGATTTTGTGTTTTCAATGGTCAAAAAGTGCAATCCCCTCCCTGGAACTTTATAATGCCCCCCTCGGAGCCATAGAAATCCCTCCCGGAGAAAAGTGTCTGAATTCAACACTGCATGAAGTTGTAATACGTTAAAGGCTTTATACACTTTAAATTTCTATATAAGGTTCATACTAACGCACGCGTACTCAGCTCCTAGATTTTACTTTTAAATTCTAAATTCAAATAATGAAAATACAATTTTAATAAAACTGATGCGATATTTATCTGAGTTCAACAAATGACACAGTACTCTCCTTGAACAAGTGATATAAAGTAAATTATATACAATATTGAATGATACACAAAATATATGCAATTACAAAAAACAATATATATATATATATATATATAGTACATACATAAAAATAAATATCAATACGCGAATTATGAAACTGGGTCATAATATTCAAAAAACACTACTACTCAGTTCTGCTCAATCCATCAGCATGATCCATAAGTCCATGCCGTGAAGCTTTCCCGGTCTGTGTTTGATCTCGAAGTTGAACGTCTGTATCTTTACTCTGAGGTAACTTCTTATCTTTACTTTGAGGTAAATACAATGCCCACCTAGTCAATCTGGCATTTTCCCCCATCATTATTTTAAGATACTTCAAAGGGTTGTGATCTGTTCGGACCACAAACCACTGTCTATCCAGTTAGTGATTCAGTTTTTTAAGACCGTACACAATCGCAGCTAATTCCCGTTCAATAGTGCTGTTGTTCTGCTCAGCCCAAGAAAACTCCTTACTTAAATATAAAATGGGATGTTCTTCCCCGTCTCGAACCTGTGACAGAACTATAGCAGCACCATATAAACTTGCGTCGGTCTGCACAATAAAATCTTGGCTATAATCAAGGGCATACTCTCAAGGGGGGACTCTTGATTACCTTCCCTTTTGATTCCCTTCCTGAAAAGCCTTTTCACACTCCTCACTCAACTGTATAATTTCTTTCTTTACTTTCCCTTTCAAAACATTAGTTAAAGGAACCGCAATTACCGCATAACCCTTTATATAGCCAGAATAATAGCCTGTCATTCCCAGAAATAACCTTACTTAAGTCGTAGTTGTGGGCGTTGGGAACTACTGAATAGCTTTCACTTTTACATCACTGGGGAACCGCTTTCCCTAACCTACCTCATGACCCAAAAACATTACACTATCGTGTACAAATTTACACTTTGTAAGTTTCACTGTTAAGCCGACCTCTAACAAACGTTTCAGAACCTACGCGAAATATTTCGTGCGCACGGCCGTAGCCAGAAAAATATTTTGTAGGGGGATTTGATTAGGATTTGATCATCTAATTTTGGATATTTTATTTTAAACCGAGTTATTTTCTTTTGATGGACTGATGGCTTCCATTATTATGAAAAATGAAGTGTTAGGTGAAGATGAAAGAGCAGCCGTAAAAAGTTAGAACTCTGATTTTCTAGTCAGAATGGGGAAAAAAATGAGTTCTAACTTCAGAGTTCATAAGTTCAAATCAGAATTCCAACTTTTTACGACTGCTCTTTCATCTTCACCTAACACTTCATTTATAATGGCTGTTTCATAATAATGGAAGCCATCAGTCTATCAGAAGAAAATGATTCATTCCAAATGTATAAGTTCGATTGAAAAAACTATTTAATACTTTGAGCAGAAAGAAGAGGCTACACCTGCAATTTTCATGACACTAATAGAATCATATAGCTGCCAATTTGTACATTTTTTTTACGTCTAAAATTAATACAAATTTTTGCCATATTTAATCATCGACAATTGTTAGATTTCGTCGATTGAATTAGGCAAAATTTACTGACAAGTTTTAGTGGTAAGGAAAAATCTTAGAAATTGATAGCCATGCAGTAGCGTAATACTGAAGAAAAAAAAAAAAAAACTGCAGCAAAATTGACGTTCAACAAACAAAAAACTATCAAGCGCTTTTTTAAATAAACAATTTCATTCCCCGCTTTTCTTAAAAGTCACGGAAATGTACATCAAAGAAATATTGTTAGTAGGTACCATAAAAATTAATGAATGAAGAGAAATTTATATTTCTTCTCCTTGGTGACGATTTATGTAAATCTGGTTTATCGGAGTTTTTTGCTTATCCGAGGTGAGCTTGGTCCATATCAACTCGTATGATCCGGATTCTACCGTAGTTGATTTTCGAATCTTGACTGCGTTGAGTGAATAATTAATGGCATATTTATAGTCATCTTGACACAAATTTCGGAGGGGGATCAAACCCTGGTGATCACCCCCATTGGCTACGACTTTTTTCATGCTACTCTCCCATGTAAGTGAAAATACTGCAATATCGTCAATGTATGGCACGGCAAACAATTCTAGACCACCCAGAACTCTGCAACTACCAACGCTCTTTCGGACCTTAAGAGTAAAATTAGCACTTGGCTCATTCACAGAACATCTTTTTCTTTAATTAAACCAGATTTCACACAAATATGTTCCCGCAAGTTTTTTAGGTTGAAATCTTCTTCTTTCATTACATCAGCAATGAGCCATTCAAAACGGTCACAATATAACTTTTCTTTACCAGAAAACATTCGACATCCTGCAGTTTCTCCATCTGGCAAGCAATCTTCTGTGTAATGCTTGCGCTCTTTAATTATTAGTTTCTTCCAACGTAAGATAAGATACCAGAGAGAAGTACCACCATAATCAATATGAAAAAATGTATAACAACTTTTAACATCCAAGTAACAATACTTTTGAACTTTAAGGTATTTCATTTCATTTAATGAATTTATCCCTTCAGTCTGACTTTCTTTTAAATAAAAAGGCCAGCTGAAATCTACCCAATCAACTTGTCAAGCCAAAGTTGTAGATTCAGCATGTTTCTCCAGTCCAATATGACTGAATTCAAAACCAATAACATTAAGAAAAACTGCCTCTGTTTGGATTTTCAAAATATCGACATCAAATCATCATTGTCAATTCAATGTACTTTTGAGAATTGACATACATAACATACAAATTTATTTTGGAAAGGCATTCCGAAATTATAGGTGTCAACTGTAAAGGGTCATTTATGCTTATCCCGATTACTACCCACCCTTTGACATGGATCAGAAGTTTAACATAATTCTCAATATCATGATAACCGTCTGACCAAAAGTAGGACTCCATCCTTTGACTTAGTCGGAACCTAAATGCCCTGACACCTGCATGTGCACATGACACAATGCTAACCCTTCTTATCTTATTGTAATGTTTTTACCCGTTCAGTTTTAGATTTTTCTTTCTCCTCCTTTTTATTAATCAGTGCATTTATCAATATTGGATTGGTGTTAGTTTCTACGAATTCTAATAATTGGTTAATTTCTATAGTGTCGATTATCTTGTGATTTAATAAGTATTTTATTTGTGAAATGTTTTATATGTAGTGATATATGTATATATATATATATGTATAGTTTTGTATATATTTTATATATATAGTTTTACATATAATAATTATATATATATATATATATATATATATATATATATATATATATATATATATATATATATGTGTGTGTGTGTGTGTAATAATAAAAATTTTCGCCCTTTTATCTTAGTAAAACTATTCCAAATTCTTAACATTTTTCCTTTTTTACCTATCTTTAATAATATCTTAATATCTTTTGTCTTTTATTTCATGCATTTAAAACTGTGTATTCTTTTATTAGTCTAAAAACTTTAATCCATTCGCCTCATCTCATAAAACCCATTGAATTACTTTTTTCATTTTATTCTAAAAATAAATTCTTTTTCTTTCGAATGTTTTTTAATGGAATTGTTCGATTATGTTCTTTTTTCCCACAATTCCTTGCAAATCCCGCCAGCCATTGTTTGTGCAATAATTCTGAGGCCGAAGCTAAAGAGATCGCATCGTCGTCACGTGTGCCTTTCCCATTTCCCCCTGGAGCTAGTCCTATCGTATTCTGCTCTTATCGCGTCCTTCCGGCTACTTGTACGGGATTTGTCATTTATCGTGCATTGTATTCATACGCATGCAGTTTTCGCAAGTATATAACCCGTTGCATGGGCTGGGAGAGAGAGAGAATTTTACGATTATTGAGTTGCTTAATTAAACCACGCCACCTGGAGTGTTTTTTTTTTTCTGAATCTTCGTCATTTGTTCTAATACGTAACATCTAGTGGTACATTTTACTACGTAGCAACTGCCCGCACATGGATCCCTATAACTAGTGGAATTTGGTGCATTATATGGTCGATTAATAAACGTTTTGATGCATCTATAGGCTTCGATTATTATGCTTCGGAAAACATTCCAATGGACGACAGCCTGACCTTCCACTCTTCCATCACGATTGTACGACTGCAAAAAACCATGATTTCTTCATTGATTACATAATGTGGGTATGCTGGTGCTTAAGATCTACATGTTTATATGATACGAGTAAAATCGTTTCATATATATATATATATATATATATATATAATAAAGATGAAATCACAAATATATGAACAAATTGGTAAAATTCTAAAGATGAACAAGATATGACCATAGGAAAATGTATATATATGTGTGTGTATTGGAAAAATCATGGATAGGTATAGTGTTGTTAGGTGTCCCGCCTAAATCAGGCTTCCAAATGCTCTGGACACCAGTGTTTTAAAGTAATTTTCTACGCCTTTTCTAATGGCAAAATTATCTGCAATTAAAGATGGCGAAATAAACTGTAGTGGAGTCCATAGCATTTGGAGCCCTGATTTACGTGGAACACCTGGCAACACTAGATAGACCTGCACTTAGCAGTGGATTGAAAATGCTTGATGATGATGATGATATATATAATTACAGCTCTGTGGGGCAATCGGAATATATATCGGAAACCCAGCTTGCGCTTTTGAGTTTTAGTACAAACCTGGGTGGGAAATATTATGATCACATATAGAATATCTGCTACTGAAAATTGTAATTATAGTACTACTTACAGATATTTTTATAAATGCAAGTAAAACATATTGGGTGCATTACTACCTATGAGCAGTAATTATTTTATAATGACATGAAATTTGATTAATGACATTGCATCATTTCAAAATTAACAACTCTTAGGGAAGAGTCGTAACACACAGTAAGACAGTGTGCGAAGTGCAAAGGAGACGCTTTTAAGAGGAAATTTCTGTTTGTACCGCTAGATGTTCAACTGTTCATTGGTGCTTTTTTAGAAAGTTCACCAACCACTAGTGTTGTCTGGTCTAGTGCCACTAAACGCGGGACACAAGGACAAAATATTCTGGACAGCAATTTCTAAATCGGGACATAATTAAAGTGCTGTATGGCCTATTAAAATAAAACCCGTCTATAACGGAATCCGGTTTCAAACGTACAAATGTCGTTGCCCCTACGCTCCATAAAATTATACGCAATAAGACAGAAACTTGCTTAAAACGGAATTTCTTTCCAGTCTCCTGCGATTCGATCTTAGAAGGTGTTACTATACTTATTAAATATAACAATCTTATGCATTAAAACCTGTGAACGCGGAATCGCTGGGAAAATGATTTTTTCTCTTTTAAAAGAGAATGCCAAAATAAAAAGGTTCGTTTTCACAGAGTTTAATGAACAAAGTACAGTAAAACCTGTGAAAAGAGAATCGTAATAAACCGCAAAAAATTCCATTTCAGACAAGCTTCCGCGTAGGCAGGTAAATTTGCCAGGTATTCCTTTGAAATAAAATGTTTCCATTATAGAACAGTTCTGTCTTTACAGGTTTCACTGTTCCACTCGACGCAGATTAAAGAATAGCCTGGTATGAAGAAAAATTAAAAACATTTGTAGATAATGAAAAATCGGGCCTTTTGGTGTCCCCAGCAGTATTTAAACGGGACAGGTTTAGGGACCCCTGAAAATCAGGACGCGTTCTCCATAAATCAGGACGTCTGGCAACTCTACTAACCACACTTCAAATATGAATGTCGTTTCATTTGGAATCTACGAAAAGAAAGTACGTTTTCGGACCTGAAAGTTACTCATTTGAGATCTTACATTAGCAGTCTAATTGTCTGCAGTATTTCAATCTGAATGCTATGCATATGTTGTGCTACTTCTCCACTTAATATTAAGAATTTAATTTTAACAAAGCCGATGGAAGAAGTACGTAACCTTTTCAAGAAATCGACGTCGTATATAGTGTACCATGAGACATACCGTGGTACACAGTGAAAATGAAACAATGTATATAACTGTGTACCCTGATTTATTCCATTATGGAGTGGTTCCCAACCTTTATTGATACGCGACCCACCTTTAAGTAAAAAAAAATTTCGCGACCCACCTAACATAAGTGTGTATATCAGTATAGAAATTGTTGTATGAATTCTATAAGCTATTGGCTATCCTATCCTACGAAAAAGACAAATTTTCGGACGAAGGATATGCTATCAACGAAAACAAGAATTGGTAATCCCAATGTGTGTAAGTAGAATAATAATTAAAACAACATACAAGCTACAAAAATAATTAAAAACAAGTTTGATTATTATCAAAACATAACTTTATAATCAATGAGATTTCTGGCACTGATGTTTACCGGTGGAGGCATCTATATCAGGGTTAAAACTGGTTCATTTTAACCTTAAGTCACTTTCTATGCTTAGTTTGTTTTTGTACTTGTTTTTCAAAAACAGCAAAGTTGAAAAAGCATGTTCACACAAGTATGTCATGTTGAACGCCATCAAGGACCTTAAAGCTGATTTAGATATGTCTGGATATTCTGCTCGTATATTCATGCAGAAGGAAGTTAAGGATTTTCCCTTGAAATATTATTTGCTGTTGAAATTGTTATATTCTTTTAAACAGATGAAATAAAAGATATATTTTTGTGAGAAACTTCGATTGTTCCGCAACCCACCAAAACACCCGCCGTGACCCACCAATGGGTCGCGGCCCATAGGTTGGGAACAGCTGCCATAATGAATAGCATGTATTATATGTTGCTTTAATATGCTTTTTATGTATTTAAGATGTGGTCACCCATAGAAAGGGGGCATTTTTCTCACCTTACTAATATATAGCAGTTATAAACACCAGTCTCTCGATTTATCAAGTTATTGTATCCTTTAAAGTATATACAATGCGGTCATTGATAGATAGATACTCAGTAATCAAGGCACAACAATGTCATATACCACAATCTGTGGGTGAACAAGTACAAAAAAAATAAAGAAATAACTAAACAATTAAAAAAAAAAAAAAGCAATTTAACAAATTACAACGACCATTTGGAAAATGATTTTTTCAAAGACTAAAATTTAAGACATAAAAAATCGCACGGAGTTGATCATTCATTACGTACGCCATGAATTAAACATTAATAGTGTTATTACACGTAAAAATTGCAAGCGACAAAAATAGCCTGCGACTCGTCAGATTTCCTGAAACTTACCTATTATCCAAGCATTTCATTGGCTGTTCGGGAAAAGTCTTTTCCATCGACAGATTTCCAAGAAATCTGACAATGACCAATTTTAAATGAAATTTCATTCTTAAACTTCTAAACATCCCACAATATTACTTTTTACACCATCGTATAGAGAAAAAAATGTACTTTTAAATGCAATTTGTTTGAAAGCTGTATCACAATTTGTTTCTGAGTTATTAATTTTTTTTTTGTAGTTTTTATTACCTTTTTGTCATAATGGCAACACAAGTATCCATCTCTGTTGAAAGTAAAGGGAAATACAGATTACTCTATAGACCAATCAGAAAACGAATAAAATGCGGATTCAACCAATAAAACGTCTCAGATATGTTTTTGATTTCCTGCCCTGACAGAGAACAATAACCATTTTTCCAAATGGTGAATAAAATCTACCCTATATATACAGTGGAACCGGGTTAAGACGCTCACGGTTAATACGCGATCCCGCTTAATACGCGGATTTTTTCCGATCCCTTGAATATCGCCCATAAGGGTAATGCAAAAATATCACATTTAATACGCGAACGGTCAATACGCGATCCCGCTTAATACGCGAGAGATTTTTGCTCCTTTGAAGCAAAAAATCACGCTTAAGACGCGAATTTATTGATCAAGATGCGAATTCCTTGTCTCTTCTTCAGTGTTGCAATTTACCAGATTTTTTTTATATTCAAATAAAAAACATTGCTTACGAATAGTAATATTTACTTTATTTAATAACAGATTAATTAAGGTGACACATTACTAATCGAAAATAGTGACAGATATTTGAATTTTTAACCCTTTCACCTTCCGAGGGTTTCGCTGTATTTTTATAAAAATACTTGTAAATCCCAGGATATATATTTTTTTAAATGGCAGTTTCATGCTATAATAGCTTTAATATCACTTCTTTCTATATATGGTTCAAAATAAGATTATGTTTAAAATATTTTTGTCTGTTGTCATTTTAACATGATTATCTAGAAACGGAAAAATCCGGGCCAGCCGGTTAAAGGGTTTTAAAAACCCGCTAAATTAGCAACACTACAATTCATGTTTGATTCCGCGTCCTAGCATTCTTTTGCCTCTCGCTTCGTGTATGTTTTTACTGTAGTAGTAGAGAGATAGACGAATTCAGGATACTCAGATATGTCATGAAATTATTATGATTAAAGATTAGTATACCTATTGTTTGTGAGGTTTTAAATGTGCGTTATATCCCTACCATGTTTCATAATACATATTATAGGCAAAAAATGGAACTCGTAAAGATTAAATAAATGCGACTGCAGTTGTTTAATTCTTTTATGTTTTTTTACTCCTTGCTATACTAGCAATGCTTTTTTTTTACACAAATACTATTAACAAGTTTTTCTTATAATGAAAAGAAGGACAGATTGTAATTGTACTCATTATCCCAAGTACTAAATATGATTTTAACAAGTGTTTCAAAGGTTTAATTTTTTTAGCTCTATTAAAAAATTAGTCAAGCAGGAAATTATTATTATTTATTTTTATTTTTTGGTTGCAGCATATTATTCCATAATAAAGCCATTTGATTCACTTTTTATTTTGAGTTATTATTCGATTTGGTTCTATAAAAAGAAACAGTCAGTTAACCCCCCGTCTACCAGACGGGTCCATTGGACCCGACAGGTACATACAAAATATTCATTCAAACCAGAAATTTCTTTAAAATAAACTAAGTATATAAACCAGACAAAAATAAGGTAAATAAATAAGTTAAATAGTTTTTAATAAAAATTCTGGTGTAGAACGTTTTATTACAACTTGAATAAAATTCCCGGTAGATCTAGGGTTAAAGTTGAATTCAATTAAATTTTAATCAAAATATACCTTACAATTTTCGACCGTAAACATATAAATGAAAGTTCTAAAGTTCATTTAGACGATTAGATGTTGTAAATAAGCACAGCTCCTGGAACATTATACAAATGACGTTTAATACGCGATCCCGCTTAATACGCGACTTTTGCCCACTCCCTTGAAACGCGTCTTAACCGGGTTCGACTGTATAAATATAAAATTTTAATAAAACGAACTTATGAAACGACGGATTATGTGTTCTATTTCGCCTAAAATATGGAATATTTGGCGTTAAATTTAACACCAATTTTCCATATCGATCCACAGATGTCAAAAGTGGTATTAGAATTTTAAAATTTGAATTAGCTTTCGAGATATTAATTTTTTTCTAATTTTAATTACATTTCTGCAATGGTAGTAACTAAACGACTTCATTTTTCTAGAAAACAAGAAGAAAATGAAAAATGTAAGGATTATTATATTTCTTCTTTTTCGTCATTTTTAAATTTAAATTTAAATTATCTTTTATTTCAATCGATAGTGAAAGAATATTGGGATTAAATTATGTTACTCAGAAAAAAATAAAAAAATAAAAAACTTTTTTTCCCCATTTCGATCGTCAGGAATCAGTTTATTTTAGAAACCAAAAATCGTCTGTCAGTTTCAACTTTAACATAAATTCCATAGGCGTAAAAATAAATTTTTGTGGGGAAAAAGTGAAAAAAGTGAAAACAAAAGGGATTATTAGATCTTCTTTTTGCCGCTAGTTTCAAATTAAAATAGAAAAGTGAAATTATCAAAAACAGAAAGAAATTTTTTAAAATAAGAATTAAACGATCAATCATCACGTATTAAAAGCAGTAAATAGGGAAAGTTACGTCAAAATATTTACACATAAATATTTAAAAAGTACGAAAACTTTAAAATAATGTATTTCACGCGAAATGCATTTAAAGGTGATACTTACGCCATATGTAAGAGGCCCAAATATTAAATATCGTCATATTTAAAGTATCTAAAATAATTAAATTATTACGCGTGAAAAACTTTTAATGGTGAATATTAGATCATATTTTAAAAGCTCACATAAAAATATTACCAAACACTTTTAAATTAAATAATATATGTACCCGTGAATCTTAAAAGAGAAAAAAAAACCTTTAAAATAAATAAATCATTACATGAGAAATGCATTTAATAGTGCAAATTTCGTGATATATTAACCCTTTAAGCCCTGACCTGCACAATTGTGTGGGTGATACTGAAGTAAAAGAGAATGACTATATCCTGTTTTTATAAGATTTAAAACCAAATCTGCACATTTACGTGAGTTAATTGGCTTCAGATGTTTTGATAAGACACAACTAGCGGGCACCAACTACAATACAGGGTTAGATTTTCTGCTTTAAAAAAGACTATATCATCTGACAGCAATAGACAAAAAGTATGCACTGTCGTAATTTTTTTAAATATGATTTTTAGTGTTTGCTTAGATTTAATTTTTCTTTTCATATACTTTATTCATGATTTTAATTGATTTTGTCTTTGATAAATTTAATTAGACTTTACAAAAGTTGAAAAAAAAATGACCCACAGAATTATGCGGGTCCGGCATTTATCATTTCCAAAATATACAATTCCTAATACAGTGAAACCCGCTTAAGAAGTTTCCCAAGGGAGTGGAGGGGGAAAACTTCTTAAACGGGAAATTAGCATTTTTTGAAAAAAATCCATAGTTTAAATATTGATATTCAGAAGAGGGTTTATTTTACCTTAGTACAATAATACAAAGAGTACTTTCTATAAAATTGAGTTTTCTTAAGAAATTTAAATTAGTTTGCACACTTAAAAAATTAGCTAATAAAGTAAAAATACATAATTACCTTAGAAACTCTTTATTTAATCCAAGACAAGAAATTTCTCTTTAAGAGTGATTTGATATGTTTTTGCAAAAAAAAAAAATCGGTTATAGTTTTTAGTTTCTGTTTTTTTTTTTTCGGCAACCTTTAATCAATAACTTTTCTTCCATAACTTCATATTTTCCTCTTTTCACATTTTTAATTTTACGAGATTTTTCAGAACAGTTTAAAATGAGATCTCGTTTTGCTAGAATTCCATTCAGAGTAGCCACTGGTATGTTCAACTTCTTTGCAATTTCAACTCTTGTTGTTTTGGCGTTACTATCAACTTCTTTCAAAATTTTGATTTTGTCTTCAATTGACAAGGCTTTCCTTGTAATTGCCTTGCCCGACATTTTTGGAAAAAAAAAATAGAATTTTTTGTCCGTGTATTTTCTAACGAGAAAGCTTTGATGTTATGCACTTTACACTGACTTAAAAACTGCGAAATGAATAAACCAAACGCAGATTTGATACATTACACTTATGGAATATGGTGGTGGGAAAGAATCTGTTGTAACTATTGAACTGAAAGAACCACCCATCGGTGGGGCGCAGCAATTCCCTTTTCTCTTATCAGTCACTATTGTTACAGTGACGAGAGGCCCATCCTCTACCCACATTCCATTTCCATCAAACACGTTAAACAGATTTTAAGGTGAAATAGAGGTGACCACATCTGCTATCAGTCCTAAACATTGACCATTTTGAATAGCGAAGAATAATAAAGAAAGAGATTTCAGCACAGAAAATAAAATAATAATCAAAAAGACAAAATAAACGAGCTTTGAAAGTAAAAATGGAAGGAAAAACAAAACTTTTTAAGCGGGAAAGAGTTTCGAACAAAACTTCTTAAACGAGTTATTTTAGTGTTGTAAGAATAAGAGAAAAATGGGATTCGAAAATATAAACTTCTTAAACGGGAAAACTTCTTAAGCGGGAACTTCTTAAACGGGTTTTACTGTATATAAAATTTTTATTTTTAAGTGATTTTTTTAAACTTATGTTTTTAGCAATTTATGTTTTATTAATTACATTTTTAAAGCGAATTAATTTTAAATTAATAGGTTTGTACTATTCAAGATTTCTATTTAAAATTGATAGTATTAGATATATAATATGCACATGTAACGAACTTTATGTTTCTGCTCTGAGTTAATAGATGTCATATGATTTAAAGGTTTTTTATGAGTTATATGCATACCACGAGATAGATTTTTAAGTTTGATAAATTCGTTCCATTTTGTCGACACAGCAAGTAAACCACCAGGAATAAATAATAAATTATGGAAAGTTCAGCAAATGCTCGACAGATTCTGTAGTGTCTACTCGGATTTACCAAGAGCCCAGGGAAAAATTTGCATAGATGAGCAGACGATTCCTTTTTTTTTAGGACGTGCCTCAGTAAAGCAGTATATAAACAAGTGGGTAAGTGTGATCACAGATCGCACAGAGGGTTCGTTTAATATTCCTTTTAAAACACTTTATCCTTTTGCGAAATCTGTTAGTTCCACATTTCGCAACCAGGGGGCGCACTCTATTCTGCACAAACCTCTATCCGAACGAAACTCCGTTTTACAACCTATCCGTAGGTATATTAGTCGATGGGATCGGGTCTATAGCACCCGAGATAGGTAGGCGCCCCCTGGCGGTAAAAAGTGGAACTGAAATATGTAAGGCTATGTGCATAATATGAAAGAGTGGTCAGAGTGGTGTCGGCAAAAGTTAGAAAAGTACCCACCGGGTGCAATGGGGGGAGGTTAGAAAAATTGCTTAAAGTACACAAGTTAGAGCCCGGTGGGTAAATAATATAAGACTTTTTGAAAATTTTATGATTTTTAGTGTGATCGCAAGTGTTCTGCTATACGTATGCAAAATTTCAAGTCTTCAACTTAAATAGGGGCTCAGTTAGAAAAAAAAGATTAAAATACACAAGTTAGAGCCTAGAGGGTTAAATATAACACCTTTTTCAAAATTTTATGATTTGTCGTTTGATGCGATGTGTTCAGCTATAAGTATGCAAAATTTTAAGTCTTCAACTTAATTAGGGGCTCAGTTAGAACAAAAAGATTAAAATACATATGTTAGAGCCCAGAGGGTTAAATATAAGACTTTTTCAAAATTTTATGATTTGTCGTTTGATGCGAGATGTTCAGCTATAAGTATGCAAAATTTCAAGTCTTCAACATATATAGTTTCTGAGAACGTGCTCTGTGACGTACAGACAGACAGACAGAGGAGCGAGACGAATAGGGTTTCGTCAGATAAACGAAACCCTAAAAACAAACCACACTCTGTTGTAATAGCGTCATCTGGGATAGTTTTAAATTTTGTAGCATACCAGTGGGAAAGTACACACCTGGTCCACAAGGATCTAGGCTTAGGGCCTGCTGTAGTCTTTATTCTGGTTCAGACCTAGTTTTATGTACTTCGATCGGTATTTCAACAAAATACCGCTGCTGGAAAAACTAAAAAATAGAAATTTGAAGGATCAGGTACAATCCAAACGGAGTGAAGGGCATACCATTTGGCAACTGCCCTTCGGCCCTGATTTAATTTGCAGACAGATAAAAAATAAATTGCAGATCAAATAAGCTTGAACATAAATAACTATAATATGAAGTAATTATTAATAATTATTATTTATATTTATATATAAATTTATATTTATATATAATACGAAGTATTATATCATTTTTATAATGAGTAAACTAATTAAAAAGTGTTCTAATAATAGGACACCAGGGCTTAAATTATGCAAAATGAGCAATTTTATTTTCTGTGCACATTTACAATTATGTAAGATATAAAGGACATGAGAATGAATAAAATGAGTTTATTTCATATGAAATCCTTTAAAACAATTTCTCTGTGCGTGAAAATATAAAAATACTTCATATTTTTCACAAATCATGTCCTTTTATATGTACAACCTTCCATTTTGCATCTCTTTTGCTTTTCACTCCTTTCAATCATATGGTTCATTCCATCAAATCTAATATCTTTAGAAGGCCTAACAGCAGTATGCCTTTTGTTCTTTGGCAAAACAGAGCTTCTTAATGACTGCCTTCCATCACATTTGATACGGATTAGCAACTGGTCTTTGAGTGATAGAGCTTCTGATATTTCAACTGTGAAATCCAATAAATCCATTTGATCTTGCAAAGGAACTTCCAAACATTTTGCATCATTTTTGTACTCTAACCAAGAATTAATAATGGGCATAATGAGATATTACTCGAAATGTCCATTTTTTACACTTTATAGTAGTTCGATGCAATGATGGTAAAAAGTCATGTTTGTCGACTCCCCCCTCCCCCCCCCCGCATTCTTTTATTGTAGAACTTCACAACTTCTGGCCTATATACATCAATATAAGTGAAATTTTTTTTGCTCCAACTTTTAACAATATCCTTCGCATTATCTGACAAAAATGTAGATGTCACAACTTTATTATCATACCGCTTTACAACAATGATTTTACCATATTTGCTGGCACAAGCTGGCCAAATTTTTTTAATTCGGCTTCACTTTTTAATGGACAGTTTGTCAGCCTATTTCTGCACATTAAGCTGGCAGCAATAAAATCAAGACGCTACACTATAAAAAAAAATAATAATAAATAATAATAAAAAATAATAAAAAAGACTAAAATACGGAAATTGTACTGGCAATCGAGACGCCAGTACTATTTCCGTATTTTAACGGATAATTCCCCCCCCCCGCAAATTCCAGAAAACGGAAATTTTTCTGTAATTTACGGGGGAAATTTCCGTTAAAATACGGAAATTGTACTGGCGTCTCGTTTGCCAGTACAATGTCCGTATTTTAGTCCGTTTTTGTTTACGGTGTGGTGCTTAAAAAGCATCGTATGTGTCTTAAAGAAAGTTGGCTCAAGATATCGCGCATATCTTTTAAGTCCATTCATAAAGATATAACCAATTATTTGCACTTGAAACGCATCGCCACATGACTGATTTCGAAACAGCTCAATTTTCTCTTATTGTTCTCCAAGAGTTTTTGGCCAAAACCGCAACTAATGTCATCAACCAAAGATCGAACACGCCTGGTATGGCTTCGTGTGACATTTTTTGTTCACGAAGCTAAAATTATCACTTCCATGAAAATGTTTTGAGTCAATTGAGGCCCTAAGAGAAAATTCGCAGAAGGAGCTAAGGGCCATACCCCAATTTACGTATCTAAAAAGTATGGAAGATTGGGATCTGTGCTGGCATAGTTGTATTGAACTCAGTAGGGTCTACTTTGAAGATGGAAAAATAAATTTTGATGAAAAAAACATTTCTTTGTGTGTTTATATAGCAATTCTGGATACTTTTTACGCACACTTTGTTAGCCCTAAGGCCTCATATCCTAATACTAGAACAAATGTTTTATTCTTAGTTATAGTGTGATTTATCATTATTTTCTGAGTTAGATGACCAATTTAGGTAGAAAAGGCCTTAATTTATAAAATATAATTAACAAAATGTCATTAAATTGTTATTAGTATTTTTATTGAGAAGGTTAAAAATGTGTGCTTGCGTTTTGTCTGTAAACTGGAAGAAGCCTGTATTTTACTGCTTTCTGAGGCATGTGCTGCCATGTGTGATCACAAATGAGGTTATATGCTAATCTGTAATATATTATTAGAAGGACACTGGGTTTTAAACTTAAAATTCTTTAAAATGAATAATTTAGAGCAATGTATAGATGTGTTCTAATAGTAGGACATCAGGGCCGAAGGGATTAAGAGGGGTGCTAGCATTTGACTACGTCTCAGAAAATGAAATTGTAGTGGTCTGTCCAAAAACAAAAATTGTTTCAAACATTTTCATTGTGGCTGGTGAAAATTATCTGAATAAACAACAACTTATTTTGCTTAAACTTTTATTTTTAGATATTTACACACATAATCCCAAACTACACAATTGTGTAGATTTAGCCCAAAAACGGCTGCATTAAGGCCGAACCCACACAATTGTGTGGGTCTTCCCTTGGCATAACCTGACATCTGGTTTTTTTTTCAATCAAATACGATCCTATCGATAAGGGAAAATCACCCAAACTTTCAATTTCTACCAAAAAAGCTCCCGGTAGTAAAGAGTTAAAACGATACATTTAAAATGATTTTCATTCGGGAGAATTTTAATATGACATCACATGCTATATAAGTACACTGTAAAAAAAAGACAATTTTACAGTACAAAGTACTGTTCATCTCGCGCACAAACTTGATCACAGTGAATGTGCTGTATCTTTCTTTGGTTTCCTGACTATATTAACATGGAAAATACAGTAGTTGCGTAAAATTAACAGCACAATGTGCTGGCAATTTGGACGCCAGCAGTTTGTGCTGTAAAAAAAATGCGTCCAAATTGCCAGCACATTGTGCTGTTAATTTTACGCAACTACTGTATTTTCCATGTTAATGTAGTCAGGAAACCAAAGAAAGATACAGCACATTCACTGTGATCGAGTTTGTTCTGGCAAATCTACAGTGGTTTTTTTACAGTGTAGTATGGCTAGCAAATTTGTTTATGTATTACATCTCTTGATGCAGCATAAATACAGTAAATGTAATATTCAAAATACTTTCGATTTATTTTGCACGAATTACTATTCGATAAATACATATTAGAAAATTCGGATATTCTTATTAATTAATATAAACAATATGCAATGTAAAAATAACATGAAACTGTGCATGATGGTGTACTGAAATAAAGAAACGAATTCGTGAATAAGCTATACCTGTTCTTGAAAATATCTACAACTCGATCAATACCGTGGTTCTGGAAGCTATTCTCATTAGCAGACTGAGTTTTTTAACCTCGAACCTGAAGGAAGAATATTGTCTATAGCGGTCGTTATAAGAGTCAGAAAGGTGGCGACACTTTTAACCCAACCATTTTATACAAGCTGATTTTCAAATGTGTATACTTATCAATCCCGTAAACAGCCGTCAGTTGTTACGATAGCAATATATGATATCATGGTAACCGAAAAATGTCTCATTCAAATGGGAAAGCATGGCAGCCCGATTACAGAAGATAGCCGCCGTTATAGTGATATATCATTCAATCTTCTGTAACCTGGTAATCTAATATATAAAAATGAAAATTTTCCTGCTTGTCTGTAATTCTATACAAATCTATAGTTTGGAAGCTAGATTCGTGAAATGTTACGTACAGGTGTATTAAAACACGGTCGAGGCAACTAAAGTAATCCGGAATCGAAATAATTTATAGTTAATTTTTAATTAATAAAAAAACCAATGTAATAGCAATTTCCTATCAATTTAAACATTTTTCGTTATAGCATGTGACAACAATTAAAAATCCACAATAAAATTCTTGCCACAACAATTAATTTTCAATTGAAAGATTTCCACGCGAAAAATTAAATTGTAATAAATAGTTTGACGAATTTTAAAAAAAGTGAATATTGGCGGGGTTCCAGATAGATTTTTTGCTGTTAGCGAAACAAGATTGGTTAATCAAAAGCCTGCATTTTTGCGAACTTTTCGCTGTTTGCAAAAATGCAGGTGCTTCTGATTGGTCAATCTCGTTTCGATAACAGCGAAAAATCTATCTGGTTCCCGGCCATTATGCCATAACTTTTCTATTGCAAGATTTCCATGTGAAAAAGGAAATTGAAATAAATGGATCGACGAATTAAAAAAAAAATTAATATTAAGTCATATTGGAAATATAATGGACGTCAGCAGATGAATATATAACGTCCCATATAGACCCCTTGCATTGACGTCACGTTGCTATTAGCAACGACTGATACTATAGCTTCTGGAGCACACACGTAGAGCACAGAACTCCCCGTTTGCCTTTAAAAGCACGTGTTATCTTTCTCTTTAATTTAGAGGTTCCTTATTTTAATTATCATAGTGCAAATAAGTCTAAAAAATCAAATGGAGAGCACCAAATTCACCTTATACACTGCTCAAAACAATTAAAGGATATTGCAGTTTTAGGTGGATTTTGTATCTGGTAAACTGTTTAGCTGATTGATACATGGTCGACAGACATAGTAGGTTAAAAATGAATAAATTACACATGTTTGGCAGAAAAAAATGCATTTTATTGCGCATTTGTGTACTAAAGGAAAAAAACACAATTTGTGCATATGAGAAAAAAAGAATAAGAAAAGGTGTTTTCTTCAAAGAAAATCATTTTCAGTAGGGGGTATGGTTTCCACGGGCGGCCAGCAACGTTGAACACCTTTGAGGCATGGACTCAATGAGGCTATTAATGACGAGTTGGGGTATTCTGCCCCACTCTTCCAGAAGAGCTCTTTCCAGTTCTTGGAGAGTTTGTGGGGGTTGTTGGCGGCCAGAAACTCGTCTTCCTAGAGCGTCCCAAACGTGCTCGATTGGATTCATGTCTGGAGAACACGCTGGCCATTCGATTCGAACGATTCCTTCCTCGAAAAGGAAATCCTCCACCAAGTTTGCACGATGTGGCCTGCAGTTATCGTCCATTAAAATGAAGTTATCTCCGATTGCTGCAGCATAAGGGACTACAATAGGTCTGAGGATCTCATCCCTATATCGGCGATCAGTCAGAGCTCCATCTCGAATGATGTAGAGGTCAGTGCGCCCGTCAATGGAGATGCCACCATACACCAACACTCCTCCAAATCTGACACTTTCGTGCACGAACGCAGGATTATTCCTACTGCCACGGTCCCTCCAGATGAAAATACGCCTATTATCCGGATGCACAGAAAAACGGGACTCGTCAGAAAACAGAATATTGCTCCATTCATTTCTACTCCAGTTGACATGCTCGGTTGCCCACTCCCTGCGGTCGCGACGATGCCTTGATGTTAATCTAACACATACCATTGGTCGGCGAGCATACAGACCTACAGCATGGAGCCGGTTTCGGACAGTCTGAGTTGAAATCGTGGTGCCTGTAGCCGAGCGAAGGTGTTGTTGGAGAAGAGTAGCGTTCATGGTTCGGTGCCTCTGAGCTGTTAACGCTAAATACCGATCTTCATTGGGCGTTGTTGCCCGTCTACGACCTTGCCCTGGTCTTCGGCCTGCACATCCACTCTCCAAAAAACGGTTCCAGATCCTGGAAATGACACTTTGTGACACTCCAATGGCTTGCGATACTTCGGCTTGAGTTTGGCCCCTTCTAACCTACCAACAATTCTCAAAGCTTCTGAATCTGTCAAATGACTTCGCTGAGACATCGTACTCATCGAAACAAAGCAATCACTGAATGCCGATCATCCTTGTCTTCATTCTCTTTTATCCAGTTGAAAGTCAAATTTCATTCGCTGCCGCTGAAGCGACGTTTTTGACGTCGAACTCAAAATTTGCATACTCCACAGTTTGAAAACCAGAAAATTTTGCATTTGTGATTCCCTTCTTCTATTTTTGGCAAAAAAAATTTCGTTTATATCTTTATTTTATATAAAACTTCAAATATCCTTTAATTGTTTTGAGCAGTGTATTTGGGCGCCATAGGAAGCGGTTTCAGACATGTGACGTCATGTGCAACCCGTCTATGAGTTTGAAAAAACGTAGTGAAACGTGATAAAAACCCGATTATGGAAATATTGTCACATTTTAACATTTTAAAATTCTCTGAACTCATTTTCGCCGTTTTTAAATCTATTTCATAAATATCTGTGTGTGTATGCGTGTATATTAGAATTTCCACAAAGGTTTAAGTCCCTAGAGCTCACTCCTAGTAAAAATGAAATAAAGATTTCAGATATTTTTTAAATAAAATTCATAGAATTTTTGTACTTGTCATTTTTCTTTAATGATGAAAAAATATTTAAATAACAAAATACTCGGAAACAACTTTTCATCAAACGGTTTTAATATCGGTCTCAATCCAGATCACAGATTATATTTGCACGCAATCGTTCATTTCTCAAAACAATATTCTTAAAATTCCGAGCAATGCCGGGTTCTTTAGCTGGTATTTTATAAACAGGACACATTACTATGTTTTTGAGGCTGCGAAGCTTGAACGGGAATTGGCGAATGTAGCTCGCAGGCGGCTGAGCCCCCTAGTAAATAAATAAAAATAATCAGCTGCTTAGCTGTATATTAGGTGTGGTACATAGTATGACGAATTCTAATATTATTTTAAAGTGATTTTTTTCCTTTGTTTTTGTTCCTGTGTATTAGTTAAATTCGAAATGTGCTCCCAATGAGCATATTTATATATGCTACAGCTAAAATTTCTTCAGTCGATTATCAGGCCCTGACTATCGCACGGGCACCCACGGCCGGTGCCCTGGCCACGAAATTTCTGAGGGCACAAATTTTTTCATAATTTCATCTAAATTTCCATTTAAATAATCATAATTGTGGAAAAATGGGATATTTGAGAAAAAATTTGAGATGAAATGACAAAAATTTATCTCAATATATGTTTAAAAGTGCATTTCAATAAATAATAGAAAGAATATTATATTTCTATTCATTGAATCGTTTTTCAATTTTCCAGAAAACTTAATTTTTTGAGTTGACATTTTTCGAATAAGCGTGTAACATATGAAAAAAAAAAAAACTAGTATAAGTAAATCAACGACTCTAAGGAAGCACAAGAAATTGAAAGTGTCCTGGGCACAAAAACTTGCTAGTCTTATGTCTAGCTCTTAACGTGTTTTTAAAAAATCTGTCTCACTCTGTATGACTCCACTCTAGTATTTGTTCTTGAAGTTTACGACAGCATGTTCCGCCTTGAAAATGTTAGGCGTGTGTAATATTTATAGTTCTTTACAGAATCTCAGAAGAGAATTCGGATATATTATACTGTCGGTTATTATTGGAAGTGTTATGAGTTTTCGACCTTACGGAACTTTTAGAATGTTATTTGAAAATACAGTGAAACTTCCATTTAACGAAGTCTCGTCGTTACACTTAACACTTCGTTATGAAGAAAATTCATTAAATAGAAACCAACTCACATTCATGAATTTGTATTGTAAAATACACATAAAATGGAAATATTATAGAAAAAATGTATTTTAATTCGGGTAGTAACTTCTTTTTATCCAATATAGACATATGAAAAAAATTTAATTAGAATAATGTCTAAAAAAACACATAATAAAGAGAGGCAAACAAAAACTGCAGGGTGGCGTATCTTTTCTCTTTTTTAGGTGAGTTCGTAATTATATAAATACGTAGCACCTATAATCGTCGTTCGGTCCGTCCGTCCGCATATAACAGAGCAAAAACTACGAAACCGAATGGTCTGAAATTTTAAATATATAATTGTTGTAATATTTTGTGAAGTCATTTCAAATTTTTTGAAAATCGGATGTATAGTTTAATTACAGGGACAGACAAAAGTTTTCTGTTATATTACGACGAATGGGAAAAAATTATTGCAAGTGCATTTTAATGAGGTTACAACCTTCCGAATGGTCTGAAATTTTAAATATATAATTGCTGTAAAATTTTTTCGTGTCATTTCACTTTTTATGAAAATCGGATGCATAGTTTAATTACACGGAGAATCCAAAAGTTTTCCGTTACATTAAGACCAATGGGAAAAAATTATTGCAAGCGCATTTTAATGATGTTACGGCCTTCCGAACAGAATGCAATTGATAGGCACTTATGAAGTGCACTAAAATATACATTCAGTATAATATGCGGTGCAAAAAATATTTATAAAACTAGTTATAATACGAACGCACCTCATTTGCCACATTTGCCGAGCAATTTTCAACTTGTTCTCATTATTCCAAATCCTTAACTTTAAAAAAAGTCTGTAATGTTACATTGTGCAGGTATCTTATAAAAAAAAATGTTCATAAAAATTTTCGCTTTTTTATAAGTATCCGAACAATTCATCTGTAGCATTTTCGTAAAACTGGAATCCCTTTCTTATTGCATAGAAGGCTTTTAGTATTTCTTCTTTTGAATGAAAATGATTATATTAATAAATAATTGCATTTTCATGCAATCCGCTGCAATAAATTCATACATCCATCGCAACAGCATCCTCTTCGTTTAAATGTTGTACTGTACACGCGCGAAAGTGGAATCAACTTCGTTATATCTACCCTATATAAAATCCTAATGAAACGAATTTATGAAACGGATTTCATGAAACGGCTGAAATGAAACGAATTTATGAAACGATTCTGTGAAACGACTGATTAAACAACTGATTACGTTTCACGGCGATTTCTCCCAAAATACGGAATACTTTTCGATGAAATTAGCACCAAAAACCCTTATTGATCCCAGATCTCAAAACGGGTATTAGAATTTTAAAAATCGAATTAGTTTTGTAAATATTATTTTTTTTCTAATTTTATATACTTTTCTCTAATGATGGCAACTCAAATTTTAATCATAACAGATATTTTTTTTTCATATTTTAGAAAAGGTTATTATTTTAAACTAATATGGCGACCAGTTTGGCCTCCCTTAAACGTATACTAAGAAATGTATCATGTTACTTTTATTCATAATTCAATTTGTATTTCATTATCATTTTATTTGATACAAAACTTTCATTTAAAACTGAAACATTTAAAATAAATGGCCTTCACTTCTTTCTTTTTTTTTAAACGAAACTAAAAGAAAATATTACAGATGTCATATACGCAACGCTGTACCTAATTGGCACCAAAATGGCGTTATTTTGCCTGACATGGTAACCCGGCTATTGTTGCTTATTTATTAATAAATGTTTATTTGTTTATAAATTTATTTTCTTTTTATTTACAAAAAATGTTACAAATTGCTTGTTCTATAGTTATTAATTACACTTTTTTTTTATTTATTGTTATTTCATTTTAAAAATAACAGAAAATAATTTAAAAATACATATATAACTGGTATTCGAAAACGAGATTTTCCCCAAATTGTCGTAAAAAAAAAAATGCACGCCAAACCAGGTGCGTACATGACAATACAACAAATCATGACATTTAATTTCAACTTCAAAGCAATGTTTTAATGGTACTACTTCTCCCGTCGACCATTTTCGCCAAATTATTCAAATTGGCATAATTTTTTTATTTTAAATAACGAAAGAACAAATAAATTAGTATAACATTAATAAGAATACAAATAAAACGTCGAAATAAAAATCCCTTGATGGCGTAAACACGTGTAACTTCCTTAAAGTCAAGTGAATGTGACATTTACGATCAACCATTATTGGCATTTAATCTTATAGTTTGGCGACAGATTTTAGATATAACAGGCAACAGATTGTGAATCAAACAGGAAAACAACCATTGGATGTCTTAACAGCAACTGATTCTGCCTTAAATGTTTGCAATCAAAGGGAATTGAATGGAAACCCGTTTACAGGGAGATCGCTACAGTTTTTTAGGCAGATTTCGTAAGAAATACTACCTATTCCAGTCGTTACCATGGTGCGACTTTTGAAAAATTTCTTCATAACTTTTCATTATAGGACCCCAGGAACCCCAAACCACCCCCACCTAAAAAGTTTATATATATATATATATATATATATATATATATATGTATGTATGTATGTACTAAATTTTGTCCGCACGATAAAAGTCGCAATTATGCACGGATCGTCTTCAAACTCGCCAACAACTTTTAGATGGCTAATATCTCGGCGGGGATTGAAAATGGGTAAAATCGGCCCAAGGGAATGGAAATGGGGAGGGTTCAAAATTTTGAATACCGTCTTAACATGATTCTGATAAAACCAGCTCTTACACAACAATGGCAGGAAAAAATAAATATTTTTCGTTATAGCAGTTGCCAACAATTAAAAAAAAAACAATAAAATTCTCACCACAACAATTGCTTTCCTATTGCAAGATTTTCACGTGAAACAGCAAATTAAATAAATAAAGGTATATATAAATATTTTACAGACATACATACAATAAATACAATAAACCCAACTGGAGTGAAAAATTAGCCAGAGCCAGGAATCGAACCCGGGACCACAGTATACAAGACTGCTGCTCAAACCACTTTATACAAGACTGCAGGCGTTATTTATGTGTGTATGTGTGTTTTAATCTGTATTGTAGTATGTGTGTTTTATTATAATTAAATAAATAGTTTGACGAATTGAAAAGAAATTGAATATTAGGTAATAAGTTTTCAAGAGCAAGATTTCCGCATGAAAACTCAAAATGAAATAATTAGTTTGACGAATTAAAAACAAAAACAAAATATTGCGTCATATTGGGAATAAAATGGACCTCAACAGGTGAATATGTAACGTCATGTGAGTTTGAAGAAATGTATTAAAACATGATAAGACCCCACTATGGAAATATTAACTTATTTTAACACTTTGAGGTTCTCTGAATTTGCTTTAGCTATTTTTTGCGTATGTGTATTCGTGTATATTAGAATTTTCACAAAATGTTTAGCTCCCTAAAGCTCATTCTTAGTGAAGGAACTGTGCTTATCTCTAATCTTGACTTAAGTATTGTTGGTGAATTTAGTACTTAACTTCGAAATTTACCTCCGCATGTAGACCCGAGCCGGCAGGGATTTTTTTCAGTATAATTCAATCTTCGCTAATCTTTTTAAAAGCGATCAGATTAGCGTGCTTTTAAATTCTGCAGTGTCTGAACGGGGGTTGGCGAGCGTAGCTTGCAGGGGGAAGAGCCCCCTAGTAAAATATATTATTCATAATATGGAGATTCATTTACATGTTAATGGTGTTCAAAGTCAAGGTTCAGCAGAAAATTTCATAAAGTAGAAAACTTCGTTAAAGGGAAGTTCGACTGTAATATATAACTTCAGTTTTTCAAGTTATCTTTTCTTCATTCTGCTGTGTTCCAAAATGATCTCACGTATCTCTAAAAGTCGACAACTGATTGCCAAATGAGACGACAGTTGGTAAAAATCGCAAATTTATAGCCAAAAATAAGTCGCAAGCAACAGCGTTGACTTATTGCAAAATGCACTACCATGCTATTACCATTTTCTTTTCTTGTTCACTCGATGATTCTTCTGTAACTGTATAATTATTCTATTTTGATCACGGAAATTAAAATTTTAGGCTACTGCAAATGTAGAACAGCACCACAAACACAATTAATAGCAAAAGTGACAACTTATTTTCAAATTTAGAGCATAGAACCTTTCCTAAGGCGTTTGTTCAAGAATGTGCAATATCGAGACATTAAGGCATGATTACATACAAATAAAGTATTTTAAACAAGCAATTTGCAGAAATTGTGAACTAAAAACATGGAAATGCAAATCAATTAATTACATATACCAATACAGCTTGAGCTAATACATAAAATGACAATAAACTGGACGTATTGAATCTGTCTTTTGGATTATTTGACAAATTGTTCGAACATATGCATCTTCATTGTTGTAAAAAATATATGGAAAAACTTGAATGCAAAATATGTTTTTACTTTCATGTTTGTATGTTATATTTCTGCCATTAGTTAAGCGAAGGTCGAATTTGCGATAACATCTAAATGCGGCTATTAGTACTGGAGTATTCGCAATTCGCATACAGCAGAGTCTCCAACTGTTTCAGTAAAAATATAACATTTATAAAAGTAATTACTGTGATGATGATCTTTTAAACATAGTTTAAGTTAAGTTTGAATGAAATAATTAAAACTCTAATTTTTAAAAATGAGTCATCAGGAAATTTCTTAACCCCTTAACAGTTTTACCCGAAAGCCGCTCGGGCCGGGCTAGAAGAGTTTGCTTGCTTCGTTGCTAAAAGATTATGGATACCAATAATTTTTAACTGTGATCTTCGCTTTATTAGTAGGCAGATTTTTTTTATATATATATAACCTAAATATTTTAATATAGGAATAGTGGTGTTTCCTCCCTATTTTTAGTTTATTGTGTCAAAAAAATGAAACTGTTAAAGGGTTAAAATAAGAAATGATTATGTTTGATACCCATATGAATACTCAGCTAAGAAAGAAACAGTGAGCCATCAGCTAGATAAAAGATGGCAGCCAGCAGTGCCATCAGCGGTAAAGTGCAAGGGTGCCATTACTTAAACCTGTCGAAAAATGTCCGAGCCGAATTCAGCTGGCCCATCAGTGATGGCCAACAGCAGGCCAGCATTGGTATGCCATCACATTACTTCAATCTGGCACTTTTCCTGCAATGCTAGCACCTATCCCACTGCTATTCCTTTGCTGGCCCAGCACTTTCCCTTACAAAAATTTCTTACAGAATTCTATAAAAAAAACAAAGTATTATATAATTATGGCTCTTTTTCTATAAGCTAGTTTCACCAAGAGCTATAGAAATATCTATAGAAATATTTGAACTTTCAGTTTGGTTTTCGTGATCGGACATGAACAAGTGCTTTCAGCGTACGCTACGACTGCTCATAGTTTTCAAGCTCTCATTACACTATTTCAAGTTTGTTTCTTTTGTGATTTACGTTCCCAATCATTAAACTGATATAGAAATTATTCTATTGTATAGAAAACCTATGTATTTTATACGCTTTTTTTTATTATTGATTCTGAACTGCGTAAATTATGAAAACTGAAATCCTTTGTAACCTATTAAAACCAAATTTAAGGAGGAAAAAAAAGTGCGTTGTAAAAAAAAGGTGTGCAATAAGTAAATGAATAAATAAATAAAGAATTTATTTATTCATTTGCTTATTTATTTTGTTGGTGGCAGTGGTGCTATATTTTTTACAGTTTCAAAAAAAATTTAGCTTCGCAGCTTAAATTGTGTTAAGATATTCATTTCAGATTTGTGTTCAAATACTCAATGTCTTCGATATTTCCAGCGCCACCTAGCGTAAGGGTTCCCAGCAATAATACTGCAAAAGTTGGTGCACTTCCATGTAGTGGTGGGTCAGCGAATTTTATCTGATGACTTCCAACAGCAAAGTTGACTGAAGCTGTCCAGCAGTGGTCATGCAGTGGTAGACCATCAGCCAGCACTTCTCCATCATTGCCAGCACCTATCTTGCTGCTGGCCAGCAATTTCCTATTTGCTGGGTAGTATTTCAAATCTCACATTTTGTTGAAAATGGTATTTTAATAAAATTACACCAATAATCAATATGAGAAGATAAAATCTGTCTTAAGGGGAGTTTATACTTCTTAGAGTCAAAATTTTCGAATTTTTTTTTTCATTTTTTGCTCCCCTTAAGTATGTAGATTGTTGCCTTAACAGCGGTTTCGTGCTATCTCAGTTACTTACAGTACTTTTCTGCATATTGAATGTAACGCCGCATGGTGAACGTAATGCTATTGTAAAATTTTAAACTAGTTTTTCTCGAAACCCTGTGTTTCAAACTGAGCGACCGTTTTTCTCGAAAACTATTGGACTGATTTCCTTCATATTTTTATTTAAAAGAAAGCTAGTCTTTTTTTTCTAGTGAGTTACCGCCGAAAATTGTAATTTTCATTGATTAAATATTTTTTAATGCTCGCAAAAGGTAAAAAAAAGGGCGAAAAAGTTGCCTTTTTTTTGATCAAAAAAAGTAAAAAAAGTAACAATTTTTCATGAATGATTTATTAAATGATTTATTTATTATTTATAATAATTTTTACATAACACAGTTTCATTTTTTACATATAAATTAAGACATTACATTTTGACAGTGAATAATTTGTTTGTTAATCGGTTTAATAGTTATAAAAATAGATTTTCCGTTAAAAATCAATAAAAGATGGTGTTTTTTAGTATTTAAGAGTCATTCTTATTCGTTTGTAATTCTTTACGTCAAAATATTCTGTAAAAAAAAAAAAAAAAAAAAATGTTTGATCAATTAATCAATATAAGTACATACATAAAGTGCTTTCTAGAAAGTAATCATTATTTTCACGTACGTATGCAAAACGGAATAGCATGCTAGTAGTTTGACAAAACATTTTCCTCAAGGCCACTTTTCGAAAGGCATGCAATTTAGTATGACACAAACATCACCTGCACGCAAATTTCAAGAAGATTTGCAAAATTCTGACATTTTAAAAATTATTTCGAGGGCAAACCGGGGTGAATCTTGGTCAATTAAATTTTCATTAACCCTTTGTACCCTAAATTTTTAATTAAAAAAATTACTTCACTGAATAATTATTTACGTTAACGTCTAAGATATCCAGAACAACATATATATTAATAATTTGATTTTTAGATATTTTTACTTTCTTCTATCTTTCCAAGAAGAAAATATTGGATTCGTGAAAATTTTCGATTTAAGGTTTTCGACGGATTTATACGTTTTAGAATGTCCTGAACACGATTTGATGGTTTTTAGAAAATGTCTGTCTGTGACTCTGTCTGCCATTCTGTCACCATGTCACTCTGTCATTCTGTGAATCTGTATGTGACAAAAATTTTGTGGGCGCTCTCTCTCAAGAACTAATGCACGGAATTTCACAAAACTTCAGATTAAGTTAGACCTTGATATAAATTGGTCCTGATTAGTTTTTAGGGAGAATTGTCCAACAGGTGGCGCTGCTATGCTGCATGTTTCGCGATTTCTGCAATAGCTATATCTCAGGAACTACTGCACGGATTTTCATAAAACTTCAAATTCAGTTAGTACTTGGTGTAATTTGGTACTGATTACTTTTTAGTATAAATCACCCAACAGGTAGCGCTGCTAGGCTGCATTTATCACGATTTCCGCAATAACTGTATCTCAGAAACTACTGCACGGATTTTCATAAAACTTCAGATTCTGTTAGTCAAGGGCATAGTTAGGTGCTGATTACAATTTGGTGAAAATCTGCCAACAGGTGGCACTGCTATGCTGTATTATTCATGATTATCGCAATAACTCAAGAAAAAATGTACGAATTTTCATCAAACTTCAAATTCAGTAAGACCCTGATATAATTTTTTTTATCAAGCTTCAGATTCAATTACGTCCTGGTATAAATTGGTCCTAATTAGATTTTTGGTGTAAATTGCCCAACAGGTGGCGCTGCTATGCATAATTTTTTACAATTTCCGCAATAGCTCTATCTAAAAAACTAATACACGGATTTTCATCAAACTTCAGATTCAGTTAGAAGTTGTCAAAGTTGTTGATAATTAGATTTTGGTGTAAATCATCTAACAAGTGGTGCTGATATGCTGCATTTTTCAGGAAGTATTAACATGTATGAGATAGAAGAAAGTTTTTTGGGATTGCCACATCAGACTAATTTTAATTAAAACAGATTTAATAAATCGGTAGTTTAGAGCTCTTTTTGAACAATATTTACAAGAATAATTAGATTAATTAACAAAAAATACTCTTATGGAAATTTCACAATTCTTATAAGAGCAGTATAAATAAATGCATTGTAATCCTATCTGTAACAGAGAAGTGTTTTGTAGTTGCAAATTTTCCACATAACATTTTTAATAGGATAGAAGCTATACATCTAGGTAAATGGTTGAGAAAATAACCACATTAAAAAATATTTAGCTTCGACTTAGAATTGAGCAAATTATTTTGTATGAAAAATGCAATCTACTTTTATTAGTAGGATAATTAAAAAAATTTTTCATTAAATTTTCTTAATTATTTGGTATTTAAGTCAGGCCATAAAAGGGGTGTTATACCAGGGCTGTAAAAATCTAGGCGCCAGCGGGCCGTCTCTCACCACTAAATTTTATTCGTTATTTTTCGTCTAATATTTCGTCTAAATATTTTGTAAAAATGCTAATAAAATTTAAGCGAAGAAAACTAATAAAATTTAGTGGTGAGAGACTGTCTGCCGGCGCCTAGATGTTTACACCCCTGGTTAACCCTTAAATGCGCGATTTTTTATTTTGTTTCGAAAAAATTATATATGATTCTCTGAAAGGTTTATTACACAGGAAAAATAATGTCATATAATACGTCATATAATGTCATAAAATAATCATATAATACGTCAATCTTTTCTTCTGTTGCACATCTGCAATTCAAGTAAAAACTACTGTCGTGTGGCTGTTTTACGCTAAAATATTGCAAATTAGTAAATATTTTAATAAGTATGTCTCCAAATACCTTATTTTATATAATTACTAGCAAATCTCGTGGCTTTGCTCGCGTAATAGTTGAAATATGCCAAGTGATATTCATATGTCTAATTTTTATTAAAAGAAATTATACTTTTAGGAATAATTCAGAAATAACTATTTAAAACACACTAAACTTAATTATTACACTGCATTAGGCAGAAATAAGATTTAAATTAATAAAAAGAACTAAAACTAAATAAATGATGATTTAGGAAATGTTTTGAAACTTTTATGCTCGATTAATATGCTCATTTCAGTATTCATTTGAAGTTTTGAATTTTTTAGAAACCATCTTCTTACATCTTAAAATTAAGCATAATATCAAATTCCAAGCTTCTTGTCTAACGGTCTACCATCTCTCTCAACATAAAATGCTATATCATACAGCACGATCGTGCTGTATAAGTAGAGCTCAGCCGCATCTTTTATATAAGTAGAGCTCAGCCGCATCTTTTACGTTTTGAAACATGATGAAAAGACAACAACTCAATTACAATCCAAACCAGAAAACATTCAGTGATGAATAATGGCTTTTTGGAAAGGTCTTAATTTAGCGATGTGCCTTTCGAAGGTCGGGTCAAAAAATATCCAATATTAAGGGAATGGCACCCATTTAAACTTTACATAGCGTTCCATAATTTAACAATATAGAAATATCTCCTTCAATCTTTGCCACATCCTAAAAAGCGGCACAATAATTTTAAAAAAGTAATAACACGCGTATTTTGTTTTAAATAAAAATCAGATTTTCTCGCTATATTTTTGCATTTTTCAAATCGACGTCATTCTAATCAGAAAATGAAAAATTTTCCTATTATGTAAAAACTTTAACTAAACACGTGTTAAAATGACGCAGTATCGTCATTTGAATATTTTTAATGTTTAAAAATCTATTTTAATACAGGAGTTTTAACTAAAAAAAAACAATTTAGGAAAAGATAATAATAAAAAAATCGTTTGCTAGGTATGACGCCAATTTCTGTTTAACTGACATAACTTTGTAATGATGTTTTATTCTGAAAAGTGACTCCTGATATTCTGAAATTAATCCTTATTATTATCATCCATAAAACGAAAGATTTATTTTTAAGTCATACGAAAGAAATTTTCGGTAAATGCTAGTTCATTTGGTTGTATTTATTACATTTTCCTTCGTATTATCAAGGAAATCGTATATTCCTATTGCACGCGCCAAAGAAAATATGCATTTTAATTTAAAAAGCTGAAACACTTTACTATAATTACGTCATTATAACGCCAAATGAAACTCAATTTCACGAGTTAAAAAAAAAAATATATTGTTGGACCGAAAGTAATAAACTAGTCTAAGAGCTAGCAACGTTTTCGTCACTTGATTTTAGAAAGGATTATTTTTCTATATGCTCTTCCGTTTTATGGTGTAGTATGTATGCGAACGGTCTGGCTGGCGGCAGACGTTATGTTTACCTGCGGGAGAAGGGTTATGCCGGCGAAGAAAATTCAAAATTACGTCATTTTAGCAAGTCTCATGTTTCTATATGCTCTTCCGTTTTATGGTGTAGTACGTATGCGGACGGTCTGGCTTTCGGGAGAATTTGCGTTTGCCTGAGGGGAAAAGGGGTTATGCAGGTGAAAAAACTTCAAAAATTCGTCATTTTAGCAGAGCTCATTTTTCTAATTGCTCTTCCGTTTTATGGTGTAGTATGTATGCGGACGGTCTGGCTGGCGGGAGACATTGCGTTTACCTGCGGGAGAAGGGGTTATGTAGGTGAAAAAACTTCAAAATTACGTCATGAAACACTTCTGACCCTCCTTGTACCTTTCAAGGCCAAGGTTTAGAAAGGTTGTATGAAGGAATGTCTTTAGTTTGTTGGCTAGAAAGGTAGAAATATGGCTTTTGGGATTAAATAATCCCGCGCGTGTACAAACGTTACATTTCGATATGTTCATTCGTTACGGGATAACACACACTAAAATAATTTTACTGAAAGAGTGAAATAAAAGCTACCTGCATACATTGATGAAAGTGCATTAAATGTAATTACTGTAAATTTTATAAAATAATTCATGTTTTAAGAAGTAAAACAAATCGTTGCACATTTTCTAAAGGAAAAAAAAAACGCCATTTTTACAGAAACTGTTATAAAATCGGAAAATAAATATGAAACGCTTGATTTTTTCCTAAAAAAAAGTAGTACTGATACATTTTACAATATAGAGTAGTAGACTTTTTTTAAAACGCATTTAGACAAAAATATAATGGGAGACAAAATGAGGTGAGATTTACCCCACGCGTGTGTTAACGTTACAAAAAAAGGTGCGTGCGCTTACGGTTCAGTTAATTATGCCCTAAACGACGCCCGGTAACATGCGCCAATTGTCTGTAGGCTCAATTATATAATTTATCCGTACCAAATACGCCAATTGTCAATAGACTCGTTTGCGTAATTTATCTCCTTAATTAATGCATACTTTACAAAGGACACCTACTTTCCAATTTTCCCGATTTTTTTATCAATGGTTACAGTTAGATGTAAATACATTAGTCATTATCGTGATATTTTAATTTGACCTCCGAAATATTATTATAAATATCTAATATTAGTAATATTGCTGATATTATTTACAGGTGTATTGTATAATATTTTCAATCACTTTTGATCATTTTTCTGCATACAGTCGTTTTCAGACTTTTTTAAATTTTAAATTCCCATTAAGTTCCAAAGACAGAAATTGTCCCTTTTTATAGTTTTTTCGCAGTTTTAATTCATTTCTTATGCCTGTTTCTTACCCTAGCTTTTTGTATGTTTGAGGGGTTGGCCTAGGATACTGCATAGTTCCTTAAACCAGAGGAGCGTAGGTACATAGCAGAAAAATTCAAGAGATCACGCTAAGTATAAAACTTAGTCTAAGGACTAGTCTGGCGGTCAGCCCTGAGTAAAGTATAGGTCAATATCCCAATATGGGGTTTAGCAATAAGTATGGGGTCATCAGAGCTCTTGAAATACACTGGTGAACCAATGTTTCTGTTAGTTTTTGGTTGGGACAATTGGTTGTGCCGGTTAATTGGGATCATTGGTTTGTTAATTGGGACGGTTGTTTGATTAGTTGAAGTTGGTTGATTAAGTTCCTGAAAGGATCTGAAAAAGATGTGAAATGATATAAAATACTGGTGGAACCAGAGAGAAAAGTAAAGCTCGATCTAAAAAAGTTACAGTAAAAAATTGTCAAATAGTTTCAGTTTAAAAAAGTAAGTAGTGCGTAGAAAAGTAATGGAATCAGATTATCTGTAAAACTCATGAAATTACCCAAATTTTTGTTGATAGCTGAAAATGTGGACTGAGCTTTACTGGTGCCTTATATTCAAAATCATATTATCCACTCAAAATGAGTACTGGGTATAGTAAACAGAATGTGTAGTTATGTGCAAAAAAATTTCTGTCAGGCCCAGAATTGTGGACATGATTGCATCAATTAAAATAGCAATAGAAGCCTTTGTGCAGGAATATTAAAAATCGCTCAGCCTTGCTTTTTCAAACACGCTGTTCCTTTTTCCCTATCTTGCACTGAAGACGAATCTCGCTAGTAGATTCGAAACAGCTGTTTGCTGCTTTTCACGCATTATTTGTGCATTTTAAAAGTTGGTTTACTGCTTTTTAATGATTGCATCAAGTCAAGCTAAACTCCACAAAGCTGAAAGAATATAAACCATGAAGTAATATTTTAAGCATAACATTAGTATAGTCAAGTTGTTGAGGAATTGTTGTTATTAACATTTCTGACATAACACATGTAGCGTAATAATTTTTATTTCATGTAATTATTGTGAAAAGGGAGCCTTATGTCAATGGACTTAAGCCAGACAAGTAGTTGAATCGTACATGCCTAGGGTTTTGGGCTTATTTTGAACTTTGATCTTTCAGGCTTATCAGTGACCCCTGGAATGGAATTTGGTTCATACTTCGTACTGAACGATCTCTCATGTTCTCGATACCTCTCATGTTCTCGCTCATTTCCAAATAAACATCTAACCTATTCTTATGAACCCAAATTTTTAAATTGGTTATGAATGATTGGAATTCAGAATGGGTTAAAAATGCCTTTACTTCCCTGATTGATTTTAAGGCACCAGTAAAGCTCAGTCCACATTTTCAGCTATCAACAAAAATTTGGGTAATTTCATGAGCTTTACAGATAATCTGATTCCATTACTTTTCTACGCACTACTTACTTTTTTAAACTGAAACTATTTGACAATTTTTTACTGTAACTTTTTTAGATCGAGCTTTACTTTTCTCTCTGGTTCCACCAGTGTTTTATATCATTGAAATAGGGACTGTCACTATTAATTTGCCAATATTAATTATGAAATCGGTTTGGTATTTCCTAATATTCCACAGAAACGTAATTTAGAAAGCTTTTAAAGGCCTTTTTCAGAACGTTTGTTGTTCCTGCCAACCACAGGTGTTAGAGTCACCGGCATAAAATATAGGCTGTGCGGGATCAGAGACTGTCACCATTGATTCGCAGCTATTACTTTTATAATCGGTTTATATTTCCTGAGATTGCATAGAAATCGTAATTTAGGACTTTTTTAGAATGCTTTTCGCTCCTCCCCTTCGCTTCACCCCTTTTTAATCCGAATTTACTTTCGACTATTCTTAGAGGGCATTTATCTAGCCTCTTTAGTATTACACAAATCGCAATTTAGAATGTTTTTTGCTCCTGAAACCCTCTGGTGGTAGTGGCACCAATAAAAAATATAGCTTATGTTTGAGCAGATTTTATCACCACCTGTTTGAAACCATTATTTTTTAAATCGATTTAGTATTTGATAAGATTGCATAAAAATTGTAATTTAGAACGTTTTTAGAACGTTTTTCGCTCACTTCATCCTTTTAAATTTGGAATTTTCTTTTGACGGTTATCAAAAAGCATTTGCGTCTTGCAAGTAATTACCATGCCAAATTTCAAAATGTTAGACCCCTCAGTTGTGCAAAAAAAAAACGCAAATTAGAACATGTTTTGCTCTTGAAACCCCTAGATGGTAGTGACAGCAACATAAAATTTAACCTATGTTGGAATAGGGACAGTCACCATCAATTTGAAACCATTACTTTTGAAATCGGTTTGATATTTCCTGAGATTGTGTGGAAATCGCAATTTAGAACGTTTTTACAATACTTTTCGCGCATTTTCAATCTTTTAAATTTCACACTTTTTTCGAAACTGTTCTTAAAGATCATTTATATCTAATAAATATGTACCATGCCTAATTTCAAACTGTTAGCCCCTACCAATCACAAAAATCGCAATTTAGAACGTTTTTTGCTCCTGCAACCCCCTGTTGGTAGTGGCGCCTATACATGAAATAGCGTCATGTTGGAGAAGAGGCTGTCAGCATCAACTTCCTACCATTACTTTTGAAATCAATTTCATTCTTCCTAAGATTGTTCACAAATCGGCATTTGGAACTTTTTAGAACACTTTTCGCGCATTTTCACCCCTTTAAAACTTCAAATTTTTAAAGAAAGGTTCCTAGAGATCATTTGTATCTAATAAATATATACTATGCCAAATTTCATGAATCTAGGTCCTTCCATAACACAAAAATCGCATTTTAGGTAGATTTCGTATGAAATACTACCTATTGGAATCGTTCCTATGTTGGAATTTCTGAAATATTTTTGCAGATCTACACTGATCATGACCTTTGGAACCCAAAACCACCCTCAGTAAAAACTTTATCTATCTATCTATCTATCTATCTACATATATATATATATATATATATATATATATATGTATCACTTTCTTCTGGACACGATAACTTTCGTAATTCTGCACCAATCTCTTCCAAACTGATACATAAAATCAAAGGGCATAAAATCTCGGTCAAGTTCGTTAATGGGCAAAATCGGACCAAGGGGATGGAAATAGGGAGGGGTTTTGCGAAAACCGAAACCCCCCATAATTTCTTAATTTTTATACATATCAAATCAGTTTAAAGTTTTTATTACTTCTAAAAATAGGACCAACATTTTATGTATCACAGATTTTTGATAAAATTAAAAATGGGCTGAAGGGGCGCAAAAAATAGGGTTTTGGGGAGAAAAAAATTCATAACTTCGTCAGTTCTCAAGATATCAAATCCAATTAATTTTATTATAAATCTCCTTAATATTATTTACAACTTTTGTATTCACAAGTTTTTTTCGTACCGCAAAAAAAAAAATTAAAAATGAAAACAAAAAGGGGGTTTGAAGAAGTAAAAAATCCATAACTCCGTCAATTCAAAAGATATAAAATCCCCATGAATTTATCATATATCTTCTTAATATTGTCTACAACATCTATATAGACAAGTTTTGGATAGGACCAATTCTTACAGCAAAAACAAATTAAAAATACATAGCGGTTGAAGAAAAAAATCATCTAAGTAAGGGTGTATTCAAATCCAAACTGCGTATTTTCTGACTCATTTTACAATTTATTTTTGCTCTCAAAGGCTTCCAATTGATACGTTTTCTTACTCAGAAACTATATAATGTACCGTAATGGTCGAATTTTTGATAGAGGCAAGGCAGAATATATTTTTTTAAAATGCTGTTAAAGTGGGCATTTTGAACCGAATTTCCCGAATCGGATTGTGTTGGAAAAATCATTGCATTAAGGATGCACTCAAATCCAAACTGCTTATTTTCTGACTCATTTTCGGTAGATTTCGTATGAAATACTACAGTGGCGGTCAAAAGTTTCCGGCCAGCATAAAATTTTGGTTGATTTATAAGTATACACATATGAAGTGGAATCTCAAAGTGATACTTATACACTTTATTGACATAACAGTTAAGAACTTATTTATGGAATAAAAATTAAATATTGATAAATTTAATTGACAAAAT
The DNA here is from genome assembly GCA_963932465.1 of Maratus speciosus. NCBI lineage: Eukaryota > Metazoa > Arthropoda > Arachnida > Araneae > Salticidae > Maratus > Maratus speciosus. The sequence goes on along the minus strand of OZ010786.1, from coordinate 85,041,010 downwards.
TAATTGCAAAAGAAAACGCATGTTCTCAAAAGTTTCCGGCCACCTTGGCAAGCTAGGAAAAAAATGGTGTTGCAAAAGAAAATAACAGTGATCAACAACATTTACAATTAGTATTTTATATTCATACATTTAGCAATAAGTACAGCGGCGCAGCAACGTGGCATCGATTCAATGAACAGTTGTATATCATCAATGTTAAGTTTTGTCCACGGTTCTTGCAATTTTTGGGAAAATGCTGCTAAATTGGAATATTTATAGTTCCACACACATTTTTTAGTTAGTTTTAAACATTTTATATTATATTCAGATCGGATGATTGGGCTGTCCCTTTCAAAAGCGAAGTTTTTTTGTGGGAAAGCCAGTGCTTGACGATCTTGGATGTATGCTTTTGGTCGTTATCATGATGAAACAAATAGTTGCGACCACGATTTTTCCTCCAATAAGGCAGCAAATGATCTTGAAAGATATCCTTATGCGTTGCACTATTCATCTTGCCGCGGATTTCAAATAACGGACAGGCGAATTTTCCAGAAAATGCTCCCCACAGCATAACGTGTCCTCCGCCGTGCTTCATTGTAGGAATAGTATATCTCGCACCTTATCTTTTGTTTTTAGGTCGTCGGTTGTAATGGTTTTTATCACTGACAAAAAGATTGAGCGTCGATTCATCTGAAAATAGTACTTATTTCGAGTTTTCACTTGTCCAGTCTTTGTATTCCTTGGCAAACGCCAGTCGGGCCCTCTGTATTTTTTTTACTTATGAAAACTTTTTTAACACCGACTGTTCCATAAAGTTCTACGTCACATAAGAGACTTGACACTGTAGATAGACTTGTTTCAGCAATAACCATAACACCATAAATCGCTTTTAACACCATAAACGGCTTGGAATTGCAGCGGCATTTTTACTCGGGTCATCAACTGCTTTTTTCTGATAATTCTGTCCACAAGAATAGTCGTTTTCCATGGTTCCCCGGACCGTGGCAAGTTCCAAAGGCCATGACCATCTTTATATATTTTTTTAAATATTGTTTATAGCAAATTTTCCGATCAACAACTTTGCCGCAATCTCACGAGAGAATTGTCCCTTTAGCGACAAACAAATCACTCATTTAGGAACAATAAATTGTTAAAATTTTCATTTTTGAATTTCAAATACATTATTCACCTTGATTAATTAACAAACATGGCCAAAAAACACCCACTTTAGCGATAGCATAAACTAATGAATGACGAATGGCCGGAAACTTTTGCACGCGCGAATTTTGAATTCCTCCCCTTTGCATCAAGTATCTTAAGTAGCCAATCAAAATGATAACGTGGTCAGAGGTAATTTGCTTATTCCTAACTTTTAGAGCAATTAAACTTCTTCTTCGCTAAAACATTCTGTCAAACAAATCAAAAAAACTAACTGGCCGTCAACTTTTGACCGCCACTGCACCTATTGGGATCGTTCCTATGTTGCAATTTCTGAAATTTTTTTGCAGATCTACACCGATCATGACCCCTAGGACCCAAAACCACCCTCAGTAAAAAACTTTATCTATCTATCTATCTATCTATATATATATATATCACTTTCTTCTGGACACGATAACTTCCACAATTCTGCACAAATCTCTTCCAAACTGATACATAAAATCAAGGGGCATAAAATCTCAGTCAAGTTCGTTAATGGGCAAAATCGGGCCAAGGGGATGGAAATAGGGAGGGGTTTTGTGAAAACCGAAAAACCCCCATAACTCCTTAATTTTTATACATATCAAATCAATTTAAAGTTTTTATAACTTCTAAAAATAAGGCCGAAAATTTATGCATCACAGAAGTTTCATAAAATTAAACATGGGCTCAAGGGGCGCAAAAAATAGGGTTTTTGGGAGAAAAAAATTCATAACTTCGTCAATTCTCAAGATATCAAATCCAATTAATTTTATTATAAATCTCCTTAATATTATCTACAACTTTTATATTCACAAGTTTTTGATAGGACCAATTCGTACCGCAAAAAAAAAATTAAAAACGAAAATAAAAAGAGGGGTTGAAGAAGAAAAAAATCCATAACTCCGTCAATTCACAAGATATAAAATCTTCATGAATTGATCATATATCTTCTTAATATTGTCTATAACATTTATACAGACAAGTTTTAATAGGACCAATTCTTACAGCAAAAACAAATTAAAAATACATAGCGGTTGAAGAAAAAAATCATCTTATTAAGGGTGCATTCAAATCCAAACTGCTTATTTTTTGACTCATTTTTAAATTCATCTTTGCTCTCAAACGCATCCAATTGGTAGATTCTCTTATTCAGAAACTATATAATGCACCGTAATGATCGATTTTTTGATAGAGGTAGAATATATTTCAAAAAATGATGTCAAAGTGGGCATTTTGAACAGAATTTCCCGAAGCGATTGAGTTAGAAACGAAAAATATTGTTCAAACTGCTTGTTTTCTGACTCATTTTTAAATTCATTTTTGCTCTCAAACGCATCCAACTGGTAGATTCTCTTATTCAGAAACTATATAATGTACCGTAATGATCGATTTTTAGATAGAGGCAGAATATATTTCAAAAAATGATGTCAAAGTGGACATTTTGAACAGAATTTAGCGAAGCGATTGTGTTAGAAACCAAAAATACTGTTCTACTGAGAAAATAATTGTTTATAAATCAAGTTTTAATTAATTGAACGAAAAATAAAAACACTGGTCTCTTATAAATCTCTTCAAAAATCACGTCAGCGAGTTTCATATTTTTCTATTAAAAAGAAAAATTTCAAGTTGTTCAGCATGGAAATGTATTTTTTTTAATACCGCCTTAACATGATTCTGATAAAACCAGCTATTATATAAAAATGAAATAAAAACTCGTCAAAAGCGGTAAGATAAAATTATTAAAGTTGGTTTATCTCTAATCATGATTCAATTTTTGTTGGTGAAAGTAGTATTCTTAACTTCGAAATCTACCTCTGCCTGTAGGCCGGGCCGGCAGGGATCTTTTAAATTCATTTTTGCTCTCAAACGCATTTAATTGGTAGATTCGCTATTCAGAAACTATGTAATGTACCGCAATGATCGATTTTTTGATAGAGGCAGAATATATTTCAAAAAATGATGTCAAATTGGGCATTTTGAACAGAATTTCCAGAAGCAATTGTGTTATCACTTTCTTCTGGACACGATAACTTCCGTAATTCTGCACAAATCTCTTCCAAACTGATACATAAAATCAAGGGACATAAAATCTCGGTCAAGTTCGTTAATGGGCAAAAGCGGACAAAAGGGATGGAAATAGGGAGGGGTTTTGTGAAAACCGAAAAAAAACCCATAACTTCTTAATTTTTGTACATATCAAATCAGTTTAAAGTTTTTATTACTTCTAAAAATAGCGCCAAAAATTCATGCATCACAGATTTTTGATAAAATTTAAAATAGGCTCAAAGGCGCAAAAAATAGGGTTTTTGAGAGAAAAAAATTCCTTACTTCGTCAGTTCTCAAGATATCAAATCCAATAATTTTATTATACATCATCTTAATATTATCTACAACTTTTATATTCACAAGTTTTTGATAGGACCAAATCGTACTGCACGAAAAAAAAATTAAAAACGAAAACAAAAAAGGGGGGGTTGAAGAAGAAAAATTTTCATAACTCCGTCAATTCACAAGATATAAAGTCTCCATGAATTTTTCATATATCTTCTTAATATTGTCTTCAACATTTATATAGACAAGTTTTTGATAGGGCCAACTCTTACAGCAAAAACAAATTAAAAATACATAGCGGTTGAAGAAAAAAATCATCTTGCTAAGGGTGCATTCAAATCCAAACTGTCTATTTTCTTACTCATTTTTAAATTCATTTTTGCTCTCAAACGCATCCAGTTGCTAGATTCTCTTATTCAGAAACTATATAATGTACAGTAATGATCGATTTTTTGATAGAGGCAGAATATATTTCAAAAAAGGATGTCAAAGTGGGCATTTTGAACAGAATTTCCCGAAGTGATTGTGTTAGAAACGAAAAATAATGCCCTACTGAGAAAATAATTGTTTATAAATCAAGATTTAATTAATTGAAAGAAAAATTAAAACACAGGTCGCTTATAAATCTTTTCAAAAATCACGTCAGCATGTTTCATATTTTTTTTTATTAAAAATGAATCTGAAAATGTGCCAGAAAATTTCGAGTTGTTGAGTATGGAAAAATATTTTTTTTAATATCGCCTTAACATGATTCTGATAAAACCAGTTATTTTATAAAAAGGAAATAAAAACTCGTCAAAAGCAGACAGATAAAACTGTTAAAGTGGATTTATATCTAATAATGATTTAGTTTTTATTGGTGAAATTAGTATACTTAACTTCGAAATCTACCTCTGCCTGTAGGCCGGGCGGGCAGGGATTTTTTTAGAACGATTTTTGATCCTGCATCCCCTTTGGGGAAGTGGAAACAGACATAAAATATAGCCTATCTTGAAGCAAGAGCTGTCACCATTATTTTTACACCATTATGTTTGAAATCGGTTCAGTACTTCCTGAGATTGCATAGAAATAGCAATTTAGAACGTTTTTTACAATGCACATTTTCACACCTTTTAAATTTCGATTTTTTTAGAAAATGTTCTTAGAGATCATTGATATCTTATGAGTAACTACCATTTCAAATTTCATTATTCTAAGCCATTACATAACACAAAAACCGCAACTTAGAACGTTTTTTGCTCCTGCAAGCCCCAGGTGATAGTGACACAAACATAAAATAAAGTCTATGTTAGAGCAATAACTGTCACCATCAATTTACAACCATTACTTTTGAAATCGATTTGATACTTCCTAAAATCGCGTAGAAATCGCCATTTAGAAAGTTTTTTAGAACGCTCTTCGTGCATTATCACCCCTTTTAAATTTCGAATTTTTTAAGAAGCGTTCTTAAAAATCCTTTATATCTAATAAGTAACTAATATTCCAAATTTCATTTTTCTAGGCCCTTCAGTAACACAAAAATCGCATTTTTAGAACGTTTTTTGCTCCTACACACCCTTTGGGGTAGTGTCATCGATTTAAAATATAGCCTATGTTCGAACGTGGACTTACACAATCATTTTGATACTATTACTTTTGAAATCGATTCAGTAGTTCCAGTTATTGCGTAGAAACCACCATTTAGAACGTTTTATAGAGCGCTTTTTGCGCATTTTCATCTCTTTTAAAAAATAAGATATTTCAAAATCATGCTTTATTTTCATAAGGTAACTGTAATGTGAAATCTAGATGTACGTTTATCTAGAAGGGTTATATAGAAAGAGAAATATCCATAGAATGTGTTTGTATGCATATGAATGCGGTATAAGTATATAAATTACTGAAATAGATACAGAAAAATTATCTTACTTTCATTGAAATTTATTTGGGTGGTGTCTTCTTAATTTAATCATGCTAGGGCTGTGGTTTTCTTATTATATTTAACATCAGCTGCATGCTCCTTTTTTCTATACTTGAATTTCTTGCTAGTCATACCAATATAGTAATTCTTCGTTCTGTCTGGTCTAATAAATGGTATTTCCTATACTCCTGAATAATTATCAAAATTAATTGGGTCAATTTTAGTACAAATAATATTCTTTAATTTCAGAGGTATAGTTTGGCTACCAAGCAGATATTGAAACGCTTAATACTGTATTTTAATTTCTCAAAAAATCTTGGAAAATATTGAATAGAATAAAGTTTCTATTTTTGCGAATCAAATTTATGATTGTGACCCTTATTATTGGCAATATCCACGATTAATTTATTAATATGTTGAAGTTTAAAACCATGAAGTTTATGAACAATTCTGCGAATGTTATCTAATTCATTATCCAAATTATTTTCAGTCTCCACTAGAAAAGCCCGCCTTATGAAAAATTTAACCTTAGGTTAAAATTTTATGCGTAAATTTGGATGGTAACCTGGTTAGTTGTGAATCAAATTTATGTTCAGGCTTCGTATTATTGGCCATATCTTCGATTAATTTATTATAACAACCAGCTAACCAGGCTACCATATACCAAATAATCCATTTACATATAAAATTTCAACCTACAGATTTTTCATAAGGCGAGCTTTTCTAGTATGCACTGAAAATAATTTGGATAATGAATTAGATAAACATTTACAGAATTCCTCATAATAATGGTAATATACAGGATAAATCACGTACAGGACAGAACAAAAGATCTCGAATACATTTCCGTTTATTGACAGAACTTTCTGAAGAGGGATTTCCAACTGTGCTATGCGTTCCCTAACTGAACTAAACTTTACACTGTTCAAAATTTTGCTGCATTCTGGCAGGTCATTCGACCGTTTTTTGAAAAAACGGTTTCATAACCATAATTTAACTATATTCTGACCATAAAATGGCCAATAATATGGTCAGAATAGTGTTAAAATTACGGTTGTGCAAGCGTTTTCGGAAAAAACGGTCAAATGACCTGCCAGAATGCTGCAGATTTTTAACAGTGTAGCATACTACGTAGAATATATACAACTCTATTGATCATATACGAACTACATACATATATACACTTTACGAACATACGAACACACTTTACACATACGAACATCTATACACTTTACGAAAGAATTCAGATATTTTTTCGTTTATTGAAATTTGGTTTTCAGGTGTGTTATGTGCTTTCCAAATGGTTTAGTTAAGCATAATCTTTCACCTTATTAACACGTTCACTCCGGCGCGGTGGGTCACACTCGACTGTCTCAGAGCTGCCAAGTCTCCGGCTTTTTGGATACCAGTAGTTTAATACAGAAAATGTTGTTTTATTTAATTAGAACAATTGGGCGATTTAAAGGAACAGCATTTTCTCTAAAATAACAGTGGTGTGCAAAAAGCCGGAGACTTGACAACTCTGAGACAGTCGAGTGTGACCCACCGCGCCGGCGTGAACGTGTTTTAAACGATGAAATTTTGTTAAAGTATTCCGTAAGTATTGGAAAGTGTTTCATAATCTATGTTTGACGCGTGATTATTTCTTCTTGTTTATTCTTTTTAATTTGATTTGGGCAACCAATTGTCAAAATTCTGCTGCTCGCTATTTTATATAACCATAGCAAAACATCATTGTTGAGATTTTTTTTTTTTTTAATCGTGCATGAGCTTTATTTAAAAAGCTGTCAAAAGTCACTTAATTGACCTACCGTTTTCAAACGAATTTCATTCAAAAGTACCCTTTCTTATTTATTCGATGATGTAAAAATGTACACAGGGTGATCCCGAATTCATTGTACAAACTTTAAAGGTTGGTACAGGACACTGTTCTTTTATTGTATAGGAATGTATGAGCGCAAATGACGCGTTGAGGTACAAACGCAGAAATTAGACATGGGAGGAATGCTTATTGACAGCGTCACTGGAAAGTGTTATGTTTAGAATAAATGTTCAAAATTGCATCAACGAAGAGTAATAGATGCCTGGCAGCATCGAGGGAGCGATTGGTATACAGATTTAAAGATGCCAAGTATTTCATGCACACGTGCAGCAGTAACGGATATGAGTCGCATAAACGCGCACGCTCAATCCATCCCGCCCCAAAAGTGGTATCCAGGTAATTGCTCACAACAGTACTGAAATGAGAGGCCCCGCCAGTGGCCGAAAGGTTCTGTTCTCAAAGCTGGTAGACGGAAGGTGCTGGGTTCGAACCAACCGTGCCTATCTACCTAATCGTTCGAAGTTTTCCGTGTTTTCGAACCTTGGATTTCCTTGCGTAAATAGGATTAGGTTCCCTTAGAAAGACCCCCATGAAGGGCTTCTCCCCCCCCCCCTTCGGGCCCATATCCCTCCTGTAGATAATTGGCCATCATAAACAACTGAAATGAACTGACACGCCATCATGCTCAAAGCACAATTGCTTACGATTTCGTTCGGAACATCTTGAAGTAGTTCTGGTAAAACTTCTTACAGAAAAATACGATATCAACTGCCTGCTTTGCATGCTAGACCAGTCCCTTGGCCACCCTGATCTCCCGATTTATCGACCCTCGATTACTTCTTATAGGAACATCTGAAAAGTCTTGTTTATGCGACTTTGTTGCTGCGGCACATATGCATGAAATACCTAGCATCTTTGAATATGTACGTCAATCGCTCCATCGACGCTGCCAGGTATGCATTACTGTTGGTCGATGCATTTTTGAACACTTATTCTAAACATAGCACTTGTCAATGACGTTGTCAATGAACATTCCTTTCATGTCTTATTTCGTGCATTTGTGCCTCAACGCGTCACTTGCGTCCATACATTCCTGTACAATAAATGATTGTTACAGTGTCCTGTACCAACCCTTAGACTTTGTACCATGAATACGGTATCACCCTGTATTAGGCGTTATTTTTACAATAGAAGATCTTTATAACGCCTGCCTTGAGACGGGAGGTTGCGCGTTTTATAGAATTTTTCATTACATAAATCATATTTCGCACATCATTGAACTTACCTTCTGAACATGGACAAATATGCCTGGAACATACCAATGTACAGTAGAAGATCATATTGCATTCCTTTGGACCAGAAGTTGTGTACATTGTAATTTTTTTATAATATTAATCATTTCACACAGTGTTAAATTACCTTATAAACAGGGTCCAAATATGCTTGACTCAAATCATTAAATTACCCATTTCCAAAAAATTTTAATTTAATAATAGCATTTTTTTTAATTAAAAAATTCTGAATTAAGCAGATAAAGATGAAATAATGTCTGAAGCTTAGTCCTCTAAACTAGAAGATAGTAATAATTTTACAATGTGAATTGCAAGCACTTCTTAGATGCAAAACTCATTATTTACATCTTTGAAGTTGTGCGTTAATAGAGAATTGCATAATATAGAATTGTGTTATAAAGATCTTCTACTGTATTAAGAAGTTATGTATATGAGCGAAGAAAAAAAAAAAGAAACTACTTTTTGACGCCCGTCCAAAAGTAGCTGATATATTTCTGACGGAAAGGTCGGTAGTGAAAGAAATGATTAATAAAAGCGTAAAAAAAAAAACGTTAAAAGCACCAAAATTTTAAATTCTAAGCATACCGGTTTCGGTAGCATATAGCATACCTTCCTCAGTGCTAAGGATGGCGGAAATTTGCTCACATATATAGGAGAGATGGGGATTCCAGTTAAAGGTTTATTGACCAATAGGAAAACAGAGGATTGCAGGTAACAGCCAATAGAAAAAAACATGGGAAATGAAACCGAAGGAGTAAGGGGGGGGGGGGGGAATTAAGAGAAAAAAGTTTTTATGTAATATTTCCAACAGTCTGATAATGGGGGAATAGCGAATTCACAATTAACAATATTTTTTATATTTTTATAAATATGAAATGCTTCAAAGGAAGTTAAGTTCGTGTATAGAAGTAGATTTGGAGATTATTTTAACCGTATTGAAGTCAAAAGTATGATTCATCTCCCAGCAATGTTTTGCAATAGAGGATTTATTGATTTCTTGTTTCTTAATATATTGTTGATGTTCTTTGATACGAAATTTTAAGCAGCGTTTGGTTTGTCCAATATAGGAAAGGCCACACTGGCAATTAATACGGTAGATACCCCATGAATTGGATAATTCAATAGGATTTTTGAGTTTGAAGAGGGTGAGTTTATTGGTAGGGGCAAAAATTATATTGAAGTCATGTTGTCTAAGAATTTTAGCATGGGAAAGCTTGATTTAGAAAAGAAGGGTAACACAATGTTAATATTGGAAAGAGTAGAAGACTGAGGAGAGTTTGAGGAACGAGGATGCTGAAGTTTAAATAGAGCAGTATCAATTATAGAAGGGTTGTATCCTCTGTCAATCGCAATGGATTTAATGTATTGAATTTCACTATTAAATGACTGAGAATCAGAGCAAACATGTATGGCACGATTTATAAAGGCATAAAAGGTGGACATTTTTTGGCTTGGGGGATGACAAGAACGAGCATGGGGTGACAAAGAAACAGCGAAGCTTTTGCGATAGACGGAAGTAGTGAAACCGTTTACAGTGCGAGTGACAAGGGTATCCAAAAATGAGAGAGAACTATTATTTTCAGTTTCATAAGTGAATTGAATATTGCTATCAATAGAGTTCAACATGTTAAGGATAAAATCAATATTGTGAAGGGAGGTTTCAATTAAGGTGAATGTGTCATCAACATAACGAATCCCAAAAGGGAAAGAAAATTTATTGAAAAGGGAGCATTCAAAATAATGCATATAGATATCTGCGAGGATGGGTGACAGGGGAGAGCCCATGGCTAGACCGTCAGATTGTTTGTAAAAATTTCCTTGGAATGAAAATGTAGTATGAGATAGACACATGCGAGTAAGGGATATAAGTTCTTGAATTTCAAAATATGAATAATGAAATTCACGAAGTCTCTGTTCAAGACAAAAGAGGGCGCCACTTATCGGGACATTCGTGAATAGAGATTTGACGTCAAAGGAGACCATAGTAAATTTAGTTGGGGATAAATGCTGAATCATTTTAGCAAAGGTGATGGAATTCATTACAGTGTATAAATTTACGGACAGGAGAGGAGAAAATATAGTTGTTAGATATTTCGCTAGGCGGTAAGAGGCCGTGCCAATATTTGAAACTATGGGACGAAAAGGTATATTGGGTTTATGAACTTTCGGAAGAGCATAAAATCTTGCACAGTTAGCGACTGAAGGGCAAATATAGGTATGTGTAGACTTAGGTATAAGAGGACAAGACATAACAATGGATTTAATTTGTGAAAATTCTTTATCGGAAGGGTCCCGAGATAAAAGTTTATATGGACCGTAATTTAATAAGATTATCCACTCCGTCAATATATTGCTTTTTATCAAGGATGACAATCTGGCCACCCTTATCAGCTTTCGTAATTACAATATTCTCATTTGACTTAAGATAATTCAAGGCAGTTTTTTCAAGAGAGGTGAGATTAGATTTAATATTGGAATTAAAATTAACATTGGCCATAATGAGATGACGTACAAGATGACGTTCGTCTATCGCAAAAGCTTCGCTGTTTCTTTGCCACCCCATGCTTGTTCTTGTCATCCCCGAAGCCAAAAAATGTCCGCCTTTTATGCCTTTATAAATCGTGCCATACATGTTTGCTCTGATTCTCAGTCATTTAATAGTGAAATTCAATACATTAAATCCATTGCGATTGACAGAGGATACAACCCTTCTATAATTGATACTGCTCTATTTAAACTTCAGCATCCTCGTTCCTCAAACTCTCCTCAGTCTTCTACTCTTTGCAATATTAACATTGTGTTACACTTCTTTTCTAAATCAAGCTTTCCCATTGCTAAAATTCTTAGACAACATGACTTCAATATAATTTTTGCCCCTACCAATAAACTCACCCTCTCCAAACTCAAAGGTCCTATTGAATTATCCAATTCATGGGGTATCTACCGTATTAATTGCCCGTGTGGCCTTTCCTATATTGGACAAACCAAGCGCTGCTTACAATTTCGTATCAAAGAACATCAACAATATATTAAAAAACAAGAAATCAATAAATCCTCTATTGCAAAACATTGCTGGGAGATGAATCATACTTTTGACTTCAATTCGGGTAAAATAATCTCTAAAACCTACTTCTATACACGAACTTAACTTCCTTGAAGCATTTCATATTTATAAAAATATAAAAAATATTGTTAATTGTGAATTCGCTATTCCCCCATTATCAGACTGTTGGAAATATTACATAAAAACTTTTTTCTCTTAATTCCTCCCCCCCCCCCCTTACTACTTCGGTTTCATTTCCCATGTTTTTTCCTATTGGCTGTTGCCTGCAATCCTCTGTTTTCCTATTGGTCAATAAACCTTTAACTGGAATCCCCATCTCTCCTATATATGTGAGCAAATTTCCGCCATCCTTAGCACCGAGGAAGGTATGCTATATGCTACCGAAACCGGTATGCTTAGAATTTAAAATTTTGGTGCTTTTAACGTTGCTATTTTTTACTCTTTTATTATATTGCACCAAGCTCCTACTTGATAATTAAAGAAATGATTAATTTTCGATAACAATAGAACCTAGTAGAAAACGAATGTTGGCCCAACATTGATTTAATATTAGGGATGTAGTGAACCTTTTAATGATGAATTAGATTAAATTTTATAATCCACTCTTTTATTTACCTGAATTCGTTTCATGCATGTAAAGATGAAAATTTGTAATCGATCCCCCCCCCCCTCTCCCCGCTCTTCCCGATGTGCTAGAGTTCGAGAAATTAAGGACTTAGGTATGTTTCACTGACAATACAACAGTGTAATATTTTTAGAACTTGATTAGAAATTAATTTAAACCATTTTACCGTTCGCCGGATACTGATGATAAATATCCAAATCATCATATATATTAAACGAGCAAGCAATTTTTCCGATGATGAATGATATCCTAAACAGTCGGGAAGATTTTCCCGAAACCCGCCAACTATACAAAATCGAACACGAAAAAACGATCTAGCTAGGTCCCGAATTCAAAAAAATTCGTTTTTACAGAGTAAAACAAGATCAGCGCTGAAAATGCTTCTGATAATGATATAAATGGAGAAATGCTCAAACGATTTAGACGAAACGTGTTTACTATGTTAATTCGAGCACAAGAAAACGAACAAGCAAAGTCTCGAATACGGGGGAAAGTTCGTGTAACGGGAAAGTTCGTCGACTGATTAAAACAAACTCAGCACTTAAAACGTTGCTATAAATCGAAAACGGCTCTAACGATTTTCACAAAACTGGCGCCCCATACTAATTCATACACGAAAATATCTAGCTAGGCCTCTAATTCAAGAAAACTCGTTTTCTACAGTAAAAACAAACTCATTACTCAAAATGGAGTTATCAATTCAAAACAATTCGGACGATTTTTATTAAATATTCTTTATTCGATTATGAGAAAACCATCCAACTAAGTCTCGACTTCGGAAAAAGAAATTGGTAAGTTTAAGAAATTTTTTTTATATTTAATCTTAATAGGAATTTTCGCCGTAATGGCCATTTATCATCAACCTGTTAAAGGAGAATATACCAGACAGCGCCAACAGTTTGCCATCTATGCTAAATCGAGCACGAGATAACAGCCTATCTGAGGTCCCGAATACTTTAAAATTCGTTTAAACTGACTAGAACAAATACATTTTTTTTTATTTTACAAAATTTTGATTTGATGAATTTAAATATTTCATAAATATTCTGTAATATGTAACATTTCTCGACAGCTAACAAGATGCGCTTATTATTTTGCTATGTTTAAAACCACTGCCATATTATAATAAAATCATCGCTATAGTTTGATACCATGGTTATACACCCTGGCGCAAAATTAGCAGCAGTTTTAAATGGAAGAAAATTTTTCTGAAAACTTATGACATCGTTGCTAAAATAGCTTAGATTTTATTTAGCTAAATTTTATATAGCCTAATCCTATTTGCCAATTGTTGATTAGGACAGCGATTGTTGAGGAATAATAATTTATTATTTTTATAAAACGCGGAGTATAACATGATATGCCTGACGTAACCGCATTAATTAAAAAAATTTTTACTTTTAAAAATGAATATTCAAATTTCGTTCTATATTCAAAGTTTTTTTTTTTTTTAATGTCATTTACGTAATCGAATGAACGTTTTAGTATGAAAAATTTTAATTCTACACTTCTCCCTTTCCCCGGAAACAAATGACACTATATTTAAAAGAAGACAGGCATTTTTGCATTTTAAACTGAAATATGTCATCCTTTTGCACCACCATGACATCATTTTCACTAACTTTTCACTTTCAAGCGTGCTAAGACTATGAACCGTAGATATAAATATTTAAGTAATGCGCGGCAGTGCAATACTTATTTATTTCCAGTGCCACTTAATGTTAATTTAACATAGTAAAGCCTATTGGAGCTCATAACTTTTTCATTTTCTTCTTCCGACCGTTTTGTCCCTGATGCCATAATTTTTTTATTCTTTGCTAATTTTAATAATATTATAAATTTAATGTGTGAAAATGTTTGCCTGACGTCAGGGTCAAAACGGATGATAAAATGCCTTTGCATATGGGTGAATTATAAACCAGAGAGTAACGGGGCTAAGTTTTATTTACATTATTCAAATATTTTTCTTAATAATTCCAAATTTCGTTTTTTTCATCGGACATTTTTCCTATCAATTTAACATTTTTCTTCATTGTTACAAATAATTCAAAAGCCGTAATAATAATTTGTCTATTTTCAGTTGAAAGATTCCCACGTGCAAAATGAAACGGAAATAGTTTTTTACTTTCTTCTATCTTCAATAGAAGAAAGTATTGTAATCAAAAATGTTTCCGATTACCGGTTTTCGACGGATTTACACGTTTTGTGGGTCAGGGATCCCAAAAAGCATGTTTATAGAAAACGTCTGTCTTTCCGTGTGTCCGTCTGTCCGTATATCTGTCGCCATTGTACCATCAAAAAGTGTATGAAGTTATGCATAGAATTAAATCGATTTTTTTTTTTAAGTTTTTGGCTATGGCAAGCAGGTCCTTCCTTAATTTGGAAAAAATCCGCCGGAAGGGAGTGCTGTAATAGCGATTTTTGTGCCATTTTAAATATTGTACCATCGAAAATTGTATGAAATTAGGCATAGAATTGTGTTTTTTTGTGTATGTTTTTGGCCATAACAAGCAGGTCCTCCCTGAATTTGAAAATATTTCACCGAAATAGGGCGCTAAAATAACGATTTTTGTATAATTTTCTTGATTTTTCGTAGTTCTATTGTACACGAGCGGCTCGTGAATGGACGGGAGCTTCCCATCCTGATAACCCGAAGATTTGCGAACAGCTGATATACAACAGAATAACGAAAAACTATTGATTTTAATGAATATCATGATCGAGATTAACTCGTTTTTGCTCCGATTAATTGACTGAAGCAGAAATTTAAGATGAAAGTCAAAGTTGATATAGTATTGAACTAATAAAAATGAAATATTGATATTTGAAACAACATTTCGAAAGATTAAAATATATGAGATAGAAGAAAGTTTTCGGATTGTCACATCCAAGAATTAAAAAGAATTTTTTTTATAAAGTTTATTTTTTAACTGTGCTCGTCTGTCTTATTCTATTTTATTTGGTATTTTAATTAAAAATAAGATGAATATGGCGTCATGGTGGAAATAAAAATGACATTTTTCAACAGGTTTTTTACTTTCAGATTGGAAGTTTTTTTCCGAACTACACTGTAAAAAAAATAATGCCAGTTTTCCGGTAGGAATCTGAAAAATAGTTGCCCTTATCGTACCGGAATAATTTCCAACCCAGCTCGGAATAAAATCCGTAAAATACCGTTTTACTGACTATTTCCTTATTTCGAGCTGGGTCGGAAATTATTCCGTTACGATAAGGGCAACTATTTTTCCGATTCCTACCGGAAAACTGGCAGTATTTCCTTTTACAGTGTACAGCATCCTGCATTACTGCACTGGTGAAACATTTTGAATTATACATAGGTAAATTGCATCACAAATTGTTATGCGATACCGCATAAATCAAAGTCTGATGATGGTACTTTCCATTAATTTTTAAATGTGTTCGCCTGAATGCAGTACACTGTAAAAAAAATAATGCCAGTTTTCCGGTAGGAATCGGAAAAATAGTTGCCCTTATCGTACAGGAATAATTTCCAACCCAGCTCGGAATAAAATCCGTTAAATCGGAATAAAATCCGTAAAATACCGTTTTACTGACTATTTCCTTATTTTCACGGATTTTATTCCGAGCTGGGACGAAAATTATTCCGGTACGATAAGGGCAACTATTTTTCCGATTCCTACCGGAAAACTGGCAGTATTTTTTTTTTACAGTGTAGTTATTACAAAACTTGACATATTAAATAAAAACCTACTCTGTAAAAAAAAGATACGACCAGTTTTCCTGTAGGAATCGGAAAAATATTGTTGCCCTTATCGTACCGGAAAAATTTCTGACCCAGCTCGGAATAAAATCCGTAAATTACCGTTTTATTGACTATTTCCTTTTTTTACGGATTTTATTCTGAATTGGGTCGGAAAATTTTCCGGTACGATAAGGGTAGCTATTTTTCCGTTTCCTACAGGAAAACTGGTCGGATTTTTTTTACAGTGTAATTTGCAGAACAAATTTTTAAAAATATATATTTCCTACACTGTTTAAGCCCGAGAAGGGACAAATATTAACCTATTTAATTCAATTCGTTCTACATTTAATGGTAAATTTTTATAACCAATAAGTTAAACCAATCGACCATTAAAAAATAAAAACAAAATTCGTACCAAATGATACTTTAAACACCCTAAAAATTTAGATTCCATTCAAATGAAATCGAAATAAATCTTAGACTTTTTTAAAGTTTTGTATTTTGCATGTATCTTATTTTATGTACGTCATAAACATAATACAAAATCTGCAATACAAATACATATTTACAACTTAAAAATAGAAAAAGTCTGAGATTTATTTCGGTTTCATTTGAACGGAATCTAAGTTTTTAGGGTGTTTAAAGTAACATTTTGTATGAATTTTATTTTTATTATTTAATGGTCGATTGGTTTAACTTATCCTTCTATATATAAAAAAAAGTTTTGATTTGGAAATGGACCAATGAAAATCTGCGTAGATATTCCGGTTAGATCGGCATCCAATTTGAATGCTTAAGCATGGCCTTTCATCGTTAATATTAAAAGAAACTGTTGAATACAAAAATATGAAAATCGGTGGTATTATAGAGAAATGTTTGATAAACACGCTGATGCAGACAGTTTTCAAATCGAAGAATTATTTTAAGAGATATTCAATGCTAAGTTGGACAAAATCGTTCCATTAAAAAAGTTTTATTGGAGCAAAAACTATACATGAGAATTTAATCATTTTTAGATCATTTTATACGGTATAAGTTCCCGGTGTGGAGATTGCATTTATTTTTCTTATTTGACTCATTTTTTTTTTTTTTTTTTGAGGTTTTATTTCTATTTTAAATTCAAATTTTCAGCATTTCGAGAGATATTTTTTACAAATTTTAGAAAATGTTATTAATTCAAACTGTTGCCAATTGTATAAACAGCGCAAACAATAATGTTTACTTCAAATTAAAAATTTATTTACACGTGACTATTACAAACAGAAAAAAATCTTTAAAATTAGAATTAAATGATTACATGTTAAAAGCAGGAAAATTACGTCATAAGAACCATATTTACACTTGAATTTAAAAAAAGAAACAAAATCTTAAAGTAAGACAATCATTATTATGCGTTAAAACTTGTAATTGGGGGAAATTACGTCATATTTAAAATGGCCAAAAAATTTGGCAAAACAATTTAAATTGAAAAATATATTTGCGCGAGATATTTTGAGATAATCTTTTCAACTATTATCGTGAATTCGAAGACAGCGCAAATAATATTTCCTTCTAATGGTGTTATTACACGAGGACTCAAAGACGGTTGGAATCCCAGGCGTCTAGCGACAACAGCCTCCTCACGGTCCGTCTTTTCCAAGCATTTCATTGGCTGTTCCAGAAAAGGCTTTTCTATTATCAGATTTCCAAGCATTTGATTGGCTGTTACTGGCGGCTCGCCTCGTTTCGGGCGTCAAAGATGCGCCAACAGAAAGAAGACGCTCGCTCTCCAAGCGACTCCCCTGCAGCCATAGGAATAACATGGAGACGCCCGGAATCTGAGGCGTCTTTGACCCCTCGTGTAATAACACCATAACAACAAAAGTATTTTCACGTGAATATTAATAAGAGAAATAAAACTTTGGTGTAAATTATGTCAGATTTGAAACGATGCATTTAAAATGAATTATTTAAAAGAACTATCTTACAGCGCTGTTAAAAAATACCGATAGACAATGACACTGTTTACTTAATTCAATTTACATTAGTTTATTTTCAAATGTTTAACTAATTTTTTTAATTAAATACGAAAACAGCCGTTGTATCTCTTAACAGCAGCAGGTTTGGTCTCAAAAATCCCCAATCCAAGGAAAACCCGTTTACAGAGAGATCGCTACTGATTTTTTTTTTTTTTTAATTTTAATTCAATATTTTTAAAGTCGATCAAATTAGCGTGCTTTTTGGATTTTGGTGTGCCTGAACGGTGGTTGGCGAGCGTAGCTCGTAGGGGGCAGAGCCCCTTAGTTGGTTACAAAAATTTAACATTAAATGTAGAACGAGTTGAATGAAATATGTTAATATTTGTCCCTTCTTGGGCTTAAACAATGTAGGAAATAATTTTTGTTGTTGTTGTTCTGCAAATTAGGTTTTTGTTTAATATATATTATATCCCTCGTATATCCTCCATAACTTACTGATATTTTGCGTATAGTAACTTTCACTTTTCTATGATTATAAAAAAAAAAAAAATGTTGAATAAAAGTTAAAATAGTTTTTTAAAGAACACTCTAAGTATTCAATGGTTATCTTGAAAATACCATTTAATTTTTTGACTGCATTCCTGCTTTTTCCCCAAAAATTCTCGATACAATACATTAATTTGGCGCAACGTAACGAACTTGATTAAGGAAAATTCAGTTTTTTTTTTATTATTATTATTATTATGCTTGACAGATAGCTTCAGCAAATTAATTTATAAAAGAAGTATATAAATTTCGGTCTGTTTATTTTTTAAGAAAGAAAATAGGAAAGAAAAAATAAAACATTATTTAAGCTATGTTTTTATGATTTTTAAATTATTTCCCAACGTGTAGGTATAATAATAAATTAATTAATATTGAACTATTAATAGATAAAAGCATATATTTTTTGAATATTACAATCTTCATCTTTCGATTATAATAATTTATTTTCTACTTTTAAATATTTCAACTGTTTCATTGTTGCAGTTTCACAGCGCTTTGGCAAATTTTGGCAAGCGTGTTATCGGAGCATCATTAAATCCATTGATTTCTCAACTCCGATACAACTGTACGAGTCACAGAGCATATTTGGCGATTTATCATGTGTGGCGGGCTAATTGGAAAATGCCTTAAAATGCCATTACTTTACAATTAAGTTCTACAAACTTTTAAATATTGTACTGTCATCGGAAATACAACTTTGTACATTAATTTTATAATTCAATCTTATAAGAAGTGGGTTAAAAATCGGTTGCGAAATTCCATACAAAAACCAAGTTGAATTAAACAAAAGAGAGTAAAAAACTATCGAATATTGCTCGGTCTACCAGGTCTTTATCGTTACAACTGTATATGAGTTATAGAATAACAATAAAGTTAATGATGCGCCAAATCACGTTTTCTAAAATAGGCCAGCTGATTGTGAAACTACAACAATCAAATATTTTAAACATTAATAAATTGATTTAATAAAATAGTCCAATCTTGAACGCCAGATTCACCTTTGTTTATTATATAAAAACATGGAAACATTTAAAATGCTCCATTTAAAACACATTACTACATAGGTGTGATAAAATATATACAAATGTTTTCAAAAATTAAAAACACTAGATGTTAAAATGATGAAAAGCTACTCCGAGTGCTTTCGGTTAACCTTAAGCCTTTGTCAAGGAGAAGAGAATTGACTGATAAAAACACTCGACGCTCGATGTTCACTGCTATTCCGGTCAATGTATAGTATAGCTCAATAGATGGCAGCAAAAAAAAAAAAAAAAAAAAAAAACACTTTCATGTGAGGCATTTGAAATGCAAAAAAAAATGCAATTTAACAAATTACAACGACCATTTGGAAAATGATTTTTTCAAAGACTAAAATTTAAGACATAAAAAATCGCACGGAGTTGATCGTACATTACGTACGCCATGGATTACATTTTTTTGGTACTGTAAATTTTTAAACTTCTACGGAGCTGGTCATTCATTACGTACGCCATGGATTAAACATTAATATTCCTGGACCAGTTTTAGATGAAATTTCATTCTTAAACTTCTAAACATCCCACAATATTACTTTTTACACCGCCGTATAGAGAAAAACATGTACTTTTAAATGCAATTTGTTTGAAAGCTGTATATAAATTTGTTTCTGAGTTAATATTATTTTTTTTTTGTAGTTTTTATTACTTTTTTGTCATAGTGGCAACAGAAGTATCCATCTCTGTTGAAAGTAAAGGGAAAATACAGATTACTGTATGGACCAATCAGAAAACGAATAAAATGCGGATTCAACCAATAAAACGCTTCAGATATGTTTTTGATTTCCTACCATGACAGAGGACAATAACCATTTTTACAAATGGTTAATAATACGTCAAAAGTATTATTTGTGTTAAATATTTTTTAATTTATTAAATATGAAAAAAACCATAAACATAAAGATCAGTTTCGTGAATAAAATAAAAACAGGTAAGCATTGGGCTTAGATTGCGTATATTCCCAGATGAGATTTCTTGGCGATTTTATGTTGGCGATCTTTATCGATATGCGGAACCCCATGTGACGTGTGTGTCCTAGCGTGACGTGTTCTGGCAACCCCGTTTTTTATTCGAGATTGTATTGCGAGTACGCGAGAAGGTCGTATTTGCTTGTGATATCGTGTTGTATGTTTCTGTCAATTATTTTTATGTTAAATTTATTGGATGTATTTGATTGAATATGGGTTCTGTAGTCCGTTTAAACGCTCTTGCGGAAGTAATTAAGAAATCTGAAGAAATTTTGACGAATAAAAGAGGTTTGTTTACACTGCGTCAGTGCGTATTCCTAAGCCTATTTTGGAAAATGACGGTGATGTTAGCAGGTTATTTCGTGCTTGAGTTTTCAAGAAAGCAGATGCCTGTTAAGGTATGTTGATAATTTTATGTATATTTTGTTGCCTTGCGAGTTTTGTACATTTTCAGATTGCTACACAGCGAGAACTGCTGAATTTTGAGATTGCTACACAGCGAGAACTGCTGAATACAGTGATTTTTTTCGGTTAATGAGCGCGTAGCGCTCATACGACGTTCAGTAATTGCCACTTTAACGAGTTTTATTTATTATTTACATTATTTTCGTTAAGCCTTACATGCGTATAAACCGGTGCTTGGCGACTTTTACTACTTGGAGGAAAAGGGGTTTTCACGCCAAGAAAAATTCCAAGATGGCGGCCCCGGGAATTTATGACATCTGTTCCAAGCATTGTAAAATAGTGATATCAGTTTCAAATATATATGTATATACAGGGCTGCCACAGGCGACTAGTTTTTAATTCTAACTGGCACCACTTTCTCAAAACATAAATCCTTAACATGTACTTTGACAATATTTGCAAGAAAAATAAACTTCAAAATTTATATTAGAAAAATACTGGTACGAACAGAATATAAAAATAGTCGCCTGTGGCAGCCCTGTATATATATATATAAACAATTACTGTCACAAGAAAGTGAGTCCTATCCGGGAACATAAAATTATAAGTTTCTAAATAGCTCAATAGATGGCAGCAAAAAGAAGGAAAAAAACTCGAAGCTAACGAAAAAGAAAGGCTACCGCGGTGCTTTACGCATATCTTTTTTTACAGACCGCTGGAGTCACGTGATGCTCGAATACACCAATGCAGGTGTACGAAAAGAGCATGACGTCACTCTAGTGATCTGTAAAAAAAGATATTAGGAATGTACCGCGGTAGCCTGTCTTTTTCGTTAGCCCCGAAAAAACTTTAGTGTGAGGTCATTTTAATCGTAGCACAATGCGTTAAAAGTGTAAAATAAAACAAGTTAAAAGTACAAAATTGTATAATTGTGTAAAATATTTATTTTTTTAGTAGATGTGAAAAAAAAAAAAAAAACATGAACGTAAAGGTCGGACCATCAGTTCCGTGAACAAAATATGAACAAGTACAGTTATTCGGGGTAACTTTGAACCATGGGGTGTAACTTTGCACCACCTCCTAATTTTCAATATTTTTGACTCCAAAAGACTAAATAAACTCCAGAACTGTGCTCTGTTGGCAAGGTTATAAACTGGGATTTCTACTCTTTATTTTAGATAATAAATTAGCAACATTATGCGCAATTAATTGCATCATCTAACTATTTTTGTGAAGTACTGTTTTCAAGTTAATTTTGAATGTTGTTTTGAAGTTGTTGTAATCCAATTAAATTTTCATAGTAAGTAACAATATACTCATTTATCAGACATATTATTATCTAAATGTGGTAAATGTGTTAATATTTTGTGATTATTTATTTATTAATAGCTAATAAAATGTAAAGTAAGAAGGCACTAGCATTTTACCGCATTTTCAGGGTAACTTTGAGCCGGCTCAAAATTATACTGATGTTTATAATTTACTGATTTTATAGGTGCTACTGTCAAAAATTTCCCATATTTGCACGTATATTTTATATAAATGCCGAAAGTGTACATTAGATATAACATGTAAATATTTTCACAAATATGTGTAAAATAGATAAAATTCATTTAGAGGCGTGATTAGGGGCGGAGCTACTCAAATTTGACATTTCATACGTTCGACGTTTTTTATTCTTGTTTGAATAATACTAGTACTAGTATGTATTACTGTAACTATGGATATATTATTGAGTTAAAACATTGAAAATTGTTTTTCACTGCATTTTTATTTTTTATATGGACAATAAACAGGTTTTTTTTTTTATTTCTAAATATTCATTGTTCTCTTCTTCCACTTTTTTTATGCATAATATTTGTTGTAATATCATAAATTATACAAATCTTGTGATGTTGGGAAATGTAAATTCGGAGTCTTTACATTATCTGAAAACATTTTTTGGAGTTCAAAGTTGTACTAACTATAATACTTTTTTTTTATAATGAATTATTTTAAATGTATTTATCATATGGTGCAAAGTTACCCTAAATGGCTGGGTAACTTTGAACCAGGTTAAAAATTCATTTTTTATTGCTTTTATCATTATTATTCCTTAATTTTTTATAGTCATACGATAATTTAGGATCATTTCTTCTCTTTTATGCCCCTAGTTGCAGTGTGGCATGTGAAAATAGAGAAAATGCGGATCAAAGTTACCCTGAATGACTATAAGGATTGCAAAATACACTGGTTTCCAAAAACTAAGGAAAAATCACAAAAACAGCGATAACTCGTTCAAAAATGAACCTATCCGTATGAAATTTGCATATGTTGCATTGCTAAAAGATACTAAATAAAATTACAAAATGCAAATTAGTGGCGCTGCAATCGGATTGCGTCATCTGTGAGGAGCACAAAAATACATGCTAGAGAATACGGCTGCTGGGGTCGCTGTGATTATGTTATAAGAAAACTGAGATAGCCAATTCATTAGCATGACCTCGAGGTATCATTTGTCTGCATAACTGCAATATAGAGCTATTGGAAGATTGGAAGCAGGTCAAAGTCAGACAGAGGTTACCAGACGTCTAAATCTGAGTCTTCCTGTTGCCCATAGATTTTGGAAACAATTTCAAATCACTGGTTCGGCCTCCAGAAGGTTTAGTCAAGGACGGGCAAGAGCTACGACAAGCAGCGATGACGATATTTGCGATTATGTTCACGAAGGAATAGAACAGCAACACCCTCTCATCCTAGATTCTCCCTTGCTGCAGCCACTGGAAGGTTGGCATGAAAGTCTACTGTGCGTAGAAGGCTTCATGAAGGTGGCCTTTATGCGATGCGAGAAAGCATTTGTGTGTACTCACCTCATGTTACCGGAAGGAACGTTTAAGGTGGGCGCGTCAACATGTCCACTAGACAGCTGATCAATGAAGGCGTGTTCTCTTCACGGATTAGTTCCAATTCAGCCTCCAAACCGACAGTAAACGTTGATTGATTTGGAGAGAACATGGAACACGCTATCATCCATCAAACTTTCGTAAAAGAGGTTCATATGGAGGAGTCAATGTCTTTGTGTGTGATGGTATCTCTTTGGGCGGACATACAGACCTTCATGTCTTCCCACGTGGAACTGTGTATGCTCACATCTATAGAGATGACATTCTTGATGCTTATGAGCGCCTTTATACCGGAGCAATAGTTAATGATTTCCTGTTATAGGACGATAACGCTAGACATCCCAGGGCTCATACCGTAGAAGATTATCTTCAGCACCAAACAATTCAGTGCATGGAATGGCCAGGTCGATCACTGGACTTGTATCCCATCGAGCATGTTTGGGATACCTTAGGAAGATGTGTCGCTGCTCTCAATACTCCTTCTCAGACCTTTGCCACGCTTACAACTGCTTTACAAGAACAATGACTCTCACTTCCCAGCAAACTTATCGATCGCATAATTGACAGTACCACACATCGCTTTATGTGCTGTATTGCTTCTAGGGATGATCATACTCCATATTAGAGGTACTTTTCCTATACCAAACTGGCTCATTTATTTTGTTTATTTTATAGTTGTGTTAATTTCTGAAACACCACAATCTTCTGGTCATTTATTTTAATGCTATTTTATACCTTACTATGTGTTGTACATTGCGGTTCAGTTTTATTAAAATCTACTTGTAACATTTTGAGTAATCGCTACTTTTGTTGTTTTTCCTTAATTTTTGGAAACCAGTGTAGTATAATATAAAATAGAATAACATGTTATAATAATTACACAAAACTTAATTTAGCAAAATCATTCCATTCAGTTTAATATTTACTGCGCTGCAAATAATTTACAAAAAGGAGTCAGTCATGTGGACACAATGGTTACTTTTACCCTTTTACGTGATGTAAAAATGTAATTTTAATAAAATGTTTCTCACGATAAAAAATAGTCAGGTGTTAGATTAGTTCAAAGCAAGATAAAAACATTTGTTTGCACCTAATTAGAAAATTGCTTTTCAGAAAATGTAGCACTGGAAATTTCCGCGAAACCGACGCAATTTCAATCGAATGATACTTCTCTCTTTTTTCTGCAAAAATTTGTTGATTAAATCAAAAAGGTATTCCCTTTTTAACACTTTCCAACAAAGTTGAAAAGTGTTAACATTTCGGAAAGACAGACTTCGGTTTGTCTGTCCGTCTATCCGCGCTCTAACTCTCGTAAATATATTCGAATTGTTCTGAAATTTTTGGATGTTATTGACCTCTAAGCCTAGCACGATCCCTATTTCAAATGAAGTTTGTAGCATGTTTAGTTCATTTACAACGACAGTCAAAAGTATTCCGTTACATTACGGCCAATGGGAAAAAATAGTTTCAAATGATTTTAATAGTGTTACACCCTTTCAAACATAATAAAATTGATATGCATTTATAAAGTGCTCTAAAATATGCTTTCTGTAGAATATGCGGTGCAAATAATAGTTATTATTCATTTACAGAGCCACACAAAACAATTCCGTTACATAATGGTATAGGGGAAGGTGAAATTGTTTGCGGCGTATTTCAATTATGTTAAACTATTTCATATATACTGAAATTAATATATGTCACTGAGATTTACTATAAGTTATTTCATCTATAATACGAAGTGCATAGCATTTACAGGGACACACAAACGATTTCAGATGCTATATTGTATCCGAATTACTGTATATTAGCAATGATTGCTGGAATGCATTTTTAATTGTGATATGCACTTTTAAGTTTCACTATTTTTATGCATACTATATAGTGTGTATAAATGCTATAGTTCATACATAGGGCTACAAAAAAGAATTCGCAAGGGTTACTGGGTATGAGCGTAAATTGCTTAAAAAAGGTTTCTAAATAAGTTATGTATTTTTACGTTGAACTGCATTTAGTTTACTAAGAAATGTTTGTAGAATATAAATAAAGGGATATGCAGGGTCACGCAAAGAATTGAACACATGGCCGTTTATGGGTGAATTCAAAAAGCTGAAAGAATGCAATTTTATTAATCCGTATGTAATAACATTTTCCGAATTTTGAAAAAATATAAATGAAGGATTTCTGATAAAACCTGGAGCTTTAGAAACTATATTTAGTTCTCAGTATCCATATTAATGTTACAAACAAATGAAGGTTTATGAATAATCAGATACCCGATTTTTTTTCTTTTGGTTGAGTTTCTTGAATGACGACATCGCTTTTTGCTGGGTTTGTGTATTATTCCGCGATAGTGACGTCCTATACATACTTTTCTATAAATGTTGTCTAAGACTAGCTCGTAAATGTGGAATTTGCCAGCGGATGCAAATGACGGCATTTTATATAAAATAAAAACGTGTATTTTAAGTCTTAAAACTGAAATATCTTTTGTATCATCTGTATTTATAAAAGATAAAAAAAATCATTGGGAGACAACACTAAATTCTGAAAAAGCAGAGTTCGTGTTTTCTAATTTATTTATTTTTTCGTACAAAGCATTAAGATGGGATTCGATTTTGCATTTGAATATTTATATTTTAAACTTGGCTACGTTCACTTTATAAATTGGTAAAATGTGTTTGGTTTAATACTTCAGTTAATCATTACTTTAAAGGGCAACAACACTTGCGAAATCCTATTAAAAAGCAGCTGATAATAAAGTATCTTTTTCTCGGGAACTACTGAAGAGATTTTAATAATTCTTTTTATTAGTTTTGACAGAAGTTAAACTATAAATTTAACTATAAATTTATTGTTCGGTAAAAAATAAATACCAAAAGGGAATAGTTAAGCAATCTAAAAATCTATTATTATTATCTATTTATTTATTTATTTATTTATTTTACGTTACTAAAATGGAACTGATTTTCCAGAAAAACAAAATGATCAAAACTAAACGAAATTTAATAAGAAATTGATTGCAATAATTTAATAAGAAATTGATTGCAATTCTAGCATAAAGCAACGGTCTTAAAATGGTCCGGAGTTTCAAGGGGTCCACGAAGATACAAACTTAAATGTAATTTTTTTATTTGCTTAAAACCTGAAAAAATCTTGCGAGTAAGATCAAAGAAGAACTAAAAATATTGTTACAAAATACTATATCTTTATGAGTAGTAATTTTTCCATCTGAGCGAAAATGCGTCCAGTCAAGAATCGAGCCCAAAACCTTTGGCTTCAATTGCTAATGCTCTTCCAATTGAGCTATCTGGACAATATCCCAGCCAACGCAATATTCGCTCAGAACAGTTAATGAGGCGCTGGGGGTAGGATACCTTTGAACACGTTGAAAAAGGAAAAAATAACACTATGTTCCAAGCTTCAAAACTTGTGTAATAAGTCAAAAATAAAAATCAAACTTCATTTAAATATAAAGCTCATATTTATATTTATATTTAAAAAGGGTTTATATACTTGTAAATTCATAAATAAATATTGAAATGATAAGTTTAAAAATATATGATAATAAGAGAAAAAAAAAACCTTGCACGCATGATAAAAATCTGAAATTATGCACATAAAGAGGAAATTTTGGTGAAAATAAATACATAATATTGTTACCTTAATACTAAAACCAGAATATTTGTAAAAAATATTGACTAAATTAAAAAATTAACAAAAAATTAAAAAAATTAACTTTTTAAAAAATATTTTCAAAGTAAAAAACAAAAAATAAAATAAAATCTTACCTTTTTCTGGTTTTAGGTTGTAGATAATACAGTAATGAATATGTGGTGAAAAGTTTTTTTGATTGCCATGCATAGTTTTTTAGTAACTCTGCGCGTAGTATCAAAATTCATCGTTTTGAATAACCGCAATGCAAAGTTTAATTATCCTATGTAGTCTTAATATGTGTCGTCTAGTTGCAAAACCGGCCAACTCCTCAAAAATTGAAAATGTGTTTTTTCAGTTTTTTAAGTTCTAAGTAAAGGTTTCTATCATCTGGAAACGATAAACCATGCAAAAACCTGTCAATCCCTGCGTTATATGCGTTTGAAAATCACGATGTGGAGCAAAAGCGGCCAAATCCTTCAGCCGGTGAGTTTCAAAACCGGCCATCTCCATATCCGCTAGCTAAAGCTTCTGCTCGACCCCACAATAACTTCTCACTTGTTGATTAGATTAACGTTATCGTGTTTTCTCTCGCCTGTGATTGCTCTCCCTTGGTGCATGCAAATTTTCTAATATAGCTTCGTGTTTTCTCCGACTATGGAAGTGTTTCTGGAAGAAGTGTCTACTAATCAACCAAGGAAGCGGCAAAGTGGATCTACGACGTGGTAAAGGAGAAAACCCAAAATTCAAAGGCGATGTACACCTTTTGATAACCAGGGGTGATTTACCATTTTTTGACGCCCTAGGCCAAAATACTTTTCCGCAGCCTCCCCCCCCCCCCCTTCATAAAACTAAGTGAATTTTCTTTGACAAATTTAAGAATTGTTTAATCTATTTAATTAAATAATACATTTAAATTTTGCTTTATAAATTTTAATATTTTGAGGATTGTAGAGTGGAAATGAATGGGCTTTTGTTACACTTAAAATCTGAAAGAATTTTGTGTTGATGTATCGAGAAATACAAAAGTTATTTTAAATGTAATTATTACAAATTCATTTTTTATTTAACACTTTTCGTTAAAATTTAAAATTTTTCTTATTTCATTAAATTTAAAAACTTTAAAGTTCTTAATTTTGCGAACCCTACATAACGTACCCCCTTGGCCATAGCCTAAGTTGCCTTATGGGTAATCCACCCTGGGGATAATATAATACATAATTAATTGATATCATAATAACATCATAGTTAGCATATTTTGATTAATTAATTATCATGATGCCATAATATTTTATTAATCTAATAGCTTCGTTGATTCAGTATTCTTTTATCCGTCCAGACCGTGTTTCAACTCAAATTGAAAGGAGATTGAAGAAAATCAAGTCCCTCATTTAGCCCGCAAAGTATGAAGAAATTTTATCTGAATATGGAACAGTTTTCAAGTCGGGAAGAGACCGACCATGATTGGAAGAAGACCAGCAATTTCTTCCCCAAACCACCTGCACTGTGGCATTTCAAATTTGCTCCTACGAAAAAAAAAAAAAAAAAAAAAAATCATAACAGAATATAAAAATAAGCTGTTGGTGTAAGGGGAGGTCTTCTACAAATATGAGGTAGAAGTCAGAAAGTCTGTTGTCAAGAGTAAGAGAAGTATTATGAACAGCAAGTTCGAGGACGTGGCTCCGGATACCGTGGTGAAGCCTCTAAAACTTCGGGATGTCCAAAACTTACTGACGAAACATTTCGGACCAAATTGGGATGCTGGCCCGCGGTTATTTTTTTTACAAAAATATATTGCATCAGCTGCTTAAAAAGCAGAAAGCAAAGATGATGAAGAAAAAGACGCATGGATGGACCATCATGACGAAATTTGTGAGACTATCGAAAACGATGAGACCACTAAAGTTTGAAATTGTATGCACATGTACATAGTATGATTTTTGTTTAAGTTTTAAAATTTAATAATTTTATTTAAAATAATATCATGTCATTTAAATCATTTGTTTAGTAACATTTAAATCAGTTTTAACAGCTAGTCAGTTAGTTTTAACTGTTAGTCAGTTTTAACAATCAGTAAGTGTGTAAAAGTCGTTTTACGTTAATAACTTTCCTAAAGTTCTTTTTGTTAAATAATATTAAGTTGAACAAAACATTTTTGTGTATTTGCAACCCCTAAAAACCCAATGTCTGATTAAATTTAGCAAAAATTAATTTCTGGTTTGTTGCAAAACCGGCCAACTCCAAAGTAAGTTGCAAAGGCAGCCAAATCCAAAACAAAGACCTAAATAACCCCTTCCTTTCATGTGCCCCTGCCACCTTATTTCGTGTTTTCAAATATACTGCCCTAATGACTATAAAACTGAAGAGTTTTGGTTCCAAACTTTATTTGGCTAAGTGTGGTAAAAAATCAGCTTTTTCTCAAAATTTTATTTTTTGGAGATGGCCGGTTTTGCAACTAGGCGACACATATGTAGTCTTAATAAAACTGCCATAATTAGTAAACTAATGGGAATTTTTTAATGCGTTTTTTTGCATATTGTTCAGAAATGATTACGGAATCAAAATATGCACTAAAAAATTTTCGAAAATTTTGCAGGTTTAAAGGTATCCTACCCCCTTATCATTAACTGATTTTCTCAGTTTCGCTGTTATTTTGACTATGCTGAGTTAGAAACTATTTGAGCTCCTACCACCCCTCCCCCAATTTTTAAATTGCTACGCTACTGACCTGCGGTTTATTCTGTCGAACTGTTTCAAATAACAGACCAGATGTCACGACCAAACGATTATTCTGAGCGGATATTGCTTTGGCCGGGATGTCGTCCAGACAGCTCAATTGGAAGAGCATTGGCAATTGAAGCCAAAGATTCTGAATCGCTAGAAACCTGAAAGAAATATAATTTTAGATAGGTTTCCGCCTTATATAGTTTTTTTTTTCTTGTTATGACCATGATATTTTTTCTCTTTTAAAATTTTCATTAGTAAATAATTGTGATTCTGTAATGTGGAAATCACTGCATAATTTAAAAAAAAATTATTTGAAAGTAAGAAAATACAATTTTACTGGTTTCCTTTTTTTTTCCCCAAAGTTATAAAAGTAAATTTTTTTTCAAAAATTCTCGTATAAATCTATATTAAAATTAAGTGATCAAAAAACGAAGTATTCTTCAAGGGATTAAGACAGGAGTCTGTTACAGACAGATTACTTATAAAAGTTAAATTTTGTTCAAAAATTCTGGTACAAATCTTGATTTAAATTATAGCTGTTTGTTCTGAAATCCAAAGGGGCAACTTCATGACATAAGTTTTAATTCATTTTTGTTTGGAACCGCACGAAACTGGCAGGTGTTGTTATTCAGAAATTGTGTAATCGAAAGACGTTTTCCGTTTCTTGTAAACGCAACAGATCTTTCAAAAAATACTGTCACAGTTGGCGTTTTGAACCGAATTTCCGGACAAAAGTTGAAAAACCAATCAGAGAAGGGAGAAAAAGTATTGTTACCTGATCAATTTATTTATCAAAAAATGAAAAATCATTTCGATTCCATATCGCTTCCAGAGTTAGGATTGCCAATTTTATACCTTTAAAAAAAGGTATAATTTTTTTTTTTTAAATTATGGCCATTTTTTTCCCTCATTCTGACCAGAAAATCAGAGTTAACTTTTTACTACTGCTTTTTCATCTTCACCTAAACGCTTGATTTATATGGCTGTTTCATAATAATAGAAGCCACCAGTTCAGCAGAAGTAAATGAAGTAATGGAAATTTCGGGGGCGACACTAAATTCTGAAAAAGCAGAATTCAAGTTCTCTAGTCGTTATATTTATATTAGTTACATATATATATATATACAGGGCTGCCACAGGCAACTATTTTTTAACTCTACTTCGCACCACTTTCTCAAAACAAAAATCTTTGAGATACAGTTTGACGACATTTGCAAGAGAAATATATTGCAATTTTTTTTTTAAATAGTGGTGTGAATAGAATAGAAAAATAGTCACCTGTGGCAGGCGTGTATATACCATCTATTCAATATTCTAAAGAATTTTCTGTCTTAAATTCTGGTGGTCCGCGGAGTTAAAGAAAATGCGAAAAGCGGTCCGCGGTAACTAAGAATTTAAGAACCGCTGGCCTATAGTATATCAGGATAATCAATCTTCCAACAATGGAGTGGCATTAATTTCTCTATCCAAACAACAGATGACAAACGAAAAATATTTGCCAACAATTTTCATGAGATTAAATCATGGCAGAGAACATTTGTTTAAAGCAAACTATTGTCCGAGCGGTTAATGACGCAGTTGTGAGTTTGAGTACAAAATTAGAATTTAAATGTCACCCTTAAAACATTGTCAAATCAATCTTCTTGGGCAACCTTACCCGTGAAAAAGTTATAAACGTGAAAGCTTCTGTAAAAAGAACATTCAGCATTACAAAGTATTGATGTTTAAATAAGTATCAAAGTAAAAATCATATATATATTATTCCTGTTGTCAACAACCCCTTTTTCTACACATTTACGAAACGCACAACAATAAATGAAGTATCATCCGAAAGGTTTTTGAACCGGCTTCTGACATAGTACATTCACATTCCGTTAAAACATGTTTTTTAATTAACAATTGCTGTTTATTAAAAACTAAACCAGCATTGTTTTCATTAATAAAATGAAAAGGTTTTTTTTCAAATCACTGTTGCCACAAAAATAAAATACTGCATTATATCATGCTCAACAATGATTATTTAAAAAAAAAAAGTACAAAAAAATAAAGAGTGGATGTCCCCGCACGGGTTTATTTTATATTTATGATTAAAAAGCAAAATTGGAATTGAAATGCTTAGGATATAGAGGCCCCATCAATCAATCGGAGCAGTGGTGTTTCAAGAGTAGTCTAAAAGGCATGCTTTGTTATATTAGATTAAATTATATTTTATATGTATTCAATTTATTTTTCTTTCTCCCATTTTTTCCCTAAGCGGATGACGTCAGCCTCTAAAGCAGTTAAAACAAGATAATTTTTTTCTCTCGTGTGCTTTTTGCTATTTTCGATCAATTTTTACAGTAATTTTGATGGAATAAATGAGATGATATTCTGGCTTGACTCATGTTGTTTGCAGATATTTTATCCTTGATTTTTCTTTAGAAGTTTAAACCTGCATCTGAAAAATACTAGATACTAGGGGGCTCTGCCCCTGCTCACTAACGCTAACCCCAACTCCCGTGAATTGCGACACAATTCAGATTGGGCCCGCTACGTGCCCACAGCTCGCTTCTCTTGCTCGACACTTTTTGCAGCAACTCTAGCTGTAATGAGTACTATC
Organism: Maratus speciosus; assembly: GCA_963932465.1. Classification (NCBI taxonomy): domain Eukaryota; kingdom Metazoa; phylum Arthropoda; class Arachnida; order Araneae; family Salticidae; genus Maratus; species Maratus speciosus. Next base: position 85,008,318 of record OZ010786.1, on the reverse strand, counting down.
ATAAATCCTTTTAACTTATAAAATTTTCAAAAACATTTAAGGTAAAAAAACAGTAACTGAAAACTTCATTTAAATGACAATTAAAAATGCATTTAGTTGGTGCTACCAATAGGCATAAATCACTTTAGCATTATGAAATTTACTAATTTTTGAAATGTAAAATAATTAACTGAAAAAAAATTACCTTGGAACACAATTAATTTAAAACTCATTGCGCATAATTTTGTACAGAACGGCTTAAATTTATTTCTAAAAACTCATGAAAAAACACTACTTGATACCGAGATAATTCAATATAAATCAACAAACACTATCTAAAATTCGTTCTGTGTGAAAAATCCCTCAAACACTTGGCAAGTTAACAAAACGTAAGCATCACGTTTTCTGATGTGTCTAAAAGAAACTTTTGATCAAAAAGCAGATTTTCTGAATGCATCACGTGACAGTAAAACGAACCAATGGCCATTGCTATTCTTACATCTGCCAAAAGATCGTACTGTGCTTAAAAAGAGCTCCTGCTCTGAATTTTAATTTGCCGAATTAGATGTAAAGGCCAGTTAATATGACTTCATATTGACAAAATCGTACTAAAATATTTCAGTTTTATATAGACTCTAAAGCTCATGACGTCATTGCCAGTTCCTAACAAACCGGTTCTGTGCATTTCCTGTTTTTTCTGCGCTTTTTTACGGGAGATAACACCTTCACACTATGGGAAACTTTCCCAGAAATCGGTTGTTTGTTTGAAACAATTCTACCGTGTGCCATAATACTTTTGGAGTCCATATGAGAAAGAACCCTTTCTTTCAAATATAACATTTTCATTATCACAGCCATTCATCCCTTCCGAAATTAAAGCGTCATTTAAGCAATTGTTTTAAATTTCTTGAGTTTCATTAAATATTCATTTTAATTAATTGGAAATTAGGTAATTTTCAGAAATATTTTATTTTGTGTGTACCAAGGATCTTTAAATAAATAGCAAGAGTCCAGTCTATGTATGTGTAGGAATAAGGATCAGGAATATGACGTCATCACTGATACAGTTATAGTAAAAAATTTTAATTCGTGGATGAAAATGCATCTTTTGTTTTCCGAATGACGTCATTATCTTCATTGGAAACATTTCGTTTTCCATATTGCTTACTATGAAAAATTATTCACAATCAATTTATTTACACAGATTACTTGACATTATTTCAATAAATAAGCTGTCTTCTGCTCTTACGTGATTAGTGCATAATTAAACGGAATCGTTTTAATATGTTTACATTTTATGAAAACTATTGAAAATTTTCTTTTAAATATGACGCCAGTTTAAGTGGTGATTGGTTGTGTTTATGACGGCCAATTACCAGCAAGAGGGATATAGGCCCAAAGGGGGGGGGGGGTGCCCTCCTTGGGGGTCTTTCTAAGGGAACCTAACGCGTATTTACGATTGGATAACCAAAATTCGAAGAAAACCACGAAAACTCCGAATGATTAGGCCGACGGGCGCGATTGGGATAGAACCCAGCACCTCCCGTCTACCAGCTTCGAGAGCAGAACCTCTTCAGCCACTGGTGGGGCTGTTTAAGTGGTGAAATCACTCTTCTGATTGGTGGGATGTAGGCAAATTAATTGTGTTACTGCAGTTGTTGATAAACGGCAAGCTACAAAATCAGCCCTATTTTAGCGCCATGCAAGAGAAATATTTACAGGCTAGTCATAAAAAAACTTCCCTGATATATGAACCCCTAGCGGCCAAATTGCTCAACCAATCGAAAAGAAATTTTAGATATACTTATTTGAAGGTATTTGCTCGAGATCGTGATGATTTAAAACAATAGAGCGCTCTAATGGTTACGGTTACAGTGAAAATTTGTCGAAAATTTCGAATGGCAACACCCATTTTTTTATGCGCAAATTCATCAGCGCATTACAAAATCATAAATGGCGTTGGAATGATACACGTACGATGAAAATCGCCGGCGTAAAACATTGCAAAAGAGATCATTGCGAGGAACGAAGGAGTGGCTACAAGACATGTTTTTCAGTAGCTGTTTTTTTTTTTTTTTTTCACTTGTGAACTGAGTAATGTTGTAAGATTTGTTTTAAAATATGTTTTTGAGTTGTATTTGTGTACACATAGTGAAAATAAAAATTCAACCATTTATTTAGAGTGCTGAATGTTACGTTACATAGGAAATGATTAGGATTGAGTGCCACGATATTACACCGGCAATTTTAGCCATACGTGTATCGTTCCAACGCCATTTATGGTTTTTCAATGCGCTGATGAATTTGCGCAGGAAGAGAAAGGGGTGTTGCCATTCGAAAATTTGAAATTTTTTCACTGTAATCGTAACCGTGAGAGCTCTATTGTTTTAAAATCATTACGATTTCGAGTGCATACCTTCAAATAACTAAATCTGAAATTTCCTTTCGATTGGTTGAGCAGTTAGGTCGCAAGGGGTACATATATCTTTTTCTTTTTTTTTTTTTTACTTTCTTGCCGTCTTGAAAATCACGCCAAATTTTTTGCTGCAATTCACGTTTTTCTCCAAACATTTTCTTTACAATACATTAATTTGGCGTGGGTACCAAACTGGATTATGAAAAATTCACTGTTTTTTTTACGCTTGGTTGAAAGCGCAAACTAAAAAATATATAATTTTTGCTTTGTTTCATTTTAAAGTTAGAGAAACAGGGAAGAAAAAATGAAACATTATTTAAGCTATCTTTTTAGGAATTCTAGATTGATTTATCAACGTATAATTACAAATTAATTAATATTAAACTATTAATAGATAAAAGTGTTTATGAATTTGGTTGATCTGTCGGTCTGTCTGTCAGGCCGTCTGGCAGCCTGTCTGTCTGTCCGCGTTCTAACTCGCGTAAATATACTAAGATTGCCATGTAATTGAAATATGTTATTGAGGGTTACTATTACCATAGCATGTCCGGTATTGAAAATGAAATGTGTAGCATTAATATTTCATTTACAGGGACACTCAAAACATTTTCTTCACATTATGGCCAATGGAGAAAAATCGTTTGCAGTGTATTTTAATGATGTTGCACTATTCCAAAGATATTGAAATTTATACACATCATAGAGGTTCACTTCAAGATGCTTACTATAGAAAATGCTTTCCATTAGGGATGGGCATTATTTAACGTATTAGGATAAAAAAAAACCTGTTACTATGCTGGAACCTAATATTGAATTAATATGTTACCTAAAAGTCCCTGTTAATTAAATAACATATTGTTTTAAATGGCAGCGTCTTTATTCATTTGCCTTAAGGGGTCTCAGGACTCTTAAAGCTTTAAAATTTTCGAAATTTTAATTTTTTTTAGATGATAAACCGCTATGTTTTCTGAACATTTTGATATAATTGTTATCTTGAAATTTCCATTAGAACAGTAGTTATGGCTTTTAGAATGATACTCGCTCAATAGCAAAAGCGGTGTTTTCAAAACTTTGAAGTAATTTTTCTCCAAATGACGTTTTTGGGCATAACGCGCACGATATCTCAAAAACTTCTGATTATTTTATCATGAAATTTTCAAAACATATGTTTCATGTTAGTCTGTATAAACTGAACCTAAAATTTCCGTTTTATTGTAAAAATAAAATATTTTTTTAGAGGGTTATATTGTTGAAATTTTCTAAATTTTGCATTAGCTAAATACAACGCTGTATTAAAAATATAAAAATGCTGTAAATACAAATTTATTTAGGTTCAGTGTAATCATTACAATTTGAAGTATAAATAGGCACCAAAATTTTCATTCTAGTTGCAAAATTTATTTTGTAATCGTGCGCAAAAGCTGTTAGGCCGATTTTCTGCTCGTCAAATGTCTGACAGTTTAGAGCACCCTGTAAATGCTAATTTTGCATCTTGAAATTTTTTAAATATTTGCAATGAAAGAACATACTTATATCTTTCATTTCCAATTAAAATTGTGTCTTAATATCAAACACATTTTATGATATTAAATGTTGAAAATGGTCTTTTTTTTCTTTTTTTCCAATTTTAAGAGTCCTGAGACCCTTAATCAAGAAATCAATTTCGTGTCTTTAAAATAGAACAATATTCACAAAAAACGTCCACCATCGTTTCTTTTCAGACGTGCGTCCCTAGTTTGGCCCTTCTTCACCCTCTAGTTATGGGCACCTCTGTTAGGTGTGGTACTAAAAATTTATTGTGCATTTCATCAATCTGTAATGCATGAATAGTAATGACTTGCAGCACTAATTAAACGCTTTTTCGGCTTGGTGCCTGGTGCTGGGTCATCAGCATCATCACATACTTTCACCGATTCTGATGGCGCAAAGTAAATAGTAAAGCAGGAAAACATCTGAAATTTTTTAAGAAAAAAACTCTTGCTTGGCATGTTTTGTACTCATGAATCGTATATATTGTCTTCATTTAGCATTTCCATTACAAAAAGCCAAGTTCGACTTATAAAACCCAGCAAAGTTTTGTCTAATTTTTGATCTGAGCAATTTCTTTGCAACTAAGAATATTTTTTCGTGCTTTTTTTTTTTTTGGGGGGGGGGGGGGGTGGCTTGCTTCTAATTTTCAACGAGTGATTTTTGTTGAATTTTGAAATATATTTCATTTATGTTATGTAAATGAAAAAACAATTAAATTTAAAAAATCAAAAAACCCGACTCCGTAAAAAGCGAACTAATTAATTATTTCTCATCAATGTGAAACTATTTTTTTTTTCAATTCCTACTATTAGCTCACACTCTCGCTATATGTATATCTTGTTCAAATTTTCAATCGTTAATAAAATACTTATTATTCATCCAATCAAGCTCAAATAAAATATTTTAACTTGTAGTGGATGACACTTGATGTTAATCCAGTATTTTTTTTCAAATATTAATTCATTAATTAAATTTAATTAATTAATTTTCAATAATCGAGAGAGCCCTCTTCTTGATCAAGGTATTTTAAGACCGAGAGAGCCCTCTTCTTGATCAAGGCATTTTAAGCGCCACTCAAGAGGAAAGGAGAATGGGAGAAAAGAAAATTCTATTATTGACCTAAGTAGGAATTGACTTAAAATATTTTTTTTTATATTACTTGTTTATATTACTTACCTATTTTTTTTATTTACTTGTATTGATGACTTTTAAGTTGTGTTTAATTGTTAGTTCCTATCTATAAACACAGTTTTGATGAGGTCTATATATGTCTATGATGGTTAGAGTTGCAGTAAAGCTAGAGATCCTACATACACAACTTCCAGGTTGCATGATATTTTAACGGAGCTTCTGACTGTAAAATAGTCAATGAAACATCGTCTTCATTTTGAAAGACCTCTCCAGTGATATGGCACTCAATAGGGTGCATAATTTTTTTTTCGTCTCTACCGCCATTTTGTATTTTACGGCCCCCATTTTGAATTTATAAAAGCAAAACCTAGCCTATAACCATCGGGCCGTTAAGACGAATTGATAGAGATCTATTCATTAAAATCCATCCAGCCATTGGGATGTTTCGAGCGTGTAAAGAAATCCACATACACAAATACGCGCGAAACACATAACCCTTCTTTTCAGTCGTGTAACAAAACTTGATTCCCCCCCCCCCTCCCCACCTTTAAAAAAATGCGGCAAAACAGGAGTTCAGATTCATTAAATTTATAAAAAGTACCTTTTTGCAACGTTTAAGTAAAATACATTTATTTATAATTTTATCTCTTAAAAATTTTAATTCTCGATTTTGAATAGAAAAATCTATTTCCAAAAATAACAAAACATTGTTTAGCTACATTCAAATAAAATCCATGAATTTATAATTTTTTAATTGATTAGCGCATTTAAAACGGGTACATTAAAACTTCAATTGAGTTCAACTGAAAGCAGCTGAAACAGTTGGAAACCAACCACAGATAATTCCTTAATTCATTCTGAATCACGCCATCAGTAAATGTAGTTCTTAACATATAAAATTATCATTCATCGCTTGGTAAACTTCTGAATAAAGAGAGATAATAGAACATCTTTGCAATTATTTATCTGTTAAAATTTTCTGCGGTGACTATAACATTTGCTTATTTCGAAACTTTAGGTACAACAGTCTTTTAAATTAAAAAAAATACGCTGAGAATAAATTTATCTGAATGGAAAATTTTGTCCGAGTGAAATGACGTTTGATTAAGAGTGTTTATTTACTCTTCATGTTTTTGGAAGGAATGGAGCGTTTTGCGTTGGCGGTTTATTTGAATATTTAAATGGTTTTACTACGTACTCATGGAGTTTTCTTTTTTGGGGGATGGGACGGGAGCGAGGGGGATTCCGACACAATAAATTCTGTTTTTTGGTAAAGTTTTTTTTATTATTTTTCTTTTGTCATTGTTTTAATTTGCTGAAAAAAGGGAAGAAAATAGCCTCCTATAATTTGTGAGAAAACTTAATTTTAGTACAGTTGTAATTAATTTGAAAAACATAATTGTACAAACGAAATTTGTTTGGATGAATTGCATTTGGTTAAAAGTATATAAATAATATGTTTGTGTTCTTATGAAATTAGCTTTGAATATGCGTTGATAGATATGGCTTCTATGAAATCGGGCATCAAATTTATCTTTTTTTAATACTTTCAGACGTAGTTCAAAAGTGTTTATGAATTCAGATTATCTGTCCGTCTGTCTGCCCTTGCTTTAACTCGCATAAATATTAGTCCGATTGTCATGAAATGGATATATCTTATTTGAGTTTAGTATGGCATGTTCGGTATTGTAAAGGAAGTGTGTATAGCATATTTAGTTCATTTACAGGGCCACTCAAAAGAATTCAGTTACATTACGGTATAAGGGGAAAAATCACTTGCTGTGTATTTTAATGATATTACAGTATTTAAAACATGTTGAAATTGATATAAATCACTGAAGTGTACTACAAGGTTCTTACTATAGAATAGGGTGTGCATAGAACTTATCGTCTATTTACAGGAACACACAAAAGTATTTGGATATAGAAGAAAATGAGCAATAATTGTAGTTTTGAAGCCACGAACAATAATTGCTGGAAGTGCGTTTTCAGTTGTGGTACGTTTTTAAATTTAACTATTTTTTTAAATATTATTTGGTGTGTATCAATTCCAGATCATATAAAAGGTCGAACAACAGTTCTCAACAACATTCGTTTATTGGCTGAAATTGCTGAGCGTAAATTTTAAAATGTATTATGCGTTTAACTGAACTAACTTTTTGCATACTAAGTAGTATGCATACATATCTGTAGATCATATACAGGGCTGCAAAAAAAATCGTATATTTTAACGATTATTCATGGTAATGGCAGAAATCGTGTTTTCAAATGCATTATGCGTTTTCCAAATTGTTCATTAAGACGTCATCTTCCACCTTTGTGAACTGTGATGTTTTGTTATGGTATTCTGAATGTGTTGGAAAGTGCTTCATAATCTATATGCTCTATGCATGATTCTTTTTTTTTGGGGGGGGGGGGGAGGGGGGGGAAGAGGGATTAGAAATCGTGTTGTTAAAACTTAGTTAATTATTATACAGGGTATCTCTTATCGTTTACCAATAACTAATTTCTAAACCGTTAGTTTTAAAGGTGTAGTTCCAATTGCAAAAATGTTTCAAATTTTGTTTCGCATCACATAGAAATCGATTTACATTACAATAATTACTTTTTAAATAAATAAGAAATTACAAATTTTATACAATTACTATAAGTTTTATTTAGAAAACGTTTTTCCATGTTTTAACAAGTAAAACAGCACAAATTTATTCTTTTATGGTCAAAACTTAGCGAGTTATGATACTTAGAATTTTATGAATTTTCAATGTTTTAATCACCATAAAATGAAAAAACACATTTTTAGTGCCAGAAAAAGCTATGAATGCTTGAAATTAAAAGTATCCTAACTAGGTAAGTTTTTGTGTTGCAAAAATTAAGTTTTTAATCACAAACTAATTTTGATTCATTCATTTCAATTCAATAGAAAACAGCATTTATAATTATGTCAAAAAATTATTCTAAACATTTTGTTTAAAATGCCTTCTAATTAAAACATCCGTTGACAGCATACACAGCGATTAGTTATATGTTTTAAAAATAACAGGCTGTTGAAACCTGTTACCTGTACAAGTGTGGAACGATGTAACCTGTTAACCAAAAGTTATTTCCCATCTCCAGTTTCCATAGTCTTTATCGTACAGGGACACACAAAAGAATTCGTTTACAGTACTGTATTGAGCAACAATTGCTGGAAGTGAGTTCACAATTTTGGCATGTGTTTTTAAATTTAACTAATATTTTACATGTAACTCGAAATATAAATTCTATAGATCATATACAGGGCTGCACAAAAGAATTTCAGAACATTTCTGCTTATTTCTGGAAATTACGGAAAGGTAATTTTCACTTTCAGTATGTGTTTCATAACTGAACTAAATTTTTGCATACTATGTAGTATATATATAAATATATAAATCATATGCAGGGTTGCTCAAAAGATTTCTCATAATTTTCATTATTCTTTAGATGGGAAATTTTTGAATTATGTTTTCAATTGCATTATTATTTTCTAATCTTAGATATCATCCTACACAATATTAAATTGTGAAGTTTTGATACATTATTTTGAACGTGCTGGAAAGTGTTTCATAATCTATGTCTGACGCATGATTTTTTTTAATTACAGTTTTCAGTTTTTATTTATAATTTATTTTCTACTGTTTAGCCGTTAAAATGTTTTAAAAAGAGAGAACCAACGTTACAAAACACAAATATAAGTAAGTTTAAAACGCATATAGCTATTTCGAAGCCTCTAAGGCTTCTTCATCAGTGCTTCAAAATTAAAGATAAAATTAAATTAAAACTGTGAAATAAAAGGGGGGAAGACGACAGAGCCAGAGAGACGTACCTCACATCTCGACTATCTAAGATGTGAAGTATGCCTCTCTGACTCTGTCTAACCCCCCCCCCCCTTTTTTTTATTCCACAGTTTTAATTTAATTTTATCTTAAATTTTTAAGCACTGGTGATGAAGCCTTAGAGGCTTCGAAATAGCTATATGCGTTTTAAACTTACTTATATTTGTGTTTTGTAACGTTGGTTCATTCTTTTTAATATATTGGCGCAAAGTTCAATCCTCCCCCCCCCCCTCCTTTTATGTTAAAATGTTTCATTGTTGCAGGTATTTGGTCTGTTTTATAGAGTGTTTATTAGCGCATCACTAAATCTATTGTTGTTTCACTTCGTATACAATTGTACGGGTTATAGAGAATGTTTAGCTATTTATCCCTTGTGTCAAGATAATTAATTAATCTATTAATTTATAATTAAGTTTTTGAATATTAAAATGTTGTGTTGTTATCGGAAGCACAACTGTGAACGTCATTTTTATAATTCTAGCCTATCATGAAATGGGTTAAAATTTTCATTTTTGCGTGCACAATCCAGGTTGAGTAAAAACGAAAACTCTTACTGAATTAGAAAAAAAGTAAATGCTAATTAACAAAAAAAAAAAAAAAAAAAAAAAAAAATTATTTTAAGATATACCGAGAGTCCTTTGGTAGAATAGTCTTAAATTGCAAAAGCAGACCCAACCCGCGGTTCAGATCCGGTCTCGTAGCCTCTCGTCTTGTTATTTCGTTGCAGGTCAGGTCGACTTTAATAGTTTGGAGTTGGGTTTTGATTCTTATGAGTTTGGTTCGGGTGATCCGATTTTTCAAAAGAAAGTCCTGAATATTTTTTTCAAATGAATGATTGAATATGAATAGTACATATTGTAATGAAATCTGCCCGTCTGTTTGTATTTCTCCACTACTACTCCTATAATATTGAGTGTTGGGCAATGAAATTAAGGACAATTTTCCTCGTGGATCCAAGGATGTCATATAAGGACTTTTAACTTTAAAATTTGAATTAGTTTCCGAGATTTTGACCGGGATCGCATTTTGCAAAAATGCAGGTTTCTGATTGGTCAATATCATTTCGCTAACAGCGAAAAAATCTATCTGGATCCCCACCATTTTTTTTTTTTTTTTTTTTGTAATTTTTAATGACATTTCTTTAATGGTGGCAATTAAATCACTTCAGTTTTATTTATAAAACGGGAAAAAGAGAGGCGATTTGAATTATTATATTTTTTTACATCATTTTCCCATTAAATTTCACGAGAGAAATTATTTTCAATTTAAATAGATGGTAAAAGCAATCTTAATTAAATTAAAATTTTCAAGAAAATTTGAAAGAAAAAGCAACATATTTTCACATATTCAAGCTTCATGGTCGATTTCTCCATGACACCGCTCATAAATTTTACTTATGACTATTGTAACTTTTGTTGTTCTATTTTACTGCAACATTTGTACATATAGTGCAGTTGTTATGAATTATCATAGATTTCTTGCAATTGCAAGAAATCTATAGAAATGTGAGGGAATAAATTGAATTCAAATGTCTATGCACCACACACATATAAGAATTACTTCAATGCATTTTTTTTCAACAACTAAACAAATTTCATTAATATGCACTGCAATTAATATTTTATTCATATATGTACTCCAGAAAATCCGACACTCTCAAGGGAAGAATATGTCAGACAAAAATAATCATCAGACAACCGGAATGATATATTAACTGTAGGTGTCATTACCAAAATGCCTAAGCATTAAACTAATTAAAATATACTATAAATAAGGGGTCGACAACCTTTTACCGCAGTGTTCTGCTGAGTTCAAGGTAAACTAATGTTCCCGTGGGAAGGCAATAAAACATATTATGTTCGATTTTATAAACATTCACTATTGTCATATGATCACCATAAATTTATTAAGAGTACATATATGTTGTCGCAAAAATAATTATAAATTAAATTTCAGTAGCTATATTCAATTATCGATAGTATGGTAAGTTTCATAGTTGAGGAAGATTCGATTAATACGAAATATGTAGTTTGAATAATAAACGAAAAAATGTAAAGAACATCAAAAGATAAGTAATTTTACATTAAGCTGAATTACTAAAAATTTACATTCCAAATTACTAATAATATATTTTGTTATTATAAAGTAATAGAAAACATTAAACAAAGAATAACAGAAGAAAATTTACATAGGGCATAATAATTCGTCTTAATATTTATCAATTAATCTTGAGATTACTGGACTTGTATCTTCTTGCGCAATTTATCTATATCGGGCTGCTTTTTTTTAGGTGCGTTCGTAGTTATATAAATACGTAGCACCTATAGTTGTCGTTCGGTCTGTCTGTCTGCCTGCCCATCTGTCCGCATATAACAGAGCAAAAATTACCCAACCGAATGGTCTGAAATTTTAAATATATAACTGTTGCAAAATTTTGTTGAGTCATTTCAAGTTTTATGAAAATCGAATGTATAGTTTAATTACTGGGGCAGTCAAAAGTTTTCCGCTACATTACGGCCAATTGGAAAAAAATATTTCAAATGTATTTTAATGATATTACAGCCTTTTGAACAGTATGAAATTGATATGCATTTATGAAGTGCACTAAAATATATATTCTGTACAATATACGGTGAGAAAAATATTTATAAAACTAGTTATAGTACGGACGCACCTCATTTGTCACTTTTGATGTGCAATTTCCAACTTGTTATTTTAACCCAGGATTCCGAATATTCTAATACCAGGCAATATCTTTGTGTTTTCAAAAAGGTCTTCATGCATGAAAAGTTTTTTCGCACAAATTTCACTCTATGTGCCGTTGAAAATATGTCCGCGTTCCAAGTTTGGTAGGTGCCGTAAGTTACCAATACCCATCTATAACATAAAGTGAAAACGTGTCCGTGCGTAGCGCCGATGTCATTTTGACGTGGGTAACACCAGAAGATTAAATTTCACTTCTACTGCAATTTTTAAACTTCTAAATATCGCACATTCTCAGTTTGTACAGCATCGAATAAGTGAAAAATGTACTTTCAAATGCAATTTGTTTGAAAACTCTATTGCAATTTACTCACTCTTTATGGCTTTTAAAGTAATTTACAAGGAGGATTTTTTTTTTCTTTACATCTAATTCTATCGCGTGACGACGATTATAAAAGATAAATTCGTTTGCACTTCAATTAATATAAATAATTCAGTATTTGTTTCCGGCTTATATTCCCTAACAATATTAAGCTTCATCCATAAATAAATAAAATAATAAAATATAAACAAAACACAAATTTAAGATATGTAATCGACTTTTAAACCTCTGACCCAGAAACCACTGAAATCAGAATTAAAATGGCTGCTGTACGCTATAAAATTGGGAGAAGTGAAAAGTTCACCCTTTGAAAGAATGACAGGCATTTTCACTCTTTGAAAAAATGACAGGCATTTTCACTCTTTGAAAAAATGACAGGCATTTTCACTCTTTTTGGAGTGAATTTTATAAAAAATACACTCCTTAAAGAGTGGAATTATCCACTCTCTAGAAAGGAGTGAAATATTTCACTTCGTTGCCGAGAGGGAAATATCTCACTCCGCTGACGATAGTAAAAATCTGGCATTATGCACTTTAAAAATTTTTCGTTTAACTTTGAAGAATATATGGAGTAAAATAATGAAAAGCACCAAAATATGTCACTTCTTAATTTTCAAAAACTCCATTTCATAATGTAACCTTGGAAATTACGCTGATTTGGTGCTAAAACGCACTCATTTTCAAGAGTGGATACTTACTCCTCTGAAAGAGTGAATATTCACTCCTGCTTAGAGTGAATATTCACTCTACGCAGGAGTGAATATTGTATGTATTGGTATTACTCATCAGACAATCAGAACAGTCTTGTCTATGACGATTTTTTTAAGATAAGAGAGAAAGACGTTTGCCATTTTAGGATTAAAATGTACTGATATTATTAAAGTGATTATTTATGGAACGTAAAGGTAAGTCTTATTTAATTTTAATCTTTTATTCCTGTAGATTTTGTATGTTATGATTATGAGTTAAATAGTTTTATGCTAGATTTAAAAAGATTGATCTGGAATTGTTTTCCTGATTTCAGAAGAGATTGTCTGCTAAACTGCTTTTTCATGTAGCGGTTTGGAATATAATTGTATTAACAATTGAATAACAAACAATGCTTAACAAAAAATAATCCGGGCTTCATTCGTTTCGCATTTGTGAATTAAAAAAATGAGTGTAAATACTTTATTCTTCCTATACGATACTGTGATGTGAAACATTTTAATTTGTAATCGCTCTAATTCAGAAACAAACCGTGGTATGTCTCACATTTGAAATGAGGACACAGTGATAACCTGATTCATGATGCTGATACATGATGATTCATGCAGATTACAATAAACATTAATTTGAGGTTTGTTGAAAATGTGTTGCGATAGTGTGCTGTTGGATTTTTTTCGGCTTTTTACTGTTTTCTGATTGTAAACACTTACAGTATTTATCGTTATTATTATTTTGGAGTTAAATATTATACTCGCTTTTTCAAATTGGTATATATATTTTTTTAATTGCATGTAAGCTTTTTTCTGCTATTTATGATTTTAATCAAACATTTAATTATAGACATTCTGAATAAGTTATTAAATTTTTTTCTAATGTAAACGCATTTCCTACGTTTGTGATACACGTCATTATTGGCACTAAAAAATAGAACATGATATTTAAGCATTGAAATAAAGTGTTTTTTATGCCTTATATGAATTATTAGTATACATATTTTTTAATATTCATAGTATATGATACAATATTGAATATATTTTAAAGAGATAAATAACTACTTTTTACATTAAAAATGTTTTACAAATAATAAGAACAGTACATATGTAGTCATTTCTTTTCTTTTTATATTTCCTTTTTTTTTCTATTTCGTAGATCAATCTTTTCCTGTAAAACATACGAAATCTATTTAGGTTATATTCACCAAATACAATGTATACGGGAATAAAAAATTTTAATTAAATATGGCTTATCATGTCGTTCCATAAATAAGCGTTGTATTAATATCTGTTTTTTAGCAATAGCGAAAGAAATTTTGAAATTATGAATGAAGGTAAGGAATATGCTTAAAATAAAATATATATATATTCCAGAGAATGTAAAAATCTAGATTCCATATTCATATTTAATAAAACAATGACAAATCGCAACACATAAAAAATCTAACACATTCTTAATATTTATACTAAGCTTAGAACTTATTAAAAAAATATGTGAGTTGATAAGCATTGTGTTTTTAGTGGAAAAATTAAAAATATTTTAGAACAATAGGACTCTTCAAAATAGTCATACTTTACTTAAAAGCACGGTAAAAAAAATACGATTTTATATTTAAAACAAAATTAAAATGAAATCACACGTTGTTAATCATATAATTATACAATTATTAATAAAACTTTAAAAGTAGCTAAAATACAGTAAACAATAACGTTTGATTAGATTTAAATTCATTGGCAATGAATACTAATATTTAAATATTTAAAACTTGAATTAGACACGAAAAAAAGAAATTAATTAACGTACATCACGGGAATTATTAAAATACTAAATACAACTTAATGGGTATCTGAAAAGAAAGGAATAATATTAACTGATTAAGATTTCGGTAAATTACTTGCCCTTACGGGCATTTTAAAACTATCATATATTTAAAGGGCATTTAATGAAAGCAAAGACAAAGGATAAGATTGGAATAAAATATTTTAGTTTATTTGTGTCAGTAATCTAATTTAATTCATATGTAACTTCAATTGAATTTTTCCTTAAAAGTTCAATTAGTGTTACAAACTATGTTTTCAATAAATATTGCCAATAAAGTATTTTATTCCAATCTTTACCACGCTTGTACCTATTTTCATCGCATGCTCTAAAAGATACGATTACTTTAAAAATGCTTTTAAAAGCAACAGAAAAAATGAATTCACTCCATAAAAAATGAACATTCACTCCTATGAAAGAGAGATTACTCAAGCCTAGAGATCTGCACGGGCCGGGCTCGGGCCCATTTTCATTCACGACACTCGGGCCGGGCCCGGGCCTTACTTTTTTCTGAAGTCTTGGGCCGGGCCGGGCCTAGTCACTATTCTTTACAGGCCGGGCCGGGCTGGGCTCGGGCCTTAATTTTTTCCTGAAGGTTCGGGCCGGGCCTAACTTATTTTTTCTGCACACACCCGGGTACTGGTTTCATTCCTAATGTTCATGGCCCAAAATTTTCATTCCTAGTTTTCACCCACCCCGTATGAAAATCATTGTCTCGGAATGGCCTGGTCCATTCAAAGGTCAGTAAAATTAGGCTTGGCACAAAATTTTTGTCAAAAAATGCATACACTTTTAAATCGCCATTATTCTACAATTAAACATTCAAATTCATTCTTTTTAAAGAGTAGTAGATTTCTAAACTTATTAAAATATAGTTAAATTAAAATATAGTAAAACGTGTGAAAAAGAACCCGTCTATGAAGGAATTTAGTTTTAAACTGAAAAACGTGTTGGTCCATGCAAAATTAATGTACTACTTAATACTACGTAAGAAAATTATAAAAATTAATAACAAACAAAATTAATATACTACGTGAGAAAATAATATATAATACATTTACACTTGCTAAGAAGGGAACTTGTCTATAACGCATTTTTTTTTCTTTTCTATGCAATTCAGTCTTAGATTTTACTGTATAACATTTTTGAGATATTTAACACTTCAATACATGGAATATGGATTAACAATATTAATGATAACTGAAACATTTACATACAAGAAATAGAGATTCGTTAAAAAAATAAATATCGCACCCTGCGGCACTTCTATAAAAATGAAGATTATAACCATGAAAAAAAAAGTTAAGATAAATATTTTTGGCTTGATCTCCTCGTACGAGAAAAACTTTTAACCAAATCGACATAAAAATCATTGTTTTGTAGAAATTCACTCGGGCCGGGCCGGGCTCGGGCCGAACTTTTTACCCGGGCCGGGCCAATAAATTTTTTCTACGGGCCGGGCCGGGCTCGGACCGAACTTTCAACTTTTTTTCCGGGCCGGGCCAATATTTTTTTTGTACGGGGCGGGCCGAATTTTTTTTTCTCTGAGTCGGGCCGGGGCCGGGCCTGGAAATGTAGGCCCGTGCAGACCTCTACTCACGCCTACCAGGGGTTAAAAAACGCTCTCCTTTAGTAAGAGTGAATAGTCACCCCTCCTAAATAGTGATTATTCACCCCTGTTTAGAGTGAGTATTCACTCTTTCAGAGAGTTAAAAATTCCACTTTTGCTCAGAGCGAATAGTCACCCTAAAGAGGTTGGGCATATTTTGACTCTGCGATTGAATGAATAGTCACTCCTCCGGGGTGAATAGTCACTCTTATTTATTTAGAGTGTAAACAGCTATCTTTGGCGATTTCCTCGGTTAATTATTTCTGGCACGAGATCAATACTAAAGTATCGCTTTTAATAAATTTCAAAACTTTATTTGAATACATAATTGTTATTTTTCCTATAAAAATGTTTTTTTGGTATCGTTAATGGAGAATCTAAAAAAACATTACATTTAAAAAATCTATTACAGTTTTTGGATTAAAAAAATTGTTTTCACCTTCATTCTGTAACACGGGAAACCCGGGTTGGATCCCCTAGTTATAAATAATATCAATAATTACACAATCCTGCGATGGTTGTGTTTTTTAACTTTTGACAATTGATTTTTTTTTTTTTTTAACCACTGAATCTGAAAATGACTTTCATTTTTATCTATCACCTCAGGATTTTTTGCAAATAGTAAATTTTAAAGTTAAAAAGTCAAAAAATAGCGAAAATCTAATACTGAAAAAAAGATGTGGTGGTTATGTTTTTTAACATTTGATAATTGGATAGTTTACTTTTGTGTCTTTTTTAGTGCTGAATCCGAAAATGACCTTCATTTTTAACCATGGTATCAGGATTTTTTGCAAATTACAAATTTCAAAGTTAAAAAGTCAAAAAATAGCGAAAATCTGATACTATAAAATTGATGTAAAACATTTTTTTCTTTTTATAATAATTTATTCAGTTTTTTGGCTTATACTATTTTTGGGCTAATACTTGGTTTATATCAGATTTTCGATATCGAGGATTTTTACAACTAAACAGCTCTGGGGTCCGTTGACAGGTGTGTGGAGGAGGGAGGAATTCATTGATCCTGTGGAGATATGTAATATTCCACTTTAGAGACGATTGGAGAATCACCTTATACATAACTGTCCTTTACGATATTGTAGAATTAAATACACAAAAAGGCTCAATTAGATTTTATTCAAAATTTTTATTTGTGCATAATAGAAAACATTTCGTATAAGTCACTCGATGCAAGCGCGTGAGAGAGACAACGTAGAACGTGACGCAAGTGAAATGGAACATACCTCACTTTACGTCTCACGCTCATAGGTCCCTGAACTGTTTAGCTGTAAAAGTCCCCAGTATATGACAAAAAAATTAATAAATTATTATGAAAAAAAAAAGTTTTACATCTGTTTTATAGTATCAGATTTTCGCTTTTTTTTTTTTTTTTTTTTTTTTTTTTTTTTAAATTTACGATTTGCGAAAAATCCTGGACGTATAAAAAATGCAGGTCATTTTCAGATTCAGCGCTAAAAATACATAAAAATAAATTAGGAAAAGTTAAAAACACAACCATATTATATTTTGTAATATCAGATTTTCGCTATTTTTTTTTTACTTTTTAACTTTGAAATTTACGATTTGCAAAAAAATCCTGACGTGATGGTAAAAAAATGAAGGTAATTTTCGGATTCAGCGCTGCAAAATACATAAGAATGTATTATCAAAAGCCTGACTCAACCCAAATTTTGCAGGCTAGTGTTATCAACACGAATCAAATATTTTAAGTGAAAAATATTACGAATAATAGCAAAAATATAATTACAGTAGACTCCCGAATATGTTTTACACTCTTTTAGATAACTTGGTTTTTGAGATGGAATTTTTATAATCTGTTTTTCACTCACTTCATCATACGCTGGAATTATAGAAAATAGTTACACAGATGTATTTCCGATGACAATACCATTTAAATATTTTTAGTTTGCATAAAATCACATAAATAATGCATTATTTAAAATAGGATTGAACAATTAAAAAGCTATAAAGGAAGGTTAAAATTCTACTGCTAAATTCACCATGAGTAAATAATTAAAATTCCTATAAAGCACAAATAATGTACTGAAATTGCTTTAAGGTGCACATATCTATACTAATATTATAAAGAGTTAAAAATTGTTTATTTGTAGGAGGTAAGCTTTGAAACTACCGAACCGATTCGAAAAGTAATTGTATCAAAATGATGGTGTAAGTCCAACTTAGAACATAGGCTATATTTTACGTCGATGCCACTATCCCAAAGGGGGTGCAGGAGCAAAAAACGTTCTAAAAATGCAATTTTTGCGTTACTGAAGGACCTAGAAATATAAAATTTGGAATATTAGTTACTTATAAGATATAAATGATGTCTAAGAACAGTTCTCAAACAATTCGAAATTTAAAAGGGGTGAAAATGCACAAAAAGCGTTCTAAAAAACGTTCTAAATGGTAGTTTCTACACAATCTCAGGAAATACCAAACCGATTCAAAAAATATTGGTGTCAAAATGATGGTGATAACGCTTCCACTAAGATAAGCTATGTTTTATGTCGGTGCCACTACCCCAAAGGGGGTACAGGAGCAAAAAACGTTCTAAAAATGCGATTTATGTGTTACTGAAGGGCCTAGAAATAAGAAATTTGAAATATTTGCTACTTATTAGATATAAAGGATTTCTAAGAACAGTTCTTAAACAATTCGAAATTTAATAGAGGTGAAAATGCACAAAAAGCGTTCTAAAAAGCGTTCTAAAAAACGTTCTAAATGGTGGTTTCTACACAATCTCAGGAAATACCAAACCAATCTAAAAAATAATGGCGTCAAAATGATGGTGACAACCCTTGCTCCAACATAGGCTATGTTTTATGTCGGTGCCACTACCCCAAAGGGGGTGCAGAGAAAAACGCTCTAAATTGCGGTTTTTGCGTTACGGAAGGGCCTAGAATCGTGAAATTTGGAATGGTAGTTAGTTATAAGATATCAACGATCTCTCAGGACATTTCCTAAAAAAAAACGAAATTTAAAAGGAGGTCAAAATTCGCAAAAAGCGTTGTAAATAACGCTCTAAATTGCGATTTCTATGCAATCTCAGCAAGTACTGAATCGATTTCAAATATAATGGTGTAAAAATGATGGTGACAGATCTTGCTCAAGATAGGCTATACTTTATATCTGTTTCCACTACCCCAGATGAGATGCAGGGGCAAAATGTGCGAAAAACGTTCTAAAAACGTTCTAAATGCTAAAAAGTTCTAAAGTTGTCAGCAATATCTCAGGAAGAATCAAACTTATTTCAAACTTAATGGTGGGAAATTGATGCTTACAGCCTCTGCTCTAGCATAGACGCTATTTTACGTCGGTATCACTATCACCTAGACGTTTTAGGAGCAAAAAAAGTTCTAAATTGCGGTTTTTGCGTTACGGAAGGGCCTAGAATCGTGAAATTTGGAATGGTAGTTAGTTATAAGATATCAACGATCTCTAAGGACATTTCCTAAAAAAAACGAAAATTAAAAGGAGGTCAAAATTCGCAAAAAGCGTTGTAAAAAACGCTCTAAATTGCGATTTCTATGCAATCTCAGCTAGTACTGAATCGATTTCAAATATAATGGTGTAAAAATGATGGTGACAGATCTTGCTCAAGATAGGCTATATTTTATATCTGTTTCCACTACCCCAGAGGAGATGCAGGGGCAAAATGTGCGAAAAACGTTCTAAAAACGTTCTAAAGGCTAAAAAGTTCTAAAGTTGTCAGCAATATCTCAGGAACAATCAAACTTATTTCAAACTTAATGGTAGGAAATTGATCCTTACAGCCTCTGCTCTAGCATAGACGCTATTTTATGTCGGTATCACTATCACCTAGACGTTTTAGGAGCAAAAAAGCGTTCTAAATTTCGATTTTTGTGATCGGTAGGGGCTAGCAACTTAAAATTAGGCAAGGTACATATTTATTAGATATAAATGATCTTTAAGTACAGTTTCGAAAAAATTGGAAATTTAAAAAGGGGTGAAAATACGCAAAAAGCGTTCTAAAAACGTTCTAAATTGCGATTTCTACTCAATCTCAGGAAATACCAAAACAATTTAAAAGAAATGGTTGCAAATCAATGGTGCCATTCCCTGCTATAAAATAGGTTATATTTTATGTTGCTGTCACTACCATCTGGGGGTTGTAAAAGCAAAACATGGTCTAATTTGTGGTTTTTGCACAACTGAGGGGTCTAACACTTTGAAGTATGGCATGGTATTTACTTACAAGATGCAATTGCTTTCTAAGAACAGCCGAAAGAAAATTGCAAATTTAAAAAGATGAAGTGAGCGAAAAGCGTTATAAATTACAATTTTTAAGCAAACTTATAAAATACCAAACCGATTAAAAAAATAATGATGACAAATTATTGGTGATAGAACCTGCTCAAACATAATATGCTTTATATGCTGAAACATAAGCTATATTTGTCTGTGCCACTACCACCAGAGGGTTGCAGGAGCTAAAAACTTTCTAAATTGCGATTTCTGTGATACTGAAAAGTTTAGAAACTTTAAATATGGCATGGTAGTTACTTATAAAATATAAATGCCCTCCAGGACTGTCGAAAATGACTTCGAATTAAAAAAGTGTGAAGCGAAGGGGATGTGCGAAAAGCATTCTAAAATAGTCCTAAATTACGATTTCTATTCAATTTCAGGGAATATAAACCGATTATAAAAGTTATAGTTGCGAATCACTGGTAAGTCTCTGATCCTACACAGGCTATATTTTATGCCGATGATTCGACCACCTGGGGTTCACAGGAACAACAAACGTTCTAAAAAAGGTCTTTAAAAGTTTTCTAAAATACGTTTCTGTGGAATATTAGGAAATAACAAACCGATTTCAAAATTAATGTTGGCAAATTAATGGTGACAGTTCCTATTTCAACATAGCCCTTTATGTTGAGAGAGGTGGTAGGACTTGGAATTTGACATGATGGTTAATTTTAAGATGTAAGAAGATCGTTTCTAAAAAATTCAAAACTTCAAATGAATACTGAAATAAACGTATTAATTGAGAATAAAAGTTTCAAACTTTTTTCTAAATTATCATTTATTTAGTTTTATTTCGTTTTATTAATTTGTCTCATTTCTGCCTAATGCAGTGTAATAATGGTGTTTAATCAAACTGTGTTTTAAGTAGTAATTTTTGAATTATTCCTAAAAGTAATAAGTACCTTTTAATAAAAAACCTTTTAATAAAATAAAATATTACCTTTTAATAAAATAAAAATGTAGTTAGTACCTTTTAATAAAAATTAGACATACGTATAAATACCACTTGGCATATTTCAAATATTACGTGAGCAAAGCCGCGGGGTTTGCTAGTATTATATAAAATCATTTAAAATACATTAAAATGCCTTAAAAATCACATTAAGTTCCCAAAACGTTTTTGGCCAAATCCAGTCCAACCTATCAATGGATCAGGAATATTATACTTTTCAAAAAAGATAATAAATATTTTCTTTACATAGGCATGACAATGAGGAAAATTCGAGATAGAATAAAAGAACATAAAGCAGACCTTAGATTAAATAGACCCCATGCCGAAACTAGGTGGGGGGCAAGGGGGCTTGTGCCCCGGGTGCCAGAACGAAGGGGCGCCAAATGAAGATTCTGTTTGTCGATTTTTCTCACATCTATGTTTAGCACGGTATTGTTAAAATCATCCTGTCTGGCGTATGACAAAGGATAGAAGAATCTAAAGATGATATGGCATAAGGATCCTGTATAAGGCGGAATTTTTTCTCGATTCTTTTTGGTTCCGTTTTTAAGATTTTAATTCTTTCGTCTCCTTGACGAAAGAATTTTAATCAATCAATATCCGACAAAGCCAATACCGGATCCAGCTCACCATTTAGAGGGGGTCATGGATTTCCTTTTTTGGTGTGGAAGGGGATCACATCTCGTTATAAGATTTTTTTATATAGAAAGTTATTCCCAAATCCAAACAAACTACTTTTTTTATACTTTCGCGAAGTCATTTTCATTCGTAAGTACAAAAATTTTGCATTAATATTCGTAAAAATATAAAATTTACCGATTTTGTTCAGATACCAAGAAATTAAAGAGTTTCCTATTTTCATATAAAGGCAAAGATTCATTCAGAAAATTATGTCAAAGTTAGCATTTTTTTTCCAAGTTTTACGAGTTGACAGCCACAGAAATGTCGTCGCAAGGTAACAATTAGCTATCACTTCCGGAAATTCAGTTTAAAAAGTCTAACAATTGTCAAATATTAAATATGGTAAAAATTTGTATTCAATTTTAGAGGTAACTAAACCGTACACATTGGCAGCTATGTGATTCTATTAGTGTCATGAAAATTGCAGTTGTAGCCTCTTCTTTCCGTTCAAAATATTAAATAGTTTTTTCAATCGAACTTATACCTTTCGAATTGATCATTTTCTTCTGATGGACTGGCGGCTTCCATTATTATGAAACAGTCATTATAAATGAAGTGTAGGGTGAAGATGAAAGAGAAGTCGTAAAAAGTTAGAACTCTGATTTTCTTGTCAGAATGGGGGGAAATTTGCCATAATTTCTTATTCCCCATTCTGACCAGAAAATCAGAGTTCTAACTCTTTACGACTGTTCTTTCATCTTCACCTAACACTTCGTTTATAATGGCTATTTCATAATAATGGAAGTCATCAGTCCATCAAAAGAAAATAACTGGGTTAAAATTCCCTTTGTAAATATACTTCGCGATAGAGAGGGGGGTGGGGAGCGCCAAAATCCATGTTTGCACCCGGGTGCAAAAAAAAAAAAAGGCTAGTTTTGGCCCTGCATACTGCGTTAACAAGATTAGCTCAAATTCAACCTATTGATGCAGATTTCAATAAGGCGAAACAGCACCGAAAACTGGCGATATGAAGCAATTAAAATAATAAAACTTTGTAAAAAATCACCATAAAATTAAAACAAAACACAGGACGCGTTTCGAGCTAAAAACATAACAGCTCGCCATCAGCTACAGCATACACGTGTCCGTAAACGAACAAGTTCAAAAATGAACTGAAGATTGAACTTGTTCGTTTACGGACACGTGTATGCTGTAGCTGATGACGAGCTGTTATGTTTTTAGCTCGAAACGCGTCCTGTGTTTTGTTTTAATTTTATGGTGATTTTTTACAAAGTTTTATTATTTTAACAGATTTCAATAAGTCCAAAATTATTTTTCGTACAAGTAATTACCAGGAGGCAATTATAAAATAATCCTTTGAAATAATTTCCTTGAAAGATATAGTATGTAACGATACGTTATCATGAAACATTCATGGAGTCTGGAAAGAATTGCTACATAGATGAAAGTATGTTTTGTTAAAAATTTAAATACCTTTGTTTCCTCTCAACTTATTTTCGATACCACCTTAAATTACAATGGTCTCTCCTTGACAAATAAGTGGGGGAAAAAATGCAATTTAACAAATTAGAACGACCCTTTGGAAAATGATCTTTTCAAAGACTAAAATTTAAGACATAAAAAATAGCACGGAGTTGATCATACATTACGTACGCCATGAATTAAGCATTAATAGTGTTATTACACGTAAAAATTGCAACCGACAGATATCGCTTGCGACTCGTATGTATTATCCACCTGAAACTTACGTATTATCCAAGCCTTTCATTGGCTGTTCGGGAAAGGCTTTTCCATCGTCAGATTTCCAAGAAATCTGACGGCCAATTTTAAATGAAATTTATTTCTTAAACTTCTAAACATCCCACAATATTACTTTTTATATCGTCGTATAGAGAAAAAAAAATGTACTTTTAAATTCAATTTGTTTGAAATCAGTATCTCAATTTGTTTCTGAGTTATTAATTTTTTTTTTTTTTTTTTTTTGTAGTTTTTATTACTTTTTTGTCATAGTGGTAACACTCTGTTATCCATATCTGTTGAAAGTAGTGGGAAATACAGATTACTGTATAGACCAATCAGAAGACGAATAAAAGGATTATTAAACCAATAAAAACCTTCAGATATGCTTTTGATTTCCTACCCTGACGAGGACAATAACCATTTTTCCAAGTGGTTAATAAAAACATTAATAAACACTAGTGATGGCGGTGTGAATTTAGCCGGAAATGTTTTGGGATTTTAATTTGATTTTTAATGTATTTTTAAGGAATTTTAATGTATTTTAAATAATTTTATATTATATATATGGACCTAAAAGCAATTTTAGTACGTTTTATCTCTGCTTTATACGAATTTTAATTAAATAACTGTTAAAAAATCAATTTTTTAGCACCGAAAATTCTCGATCACTGAAAGTACTCGATTTTTTAACATATTTTTAATTTTTTAATCATCTTTTAAGTAATGAATTATTTATGTAATTTTATATTGTATTATTAAGATGATATTTAGCATTCTGAACTAGTTTATTTTATTTTATTTTATATTTTTATAAACTAAATTTAAGGCATTTTTCTGTTAGTCGGCCCAGGTGATAATACGCCGAATAATCTTTATGGTTACAACAACTATTTGAGTTACAAAAACAGTGGAGTTCATTATGAGCTAAACCACTCTCGCCAAAGTAGTTCAACTGGCTGCCTAACTGCAACAACGAAATGTTTAAAGTACAAAAAAATAAGATACTTCTGCCTTATTCCGTCTATTATACTATTTAAAATTTATCTTCCATTTTTTGTTTATTGTGAATTATAAAGCGAATTCTTTGACGGTAAGTTTTTTTTCCATGGAAAGTGAGCGACGGCATAATAGAGTAGTACCAAAAGTAGATAATATAAGTAAAAATAAGCAGTGTAATATATATTTTTTAAGTAATTTTTTATCATTTATTGTTTTAATATTAAATAAATTATATGATTATACGTTGAGAAAACAACTTATAAATTAAGAATAGATAATTTAATCCTGAAAAAAATCCTGAAAAAAATTTAATCCTGAAAAAAAAAAAAAAAAAAAAAAAAAAAACTTTCAAAAATTACAATAATGCATCCAACTGCAGTTAAAATTCATTATTTTTTATTCGATATTCGTTTAAAATGTTTCTAGATTTTTACAAATTTAGATCTAAACTAGTATGTTGTGGCCATCACAAAACTTTCTTCTATATAAATCACGTCAATTAAATCATTTAAATAGTACAAGAAATTACATGAATTTAGCACCAATTCATATCAAAGTATATCTGAATTTGAAGTTGGATGAAAATTCGTGCATTAGTTCTTGAGATAGAGCTATAGCGGAAATTCTGAAAAATGTAGCATAGTAGCGCCACCTGTTGAGCGATTTACACCAAAAATAAACAGCACTAAATGATATCAAGGTATACCTGAATCTGAAGTTTGTTGAAAATCTAAGCGTTAGTTCTTGAGATAAAGCTATTGCGGAAATCGCAAAAAATACAGCATAGCAGCGCCACCTGTTGAGCTATTTACACCAAAAATTAAACAGCAATAATTTATACGTCAATTCATGTCAAGGACTAACTAAATCTGAAGTTTGATGAAAATCCGTGCAATAGTTCTTGAGATACAGCTCTTGCGAAAATTGTGAAAATACAGCGCAGCAGCGCCACCTGTTGGGCGATTTACACCAAAAATTAAACAGCACTAATTTATATCAGGGACTAACTAAATCTGAAGTTTGATGAAAATTCGTGCATTTTTTCTTGAGTTAGAGCAATTGCGATAATCATGAATAATGCAGCATAGCAGCGCCACCTGTTGGGCGATTTTCACAAAAAAGCAATCAGCACCAAACTATATCCTGGACTAATTGAATCTGAAGTTTTATGAAAATCCGTGCAGTAGTTCTTGAGATATAGCTATTGCAGAAATCGTGAAAAACGCCGCATAGCAGCGCCACCTGTTGGGCGATTTTCACCAAAAACTAATCAAGTCCAGATTATATCAAGGTCTAACTAAATATGAAGTTTTGTGAAATTCCGTGCATTACTTCTTCAGATAGAGCGCCCACAAAATTTTTGTCACATACAGACTCACAGACAGAGTGACAGAGTGACAGACAGACTCACAGACAGACATTTTCTAAAAACCATCAAATCGTGTTCAGGACATTCTAAAACGTATAAATCCGTCGAAAACCGGAAGTCGAAATTTTTCACGAATCCAATACTTTCTTCTTGTAAAGATAGAAGAAAGTAAAAATATAAGATTACAAACCAATTTCCTGATTTTATCACATCCAGCTGGATATTACTGTATTTGAACTAATTCCATTTTTACTGGAGGGGTCACTGGACTCGCCTGGTACGCGGAGGGTTAAATAATGATTTTTTCTTTCTTTCCTGTTGTCATATCTCAAAAAAGAAACAGAGTAAAAATTGTAAGTTGTTTTTAATAAATTTATTCGATCGCACTTTCTGTCAAGCGTAAATCAAAGCGGCGAATTTTCAACAACTGGGATCCACGCCAAATTAACGTATTTTAAAGGAAACAATCTTGAACTACATAAATTGCAGCCATGAAGAATGCTTATAAAAGAGAGTTTGTTGTAACTATTTTTGCTTTTATTAATATGTCCTGCCATTTATTCGACCATATTAATTATACGTTATAATCTCTGCTCAATGGGTGTCGGATAATAGATAGTCTAATTAAAAAATCTGATTACCTTTGTCTTTTATTGTCCTTCCCAGTAACACTAAAATAGACTGGTGAAAAAAACCATAGTATGTATAATTGTTGAACATGATGCTATTTTGATGCAATTAGTCTTTTAACCATTATGCTAAGCTGCTTTGATAAGGTTGACTATATTTTCGAATATTATGTGCATTAATCAAATATTTTTTTTGTATATTCTTGTAGGGGGGGGGGGGATTTTTAAATGGAATAAGGTTTAAAATTCCATCTGCAACTAGCTTAAAAATGAGTGTAAAACCAAGGTGTTTGTAAATCCAGCGTTTGTTGTAAGTAAATTGATAAAAGTTGGAAGAAAAACCCAAAATGCAGCTCACACAAGAACTGTAATAATAATAAACTTAGAAATTTGATATCACACCATTTTTTAGCCACAGCTTTCATCATTTTTTTTTACTTTCTAAAAGTTGCTTTTTTGGCTGATATCATTTTTCAAGAGATTATATATAATTTAAATAATCTACTCCCTCAAATTAAAATGAGTTCTCGTAGAACATTTGTAAGCAGGGAAAAAACACAATACGTATACATTTTTTTACATATCATTCATTTATTAGAGTAATTAATCATTTAAAAGCAATGACAGTTAACTTCTTTTCTCAAAGTCTCAGTCTTCCTCAATTTATATGTTATTTACTTTTTATGAAGGATGAAAATTTAGTAAAAAAAAATGATAGAGTAGGAATACAAAATAGGCTTACAGTTGGTCTGTTAGTTATTTGTTTAAAGATAACTTTTTATGCAGAATTACTTTGCCTTTAGAAATACCTACGGCTAATCCGAGATTGGAGCACGACTTACAAAGCAGTACAGTTTTTTAGAAACGGTTCTTAATGAGATTTTGCATACTACAGTAAACTCTCTGTAATGCGGACTTTGTGTCAGACGGAAATCTGTCTAACTCTGAGAGATTTTCAAATCCCTGCGAATCCATAGACATAGAGTAAAATTTGTCTAAGGCGGAATATTGTCTACTACGCAAAATTTTCTCGGTCCGGATCGATTCCGCCTTAGATAGAGTATATTGTATTATAAGTAACCACCGTACCAAATTTCAGGTTTCTAATTCAAACAGCATCACAGAAATCGGAATTTTAGAAAAAAAAATTGTTTCTGCACCCTTTTAAATTTCGAACGTATAAGAAAGTGCTTTCTGAGAGCATTTACTTTTCAAAAGTAGCAACCATGTCAACTTTCAAGTTCATACCCTAACAATTCCCTTTTAATCGCAATTTAGTATGTTTTTAGAAGATTTTCTACTCGTTTCACCTTTATAAAGTGAGATTCTTTTTTTTTTTTTTTTTTTTCGTAACAGCTCTTAGCGAGCACTTACATCTTAAAAAATAACCGTCTTGCCAAAATTCAGATTTCAATCTTGAACGATATCATAATAATCCCAATTTTAGAACATTTTTTGCTTCTGAAAATTTTGAATTTGTTAGAAACTGTTCACTGTGAACCTTTTTGTCTTAAATGATACAACTGTGTAAAACTTCAATTTCCTAGGGCTAAGGATTCGAAATAAATCGTAATTTAGAACGTTTTTACAAAGCTTTATACTCATATTACTCTTTTAAATTTCTATTTTTTTTTTTTTAGAAATAGATTTTAGAAAACCTTTACACTTTAAAAGTAAACACCATATCAAATGTTAAGTTTCTTGCCTTAACAATATCACAGAAATGACAACTTTTGAATGATATTTCTTCTTGCAACCTTTTAAATTTCGCATTTTTTAGAAACTTTTCAATGCGAACATTTACGTTTAAAAAGTAACAAACATGTCAAATTTCAAGTTCATACTTCAGCAATTCCATTCAAATCGTAACTTAGAACGGTTTTTAGAAAGCTTTCCACTCTTTTCACCCTTTTCAATTTCGATTTGCTTAGAAATAGTTTTTAGTGAGTATTTTTCTAAGTTATTAGAAAATGTTTTCCATAACATTTATGGCTTAAAAATAACAACCATGTCAAATTTCAAGTTCCTAGCCCAAACAATCCCATTAAAATCATAATGCAAACCGTTTTTAGAACAATTTCCCCTCGGTTCACCTCTTTAAATTTTTATTTTTTACAAACAGTTCTTATCGAGTATTTGCATCTTTAAACTAACCACCGCTATGTCAAAATTCAGGTCACTACCCCGAACGGTATTAGAAAAATTTTAGATAGTTTTATATGCTTACATCCGTTTATAATTCGAATTTTCTAGAAACTATTCTGTAGTATCCTATACTCCTTACAAGTGAAAAGCATGTCAAATTCCAGGTTTCCAGAATTAATAATTGCAAATAAATCATATTTTAAAGCGTTCATAGAAGGCTTTTCTTTCATTTCGAAATTTTAATTTCTATTTTTTAAGAGTTTTAATCTGTATCATCCCAAAAAATCATCTCATTGAAGTCTGTTTTTTAAAAAAGATAAAATAGATAGCCCAAAGATATTCTGGGTATTTTCTTGATTTTTCTTATATCTGCATAGAGCTAGAAGATGTCAAAGTTTGAGGATACTAATGTTAAATGCGCCTTAAAAACTGTTATCTCTATCTCCCCAAAAAAACATCCGATTAAAGGTCGCTCTCTCTTACAAAAAGGTAAAATGGATAGATCAAAAATATTCCAGGCATTTTCTTGATTCTTCTTATATCTGCATAGAGTTAGAAGATGTCAAAGTTTCAGGATACTATGTTAAATGCACCTTACAAACTTTAATCTCTATCTTCCTAGAAAATCATCCGATTGAAGTCCCTTTTTTAAAAAAAAGTAAAATGAATAGACCCAAAGATATTCCAGGCATTTTCTTGATTCTTTTTAAATGTTCATAGATTTAGAAGGCGTCAAAGTTTGAGGATACTAATGTTAAATGCACCTTCCAAACTTTAATCTGTATCTTCCCAAAAAATCATCCAATTGAAATGTCTCTTTTTTAAAAATAAAAAAAATTGATAGACCAAGGATATTCCAAGTGTTGTCTTGATTCTTCTTAAATCTTCATAGAGCTAGAAGATGTCAAAGTTTGAGGATACTAATGTTAAATGCACCTTCCAAACTTTAATCTGTACCTTCCCCAAAACTCATCCGATTGAAATATCCCTTGTTTTCTTTTAAGATAAAATTAAGAGGCCCAAAGGTATTCCAAGCATTTTTTTTTTCTTCTTAAATCTTCACAGAGTTAGAAGATGTCAAAGTTTGAGGATAGTAATGTTAAATGTATCTTACAAACTTTAATCTGTATCTTCACCGAAAATCATCCAATTGAAATCTCTTCCTTTTTAAAAAGATAAAATTGATAGACAAAGGATATTCCAGGTGTTTTTTCGATTCTTCTTAAATCTTCATAGAGTTAGAAGATGTCAAAACTTGAGATACTAAGGTTAATTACACCTTACAAACCTTAATCTCTATCTTCCCCAAAAAAACCATCCGATTGAAGTCTCCCTTTTTTAAAAAAGATAAAATGGATAGACTAAAGATATTCCAGGAACTTTCTTGATTTTTCTTATATCCGCATAGAGTTGCAAGATGTCAAAGCTTGAGGATACTAATGTTAAATGCATCTTACAATCTTTAATCTCTATATTCCCAAAAATCATCCGATTGAGGTCTCTCTTTTTTTTAAAAAAAGATAAAATGAACAGACCGAACTATATTTCAGATTTTTTTTAATTCTTCTTAAATCTTCATTGAGATAGAAGATGTCAAAGTTTGAGGGTACTAATGTTAAATGCACCTTCCAAACTTTAATGTGTATCTTCCCAAAAAATCATCCAATTCAAAAATCTCTTTTTAAAAAAAATAATAAATAAAATGAATGAGCAAAAATATAGGTGAGACATTTTCTTAATTCTTCTTAAATCATCATAGAGTTATAAGATGTCAAAGTTTGAGAACACTAATGTTAAATACACCTTACAAACTTTAATCTCTATCTTTCCAAAAAATCATCCGATTGAAGTCTCTCTTTTTTTTTTAAAGTAAAATGAATAGACCCAAAGATCGTTCAGGCATTTTCTTGATTTCTCTTGAATCTTCATTGAGTTACAAGATGTCAAAGTTTGAGGATACTAATGTTAAATCCACCTTCCAAACTTTAATCTGTATCTTCCCAAAAAAAAATAATCCAGTTTAAATGTCTCTTTAAAAAAAAAAAAAAAAAAAAAACGGTAAAATAAATAGGCACAAAGGTAGTTCAGGCCTTTTCTTAATTTTTCTTATACCTGCATAGAGTTAGAAGATGTCAAAATCTGAGGATACTAATGTTAAATGCACCTTACAAACTTTAATCTCTATCTTCCCAAAAAAATCAACCAATTGAAATGTCTCTTTTTTAAAAAAAGATAAAATGAATAAGCCCAAAGATAGTTCAGGCATTTTCTTGATTGTTCTTATATCTGCTTACAGTTAGAAGATGTCAAAGTTTGAGGATACTAATGTTAAATGCACCTTACAAACTTTAATCTCTATCTTCCCAAAAAATCATCCAATTGAAATCTCTCTTTTTTTCTAAAAGATAAAATGAATGAGCCCAAAGATAGGTGAGGCATTTTCTTGATTCTTCTTATATCTGCATAGATATAAAAAAGATATCAAATTTTGAGGATACTAATGTTAAAGCACCAGCCAAACTTTACTCTGTATCTTCCTTAAAACTCATCCGATTGAAATATCTCTCTTTTTTAAAAAGATAAAATGATTAAGCCTAAAAATATTCCAGGGCATTTTTTTTATTCTTCTTAAATCTTCATAGAGTTAGGAGATGTGAAAATTTGAGGATAGTAATGTTAAATGCTTCTTACAGACTTTAATGTATATCTTCCCCAAAAATCATCCAATTGAAATCGCTCTTAAAAAAAAAGATAAAATTGATAGACGAAGGATATTCCAAGTGTTTTCTTGATTCTTTTTAAATCTTCATAGAGCTAAAAGATGTCAAAATTTGAGGATACTAATGTTAAATACACCTTCCAAACTTTAATCTGCATCTTCCCAAAAACTCATCCGATTGAAATATCTCTCTTTTTTAAAAAGATAAAATGAAAGGCCCAAAGATATTCCAGGCATTTTTTTTATTCTTCTTAAATCTTCATAGAGTTAGAAGATGTCAAAGTTTGAGGATAGTAATGTTAAATGTATCTTATAAACTTTAATCTGTATCTTATTCCCAAAAAATCATCCAATTGAAATCTCTCTCTTTTTAAAAAGATAAAATTGATAGACCAAAGATATTCCAGGTATTTTCTTGATTCTTCTTAAATCTTCATAGAGTTAGAAGATGTCAAAATTTTGTTACTAATGTTAATTGCACCTTACAAACCTTAATCTCTATCTCCCCAAAAAACCATCCGATTGAAGGTCGCTCTTTCTTACAAAAAGGTAAAATGGATAGATCAAAAATATTCCAGGCATTTTCTTGATTCTTCTTATATCAGCATAGAGTTAGAAGATGTCAAAGTTTGAGGATACTAATGTTAAGTGCACCATACAAACTTTAATCTCTATCTTCCTAGAAAATCATCCGATTGAAGTCTCTTTTTAAAAAAAAGTAAAATGAATAGACCCAAAGATATTCCAGGCATT
The DNA here is from genome assembly GCA_963932465.1 of Maratus speciosus. Taxonomy (NCBI): domain Eukaryota; kingdom Metazoa; phylum Arthropoda; class Arachnida; order Araneae; family Salticidae; genus Maratus; species Maratus speciosus. Next base: position 84,975,956 of record OZ010786.1, on the reverse strand, counting down.
TTCTTGATTCTTCTTAAATCTTCATAGATTTAGAAGGTGTCAAAGTTTGAGAGTACTAATGTTAAATGCACCTTCCAAACTTTAATGTGTTTCTTCCCAAAAAATCATCCAATTCAAAAATGTCTCTTTTTTTAAAAAAGATAAAATGAATAGGCCCAAAGATAGTTAAAGCATTTTTTTTATTCTTCTTATATCTGCATAGAGTTAGAAGATGACAAAGTTTGAGGATACTAATGTTAAATGTATCTTCCAAACTTTAATCTGTATCTTATTCCCAAAAAATCATCCGATTGAAATATCTCAGTTAAAAAAATAAATAAATAAATAAAATTAAGATATTCCAGGCATTCTCTTGATTTAAAAACACATTTTAATTATGAAAATTATGCATACATTCATATTTAAAAATTATGAATTATTATTTACATTCATTTCTGCTTAAAAAGAATCACAATCGTCAAAATCATAAGGCTGCAAGTTTATATCTCATTCTCATCGTTAGTATCCAAATTATATATGCATTTTACTTTGGACCGTCTGTGTAAGAGGTCTTTAATTTTTCGCGCTCTACGACGATATCAATTAATTCGTGGCCTAAAAATAAATAAATAAATAAAAATTGCCTGTGTAAAATACAAATAGTCAGTAAATCAGCGTAGACATCAAATTTGCACACACAAGAAGAGTAGTGGGTTGTATATAGTAGTGCTTCCTATTAAACGTTTATACAAATATACGTATAACTTGTATTATACGGGGTACGGATTTCAGATACGTATAATATGGCTACGGTGGTTATACGTATTATGCAAAACAGCATATATGGTATATCGTATATACGGATCTTACACAAGCGGTTAAACGTATAAAAAATCTAAATTTTTACGTTCAATGCATGAAAATAGATGTTTTAATGCTTATCACGGATTAGAGACATTGGGAAATATCTTCTAGCGTACTGCATTCTCGCGTTATACCGGGGTCATCGCGATTCTTTCCTCAAAGAACCACGATGCCCTAAGATTTACTTACCTTCTGGTTGTTGTGTACGTAAAAAAATCTGAATACTTTTCCTCAGTTTAGATTCTGGTTGTTTTCCCTAAAAAGTAAGCTATTAATTATGAAATGGTTTACTATAGGTAGTAGGTAGCTTTAAAGTTAATCTTTTGCAGATCTGTAGCACAGCACCTAGCTTTTTTTTATTTATGGCAAGGGCCCTTAGCGCGAAACATTATTTTTGCATGCGGCCGCAAAGCAGGCTTAAATTTACTTTATTGTGACATTGATCAATCCGACTCCTGGGAAGTTTTGAATCATACTTTTATTGTATTAAAGAATGTTTTCTAAATTAAAAATATTTTGAAAATATGTTTTACTCTAAAAAAAAAGGGAGAAGGCAAGTCCTTTTAAGCATGTGCAGTTGCGTTCTAAAACCTGCAAGTCGATTTTTTGCCAGTTTATAAGTAATCGAAATTTATAGGTTCTTTATACAAAAAGTGATATTTGTCAATATTAACAAATCTTAAACGTAATGCCCTAACATTTTGTATAAAAAATACCATGAGTGTCATGATTAAAAAATGGATTTTCATTCTATATTATCAGAGTAGAAAACATTAGCTCCATGGAAAGAATAACATTTGCGCCTGGATGCAATCTTGAGTGTAACACACGAGAATAAAGAATTTTTAAAAGATTAAAAAGAAAAAAAATCAGACTTAACAAAGATTCACAATAAATCTGAAACAATTATACTATCATTCTTTGCTCAAAAAGTGCTTAATTTTGCTAGTTACTTACAACGAATACAATTTGTATACATTATATACACAAAATATAAAAATAACGGGGTATCTGATCTTAATATCATGAAATAAAAAAAAAATCTAAATAAATTCAAAGTAAAAATTTGCGAAGTACTTTTTGCAATTCACGGTAACAACTTTCGGTTTTAAAATAAACTACTAACATATTTCCAGCTTACTCTCTACTCAGTGACGTAAGACTGATGAGGTCCATTGTTATTAAAAGTAAATACGATACTTGAAATATACGTATACTTTAAATATACATATGCTTAAATATACGTTTAACCGATGTACCCTTATACGTATCAGGATACTTTTAAGCGTATATTTTAAAGTATTCGAATTTCATCGAAACGTATTATACGTACATAGTTTAAACGTATAACTGAAATACGTATCCCATCGGGAGCACTAGTATATAGGCGCTTCCGAATTGCAGAATTCTCATTTTCTTCTTTATTCATAAAAAACATTTCATTTAATTATCTTAGCATGTGGTATTTAAATTTATCACCAGAAATTCCATACAATTTCCTAAATTAATAATAGTAACAGTAGTAGTAGTAATAAAATATATCAGAATGATTTGCTTGATAACACTCAAGCGAGCTTAAGATGCTAGAAACATATTTACAACAGTAATTTATTGGTACATGTGAAAGCATGCATATAAGCCATCGTATGCTAAGTACTATAAGCACAAAACAATAGTGTCCAGTTCATCTTGCGAAGTTCCAGCTTTCTACGGAACGAAAATAAAATTCACTGTTATTTTCATTTGTTTTTTTTCAAAGCCAGCATATCAGGATAAATGTTACATGATCGTGATCGTGATTTTTTGGGGATATCATGTAACATTTATCCTGATATGCTGGCTTTGAAAAAAACAAATGAAAATAATAGTGCTGCTGATTATCTTGATTTGAAAATAAACATTTCAAACGGTATACACATAGCAATCTATAATAAACGGGATAACTTTAATTTTGAAGTTAACCATTTAGTTAAATGGAATTCAAATATCCATAAACGCGTATACGTCAATATCATAATAGGTCAGATTTTTCGCTACTATAAACTCTGTTCGAATAAAAATTTGTTTTTTAAAGAACTTTTTAATTCAACCAGCATTTTGTATTATAAAAATAATATACCTTTGAATTTCATTAATAAATATACTAGTTTTACAGACAGTCTTCATTTTTGAGGAGTTGCTATGCGATTGACTGTTAATGATTTGTATAACTTAAAGCCTTTTTTTGGACGGTTTTACAAGGATGTCTGCAATCGTGTGGCAACGGACATGGAACGTGCATGGACAGATTATGGATCACTGGAATTTGGTTATTATTTTTTGTGGCTGTGTGGCTCGGATTTGGGCAAAATAATTTTATTGTTTCAGTATACATTACATATACGTTCTGAATCAGTTGTATCTTCGAGATGCACTGTTTATTGTGGCGTCGGGTCCGGTGGGGGAGTGTTCGCGATATGCTTTCAATTGTTTTTATGTATTTGATTTATGCTTTGCGACACTCTGGCCGAAACCCACTGCCACTACTGAATAATAGTTTGTTGTAAATTGTAATTAGTCTGAAACATTGCTGTGCTTTTTAAAATGCCCACCGCTGAAGAGGCCACAGCCTTTTGTTGTTTTTTCTTGTTCAGGTTATATCTGTTTAAATTTCTTGGATGTTTTATGGTTATACTTAGTTTATTTATGGCGCAGGATTCTGGGTCTGACAAATGCATTTAATACATAATGTGCCATATATATATATATATATATATATATATCCAAAACCAAACCAAAAATTCGAAACCACGGAACTGAACCAATGATAAATAAACTAAACCAAATGACAACGACAAAATAACTAAAAACAACTAACTTCAAAAACAACATACTTTAAAAAAGGCAAACTTTAAAATCATTCAAACTAAAACCAGAAGAAACCGAATCAATGGAGACAGGCGGCATGCACTTGCGACATGCATCTGTGGGGTTAAAACCAGTTTTTATGTGCACAACGCTCCCCCAACAACCTGTCAAGACCAAATGGAAAAACTAACAAATCGAATGAGCTGCCTATACCCATCGAAAACCAACAACTGAACGTGCAACTTCAGACAATCGTGCACGCAATCCCTGAACAGTCAAAACAACAGTTACTCCTCTCTTCGCATCCACATTACCTCTAAATCTCTGTGATAAGTCTTACACTTTACGAAATTTCGCAGCAGACTCTTCAAAAATCTCTCAGGATAGCCATGGTGCAATGCCAGAATATAGCATTTGTAAAGTTCTTCAATTTTTTCCCCAGTATTTGATGTCAGTCTATCTATACGATTTAACCCGTTAATTAAAATATTTCTATACATTGAGATATGCACATTTGATCCAAAATTTAACATTTTTATAGTTTCAAAGTTAAAGCTTTTTCGTTTATCATATATAACTGTTTTTATCTCGATATTAATGTCTAAATAATTGACCATGTTTTTACTTTTTGACTCCAATTTCAAATTTAAACCGTTAGGATAGCAATCAAATTTTTCTTTTTTCACATCATTGCATCTGACTATTAAAACGTCATCAGTGTAACGAAAGCACCTCATATCTTCATTTATATCAAGTTGTTCCTCGTACATATATAAGTAGATATCGGCTAAAATCGAACTACAACTTCCCCCGATTGGAATACCTCTAACCTGTTTGTAAACAATTTTCCCGTCATATAAGTAGTTCTTACTCACTACAAAGTTAAACAAATTAGTAAACCAATCCTGTCCGATAGTTGAGGAGTTATACTTATTGAAAAACTCCATAATTTTTATTTTAAGATTATCCAAATCTGTACTATTATACAAATCTTCAAAATCATACGCTGTTAAACTTGAAATGTTTTTCATTAGATTTAAATGTTTAATTAACTCAAAGCTGTTTTTTATTATACAAGCCGGCTTATCTTTCAATACTTCATCAAAAATCTCTTTTAATAATTTCAACAATTTTTTATTACAATTTTCCAAATATGAACCGAAACCACATGTTATAGCTCTAAAAACAACCGGATCTTTATGAAACTTTGGAACCATTACCAAATATGGAAAACTAGTACTATTTTGCTTTATTTTAATTTTTTTTATAATATGCTTTTATTCTATTACTAATAACTTGTTTACTTGATTTGACAATTTCATAGTTTATTTCATTACCATAAGCCTCTCTGAGTAATTTACCATATAATGTTTTACAAATAATTGCGTAATTTGTGTTAGCTTTATCTATATACGTTATTATAAATTTATTTTGCAATTCTGTTATAGATTCTTTCAAATCCTTATAATATTTTACCGAAACCCCCTCAGAATTACTCTCAAAATTTCTACACAATTCTTTTAAAATACAACACTTCCATTCCTCGAAAACTCTAGCAGGCAAATTGTATCTATAAACTAATTTTTGAATAAAAACATCCAAATTCATATTCAAGCGTTTTTTTTTTTTGCCATATTTCTTGTTAATACTCTCTTAATCCTGTATATCGTCCCGTATCTCATGATTTCATTCAATTTCTTATTATGTACAATATCCAAACTACCCGTTAATATATGTCCGTAGGTTGGATTTATAAATTCGTTGAATTTTTCATCTTGACAATAGCAAACACTGTTATCGATACTGTTTTTCAAATCCTTTGCATAGTCGTTATAATTGTATATGAGTCTGCCCATCGGTTTAACATATTTAAAAGCCTTAAAAATCTCTATATTTTTATCCGGCAGCAGTTTATTATACGTATTTAAAACTTTATTAATGTTAACCCCTTTTAGATGTGACCCCATGTAATCCAAAACACAGTATATTTTATTATTTTCGGCATCTTTTTGATACATGCTCTTTACATAACTTTCTAAATTTTGTTTTCTTATTCTAAATCTCAATAGATCTAGAGCCATGTCAATGTTGTTGTTACCCGTTTTGTTTATGCAAATTCCTCAAAAGTTCTGGTATCATTTTCTTTTTGATATTAAATATAATGTTTTTAATTACTGATTCGTTATCGTTTGAGTTGTAATTTTCGATAGCTTTTTCGACATCCTTGCAACATTTTAATTTCTTTAATTTAGTGTTTGTCCTATCTATTTATATAAAATCCAAGTCTCTGTGTGTCCCTCACGATTCCGGTAGGACCACCTCATTGAAATGAGTAATTGTTGAAAAATACTAATGCAGGGTTACCACAGTAGCGCCAAATGTTGGCCCACTTGGCAATAGCTGGCTGATTTGGTGAAATTCCCATTAAATAACTATTAATCTTTCATAAAGGAGGTCACCAAAATTTAATTTAAACTCCGCTCTTTTAAGATATTTTTTCAAAATCTATGGGTGAGAATTTAAAGTACATCTTTACATCTTCCTCCCGATGCTACTAATAAAATAACCGCCAATAGACGACGCTGTACTGTATTAGCTCCTAACTGCGCGATTTTAATGTGCTTTAGGTACTTTTCCAGTATAAGTGCCTTGGCGAAAAAAGAAATTTGGCAACATTTTCCCGGAACCTATCCACTGTTTCATTTTATATACACATGCATTTTTTTTTCGATATTTATACGATTTATTTATACGATTAAAAAAGCCGTTTCTCTAATTTTATACAGAAACAGATGTAATTTGTACATAAAAACATGAATAATATACATATAAAATAAACATATAAAAAAAAACACTCATCAAGTTTGTTTTCATAGCTGTTTATATGATTTGACAACAATTCTCAATATTTTTCCGTTATACGGACACCATGCCAAAATGTATGCGGTACTTTTCCATTATACGGACAGCATTGTCGCCAAGCGCAATAGTTGGCGCAAAATGAAAATAAAGTGAATTGAAACATTTGAAAAATAAAAGAAAAAACATTCTCGATAGTAAAGTGGGCATTTTAAAAATATAACATTTGAAAATTACAAACTTTTACGAACTATTTTATTAAATCAAAAATATATACTTAAATTAAATGAACAAATAACTGTTATACTATAAAGTAATAAAATAAAAAATCATATTAAACTGCTGCCATAAAATTATAAATATCTTTCAGCATTGCAGTAAACATTTCATTTTTTGAATGAAGGCGTAGCCACATAAAATCTATGAGATACGACTCTAAATGATGACGAACAGCTTCCCGATGTCTTTTGTTGCGCCATTTTGCGATGCCCCATAATCTTTCAACATTTGGAGTATGACATCCAGTATTAGGGTCGACAAAATTGTATTTGTGATTTACTGTGAAATGATCATAACCAGCACTTAGCAGTTCATCTGTTTTATATCCTTTCCAACAATCTGTATAAATAATACATGAATTTCATCTACTTCTATAATTTTATTAGGTCCACCGATTTTTCTATTTGTCGAGAACATAAAGCATTTGCACAAACTACTCTCGAATAACTATTCCATTCCACTGTTGTGTTGTGGTTCATATCAAGTTGCAGCTCACAAAACTCAATCGATGTCAACTCTTTGCACGATAAATATATAAACCTCAAAGCATTAAGAAAAGTCACCCGCGATCCTTTAAACCAAGTTTTTTGTCGTATTTCTACGCTTTCTTCGCATGATCGTAAGCTACAACTCAATTTCGGATTTCCAGAACTCATCCATAATTTCATTTCATGTTTTTTTGAACACAATCTTTTATTATGCAGAATTCCAAATTCCTGAAACAGTTTTATCACAACTTTCTCATCATCTGGTAATTGCCAAATGATAAAATCCATCTCAGCATCAGCAGTAAAAGTAAACTACAACTATATAAAAAAAAAAGCATTTTTAATTCGATTAATAGAAGATTAAAAAGCTTTCCAAGGTTAAGGTTAAACAATAATCATTCACGTGATTCACGTTTCATAAATAACAAATCACAATGTTTCGCATGGTTTACAATAAAAATCTACGATCAAGGTTGAAATAATTGGCGCATTAGCATACATTTTAGCATGCTGTCCGTATAAAGGAAAAGTACCATGTATGCTAATGCGCCAATTATTTCAAAATGCTAAAAGATATTTGTAATTTTATGCCAGCAGTTTACTATGAGTTTTATTTTATTGCTTTATTTTATAACAGTTATTTGTTCAATTATTTTAAGTATATGTTTGTGATTTAATGAAATAGTTCGTAAAAGTCTGGAATTTTCAAATGTTATATTTTTTAAATGCTCACTTTAGTACGACAATATTTTTTATTTTATTTTTCAAATGCCTTAATTCACGTGACTTTCATTTTGCGCCAACTATTACGCTTGGCGACAATAGTAACTGCATAACGGAAAAGTACCCAAATCTCACTTTCTGATGCCCAAATTACACCAAACTTTTTTTTAAAAATTCCAAAGCCCCTACAGTGGAAAAGTATCAAACTGCCTATTATTTTGCGCTATCTGTGTTATAGTTTATACTATATGCAAGGTGAGTGGAGCGAAGAGTTTAAACATTAAATATTAAAGTTTCGGCACAGATGTCACATACACAACGGGTACTTAACTGTCATCAAAGTATCGTTATTTTGCTTGATATGGTAACCCGGATGTTGTTGTTTATGCTGTTGATGTTTTCGCCAAATTGGCGTCGGAAAAAAATCGTTCCAATATGGGGTATATATGACAACTGTGCCAAAGTTTCTATAAAGCAGTATAAGACTAAATATTAAGAATAAAATAAATGCAAAATAAGACTAAAGAAGAAAGAAAAATCATGCGTTAAGCATAGAATATGAAACACTTTCCAACACATCCTGAATGCTTTAACAAAACTTAGTTATCTTATTTACCTTATTTCCCTAAATAACGAAGTAAACATTTTAGAAAACGCATAATTTAAAAAAAAAAATGATTTCAGCAGTTACCGTCCATAGCAATAGTACCGTTATTACATGCCACTATTTAGCTAAAATTTAATTTAAGCTACTCTTAAAGCTACTGAAATCATATTTCCAGATATTATCATCCATAGACGGTTATGTATCCAATTCTTTGCGTGACCCTGTATCTCATTTTATCTATATTCTACAAACATTTCTTAGTAATCTAAATGCAGTTCAGCGTAAAACTGCATAACTCCTTTAAAAACCACCTTTAAGCAATTTATTCTCATACTCAGGAACCCTTACGAATTCTTTTGTGTAGCCCTGCATATGAACTGTAGCATTTATACACACGGTATAGTATGCATAAATGTAGTGAAACATAAAAGCGCATATCATAATTAAAAATGCATTTCTAGCAATCATTACTTATGTACGTACAATACTTCGGAGAAAAGTTTCTTGGCGAGAAAGAAGTTTGCCAACGTATTTTCTGACAACCTATTTACTGCTTCATACTCACAAGCAATTTTTTGCTATGTATACAATTTATTTAATGTAAAAAAAAACTATTTATCCATTTTTATAAAGAAACAGAAGTATTTTTTGAACAGATGTCATATACGCATCGGGGTTGGCGTGATTTTTCTCTGACGCCAATTCGGCAGAAATCTCGCTTTCGAATACCAGTTACTTATATATTTTTAAATTATTTGCTATCATTTTGAAAAGGAAATAACTATAAATAAATAAAAGTTTGAATAATAACAAAACAGTTTATATAATTTAAAAACAGAAAATAAAAGTAAATAAACAATGGCACAGATGTCATATTCGCCCCATATTGGCGCGATTTTTTTCTGACGCCAATGTCATATACGCAATGTATTCTTAACCGGCGCCAAAGTGTCGTTATTTTGCTTGATATGGTAACCCGGATGTTGTTGCTTATGCTGTTGATGTTTTCGCCAAATCGGCGTCGGAAAAAAATCGCGCCAATATGGGGCGAATATGACATCTGTGCCTAAACAATTTATTAATAAATAAAAAACAATAGCAGGCAAAATAACACCGTTTTAGCGACATAGGTATCCCGGTTCATATCTGAAATCTGTGCCGTAATTTGTATATAAAAAATATTATATATATTTAGAAACGATTTTTTTATGTATATAAGTGCATATATAAACAAAAATAAAAGTTCATTACATTTGTTTTCATAGCTGTATATTTTGGCAACATATCTCACTTTCTGATGCCCGAATTACGCCAAGCTTTTTTTTTAAAAATGCGCTATAATGGAAAAGTACCTAAATAAATAATTAACAGAAATAACCAATTATACAAACTAAAACATTTTATTTCGAGATTAAAGCATTGTTGTTAATTTCGATTAAAAATACATATATCTTTGGATAACTTTAATTGAAATTGGGTTCACGGCTTAATATCTCATTCCATAAACCTAAACAAACACAAGTGATTCATTCATCGTGAACCGTAAAAAATATTAAATCATTGAGGTGTAATCATTCACAAAGTAAGTTCTCCAACAATCAATGGACAATATTCTAATGACGTCATAGTATGTAAAATGGTGGCGGTATCATTTGTTTATGGTTTGAAATCACAAAGATTTAATTTTGCTATGTCTCTTAGTTACATTATTTTATTGTCGTATTTATGAGATCAGACCAAAAGCATATTTTTTCATTACTTAGTTATTAAAGACGAAAAAAAATTATAAATGTGCATGACTTGAAAAATTTAAATAATTTTCTTTCTTAATACTAAAAAATAACATCGGGAAGTAACAGCGAGTTTAAGTTAAATAAGTTTAGCTATTTAATTCTGTTGTAATATTCAAAATAACTGTATTTATTAGATTTCAGTAAACAACATCAGAGCTCGATTAAACTTTGAAGTTAGAGGAATTACAATGTCATTTCAGGACCTTTCTTTTGGTGAAGCTTTTCTAAATTCCACATATACATGGAAACTCTTCAGTGTTAGAAATATTATTCCCAGGACTGGCATAACATGAGAACGGCCTGCAATTTTACACAAGTTTTTGAAAACTACTTTATATTAGAAATTTTACTAAAAACTGGTTACTTTTTTTTATAGAGGCCCACACTATTAGAATTATGACAAGTTGCAGCCAATTTCGCCAAAGTCATAACCAAGATCGTGAAGCACACACATATAATATCATATAATACCATTTTATGAAATCGTATACGATAATTTAATAGTTTTTACCTTACTTCAAGTGTGTAATTTATTTATTTTTAAGGCTTAATAATCTAAATTGTCCAATATATGAATTAAAAAAAAAATGTAAACAAAGACTGAATAGACATGACCGCAAAAATCTGCAGAAAACTTGGAATTGTGCAGATTAGTGGTCTTCTACTGTACACAGTTTTTCATAAATGTGTTTCGTTCTTAAAATGTGTTATTTTCATCTATCACTGCGGAACAAATGAGAAAACTCATATTCTTGCACATGAGTTGTATATATCTTTATATCTAAATTTCCGTCATTTTTGACGGGCTACCTTTCTAGTGATTATATACCGGGTGTCCTAAAAAGGACTGACTGATTTTAAAATTCAATAACTTGTAAACGGTGACAGATATTTAAAAAATTCTTGCAGGAGGGTTATGCATAAGGTCAAAAGTTTTTTTACAGTGATTTTCAATTTTAGTTCGAATTACAAACAATAGATGGCGCTGCGATCAATAGACGCTCAATTCAGGCACGATTTTTGGTACTTCGTGGCCCGGATAATACATTTCCATCTCCTTTTTCCGCATGGAACAAAAGAAAGGACCAAAAATCGAGCCTGTATTTAGCGACTATTGCTTACAGCGCCATCTATTGTTTGTAATTCGAACTAAAATCGAAAATCACTGTAATAAAACTTTTGACTTTATGCATAAACTTCCTGCAAGAATTTTTTAAATATCTGTCACCGTTTGCAAGTTATTGAATTTTAAAATCAGTCAGTCCTTTTTAGGACACCCGGTATATATATGTGTGTGTGTGTGTAGGATTTTATCTTTTACCTACTTAACTATTCACTTGAATTATAACTACACATCACTACATCTACCAGCTTTTTTATTTTATACAACGTTTATTCTTCACTCGAGCGAAAAATATACTTAGAAGATCACGGCAATTCAACCACATCAATAATATAATACATTCGTAAACATAAACACTGGAATTCACTAAGAATTCTTGCTCAAATCTTTTATTTGGCATTTAACGAATCTTCAACCTTCATGATGTGATAAAAACTGTGAAACAGAACATTTTTCTCAGTACTTTAATTTGAATCTTTCTTACACACTAAGATTGGCTCATATCTTAGGATTTCTTTACGTGTTATACTTTTTCTTTCCATGCGATATCATGTATCGATTAATTAAACCCTTGAGTTTGTTAAGTTGCACTGTTGAGGATATTTATTATCTCACATAATAATATATATATAATAAGTACAGTTATAATGACCGCTGGAATACGTTTTTATTGTTTTTATCGTATAAACGCTTAAAAAAAGGAAAGGTAAAAAAATTACGATATATAATGGAAATATGTATTATTGCATATTTCTAAAAAATTGTTTAAACTCTTGCATAATAAAATGCTTATATAGGTATATTCACAGCTTATAAAATGAAACATTACATGCACATTTACCGATTACTGAAATAGTTTATAAAATTTGTGCCATGTAAACGTCTAAGCTATAACGTAAACAATACATGATATTTAATTCAGATATTGTTGCAAAATTTCAATTTTTGCTATGCTCGCATAGTGAAATATTTTTATGTTCACACGTTAAAAAAAAATACTACCGACAAAAACTGTGAACCATATTTAGCGATTGCTAAAATATTGAACTATTTTATACCGGATAAAAGTTTAATATTTAATCATTATGATATTGTAAGTCATTTTACGATTTTAAAGGTCTTGAATGCTCAAAAAATAAGGATTCTCCGAACGCGCTGCAAAGATTTCCTATGGTGTAAAATACCTCCGAGTGCTTTCATTTGACTAATCGCTTATACCGATACTAGCGCTCTGCTTTTAAAAGCCTACACTAAAACACTAGTCACGCGAAAACACTCGTAAGCTAATATACAACTTATGAGGGCGTTCTTTTCAAATTTCTCGCTTCCATTTCAATACTTCTGAATAACTTTATTTTCATACGATAGCTGAGATCGATGTCTAAATGGGTTCTCTCTTACTTTCTTGATTTTGGTTGCAGTTTATTATTATTATTACTATTATTATACTTCCACTTTCGGAACGGGTTCTGAAATATAAAATAACCTTATTTAAAAAAATAATAAATCTGAACGGGCGCAGCCTGCCCAGTCTACGCTTCCCAAGGCATCCCCTCCCCCCCACCCCCCACACACACGCGCTACCCTAAGTTCATTTGGTAAGACTTTCGTTATAAAATATAAAATAATACAAATTATAAATTCGTTTAAAAAAAAAATCACCAACGTAGATGCGAAGCCTGCCAGAAATATATATATATATATATATATATATATATATATATATATACAGTAGACTCCCTCAGTAGGCTCTTCCGCACTGCTTAGGACCAGAGGTTGTGCGCATTTTAGAATTTTGCGGATTTCTGGTCATTGATTTGTTTACATTTTTTAAACATAATTAGAATGTAGTAATGCAATTAAAATTATAATGAATGCTTACACTAGAGTGGAATATTAAAATAAGTAAAGTAATTAACTAAAATAATAAATTAAGATGATTTTTAAAATGATTAAATTATTAAAAGTAAAAGTCGAGTAAATAATTAATAATGTATAATTAAATATGCACCATAAAGATACACTTTTCTTGAATTTTTCTTGAATCAGTGCAACTTACCTCATAAAAGTACCCTACTAATTCACATCAAAATCATAAAATTAGAAAGCTTTATTTTAGGTTTAGCCAGACTTAATAATCAATAAAAGCTTGATTAATACATATATATATTTGGTAAAAAGACTAATTACCAAAGATATCAGCAATATCTTAAATTTTTTCAGAAATAAATTTATACTTCCTTCATGAAAAAACATGTGTTAAGTCATATTAATGAGAATTAATTTAAAATACATACAGAATGATATAAAAATTTAAAAGTCTGTAACTTTACCCTACATCTGAACTGAAAGTTTCATTGTATAGATCTGTGATCATGTGCGGACTTTAGGGTTGCGGATTTGAGGGAGTCTACTGTATAATACCTTTGAAAATCAAAAGAAATGTAACAAGTTCTTTGAACAAAATCTGACAAAAATCTATAATATTAAGATAGCAGATGTTTGATTTATATATAGAATACCTAATATGAAGTTAAAAACTAACACATTCGAACAACAAAGTGATCGAAACTCCAAATTTAGAGATGGCAAAATAATAATCCACAGAACTGTCGCAAGAAAATTACAAAACAACATTTTAAATATTTCCAGTATTCAGTTCTATTACAATATGAATAAAAAACTTATCAATTGATTAACAAACGGAATACAGATATAAGATGGTGATATAAATTTAAGAAACCACAACAACATGTGGATGTTTAATCGTCAGTCGGCAGGATACATATATATACATATATATATATATATATATATATATATATATATATATATATATATATATATATATATATGTATGTATATATATCATTAAAATGAAGTCGCAACTGCAAAAATAAAAGCGAAAGAGAAATCAAAAGATGAAAATAGGAAATTAAAAATGCAAAAATAAAAAACTATGAATAGCTTATGGAATCATCAGAGGAGTACATAAGCATAATTCGTAATAAATATATGTTATTTCATCAAATAATGTCGTCATTAGGCTCTAAAAAAGACAATATTTGGCTCCTTTTTACATATCAAAAAACCCAAAAATTTATGAAAATAATAAGACAACCAAAAATAAATTATGATCCAAATGCATCACGCAATCGTTGTCCTAACTATGTTGAATCTTTAACTCAAAATCTAATGTATAATATTCTTCTAAAATAGAATGCTCATATACTGACAGCTTAAAAACTATTAAATACTTTTACCAGTTGTGTGATTACTGAACTAAATTTATACCACATGAACTTTAAAATACACTATAGGGCCAAAAGTCACCGGACACTTTAGATTTTAGACGTTTTGTGAAATATCTAGATAAATAGACGCATTCTTCTGGAACTTTAGGAATATAAAAAACACCTTTGACCTCATATACGTCAACGAAAGTTTAATCACAAGAGAAATTAAAGTACCAACAATAAATTCAATAAAAGAAATAATATTTCGATTCCCCTGTAAAATAAAATTCTCCAGATGATCCGAACATGTAGCGCATGATTATACGACATTTGTGTAAGAATAGCACATATATCAGGGATCTGTTTAGGAAGAAATTGGGTCCTTTAAAGGATCCTTCACAAAATTTTTCATTTCAAAACAGGACCCTTCACAAAAAAATTTATCTCAAAACAAGACCCTTCGCAAAAGTTTTCACCTTAAAACAGGATACTCACAAAATTCTTTGTCTTAAAAATAGCTCTTTCACAAAAGTTTTCTGTGTCCAAAATGAACATTTCACAAATTTAATCATTTAAAAGTAAAATCTGACCTGTCACTTTTACATATATAAAGAAAATAGTATATGTATTTTACATACATATAACTTCTTAACACGTTCACGCCGGCGCGGTGGGTCACACTCGACTGTCTCAGAGTTGTCAAGTCTCTGGCGTTTTGTACACCACTCTTATTTTAGAGAAAATGTTGATCCTTTAAATCGCCCAATTGTTCTAATTAAATAAAACAACATTTTCTGTATTAAAATACTGGTATCCAAAAGGCCGGAGACTTGCCAGCTCTGAGACAGTCGAGTGTGACCCACCACGCCGACCTGAACGTGTTAAAAACGTATAAACAAAAACTTGAATATAATGATCATTTCAAATTCACAAAATTATGACTGGATTTTTCACAAATGTAAAAAGATTTTCACAATTTCACACAAACAGGACCCTGGGAAAAAAGTCTGGACAGACCCCTGTATATACATAGAGATATAAACATTTTTTTTTTAAATACCGAGAAATGCCCGCACGTTTTTCGTTGTTGTTGTTCGTAGCATGCAGGGTTTTTCACCAAATTTAACGCTACTGTCATGAAACTTGGCAAAGTACTGAAGAAAACACATGCTATATAATTAGATAATAAATATATTAAATATTTAATGAAATGTATTTTTATTAAATAATTTTTAACTGCGCATGCGCTAAAAATAACAAAACTCTTTTTTTTTTTTTAACCATTTGGAAAAATGGTTATTGTTCTCGTTAGGATGGGAAATCAAAAGCATATCTGAAGGTTTTCATAGGTTTAATCTGCAATTTATTCGTTTTCTGATTGGTCTATACAGTAATCTGTATTTCCTTTTAATTTCAACAACGATGGATACTTTCTGTTGCCACTGTGACAAAAAAATAATAAAAACTACAAAAAAAAATTAATAACTCAGAAATAAATTGAGATACAGCTTTCAAACAAATTGCGTTTAAAAGTAGATTTTGTTCTCTATCCGACGGTGTAAAAAGTAATATTGTCGGATGTTTAGAAGTTTAAGAATGAAATTTCATTTAAAATTGGCCGTCAGATTTCTTGGAAATCTGACGATGGAAAAGCCTTTTCCCGAACAGCCAATGAAATCCTTGATATTTACGTAAGTTTCAGGTGGATATACTTAAGTTTCATGAAATCTGACGGGTCGCAGGCGATATTTTTGGCTTGCAATTTTTACGTGTAATAACACTATTAATGTTTAATTCATGGCGTACGTAATGTATGATAACTCCGTGCGATTTTTTATGTCTTAAATTTTAGTCTTAAAAAAAATCGTTTTCCAAATGGTCGTTGTAATTTGATAAATTGCTTTTTATTTTTTTATTTTTATTTATTTTTTTTATTTTTATTTATTTATTTATTTTTTTTTTTTTTTTTGCTTAATTTAGCAGACAACTACTATATAAGGTATCTCATATAAAATAGCCAGTCGAATATTGTGAAATTTCAGAAAGGTATCGGTGAAAAAGCGAGTTGAATTTCATTTGCTTTCTAAAGGTAGCTGGGTGATAAGGGATTTTCCACAAATTGCCATTTTTAATTTTTAAGTTTTTTAATTTTATTTTTTTATTGATGCTTTAGTTCTTCTTGGAAAACAACCAGAACGAGTCCATTCCAACAAAAAAGAATTACCAAAATCGAATCATCTGGTCTAAAGCTACGAGTTGACATTTGTTAAGAGCCTACACTAGTCATCCAAAAATCCCCGGATGATAATATTAATCCTATGGGGAAGTTATTTTCAACTATCTCGCTTGAATTTTGATATTTTCGAAAGATTTTTTTGCATAGGATAGCTGAGGACGATCTACAACCGGGCTAGTTTTTACTTTTTTGATTTTGGTTCAATATTTGAAGAAAAAAAAATTACTTTTGCTTTCGAAACAGGTTTGAACCGGTTCTGAAATTAAAACTATCCTAATATATAAAAAAATAACCAAAATCAAAAAAGTAAAAACTAGCCCGGTTCGGTTTTAGATCGTCCTCAACTATCCTATGCAAAAAAATCTTTCGGAAATATCAAAATTCAAGCAAGATATTTGAAAATAACTTCCCCATAGGATTAACATTATCATCCGAGTCTTTTTGAGTGACTAGTGTAGGCTCTCGCATTTCTTTGTTGTAAGTCACTTAATAAAATATGACAATTGGTGAAAAATCCCTTTCGAAAGTCACTGAAATTCAGCTCACTCTAATCACAGATATAGTTCCGAATTTTCACAATATTCGACTGGCATTTTTACATAAGTTGCCCTATATAGTTTACTACTAACTTATGCAAAAAAAAAAAAAAAAAAAAGAAAAGAGTTTTGTTATCTTTAGCGCATGCGCAATTAAAAATTACTTCCTACAAATGCTCCTATTTCATTAAATATTTAATGTTATTTATATTCTAATTGTAGTATGTTGTTTATACTCTACTTTGCTAAATTTCCAGAAGGTGGCGTTCAAGTAGGTTGAAAATCCTGCATGCGATGTTTATAAACAAAAAAACATGCACATTTTTTTTTTCTTTAAGGCTGTTCTTAACTGCTCTCTTCAATAAACGCAAAACGTTTTGACACATTTACAAATTCATTTTTTAACAGAAAAGTATAAAATTGGAAAGCCTGGCCATGGAAGCGATTTGGAATTCAATTGTTTTTTCCATTTTTTGATCAATGAATTACCTATTGAGTTATAACCAATTATGATCACGCGACAAACACGTTTTTCGCCCGCTCTCGAGTGCTGTTTCTTCCTTCGCGCGGAAATTCGGTTCAAAACGCTCACTTTGACAGTATTTTCTGAAAAATCTTTGCTTTTCCAAAAAAATGAAAAAAAAAACAGCCCAATTACATAGTTTCTGAACAACAACACCAGCTAGTTTCATGCATTTTCGAACAAAAATAAATTAAAACTTATGTCAGAAAGTTGTCCTTTTGGATTTGAGAACACCCTTAAGAAACATTTAGTATATCTCTATGAATATACGTGTTATGCTGACACAATTAACACATGTCATGTGGAGTAGATCATTTCGGGTATTTTAGTTTGAAGGGTGATCGACAAAATTATTTATTTTATTGAATTTATAGATGGTTTTCTAACTGCCCGATTAATCAAACCTTCGCTCCAAAATATAAGATTAAACATGTTTTGTATTCCTGAAGTTCCAGAAGAATTTGTCAAATATTTATCTAAATATTCCGCAGTCCGCAGTACGTCTAATATTGAAAGTATTCAGTGACTTTTGGCCGTATAGTGCATGTTGTAAACAGTATGTAATATATAATTCAAATATACTTTACATTTTCATTATTATTGCGTAGTAAATTGCTCGTAAATTCTAAATTATTTGATCGTTTAAAAAAAATTACAACTTAGTTACCGATTGCTGAAATATTAAACTAAATTTACACGAATGAACATTTAAAATGTATTTAAAACATTATATGGCGTATGCTATGTATTTTCTTTAAAAAAATAAAAAACATTCTTACATTATAAAATATTTATATTTTAATATACTTAAGAAATTCAAAACGAATTAACTACATGACCGCTTGAAATGTACCACAAACATTATACAGAATGATTCACAACTTATGGTACAAATTTTAGCACATTACAAACAAACAATTTTT
Organism: Maratus speciosus; assembly: GCA_963932465.1. Classification (NCBI taxonomy): domain Eukaryota; kingdom Metazoa; phylum Arthropoda; class Arachnida; order Araneae; family Salticidae; genus Maratus; species Maratus speciosus. The sequence goes on along the minus strand of OZ010786.1, from coordinate 84,956,940 downwards.
ATATAGGAAACCAGAATCATATTCCATTTATGCAGTGAAAAATAGAGAGTATATCCTTCCAATTCGAACCCGGATTTTTGTTCAGAACTTTAACTATAATGAAGTTATAACAACATGTATAATAATCATTTATAAACAGATTAAGCTAAATAATGGTGTAAAAAATGATAAAATATCTTTATTTAGATTGATGAACGTTTTCTATTACAATAAACAATTTTTATATAGGAAACCAAAATCATATTTCATTTATGCACTGAAAAATAGAGGGTATATCACTCCAATTATATATGTCACTTTTTTATCATGAATTATTTTGAAAATGTCACCGTTTGTGCGATGAAACATTCGTCAATCTAAATAAAGATATTTTATCACTTTTTATAGCATTATTTAGCTTAATCTATAATGAAGTTATTATTACGAAATTTTCAACAAATATAAATTTCTTCTTGTGAAATGATACGCTATCACGAGAATTGTGTATAATGACCACGATCCACGTCCAAATAGCACTGAAATAGACGCTACAGATTTACGAATGTAATTAACGTTACATGCGATATCGCTCGCCGTGATTCACTTTCGTGATTCATTTCATCTCACACAAAAACAAGGTATGCTTGTTAAATATATTGTGAAAATATCTTCATTATTGTTAACGTTACGAACGATAATTCGGGTTCGGGTTGAAATGAAACATCTGCTATTTTTGAGTGAATAGATGAATTACGATCCTGGTTCCCTAAACATTGTTTGTTATAGTAGGCTCTAACTACCCCCTAAATTTTGTATCATGAGTTTTGAATTACCTTGTATAACCTGTAATTGAAGTATTATTCATATTTATAAACAAAATATATTTTTTATCCATGCATAATAAAACGTTTTCATATTGCCATGCTTAAAGGGATATTTAATACATATTTATCGACTGCAAAAATACTCTACTAATTTTTTTCATCCCGTAACTGCTGTTCTAACCATGCTGAATCCTTCCTGTCAAAATCTAATACACCCATCCCTAATATCTCCATTCAATATTGTAGAATTTTTTTTTTTTTTTATAATTCTGGCATAATAAAATATTTGTATATCCACATGTATACTTAGTTCACATAGTTAAAAATTATTTCAAACACACATTTACTGATTCCTTTAATTTTGATCATATGCCCTGTAAAATATATCTCAAAATTATATAATGTGTAGCAATCTAAATATTATTATATATCTGACAAAAAATACCTTTATTCTCCCATCGTATACTATGTGTGCAGTGGTTATGCTTAAAATTAAACTTAATACATATTTACCGACTGCTGTGAAAAACTCTACTAAATTCTTTTACCACGTAAATGTTATTCTAAGCATGAATCCTTCCTGTCAAAATCTAAATTTCATCCAACATTATAATAAAATATGTTTTTATAAAAATAATTCTTGTATAATAAAATGTTTGTATACTCACATACTTCAAAATTCAAAACAAATTTGTTGATTCCTTAAATTTTTACCACCTGAGTACACACTGTCTTTAATTCATATTTACCGAACTGTTCCATTAAATTATTTGAACGTGTAATTGTTCTTCCAAACATGCTGAATCCTTCCTGTCAAAATCTAATTAAAATAATTTATTTTAAGAAAAATAAATTTTTGTGTAAAAACACATTGACTGATTCCTGATATTTTCACCACATGAACATTTAAAATTGCAACGCAAACTTAATATAATATGTAGTCTAAACGTTGATTCATGTTTATATTAAAAGAATTTTTTTTTTTCTTGCATAGTAAAATGTTTGCATGCTGGCATGCTTAAAATGAAATTTAATGCATATTTACCGACTGCAGAAATACGCTACTAAATTTTTTCATCACGTAACTGCTGCTCTAAGCATGCTGAATCGTTCCTGTCAAAATCTAATGTATCCATTGCGTGTCAGTCATACGAGAAACACAAAATGACTTTTTTTTTTCTTCGCTAAGATCTCTCTTATTCCATTCAACTGCTTTTGAGCCTTCACATTGCCATCTGTGAGACGTTTACAGGTTGCAAATTTCGTCTGTGGATTTCTCCCCTTACGTCACATTTCGACGTCACCGGTAAAAAGAAAGCAAAAATCTTTGTTACCTTGCCTTTTCCCGTTTTCCTAAAACTGTTCTATTGTAGTCTTTTTCCGTAATTGATTCTTGATCCGTTAAACGTCGACTCTTATTGCTCAGACTAAATAAAATGAAAGGAGAAACTATTCTGGAATTTTTTTTTCTCAAGTGAAGTGAATTTTACTTACAAAATTAAGTTTAATTAGGATGAGCGAAACGAATCCTCTACTAGGCTACACAAATTACATTTTGTCGTACACTTTACAAAAAAAAACTATTCAGCATTTTGACTTGAAATTAAACATTAAAATAAATTATGATCTCTAGATTTGCACAATATTATTTTTTTACAGAATAACCTTAAAAAAATTATTATTTTAATTTATTTATTTTGCATGTTTTTCCATTACTAACGGATTTTTGCAAATAAAAAATGAAACATGTATATTTTCAGAAGAAAAAAATAAATCATGGAGTTAGTAATTATAGACAGAATCATGATTAACTAAATAAATATATTATATTTTCTTTATTCCGCCAAAGTATCTCAAAAACAGTTTTTTTAATTTAATTAAGGAAAGAAATATTTTTGGACTTGATAGAAGTATAATATGATCTGTAGATTCTGACAATATTATTTTCTTATCGAATGATTTAACAAAAAACATTTTTTATTATTTTGTTGAAAATTTTTTTTCCATTATACGGATTCATTTTTGTAAATGATAATGAAAACTGCATATTTCTTGCAGTAAATAAAAATCATTGAGTCAGTAAAAATAAAGTCAGGAATGATTAAATCATTTACGCAGACGATACTTACGCATTTTAAAAGAATTATATTATGATTATTTTTTGTAAAGTGGCAACAAAAGAATTGTAAACAAATAAAATTAATTGTTATATTCGTTATCTAAAGTGTTATTCGAACTCGAAGGTTGATTAATAACAATAATATAATAAGTTAATAATTCTTAGTATCAACGAAAGCAGATTTCAAATATTTTTCCACAAAATAGGATTTTGAAGAAGTAACTTTCTTCAAGCTCTCTTCTAATATATTATTCTAAGATTGCAATCAAAGATTATTTGATGTGAATTACAAAGATCGGAAACATACCTATTTAAAACCATTTGAGAAAACACCAGAAGCTATTGAAAAATATAAAAACATCTTTAAAAGAGCTTTTAGTTGAAAATTTGAAAATATTTTGTAAAATTTTGCTTCAAAAATATTTCTATTTATACCAGTCTTATATCATAAATAAAAAATTCCCAGGAAATTCTTAGTTATTTGGCTGAATTTACATTTCTAAAATTAAAATGCGCCAAAACATAAAATAAAGTTTTTGCTTAATAAAGATGCAAAAATAATATAAAAGAATATTGTTACTTTCAAATATTTATCATATTAAATAATGCTTCGCGAATCCAAACAAAGCATGGCTTTTGCTAGTTTAATTAATTAATTAATTAAACTTAATTAAAATTTTGTAAAATTTTCAGCGTTAACAAGGTGGTTAGAGGCTATTGTTTTCCACTGTTTTCGAATAGTAATATTTGCCTTATTCAGTTTCAGAATTTTGTGATTAAATAAAGCTAATATTGTTATTATTCGGAAGTAATGGTACTCAAACGTAAGCATTTCTTCCCATTCTGAATAAGTAACGTTTCGTTTACACCTATTTATGTTAGTAGAAAATCTTTCTGCATTAACACGGAAGAAAAAAAAAGGGAAAATCTTTGTTGCCTTTCTCCGTGCTCCTAAAGCTCTTCTATTCTGGTACTTTTCTGCCATTCGTTTAGAGTTGACATTTTTTCGGGGATTTTTAGGAGAAGCAAAATGCTGGAGATTGGAGTTTTTATTAGTAGTATTATTATCATTAGACAAAATAAAATGAAACCAAAAATTGTTGTAGATTGTTCTTAAGTGAAGCAATTTTAACAATGATGCAAAATTCATACATTCAGCATAGATTATGATACAATCTCCAACGATAACAGAATATTGTTAAGAAATTTCATTTATTCACAGAATGAAATGAGTTATTTAAATAAACAATTTAAAAAATGTTACGCATACCATATTATATTCTATAGTGAGCATCTTGTAGTGTAGTTTGGTGATGTAAATCAATTTCAAAGTGATTTAAAAAGTATAACATCATTAAAATACACTGCAAAGGAATTTTCCTTCATTGACCATAAGATAACGGAATTCATTAGAGCATCCTGTATATGACTTATAGAATTTATACACAAAAAGTAATTAGATTAAATTTTAACACAATTATTCAATTGGCAAATAAATCATATCAATTGTAAATTTCCAAATGAGTCAGATTCGTCCGAGATGGCTCAGTTTGTAGAGCATTGGCAGCTTGAGTCATGAGATTCCTAATTCGAATCCTGGCCCGGACTTCTTTCACTCATTTGGAAATTTACAATCGATACAAAAAGTAATGTCCAAAAGTTTTGTTAAATTTAAGAAGAAAGAAAAATCATGCGGCCAACATAGATTATGAAACACTTCCCAACACATTCAGAATAATGTAACAAAACTGCGCCGTTTAATAAGTTAAAACATCATGTCTATTTCAACCACATGGAAACTCATAACACATTTGAAAACCCAATTCTAGTTGTTCCCGTCTACAATCGTAAAATTATCCGAATACTTTTAGCAGCACTGTACATGATTAAAACAGTTAAATTTAAAAGCGCAAGCCGAAATTGAAAACGCACTTCAGCAATTATTACTCAAAGACAGTACCGTAACCGATTTCTTTTGTGCGTCCCTGTAAATGAACGACAAATGCTATGAATACTCTATTCTGTCGTAATCATCTTGTAGTGAAATTCAGTGATTTATATCAGTTTCAATACATTTGATACAACGTAATGTCATTAAAATACTCTCCAAACGATTTTTCCCCATATACCATAATATAATGGAATTATTTTGGGTAGCCCTGTAAATGAAATATTAATCCCACATACTTCATATGCAATACCAAACATGGTTAGGTGACCCTAAATATGCATGATCAATTGCATGAAAATCCGAGTATATTTACGGGAGTTACAGCGTGGACAGACGGCCAGACAAACCGAATGCATAAACACTTTTCAACTTTGTTGGAAAGTGTTAAAAACGATTACCACAATTGAAAACTCACTTTCAGCAATTATTGCTCATAGCCAATACGATAACCGAATTATTTTGTTTGTCCCTGTAAATGAACGGTAAATGCTATGCACACCCTATTCCAGGGATGGCGAACCTTTTCGAGCGTGCGTGCCAAAAATTTCAAAATTATTATGTACCAACATTCTAACGCGCCAGAAACATTTTAACTTAGATAAAATCCAATAGCTAATTTTTTTATAGAATTTTTACTTAAATATTTTTACACTTATAGGTATTTATTGTGCTGCATTTACTCAAAAATATAGCCATGCCGCATCGAACTTCGTTTTGTTAATCTATAAATGAGTTTTTCTTTTATTGTATACTTCCGAATGAGATCATTTTTAGTTCGTAACGTAGAAGCAGGTTCAATAGATACATAATTATTTACACTAACAGTTAACATTTAATTTAGAAAATTAAAACATAGCTATTTGAAAACATAAAATAACTTAAAACCCTAAATCTAAATAAAATAAAATCTAATCTGAAGTAGAAGCGTATCAATTAGGTATATTACTATGCAAACTATCACTTAAAATCAATTTTTAAAGATAAAACCTTTGAAATTTGATAGAGAAGCAAAATTATTTGGAAAATATATGTTGAAATGGTTTGGCGAGAAAATGGCGCTATAGAGGGCGCTATCATTGAAATTTATAATATCTTAACTCATTCAAAAGGAACGGATTATTTTAAAGCCCCCCTAGTATTTAAAAGAGAAAGAATAGCTTGGTCAAAATTACGTCAGATTAAAAACGATTAATTTAAAATGTCTCATTTAAAAGAACTTTCTTTTCGCTTTCTTAAAAAATACCAGGAGACAAAGGCTCTGTTTACTTAACTAGGGGGCTCGGCACCCTACGAGCTACGCTCGCCAACCCCCGTCCAGACACCGCAGACTCTAAATGCACGCTAATTTGATCGGCTTTAAAAAGATTTCGAAAGATTGAATTATAATTTAAAAAACAGTGGCGATCTCCCTATAAACGAATTTCTATTCATTTCTCTTTGATTGGGGAATTTCAACGCCAAATCCGCTGCGGTACTACTTGATTATCCAGTCGATCAATTTCGCCAAATTATATAAATCGCCAAACCAGTCGCCAAATTATACAAATTGACATAATTTTTATTTTAAATAACGAAAGAACAAATAAATTAGTACAACATTAATAAAAATACAAATAAAACATCGAAATAAAAATAACTTGATGACGTAGACACGTGTAACAACATTTCAAAATAAGCTAATATAAAAGAAAGGCTAATATAAACAGAGTCTTTGTCTCCTGGTATTTTTAACAAAGCGAAAAGAAAGTTCTTTTAAATGAGACATTTTAAATTAATCGTTTTTAATCTGACGTTATTTTGACCAAGCTATTCTTTCTCTTTTAAATATTCACGTGAAAATACTTTTGTTAGAAATGAAATATTATTTGCGCTTTCCTAACAAAAATAGTTGAAAAGATCCTCTCAAAATATCAAATAAATGTCTAGCGCAATTTCTAAATTTAAACTGTTTTCCAATATTATTTTGTGTTCATTTTATGTAATAACTGTAATGTGACGTACATATGACGTAATTTTTCCTATTTAAGACTTCTGACGCATGTTAATGAATTTATTATTTTAGAATATCCTTTCTCTTTTAAAATTCACGTGTATACTTTTTATGACGTAATTTTTAATAAGTTCCTGCCTTTTGTACATAATTATTTAATTCTAATTCCAAATGATTTTTTCTGTTTATAATAGTCACCTGTAAATAAATTTTTTATTTGAAGCAAATATTATTGTTTGCGCTGTTTATACATTTGGCAACAGTATAAATTAATACCATTTTCTAAAATAATATAAAAAATATCTCTAGATATGCTGAAAATTTGAATTTAAAATAGAAATAAAACCTCCAAAAATGAGTCAAATTAAAAAAATTAATGCAATCTGCACACCGGCAAATTCTAACGCATAAAATGATCTAAAAATGATTACATTCCCATGTATAGTTTTTGCTGCTATAAAACTTTTTTAATGGAACGATTTTGTCCAACTTTAGCATTAAATATCTCTTAAAATAATTCTTCGATTTGAAAACTGTCTGCATCAGCGTGTTTATCAAACATTTCTCTATAATACCACCGATTTTCATATTTTTGTAAGCAATATTTTTCTTAATATTAACGAAGAAACACCTCCTGTCACAAAAAATTCAAAACGGGCGGCGGCGGCGGTGACAGCGGTAGTTTTTTTTTTTTTTTAGAACTAGGGGGCTCTGCCCCCTACGAGCTACGCTCGTCAACCCCCGTTCAGACACCGCAGACTCTAAAAACGCTAATTTGATCGGCTTTAAAAAGATTTCGGAAGATTGAATTATAATTTAAAAAACAGTGGCGATCTCCCTATAAACGGATTTCTATTCATTTCTCTTTGACTGGGGAATTTCAAGGCCAAATCCGCTGCGGTACTACTTGATTAACCCGTCGACCAATTTCGCCAAATTATATAAATCGCCAAAGCACTCGTCAAATTATACAGATTGACATCATTTTTATTTTAAATGACGAAAGAACAAATAAATTAGTGCAACATTAATAAAAATAGAAATAAAACGTTGAAATAAAAATAACTTGACGTAGACACGTGTAACTTGCTTAAAGTCAAGTTAATGTGACATTTACGATCAACCACTATTGGCATTTAATTTTATAGTTTGGCGAATGATAGTTTTTTGGTCGACGGGATAACTAAGTAGTACCAAATATACATATGTCAATCGCTGTTTTCGTCTTTGATTAAGTAAAAGAAGTTAAACATTTCAAAATAAGCTAATATAAAAGGAATTAAGTAAACAGAATCTTTGTCTCTCGGTATTTTTTAACAAAGCAAAAAGAAAGTTCTTTTAAATAAGACATTTTAAATTAATCGTTTTTAATCCGACGTAATTTTGACTAAACTATTCTTTCCCTTTTTAATATTCACGTGAAAATACTTGTGTTAGAAATGAAATATTATTTGCGCTTTCCTAACAAAAATAGTTGAAAAGTATCCTCTCAAAATATCAAATAAATGTCTAGCGCAATTTCTAAATTTAAACCGTTTTGCAATATTATTTTGTGTTCATTTTATGTAATAACTGTAATGTGACGTAAATATGACGTAATTTCTCGTATTTAAGACTTCTAACGCATGTTAATGCATTTATTATTTTACAAATTTCTTTCTCTCTTAAAATTCACGTGTAATTATAGATTTATGACGTAATTTTTAATAAGTTCCTGCTTTTTGTACATAGTTATTTAATACTAATTCCAAATGTTTTTTTCTGTTTATAATAGTCAACGTGTAAATAAATTTTTAATTTATTTACACGTATAAATATTATTTATTTATTTATTTTTTTTTTTTTAAGCAAATTTTTTTTAAGCAAAGTTTCCGCTGTTTATACAGTTGGCAACAGTTTAAATTAATATCACTTTCTAAAATCTGTAAAAAATATCTCTAGAAATGCTGAAAATTTGAATTTAAAATAGAAATAAAACCTCAAAAAATTAGTCAAATTAAAAAAATAACTGCAATCTGCACACCGGGAAATTGTAACGTATAAAATGATCTAAAAATTAACTTTTTTAATGGAACGATTTTGTCCAACTTTAGCATTAAATATCTCTTAAAATAATTCTTCGATTTGAAAACTGTCTGCATCAGCGTGTTTATCAAACATTTCTGTATAACACAACCGATTTTCAAATTTTTGTATGCATTATTTTTCTTAATATTAACGAAGAAAGACCTCCGTTCACAAAAAATTCAAAACCGGCGGCGGTGACAGCGGTAGTTACTTTTTTTTAGAATAGAGAGATAGAGAGATTCCTTTTACATTAGCTTATTTTGAAATGTTGTTACACGTGTCTACGTCATCAAGTTATTTTTATTTCGACGTTTTATTTGTATTTTTATTTAAGTATTGCGCGGCAGCGCAATACTTATTTATTTCCAGTGTCACTTCTCAATGTTAATTTAACATGGAAAAGCCTATGGAGAGGGTAACTTTTTCATTTTTTCTTCCCACCTTTTTGTCCCTGATGCCACTCATTTTTTATTCTTTACTAATTCTAATGATATTATAAATTTAAAATGTAAAAACGTTTGCCTGACGTCAGGGTCAAAACGAATGGTAAAATGCCTTTGCATATGGTTGAATTATAACCCAAAGAGAAACATGGGCCAATTTTTGTTTACATTATTCAATTATTTTTCTTAATAATTCCAATTTTCGCTTTTTTCATTGAAAATCAACGGACATTTTTTCATAGAAAATGTAACATTTTTACTTCATTGTTGCAAAAATTTCAAAAGCCGTAATAATAATTTATTTTTTTTTTAGGTGAAAGATTTTCACGTGAAACATTAAATTGAGCTAGGTTTTTTTTTTTTTTTTTTTTTTTTCAAAAATTAAAAAGGTGAATATGGCGTCATAGTGGAAATAAAAAGGATATTTTCAGAATCAGTTTTTGCTTTGGTCAAGTTTATATTTTAGTAAAAAGTTTCTAATGGATAGCTATTTTTACGCAGGTAACAAATTTAGTGGGGAATTACATAACTTAAATTTTAAAATGTATTTTTTTTTTCCGAGATGAGAACTATTTATACCCCAAGTTAAACTTAGATAATAATTTTCTGATGTGTTTACATCACCCCTTGGGAGAGATTAAGGTTTAAAAATTTAAGTAAAACTTTTATTTTTTACTGTATCACAGCTATAACATTGTTAAATAATAGCAGTAAGGATTCAACACAATTTACATTTATATTCATAGTGTTCCTGAGTGGGGAATAGGGTATCTAAATTTAAGTGAAGTTAATTTTTTATGATTTGATTACAGATTTTTTATGTTCAGATTGGAAGTTTTTGTCCAAACTACCGCCACCTGCTTTCCTGCAGTGGTGAAACATTTTGAATTACACATTGGTAAACTGCATCCCACATTGTGATGCAATACAACATACATCAAAGCCTGATGATAATACTCTCTATTAATTTTGAAATGCGTTCGTATGAGTGCAGTAGTTATTGAAAAACTTGACCATATTAAACAAAAACATAATTTGAAGAACAAATTAAAAAAACTAAATTTATTTCCTACATTGTTTAAGCCCGAGAAGGGACAGATATTGAGTTATTTCATTCCATTAGTTCTACATTTAATGTTGAATTTTTGTAACAAATTAGTTAAGCCAATTGAAGATTAAAAAATAAAAATAAAATTCATACAATATGATACTCAAAACACCCTTAAAAAATAGATTCCGTTCAAATGAAATCGAAATAAATCTTAGACTTCTTCCATTTTTAATTGAAAATATTTGCATTGCAGATTTTGTACTATGCTTATGACAATTGTGCATAAAATGATAAGATGCATGCAAAATACAAAACTTAAAAAAATGTCCAAGATTTATTTCGATTTCATTTAAACGGAATCTATCTTTTTGGGGTGTTTTAAGTATCATATTGTATGAATTTTATTTTTATTTTTTAATCTTCAATTGGCTTAACTAATTTGTTACAAAAATTCAACATTAAATGTACAACTAATCGAATGAAATAACTCAATATCTGTCCCTTCTCGGGCTTAAACAATGTAGGAAATAAATTTAGTTTTTTTAATTTGTACTTCAAATTATGTTTTTGTTTAATTAATGTTGTAGTAATTTATTTGTTATTTCGTTCTTTAAAATAAAAATTATGTCAATTTGTATAATTTGGCGAGTGGTTTGCCGATTTATATAATTTGGCGAAATTGGTCGACGGGTTAATCAAGTAGTACCGCAGCGGATTTGGCGTTAAAATTCCCCAATCAAATAGAAATGAATAGAAATCCGTTTATAGGGAGATCGCCACTGTTTTTAGGAAGCTTTCATTACAAAAAGCTACCTATTGCAGCCGTTCGGAGGAAAGCGATTTCAAAAAATTTTGGTATATTTTCATCGATCATGACCCCCAGACCCCGAAACCATCCTCCGTTCAAAATTGACATATATATATATAAATATATATATATATATATCCATATATATATATATATATCTGACCTTTGTCACACTGTAACTCTCGTATTTATGAACCGATTTGGATGTAATTCGGTGTGTACATAGTACATACGAATGTCTCGACCGAGTTCGTTGGCCAGTTTCATCCGCCATTTTGTTTCAAAAGGGCGGCCATTTAAAAAAATTTTTAAAATTTGAAATTTGAAATGTGGTACCAAAAAATTGGAAATGAAAAAATATTTTTTTCTTTTGTATTTTACCTTTATACAAAGCTTCCGGAGCAGTTTTTGTTTCGTCTATATCTTAAAAAATGGCTGAGTTATAGCATTTTGAATTTCTTGTGTGGCTGACATTTTGAAACGTCCTGAATTTTGTCACGCGATAAAAGGCATATTTATGAGCCGATTTGGATGTAACTTCGTTTATACATAGTACATACTAATGTCTCGACCGAGTTCGTTGGCCAACTCCATCTGCCATCTTGTTTAAAAATGGCGGCTATTTAAATTTTTAAGAAAAATTTAAATTTGAAATGTGGTACCAAAAAATTGAAAATTGAAAAAATACTTTTTTCTTATGTGTTTGACATTGATAAAAAGATTCGGGAGCAGTTTTTGTTTCGTCTATATCTTAAAAAATGGCTGGGTTATAGCATTTTGAATTTCTAGCGTGGCTGACATTTTGAAACGTCCTGATATTTGTCACGTGATAACGGGCGTATTTATGACCCGATTTGGATGTACCTTGGTGTGTACATAGTACATACAAATATCTCGACCGAGTTCGTTGTCCAGCTTCATCCGCCATCTTGTTTCAAAATGGCGGCCATTTAAAAAATTTTAAATTTAAAATGAGATACCAAAATATTGGAAAATGAAAAAGATTTTTTTCGTATGTGTTTGACCTTAATACAAAGATTCTGGAACAGTTTTTGTTTCGTCTATATCTAAAAAATGGCTGAGTTATAGCATTTTGAATTTCTATTGTGGCTGACATTTTAAAACGACCAGATTTTTGTCACGCTATAACATACGTATTTATGAACCGATTTGGATGTAACTTAGTCTGTACATAGTACATACCAATGTCTCGACCGAGTTCGTTGGCCAGTTTCATTCGCAATCTTGTGTCAAAAGGGTTGCCATTAAAAAAAAAAAATTTTAATTTAAAATGATGTATTAAAAAATTGGAAAATGAAAAAGATTTTTTTTATGTGTTTGGCCTTGATACAAAGATTCCGGAGCAGTTTTTGTTTCTGAAAATTTGTTCTTTTGTTCATATCTTAAAAAAATGTTTGAATTATAGCACTTTGAATTTCTAGCATGGCTAACATTTTGAAACGATCTTGTATTTGTCACGCGATAACACACGTATTTGCCTATTTCGATGTAAGAAGGCATGTGGATAGTATACATCAATACCTCGACCAAGTTCGCTGGCCAGCTTCATCAGCCATCTTGTTTCAAAATGGCAGCCATTAAATTAAAAAAAATTATATTTAAAGTGAGGTGCAAAAAAATTAGAAATTGAAAAATGTTTCTTTCTTAAGTATTTGACCTTGATATAAGGATTCGGGAGCATTTTTTGTTTGTCTTTATCTTATAAAATGTCTCAGATATAGCAATTTCAATATCTAATGAGGGTGACATTTTGAAAAATCTGATTTTTTGCGCAACAGCACTCGTATATATCAATCGATTCCGATGTGAGTGAACATGTGCACAGCAATTACTAAGGTCTCGATCAAGTTCACTGGTTAGCCTCATCCACCATGTTGTCTTAAAATGGCAGGCACTTTAAGAAATCGCCGAATTTGGCAACCAAATATAAGTTACTTTAAATAAAAGCAGCTTGGATAAAGCTGACTAATTTCGCGAAATTCTCATTCATAATGATTTAGTATTGATAAAAATTAGTATTGAATCTCCTATATTCGGTTTCCACTAAATTGAGCTTCGTGTGTTTGAATAATATAAGTTGGCTTTTTTAAAATAAGGAATATGAAAGCTACCTCTTCCTCCCGGCACTGGCCGGAAGGACTTTTTAAATTATAATTCAATCTTTCGAAATCTTTTTAAAGCCGATCAAATTAGCGTGCATTTAGAGTCTGCGGTGTCTGGACGAGGGTTGGCGAGCGTAGCTCGTAGGAGGCCGAGCACCCTAGTAGTATTAAAGGATATTAAAAATACTTGTTTACTTTACCTGTTTCTCTCTATTCTAAAAAAAGTAACTTACGCTGTCGTCGCCGGTTTTGAATTTTTTGTGACCGGAGGTCTTTCTTCGTTAATATTAAGAGAAATACTGCATACAAAAATATGAAAATCGGCGGTATTATAGAGAAATGTTTGATAAACACGCTGATGCAGGCAGTTTTCAAATCGAATAATTATTTTAAGAGATATTTAATGCTAAAGTTGGACAAAATCCTTCCATTAAAAAAGTTTCATAGGAGCAAAAGCTATGCCTGGGAATTAATTCCTTTTTAGATCATTTTATACGGCAGAATTTTCCGGTGTGCAGACTGCATTCACTTTTAGGTAGCTTTCATTACAAAAAGCTACCTATTGCAGCCGTTCGGAGGAAAGCGATTTCAAAAAATTTTGGTATATTTTCATCGATCATGACCCCCAGACCCCGAAACCACCCTCAGTTCAAAATTGATATATATATACTAGGGGGCTCTGCCCCCTGCAAGCTACGCTCGCCAACCCCCGTTCAGACACCGCAGAATCTTAAAATCTAAAAATCTAATGGGTTTTAAAAATATTAGAGAAGATTAAATTATACTGAAAAAGCTGTGCAGATCTCCCTGTAAACAGGTTTCCATTCAATTCCCTTTGATTGCAAAAATTTAACGGAGAATCAGTTGCTGTTAAGACATCCAATGGTTGTTTTCGTTTTTGATTAAAGAGGATCAGTTAAACATTTGAAAAGAATCTAAAATAAAATGAATTAAGCATTCAGAGTCTTTGTCAACCGATACTTTAAAACAATCTCTATAACAATAGCCTAAATCATGTGACTATCATCAACAGTTCCGGGCGGAACACTTTGCTTTTTATACTCTAGGTGCCAAACACCCGGCTTACCAACCATATCAAGTAAAATAACGATACTTTGGCGTCAGTTAAGTACCCGTTGCGTATATGACATTAGCGTCAGAAAAAAATCGCGCCAATATGGGGCCGTATATGACATCTGTGCCGAAAGAAAAAAAGCCGGGTGCAAATCTCGCCAATATCTTTTTTTCAACTCGCCAGTTAGCATTTTTTTTATTGTTCGAGTGGTAAATTAAAACATTGATTTGAAGTTGAAATTAAATGTCATGGTTTCTCTCTATTCTAAAAAGAAGTAACTACCGCTGTCACCGCCGCCGCCGCCGCCGGTTTTGATTTTTTTGTGACCGGAGGCCTTTCTTCGTTAATATTAACAAAAATAATGCATACAAAAATATGAAAATCGGTGGTTTTATACAGAAATGTTTGATAAACACGCTGATGCAGACAGTTTTCAAATCGAAGAATTATTTTAAGAGATATTTAATGCTAAAGTTGGACAAAATCGTTCCACTAAAAAAGTTTTATAGCAGCAAAAACTATACATGGCAGTGTAATCATTTTTAGATCATTTTATGCGTTAGAATTTGCCGGAGTGCAGATTGCATTAATTTTTTTATTTTGACTCATTTTTTCAGGTTTTATTTCAATTTTAAATTCAAATTTTCAGCATTTCGAGAGATATTTTTTACAGATTTCAGAAAATTGTACTAATTTAAACTGTTGCCAACTGTATAAAAAGCGCAAGCAATAATGTTTGCTTCAAATTAAAAATTTATTTACACGTCACTATTATAAACAGGAAAAAATTTTCAAATTAGAATTAAATAATTACGTATAAAAAGCAGGAACTTATTAAAAATTACGTCATAAAAAGTATACACGTGAATTTTAAAAGAGAAAGGATATTGTAAAATAATAAATTCATTAACATGCGTTAGAAGTCTTAGGAGAAATTACGTCATATTTACGTCACATTATAGTTATTACATAAAATGAATACAAAATAATATTGCAAAAAAGTTTAAATTTAGAAATTGCGCTAGACATTTATTTGATATTTTGAGAATTAATTTAAAATGTCTCATTTAAAAGAACTTTCTTTTCGCTTTGTTAAAAAATACCAGGAGACAAAGACTCTCTTTACTTAATTCCTTTTATATTAGCTTGTTTTGAAATGTTGTTACACGTGTATACGTCATCAAGTTATTTTTATTTCGACGTTTTATTTGTGTTTTTATTAATGTTGTACGAATTTATTTGTTCTTTCGTTATTTAAAATAAAAATTATATCAATTATTAATTTGGCGAGTGGTTTGGCGATTTATATAATTTGGCGAAATTGGTCGACAGGATAATCAAGTAGTACCGCAGCGGATTTGGCGTTAAAATTCCCCAATCAAAGAGAAATGAATAGAAATTCGTTTATAGGGAGATCGCCACTGTTTTTTAAATCATAATTCAATCTTTCGAAATCTTTTTAAAGCCGATCAAATTAGCGTGCATTTAGAGTCTGCGGTGTCTGGACGGGGGTTGGCGAGCGTAGCTCGTAGGGGGGCGAGCCCCCTAGTGTTACATAATTTAATATTTCGCCAGATGCCATATGTCGGAGTGGAGATCTGTTATGTTTCTTTTTCATCAGAAAACACAACAGATCTCCACTCAGTCCTCCAATGAGCTCTGGCTTGACACCAATGGCATCGCAAACGGCAATGGCTTGGAGTCAGTAGAATGCACGCTACAGGGCGCCTGGTTCGGAGCTGTCCTAAAAGTAACCGATTTCTAACAGATCGTTGTGTCACTGTGGTACCAACTGCAGCTCGAATTTCTGCCGCAGACGCAGTACGATGCGCCACAGTCGTACGCCGAATACGGCGATCTTCCCTCCCAGGAGTGTCACGTGGCCGCCTGGAACACGGTCTTCTTGAGGCAGTACCATCCCTTGACCACTGCTTCCAACAATCATGCACAGTGGATACATTCCAGCCAAATCTTTCTGCATTATCGCGGAAAGAAAATCCACCTTCTCGTAGCCCGAATATGCGACCTCGTTCCAACTCGGTGAGCTGTTGACAGTGGCTTCTTCGTCTTGTTAAAGGCATTCTTGGCTAACATCAACTCAAGATGTCACATTTCGAAGCTAAATAACGCCCACGAACTTTACAGCACGCATTTAAAGTAAACCTGTTCGGCAAGTTCTGAGTGGCGCCACTAGCGCCACACTTATGCGCGAAATGTCATCTTTCAGATGTATAAACACGCCTACCGAATTTCGTTTATCTAACACAAGTATTTCTTGGTGTTGGGATTTTTTTTCCGTCAGTGTATATATATATCTATATAATATATATATATATATATATATATATATATATATCTGACCTATGTCACACTCTAACTCTCGTAATTATGAACCGATTTCGATGTAATTCAGTGTGTACATAATACATACCAATGTCTCGACCGAATTTGTTGGCCAGCTTCATCCGCCGTTTTGTTTCAAAATGGTGGGCCATTTAAAATTTTTAAAAAAATTTCAAATATGAAATGTGGTACCAAAAAATTAAAAATGAAAAAATATTTTTTTCTTATGTATTTGACCTTTATACAAAGATTCTGGAGCAGTTTTTGTTTCGTCTATATCATAAAAAATGGCTGAGTTATAGCATTTTGAATTTCTAGCGTGGCTGGCATTTTGAAACGTCCTGAATTTTGTCACGCGATAAAAGGCGTATTTATGAACCGATTTCGATGTAACTTCGTTTATACATAGTACAAACCAATGTCTCGACCGGGTTCATTGGCCAGCTTCATCCGCCATCTTGTTTAAAAATGGCGGCCATTTAAATTTTTAAGAAAAATTTAAATTTGAAATGTGGTACCAAAAAATTTAAAAAATATTTTCTTCGTATGTGTTTGACCTTGATAAAAAGATTCGGGAGCAGTTTTTGTTTCGTCTATATCTTAAGAAATGGCTGAGTTATAGCATTTTGAATTTCTAGCGTGGCTGACATTTTGAAACGTCCTGATTTTTGTCACGTAATAACATGCGTATTTATGAACCGATTTGGATGTACCTTGGTGTGTACATAGTACATACAAATATCTCGACCGAGTTCGTTGGCCAGCTTCATCCGCCATCTTGTTTCAAAATGGCGGCCATTAAAAAAAATTTTAAAAATAAAAAAATTAAAATGAGATATCAAAAAATTGAAAAATGAAAAAGATTTTTTTCGTATGTGTTTGACCTTAATACAAAGATTCCGGAACAGTTTTTGTTTCGTCTATATCTAAAAAAATGGCTGAGTAATAGCATTTTGAATTTCTATTGTGGCTGACATTTTAAAACTACCTGATTTTTGTCACGCGATAACAGGCGTATTTATGAACCGATTTGGATGTAACTTGGTCTGTACATAGTACATACCAATGTCTCGACCGAGTTCGTTGGACAGCTTCATTCGCCCTCTTGTTTCAAAAGGGTTGCCATTTAAAAATAAATTAAATTTAAAATTTAAAATAAGGTATTAAAAATTAGAAAATGAAAAAGATTTTTTTTATGTGTTTGGCCTTGATACAAAGATTCCGGAGCAGTTTTTATTTCTGAAAATTTGTTCTTTTGTTTATATCTTAAAAAAAAAATGTTTGAATTATAACACTTTGAATTTCTAGCATGGCTAACATTTTGAAACGATCTTGTATTTGTCACGCGATAACACACGTATTCGCCCATTTCGATGTAAGAAGGCATGTGGATAGTATACATCAATACCTCGACCAAGTTCGCTGGCCAGATTCATCACTTAAGTATTTGACCTTGATATAAGGATTCAGGAGCATTTTTTGTTTGCCTTTACCTTAAAAAATGGCTCAGATATAGCAGTTTCAATTTCTATTGTGGGTGACATTTTGAAAAATCTGATTTTTTGCATGCGACAGCACTCGTATCTATCAACCGATTCCGATGTGAGTGAGCATGAGCACAGCAATTACTAAGATCTCGACCAAGCTCACTGGTTAGCCTCATCCACCATGTTGTCTTAAAATGGCAGCCACTTTAAGAAATCTCCGAATTTGGCAGCCAAATATAAGTTACTTTAAAGAAAAGCAGCTTGTATAAAACTGACTAATTTCGAGAAATTCTCATTCATTATATTGATAAAAATTAGTATTGAATCTCCTATATTCGGTTTCCACTAAATTGAGCTTCGTGTGTTTGAATGATATAAGTTGGCTTTTTTAAAATAAGGAATATGAAAGCTACCTCTTCCTCCCGGCACTGGCCGGAAGGACTTTTTTAATTTGACTCATTTTTTGAGGTTTTATTTCTATTTTAAATTCAAATTTTCAGCATTTCAAGAGGTATTTTTTATTTATTTTAGAAAATGGTATTAATTTAAACTGTTGCCAACTGTATAAACAGCGCAAATAATAATGTTTGCTTCAAATTAAAAATTTATTTACAAGTGACGAGTATTAACAGAAAAAAAACTTTCAAATTAGAATTAAATAATTACGTATGAAAAGCAGGAACTTATTGAAAATTACTTCATAAAAGCTATATTTACACGTGAATTGTAAAAGAGAAAGGATATTGTAAAATAATAAGATCATTAACATGCGTTAATAGTCTTAAATAGGAGAAATTACGTCACATTACACTTATTACGTAAAATGAACAAAAAGTAATATTGCAAAACAGTTTAAATTTAAAAATTGCGCGAGACATTAATTTGATATTTTGAGATTATACTACTAAGATTAATATTAATTTTATTGAACGCGTTTAGACTGCTTTCGAGCGACTATTTAGTAATTTAATTAAAATAAAAAAGATTACAAGCTGAAAATGAAGTGTCATCAACAAAAAATATGATCTGAAACAGAAAAATCTGTGAAGCAGAAAATAAAGAAATTGCTTAAATGGTTTTGTTAAGATTCGTTAAACTTCTGTGTCGTTTCCGTCAAAAGAAGGCATTGGTATTTGTAATATAATTGCATTTTGATGCAGATTTCCTTATTATATTAGCTTATTTTGAAATGTTTAATTGATTTTATTTAATCAAAGACGACAACAGCCATTGTATCTTTTAACAGCAGCTGATTTTTCATTAAAATTCCCCAATCGAAGAGAAATAAATAGAAACCCATTTATAGGCAGATCGCCACTGTTTTTTAAATTATAATTCAATCTTTCAAAATCTTTATAAAGCCGATCAAATTAGCGTGCTTTTAGAGACTGCGGTGTCTGAACGGGGGTTGGCGAGCGTAGCTCGTAGGGGGCCGAGCCCCCTAGTTTCAAAAAAATTTCTATTTTAGTACTTTAAAACACTTTCAGCATTGTTGAAAGGTGTTTATGAATTCGGTTTGTTTGTTTGTCGAACTGTCTGTCTGTCCATGCTCTAACTCACGTAAATGCACTTGGATTTCCATGAAATTCATATATGTTATTAATGTATACTATGGTATGTTCGGTATTGAAAATGAAGTGTGTAGAATTTATATCCTTTTTACAGGGACATTCAAAATAATTCCATTAAAGTCTATGGGTAAAAATCATCTGCAGTGCATTTTAATGATGATACACTATTTCAAACGTATTGAAATTGATATCTATATATATATATACATATATATCTGAGGCGCACTGCAGGATGCCTACTATAGAAAATGGTACCCATAGCGTTTATCGTTCCTTAACAGGGACACTCAAAAGAATTCGGTCACATTACTGTCTATGGACAATAATTGCTAAAAGTGCATTCTCAGTTATGATACGCGTTTTTTATTTTTTTTAATTACTTGTTTACCTATACAGTGATGCACAAAACATCTCTTGTACATTTTCGTTTATTGATGGAAACTGCTCAAAGCGAATTTTGAACTGTACTATGCGTTTACTAACTAAACTAAATTTTAATATGCTATATAGTATATATATAAATATGTAGATCATATACTGGGCTGCGCAAAACAATTTGGATATTTATCCGACTATTGATGCTAATTGCTTAAATTATGTTTTCAAATGTATCATGCGTTTTATAAATTGTTCGCTTAGCCATCATCTTTCACTTTAATTAAGTAGTGGAGTTTTACCATAGTATTCCGGATGTGTTTCATAATCTATGCTTGTCGCATGATTTTTCGTTCTTGTTTGTTATCCATTTCGAGATGAAGTTGTGTATTTTTTAAGAACAAGCAAAGTGCTGAAGATTGGCATTTTTGCCTAGACAAAATAAAATGAAGTGAGAATTTTTTTTTTATTTAGCAGTAGATTTTTTTCAAATGAAAAGATTTTAACACGTTGAATGCCAAGTCTATTTTGCCTGTCTTTCCGTTTGGGCCACGAAATAAGATTCCCGTTACACAATCCATAAGTGTCAGTTACCGATGACTGACGCTGCCTAAACGGAAAGTTCAGTGTCAGCCACCGGTGACTGACGTGGCACTCAACATGTTAAAGACGGAAATTAGAATTTAATTTTAGATTTTTTTTTTAATGTAGCATTTCGCTTACATTTACTTAACGTGGTAGAAAAACATTCTGCAATGATATAAAAAGAAATTAGAAATCCTTGTTATCTTTCCCTGTTTTCTTAAAATCTTCTAACCTTATTATAGGAAAAAATCTTAGCCATTCCCTAAAACTTTTCTATTGTAGTACTTTTTAGGGTTTCGTTCATCTGACGAAACCCTTCTCGTCTCACTCCTTTGTTTGTCTGTCCGTCACAGAGCCCGTTCTCAGAAACTATACATGTTAGAGACTTGAAATTTTGTGTACTTATAGCTGAACACCTCACATCAAACAACAAACCATAAAATTTTGAAAAAGTCGGTAATTAACCGAATTACGGGCTAATTAAATTCTAAAATTAACCAATCAACCTTTTGAACGCAGGTGCGAACGCACTTTATCGAAATCCTCCTCAGTTTCTCCTAAGGGTTGCCAGTAAATTCAGCGGATGCTCCGTCAAATCAGCCGATGCAGGGTTACCACGGAGTAATTTAAGAAATAAATGAAGTGGACGTTTAAAAAGCAAAATCGCGTCTGCCGAAGTATCGGTCGTACAAACTCGTAACAGGTGTAGAAACACGCGGAAAAAACTCTACTTTATTTTGGTATAAATTTCAAATTTCTGCGTAGGTTAAAACGCAAAAAATCCACTAAAAATCGATCGATAAAAATTTAATTTCTATATTTGAAAAGACAATGAAAACAGATTTCCATTCACCGGAACGCAGTAGTCGTCATCTCTCAGACATGTCGGCGCGGGAGAAATTTAAGGGGAGGAAAGTCTAATACGAAATTTAAACTTTTTAAATATTAAATTTTTCGATTAAATTTTATGACATGCGGGCTGGAAATCTCTCGCAGATTTCATACATACCCGGTTCAAAGAGATAGCTTAATTACGAGCTGAGATATTAATTATTTATTTAATTAATCGGTTTCATTTCTCTCTAATGAATAGAATAAAATGGCTTTAGCCACGAAATAATTTAAATTAGGAAATCTATCAATTTGCGTGAGGTTCAGCTCTATCAGACCGATATACCTTTCGAGGGGAGGCAAAAGTGTGCTTCGCCCGTATCGCATATTTTTTATTTGTTAGGTTGTGTCAATGGAAAGGGGGAGAGGGGAAAAGGAAATACTTTTGATTAAATATCCGGGTTAGTTCGCATTACAGATATTATTATGACGTGCTTCGCCCGCTATCGGATAATTTCAGTGCGTGATAGCTTAATTAAAAGCTGAGATATTAATTATTATTTAATTAATAATCTGTATGTGTAGTGGACAATGAGGTGCGTTTTGAATCCTTTTTAGGCAGATTATTCAATTCCAGCAATACCAACAACGTATTTCCTTAAGAGTTGAAGAAAATAATGTCTCTGGGGGTAATACATTATTATTTAATTAATCTGTATGTGTAGTGGACAATGGGGTGCATTTTGGATCCTTTTTAGGCAGATTATTCAATTCCAGCAATGTCAACAACGTATTTCCTTAAGAATTGAAGAAAATATTGTCTCTGGGGGTAATACATTATTATTTAATTAATCTGTATGTGTAGTGGACAATGAGGTGCGTTTTGGATCCTTTTTAGGCAGATTATTCAATTCCAGCAATGCCAACAACGTATTTCCTTAAGAGTTGAAGAAAATATTGTCTCTGGGAGTAATACATTATTATTTAATTAATCTGTATGTGTAGTGGACAATGAGGTGCGTTTTGGATCCTTTTTAGGCAGATTATTCAATTCCAGCAATGCCAACAACGTATTTCCTTAAGAGTTGAAGAAAATATTGTCTCTGGGGGTAATACATTATTATTTAATTAATCTGTATGTGTAGTGGACAATGAGGTGCGTTTTGGATCCTTTTTAGGCAGATTATTAAATTCCAGCAATGCCAACAACGTATTTCCTTAAGAGTTGAAGAAAATATTGTCTCAGGGGGTAATACATTATTATTTACTTAATCTGTATGTGTAGTGGACAATGAGGTGCGTTTTGGATCTTTTTTAGGCAGATTATTCAATTCCAGCAATGCCAACAACGTATTTCCTTAAGAGTTGAAGAAAATATTGTCTCAGGGGGTAACGCATATTTATTACCATCAAGTTAAACCCAAAAATTATAATACTATCCTTATTACAGCAGCTACTCCTTCACTTTAAAATTTTCCAAAAAATCCCAACTTTGAGGGCCTGCCCGGGAAGGGCGGGGGGCCGTACCTCCCCATTATACACCTTAAAATTTCGCTCATTCTTTTTACTATCGTTCTATAACAATTTGTTAGTAGCTACGGGGCACCCCTGGGGCTGTGCCCCTACCCTATTGGTTACTCACTCAAAAAGGGCTGATTCTTCAGTTCACTTCAATCTTTAACAGCTTATAACTTTGCTTCTATTGGAGCCACAGTGGGAGGATTGCTCCCAGCCTGGCACCCCTGTTCCAACTTGTATTTTTGCATCTTCTGTTTTTCGGTTTTCCACATAGGACCGAAGATAGGGGGCGGGGAGGGGGGGGGGCGAAAGTCATTTTTGGATGTAGCATGTCTATTGAAAGCTTTCATCTCACAGATCTCAGAAATAATGTTTAAAATTTTGTTTAGTCATTTTGGGCCACCTTACGCGTCCAAATAATGGTTTTCCTCCAAATTTACTTTCATCCTCCTGCACCGATCATTACAGATACTAAAAGATTAGCGTTTCTGACCTTTTTAGATGTCCTTTTTTGAGGACTATGATATACTCATATATATGCTACTTATTAAATATACAAAAGTCAAAATTTTAGTTACCACTATTTCCGAATAGTACTTTCAGCAAATTTCTTAATTTCACGCTTAAGACCGCCACCAACTCGAGTAACATATCCAGTGATAGGTTGTTTAACCGAGTTTCGTTCAGATTCGCTTTTGTTAAGAATAGAGTGCGCTCCCTGGTGGTGGAATGCGGAACTAACAGAATTCTTGGTTAAGAACGCCACCATTACAACTCATGTATCTACGGAAAGGTTGCGTGAAGGAGTTTCCTTCAGATACGCTTTTGTTACGAATAGAGTGCGCTCCCTGGTGGAGGAATGCGGAACTAACGTAACTCAATTTTGTTAAAATTAGGAAATATAACAAGTCGATCTGTTTGAAACTTTAAGATATTTTATAACACATAAGATAAATTTTATAAAAAAAAAAAGACCGCGTGAAATTTCAGGCATGTGGAGGTAGCGGGGAGAGACGAAATGCCAGTTTTTGCAGTGCGTGCGTAACACGCCTGCTATACGGTGCCGTAGGCAGCGGGGACTGGTTCGAGGTTCTTGCGAGCGATATTGCCATTTCACAAGATTTTACAGTGCGTGCGCAGCACGCCTGCTATACGGTGCCGTAGCGAGCGGGGACCCAGTTGGAGGTTCGTTCGAGCGAGATTGCCTTTTTTACAAGATTTTGCAGGTGTGCGCAGCACGCCTGCTATACGGTGCCGTAGGCAGCGGGGACCGAAATCGCCCACTCGTGGACAGCCTACCGTGAGGTATAGGGACAATAAGTCCACGAGGGGAAAAAGGGGCTGCCAGGCAGCGCAAGCAGGGTGGCGCACATTTATTACAACATAAAAAGCATGTTACAAATACTGCCTTATTATTGAAGGCAGCGCGGACACATATGTATAAATAAATATTGAAAAATATTTACAGGTTAAATAGAATGTAAAAAAAGATTAAGGTTTAGCTATAGTCTTAGAAATAAAAGAAAAATGTTTGTTTAAAATGTCGTAATTTTCTAGAAGTCTCTGGAAGTTGCCTGCGTTGAAAAGAGTGTTATTCAAATTTTCTCTCAATGTTTTGTTTCTGTCAAAATGGAAATGATGTTTCATTATGGGGCAGTTTCCAAAGATATAGTGTGTAGCGTTTCCAATACTCTTTCTGCATAAACAAAGTGGTGAGTCTCTTTTTTTAATTTTATGTAGAAATGATGGGAAACTTCCATGACCAGTGATATAGTTAGGTAACGTAGGGCGATCACAGATGAACTGTATGTCAACTTTATTAATTATACTGTAAGTATCGCGACCCTTTGTCGACTGAGTCCATGAGAGTTGCCATTCATCCAGAGTTTTTTGCCTAAATATATACTTGAATTTGGATTGTGGAAGAAGCAATTCCTGGCAATCGTTGTATTGGTTGTTATCTATAACCGCCTTCGCCAGAGAATCGGCTCTTTCGTTTCCCGGGATACCTATGTGAGATTTAATCCATGAGATATAGAACTTTTTGTTAGGGAAATGTAGTAAAAGATTGTAGATATTATAAATTATATAATTGCGTGGAAATGCAATTTGAAGGGCGTCATAGGATGAGTGGCTGTCTGTAAGGATAAGAATTTCATGATGAGAAGAGTTAATGGACCATTCCATTGCTTTGTAAATTGCGAATAATTCAGCTTGGTAGATCGAGTTATCTACATGAAGTTTAACTGCATAATCATATACGAATGAGTTTTTAAGACAGACTGTAAATGCACATGCTGCTCCGTCGTTCATGACAGAACCATCGGTATATATGGATGGGTCATAGATTTGGAGTAATTTTTCGTATTTTTCCTCCAAAAAGAAGAGGTTGTTTATCTTGTAATATTGAGAAAAGTCGAAGGTGTTTAGTTTTGACATAATGTGGTTGCTGTTAATGATTTTGCCATTATGGTTATATGATCTTCTTCCTTTAATTAGTTCGTAATAATGATAATCGTTCTTGAGCAAAGTATCGATTGGGGGAGAACCAGTAAGGACACAGAGAGCGTCAGAGGAAGTACTTCGATAGGTCTTGATAATGCTTAAGAGAGCTGTACGTTGTACTGACTTTAATTTTCTTATCCCATGCGAGTTGAGGCTTGGAAACCAAATTTCATAAGCGTAGCTAATTTGTTTTAATATGACGGTGTTGTACCAAAATTTCAGTATACTTGAAGATATTCCTCCTTTATGAGATTTTAGGCTTTTGAATCCGTTTAAAAATAGAGTTACCTTTGTTTTAGTATGAGTTAGATGCTCTTGAAAATTAAATTTTGGATCTAGTATAACGCCAAGATAGGGAATAGTATTTTCAAACTTGCAGTTTTGTTATTCAATTTGAAAATTGGTCGACGTCTGTTAAGAAGAAAGCGGCCAAAAAGCATGGCCTTTGTTTTAGTTTCCGATATTGTAAGGTTGAAATTCCTGCATAAAGTTGAAAAAATTTCGATGCGTCTATTAGCAACTTGCTCCAACTCAGGTCTGGAGTCTCCCGCAACCTTAATTACGAAATCGTCAGCATAAACTATCATGTCTGATTCTATTTTGTAGAACTCCTTTATAATAAAATCTGCAATTAGCAACCAAAGAAGGGGACCTAAGCATGAGCCCTGAGGGCACCCTTTAAATGAAATGAACCATTCTACAACGCTTCCTTCTTTTAAACCAATATATCGATTGGAGATGTAATTTTTTAGTAAATGTTTTAGATATAGAGGGAGAGGAGAATTATCGATAATTTGGGAGATAGTATTCCAATCTATCGAATCAAACGCTCCCTCTATATCGAAGGAAAGAATACCACAGTATTTCTTATTTTCTAATGTATTTGTGATAGAGGATTTCAGTTCATTTAAGGCATCTATTGTGCTTCTTGATTCGCGAAATCCAAATTGCATTTCATGGAGAAAGGAAATATCTTCTAAAAATGTCATTGCACGCATCTTGATTAATCGTTCAAGGACTTTTCCCAGCATAGGGAGAAGGACTATCGGTCGGTAAGATTTTAATTGCCGAGGATCTTTATTCTTCTTTCGAAAATAAATGACAATGCCCTTCTTCCATATGTCTGGGAAATGGGCAAGGGAAAAGCATTTGTTGTATAGTTGAAGCATTAATTGTGGGAAAGTTTTGATCAAGTTTTTAGTAACCCTTGCATCGATCTTATCGAAGCCAGGGGCTTTGTTGTTCGACTGTCTTGATGCGCAATATTTTAGTTCTCTATAGCTGATTAGATATTCATTTATATCACTTTCTGATAGTGGCTCCAAATTTTCAAATGAATGTAGATTTTCAGGGATTTCTTTTCCAAAATGATGGCTTAAGTGTTGGTGTTGAATGTCTCTAAACATGTCAGTTGAATTTGATGTGTCAAGTATTGAATGTATTAAGTCGGTATTTTTGAGGTATTTGCATTTTACAATTTTGAAAGCGGTTCCGTATGTTGTGGATGTTGTCTCACAGAAGGATTTCCACGAATTTAATTTTGCGTTTTTGATGTTTAATTTGTATTTAGCTCTCTCTTTCTTGTAGCTAACTTGGTATTGTACGTTTTCAGGATTTTTATTTGATCTTTTCCGTAAAGCGTTTAATCGATTTCTTTGTATTTTGAGATTATCTGTGTACCACTTTATATTTACTTCATATGACTGTTTTTTCTTTTTGAGAGAAGATTCCATGATTTCTTGTAGAAGCTCTTCAAATTTGTGGGTCCATTCATTCAAGTCATTAGGACTTTTGACCTCGCTGAGAGTTGTCTGTAGATTGTCAGCATTAGGAGAGAGTTGGTTGTTAAATTTTTTGAAATTCTCAAATTTAGTTTTAAATCTGTATTCATTTCTTAGAACTGGATCTATAGATAAATCGTATCTTATGTACAGATGGTCGCTGAGGGAATCATTGATGTCGTCTACGTACCAAGAATTGAGATAGTTGCGTGCTTGGTTTCCACTTAAAGTTAGATCTGGAGTACCTTTCCTTTTGTTGTGTTTGAATGTATATGGTGCATTGGGATCATTAACTATGGATACGTTATTTAAAGCGAGGTAATCTAGAAGAATGTCTCCTCTTGCATTATTGCATTTATATCCCCAGTCCTTTAAGTGAGCATTAAAATCGCCTGCTAAAATGATATTTTTACAGTCTCTGATAGTGTTGGTCCAGGCTTGTAGGTCTTCTTCAAGGTCTCTTGCGAAACGAGGACGGGAATACTGCGAGCCAAGTGTTAATTCATGGTATTTAGTGCTAATGTTAATAAAAATGCTGTTGTCAAAAGATAAGGTTTTTAGGTGATATAGTTGGGAGTTTGCTATGATAATTCCAGCTGTTTCATTTTTTGAGGCATAAAGAGACCATCCAATTGGGAGGCTTGTAAATGAATTATTTGTTCTATGGTAATCTTGGATTATAGCTATGTCAATTTGTTGATTATTTATATATTTGATTAGTTCTAGATTCGCTGCGCGACAGTTATTCAGATTAATTTGGACACATCTAATTTTGGAAAGAGTTGCTTTGTTATGAATTACTTTAGTTGGAACTGCTACATTAGCAGGGTTGGAAGCCATAGTAAGAACATTGTTATTTTGGGTAACGATATTTGAAAGGTTATTTAGGGTCGAGAACGTTGCTGTCGGTAGTTAATTATACGATGTCTATTATAGAAGTGGTTTTGAAAGATATTACATTCGCTTGAATTTGCGCTATGATCGAACTTGTATTGGCGACCTTCGGGGTTCACATAATTATAGCAATTATAGCATTTGTGCTTCCTTGGATCATTTTTATTCGGACATGTTGAGGTTTCATGGTTCTTCATGCAATATGCGCAGGTTTCTTTTCTTCTGCATCTCTCTTTTGTATGTCCATAGATTTGACAGTGACTGCACCTTATTATGGGGGCGTACTGAGCGATTTTACACGATAGAAAACCAATCAGCAATCGACCTTGGCGTAGCAATCTGGTTGCCAATCTATCCTCCAAATCTAGCATAAGTTGGTAGGTCTTTAGATATTTACTTTGTAATTCTTTATGTTCATTAGCTTTTATGTCATATTCAAGATCTTCGCTTAATTTCTCTTTTATTTCTTCTACTGTTATGTTTTGGGGGATTCCCAAAATGATTATTTTTTTCCTTTTTTCCACTGCGAGATTTAAATCTACGAGGTCAAGTATGTTACTGTGTTCCTGGATCTTGTCTGCTATGTTATTCACATCTTCGTCTGTGTTTGAGCGTACTATAATAGTTCGTTTATCTCTGGAAATAGTGCAGTATATTTTCGCAAGATTTACTGTTGTCTTAAGTTCTCTATTTATAAAATCACGGATGTTGAATAGGGACATATTGGTTGTGGATTTTCTTGTTAACAATATAGCAGACTTTGATTGTTGTGGTGCTGGGGAGTTTAGAGTTTTGGCATATGATGGTTTACATAGAGGAACTGGAGATACTAGTTCATTGGTATGTGTTGTAATTTTTTGTTGAGGAAATTCTTCTCCTGCTGTTTGTGCTTGTCTTACTTTAATGAATCTCTCTATTTTTGATTCGTGTTCTTTAAGCATGTTTCTCAGCTCAGTTTTTAAATCCATTTCCCTCGATATTTTACAATGGATATTTTCTATGTAATCCTGTTGTCTTTGCGATTCGCTATTTAAGTCGCGTATTTGCTCTATCTGATTTTCTAAAAGCTGTAGAAGTTGTTGTATATCTTCTTGAAATTTCTGAGTGGGTATTTTGATCAAATGTTCTTCCGTTTCAAATTGTTTTAGTAAATTAAAATGATTTTCGAATTTTTGTGCTAGTTTTGCTGGAGATTCAATTCTTAATTTTCTTTCGAGTTCTTTGACTTTTTCGTCTTTATCTATTACTTTTTCCGTGAGGTCTTGAACTTCAGTTGATAGGGTATTAAGTTGTTCCTCTTGCTTTAATATTTGTGTTTTTTGTTCCTCATTCTCTCTTTTCAGTTCTTGTATTACATCATTCATTGACTTTTCTTGGCTTTGTGTGTTAATTTGTTGCTTGTCCAGATCTTTTATTCTGTTAAGGATATTTTGTCGATACTTTAATGCCTGTTCATCATTATGGGGCCTGTGTTTCTTGAGATGTCTGAATAATTGTTCAAATTGCTCTTCCAATGGCATATTATCATCTTGCGCTGTTTTAGAATCTATCAGCTTTTTCCCTTGGAGTGGGGATGGAGGTCTCTCATTAGTTTTCTTGTTCTTTTGTTCCATGTCTTTTTCTTTATAACTATGCATTAGTTTTATTTGTCGTCTTTTTAGTATCTTTTCTTTTTCTCTTTTAATAGCTTCTGGTGATTGAAATTTTTCATGTATTGGATAGTGAAATTTTTTATCTATTGGTAAGCGATTACTATTTAGTATGTGCACTTGATGTACAGGCTGTGAACTTGTTGTTGTTGGCTGTAGCCTCTGGGATTTGGGACTGACCACTGAATCAATAGATTGTGTTAACATTTCTCACGACCAATAACAAAAAATTATAGTTTAGTAGAATATAAGTTAAAGCTCAATTTATATTTCCATATTTCTACCAATCAAAATAATATGTACAGGTTAAAAATAAAATTTAAAATATTTACAGTTGAAAGACTTTGTTAAATTTATAGAGTAATTTACAGGGTAACTGGACGGGGGATCACTAGGCCTCTGTCATACATTTTTGAAAGAAAGGTATATAGAAAGTAAATAGCAAAAACCGGTAGTCGTAACTACCGAAAATGACTAAGAAAAAAATTTATTGCCTAAAAGGGGGGAAATTTTTGAATAATAAAACAAAACAAAACAAAAAAAAAAAACAACAAAAAAAAAATGACAGCAGGAAAAAATTTGCCAAAAAAAAAAGGGGGGGGGAATATGTGTCATTGCCTCCCGTGCCCAAAAGATCATGTACTTAAACAGTTAATAATTCCATCATTATTAATATTCTGGTTCAATCAGTGCATTACCTGTATACAGTTATACAGTATATTACAATAATTAAATTGCTATACCAATAATAGCAGATTGATAATATATGAAACGGTAATATGGTGCATAATTATAAGTATAAACAGTATATATATGCATATTTACAAGTATGTACATTATAAATATATTTCTGCGATTTTATTTATATTATAACCTGTCAGAATATCACATAGTGAAAATAGTAATTAGTAAGAAGATTGCCGTACGGATGGGTGAGTGGACAACCAAAAAGAAGTCAGAAAAAAAATTTTTTTTTTAGTTTAAAAACAAGGAAAATAGGAATAAGAATAACAATAGTATACTTACCGGTCACCACATGGGTCCCGCTGCACTTGCCTGAAAGTGACATGATAACATAATAACCACCAAAATAAAAAAATAAAAAATAAGAGATAACCGGTGATAATAAAAGCTTGATAATAACTGAGTGTAAAAACAACTACAGAATAAAATGAAGAGGTGTAAATAACATGAGGAAAGATAGTACCAACACGCGCAGGAAATCAGTGCAGGGACCGCCCGTGAAACAGAGGAGACAACTATGGAAAGTGTGTAATATAAGAAGAAAATTAAATGCGGGACAAGATATAAGTAGGAGCGTAGCATAATAATGGAAAAACCAAAATAAACCTATTAAAAGTTAAAAGTTGCAAATGTTAAGGAAAACGAATAAGAAATGAAAAAAAATATGTATAGATTGGGGCAACTAACCCACAAGAACAGAACTGCAATAAAGCAAAAAGTAGTACTGTAGTGCAAAAACTGTAGAAATACCAAATGTTAAGGGAAGCTGGGGTGAAAAAATATTTTAAAGGGTGGGGCAAATATCCACACGCCACATGACCACAATACCGCAAAAAGCAAAGAATTAACCCTAATAACAGATAAGTTGCAAATGTTAAGCGAGTTGAGATGTACTGAAAATGAAAATGTGGGATGGGACAAATCTAGCAAATGCACGCCTGCTATACGGTGCCGAAGGCAGCGGGGACCGAAATCGCCCACTCGTGGACAGCCTACCGTGAGGTATAGGGACAATAAGTCCACGAGGGGAAAAAGGGGCTGCCAGGCAGCGCAAGCAGGGTGGCACACATTTATTACAACATAAAAAGCATGTTACAAATACTGCCTTATTATTGAAGGCAGTGCGGACACATATGTATAAATAAATATTGAAAAATATTTACAGGTTAAATAGAATGTAAAAAAAAAAAAAAAGGATTAAGGTTTAGCTATAGTCTTAGAAATAAACGAAAAATGTTTGTTTAAAATGTCGTAATTTTCTAGAAGTCTCTGGAAGTTGCCTGCGTTGAAAAGAGTGTTATTCAAATTTTCTCTCAATGTTTTGTTTCTGTCAAAATGGAAATGATGTTTCATTATGGGGCAGTTTCCAAAGATATAGTGTGTAGCGTTTCCAATACTCTTTCTGCATAAACAAAGTGGTGAGTCTCTTTTTTTAATTTTATGTAGAAATGATGGGAAACTTCCATGACCAGTGATATAGTTAGGTAACGTAGGGCGATCACAGATGAACTGTATGTCAACTTTATTAATTATACTGTAAGTATCGCGACCCTTTGTCGACTGAGTCCATGAGAGTTGCCATTCATCCAGAGTTTTTTGCCTAAAGATATACTTGAATTTGGATTGTGGAAGAAGCAATTCCTGGCAATCGTTGTATTGGTTGTTATCTATAACCGCCTTCGCCAGAGAATCGGCTCTTTCGTTTCCCGGGATACCTATGTGAGATTTAATCCATGAGATATAGAACTTTTTGTTAGGGAAATGTAGTAAAAGATTGTAGATATTATAAATTATATAATTGCGTGGAAATGCAATTTGAAGGGCATCATAGGATGAGTGGCTGTCTGTAAGGATAAGAATTTCATGATGAGAAGAGTTAATGGACCATTCCATTGCTTTGTAAATTGCGAATAATTCAGCTTGGTAGATCGAGTTATCTACATGAAGTTTAACTGCATAATCATATACGAATGAGTTTTTAAGACAGACTGTAAATGCACATGCTGCTCCGTCGTTCATGACAGAACCATCGGTATATATGGATGGGTCATAGATTTGGAGTAATTTTTCGTATTTTTCCTCCAAAAAGAAGAGGTTGTTTATCTTGTAATATTGAGAAAAGTCGAAGGTGTTTAGTTTTGACATAATGTGGTTGCTGTTAATGATTTTGCCATTATGGTTATATGATCTTCTTCCTTTAATTAGTTCGTAATAATGATAATCGTTCTTGAGCAAAGTATCGATTGGGGGAGAACCAGTAAGGACACAGAGAGCGTCAGAGGAAGTACTTCGATAGGTCTTGATAATGCTTAAGAGAGCTGTATGTTGTACTGACTTTAATTTTCTTATCCCATGCGAGTTGAGGCTTGGAAACCAAATTTCATAAGCGTAGCTAATTTGTTTTAATATGACGGTGTTGTACCAAAATTTCAGTATACTTGAAGATATTCCTCCTTTATGTGATTTTAGGCTTTTGAATCCGTTTAAAAATTGAGTAACCTTTGTTTTAGTATGAGTTAGATGCTCTTGAAAATTAAATTTTGGATCTAGTATAACGCCAAGATAGGGAATAGTATTTTCAAACTTGATAGTTTTGTTATTCAATTTGAAAATTGGTCGACGTCTGTTAAGAAGAAAGCGGCCAAAAAGCATGGCCTTTGTTTTAGTTTCCGATATTGTAAGGTTGAAATTCCTGCATAAAGTTGAAAAAATTTCGATGCGTCTATTAGCAACTTGCTCCAACTCAGGTCTGGAGTCCCCCGCAACCTTAATTACGAAATCGTAAGCATAAACTATCATGTCTGATTCTATTTTGTAGAACTCCTTTATAATAAAATCTGCAATTAGCAACCAAAGAAGGGGACCTAAGCATGAGCCCTGAGGGCACCCTTTAAATGAAATGAACCATTCTACAACGCTTCCTTCTTTTAAACCAATATAGCGATTGGAGATGTAATTTTTTAGTAAATGTTTTAGATATAGAGGGAGAGGAGAATTATCGATTATTTGGGAGATAGTATTCCAATCTATCGAATCAAACGCTCCCTCTATATTGAAGGAAATAATACCACAGTATTTCTTATTTTCTAATGTATTTGTGATAGAGGATTTCAGTTCATTTAAGGCATCTATTGTGCTTCTTGATTCGCGAAATCCAAATTGCATTTCATGGAGAAAGGAAATATCTTCTAAAAATGTCATTGCACGCATCTTGATTAATCGTTCAAGGACTTTTCCCAGCATAGGGAGAAGGACTATCGGTCGGTAAGATTTTAATTGCCGAGGATCTTTATTCTTCTTTCGAAAATAAATGACAGTGCCCTTCTTCCATATGTCTGGGAAATGGGCAAGGGAAAAGCATTTGTTGTATAGTTGAAGCATTAATTGTGGGAAAGTTTTGATCAAGTTTTTAGTAACCCTTGCATCGATCTTATCGAAGCCAGGGGCTTTGTTGTTCGACTGTCTTGATGCGCAATATTTTAGTTCTCTATAGCTGATTAGATATTCATTTATATCACTTTCTGATAGTGGCTCCAAATTTTCAAATGAATGTAGATTTTCAGGGATTTCTTTTCCAAAATGATGGCTTAAGAGTTGGTGTTGAATGTCTCTAAACATGTCAGTTGAATTTGATGTGTCAAGTATTGAATGTATTAAGTCGGTATTTTTGAGGTATTTGCCCTTTACAATTTTGAAAGCGGTTCCGTATGTTGTGGATGTTGTCTCACAGAAGGATTTCCACGAATTTAATTTTGCGTTTTTGATGTTTAATTTGTATTTAGCTCTCTCTTTCTTGTAGCTAACTTGGTATTGTACGTTTTCAGGATTTTTATTTGATCTTTTCCGTAAAGCGTTTAATCGATTTCTTTGTATTTTGAGATTATCTGTGTACCACTTTGTATTTACTTCATATGACTGTTTTTTCTTTTTGAGAGAAGATTCCATGATTTCTTGTAGAAGCTCTTCAAATTTGTGGGTCCATTCATTCAAGTCATTAGGACTTTTGACCTCGCTGAGAGTTGTCTGTAGATTGTCAACATTAGGAGAGAGTTGGTTGTTAAATTTTTTGAAATTCTCAAATTTAGTTTTAAATCTGTATTCATTTCTTAGAACTGGATCTATAGCTATATCGTATCTTATGTACAGATGGTCGCTGAGGGAATCATTGATGTCGTCTACGTACCAAGAATTGAGATAGTTGCGTGCTTGGTTTCCACTTAAAGTTAGATCTGGAGTACCTTTCCTTTTGTTCTGTTTGAATGTATATGGTGCATTGGTATCATTAACTATGGATACGTTATTTAAAGCGAGGTAATCTAGAAGAATGTCTCCTCTTGCATTATTGCATTTATATCCCCAGTCCTTTAAGTGAGCATTAAAATCGCCTGCTAAAATGATATTTTTACAGTCTCTGATAGTGTTGGTCCAGGCTTGTAGGTCTTCTTCAAGGTCTCTTGCTGAACGAGGACGGGAATACTGCGAGCCAAGTGTTAATTCATGGTATTTAGTGCTAATGTTAATAAAAATGCTGTTGTCAAAAGATAAGGTTTTTAGGTGATATAGTTGGGAGTTTGCTATGATAATTCCAGCTGTTTCATTTTTTGAGGCATAAAGAGACCATCCAATTGGGAGGCTTGTAAATGAATTATTTGTTCTGTGGTAATCTTGGATTATAGCTATGTCAATTTGTTGATTATTTATATATTTGATTAGTTCTAGATTCGCTGCGCGACAGTTATTCAGATTAATTTGGACACATCTAATTTTGGAAAGAGTTGCTTTGTTATGAATTACTTTAGTTGGAACTGCTACATTAGCAGGGTTGGAAGCAATAGTAAGAACATTATTATTTTGGGTAACGATATTTGAAAGGTTATTTAGGGTCGAGAACGTTGCTGTCGGTAGTTAATTACACGATGTCTATTATAGAAGTGGTTTTGAAAGATGTTACATTCGCTTGAATTTGCGCTATGATCGAACTTGTATTGGCGACCTTCGGGGTTCACATAATTATAGCAATTATAGCATTTGTGCTTCCTTGGATCATTTTTATTCGGACATGTTGAGGTTTCATGGTTCTTCATGCAATATGCGCAGGTTTCTTTTCTTCTGCATCTCTCTTTTGTATGTCCATAGATTTGACAGTGACTGCACCTTATTATGGGGGCGTACTGAGCGATTTTACACGATAGAAAACCAATCAGCAAACGACCTTGGCGTAGCAATCTGGTTGCCAATCTATCCTCCAAATCTAGCATAAGTTGATAGGTCTTTAGAAGGCAGCGGGGACCCGGTTTGACTTTCGTTCCAGCGCGATACGCTTTTTTTTTAAGAGTTTGCAGTGCGTGCGCAGCACGCCTGCTATACGGTGCCGTAGGCAGCGGGGACCCGGGTCGAGGTTCGTTCGCTTCGAGATTTTATAAAAAAGGAGTGGTTCATGAAAAGGAGGGGCCCGCTAGCGGGCGGAGCCAGCTAGTCTTATATTATTTACCCCTCTGGCCTCTAAGTTGTGTATTTTAAGGAATTTTTCTAACCTCCGCCCTTTTAACCTGAGGAGAAATTTTCCAACTTTAGCCGACACCCCTTTGACCATTCTTTCGTATTATGCACCATATTTTAGTTTTATGCCTTACATATTTTAGTTCCATTTTTTTTCGCCAGGTGCGCCTACTTATCTCGGGTGCTATGGGCCCAATTCCCTCGACTAATATATCTACGGATAGTATGTAAAACGGATTTTCGTTCGGATACAGGTTTGTTTAGAATCAAGTGCGCCCCCTGGTTGTGAAATGTGTAACTAACAGATTTTTCAAAAGGATAAATTGTTTTGAAAGGAATATTAAACGAAACCCTCTGTGCGATCTGGGATCACATTTACCCACTTGTTTGTTATTGGTTTCGAGTTGTGATTTAATTTTTATTATTTTTTTTATTTTTTTTATTTATTTATTTATTTTTTTGGTAAAACGGCCATGTGTTTTTTTTTTTTTTTTAAATAGAAAAAATAGAATGAATTATTTTAAAATGACATTAATGACACAAATGACACAAATGAAATGACATTATTTTAAAGGGATTTTCTTTTCAAGTTAAATGGATTTTAATAAAACAAATTACAAAATAAAATAGTTCATAATAATTGAGGACTTTAAGTTGTAATACCTAACAAAATGGTGGTTGCTATTTAATGCATACCTTATTCATAAATTTAAAGGTGATGTAAAAATAAAAACACATGAATGAATAAAACTCTTCGAGTTGTCATTGGGTATTTTTTGAGAAGAGACAAAGTGCTGAAGATTAACGGTTTTATTTAGACAAAAAAAGATTAAATCATATGTCATTTTAGAATTTTTTTTTTCCAAGTGAAGGAATTTTAAAAATATAAATTGCAAAATAAAATTAAATTAAACTATAAATTTATTTATTAATTTAATGTAATTTGACTTTAGTAAAATTTTAATAATTAAGCAGCGTTTCGAGTACAACTAGTTAACGTTGTGGAAAAACGTTTCGTAATAATATAAAATGAAATTAGAAATATTTGTTGTCCTTCCCTATTTTGCTATTACAAAAAAATCTTCTAATCGTTGAACTTTTTGTTACTGCTTTAGAGCTGTTATTGAGTATATAAAAAAACAAAATGCTGAAGATTTTTTTTTTTTTTTAATATGACAACATAAAATGGAATGACAAATCCTTTTAGATTTTTTTTCCATTTAAAAATATAAATCATCAGTAGAGTTTTATTTATATACTCATATAAATCATCACCTCATACTACATGGTAGATAAACATTCGGGAGCAAAAATCTTTGTAACCTATTTCTGTTTTCCTAGATATTTTCTATTTTTGTATTTTTTTTTTTTTTTGTTACCGGGTTTGTGTTAAAATTTGTCAGTACATATTTTTTATCAGTAGCAAAGTGGGGAAAATTTACCTTTTTCGTATGTAACATTAAAAAAAATTAATTAAATATAAAAAAAAGAAATCAGTAGCGTTTCGTTTAGTTATTTGACGAGGTAGAAAAACGTTCTGCAGTTACGACGTTGGGGAAAAAAAGAACGCATTCAACTATGTTACCTCTCTCCATTTTCTTAAAACTTTTCTATTTTAGGACACTGTTTTGTTATGGATTTTATAGTTGTCATTGTTTTTCGTTGTTGTTTTAAGAAAAAGCAAAGTTCTGAAGCTTTACTTTTTAATTATTATTATTGCTTAGAGAAACGAAAAGGAACTATTTTTAGATTGTTTTAAGTGAAATGAATTTTAATAATACAAATGGCAAAATAAAATAAAGTATTTAATTTTACTTAATTTAACTTGAGAAAATTTTAAGCATTAGTTTCATTTTCATCTAACGTGGTTAAGAAAAAAAAAAGTCTTCAAGATATACGAAAAGGATATATAAAGATAACTTTGTTACCTTTCACTGTTTTTCTTAAGTCTTCTATTGTAGTACTTTTTCGCTACTGGTTTCGTGTTATTGGATATTTTCCAGGTGTCAGTGGATTGGGCTGCACAAAAGGATTCGGATATTTTTCCGTCTATAGATACTAACTGCTGAAATTGAGTTTTCAAATGTGTTTCAAACGCGAAAGATATAGGAAAAAGGAAAAAAAAATTTTTTTTTACCTTTTTCTGTTTACTTAAAAGTTTTTCATTGTAATACTTTTACGATATACGTTTCAAGTTGTCAAGATATTTTTTTTTCTTTTTTCTTTTATCTTTTTTCTTTGCTACTGAATTTCAGTTAAAATTTGTCAGTAGATACTTTTTGATAAGTAGTAAAGTGGTGAAAGTTGACCTTTTTCGTATATAACATAAAAATTAAATTAATAGATTTTTTTATAACAATTTAGTAGCGTTTCATTCAGTTATTTGACAAGGTAGAAAAAAGTTCTGCAGTGACGTAGGGGGGAAAAAGAACACAATCTATGTTATTTCTCTCCATTTTCCTAAAACTCTTCTATTTTAGTAGTTTTTATTATTGGTTTCATAGTTGTCATTGGTTTTTTTTTGTTGTTGTTGTTTTTTTTTCTGCTGTTTTAAGAAAAAGCAAAGTGCTGGAGGTATACTTTTTTCATTATTATTATTTCTTAGACAAACTAAAATGAAAAGGAACTATTTTTAGATTGTTTTAAGTGAAATGAATTTTAATAATACATATGATAAAATAAAATAAAGTATTTAATTTAACTTAAGAAATATTTAAGAATAAGATTCATTTACGTCTATTTAATGTTGTTTAAAAAAAAAAAAAAAAAAAAAAAAAAAAAAACCTGCAAGATATACGAAAAGTAAAATATCTTTGTTACCTTTCTCTGTTTTCCTTAAGTCTTCCAATGTGGTAGTTTTTCGCAATTGGTTTTGAGAGTCATTTGGGTATTTTCGAGCTTTCATTGAGTATTTTCGAGTCATTGGGTTGGGCTGCACAAAAGGATTCGGATATTATTCCGATTATAGATGCTAATTCCTGAAATTGGATTCTCAAATGTATTATACGTTTTCCAAATTGTGTACTTACACATCATTTTTACTTTCTTCTATCTTCAATAGAAGAAAGTATTGTAATCGAAATTTTTTCGACTTCCGGTTTTCGACGGATTTACATGTTTTAGGGGTCAGAGATCCCCAAAAACATGTTTATAGAAAATGTCTGTCTGTCCGTGTGTCCGTCTGTCTGTCGCCATTGTACCATCAAAAAGTGTATGAAGTTATGCATAGAATTGAACCAAATTTTTATTTTAAGTTTTTGGCTATGGCAAGCAGATCCTCCATGAATTTGGAAAAAATTCGCCGGTAGGGGGACGCTGTAATAGCGATTTTTGTGCGATTTTGAATATTGTACCATCCAAAAGTATATGAAGTTATGAATAGAATTGACCCAAATTTTTATTTTAAGTTTTTGGATATGGCAGGTTAGCCCTCTCTGAATTTGAAAAAAATTCGCCGGTAGAGGGCGCTGTAACAGCGATTTTTGTGCGATTTTGAATATTGTACCATCCAACAGTGCATGAAGTTATACATAGAATTGAACCAAATTTCTATTTTAAGTTTTTGTCTTTGGCAAGCAGATCCTCCCTCAATTTGGAAAACATTCTCCAGTAGGGGGCGCTGTAACAGCGATTTTTGTGCGATTTTGAATATTGTACCATCGAAAAGTGTATAAAGTTATACATAGAATTGAACCAATTTTTTATTTTAAGTTTATGGCTATGACAAGCAGGTCCTCCATGAATTTGGAAAAAATTCGCCGCTAAGGGGCGCTGTAATAGCGATTTTGCATATTGTGCTATCGAAAAGTGTATGAAGCTATGCATAGAATTGAACCAAATTTTTATTTTAAGTTCTTGGCTATGGCAAGCAGGTCCTTCCTTAATTTGGAAAAAATTTGCAGGTTAGGGGCGCTCTAATAGCGATTTTTGTGCCATTTTGAATATTGTACCATCGAAAAGTGTATGAAGTTATGCATAGAATTGAGCCAAATTTTTTGTGTTTATTTTTGGTCATGGTATGAAGGTCCTCCCTGAATTTGGAAAAATTCCGTTGGAAGGGGGCGCTATAATTACGATGTCTGTACCATTTTCTTTATTGTACAATCGAAAAGTGTATAAAATTATGCATACAATTGAACCAAATTTTTTGTGCATGTTTTTGGCTTTGGCCAACAGGTCCTCCTTGAATTTCGAAATATCGCGCGGTAAAGGCTCTCTGTGATAGCGATTTTTGTATACTTTTCTTGCTTTTTCGTAGTTCTATTGTCCATCGGCGGCTCGGGCAAAGGCGGGAACTCACTTCCTGATAAGCGGGCTATTCGCAAACATCTGATAACAACAGAATAAGGAAAAACTATTAATTTTAACAAATATCGTGATACAGATTAACTCGTTTTTAGTTCTTTTAATTGACTGAAGCAGAAATTTAAGATGAAAATCAAAGTTGGTATAGTAATGATCTAATAATATTGAAGTATAACATGTGTAACTAGTTTTTGAAATATTAAGATGTATAAGATAGAAGAAAGTTTTGGAATTGGCACATCCAACTAGTTCACCTTATTAGACAGTGAAGTTTTGTTACAGTATTCGGAATGTGTTGGAAAATGTTTCATAATCTGTGACTGACGCATGATATTTTTTTCTTTTTGTAAGTAAATGTAGAATTTTGTAATCGATTTTTAACGCTCATTCTAATATGCTAGAATTATAAAAGTGATGTACAAAGGTGTGTTCTCAATGACAATACAACTTTTTTAATATTTTTAGAACTTAATTATAAATTGATACATTAATTTTAAAGCATTTTTCCATTAGCCCACCACAGGTGATAACTCGCCAAATATTCTTTACAGTTGCAATTGGATACGACAGGGGTCGGCAACCTATGGCCCGTAATTCACTGAGTGACCCACTTGATTTACGAAAAACAGTATAATACAAGTTTAATTTAATGAATAAGAATGAATTAGTTAAAAACACATAAACTTGCTCAATGGTACACATAAACAAGAACTTTTATATGAACTTGTGCAAATAAAACTAACGATAAAGCACAGTATTGACGTTTCGAACTGCTTCTGCAGTCGTCTTCAGGAGAAATATGATGTTGAAATGTTTAAAAGTATAGAGACGAAAGCTTCCTGTCGAGTCTTGATCAATTATGTGAATGGAAAACTGCAGTGAGTACATCAGAATTTTTTTTTTTATTGTTGTTATTTAATTTTATTTGTACTAGTTCATTTAAAAGTTCTTGTTTATGTGTACCATTGGTGAAATTTATGTGTTTTAACGTAAAAATCTTATTTATTATATTTTAGGATGCAATTGTCCTACATATTTTAATATGTTTAATTTATTCGTTGTGGACGGATAAATTCAAGACATTGCAGAAAGATTTGGAAAAATAAGAAGATTACGATCTTTCCACTATATCAACGTGTTGGGCATCACTTCCTGCGAAGTTTTCGTCTGTGAAAAAAAAATTGGTTTTCCCAATTTTGCCCGCATTCGGCATCTTATGTAAGCAAATATGTATTTTCACGCGTGAAATTTATTTTAAGTAAGAACTGTTGAAGCTTAACTACCAAAAATTTAGATGCTTATATTCGTCTTAAGAGGCCTAACTATATGCCAGACTTGACTGAATTGACGTCACAAGTTCAGCATTAGGGGACCCATTGATATCGAAGAGAAAAGTACAGTTCATTCATTTATGTTTCATTTTATAATCATTATAGTTTTAATTTTAATGTTTAAAATTTTAAAAGCGTATTGTAATTATTTTCTCAATAAAATTTATCTTACCATTCACCAAAAAAGACTATTTTAAAATGGAAATACCGCTTACTCGAAACGTCTTCCTTTTCCTAATACACATATTTTGGGTGATTGTCCGCAGCCAAAAAAGATTGCCACACCTTGTATAGGAGTTATAATAACAGTGGGTTTAATTATGCTTCAAACTACACTCGAAAAAAAAAAGTCCAACCGTCTGTGAAGCTGCAACAATGAAATATTCTAAAACTATAAAGTGGAAAGTATAAATAAACTAGTCGTTGGGGGCCACCGTATAATACTTACCCATCATGGATATACATAATTATTATGTATGGGCATTTCCACGAGCACTTGTCGTGTAAGTCACATAGTAGAACGGAAAATATGACTTATTTTATGGGAAATATCTCATTAATTTAAAAAGGCGAAGCAAACTTTTATAAAATAACGGTGGCCAACAAGCATAGTATGTGAGTTACACGACAAGTGCTCGTGGAAATACCCGTATATCCATGATGGGTAAGTATTACGGTGGCCCCCAACGACTAGTTCATTTATACTTTCCACTTTATAGTTTTAGAATATTTCATTGTTGCAGCTTCACAGACGGTTGGACTTTTTTTTTCAAGTGTAGTTTGAAGCATAATTTTATATTTTTTATTATTAATTTATATATTTTTTATTTTACATTATTATTTATTTTATATTATTAATATAAAATATGAAAATAAAACATGTGATACATGCTAAGCATTGCATCGTGTTACTTTTATTCATAATTTAATTTACTTGGATTCCCTTAAGCTAATATTACTTTTTGTTGCATTAAAATATCAATTTGTTGATTTTCTGTAAGCAAATAAACCCTATTGTTTTACAGTGGAAGTCTATGAGAATTTGGCGAAATATTAGAGATACCGCCAATTTGGCCTCACTTTTGACGCCTCCCTTTGGTCGCCAAATTTGGCGATATATCGCCAAGTTGGCGACAAACTTGGCTGCATTTAGCGACAGAACAGGGTCCCTCCTACGGTAACCCCCCTCATAGGTCGGAGATGCATTAAATACTTGACATTTACGATAAGCCATTATTGGCATTTAATCTTATAGTTTGGCGATGGTTTTTTGGTCGTCAGGATAATCGAGTAGTACCGAATTTCGTAAAAGAAACATCCTTATAACTCGAAAAATTATAATCATATTAACTAACAGTTTACTGCGTCGGATTAAGTGTCTCATTTCCAATTAAAATTGAAATTTGAATGAAATACAGGATCATGAAAATCGAAGAGTGTGAAAAATATGATTAGAAATATCTCGGCAACTAATTATCCGATCGACTTTATTCTTGGTGCAAAATTTATATTTTTTTATTGTCTTTTATATTCACTCCTTCAAATAAACAATTTCAAAAAATTTTGTATACTTTTTATCAGAATGAATATTTCGAGAGTCTGAAAAAAATAGTTCCGAATAATCGAGGTTACTAATATTCAATAGGCTTCTTCCATTATTACTCCCTAAGTACACACCAAATTCCAAGTCTCTATCTCAATTTGTTCGAGCGATTACAGACACACACACACCGATACACATACAGACGGACACCAAAATTTTTTTCTAAAAATATGTTTTTCGGAATCTCCAGTGTCTGAAACGTGTAAATCCGTCAAAAAAATTACTGAATCTGTTACATGAATTTTTGTTGTTGCCGTTACATAAATAGAAAACTTTTAGTAACTTTACAGATATTTTTTGTTACAGTGTACCTTAAAAAAATGATACAGAGCAAAAATTATAACTTTAAAAAAAAAAATTCACTAGCTTGCACTTAAAGAGCTGTGAATTTTTCGTAATAGGCTTCGGGGTCCACGCCAAATAAATGTACTGTATCGGATTTTTTTTTTTTTTTTTTTTTTTTGAAGAATCATAAATTGCGGTTCTGAAATTAGGCAGGATTTCCAAGATAAACATTGAATGCTTTTAAAAGAGTGTGTTAAAATAAAGTAATTAAATAAAAATAATTCTACTTTTGTATTTATTTTCAATTTCATTTTAAATGTTTAATCACTCATTGCTTAAATCTTTAAAATTTATCTT
This sequence comes from Maratus speciosus, assembly GCA_963932465.1. Lineage (NCBI taxonomy): Eukaryota > Metazoa > Arthropoda > Arachnida > Araneae > Salticidae > Maratus > Maratus speciosus. The sequence goes on along the minus strand of OZ010786.1, from coordinate 84,912,847 downwards.
AACCTCATTCTGGTTGACATCTGCAGTCAGCATTCACGGAAAGAAAAAATATACCTCTTTCACCTAGAACGAATAGGCAGTCGTTTTCTAAATCCCTAAACTAGAATATAGATTTCCGAGTTGTGCAAATAAGGTAAACAAATGAACGGAATAGGCGAAATTATCGAGAATTTCTAGTTTATAATTTTCTAGGTGATGTTGAATCACCTATTATGAATGTTGAATCACCTATTATGTTATATTATGAATCATTTGAATTGAGAGAAATTATCACTTGATTTCTAGAATTAATTCATAAACTAGAATTATAACTACTAAAACTCACTTCTTATGTTCGCTTTTATTTGCAGAGATTTTTAAATAAGTTTGACCACGATAATATAGGAAATCGCCTTTGAATTTTAATAAGGATAACTAGAACTCTCTAGCAAAGGGAACTAGAATTTATAAGGATGACATGGAATTATTTTTTCTAGAGCCACAATTTATTTTCTAGATTCCAGTGGCAGAATTTTTTTTTTCAGTGTTATATGAGTAGAAATAGAAGGTAATGCATCTGTCTATAATAATCTATTATATCTATATTATAAAGGACAAACATATCTGTGCGTAACGAAAACGTCATTTTGCGAATGGCAACAGTTTGAAATTTGAAATGAAATTTTTGTTTTGCAATTTTCTTTACTGCAAAATTTTAAACTTCTAAACATCGCACATTTTAAATTTTTACACCGTAGTATAAGGAAAAAAATGTACTTTTTAATGCAATTTGTTTGAAAGCTGTATCTCAATTTAATTTTGAGATATTAATTTTTTTTTAATTTTTAATACATTTTTTGTAATTGTGGCAACTGAAGTACTCCATTTCTGTTAAAAGTCATGGAGGATTATGTAGAGGTAAAATAATCACGGTAGAGGTAAAATAATGTACACATGTAGTACACATGTACACATGTACACATGTACACATGTAAAATACACATGTAGAGGTAAAATAATCACGGAGGAAAGAAAATAATGTATTACTGTACTTTTTGTTGCCATTTTCTCATAAAAATTGAAATTATAATGCGTGCTATGTCAGCGATTTTTTGAGTTTTCAAATATCGCACATTTTCAATTTTTACGCCGTCAAATAGAGAAAAAAAATCTACTTTCAAATGCAATTTGTTTGAAAATTGTATTTTAATTGACTGAGTTATTACGGTTTTTAAAATAACTAGCCGCCCGTGGCGACCAGTTTGGTCTCCCTTAAATGTATGCTAGGCATTGTATCATGTTACATTTTTTAAAAATTTAATTTACTTTCTCAATCCTTCGCCAAATCGGAAGATTCTGATAGAGAAATCAAGAATTCGATATTTTAATATTAGTCGGGCACAGGTGATAAATCGCCAAACATTGTACCCGTCGCATTTTTTCATATTTCATTAATTTAGATTAAAATATAATCCTTTCACTCCTTTTAAAATGGATAACTTTAATTTAAAACTGAAACATTTCAAATTCATGAATTTCACTTTAAAAAAAGAAAAGAATAAATACTATAAACTAGGGGTGCACAACCTTTTTAAGAGAAGGGCCACTTACAGAAATTTATGGGTTGTCGAGGGCCACTTCAGTGACACTGAAAGAATTCTATTTCTGGTAGGTGATCTGTGACTTATAATAAGATTTTAAAAAAATATGGTTTCAGGGGGGGGGGGGGCTACCCTTCTAGATTGCCCTACCCAGTCAATATATCTAATTCAGTTGGCAAGGATATATCAACAGTTTACCTTTGTATATATAACAGAGATATAGCAAGGATAATTTAGAAGGAGTGATAATATACCTTGATTTTATTCGGGGAAGTAAATTTTGTTTTATTATAAGTGCTAAAAACAAAGGCATAAAAGTGGCTAGTGCCGAAAAAAATAGGAACTTTATGAACAAGGGGGGAGGGAGCAGCCAATCAATGAATTTGCGATTTTTCCGTCCGCGCCCGATCAACGAAATTTGCGATTTTTCTACGTCTGATCGACGAAATTTGCGATTTTTCCGAACCGGATCGACAAAATTCGCTATCTTTACTCGCCTAATCGACGAAATTCCCTATTTATCCGCGCATGATTGGCGAAATTCGGGCCCGACCAACTGAAATTCGCGATTCCTAACTTACTGATGAAATTCGCGATTTTGTTTCGCGATAAACTGGCGGAACTCACGGATTTTTCGCAGCCAATGACAGAAATTTTCAATTTTTCCACGCGTCATCGAGAAAATTCGCAATTTTTCGTGCCTAATCGGCGAAATTCGCGATTTTCCACGCTGAATCAACAAAATTCGCGATTTTTAAATGACTCAAACGAAATTTGCAATTTTTCCCGCGGCACATTGACGGAATTCGCGATAAACAGACGAAACACGCGATTTTTCCGCAGTCGATCGCCGAAATTTGAGATTTTCCCGCTCCTAATCTATAAAATTTGCGTTTTTTCCACACCCGATCAACGAGATTCGTGATTCTTAACTCACTGACGAAATATGAAATTTTTTCACGTGGCAAATTGTCGAAATTAGAGATTTTTCTCGCGACTGACGAAACTCGCGATTTTTCCGCCGCCGATCAACAAAATTTGCAGTTTTTACGCGCATTATTTACAAAATTTGTGATTTTTCCGAGCTCAATCGACGAAATTTACAATTTTTTCCACGCCTCAACGACAAATTCGCGATTTTTCCGTGCTTGAAGAAAGAAATTCGTGATTTTTCCGCGTCTGATCTACATAATTCGCTATTTTTCAGCATCCGATCAACGAAATTCGCGATTCTTAACTGACTGACGAAAATTTCCATTTTCCCCGCGGCGAATTGACGAAATTCACGATTTTTTCCTCCGACATATGGACAAAAATTGCAATTTTTCCAGTTATAAATTGACAAAATTCGCGGGCCACACGTTAACCCATAGCGGGCCACTTTTGGCCCGCGGGCCACAGGTTGTGCATCCCTACTATAAACCATTTAATTTCAACATCAAAGCATTGTTTTGATTTACCGCTCGAAAAATAAAAAAATGCTGCTGGCGAGTTAAAAAATGCTATTGGCGAGAATTGAGCCCAGCTAACATAAAAGTACGAACTTTTTGCGGTCATAGCAACTTTTATGTAGTTTTATTCGAAAAAAAAAATAATTTGATGAAATAGGTTGCCAGAAAATACGTTGCCAAATTTATTTTCTCGGCATGGACCTTTTCTCTATTTCGCCAAGTACCAATACTGGAAAAATACCTTTATTTATTTATTTATTTATTTATTTATTGTATTTTAAATGAGATGAATAAAAGACGGCACAGATGTCATATATGCACCACTTTGACGCGATTTGTTTCTGACGCCAATGTCATATACGCACCAGGGTACTTAACTGGCGCCAAAGTATCGTTATTTTGCTTGATATGGTAACCCGGATGTTGTAGTTTATTTGTTAATAAATTGTTTATTTACTTTTATATATTTTTTAAATTATATAAATTGCTTTGTTCTATAGTTATTAATTAAACTTTTTTTTATTTATTATTATTCCCTTTTTAAAAATATTACACAATAACCAATGAGATTCGTTTCATTCAGGTGTTGCCATTAAACAATTAACAAATAATCGCGATTTCTGTGCCACGTTCGATAGCATAATATATATATATAGATTTCCAAGCTTGAATTAATTTTTTAATTTATCTATCACGTGTAGCTCGATTACGAAAGATTAACACGCTTGCCCTTAAAACAATGTAAAATGTTCAGCATTTGTTTCCGTCTAATGTTCTATAGCAAAATTAAAACTTCCTCTGTAGAAAAATAAATAAATTAATGTAAATAAGAAACAAATTTAACAGACATGTGATTGAACCACGAGGTTAAAGCACTGAAATGACCGAAAAGACTGCGACAAGTTTCAAAATCTTGGGCTAATAACTCCTGGCATGCGGTGACATGTGAAAGTATCGTTTTTAATAAATTTTAAACCTTTATTTGATTGCATGATATTTTTCAGATAAAAATTATTTTTGATGTTAGTGGGCAATCTAAAATATACATTACATGTAAAAAAGTAATTACAATAAAAAAAAAAAAAAAGAATGGTTTTCACCTATACCCTGTAACCCGAGGAGCTCGGGTTTGATCCCCTAGTATATATAAAATCCAAGTGGAAATTTCGTTCCGAACGCCTAGATTTCGAGTTCTACTGCATGGATTTTTACGGAACTTATACCGTTAGATAGGTATCGTTTCAGGGAAGGTTTTAAGCTACAACACATCATTCTACCTAGATTAGTTATAGAATTATGACGGAAAGTTTTGTTATTTTGGACGATAAGGTTTACCATTTTATTTCTTGGCGAAATTTATCGTTGATAAAAAAAATTGAAACAGCTATTACACCTTGAAAAATAAAAGGAAAGGCTGTTACTAATTTTAATTAAAAGAAAAAAAAAGATGAAAAAGAGAAAATGGAAAACAGTTTTGTCGAGTGGTAATATTATAAACCGAAAATATTTAATTTAAACAAGAAAGAGAATATTCGTAATGCGTACAAATTTATTCAGTAAAAAAAGATTGCAGTTTTAAACAACATTTGGCGATTTATCTATTGCGTCAGGTTAAGAAAAATGCGCCAGAAAATTTGATAAGACAATATTAGACTGACATTTTTTTTTTTTTACTTTTTTTTTTCATTAAACGCATTCATCATTAAGCTTAAAATAATGGTACTTGTGTGTTACATGTTGTATGTTTATTTACGATATTGATTTTATCGCCAAATATGATTTTAAGCCAAAAAGACATAAGCATACCATTGGTTTGAGCGACGTTTACAATATTGGTGATTTTTCAAGCGGATGGCAGCCTTTTTGGAGTAATCTAATTCTACTGCACACACATACACACACACACACACACATATATATATATATATATATATATATAATACAAATGGAAATTTCGTTCCGGTTGCTTATAACTCGAGTTCTGCTGAACTTGCACTGTTAGATATGTACTTTTTTTGGAAGGTTTTAGTATATAACATATCATTCTACGTTGTCTACGTTGCTTAGGTATCGAATTCTGGTTTAAAGTTCTTTAATGAGATGAACCAGATTATGAAAAAATAATCTTTTGAAAAGATTCTGCCGAATGTTTTTCTATAGAACTTGCACTTTTAATCAGATAATTTTACAGAGAGAGTTTAAGTATCTAACATATCCTTTTACCTTGCTCAGCTATTCAGCTATGCGGAGAATTGTGGAATCTGGTGACCCCAATTATCAAAAATTTACCTTTTTAAAAAGTTCTAATATACTGTTTTTTCTGGGTTTGCATTGTTAGTTTGATAATTTTTCAAAGACAGCTTTAGCATATAATATATTGTTCTACATTGCTTAGTTATATATCAATGGGGGAAATTTTGGTAATTTTCCAATATCCTTGGCGATCCTTGGCAATCCCTTGGCGAGATGCAGAAAATGGGCTTGACGGAAGAAGTAAAGTTTCAATGAGTGTTGTTTCCTCCGTGCATCATAATTGATAGTGAAAGGGCGCTGCAAGCGCTCTGGACTGAAAGGAGCGCGGGCGAGAATTCCCCGCCAGATGAGTAAGAGCGATGAATAGATGAAGTTGAGTAAGATGTGTTCTTAAGACGTAAGCGCAGTGTACCAACCACTGCCAGTCCCTTTGGAATATTTTTTTGTAAATAATAAATGTTTTTGTTATGTGTTGTAAATGTGGACAATCCATCCAATACGCAACACACTTCATTTAGTATTTTTAACTATTTTCTACAGTCCATTTTCGAGCTATCGCCGACAAAGTTTTTGGCCCTTCGAGCCGCAGCGCTCATTTAGAACACTGTTTATAGAATCAACGCCCTTGGATTACTCGAATTTCCTTGTTATAGAATTTATAGATATAATGTATGTTGCTACTCCAGCGATTTCAGGAACTGTGGTCCTGAATCGAAAACGTGGAAATATACGCGGCCAGGTTACCAGAATATCAAATGCATTGAAAACGAAACTCGGCCCTAAAGAACTGGATCTGAAATTAAATTCTCTTCAAATGTTAAAAAAGAAGACTGATGAATTAAGGAACGAAGCCTACTCTATAATATCTGATGAGGACTTAGGGGATTTTGAAAATTCCTTGACCGAAATCGAAGAACAGTTAGAAGCTATCGAAGTAAGTCTTCTTGATTTGATAAAGCCTAGTATTTCTAATGTTGAAAGTCATAATAATAGTAATGATAGAAGCAGTTCTAATGAGGCAAAAATCAAATTACCGTCAATTAATCTACCCCAATTTTCGGGTCGTTACACAGAGTGGATGAATTTTAAGTTACAATCACCACATTAATTGATAATAACGTTGAGCTAAATGATGCGCAAAAACTGTATTATTTACAATCAGCCTTAACTGGCCCTATGGAACAATTACAAAATATTGATGATTCTTATACTTCTTTATTCGAAGCTTTAAAAAAACGATTTGAAAACAAAAGATTATTGGTGAATAGTCATATTTCAGAGTTATTGAGTAATAACAAATTAAAAATTGAAAACGCGAAAGAAATACGCAATCTGGTAGATAATTTATTGAGCCACTTAAGAGCCTTGAAACAGTTAGGACTGGAACATAACAATTTATCGGAATCCATTCTCATGCATTTTGTGTTACAAAGAATTGACGATGAGTCAAGGAAAGCTTTTGAAATGTCTCTTAACTGTAATGAATTGCCTGAATGGAATGTTTTTATTGATTTTTTATTGAAAAGAGCTCAAGCTTTAGAAAATGTACAAAAAACCAACATCGTTACGAAACCTAGGTTTGAAATGATCCCTAAGCAAAAAAGTTTTGTTTTACAGAATGACAAACTTAACTGCGCATTTTGTAAACAACCACATTTCATTTTTCGATGTCAAAAATATTTAGATTAATCGGTTCAAGAAAGATTGAATCAAATACAAAAATTACAGTTATGTTATAATTGTTTATCTAATCACACCGTTAATCGGTGTAATAAATTAAATAATAGGTGCAAAACTTGTTTTTCTAATCACCATACCACACTTCATGGAGCTACTTTTTCGAAATCTTATGAAAATAAACAAAGTAATTTTATTATGAATCAGCCTCAGATCAAAAATGAAGAAAAAGTAAATACTAATTCAGTGGAAATTATTTCAAATGCGAAGACCTTGAGCTGTCAAAATAATTATGATCAGAATTCTGACTCTGGCGCCAGCTATAACGCGTTAATTTCGACAGCTGTAGTTTATTTGAAAGGAAATAATAATTCTTTTTTTTCCTTTTGTTGCAATTCTAGATACAGCCAGTAACATTTCCCTAATTACTTTTTCCGCAGCAGACATGCTGGGACTAGAGAAACATAAAGTAAAATCAGTGATTTCCGGATTTAATGATGCAATCTGTAAAATTAAAAGCAGAATACATGTTGAAATTTCAAACAAAGATAGAACATTTAAAAAATTCTCTAACATGTTTTTAGTCCCTAAAATTACAAATTTAACCCCTATGTGTACCGCAGAGACTTCAAATCTGCACCTACCACTGAATTTGATATACGCAAACCCAAGATGTTTTGAACCTCAGCGAATTCAGGTGTTATTGGGGGCAGATGTATATTATGAATTGTTATTAGCTGGTCAAATAAAAATTCCTAACACTCCTATAATTTTACAAAAAAGGATGGATTGCAGGTGGAGTTATACATGATAAAAATGAAACTAAATATAATTGCCATTTATTAGAAAATCAAGATGAATTAAATTTGAAGGCCTTTTGGGATTTAGAGACATTAGGAATCAGGGATGATCCAGATAATGTAAGAAATGAAGATATACTAAATGGATTTCGGGAAAGAGTGCGGTTTACAAATAACAGATATGAAATCTGTCTCCCATGGAAACGGAATTAGGAACAATCAGAGTTCGTTGATATATATCAATTGATATATATCTTGATATATATCATGATATATATCCGATATTTATTTTGAAAATATCAAGATTTTTTATATTTTCGATATTTTCATATTACTTTGATATTTATTTTCAAAATATCAAGATGTGTGCTATTTTCAATATTTTTCTATATTTGATATTTATTTTCAAAATATCACTGTGCAAGATATTTTTGATATCTTCAGTCAAAACAAATGCAAATGAAATTTTTAACTGTTGTTGACTGTGTTGTTCAGTAAATAATGAATTTTTGTCTCTGATAATGACTTTTTTATCTGAAGAAGAAAACAAATACCTTTTCCAAGCTTTATGTTTGAATTTTTTACTTTTAACTGTGGATTATGAGAGACATAATTCAGAACAGATACTGAATAATAAACTGTCTAATTTAAATACTCAGTTATATATATATAATACAGCTTCATTAGAAAAGAATATGTTCTGGTATTTAGTTTTGTTTGAACTGTACAGCATGTTAGGGAATAAAAAAAGTTACAAATTTTCAGTTAAAACATTATGTATTTAAAATTTTGTTTTATGAATTTGATTTCTTGATAGTTGATACTGAATCCCACAGCTTTTTTTTTTTTTTTTTTTTTTTTTTTTTGTTAATGTAAGTGCATAAATCAATTTGTTTCGGTTTTCAAATAGTTGATCTTCAATTTTGTTCTAAATTTCTGATTTCTTGATAGTTGATACTGAATCCTATAACTTTTTTTTTTTTTTTTTTTTTTTTTATGTAAGTGTATAAATCAAATTGTTTCAGTTTTCAGTTAGTTCATCTTCAATTTTGTTAAGTTAAAAAATAAAAAGTGTGTTTAGTATATTGTTTTAAGTTTTCATGTTAAGTGCAATATGTTTTAGTTTCTAATGTAATATTATGCTTGAAAATATTTATTATCAGCAAAGTTGACTATTTTGAAAATATCGGATATATATCGAAAATATCGGATATATATCAAAATATCGGATATTTTTGATATTTTCGAAAATATCATGATATTTACGAACTCTGGGAACAATCTATCTTCTTCTATAATAAAGAAAGAAGTTTGTGTGTGAGTGAGTGAGTGTGTCGACGGTGTTCTGAAGAGACCACTGCACGTAGAGCTACAAAATTTGGGGAAAAGGTACGTCTATATATGAAGTTTTGCACCTCGAAGCCCGATTTTCGATTTTTTGATTAGAATTTTTTTATTTAATTTTTTATGCGATTTTTAGCACTTTTTTAAGTTTCGAGGCGATTTTCCCATATAAGTGAGAAGAATATGGTTTCTTTCTTTTAACCCGATGTAATAAATTTTGTTCTCTTTTCAAAAAAGTTTATTCGGAATTCGTGCAGCGATTTTTGAATTTTTAGCGAATTTTTTTATGCAATTATTGAACAGCATTTAATGCATTTCCATACCTATAAGGGGATTAGTGTAGAGGGACACAGTTCTGTCGCCAAATGCCGCTAAGTTTGTCGCCAACTTGGCGGTATATCGCCAAATTTGGCGACCAAAATAAGTCGCCAAAAGTGACGCCAACTTTGCGATATCTCTAATATTTCGCCAAATTCCCATAGACTTCCATTGTAAAACAATATGGATTACTTGCTTACAGAAAATCAACAAATTGAGATATTTTAATGCAACAAAAACTAATATTTACTTAAGGGATTATATTAATTCGATTTTTCCACATTAGGAAAAAGAATACGGTTTCTTTCTTTTAACCCAACATAGTAAATTTTGTTCTCTTTTTAAAAAAGTTTATCCGGAATTCGTACAGCGATTTTTGAATTTTTAGCGAATTTTTTATGCGATTATTGAACAGCATGTAATGCATTTCCATACGTATAAAGGGGGGGGGGTTACCGTAGGGGGAATCCAGTTCTGTCGCCAAATAACGCCAAGTTTGTCGCCAACTTGGCGATATATCGCCAGATTTGGCGACCAAAGTTAGTCGCCAAAAGTGACGCCAACTTGGCGATATCTCTAATATTTCGCCAAATTCCCATAGACTTCTGCTGTAAAACAATAGGGTTTACTTGCTTACAGAAAATCAACAAATTGAGATATTTTAATGCAACAAAAACTAATATTAACTTAAGGAATTATATTAATTATATTTAAGGAAGGCCAAGTAAATTAATTACGAATAAAAGTAACATGATCTAATGCTTAGCATGATTTCCAAATCAAATTTTAAGAGATCCCACAGGTCAAAGGAATTAGATTTGAAACTTTTAACCAATTATAGTAAATTTTGACTTTCGTGATTTTTGAACCTTTCGTGATTTTTAATGCGATTTTTACATTTCTTCGCGATCTGCTGCAATTTTTTTTGACATTCCATTTTTCACCTAAAGTACATTCTGCCCTCATTTCAATAAAGTTTATTCGGATTTCGTATAGCAATTTTCGAATCTTTCGGGAATTTTGTATGTGATTTTTAGTGTATTTTGTATGCGATTTTTAGTGTATTTTAGCGATTTGCTACTATTTTTCCACATTAGTGAAAGGAATCAACATGCAATCTTCGAACACAATATATATTTTTTTCTATTTTCAAAATTTGAAAAGCGATTAAAAATTTTTTCGCGATATCTTATTGTGATTTTTAGAGCTTTTTCGTAATTCCTGCTGTTTTTTGACGTACCCGGGCAACGCCGGGCAAGTTCGCTAGTTAGACAATAATTACAAGATAGCTGAAACACGACTCTCTACTCTCGTAAAAAGAATGAAACGCGACACAAGTTTATATGAAAATTATCGTAAAATTTTAGATGAATACTTAGAAATGAAAATTATTGAAATTGTTCCTAAGTCAGAAGAAAATTCTAACAACCCGATTTTTTATTTACCCCACCATACGGTATTCAAAGAAGACAGTGTATACACGAAATGTCGCATTATTTTTGATGCGAGTTCCCATGAAGCAGGACAGTTATCACTAAATGACTGTTTGGACGCAGGCAGTAACCTAAATCCGAACATTTTCCATTTATTGATATTTTTTAGATTAAATAAAATTGCTGTTTTGGCCGACATAGAGAAGGCATTTTTACAAATTTCGATCAACAAAAAAGACAGGGACGTTTTAAGATTCCTGATTATAGATGACAATCCTGTCAACGGTGATAAGTTTAAAGTTATTATGTACCGATTCTTACGCCTAACATTTGGTTTGAACTCAAGCCCATTTTTATTATCAGCCACCATCAAACAACATCTTAGTAAATTTAAGAAGGAATATCCGGTAGCAACCGAAATGCTCAACAGTTGTATATACGTGGATGATCTGATAGCCTGTACTGACACTGTACAAGATGCACTGAACATTTCACAACAATCACACAGAATTATGAAGGAAGCTAATATGACGTTCCGAAAATGGATATCGAACAACGAATTAGTAATGGAATCGTGGGAGAAGAACGGGTTTAGTACTTTACCTCAGGCCTTTGAGGAAAATAAAATACATAAGGTATTAGGACTGTTGTAGCAACCTAAACAGGACATGTTGATGATGGAAATCGATAATTTATTAGAATTTTTGTGCAAGGCAAAAAATACGAAGAGGCTCGTTCTGCAAGTAGCAGGCAGAATTTTTTACCCCTTGGGTCTCATATCGCCATTTACTATAAAAATTAAACGGTTGTTTCAAGAAGTATGGAGTAGAAATCTAACATGGGATGAAGAATTACCCCCCGATATTTCAAAGCTGTGGGAACAATGGTGTTCCGAGTTACCCCAATTATCACAACTAAAGATTCCTAGAAATGTGTTACAGTTTCCTGAAGACTCTGAATATAAATTAATACTGCACACCTTTGCCGATGCCAGTCCCAGGGCATACGGTGCTGTCATATATCTACAAACATATTCCAAGACCCAATCTTCCATTAATTTGCTTACATCAAAAAGCAGAGTGGCACCCTTGAAAAAAGTGTCATTACCCCGGCTAGAACTTTTAGGTGCGTTACTAGCAGCGCGTTTAACTTGTGAGGTGAAGAAGGTGCTAGATCGCAAGGGACCATCTTCTATGTTTCTATGGACAGACTCTCAGATTGCTCTTTATTGGATCAAGGGGTCTGCAAATAGGTGGAAATCATTCGTGTCCAACCGTGTAAAAGAGATACAATCGCTGACAGACCCATCCAGGTGGTTTCACTGTGCAGGGTTCGAGAATCCTGCAGACCTGCTGACAAGAGGTGAAAAATCTGAAAGTCTTATTCAGAATCACAAAGGGTGGACTGGTCCAGAGTTTCTGAAGGACTTATTATATATATGTAACAACGAACAATTATTAGTAGTTCCAGATCAGGAGATCTATTTAAACGAACTAAAAAGAGACTCCGCTAACATTACTCATGACTTTACCACTTTGTCTATTTCTAATGAAATTTCTATGATTGAACATATTTTTTCATTATAATTAAATATCATATTGTATTAATTTTATTTTTATTTTTTAATCTTCAATTGGCTTAACTAATTTATTACAAAAATTTAATATTAATTGTAGAACTAACTGAATGAAATATCTTAATATCTGTCCCTTCTCGGGCTTAAACAATGTAGGAAATAAATTTTCTTTTTTTTTTTTAATTTGTTCTTCAAATTATGTTTTTGTTTAATATGTCAAGTTTTTTAATAACTACTGCATTCAGACGAACTCATTTCAAAATTAATAGAGGGTACCATCATCGGGCTTTGATGTATGCGGTATTGCATCACAATGTGTGATGCAGTTTACCAATGTATAATTCAAAATATTTCACCATTGTAGTAATGCAGGTTGCTGTAGTTTGGACAAAAACTTCCAATCTGAACGTAAAAGTCTATAATCAAAACATAAAAAATTAACTTCACTTAAATTTAGATACCCTATTTCCCACTCAGGAACGCTATGAATGCAAAAATAAATTGTGTTGAATCCTTACTGCTAATATTTAACAATATTATACCGGGTGTCCCAAAAAGGACTGACTGATTTTAAAATTCAATAACTTCCAAACGGTGACAGATATTAAAAAAATTCTTGCAGGAGGGTTATGCATAAAGTCAAAAGTTTTTTTACAGTGATTTTCGATTTTAGTTCGAATTACAAACAATAGATGGCGCTGTAAGCAATAGTCGCTAAATACAGGCTCGATTTTTGGTCCTTTCTGTTGTTCCATGCAGAAAAAGGAGATGGAAATGTATTATCCGGGCCACGAAGTACCAAAAATCGAGCCTGAATTTAGCCTCTATTGATTGCAGCGCCATCTATTGTTTGTAATTCAAACTAAAATCGAAAATCACTGTAAAAAAACTTTTGACTTTATGCATAACCCTCCTGCAAGAATTTTTTTAATATCTGTCACCGTTTGGAAGTTATTGAATTTTAAAATCAGTCAGTCCTTTTTGGGACACCCGGTAGCTTTGATACAATAAAAAATAAAAGTTTTACTTAAATTTTGTTACCTTATTCTCTTCCAAGGGGTGATGTAAACACATCAGAAAATTATTACCTAAGTTTAACTTGGGGTATAAATAGTTCTCATCTCGGAAAAAAAATACATTTTAAAATTTAAGTTATGTAATTCCTCACTAAGTTCGCTATCTGCGTAAAAATAGCTATCCATTTGAAACTTTTTACTAAAGCATAAACTTGACCAAAGAAAAAACTTATTCTGAATATCCTGAATATGAAAGGATATTTTGAAAATACCCTTTTTACTTCCACTATGACGCCATATTCACCTTTTTAATGCTTGAAAGAAAAAACTAGTTCAATTTAATATTTCACGTGGAAATGTTTCAACTAAAAAGAAATAAATTATTATTACGGCTTTTGAAATTTTTGCAACAATGAAGAAAAAATGTTACATTTTCTATGAGAAATGTCCGTTGATTCTCAATGAAAAAAGAGAAATTTGGAATTATTAAGAAAAATATTTGTATAATGTAAAAAAAAAAATTGGCCCATGTTTCTCTCTGGGTTATACATCACCCATATGCAAAGGCATTTTACCATTCGTTTTGACCCTAACATGAGGCAAACGTTTTTCACTTTAAATTTATAATATTATTAGAATTAGTAAAGAATAAAAAATGAGTGGCATCAGGGACAAAAAGGAGGGAAGAAAAAATGAAAAAGTTATGATCTCCATAGGCTTTTCTATGTTAAATTAACATTGAGAAGTGACACTGGAAATAAATAAGTATTGCGAGGCAGCGCAATACTTAAATGATTACAAAATACTTAACGTGCTTTTAATGTATCAACTTAAGAAACATTTTGCTTTAACCCCTTGCCTGTGGAATATATTTGAGAAAAACGTGCCAAAAATAGGAAAAAAATTATTATCTTTAGTTTTGCTCGTTATTATCATCAAAATGTTAGAAATAGATTATTAAAGAAAAAAAAGTAACGAAATAACTATTATATTCAATATTTTCCCATATATTTCCCATATACACCGCGTCCCAAAAGTTTAGACAATCAATAAAATTTGCATTAACATAAAAAGTAATAAGGTACAATTAAAATTCGTGAGATAGGTAATAAAGAAAAGCAATTTTGCTGATATACACATATAAATTATGATCAAAGGTTTGAAATTATAAAATATACATTAAATTATATAAAAATGTGCTGTCCCAAAAGTATAGACAATTGTAATTTTGTTTGGTTTTACATTTTTAAAAGTAACTAAAAACTTACTTTTAATATTTAATTGTATTGCCACGGCACTTTATAACATCAAATACACGTTGTTCCATAGAATTAAATAAGCATTGCATTACAGAAGCAGGTATTTCATACCACGCTTTGTCACTTGTAATTTTTAAATCATTTACACATGTATATTGCTTTCTATTTTCATATATTTTACAAGATAAGATCCCCCATATGTTCTCCATGGGATTCAAATTTGGTCTAAGTGCTGGCCAGTCAAATAGTGTGATATTGTTTCATCTAAACCATGATTTCGATGATGTGGAGGTATGGATGGATGCCCCATAGATGAACGATAACAAAGATTTTTTTTTTTTCATGATTTAGTAGTGAACTTTATGGAGCAACTCATATAAAAAAGCCAGTGAAATATCGTGAAAATTCAGAGAGATATTGGCGATAGAGTAAGCTGACTTTCAGTTGCTCTCTAAAAGCAGCTGAATTATAATGGATTTTCCACAAATTGTCCTTTTTTATTAACTGACTTTCATTACAGGAGTTAGTACGTTAAACGTCATTTAATGAACGTCAACGAGTAGATTTGGAATAAATGCTTCGATTTCGATGCTTCTTTTTTTATTGGGATTAGGTTCGTTCTGGTGGTTTTCCAAGAACTAAAGTATCAATAAAAAATAAAAAAAAATTTAAAATTTAAAATCAAAATTTATGGAAAAATCCATTATCACTCATCTGCTTTTAGAGAGCAACTAAAATTCGGCTCACTCTACACCGATATCTTTCTGAATTTTAACGATATTTGACTGGATATTTTATATGAGTTGCTCCATAGGGTTGACTATTAAACTAGTAAATCTGCAGATCAAGAGCCTCAACGTCATCTCTACAACTTATTGTTTTTAGCAAACTTTGCGTAATATTAATCTTTCTACAAAAACAAAATTTAAACTTTTTAAATTACACAAACATTTATAAAAGGAAAAAAAAATATTTCGATGGTTTCAGACATTAGAAGCGTTAAATTAAACACGTTGTTATGTAATGATATTCTGAAATTCTCACGAGCTACTTATTCTAGTAATTTTTATATAATAAAGCAAATTTCTTCAGGGGGGCGCCCTCTGAACTCCCCGTTGTGTAATTTATTTTGCATTTGTAATTTTCTATTGATTGAGTTAATGATTATCCTATATCTTAGATTCCTTTTTACACTGCGATTTATAAGGATAAGCAACAATTTGGTCAAGCATTTTACGTTATCCTAATATCCATACAGCAGTATTTACTTGCCTGCTAACCACAAACACCTGTATCTAATGGATAAAGAACTTTTGGAAATGTAAACTGAGACATCTAATTTAGAAATCTAATACCTTTATAATTTTTGTTTCCAAAAAATAATTTTGATTACCATTCTGCAATATTTATATCTAAGATCTAATCTAAATATCTAAAAATGTACTCGATAGGATTAACTTACTAAAATCACCCTAAAGTAGGGGGAATTCTAAACCTAAAGGTTAATAATTCATCATCGTGTCCATTTCCAATTGACTAAATAGATAAACGTGATTTGGCGCCGTTAAGTATTTTTTGTGATAGCCTTTTAATAGTATCCACATTTAATTTAAAATCGTGATGTTACAAACACCTGAATTTTGAAATTTGACGCACCCCTGTGTTCAGGTCAAATTACGAAAGGTTAACTAACCTTTTATTTCCCTTAGCCGGGCATTTTGTTTCTTTTTTCGTAATAGGGATTATTTTAATAATTTAATTTATTTTACACTCTACAAGCTGTTACACGGGACGTTGTTCACGTAGCATTAAAATAGAGATAAATGTATTAAATAAAACATTTCACTCCCCACCAGACATGGCAAGTCTCAGGCTTTTTGCACAACACTATTATCTTACAGAAAATGTTGTTCTTTTAAATCACGCAAATGTTTCAATTAAATAAAGTAACATTTTTTGTATTAAAATACTGGTATCCAGAACGCCGGAGGCTTGGCAGCTCTGCTCCTCTTAATAGAAACATATATAGTTAACCAACACTTTATCACATTTTATAGGAGACAATACGGAATTTCTTATTTGTATGGCCTTACATATACCTCAGTCATAAAAATGTAAAATTTTGTGCCAATTAATATACACAATTGCAAAAATGAAATCGCAACCAATGAGAAAAGGAAGGCCAAGTAAAATCGTGTAAATCGAGGAATCTTTCTTCGTAGTGTTGGGAAAATACCACTACAAAAATTATTTTAGGTGGTATTTGGTGTGAAATGTTTATATATATTCATTCTTGTCCTATTTATCTTTTTTATTATTTGTAATTTGCTTATTCCATTTTCCTTTTGCACGTGAAAATCTTACAAATTAAAATTAACTCTTTGGGAGAAATTGTTATTCCTTTTTTTTTTTTTTTGGTAACAATAAAGTTTATAAAGTTTAATAGAATAATGTCAGTTTATTCTGTATGAAAATAACGAACTTTTTCATTTATAATCAAAATAGTTGAATACATAAATAAAAATATTATTCTATATAGTATATAAATACTATTTTCATTTCTGCGTTTAATTCTATATGCAAATATCTATACAAAGGCATTCATTAATTCATTCCTTTTAACTTTGATTTGACTTAAAAAACCATACATACTTTCACATTTATGATATTTTTAAATGAGATATAGTTGCTACGCAACGGTTAAAAGGAAAAAAATGAAATATAAGTAAATTCATAAAATAAAATGTTTTATATTATTCGAACACATGTATAAAATTCCATCATAAGTTATACACCTAATTTAAAAGCTCTGATAAATGTTTTGACAAAATTGCAAACTAAAAGGAATAATTTAATACTCTTATTTAAAAATTTCAGCATCCAAAATTTACCATTTAAATCTATTATTCATATGAGCGATTTCTTTCAATAAATGAAAATTTGAAAATCGTCTGACTTTCCATAGAAAAGCATTATGTCACAAAATAAAATGTTCTATATATTCCGAACGAATGAACCAAATTTAACCCAAAACTATACAGCTAAATCCGGGCAGCTCACCAATATACATCCTTAATTTCAAGCTAATCGGATGCTTTTTACGGCAGTTATCGCGGGACAGACAGACTAACTAATGGTGTTATTACACGAGGGGTCAAAGATGCTGCAGATTCCGGGCATCTATATGTATTCCTATGGCTCCAGGGGAGTCGCTTGGAGCGCGAGCGTCTTTTTTCTGTCGGAGCATCTTTGACGCCCGAAACGAGGCGAGTCGCCAGTAACAGCCAATCATATGCTTGGAAATCTGATAATAGAAAAGCCTTTTCCGGAACAGCCAATGAAATGCTTGGAAAAGACGGGCCATGAGGCGGCTGTTGTCTCTAGACGCCTGGGATTCCAAGCGTCTTTGAGTCCTCGTGTAATAACACCATAACTAACTAACTAACAAACAAACAGATGGAAACCAAAAAATTTCGGGTCTCCACAGTAAGCCTTCACTGACGTTTCGGCAATTAGGAAAAAGAATCTTTGTTACCTTTCGCGCATGCGCAGATAAAAAATATTTCATACAACTGCTCATATTTCATTAGATATTTAATATATCTATAATCCAAATGCAGTATATTGTTTGTACTATATTTTTCCAAATTTTCTGAAGCTGGCGTTAAATTTTGTTGAAACCCCTGCAAGATATCAGCAAAAAAATGCAAGATTTTTTTTAACATTTAAAAAAATCGCTAGATTTCCATGACAATAGGTGTTATTCTTACGCAAGTGAATTTTGTACAATATCCATACATATTGTACAATATCCACATATATTTGTATGCTGTAGCGATAGATCATTTCGTGGCTTTTACTTTACGGGGGGATCTCAAATATTATTTTTCTTTTATCCTTTGTTGGTCTTCTAATTGTCCCATTTATCAAGTAGACGTTGATAAATACACTGCTCAAAAAATCAGGAGAGCAAGCAAAAAAGTGAAGAAGACAGTGCGAGACACCCATGCATGGGCTTAAAATTAAGAGTATCAAGTGTATCAATGTACAATACAGAAAAAAGACGCAAAAAAATTTGCAAGAGAGCTTTAATTGTTTGAAACGATGGGTAGAACGTGAAAAGATAGTTTTTGGGCAACAATTTGGTTACATGTAAATGACAAAAAAAAAAAGTACTGTTTAGGAATGATGCTAGGTATTTAATATGGCGTGTCGTCCCTTCGAACAGATAAAACTGTCGCATACCTGTTTTCTATGGATTCAATGTCATTATCGATAAGTTTTCAGAGAGTACTGTTCCATTCCTCAAAAACTGCAATCTCCAAGTCCCGGACAATAAAAGGAGGTCCCAGTCTCGTAGCAATGCGTTGTCCGAATGTGTTCCAAACATGATCGAGAAGATACAGGTCAGGAGAGCATGTTGGCTATTCCATATGCTGTATTGTTTCAACTTTAACACGTTGTATTCTAAGTCTATTTTGTCTGTCTTCCGTTTATAGTCCACGAAATAAGATTCCCGTTACACAATCTATAAGTGTCATTCACCGATGACTGACGCGGCCTAAACGGAAAGGTTAGTGTCAGTCACCGGTGACTGACGTGACACTCAACGTGTTAAGAATGTTCTCCACAAGGCGAGCTGTATGTGGTGTGGCATTATCATGCATGGAAAAAAAGGAATCACCAATTGCTGCAACATAAAATACGACATAAGGTATCACTATCTCGTCTGTATAACTTCAGACCGTCAAAATGCCATTCCTAATGATATGCAGGCCCGTACGTCCACCTATGCTGATTCCAGCCCATAGCATCAACCCACCTCGTCTGTAATGTGATCTTTCACGAATGAATGTGGGATTATTTTGAGTGCATCTTTCTCTTCTAGCCAAAACACATCGAATGTCACATTCAGACTGAATCAGGACTCGCCTGTAAACAGAATTTGACTCCAACAACATTGCCTCCAGACTCGATGTTCAGTTGACCACCTTCTTTGGGCCACACAGTTGCTTGAGGTCAACGGAATACAGACCGTTGGCTTATTTGCATAAAGACCACTCTGATGAAACCTATTTCTGACTGTTTGGCTGGACAACCTTCGTCCTGTGTCTAAGAACATCTGTGTTTGCAGCTGAGTAGCATTGGCCGTTCCGTCTCAACGAGCTGTTAACAGGATATATCGGTCATCAGTTTCTGAAGTACCACAAGGCCGACCTTGCCCTTACCCATGTCTACTATTCCATGTATCTTAGAATCGATTCCACGGCTTTGCATTGACACTTCTTGCGACTCCAACAGCGTCCACTACACTTCATTGTGTTTCCCCATATTCAACTGTCCTGATAACACGCCAAGCCATGGATTCCGGTAAATCACATTGTTGTGACATTTTCAAGTCCCCTTTTCTCAAAACACAAGCTGAGCAATTGAATTTTACAACTGAGACAGTGAAACAGAAGTTTCTGCAAAATCCCGATTTCTGCACTTATCTCCTTTTTCTAGCTTTTGACATCATAAACTTTGATTTGCATGTGAAGTTTTCTTCCTCTGTGGTGTACTACGCTTTACATTATAAATGTTTTATTTTACGTTACTTATCGGTGTAAATATTTGCGTAATTTTGTTAAAACCATGTGCTCCCCTAATTGTTTTAAGCAGTGTAATGAGGTCAAACATATTCTTTATAATCCTAAAGTTCCAGAAGAATCAGACAAGTATATTTTTAAATATTCGACAAAATTTCAAAAATTGAAAGTGTCCTGTGATTAATGGTCATATAGTGTATCAGTTGTAAATTTCCAAATGGGTGAAAAAAGCCCGGGCCAGGATTCGAACCAGGGATGTCTTGGCTGAAACCGCCAATGCTCTACCAACTGAGCCATCCCGGACAAATCTGGAGGACTAATTCACTCAGCTGGGTTAAATTAGGGTGGATTACTGGGTGAATTAGTCCTCCAGATTCGTCCGGGATGGCTCAGTCGATAGAGCATTAGCGGTTTCAACCAAAACATCCCTGGTTTGAATCCTGGTCCGGACTTTTTTCACCCATTTTGAAATTGACAACTGATATGATTTATTTACCAATTGAATAATTGTGTTAAAAATTAACCCATATAGTGTATATTTATTTTGATTTAAGTAAAAAGATCGGATACTTTTATGCCCGCCAGATGCAAATCCTGCGAAACGCATTTTTCGTCTTGCCAGTAACAGCTTTTGTCGTTTGCATATGGAAATTAGAAATAATACTTTGATCATGAAATTAAATATTTTGCTTTGTGGTCTTCTATATCACTTTTTGTTTTTATAAAACGTCTAAAAAAACAGTATGAGATTTTTTTTTTTCTGTATTTTAATTGAAATTAGTAAAAGGCATGTATGTAATTTAATGAAATAAGTGAACGGTTTATATTTAAAATTAAATGAACGCAATGCGAATTATGGCTATAAGAAAAAATTTTGTTGGTTTATCACCTGCGCCTGGCTAACATAAAAATACCAAAAATTGTTAGAAATTGAAAATTCTCTTATTTTCTTTTACACAAATTTTTGTTTAACTCCTCTAGCCATAATGATATTTTACTCTGGATTTTAATGTTTTACAAATTATTTGTTTTAGATGCCGTTGGTAAAGAATATCTAACAAAAACATAACTGTGAAAAAAGGGAGCCAAGTTCTGTAAAGACAATGGCAAGAAAAGAAGTGATATCTAAGTGGGTGCCAAGTTCAAATAAAATTCACTCAAACTTACCTACAGAAGTATTATAGCATTTTTTAAATTGTTTAGAAATAAAAATTATTGATAGCATATTAATAATAAATCTAGAACTTGGCAAGTTTTTACCTACGAGTCATTTATTTTTATTAATGACATTATTATATCAAAACTTGTTATTTCATGTTTGGAAGCCTTCATTTGAGTGAGCTCCTTTCCCTTGAAGGGTGGTGGGATAAAATATATCCCACCTAATTTTAACTGCAAAATGCCAAATTGACACTAGAATTCAGGACTAAAAAGTTTAATTTTATTAAATACGTGAAAAGAAGCTTTTACCTATTTTGAAATAAATTTGTTTTTAAATTCTGGTGTGATTCAATCATTTCAGCATGTCACGAATAAAAGCTCTTTGCCCCTGAAGGGTTAAAGGGGTGCAGTCTCTAGAGGGATGACCAAGAACAAGCGTAAGGGTATCTGTCTCTTTCTCAGGCCTTTTAGTCTGTTTGCATTCAGGTTTCTGGAGGGTGGGTGCTAGAGTGATAACCAAAGACGAGCGGGAGTGTATCTGTGTATTTATTGGTTTATCAAATCTTTATCATGAGTCATTTGCTTATAATAATAACTATATTAATTTTTTTATAATGACATTGTTGTTAATATTAACATCATCATTTTATTAAGACATGATATTGATAGGCATAACATTTATCAAAAACTTGCCAAGTTCTAGATTTATTATTAATATGCTATCAATAATTTTTATTTCTAAACAATTTAAAAAATGCTATAATACTTCTGTAGGCAAGTTTGAGTGAATTTTATTTGAACTTGGCACCCACTTAGATATCACTTCTTTTCTTGCCATTGTCTTTACAGAACTTGGCTCCCTTTTTTCACAGTTATGTTTTTGTTAACATCATCATTTTATTAAGACATGATATTGATAGGCATAACATTTATCAAAAACTTGCCAAGTTCTAGATTTATTATTAATATGCTATCAATAATTTTTATTTCTAAACAATTTAAAAAATGCTATAATACTTCTGTAGGCAAGTTTGAGTGAATTTTATTTGAACTTGGCACCCACTTAGATATCACTTCTTTTCTTGCCATTGTCTTTACAGAACTTGGCTCCCTTTTTTCACAGTTATGTTTTTGTTAACATCATCATTTTATTAAGACATGATATTGATAGGCATAACATTTATCAAAAACTTGCCAAGTTCTAGATTTATTATTAATATGCTATCAATAATTTTTATTTCTAAACAATTTAAAAAATGCTATAATACTTCTGTAGGCAAGTTTGAGTGAATTTTATTTGAACTTGGCACCCACTTAGATATCACTTCTTTTCTTGCCATTGTCTTTACAGAACTTGGCTCCCTTTTTTCACAGTTATGTTTTTGTTAACATCATCATTTTATTAAGACATGATATTGATAGGCATAACATTTATCAAAAACTTGCCAAGTTCTAGATTTATTATTAATATGCTATCAATAATTTTTATTTCTAAACAATTTAAAAAATGCTATAATACTTCTGTAGGCAAGTTTGAGTGAATTTTATTTGAACTTGGCACCCACTTAGATATCACTTCTTTTCTTGCCATTGTCTTTACAGAACTTGGCTCCCTTTTTTCACAGTTATGTTTTTGTTAACATCATCATTTTATTAAGACATGATATTGATAGGCATAACATTTATCAAAAACTTGCCAAGTTCTAGATTTATTATTAATATGCTATCAATAATTTTTATTTCTAAACAATTTAAAAAATGCTATAATACTTCTGTAGGCAAGTTTGAGTGAATTTTATTTGAACTTGGCACCCACTTAGATATCACTTCTTTTCTTGCCATTGTCTTTACAGAACTTGGCTCCCTTTTTTCACAGTTATGTTTTTGTTAGATATCATTACTTTTTGTGAAGTTACAATATATTTAGACACTTTACTTAATGCTTTTAAATGTGCTTACATGTGACTATTTTATTCACCAAGCAACATTCAATTTTAATTTAAATTTCCTACAACAAACTATTTGGCTGTCAATTTGCGGCTGAAATCTATATTTTAATACTGCAACATTGAATGCATGTTTTGAAACGAAATGCATTGATTCGAAATTTTTATTGTTTCTGAAACAACAATTCCTATTAAATTCCTATATTAAAATTTCCAATTAAATATCCTATAGCTGGGCCTGCTTTTTTGTACTGAAAGTGAAAAATAAAGTTATGTGCTTATGACACACTACGTATCATTCATCCATGGGTGCCGGCAAAGAGGCAGTGCAGAGGAAGGACATTGCCTCTCCCTGGAGTTTCAAATTTAACTAATTAAATATCCTTTTCTTTGATGATTTTGGAAATAACAAGTGGGTAAGTGTGATCACAGATCGCACAGAGGGCTTCGTTTAATATTCCTTTCAAAACACTTCATCCTTTTGAAAAATCTGTTAGTTTCACATTTCGCAACCAGGGGCGCACTCTATTCTAAATAAACCTCTATCCGAACGAAACTCCGTTTTACATACTATCCGTAGATATATTAGTCGAGGGTATTGAGCCCATAGCACTAGAGATAAGTAGGCTCCCCTGGCGGTAAAAAGTGGAACTAAAATATGTAAGGCTGTGGTGCATAATATGAAAGAATGGTCAAAGAGGTGTCGGCAAAAGTTGGAAAAGTGCTCCCCGGGTGAAAAAGGCGGAGGTTAGAAAAATTGTTTAAAATACACAAGTTAGAGCCCGGAGGAGTAAATAATATAAGACTTGAAAATTTTATGATTTGCCGCGTGGTCTGGGGTATTCAGCTATACCTATGCAAAAAGTCATGTCTCCAACTTAATTAGGGGCTCCCTTAGAAAGAATTACTTAAAATACATATGTGGTAGCTCAAAGGGTTAAGCGTAAGACTTTTTCAAGATTTTATGACTTGTCACCTAGCCTCAGGTGTTCTGCTATAAGTATGCAAAATTTCAAATCTGCAATTTAATAAGGGGCTCAGTTAGAAGGAATTGCTTAAAATACGCATGTGAAAGCCCAAAGAGTTAAATGTACGACTTTTTCAAAATTTTATGATTTGTCATTTGATGGGTGTTCAACTATAAGTATGCAAATTTTCACGCCTCCAACCTAATTAGGGGCTCACTTAGAAAATATTGTTTAAAATACACATGTGGGAGCCCAAAGGGTTAAATGTACGACTTTTTCAAAATTTTATGATTTCTCGTTTGATGCGAGGTGTTCAGCCATAAGTATGCAAAATTTCACGCCTCCAACCGAATTAGGGGCTCACTTTGAAAGAATTGTTTAAAATTCACATGTGGGAGCCCAAAGGGTTAAATGTACGACTTTTTGAAAATTTTATGATTTGTCGTTTGATGTGAGGTGTTCAGCTATAAGTATGCAAAATTTCACGCCTCCAACCTTGTTAGAGGCTCACATAGAAAGAATTGTTTAAAATACACATGTGGGAGCCCAAAAGGTTAAATTTACGACTTTTACAAACTGTTATGGTTTGCCATCTGATGTGAGGTGTTCAGCTATAAGTATGCAAAATTTCATGCCTCCAACCAAATTAGGGCTCACTTAGAAATTATCTTTTTAAAATACACATGTGGGAGCCCAAAGGGTTAAATGTACGACTTTTTCAAAATTTTATAATTTCTCGTTTGATGTGAGGTGTTCAGCTATAAGTATGCGAAATTTCACGCCTCCAACCTAATTAGGGCTCACTTAGAAAGAATTGTTTAAAATACACATGTGGGAGCGCAAAGGGTTAAATGTACGACTTTTTCAAAACTTTATGATTTCTCGTTTGATGTGAGGTGTTCAGCTATAAGCATGCGAAATTTCACGCCTCCAACCTAATTAGGGCTCACTTAGAAAGAATTGTTTAAAATACACATGTGGGAGCGCAAAGGGTTAAATGCACGACTTTTTCAAAATTGTATGATTTGTCGTTTGATGTGAGGTGTTCAGTTATAAATATGCAAAATTTCACTCCTCCAACCTAATTAGGGGCTCACTTAGAAAGAATTGTTTAAAATACACATGGGGGAGCCCAAAGGGTTAAATGTACGACTTTTTTAAAATTTTATAGATTTTCGTTTGATGCGAGGTATTCAGCTATAAGTATGTACAATTTTACGCCTCCAACCTAATTAGGGGCTCACTTAGAAAGGATTATTTAAAATACACATGTGAGACCCAAAAGGGTTAAATTTACAACTTTTTCAAAATTTTATGATTTCTCATTTGATGTGAGGTATTCAGCTATAAGTATGCAAAAATTCACGCCTCCAACCTTGTTAGAGGCTCACATAGAAAGAATTGTTTAAAATACACATGTGGGAGCCCAAAGGGTTAAATGTACGACTTTTTCAAACTGTTATGGTTTGCCATCTGATGTGAGGTGTTCAGCTATAAGTATGCAAAATTTCATGCCTCCAACCTAATTAGGGCTCACTTAGAAATTATCTTTTTAAAATACACATGTGGGAGCCCAAAGGGTTAAATGTACGACTCTTTCAAAATTTTATGATTTCTCGTTTGATGCGAGGTGTTCAGCCATAAGTATGCAAAATTTCACGCCTCCAACCTAATTAGGGGCTCACTTAGAAAGAATTGTTTAAAATACACATGTAGGAGCCAAAGGGTTAAATGTGCGACTTTATAAAAATTTTATGATTTTTCGTATGATATGTGGTGTTCAGCTATAAGTATGCAAAATTTCAAGTATCCAACATGTATAGTTTCTGAGAACGGGCTCTGTGACGGACAGAATACCTCAATTTGTTGATTTTCTGTAAGCAAGTAAACCCAGATAAACCCCCAGTAAGTAGATAGGTTTACAATAGAAGTCTATGGGAATTTGGCGAAATATTAGAGATATCGCCAAGGTGGCGTCACTTTTGGCGACTAATTTTGGTCACCAAATTTGGCGATATATCGCCATGTTGGCGAGAAACTTGGCGGTATTTGGCGACGGAACAGTGTACCCTCCTACGGCAAATTAAAATTCCACCTAATAGACGTAATGTTAAAATAAAAATGGGCACCCCCAGGTGGGTAATTCATCGATTTTCACAATTTTTTTATTTTTTTCCTTAGTTTTATGGTGTAAACAATCTTCACACCAAATTTGAAGTCTGTAGCTGCAGTAGATATACGAGATCTTTTTGATGAGTGAGTCAGTCAGTCAGTCAGTCAGTCAGTGGTAAAATTATCGATTATCAGACATTTTCAAATGTCATTATCTCGGAAACTAATTATGCGTTATTTATAAAATTTTGGATTTTAGGTAATTAGGGTGGCCTTACTACACATTTCGTATAACAAGTACGTAGGTCTCATAGATTTTCAGTAGGAGAGCAATGAAATTTGACGAAAACAGCTCGAAATGGTTCGTGTAAATAACACACGGCTATGTCAGGCGAACTTGGCTGACACACTACCGTGTGTCTAGATTACATCAAGGGCACACATTGAAAGAGTATTAAAGACATAGTTACAACATGTAAAGAATGTAAAAAAGTGTAAAGATGTAAATTAAAGTGCATTAAATATTAAATGTATTTGTTAGTGTTGTTATTTTGCAGTAATATATGGGAATTTTTTTCTTTGTTAACAGCAGGGCTTAATTTTTAACGAAAACAGCACCGGAGCCCTATTTTTCTGCAGTAATAAAAACCTTAGTGTAACCCGCATCTGTTCCTGTACTCGCATTTTCATGTTTCCAACATTATTTACAAAATGTAAAGCAGTTTTTTCTGCAGCAAAAATAAATAATAATAATATATTTTGACTATATCTATATTCATTTATATATAATGAAATCTAATAAATTAACAGAGCAAAAATATTAACCCTTAAATGCCCAGAGTAGAATGCTTTCCAGAAATTGCGTAATTCAGAGAATCGACGGAATTCATACCAGAAAAATCTAAATAGTAAATTTCAGTTATTTTAATAACGAAATGTCTGTTATTAAATAAATCAAAAAGTTCCATTTTAAATTTCTGGTGGGAATACGGAGTATGTGAATAAAAAAATCCACTGAATCGGTAACACTGAGGATATCATAAATGATACCATAGGCTTTTAAGGGTTAAACTAAGGGTGTAGGGAATTTTTAGAAACTCCTATTTGCCTAGGATTTCTTTGAATCAACTAGCAAAACACAACAAACGAAGCTTCGGTGAACAGTATTTTTTAATTCTGGAGGTTTCCGGCTAATATTTAAATATTCACTAAAAATAAAGAAGTACTGGAGCTGCACTCCTGTGATCTTCAGTGAAAATTAAGCACCTCATGGAGCTAATAAGTTGATCAGTAAGAATATTTTACAATAACGAACAAAGAGCAGCGAGTAAGCATATTGTAATAAGGTTTATTATAATACGGCCACGATAATAAAAAAAAGGCATATACGGTTTCGGGCAATTCTGGCATTCCTCGCCGCAGTTTGGAGGTTTCAAAATTTCGGAAGCGCTGTTCTGCAATGCTCCGGAGAGCCGTATTTATGAGCTCCGGTGGATTCCGACCAATATTTAAATAATCACTAAAAGCAAATAAGTACCAGAGCTGAGTTCCGGCGCAAATTAAGCCCTGGTTAACAGTGATTTAAAATGTATGTGTTTCAGAAATTGAATTGTTTAAACCTTAAAATTTATGTATTCTACAGCAACGAGTAAAATAATTGTGTAATTATTCAGAAATATTACATCCATATTGGAATAGAAGATGTAAATAGATTCAGTTGTTAAAGAAATTTATTAACTGTTTTGTGAAGAATATCATGCTGCGAAATTATTTTAATATATTTTTTTATGTGCTTAATATCAAACTTTTCATACATTTTACCATAGAAAACTAGTATGTTGTGGCCATCACAAAATTTTCTTCTATATAAATCACGTCAATTAAATCATTTAAATAGTACAAGAAATTACATCAATTTAGCACCAATTCATATCAAAGTATATCTGAATTTAAAGTTTGATGAAAATTCATGCATTAGTTCTTGAGATAGAGCTATAGTGGAAATTCTGAAAAATGCAGCATAGCAGCGCCACCTGTCGAGCGATTTGCGCCAAAACATAAACAGCACTGATTCATATCAAGGTATACCCGAATCTAAAGTTTGTTGAAAATCCCAGCATTAGTTCTTGAGATAAAGCTATTGCGGAAATCGCAAAAGATGCAGCATAGCAGCGCCTCCTGTTGAGCAATTTACACCAAAATGTATAAAACGTCAACTCATGTCAAGGACTAACTGAATCTGAAGTTTGATGAAAATTCGTGCATCGTTCTGGAGATTGAGCTAGTGTAAGAATCGTGAAAAATACTGCATAGCACCGCCACCTTTTTGGCGATTTACACCAAAACATAAACAGCACTAACTCCAGGTATACCTGAATCTGAAGTTTGTCGAAAATCCAAGCATTAGTTCTTGAGACAGAGCTATTGCGGAAATCGCAAAAAATGCAGCATAGCAGCGCCACGTATTGAGCGATTTACACCAAAATGTATAAAACGTCAGTTCATGTCAAGGACTAACTGAATCTGACGTTTGATGAAAATCCATGCATTAGTTCTGGAGATTGAGCTATTGTGGAAATCGTGAAAAATGCTGCATAGCACCTGTTGAACGACTTACACCAAAAACTAATCAGCACCAATTTATATCAAGGACTAACAGAATATAAATTTTTATTAAATTCCATGCATTAGTTCTTGAGATAGAGCGCCCACAAAATTTGTTTCACATACATACATACAGACAGACAGAGTCACAGACTCACAGACAGACATTTTGTAAAAACATGTTTTTCGGAATCTCTGACCCCTATAATGTGTAAATCCTTCGAAAACCGAAAGTCGAAAATTTACACGAATGCAATACTTTCTTCTTGCAAAGATAGAAGAAAATAATAATTAAAGAATTCAACGGAATTTCATACATAGAACAACTAAATTGAATGTATGCATTATATCACCATCAAGAACAGAACAAGTTATCAGGTAAAAAGTGTTAAATACGATGGAATCTGATGATGTAAATATTATTGTGTTTTTACTTCAAGCTATTGAAAATTAAAGAGAATGAAAAATATACCTAATTCTACCTAAAAATACAAGTTTTTTAATGAACTTTATTATAGTACTTGAAAATTATGCATATGTAATTGATTTCATATTTAAGATGTGACGTCATAAAATGTTATCATTATTTTCCTTTGATTTATGTTAAAAATTAAATTCTAAAATTTATGCTATATCGTGGTAATTAATCATCATGAGTATTTTCCGCTTAAGATTTTTTATCAAACAATTTAAGCTCAAAATTTTGGTTTGTTTAAGGTAAATGTAATATAGATAATTGATTATTAATAGAACTTATTAATATATTATTAACACTAATGATAACAGTAAATATTTAGCTAAATGCTTACATACTTTTAAAAAAAAATTGTGAATTTTTATTTATAGAAATGTAATTAATTCAGAAAAAAACATTTATAAAGAAATAGAAAAAATACTTTTTATTTGAAAATGAAATATTTTCTTTCTGAGTTTTCATTATTCCTTCGTCACTTAGTAGATAATATTCTTTATCACTTTCTGTTTTTATAAAACATCTAACCAAAAAAATTATGAGAAAATTGGTATGGAAAATAACTGCAAAAAAATCCAATAAAATTTTTGAGAATTTTTGTTGTTGTTGTTGTTGTTAACGTTTCATTTTTTGCATACTCAATCTTTTTACAGTGGAGCATCGTTTATACGACGCCGAAGGGACTACCGCAAAACTTCATATAAACGATAACGTCGTATAATCGATTACTTCTAAAACGAGATATAATTTTGTTTTCAATTTATTTTAATGTTTAACGTGTTGATTTACATAAATTTATAAATTAAACAAACCAAAACAAACAAATAACCAGAAAAATACAGTAAGCAATTTAAATGTACGTACCTTTATTTTTTCTTTTGATCATCGAACGGGGGTTGACGAGCGTAGCTCGTAGGGGGCAGAGCCCCCTAGTTACAGAAAAATTGTCTATGGTTGTTTGACGTGATGACTAACGTTGAGTTGTAATTATTGATTTGTGCAATGAGTCAAGGGCCTGAAAAGTTTTTTCGCTGGTATTGTGGCAAACAAAATAAGTTCTTAATGTTTCAATGCAATTCACGGCATCTTGAAATGATGGAGAAACAACTTCTTGGCATTCCTCGTCATCTCCTCTGTCACTATGCGATTAAGATTGGGAGTTCTGAAGAAGCTCATCAACACTGCAAATCTCTGATGTTATTACATCCTCCTATCCATGTATTCATCAATATTTGTCTCTGTGCTCTGAACAGATTCCAATCATCTTCATTGATTATTTTATCATCACCGTCGCTTACGTCATCACCCTCATTATCACTGGAATTTTGATGGGCAAATCCCGCTTTTATGAAACAGTTTTTTATTGTTATCTTTGTTACCTGAGACCAAGCCAACGAAATCATATCCGTTGCATCGAGAACACTTATTTTCTTGGAATTAGGCTCTTCAATGCTTCGAATAGCGAGTTTGAACTAACTGCTTTCTACAATGCATTTTTGTATTCTTAATCAGGCCCAAATCACATAGCTGAAGGTGACTTGTGCAGTTGTCAGGAAAGAAGTGAACTTTTATATTTTCCAAAAAATCAATATCCGGTGGGTGCGATGGACATCGGTCGATGAATAGCAAAATTTTCCGTTTTCACCTCTTCATAACATTGTCAAGTTTTTAGAGCCATCTAGTAAAAATTTCGGTTGTCATGCACGCATTGTTATTGGCATCATAATCCAGCGGTAGCGTTTTGATGTTCTTTAGACATCTAGGTTTTTTTTATTTTCCTAACACCAAAGGAGTAATCTTTTCACTTCCATCACAGTTTGCACAATGGAGCACAATAAGGTGATCTTTACTTACTTTTTTTTCCTCCTTTACATTTTTCGTGTTCATAAGCTAAAGTCCGATTCGGCATCAGATGATATAAAAGACCCGTCTCGTCGGCATTAAAAATGTCTGTAGGTTGGTATTAACTTATTATGCCCGGCAGAATTTTAAGCCATTCTGCGACAGAATCAACTGTAACATCTCTCGATTCACCACTTACAACTTGACACGTGATCCCTGTAATGTATTTAATATGTTTGCACCTGATTGCAGCACATACTGTTATTTATTTTTAACATTTTACTTAAAATAATGATAATTATTTTCCTATAAACATAACTTCTTTAAACACACAAAACATTTATTTAGACAATCACATCACAGCAACTACGAATACACATACCCAAACCACAATAACAACAACTCCTCGTCGAACATCTCACGTTTTTCGTCTGAATAAAAATTAAATTAAATACATGGAGTAAAGAAAAAAATGTCTATTGTCCAAGAGTTCATCTTCTGAAAAAATAATTTAAATATTGTCATGCGACTTTACTTACAAATCCTTCCTTTCGCATGTCAATAATTCTCAGCAATTCCTAGACTTGTAATATGTTTTTTCATGACATCATAACTCAAATTCTTAGTCATTATATCTGCCTCCAGTTCAGACGAGTTTACATATTTTGTTTCAATTTCTCCTTTCGCTCTTTCATCTTTTACAAAATGATATTTTCTACCTATATGTTTGTTTCGATTATTCACTTTTGGGTTTTTAATCCAATCAATTACAGATTGACTGTCAGTACTGATTTTTATTGGACGCTTCATCATTTCTTCCTAGTTTAACTCTTCTAAAAAACCCATTAACCACTTTCCTTCACAAACTGCATCACATAAACTTAAAAGTTCAGATTCCATTGTAGAAAGTGCAACCAGTTTCTGTTTATTACTTTTCCATTCAATTAGTCATTCTCCTATCTTTACGATATATCCACCAAATGATTTTGAATCCCGTGTAGTACACCAGCTAGCATCAGAACAAAGTGATAACTGGCCCTTTTTATTTTTAATTCGAAGTTTGTAGTTTTTAGTGCCTTGAATGTACTGCAAAACCCTCTTCACTGCCTGTAAATGAATTTCTTTAGGATCTTTTGCATATTGAGACAAATTACTTAAAGTGAAAGCTAAATCTGGCCTTGTTCCTCTTACTAGATATCCTATACTTCCAAGCATTTCTAGATATAATGTTTCATCAATTTTATTTTCACTTTCATGTTCATCTAATTTTATTCCAAAAAAACCAGGGGTTTTCGCACTTTTACAATTTTCCATATCAAATCTTTCTAAGATCTTTTCTGCATACTTATATTGCCCTAGCAAAAATTCTCCATTATTTTCTTCAATATCAATACCAAGGAATTTAATGTTTTTCTTCAGCTCTTTAATTTTTGTTTCTTTATTCAATTTTTGTATCAATTTATTTATTAATTCTTTGGATTCACTAACGATTATTCCATCATCAACATATATTCCAACTGTAATAAATTTATTATCATTTTTATTAAAAAACACACATGGATCTGCTCTGCATGGCTGTAACCCAATTTTATCAAATATATTAACTAATTTATCGTACCAGCATCTTCCTGCATCTGGCAACCCATATAAATTTCCTGTTACCAATAATATTTTGCCTCCTTCAATTTGTAGACCTTCAGGCGGATTCATATAAACAGCAGTTTCTAGATCTGCATTCAGATATGCTGTTTCTACGTCGAAAAATCTAGTTTTATAACCTTTCATTGCTGCGACTGCCAACAAAGTTCTAAATGATTCAGTTTTCATTACAGGACTATACGATTCTTGATAATTTGTTCCAAATTTAAGTCTTGATCCGTCGGCTACTAATCTTGCTTGCAAAACTAATAGAAAGAAGAACACGTTTCAAGAAATTGTTGCTGAATGTAAAACGGCCGAGTATAGTAAAGTGCAGGCCGCGGAAATGTGCGATAAAATCAGCAGATTGAATGTCGATGCAATGAAGTGGAAGGATGGCCGTGCACGGTATCATAAAAGAGAAATATTTTGTAAATACTGTGGCAGATCTCACGAACAAAAGAAATGTCCAGCCTTCGGTACAAAATGCAGAAACTGTGAAGGAAAAAATCATTGGTCGAAAGTATGTCGGAATAAAGTAAACAACAGTCAACAGGTGCGTCGACTAAATGCAGTGGAACAGAATAATGACAGTGATACAGAGTTTGTTTATTTGGGTGAACTGAAATATATAAATCAACTTGAGAGTAAAAAGTCAAATTCTATATGGCTACAAAAATTAAAAGTAAATGGAAATGATGTTATATTTAAGCTAGATACAGGTTCTCAAGTCAATGTTATTCCAAAGAATCAAATATTAAAATGGAGTGAAAAGCCAATGGTGAGAAAATGCAAACAACCTATACTGGATTACTGTAACAACGTTGTGCCAATTCTAGGTGAGTGTTTTCTTAATTGCAAAACTTTAAAGAAAGATATGACATGTAAATTTTTAGTAACCTCTTTAAATGCTAGTACAATATTAGGGCTCGAAGCCTGTGAGAAATTAGAACTTATCCAAAGACTTAATAATATTATAAAGCCCATGTATAATTTTTTCCATCAAACACCCGAAGATATTGTCCAGCAGTTTTCTGGTGTATTTACGGGAATTGGTCGCTTGAACCGTGTTGTAAAAATAAAATTAAAAGACCACTATATTCCTCACATAGCGGCCCCACGTAAAATACCAACAGTCCGATTAGCACTTTCTGCAATCCCGTTACTTTGTGGACTATGAATTGTGGTTCTTTCATTCTTTATATCCTTCCTTTTATAATAATTCACGAGCTCTTCGTTAGTAAATACACCACCATTATCTGATCTAACCGTTTTTACTTTCTTGCCGGTTTCATTTTCTCTTCTCTCCATTATATTTATAATTCTTTCTTTTGCTTCATCTTTACTTCTTAAAAAATCTACAAAATATCTTCTACTATATTCATCTATTACCATCAGCATCTATTTACTCCCTCCCAATGAGTGTACTTTCATTGGTCCACATAAATCAACATGTAATCTTTCTAAAATGCGTGTTGTTCCTTCTATCACATGATTAAATGGTGTTCTTGTTAATTTCCCTTGAATACATATTTCACATTTTGTTTCTTCACCATTCATCTTTTCTAATCCCCTTACAAGATTTTCTCTCGACATTCTTTGTAAGTATACGTAATTTATATGTCCAACTCTTCTATGCCATAATTCTTTCTTTGATTCATTTGTTCGTAAACAAGATTCGTTTCTAACTTCATCTGTTTCTTGTACAGCTAAGTTTATTTTAAATGTATTATCTTCAAATGTTCCTTTAGCTATTAATTCGCCTGTATTCTTTTCATAAATGGCTGCTCCTTCATTATCAAATATCACATATTTTCCTTTTCTGACTAAACTTGGAACTGACATTAAATTTTCTCTTAAATTAGGTACGCAAAGAACGAAAGAACCTCTGTAAGTTTAATTTTTGTTTCGCCAATTTTCTTATCGTAAGTCGTAACATGAACATTTCCACGATATTCCGCTTGTATTGATCGTTCGCTGTCAGCAGTTGCAATTTCTACATCTCCAGGTTTTCTTTCTACAACAATATCTTCTTTATGCGTCATATGCGAAGTGCAAGCTGAATCTAACATCCAGGTTATTTCCCTATTATTTTCAGATTCTTTACACTCATTTCTATTGAATTCATTTGACTGCAATGCATGTTCATTTGTAAAACATGTATATTCTTTTGTTTTCTTGTTTGAAAGATTATTATTCTTATTATAATTCTTATTATTGCGTGAGTATTTTCTTACATCTTGAACTTTATTACTATAACAATTTTTTAAATTTTCTTTAGGCGAATATTCCCTACTGTTTCGCGAGTGTGCCATATTCGATTTACTATAACAATTCCGCGCTATATGATTTGACTTTCAGCAAGCAAAACATAAAACCTTTTTCTTTTTATTAGCCCTAAATACTTTAGACTCGTTTTCGCGAAATCTATCATATTTTCTTTCATATCTTAACAAAGTTTCTCGCATTACTTCATAAGTTATATTTGGGTTTGATGATATCGCAGTTGTTACTTCGCTATATTCCTTTGGGAGCCCTTCTATAATAAATCCTATTAATTCGCATTCATCAATTTCTGTACCCAATTCTAATATTTCATTAGCTATCTCTTGAGCTCTTATTAAATATTCTTTTATTGTTTCTCTTTCGTTTTTCTCTATTCTCGCAAAATTAATTTTTAATTGAATACTTCTTTGATTTTCAATTCCCGCATAACGCTTTTTCAATAATTGCCATAAATCCTTAGCTTTTTTAATCCCTGTAACTGCCATCGTTTGTTCTGCTGACAACGTCAATATAATTATACCATAAACTTCATCATTCTTTTCTAACCATGTTTTATGCACTTTTAAACTATCGGGATCACCTTCATTTTTTACTGGTTCATCATTTTCGATAACATCAAATAAATGTTTTTATTTAATTAAAGCTTCAACTCGCATACTCCATAATGTATAGTTTTTACTTGTTAACGGTTCTATTCTAGGAATTCCAAACATATTGGATTCACACATAGTTAAAATACTTTATCTTCCAAACAATTTTTAAATGCATATAAATTTCTTACTTCTTAAATTTTTCCTATTGGCGGTTAGTCCAATGGAACAAATTCTTATCTTGTATTAGGCCTAGTTTTGATGGAATTCATATTTATTTACTCTTCTTATTTGTGCAGTCAAAATACAAAATTCGCTTTTTAAAACCACTGCGCCGCTACCAAATTGTTATTTATTTTTAACATTTTAGTTAAAATAATGATAATTATTTTACTATAAACATAACTTCTTTAAACACACAAAACATTTTAGACAATCACATCACAGCAACTACGAATACACATATCCAAATTATAATAACAACATAAAACTCCTCGTCGAACATCTCACGTTTTTCGTCTGAATAAAAATTAAATTAAATACATGGAGTAAAGAAAAAAATGTCTATTGTCCAAGAGTTCATCTTCTGAAAAAAATAATTTAAACATTGTCATGCGACTTTACTTACACATACTATGTAGTACTACTACTGTAACTTGGTGGTCTCGTGGTATTCTAATAAAACTTCTTGGTAAGATATTTCATGATGTCAGAAGTATAGTGACGCATGTATTTTTGTTAAATATTACAAAAAATTGAAGCAATATGGCAGGAAATTTATCTAATATTGCAGCATTTGAACCGGGCTCAAATCCACCCGAGTCATATGGGTATTGGAGGCAAGATTTTGAAGATTACATAGAAGCTTTGAAATATGCAGGTGAATCGGAAAAAAAAGCAGCGCTCTTTCGGCATGTTGGCGGTGATGAGTTAAAAAAGCAATTTCGTGCATTTGATCTGAAGCCAGAAGGAGGAGCCAGTGAAATAACATTGAAGCAAATTTTGGACGAATTTGATAAATATTTTCAGGACTATGTGAATGAGATATATGCTTCATTTAAAATTTTAGAAATCAAGCAAGTAAGTGAAGAAAAATTTCCGGATTATTATTCACGTTTACGTAGAGCTGTTGTTAGATGCAATTAAGTCAACCTTGCGGATCGGATGCTTCGTGATAAAATCATTCAAGGGTTGGCTGATAAATCGCTACAAGAGTGATTAATTCGCAAAACTAATAGAAAGAAGAACACGTTTCAAGAAATTGTTGCTGAATGTAAAACGGCCGAGTATAGTAAAGTGCAGGCCGCGGAAATGTGCGATAAAATCAGCAGATTGAATGTCGATGCAATGAAGTGGAAGGATGGCCGTGCACGGTATCATAAAAGAGAAATATTTTGTAAATACTGTGGCAGATCTCACGAACAAAAGAAATGTCCAGCCTTCGGTACAAAATGCAGAAACTGTGAAGGAAAAAATCATTGGTCGAAAGTATGTCGGAATAAAGTAAACAACAGTCAACAGGTGCGTCGACTAAATGCAGTGGAACAGAATAATGACAGTGATACAGAGTTTGTTTATTTGGGTGAACTGAAATATATAAATCAACTTGAGAGTAAAAAGTCAAATTCTATATGGCTACAAAAATTAAAAGTAAATGGAAATGATGTTATATTTAAGCTAGATACAGGTTCTCAAGTCAATGTTATTCCAAAGAATCAAATATTAAAATGGAGTGAAAAGCCAATGGTGAGAAAATGCAAACAACCTATACTGGATTACTGTAACAACGTTGTGCCAATTCTAGGTGAGTGTTTTCTTAATTGCAAAACTTTAAAGAAAGATATGACATGTAAATTTTTAGTAACCTCTTTAAATGCTAGTACAATATTAGGGCTCGAAGCCTGTGAGAAATTAGAACTTATCCAAAGACTTAATAATATTATAAAGCCCATGTATAATTTTTTCCATCAAACACCCGAAGATATTGTCCAGCAGTTTTCTGGTGTATTTACGGGAATTGGTCGCTTGAACCGTGTTGTAAAAATAAAATTAAAAGACCACTATATTCCTCACATAGCGGCCCCACGTAAAATACCACTACCTCTACATGGCAAAGTAAAGAATGAGTTGCAGAATATGGTAGAATCTGGAATAATTGCAAACGTGGACGAACCAACAGAATGGGTAAATAATATGGTTGTCATTAACTCGCCAAAAAAATTGCGCATCTGTTTAGATCCAAGGCCACTAAGTGAAGTAATTCGTCGACCTCACTACCCTATACCAACAGCTGATAGTCTTATTGCACGACTTCAAGGATGTAAAAGATTTACTATCCTAGATGGAAAAAATGGTTTGGGGCAATTGCCATTAGATACAGAATCTTCATATTTAACTACATTTACAACACCTTGGGGACGGTTCAGATATTTAGTTCTGCTTTTTGGACTTAATAATGCTGCAGAAGAGTTTCAGAGGGCTATGGAGGACACGTTTGAAGATATGCCTGAAGTAAACCCTTACTTTGATGATCTAGCCCTTGGAACATCCTCTATTGAAAATCACTGCCAATTACTACATAAAGTTTTAACGCGTGCTAGAGAAGCAAATCTTAAATTTAACCTTGCCAAGACCCAGTTGTCAAAATCTTCTGTGAATTACTAAGGTCACATATTATCTGACAAAGGAATAGAACCAGATCCTAAAAAGATAATGGCTATAACTGAATTTCCTGCGCCAAAGAATCGAGAAGACTTGCAAAGGTTTCTTAGCATGATAACATACACTTGTGTCCAAAATTAAGGACCAATCACAAAATGCTAATTTTCAAGTACGCGAATACTCAAAAGGAAATAATATAATTCGAATAATTACTATCTCTACAGCCCAGCTAGTCCATATAACATCTCATTCATGTCACACATGGTCACAAGTGTCACAGTCACTACGGTGAAGCAAAAAAAATAGGAAATTCCATACATCTCATTATGAGTCTCAAAGAGTCACTATATGTGATTCCACTGAGACGTCACTGTGACTGCTGCTTTGGGACGAGTCACCATGGGACTTTACAATGTAGTTACATTGTGACTCTCATGTGACTGTCATCTGTAGACTCAATTTCAAAGTCATCGTGAACGCTACGTTGTGATAAGTTACCAAATAATGTCACATTAAAGTCACATGATGACTTTCAGGTGGCAGAGAGACTACTGTGAAGTCCCTATTGTGCTCTTTTGGGAAAAGTCACCATGTGACTATAATGTGGTATTATTTGGTGACTTACCATAATGCAACGTTCATGATGACTTTGAAATTGAGTCTAAAAATGACAGTCACATGAGAGTCACAATGTAACTACATTGTAAAGTCACCTGGTGACTCGACACAAAGCGGCGGTCACATTCACATCTCAGTGGAGTCATATCTATAGTGATCATTTGAGACTCATAATGAGACGTGTAGAATTTCCTAATTTTTGTTTCACCGTAGTGACTGTGACACTTGTGACAATGTTTGACCTGGATGAGATGCTATATGGACTAGCTGTGCTGTAGGGATAGTAATTATTTGAATTATATTATTTCCTTTTGAGTATTCGCTTACTTAAAAATTAGTATTTCGTAAGTGGTCCTTAATTTTGGACACCAGTGCACTTAGCTAAGTTTACGCCTCATCTCTCAAACCTAACCCATTCATTGATACAGCTTTTGAAACAGGATACACAGTGGTTGTGGGATGAAAATGTTCAACGGGACTTTGAGCTAATAAAAGGAACTTTAGTACAAGCTCCATGTTTACAGTATTTTTATAAAGACAAAGCTGTAACCGTTTCAGTGGATGCCAGCCGTTATGGCTTGGGAGCTGTGTTGTTGCAAAATAATAAACCAGTTGCATATGGTTCTGCATTATTAACTGAAACACAGCAACGGTATGCTCAGATCGAAAAAGAGTTACTCGCTGTAATTTTTGGCCTTGAACATTTCAATTATTATACATGCGGAAGACCAGTTTCAGTGCAGTCAGACCACAAGCCATTGTTGGGATTAAGCAAAAAGCAGTATGATGCCATATCACCAAGACTTCAACGTGTGCTTCTCAGGCTTAATAGGTATGATTACAAGCTTGAATATGTCCCCGGAAAACTTCTTGTGATAACCGATACACTTTCTCGTGCTCAATTAATCAAAGAATATTTTGCCGATGAGGAAGAATCGGACACAAGTGTTAATATAAATCTGCTATCTTCTGCATCAGCAAACAAGTGGAAAGAATATGCGACATTTACAACCAATGACAATGAAGTGCAAGATGTTTTATATCGCATACAAAATGGTTGGCCTGAAAGAAAAAATACACGAAATTTCGCTAAGCCTTATTGGCATTGCAAAGAAGAATTGTACTGTACAGATGAAGGTATAATTTGTCGCGGTAAAAGACTTGTTGTGCCAAAGGTCGCGAGAGCAGAAATACTACAAAAGTTACATTTAACACATAGGGGTATAATGGCTTGTAAAACGAAAGCAAGAGAATATTTTTATTGGCCATCAATGAACTGTGACATTGAAACTTTTATTAAGAAATGTAAACTTGCCAGCAGCATCAGCGTAACAATCAAAAGGAAATTTTGTTTGATCAAGATGTTCCAGAGAAGCCCTGGTTTGGGATTTTTTTTTTATCTAAAAGGCCAGCAATATCTGTTATTAATTGATTATTTCTCAAAATATGCTGAAGTCCAAATAGTTAAGAATAATAATGCACCAAATGTTATAATTGCCTTCAAATCTATTTTTGCAAGACATGGAATTTCAGAGGAGTTTGTCAGCTATGGGGGACCACCATTCAATTCAGAGGAAGTGAAACATTTTTTCAAAGAATGGAATGTGGAACATAACCTCACATCACCATACTTTCCTAGAGCTAACGGTCAAGCTGAAAGAGCCGTGCAAACAATAAAAAAATCCCTAATTAAGGCATTACAGGATGGAGAAGATCTATATATGGTTTTATTAGATTATTGTATTCAACCATCTCAAGATCGCCCCTCTCAAGCTGAACTATTAATGGGCAGACGACTGAGGTCTCTTTTGCCATGTCATCCAGAAAAACTTAGGCCAAATTTTCCGTTAGCTGAAGCAAAGGAGTCTTTAAAGAAGCGACAGATGATTCAAAATAAATTAAACAAAAACCTAATTTGCAAAACAAATTAAAAAAAAAACAAAATTTATTTCCTAAATTGTTTAAGCCCGAGAAGGAGAAGATATTAAGATATATTTCATTCAATTCGTTCTACATTTAATGTTAAATTTTTGTAACAAATAAGTTAAACCAAAAAATGAAATTCATACAATATAATACTTTAAACACCTATATTCTTAGATTCCGTTCAAATGAAATCGAAATAAATCTTAGACTTTTTTAAAATTTTGTATTTTGCATGTATCTTATCATATTATGTACAATCGCCATAAACATAATGCAAAATCTGCAGTACAAATATTTACAACTTAAAAATCGAAAAAGTCTAAGATTTATTTCGATTTCATTTGAACGGAATCTAAGTATATAGGTGTTTAAAGTATTATACTGTATGAATTTCATTTTTATTTTTTAATGTTCAATTGGTTTAACTTATTTGTTTTAACATTAAGTGTAGAACGAATTGAATGAAATATCTTAATATCTGCCCCTTCTCGGGCTAAAACAATTTAGGAAATAATTTTTTTTTTTAATTTGTTCTGCAAATTAGGTTTTTGTTTAATATGTCAAGTTTTTTAATAACTACTGCATTCAGACGAACACATTTTAAAATTAATGGAGAGTATCATCATCAGGATTTGATTTATGCGATATTGCATCGCAATGTGTGATGCAATTTACCTATGTATAATTCAAAACGTTTCACCAGTGCAGTAATGCAGATTGCTGTAGTTTGGTCAAAAAATTACAATCTGAACTTAAAAAATCTGCTTGAAAATGTCATCTTTATTTCCACTATGACGCCATATTCATCTTCTTTTTAATTCTTAAAAAAAAAACTATTTCACTTTCATGTTTCACGTGAAAATCATTCAACTAAAAATAGCAAATTATTATTACGGCTTTTGAATTATTTACAACAATGAAGGAAAAATGTTAAATTTTATTAGAAAATGTCCTTTGATTCTCAATGAAAAAAGCGAAATTTGGAATTATTAAGAAAAATATTTGAATAATGTAAATAAAAATTAGCCCATGTTACTCTCTAGATTATAATCCACCTAGGTGCAAAGGCATTTTATGATCCGTTTTGACCCTGACGTCAGGCAAATGTTTTTACACCTTGAATTTATAACATTATTAGAATTAGAAAAGAATTAAACATTTGTGGTATCAGGGACAAAAAGGTGGGAAGAAAAAATGAAAAACTTATGAGCCCCATAGGCTTTTCTATGTTAAATTAACATTGAGAAGTGACACTGGAAATAAATAAGTATTGCGCTGCCGCGCAATACTTAAATATGCTAGCAAGCATAGTACACAACTCTCAAATTTAAAAGATAAGGCAAGAGTTTGGTTTCGCCAAAAGATGAACGAACCATGGAAGCAAGGAACTGTCATTCAGGTTGGTCCTCAAACTCAATCCTACATTATTAAAGGGATAGATGGTAACATTTACAGAAGAAACAGATTTTACATCCGCCCTGATAAATCTGAATTAAGTCAATCTGTGAGATCAGTAGAAGATTTTTATCCAGCAACTACAGATTCAGATACAATAGATAATAAAACAGCTAAGTTACAAACGGTGTTGCCTCAAGTGCCTGTACGGAAATCTTCAAGAACAGTTGTCAAACCTCAACGCTATAGATTTATGATTTCTTTTTATTTCTTTATTTGAGTGTACATGTAATTCCTATGTGTCAGATAAACGGGAATTAGATTTAACGACTCACATACGAATGAATGATGTTACAGTCTGCCAGATTCAATTTCATCGCGATTTCTTTCGCTTTTTCCATCAACATTGGATCAGTTGCTGGAATGTTCGACGCACGACACTGATTGAAAAACTGGAGCAAATCTTTTTCCATTTTAGGAAATTTACCCTCTTGCACTAGCATTTTTTTTATGCAGAAGATCCAAGGCTTTTGCCTTATCCTCGATTTTTTGGCGATCGTGAATAATAGTCTTTAAAGTAGAAACTATAATACCCATCATTTTAGACAAGAACAACTTTTGACCTTCCCGGTAAACTTTTACAACCGAATTCTTTCAAAATTTCAATTTTTTTCTTTTACCGAGATCGACTTGCGTTTTCGAGACACGTCTGAAAAGAGCTATGACCGAAACAGTACGAAAAGTGATGAATAAAAAAAAAACGATTTGTACTGTTAGTACACTAATAAGGAAAGGGCAGCTGACGTTATTGTTGGTTGAATTACTGTTGGTCAATGTTACGGGATCGGCATTATTTATTTTTGTTCAAAATCACGCGATCAGAGATGAAAAATGTAAAGAAAAAACAATTGACTTGAAATGACATTTATTATTTTGTTTTTGCGCGTTCACATGTTATTGTCGCTGGTTAAAAAAGAAAAAGGGACAAGTTTTGATGTATTCTGTGGCAACTTCTTATATTTTTGTAGATTCAAGTAAGAAAGAAAATAAATGCAGGTAGCTTGTTTTTTATGAGTTATTATTACTAAGTTTTGAAGTTATCTCACCGTAGGAGTTGTTCCATAAATAGTACAACTATACGAGCACAAAGGTGCTAATGTGAGTATGGTTTAAGTTTAAAATATAAAGTTTATTAAAAGTCTTTCATTCGTAGAATTTAAAAGTAAACAAAAATCTGCTTTGCGTGGTACGTTTTGTGGATTTTTTACATTAGAGGCGTCCGCCGGTACAGGACCTGAGTTTAAACAAGGTTATCTATCACACGTAGTTTAAAAGGTGTTAATAAAAAAATTAAATGAAATAAAGATTTTCCATGATGTTTAAGTTGGTTAAAGGTTTTAAAAAGGAAGATTTGATCTTCGTAGCCGAGCAATTAGGTGAAATAGCAGCACCAACGGCTTCACTTGTGGCACTTAAAGATTTAATTTTGAATTGTAAGGCATATAAAGATGATCCTGAATTTGTACAGAGCGTTTTAGAAAATGCCGTTTCAGAAAGAAAGGAAAAGGAAAAATTAGAGAGACAGTCAAAGGAAAAAGATGAAGCATTGAATATGGAATTACAAGCAAAGATTGAAGGCGAAAAGTTAAAATTGGCGCACGAGTTAGAATTGGCGAAACTTCAGTCAGCAGTAAACAGCCAAGGTGGAGCTCTTAATCCAATTAACGATAGTTATGCAATGAGAAGAAAGTTTACGCTGCCCAAATTAGAATTCAGAAAGTTTGGCGGTGAAATAATAGACTGGTTACCGTTTTGGTGTCAATTTAGACAAATTGATGAAGATACAGAAATAGCACCAGAAGATAAATTTCAGTACTTGGTGCAAGCAACAGTTGCCGGCTCCCGAGCAAGAGAAGTGGTAGAGAGTTTCCCGCCAAGTGGCACTAATTACGCCAAGGCAATTGAGAGTTTAAAAATCCGTTTTGGTAGAGAAGATATATTGGTAGAAGTCTACGTGAGAGAACTACTCAAATTAATAATATCAGTACAAACGAAGGGAAAATTCTCGTTGACATCGTTATATGATAAATTGGAATTATATTTACGAGCCTTAGATACATTAGGTGTCACAACTGACAAATGTGCATCAATTTTATATCCATTAGTTGAGTCCTGTTTTCCAGCAGAATTTCTAAAAGCGTGGAATCGCACGAACATAT
The DNA here is from genome assembly GCA_963932465.1 of Maratus speciosus. Taxonomy (NCBI): domain Eukaryota; kingdom Metazoa; phylum Arthropoda; class Arachnida; order Araneae; family Salticidae; genus Maratus; species Maratus speciosus. The sequence continues at coordinate 84,868,114 of OZ010786.1, read as the reverse complement.
CGTCTGAGAAAACTGAGGCACAGGACAGATTAAATAGTCTGATGCAGTTTTTGCGAACTGAAGTAGAAGGTGAAGAAAGGGTGTCACTCGCCGTAGCTGGTTTTGGATTAGCTCAAAGTGAAGACCGTAAATATGTCGCAAAAAGGAATCACCATAATTTTGAACATAAAACCGGTAAAACTTTGACAGCGGCAGGTCTGTTGACTACCTCTTCCGTAACAGAGAAAAAAGGAGTCTGCATTTTTTGCCAGGGAAGACATGCAAGTTCGGAATGCTTTTCTGCGAGAAAATTAAACTTAGCGGAAATACAAAAAATCGCCAAGGAGAAAAGATGCTGCTTCATATGTTTAGTACCAGAACATACCGCTAAAAGATGCCGAGCGATGGTGAAATGTATTATTTGTAATAAGCGGCATGTGCCATTACTATGCGATCAACGTAAGTCATCCGGTAAAGATACTCAAGAGGGAGCTGAGGAGAAGTCTAAAAGAGATGAAGTGAATATGACAAATATTAGTAAGAAGAGCGCCAAAGTGTTCTTGCAGACCTTGAAGGTGAAGCTAGTTTCTGAAAGTAAACAGAAGATTGTTCGTTTATTGTTAGATTCAGCATCACAGAAATCGTATATATTAAAAAGTGTGGCGGAAGAAATGAATTACAAGCCTATTCGGCAAGAAAAGATAATACATTCTCTGTTTGGCGACATTACTATTCAAGAATGCCAACACAACTGTTACAAAATAAGAGTTAGAGATTTGAGCGAAGAATTCAGGTGTAATTTCGAAGTACGAGATCAAGTTAGCATATGCGGAGATATTCAACCCGTTACACAGGGGCCATGGTTACAAGAATTAAAGGAAAGTGGCATCATGTTAAGTGATGTGAGTCAATGTTGTGGTAGTATAGAAGTTTTAATTGGAGCTGATGTTATGGGGAAAATGTTAACTGGTAAAAGAAAAATATTGTCTTCTGGTTTAGTTGCAGTGGAAACATATCTTGGATGGACATTAATGGGAAAAGCACCATGTGAAAAGCCATATTCATCCGAAAACTTGGCGATGACAGTAACATCAATGTTTGTAAAAGAAGCGGATATCTCAAACCTATGGAGACTTGACTTAATCGGAATTACAGATCCCATAGAGAAGAAGTCAAGAGAAGAGATAGATCGCCAAACTAAGGAGCATTTCTTCGAAACAGTAAAAATAAACGATGAAAATCGGTATGAGATTTGTCTTCCTTGGGCTGATGACATAACAACACTGCCAAATAACTTTAAGTTGGCGATGAAACGTTTGGAAGGCATCACCTCAAAGTTAATCGCCAAGAACATGTTTCAACAATACGAGAATGTTTTTAATGATTGGATTAACGAAGGTATTATAGAGGAAGTTCCTTCTTACGAAACGAAATCTTATGGCAATTACTTGCCGCATCATCCAGTCATAAAAGAGAGTAGTACTACAACCCCGATCCGTCCTGTATTTGATGCGTCAGCAAGATTAGCAAATTATCCATCTCTGAATCAATGCCTACAATGTGGACCCAACTTGATCGAGCTCATTCCAGATGTTCTTCTACGCTTTCGAGAAAGAAAACTTGGTGTAATTGCAGATATTAGGAAAGCTTTTTTACAGATCAGCATTTGTGAGAAAGATAGAAATTTCCTACGTTTTTTGTGGTGTAAGGACTTAAAGGAAAAGAAATTAATGACATTCAGGCATACCCGAGTAGTATTCGGTGTGAAATGCAGTCCATTTCTTCTTTCATCTGTCATTGAATATCACATCCGAAGGGCTCCAGATTTCTCTGAAAGTTTTAAAGATAGATTGTTGCACAGTTTTTATGTGGATAATGTCGTAACCAGTGTAAATAGCGAAGAAGAATTGAAACATTTCATCGAAGATGCGAGGATGCTCATGGCGAAAGGCAGTTTTGATCTAATACAGTGGGAGTACACAGGTGATCGCCAAGAAACGCCAAACACGAATGAAACTAACGTCTTGGGACTTGTTTGGAATAAGGAATCCGACATGTTGAAAATCAACCTTAGTTGGCTACAAGATTTTGACACAGAAAAGATCACCAAACGCAGTATGTTGTCAGCTGTGCATAAAATATTTGATCCCTTTGGTTTTACGTCGCCAGTCATGATTTGTCCGAAAATAATGTTGCAAAAAGCCTGGAAATTAGGTTTTAAATGGGATGAAGAGATAACTGGTGAGTTACGTAAAGAATTTTTACTATGGTTTCAAGAGCTAACAGTTTTGAAGAATATAGAGATCCCAAGATACATGAAAATGACTCCAGGAAACATAGAAGCGTGTGCACTTCACACATTTGTAGATGGAAGTAAAGATGCTTACGCAACAGTTATATTCCTTAGAATAGAAATTGGAAACCAAGTCGAGTTAGTTTTTATAGCAGCCAAATCGAGAGTTGCACCTTTGAAGAACGTCACAATACCAAGAATGGAATTATTGGCGGCAACTATGGGAACTCGTTTGGCGCAAACTATCGTAGATGCCCTCGGTTGGGAAAAGATGAAGAGATATTATTGGAGTGATTCATCTACAGTACTCGCTTGGATATCCAGAGATGTCAATTGGTCAGTATTTGTGCGAAATCGAGTTCTAGAGATCAGAAGATTAAGCAGTCCTTCATCATGGATCTATGTGCCAAGTGATAAAAATCCTGCAGATTTGCCAACTCGTGGATGTAAAGCGAGACAGCTAGCTGCCAGGAGATGGTGGGAGGGTCCAGCTTGGTTGAGAGATTCAGCAGAGTTTGAAAAATATACGAACTCTAGTGATCAAGACTATGACGAAGATGAAATTCGGAAGGAACGAATAAAGTCAGTTTCCATGATAACGAATTCTGATGTTAAACAAGATGGTTGGTATTACAGATATTTCTCGAGTTATGTAAAAATCATACGGATGGTCGCATGGATATTATGTTTTAGGCATAACTGCAGAAGTACCGAAGTGAAAAGAGGAGGAGACCTGACGTCATCTGAATTTAAAGAAGCTGAATTAAAGACTCTACGTATGATTCAGAAAGAAGCGTTTTTTCCCGAGAATGATAACAGATTGAGAACTTTACAAACATGGAAAGATGAACAAGATATAATTCGACTGGAGACTAAAATAACGTACAGGAAAGACAATGAAGATTTTCTGAAACCTATAGTCCTGCCAGCAAAACATGAAGTTGTAAAACGACTCATATATCATGTACATGTAAAACATTGTCACGCTGGATTACAGATTCTACTTAATTTATTGAGAGAAAAATACTGGATACTTAATGGTCGTAGAAATGTAAAACAAGTGTTAGCACAGTGTGTTGTCTGCAAACGATTCAGTGGGAAGAGTTTATGGAGAGACAGTGCGCCTCTACCGGAAAATAGAATAAAGGATGCTAACGTATTTCAGATCACAGGTGTAGACATGGCGGGTCCGTTATACTTGAAGAAAATTGAGAAATCTTGGATATTGATATTTTCCTGCGCAATATACAGAGCAGTGCATTTAGAGCTAGTGACCGCTGCTTCGACTGAGGCATTTTTGATGGGACTCAGACGATTCGTAGTACGGAGAGGAAGGTGCGCTGTCATTTATTCTGACAACGGCACAAACTTCACTGGATCAGCTAATTTATTGAAAAGCCTAGATTGGTCACGAATACAAAAATACAGTTCTGTTAATGCTATTGATTGGAAATTTAATCCACCAACCGCAGCGTGGTGGGGTGGCTTTTGGGAAAGGCTTATCAGAATAATGAAAGATCTTCTCAAAAGAGTATTAGGTCATGCTTACCTCACTTATGAAGAAATGAACACAATTTTGACAGATGTGGAAAGTGTAATAAATGCAAGACCGCTAACATACCTTTCGGAAGACGCAACTGTGAAACCTATCTCCCCATCTATGTTTCTGCAGAGTATAGAAGAATGCAATCTTTCAGACCTGGATGTTGTGGAAAAAAAATCATTAAGCAAGAGATTGAAGTATCGGCAGTCATTACAAAAAGAATTGAAGGATCGCTTCAGGTCCGAATATTTAGGTGCATTAATTGAAAGAGCAAGGAACAAACACCAAGAGCAAATTATAGCTGTAGGTGATGTTGTATTGATCGGATCTGATAATAAAAAGAGAACTGATTGGCCTTTAGGTCGAATTACAGAGCTTATACCTGGTAGAGACAAGAAAGTTCGACTCGTAAGAGTTCAAACATCACAACATGAGCTTTTACGACCTATACAAAGAATATATCCACTAGAGATAGCTTCGTCTACTGACTGTCCGAAACCAAAGATTTCTCACAATCCAGTGAAAATACTTAACAAAGCTACAATTTTGGATGTATCCTCAAGCAAGGAATCTCCTAGACACAGCAGGGCTGGAAGGATGCTGAAAATTCCTGAAAGACTGAATTTATAGCAAGTGACCTTGTCAATTTCTCTACGTTTAAAATTAGTTCTGATTATACAAGGTAATCAGAAGGTGGGAGGATGTTACGGGATCGGCATTATTTATTTTTGTTCAAAATCACGCGATCAGAGATGAAAAATGTAAAGAAAAAACAATTGACTTGAAATGACATTTATTATTTTGTTTTTGCGCGTTCACATGTTATTGTCGCTGGTTAAAAAAGAAAAAGGGACAAGTTTTGATGTATTCTGTGGCAACTTCTTATATTTTTGTAGATTCAAGTAAGAAAGAAAATAAATGCTGGTAGCTTGTTTTTTATGAGTTATTATTACTAAGTTTTGAAGTTATCTCACCGTAGGAGTTGTTCCATAAATAGTACAACTATACGAGCACAAAGGTGCTAATGTGAGTATGGTTTAAGTTTAAAATATAAAGTTTATTAAAAGTCTTTCATTCGTAGAATTTAAAAGTAAACAAAAATCTGCTTTGCGTGGTACGTTTTGTGGATTTTTTACAGTCAACAAGAAAAACCTGTTCATTCATTATGACTCCTACCTGTACACATGAGCTAGGGAAATTTGATTGGTCTACGTGTAACAGGTCTCTGATATGATTAGCCTACATCGGCAAGACTATTCCTGCAATGATCGTTATGACAAAAATGTAGTTGGTGGATTGGTTGACAGAAGTGTTTGTTTGTAAACATGTCCTTTCCTTATAAGCAAAGAATGTGCCGTGTAACAATAAAACAGGTCGGGAAAGCTGACCATTCCTGCAAAAAGAATGACCCCTCCCAATGTAATCCGTTACGCGAAAACTGGTTTTTCCGACTAATCCTGCATCAGCCCAAGTTGTTATCATGTGGGGTGTATTTAAACACGTTCTTTGGCGTCATTCATAGCTAGCAAATTCCGCCCGTTCTTAAAATGCACAAGAAAAATAAACAAAAATAAACATATACAAAATCGAAAAACCGACGTATAAACGATTTTGTGAGTCATATAAAGGGTATATTTTTACATTAAAACAAGTAGGAATGAATTGGGACCACGCTAAAACGTCGTATGAATGTAAACGTCATAAATGATCGTCGTATAAACGATGTTTTACTATATTTATTTTTTATTTTAACTGAAAACTTCTTGCATATCCACAATTTCATTTTTGAAACTAAATACATGAAATTTCCAAGCATAACTATTTAAATGCCATAGAATTTTACATTTTTCAATTTTCTCAAATGAGGCATGTCTTAAATGATGGTTGTCTAAATGCATAAAAACACATAAAATTTGCAGACATTATTTGATTACCAAAAATTTTTAGTTTTTCTTTTTCTATTAAGTGGGATCAGTATTGAATTGTAACCAATGTTTTCGATGATGGGCTTTTCGAAAGGCTGTTGTATCCCAAAAATCGGAATAAAATAAAAATTTTGGCAGTGTTAAAAAAACATAACGATCCTAACCTTTTTTTTTTTTTTTTTTTTTTTAGAAATATAGAAAGTGTTATTCAACTTTATTTTTTATCTAAGTTAAATTTTTAAAAAAAAACGGCAAATTTTATGTATTTATGAATAAAAATGACCTTGCAAAAAGTATAAAAAATTAGCCAGTTTTGATTTGAGAACAGCCTTAAATAAAAATTTATGAGGAATATGAGAAGAATGAAATGAAATTTATTTATATACCGGGTGTCCTAAAAAGGGCTGACTGATTTTAAAATTCAATAATTTGCAAACGTTGACAGATATTTAAAAAATTCTTGCGGGGGGATTATGTTTGATGTCAGGAGTTTTTTTTTACCGTGATTCTTGAATTTAGTTCAAATTGCAAGCAATAGATGGCCATGCAAGCAATAGGCGCTAAATTCAAGCTGAATTTTTTTGCCTTTCTCTTCTCCTATGTCAAAAAATGAGATTAAAATCTATTGATTGGGTGCCGAAGTACCGAAAATTAGGCTTGGATTTAGCGCATAATGCTAGCAGTGCCATCTATTGTTTGTAATTCGAAATAAATTCGAGAATCACAGTAAAAAAAACTCCTAACACCATACATAACGCTCCTACGAGATTTTTAAAATATCTGTCGCCGTTTGCAAGTTATTGAATTTTAAAATCAGTCAATCCTTTTTAGGACAACCGGTAACAATATTTAATTATTTTTTAAATCATTCTAAAAAAGTGGTGAATTTTTCATGTATTCAACTATTACAGATACATTCGTTATTTGTTCTTCAAAAATAGATTTGAACCCGGTTTCTTTATCAGCGCAATTTTAATATAGATTTTGCTTGGAAAGGGTAACATTCATTCGTTAGAAAAGCATAATAAGGTGTGTCCCAACGAAATAAAGCCACCGTAATTTTGTGATGTAACTGGACACGAAACAAACAAATAAGAACGAAACAAATATATTAAGAAAGTCTATATACAATTACATATTTACAAGTAGTAACTCACTCCCTGCCCCACCTGGGCAGGAGAAAAAGATGAATGCGTAAAAAAAGAGGAGAAACAGTGTCCCGCCGAAATAAAGCCACTGCCAATATTAGTATTTATTGGCAACTATCAACATTCCAGCTTCTGCAGTTCAACATGTTTATGACAGGATGTTGTCAAATACTTGCTTTTGTGCCTCTCAAACTTTGTGTAGACTTTAGAAGGTTGTATTTTCTATTTCTCCTTCAGCATTGTATCGGTAAAGAAAACCCAGCTATCAAAGTTCGAGAAAGTTCAGATAACAGCTTTTAAGGAACAAGGTCTTTCACATAGACTAATATGTAAGTAAATAAAACGATCTAAAACCATAATAGATAATTTTTTAAAATAGGGCAATGCGTACGGGTATAAAAAAAATGAGGTGCACATGCAGAAAAAGGACTTCCAAGTAGGAAAGAGATGTTTTGCGTCGTCTTTCACGAGGTGATATTTCCCTAAAATTGTTGGCCAATGAGGATAACATCCCAGTGAGAAGATCAACCCTGCCACGAATTGAAAAACGTAAAAGCAATTTACGATATAAGAAAAAGAAACAGCAGCCCATGTTGAAAGCTATCCATACGTTAAGGAGAATCGATTGAGCCCAATATAATGAAACCTGGAAGGACCAGTGGCATCGTGTTATAGTCTCAGATGAGAAAAAAATTAATTTGGATGGCTTAGACGGCCTTGCTTTATATCGGAATAACATGAGGAAAGAACAGAAAATTTTCTCCGAAAGACAGCAAGAATGAGGCTCATTAATGGTGTAGGGAGGATGTGGCTATGGCGGTAAACTTAACCTGGCTCTTCCTTCACACCGCATGAAGGCTACCAAATACCAGGAAATGCTAGAAATTCATCTACTGTCATTTGCAGAGAGAATTGGTGCCCTAAGTTGGGTTTCCAGCAGAACAATGTCGCCATTCACGTCGCAAAATCTGCCTGGAAATTGTTTTTGAATAATGGGGTGCATGTCATGGAACGGCTTGCGCTTTCTCCTTTATCTCAATCCCCAAGAAAATGTGTGGGATATCCTCAGTAGGTCGCGTATATGCCAATGGCAGACAGTTTCAGTCTGTGGCAGAATTAAAGGCCGCCATCATTGAAGCCTGGGATAATATTGATACTACTGTGCTCCAGGAATTGGTAAATGGTATGCCGCATCGTATATACCAAGTCATATATGGACATCGCGGATATATTGGCTATTAACTGTAGTGGCTTTATTTCGGCGGGACACGTTTCCCCCCTCTTTTCTTTACATATTCTTTTTTTTCTGCCCAAGTGGGGCAGGGAGTGAGCTACTCCTTGTAAATATGTATTTGTAAATAGATTTTCTTAAAATATTTGTTTCATTTTTATTGGCTTGTTTTGTGCCCAGTTACAGCACATAATCATGGTGGCTTTATTTCGGTGGGACACACCTTATTAAGTATCGACGAACAGACCCATGCAAGGCTTTCGCACTGTAATCTTTGAGCTTATTTTCTGGTGCATTCTTCGTAAATTTGTTAGCCTTTCGTATAAAGCCTCATTCATCGCTGTGCGTTTTGTATGTGCACAGAAAAAGGGATGTTGAAATCGCAAATAATATGCATGATTATATTAATCTAAAAATACAAAGAAAATTCAGTATGTTATATCAGATATGGGCAAAGAATCCTATCTCCTACCGAATGATACCTCATTCATCGTACGTTACTTATTGAGGGAAAAAAAAAAGATGTTAACAACAGAAATAATATATATGATTTTTCACTTGAATTTTCTTGCATTCATTTTTCATAATTATTTTCAAAGGAATATTTTAATTGTAATTTATTCAAATGGAATTGTTACTGTATTTGCGAAAAACAACAGGAAACAATCACATATACCGGGTGTCCCAAAAAGGACTGACTGATTTTAAAATTCAATAACTTCCAAACGGTGACAGATATTAAAAAAATTCTTGCAGGAGGGTTATGCATAAAGTCAAAAGTTTTATTACAGTGATTTTCGATTTTAGTTCGAATTACAAACAATAGACGGCGCTGTAAGCAATAGTCGTTAAATACAGGCTCGATTTTTGGTCCTTTCTGTTGTTCCATGCAGAAAAAGGAGATGGAAATGTATTATCCGGGCCACGAAGTACCAAAAATCGAGCCTGAATTGAGCCTCTATTGATCGCAGCGCCATCTATTGTTTGTAATTTGAACTAAAATCGAAAATCACTGTAAAAAAAACTTTTGACTTTATGCATAACCCTCCTGCAAGAATTTTTTTAATATCTGTCACCGTTTGGAAGTTATTGAATTTTAAAATCAGTCAGTCCTTTTTGGGACACCCGGTATATATATATAAAGAAATTTAATAAAATATTTTTTAATAAAAGAAAAATACGATAATGATTTAAAAAATCAGAAAAATGGCGGGGAGGGGGTGCAATTACCCCACTTGTCCTTTCTAAATGATGCCTCTTATTTTTATTAATTTTATCTTGCACAGTGGTGTACATTCCTATTAAAAACATATTTATAAAAATCGTTGTAGCCTTGACAACAATTGTCCAGACTACCACTATTTTTTAATAGAAATGTTCCAGTGTGTGCTGTGCCACTGCACAGCTCAAGATAAAAATCATAGAGATCCGAGGCCTTATTTAGTAAAAGCAGGGTGGGACAATTGAACTCCCCCCCTTCCTAATTTTTTACATCATTTTATTTTTTATATTAAGCGTCCGCTACTATTCCTGTGAGCATCCTACAAAATGCCGCATGGTCGACAAGCAGAGCTGGACAATTCTATTGATTTTATCTCGTCCAATGAGCGTCCTACTGTCATCCTATGATTATGAATGGCTGTAAATGACGTTCAGAGGACGTGATTAGGTGTCGGCGTCTCGTTTTACTCGCCACGGGACGTTCTCAGGATAACGATTTGTAGTATGTCCAATGCACGAGACTATATCCTACATATGACGCTTATTGTATGTCCTTAGGACGTTATTGTGCTGTATGGGATTCCTTTAGTTTTACTTAAAAAAATATTCAAATCTGATTAAATTAGTGGTCCACCAAATGAAGATCACGATACTTTCAAATAAGGTTACATCAAAACGAAGATCACGATACTTTCAATTAGGGTTACATCAAAACAAAGCTCCTGATACGAAAATCTCGAAATGCACATTAATGATTGCCTACACTTCTCACCGAAAAAAAAAATGCCAAATGCACCCAAATATGGAATTTTCCCAAGATTTTTCGATGGTTAATTATGAATAATCTCACAAGTTACGAAATTATATTAACGCTGAATTTCGCAATAAGCTTTCAGTTTCGTTTTCTGAAATCAACTACAACTTCAGGAGAAACAAAGAGTGTGTTCAGAAGTGCAGTTCGCGCCGCGCGCGCGCTCAGAAGTTTATGCCATGGAGTAGGTCTTATCGAAGAAAGGAATTTTAAAATAATTCAATTATTTCATTATTTTTAATGGTTCAAAAAAGGTAAAACCAACGACTATATTTCTTTATTCTTCCAAAACATGGTTTTCGTAACAGAAATACATGCCTATGTACACTCAGATAAAATCTAAAATAGTCGGGAAAAACATCACGTGACCTCCTTTATCTACTTTAGCCCATTTAGAATTTAAAATTAGTTAACCAACCGCACACAAAATCCGCCCAAGCTGCTCAAAAAAATTGTGTGGGCGATTTGATCACGTGATTGTGCGTTGTTTGGTTGGTTGATTGATACAATTTAAGAATTCAACTGGTGATCTAAAAATTTTATCTTTTCAGGGGTCTGTCCAGACTTTTCTCACAGGGTCCTGTTTTTGTGAAATTGTGAAGTTTTTCTTATTTTTGTGAAAATTCTAGTCATAATTTTGTGAATTTTAAATTATTGATGTCTTTATGTCCTATCCTTCATGTAAAAAAAACTAAATAATATGCTCTTTGGTGAGTTTCTTACAGGCCAGATTTTATTTTTAAATGACAAAATTTGCGAAAAGTTCAATTTGAAAGTGAAAAAATTCTGTGAGAGGTCTATTTAAGAGACAAATAATTTTGTGAAGGGTCCTGTTTTGGGATAAAATGTTTTGTGAAGAGTCCTGTTTTGGGATAAATAATTTTGTGAAGGGTCCTGTTTTGGGATAAATAATTTTGTGAAGGGTCCTGTTTTGGGATAAATAATTTTGTGAAGGGTCCTGTTTTAAGATAAATTATTTTGTGAAGGGTCCTTTAAAGGACCTAAAATTTTCCTAAACATATCCCTGCTTTTTAAAAATTTTCTTTTTATTTATTTAAAAATAATTTATCAGTTGATTTATATCTTCCGTGATAAATAGAATGCTGTTAGTAAACCAAGATTGTGATATCAACATATGAGATTTGTTTGTAATCTACTATACTGGATGGATTTCAATGGAATTTGCACTGTTAGTTAGACAATTTTTCAGAGAAGGTTTTAATATATATATTTCTTATTTTATGATTGCATATTTTAATACCGTGTGGATAAGAGATCAAAATACATCATAAAACATGAGAAATAAATGGCATTCAAAATTCTGTTAGTATAAGCAAAATACTTACTTATACTTTCAGTAGAAAATTTATAAACATTCTAATCATGCTTTATTCACTACAAAACTAGACAGCAAACCTATATATATTATCTCTTTAAAAAATATATGTACAGATATTTTTAGTTAAAATAATCTACAACTATTGCATTTTATTTTTATAATGTTCAAAGTAAAATATGATTTCCAGGCTAGTCTCGATAAAAATTCACTCCTAAAATACTCAAAAAAAAAAAAAAAAAAAAAAAATCAAGGAATTATCCTACGCGCAAAAGGATATTTTCGCACAATATATATTATTTTTTCATTTGGATTTGCTTAATGTTTATATCATTATACATATACATACTATATATATAATCACTTAGAAACGAAGCTTTGAATATTTAAAAGGCGTTCAGATGTAAAACTTTCATCTCGAAATACCTCATTTTCTCACATTTAAATAAGTATTTTATTATTTTAATAAAAATACACGTGCCTCTGTATAATAAAAATAAAAAATATATCTTCATCAAAAATATCTTATTCAGTATGAAAAATATAAAACAACCAATAAACAAAACAAAAAAAAGTTATGATACAATGTGGGACTGGAAGGATTAGAACCCAGAATCCTTAGTCTCGAGTTCACTACCTTATCCATTCAGCCATCTACCACACGTGCCTTTTGCAACAAAATATCTTTTTAATTAGCACCATAATGGACTCTATTCAGGTGACGTCAGACGCCAGAGCTGGAGGTATGATGATCTGTTATTCTAATTACTGCACCGGCAGAATACCGGAATGCGCAGGCGCAAACACCGCTAGCAGACGACTTTAGCCTTGACCCAGGTTGAGTGCATATATTTTAACTGAAAATTTGCAAACTTAGGGAATTTTTTCGCATACAGAACAACATTTTGAATTTAGATTACAATATATTAAGTATATGTTGCTGCATCAAAGAATTCTTTTGCGGTATTTTTAACAAACTAGCATTAATAATTCACACTCCATACACTGCTATGCTAAACACCGCCAGTAAATACAAAGCTGACTTTACAATGGCTTGGAAGCGAAAAAGTCACGTGATCCAGATAGACGGTTGAGCGCGCGCAATCCGACTGTAGTTGCTACTATCTCGCTATGCTGTGTGCTGTAGCTGGCTGTCTCTGTTTGTACATCAGTGTTTAGTTAGATGTGATAAAATTTGAAAATATTTATTTTAAATGCTATTGATATGTGCTCTTAAACAGTTGATCATGGATTACATCGTGTACGGAGAAATTTTTAGCGCAGTATAATTGGTTATTTTACTGCCAAAAAGAGCTCATCAGTTTAAGCCTAACTGTTATTGCATTATCGGAGGAAGTAATGTGAGTTCATATATAATTATATTTCTCTTTTTATTTTATATGTATGTTTAAAATGTGATTTTATAAGCACTTATAATTGAAGTGTGATGTATACATATATTTCATTAATACAGTACTGTGGTATCTAGGAAAAGGTGTTCAAAAAAAAAGTTTAGTATTGTTCTCAGTGTATAATCAGTAAGTGTAACCCTTCTTTATATATTGTGGAGAATAGTACTCATTTTCTAAGATATAATAACAGTGAATCAAAGATTAATATCTTACCCTCCCACCCCCCCCCCTCTTTAAAAATTTAAGTACTCTTTTTCAAGTATCTCATTTTTTGAAAATACTCTCTCTTTCCAGCTCTAGGTTGTGAAGTGGTCTTTCTGTGAGAGTAGCGCTCAATTTTTATATAAACAAAAGTATTTATTTTTAAACAGCAAAATTATTCAGTTTAATGTATGTACATTTGTTTAAAACAATGAAAATGATAGTACTCGGTACTGGTTATTTAATTGTAGTACACATTTGATTAACTTCATTTTAATTTAGCAATTATAGATTGCTCTGATTACTTTTATAATTTCTTGTATATAACACTTTTCAAATACTGGTATAAATGAAAATATTTATTGAAAAACAACATTTTAATACTGTTATTATCCAAAAATGTACAATTAAAATAACTTTCCAAATCCCAAATGAATTTCAAATATTAACTTAATATGTAATGCAGTTATTGAAGATGTCATCTTTCTGCGGTCAAGGGATTGAGTCAAGAAGGATATTTTTGGATTTTTATGACAGCTGGGTGCACTTGCGAGGCAGGATCTTTATTTAATTTTCTGTCTGTGAGTGTACCTTGCTAGTTCCTTTATACTGGATGTTCCCACTTCAAACTTGTCAAAGTACTTGTTTACCAACACAACGTCCACACCACGCTGGCTGATGATCTGGTTTCAATTACAGTTTGTTAATATTAAGTTCATTTGGGGTTTGAAAGTTATTTTACCTATGCACTTTTGGATAACAGTTGTATTAAAAGATTCTTTATTTTTATTTAGTGTAGGGGAGAGTGGGGATACTTGAGCCATCCCTATTTTCTCTACTGTAGGTTAATTTTTCTTTCTAAAATTAGCAACATGATAATATTCTTATAGTTCTGCACATTAAAAAAAAAAAAAAATCACATATCTTGGAACCATTTTGAAAGTATATAGTGATTAATAGCTGCTTTTTCCCTATCTGAAGTAAATATTTAGGTGAGTGTTTTTTATATTTTTTTGTAATCAAAGTTTTGTTTTAAGCTGCAACAATATAGATAGATTTAATAAGTATAATTTCAGTTGTATTTTGAATCTAAAATAATTCAAATAGATGCATTCATTACTTAGTAAAAGTCTGATAAACAAAAATGGTAGTAATGGGGATACTGAGATTGAGGATACATGAGCCATGCTCAACCATCCCTACTAGGAAATTAGAGATATGGATGAAACAAAAAAATGTCTTTTTCATGTTCACAGATAGATTTTAATTTTAATTTTTTAATTTTTTTTCTGGGTAAAATGAGGAAGAACTCTTTTTATTTTTTTTTTTTCATTAAGGAATTAATTTGAAAACATACGTTTAAAAATGCATATTTTGTTAATGAAAATATCCTTTTTTTTTTCATTTTGACTAACAAAATAGTCTGTCTAGATAAATGTAGGCATAGTTTTCAATTTAACTTTTTGACTAATATTAAAATCACTTTTTAAAACTGATTTTACTGGTCATAATCTCTAATATTTTAACTAGTTAGGCCCAAAATATTAAAATATCTATTTTGTTAATGTAATATTTTAAGATTAAATATTGTATACTGAAATTGTAACCACTATTACTGTAACTTTTTTAAAAACTTAACCACCAACTGACGATGTTGCTATCATCAATGAAACCCAAGTTGAAATGATCCTTCAACCACCAATTATCACCACAACAAATGATCGTGTTACTCGTTTTGTTTTCACAACTGGTTTCGAAGGACTTGGTGCATCTTGATTTATCACTATGTAAAACATTTATAAAATAATAAAAAGAAAAATATTATTTTTGTAGGTATTTTTTAGTATTGGCTCAAGTATCCCTTCACAATGGCTCGCGTATCCCCCTCATGGGGATACTTGAGCCACAATGTAAAAGAAAACGTAAAAATTTATTAAACAAAGAAAAATAGTTCAAAATTAACTGAAAATGGAAAAGAAAAATTATCAAATTTTCAACTACAATATTTTATTTTGTTCTAAGTATAAAAAATTTAAAAAAGTGGCTCAAGTATCTCTATCTTCCCCTATTTTTATTACAAATGCAATAAGAATTCTCAAATTTGTAGCAACTAAATTAAAATGAAGTGATTCATGAGTTAAATATTTTCAATGTTTAATAAAGAAACAAAGCACATGTTGTGAATACCATAAGCCAACGAAAATTTCACTTTTATGAAGTATGCGAAAATATTCTTGTTTACAAATAAATTTTCTTGTAAATACTGGTGTCATTCAACTATTTCAACATTTTATGAATACAAATACCTTGCCCCTGAAAGGGTTAAGTTATGTATTGTTATTATTAGGTATCCTACTTTTTTTTTTAAAATCTAGGTATGCTTTAGAAAAAGAATTGCTTCTTTGGCAAGTTTTACTCAATAACACAATATCTAAATGAAATATTTTAAATATTTTCCACTTAAACATTACCGGTTAATAATTAAATACTTCAATATTTATTGATAACACAATTCTAATCCATTTTTTTTATGTGCATATAAAAATATATTGAAATATATTCAATATTTTTCCATATGATATTTCACGTTTGTTATTTTTAATTGGAAGATTTATTGAATTTTATAAATATTTTTAAAATCAAAGTAAATTTATAAAGCATGGAAAATTCATTTAAATATTGACAAAGTTTTAATTTTTTACTTCTAAATATATACTTAAAAACATATTAGCTGAAATACCAACTTTCAGTTAATATTTTCATGTAAAAGAAATTAATTTTTTTCTATAAACTGTTTCAATTCATAGATTAATAGCTCCCAGTTTAGCACATATTTAGTTTATTTTTACAATCATTATCAAGATTCAAGAGTCCACATTTTATTAACCCCCTTCTTCAAACAACTATAGCTAAAAATAGTCAGAACTCTTTTTAATAATTTTAAATAAAAAAAAGACTTGTTTGTTTTTATCTGCTAATTTTCATGTTAAAAAATATTTAAGTAATTCTTTATTGCTTTTCATGTTTTGAAATGAAATGTATTTTCATAATGAATTACTTTTCACGACATAATTGATAGTTACAAGTTGTTTATATATTTATAAGAAAAAAAAAATATTTATGGATTTTCACTGCGAGAAAGTATTCTTATTTTTCTTCCTTGCCACCACCCCCTCACCTCATTTCCAAAGTTTGTAGGGACTAGAGTGGATGTTGCAAATGAGACAAAATGTCCAACCCTATCTAAGGCTGTTTAAACATTTTTTTTATATTGAGTATTATGATATAAAATTGAAATTAAGAGGATTTTAGATAATTAAATTATTTAAATAATTCAGATCATTTAAATAATGTTTTATGAATACTCAAAATTTGCTATTGTTCAAATATTGAAAACATATTGTAATTTCAAAATGTATAAGGTGTATTACTATTTTCTGAAAGATATATTTCAAAATAATATTTATTATATATGTCATAGGCTGATTGAGAAATTCAACTTTTGCAAAGAGCCTAGTTTGCGAAGAAACATGCTAATTGTGGATGGGAAATCATACTGATAACACTGGTCGGCAACAAAATCCTCTGTAAAAATAATAGTTGATTCTTATTAGATTTCATTCTGGTAAATAAAAATATAGTAACGAAACTACTGTATCACAAACCATTTTTTTTTGGTAGGAGGGTTTGCTTTTAAAATTAAGGTATTTTATATCTTGCTAAAATATAAGTGGAAATTTTGTAAATCTTAAAATGTAGATAATAATATGTAAATTATCTGTAAATAAATGTATAAATATGATTACCCAAGTTACAGCGGCATAAGGAATGAAAATATATTAGTGGATAGCAAATAGTAAATTCAGACACGAAAGGGGGGGGGGGACATAAAAAGAAAAATACACTATACAATACAAGTATCAACAAATTAAATTTCCATGCTATATTTTATCAATTTCATAACTAAGACAGTGAAAACACTTCTTCCATGATTTCAATGATACCTGACTTCATGTTAGAAGAAACAGCAATTCTATGTTAGATAAATAGTACAAATATTTATTTTGTTAAAAATACTCTATTGATCATATTATTGAATCAATACCTCTGTCAATAAACATATGGGAACTGTAATTTGCAGGTCTAAGCAACAA
The DNA here is from genome assembly GCA_963932465.1 of Maratus speciosus. NCBI lineage: Eukaryota > Metazoa > Arthropoda > Arachnida > Araneae > Salticidae > Maratus > Maratus speciosus. The sequence continues at coordinate 84,850,860 of OZ010786.1, read as the reverse complement.
AACATAAAACAAACTTCTGAATTCTTTAGGAGAAGTAACTCTCCACTGAAAAATCTATTTGGTTTAAATAAAACAACCCTGGATAGACATTTTTGCTTTTGTGCAACCAAGTTCTGAAAAGTTTTTTCTTTTCTTTCCTTTGTGGCTGATTTGTGATGACATGTTTTTTGAAATACCAGATTCCTTAGAGGAGAAACTGCCCAACTGTAACTTCTCCCAAATGGAACTTTTGGGGGGGGGGGAGTAAATTGCCTCTCCCTAAATTAAAAAAAAATAATAATGAACTTTTTTTTTTTTCCTCTGGCGATTTAAAAAGAAAAATTAAAACTTATTATTTCTGAGTGATTTAAAACTGTTAAACATTAACAGAAAATATAATTAAGAAGTTTTCGTCGAAAAGAAGTGGCTGCCCCCCCCCCCCCCCCCCCGTGGAAGTTTAATTATGTTTATGAAAGTATTTGTATTGTAATAAATATCGCATCCGGCGCCGAGCTAATTTTCAACGCAAGCAATGCTTCGACCATCGACTTCTTCGTCTATCTGGGTCACGTGACCTTCTAGTTTCGATTTCGCTTCCGGGCCATAGTAACGTCGGCTATGAGTAAATACCGCCAGCAGACGAATTTTAGCCTCGACCTCAGGCCGCGTGCATAAGGTCCATTAATCAAATCCATGATCTGTTCCTGAACACACTACGTGTTATTCCATCCATGATATGAACCCACTCCATGTCCCTGTCTCCTGAGCTCGCGCGCGTGCAACTTGAACACACTGGAAATGAAATAAGTTTTTTAACTGTATAGTCACGGTGAGGAAATTTGTAAATAAATACATGTTTTGATGTCAGTGATCATCGAGTTTGCTATTTGTCGTAAAGATTTTTAGGAAAGGGCTCACCGAAAGTTATGTAAATCAAATATTTTTTCAATTAGCTAGTTAAAACAATGTGCATTAAATAATTAATGCAAAAATCGCGTAATGGATGGCAATGAAGGGGTGTCAATATTAAAACAAAAGCTTTTTTTATGTGTAACGGCAGCTGTGTTTCTAATATGTATTATATTCATATTTGTTTCTGAGTAAGTATTAAATATACTGTTTTGTGAAAGTCATTAATTTTTTCCTGTTTACTATTAAATGCTTAATGATAATTCTTATTTATAGCGTTTTAAGTGGACTGGTGATTTTTCTGTGCTATATTGCTGGTTGTGTTGGTACACATTTCCTTATTAGGTATGTCCATTAAAACTGCTCATCTTAAATCTTGATTTTTTTTTCTAATATCGGTGTTTGATTTCTATAATTATTTTTCTAGGAAAGGAGACTCGTTTCCGAATGTAATACTTGCTTTCAAAAGATCAAGAAAAGTAATATTTTGAGCATTATTATTTGACATTTAAGTTTTTTATTGTTTATTTGCAGTAATGACAATTTCTGCTAGTATGTGGTAATTTTTATATTGAAGTACAGAGCTGACTTTCCATTTTGTGCAACTATGCCCAAATCATTTTCCCTTTTCCCTCCCCCACCCGCTATTATTTCCTATAAAAACAGTATTAAATGCCAAGAAAGTAGTACAATATCTTCCCGAATCTCATATTTTTAAGATAATAATAGTGCATTTGGATAAAAATTTAAGCACTCCTATATGTTAAGGCTGCTAGTCACTCAGCTTCCGAATTCCCCTCGCTAGTGTTAAGTCTATGGGCGTTTGATGCATTCGTAAATTTAAAATAACTCCTTGGGAGATTAGTATTTTTAACTCATTTTTTCTGGTTACTCGTCTTAAAGGATGTTTAAGAAAAAGAGAGACATCCTTTAAGAAGAGTACACAAAAAAAAGTAGTTAAAAATACTAATCTCCCGAGGAAATATTTTAAATATACGAATGCATTCTACGCCGATAGACATAACATTAGCGAGGGAAATTCGGAAGCTGAGTGACTAGCAGCCTTAGTAACCGTTTTCCCAAGTTAAAAAAAGCACAAGGTGCTGCTGGTGAGAAAAGGTCACATTTTTTATTTTTGAAGGCACATTTCATATTTAAAAGTCTGAGCAAACATTTCTAGTCACAACAATGAGTCATTTTTTGCTATAAGCAATTTGTTTCATGCAAAAGGCAGTAAGGGACCATTATTTTTAGATGCAAGACATGAAGCATGCTTTTTTTTTTTTTTTTAAACCAAAGAGCAAGCAGAGTACAGTCCCTTTCTAAAACTGCTTGATTGTGGATGGGGGAGGGGTGTGACTCTTTTAATACAAAGTACCTACTGTCATCCACTGTGTTAAATATTTATTTTAAATTTAACTAAACAGAAATGAAGTTTTCACGTCATTAATTTTCTTATCTCTTTCGATAGTTAACAAAACATTTTATGCCTGCTTTTTTATTTAAGCTTGCATGTATGTCATATCACAGGGATTTGTGCTCAGTAGGACTGGGCGATGTAAGAATTTCTTAAATCGATTTATTATCCATCCAACATCGCAATTTAGTGCTAAATCGCTATTTAACATATTTTTCCTTTTAGAATATACAAGACTATTTTTTAATTTTTAGTAACAAAATGCAGTCTTTATGCACCCCGCCCCTCTCCTGTATTTAAATTTTTCAAATATTTTTGAAAAGAGATACATATACATATAAAAAAAGTTTGAATGCTCCAAAACACACTTTTTTTCCTTTTAAAAATAAAATTAGGGGGGGTGGATAACCCCCTTCCCCCCTTTATACTTAATCAATGAACCTCCAAATCTAATGAGGGAAGTGCTTTATCAGAATAAACCGGCTTACAAAATTTAAAGCAAATTGGATAATTCAGCATGAAAAACGCATTTATCTAAATTAAGGAGGGGTAGCCCTTGTCCCCCCCCCCCTTTATACTTAACCAATGAACTTCTAAATCTAATCAGGGAAGCACCTTATCAGAATGAACTGGTATACGAAATTTGAAGCAAATCGGTTAATTCTGCAAGAAAATCCATTTATGTAAATTAAGGGGATAACCCCCCCGTTCCCTCCTAAACCAATGAACCTCCAAAACTGATCAAGGAAGCGCCTTATCAGAATGAACCTAGAAAAAAATTGAAGCAAATCAGATAATTCTGCATGAAAAATCCATTTATCAAAATTAATAGATGTGGGGGGTTGTAGCCCCACGGCCCCCAAAACTAATCAGGGTAGTGCCTTATAAGAATGAACCTAGAAAAAAAATTGAAGCAAATCTAATAATTCTGCATGAAAAATAGTTTTATTTAAACAAAGGGGGAGGGAGCGGGGGTCAGCCCCGTTTACCCCCTTTATACTTAACCAATGAACCTCCAAATCTAATCAGGGAATGCCCTTATCAGAATAAACCGGTGTACAAAATTGGAAGCAAATTTGATAATTCTGCATAAAAGATGCATTTATCTAAATTAAGGGGTGAGTGTTATCCGCTGTCCCTCCCCCCTTTATACTTAACCAATGAACCTCCAAATCTAATCAGGGAAGCGCCTTATCAAAATAAACCGGTACATAAAATTTGAAGCAAATCAGATAATTCTGCTTGTAAAAAGCATTTATCTAATTTAAGGGGGTATTTACCCCCTGTTCTCCCCCTTTAAACTTAACCAATGAACCCCCAAAACTAATCAGGGTAGCATCTTATCAGAATGAACCTAGAAAAAGAAAAATGTGAAACAAATCGGATAATTCTGCAAGAAAAAAACATTTATCTAAATTAAGGGGAGATTAGCCACCATTCCCCCCCCCCCTCCTTTATACTTAACCAATGAACCACTAAAACAAATCAGGGTAGCACCTTATCAGAATGAACCTAGAACAAAAATTTGAAGCAAATTGAATATTTCTATCAAGAGTTACACACATACAGTATCTGCGGGCACATTAGATCTAAGGCTTTGGCCCTTTTTTTTGGCCTGTGGGCTAAAAAAAAAAGGGGGGGGGGTTAGAGATAGAGAAATAAGGTGAAATTTTATTTCTTTTTAACTTTTAGATTATAATAAAATTTGTTCAACATAAATGCTGAGATTGATATAGCGGATGGAGAAGGATTATTTAAGTATTATTCAACTTATTATTTATTAGACTCATTGTTAAAGTATTTTTAATTAATTGCAAAATAATAATAGTCAATAAACAAGCTATCTGTACATGCTCAGTGTTTGAAAACGGCTGTCTTCGCAACTGTCAGCTTCTTGTATTCAGTATGTTCTCGTTCAATAAACAAGCTATCTGTACATGTTTAGGGTTAGAAAACGATTTTCTTAACAGCTGTCATATTCCTGTACATGTTTAGTGTTAGAAAATGACTGTCTTCTCAGCTGTCAGATACCTGTATCCAGTTAGAACAGGGTATCTGTACATGTTCAGTGTTAGAAAACGACTGCCTTCTCAGCTGTCAGATTCCAGTATTCAGTATGTTCTCATTCAATAAGCAAGCTATCTGTACATGTTCAGTGTTAGAAAATGACTGTCTTCTCAGCTGTCAGATTCCAGTATTCAGTATGTTCTCGTTCAATAAACTAGCTATCTGTACATGTTCAGTGTTAGAAAACGACCGTCTTCTCAGCTGTCAGATACCTGTATCCAGTTAGAACAGGCTATCTGTACATGTTCAGTGTTAGAAAACGACTGCCTTCTCAGCTGTCAGATTCCAGTATTCCAGGGTTATGATTTTGCCCGACCCAAAAAACCCGGGTGGGTTTTTTCTGAAAAAACCCAAGTGGGTTTTTTCAAAATTTCAACTTTAAATTGCATATAATATATTTATATTACATATATATTGTAATATATTTCTTAATATCAGTACACCACTCATAAAGTTTATCACCATCACCCCCATACCACAAGGAAAATAATGTCCCAATCATACCCATGACAATTTTTAAAAGAAATAATTGTTACTTAATTTTCTGTAAGTATGTGTCGTGACTATCACAAACATAAACAAAGTTTTTTAGATTAAAGAAATACTTTGATATATAATCCATTTTATGTTATACAATGGAAACTCATAACAAAATACCATATATGCTGAGAATCCTAATTATGTAGGCATGTAGAATTACTTGGTTTATTCTATTAATTAGTAATAATAAAAAATACTTACTTTACAAAAAATATTTTTTCTCAGTACAATGAATTTTGTTATATCCAGTTTCAATTGTATAAAACTTTGCTTAGCTTAATTAAATATAAACTACCACAGCAACTTAATTTAATAACAACACAAACTGATCAAATAATCATTAATTTATTCACATTCATTCAATAAAAAACAATTTCATTTATCTCAATCACCATTCTGTCTCAACACCTTTTGACTTTAAATATTTATACACTGTTACTAATTTTTTTGCTTTTTCACAACCAAGTTTATTTCTGTGTTTGGACCACACCAGACCAAAAGTAGAAAAAATTCTTTCGATTGATGCTGATGTAGATGTAGTAGTGTGGAGGTCTTCTAAAAATTTGCAAAAATCTGTATTTAGAAGCTTATTTTTTTTTCAGATTTACAACCCATCAATTTCCACCACTTTTTGGCTTCAATGGATTCAATGACACTTTGAGAAAACATAGATTCTGGATAATAATCAGTATCTTTTATTTGGAACAACTTGAAAGAGACATCAAAAGCAGGATTCAATTTTTCTATAAGCTGTTCAGCTAAATTTTCTTGCTGCCGTGTCAATCTTTTTCCTTGTAAGGCAGGATCTGTAATATTCGCAATAAAGTGAAATGGAGTAAGAGCTTCTTCAAATCGATGTTTTATGCAATCTTTATATGAAGACAGTTCTTTACTTTCCATTACATCAAGCCAAATTTCTACTGTTTGCCCAAGAGTACAACTATCAGTTTGCAACTTATCAAGTGCTTTAGCAATAACAGATAACTGTGCCTGAAGGTTTACACACTCTCGATATAACCCTTTGTTATCCAAAAAAGTTAAAATATTTGTATCTATATCATCTTTATGTTCAATTGATATTTCTATATATTTCTGATAGTTGAATATGAACGATGAAAGGCAAGCTTCTTCAGAATTCCATCTTGTTTCATTGGGCAGTTGCGGTTTGTGCCCTTTTTTCTCAATCAACCACCCATGTGGTCTATTGTGGTTCCTGAAAAATTTTTGAATTTCAACTACATATTTCATCAAACTTTTAGGAGTGATTTCTTTGGCAACAAGGTTCATATAATGTGCCGAGCAACCAAAGGCTAGAATATGCGGATGTTTTTCAGTTATCATATCTCGAAATTTCTTCATTTTATTTTCATTATCGCAGCATACAGCAAATATATTTTTATCATACTTTTGTTTAAATTCACTAATAACCTTTTCAGCTATTTCTGCACAAAATTTAGCAGTTTTCTTTTCGGATCCACAATCTATAGCATCCAACAAATGTGTACTTTTGCCAGTATGAATACTTACTGCAATAATGGAATCATTACTTGTGTTGGACCACCCATCCAACATTAAAGTAATAACGGCATTTGTTAATTTATTTTCCATTAGCAAATCAACTGACTTGTTAGCCTCATCCAATAATTGTCCAGCTAACCTTTGTCTGTTAGGAGGAACATACCCCGGGCGCAAAGCACTAATCATTTCTTTAAATGCATAACTATCAGCCACATTAAAAGCTATATTATTAGCATAAAAAAATTCTGATATTTTCTGATCAAGAATTTTCTTTTGATGATCTGATGTTTTAATTGCATACTCGCCCATTGATCTTTGGTGCTTTGGTTTTGATGGCTGAAGAATATCAACATCTAGACCATCAGAATCAGTGGCTTCAAGAATGCTATCTTCAGATTTCCTTTTCCCTGAAATAAATGTATCAGCAATTAATGAAAGTTCATCATTATCACTATTACACAGATGAGAGGAATTGGCTTCAAATTTCTTGCACTTACTCATATGAGAACGAATTCTTTCAATTTTTGCGCTTATTATACTATCACAGTTTTTTACAAGTCACTTTGTATATGTTTGTTGTCTTATTTACCATTGTCCACTCAACAGATTGTTTTCTTCCACTTCCTTCTGCTTTTCCCATGGTTAAATATATATACTATACTATACCTATATAAATTATATAGAAGTTTGATATTTAAAACACACACACAAAAAAAACTGAATTTAATCAAAATATATTTGTAACAAACAAAGTAGCCAAATGAAACTGTTACTGTAGCAAGACTTGGGAGATATTTTTTAGTCAACTGAGAGTGCAAGTAATTCAGACCAGTTTCAGAGAGAGATTGAAATGCAATAGAAACCTTTCAAACTAGTTACTCCAGTTTCAAAAGAAAAGGGATTATGGAAGGGGAGTTGGAGATGTATGATACTGTTCTGTTCTTGGAAATTCCTCCTCATTGTCCTGAAGTGTAAGAAGGAGAGGACCAGTACAACTCAAAGGGGAGGGAGGGAAGTTTATATTGTTATGTTCTTGAAAATTCTTCCTTATTGTCCTTTCAGTTTTTCAGTAAGTGGGGAGAAGAATGCTTTGAAAAGAGAAAATGGAAAATTCCTATTTACCCCAGGCTAAGGGAATGTTACTATGCCTAAGAAAGAGTATAGCAACACATTTTGGAAGGCAAACAATTCAAAAGAAAAAAACAATCTTGCAATCTATCAGTAATCAATGTGTTTCAAAATTCAATTTTGAACAAAAATTAACTTTTTTTAGAGAAAATATTTATTATATATAGGCAATCACTTCAATTAAAATGAATAAAAATACTTTATCCTTATCAAAATATTAGTTTAAAAGTTCTGATTCAGCACTAGTTTTAGTACAGTACTTTAATGATAGTTTTATTGTTAAAATTATTACTAATAATCAATTTATTTAAAAGCAAAGCATAATTTTGATTATTGCCATTAATTATATATATTTGTAATCAATTAGCTACTATAAATTTAGTAGTAAGTACTTTTTTTTTTCAAACATTCTGAATCACCTCCTATAACACCAAAAAACCTGAAAAAACCCGGGCTTTTAACAACCCTGCAGTATTCAGTATGTTCTCGTTCAATAAACAAGCTATCTGTACATGTTCAGTGTTAGAAAACGACTGTCTTCTCAGCTGTCAGATACCTGTATGCAGTTAGAACAGGGTATCTGTACATGTTCAGTGTTAGAAAACGACTGCCTTCTCAGCTGTCAGATGCCAGTATTCAGTATGATCTCGTTCAGTAAACAAGCTATTGAACGTTCAATAAACAAGCTATCTGTACATTCAGTGTTTGAAAATGACTGTCTTCTCAGCTGTCAGATACCTGTTACAGTTGTCAGATTCTTGTATTCGGTATGTTCTCGTTCAGTAGGCAGGCTATCTGTACATGTTTAGTGTTAGAAAAGGATTGCCTTCAAATCTGTCAGATTTCTGTCGTCAGTATGTTCTCCGCCAATAAACAGGCCATCTGTAAATGTTGAGTGTTAGAAAACAACTGTCTTCACACCTGTCAGATTCCAGTAATGTTCTCGTTCAATAAACAAGCTATCTGTACAAGTTTAGTGTTAGAAAACGATATTCTTAACAGCTGTCATATTCCTGTATTCAGTATGTTCTTGTTCAGTAAACAAGCTATCTGTACATGTTCAATGTTTGAAAACGACTGTCTTCTCAGGTATCATATCTTTTAAAAAACTATTACTTTTTATGTAGAAAAATAATATATATAGTATTCATTAATGTTCAAATATGTATCTTTTTCATCTGAAAAATATTCAGGATTTCTTTGAAAAATTGTATTAACACGAACCCAGCTCAAAATAGTGAAAACGCACTCTGAAACAATTAACTCTATACCTTACCTTTACGTGCAGAAAATCACTAATAAAAATTTTCTAATCGCTATAGATCACAAAGTTGCAAATTTCATGACCTATTCATGACATTAATGGGCTGATTATCTCATAACTGATTGGATTTCATGATTCTTTTTTTGCGATCATCTGACAAAATTTGCGATTTTTTCCGTGCTGTTTCATGGAATTCAAGATTTTTTTTCTGAAACCGTTATCGAAATTGTTTTTTTTCTCGCGACGATTTTTCGAAATTCAAATTTTTTTCTGCGACCAACTGACGAAATTCCATATTTGTTTCTGCGATCTTCTGACAAAATTAGCGATTCTTTTTTACCATCATTTGTTGAATTTTCTACCACCGACTAATGATATTTGTAATTTTTTGTGCGATAGTTACATGAAATTTTGTATCTTATTTCACGATCATTTGACTAAATTTTCGTGATTTTTGTGCCATCTTTTGACGAAATTCGCGATTTTTTACGCAATGCTTTTACAAAATTCAAGATTTTAGTTTGTATAATCATTTGACGAAATCTGCATTTCTTTTCGCGATCTCTGATGAAATTATATATATTTATCCAATATTTTCCACGATCGTTTGGAAAAATGAGAGATTTTTTCGACAATGTGGGGATTTTCTTTTTCAAAATTTGCAAAATTCGCGTTTTTTTTCTGTGAATGTTCGATTTTGTGGGATTCGAAAGAGAAAAATCGTAGACTTTCATGAAAATTAAAAAAATTCGTGCAGAATAACCATATGTGCGTGAAAGAAGTTAAGCAAACAAAATCACGCAGAACTTTTTTTATTGTGCGGGATTTTCCCATTTTCTGTGAGATTTGTGCAGTTCTGCATGTTGTGCAATTCTGCACATTCCCTGTTCCTCAAAGAAAAATTTTCCTTCTCCTTCTCCAGGAAACTCTTGAAATAGTGCCACTGTAGTAAAACCTGAAAAAAAGAAGTTTAAAGAGAATAGAAAAAAGTTCCATTTTAGACAGGTCTCTGTCTTAGCATCTTAGCAAGTATAATTGTATGATGTTCTTTAATCGAAATTTGATTTTTTTCCCCCTTTCAGAAAGAATTCTGTTATAGACAGGCTTCGTTTATACAAGTTTTACTGTAATACATCTCTTTTCAGAGCTATATTATAAAGTGGATGTTTTAACAGTCTTTGAGGATCTCTGTAAAAACGGAACCTATAATAGAATCTTGTCAAAAAAAAAAAAAAAAAATTTCACATTCAACATATTGAAAATTTACCTACTAAGACGAAAACCTGTTTAAAACGAAATATTTCATTGGTTCTTGAGTTTCCGTATTCAAAGTTTTTACTGTGTTTTTATGCATGATTCCATTTATGTTTCTCGTTCGGAGGTGGGGGGGGGGGGGGGTAGATGCCCGGATCCTACCCTTAGTTATATAACTTCCCTCAAAAAATCTTTGCCCCCCCCCCCCCCCTCCAAGAAAGTTCTGAAATAGTGTCCCTGAACATTAGTTGTAGGAAAAGCAAAAAAAAAAAAAAAAATACCCAGATGCTTTAAGAACATTAGTTTAATATCCTTACCAGTACAGTGGGAAGCAAATAAATCTTTTTGGATGACTCTGTGCATAATGTCCAATTAGTTGATGATTGCTGTGCATAATGTCCAATTGTCTTTGATGAAAGAAAGAAGAAAGGTGTTCCTTTTTTATGGACAATGCCACACCACATCCTGTAGATATGAAATTAAGTAATGTGAAACTTTTCTTCTTTCCAACTAACACAACTTCAAAATTGCAGCTTTTAGATCAAGGAGTCATTAAATTATAGGTGAAAACTGGGAAATTGAGTTAGTAACCAGTGGCCGGTAGACTCAGTTTCATTAGTGGACACTATAATGTTTCAAACTTTCAGGACATCTAGATTAACTATAATTGTTGTATATATGTATATTTTTCTATAAATCTGAATTTTATAGCAGCCAATTATTCCTGATAAGAATAGGGAAACAGTCAAAATTCAAGAAAATTACTTTAAAATCACAAAATCTGTTATCACATTAATTTTTTTAGAATATATTTTTCAATATATGTTCGTAAACACAATTATCAATCAAATTACTATTACTTTATATAAAAAATAACTAAACCAAAATTCCAACAGCTAGGTTGTACAATCAGGGCTGCCACAGGAGACTATTTTTTAATTCGATTTCGCTCCACTTTTTTAAAACGAAAATCTTTTACATACGTTTTGACAACATTTGCAAGGGAAATATACTACAAAATGTATTTTTTAAAAATAATGATGTGAACAGAAAATAAAAATAGTCACGTGTGGCAGCCCTGTACAATAATAATAAGAAGAAAAATAAAACACAATAAAATGTTATTTGTATTTTATTTAATAAGTAAATGTGCTATTAACACACTACACATATTACATACAGTTGAAATCTCAGCTGGTGAGTGTATTTCGCAGGATTAAACAGTATCTCTTGAAGTAAAATAATCTTAACTGCTGAACATGTATGTGACAGGAGGCAAAATATTGAAGATGCTGCAATGTCCTTAAAATCTGCATGCATCCGGTGGAAAAAAAGCAATAAATGACTTGAAATGCATGTGGAATCCTGATGAATATATTTTGCAGAACAAAACTGTATTGTCTTGAGAAAATAATCCAACTGAAGAGCAATGACCAGAGTTGGGCAAAATACATCGAAAAACCATTTTCGATACAAAATACATTGTTTTTTCAACTTAAAATACAAAATACTTTCCAAATTTCAAAAATTCAAAATACAAAATACATGTATTTTGAAAATACATTTAAAATACAAAATACATTGAAAAAAAAATAAAGACGATTGTGCATTAAATTGCATTAGTCAAATACAAAGCTGGTTTGCAAAACTGATTAATTTTTTAGAAATTATAAATTTCCAAATAAAGAAGCAAAATCAATTAAAACTCAAAAAAAGATTAAAAAAAAAAAAAAAAAAAAAAACCTGAAAGATTGGGGCAACATTGTGCTTAAAAGTGTATGAAAGTTGCAGGAATAACTAATAAAGAATAAACTACTTTGTAAAGGAAGTTACTCAGTAGGAATAACTGCATGAATTGATTGTGGTAGAGGTCTGCACGGTCCCGGAATTAGCACGAGGTCCGTACCCGGCCCGGCCCGCAGACCGTGCCGAGCTGGCAAAATGGAGGTGAATTTTCAAACGGGCCGGGTTGATAAAAGAAATTAAGCGGGCCTGCCGTCCGGCTATAAAATTTTAATCGGAGCCGATAAAATGTGAGCCATTTACAATGAAAGTGACTTTCGCGAGAATAAGTATAAATGTGCGTCACAAGCTGATGCTAGTTTGACAACACCAATGCAGAAATATAACATGTCTAGCATAGAGAATCAGCATTGGACAGTTACGTGGTGTCTGAGCCTGAGCCATGGCTTAATTTTTTTCAGCAGACTCGTGTCGGGCTGAGATCAGGTTTGCATTTTTTTCTACATAGTTGAGCAGGGCCGGAACTGGACTTTATTGTTCTCAGGATGTGTAGGGAAGGCAGTATGTTTTGTAAAAATATTAATAGCGATAATGAACTTCTCTTAACGGAACCTTTGGAAATATATCTCAAGGTGGTTCTCAAATTCACTGCTCAACAATGAGAAATTTCCTGACACATTTTCTGACTAATGTTTTACTGTAAAGGCTTAAAATTGACAGGCCTGACTATTGATGGGATTTGGAATCGAATGTTTTCCCTTTTTTACAAGTAAATTACTTATCGAGATACAAGATATTCTTGTCATGTGACTGCAGGTTTTTCTCCTTTCCCGTGCTATCGCTTCCGGAAATCCGATTCAAAACTTTAACTTTGACAGTATTTTCTCAAAGGTATATTGCCTTTATCAAAATATGGATAACTTTATTCGGTTACATAGTTTCTGAATAAGAACACCTGCCAATCTTATACGTTTCCGAAAAGAAATGAATTCAGAAATGTTTCAAACAGTAAGCTCCTTTGGATTTGAGAAATGCCTTATTTAATGGCAGAGACATAATTTTTACAAATTTACTTTTTATTATACAGCTTCAAAAGTTATCATGTTTTAACCCTCCTTTTTTTCTTTTATTCTAAACTGCATTAATTTTTTAATGAATCCTTATTTGAATGGTGAAAGTCTAAGGCTCTAGGTAGTCATTAATGTTGTTATTGTGTATTTTCTGTCTTGCAAACACATAGTAATTTTAAAATGTACTGTAAAATTATCCCATAAATATCTATGCAGTATTCCTTAAAAGAATCTTAATTGTATGTTTAGAAAAAATCTGTTTTGTAGAAATTGAGTTGGGCCTCATTTAATTGATTTTTCCACGGGCTGGGGCTGTTTTCACTGTTTTTTGTACAGGCCGGTCAGGGCCGTGAACTGTGATATATAAACGGGCCCGGACAAGATTGTTTTAGTGTGGGCCGGGCCGTACCCGGGCCTGGAAATTCCGACCCATGCAGACCTCTAGATTATGGATCCGCTAAGGAATCTCTTTCACGAGGCATAGGATAGCACCGTCCGCTACTGAGTGTTCGAAGCCAAAATTGAGACAGTATTGATTTTCAAAAAAAGCATAAAAAGTTTGGTGCAATTCTATTCAATAGATACATAGATATAAAAATCTCGAAAATCCTAAAAAACACAGCACAGAAAAAAATCATCTGTAAGATGATATACACAATAAAGTTTGATGAAATTCCGTGCTCTAATTCTTGAGATATAGCTCTCACGGCCCACCTGCCAACTTCAGTTTTTTTAAAAATCAGCACTACGAACCAGAAAATTTATTTTTAAAAGGTACCTTTTATCTACGTGATACTTATTTCATTTCAATTTGATTTAGAAATATAGTCATTTTGACATGGAAAAAAAACGAAAAAAAAAGAGTTTTACATACATGTTACGGTAATCGTAAAAACACAGCTTAACAACGTTACCTCTTGAGCGATGCACTCCAAATTTTATCAGCATTAATTTATTTGAAGATCTAAAATAACATGAAATTGGATTAAATTTTGTCCATTAGTTTTTTTGTATATAATTATTGTGGAAATCATGAAAAACCAGCATAGCAGCACCACCTGTTGAGTGATATACACTAAAAGCTAATTGGCAAGTATTTCTGTTCAGGCCTATTGCAATTTGATGAAATTCTGTACATTGGTTCATACAATATAGCTATCATGGAATAAAATAATTAAGCATAGCAGTACCATCTGTTGGGCGATATAAACCCAAAGCTAAGTTATACCTCCGTCTATCTTAATCTGAAGTTTGATTATTATTAAACTCCATGCATTAGTTCTTGAGATTGAAGGGCCAAAAAAATCATGTCTCACACAAACAGACAGACACACATTTCCCAAAAATAGTTAAATCGCGAAGATCTCCCGAAACGTGTAAATTAAGCAAAATACGAAAGTCGAAAATTTTCACAATTACAATACTTTGTTCTTATTTATTAGAAGAATGTAAAAACAAATTAGTCTAGTATCAGTCTTTCTTTGAATATGTCTACAAAAGAACACATTTTATAATAATCTGATATGTACAATGATACCGAATAAAATTGTTTAAATGTATTTTTTTCTTTTTATAAAATGCACGTGTGTTTAATAAAAGCTCCCAACTACGCAAGATTTTTTAGGCCTTCCCTTGGGGTACAACTTTTCTATTATCGTGCTTTAGAAATAATGCATACAAAATTTAAAATATGTATTACTGAATGCAAAAATATAAATGAAAAATTTTGATAATTTTTTACACAAGTTGAATTATTATTATTATTAACAAAAGTGCGATTTCTTCGTACAAAGTAGTTTTAAAATTAAAACACTTAGGTAAAATATCCAACCATATGTAAGCGCAAAAAAATAAGAAATCATTTGTACTTACTATGAAAGTCTTGAAACTTTTAATATAGAGCAGAAAAAATATGAAAACCCTTACATTCGTAAAAAGAAAGCTTTTATAAAATATTCATAAAAAGTAGGGATAATTCAAATGCAAAATTTTCAAAGCCATAAATTTCATTTTTTCATAGTCAAATCGTTCCTTTAAAAGTTAATTGTAGCAATTTTCTTGCAGTTAGTCTAATGTATTTTTCTACAAAATTTATATAATGAATGAAACAGGCGAATTTTTAAGAACTCCCTTTTTCGACATTTTTAAATACTACTAGACCACAAAAAAAAATTGAGCTTCTTATATCTGTGGTCAATGGGATATTGTCGGTTAGAGCGCTGCACCTGTGCAACTCAGAAAGATCCTTCCGTTCTATCACAATACATGTTTTTTTTTTTCTTCCAATTCCCACAGAAACATTAAGATACATAAGTTATTTTTGCAACAAATCAGCAAGAATACGTTCGTTGTATCAAAACAACATATTCATCAACCTCCTTATCTCAGCAATAGTTGAAAAGTTTGTTTATATTAACTTCTAGAACAGAATTTGAAAACTAATTAAAACAAACCGTCGTGTGTTTCCTTTTAGTGAATCGCAGCTTTTCTCTGTGCGGTTTAAACATGACATCTTGAAATTTGGAAAAAATGTATTTTGAGTATTTTCAAAATACAAAATACATTGTAAAACCATCAGAAAATACATTTCAAAAATACTTTGATCTTATCCGTTTAAAATACAAGATACAAATGTATTTTGAAAATGTATTTCAAATACATGTATTTTCGATACTGCCCAACTCTGCACATGACGAAAAGCCGGAATATTGAAAATACAGCTAAGTCGTTGAAATCTGCTTGTATCTGGTAGGAAAAGAATTAACCAGTTTGCTAATTAGATGCAATCAAAGTAGAGATGCATATTTCCATGAAAAAAGTTGCATTTCACCAGGTGATCGATAACAGATTTTTTAAATCGCCACTTGGCGAGTGGCAACTTGGGTGGCAATCAATGACCGTTTTTTAATCACAACTTTTACAACTTTGATTGCCATGTGGCAAGTGGCAACTCCTAATTTTCACCTCTACATTAAATGTTCATACAGAAAATGTTTCCTTCTGCATGTTATTGCAAAAAATGACTGCTCTGAATTTTGCAATCAACTTGCCAAATCAGTTAATGTATTACACACAGTACACTGGATATCGACATCTGTTAACTCTATATCTGAAAATTGTGTGAAACATTGTTTTAAAAGGGCTGTTTTTTTTTTTTGCATTTTAGATAATGAAGTAGTCTGTGATGAAAATGAAAATACGGATTTTTGTGAACTTATCAAACAGACAAGCAGTGATGTTGGGACAGATAGTCTGGAAACCAGTGACACGAAAGCCCGTAATCGCGGAACTGAAATTTCTTTTATGTAAATCGATAATAAAAAGTTATATGAGCAAAATGAACTAGGTTTGACAAGCTGAAAATATGTTTAATTAAATTAATTATTATTAATTTATTAATATATAAAAAGCTATGATGTTTCACTGTTATCACGGATATTGATCACTCTTAGGATATTTTGTAGAAAATTTTGTGCTCTTCCAGAAAAACTTGGTATGACAAACTTTATTCTGCCAGAAAAGTCTGTCATACCTATTTTAAGGAGGCATCTGGTGATAAAACTTCACATTTATTTTGCTTCGAATTTTTACTGGTGGCTTCTTTATTTCATGTCTGGTCACTGGCAAAGTGTCGGCTTTCCGTGATAACGGTAAATCATTATAGCTTTTTAATAATGATTAATTTAATTAAACATATTTTCTGCTTGTCAAACCTAGTCATACCTAGCTCATTTTGTTCGTATGGCTTTTTACTATTGATTTACATAAAAAAATTTCAATTCCACAATAACAAGGCTTTCGGTGTTACTGACTCCAGGACTAAGAGGTATACAACACAATTGATGAGCATTTATTTGCCCACAATTCAGATGTAGACATCAGTATGTTTATCCCATTAAAAGTAATGCTGAAAATTGTGAGGATGACTCTGAAAGTGATGAAGAAAATGGTATTGAAAATTGTGAAATAAATAACTTTACAGATGCTTTAAAATATGCAAAGCAGTTGAATACTTTTTTCATAAATACTGCTGATAATGAAGGACTAAAATTTATAAGTATAGCAAACGAACACTTAGAAAGAAAGGTTTGTAGTGAAAAATTAAATTCTGGAAAACAATCTCTTTTGATTGATTACTTCAAGTGAGATTCTTTTAAATGTTATTGTACTTTTTGCATATGCACAAATGTTTACATAAAAAATTCAAATCAATAATTCTGCAAATCATTTATTGATTTAGTAATTAATTGAAAATTTGAATTAATTAATTCTCTATTCCTTTTGTGCCTGATTAATGTAATTTATAGCCTTCGAGTACATTTAAAATTCATCTTTAATATTTTGTTATTTTTTATATCTTTTCTGAACGATTAATTAAGAAAAAGTAAAAACTCCGAATAAGGGACAAAAGTTCAGTTCCCGTGGGTGTCCCTTATTTGGAGGTGTTACTGTATATATCATCTTTCTTTTGTTTTCTTTCCACCATATGTTTAAGAGAAAGCAGTACAGTAAAAATTGTAAAAATGAAATTCTGACTTGGCAGAAAAATTTTATGGTTTTGGCAAAAAAAATACCATGGAAATAAATATGCCTGCTAAGACAAAAACTTGTCTTTAAAAAAAGTGTATTCGGTCCTTTGAAATTCTTCCTTGGGAAATCTTACTGTTGTATATATTTAAAATTTGTAATATAAATATGAAATTTACCTGTATTTTTAAAAAATTGGATTTTGGTTTTTACCATTTTCCTTTAATGCCTGTTTTTTTCTTTCTTAAGATTAAGATCAATGCAAATACATTCAGTAAATTGTGTCATTTCTTTTTAGCTAATTTTATCATTCAGAACCTTGTCATTCCAGATCAAACAATGTTGTGCATTTTATATTGTTTAAAAAGCAGAATAATTTTCATTGGTATTGGTGTGCTTTAGTGTCTTGTCTCCATCCTAAGCGACGGCATGCTCATTCATATAAAGGCCGCTATAATTAAATGAAATGAGCTAAATTTTAATGTACTGGCAATTTGGATTTTGTTGTTGCTGCTGTTTGAACAAGTATTTTTAGTTTTAATTTTAAGATGTAGTTATTAAATTTTATGAAATTGGTGTTCTGTAGATTTCAAGATGACTAACTCTTTTCTACAAGAAAAATGTATGTAAGGATAAATGTTATTTCATGTCAAGTTTTAGGATTTCTAAGACTTAATGGAAAATTAGACTTCACATGTACTGTGGATAGATATAATATATATAATGGAAAACTATAAGTATTTAATAATATCAAGACGAATATTTTAAATTTAAGTGTGATACATAAAGTTAGAAATTGAAAAGTCATCCTTTGCAGTTCTAAATACATATTTTGATGGGGGGTTTTTAAGACCATCATGTGTGCTGACTTCTAGAATATTGCATATTTTATGTCTGTGATAAGAAACCAAAAGAGTCATAATTTTTACAAGTCCAATGAAACATATTACGGCATTTGGTTTCTTCTAAACTATAAAAAGAATAAAAAATTGGCCTCAAAAAAAAAAAAAAAAAAAAAAAAAAAATTCTCCTATTTTATATTTATATTTGAAGATTAGTCGCTTTGCAAAGTTTGTTTTCATCCATAACAGAATCGTAGATGTCATTTTGCCCTCCTTATCCCAGAGAAAGAGAAGCAGGTAGGTGGACCTAAAATTAAAAAAACAAGAAGGAAAAAAAGCATACATCAAGCATAGATTATGAAATACTTTCTGACATTTAGAATACTGTAACAAAACTTCACTGTTTAATATGGTGAAAGATGATATATAAATAAACTATTTTAAATTGTTTACTTAGATATTTGTTGTTTACATACAAAAACAAAGGTTTAAATCAAACAGCCCTGACAATTTGGCAAATTTGAAAACCCAGTTTCAGCAATAACCATGTATAGTCGGGAAAATATCAGAATTCTTTTGTACAGCCCTGTATGCAATCTATAAATTTATATGCATACTACATAGTATACAAATATTTAATTCAGTTAAGAAATGCATAACACAGTTTCAATTTTCCCTGAAGCAATTTCTGTCAATAATTAGAAATGTACTCAATTCATTTCTTCAGTCCTGTATATAACATGTAAAATTTAAACACACCAAGTAATATACAAAAATATTTAGTTCATATTTATATTTAGTTCAATTTAAATGTGCATACCACAGTTGAAAGGTCACTTCCAACATAGGCAAACATTGGTTACATAGACAATACTGTAACCGAATTCTTTTGTGTGTCCCGTCCCTGTAATGAACGGTTATTGTTATACACACCATATTCTATAGTAAGCTTCTTGTAGTGTGCTTCAATGACATATATCAATTCCAATATGTTTGAAATAGTGCAACGTCATTAATAGATACTGCAAATGATTTTTTCCCACAGACCATAATGTAAGAGAATACTTTTGAGTGCTCCTGTAAACAAACTATTAATGCTACACACTTCACTTTCAACAGCACATATGCCATGG
This sequence comes from Maratus speciosus, assembly GCA_963932465.1. Taxonomy (NCBI): domain Eukaryota; kingdom Metazoa; phylum Arthropoda; class Arachnida; order Araneae; family Salticidae; genus Maratus; species Maratus speciosus. The sequence goes on along the minus strand of OZ010786.1, from coordinate 84,831,469 downwards.
TAAAGCTCAATAACACATGAATCACATGACAATCTGAATATATTTACGTGAGTTAGAACACGTGCTGACAGACGGCCAGGCTAACCAAACTCACTTTTTACTTTCTTCTATCTTTACACGAAGAAAGTATTGGATTCATAAAATATTCCGACTTCCAGTTTTTGATGGATTTATATGTTTTAGAAGGTTCTGAATACAATTTGATGTTTTTTAGAAAATGTCTGTCACTTTGTGAGTCTGTATGTGACAAAAATTTTGTGAGCGCTCTATCTCAAAAACTAATGCACGGAATTTCACAAAACTTTAGATTCAGTTAGACCTTTATATAAACTGGTGCTGATTACTTTTTGGTGTGAAACGTCCAACAGGTGGCGCTGCTATACTGCATTTTTCACAATTTCCACAATAGCTATATCTCAAGACCTAATGCACAGATTTTCATAAAACTTCAGATTCAGTTAGTCCTTGATATAATTTGGTTCTGATTACATTTTGGTGAAAATTGCCCAACAGGTGGCGCTGATTTGCTGCATTATTCATGATTATCGCAATAGCTCTATCTCAAGAACTAGTGCACGAATTTTCATCAAACTTCAGATTCAGTTCGTCCTTGATATAAATTAGTGCTGATTAGTTTTTGGTGTAAATCGCCCAACAAGTGGCGCTGCTATGCTGCATTTTTCATGATTTTTGTAATAGATATATCTCAAGAGCTAATGCATGAATTTTCATCAAACTTCAGATTGAGTTAGAGTCTGATATAAATTTGTGTTGTTTAGTTTTTGATGTAAATCATCCAACTGGTGGTGCTGATTTGCTGCATTTTTCAGGAAATACTAAAATGTATAAGATAGAAGAAAGTTTTGGGATTGCGACATCCAAATAGTTAACTATGTTGGGAAGTGTTGAAAACACTAGCTAGTAACACAGTGGACCCAGAACTGATACTTTTGCTTAGCTATATTAAATAAATTATTTATGTGTGGAATGTATAGAAAATAATTCTTTTTCTTTCTCTTTATTTTATAATTAAAAAAAAATATTTTGCTTAGGTTTTACTTAAGTTTTGTTTATTATTATTTATGCTCTGTTAAGTCTTTTTTAATGGTTTCTAAATTATTGGATAAACTTTGGGAATGTAATTTTTATAAAAATACATTTTGTTCTTATTTCAGGAAAGTTTTAGTTCAAAGTTGCGGACTATCTGTTCCAGATGTGGGATAATTGATTGTAAACGCCATCGACCTGAATTGAATGTGTATGCTGCAAAGCCATGGATGAATTTAAAAGTGCCAAAAGAAATTGATCAGGCTTTTGAAGAAGTACTTTATTATTATTTTTTTTTTCCAGTTCATTTGCTAAAAAGATAAATATGATGTGTTTCAGTAGGATGTTATTTTTACATTCCCATAAACATATGTTTTCCCACAATTTACTCTTTATATTTCTTCGCAATTTATTTTTTTCCCCACAGTTTTTATTTAATAATTATTAGAGACAAAAAATTGAAACAAGACAGACAAAAATTTGAAAATAAGTTTTTATTGTACAGTCGTGGAAAAAAAAAAGTAAACAACCCCCTATTAACTCCTCAACAAATTATCATAGAAGAAAGTTATTGGTACCGAACGATTGGAAATAAAGTCTACTTTTAAAGGATGTATATAAAATTTGCTTAGGGGGCCATCTACATATTAAAACGAATCCAAACTTCATTTTTTTCAATGGCAATACCAATTTTAACGAGATATTTCAAATCTTAGGTTCAAACTATGCCTAGACACCAAATTTCAAGTCATTTGAATGATAAGTTTATGAATTATAAACATTTAAAATTTAGTGTTTCTAATGTTAAATTACATTTTCATATTTTTATTTATATCTATAGAAATTATGCTCCTAATGTGCTAATTTTTTGTGTAGCAATAATACTAATATACCCAAACATAAATATGATTTTTCAATTTTTATAATTTTATGATATCAATTATGAATTATTAAATTAATATTCGAAAAAATTATGAATTGCAATCTACAATTTTTTTGATGGATTTAGATTTATTAAGTCCTGCTTTATGGAAATCCAAAATTTCACATTTTTCTTCCAAATAGTTTTCAAATTATGCTTAAAAAATGGCAAAATGATGTTTTAAGGGGCCGTCTATAATAGAAGTGACTAGATATTCGAAATTTCTTCTGGTGTCCTGTAATCTAGCAGGCTTTATTGACTTCTTAAAGTGCCTTGATCAAGATGGGGGCTCTCTCGGTTAACAATCAAGTTCCGAACTTCAATTTGGATACAGCCCTTAAAATACACTTCTTTTAAAATAATTAATTTCTCAGAAACTTACGGTACGAATTACATAAAAATTTGTTTTTAGGCTAATTGAAGGGTGTAGAGTTCATTTATGATGTCAGAATTGTGTACTGCTATTGAAAAAAACAAAGTTATGGTTCATTTTAATATGTAAATGCCCCCTAAGCAAATTTTATCTATATCATTTAAAAGTATACTTTATACCGAATCGTTCGGTACCAGTAACTTTATTCTACGATAATTTGTTGAGGAGTTAGTAGGAGGTGTTTACTTTTTTTTTTCCACAACTGTACATATATATATTTGAATACATAATATATATACATATTGAATATACAGTTGAGTCTCTATATAATGAAAATCCATTGTTCCAGTAAAAAATTCGCTATGTAGAGAAATTCGTTGTATAGAGAATGAGTTAAAATTCCTATTTAATGTGTATATTTTGAACAAAAATTATTTTTGAGGTGTTTAGTTAAGAATTTGAAATGTTTAACTATAAATATTAACCTAATATTGTATTTCTTAATTATCTAAAAAATTTCAAAAAAGAGAAGACATTTATTTTAAAGCATAATAAAAATCACATAAGGAAAACTTACATTTATTTTAGACGAAGAAATCTGTAATTTTTCGCTGTTTTGATTTCCAAATTGTTGGACTCTTGAAAAACTGTTCACACTTTAGCAGGGAATGAAAAATTGTATCCGGAAAATTGTCCTCTAGTTAAAGTCCTCTCCTTATAAGATCAAAAGAGGTCATCATTTCACTGCATGATTGTTTTTTCTCTTGTTGTACGTTTTCGTTTTCATGCTCATCGCCACTCTCTCCATTATTGTTCATAACGCTGCTTAAAATATCACTATCAGTAGGATACTGCGAAATAGTGAGATTGTCATCCACTTCCAAAGATGAATTCTTTGGACATAAAGAACATGGAGATTCAAGGTAGAAAAGTAAGGCAAAAAACTCAGCACTGAACGATAAATCAGAAATCAGTGATGAAAAATTGATTCCATGTGATTCGGAAGCTTTTTAAAAACTGAATAAATAAAGAACATTTTATGAAAAAATTTGTTATATGGAGATAGATATCTCGCTATATGGAGACTGTTTTTAATTAGATCATGGGAAAAGGGGACCATTCCTACTAAAAATTCGTTATATAAAGAAATTCGATGTATGGAGTTTCGTTATAGAGAGACTCGACTGTATATATATTTGAATTCATTTATACATTATTTTTTCTTAATTTTATAATTCAAAAGTTGGTGGTATTATTGAAAACATTTTTTAAAGAAATTTTTCACCTAAGATATTGATTTTTATGTTTACATAATGCATTTACTTTGCTTTTTATGTACATTAGTTAAAATTTCCTGTTTATATAATTAAAAAAAAAAGACTTTTTCCCTTATATTAAAAAAATTTTTCATCTTTTTCTTTTATATTTCTTTGAAATTTATTTTTTCACACAATTTTTATTTAATTTGGGACAGAAAAATGTCTGAAAATAAGTTTTTATTGTACACTAGCTGACCCGCTTGCCGTTGCCCGAGCCCATGGCAATATTTTAAAATGAACCCTAAATTTGTATGATTTTATATCTTTAACTCGATTTTGTCTGAAATACGTATCCGCTCACTGTGTGAAAATGGGAGATAAGCTGCTAATTGTTAAGATTTGTTATGCAAATTTTTTTTCATGATTTTTGGAAAATTGTATGGGGTAGTAATGAACAAATGCAAACTTTTAAATGCCCTCTACTGATGAAAAAATGAGTTAAGAGCAGAGGAGTGAGTGCTTAGTAATGTACAGGCCAAAAGCTTTAAAATGATATGCCACATGAAAAAATTCATTTCCTCTCCTTCCCCCCATACACACACACACGCGGGGAATGCCCTCTAATAGTCTGGGGTCAAAAATAGATCTCACCAATTAAAGGCCAGTGAAGAGTTTCACCTTCGGTCATGCCTTCAAACGAGGTTGGATCTTGCTGTAGCTTAATTAGGAGCTGAGTTAGAAAATTGACGGGGGCACAGATTTGAATGGGGGGGGGGGGGGGGGTAGAAAGGTTCATAATATGAAAGAGTGGTCCTATGGTTTTCCGATGATATATCACATGATGCTTTAGCAGGCGTGCTGCATTCGCAAAACAAAATCTTGCAAAAAAATTGATCTCGAATCTTTTAGTTCCACGTTTCACCACCAGGAGTGGAATTCTATTCTTAACGAAACTCCATTAAACAACCTACCCATAGTTATTTTAGTCAAGGAAATGGTGAACTTAAACAAGAATTTAAGAGATTTGCTGAAATTACCATTTGAAAGTAGTGGTAAGCACACTTTTGAAATTTTTATATTAAATAAGTAATATTTATCCCAGTGCTCTGTCTAAAAAACTGCATCTGAAACGGTAGAGAATTGTACGGTTTTAAATATTTGACCCCCCCCCCCCCTCCTGAAATGAATTGAAAATGAATCTAAAAATAATTTTTAGAATTTCTGAAAGGTTAATTTTTTCTGCGTCTGGCTATGTAATTTTCGAGTTTTTAGGCCCAATAGTATTTAAGATACAGCCCTTTCTAAAAAAGCCCAGTACATTTATTGCCCTGGCAGTGCTGTAGTTCTATTAACCCCTCTCCCTCTCTTCAACTTTTCGAAGAAATATTGTGCGTTTTGATAAAAATCTATGCTTTTTTCAATTATGAATACTTTTCCATTCTTTTAATTAGGGTTTTTTAATTAATTTCTCAACTAATTATTAGAATTTTAAAATTCTGAATTTCAGGTGCATCATGAGACCCCTTTGTGCTAGTTTAAAAAATTTTTTGAGCCTCGTACATGCCGTAGATTTTGCTAGCCATTGTGAACAGACACACACAGAGCGAAACTTTCTTTTATTAGGACAGATATATATTTGAATACATATTCATTGATTTAAAAAAAAAAAAAAAAAAAAAAAAAAAATCTTAATTTTATAATTAAAAAATTGGTGATTATGGAAGTTATTGTGTTCATAAAAAAGTGATTTATGACGTTTTGAACTGGGGATGGTTCGGTGTTCTAGGGGTTATGATCGGCATAGATCTGCAAAAATCTTTCAGAAATTCCAACATAGCGGAGAATAAAATAGGTAGTGTTTCTTACAAAATCTACCAAAAATGCAAAATGCATTATGTTAAGTTCCAGTTGGCTGTTTCTGCTACCCTGTGTAATAATTTACTATAATTTTCAGATCAATCAGTGCAATTTCATGCTGTGATTATTAAGGCACATGTGTTTGCTGTACATTAGCCAATCTCCTCCCATAAAACACCATCTTAAAAGATTATCCTTTAATTTTATAGCTGTTAATTATATAGCTTATAACTTATTTTGGTGATAAAATTGAGCATTTAAATTAGTAAAAGTAAACTATTTGCTTTGTATTACAGCATTTTTTAGCTGTTATTATTACCATCATAATATTTTTATACAGGGTGTCCGGTCTCAACGGTGTCCAACGGCTAATTCCTAAACCGTTAGTCAGAGACATATAGATCCAATTACAAAAATGTTTTAAATCAGGTAAAGAAATATTTTAAAAGCGATTTGGGTCAATAAAAACATTTCTTAAAAAATTACGAAATTTAAATTTTTATACGGTCCCCCGGTCCTATAAGTTATATTTAGTGAAATTTTCCTTTTACACTGACAAGTAATACAAAAAAAGTCCCGTTATTCTACGATTAAAATTGACCGAGTAATAGCCGTTTAAAGTTGTAGCATATTTTTTGCTGCAAATTAGGGGTCATTCACAAATTTAGTCGAAATATAATTTCGTCAGATATAAAAAAATGTTTGGGAGTAAAATTAACATCGCAATATAAATTTGAAATCTTTAATCATTCTGGCATATTAATGGAAAATATACAATTTGTAATAAACATTTAAGAAGAAAGAAAAAAACAGAATTTTTGTTAAATAAAATGATTCTAAATTAACAGCCTCAATACTTTACAAAATTATACGTATTTTAAAATATTATTAGATTGCACAAGCCTGCAAAAGTTGGGTTATGTCATGTTTTTTAGCTTTTGATAATTGATTCTTTTACATTCTGTCTCGCTGAATCCGAAATTGACCTTCATTTTTAACTATCATATCAGGATTTTTCGCAAATTGCAAATTTCAAAGTTAAGAAGTTCAATGTTAAAATTGAATTTCCTCCCCAATCTCATCGGACCACTCAGCTGTTTAGCTGTAAGAATCCCAGGATAAGCAAAAATATCGAATACATTTTTTAATCAAATAAAATAAAATAAAATAAAAAATGTTTTACATATGTTTTATAGTATGAGATTTTCGCTATATTTTAACTTATACATTTGCGATTTGCAAAAAAATTCTAACGTGATGGTTAAAAATGAAGGTCATTTTCAGATTCAGTGCTAAAAAGTGCATAAAAATCAATTATCAAAAGTTAAAAAACACAACCATCTCCTCTACTTTATAGTATTCGATTTTTGTTATTCTTTAAATTTGAAAATTTATGATTTGCAAAATATCCTGACATGATGGTTAAAAATTAAGGTAATTTTCGGATTCAGTGCTAAAAAATACGTAAAAGTTAAAAAATCCAACAATCGCAGTCTTGTATTATCTAATCTAAAACTTTTTCTTAAACTCCTTGGCAGAAATCTATCTGAAATTTTTTGTGTTATCCTGTAAAATAAGTATAAATGGTAACCACCGAAAATCTTAATAATATTAGATTGTTATCGGATTTGCGTCAGTATGCAAAATGCAATCTCGATCGGATATTTAAAAGTGGGTTAAAGTTCGAGTACAAATTTTGAACTGGAAAAACATACATACGATTGTTGAAGTAACATAAAAACTTATAAAAAAACATAATTTTTGTTAAAAGAAATCGTACGAGAAACAGTCTCAAATCCTGACAAAATAAAACATATGTTATTTTAGCCAATTTGAGACTTAATCATAATACTTGTAGGATTTTTTTTCAAAGCGCAGATACACATGAAGTAAGATCTTCGAATACTTTAAACACTTGGTATATGATCCCTCAAAGCCAAGCCGAACTCATTTGTTTTCAGAGTAGAAAAGTGGCATAAGTCATGCATTTTTAAAGTTTCATAACTCGCTCAATTTTAGCGTTATATGAATGGGACTTTTTTTGCCTTACTTGTCAGTGTAATAGGAAAAAATTACTAAATATAACTTATAGGACCAGGGGACCGTATAAAAATTTAAATTTCGTAATTTTTTAAGAAATGTTTTTATTGACCCAAATCGCTTTTAAAATGTTTCTTTACCTGATTTAAAACATTTTTGTAATTGGAACTATATGTCTATGACTAACAGTTTAGGAATTAGCCATTGGACACCGTTGAGACCGGACACCCTGTATATTCTCTGCTTTTCTAATTTTACTGATAATCATAATTATTTCTGTTTCAGATTTTAAATCTTGTCATTGAGAAGCATATTTATTCATGGTATAGGTATGTACATTTACATTATTAAATTGATTTTAAACTTCCTCCAATTCATCATCTAATTCAAAAACCAACATCGTAATTAGCAAGCAGTTAATTAAAAGCTGTTGGTCCAAAAATAATTTTTCACTCATGAGATGCTTAAAACTAAAATTTTATTTATTAAGAGAAATAAACTGAAGCTAGTTTTTTAATTCTCCCTTACATAGTACTGTATGTTAGCTACTCTTCAAGAGATTCTGAAAATTGTACATATTTTTCATTATAATAAACTCAGTATAATGTAAAATTCTATAATTAGATTCTTTGAGCTGCATTATTGGACGTTTTCAATATTTACTTTCTCTAAAATTTTACTTAGCTTTTAATTTATTTATTAAAATTATTTTTAAACTATTCACGGCCAAACTCAATGAGTGCTTCCTTCCGCTTCCTTTTACCGCCTTCACAATTCCCCTTAGTTTTGGAATCGTTAATTTTCTACTCTCATCGGCAGATGGCATGAATACCTACTGTAAATAGAGTTTCTCTACTGTAAATAATGCTTATTAAATGTTACTTTTACACATAAAAATACTAAAAACCTCGCTGTATATGCGTTATAAAAGATATATATTATATGTATTGTATATTTTCCCTCGTCGTTCTTTATGTACTATAAACAGGAAAAACTGAAAGATTTAGAGATAAATAAATACAATGCTTTAAGCAATTAAAAATATTTTAATTAACACTCTACTATAACATAGAAAACAAAAATTATAAGTCAATTATTTTTACTTTTATTTACATTTAAATTCTTGATTATCTGAAACATTGAGAATTCTGACCGTAAAATACACAGTAAAAAAAAAAAAAAAAAAAAAAAAAAAAATTAGTAATATTTACTAGTTTCAAAATATTAAGAAAATTAACCAAAACTTTTTCAAAAAAACCAAACTCTACTCAAATCAGGATAACTTTTTAGAATATTTAATTATTTTTACACCATACTTCGGATGGAAAATATGGGTATATAAAGTTGATTGCAGACAATTGTTTCAATAATTTTAAATATTGGAGGTACAGAAGATAAAGTGTATTGGGAAATAGAAAAATAATAATTATTGTAGATTTATATTATGTTTAGAAAAAAATAAATTAAAAAAAATTATTTTAATGAAAAATTAAATATTCGAATTCTGGACAGTAATAGTATAAAAAATATAATATATATATATTTTTTTAATATGTACACAATATTCAGAGATTAAGCAAGTTCATCAATATCCAGCAATCAGCTCATATCGAAATAATTATTTCAGTACATTGATTATTTTGCATGATTCGTAAGTATTTAAAAAATATAGATATATGTACGTTGCAAACAATTTTCAATAATTTTGGCCATTATACAGTGCGTCTCATAAATATAAAGACACTGATATTTTCGAAATAATATTTTAATAATTCAGTATTCAAAATTATATTTATGCATATAACGAAAAGTATGTGCCAAGAAAATATTTTACAGTAAATTAAATTAGAATTAAATAATCTCAACTCGAAAAATAATAAATGTAAATAAATTTGCTGTCTCATAAATATAAAGACATTTTACATACTTTTCAATTACCGTCCAATAAATAATCCATTCCTATTAATGGCAAAAAATATTCTAGCTGGCATACTTTTTATTAAGTTGTATAACTATTTTGGCTTTATATCAAACCAACTTCGTTCGATTTCGTTTTTCAACTCAAGGACGTTTGAAAATTGTCTTCCAGATGCATATACACTGCGAACGATGATGTCATTAAATTAATGACAAGGATTTAAGTTAGCAAAGTTTAAAGTAATACACAATGAAAGCAAAAGTTAAATGTCCCATTTGGGTTTTAAATAGTTATGAAAAAGATAAGAGATGTATGGTGGCGAAATGAAAACAAATTAAGTTTAAAAACAAACTAAACGTTTATTAAATAAAATATAAAACAATATGATTAAATATATTTCCAACAGTAAACAAATCTTTAAATTCTATTAAGTACATTCTGCTATCAAATTATACATATCTAGAAAAGCATATTTAACAATAAAAGGAAAACTGATCTCATGACACATAACGAAATAAACGATATAATCGCTTGAGTGACTGTCCCTCCCCAAACATTCCATGTTTAGATATATCCGTGAACTGCCGACAAACTAAATTATCACGATTCATATATATATATATCAATGCTGAAGAACACCAGGAAAACATTTCTTTAAAGAAGAAATTGCATTACTGAAGAATATCACAAAGCACTTAAAGTTGATGCATTAAACCATCCATAAATGAATTCACTCTGAGCTTCACTTTAACGATCGCCATTCATGACTCACGACTCGGCATTTACTTGTTGTCGAGATAAAACAGAGTCTATACATCAAAACAGGAGTCGAAGTTGAAAACCATCGAACTCCAATCAGTAACCTCATAAATGGCTTGGCATAGGTTAAAGCAAGAATAAGTAAAATGACGATTTGTTAAAAACCAACAGAACTTCCAACCGGACATCCTCAGCCATCGAAACTCCAGAGAGATAAAAAAAACACTGTTAGTGGGTAAAGAAAAAGGAGGTGAAGAAAAAAGAAAATGGATGCGTATTTATATCAGCCGGGCGTTCAAATAAGATCTCATTACGTAATTCAAGGAGCAGGAACAGACGAAACCGTGACGAAAGATCGCACAGCCGATGTGCCGTAGACTCAAATGGACGACGCCATCTGGCGGCGAATGTGGAACTATTATCGTGGCAGTCATTCGAATGAGATGCGTGCTCTTGAATGCATGAAAGCTGACAGCTGGAAAACGGATTGAAAAACGAAAGTACGCCCGGGAAAGAAAGTAAATAAAATAAAGGACTTTACAAACAGGACAACAGAAATGGATAAAAGGTAAGTAAAGAAATGATTGACTTTATATTATTAATAAAAGATATTTAAAGTGTGTTAAAAGATATTCAAATAAAGAAATATATGAAATGTAGAGGAGATATCTCTGGACAGTGTCAAGACAGGAATAAGGTGTTTTACACTTGTCAAATGCCCCTTTCTTGACACTGGAAAAGAATGAAAAGGCCAATGCCCAAAGAACTACTACAAACATGACTTTACATACTTTACAGACATGCTAGTGTCCACATGAGCTAAAAAAGACCCAGCAACTCCAACCATTTAAAACCAGAAGAACTTAATCTCTCTATAAAAGCATGAAACTGAAAACTGCGAAAGGATGAACAGCCACTCAATGATTTAACATAAAATTTATAATAAACTTAACAAAATAAATATAACACATATTATACACATATATTAGTAAAAAGTAGGACACATTTCTCAGACCCCCCTGTGATTCATCACAATAGTATTCAATCAGTTATATTTCCACATGATTGATTTAAGAATTTACAATGTATTGAAGTGAAGGCATTCAGTATTAAACAATTTCTTAAAAACTTTTAAAAATGAAATTGCAAGTGAAACAACCATCTAACATACGTTCACCCCACAATTTGCCCCCCTAAAAAGAATTCAAAAATGTGAAGATATATTTAGTAATCCAGCAAAAATTTAAACACGAAGCAGCCCTACCCGAAATAAAACATCTGACTTATCAAAGGTTTATACATCTTTAAATTCAACACCATTCCTCACACATGATGTCAACGTAAAACGACTTTGTCTTAAGCAGGCAAACCCTCCTGACCAGTAAAGGCTACCACTTGACAAAAGTTACAGAATGATAAGTGCTCCTAGATAATGCTTCAAATACTGTGAGGTTTAATAAAGAAAATTCTATTATCCAAAAACAGATTTTCCTCCACGGACTTCCTCCGATCACAATGCAATATACCTGAGAATCCTGCCAAATAATAATCAAATACTTAACAAAAGAAGAATATACTGTTGAAGTAAGACACCTCACAAAGGGCTTACCAACATGCTGAAAAAAATTAGATCAGCATTCCCTCTTAGCACTGATGCCGAAGCACGCACACATTCCAAAAAGAAAAAAAAAAATTCTCCATCCAGCGCTAGCGGAAACCAGATAAAGAAATTTGCCTTTGGTCAAAGGTCTTCATTCGCGCCGATTCATACCACATTAACACACAGGTATATAAGATCGAACAGGAAAATCCCAGAAGATAAACTAAATCTCAATAAAAATTCAATAATCCTGCTTAAATTCAAATATCAAGGAGCATTCTCTATTTTAAACCATGAAAAACAGTTTTACAGCATGACATCAATCAGTGGGAGAAAAATAAACGTATTCGTAGGTGTATAGTAAACTCTCAAGTGCAAGAAATGATCAGGTTTCCATTATAAATATTAACCACTATCTTAAAAACTTGCCACCTTGATCTCATAGAATACTTCAAAAATTCAGCAACTTTACTCAATTTACACATGTTGCATTCCCAACCTTCTCTACTTAAAAAGATGCAACATAAAACTCGGGCAATGGCTACCATCAAAATGTTTTTGTAAACCATCGGGAAAAAGGATTTTAAAACAGGTAACAGATATTCCAATAAAAGAACTTCTCTTCTCAGACAAAATAACCATCCTTGAATACACCAGGTATTCAAGTTTCTTCCATGACCTGACCCTTAAAAAACAGGAAACTCATTAAACCTTAACCTCTCAACTTTCCAACAGCATTAAACATAGCCAATCTAAAAAAGCTTGACCTTGAATCAATGAAATTTTAGCATTTGATTCAGCTCTAAAATATGCTATGTGATTGACATGTTGATCTAAAATGCTAAAGGCTACAAGAGATACTAGTCACAACTGCTACTCGTCCATGACTTCCCAGAGTTTAAATTCTGAAACTTTACAAATATTGAAACTCTATTTAAAAAATTGAAATCCGGAATCTCTACAAAGTTAAAATTGATCCAGATTGATTAAAAGTTAATCTTACAGCACATAAACTTGTTCCATATTGCAAAGAACATGCAGGCCAAAAGGGGTAAAGGTTAACCAAATAATTTTAAATATATAAAAAAACCCATTTTTAAAACTTCAACATATGTAATATAACAAGAATATGTAAAAACTTAAACAATTAAAAATATTGCACATTATATCTATTGCGTTTAATAGCTACAACCAAAAAGTCCCCCCCTCAAAAAGTTTCCATCAGGAATCAACCGAAAATCACAGTGCCTTAAAAATAACATTGACACGAGATAATCAATTTGAACCAAGAAAACATACTTAAATGAGTAGAGGAAGGGTCATTCCATGTCAGTTCAGGCAGGCATGTAACCCACCATCACAGATTTTGATGAAACTGCGTGTGTTTGTTCCTTTTATTAAGATATGATTCCCAGTATTTTTTTTTACTCCTTGGTCAAATAGTTTCTGAGAAAAAAATTGTCAAAATTTTGAAAACTGCCATCAGTTGGCATTCTTGACTGCTCGATTTTCAAATGTAGCATGACATAAATATGATCATATTTCAATATCTATTCCACAAATCATCTTCAAATAATTTATGCATAATATATAGGGTACGTATTTTATGAAAAAAATACTGTTACGCTTATATAACATTTTAAGTGTGTCTAAAAAAATGTTTAATCTTTGAAGTCGTGATTTTTTTATGAAAAATAATGCATTACCTAAAATAGCATTATTAACAAAAGGCGGTATTTTTATTAAATTTATTTTTTGTGAGGGATATACTTAAAGGTGTCCTTTACCTGATTCTGAAATAAAAGTAGTGGGATTTTGGGTGTTTTTAGTAGTATTTCATATTTAAAAATATTTTGAGGCATATTTCAAATCAAATCAAGCAGAGTCATTCCATGTCTAAGATATTTAATTCACTGTCACAAATTTCAATGAAACTGGATATGTTTATAGCTCATTTTAAGACAGGATCAAGGAAATTAAAGGTGATTACAAGTAAAATATTTTTTAAGATAAAAAAAATATCTAAATTTTGAAATTTTTTTAAAAATGTTTTTAATGGCAGATCTATATTCAAAGACTGCATAAAAAAAAAAGTATTTCAATATAAAATCACTAATTAAGTTTCAAATAATGTATATGTGACAAATAATGTAGGCAGATTATTATTTATTGTTGTTTGTCATGTTTAAATGCTAAGAGTGTGTTTAATCTTGTGAATTCTTAAAATCAAGAATTTTGTGAAAAATAATGCGTTAATCAAAAATTTATTATTAACCGAAGGCAGGCTGTTATTACTTTTTTTAATTGTACGTAAAAATATCTTTTCAATAGTTATAAAATAAAAATAGTGAAAATATGAGCAATTTTAACACACTTTTCATAAAATGTGAATGTTTAATGATAAATATTGAAGCTTTTCATGCTAAGATGTACTAAAATGACTACGATATCGTGTATTTCTACTCTTGCTTAAATATAATACATACAATAATAAAATAACAAATATTATTTACAGCAATAAAAATTAAATTAAATAGTACCAGTTCCTTTACCAACACTACATTGCTCAACAGCCGACTTAAAATCAACAGCCCGCACTCTTATTGAAAAATACTCTCAACTGTTCAAATAATAAATAAACTGCATTTAAACATTTTAATATCAACTTATTATCTTAAGACGATAATAATAACTAAACAACATGATGAATTTATAAATCAGCTTTTAATTGAAAAGTCATGAAATGGTCCCTTTAAATATTGTTGTTCATCGAGTCAATCAAAACAAATTATATAAAAAAAAATAGTGAGCCTAATATGCTGACTGCAATGACACTTCTAACAAAACTAATTAATTCATTACCATCTGAAATCAAACCCGAAAGATCAAAAGAAAAAAAAATCATCTGTAGTGTGAATGTGACATACTCAGTGGTTGTTGAGGTATGTCTTTGTGACATTTTCACCTGTACTTCAATAAAATATAAACATGTAAGCTTTTTTCATTCATCCAAATTAAGTAAAACAATTATAAAATTTTGTTGTCATTACACCAGATGTTGAATTTTTCGTTACATACTATTAGATAAGTTCTTTACTTTTAGACATTATTGACATAATATCATAAAATTTGCTATATGTATTTTCTGTAAGTGTATAAACAATATATATATGCTTTATTAAACATAAATGAATAATTTTTAAATAATTTGTTTGAGAACAGGGATATATATACACACATATATATGTTGAAAATCCATCTTTCAGCATTATTGTGATGAAATAAATCAAATTACCGTAATTTCCGGTGTATAGCCCGCGGATCATACAATCGTGTTTTGACCCAGAAATTTTTAAAAATAAAATGTAACTTTTTAGATCACAGTTAATATTGGTCTTCAAATACTGAATAAAATTTCTGGGTCCAAACTGAATTGTTTGATCTGCGGGCTATACACCCGAAATTACGGTACATATCATTAGAAACTGAATAAAGTTACAAAAGTGCAACTCATTAAGTTTTAAATATTTTTTTAGATATAGTTATTTGAAAGATATAAATATAATGGATTATGCATTTTTTGCATATATTTAAAGCACAATACGTCAAAATTTTCTTCAACAGAGTGAAATTTGTTTGTTTTTTTCAATATTAGCAGCTCAATGGTAAATTTTCAATATTAACAGCCAAATATGAGTTTAAAGATTAGGACTGTCATTTTGAAAATTTCTATTGGGCGGTGAGGAGCTAGTGATTTTTCTCTTTTTTAGAAAGGGATAATTGCTCTTCGCCCTACAAGTTTTACTAAAACACAATATTGTTTATTTTTTTCCTTAAGAAACGAACATAAAAGATAATTTGGAAAATAAAATAAATGTATAAATAAAAAATATTTCCAGGGATGATACATTGGATAGGTTTTACATTTGAAAATATTGATAATTTTAAATATGATTTAAATACTACTAAAACCAACCAAAATCCCACTATTTTTATTTCAGATCCAGTTATAATATAGTATTATGTACAATTTAAAATTAAAAAATTAGTCATAGAAACTCCACCTCTGATTGATAAAGATTTTTTAATAATTTCATTATTTTTTGTAAAATATTTTTGATTTCAAAGATTATACAATTTTTTAGACACATTTAAATATTTTTTAACATTACAGCAATATTTTTTTCATAATCTACATACTTTATTTACCTTGCTTAAATTATTCGAAGAAGATTTCTTTATTAGTTATTGAAATATGATTTTATATATAAAATGAGGCCTTTGAAAATTGAACAATCATTAATGGCAACTCGTGGCATTTTTCCAAAATTTTGATAATTTTTTCTCATATGTTCACTATTTTTATTTTATAACCATTTAAAAGATATTTTTACGTACAATTAAAAAAAAAGCAATAACACCCTGCCTTCGGTTAATAATAAATTTTTGATTAACACATTATTTTTGACAAAATTCTTGATTTTAAAAATTCATAAGATAAAAGACACTCTTAGTGTTTAAACATGATAAAAAACAAGAAATAATAATCAGCCTACATTATTTGTCACATATACATTATTTGAAACCTATTTAGTGATTTTATATTGAAATGACTTTTTTTTTTTTTAATGTAGTCTTTGAATATCGAACTGTCATTAAAAAAATTTAAAACAATTTTTCAAAATTTTGATATTTTTTATCTTAAAAAATATTTTACTTAGGATCAAGAAAATTAAAGGTGATTACGTCTTAAAATAAGCTATAAACAAACCCAATTTCATTGAAATTTGTGACAGTGATTAAATGGCTTAGGGGAACTGACATGGAATGACTCTGCTTGATTTGATATGAGATGCACCTCAAAATATTTTTAAATAGGAAATACTACCAAAAACACCCAAAATCCCACTATTTTTATTTCAGAATCAGGTAAAGGACACCTTTAAGTATATCTCCCATAAAAAATAAATTTAATAAAAATACCGCCTTTTGTTGATAATGCTTATTTTGTTAATGCATTATTTTTCATAAAAAATTCACGACTTCAAAGTTTATATATTTTTTTAGACACACTTAAAATGTTATAAGCGTAACAATATATTTTTTTCATAAGCTGCGTACCCTAAATATTGTGCATAAATTATTTGAAGATGATTTGTAGAGTAGA
Source organism: Maratus speciosus (assembly GCA_963932465.1). Taxonomy (NCBI): domain Eukaryota; kingdom Metazoa; phylum Arthropoda; class Arachnida; order Araneae; family Salticidae; genus Maratus; species Maratus speciosus. The sequence goes on along the minus strand of OZ010786.1, from coordinate 84,814,527 downwards.
TATTGAAATATGATTATATATATGACATGCTACATTTGAAAACCGAGCTATCAAGAATGCCAACTGACGGCAGTTTTTAAAAATTTTGACAATTTTTTTCTCAGAAACTATTTCACCAAGGAGCAAAAAAAATTACTGGTGATCATATCTTAATAGTAAGAACAAACACACGCAGTTTCATTAAAATCTGTGATGGTGGGTTACATATTGATATTTTACTGCCTGATTTGACGTGGAATGCCCCGGAACCCATATGGCCAGCAGAAATTACTTAAATTTAATTTTAATAAATGAATAGTGAAAATTAAACATTGTCGTAATAAAGTTTCTCAAAACATATCCCACCTTATTTAGGGATCAAATATTTAAGTGTAGACTCAAATTCTATGTCATTACACTTAACTTAAATTCAAAAGATCTTAAGGAAAAGAAATTTATTAAAATTACAGACAATGAGAAAAATAAAAAAAATTAAATTTGCAATCTTTTCATATAAAAAAAAACTGCTTAAAGAGATATTTAAAAAAACTGAATGATTAATCCCAATTAATGGCCACAAATCCTTAATTTTAAAACATGAACCTACAAGAACTTTCTTAGAGTTCAACTTTTAAAAAGGTTCCAATTCAAGGTACAGCTGCAAGAAAACATTTCAAAATATACATTTATAAGAGATTATCAATCAGGGCAAACAGTAAAAAATGAATAAATTAAAACAAATTCATCTTTATTCACAGAATATATAATAAACCAAAACAATGAATAAATCACTGAATTGAAAACATCTTAATCAACTGATTTCAAATATAGTCCAGCAATTGCATATGACTATTTCAAATGAAAGGTCAAAGTTGAAAATTCATAACTCAGCGACTAAAAAGGTTTATATTTAATATTCAAAAGAAAAGTTATGAAAAACCATATTTATTGAATATTACCCTCTGTTAAAGTTAAAGTCTAAAAAGCATAAGTAAAAAAAAAAAATTCCTTAACATTGACTGAAAGTAGGAAATTATACTTGTAAAAGCTATCCAAATAAATTTTTGGGTAATCGAGCTAGACCCTATTTAAGAAAATTCTTAAATAGTCGAACTTCCAAAAACCTATTGATAGTTAAAGACCATTCTATTAATAAAATCAAAAGAAATCTTAAACAACTGTTAATAAAGCTATTCAATTTTAAGAATTTGCATTTAAACTATTGAAAATATTATATAAGAGGGTCAAAGAATTAACTGTAAATGAAATAAACTTTAAAATTTAAAAGTTAACCAGAATCAGGTAGATAGGCCATCATAATCTGTTTAACAGAAATTATGACATTTCAAAAGAATTGCCCCCATTAAAAATTTCTAACCTGAAAAGATTTTTAACAAAAACTTTAAACATAAAACATGATTTATTATAAAAAAAAAAAAAAAAATATTACCCCGATCAACAACTATCAATTTCTGATAAAATATCTATAAAGAGCAATAACAGAGATTTAACTATCCTTAAAATTTGAAGAAAACTTCCCTTTTTAAAATCTCTATACTTAAAAATTTAATTAAAAAAAAACTATACTGATAAACAGCATAAAGATTCTGAAATTTCAAAATACTTTTATTATACTCTCCACACATATTAAAAATTTATAAGAAGCAATTGTAGAAAGGTAAAACATGATGGCATACACTTTAAAATGCACCAAAACTTCTTTTAAAAAATACATTTGAACCATCCTGGGATCTGAAGAAAAGCATGTGTTGTCCCTCCGGATCTCGAATTTGTGTGGCTAAAATAGATTCAGGAACACTAAATGTTCAACTTTTCGATCCATAAATGTCTCAAAAAAAAGTTCTGTATATTGGTAAAAGTCAAAAACATAAGTTTCCAAAAATTGATACGGCTTCCAATCAGGCTCATTCATATAGTAAGTTAACATCCATCATCATTTCCGCCCAGCACGCGACCATTGCAATACTGGGGGATACACCGTTAGGCACTTCTTGAAGAAAATCACAAACATTCCTCAAATACTGCAGATGATGAACTTATTAAAAAAAAACTTGACAAATATGAAGATATCACCGAACACTTCAGATTATAGAAGCACTTGACTGGAGCACTAAAAATGATTCACTTCACAATAATCAAACCTCATCTTAACTTGAAACCACATGGATCAAGGCAGATTCTTTAGCTTGAAAATATGCAAATCAATGCAGATTCAGTCACAATATGTCGAACATCTCAAAGAAAAAGGTAAGGAATCAGTCAACTTCTAATATAGATGACACTTGTTTTAAAATGTAAACTTGAACACGGTCCTCTTCCATAGTCAATTATTGTAGATATGCCATGAGGTCAAAAAAAAAAAAAAAATTCTCAAACTTATTTACTTTATCAAAAACTTAATTTACTTTTTAAAAAAAAATTCCAAATATACCATATAAACTTTCTATTACTTTAAAAAATTTCAAAATTATTAAAAATATTCAATTTACTAACTTAAAAATATTATAAACTAACCGCACCCCCATCGCAAAGCATCGCTAAATAGCTAATGGGGTTAGCGTTCACCACCATAATGCCGTACTCTTAAGGGTTAAATACGGTAATTATAAAAATAAAACAGAATATATATTTAAAAAAATTTTTTAAAAACACATAAATTACGATTTATTTAACTATTATAACAAAAAAAAAATTTTTTTCAATTTTTAAATGAAGTTTCCATTAAATTTTAAACTATTAACACAGTTAGGGACGGGCCCATAACCGTGATGTCATTAAATTAATGACAAGGATTTAAGTTAGCAAAGTTTAAAGTAATACACAATGAAAGCAAAAGCTAAATGTCCCATTTGGGTTTTAAATAGTTATGAAAAAGATAAGTGATGTATGATGGCAAAATGAAAACAAATTAAGTTTAAAAACAAACTAAACGTTTATTAAATAAAATATAAAACAATATGATTAAATATATTTCCAACAGTAAACAAATCTTTAAATTCTATTAAGTACATTCTGCTATCAAATTATACATATCTAGAAAAGCATATTTAACAATAAAAGGAAAACTGATCTCATGACACATAACGAAATAAACGATATAATCGCTTGAGTGACTGTCCCTCCCCAAACATTCCATGTTTAGATATATCCGTGAACTGCCGACAAACTAAATTATCACGATTCGTATATATATATATCAATGCTGAAGAACACTAGGAAAACATTTCTTTAAAGAAGAAATTGCATTACTGAAGAATATCACAAAGCACTTAAAGTTGATGCATTAAACCATCCATAAATGAATTCACTCTGAGCTTCACTTTAACGATCGCCATTCATGACTCACGACTCGGCATTTACTTGTTGTCGAGATAAAACAGAGTCCATACATCAAAACAGGAGTCAAAGTTGAAAACCATCGAACTCCAATCAGTAACCTCATAAATGGCTTGGCATAGGTTAAAGCAAGAATAAGTAAAATGACGATTTGTTAAAAACCAACAGAACTTCCAACCGGACATCCTCAGCCATCGAAACTCCAGAGAGATAAAAAAAACACTGTTAGTGGGTAAAGAAAAAGGAGGTGAAGAGAAAAGAAAATGGATGTGTATTTATATCAGCCGGGCGTTCAAATAAGATCTCATTATGCAATTCAAGGAGCAGGAACAGACGAAACCGTGACGAAAGATCGCACAGCCGATGTGCGTAGACTCAAACGGACGACGCCATCTGGCGGCGAACGTGGAACTATTATCGTGGCAGTCATTCGAATGAGATGCGTGCTCTTGAATGCATGAAAGCTGACAGCTGGAAAACGGATTGAAAAACGAAAGTACGCCCGGGAAAGAAAGTAAATAAAATAAAGGACTTTACAAACAGGACAACAGAAATGGATAAAAGGTAAGTAAAGAAATGATTGACTTTATATTATTAATAAAAGATATTTAAAGTGTGTTAAAAGATATTCAAATAAAGAAATATATGAAATGTAGAGGAGATATCTCTGGACAGTGTCAAGACAGGAATAAGGTGTTTTACACTTGTCAAACGAGAGCGCCACAAAGATTCTTAACTGGATTTAAATCAGGATTACGTGCGGGCCACACCGTGACATGAACATTGCTAACGGCAAACCATTTTTTTCTGAGTCTTGATGTGTGAATCGATGCATTATCCTGATGGTACAAATAATTTCGACCACCAAGAATTTCAACAATCGCAACAACTGACTATCAAGCAGTTCGATATACTCTTTAGATGTCTGTTTACCTTCCAGAAAAGCAATATCCGTAGTTCCATTAAAAGAGAAGGCATCCCACACCATAACAGAACCTCCCCCTTTCTGCCTACTGAAGAGGGTTCGAGATTAACGTCTTAAATCGTGTGAGTAGGAATTCCAACCATCTGAGCCATCCAAGTTAAATCTCTTTTCATCTGAAAAAATGTCTTGCATCCATTAGTCCTTCTAGTGCATATGATCTTTAGCCCAGATTAACCTCCGTTCTTTGTATTCTTTTTTCAGTAAAGAAAATCTGCACGTATGTCGGCATACAATGTTTTTTCTTTCTTTTATACGACGATGTACTGTATCCTTTGGGAGCATACTGTAAACTCGTTGAGAAACTTATCGGAGTGACGTTTTTTGCTATGAAACAAGTCGCATGGTCTTGCAATCGAGTCTTTCACTAGTTTTTCTCGGTCTGCCAGATAGTTTTCTTGACTATAAATTGTAAGTTTTTGATAAATTTTTATAAAGTGCAGCTCTGATTCTCCCCCCCCCCCTTTTTTTTTTAAACATATTTAACAAACTGTTAAGCTATGTAAATATATTAGCTTTCATAATATCAACAAAATGAGCAAGCCTTTTCAGAACATGCATATTTACACGATTCTTAATTATTTAGAAAATATATATATATCTGTACATTGCAAACAATTTTCAGTAAATTTAAACATTGTGGGTGGTGATCATGAAATACAGGGAAACAAAATAAATAAATAAATAATAATTTTTACAGGTTTATTATTTCAGAGAATCAACTAGTCTTTTTTTTTTTTCTTTCAATATTATGTACTCCATTCATCCCAGAATAGCTTTTGCAGAAGGTTTAGAACACTGGTTAGAAATTACAGAATATTTTTTTCAGAATTTAAAAATATTTATTCGTAAGTCTATGTACCATACTTATATAAATAAATGCATCTGTAGATATATGCACGTTCAATTTCTTGTTACATTTTAAACATTGAGAATTTTTACAATAAAATATACAATAAAAATTACAAAATTAAAATTAAGTAAACTTTAAAAATTTTCCTGATAAAGAATTCTTATGTGAAGATGAATTGGCCTCATTTGTAAAGTTCCTTGCCACATTTTTTAGAAATTCCTGTAATTTTTTTCAGTGAAGCAGAAGTGCAGTATGGAACAATGGAACATAGCAATGAACCATTTTCTACTAACTAGTCGTTGAGGGCCACCGTAATACTTACCCATCATGGATATAGATATAATATAAAATATATAAATAAAACATGTGATATTTGCTAAGCATTGTACCATGTTACTTTTATTCATAATTTAATTTATTTGGACTTCCTTAAATATAATTAATATAACCCCTTAAGCTAATATTACTTTTTGTTGCATTAAAATATCTCAATTTGTTGATTTTCTGTAAGCAAGTAAACGCTATTGGTTTACAATGGAAGTCTATGGGAATTTGGCGAAATATTAGAGATACCACCAATTTGGCAACACTTTTGGCGGCTCATTTTGGCTGCCAAATTTGGCAATATACTGCCAAGTTGGCGACAAACTTCTCGGTATTTGGCGACAGAACAGGGTACCCCTATGGTAAACCCCCTTATAGGTATGGAGAGGCATTAAATACTTGACATTTACAATAAGCCATTATTGGCATTTAATCTTATAGTTTGGCGATAGTTTTTTGGTCGGCGGGATAATCGAGTAGTACCGAATTGCGTAAAAGAAACATCCTTATAACTCAAAAAATTGTAATCCTATTAACTAACAGTTTACTGCGTCGGATTAAGTGTCTCATTTCCAGTTAAAATATATCTTTGAATTGAAATTTGTATGAAATACAGGGTCATGAAAAATCGAAGAGTGTGAAAGATAGAATTACAAATATCTCGGCAACTAATTATCCGATCGAGTTCATTCATGATGCAAAATTTGTTTTTTTTTATTGTCTTTTATATTCACTCCTTCAAATAAACAATTTTGAAATTTTTTGTATACCTTTTATCAGAACGAATATTTCAAGAGTCCAAAAAAAATAGTTCCGGTTAATCGAGGTTACTGATATTCAATAGGCTTCTTCCCATTATTACTCCCTAAGTACACACCAAATTTTAAGTCTCTTCTCAATTTGTTCGGGAGATAGAGCGTTTACAGACACACACACATACAGACGGATGGACAATTTTTTTTTTCTAAAAATATGTTTTTCAGAATCTCCAGTGTCTGAAACGTGTAAATTCGTCAAAAAAATTTTTCCGATTTTTAAAACGATTACAAGATTTACCCTATACTACGTATGATGGGTAAGTAAAAAAATAAATCAAAAATCGCACTTTCATTCAAGTTATACCTAAAAAAAACACAAGAGTGCAAGGGAACATTAAGGAAATTCCCCATTAGACACAGTAGGTAAAAGCGCGCCCTACAATTCTCCGGAGCGAAAGTATGATTCCCCGAAAACAAAGGGGTTTCGACTGTTTGTTACGGCCGTATAAGGGATTGAGTTTGACCGTGAACTATTATGGTTGTAACTAAAGCACCATTTCCAATCCCCTTTTCAACAGCCCTCGTTATGGTCATTTTATCCGCAACACCGTTTATTATCTACAAGCCGGTTTGGAGGGGAACCCAACCTAGGCCCTTTTTTCTGTGAAATCAGACTTACGAGCTACTATGTCAAGAAGACTGCTTTTATGGAGAATTATTTTTGGATAAACAAACTTTCAGTGCTACACGTGCTAGAATTGCTTATGTATTTCAATGGCATTTTGATGTTATAGTGATTAATTTTAAGTATTATTAATTTTTTCGTTATTAAATTATTTTTTGTAATTTTTGCAGTTTGTTATTTTTGTTAAGGCTGCAACACGAATAAAGAGAGTTCATTGAACATCTGATGAAATTAAAATATTATTAAACTTATGTATAGATCAGAACAATGAGAATCAAACTGATGACATAATCAATCCAATTACCTTTAGAATTCCAGAATAATTGAACACTTATTTTATTTTATCATTATTATAAATATTATTATTAAATGGTGAAGGGTCCATCAGAAAAAAAATTCGATCTTAATGTGATTAGTTGAAATATGAAGCATGATAAAAACAAAAAGGTGGTGATCAATTAGAAATGGTCAGATTTTTTAGCTTTTAAGAACATCTGAGTTAATATTTTTGCAATATTGTAACCACAGCAATATAAAGTGTATCAGTTTGTATTATATCCTCCCCTTTTTTTTTTGTTATATCTGTTTAAACATATAGTAATGCAACATTTTTCTAATGTCTTCAAAAGTTATTCCATACTCTATTGCAAGTAATATTAATATTATCCAAAATAATTATGTTTGTTAGATTTCATTAAATGGTTAAATTTCAATAAACTTTAATTTTCGTCATTTGGCTAGTTGCTTTTATTTTATTTTAAATTTAAAATGTGCCCCAACTCCCCCCCCCTCCCCCCCCCAAAAAAAAGTAGATTACAACTTTAACACCAACACAGACAAAATCCTCCACTATTTAGCTTTACCATTTTGGTGTATCATTTCGTATTCCAAGTGTTTGTTTTATTTATTTATTTTTAAATCACCATCTTCTCTTTAGGTTCATTGTAAAAATACATTGATTGGATGCATTGTAAACATAGAAAAACTAAAAGGACTTAGAAAAAATTTTGTAAATTGTAGGGAAACATTAATACTGGGAGCATAAAAGCAGGGTTGTAATATAATATTAATATGCCTCCTTTAAAATAACTTTTTTTATTACTAGGATTAAAACCAAAAAAATGTTGCTTATATTGGAACTTTCAAATGTCACTCAGGACATTTTTCGTGATTTTAGATATAGACACTGGTTTGCCTTTGTAAGATAAAGTAAAGAAATCACTAAGCACATTTAAAATTTATGTTGAGAAATGCTTATTAAACCAATTTAACATTGTTTTCAAGAACATATTCTCCCATCTTGGTTTTACTCAAATCATTTTCAAAATTCTTATAAGAACTTTTTTAGCATATTATATTTAAAATTTTAAATATTTTTTTACCTTAAGATTTATTTAAATTTTTTTAGAAAGCTGCATTTTGCTAAGTTTTGTCTTATGCTATCATTTCTACATTTCAGTGCTGTAAGTAAAGATGAAGATTTTGTACAAGAAATAAGAATATCATTGCGATTCCTTTTCTCTAGTCTTTTAAGAAGAGCTTTACAGGTAGGCTACACTTTCTATTGTTAATGATTGAGAATATTATATGGCATGAGAAAATGAATCAACTGTTGCTAAATTTATTAATAGTTTTTCTCTGTAGTAATTTTACAAAACTTTACTATAATTAAATAATAATTTGGCATATGCATCAAACGTTTGTTCATTTTTAATTTTTCTTCATACACTGGGTACTTTAAAGTAGTATCTCACTAATCAGTACACTGAGATAGTGTCACCAAATTTTGTGCATATGTATAGGAGCCCAAAGAAAATTTATTTACAGAGACTGGTTATTTTTATCTTTAAAAGGAAGAAAAAAATCAATAGTTATCAAAGACTGCATTTGTTTTAGTTGAAACTTTTGTCTTTGTCAATAGAAACCGGCTGAAACACTCAGCTCAAAAAATAGACCAAAGTCATCATGAAGCACATTAACAAGTCAATTCTGAGTGTGTGCAAAGCAAAAATCGAATTGTGATGTCACAGAAAACCCCCTTTCGTATCATATCCTGTTTTCACATCCAATGAAAAATGCTATTCAGGAATCTGATATTCCATGACGTTCTTTAGCATTTGCATATGTTTTTCAGTATGAAAAATAATAGGGAATGCTCCTCTCAAACCTATGTCAGTTTTACTCATTATAATGATTGGTATTATGATATAATCAGTCAGAATGCTTTATACTTTAATTGAAATAATTATTGAAGCATATTACTTGTGTTTTAAAGAGACAGAAACCCCTGATAGCATATATTCAGCCGATCTTTCTTTTTTTTTCTTTTTTTACCTTTTAAAAATCCTGCACCTCCCTTAAATATTTAATTTTTCTTTTTTATCTCATGTGAATTATTTATTGAATTATTTCTTTCATTGACTTTGTGTTTCCAAATTCAAAAACTTTGTTCTATATCTGTCTAGATTAAAGATGTTGAATCATTTATATGCCTGTTGCAAAAATATTTATTCATCATTATTTTACAATTTAATAGCAGTTTCTTTTGCATGTATATTCATTAGTAAAGCATTATCTTGTTAGTATGTACCAAAAATTCTATTTCTCTAAACATTTTTCTTATCTACAGGTTGACATTGTTAAACTTATTACAGAAAAAGCTGTAAATGCTTTATTAAAGCATTTAGACTGTTATCTACAAGCACAGAAAGTTGCTAAGTCACATTCCAACATGGAAGAGACTGTGTTATTTTTTCTTGGTGATAAACTTCATCCAGCTATGCAAAACCGACAGTCAGAACTTAATTACTTAAGGCAGTTAACTTCAAATTTGCTTCCCTTCATTGTTCAACAAAAGTATTTAAAATGCAGGTATTTATTATTTTCATAGTTGTCATGCAATATTTTAATACTAATTAAAGAGAAGCTATGTTAGCCTTTTAATATTATCATCTAGTCCAGTGGTTCCCAATGTGGAGCGAACGCCCCACCGGAGGCAATTCCAAATTTGTTACTCACCCATTCTGTGTCAGTTTCTTTTGGAAAAGTTATCTTGTTGACTAAAAATAAAAGTAATACAGGATAAATTTAAAATAAAAGGTTTTGTTGTTGTTGTTGAATTATCAAAATGTTTCCAATCAATAGTTTAAAATAGAATTAAAACCAAAATGAATAATCTTAAATATTTTTGCTTTTTTTCCCATTTAATATATAAAAATTTGTGAAAATTTTCTGGTTATTAATGGGTCATTCCATGTCAAATCAACCAGTGAATCAACCTGACCATTTCAGATTTCAATGAAACTATCTGGAATCATTCTCCCCAATGATATAAATGAGAATATATTTTTATAATTTTTTTTATCACATTAAATTTTCATACAATTAATTATTTAAATTTTGAAAAATCATCATTTTTTGGGTTGTATAATTTTTTCAATTTTGAATTTCTCAATTTCTATCAGGCATACAGAATTTTATGACCCCTCATTTTAAAGAGAAATTTATAAGGTTTAATTTGATACCAAAGTTGACTATGCTCGGTTAAAAAAAATAAATTTAAACATTTTTTAAAATTTAAAATTAAAAAATGTTTCAGATAGTGTTTTTTAAAAATTTTGAAAAAAAATGTATGTTTGTAATATTATAAGCTTAAATTTCTGAAATTTTTAGAGTGGGATCTCAATGGGATCAAGAGTTATGAAATAAAAACTGAAAATTACCATTCAAATAACAATCTAATTCTAGCTATTTTGTTATTTATGTATTATTTGAATGGTAATTTTCAGTTTTTATTTCATAACTCTTGATCCCATTGAGATCCCACTCTAAAAATTTCAGAAATTTTAGCTTATAATATTACAACAAACATACATTTTTTTCAAAATTTAAAAAAAACACTATCTAAAACTTTTTTAATTTAAAATTTAAAAACTTTTTTTTCATTAATTTTTTTAAATGAGCATAGTCAACTTGGGTATCAAATTAAAACTCATAAAATTCTCTTTAAAATGAGGGGTCATAAAATTCTGTACACCTGATAGAAATTGAGAAATTCAAAATTGAAAAATTTATACAACCCAAAAAATGATGATTTTTCAAAATTTAAATAATTAATTGTATGAAAATTTAACGCGATAAAAAAAATTATAAAAATGTATTTTCATTTATATCACTGGAGAGAAGACACCCTGACAGTTTCATTGAAATCTGAAATGGCCAGGTTGAAAATTGAAATTTTTCGGTTCATTTGACATGGAATGACCCTAATGCATTTTACGATTTTTTGCAACTTTGTTCTATAATTTATTGAAAGATTCTTGTATATCAATTTACTCTGCTGTATGTCACATGAAGAAACTTTTACACGTGAAATTACTTAAGGGTATATCTATTTGGCCTAGGAATTAATTTGTGCGGTTTTACAAGAGACGGCGTAACTAGCATATTATCCCATAGTTTCGTTTGTTCAAACATGCACAACAAAACTACTGTTATTGCGCATCCAGTTTAGTATATGCCATTTGGTTTAAGCATAAACAAGAACAATTTTTATCCAACTGAAAATGTCAAATTTTGTGCCTGATAAAGTGTTTTTGCGGGGAGTTCTTCTTCATTACTTTAACATGAAGAAAAGTGTTACTGAAAGTCATCGTATTTTGGTGGAAGTTTATGGTGACCATGAGCTGAGCGAATGTGTCAGAAGTGGTTTGCACAGTTTAAAAGTGGTGATTACGGTTTGGAAGACCAAGCATGACCTGGACATCCAAAAAATTTTTAAGATGAAGAATTGACAGCATTGCTCGATCAGGATTCGTATCAAATGCAGGAAGAACTTGCAAAATCATTAGAGGTTGATCAAACAACAGTTTCTAAATGCCTCAAAGCAATGGGAATGATTCAAAAGATGTTACATTGGGTTCCATATGAATTGAAAGAAAGACACGTTGAAAGAAGAAAAACCGTTTGTGAAATGCTACTTCAAAGACAGAAAAATAAGGGATTTTTACATCAGATTGTTACTGGTGATGAAAAATGGATTTATTACGAGAATCCTAAACGAAAAAAAGCCTGGGTAATGCCAGGTGAACCAGGTCCATCACAACCGAAATGAAATATTCACTATGCAAAGGTTATGCTGTGTATATGGTGGGATATGAAAGGCGTAGTGTACTATGAGCTTCTGAAACCTGGTGAAACTATTAATGGTAATTAATACTTAACTACTTGCAAGTAATTAACTACTTGTTTGATTGCATGAATAACGATTTGATTGGACAGCGATTCACTTCTTCAGAAAATATAGAAAAATGGATCTCTGATTGAATCGCTTTGAAAAGTGACGACTTCTTTCGATACGGAATTCAAGTAGTGGGTAGCGATGGACAATATTTTTGTTAACGTATTTATGTGTTTTGCTTTTGAAATAAAGCTTTAATTTTTATTAAAAACCGCACAAATTAATTCCTAGACCAAATAATTCTGACTATCTTGAATATATTTGATCTAAAAAATATTTGAAATATCTAAACAAGATACAACCAACTTTATAAAATATAAAAATCTTAGTGTTAGAAAAGGAAATGGGTAAGTAAATATCTATGGTTCTAGTACAGGCCTCCTAAACAGTTAATAAATATATGGCATTATATATTTTAAAATTCAAAATCAGATAATACATGACAATCAATTAATGTAAAGGGAAAAACAGAAAAATGTGTTTTAATGGGGGAATAATGGCTACTTAAAATTGATAAAGATTAAAATCTTGAAATGCTTCTTGTGTACAGTGTATTTTCCACAAAAGAAAATTTAGTATTCAAAGCATTTCTATCAACTCTTAAGTTTCTAAAATGAATTATAAAATGTGTCAATTTTACCAATTTTAATGTTAAATGTGAGAGTCTGTTCAAGCGTTTTATGAAGTTACAAATTGAGATCCTTTAACACTTTTGTTTAACACCGAGGTAAGTTGGAAAGAAACAACAAAACTATTTTTGGCATAGAGGCATGACCTCATTACATTTGTGGAATTATGTTAAAAAGATTGTGACAGAAAATTCTCCTCTTTGATAAGTTAAAAAAATTTTAATTAATAGTTTTTGTGAAGACTCTGTAAGTCTTCCTCCATATGAATAGTGTTCACTATTTAAATAATAAGAGATATATCTTATAATGTGTGTGTTTGTGTGTGGTGGGGCACTGTGATTTTACAGATGCTTGTGATATCTCATCTAAAGAACATACATGTTACTGGAAGATAGGGATGCAACGGATATCCGGCTGATTTTTCAATATCCGAAACCCCGTCAGATATCCAAATCACAATCATCGGATATCCGACTTCTCTTCCGGATATCTGGCAGAGTGCAGCAAAGCGAATATATAAGGATAACAGAAATCGTTTGACTTCAAACAATGCCGAACAACTTTAATTTATAATGCAAAATATCAAAAATATAGTAAGTTCCCAATTCATTAGTAAAAGAGGAAAAAGTTTAAAGAATTGCTAGCTTTCTTAATATTGATATTTGAATTTATAATAAATTTAAGAATTTACGTTTACATCTTTTAGAAAATTGTACCTTTACTTTCAGATTGTAAAACAAAATTCGAAGTTGTTTATTAAAGTATGACTTTATTAATTTTCTTTCTTTCTATCTTCAATAGAAGAAAGTATTGTAATCGAAATTTTCTTCGACTTCCAGTTTTCAACGGATTTACATGTTTTAGGGTTCAGAGATCCCAAAAAACATGTTTATGCAAAATGTCTGTCTGTCCATGTGTCGCCATCGTACCATCAAAAAGTATATCAAGTTATGCATAGAATTGAACCAAATTTTTTGTGTATGTTTTTGGCTCAGCAGATCTTCCTTCAATATGGAAACAAGCCACTGAAAGGGGATGCTGTAATCGCGATTTTTGTACCCTTTTCATTATTGTACCATCGAAAAGTGTATGAAGTTATGCATAGAATTGAACCAAATTTTCTGTGTATGTTTTTGGCTGCGGCCAGCAGGTTCTTCTTCAATATGGAAACATTCTGACAGGAGGGGGCGCCTTAGTTGCAATTTTTGTGCCACTTTCATTATTGTACCATCAGAAAATGTATGAAGTTACCTATATAATTGAACCAAATTATTTGTATATATTTTTGGCTATGGCCAGCAGTTTCTCCTTGAATTTGGAAATATTCTGCCAGAAGGTGGCACTGTAATAGCAATTTTTATAAAATTTTCTTGATTTTCCGTAGTTATTTTGTACAGTATATTGGCGGCTCATGAAGCGATGGGAACTTCACATCTTGCTAGGATCGCTATTCACAAACAGCTGATATACAGCAGAATATTGAAAAAATTATTGATTTTAATAAAGATCATGATAGAGATTAAATTGTTCTTATTCTGATTAATTGTCTGGAGCAGAAATTTTAGATGAGGTAGTATAATAAGTTGGTATAATAAAGTTGGCATAACAAAGTTGGTATAATAACTACCTTTTAAAATAAGATGTATGAGATAGAAGAAAGTTTTGGGATTGGCACATCCAACTACTAGTTATTTTTGTAACTTCATTACAAATTTTTAAAATTAAAAGTAATTGTCTTTGTGCTTATAAATATCAAACTAATTTAACTTAAAATAAAACTTAATGTGACTTAAAGTAAAACAGTATTAAATAATTAAAACTGGAAAAAGGAATCAACTAAATATTTTATGTTTAAGTTAAAAAGAAAGTGTGTACATTTCTTTGTGAAAATGTTATACAATTATAGGCATATTATTTGGTTAAAATTAGTTGTACAAATTAATTATTAGCAATTATCCATATACTCAATCCAATGAATATCCAAATCCAATAGCAATGATCAGCATTTCATTGTACAAATAAACAGAATATTTTAATGTTGAAATTGCATTTTTTATACAAATTTATTAATATTCATATATACAGGGCTTGAATTTCGAGACGGGGTGGCAACATTCGTGCCCTAAAGAATATTGTGTGCGGGGACGTTCCTGTTTCCAAAAAATCATTTTCCGAAAAAATTTTCTTTGTAAAACGACAATCGTCTCGGGATTGACTGACAAGTTTTGTGATATTTTACGCTGTCGATTGGCAGATTTCACAGTTTCTTCTTACAAAAGACTGAAAAAATTCATGATGTTGGGAGGGAAACTCCCCTCCTAGGAAAATTTGAATTTTAAGCACTGATATTCAAAGAGAGATAGTTTTTGTAAATTATATTTCAACACATTTAAAAGGTTTTAATGATGTGTGAAACATGCTTGTATTTTATTATTCTGAGATGGCATTATATAAAGAAATAAATAAACATTCACCATATAACTAAAAACATATCTCTAGTGCCGGGTATTCGAATCCGGCAGGCAAAGGAGCTTTAGATATCCGGCAAAATCAATATCCGGTTCATCCCTACTGGAAGATTATCTTTTCTTATGCTAAATGAATATGCTGAAATCCTCTTGTTTGTTTTACTTACTGTTTTTAAAATAGAATTGTTTTTATTAATCTTGTTTTTTGATGCATAAATTGTTGCTGATAAAATTTTGTATTTAATACCTGGCTCAAATACACCTTGGGAGGTATTGATGTTCTCATCCATGACCTTACAGTATTTAAAAACTGCAATTTATTTCTGCATTGGCAGATTTTCTCTTGTTACTAGCGATTTCACTTTGAAACATTAGAAATGGTACAAACCTTTTTAGGGTGTTCATTTAGAATCTTTTTCCCATGTAGAAATATTAATTGATGAGGTTTCACTTTCCGATTAATAGTGTAATTTATTTTGCACTTAGAAATTTTTATGCCATGCCTTTCACAATTTTTTGAATTATGAAATAAGAATATTTCTCGTCAGAAAGTAGAAAAACTTATTTTTCGTTTTACAGCTTATTTATATGCACCATTTTGAAAGAAGAGTAAATTTGAAAATAACAAACAATATTAGCTTCAAGTAATAAGCTGTTGCTAGAAATTTTCTCCCAAAATATTTGCATTTAAAAAAATAATACATTTGCACTGGAAAATATAGTATTTCTCAATGGTCTTCAGTTCTTTGTATGCATAGTAGATGCAAAAATGTTGTTACCTATGACACTTGAGATATTTTGCAAGTATATAACTATTTCTGTTCATTTTTTATAAACTGCATGAAAATGTTTATGTACATCTATAACATAAACGCACATGACATGTAAATATATACATGACGATGAAAATTAAATAATTAAAATGTGCATGCAATAGTGAAGAGATTGGTGATATCTGTTTTAAAAGTTAAGAGGTAATTAATTATCTATGAAAATATTTATAAAAATATAAAGTAGAAGTTTTCTTTTTTAGAACTGCCAGTTCCTTAGTACGTGAGATCTTTTGTGGTACAGTGTTTTTACCTCTTATGGACATTATTGCTGATCCTGTAAGTTTATTTATCTTGTTAAATCAATAAAGTTTTACAATGACTTTTTGTTTGGGACAAGAAGTCTATTATAGCCTGTTTGTATGTAGTCAATGATGTAGTTAATTCAGTTGATGGTAGTTATTATAAATTCTTTTATATATATAAAAAAGCACTACTTTTCTAAAACTTTGTGCCTATATGCTATATTAAAATTTTTTATTGTGAAAAACTAATCATTTGCCAAATTTGATAGTTAAGTTTTTTATTCAAAAATTTTTTATACAAAAAGGAATTTTTAGGTTATTTAATATGAAAATTCTTTGTGACATAAATTTACAAGTAACGTAAATAATAGTTTTCAATGAATATTTGATATATTTTTCTTTTTCCTTTTATAACATTAAATAATTTATATATTTTCTTCCTTTTAATGAAAATGTAACACTTATATATTTGTATGCTTTTATCTCTGAGACACTTTTGAATCGAAACACATATAACATGTGTAAATCTGTGTAATAGTTAAAAATTAAATATCCATTTTTCAATTTGGTCTTCATTTTTTAACTACATTAATAATTAATTGTTGATAAGTGCCTATGATTATTGATTGTTATAAAGAAATAAATTATAAAAGTTGTATTATTGTTTATGTTTTGTTTTTATTTTAAACACTAGGGGGCTCTGCCCCCTACGAGTTACGCTCGCCAAATTCCCGTTCAGACACCGCAGACTCTAAAAGTACGCCAATTTGATCGACTTTAAAAAAGATTTCGGAAGATTGAATTATAATTAAAAGAACAGTGGCGATCTCCCTATAAACGGATTTCTATTCATTTCTCTTTGATTGGGGAATTTTAAGGCCAAATCCGCTGCAGTACTACTTGATTATCCTGTCGACCAATTTCGTCAAAACACTCGCCAAATTATACAAATTGACATAATTTTTATTTTAAATAACAAAAGAACAAATAAATTAGTGCAACATTAATAAAAATACAAATAAAATGTCGAAATAAAAATAACTTGGTGACGTAGACACGTGTAACTTGCTTAAAGTCAAGTTAATGTGACAGTTACGATCAACCATTATTGGCATTTAATCTTATAGTTTGGTGAATGATAGATTTTTGGTCTACGGGATAACCAAGTAGTACCAAAGATACAATCGCTGTTTTCGTCTTTGATTAAGTAAAATAAGTTAAACATTTTAAAATAAGCTAATATAAAAGGACTTAAGTAAACAGAGTCTTTGTCTCCCGGTATTTTTTAACAAAGCGAAAAGAAAGTTCTTTTAAATAAGACATTTTAAATTAATCGTTCTTAATCTGACGTAATTTTGACCAAACTATTCTTTCTCTTTTTAATATTCATGTGAAAATACTTTTGTTAGAAATGAAATATTATTTGCGCTTTCCTAACAAAAATAGTTGAAAAGTATCCTCTCAAAATATCAAATAAATGTCTAGTGCAATTTCTAAATTTAAACTGTTTTGCAATATTATTTTGCGTTCATTTTATGTAATAACTGTAATGTGATGTAAATATGACATAATTTCTCCTATTTAAGACTTTTAACACATGTTAATGAATTTATTATTTTACAATTTCCTTTCTCCCTTAAAATTCACGTGTAAGTATAGCTTTAATGACGTAATTTTTAATAAGTTCCTCCTTTTTGTACATAATTATTTAATTCTAATTCCAAATGCTTTTTTCTGTTTATAATAGTCACGTGTAAATAAATTTTTAATTTATTTACACATATAAATATTTTTTTTTATATTTGAAGCAAACATTATTGTTTGCGCTGTTTATACAGTTGGCAACAGTTTAAATTAATATCACTTTCTAAAATAAAGTAAAAAATATCTGTAGAAATGCTGAAAATTTGAATTTAAAATAGAAATAAAACCTCAAAAAATGAGTCAAATTAAAAAAAGAAATACTGTCTGCACACCGGGAACTTCAAGCATATAAAATGATCTAAAAATGATTAAATTCCCATGAATAGTTTTTGCTCCTATAAAACTTTTTTAGTGGAACGATTTTGTCCAACTTTAGCATTAAATATCTCTTAAAATAATTCTTCGATTTGAAAACTGTCTGCATCAGTGTGTTTATCAAACATTTCTGTATAATACTACCGATTTTCATATTTTTGTATGCATTATTTTTCTTAATATTAACGAAGAAAGACCTCCGGTCACAAAAAATTCAAAACCGGCGGCGGTGACAACGGTAGTTACCTTTTTTTTAGAATAGAGAGAGATGCATGCACACATACACATATATATATACATCTGTGTTTGTTAGAAATGTGTTTCTTTATATGTATAATTAATTAATAATCTCTATATAATAAAAGGCAGTGTAAAGCATCCAGGGCGAATCCATCAATCTTACCAGTCTCCGAGGAAGAGACTCAAGGGGGAAAGGTTCCATTCTCCCATTGGTTGACAAGAAATAAGAATCTCGCGATTACTTCTCAAGGTTACAAGTCCTGATAATTGAGCAGTGGTAGACACTTCTTCCTAACAAATTAGAAGGCACATCGCATTTCACCACCAAAATAAATCGCCAAGTGTCACTTGGAATTATTTCAAGTATTAAGTTGCAATCATATTAAATTTTCTTTGCGACATGTAAGGAATTTTAATTTATTCCTCATATAAAGTGATTCACGGAAAGCAATGATATGGTATTTTTTAAAATATCCTTTTTTTTCCCTGCAAAAAATTGATAAAACTGACTTTCTTTTAAAAAAGTAATCAATTTAAGTATTTTAGACTTATTATTTTGTAATTTATTTTTAAATTACACATTACTTATATTTTCCTTTTCTATATACAGGGGTATGTAAATTGAAACTTAAAAAAAAAAAATCCTGTATTTTAAAAGTAAAAAATTAATATTTATACAAAAAGTAAAATTAATAAATTTTGATTTATAGCTTTGCATCAGGAGGACAGAAGCTTAGGGGATTAGATGGTTGAGATTCAACCCGAGATACTTATTTATTAATCAATATACATATTAAAAAAAATTTGGAGGGGGGGGGGGGGGGTAAATGATAAAATACAATTTCAAAGTGTTATTAAAAAAATTAGTATTATTTCAATAGTTGCAGCAGACTGTTTTAATTACGCACTTTTATTGCATATTTATTAAATTTTTGTTTTATTAACAAATCTTAATTTTGTTATAGTATATTAGCCAGAAAACCTGGTTTACCCAGAAATATTGTAAATGCTAATTGTGTGTTTATTAGAACATAAACTAGCCGAACTTTGCTCATCTAAACGCTTCCATATTGTCAGTTATTTTTTTATCAGTTTTTCAAATTTTAAGGGAAAAGCATAATTTTTACTCACCGTTCCTAGGACAGGCATTTACACTAGTTATATATATATATATATATATATATATATATATGTGTGTGTGTGTGTATTAATTACTTTAAAATTATTTTAAAAACAGTTTTGATTTTGGCCGAAACTAAAAATATAACCAATATTCAGTTTTGGTCTTAAAAAATTTGTTTCAGTCAAACACTAATTGATCCCTTAAAAAATCATTTATGACTTTTTAATAAAACAATAAATTTTTATTCTGTGATTGCACAAAATGTGTGCCACATGTGGTAGATTAGCTTCATATTGTGTACTATTGTAAAACTAGTTGGATATGCCAATCCCAAAATTTTCTTCTATCTCATACATGTTAATTCTTCAAAATTCGCTATGACACAGTAAAAATTAAATGGCAATATATGCCCCTCATGAGGATTCTAAAGATATGAAATTCCATGTGTTAGATCTTGAGATATGACTCAGGGTTGGCAAGTTTCTTCCAAAGTAGAAAAAACCATGGAAAAATCTTTTACCAATGGTAAAATGAAATTCATTTAAATAAAAGAGTGCTTTTAATTTACATCAGTTTATTAAGGAAAGTAATTTACAATAATTACTGTATTAAATTTTTTTTATTAAAATCCACTTTTTTCTTATTACAATGCCACATGGTTTAACAAAACAAAGTTTTTTATCTGTAAAATGCTGCAATCAGTTTCTCAATTTTGAAGGAATGAATGCAAAACATGAAAAAAATGCTTTCAAGTCCTACAGAACTTCAGGAGAGTTTAAAAGCATTTCAAAATAGCCATGGACTTTTTTAGAATATTAGTCTTTTAAAATCAGCATTGAGATATACATGCTAGATGCTAGTATAATCTACTGTGTTGCACAGTTTAAAATAATGCATTTTTATATGAAAATAATGTATTTTTATATGAAAAATAAAGAATTTGTAGGTAGTTTTTTTTTTCTCTTCTTACATAAATGGCATAATCTCTCTATTCTAAAAAAAAGTAACTACCGCTGTCCCCGCCGCCGCCGCCGCCGCCGGTTTTGAATTTTTTGTGACCGGAGGTCTTTCTTCGTTAATATTAAGAAAAATAATGCATAAAAAAATATGAAAATCGGTAGAATTATACAGAAATGTTTGATAAACACGCTGAGGCAGACAGTTTTCAGATCGAAGAATTATTTTAAGAGATATTTAATGCTAAAGTTGGACAAAATCGTTCCACTAAAAAAGTTTTATAGGAGCAAAAACTGCTCATAGGAATTTAATTATTTTTAGATCATTTTATGCGTTAGAATTTACCGGAGTGCAGATTGCATTAATTTTTTTATTTTGACTAATTTTTTGAGGTTTTATTTCTATTTTAAATTCAGATTTTCAACATTTCTAGAGATATTTTTAACAGATTTTAGAAAGTGATATTAATTTAAACTGTTGCCAACTGTATAAACAGCGGAAGCAATAATGTTTGCTTCAAAAAATATATATATATATTTATACGTGTAAATAAATTAAAAATTTATTTACACGTGACTATTATAAACAGAAAAAAACATTTGGAATTAGAATTAAATAATTATGTACAAAAAGCAGGAACTTATTAAAAATTATGTCATAAAAACTATAATTACACGTGAATTTTAAGAGAGAAAGGAATTCGTAAAGCAATAAATTTATTAACATGCGTTAGAAGTCTTAAATAGGAGAAATTACGTCATATTTACGTCACATTACAGTTATTACATAAAATAAATTAAAAATTTATTTACACGTGACTATTATAAACAGAAAAGAAACATTTGAAATTAGAATTAAATAATTATGTACAAAAAGCCGGAACTTATTAAAAAGTATGTCATAAAAACTATAATTACACGTGAATTTTAAGAGAGAAAGGAATTTGTAAAGCAATAAATTTATTAACATGCGTTAGAAGTCTTAAATAGGAGAAATTACGTCATATTTACGTCACATTAAAGTTATTACATAAAATGAACACAAAATAATATTGCAAAACGGATTAAATTTAGAAATTGCGCTAGACATTTATTTGATATTTTAAGAGGATACTTTTCAACTATTTTTGTTAGGAAAGCGCAAATAATATTTAATTTCTAACACAAGTATTTTCACGGGAATATTAAAAAGAGAAAGAATAGTTTGGTCAAAATTACGTCAGATTAAAAACGATTAATTTGAAATGTCTCATTTAAAAGAACTTTCTTTTCACTTTGTTAAAAAATACCAGGAGACAAAGACTCTGTATACTTAATTCCTTTTATATTAGCTTATTTTGAAATGTTGTTACACGTGTCTACGTCATCAAGTTATTTTTATTTCGACGTTTTATTTGTATTTTTATTAATGTTGTACTAATTTATTTGTTTTTTCGTTATTTAAAATAAAAATTATGTCAATTTGTATAATTTGGCGAGTGGTTTGGCGATTTATATAATTTGGCGAAATTGGTCGACGGGCTAATCAAGTAGTACCGCAACGGATTTGGCGTTAAAATTCCCCAATGAAAGAGAAATGAATAGAAATCCGTTTATAGAGAGATCGCCACTGTTTTTTAAATTATAATTCAATCTTTCGAAATCTTTTTAAAGCCGATCAAATTAGCGTGTATTTAGAGTCTACGGTGTCTGGACGGGGGTTGGCGAGCGTAGCTCGTAGGGGGCCGAGCCCCCTAGTTAATGAAAAAAAAAAATATCCCTCTACCTCTAAAGTTGTAAAATCCATCACCTGTAAATGTCTGCTGAAAGTTTGTTTTTAACAAATAACTTGTTAACAAAAGTAATATTTTTAATATTAATTAAATTTTTCAATTTAGTTTTCTTATAATTATGCTTTGAATTTAATTCCTTTACTTAGTTAATATACTTTAATTTTGAGCATCTGTTGGTTTCTTCCATTTCTTCCAGTTTCTTCCACTGTCCTGGAAGTAACTGATTTCTTTCGGAAGAAACACAACCCTGAATGACTATCGCTGAAATCGTGTAAATCCAGCAAAATACAGCCTAGCAGTACCACCTATTGGGGATTTAAACCAAAACCTAATCAGCAACAACTTATGTCAACGTCTGACTGAATATGAAGTTTGGAGAAAATCTGTGCATTACTTTTTAAGATAGAGCTATTGTGGAAATTGTAAAAATTCCACATAGCAGCACCACCTATTGAGCGATTTACACCAAAAACGAATTAGGACCAATTTATACTAGGGATTAACTGAATCTGAAGCTTGGTGAAGATTCATACATTAGTTCTTGAGATACAGATATTGCTGAAATCGTGTAAAATACAGCACAGAAGCGCCACCTGTTGGACGATTTACACCAAACACTAAACAGCACTAATTTATATCAGGGACTAACTGAATCTGAAGTTTGATGAAAATTCGAGCATTAGTTCTTGAGATAGAGCTATTGCAACAATTATAAATAATGCAGCATAGCAGAGCCATCTGTTGGGCGATTTTCACCAAAATGTAATCATCAACAAATTATATCAAGGGATAACTGAATCTGAAGTTTTATTAAATTCCGTGTATTAGTTCTTGAGATATAGCCATTGCGGAAATCATGAAAAATGCTGCATAGTGGCACCACCTGTTGGGCTGTTTACACCAAAAACTAATCAGAACCAGTTTATATTAATGTCTAACTGAATCTAAAGTTTTGTGGAATTCTGTGCATTAGTTCTTGAGATAGAGCGCCCACAAAATTTTTGTCACCTGCAGACTCACAGAGTGACAGACAGACATTTTCTAAAAACCATCAAATCATCTTCAGGACTTTCTAAAACATATAAATCCATCGAAAACCAGAAGTCGAAATTTTTCACGAATCCAATACTTTCTTCTTGTAAAGATAGAAGAAAGTAAAAAAGTTGTGTTTAAAAAAGCAGATGTCTATAAAGTGTTTTAATGCTTAAAACTTTTAAACTTTTTAATGCTTATCATTTTTGTGTTAGATTGTTGTTGTTGCTGTTTAAAAATGTTCTTTAATCCCTTCGCTTCCAGTGTATTCTAGTAGGAGAAAGGGGTTTAAATATAAAATTACATGTCTTAGAGCAATTTATCATAATTATAATTCCTGTGTTTCTTTTCTTTTTCAGGACATTATAAATCTTCTGCTAATTTTATTTTTTGACAAAACTCCTGTAAGTATATTAAATAATTTGTCAAATGCTGTGCGTATTTTGAATTAAACTGTTGCTTTAATGTTGTTTTCATTTGCTTTTTAAAGATGGCAGATCTTCCAGAAAGCACAGAGCCAAAAGTAGAATTTTTAAGTAATTTTATATCTTCACATTCAACAAATAGGAGACCAGTAAGTGTTCATTTATGTATAATCTGTAATTAATTCCTAAATTTTATCAATTTTGTAAGTTTACATGCTTACTATTATTATTTTTTAACGTAGTTGATTTTTAAAGTATTGAGTGATTTAATGTTTGAAGATTAAAGTTCACAAGTTAAACTCTTTTAGAATACTTATTTTACTGCATTTTCAAATTCTAACTCTTTTGATAGATTTGTATCACAGTGAACCGCCATTATTGCAGTCTTCCAAGGGAGGACATTTTTCATCCGCACTAACCAAAATCTGTGTTACACAGTATAAACATTTGAATGGAATAAAACTAATCCCTTGTGTTGAATTGATTGAGTTCAGTTTTTTTTTTTTTTTTTTTTTTTTTTTTTTTTTTTTAAGAAATTAAATAGGTTAGAACTTTATACTAAAAGAAACAATGCTCTTTTAATTTTGTACTAGCTGGCATTACCAGCATTGCCCAGGCATAGTAGCATAAAATATACCTAAAATCAGTGTCGAATTCAGACTTTTTTGCAAAGGATTTCTGCTGCTATGGGTTAAAATACAAGTTGTATAATTTTTTTTTTCTTTAATGCAACTTACAGAAAATTTGCAGGCTTTTGTTTGCTTTTCTAGTATGTTGTTAGCAGTTAAGTTGTCTTTTTACTTTTATGTTAGCTATTTTTCTATTGGTTAAATTCTGTGATGCAATTTCATGCAGTGATGTCATGGTTTTGTGGTAGGTGTGTCTTACATGTGTTGAATTGTTTGTTTTTGAGTTAGCAACATTATAAGGTTAATTTTCTGCAGCTAATTAATTGTATATTTGGAACAGGTGAGTTTTCAGTAAGCATCAAGTCAGCATGTAAGCAGCAATGTAACACTGTTGTGTGGTTTTGAAGAATCAGTTATGTTGTTTTTTTATTATTGTGGCAGGTCCAACTTTTTGTTTCTTTTGTTATTTTGTGAAATAAGTTTTATCAGGCTTGATGATACAATGATGATACAATTTTATTGTGAACTGTGCAGTGGTGTATCAAGTTGTGCAAGTTGTTCCTAAAGATGCTGCTATTGAAAGTGATATTAAGGAATTGTTTTACTAATGATGTTTCAAGTTTAATAAACTTTTTGTTTCTGAAAATCTAGTTATATCTTTTACAAATTAGAAATTACATCATGGTAATATGTCTTGTAATCATAGTTTCGGCCACATGACCTCTGATATTGTAGGAGAGTATTGTATTGTCTGAGCTTGTAATTCTCACCCCTGGTAAGATTATGATGTTTTTAAAGCATTTTTTATATATTTTAAAAATTATATTAAATTTTCATTGAATCTTCTTTTGTGTGGAATTGTCTAAGCTTGGAGACATAAAAATCTGAAAAATGCTATAGTTTAAATCTTTACATAGAAATGCATGTGAAATTCCTTAAGAATTTAGATCTAGAATAATAGTGATTTAAGAATACCTGCAATTTTTTGTAGAAATTGGAACTGTGCCAGGTTGGACCTGATTTCATTAATAGGTCTGTTTGGGCTATAAATGCAAAAAAGTGAACATTTCAGGATTGGTTAAGGACAGGCCAATTACAGTTTTGAATTAACCTTTAGCTGTTGCACTGGGCTGTGGCTGAGTTTGTAGCCATTGCAGATTTTTAAGGGATACACACTCACTCTGTTATTTAAAATAGAGATGATTCGTCTGAGGTCAAATGATTTTTGATTGAAGCACAAATTTCATACCTTGTTTCTCCAACCACTAGTGGATTGGATAGTTTTTAACAAAGTCTTCCAAATCAGCTTTTTATATTTCTGCGATATCTGTGTATTTAAACAGTTGTGTGTTTACAAATTCTTTTTCCTTGCTATTTTTAGTAAAAAAGTTTTATTCATTGGTCTGAACTGAAGTGAGTAATTTCATCAATTACAACAATCTTATACATATAATTTTGTCTGGACTTCTCTTCATCATCTGTAATAACTTGCCTTTTTATGCTTGGAACTGCAGATTTAGTGTTGCTTCCTTTTTTAACTGTCTTTCCATACAAGAAGCTTCAATTATTTCTTCTTTTGAGACTATTAGTAATTCATCAAATATTCTTTTATAATTCTTTTAATACAAATTTATTAAACATCATTTCTGAGTTTCAATACTGTTTTTAGTTACTAAAATAAACAAGAAAGAAAAATCACACATTAAGCATAGATTATAAAACACTTTCCAATACTTCCAGAAATCTTTGACGAAACTTTACTGCTTATTAAGGTGAAAGAAAAATATCTAAGTAAACATTTTAGAAAAGGCATAACGCATTTGAAAACCAGATTTCCACAATTAACGTCCATAGCCAGGAAAGAAGTCCAATTCTTTTGTGCAACCCTGTATTTAATCTACAAATTTATATTTAGTCTAAATAGTATGCTAAAACTTAGTTTAGTTAGAAAATCCATAATAGGTTGAAAATTCATCTTCAGAAAATTTTACCAATATATGGAAACATACTTTAATTCTTTTGTACAGCCCTATATATTACCAAAAGATTTTTATATGCACCACGTATTAAACTAAAATTTAATTCAGGCTGCACTTCCAGTCATTATCGACCCTAGGAGAACATCTATCCAGTTCTTTGCATGGCCCTGTATACGATTTTATTTATATTATATAAACATCTCTTGGTACTAAATATAGTTCAATTTGAAAGTGCATAACTCAATTAAAAGCCGCCTTTAAGTCTTTCTCGCTGATACTCTGCAATGCTTACAAATTCTTTTGTGTAGCCCTGTATACAATCTATAGAATTTATACACACCACATAGTAAGCAAAAATTTAGTTAAACACACATACCGTAAATGAAATCGCACTTCCAACAAAAATTGCTAATAGCCTTCAGGTACAGTACTGTATCCAAATCTTTTGTGTGTCCCTGTAAATGAACGATGAATCTCATGAACATCCAGTGATGTGGGAAGGCTAAATATCCAGTGGGTAGGTATTTATTACTTATCCAAGGAGTATGTCTGCAAAATATAAGCTGTTCACACATTTTCGTTACTGGGTAGCATGTAATGTCCTGTTCACCCCCACTCTCTCCTATTTAAAAATTATTATTTGAATTCCTCCCATAATTTTAATTTTTGAATTGTTATTCCAATGTAAAAATGTAATGTGTTTCTTAGCCTTCAAAGCAACTCTTGAGTATATCACTGAAAAAAAGAATCAGTAGTTACAATGGCTAAACAAGCATTTATTGAGTCATTGAGTTTTTGATAGGTTCTTTTGTTAAATGCAGTTGATAAACAAAGAGCTGAGACAATAACAAATGGTTTTTCATTCTATTATTAAATATAAAGTTTGGTCTTGTATCTATTTTTTTGTCCCGTGATTGTCAGTTTGCTTACTGGGGAAAATAAAATAATGGTAATAATAAATGTTTAAAAATGTATTCCACAAAATATATTTATCCCCTCCCCCCTTGCTTTTCAAAGTGACTTGAATGATGGGAACACTGCATATTGTCTGAGGAAATTTTTTTTTCCTTTTTAGGTACAATAGCATTCGATGAACTTTGATTATCTGTCAGTCACAGGTTTGTCACTGTGATGGATGAGTAGATGGATAATAGAAAGTCTTCATCTCAGAATGAATACTGAAAATCAACATCAAAAATTAAATTTTAGTACAGGACTTCATAATGTATAAATACAAACTAGAATTAAATGTGATTATACAAATATTATAGCTTCTTACCTCTCAAACTAGTTCATAATATGCTGTAAAAAAAAAAAAAAAAAAAAAAATAGCATATGTAAACTTACTGACACACTTACTGACTTGTATTGCACTAAAGGTGCAATGTTTAATCTATTACTTGAACAGTTTCCAGGATATTTTTACAAAATTGTTATTTATTGTACACAAAACAGATGAAAAGTGACAAATGGTGATGAAATTATCCGTAATCATTTTTTACATATGTATTATTTCTCTAGTGTTTGACAGATAAGTTTTACTGTGCTTTTTCTGTATCCATATCTTTCGAATTTTTTATGATTTTACTCTCAGTTTTGTGAAACATATACAGTCAACTCTGTGAAATCCACACAACTTGGGATTGGAGGATTATAGGTTATTTATTTACTTATATTTTCTTTTTTTTTTTTTTTTTTTACAAATAAATACTTTGTTCAAAGGTTGATTCAATTATTTTTAATTTGTATTTCTCCAACCACACATTGTTTTTATTAATTTATAGCTTAATGTACTGTGCAATTATTAAAAGAGCAATTACATATGTAATTGCTCTTTTAATATTAGCATTTGGTTGTCCCTTTTCTTTTGCTTGAGTTATTACTTTAACACACAATGTGTGAAATATATCAACATTTTTAAAACACAATTAAATTCTTTGGAAAATTAATAATTATAAAATCACTACCATGCTAAATTTGTGCTGCTAATTGTTAATCATAATTTTTTTTAGATCCCAAAATGAATAGTAGATTTTAGAGAATGGTGGATTATACTGTGGCGGATTTGAAAAAATTATTAACTATGATTTCTTTCACGAGTTGTAATTCTCCAATTGGTTGTAAAAATTTGCAGACTAAGGAACTCCACCTTTTGGCTGAAGCTGCCAATGCTCTGCCAATTGAGTCATCATGGACAAATCTAGCAGACACACAATTCAACCAGAAACCTTATTGATTGTGACATCTGGTCTAATATTTATCCAGGATAGCTCAGGTGGCAGAGCATTAGAAACTTCAGTCAAACAGTCCCTGGTTCGAATCCTGGCCGGAACACTTTTTCACTCAATTGGGAAATTACAACTTATGTGATTTATTTACAAATTAGAAAAATTGTGTTAAAATTAATCACATGTTTTCTCTTGTGTATATCGCAAAATGAATAGTGGATTATAATGTGGCAGATTTGAGAGTGTTGACAGCGTTGTACTTACATTGGACTTTTGGCAATTTGTCAACACTTAGCACAGTTCTTCTATTTATATGGCATAAATATTTTTCTGCCTTCCTAAAATTTTTAATTAGTTAAAAGCTAGATTTATAAAGAAAGATTCGGTACTTGTTAGTTATCCCGTCGACCAATTTCGCCAAATAATATAAATCACCAAACCACTCGCCAAATTATACAAATTGACATGATTTTTATTTTAAATAACGAAAGAACAAATAAATTAGTATAACATTAATAAAAATACAAATAAAACGTCGAAATAAAAATAACTTGATAACGTAAACATGTGTTGTCAAGTGAATGTGACATTTACGATCAACCATTATTGGCATTTAATCTTACAATTTGGCGACGGGATAACTAACAAGTACCAAAGATTCTTATAAAGGAGTTATTGAAGGTGAACTTTTGGTCAATTTAAATTATGATTAAAAGAAAATCTTTATTATTAAAACGTATAGTGCTAAGACCATTTTTAGACAGTGGTAAAAAAAAAAAATATTTTGTGCTGATCTACAACTATTTTATAAAAAATGTAGCTAACTGCAACTTCAACTACTTTTAAAAAGTAGTGACTACAAACTTCTTTTCAAAGCTGCACCTTAATAAAATATCTCATTTCATTTTATTCTACATAATTCTGTGTGAAATTATGTAAAATGTATGTATGTAATATTAACTTGAATAGAGTTATATTTTCATAGTTCTATTTGTTGCATATCAAATCATATTATATCAGACTCCTACTGATTGAGTAGCAATATTTTGAAACATGTTTCTTACCCTTTTTGGAATAAAATCCTTTTTATATAAAGTCACAAAAGTTAATACTTATAATATTGATCGAGAACTGTGCTAATCATAGTTTATGTTTAAAAAATAATTAGTTTGTGCATTATAAAACCTTTGTTTTTGAAATGTGAAATGGTGATACAATAATGTTTTTCTCTGTTATTTCAGCAAGAAAATTGAATTCATTATTTTAAATTTCTTTTTCAATCATAGGTTTTATATACAGATTTTCAAACCATTCTTGAGGATCAGCGTTTGTTATATGTCTTCATGCAGTTTCTAAGAGAAGAATCAGCACTTAATGTTTTACAATTCCATTTAAGTGTTGGTGAGTAATATATTTAACTCAATTTTAAAATAAAATTGTGTACCTTAAGTTATCAGTTAGGAAAAATGATTAAAACTAATAATAGTAATTAATATTTGCCATGTAGATAACAAGCATTAATGTTGTGCCTTACCGTTGGACCCACGCAAGGCTTTCCCAGTACAATCTTTGAAATTTCTTGCTTATACTTTTTTCATTAATTTTTAATTAAAAGCATTTTTTCATCAAGCATTGTGTTTTAATGAAATTTAAGTGTACTATGTTAAAAAACTGTTGAAAAATTGTCATATGATACCTCATTCATTGTTGTGTATTTTTTATGTGCATAGAAAAAGGGATGACATGAGAAATAAAATGTATACCAGTTGACCCAAATGAGATCTTTGCACATCTGTCTTATATTTTTAGATGCAAGTTTAAACTTTTAAAGACAAATTAAGGATAAAAATATCTGCAAACAGCATTAGTCGATCCAGAATACCATCTTATTTATTCCATCAAAGTTACATTAAAAAATTATCGAAGATAGCAAAAGGCATGCATGAGAAAAATTTTTAAATCATACTGCATTAAAGGATGAACTTCAGGAAAAACACAGGACAAAGAAAAATAGATTGAATACATATAAAATACAATTTAATATAATATAACAAAACATAGCATTAGTCTACACATGAAATACTAGTGCTTCAGTCGATCAATGGTATCTGTTTTCTAAACATTTCAATTTTGCAATCATAAATATAAAACAAACACGTACTGAGACATCACACTTTTTCTTTATTGTACTGTTTATTTTTTTTTTTACAATCATTGCTGGACATGATATAATGCAGTATTTTATTTTTGTGGCAACATTGATTTGAGAAAAGCCTTTCAGTTGATTTATGAAAACAATGCTCATTTAATTTTTAATTAACTGCAATTTTTAATCATAAATAATGTACTGTATCAGAAGTCAATTGGAAAACCTTTTAAATAGTACCACATTCATTGTTCTGCGGTTTGCAGATGCATAGAAAAAGGGATGTTGACAACAGAAATATAATATATATGATTGTTAGTGATTTTCTTAATTAATGGAAGTAACATGAAATGAATTTTATAACAAATTACTGTTGTAAGTAATTAATTAAGCCTGAATTACTTTTTGCAATTTTGTATTTTTTAACTAAAAAAATAATCAACAGCAAATTTCACTTTCTATGTACTGTAACTTGGAGTAATGGAAGAGGGGTACTTGGATTGAAATGAAAATAAAATTAAATCTGTTCTGGGTGTAGTGTGTTATGATTTAGTTTTGTTTAGCTTGTTAGTAAATCATATCAATACTCTCAACACTATATATAATGCTGATATAAGGCACTAATACCCTGTTCAGATTAGATATTTAAGATATCTTAGGCTGCCATTTTTGAGGTGGTGTCCTACCGGAATTGAATGCCTGTTCACATCCTAAAACTCATCTAAGATAACTCAGTGAACATCACTGTGTCTGCAATCTGAAAAAATGTAAGGTGTGTGCATGCATATAAAATAAAACAAGCCTCAACAGCCAATCAGTTAAAACGGAGCTTTACAGCCAGACAGACTGAATGGTAGTTGCTCTATCTAGCCAAAGAAAGTTGAAACACTGAGAGAGTTCAGCGGTCTAAGATATTTTAAGTGTCTGATCTGAACAGGGTATTATATTTTCTTTTGGGATCAAGTAACCCTAATTTACAATACATAAATTTAAAGAAATAAATATATTTTGAACTCAAATTGAATGCCATTATAAATATTTCAAAACTATTAACTTTAACAAAACATATCTTTTGAAAATGAGTATCAGTGATTAAAATGGTGGGGCTGTATCTGAAGTAACTTTTAACCCCTTACCAGTGTCACCTAAATTTGATTTGTGCTACTCAAACGCACAATTTGTGATTGTTCAAATGCAATTTGACTTGTACGGTATTTGATTATCTTACATAACAATCAAATCAAATTTGTTTTCTTTTTAAATGTATATTTAAATATATAATTCTCTATTTTCTTATTATTCTAATTATACTTGGTGGGGGAGAAACATAGCAACACAGGTTCTGTTGTAGTCTTTTGTTTTATACTACAAAAATGATTTAATACATTTTTTTTATCAAAATTCTTAGTTATCTAAGGAAATTATTGTAAAAGTTTTTTTTCTGTTTTAGATGAGTTCAATACCCGTATTTTAAATCCAGATCTGACCAAAGAAGAACTCGAAGCTTTACATTTACAAGCACAACAAATGTACAATACATATTTCGCTTCACATGCATTAGACAGAATAAATTTTGATGATGATATAGTTCAAGAAATTAAAAGTAGTAAGTAATTTATAAATTATAAAAAATATTTATAAAAAAGTTTCAGTGCATTGATTATTGAACTGGTGATCTGTCTTTTATTTTATTTATTTGCTCTTCTTCTTCTTTAAAAAAAAAAAAAAAAAAAAAAAAAATGATTGTAAATGGAAAAGAATTAACATACTGTTACTTTATTTTAGTTTTAAAATATGTTTTAGCCTAATTATAGTCTGGAGCTTGAAAAAAAATACTGTATATATGAATTTCAAATTATCAGTTGTTTTCCATTTGCAAAATCAGAAGTTTATGATGATTAGAAAAATGATCTCCTAATGTATAGAAAGAGAATTTTTTGAGTTTAATAGAAATAGTTTTCATTTTTCTTGTTATTTAGTAAAATGAGTAAATAAATAAAACTTTTTTTCTTTAAAGTATTAATAGCATCTAAAACCCCGGTAGCAGAAAGTTCGAGACGGGAGACGGGCGTCGCAGATTTTCTTTTCTCGTTTGCAGATTTTTTTCCTATTAAACCTTTATTTCGCTTTATATTATGTTTGGCTTTTTATTACTTAATACAAAAATTTAAGATTGTTATTAGTAAAATTAATAAGATGCATAA
The DNA here is from genome assembly GCA_963932465.1 of Maratus speciosus. Classification (NCBI taxonomy): domain Eukaryota; kingdom Metazoa; phylum Arthropoda; class Arachnida; order Araneae; family Salticidae; genus Maratus; species Maratus speciosus. The sequence continues at coordinate 84,781,425 of OZ010786.1, read as the reverse complement.
TAACGTCAAAAGTAAGTGATCGTTTGATTAACGCTTTAATTGTAAAATATTTTACCTGCAGATTATTTTCTGCCCCTGAAGTATCTGTTGCAGACACTTGGAGAATTTTCTGCTACTGGGTCTAAAACTAGCTTTTAAAGTTTTTTAAAAGGTAAATATTTAGCTTCGTTGTAAATAATATTACTTTAAACAGGCTTTAAAATGTTAGGTATGTTGTCCTTTTCTGTAAATAGTTGATTTGTCTTGTTGAACTCATTCAGATCTTGTTAATAGAAGAAAAACAAAATATTTACTATATGAATATTAAATATGTGAAAGTTTTCACATTGCTAACTAAGCATAAACCAACAAACAGAGTGAAAAATGTCCATGCCGGAAATCGAACCCATAACCTTGTAATAACATTCCTATGCTCTACCGTTAAGCGACGAGGATGATACCCAACTTACCATCTCTCACTCTTTAATGTTGGTAAGGCTGCAACCACAGCATGAGGTGGAATAGTCTTCATGAGTCCTGCGGCAAACATGAAACAAAAAGGCCAGCATAAGGGAACACAAACTTTACTATATGTTCAAAATCCTAATACAAAACTATTAAATAAGCAGATTTATTAATGTGAACTTTTCTGTAAATCATTTTTTTTTCTTTAGTGCATCAGTTTTCAAGGTCAATTGATCTTGGTTATATTAATTGTATTTGTATCTATTGTATTGGTAGGTTAGTGGTGATGTAGAAACTCATACCAGTAGGCAGCTAGAAACATTAACATACGTTTATTAGGAATGAACAACCTCACTACATAGCGGCTAGTGCAAGACTGCCGATTGACCGATGGTTTGCCGATCACACAAGCACACTGCAGAAGCGCCATCTATCGATCGAGTATAAACAACTCGTAACATCCCCCTCCCCCCCTTTTAAAGAACATACAAAATGTCAGAGAGTCTTTTACATACACATAGTTCAAAGCAAACAGTTCAAAACACAGAAGACAGTTCAAAACTAAAGAACAGTTTGTCAGTCTATAACTATAACTAAAGCAAAACAGTCTATAACTGTAGACGTGCTGGTTTGACTTAAACACGTTCTGAATGCCTAAGCAATGGAGTACCTGCATCATGAGTGAACACTTGTGGTGATAGAACCGGGGGTTTTGCAGATGACTTGTTCACTATATTTAGAGAACTTACTTCAAAGAGGAGCACAAGGGGTTTGGGGGTGCTAGTGGGAACCCCAATCTGCAGATCAGCAGATTCTGTTTGTGAAGCTGTAGGAGCTGGTAAGTCAAGTGGAGTAAGAACATCACTAGTCAGGTTCTCCTGTCTGAGCCTCAGCTGGTCAAAGTAGTGTGTCCAATTTCCCAAATGGGTTGAGACTTCACACATAACTCGTCCTACGGGGCGTAAAACATTGCCTGCAACCCTTGGTGGGTCATGGCCAAATGAACGCATCCAAACTGGAATGCCCTATGTAATTTTTTCTGAAATGGTCTCTTCTTTCTCGTGTGTCTGGCTCACAGGATCTTGAATCAGGTCCAGCCATGTTTGGAAAGGACGACCAAACATAGCCATGGCTGGAGATATACCTGTAGCTGCTGATGCCATATTTCAATAATTGAAAAGGAACCAAGACCACTTTTTCTGCAAGAGTCCCTCCAGTCATTCTCTCAGGGCTGAATTAATTGTTCGGACCACTCGCTCTGTTAAACCATTCAAACGTGGACGGTACTGTGGCATTTTAACCTCTGCAATGCCATTGCGAGATAAAAAAAATTTCCAAATTCTCCACTTTTGAATCCAGGACCATAGTCGCTGACCACGCTTTCGGGGATGCTGAAATGAGAAAATAGGCTACGTAATATCATCATGGTTACACTAGCAGATGTACTAGCTACTTGTGCAACTTCTAACCATTTTGTCTTAGCATCCACAATTATAAGAAGCATGTGACCTTCCACTGGACCTGCATTGTCGATATGGATCTGTTCCCATGCTTGCTCTGGCATAGGCCAAAGAACATACTTTGCCGGAGGTGCTGAAGCATTTTGTTGACATGCAACACAACCCTTCACTTTTGCTACCAGATCGGTATCTAACTCTGGCGACCAAACATAGGAATGAGCATGTGCCTTTATGGCTGTTATGCCTTGGTGAGATGAATGGAACTCATCTAGGATGAATTTTCTAAATTTTGGAGGGATAAATACTCATGGGCCTCTCAAAATGATGTCTTCTTCGAAAAATAATTCATCCTTAACTCTGAGGAAAGGATGCAAGTTTTGCTCTATTTTCTTAGGAAAACCTTTCAAGATATAAGATTTTAGCTTGCTTAAGTCAGGACATTTGTCGATTTCAATGGCAGTCAGATGCCTTGTCACTGGAGTGTTGTCAAGCTGTATTAATAATAACACAGACTCTGTTGGAACTGGTGGATCAGCATGCTTGGTATTCAGGGGCAATCTACTGCAAGCATCTGCATTAGCGTGCAAACTCCCCCTTACTATACTTGATCATGTAAGAACATGCTACAAGGGTCAAAGCCCTTTGCTGGATTTGCACAGCAGCTACCACTGGGACCAGCTTGTCTGCAGAAAGAACGTTCACTAAGGGACAATGATCAGTGAGCAATGTGAATGTTCATCCCAAAAGGTATTTGTGAAATTTGGTCACACCAAAGACCAGAGATAATGCCTCTTTTTCTATATGGCTGTAGCTTTTTTTCAGCTTCAGTTAAGGAATGGGGAAGCAAAAGCTATTGGGCAGTTTCCATCTTCAGTTTTGTGGGATAGAACGGCTCCAAGCCCATAGGGGCTGGCACCGCAGGCCAACACAACCTCTTTCCCATTATCAAAGTGTATCAGCAGCAATGAATTTTGTAGAACTTCCTTCACTTTCAAAAACGCTTCCCTCTGCTGTGTCTCCCATCTCCATTTAGTTTTGGCTTTCATTAACTCATATAATGGAGCTAGCAGGGTGGCCATGTTTGATAAAAACTTACCATAATAAGTAATCAGTCCGATTGTTGATGGATGAGCCAATGTTGAGGAGCGTAGCTCATCAACATTGTTTGGATCAGGTGCTTTGACTATGGCGTCCACTTTAGACTCCAGAGGATGAAGTCCTTCCCTGCAGGGGTGCAGAAAATGTTTCTACTCCCAACATTTCCCCCAATCCACACGAAAGTTTCCCCAAAATTTTACGGTATGTTATAGGTAAGTGCTGTATTACCGTAGGTATAGAAAATTTATTTTTCAAATATTTCTCAACTTATGCTTGAGTATATGTGGCAGGAGTGATTCTGAGTGAAAAAAAATTTCCTAAAATTCACAGCAAATTTTCTGAAAGGTTACAGCAGAGTGGGGGAAATCCATTCCCAACACTATGTATTTTTCATGGATCTTTTGATGCAATTCGCGTTTTTTCGCGATCTTTCGACGAAATTTGCGGTTATTTCTCCTTCCTTTTGACGAAATTCGCAGTTGTTTTGCCATCATTTGATAAAATTCGTGGTTGTTTTGCAATCATTTGACAAAATTTGCTGTTCTTTCGTGATCTTTTAACGAAATTTGCAGTTTTTTGCGATCTTTTGATGAAATTTGCGATTCTTTCATGATCTTTTGACGAAATTTGTGATTCTTCCGTGATCTTTTGACGAAATTTGTGATTCTTTCGTGATCTTTTGACGAAATTTGCAGATTTTTTGCGATCTTTTAACGAAATTAGCTGTTTTTTCACCCCTTTTGCCGAAATGCTCGGTTGTTTCGCAATCTTTTGACAAAATTTGCATTTATTTCGCGATCTTTTGAGTAAATTTACGTTCATTTCGCGATCTTTAGACAAAATTTGTGGGTTTTTCGCTTTTCTTTAACGAAATAGAAGGTTATTCGCCCTGTTTTGACGAAAATCGCAGTTATTTCGCCATGTTTTGACAAAAATCGCGGTTGTTTTGCGATCTCTTGACGAAATTCGAGGTTGTTTTGTGATCTTTTGACGAAATTCGAGGTTGTTTTGTTATCTTTTGACAAATTTTGCGATTGTTTCATGATCTTTTGGCAAAATGTGCATTTATTTTGTGATCTTTTGACAAAATTTGCGTTCATTTCGCGATCTTTTGAAGAAACCTGTAGTTATTTCGCGGTCTTTTGAAGAAACCTGTGGTTCTTTCGCGATCTTTTGATGAAATTTGCGGTTCTTTCGCGATCTTCCGACGAAATTTGCAGTTCTTTCGCGATCTTGTGACGAAATACGCATTTTTTTTTTCGTAATTCTTTGCGAAAATTCGCGGTATTTTTATGTCCGAATTTTCAGATGACCGTTTTTTTTTTTTTCCGGAACCGAATGTCTTAAACTTTCGGAAAATTCAGAACATAATCACCCCTGATATACGATACATATTATTCTGAGATCGATTTTGTGAAGATCGCCATACAGATATTTTTATTTGTACTGAAATTGTTCTATTTCAGGGAATTATGGAATGTTAAAGTCGAAATCAATTGTATATGTTTCTGAAAAATTTCCCCAGGGGGTTAAAATTTCCCCTGATCCTGGATCGGACATATTCTGCACCCCTGCTTTTCTGTCAATCCGATGACCAAGGTATTCAATGGAAGACTTAAAAAATTCGCATTTATTTGAGTTGAGCTTCATTCCGGCTTCCTGTAAATGTGTTAGAACAGCCGTCAAGTTCTATAGATGTTCAGCTTCATCTTTCCTGAAAACCAAAACATCATCAAGATAGGAAGCAGCCTTCAGACCATGCAGAATTTTGTCAATTTCTCTCTGGAACATAGCTGGAGCTGAGGCTATTCCGAAGGGTACTCTAGTTGTAGTGAAAGAGTCCGTTATGGGTATTAATTACAACTAGATCTTTAGACTCTTCATCTAGCTGAAACTGGCAGTAGGCATCATAAACGTCCAGTTTAGAGAAAACAACTCCACTTGAAAGCTGGACAAATAAGTGTTTCAATGTTCGGCAGTGGATATTGCTCCAATTCTGTCACCTTGTTGGTTGTGAATTTAAAGTCTCCGCATATTCTGATGTGTCTGTCACGCTTCAACACAGATACGATTGGTGCTGCAGACTCAGCGGTCTTCACCGGCTCAAGAATGCCTTCCTTAACGAGGCGAACTATCTTGTGATCAACCTTGTCTAAAAGAGCATATGGGATTGGACGTGCTTTGAAAAATTTAGGTGTTGCAGAATCTTTCTTTATTAAATGCTCTTTGATGCCTTTTACAATACCCAATTCTGGTGAAAATAAATCTTTCTAAAAGGTTATGTAATATCAATTCTGGAGTTGGGCATTGTTTGTGGCATAAGACTGGATTGGGTTTTTAAAAACATTCATCAACTGCAATGGATAAATCTAGTTACGACCTGCTAAGTTAATATTTCCTTGCCCAACAATCATCAAAGGTAATGAGCAAGACTTTGATTCATAAGACACATTAAGTTGTGCCATTCCATTCCAATCACTTCAAAAGGATGCTCTGTGTAAGAATTTAACTTAATTGCAGTTGGCTCCAAAGGAGGAAAGTATTCTTTTACGCAATTAAATATACTTAATGGCATTCAAGGAAAAGGCGCACCTGAATCCACTTCAAAAATGAATGGCTTGCCTTGGAGTATGCATGCAATTTTAGCAGGTGGCAAGGTTTCTTCCATCCCTGATATGTTAAATAGTGTGTAGACTAGTGGCACTTTATTTTCTGCTTCCTCCACTTGCAAATTATGCACCCGAGCCCCCAGTTTTTTCTTCTTAGAACGGCACTCTTTAGCGATTTGGCCGATTTTTTTTTACAAGCGTCGCAAGTTGAATTTCTAAAACAGCATTCGTTAGCCACATGACTACCTCCACATCAATTGCATTTTTCATCATTTTGGCTTGTCATACGAGGGTTTGGACTTTTGAGGCATTACTTTTCCTCGATTGAATTCTGTTTACTTCAGAACCAGAACCAGATGTCATCCGAATATTGATTGCATTCCTAGCCACAGTCTCCATCGTCACCGCAATTTCTGTGGCCCTCGTTAGTGTTAGCGCGCTTTCCGCAAGTAGTTTTGACTGGATTCGTTTGTCTTGAATTCTGCAAATGATCTGATCATGCAACATCTCATCTAGCGATGTGCCATAATTGCAATGCTTTGCCAAGCTATGTAGTTTTGCAATGAAATTTGAGACTGATTCGTCAGCGCGTCGAACTCTGCTATTAAATTTGTACCTTTCCTCAATCACAGAGGGTGCCGGGTCAAAGTGCGAATTTAGCACATTATTTCTTCAAGTGTCTTTGTAGTCAGTGCTCGGTGCCACTGGTGACAGGAAATTTTGGATTAATGCATACGTAGTTGAGCCGACGATTATTAGGAAAATAGCTATCTTGCGATCCGCTTGATCAATCCCATTTGCGATGAAAAATTGGTCACGGGCCAAAAGAGCCCATCTTAAGCTTCTTTTTAAAAGCTTACTGCAAAGGGCATGCACTCGCACTTTAGGCTTCGTTCAGCATGCACTACTGGCAACTGGTAACTCTGCAACCAAGTGTTAGGCTTAGTGCAGCGTGGCTAAGATCGGCTTCGTAAATGCGCCAAAAAAAAGAAGAAAATTTCTTCTCACATCACTATATCGCAAGAAACTCATACCGGTAGGCAGCTAGAAATATTAACACATGTTTATTAGGAATGAACAACCTCACTACATAGCGGCTAGTGCAAGACTGCCGATTTGCCGATCACACAAGCGCACCGCAGAGGCACCGTCTGTCGTGAACAAGATCGAGTATAAACAACTCATAACAGTATCCATGTTTAAATATAAAATTTTCAGCTAAAAAAGCAAAGTACATTATTATAGAAGCCTTGGGCAGATAGAAAAAAGTCTTAGAAAGAGAAGAAACTTTCATGAGTATTTTCTGTCAACCTATTCACTGTTCCATATTTCCAAACAATTTGTTTAATATAACACAGTGGCTCCCAAACATGTTTGTACACTTTAAAAATTTGTAGTAAAAAGGAAGTAATCTGGAATTGAATTCGAATATGAAGTCCAATATTTTCCTCATCTCTATGTTGTTCTAAAAAAACATCCAACATTTTTTTTAATGGTATGTTTTAGCCTAATTTTCTAGTTTTAGCCTAATTGACTGATTTTTCTTTTATATAAAAATGAAAACAGAAAGAGGCAGAAAAAGAACATGCCACAAAAGTCTTCATACACTGAAACATATTTGGATAAATTCATAATTAAAATTATTATCTTTTGCTTTATTTTTATTTTTGCATTGTAGTGACATTTAAAAAATCATTTGGCTTTCATTTTTGCTTGCTTTCCCTGTAATATTCTATTTATTATTTAAAAATGGCTCGTAGTCGTAAAGAAACAACTAACAGAATTCGAATATTGATTATCTTTCATCATAGTAGTGGTAAATCAGTTGGGAATATGCCTAAATTAGTTAATTTATCCCATTCTACAGTGCAGTATGCGATAAAATGCTTTAAAGAAGAAAATTGGATCAAAAACAAGGTAAGAAAAGGTCATCCATCAAAGTTAATATGACATGATCAGAGATTTATAATTAGAAAAATTTTGAAAAATCCACGTTTAAGTGCTGTAAAAGTTAATACAGAATTTAAGGAAATTTTTTCTACTTCAATTTCACCTGAAACTGTTTGATGAGTAATGAGATCAGCTGGATTAAATAGGCTTTCTCCCTGGAGAAATTTTTTTGTTAGTGCGAAAAACAGAAACCTACGCAAAATAAATTATAAATAAACCTGAATCTTATTGGAATAATGTCTTATTTCCAGATGAAAGCATTTTTGATTCTGATGGCATAAAATTGTACAGAGGAGAAAAAATGCAGAACTTAATCGCAAGAACTTAGTTGGAACAGTTAAGCATGACAGTGGAAGTGTCCTTGTGTGGGAGTGCATGGCAGCACCAGGATTAGACAATTTGGTATTTATTGATGGCATAATGAATCATGGTCTTTATTTAAATATTTTAAAAGACAATATAAAATTATCAGCCAAAAATTTGGGTATTGGAAAGAACTTTATTTTTTATCAAGATAACGATCTTCAACATATGGCTCTCAATGTTCGTCTCTGGTGTCTCTATAATTGTCCGTAAGTTCTTTTGAAAACATTACCTCAATCACCAGATTTAAACCCAACAGAACATATTTGGAGAGAACTGGAGATTAGAGTAGAAAGACATTATTAAAGCGAAAAACAAATTAAAAACAGTAATAAACAGTAATGATCGAAGAATGGAGCAGAAATTACAAAAAAAAAAAAAAAAAAGTGAAAGCTGTTGTAGATGCTAAAGGATATCCTACTTTTACTTTTTACGATGAGATAGGATTCCTGCCGTCTAAGAATGCCTTCTCCTCTTCTTCTATTGCTTTTCACTGTGTCACTATTTTCACAATATAATGTTATTTCATAAACATGTCTTTTGCCCTCCATTCTCTTATGTCCTCTGCATTGACACCTTCCCAGGCTGGTACATTTTTCAACAACAAAATAAGTTGATCGTTTTCATATTCCTTTTCACTTTCACTCTCTGGTTCAATGTCAAAATGTCCACCTTCATGTTGCAAAAGAATTTTCCGAAACATTACAAGTGATATGCTTGAAATTTCTTCCGATATTATTGTAACACAGCACATGGAAAGATAGCAGATCATAGCAGATGCCTGCTCAGGGGTCTGTACAGGGAAAAAACTGAGTCCGTTAACGGACTCTTCACAAAATTCGATGATAGTAAAACGAACTCTTCACAAAAATAAATTTTGAAAAAACGACCCTTTCACAAAAAAAAAAAAAAAAAAAAAAAAACAGAAAATTTTTTTGTGAATGGTAGATACACACTGTGCAAGATTTCAGTCTTATGAACTGATTTTAGTTTTGGACATATTTTTGAGTGATAGTAAATTATACTTTATATGCATAAATAGCACTTTTGCTAGCAAAAAACTTTTAATCTATACGTATTTATATATACATATAATAATTATTGCATTATTTATGTTAGGTAAAAGAAAAGAAATAATAGAAAATAAAGGGAAAGAAGGATTTTAAATTTAAATTATTAAAAATAGGAGTTATAAATATATTATGTGATTTTTAATATGAATTAAAAATGAGAAAGTTTACTATCAATATTGGCCAAAAGATCTTTAGTGGTAAATGAAAACATTGCATGTGAAAGAAGTAAATAAATATAAACTGAGGAATCTTCATGGCAAAATATAAATAATAAAAATTAGACTCACCTGAACTATATTACTTCATCTTGCCTGAAAATCACGTATGTCGAGAATATTTAAAATTGTGCCAAGTATTAAATTTTTACTTTTAAATGTTTGTAATTAATTATTCTTTATACCTTTATTGCAATAAATTAATTTGGCACTCAGCAATAAAAATATCAAATACATAAATAACACATATACACTTAATAAAACAAAATATTTTTATTTAAATGATAATGTAATTACATGGGGAAAGGGGAGGGAGAAAGTGCACTTACCCATACTTGAAACATTAACTATTTTGTATTATTATCAACAAACAAGAATACCATTAATATTTTGTTACAATTACATAAAGGCCTTCCTTATTTTTACGAACGTCCGCCACGCTAAAAAGTTCAATGTGAGAGATTACAAATTGAGTCATTACATCCATTCGGAATGTAAAGTGATAAGTCAAAATTTTGTTGATCAATATAGCTGGATATAACAGTCCTAAATCCATAATAAGCATAATGTTACTTCTGAATATGTGAATCAACTGCTAATCTTTCTTCGAGAAGCTCCTTTGTAATAATTCCTTTTGATTATCACTCTTGAAGAATTCTTAACGAACATATATCGATCTCTCTAGCTGGCTTGTGTCGTATTTGGGAAAAACTGTTCTCAAGATATCTCTTATGATGAAGAATGGATGAACGATGTTAATAAATTTACCAATCAGGTGGTGTACATCTGTAATTATCAAATCATCCAAGCTTGGTTACATCTCAAGTAATTACTTGCAGAACTACCGTAACTTTAATCGGCTTTTAGATATAATGTAACATGTTATCTTGACAAGATTTCCTTTGAATTAAAGGATGAATGATATTACATATTAATATTTAAATTGAATAGACTTTTAATGGTTTTAGCCGTTATGGCAGCCGACACGCCCAAAGGGCAAAAATTTCGCACATCCTCACATTTCGACGTCAACCGGGAGAGAGAGAGGGCGCTATCTTTTAGGACGCCCCTAACGAACTGCCGTTAGGCGCGAAAGTCGAAACCGATGCCACACAGAGAAAGAAAAGTTTGAATAAAAGATCGTTTTTGAATTTTCTATTTGAAAATTATTATAAAAATATTCTATTTCGTAAGAAAGTATTAATATTAAGATTTATTATTTTATTATTGATAATTTTTAATGATCTTTTCTGGTGAATAAATTAAAATTGTTTTTAAGTAAAATTTAACTGAAAACGAAAATTAATGAATATTTAAAGGGAGAATTTAAAATTTTAAAGTAAAAAGGTTTATTGATTTAATTTAAATATTTTTAAATAATTTAAAAAATTAATTTTAGTAGGAAAGGATGTTATCACATAACAATTTATACTAATCTCAACATTCTGTCTAAAAAATATATTAGTTTATTTCTGCAAAATTCAAACGTCTCCAATTTTGGGAGACGAGGAATAAATGGGTTAACTAATGTTTTGTGAAATTACTTTTTTCACAAAAATAATAATTAAATTCACGAAAATAGGACCCTGGATAGACCCCTGCTGCTTCCAAAACAGATAGACTAGATGGTATGGAAGTCTAATAATCGCAATCCAGATAATCATGAGTCTACTGAAATATCTGTATTAACAGATATACAAGTTAATATTTTTTCTTTAAAATAGATATATTTTGGCCCAACATACAAAAAGACTTGCTATATGCATAATTTTCTCACGCATTTTTAGTGTGGGTGTTTACTTACCTGCTTATAAGTATAAATCAGGTGCTAAAAACTAAGCTAAATCTGCAGTTCTACAATCCATTAAGGATCATGATCTACAGTTCCCAGACCTGTATTCTTGATTATGGGCCATGAAATGCTAGGCACCATATGTCCCAGTCAGGTAGCCAGCCTAACTAGTCAAGAAAAGTCAGGTACACTGTTTTTAATTATTGCAGGTAACATGAAGGTTAAAGCAGATTATCATCTAATAAGAGACATTTTCCATTTATATCAAAAATAAATAAATCTTAAAGATAACTACTTAGTCATTCAGAAAATGCATAGAATTTTTTAAATATGCTTTCCTGTATGTCTTCTTAAATATTACAGCTACGTGCATAATTTTAGATAATTGTTAAGAAAAAAAATTAGCTAGTCAAGCATGAAAAATTTCAACTCTATAATTCAACTTTAATAGAATTTTTTTTTTTTTTTTTTTTTTTTTTATGTACTTTAAAAAAATGTAATCTAAGAAAAGGTGAAAAAAGATCTACACATATTTGTGTAGTATTCCTTCTTTATGAATGTAAAGGCCTTTTTTTTAGAGATTTATGTATTTTGAAACAGTATAAAATATTTAATTTTGGAATAATTGTCTGTTTTATTTTTTAAATGCAAAACTGAAAAATTAAAAAAAAAAAAATGATGAAATTTAGTCAGCTGTTCCCCTAATTAATTCAAAATACCTTGCAGTTTTCTACACAATTTGGGCGGTTTTCTATTCTATGTAATATTAGTTATTTAGATAAGTTTTTTTTTTTTTTTTTGCTGTGTAATTAATAAAATTTCTTCTAAACAAATTATCTTTCAGTTATTGCTGGTCCTCCTGAAAATGTTGTGAAACTTAGAACAACAACTCCTCTTTTTAGAGCCTATGAGCATGCTTATAAACTACTAGAAAATACTTATTGTCCCATGTTTTTACAAAGTGATAAAGTAAGTTTTTGTTAATTTTAATTTTGAAAAATAAATTATATGGATTCAGTATGACTTTATTGTCGATTGACGCAATACAAACAGAAATAATTTTCCTGCTACTCTATTTTTTCTTATTTTTCGAACGAAAAATATTAAATCTTTCCAGAACAACCCAGTTATTAAAATCATATTTAGTACTTGCAAATAATGAGTAACTTTATAATCAGTCTTTAAATTTTTGTGTAATAAGAAAAAACTATCTTTAATGATCTTTGCTTGTATATGATACATGCTTATACTGTAAAACCTCCATAACGGACACTTCCGAATAGCGGGCACCTCTATTTTGTTATGCATCAATTACTTAATGTTTAATTAATCATTCAGTAAAGTTTAAATATACGATAAGTTTCAAAGTATTTACTTTCTATATTGATGCACGTTTATTTTTCACCCTCTCTTGTTCTGTTTACATATCCGAAACGACCGGCAGTCTAGCTCCTGAGACAAGTGAAGTTGCCGAGTAACTATCGGTAACAGTGATTTCGGAATTGCGTTTTTCACCGTGAACGGTTGACTTGCAACGTCATAATTTGCAGCCAATGGTGTTTCAGATGTGTTTGTATGATCGGCGTTTCGGATGTGTTTTACGTAAGTTTGTATTTACTGATTGGCAACGGTTTTTATGCAAAACAATTGCTGTTTCCAGGTGTATAAATGTCTGGACTGATTGTGTATCAGTAGCTTCGTGAATTATTTTGTACATTTGTTTCATATGCCATTATGTAGCTGCATCAAGTTATTATTTTAGTTCTTATAATTTAACGGCAAAGTAATGCTGTTTTTGTAAATTCATCATGCCATCTCTCCTTAATAAATAAGTTGTTTTTATAGCTGATGTTTTTGAACTAAAGTCTTCCACAACAACCACCGTAACTCTATTTAGCCATGTTTTCACAGGCTGTCAGGTTATAGACCCAGTGGCCCTTGTGGAAGTGAAGATAGTGTTTTTTCCTTGCTGAGCGCTGATGAATTTCGTGTTTGCTAAAAAATGTGTCTCTTTGCTGGACTTTCGATGTTTTTGAGTGACGTTTTTCAGTGACATTTGTCGTGAATTTTTTTCGACGTCTTCAGTGGACTTTATTTATGTTTTCCATCAATTTTTCAGACGCTTTTCGTGAACTTTACCGATTTTTTTTTAAAGTTTTGTTTACGATAGCTTCGACAGAGGCCATTTTAAAGATGGAGTTATTAAATGTTGATCTCTTGACCTCCTCGAATTGGGAAACATGGAAAGTTGAAGTGAAAGTCCTGTTAATGCATTTTGGTGCTTGGTATTGCATCAAGAATCCTGACTTAGACGTCGAGGTGAAGGAAAACAGTGAATCTTCAGACCAGAAAGATGGGAAAGAGGAAAAAACAGTTCCTGTAACAGACCAGTTGACTTGGAGAGAAAGAAGCGAGATGAATTTATGTAAAGCAAGATCATATACAATCATCTATCAGACCTTATCACCTGAGTTTATACCGTTAATTGCTGGTACCACTAGTGGAGCTGCTGCCTGGAAAATTCTGAAAGATCATTTTGAACCCACTACAAGAGCCCGAGCGATACAGCTGTTGGATGAATTTTTCAGTGTCTGATATAATCCTAGTGAAAATCTTGGCCTTTTCCTCTGTAGAGTGAAGCAAGCTGTCAAGTGCCTTCAAGAGGTGGGACATACTCTGTTGCCTCTGTATTTGGGGTATCAAATGATCCGGAGTTTACCAGAAAAGTTCCAGTCTACAGTCCAAGCGATCCACTGTTGGCCAGATGCCGAGTTTGTTCCAGACAAGATAGAATCAGAATTGCTGCTATAGGAGAACCATTTGAAACTTGCAAAAAGGACCTTGCAATATTGCTTTTTCTGGGAAATAACTAAATGTAAAACAGGTAAACCTCCTAAATTTGAAAATTCTGTAAATCATAGTAAATTTTTTGAAACTAAGAATTATAATGTTAATCAAAGTAAATTAATAGGTCCTTGTTATTGTTGTAAATCTTATGGTCATTTAATTGTAAATTGTAAATTTAAAAGTCAATCTAAAAATTATCAATCTAAAGGCTCTCACTCTAGAAATTCTCAATTTATAAATAAATTTTCAGAATCCAGTAATGTTGAATTAAATTGTGATAAAGTAAAATGTAATAGTGTAAAATGTACCTTCTCTGAACAAGAGGCTAGTTTAATTGAAATTTCTCCATATGAAGCTAATTCATCTGATTTTGGCCAAAGTGGTAGTTGGGTCTTTGACACAGCTGCTACGGCTCATTTTTGCAATGACAAAAATTTGTTTTTGGATTTTGAACCTCTTTCAAATATGCAGATGTCACTTGCTGTTGGAGAAAAAGAAAGTCCTGTTCAGGGAAATGGTACTATAATTTTTTTTATAAAGTGTAAAGATGGCAGTTTTAATCAAATTATCTTAAAGAATGTTTTGTATAATCCAAATTTATGTAGAAATGTCTTGTCTGGTAGTAAACTTGAAAAGTTAGGTGCAAATTTTGTTGGCAGTAAAGGTAAACTTGTGATACATGACAAAAATTGGAATTGGTTGTTTTATGCAGTAAGAAAAAATGATTTGTATTTCTTGAAACCCTGTCATTATAAATCTATGTGTAAAGGAGAAAGCAAATCGGTTAACATTTCAGCTAATCATTCTGAAAAAGTTAATTTGAATGAATTATGGCACGAAAGATTTTGCCATGTAAATAATGAATACTTAATTAACACATGTAAATAATGAATACTTAATTAACACATGTAAATAATGAATACTTAATTAACACATGTAAAAATGAGAGCGTTAAAGGACTTCCAATGCTGTCAAAGTTGGCCGAGGATTGCATCTCCTGTAAACTTGCAAAAACTAAAAGAACATCATTTAAACAGGCATTAAAGAGTTCCTCCTAAAGGAGGAATTCCACCTTTTTAAAAGCAAATTTGGGCAATCTCTGGATTGATGCCAAAATGCAAAGAAAATATTAGAAACATATTGGGGGGGGGGAGGGGGTCCAGAAAACTTAATAATTAGACTTAATATTGTCTACTCAAATCCTTAGAATTAGTTTCTGAATTGCTGTACTATCAAATCAAAGATGAGCTTTTATTATAAGCTACTGAAAGTCATGTAAATTAAGTTCTTTAACTAAGGAATGAAGTTTCCATAAGGTCATTTTTGGAATAGAATATTTTATTCTATTTATAAAATACTTCTGGGTAATTTCAGTAATGCATTTTTGGAAATGTATTTCTGGAGTAAAGATCAATTTGGCGTGCAGATATTTGGCATATATATATTTAAGTAAAGTCTTATTAAACAGTCAAATCATTCAAAATAATACACTTATTTTGAAAAATTAATCTCTGTACTTCACATAAGTTCATCAGATACATTTGGATGGATTTATACTTTTAGCAAACTGTTTCCAATTTTCTTTTTTGATTTAATGAATTTATACAGTTATTGTTATTTTTTTTCTTTTAATACTTTCTAAGTTACAAAAAGAAAATAACAATCATATGTACAGTTATAATTCATTTTATTCTATGAATAACTGTTAAAATGTGTCTAAATAAAGAGTTTGGCCTTATTGTACAGATGAGAAAAATTTTCCACCTTATATCCCATTTCCCACTTTCATGCCTGTTTAAAGCAATAAACAAAATAAGGTCTAAAACTGCTCTGGAGCTCTTACACATGGATTTGTGCGGGCCTTTACAGGTGACATGGAGGTAGTAGATATTTTTTTACTATCATTGATGATTTTTCTCGTTTTGTTACAGTATACACCATCAGGAATAAGTCTGATGTTTTTCAGACATTTTTGAAATTTCAAAGTAGGGCCGAAAGATACTTAAATAGGAAAATAATTTCTATAAGAACTGATGGTGGTATGGAGTTTTGTAACAGAGAATTTGAGAATTTTTTAGAGAAGCAGGGAATTGTTCACGAGAAAACGAATCCGTACAGCCCAGAAATGAATGGCGTTGCGGAGCGCTTCAATTTGACTGCCCTTGATGGTGTTAAAACTCTCCTAAATGCTAGTGGCTTGTCTCAAAAATTTGGCTGAAGCCTTAATGTGTTTCACTTATACCTGGAATAAAGTATGCCACAAACAAAATAAACAGACCCATTTTGAGATGTATTCAGGTAGAAAACCCCCAGTTTCTCATTTGAAAAAATTTGGTTGTTTAGCATATGTTGGAGTGCACAGGCAGGTCAGAAGGAAGCTTGGCATGCGAGCTAAACTAGGGATCATGTGTGGGTATGCTCAAACAACAAAAGCCTACCGAATTTGGTTAATAGAAGAAAATAAAATTGTAGAAACTATTAACGTTAAGTTTGATGAAACAAAAAGGGGGGTAGATATTGTTTCAAAAACTAAAAGAGCAAAAAATTCAATTTTTCACTTTTTGATTTCCCAGAAGATGGGAACATTTTTGATGAACCTGAGAATACACCTCGATTGGGGAATGACACTGAAAGAGTTGGTGAGTCGGACCTAGACCAAAGTTCAGAGCAGAGTAGTTTGAAACCTTGTAAATCCATTCCATGGACCCGTAAGGCAGTAACACGTAAAACCGGAAATAAAACAGACATCTATTATGGCACAGAAGGGACCAATACAAGAATTAGATCTTTTAATGAATTAACAGATTATTGTAAAACAAATAAAATAGAATGTGATAAAAACTTGTTTAATTTTAGCAGTAAAAATAAAGAGTTCGGTAAAGTAACTAATTTTTTAAATGTAGATGAAGCTAACTTAACTGAAATTAAAATTCCTCAAACCTACAATCAAGCCATAACGGGCAAGCCATAAGGGACGCAATGAACCAAGAATTAAATGTTATGTATGAATGTAACGTATGGGATCTTGTGACACCACTAAAAGATGCTAAAATTCTTGGTAATCGTTGGGTGTATACCTTAAAAAGAAACGAGAAGAATGAAATAGTTAGGTATAAGGCTAGATAAGTAGCAAAAGGTTTCAACCAAGTTAAGGGAGAAAATTATGAGGAAGTTTTCAGTCCAGTTGTAAGTTTTTCACTAGTTAGATTATTCTTTGCCATATTTTCATGTCTGTTAAAATGGGGTAATGTCCAGGTAGACGTCAACAATGCCTATCTTTATGCAAATCTGGATGAGACTGTATACATGCATCAACCTGAGGGTTTCATTAAAGAAAAAAATAAAGTTTGTAAGTTAAATAAGGCCATTTATGGTCTGCATCAATCCGGCAGACAATGGTTCTTTGAAGTGGATGATGTTTTATTCAGGCTAGGTTTTCATAAACTCGATTGGTGCAATTGTGTATACATGTTTCAGTCTAGATTGATCCTTTTACTTTATGTTGACGATATTGTTCTTTTTGGTAAAACCAAAGATGATTTGGATTTTGGATTGAATTTACTGCAAAAACATTTCAATTTAAAAATTATGGGGACAACCAGAAAGCTATTGGGTATAGAGTTTGAAGAGATAGGAAATCGCCTGTACATTCACCAGACTTCATATATTGAGAAAGTTTGAAATCTTTGCAAAATTTAAGTTTCCAGTAAGCTCTTTACCTATTCCCAGGAGCTTGGTTTTGTCCAAACAAGATTCACCTTCCACTAAGGAAGAAATAGAAATTATGTCTAGGTTTCCATATAGAAATCTTATAGGATGTTTATCTTTTATAGCTGGGAGGACTAGACCTGATATAATGTATGCAGTTAATTTGTTATCCCAATTTCAATCAAATCCTGGAATTACTCACTGGAATAGTTTGTTATAATTGTTAGGTTATTTAAAATATACTAAAAATTATAAACTCGAGTTATCCAGAGAGTCAGTCAGTTAAACCTTTCATGTTATTCAGATTCAGATTTTGCAGCAAACAGAGACGATCGTGTCTCTATGGGTGGGTATATTTTGTTTCTAGATGAAACGCCCATATCTTGGAAGACTTTTAAACAAAAATGTATAAGTCTTTCTACCATGGAGGCAGAATACGTCAGTTTAATTGAAGCTGCTAAAGAGTTAATCTGGGTCAAAAATGTTTTGCAAAATGAGGTGCTTAACTTAAACTTGAGGGATTGTACTCTGTTCTGTGATAACCAAGTTGCAATAGCCTTTTCTAATTGTCCTTTTGAAAATCAGAAAACCAAGCACATTCATATAAAGTATCTTTTTCTTAGAAACCTAGTTTTTGATAAAGTATTTAAACTTAAGTATATTGCTAGTAAATTTAATCTTGCAGATAGTTTCACAAAGCCGCAGATTAAAGAGCAGTTATTGAAATTTTGTAAGAGAATTTTTGATATTTAAATTTTTATTGGGGGGGGGGGGGCTATAATTTTTCACTACAATGTTGTTCACTCTGATCAATGCCTTGCCAATAAAGTCTTATATGACCTGACATTGATCAGATTGTTGTTTTTGAATTTAAAATGTAACCTTTTTGTTGAACTTTTGAAGTTTTACATTTTTGAAATTTCCATGTATTTGTAATTTTGTATTTATATATAACCTTTTCCATGTTTTTGTGAAGCTCAAGAGATGGTGAAAAAGGAGGCCGATTGTTATGCATCAATTACTTAATGTTTAATTAATCATTCAGTAAAGTTTAAATATACGATAAAGTTTCAAAGTATTTACTTTCTATATTGATGCACGTTTATTTTTCACCCTCTCTTGTTCTGTTTACATATTCGAAACGACCGGCAGTCTAGCTCCTGAGACAAGTGAAGTTGCCGAGTAACTATCGGTAACAGTGGTTTCAGAATCACGTTTTTCACCATGAACGGTTGACTTGCAACGTCATAGTTTGCAGACAATGGCATTTCAGATGTGTTTGTATGATCGGCGTTTCGGATGTGTTTTACGTAAGTTTTGTATTTACTGATTGGCAATGGTTTTTATGCAAAACAATTGCTGTTTCCAGGTGTATAAATGTCTGGACTGATTGTGTATCAGTAGCTTCATGAATTATTTTGTACATTTGTTTCATCTGCCATTATGTAGCTGCATCAAGTTATTATTTTAGTTCTTCTTATAATTTAACAGCAAAGTAATGCTGTTTTTGTAAATTCATCATGCCATCTCTCCTTAATAAATAAGTTGTTTTTATAGCTGGTGTTTTTGAACTAAAGTCTTCCACAACAACCACCGTAACTCTGTTCAGCCATGTTTTCACAGGTTGTCATATTTAACTGACAGTTTTCCAATCCCCACTCCCAAAACCTAAATTTGTATATTTAACTTCTGAATAATGAACATTCCGAATAGCGGACAGTAAATTTGACGATAAAGGATGAAAAATTATTTTTAACGAGAAAAATAATATGAAAAAAGTAAAAAGCCTCTAAATTTATCACAGCAATGTGTCACAAATTTTGTGATTACAGATAAATGTAGGGGGTGGGCTGGGGAATTCAGGGGGTGCCCTGGGAGGGACATTTCCCCCAGAAGCATTGAAATATCCTCCCCCCCCCCCGCAATTCTATAATGTCCCCTACGGAGCCACAGGAATCCCTCCCACAGAAAAATGGGTGAATTAACATTGCCCACGTCTGAGAAAGAAAACGTTCATCCTTGAAAGATTTAGGTTTTTCTGCTGATTAATGTCTAGAAGTACAAATTTCTTGATTCGCAGAATTCAATAAACATACATCATTTTATCTTTTGTTTTAAATACGCGTAAGATAAACTTCGTATACAATTGGCATGAAACTTCAGGATAGGTAATACACTGACAAGTATTTTTGTTTCATTATACCCAAGCTCAAACGATTTTTCGGATAATCTTTTACAGTGTCAAGAAACAAAGAAAAAACAAAAAATTCATTTTAGTAGGGTTCGTTCGTAAAATTAAAAAAGTAATTAACTGGATTGCATAATTGCATAACATAGAAGAGAGATATCAGAGACGTGACACAGCGTAATATAATCTGAGAAAAAGATATAAAGACTGAAAACGTACAATACGATTTTATTTGTTTTTACTATTTTATAAAATAAAGATAAGAGTTACTCTATTTTATTTTATTTTTTAACCTCTTGGGGACGAGCGACCGGTATTCGTGCCGCGTAAGAGGCTCAGAATCGGAGATTATTCTCACCAGTAAATTTTTATTGTAAATTTTGCCTTATTTAATCCAAGCATTTTCCCAATTCAATTAGGCAAAAATTTCTGTTTAAAAAAACCGGTAATTAAAGATTAAAAATTCTGTAAAAGACGCTCGTCCCCAAGAGGTTAATTGGGAAATTCCGTACTGATTTTTTGGCAGCGCAAGAATTAAAGGCGTCAAGAATGCGATGAGAGCAGGGAAAAAACTATTTCGCAATGCCGATTACTGTTTGATTCTTGTTTGCGATTAATATTTCGAGAATGGCCTCAAAAAGAAAACTATTAAACTTAAAAGAAAATTTTGAAAATGTAAGTGTATCTGAGAAAGAGAAATTGAGTTTATGGATACTTGTTGATCATTTTAAAATAGGTAAAACACTGATGGGAAAGATTTTACACTATAAAGAAGAAATAAGAAATTTGTGGATTACTAACTCTAACGAGAATACCAAAAATGTAAAATTGAGGAAGAGTAATTAAATTGAAATTGATTCTATAATTCTGAGTTGGTTTACTTCAGTTCCTCCAAAAAACATTCCTATCAGTGGGGTTTTGATTCAGGAAAAGGCTTTAGAAATCACTAAAGAACTTGGATTACACGATTTTCCAGTGGGTGGCTGGAAAACTTCCGATCTCGGCACAACATCTCTTTCAAAACAATATCTGGAGAAGGAAAATCTGTAGCTCTTAAAGAAGTGGAGGATTAGCATGAACGACTGCAATCAATTTGTGAAGGTAGGAGTGAAACATTTTTAATGGCGATGAAACCGGACTCTTTTTCAGAATTTTTCCAAATAAGACTGTGTGTTTTAAAAAGGATGACTGGATTGGAGGAAAAAATGTCGAAAGAGCGACCCACTATTTTATTATGTTGCAATGTGATTTGAAATCCCTCTTATTATTGGAAAATCTCTGAAACCCACGTGTTTCCCAAAGAACATTCAATTTAATAAATTTGGTATTATGTGGTGAGCGAATAAGAAAGCATGGATGACCAGTCCTTTAATAATCGAATGGCGCACTTCCTTTGATAATAGGATGAAAAAAAAAGCAAAGTTCTCTTGTTTTTGGATAATGCAAATTCTCATCCAAAACATTTGAAATTCGACAATTTTAAAATTGTGTTTTCCCCCAACACAACTTCAGTATACCAGCGACTTGGTCGAGGCGTAATACACAATTTTAAAGTCTGGTACAGAAAGCTTTTATTAAAACATTATACATTCTTTCAAAGTTAGATTCTGTGAATACGCTTGAGAACTGCCTAAAATTAGTTAATGATCTCGATGCTATAATTTGGATTTCCGCAACTGTAAAAACATAAAACTGCAAAGTGTACAACAATGTTTCAGAAAAGCAGACTTTATATTAAAGAAAATGAAACGCACATTTCCGACACAAATGAAGAAGTAGGTGCATCCCACACTAAGGCGACACATAAGACATGTCGTTTGAATTCGCTGGAAAAACTGGTTTAAAACAGGTTTGAAACAACTTCGTTCTTTGTTTTGACCGGTTTTTGCACTACACATTGCGGCTACATGTCGCTTGTCGTCTCAGTGTGGGATGCGCCTTAAGCAAAATAAGTGAATTAATGAAATGTATCAGGAGCGAAGAAACTGTCGAAAATTTCATTAATATTGATAATGAGTTACCTACTGAAGAATAATCAGTTGATGCATGCAATTATATTCCTTCAGAATTTTGGACAAAAGCTGACTCTATTAGTTATAATGAAACAGATATTGAAACTGGATATGCTTCTTGCAATATCAAGAATTTCCAAAAAACAGCAAAATACAGTCAAAATGTCCAAACATTTTTTTTTTTTTTTTTTTTTTTTTTTTTTTTTTTGTAAAAAAAGGATGATTCAGAAGGGTTAAAACTAGTGACAGAGTTAAAATTTCACATTGAAAAACAAATTACATGTAATCGCAAACAAAAGCAAACTTTTGTAACAAATTTTTTTCGTAAGGATGTATTAAGCAATGGATAAAGGTATACACAATTTTATTTCAGTTTTATTGCTTAAAAATATAATTTTAATTTCTGATTAGTCATATAATAGAGGTTTTAAAATATATAAAAGTCAATTAATGAAACATTAAGCATTTCTTAGCAATTTTTGAATATCTGAGGTTTTCCCAATAGCGGACATCTCCGAATAGCGGACAGTTTCCGCGCTCCCGAGGTGTCCGTTATTTAGAGGTTTTACTGTATATGAATCTGTACTGATTTTAAATTGGTCCCACCCTTCTGTTTCACTACTGGCCATTAATTAACATGTTCAAAACTCGAGCTCGAGTATATTTGTCAAACAATATCTTTTATATGCCATCATATGTCTTCATTTTTACCCTCATTCTATTAAATAATCAGCTACAATTTTACCAATTATGTCTGGATTTTTCAGCAGGGTACATAACATTGATTCCGAAATCTTTATTGCTTTTGGGAGTGCTTTTTTCATTTATTATGTCCTCCAGAGTCATATTTTTGTATAATATCCAATTATTTAACACGATAGAGCCTACCTTTTGATTCTATGACAATTCTCCAAATTAACAGAAAATTTGCTAAACTCTACAACATAGTAAGAGATGGCTTGGTTCTGTGAAAATCGTGGTGCAAGTAACTCACAGGCTATGAATAAAACAGTAGCAGTTACGCATCCAAAGCAAGTAACAAAGAAATAGAATTGAAAATGAAAGAATGTTTCTCTTTAGGACTAATGCATTTAAAAATCGACAACCCTTAGGAGGCTTTATTTATTACAGTGTACAAACGAAAAAAACAATCAACAACATGCACAAAAAAGGAAGAATAAGGGGAAATATTTGTCTATCTTTCTTTACTGTAATAAAAACATACACGAAGCGACGGACAAAGAATATTAGGATGCGAGTTGTAGTGTTATTATTGCTTATTTAGCGGGATATTTTTCTTCAAATATCTACCACTATTTTTGATTGGCAATACTCGCTTTAAATAATTGGTCATTAAATAAAATGACTATTACTATTCGGAAATAATGGTTTGATAAAAAAATCCCATTAAATTGGAACCATTGAAGAAGAGAAAAGAAATTTGCATGTTGTTCTATGAATTCGCGTATTAAGCAATTTTTTTTTTTTTTTTTTTGCCTCAAGAGACTGAAACTTTATTGTGTAATAACTGTTCGCATATTAAAAGTGATATTTTTGCATTAGTCTTATGGGCATAGTTCAAGGAACCGGAAAACATTTGTGTATTAAACGGGATCGCATGCATATTAACTGTAAGCACCTTAACCATAAGTGTCCGACTGTACTTATGTTTATATCCGGTCAATTTAATTTTAAAATTCAAAAATTAAGCACAGATATTCTGAAAATTTTGTTTTTATATGTCTGCAGATTTGAAAATAATTTGCTTTGTATTCATAATACAAAAACTTGGTTTGTTTCTTTTAAATGTCATAATTAAGAATATTAAAACATAAACTTCTGTTGGTCAAAATATACAACATTTTGCATTTTAATATTGGGTGTTCTTTCTCCATTAGAATTGACCTCCACATACTTGCTGTAACAAAAATTTCTGCCAATATTTTAAGTTTCTGTATTGTGAACTCAAAGTAAATTGTCTTCATATCAACAGACAGACAAATATTCAATATTTCTTTGCTTAATATCAAGATGAAATTGATAGCATAGAGACAGAATTATGGCTGTAAAAGTACATAGAAACAGAATTATTATTTTAGCTTAATTAAAATCTGAAAAGCATAATGTTTTGTTCATTCAGTCTACATGTTGCTACAAAAAGGGTTTTTTGGTAAAATTGTCCACTACTGTTATAATATTAAAGGATTCATACAATTCTTAATTCTCCATAAAAGTGCTTAATTTTTAAAAATAAATCTGTGGTTTTTTGTATATCCAAAATTTCTTAAATAAAAATTCCACACTTTTAAAAGGATATCTACAAGAGATGTTGGCATGATGACCAAATAAGCTGCTACATAGACATAGTTCATCACATTGACCTACATGGTCATTTACCAGTACATAGTGATAAATTTTCTGATAGTATCAGTAGAAGTTTGATTCAATTCTTATGGGTGGTCTAGCTCTGAACATGTCAAAGTTATTTTTTTTTACCATCCTAGGGAAATTAATATCAAGAATTTTGTTTTAATTGTTTATCAGAAACTGATATTGATAATATCTAAATATATTAAAATTCAATTTTTATAAATAATCTTGACCGTTATCACAAAATTTTATTAAATATTATTCTTATTCTAAGCTTATAGGCTGATTATTAGGAATTAGCCCAAAAATTTAGGTGAATAATTATCCTAGTATTATCAATATTCACAGATTTTATTACCATCATTTTGTCAAAATGCTGATATTAGTATTTAATATATCGCTCACCTGCAAGAAAAGTGACATATCTTGGCAAAAGAAAATTTGCATGATTTTACTGTAACATGAAATTATAGCACTTATCTCTGCATGCAGGAATAAAAATGTGCATAAAAGCATAAAACCCTTAAGAATAATGTCATAGTATGAGGTTTGGTGGGTTTGGGTAATTTTATCTCCCCACACAATCCAACCCACTTCTGTGGTCACAAATGGACATATAGCATAATAAAGTGATTTTCCGTGTAACTACACTTAAGAAACTTTTTATATAGCAAGATTCACCTATGACAGGCCTATTAGTGGAATAAAACACGAAATGCATTTTTGCGAGATTTGTCATTGTTCTTGCGAGTGAGCGATATATTCTCTTAAAAGTTTAAATTTTATCTTGAAAAATTAATATGAACCCTGTATAAAATATGATATAGATAGTTTGACTTAATTGTAGATGAGGAGGGAGGGGAGGGTGACACTGTATTATTGTTATTTAGTTTTCAAATGTGCTCTGCTTTGTAAAAGTTTATAAATGTACTCTGCTTTGTAAACTAATAAATCTATTTTTTGTACTTTTCTTTTTTGTGTAGTATTTTAGTTTGCTCTGTGGTGAACGTTGCACAAGTTCCAATTCCAGAGGTAACGGAAAGTAAGTTAGTCTTCTTAGATTTTTTGATTTTTCATTATATAAATCTTAAATATAATGAATCTTAAATATAATATCTATTTATAATATGTATCTTAAACATATAATATTATATAATATCTTAAATATAGTGAATCCTTTGTTTTTATTTTTTTTTAATTTTAGAGGTAGTCGAAAAGGCAATTCTGGCCCTTCTACCATGTCAAAGTTAGGAAGCAAAATTAAAGGTGTTTTTACTACTTATGTTGGTATGAAATTTTTTAAAATATTATCTTTGTTGCTATGTTGCTCTTTTAACATATTTTTATTTTCATACTTTTGTTATAAATTTTAAGGAATAGACAGGTTAACATTGTTTACTTTATTATTATCAGCCCTTTTTTTAGTTTGTCACATTTTTATAAAAAAGTAGTTTTCTGCAAATGTCTATTAATACACATTATCTTTTATATTTATCCCCAACTCATTTATTATGTAAGTAGAAACCCAGTTAAAATCTCATTGTCAATGCAAAAATAACAATAAAGAAAATTAGATTTGAAATTAGCTCTTATTCGGGGTTTGTACAGTCCTTGAAAGTCCTTAAAAGTGCTTACATTTTTCAAATAGAATTTTTGGTGCTTAAAAGTACTTATTTTCATCTAAAATCTGCAAAAAATCCTTAAAAGTGCTTAATTTTATTCTTGTATTTAAGTATTGCGCGGCAGCGCAATACTTATTTATTTCCAGTGTCACTTCTCAATGTTAATTTAACATAGAAAAGCCTATGGAGATGATAACTTTTTAATTTTTTCTTCCCACCTTTTTGTCCCTGATGCCACTCATTTTTTATTCTTTACTAATTCTAATGATTTTGCCTGACGTCAGGGTCAAAACGAATGGCAAAGTACCTTTGCATATGGTTGAATTATAACCCAGAGAGAAACAAGGGCCAATTTTTTTGTACATTATTCAAATATTTTTCTTAATAATTCCAAATTTCACTTTTTTCATTGAGAATCAACGGACATTTTTAATAGAAAATGTAACATTTTTTCTTCATTGTTGCAAAAATTTCAAAAGCCAAAATAATAATTTATTTGGTTTTAGTAGAAAGATTCCCACGTGAAAAATTTTAATTGAAATAGGCTTTTTTTTTTTTCCAAAAATTAAAAAAGTGAATATGGCGTCATAGTGGAAATAAAAAGGATATTTTCAGAATACGTTTTTGCTTTGGTCAAGTTTATATTTTAGTAAAAAGTTTCTAATGGATAGCTATTTTTACACAGGTAGGGAACTTTGTGGGGAATTACATAACTTAAATTTTAAAATGTATTTTATTTTTCGAGAGGAGAACTATTTATACCCCAAGTTAAACTTAGATAATAATTTTCTGATGTGTTTACATCACCCTTTGGGAGAGAATAAGGTTTAAAAATTCAAGTAAAATTTTTATTATTTTATTTTTTACTGTATCACAGCTATAATATTGTTAAATATTAGCAGTAAGGATTCAACAGAATTTACATTTGCATTCATAGCGTTCCTGAGTGGGAATTACGGTATCCAAATTTAAGTGAAGTTAATTTTTTATGTTTTGATTATAGATTTTTCAGGGTTCGTACGGTCCTTGAAAGTGCTTACATTTTTCAAAGGAAATTTTTGGTGCTTAAAAGTACTTATTTTCATGCAAAATCGGAAAAAGTCCTTAAAAGTGCTTAATTTTACTCTCATATTAGTTCTTAATCAAAGGTGAAACTCTTCTGCATTTCTTTTAATTTCTGATTTAAAAAAAATCTTAATCCCGCCTTGCCTCCCCTTCTGAAATTTTACTTTCCCCTTTGTAATATCAAAGTTAAAAACTTCATTTTTTTTTAGCCTTTTTCTACTCTCAGGGATGTAAGACCTGCGCCAGACGAAGCCAAAATTTGCGCAAAGCTGCTACAAAAGAGCTATTTTTTTCCATTTTGCGCCAAACCTACACCAAAACGTACTTAGTGCCAAGATGAAATTTAGCACGATTTCGTCGATCCGAGAAACAAAAAAAAATCAATTTTTTCTATGCCGCTAATTGCGTCAAAAAAAGCAAAAAACCGCGGTCAAAAGATCTCGAAAAATACGCGATGTTTGTCAAATGATCACAAAAAAAACGTGAATTTTGTCAAAGGATCGCTAATTTCGTCAAAAACGAACAAAACGCGGTCAAAAGATCGTAAAAACGATAATTTTGTTAAAAGATGGCGAAAAAAACGCGCAAATTTTATCAAAAGGTCGCAAAAACCCATAAATTTCGTCAAATGATCGCGAAAAACACGCAAATTTCGTCAAAAAATCGCGAAAAACATAAGAATTTCGTCAAAAAATCGCGAAAAACATAAGAATTTCGTCAAAATATCGCGAATAACACGCGAATTTCGTCAAAGGATCGCGAAAAGAACGTGCATTTTGTCAAAGGATAGCTGACTTCGTCAAAAAACGAACAAAACGGGGTCAAAAGATTGTGAAAAAAAACGCGAATTTCGTTAAAAGATCGTGAAAAATACGTGAATTTTGTCAAAAGATCGCAAAAATACGCAAATTTCGTCAAAAGATTGCCAAAAATACGCAAATTTCGTCAAAAGATTGCCAAAAATACGCAAATTTCGTCAAAAAATTGCCAAAATACGCAAATTTCGTCAAAAGATCGCGAAAAACACGCGAATTTTGTCAAACGATCGCGAAAAACATGCGAATTTTGACATAGAAAAAAAAAAAAACGTTAATTTTGTCAAAGGATTACCAATTACTTCTAAAAATGAACAAAATGGGGTCAAAAGATTGTAAAAAAAAGCAAATTTCGTTAAAAGATCTTGAAAAAACCCACAAATTTCATCAAAAGGTCACAAAAAACCGCAAATTTTGTCAAAAGATTAAAAAAAACCACGCTAATTTCGTCGAAAGATCGCGAAAAATACACGAATTTCGCCAAAAGATCGCGAAAAATACGCGAATTTCGCCAAAAGATCGCGAAAAATACGCAAATTCGTCAAAAGATCGCGAGAAACACGCGAGTTTCGTCAAACGATCGCGAAAAACATGCGAATTTTGTTATAGCGAAAAAAAACCCCGTTAATTTTGTCAAAGGATTACCAGTTACTTCTAAAAACGAACAAAACGGGGTCAAAAGATTGTGAAAAAACACAAATTTCGTTAAAAAATTCGAAAAACCCCACAAATTTCATCAAAAGGTCACATAAAATCGCAAATTTTATCAAAAGATTAAAAACAACCACGCTAATTTCGTCAAAAAATAGCGAACAGCACGCTGATTTCAACAAAGGATCGCAAAAAATACGCGAATTTTGTCAAAACGCGAAAAATACACGAATTTTGTCAAAACGCGAAAAATACGCGAATTTTGTCAAAAAATCACGAAAAATACGCGAATTTTGTCAAAAAATCGCGAAATATACGCGAATTTTGTCAAACGATCGCGAAAAATACGCTAATTTCGCCAAAAGATCGCGAGAAATACGCTAATTTCGATAAAAGATCGCAAGAAATACGCAAATTTCATCAAAAGATCGCGAAAATACGCAATTTTCTTTTTATTAGCATTAGAATTTCAATTTGCGCCAAAAATTGTTTTTATTGCTACAAAATTAATTTTTGCTGCTACAAAAAATGGATTTTACTGCTACAAAATCAGATTTTTGCTGCTACAAAAATAGATTTTACTGCTCCAAAATTCGATTTTTGCTGCTACAAAACGGCTTTAGGGTACTTTCATCCCTGTGTTTGTCAAATGATCACGGAAAAACGTGAATTTTGTCAAAGGATCGCTAATTTCGTCAAAAACGAACAAAACTCGGTCAAAAGATCGTAAAAACGATAATTTTGTTTAAAAATGGCGAAAAAAACCCTGCAAATTTCATCAAAAGGTCGCAAAAAACACACGAATTTCGTTAAAATATCGCGAAAAACACAAGAATTTCGTCAAAATAGCGCGAATAACACGTCAATTTCATCAAAGGATCGCGAAAAAAATGTGCATTTTGTCAAAGGATAGCTGACTTCGTCAATAAACGAACAAAACAGGGTCAAAAGATTGTGAAAAAACGCGAATTTCGTTAAAAGATCGCGAAAAATACGCGAATTTTGTCAAAAGATCGCGAAAAATACGCATATTTCGTGAAAATATTGCCAAAAATACGGAAATTTCTTCAAAAGATCGCCAAAAATACGCAAATTTCGTCAAAAGATCTCCAAAAATACGCAAATTTCGTCAAAAGTTCGCGAGAAACACGCGAATTTTGTCATAGCGAAAAAAAAACTTTTCTTGTAAATTTTTCGTAAGGTAAATAAATAAGTCATCTAATAAACTCCCTCCCTAAAAAATTTAAAAAAATGTGCTTGTCCCTTTGCCCCCTCAACTTATAAAGTTTAAAATCTTAAAAATCATTGCTTTTTTAAAAACTTTTTCTGCTCCATTAGTTAATTTATTGTAACAATAAATAATCGATCATACAGTTTTATTCCCCCCCCCCCCTCCAAGTCTTTAAGTTAATTATAAGTCTGTTAAACTAACCCCCCCCCCCCTCAATAATTAAAGAAAATTATGTTTCTCCTCTTTGTTTATCTTTACAATAAGAAAGTATTTGATTCGGGAAAATTTTCGACCGATTTACACGTTTTAGAGGTTAGATATCCTGAAAAACATGTTTTTACAAAATGAGTCTGTGACTCTGTTTGTCTGTATGTGACACAAATTTTGTGGGTGGTGTATCTCAAGAACTAATGCACAAAACTTAATAAAAATTTATATTCAGTTAATCCTCGATATAAATTAGTGTTGATTAGTTTTTGATGTAAATCGCCCAACAGGTGGTGCTGTTATGCTGCATTTTTCATGATTTATGCCATAGCTATATCTCAAGAACTAAAGCACGAATTTTCATCAAACTTCAGATTCAGGTATACCTTGATAATTATAGGTGCTGATTATGGTTTGGTGTTAATCCCCCAACAGATGGCGCTGCTATGCTGCATTTTTCACGATTTCTGTAATAGCTATATCGCAAGAACTAATGCACGGATTTTCATCAAACTTCAGATTCAGTTAGATGTTTACATAAGTTGTTGCTGATTAGGTTTTGGTGTAAATCACCCTACAGGTGGCGCTGCTATGCTATATTTTGCAGGATTTGCACAGTTTTAACAATAGTTGTATCTCAAGAACTAATGCATGTAATTTCATATCTTTAGAATCCTTATGACGGGCATAGACCATTTAATTTTGGCACTCTGATAATGAATTTGTAGTATTAACATGTATGAGATAGAAGAGAGTTTTGGGATTGGCACATCTGACTAGTTTTTTCTTCTGCTGTATGTTATTTTAAAATTTTCCAAATTTCTACTGCCACATGGTGAAATTCCCCCCCCCCCCCAACCCTTCCCATCCATTTGAATATTTAAAACTTTTACAAAAATGAAAGAAACCCTTTATTAAAAAATGCAATTTATTAGTTTATTTAATTTGAAGGTACTTAAATTTTTTTGGTTTTGGTCCTTGAAAGTCCTTAAAAGTACTTTATTTTTATTTAAAGAAATGTGTACGAACCCTGTTTTTCACGTTTAGATTGGAAGTTTTTGTCCAAACTACCGCAACCTGCATTACTACAGTGGTGAAACATTTTAAATTACACATTGGTAAACTGCATGCCACATTGTGATGCAATACCGCATACATCAAAGCCTAATGATGATACTCTGTATTAATTTTGAAATGCGTTCATCTGAGTGCTGTAGTCATTAAAAAACGTGACATATTAAACAAAAACATAATTTGAAGAACAAATTAAAAAAACAAAATTTATTTCCTACATTGTTTAAGCCCGAGAAGGGACAGATATTAAGTTATTTCATTCAATTAGTTCTACATTTAATGTTAAATTTTTGTAACAAATTAGGTAAGCCAATTAAAGATTAAAAAATAAAAATAAAATTCATACAATAGGATACGTAAAACACCCTAAAAACTTCCGTTCAGATGAAATCGAAATAAATCTTAGACTTTTTTTAAAGTTTTGTATATTGCATGCATCTTATCATTTTATGCACAATTTTCATAAACATAATACTAAATCTGCAATACAAATATTTTCAATTAAAAATGGAAGAAGTCTAAGATTTATTTCGATTTCATTTGAACGGAATCTAATTTTTGCAAAATTGGCATTTTCCCTCTGCTCCTGCCCCCCCCCCCCCTCCTCCCCTCATCAAACTTCAGATTCAGGTATACCTTGATAAATATTAGTACTGATTACGTTTTGGTGTAAATCACCTGACAAGTGGCACTGCTATGTCACCTTTTTTTTTACGATTTCTGCAATAATTCTATCTGAAGAACTAATGCATGAATTTTCGTCAAGTTTCAGATTCAGGTATACCTTGATAAATATTGGTGCTGATTATGTTTTGGTGTAAATTGCCCTATAGGTGGCTCTGCTCTGCTGGATTTTTCAAGATTTTCGCAATAGCTCTATCTGAAGAAGTCGTGGATTTTCATCACACTTCAGATTCAGTTAGATATTGACATCAGTTATTGCTGATTAGGTTTTAGTGTAAATCACCCAACAGGTGGCATTGCCGTGCTGCATTTTGCAGGATTTACAATTTTAGCAATAGTCATATCTCAAGAACTCATGCACGGAATTTCATGTCTTTAGAATCCTCGTGATGGGCATAGATTGTCATTTAATTTTGGCACTCTGGTAGCGAATTTTAAAGCATTAACATGTATGAAATAGAAGAAAGTTTTGAGATTGGTACATCCGATTAGTTTTTTCTTCTGCTGTATTTGTTATTGTAAAATTTTCTAAATTTCTTCTGTCACACTCTGAAATTCCCCCCTTTCTGGCTATTTGAATGTTTAAAACTTGTATTTACAAAAAATGAAATTTTTTATTAAAAAATGCATATTATAATTTATTAGTTTATTTAATTTGTCGGTCCTTACATTTTTTTTTTATTTTGGTCCTTGAAAGTCCTTAAAAGTCTTTGATTTTTATGTAAAGAAATGTGTACGAACTCTGCTGTACATTGTTTCTAGAATCATTTTTATCTTTGAATAAACTTCTACTGTGATCTGGAGCTGTACTATACATATCATCCTTTCAAGCCCAGACCTGCCAACTGCTACGAAAAAATCGTAGTTGCTACGATTTGGACCTATAAACTACGATGCTATGAAAATCGGTCATAAACTACGATTTTTTGCAAAAAACACAAACGCATTTTTTGTTTATAGTTGCGATTTTTATCCCATGTAGCATATTTTTCAGGAGTGATTCTTTTCTAAAATTTCCAAAAATTCAAAGTATTCATTTTCAAAAGTTTTAAAAAATTGGTCTTTAGTCCGAAAATTCAGACATTATTTTGAAAACGATTCATGGGGGGAAAAATTTAGGCTGCAAAACAAACTTCTTAACATAAAACCCTCCTTATGTATATTAACCACGAGTGAATCCTGTTTCTGTAAATATTCATACAGGAATTCGCTTCCTTAGAAACAGGGTTGCCATTTTAAGAATTTCTGGAGGGGTGGGGGGTGTCTTTGAGGGGCAATGTTTGAAATAGTGTGCAAAATAGCACGATTTGCATGCGGAAAAGGAAAGTCCTGCATAACAAAAACTGCTGTGCAGTATTTCCCCCTGCAAATTCTTCCATAGACCTATGATTCTTCTGCAAGTATATTTTGAAATTTCTTGGAAGTCTGCGAATTTCTTTTCTTTTATGGAATTTTTCCAAATTAATTCGTGAATAGATCGCGGAAAAATTTGAGAATTTCATCAAACGATCGTGTAAGAATATCGGGTATTTCGTCAAAGATCTCAGAAACAAATAGTGTCTATATTCAATAGGTCACTGGCTTGCACCTATTTTGCGCGAGGTTACGCAAAAAACTACGAAATTGCGATAAACTATCGAGGGAAAAATATTGCAAATTTCATCAAAAGGTCGTGTAAACGACTAGTGAGTTTTGTTATTTGGTCGCGAAAAGATATCGAAAATCTTGCAGATCGGTTGCTATAAACTATCGCGAATTTCGACAAATGACCGTGTAAAAAAAAGTCAATTTCGTCAATTGATCGCAGAAGAAAATAAATTTCGTCAAAGGATCATGGTAAAAACGTAAATTTTGTCAAAATATCGCAGAAAGAAAACGGAATTTCATCAAATGATCAGTAAGAAAATGCAAAATTCATCGAAAGATCATAGAAAGAAAAGACTAATTTCGTCAAAGGATCGTGGTAAAAATCGCAAAATTTGTCAAAGGATCGTGGTAAAAAATGCGAATTTCGTCAAAAGTTCATGATAAAAAGTGCAGATTTCAACAAAGAATCGTGATAGAAAAATGTGAATTACGATTGTGGGGAAAAAATTTTGAATATCTTGAAATGATCGCGGGAAAAACATCGCGAATTTTGTCAAAATTTACTGCGCTGGGCTAGAAAATTGGAACCAGGCTCCTTTTACAAAAGTTAAAAAAAAAAAAAAAACACTGTGAAACGAGAAGAAACTCTAAAAATCGTATAAAAATTTTCAGAAGAAAAAATTTACTATATTGAGTTGAAGGAATGAAACTTATTCCTTTTACAAATGTCAAAAGATGGCTACGAAAAACCAACCAACCAACCTTCAGATTAATTTTAATTTTGTGTGCTACGATTTCTCATTTTCAGAGGTTGGCAGGTCTGCAAGCCTAACATATGTTGGCATTTAGTTGGAATCTTATAGATAAAATGTTCTACTTTCAAATACATTACAAAGATGAATCTTAACATTTTCCCCACAATTAGAAAATAGATCAATCATCATAAAATACATAACAGCTCATAGATATTAAGGATTGATTCTCTTTCCGTTGGTACAATGAGAAATTCGTCATTGAAGATACTAAAAACTTTTTTTGCCAGTAGAAATGTTGTTTCAAGGGCAAAGTTTTCATTTTTACTTTATTCTACATACATAAGAAAAAAGTATTGGATTTGTAAAAATTTTGACTTCAAGTTTTTTTGATGGATTTACACTACACCGCTACACATTTTGGGATACCCTTAATACAATTTGACTATCTTTGGGAAATATCTGTATATTATGTTTAAGGGGAAGGTAGTTGTGAACTTGCTTTGACTGTTTTATTTAATACGTGTTAAGATATAAGTAAATGGGCAAAGTCCTTAAATATATGTTTAACTAAATTAATAAAACATTTTGAGAAGTAAGCTTGTCTTTCTGCAGCCATTCAGCACTACTTTTCAAATAAAACATGGCAGTTTAAACTAGTGCATTATTAATGATATTGCTTGGACAAAGTATTCATACACACACACACACCAGAATTACAGCTGCTTTACCTATGTTTAAACTAAATTAGTACAAGTCATAGCCATAGTCATATTATTTTTGCACACTACAAAAAATCTATGGTTACAGATTAAATATATCAGAGTTGCTACATTACCTGCAGAACCTAGAAAAGTGCTGTAATTCTGGAATCGGCCAAATAAGGAGGGAGAAAGTCAAGGAATTTTAATATTTTATCCAAATTATGGAAAAGTCAGAGAATTTGATAAATTTACATTGCATTCTCTAATTGTGATCTTCAGGGCCATCACAGGTGAGATTCTTCCATGTTTTGACAAATTCCGCATTTTTTAAAAAAGAAATTTCTTTTTAAATTACCCTGTTTTCAAAATTTCCTCCGAAAGTTTTGTGTCGTTATGCAGGGGATTTGAGAGCTTTCTTAATTTTAAAATGTGTCAAATTTCTAAAGACCACTTTTTCTTTCAGTTAACTTTTGTTTTCAAAGTGATTAATTCATTAATACAGTCCCCCCCCCCCCCTCTCTTCATTTTTTCAACAGTAAATTGACTGGTGTGTTAACTAAGAGAAAAGTTTGAACTATAGTGGTTAGTGAAATCTTGTTAAACTGTCACTCTTTTGGATCCAATGATTGTGATGCTTTTTAAGCAGATTGGCGGTATAAGGGAATTATTTTATTTATTGTAGTTAAATTTGTTCTATTTATTTTTTTAATAAACATGGT
Organism: Maratus speciosus; assembly: GCA_963932465.1. Taxonomy (NCBI): domain Eukaryota; kingdom Metazoa; phylum Arthropoda; class Arachnida; order Araneae; family Salticidae; genus Maratus; species Maratus speciosus. The sequence continues at coordinate 84,746,185 of OZ010786.1, read as the reverse complement.
ATTGAAACTTATTTATGAACTTTAACAGTAGTTTGTTTTATATTCTTTTATAATATACTTTTTATAAAAGGAACTTTAAAAAGAGAAAATTCACCAAAACAAATTACCACTACAAAATATTTATTTTTTAACAATTGTTACAAAAATGTAAAGGGGAAATTGTAAATTGAAAGTGGTGCTTTAACAAGCTTTCGTGTATTTCTAGTGATGGTTTATTAGGAATTCTTTTAGCACTTTGTCTCATCCCTTTAGCCAGGATTTTAGTAATTGACATTATATTTATTTATTTGATGTATGATTATTATTCATTTCATAATATTCATTATTTATTCATTTATAATTTTATAACTAGATAAATGCCATTGATGAAATAATTTCTTTATAGTATGTACATGTTTATAAAATTGCTTTATTTTTGCATTTGTAGATGATGGACATATTTATGAAGAAGAAGGTGTTGATATGACTGATTCATCATTTGTATGTATCATAACTCTTACCTATTTAGTCATAGAAATCTATAACCCTTTAATGATACTTACTAATAAACTGTTATAGATGACACTTATTAATTAAATCTCAATAAATATATTCATTGATTGATTAGATTTTTAAAAGCTTTAAATTACATTGACTGGCAAAAAAATAATGATTTTTGCCTCTCTGAAACATAAATATTTTAACTATATGCATTTGACATTCCTAAATCTATATATGGCATCCAAATTGGCCAGGACACACCATTTTTCTGCGAAACAGATTTATAATAATAACAAATAGTAAAGCCATTGTTATACCAACTTACTTTGCTGGATGAAATTGAAAGCATGAAAGAGATATTTTCTCTATCTTTGGTAACAAATCAATAAAATATATCATGAAAAGTTATTTAGTTGATATTTGCCTTGTGCATTGTTCTTTCAGTGTTTTTCTTTTTCCCCTTTCTGCTTTTGTGCCCAGCAGTATCTGCCAACATATCTTCATACCTTTTGCTTCTGTATTTTGACTAATTTTTATATACATTTATTTATAGATTATTTACATATTATTATATACTGGACTTTACAAATTTGGTAAAATCTGTTAGCCAGCAAAAAATTCTAGTTGCAGTAAAAAATATTATTTCTTATTTTTTTGTAATTTTGCAATATAATCTTTACATGCTTATATAAAAATACCAATATCAGAAATATAAAAATTCCATTATGTTTGAAAATAACTCGCGTGTTATTATATAATAAACCTTTTTCCCACACTTGTATTACTTAATCAGAATTATCAGCCAGCTGCGGGAAATTTTTTTATTTTGATCCAACAATCTATGTTAAGAATTTGAGGATTAAAAAGAAAATAACTTACCCTTCTAAAGTGCAATGAATGATTTTTTTATTTCCATTTACTGCAGATGGTAATCGGAGCACATATAATTATAAAATATTCTTGAGTAAATAATGTAGTAAAAATAGTAGTAATAAGATTCTTGAGCAAAATAATAATCTAGGTTAAATAATTTGTTAAATACAATTTCTTATTCTTCAGTTAATCATTTTCTCCTCTTCCTGGATAACTGAGCAATTGTATGCATTACAAAGTCTGAAAGATTAAATGCGTAGTATCATTAGGAAAACAATTTTTCTTTACTAAAATAAACTCTTTTGGCAAAATTATTTGGAAGACAATTTTATGACATTTCTTTTTCCTCTTTTTAAATGAAGCCACTCTCCACAAAGAAGGAGTGCTCTCAATATTTCACATCATATCGACTAAATTTCTAGTTGTTATGTAATTAAAAATCCTCCTGACACATCCTTCCCGCTGAAATTCTCAGAAAAACTGGAAACCAAACTCTGTCACGAAAATCGTTGAAAAGCATCCCAGCACCAGATGCTTGTCTCACCAGTGTTGCACCAACCTGTTATGCGTGGTAATAGAAGCGCCAAGTATTATAAGCAAGAAATAAATATTTAAAAAACACATATTATTCTTTAATTTTACAAAAAATAATTATTATTGAAATTTTAATTAAGTTTTATAGATTTACTTCAAATGAATTACTAATCCTTTGAATGCTACTTTATTAATGTAATGGATAATTTATTCTTTTAATTCTGGATACAAAAATCTGTTTTGAAACTTATACAAATACTTCAGCATTTTTTAGCATTGTATCCTTTTTTAGATGCATCAGAGGCTGGATTGACACTATTTCTTACGGTTTTATTAACCCCCCCCCCCCTCAACCTACACACACATTCTAATCTTGTGACATGCTAGCTAGCTAAAGCAGAGAAAAGTAGCACTTACTGTGCATGAGATGGAAAATGCCTCTGTAACTTTGTTCTTCCATTAAAAGTACCAGAGAAAGATCACTGCTTGCCGCAAATGAGTAGGGGTGGGGGCGAAAAAAAAATGCCATTTTTGCTTATATTGCTGAGAAAAACCTTTGGTCACAAAGAATTCATTTACAGCGACATCGCTAGTTACTTTTATTTAGAATAGATAAAAAATGTGATAAAAATAGGTTATCGTTTTATTGTTATATTTCAGATATAATCTTGATAACATCTTTCATATTTATTGTTCTTGTGTAGTGTTAAGATGCCGGCCACTACTTGAAGAAACGTGTCAGGTTTAAATTTCCATTCTGTTCATATTGATTGAAAATCCATTTTAAACTCAATCTGTTTAACAGAAAATTTACAAAAATTGACCATAATGCAACCAAACCTATCTAATGGGAGTTGAATTATATTAATTGCTTTTTTCTCTTTCAATGTTATTATCAGGGCTTGACGAATTATTTTGCCACTGGCACCTCTATTTTTATTACTTTTCAAAATTAATTCATTAACAAAGTTGAAGAATTAAAACAATTCATGATGCATGGTTACTCTAGTAGTAATTATTCTTACTCAGTCAATTTATAAAAAACTTAGGTGCCATAATTCAATAATGTGCGTTTGTTGGGGAGAGAGATGTTTTATATTGGCAATGTGGCAACTAGAAATTTTTTCTAGCTCCCAGATTTTTTTATTTGTAAAGCCCCTGGTTATTGTTTGATGTTAAATTAATACATTATAAAAATTGATGATGAATTTTATCTTACGTTTAAATTCTGACTGTTTTGTATTCATTTTTCATCAAGTAAAATTTATACTTTGTTATATATTTATTGTTCTTATACATAGTTTTCTTTTTTTTGCTTTACTTATAGAGTGATGCAGTTTCAAATTTAGGCGATGAGACTGATGTATATACAATGGAAGATGATCCAAGATTAAAGAAGTTGAGTGCATGGAGGGTGTTCATTCCACAAGTTATGATGAAAATGGACCAGAATTGCAAATATTATCATGTATTTCGTATTGAGGTTCAGAGAATCGATGTGCGAGATGAAGGTAAATAGATGTTCTATTTTATTGATGTAATGTTGACACTGTTAATAAAAATTTTATCTCCATTATAAATTTGTAATTATTTAAAGTTTGTTTTATAATAGAATAAATGTGTGATATGAAAATAAAAATAATTTTATGTGTTGGTGTGATGTTGACAGTCTCTGTTTAAAAAAAAAAAGTATGTATTATGAATTTAAATACACTTTTCATAAATTTAAAAAATGCAAATGTTTTAAAATTTGATTTAGTACTTGTTTTTTAACTCATTTTTAAATTAAAACAACATTATGATGTTTTTAAATTTGGTGAAAATAAAACAGTTTGTAATGTAAAATTCTCAAAGTGCTTTTTAATCTATTTAGAGAAGTTTTTCAAATTTAATTTTCATATTACATCTATTACAAACATTATTTTTTTAAATAAATATTTTTAAGAGCAATCTTTCGCAAGAAAAATCTTTTTTTCTTTCTCTCTTTTCCTTTTTTTATTGATCTGTTTTATGTATATTTTTTTATTTTGTAGATAATCCTGATGATTTGCATTGGACTGTTGAAAGGTAAATATTCTTTTTTTAATACTGAATAGTTGTTAATGAGGTCTAAATACATATCCTTCTCAGTCCTAATGTTGCCTGTAGGAGACACTAAAAATCACCCTTTAAATTAATTTAAATGCTTCTAGAATTGTTAAAATTTCTACTAGATCTTTTTAATAAATGTGTGCATATCATAAGCATCGATATATAGAATCATACATCTTTTGGAGATTTTGGATGTTTTATAGAAATTTTAATCTGGTTTTTGTATCCCAGGTAATATTTGTCTCAGAACTGAGGAGGATAAACTTAGTATTGTATATTCTGTTATTTTGTAAATTCTGTTATTATTTGTTATTAATAATCATTAATTGTATTTTTTTTTTCTACAGAGTAGTTTAATTAAACAGACATTCATCTCAAATTTTATTTAAATCGCAAAAGTGCAATTCATCAAAACAGGCAGGATTTTTTGTTAATCATAATCATGATTCTTTTTTGAGAAATAAATTTCAAAATCTAAAAAGCTTTCAGCAGATGCAGATTTGATGCTGATTTTGCTTCTGTGGTAGTCTGAAAGAGGAAAAACATTTTGATGACAAACTTGAGCAACTATGATCCAAAAATGAATTTTAAAAACTTTTTTTATATATTATTTTCAACAGCAATTGCTTTGATTAATCCTCCGACTGTCTTGGAAAAGGGCAAAATTGTAATGTTGTTTTCTCTGCATTTTGTTTTAAATGATTCTTTGAACATTTTATAAAAAAAAACTTAATAACGAATATGAATGCAATCCTTGGAAGTATTAATCATTGTCCAATGTATTAAAAATACATTAAATCAATAGAATTATATTACTTTAAATATTGCTTGTATTGCAGTGAAACCTGGAGCTTAGTGAACATATTAACACAGGCTTGTCAGTGAGGGGGTTAACAAATGTTTTGAATCCTTATATTCTAAAGCAGGGGTGGCCAAACTTTTTTCTTGCAGGCCAAATTCTAAAATCGATGTTGTTTACCGTTTTACAGGTTTTTTACTAATTTTAGCACACCTTAGAACTTTTATGCAGCTGTTGGGTAAGAAAAAACATACAGTGCAAATACGCATAAAAATATGACTTTAAATAGATACATTCTAAACTTCAACCTCGACATTAATTTGAAATTACAGGACCCAGAAAAATGGCCATAAGAAGAACATGGTATAATGCAGAAAACATCAATGAAATATTGGAAAACGTGAATATTCATCTAGTATTGAACTCTTCTGACTACTTTTCAGTGCTGCAACAAAAGTCACATATGTAGATAGAGCTCTGGCACAAGGTACAAAGTGGATAGATATTTCATTGATAAATAATCAATGCATCGATGATAAGTATAAAAGAAAAGTTTTAGCACCATGCGCCAGATAAATTTGCTGTGAAGCTACTACTTACACTATTATAAAGTTGTATAAAAATAGTTGAATTTAATAATTTGACTTACCTCCGGCCAAATGACAGAAACAAAATGGAAGAAAAAGCTTTTATTAATGTGACACTTGACATTGTTTGGCAGAACAAAGTGTATCCAAATCTATTTTTTACAGATGTTATGATGTGCAAGGCATTTTGTAAATTAAAACATGAATACATTAAAATGATTCTCAGTTTTTATTACTAAAATAGGTGCTAAAAATACAATTAACAGGTTTTAAAACATTAAAACCAATAATCAGATGGTAAAAACTTCCCTAGTGCTTTCGACCAAGCCTTGGTCATCATCAATGGGGTGAAAAATGAGAAGAAGACCTTCAGAATGCATACTGGTATAAATAACGCAGGGCGATTCCAAAAACTGTAAAAAAAGGGGTGGGGGGTGGAGGGGGGACGGATGAGTCCATACAGCTACATTGATCATTCCAATCCAAAGATTCCATTGATTCCAAGTAAACCAAACCAAATGCTTGGTATATGACAGGACAATGTATCATTACAAGTGTTTCTACCTCTGGTTAAAATTTCAATAGACTCTCTCAAAATACATGTGTTAAATTGATTTGTATGTGTGATGATCTTTGCTTTACTAAAAAGGATGTCAATATCAGCTTCTAAATTTAACCGAGCTAAAGCTGTAGATGGTTTCCCCTTTCCTATATCAGCCATATGTTCTTTCAACCTTTCCTGTAGCCTTCTGGTTATCATTCCAATGTATGTATAAGTTCTATTATTATTTTTATATCTGAATGGGATCATATAAATTCCTGCTTTGTCATATGAATTAGCTGGATCAACTTTTCTATGAACTAGATTTTGCAGTTTAGCCGGAGGTTTAGCTATTATTGCTATATCATTTTTTGAATGCATACCTAATTCTCTCATAAAGTTGAGGAACCTAATCAACACTACAAAATTTTGAAAAATGCGTACTCTTTTTTATACAATTCCTGCTTTTAAACTCATTAATTACTTTATTGATAAATTTTCTCGGGTAACCGTTTTCAGCTGCGATTGTTTTGATCTTGGTTAATTCCTCCTGTATATAGGCATCAGTACATACTTCGAATGCTCTCTTTATGTAAAATCTGTAGGCTGCTTTTTTGTAATTAGCTGGAACTGTACTATTATAAGATATTGTATTGTTGGATCTACATGGTTTCCTATAAACCTTCCTATCTATGTTGTCTGTTAATTTATTCTTGATGAGTTCAACATCTAGGAAAGGCAAAGATTCATTTTTTTCTATTTCTAAGGTAAACTGTATTCTGTTGTCGATACTATTAGCATGCTTTAAGAAAATTTCCAGGTTCAAAATGCCATGATTCCACACTATAAGAATGTCGTCGACATAACGAATCCATAATTCAGATTTTAACTTGGCGGTGGATAAAATCTGCTTCTCTAATGGCCTTAGTTTCAGTTCAGCTAATAAACTGGAGATGGGAGATCCCATAGAGGCCCCATCCGTTTGTTTATAATAATTTCCGTTGAAAACAAAGTTGTTGCTATTGATAATTAAATTCAAAGCTGATACAAGTGTGGTTTTAATATTGTCGTCCTGTAATGAATTGCTATTGATATGGTTTTCAATGATATTCCTAATTTCTTGTACATTTATTGATGGATATAAAGATTTAATGTCAAAACTTGCAAGAATTGTATGATCCCCAATCTTAATATCTGCGATCCTTTTAATTAAATCTGAAGTGGAATTGATTGCATGTTCAGTAGGGGGTAACATTGATTTGAGTAGAGGTATAAATACTTTTTCTATTGGATAAGTTGGAGCGGAGCATTTGGAAACGATAGGTCTGAGGGGGAGGTCTGGTTTGTGATCTTTCAAACGTCCAATTAATCTGGGTGTGACTGCGGTTTTATTGATCGTAAGTTTTACTTTCATATCACTAGGCCAAGTTCCATGTTTAATTAAATCTTTTACCTTTCTGTCAATGACTGAGTTTGGATCCTTTTTTAGTTTTAAACAGTTCATTTCAGCTATACATTGTTCCATTTTTTCAATATAATCAGTTGTAGGTAGAATAGCTAGTTTATTTGATTTATCTGTTTGTAAATGCTCATTTGTAATTTTTGATCTCAGTTGGGATTTAATAAGCTTCATCATGCTAAAAAGTTTCTTCCACATGTATGTGTTTCCAAATAAAGAATGCATAAATCGTGATTGTCTTTACAGCCCCTGGTATTTATCTGTGACCAAATAAGTTTCGCAAAATTTTATCAATCCAACCTATTGAAATGTCTCTTTTAATTGTAAATCGCATTGTCATTCACAACTTTCTGGTAAGGAATTCGTATCAGTTAAAAATGGTGTTGAAAATAAAGAAAAATGTGAACAAAGCCTCTTGAAGTCTTCAAATCTATTTTCGAATTTGAGTTTCAAATCTGAAATCAGAATAGAGTATCTGCTCAAATTATTAACTTCCTATTGAGCAAACAATTTAGGCAAGTGGAAAAGTTCATTTGCATGTAGTTGCTGTTCCCAAAATCTAAGTTTCATTTGTAATGTAGATACATGGTGATACATTTTGTTTATCAATTGATCCTTTCCTTGTAGATGCTTATTCACTTCGTTAATTGGCCAGCCATATTAACAAGAAATACAAAATTACAAAGCCATTGTTGATCTGCAAACTCTTGTAAATTTTTCAATTTTTTGTCAGAGAATAATTTAATTTCATGTTTCAAATCATGCAGTCTTTTCAACATTTGAGCACAGCTAAGCCACCTTACTTCTGAATAATAGGTTATATCACTGTACTCTGAATCTGAGGATTAAAAAAATTATTGAGATTAACGATGATTCAAACTCTATGATTTACCGTAATTTCGGGTAGATAAGCCGCGGCTTATACATGTTTAAAAGTTAAATTTTACCTTTTGCGGCTTATCTGCCGGTGCGGCGTATACGAAGTAATAACGATTGTTTCAAGAAAAAAAAAATCAGATCATGTAATATTATAGAGTGAAAATCTGAAAAACAATATTAAAAATGCTTCACGGATTAGAAATAACAATCATTTAAAAAAATATCGGGAAGTTCTTTTTTATTTCATTAAAAAAGAAAAAAAATCTATGCATGGTTTCTTTCTGCATAACGAAACGTATTACTCAAAGATAATGATCTCATTCTGATAACGTTCAACCTAAGATACTGTTCAACTTCCCACTCCACCACAGAGTTGAATAAACAAACTGCAGATGGCTCTTTTCTTTTTTATAAACTAGGGGTTTTGGGGAGTGCTGTAATTTTCTAATAACTTATTATATTTTAATAAAATTTTGTTACACAGCTTAATTTACTGTTATTGCAACTTGCTGAAAATTTTAACAAAATCGGACAATTAATAATGTAGATTTTTTTTTTTAAATAGCAGAAAAAACGGGATTTGCTTTTCGGATTTGCTTTTCGTTTTTTTTTTTTTTTTTAATTATTTTTTCTGTTTGCTTGCAGCTCAATAATTTCTTTTTACTGCACTTACGCAAAGTGAAGTCGCTGACACATTTAAGGAATCCTTTTTATGTTCAGTTTTGCATAATCGCGGTGTTTTAATAGAAAAGAAAGTAGATTCTCTTGTTTTTTTTATTTTCAATAATGAAAGCATGTATTTAATTCTTGTTTATTTTAAAACTTTCTTAGAACATTTTATTTTAAATATTTACAGAATATATCAAATCGAGTACCAATTAATTTCTGTTAATAGACATTAATGTTTACAGTTAGTAGTGAAGAGATTTTCAAAAAAAAAATCTCTTTATACGTCTCTCCCAACTTTTGCCAATAGTTCATGTTGTCAAAATGATTATTTATCATTACTTATTTTCGGAATTTTACGTTGTGTTATTTAATTGATGGATTCGAATAAAAAATAGTGTTATTTGTAATACTAGCATTATGTTTTATATTAAGAGTTGGATTGATTTTTGACAGCCAATTATCTACACGAGGGATATAGGCCCGGGGGGAGTGCCCTCCGTGGGGGTCTTTCTAAGGGAACCTAATCCGTATTAACGCATGGAAGATCCACGGCTCGAAGAAAACCACGAAAACTCCGAACGATTAGGCCGACGGGCGCGATTGGGATCGAACCCAGCACCTCCCGTCTACCAGCTTCGAGAGCAGAACCTCTCGGCCACTGGTGGGGCCGTTTTATATTAAGAATTCCATAAAATATACTTCTAATTGCCGATCCAAGGCTGAAATGTGCGATGCAATTGGATAAATTCACAAACCAAAAGTTATTTATTTATTTATTTTCATTATTTGAATTAAATTTAAAATTCTAATTTGTAAAATAGTTTTAAAAAATGCGTGAAAATCTTCAATATGGCGTCTATAGTAGTACATACACCACTTTCAATAAGTGCGGCGTATACGATGGAATTTCAGGTTTTTTTTACCATTTTCGGACGTAGCGGCGTATACGCCAGGGCGGCTTATCTACCCGAAATTACGGTAATAAAATTCACTGCTTTGCTAACCACTATGGTCCATCTTCATCAATTTTTGAACACAAATTTTGTTGATGAATGATGCAGTGAAATTTAAGCACTAATATATTGTTCTCTTTGCAAGCTTCATTTTTAATTAGTTTGACTAAACCTTCGTGTTTTTCAACTATTGCTGGTGATCCATCCATTGTTATATCCGACAAATTATAGAATTTCAGTGCAAATATGTTTGAGGTTGACTGAACTGCTTCTAATAAATCTTGGGATTTTGTAGTTCCTTTTAGTGGATATAGCGCTGCTAATTCTTCTGTTGCGTTAAAAACTTCATCAACAATGGACTTCTCAATGGATCTTGAATGGACTGTGTCAGTAACATCTGTGCTTTCATCCAGTGCAAGAGAGTAAAATTTGATGATCTGTTTTTCAAATTGCTCTCTATGAAGTTTCAAATTTCATCCATACAATTGCATATTGTTTGTTGAGACAACACATAATTTGTCACACACATAAATTGTTCACATAATTTTTTCTTTCTGAACATATTACTTCCATCACACTTTCCAAACATTCCTTAACAAATTCACAATCTCAATATGGTTTTCCTTTCTTTGCTATTATGTTTGCAACTGCATAACTCACTTTTACAAAAGATGCTGATTCTGAAGCAACTTTCATAAACATATTTTATTCACCACTATGTTTTCTTTTCAATTCACTTACTTTATTTTGTCTACTTCCTCCAATATAACAGAAAGTCTGTATTCATCTGATTACATTGGCACTACTCACTTATGCAGTGTGAGTGCCAAATATTTCCAATTCAGTTTCTTTCATTCATAAGCAGGGACCGCGCTAACCATTCACCACTCGCCAAATGCGAATACATCCTGAAATTGGTGAGAAAAAAATTATTATGGCGATAAAGCTGGCGAAAGATTTTTTTGTTGTAATCATGTTTTGAATGTAAATGAATTTCCGTTTTTAGTGTGAGTTCGGTTCGCGTATGGCCGTATTTCCAGCCCCGAAAAATTTCAAAAATCAGTCATCCAGTCCGAAAATTCGGACATAAAAATATCAAGGAAAAATTTCACAGAGAAAATAAACAATTTTGTCAAAGAATCGCGAAAACAAATGCAAATTTTGCCAAAAGATTGCGGGAAAACGTGAATTTCGTCCAAGGTTCACTGAAAAAACACAAATTTCGTCAAAGGATTGCAGTGAAACAGTCCAAAAAATCGCAAAAAAAATGCAAATTTCGTCAAAAGGTCGCTAAAGAACCCACAAATTTTGTCAAATAATCACAAAAAAATGAAAATTTTGTCAAAAGATCATGAAAAAAACCCACAAATTTCGTCATAAGATTACAAAAAAACGCAAATTTCGTCAAAAGATTGTGAAAAAGAGGTGCAAATTTCGTCAAAAGATCGTGAAAAAACACCATTTAATTTCGTCAAAAGAGCGCGGAACGGCTGCGGAAAAAACGCTTAATGCCAGGAGGATATCCCCCACCTCCTTCCTGTCCTCTGCTGAAACCTTTCAGAATTTATTTTTCTTCTCAGAATTACCCCTGGCGTGTACATGAAGATACGAGAGAAATGTATGAGAAATAAAAATATGAATAAAATCTTTTATTATTCTTAATATAATAAAAACTATATTAGGAGAAATTTTTAAAAAATAAATAGATAATTAAATTTTTTAGAAAACTCCTTTTAAAAATAATTATTATAAGGTTATTAAAAAGTAAACTTATGATAATAATATTTAAAAAAAGTTTTCCTTTAACTGTTTGCATTTTCTTCTATGTTTTATACATTTAATGAAATAATTTAATCCCTATAAGGCGGCAGTAGGCATTCAAAATCGCAAAAAAACATTAAAAAAATCATTTTTTTGTTATTTCGAAAAAAATGTTCTGACCATCTTCTACTTTCAAATAAAAAAAAAAAAAAAAAAATTATTCAAATCCGATAATTTTTTGCAGAGATGCAGCTGTTTTTCTAATGTAAACAATCGTTAATCTACACTTAAAATAAAACTTTAAATCCAGTTTTCTCAAAATGAGAATTTTCGTCGACTGAGTCAGTTCAAAATGCTCCATGTGTCTTGATGTTATACCAATTTTCATAATACTTGGTAATATTGTTGTTGATGTACTTTATTACAAAACTTGCTATTAATCTATGCACATTATTTCATATAAAGGTAAATAGTAATATTTTATCCAAAATGATCAATATTATATGTTTATAATTTTTTTCTGCCAAAGTACTTAGTATAATTTTAAAATGTATACCAATTTTTGATATAATATCATAAAACTATCCTTAAAAAAATTACAAGTTTCTGAAACAAAATTTAATGTGCATAGAGGATTTTTAATTTGTATCATTAATTAGCATATTATTAATTAATTACTCATTTGCATATTAATATTTTTTTAATAAAATTAAGAACTTTTCTCATTATTGCACAAATTATATGTGTATTAAATTTCAAAACAATTGAGCAAAAACTGTAGAAAATGTTTCTGAACGTCCACTGTCGCCTGAAATATTTCTTGGGCCACCTACCCTCCCCCTCCAAAAGATTTGAGAATTTGTGTTTTCAATGGTCAAAAAGTGCAATTTGCCCCTTCCCCGAGCCACAGAAATCCCCCTGGAGAAAAATATCTGAATTAGACACTGCTTAGAAGGAATTTTTGAATTCTATGGTTAGAATACTACCTCATCAAGTTTGCAGTTCCTTTATGGTTTGTGTCAAAAATTTATTCCATATTCGTGTTTGAGTGGTCCAAAACTTTTTAAAGTAAGTAATTTTATTAGTTATATATCTGATTTTTGTTTAAACATAACAATTTTTTTACATGTTGTAAAAATGTGTTGCAAAAATAAGAGAAAAAAAATAAAAATTCTTTTTATAAACTTATGATTTATCAAACTTATAATATAGTCCAAGAGCGGTTAAACATTTTAGGGAAGGTATTTGAGGCACCCTGAAAATTTGTGCAACACTTCTTTTGTAATGGCTGAATACAAAATCGAATGTCTGGCTGAAGGATCGTGGCCCAAAAACTGTGCCAGACACGTGTCAAGTGCCATTTTTTGACTACCCAAAAAAAAGGTATTTGAGGCACGCTGAGATTGAGACAGAATAATATTTATACTTAGAAAAAAATATTTTGAAAACGACAGACACTTTAGTCGACCCAAAAACTGTGCCAGACACGTGTCAAGTGCCATTTTTTGACTACCCAATAAAGGTATTTGAGGCATGCTGAGATTGAGGCAGAATAATATTTATGCTTAGAAAAAAATATTTTGAAAATGACAGACACTTTAGTTGGCACAAAAACTGTGCCAGAGATGTGTCAAGTGCCAAATGGCACTTGACACATGTCTGGCACAGTTTTTGGGCCACGATCCTTCAGCCAGACATTCGATTTTGTATTCAGGCATTACAAAAGAAGTGTTGCACAAATTTTCAGGGTGCCTCAAATACCTACTCAAAAATGTTCAACAGCTCTCCTACTAATAGTCTAAAAGAAGATTTTTATTTCTGCGTGAATTAATTCTAATAGAAAATAAAATTGTGTTCAGTATTTGAACTTACAGCAGCTGTAATATAGTGCGAAAATGCTTTTTTACCCATTGATAATGTCAGGGCTGCAAGGGTTATAATGATAATTATGTACAGTAAACTCTCAACTATCCGGCCTAGTAAAAAGTTGCAAGCACTACTAGTAGTTGCAAGCGATCAAGACAGGCATGTTGCCATCCATGGGAAAGTGGGTACTCACGATTGGAAGGGGCAAAAAGGGATTGCAAAATGCAGTAGCAGAGAATTCCAAATATAGTAATTGCAAGGTCTTGGAACATTCTCTTGGACCATAAAGGTGAATGTAAACCCTTGTGGGAAACTGAAGTGGAAGATGAGAACGAAAAGTTTCATTCGTTGATGAAAAATATACCGGGTTCTGACATTGTCAATGCAGAGCACATTACAGAATGGTTGCAGACGACGAAGTTAATGAATTAATTGACAACGATATTATAGAAATGGTGACACAGGGAGAAGTAACAGAAAAAAAGAGGAGGAGGATGACAAGATAAATATCATCCCACATTCGGAAGGGTTTAGGCAGCACTACAATACATTAGTCAGCAGGAGAAAGCGATGCCAGCTGATATCAGGACCACTATGGGAGTAAATATTTATAGAACTCCAGCCTATCCCGATTTTTTGTTATGCGGCCTACCCTTCTGCCACATCAGGCCGGGTAGTCGGGAGTTTACTATATATGATATATATCTATATCATATATATAATATAAAATATGCATATATACTTTTGGCTAATAATGGATAAATTTGGCTAATGATTTTCAAATTTGGCTAACGTGTTGGCTAATAGTCTTAATTTCTTAGCACAGTCCCTGCATAAGGCATGTACCCGCACATGTGCATGTGCATGGACAAAATTCTGCGAATTTTATCTTCGCAGAAACTTTGACATGTTAGGATAGGAATTCTCCTCTTTGTTATCATAGCCATGCCTGGCATAGAAGGGGAGATGGATTGCGACTCCAGGAAGTGTGCAAAAAATCTCGTTCCAAGTTACAAGGGATTGTTAGATTGTTATTAACAGCTGAGCAAAAAGTGTGCTAGAAATCAATGCATGTTTCCTTGATTGTAGTCTTTTGGCTAAGAGCAAACAGAGTTAGATAATTAGAAATAAAATTTCCTGCCATGTCACTATAGAATTAGTAAGCAAATTTTTTAATTTCATCTTTCAATTTCAATTCATATATTTTCCTTTCAAAAACTTTAAAGTTTATGATATTCTTGCGAGTGAAAAAAGGACTGAGGGCCACAATATAAGGCTTGGCGGGCCGTGGGTTGGCCACACCTGCTCTAAAACCTTTTGAAATTTTGTACAGTATTAAAGAATGTGACAAAATGTATGAAAATGAATTCAACAAAAGACGTAAAATGCTATAAAAAGCATTAAGCGAAGCAGAAAGTAAAGATATCAAAGCAGGAGAACTTTAAATAGCACTAAAATTGCTGTCTGGAAATTGCACTGACATAACAGCAGGCAACTCACCAGTAGGGCTGGGCGATATATCGATAAAATCGATATAAAATATAAATCGTGATAACGATATCAAAAAATCCTACATAACGGTACATCGCGATTATCATAATCGTGATGTAAACCGCGATTATCATAATCGTGATGCAAATCGCGATTATCATAACCATGATGCAAACCACGATTATCATAATCGTGATGTAAACCACAATTATCATACTTTTTCATTAAACTGCAATCGGCGCTTCTTTAACTTCGAGTACTCATCCTAAACCATGATGACTCCTCAAGATTCACCCAGCTTCAATCATTTTATTAAATATCGAATCCTCGTTTGCCGATATTATCTTGGTATTAACGGTATGATTTCCCACAGCCTAAACCATGATGACTCCTCAAGATTCTCTCAGCTTCAATCGTTTTATTAAATACCGAATCCGCAGTTCCCGATATTATCATGGTATTAACGGTATGATTTCCCACAGCCTAAACGGTTTTTGAAAAGGGGAAAAAGTGATCGTTTGGATGTTTATATGACGGTTGATAAATATCATACATCTGGTTTTCGCATGCAACTGTCGTCAACGGATATTTATGTTGTTTTTACAGTATTGACGGTGTAAAGCTCAAAATGCTATAGATCAGATACCATGATTTTAATTTCGTTCTGGTATTTAGAGTTCAGCCGTGTTGAATATTTGCTCTTTGTTTTTGAACAATGTGCGAATAATCAGGGCGACAAAGAAATGAAATATTATATTTTATTTGCAACAGGTGATTTAATTGAATAAATGAAATAATACTTCCATAGTAATATTTATTAATGTCTATTCTAGGGTCCTTTTTAATGCAGATATTTTTACTTCTGTGAAGCGCGTTTTTTTTTCTCCTGACGGTTTCTTTTAAAAATCGACAGTCGTTTGATGTATGTGAGTATTTAGTATTTTACTGCCTCTGGCATCATTTATTTCTAGAGAGTGGAGAGAACAATTAGATGTTTGTTTATTTATTTAATGTCACCAGAATTCAAAATAACAAACATGGCAGAAAAATTAAGCAGTTAAAGTTTGCGTGCTGGCAATAAAAGGAGAGACGCAATTATTTCTGTGTTTGGGGGGGGGGGGGAGGAAGGTTATAGTTTTTTTTTTTTTTTTCCGTTAAGCGGACATTGGTCGAAACGCAATAGATTCTTATCCAACTTCCCTGCTATCACAAGTATAAGAAATGGAGTCTTAAAGGTTAGGAAAAGATGTATATTTTTAATTCAGAATTTTTTTTAATCAAATATTTTCCTTTTAACATTCAAAACGAGAGGCGTGACTGTAGTCTATTTTACCGTATAGTCACATGAAAATGTGGCATTAATTTTCTTTCATTTCGCTTCGGATTCATGTTAAATATTTCGGTTCAGGTAAAAATACACACAAGATAATTTTCACAATAATAATTGCACCCTGTCAGAAGCCCAAATTGGAATTATTGTATTTGTGGATTGTTAGTACTGAGCTTAAAATATAATTAGAATAAAAGTCAGGAAAAAAAAAAAGGTTTTTGTTGCTGTTTTACAAAAGAGTAGCAACCGTGGAACTATTTTTAAGCGAAGGGATTGGATTTAACAAAAGTGGAAGCTCGATTATGATTGTTTGCTGCACGTCGTGCGATATGGCACTTGTTCTTGGTATGTTTCTCTCTCTCTCTCTCTTCGCCCCCCCCCCCCCTCACTCTTTCTGTCTTTCTCCAGTGCGGAAGATAGTGCGTTGCATATCCAGTATTTGGAAGGGACAGTGACTCATTAAAATCCCAATCCGCTGTTGTAAAAAAATATTTATAACGCTTCATATATACAGCGTACATGGACTTCGGAATCGGAAGAACGAAAAGAAGGATAAGGTAAATTTTGAAAGACATTTGATTGTGGGCTGCAGTGTAGGCAAAGCTTTGCTTTTTTTTTTTTTTTTTTTTTTTTTTTTTAAATGAAGAATATAAAAATTAAATAAAATAAGAATTTTCTGTAGGAGACACCACCATGTTAGACAATGTTTAAACATACCAGCCAAAAAGCAATGTAGGAATTTAAGAATTAAAAAATTTAAGAAGTGATTATAGCCGGATTATTACATTTTTTTTCCTCCCTCTTTCAACGAAATTTTAGTACTTTTTTTCTTTTAACCCTTAATTTTCTACATTTTCTGCTAAGAAGATTAAATTTTACTTTTTCAAACATAAAGAAGATTTACTAAATTTCAGAATGCACGGCGATGCAGTGGCCCTCCCGCACATCTCTTCGCCAGTGCCCGTGGCAGCATATATTACATTAATACAGCAGCCACACATTTCTCGCCTCTTTAGATTGCGCATTCGGATATATCGTTCTTTTTACATGTATCCCGGGAAATAATAAATTTTACTTTAACAGTAATTTTAAATAGCTTATATTATAATTTCATTGGAATAAGTGCATTTATTTATTAAATGTTGTAATTTATACTAATAAAAGAAACTTTCACTCTACCTGTGTGTGTGTTTGTGTGTGTCGGCGATGGCTAACGAAATCTACTGCACATACAAGTCTGGAAATTTAGATGAGGATAGTCCAAGGTAGGAATTTTACAATTAGCAGATTTACAAAAATTTTTGAATTTTCCGAATTATTTTCTGAAAATCAGCAAGCGCGCGAGGCTCATTTTCATTGCTCTATCCCTGATTTCTTTAGCATGCAAAAAAAAACTTTTTTCCCGACTACATTAATATACCGACTATTTCCGACTATATTTTATTATTTTGTTCAGTTTTATACGTTACTTGATATTTTATTACTTTGTACATATGTCATAATATCGATATATCGAAATATCATGGTATAAAGATGCCGATTTATAACGATATATAATTCCAGACATCGCCCAGCCCTACTCACCAGAGACTTTTTTGAAGTGGATTTATGTATCTACAACCTCAAATAACTTTTCCCAAATGTAATAATTTCTCTGAGAATACTACTCACATTACTCATATCTATTGATAAAGGAGAAAGCACTTTTTCTGAGCTAAAAATTATTTTTTTAATTATTTACAACAAAGCATGAGCCAAGAAAAATTAAATGGTTTAACTATTATTTCCATTGGAAATGACATTGCTAAATCAGTTGACATTGATGAGTTAAGAAAAGGATTCTCAGAATTGAAAGCCTGTTGATCTCTTTTCAAATAAATTAAAGTGTTTGCTAATCATGCATGAATTATTATTTTTGTAAAGAACATTAATATTTCCAAGTTACATTGCTTATTTAATTTGCTAAATTTTTTAATGCTTATTTGAAAAAAAAAAGTTTCATTAATATAATCGTTCAGTCACATTATAACCTAATATACTCCAATCAAAATTTAATATCAATGTAATAATAGTTGATTTTCTCTTGTGTACTTAAACTAAAGTAAAATAACCTGTAACACACTAAATTATATAAATATTAGGGTTGTGAGATGATCATATATTAGCAGAAGTAAGTCTTTCATTTTTCTATGTAATTTTTTTACTTACAAGAATATTAGTACTATTAGATTAGAGCATTAGTGATATCAGTTATAAAAAGATTGATATTGCTACATTTTTATTTTCATATTTAAAAATGAAATTTTTTATGTATTAATCTTGATGGAATTTATCCTTCATTTTTTCTGTTAAACTTATATGGCCGAGGTCGGTTTTGATCGTTAGACGTGTCTGGTTTACAGAAGAGATCTAATAACCATCCATTGCCTAATCATAAGTGATAATATTTTTTAAAAAATTGATTGCATAAATAATCTATTATTTTTATGAGCATTTGGGTGCATTGCTCACTGAATCTGAAAACCAACATATTTGGTTGAAAATAATATAATGCAATCTCTATGCATAAAATTGGAAAGATTACCATAATTTATGCAAATTGCTTGAACTTTTTCCCAAAAGCTTTTCTGCATACTTAAACAAAAAAAGTGGTGGTTTTGTATATGTTTATTTTATATTGAAGGAATATAGAATTTTTTCATTATCAGCAAAACCATTCAACACTTAATATTACTCATTCAATATCATCAGGAGGGAGGGATCACCTTGCATAAGTCATACTGTTAATGACACAGTCCACAGAATCAGATTCTTACCTACTAGAGTATGGTAGGAAGGTCAAGTCCCACTGTAACGTGACCTTGGAGAAAGGGATTTTAAGTTAATTAAACAAAATATTTAAATTCGTGAAAATTAAAATGTTAAAAAAATTAATTTATTAAAGTGTTAATCTTAAAAGCATGAAATCCCTCTATCCAAAGTCACCTTACGGCCGTAACGTAAGTGTAAGAACATTACATAGTAATTAAAGGTGAATTCTACTTGAAGGTAGGTGAAGCCATCTATAAGAACTAATATCTGTGCAAAATCTGTATTTTCATTATCTAGAGAATAAATATAATGACAGGGGTAGTACTTGTTCTGATATTCCTTAAATTCCTGAAAAATGAAAAAATGTCCTGAAATATGGTAACATGTCCTGAAATTCCTGAAATTCCGCAAGTTTTGTACTATAGCACAAACAGTCATGATTTTTCCATGAATATATATGTTTTTTGTTTTTTCGCAAAATCGGTACTTTGGAATTAATAGGTGCTTTAGAGCCAGAAAATAGTGAAACATTTTGTCATCTGATGATGAAAAACTCACAAATTTTGTCAATTGGTCGAAAAAAAAAAAAAAAAAAAAAAAAAAAAATCGGGAATGTGTCAGGCTGACAGGAAGGAAAATTGCAAATTTTGTTAATAGGTCATTGAAAAAAATTGCGATAGTCTTCAACCAATTTCTAAAAAAATCGGGAATGTGGTCAATCATTCGCTGAAATTCGCGAATTTCAGCAAATGATCGAGGGAAAATCACGAATTTCGGCAAATGATCGTGGAAAAAAATCGCAAGTTTCGGCAAACGTTCGCGAAAAAAAAAAAAATTCGAATTTCGGCAAACTAACACGAAGGGGGGCGCTCTATAACTAGGCTCTAGTTTTGGCAAACGATCGCAAAAAAAAAAAAAAAAAAAAAAAAAAAAAAAAAAAAAATCTTGAACTTTGGCTAGTGATGGTAGAAAAAACTTCGGCTCGAACTTCGACAAACGTTCGTGGAAAAAAGTAGTATGCTGGGTAAATGTGTCCTGAAATTGTCCTGAAATATCACCTAGGACTAGTACTACCCCTGTAATGATGATAAAATGACTCACCTGTTTGAAGAAACACAAACGATCTTGTAGATCTAATATAATTAAAAATTTATTGTACACAAATAAACGCACTATATAATTACGATGGTGATTTTGGATCCAAAATATCAATAATGAAATTACAGAATTTCTTGTAAATTTGCAGAAATATTTCATAAAATTTTAATGTAAATTAAAAATAGGATGTTAGAATGTATTTAATGTAAAAGGATCACTGAAAACAATCTCTTATTTAGAAATAAATATATAATAATATTATAGGATCTTAGTAGGTCTAAGATATTAAGTCTGTGATATTACAGCTGATTATAAGTGTCAGCAAGTTTCAGATAACTATTGCAATAAAATGGTTCTGTTAATTGCACTAGGAATTCAGGATTAATAAATATCAAGTTTTGCACCAGTTAAAGATAAACATATATTAATTCACACGAATGATCGGAACATATTTTCTTCTTGGAAACAGGCTGAAGAAGTCCGAAATTTCACATATTATTTTAATTATTACGACACCGATTGAAGTTTAGAACATTATTCCAAGCACATCATGTTGATGAACTTAAATTCGAAGATTCTGGAGAACGTCACCACTAAATGTCACTATTGAGCAGAAAACGAATTTATCAAATGCACAGGCTTTTCTGAAGAAATGTTATCGCTAAATATCGCCATGACGCAGTAAAACACTTGATATTAATTCAAACAGATCAATTAGGAAAATCTCGGAAAACGAGGCTGTTGTACGTAAAAAGATTTTCGGGAAACTGCATCTATGGAAATCACAGTTGCACTGAAGAATTCTTGAAATTAAAATACAATTAGTTGGCTGCAATGCAGATTTTAAGTATTAAATGGTATTCTTGCATTTTGTAGATTATGGCCATTGCAAGTTTTTGCAGAAATTTGCCATATCTTCTTTTTGAAGGATGATTACTGCGTTTAATAAAAGGGATGATTTTGTATTTTTTTATTACGATCGGCGCGGAGCAGCTCTCTTAAAGTCTGGAGTTTTCTTCCTCTCTCCCGTTGATGCCTGCGATAGGTGAAGCTACGCCGCACTCCAAGCACAACCGACTTTCTCTTTTAATCCCTCATTGACTGACAAAAAACAGCATCTTAGCCTGGAAGAATGCAGCCGCTTTTGAACACAGTCAATTGGGAGCGTTCAGATTATCTGCGTCTTGCAAGAAAACTACAAGTTGAACAACCTTTCGGCATCTCCCGCAATCAATGCTATGAAAAATTACGAAAATGGCGCCAAAATTAATGTATTTACTCACTAGAGAAGCACTTTAAGATTGCCTTGAATCAATGACGGAAAGATCGGCTCACGTGAATATTTGAAAGAGGCAAAAACAGAAAATTGTTAAATTGAATATCTCACAGATTTATTAACGGATTTTTCTGAAACTTATAGCAAAATAAAGAGAAAAATATACTCTATCTATTGATTATAGATTGAGTCCACAATATTAATAAATAAAATATTTTTATTTTCGCTATTTTAAACTTAGAAAGAAAATGCCATTTTATCGTGAATGATGATATTTATGAAAGTAAACATGAACGCAAAAGTTTGTAAACACAGCTATTGTTTTTGCTGTTGTTTAGTTTAATAAATCTTAATGAATGATAGAAAAAGATCAAATTAACTTTAAATAATAAAAATTATTGAAATGTGGATTATATTTATTAAGATGAAACTTTAATATTTAGAAAAGAGTTTTTTAAGATTTGAAGTTGAATTTTAAATGATTAAATGTTAATTTTAGAATGAGGAAGATAAATAATTAATAAAATTAAGATTATTTTCTAATAGAACTGTTGTATTTTATAACACCCACAACTCACATTAGTGTATCCTATTCTATTCTTCTTATCCCAAAATTATTTATTCTGATACATCACTTACCCTCTACAGTCCTAACTTTGTCTTCCAAATCCACATATCTTTTAGTTAAGGATATGCGAGCTTTCCTGTTCAAAATTAGCATCTTAATTTCATGTTGTGTGTGATGTTGTATGTCATCATGATTCAATTATGCTGCCATTAAATGTGTTTTCTTCACCATTTGTGACTTTTAGATACTTTATTTACCAATAGCATTGCCAATTTTTATGAGCCTTTTTATCACAACCTGACTATACTACTACAGTAGACTCCCTTAAATCCGCACAGCTTGAGACCAGAGGTTGTGCGGATTTTAGAATTTTGCGGATTTCAGGTCATTGATTTGTTTACATTTTTGAAACATTAATTTGATTGGTAGTTAAGCAAGGGAAATTATAATGAATGCTTACAATAAAGTGAAATATTAAAATAAGTAAAATATTAAAATAATTTATTAGTTTAAAAGTAAGTAATTATTAAAATAATTATGTAAAATAAAAATATTAGGAATGAAATCGATTGAATTCGATTCCAAAAGTCCTATGCTGCCATCTAGTGATAGTAAGGAGAACAGTGTTAATGCTATTAGTATATATAGCTTATTGTACTCACTGTAACTTTTTTCATTGTTATTTAGAGTCCTGAATGCTTTTCTTATACTGCTTTGTATGTTTAGAAATAAATTTGTCTATAATTTAAAAAAAAAAATTCCGCGAACAATAATTTTAAAATAGCGTTTCGGTTCGTGGATTTTTCCATTTCGAACCCTGGAATTTTTGATATAGATATGCTAATTTATATCAAAATCAAAAGTAATGTAAATTTATTTAGTAATAAATCAGCTGTAATAGCCAAAAGAGATTGATTAACAAAAAATTTAGTAAAAAAAAACATTGCGGTAGTCGCCGATTTCGGCGCCGTCTTGAATTTTGTTCCTGCAACTTAACTGTAAATTTCATTGCTTACATCTGAAAAAAATACGCGGATTTTAGGATCGCGGATTTGAGGGAGTCTACTGTATTACCTTAAGTTCAAACATTATTAATGCATGTTTTTACATGAAATTTTTGTTACAGTAGGCTCAAAAATGCAAAAGTTGTCTTAATACATATTAAAAAGAAAAGACTATACAAATGAAGAAGATATTTACAAAAGATTATACCTCATGATTGTTCTTAAAACAGATTTATAAGTTGCATCATAATGTCTTTATTCAATCCAATCCAAATGTTGTCTCTTAGAACGATGCAAACATTCACCTGCTTGCTGCATCATGTGACAGGACTTACACAAGCGGTCATTGTTGGAGAATGGATCAAAAAGGTTATATGGAAGCAGGGAATGGTCTCCTATATATGTATTAGTGATGGACGATTCTCGAGATTTTACCAATTGAAACAAATCACCATCGTAAAAAAATACAATGGATACAGTGATTGATTACTTCCCGGAACCTACTATCGAGATGTTTTACAATCGATTATTAAAATCATTGCTTTTACATGCTTATACAGTAATTTTTAAGTTTTTAGTAAATTCATGGCAACTAAAGATAGATGGAGTAAAAAAACATACCAAGAAATTGATGTAAATTTAACACTGAGATGCTAGATGACTTTGTAAAAAGATCCTCATCTACAATCTTCATTTGAAGCTAAATGAAAGGTTGTGAAAAAACAGAAGCAGCAATTCAGTTTGCTGCTATCGTTTTCATTATCTCTTTCATTCAACTTCAATTGATGGAGGGGCACCTGATATGAAGCCTTTAAAAAGCTGTATTCTAACGTTTGTTAATAATCTTAATACAACTTGTTATGTAATACATTCTATCAGTTTTTAAGCCTTCTGAAAGAAATGTTAATCCCTAAACCTACCTCCTTTTCTGTACTAATGGTTTATGACAATTAACAAATTGTTGGAAATGTGTTTAAGAAATTAACTTTAATGTTACAACATCTCCACTATAGTATTTATCTTTCGAATATTATGTGCTATTCTATATTTTAATACAAGCCAATAAACTCTAAATGATTAATACCTTTAAGATATGTTCCGTATAAATTTCTTTAATGAAGTGTGCATACTAATGTTTCGATAAAACACTGTAAAATATTTTAAGTTTGTAATGTTTGAGCATATTAATAATAAGTATCATGGATTTTCATGTCAAATTTTATTTTATGTATGGCAGTGTGTATTATGTATGCAAGTCCAGTAAATTGAGGGTACTACAGATGAATCAGATGCCAGCAAAATGAGTTGAACACAGTAACTACCCCACTCCTCAGAATTTTTCAAAATGCTCTTTTCAAACAAGTTTTTTCAAATATAAGATCAATGTGTTATCAAGAAATATGTTCAAAGTAATGATAAGAACAACACTATTTTGGAACGCTAAATAACTTAAGAAAATACTTTCAGTTACAGATATTTTCTAAAAACTGACAAATCTTTCATGAATCCAATACTTTCTTCTTGTAAAGATAGATGAAAGTAAAAATGGAAAAATGCCCCATACAAACTGAATTAAACCCTTTTCAACTTAAGTATATGTAACAAAATCACACGCCTCCTAATCTATACCCTTCTTTGAGAAACTATGACTTAAACCAAAAATGCACCAAGTGTCAATCTGACTGTGAAAGCTAAATAAATACCCAAAGAACTTCTAACTCATAAGAAAGGGCTCTATTACTGTTTTTCTAGCGGGGATTTACATCACATTCATTTCAGTCGAGGCTAACGAGAAAGACAGGCTATGAATTTCAGTGGCTTCCCTGCTTTACGCTAGAAGTTCCTAGCCAACCCAGACTACATAATCATGACGTAGATGGAATATGCTCATTCATTCCTTTCTCTCTCTCTCTCTCTCGATGCAAACTTTTCGTTTACCTCGAGATACATCCCCTCGATGAAAACTGCTCGCTTACCTCGAGATATCTCTTCTCGATGCAACCTTCTCGCTTTCTTCGAGATACCTCTTCTCGGTTCTAACTTAAGCCGAGAATGAGAAATCAATTTTCTTCCATTCTCGACATGTTACTCTCGATGATTATCAAGAAAACTGATTTCTCATTTTCGGTCAGGAAGGGCCGAGAAGAAATATTGAGGGGAGAGCTGGAAAGAGAGATAGGTATGACAATGAGCAATGAAATGATGGAGCCTTCCGATAAATATTATGTATTAAATAAAAAAAAAATTTAAAGACAGAAATTGGTGAGTTTCGGGGGGGGGGGGGGGGATTTTCAAATTTTTACTGAACACATCATGTGATACATCATCGGAACTCTCTTTGACAACCCTTTCATATTATGAACCTTTCTCACACCTGCAGTTGATTTTCAGGATAGGGGGAAGCGGGTGTGCACGGACGAATTTTTAAAACTGTTGCGATATCTAGAATAATTATCATTTAAATGGGTATTTTGTCGGAGCCCTCAGAAAAATAATATTTATTAAATATAAAAATATTAAAATAAGGGAATTCCGGGAGTATTCAAGGGGCGTGAGAGTGTACCCACAGGGGTGCAATTTTCAAACTTTTATGAAACCTCCCATGTGATATATCTTCGGAAATCTCTCTGACCACTCTTTCATATTATGAACCTTACTTTCCCCAAAATTGAATTTTGGGGGGTGGGGAGGGGCGAACAAATTTTTAAAACCATAGTGATTTCTATAATAAATATTATTTTAGATGTGGATTTCTTTATGGAGCCTTCCAGTAATTATTATTTATGAAACATAAAATTTTTGAAAGTGGGGGCTGCGTGAATTCTAGGGCAAAAGAGTGGAACCCACTGGGGAGAGGGGTCGGGGGGAGCAATTTTCAAACATTTTTTGAACCCGTCATGTGATATATCATCAGAAAGCTCTCTGATAACTCTTTCATATTATGAGACTTTTGTCCCCCCTCCCCAATTTTGCTCCCATTGTGGGGGGAGGGGTAGTTTTCAAACTTTTTTGCATTTTCATCATTTTAGATCGGATTTTTTTACGGAGTCATCGGGTATTATTTATAATATATGAAATTTCAAAAGGTTTGGTTGTATTCCGGGGAGTGAGGTAGCTGGCTCCTTGGGTGGGGGGGGGGAGCACTTTCCTAACTTTTACCGACCTCCTCATGTGATATATCATTAGAAAATCCACTTATTCATATTAAGCACCTACCTGCCCCTTTCCCCACTTTGTCACCGGGGCATTTTTCTAAATCTCGCTGACACTCCTCATGTTACATATTGGAAAGGGCTGTGACCACTTATTCATGTTATGCACCCCCCACTTTGCCCTCCATGGGGGTACATTTCTAAATTTAGCCAAGAACCTTCATGTGACAATTCGTTGGAAAGGTCTGTGACTACATATTGATATTATGCACCTCCAGTGTCCGCCCCCCCAACTTTGCCCCCATGGGGGTACTTTTCTAAATTTAGTCGAGATCCCTCATGTGACATATTGTTGGAAAGGACCACTTAAGGCCAGTTTTATAAATTTAGCCGGGACCTTTCATGTGGCTTTTCTAAATTTACCCGAGGCCCCCTTGTGATACATTGTCCGAAAAGCCTGCGACCACTTACTCACGTTATGCACCTCCCGCACCCCTCCCCCCACTTTGCTACCACGGGAGGGCATTTTTATAAATTCAGATCGAGATCCCTCATGTGACATGTGACATATAATTGGAAAGGCCTAATGCCCCATGTCGCCTTATTCATATTATGCAGCTGCTGTGCTCCCCCTCACTTTGACCGCCCCCCCCCCCCCCCCCCCCCCAGGGATCAGGTTTGAGATTATTCTTTTACAAGATTTTGTAGTATGTGCACACCACGCCTGCTATACGGTGCCTTATATAGCGGGGAGCCAGTTCGAGATTTCATATTACAAGATTACGTATAAATTAGAGGCCCCGACTAAAGGAAGGGCCCGCTAGCAGGCGAAGCCCCTTAGTCGTTATTAATGCCGACTCATTCCAGTTCACCTGCAGATGATTCTTAATAAATTTATGATGTATAAAAGCAATTGACAAACTGGAGTCATCAAGAAAATTTTTACACAATCGAAAAATATCGAGATGTCCATACAATCAAGAAAATCGATAAAAACATCTCGTTATCGCCCATCCCTAATATGTATGAGTGTAAAAGAAAAAAATCCTATTTTTCAAATAAATCTGTAATGGTCTCTCTCTGTCTCTTTTTTAAAAAATTGATTAAATCGACTTTCTTTTATGTGTATTGCCAAACATTGATTAATTGATTTGAATTGGATATAATAATTCTTGTCAATGCCCAGCAAAGAAAGAAACAGTGGGCCATCAGCTGGAAAAAAGATGGCAGCCAGCACTGCCATCAGCGGTAAAGTGCAATAGTGCCATTACTTAAACCTGTCAAAAAGTGTCCGTGCGGAATGCAGCTGGCCCATCAGTGACGGCCAACAGCAGGCCAGCATTGGTATGCCATCACATTATTTTAATCTGGCACTTTTCCTGCAGTGCTAGCACCTATCCCACTTCTATTCCTTTGCTGGCCCAGCACTTTGCATTACAAAAATTTCTTATAGAATTCTATAAAAAAATAAAGTATTATAGAATTATGGCTCTTTTTTCTATAAGCTAGTTTCACCAAGAGCTATAGAAATATCTGTAGAAGTGTCTATAGAAATACTTGAACTCTCAGCGGTTTCCATGTGGTCATCCTCCCAAGTACTAACCGCGCTCGATGCTGTTTGGTTTTCGTGATCGGACATGAACAAGTACTTTCAGCATATGCTAAGACCGCTCGCAGTTTTCAAGCTCTCATTATAATATTTCAAGTTTGTTTCTTTTGTGATTTACGTTCCCAATCATTAAACTGGTATAGAAATTATTGCATTGTATAGAAATCTTATATATTTTATACGCTTTTTTTTATTATTTATTCTGAACTGTGTAATAAATTATGAAAACCGAAATCCTTTGTAGCTTACTAAAACCAGATTTAAGGAGAGAAAAAAGTGCATTCAAATAAAGAATTTATTTATTACCTATTTATTTTGTTGGTGGCAGTGGTGCTATATTATTTACAGATTAAAAAAAAATTAGCTTCACAGCTTAAATTGTGTTAAGATATTCATTTCAGATTTGTGTTCAAATACTCAATGTCTTTGATATTCGCAACGCTACCTAGCGTAAGGGTTCCCAGCAATAATACAGCAAAAGTTCATGCACTTCCATGTAGTGGTGGGTTAGCGCATGAGATAAAACGAAAGCCCACCAGAATTTTATCTGATGATTTCCAACAGCAAAGTTGACTGAAGCTGTCCAGCAGTGGTCATGCAGTGGTAGACCATTAGCCAGCACTTCTCCATCATTGCCAGCACCTATCTTGCTGCTGGCCTGCAATTTACTCTTTGCTGGGTGGAATGAAAATTTATAGGACTATATATTGGAAGAGCAATAGAAATTCACCTACAAATGTCTTTCTGTGTGCCACAATTTCCAAGATTTTTTGAGTTGTTGCAAATTAGTTTTGGATTTATTTATTTTTCTTGCAATATAATGGGCAGCTTCTTTACTGTTTCTACCCTTGGCCCTTTTATAACATTCAAAAGATTAGAAAAGAATAAAATAAATAAACCTGAACTGCCAAGCATGAAAACGTAAATTTTCAGTTTTTATATGTGAAATATAATGTAGCTGATAATTTTCCACTATTTTGAGTACGAGATAAATGGATTGATTTTATAAAAAATAAGTTGCACACTAAAATTTGCAATTTAGTCTAGATCTGTTCTTTTAAAAGTTTTATAATTATTTCTTTAAGCTTCTAGAATGGATAGATAATCACTTATTTTTAAGCTTTTTTTTCATCACTGCAAAAAATATGTACAAGCTATGTTATTTTACTTTTTATTAAATTATTTATTTTCTTAATTATATCTTTTATCCACATCTCTTTAAATTCTGAAGTTAATAATTTATTTCTTATGAAATATCCTTTTCTTATGATCTTATGAAATAACTGCTTATTTTTTTGGTTAATCATTATTTATTTTACTGATTAGACGGTACAATGAATTTTATGTTCTTGAAGCAAAGTTAACAGAATTTCATGGGGAACTCTCTGTTCAGCTACCTGCAAAACGCTCACAGCAAAATAAAGGATTAACTTTTCTTGAAAGCAAACGGCCTGAATTTGAGCGCTACTTACAGGTAATCTATTTTATTTCCCTCATTTGTCTAAACTTCAGTACATTTTCTAAAAAATATTTTTGGTGTGTGTATAAGCTTTTTATTGCACTTTTTTAAATCTTGGTTCTAATGATTTGTTGTTGAGATGTATGGGAAAAGAATACATTTGTCTCACTCTCTTTTTTTCATTCCATTGCAAACATAATAAAGTAAAATTAGTTTATTACTGAAGAAAAAATTATTTATCATTAGAAAATGCTTTAATAACTAATTTATAGAAACTGCTTTTTTTTTTTTTTTTTTTTTTTAAATTTAAAAAGTGCATTTAAGGTCAGTGTCATAATATTTGAGTCATGAAAAGTTTACAAATTTTTAAAGGATATTTTTAGATGAAAATTACTGCTGATTTGTTTAATGTATGAGAAATAATTGAATATTTCCCCAAGTCTGAAAACTAGAAAATAAATGCTTTTATTATTATTGTTATTTATTTATTTAACAACATATGCTTGTGTCAGTGCATGTACTGTTTATTATCTAGAGTTTAGTGATTTGTTTTTTGAAGAGATGTGTGAGAAGAGAATGAATTTTACATTTATTTTTATTTATTTTTGCAAACAAAATTAAATAAGGAGTGTAGTTTTAAAATAAAATATGTCATTAAAGCTTTTCTCAAATCCAAACTATTTTCTGACTCTTTCCTGAATTAATTTTTGTTTGTAAATGCATGAGATTGGTAGGTGCTCCTATTCAGAAACTAAAAAATTCAATGGATTTTCCATTTTTTGATAAAGACAGAAGATTTTTTAGAAAATGCTTTCAAAGTTGGCATTTTGATCCGAATTTCCAGACCAGGAGAGTCTGATAAAAGGTCATCAGAAGACAAGAGTCACATATAACTCAAGTAGTAATTCATTTATAGGAAAAAAAAAAAAATGGATTCCAAATGGAATCATTTCAATTGTCATAATTTTATGTTTTTAATAATTTTAAGTTTTGTTGAAAAAAAAATATATATATATTTTTAGAACATCTTTAAAAATTGATTCTTGAGACAGTTGTCTATTTAAGAACTTAATGTCATAATGTTTTGCAGCATAAGAAATTTATAGATCTGTAAATGATAAATTTATTATAAGCTATTGCTGCTTTGTTTAAAGTATGAGAGGTTTTCAAAGTTTGTGTACTAAGAAAGATTTCTTCCCTTGAAATAAATTCTTGAGATCTGCAAGATTTATTTTGTTTAGTGACCTGTGTAAACTAAGAATTTTCAGATTAAAATATAATTATATATTTTAATGTTTATAGCAATGTTCTGACAAAAAGTAATTTCTGGATACTCTGTATTTTCTGCTTTAGAAAGGCATTCATTTTTTTTTTTTCCTTAGTGTTTTTTCTTTTCAGTACATGAGATCATCAACTTTTATTTCTTTCTGTACTTTACATACTTATTTTCATTTAATTATTTGTTTAATATTACTTTTGTATAATATCCAAGAGAATCTTTAATATATATTAATTTAAAAGTCATTTTTTAATGTGTGTGTTTTTTTGTTGTTGTTGTTGTTGTTGTTGTTGTTGTTGTTTTCTCACTACCTGTCACATTTTTATTTCTAGACACTTTTAACATTGCCTGCATTACAAGGAAGTGAATTGTTATTCCAGTTTCTAAAGTCTCCTACCCTCTTCACTACTAGCTTTTTGCCAGACATTAAACTTGGTATATTTATATATTTTTTCCCACTTTATTCTTATTAATTATCTGTTTATGTGAAATCAAAGTTGTGTCTTTTAAATTCCTTAAAATCATTTTAACAGGTTTAACCTATAACAATTTACAGCATGTAACCAACTGAAATTAATAAATAACAATTTTTCTGCATCCTAAGCACTATTAGCCATAGATTTTATTCATAATGTTTGCTTTTATGAAATAAATTAAGAAGTATGGAATTTTTTACTTTATTTACAAAGGTCTGAGTAATTTTTACTTTCTTCTATACAAGAAGAAAGTATTGGATTAGTGAAAAATTTCAACTTCCGGTTTTCGATCGATTTATGCGTTTTAGAAGGTCCTGAATATGATTTGATGGTTTTTAGAAAATGTCTGTCTGTCACTCTGTGAATCGTATCTCTCTATTCTAAAAAAAAGTAACTACTGCTGTCACCGCCGCCGCCGGTTTTGAATTTTTTGTGACCGGAGGTCTTTCTTCGTTAATATTAAGAAAAATAATGCATACAAAAATATGAAAATCAGTGGTATTATACAGAAATGTTTGATAAACACGCTGATGCAGACAGTTTTCAAATCGAAGAATTATTTTAAGAGATATTTAATGCTAAAGTTGGACAAATTCGTTCCACTAAAAAAATTTTATAGGAGCAAAAACTATTCATGGGAATTTAATAATTTTTAGATCATTTTATACGTTTGAAGTTCCCGGTGTGCAGACTGTGTTTCTTTTTTTAATTTAACTCATTTTTTGAGGTTTTATTTCTATTTTAAATTCAAATTTTCAGCATTTCTAGAGAGATTTTTTACATTATTTTAGAAAATGGTATTAATTTAAACTGTTGCCAAATGTATAAACAGCGCAAACAATAATGTTTGCTTCAAATTAAAAATTTATTTACACCTGACTATTATAAACAGAAAAAAATCATTTGGAATTAGAATTAAATAATTATGTACAAAAAGTAGGAACTTATTAAAAATTACATCATAAAAACTATACACATGAATTTTAAAAGAGAAAGGATATTGTAAAATAATAAATTCATTAACATGCGTTAGAAGTCTTAAATAGGAGAAATTGCGTCATATTTGCGTCACATTACAGTTATTACATTAAATGAACACAAAGTAATATTGCAAAACAGTTTAAATTCAGAAATTGCTCTAGGCATTTATTTGATATTTCGAGAGGATCTTTTCAACTATTTTTGTTAGGAAAGCGCAAATAATATTTCATTTCTAACAAAAGTATTTTCACGTGAATATTTAAAAGAGAAAGAATAGCTTGGTCAAAATTACATCAGATTAAAAACGATTAATTTAAAATGTCTCATTTAAAAGAACTTTCTTTTCGCTTTGTTAAAAAATACCAGGAGACAAAGATTCTTTACTTAATTCCTTTTATATTAGCTTATTTTGAAATGTTTAACTTATTTTACTTAATCAAAGACGAAAACAGCGATTGTATCTTTAGTACTACTTAGTTATCCCGTTGACCAAAAATCTATCATTTGCCAAACTATAAGATTAAATGCCAGTAATGGTTGATTGTAAATGTTACATTAACTTGATTTTAAGCAAGTTACACGTGTCTACACCATCAAGTTATTTTTATTTCGACGTTTTATTTGTATTTTTATTAATGTTGTAGTAATTTATTTGTTCTTTCATTATTTAAAATAAAAATTATGTCAATTTGTATAATTTGGCGAGTGGTTTGGCGATTTATATAATTTGGCAAAATTGGTCGACGGGATAATCAAGTAGTACCGCAGCATATTTGGCATTAAAATTCCCCAATCATAGAGAAATGAATAGAAATCCCTTTATAGGAAGATCGCCACTATTTTTTAAATTATAATTCAATCTTTCGAAATCTTTTTAAAGTCTATCAAATTAGCGTGCATTTAGAGTCTTCGGTGTCTGGACGGGGTTTGACGAGCATAGCTCGTAGGGGGCAGAGCCCCCTAGTGTGACAAAAATTTTGTCAGTCTCATGAACTAATTCACGGAATTTCACAAAACTTTAGATTCATTTAGACCTTGATATAAACTTGTACTGATTACTTTTTGGTGTAAATCGGCCAACAGGTGCTGCTACTATGCTGTATTTTTCATGATTATCACAATAGCTCTATATCAAGAACTAATGCATGAATTTTCATCAAACTTCAAATCAGTTAGTCCCTGCTATAAATTTGTCCTGATTAGTTTTTGGTGTAAATCGGCCAACAGGTGCTGCTACTATGCTGTATTATTCATAATTATCACAATAGCTCTATATCAAGAACTAATGCATGAATTTTCATCAAACTTCAAATCAGTTAGTCCCTGCTATAAATTTGTCCTGATTAGTTTTTGGTGTAAATCTCCCAACAGGTGGCGCTGCTATGCAGAATTTTTCACAATTTCCACAATAGCTCTATCTCAAAATGCACGAATGGAAGTTAGAAGTTCACATAAGTTGTTGATGATGTGTAAATCACATAACCAGTGGCACTGATGTGCTGCATTTTTCAGGAAGTATTTAACATGTATGAGATAGAAAAAAGTTTTGGGATTGCCACATCCGACTAGTTACTTTCTTCTATCTTTTCAAGAAGAAAGTATTGGATTCGTGAAGAATTTCGACTTCCGGTTTTTGATGGATTTATATGGTTTAGAAGGTCCTGAACATGATTTGATTGTTCTTAGAAAATGTCTGTCTGTGTGTATGTGATAAAAATTTTGTGGGTGCTCTATCTCAAAAACTAATGCATGGAATTTCACAAAACTTTAGATTCAGTTAGACCTTAATATAAACTGGTGCTGATTAGTTTTTGGTGCAAGTCGCCCAGCAAGTGGCACTGCTATGCTGCTTTTTCACGATATCCTTAATAGTTATAACGCAAGAACTATTGCATGGATTTTCATCAAACTTCAGATTTAGGTATACCTTGATATGTGTAGGTACTGATTATGTTTTGATGTAAATCGCTCAGCAGGTGGTGCTGCTATGCTGCGTTTTCCATGATTATCGCAATAGCTCTATCTCAAAAACTAATGCACAGATTTTCTTCAAATTTCAGATTCACTTAGATGTATTGACATAAGTTATTGTTTATTAGGTTTTGTTGTTAATTGCGGAACAGGTGGCACTGCTATGCTGCATTTTTCATTAGTTTTGCGATAGCTGGATCTCAAAACTAATGCACAGAATTTAATCTAACTTCATATTCTGCTACACTTTCACATAAATAGATCCTTATTGTGCTTGGGTATATACAATGCGACAGGTGTTGCTTTTATACTCTTTGTGTTGCAAACTTTGGTTGCAGACATCTAAGAGGGTGATTGCCAAAATTCAATGATTTGTTTGAAAGATGTGATGCTTGTATCTTTTTAATTGCACACAAGGAACCTATACCTTTTAAATCCTGATGGTGGGCATAGTCATTTAATTTTGGTACTGTGATGGTGAATTTTCAAGTATTAACGTGTATGAGATAGAAGAAAGTTTTGGGATTGAACATCCGACTAGTTGTATTTGAAAATGTACAGAGCTTCATGTAGACAATTCAAGACAAAATGCTTAATACATCTATTAATTGATACCAGTTTTTAAATACTTCTGACTTAATCTCTTAGCATCTAGATTTTTTTATTCACATGCACATGTATATACCAGATTTTAGCGTAAATTTGTAATGTTTTATGCTATATATAACGTTGCTAGTCCCAATTTGCACAAAATGTTCCAAGACTCATGAGATGCCAAAAGTCCTAATTTTTCAAGATGTACAAATTTGTTTAAATTCTTTTAGTACCATATTATTCATTAGTTTCTATCGAATAGAACTTAATGTAGTTAAACCTATTAAAACAAAACCGTGTGTATAAAGGAAAGTTTTTATGGTCCTACCAAAAGAAATAACAGACAAATCTATGTGTTCAGACAGAAAGCTGTCTAAAACACAATACTTTCCTGGTTCCTAGCGATTCTGTTTTTAAAAGTTTTACTGTAGTTCTGTAAATCCTGTAAAAATGGAACTTGCCCTTAATGAAATCTTATCATAAACAAAAAAAATTCATCCATGGAAGGAACACCATACAGTAATAACTGCTCAATCAAAAACCTCCCTCATGAAAATTTGTTTTTCCACCTATGGATTCTACTTTAACAGATTTTACTGTATACTAGCAAATTCCGTCTGCTATACTGGTTGTTTTTTTGTTTGTTTTTTTTCAAACAAACCTTGGATTTGTATGATTTTATATTTAAAAAAGAAAATCTTTCTGAACAAACCTTGGATTTGGGGCCCCTCTACCTCCAGTAGTGTAGACTAGATGGGCTGCACCCGCTACATGATGTATGCATTATGTAATCTACTGCATTCCTTTCTTCTCTTTAAATAGAAAATTTTGGTTAAAAAAAAAAAAAAAACATCAAAATAGGGCTGATACTTTAATTTTAAAAAAAGAAAAGAAAACTTGTTGAAACTGTAATTTTTTACCATTCCTTGTCATTGTTGAATCTAGTTATTTTTTGCAAACCTCAAATTTGTTTTATATTTCTGCAAAAAATCTATCCAAATGAGCCTAAAATTGGGAGGAAGCCTCACTGCTTTCAGCAGCATAGATTAGGACTTGTTAGATGTCCTGTTAGCATATTGGCTTTCAGCCTGTAAAGGATCTCGTTACAGTGATTGCCAATTTAATTTCTGACATTTAGATTAATATTATACTTTCCATTCTGACCAATAGATCCTGACAAAAACAATAGAAAACAGCACTCTCTAGTGGAAGTGTCTAGACTTATGTTAACTTAAGGAGAATTGAATGTATCTAACTGTATTAAAATCGACCAATTAGTAGCCAATATTAAACAGTGCCTTCTAGTGGAATCATTATAATTATTGAGCCTCGTTATAGTGATTGTTGTAGTAACAATTTAATTTTTGATGTGAATAATGTAAGCAGACTATCTTACATATATTTATACATCATGTTTCAAGGATTGTTGGACGTAATCATGGCTAGTAGGTCAGCCGTGAAATGCATTGACAAGTTTGGTTGGAACCTGACTTTTATTTCCTTTCCAGTTACATGATAGTTCTTTTCAGTGAAGCTCAATTACAGAGAGCTTCCAGATGATATTTAAAACTTCATTTTACTGGGAAAATGCACTCTTTTCTCAGACAGGTGATTTTTATTCACATATTTCTTATTTTTCTCAGTAGGTGGCGAAGGCGTCAAAATGGGAGGAAATTTAAACTTAATTGGTTTGATCGCTTTTGATTGATATCTTGACCAGTTTGTGCGGGAGCCCCTGGGAATTGCTTCCAGCAAACTGACCACAAAAAAGTGAGAGTTGTGTTTAGTTCAGCAGTTTTTATCTTTAAGTTAATATGAATTTGAAGTCTGGAAGTAATAAATGTTAGTGTGTGAAACAAACTTAATAGGGGCAAATTAGTTTTGAGAATTAGATTTTAAACATTAGAAAAAAGAATCTGGAAATTTTCTTTTTTTACTCTTTCATATGCTATATTTTAATTTAAAGATTTTAAAGTTAGTTAGGTAAAAACATTTTAGCTAATGAAATTTTATGAAATTGTTATTCACTGTATTTGTTAGTCTTAGTAATACACTGTGTTAGTATGTGTATGTTATTCACTGTATAAAGCTATTCACTGGGATGAGAATTCTCCATCTCAAATGGGTGATTTTCACCACTTAATTTTAATAGTGTTCCTTGCTTTATTAAATCTCAAAAATTCTTCATTAAATAAGGGGAGAAATACCATTAAAATTTAGTGGTAGAGAGTAGTCATTTGGAGAATTCTCACCCCGTATTCACTGTGTTGTATTTATGTAATGAAAGTTCTGTGCTCTGATTTTAACTTATTTGCCTTAAATGGATGTTCCTTTTCTCACATAATGTTATGTCTTTATAAATAAATATTTAAAAAATTAATTAAAAGTAAGATGTTTCTGAATCTTTAATACAAAAATAATATATGTGTAATTTGGTACTTGAAAGCAATGTCGTAGTATCACTCTAAATAAGTACAGTGGTTGAAAAACATAAATGAAATTAAAAATGCTGAAACATGGGAACAAGGATTTAAGTAAATAATAAAGGAAAGCTGTTAAAAATATTTGAAAATATGGATTTTTAGGTAAAATAAAACATGTGATCATGATAATGTAGCCTTTCTTTGATACACATAGTGTATGGGCTACCAGTGGAGACGATTGCCATGTTAGTGTTGACTCTAAGCCACTTTAGCAGGGTGCAGCGCCCGGCGGCCCTTTTTATTTCTTTTTTGCACCCGGCTGCCCTTTTTAACATTTCCTACGCACTTCGTGGCAATTCAATTGATCCTGCGAAAATATTGCAAATTCTAGGCACTCTAAACAAATCAGTTCAAAGTATTTTTCATGAACAAGGTACAAGTGTCCCCTTTTTGAAAAAAATGTGCCCTTTTTTTAGAATAGTGTTCCCTTTTTGAAAAAAATTACCCTTTTTTAGATAATGTTCCCTTTTTTTAGAGTAGAAAAATTCCCTTTTTGAAAAATTCCTGCTTGGCGGCCCTTTTTTTCTAGAGTCAAGACTACATGTGCACAAAATTTTTAGGGCTATGATATAATTGTTACCTAGAGTTTTAGCATAAAAACTATAGTAACCACTAAAGAAGGGAAGCAATATTTTGTATTGCCATAGACACTCAAAATCCATGCTACACCACTGCTGGAAGTAATTAGAGATTTGTACCAAAAGCAAATTTAAAGAAAGTCCTTCCGGCCTGTATCGGCACAAAAAGGTAGCTTCCCTATTTATTTATTTTTTTAATTCAGCTAATGTTACTAAAACACACAAAGCTAAAATGAATGGACCCTGATTATAGAAGATTTCCAGTTTTCATCAATATTGAATTTAAAGAGGAATTTCGAAAAATTTGTCAGCTATCACCAAGTTGGCTTCATTTATGGCAACCTATTTTTTTTTTGCCAAATATTGGCAAGCTAACAGATATCATTATGTAGTTTTAAGCATATGAAAGTAACAAAAATTGTTACAACAATTAAAGTAAATTTGCGAGAAACCATATTTTCTGAAGTTTATAAATGAAAGCTCATGATTATCTAAAAATCAGCAACCCTAGACTTTCAAACTGCTGTATCTCAGCCATTTTTTACAGTAGAAATGAAACAAAAAAGGCTCCAGAAGCCTTTTATCAAGGCAGAACATTTAGGTAAGTAAACCTTGTGGATTTATTTTTTGTGCACCTTTTAGAATTTTAAAAATCTGTAAGTGACTGCCATTTTTAAACAAGATGAGGCTGGCCAAAAAACTGTATCAAGACCTTGGCAAGTCCTGTACACATTCTCACTCAATCACATCCAGATTGGTTCATAAACACGAGTGCTATCACAGGACAAAAAAAAATGGTGTAAAAAAAAATATATTCAAATGTATATCAACATTTGAACTGAAAGTGGTTTGGGGTCTAGAGCGTCATAAACGATAAAAAAATACCAAAATTCTCCATAATTTTTGAATGGTTACAATAGTCAGCTTCTTACTTTTTATAATGGAAATATTTGAATACTTTTTATACTGGAAAAATGGCTTTAAATCATTGTTTAGTATAGATATGCTTAATAAAATGCAGCAACGTCCCTAGCAAGAATGTTAACTTGAAAGTAGAGTGTAAAAAAAATCATGATTTTTTTTTTTTTAAATCGGATTTTTTTTATTTAAATCAGATTTTTTTTTATTTAAATCGGATTTTTTTTATTTTTTCCCCTGTGTTAAAATATTAAACATCTACCAAGAATTAAGCTCTTCAAAAATGAATAACCCTCCAATTATTAACATAACTATGTTTTTTTGCTTTAATTAATAAAATTTTAATTATGTAATTATAGAAATTACAAAAAACTGCAAATTAAAAATTTCTTTAGTAACATACAACATTATGTTCATTAATATTTTGTAATAATTATGTAAACCAATATTAAATACTGCTTATATTTTAAAGTTGTTGATAAATTGCATTTAATTTTAAATTGATGATACAGATTAAATTAATTATTAAACAATTAACTGTTTAATTAAGAACACAATCTACATTTTTGAAAAAGTGGTTGAAAAAATGGTGATAAATAATAGTTTGATAAATTCATAAAGCAGCCAGTACAGTGCGTCTCATAAATATAAAGACACTGATATTTTCGAAATAATATTTTAATAATTCAGTGTTCAAAATTATGTTTATGCATATAACAAAAAGTATGTACCAAAAAGACATTTTATAGTAAATTAAATTAGAATTAAATAATTTCAACTCGAAAATTGATAAATGTAAACAAATTTGCTGTCTCATAAATATAAAGATATTTTACATACTTTTCAATTATTGTCCAATAAAAGATCCATTCTTATTAATGACAGCAAATATTTTATCTGGCACGTTGTTTATTAAGTTGTGTAAGTATTTTGGCTTTATATCAAACCAAATTCGTTCGATTTCTTTTTTCAACTCACGGGGACGTTTGAAAATTGTTTTCCAGATGCATATATATTGCAAACGATAATGCCACAAAGTTTCTCAATTGGATTTAAATCAGGGCTACGCACAGGCCACACCATGACATGAACATTGTTATCAGCAAACCAATTTTTTTGTGACTCTTGATGTGTGATTCAGTGCATTATCCTGTTGGTACAAATAGTTCCGACCACCAAGAGTTTCATCAATTCGCAACAAGTAACTATCAAGCAGTTCTATACATTCTTTAGATGTTTGTTTACCTTCCAGAAAAGCAATATCTGTATTTCCATTAAAAGTGAAGGAACCCCAAACCATAACAGAACCTTCCCCTTTCTGTCTACTGAAGAGGGTTCGAGGTTCACGTCTTTAATCGTGCGAGTAGGAATTCCATCCATCTGGGCCATCCAAGTAAAAATTTTTTTCATCTGAAAAAATGTTTTGCATCCATTTGTCCTACCAATGCATATATGATCTTTAGCACAGAGTAGCCTCCGCTCTTTGTGTTCTTTTTTCAGTAAAAGAAATCTGCACATATGCCGACACACAATATTTTTGCTTTCTTTTATACGACGATGTACTGTGTCCTTTGAGCCCATACCATAAATTTGTAGAGAAACTTGTCGGAGTGACATTTTTTGCGACGAAACAAGTCGCATGATCTTGCGATCGAGTCTTTCACTAGTTTTTCTCGGTCTGCCAGGTCGTTTTCTCGAATATAAATTGTAAAGTTTTTGATAAAATTTTATAAAGTGCAGCTCTGCTTCTCCCAGTTTTTTTACATGTTTGAGAAACTGTTAAACCATTAGCTTTAAATCCACGTATTTTGTATATCTCATCTTTAGAAATTTCAATGATCCGGGGCCTCTTTGCAATTGAAATAATTCAAACAACTTTGCTCAACTTAAAGTGTATTTCTGTGCGTGCGCATTATTTCTGTATGCGCGCATTCGAAAAAAAATTTGCCTATGAAGCAGTTTTGAATTTGTCTTTATATTTATGAGACAACGCATTTTTTTATTTTTTTTTTATTATTCGAGTCAAAATTATTTTATTTAAATTTAAACCCCTATAACAGATTAATTTCATTGTTCTTAATATGAGGTATAAAATTTAATTTCTTGTAACTGAATTAATAAAATGTAATTTCAAAAACATCTATGCCTTTATATTTATGAGACGCACTGTAATTTTACACATGTTCTAAAGCGTATGTATATCAAATTGATCAAAAATTGTAGCAATGTATACAGAAAACTCGCACATAATTTATAAATAGATTACAAAAATTGTATTTTTGAAATTTAAATCAGATTTTTTTTTTCCCCACAACATTCAAATATTTGAATAGCTACTAAATATTATAATGTTTTGAAGTTATTTAACATTTAGTTAGATGTTTTTTAAATGTATAATACTTCTTTTTACACAGTTTAATATGGTTATAATTAACAATAACAAATATTACATTTTTTACAAGTGATTTATTGATCATTTTCATTACTGATTATAATGCTTTTTCACACTATTTTAAAAAATCATTGACACTCTGTTGCTACGTTTATTATATCTACCCTATATATATAAAATCCTAATGAAACGAATTTATGAAACGGAAGTATGAATCGACTGATTAAACAACTGATTATGTTTCACGGCGATTTCTCCTAAAATACGGAATACTTTGCGATGAAATTAACACCAAAAATCAATATTGATCCGCAGATTTCAAAACTGGTATTAGAATTTTTAAATTCAAATTAGTTTTCGAAATATTAATTTTTTTCTATTTTTATATACATTTTTCTAATGATGGCAACTCAAATTTTAATCATAACAGATATTTTTTTTTTTTTTTTTCAGATTTTAGAAAAAGTTACAATTTTAAACTAATTTGGCGAGAAGTTTGGCCTCCCTTAAATGTATGCTAAGAAATGTATCATGTTACTTTTATTCATAATTCAATTTGTATTTCATTATCATTTTATTTAATACAAACTGAAACATTTAAAATAAATGGCTTTCACTTCTTTATTTTTTTTAAACGAAATGAAAGGAAAAATATTAGGCACAGATGTCACATACGCACCAGGGTACCTAATTGGTGTCAAAATGGCATTATTTTGGTTGACATGGTAACCCGGCTATTGTTGTTTATTTAATAATAAATGTTTATTTACTTTATTTTCTTTTTTTTTTAATTACATAAATTGTTTTGTTCTATAGTTAATTATATTTTTGGTTATTTTCCTTTAAAAATAATAGAAAATAATTAAAAAATATGGTACTACTTAGTTATTCCGTCGACCTATTTTGCCAAATTATATAAATCGCCAAACCACTCACCAAATTATACAAATTGCCATAATTTTTTTTTTAAATAACGAAAGAACGAAGAAAATAGTATAACATTAATAAATATACAAATAAAACATTGAAATAAAAATCACTTGTTGACATAACGGCGTGTAACTTGCTTAAAGTCGAGTGAATGTGACATTTACAATCAACCCTTATTAGCATTTAATCTTATAGTTTGGTGATAGATTTTTGGTCGACGGGATAACTAAGTAGTACCAAAGATACATGTGTAACTGGTATTCAAAAACGAGATTTTCGCCAAATTTTCATTAAAAAAATTACGCCAAACCTGGTGCGTATATGACATCTGGCCATATATTAAATGATGTAACAAACGATGACATTTAATTTCAACTTCAAAGCAATGTTTTAATTTACCACTCGAAAAAAAAAAAATGCTAACTGGCGAGTTGGAAAATAACTATTGGCGAGATTTGCACCCGGCTAGCGTAACAGTACCAAGAATTCTTTGCGACATGGAAACTTTTATGTAGTTTTATTCAAAAAAGAAATTTGATTTTTTAATCCAAAGGGAAAACTTTCGGCACAGATGTCATATACGGACCCATATTGGTGCGATTTTTTTCTGACGCCGATGTCATATACGCAACAGGTACTTAACTGGCGCCATAGTATCGTTATTTTGCTTGATTTGGTAAGCCGGATGTTGTTGTTTATGCTGTTGATGTTTTCCCTAAATTAGCGTCGGAAAAAAATCGCGACAATAAGGGGCTGTATATGATATCTGAGCCAAACTTTCATATGAAAAGCGAAGGGATCAGAGCATATTTATTTATGGCAGTTACCTGACTTGGGCTGTTATAATATAGATGAAATGATGGGATAGAATAATATTTGGCGACTTATCACCTGTACCTGGCTTAGAGGTCTGCACGGGCCGGAATTTCCAGGCCCGGTCCCGGTCCGGCCCGTACGAAAGCTATCTTGG
The DNA here is from genome assembly GCA_963932465.1 of Maratus speciosus. Classification (NCBI taxonomy): domain Eukaryota; kingdom Metazoa; phylum Arthropoda; class Arachnida; order Araneae; family Salticidae; genus Maratus; species Maratus speciosus. The sequence goes on along the minus strand of OZ010786.1, from coordinate 84,703,323 downwards.
CCCGGCCCGGTGTAAAAATTGGAAGTTCGGCCTGAGCCCGGCCCATTTGCATTATTACAGTTCTCGGCCCGGCCCGGTGTAAAAATTGGAAGTTCGGCCCCGGCCCGGACCGTTTGCATTATTACAGTTCTCGGCCCGGCCCGTACAAAAATCAATGAAAACGGGCCCAGTCAGATACAATTTCTACAAAAAAAAAAAAAAATCCGTTTTTTCTCAACATACAATTAAGATTCTTTTAATGAATACTACATACATATTTATGGGAACATTTTACAGTATATTTTACATTACTATGATGTTCGCAAAACAGAAAACGCACAATAATAAACATTAACGATTACTTACAGTCATCGTGTCTACAGACATTTCAAAATGGAAATAAGGATTCATTAAAAGATTAATGTAGTTCAGAATAAAGGATTAAAAACAAGATAACATTTGAAGCTGTATAATAAAAAGTAGATTTGTGAAAATATTTCTCTCATTTTTAAGACTTTTCTCAAATCCAAAGGAGCTACATTTCGACACATTTATGAAGTCTTTTCTTCTCGGAAACGCGTAAGATTGGCAGGTATTCTTATTCAAAAGCTATGTAAATGTCGTTTTTTTCATAGATAAAAGCAATATATCTTTCTGAAAATACTGTCAAAGTTAGCATTTTGAATCGAATTTCCGGAAGCGATAGCACAGTAAAGGAGAAAAACGTACAGTCACGTGACAGGAATCGCTGTTATCTCTGTAAGTAATTTATTAAATATGGAAAAAGCTATTCGTTTCCAAATGCCTTCAATAGGCAGGCCTGTCAATTTTATGCCTTTATAGTTAAAGTTTTTGTCAGAAACATGTGTCTGAAAGCTTTGCATTGTTGAGCAGTGAATATGAGAACCACTTTAAGGTATATTTCCAAAGATACTGTTAAGAGAAGTTCATTATCACTATTAATATTACAAAACAAAATGACTGTTCTACACATCCTGAGATCGATTAAGACCACTTCCTTCCCGGCACGAGTCTGCTGAAAAAAATTAAACTCGGAATCAGACATCTTGCAACTGTACGATGCCGATCTCTACGATGGACACGTTACATTTCTGTATTGATGTTGTTAAACTCGCATCGACTCGTGACGCACATTTATACGTCTCGAGAAAATCATATTCATTGAAAATGGCTCGTATTTTATCTGCTTCGCTTAAATTCTTATATCGGGCCGATATGCCCGATTAATTTTTTTGCCGGCCCGGCCCGTTTGAAAATTCACCTTCATTCTGCCGGGCCGGGTACGGGCCAAGCCCGTGCCCATGCAGACCTCTAACCTGGCTAACATTAAAGTACCAAAATGGCACCAGGAATATAAAAAGCGAAGTGGTTTTCCTGGAACTGTTGATGATAGTCACATGACTTAGGCTATTGTTATAGAAATTGTTTTAAAATACTGGGAAACAAAGACTCTGTACTCTTAATTCATTTTTTTTTTTTAGCTTCTTTTCAAATATTTAACTGATCCTCTTTAATCAAACACGAAAACAACCATTGGATGTCTTAACAGCAACTGATTCGGCCTTAAATTTTTTAAATCAAAGGAAATTGAATGGAAACCCGTTTACAGGGCACAGCTTTTTTTCAGTATAATTCAATCTTTATAATATTTTTAAAAACGATCAGATTAGCATGTTTTTAGATTCTGCGGTGTCTGAACGGGGGTTGGCGAGCGTAGCTTGCAGGGGGCAGAGCCCCCTAGTATAAAAGAATGAATAACTTGATTATTAAAAGGAAATTATGGTATTATAAGTTATATTAGATTTAAATATCATTTTAAAATTAAATGCGTTTTATGTTTGTTAGATAAAAACCATGCTTTTTTACAAACTTACTGTACTTAAATTTTTCACAATACTCAGGAATTATGCTTAGAAACAATTATTTAAAGCTTTGTTTTGTGTATTCATAAGTCACAGTACCTGTAGAAACTTTCCAAATTATGTTCATCTTAGATTTAAATACTTTTTTATGTCATTTTAAACATTTAGAAAATTTTTGATTTTAATCAATGATTTTTTTTTTTTTTAAATCACTTGATTAAAATCATGATTTTAAATCGTTGACACCCTACTTGAAAGTAAATATTAAAATTCTATAATTCCATTATTTACATATTTTTCTTCTTTGTATGAAGTGTCATTCCATTCGTGATAATTCAAACTAACAAAAACTTGCATTATAATAATTATTATAATTCATTAATTTGAAGTTATTTTTATTACATTGGTTAAGTTGAGCTATAAACATCATTTCTTCAAAAATTTTATAAAACAAAAGAAAGTTGGTATTGCTGGAGAATTGAAAATCACTTTTTTATATTCCATGATTATAAAAATTACTCAATTTCTTCTGCAACAGATAAGGAAAGATATCAAAATTCCTAATTGCATGGTTAGTAAAATAGAACTCAATAAAAATCATTGGACCAATGTTTTTCAAAATGGATTTTTTCATTAGAACATTTAGTTTATTATTATTTCTTGTGTTTATTTGTGTTATTATGCTTCAATTTGTGAAGAAAAAAAAATACTTTTAAGAATAATATGCTTCTAATAAGTTTAATTTTAGAATGTAATATATATATTTAATCTAAAATAATTCATATTATAGAAAATGTGTACTTTTCTTATCGTAAATAATCTTTTTCTTTAACAATAGCATGAAAATTCTATTTCTTATTTAGTATTCAGATAATTCTTTTTTTTCCCCCTTTTATCTTTGAAATTTTGAACTGACAAGTATCCGCTGTATTTCATTTGAAATAAAATGTGAAAAAAAAAATTAGTTAAAAGTCTATGATTATATGTATTTTTTTTTTCTTTTTTTATAGGAAAAATGATCAAGACAGTTCCAATGAAATTAATGAAAGAGGTTTGTCATCTTTTTACTACATAATCCATTTCTCTTTTGTAATCTTAAAGTAGAAAAATATATTTAAACTTCATTACTATAAATATTGTTCTTTGGTGTTTCCATATTAAGAACTTACAAATTTTGAATAAAGGCATCATTAGATTACAGCAGAAATATTTAATTCTTTAATATATTTAAAAAAACATAAAAATATTAAAAATATTTTTTTATTATTTTTCTAGATAAGTGAAATTATATATTTTGCTATTTAAGGCTTTTTTGCATATGTTTTGTTAATTTTCCTGCTTGATTAGTTAATCTTATTTGAAATTATAGAGTTAATATTTTCCATTTCACAGAAAGGACAACATCTTTTACCTTTTTTACAAGCTTTCATTGCCTCAACTGAAGCAGCTAAACCAAAACCTAGGTGAGTTAAAAGTTTATAGATAATGATTTTTTTTTCTTTTTTTTCTTACATCTTCCAACAAAATTGAAAGTGTTTATGACTTTGGTTTGTCTGTCTGCCATCTTGCCATGCTCTAACTCTCATAAATATACTCAGATTGCTTTGTTATTGAAGTTTTTTATAAAATGTTCGATACTGAAAGTTAAGTGTGTAGTATTTATAATTTGTTTACAGGAAAATACAAAATTCTTTTACATTACGATCTCTGGGGAAAAATTATGGGCTATGCATTTTATTGATGTTACAATATTTCAAACATAATGAGATTGATATGCATCACTTAGATGGACTGTAACATGCTTTCTCAGTAGTGTAGAATAAGTAGCATTTATAGTTTGTTTACAGAGATACACAAAAGAATTTACTACAATATGATCTATGTGGAAAAATCGTTTGCTGTATATTTTAATGATGTTATGCTACTTCAAACATACAAAAATTTAAAAGGATCATGGTTTGCATAGCGTATCATTCATTCATGGGGACACACAAAAGAATTTGATTACAGGATTGACTATGATCGATAATTGTTTGAAGTACGTTTTCAGGTATGGTGTTCATTTTTAAACTTATCTAATTTTTAGTATATTATGTGTATACATTCTATAGATCGTATACTACTACTGCATAAAAGAATTCACGCACCTCACCAGATATATACAGTAATTGCTGAAAATGGATTTTTACTGCATTATGTATTTTTTAAATTGTTTACAAATTTCATTATATGAAAAACTAAATTTCTTAATAATATTCTGTTAGTATTGGAAAGTATTTCATACTCTATGTCTGGCGCATAACTTTTGATTCTTATTTTAAAATGACAAAAATTCTTGGGGCATTTTAATGGCTCCATAACTTTATGTCCTGAGTGTTTTACTATTACTTGGCTTTTTTTTATTTATTTATTTACTCTGATTATCCATTAAATTTGCTTTTTAAGGTATGTATTTATTGCATTATTTGTTACTTACTTATATTCAGAAATATTTATTTGTTTTTTGATGTATTGAAAAAGGAGATTGATTCACCCTTCATAAATTGGTGTAACATTGATTTTCTTACATGATTCTAAATAGATTCATGCTTTTTAAGAAATCTTTATGGTAATAATTCTTATGTAACAGAATAATTCATATATTCTAAAGGAATTGATAATAATGCATCACCTTTTCAGGATAATTGGTAGCTTCAGGGCATTAGGCAAGTTTGCATTATTATGAATTCTCACATTAAATGTTTAAAGCTGAAGGGGATTCTTTACCAATTCTCCTGAATTGTAAAATACTATGTTAACATATGAGAAAATTTAATTAGGTGTTTATTTATTACGTAATATACAGGGCTTGTAAATATCATGAAATTTTCGAAAACATAAAAAATGTCCGATATTTTGATATAGAGGAGAAGGTCCAAATACCAGCTACTAGGTGTTCTGAGAACTGCATGCAGCGCAGCCTAGTGGAGATAGGCAGAGTTTGAAATTTTAATTGAGAGAAGAAAGTTACGAAAAGTACGTTGCTGAACACTGTCTCATTTGCAAACAGCAAATGCAGAAGTGTCGAAACAACGTAATCTGGGACATCAAAAGTTTTTCAGATATTTGTTTTTCATTTTTTTAAAATATACTGATCATATATTGACTTGAATTGATGATGAAGTTATTTTCTAGATATATTTAGCTCTCAATTGCCACACGCAAGTTGTTGTTAATTTTCTATATGAATGACTAATACCAGTTTTAACTTAAACATAGTAGTGGTCTGAATACCGGCTACCTAGAAAGGTCCAAATACCGGCTAGCCGGTATTTAGACCTCTCTGTGTTTGGTGTGCTTGAAGAGGAGGAAATAAATTAATTTAAATAGTTCCATATTTAATAAATTAATTTAAATGGTTCAGAAATAGTTCCAGTCCCATTTCGCAATATGAAGAAAAAGCAACCGTGGCTGTAAGTCTCAGGTTCAGAAGCAACACTCTGGTTGCTGGATCACTTCAGAAAAAAGCACTGTTGGACACTCCAAAATTGCCTGCGATAAATAGGAAGAGAAAGAAGAAAAATGACTGAGGTAAACATGAAGAAAAAAACGATCGAAAGGGCCAGATATTGGATTTTTAAAAAGTGAAATGATGCAATTTGTGTCTTCTGTGAAGGTGCTTTCTCTGTGGACAAGAATGGGGGAGAGGACTATGGGTTCAGTGTTAAGAATGCGATATATGGTCCATAGTGATTGCATCGACGAAGAGAGTGATTATTATGTTTGTGATTTTTTTAGATAAAACTATTATCATTTCAAGCAGCCAGCTCTTTTTTTTTCTGCACGTTTAAAAAGAAAATGGAACAGATGTCATAAATTCCCAGGGACGCCATCTTGGAATTTTTCTTGGCATGAAAACCCCTTTTCTGCCAAGTAGTAAATGTCGCCAAGCACCAATTTATATGCATGTTAGGCTTAACGAAAATAAAATGTAAATAATAAACAAAACTCGTTGAAGTGGCAATCACTAAATGTCGTATAAGCGCTATGCGCTCATTAACTGAAAAAAAACATCACTGGATTCAGCTAACTCCTTCTGGCGCAATCACAAAAATGCACGAAACTCGTTAAAGTGGCAATCAGTAATCATCGCATGAGTGCTATGTGCTCATTAACTGGAAAAAAACATCACTGGATTCAGCTAACTCCTTCTGCAGCAATCACAAAAAGCACAAAACACATTAAAGCTGCAGTTAGTAAATGCACGTATGTTGCTGTGCACCAATCTCTGAAATGCATGAGAAATATAGAATAACGACTAATAGAAAACGTTACTGTAAAATAAAACAACAAAATATACATAAAATTATCAACATACCTTAAGGGTGCTGATCACTTACAATCCTGTTTTCCGTTCTCCATGTAAACCTATGGGAATATTTTTTTCTCACTTTTCTAAGGATATCTCATGAAAAAATTAAGATTTTTGAATTTTGTTTTCTGTATGCAATTCTTAAAACTTGCCACTTTTCATCCTAGTTTTCATTTTATATTAAAAATAATTTTAAATATTTGATTTTACGTGAAATACTCAGAACAAAATAATTTCTACCTCTCATTAAACTGTAAATTCTGGCAGTTCTATTAGGTCGTTTGGAAATTAAAAAAAAACACGAAAAAATGTACAGTTTATAATTTATCCATTGATATAAAAATATTTCATTTCAATTAATTAGGAAGGGAGCTATAATTAAAACAAAATGCATATATCTATATTCTGATCAGTCCATTTCCTACCCCTTCGATACAATCCATCACTCCATAGGGAGGGACACCCCGTTGCGTTTGCTAGGACTCCGGAGTAATAAAAGTTGGGTCGGGGGAATAGTTAGAGAGGGTAGAAATAGGTAAGAGATATAGAAGTTTTCAAAGTCAATTTAGCAGGCCTTGATTACCGAACAAGCACATTTAGCTTCTGCTTCCCTCAGAAAATTTTGAAGGGACTCGAAATTGAGAAAACAGGACTCAAAACTGAGAAAACAGGGGGCCTCAAATGTTATATTAAATTAATTTCATTCAAAAATTGTATATATATGTGTGTTTGTGTGTATTTATAAGTGTTTCATGAAAATATCTTTCATAACACATTAATTTTTCATGTACATAATACACCAGTAGTTTAAACCACATGATCACAATTCTTCAGTTTGTCCATTATTTTAGATGTATGTTTATTTTACATATTGAATTTGACTTCTATGCACAACATAAAATATTAGTAACTTAAACTACTGCTAAAATTGAATGAAATATTTCAAAATATTGATATTTTATATTGAGCATACAAGCTGAATTCAACATTTTTATGTCAATACTATGCAAAATTATTTTTCCACATTTTTCTTGATTGCATCCAATTTTCCTGTTCATAGTATATATAAGAGAACATAAAAAAGTTGTTTTATTAGCTATATGTGTTTAATTTTAATTTAAACCTTTTATGTCTAAATGTAAACTCGAATAACCCACTCTTTGGAGTAATATTTATAGCATTGGTGAGTTTCAATTTAGAAAACCCTTCTTGGATAAAAGGGGGCACCGAAATGAAGCTGTGCTTCCCATAGCTTCAGAGGTCGGACCCTGCTTAGAAGTGCATTTAATTTTCAGGAATCGTAAATTTATAAACAAAATTTCTTTCCTTACTTTTAAACTGATTATTTTAAATCTTTATGTAGTTCATTTCAATAATTTTCCAATAGGTTCTATTATAGTTTTTCATAATTGTTCACATTTTAAGTTCTTATATTCAATTTTAGATTATTTATATTAGCTATAATTATAATAACTTCCGTTATAATAACTTAGCTATGTAGCTAAGTTATTATAACGGAAAAATACATCAAATTGCATTTAACAATAACAAAAAAACTTAATTCTCATTACTCTTATTTTTAGAGTAATCATTTTAATTTAAAGTTTTTTTTTTTTTTTTTCTCAAAATATTTTTTTAAAAGGTGAATTAAAGTTTTTCACCTATGTCAAAATATTCATTTAGGGTTTGTATTCGTTTCTTTAAATATAAATCAAGGAGTTTCAAGGATCAAAACAAAAAAATACATATTTAAAGACCTATAAACTATTGAATTATAATAGGCCTTTTTTTAACCCTTTCGATATGGCATCCCTTGCACAAAGTTTATTTGGATGGCACCGCTTTTTTTAAATAGTTCCCTTTACTTCTAAAATACCAAACAATACTGTAATTAAAAAAGACAAAAAAATAATTTATTAATGGTTAAAAAGCAGATTCCACGTGAACATTTTGATGATGCATATATGCATCACCCGTCCCGAAAGGGTTAGTATAGGATAGCAATTTCTTAAATACAGTATTTACACATTCAAATGGTGAGGGGTTTCGGCATGTGGCAGTAGATTTTTAGAAGACTATTTACAATTAGTTATTTCAAACTCAGTGTGCAGAAAGGGGTGGGGGAGTAAAAATTTTGGAAGGGGTAGGGAGGTAGTAGGAGAGTAGAAAAATAAATAAATAAATAAAAATGAAGAGTGAAGCATTTTAAGAGTGTTTTTGCCTGAATTAAATTTCAACTTTATATATTACGTGCATAAAAATGTATATGTAATATACAGGGCTGTACAAAATAATTCAAGTACGTTTCTGCCTATTGGTAGTGAATTTTTAACTGTGTTATGCATTTTCTTATTATACTAAATTTTAGCAGACTGTGTAGAATATGTACAAATATATAGATCATATACAGAGCTGCAGAAATGAATTAAAGTACCTTTCCGACTGTGGACGATAATTATTGATATCCGATTTTCAAATGTGCTATTTCTAAAATGTTTTCTTGGGTATCTTATTTACATTATTAAACGGTGAAGTCTTGATAAAGCATTTTGGAAGTGTTGGAAAGTATTTTATAATCTATGCTTGGTGCATGATTTTTCTTTCTTATTATTTATTATTTTTTATTTTTTTTTACGCATTAAAATTATACTCTGATATTTATTTTTTAATTGAATATATATATATATATAAAGTGTGTGATTTACAGAAATAAATTATGATTAATAATTATGTATTCTCTGACCCACCAGTTGTTGCCTTGGGCTGTGATAATTATTTCAAACATGCCAAAATCAGTGTTGAAGTATTTTATATTTTAAAATAAAAATCTTTACAAACGATCATCATGGTGGAGGACCCAGTGCCTTCGGCTGCGTACACGGGAGGTGCTATGCAGCTCGTCGATAGTGAACACACTGTATATGCTGCGTCAGGCTATCACAGTCAACTTCTTTCTTTTTTGCTTCCTTTTTGAGCATTTTAAAATTTTATGAAAGATGCAATATGTATGATTAAGTTATCTACTTATGTAAATAAGAAAAAAATTTAATTTTTATGTATAATCAAAATGTATATGATATATGTAGATTTTGTAAATGAGTTTATTTTTTCAATGAGTTTAGTGTTCAAAGCATACATTTTTCATCTGTTACGCTCCATATATTTCCTTCTATATTTTGTTTGTTTTATTTTCTATCTGAAATTTTGCTGTTATATAATCAAGGAGTAAAAAAATACATAAATATCTTAGGGCTGTACATATATAACAATATCCCTTTAGAGGGAGGGGGACTCTGGCATTTTGGTACCGTAAGGTATCTGTAGGAGGTGTTGTCTTTTGATAATCTTTATCATTTTTTATCCAAGCATTTTTTTTTTTTTTTTTTGCATCAAAATAGTCTTTTAACTTTTTGCTTAGTCTGCTATCTATTTTTATGAAAGTACAAAGTTGTTACTAAAACCATTAAATAATTATAAAATAATTTTATTCCAAAATATGGAATATCCCAACGTTTGGCATTCCTATTATTCTGCCATATGAGCATATAATGCGTTGTTAGAGTAACCAGGTTTGAAATTATACTTGTTTGTTTACTCGTAAACAAATGGGGAAGAACATTGGCCACTTGTTTTGTTGATAAGAACTTACTTCTGCTTACTCTTTTCCCATACAGGGGGCAAGTGCAGGAAAATGTATTATGTAACAAAAAACTATTATTAAACACTTTTATATAATATTTCCTTAAAATGTTTTTTGGTTTAAAACTATTTCATGTATTTTATTGACTTTTCTTCATTAAAATCAGTAAAATATGTGAATAAGAAATGTATATTATCGCTGTAAACGTATGAAAAGAAAAAGAAATAAAAAATTGTAAAAATAAAAAGAATCTTTAGACATTGATAACGATATCATTGTGGGAGGGGGTTCGAGGAATGATAACGTATGATATTGTAAAGGGGGGAAGGGGGTCCACAATTCCCTTAAATTTGATAACGTTATATATGTACAGCCCTTTACAAACAAATTCTTTGTTGTAAAATTTGTTTATGAATTTGTGAAGTATTTTGAATAATACTTTTTGCAGCTTGTGTGTGGTAATATTACTATAAATTATTTAGTTTAAACTAAACTCGTAATATCTAATTATTATAATATAGTATTATAATATAGTAGATTATTCCTGGTATTTTAATTGTGTGAAGAACATTATATATATATAGTATAGATATATGCTGAATTTAATATTTAATTTGTAATATACATAATCTATGATTTATTTGTACATAATATTGCATTTTTCACTGATATTTATTATTATTATTTTTAAATCAAGATTTGTTTTTCTTTCATGTTTTACAAAAAAAAATTGCAGTGATCAAAAATTGTATGGTAATTCAGAAAAAAAAAAAAAAAAAAAGAACTTTATTTTATTAGAAAGTAGGTATAAATAAACATTACGCAATCATTAAATGTATCCAAGTATATTTCAATTGTGATATTCTTGACAAATTTTGTTCCAAAGCATGGATTTAACAATAAATGAAATTCTAAAATAAACTTTTTTACCAAAAATAAAACCGACTTCAAAAACTACTACAAAGTAAAAAATAATTTTTTTACATAATAGTTAATAAGAAATTAAATTAAGAGCATTGTATTTACCATGCGTATTATTATACTTATGTAGATTAATTTGATTTTTTGGAGTCGGTGCCAGCCAAACGAAGTCAAGTATAACTATCCCACAAACACACATCCAAATATCTACGAGTTTTTTTGCGATTTGTTATTTAGTTAAAAAATTTTAATTTTACCATTTTTGAAACATTTCATCTGATTTTATAAACGTGTATTTTCAAGTGAGAAAAGCTGTAATTATGTGTGCTAAATTAAGGGTTATTATAAAATTAGTGCGTTTATACAGGCTATTATGTAAAAAAATCGTAGCCAAACACAGAGAGTTGATTGAGAATGGAATTTTTTGCCTAAACGGTTTTGCTGAATCTTGCTATTTGTATTGGATAAACAATTTTAATTTTGAACTTGGCTTGGCTTGGCTGGCACCGACTCCAAAAAATCGAATTAATCTACATAAGTATAATAATACGCATGGTAAATACAATGCTCTTAATTTAATTTCTTATTAACTATTATGTAAAAAAATTATTTTTTACTTTGTAGTAGTTTTTGAAGTCGGTTTTATTTTTGGTAAAAAAGTTTATTTTTCACTTTTTAGTTTTTTCGAGTTACAATTTTTGCATGATTGTTTTGGAGGAAATTACGGACTTTTAAAGAAACTTTTAAAGGTATTATTTTGATAGGTAAATACTTTTGTCCAGATTTGTGTGTACATTAATAACACAGGTTTTTTGTGAAAATTCTTTATATATATATATTTATTACATTTATTCTTCTTCAGATTTACTAGCTTTATTTTTTTAATTAAATATTTTTGTTTCTCTATTTGGACATGGGTAGAACGACAAGAGATGCTGCTCGCATGAAAAAATATCGAACTTTGGAAACTGACAATAAAAAGTTCTTCGGCTTACTAAAAATGCTCTATGAAATAGAGAAGAGAGACCCAATGACTTATTTTTCATACTTTCTAACCGATGACCAGGCCCTTATCTTCCGGGTTGCCCTATATGAACGGGTTTGATATCTAGTATCGGCGTAGGAGACCACCTAATCGCCACGTAGCGGCAATAAACCTGATGAGCGCCTAGTTTGTTTTTCTATTGGCAGTGCCTATTTCTTAATTATGAACTTTTTTATACCAGTTACTTAACATTTATATCTTGTTGTTTAGCACCTGTGCATTGCTACTCATGTTGATCTCGTAATTTAGAAGCTTAATCAGATAAAGAGACCTTCACCTGGCAAGGCACCTTAGAGGTATAATTCATAGGTAACTTCGAGGTCTTCGCACCCGCGACAGAGTTTACATGCACCAGGAGTCATTAGGGTACATGACAAACGAATAACTTATCAAAAAATGATTGTGAAAAGACTACAGTGGGAAAGTCTTAAATGACGTTCCCTTAAATGGCTGGTCATTGATGAAATTTCTATTATGTCAAAAGAGAATTTATATATAATTCATTTGAGGCATCAAGAATTTAAAAATAATTTATTTTTTGGTGGCATTAATGTTTTCTTATATGGAGATATTATGCAAGTGCCAATATGTAATGTATAATGTATACGTAATGCCAATGTGCTTAAACGTATGCTAAACATTTCAGCATGGTACTTTTATTCATAATTTAAATTATTTGCTTAATCTTTCGCCAAATCTAAAGATGCTGATAGAGAAATTGAGAACTCATTGCATCATGACGGCATTTTGTTTATTTTTGGTTGTTATGTATTTAATCGTTCTTGGCAAAATCAGCTTAACTCAGGCATTTATGCTTCTTATTGTATCATCATTTGCAATACGTTGGGCAGTGGAGATTTTAAAACTATTAAGTAATCTACCGTTATTGAGTCCACGGCCAATTGTTGTTTCTGAGCTAATATGATTTGATGCATTGAAGCGTTTTGCGAATTAAATATTTTGTTATACCCACATTTACATTAAACCACATTACTGCTGCCTTTTTTTTTCTTTTTTTTGTTTCACGCTAGCCTTAACTATGGGCTCGATTACGGAAGATTAGAAATTCATCGTCATGCTCATTTAATAGTCTTGTTTAAAGTGTCATCGGTCTCCATAGTAACTGACGTATTTTAGTGAGTATAGTACTGCAAAATATATAGAGCATATAGAACTTTCAGAAGCAACTTATGATATTCGCATTTCCTTTAAACCATGTTTGCTGTTAGTATCGCGCACTTTTTGCTTTTATCGGGCAGTCTGATTCAAATTTACTTGCTCTCATTTCTTGATACAATTCAAATGTTTCATGACTGCGTAACTCACTGACTTGCTTTCGCAATTATGCTTATGCCTACTGAAGTTTAAGCTCTGTGTCATGTAAATACACCGAACCATAAAAATGCCGCCTGTAATACTAATTAGAGTAACTCTTTTTTTTTCTTTCTATGTTGGTAATATTGTACTTTAACAGCATAGGGATCTTGGCTGAACTTCTGTTTGCATAATAAAAGTAGACAAATGGCCGTTTACAATAAATAAATTTATAAATATTGAAAAACTTGGTCGTGTATATGAGACAGTGCTACTACTTAGTTATCCCGTCGACCAAAAATCTATCGCCAAACTATAAGATTAAATGCCAATAATGGTTGATTGTAAATGTCACATTCACTTGGCTTAAGCAAATTACACGTGTTTACGTCATCAAGTGATTTTTATTTCGACGTTATATTTGTATTTTTATTAATGTTATACTAATTTATTTATTCTTAAGTTATTTAAAATAAAAATTATGTCAATTTGTATAATTTGGCGTGTGGTTTGGCAATTTATATAATTTGGCGAAAATGGTCGATGGGATAACTAAGTAGTACCGAGACGGTTAACAGGTTGTCAGAAAATATGCGTGGAATTTTCATTTTCTTTCCAAGGCCCCTATACAGGAAAGTTATCATTAATGTTATCAAGTGGAAATATTAAAGGCAATCAAAAAGCAATCATACATATAACTATTTAATAAAATATAGGTATGTATATAATATTATATATATATATATATATATATATATATTATGTGCCGCCAGTCTGATGTTATGTGTTTAGTTAAACTAAACTGTTGTATACTAAATTATTGTTTTGTATTAGACTAGTTTGCTTCTGTATTATTTAGCATTTGAAACAATGGTGTATATTTAATTAATGTACATTAAATTACTGTTTTGAATGCAAATACCAATTGAGAATTTTAAATATGACTATATGACTATCGATTAGAAAATGCGAAGAAACAGATTGGGGAAGATCCATTACTGAATTTGAATGGGAATATCGCCAAATTAGTCAATTACAGCCAAGTTGGCTCCATTTATGGCGACTTATTTTGGTTGCCAAATTTGGCGGTAATTCCCTTAACTGCGCCAAGTTTGGCTACTACTTGGCGCTAACGTGTATGAATACATAGTTTTATGCTTATGATTCAGAAACCGGTTACAACAATGAAAGATAATTTGGGTGAAATCCTTCATTTTATTGGTTTTTGTTGAATTACTAAAAAACTACTGAACCAATTTCGATGAAACGGGAGTGGTACCAATTCGAGAGTATCCTCTTTCAACTAAAACAAAAATCTCATAAATCGGACAAAAAGTTCCGGAGCAATCGGTGAACATACATAAAAAAAAAAAAAAACATACATACGCGTCGAATTGATAACCTTCTCCTTTTTTCGAAGTCGGTAAAAATAGAGAATGAATAAATAAAAAAAGATAAATAAATGGATTTCATTATGTATTGCTGTACCCCATACGAATAAACCAGTTTTGCTTTTCATGCAATCTTTCGGGAAAAACTTCTACGAAAAAATTTTTGTTATGTGTAAATAAGGCCATGAAATTCTGAGATGATTCCAGAAATAAAGGAAAATAGCCATTATCTGGAAATTCTATCTTAAAAATAAGTTTTGGGGTCATCTTAGTGGTGAAATTGGACTAAACTCTGAAATTTTCAATTTGAACACGTAATTTTGTCAGCATATTTTTTTTTTTTTTTTCGGTAATATTTACATTAGAAATCAAAAGAGAAGCAATTCAGCAAAGTAGTTTTCGAGTTAGGCAGGTTTCAAGTTTGGAATTCCTAATGTTAAATCCATCTGGAACAGTTGCAAACCAGATTGAAAGTGGTTAGTTTTTTAAACATAACTCAAAACTACTTAGAGGAGTTAATTGTAATTTTGGTTTCCTATATCTAAAACTTTTAAAATTCGATTTTTTACCTGCATTGTCATCAATTTCTTTACAATGAAGATATGGTCAGTAGTTATTACAATATATTTTCTAAGTTGCTAAGTTTATTATGCATTGAATGGATTTGGGGGGGGGGGGGGGGGTAGTTTGATTGAAGGTATTCAATAACTTCTGCACTTGGTTTAAAATAGTTCAGAACACAATAGATTAATTTTATATGAATAAAAGAATTCTGTGGTCAATGTCACCGCAGGCCCTTGTAGATATAATTAACATGTTTTAAATATGTGTAAATAAAATAATTTAAAGAACAATTAGCACATTAAAAATGCACACAATTAGGCTTAGCTATATATGTCTTAAGTTTTATAACTGATATATATATATATATATATATATATATTTAAAATTTTCTCAGTGTAATATAAATTGGTAGTAACATTCTTAAAAATATTAAAATTGCACAGAAATAATTTAACTATGTTACATTTTTAAATCTAAAAAAAAATAACAAAATGTACTAGAACATATTGATAAATTAAAATTTTAAAAAAGGAAATGATGACGTGTTAGTCTTTCTAGTGAAAATTTCACTATTAAAGCCCTTGTAGATATAATTAACATGTTTTAAATATGTGTAAATAAAATAATTTAAAGAACAATTAGCACATTAAAAATGCACACAATTAGGCTTAGCTATATATGTCTTAAGTTTTATAACTGATATATATATATATATATATATATTTAAAATTTTCTCAGTGTAATATAAATTGGTAGTAACATTCTTAAAAATATTAAAATTGCACAGAAATAATTTAACTATGTTACATTTTTAAATCTAAAAAAAAATAACAAAATGTACTAGAACATATTGATAAATTAAAATTTTAAAAAAGGAAATGATGACGTGTTAGTCTTTCTAGTGAAAATTTTACTATTAAATCGGTATAAAAGAGTTGTCTACTGTAATACATTTTGGGATGACCAATTGTGCACCATGTACACATGGAATAAGAAGATATTCTATAACATTTTATTTTACATAAAAAGCAGGGCTCAAAATGTACTGGAGCAAACTGGAACGATGTTCCGGTTCATAAAAGTATGGAAAATACTGTTCCGGCTCGTGGAATTATTAAAAAAATATTATTACAGTTTCATACATATAGCTTACTATGCTCTCTGTAAAGTTTTTTTTCTAATTATTTAGAATCTTGAATGCATTTTTTTAAATTGGTTTTTCTACGGTTAAATATAAATTTGCTATGCAGTAAAGTCCCGATTATCCAAGTTAATATGGACCAAGCTTCCCTTGGATAAGCAAAAAACTCGTATAAACCGGATTGACACAAATCGTCATCCACTAAGGAGATGAAATATAAATTTTTACTTAATTCATTCATTTTTATGGTACTATGAACATTTCTTTGTTGTACATTTCCGTTACTTTTAGGAAAAATGAGGAATGGAATTGTTTATTTGAAAAAACCCTTGATAGTTTTTTGTTTGTTGAATATCAATTTTGCTGGAGTATTAGGCTACTGCATAGCTACCAATTTCTATCTCTAAAGCTTACCATTAAATTTTGCCTAATTCAATCGCCGAAATCTAACAATTGTCAACGATTAAATACGGCAAAAATTTCTACTCAATTTTAAAGGTAATAAAACTGTACAAATTGGCAGGGGGGGAAGAGAGAGGGAGAGAGTGAGATAAACACCTTATACATTTTAATCATCAAATTGTCCCAGAAATAAAGGAAAATAGCCATTATCTGGAAATTCTATCTTAAAAATAAGTTTTGGGGTCATCTTAGTGGTGAAATTGGACTAAACTCTGAAATTTTCAATTTGAACACGTAATTTTGTCAGCATATTTTTTTTTTTTTTTTCGGTAATATTTACATTAGAAATCAAAAGAGAAGCAATTCAGCAAAGTAGTTTTCGAGTTAGGCAGGTTTCAAGTTTGGAATTCCTAATGTTAAATCCATCTGGAACAGTTGCAAACCAGATTGAAAGTGGTTAGTTTTTTAAACATAACTCAAAACTACTTAGAGGAGTTAATTGTAATTTTGGTTTCCTATATCTAAAACTTTTAAAATTCGATTTTTTACCTGCATTGTCATCAATTTCTTTACAATGAAGATATGGTCAGTAGTTATTACAATATATTTTCTAAGTTGCTAAGTTTATTATGCATTGAATGGATTTGGGGGGGGGGGGGGTAATTTGATTGAATGTATTCAATAACTTCTGCACTTGGTTTAAAATAGTTCAGAACACAATAGATTAATTTTATATGAATAAAAGAATTCTGTGGTCAATGTCACCGCAGGCCCTTGTAGATATAATTAACATGTTTTAAATATGTGTAAATAAAATAATTTAAAGAACAATTAGCACATTAAAAATGCACACAATTAGGCTTAGCTATATATGTCTTAAGTTTTATAACTGATATATATATATATATATATATATGTTTAAAATTTTCTCAGTGTAATATAAATTGGTAGTAACATTCTTAAAAATATTAAAATTGCACAGAAATAATTTAACTATGTTACATTTTTAAATCTAAAAAAAAATAACAAAATGTACTAGAACATATTGATAAATTAAAATTTTAAAAAAGGAAATGATGACGTGTTAGTCTTTCTAGTGAAAATTTCGCTATTAAATCGGTATAAAAGAGTTGTCTACTGTAATACATTTTGGGATGACCAATTGTGCACCATGTACACATGGAATAAGAAGATATTCTATAACATTTTATTTTACATAAAAAGCAGGGCTCAAAATGTACTGGAGCAAACTGGAACGATGTTCCGGTTCATAAAAGTATGGAAAATACTGTTCCGGCTCGTGGAATTATTAAAAAAATATTATTACAGTTTCATACATATAGCTTACTATGCTCTCTGTAAAGTTTTTTTTCTAATTATTTAGAATCTTGAATGCATTTTTTTAAATTGGTTTTTCTACGGTTAAATATAAATTTGCTATGCAGTAAAGTCCCGATTATCCAAGTTAATATGGACCAAGCTTCCCTTGGATAAGCAAAAAACTCGTATAAACCGGATTGACACAAATCGTCACCCACTAAGGAGATGAAATATAAATTTTTACTTAATTCATTCATTTTTATGGTACTATGAACATTTCTTTGTTGTACATTTCCGTTACTTTTAGGAAATACGAGGAATGGAATTGTTTATTTGAAAAAACCCTTGATAGTTTTTTGTTTGTTGAATGTCAATTTTGCTGCAGTATTAGGCTACTGCATAGCTACCAATTTCTATCTCTAAAGCTTACCATTAAATTTTGCCTAATTCAATCGCCGAAATCTAACAATTGTCAACGATTAAATATGGCAAAAATTTCTACTCAATTTTAAAGGTAATAAAACTGTACAAATTGGCAGCTATATGATTCTATTAGTGTCATGAAAATTGCAGGTGTAGCCTCTCCTTTCTGCTCAAAGTATTAGTTTTTTTCAATCAAACTTATACCTTTGGAATGGATCATTTTCTTCTGATGAACTGATAGCTTCCATTATTATGAAACACTCATTATAAATGAAATGTTAGGTGAAGATGAAAGAGCAGCCATAAAAAGTTAGAACTCTGATTTTCGGGTCAGAATGGGAAAAGAAAAATGGCCATAATTTAAAAAAATAAATAAATAAAATTATGGCCTTTTTTTCCCCCATACTGACCAGAAAATCAGAGTTCTAACTTTTTACAGCTGCTCTTTCATCTTTACCTAACATTTAATTTATAATGGCTCTTTCATAATAATGGAAGCTATCAGTCCATCAAAAGAAAATAACTTGGCTAAAGCGGAAACTCGGTTAAGCAGGACTTGGATAATCAAACTTTACTGTACTTTAAAAAAAAAAAAAAAATAGTTGACAATAATTTTGAAAATAGCGTTTCGGTTCGTGGATCCATTTCGAGCCCTGATAAAAAGGCATATTTCGAATAAAATTAGCAATAAATGAGTACATTACACTTCAACAATTTCTCCTCTCTAATTCTTATCACTATTAACAAAATATCTAAGATTTGAAAAAAATACTTTTGGTTGTTAAACACAACATAATGAATAAGTTTTGATTTGACCACAGGATTTATGGTTGAAAGTATTCTTTACAATACTGCTGTTGATGAGTACAAATATGAAATTAAAACATGTAAAATAAATACATTTTGAAGAGATGTTCCAATGTGCGACATATTCCCCTGTCATTAAAAATTTTTTTACAGGATTATGTTTTTTTACAATGAACTATGAAAATACCTAATTTTTGGGTATTTACCCAAGGCTCGGATAAATACCCAGGTGCATACTCCAGGTAATACCTGCATACTTACCCATCCCACATCACTGTGTGTAACTCATAGACTAAAATCGCCACTCTCTGTCCATATTTTCTTTACATAATGACCAATAATAATATTTTTATCTATAAACAGTCTTTTATTTAAATACATATTGTAGTAATTAATTATCATAGATTGTGTTTTGACTTTTCAGTAGTAAATTAATGTTGCTTTACATAAACAAAAGAAAAAATTCACAAACTTTGAATATTACGTAATTAAATTTGCAAAACTAGTCATAAACAATATGATTTATTATTTAATTGTTTAAAATTTACAGTGGTTAAATTTGAAGGCGAAGATTATAATATAATAAACATGATATAAATAAGTAAGGTGAAACATATAAATCATTTTAGCCAGAAAAACTACATTGAATCACTTTTTATTGTCATATTTCAGTTTCATGAAACATTTGCTAAAATTTATGCATTTATAAAAGTCGTAATTATTCTACTGAAACTTATTTCTTGATGAAACTCCCGGTTGCGTCGCTGTAATAATAATAATAATAATAAGAGTAAAATTGTTCAAAGTGATCTCGACTATTTTAAAAACTGCCAAAGCATTCTGTAAATTAAAGTAATATGTCCCTTCTAACGAAAATGACTGTAAGAATACAGACTGCTAGAACAGCCCCTTCCCCCACTGGGTCATAAATTTTGTCAACAAACAGCTGATAAGATGCTGGACTTCACGGCAATTAAAACGGTAAACGCCTCTCGACAGCTTGTAGGAGGTAGGAACAAACTACTCTCTCAGCCGAACGCGATATTTTCTGCAAATAACCAACAGCCTTAACAGACATCTTTCTTGAAAGCTCAAGCACGAAATACCTCCTAGCATCATCTTCATTTCCCAAAATAGGCTTATGACTACGCATTGTAAACAAACCTCCTTTATCATTCAAAATTTTCTCATATTTCTTAATTACATCAGCAAGAACGTTTAAATGGACTACAGAACCCATAGTCAATCAAATACATCCAATAAATTTAACATAAAAATAAAAAGACAGAACGATACAACACGATATCAAAGCCCATGCACAAAGTCCCAAACGAAATCCTTCTCAAGCACAATCTTGCTGAAAAACGGGGGTGCCAGAACACACGCATCACACGGGTTCCATATCGATAAAGATTGCCAACATAAAATCGCCAAGAAATCTCAAAACATCCAAGATGGCGACCAAGGGGATATATGGCATCTAAGCCTAAGAAAACTAGCAACATAAAGGAAAGATGACTTACACAGATAGTCGTTAAGTTGTTTATAAATTTGACAAAAATGTTTGTTTATTAAAAATTACATATTTTTGCAATTATTTTGCAATTTATTAAGAAAATTTATGCAATTATGCGTTTTTAATACCACAAAAAAAAAACATTTTATAATGAAAATTGCTTACTGAAATAAATTTTCAATAATCTTTTTAATTCGTCATTCTCTTTTCAGATTTTTTTTGGCATATCTTTTCTTCTTTTTTGAAGTTTTTTTTTTAAAGATATATATTGGATTAATTTTCCGTAATCTGGTTACCCGCTAATTAGTGTATTTACTGTACCGTTGGATGTTTTCTTTTATATTTGAAAGAGACTGGACAGTGAACCGATTGCACAAGATTACACGAAATTTGTACATAGCGATTAGTAAATTCATGATTTTTCATTATTACTGAAATTATTGTGTTTCATCATGAAGCAAACGAACAAAAGAGGTTTTGTTATTATTTATAATTTATCTCAAATTATTTTACCTCATAAAAAACTATACTTTCAATGGAGAGGAAAAACTTTATTATTCCAATGGTGGCAAATGTAAGAATATATGTAGACTTAATATTTTAGCCTACATAGGATAAAACTACCTCAAATTTCGATCATCATAAAGCATATTGTCCTGACGCACACCCTAGCAGCTAATTGCAGCAATAAATTAAGAGTTATTTTCATAATCTGGGTTATTTGTACAATAGACTGAAGAATAATTTACACTTGATAATGTAAATATCAAGTCTATTTATTTCTCCGAGTTAATAGGCTCTTTAGAATAATGCAAAATAAATCTTCAATCCGTATTGACCAAAATGCATATTGCTAAAAATTTTGTATAACTAACTTTATTTATCGTTGTCAGTCCTATTTAAGGTATCTGTTGTTAAAATATCTATAATTGAGTCAATAAAAATATGCAATATTTATTGGAACGTAATTTGGCGGGTAATTTTGTTTTGTAATTACCTCTGGTGCATGTGTAACAATATTGATGCATCACTTTTAATGTTTGTCCCAACCCTCACAATGAGGTCAATCATGGATGATTAGAAATATTTTATTAAATGCATGGAGTTTATTTTTCTAAGTCGTAGAGTTTCTTCCCGGGTTAACGGTTACATGGTTTCAACTGGTCTACAGAATGAAAAGGCAATGAAAATGACATTATTTTAATTTTATTCAAACGATTCAGATTTAAAACACACATTTTTATGCGTCACTTTTCTGTTAAAAATGAAAGTTAAACACTCCTTTTTGTCTGCAAATCATTTAATAAAGTACATGCAATCATCTTAATACATTTTTGACGGTATTTACTCTACTGGAATTTGAAAGAGGGAAAAAGTAGTAATAGAACTGTCAAGAGAGGACATTTATTATGAAGTATAACATATAATTCAGTGAGATTGTATTTAAGTTACCAAAACCACATATGCTCAAGCTGAGAGACCAGGAGTTCAAGAACAAGCACCCAAAAGTTCATTATTCTAACATTATTCATATTCAGTGGTCAATCTCTGTAATCATTGTAATGCTATCTAATTTAATAGTGTCAGATTAGAGAACATTTTAATTCCTGTTGTCATAATGGCCTCATTTCCCTACTAAAATTTACTGTAAATGATGAACTGAAAGTATTGCTTCTTAATAGCTCAAACTTTCTGCAATTCAGAGGCAATATAATATCGCAATGACGTTCGCATCATTTTCAGCATTGTGGAAGGATATCCCAGGTGAAGGTCCATATTGTTTTAAAATACAAGGTCAAATTCACATTTTGTTTGACTCAAGGTTCGTTTGGAAAAAATGACCAGCGTAGCAGGTGTAGCCTGCTAGTTTAGAATAAAATTGAAAATCAACTAATTGAAAACAGATACAATTTGCTTTATACACTTATATATTATATATATAAACAATAGGATTTGTATCAAGTATGAAGAAAGTTTTATATTTTATAAAACAAAATTTAAGATATAAAATATTTTTTTTAATTGAAGAATTTTAATATAAATGTAAGCTTGTCTTATTATTTACTCCCTAACCTGTACAGTTTAGACTCAACTAAACCAAAATCAGAAAAGATTCTTTTCTAATAATGCTGTATATAAATGAATATCTAAATTAATTTTTCTTTCAATAACTGTTATGAATTAATTGTCTCATTTAAAAATAAAAGTTTTAAACATAAAGCTTGGAAAAGATATTTGTTTTCTTCTTTGCCTAAAAAAGTCACTGCAGAGACAAAAGTTCTTTATCTACAGATAAACACACAGTCAATAACAGTTGAAATTTTCATTTACACTTGTTTTGACTGCAAAAATATCAAAACTAGAGAACAGGAATTCTGCTTTTTCAGAATTTAGTGTCGCCCCCGACATTTCCATTACTTCATTTTCTTCTGATGGACTGTGGTTTCTATTATTATAAAACAGCCATTATAAATGAAGCATTTAGGTGGAGATGAAAGAGCAGTCGTAAAAAGTTACAACTCTGATTTTCTGGTCAGAATGGGAAAAAAAAGGCCATAATTTTCTAGTTATGACTGCTCTTCCATCTTCACTTAATGCTTCATTTATAATGGTTGTTTCATAATAATAGAAACCACCAATCCATCAGAAGAAAATAACTCGGTTAAGCGGGACTCGGATAATGGGGACTCTACTGTAGTGCAAAACATATTTCAATTTTAAGACTTAAAGCACATGTTTTTATTTTATGTAAAATGACGTCATTTGCATTAATATAGATACTTAAAATTAAATATAGTTTATAATAGCTCCATGTTTTATCATAAATCATTCATTTATATTTTTCCAGAGTGACCACAGACCTGGAAAACAGGGAAATGTCAGGGAATTTAAGATTTCTGGAAATATCAGGGGAAAAATCAGGGAATTCTGCTTAAAATCAGGGGAAAATGTGTTGTCATTTTTCTTTTTCTGTAATAGTGCGAACGGTCTTTCATTATGCATTTTCCATTCGAAGTGCAGCTACTTCTCAATTTAACTTGGAGCGGTGAAGGAGAAAATGCTTTTATCTGATTGGTACTGATGTCATGAAGCCACTTCTTCAGCTATAGGCAACTCAGTTGCTGCCCCGCCTCAGCCCGCTCCCGCTGTTTTACAATGCCTTGTTTATCTTGTATTGAAAATGTGATTGCGTCGCTACATGGTATTACTTTTTTATTGTGATTTCGCACCTGAATATGGAATAATCATTTTTCAATAACTGTTCATGCACTTATACACCTCAACGTTACAAAACAAAATCGCATCTGCATACCGCGTGTTATTTTGGATCGGACTCCACCTGCGATCGAATGTGCAGACGGTCATATTTTCTCTTACTTGGATTCGGATAGAAACACTAGTTATTTATGTCGACGTAGTTTCAAGTTGATTGGCTTAATAATCCAGAGTTTAAGGATTGGATTAGAGAAGTCCCTAATGATGTGTATAGAGCAAAATGCATAAAATGCCACTATTCATTTATGCTAAGTAATATGGGTCAGAGAGCACTTACGAGTCATGCTAACGGAGCTGAACATAAAAAAAGGATGAAAGCTGCATCACAGCCAAATATAATAAATTCATTGCTTTCCAAAAAAATTGCAAATGAGGAGAGTTTGAAAGTAGAAGAACCAAAAACTGACCCTACTACTGTAAATACGTCGCTTTGTTCTGAGCCAACAACTTCGAGTTCCTCATCCGATAACAAATTAGCTGTTGCATCTGAAACTTTACAGAAATTTTCCATTAATGACCAAGTAACAAAAGCAGAAATTTTTTGGTGCATTCAAATAATGACACACAAATCCATGCAATCAGCAAGTAAAGATGTGATGCTTTTTAGAGCTATGTTTTCCAATAGCGAAGTAGCACAAAAAATGCAATTGCAAAGAACAAAGATTGCATATTCCATCCTTTATGGTATAGTCCCTTATTTAAAAGAT
The DNA here is from genome assembly GCA_963932465.1 of Maratus speciosus. Taxonomy (NCBI): domain Eukaryota; kingdom Metazoa; phylum Arthropoda; class Arachnida; order Araneae; family Salticidae; genus Maratus; species Maratus speciosus. The sequence goes on along the minus strand of OZ010786.1, from coordinate 84,678,643 downwards.
AGTTCATTAACAAAATTGGCTCAATGTATTATACCACTGGATTTGGCGAATTGTTGAATAAAGTTTCTCAAAAGACCCAAATGGATGTGAATATCAGATTTTAGAATAAAGATGATTCTGGGGCAAGTACAAAATTATTCACTTCTTCATTTTTGGGTCATGCCACTTCTGACAACATAAGAGAAGCTTTTAAGGAAGCTCTCTCTCCTCTAAATATGAAATCCATTTTACAAATTTCAATGGATGGACCAAATGTGAACCATTCATTTTTTAAAGATTTGAAAGTGAACATAGTTCAGAGATTTTAAATATTGGTACCTGTGGTCTCCATATAATGCATGGTGCCTTTAAAGCTGCCATGCGATCAACAAATTGGTCTGTTGTAGGGTTTTTGAGAGTGTTATTTAATTTATTTAAGGATGTGCCTGCATGTCGGGCAATTTATACTGAATTATCCGGATCGAAATGCTTTCCGAAGAAATTTTGTGCCGTACGCTGGCTGGAAAATGGTGACATTGCTCAGTGAGCAATATATCAGGGAAAAGTTAAATATATCAGGGAAAAATCAAGGAAATATCAGGGAAATTGAAAATTATATTTCTGTGGTCACCCTCTCAAAATAGCATGTATTTTAATTACATTTTTTCAGTTCTTATGGGGAAATGGCAACCAGAAGATATAATTGCTATTTTTCAACTATTTTTTCTTTACTTTCTACAGAAACGGAGTACTTGAGTTGCCAAAATGAAACAAATGTCGCTAAAAACTGCAAAAAAATTAATATTTCAAAAATAAATGGAGATGCAGTTTTCAAACAAAATGCATTAAAAAGTACTTTTATTTCCCAATACGACGGTATAAACATTGAAAATGTGCGATGCTTAGAAGTTTTAAAAAATGCTATAGAGTATTTAATCACACAATGAAACATTGGCTTTTGTTTTATGGCTGGGTTATACAAGGTAATGTTATCTTTTGAAGACGACACAAAATAAACTGGGAGAAAGAAATAGCATACTGTACAGGGGGCTAATAAATATCAAATATACAAAATATCAAACATCTTGATATTTTGAAAATAAATATCAAGAATTTGAAAACATCAAAAGTCTTGATATTTTAAAAATAAATGTTGGATATATATCGTGATATATATCCATTGATATATATCAGTGAACCCTGGTAATATAATTATCAAAATACAATTTTCTGCATCAAAAAGTAGACATCAGATGCCAACATAGTATGTTTGTAAAAATTGTCCCTTTAAATTTTAAGATTCTTTATAAGTCTCTGCTAAATTTCAATCATGCATAGTATTCTATAAAGTGTTCGGTAAGTAGAGTGGAATCACCCCAGATTTCTGCTGCATACTTTTCTTTAAAAAAAAAAAAAAAAGATGTTCTCTCATGTCTTTTTCAATAAAATATTTCTAAAATATATGCTTAGTTTTATATTTTATGTGTTAAAATTTTGGCATAGTTGATAAGCTGTTAGTGAGATTTTAACATTTCAAATAAAATTAAGTACAGCAAAACCTCTTAATAGCACCCACCACTGGGAGCACTATAAGGTGACCGTACTTCAGAGGTTGCCATTATTCAGAGGTTCCACATTTTAAAAGCTCAAAATTTCATAACATTAAAATCAAAATAATTGAACAAAATTGTTATTTTTACCGTTAAAAAATAGATACTATTATCTTACTCTAAAGAAATGACTTATTCGCAATTGTTTTGTTTCTTTAAAGCATACCTCTTTCTCTAAATGCAATATAATTTCCAGAGGTTTCTTGTGCAATTCATTATCATTTTGATTGAGTGCAAAATTTGTAATTTATCTGACGCTAAAACGAACACCAGAATATTGACCTTGCTTTTCATCAGTTATGGTATTAAAAAAAGGAAAACTGCCAAATCATTATCTACATTCACGTACCCGCTGACTTTCATAGTCATTCTGGTTCTATTTAAAATATCATTTAACTCGGCATCATCTATTACGATTTCTGTACTATCAAATTCCTGATTTGCAAAATCTGTAATTAAATTTTAATATAGAATTTCATTCAAAATTAACAATAAAACTGACAACTTTATAAAAATATGAGATTTTCAACTGCAACATCTTTTTTCAAATTCCCCCACTATATATTCTTTCTTTTCCAGTAAATGTTAACACGTTGAGTGCCACATCAGTCACTGATGACTGACACTGAACTTTCTGTTTAGTCCGTGTCAGTCATCGGTGACTGTCACTTATTGATTGTGTAATGGTAATCTTATTCCGTGGCCCAAACGGAAAGACAGACAAAATAGACTTAGCATTCAATGTGTTAAGAACGTCAAATAAGCAAACCCTCTTCCACAATCTCAGTTGTAGATGGAAAAAGAAATGTTCTGTGGTGGCCGTTGTTCGGAATTCGTTGTTTGGAGGTTTAGTGTTATGTCATTTCTATGAAAGAAATTCGGTAACACTAAAACATGACTGTTGTTCGGAGTGACTGCTGTAAGAGGTTTCACTGTATGTATATACAGTAGACTCCCTTAAATCTGCGAACGCTTAAAATCTGCATATTTTTTCAGATGTAAACAATGAAATTTACAGTTAAGTTACAGGAACAAAATTCAAGATGGCACCGAAATCAGCGACTACCGCAATTTTTTTACTAAATTTTTTGTTAATCATTCTCTTTTGGCTATTACAGCTCATTTATTACTAAATAAATTTACATTACTTTTGATTTGATATAAATTAGCATATCTATATCAAAAATTCCAGGGTTCGAAATGGAAAAATCCACGAACCGGAACACTATTTTAAAATTATTGTTTGTGGAATTTTTTAAAAAAGTTATAGACAAATTTATTTCTAAACATACAAAGCAATATAAGAAAAGCATTTAAGACTCTAAATAACAATGAAAAAAGTTACAGAGACCGCAATAAGCTATATATACTAATAATAGCATTAACACTGTTTTCCTTGCTTCTTTCCCTATTTCTTATGTCATCACTAGTTTGAAATAGCAGTCTTACTTTATACATATTATATTTAATTACAGTTACATTAATAGTTTACTTTTATTCATCTTTAATTATTTAAATATGTAACTTACTTACTTTTTCTTCGGCAGTCTTTAACTTTAAATACTCTTTATTTAATTTATTTCTGAAATCTTTACTTCGTAAACATTGTTAAGCCTTGCCATTCTCTGTATGTAAAACCATCCATGTAGTGCTAAGAACGAGTAATGATGTATCGATCTTACGATCACTTACCACTAGATGGCAGCATAGGATGTTTGGAATCGAATTGAATCGATTTCATCCGTAATAATTTAATATTTTTCTAAATTTATATTTTACATAATTATTTTAATAATTACTAACTTTTAAACTAATAAATTATTTTAATATTTTACTTATTTTAATGTTCCACTGTATTGTAAGTATTCATTATAAATTCCCTTGCTTAACTACCAATCAAATTAATGTTTCAAGAATGTAAACAAATCAATGACCAGAAATCCGCACAACCTCTGGTCCCAAGCTGTGCGGATTTGAGGGAGTCTACTGTATTAGAATTATTTTGCCAAACAAGACAATAATAAAGATTCTTTAAGAAAGAGTATGCAGAAAAAGGAAGTTAAAAATATTCATTTTCTGATGCGAAATTTTAAAATTATGAATGCATTTCATGCCCATACGTTTAACACTGGAGAAGTGAATTTAAGATCTGACTGACCAACAGCATTACAAAAATAGTTATTTCTACCAACTTCCCCATTCTTCTAAATATGATATATTTCATATAATTATTTTGTTCAATCTTTTCATGAAATTTTTCTTTTATTTGTTATTGCTTTTTAATTAAACTATTTTTAATTGATTTTACTGTAGCAAAGAGCAGTTGAAAGATGTGTATGATACTTCTTCAACAAGTGTCGATGAAAAGGTCAGTATGTAGCTATCATGTTTCAATATTCTCAAAATATGTAGTGTGAGTGTGCGATTAATTTTAGATTATAAAACTTTATTTGAATTTAAAAAAATCTCTTCCACCAGCTTAGTCAAAATTATATGAAAACAAAATAGTTGGGATGTTATTCATATATTTTTTTTTTTTAATGAAATATAATAAGTAATTTTAAATACAGTTTAAACCAAAAACACATCTGTATTTATTTATAACAATATTTTTTGTTAATGAATATGTACATTAATTCAGGTTATACAAGTTTATTTGAATTCAATAAAATCACTTCAATCAGCTTAGTCAAAGTTATCTGAAAACAAAATAATTGAGAGATTGTCATTCATATTTTTTTTTTTTTTTTTATAACAAAAAATAAGAAATAATTTTAGATAAAGTTGAAACCAAAAATATATCTGTATTTATTTATAAAAATATATATTTTAAATATATATATATACATTATTTCATGTTTATACATTGTTAGTCATTATTTTAATTGTTTCTTTATCTACTTTCAGCTGACTGCTGGCTTATTTAGGAATAATTTTGAAACCATAAAAAGCAAAAGTGTTAATTATGATGGTCCTACTATTGTTTCAGTTGTTAATTTGAAAGAGCTGTATGATTATGTTGTTTACTTAGGTATTTATAATTCATTTGTACTTTTTTCATTGTTTTATTTCAAAATTTGGTGCTACTTTTTTTTAGGTTCCTTGCCATAGAAATGGGGAGATCGAATTTGAAAAGCAAAAATTTTTAAAAGCATTTTTTTTATCAGCCTTTATTTACATTTAGAAACCTGATCTGATGGTTCAATCTTTATCAGTGTATCAAATTCACAAACAATTTTATCAATATTTACATCATTTAGTACATACATTGTGAAGCAATTTATTTAATATATACGTGATTAAATCCTTTAATAATGCACATGTGACAATGCATGCATACTCAAATTTACTTTTGACAATGCTGTAATGAAAGATATAATAGGCCATTGAACCAATTTGATATGCAAACATCGTTCTTCTTTTCGCAGCTGCTTATATTCCAACTCCGTGTCTGTGGTTTTTTTTCCAATATACGTTCGCTTATTATGACCATTTTTTCGTAAAGATAATTTACCTATCTCTTGAAAAAAGACTATCTACAGTGCATCCCAAAAGTTTATAGACAACCATTTTTTTGCATTTAAGAGTAAAAAAGACGAAATAAATTATGAAAATATATAAGGATGAAATAAAAATAATAAAATACTCAAGTAACTTTTAACAGTCATACATTTAATATAAAAAATTAAATTTTAAAAAAATGCTGTCCCAAAAATATATAGACAACCTGATAAAAGATTGAACCTGATTTAAGTACTAATGTCCAAAATTTGCATATTCCAAGGTCATGTACTTGTGACACAATAGTTTCCTGAGGTAAAAATCTAATCTGTCTTTCCATTTCTGACTGATTGCAAAAATGCCTCGCAATGTGCAGTTTTTCCAAAAAGGGAATTTTGTATAAGACAGAGAAATTTTGACATTAATTTCAACCCAGAACCTGTGTGTACATTTAGTTTCTATAGAAGTAAACGTTTCAGTACCAATATCCACGGTCCATCGACAGCTGCTAGCAAGTACATTTCTTGATTTTCACAAAATCCGTCATTCGTGAAAGTTTACAAAATGAAATAAAGACATTCATGTTCAGTGGGCCCCAAATCACAGGAATTGGTCAGACGAATGGTTGAGTGTTCTTGTCAGTGATGAAAAGAAATTCAATTTAGATGGCCCCGATGGTTGGGCATATTAATGCACGATATTCGCAAAGATTCACAAACTTTTTTTAGTAGGCAACAAGGAGGGGGGTCACTCATGGTGTGGGCAGCATTTTCTTATAATGGAACAACCCATTCTTCTTTTTTGAAAGATCGTCAATGCTCTGAAGATTACCAGAAAAGGCTTGAAGTACATTTACTTCCATTTTAAAAGTGTCTAGGAGGGAGGGAGGGACAAATGGATGTACCAGCAAGACCATTGCTCCATTCACGTGTCCAACTCTGTAATGTAGTGGTTTAGAAAAAAAAACCAAGTACCTGTTTTGGACTGACCAGCCCTTAGTCTTGACATGAACCCAATAGAGAACATCTGGGGAAGATTAGCTAGAGACGTATATGCTAAAAGGCATCAATTTGCAACGGTTCAAGATCTAAAGCTGCAATTTGAACGAAGTTGATTTTCTTTAAAGTCAGAACTTCTTCAAACTCTTGTTTTGAGTATGCCTGATCAAGTTTTTGAAGTGATTAGGCCAAACGGCTTAAACATTTGAACGTTAAAGGAAAAAAAAAATAAGTTGCCTAGAAACTTTTGGGACAGTCAAATTTAAGTTTTAATTTTTCTCACAAAGTCTATGGTTGTGTAATATTATTTGTGTATAGTATTATTATTGTCTTGCTATTATTTATAATTATAAATTGTTTTAAAACTGTTACTCTTCTTTTTGAATTGGAAAATTAAAAAAAAAACATTGTCTATAAATATTTGGGATGCACTGTATTTTTGGCATTTCTAAATTAAAAATAGTAAACATACTGGAGTATTCAGAAATGAAAAAAAAAATGTAATTTAGCAGACACAAACTTCATAAACTGAAGAAAAGCAAACTACTTGGTCACTATTTCATTTTCATGTTATTTTATAATATGAGTTGTTATTTTCCAACTGGGTGAAAAATGTCCGGGCCAGGATTCGAACTAGGGATGGCTGAAGCTGCCAGTGCTCTGCCAACTGAGCTATCCCGAATGAAACTGAAGTACCTAATTTACCCAGCTAACCTTATCAATCACAGCATCTGGTCTAAATTATGCCCTCCAGATTTGTTCGGGGTAGCTCAGTTGGCAGAGCGTTGACAGCTTCAGCCAAGACATCCCTGGTTCGAATCCTGGCACAGGCATTTTTCGCTCAATTAGAAAATTACAACTCATATGAATTATTTACCAATTTGAATAATTCTGTTAAAATTAATCTAATGTAATTACGTACCCCGCGTTTACTTAAGTTCCATAACCTGCCATTTATTATGTTGAGCTGATTCATATATTAGACCAGATGCTATAATCGATAAGGTTAGCTGGGTGAATTAGGTCCTCCAGATTCACTCATGGTATCTCAGTTGGCAGAACATTGTCAGCTTCAGCCAAGACATCTCTGGTTCGTATCCTGGCTCAGCATTTTTCACCCAGTTGGAAAACTATTAGTCATATGATTTATTTACCAATTTGAATAATTGTGTTAAAATTAATTCAGTTTATAATATTTGTCAAGAAATTACCCTCAGAGTTAAGACTGAATTATGCAAGATTCTTATCTAAATATAATCTATTAATTTTTGAACTTACTATTTTAACTTAACCTCTTCAGTCCCTGGGTCCCCATATATATAGGGACCTCTGTTCTTTTCCTTATAAAAACTAAAATGTTCGATTTTTTTACATTTTCACATCACTTAATAGCTGAATGTTTTTTGCGTTCAAAGCAAACAAATAAATGGCAGCATCTAAGCTGATTCCCACATAAAATAAATGTTACTTTCATCTGAGTTTGCAAAATGCCTAAAAATGCACAAAAGGACAGTATGACAAAGAAAGTGAGATATTTTCATAAGTATTTAACTTAAATCTTTTTCAATAAAAAATTTTGAGGATTTGTAGATTATTTACTTGTTTAAAGCTCTTAAATTTGTGATTGCGTTAATTTAGGTTAATGGTTATTAAATGGACGTTTTTAAGGGGTTTTGTAGTTTTAGATCCATATTTTTAAACCTAAATTACTAAGCGCCTAAAGGATCAATTTCAGAAAAGATGTTTTTTCTGTCATTTATGATGTCATTTTGTTTCGAAAAAACAAATGAATAAGCATTTGTATTATTATTTTCGCTTCGGAATCGAAGAGGTTAATAATAGTCTCTAAATGAACAGCTTTGTTTTTTATCTTTTATTCCTAAAAGTAAAAATAAAATAAAAACTTACTTTGTCATTTGCCCTTAGTTTTGGATGCAAAAAAGAAAAAGAAAGGACAAATTGACATACATAATGATTTTTCTTTTCTCTTAAATGTTTATAGTTGCAGTGTGCTTTGCACAAAAGATAATCTCACTAACTGAGAGAAAAAGTGGAATACAGAGTAGACTCCCTCAAATGTGCACCGCTTGAAACCCCACATGTTGTGCAGATTTTAGAGTTTTACAGATTTCTGGTCATTGCTTTATTTAAATTTTTTAAACAGCAATTTGAATATAATAATGCAATCGAAATTATAATGAATGCTTACAGTATGGAAAAATATTAAAATAATTAAGTAAAGCTATAAACTAAAATAATAAAAATTAAGATAGATTTAAAAATGATTAAATTATTAAAAGTAAAGGTCTAGTAAATAATTAATAACATATAATTAAATATGCATAATAAAGATGAGATACATTTTTCTTGAATTATTCAATGAAACTTGCCTCATAAAGACACCTTACTAATTCACATCAAAATCATTGATTGATACATAAATATATTTTTTAAAAAGATTGCAATTACCATTGATTTCAGCAGTATCTTGTTTTTTTTTTTTTTTTTTTTTTTTTTTTTTTAAATAAATTTTTTCTCCCTTCATGAAAAAGCATGAGTCCAGTCGCATATTATAATACATATGGAATGATATAAAAATAAAAAAGCCTGTAATTATGCCCCTACATCTGAACTGAAAGTTTCATTGTATATATTTCCAATGATGTGCAGATTTTAGGGAGTCTAACGTATATTTTTTATGACTATTTATGTTAATTTCAATTCTAAATTGTAATGTTTTTCTAAGTTTTCATCTGCATATTATACAATTTGAATTGCCATGGTCGGCAACTAGCAGACCGCAGTCCACATCTGGACTGCGAAGACCGAAGCCTGGGCTGCCGAAAAAGATATTGCAAATAAAAAATTTATTCATTTTCCAACGAATCTTGAATATAAAAAGAATTCTGAAATACACACTGTAGTCAGGGGCATATTTAAGCTGAATTTATTAGGGGGGAGTACATGACGATTTTGCCGACTAACTTAAATATATATATATATATATATATATATATATATATATATATATATATATATATATATATCTTTAAAATTATGTTTCTGTGTCTGTATATATATCTACCCAGAGTTCTAAACAGCTATAAAATTAAATTCTTGCAGGAGTGTTATGTAAGATGTCAGGAATTTTTTTTTTTACTGCGATTCTCGATTTTAGTTTAAAATAGTGGCAGTAGATGGCGCTACTTGCAATAGGCGCTAAATCAGACCCCGATTTTTGGCCTCTCTCTTTTCTCAATATTAATGCGAAAGAAGGAGATTAAATACAGCAGTGGGCCCCTCAGAACAAAATTCCATTGGCAGCTGAGAACCATTCCACATATTTAATCTCCTTCTTTCTATCAATACTGAGAGAGAAGAGAAACAAAAAATCAGGCCCTGATTTAGCACCTCTTGCTAGCAGTGCCATGTATCGGTGCTATTTTAAATTATAATCGAGAATAGCTATAAAAAACTCCTGACATCTTACATAACCCTCCTACAACAATTTTTTAACCTCTTCGGGACCGGCAGGTTTTACTCAAATTTTATTCGGTTGCATCACTTTTTTTTTTAAAATTACCTTTATTTAAACAATCACGAAAATGCTCTAATTAATGAAATTAAATATTATTTTTCTTTTTTACTGGTGCCTAAAACAAATTCAGTATGCTCTTTTTGAGGGTGCATATATGCACCCATGGTCCCGAACGGGTTAAATAGCTGCCACCATTTGCAAGTTATTGAATTTTAAAATCAGTCAATCCATTTTAGGACACCCGGTATGTTTGATATAAAATTCAACATTATTAACACATCGATATCAAATTTTTCACTTTAGAACGTCAAATATCAAATACTTTACATTTTAGTATATTGAAGAGAATATAAGGTAGATTTAAAGATGGATACACCACCCCTTCACTTACGTTACATTGTTGTAAATGTTCCAGTAAAGTATTTTGATATTTTTTGCTGAATGTGCAGATGGATGGATTAATTAAAAAAGTTGAAGTTTTTAGTAAGATGCTACTTGGAACTTATACCGAATCAGCTTATTTATATTTAAAATGATTAAATCAAAATTACTTTAATTACATCTTTATTCATTCATTGCATAACATGCATTTTAACCCACCATTTTTTAGACGAGCCCATTTATTCACGACACCACCCAAATCTAGATATTTCAAAATATCCTTCTCAAATGTAAGCATCATGAGTGTATTCAAACGTGAATCGGTCTTTTTTGTTCTTAGATATTTTTTTCACAATTTTTAATTTACTATGTTTTTTCATTCGAGGCAACTGTGGCTGGAGAAGGCAGAGCCAGACGACTGACATGGTTCGCTAGTGGCAGAAGGTATCTCAAAGGTTCTGTTTTCATGTAAATATCGTCCATTCTTTCAGCCCCTGCGCAGAAGTCTGACAAAACTTTCAGCTCTGTGTGTAATGCTTCCATATCCGGAATTGGCATTGTTTCACGAAAGACATTTACCGCTTTCTGAACCAGATTTAGTTTTTATTTCTTTCTTGTAATGGGAGGATACATTATTTTATCCAGTGGCGAGATTATGCTGATGCATGAACTAAGACTTTCAGCTTTCACCACTGTAAGAGTATGCAGTACCTTCTCAAACTCCATGCGTTAGAACATAAGAAGTTTGGGATCAATAGATTGTTTCAATTACCGTCTAACTTCTTTGGTGCCAATCTTCATTGATACTGCTTAGCAAATTCATTTAACGGATCAACACCTTACTTGGTTTAAAAGAGAACTGCACTCTATATTTCTTATTCACATTTTCATTGTCATTGTTAATTGTTGTAATGATTTGATACAAGTCTTCGGTATTTTTGTATCTTCATTTTTTTCAGTAACTAACTTGCAATTGTACTGAACGTTCTTGAGAAACATCATAGAGAAGCAATGAAGTCGAGCGATAACATTTTCTTTCTTAAACCTCGTGGCTTGATTATTGTTTTGCTAACAGAAGTAGAGGAATCAAGTTTTTCAAAATTTGTAGGATACATTCGTATGAGATCCAAACCGCTTTCAAAGATTCCGCTCAAGCAGTTCATCTCGCCTTAGAAAGATTCCGCAGCAGAATTGCTTTTTCTATTTCTTTGAGCTTGCCTGCTAATGGCTTCTTTCGATTAGTACTTGTTGTGAAAAACACAAACATCTTCCAGCAAGTCGAACAGATCACCGATAACATCGCTGGCACTGCAGATATGCGAAACGAAAGTTTTGAGTCTGTGACACTGACAAGGAATATAATGCACAATTCGACCCACGATTTCTGAAAACGTCTCCTAAGTGCCGCTGAATTCAATTTTCCAGACATGCTGCTTGTAAAATCGTATGACTGGAAAACTACCTGTTCTATTTCGAGCTCCTTCTTTGTAAGGATATGCGATGTCTAGCATGCAAGGTCGACATTGGTTTTGATGACTCCTTTTAAAACTTCCAAAAGCCGATAGGAGTTTTTCCATCTTTGTCGACATATTTCAACCTAGCAGATGATCGATCATGGTGCGAAGCATCTGGTGCTCTATCTGCCATAATTCATAAAATTACGCTTCTTTAATATCCCTGAGCATCATTTTGTGCATTGCTGCATCAAAAAATTCAATCATTTAGTTTTGGGATAAAGTGGAAAGGTAAGTTGTATGGTATGGGCTGAAACTTGTGTCCCCAAACATTTCCTTAGTTGTGAGTTACGTCTGGAAATCAATTTCACAATTTTTCAAAAGTTTCCGTTTTCGTCTTTGTTACTTCCACAAACCAGGCCTTGCCTACTCAGCATTCGCGTAAGGTCCATTAAGATTGCTACAATTTCTGTGCTGAATGCAAGATGTTGCTGTTGCTCTTCCAGAATAATCTGGTTGCGTTTCCTCTCGTCGAGCAAGTGATTATGCGTCATCATGAACTGACAAAAAAATAGGAAACAACAAATTTGGTAGGAGTTGGAAGAGAAATGTTGTGCGAACTTTGTGTTCTTTTCTTTTCCTTAAGCTCTTCATTTTGTCTCCTTTGTTTACACCTCTCTCAACTAAAGCATTTTGCTTTTTTTCTCTCCCAGGTCCTTCATGAAACACACACACAAAAAAATAGCATATTAGCAAAAAAAAAATTTGAGTTCTGCGCTATATTCCAAAAACGGGTGCTCTTTTGTAAGAACCCAGATAGCATGAACATTAGCAGCAAGTTTGATTTTTTCTGACATTATCTTACAGTGACAAATTTGAATTGTGAAATTCGCAGCAAATTTCCCGCAAAGTATACATCCCCCACTTGCATGAGTAGTTTGTTGTGAAACTGATGGGAAGACTGTCTTTAATTCAGGACAATGACGAAAGCAAAAAATCCCTCTGTTGACAGAACAGACAATCAGCAGAAATTTTATTCGGTTTGCACTGCTTTTTCTGAATGCTATACTTATCAAATGCCAAAAAAAGATCGTATTGAAAAGTACAAATGTTACCTAACTTGTTTATGGTGATGAAAACGATGCTTGCACCTTCTGATGGTGTGTTCGCATCTTGTTTGCCGTTAATTTGCAATAAATTTGATACAGCATGAATTTAACTTGCACGAAAAGTTAGCTGCAAGTTCAAAGTGTGGTGACTTCGGCGTTTGCGTTATCTTGCTGCAGTCTTGTTATGAACTTTCAGTCTTGTCATGCTGAGCTTGCTGCAACTTTGCAGGTTTTCAAAGCAAGACTGCTGTAAATTTTCTGCAAATTAAAAATGCTATCTGGGAAGCGCTATTGAAATGCCGCTGTCTATCTTGCGGTATGGAACCATTTATCGGATAGCTGAGTTTTGGCTTATACGGATCAAATATATCTCTGATTGTCTGACTTCATTTTAGACCTTTTTCCTGGGTCATGTTCAATGATGGATTAAGATCCTTAAAAAAATTATCCTTTGCAATTTCTGAATTTTTTACGAACATTTTATGTGATTTTTAGCGTATTTTTTAACATTCCCTTTTCAATCTTTTGGCTCAATATAGTCAAATTTTGCTCTCGGCCATTTATGAATTTTTGCCCAATTTTTTATGCGATTTATACCCTTTTTTCGCGTTTTGTGGAGACTTTTTGACAAGTTTTTCTGAAACCGAAGAATTATCCAGTAGATTTTGCTGCTGTCATGATTAAGCTGAAAGCGAGAAAATAACAAATTGGCTCCTGTAGCAACGTGAATGGCGATGCTGGAAAATTTAACTTTTACCTAGAGACTATCACTTTTATCAAAAGAAAAATTACACTAATTCAAGATCAGATTGGAGACATCCCAAACGGGTTTACGCTGTGGAAGGCAGTGGGGCCTCCAAAGGGGAGCCCCCAAAATAAATCCGTTTTTGGGAAAACCAACCAGCAAAGCAAGCGAAGCACCGCTACTAGATTAAATAATTACAGAATATAATTTATGTGTAATTAACATTAGTAATTTTTCGAGAGAAGAGAAAGGAAATATTAAAAAAGAAACAGGTCGAACATAAGGGGATAGGTGGCAAATGCACTGCACACAGATGCCTGCTTATTGGAATCCCCAACAAAATTAAAAAGCACATTTTTTTTTTTTTTTTTTTTTTTTTTTTTTTTTAACATTTGAATAAAAATAATGAGGTTTAAAAGTTTTGAATCCTGGATTCCAACTTTTCCTCACTTTTAATAGAGACCCCAAAAAAGACATTTTAAAAAGTATTTAGAACCTGCAAAATTTCTTTCATCTGGACACCTTTAAAAAGAATGATGGCTACAGAAAAGAAGCACATTATCTGTTTTGATTGAAAGAAGTAATATTATTAAGGAAGTTTTGAAGCTTATTGGGACTCCCAACGAGATTAAAAAGCATATTTTTTTAACATTTGAATAAAAAATTTGGGGCCTAAAAGTTTTGAATCTTCAGGTCCAACTTTTCTTAATTTTTATAGGGGCCCCCCAAAAATACAATTCAAAAAGAATTTAGAGCCTGCAAAATTTATTTCATCAGCTTTAAAAAGAACAGTGACTATAGAAAGAAAGCACAAATTTTTTGAAGGAAGTAATGGTGTTATAGAAATTTTGAAACTTATTGGGGCCCCCCAATGAGATTAAAAAGCATATTTTTTAAATATTTGAATGAAAAAATTAGCCTAAAAATTTTTAATCTTGGGTTACAACTTTTCCTCACTTTCATAGAAGGCCTTAAAAAAGATAACCCAAAAAGAATTTAGAGCCTACAAAATGTCTTTCATCTATTCACCTTTAACAAGAAGGGTGACTGTCGAAGGAAAGTGCATATCTGGTTTGGTTGAGGGAAGTAATAGTATTAATGAAGTTTTGAACCTTTGGTTTTACCTTTTTCTCCCATTTATAGGGCCCCCAAAAAGACTAAAATACCATAACATTTTAAAAATAGAATTTAGAGCCTTCAAAAGCTCTTCCATCTGGGCACCTTTATAAAGAATAGTGGATATAGAAGTAAAGCACATATTTGTTTTCTAAATCTGACCAAGGTCTTTGGCAAAAAATGAATTTGGATAAAACAAATTAAAATGTTATTAAAAATACATTAAAAAACAATTATAAAAGTTAAAAAACATTATTCAGCTCAAAGGTACAATAACTTACTACTGGGCCCTGACTTTGCTCAACACCCCCTCCCCCCCCCCCCCCCCCAAACAAAAAAGGGTGTATTGGGGGCAGTTCCTATGACACTGGTTATGCCAAATATCCTATTTAACTCTAATATATTTTTATTATGTCTCTGAAGAAACTTTAAAAATTTCATACTGATTTTAGAAATATCTTATATTTTAAATGAAAAAAAAAATCCCTAAAATCGCAGTATATATTTTTGAAGAACTACGAATAAGAGACTAGAAAAAAAATGAAGAAATAATCTGCCACCCCTGGAAAAACCTTTGCCCTACCTGGAAGTATGATCTAGCTACGGGCCTGACCCCTAGACTTAGACATTAAAAAACTAGTTTTAAATTTAACTTTAGAAATTAGATACTGTAAGTATGCCACTGCACCATACGCATTAGGGTTAGCATTAGTGAAAATATGCAATTGGAGATGCTCCTTTTCCATGATCAGGTTGTTAAAATAGTTCCGGGGAATTTTCAAGTGTGTGAGATCCGGGATTTCTGAAAGCCAATTTTGCCAATTATTTTCTACTTCACCACAAAAACTTTCATCCCATGACATTCCCATTACCCACAATTGCTGTAAAATGCATTTGACACGAATAACAAAAGGAGAAATAAATCCGGCTGGATCGAATAACATAGCTGCAATTTTCAAAACATTTCGTTTTGTACAAGAATCATTGCTTAAATTTGCTAACAATGGTCATAATTCTAGTCCCAAATTATCTTCTGTATTGTTCCAGATAAGTCCTAAAACTTTTTGGGAAGTATTTGGGGGTTCAGAACTCAAAATAGGCATGTTTTCGTCAACCCATTTTTTCCTAAGTTCCTGAGAATTACTTTCAAATTTTCTTAACTTCATCCCCCCTTCTTTCAAAATATCAACAGCTTCTTTAGTTAAATTAAAAGCTTCTAGAACATTGTTTTCTCCTGAAAACAAATTATCAACATAAAAGAAGAATTTAGGATTTCAAATGTTTTATTATGAGAGCTTTTATATTTATTAATATGGTGCTTAATAGTACAAGCGAGGATAAAGGGACTGCAGGTGACACCAAAAATAGCTCTGGTCATTCTATAAGGTACTACATTTTTATTCTTATCAAAATCTTCATAATATAAGAATCTACGATAATTGCGATCTTCTTCGGCTACAGATATTTGTAAAAATGCTTTTTCAATATCAGCTGGAAAAGCAATTTTATGTAAACGGAATTTCAAAATTATATCTAAAACATTAGGATTTAAGTTCGGGCCATGATTCAAACATTCGTTTAATGATAGAGAATCACCATATTTGGAAGAAGCATCATAGACTATGCGCATTTTTGTTGTAGTTTTGTCATCACGGATAACAGGTCGATGTGGCATGTAATAGGAATTATTGGAATGTTTCTTGGTGCACAATTCTATCACACCCTCATTAAACTGCTCTAACAAAATGGAGTTATATTCTTTAAGTAAAGAATCATTTTTCAGGAATTTATTTTCTAAACTGGAAAACCGCTTCTTTGCTACTTCAAGATTATTTCTAAGCAATTCATGAGAATTTTTCCACAATAATTTTGTTTCATAACGCCCATTTACGAATTTTAAATTTTCTTTAAATTCTTTTATTACCTCAAGGTCGATAATGTTCTCATGGGCGGACTGGCATAGTTTGGCCCACCCCGCTAGACTTAAGCGTTGGCCCACCAATCGACAACCCCATTGTTAAAATGTTTGAATACTGACTTCCCTTTGTACATTGATTAATGTTTGTTTATAATATCAATATAGTACCTGAAAATTGATTAGTTTGTTTTATACCCTCACTACTAACTAATTAGAATGTCAGCTATATGGATAATTCTTTTGAACTTGAGGCAACTTCATCTATTATCTTATCATAATCGTAATTTAGTTGACTATCTCTAGAACTACTGGGTAGATTTTAATGAAATTAGATATGTAAGTAAGTTGATAAAATGCAAAAAAATAACCATTCAACAGTTCTCGCGTAAGACTCATCAGCGTCAGAACATAGGCGTAACCAGCCCCCCCCCCCCCCGTTTCCGCAGACTCGAGCACAATTATTTTTTAAAAAATCGAAATCTACAAAAGAAAAAAGAAGTGAAAGTAGAGTTCAATTAGTTTAGTTCAGAAAACTAAACGGCTAAGTTTTGAAATGTGATAAAAAAAGAAACCCACATTCTTTTAATAAAAAGTAAATTTAAAAATAAAAAAAGAAATAAAAATCGCGGACTCATTTTCTTTAAAAATACTTACTGAAGAATCACAGGTCTGTGAAAGAATTTGAAGGGGGAAATGCTGCACAGCATTTTTTATTATGAGAGGCTTTCCTTTTCTGTGCACAAATCGCGCGATCCTGCGCGTTATTTCAAACCCTGTCCCTGAAAGAAAACTTCATTACTAAAAAAGTGGTTGGTTTTTTTAAAAATGAACATAGAATTAAACAAATCTAGGATTTGGGGGGGGGGGTGGACTGCAACGTACTCCCGAGCAAGCCGAACCATCCGTACCATCTTCTTCTGTCTCGAAACAAGCGAATCTTGAATTATTGCGTTTTTTATTTCGAGCAAAATTAAATTTTCAGCTTTCTTATAAGAGCTGATTTGACATGATTCCAATTCGAACTTAATCACGGCAATTGCAAAAATTACCAGAGAGTTTTTTCTGTTTCAAAAAAATGTCAAAAAATCGCCTCAAAGCACGAAAACCCCCGCTAGAAAGTGCATTAAAAATTCGGAAAAGATTATAAAACCATAGGAACGAAATTAACTAATTGGGTAAAAATTTAAACCAGATTCGTTTTAGGAATGTCAAAAAAAAAAAAAAAGTCACCGCGAAATGCGAAAAAAAACCCCTCTATAGATAACATTAAAAAATTGTTAAAAATTGAAAACTCGCTGTAAGAATCTCGAAAACACTTTATTGAAAAGAAGACAAAGTTTACTGGGTAAAATATTGAAATCGGATTCTTCTTTACTTATTTGAAAAAATTGCCGCAAAATGCGAAAAAATTCGCAAAAAAAATTAATCGAAAAATTCCAGAAATTGTCTTCCATATGCATGAGTTCAGGCATACAGATCCTGTCAAATCTTACGGGTGCAGGCTGCATTGTTTTTTCAGAACTCAGCGCGCGCGTATACACACACACAGAGACATACAAGCGCCTATCTTAATTATTACAGTCGCATCATGATAGTATAATTTTTATCATCTTGATAAAATTTAGTGTATATTATCATGACCTGCTTTACCTAATGTATTCGATACACTCTGGGGTAAAAGTTTAAAGTCTGGGGAATTACAGTATGGGGTAAAAAACGTGAATTACAGTAATTTCCGGCCTATAATCTGCGGATCAAACAATTAGGTTCAGACCCTGAAATCTTGTTTCATAAAACGTAACTTATTAAATCGCGATAAATATTTAACTTAAATAATAAAATAAAATTTCTGGGTCGAAACATGATTGTTTGAGCCGCGGATTATAGGCAGGAAATTACGCTATTAATGAATATTATAATTATTTATAATATTAAAATAATTATTTATATAGATGTGAAATCTCCAAAATTTCTTGGGTCCCTCCGGTGATCCCTAAGATGTCATGGAGTCACATTCTGAAAAAATTTCGTGCGCATGTACTGATGTCATGTAGTCTTCTGCAAACAGTAACCCTCTGTCATGTAGTCTTCTGCAAACAGTAACCCTTGAAACTCGGCTTCCTGCATGTATTATCTGGGATTTATCATCCAGCAAAATTTCATCTACAAGACTTTGACTGAGATAATTTTAGATCTCATGCAGTGTTCCCCTGTGCCTATAAGAAGTTTCCAGCATGATTAAAGGCCTTTTTTAATCTTTATAAGAAGTTAAAGTGCCAAAAGGTTTTACAGTTGTGACCACACTTAGTCACTGTCTTATATCACTGCTGCAAGAACATTTACACATCTTTTTTTTTTTTTACCATTAGATTTAGTTTTAGTGTTTTGAACCCCTTCTCAACCGTCCTCATGCAATCAAAAATCACGTTTGAGCCCTTTTTAAAAGAAATACCACACAATTATACCTTCTAAGATGGAAAACTGTCTAAAACGGAAATTCAATCGGTTTTATGAGATTCGTTTTAGCAGATTTTACTATATAAGATATAGTTTGTATCCAACATGTTCAGGTTAAAAAGCCTGGGCACCCCCCCGTTCAAAAGGCTGGTTACGCCTATGCAGAAGGTATAAAACAGAGCTTAGAATATTGAACTAAAAAATGGGTTAATAGGGGTATGTTCCCCCTCTTACAGTTATACAGCTCCCACAACGTGAATTCATATTGGAAATCAGGCAGTTTATGAATCCCTGTGGCAGTTAGTCTCACTCCTCCCGCAACGCTGTTTTCAAGCACTTAGTGGTTCTGGAAGGTGGAAAGTGAGTTCCAATTGTCCTCTCCAGAGCGTCCTAGACATGCTCTATAGGGTTTAGGTCCGGAGATCTGACGGACAAATCCATCAAGTGAATATCCTCACTTTCCAGAAATTCTTCTACCAGATGAGCTCTATCTGGGTGCCTGTTGTAGTCCCTTAAAATGAAATCAGGACCAACTGCATCCCTGAAAAGGCAAACATAGGTTACATAGTCACAGAGCCTTTGCCAAACATAGGGAGGGGTGTGTGCTCATCCAACATGATGCCTGCCCAGACCATCAAACCTCCGCTGTCATAGTGGTCTCTTTCTCGGATGTTGGGAAGCAGGTATTAGATCCCTGGTTTTCTTCAGATGAAAATACGTCGAGAATTAGTGTTTAGGCTGAACCGAGACTCATCAGTGAATAGAACAGTCCCTTAATGATCCCTTGTCCAAAGTTGATTATTTCTGTATCATGATAAACGGGTTTTCCCGTGTGCAGAAGTGAGCTGACACAAGCAGCAGGTCTTATTGCAAACAGCCCTCTGTCATGTAGTCTTCTGCAAACAGTAATCCTTGAAACTCGGCTTCCTGTAGCCGCATAAAAGTAACGAGAGGACTGGTAAGATGCTGCACTCCTGTTAGCCCTTGCTGTAATAGATAAATAGCGATCTTCACTGGCCGTCGTCTTCACTGGCCGACGACCTTATGTAGTGGCGAACAATAGCCCTGACCAGATGTCGGAAGAAGGCGAAGTCCATTTCTCACGAGAAGTTGATGAGCTAACGAAAACGGAAGGCCGAACGCTGGAGTTTGGGGGAGATGGTTTTCTGCATTGGAGGAGAGCAGTGCTCTCTCCTAGCTGATTTTAAATTGGGCGCTGCCTGCTTTTACTTTTTTTTAGACGGGATCGCTGTAGACCCGTGCTAGAGATATCATTCAATTAAACCTTAAATGTCGTGCTGTTTTTTGTATGTCAGATAAATGTTAGTAGTTTAGTATTATGTAATCTAGAAGTTTAAAAGTTTCAATTAAACATTTTAACGAGTTAAACAGTAGTAGTTCCTGTTGCAACCGCTGTGTGAATTTTCTTCCCACACTTATCCAGGCTTTCTCTCTATGGTTCTAGTATCCTTAAACTGTTTCCATAAGTTCTATACGATGTTGGGCGTTACATTGAAGTCTCCAGGAATATGCATTTGAGACGGCCTTGTTTCCAGCCTCCCTGCTATTCTCCACCTCATTCCAGCATTCAAACTTTGTTGGTTACTCATTTTTACTGTTTGCTTTTGAATTCTACCGCATGTAGCAAAAAAACACTAAGATATTTGGCGAGGTGTGCGAGCAAACAAAACGTGAAAATTGCCACGCTTACTTACAAATCCTGTTCTTCTACTCGTAACTCACTCCACCCATACACACATGTACGCTTACGTGTTCGACACTGAATAAATGTTCAATAAATAAATGTTCAATTTGTCTTTGTTTTGGATAAATACGACCATAGGCATTCCACCCCACAATAATTCTAATGCAAAAGCTAGGCATTTTTTACATTTCTTATTAACTTTACAGCGATCCTCATCATCTTTAATGAGTCCTGAATAGCTCAATTTTTTTGCTGTAAGCAGCGTAAAGCTCGCTACGTCAAGATTGTTGCTGCAATAGTGACGGATTATAATGAGCATAGTGCCGGGAAAATCGCCGCAATTATTTTCTGGTATAGATTTTTATGACTTTCGCCAAGCCAGAGTACTAAGAGCTTCTTCAGCAAGTTCTTTTAAAAATTTAACCTCACTGAAGCAGCGAGGATCGAACTATGCAATGTCTTTCATGGGCAAGTCATTTCCAGTAAATCATGTATTCAACTACTGTATAGCTGTGTATAAAATGACATTATAAACATTTCCCTTAAATAAGTCAGTTGGGGATCCGATAATACTTCTTGCCTCATCGTGAGAATATTCACCAAATCGACGTTTCGCTATTATATTCTCTTTTCCAGTAGGAAATTCTCAATTTCAACGGTTTACTCCTTTTCTATTAGTTGTTTTTGAAGATGTTCCGCAAAATCAGAAGTATATTTCCTAGCCATATCAAAATTATGTAGTTTCTGTATCTGTAGGAGATTGGATTTCAGGGTTATGATTTTGTTAGCAGGAGTTAAGTATCCCAGGCCGCTTATCTATGCAGATACTTTGATGTGGGCATAGATATATTGAATAGGTCGCTTAAGATGAATGTTATTGATATATGCTGAAACTTGCACCAATTATCAATCGGTGATCTTGCCGAAAAAGATACATATGACGGGAAATCGTCCATTTCGGTGATACCTTGTAGGCACTTAAGCAATGTTAAAAACTTATATTGATCTTTAAGAGATTTCAAAGACTTGACAAATATGCTATTAAGTGCTCGATCCTTAATCTGCCACTCAGTAGCGCTTACTTTTTGTAATCAGCGAAGAAGTTTATTTCCACCTACAAGCTCCTTATTCAGCAAAGTCCATGCTTTCATTCGCTCATATCACTCTGAGCTAAATATGGTTGTAGCTTACATTAAGACCAAGGAGTCTGTTGTCGATTTGCAACATTCTGTTGCATCTGCCAGGAACAAATTAAGCACATGAACATATCAATGAACATGCTGTATATTTGGATTGTCTTTTTCAGTTATGCCTGCAGACCTTTATATCTCCCACTCATATTTGCTGCACCATCAAAAGAAGTCCCAACTATTTGTGATGGAGGGAGTTTAAACTTTAAGTTCTTCTTTTACTTGTAGATAGAAGGCTTTCCCTGTTGTTTTGGAGAGATCAACCAAATTTAAAAACTAACCTTCACTTTACCACGCTGCTCATAACGAACACAAAGGGCCAACTTCCCCATTACCGATATATCTTTTGTGAAATTTACTTCCATACTGAATGGACCTGACTGTCTTGCATCATCAGCAATGTTTATTTGGATCTGAATGGAGAAATAAGCACTTAACTGAATTATAAATTACTTGGAAAGGAATGTGATCAATGAACCTCTTTCGTGCCTTTTGGGATTTTCATTTTGTTCTTCTTTCAGATCTGTTCTAGCCTTCATCATATATTCTGAAGATCCTCTTTCTTGACTTCTCTCCGTAGCCTGTGTTACATAACCGGGCAAAATTTTATTATATTTACATAACAGCATTACCAATTGTAGAAAATTGCCGTTTAACGTCTCTATTATTTAAGTCTGTCGCTGCCTCCTCTCGTTTCTCTCTTTAAGCTAATCCATGCCTTCCAATATCCCTGATCTGTAGATTATTCCTAGATAGGTAAGCTAATCCTTGCCTAGCTTTTGTTACTACACAAGTGTCTGCAGGTAGACTCATCCCTCCAAACAACTTCCCAACCTTCACTGACCATATGTGCTTTTTACTTTATCCCCTATCTCTCGGCTTCTATACAAAATGAGTAATTTGCATTGATTTGAATAATCTGGCAAAAATTGCTGATGGGAGAGGGAAGGTAGAAATTAAGACTTACCCAATCAAAAAAAGGGGGGAAATGCTTCACGGAAAAAAAAAAAAAAAAAGAAAAGAAAAATTGAGTTTCATAATTTTTTTGTTTAGTTTTATTAAAAAGAAAAAACTACAAAAATGTATTTTTTTTTGGGCCCACTACACCCGTTTGGCCCACCCCGCGATCGCGGAGTAGCGGGATGGGCCAGTCCGCCCCTGAATGTTCTTTTCATTGCTTTCAGCAATGCCAATTGCTTCGAGATCCCAAAATGCTTTCAGCTGAGTATTTATATTTTCAACTGAAACACACAAACAAGCTACTTCTTTTTTATTCGACTCTATCTGCCCTTGCACCGTATAACTGAAAATAGTTTCTGTGACGTATAACTCTTTTGTCTGTTTTCCCTCGATTCCCTTTAATATTTTCCACAAAAAGTCAGACCCTAGCAAAATATTTATTTCCTGTTCAAGACCTGTATCAGCAGGCTTATAGCCTCTTGTTCCCATTATGTCTAGAAGTTCTGGTTCTGGGTTTTTACAGAAGCTCCAGTTATATTATCAACCCCAAGAGCTTCAATCTGTATCGAGTTGATAGGTTGCACAACACTGGATGATTCAAGAGCAACAACTTCGTAACATGATTCATAAGGGCGTCTCCACCCAAAGTGATAAACTAATAAATTTTCTCTTCACAATGGCTTCAATTTTAATTTTTGTACTAGAGATCTCTTCACAAAACATTTTTTTTGAATCACTATCACATAAAACGCGAGCCAACAAGCATTGTTTACCAGCAGACACAGAAACTGTACAAGTCTGCAATAATGTAGCTCTATTTTGTTTATATTTTTGTTCTGACATCATGGATACAATTGCACCTTTCGTTTCTTTTTCAGGATTTTCTTTTGTTGTTTCTTTAAAACAAAACAAATAACTATGGGTGTTGTTACCACATTTGGAACAAGGGTTAATTTTTGTTCTACAATTAACTGATAAATGTGACTTATAAAAGCATTTGTAACAGCGACCTTCTTTCTTTAATTTATATCGTTTTTGTTCATCAGTGAATTTCGAACAATTTAGTCCTACATGATCAGAAGACTTGCAAAATATGCAAAACTGTTTTGTAGATGTATTTAAAGCAGCAGCTGAAGGTATATTTTTCTTTTGAGGAAAATTTTGATATTTACTTGAAGAATTTTCATATTTGGTTTTAGAATTTTCATAAGCCTTGCTTTAGGAATTATTTACTAAATTAGTAGCTTCACGGCATCTTAGTTCCTTTTAATAAAATTTATTAAATGAGTTACTTCACAGTCCTTATCGGGGTCACGTTTTCGATGAAAATCTAGTATCAAATTTTCGGGTAATAACCTTAATAATATGGGTAGTAATAAATGGCCGAAGGAGCCTGATGTTACTCCTAACGCATCAAGATTTCTTATACAAGTTTCAATATTATCATACAACTTCCTAGGCGAAGTGACATTATTACTACATTTCATTGGTTCAAGATTTAAAATTTTGTTCATATAACAGTTTATTATATTTTCCCGCTTCCCATACCTTTCTTCTAACAACTTTAAACATGTAGAATAATTTTGATCTGTCAGTTCAAAACCAGCTACAATATTTGCACATGCATGTAGTTTAATGATTAATCTTCATGTTTTCAACGAGTTTCACGTTATTCTTAATTAAATCACATTTGGGCAGGGCCGTGCGAAGAGAAAACTGTGCCCGGGACAGTGTGTCAATTTGGCACACCCCCACTCCTTCAAAATTGATAAAGGGCAGAAATAGAAATAAATCATATTGAATAAATATTTTGCGTTTATTTTAGAACTTTAAAAGATTTAATTTTAATTCAGAAATTCCAAACAACTAAATAACAGAAAAGAAAATTGCACTTATTTGTTAATGAGATCATGATGCTTTGCGACAGATTTTTCTTAACCTTTGTCACATATTTTTCTACCCATTTTTAGTTCTTGTTACTCTTTAAGCTGCAGAAAAAGGGTAAAAATCGCTAACAACCAGATTGGAAACAAGCGGTCCCTTCAACCAATAAGTACTAAAAAAGCAAAACAAGCAAAAAACCTGCAGAACATAATGTAATAGATAAAAATAAATTATAATTTTAGTACATTTATTAAGAAAGATAACTGAAGCATTGTTTTAATTAACCTTTAACTGATGTCATAGAAATTGTTACATAACTAGTGTGAGGCGGTCTGTGAGACCGCTCCATTGAAAGCTGAATAAAAGGCACGATTAAGGATGGTGGTTTTGTACTAAGCTTTTTGTACGGGACTGTTATAATTTAAATTCACCTATTCAAAAGTCTCTGGTGATAGTACTAAAGTTCCAAACGGAACAAAAAAAAAATTTGGTAGTGTTTGTAGTTAAACTGAAAATTGCAAGTTAAACTATAAAAATTGAAAAAAGTCGCGGTCTGAGAGACTGGTAACATCAGTTAAACGTTAACCTTTAACTGATGTTACCGGTCTCTCAGACCGCGGCTATTTTCAATTTTTACAGTTTAAATTGCTTTAACTACAAACACTACAGAAATCTTGTACCGTTTGGAACTTTAGTACTATCAACAGCGACTTTTGAATAGGTGCATTTTAATTATAACAGTCCTGTACAAAAAGTTTAGTACAAAAACACCATGCCTTTTATTTATCTTTCGATGGAGCGGTCTCACAAACCACTTCACACTAGTTATGTGACAATTTCTGTGACATCAGTTAAAGGTTAATATAAAATATAATATCAGGCAAATACATTTACTTTCATTTTATTTTTCTTGCATTTAGGGTAACAAAATCATTTATGATTTTATGTGTAAAGATTATGACACACTGAATTTTATAGAAAGTAAATTCAGGTTACTTAATCTCTCGACTCATAGTAGATCTTAAGTAGTTTTTTACTACTTTATTGTTACTGGAATACTTATAAATTATGTACGCTGTCTCCATGTTTTTGTAATTCCTTGTTTTCCCAAAGTTAAAATTATGGAGCAACTAAAGGATTTCTAAATGATCCATTTTATAAAAGTTCTTATATAATGGTAGAAATAAGGTTTCCACACTTAAAACCTTGCTTAACAATTCAAGTCCATTCAAGTCAGCAATAAAGGGCAAGGTCCAGGCAATATTAACAGATTTTCGATAACTGATTTTAGATTCGCACCAGCCAGAAACTCAAATTCTTGTTTTACATTTCTCAGTTTCTCAAACCTCCACTTCAGTTGCACGGTTATAGTGTCTCTACGTAACACAAAATCCTTCACATTCATATAAATTTCCACTTTCATCAGAAGCTTCGTAGTCAAATTGTTCTGCGAATTTTACGTTTTCTGTTTTGCTCAAATAAGAACTCTTAACATTTACTGACATAACCAAATCTTCGTTTTCTTGTTCAAAAATTTCCTCTCTTATTGTCTGAAATGTGTTTTTTAGTGTTTCAATCAGTTTTCTGGCGATCAAAACATTGACAGTTTTTTTTTCTTCCTTTTTTTTCGTGAGAATACTATTAACTTTTTCCATTTCATTTAAAATGCTGTGTCAAACTAGTAGGCCGTAAATTAAGGGGAATTTCCTTATTTGCTTTATTAAGCTTTTTGCTCCTGAGTAAGTTTACTCATTTTACTTCATTTCTATAAGATCTTCCAGAGCTTTAAAAATCTGTGGCAATTGTTTGTAAACTGCAGATATAGCTTTATTTTTTCATGACCATAGATTATCGCAATGTTTCTTTAAATAAACTGATAAGTGGGAGATAAGTATATCCCATCTTTCGGTAGAAGAGAAGAAAAAACAAACACATTTTATGCAGTTCCGGACATTTTTAGACATACACCAGCAGCACGAACTCAAAGTTTAGAGAATGTGCAGAACATGGTAAAAAATAGACGAATTTATTTACTTTGACGATTCGAGCTTACACAACATTATATTGGGAAGCCATATTTGCACCATATCAGAACATTGAGCTCTGAAGGGTTGATATTGGTATTGTTTATGACGGCCGATTATCTACAAGTTGGATATAGTAGGCTGGAGTGGGATGGGAGTGTCCTCTGTAAGGTCTTTCTAAGGGAACCTAACACGTATTTACACAAGGTTCGAAGAAAACTACGGACAATTTCGAACGATTAGGCTGACGTGCGCGATTGGGTCGAACTCAGCACCTCCCGTCTACTGTCTTTGAGAACAGAATCTCTCGTGCAGCTGTGAATGTCGAGATTGTCGGACATTAGCTTATCTTAAATTTCTTATGCTAGTTTTTTCTTCTTTTTTTCTTTTTTTTTTGACTTGATGCAGTCAAGAAACCTTTCCACGAATGAAAATTTTCTATTTTCGGTACGTATAATTTGAGTCATTTGTTCTTTGTGGGGTGTACTGGATTCCTAAACTGGGCTGTGTTTAAAATTCAGTAACTTGCAAATGGTTACAATTATTAAAAGAAATTCTTGCAGGAGAGTTATGTAAGATATTAGAAGTATTTTTACTGCGGTTCTCGGTTTTAGTTCCAAATAGCAGAGATAGATGGCAAGCAATAAGCACTCAATGGAGGTCTAAACTGAAATCCCCTAGCATCATAAAGGAAGAAGGTTAAATATATAGAATAGGCCCCTAAAAATAAGATTGTATTGGAGAATGAGACCCACTCCATACATTTAGCCTCATCTTTTCGCATCAGTGTTGCGCGATTTCGGTTTTGGCCTTGATTGAGCACCTATGGCACTAGATGTTGTCTTTATAATGCTTGTGTGATTATACATTGCTGGCATAATTGTCAATTCAGTATAAACTTGATTGATTTACACGAATATTGTTTAATAAAGTATACTGCTGTAACCTGAAATGACTATAAACCTGTTTAATTCTTCAACAAATCATCGATATTTATGTTGTAATGTGAAATTGTAAAACTGCAGTATAAGAATTGAAAAAGTCATTTGTAACGCGAGCAGCTAGTGGATTTGGTCTGCCCCTCGGCACTGCACTATCGCTCTAAAGCGTAAGCTGAGTTCCCGAGGTGGTCATCTCTGCTTGCAGCGCCATCTATAGTTGCTATTTGGAACTAAAGTCAGGAATCGAGGTAAAAAAATACTGACATTTTACATTACCTTCCCGCAATTTTTTTTTTTTTTAAATAGCTGTCACCATTTACAGGTTATTGAATTTTAAAAACAGTCAGTCCATTTTAGGACACTCTGTATATGGAGTGCGATCGAACGAAATTGAAAAATAGCTTGCTCTATTAATTTCTTCTACAATCGTATTTCTATCTTCATTGGAAAGAAAGTTCATAATTTCATCCTGAATATATTTTGCCATTTGTCTTTTTCACTTTCAATAATTTTCACTTTAGCTCTTTTCAAATTTGCTGTCGATTATATGATTTAATTTTAAATGTCTCTCAAGTTTCTTTTAGCGAATGCATGCACTCCTGTGTTCTAGAGCATTTTTATGCTCAGGAATTTTAGGATTTAATTTCTTCCACATGAAAAACCCACAATCTGGATTGGCTAACTTTGGAGGGCGATCAAGATAATTGGTGAATAGTAAAAAGAAAAAACAAAATATAGTGATTCCCTTAATTAAGTTATCCAATAAGCCGCAATCACTGTTAATAATTTCTTCACTAGGACTAGGTATAATTTTCTTGAACGTTACTTTGAAAAATCGTAGTCCTTATGCAATCGCAGATTTCATGTAATCAGCATTTTTCATCCTGTGCTGGACCTTTTTTTAACAGCAAAGTAATGACCGAATGACTATAAGAATGATCCCATAGTGGAATCAGAATAGGTTAGCAATTCATATTCACTGAGGGTGGCAGGTGGCAGAAACTTTCGTATACGATGTAAAGGGCCCGCAGAGTGCAAAAGTTTAAGAAACACTGTAATAAAATATCCCAAAAGCATATTATAAAATCATCAGATCTAAAGAGCTCAATGAAAAGTAAATGTGAACAGCGCAATAATTTTGAAATGAAAAATGTACATACTCCCGATGGGAAAAATATTCCCGATATATATATATATATATACATTTAGTTTTACAAAAATATAGAATATCGAAGAGGGAAAAAAAAATTCCAATGAAAAGGATCGACGACAATAAAAAAAACTGAAATTGGTAGTACAAATTCGGCGCCCCTAAATTTCCGTGCCCGGGGCGGCCGCCCCCTTCGTCCCCCCCTTTCGCACGGTGCTGCATTTGGGAGAGCTAAGTTCAAGATTTTGAATTTATATCATTTTAAAGTCAGCAAGCATATTTCACGACTGAAAGTGGCGCAGGTGTTGTTCAATGTAAAAAAGCACAGGATGATTAAAACTTTGTTAATTCTATTTTTTGCATTTTTAAATATGTACAAACTATTTACAGCTAAAACATTTGATTAATATTTCATTAAATACATATAAATTCCTTGCTGGGAATCCAAAATAATATTTTATAAATTCAGGAATATTTATTTGTCCCTTTTCGGAAGATCAAGAAATATGCAGCGAGCATGCTGCATTCGAGTTTCACATTACTGCTATAAAACTAAAAAAAGAACAAGAAAAAAATGTTTTTAATATTAATTCTCTAGTCAGACCACGTGATCTGGCACCTGCCGTCTGGTCGAGAGAATAAGGGGTTTGCGAAATATTCCACATAGTTAATAGATATAAATCTATATATCCTATACAGGGCTGCTAAAAAATTCGGATATTTTCCTGATTCTAGATGGAAACAGCTGATATTGGGTTTTGAAAGGTGTTATGCATTTCCATATGGTTGAATTAGACGTAACATTTTAATTTTTTTTAATGGTGCAGTTTTGTTACATTATTCTGAATGTGTTGGAAAGTGTTTCATAATCTATGCTTGACACATGATTTTTACTTTCTTCTTTAATTATAATTCATTCTTCTGAAATTTTTTTAAAGCTGATCAAATTAGCGTGCTTTTAGGGTGTCTGAACGGGGGTTGGTGAGTGTAGCTTGTAGGGGGCAGAGCCCCCTAGTTTCTAAAAAAAAAAATTGCATGTTGCTTAATTTATTAATTTCAGCAAAATTTATCAGTAAAAAATCCATTGCATCTTTTATCAAGCAGAAAATAATACATTGAAATGACACAATGAAAATTGTTTATTTTAAGATCTTAAAAATAAAAATTTATGAAGGTTTTAAAAACAAAAGTTTGAATTAGGCAGCATGGGGTACCCACAGAACAAAATATGAAGGAGAGGCAAGATTTTGGAACAGATGTGCTTGAAGTCTGCTGCCAAGGCTGCTTTGTTTTATTAATGAAGAATATAAACATGAAATAAACTAAAAAAAAGAAAAAATTGTCAGATCTTCACATGTAAGATAATTCATAAACATGTCAGTATATAAAAAAAAAAAAAAAAAAAAAAAATCTGACCAGCAAAGCATATTAAAAATTCAAAACAGTTTATTATTGTTATTTTTTTTATGGTATACCGTTTAAAATAATTTTTAACATATGAATTATTTTATGTTTAATTATTTTTAAATTGTAATTTTATATATATATTATGGAACATAAATAAAGTTTAGTTAATCTGGGATCACACATGCAAAGTATGAGGCAAATAGGCGCATATATATGCAAAGAGGCGCAGCACTTTGCTTTTATTTTGTCACCAGTATTTCTTAATAATTATCGTCGCCTTATTAATTGCATTAAATTGTTTCAAATTCTGCTATAAAATAAGTGGAAGACTATTTTATGTAAAATAGTGATGCCGAATGTAAACCAAACGCACCCAGAATATGTCACATGTGCTCTTGGATTAATTAAATTTGAAAATCCAAGCAGGCAATTGCCCTCTCCTGTCCCTTCTTGCAGATATCCATGTTAGGCAGTAATTATTGATACAAAGTATGATTTCGTTTGATGTAGTATTTTCTGATCAATTACAAATTGAAATGATCTTTGAACAGTTTATGTATGATTTTGTGTGATGTTGAATATGAATTGAGGAATTTTCTAATTAAGATTTCAATTCTGTTGCAGCTGATAAAGTTGTTCATGTTCCTGTTTATGTTGTACAAATGTTAGCTACCTGTGATATATTACTTAGGCATACGCTACAAGCTGGCATCGAGTGGTATCTTGATGTAAAACTGCAACAAGCTTTTAAACCTCAAAGACTTGCTGAATTATTAAATTTGCTGCGTGGTAAGTATTATCACTTCTCATGATTATTCTATTAGACTCATTTTAAAATAACTAAAATTTTACTAATGAACTTGTGTGTAAGTATGTATTTAATTTCAATATATTTTTAAATAATTTATAAAATGAATTCAATATGCATTCTTATTTCTTATTGAAAGTATCCATTGCAAGTTTAATAAGATGCATGTGTCACTAAATTTTAATTATTTTTTTGCCCTTGCATGTGAATAAAACTTAAAATCTCATGGTTTTATAAAATGACATATATGTGTATATGTGTGTCTTTACTCCATTAATAACTAAATGTGATTTCGAAAGAAAAAGATATTTAGATTTTAAATAAATTTCAGGGACAATATAAGTCTGCATAACTGCCAGTTTTTCTCACTAACTTTTTAAAATACTAATCTTTGCCTTATTTAAGTACAGAATTATGAGATTAAATAAAGTGAAGATTACTATTTCAAAATAGGAGTGACAAAAAATCATAGAGTTGGCAACCTATGAGCCTGAAAACAGAGAACAAGGAAGATGTAATTCAAAATAACAATAATTATCAATTTTAAATTTCTCTATTCATTTCAATAGATCTACCATTAACAGTACTTCAAATAATTTAAAATGATTCATTGCACTTTTTATTTCAAATCAAGCCTGTTGTATAGATACTTAAGCAGAACAAAACACATTGCATTCTTTAACTCCTTGGCTGCCAAGCAAAAAGTCAAAATTGTAATGTTGTTTTCCCTGTAATATTTTTTAGGATGCTAAACAAAAATCATTTTTTCGACATGATATAAAAAATTTAATTACATATAGGAATATAGACCTTGAGAGTATTATATATAGATTATACAGGGTGTTCCAAAATTCGATCGACAAATTCAGAGAGGTATGCATTAAGAGGATGAAAAATTGCCTATAGAACATGGGGTCGCAAACCACTTATTTAATCACAAATACAGGGTGTTTCATCCTAACAGAACTTGGGTTGACAGTAATAATTTTGGAAAAAATAAAAACATTGCAATGAAAATGCAATGATATATACCTTGTTTTGTATGAAATGTGATAACATCATGAAAAGATTTGGAAAAACATATTACTCAAGATATCGATGATATGTATGAACTGATAATCGCAGTCCAAAATGTGGGGCGTCCAGTGCATACTGCTGGCGCATATAATGCAAACTTCTACCACTTTTATTTGGTGTTATCACATTTACAACAAAGGTGAGAATGTCTATTAAAGGTTTTATTATAATATACTTCAGTGTTCTGAAAGTTATTACCATCAACCCAAACTGAGTTAGGATGAAACACCCTGTATTTTTGATTAACCCTTAAATGCCTGATTTTTTAAAAATCATTGTAATAATGTTTTTCGGCTTTCATTTTTTAAATAAATCATGGGGAAAATACTTTAAAAAATCATATTTTGTTTTAAGTATAGTTTACAGCTAAAAAACAGTTTGTTACTAATCGGCAATACTGGTGTTTAATTGTAAAAATAATTTCCCTTGATAAAATTCTATAATATTAAACACACAAGAATTTTAGGAACTATAATAAGAAATAAATTTTACTTGCTCACTGCAGGTCAAAATAGGGTATTTCGCAAGCTCCCAAACAAAACAAAAAGAGCAAGTAGCAACAATTGAAAAAATAAATCTATCTTTATTCTTAAACAGCATAAGTGTTGCCATCTATATGTTGAAAATAGATTTAATAATATTTTCAAAATGTATTTTATTGGCAACATTAGGCATTATAGCTTCAATATTATTATAATAGTATTTTAGAGCCTAAATTGGGTATGTTACCGAAAAGCAACACCAGGCATTTAAGGGTTAAGTACATGGTTTGCGACTCCATGTTCTATACTAATTTTTCCTCCTCTTGATACTTCACCTCTGAATTTGCTGGTCAAATTTTGAAACACCCTGTGTTGGCAATTTAGTTATATTTTTCCGCCTCATCCTCAATGTAAGCAAATTATAATAAACTCATATGAAACTCATTGAAAATTTCGTAATTGATGCATAAAAAATAACAGTATAAATAACAAATCTCCTATCAAATCAGCAAACATCATCATCTTGTAGCACTTAATTTCATGGCCATCATACTAATCACTAGGCTTAGTAGGAGAAAATCTTTTTTAGAAAAACAAAACAAAACTTTATTCAATTTTCTTTATCCCTTTAAAATTTGAACATATTTGTATATAAAAGAATTAGTATAATCTTATTAATTATCAGTTCATATGTAGTAATGTATAACTATAGACTTTTCTACAATAATTTGCATTTTAATCTTTTGTTTTGTATTAAAGATGTTCTGTTTTTTGAAGATGATCCACCTCGGTAAGGATTTCATTTTTTAATTTATTATTTTTGTGCAATTTATATGAAATTATTTACTAAAATGATGTTATGTTGTGTAAAATCTTTATATTTAAAATAGGTCAAGAAGACAAAAGGCAGAACGTGCAAGACAAGCCTTACGACAAGCCAAAGATTTTTTTCCTGGTGTGTAATATTTTGTACTGAATTATATATTGTTTACTATTGTTTGTTACTGTATTAATGTGGTTACTGTGTATTGTTGTTGTAATTTGTTAAGATTTATGGTAAGATCGTAAATTTTTAGCTTTCAATATGTTGCAAGGTAGTCCCAGACCTAAAAAATATGGAAATGCCAGGGATTTTCTTCAACTTAGCATATAAAAAAAAAAATTGGAAAGTATCAGGATGAAAAAAAAAATGGTTTCTATTATTTACTAATCACAGTAATCGGGGGGGGGGGGGGGGGGGATTATAAAAATATGATTAAATTAGAAGTGTTTTAATATTTTTCAGTGACTTGTTCAATTCTTGATACCTTTTCACAGTTGGAAGGCTGGCTATTTATATAATATGACTTTTCGTGTTTAATTAATTAGATGACCCAGTAAACTAAAATGTTCCCTCCCTCCATATAATTTAGAATTTTCTAAAACTATAGCCAGGGGAGGGTTTATGGTATTCACGCACACATCCTCCCCCTGAAATTTTACTAATCTATATTTACTTATAGAAAATTTTTGAAGAAATTTTCATTAAATTACACTTTTGTAAAATATTTATTGTATAGAAAGTAAGTAGTGTATTACTAACAATAAATACTACAGTCAAAACATCGAAAACACTGTATAAAATTGAAAGTTGAACACCCTGCATACTCTGGATATGTAACAATGTGTACAGCTTGAATTTGCTCCTCTTTAAAATTGATTTTTTTTCCCTTTCATTTACATATGTTTGCCATATTTTGAATAAAAAGCCTTTTAATTGCAGAAATTTTTCTAATTTTTTTCTTACTGGTTTAAAGATAAATTGCTTTATACCTTGTTTCTCAGAGAATTCCACATTGGACTGCTGGGGAGACATTGTTGCATTTGAAAAATGTTTATTTATAATATTTTTTTATGTCATTAAATTAAACTCCAGGAATAACAGCATGGCTTTGCTATTACACCCTGTCTAAAAAGTTTGTAATATAACTGAGTCTCTCTCACTCATTCACTCAAATATAACAATTGAATACAATGATAACTATTAAAACTGTAAAACCAATTGATTAGTTTTAGACCACTTGTTCTTTTATGATTTTTATTTGCATAACTATAATTTAATAATATGAAAAAAGTAATAAGTATATCACTTTTTGTCATTAAAAAAAATATTTTTAAATGATAAAGAGTGCACTTACTTATTTATTTTGATATGCATACTTAGCAAATTTTATCTTTCTTTATCTTATTTTGACAAAATAAGCACTTCCTAATGGCTTTATATATAGAAAACAGCATGGTGGAATCTGAAAATAGTGGGGTACTGCACTACATTCAATAGAACAATGACTGTAAATAATATGATGCCGATTTTGTTGTCAAAGCTAGATTATTTCATTTTGATACATTTAAACATCAGAAAGACACAAAGAATTTTTTCAACAAAGTTAAAGAATTTTCTTATTTCTTTGTAACATGCAAGTTTTGGTACATAATTTTAGAGCCTGTATTTCAATTCTATTATGGTATGCTATCTGCTCATCCGTATTCTAATTTGAGAGAAGATGTCAAATTTCCTCAAAATTTGAATATCTTTCTCAAGTTAACCACAGTATTTTCCTTCTTGAGAATGGTCAAAATAATTTCTTTCTTTCTTGTCTGTATACAGACCAGATGAGAGATGGGTGGGGGGGGTGGGGGGGGGGCTTTATATGAGGCCATATTCCATGTAATAATCCATTTGAAAGCATGATCAGAGAATCAGTCAGAATCATTGCATGTGAGCATAATGCCTGTAATGATAATTTCTCTTATAATATACCAAACATCTGGCATAATATTTAAAAAAAAAAGTCTTAATTGTTTATCTGTTTACAATATTTCAATTTTCCCCTCTATTACTATGAACTTGTTTGAATGTAATCCATTCTCCTGTGCATAGATGGTGACACTCGATGATCTTCAATCGAATTTTCAATTAATTTCCAACTTATTTCATTCTAAAAATTTTCTGATGTACTCACTGGATGGCGCCACTGCATTTTTTCAATCATGCAATTGGTGAAGTCTCAACAAATTGTCTCTCACACAGGTAGCTTTCGTCTCTAGACTTTTAATTATTTCGACATCCTATTTTACCTGGAGGACGACTGTAGAAGCAGTTCGAAAAGTAGATTTTATCATTAATTTTAATTGTACAAGTTCATATAAAGGTTCTTATTTATGTGTTCCATTGAGCAACTTTATGTGCTTTTAGAAAAATTATTGTTCAGCATTTTATCAAAATAACCTTCAGAATTGTGTTTTCTGTTAAGATTTCATTCACAGTTAAACTTAATACATGTGCAACACAAGTATGGTGATTTTTATGAAGATGATCTTTAATAGAACATTTTATGTTGCTTCTGTTATCAGACACAATTGCTACTATTTTATCAAAAATTTCTCATTCAATAAAAATCGAAGAAAGAGCAGATGCAATACTTTTTGCTGTGTGACTTACCATCACTTCTTTTGTACTAAGGAATTGACAAATTAATTTATTCTTGTAAATAAAATGGCAAGATACAGTGATATATGACTTATAACTCTCTCATGACCAGAGATCAATTGTAACATTTACATATTGAACACTGCAAAGCATATTTTTTACTTTGGATCTGATTTCATTGTAGAGTTCTGGCAGCAGTGCCGATGGCAAAGACCGACTAGGTAGTTCATACAGTGGATTTAATTTTTTGGAAGATTCCAAAAATTCTGAGTTTTCCACTATTGACAAGGGTTGATAATGCTGGACAATCATTTTTCTAAGGCTTTTATCTGTGACCTGATTTTCTTTTGTGAATAACTCTGCTTTAGCACCAAATATTCTTAACTGCCGCTGCCTTTTAGTAGAAGGTTCATCACATTTTTCTTCACTAGCAGATGCACATTCAGTTAGTTCTTTCTGAACCCTAGTCAAAAGTGAAGAAAATTGTGATCCTGAACTATTTACTGGCTGAAAAGAATTAATCGTAGTTGGATGCAGTCTTTTTAAATGTAAATTAAGATTAGTATTGTTTCCACAGAAATTTAAATCTTTTTTGCACACCTGACAAGTAACAATATTACCAGTGTCTCTTTTTTTTTTTTTTTTTTCAAGTAATTCCAAACTTCTGATGTTTTGCTGCCTGGCTTCTTTTTTTTTTTTTTTTTTTTTTTTTAAACCCATTATAGTAACTTGGAACAGAATAAATAAAAATTTATATTAAATGTAACTTAAAATAAGATAAAATTTACCATTTAAATTTCTAAAGAAATTTTCAACATTTAAAAATTGCACGAAAAACAAAGCATTATGACAATCATAATATTTATCCAAATTCAAAAACATGAAATGAAAAGTAATTGTTCTCAGAGCTCAAATTCAGTAAAGATGATCTCAACTTCTATAAGCTTCTTTTATTCATTTCCTGTAGATTTTAAAATTTATTATTGATTACATCTAAAGCACCATAAGAACAACTTAATGTATATCCTTTTGTGATTTAAAAAAAAATTATTTATGCCTTTGTTATATAAAATAAATGCATTTGCTTTTATATACTTTTATTTGTTTAATGAATTTTCAAAGCTTTACAGATGCTTTTAATACAGCACCAGATAGTAAAAGCACTTTTAAATTGACGTATCATTTAAATCACACTTAATACTCTATAAATCATAATGTGTTGTAGAAAAACCCAACTATATCTAAATCTGCATATTAATACTTTCATGTTTCCTCTGGCTTCCATTGTATATGCATATATATATATATATATATATATATATATATATATATTAATTGTTATTGTTAACTAAAACATAACTTTTTTATCTTATTTTTAATGTAATTTAAAGAATGTGTGTTTGTCAATTATACTTATTCTCTTTTTGTCTTTAAGTTGATTCAAATTAATTTAAATATCATAATTATTGTTTAAATGACCCCCTCGTGCAGTTTATAGAGTAAATAATGCTTCCTTTTAACATATAATAATGTTTATTTACATATTACAGCAGCATTTTGTATATACTATTACGTGAAAAAACCCACATTCACAGATCAATTTATACATATTGATACCAACTAAACAAAAAGATAATTTAATCAATAAGGAGAGAATGGAGAGAGGGTAGTGCTACCCATAGATACAAATTATTATAGTGTCAAGCAATATGCATCTCTCTATTCTAAAATAAAAGTAACTTACATTGTCATCGCCGCCGGTTTTGAATTTATTGTGACCGGAGGTCTTTCTTCGTTAATATTAAGAAAACTATTGCATACAAAAATATGAAAATCGGTGGTATTATAGAGAAATATTTGATAAACACGCTGACGCAGGCAGTTTTCAAATCGAAGAATTATTTTAAGAAATATTTAATGCTAAATTTGGACAAAATCGTTCCATTAAAAAAGTTTTATAGGAGCAAAAACTATGCATGGAAATTTAATCATTTTTAGATCATTTTATTCATTAGAAGTTCCCGGTGTGCAGAATGCATTAATTTTTTTAATTTGAGTCATTTTTTGAGGTTTTATTTCTATTTTAAATTCAAATTTTCAGCAATTCAAGAGATATTTTTTACATATTTTAGAAAATGGTATTAATTTAAACTGTTGCCAACTGCATAAACAGTGCAAACAATAATGTTTGCTTCAAATAAAAAATTGATTTACACGTTACTATTATAAACAGAAATAAAACCTTCAAATTAGAATTAAATAATTAGGTATAAAAAGCAGGAACTGATTGAAAATTACGTCATAAAAACTATATTTACACGTGAATTTAAAAGAGAAAGGATATTGTAGAATAATAAATTCATTAACATGCGTTAAAAGTCTTAAATAGGAGAAATTACGTCACATTACACTTATTACGTTAAATGAACAAAAAATAATTTTGCAAAACAGTTTAAATTTAAAAATTGCACGAGACATTTATTTGTTATTTTGAGATGATCTTATTTTTAGATCATTTTATTCATTAGAAGTTCCCGGTGTGCAGAATGCATTAATTTTTTTAATTTGAGGCATTTTTTGAGGTTTTATTTCTATTTTAAATTCAAATTTTCAGCAATTCGAGAGATATTTTTTACATATTTTAGAAAATGGTATTAATTTAAACTGTTGCCAACTGTATAAACAGCGCAAACAATAATGCTTGCTTCAAATAAAAAATTTATTTACACATTACTATTATAAACAGAAAAAAATCCTTCAAATTAGAATTAAAAAATTGGGTATAAAAAGCAGGAACTGATTGAAAATTACGTCATAAAAACTATATTTACATGTGAATTTAAAAGAGAAAGGATATTGTAGAATAATAAATTCATTAACATGCGTTAAAAGTCTTAAATAGGAGAAATTATGTCACATTACACTTATTACGTTAAATGAACAAAAAATAATTTTGCAAAACAATTTAAATTTTAAAATTGCACGAGACATTTATTTGTTATTTTGAGATGATCTTTTCAACTATTTTTGTTAGGACAGTGCAAATAATATTTCATTTTTAACAAAAGTATTTTCACGTGAATATTAAAAAGAGAAAGAAAAGTTTGGTTAAAATTACGTCAGATTAAGAACGATACATTTAAAATGTCTTATTTAAAAGAACTTTCTTTTCGCTTTGTTAAAAAATGCCGGCAGACAAAGAATCTGTTTACTTAATTAATTTTATATTAGCTTATTTTGAGATGTTTAACTGATTTTATCTAATCAAAGACGAAAACAGCCATTGTATCTTTTAACAGCAGCTGATTTGGCCTTAAAATTTCCCCAATCAATGAGAAAGGAATAGAAACTGAATAGAAACCAGTTCATAGCTAGATCGCCACTGTTTTTTAAATTATAATTTAATCTTTCGAAATCTTTTTAAAGCTGATCAAATTTGCATGCTTGTAGAGTCTGCGGTGTCTGAACGGGGGTTGGCGAGCATAGCTCGTAGGGGGCAAAGCTCCCTAGTCTAAAAAAAAAATAGTACATAATTGATATGTTTAAAGTTATGTGAGCAAATGGTAATTCTTATTTGATACAATACATTGTCTTGAAAGGCACAGCATAGTTATAAAAGCAAATTATTGTATTCATTAATTAATTTCTAGAAAATGTAGGTTGTTTTATTCTTGGAGAAAAAAAAATCATTTAATGTCTCAAGCTTATATTTACTCATTTTTAGGTTTCATGCTCACAAAACAATTTGATGAAAGCCTGAATTTGTTATTTGAAATTCTACAGTGCCCTATGCTTAATAAACAGGTAAAGAGCTTTAAACGTTTTCTTGCATCTGAAAAGTCTCTAATTTTTACTTTGAAATAGTTTTCTTAGATTGCAAATTTTCTGTGTGTTTTGTATAAAAGTTTGAAATTTAAACTGTTTTAGCTGAAACTTCTTGCTGCAAAGTATTATATTATATTTTATATAAATAATGTTGTTTGCATTTCATTTGTGTTTTCATGTACCTTCATGTAAACATTTAAATATTTAAAAGCACCTGAGTCTTGAATTATTCAACTCCATTAACATAATGTAATTTCTATTTTTTTTTTCTTTTTTATGTTTGAGAAATCAGCTCATGTGTTTTTCCCCTCTAAATGTTACAGTAAATGGATTATTTATTACTGAAGTAATTATAAAAATATATATATATATATATATATAAGCATAAATGAATTGCTGATGATGATATTTTATTCTCTTCACTGCCACATTAAAACAATAAAGACATCATAGTTCTTTCCTATAAGTCGCACATAAATATTTACTAACTATTCTAATAGTTTATTAAATATAGAAAAATATGCATGCTTTGAAAAAAATTAGAAATGTAATATTCATGTTAAAGTATTACATAAAGCAAAGATTTTGTTTATGAGCCATATTGTTTTAAGGTATACTTCAAATAACACTTTACTAAAATCACTGGTGATGCATGTAATATGACCAAAAATTAAGTGTGCATATAGAAGTGGGGTGTGCTAATAATTTAATTTTTAACTAACATATGTAACCCACTGTATACTAGAAATAGTGTTTGCTTACTTTCTTCTTAAAAAAAGAAAAAAAAAAATCAACTGAAGAAGAAAGGGAAATATCATCCCAAGTTTCCTTTTTTAATGATATAATTAAAACTGTTTTGTGAAGAATACAGAGTAAGCAAGAAAGCATATCAAACATGTTCTTATAACACAAATACTAAAAAGAGTATTTGGTACTCTTTCTTTATACCAACACAATGCCAAAATATATGGTAATGTATCATTTATTTCAACCCTGGACGGGCAAAAGATTTTTATTGCAAAACATTATAACTCACTCAATATTGAATGAGATTCATTTTTTTAAAATTATTTAATCATAATCATGCAAAAATCTTAATTTACTATTTTTCAAATCGAAAATATTTTTTATTAAGTTATATCTTGCATTTTTTGCTGATGCTTAGATGCATTTTACCATGTGGCAGTTACCTGATGATGAGGAAGCTGCAATAAAATTGTTTCAGGGCTGTGGAATTATACTTAAAGTGTTTTGCATGATGCCAGTGAGCATTTCACAATAAATCACAAATATAATTTGGGTGACCTTAACACTAGATGTCATACCCAATCTGTTGAGATATTATGGGGCATCGCAAAATGGCAAGTTTTGTTGGCACAGATGTCATATACGCTCCATGGTACCTAATGGGCTCCAAAATGTCGTTATTTTGCCTGACATGGTAACCGGCTATTGTTGTTTATTTATTAATAAATTATTTATTTACTTTTCTTTTCTTTTTTACAATTATATAAATTGTTTTGTTCTATAGTCATTAATTACACTTTTTTATTTATTGTTTTTTCCTTTTAAAATAATAGAAAATAATTTAAACATATATATGTAACTGGTATTTGAAAACGATGTTTTCGCCAAGTTGGCGTGAAAACAATCGTGCCAAACCGGGTATGTATATGATATCTGTGCCTAACAGTTATTTACATTATTGTGATTACTTAGTATCAAGATTGAAGAGTATTTGGTATATTTTTATTATATGGGCTTTGGCGAGAGAAGTGAATTTTTTGTATATTTAATGCAACCTATTTACTTTTCATATACATATAAGCAATTTTTTCAATATTTATGATATTTATTTAATATAAAGAAGAGCTATTTATCTACATTTAAATTCGAACAGAAATAATTTTAGGTACTACTGTTGAACTTGCTTTAACGAGCCCTGATTTAACGGGAAACTGGATTTAACGAGGAAATCATAAATACTTGGTTGGTACAATGTTAAGTCTATGGAGCATAACTCGCTTTTAAAGAGCAAACCCCGGTTATAGCGAGCAATATTTTTGTGATTCATAAACTTTCTATTCACTTCCACCTCTCCAGCTCAGATAATCGTTTCTTGGAAAAATTCCTTTAACATTCCGAAATTAACCGAAATTGTTTGCGTGGAAAAACTTCATACTTTTTTCGAAGCCATGGGTCCAAATGATGATGTTTTTTGGGCCGCGAGTCCCTCCGAAGAACAATAACTCAAGAAAGAGACAATAAGATAGTTCAAAGCAAATTAACCAACTTCTTTTGTACTATAGAAATAAAAAAATAATTAAAGTATGTATAATAAAGTAAGTATACATGAATTTGTGTACGTTTAACGAACCCGTTTTTTATAAGCACCCGGTTATAACGAGCAAATATCACAGTCCCCTTGCGCTTGCTATAAGCGAGTTCGACTGTACTTGATTATGCCGTCGACCTAAAAAGTATCGCCAAATTATAAAATTAAATGCCAATAATGGGTGATCGTAAATGTCAAACTTACTTGACATTAAACAGTTTACATGTGTTTGTTACGTCATCAAATGATTTTTAATTCGACGTTTTACATTTATTAATGTTTTACTAATTCATTTTTTCTTTCGTTATTTAAAATAAAAATTATGCCCTTTCCATAATTTGGCTAATAGTTTGGTGAAATTGGTCAACGGGATAATCAAGTAGTACCTAATTTGTTTAAAATAATAATAATAATATGTAAATAAAATGTTTTATATATGTGTGTGTATGTGTGTCGTACAAGAGAAACTGGCAGCAGTAATTGTAAAAACGGATATACTTGTGAGTTGCATTCTATTCGTTTATTACCTTGGTCGCCAAACAATTTTTTGCGATTTTAAGCCAAAAAGGCAGAAGAGTGACACAGGCCCGAACAACGCTCACAATAATATTTTTTTTTAAGCGTATGAACACATTTGGAAGCAAAGTTTTATACTCAAATGTAAATATAAAAAGCAGTTGACATTATGATTGTTAAGTAAAATATTTAAATTTTAGGCTAAATGTGTGCCCCCCACTGCCTCTCGCACATATGATTAAATTATTTAATTTCAGACATTTAAAATATTTTTCAATATGCTTTACTGTAAAAACACGTCGGTTTGTTGTCCTATTCGTTTGATGTCCTATGCTTTTGATTCTATTTAATCTACTGGAATAGACAGATGGAAAACAGTAGCAGAACTGCCAGAAGAGGACGTTTATTAAAAAATGCAATGCAACATGTAATGAGATTGAATTTAAGCTAGCAGAATCTCATGTAGCGCAAGTAGAGAGGCCGGGAGTTCAACAACAAACAAATGAAAATGAACAATCCGAATGTTTTTAAAGTTCAATAATCAATCTCTGCAATCACTGTAATGCTCTCTAATTTAATATTGTTATGACTAGAGAAAGTTTAATTCCTATTGCCATAACTGTATCATTTCAGTACCAAACTCTACTTTAAATGATGAACTAAAAGAGTTGTTTCTTAATTGCCCAAATTTTGATCAAGGCATAAGAGTGTATAATATCCCAATGGCATTCGCATTGCTTTCAACAATGCGGAAGGACATTCCAGGTGGTCTTTACTACTTTTAAATAGAAGGTTAAATTCACAATTTCGTTTGATTCAAGGAATCTTCATTTTTGAAACCCTTTTTCCATTTAGTTTAGTTCACGTCTATACATTCCAGTTAAGACCCTGGGGCCTCAATGGTCGCGTAGGGCCCGAGGGCACGGTCCAGGGTCCTTGAACTTTTTTGTGCGCCATGCACCAACCATGCCAATGCGCTATGCGCATTGCACCAACTAATTTTCTCACCTTTTAATGCATAATTTTAAAGTCGAGTCTTGGACTCTTCTTCCAGGACCAACACACTCATATTTTTATTGGGGCCTTTGAGCCTTTTTTAAAAGCATTTACTCAATTTTTTTACGCATTTAATTAAAATATTATTCTAACGAAAAATTAATACCCTATGCTTAATTTTAACTATCTACAGATCTAAAGCGTTAAGTACTGAGACATTTTAACATGTTTCCATGTTAGGGCCCTGCTTTTCACTATCAGTTGCCCCCTTTTGGAGCCCTCTATTATAGCCACCTTAAACATGCTCTGA
The DNA here is from genome assembly GCA_963932465.1 of Maratus speciosus. Classification (NCBI taxonomy): domain Eukaryota; kingdom Metazoa; phylum Arthropoda; class Arachnida; order Araneae; family Salticidae; genus Maratus; species Maratus speciosus. Next base: position 84,634,758 of record OZ010786.1, on the reverse strand, counting down.
TTCCCAAGCTTTTTTTTCTAACTTCTTAGGTCCTTCAACTACTACATGAACGACAAAAAATTTTCAGTCTTCAGCTACCACCAATTTTGAATATTAATCGCCTTCTTGGGGCCCCTGGTGCAGCTTCTTTAAAAATGAACCAAATTGCTTGCAACTTTCTTTAACATAGTTTTAGCGTCTTCTGATTGCTTTAAAAACTACTCAAAAGTACCTTTTTTGCCAAACTACATGCCACTTAAGTCCCTGACACCTTGGGGCCCGGTACAGGCCCCTTTGATTATTTTTCAGTATAAATTGTCAATAAATTGCCCCTCTTAATCTTCATTTTTGGCTGCTTCATTTTTCCATTTAGTTATTCTCCCGTTTCTATATTCCAGTTAAAATCTTTGGACAATCCAGAGTCCCGTTTGGCCCGATCCGGGGCCTCTTGAACTTTTTGTGTGCCATGTATTTTTCACCCCCTAATTTTTTCACCTTCTCATTGCATAATGTTAAAATGGAGTCTCGAACTCTTCTACCTAGACCAACACCCGCATATATTTATTGGGCCCCTAGGGCCCTTTTTAAGCATTTACCTCATTTTTTGCACATTTCTTAAAAATAGTATTCTAATTATGTCTTTCTTTATGCCTCAGCTACCACATTTTTCGAACATTAATCTCCTTTTTCAGCATCAACTTAAGTCTACCCACCACAGCCATAAATTAAAAATAGCGTTAATTTAAAGGTAACTTTAGGAAAGGGATTTCATCCGTTTATTAAATATCGTATTAATGTTAAGAGTAATTCATGAAATGTACAAGGGGTGGTGGCATCTTTCACCGCTTGGGGACGCATTCTTTACTCGGGTTCTAAGGAGTCAATTTCAACGGGATTTGGTTCATTCAACTTAAATTACAATTCAGCTACTTTCTGTATTATGAAATTTTATCCTTACACTTCAGTTGCCAACATTTTCTAACATTAATGATTAATGGTGCATTCTTTTTTTGGATTCTATCAGCTTGATTACTACAAGGTTTCGCTCACTCAACTTAGTTTTCGATTGTCTCCGGCACATGCGGAGCACTTCCGGTAAATGTTGCCATACATAGCGTGGTCTCAGGTTACAGGTTCGTTCGGAAAGAAGTTTGTTTGGAACACACTAGACGCTGCAGAAGGCAATGGGGACTCCAAAATTAGGTTCATTTAAAAATATTTCAAAAGATATAAAATCACATCTTGAGGTTTGTTAAGGTTATTATTTACAAATCCCGGGCAACGCCGGGCGGGTCTGCTAGTATATTATAAAGCAGTAAGCTCTAAAAGTTCCACTCGAGTGTTTTCAAAAACTATCCGGTGGATTTTTTTCCAAATTGTATCATTCGATAGGAAATATTCCCAGGGTGGTTTATGAGAAAATATACAGGGATAGCTATGATTTTTGGTAATAAATTTCGCATTTTATTGTTATTTTGAACGGAAAAGTTGCCAGAGGTTATTTTTTGGCGACAAATGAATTGAAATCGCTATATCCATTAGAAAATAATACAAACACCTTGCAAATAAATGAAGAAAATAATTACTCATATTTAATTGTAAAAAAAAGAGAGAAATCCATTTAAATGAGGGACAATGTTAAAAAACGAAAATATATAATTTAAACCTGAAAGAAATATTTGTAATGCTTAAAAATTAATTTAATGAGAAAGATTACAATTGATACGCAATATTTGGCACTTTATCGCTTGCGTTAAATTATAGAAATGAATCTGAAAATTGGATTAGATGAATTTTTAATGACATTTTTTTTCTTTTTATCTAATTGCCCCATCACGTGACTTATAGAAGAAACAAGCATATGTAATCGTGAGTCACATGTGTAATTATTATTTGTTTTCTTACGATTTTTTATTTTGCTTTTGTCGCCAAACAATATGATTTTAAGTGAAAAATGCATAAACTTGACATTAGCTTGAGGATGTTCTCACAAATAGTTTTTTTTTAAAGTGAACGAGATCATTTTTTGAGTGCATTTTTATATTCAATTGTAACTTATACAGATATCAGTTAATATTTTAAAAATGGAATCAAATACTTAAATTTTAGTATGAATTTCTTCCACACATACATATTGTAAAATAATTTCATACTTTTTAAAATTATTTTTACCTTATTTCTGAAAGCATGTGATATTTATAAACTCGAACTCAGATCAACGAATATTATCCATTTTTTAAGCAAACATTATCTATTGTTTATTTAATTTTTTTCTTAAGTCATATCGCCAATTTCATTTATAGGAAAATTCACAGCTTCCAAATCTAGGAAATGAAGATAATTTTTAAGGAAATTTAATCAATTATGAGTTATTACTATCGAAAAATTCAACATTTTGAAAACAAAAATTAGAAGTCTTTTGTAAATCGTCATTTCTTCTTCGTCTTTTTTCGTATTTTCTCCATTGTTATGCAATATTTCAAATGATATGGGACAAATTTTCGATCATCGAGTCACCGCCAAATGCCATATCTATATAGTATATAAAATAAAGTCTGGATTAGGGGACTAATTAACGCACAGCGCAAACTATTGAACCTAAAATCTTGAAAATCGTGGTAAAAATACTTCTTATGACATAGACTTCCGCTAAGAAAGGATTTTCTAAAGTATCACCACTAACGAGGTTTTTGCAATGCAAGGGAAAAAAATTCCTTAAAAATCGGATATTATAATTATGCGGTAAATAATAGCATATTTTAATGTATTTTTATATGCTGAATCAAATGGTACCAAGTAAAATCTTATAAGGCCAACAGTTCATGACATATTTCATATTTTTCTAAATTGGCGGTGTCTTTGGCGTCTAAACCTCAAAATATCTAACATTACATCCGTTACTCTAGCAACTGAAAAATTCAAATTTTGGCTAAAAAATAAAAATGGCTGTATGAGTTTGAAAAAAAAATACGTACTACTTAGTTATCCCGTCGACCAATTTCGCCAAATTATATAAATCGCCAAACCACAGGAAAACATGTTCTCAGAAATTAGCATTATAAATTGAAAAGGTACTACTAAGATATTCCGTCGACCAAAGATCAATCGCTAAACTATAAGATTAAATGCCAATAATGGTTGATCGTAAATGTCAAATTCACTTGACTTTAAGCAAGTTGCACGTGTTTACGTCATCAAGTGATTTTTATTTCGACGTTTAATTTGTATTTTTATTAATATTATGCTAATTTATTTGTTATTTCATTATTTAAAATAAAATTATGTCAATTTGTATAATTTGGCGAGCGGTTTGGCGATTTATATAATTTGGCGAAATTGTTCGACGGGATAACTATGTAGTACCAAATAAAATATTTAAATATGAAAGCATTGTTTGTAATGACTTAAAAATAATTTTCAATGAAAAAAATTGGAATTGGAATAATATTTGGCAATTTATAATTTGCTCCTTGATAAGAAGAAAAAATGGGTACATTTTTTAACAGCCGTGCGCTTATTTCGCTGATAGCATTTTTTGAAATTGTCAGTCGCAGTAGTTACATTTTGCGTATGTAAATTGAAAATAATTCTTTGTTTTTAATTATGGCATTATTTCCTGTTATTATCTATCTTTTCAGTTTTTAAAATGAAATTAGTGTAAGGCGTGCATTTTAAATGTATGCATTTTAAATGAAACGAGTGAAAGGTTTGTATTTTAAATGAAAATAATAAAACAAGAATATGGTATAAAACAATCTTTGTTGATTTATTAACTTCACCCGGCTAACATACAAGTATCGCAAAAGCCACATATTCACTTTTCTTTGGGTAGTTGCTCATGAGAATCCAAGTTAACCTTCCGTAATCGGATACTTCACATATTGGTGTATTAGCTATAATGTTGAAAGCATCGTTTATGTTTGAAGCGAAGATTTCACGATGAATTCTATTACACAAAATCACGTCATCATCATCTACGATATATTTAAAACAGAAATTTGCATTTCTTTCCGATTTGTTTTTATTATTTTGATAGGATATACCACATTTAGTGAGGTAATAATTTTATAAAGGTTTTAGTTTATACATATTGTTCAACGTTACTTAGTTATAGAACAACAGAAAAGGTTCAAAAATTGAGTGAACCTGATTATGAAAGTTCAGCCTTTTTTTTAAAAATCTACGGAACATATTTTGATACAAGCGGCGCTGTTACATGACTTTTCAGAAATAGTGTTAGTATATAACATTTCATTATATATTGATTAGTTATAGAGCTATTAATTCCTGTTGTCATAACAGTCTCATTACCCTACCAAACGTGCGCTGTTAATATAAATCAACTAAAAGAATTACTTCTTAATAGCTAAATTTCGTCCAACGCTTAAGATAATATTATATCGCAATGGCGTTCACACAGTTTTCAGCAATGGGCAAGGTCCAGTTGAAGGTCCATATTGTTTGAAATATAAGTTCAAATTCACCATTTAGTTTAATCCAAGGTCCATTTGGAAATATTGACCAGCGCAGCGGGCATAGACTGCTAGTACCTAATAATTCCTTAACACGTTTAACTTTATCCTTAGGAAATGGCTGCACCTGCATTTTGCCCTTAATACATGATGTGCAATTTGGCAAATTTCCATTAAATGTGAAACCTTCAACCATATCCTTTAACCTCACCATTCCTCCTTCACTTAGGTGGCCTACCCTTTTGTACAATAAATCATCTGAAATATTTTGAGGAGTAATTAATGGCTATTCATTACATATATCAAGCGAATACAAATTGTCACCGATACCAGTTCCACTAGTAACTAAATGTTTATTTTTGTATACAAACATATCTCTCCCATAAATGTAAAAACCATTTCAAAAGTTTTATTCAAATACTTTTAATGAACAGCAGATATGCTGTTAAGGAATGTTACATTGCCTTCACTATCATCTTCTATCACTGAACTCCCTGTTTTAATTTGTTTAACATTAAATTTTGTATAATTATCAATTAATTCTTTATGTGGAGTTATGTGATAACAAGCACAAGAATCCATAAACCGAATATTAGGATCTGGATTTGAATTAGCAATATATATATATTCCTTCTACATAAGCTTCCTCCTTTTTAGGTTGTTTTGGTTTAAAACCATTCTTTTTACTAAATTTGTTTTCATTATACCTAACATTTGAGTGAGGAGATTTTTTGACAATCTGAACTTTTGTGCTCATAAAAATGCATTTGAAACATTTTCCCTTAAAAAATCTTTCAGCTTTAAGCTTTTCATTGACAAAAGCATGTTCCATACTACCATTTATTTGGGGTTTTACATCTTCAGCTAATAAACAATTTATAACATTATCAAGTGTAATTTCCTCACCATAACTCTTTAATACCGTTATAAATGGTTCAAATTGATAATGTAATTTGCTAAAATTATCTCTGCAATTCTCATTGGGGTTAACACCTGTAGTTTTTAATTGTTTTGATATGCTGAAATTGGCCTATGCAAATAATCAGTCATATATTTACAGTCTATATAGAGTGTTAACTAATTCCTTTATAATTAAAATCTTTCTTGTTATACCAGGGCTTCTGATGTGGTAATCATATTTCCTTTTTGCACGCCTACAATGTTATTTTCTGTGCAATGCATCATTTTCCTTCGCTGAATCGTGGCTTTAAGACAACATTTTCCACCGTGCCTGCTCTTTGTATTTTTGTGCAACTCACACACGTCAGACCGCTTCTCATTCTTCTGTTCTATTTTTAGCTTTTCAGTGGCTCACGTCATAAAAAGGGCATGTTTCGTTAAGCCAATGAAGTGTAGTTTTGCTTTTCATGACATTTTATTTTGTTTCTTCCATTTTAATTTGTTCATTCTACATTTTTATCACATTTTAATTTAACTAATGGATTTAAAGCTAATTTGGCTTCACTTTTGTAGCCCCCGTTTATGAAGTATAAATACTAATGCAGTTAAGTTTTCAACAGAACTTAAGGAAATTTCATAAAGTATTTTTGACAATGTAATTGTATTTTTTAGCATTCGAGCTGAGCACCTGATTCGAAAAGCCAGAACCATAGTTCTATAATTCATGCTGTAAAGGGATGTCATCGCTTATATTAAATTCTAATTGCAAACTTTAATTTGTTAATCACAGAATAAAAGCTCAAAAATATAAAATGGAATTTTATTTGTCAAGAATTTTCTCATTGAATCTTATCAGCCATAATTCCTATGCTACCGGATTTAAAATGGATTCTCCCGTGGAAAGTGTTTCACAATGTATGGTGACAAGCTATAAAAATATTTGATATGACTTCTTCTTCCTCTCTCCACAAGAAAAAATAAAGCTGGATTATTTTCTACTTACTTGTCTTCATTCAAGGTCTTCTGTGTCTCAATTCATTAATTCTTGAAGTGAGACCATTCCATATTTATTCTTATTTATTTTACTGCCAAAAAGTTTTTGACGTAAAAGAGCAATCAAGGTTTCTGCAGTATCTTCACAATGCACATGTATTCCACTAACTTTTTACAATAGCAATGTATCTTAAGTTTATTTTAATCTACAACGGCTCTTTCCTTTCATGATATTATATTTTTAAGCCTCATCAAATAAATATCATAACATGACAGGGCTCAAAATGGAAAAATCCACGAAACTGAACACTATTTTTCAAAATCATAGTTGACAAAAAATAATTTTTGAAAGTGTAGACATATCTATTTCTAACCATTCAAAAACAACTTAAAAAATGCATTCAAGATTCTAAATAATAAAGAAAAAAGTTACAGGGAGCACAATATGCTATATCTATACTAATATTATAAAGAAGTAAAAATTGTTTGTTTGTTAATCTCTGGAGCTACCGAACCGATTTCAAAAGTAATGATATCAAAATGATGGTGTTAGTCCAACTTAGAGCATAGCTATATTTTATGTCGGTGCCACTACCCCAGAGGGGATGCAGGAGCAAAAAATGTTCTAGAAATGCGATTTTTGCGTTACTGAAGGGCCTAGAAATATGAAATTTGGAATATTTGTTACTTATAAGATATAAATGATGTCTAAGAACAGTTCTTAAACAATTCGAAATTTAAAAGGGGTGAAAATGGGCGCAAAGCGTTCTAAAAAACGTTTTAAATGGTAGTTTCTACGCAATCTCAGGAAATACCAATTTAAAAAATATTGGGGTGAAAATGATGGTGACAACGCTTGCTCCTAGATAGGCTATATTTTATGTCGGTGCCACTACCCCAAAGGGGGATGCAGGAGCAAAAAAGTTCTAAAAATGCGATTTTTGCGTTACTGAAGGGCCTAGAAATATGAAATTTGAAATATTAGCTACTTATTAGATATAAAGGATTTCTAAGAACAGTTCTTAAACAATTCGAAATTTAAAAGGGGTGAAAATGTGCAAAAAGCATTCTAAAAAACATTCTACTTGGTGGTTTCTACACAATCTCAGAAAATACCAAACCGATTTTTAAAAAATGGCGTCAAAATTATGGTGACAACCCTTGCTCCAAATAGGCTATGTTTTATGTCGGTGCCACTACCCCAAAGCGTAACGTTCTAAATTGTGGCTTTTGCATTACGGAAGATCCTAGAATCGTGAAATTTGGAATGATAGTTAGTTATAAGATGTATCTGTAAGGACATTTCCTAAAAAAAAATCAAAATTTAAAAAAGGGTCAAAATGCGCAAAAAGTGTTGTAAAAAATGTTCTAAATTGCGATTTCTATGCAATCTCAGGAAGTACTGAACCTATTTTAAATATAATGGTGTAAAAATGATGGTGACAGATCTTGCTCCAAGATCTGTTTCCACTACCCCAGAGGAAACGCAGGAGCAAAATGCACGAAAAGTGTTCTAAAAACGTTCTAAATGCCTATTTGTCAGCAATATCTCAGGAAGAATCAAGCTGATTTCAAAAGTAATGGTAGGAAATTGATGCTGACAGCCTCTGCTCTAACATAGATGCAATTTTATGTCGGTATCACTATCACCTAGACGTTCCAGAAGCAAAAAAGCATTCTAAATTTCGAATTTTGTGATCGGGAGGGGCTAGCAACTTAAAATTAGACCAGGTACATATTTATTAGATATAAATGATCTTTAAGAACAGTTTTAAAAAAATTGGAAATATAAAAAGGGGTGAAAATGCACGAAAAGCGTTCTAAATTGCGATTTCTACTCAATCTTAGGAAATACCAAAGCTATTTCAAAAGTAATGGTTACAAATCAATGATGACAGTCCCTGCTATAACATAGGTTATATTTTATGTTGCTGTCACTACCATCTGAGGGTTTCAAAAGCAAAACATGTTCTAATTTGCATTTTTCGCACAACTGAGGGGTCTAATACTTTGAAGTATGGCATGGTATTTACTTACAAGATGCAGCTGCTTTCTAAGAACAGTCGAAAGAAAATTCCAAATTTAAAAAGATGAAGTGAGCGAAAAGCGTTATAAATTACAATTTTTATACAATCTTATCAAATACCAAACCGATTTTAAAAATAAATGATGACAAATTGTTGGTGATAGAACCTGCTCAAACATAAGCTATATTTTATGTCTCTGCCACTACCACCAGAGGGTTGCAGGAGCAAAAAACTTTCTAAATTGCGATTCCTGTGATACTGAAAAGGCTAGAAACTTTAAATATGGCATGGTAGTTACTTATAAAATATAAATGCCCTCGAAGGACTGTCAAAAATAATTCGAATTAAAAAGAGGTGAATCGAAGGGGAGGTGCGAAAAACATTCTAAAAAGTCCTTAATTATGATTTCTATGGAATTTCAGGGAATATAAACCGATTATAAAAGTAATAGTTGCGAATCAATGGTAACAGTCTCTGATCCTACACAGGCTATATTTTATGCCGATGATTCTACCACCTGGGAGTCTCATTTCTACCTATTGCAGTGTAATAATGATGTTTAATCAAACTGTGTTTTAAATATTAATTTTTTAATTATTCCTAAAAGTAATGAGTACCTTTTAATAAAATAAAAATTTAGTTAGTATCTTTTAATAAAAATTAGACATATAAATATCACTTGGAATATTTGAATATTACACAAGCAAAGCCGCGGGGTTTGCTAGTATATATATAAAACTAAAAATATGCTTTAATAATTGCATGAACTAAAGCAGTATAATTTCACGAACCGGAATATCGTTCCTGTTTGCTTCAGTACATTTCGAGCCTTGTGTTATAACTTTGTCCTCATAAGTTTCAGATAACACTTTCCACGCTTCTTTCCCACGTAATAAATCCCTTAAGGGGTCACTGCACTGAAACTCACCAATTGCAAAATCCCATGTTAACCTATGGGAAATTTTTAAGGCATGATTACTCCATTACCTAATATAATTGTTAAAATACTGTTTTCAGCATCGGAAAGAAGATGTGAAATGCCGATGATGTGCATTTTTAAAAATTGTCTCTGTAAATTTAAAGTATTTTTAAGAAGATGATAAAATTTAATCAAATGGAAATTTCAAAATTTTTAGGGAATTTTTATGTACTTAAAATTTACGGAGATAATTTTGAAAAACACACATCATCAGCATCTGATGTCTATTTTCTGATGGTGAAAACAGTATTTTAATAATTATATTAGGTAATGAGTAATTGCGCTTCAAAGTTTTCCCATAGGCTAACATGGGATTTCGCGATTGGGGAGTTTCAGTGCAGTGGAGCATCGGAGTCATCAAAGATGGTTTCATTCACCCCCTCAACAATATAAGACAATGCTTTGGTATTTTTTGCTGGGTCTTCCTTACTACCATCATCATATTCCCACAAATCCTTTTTAACAAGTTGTATCTTCATGGCAAATTTCCAGCCCATATAATTAGCCCTACCAGTTAACTGTTTATGATTGAATGAACATTCTTCCCCAGGCATGTTTATTCTTATTTTAACCTTAACTAAGTAAACTAAACAAAATTAATTTTGAGAGCAATTCTAATAAATTTTCTATTAAAATTAATTTATTCTCAACATTTTTTATTTATTTAGGTACTACTTAGTTATCCCGTCAACCAAAAATCTATCGCCAAGCTATAAGATTAAATGCCAATAATGGTTGATCGTAAATGTCACATTCACTTGACTTTAAGCAAGTTACATGCGTTTATGTCGTCAAGTGATTTTTATTTTGACGTTTTATTTGTATATTTATTAATGTTATATTAATTTTTTGTTATTTTGTTATTTAAAGTAAAAATTATGTCAATGTGTATAATTTAGCGGTTTATATAATTTGGCAAAATTGGTCGATGGGATAACTAAGTAGTACCTTTATTTATTTGAATAAAATATTAGATTAAAAGTTAAAATATTAATTTTTTATTTTAAACGCACATTACAGTCACTTACTAGTTCAGCTTAACAAACCATGTGGTTAACATTGCACATTTTAATTCTAAAATTTATTCATAGAATTAAATTAAACAATATACCTTGACTAATTTACTATTCATTCTCATTTCCTGGCCTGGTAAAGTGTTTCATTTGCTGCCAATTATTAACCTTGGCGACAGTGGTGTTGGTATAATGGAATAGTATCAAATATTTTCATATCTGGAATGAGACTTAACACTAATATTTCTTGCTCAACGACATACACTCACTCAAAGACCAATCTACTAATTATCATCTCACTATACATTTACACATAGTGTGTGCAAAAGGAGAAACTGAATGTTGTTTTTCAACAATCTCCCCCTCCTTTTAACATGCATTTTCTTAACAAAACATTATTCTCCAATTTAGTAAATATTACATAATCAAATTATAGAGAAACAATATAAGTATAAAATTACAAATACAAATATGTACTTTAAACTTATATGAAAAAAGGGGATACAAAATAACGCTGGATATTTTTTAACGCTTGGTCCTGTCAGTTTACAACATTTCTTTTTTTTTTTAAATAAGCATTTAGAGCTTTATTTAAAATCCGCTGCCATATTTTCTGTCTTATTTCACCGCTATCATATATTTCGCACACATAATGATAATGAATGTCGATATCCTTTATGTGTGAATGATGAACTATAAAACTTAGCTGAACAATAATGCACTTGAAAAGGAGCACAACCTTTTGAGCATTGACATACGCAGAAAATAGTCCTGGTAGTCCCAATAACCCTGTAACTCAAGACAACATGAAATAAATTAAGAATTTTTCAGCAGAACCCCCATGAAAGATAAATATATCAACATTTTAAATATATCAGCATAAAAAAATACAGAAATGTAAAAAAATAAATTTTATTAAAAATCCAAAAATAAACTTCTATGAACTTTTCAAAATGAAGAATTGAAGCAGATTTAACTTGTTTCATTTTACTCTTGGTATTTAATCATTTTTAACCATTTGAGAAGAATAAATTTATTTTTTATTTAAAAAAAAAAAAAAAGAAAATTCAGTTAAATATTTGAAAATCCAGGTAGGGGTCCGCTGTCCTCCCTTACCCCGTTTGTGGGTGCCGATGGCCCTTTGGGCCAACTTAGTCTTTTATAAAGGTAAACATAGAATAATATTTTTCTAAGTATATAGAGTGGATCTTTTTCCTCCACATAGTAAGTAAAAAGGCAAGAAATAGGGAAAAGATCTACTTCTATATATTTTATTATGATTAATGTTCTTCACATTTAACATTTTCTTTTCTGTATGACACTGATTAATAATTTTCTTAATAATATCCTTCAACTTTTTGTGCATTTGACAATTTTCTTGATTCCTTTAGTAGTATGATCATTTTAAAATTAAATACAGCTTCTAGTATTTTTTTTTTCTTTTAGATATCATATGTACTTCTGGACATTCTTGCAGTGGAGCTATTTCCAGAATTATTAGAAATACATCGTACAGAATCAAAGGCATCTTTTGCAGAATAATATTTATTTGAAAGCCATGTTGTCATACTGTTGTACAACATTCCAACTCATCATATGCTAGTCTCCATTTTTTTTTTTTTTTTTTTCTCATTAGTGCTTTTACACTGATGTATATTTTTCAGTTTGTAAATTAGCTCTAATGTATGAAATCATTTAAGAACTGTTGAAATGCATTAAAATTATCTCATATCAAATATTTGTTTTTAATTAATATAGAAGACATATTCTATATATATATATATATATTATAAAAACATATTTTTTCTTCTGTGGAATATTGCAGTTTGAAATTTTTACAAATTCTAAAATAAAAAAGGGATTTCAAGCAAAACATAATGTATCCTAAAGTCAGGAGAAAATAAAAAACTTTGTTTTATGCTACTTCATGTTTTCACTTTTGATTAATTTCAACCAATTGAAGTAGTGACAGTATATAAGGAAAAATCTTCAAATTCTACTTTATTATCCAGCTGTGTTGGAAAGTGTAACTTTTCTTTGTACTTCACTATCTCAACTCAAAAATTCAGATATTTTTCATATTATCCAGCTGTGTTGGAAAGTGTAACTTTTCTTCGTACTTCACTATCTCAACTCAAAAATTCAGATATTTTTCAAAGTGATTAAAATATTAATTTATAATTATGATCTCACTAATTAATGCTAATAATTAAAATTTAATTTTTACTTCAGAATTCAGTTTATTCAACAAAATTATCTGATTTTTATCTTTATTTTTAATATTTCAGGTCAAGATTTCTATTATTTTTAAAATAATTAAATATTTTATAAAGTTTAAGGATCTCATTAATAAATTTAATGAACTTTAACTAAGATTATGTTTGTTATTTTGAACAATATTTTTAACTTAATAAAAAAGGTCTGAATTTACAATATCTAAATATATTTTAACTAAAGAACATTAAAAATGCTGCTTTATCTATTTTAGTATTAGTTTGAATAGCATTGTATGAATTTTCCTAATTTCTTGGTAAAATCTCAAACAGTTTCATCTATTATTCATCCTAGTTGGACAAAAATAAATATTTCATTTTTGCTTGTGATTTCACATTAAATGAAATGGAAAGTAAAAGAGTGTGGTGTAAATAAAAATTAATTTTAAGAATTAAATAGTAATTTGTCGAAATTAATTACAAAAGTTATTTATCAAAATAAACAATGGTAGAATTAAAATACAAACATTTAAAGATTTTACATCAATCACCCACATTCTGCTATGGGCTATTAAATCATTTGCATTGTATAGTGATCAAAATTAATATGTAATTTTTTTTATATTGCGTTGTATTTGAGAATTCACCATAATAAATTCATAAATGTTAACCAAAATAGTAAATTTTTAAAGTATCTTTAGTGTTATTTGTTTTGGAATATTAGAAATTAATATTATTAATTTGTAAAGCTTAAAATTTAAATACTGTGATACTCATGATGGAATTAAAGTATAATCCATTTTCTAACCTGTCTGAATTAACCGGTAAATCATTGTACATATCGCAGGTACTGATATAAAACAACTTGAATGAAAATAAAAATTGTATATTTTATGGTATGTTGAAAAAATATATATGATATAGTGCAGACCTTTCAATTTATTTAACAACGGAGGAGTTTAATTACATACATTTTATGATCATCAGAATTGGTAATAAACATATTTTCTTTAAAAATCAAATATATATGTATATTAATAGCTGCACATTAAAAGTAGATTATCATTTTCTTTCACATGAATTCATTTGTGTATCAGAAACTATTTGTAAAACTAATCAGATTAAGTTATTTTCTTGGTATTAAACTGTAAAGTCAGTTCACACTTTGAGATTACGTATTGTATAGCTGATTGGAGTAAATAATTTTCTTGATTTTAAACTGAAGATTCAGCCTAGTAAGAACTATAATTTATGATATAAATCAAAGTAAATGATCCCCAAAAAACTGTAAGCAAATCTGACATTGCTTTTGACTGGAGTAAAATGCAGCATTGATGTATTGTGTTGTTTGAACCTGGATATGCTGTAGAAGATATCTACAAAAAAATCATAGCTCCACAATTTTTTTTATTGTTTTTTACACTAATGAAGTTGAAGGTGTGGGGTTTAGGAATCAAAACTCTTCTTAGAATATTTGAAAACTAATAAGATGCACGTAAAACCCACTGTATTAAGATGAATACATTATGTGTAAAAAACAATATAAATGAAAGCATAAACAGCCAAACAAATTTAACATTCAGCTGTTTTAAGCCTTCACAATCAAATTCCTGTAGTGCAAAATAAATAAAAGAGATACTGGGGAATAATAGTAGCAAAAGAAGTGTATTATTGCTACTACTTTTTTCCCCTTTCTTTCTTTTATTTTTCCCAGTAGATTAAAGAATGAGCTCCTTTCATGAAGCCTTGAAGAAGCCTGAATTCTAAATTTATTTTTGCTATCTATGCTTTTCATTAAGTTGATTTTACACATTACATATTTAATAAAAAATACTTTCATGAACAATTAAAACAATAAAATTGTGTATTTTACAAGTAATAATAATTTCTAAGTTGAAACCCCTCCTGTTGGCTGCATTACTGTTTTTTAAATCATAAATAGAAATTAATGCACATGTTTTAACTTTTATCATATACATCTTTAAAAAAAAAAAAAAAAAAAAAAAAAAAAAAAAAAAGGGGGAAAAGACTGCCTGACTCATTCTCTTATTTTTCTTTATGCCTGCAATCTAAATTAGATGTATATGGGCTACTCCCCCTCCCCCCCCCCCCTTGCAGTTTTTTCAGCAAGGTTTTTTTTTTTTTTTCAGAATCCAAATCGGGTGCATATCAGAACTTGTACAGTAAAAAAAAACTTTTTTATATTTTGATCCTTTTTTATTATTTCTATTATTCTTTACGAATAAACAGAGACAATACAAAGCAAATGGCTGCATCACTGAGCAACCATTGAGTGAAAAACTATTCTCCCAGTATCAGAAGAGAAAAAGTTTGTTCTCATAATCAAAATGCTGCAATTATCACCAAAGACAAGAAGGAATTCTCAATAGTAACTTGGAAATTTCTAAACTATGTTGATTTCGGAACATACCCGGATTTTCTGCACTATTTGTGCCTTCCAGCTAGCCCTCTTATTTTCTAGGAGAGAAAATGGGAAGGAAAAATACGGCAATGAGTAATCTATTTTTTTAAAAAGGGAGAAAATCCCTACTCTATAGTGAGACAGGTAACTCTGTCCATTATTGCATAACCTATGATGCTATTTAATAATCTGTACACTGTAAGAAATCACCTGAAGGACAACATTATGGAGAATATCATTATCATATTATAAGTAATCTCTGGAATTATCATATGCAGGGTAGAAATTTTAGTTAAATTCAGTGTAAAATTTGAAAACTTAGTGATAACTATTTTTTAAATTATTTGTTAAATATTTTCATTAAAACATTTTTTAAGTTTAAATAAATTTTCTTAGGTATGTGACACATAACAAGCACACCGAAAGATTCCACCACTGAAATTCAAATACACATCATCTTCTTTTTTACCTATGGATAAATGAAATCTGTGATAAACAGTATGCGTTTGCATACTGCTTTGATTTATTGATTGAATTTGAAAAATTTGAAATTTTGTTTATTTGCAAAATGCCTTTTCATAAATAACTGAATGTTGCAACAAGCATATAGCTTACAAGGAGAGGGTCCGAGGTTGGAGCCACCGAATATGGTGAATGTTTGTGTATCGATACAGTATAATTAGTATATAAATATATGACAGTCATAAAGCGCAACACCCAGGGGGTCTCGAGAAAATAAGTTGCAAAGTGTATGCTACAGTTTATAATAGGATAAATTTCCTTCTTTGGCAAGCATGTCAGTAGCATGGTCGTCAGCATACAGGATTTGAGATTTCTTTGTCAGTTAGCATCCCGCTCAGCTTTTTTTTTTTAATGAAAATTTCCATCAATTATTTTCGAACTGCAATTGAAAGGATATGTATAATAATTGAAATTTATAAAAAATATAAATTAAATTTTAACTATGAAATTTTGCATGTTTAAATATATAATGAAAAAAAAAAAAGTAGGCATATTTATATGCCTATAGAAAATAATTTTTTTGTTGTTATTAAAATTGTTTACAGTTATTTTAATGAATATTTAATATTTTTAACAGAGAAAAAAAAAATATGTGAACAAATATATTATTTTCATTTTGTTTACTTATGCAAATGAGGAGCAAACACTCAAACCGTGTTTTCTCACAAAAAAATAAAAAATGAGTTATTGTTATTTTTATGAACTCTGTGTTAAATTGCACAGATATAAACGGTATTTTTTACTAAAAAAATTTTTTCTCCGATTATAAATCAATTTTAAAACTTGACGTTTCAATCAGAGTGTTTCCTCCAAAGCCTGCATTCAATCAAACAGTGATTTCTCCAGTCTACCAATCACAGTTGTCACTTAATGTGTATTTTCGAAACCTACCATACATATCACAATTGAAACGGATTGTTTTAGAGAAAAATAAGAGAACTGTTAAGGTTAAAGGCTTCCAGAATTATAGATTTCAAGATCTAAGTGAAAAATATGATGTAAATCTTCTTACAAAAGGGAGTTACTGTTGCCTTGTCCAAAGGAATGTTTTAGAATCTCTTCCTCTTAGCCACGCTATATCAGTTGAAAAGAAAAAATATGTTAAAAACATTTGAAGGTAATGTATGGTGAACAGTGGTAAAATCAACCTGATGATGTCTTCAATTGGTACAACCATATTATCCATGATTTATAAGCCTGCGATAAAGAAGAGGGGGATGTGTGTGACTGTCTAGATGAAGATATTGGTTTTAAAATTTGAAGTGGATTTCTGGCAAACGAGTATTTATTTAGTAAATATTTAATGAATACTACTAGGTGCCATAATCTGTCATTTTATTTTATCAATAATCAACTGAAATTCGGTATTTATTCAAATAAAATAATGCTTTTGTATTATTTGTGAGTTAGAACTTACTTCATTCAAAAAGTGTTTTATCAACTTGTCAAACAATCAAAACATGTTTCCTCCTCTGAATTCGGTCAAAACGTGATTTCTCCAAATATTAAATGCATTTTATTAATTTGTTTTATGTTTAATATCTTAGATATGCTTGCAATTCTTTCTAATAAACAGTAATAAAAATCACAATACAAATGAGAATTAAATACAAGTTATTTTCTGATTTATCAGTTTTTTGTGTTTTTTGAAAATTTGTATCTAAAGGAGAAAGCACGGTTTGAATGTTTGCTCCACAAATACTTTAAATATTTCATGGTTTATTAAAAATATGCTTTATATTTTTAATGTGATTTTTTATAGTTTGGGATTCTTGATTTTTAATTAGAATAAGTGTCTACGTAGTAAATATTTTTAGCAATTCATTTTTTTCCCTGTTTCATATGTTTATGTAATGCAGTTTAATTATATAAATGCAATTTTAACTGTGAATATTTGCATGTTTATATATTTAATGAAAAGAAAAAATTTATTAAATAATAATTAAACAAAAACATAATTTGCCAGCCAAACAAATTAAAAAAAACAAATTTATTTCCTACATTATTTAAGCCCGAGAAGGGACAGATATTAAGGTATTTCATTCAGTTAGTTCTACATTTAATGTTAAATTTTTGTAACAAATTAGTTAAACCAAGTGAACATTAAAAAGTAAAAAACGAAATTCAAACAATATGATACTTAAACACTCTAAAAACTTAAATTTCATTCAAACGAAATCCAAGTAAATCTTAACTTTTTTCCAAATTTAAGTTGCAAATATTTGTATTTCTGATTTTGTATTATGTTTACGGTAGGTGAAAACAAATGATTTGGCACATCTAAAATACAAACCTTCCAAAAAAATCTAAGATTTATTTCGATTTCGATTGAACAGAATCTAAGTTTTTAGAGTGTTTAAGTATCATATTGTTTGAATTTCATTTTTACTTTTTAATGTTCACTTGGTTTAACTAATTTGGTACAAAAATTTAACATTAAATGTAGAACTAACTGAATGAAATACCTTAATATCTGTCCCTTCTCGGCCTTAAATAATGTAGGAAATAAATTTGTTTTTTTAATTTGTTCGGCAAATTATGTTTTTGTTTAATATGTCAAGTTTTTTAATAACTACTGCATTCAGACGAACTCATTTAAAAATTAACAAGTTGTATCATCATCAGGTTTGATCTGCAAGATATCACATCACAATTTGTGGTGTATTTACCAATATTTAATCCAAAATGTTTCATCTGTGCTGTAGTGCAAAGTTTGGACAAAAATTTCCAGTCTGAGCATAAAAAATCTTTAATAAATACAGTGAAATACGTTTAACACGAAATGGATGGGATAGGACTGGGCGATGTAGAAATTTCTTAAATCGATTTATCATCCATCTAACATCGCAATTTAGTGCTAAATCGCGATTTAACACCGATTTTACATTTTAGAATATGGACGCCTATTTTTTTTATTTTTAGTAAGAAAATACGGTCTTTATGCACTCCCCCCACCCCCCACCCCGCCCACCCCTTTTGTATTATTTAGTATACTTAGCTTTTAATTTTTCAAATACCTTAGAAAAGAGGTATATTTTACACACATAAAAAAAAAACTTTGAATCCCCCAAAACACTAGTTTTTTTTTTTTTTTTTTCCATTTTAAAAATTAGTGACCTATTTTAATACATTTTATAAACTCATTCTTTAAGAAGTAATATAAAAGAAAATGATTTTTTGGGGGTCTGACTTGTTATGCCTGCTACAATCTAAATTCCTTAAGGGGGTGGTGACAACTTCCCCTAGCCACCCAAATAGCACTTCACTGCTAACACCATACACACACTTTTTTTTACAGACACAGAATTAAAAAGTTATTGAGGTAAAACAGAAGCAGATTCAAAGAATTCAATGATGAATTTAACTGTTCATTTACCATGATGAGGAGAAAAGTAGTGAAAAAAAAGGGGGGGTGAGAGATATGAGAAATAAGGTGCAATTTTATATCTTTTTAACTTTTAGATTATAATAAGATTTGTTTAACATAAATGCTGACATTCATACAGCGGATGCAGAAAGATTGAGTCTTGGAGCACAGTACTGAAATTGCTGATTTTTTCGCGCCTGCTGGCACCCTGTAAGATTAGTAATAAAATATAATCTTAAAATATATCTCTTTTTAATGATAACAAAATGTCAAAAAAGCAGAAAATCGCAGATCTGCAGAAAAATCTAATGAATGCCCTCTCCACCCCTCCCTCATTCTGCTGTAAAAATCAAATTACTTGACTCATTACAGAACTTTATTAAAGTATTTTTAATTAATTACAAAATAATAATAAATAAAAAATAAAATATTCCCATAATACCCAAACATATGAAAGTTAATTTTTGCATCAAAATAATGCATAAAAATATAAACTAAAATTGGATGAATTTGGATATAAATAGTGAATCAATTTCAGCAAGATACTCAATCCACGCAGCTGATGTTGAAATAGGATGTCAAACCCGATGCATGACTAATTTAAAATATTTTAATTAATTACAGAATAATAGGAAATAAAGAATATGTATTAAAATATTACCCAAACATGTGAAAAATGAATTTTTCATTAAAAGAATGCATAAAAATAAAAACTGAAATTAGATGAATTTGGATTTTAAATATGAAACTTAATTCTTTTTTCTTTTCAACAATAAATACTTAATCAATTTCAGAAAAAAAATCTTATTAGCAAAAGAAAAATATTTCATGCAGATCACGGCCAAATTGGAATACACAAAACAATGCATGACTAGACTTTAAAATAATTTCATTAATTACAAAATAATAGAAAATAAAAAATATATGTTAAAATATTATACTAAAACATGTAAAAAATGAATTTTTCATCATAAGAATGCATAAAAGTATAAACTGAAAGTCGATGAGTTTGGATTTTAAATATGAAACTTTATTCTTTTTTTCAACCATAAATGCTCAATGTCAGAAAAAAAAATCTTGATGCAGGATTCTACTTTAAAGTATTTTAATTAATTATAGAATAATAGAAAATAAAAAATACTTATTAAAATATTACTGAAATATGTGGAAACTTCATTTTTCATCTAAAGATTGCATTAGCATATAAAAAGAAATTCGATTAATTTGGATTTTAAGAATTAAACTTTACTTTTTCCTTTCAACTTTCAACCATTTAAGTGCTTAATTTCCAAAAAAAAATACACATTCCAGTCTCAAACTCTGAATCTCGTTTACAAAATAATATCAAATTTTACTTAAATCGTCATTTTCTTAAATCCTCTTTTTCTTCTTACATCGGAAAATCTTGAGGCTTGTATATTTTCTTAAATCGGATCCTGCTAAATCAATTTAACACCAGCTTGCTTTGTTTTTCTTAAATCGGAAAACATTGAGGCTTGCGATGTTTGCTTAAATCAGATCCTGCTAAATCGATTTAACACCAGCTTACCTTGTTTTTCTTAAATCGGAAAGCATTGAGGTTTGCGATGTTTGCTTAAATTGGATTCTCCTAAATCGATTTAACACCAGCAGATACATCAAAGTAGATAAATCGGTTTTTTGATGTTAGCTCTGAATCAGTATTTTGTTTTAAATCGATTTAAAGCCAATGGCTAAATCGCGATTTAAGAAAAGGGCTAAATCACGATTTAAGACAATGGCTAAATCGCAATTTAAGACATTAGCTACATCGCGATTTCCGATGTTAGCTTAAATCGATTTAAGATCAATGGTTAAATCGGATTTTCGATGTAAGCTTTAAATCTATTTAAGGCCCAGGCCTAGATGGGACCGAATTTTTTTTTTTTTCGTGTTAAAAGAATTTCACGTTAAATGAATCGTAAAATAAAGAACAAAACTCACAAATATTTTCGAAGTCGTCAAATTTTATTTTGATTTCCTGTTAAACTACTAGTAGGTTTCATCCATTAGGATAAAAAGCAAGTAAAAAATTTTATTTTTTGGGGAAAATATCAGATATCATTTTTTTAAGTGTTTTTTTTTTTTTTTTTCAGCATTCTGAGATCTAGCTTGTTTGAACCAAATAAGCAAAGCTGTCTCTAAATCTTCGTGCTTACTTGTTCTCGTACGTTTTCTCTCTGGCTTAAACATACTGCGCTCAAACATTAACGTAATGGGACCCCTGTTTTTTTATTATCGTTGATAAAGTAGAATTTGCAATACCAAACTCTTTGCAGATTTCTGTTTTCATCGTTCTTTTTCATAAACTGCATTATGCAGCTTCATCTTCATTAGAAGCGAAATAGCAGTTTGTTTTCGCACCGATTTGTCAGCCATTGTGCTCATAAGACATAAGCTAATTTGCAAAAAAAAGAAAGAAAAACCACGAAATTCATCGATTTTCACCCAAAATTCAGTGGTTTTAATACAAAATTCACCAATTTCAACTCAAACTAACGAAATCGAAAGCTAATTTTTTTTTTGTGTTAAATGATTTTTGTTTCGTGTTAAAAGAAACAAAATGTATTAAATTGCATAGTATACTATCCGGACTGCTATATCATTTCGTGTTAACCAATTTTTCGTGTAAAGCATTTTCGTGTTAAACATATTTCACTGTACATAAAAAGAATTACTTAACTTTAGTTGCCCCATTTACCCCTCTGGTACGCTATGAATGCAAAAATATCCTTAAATCTTGACTGCCAATATTTTAACAACAGTATAGCTGTTACACAGTAAAACATAAAAAAGAAAACAGTTTTACTTAAATTTTGCTACCCTATTTCCTGCCAGGGGGCGATGTAAATGCAAGATCAAATTGTTAACTAAGTTTAACTTGGTGTATTTATTTAGCATCAACATCAATCGTTTTCAGGAAACAACAACAAAAAAAAAAGACAAAAGACCTTGAGGAATAATTTTAGATAAAAAATGCGGTAATAACGCTAAGTTTACTTAACGAATGTTAAAAATCTGTCTTTTTAAAATTTACAAATAATTATTTTTTATTTCTTAATGCCACAAAAAGAAATTTCATATGAACAATATACCGGGGTGTCCCAAAAAGGACTGACTGATTTTAAAATTCAATAACTTCCAAACGGTGACAGATATTAAAAAAATTCTTGCAGGAGGGTTATGCATAAGGTCAAAAGTTTTATACAGTGATTTTCAATTTTAGTTCGATTTACAAACAATAGATGGCGCTGTAAGCAATAGTCACTAAATTTAGGCTCGATTTTTGGGGTACTTCGTGGCCCAGATAATACATTTCCATCTCCCTTTTCTGCATGGAACAAGATAAAGGACCAAAAAATCGAGCCTGTATTTAGCGACTATTGCTTACAGCGCCATTTATTGTTTGTAAATCGAACTAAAATTGAAAATCACTCTAATAAAACTTTTGACCTTATGCATAACCTTCCTGCAAGAATTTTTTTAATATCTGTCACCGTTTGCAAGTAATTGAATTTTAAAATCAGTCAGTCCTTTTTGGGACACCCGGTATATATTACATGTCCGTGTGTAATGCTGACGTCATGTTGATGATGAAACCTGTGAAATAAATTTCAGTTATTGGCAAACTTATTGACTTCTAAGAATCCGACAATTTCAATTTTTACACAGTCTTAAAACAATATAAATAGTTCAGTATTTCTTTCCAGCTAATATTCCTTAACGAAATTAAAACTTCATCAACAAATAAATAAAAGGAAAACATAAATCAATCACAAAATTAACACCTTTTTAATCGAATGGGTACATCTGTATGTAATTGGTATTCATGCTTAAAAATCAGTATCGGTGAAATATGTTGCAATTTTTTGATGTCATAGTCACCTGCTTTCTGTATTTACTCTTATTAATGCTTCTTGTATTATTAACAAATGTTTGAAAATATCATTTTTATTTCCCTTATGACGCCATATTTATCTTCTTTTTCATTCGTAAAAATATTATTTCAAATAGCATTTCTCACATGAAAATATTTTTACTGAAAATTAATTACTGTTGATAAATTATTACTACGGCTTTTGAATTTTTTGCAACAATAGAAAAAAATGTTAAATTTTATAGCAAAAATGTCCATTGATTCTCAATGAAAAAAAGGGAAATTTGTAATTATTAAGAAACATATTTGAATAATATAAATAAAGCTTAGGTTATATTACTCTCTGAATTATAATTCACCCTTATGCAAAGGCATTTTACCATCCGTTTTGACCCTGACGTCAGGCAATCATTTTTGTACTTTGAATTTACAATATCATTAAAATTACAAAGAATAAAAAAGTTATGAGCTCCATAGACTTTTACTTTTCTATGTTAAATTATCATTGAGAAGTGACACTGGAAATAAATAAGTATTGCACTGCCGTGCAATACTTAAATAAAAAACTTTAAAAAAAAATAGTCAATTGGAACTTTTATAGACCATAAAATTACGTTAATTTTAAAATTTATTTAATGTTTTTTACATAATTAAGCTGTTATTCTTCACATGATGAATTAAAATACGGTGAAATAAATTAAAATATATTATGCAAAATTATAGCGTGCTGCTTTAATTTTTAAATTGTAATGTTTTGATTATCAAAATAATGTATAAATGTAGCATATTTTAACAACTAGCTTTTTAACTTTTGAATTTTTTAAATCTTGGATTCTTATGCTTATAATTAAAATAACTGTCTATGTGCTTAAAAATAAGTTCTAAAAATATATTGAATTGCTGAAAATAGTTATTAAGTAAGTAGGCATTAACTACAAAATCAAAAATCCGGAAAAAAAATCCATTTTAAAATTCAAAACAATATTTTTACAAAATCATAAAATGTTTGAAATATTTGCATAATGAAACAAAATAAAAATATGTTAAAATTCATGTATTTTTATTTATTTTTCTGTGAAAAGTAGTAGATTATTCATTAAAATAATTTTAAATAACAAAAAATTTCTGGTCTATAGACATATGGATTGGCCTTTTTTTTCTTTTCATTAAATATTCAAACATGCAAAATTGCATAGTTAAAAATGCATTTATATGCTATTAAACATACATTTAATTTATATTTTTCGTAAATTTCTATTATTAGACATATCCTTTGAATTGCGGTTTGAAAATAATTGATGGAAATTTTCATTCAGAAAAATAAGTCCGAGCAGGATTTGAACTGACAAAGAAAAATCTAAAATCCGGTATGCTGGCGACCATGCTACTGAGTCGCTTGCCAAAGCAGGAAATTTATCCGATTAAACTGTAGCATAAACTTTGCGACTTATTTTCTCGAGACCACCCGGGTGTTGTGCCTTATGGCTGTCATATGTTTATACAGGGTGTCCGGTCCCAACGGTGTCCAATGGCTATTTCCTAAATAGTTAGTCATAGACATATAGTTCCAGTTACAAAAATATTTTAAATCGGGTAAAGAAATATTTTAAAAGCGATTTGGGTCAATAAAAACATTTCTTAAAAAATTACAAAATTTAATTTTTTATATGGCCCCCTGGTCCTATAAGTTATATTTAGTAAAATTTTCCTATTACACTGACAAGTAACACAAAAAAAGTCCCATTCATATAACACTTAAATTGAGTGAGTTATGAAACTTTAAAAATGCATGACTTATTCCACTTTTCTGCTCTGAAAATAAATGAGTTCGGCTTGGCTTTGAGGGGTCATATATCAAGTGTTTAAAGTATTCGAAGGTCTTATTTCATGTGTATCTGCACTTTGAAAAAAATCGTACAAGTATTACGATTAAGTTAACATTTATTAAGTTTCAGATTGGCTAAAGTAACATATGTTTTATTTTGTCAGTATTTGAGACTGTTTCTTTTATGATTTCTTTTAACAAAAATTATATTATTTTTATAAGTTTTTATGTTACTTCAACGATCGTATGTATGTATTTCCAGTTCAAAATTTGTGCTCGAAATTTAACTCACTTTTAAATATCTGATCGAGATTACATTTTACATACTGGCGCAAATCCAATAACAATCTAATATTCTTATGATTTTCGGTGGTTACCATTTATACTTATTTTACAGGATAACACAAAAAATTTCAGACAGATTACTGCCAAGAAGTTTAAGAAAAAGTTTTAGATTAGATAATACAAGACTGCGATTGTTGGTTTTTTTTAACTTTTATGTATTTTTTAGCACCGAATCCGAAAATTACATTAATTTTTAACCATCATGTCAGGATATTTCGCAAATCATAAATTGTCAAATTTAAAGAATAACAAAAATCGGATACTATAAAGAAGAGGAGATGGTTGTGTTTTTTAACTTTTGATAATTGCTTTTTACGTACTTTTTATTTTTAGCACTGAATCTGAAAATGACCTTCATTTTTAGCCATTACGTTAGAATTTTTTTGAAAATCGTAAATGTGTAAGTTAAAATTTAGCGAAAATCTCATTCTATAAAACATATGTAAAACTTTTTTTTGTTTTATTTTATTTTATTTTATTTTATTTTATTCAATAATTTATTCGATATTTTTGCTTATCCTGGGATTCTTGCAGCTAAATAGCTGAGTGGTCCGATGAGATGAGGGAGGAGATTCAATTTTAACTTTGAACTTTTTAACTTTGAAATTTGCCAAAAATCTTTATGTGATGGTTAAAAATGAAGGTCAATTTCAGATTCAGCGATACAGAATACATAAGAATCAGTTATCAAAAGCTAAAAAACATGACATAACCCAACTTTTGCAGGCTAGTGTAATCTAATAATATTTTAAAATACGTATCATTTTGTAAAGAATTGAGGCTGTTAATTTAGCATCAGTTTATTTAACAAAAATTCTGTTTTTTTTTTCCTTCTTAAATGTTTATTACAAATTGTATATTTTGCATTAATATGTCAGAATGATTAAACATTTCACATTTATATTGCAATGTTAATTTTACTGTCAATCTATTTTAATATATCTGACAAAATTATATTTCGACTAAATTTGTGAATGACCCCCAATTTGCAGCAAAAAATATGCTCCAACTTTAAACAGCTATTACTCGGTCAATTTTAATCGTAGAATAACGGGACTTTTTGTGTATTACTTGTCAGTGTAAAAAGAAAATTTTCCTCAATATAACTTATAGGACCGGGGGACTGTATAAAAATTTAAATTTCGTAATTTTTTAAGAAATCTTTTTATTGACCCAAATCGCTTTTAAAATATTTCTTTACCTGATTTTAAACATTTTTGTGATTGGAACTATATGTCTATGTCTAACGGTTTAGGAATTAGCCATTGGACACTGTTGAGACCGGACACCCTGTATACTAAGTATACTGTATCGATACTCAACCATCACTGTATTTAGTGACTCCCATCTCGGACCCTCTTGTTGTTAGATAGTTCATCATTAAGAAAAAACAGTATTTTAGTGGTTCAAACAATTTAAACAAAGAAAAAAGTTTCAAAGGAACAATTTAAATGCTCCTCCAAACTAGCAAAGGACATTATTAATACAGCTTTTGTTATTGTTTAAGAAAAATCATCAAATAACAGTGGATGGATTGATTGGCAGATATGTTACATTTTTCTTATGGTAGCACATTCACCATTCTACATCATTTTCTGCACATGTACATATGTGTCAGATGGTTACTTAGATTGTTAGCACTGAGACAAAGAAAAATTTGGGAAGGTGTGTGCAGAAGATTCAGAGCTAGGTTGTGCAACATGGTGAAGGATACTTAGGGTGATCAAATTTTATAATGGGACTTTTTAAAAATTTTCATAACATTAATTTTTCAAACTTGATGAACTTTATACATGTATAGTATGGAATGTATTTTTTAGTATATGATTTTTTTTTCATTGCATTTTGCAACTGATACTTTACTTTATAAGCCCATTTTGGCTTTATAAAATGATTTTGATTGATTATATATATATATATATATATATATATGTAACGAATCCAGGCGCTACTCCAGTTATGGATCTTCTATCGTGGCGTCGGTCAGTGCCCGACCGATGGGGGCAGGGGCGCGAACCGCGGACGCGTGCGTGCCGATTTCTGAGCGAACCCTCGGAACTTCTAGCATATTTAGGTAGTCACAGGCCGTGAGTGGTATCCGGGAAATCAAAGTCAGATTAAGATAGTAGTTGTTCCAATAAAGACACAGTTTATCAGGGGACCTGATTTATTGTTCTTTTGTTACATCCTTTTGAGAAATCAGGCCCATTTTGGCTTGAGAGCTGCTAATTTACTTTATGGACATCTGGCTTGGGAATTATGTGTACCGCAAAGCGATACTTAAGAGAGCCGAGTGTCGTGGAGTTAGTGCATTCTTTTTATGGTAAAAAGCTCTGTCCGGGGACCCGTGCATCGGTATAAATATGCTGTATTTCGCATTATTCCTGCTAGGGGCCGTTAAAGTCAAAGGAGGCGTCTTTAAACTATAATTGGTCGTTAGCTGAATGATTGCCCGGGATAAAGACTGTGGTTTGAGTTGGCCGATCGAATGCAGCAAGACTTACAAATTGCACTTATTCAGCAAAAGTATTCTTATGAGATGCGCCAAAACGATCTTTAAAAGTTATAAAAAGCGATGCGGGAAAACTGACTTAGCAGGGGCAACCTCATTCAATCAACTGAGACACAATTACAAAGGCATTTTAAAAGTTTTAATTTTAATTTCTAAATTTAAATTTTAAAAAGGGACAAAAAAGGGGATTTTAAAAAGGGGCTTAGCTTTTATCGTTTCATATCCCCCCCCCCCCCCCCGCACTAAAACAAGAGCCACAGGGCTCGCCTGCAAAACCTGTGGGTCTTATCTCATAAATTATACCCAGGTTTTTTTTCCGATTTTTATTTGCTCCAGCTCTCAAGTCAGTTGGACCTATTTTTACATTCATATATCAAGTTACATAAAAATATTGTTCACATAAAAATATTGGTTACACTAAAACATTAGAATTCTTTAAATGGTGCTGCAGCAAACTAATAAGGGGACAGTCTCGAGACATGGGACCTTTAATTACACCAAACTGTCTCTAAAGCAAATCTTTTGGATGTTTTTTGTAAATGTCTCTGGGTATTGTCCATTGAGAAACATCCTTTTTTGGTGTAAAATTGTAACATTAACATATACAGTATACTAAAATACTCAAAGATAAACATACTGAAAACTATATAACATATTCAAATGTAAAAAATATTTACAACTACAAAATATTCAAAATTATAAAATATTCATTAATACAAAATGTTCAAAAATATAAAATATTCAATAATACACAATATTCAAAAATATAAAATATTCAATACTACAAAATGTTCAAAAATATAAAATATTCAATAATATAAAATGTTCAAAAATATAAAATATGCACTAATATTATCAACACAAATATATTGTCTACCAAAATGCAATTTGGCAAGTTTGCATTTCTAAAAATACTGAATTTTCACACTGAGCTAAAATAAAAGTAAAATACACTGTAATACTAATAACAACAAACACATTCCTTCTTATTCTACCTTCCTGTTTCGGTAGGGACTTTACTACTTCTTTGATGCAGCCAAGGGTTATCTTTATGAAAAACAAACTAAGTTGTCTTAAAAAAAAAGGGAAAACTATAGCTAAAAAATTATAAATATGCGTTTGCTATAATTTTCACCATGCCCAGGGTCAGTGTGACATGGATTTTAATACTCTGAGGTGAATATCATCCCAAAAATGTGCCACTTGCACGACTGAAAAAGGAAGGTGGGCAATCGACATTCACCTACAGAGGGGAAGCGAAGCAGTTTTGCCAGATTCTCCGTTCAACCTGGAAAGAGAATCTGGGAAAACAGTCCGGCTAAAGATGGGTGGCCACGGAGCGGAGGACCCCTTCATATGTCACAAAATCATCATAATAATAGAGTTATAAAAAAAAAAAAATTCTAACAGTACTTTTAAACTGTCACCATCATTCTACGCCGCCGGGGAGTTGGGTTACACGCCCAGCTGGATCCTCATCCAAATGCTACGAGCAAGGGGGACGATAGGAAAGTAAAAATAAAAATTGAAAGATGAAAGAGATAGATTGGGTTTTATTCATGGTTGAGTTTAAGATTTTGAGGCGGGTGGTAGTATCTTAACTTGGATGAATGGACAATTTCGGAGTTTCTTTTAAAATGTGGACTAGGTTTATCAGTTTCAAAGGATACATCAGAAAGTTGTTTTAAAATGGTGTAGGGGCCAGAATATGGCGAAGTCAGTTTACGGGTATTAGGATAATGAAATTCTTCATACATCACAATGTCACCAACTTTAAACTTTACAGGAAGGAAACGAGCATCATAACGGACTTTATTCTTTTTATGGTAAGCAATTGTTCTCTCTTTAGCCAATTTTCTAGCTTCCTCCACAGGGAGATAATAACTATTATTTGGTAAAGGAGGATCATATGGTAATTTTCCTAACAATAAATAACTAGGGGTGAACTGGGTTACAGAATGAGGAGTATTATTATACTCATATAAGACTTCATCTAAAAGCTTAGTCCAGGGTATTTTCTTGGTTGTGGAATTGACTTTACATTTTAATCTAGTGACAAATGTCTGATTTAGGCGTTCAATTTTCCCATTCGTTTCTGGGTGATGGCTGCTTGTCAACCTGTGTTTTACATTGTAAGTACGAAGAAATCTTTTAAACCTGGAAGCTGTAAATGCTCCATTTCTGTCGGTTAACAATCTATCTGGTACTTGTATCTGAAGTAATTGTTTCAAAATGTTTGTATAAGTTTCGGTAGTTACACTTTTTGAAGGAAAACCCCACACATAACGAGTTGCATGGTCAACGACTAAATGCAAATATTTTTTTGTAGAATTGTAATAATTAAATCCGCCAACAGAGTCTACTGCTAAACATTAAAAAGGTATATCTGTTGGGGGCATTAATTGCAATAAGCCAAATCTTTTTTGCCTACATTTTTTGTTTATCTGACACGTGTGACAGTGTTTTACAAAATTTTCAATATCCTGATTAATGTTAGGCCAATAATACTGCGGATAGATTAAATTTATCATCTTATAAATTCCAGGATGGCCAAATTGTGCATGGGTTTTTTCTAAGAGGGGTAGGCGTAAAGACATGGGGACCACAATCTTATACAAACTTTTCTTTTTAATTACAACAACATCATTTATCTCAGTGTACTTTTTACCATCAACTGTTACATTTTCTTTTTTCTGATTGCCTCTTACTTCATTCAAGTCAAGGAGATGTATAATATGGGGTAAATTTTCTGAAACAGGCTGTCTAGATAGCATATCAGCTTCAACATTAGTGGAGCCTTTTTGGTATTTAATTTCATAGTCAAACATACTAAGTTTTAGGGACCAGCGGAAAAGACGTCCTCTTAAATTTTTAACACTTTTGAGCCAGGTAAGTGCCGCATGGTCTGTATGTATGACAAATTTTTGACCGTGTAAATAATGATAAAATTTATCTAAAGCATCCACAATCGCCAAACATTCTAACTCAGTA
This sequence comes from Maratus speciosus, assembly GCA_963932465.1. Taxonomy (NCBI): domain Eukaryota; kingdom Metazoa; phylum Arthropoda; class Arachnida; order Araneae; family Salticidae; genus Maratus; species Maratus speciosus. Next base: position 84,604,303 of record OZ010786.1, on the reverse strand, counting down.
ATTGCATAATTTTTTTCATAATCGCGAAGATTTCTAGAGTGATATGCTATAGGATGTAATGTTCCTTTTTCATCAACTTGTTTCACAACACATCCCACTCCATGACTTGATGCATCTACAAACAAATGACAAGGTGTTTTGGGATCAAACAACTTTAATATAGGTTTTTCAATTAAAGGTTTTTTTTCACTTTTCGAAAGAATTTTGACAATTTTGGTCCCATACATAGGGGACATTTTTCTTCAACAAATTGTTGAGAGGGTATCGAACGTTAGCATATTTTGGAATAAATTTGTAATAAACATTTATAGATCCCAAAAAACGTTGTAATTCCTTTACATTCGTAGGTGGTGTTAATTTCTTAATTGTCTCTATATTAGGGTTGTCAGGTGTGATACAACAATTCGAGACTTCATATCCTAGGAAATTAATTTTGGATTTAACAAAATTACACTTTGACAATTTCAGTTTAAGGTTTTCTTGGACACAGATATTAAATAAGGTCTCTAAATGACACAAATGTTCTTCTTCATTTTGGGAGAATACAATAACATCATCAAAGTAACTACAGGCAAAGTCAATTTTGTATTTATTAAGGATTCTTCTGAGGGTACGGTTAAACCAAGCAGGCGCGTTTTTCCATCCGAATGGTAAACGATTCCACTCATATAATCCAAAGGTAGTGGCAAACGCCAGCTTCTCCGTATCTCGAGGGTGGATAAGGAAGTGCCAATATCCACTGGCCAAATCAAGAGTGGAAAAAACTTTAGCATGTGCCAATTTATCTAACAGGGTGTCTATTCTAGGTAAGGGTTCTGCATTTGTTTTTGTAATGGCATTCAATTTTCGAAAGTCAATACATAACCGGGTTTTCATCCCTTCTTCACGTTTATACACCAAAGTTACGGGTGATGAATAAGGGGAATAACTTTCTTTAATGATACCAGCTCGCAATAAATTCTGAATTTGGTCTTTAATTTCTTCTTCTTCCTTAGGGGAAGTGCGATATGCTCTTAAAGAAACGGGGAGGTCTGATGTTAACTGTATTCTCTGGGGTTCAATGTTTACACAGTCTACATCATATTTATCTTTAGCAAAAATACAGACATATTTGGCTAGAAGAGCAGGTAATTGTTCCTTGACAGTCTGAACATGTGGCACATGTTCAGTGGTCTCGAACAACTCCGGCTCAAAATTTTCTTCGAATATCTCTGCATTTTAACTGTATTTTCCATTTCTGGCTTTTTAGTATATGTTTCTGATAAATGTAAGGTATGATGGGATGAATTTGTTGAAATATTGTCCATGAGAGGTACTTTCTTTTTCTCTTGCGTGATTTGCATTTTAACACAGTCAATATTCAATTTAAACAGTTTACAGTGGGGTAGCCCAATCAAAGCATAAGGTAAGTGATTATTAATTATAAAAAGTTCAACATTCTTAGAGATACGTCCTAATTTCAAACTAACAAGGCATTTTTCTTTCAAAGCTAGAACACCTTGTGTTTGGGTGACCGATATACTCTGCTGAACGTTACATATTTTTAGGTTAAGTTTGTGGGCTAAATGACCAGGAATCACACTGATTCAACTCCCTGTATCGATCAAACAAGGTAGTGAGTCCTCACTTTTTACATCAGTAATTTTTTGACAATTTCTATTTGATTGTTTATAGCTAGCTTTTTCTTTTTGTATATGTCCGGACATAAGAAACCGTCATTGATTACTAGATATATTTTCGGATGACTCATTAGCTCTCTGATCTGGGTTGGGGTTCGCAAAGTTCATATTGGGACTAGGGTTTGGAACTGCTAAGACTTGTTGTCGAAAAGGGCAGTATTCCACCCAATGATACGCATTTGGTATTCCTATATTAAGACAAACTTTGCATGGGGAGGGTGGCAAAGTGGTCTGGTGATGTACATTCGGTCTCGGTTGAACATTTGACGTCGGTCTAAATGTATTTTGAGGATTTCGTGTTTGATTAGATGCAAAAGGTCGAATGCTGGGTATTTGATAGAAAACTCTGTAGTTCCACTGTCTGTTAAAATTCTGTCCTGTCTCATATGGGGGTCGAAATGGTCGCCATTGTCGGTATTGATTGGGGTTTTGTGGGCTTGCGTCAACTTTGCTCTCATTTCCTTTTCTGTCCAGTCTGAATACTAATTCACGCCATGAATGTGTAGTTGAGAGGTTGCTTGTAATAACTAACTTTTGCATTTCTAACGGCAAGCCCTCCGTTAATCCTTCCAAGATAAGCTTCTGGTCGAACCCTAAGGTTCTCCCTATTTTAGTCTTTTTCTGATAGTATTCGTTCAGGTCCTCTCCAATTTTGTATCTAATACGGGAAAAATCAGTTAACGAAAGAGTGTCAGGAATTTCGTAATGTTCATTGAACAAAGTGACAAATTCGGACCAATGCAGCACATTTAAACAATTATTAATGTACAACGTAAGTGCACTGTCGTTTAAGTATTTCTGTATGTGCCTAATTTTCCAGAAGTCGTCTTTTTCCTGTTCTATACAGACACTCTCGAAATAGGTGAGCCACGGTAACCAATTCATACCTGATGTAGGCGAAAACGCAATAATATCAGGTTCTATGGACATTTTCGGGCTAGCGGTTACTGAGCTGTAACCAGACCCAGCTTGAGCTGACAGGGTCTGTTCACCTAATGTTGTTACATTATGTGTCTGTGTGGCAACCCCAGACTTCTTACTATCTTTCTCTTCAGGGTTAAGATCTGCACTCTTATCGTTACTCGGGAGCGGATTTTTCTCATTTCCAGAGTCACTTGACTTATTTTCTAAGTCATTCACTTCGTTGGCAGAGGTTGGGGTACTCATGTTAAAATACAAAATATCACAGGATTACACAAAAATATAAGGCACAATTTAAAACAAATAAAAATAAAAATGGAAAATTTTTCAAACATTGCAACACAAGATTTGTAACAAAAATGGGCTTAAAACTAAATAAAATTCAAATTTGATACATCATTTTTTTTTTCAAATTGAGACAAAAAAAAACGAGCTTTGAAATAAAATTTCAAAATTCCAAAGATTTAACTACTGTCTAAATTTCAGAAAATTACTCTCTTTTATAACAAAAAATAAATAAAATAAACGTTGTCTTATTCCTTTTTTTGCTATTAAAATAACAACCAATTAAAAATTTACCTTTTTAAAACTCTTAATTCTTTTCTTTTTCTCTTTCTTTTCTTTAATTAATAAAAGAAAGCGCTTACCTATTATCTTTTACGCATTAAAAAAAAACTAATCCTGCAGAACAAACATCACATACGCAACACCTGTTTCTAAAATCCGATGGAGTCCCAGAACGTGAAACAGTCTCACTATGTCTTTTTCATCTTTTTACTCCTTTAGAAATCGAAACTAATTCGTTCAACACACAGCTGTGCACTTTGAAGATAAAGACCTTCTTCTCTGCGGATGATTCACTGCACTTGACCCACTTTCCCGTCTGATAGCGAGCGTTCTTTTTGTTTTCTTTCTTTCTTGAAAAGATGTCTAAACGTTTTAATCGTCTCTTGGTTGAAAAAAGACTTGCTTTCAGGACACAGATAGATATTTTTCTGATTTATCACTAGAGCAAATGTTTTTTCCGTTTCTTTTCTTTTCTTTTTTAATGACCAGATTTTTTTTCCCTCTTAATTAATCGCTAGGGAAAGACTGTTTTTTCCGTGTTCTTTTTCTTTTTCACTCATGGAAGGCAGAAAAAGGATTTGAAAACTGTTCTTTTTAGAGATTTCTTTCGTCACTTGTTACACACCTCCTGAGTTCTGTTGGAATTAATTGCTGGTTAAATAAACAGTAGATACGTCATTTCTTAGGACTTCATTACACACCTCCTGATATTTGTGCTGGAACTCTGGGATTTGACATGCGTAAATGCACCGTCCTGTCGACTTTTCAATGTAACGAATTCAGGCGCTACTCCAGTTATGGATCTTCTGTCGTGGCGTCGGTCAGTGCCCGACCGATAGGGGCACGGGCGCGAACCGCGGACGCGTGCGTGCCGATTTCTGAGTGAACCCTCGGAACTTCTAGCATATTTAGGTAGTCACAGGCCGTGAGTGGTATCCGGGAAATCAAAGTCAGATTAAGATAGTAGTTGTTCCAATAAAGACACAGTTTATCAGGGGACCTGATTTATTGTTCTTTTGTTACATCCTTTTGAGAAATCAGGCCCCTTTTGCAGGGATGTAGTGGGATGTAGTGGAGGGTATACGACGTATACCCTCTGGATTTTTTTAAGGAACACCGTATACCCTCTGTTTCTCAAGAAAGCTATAGTATATACACTCCAGGGTATACGCTCTGCCTTGAGTGTATACCCTCTGCTTAGAAAGTATACCCTCTGTTTTTTTACGACTACACCACTGCTGGCTTGAGAGCTGCTAATTTACTTTATGGACATCTGGCTTGGGAATTATGTGTACCGCAAAGCGATACTTAAGAGAGCCGAGTGTCGTGGAGTTAGTGCATTCTTTTTATGGTAAAAAGCTCTGTCCGGGGACCCGTGCATCGGTATAAATATGCTGTATTTCGCATTATTCCTGCTAGGGACCGTTAAAGTCAAAGGAGACGTCTTTAAACTATAATTGGTCGTTAGCTGAGTGATTGACTGCCCGGGATAAAGGCTGTGGTTTGAGTTGGCCGATCGAATGCAGCAAGACTTACAAATTGCACTCATTCAGCAAAAGTATTCTTATGAGATGTGCCAAAACGATCTTTAAAAGTTATAAAATGCGATGCGGGAAAACTGACTTAACAGGGGCAACCTCATTCAATCAACTGAGACACAATTACAAAGGCATTTTAAAAGTTTTAATTTTAATTTCTAAATTTAAATTTTAAAAAGGGACAAAAAAAGGGGATTTTAAAAAGGGGCTTAGCTTTTATCGTTTCATATATATATATATATATATATATATATATATATATATATGGAGCTGCTTCATCAAGCATGTTATCAGATTTATATCTTTATTTTTATGAAAGAAAATTTGTTAACATTAATATATTTCTCTACAGATACATAGATGATATAATTATTCTTTCTGTTAATGATAATAATTCTATATCTCTTCCTGTAAAGTACCCTTCTAATCTAGAACTTAGCACTTCTTATTCAAATAATCCTAGTATCAATTTTATGGATGTTGAAGTTAATATTCTCCCTAATAACACCCTAACATTCAATATTTATGATAAACGTAATGACTTTTCATTTAATGTGATTAATTTTACTAACTTCAATTCCTGCTTACATATTTCAGTATATAGAAATAGAAATATTCTACTTAATCATAGTCTTCGTATCAAATGTTTATGTTCCTCCCAATTCTTACAACCTAACATTTTTAAATTAAAGCAATTAGCATTGTCTTATAATTATCCCGTCTGTTTTATTTCTGCAGGGATCAAATCTTAATATTAGTTTTTTCTACTTTTTTCCAGTGTTTTAAAAAATTAAAAAATCGAAAACACTATTATGGAGGGTGGGATGTGGATTCCTGCAAAAATTATAAAAACACACACAGAAATTTATTTATTAAAAAAAAGAGTGTGTGTGTGTGTTTTACATACATTACACACTATTATATATATAAAAAAAATACCATTATGGAGGGTTGAGGTCGGGAATGCTAAAAAAAATTAAAAACCTTATATGTTAATTTATATGTGTGTGATCATGTATATGTGTATGTATGTGTGTTCATATATTGTATGGATATATTAAAATATATATATATATATATAGGGGTATCATGCATTTAACATCGTAAATTTTTGATTAATCTTCACGTATTGGTACATAATACAAGGCTATATTTTACTATCTCAAAATAATCCTCATTGTTTTTTAAATGTTATTTTATACTCATTTTTTATTTTATAATATTTTTGTAAACTAATTAATTTACTCAATGCATTCTACTTTAAATAAATGTTAATCTATGTCATTTCTTGATTACTTCAATTAATTTCATTTCTTTTTTATGGGTATAGATGGCAGCACTAAATATTTTTTTAAAAACCTAATTACAATATAGTTTTCCTTTTTCACACCAGTTGGCAGCAATGTTTTGGTTTTCTGCAACTGCTGCCCACACGTTCTCATAGTCCTAAATCTGTTTGCATCAAAACTGCATATATATTAAGCATACAATGTTAATGCTGGAATATGGAGTATATTGACACAGCTGCGTCATCTGGTGGACGGGGTTGATAATGCAAATATGCGGGTTTTCAGTATGACGTCATATATGACAGGATATCTACTATCTGCACATCTCTTGTGCATATTTTCTGAATCTTTACTCACTTATGGAAAATGAATCTTGTTTACCAAATTTATTGCAAAATATTTTTATTACAGTTTGTTTTGATAAAATTATGTACATTTAAAAAAAATAGTCACAATATCATTTTAATTTCATGAGAAATAGCACTACTTTTGCCCTTAAACTAAAATGACATTGCGACTTTTTTTTAAAATACACATATCTTTATCGAAACAAGCTGTAAGGCTGTAACAAAAATATTTTGCAATAAATCTGGTAAATAAGATTCATCTTCTGTGAGTAAGTAACAATTTGAAATTCGTGATTGAATTTTTAACAGGGATTCTATGGCTTTGTCTGTTTCAAAAAAAAAAAAAAAAAAACTCTAATCGGCCTATTTTAGAAAAATTGTCTAGACTTGCAAAATATTTAAACAGATAAATGAGCAATACTTGCTCATTTAATAGTACAACATTTAATGCATGCATTTTAAATTAAAGTGATTCCGAATATAAAATGAAATGAGTTTTAAATTAAAGGAATGAAATATTTGTAAGTTATATATAACATGAGCGCAATACGATCAAAGGAATATTGGAAAGTTATCGTCTGTGCTTGATACACGAAGAAAAGGACTTAAAATTGAATATGTTATTTATTATTAAATTCTATACATACTCTAAACATTCAAAAACATTTTATGCTCATCGAGAATACAACCATGTATAGTATTTTTTATAACTTCAGCACATCAAGAATTCCGTAAAAAATGAGACTACAAAATTCTATCTTTACATATTACATTACTTACTAATTTTATGCGTCATTTTTCATTACATTAATAAAACATAATTAAAATCAAACGTATTTAAATCAGCAACATTTGTATTATATATATATATATATATTTTTTTATAAATTGAAATAAAAGCATGTAACTAACTTGTTTTACTCTTTGGAAAAGGACAGAGATGAATTCTACCAGGAAAATAATTTTCTTACAATTTCGAAAACTACAGCTATTCGATGGCCAACATTTTGCCATTTTAACAAATAATATTAGTTCTTAAAAAAAACTGTTTTTATTTAAATAATTAACTACAATAAATAAATTAAATAATCACAAATAAAAATTAATAGAATATTCTATGCTGTCAGTATGTAAATACTACAAACAAATGAAAACACAACATTTGAGCTTGCGCAGTTATTTCATAATCTATCCATAAAGAAGAAAACAGTTAAGTATATTCCTGTAGTTCAACCCCATCCACTACGTGGCGTGTGACCTTGATTGGTGTGACCTCGCCTTTAATCTTGCGGTTACCTTTCCCATTTAAAATAAGATGCTTACTTTGTATACTGCTTTGCATCCTCACATTCTTTAACATAGTGAGTGAACTTTCTGAAGTTATGGATCCTAGTATGTGCTTTAATAATTTTTAATATCCTGTGTGACATGTATCTGTCTTTAAATCTATAGGTTTTTTATCATTTATTTTCTTTTATGATGCACTATTAGGCAAATTTTGTCATTTTAGGCTTAATACCGACAAAATTGGATGAAATAACACATCTTCACTATGAATTAGCCTACATGCTCCTCTGATGATTCTGTGAGTTATTCATAGTTTCTTATTTTACATACTGGTTTCCTATGTTTATGTTCATATCTTGTTCATCTTTAGAATTTTACCATTTGTGATTTCATCTTTATTATATATGTACTAGAAAGGTAGCCCGTCAAAAATGACGGAAATTTAGATATAAAGATATATACAACTCATGTGCAAGAATATGAGTTTTCTCGTTTGTTCCGCAGTGATAGATGAAAATAACACATTTTAAGAACGAAACACATTTATGAAAAACTGTGTACAGTAGAAGACCACTAATCTGCACAGTTTGGTTCCAAGTGTTATGCAGATTTGAGGCTCTTTGCGGTCATGTCTGTTCAATCTTTGTTTACATTTTTTAAAATTCATACATTGGACAATTTAGATTGTTAAGCCTTAAAAATAAATAAATTACACGCTTGAAGTAAGGTAAAAAACTATTAAATTATCGTATACGATTTAATGAAAGGGTATTATATGGTATTATATGTGCGTGCTGCACGATCTTGGTTACGACTTTGGCGAAATTGGCTGCAACTTGTCATAATTCTAATAGTGTGGGCCTCTATAACAAAAAAGTAACCAGTTTTTAGTAAAATTTCTGATATAAAGTAGTTTTCAAAAACCTGTGTAAAATTGCAGGCCGTTCTCATGTTATGCCAGTCCTAGGAATAATATTTCTAACACTGAAGAGTTTCCACGTATATGTGGAATTTAGAAAAGCTTCTTCAAAAGAAAGGTCCTGATATGACATTGTAATTCCTCTAACTTCAAAGTTTAATCGGTCCTGATGTTGTTTACTGAAATCTAATAAATACAGTTATTTTGAATATTACAACAGAATTAAACAGCTAAACTTATTTAAGTTAAACTCGCTGTTACTTCCCGATGTTATTTTTTAGTATTAAGAAAGAAAATTATTTAAATTTTTCAAATCATGCACAATAATTTTTTTCCGTCTTTAATAACTAAATAATGAAAAAATATGCTTTTGTTCTGAGCTCATAAATATGACAATAAAATAATGTAACTATAAGAGACATTGCAAAATTAAATCTTTGTGATTTCAAACCATAAACAAATGATACCGCCACCATTTTGCCTACTATGACGTCATTAGAATATTGTCCATTGATTGTTGGAGAACTTACTTTGTGAATGATTACCTCAACGATTTAATATTTTTTATGGTTCACGATGAATGAATCACTTGTGTTTGTTTAAGTTTATGGAATGAGATATTAAGCCGTGAACCTAATTTCAACTAAAGTTATCCAAGGATATATGTATTTTTAATCGAAATTAAAAACAATGCTTTGATCTCGAAATATTGTATATATTGTAGTATGTGTGCTTTATTATAAAAAGTTTTAGTTTGTATAATTGGTTATTTCTGTTAATTATTTATTTAGGTACTTTTCCATTATAGTGCATTTTTGAAAAAAGCTTGGCATAATTCGGGCATCAGAAAGCGAGATATGTTGCCAAAATATATAAACAGCTATGAAAACAAATCTAATGAACTTTTATTTTTGTTTATATATGCACTTATATACATAAAAAAATCGTTTCTAAATGTATATAATATTTTTTTATATACAAATTACGGCACAGATTTCAGATATGAACCAGTATACCTAATTGGCGCTAAAATGGTGCTATTTTGATACTTTTCCACTGTAGGGGCTTCGGCGTTTTAAAAAAAAAAGTCCTTCCGGCCAGTGCCGGGAGGAAGAGGTAGCTTTCATTTTCCTTATTTTAAAAAAAGCCAACTTATATTATTCAAACACACGAAGCTCAATTTAGTGGAAACCGAATATAGGAGATTCAATATTAATTTTTATCAATACTAAATCATTATGAATGAGAATTTCGCGAAATTAGTCAGCTTTATCCAAGCTGCTTTTATTTAAACTAACTTATATTTGGCTGCCAAATTCGGCGATTTCTTAAAGTTCCTGCCATTTTAAGACAACATGGTGGATGAGGCTAATCAGTGAATTTGGTCGAGACCTTAGTAATGGCTGTGCACATGCTCACTCACATCGGAATCGGTTGATATATACGAGTGCTGTCGCAGGCAAAAAATAAGTTTTTCAAAATGTCACCCACATTAGAAATTGAAACTGCTATATCTGAGCCATTTTTTAAGATAAAGACAAACAAAAAATGCTCGTGAATGCTTATATCAAGGTCAAATACTTATGAAAGAAACCTTTTTCAATTTCTATTTTTTTTTTTTTTTTTTTTTTTTGCACCTCAATTTAAATATAATTTTTTTTTAATTTAATGGCCGCCATTTTGAAACAAGATGGCTGATGAAGCTGGCCAGCGAACTTGGTTGAGATATTGATGTATACTACCCACATGCCTTCTTCCATCGAAATAGGCGAATACGTGTGTTATCGCGTGACAAATACAAGATCGTTTCAAAGTGTTAGCCATGCTAGAAATTTAAAGTGCTATAATTCAATATTTTTTAAGATATAAACAAAAGAACAAATTTTCAGAAACAAAAACTGCTCCAGAATCTTTGTATCAAGGCCAAACACACAAAAAAATTTTTTTTTCATTTTCCAATTTTTTAATACTTTATTTTAAATTTTAAATTACTTTTTTTTTAAATGGCAACCCTTTTGAAACAAGATGGCGAATGAAGCTGGCCAACGAACTCGGTCGAGACATTGGTGTGTACTATGTACACACCGAATTACATCCAAATCGGTTCATAAATACATCTGTTATCACGTGACAAAAATCAGGACACTTCAAAATGTCAGCCATGCTAGAAATTCAAAATGCTATAACTCAGCCATTTTTTAAGATATAGACGAAACAAAAACTGCTCCCGAATCTTTTTATCAAGGTCAAACACATAAGAAAAAAATATTTTTTCAATTTTCAATTTTTTGGTACCACATTTCAAATTTAAATTTTTCTTAAAAATTTAAATGGCCGCCATTTTTAAACAAGATGGCGGATGATGCTGGCCAACGAACTCGGTCGAGACATTGGTATGTACTATGTTAAACGAAGTTACATCCAAATCGATTCATAAATACGCCTTTTATCGCGTGACAAAATTCAGGACGTTTCAAAATGTCAGCCACGCTAGAAATTCAAAATGCTATAACTCAGCCATTTTTTAAGATATAGACGAAACAAAAATTGCTCCGGAGTCTTTGTATAAAGGTCAAATACATGAGAAAAAATATTTTTCCATTTTCAATTTTTTGGTACCACATTTCAAATTTTAAATTTTTAAAAAATTTTTAAATGGCCGCCATTTTGAAACAAAATGGCGGATGAAGCTGGCCAACGAAATCGGTCGAGACATTGGTGTGTACTATGTACACACCGAATTACATCCAAATCGGTTCATAAATACGAGAGTTACAGTGTGACATAGGTCATATATATATCAATTTTGAACGGAGGGTGGTTTCGGGGTCTGGGGGTCATGATCGATGAAAATATACCAAAATTTTTTGAAATCGCTTTCCTCCGAACGGCTGCAATAGGTAGCTTTTTGTAATGAAAGCTACCTAAAATGCTATAACTCAGCCATTTTTTAAGATATAGACGAAACAAAAACTGCTCCGGAATCTTTGTATAAAGGTCAAATACATAAGAAAAAAATATTTTTCCATTTTTAACTTTTTGGTACCACATTTCAAGTTTTAAAATTTTTTAAAAATTTTAAATGGCCGCCATTTTGAAACAAAACGGCGGATGAAGCTGGCCAACGAACTCGGTCGAGACATTGGTATGTACTATGTACACACCGAATTACATCAAAATCGGTTCATAATTACGGGAGTTACAGTGTGACATAGGTCAGATATATATATATATATATTGATATATATATATATATAGATAGATATATATATCAATTTTGAACGGAGGGTGGTTTCGGGGTCTGGGGGTCATGATCGATGAAAATATCTCAAAATTTTTTGAAATCGCTTTCCTCCGAACGGCTGCAATAGGTAGCTTTTTTGTAAAGAAAGCTACCTAAAAGCTTGGTGTAACTGGATACCTAACTGGCGCTAAAATGGTGCTATTTTGCCTGCTATGATAACCCCGCTATTGTTTTTAATTTATTAATAAATTGTTTATTTACTTTTATTTTCTGTTTTTAAATTATATAAACTGTTTTGTTCTATAGTTATTATTCAAACTTTTATTTATTTATAGTTATTTCCTTTTTCAAAATGATAGCAAATAATTTAAAAATATATAACTGGTATTCGAAAGCTAGATTTCTGCCGAATTGGCGTCAGAGAAAAATCACGCCAACCCCGATGCGTATATGACATCTGTGCAGAAATTACTTCTGTTTCTTTATAAAAATGGGTAAATAGCTTTTTTTACATTAAATAAATTGTATACATATGCAAAAAAGTCCTTCCGGCCAGTGCCGGGAGGAAGAGGTAGCTTTCATATTCCTTAATTTAAAAAAGCCAACTTATATTATTCAAACACACGAAGCTCAATTTAGTGGAAACCGAATATAGGAGATTCAATACTAATTTTTGTCAATACTAAATCATTATGAATGAGAATTTCGCGAAATTAGTCAGCTTTATCCAAGCTGCTTTTATTTAAAGTAACTTATATTTGGCTGCCAAATTCGGCGATTTCTTAAAGTGCCTGCCATTTTAAGACAACAGGGTGGATGAGGCTAACCAGTGAACTTGGTCGAGACCTTAGTAATTGCTGTGCACATGCTCACTCACATCGGAATCGATTGATATATACGAGTGCTGTCGCAGGCAAAAAATCAGATTTTTCAAAATGTCACCCAAATTAGATATCGAAATTGCTATATCTGAGCCATTTTTTAAGATAAAGACAAACAAAAAATGCTCCTGAATCCTTATATCAAGGTCAAATACTTAAGAAAGAAACCTTTTTCAATTTCTAATTTTTTTGCACCTCACTTTAAATATACATATATATTTTAATTTAATGGCCGCCATTTTGAAACAAGATGGCTGATGAAGCTGGCCAGCGAACTTGGTCGAGATATTGATGTATACTATCCACATGCCTTCTTACATCGAAATAGGCGAATACGAGTGTTATCGCGTGACAAATACAAGATCGTTTCAAAATGTTAGCCATGCTAGAAATTCAAAGTGCGATAATTCAACCATTTTTTAAGATATAAACAAAAGAACAAATTTTCAGAAACAAAAACTGCTCCGGAATCTTTGTATCAAGGCCAAACACATAAAAAAAATCTTTTTCATTTTCCAATTTTTTAATAACTCATTTTAAATTAATTTTTTTTTTTAATGGCAACCCTTTTGAAACAAGATGGCGAATGAAGCTGGCCAACGAACTCGGTCGAGACATTTGTATGTACTATGTACAGACCAAGTAACATCCAAATCGGTTCATAAATACGCTTGTTATCACATGACAAAAATCAGGTCGTTTTAAAATGTCATCCAGAATAGAAATTCAAAATGCTATAACTCAGCCATTTTTTTAGATATAGACGAAACAAAAACTGTTCCGGAATCTTTGTATTAAGGTCAAACACATAGGAAAAAAATCTTTTTCATTTTTCAATTTTTTGGTATCTCATTTTAAATTTTAATTTTTTTAAAAATTTTTAAATGGCCGGCATTTTTAAACAAGATGGCGGATGAAGCTGACCAACGAACTCGGTCGAGACATTGGTATGCACTATGTAAAAACGAAGTTACATCCAAATCGGTTCATAACTACGCCTTTTATCGCGTGACAAAATTCAGGACGTTTCAAAATGTCAGCCACGCTAGAAATTCAAAATGCTATAACTCAGCCATTTTTTAAGATATAGACGAAACAAAAACTGCTCCGGAATCTTTGTATAAAGGTCAAATACATAAGAAAAAAATATTTTTCCATTTTCAATTCTTTGGTACCAAATTTCAATTTAAAATTTTAAAGAAAATTTTAAATGGCCGCCATTTTGAAACAAAATGGCGGATGAAGCTGGCCAACGAACTCGGTCGAGACATTTGTATGTACTATGTACATACCGAATTGCATCCAAATCGGTTCATAAATTCGAGAGTTACAGTATGACAAAGGTCAGATATATATATATATATATATGGATATATATATGGATATATATATATATATATATATATATATCAACTTTTGAACGGAGGGCGGTTTCGGGGTCTGGGGGTCATGATCGATGAAAATATACCAAAATTTTTTGAAATCGCTTTCCTCCGAACGGCTGCAATAGGTAGCTTTTTGTAATGAAAGCTACCTAAAATTGCTTGTGAGTATGAAGCAGTAAATAGGTTGTCAGAAAATACGTTGGCAAACTTCTTTCTCGCCAAGAAACTTTTCTCCGAAGTATTGTACATAAGCAATGATTGCTAGAAATGCATTTTTAATTATGATATGCGCTTTTATGTTTCACTACATTTATGCATAGTATACCGTGTGTATAAATGCTACAGTTCATATGCAGGGCTACACAAAAGAATTCGTAAGGGTTACTGAGTATGAGAATAAATTGCTTAAAGGTGGTTTTTAAAGGAGTTATGCAGTTTTACGCTGAACTGCATTTAGTTTACTAAGAAATGTTTGTAGAATATAGATAAAATGATATACAGGGTCACGCAAAGAACTGAATACATAACCGTCTATGGATGATAATATCTGGAAATTTGATTTCAGTAGCTTTAAGAGTAGTTTAAATTAAATTTTAGCTAAATAGTGGCATGTAATAACGGTACTATTGGCTATGGACGGTAACTGCTGAAATCAATTTTTAAATTTTTTTATGCGTTTTCTAAAATGTTTACTTAGTTATCTTATTTACCTTATTTCCCTAAATAACGAAGTTTTGCTAAAGCATTCAGGATGTGTTGGAAAGTGTTTCATACTCTATGCTTAACGCATGATTTTTCTTTTTTCTTTAGTCTTATTTTGCATTTATTTTATTCTTAATTTTTTAGTCTTATACTGCTTTATAGAAGCTTTGGCACAGTTGTCATATATACCCCATATTGGAGCAATTTTTTTTCCGACGCCAATTTGGCAAAAACATCAACAGCATAAACAACAACATCCGAGTTACCATATAAAGCAAAATAATGACACTTTGGCGACAGTTAAGTACCCGTTGCGTATATGACATTTAGCGTCAGAAAAAAATCGCGCCAACATGGGGTGTATATGACATCTGTGCCGAAACTTTAATATTTAATGTTTAAACTCTTCGCTTCACTCACCTTGCATATAGTATAAACAATAACACAGATAGCGCAAAATAATAGACAGTTTGATACTTTTCCACTGTAGGGGCTTTGGCGTTTTTTATAAAAAGCTTGGTGTAATTTGGGCATCAGAAAGTGAGATTTGGGTACTTTTCCGTTATACGGATACCATTGTCACCAAGCGTAATAGTTGGCGCAAAATGAAAATCACGTGAATTGAGGCATTTGAAAAATAAAAGAAAAAATATTGTCGATACTAAAGTGAGCATTTAAAAAATATAACATTTGAAAATTCCAGACTTTTACGAACTATTTCATTAAATCACAAATATATACTTAAAATAATTGGACAAATAACTATTATAAAATAAAGCAATAAAATAAATCTCATATTAAACTGCTGGCATAAAATTACAAATATCTTTTAGTATTTTGAAGTAATTGGCGCATTAGCATACATTTTGGCATGGTGTCCGTATAACGGAAAAATTTTGAGATTTGTTGTCAAATCATATAAACAGCTATGAAAACAAACTTGATGAGCGTTTTTGTTTTTCTTATATGTTTATTTTATATGTATATTATTCATGTTTTATGTACAAATTACATCTGTTTCTGTATAAAATTAGAGAAACGGCTTTTTTATGTTAAATAAATCGTATAAATATCGAAAAAAAATGCGTGTATATATAAAATGAAACAGTGGATAGGTTCCTGGAAAATATGTTGCCAAATTTCCTTTTTCTCCAAGGCACCTATACTGGAAAAGTATCTAAAGCACATTAAAATCGCACAGTTAGGAGCTCATATAGTACAGCGTCGTCTATTGGCGGTTATTTTATTAGTAGCATCGGGAGGAAGATGTAAAGATGTACTTTAAATTCTCACCCATAGATTTTGAAAAAATATCTTAAAAGAGCGGAGTTTAAATTAAATTTTGGTGATCTCCTTTATGAAAGATTAATGGTTTTAAATGGGAATTTCGTCAAATCAGCCAGCTATCGCCAAGTTTGCCAACATTTGGCGCTACTGTGATAACCCTGCATTAGTATTTTTCAGCAATTACTCATTTCAATGAGGTGGTCCTACCGGAATCGTGAGGGACACACAGAGACTTGGATTTTATATAAACTAGGGAATCGAACCCGAGCTTCTCGGGTACAGAATATAGGTGTGTGTGTGTGTGAAAACCATTTTTTTTAACTCAAATTATTTTTTTACATGTAATATATATTTTAGATATATTAATATATTAACGTGAAAAATATCAATTATGCAATCAAATAAAATTTTGAAATATATTTAAAGCGATAATGTCACATTTCACTGCATGCCAGGAGTTATTAACCCAAGATTTTTCGACTTACGTCAGTCTTTCCGATCATTTCGGTGCTTTAAGCGCGTAGTTCAACCACATGTCTGTTAAATTTGTTTCTTATTTACATTATTTTTTTTTTCTATAGAGGAAGTTTTAATTTCGTTATGGAACATTAGGCGGAAACGACTGCTGAACTTTTTACATTGTTTTAAGGGCAAGCGGATTAACCTTTCGTAATCGAGCTACACGTGATAGAGATAAATTTAAAAATAATTTATGCTTGAAAATCTATATATATATTACGCTATCGTACGTGGCACAGAAATCGCGATCATTTGTTACTTGTTTAATGGCAACGCCCAAATGAAACGCATCTCACTGGTTATTGTGTAATATTTTTAAATAGGGAATAGCAATAAATAAATAAAAAGTTTAATTAATAACTATAGAACAAAACAATTTATATAATTGTAAAAAATAAAATAAATAAACATATATTTATTTATTAGATAAATAAAATAAATAAACAACATCCAGGTTACCATATCAAGAAAAATAACGACACTTTGGCGCCAGTTATGTACCCCGGTGCGTATATGACATTGGCGTCAGAAAAAAGTCGCGCCAACGTAGTGCGTATATGACACACGCGCCGTCTTTTATTCATCTAATTTAAAATACATTAAATAAATAAATAAATGAAGATGCTTTTCCAGTATAGGTACTTAGCGAAATAGAGAAAATGTCCATGGCGAGATAAGAAATTTTTTTCTGGCAACCGATTTAATCAAAATATTTTTTTTCCAATACAACTACATAAAAGTTTTTTAACTCGCCAGCAGCATTTTTTATTTTTCGAGGGTAAATTAAAACAATGCTTTTATGTTGAAATTAAATGGATTATGGTATTATTTATTCTTTTTCTTTTCTTTTTCTTTTTTTAATTTTTTTTTTTTTTTTTTTTTTTTTTTTTAAGTGAAAGTCATGAATTTTAAAAGTTTCATTTTTAAATTAAAGTTATCCATTCTAAATAAAATGAGTGAAAGGATTATATTTTAATCTGAATTAACGAAATATGGAAAAAAATGCGACGATACAATGTTTGGCGATTTATCACCTGTTCCCGACTAACATAAAAGTAGGGAGTTCTCGATTTCTTGATCAGAATCTTCCAATTTGGCGAAGGATTGAGCAAGTAAATTAAATTATGAATAAAAGTAACATGATATAATGCGTAGCATACATTTAAGGGAGACCAAACTGGTCGCCACGGGCGGCTAGTCATTTTAAAAACCATAATAACTCAGTCAATTAAGATAAAATTTTCAAACAAATTGCATTTGAAAGTAGATTTTTTCTCTCTATTTGACGGTTTAAAAATTGAAAATGTGCGATATTTAGAAATTTAAAAAATCGCTGACATAGCACGTATTTTAATTTCAATTTTTTTTTCACTTTTTATGAGAAAATGGCAATAAAAATGTACAGAAATATAATATTTTCATTCCTCCGTGATTATTTTCCCTTTACTCTCAACCCTCCACGACTTTCAACAGAAATGGAGTTCTTCAGTTGCCACAGTTCTGCCACAGCTCACAGTTCAGTTTACAAAAAATGTATTAAAAACTACAAAAAAATTAATATCTCAAAATTAAATTGAGATACAGATTTCAAACAAATTGCATTTAAGAGAGCATTTTTTTCCTTATACGACGGTGTAAAAATTTAAAATGTGCGATGTTTAGAAGTTTAAAAATTTGATGTAAAGAAAATCGCATAACCAAAATTTTATTTCAAATTTAAAAGTGTTGCCATTCGCAGAATGACGTATGCGTTACGCACAGATATGTTTGTCCTTTATAATATAGATAGATATACCGGGTGTCCCAAAAAGGACTGACTGATTTTAAAATTCAATAACTTCCAAACGGTGACAGATATTAAAAAAATTCTTGCAGGAGGATTATGCATAAAGTCAGAAGTTTTTTTACAGTGATTTTCGATTTTAGTTCGAATTACAAACAATAGATGGCGCTGCGATCAATAGAGGCTAAATTCAGGCTCGATTTTTGGTACTTCGTGGCCCGGATAATACATTTCCATCTCCCTTTTCTGCATGGAACAAGATAAAGGACCAAAAATCGAGCCTGTATTTAGCGACTATTGCTTACAGCGCCATCTATTGTTTGTAATTCGAACTAAAATCGAAAATCACTGTAATAAAACTTTTGACTTTATGCATAACCCTCCTGCAAGAATTTTTTTAATATCTTTCACCGTTTGGAAGTTATCGAATTTTAAAATCAGTCAGTCCTTTTTGGGACACCCGGTATATATCTCACATATATGTATGCATATTGTCCCTTGATTTTATCACTTTCTAAAAATATAATAAGTATTTAAAACAAAACCTGCAGAACTATGTGAGCTACAATTCCTAAATTTGGGGATTTTTGATCATCTTTAGTATACTTAAAATAAATCATTACAACTGATGAGAGTTGGGTACATTAGTGATGGGCGATAACAAGATGTTTTTCTCGATTCTCTCGATTGTATGGACATCTCGATAGTTTTCGATTGTGTAAATATTTTCTCGATGACTCCAGTTTGCCAACTGCTTTTATACTTCATAAATTTATCAAGAATCGTCTGCAGGTAAACTGGAATGAGTCAGCGTTAATAAGGACTAAGTGGTTTCGCCCGCTAGCGGGCCCTTCCTTTAGTCGGGGCCTCTAATTTATACGTAATCTTGTAATATGACATCTCGAACTGGCTCCCCGCTATATAAGGCACTGTATAGCAGGCGTGGTGCGCACGGACTATAAAATGTTGTAAAAAAATAATCTCGAACCGGATCCTTGGGGGGGGGTGTCAAGGTGAGGGGAGGAGCACAGCAGCAGCATAATAGGAATAAGTCGTCATGGGGCATTAGGCCTTTCCAACTATATGTCACATGGCACATGAGGGATCTCGATCTGAATTTATAAAAATGCCCTCCCAGTGGGGGCAAAGTGGGGGGAGGGGCGCGGGAGGTGCATAACGTGGGTAAGTGGTCGCAGACCTTTCCGACAATATATCACAAGGGGGTCTCTGGTAAATTTAGAAAAGTCACATGAAAGTTCCCGGCTAAATTTATAAAAATGGCCCCCGTGGGACAAGTTGGGGGGAGAGGACCGCGGGAGGTGCATAAAATGAGTAAGTGGTCACAGACCTTTCCAACAATATGTCACATGAGGGGTCTCGGCTAAATTTAGAAAAATATCCCCATGGAGGCAAGTGTGGGGGGGGGCGGTTACCGGAGGTGCATAACATCAATAAGTAGTCTCAGACCTTTTCAACGATATGTCACATGAGGGGTCTTGGCTAAATATAGAAAAGTACACCCGTGGGGGCAAAATGGGGAGGGTGGACACCGGAGGTGCATAATATCAATAAGTAGTCACAGACCTTTCCAACGATATGTCACATGAGGGGCCTTGGCTAAATTTAGAAAAGTTCCCCGTGGGGGCAAAGTGGGGGGTGGGGTGCATAACATGAATAAGTGGTCACAGGCCTTTCCAATATGTAACATGAGGAGTGTCAGCAAAATTTAGAACAAGTGGGTAAGTGTGATCACAGATCGCACAAAGGGTTTCGTTTAATATTCCTTTCAAAACACTTTTTCTTTTTGAAAAATCTGTTAGTTCCACATTTCGCAACCAGGGGGCACACTCGATTCTAAACAAACATCTATCCGAACGAAAACCCGTTTTACATACTATCCGTAGATATATTAGTCGGGGGGATTGGGCCTATAGCACTCGAGATCAGTAGGCACACCTGGCAGTAAAAAATTGAACTAAAATATGTAAGGCTATGGTGCATAATATGAAAGAAGGTTCAAGTGTCGGCAAAAGTTGGAAAATTTCTCCCCGGGTTAAAAGGGCGGAGGTTAGAAAAATTACTTAAAATACACAAGTTGGAGACCGGAGGGGTTAATTATTATATAAAACTTTTTAAAGATTTTATGATTTATCGTGTGGTCTGGGGTATTCAACTATACGTATGTAAAATTTCATGTCTCCAACTTAATTAGGGGCTCTCTTAGAAAGAATTGCTTCAAATACATGTGTGGTAGCTCAAAGGGTTAAACGTAAGACTTTTTCAAGATTTTATGATTTGTCGCTTGGCCTCAGGTGTTCTGCTATAAGTATGCAAAATTTAAAATCTCCAATTTAATTGGGGGCTCAGTTAGAAAGAATTGCTTAAAATACACGAACTGGACTTGAAAGGGTTAAACATAAAACTTTTTCAAAATTTATTACCTGACGCGTAATCTGGGATGTTGAGCTATAAGTATGCAAAATTTCACGCCTCCAATCTAAATAGGGGCTCACTTAGAAAGAATTGTTTAAAATACACATGTGGGAGCCCAAAAGGTTAAATGTACGACTTTTTCAAAATTTTATGATTTGTCGTTTGATGTGAGGTATTCAGCTATATGCAAAATTTCACGCCTCCAATCTAATTAGAGGCTTACATAGAAAGAACTATTTAAAATATACATGTGGGAGCCCAAAGGGTTAAATGTACGACTTTTTCAAAATTTTACGATTTGTCGTATGATGTGTGGTGTTCATCTATAAGTATGCAAAATTTAAAGTCTCCAACATGTATAGTTTCTGAGAACGGGCTCTGTGACAGACAGACAGACAGACGGACGGACAGACAGACAGACCGTCAGAGGAGCGAGACGAATAGGGTTTCGTCAGATGAACGAAACCCTAAAAATGCCCCGGCGGCAAAGTGGGGAAAGGGGCAGGTAGGTGCATAATATGAATAAGTGGATTTTCTAATGATGTATCACATGAAGAGTGTCGACAAAAGTTAGGAAAGTGCTCCCCCCCCCCACCCCAAGGGGCCAACTACCGCACTCCCCGGAATACAACCCAACTTTTTGAAATTTCATGTATTATAAATAATACCGGGTGGCTCCGTAAAAAATCCGATCTAAAATGATGAGAATGCAAAAAAGTTTGAAAACGACCCCCCCCCCCTCACAGTGAGAGCAAAATTGGGGAGGGGGAGACGAAAGTCTCATAATATGAAAGAGTTATCCAAGAGCTTTCCTATGATATGTCACATGACGGGTTCAAAAAATGTCTGAAAATTGCTTCCCCGACCCCTCTCCCCAGTGGGTCCACTCTTTCGCCCCGGAATTGATGCAGCCCCCACTTTCAAAATTTTTATGTTTAATAAATAATAAATACCGGAAGGCCCCATAAAAAAAAATCACATCTAAAATGCTATTTATCATAGAAATCGCTACGGTTTTAAAAATTTGTTCGCCCCTCCCCACCCCCAAAATTCAATTTTGGGGGAAGAAAGGTTCATAATATGAAAGAGTAGTCAGAAAGATTTCCGAAGATATATCACATGAGAGGTTTCATAAAAGTTTGAAAATTGCACCCCTGTGGGTCCACTCTCACGCCCCTTGAATACTCCCGGAATTCCCCCAACTCTTAATATTTTTATATTTAATAAGTATTATTTTTCTGAAGGCTCCGACAAAAAAACCATTTAAATGATAATTATTCTAGATATCGCTACAGTTTTAAAGATTTGTCCGCGCACACCCTCACCCCCCGCATCCTGAAATTCAACTGTGAATGGGAGAAAGGTTCATAATATGAAAGGGTTGTCAAATTCCGGTGATGTATCACATGACGTGTTCGGTAAAAATATGAAAATCCCCCCCCCCCCCGTGTGTCCACTCTTGCGCCCCCCGAAACTCACCAATCTCTGTCTTTGAATTTTTTTTTATTTAATACATAATATTTATCGGAAGGCTCCATCATTTCTCTGCTCATTGTCATACCTATCTCTCTTTCCAGCTCTCCCCTCGATATTTCTTCTGGGCCCTTCTTGACCGAGAACGAGAAATCAGTTTTCTTGACAATCATCGAGAGTAACGTGTCGAGAATGGAAGAAAAGTGATTTCCCATTCTCGGCCTTAGTTAGAACCGAGAGGACATATCTCGAGGTAAGCGAGAGATTTTCATCGAGGAGAGGTATCTCTCGAGGTAAGCGAGAGGTTTTCGTGGAGGAGAGGTATCTCTCGAGATAAACGAAAGGTTTGCATCGAGCAGACTTTAGTTGAGGTGCGAGAGAGAAATGAATGAGCATATTCCATCTACGTCATGATTACGTAGGCTGGGTTGGCTAGCGTAAAGGAGGGAAGTCACCGAAATGAATGTGATGTAAATCCCAGCTTAGAAAAACAGTAATGGAGCCCTTTCTTATGAGTTAGAAGTTCTTTGGGTATTTATTTAGCTTTCACAGTCAGATTGACACTTGGTGCGTTTTTGGTTTAAGTCATAGTTTCTCAAAGAAGGATACAGATTAGGAGGCGTGTGATTTTGTTACATATACTTAACTTGAAAAGGGTTTAATTCAGTTTGTGTGGGGCATTTTTCCATTTTTACGTTCATCGATCTTTACAAGAAGGAAGTATTGGATTCATGATAAATTGGTCAGTTTTTAGAAAATATCTGTCTTTTATGTCACAAAAATTTTGATAACGCTCTATCTCAAGAAGTAATACGCAAAATTTAATAATACTTCATATTCAGTTAGACCTAGATGTAAAATGGTGTTGATTTGTTTGTTGTGCAAATAGCCCAACAGGTAACGCTGCTATATTTCAAAAACTAATGCACGGAATTTAATCAAACTTCATTAGCTATTGCTAGAGATTGGAACCAATTCCTTGTTAGACAGGTTCACTCTTAGCAAATATATTTGTCTGGTTCCCTTTCCGATAAAGCTCTTTTGTTTTCGATCAACTTTGAAATTCTACAGCATTAGACATTTAGGGTAACTTTGATCTGTATTAAATCGTTTGCCTTTACCGAAAAAAGGAAAATGCTGTTCAATTCTAATGAGTTCGTGAATGTCTCACAAAGATACTACTTTGGATTTAGGTACCAGATGGGCAACAGTCATGTTAGGGGCCCATTTAGAACCTGGAAATCAATTCCGTTTTAGACAGATTCCGTCTTAGCTGGTTTGTCTTATCCTCCCATTTTTTGATAAAGCTCTTTTTCTCTTGACCAACCAGAAAATTCCACAGAATTAGACACGCATTCAACATTTAGGAACTTTTCCTCAATCAAACCTTTTACTTTTATCGAAAATGTGAAAATGCAAATCGATTCTAGCTAATGCACCTAAGAATAAAAATGAGTTAGAAAGGCGCTACTTTAGATTTGGGTACAGACAACGCAGAGTTATGTTTCAATCGCCAGGGACCAAAGACCAATTCCGTTTTAGACAGTTTCCCTCTTAGCTGGTATCTTTATGCGGTTATCCTTCCATTTTTGGATACAATGCACCTGAGAATAAAATTGAGTTTTTAAATGAATCAAAAAGTAACTACTTTGGATTTAAGTACAAGTACAAAAAGAAAAAAATATTTTGGAATCATTAGGGAATGGGAATGGAAACCGGTTTCCGTCTTAGGTAGGTTCCCACTTAGCTGGTATATGAGTCCGGTTATCCTTCTGTTTTTCGGTAAAGTTCTTTTGTTTTCGATTAATGGTGAAATTCCCCAATATTAGGCTCGCATTTACGAAAATTTGAAACATTTGCCTTTAGCGAAAAAGGAAAAAATTCGATCCTAGCTAATACGCTTGAGAATAAAAATAAGTTCGTTAATGTGTCCGAAAGTAACTATTTTTAATTGGAATGCAAATTTAAAGAATCATTTTGGCATCGATAGGGAGTGGTAAGCAGTTTCCGGTTTACACAGGTTCCCTTTTTAGCAAGTATATTTGTCTGGTTTTTTTTCTTCCCCTTTTTCGATAAAGCTCTTTTTTTTCGATCAACGGGAAATCTTACAGCATTAGATATTTAGGGGAACTTTAACTTGTATCAAATTTTTGCCTTTATCGAAAATGTGAAAAAGCTATTCAATTCTATCGAATGCGCCATAATTACGCGATTTAGACATCGTACTTTCATTAAAAATAAAAGGGAACTTACAACAAAACAAAATTAGCAAAAAGATATTACAATCCTTGAATAATTTAAATAATATTTTTAAAAGTAGGTAAATGAACTGAAAGTATTTTCTTAAGTTATTTAGCGTTCCAAAATAGCGTTGTTCTTATTAAAACTTTGAACATATTTCTTGATAACATATTGATCTTATATTTGAAAAACTTGTTTGAAAAGAGTGTTTTGAAAAATTCTGAGGGGTTGGGATTAACGTGTTTAACTCATTTTGCTGGCATCTGGTTCATCTGTAGTACTCTCAATTTACTAAACTTGCATACATAATACACATTGCCATACATAAAATAAAATTTGATATGAAAATCCATGATACTTATTATTAATATGCTCAAACATTACAAACTTAAAATGTTTTACAGTGCTTTATCGAAACATTAGTATGCACACTTTATTAAAGAAATTTATACGGAACATATCTTAAAGACATTAATCATTTAGAGTTTATTGGCCTGTATTAAAATATAGAATGACACATAATATTCGAAAGATAAATACTATAGAGGAGATGTAGTAACATTAAAGTTAATTTCTTAAACGCATTTCTAACAATTTGTTAATTGTCATAAACCATTAGTACAGAAAAGGGGGTAGGTTTAGGGATTAACATTTCTTTCTGAAGGCTTAAAAATTGATAAGATGTATTACATAACAAGTTGTATTAAGATTATTAACAAATGTTAGAATACATCTTTCTAAAGGCTTCATATCAGGTGCCCCTCCATCAATTGAAGTTGGATGAAAGAGTTAAGGAAAACGATAGCAGCAAACTACATTACTGCTTCTGTTTTTTCACAACCTTTCATTTAGCTTCAAAGGAAGATCTTTTTTCAGAGCATCTCAGTGTTAAATTTACATCGATCTCTTGGTATGTTGTTTTACTCCATCTATCTTTAGTTGCCACGTATTTACTAAAAACTTAAAAATTACTCTATAAGCCTGTAAAATAATAATCAATAATCGATTGTAAAAACATCTCGATTGTCTCGATTGTAGATTCCGGGAAGTAATCGATGACTGTATCGATTGTATTTTTTTACGATGACGATTTTTCTCGATTGGTAAAATCTCGAGAATCGCCCATCACTAGGGTACATTATTACGATTCTGAAAGCAAGAACAGCCTAGAAATCACAAAGTTAAACTTTTTTAAAGTTAATAGATTTTGGAGAAAAAGTAATGGTTATTTCACTCTTTGACTATCATTGAATGGTTTATCAGCGAGCAGTGCCTGAGCATATACAACTGTTACTAGTTACTGCTTAATATTGGCCGACAGGTTTAAAGATCCTGCTGGAACAACATGAATTGCATTCTATGTTTAATGTTAAAAAGCTCTTTTC
The DNA here is from genome assembly GCA_963932465.1 of Maratus speciosus. NCBI lineage: Eukaryota > Metazoa > Arthropoda > Arachnida > Araneae > Salticidae > Maratus > Maratus speciosus. Next base: position 84,578,423 of record OZ010786.1, on the reverse strand, counting down.
TTTTACGTTGCGGATTGGATTGACTTAATTGTTTCGACTTTGGATTGAGTTTTTATTTCTGCGGATTTTATTTGGGTTAACTCAACTTTTTTAAAGAAAATGCCGAATATTGCTACAGAAGAAAAACTATATTTGAACATAAATGACTCATGCCATATTCATTTTTCAACGTAAAAGATAAAATTGATATTAGAGGAATGATTATTGGCTATTTTTCCACAATTATTCTGGTTTCGATTCGAAGAAATTTTTTTTACTGGTTTGCAAATCAAGGAACAATTTTCTGTCGGGCTGCCAGTTGCTAGTTCAATTTAAGTAGAGTGTGGATGCGGATCAAGTGTAATTTTACCTGTCTCGGCATTGCATTACCATTTTGATAATGTCCACCCTCTTGTCTACAACAACGTTCGGCCGAAACTAGACCTTTTTGCACCCGGGGCAAACATGGATTTTGGCGCTCCCCACTCTTCCACAAAGTATATTTACAAAGAGAATTTTACTGATTTTATAATAGCCGACTTATTTTAAAATTTAAAATATGTAATCATAAAATATGTAATACTGAACTACGTAATTTAATGAACTACGTAATTATAATCATTTTTAAAATGACATATTCAGTAGAGTCCCGATTATCCGAGTCCCGCCTAACCGAGTTTCCGCTTTCACCGAGTTATTTTATTCTGATGGAGTGATGGCTTCCATTATTATGAAACAGCCATTATAAATGAAGTGTTAGGTGAAGATGAAAGAGCAGTCGTAAAAAGTTAGAACTCTGATTTTCTGGTCCGAATGGGGAAACAAAAATGACCATAATTTTTTTTTTGCAAAAAAAAAAAAAAAAAAAAAATTGGCCATTTTTTTCTTCCCATTCGGACCAGAAAATCAGAGTTCTAACTTTTTACGACTGCTCTTTCATCTTCACCTAACACTTCATTTATAATGGCTGTTTCATAATAATGGAAGCCATCAGTCCATCAGAAGAAAATGATCCTTTCCAAAGGTATAATCCTTCATTTGGCGCCCGGGGCACACACCCCCTCTGCCCTCCCCTTAGTTTCGGCCCTGCTGGAATTTTACCCATTGTTTGACTTGAAAGTTAACAATATGTATGGTACACCCTTCATACTGCTTTGGTCTAGGTTCGTACACCTTTTTTTCCATATGAAATCCGAACTTACAGGCAATCGTTTTGCTTCACCAATACCTGCTTTGAAGAAATAGGAGGCATTTGTAAAGAAAGACTAATAGACCGGGAGGCGGCAGCACAGACAATTACCTCATCGAGTTCACGGCTGAAATTCCAGAATGAGTTAAAACCCGATTCGCATATTAAAACGCAAACGGTCTGCCAAGTCATATCTTGGTGGAAAGCACCTGGCTCTACTTGCTTGTACAAGTTAAACTACAGGGTGTTTCACAAAGGACCCCTAACTTTAAAAATCAATAACTCGGAAACGGTGATAGATAGAAACATGAAACCAGTGGTATGTTTAATAAAAAAATTGTAAAAATCTTGTACATAAATCTCAAAATTTAGTTCAAAATAACCCCGATAGATGGCGCTGAGAACATTAAGAATCCTTGGGCGTGTTCAAGATGAACGCGCGCCTCGCATGCGAGCTCAGGAGACAGGAACATGGAGTGGGTCTTTTGTTGTAGATGGAATAAATGTTCAGTACGTTCAGAAAAGGATCTTGGTTACAGCGTCAGTGTGGAAATCTGCTATCCAAACAGCTCTAAAATGTTGTATCCCTTAAATGTGCAATGATGCTGAAATCCAGGGATCTATGCTTCTAATCGTGCTATGCTTCTGAACCCTCTTTAGCAGGGGTCTGTTCAGAAGTGCAGCTCACGCCGCGCGCGCACCGAGAAGTTTATGCCATGGAGTAGGTCTTATCGAAGAAAGGAATTTTAAAATTATTCAATTATTTCATTATTTTAATGATTCAAAACAGGTAAAACCAACGACTATATTTCTTTATCCTTCCAAAACATGGTTTTCGTAATAGGAATAGGTCTTATCGAAGAAAGGAATTTAAAAATTATTCAATTATTTCATTATTTTTATGGTTCAAAACAGGTAAAACCAACGACTATATTTCTTTTTCTTCCAAAACATGGTTTTCGTAACAGGAATAGATGCCTGTGTTCACTTGGATAAAATTCAAAATATTCGGGAAACGCATCACGTCACTTACTTTATCTACTTCAGTTTGATCAGCGTTCAATCAACCACTCAAATACTTTGCGCGTGCAACCCAGAAAAATTATGTGGACGATTTGATCACGTGATTGTGCATTTTGTGCTTATGTTTTATTGGTTATGCTTCGTTTGGTAGGTTGATTGATACAATTTAACAATTCAATTGGATATCTAAAAATTTTAATTTTTTAACAATTTTCATTTTATTTATTTTAAAATGATTTATCAGTTTCTTTATATTTTTCGTGATAGATAGAATGCTGTTAATAAACCAAGATTGTGATATCAACATATTGCGAGACTGGCTGCCCCAACGGCGTTGCCCGGGCCAGTAATAATATTTTTAACCCGACAGTAGTCTCGTCTTTTTTCAGAACGTTATTAGTCGTGCACGGTATTTTTGCCGCCGAGTCCCCACATACAAAAATGAAAAATAAGAAACTTTCTTCGATTAATATTCGAATATTACATTTCAATGAAGTTATAAATTTGCAGTTTACTTAAAATATACATTTTTTCATGAAATTTGGAATAATGAAAAAAGGAAAAATAATTTGACATTATGGATCGTTGCGTAGACAGTTCCACAAAATGTAACTTTTCTTGTAAAAATGTACTTGAACAAAAAAACAGAGATTTCTGGATACTTCACTGTGGTGGTTCAGAAACATTTAAAGTCAGCTACATGGTAGTTCTCTATTCTATTTGTAAGTTGATACGTGTTAGGAGAACATAATTCATATGGAGGGGGGGGGCAAAAAGACCTACACGCGACTATTGTCGTGTTAAAGAAACCTGAAATTTGTAGCGTAATTTTGAATTTTTATTTAACATTTTTAGGTGAAAAAGTAATTACAAATACATCATAAACTGTAGTACTGAAAAAGGAATAACAAAATTGCAAGAAAATACTACTATATAGATTTTTAAAAAGGTACTATCCAGCAAATTGATTTTCTGACAGAATAAAGCCTGTTTATAAAGGAATCGTGCAATAAAACTGAAAAAAAAACAGGTTTTAGCTCCCCCCCCCCCCAAAAAAAAAATGCAATTATGCTTTGATTAATTTAAAGAGCCTGCATAAAACGGAATTTATCACTGGTCGTTGCTTTTCCGTCTAAGCAGGTTTTATTTTATCTTACTTCTAGTGGGGGCCCTGTATTGGAATTATCACCGGAACGGACAGACACTTTGCACGGCCAAGTTTGTATCATTTTATATCTTTAGAAAAAGAATTTTGGCCGCTATCTAGCGAGAGTTTTTATAAGTGAAAGCAATGTTTTTATTTGTATAGATATAAAAAACTTCTTAAAATTGAAAGAAAAAAATTAATTTAATCGATTGGACAAATTAAAATGTAGTTTATTATTATTATTATTATTCGATTAATTTATGTATAATTTTTTTCACAAACAATTCAATTGATTTAAAATTAAGAATAATTAGAAACCCTTAAAATTGTAAAAAACAACAAAAAAAAATACAAAATTACTTTTAATTAAATCCCAACAAAAAGTTTTCGGTAAAAAAAAAAAAGCGCCAAGTTCTCCTTAATGTTTCGGCCAGAAAAAGTAGTGATATCTGAAGTTCGCACAAGTTAAAAGCCAAACATCCCAAATCTTTCATTGAAAATGGCTTCCTGCGACTTGGCCGTTAATGCCTTCTACAGCATTTCAAAATTAATGATTGAGAAATTACACATTTATGAATTATTTAAATATTAAAAGTAATATGAGAATGCAAAGAGGCAAATTCACATAAAGACATTATAAGTAAAAGATTTCTGATAACTACCATTCAGTTTCAACAAACATTAGTTTTGATTACAGATCATTTAGTCTACTTGTGGTTTAATTGCCATTTTGTACGGTCTAAAGCTAAAGTCATTAACGTAAAACCCAAGAAATAAAACAAAATTTACTTACTTCAAATCTTACAATATGTTACATTATATTTTATTGTATAATATTGAAATCTTGTGTATTGACGAAAGAGATTTATTTCGTTTGAACATTTAATACAGTTTGTTTGCATACATTAAGAGGTATTCGATTTATAAACAGTTAAAAGCTGATACTAATTATGTTTTAGCAATTAGGGATATTATCTCCTGAATACAAGTATTCTGTTATTTTTAACTTCTAAGCATTTAAATAGACTGAAGTGGTTTAAATGCTTTTTTCAAATGTGTATTTTATTTCTGTACTCTGTGCCACAAAATGCCTAAAATAATCAAAAAATGTAGTTGGCATGTAGCTCATTGGTACATATTTTAAAATTTGAAAAACTCTCTCGAAGGCATTAAAGGCCAAGTCGCAGGAAGCCATTTTCAATGAAAGATTTGGGATGTTTGGCTTTTAACTTGTGCGAACTTCAGATATCACTACTTTTTCTGGCCGAAACATTAAGGAGAACTTGGCGCTTTTTTTTTTTACCGAAAACTTTTTGTTGGGATATCACTACCTTTTGTATGTTTTTTCAAATTTGTTATTCTAAACTATATTAATATGAAAAAACTTAAATTTCTTTACTTTTATGCTAGCCGAGAGCAAATCTCCTCATTAGCCTTTTGTTTTTTCGCCAATAGCAGTTTTCATTTTTCACATGTGTAAATTAGAAACAATGCTTTGATTTTCAAATAAAATATTTTGGTTTACGTTATTATTTCTTATTTATTTATTTATTTATTTCTATGTTAAATATTCTATTAAATAAAATGAGGGAAATGCATCTATTTTAAATGAGATGACTGAAAAGTATATATCTTTAAATGAAATGAATGCAATATGAACAATGGGAGTTGGGAACATTATTTGGCGATTTGCCACTTACGCCCGGCTAACATAAAAATAACTAAATTTATTTTATTGAGCTATACAAATTTATACTTTATTTCTTTTTATATTAAAGTACTAGCCGCCTCTAGCAAGCAGTATTGACCGTATTAATTCCCTGTTAAACATTGCATCATGTGTCTGTTATTCATAATTTAATTTACTTGCCCATTCTTTTGCCAAGTCGGAAGCTTTTGATAGAGAAATCAAGAACTCTTTACAATCATGGAAGCACATCATATATTTTGTGTTGTTATGTATTTCATCTTTCGTGACAAATATCGCTTAACTCACTTATGCATGTTTCCTTAGCAGTTACGATTCGTTCTCTAATGCGGAAATTTTTAATCCTATTAAGTAATCTTTTCTAATTGGGGTCACTGCCAATTGTTGTATTTTAAATGATACGACTGGGTACAAGTGAAATGGTTCTTATGAAATCCTTTGACAATATCTGCATTTGTATTAAACCATATTGATGCTAATATCTTTTTTTTCACGTTAACCTTTTCAATAGACTCGATTACGGAAGAATAGAAGGTCTACCGGCTCACTGCCATGATCCATTTGAAAATCTATCACTCTTCTCACCTGATCGTGTTGAACAATTAGTCACTGTGCCATGGTTTTAAGATTTTAGCTAATTTTATTTGAAACCTGAAAACTAAAATGCGAGGAACCGGATTATATAAGATTCATTCTAACATACATATCGATTAACATGTTACATATTATAGAATTATAATAATCATAAGGAGAACTGGCAGTTTCAATGCTTTAATAGTTTCCATAAATTTTCTTTACATAATACAGAAGTTTTAGCGGTGTAAAGATTAACAATATAGTCACAGTAAGTATAATAACAGTACAATATAATAACAATAGCAGAGTCTTTGGGCAGTGACGAAACTATTAGCACTTTGGAAATATTAGTACGTTATATCATATAACTATTCAGATGATATACGGAAAAATAAAAATAGATGGCTCGCATTAATAATTAACTCATTTAAAAATAGCCACTAGCGTCAAATATTCGCCAAGCTTGGCGACATTTAGCAAAGTTTCGCAAAATTTGGTAATATATCATGTCAATTCTCAAATTTGGCGACAAAAAATGTTTTGTTTATTCTGACGTCATAATGATGCATATGTATTATGTATTATACACATACCTATAATATGTATGATGCAAATGTATTACGTATTATATGCATATGTATAATATGTATGATGCATATGCATAAGTTCATTAACATCATTAAAACGCACTTAAAGGAATAGTGTTCCATAAATAGTAGGGATAACTGCCAGATTGACCAGAATGCTATTGAGATTAGAATTCCGACATTTATAATAGACCGGGAGGCGTCTGTACACGCCATAACCTCATCGAGTTTACAGCTGAAATTTTAGGATTAGTTAAAACTAGATTAGCATATTTAAATGCAACAGGTCTGTTAAGTCATATCTTGGTAGAAACCACTTGAAGACCTAATTTTAGTGGTTAACTGATAGGTTTACTATTGTATTTTCCTGCATTAAAAAGTTTGGAAACATGGAGGAATGGGTGCAAGAAAACACAATGGAAAATCCACCAATTAACCCGTAAAATCGGGTCTGTATGTGGTTTCCACAAAGATATGACTTGGCAGACCAGTTACATTTCAATACGCTAATCAATATTTAACTAATCCTAAAATTTCAGCTGTCAACTCGATGAGGTGGTGATCTGTGCAGACGCCTCCCGGTCTTTAATAAAATTTCTTTTAAGGAAGTAAAAGATAGAAAGATGGACAGATAAATTGAAAGATTTGCCTTATTAAGATTTTTGTAAAAGCATATAAAAATTCATTCAGCTTGAAATCATGTAACACCTTTATAACTCAGGCTAATTTTCTGTAATCGGGTTTTGGCGACTAACATATCTTATCTATAACTATAATCTTTCTTTTAAAGATTTAAAATTAACAATAAATTAACAGTAAGTAGGCTAATAATACAATATAATAACATTAGCAGCGGACTTCGGACCCCGCATCTGTCGCACATCGTTAAAGACAGTTTATTAGTTACACATTTCATTTAATTAAAAGGAGATTTTTAAACACTCATATGGAATTAGGATATTTTTCCACTATAGGGACCTTGGCATTTTTTTTTTAAATCTTGGCGCAATTCTGACTTCAGAAACTGAGATATGTTGCCAAATGATATAAACAACTATGAAAACAAACCTGATGAACTTTTATGTTGTCCATATATGTATGTATACATATAAACATTTTATTTATACATGTATAAAATATAGTTTTTTATGTACAAATTATTTTTGTCTGTATATAAAAATAAATAAACGGGTTCCTTACATCAAATAAATTGTATACATATGGAAAAAATTGCTTGTGTATATGAAACAGTAAATAGTTTGCCAGAAAATGCGTTATTACTAAATTTTTTTTCTCGTCAAGGCAATTTTTTCTATTTCGCCAAGGCTACTATATCGGAAAAGTACCGAACTGCGATTATATTTTGTTAAATGTGCTATTGTTTTAATATTGTGAATACATCATAACCTATACTGATTAAAATTTTTAGGTATATTCATTTTTTCTATTTAACAAACATCTTTGGAAAAGCATATATATAAAATGTTATTCTGATTGAAATCACGTGACCCCCTTCAAAACTCTGTAATCGAGTTTTGGCGACCAACATTGGCACAAGGAACTGTTTACAGCCAAATGAACACCCCCTGTTTGAAGGGTTTAGAGGCGGAAATTCTGTGTTTTCAGATTTTTCTGGTTAATTGTGCTACAAACCCGACTTACTTGTGAAATTTCATGATTCTACGATTTTTAGAAGTACCTTAGTTATTTGATGATGCGAAGTGAGTCAGTGACAAAAAAGCGCTTTTTCGGAATTTAATATTTTGAAAACTACTAAATATAGAAACATGAAATCGTGGAATCTTAGTTCAGTTTGACCATACGAGCATGTATATAAAAGAAAAAATTCTATATCTCTCCCTAAAACGACGTTATGAGGGGGTGAAAAGTATGCCGAAATGGTTCAAGAAAAGGTAGCTTACGGCTTGTGCGAACTTGGCGGACGCACTGCCGTGCTCCCAGATACGTTGAACAATGATATGTATTAAATGTAGTAATTTTTTTTTCATAATTCGATTCACTTATGTGTAATTTTTGTTTTGTTTTCTTTTAATTATTCAATTGTTTTAACGTTAACAACATTTGCTGTACGTATTTATTTACTTATTGCCATATTGATTTACAAATGCGAAACTTTTTTTTTTTTTACTTTAGATCCTTTAAAAAAAGAATGAAATTCTTAAAATAGCAAAAATGAAATAAATAAAATTTCAACTTAGCCCGTCGGGTTTCGAACCACGGTACGTTCGTACAGTAAACTAAGGCGTTAAGCGACTACGCCACAATGGACTTTAACCATGTGACGTCAGCTGCGGGTAAACAGCAGAAAAGCAGCATTAGGCGTGAAGAACATTTTAACTCCCCCTTCGTCCAATAAACAGTCTTTTTCGAAGGGTTTTTCCCTGCAGAGGTATAGCTGTTGCCATTCGTAGGTAAAGTCCATCAACAAAAAATGTTTAGTCAATTAAGGTTCCCTATCGGAGTGGAAATGATTTCTGCATTTCCTTTTTTTTTCGCGTCGGTTTCATTATTAAAAAAATAGATGATTATTGTCCGAATTCTCTAACATTTTAATGGATCGTAATTATAACTAAAACCAAGCCCTTTTTAAAATTTCATAAAAATGTGCATATTTTAGAGGGTAAACGTTTAACCGAAATGGAGAGAATTCGCCCGAAATGTAAATCCTCTTTATGAGGCGTAAAGTGATCTGCCTTTGACGGTGTATTTGAAAGGGTTAAGAATCATATTTTTAAAAACCGATTACACCATCAATTTGAAGGAAATTTCAGCTTTATAGAGCCCTTGCATTGACGTCACGTTGCTATTAGCAACGACTGATACTATAGCTTCTGGAGCACATACGTGGAGCACAGAACTCATCGTTTGCCCTTAAAAGCACGTGTTATCTTTCTCTTTAATTTAGAGCTTCCTTATTTTAATTATTATAGTGCAAATAAGTCTAAAAAATCAAATGGAGAGCACCATATTCGCGTTATATTTGGGCGCCATAGGAAGCGATTTCAGATATGTGACGTCATGTGCAACCCGTCTATAAGCATGTTTTTGGTTTTTCAGTACTTTTAAAATTGCATCTTAAGGAGAAGTCGCAATAAGGGGGAAAAGCGATCTTTTTTTAACTTTCTTTTTCAAGAGGTTAATTGCGATATATTTTTTAATTGATTGCAGCATTTAGACGTAAGAGTACAATCTTTCAAAACATGCCTTCTATTTTTTACTTTACTAAGCGGTTTGGACGATGTTAGTTAATAAATAATGACAAAATACCCCCGAAATATTTTTTTCCATTCTTCATTTGTCAGAGATTTTCCCGTCCGAGATGGATTTTTAATGAAAGTGAGTGACGGTTGATAATAACTCAACTGTTAATTAGAATTTTGAAATTCTGAGAACCAGGTATATCAGGAGAGACATTGGGCTATTCTCACAAAATTTTTGAACCTCGTACGTGCCGTAGATTTTGCTAGCCATCGCACACAGACAGAGCGATTTGTTCTTTTATTAGTATAGATTTATTTGTAATCTACTATACTGGAGGGATTTAAATGGAATTTGAACTGTTAGTTAGATAATTTTTCAGAGAAGGTTTTAGTGTATATATTTCTTATTTTATGATTGCATATTTTAACACCCTGTGGAAAACAGACCAAAATACATCATAAAACATAAGAAACAAATGGCACTCAAAATCACGTTAGTATAAGCAAAATACTTACTTATACTTTCAGTAGAAAATTTATAAACATTCTAATCATACTTTATCCACTACAAAACTAGACGACAAACCTCATATATTTTTATCTCTTATAGAAAATATGTGTTCAGGTATTTTTAGTTAAAATAATGTGCTTCTATTACATTTTATTTTTATAATATTTTCCATGTTGATTTTCCGTAAAATATGATCTGCATCCTAGTCACGATAAAAATTCACATGTGCTTCTGTATTATTAACATAAAAATTTATCTTTATCAAAAAAATTTTATTTATTATGGAAAATGTAAAGTAACCAATAAATTGAAAAAATCATAAACACAATTTGGAGCGCGGAGGATTCGAACCCACAACCCCTAGTCTCGAGTTCAATGCTCTGTGCATTCAGCTATCTAGTTTATCTTTCATTTGCAACAGATTATCTTTATAATTAACATTATAATTAATCAAATCCAAGATTACAGCGTCTGGAATATATAGTGTGGAGATCGGCTATCCCAGTAATGCTTAAAAAAGTGCTAAAATATTGAATCCCTTAAATGTCAAACGATGCTGAAATCCAATGAGTCGATCACAGCGACATCTGCAGGATATTTTCTAAAACTCCAAGAAGATTTTGTCTAGACGCTGTAATAATACGACGTTTACTTTGAAATTTGAAAATATATCGCAGATGTCGCTGCGATCGGCTCCCTGGATTTCAGCATCATTGCACATTTAAGGGATACAACATTTTAGCGCTGTTTGGATAGCAGATTTCCACACTATGTATTCTAGACGCTGTATCCAAGATCTTTTCCTGACCGTACTGAACATTTATTCCATCTACCATAAAAGACCCACTCCATGTCCCAGTCTTCTGAGCTCGCGCTCTTGGTGCGCGTTCATCTTGAACACGCCCAAGGATTCTTAACGCTCTCAGCGCCATCTATCGGAGCTATTTTGAACTAAATTTTGAGATTTATGTATAAGATTCTTACGATTTTTTTTATTAAACATACCACTGGTTTCATGTTTCTGTCTATCACCGTTTCCGAGTTATAGATTTTTAAAGTTAGGTGTCCTTTGTGAAACACCCTGTATGTTGTCTCTGTGTAAGAGTGGCGACATCCAGGTCCGTAACTACCGCCGAGGCCCCCAAGCCCGAGGGGCCCCAAACTGATGGTTAAAAAGTTATTGTATTTCAATATCTAATCTAACTTCCTATAAAATACCCAGCACCTAGCTAAAAGTTAATCATAAAAAAATTCATCAAAGTGCTAGAGTAAACGTTTTTGCGTGTCCTTTCATATACTTTATACGCTTCGCATACAAAAGCAGCTCTAAAGCAGACAGCATAATGTCAAGTCGAATGTGTCATGTCGCTCCAGTTACCTGCCGAGTGATGGGTCAAGTGCAGCTGGGACGTGCAGCGAGCTAGTGCTATTCATGATGATTCATTCGTTTGCTAACTGCTCATCAATATCGGACTGTCAGTGCAGTTGAGAGTTGCATAGTAGTGATAGTACGCGTGTAGTTTATTACTTAGTTTTATTTTGTTTGTGTTGAGATAATAGCTTATATTATGATGAAACGAATTCGGCACCAGTCAAGTGGAAATCAAAAGTTGGTCCAATACAACCTGACGGACCATTTCCCAAGGATATCAATCGACAAGGCCGATCTTTTTCAAGTAACTATTATAGTACCAACACAAAGTCAGGGTTGAAGCTTAAAAGAAATGGATTATGTTACTCAAAAAAAATAGATTGTGTATACTGCCTGTTTCCTCGGTTCCAATCGGAAGCACTTGAATATAGCAACCGTATATTACCGTTTTCAACAACCGGAGTTCGAAACTGGAAGCATATTTCAGAACGTATTTCAGTTCATGAAGCATCCAAAAGCCACACACACTCTTGTGTAGTTTATGAGCAGTGCCAGATACATGGTATACTTTAGAAGACGTTTTCGACAAAAATTTGGAGAATGAAAGAAGCTTCTGGCGAAAAGTTCTTGAAAGAATCCTGAATGCGATCTTAACACTTGCAACATGTAATCTCGCATTTCGTGGATCTAGTGAAAAGTTAGAATGTAGCAGCAAAGGAAACTTTTTCTCGATAGTTCAGCTATTGTCAAAATATAACTCAGTACTACAAGAATTGATTCAGCGTCTGCAAGGGACTGTGAAATACCTCAGTCCTAAAATACAGAATGAACTTATAAACCTATTAGCCTTGGAAATCAATAATAAAATTACCGTTGAGCTTCAAAACTGCTTGTTTTTTTCTTTGATATTATATACCACTCAGGACATTGCAAAAGTTGATCAGTTAAGTAAGTTTACAGGTATGTCAAAATAGTGAGGCTTTAACATGGGAAAGGGAGTAAGTCACTATTGCCAGTAGGCTACTTTTTCATATTCAGATTTCTTGATTGGCACCACTTTTTTAAAATAGTAAAATTCCTCTTATTTAATGACATGTTAATTAAGGAGATAACAAGGGGAATTTTACTGTTTCAGAAAAGTGGTCCCAATCAAGAAATCTGAATTTAAAAAAAAGTAGCCCAATGGCAACAGTGACTTACTCCCTTTTCCATGTCAACGCCTCAGTTAATGATGAAGAAGGGGCACCTAATGATATCAAAATATATGAAACTTTTGTATCCTTTAGAGAGGTAAAAGAACAGTCTGCCCAAGGTCTTGCAGAAGAAATACTTACTTCATTGGAAGAGAAAAACTTGGATTTGACGAAATGTCGTGAGCAAAGCTACAACGGGCTGCAGTCATGAGTGGGGCATGCAGGGAGTGCAGCAGCATATTAAAGAAAAAGCCCCACATGCGTACTTTGTGCACTGCGCTGCACATAACCTTAATTTAATATTAAAGGATGCTGTGGAAGGAAACCGAGTAGTCTGACAGTTTTTTTAAACCATTCAAAGTGTGTATTGCTTTTTTGGTCATAGTATTTTGCATTGGCAAGACTTGAAGTCAGTGTACGACATCGAGGCTCAGATTGATTCGCTGAATTCGAAAGTAACACTGAAAACTCTTAATCCAACTCTCTGGGCTGGTAGGCATGAGGCAGTGTATGCACTGAAACACAGGTTTTGTGACGTGTTGAAAAGCCTTACCCGTATAATTTTGATTTCCAAGAAAAGCAAGGAAAGAAATAAAGCACAGCAGCTAAAGAGCAAACTTGAAAGTTTTGATTTTATACTGCTTTTGGTTGTGCAGTGTGAAGTTTTAGAGTCTCAACCTCATATCAAAATCCATACAATCTGAAACCATGGACCTGTTGTATGCATATGAGTTATTGGGTAATTTATTGTTAAGGATAACCGAAATACGTAGAAAGTTTGAAGAATTTGTTTCTGAAGCATCAGTTGTTTGTAGTTGATGGGGAATAAACAAAGAATTTCGCCAGAACAGACTAAGGAAAGTGAAAAAACACTTTAAGTTGAGTGAAGACGAGAGATTAATAGACCCAAAATCTTGTTTCCGAATCACTGTGTTCTATCTAATGGTAGACACACTTTGTACTCAACTTGATCACCGTTTTGAAGGGATGAAAACTGTTCTTCACAAGTAATACAACCTAATTTTTTAGCCAATGCAAGTAAAAGTGATATTCACAAAAAAAAAAAAAAAAAAAAAAAAAAAAACAGTTGATTTCGCTAACAAGTTTCCAAATGATGTGAATCCGAAATCAATCATCAATCCGAATCAATCCGAGTCCAATCGAAATCCTTTCCTTCACAATTATGTTCAGTAAAAAATTCGTTTCAAAACAAACTGTAAAAAATGAAAAGTGTTAAGGAATTTACTAATTATATAATAGTCGACCACAGTTCGCTTTCATCAAGCTATCCAGATGTTTGCACAGCGTGCATCATGCATTTGACTGTTCCTGTGACAGTATCTAAGGCTGAACGGTCCTTTTCTAAGCTTAAATTGATCAAAAATTACTTGAGAAGTACAATGGCTCGAAAAAGACTCAGCAGCTTAGCTTTTCTTTCAATTGACAATGATCGAGCTCAACAAATCAACTTTGACAAAGTAATTGATGAATTCGCTTCTTTGAAAGTTAGGAAACAAATGTCTATGAAATAATCAAATGTAGCTAATCTTTAATCTTTTCATTCTACACTACTTTCCATGCATCAGTTATTGATTCCTTGTCTTTTAAGCAAAGTATGCAAACTTAATTTACATCTATTGTAACTATATCTTTAGTCTTCCTTAACTTTTATTTAGAAAAGTCATATTTTAAATTATCAATTAAAAGTTTTCCGCTAGTTTAATCTAGTTCTAAATAATGACTAACTAAAATGTAAGTATTTTTATTATTATTCCCATTCATTTGAATAAAAATTATGTACGTTTATGTTAGGCGTTTTCTGCGCTATAGCTTCCTCATACCGTCATACCATTAAATCGTTTTCATTCTTGTTATAGGCTTTTTCAGTAAAAAAAGGACTATAGTATTTCTGTATTTGTACTTAAAAATTAAACTTATTAAAAGCTACTGTTTTAAATGTTAATAACAGTGTAGCGAATATTTTACCATGTATTTTTAATGTGTGATTTTATAAATTTTTAATAAACATACACTCATTTTAGAAATTATACTTTTGTAAGTATTTTGCTTTTGTATTATTCACTTTTTCCTTTTACAACCATGCGCACTGAATATTTAATTTCCAAAACTTGTATCATAAAAATAATCCATTTAATAATTTGTTAATTGTATAAGCTATATAAATACTTGAACATTTGGCTTAGTGCTTGCATTTTGTTATCATTGCATGGACCAATAGATAAAAACGAATTTTTGTCGAATTGAAATAAAACCCCATGCATATAAAAAGAAAGAAATATTAAGGGGCCTCACTATGAAGTTTTGCCCCGGGGCCTCCAAGTTTATAGTTACGGCCCTGGTGACATCGCAGAGCGCATGCCCAGACTGTGCTTAGACAAACTTTTTGTTCAAACTATGGCACACCTACATTTCAGACTTGGTGATACTCCCTTGGATGACTGAGGCAAGTGAAAAAGCATTAGCTTGACGATGATGACAGGCTCGCGAAAATGGTTGGCGATTTGCTTTTGTCCAGAATTGTCTCAACCAATCAAATTTTGTTTCCTGTATTTCCTGCACTCTCATACCAATGCACTCTAAGTTGGACAAGTAAACAAATATTAACAGTACTACAGCTATCTTCTAGGCGCTGTACCAGCAATATCATGCAGTTGTAGAAAATATCCTGCAGATGTCGTTGCGATCTTTATATTGTAGCAGTATCGTTGCACATTTAAGGGATACAATATTTTAGCACTTTTTTAAGTATAGGGAATTTGCAATCAGCTGATGACCTTTTCATCCGCCAGTCACAACTGCCCGGTTGACCTCCAAGAGCGCCCAAAATCCTCTCGGCTACCAATCTCTACTATCCTTCGACAATTGTTTGACCTCCAATTGTCGATTTGTGACGTCATATGAAACTGCCCTATTACAGGGATAGCCGATTTCCACACGATATATTCTAGCCGCTATAATTAACAGTCTCGCGCCAGCTCTACTTTTGTCCAAAATCCTAACCAATCAAGGCTTACTCGCCTTATGTCATAATTCTGATATATAAAGCATAAAGGTACTTTTACAGCTATATGAATATGTTCGAAACGTCCCGCGTCGCCTGTTACCTGCTACAGAGTTTGAAGTACAAACAACGTGTTGCACCAGTAACGTTATAAGTTAGGAATCATGATAATGTGTTGTATCTGGCAACGAAATATTACTCAAATACATGTGGCAACAGTTCGAGAAAATACAAAAAAGAAACAGACGATAATGTTTATTCGAATGGTTGAATGTAAATGAGTTCAAAGTCGTATTATTCTTTCTATGTTTATAAATGTTGCGTCCGTGTCGTAATAAATATTGTTTGTGCATCCCATCTTCAAATGTTTTTCCTGCCGCCTCATAAACCCGGTCACCACAGTTTCTGGCGACGAGGTGAAGTTTTTTATTTGATATTTTTCCTGACTGAACTTTTCAAATTACGTTAGCTCTTAATAGATTCACTATGAATGCGCAACAGTTTAAAGACTTTATGACAGCATTTTCAACTCAGTAACAACAGTTTTTTGAAAGATTAATGCTTGTTCAATCTTAAAATACTTCAGTGCAGAATTCAGCTACTGAAACAAGTCAGGTAAATGGGTCATTCCACACGAATTCAACCAATGGGTGTTGCAGCATAGTCACGGATTTTTTTAAAAAAATTTTTGTAGACAGACATAGTAGTGAAACCCTTAAATCTGAAATTTAAAACTAATTTGCGCAATATTCACTGAGATATACCCTTTTAAAAAATGGTCATTTTTACCAAATGGCGGCCATCTTGGATGCTATCCCAATGTCTATAAATGTCCATAACTTGACAACTAATGATTCAAATTTTATATTTCTGGTACCAATTTAAAGCTATTTATATAAAGAATGCATATATGATATTAAAACAATGGTAAACTTTTATTTTAACACTGTTTATTACATTTAAACAGAAAATATCACCCTGAAAAATTGGCTTACTGTAATGGGCCATAAAAAATATGGCCCATCATAAATTTTTTTCAAACTTGCTAAAAACATTGTTCCATATGTATACTTTAAACAAAAAAAAATTGGAGAGGTAAAATTTTTCATTAAAGAAAAATAGCTTTTTACACATAGGATGTCATTTACCTAACAGTGACCATCTTAAAACACGTAAGTATCTTTGGTTTAACAAATAATGGTTAAAAATATTTTTTTCTGGCATATGAATTAATGTATGAGCATCAATATATAAATAATTCAATTTAGAAATACCAATCAGCAGTTAATTATACTAAAAACACATACATATTAAAATAACAGTAAATTTTCATTTCAATACTTTTTATTTCATATTAAATTATAATATGTATAATTCTCAAAAAAATATACATAATGGAAAATATTTAGAAGGAAAAAGAGCCATAAAACATATTTTTTTTAAATATGGCAGAAATACTAGCTGTAAATCAGTTGAATTCAAATAAAAGATTAAAAATTAATATTAATGAGTTGATTGAGTTGACATTAGTTATTCAGTTCACTGCCAATTTCAATTTAAATGAAAAAATCTTGACAAAATGAGTACACAAATCTTGTGTGATACAAATGTACAACAAAAACATCAAATATGTATAAAAGTAAGACTTAGATAAAACTTATATGAAACATATTTACATAAAATAAGAACAGGATACTTACATGGATATAACTTTATAACATATTGTTGAAAGGAACTTGATAATATGTTGTTGAAAATTACCAAGGATTTAATCTGTCTTGAAGTTTAAGAATAAGAGTTGAATTGCTGTATGCTCCTCTGGAGCAAAAGTATATGTTCTTCCTGTAGCAGTCATTGGGGTAGACACTACTTTCATTATATGCTCATATGGAATCCAACAAACATCTGAAGATTTTGGCCATGAATATGATGAACTAGGACCATGAGGATGCATGAACATAATTTTATAGCCATTGTACATTTTAGGTGAGAATGTAACTTACTTTAAATTATAAAATCAGAAGGTTAATAACAACTAATAATATTTATTAACATCTTGGAAAATACGCGTAAACGACATGCACGAAAAGGCAAGCCACAATAATACCCGTGGACTGTTGCCAAATTACAAAGAGAAAAGTTCTTGTGATGATATCAGTTCAGTTCAGATTCAGCCAAAAACGGCTATTGCATGTTGCCACATCACCCCCTTCCCAGTGACGAAGTGGCGTCAAGATAACGGGGGTTGAATTTAACTCGGCGACCAGATTTGGTAACATATGGCTGTTGACTGGTAGATGGGTCAGAAGACAGCGGTTGGATGGTTGTCAGGGCAGAAGGAGACTGTGATAGGTCAGGCATTGCTGAAGGGAAAAACACAGTCTGTTCTGGAGGCACAGCATCAGGAACTACATTGATAAATGCTGGCTTCAACCGATGAATGTTCACAGTTGAGGTTTTGTTGTGTAGCTGGATGGTGAAGGTTTTATCAATGCGGGATAACACCCGAAATGATCCAGTGTAAAATGGTTGAAGACTTCTACGAGTAACATCCTGTCGTAAAAAGACATGACTACACGAAGAAAGTGCATTATGCACAAAAATGGAAAGACCAGTGCGCAGGCTGGTTGGAACAGGACGGATTGTGGATATGTGGTCTTTCAAGCGACCAACAAATGTAGCTGGATCTATATAGTCCTTGGATGCAGAAAAAAATTCACCAGGTAAGCGAAGAGTTTCACCATAGACGAGTTCAGCAACACTAGCTTGCAGGTCTTCTTTGATGGATGAGCGGAGGCACAGGAGAATAGTGGGTAGTATCTCAACCCAGCGTTCTGTGGCATAGCAGCGAATGGCAGCCTTAAGACTTCTGTGAAATCGTTCAACAAGTCCATTCGATGCTGGATGGTATGGAGTCGTGTATATATGGTGGGTGCCAATGATTTTAGACAAACTTTCAAACAGCTGAGATTCAAATTGTCGTCCACGGTCTGTGGTGATCCGGAGAGGTACACCAAACCTGCAAATCCACTCAGAATAGAATTTGAAGGCAATAGTGTCAGCAGTTATGTCCTTTATTGGAAAGGCCTCTGGCCAACGTGTAAATCTGTCCACTAGTGTTAGTAGATACTGGCAGCCTTTCGATTGAGGGAGAGGACCCACTAAATCTAAATGGACATGCTCAAAGCGAGAACTTGGAGTGGCGAACTGACCTGGGCGACTGAATGTGTGCTTGTGGACCTTGCTGCGCTGACACGGAATGTAGGAACGAGTCCACTTGGTAATGTCAGTTTGCATAGACGGCCAACAGAAACGTTGTTTTATCAGCTGCACGGTTGACTTGACACCAGGATGGGAGAGTCCATGAAGACTGTCAAAGATCTGGCGGCGCATCACTAGGGGTACAAAAGGTCTGATTTTGTCAGTCGAGACATCACAATAAAGTTCAGATGAGGAACCACTTTCTACTGGAAACTTCTTAAGAACTAAATTGGATGAAGTAGGATTTTGCAGTAGCTCACACAGTTCACTGTCACTCAGTTGTGCTTCAGCCATTGTTTGTAGACCGAGATCCAGGGATATTGCATTTATGCGGGAGAGTGCATCAGCAACACTGTAATCTTGCCCGCTGACATGTTGAATATCCGTCGAAAACTGAGCTATGAAATCAAGATGCCTAAGTTGTCGAGGAGTACACTTATCAGGTTTCTGTGCAAACGCAAAACACAGAGGTTTGTGGTCAGTGTATATAGTAAATGATCTAGCTTCAACCATGTATCTGAAGTACTTAATTGCCTCGTAAATAGCTAACAGCTCTCTATCATAAGCCGAATAGCTTTGCTGTGCAGGAGAAAGTTTTTTTGAAAAGAATGCAAGTGGCTGAAGACATTGTTCCGTTTTTTGGTGTAATGCTGCACCAATAGCTGTATCGGATGCATCTGCATGCAACACTAATGTAGCAGTTGGATCAGGATGACATAGCATTGTGGCCTGAGAAAGTTTTTCTTTACAAGCTTCAAAAGCTTTTGTTGTAGCATCAGTCCAAGAAATTTCTCGTTTGTCATTCTTTTGATAATTTTGCAGCAAGTGATTTAGTGGCATTTGAATAGAAGCCATCTCAGGAAGAAAACGTCTGTAAAAATTTAAGGCACCTAAGAATCTGCGGAGTTCTTTCACTACTTTTGGTTGGGGAAAGTCTATAATTGCCTTAACTTTATCCGGAAGAGGTTTACAACCATGCTCAGAGACAAGGTGTCCAAGGAACTGAATTTCATCCTGGAAAAACTCACATTTAGATGGATTGATAGTCAAATTATATTTGTCAAGATGACTTAACACTTGCTGAAGGTGTGCTTCATGCTCAGCTGGAGATTTACTGGCAATCAAAATGTCATCCAGGTATGGAAAACAGAAATCGAGATCATAGAGAACTTCATGAATGTGCCTCTGAAATGTTTGGGCAGCATTCGACAGCCCAAATGGCATAAAAACAAATTCAAATAAACCAAATGGGGTAGTAATGGCTGTTTTGGGAATGTCAGTAGGGTTAACAGGGATATGATGAAAAGCCCGCACAATATCCACTTTTGAGAAAATTTTAGCACCATGCAAAGTATGAGTAAAATCTTGAATGTGGGGTATAGGATATTTATCAGGACGTGTTATCTTATTAAGTGCTCTGTAATCCCCGGTGGGACGCCAGTCACCTGAACTCTTACGAACAAGGTGCAAAGGAGATGCCCAATTAGATTTAGATGGCCGACAGATACCCTGTTCTAACATAAATTGGAACTCCCGTTTAGCTGCAGCAAGTTGTGCAGGGTGGAGTCTTCGCGGTTTGCTAAAAACAGGTGGGCCAGAAGTTTCAATGAAATGGTAAGTATTATGAGGAATTTTGCTGTTAAAAGGGCGGGGACGTGTAAGGTTAGGAAATTGGTTTAGAATTTTATGAACGGTTGAATCCTTACCGATACTTTTGACAGATGTAAATATACCCTTTATAAATTGGCCTTTGCTAGTTAATTTCGTTAGTGGATCGATAAGACAGTGGATTTTAAGATCAATTAATAACCCGAAATGAGCTAAAAAATCTGATCCAATAATAGGACGCTTAACATCTGCCAACGTAAATTCCCACTTGAAGCTACGTCTAAGGTTTAGCTCAACTTCAACAAGTTTTTGCCCATAAGTGGATATCTTAGTATTGTTGGCTGCAAAAAGACAAAAAGTTGATGGGTTTGATTTGGTGGTGTTGGGTATTACAGAGACATCTGCACTTGAATCAATTAAATAATTTGTCTTAGTGGCTGGATCATAAATACAAAAGCGACTATTGTGTGGAGGTTGTGTGCGATCACATGCCGCTACTGTGATGCACTCATGTCGTTTCCCGTTTGGGAAAAAGAACATGGCTTTGTACATTTTCTAGCTTGAGGGCCAAAACGTGTATGATAGTAGCAAATATCGGCATTATGTCTCCGGCCGTTTGAGAAACTGCGATTTCTATAAAAATTGCCTCCTCTGCTACGATGTGGAGAACGAGAGCGATTCTCGGACAAAGATACTGTTAATGCTTCAACCTTTTTTGACAATTCAGAAACCTGAAGATAAAGGTTAAAATTCAATATTTGCTTTAGTAGCCAGTGGCCGGTAGAGGCTGTATGTTTAGTAGCCACTACTGTCAAGTTAGTGGCCACTTATCATAGTTTGTAGATTTAAATAGTTTTACATGTTTTTAAAATATTTATGTTACGAAGACATCTTTTAAAATATATAAAAATAAAACTATCCCCAGCGTCAGTTTACTTACCCCAACAAAAACAATTAACAGTTATATTACATTAAAAAAGAGAGAATTTATCGAACAATGTCGTACAAGACCAAGGTCAAAGATTGGTTCACATCTCCAATACGTCACTGTGCAGCCCGAGATAAGAATTCTTTCTGAAAATAGGCCTAAAATATTTCCCGTTTGACAAAATTCACAATTAATTTTTGAAATTGTTTTAAGAAATTTGCAATTATTTTACGCAACCTCTTGCTAAAATTCACAATTTTTTCGCCGATCGTTCAACAGAACTCACGATTTTTTTTCGCGATCATTCGACGAAAGTGACGATTTTATTATGTGATCTCTTGATGAAATTCGCGATTTTTTCCACGATCAATTGACGAAATTCGCGACTTTCCACGATCTTTCGACAAAATTCGCGATTTTATTCTGCGGTCGTTTGACGAAATTTACGTTTTTTTGCGATCTTTAGACGAAATTTGTGTTTTTTTCGCGATCTTTTGACGGAGTTTGCGTTTTTCGCGATCTTTTGACGAAGTTTGCGTTTTTTCGCGATCTTTTGACGAAGTTTGCGTTTATTTCGCGATCTTTTGACGAAGTTTACGTTTTTTCGCGATCTTTTGACGAAGTTTGCGTTTTTTTTCGCGATCTTTTGATGAAGTTTGTGTTTTTTTCGCGATCTTTTGACGAAATTTGCGTTTTTTTCGCGATCTTTTGACGAAATTTGCGTTTTTTTCGCGATCTTTTGACAAAATGTGTAGTTTTTTTCGCGTTCCTCTGGCGAAATTTACTAGGTTTTCGCGATCTTTTGACGAAAATTGCGGATTTTTCGCGATCTTTTGATGAAATTTGCGGTTTTTACGCGATCCTTTCACGAAATTTGCGTTTTTTCAGCGATTTTTTTGATGGAAATCGCGTTTTTTTTTTCGCGATTCTGAAATTCACAGCAAATTTTCTGAAAGGTTACAGAAGGGTGGAGCTGTGTTTTTTCTGCACCTGATTGACGAAATTCCCGTTTTTTCGAGATCCTTTGACGAAATTTACTTTTTTTCGCGGTCTCTTGACGAAATTTGCGGTTTTTTCGCGACTTTTGACAAAATTTGCACTTTTTTCGCGAACTTTTAACAAAATTTGGGGCTTTTCGAGATCCTTTGACGAAATTTACATTATTTCACGATCTTTAGACGAAATTTGTGGTTTTTTCGCGATTTTTTGACGAAATTTGCGATTTTTTCGCGATGTTTTGACTAAATTTACGGGTTTTTTTCGCGTTCTTTTAACGAAAATTGCGGGGTTTTTTCGCGTTCTTTTAACGAAAATTGCGGGGTTTTTCGCGATCTTTTGACAAATTTTGTGGTTTTTCGTGATTTTTTGACGAAATTTACGTTATTTCGCAGTCTTTAGACGAAATTTGCGGTTTTTTCGCGTTTTTTTGACGAAATTTGAGATTTTTTTCGCGATCTTTTGACGAAGTTTACGGTTTTTCGCATTCTTTTAACGAAATTTGCGGGGTTTTTGCGATCTTTTGACAAAATTTGCGGTTTTTCGTGATTTTTTGACGAAATTTATGGTCTTTTTGCGATCTTTTGACGAAATTTACCGTTCTTTCGCGATCTTTTGACGAAATTTACGGTTTTTACCCTATCTGTTGGCGAAATTTAAAGGGTTTTCGCGATCTTTTGACAAAAATTACAGGGTTTTGCGATATTTTGATGAAATTTGCGATTTTTACGCATTCCTTTCACGAAATTTGCGTTTTTTCCGCGAGTATTTGACAGAAATCGCGTATTTTTTCGAGATTCTTATCAAATTCTCGTTTTTCCCGTGATTCTTTGACGATTTTTTTGCGAACGATTGACGAAATTGATATCTTTCGGCGACCATTTGCCGAAATTCGCGATATTTTTATGCTGATTTTTTTTAATTTTCGGAACCAAATGCCTTCAATGTGAACATCAACGCGATTTTCTTTTTCTTTTACGATTCCGCGAAAATCGCTGATCGATTAAAAAAAATAAAAAAAACGGAAAAGTAGTATTTCTGACATGTACTATTACATGAAAAATAAAGATCGCCACTTTGGCGATCAGATGCACATCATAAAGTCGCCAATTTTTTACATTTAGTTGCCCTGTGGCCGGTGGCGACCGGGAATTTTAACCTTTACCTGAAGACGTAGAATTTTTATCTCGTTGGACTCTGACATTGCAGCTATTACATGATCATTGTGGGGGTGCTGATTTCGGACACTTTATCTGCCAGGACGGCAAGTTTGTTCAATTCATCACACCCTACTGCTAAAACGGCTTGAATATTACTTGGCAGGCGTTGTAGCCAAAGAGTTCTTAGAAAATCGTCTGTAACTTGGCCGGAGGCAAGGTCCTTCATCTTTCTGAGCAACACACTTGGTTTCTGGTCCCCAAGTGTGAGCTCTTGCAGGAGTGCCTTCGTTTTTTGGGCAGTAGAGTTTTCAAAAATTGTTAGCAACTTTTCTTTTAGAGTAGTAAAAGGGTTTACATCGGGCGGTGTGAATATAAGATCACTAACAGAGGACAGATATCAGTATCTAAAATGTTGATTAGATAATTATATTTAGTTTTTTCATCAGCGGTTTTATTAAGTGTGAATGCCGAATCAAGTTGCGCGAAAAATAGTTTGATATTGAGCTTAGAAAACGTTGGCATTTTTGCCTGCACGGCAAGAACTCCTGTCTCTTGATCGACAGACATATCTTTATTTTACTTTTGAAGGCCAACAAAATAAGGAAATAAAAATTACTAGGTGTGATAAGAATGATTAAAATTAATATACATTTATATTACACAATAAAGTTGTTCCGATTACGATACGATTTGCAACACGAGAAGGGAAAAAAATAAATATTTACATATCAAGGTGCAAGTACAAAACAAAAAAATAAAAATGATCTAACAGATATTAGGTGACAATTAATTTCTTAGTAGAAGTAATACTTGCGATTGACACGAAACGGGAAACAGCCATTACGAGAAAAAAAAAATCAAAAAAAAAACTGTAACCATACCTGGAGACAGCGTATTTATTTACACTGTTAGCGTTTTATAATTAAGCAGATACGAGGCGTAATGCCATGTTGCGAACTTATCATCGAATTGGAGATCTTGAAAGCACGTTGCTTGAGGTTAGGCCTAAGTAGCCATCAGGCTGATCGATCACGCTGTTTTTTTATTTATCGATGAAACGCGTTCAGAGTCCGTAGTCACCACTGTACATTATAGGTGAGAATGTAACTTACTTTAAATTATAAAATCAGAAGGTTAATAACAACTAATAATATTTATTAACATCTTGGAAAATACGCGCAAACGACATGCACGGAAAGGCAAGCCACAATAATACCCGTGGACTGTTGCCAAATTACAAAGAGAAAAGTTCTTGTTTTATATCAGTTCAGTTCAGATTCAGCCAAAAACGGCTATTGCATGTTGCCACAGTCATTGAATTCCTCGCAGTAATCTAAAATCTTACCAATCCACCAATTAACACCATATACACATGCAACATATTGTTCACTTTTAAATGTTTGTGGTTTGTCGGTTTCACTAAATCTCACAGTAGCAATAAAATTTGTTGAGGAGCCTGATACCCTGGAAACCAGTATTTGGCCTTTATTGGCACAAAGCTGTGATTAACCATTGTTCCTACGATTGTATCTGCCTTTGCATACCTATCTGCTAACTGATTATTGGCAATTTCAACTTCAGATTTTGTTATAAAAAAACTTTCAATTCCTTTAACATATTCTTTTGCAAATGTATACAGATCAAATGCATTTAAGATACCATCTTTGAATGGACGCTGAAGACTTGCTTTGGTGGCCATGCATTTTATGGTGCCGCCTATTCCATCACAAGCTCCTTTTCCGTGGCAAGAGGCAAAAAAATGCCATTCAGCTTTCACACCATGCTCTTCTTCATGATGGCAGAGATTAATAAAATTTTTATAATTTTTGTATTGGGCTGATGATCCATCACTAAAATATTTTATGTGTTTAATCTGTGGAATTTGTGAAATTAAATAATTGACAATTACTTTTTGAAAAGCCCAAAATGTAGTAGAGTCATGAACTAAATGCTCGCTTATTGCACACATAGGAATAGATTTCACAGTATCAGTGATACTGTCCCTTATATAAGCAAGAAAAGGGTGAACTGTAACCTGTTCTTTTTGCCAATGGATATTTTGAATAGCATCTTGCACAATGCAAGTATAGTTTTCAGAAAAATCAGCTGAAATAATAGCAGTTTCTGTATTCAATTCATCCTTTGTTTTCTTGAAATATAAACTTTGTGATTTTGCAAAAAAGTGGTGTGAACATAAAGCAAGGAGTTTTGTAATTAAATCATCAACAAATTCATCAACAGGCATAATCACATTTTTTAATTCTGCTCCATCAGTCTTTACCCACTGTTTATAAATAATATCATTACTCATTTCCAATTCATCTAAACCCATTAAATCTTTCTTTAAAATTTCAGGAGATGGGCATTTATCACACCTGTGCAACATGCATTCTTCAGATTCAATGCAGCAAACAAGTTTTTTTTAGCAGTGATATGTAGTCATTGATATGAATAGCATGAAGCATAAGTTTAATATTTTGATGGTATACACACACACAGACAGAATGAATACCTTTGATTCCAGCAGTAACACATTCTCTTGGACGTAGTGAGCAAAACTTAGACAATCCAATTTTTAAGTCATGTTGTTCTTTAAATGCAATATATAAGTCCTTTAAATTGTGCAAAATCAATCTCTTTTGTTTTAATATTCTGCCGTTTTCAGTTGGAACAGATATGAAATCTTTTTTTCCAGGACACATGCGGCTGTTATTATCATCATAATAAAAATTAATAACTTTTTCTATAACGTCTGGACTCAGTTTAACACTTTTTCTTCCACTAGGCATCGATAACATCCCTTCTGTTGTTTTAAACTTCCTTGCCTTTTTTACAAGATACCGTGTAGTATTAAAATAAGTCATTGTTTGCTGTATTGGCCATGAATTTGGAACTAGTGTTAGAATTTGAACTTTTTCTTTAAAACATGCGTTTGTAAACTTCTCCAATAATTTATCCATCATAGATGTGCAGTCAGACAAGTTGTGTCTTTACTATTTTGAGGCTTATTTATGATTTCAACACCTAATACTGTAGCTGCTTTAGTTGCAACACACTTAGTTATTTTTGAAAATTTCTTTTGCATGTAATTAAGTTTTCTCTTTGAGGTACGCCTACTTACCTTTATTGGCGATAACTCTAACAATTCACAACTTTTGTTTAATTGTTCTATTACTACTGTGGGTTCATTAAAATCTGAATCAGAGGGGTTTTCTGTTCCTGAGGTGGTTATCCTGTCAACAATAGACATTTTTTTCATATTTATTGATGAATAACAGGAAACACACAATTTTTTTCCTGGAATGAGGATATCTGGATTTGTTTTAGACATATCTAATGATATTGTTTTTAGTGATTTTGCTCTGATGCTATTTGGATGTTTATTAAATGGATCACAACACTGTCTCTGTCTTAAAATATACCATTTTAGATATTTATCCTTGTGAACCTTGCATATACTATTTCCATGGACAAAGCATTTTTCATATGGGATTACATAATGCAATCTTTTTTTTAATAACTGCAAATCACGTGAAGACAATTGAAGAACAGGAATCAGATCAGTACTCAATGAAACACCAAGTTTCTTGCATACAAAACACTCCATGTCCACTGTAGAATCTTAAGCACAAAATAACTATTCTATGCCAGTGCATACTACATTGAAAACATCAACAGAAATTATGTTTAAAAGGGATAGTCAAATTTTTTTGTACATTATGATGTAATATTTCATCATACTTTAATTACAACCAATTAGAAAACAGATGAATATACAGCAGCAATCTTTTCCCAAAATTGCATCAGCATACAACATGATGCAATAATTCATAAATTATGTCAAATATTTTTTTTATTTAAAATTTTATATATAATGCAGTTTATAATAAGCTTACCCACAAAAGGTTTCAAAAATTTTCAACAAAAGATTTGTTGGATACATTATGATAAAATTGTATAAACATATAACATGATGCAATATTACATCAGGATAGAAGATGATGCATTATTACATCATGTTTTGAATTCAAATAATAAGGAAAATAGATTATGCAAGATTAGCATTCATTTCATGAATTCTGTCATTCTTAGTATGTAAATTTATTGAAATAGAAAATACATAAACAGACATATTTATATCTGAATATTTAATGCAACTTGAATGATGTAAATACATGCATACAGCAGAATTTTTCTATAAAGTCACATACAAATGTAAGACTTTTTAAGTGAGCAATTTTTAAAGTAAGAAATAGAAATTTAGGTATAAAAATTGAATTTCTTGCATGGAAAACGTTTTGAATAGATTCCACATATACACATGCAGCAAAATCTCATTTATATATAGTGCATTTAAAGGTTTTTCACAATTATACATTATATTCTTTATTTATTTTCTTATTTTCTTCAGTGTTAAATTTTTTCAATTATACATTTTTAGCAATGACTTCTTTTTTTTTTTTTGGGGGGGGGGGGAGCAATTGGAGGGTGGTCCTACAAAAAACTTATGAGATTATATTTCATTATAGTTTTAGGGGTATAGTTTCAGGGATTAAAAAATATTTAGTTTTGGCCATTATTTCTTAAATCAGGGATATTTACATGTTTTAAGATAGTCACTGCTTAGTAAGTGACATCCTATGTGTAAAAAGCTATTTTTTTTAACGAAAAATTTTACCTCTCCAATTTTTTTTTATTTAAAGTACACATATGGAGCAATGTTTTTAGCAAGTTTGAAAAAAATTATGATGGGTCATTTTTTTTTTTAATGGCCTATTACAGTAAGTCATTTTTTGAGGGTGATATTTTCAGTTTGAATGTAATAAACAGTATTAAAATAAAAAAATACTATTGTTTTAATATCATATATGCATTCTTTATACAAATAGCTTTAAATTGGTACCAGAAATATAAAATTTGAGTCATTAGTTGTCAAGTTATGGACATTTATAGACATAGGGATAGCATCCAAGATGGCCGCCATTTGGTAAAAATGATCAATTTTCAAAAGGCTATATCTCAGTCAAGCCCAGTGGTGTAGTGGTCAGCACGGCTGTCTGCCGCACCGCAGGTCGAGAGTTCGACTCCCGACTGGGAAAGGTTCACTCAGCCTTTCATCCCTTCGGGGTCGATAAAATGAGTACCAAGCTTGCTTGGGAACTAAACACCGAGGGTCTCGCGTTAGGTTGACCACCTGGCCGGGACGCATGCTACATAGCACCTCGGGGCCCAGGGTCAAGAAAACAGAGATGGGCACTGTGGACCCAGATCCTTCTTGGATTGTATAGCCACAGAGTTTAGTTTTAGTTTATATCTCAGTCAATATTCCACAAATTAACTTAAAATTTTAGATTTGATGGTTTCACTACTACATCTATCTGTAATAAAAATTTTTAAAAAATCTGTGACTATGGTGCAACAACTTTTCTTTAAATTGGTTGATTTCACATGGAATGACCCAAATCCAATTTTATTACAACCTTTTGAATGTTTTTATGCTAAGAAAGAATCCTTTACATACTATATTCAACGTTTTGAAAATTATCTAAAAATGAAAAATATTTTTTTCCAATAAACAACATTGTGCACAAATGCTTTAAAATTCTATCGGAGCAACTAATTACAATATGTTGTCGGCATTGGTATCTCCTAAAATACCATCAGAATTAACTTACACAGAGCTAGTAAAGGCTTTCGAACATCTTTGTTCCAAGAAAAATGTTATTGTGTCGCAACATAAATTTCTTTCAACATATCAGGGTGAAAACCAAACAATTCCAGATTATATTGCTACACTTAGACGCGATATAATTAAGTGTGAATTTATTTCTCCTTGTGATCGTAAAGTGTTTATCGCTGATATATTTTTACGTGTTCAATTTATTCGTGGCATTTACGATGCTTCTATTCGCGAGCAACTTTTACAGTCAGACGTTAGTACATTTGATGATATAGCCAAAAAAGCTTTGGCTTTGGAAGTTTCCAGAATTGATAACCGTGAATTATCGAAAAATTCAAATATTATAACCAGTATAGGTGAATCTAGTGCAAGTGAAATTAAAAAGGTTTCGAAATATCAACGTTCCAGGTGTGGCTCAAACAATTCATCGTCTTTTCAACCCTCTAATTCGAGAGCGAAAAATAGTTTTAATCGAAGATCAAGTTCACGATCGCGAATTAATTAGAAAAAATTGGGCATAAACAATTTATGTCTTCGATGCGGTAAAAATAATCATACTGCAAAAACATGCAGGTTGGATCGCAATTCTCTTAAATGCAGTGCATGTAAAATAACAGGTCATCTTGCAAAAGTCTGTATTCGCACATTGTTAGGTGGAAAAGGAAAAACTAGCACAGATAAAGTAAAGACAGCAAACTATATTACGGAAAAGAAAATATTTTCTCAGTACGGTGTGAATAAAATAATAGATGTTTTTCAAAATAAAAAGGGAAAAGCTAAAGACCTCGAAAAATATTTTGCTACAGTGAGCACTGAGGGCCATAACGTACCGTTTGAAGTGGATTCAGGTGCAGGATTTACTTTTATTCCCCGAGATAAGTTCTACAAAATGAAAATTCCAGTTCAACTTCAATATTCAACTATTGCTTTCCGATCATACACTGGTGATGTTTTTCTACCAGATGGAAGAGTTACAGTAAATGTAGAATATCAGGGAAGATCCTCACGTGAAGAACTTTATATCGTCCCGGAAAATTTCGATGCTTTGTTAGGTCGTGTATGGATTCGACGTCTCGGAATTAGCCTTCAACAGATTGATTCAAAAGAACCAGACAACTTAAATACTTCACAAGTAAAAACTATAGAAAGCCTCGAAGATGTTATTTCTATGTATCCAGAAATTTTCGAACAGAAAGTAGGATGTATTCCAGGTATCAAAGTTTCATTAAAACTCCGTGAAAATAGTAAGCCAGTTTGCCATAAGGTAAGAGAAGTACCGTATGATCTTCGTGAAAAAGTTGAAAGGGAATTAGATTCACTTGAATCTCAAGGAATAATCTCGAAGATAGCTACTAGTGATTGGGGATCGCCTCTGGTAGTAATACCAAAAGCTGATGGAGGGGTACGACTCTGCGTCTATTACAAGGTTGGTGTAAATGAAAGACTTATAAGTGCTAATTATCCAATTCAACGAATAGACGAAATTCTAAACAGCCTCAGAAATTCAAAATATTTTTGTCGACTAGATCTGTTTAAAGCTTATCGCCACGTTCCAGTTGATGAAGAAAGCAGTATTATTCAAACTATAACCACACATCGAGGAGCTTATCGCATGCATAGATTGTCGTTTGGAATAAAGACCGTTCCTAGCGAGTTCAGTCGAATTCTAGATCAGATCCTCCGAGATTTACCAAAAACCTTAAAGTATTTCGATGATATTATTGTGCATGGAAGAACGAAAGAAGAGTGCAGAAGAAATCTAGAATTATGTCTTCAAAGGTTTAAAAAATATGATCTGCATTTAAATCGTACCAAATGCTTGTTGTTTCAAGAGAAAATCGAATATTTAGGTCATGTTTTTTAATTTAATAAAATTTCAAAAAGTCCTGAAAAAGGTAAGAGCGATCAACGATATGCCAAGGCCGTCAAATGTGGAAGAACTACGGAGATTCTTAGGAATGGTAACTTATTATTCTCGTTTTTTGCCAGATAATTCAACAGTCACATATCCTCTTCGACAGCTTCTTCGGAAAAACTTCAGATTCCGATGGACAGCAGCATGGGAAGCAGCCTTCCTCAAACTGTAAAGTGAAATTTCTAGTAAACGTTTTCTTGTTCCATATGATCCTAACTTACCAATTATTCTTACATGTGATGCTAGTCCTGTAGGAGTAGCTGGTGATCACATATTATAGAAGATCAAGAACGACTCATTGCATTTACATCAAGATCTTTAACAGCAGCGGAAGAAAAATACTCACAACTTGATCAAGAAGCTCTAGCCATTGTGGTTTCAGTAAATCACTTTTTCAATTATTTATTCAGAAGACATTTTAAGTTAGCTACTGATAATCGACCTTTAACAAGAATATTCCATCCACACGTAAAATTACCTCTTATGACTTCAGGACGATTGCTGAGATATGCTACATTTTTATCAGCATTCGATTATAAAGTGATTTTCAAAAAGGGTAGCGATAATGTTGAAGCAGACTGCTTGTCTAGAGCTCCAGTTGTTCAAAAGGAAATATCAAGTGATATGGCTATTAACAGTGAAATAAATTGTGTTTGCATGTCATCTGTACATGCGATTTCAATAGAATTGCTGAATTTCAAAACTATACTAAAGGCAACGGATGCAGATGAAGAATTATCAAAAATAAAGAAGGAAATTGAAGAAGACCCAGATCGCTCATATGAATTTACTCTTGAAGAAGGAATTTTGTTTAAGGCACAACGAATAATTATTCCAAAAGCACTTCAGAAATCAGTTTTAGAAGAATTACACAAAACACACTTTGGAGTTACTAAAATGAAGCAGTTAGCACGCCGTTATATTCACTGGAAAGGTATAGATAGATACATTGGACATCTGTCAAGAACATGTGAAGCGTGTGCTGAAATTAAGAAAAATCCTTCAAAAGTACCAGTACATCCCTGGGACGAGCCAGAGGAAAATTGGGACCGTATACACATTGATTACGCAGGACCTTTTCAAGAACATTTTTTTCTTATCGTAGTAGACGCAAAATCAAGATGGGCTGAAGTAAAAATATGCCGCAATGATCCTACTTCTATTTCTACAATTGAACTATTATCTGATATTTTTGCATTTTATGGTTTTCCAAAGGTCATAGTCTCAGATAACGCAAAAATTTCTGTAAGTAACGAATTCCAGTTATATTGTGCTAAAAATGGAATTTTTCACAAACTCACTGCTCCAGGTCATCCAGCCACAAACGGATTAGCTGAACGAAATGTGCAAACACTCAAAAATTGTCTAAAAGCAATGTCTTCTGAACCGTTATCAATGCACGCAAAGGTAAGACAAATACTATTCAGATACAGAGAAACTCCACTGTCCAGTAATCAAACACCAGCAGAATTGTAGTTGAAACGAAATATACGAATTCAACTTGATGCTTTACGTCCAATGAAACATATTCAAAACAATGATTACTCAATTAAATGCAGAAATTTAAGTGTGGGAGATCGAGTACAAGCGAGATGCTATGCCAGAAATAGAGAATTGTGTAAGTTAGGTACCGTACTTCAAAAATTTGGTAAATTGCATTATCAAGTAGAATTAGATAATGGACACATATTCAAGCGCCATATTGATCAACTGATAAAAACCGAAATTCCAGAAAAGACTGTCACATTCACCACAAATTCAAAAAATGATGAGTACAAGTAATATAAAAATTTTGTTTTTAAAGTCAATTCCTACTTAGGTCATCAAAGAAAAAATTAATATAATAAGCTATTAGTTTTTGTTGCATTAAAATATCTCAATTTGTTGATTTTCTATAAGCAAGTAGGTTTACAATGGAAGTCTATGAGAAATTGGCAAAATATTAGAGATATCGCCAAGTTAGCGTCACTTTTGGCGACTCATTTTGGTCGCCAAACTTTGCGATATATCGCCAAGTTGGCGACAAACTTGGTGGTATTTGGCGACAGAACAGGGTCCCCTATGGTAACCCCCTTATAGATATGAAGATGCATTAAATGCTTCAATAACCAACGGCCGCCATTTTGTCTCCCATATAAAACTAAAATTAATTAAAATCTAATTAATGAATTAATATTTGAAAAATCTGTATTAACATCAATTGTCATCCAGTACAAGTTTAAAAAAAATTTATTTCAACATGGTAGGATGAATAATAGTAAGTATTTTATTAACGATTGAAAATTTGAACAAGATATATAAATAAATAAATATAGTGAGAGTGTGAACTAATAGTAGGAATTGAATAAGGATCCAATTAATGAAAAGGAATCTTCTCAACCCCTATGGATCGCACTACCTCGAAACAATTTCCAACAACCCGACGCAAATGTGCAGAGACCACCAACACCAACTGGACATGATGTTCAGCTACGACGATCCACTCGTCAACGTAAACCTCCATCATACTTGCAAGACTTTGTTGTACATTAACAAACATTGTAACTGTTGTGTACGTTCCATTTTAAGCGTGGGAAAATTGTTGTATCTGGAAACGAAATATTACTCTAATACAATAATAATGCGGCAACAGTTCGAGAAAATACAAAAAAGAAACAGACGATACTGTTTATTCGAATGGTTGAATGTAAATGAGTTCAAAGTCGTATTATTCTTTCTATGTTTATAAATGTTGTGTCCGCGTCGTAATAAATATTGTTTGTGCATCCCATCTTCAAATGTTTTTCCTGCCGCCTCATAAACCCGGTCACCACATAATGTGTGCTGTTTTATTGTAGAAAGCGATCAGTTAGAGATGCGGGCATATAGTTTTATCAATTTTCTAGAATAATAACAATCAAGGGATGTAAAATTGAAGAGATTACAAAAAGATGACGGAATGTATGGTTAACACACACATAGATTAACATCCAAGATCGGACATTCCCATAGAGCGTAATGGTAATGAGATTGCGATCGTAGCGCCCTTAGTGACAATGGGGAAGAAACTCCCCATCCTTGTAGTATGCTTATTATTGAGTATCTACCTTATTGTGATCTTTCTTTTTTTAATGTTGCAAGTTTACGTTTTCGATAGAATCTTACACCGATACATGAACATAGAATAGACATTCTATTTTATATATCTAATATCTATTCTATGTTCATGCACGGATATATGTTTTTTACATAATTAATGAACGGTTTTAAGTGCAACGCATACTAGGTAAAAATTTCGTCTTGAATGCTTTATATCAAAAGCAATGGTGTAACATAAAAATATACGAAATGTTGAACTCTACAAGTCCCAGAAAATTTCATAATTATTCCCCTTTGGCAGGAAAATTTTTATAGCCCGTGTTTTATAAATTTATGAAGTTTAACGTATTAAACAATCGTTACAATAATCTTTTAAAATTTATGCTTTTTCACTTCCTTACAAATAAAATAAAAATATTGTTTTTAATGTAAATAACGTACAATCAATTCAATAATGTTTATAATATTAACATATAAGAAATAATAATAATAATATTACAGATAGGGAAAAATTCCTTTCGACAAATTTTTAGAATTGTATAAATCTAAAAGTTAAAAATAAATAGAGGTACTGACATTACACTCAATAAAATTTTATTCGATATGAATAAATTGACGCAATACCTGAATTTGATTTTTTACAATTTAATCTTATAAACTTACATATTAGCATTCTTAACAGAATTTTCTGGCGGTTTTCTTTTATATTATTAGTCTAATTATCATTTTGTAAGTTAAAAATAAACAATACAAGTACGGTAAAAAAAAGCAGCTAAATAAATAAAGCAAGCATGAATAGAATATCGTCTGACACCTGCTTCGTTTTAGGAACGAATAGATATTCAAACCATAGAGGATAAACATATTTCTTCAACATAGGTAAATTTCGGAGGCTTGTTAGTTCTTCCCCCTTGCCGATAGTGACGCTAGTACTGTTGCCATTACAGATTTTGCCGTAAATGTCCCATCTTGGTCCTTAATCTATGAACACACATAAACAGAACTGATCTCACAGAAGCAAAACTTAGGCGCGCCACACACCAGAGAAACATGCGACAATAATTGTGAGACGGGAGGCAAGTAAGCAAAAAGTTTATTTATTAAAAATTCCCAAATTTAATATGTTTAATAGACTACATTGAATCAAAGCAACACGTGCTGTTTGTTTGTATGTCGCCGGCTCGAGGCTAACGACAAAGACAGGTTACCGCGGTGCATTCCACGTATCTTTTTTTACAGACCGCTGGAGTCACGTGATACTCGAATGCACCAATGTAGGTGTACGAAAAGAGCATCACTGTCACGTGAACAGTTTGTATATTTATACTTTCACGTAACAGTTTTCTGTACTTCTTAAACAATGCTTTTCTTTCTTCTGGAAAGTATTTCTCTTGCGTCTGTTTTATCCAACATTTCTCAGCTTTCAGCATTTCTTCAGCGCTCAAAGGTTGAAATGTCACGAAATGAATGCGTCAGAAGTGTTGAAATTAAGTTAAATTAAATTTTGTTGTTACTGGCATTTATTAAAATGCAGAGAGAAGCTACAAACGCTCGCCTTCCGGCAGAATTGGAAGTCACTGAAGATAATATGACCATTAAATGGAAGGTTTGGAAACAGGGATTTGAATTTTATTCAATTGCTACGCAGTTAAATACTAAACCAGCTGAAGTTCAGGCTGCTACTTTTATGTCAGCTATAGGATCTGCTGCAATAGTTATATTTAATACCTTTAATTTGACGGATCAAGAACAGCAGAATGTCGATGTAATCAAGCAGAAATTTGATGAATATTTTTCACCTCAGATTAATCAGACCTACACTCGATATGTATTTTTTACATGCATTCAAGGTAAGCAAGAAACTTTTGATTCTTATATTACTAAGTTGCGTACAAAAATTAAAGATTGCGCTTTTGGCGATTTGCAAGATAGTTTATTACGTGATCAACTAGTCCGTGGTATTAATTCTGATAAAGTACGTGAATTACTATTGGCTGAAAAAAACTTAACGGTCAATAAAGCTATTGATATATGTAGAGCTAGCGAACAAGCCACTTTTCAATTAAAAGAAATGCATTCAGTTGTTAATAATACAGAAAAAGATATTATGATGATTCGGAAATCTAAACTGAAATCCGATACTAAATCTGATATGGTTTATTCACATAAAAATAAGCCAAAGCTCAATAAAGCAAATAAGATATGTTGGCGATGTGGTTTAATGCATGATTATCGTAATTGTCCAGCCTTTAATGTTACTTGCAATCTTTGCGCTTTAAAAGGGCATTATGCTCGCCAATGTAAATTTAAAAAGAAATACCGATCAAAGAATCGAGTCATACAGGAACTTACAGAAGTTTCTAATGATAGTGATGATGAGATTAATAATTATTTTAGCAATACATTGCATGTCGGAGAACTTTTGAGCTCGCAGAATAATGCTTGGTTAACAACTGTTACTTTTCAAAATAGAGTATCTGTGAAATTTAAATTAGATACCGGCTCTGAAGCCAATATTATAACAGAACGTTTAGCTAAAAAGCTTAAAGCACTTATACGTGAGACTAAAGTAAAACGCTTAAAATCTTTTAATAATGAGTTTACACCGGTAATTGGCGAAACCGATATTAAGTGTATTGTTCAAAATACGCCAGTTATTCTGAGATTTTTACTAGTTAATGGAAATTTTAATTGTATATTGGGATGTTCTGCATGTGAAAAACTTGGCTTAGTCCAATGTACTCCTGAGTCTGTACAGGTTAATGAAATAGGAACTGAAATACCAGATGCAGTTTTTCAAGGTATAGGTTGTTTGAAAGATTTCGAATACGATATTGAAATTGAGGATTGTGCAGATTTGAAAATACATCCACCTCGACGAATTCCGTATGCAATTCGTGATACTGTCAAAAAAGAAATTGATCTTATGGTTAAAATGAAAATTTTAAAACCGGTAACACCTCCTACTCCTGCTGTCAGCCCATTAGTAATTGTAAAAAAAGGTGATAGAATACGTTTGTGTTTAGATCCAACTGATATTAATAAAGTTATGAAACGGCGTCATTTTCCTCTCAAAACAGTTGAAGAGATAGCAGCTCGCATTGGTTCAGCAAAGTATTTTACAATATTAGATGCTAAAAAAGGATTTTGGCAGCTTCCTGCGTCTCGACGAACATCAGATTATTTAACAGTTAATACACCTTGGGGAAGGTATTCGTTCCTAAAGGTGCGTTTTCACTGGTCGTTCTAACGACCTAAAAAATCCTAGTGACCCAAAACCTTAACCTAAGAGCGTTTTCACTGGTTACATATAAAATCTTTACGCCAACCAATCAAAGGCAAGTTTTTACTGCGCAAGCGTCTACTTTACGGCGGCTTTACTGCCTGCAGATCGAACAGATGTCAAAAAATGTAAACAAATAATTGTTGTTATCAGTTTAATTAGTAGTAGCAAATATTTTGTATAGAAATTAATCGAAAGTTCCGACTGTTTTCCCCACTAAAGGGTCTTAAAAAATGCCCCACAAATCATTGTTTATTCAAACTTTAAATTGTGGCTATGGATTTATACTCCTAAATTAAATAAAAACACTAGGTCACCATGATTTATGTATATTTAAAAACATACTGAATAAATTATTTTTCACACAAGTACGTGTGAAAAACGTTACGTACGTTAGTGGCACATGTGTAATAGAGATCGACTATAAATTTAATGTTGCTTTTTGAATTTCCTTTTAAAGAAATTGAGTAGAATTATATTTGTTAAATAAATCAACAAATTAAATAAAACATTAAGGCAATGTAAAAATTTGAATGTTCCGATCCGCCTCACTGTTTTTTGTGAATCGTTTTTCATATTTCACAAGAAAAGTTAACATTTAAGAATGTTTATTTTTATTTTATTATTTTTTTAAATATGGAATTTTTTTTATATTTTAGTTTTTTTTATAAAACTTTAAACGTTTAACATTTTATTATATTTTTTTAAAAATGGCACATTTAGAGAAATAGAAATTCCTAATAATGTTTATCTCTGTAACAAAAGAAAAAGAACAAAATTTAAGGGAAAAAAATATGTGTGAAAAAAATCTTTAAAACTTAAATAAAATCTAAAATAAAACCTTTTTTATATTAGAGTGAAAAAGAATATTTTAGAAATTAATGGTGGAACTTGGGACCCATGAGCACATACAACTGTACCAGTGGTGTAATCGTAAAAAAAGCAGAAGGCATACGCTCAAGGCAGAGAGTATACCCTACAGTGTATATACTATAGCTTTTTTGAGAAACAGACGGTATACAGTGTTTCCTAAAAAAATCCCGAAGTTATACGGCGTATACCACCATATACCCTCCATACATCCCTGAACCGTACGCCTATGTGACACTGGCAGATTCTCTTATACATATCATCACTACAGTCAGTATAAAATTATCCAATTTAGTTAAATCTACTTTTTGTGACAACCCCCCCCCCCCCCCTCCAAAAAAAAAAAAAAAAAAAAAAAAATGCAAAATAAATGTACTTAAAATTGTAAGTTTTACCTTATGATTTCACATCAGGGGTGAAAGTTTTTTTTTTGGGGGGGGGGGGGAGGGGGGGACCCGTTTTTGTTACAGAATTGAGAAAAATAAATTTCTGTAAAGAAAAATCAAATTCAGTTGTTTAAATTCAAAGTAAACATTTAATCATCCTTTTTTTAAATGTCTTCCTGCTATACTTTTCTTCTGAGCTTATTTTGTTTGTAAATTACACATTTTAAATCCCAACAATTTTTTCTTATTGTGTGAAGTCGCTTTTATGGAGAATAATTTTGTGAAGGGGCTTCTTTTATTAAGAAGAATAAAGGGGTATAAATGTTTGCCGGGGCAATCCCTGTTTTTGTGAATAGATCACAAAAAAGGTACTTTTATCTTGGATATTTTTTTTTTCTTCTAGCAATAATTCCTGTTAGTGTTCACTTGTATAAATTAGAAACGATGTACTGAGGTTGAAATAACAATTTTGGTTCATCGTATTATTTCTCCTTATTGTTTTATTCCCTTTTTTTAATGAAATAAGTGAAAGGCACTTATTTTAAATTTTTAAATGTATGTAATATATGTATTTTAAATGAAAATTTTGTATTTCAAATAAAATGAATGTGAGGTTTATATTAAAAAAAAAATGAATACAAATGATGACATTATTTAATGGTTTATCTCAGGATCGAAACTAGAGGGGGGGGGCAGAGGAGGCATGTTCCCTGGTCGCCATAAGGAAAACGAAGGGGGTGTCAAATGAATTTTGGTTTTTGATTTCTTAAGAAGCTACACTAGTCACACGAAGAAACTCGCAAGCTAATGTTAAATATGGGAGCATTCTTTTCAAATTTCTCGCTTGCATTTTAATATTTTTAAATATTTTTTTTTCTTAAGATAGCTGAGTTTGATCTTTAACATTGTTAGGTTGTACATTTTCGATTTTGGTTCAAGTTTTTTTATGAGGCTACTTAAACTTTCAGAACCGGTTCAAAAAGTGAAAGTAATTTTATATATATATTTAAAAAAAACTGCAAACAAAATTTAAAAAGTAAACATTTATCCTGTTAGAAACAACTTCAGCTGTCCCAAACGGAAAAAATCATTTAAAAATATTAAAGTGCAAGCGAGAAATTTGAAAAGAATGCTCCTATAAGTTTAACATTAGCTTGCGAATCTGCATAGTTTCTTCATGTGACTTCCTTTGGATTTCGTTTTCAAAGTTTTAATGAATCAATATTTGACAAAGTTGATTACGTATTTTTTTATTACATATTTTAAATTTGAAATAAGTCAGCGATTAGAATTAAAATTCTCTTCGTAAATTTACTTTGCGGAGGCCGGGGGGGAGGGGGCAAAATCTATGTTTGTGCTGGGTGCAAAAAAGGCTAGTTTCAGCCCTGGTTTATTTCATGTGCCTGGCTGACATAAAGTACCTACCCAAAAATGTTGTGAATTTGATAAATTTCACTGGATCAAATGGCATAGCAATGATTTCACTAATAAATATATCTCCAACCGTAACATGCCAATGAAACGCATTATGTTGCCTCTCTGTAAGTTTAAATGTTAAATTATGATAAAAATGATAGAGTTACTACTAAATAAGTATAAAAGTAAAAATAGTTTTTTTTTTTTTAACCACTTTTTTATAAACATTGAATGTTTATAAAAATCATCCCTAATTTCAGGACTATAATTCATGTTGGTTCAAAAAACTTCTGTTACAATACATTAATTTGGCATGACTCTAATTATAAAATTCACCACTTCGACTTGGTAGAAAGCATGAACTACTGAATTTATTAAAATGATTATTTTTTCTCCCGTTTTTTCAAGTATGACAACAGAAAAGGCGAAAAAAACATCTTTGAAACTATGTATTGAGAATTTTTAAATTATTTTTTCAAAGTTTAATTATAATTTACTTAATATTAAATTATCATTTGATAAAAGCAGATTAAAAAAATTATTTCTTTATTATTGTAATTAAAAATTCTCTTTATTTTTTATTTATATTTCATTTGTTACCTAATATTTCGCTGCTACAGTTTCACAGCCAGTTGGCATGTTTTAATGACATGATTTGATGCAAACCCTGTTATTTTAACCATAGAGAATATTTGGAGATTTGTCACCTGTGACTCTAACAGAAAAATGCATTAAAATTCATTTATCACTTTATAATTAAGTTCCTAAAGATACTAAAATTTATTGCCAAAAGAAGCACTCAGGTGTACATCATTTTTACAATTCTGGAGTATTAGGTAACACGAGTCTACTCTTGGTTAGGGATGCACCGAATATTAAACTATCTGGTTAAGCTGAATATCAAAGTATTCAGCCGAACCGAACCTTTTGAAACACATTTTAAAAAACTTTTCACAATTTCTACCTTTAACTGTCAACTTATAAATATATTTAAAATAATTAGAAACAAGTTCATATTTAAATAAAATAAGATGTTTTTAGATTATTTGTTTGCTGTAACTTAAAAAAATAACCATGATGAGGATTAAAATGATGATTAATTTGGATTTTCATAGGAATTAATGATGTACAAATACAAGTTTCTAAATTTTGTTTAGTAAATAATATGTTTCTTGCTTTTTTACAAAAAAGAGTTTCTAACAAAATGGGAAAACTTTTGCGGTTGATGATAGGTACAAAGACAGACAATTTTTGTTCAGAAAACCATAATCCACTTTTTGAGTCATCATAAATACATTATATCTCATCTCACTCAATCTTGAATTTTCGTTTGTTACTTTAACAATAATGAAGACATCATAACTATAGAAACAGATGTCATAAATTCCCGGAGCTGCCATCTTGGAATTTTTCTTGGAGTGAAAACCCCTTTTCCGCCAAGCAGTAAATGTCGTCAAACACCGGTTTATACGCATGTTAGACTTAACGAAAATAAAATGTAAATAATAAACAAAACTCGTTAAAGTGGCATTCACTAAACGTTGTATGAGCGCTATGCGCTCATTAACCGAAAAAAAAATCACTGGATTCTGCAAACTCCTGCCGTGACCACAAAAATGCACGAAACTCATTAAGTGCCAATCAGTAATTGCGCTCATTAACTGAAAAAAAAACATCACTGGATTCAGCAGTTCTTGCTGTGTAGCATTCTCAAAATTCAGCAGTTCTCGCTGTGTAGCAATCTCAAAATGTAAAAAACTCGAAAGGCAACAAAATATACATAAAATTATTAACATACCTTAACAGACATCTGCTTTCTTGAAAGCTCAAGCATGAAATACTGTCATAGCATCACCATCATTTTCAAAAATAGGCTTATGAATACGCATTGACACACTATAAACAAACCTCCTTTTTTCGTCAAAATTTCCTCAAATTTATTAATTACTTCAGCAAGAGTGTTTAAACAGACTACAGAAACCATAGTCAATCAAATACATTCAATAAATTTAACAAAAATAAAAAGACAGAATAATACAACACAATATCAAAACACATCCACAAAATCCTAAGCGAAAATGAGTTTCTCAGGGGTTCCCAGAACACGACACGCCAGAACTCGCACGGCATTCCACATATCGATAAAGATTGCCAACATAAAATCACCAAGAAATCTCAAAACATCCAAGATAGCGGCCACCTGGGAATATAAGGCATCTAAGCCTAACTAACTATTAATTAGCTAAGAAATTTAAGTACGCTTATAGACAAAAACAGAAATAGTTATGCTACTGTATTATCTAAATATTTATTACAGAATGCTAATTATGAAAAAACACTTTTAAAATGCTTTAAATATTTATAAATATAAATTTATTATAACTATATAAATTATGGAATAAATTTATTGCATGGTATTTTAAAAAAGATATGATACTGCAAAACAGTTTTTTTGTTTACATTACATTTTCATCAAATTTTAGGATAAAGTTATAATATAGATTCCCAAAAGGCAAATCTCAACACCTTAGAAATTTTAAATCAAAATATCTTACACATAATTATATTAAAAAAAAATAAAAGCACTTTAAACATATTAATATTTAAAAAATGAAAGGCAAAATATAATACAAATATAAATAAATATTTGATTCAAATGGTAAATGTTGATTTTTTATTAAAGTACTACTCAAAATCAAGTATGGGAAACTGAAAATAGCTGACTATATATATATTTATTAAAATAGTATATCACTTTTAACATTAAGAAAAACTTCATAAAAGAATTTTAGCCCTAAGCAATGATTTATAAAATTACAC
This sequence comes from Maratus speciosus, assembly GCA_963932465.1. NCBI lineage: Eukaryota > Metazoa > Arthropoda > Arachnida > Araneae > Salticidae > Maratus > Maratus speciosus. Next base: position 84,535,494 of record OZ010786.1, on the reverse strand, counting down.
ATGCTTCCACTTAGATTAGGGCCTAAATTCTATCAACTGTCAGAAGACTTTAATAAATCTACGTTTAAATACAAAAACAGTTATATTAATTTTAAAAGTTGCAGAAATTTGTCTTACCTGCATATACTTAAAGTTGTTCTGGTGGACTTTAAAATCTTTCTACAAAACATTAAGTTTATTATACACATAAAGGTGGCAACCTCTAATTATAAAAATGTTTCTGTCATAACTTTAATTTTTGAAAGATTACCTTACCATTAATTTTTTAAACATTATTTGCAACGGATAGTTTGTTTATTTAGGTTAATACAATGTGACAATTTATTTAAGTATGCAATGTTGTTGACAGTTTGTTTATTTAGGTTTTTTTTTTCTTTTGCACGTTGCATGCTTTATAAATCACTGTTTTCAATCTAATTTTTTAAATTTTCCTAACGAAAAATAAAGATTTCTCATTTAAATTTTTCTTTTTTTTTTTCTGCATTCATAATTATTAACAAAACAATAAGACTAAAAAGCAATCGAAGAATCAAAATTTAACAAGTTTCAGTTTCGGTCGATACTTAATTTTAAATCATACCAACCGTATCATGTAACTGCTCTGATGACAATAAATATAATTAACATAAGGAAAAAAGAAGACACTTTGTCGTCTTAAAACAACAAACTCTATCTTTTTATTATTATTATTATTTTACTTTCAAAAACACTTAGTCTCATATGAATATAAACAACAAACTATTTTTGCATCTTTTAAGAACACTTTTTTACTTTAAAAAAGAAAACACTAGAAACTTTTATTATCTAAAAACATGTCTCCCCTTTCCCTCGCCTTTTTTTTTTTTCATCTTTTAAAATAAAACCAAATAATGCAATTGCCCTGGTAACAAACAAAATGAAGATATACGTAAGGCTGGCTCACACTTATTTTTTTACTTAGCAGCAGACTTTATTTATGCCTCAGACTGAAACATATAAATGCTTATTTCACATTATATTTGCAATATGGGCATTTAAAAATATTTTCAGCTAAATAATTTTTGTACTTACTCATTGAGTAATATATTGTGTTCTCATAGTTTGTAGTGCAGCATGCTATTTTTGGAAAATGTAATTTAACGAGTAATGTAATTAAAAAAAGACTAGTTTGTAGGGAGCACAAATATTATTTTTGATGTTACTTAAATAAACTTACTTTACTGTCTCCTCTTTTGACATAGAAGTGGTACTCACAGATTTTTTAAAATCTTCTTTTCTGAAGTCCAAGGGCTTGGTCTGAAGTCCAGTTGCTTGCAGACGATCACTAATGGTAGTCACTTATTATACAATAAAACTACACACTTGTGATTTTCTGAAAGCATTCAAATTTGAAGATGTATCCCGGCACCAGCTGATCTGCCAGACGCTTACCTCCACTGGTATACTTTGTATTGATTGATATATACAATTTCTGGATGTAACATCAAAAATATTGATGCTTCTTACAAACAAGTTTATTTTTATTACATTACTCGCAAAATTATATTTTCCAAAAAACAGCATATTACACAACAAACAATGACAAAACTAGGACCTACTATAGTTTCATTACTTCTAATATACTATTTTGACCACTGAATTTATATACATCATGAATTCATGATTCGTCTAAAACTTTAATATACACTCAAACATATAGACTCAAAGAATCTCCCACAGAGAGCATTTTATTTTTTGATAATGAATTCCATTTTCAAAAATAGTAAGAATAATAAGTAATGATTTTTGAAAAAAATAATTAAATGAATAAATAGTTCTTTACTTTAATAGATAAATAGGTACATTTAAAACCGATGACCTATGCTGTAAGATAAATCTGTAGCCATACTTGTAAAAGAAATGCACCTAAATAACAATTTAAACAAAATTTTATAAATATGCATTTCAAATGGAGAATCTCCTATTATTTTGATAGCAATACTTTTTTAATAAATGAAAATAATTGCTAACAAGACATGCAGATTTAACTTAAAATACATTGAATATGCATTTATAACTGCTTATCGAATTGGAATGGTAATGTGTACAAATTCTTCAAAATGGGCACATAGAAAAGCTACACATGGTCTGAATATCTCTCAATTGATTTAAATTTCATACAAAGTTATAAATCTTCATAAAAGTTTCAGCATTAATCTTAACAACAAAAAGAAAAATAACACATCTGCAGGTGAAAAGCATTAAAATAAAAATAAAAAATAGATCAGCAGTGTTTTCCTTACATGACAAAGTTCACAAGTAAATATCTGAAAAGGAGTAAAGAGCAAACTGTTTTGCAATCAGATGTTTCTTGCTTAAAAGAGAACAGGAAACTACAAAATACAACGGCTTGTTTATTTTATAGAAACTTTGTTTACATGCTCGCTTAAACATGCATAATCAAATACCTACTATTAGCAAAACTGGATTAAAGTTTGCCTGTAACTAATTTTCCATTTAAAAATCAATGGGCTACAGAAAACAATATCCTTCTTAACAATTACGATTATTTTAAGTGAGTAAATGGAAATTTAAATCTAAATTGATCGGAAATACCCTATCAAGTAACCAAGTATAATCAATGAAGCAAGTAATTCATCTTAAGAAACAAACATTCTTAAAAATTACTTTTAATCTTTGTATACTATTAACGTTCAATAAAAATAAAATAATTTTGAGAACTGGACATATCTTCATCCTTAAATCCGCAACAAAATCCTTAAACAAACTATATAATTAGTATTCTAATATTAATAAAATGTAGAATGATTACCAAAAATAACAACAATTTAAAGAATCCATATGGATTACCCACAATTTATTAAATTAAAAGACAATAATAAAGGATGATATCTATCCAACATGTCAATAAAACTTACCGTTTTGCTTCAATCACAAAAAATAGATTCCTCTTTGACGTAAAACAAAATAAATAAGTAAAACGATATAAAACATAAATATCACTTAGTAAATTGACAACACCGCCATTATTATCAAAAGCTCTATTTTAATTGGCTGCGCTTGGGTAAACCGTGCTTAGGATTGATCACGAATCAAACCTACAAAATCGCGTTCTAACGACCTAAAATCTTGTGTTTAGGTAAACAGTTAGGTAAGTTAGACCTTGGGTAGACCAGTGAAAACGCACCTTAAGAATACCATTTGGGCTTGCATCAGCACCAGAAATATTTCAGCAAGTAATGCATTCGCTCTTAAGTGAATTTGAAAATACTGAATGTTCTATGGATGACATATTATTATGGGCAGACACAAAACAAGAACTACAAAAATTAACTGTGAAAGTAATTAGACGTCTTTTTGATGCCGGACTTCGTCTAAATAAAGAAAAGTGTGAATTTGAAAAAACAAAAATCAAACTCTTGGGTCACCTGTTTACATCAAATGGAATCGAGATTGATCCTGCAAAAGTGAAAGCTATTGAACAACTGAAAACACCAACATGCTTAGCTGAATTGCAAAGATTTCTCGGAATGGTGAACTATGTGTCGAAATTTATACCTAATTTCTCTGAAATTACAGAACCTATACGTAGACTATTGCACAAAAATGTGTTGTGGGAATGGTCCGAAGATCAAGAAAATTCTTTCTTTAAACTGAAAGAGGCTCTTAAAAATACGCCAAAGTTGGCCTACTTTGATGTTAATAAACCTACGATAGTTTCAGTTGATGCCAGCTCACACGCTGTTGCCGTTGGTGCAGTTCTTCTTCAAAATGGTAGACCAATTGCGTATGCGACTAAAGCATTAACAGATTCACAACGAAGATATCCTCAAATCGAAAAGGAATGCTTTGCTATTCGTTTAGGGTGTAAAAAGTTCCACAATTATATTTATGGAAAACCAGTTACAATTGAAACTGATCATAAACCTTTAGAGGCTATTGCAAAGAAATCCTTACAGGCAGCTCCTGCACGTCTTCAAAGAATACTTTTTGACGTTCTTCAATACTCGCCCAAGATAGTATACAAAAAAGGTAAAGATATACCTATTCCAGATGCATTAAGTCGTGATTGCATTATTAATCTTGTAGAAGATGAAGAGATAGAAACTTTTGAAGTTTTATGCGATGTTCCTCTTCCATTATTGACTTTTTCAGAACTGTTAAATGCGGTTAACGAAGATTCTGAATTGCAAGAGTTAAAACGTTTAATTCTTGATGGTTGGCCACCTAGTATTAGCTCAGTTTCTCCACAACTTCGTAAATACTGGAACTTTAGAGAAGAATTGGCAGTTTATGAGAATTTGTTATTCAAATCAGAACGTTTAATAGTTCCATCTGCATTAAAGTCAAAGTATTTGAATTTAATTCACCAAGGTCATCTAGGAATTAATTTGTCTTTGCATCGTGCTCGAGAAATTATCTTTTGGCATGGAATGATCCGTGATATTGAGCTCTTTATACAAAAATGTCCTGTTTGTCAACAAACAGCTCGTTCACCGAATACAGAGCCATTGCAAATGAAACCTGTTCCTCAATTCCCGTGGCAACGAGTGGCTTCTGATATGTTTGAATTTTCTGGAAATCAATACTGTCTTATTGTTGACAGTTACTCGGGATATTTCGATTTTAAAAAACTAGTGCAATCTGATAACGGTCCACAATACTCATCAGATGCATTTCACAAATTTACTAAAGATTGGAAAATACAGCACATTCCGTCTAGCCCGCGTTATCCTAAATCTAATGGCCTAGCAGAACGCTATGTTCAAATAGCAAAATTGATTTTAAGAAGATGCTCTATAGATCATACAGATGTCAGATTGGCACTTCTAAATTGGAGAAATACACATCGTGAAAATTTGCCTTCTCCAGCTCAACGTCTCTTTGGAAGACCTACTCCAAGTTTAATACCTATACATCCCTCTTTACGTTTGCCTCGAATGTCATCTACCGTTCCTCTTCAATTAAGTAGAGAAAAGCAACGTGCAGCTTCGACCACTGACTCACGAAATGAATCTCCATTACTGACTAAAGGTCAATCTGTTAAGCTCCAAACTGATCATCGTACTTGGATTCCTGCTACTGTGTCAGATGTTGCTAATACTCCCCGTTCATACTTTGTTACCACTCCTACAGGCAAGATTCTCCGTCGAAACAGCTCACATCTACGTCCAACAAAGGCTGAAATTATACCAGACCGCCAGATTGCTGTTAACCCTTCAGGTTTTGTTCGATCGGAGAATGATAATAGTACATCACTTGACCCTCTCGATGTTTCTCGTCTTTCTGCTCCAGGTTTTGTTCGATCGGAGAATGATAATAGTACATCACTTGACCCTCTCGATGTTTCTCGTCTTTCTGCTCCAGTTTTTACTCCACCCAAATCTAAAACAGTGGTTACCCGCTCCGGAAGAGTTATACGCCCTCCAGAACGTTTGAACTTATAAAAGAACTCTTATTCTTATTTTTTTTATTGTAAGGGAAGATGTCACGTGAACAGTTTGTATACTTTCACGTAACAGTTTTATGTACTTCTACTTTAACTTGCGTGTTCCAATAAATTAATGGTTTCGTTATGGTCAGTTTAGTATTTTGTAACTATCTTATTATTTATAACATCTGAGTTAACAGGATGTTACAATCACGTCACTCTAGCAGTCTGTAAAAAAAAGACATTTGGGATGCAGCGCGGTAGTCTGTATTTTTCGTTAGCCTCGTCACCGGCTCACGTGACGTCAGACTGAACCCGCAAATCATACAACCGACACATGACAATAAACACGGAGCCAAAGAGTTCTTACTCCGTGCAACAAAAAACTCCAGAAGAAGAGAGATCTTAAAATACTTATGCGCAGGCGCTAGTTTTGTTGTTGTGCTTTTTTTTGTTTATCGTCTGCACTTTCAAACTAGCGGCGAGCAGAAACAGAAACGAGAGACGGCATGACTGAAAGTACCCATGTGCGCTGACAAGCAAGAGGAGTTTGTTTTGGATTTTCATTGTGGATGAGCTGATTATTAACAATGATGTAATTCAAGATTTGCATATAGTGGATTTATTGTGGCGTATATTATTTGTGCATCAAGATGATGAAACAGTTTTTGCGTGTGAAGCAGATTGCCGACCAAAAGTTCCAAAGGTGGGTAACTCATTGTTTACAAATAGAATACTGAAATTATCAGATCGGTATTTATATGCTTTGTTAATTTAGTTCGAGTAATATTTTAAGCGAATAAATGTAATGCAATAGCTAGTATAAAGATTTCTAGTGAGATATGTGTATTATATTTGAATTAAGATAGTTTAGTTAGATTAAAAGTTCAAATTTGTTTATAGTTCCTGATAGCTGAAAGAACATATCTCTTGCCATTAAAAATTAATTCATAAATTATTATTCAAATATTTATTTGCTTTTGTAAGCTCTGTACACATTTTTTAAAGATCAGAATCTTCCAATATTATGTTTGATCCGTAGGTACTATCTTGTGAAAAACTGCTGAAGAAATCTAAATAAAACAGTTGGTCATTGAATCATTAATAATGATCAAATGGTATAAAAAAAAATATTGTACTATTTTGCTGCCCTTTGGATGATCGAAATGTAAAAGGATTTGATTACTGTTATTTTATATAATCTATTTTTTTCTGCATTGCTCAAGACATTAATTTAAATCGAATAACAGGGTATCTACAGTATCTGGAAATCGTGGACAAATCAAGGAGGTTTATCAATCTGGAAAAGTCGGGGAATTTTGTAAAAATACTCGAAAATCAGGGAAATTTGTCTATGAGAAAATATTTGCATTTTCACCTTGCCAATGAGACTGATTCGTCTATTTTAATTACCATATTTTTTGACACGCCAATTATAATCTTTTCCAATATTAATTTTTAAAACTGTGCACATGGTATGAGTTTTTGGTGTTTAACACAAATTAAGGTGATCAGATGGCCTCATATTCTATGGATAGTGTTTGTATTGAAGGCAATTTACCCATTTTTGAAAATTTTAAATGATGCATAACCTGACCAGGTGGCCAGCCTAATCCAATTAGCTATCCCGTAGGTGTTATAGAATTGAGCATTTTCCAGAAAATGAGGAAATTTTCTCACCACCCTGTATCCATTGGCCATTATATGAAGTTGTTGGACTAAGTTTTGACTTTGGATTGTATTTGTAAAACTGTCAACCAATACTTTATGAATATTAAGCAACTTTGTACTTTTCGGTTAGTAGGGCGCCAATGTTATATATAGGGGAGAGCGGGGTACAGTGGACCACCCCTTATATTTTACATTAAAAAAAAATTTTAAAGCTTTTCTTTTAGGCTAATTGATAACAGCACTGGATTGTTTACTTATAGCCTTCAGAACACATTGTTTTTTCAGAATGAACCTTTTTATTCTGACTGGTTGTTTTGAGCTCCTAAAAGTAAAATTTTTCATCATCATACTTTTCTTTTTTGAGTAATTAAAGGTTATGGATAAATAAGATAAAACAACTTTTTTGAAAAGGTAAAACACTGGTCTTTATTTAATTTAAAAGTTTATATGCTTAAAAGAAAACTTTAAATAATATTTTTATGAGTATGTATTGAACTTCAACAAGGGGCACAGTGGACCGCCCACTGTTGGGGTACAGTGGTCTGCAATGAATACTGCTCCTGTAATGAAGAATTTTCAAAATATTTAATAATTGCTTATTTTCTATAAAGAAATATTGGTACTTTTCGGTTAGCCGGGCGCCAGTGTTATATATACGTATATATGTGTATATAAATGTATGCATATATACATATATATTTACATATATATATATGTGTGTATATATATGTATATTTACATATATGTATGTATATAAATATGTATATATAACACTCGCGCCCGGCTAACCGAAAAGTACCGAAATATTGTTTTAAAATAGTTATTTAACTATAAAATAAAGTAAACAAAGAAAAATGACAATTTATTTAACCCTACAAACTACAATGCATAAAGTAGTCATTTGGCACACTTTAAATTTCATGTTATATGTTGTTCAGATTATAATGTAGCCATCTGACACTTTAGTTTTCTCCTAAACTATGGATAACATTTCACGTGTGATTTTAAAAATAAGTTTTCTTGTGCAATATCACAGTTGTTTTTTTTTTTGGGGGGGGGGGGGGGGAGAAAAATTAAAATCATGCATTGTAGAGTTAACATATTAAGAAATATTTTGTTTTGTATTTACTGCCTTTGAAAAATATAACTGTAGCCTAATAAGTAATAGATGACCTCACTGGATTGGTTATTTAGCTTCAAAGCACATGGTTAGCTCATAATGAACTATTTTATCCTGACTGTTTTGAGCTTCCAATAAATTTTTCACCATCATATTTGTCTTAAAGTTTGCTGATTTTTTTGTACTTAATTAATAACTTATTTGCAATCACTCCCTGTATCTTATATTGTTATTTTCAAAATATTATAAATTTTTTGATAATTCTTTAGTTTTTTGTTTCAAAATGCTACTTGCAAATTTGTATTATTATATTATTTTGGAGGTAAAGGGGACATAAAGAATTAGATTAATTATAAATAGATTTATATTGTATTTTAGACAATAACTAATAGTGGATCACTGTTCCCTTGTGGGTGGACCAGTGTACCCGCTCTTGGGGCACACTGGTCCACTTTACGGGTATATATAAAAATTTTTTTTTTTGAAAAATGTGTTAGAAACTATGTTCTGCGAAAATTATGAGGCATGTAGGAAAGTTTAAAGAACATTCAAAAATATTTTCAGGTAGATTGGTCTCTCCGTTAAAGAGAAAAAAAATGTTAACTGCAAAAGTGAACCACTGTACCCCGGTCTCCCCTACATATATATATATACAGTACAGAACCATTTATCCGGAATGCTTGGGGTCAGATGTATTCCGGATAACTGGTTGTGCATTAAAGCAGCATGCATTTGATAAGTTTTGTGGAATATGTGTGGTTGTGGCATTATTTCTGATTTTAAATTATTAGATTACTTGGATTAAAAATCAATGCAAGAAAGATGAAAAGTTAAACCAGAGTTTAAAAGAAGGTAATTTATGGGAATCCCTTGGGAACAAAAATTCTTCTGTTTCCTCTGCATAAAAATTAAAACATCTAAAATACAACTAAATGTTTTCTTTTCAAATACTAGTTGTCATCCCATTATACAATTGTTTCAGGTAAAGCCTATGTCAAACTGGCAGTGTATGACACCTTTTTCTGCAATGATTCTGAAATTAGTCTATTAGAAATATCATTCCGGATAAATGGTTCCATACTGTACATACATACAGTGGTGTAGTCGTAAAAATGACAGAGGGTATACGTTCTAAGCAGAGGGTATACGCTCAAGGCAGAGAGTATACCCTAGTGTATATATACTGTAGCTTTCTTGAGAAACAGAGGGTATACGGCGTATACCCCCGTATACCCTCCACTACATCCCTGCATACATATATGTACACATGTATATATATATATTTGCGCCCGGCTAACCGAAAAGTGCCAGCATTTTTTATATTTTTCTCTTGTTTTTTCTCCCAAATGAGATATTATCAAGCTGGTTAAGTGTGTTACACGAGGAAGCAGCATACATGAAAAAAACATCGTATGTGTATTGTTAATAATGGAAATCAGGGAAGTGTGCTAAAGATGTCATTGAAATTGGGGAAAAATCAGGGAACTTTTGTTTACAATTTCTGTAGACATCCTGAATAACAATTCAGAAAGTTTCATTGTACTGTAAATGGAAAACGTTAATTCAAACCAGATCCAAAATTGTGTTATGGAAAAAAAAAGTATGTAAAGATTCTTGTTAGTCAAATTTTTATATTTTATTTATATAAAATATGGCTTTTCTGTGACAAAGTTGTATTAAAGTAAATTAGAGTCCTAGTTATCTGGGTAACAATGACTTCCCTTGATCCAAATGGCTATTTTTTAGTAATATGTATGTTTACTATATTGCGTAAGTGGAAATGGAAAACACAAAAGTAAAATCTAGAAAAGAGGCATTGAGTGTTGTTATCCTTGTAAGAAAAGTTTATAAAAATGATTTTAATTTCCCCCTTTATTATAATGTTTGGAAATGTTTTTATATTGCCAGGAAATAGTACATTGCTTTTTAAATGTTTTATATTAAACATATCTCTGCTTGCTTTTTTTGTTTTATCAGAACTTTCAATTATTCAAAATGGTTTTTGTTCACATTAACTAGGGATGCACCGAATAGTGATTTTGGCCGAATACCGAATATTCGGCCTACAGACAAACCGAATACCGAATTCGGCTAGCCAATTAGTAACTGCTAGGCCGAATATTCGGCTTGTCGAATAATTTTATATTTCAAAGTTTAAAGGCATTAAAATATTAAATTTTAAAACAGTTTTACATAATATTTAAAACAAAAACTTTCATTTTGATAATCGAGCTGTTTTCAAGTAAACTTCATGATGAAAAAAAATCTGTTTTGAGTTATTTAAGAAGATAGTTATAAAACTTTTTTAATTAATAAAATTTTAAATTTCACGGCTTCTTCTGTGAATTAAAACAAATGAATAAAATTTTCTTAAATTCTAAAACAAACGTTTTAAAATCAAAGAGAAATTGCGAAAAAAATTGAACAGGATCATATATTATTTGTTTGTCAGGAAGAGGCTAAAGTAAATAAATAATACAATCTATTTAAATTTTATATGGTGGCAACTCAGCAAGAATAACTGTTCTACTCCCTTTGATTAAACAAGGAAGTTTTTAAATGCATCCTAGATCGGTGTCTAGAGTGGGCGATCATTTTCAGAGATTGTAAACATTGTTCTTAAAATCTTAGCAAGAAACAGATGATTTACTGGACAATGTTCAGGAACTTGCATTTGTAGGTACATATTTAATTCCTATGAAAATCCTCGCGATTGGTTAATTTTCTTAAATAATACTTAACAAACAGCAAATAGATAATGTAAAAACATTCTCTTTTATTTAAATATATGATTATATTTCTAATTATTCTGAATATCTTTATAAGTTGACTGTTAAACGTAGAAGTGGTATAAGGTTTTTAAAAATGTGTTTTAAAAGTTTTTTTTAAGTATTCAGTTGGGCCGAATAGTTTGTTATTCAGCCAAGCCGAATATTCGGTATACCGAATAGTTTGATATTCAGACAAGCCGAATATTCGGTATACCGAATAGTTTGATATTCAGCCAAACCGAATATTTGGTAACATGGCCAAATACCGAATAGATACCGAATATTCGATGCATCCCTAACATTAACATTGAGAATCCATTGAGAATATTTGTATAACATTGAGAATATTTGTATTTCGAATTTGCAAATAAGCTGTCTGTCATGTAGCATATTGGGCTTTTATAGAAGTTCAAAAGACTTTAAATACTAAAATTGAAAAAAAAATATGAGGATTTTATAACTCTGCCTTTGTAAAATGAAATATAAGATATTTCTTATCATTTAGCAAACAGCTATTTACAAATAGCCTACAAGAAAATCATTGAATTACTAGCAGAAATATTGCTGTTACTAATATTCAGTTTTTTTTACAAATTTTTGTTTTACAATTGGTATTTGCAGTCTAAATATCTTATAAATTCTCTTGTAAATAAAAATAAAAGAAAAAACTTTTGAAAATGTTCATAAACATTTTACATTGAACCAAAATGGCCTTTTCAAGCCACAGATTAGCATGCTATTGACAATGACAATTGAATTATAAAGAGCTGGAAATAAAAGTTCGTGCATTGAATTTGGCACAGCTCAAGCTGAGTATGTTTTTCAGTATTGCTGGAAAATGAAGACTCAGGACATTTTCCCTTCAAAAGTCTTCTCAAAATTTTCTCTATATGTGCATGGCTTAAAAGCATACATTTTCTCATTTATGCATAACAAATTGAGAAATCGTTTAGGTTTAGAAACCACATCAAAACTTGTCTTTTGTTATAGACTACTGCAGAGTGCAAACAATGTAATATTTGATTTTGAATGGTGATAATATTGTAAATAAATTGTGCTTTAGTTAATATTTAATTGTTTTTCTTATGCATTATTTATTGTACATGAGCAATCACTTTTATGTCATTTTCTGAGTTTTTGCCATGCTGGTTTTAACGGTTTTCTACCAGTGGTTTTAACCACCTCGGCAGAAACTTGCCAACCCTGGTATGTATGTATGTACTAAGTTTTGTTCCGCACAATAAAAGTCACAATTATCCACGGATCATCTTCAAACTCACCAAAAACATTGAGACGGCTAATATCTCAGCAGGGATTGCAAATGGGCGAAATCAACCCAAGGGAGGGGTTTTGTGAAAACAAATGATAACTTTTTAATTATAATATATATCAAATCAGTTAGTTATTATTACTACTTCTAGAAAAAAACACCTGATTTTTGATAAAATTAAAAATGGGCTGAAGGGGGCGAAAAAAATCAGGGTTTTAGTGAGAAAAAAATTCATAACTTCATCAATTCTCAAGATATCAAATCCAATAAAATTTATTATAAATCTTCTTAATATTGTCTACAACTTTTATATTGACAAGTTTTTCATAGAACCAACTCTTACCACAAAAAAGGGGGAGGGGGGTTGAAGAAGAAAAAAAAAATCATCAATTCACAAGATATCAAATCCGCTTAAATTTATTATAAATCTTTGTAATATTATCTACAACTTTTATATTAACAAGTTTTTGATAGGACCAAATCTTACAGCAAATGAAGAATACATAGGTGTTGGTGTTGCAGAAAAAATTATCGTATTAACATGATTCTGATAAAACCAGCTCTTACAGAAAAATGAAATTAAAATCTGTCAAAAGCTTCATTTAACTTTTGTTGGGGAAATTAGTACTTAACTTTGAAATCTACCTGTGCCTGTAGGTCGTGCCGGCAGGTTTTTTAATATTTTTTTTATGAGTACACTTTTACTTTCGAAACTGTTTCCAAAAGTGAAAGTAACTTAATAGAAAAAACCTATAAACAAAATTGAAAAAGTAAAAAACGACCTTTGTAGAGATCGACCTCAACTATCTAATGCTATATATATATATATATATATATATATATATATATATATATATATATTGAAATGCGAATAAGAAATTGTAAAAAATTCCCTTCATAGGATTAACATTAGTGAGCGGGTGTTTTCGCATGAGTGAAGTAGCCTCTATCTTAATACTCTAGATTTGGTGTATATTTTTATTATATTTATTTGTAAATGCAAATATAGATTTTTTTATGGATTACTAATACAGGCAAAGTTCTTTAATCCGCACAAGTTGGGACCAAAGGTTGTGCAGATTATGGAATATTGCGGATTATGGAGTATTATGGATTATATGTCATTTTCTTATTTCTGGACACTATTTTAATTCCATATCAGGGGTCTGTCCAGACTTTTCTCTGAGGGTCCTGTTTTTATGAAATTGTGAACAGTTTTTTTATATTTGTGAAAAATCTAGTCCTAATTTTGTGAATTTGAAATGATCGTTATGTTCAGGTTCTTTTTTATATATTTTTTAAAAGATATATCTATGTAAAATACATATGTTTTCTTTATATATGTAAAAATGACAGGTCGCATTTTACTTTTAAATGATTAAATTTGTGAAAGGTATAGTTTAGAGCTGGAAAAATTTTGTAAAAGGCCTTTTTTTAAGGCAAAGAATTTTGTGAAGGGTCCTTTTTTAAGGTGAGAAGTTTTGTGAAAGGTTCTGTTTTGAGATGAAAAATTTTGTGAAGCTAAAGGGTCCTGTTTTGAGATGAAAAATTTTGTGAAGGGTCCTTTAAAGGACCTTATTTCTCTCTAAACATATCCCTGCATATTCAGTATAATGTGAAAAGAAAAATATCAAATATAATAATTAATTTAATATGCTATCTTAAAAAATGCATTTTTCAAATTCTTTTATTAAAAAATTGATTATATTTACTTTTATATTTAAAATTTTCAGATATTTCATTAAAAAAAATCATTTTTGGATCAAGAATTTGTAAATTTGTTTAATTGTTTACATTCATTAAGCAATGTGAATTATAGAAAATTGCGGATTATGGGAGTGCGGATTATGGATCCTTGACTGTATTTCTTTTGATAGTAGGCTTGGTAATAGGCTTTTTCTAATAGTACCATTGGAGGTACCATACATAGGGTTGCAGATAAATTTAGGTTTAAATTGACATAGAACATTCTACTACTGTGCTGATATATCACCAGAAGTAATATATATATGCAGTAAACTCTCTGTAAGGCGGACTCTGTCTAACTCGGAAAGATTTTCAAGCCCCTGCAAATCCATAGACATAGAATAAAATTTGTCTAAAGCGGAGCGGAATATTGTCTACTGCAGAAAATTTTCTTGGTCTCGATCGATTCCGCCGTAGACAGAGTTTACTGTGTATACATATATATATATATCTAGAGAGAGAGAGAGCCAAATTTGTCGAAATACCCCCTCCCCCCCACCTCTCAGATTCAGAGAGGGCATGTCTCATGTCTGACAATGTGGATGGCAGTGTGGTATTCTGACTGCGAACTAAAGTATAAAAAAATCGGATTTTTTTTTATTTAAATCAGATTTTTATGATTTTTTCCCCAGCATTCAAATATTGATAGCTACCAAGAGTTTTAGGTTTCCAAAACAATTAAACCTCTAATTGCTATGTTTTTACATTTTAATAAATAAAATTATTATTTTGTAATTACAGAAATTATAAAAACTGCAAATTAGTAGTTTCATTAGTTAGTAGCATACAATAGAATTATATACATTAATATTTTGTAATAATTATGTAAAACAATGTTAAATACTAGTGATATTTACATTTATTAAAAGTCTTAACTGCGTTTAATCTTTAATTGTTAACACTATTTAAAATTAATAATTATTAAACAATTAACTCTCTAATTAGGAACTTAATATACATTTTTATGCTTTAATTACTAAAATGATAATGAATAATTTAGTATTCATTCTAGAAAGAAAAAGGGCAGGGTGTTAGTTCCAAAAATGGGCGCTATTTCATGAGGAAATATTTTAGTAATGTGTTTAGTAACGATATACGGGAAAAAAGTATATAATTTTTTAGTATGATAAATAAAGTGTTATTCATTTTAAATAATTTTATGAATTACAAACTGAAAAATACAATTAAATAACAACATGCTTTAGTATAATATCCTATTTTTTCTAAAGAAATATAGTTCGATCATTTTAATAAGTTCTTGGGCACATGGATTTAGAAATACTGTGAAATGGGAAAGTTTTTTACAAGAAATCTCTGGCAACAACTACAGGTGAATTTCACTATTTTTTTTTAAAAAAAAGCAGGATGCGTTTTACCAATTTTAAAAGAGGCACTTAAAAAATGTCCTAGAGGAAACAATGTAATTACAGAATTAAAAACTGCAAATAAGTAATTTTATTAGTTAGTGACACAAATAACTAAATTAACAAATATTATTTGCAGCTCGCTTTGCATTTGTACTTAGAAAAGTTATTGTTAATCGCAAAAGTATTCAACCTATACTGAAGAAGCTCTTGCTGTTCTTAACATTTGTATACTAATTATTTTTCTCTTATACATTCTTTTAACTGTTGAGCAGATGTCATTTTTTCATTCTTTACTCCAATATTTGCTATGAATTTATTATTGCAAAAGTAGAATGAGAAAATAAGATTCTGGCTATTTATTTTTTTACTTTCAGAAATTTATTATACTTACTAGGGATTGACCGAATCAGCAATTTTGCCGAATACCGAATACCGAAGCTTCGGTCAAAGTGTACACCGAATATTCGGTATTCGGCAACCGAATACTTAAAAATTTTTAATACACATTTTTGCATATATTAACCTTTTTAATAAACTTTAATTAAAATTAAATTCTTAATAATTTAATTCAGTTACATTTTTATTCTTAAATCTAATTACACAAAAAATTTTAATGACTTCTTTCAACTCACAAATTCATTAACCGATCACTTATTTTTTATTATTTTATCACTAGTCAATATCCAAATTAACCCAATGAAAGTATTAAACTATACAGGCTATTATTAAGGATAAGGATTCTCAGAAAAACAAAAGTTCATTCAAATAAAAAGAAACAATGTTGTCATTAAGCTGATTTACTGATTGTCTAATTATATACATATTGAATTGGAATGTTCTCAAATACAAAAGGTATCATATCAATTTGTACATTTAACTATTTTCTGTGAAATTATTGATACATATTTATATTTTGATTAATATTTATCACTGTGGTGAGGAAAATAAATTTGAGCGATTTTAATTTAATGGTTATAAAAGTTATAGGATAAGTATAAGAGTATACTTATTTGATGCATGTATTTTCTTTAATATAAACCTTAGATATACAGAGATGAACTCTGATATACTTATTTGAGGTGTATATTAAAGAGAATACACATTAAATAAATTTAAATTGAAAAACTAATGTAGAAATAATTAAAATTAAATGGTAATGGAAAGATGCCCATATTCCTTACTTTTTTTTTTCCTATATCGTAGACAGTTGTTCTGATTTCACCCCTATATAGACTATTTTATGAAAGAAAAAAAAGTTTTTTGTAATTAAAAATGGCCTTTGACTTGTTTTTGGTAGTGCAGCTGAACTTTGAACTCATGCAGATAATATTGAAACTCATCATTTAGCCTATTCTACTTCTAAGTAAAAGAGAATTCTTCTACTTCTAAGAAAATACTTATCTGCAATTATTCGGCCGAATACTTCAAAGTATTCGGCCGAAGCCGAATATTCGGTTTACATGCCGAATCACCGAATACCGAATCGACTATTCGGTATTCGGTCAACCCCTAATACTTACTATGCTTAGTTTATAGAAAGGAATGAATAATTTGACTACTTAACTTAAAGAAAATTATGGCATTGCAAATTGTATTAGATTTAAATATCATTTTTAAATAAAATGCTTTTTATGTCATAAAAACTACCCTCTTTACAAACTTATTGTACATAATTTTTTACAAAGCTTAGAAACAATTATTTAAAGCCTTTTTAATTATTCATAAGTTAAAATACCTGTAGAAACTTTCTAAATTATGTTCATTTTAGTTTTTAATACATTTTTATGTCATTTTATACATTTAGAAAATTTATGATTTTTATCAATGATTTAAAAAAAAAATCAGTTGATTAAAATCATGATTTAATCGCTGATTTAAATCAATCGATAAAAATCGTTGACACCCAACTGCGAACATTATTTTTTTTTTACTGTATTTTGTTAATATAGTAGTCTTAAATTTTAACCAAATATATATTACTTAGAAAAAAGTAATTAATGCCTCATCAAGTTTATTTTCTAATACCATACAAGCGCCCGAATTCGAATGCGCCGAGACTGTCGGACTCTCTGCGGACCTAATCCTAGATTTTCTCAGTGTCCGCTCACTTTTCTGCCGAATACTGTATAGTCCAGGCAATAGGGAATTTTACCTAGCAAAATTAATGGTAGTTCTGGAAATCGGTTTACTTTGTTTTTTGGGTCGCTGAATCCGAATTTGTAACTTCCTACCAAAATTTCCCCCGGCACCCCCCCCCCCCCCCACAATTTTGGTAAAAAGCTCCCCAAAAAAGGTTTTTATTAAAAAAATCAAATTTTTTTATTGTTTTAGGCAGGGTTGGCAGGTTTTTGACGCATGTCAGTTTTTGACAGTTTAAACTGCGGTTTAAACCGTCATGTCAAAAACCCCTTGTCAAAAACCTCAAATACTTACAGTGATCTGTAAAATTTCACATTAAATGTCACACATTAGATGTAATATTTAAAATTCACTATTACTGTAATTGTATAATTAGTATATAGTATTAGTAATAATTACAGGGTTGGCAGGTTTTTGACATGTGTCAGTTTATGTCGGTTTAAACCATAGTTTAAACCGTCATGTCAAAAACCTCAAATACTAAATTGATCTGTAAAAATTCAAATTAAATGTCACACATGACAACATTACATGTAATATTTTAAATTCACTCTTACTGTATATCAGTAATTAGTACATAGTAAAGTATTATTGTTAAGTACAACTTTTTAACAGGGTAAAATTTTTATTAAATTTTTTTTTTTTTTTTTTTTTTTTTTTTTTTTTTTTTAAAGAGTAGACATTAAGCTCACCTGAGCTGTACATTTTTTCTCTTACTTAAAATCGTTTTAATTTCGCTTTACTTTTGAGAGCTTAAAGCATTAGCTAGCTTTTTTATGGGGAAAAAAAACTTAGAAAAGTGTAGATTTTTTTGTATATATAACAAGATAATGTGCATCAATGTTATTCTAGTCTAGGCAATAACCATTCCATTCAAAATTGAAATTGGATTATTAATTTTAAACATTTACAAAATAAGAGAAGTAATTAAAAAAAAAAAGCTTAAAGTCAAAATCTTTTTAAAACATGCTTTCTTTCAATATATAAAAATATTTTCGATTTTAAAACTGAACAAAATTGGATCGGTCATCTAAAAGAAAATTCCTATAAGCCCATATTGAAAAAGTGCATAATTCATCCCAACCATCAGGGGCAAGGGTTGACTGCTGTATCAGTTGATTCAGCTCGCGCTTGAGCTACGGAGAGAGTTTATGGATGCTTACCCATACTGATTGTGTATGAAGCTAAAGAATCCCCTTTCCAGTCTTCTTATTTCAGTGCTATAGGGAGGACTCCATTTTTTGGTGGAAAGGTATCACTAAATGCAACAGCTTTTTGAGCCTGCTTCAAAACTTGCTTATCTAGCAATGCTTTTGCTATCAAGTCCTACTAGCTCAGCATCAATTAAGAGACAGACTATTTTCTTACGCTTCATGCACTCTAAACTCCAAAAATCTTTTGGGTGTAAATAAATGTGCTAAACGCGTGGTGTGCCGCAGCATGCTGCGGGGTAAAATTGATCCGGATTATTTAATTGTACAAAATTATTTTCTTCTGGTTGAAAAAAAAAAAAAAAATTGCAAATAATATATTTTTTAAATTATTAAATTTCAATAAAATATCCCATAAATCATTGACTTATTTAATGTTTATGTATTGTTAAAATGTTTTAGCGTGTTACATGTATTTGGCAGTTTTCGACGGTTTAAACCAGTTTTCGACAGTTTAAACCAGTTTATGACAGTTTAAACCAGTTTTTGACGCTTGTCATGTCAAAAAACAGTTTTTGACGTCAAAAACCCAACCCTGGTTTTAGGGAAAATTATCTAGAAATTCAGAAAGTAGACAAAATTTGCAACAAATTAGATATGACATTATGACTTAGGATGAAGGGGAATGGGGGATCTGCCTCGGAACATGCGCGCGTTGCTGCGTGGACTAAGTTGCGCAATTCCACTTAACCATTCACACTTTTACATTCGCCCTACCATCTCCCATCCGAACTTTCCTTATAAGGTTTACTTTAAGTTTTTTGGCTCGCTGAATCCGAATTTTTAACTTACCCCTCAAATTCCCCCCCCCCCCCGCCCCGCGAAAACCCACCAAAATAGTTTTTATTAACTTAAATTTCTTATTGTTTTAAGGGAAAAGCATTACGAAATTCAGAAACTAGACAAAATTTGCAACAAATAGGATATATGACATTATGACGTAGGATAAACGGGGAGAGAGGGGGCTGCCTGGGAAAATTCCCCGCGCGCTTTTCTTAAAAACCAAATTTTTTCAAAAAATCAATTTTTTGGGGGGTTGCCGGGTGAAATTTTGGTGGGAAGTTACAAATTGGAATTCAGCGACCCAAAAAACATAAAGTGAGTCGAAATCCAGAACTAGTATTAATTTTGCCAGGTAAAATCCCCTATTACTTGGACTTCATAACTTAGTGCACGTAGCGCCAAGGCGGCCCTCTCCCTCTCCGTTCATCCTACGTCATAAAGTCATGTATCCTATTTGTTGCAAATTTTGTCTAGTTTCTGAATTTCGTAATGCTTTTCCCCTAAAACAGTAAGAAATTTAAGTTAAAAACAACTATTTTTTTTTTTTTTTTGGGGGGGGGGAAGTTAAAAATTTGGATTCAACGACCCAAAAAACTTTAAGTTAACCTGTAAACCTTATAGAGAAAGTTCGGAGGGAAGATGGGAGGGCTAATGTAAACGTGTGAGTGGTTAAGCGGAATTGCGCAACTTAGTTCACGCAGCACCGCGCGCATATTCCGAGGCAGATCCCCCCTTCCCCTTCATCCTAAGTCATAATGTCATATATCTAATTTGGTGCAAATTTAGCCTGCTTTCTGAATTTCTAGGTACTTTTTCTCTAAAACAATAAAAAAATTGATTTTTTTAATAAAAACCTTTTTTGGGGGGCTTTTTACCAAAATTGGGGGGGGGGGGGGTTGCCGGGGGAAATTTTGGTGGGAAGTTAAAAACTCGGATTCAGCGACCCAAAAAACATATAGTAAGCCTTTTTCCAGATCTACCATGAATTTTGCTAGGTAGAGCCCCTATACGGTCTCTATTGCCTGGGCTAGTATGTATTGTAACATTTGAAAGGATATGACTGCGACGATAAATTTCAGTCTCACCATTTATTATTATTATTATTATTTGTGTGGGTGGGGGAGGAATTATTCATAGTAAGAAAATAACTGCATTTTGAAAGTAGATTTGGCTTTAAATTCGCCCTGTCGTGCATAAACTTGACATTTAAACAATCAGCATTATTTATTTATTTTTTTGTAATCGTTGTTATTCCTTTTCATGAAATAAAGAATGATGTTATGTTTCCATTAAATAACTTATTCATCGCATCCATTTCATATTGTACGCATAATATAATTATTTAAGGTCAAGTTCATCAGTTTACTTTTCCTGTTATTTTAAAGTGCTAAAAGGGTTAGATGCATTGTTCTGCAGACATAATTTAACTGCAAATTCTATTACATCCTGCGGAAACACGTAAAAGGGGTTCTTAGTCTTTTGTTGCACATTTGCTTATATCCGTACATGCTTTTGACATTGAATTCTGCTAATGCGATTATTTTTCCATGAGGATTTTACCGCTTTAAGCTTATGTTTCCACTAACAATTTTGCGCAAACGGGCTTATTTTTGATGACGTCCGTTTGACCCAGGAATTTTATATGATTTATCACGATTGTAGCATAAATTTAACACGTTAAGCGTCACGTCAGTCACCGGACACTGAACTTTTCGTTTAGAACGCGACTTTCACCGATGACTGACGGTCTAAAATATGATATAAAACTAAAAAAATATATATTGTTTTAACTAATTACTGAAAATTTATTTAAAATTTACTTACCTTGTATTTATTACAGAATAATACTTTCTTAAAAATACTTAAAACATCGTAAAATTTTCAGCATCAGTGTCAATCACCGTGGCACTCAACGTGTTAACTACATATCGGACTTTCCATAGCAGAGGTCTAGAGAACACCGATAACCCGATTTTATAGATAATTTAAGTATTGCGCGGCAGCGCAATACTTATTTATTTCCAATGTCACTTCTCAATGTTAATTTAACATAGAAAAGCCTATGGAGCTCATAACGTTTTCATTTTTTTCTTCCCACTGTTTTGCCCCTGATGCCGCATTTTTAAAATTCTTTACTAATTCTAATAATATTATAAATTTAAAGTGTGAAAATGCTTGCCTGACGTCAAGGTCAAAACGGATCATAAAATGCCTTTCCATATGGGTGAATTATAACCCAGAGAGTAACACGGGCTAATTTTTATTTACATTATTCAAATATTTTTCTTAATAATTCCAAATTTCGCATTGAGAATCAACGGACATTTTCCAATAAAATTTAACATTTTTCTTTCATTGTTGTAAATAATTCAAAAGCCGTAATAATAATTTGTCTATTTTCAGTTGAATGATTTTCACGTGAAACATGAACTGAAATAGTCTTTTTTTAAGAATTAAAAAGAAAATTAATATAGTCGAAATAAAAATGACATTTTTCAGATTGTGATTTTTTGACCAAACTACAGCAGCTTGCATTATACTGCACTGGTGAAACATTTTGAATTATACATAAGTAAATTGCATCACAAATTGTGATCGCATAAATCAAAGCATGATGATGATACCCTCCATTAATTTTAAAATGTATTCGTCTGAATGCAGTAGTTATTAAAAAACTTGAAATATTAAACAAAAACCTAATTTGCAGAACGAATTAAAAAAACAAAATTTATTTCCTAAATTGTTTAAGCCCGAGGAGAAGGGACAGATATTAAGATATTTCATTCAATTCGTTCTACATTTAATGTTAAATTTTTGTAACAAATAAATTAAACCAATTGAACATTAAAAAATAAAAATGAAATTCATACAATATGATACTTTAAACACCCTAAACACTAATATTCCGTTGAAATGAAATCGAAATAAATCTTAGACTGTGTTCCATTTTTAAGTTGTAAATATTTGTATTGCAGATTTTGTATTATGTTTATGACTATTGTACATAAAACGATAAGATACATGCAAAATACAAAACTTAAATAAAGTCTAAGATTGATTTCGATTTCATTTGAACGGAATCGAAGTTTATAGGGTGTTTAAAGTATCATATTGCATGAATTTCATTTTTATTTTTTAATGTTCAATTGATTTAACTTATTTGTTACAAAAATTTAACTAAATGTAGAATGAATTAAATGAAATATCTTAATATCTGTACCTTCTCGGGCTTAAACAATTTAGGTAATAAATTTTGTTTTTTTAATTTGTTCAGCAAATTAGGTTTTTGTTTAATAAATATTAAGCTCTCAAAAAGGACTGCTGAATGTCTTATAACAGCCAGTTCAAATGGGCGCTGGTGGAACAAAATCCAGGGACGACAAAGACCGCCTTGGTGGAGCATATCAATTTCTTCATATATTTGTAATTTCAAATTTATTATATATATATATATATATAACCATTAAGTAAAAAAGTAAATTATTTACCATTAAGTAAATTTGGGACTATCACACACATAAAACAAAGAAATAAATTAATATATATATATATATATATATATATACATAACCCCTATAAGTGTAACCCCCCCCCCCTCTCTCCCCTGACAATAAATTCTTTCCTTTTTCTCTTAGTGTTTATTTTATAAACTTTTTAACATTTTATAAATTACTAGCAGAACTACCCGACTTCGCCCGTGTCAATTATAAGGGACCTCCCGGGTAAAGTAAATTAAAATGAAATAATACGGCAATCACAGTAACTGAGATTTGTGCATTCTCGTCCACAAATCGTTAAAAAGGCAATCAGAAAACATAAATTTATTGTCTCGCAACCATAATAAAATCCCGAGCGTTAATATCAGAATGCTCGAATTTCTTTGGTGGGTATAACAGAAAAAGATGATTTCCTTGACAATACGAAAACAAATCCACCAAAGGGCGTAGCATTTGGCGAAATTCTGTTTGTAAGGCATTATAAAGTACATCTATATTATCTACATATAGTATCTACATTATAAAGTAAAAATATGCCAGTGACTAACGCTGACATTATACTGATGGTGGCATCGACCTAATCCATAAATTGTGCCTTTACTGAAATTTTTCTTAACTTCATAACATCACACAATTTCGTTTTGTACACTATCGAGTAGAAAAAAGTTCTTTAAAATAAAATTTATTTGAAAATTGTATATCTAAAATTTCTCATTTTAATGGATTTTAAAGTAATTTTCAAGCATGGATATTTTAAAATGTGCATTTATCCCAATTACGAAAGATATACCCGTTTGCTCTTTATGCAATATTATAAAGAAAAGACATGTTTATGGGTAACTGTAGTATCATATTGTTGGGGGCAACAACCTAACCTAACCATAAATTTAGCTTTTACTGCAATTTAACCTCTAAATATCGCACATTTGATTGTTCAACGTCTAATAGAATACAAAAAGTTTTTTTAGTAATATTTGTTTGAAAAATTTATCTCAATTTACAGATTTTTTTATTCATTTTAATATAATTTTCAGGGACGGATATTTTTTAAATGTGCGTGTAACCCAATTACGAAAGATATATCCGCTTGCTATTAATACAGTGTTATAAAGAAAAGACATAGCTATGAGTAACGCTAGCATCATATTGTTGGTGGCAACAAATTGACCCAACCATAAGTTTCGCTTTTACTGCAGTTTGATCTCTGAACATAGCACATTCGATTATTTCAACGTCTAATAGAAAACAAAATGTACTTTCAGTAATTTGTTTGGAAAGCTTATCTCAGTTTAAAGATTTTTTTTTTGTATTTTAAACAAATTTTCAAGCTTAAAATTTTTTAAATATGCCTGCAGCCCAGTTACAAAAGATTAACTTAATTGCTCAAAAACATTGTAAATAATTCAATATTTGTTTGTTTTCATGTAATATTCCGTAACTAAATTGGCAAATTTCAGTATTTGTTTGTTTTCGTGCAATATTCAATAAATAAACTGGCAAACAGCATTAAAACGCCAAAAGTAAAATTTAGTTTTACAGGGAAGGTTTTAGTGTGTAATATTGTTTTACGCCGATTAGTCATGATTATAGAACTTTCCTCTATAATTCTATAGAATTATAGGGGAAAGTTGAGTTCTATAGTCATGTGGTAGATAACCTTATTATGAATGATTAGTCTTTTTCTAAATTCTGTTGAAATGGATTTCATTGGTTCTTGCATTGTTTGTTAGATAAAATTTTACACGGATGGTTTTAGAATATTGCATATAGTTTTACGTCGCTTTGTTATAAAATTATGAAAGAAAGTTCAATAGTCAGGTAAGCCCGATTATAAAAGATTAGTCTTTTTTAAAAGTTCTACTGGACAAGTTTTGATAGAATTTGCACTGTTATTTTGAACTTAATTTTCTGGAATGGTTTTAGTATGTAACATTTTGTTCTTCATGCATTGTTATAGAATTAGCTGAAAAGCTCTATAATCAGGTGAAAACAGTTTTGAATGATTAGCCTTTTATAAAAGTTAGATAATTTTTGAGGGATAGTTTTAGTATATTGCCCAATCGGTCTATCATTCTTAAACCAAATCCTACTGTAAATGACCAACTAAAAAATTTGGTCCTTAACAGCCGAAATTTTTTCTCACACATTAGAAAATATAATAGCTCAGTGATGTTCGTATCGTTTTCAGCCATACGGAATGGAAATTTGAGATAAAGATCCATATTGCTTTAAAATGAAAGATCAAATTCATTGATATATTAACTTTAATTCAAGATTTGGTCGGAGAAACCGATCACCGTAGTGGGCGAAATGTGCTACTCAGATAAATAAGTGCAATATAGTGAAAAATATTTACGATTAATTAATCGTCAAAACGAAAATACCAAGAAATACTTCTTAATATAGCTGTCGAGAAATCTAAAAAATACACTAAAGGGTTAAAAATATATTCGTGTTTTAAATTAAAAACTATTTTTATTTATGTTCTTTTAACGGGCAGTGTAACGGTGCGTGTTAGCCATAATTAATAATCTCACATTCATAAAAGAACTGTATCTCTACTTTATTTTTACAATGTGATGCGACGCGTGCACTCATGGCAAGACAAAACATAAACTAGAACGAAGAAAGGAAATACGTTTCTATGGTTACATACATTAGCAGAACAAGTGCGTTGCCAACTTTTGGCACATAATGACAGATAATTCCAACAGGCAGTATATCAGGCATCTTTAACACAGGTATCCGAAGATTCATTCCCGATAATTTTTAAATGGAAACTCATATTTCCATTCATGAAATCCAAATCCACAGCGATTAACATGAAATTGACATCAATTTCCAAAAGTGTTCAGTCATGATGTCAATCATGAAATTTCGTTTAAAAAGAGAAAGCTAATTCTAAAAAAATAATATGTTTCAATTTCTATTTAATATAAATCGTAGAAAAATCGTATTTTATATAATCGTAGAATATTATGACTGCATTTAAAGAATTAAAACATTTATCTAAATGATATAATTAAAGTCCTTCCGGCCAGTGCCGGGAGGAAGAGGTAGCTTTCAAATACCTTATTTTAAAAAAGCCAACTTATATTATTCAAACACATGAAGCTCAATTTAGTGGAAACCGAATATAGGAGATTCAATACTAATTTTTATCAATACTAAATCATTATGAATGTGAATTTCACGAAATTAGTCAGCTTTATCCAAGCTGCTTTTATTTAAAGTAACTTATATTTGGCTGAGATGTTGATGTATACTATCCAAATGCTTTCTCACATGGAAATAGGCGAATACGTGTGTTATCGCGTGACAAATACAAGATCGTTTCAAAATGTTAGCCATACTAGAAATTCAAAGTGCTATAATTCAACCATTTTTTAAGATATAAACAAAAGAACAAATTTTCAGAAACAAAATCTGCCCGAGAATCTTTGTATCAAGGACAAACACATAGAAAAATCTTTTTCATTTTCCAATTTTTTAATACCTCATTTTAAATTTTAATTTTTTTTAAATGGCAACCCTTTTGAAACAAGATGGCGAATAAAGCTGGTCAACGAACTCGGTCGAGACATTGGTATGTACTATGTACAGACCAAGTAACATCCAAATCGGTTCATAAATACGCTTGTTATCGCGTGACAAAAATCAGGTCGTTTTAAAATGTCAGCCACGCTAGAGATTCAAAACGCTATAACTCAGCCACTTTTTTAGATATAGACGAAACAAAAACTGTTCCGGGATCTTTGTATTAAGGTCAAACACATACAAAAAAAAAATCTTTTTCATTTTCTAATATTTTGGTATCTCATTTTAAATTTTTAAAATTTTTTTAAATGGCCGCCATTTTGAAACAAGATGGCGGATGAAGCTGGCCAACGAACTCGGTCGAGATATTTGTATGTACTATGTACACACCAAAGTACATCCAAATCGGTTCATAAATACGCCTGTTATCACGTGACAAATATCAGGACGTTTCAAAATGTCAGCCACGCTAGAAATTCAAAATGCTATAACTCAGCCATTTTTTGAGATATAGACGAAACAAAGACTGCTCCCGAATCTTTGTATCAAGGTCAAATACATAAAAAAAAATATTTTTTCAATTTTCAATTTTTTGGTACCACATTTCAAATTTAAATTTTTCTTAAAAATTTAAATGGCTGCCATTTTTAAACAAGATGGTGGATGAAGCTGGCCAACGAACTCGGTCGAGACATTGGTATGTACTATGTACAAACGAAGTTACATCCAAATCGGTTCATAAATACGCCTTTTATCGCGTGACAAACTTCAGGACGTTTCAAAATGTCAGCCACGCTAGAAATTCAAAATGCTATAACTCAGCCATTTTTTAAGATATAGACGAAACAAAAACTGCTCCGGAATCTTTGTATAAAGGTCAAATACATAAGAAAAAAATATTTTTCCATTTTCAATTCTTTGGTACCACATTTCAAATTTAAAATTTTTAAGAAAATTTTAAATGGCCGCCATTTTGAAACAAAATGGCGGATGAAGCTGGCCAACGAACTCGGTCGAGACATTGGTATGTACTATGTACATACTGAATTACATCCAAATCGGTTCATAAATTCGAGAGTTACAGTATGACAAAGGTCAGATATATATATATATATATATATATATATTTTTTTATATATATACTTACAGCTTTAATTCATAATATTACGGTTTTTGATGGTGGTAGGTTATGTTTAATTATTGGTTATATATGGATATATATATATATATATATATATATATATATATATATCAACTTTTGAACGGAGGGTGGTTTCGGGGTCTAGGGGTCATGATCGATGAAAATATACCAAAATTTTTTGAAATCGCTTTCCTCCGAACGGCTGCAATAGGTAGCTTTTTGTAATGAAAGCTACCTAAAAGATACATAATTACAAAGAAGTAGGAAATAAATTGTAGCAATGGTTTTTAAAACTTATTTTATGTCAAATTTACGAAATTTTCGTCATATCTTGCAAACTATTTTTTTATTATCTTTTCTCCTAAATTGTTTTCATTGAAACGCCTGTATTAAAATCCATTTTTTAACTTCAAAAACATTCAAATGAAGATACTACTTCATTTTAACACACGTTTTCTTAAAGTTTTTACATATTATACATAAGAAAAATGTTTATTTTCTGTTTAGATTGACGTCGATTTCAAAAATGCAACAATATAGCGAGACATGTGAATTTTTATTGGCAAATAAAAACAAAATACACGAGTATCGTTATTTTTTTCTAATTATTGTGTCATTTGTTAGGTGTTGTATGGTGTGGCAACAGGAAAGAAATGATAGAATTAGAAAATTTTAAAAGAGATACTTTTCTATTATGTTAAATTATGGAAGGTGCGTAGATGCCAATATCTCCGGAAATTCCGGAGTTTCTCCGGAAATGTAGGATAAAATACGGAAGTACGGTAATAAGGTAGAAAATACGGAAATTTGAGGCAAAAAAATCGTGAATTTTTTCGATCGATCGCGGCAAAAAATCACGAATTTCGCCAATCAGTCGTTGAAGTATATCGCGAAAATTGTCTATTAGTCGATAAAACCACGAATTTCTAAAATCGTTCTCGGCAGAAAATCGCAAATTTCGCCAACCGATCGTTGAAAAAAGTTTCAACTTTTGTCAATCAGTCGCTGCAAATAATCATGAAATTCATCAATAGGTCGTTGATAAAAATCGTAAATTTTTTCATTCTGTAAAAAACCCTAATTTCCACTGTCAGCCGCGGCAAAATATCGCGAATTGCGTTAATCAGTTGAGGAAAAAATATCCTGAAATCCGGTAATCGGCCAATGATAAAAATCGCGAAGTTTGTCAATCACTCGCTGCACTGCAAAAAAAATCACGAATTTCGTTAAGTCATTCGCGGCAAAAAATGGCTGTTTTCGTCAATGAGTCGCGGCTAGAGGTCTGCACGGGCCGGAATTTCCAGGCCCGGGCCCGGCCCGGCCCGTACGAAAGCTATCTTGGCCCGGCCCGGCCCGTGTAAAAATTGGAAGTTCGGCCCGAGCCCGGCCCGGCCCGTTGAAAAAATTGGAAGTTCGGCCCGAGCCCGGCCCGGCCCGTTGTAAAAATTGGAAGTTCGGCCCGAGCCCGGCCCGACCCGTACAAAAATCAGTGAAAACGGGCCCGACCCGATACAATTTCTACAAAAAAAAAAATCCGTTTTTTCTCAACATGCAATTAAGATTCTTTTAATGAATACTACATACATATTTATGGTAACATTTTACAGTATATTTTACATTACTTTGATGTTCGCAAAACAGAAAACGCACAATAGTAAACATTAACGATTACTTACAGTCATCGTGTCTACAGACATTTCAAAATGGAAATAAAGATTCATTAAAAGATTAATGTAGTTCAGAATAAAGGATTAAAAACAAGATAACATTTGAAGGTGTATAATAAAAAGTAGATTTGTGAAAATATTTCTCTCATTTTTAAGACTTTTCTCAAATCCAAAGGACCTACATTTCGACACATTTATGAAGTCTTTTCTTTTCGGAAACGTGTAAGATTGGCAGGTATTCTTATTCAAAATCTATGTAAATGTCGTTTTTTTTTCATAGATAAAAGCAATATATCTTTCTGAAAATACTGTTAAAGTTAGCGTTTTGAATCGAATTTCCGGAAGCGATAGCACAGGAACGGAGAAAAACGTACGGTCACGTGACAGGAATCGCTGTTATCTCTGTAAGTAATTTATTAAATATGGAAAAAGCTATTCGTTTCCAAATGCCTTCAATAGGCAGGCCTGTCAATTTTATGCCTTTATAGTTAAAGTTTTTGTCAGAAACGTGTGTCTGAAAGCTTTGCATTGTTGAGCAGTGAATATGAGAACCCTCTTAAGGTATATTTCCAAAGATACTGTTAAGAGAAGTTCATTATCACTATTAATATTACAAAACAAAATGACTGTTCTACACATCCTGAGATCGATTAAGACCACTTCCTTCCGGGCACGAGTCTGCTGAAAAAAAATTAAACTCGGAATCAGACATCTTGTAACTGTACGATGCCGATCTCTACGATGGACACGTTACATTTCTGTATTGATGTTGTTAAACTCGCATCGGCTCGTGACACATATTTATACTTCTCGAGAAAATCATATTCATTGAAAATGGCTCGTATTTTATCTGCTTCGCTTAAATTCTTATATCGGGCCGATAGGCCCGATTAATTTTTTTGCCGGCCCGGCCCGGCCCGTTTATTTTGTCTGTCGGCCCGGCCCGGCCCGTTTGAAATTTCGCTTTCATTCCGCCGGCCCGGCCCGGCCCGCGGGCCGGGCCGGGTACGGGCCTCGGGCCAAGCCCGGGCCCGTGCAGACCTCTAGTCGCGGCGAAAAATTGCTGTTTTCGCCAGTCAGTCGCGGCAACAAATCGCTGTTTTCGTCAGTCAGTCGCGGCAAAACATCGCGAATTTACACTCCTGGCAAAAAATCGCTGTTTCGAAAATATAAGGCATTCGGTTCCGAAAATTAAAAAAAATCGGTCATCAATCCACAAATTCGGACATAAAAAATAGCGCGAATTTCGACAATAATCAATTCCGTCAAAATAATCAATTTCGTCAATTGTTCGTAAAACAAATCGCCAATTTTGACAAAGGATTGCTGGGAAAATGCGAATTTCGTCAAAAGATCGCAAAAAAACACTGCAAATTTCGTCAAAAAACCGCAAATTTTGTCAAAATAATTGCGAAAAACAGCAAATTTCGTCAAAAATATAACGAATAACACAAATTTCGTCAAAGGATCGCGAAAGAACACTAATTTTGTCAACATATAGTTAGTGTCGGGAGCGGATTCCCCCTCACCCCTCTGCTGTAACCTTTCAGAAAATTTGCTGTCAATTTCAGAATTTTTTTTTTTTTTTTTACTCAGAATCAACCGTGGTCAGTGAGTCGCGGCAAAAAATTGCGATTCTCGTCCGTCAGTCGCGGCAAAATATCGCGATTTTCGTCCCTCAGTCGCGGCAAAACATCACGATTTTCGTCCGTCAGTCGCGGCAAAACATCGCGGTTTTCGTCCATCAGTCGCGGCAAAACATCACGATTTTCGTCCGTCAGTCGCGGCAAAACATCACGATTTTCGTCCGTCAGTCGCGGCAAAACATCACGATTTTCTTCCGTCAGTCGCGACAAAACATCGCGATTTTCGCCCGTCAGTCGCGGCAAAACATCGCGATTTTCGTCCGTCAGTCGCGGCAAAACATCGCGATTTTCGCCCGTCAGTCACGGCAAAACATCGCGATTTTCGCCCGTCAGTCACGGCAAAACATCGCGATTTTCGCCCGTCAGTCACGGCAAAACATCGCGATTTTCGCCCGTCAGTCGCGGCAAAACAGCGGTTTTCGTCTGTCAGTCGCGGCAAAACGAAACATCGCGATTCTCGTCCGTCAGTCGCGGCGAAAAATCGCGATTCTCGTCAGTGAATCTCGACGAAAAATCGCGAATTTTGTTAATTGGTCGTGGAAAAAGTCACTTTATTTTTTTGTTGGGGGAAAAATAGTCCTGTAATTTCACACAGTTATATCGATCGCGGATTTTTTGCTCTGTAGGGATAAAAAAAAAAAATATTCCATTTTTACAAATTTATTATAAAAAATTATTAATACATTAAAAGTAAAAGTAAATTAAGTAACCTGTATTTAAATTATGTTTGTGTTGGTAAATGCAAAAGCTGCAAGAGGACTGAGAATATTTGTAAAAAATAGAACTCGTAAAAAACTATGTGCAATTCCTGAAATGACTCCTAATACGTGAACATTTTACTCCTGAAGAGTGTCCAAAACTCCTGAAATTTAACTGGTTTACTCCTGATACAGTCTTTACAATGTTTGCGTCTATGAAGATGGTAGAAAAAAAGGGTTTAAATAGTGGTCTGATGATTTTTTTAAGTAGACAACGACCTCTTCCACGTTCTAAAGCGTATGTACAATCAAGTTTCGTGCAAATCGGTCAAAAATTGAAGATTTGTATAGTGGACATACACACAGATATGTATAATATTATACTCCCCCACCCGAAATTGACGATTCCTCTCCGACCCCCCCCCCCCTTCTTACCAAGCCAATAAAATTTAAAGCCATTAAAACTTCTTAGTTATTATTTTTGTTTTACCTATATTTCGCACTGTACGATCTTCGAACAGACGAAAAGAAAGAGCTGATTATCGCATGCGCTAATTTTGTGATTCTCAGTTGCTGCAACGACCGTGGAAACCCCTTGGAACTGGGCCCTCCCAGAAATGAAATACTGGCTACTGCACAAGATGCGATCTGCTGTTGCATGATCCCAAACAAATGATATGATTTTTGTGAGACCTTTTCATAAGAATGTTGATACTTTTAGAAAAAACAACCCTTCATAACTTTCATAAAGAAGTTGGGCGATTAGTTTTGGCTTTTAAAATACACTGAAATTATGAAATTCATTCATTAAGATCATTGGATTCATGAACGGGCACAGACACAGCAAGAGGGATCCGGGGACGATCAATGTCCCTCTCTGGATTTTTAAATTTAATCAACCAAATTTTACTTTTTTCTGATTATTTTTAATATACGTAATTTATACATAATTATACAGCAATTGATTTTCAGCAAAAAAATTACACGTGAAAAATGAAATTGATTTTTTTTTTCTTTTAGAATGCAAACGCAGGTTGAATATGACGACCTCCATTGTTATCTTTCATTCCTTTTAAGGAAACAGAAGGGATATTCTGTTACATTTTATTAGTATTATCATGCTTGTTTGATCTTGCTATGTTTGTCGTTCAAGTTCCGAACGCGGTCATAATTATCCATGTACTTATACAATGGATTTAAGAACTGGCAGCTGTGCAGTTTAGCATGAAATTCTTAAAATGAGTCACTGCATCATCATAACAAACAAAGAGCACAGCTTCTTATGTCTGTTATAGTGCCATTATTACTCATCGTCACGAAGTCACAGGAAAGAAGTCATTAAGTTGGTAAGCATAATTTTCCTGTTACTTTAAAACACAGATAAAAGACTCACTGTCCCATAGTTTGGTGCTCCTTTTGACAAAAGGTTTGTCTGGCGGAAACCGAACAATATTCGTAATTTTTTGGAGTGGGTGGAAATAACGTTACGCCTGACATAGTTTATGTATTTATGTTTTTTGTTCAATTCTATAAAGATGTAGTAGGATGTAAATTGAAAGGTATGTTGACTCATAAAGTGGTAATATTGGAAAAGGGTAGAGGGTAGAATTCACGTAATATTTAAAGGCTTTTATTTGTGATTTATGTTTGAAACATACATTGAATAACAAGAGTTGACGGAACGTTTTTATGCCAATTTTATAGAGCTAAAATTGGCACAAAAACTAAATTATCAAATGGCCTGTATCTGTACTAATATTATAAAGAAGTAACGTTCGTTTGTTTGTAAGGGGTAATCTCTGGAACTACCAGAGTTGGGTGGTATCGAAAATACATGTATTTGAAATATATTTTCAAAATACATTTGTACGTATTTTGTATTTTAAACCGACCACACAAAAGTATTTTGGTAATGGAATTCTTTTTCAAAGTATTTTGTATTTTCAAAATACTCAAAATACATTTCTCCAGATTTCAAGCTGTCACATTTAAACCGCAGACCAGACATTTGCAATAGGGAAACACATGCCTGTCTGTTTTGAATTGTCTTCGAATTAGTTTCGGGAAGTTTATATGAACACATTGTTAAACATTTGGTGCAATATATGATAAGCATATTGATGAGTGGGATGTTTACTTCTGTAGAAACGTTTTTGCTGAGTAGTTACAAAAATTGTCTTTATAATTCATATGGGAATTACCCCCCCCCCCCCCCCAAAAAAAGTGTGATAAACACAGAACACTTGCTCCCCTTTCCCCCTTTTATACTTAACTAATGAACCTTCTAATGAAATGAAGAAAGCCATATCGGAATAAACTGGTATATCAAATTTGAAGCAAATCGAGTAATTCTGCATGAAAAACCCATTTATCTAAATTAAGGGGGGGTAGCCCCCCTTTCCTTCCTTTATACTTAACTAATGAACCTCCAAATCTAATCAAAGCAGCTCCTAAACATAATTAACCGGTATACCAAATTTGGAGCAAATCGGATATTTCCCCATGAAAAACCCATTTATCTGAATTAAGGGGGGGGGGGAGGCTAGCTCCCTTTCCTCCCTTTATATGTAACTAATGAACCTCCAAATGTAATCAAGGCAGCTCCTTAACATAATAAACCGGTATACCAAATTTGGACCAAATCGAATAATTCTACATGAAAAACCCATTTTTCTAAATTAAGGAGGGGTAGCCCCCCTTTCCCTCCTTTATACTTAAGTAATAAGCTTCCAAATTTAATCAGGGAAGCTCCTTAACATAATAAACCGCTATACCAAATTTGGAGCAAATCGAATAATTCTGCATGAAAAACCCATTTATCTAAATTAGGGGGGACTTAGCCCTCCTTTTCCCCTTTTATCCTTAACCAATGAACCCCAAAAACTATTCAGGGAAGCGCCTTATCAGAATGAACCTGGAAAAAAAAAATTGAAGCAAATCGTATATTTCTATCAAAAGTTATCGCGTTACGTACGTACGTACATACAGAACCGGCGGGCACATAAGCTCTCAGGATTTGATAGCCTGTGAGCTAAAAATTAAGGAAACATACCATTTGTTATAAAATAAGATTTCCGATTATAAGTTAAACTTATGAAGGATAAAACAAATTTCAAAACCCATTTAAAGGTAAGATTTTAATCTTATACCATTATATCTATTTTAACGTTATTTTTATTAGTTTCTTCGTATTCATTCAATCGAGGTTATGGTACGACTTACCATACCTTTGATATTCGTTTAATTGGGATTGAACTTTAATGTAAAAATAGTTGATTTTTTCATATAGTATGTAAATGTTCATTAACTGTATTTACCATTGATTATATTAAATACTGGATTTTTAAATGCTCACCTGGCGTTATTAGAATTAAGCGTTTATACGGTGAATTTGTGCTTAAAAATATTTTGACATTTCATCTTTTATTTTACATATGGGAATCTAACCCCGACTTAGAACATACTGACTGGTGTACAGAACATAGGTGAAAATAATTTTTAATTAAAAACTTAAGAGATCTTTTAAGGTTTAACTTTTTTTTTAAAGATTTCCCACTAGCAACACCAAAAAGCAATTTCATATGAAAAATATCAATTTTCTCTATAATAATAGTCATGTGACTGTCATCAATTGTTCCGGGCTGACCGCTTCACTTTTCATATGCCAAACAGCCAATTTGGTAATTTAATGTTAGCCAGGCGCAGGTGATAAATCACCAAGTATTGTTCCATCGCCATCATATCACCGGCATTATAATAGTCCATCTCATGCGACCATCATAAACATTTTTTCGTGAGGTAAATTAAAACAAAGCTTTAATGTTGAAATTAAATGTCATAGTTTATGGTATTACTTATTATTTTTCTTCTTCTTTTTTTTTTTCTTTTAAGAAATAAGAGAAAATTGAGTCATAAATTTTAAGTATTTCAGTTTTAAATTAAAGTTATGCATTTTAAATAAAATGAGTGAAAGTATTATATTTTAAATGAAATTAATGAAATAAGAAAAAATACGACGGGTACAATGTTTGGCGATTTGTCACCTGCACTCGTCTAACATAAAAATACAGAGTTCATGATTTCTGTATCAGAATGTTCCGATTTGAGCAAGTAAATTCAATTATGAATAAAAGTAACACGATACAATGCTTAACATAGATTTAAAAGAGACCAAACTGGTCGCCAAGGGGGGCTAGTGTATTCAAATAAAGTTTCAAAATTTATTAAAAACGATATTTTCGTATTAGCCACATGCTAAGTATTAATGGACAAATAAATCGTCAAAGAGTTCACTAATCATAGCAGCCTTTTTTAGTCTGATAATTTCAATGTTACTTCGATTGTATATCTGTTAAATTTGTGTTTTATTTGTTTATTACCCGGCTGTCAAGAAGGGTTATGTGTTTCACGCGTATCTGGGTAAGTGGATTTCTTTGTACCCTCGAAACAGCCCAACGGCTGGATGGATTTTAATGAATGAGGTCTCTATCGATTCGTCTTAACCGTCCGATGTTATAGACTAGGTTTTTTTTTTTTTTTTTTATAAATTCAAAATGGCGACCGTAAAATATAAAATGGCGGTAGAAACGAAAAAGAAATTTCACGCACCCTATTGAGTGGTATATCATTGGATAGGTCTTTCAAAATGAAGTCGATGTTTCATTGACTATTTTGCAGTCAGAAGCTCTGTTTAAATATTACACAACCTGGGAGTTGTGTAGGTAAGATCTCTAGCTTCACTACAGCTCTAACCTTCATAGACATCTATAGGCCTCATCAAAACAGTGTTTACAGATAGGAACTAACAATTAAACACAACTTAAAAGTCATCAATACAAATAAATAAGAAAATAGGTAAGTAATATAAAAAAATAGCTTCGCATTGATCAGAAATAATTAATTAGTTCACTTTTTACGCAGTCGGGTTTTTTGATTTTTTAAATTGAATTTTTATTTTTGTTGAATTTATAATTTCGTTATCGAATTTTAGCGTGAAAGAAATGCTGAGCTTATTTACATTGTTTAAGGGCAAACGGATTAACGGGAAAATAATTCAATCGGACTATACGCGATAGATATGATTTTTTTTTTTTTTTTTGTTAATCATGCTGTAATTTTTTTAACCACAACAAATCCGAAAATTAATTTAGTTTCCAAACAAATTCTATTTGAAAGTACATTTTTTCTCTATTCAACGGTGTAAAACTTAAAATTGTACAGGATGTTTAGAAGTTAACAGATTTCATAAAACGCGAAATTTAATACTCTGATCATATGAATCCTCAATATGACATCCGCGTTACTCACGGGCATGTTTTATAATATAGACCAGCTATCTAACTCAGATTAAAGATGCCTGATATACTACGTGTTGGTACAGAACATAGATTCTACATTTAGTATATTTTCTCAGATTGTCAACCACCTACATCAAAAGTATTTTTGATACTTTCTTGTTAGCCACATACCAGCGGGTAATCTCGAAATATTGTATCATTTATTGCACACTTTTTATTTTGATTATTTCAGTATTTATGTGCATAGTTCAATTATATGTCTGTTAAATTCCCGTTTTATTTATTTGTGACATTTTAATTTAGTTTGACAATTTAGCTACGGGATAGCATACGGAAACAAACAAATGCTGAATTACTTCATTGTTTTAAGTGCAAATGGGTTAATTTTCCGTAATTTAGTCGCACAATTATTTTTGAGACGGATTTAAAAAAATTCATGCTAGTTTCTTTTTTTTTTTTCTTTTTTTTTCTTTTTTTTTTCTTTTGGCTGGGTGAATTGAGATACATTTTTTAAATAAATCGAATTTAAAAGTACTTTTTTTTTTTCTTTTCGACAGGGTAAAAATTGAAGCTGTGCAATATTTAGAAGTTACAAAATTTCCAATATATTTTTTTTTGTTTTGTTTTGTTTAGGTCCTTGCCACTATTGATATGACGTTAGAGTTATTCGGAAACATCTTTTTCTGCTTTATAAAATAAATTGATTATAAAATAATCACCACAGCGAAGATATAAATTAGCTAAGCAAGTTTTTCAGTCCAAAACTGTATTTCTATTCTTTTTAAAGATTGGATAGAACGAAAATGGAACCTTTTCAGAAGTAAATTTTAACCTATTAATATAGTACATACAGTCCATCTCATAAATATAAAGACACTGATATTTTCGAAATAATATTGTAACAATTCAGCATTCAAAAATACGTTTATGATTATAACAAAAAGCAAGAACCAAAAAAACATTTTACAGTAAATTAAATTAGAATTAAGCTGTTTCAACTCGAAAATTGATAAATGGAAACAAATTTGATGTCTCATAAATATAAAGACATTTTACATACTTTTGAATTATCGTCCAGTAATAGATCCATTTTTATTAATGACAGCAAATATTCTAGCTAGCATGCTGTTTATTAAGTTGTGTAAGTATTCTGGCTTTATATCAAACCAACTTCGTTCAATTTCTTTTTTCAACCCAAGGACGTCTGAAACCTGTCTTCCAGATGCATATACACTGCGAACGAGAATGCTCCAAAGATTTCCAACTGGATTTAAATCAGGGCTACGAGCGGGCCATACCATGACATGGACATTGTTATCCAAAAACCATTTTTTTTTTTGTGAGTCTTGAAGTGTGAATCGGTGCATTATCCTGTTGGTACAAATAATTCCGACTACCAAGAGTTTCAGCAATTGGTAACAAGTGACTATCGAGTACCTCTATATACTCTTTAGATGTCTGTTTACCTTCCAGAAAAGCAATATCTTTTGTTCCATTAAAAGACAAGGCACCCCAAACCATCACAGAACCTCCCCCTTTCTGCCTACTGAAGAGGCTTCGAGGTTCACGTCTTAAATCGTGCCAGTATGAATTCCAACCATCAGGGCCATCCAAGTTAAATCTCTTTTCATCAGAAAAAATGGACTTGGATCCATTCATCTTTCCAGTGCATATGGTCTTTAGCCCAGAGTATCCTCCGTTCTTTGTGTTCTTTTTTCAGTAAAGGAAATCTGCACATACGCCGCCGGCACACAATATTTTTGCTTTCTTTTATACGACGATGTACAGTATCCTTTGAGACCATACCATCAACTCGTTGTGAAACTTGTCGGAGTGACATTTTTTGCGACGAAACAAGTCGCATGATCTTGCGATCGAGTCTTTCACTAGTCTTTCTCGGTCTGCCAGATCGTTTTCTCGAATTTAAATTGTAAGTTTTTTTTTTTTATTATAAAACTTTATAAACTGCAGCTTTGCTTCTCCCAGTTTTCTTACATATTTGAGAAACTGTTAAGCCATTAGCTTTAAATCACCGTATTTTGCAAACAGTGTTGAATTCAGACACTTTTCTCCGGGAGGGATTTCTGTGACTCCGGAGGGGACATTATAGAGTCCCGGGGGGGAAATTGCACTTTTTGACCACTGAAAACACAAAATCTCAAATCTTCCGGGGGGGACATCTCATTGCTCCGGGGGGGAATGTCCCCCCCGGGCCACCCACTGAAATCAACACTGTTTGCAAACCTCATCTTTAGAAATTTGAATGTTCCGCGGCATCTTTGCAATTAAAACAAGTCAAACAACTTTGCTCGTTTGGGTAACTTAAAGCGTATTTCTGCGCGTGCGTATTATTTCTGTACGCGTGCATTCGAAAAAAAATTTGCATATGAAGCAGTTTAATTTGTCTTTATATTTATGAGACAACGTAATTTTTTATTTTATTTTTTATTATTCTAGTAGAAATTGTTTTATTTAAATTTAAACCCCCATTACAGATTCATTTGATTGTTCTTAATATGAGGTATAAAATTTAATTTCTTATACTGAATTAATAAAATG
Source organism: Maratus speciosus (assembly GCA_963932465.1). NCBI lineage: Eukaryota > Metazoa > Arthropoda > Arachnida > Araneae > Salticidae > Maratus > Maratus speciosus. Next base: position 84,495,964 of record OZ010786.1, on the reverse strand, counting down.
TAATTCCAAAAACATCTGTGTCTTTATATTTATGAGGCGCACTGTGTATATGTATATACACATACCCAGACTTGTATAAAACTAAAAACTTTCTGCGCACGCAAATATTGGGTCAAAAACTTTCTGCAAATTAATTTAATGTTTAATAAAATAATGTGTTATATTATTTTGATGATATGAATTAAAAACAGTAGTTTTAAAGTAATTACTATTCAAATTAAAAATTAATTGATATTAATTATAGAATAATTATTTTAGTTAAAAAAATAATAAAGCTAAAAATCCATGCTAAGAAAAGGTGAATTCTCATCAATTATTTTGCCAATGCATTTAGAAACAGCCCAACCCTTAATATTGTAACCTCTTCGCACAAAATGCCAGTCACTCTGTTCACAAAATAATATGGCATTGCTTCTGAAACAACTGAATCATATTTTATAGGGAGAGGTCTATTCATAGGTATCATCATTAAAGACTGATGCAGGGATGAAAGTGCACTAAAGCCATTTTGGAACAGCAAAAATCTGATTTTGGAGCAATAAAATCCATTTTTGTAGCAGCAAAAATCTAATTTTGTAACAATAAAATTAAAATTCTGTTTTTGGAGCAGACTGGAATTCTAATGCTAATGAACTCCTAAAAATTAAAATAATTGCTATCTTGAAAATATTTTCACATTTGAAAGAATAATTACTCAGATAAAATTTCTCCACACATTTTGCTAACTCTGGGCATTCTAAACGACCATTGGGTACAGATTGCAAATAATGAAAAATCAGCAGCAGGAAGAAAAAAAAAATCAGTTTTTGGCTTTAAAAAATATTATTTTAAAGCAGCATTTTAACTAATCAGAGAAAAGCCTATGAATACAACATACAGGACTCCCACTCAACTTTTGTAGTAAAAAATGGTAAAGGGGACCATTTTTCTCAAAAAAGACCGTATATTTTACATAAAAAGGAACTTTTAGGGATCTAAATTCAGCTAATCACGAATAAAAATAAACAAAATCTCCGTAACCATTTCACGAAATTAGCGTGTTTTTCGCGATCCTTTGACAAAATTCATGTGATTTCACGATTTCTTACCAAAATTTGAGTGTTTTTTGCGATCTTTTACCGAAATTAGAGTTCCTTTCGTAATCTTTTGAAGAAATTTGCTTATTTTTGACTTAACTTTTGACTAAGTTCATTTATTTTTCGCTATCTTTGGACGAAATTTGCGTTTTTCGCGATCTTCTGAAGAAATATGTACAGTTTTTTTTTTATCTTTTGAGCACGTTTTGTTCGTTTTTTCACGAAACTAGCGATCCTTTGAGAAAATTCACCTTTTTCCGCGATTTTTCGACGGAATTCGTGTATTTTTCGCGATTTTTCGAAGAAATTTGCGTGTTTTTCCCGGTATTTTGACGAAATTCGTATTTTTCGCAATCTTTTGTCAAAATTCGCGTTTTTTCAGCGATCTTTTCATGAAATTAGTGTTTTTTTTCGTGATCCTGTGACTGAATTCGCGCTTTTCTCGCGGCCCTTTGCCGAAATTCGTGTTTCTTTCGCGATCCTTTGGCGAAATTAATTTTTTTCCGCGATTCTTTTACGAAATTTGCGTTTTTTTCGCGATCCTTTGACAAAATTCGGGCTTTTTTCGCTATGCTTTTACGAAATTTGTTTTTTTCCAGCGCTCCTTTGACGAAATTTGCGTTTTTTCACCGATTCTTTGACGAAATTATCTTTTTTTTTTATAAGGATACTTTGAAGAAATTCGCGTTTTCCGCGATCCTTTGACGAAATTCGCATTTTTTCCGCGAAGCTTTGACGTAGGGGGTATTTTTTTTCTGCGAACGATTGGCGAAATAGTTTTTTTTTTTCGGCGACCATTTGTTGAAATTCGCAATATTTTTAAGTGATATTTTTTTATGCCTGAATTTTCGGGCTGATGGCCGAATTTTTTAAATTTTCGGAAAATTCGGAACAGAATCACCCCTGGCAAACAATAAATAAATCGTACATAAAATTGGGAAATATTTAAGATTTCAATATTAAAAAAAAAAAAAAGTTACAAGAGCAAAAACTACGTTTTTTTTTTTTTTTTCCCAAAGAAATTTTCCGCAAAGTTCCGAATTTTGCGGAAAATTTTCCGCGTGCGCGTGTGCGTCTATATTATACAACTCTGCACATACCATCTCGCAAAGACACATCATTATGTGTATGTGGGTATGTGTATCTGTTTAAAATAAAATCAAAAATATTATTAAACCATTATTTTGTGTAGTGTTATAACTAATAATCAAAGACATTGATTCATTATTAACTCTCACAGTTATTTACGCATTAAAAGTATGGAAATAGAGATTAATGTTCATTGTACATTAATGTATCATTTTAAATTGTTTACTATTTGGCTTTTAAGTTAATCGAAAAAAAAAAATCAATAAAGTATTTTTTTTTTTAAATATTTCTTACAATTCTTAGAAAAAGAGAATTTTTCTAAGAATTTACATTCTTAGAAAAAAAAAATGAGTATCCATTTCAAATTTCAAATTATTATTTTTGCAAGAATATGTAAACATAGTATTTATATATTTAAATACAGTTTTATAACATAAAAAATGAAGATATTCTATATGTTATGAATGTTTAAGTAATTTTAATGTAGTTATTTATTCACGACCAGTGGTGAATTCAGGGAGGGAACCATTGGGAAGGATTCCATTGGGAACATCCTCTCTCGGAGCATGAAAAAGCTCACCCCCCCTTCCTTAAATTGCAAAATTGCCTCCTAAAAAAGGTACTTTGCATCAAAATTTTTTTGAAATTCCAAAATGTATTTTATATTTTAAATGTATTTTGAAAATACATGTATTTTGTATTTGGAATTTTTTAATTTTGAAAAGTATTTTGTAATTTGTATTTTAGGTTCTAAAACCAATGTATTTTGTATTGAAAATGATTTTTCGATGCATTTTGCCCAACTCTGGGAACTACCAAACCGATTTTAAAAGCATTGGGGGCAAATTGATAATAACAGTCTCTGTTCCAACCACTAACCCCCTTAATATGATATAATTTCACATTTTTGCCCATTCTTCATAGTCATGTTATCTAAGTATTTTTTTAAATAATACCAATAATTGTATACCATTAATTCTAAAGGCTGCCAGTAATGCTTATATAATTGCATGTTCACTTTTGTTTGCATTTTCAGCTGTCAGCTCTCAAGGGTATTTCATATGGAATTAACCTATACTTTATTTTTCTGATATAAGATCATTTTATCTACTGTGCCTATATTACACCAATGCATCCTTGTAATCCACTTAATAAGATTATAAAACAATTCTATGGATATTCAGTCTTGCAATTATTTATTTCATATTTTAAATATCATTTAAGCCAAAACGATTTAGGTTATCGTTTTTAAGGAAAAATATTATAAAATCTATCTAAATAAGATTTTAGAATTTTATTTAGAAATAAATATAATGTCTCGAAAAAGCATTTCGAAGAAATAACCGCCCATTGATGATAATCCAATTGTTTTTACGGCAATCTCAGAACAAAAAATATCTTATTGTTGATGTGATTCCATTTAATAATTTGGTGGTCTTCATCTAGTATAATGATCGATGCATCGAACTTTAATACCTTTTGAATTTCTTTAGCCTTGTCATTATCATTATAAATTAATGTTAGCATCGCATCGCGATTGATACCTCATCTTGAAGGCACGCTCATCAGCATAGCTTCAAGCTTATCTCCCTTTATAAGAGTGACTGCCCCCTACTTAATTAAGAGAATATCAAAGTATGTCGACAGGATATCGAAAAGAAGCCTTTGTTGTGAAGCGAGCTTCAAGATCGCGACTCGTGGTTTACTAGGTCACTGGATCTGGGCTATATTTGTATCTGGAGAAGCTAGACGAACGTTTCTCTTTCCCATTTCGGAAATTGGTGGTGGTACAAGACCTTTTTATTTTTCTTATTTTCTCTTTTTTTTATCAACTTTAGTGTTTCTAGTCCTTCAGATTGTGAATTGTGTTTTATTTCACGCCCCCCCCCCCCGCCCCTGTATTAACAGTATTGGTGAATGGTGAATCTGCTCGCAATTTCAAACTCGCTACTTTCTGGCACATTAAGAAAGTCTTTTCATCCCTAACCCATGACACTTTCAGCTATTCAGATTTTAGTCTTGCACTTCAACCCGAACCTGAAAGTTTTATTTGAAGTCAACCCAATTTCTGATACAGACCAATTAATAAACAAATAAAAATGTTTAAATTTTTGACCTGAAACCAGGTTGGTTAAAAATCATATTTAAAAAAATAAAAACAATCGGATTTTTTCCTTTGTTTAGTTTAAATCATATTTTGTTTTAATTTAAATTGGATTTTTTAAAACTTTTCTTGCAATATTACAAATTGAAAATTATTTAAAAATCTGATTAAAAAAAATCTTACTGGGAAGAGTTAAAGAATGCTGTCACAGTTTATACTGCACTTTAATTCGATTTTCGGAACCAGCCATACTCAACCGGCCCGGCGGCCCGAGACACTTGAGATGTGCATAAAAAGTATTTAAGACTTTCACTGTCGTTTTATATATTTTCATGGGAAGACAAAATCTGTCCTGTCATTTATAAATAATTTAAATTATGTCAAAACATCTTAAATTCCGTTTCCTTATGTCAAAAGTTCTTTTCACAAATTTGCAGTATATATTTCTAGAATTAAAAACCAACATTTTTGCCATGAGCAAAAGTGACTGATTTATTAGAGAAAATCATTTTTATCCCTTTAGAACTTCGATGTTCTGTGTTGTTACATTATTGAGTTTTATACTTATTACATAGCTAATATTTAAATTTTTTTAGGGTTGAACGTTTGTCTCGGAAAAAATTGGCACCAAAAAAAAAAAAAAAAAAAAAAAAAAAAATTACACCACTATTTTCAAACAATAAAACTGTGCAGCATATTTCTACAATATGTGCAAGAGAAATCTACCACGAAGATTATTGTTTGGAAATAGTGGTGTTAATGCTTTAACACTTCTTCCGCAACAAACTTTTAACTTTACTGATAATATTAACTTTGTTATTTTACTTTATTATACTATTTAAGTTATTTTACTATTTAAGTTCTTCTTCTTTATAACCTTGTAATTGTAATGCGGGGCCCGCCTAACGTCGCAAGTATCAGTTAACGGCCCGCGAAAAAAATAGTTTGAGTGTGACTGTTCGGAATGATGACAGTCACGTAAAGGTTGACATAGTGACAATCACTAGAGTAGGGTAATAGGGGTAGTAATAATCTATAATAAAAAGTGTTTCACATTTATAAGAAAATAAAAAGCATTGTTTGATTACCTTGCATCTTAATCAGAGTATCTGAAAATTTCGTGATAACACTGCTTGATTTTTATTAACCTACTTGTTATTTGAACACCTTTAAAATAGTGTTGTCATAGCGCGATATTTTAACTCTTTATTGCATTTTTCCCCCAAAAAATATTTGATTCTCCTTTGGTGGCTTACAAAAAAAAATTGTCGGATATACCAATCCCAAAACTTTCTTCTATCTCATGCATGTTAATACTTGAAAATTCGCTATCACACTGCCAAAATTAAACGGCAATTTATGCCTATCATGAGGATTCTATATTTATGAAATTCCGTGCATTAGTTCTTGAGATATGGCTATCTCCGAAATCGTGAAAATTCAGCCTAGCAGCGCCACCTATTGGGTGCTTTACACCAAAACCTATGTTAAACAAAACTACCAAGCAACCACTTACGTCAAAGTCTAACTGAATCTGAAGTTTGGGGATAATCCGTGCATTAGTTTTTGAGATAGTTATTACGAAAATAAAGAAAATGCCAGCATAGCAGCGCCATCTATTAGACGATTAATACCAAAACCTAATCAGCAACAACTTGTGTTAACATCTAACTAAATCTGAAGTTAGATGAAAATCCGGGCATTAGTTTTTGAGATAGAGCTATTGCGGGAATCGTGCAAAATGCAGCACAGCAGCGCCATCTGTTGAGCGATTTACACCAATACGTAATCCGCATTAAGTCATATCAAGGACTAACTAAATCTGAAGTTTGATGAAAATCCGTGCATTAGTTCTTGAGATAGAGCCATTACGGAAATCATAAAAATGCAGCATAGCAGCGCATACTTTTATTAATTCAAGATCGACATGCTTCATTGGTCTGGCGGTAACATTTTCAAGATCGATAAAGATGCACATATTTTCGCAAAAGATTTTAAATTAAAAACTGGTAAACAAAAATCACGCGAACTCATGCATAATGAAATTAACTGCAATATTAAAAATGAATATTAGTGAACATGAATTATTTTATACTATTGTTTCACTATTCTGCGTAGCATCTCTTTCTGATGGCAAGATCTAGACATCTAGTAGAAAAGTAGATTACTGAGTGTCTTATTAATACACAAATCACCATGCACAAACTAACAAGGGTGTTTGGTACACCCTTTCCCCGAACTTACTTTAAAAATATCCCATAGGGGCTTCTGATTTCAGAAGACTTGGTGATCGTAAATGCCTGGTTAGATAATGGATAACCTACGGTCATTTACCTAAAAGGTTATCCAGAAAAAGAAAGACAATAAGCTGTGTGATTTTAGACGATTATCTAACTTATGGCCCAATTGGTTTGATGGGAATAATAAATCAAAAGAAAACACCCCCTTTTAAAACAAACCAACCCTATAAGATAAATTTGATTATACTTTTAAAAAAAATGGTCTAATAACATTATCAAGCATTTAAAGTAAACTCTAGATAATAAAAATAAACAATTACCAAGACTTTTAAAGAATGACAAATAAGGAATATAATATTAATAAATCAGTTATTTACAGAACATGCCAGCTTAGTAAGTTACACTTAAAAAATAATACATTCTTTCACCAAAAACAAGTTACTCATCACAAAAGCTAATTTTGAAAACTATCTCCAACTAATGGAGAACTACTAGTAACTTCCCACTGATATCTTAAATTAGTCATTTCTATATTGGTTTTTACCATTATCAAGAATATAGTCAGGAGGGGTAATTATGACCACTTTTTACATTTTCAACATTGTTACTCTTTTTTTGCTTATTTCTATTTGGAAAAGTCGTATTTTTAGTACATAGGAAGTAACTTTGATCCTTTAAGAGCACCTTTTAAAAGTTTTAATTCTCATAGCTGTTTTTTAAAGTTAAAAGGATGGTTATAATTACCCCACCAAAAACTCACAATCACATAAGTTTGGGGTAATTAAGACCACTAGTGGGGAAATTATGACCACTATATCTTCTCTTTATACTTGCCAATACACATTTGTTTGGGGTAATTGTGACCACTTTGAACTCCAAAGTGACAAATCCGTTTATCAAAAGTTTTATAGACTTAGTTTCAAATTGCTATTCGGATCTCAAAAAGGCTTCAGACTAGTAATAAAAAATATCTAAAATGAAATATAGATTATGAGGTTAATATCTGAGCTTGAAACAAAATTTTACCATACACAGTTTTCTGCAATATTACGACGGTCATAATTACCCCACCTGACCCTATATATTAATAATAAACATGGAGGAATAGCTTGGTGTAATTTATACATAATTTAGACGTGACAAGTTCTCCCGGGAATTCGGCACTAACCACAAAAACAGGTGGTATTATTAGGTACACTTATACAAGAGGAAATATAAATAAATATTCGTACCTTTTCCCCCACTGGGGTCACAGGATCCTCTTATGGCAGAAATCTTGAAATGTGTAATTATCCAAAAGATTTAAAAAGTTCACTAACATGAGTTATGGAAGGTAAAATGTATTCTTACAGATTCTTATTACCGCTCATGTCTGAGCCAAAAGAGTAACTTGCCACTTAAAAAGCATGGACTTCGTTATGCTCGTCGTTACTTGTGTATATGGCCATACCCCCCCCCCCCCCCCAAAAAAAAAAAAAAAAAAAAAAAAAAAAAAAAAAAAAAAAAAAAATTACACTGTGCACAAGCGCACGTTAACTTTAAACAAATACAACTCTTTCTCATCCTCCGAGAGCAAAAACTCCCAGGTATTAAAAAAATTTTCATATAAGGCCCTGAGTGGTTGATACGAATTGACATATCCGACATAATTCAATCTCCAGCCAACCGTCGCTGTTTGGTCCCACTTTCGTGTAGTCTAGTGGTCAGTGGGTCCCGGCATGCCCTGGCCCTAGCGACCCACTCGCATCCCAAACTACACTCCCAACTTTCTCATAAGACCATGGGCCCCACACGAAGATCTTGCATCTGGTCCCTCCATAAAACTTGAAGTCGTAAATAAAAACTGAAAAAATACATATTAAAAATAATCAATTAGATAAAAATATTTGTATACATAGACAATATTAAAAAGAACTATATTCATACATATATCTTTTTTTTTTTTTTTTTAATTTCTCTAAATCTAAAAAATGGTGGAATCACACCACCACTTTTCAAATTTTAGGAAGCTCCATGGAGGCTGAATCATTGCATAAATTCTCACTGCATAAAAAGATCTCTATCAATTCTCGGATAATGGATGGCAAATAAAATCTTGATGGATAAATTATTCTACTATTTTTAAAATTAATCTGTAAAGGGTCGTTGTTATACAGTCTGGTTAAAGCTGTACTTTTCTTGTTGTATTTGATGTGTGCCGTGTGCTATATCTATATGTTCTTTGATCCTAGTTTTAAGCTTTCTGTTTGTCATTCCTATATAAAATTGCACTGTTCCATCTTCTTTGGTGAAAGGTATTCCATATACCCCTTATAATTGATTTGGTTTTATTGGGTCGATTTTCTTACATGCTATATTTTTTAATTTTACGGAAGGCTTTGCAATAATGGAGATATTGTATTGAGTTTATATTTCAATCTTTCGAAGAAATCAGGAAAATATTGTAAAGACGATAACTTGGAGTTATGTACATTGAAATTAACTTTCTTCTTATTCTTCGTACTCAAAATTAATTTATTTATTGTGCTTTCTTTATAGCCATTGTTTCTTGCAATGCCATATATTTTATTTATTTCGTTGTTTAACTGCTTCGGAGTACAGAGTGTGAAAGCTCTTTTGATAAAATGCCTAAATGCAGATACTTTGTAGGAAAACGGTTTTATACGTTAAAATATACGTAATTGTCATCTCCTGAATGACGAAATTTTCATTTTCAATTGTGGCGGGCACTTAAATTTAAATTCCGTATAAAAACTTTTCTGTTACATTGACTATTTTCTATAGAAACGTAATAAATAAGTCTATCTAGTCAACATATTTAATTTTCCCACTTTTTGTGCATTTAGGAAAGTCTGAGAATAGACTTTCATCTGTATGAGCCAAAATTACGAACATTTTCGATTACGTTGGTGATTATAATCAAAGAATCATTATGTGCCATAAATTTACTAATAATTTGCCATTTCTAGAACATTACTATCGTGTTGAACTTTTATCTCGCTGAAAACAAACTTTTTTGTCAGTGCCATTTTGAAGTAAGTGTAACTTCTTTATCAGTATACGATTTTTTGAAATTCGATTGTCATATTTCTATTTTTTCAGACGTATAAAATAAACTTCATGTGATAATTTTCCTCTGATACCAGCATCCTCTTCATTGTATTTCCCTATCTTTAGCAATCATTTTGGTGTAGATAATATATCTATTTATTATTGGTTTTGTCTTGTTAAATGTCTAAAATGTTATTTAGCACACATTTGTATTTTAAAAGCTTTTTAATGCTGTTTACAAAATATATTTACTGCTTTTAACTAACTACGAAAAAGTGTTTTTTTTTAAACTGAACTTGTATCTATCCGTCATCCATTAATCAATTAATTGTCGAGTTTGATTATTATTTTTATTATTTGATTGTTAGATGACACAGAAAGATGGAGTCCCCAAAAAGATTTAAACGCCATCGCGCATTTTTTTTAACCTGTTGGTAAGGCTTAATTTCTAACAAAAAAAGTACTGGGGCCCTAATATTCTGCAGTACTAACAACCGTAGCGTGCCCCCGTCACTCCAATCTGCATATTTATATTTCATACATTATTTTCAAAATTTAAAGCATTTTTTTCTTTACAAAACAAAAATTTTAAATATATGCATCAAAATATACTTAGCTATCATCTTTTTAGTTATCACTCCTTCGGAATAGAAATCTTTGCCTAATTTTTAATGTTAATTGCAGAATTCTGTAATTAAATATGGTAAGGATTATGATTCGGAAAGAGTGTTAACACAAAAAGGAATAGTTCGTAGCTATGCATTTTTATGAAAAAAATGAATCAAATGTACAGAAATTAATATTTATATGCTGAAGAATCGAACAACGTTTTTCAATTTCCTATAAAAGGTGCATATATCTTAACACGTTCGCTGCCAAAGCTGAGATGGTGCATCTGTTCATACACACCAAGACCATATCTGCAATTTAGTACTTTTAAATTATCTTCTGTTTTATTATTTAAGTACTATATGTATGACGAATTACTTTTAGCAACAAATAAATTCACACGAGTATGATCGTTGTTGTCATATGAAACATTGCAGGTATTTTCTATGGCAGTGCTCGTAATCGGAGGTTTTGATAAGAAGATCAATAACGAGTTATCTTTGTAGCTGGCAAGGAAACCCAGTTTGCCAACTACGAGTATTCTCGTAGATGGCAGCGAACGTGTTAAACTATAATCGATTCTTTCCGCATAACAATCTTTTGCGGTGAGTCCCTGGAAATCAGATTAAATTAAAAATTTGACACCGTTATTGGAAAGATTCGATGCTTTTATAGAAAATGGTGAAACGTGAAACACTGCTCGATTGCTTTCTATCAGAATAACAACACATGGCAATTATATCTACTTACAAATGAAAGTGACTTCGTAAATGTGCACATCAGAGCCTTAGCATGGGCAGCGTTCATGATACAAAATAAGTAGAAAAAACACTTACGTGATTTGTATACTCGTACGCAATAGAAGAGTAAAAACTTCAAACAAACAAAATCTCAAGCTCACGCTCGTTGACTAAAAACAGAAAATATTCTTTTTAGTTTTGATATTTAAATAAAAAACAAAATAAACCAGCTAATTAAAAATTATCCTACTGTCACAAAAGAAAATCGAACTGAAAGCAAATTCATTGTTCAATCTCAAGTGGCGGTGTATCAATACGTCGCCGCCATCAATGCCAGACATAAATGTGCAAATATCACTGGAATAGAAAAACACAATTTCTGTTTTCGTTTCATTTTGATCAAAATAGCGTTAAAATGGTTTGAAATACAAAGGAATACGTATTTTCTAGGGAGGAAAAGTTTTTTTTTTCTATACATGAATAAATATAATTTTGAATGTAAGACAGGTTGAGCTCGAGCCAGCCCAAGCACAAAAACTGATATAACAATTGTGCCCATTCCATCTCCATTTCCTACACGGGCGACACATTACGTCACATATAAGTGTTTTGATAAAAAAGAATGCAAAAGCTTGGTGATGGGAAGGAAAGGAAAGGGTAATTTAGGCTTCGGTTTTTCGGAAGCGAAATTGCACTGGGCTCCGGAGAATTCCGACATATATTTAAATATTTACCAAAAACAGGGAAATACCGGCAGGCACTTGTTATCGCATGGGCAAATCGGGACAGTGCCTAAGGGCCCCGTATCTTAAGGGGGTATCTTATCCCCCGAATCCATATATTAATTTATAAAATATTTACTTTTTTACCGCCAGTTCCAACTTTTAAAATTTTCAAATACAAATTTCATTTTTAAAAGATTCTACTAAACTTTCTGAAAAGCAAATTTCATTTTGAATTCACAGAGCTCAATGCTTTCGCAAAGCTAACCTCAACCACTATTAAATAAGAAAAAATAAGAAATAATATTTTGATTTTAATAGATTGTATTAGCAATGATCTTAAATCATATCTAAACTTAAGAGGCTGAAAATAATCAATTCTAATTGTCATGAAATGTACAGGGTGTTTATAAAGTCCCGGACCCATTTTGATGTTTAATAACTCATAAAATAATAAAGATGGACTAAAATTAATAACATAAATGGTTAGATAGACTCAAAAAGTTTCATGATCCTTGTCAATGAACTTCCACGTGTGCCTCCTTCGTCGCATGAAGAATATCAAGTCGATAGTCAATTTTACGCCAGGTAGCGACAAGCATGTCGGCATCCACAGAGGCTATTGCGGTTGTAATTTAAATGTAATTTAAATGTAATATAATTGCGGTTGTAATTAGGCACATATTTCCACAACTAGAAGAGCTTTAGCCACATGTCATTTTGCAAGAAGATGGTGCACTACCTCATTGGGGTACCATCGTTCGTACTTCTTTGAATGACCATTTTCCAGGAAGATGGATTGGGCGAGGAGGTCCAATTCCTTGGCCACCCAGATCACCTGATATAACGCCGCTGGACTTTTTCCTTTGGGGATTTGTAAAGGACAATGTTTACAGGAGGAGAGTGTCGAACATTGATGACTTAAAAGCCAGAATTACTACCGTAATAGCTTCTGTGGATGCCGACATGCTTGCCGCTACCTGGCGTGAAATTGACTATCGACTTGATATTCTCCGTGCGACGAAGGGGGCACACGTGGAAGTTCATTGACAAGGGTCATGAAACTTTTTGAGTCTATCTAACCATTTATGTTATTAATTTTAATCTATGTTCATTATTTTATGAGTTATTAAACATCAAAATGGGTCCGGGACTTTATAAACACCCTGTATTTTCTTCCGTATTCAACATTTTTTCTTTTAACTTTGAATTAAATAGGAAAACAAACCCAAAATTGCCATCTTTTTAGATTTACTGAAAAAACACTTTCTGCTTGTGAAGTAGAATGATTGATATTATGTTGTGTCTAGTACAACTTAAAAAAGTGTAAAAGAAAATAACTTGATTAACTTAATATGTTAGAGTATTTGACACTCTTCCATAAGTTGAAATTAGTAAATTCATTTTAAAGTAATATAACAAGTTTCTAAAGTTATATAAAAGAGTTTTGTTCTGTACTGAGGAAAAAAAGAGTGTTTTTATTAATTAAGGTACTTAATTTAGAATTGATGGAGGTAAGAATTTTCTTCTATTTAAAAACCAAGATACGAAAATATTGTTTATGCATTACACATATGACTGACCATCAGTTCTGTTTGAATAATGTTGAAACGATTCGAATGGGGCCCCCTAATTTATCTTTGTCCAGAACCCCAATTAGTCATGATCGGGGCCTGAGTACCGGAGCTCAGCTCCGGTGGGTTCCGGCGTAATTTAAGTTCTGCCTACTGGAGATAAGTAGGAAACGTAAATTTATATTTGTTAAAAAAAGTGCGAAATAAGATTATGTTAATGAAATAGTCCTCCCATTAATTTTCAATAAGTTACACTCTTTAAATTTTTATACGACTCTCTAGACAAAATTGTTCAATTAGAAAATTATACCTTTTACTGCAACAAGATCATTACAAAACATTGCATATCTGTATCTTTAAAACTGAAAAAAAAAAAAAATATATATATATATATATTAAATGAAAATTGACTAATGCGAATGGGGGCTATTTATCAAATTAGAAATGTAAATCTATGAAATATTCCTGGAAAAGGGAAACGCGGACGATAATACATAAACAGTTAAGGATAAACAACTGCATTATTAGAAGAGCTAATAAAAAGTGATAAGAGTCTCAGTAAAGGCGATGAAAGAAAACACTATGCTTTGTAAGTTGCTTTTCTTTTTTTTAATTCGATTTTTAGTATTTAAAAGTGCATTCATCTCAAAATAGATTTCTGCCTGTGTTAATATTTTGTTAACCCGTTCAGGACCATAGGTGCATATATGCATGCACCTTCAAAAAGTACATCCAGAATTTCTTTTTGGCACCAGTAATAAAGAAAAGTCATATTTGTCGTATTTAATTTGAGCGCTTTCGTAATTATGTAAGAAAAGGTAACTTTTTAAAAGTAACTGGTGCAAATCGAATAAAACTTGTGTAAGAGATGCCGGTCCCGGAGGGGTTAAGATATATTTGTGAAGCATTTTTCCCCCGGTAATATATTTTTGATCTGAAGAATGTCATAATCAATTTGTTGATAAAAAATCATTTTAAAGTGGTTCCAAAAGAGTTATTTCTTTCCGTTTTCACAATTCAGTTAATTTTATGGATACTGGACATGTACGCAGTTTTTTTGCATTGATCCCGTTGCAATAAAAGGAAAAATAATTATAATTGTCCAATATTGTCTAGAGGGGTTATGTGAAAGTTAATGGGAAGACTGTTTCATTAACAAAATTTTATTTCCTATATTTTATTTTGAACACTTGTGTTTAATTACTTCCAACAATTAAAATATTAAAGCACGTCTCAACATTTTTTCGGACACCTTGTATACTTTTTATTAGAATCTCATGATGGTCTCTCATTAGGTTGTTATTGACCGTAATTTAAAATTAAATAAAAGTGAACAGACCGTGGAAAACTGCAATCCAATACTTTGAATCTGAGAGCCTCACTTGAACTGATGAAAGCTTTTAGCAATCTTTTCTTTCATTTTCTTCTTCGTAATGCAGGTCAATCACACCAGGTCAATCATCATTTAAGTTCATATTTTGGTCAATAGTGCTAGATGACTCGATGCTTCGCAGTGTTTATCTTTTCCCCTTTTACTATAGGAATAATAATAATAAACACAATAAAAATAAAGCATTGAAACTAGTAAATAAAATTGTGTTCGCTGACATATAAAGGAGGGAATATCCGAGTTAAAAATAAATCCATACGCGTATCTTCACAATAACTTCGGAATTGGATTACGAATCAGGTAGAATTGAATGTCATGGTAATGACCATTGCGCGGAAATTATTTTTCAAAGGTAACTCGGTCTGTTTATTTTTTGTTATTTCGTTTGCTACACGGCTAGAAAGGGTATTTTGCATGTTAGAAATTTGTATTAAATACTGTTAGATGATTTTTTTTTATTATTGTTATTGAACAATATTTCCCCCTTAGCGTTAAAAATTAATTGCAGTGTCCCTGTATCGGACATAACACCACGATTTAACGCTGATATATAAATCCCTAACCAGTTACTCAAACGAGTAATATGTGGATTATTCAAGAGAAATTTGATTTGTGCAACATCTGACTCTTTTACGCGAAGGCCGAATTACGTTCGTTTTTCTTTCGAATAGAGAAAAACGAACAGTTTAAAATAGTGAATTATTTAAATATTTATAAACCGTATTTAAACAATTGGTATACGTACTCGTATTTAAATAGAGGTTCTTTAGAACCATTTAACCAGAATGTCCGGGCCCAGATGTATTCCGGATAACTGTGTTTTCTGGATAACTGATTCGGCATTAAAGCAGCATCCATTTGATGTGAATTGTAGAACATATGTGACTGTGGCATTGTTTCTGATTTCAAATTCATTCTTAGATTATACAGATTAAGAATGAGATCCAATCAAGATCAAACATTAATCGGAATTTGAAAGAAGGCAATTTATGGAAATCTTTTGGAAACAATACTTCTGCCTAAAAATAAAAACGTCCAATATCTGACTAAATATGCTTCCATTTTAAATCCTAGATGTTGGCATCAAGTTATATCATGCATGTGGTAATATATCAAGCACATGCCAAAATGTCAACTGTATGGAACTTTTTTCTAGAAAGATTCTGAAATCAGTCACCTGGAAATATCATTTTGGATAACTGGTTTCCGGATAAACGAGATTCCATACTGTATATAATTCACCGTTTTCATATTGTTCTTATTATACTTAGGAAGGGATGGGGAAGCCTTGCGACACTGAAAGGACTGTCGAATTGGTTTTTTGTTTTTGGAATATGCCGCTTGTCTTTTCCAAATTTTTAATCTGTTTTCTTCCAAGATATCGATTTATATTTTGTTGGGAAAAACTTTGTCTAAAGTTTTGCATCTTCGCACTTCTTCTAAGCAAATTCTCAACAAGTTAAATTTCCTAGAATGTAACACTGTTAAGGGAAAGAAAGACATAATAATTCTGGGAAAGAAAAGTCATCATCCCCTTCTAATTCTGCTGAAAATAAACGTATAAAAAAGATATATGAAAAGATATGATATAAAAAGACATAAAAACGTTATGTTGCAACTGCAGAGAATTTTAAAATCTTCGATTTATCCGATATTTTAATATTATCGGGCTCTTATTATCAGAATTCCACTGTATATTGATGAACCAAGACATCATCTAGGCATATTTGTGATTCAAAAACATGTTTTTAATTATGAAAATTATTTATAAATTCATATTTAAAATATCAATTATGTCTGTTGAATTTTACATAAAAATAATCAACAACGTCAAAAACGCGGATAAGTGAATTTATTGCTCGTTTCTATCATTCGTTTTCGCGATATAGAGCAAATTTTTCTTATTGAAGACGTAGGGGCTGTTTAATGTGAACGTTTCCATCAACAAAAAAGAAAATTTTACAAAGTGCACGGAAAAAATGGTGTATAGTTTTCTTTTCAAATAAATTTAATTTATTTTAGATTTGAATTTTTTATACAACTTTTCCGGTTACTAATTGAATGATCCTGTGTAACATCTTAAGTTTATTTCGCTAAATTTTTGGATAAACCCGTAACAACTTTTCTTCTATAAATCTATGATTTTTTTAAAAAATGCATCATTAACTATACATTAGGTAATATAGTAAGAACTATATAGTCGTAATTTCAGTAGTAGTTCCTGTTTCCAGGGTTCATAAATATTATGATATTTTCGAAAATATGAAAAGTATCCGTTATTTTGATATCTATATGATATTTTTTATATATATCCGATATTTTCAAAATTGTCAACTTACTGCTCCTTATAAATTTTCAAAGTTAGTATAAATTTAAAACTAAAACATATTGCCCTTAACATTAGGTGAGAGTGTTGTATATTGGGACGCTTGTATCTCGAGACATTGACAATTTCTAATAAACTATTGGCAACAGTTAACTTTTGTTTATTTCTAATAGTGACCTATAACCAACAGATCTCATCCTAGTAACAGACAACATCAGAAACATCGAATTAATGGCTTTGTGAAAAAAAAAAAAAAAAAAAAAAGAATTTCATTAGTCCAGAGTAAATATTTTCCCCCATTCTAATTTCATTTTTTTCCTACGTATTTTTACAACAAGTCAACTGCAATTTATTTTTTTATAAAAGAGATGATTTTTAAATGCTTTGGTTATGAGAAAATAATGATAGTGCTTCTAGATTTACCACCATTTTGATTTTATTTAAACTGTGTGGTGATTGTACCTTGGGACAGTAAAATATGTTGCACCTTGGGACATGTCTGATGGTGCAACAAATACATGGTTCGTAATAATTTGGATAAATAAAAGTATTTTTATTACTTATTTTGCATAAAATTCCACAAATAATGTGAAATACAATAAATAAAACAACTCAACTTTATTTTGGATATACTTTTTAATGATTGAAGTTTGTAAATATGAATCTGGCCACTCCCGATAAACCTTGTACTTTCCGTTGTCTTTCCATGTGATGCAATGTTCTAAAGAGCACATGTTCTGATCTATTTTTTCCGGGTTTTGAATCAATTTTAAAGATACAAGTATTTCACTATGTTGTTTGTTAATCATGGATAACATAACAGCCATATTTCGATTATTACAACTGAGAAATGCCGGGAATTTGGAATTATTTTGTTTACAATTCCTACCTGTTCTTCCCATAAACTACAGCCACTTGATTGTACTGTCTTTGGGTCATAATAAACATACTACAGGACTTGTGCTAATGAATGGATGTTGTCACACCCTGGATAGCCAATGACAATATATGTTGTAGCAGAAGTAACTGGAAATGCATTTTATTAAGCTTTCACACCACCAAATATCATTAAAAGTTTTGAAGTAACAGGCATTTATTCAATCAGCGAAAACGGATTCAGTAAACTGAATTTTTTAACATATGTAACCAACAGACCACTTCATTCAACTGAAATGCTTAATGAAACAGCTGAATTTACAGCAGCAAATATGTTATTCGATGTATACGTAACAAGTTTATCTTCACATTCTCAAAATGTCACATCCCAGGTCATTTTCCAAAGCTGCAGCTCATAAAAACAATGTCTGTTGAAGAAAAGGGAAATCTTGCATTTTAACAGGTTCTTTAGTAAAAGCTGAAATTGAAACTGCTGTAACAAAAAAGGGGATTAAAAGACAAGAAAATGGCAGTTCAGAATCTGTTAATGATAAACTCGTTTTATTTAGTACAAAAAATGATGGCAGTATTGATTATATGATCATTACAAAAGATGTTTTAGAAGTAAGAAATCTAGAAAGGGGGGGGGGGGGGTAGGACTTCCCATCTATGCATCTGAAGCTAGTTACGTCCTTGCCAATGATGAATTAAGTAAAAATTTTAAAGCGCATAAGGGACAGCAGCAAATTTGCTCACTGAACTGATGATTTCTATCCTATGATATTTGCTTATCAGATATTGAGTGTTAACTCTCACATCCAATTTCCAGAGGTGGTTCAGAACGACAAATCACACAACTAATTTTCCAAGTTGATTTTATATCATATAATGTTAAATAATAAGGACTTTTGTATTTTGCTGTATTTAAAAATCTTTCTTGAATTTGAGTTTCATTCTCTATTTCCTTGAAAAAAAAAAAAAAGTTTTTGTTTGTTGGCACAAAATTAGTTATTGTACAAAATATTGTGTTAATTATTGTACAAAATTATTGATTTAGTTATATGCCTATTGTCTGAATTATGCAGCATGTCCCGAGGTACAACATCCTGTTGTACCTTGGGACAGTTTGCCTTCCCTACTTTAAATGAATGGCAATTTTTATTTTCAAACTGCCTGAAGTTCTAAAATTACATTATTGAGAAATATGTTGGTGTATTGAAATGTTGCCTTTAAATTTTAAATCTGATTATAATCATTGAAGTAAAAAATTAAAATGTAAAAATTGTCCCAAGGTATAGGGCGATTCCGTGGAGAGTGTCACACACGTAACGCAGGCTTTAAATTGCATTTATTCAATTATTTATTAAACTTTAATGTTAATTCTGATTTTAAGTGGTATGGTAAATAAGTTATTACCATATTTTTAAATTTAAATGTGTGGCAATAAAACTCACAGAAGTATATCATTTAATTTCATTACTCAAAATGCGTTTTTTTTCCTACTTCAGAAAAAGCACATTTTGAGTACTGAAATTAAATGATATAATACTTCTGTGACTTTTATTGCCACACATTTAAATTTAAAAATATGGTAATAACTTATTTACCATACCACTTAAAATCAGAATTAACATTAAAATTTAATAAATAATTGAATAAATACAATTTAAAGCCTGCGTTACGTGTGTGACACTCTGCACGGAATCGCCCTATAACACTCTCCCCTAAACCTGAATAATAGTACAATATTCTAAATATTTTTTTCTTTCTTTTTTTCTCCCACTTCAGGGTTTCCGGCTTTTAGCCAGGTCAAAAAAAGCCGGCCGCCTTTTTTTTTGGTTTTAACCACTTAAAAAAAGCCAGCTTTAATTGAAAAAAGCTTGTTTTTATTTTTTAAAAAGATGGTTTATAGATAATTCATATTAAATTTGGATTAATTTATTGTTAGTACACATATAAATATTTTCTACTAAAGAAATAATAACTTCTATTATAAATTTTGCCAAGTAAATAAGTCTTTATAACTGCTAGAATTAAAATGTGAAGGCATTATGTCTGAAAAAAAAAAAAAAAAAAAAATATATATATATATATATTCAGAAGAATACATTAAATTAGTCTCTAAAATGGTGGTTTGGAATTCTTTATTATATAGCTCTACATATACCACACATTTTAAAGATTATATGAAACAATAAGAAAAAGTCTTACATCAAAATAGAAACATTTCTTACATACTGCTATTTACTTTTAAATTGATTAAAACTAAATAGCTTATATATATTTAAAGATTGAAATTATCTTGTATAATACTTGAGAACATCTGGTAATAAGTAATAGATATTCTGATAACTATCATAGAATGAATAATGTTAAAAGAGAAATTAGGAAGTTTAATTTGAGGGGATTTTAGTACATGTAAATACATAAAATAAAGGGAACAACAACAACAAAAAAAAAGTTCTCCAAATAAAACTTGTTGAATTAAAATTTTGAAAAGCTTGTTGCTATTTAAAAGACTGCATAATCATGCATAAATTAATGCATATATTATTCATAATACTGTTTCAATAGAGAGAAATGATGTTTTTATTAAATGACTTTATCTATGATTTTAAATAAATGCTTATGAGAAATAAAATAAGACTTGTATATCCCTTAAAATTAGTCAAGTAATAAAATATGTAACTAAGCAATCTTTTTAATTACATAAGGCAGTAAAAATGGAAAAAAAAGTGTTAAGGTCAGTGTTAAAAAGCAATTGGTAGATGTGATCTTTTAAAATTTAGCTGACATATTTGCAATTCTGATGACAAATCAATAGCAGCTCTATATGTTTTATTCCAATATCAATGTCTTCATTATTGATAAATTGGGTTATATTGAATTCTACCTCAATTAAATGTCTTTAAAACTAAATAAAAAACACATAAAAATGTGTCGTTTATAATTAAAATGCTTCACTGTATAAAAGTCAATTTTGGCCAAAAAAGAAAAAAAAAAAAAGCCGGTTAAAACCAATAAAAGCCACCGGCATCCCTTTTTTAGGGTTTCATTCATCTGACGAAACCCAATTCGTCTCGCTCCTCTGTCTGTCTGTCTGTCTGTCAGTCTGTCTGTCCGTCACAGAGCCCGTTCTCAGAAACTATATATGTTGGAGACTTGAAATTTTGCATGCTTATAGCTGAACACTACACATCATACGACAAATCATAAAATTTTGAAAAAGTCGTACATTTAACCCTTTGGGTTCCCACATGTGTATTTTAAACAATTCTTTCTAAGTGAGCTCTAATTAGGTTGGAGGCGTGAAATTTTGCATACTTATAGCTGAACACCTCACATCAAACGACAAATCATAAAATTTTGAAAAAGTCGTACATTTAACTTTTTGAGCTTTCACATGTGTATTTTAAACAATTATTTTTAAGTGAGACCCTATTTAGGTTGGAGACGTGAAATTTTGCATACTTATAGCTGAACACCATCATGCGACAAATCATAAAATTTTGAAAAAGTCGTACATTTAACTTTTTGGGCTTTCACATGTGTATTTTAAACAATTATTTTTAAGTGAGACCCTATTTAGGTTGGAGACGTGAAATTTTGCATACTTATAGCTGAACACCATCATGCGACAAATCATAAAATTTTGAAAAAGTCGTACATTTAACCCTTTGGGCTCCCACATGCGTATTTTAAGCAAATCGTTCTAACTGAGCCCCTTATTAAATTGGAGATTTGAAATTTTGCATACTTATAGCAGAACACCTGAGGCCAGGCGACAAATCATAAAATCTTGAAAAAGGTCTTACGTTTAACCCTTTGTGCTACCGCATGTGTATTTTAAGCAATTCTTTCTAAGAGAGCCCCTAATTAAGCTGGATACATGAATTTTTGCATATGTATTGCTGAATACCTGAGACCACACGACAAATCATAAAATTTTCAAAAAGTCTTATATTATTTATTCCTCCGGACACTATCTTGTGTATTTTAAGCAATTTTTCTAACCTTCGCCCTTTTCACCTAGGGGAGAACTTTTCCAACTTTTGCCGACACCCCTTTGACCATTTTTTCATATTATGCACCATATTATGCACTTGTTGTGTAATTTAAGCTGAACTAAACCAAAAAGATTCTTTCTAATGAAGCTTTAAATAAGCACCAAATTAGACAGTTTATCTTCCAGTGGCATGTGCAGTTCTTGTCTCACATAATTATTGGTCCTACATTTAAAAATTCAGTTTGAACGTAAAGCTTAGAAAATACATTTTTTTTTTCTTTTTTGGCTAAAAAGTCGCTGTCAGAGGCAAAAGTTCTTTCTCAATCGAATGACATGGTCAATAACAGTTGAAAAATTCATTTACATTTGTTTTGGATCAAAATATCATGGAAATAAATATCGTATATATATCACGTCCATTGATGTATATCATGTCACGGTATATATCCATTGATATATATCACGTCTAGAGATGTAATTTTTCCGGAAATTTTATTTTGAAGTGGTGGAAAAAACCGTTTCTTTCCAGTTTTTTTCTGGAAATTTTGGAAAAAATGATTTTTCACAAATGTTTTTCAAAAATAAAAGTTATATTTTCTTAAAAAATATAAAATAATAAACTTTAATATTAATGCAAACTGTGAAAAATATTTTTTTTCCCTTTACAATATTTAAAAAAAAAAAAATTGATAGAGAAAATAGGCCAGTTTTTTAAAGTTTATCCTTTCAGTCTCAGTCTCAGATTATCCCTTCAGATCAGAGCTAAATATATAAATGATGCCAGTTTAAAAGAAACAAATTATAGTAGTTCTGGCATTATTATGAATATTATCATTTTCAAATCTTCCATTGTTTAAAAATTGGTATTCTTTTACAATATTACATTTTTCCAACCTTACAATTATATTTTCCATTTCCTGTGTTGAAATTATTATGTCTGTCAATTTGTTATTAAGTTTTGGTGCAGTTTTCCAGTCTAAACCGAAACTATGTTTCAGTTTAAGATTCTTAATATGAAAGTTGTAATTTTTTTTTAAATGACAGTTTTAAAACACGTTGATTTTTGCATATGTTTAAAAATTGTTTTCAATTCAAGTTTTCACAGAAATTTGCTTATAGTTTGTGTGGTTTTATATATTAAAAAAATACAATTAGATAACTCTAAGAATCTATATTTCAGGAAAAGGAAAAAGAGAGTAAATAATTTCAACTGCATGTTATTAATTTTTTTTTTTCTAATAGTGAAAAATTACAGCTTTGCGAATAAAAATAAATGTACAATATTTCAAATTTTATATTAAATTTTCTAGCTTACCATTTTCATTAATTGGTATATTACTGAAATAATTTTGCACATAAATTTAAATTTTAACAAGAGAAGTTGCATTAACTATCTTACCAGTGGTCTGCTTGGATTTTTTTTCACAAGATTCTGCGGAATATTGTGAATGAATATTGTGAACTTTTGTAAAAAATGTAATAAGAATTTTGTGAATTAGAAATTATCATTATATTTAAGTTCTTATTTAGACTTTATTGAAAAAGTCATTCATACAGATATGCAGCTAGATAATAGATTCACTGGTGATTTCAGCTATTATGCAACAGGTTTCTTAAATTTTAAAATCACCACATTTGTTATGAATTCAATTTGGACATTGAAAAATTTTCTGAAATGTCTGTTTTTAAGAGAAAGAATTTTCTTAAGGGTCATATGTTTGAAGGTGAAATTTTTTTGAAAGGTCCTTTAAGGGACTCATGTTCTTCCTAAACAGATCCCTGCTTACAGATCAGATTTTCCATGGTAATGTTTCCATGTGGGGCACTAAACATGAAAAAATATATAAATAAAAGTATCAGAGTATAGCTATTATGAAATTTTGACTACATCATTTTATAAATGAAATTTCAATTTTTCCAATTTGGAAAAATTAAAAAATAGCCCTTCGGAAAAAAACTGAAAAAAAAAAAAGTTTTTTTTTTTTTTTTTTTTCCCCCGAGCATTTCCATTGCTAATTACGTCACGATATATAACCATTGATATATGTCCCCGAGCCGAGCCCTACCTGTAGCTATGGAATTTTCAAACTAGTAGAAAAGTATTTCTTCATAGCAGTTTTCTAGTCTGAGTAATTTTCTCGCTCCCTTCAGCTTTCATTATAAGTGGTTTCCACTGTATGTAAGTGATATTTTACTTGTAAGAAAATAAAACAGCATTTTAAGTTGGATGCACCGAATACTTGGTATGTATCGGTCACATTACCGAATATTAAAATATTCGGGCAAACTGAATACATATATATTTTTAAACAACAAAAAATATGCACATAACTGTTTTTTATTATTATTATTATTATTATTATTTTTTTTACAGTCAATAAATAAAGTTACTAATTCCGAATAATTAAGAAATAGAATCATATTTTAATAACAGAGATTTCTTTATCATTGTTTTGTTGTTTGAAAAGCGACACTTAGAAAATTAGTTATTAAGGATGATATTCATAGGATTTTCCTGAGAAAGTTCCTGAATATTGTCTGGTAACAATTGCTTCTTTCTTTTTTGCATACAGGCTGCAGGGTGTTTCTAAACTAAATGGAACTAAATTTTCACGGATCATAGTAGGCATCAAGACAAAATGTTTTATATAGGAAACCATGCTCGCAATCTACTTATTTAGTCAAAAATACAGACTGTCTTACTCTAATTCAAACTAAAATTTTCGTTTGTAACTTTAACATTAATGAAGATAAGGTAATGATATTTTCAACAAACTTAATTTGCTTTCTGTGAAATATGATGCGATCATTAGACATGCCGGAAAGTTCCACCATTCACACTTAAACAACACCAATGCTCCATTATTCGTAAGACAGCTAAACTTTATCTCTAACATTGACTAAAATAAATTTTACTTTCATGGTGTCATCACATTTCATTCAAAGCAAAGTTAATCTGATGAAAATCTCGCTAAAATATCTTCATTCGTTAAAGTAGAATGAAAATTGGGATTCAGTTTCTAGCAAGACACGTTGTAATTTTACGAAATAAATGGATTGCGATGGCACAAAAATTGTTTGCCTAGATGTGTATTATCACCCCTGGAAGTTTATTAAAATCTTAGAAAACACCCTTTATATTTCTATATAAAAAATAAATTGGTATTTGAGATATAATTGTATATTACTTTTCATAACTGCATTAAAGCATGAATTAATTTCTTTTTCATTTCGAGCTCGGGTCGCGTTACAGGTCAATGAAAATTATTTTGTCGGGTAACGGGTCGATGAAATTTTTTTGTCTAGTTCGTGCAGGACTCTAGTGTAAAGTAGAAACAATATTTTGATGATGAAATGTTTTGATTTACGGTATTATTTCTTATTTTTCTGTTTTACCGTACTTTAAATGAGATGAGTGAAAAATATGTATTTTCGATATGTAATATATGATATGGAATATATTTTGGGTAGAGAAGTAAATTTTCCGGAAAAATTGAAGTGACGAAAAAAAAAACAGGTTTTTTCTGGATTTTTTCGGGAAAAATTGATTTTTCACAAATGTTTCTCCCAAATAAATTATATTTTCTTAGAGAATATTAAATAATAAAATTTTATTTTTCATTTATCCGCACTAAAAGAAAATTATTTTCACTTCATTTCATATGTCTACATTACAAAAGAAAGAAAAAAGCAAAGCCTGCTTTTAAAAGTTTATTTTTCAGTCTCAGAATTTTCATAGTAGCACTCACGCTTTATTTAACGCTATTGTTTATTATATCATGTCTCAGTTGGAATGATTTTTCAGTTACATTTGTTTAATTACCAATTGAAGTAATGTAAAAACTGCAGCCAATATTTCTGCAGTTTGAAATCAAATATATTATACATCCCATTTACATAGTATTGATTTTTAAGTATATAAATGATGCTAGTTTAATCAAACAAATTGTTGCAGTTCTGTCATTATATAAATATCAGTATTCAAATCTTTCATTGTTTAAAAAATTTATATTTTTACAATATTACATTTTTCTTTCTACAGTTATAATTTTCATTTCCTATAAAAAATATATATTTAGCTTTGGTATAGCTTTCCAGTCTAAACTCAAACCAAATATAAAAAGTTTTGATTTAGTTTTATAGTCTAAACTCAAACCCAAACTAAGTTTTATTTTGGATTACACAGGTCTGCAACCAAAAACCAGCATAGGATTTATTGAGTTAGATTTTTACTTACTGAAACCGGGGGAACAAAAAAAAAAAAAAATCCATCACATCAAGTTTTCCCGCAAAAATTATGTTTTTAGTTTAATTAAGCGTAAAATTTCTCTTTTTAGCCAGAAATCTGGTATCCTATTCTTGAGTAAAAAAACATATCCAATAAATGTTTCCATATGCTAATTTCATATTTCTAAGAGTGGCACTCAAGAGATATGAACTACAAAACGCAGTACTACAAATAGAAAATGCGAGGAATTTGAGGAACAAACAGAAGCAGTTACACACAGACATAAGCTGCTACTACGATTCATATACAGCTACTGAAATGCAAAGTGTAGTCAAGAGGGAAAGTATAATTTGGAACATAGTTGCTTGTAGTACAATATTGATTTTTTTCATTGCAGTTGTGCTTTTCTAATGTAAACTCCCCGTGTTTTGCAACAATGCTGCATGTGATGGAGGGAAATGGAGGTCATTTTTGGATTCAGCACCCTAAGAAAACACACAATTAACCAAAAATATCCCATGCAGCTGAAAAAATTTATTTTTCTGCAGACCTACACAGGTCTAAAACTAATATAAAACTCTAAAAACTAAACCAAAACTTTTTTATACGTACTTTCCACACATTTAGTTCAGACTCCAGACAG
Organism: Maratus speciosus; assembly: GCA_963932465.1. Classification (NCBI taxonomy): domain Eukaryota; kingdom Metazoa; phylum Arthropoda; class Arachnida; order Araneae; family Salticidae; genus Maratus; species Maratus speciosus. The sequence continues at coordinate 84,469,290 of OZ010786.1, read as the reverse complement.
GCAGTGTTAGCAGTGCAGAATCAGCTAATTTAGATTCTGATTCAGAATGAAGACTTTAATAAAATTAACTATAAATTTTGTAATAAGTTTGAAAAAATAGAAAATAAAAAATTTCTTTTTCTTCTCTTTAATATGAAAGTAATTTGTTTTTCTTTTTTTTTTTTTTTACGTAAAGTTATAAAAACAGATGGTACTTTTTAATAAGTATAAAAACTTCCTTCAACAAAATTTTGTATAGGAAGTTGTTGACATTTTCTTCGAAAAGTTAATTTAATCTACATTTATATATAAAAAAAATATGTATAGTTAGATATCTTAGGAAAAGATCTTGAACAGAGTAATTAATGTGAAATGCATTCTGTTATTTTTTTCAATTAATTAAGTATTCTTATTAATTACCGATTACATGATGAACTGCAGCTATGGCATTAAAAATAAATGCATGTTTCAAAATTTATGTTAAACTTTCCGGTTTACCATTTCCATTAATCGGCATATTATTGACATAATTTTGCACATGAATTCATTTTTAACAAGTTGCATTTATTTATCTTACCAGGCATATATCTAGATTTTTTTCATGTAATCCTGTTTCTGTGAAATTGTGAACTTTTGTATATACTTGTAAAAAATGCAATCAGAATTTCTGAATTAGAAATTACTGTTATATTTAGGTTCTATTTAGATATTTTTAATAAAGTTCTTCATACATATATCATATACATACAACTTGATAAGATTCAGTTGTTATATGACATGAGATTTTTTTTTCTTCAATCATTGCACTTGTGAAAGATTCAATTTGGAGATTAATTTTTTTTTTTTTTTTTTTTTTTTTTTTTGACATGCTATTTTTAAGAGAAATTTTGTGAAGGGTCTTGTGTTTTAAAGTAGGAAAAAAAAAAATGAAGAATCTTTTCAAGTCTTCTTACAGATCTCATTTCTCACATTAATGTTTTCGTGTGAGACATTTAACATAAAAATAAATAAAAGAAAAAGTATCAGAATGTAGCTGTTACAAACTTTTGAATACATTATTTTATAAATGAAATTTCAATTTTTCTAAACTGGAAAAATTAAAAAATAAGCCTTCGGAAAAAAAGTTTCTTTCCCAACTTTTCCGGGTTTTTTCCGACCATTCCCATCTCTAATTTTGAGTATGTAATATATTTTTAAATTAAATAAGTGAAATGAATGCAATACGAATGATGGCGATGGAAACTACATTTCTCGATTTACCCCCTCCGCCTGGCTAATATAAGAGTATCAATAGAACTAACCTAGCTATAAATCTAAAATTGGGCCATAATAGAGAATGTAGAGATGGGAATGCTCGGAAAAAAAACCCCGGAAATTATGACAAAAAACCCGTTTTTTTTTTTTCAGATTTTTTCCGAAGGGTTATTTTTCAATTTTTCCAAATTGAAAAAAATTGAAATTTCTTTTATAAAATACTAGGGAGGCACCGAGCCCTAGTCGCTACGCTCACCAACCCCCGCTTCATATTTTCGCGATTCCATTCGATATCGCGAAGCAATTCTATTTTCTAGCCAACCCCAGATTATTGTTTGTGCTTAAAAATAATGTAAATACTAGTTCAATTAAGCTCTATTCATAAGCTAATATTAGTTTTTGTTGCATTGAAATATCTCAATTTGTTGATTCCCTGCAAGCAAGTAAACCCTGCCTATTGTATTGGAAGTGGCTATTCGTCCGACCAATCGGACTTTTAGCTATTTAGGCATAAAGTCCGACCATCGTTTGCGCATGCATGCATGTTTGTTTACAGCTTGTCCAGCTAAAATATTTCAAGTTAGAGGAGCGCTGATATTACTAAGAATTGCATGCTTAATTAACAATTGTATTTATGTATTAATGAAGCTCTTTTTGTCTGTCGGAATAAACATGAAAGAAACCTTTTTTATATTAAGTTTTAAATAAATTATTATTGTATTTTTATGAGACAAATTTCATTGATTAGTTCAAGAAAAATTTATCTTTATTTTTATGAATATAGGTTATGCATTATTATTTATTTGACCTTCATTTTTTCGATACATTTTTTAAATTTTCTCAATTTTTATTACTTTACTTAATATTTTAAAAATTTATTTTACATGACTTTAATTTACTTTACATTCATTATAATTTCGAGTGTAGTGTTACATTCAAATTAGTGTTTAAAAACGTAAACAAAACAGTGGCCAGAAATTTTTAAAATTCTAAAATCTGCATAATTTCTGGTCCCATGATATGCCGATTTAATGGAACCTACTGTATTTTTAAAGTCTCCATTCCCAGTTGTCTTTTGTTACAACATTTGGCCTTTAGAATGTTTTGTTTATGAAAAAACTACTATCCATTTTCATATGAATAAATTATTGAATAATTTAATACAAAACAGTTATTTTAAATTTTAAACTAAGTTAAAAAAAATAATATAATAATAAATGAGTTTTGAACATTGAAAAAAACTTATCATTTTATTATATTGTTAAGTTACTTTATTAAAAATTTATTGTTTCATGAAAAAGTTTCTTAATCAACAAAAAATAATTACTCATTGGATGAAATTATTTGTACAAAAAAAAAAAAAAAAAAGACTACTTAAATTAAGTACTGCTTATTTTCATGGAATATGAAATGAAGCCACCTCCCCCCCCCCTCCCCCAATTTTCTAAATCTTCGAAAATAATAAGGTATAAATTGAAATATTAAGAGATATAGACGCCGACAGAAAGAAATCCAAGGAGGGGCACGATTTTGGAACATGTTTGCCTTTGACCCAACCTAGCTTGCTATTTATTAAAGATGCAAAATATCAATATGAAATAATCTAAACTGCAATTTGTGTTGTCAGAATTCCTAGATATTTTTTAAACATATTATATATATATATATATATATATATATATATAAAGTTTAACAATTAAGAAATATCAAATATTCAAACATTTATTATTGTTTATATAAAATAAACTAATTGTGTAATATAAAAAAATTACAAACTATTCATTATTGTTAATATTTTAATATTAGTTAATAAATAATAATGATTAAATTAACAATAATAAATTAATTATTAAATTGATTATACTATAATAAATTATTAAATTAATAGTAATAAATTAATTATTAAATTAATTATAATATAATAAATTATTAAATTAATAATAATATATTAAATAATTAATAATATAAATGTAGAAACAAATATTTAGTACACTTAATTGCTTAACGAAATATAACGTTTAAAAAAAATAAATAATTCAAGACAAATATTACTAAATTAATATTTATAAACCTAAATAACTTTCTTCTAAAAAGAAAATGACCTAATTTGCATAAATGCACTTAATGTGTATTGAAAATAAATAAACAATTATATTTTAAAAGGCGGAGTTATGAAAAAGCGATTTCGCCCGATCATTTGCTGCCGCGCATGCGTATATGATGATCGGACGTTCTGTCTAAATAGCTAAAAGTCTGATTGGTCGGACGAATAGTCACTTCCTATTGTATTTCAATGGGAGTCTATGGAAATTTGGCGAAATACTGGAAATAGCGCCAAGTTGGCGTCACTTTTGGCGACAGAACCCGGACCCCCATCTTGGTAACCTACCTTATAGCGTCATAAAGCTCTGACCAATCAGATGCATTTCGCGGTATCTACGCAGATTTGCATTGGTCCATTTCCAAAGCGTTACATTTTTATATATAGAAGGATTTTCAAAATTTTGTAATAGCTGATTTTGATACTTTTTATTATATTTATTTTTATGTTAAGTGTCTCACATGAAAACATTAATGTGGGATATCTGATCTCTAAGCAGAAATCTGTTTAAGAAAACTTGAGTCCTGTAAAAGATCTTTCACTTTTTTTTTTTTTTTTTTTCCTTAAAATACAAGACTCTTTACAAAATTTCTCTTAAAAATAGATATTTCAGAAATTTTTTTAATCTCCAAATAGAATATCTTTCACAAATGGAATGATTGAAGAAAAAGAAAATTTCATGTCATATAACAGCTGCCGCTAACAAATGAATCTTATCTAATTGTATACAAGCATGGAGGAACTTATTAAAAATGTCTAAATAGGGAACTAAATACGTATAACAACTTCTAATTCGCCAAATTTGGATTACATTTTGTCAGGGTTGCTGGCTTTTAGCCAGGCCAAAAAAAGCCGGCGGCTTTTTTTGGTTTTAATCAGTTTAAAAAAGCCGGCTTTTATTATTTAAAAGTTTGTTTACAGCTAATTCATATTAAATTTAGATTATTTATTTTTTTTTTATACACTTATAAATATTTTCTTTTAAAAGAATTATAAATTTCTATTGAATTTTGTCAAATAAATAACTTGACCACTAGAATGCAACAACGAAGGCATATCTAATATATATTAGGGTGGTCCTTAAAAAATTAAATTTAAAATTTTCTATGGGGCACCCTCCTATTTTGTTCTATGTATAAAATAAGGACCTCCACAAAAATTTCAAAATTTTAAAACATTTTTTAGGGGTCGCTACCAAGGTTTGAATTTTTTAAAAAAAATTAAAAACTGGCATATTTTGCAATCTAATAATATATTATTAATACAAATCCATAGTCATTGCCAAATGGAATCATGGTATGATAAGAGGCTGTAAAGACTGTCTTTTGTTTCAAGTTTCAATATATTTACACAACCTATTATCCGAACATAGTCAGGAGTATTTCATGTCTACACTCTATTTCACCTGAACTTGGCCCCATTGTGAAAGGTAGAGAATCTAACATTCCGCCTTGAAAAATAGTTCTCCGTTATTTTTTAATCTTAAATATCTAAAATGAGTAGGAATTTATAAAATAATGTTTATAAATTATAGATTGATTTTTTTTAATATTCGTAAAATATCATACTGAATGGCCATATTTGTATCAAAGAGTATCGTATCGAAGAGTATCCTATCATTCGTATCAGAGCACCAAAACTTTAAAAAAAAAAGTTTTCGGAAAGCTTTCCTTTGACTGTTCACTGGGATTGCAAAATTTTAGAAGACATTTCAGGATCTGAAACTGTAGACAGATTAACCATTATTGTTTCACGTAAAGGTACTGACCATTTAAATAGCTGCTCCATAATTTCAATCAGGAACAATTGAGGAAATAGCTCCTGCTGTTAACGAAACATTGGAGTTGTGGAGATTATAAGCAAGTAAAATGTATGTCTTTTGATATAATCTTTGTTGATACCTGTTTATCAGGAGCACCTTGAGCTGTTCTGGATTAGAATATGATCAAAGAAATGGTTTGGCTTGCAATCATCACATCCTTTAAATTATGCTTGAGGAAGTTGTTATTAAGTTTCTCGGAGTTTCAAGTGGACCGGACATACCATTAATCCAACGATTTAAAATTTCGTGGATGTCTATCGATTATGGCATATTTCAGACTCTCGTAACTGGCAATTTAATCAATGAAAAAAATAACACATAATGCGTCCGAAATTACAGAATTCCTCAGAATCATCTTAGAGATTTTCAACCAATGGACGATTACAAGGAACCGATAGACCTTGCCATAATTTTCTTAGAAGCAGTACCAGAAAGAGGTGTTGAGCTTCAGGTGGGGATTGCATTGGGCTCCATAAATGGTGAAGGCGATGTACTTGCTCAAGATTTATTTATTTAGAGATCAGTTTAAACTCTCTATGTAGAAAAAATCTGGAGTTCGTCAAGTTTTCTCGTTTGTTATGAAAATCTACATTCACACTGGTATCAGGCCCAATGATTTATTGCTCCTGAAGAAGTTGAAAAAGACGAAAATGTAAATGAAATAATTTCTTTGTGTGCTTTGAAGAAATTCCTAGGACATTTCTGTACTTCACAGAACTAGTTGCTTTTGCATTTTTCGATGATAATTTCTTTTTGAAAATAAAAGAAAAATGGTGCATGCTTTGAAAAATGAAGAAAATTATGAACCTTTGAAACGTACACGGGCTGATCCTGATGTCATTCTCCAAAATAGCTTGCAAGATTTTCTATCAAACAGCACTCTGGGTTTTTTTAAAATTATGGATTTACCTTTAGACTTTTTGAAACAGATGCAGCTAATAGGAATAAAAATGAATCCTACAATACATGTAAGGCACTAGCGACTTCAGTCAAACTTGTTAATGATGTAGCCGAAAGTTATATAGCACTCATGGAGGAATACAATAAACTTCATTCAAAAGCTAAAGAACAAAAACAGTATTTCAAGGATATAATGACGGCAATCCAAATCATTTCTTTGTTCATATTCTGCTCCAAAAGAACGCAAGCTTTTCTTGATAATCCGGTATTAACAAAGGCTATATCAAAAATCATACATTTACTTGCTCGGTACTCCCCACGACTCCAATATTACGTTACCAGCAGAAGCTATTGTTTCTTGAACTATCCTGATTGAAGTTTTGGAACAACAAGTAACTGGTCAATACCTTTACCTGAAACAATAATGGGTAATCTGCCTACAGTTTCAGATCCTGAAATGTCTTCTAAAATTTTGCAATCCCAGTGAACAGTCAAAAGAACGCTTTCCGAAAACTCTTTTTTTAAATTTTGGCCTCTGCTTGCTCGTCTTCAGATACGAATATGTCCATTAAGTACGACATTTTACGAATATCAAAAAGTCAAATTTTATAATTTATAAACATTATTTTATAAATTTTTATGCATTTTAGCTATTTAAGATTAAACAATAACGGAGAACTATTTTTCAAGGCGGAATGTTAGATTCTCTACCTTTCACAATGGGGCCAAGTTCAGGTGAAATAGAGTGTCGACTTGAAATACTCCTGACTGTATTCGGACTATAGGTTGTGTAAATATATTGAAACTTGAAACAAAAGACAGTCTTTACAGCCTAATATCATACCATGATTCCATTTGGCAATGACTATGGATTTGTATTAATAATATATTATTAGATTACAAAATATGTCAATTTTTAATTTTTTTTAAAAAATTCAAACCTTGGTAGTAACCCCTAAAAATGTTTTAAAATTTTGAAATTTTTGTGGAGGTCTTTATTTTATACATAGAACAAAATAGGAGGGTGCCCCATAGAAATTTTAAAAGTTAATTTTTTAAGGACCACCCTAATATATATATAAGAAAAGAATATAAGTTAAGACTTTAAACTGGTGTTTTAAAATTCTATTTTACATAGCCACACATATACTACACATTTTAAAGATTATATTTCATTAAACAATCACAAAATATAGCACATCAAAATGGGAACATTCTTAATTCTTAAGAGTCCATATGGAGAGATTACGTTATAGGGTCATTCCATGTCAAATCAACACAAAAAAGTGCAATTTTTTTCCTCACCATTTCCAAATTTTACAAAACTTGGGGAAAAAGTTAGAATGGTTGACAAAGTAAAAAATCTGCAATTTCAGATTTCTGAGACTATTAGTTTTTTAATTATTGGCATTTCAAAATGGCCGACTAAGACAAATTTACTGTCAGATGGCAACATTAAAATCATCATAACTCCTGTTCTAATTAACGTACAGATATGGACCTGGTATCATTTTAAAGCATATGAAATTACCTTTAATATGATACCAAACACAAGATGTTTTTGAAAAAAAAAGTTACAAGGTCATGGCACTTGACCTTTGACCTTGAATTACTAAATGTGTACTAGATGTGTACAAAGTTTCAAAATGGGATGACAATGGGATCATATATATATATATATATATAATAAATAACAAAATATGAAATGTTCGCATTTAAATTATGTATTCATATATTAATGAGTTCGTGAACTCATGTAATTTTATCAATATATACAAACAGAAATTGAAATAAAATGTAAATATATAATACAAAATAATTTGAATAAAAAACACAATAGAAATTGAAATAAAATATACAGAATTTAACATATGAATATATGTGTGTGATAACAATTATACATAACGGAATTGTTAACATATGGACATAATATTTTACAACATAGATCATGTAAATTGTTAAGAAAGTTTTCGTACATTCAGTTTTGCATTTGTTGCTGTAGTTTCTTTTCCCATGATTTTATAAACTCTACCTGTTGCTGTTGTTGGATTAACAACTGTTAATATATCGTATATGGGCAGTAAAAGTATATCTGGCTTACTTAGAAAGCTGTATGATGGAGAAGGTCCTGATGGATGAAGAAAGCTTAATTTAACTTGCGCATTTTCTTCATCAGAATCAATCACACACGCTATCCACCACTTTTTATCGTATATAGCAGTGACAAATCCTTTGATATCACCGATTAAAAGTTCGGCTTCTAATTTTGTTACTAGTTCCACATTTGAAAAAGGTGCAGCAGAATACACTTTAGTACAAATTTTACTTTTTGTTATTGGAATGAAGGAGTGAAGCTTTTGAGTACCAACAATTGTACGAGATTGTTCGAGTCGTTCTTTAATTCTTTGCTCTTCCATCAAATAGTCATTTATTGTGCTGTATTTGAATGATACAGAAGGAATATTAAGGAATTATAAGGACTGACCACTCATACAACTGTTTAGGGGTCACAATCTGTTCATCATATGGCTTTTGTAGGCTAGCACGGGCAGCTGATCTTTTCAAAGTTCCTCCAATCCCATAACAAGCCCCTTTCCCATGTGCTGTCGCAGTGAAGTGCCATTCAGCAGATATGCCAAAATCTTCTTCGTGATAACAGAGATTTATAAAATTCTTTCGGTTTTTGTAATGTGCTGCTGCCCCATCCGAAAAGTAAAATATCTTTTTAACTATCGTTGGATACATGTTACTTTTGAGAAAATTTATTAAGTATCTCTGAAATAAGTGAAATGCAATGGTATCGTGAGTTGAACACTCTGAAATGATTACAAAACTAACATGCTGCAGAATAGCTTCGTTATCATTAAAATATGCAACAAATGGATGGATAGTTACCTGGGAATACTGATTTTTTTACTTTTGGTTTGTAATTGATTCTAAGGTAGTTAGACATAAAATATCAGTGAAGTTAATCTAAAATTTAAATAATTAAATCCATATTGCTATATGCATATAATATAACAAGAAATTTCAGAACTGATTATACTTGATATATTTTGCCATGTAAGTTTATTAAAAAAATAAATAGACAATACAATTTTTATAAAATATTCGAAGTTCATAGTAATATCTGTATGTTAACAGTATAACATTTAATTCCCCAAACCTGCCTGTCATTATAAAAATATCACTTCTATCATCTTAATTAAATGTCAGGTGCACTAATCGCAAAATATTAAACAATTATTTTTTGCCAATAATTTTATTTTGCATGATCTCATTAATAAAAGCTGGCATAGGTGTACAAATATTAAGAATAAATACAAAATTTTAACAGAAATCCATTTTTATATACTTAAAGGATGAGTTCGTGAACTCATTATATATGAATACATAATTTAATGCGAACATTTTGTATTTTGTTATTTATTATTATTTTTTTATATATGATCCAATTTTGAAACTTTGTGCACATGTAGTTAAGGCATTTTAGCATTCAGAAAAAAAATATGAAAATTGAAGAATTCGTTTTTTAGTAATTCAAGGTCAAAGGTCAAGTGCCATGACCTTGTAACTTTTTTTTTTCAAAAACATTTTGTGTTTGGTATCATATTAAAGGTTATTTCAAATGCTTTAAAATGATACCAGGCCCATGCCAGTACATTAATTAGAAGAGGAGTTACGATGATTTTAGTGTTGCCATCTGACAGTAAATTTGTCTCAGTCGGCCATCTTTAACTGGCTATAATTAAAAAACTAATAGCCCTAGAAATCTGAAATTGCAGATTTTTTACTTTCTCAACCAGTCTAACTAGTTCCCTGAATTTTGTAAAATTCGGAGATGGTGAGGGAAACGGCTGTGTTGATTTGACATGGAATGACCCTATAATCGTAAAAAGAGAAATTAGAAAAGGGTATAATATTTAAGGAGAGTTTGGTACATAAGTGCATAAAAATAAATCTAGCAAGTATGCAAATTAAATAAATAACATACATTCTGTAAGTAAAATAGAAATAAAATTTTGAAAAGTTTGTTGCTATTTAAAAGAGCGCATCTTCATGCATATGCTTCTCATAATATTGTTTTTAATAGTGAGAAATTGTATTTTTATTATATGATTATGTATGATTTTAAATATAAATGAGAAATAAAATAAGACTTGTATATTAATAGCTCTTAAAATTTGTTAAGTAATAAAATATGTAACTTGGTAATCATTGTCCTCTTTAATTTTATAAAGCAATAAAAATGAAGAAAAAAAAAGGGGAGGGGTAAAAGGTCAGTGTAAACCAGATAAAGCAGTTGGTATGGCTCTTTTAAAATTTAGCTGACATATTTCAAATTCCCACTTCAAATCACTAGCAGATCCATCTAAGTTTTCTTTTTTTTCTTTTTCAGTATTATGTCTTCATTATTGAGAAATTGGGCTACTTATTGTATTCTAAATCAACTAAATGTCATTAAAACTAATTAAAAACACTTTAAAATGTGTAGTCTATAATTAAGATGCTTCACTGTATAAAAGCCAATTTTGGCCAAAAAAAGCCGGTTAAAACCAATAAAAGCCACCGGCGTGGATTTTTTTTTAAAATTTTAGCCGACTTTTTTGCAACCCTGCCTTTTGTACAAGTATATAAAAAAGTTCACGATTTCACAAAAACGGGATTATGTGAAAAAAAAAAAAAAATGCAGAAAGATGCCTGATAAGATAATTAAATTCAACTTCCCTTGTTAAAAATGAGTTCATGTGTAAAATTATTTCAATAATAAGCCAATTAATGGTAAAGTTGAAAATGTAACATAAAATTTGAAACATACATTCATTTTTAATGCTATAGTTGCAATTAATCATGTAATCAGATGGAAATTGATAAAAATATTTAACTAATTAGGAAAAAATTATTTTTAAGTAACAACATGCATTTGAAATTACTCTGTTCAATCACTTTTACTTAAATATAAATTCTCAGGTGTATTTAACTCTCTCTATATTTTTCATATACACATATATATTAAATAAATTTTTCAAAGAAAATGTAAACAATTTCCTGAGCAAAATTTTGTTGAAGGCAATTTTTATACTTATTAAAAAATACACCTGCTTTTATAACTTTCACTTAAAAAAAAATATTGCATTTTTATTACTTTCACATTAAAGAGAGTGAGAGAAAACATTTAGTTTCTAATTTCTCAAACTTATTACAAAATTTACAGATTTCATTAAAGTCTTCATTCTGAGTCAGAATCTGAATTAGCTGATTCTGCACTGCTAACACTGTGTGTCTCAAGTCTGAACTAAATGTTTGGGAAAGTATGTATAAAATGTTTTCGTTTAGTTTTATAACATAGGTCTGAAAAAAATAAAATTCAGCTGCATGGGATATTTTTGGTTAATTGTAAATTTTTTACAGTGCTGAATCCAAAAATGACCTCCATTTCCCTCCATCACATACAATATCGTTGAAAAACAATGAGAGTTTACATTAGAAAAGCACAGTTGCGATGAAAAAAATCAATATTTTATTATAAGTAACTGTGTTCCAAATTACTTTCCCCATTGCTTTTCACATTTTGTATTTCAGTAGTTGTGTGAATCATAGTAGAAGCTTATGTCTGTGTGTAACTGTTTATGTTCGTTCCTCATTTTTCACGCATTTTCTGTTTGTAATGTTACGTTTTGTAGTTCATATCTCTTGAGTGTCGCTGAAAGAAATATGAAATTAGTATATGGAATCATTATTGGATATGGTTTTCTACTCGAGAATATGATACCAGATTTCAGGTTAAAAAGAGAAATTTTACGCTTTAATTAAACTAAAGACATAAGTTTTGCAAGGAAAACTGATGTGATGGAAAATTTAAAAAATCCTAAGCAGTTTTTTATTTGCAGACCTGTGTAATCCAAACTTAAACTAAAACTTAGTTTTGGTTTGACTTTAGACTGTAAAACTAAACCAGAACTTTTTTATACTTGGTTTGAGTTTAGAATAGAAAGCTATATCAAAACTAAATATATATTTTAACTGGAAATTAAAAGTATAACTGTGGGAAAGAAAAATGTAATATTGTAAAAATTACTATTTTTTAAACAATGGAAGATTTGAATAGTGAAATGTATAACAACATGACTGCAACAATTTGTTTCTTTAAACAAGCATCATTTATATACTTAAAAATAAATACTATGTAGATGAGATGTAATGTATAATATATTTGATTTCAAACTGCAAGGATATTGGCTGAAAATTATGACGTTTTTAGAATAGCTCTACTGGTAATTAAATGTAACTGAAAAAAAAAAAATCATTTCAACAGACATGATATAATGAACAACAGCGTTAAATAAAGCGGTGAATGTTACTGTGAAAATTCTGAGACTGAAAAACTAATTTTTTAAAAGCAGACCTTGCTCCTTTTTTTTTTCTTTTGTAATATAGTCATATAAAGTGAAAATAATTTTCTTTTAATGTGGATAAATGAAAAAAAAATGCTTATTATTTAATATTTTCTAGGAAAATATAATTTATTTGGGAGAAACATTTGTAAAAAATAATTTTTTGCAACTTTTCCTGAAAAAATCCGGAAAAAACCTTTTTTTTTCTGCCTCTTCAATTTTACCGGAAAATTTACATCTCTAAGAGAATGAAAAATTTCTTTTAGATTCTGTATTGTTCTAATAACCCGAGTCCGCCGTCTCTAAGTTTCTTATCTGAAAAACACGTGGGAAGTACAGCACAGTTCTTTCACTCCTTTTGTGCATCATTGGAATTTCCTATCTTTTACGTTTGCCGGATATTATTCACATGCCAGTTATGATATGTATTTTGATAAAAATTTAGAAATAGAATAGAAAGTCTTTCTTTTTCTCTGTGATAATTTTATTACAACCCAGTAGTTGCAAGCCCTTTAGAAACAATAAATAAATAAAACATGTAATAAGTATTATTTTTACACTGCAGAATATAATCATATTATTAACATGGAACTCTCTTTTTCTTCTTATAGCAAAGCTATTGCAGGTTATTATACGATCAATTAAGTAAAAGAATATATAAATGTAAAGAAAACGTTTTAACAGATAAATGTTGATTACAATAAGTCATAACTGATGCAAATAACCAACTCTTTTATGCATTTTAATGTCAGTGCAGCAATGACATAACATTAAAGGGTAATGTGATGATGACATTTAATCATCACATTTCATTAATTATCCTCCTAGTAAAAGTAAAATTCTCATTTTATAAATATATTTAATTAAAACTTCTTTTCCCTTTTAAAAAATGGATTAATTTCTTCACCTCTTTCGTGGTTATCAAATTCATTCTTTTTAAAGCTTACCAGATTTTCAGCCGTTGTTAATAAAATAAAATAAAATAAAATGTAGTGAAATGAAACAAATCAACTTTCTCATCCTAAACACTAAACAGTGCAATTGCATACTTTTCTTTCCGTGAATGAATAAGTAAAAATATATTCTTTGACCATTTACCCTTTTCCCACAGTAAACGCTTATTATTAATGCTCACATCTATTGTCAATAGAAGGGATTATTTTGCTCTTAATAATGTACTCTGTTTACAATAAAGGGCGCTGATAATTAAATTTTGAAATTAATTAGTTTCATTTAACGTGTCCACAAACTTTCTTAAAAATTTAATAAACCGGATTAAGGGGAGAGGGTAGAACAGATAACATTTATAATTAAAACATGCACTTTATTCTCATTTAATATAATATACTATGTATTAGAAATTAATATGATATTGTCCTCATTGGGCTAAGAATTTAAGGATGTTCGGGACACAAAAATCTTAAAATTTGCAAAAATATTTTATTTCGTTAAAATTTTCTGTTTTTTCCTGCTTAAAATGACATTTAAATCATGTTTCTATCTGAATTAGAACAAAAAATATTATTTTTTTAGTTTTGGTTTGTTTTCAAAATTTAGCTTTCAAGCAATGACTGTCATGGAAACGACTTCTTGTAAAAATGCGTTTTTCTTCATGATAGGTTTTTTCACCATTTCTCATATTTAAATTCTTATAACTCGAGAACCGTTAAAGATAACGAGTTCAAACTTGGAATATATCTTTTTCAATTGTTTTAGTTTAATTTTGATTCAGCATACTTGAAAAAAATATTTACTTTTGAAAATATCATTTTTTCAATAAAAGTTGCACCACTTTTTTTTTAAATTTTTTCGTTAAATATTAATTTTTTTTTTTATAAATTAATATTTTTAAAAATGCTGAATCAAAATTAAAACTTATATATTTCTGTTTATTTAAATGAAAAAAAAAATGAAATTCTATATATAATATTCCGAGTTATAACGATTTTAATTTACCCCACTTTTTTAATAAATTTTAAATTTAAAATTTTTTCTAAAAAATTATGAGAAGTTTTATCATGTGATTTTGTTTACAAATGATAAAGTTAACCATCATAAAAAAAAATCAGAATTTTAACTCAATAAATAAAAATTATTTTAAAATGTGTGTAGGACCCCCTTAAATTCATAATTTTTTTTAATTTAAAATTTAAAATTTATTAAAAAAGTGGGGGTAATTTAAAATTGTTATAACTCGAAATATTATTTATAGAATTTCAATTGTCTTTCATTTAAATACACAAAAATGTATAAGTTTTGATTCAGCATTTTAAAAAATATTAATTTATAAAAAAATTAAAAATATTTAACGAATTTTTTTTTAAAGAGGTGTAACTTTAAAAAAAACCATACTTTCAAAAGTATATACTTTTTTCAAATATGCTGAATCAAAATTAAATTAAAACAATTGAAAAAGATATGTTCCAAGTTTGAACCCTTTATCTTTAACGGTTCTCGAGTTTAAATACGAGAAATGGTGAAAAACCTATCATGAAGAAAAACGCATTTTTAAAAGAAGTCGTTTCCATGACAGCCATTGCTTGAAAGCTAGATTTTGAAAACAAGCCAAAACGAAAATATTAATATTTTTTGTTCTATTTCAGATAGAAACATAATTTAAATGTCATTTTAAACAGAAAAAAGCAGAGAAATTTTTAATGAAACAAAATGTTTTTCAAAATTTGAAGATTTTTGTGTCCCGGACCCCCTTAAACGTTAACATGATAAAGTAATGATTAATGAATATAAATAAATTTAATTTGAATTAATAAATAAATATAACTACACAAATATACATATAAAAGTATCGAATCAACATTATAAAATGTATTAAATCAACGTATTTAGAAATCAAATGCTCCCCCCCCCCCAAATTAACCATTGCGTATTATCCAGACAACTCAACCCTCCTCCGTACTCTAGTATCTACCCATCCATCCGTCCTATAATAATTTTGTATTATTATTTTGTATTTTTAATATTTTATTAATATTTTATATTTTTTATAAACTTTTTATGCATATGTTAATTTGGTTTTTAAGGTCATGTATGTACTAATTGTATATTAAAGATTATATGGATTTTTTTAGGAAAATCATGATTTAATGCATCATGAATTAGTTTTTTAATGTTGTTGTTAATTAGATGAGAAGAACATAAACACTTTATTCTATATTAATGATTAAGGAGTATATTACGATATACAGAATTATGAAGATAAGATTTAAAATTAGTAAATGTATTTTTACTAATTTTATTTTTTTTTTAATTTTACCAATTTTCTATTTATTTAATTTAATTCTACAATTTTCTAATTTATCTATTTTAATTTCACTAATTTTTAATGTATTTATTAGTAACTTTGAATTTAAATTCTTTATGTTTGTCATACGTATCTACCCTATATATATAAATAAAATCCTAATGAAACGAATTTATGAAACGATGTCATGAAACGACTGAAATGAAACGAATTTATAAAACGATTCTATGAAACGACTGATTAAACAACAGATTATATTTCACGGCGATTTCTCCTTAAATATGGAATACTTTGCGATGAAATTAACACCAAATATCCGTATTGATCCGCTGATCTCAAAACTGGTATTAGAATTTTTTAATTCGAATTAGTTTTCGAAATATTAATTTTTTTCTGATTTTAAATAATTTTCTCTAGTGATGGCAACTCAAATTTGAATCATAACATATATATATATATATATATATATATATATATATATATTTATATTTTAGTAAAGGTTATTATTTTAAACTAATTTGGCAACCAGTTTATGTATGTTAAGAACAATGCTTTTTTTTTTGTTGTTGTTTTCATTATCATTTTATTTAAAACAAAACCTTCATTTGAAACTGAAACATTTAAAATTAATGGCTTTCACTTCTCCCCCCTCCTTTTTTTTTAAAACGAAACGAAAAAAAAAAAAAAAAAAAAAAAATTAGGCGCAGATGTCATATATGCACCGGGGTACCTACTTGGCGCCAAAATGGCGTTATTTTGCCTGACACGGTAACCCGGCTATTTACTTATTTATTAATAAATGTTTATTTACATTTATTTTCTTTTTATTGAAAAAAATGTTATAAATTGTTTTGTTCTATAGTTATTAATTATTTTTTTTTATTTATTGTTATTTCATTTTAAAACTAATAGAAAATAATTTAAAAATAATATGTAACTGGTATTCGAAAACGAGGTTTTCGCCAAATTGTCGTAAAAAAAAATCACGCCAAACCCGGTGCGTATATGACATCTGTGCTAAATATTAAATAATGCAACAAATCATGACATTTAATTTCAAATTCAAAGCAATGTTTTAATGGTAATACTTAGTTATTGTGTCGACCAATTTCTCCAAATTATATAAATCGCCAAATTATACAAATTGACGTTTTTTTTTTTTTTTAAATAACGAAAGAACAAATAAATGAGTATAACATTAATTTTAATACAAATACAAATAAAACATCGAAATAAAAATCACTTGATGGCGTAAACATGTGTAGCTTTCTTACAGTCAAGTGAATTAGTCCAGGCATTAGGTGCTCAAAAAGGACAAATAGGGGAAAGATTTGGTGTAGTTTTGATATTTGGTGCCTTTATGTTTTGTGGGTCGTTGAACACGAATCTGAAGTTTGCCAACAAAATTTATCCCGGGAAATACGTTTTTTTTTGGCAAAAAACAGGAAAAAAACGGGTTTCTCTTTGTTTTTTTCCAAATAACTTCAAAATTATACATTTTACGTAAAAGTCCTCAGTACATAAATTAAAGAGGATAAAATTTCCTACATTTTATGTATTAAAAGTTTTTTTCTCTGATCTATGGTTTAGCCGTGACAACGCCACAAAAATGGGAGTGAAAATCAAAAAATTCAGAGAAAACGGGAATTACACCGCTGTACGTAGATTTAACATGAAAACTGACCATTTTACACAAGCATTGACTATAAATTATGCTGAAGATTATATGAATGACTACATTTTACAATGAAGTTGCTGATAATAAATAGGACGACTCATTATGAATCATTATTTAATTATAAATAAACATGTACATTAGTAAGTACATTTATTTAAAAAACAAAAAAATATTATTTTCGCTTTCTTTTACTTGAGGGTCAGTGCTTTTCGCCGACATCTACAGCATAGAAAATAGACGCATAGAATTAGTGTGTGTTTGTATTACTACCAACAGTACAAAATAAATTTTTTTTTAATAAAAAATATTTGATACCTTCTGGCATGACTTTTTCTCGACATTTTAGTTCAAGTACCATTTTTTTTTAAAAATCAAAGACAGCAGAATTTAAGTTAGCCACATAAATAAACTTTTGCACCATTATGCAACGGCAACAAGAATTAAAATGTAATTTAAATGTGAAGTTGGTTCAAAATATTTTGTTTATAGAGGAAAATTACAATGAAGAGCACATGAAGTTTTGCAAGAGCGAAATGTTTAAATTTATGACCAAATTTGGACAAAAATTGCCAGTTGTATGTAGATATATCGAGACAAAATCATTTAAAATATATTACTTGGCTGCAAATTCTGAGTGGTTACAAAATTGATCCAGACAAATTCTCCAAATTCAGATTTGATACAATGCAAAACATAATGTAGGCATTTTCTCATGCTATATTAATCATGGTATCTTATGATTCCCTATCTTTACACAAGGTTCCTGTTACTGTTAGGTTTCCTGTAAGGTTTGTGCAGAAATAAATATGAATATACAACAGAATATGCAACACAGCAATTTTCATTAATGCTGTCGAATGTTTGTCTCGTACCTTAAATTTTAGAAAAATAAATTTCAGAGTTTGTTATAATAATACAAAAATAGTTTTATCATTTTAGCTTCCATACCGTTAAGAGAGTATCATTAAAATTATCAAGAAGAACGTAAAATCATGCGCCAATCAGATTATGGAACATTTTTGAAAGCATTCGGGCTACTATAATAAAACTTCATAGTTTAATAACGTGAAAAACGGTGTCTAAGTAATAAGTTGTGAAACATATAACACGTTTAAAAACAAAATTTCAACCAAAATCGAAAAAATAGCTGAAAATTTTGTAGATCCCTGTATATGAACTATAGATTTATCATATAATTCACAATATGCTAAAATTTAGAACTGTTAGTGAACGCATAGCACAGTTGAAAATTCCTCGTTAGCAATTTCCGGCAATAAGCGGGTATATAGATGTCTTGTGCAGCCATATATATGATTTATAGAATTTATACACGCTAAATAGTATGCAATTTTTAAAATTTAAAAAGTGTTCCACAACTGAAAATGCACTTCCATCAATTATTGTTCATACAGAGAAAAATATAACTGTTTTATTTTGTGTGTCCCTGTATAGGAAAGATCAATGGCACATCATATTCAATAGTAAGCATCTTATAGAGCACCTCGGAGATATATATCAATTTAAATACTTTTGAAAAGGTGTAACATGAACAAAATACACTACAAACAATTTTTCTCCATAGACCGTAATGTAACATAATTCTTTTTAGTGTCCCTGTAAATGATCGATAAATACTACCCATACCATATTCTATAAGAAATCATCTTGTAGTGCACTTCATAGATATGTATATAAATTTCAAAGTGTTTGAAATTATGAAACATTATTGGAAAAAAAAAACAAAAACACAAACGATTTTTCCCCATAGGCCGTAATATAATGAAATACTTTTGAATAACCCTGTAACGAAATTATGACTGCTCCATGCAACATTTTACAATACCTAACATTCAATAGTGAATATCAATAACATTTTTCAATTTCATGGCGATGCGACTATATTGAGGCCAAAAATATTTTTTTTATTTTCACACCCATTTTTGCGGCGTTGTCACGGCTAAACTATTGATCAGAGAAAAAAAACTTTTAGTACGTAAAATGTAGGAAATTTTATCCTCTTTAATTTATGTATTGAAGACTTTTCCGTAAAATGCATAATTTGGAAGCTATTTTGAAAAAAACAAAGAAAATCCCGTTTTTTTTTCCAGTTTTTTGCCAAAAAAACGTGTTTCCCGGGATAAATTTTGTTGGCAAACTTCAGATTCGTATTCAGCGACCAAAAAAACATAAAGGCACCAAATATCAAAACTACACCAAAACTTTCCCCTATTTTCTACCAAATGACTGGACTAAATGTGACATTTACGATCAACCATTATTGGCATTTAATCTTTAGTCTGGAGATAGATTTTTGGTCGATAGGATAACCAAGTAGTACCGTTTTAATTTACCACTCGAAAAATAAAAACTAGAAAACAGGAATTCTGCTTTTTCAGAATTTAGTGTCCCCCGATGAAAAAAAATATGTATATATATAAATAGTGCAAAACATATTTCAATTTTAAGACG
Source organism: Maratus speciosus (assembly GCA_963932465.1). Taxonomy (NCBI): domain Eukaryota; kingdom Metazoa; phylum Arthropoda; class Arachnida; order Araneae; family Salticidae; genus Maratus; species Maratus speciosus. The sequence continues at coordinate 84,449,430 of OZ010786.1, read as the reverse complement.
CTTTTATTTTATGTAAAATGACGTTATTCACATCCGCTTAAGAATTCCACATTTACGATCCACTCTTAAACATCTACAGTAAAGTAGGCATAGGACGTCACTATCACGAAGTAATACACGAATGCACCAAAAAGATGCCGTCATTAAAGAAACTCGGGAAAAAGAAAAAAAAAAAAGGCTGTCTAATGATTTATAGGCTTTCATTTGTTTGTAACATTAATATAATAATTAAAATTAAATATAGTTTATGTTTAGCTCCATGTTTTAACAGAAATCATTCGTTTATATTTTTTCAAAATAACACGTATTTTAATTACATTTTCTTTCGGCTGTTATGAAAAAAATGGCAACAAAAATATATAATTAATATTTTACAACTATTTTTCCTTTACTTTCTACAGAAATGGAGAGCTTCTGTTGCCAATATTAAGCAAATGACTCCAAAAACTACAAAAAAAAAAAAAAAAATAAAAAAAATAATAATATTTCAAAAATAAATGGAGATGCAGTTTTCAAACAAATTGCATTTAAAAGTACTTTTTTTTTTTTTTTTTTTTTAAATACGACGGTATAAAAATTGAAAATGTGCGATGCTTAGAAGTTAAAAAAATTGCTATAGAGTATTTAATCGTACTGCTTTGTTTTACGGCTGGCTTCTGTAAGGTAACGTTATTTTTTGGAGATGAAACAAAATAAGCTGGGAGAAAGAAATAGCATACCGTACCGGGGGCTAAAAATGCTAACTGGCGAGTTTTAAAAAAAGCTATTGGCGAGATTTGCACCAGGCTAACATAAAAATACCAAGAATTCTTTGTGATCATGGCAATTTTTATATAGTTTTATTCGAAAATATAACTTTGATTCTTTAATCAAAATGGAAACCTTTCTTATGAAAAGCGAAGGGCTCAGCCCGAAATTGTTTATGGCAGCTATATGACTTGGACTATTATAATATAAGTGAAATGATGGCGATAGAATAATATTTGGCGACTTATCGCCTGTGGCTGGCTAACAATAAAGTACCAAAATGGCCGCCTGGAATGTAAAAAGCGAAGGTATCCGCCCGGAACTGTTGATGATAGTCACATGACTTAGGCTATTATTATAGAGATTGGTTTCAATTCTAAAAACAGCGGAAAAATGATATTTCCTAACGATTAAAAATTTAATTACACGTGACCATTAAAACAGAAAAAAAAAACTTTAAAATTACTATTAAATGAGTACGTGTTAAAAGTTGGAAAATATTGAAAATTATGTCTTGAAAATTGTATTTACACGTGAATTTTAAAAGAGAAAGGAAACTTTTAAATAATAAATACATTAATATGCGTTTAACTCTTTCAGGGGCACTTCTATTCGTAAAATGTTGAAATCAGTGAATGGCACCAGAATTTACAAAAAATTTCGAAATACGAAAATGCTTTTGTTCACTTACTTAATAAAAGGAAAATTTTCTTTCCAATATTCTGGTGCCAATGTGGCATTTAAGAATTTAAAATTAAGTGGTCCAAAAATGAACCACCGCCCTTGAAGGCGTTAAAGCAGTAAATTGTAGTAATTGTAGTAAATTGTATTATGTCAATCGTTTTATAACGCTATTAAAAAATACCGGGAAGCAAAGACTCTGTTTACTTTATTTATTTTATTTTAGCTTCTTTTCAAATGTTTAACTGATCTTCTTTAACCAAACAGTAACAACAGAAAACAACCATTGGATGTCTTAACAGCAACTGATTCGGCCTTAAATTTTCGCAATCAAAAGGAATTGAATGGAAACCCGTTTACAGGGAGATCGCTATAGGTTTTTTCATTATAATTCAATCTTCTCTAATCTTTTTAAAACCGATCAAATTAGCGTGCTTTCAGATTCTGCGGTGTCTGAACGGCGGTTGACGAGCGTAGCTTGCAGGGGGCAGAGCCCCCTAGTATATACATATATATATAATTGTTATTACATCTGTGGTTCTTATATGGTAATTGAATATATTATTGTTTATCCTTTTGAAAATGACTAAAAACTATTGTTTTTATTTCATCGCTTGTGTTCTAAATACATTAAATAAAATTTATTAGGTGAATCATAAAACGAAACTTGAAACATGAGCAGTAAGTACCAAAAGTTCCTTGCCTTATCTAGAACTGAAACCTAATCTTTTGTCTAGGGCGTGAGTTCTTTTATTTATTTATTGTTATTATCGTTGTCATTAAACGGTGTAAATGACATTCAAGGTCAATACATTGTATTTATGTCGCATATCAGATCGCATCATGGAATGCTGATAGTAATTTCAAACTTAATCGAGCAAGACAGTGTAAAGATTAGTTATTCATATATTTATGCGTATAATAAGATATGATTAAATATTTACCCAGTCTTTGAAGGGTTTTTTTTTTTTTTAATAAAAATTTATCTGAAGCTATCCCGTTGTTAATTAAAGTTTTCAAAAGCCTGATATGTTTTTCCTATGATTTTGAACCGGAAACTATTCGAAAACGAGAAAAACTGTTACTTTTATGGAACAATATTTTTTTCTTTACTTTTTAGTTTCAGAAATGAAAAGAATTTTTTTCTTGCTCTGGATATTAACCATGAGAACATTTTAAATTTTCAAAATTCGATTTATTAATCTCATTTATTGAAACGGTGTTTCTCAAAGTGAATATGTGGAGATGTAGAGTGTCCGCCACAAATCTGTTGGACAGCTAACAAGCGTTGCGATGCAAATACAAATGTTAGTAAAAAAGTTTTTCATCATTCATTGTTTGATATGCATATACATATATGTAAAGAAAGAAAAATTATGTTTCCAGTACAGATTACGAAACATTTTCCAACACTTCCAGAATACGGTAATTGAACTTCATCGTTTGATAAGGTGAAGAATATAATTTAGAAAACGCATAACAACAGGGAACGTACTTTCAGATATAACCCATCCATTGACGGCAGTGTATCTAGTTCTTTGCGTAGCTCTGTATTTGAAATCACCCTGAAGTAATTCCTGCTCATACAGAGTAATGCTAAGGAATTCGTTTCTGTAGCATCTGTGTATGATTTACAGAATTAATACACATCACCTCCTAGTACGCAAAACATTATTGAAACTAAAAAACGCATTCCCTGCATTTACCACTCATTGCCATTGCCAGTACACTGTAGAGGTCAGCTCAGCACGGACCCGAGCTTGGCCTGGGGCAACAAAATAAAAGGGCCGGCCGGGTCGATAAAAAAACTTAATCGAAGCCGGTAAAATATGAGCCATTTTCAATGAAGGTGACTTTTGCGAAAATAAGTATAAATGTGCGTCACGAGCCGATGCCAATTTGACAACATCAATACAGAAATGTAGCATGTCCAACGTAGAGATCAGCATCGGACAGTTGAATGGTGTCTGCCCGGGCTTATTATTTTCAGCAGACTTGTTCTGAGATCAGGCTTGCATTTTTTTCTACATAGTCGCGCAAAGGCCGGAACTGGACTTTATTGTTCTCAGGATGTGTAGGGAAGGCAATATGTTTTGTAACAATATTAATAGCAATAACGAACTTCTGTTAACGGAATCTTTGGAAATATACCTTAAGGTGGTTCTCAAATTCACTGCTCAACAATGAGGAATTTTTTTACACATTTTCTGACTCATTTTTAAATGTAAAGGCACAAAATTGACAGGCCTGACTATTGAAGGGATTTGGAATCGAACAGCGTTTTCTATTCTTTTAAATAAATAAATTACTTATAGCTTACTTACTTATAAGCAATTCTTGTCACGTGACTGCAGGTTTTTCTCCATTCCCGTGCTATCGCTTCTGGAAATTCGATTCAAAATTTTAACTTTGACAGTATTTTCTCAAAATATTGCATTTATAAAAAAAAATAGATAAAGTTATTCGACTACAAAGTTTCTGAATAAGAACACCTGCCAATGTTATGCGTTTCCGAAAAGAAATGAATTCTGAAATGTATCAGGAAGTAATTCCTTTGGATTTGAGAAAAGCCTTATTAAATGGCAGAGATTGTTGAGAGATAATGATTTGTTGAGAATTATTTATTTTAGGCAGTGAAATCTTACCAAAAATGATAATTTAAAAAAGACTTTCAATAAATAATTAATAATTAATTTTGAGTTTCACTTAGAAAGAAAATGGTCTGTTAAAATACATAAATCATGTTATTTTAATTGCTCTAAAAAATCTAAACCTCTATCTTTCACCATTTCTGAGAAAAAGGTACATAAAGTTGGTGAATTTAACATGGCGGAGATGGGGCTTTCCCGGTCCCCTTAAAAGAATTTTAATTGTATGTTTAGAAAAACCTGAGTTTTTTGTAGAAATTGAGTCGGGCCTCATTTAATTGATTTTTCCACTGGCCGGGTCTGGCCTATTTTCACTGATTTTGTACGAACCGGGCCGTGAACTGTGAAAATATAAACGGGCCGGGCTCGAACCGAACTTTTAATTTTTTTCCTCGGGCCGGGCCGGGCAGGGCCAAGATTGCTTTTGTTCGGACATTAATTATGTCGGTTTGTTTTGACCGGCCCCGGGCCTGGAAATTCCGCCCCGTGCAGACCTCTAGTACACTGTAACGTAACCGATTTTTTTTTTTTTTTTTTTTTTTTTTTTTTTGTGTGTGTGTGTGTGACGCTGTAAAGAAATAATAAATGCTTTGCACTCCATATTCTACAGAAAACATCTTTTCATGCACCTCGGAAATTCATATCAATTTCATTAATACTTTGTAACATAGTTAAAAAGTGTTTGTGGACTCGGTTTGTCGGTGCTCTAACTCGCGTAAGTGTACTCGGATTGCCATGATGTAATTAATATTATTGAGGTTTTCTATGGAATGTTCGGTATTGAAAATGAAGTGTCTAGCATTTATAGTTCATTTACAGGGTCACTCAAAAGTATTCCGTTACATTATATCTATGGGTCTATGGGAAAAAATCATTTGAAAAAATCATTTGTGGCGTATTTTAATCACGTCACACTATTTTAAACGTAATGAAATTTTCATACATTATTGATGTGCACTAAAAGAGGGTTACTATGGAATATGTTAAGTGTAGTACTTACAGTACGTTTGAAGGGGAACTCAAAAGTATTCCATTACATTAAAGTCTATGGGAGAAAATAGTTTGCGGCGTATTTTAATGATGTTACTCTGTTACAAACCTAATGAAATTTTTATTTCTGAGGCATACTAAAAAATGCTTTCTGTAAAATATGGAGTGCAAAGTATTTATCATTCATTTACAGGGCCACTCAAAAGAGTTTGGTAATATAATGGTTTACGGGGCAAAAAGTGTTTGTAGCGTACTTTAATTATGTTGCACTATTTCACACATGGTGAAATTGACATGCATTACTGAGGCTTACTACAAGATTCTTGCAGTAGAATATAACGTGCGTCGCATTTATCGTTCATTTGCATGGGCACATATAAAAGATTTTGGAAAGAATACTGTATTCGAAGTATTGTCTATTAGGGATGATGGCTGAAAGTGCGTTTTCAGTTATGTTATGCGTTTTTAAGTTCAATTAAATTTTTACGCACTACGTGGTAGTCCAGGCAATAGGGAATTTTACCTAGCAAAATTAATGGTAGTTCTGGAAATCGGCTTACTTTATGTTTTTTGGGTCACTGAATCCGAATTTGTAACTTCCCACCAAAATTTCCCCCGGCACCCCCCCCAAATTTTGGTAAAAAGCCCCCCCCCCCAAAAAAAAAGGTTTTTATTAAAAAATCATTATTTATTAAAAAAATCATTTATTATTTTAGGGAAAAAGTATCTAGAAATTCAGAAAGTAGACAAAATTTGCAACAAATTAGATATATGATATTATAACTTAGGATGAAGGGGAAGGGGGGATCTGCCTCGGACCATGAACCGCGGTGCTGCGTGGACTAAGTTGCGCACTTCCACTTAACCAATCACATATTTATATTCGCCCTCCCATCTCCCCTCCGAACTTTCTATATAAGGTTTACTTTAAGTTTTTTGGGTCGCTAAATCCGAATTTTTAACTTACCCCCAAAATCCCCCCCCCCCCGAAACCCCCCCAAAATAGTTGTTTTTAACTTAAATTTCTTATTATTTTAGGGGAAAAGCATTACGAAATTCAGAAACTAGACAAAATTTGCAACAAATAGGATATATGATTTTTTTAAATAAAAAACTTTTTTTTTTGGGGGGGGGCATTTTACCAAAATTTGGGGGGGGGGGGGGTTGCCGGGGGAATTTTTGGCGGGAAGTTAAAAATTCGGGTTCAGCGATCCAAGAAACATATAGTAAGACTTTTTCCAGAACTACCATGAATTTTGCCTGGGTAGAGCCCCTATACGGTCTCTATTGCCTGGACTATGGTGCGTATAAATTATTTGGATCGCATAGAGGGCTACACAATAAGTGTTCATAAGCAATTACTGAGGATCAGCGTAAATTGCTTAAAGGTGTTTTTTAGTTTGAGTTATGCATTTTTAAGCTCAACTACATTTAGTGTATTAAAGAGATGTTGGTAGAATATAAATAAAATCATATACAGGGGTACGCAAAGAACTGGATTCATGGCCGCTTAAGGATATTAATTCCTGGAAGTGTGATTTTCGTAGTTTTAAGTGTATTTTTGCTTGAATTAAATTTAAGCTTATTATGTGACTTGTATAAAAATCCGTATTTATATGCAGACGGAAAAGTACATGAATTCTTATTCAAGTGCTTTTCCGTCTGTTGATGGAAATTGCTGAAGGCGAATTTTCAACTGTGGGGTACGTTTTCTTTCTAAATTAAATTGTAGCATACTATGTAGAATATATACAAATCTATAAATCATATATAGGGCTGCACAAAAGAATTGGAGTACCTTTCCGGCTATGGGCAATAATTGCTCAAATCTGGTTTTTAAATATGTTATGAGTTTTTTAAAATATTTAATTATGCATCTCTTTTGCATTATTAAACGACGACGTTTTGTTAAATTATTCTGAAAGTGTTTCATAATCTATGCTTGACGCATGACATTCGGCAATACTTACTCTTAAGTACTTTGAGAAAACGTAAGTCTAAAATTACAAATTAATGTTAATTTTATTTTGCCATATTATACATTTTAATGTATTGCAAATGTTAGCAACTTAGTGTTATTATTGTAAAATTCTCATTGCCTTTGTTGAACACCAGATTTAGAAAGACTTTTCAAAACTGAATTCATTGCGCCGAAATCCCTCCATATTTATATTTCTTATTCTATATAACATATAAAAATTAGAAATTTGTAATTTTTTTTTCGCCCGAAAACTTGAATGCCCTTAGTTTGCTTTCCTTTTACTACAAATATATTTATATATTTACACACAATAGAATAATTTAGACTGTAATTTCAGAGATATTTAACAATATTCAATGAGTTAAATGATGTATTTTCCCAAGTTCGAATAGTCTTGTATTCTTAAAATAAATAGATTCGAGAAACAATGATGACAAAATTAATTATTTATTCTAAGAATTACAGAGGTATCTACAATATGCCTAAAATGTTTTCTTTGATCCAATATAAAATATTTATATGAATAAATATACATAAAGTGATCAATAAAAAACATATTATCCTAGAAATACTAGGGTACTAAGGATGCCTAATTGTTTACTTAAATGCATTTGTTTACTAAATTATTGGCTGCTGGAATTTCTGATAAAATATTCCCACTCACCTCTTAACCCCTTCGGACCGGCGGCTTTTACACAAACTTTATTCGGTTGGCACCACTTTTTTTTTTTTTTTTTTTTTTTTTTTTTTTTTTTTTTAAGTTACCTTTACTTAAATACTCAAGAAAATACTCTAATTAAAGAAACTAATGTTACTTTTCTTTTTTACTGGTGCCTAAAACAAATTCTGTATGCTCTTTCTGAGGGTGCATATATGCACCCATGGTTCCGAACGGGTTAAACTCCCTTGGTCATCATCATCATTATCTTAAGTAATTTGTTTTAATCATAATGCAAATAAGCTTAGCTTTGCCTTAATAAAATAAAGATGAATATTTATAAAAAGACATCTACATTTAATATAACTCATAAATAAAATGGAGCAAATAATTTAAATAAGAAAATAAACGACTTTAACCTCTTCTGTACCATGGTAGCTTATATGCACCTTCAAAAGATGCTTAAAGTACTTGTTTTTGATACCACTAAAAAATAAAAGTAAAATTTTCCTTATTTAATTAAGACATTTTCTTGATTGATTAAGTAAATTTAATTATTTGACAAAAAGTGGTGTCCACCGAATAAAATTCATGCAAAAGATGCTGGTCCCGAGCGGGTGAAAAAAATAACAGTATGTGAGATCTGTACAAAATTATAAACTGAAAGTTATTAATTTCTATATTCTGGAATTTTTGATCTGAATAAATGCATTTTATGATAAGAAACTAATAAATGGAGTCATTAGGGATCAATACATTTCACTACATTATTTAATTTTTCTAAAAAACAACAACAACAAAAAAGAAAAAACAACAACAAAAAGAACAAAAAAAAAAAAAAAAAAAAACATGTGAGACCTGGACAAAATTATAAACTCAAAGTTATGAATTTCTTTTCTATATTCTGGAATTTTTCATCTGAATAGCATTTGTAAATAAGAGAAACTAATAAATGGAGTCATTAGAGATCAATACATTTCAATGCATCTTTTTAATTTTTCTCAAAAAGATGTGTAATTTTAATATAGCACATGACTAAACCGAAAACAGTAAATTACTGAGTTTAAGAAATGAACATAATTTGAATCCTGGTGCTAAATATTAATGCACACATTAAAAAATGAGTTGGACTGCCATTTTTCTGAATTACTTCGAATGTACGGCTCGGCATAGATTGAACAAGTTTTTCCAACTGCTTAACTGGTTTCAGGCTGAAAGTATAACCATTTTAAATCATTTGTGTTTTGATATTGACGTCCATCATGATAGACTATTCGAACCATTGCACCCCAACAATTTTCAATGGTCAGAGCTGCGCCTGGCCATTTCATCACATTCACATGCTAGCGCTCACACCACTCTTTTGTACTTTTTTTCAAAATGTATTGCTGCATTATCTTGCTGAAAAACCCAGTTTACTCCAGCAATCAACGGTGCATCAGGCAATATTTTTCAGGATTAACTGGTAGTCTTTTGCTTTTTGTTTTCCATCAAGGAAAGCAAGAGCAGTTTTACCATTCTGAGAAAAACCAGCCCACGCCATCACGGATCTTCCACCACAGTTTCGACTAAAGGTATGCCATTCTTCCTGCCTAATATCGTGCCAGTAGTATCTTAAGTCGTCTGGGCCGTCTAAATTAAGCTTTTCATCTGACCAGATGACTGTGCACCACTCCATTTTCCATGATATGTGCTACTGTGCAAAGTGAAATCTGGCTTTCATGTGATGAGACTCATGTTTTGGCATTACTTTCATTTTCTTCCATTTCATGTTCGGGGCTCGTTGAAGAATTTGTCTAACAGTTCGAGAGGTTACATTTAGCTTTAATTCATTTACAATTTGGCTAGAAGAAGCTCTAGTAGCAGACGCTGTTCGTAAAATAGATCTTCGATTTCTTTCTGTTATCTTTGGATATCGACCACTGCGTGTTTTCTTTCCGTAATCCGACGGATTCTTTAAAACGTTTCTTTCTGCTCCTTGTGAACATTTAACTAAGAAAGCAATTTGGCGTTGTGTTTTTCTAGAAGCTCCGAAGACCAGACAATTTTTACCAACTTTTATCTCTGTGAGAACCTTTCCTCGAGACATAAAACTTGTTGATTTTCACTGTTCTAAGAATAGCACGTGACGACACGACAAGATAAACAAGATGCATTAAAAGAGACTCAAAATTGTTCTAAAAGTAATTCAAAGGCAGACTATAAAATATTTTTAATAAAACCACCCAGAAAAATAGAAATATGGATAAATATCGTTTTCATTAATACCAATGTGAAAAGTAATTTATTGAATTATTTAAATGCATTTATTCTGATCAAAAATAACAGAATATTAAAAATCATAACTTTGAGTTTATAATTTTGTCCAGGTCTCACATACTTTTATTTTTTGTGAAAAATTAAATAATGCATTGATGTATTGAAATGTATTGATCCTAATGACTCCATTTATTAGTTTCTTATCATAAAATACATTTATTCAGATCAAAAATATCAGAATATAGAAATTCATAACTTTGAGTTTATAATTTTGTCCAGGCCTCGCATGATGTTATTTTTTTTAAAGTTATTTATTTTCTTATTTAAATTATTTGCTCCATTTTATTTATGAGTTACATTAAATTTAGATGACTTTTTATAAATATCATATTTACTTTATTAATGTAAAGCTAAGATTATTTATATTATAATTAAAACAAATTGAAAAATTTCTGAGTTTATAATTTTGTCCAGGGGTGTACACAACTCTAAAATTTCTTTAACTACTGTGGCAGCTTTTAAGCAAAGGCCTTCATTTCTTTGACTAGGGCCCGGAAGAAAATCTCCCGGTTCTAAAAAATGATCTTTCTCAAACTAGATCTAATCTCCTTCTCCTCTCATCATTTTTTTTAAATCTCTCTCATTTTATTTATTCTGCAAAAACCCCGCCAATTACCTTCGTCCTGTAGAAAATTTCGAAGTGGCGACTTCTTTCCAACATTTGCTCGCCATTCGTTGCGAGATTTCCTGGCGTAATCATATTATCAGTGGTGGGATTCAAATAATTTAACAACCGGTTCGCTGCCCGAATGATTTTTGATGTACGAAAATGAAAGAAAAATGAAGCATCACACATAGATTATGAAACATTTTCCAATATTATAAAAACATTGTTAAAAAAAAACTTTGATTCTTTGGTACAGTAAAAAAATCCTGAAACATATTACCCTATAAAAGGACGTTAATAAATATTCGGCAATCATGAAACCCTGATCATAATTTCTATCAGAAAATGCATCAAAACAATCAAGGCTTAGTTTCTAACCAAAAAAAGTACCGGAGCCCTAATATTCTGCAATGCTAATAACCGTACCGTGCTTCCCCCCCCCCAATCACTCCAATCTGCATGTTTATATTTAAAATTATATTTTAAAATTTAAAGCATTTTTTTTTTTTTTTTTTTTTTTTTTTTAGCAAAATAAAATTTTTAAATATATCTATCTGCATATGCTTAGTTGTCAACTATTTCTGTTTTTAGTTATCATTCTTTTGTGTCTAATGTGTTGTGAAATCTTTGTCTAATTTTAAATTTAATTAATTGAATAATTCTGCGATTAAATATGATAAGGATTATGATTCAGAAATTGTGTTTACAGAAAAAAGTTCACATCTGTGCATGTTTATAAAAAAAATGAATGAAATTTACAGAAATTAATATTTATATGCTGAAGAGTGGAACAGCGTTTTTCAGTTTCCTACAGAATATGCTTACCTTAAGGGTGTTCTCAAATCGAAAAGGACAACTTTCTGACATAAGTTTTAATCTGTTCGAAAATGCATGAAACTAGTTGGTGTACACCAGCTACAACATTACATAGTTTCTGAACAACAACGTTGTTGTTCAGAAACTATGTAATTGAGCTGTTTTTTCCATTTTTTTGCAAACGCAATAGATCTTTCAGAAAATAATGTCAAAGTGGTCGTTTTGAACCGAATTTCCGCGCGAAGTGAGAAAGAGCACTCAAGAGCAGGCGAAAAACGGGTTTGTCACGTGATCGAATTCGCTTATAAATCAATAAGTAATTGATTGATCGAAAAATGGAAAAAACAGTTCCATTCCAAATCGCTTCCATGGCCAGGCTTTCCAATTTTATATCTTTCCGTTAAAAAATGAATTTGTAAATATGTCAAAATGTTTTTCGCTTGTTGAGCAGGGCAGTTAAGAACAGCCTTAAACTATAATCGATTCTTTCCGCATAACGATCTTTCGTGGTTAGTTCCTAAAAATCAGATTAAATGAAAATTTTGACACCGTTATCGGAAAGATTCGATGCTTTTATAGAAAAAGAGATAACACTGCTCGATTGCTTTCTATCAGAATAACGATACATAGTAATTATATCTACTTACAAATGAAAGTAAGCTTCGTAAATCTGCAGAGCAGAGCCTTAGCATGGACATCGTTCATGTTACAAAATAAACAGACGTGATTTTTATACTCGTACAAAATAGAAGATTAAAAACCTCAAACAAACAAAACCTCAAGCTGATGCCCATTGACTAAAAACAGAAAATATTCTTTCCAGGTTCGATATCTAAATCAAAAAATAAAATAGACCAGCCAATTAAAAATTAAAGTAAACTCACAAAAGAAAATTGAACTGTAAGCAAATTCCTTGTTCAGTCTCTTGATTGGCGTCATATCAACGCGTCGACACCATCAATACCAGACATAAATTTGCAAATAGAATAGAAAAGTACGATTCCTGTTTCCCTTTATTCTAACCAAAATAGTATTGATTTGAAATAAATAGAATGCGTAATTTTTAAGGAGGATTTTTTTACATATACAGGGTTAGCGAAATTAAACTTCCGCTACTCAAAGTGCCCTGTAGGCCGTTCTACTACTCCGAAGAGAAAAATATTTCAACAACAGACACTTCGGAGGATGCGCTCGAGATTTCCGAAATAAAAAAAATTAGTTTAAAAAATCGCTACCAGGTGGCGCAGCGGGGCACCACATTGCAGCAACACATGCAAATTCCACGCACGAAAAAAGAAAGAAGTTCGTCCCCCAATCATATGAGCATTTCAAAATGCCAACGTTGCCGGAGAGAGCAATGCTAGTCAAACTGTACTACCGCAACAGTGAGAATGCAGAGGCAGTTGTGAGAGAGTTCCGCCGTCTCAAGAAACAACGACGTAAACTGATATCGGAGCATGCTCTTAAAGACATGAAGATGAAATTCGAGCGAACAGGACAGTTAGGCGATTTGCGGGGAGTGGAAGTAAAAGTGTACCACCGCCGTCGTAGAGGATTTTGCTATGGCGGTCGTGGAAGCAAGCACTCATTCGCCTCATGGAACTGTCAGCGTACAGACGATTTCACGTACCCTTGATATGCCCTACTCCAGTGTCCGACAGTGTTTAGAATTCTGATCTGCTACCCGTATAAGATTCAAGCGATTCAGCAATTGGAACGACAAGATCCGGACACTCGCAAAATTCTCGCGAGAATGGCGGTTGATGGTTCCTGCCCATGGAAATTCTGTGCTTACTTATTGCCCTTATTATGTTCCTTTTGTGTAAGACCACTGGTCCTTCAGTGTTTCGCGATCTCAGATTTTCCTCTATTCACACGTTAACTAGTAGCGCCATCTAGTGGCGATTTTTTAAACTATTTTTTTTATTTTGGAAATCTCGAGCGCATCCTCCGAAGTGTCTGTTGTCAAAATATTTTTCTCTTCGGACTAGTAGAACGGCCTCCAGGGCCCTTTGAGTAGCGGAAGTTTAATTTCGCTAACCCTGTACATGAATAAATAAAATTTGGAATGTAATTCAGATTGAGCTTGAGCCAGCCCAAGCCCAAATACTGATATAAAAATTGAGTTGAAACATCTCCTTACGTCACGTATAAGTGTTTTGATAAAAAAGAATGCAAAAGTTTGGAGATGGGAAGGAAAGGAAAGGGGAATTTAGGCTTCAGTTTTTCGGAAGCGCTATTGCACTGGGCTCCGGAGCCCTGTATTTGTGAGCTCCTGTGAATTCCGATCAATATTTAAATATTTACCAAAAACAGAGAAATACCGGAGCTAAGCTCCGGTGGGCTCAGGCGCAAATTAAACCCTGAAAACAATATAATATAAAAATAGCAGGAATGTAAGTTTAAGAATTAACACATGTTCATGACCTAAAGAGTTGTATATAACATATTTAGAAAAATATTATCCATGCTACAGCAAGTGAGACAAATTTTTGCACGACCAAAACTTCTAGAGTTATGGCATTTAGAAATTTTAGGAATTTTTACCATTTCTTAGTTAAAAAAAAAAAAAAAAAAAAACAAAAAAAAAAAAAAAACAGGCCAGACAACACTGGAAATTTGTAAAATACAAAGTATCATGATTCGGCAAGTTTAGATGATACAATGTCTTTTCATTTGTTAGAGCGGGAAAAATATTTTTCTAAATATAACTTATAAGACTCGTGGAACTTATCAAAATTTTGGATTCGTTACATTTACAAAAATAATTACTTTCATTTAAAAAAACTTCTAAGATATAAAGAACAATATAAAATAATGTGCAGTTGGAAGTATATATCTAAATCTGACGATTTAAGTATTAGCTATAGATCAGCGATAACAGGGAACATTCCGTGCCAAAGCAAAGTACCGTTCATTCGAATAATAGTGTTGCCTGGGCCCGTGATGAATTACCCTTAAATTAACCTGAAATCTGTATGATTTTATATCTTTAAATCTTTTTTATCTGAATTTATATTTTTAAATGAAAAAATATTGAATTGAAAGTATATGCTATTTGGTACTTTACTTTTTGCGCAATTTGATTTCTAGAGTCTATGCGCACTGAAAGCGAGCGAAACCGAGAAGAAACACTCAGGTTTTCATTGATTTCGTCGAAATTTCACACATTTTATTTTGTAAAAGATTTTTCTAACCGTCCAAATTTTTCAAAATTTTTGTAGATGATGTAAATCTGATCTATTGAGAATCTCAATACCATCCGAATTTTAGATACTCTTAAAAGATTGTGTTCGAATGCGGTCGTTTGATTATTTTTAGCATAGACAAATATCGTCTCCGTGAGGCGCGAAATGACCTGCGTTTGCCGGTGTATTTGTAAGGGTTATAATTCCTATTTTTTAAAATCGATTGTCCCATCGATAAGAAAGTGGTTTCAGATTTATGAACATATTATTGATTTGTCAGTACCTCTAAAATTTCGTCCTGAAGGAGCGAAACCCCAACGAAACACTCAGATATTTACTGATTTCGTCGAAAATTCACATTTTATTTTGTAAGAAATATTTCTACCCGTTCGAACGTTTAAAAAATTTTGTAGGTGATGCAAATTTGGTCTATTTATTAAGATGCTCTAAAAAGAATACGGACGTTTAGTTATTTTTAGCGTAGAAAAAATATCGTCTTCGTGAGGCGCGAAGTGACCTGCGTTTACCGGTGTATTTGAAAGCGTTTAAATTCATATTTGTTTTAAACCAATTGTGCTACCGATTAGAAGAGGGTTTCACTTTAAGAACATATTTTTGGTTTGCCAGTACCTCCAAAATTGCGCCCTGGAGGGGCGTTGCAATAAGGGGGAAAAAGTTTTTCGAAAAACGACCCCCTTTTGAAAATTATTTTTCAAGCGGTTAACTGCGATGTTTTATTTAATTCTAAGTTCTTGCAATACAGATTGTAAGTTACTCAATTTGTATTTTCCTTTTTTCTATCCACGACTCTGACAATTAAACAATAAATAAAATATGAAGTAAAATATAAAGCAGGAGGTATGCATGACACATTTAATTCTTCAAAGCGTATGCGAGACGATTTAAAACACAAGACACATTGGCATAATTTATTTCTGCTCTTTAACTTTTTGATATAAGACATGTCAAAAATTAAGAAGTTATGTATATTAAAACTAATTAAACTGCTAAAGATGAAAATATTTATTAACTAAGGTATAGGAATGAACATGAACAGTGTGATTTTAACACGTGTGCACAAAGTAACAAACCTGAAGAACAAGTACAATACCGGCAAAGTGCAAGGCTACCATTAAGATTAAGAAGGAAATTAATTATATATGAATGCTTAACGTTCTATATTAAAATAACAATTTCGCAAAATTATGGAAAGCCTATGACGAAACTTAAAATAAGTTTTTGATATTTTATTCTATTATTGTTCTATTGTATGCAAGGCGAATGTTTCTCTCTAGAATAATTTCCCTGTATTAATAAGTTTTTGATAATTTAACTACGATATTTCAAAAAACAAAAGTTGGTTCATTCATTTGGAACCGAATTGAATATCTAAAAATGAAATGAGAATCTAAGAATGAAAACTAATTATTTTTAAGAGAACGAAATTAGGAACCTAAATTAAATATTTTATTTTAAATGAATCTGAATTATTATTACCAGACCAAAAATGATTACTATTTGAAGCCCTGGTTTTACCGTTTCCATATTGTGTGATTGTGTTCCCAAACTTTATTTAAAAGTTTGAATTTAAAGATTTTTTTTTTACTTTTTAAGTGGTGAAAATTATGTTTTACTTCAGTGTATTTTACAATTTTTTTTTTTTAAATCTAGATTTGGATGAATGTTTGACTTCTACGACACACACGCACGCATATACGCTCGTACACGCACTCTTCTCAGCAAATGGTGACTAATGTCTGCATCAAGGCTAAGAGAAGAATCGCATAAAATTCTGTCATAATCGGTTGCACTTTTCAGTCAATGAACGGTTCGTTAGTCATCATGTATTACTTCCGTTTTCTTTTCATATTTTGTTTCTATTAAAAAATGAAAAAAGTGCAATCTCCCCCCCCCCCCCCCCCTGTATTCACTTTTTTTTTTCTCGGCGTATTGCAGGACTAAAATTCAGCCTTGACAAAGGACGATCACTTGAGACGATCGAATTTCTTCAGTGAAGAAATCTTCGAACGCTCCCAGAATTCAATGAACTAAGTAGCACAAATATAAACTTTAGATTTGCGTATTATTAAAGATAAAAACAAAATATCGGTTTTTCTTTTTATATTATCTAATTTTGATTTTCTATATGATGGTATGATAATTTATAAATAGTTCTGAAATCGCAGTGTGGCGCTCATGGAATGATCTTTTTAAAAAAATTTCTTGTGTGTATGTGTGTGTGTGTGTGTGTGTGGGGGGGGGGGGATTGAGGAGGAAATGATTTATTACTGCTTAAGTGTTTCTTTTATTTTTTGGATAAATGTCTCTATAGACTTTAGAAAACAGGTCATTTTCAACTATCTTTACGTAAATATTTAAAATTTCAAATATTTAAGTGGTTAGCTAAGCACTCACATTTTAATTCAAATAACGCTTTAGCAATGAAGCCGTGTCCAATATGTTTTGCTAAATTCCTAATACTACCAATGCTTTCATAAACTAAAAATTCTTGCCATACCAAAGTGTTGTAAATCTTAATCGTTCTCTCTTTTTTTAGGTGCGTTCGTAATTATATAAATACGTAGCACCTATAATCGCCGTCTGTTCCGCCCGTATGTCTGTCCGTCTATAACAGCGCAAAAACTACACAACCGAATGGTTTAAAATTTAATATATATAATCTGTGCAGAATTTTGTCATTTCAAATTTTATGAAAATCGAATCAAAACTTAAAAAGATTTCAATAAAAGTTTTCCTCATTTTATTAAATCCTATCATACGTCATTAATTCAATGATATCCCATGATAGGAGGTCAAGGTTGTCATGGTGACTACGTCCTATTTAAGATGAAGTCCTATTATTTCCGTATTACTGAATTTAATATATAGAATCGCAATAAATTTTGTATTCATGCATTTTTTCATGAGAGTGCAACAGCTATTGCACCAAGATCTGAATATTTATAAAACTAGTTATAGTACGAACGCACCTCGTTTTCCACGTTTAACGTACAATTTCCGACTTGTTTTTCTTTTGATGCTTGACTGTAAAAAAATTTTTTTTGCATCAGCATTTTTAAATTACTACCAAACGTTTTGTAAGCCTGCAGTTTATAAACAACCTATAAAAAGCCTACAACAAGAGCAGAAATGAAAAATACATTATTTATGGACTTCAACAAATATAATTTTTATTTCAAATTATTGTAATTCAAATTTTCTTTTTAAAGCAAAATACTGTTTATAAATACCATCTCAAAACAATGAAAATGATACTTACGGCAGTTTTACTGTACCATAAAATTTTTCTATTTTGACTAAATTTATAACCATTCTTAATTTTAACGTTTTTTTTTCTCTTTTCTCCAAATAGCAAAAATTATTGGAACTTTTACATTAATGTATTCTCAAAGATACCTTTGGCTTTGTGGAATGCTACTGAAACTATTATTTTCGAAGGTTGGACTCCTTTCTTTAAATAACGCCCCCCCCCCCCCCCACCACCTTCTGTGCGCTCTTTTTAGGGTTTCGTTCGTCCCACGAAACGAAACCCTTATAGTCTCGCTTCTCTGTCCGTTACAGGCTCATACTCGGAAACTATTTAAGTTACAGACTTGATTTTTTTTTTTTTTTACATTAAGCATTTGTGAATTTTAATGAAAGCATACAAAAAAAATCTTTTATCGTATATACTCATTAAAAAAAAAAAAAAAAAAAAAAAAAAAATTATGTAAGTTTGTATAATTTGGCGAAGTTGGTCCACGGGATAATCAAGTAGTATCGTTTATAGTAATTAATAAGAATATTCGAATTTTCTAATATGTATTTATTAAATAGTTATTCGTACAAAATAAATCGAAAGTATTTTGCACATACATTTACCAGTATTTATGCTGCATTAAGTGATTTAATGTATAAACGAACTTGCTTGCCGCACTAATTTTATACCATGTGACGTCAGATTAAAAGTTTCTGGAATAAAAATCGTTTTAAGTGTATCGTTTTAATATACGACGTAATTTTTCCTATTAAATGCATGTCTCATGTAATAATTTATTTTTTATTTTATTGTATTTTTTTCTGTTTTAAGATTCACGTGTACATATATTATTTAGATTAAAAGCATTTGGAAATATTAGTTGAGCTTTTTAAATATGATGACCTAATATTCACCATTAAAAGTTTTTCAAGTGTATAAATTTAATTATTTTAGGTACTTTAATCTTGCGATATTTAATGTTTGGGCTTTTTACAAATGACTTAATTATCACTTTTAAATGCGTTTCGCGTGTGATAATTTTATTATTTTAAAGTTTTCGTACTTTTTTAATATATATAATCTGATTTATATTTTCTGCTTTTAATTGTGATGATTAAATTCTTATTTTAAAAATTCCTTTCTGTTTTTAAGATTTATGTATAAAGATTCTGGGTAACTTTCCTTATTTTCTGCTTTTAACATGTGATGATTAAATTCTTATTTTAAAATTTTCTTTCTGTTTTTATGATTATTGATGTCATTTTCTCTTTAATATTCAAAAGGAAACCTTTTTTCCGTCGATGGAATTTGAAATTGACAGACGATTTTTTTTCTTTAATAAATTGATTAAGGATAATCGAAATGTGATTCCCCCCCCCCCTCCCCTGAAAAACATAATTTAACATCAATATTGTTTCACTATCAGTTGAAACGAAAGATATAATTTCAATTATCAATCTGAAATTGATGAATAAGAAGAAATCTAATAATCCCTATAGTTTTCCTCTGCTCTCCCCTTAAAAAAAAAAAAAAAAAAAAAAAAAAGAATAATTTTGTTGCCATTGCAGATTTTCGCTAGAGAAATGTCATTAAGGGTGTATTCGAAAAAATATTTTTCCACCCTCAACACTTTCTGAGACAGACTTTTTCTCAGACATTTTCAGAGTCATTTTTAAAAGTAAAAACCTGAAACCTGCTGAGGTGATTTAAAAGAGACCGTGTGATTTCATTTTTCGCTCAGTTAGTTAGAATTTTAGTTTTAAACAATTATTTTCTCAGTATGACTATTTTTTTCATTCCCAGATCTCCCGCTTTGGAAAATCGGGTCAAAACAGCCGAATTAATCTTTAACAGCATTTTTTACAATATTTTCTGCATTTATCAAAAACTCGAGAAGCACGGCACATTATGTAGTTTCTAAATAAGAGAATTTCCCAGTTTGATGCGTTTGAGAGCAAAAATAAATTAAAAAATGAATCAGAAAATAAGCACTTTGGATTGGAATACACCCTTAAAATTAGAAAAAAAATTAATATTTCGAAAATTAATTCAAATTTTAAAATTCTGATACCATCTTTTAAATCTGTTGAACAATACGGATTTTTGGTGTTAATAATTTCACCGCATATTCCATATTTTAGGAGAAATAGCCGTGAAACTGAATCAGTCGTTTAATAAAATCGTTTCATAAATTCGCTTCATTAAGATTTTATAGATGTAGAGTATTATATATATAATACTCTATTATATATACAATACTCTATTATATATATATATATAGAGAGAGAGAGTATTATATATATATTGGTAGTACTTATAACATGCATTTTTTATTTTAAAAATTATAAGAAAAGTCATATAGAACAAAAGTATATAGTATAAGTATATGTATAGTATATATATAGTATATAGTATATATATAGTATAACAAAAGTATATAAACATATAAAAGTCATATAGTCATATAGAAAGTCATATATGTTGTGTGAGATTTAAAAAAGAAAAACTGATTTAAAAAAAAAATCCGATTTAAATAAATAAAGAATTTAAAAAAAGAATAATTTATTATTATTTAAAGAATAATTTATTTTGATTTTTTTAATAAAAAAGAATAATGAACCCTGAGAAGAAAAAACCCTAAAAAAGAATTAAACTTTTAAAAACTGATTAAGGTCAGATGAATAAATATTGGATTCCCTTGAATTTTTATTTGTTTGGTGCTGCCATATACTGGCAATTTTTTTAAATAATAGATTTCTATGAACAATTCTTTTCAAGTTATCTACAAGATTTTGAAGAATTGAAAGGTCCCCCCCCCCCCCCCCCGAATTTTAATATATGTTTTTAATATAACATTCTTGTTTGGCGCCATCTACTAAGTTTTTGAAAAGGGAAAGAATTAAAATAGATTTTTTCTGAATTATTTCGGCATTTTAAATATGTTTTAAACAATTTCTTGCTTTTAAAAATATTATTTTTTACTTATACCTCTGCTAAAATTTTGAAATTGATGAATTAAAAAATATTCGGATTTTTAAATTATATTTAAAAAGCGAACTAATTAATTATTTCTCATCAATGTGAAACTATTTTTTTTTGTATTACATACCTATTTATTTTATTTACTTGTATTGATGACTTTGAAGTTGCGTTTAATTGTTACTTCCTATCTATAAACACTGTTTTATGAGACACACACCTCAAGATACACTTGAGGCGTATAGATTTCTATGATGGTTAGAGTTGCAGTAAAGCTAGAGATCCTACCTACACAACTTCCAGGTTGTGTAATATTTAAACGGAGCTTCTGACTGTAAAATAGTCAATGAAACATCGTCTTCATTTTGAAAGACCTATCCAATGATATGCCACTCAATATGGTGTGTAAAATTTTATTTTCGTCTCTACCGCCATTTTGTATTTTACGGCCGCCATTTTGAATTTATAAAAACAAAACCTAGTCTATAACCATCGGACGATTAAGACGAATTGATAGTGACCTCATTCATTAAAATCCATCCAGCCGTTGGTATGTTTCGAGGGTATAAAGAAATCCACGTAGCCAGATACGCGTATAAAACATAACCCTTCTTTTCAGTCGGGTAATAAACGACATTATCTGCTTGTGCCTAAACTTTAGAGACAGATTTTATTTATATTTTTCATGCCCTGCCGAAGTGTGCCGAACCCGAGTCAACGTGAATTTTACTTGATTTGATGTTTTGTGCCAGATTACCATGGTATTTTAATTTCTTATTTAAATTGCTCATTCCTCCCCGAAAATAATACTATTCATTGTTCTTTATGAATGCTATAGCGTTTCACTAATTTTCAAATTCTTTCTTCATAAAATTCGGCCGTCTGGGTACGTAGCCCTTTTTTCACGGCATTTTGAAGTTTGTCATCGAAGTGCTGCGACGCAAGCCATATGTTCATCTAACAAGGGAACCACTTTTGGTGTTGCTCGCACCTAGCATTGAGATTTGGTGCATTTTAAAGCCCTATATTATGAAGTTTGAGAATCGATAAAATTTTTCTGTTAAAATAATATTTCTTGATTTTACAGCAGCATAACTTTCGGAAAATGAAATTTTCGAGACCACTTATCGGACTATTAACATTGAATTTTTTTAAAGAAAAGCATTTAAAAATATAAATTGGTTAATAATAAATATAAGATATTTAAAAAAGTTCGAAAATTCCTTCAAAAACTCACGAATTTGATTTTGAAAAATTGCAACATTATATTCATATTTTTGGCGGGGAAACAGTTAGCGTTTATTTTCAAAAGTAGAGCTTTACGGCAACCCTAGTCAAATGCCATAGCTGAATTTGTAATGGCTAGAAATTGCAATGTCCGATATATTTAGCAACAGTAATTTTTCTAAATTGTGTAAAAATATTAATTTACTTTATGATTACTTTTACCGGACCATTTAATACAGCAACATTTCATTTTAAACATTCGAAACTTTATTCCATTCGATTTCAAAAGAAAATTATTTGCTTATTTTGTATTTCACGAAAAAAATAGTTTTCAATGATCTTCGAAGCTTTTATAGAATTATATTTATTACTTATATATTTATCGTCTGCATAGAAAAAGAAATTAAAACCTAATATTTGTTTCTTATGCTATCAATTATTTTTTTTTAAAAATTGCAATCTGTATACTAGTAATATGTACTGTATATTTACTCATTGGATAAAGCGGTCGGAAAAATTGTAGCGCCATATTTGGCGACTTAACTCACCTTTGGCGTGAAATAAACAAATAAAAATGTAATAATAAAAAACTAAAAATATAAAATATGATTTTAACAGAGAAATTTTATCGGTTCTCTAACTTTTATGTATAGGGCTACAAAACGCACCAGGTCTCGATGCTAAGTGTGAGCAACACCAAAAGTGGTTCCCTTGTAAGTAAAAAGGTAAAAATCTCTTGGCGCCAAATACACTCATAAACTTTGAATCCATTCAAATGGGACGTTTTTGCTCATCGTACAACGTCCATCGTTATTAAAATTTCCCTTACAGCCCGGTTTTGGCGCTGTGTGATTTTCATTCTTTCACTCACATAAAAAAGTAGCTTGCGTCGCAGCTCTTAGATGACGATGTCGAAATTCAAAATACCGGGAAAGACTGGCCACTAACCCAAACGACCGAATTATGAAGATGGAATTTGTAAATTCGTGAAACGCTACAATTTTTAAATTAATGAAACGGTATGGCAAATGCTTCAAATTAAATGGCGACGATGTTGAAAAACACTGAAAAGCTGTAGTTTTAAGATGCATATAATAAAATATGTGCTTTGCATGTTTTTTTTATTTATAGCCAACCGGTGGTTTCTTTCTGAACCGCCCTCGTACCAGAACTTCAAACCGAAAACCGAACAAAAAATATTATTTCTGCTCGATCGAAAATTGGAACTGATAAATCTGCTAAAAAAATAATGCTTAGAATTACGTATATTTTCTTACCTTGTTCAAATACAGCTTACTTTAATGGCTAATTTTCAACAGGATAGCTAACACGACCGATGATATAGCATCATCTTCACTTGTTCTGTTTTAATGCAGATAAAGAGAGAAAAGCAGACGAAAAAATATGCAAATTGTTCCTTTTAATTCATATCAAACTTAAACTTAATTCCAAAAGATATTTGGATATAAAAATCTACTGGTTAGAGTAATATGACATTTTATTTTTAACTGACTTCATAAAAGGTTGGAGGGTCTCAATTCGATCCGTATGTATTTTATTTTATGTGTGTTCGCCAATTACTCCGAAATTAAACCGATTCATGTGATTTTTTTTAATTGAAAGAGGATTTGAATGGGTTCCATTTAAATTTCATCAAATTTGGCTCAGTACTTTTTTAGAAATTCAACAAAAACAAAAAATAAACATTTATAAAATATTTCATTTTCAACGATTTTCTTCAAGTTGTCTAGCTCAATTGTTTGGCGAGAAAGACGCACCCGGCGATTTTCCTCCCTCTTTATACGGTTTTGTTTCTAGGATTGTTGATTAATACAAGGTGGACAACAATTCCTGACATTTTTTTAATTTATTTAATATAAAATCAAGCAATTAACGTGTACGCGTGCGAATTTCTATTTGTCCATGCAAATGTATCAGATTCGGAATAAGGCACATAAGTGCTGTTATATTGCTTGCCAACAGAGTTGATTTCGAATCGCTCAGTGCCCTGATGAAAAGAACAGCATAAAATTGTACCGGCATTAGTAGTTTTTGAAGTCTTTGTTTATTTGTTTGTTTGAAAATTTATTATATCTATCCAAATTCTCATAATTTTCATGCTAAAATTACGCGAATGTTTTTCTTTTCTGAAAATGTTTATTTCTTTTTTCCAAAAAGAAAAGCGTTACGACCAAGTACCGCTGTGGCATGGGTACCAACAGAACGAAATCAAAAAGAAAAGAAAAAAAAAAAAGAGAAGATTTTGGACTTTTGGTTCTTCTGATCCGCAGCCTAGGCCGCGTTTTATGAAATGTAGAATATAAACATAAAATAAGCTAAATTAAGATTTTTTTTTTTTTTTTTTTTTTTTTAAGTATATATAAAAAAAGAAAAGCAGTACAGAAATTTAATATTTAGGAAATTTTAAATATTCGAATAATAAATATCTAGCAGTGTATTTCAAAATGGAGAACATGCACAGTAAATAGCCTAAAATGTACTTTTCCCCTACCAATGAGAATTTCCCATTCCCCTTCCTGGGTATTTTAAAAATAAACGTATAAACATAAAAACCAGTACAGAAATGTAACACATAAATATTAAAAGCCCTAAAGTAAGCTTCTCCCGGCTTTTTTTTTCAAAGTGAAGAATTGAAACAGTTTCTTTTCTTTTTTCTTCGGGGGGCATCTTTCTGACCCCTCCCCCCCTCTCAATTTAAGTTAATTTGAAAACACATGGGCGTAAAAAACGCAAAATCAAATATTCTGTTGCATGGGGAGCAACCCTTCCACCCCTTTGCCGGTTTCCATACGAGGTGACATAATTTACGTGAGTAAATACGGTATTAGCATACATAAAAATTTTATCAAGGCATCAGCCTACTTTTGAAGTCGTTTTTCTCACACCTTGTAAAATATGCCAGGAAAAAAAATTTAAATTTCAAAGTAAAAAAAGAGTTTTCTTTGTAAATAGGAATTTGAATCTGTTATTCTTCTGCCTTGGGAGTCATTCTTCACGGCACGTTGGTTATCAGATTAGAGGTGTACGGAGATACAGTACAGAGGTGATGAAAATCTTGAAATGCAGTTCTGGCATCATTTTAAACAAACTAGGTAATTGCAGAATGTATGGAGCGTGTTTGGGGTCATGATGCTTGATGTCTACTTTTTCTTCCCAAAACATGTCTTGATTCACGGTCAAATGTATGTTGATTTTGATTGTTGAATAAGATAACGCCTAAGAAAATGTTTTTACTATTGAATTTATGTGAGGTACTATAATTCTCGATGTATTGTTTTTTTATTCCTCTTTTTAAAACCCAGTTAATTTTAGACATATATAGCTCCGTTTATTGTATTATTTTATGCTACCAACTACTTCTATTTCTCGTATTTTTGTATTTTTCTTTTAATATATAAATTAATTATCTTAATGAGATCCTTTTATAAATTGTCTGTGAAAACTAAGAATTTTACGATAACATGTCTATAAAGTAGGTGTGCCAACACTTGCTGTGGTAAAATTTTAAATATAAATAAAATTATTAAAACATATTTTTTTTTGCACGTGACTTCTTATTCAGTTTGAACCGAACAACTGTTCAGCATAAATATATCTATATTATAAAACAAAAACATGTATAAGTCTTGTTATTATAAAGTAGAGAAAAATATTTCTTATTTTACAGTCAAATTTCGTGAGGGAAAAGAGAAAGCATGCCCTTATTTCTTACAGTTGTTTTTGTTTGAAACGAGATCAGATTTAACAAAAACCCGGTTTTAACGCGCAAACAGAAAAGTAATTGTTGAACTACATATATTAAAAATGCAGTGCAGAAAACTCGATTGTAACGAGGGATATCAGAAACAAATATTTTGCAAATTCATTTTTTTCCCATTTTTTGTAATTTTTCTTAAGTAAAACGTGTTGATGTTAATCCCATGTTTGTTCCATACTATAAATTCAGTCGGGTGAAATATCTAAAAGAGATATTATGGAGTTATTTCTCTAAAAATATTTTTTCATAAGTAAATTATGGTCCCTTTCTGAGTTCATTAAAGTAATTACGAGAAAAATACATAATGAAACCATACATAATATACAAAGTAAAAACAAAGAAAAATACTTAAGAAAATCTAATTTAAATTAAGAAATAAATGCTAAGCATGGTTTCTTTAATTATAATTTTTTCATAGAATTATTTCCTAATCGTGTATTCAGAATTGAAAAATTATTAAACTAATGTTAAACTGTCATTAATTTAATTTCCCCCTTCTAATCCAGAAATGTAAAATTGCCTCCAACAGAGTAGAGTAATAATCATTCTGTAATTTCTAATTATTTATCCGAACTTTTACTTATTTTCTTGTTTCGTTATAACATATTAAATTTGGTTATTGTGAAAACTCTGTTATAACGAATAAATGCCGTGGTACCGTTATCTTCTTTTCAATGGAGTTGGACTATATTTACATTTTTCAGTATATGTCATTGATATAGTGGTTTCATTCATAATGATTTTCAAAGTTTCATTCTTGCTTTTAGGGCTATCATCAAAGATGTGAAAAAAGAAGAAAGTTCTAAGAAAGGAAACTTCAACCCTATATTTTATTTACTTTTTTCTTTCTATCTCACTTTCTTTAAAAAAACTACTTTTGCTCTTTCGTTCTCTATGTGATAAGTAAAGCATTCATGCCCTGTATGTTTTTAAAAAATTAGTTAATATCCTTAGTGGCTATCGGATTTTGCTTAATTTGCTTCAAAAATATTTCGCTAAAAATATATATATACACAAGGGGTTAGTAGACTTCTATCACACCAACGATGGACTATTGTCGAACAACTCCAGTAATTTTCATTTTGGATTAGAATGTAAATATGTAATTAGAATAATTCTTCCTATCTCGAAAAATAGGCAATAATTATTCTTGGAAATGCAATATTATTATTTAATACGCCTGCGAATTCTGTTATTGCTTTACTTTTAAGACATGTATTTTAAAGGGTTGAAAGAATGTGTAAAGTACTTGAAAATGAAGACTGAGGAAAAAAAAAATTCCCCATAGGCGTCTTCACATGAATATCTTTTTATTTTATCCAACACCTAAAAATGATGGGTATCTGCACATATATAAATATATTTAAATTTATTATTCCATATTATGTGCATAATTTTTTCAGTAATTACATGATACAATGCATAATTCAAATTTGTGTTTTCACTATCCTGTAGGAGTGTGGGAAACAGTGCTTAATTTCTATGGTGTTTCTTGTTTAAATTTGTAATGTCAGATGGCAGCAACAAAAGGAAGTCATGATAAATAAGTATCAGAGTAATGTTCTGCTGTAGTCTGTAATGTGATGTCTCGAAAGCAGTGACGTGTTTTTTTTTTTTTTTTTTTTTTTTTTTTTTTTTTTTTTTTTGCTAAGTGTTAATTAAATGTTTACATTGATGTGTGCTACCTCTTCATTGCCTAATTGTGATGATTATTAATTAATTAGTAGACGACAGGCAGAATAATGACGACAAGAAAAATGAAAATGTGTAGTTTCACCGGAAAAAGTTTACCGAAAATAATGATTGAGCCGAATGTAAATGGCCCAGGTTCTGATTTCAAGTACGACTGCTGTTTCTAATGCTTCAATATGCTATTATTAATAAGTCATCATCATTACGGGGGTGGTAAATTATAACTTTCATTTACTTTTACATTTTCCTCTTTTGATGCTTAAAATAAATAAAAATGTTTACAACATTTAAAGAATTTGATGATAAAATCGAAACTTTCACAACCTGTGTAAAGATGTTGGAGCAAAATTGCGTTCTGCATGATATTAAAGACAAAAAAAAAAAAAAAAAAAAAAAGTCCCTGCTCTTTTATCCTGTATGGGACCGAAATTATGTTGTTTATTATGTGATTTATGTGTAACAAAGAGATTGCAAATCTTTAAAATATTTTGGGATTGTTGATATTTTGCTTAAACACTTGAGCACCGCCCCCAACAAATTTATTGAGCGTATTAAATTTAGAAAATGTTTTCAAAATGAATCTGAATCAATTCAAGATTTTGCTGCTAGATTAAAAAACAGTAGTACGAGCTTCATTTACAGGCGATGCTATAAATGAAAACCTTCTTGGACAGTTTCTGCGTGGTCTAAAAAAATGAAAGCATTCCGAATAAATTGATTACTCAAGCTGATGACAACTTTTGAAAAAGCTTTAGCTTTACACAATATAGATATTGAAATTTCTGAAATAAAACATAAAAATTTCAATGTAAATAAAATTTCAAGTACCAAAAATGTACAGCCAAAGAAATTACAAAATTGTTATCAGAAACAGAATATCAACAATCATGTAAATACTACACATTTTTACGTAAATAAAAATAAGTTAAAGTGTTATAGATGTGGATAGGTACGGAAGAGCTCCTGATCGACTTCAATACTAAGCGGGGGAGAATTATGGTGTTTCTAGTTTAAATTTGTAATGTCAGATGGCAGCACCAAAAGTTCCCTCCAGAATTCATGATAAATAAGTATCAGAGTAACATTCTACACTAGTCTGTAATGTGATGTCTTGAAAACAGTGACGTGTTTGTTTTTGCTAAATGTTGATTAAATGTTTACATAGATGTGTGCTACTTCTTCATTGTCTAATTGTGATGATTATTAATTAATTAGTTACAAAAGACAAAATAATTTCTAACAAAAAAAAGTACCGGAGTTCTAATTTTCTGCTGCAATAAAAACCTTACTGTAACCCCTACAACCGAATATTTATATTTTATACATTATTTACGAAATTTAAAGCACTTCCTTGTTCAGAAATTAAATAACAACACACAGCGCTTCAGTGAGCAGTATTTATACACTCAGGTGAGTTCAGACTAATATTGAAATATTCACTAAAAATAAAGCACTGGAGCAGCGTTCCTGTGAACTTCAGTACAAATTAAGTACCGCGTGAAGCTAATAAGTTGCTAAGTTCAGTAAGAATATGTTACAAATACGAACAGAAAGCAGCGAGTAAAGACAACACGACCATGAATAAAAATGGCAGATACGGTTTCGGTTAATTGTGGCGTTCCTCCTCCCCGTTTGAAAACTATTGAGACAGAAAACTATTAAGTCTACATTTCTGAGCGCTAGATAGAAGTGTGGGGTCCCTGTGTGCTACGCGCTATGTCACGCTAAGCGCTTTGGTAGGAAAGAATGCAAAGGATTGGAGTTGGGAGGAACAGGAAAAGATAATTTAGACTTCGTAATTTCGGAAGCCCTGTTCCTCAGGGCATCGGAGCGCTGTATTTATGAGCTCCAGTAAATTCCGACTAATATTTAAATAATCGCTAACAGCAAAGAAGTACCGGAGTTGAGCTCCAGCGCAATTTAAGCACTGGCGTGAAATCTAACACCCAAAGTTATTTTTATGCAAGAATTTGCTTTTAGGTGTTAGTTAAACATACTATTGACGCTGATTGGTTTTATTTGTTAATTTTATTGTTTCATTATTCATTCCCAATTCCTAGATTATATTTTCATAAGTATGCTTTCAAAAAACAAAATAATGTAACCTGATTTGGTCTTTTCCGCCCTTCTTCCCAAAAAGAAAGATCTTTTAAATATGACACAAAACAGTAGAACTTTCAAGAAAATTTAATTTTTAGGAAAGAAAAATATGAAAAAGCAATATTTTCTGGTTTCATTTTAAAATTAATTACACCAAGAAATTCCTATAATTACACTACTTATATTATGACTAAAATTGTTTCAAGTGTTCTCTATGTACACATTGATTAAAAAGGTACTTTAAGCGCGATTTTCTTGAAACTATCCGTTTTGTTTTTGTAGCGGTAACTGAAATATCTTGAAAACAGGCAATCCGACTTGTTTTTTAATACTTTCCAATATATTTGAAAAGTGTTTACAAATTCTGTTTGTCTGGCCGTGCTCTAACTTGCGTAAATATACCCGGATTGTCATCTAATTGATATATAATATTGAGGTTTACCATGGCATATCCAGTATTGAAAATTAACTGTGTAGCATTTGTAGTTCGTTTACAGGGGCACTCAAAAGAATGTCGTTAGCAGTAAATGCTGGCAGTGCTTTTTCAAATGCAGTATAGGTTTTTTAATTTAACTAATTTTTTATATATTACTTTGTGTGTATAAATTCTATAGATCATATACATACAGGCTGCACAAAAAGAATTCGAGTAAATTTCCGCTTAAGGCTAATGTGAGACGGACGTCTTTTTGCACGCTTTTTTACTGACGTATTATCCCTTCACAATGCTAGAGGCGTCCGTCTGACATTAGCCTAATGACGGAAATTGCTAAAGGAGAATTTTCAGCTGTATTGTGCGTTTCCTAACTGAACTAAATTTTATCTTGTGATCTAGAACCTATGTAGTGCATATACAAATCTGTAGATCGTATGCAGGGCAGCACATAGAGTTTTCGAATTATAGTATGCGTTTTCCAAATTCTTTACGTAGCCATCATCTTTCACTTTATTAACCCTTTCGCGGGCGGTGTCCTTAAAAAAAGGACAGCTAATTTTTATTTTACTGGCACCCAGAATATTTAATTAAAATTTTCCTTTTATAACGTACTTGAAAATAAGCGAGTTTGTATTCTAATAAATTCGTTTATACATCCTGGTGACAGTCCATCATTTCATCAGTTTATAAACAGAATTACTCCGCGCCGGATAGGGTTAAACGGTGAAGTTTTGTTGCAGTATTCTGGAAAGTGTTGGAAAGTATTTCATAATTTATGCTTGATGCATGATTTTTCGTTCTTCTTAAAAAATAAAAATGCAAAATTTAAAAAATCATCGTTTAAGGGCTAGACAATTATGTATACAGGGTGATTAAAAAAAATGTTTACAAAATGACATGGCATATCAGACATACAACAAGGATGAAAAATCACATAAGGAACATAGGGTCGCAAACCACTTATTTAATCGCAAATACAGGGTGTTTCATCCTAACTCAGCTTGGGTTTACGGTAATAACTTTCAGAAAACTGAAGTATATTCTAATAAAACATTTAACATGCATTCTCACCGTTGTTGTAAACGTGATAACACCAAAGTGGTAGAAGTTTGCATTATACGCGCCAGCAGTATGTACTTGACACCACACAGTTTTGGACTGTGATTATCAATCCATACGGTATCATAGATTGCTTAAGCAACATGTTTTTCCAGATCTTTTCGTGATGTTATCACATTTCACACAAAACAAGGTTGCATATCGTTGCATTTTAATTATAATATTTTTATTTTTCTCGAAATTATTACCGTCAACCTGGATTTAGTTAGGATGAACCAACCTGTATTTGCGACTCAATAAGTGGTTTGCGACCCTATGTTCCTATGTGAATTTTTTTTATCCTTGCTGTATGCCTGATTTGCCATGTCATTTTGTAAACCTTTTTTTTTTTTTTAATCACACTGTATATCTTAACGTGTTTTTTGTTTTATTGGCTTCAGATGAAACGACTCGGAGAAATCTCTGATACAACAGTTAAGATACATGCATTGCATCATCGAGGAAAAGAGAATCCTAAAAGCGCATTTTTCAATAGGAAATTAATAAAAATTTTATTTTTGAAAGGTTGAAATGAGAAGTCACATGTCAAAAATATGCGGTTTTTTTAATGCAAAAATCTACTTAAATTAATTTTGCAGTAGTAAATTAATGAATAATAATAATTAAAAAAAATGCACAAAATGAAAAAAAAAATGCAGAAATCATACTTATCATATGTTTATTTGTTTAAACAGGTTTTAAAAAGACATTTTTTGTTTGAACTCAATATTCATTTTTACAATATAATTAATTCTTTTTCTTAATTTAATTTAAGGATGGAAAAAAATTGAACAATTGTATCTTTCATTTTGAAAATGTTCACTCTCCTATGGTTGTTTTTCTGATAATAAGAATATTTTGCAATATATTTTTATATTGCGCAAAACATTTTTTCTCACTTTTTCTTCACGCTAAGTATGAGCTTGCTAAAAACTAACTCTATGATTGTACTACTTCTTATTGAACCCTTTTTTAAAGTAACGCCTGTTGATTTTGTGTTAATGTTTTGCTGCTCTCAACTATTAATTTAAGTGTGAAGCCTTTGTATTTTATTGTTATTTAGGCTCGATAAATGCTGCCGCCGTTGCGATCGAAATATTTTAAGCATGCATCGAAATTGAATGACCGAAAGATAATTTAGTAGAGTTGCTCTTTACTTAATAGTTATAAATTATAAACCATAAAAAGTTATGGATAAGTGGTACTTTAAATATTAAAAAACACCGAACATATGCCAGAAAATGAAAGTAAAAAAAACAAAACAAAAAGAAGCATAATTTTAAGAAACATTTCAGCAAAAGTATTTGTAAAATTCTTATCTATAAGGTATAGTGTTAAACTGATATTTTAAGGGCACTGGTCAATGTTTTGTTTAAAAAATTTCTTTCAAAATAATTTTGTTGAAAAATAATAATAATTATGATGTTAGTAAAGAAAATTAATTTTTATTGATATTCCATACATTATTTTATTCAAATTTGTAACGTATATTTAATTATTTTTTAGAGTTATATAATTTTGATAAGTTTTGTCGAGAAACTTAATTTATATTATCTTTCAAAATTGATTTATTAAACTGAATAAAAAAGTTGAGGCAATATTCGCAATTTATACTATAGCTAAGACCATGCTTTTTATTACTTCTATTTTTACAAGACGAAAATATTGGATTCATGAAAATTTTCGAATTCCGGTTTTCGGAGTTACACGTTTTAGGGGTCGGAGAATCCGAAAAACATGATTTTACAAAATGTGTGTCTGTGAGTCTGCCTGTCTGTGTGTGTGTGACACAAATTTTGTGGACGCTCTATCTCAAGAACTAATGAACGGAATTTAATAAAACTTTAGATTCAGTTAGTCCCTGATATAAACTGGTACTGATTAGTTTTTAGTGTAAATCTCCCAACAGGTGGCACTGCTAGACTGCATTTATGACGATTTCCGCAATAGCTCTATCTCAAGAACTAATGCACGAATTTTCACCAAACTTCAGATTCAGTTAGTCCCTCATATAAATTAGTGATGTTTAGTTTTTAGTGTAAATCGCCCAACAGGTGGCTCTGCTAGACTGCATTTACGACGATTTCCGCAATAACTTTATCTCAATGACTAATGCTTGAATTTGCATCAAACTTCCGATTCAGTTAGTCCCTGATATAAATTGGTCCTGATTAGTCTGGAGTAAATCGACCAACAGATGGCGCTGTTATGTAGATTTTTTTTACGATTTCCGCAATAGTTCTGCCTCAAAAACTAATGCACAGATTTTCATCAAACTTCAGATTCAGCTACAACTTGACATAAGTTGTTGCTGATTAGATTTTGGCATAAATCAGCCAACCAGTCGCACTGATATGCTTTTTTTTAAGGAAATATTAACATGAATGAGATAGAAGAAAGTTTTGGGATTGCCACATCCGACTAGTTTTTCAATCAAATCCTAAAAAACTTTTATGCTTTTTGAAAATTTACGATTAAATTAAAACAGGGGAATGGGGAATTATGTTTACTGGCGACTAAAAACTTATGCTTGTAATCAGATTTTTTCTAATTTGTATAGAACCCTGGTCAAGAGATACCCGCGATCTAGCTTAAAACATGGCACAATAGTATTTCTTCTATATTTAAAATGAATGTGCACATCTGATTTTTTATCACTAAATTGAAAAAAAAAAAAATATTTAATAATGTGGAAGCACCCATCCACCCATGATCATTGAGAAATAGGATGTCGTTTCAGAAGAAACCTAATTTCATTTCATATTGAATTATCAAAGAAGGAGAAAATAAGTAGCCTTTATCCCCAGCCCATCTGTTTAAACTGCATACTTTCGATTGTTGTCGATAAGAAAACAGAAAGGTAATTGTGTTGATCAGTTAACAATGACCTTCTTTTAACATTATTTTAATCTCTTAGGAGGCGTGTTGGATATCAGTATAGAAGTGGCTATTCACGAACAAAAAATTAACGGCTAATTCTCACGTACACGAAAGCTTTTTGATGTAAAATAGAAACAGTTTGTTTTTATAACAGTCTGTAGTATATGCCACAAGAAATGTAATCTACATCCTGAAATGGAATAGGAAACTGAAAATTTACCTTTCATGCAATTAAATTTTCTAAATTGAAACTTTCAAAAGAAGTTAAAAGTTTCTTTCAGCGAATACAACGATTGGTCGGTAGTGCTACTACTGCCCATCTTTTACAATCGAGTGCTGAATAAATCAAGAACTCCTTTGAAAGCAGATTCCGACTCACTACGAAAATCCAATCCTGAACCAAGATGTGAATCGGACATTTAGAATACTGCGCGGGTCAGTTTATACTCAACCCGAACCCACAAATTTTATTTAAAGAAAGTTCGACTCGAACTCGACAATTTTTTTCCCTTGATCCGCAAACTGACCCGGACCTGAAATACTTTACCTTGAACATGACCTGAAAAAAACCTGGAATGAACGAAAGTTGATCCACAACTTAATGAAATTATGGAAAAATGATCTATAATAATTTCTTTATCTTTTATGTTGAAAAATGAACTGAAGATGCAAAGACTCCTTCATAAACACATATAGTTTTTTAAATCTGAACCCATATTCTGGGCTTTGAAAAATCGTGTTAAGGAAACTTACTAGATAATAAGAATGTACATTTTAAATGAGGAATGACCATTTGTTTATTTTTTCGCTAATTCTGATCTGGCGCTGAAAATGCTCGTTGCACGTTAATCATATTACAAATTATGTCTGTGTATCTTTTTACTCCGTTTGTTGAATCTAGATTTTTTAAAAACTTATTTGGTAAAATACATTGCAATTTTTCTACATCATGATAAAATGTAGCAAAAACCGATCAGACTTGTTCAAATTCAGTACTCATATTAATTGTCAAATATTATTATTTTTCCAACCTTGAACATTCCCCCTTCAATTTTGTCTCTAATTTAAATTTTTCTATAGTTGGCATCTACAATGTGTCTTTCTGATTATTATTATGCGTTAATATTATGGTGAAGTGTATCAATATTTAAAAGGAATTCACCATGCTCTAGGCTCTTTCTTTATAGCTGGATGATTTGAAATCTGACTCTGCTAGAGCCCGAATTTATTTATTTATTTATTTATTTATTTATTTATTTTTTTTTTTTTGTCGCCAGAGTATTCGGTATTGAGCCCGAGCTCAATACCGAATGTAAGCAGTAGAAATTTGTTAATAACATTTTAAAATTGTTTCAAGATAAATTTTCTCACTCAAAAATATCTTCTTACCTAGAAATAAGTGTTAATCCTAAATACTCCCTCATAACAACGTTTCGGGATTTTCATCTCCCTGAAAACATTTGGTACATTTGTAAACATATCGTTGCAAACATTTCAAATGTTTGATGTCCAATTTGTTTGTGGATTGTCAAATTTGTTATGGAATATTGGGAACATTTTATCGCATGAAAAACTATAGGTTTATTTTTATATCAGAATCAGTTATCGAGGGATTTTTTTTTCAAACTAATAGTTACATGATTGCAATTGCTATATAAAAAGAAACGGCAGCGAAAATTACATCCACTTTTATATGATTCACATTTCATTGAAATATGAAAGTTAAACACTATTCGCTGTGTACAAATAATAAATTACATTTTTGACTGCATTTACTCTGCTGGAATCCGAAGATAGAAATCTGTAGTAGACGTGCCGGAAGAAGACTATATTACGAAATATAATATAACGTAAAGAGAAATTGTATTTCAGCCAGAACCACACATAGTATCAAGCTGAGAAGCCCGGATTTAAAGAACTGGCTAGTGAAAGTGAATAACCGTATTATTTAAGTCCAATGGTCAATCTCTGCAATCACTGTAATTCTCTCTTTGTTTAGTAGTGTGGTGACTACAGTACATTTTAATTTCTGATGGTCATAACGGCGACACACTTCCTTCCCAAACTCTCCTATAATGATTTACTATAAGACTACTAAGAGATGCTTCTGAATAGCCCGAATTTTGTCTAACGCAAAAGATAAATGCACCATACAGCTACTAATCACCGGTCACTTTCAATTATAGACATTTTGTTGAATATTTAAAAATATACTTGTCGGATTCCTCTGGAACTTCAGGATTATAAAGAACATGTTTGACCTCATATTTGTCAACGTCGATTTGATAAGGAGGCTGCTGGAAAACATATAACAATAATATGTTCCCGCAACATTTTGGTTAAGTCAAAGTACAGTTGCGTAATTTGTTATTTCTGTTGTACAAAGATATTTTTATAAAATATAATTATGAATAAATTGGAATATTAAAATTGGAATAATTATATGTTTGAGTAAAATAGGAGTGTAAGTTCCTACAAAAATTATTAATTTTATTATAAATATTAAATAGCTATTTTTAAAAATTGATATATTTTAAAATACATGTATAATGTAGAGTGTATAGTTTGAATCTCAGAAAACAACAATAGCAGAATCATAGCTAGTCGTTCTGGCGTCGTTTCAGGACACTCAAAAGAAAAGTTGTTTATAATAGGGAATCGTAAAATAATAAAAATGTCGGAGGAGATATATGTTTATAGACCACCCAAAGTTTATGGCATGTAATAAAAGTAAAGTATATGTGAGGAGCTTTGGAGGACTGGCAGCTAATAGGTCTAGCCAAGCATACTATTAAGTTTTCTCACAACCAATAAGGTAGGGCTACAACAAATTGTTCCGCCCACTACCAAGGGATGGTGTGCAAGAAAAAATTTGAAGAAGCAGTCTAAAAAAAAATATTCCGAAGATGTAAGTGCGGATCTGATAGCCCTGATAATGCCTAAGCGAGCCTGACAGCCCTGGTGATGTCTACTTGGTCCTGTAAGCCCTGGTAATGCCTAAGCGGTCCTGACAGCCCTGGTAAAGAGAGGGAAAGGCCAAGGATGTATGCTACATGATCCAGTCTGATTAAAAGCGAATATCAAAGATAAAATGGATCCTGCCTACAGCGTCCCGGAGCTATGCTTCCAGTCATGCCGATCTTGCCGCCCGCGTGATAAAATGAATTTGTATGATTATCGAAAAGTATCCCGAGTACCGCGCCGGTTCTGAAGTCCGATGAAGGAAGGCCACCGACCCGTGCAAAATTCAAGGTACTACTTTAATCTTTCTTTCACCACATAAGTTATACTAGAATTATAAATATCCCTTTATGATATTTTACGGTATAGTGGTCATCTGAGATCCAACAAACCAATAATTAAATTTAAATAAGGTATTTAAAATAAAAGAAAATTATTTCTCTTGATAAAAAAAATATAAGAATAAAAGTAATTAAAATCATTTTGTTTGAGATTAAATTTTCATGTAACAATGATAAGCAAATTAAAGTTTTGCTTCTATTTTTTTTTTTTTTTGAATAATTAATGTGTATATGTATATAATCTTGTTTAATGTAAATAAAAAAAATTAATCAAGGGTTAAAATCTCTGTAATTCTTTTAGTGATAAAAATTAATGTGTGTCATTTTATTTGCAGCTATTTAGAGCTTAATTCATAGGTGGAAGAGATCACATAAAAATTTCACAACGCAAACTTTTAATTTATAATTTGTAATTAATTAATTTTGATAATTACAATTTCACGCGAATTTTAATTTAATTTTAAGATAATTATTCGCGTTGCTCTTCTACTAGAATTTATATTATTTACGATCACTTATTTGTTTTGGATAAAATTTTTAAAGTATATAAAATTATATACCAAGTTCTATGAGGAGCGTGGATGATTTGGATTAAATAACAGTTTTTTTAGGTGGAAATTAGATAGGAGATAAATAAGTGTAATTATCTGTCCAGCAGAGGCCAACAAAAAATCAAAGAAAAATAATAATATTTGGGTATTAAAATGTAAATTAAAATGCACGAAATTATCTATCGCTGCAGAATAGAAATATGTGGATACTGTACAGCATGTTTACTAATTTGTTTAAAAATAGCACTCATATTCATGGAGATATAGCAATATTTTTTAAATAGTTCAAAAATTTCTTACATGTTTTTAGCTTCATGCAGGGTTTTTAACCAAATTTAACGCCAGTTTCAGAAAAATTAGTAAAATGTAGTAGAAACAATATACTGCAATTGGAGTATAAATATATTAAATATTTTATGAAATATGAGCAGTTGTATGAAATAATTTTTATCCGCGCATGCGCGAACGATAACAAAGATTTTTTTTACATAATTTAAAGTGTCTGTGTACTCTTGAAATTGGGAAAAAAAAGAAGACTATTTTCAACATTTAATATCTTAAAATCTATATAATTTTAAAACAGAATTTTTTTGGGGGGATGAAAGATATAAGTATGTTTTTTCATTTCATGTATTTAAAAAATTGCCAGATGCAGAATTTGCATTTATAGGGGCTCCAAACTGTCAGATATTTGACGAGCAAAAAATTGATATAACAGCTTACGTGCAGGATTACAAAATACGTTTTACAACTAGAATGTAAATTTTGGTGCCTACTCACACTTCAGATTATAATAATTACCCTGAACCTAAATGAATTTGTATTTAGAGCATTTTTATATTTTTAATACAAATTTGTATTTAGCTAATGCAAAATTCTGAAAATTTCAACAGTATAATCACCTAAAAAAATATTTTTTTGAACAATAAAAAGGAAATTTTAGGTTCAATTTGTACAGACTGACAGTGAAACATATGTTTTAAAAATTTCATTAAAAAATATTTAGAAGTTTTTGAGATATCGTGCGCGTTATGCCCAAAAACGTCATTTGGAGAAAAATGACTTCAAAGTTTAGGAAACGCCGCTTCAGCAATTGAGTGAATATAGTTCTAAAAGCCATAACTTCTGTTCTAATGGGAATTTCTAGGAAACAATTATATCAAAATGTTCAGAAAAGATAGTAGTTTAACATCTAAAAAATTTAAAATTTCGAAAATTTTGAAGTTTTAAGAGTCCTGAGACGTCTTAAGAGGCTACTTCAGTCAAATGGAAAGATCCGTTCGATAATGTTAATCCTATGGAAGAAATTTATAAAGATATCTCGGTCGCATTTCAATATTTTTAAATGATTTCTTTTGCATTGAATAGTTGAGATCGATCTGTATGCAGGCCGTTTTTTACTTTTTCGATTTTGTTTACGGGTATTTCTTATGATGACACTTTCATTTTCGGAACCGGTTTTGAAAGTAAAAGCATCCTCATAAAAAATATCTACAATCAAAATCGAAAAAGTAAACATCGGCCTGCATACAAATCGATCTCAACTATTCAATGCAAAAGAAATCATTTAAAAATATTGAAATACGACCGAGATATCTTTATAAATTTCTTCCATAGGAATAGCATTAGCGAACGGGTCTTTTCGCGTGACTGAAGTAGGGCCTTAATAGTCAAATATAATGGAGCAACTCATAAAAAAAAAATTCCAGTCAAATATCGCGAAAATTCAGAAAGATATTGGTGAAAGAGTGAGCTATTTTTTAGTTGCTTTCTAAAAGCATCTGATGATAAGGGATTTTAATTTAATTTAATTTAATTTAAATTTTTTAAGGGTTCCGTTCTTAAAAAGTTAAAACGGAACCATTATAAGATCACTCCTGGTGTCTGTCTGTCTGTCACAGCCATTTTACTCGTAAACTTTGGAACGGGGAAAGTAATAAAGACTATTGACCCACATATTTACAGATTATTAAACATTCACAAATATATTTAGGAAAAATGTAGAGGTGCTAATTAAATAATTTGAAAAAAGATTTTTTTCTTCTTTGTATATCGTGTAGGATACTGTGTGAAAGCTTTCGTAACGCTGAAATCAAAAATACATTACTTTTAATTTTAGGTATTATATTTTCAGAGATATCGTCGAAAATGTAGTGCAGAAGTATGTTCACCACCTTTTTTTCCGAATCTACTGAAAGTATGAAAAAATTAGAGGTAGTAGACGTTAATTTAAACCTTCCAGGAAAACCATAGAGATTATCCTACGTCACATAGTTTTTGAGAAAAGCGCATTTTTTCGTTACACACAAATTTCGATTTGCAGACATTTAGCAAAGGTGTTGAAGAACGCTGGGGGTACCTATCGTAACAGAAGTATAAAAGCATTGTTGATAATGATTTTCAAAAAAAATCGTTGGTAATTAACCGAAACATTAACCTTTAAAGACACGGATGATTTGGACATACATAATGACAGGGGCGGCGTTCTCTATGTACGTATCGTTGTACGTATCGTCTATGTACATATCGTACAAGCCCAGATAACAACTTTTAATGATATATTTATGTAAAAAGCAATGCCCACTAGCAGTATAAAAGCAATAAACGTCAAATTGTTGAAAACAAATTTAATTAGAATTAATAACATAAATACTATGGGAACCACGACTAGTTTGCAGTTCTCTCAGTATGCCTCCCGTGTCTTTAAAAGTTAATTAAAAACCTATCTGGAAAAACACGGCACGGACTAGAGTGGCGTTGCAACTTTGTGACCTCCTTTCGAAGCGCTTAGCGCAATGCCAAGTTTAAACTTTGAACAAGAGTTTTGTTTTAGCTACATTGTAAAAAGAAAAGATTATTACTACTCTGAATTTAGTTTTATGAGATGCCAAATGAAGTTTAAATATGCACTACTTTTATTGTCAGGTACCGAATTAAGCCCATCATAAACAGATTAGGATAAGATTAAAAAAAGAGTTATACAGAGTAGCAAGATTTGATATTATTTAGGCTTCACATCTCTTTGAACTTTTCAAAGTCGTCTTATTATTTCAGCAACGATTTTTTTTTTTAAATAATACAGTTAATAAGTCGTATATTTATTGTACGGAACCTTCTGAGCGCGAGTAATACTCGCATTTGACCGTTTATTAGGTAGATTTCGTATGAAATACTACCTATTGGGATCGTTCCCATGTTGGAATTTCTGAAAAATTTTTGCAGATCTACACCGATCATGACCCCTAGAACCCAAAACCACCCTCAGTAAAAAACTTTATCTATCTATCTATCTATATATGTGGAGATTTCACAAGCAACACCTGCATCAGACTGAGTGTCCCCGTATTTTCCGCTTCGAGATTAAAAAGGAAACGAGCCTTAACGAAGCTGTGTGAAGTGGAAATGCGGAAGAAGTAAAGAGAACGAAATGAGTTTTTACGACGCAGGGTTTTGTTAAAAAAGAACAGAACATATTTCGGTGAAATAAGATTGAATATTTACACGACGTAAGAAAATCTCAGAAATATTCAACGACGTCCTGAATTATAGACTTTAAGCTAATTAAAGAACGAGAAGAGTGTTTATATCTGTATTTTTTGTTTGTGTGTTCGTCTCAATAAATGTCAGTGTTCGTCCTAAAAGTGAGTTGTGAGTTATGTATGGAGTCTCACCCCCATAAATTGGCGTCAGAAGTGACAGTTAACCCACCAATATGATTAATTAGAGTTATTCATCCTACATATTCAAGCCGGATATTATTCTAACGGTGAATATTATTATTATTTTGATTATGCTTTTGATTATCATTATTATTATTTTGATTATGAAGTTAGTTGAGATACCTGAACTGGAAGTTGCATTTAAAAACGAACGAACGCATAAAATTAAATTGCTGCATAAATTCCTATTTGATGCTGACGGTGATCGCTCTAATAGAAAGAGAATACGTGATTTTACTGGTTTCGGTTTTCAAACCGACAGCACCGAATTCAAAAATAAAATAACTAAAGTTCAAACTGATTTTTCATTAAATGATCTAATTACAGTGTGCAATCTACTTTGTATTGATAATGAGAGATCTTTAAACGATCTCGCAACCCGATTAGTTACATACCTTTCAGACTTGACCTTACTACAAAATAATATTATACAAAATGAAAGTGACACTGACTCGGAACCCGAACGGCCTTCAAATAATATGACTTCAAGTAATAACACTGAATTATCAAATTTTGACAAACAACAGCAATTTCCAGTTCAAAGTTTTATGCCATCGTCTATGAATTTTACTGATATTGAAAGTGTAATACCTCCTTTCGATGGTAGTTCTTTTAGTGATATACACGTATGGTTTAATAATTTTGAGGATGTTACTAATATGTTTAATTTATCTGACTTTCATAAATTCATATTTTGTAAAAGATCATTACGAGGAAAAGCCCAGTTATTAACACAAACAGAATTTCATATCAATTCATATGACAAACTTAAACAACTCTTAATATCAGAATTTAGCACCACTTATAATTCTGCCGAGTTACATGATATATTAAATAAACGAAAATTGCAAGAAAATGAATCAATAGAAGAATATTTTCTTATCATGAAACAAATATGCTCGCGTGGTAAAATCGAGGATTCCGCATTAATGCAATACATCATAAACGGCATACCCGACCCCGTTTTCAGAAAATCAATGTTATATGGATGCAAATCCATTGTAGAATTCAAGCAAAAGCTCAAAATTTATGACAAAATTCGACATGACTTTGAGAACACTAAATTTCGTAAAGTCAAACCTGAAATGCCAGTGAAAGAGAAATCCTTTCGACCAAAATCTGATCTTTTTTGCTTTAATTGTGGTTTGTCGAATCATAAAAGTAGCCAATGCAGACATAAAGATAAAGGCCCTCGTTGTTTTAATTGCTCGAATTTTGGCCATAAATCGGCTCAATGTGATCAACCAAGGAGGCCTAGAGTTAAGTCAGAACCCTCCAATGTTTCCACTGTCACGTCGAACACTTTCATGACCAAACAAGTCATTATTTCGTCTGTAAATGTTACATCATTGGTAGACACAGGTAGTGAAAGAAGTTTACTAAAGGAAAGTATTTATCGCAAACTCCCTACAATTTCGAACCTTGAACATTCAACTATCACATTAATTGGATTAGGAAATACTATAATCAAACCCCTAGGTTTTTTCTCTACGAACATTATGATAGATGATTTTAATTATACAACTAATGTTTATGTAGACCCAGATTATTCCATATCTTTTGATCTTATTATTGGTACAGATATCATTCAACAAAGTATTTTAACAATTTCTGGAAATAATATTTCGATGCAAAAAATCGAGAAAAATGACGATACGTCCAATAATTTTTTGATTAATATTGCTCATGTGTTAGACGATCTTAATCTTGATTTATCTCATATTACCGATGAAACAATACGTTCAAAAATTTCAGATTCAAAATTATTCTCCTAAAAAAATAAAGACAACTGATGTTAAATTATCAATTCATCTGGAAAACGAAGAACCTGTTACTTGTCCTCCCAGGCGCTTGGCGCAAATAGAGAAAAACTTCGTCGAAAAACAAATTTCTGAGTGGCTCGAAAAAGGAATTATTCGTAAAAGCACTAGTAATTTTTCATCACCTATTGTCCTAGTAAAAAAGAAAGATGGTTCATATAGATTGTGTGTTGACTATAGGAAGTTAAATTCTAAAACACATAAACAACGTTTTCCCCTCCCAGTAATTGATGACATTATTGATCAGTTGCATTCTGCAAAAGTATTTACTACTCTTGACCTTAAAAATGCTTTTTTTCATGTCGAAGTAGAAGAAAATAGTAGAAAATATACTTCTTTCGTAACACATTCTGGTCAATTTGAATTCTTATATATGAATTATGGCCTTAGCGATGCACCGTTAGTGTTTCAAAGATATATTTATAACGTTTTTCTAGACCTCATTAATGAAAAAGTACTTATTGTCTATATGGATGACTTCATAATACCAGCTGAAAACGAAGTCGAAGGACTCCAGAAATTACAACGCGTCCTTACAACTGCATCCGAATATGGTTTAGAACTGAATCTCAAAAAATGCCACTTTCTACAACGAGAAAATGATTTTTTGGGTTACCACATTAAAAATGGTCAACTGCACCCATCCCCCTTAAAAACTAAAGCTGTCCTTAATTTCCCAGAACCTAAAAGTATAAAAGATGTACATTCATTTGTCGGATTAACTTCATATTTTCGTAAATTCATTCAAGATTACTCTTTAATAGCTAAGCCTTTAACAGATCTTCTTAGAAAGGACACTAAATTTCACTTTGGCGACCAGCAACGAAATGCATTTAATCAGCTGAAACACATCCTTTCTTCAGGTCCTGTTTTAAGCATTTATAACCCTAGTAACGAAACAGAAGTTCACTGTGATGCATCTATTGACGGTTACGGAGCAGTCCTCCTTCAAAAGTCTTCTATTGACAATCAGTTTCACCCTGTCTATTTTATGATAAAAAAAACCACAGATGCCGAACGTAAATATTCGAGTTATGAATTAGAAGTTTTAGCTGTCATAGAAGCCCTTAAAAAATTTCGCGTTTACATTCTAGGTATTCCTTTCAAGATAGTCACAGATTGCAACGCATTCGCCCTTACTGTGAATAAAAAAAG
Source organism: Maratus speciosus (assembly GCA_963932465.1). NCBI lineage: Eukaryota > Metazoa > Arthropoda > Arachnida > Araneae > Salticidae > Maratus > Maratus speciosus. The sequence goes on along the minus strand of OZ010786.1, from coordinate 84,404,799 downwards.
ATCTTTGCACCAAGATTGCTCGATGGGCTTTAATGTTAGCTGACTATAACTATACAATCGAACACAGACAAGGTACACGCATGCGCCATGTCGACGTTTTAAGTAGAAATCCAATATGTATGGTCATTCAAGATAGTTTTACTACCAAAATCATACAATCACAGAACACTGACGAACATATACAGGCCATCAAAGAAATTTTGAGAACAAAGCCATATGACAACTATTTCCTTAAAAATAACGTTCTCTATAAAAATCATAAAGGTATCGATCTGATAGTTGTGCCGGATGAAATGCAGCTAAATGTCATTAAACACGTTCATGACAAAGGACATTTTGGCCGTAAACGCTGTGAAGAACTCCTTAACGAAGAATTTCTCATCCCTAATATGTCAAATAAAATTGATAAAATTATAGCAAATTGTGTAACATGCCTTTTGTATAATCGCAAACGTGGCAAACAAGAAGGTGAATTGCATCCCTTACCTAAAGAAGAGACTCCTCTCCAAACCTACCACATTGATCATTTAGGCCCTCTTGAAACAACCAACAAAAATTATAAACATATTTTGTCTTTAATAGACGCATTTACTAAATTCGTCTGGTTGTATCCATGTAAAAGTACTTCTGCTACCGAAGTTATATCAAAACTACGACAACAAAGTCATACTTTTGGCAATCCTTCCATTATCATTAGCGATAAAGGTAATGCATTTACAAGCAAAGAATTTGCTGATTATTGTCAAGATGAAAATATAAAGCACGAGACAGTTACAACTGGCCTTCCCCGTGCCAATGGTCAAGTAGAGCGACTTAATTCCACCATAATTTCTGTAATCTCTAAAATGTCCAAAGACGAACCGACCAAATGGTTTAAACATGTTCCTAAGGTTCAACAAGTCATTAATTCAACTTACCAAAGAAGCATTAAGAGAACACCGTTTGAAATATTATTTGGTACAAAAATGAAACAGAAAGATGATGTACAAATTATTGACCTCTTAAACAGTGCAGTCGAAGAACAATTTATGAAAGACAGAGAAGAGCTCCGTAAAGAAGCCAAGAAGAATATTCTGGAAATTCAACAAGAAAATCGCAAGCACTATAATTTACGACGTAAGAAACCCCGTAAGTACAAGCTTGGTGACCTTGTAGCAATTAAGAGAACCCAGCAAGGACCAGGTTTAAAGTTGAAATCTAAATTCTTAGGTCCGTATAAAGTAATCAAAGTGAAGTCTAATGACATCTACGACGTAACGAAAATCTCATCAACTGAAGGACCGATAAATACTAGCTCCTGTGCTGAATACATGAAACCTTGGCCTGACGAAAACTGAACCCCCCCCCCCCCCCAAAAAAAAAAAAAAAAAAAAAATTTTCTTTCTGTGTCCTATAAACATTTTACAAGTCACTGCTTTCAAAGAAATCTCTATACGATGTTACGCTACTTCAACTATGATGTGCAGATTAATTTTTTTTTCTTTTCCCCTAAGAACAGTTACTGGTTTTTGTTTTTTGTTTTTCAGATTCTATTTTACCACATGTCGCTGCGGCAGCTCCAGATGTCAGGACGGCCGCTTGTGGAGATTTCGCAAGCAACACCTGCATCAGACTGAGTGACCCCGTATTTTCCGCTTCGAGATTAAAAAGGAAACGAGCCTTAACGAAGCTGTGTGAAGTGGAAATGCGGAAGAAGTAAAGAGAACGAAATGAGTTTTTACGACGCAGGGTTTTGTTAAAAAAGAACAGAACATATTTCGGTGAAATAAGATTGAATATTTACACGACGTAAGAAAATCTCAGAAATATTCAACGACGTCCTGAATTATAGACTTTAAGCTAATTAAAGAACGAGAAGAGTGTTTATATCTGTATTTTTTGTTTGTGTGTTCGTCTCAATAAATGTCAGTGTTCGTCCTAAAAGTGAGTTGTGAGTTATGTATGGAGTCTCACCCTCATATATATATATATATATATATATATATATATATCACTTTCTTCTGGACACGATAACTTTCGTAATTCTGCACCAATCTCTTCCAAACTGATACATAAAATCAATGGGCATAAAATCTCGATCAAGTTCGTTAATGGGCAAAATCGGACCAAGGGGATGGAGATAGGGAGGGGTTTTGCGAAAACCGAAAACCCCCCATAACTTCTTAATTTTTATACATATCAAATCAGTTTAAAGTTTTTATTACTTCTAAAAATAGGGCCAAAATTTTATGCATCACAGATTTTTGATAAAGTTAAAAATGGGCTCAAGGGGCGCAAAAAATAGGGTGTATGGGAGAAAAAAGTTCATAACTTCGTCAATTCTTAAGATATCAATTCCAATTAATTTTATTATAAATCTTCTTAATATTATCTACAACTTTTATATTCACAAGTTTTTGGTAGGACCAATTCGTACCGCAAAAAAAAAAATTACAAACGAAAACGAAAAGGGGGGTTTGAAGAAGTAAAAAATCCGTAACTCCGTCAATTCAAAAGATATAAAATCCCCATGAATTTATCATATATCTTCTTAATATTGTCTACAACATCTGCATAGACAAGTTTTGGATAGGACCAATTCTTACAGCAAAAAAAAAATTAAAAATACATAGCGGTTGAAGAAAAAAATCATCTAAGTAAGTGTGTATTCTAATCCAAACTGCTTATTTTCTGACTTATTTTACAATTCATTTTTGCTCTCAAAGGCTTCCAATTGTTACGTTTTCTTACTCAGAAACAATATAATGTACCGAAATGGTTGATTTTTTGATAGAGGCAGAATATATTTAAAAAAATGCTGTTAAAGTGGGCATTTTGAACCGAATTTCCCGAAGCGGATTGTGTTGGAAAAATCATTGCATTAAGGATGCACTGAAATCCAAACTGCTTATGTTGTTACTCATTTTTAAATTCATTTTTGCTCTCAAACGCATCCAATTGCTAGATTCTCTTATTCAGAAACTATATAATGTAAAGTAATGATCGATTTTTTGATAGAGGCAGAATATATTTCAAAAAATGATGTCAAAATTGGCATTTTGAACGGAATTTCCCGAAGCAATTGTGTTATCACTTTCTTCTGGACACGATAACTTCCGCAATTCTGCACAAATCTTTTTCAAACTGATACATAAAATCAAGGGACATAAAATCTCGCTCAAGTTCGTTAATGGGCAAAAGCGGATAAAGGGGATTGAAATAGGAAGGGGTTTTGTGAAAACCGAAAAAACCCATAACTTCTTGATTTTTGTACATATCAAATCAGTTTAAAGTTTTTATTACTTCTAAAAATAGCGCCAAAAATTCATGCATCACAGATTTTTGATAAAATTTAAAATAGGCTCAAGGAGCGCAAAAAATAGGGTTTTTGGGAGAAAAAAATTCCTTACTTCGTCAATTCTCAAGATATCAAATCCAATAATTTTATTATACATCTCCTTAATATTATCTACAACTTTTATATTCACAAGTTTTTAATAGGACCAATTCGTACCGAAAAAAAAAAATTAAAAACGAAAACAAAAAGGGTGGGGGGGTGTTGAAGAAGAAAAATTTTAATAACTCCGTCAATTCACAAGATATAAAATCTCCATGAATTTATCATATATCTTCTTAATATTGTCTTCAATATTTATATAGAGAAGTTTTTGATAGTGCCAATTCTTACAGCAAAAACAAATTAAAAATACATAGCGATTGAAGAAAAAAATCATCTTATTAAGGGTGCATTCAAATCCAAACTGTCTATTTTCTTACTCATTTTTAAATTCATTTTTGCTCTCAAACGCATCCAATTGCTAGATTCTCTTATTCAGAAACTATATAATGTACAGTAATGATCGATTTTTTGATAGAGGCAGAATATATTTCAAAAAAGGATGTCAAAGTGGGCATTTTGAACAGAATTTCCCGAAGCGATTGTTAGAAACGAAAAATATTGCCCTACTGAGAAAATAATTGTTTATTAATCAAGTTTTAATTAATTGAATGAAAAATAAAAACACAGGTCGCTTATAAATCTTTTCAAAAATTACGTCAGCATGTTTCATATTTTTTTTTTAATTAAAAATGAATCTGAAAATGTGCCAGAAAATTTCGAGTTCTTGAGTATGGAAAAATATTTTTTTTAATATCGCCTTAACATGATTCTGATAAAACCAGCTATTTTATAAAAAGGAAATAAAAACTCGTCAAGAGCAGACAGATAAAACTGTTAAAGTGGATTTATATCTAATAATGATTTTGTTTTTGTTGGTGAAATTAGTATACTTAACTTCGAAATCTACCTCTGCCTGTAGGCCGGGCCGGCAGGGATTTTTTATTGATGCTTTAGTTCGTGGATAACCACCAGAACGAACCTATTCCATGATAAAAAGAAATATCAAAATCGAAACATTTTCTTCACTATTAAATTATGTAAAAAAGTCTGTTATCGTTAGCGCATGCGCCGATAATAGTCATTTCATACAACTGTTCATATTTCATAAAATATTTAATATATTTATATTCCAATCGCAGTATATTGTTTCTACTACATTTTGCTAATTTTTTCGAAACTGGCGTTAAATTTGGTTGAAGACACTGCATGATATAAGCTAAAAACATGCAACAATTTTTTGAACTTAAAAAAAATCGCTGTATCTTCATTAATATACGTGCTATTCTTAGAAGAATTAGTAAACATGTTGTACAGTATCCACATATTTGTATTCTGCAGCGATAGATCATTTTGTGCATTTTAATTTACAGGTTGATCCCAAATATTATTATTTTACTTTGATTTTTATGTTGCACCCCCCCCCCCCCAGGGGCGCCATTTGAGGGGGGCTGGGGGGGGGCATGCCCCCCCCCCCCAAGGAATTTGATATTTTAGAAAATTTATCTGTCATCGCAGGTCAGACTCAAAAGAATTTAAAAAAATTACTCAAAACCTAAAATAGCTTGTCAAATTTTATTACAATAAAAACACGTATAAGTAAACACTTTAGGTACATAAACTAATAATTATAAAAAAAATTTCTAATTTGCCAATTTATCTATTTTTTCCAACTCTAATTTGCAAATTTCGCAATTTTTTTCTGCGTACAATTGACGAATTGATTTTGCGTTGCTCTGCAAAAAAAAAAAAAAAAAAAATTAAGCAAATAAATAAATAAAATAACATGGTCTTCCCTTGAAAATTAAACAAGAGAGAAAAATCATGCGTCAAGCATAGATTATGAAACACTTTCCAACACATCAAGAATGCTTTAGCAAAACTTAGCCTTTCAATAAGGTAAATAATGTATCTAATTAAACATTTTAGAAAACATACGGACTTTTTCCTAGAAATCTGCACAAACTTTGCAATTATGTAAAATAGCAAAGGAAATCGAATCAGGTGAAACTTGCGCGTGGAGTGTTGTGCTATGGTATATAAGAGCATGGCCATTAGCCAAGAGATCATTAAGTAATCTGTGTTTTCCAAGAATAGAGCCACAAGAGGAGTGTCTATGTATTATTGTGTACAAGTTTTTACGAAAGCAATATTCATCAAGGAGCAAGTCCATCGTGAACTATTTATTTTCCGAAAATATCAGCAAACGAACAACATACGATGTTCTAGAATGTTACTAGGAGGGACTCTCGGCCAAAAAAGAACTGAGATCGGGTAGGAAGGCAAAAAAAAAAAAAAAAAAAAAAAAAAAAAAAAATCTCCAAGCCAGAGTTAGAGCAGTTGAAAGGACTGTTTGACGAAAACGACCGAGTATTAATCCATCCCATGCCTTCGAAATACAGTGTTTCACCTAACCACCAACAAAAGACAATCACTAAGAACCTGAACATCAAATATTACCGATAGGGGGAAACGTACTTAAATTCTTTTGTACAGCCCTATATATGACATACAGATTTTAATACACGCCACATATTAATGCTGAAATTTAATTCAAGCAATGCTTAAGCTACTTAAATTACGCTTCCATGAGTTAATATCCATAGGCGATTATATATCCAGTTCTTTGCATAGTCCTGTATATGATTTTATTTATATGCAGCAAACTTACCTTAGTATATAGTTGAGCTTGAAAGACAACTTGAAGCTGCATAACTCAAATTAAAAATAACATCTTTAAGCAATTCCTGCTCTTTCTCAATAATGCTTACAAATTTTTCTGTGTGTCTTAAATTTAAAAATTGCTCTGTATATGTTCTATTGAATTTATGGACACTATGTAGTATTCAAAAATTTTGTTAAACTAAAAAACCATACCATAAGTGAAAACGGACTTGCAGCAATCATTCCTAATAGCCAAACTTCGCATACAGATTTGTTCCCGAAATCTTTTATGTGTCCCTGTAAATGAATGATAAATGCAATCCCCATCCTATTTTACTGCAAGCATTTTGTTGTTAGCTTCAGTAATGTATATCAGTTTCATCATGTTTGAAATAGTGCAACATAATTGAAATACGCTGCGAACAGTTTTTACCCGTAGACCATCATATAATCGAACTCTTTTGCATAACCTTGTAAATGAGTGATGAATGCTTCGCACCCCATATTCTACAGAAAGTATGTATTAGCACAAGAAATGAGACGGACTCAACCCGGACCTGACACGGGTTTGATTTTTATACCAGCCTTCGGGCTCGGGCCCATTCTTTCTCAAATTGGCAATTTTATTTATTCTCGTACTCGTATAGAAACAAAAAATAGCTTTTTTACCCCTTAAAAATTAATTATCCCATTGCAAGTCTTTTTAATGCTATTTTGATCAGGAGGAAAGAGAAGTAGATTTTTTTTTTTCTTTAGTATTTGTCGAACATTATTTTGAAAGAAAACTTGTGATATTTGATGATTTATGTCTGTAGTTTAATGCGAGTAACGACCTGTTGATGTTGGCGGCAATCAGAATATGGCGCCATTAGGATAATTTTAATTGGAATGTTTATTTATTATTACTTTTTTAAAAGATCTAACACGAAATAAATATTTTCTTTTACGCCAATCAGCATTAGCCTAAGATTTGCAAATTTTTAGTCGCTTATTGTCTGCGATTGTAATCGCTCTTTATATGAAAATAATGTTGGTGATTTTATTCATGCTTCTTCTTGAAGTCTGCTCATTCTGTGGCTCTGTTCTTCATATTCATACAATCACTTTCATACGTAAGCAGATAAAATTGGCATGCGTTGTTATTCCCGATTAAAAGCAATCAAGCAGCTTTTCCTCTTTTTCTATAAAAGCATCGGATCTTTTCGGTAACGGTGTCAAATTTATAATTTAAACTGATTTTAAGAGCCATGATAAATGCGAAAGATGTACACCATAGGAAACAGAAAACGCTGTTCGATTCTTCGTCATATAAATCATAATTTCTGCAAATTTCATTAATTTATACATAAAATGCTCTTCGTTATTGTGCCCATCAGAGATACCTACTTGTTGCGGGAGAAAAATTAAAAAATCTTTTTAGGGAAGTATATTTCTATTTGACACTAAACGTCTCTTTTGATAAGATTTAATGTAAATTTCATAAAACTAATTACGTGCTAGAGATTAACAGTTGTTAAAAAATGAGATCTATTACATTTAGAACAGCTTTTAAATATGTATTTTTTTTAAACCTTTTTTTTCCGTGCATACTTTCGGTATCGGAATCGGGTTCTGATGGCACAAACTTTTTCGGATTCGGATTTAAAATTGTTGGCCCCGGGCTCTGAAAAATGAGCCGAAACTCATCTCTAATTAGCACATCTCAGAAATTTTTATCAATTTCATTATGTTTGTAACAGAGTAACATTATTAAAATACTTCACAAATATTCTTTCTTCATAGACTATAATATAACGGAATACTTGTGAGTTCTCCTGGACGCGAACTGTAAGTGCTAAACACAACATTACATGTAGTAGTCATCTTTTAGTATGCTCCAATAATGTATATAAATGTTATTATGTTTAAATACTGTAATACAACAATATTAAAATATACCGCAAATGATTTTACCCGATAGACCATAATCTAACGGAATACTTTTGAGTCCTCCTGTAAATGAACTATGAATGATACACACTTCATTTTGAATACCGAACATTCCATTGTAAACATTAATAACATATATCAATTACGCGTCAATCCGAGTATATTTACGTTAGTTAGAGCATGACCAGACGGGCAGACAAACCCAATTCACTTTTCAACTGCGTTGGAAAGTGTTAAAAATATTTCTTGAAGAATCCCATGCTTATGAAAATGTTAAGAATGGCATGCTATTTCAAACCCTTCCCCTCAAACAAAATCTTGCCTCCTTTCCTCACTCTAAGAAACTTATTAAATTTCTCCCTGTCCTGTCCGTAAAGCCTGCAAAGTCAAAAAAAAAAAAAAAAAAAATCTCCGTTTTAGACAGGTACCCTTCTTAGCAAGTATAATTATATAGTGCTTTCTTCATAGAAACTTAATTTTTTTTCCGTTTGCAAAACAATTCTTTTTTTGACAGGTTTCGTATTCGCAAGTTTTACAATAAATGTAATATACCTATACTCTACAGAGGTATACTATAGAAAGGATGTTTTAAATGCCTTTAAGAATACTTGTAAAAAAGGAAACTGTATATAATAGGGTACTGTCTTAAACGGAAAAAATGTTAGTCACTATCTTGAAATTATACCTGCTAAAATAAAAAAAACCTGCTTAAAACGGAATTTTTCATAGGTTTTCGTTTTGATGGGAGAGAGTACAGGCTCCCCCCCCCGCCGAACCCCACCCCACCCTTGGCTATGCCACTGTCCTCAAAGATAGCTTTGCCCCTCCCCCAAGAAAATTCTGAAATGCCCCCCCCCCCCCCTCTTAATTGCCATCCTTATCAAATCGACGTTGATAAATATGAGGTCAAATATATTCTTTATATTCCTGAAGTTTCAGAGGAATCCGACAAGTATATTTTTAAATATTCGTCAAAATGTCTAAAATCGAAAGTGTCCAGTGATTAATGGCTTTATAAGTGTATAATAGCGCAATGGCGTTCGCATCGAATTTAGCGAAAACGGAAATATTTTCCAAGTGAAGATCCATATTACTTTAAAATACAAGATCGAATTCATCAACATTTCGTTTGATTCAAGGTTTATTCGGAAAATGGACCAGCTCAGCGGGCGTAGCCTGCTAGTGTAGTATATAAAAGGCTGAATAAAAAATTGCCTCAACTCTTTAAGGTTCTCAGCCATTATAAACATTTTTTTTTTCTTTTACCATAACGAGGTACAGATGGAGCCAAACATAAGCCAACGATAAGCGTAAAAGTCTTGAAGGAAATATCTATGTAGCATGTGAGTCACGATAAAGTAGTTACTGCTCTTTTCCTTGTTTGAATATGTTCTTTCTCAATTTCTTAAAACACTCGATTTACTGTAACAATTAAGCTCTGTGAATTCTCTCCTTTTTTTTAAATTAACATTCCTTTCCGTATTCTACTGTAGGCGCCCATGATTATATGTTTTTATACGAAATAATTTTTAAACAAAGTTTATTTTCCAAAACGCTATCATACATCCTTGTGATTAAGAGAGACACGATTGTTTCATTTCAGAACAAGTGTTTCAGTTTGTCTAGAGGTCAAGTGTATTACTAAAGCTTACGTCTTCTTGTGTGTAGGCTAATAACCTTCAACTTTCATATTAATCTTTTTACAAAAATTATAATGTAATTGTTTGTCAGTTTCACGATTTTGTACTAGAGTCCTGCATCGGGTCACATTCTGGCTTTACCATTTTTATTGTACAACAATATGACTGTACGCATGGTTCAATTCGTCTTTTCGGATTCGAGTTTCGTTTCGGTTCGGGAGCGCCCATTTTGTTAAAAGAAACCCCTGGATATTGCTTCGGATGAAAAAATCCTATATTAGAAAAATGTGTATCTGTATCTTTTATACTTCATAAAAGAATTAATATATTAATTTCAAATGCTAAAAGGTGTAAATTAAAACTTTAAAACCAGTAAAAATACGTTTTATTTCGACTGTTGATGTGTTTCGACTCACCCCGAGTCATTTTCAAAAACAAATAAATAAAGCTATTCTAAATTTGCACGGTTTATGACACGCCATCATTCAGTTTTTCAGGTATTCTTTCATATTATGCACGTTACATTTTTATTTTATATGGATGTTTATTTATTTATTTTTTTCATACTCATTGAGTAGCTCGAGCCATATTTTTGGTAAGTGAAATGATGCTACATCGTTACATATTGAGTTTTTGCGCGCTACAATCTCTATGGTTTCTCTTATAATGGATGAATAGTATAGACTGGATGGGAAAGTTATTTTACTTTTATAAAATAAAATTACTATTATAGATTATTGTAGACTATTATTGTATAATTGTATTTTAAGCGTGTGTGTGTAAACAGGCTGTGTGTCAGATATTCATACGACAAACTAAGAGGGTTGTTACTCGACATCGACGAACAAAAATTGTAATGGAACATGAGATTGCAAATCCTGTTTGCAAGGATGGGGAGTTTTCACCAGCCAAGGGTAATTTTATATTACCAGCCAGGAAGATGCAAAGCACATTTGAAAATTGTAATGACAAACGCGACTGAAAAAATAGTTAATTACTATTTCTGCAATGCATTTTCATGATTTTTTTTTTCTCCACACTTAATAAATATATACAACAGAGGAAAGTTTAGTACAGTATATAATTTAGTACCATGTTTTACATGGCGATAATTTGGGAAAATGCAAAATATGGCTAACTAGGAAAAAAAAAATGTTTTTGGCATATGTTCTATAGCCTGCACTTTTTTTCAAATACTCCCTAAAAATTTACTCGCTCTGTCAGAAAATCTACGCGACAGTAATGAGTAAAATGATGCATTTCCCCACCTCTGCCTGTTTAGTCGGTGAAAATTGCGAAAATACGTATCCAGGTTGTAACGTTACACGGGAACTGAAAAAAGAACAATAATAAGAAAAACAAGTAAAAATTAAATTTAAAAAATCAAAAAACCCGACTGCGTAAAAAGCAAACTAATTATTTCTCATCAATGTGAAACTATTTTTTATATTACTTACCTATTTTTATTTACTTGTATTGATGACTTTTAAGTTGTGTTTAATTGTTAGTTCCTATCTATAAACACTGTTTTAATGAGGTCTATAGATGTCTATGAAGGTTAGAGTTACAGTTAAGCTAGAGATCCTACCTACTCAATTTTCAGGTTGTGTAATATTTAAACGGATCTTCTGACTGTAAAATAGTCTAGGAAACATCGTGTTCATTTTGAAAGACTTATCCATTGATATGCCACTCAATATGTTGCGTAAAATTTTTTTTTCGTCTTTGCCGCCATTTTGAATTTATGAAAACAAAACGTAGCCTATAACCATTGAACGGTTAAGACGAATCGATAGAGACTTCATTCATTAGAATCTGTCCAACCGTTGGTATAAAGAAATCCACATAACCAGATACGCGTCAAACACACCACCCTTCTTGGTAATCGGATAAAAAGATTATTTTCAATCAAGTGGTCTGAGACAAAAATTTTTATACCAAATTTCATGAATTTTTTAAACATATCTCAACTCAACCCAGGAATACACGGTGGGTAGCGGAGCAAAGACCGTTCTTTATAGAACATAAAACAAGTATTAGTTTTTCAAAATAATTAATAAAAAGTTGAAACAAGCTATGTTAAAATATGTCAACAACAGTAAAAATCCCATGTATTTTGTATGGGCGGGTTCTAACTGGAAAATCGAAAAATGTCAACTTTTGAAACGCTCAGCAAATACACAAAAAGTGTTCGAAACTTTTAAAACTAGATAGAATCTTGAAGCTTAAGCCTTAAATGAGCTGAATATCACATTAGTTTTTCAGAAAAAGTTAGTTTTAGTAGTTAAAAAAACTTAAGAATATCGTTGTTTACGTAATGTATTTCCTATGGGAAAACGAAAGTCGTAATCCTAAAAACGATACTTTTTAAAATGGCTCGCAAATAGTTAAAACTTATTGAAAACTTAAAATTCTTGGTTAAAAAATAATCTACGATCTTTAATTTAGTTGAATCGAACATTTAAAGTTAACAAGCGGAATTCATTGTATATTGAACGTCTCAAAAGTGACAAAAATGCCAAAATTTGAAAATGGCACCAATGCACTGTAAAAGTAGGTTGACTTCATATACTCATAAAATTATAAATATAGCAGCTAGTGATACATAGAAGGTATAAAAATGTTGGAAAATGATTGGGAATTTTTCAAAAATAAGAAGTTAACATAAGTTTTAAGTTCTTACCCTATTCCGAAGAAATTAGCCAAAGAAGACATTCAAAATGGCTGACTGAATCATGTGTCGTTTAAAAACTTTACACCCGAACTGGTGTTCGGTTTCCACAATTTCTTTAAAAGATTAAAATTAAAACCGTTTTGAGTGTATCATGACACTTTATTCGGTGTTTACACCAAACTTAAAACCGTTTTGAGTGTATCATGACACTTTATTCGGTGTTTGCACCAAACTTAGAGTATATTTAATCCTCATTTGGCATTTCATAAACTCAAATTAAGCGTAACTATAGTCCTTTTTTTTACAGTGTAGGTGATCAAAGGAACAATATGGTCAGAGGTACAACACCTTCCCCTGTTTAAGCTTTAGCAACTTAACCCGGGAGAACTCGCTTCATGAGATTTTCTCTCTCAGTCGTACTTTTTTAAGACTCTTATTTAAATCATTTTTCATTTTAATTAAAATTTCAAAATGTTTTTCAATTATTTTACCTATTTTGTGAATAAAAGTACTAAGCCAACCAAAAAAAGTTGATATTATATGAATGTAAAGTAAAAGAAAAGCAATTGGGCATTCTCACTAGCGAGTTCTCCCGGGTTAAGAAGCTGTGACGTTTTGGAGACACATTAGTGAAAATTAGCAGTGATCTTCTAATAAATCGTGATTGCAAACTGTAAAATTCATCTCACTAGTTAAAATCAATTAAATAATATTCAATTAATTAAAAACAAAAACATACAAAGTAGACTCATCAGTACTAACATCAACAATAACAGAACATCGAACACGCTCTGGACTCAGTTAACCTTTAACTGATGTTTCAGAAATTATCACACAACTACTGTGAAGCGGTCTGTGAGACCGCTCCATCGAAAGGTGAATAAAAGTCGCGATTAACTCATAGGATGGTGTTTTTGTACTAAACCTTTTGTACCGGGCTGTTATAGTTAAAATTCACCTATTCAGAAGCCTCTTGTGATAGTACTAAAATTCCAAATGAAACAAAATTTCGGTAGTGTTTGTACTTAAACTGAAAGTTACAAGTTAAACTATAAAAATTTAAAAAAGAAGCGATCTGTGAGACCGGTAACATCAGTTAAAGGTTAAAGTTGAGTCCAGAGTGTGTTCGATTTTCTGTATTTTTTATGTTAGTACTGATGAGGCTACGCGATGCATAGAGAAATGTCTACTTTGTATGTTTTTGTTTTTAAATGTTTTTATGTATATTTTTAATTTAATTGCTTTTTTAAATGTATTCAAGTCTTTCTAGTGTTTCATAATTAGTTTAAATAATAATTTAATTCAGACGTTAAAATGTATGGGTATCTTAAGAAGAATTTGTTGTTTTATTAGCCTTAATTATGAGTATTTTCTTGCCCGCCTGGGATAGAAGACAAGAAGAAAGCAAAGTTTATGGAAAGTACCTTTCTTATACTGTGTAATAAGCAGATGATACCATAATTCACGTCGTTCCTCTTGAAAAGGAACCAATTTTTCTTAGATGAAAAATTAATGTTGACTATTGGGTTGCCAGATTTTTTAAAAATATTATTGATTGATAGATATTTTATTTTTATTGATACTAGTTAGTTCTGGTTTTATCACACTACCAGAATTTTCCACAACCTACTAAACTATATTGACAAAACAAATAATATCTTATTTTGGAATTTTTTCCATAAAGATAGTTATTAATTAATAATAATTATTATTTTTAAATTGTATTTGCATTACATCACCCTCTTTAACTAATTTTGCCATCATATTTCCCATTATCAATCTAAAATTAACTGTAACAATAGCAATAAATCGAAATATTCTGAAATTCAGTAATCCTCAGGAAAATTTTAGTAATGGGCATCCAAAATAAATGTATAAATAAATATACTATATAATATCAGAATAATAAATTTAAATATAGAAAGAAATATTTAATATTTTTCGCAACAGTGCATAATCATTAAAAAATAAATAAAAATAAATAAATTAAATTAAAATAAGTTGATATATAAAACTAAATTAAGAGTTTAAAATATTTAATGTAAATAAATAACAATTTAATTGTCATTAAACTGGCATAAAACTTATAATACGTGATTTAGTTATCGGGGAGGGGAAAGAATAAAGAATAAAACATTAATGAATGCAACATTTTTATTTATACAATTTTAACCGAATTTACCAAGTATGAGATATAGATAAATTGCCCTCAATGGGCTAAAAATTGAAATAAAAGTTAAGCTTTGACCAATATTAAATTAAAAAAGGGAAACTATTTATGTAGGCATTGTTGAAGTGTACTGAATCAACAATCGTAATAAAATGTAATGTTGTGAAGTAATAATTATACAAATACTTTCTCTCGTTTATTAAACCATTGCGCACTAATTTTCCATACAACACACCGTACTCTAACATCTATCCACCCAGCCATCCTATTATATATTTTTATTTTATTTTGTATTTTTAATTTTAATTTGATACTTTTTAATTTTTTAGACATGTTTTTAGTTTTTATTATGTAAATAATAATATTACGCAATGTGTTATATATACTTATAGATAGATAAATAATAAAGTTTTTGGAAAAAGCTGTTTTGCAAGATCATATTTTATTTTAAAATTATCCAATTTGTGAAGGGTTCGGTTTAGAGACAAAAAAATTTGTGAAGAGTTCTGTATTCAGATGAAAAACTTTGTAAAGAGTTCTGTTTTAAGATTATTCTCTGAATGGTCTTTAATCGACCCAAATTCTTCCTAAACAGATCTCTGTCCAATATACCTAACATCGACAGATACACATTTATAATAGTTATCTACAGTGGTGTAGTCGTAAAAAAAACAGAGGGTATACTCTCTAAACAGAGGGTATACGCTCAAGCCAGAGCGTATACCCTAGAGTGTATATACTATAGCTTTCTTGAGAAAAAGAGGGTATACGGTGTTCCTTAAAAAAATCCAGAGGGTATACGGCGTATACCCCCGTATACCCTCCACTACATCCCTGGTTATCTAACATAAACATTTTGAAGTTCTTTCCAAGCACATTTACAAATTTCATAATATTTACTGAACTAGCATGAATTCTGATGCAAGAATGCGTACTGCATGCTCGCCATGCCGTATATACGTACAAAAATAAATATTCAATACTCAACGTGCAATGTCAATAAGTTTATTAGAATAGATGTTCTGTGCATAATTTAATATGATTTAAAACAAGTCGAAAAAATTCGAGAAAACGAAGTTTCGAGATTGTCTTTTATCAAACAACTAAAAAAATAATGCTGGCTTATTTATGAGGAAAACGGGTAAATAAATAATCATGTATCTGGCGTTTCAGTTTTTAAATGCGGTTCCAGGTAAGAATAATTTCGATTGCAATTTTCATCTTTGGCATCAACTATTCAAGAACCTACTTAGTGATATAGTATAATAACTGGCAGTTGTTAAAAAGCAGTTTAGGTAGAATTATATAGACTATGAAGATCCCAAGTGTCAGGCAATTGAATCATTTCAGAAATCCCTGTAACATTATAATAACAATTAGCAGTTCCGTTACATATTAATAACAGTATACATTATGTCATTAACATCTTTTTATTAATTTAATAATACAGTAGAACCTCGATTATTCGAAGTAATTGGGACCGACCTTCTTTCGGAAAATCGAAATTTTCGGATAATCGAGAATGCTTCAATTTTAAGATTAAGGAGAAATATATGCAATATTTCGTATTATGGTAACAAGTGCGTTATAAAAATAAAGCAATAGCAAAATAGAAACAAGACTGAATTACCTGAATTTTAATTTTGAAATTAAGTACCTTTTACATATATCACAAGGGTTTTAAAAAATCCTTTTTTTATCGCAGTTTCGATTGTCTTTGCTTTGAAGCTCTATCACGGAGTTTTTTAATATTATTAGTTTACCAGTATCACAGTCTTTCTGCTGCTCCAGCCATACCAAACCTTTTGAAAAACATTCAAAAGCTTAAGAATTGCTAATTTATTCGTTTTTTTTTCATTCCACTCCGCAGCTTACGGGAGCTGAAGTTAAATTCAAAGGAACTCTAAGAAAGGGGATCGAAAATATTTATATGTACTCGTCGTTCGGGAAAGACCGCTTGCACACAAGGAATATGGTAGTTAAAAAAAGAAAAAAACAAAAAAAAAACAAAAAAAACAAGTTTTCAAAATGGATTTCGCACACAAAAAATGTAACAGTAAAAAAAAAAAAAAGGGTTTCGGTTAATCGAGAGTTTTGGATAAAAGAGGTTCTACTGTAATTACATTAACTCGGGAATGGAAGAATGGGTTCTTTTGACTTTTTGTCGGACTAAAGAGGAAAGGAAATAAGTGATTCTTTCATTCCAAAATGATTTGATTTTGAATATATAGTCCAGTAGAAATAGCATTTTGCCTTGCAAAAATTCGGGTAATTCTGATTTTCGGGTATTATGTACAGGTTGATCCTCTAATGAAAAAACCAAGTTTTCGACCTTCTAGACCTTGGGCGTTTTTTACTAATCGAAAAAACCAAAATATTTCGGCATTTTTTTCTATTTTTCTTGATTAGCTCGGTTCCAGTTGATTTTACATAAAAAATTGCAATCACAGTTTTGTAGAGAACAAAATTCTCTATTACATCAACTATTCATGTTTCTGAATTGACCAAATAGGAGGTGAGATACGGAGCCAGGAAAATGGGCACAATTTACAAAAAGTGGTAAAAAGACAAATGACGTTAGTTTTTCCTTAATAACCCATTTTTATTTTTCCACTTTAGGGACAAAAGTGTCGTAATAAACTTCGTAAATTATGAAATATCCTACAAATTTCATTCATTACAACATTAATTATCCCTAACAGACTCTAAAATTAGAACAACACGATTTATGGTTAAAACAGGAAAATACCGCCTGGCAAGTCACTAATTTTAAAGCATCTTTAATTTTTGATACTGAATAAACGAAGCAGTCAATTGATTATAGTATCTTCAATAAAAAGTATTTGGATAATAGTTGGGGGGGGGGGGGGAGTTAACCAAAAACCTAGTCGGTAGATATTGGCGCCGCCCAGAGTTTGGGCAAAGAATCGGAAGTAGAAAGTAAAGTGCTGGGAATAATGTAAAAAATACTGCAAAGATAAATAGAATATAATTTAGAAATTTTAAAAAGGTAAAAGGATTATAAAGGGCCGAAACTAGAGGGGGGAGGGCATAAGCTTCATGCGCAAGAATGGAAGGCAAAGAGAGCGCAAAATGAAGATTTGGCTTGTCGTATATGTATCAGTTTGTCACACAAATTTTTGTTAGTTTGTCAAAGTTTACATTAATGGTAAGTCTATCTCACATTGAGAATATTATTCCCAACATAAAGAGGACCAAGAATTATGCTTATGCATACTAAGACGGAAACCTGTATAAAGCGGAATTGTTTTCGGGTTTTTTGAATTCAACATTAAATTTTAAAATAAAGCAATGGATATTATAAACTTATAAATTTCTGTATGTAAATTCACTTTCCGTAGGAGGGGGAGGAGGGTGTGTGTGTGTGTGTGTGAGGGGACAAAATCCATGTTTGCCCTAGAATGAAAAAAAAAAAAACCTACTTTTGGCCTAAAAGTATCGAATAAGAATAAGTGTTAAAAAGGAGTTCGGAAAGCCCAAAATGCAAGATTCTATACTTTAAAAGTAAAAACTGAAGAAACATTGACAATTAATCAAGTATATGAATATTATTACTGGAATTTCCCGCGTATAAGCCACGGCTCAGATAACTCTGCTTTCTACCAGAATTTTTAAAAAAAATACATTGTGACTTAATTCTGTTTAGCATTTATTTGACTTAATTTTTTTAAATCAATTTCTGGTTTGAAACAGACTTAACATAGCCGCGGCTTATACGCAGGAAATTACAGTAAAAAACACTTTTCTAAGAGAGACATTATGTCGGAAAAGAAAAATAAAGCACTGTTTTCGTCATTTTTTTTAAATTAATAGTTTTTTCAGTTTACATTTAATTTACTAATTACTACATTTAATTAATAGTAATATTTTACGTTTTTGTGGAGGATAAAATTCTCTACAACATGCACTATTTATGTTTGCAATTTGAACAAATAGGAGGCGAGATACATAGCCGGGAAAATAGGGTAAAATTTGCAAAAAATACAAAAATCAACAAATGACGGTATTTTTTACCTTATAGCTCACTTTTAGTGCTTTTCAGAATCAAAACAGTCTTAATCAACTTTTTAGAGGATGAAGTAGACCATAGTTTCATTTATTAGATAATTATTTTTTGAAATAGACTTTGAAAATCACACCAACGAGATTTTGTTTAAAAACAGGAAAATACTGCTTGGCAATTTAGTAATTTTAAAAAAGAGTTTTTATTTTTTATATTGAAAACACGAATCAATTAATTATATCATGTACAAGATACTAATCAACAAATACATAGTAAGTATAGTCACTTTATATATGTTTTTTTTTTGCTGCTGCTTGGAACTGGTAGTGGTGCCATCGTCTCAGGTTCCTCACCGCCCGTCTCTTGTACTTGACTCGATTGTTTATTGTAGGTCGTCAAAGTCATCAAGGTGTCCAATATAACATCAGGAGCGTTACCACATAGTGTAATAATATTCATATACTTGATTAATTGCCAATATTTCTTCCGCTATTACTTTTAACGTGTAGCATCATGCATTTTGGGCTTTCCGAATTCATTTTTAACAGTTATTCTTATTCGATACTTCCAGGCCGAAAACAGCTTTTATTTTTTATTCTGGGGCAAACATGGATTTTGCCCCCTCTTCAGGGGCGCCATTTGAGGGGGGGGGGGCTAGGAATTTGATTTTTCAGAAAAATTATCAACCATCAATTGTCAGACTCGAACAAAAATTTAAAAAATGCTCAAACGCTAAAATAATTTATCAGATTTGATTACAACAAAAGCATATGTATTAAATAAAAGCTTTATGCATAGAAATTAACAATTATATATAAAATCCTATTAGAACTTTCTTAAGGTGAGACATATATCGTACTTTGGCTAATTTAAAAAATACATGAGAGACATTTTCTTTTAACAATTGCTTCTCAGCTGTGTACAACTTGATCCTAGGAAAAAGTTGTGTGATGAAGGGGCGAGTATAATTCAAGTTCTTAATTATCTGACTTTTTTACTCTTTTGGATTATTAGTGTCACATTATATTTACTGCAATCATTGCAATGTTATCAAATTATTTAATTATTTGCTTTATTAAATAATATTATGTATGGTATACTCTAAAAATGGAGTCTGCGCGCACCCAACAAAACAATTTTTTCAACCCAAAAACCAACAGACTTCCAGCAAATCCCAAAGTAAAAGAAAATTACTCCATATTTTAACATGTTTATAATAAAGTAGTCTATAATTTTACCGCTTATGTACAGAAATGAACACATGGGTTATTACTATGGGCCACCATTAATAGTCAAATATATAGTTTTTCATTTGAAAAATATTCAGGGCTTCTTTGTTAAAACCCAGGTCATCCCGACTCCGGCTGAAAGAGATAAAGCACAATCCGAAAAACTTAAAGTGTACCTCACTCGCAACGAAGAAAATACGTCAACCTATCCTGCCGCAGGACTGTAATTTTACGTAAATACGTAAACCGCTAAAAAGATTTACATTGAAAGGCAACCTGACCCCAAATGAAAGAATCCATATTTTAATACAATTATTGTAAAAGAAGTCTACAATTATATCTTTAATATAAACTTTACCTTTTATGTAAAAAAATGAAGATATATATATATATATATCTTATACCATACTATACCATATATATATATATATATATATATATATATATATATATCTTCATTTTTTTATATATATATATATAAAAAAATATATATATATTTTATATATATACATACATATATATATATATATATATATAGTATTCATTAATGTTTAAATAAGTAGCTTTTTCATCTGAAAAATATTCAGGATTTCTTTGAAAAATAGTATTAACACTAACACACCTCATAATAATGAAAACGCACTCTGAAACAATTAACGCTTTGCCTTACCTTTATTTGCAGAAAATCAGTAATGGAAATTTTCTTATCGCTATAGGTCACAAAAGTTGCAAATTTCGTGACCTATTCATGACGTTCGAGGGCAGATTATTTCGTGAGTGATTGAATTTCATGATTCTTTTTTCGCGATCTGACGAAATTTGCGATTTTTTCCGCGATCGTTTCACGGAATTCACGATTTTTTTCTGAAACCGTTATCGAAATTGTTTTTGTTTTCTCTCGCAACCATTTGTCGAAATTCACAATATTTTTCTGCAACCAACTGACGAAATTTCATATTTGTTTCTGCGATCTTTTGACAAAATTCGCGATTCTTTTTCACGATCATTTGTTGAAATTCGTGATAATGTTTTCTACCACCAGCTAATAATATTTGTAGTTTTTTGCACGATAGTTACACGAAATTTCGTATCTTATTTCACGATCGTTTGACGAAATTCCCCTCGATTGTTTGACTAAATTTTCGTGATTTTTTGTGCAATCTTTTGACGAAATTCGCGATTTTTTGCACAATTCTTTTCCAAAATTAGAGATTTTAGATTGTACAACCATTTGACGAAAACTGCATTTCTTTTCGCGATCTCTGATGAAAGTAGTAATATTTTCCACGGTTGTTTGGAGAAATTAACGATCTTTTTATGCGACTTTTTTTTTTTCAAAATTTATAAAATTCACGATTTTTTTCTGTGACTCGTTGAAGAATTGATTTTGCGGAATTCGAAAGAAAAACAACTCGTGGGCTTTCACGAAAATAAAAAAAAAAATTCGCAGAATAATCACATGTCCGTGAAATAAGTTAAGGAGACAAAACCATGCAGAGCTTTTTTTATTGTGCGGGATTTTCCCATTTTCTGTGAGATTTGTGCAGTCCTGCACGTTGTGCAATTCTGCACATTTCCTGTTCCTCAAAGAAAAGCTTTCCTTGTTTTTCGCCAGGAAATTCTTGAAATGGAGTCCCTGTAGTAAAACCTGAAAAAAAGAAGTCGAAAGGGACTAGAAAAAAGTACCATTTTAGACAGGTCTCTGTCTTAGCAAGTATAATTGTATGACGTTTTTTCATCGAAATTTGATTTTCCCCCCCCCCCCTTTTAGAAATAATTCTGTTATAGACAGGCTTCGTTTTCACAAGTTTTACTGTAAAGCATCTCTTTTCAGAACTATACTATAGAGTGGATGCTTTAACAGTCTTTGAGGATTCCTGTAAAAATGGAACTTATAGTAGAATCCTGTCTAAAAAGAAAATTTTTAATATTCAATGTATTGAAATTTTACCTGCTAAGACGGAAACCTTTTTAAAACGTAATATTTCAGCGATTCTTGAGTTTCCGTAATCAAAATTTTTACTGTAAACATGATTCAGTGTACGTTTCTCGTTCTCGTTCGGAAGGGGGAGGGGGTTAGAAACTTGGATCCTACCCTTAGCTATATAACTTCGCTCAAAAAATCTTTGCTTCCCCCCCCCCCCAAGGAAGTTCTGAAATGGCGCCCCTGCCCCTCCTCTCTCCCCTCCCCCACACTCTCTCCCCCTCTCCTGCGCTAAGTGAATTTACATACAGAATTTTATGAGTTGATAATATCTATTGCTTTATTTTAAAATCTAAAGTTGAATTCAAAATACCCCCGAAAACAATTCCGCTTTATACAGGTTTCCGTCTTAGTATGCATAAGCATAATTCTTGGTCCTCTTTATTTGGGAATAATATTCTGAATGTGAGATAGATTTACCATTAATGTAAACTTTGACTAACTAACAAAAATTTGTGTGACAAATTAATACAAATACGACAAAACAAATCTTCATTTTGCGCCCTCTTTGCCTTCCATTCTGGCGCATGAAGCATATGCCCTCCCCCCTCTAGTTTCGGCCCTGTATAATCCCTTTCCCCTTTAAAATTTCTAAATTATATTTTATTTATCTTTGCAGTATTTTTTTAAATTACTTCCTATAATAAAAGTAATAAATTATTAGCACTTAATTTTACTTTCGACTTCCGATTCTTAGCCCAAACTCTGGGCGGCGCCTATATCTACCGACTAGGTTTTTTGGTGAACTTCACCCTCCCCCTCCTAATTATTCTCCAATTACTTTTTATTGTACATACTATAATCAATTAATTGCTTCGTTTATTCAGTATCAAAAATTAAAGATCGTTTAAAATTAGTGACTTGCCAAGTGGTATTTTCCTGTTTTAACCATAAATCGTGTTTTTTCGATTTTAGAGTCTGTTAGAGGTAATTAATATTCTAATCAATGAAACTTGTACGATATTTCATACTTTACAAAGTTTATTATGACACTTTTGTCTTTAAAACAGAAAAATAAAAAATAAAAATGGGTTGTTAAGGAAAAACTAAAGTCATATTTGTTTTGCTTTTTCACTTTTTGCAAATTGTACACCATTTTCCCGGCTCTGTATCTCGCCTCCTATTTGGTCAATTCACAAACATGAATAGTGCATGTTCTAGAGAATTTTGTCCTCTACAAAATTGTAATTATAATTTTTTCTGTAAAATGCACTGGAACCGAGTTAATCATGAAAAATCGAAAACAGTGCCGAAATATTTTGTTTCTTTTGATTTATTAAAAAACGCACAAGGTCTAGAAGGTCGAAAACTTGTTTTTTCATTAGAGGATCAACCTATACACAATACCCGAAATTCAGAGTTACCCGAAATTTTGCAAGGCAAGGCCTTTTTTTGGGCTATTTCTACTGGACTAATAAGGTGAAGTTTCAAACACATTCTGCTGTTGAAAAAAAAAGCAGTTGCTATTATGCAAGTTTATATCCTTAAAAAATAATATTTGCAGTAGGATAGAAATTGGACTTTTTTTTAGCTAGATAAAACGCAGATTTTTCTAGCTAACTTCAGATTTTTTTTTAAAACCCATTTTACTATGTTTGAACTCGTAGACTGTCGCTCATATTCTGTCTGTTATTTTATATACGTGTTTTCTAAATATTTAAGACAGCCATAGTTTAACGGCGCATATTTACATTTTAATAGTTTGAGCCATAAGAAAAGTATTAATAACCACAGTTCACAAAATGTCGTTGCTGCAGCGATATGAGATTCTAAAGAAAAACCCCAATGAGACAGAATAAATCTACTAAATTTACTTTCAATTCTAATATGTGCGTGTCTCGTGAAACATGGTGAGTTTTTTCATGGGATTTGGGATGGTGTCTAAAAATAGAAATTATTCTTTAATTCTACTTTCATGTGCAAAAAAAAAAAAAAAAAAAAAATATATATATATATATAAACTTTTTGTACAATTAAACCATTTAAACACATGGAAATTGACTAAAATTGATGCAATAACTAGTTATAGACAAAAGATACTAGAATCCAGCTAAATAATGTTGAACTATTAAAAGATATGGTCGACTTGGAATAGACTTGGAACATCGTGATAAAATTTATTCCAAGCATTTTTAGAAATTAAGCAGTGAATAGAAACAAGTCGTTATCGATAATTTTTCTCTTATGTTCAAAAGTAGCGATCGACCGAAAATTCGGTTTCATTTTCCGCACAAAACCTGAGTTTCGCCAAAAATTCTTTTTGGGCGAAAATGCTGTCTGAATTTCGGCCGAACCGAAAATATCTGTATTAAAAAAATCTCGATTCTTCCATCGGGAATTTGCAACATGACTCATTGATTTGAGCTGCATCGGCTAAAATGTAACTCTCTCTATTTATTGCTATGACCTTCACTATTTATAATTATTAGTCATGAATGACACAAAACGTGAGGACAAATTATAAAGCAAGTAAAGCGGCTACATACGTGTTCTTGACCACTGCTGTAAAGCAAGTAATGCATGTATGACTAAACTTTGAAGACGTTTTTCACGTGCTCATTAAAAGCTGCAGTCTTAACAGTAATAGAAAAATTTTTGCTTGAAACCGCAGAGGTGTTTCGAATGCTCTTTGAGAAAATTCTAGTGTAACAGATGATCATTTACAAAAATCATTATAAAAGGTAAATCGAGGTATGTATACCTAAAACATACTTTAATTAGATGAAATTAGAATAATTAGAGAATTATTTTTTTTTTGTCGTTCATGAATTGATTACATTTTATTTTATATGAAAATAAAAGGTTTGGTCAAAGGCTCAGAGAGCCAACTTTGGTCACACGTATAATTAATTAATAATTATGTTTGTATTAATTACTTTAAAATATTTTGGACGTTTTCGTTTTCAGCCGAAAATAGGAAGACTGCCGAAAATCGGTTTCTGTTTCTGTCTTCTAAACCTATTTCGGTCGATCCTTATAGAAAAACACTATTAAAAAATTTACTTTTGTTGGTGTGTTAAAGAGCAATATTAAAAAAAAAAGAAAAGAAAAAGAAAAGAAAAATCATGCGTGAAGCATAGATTATGAAACACTTTCCAGCAATTCCTGAATGCTTTAACAAAACTTCGTCATTTAAGGAAATAAGGTAACTAAGTAAACATTTTATAAAACGCATAAAACATTTGAAAAACTTATTTCAGCAGTTACCGTCCATAATCAAATATGTATTCCAATTCTTTTGAACAGCCCTGTATTTGATCTGTAGGTTGATATATATACTACATAATGGGAAAATTTAGTTTAGCAAAAAAAAAAAAAAAAAAACGCATAACAGGTTGAAATTTCTCTTTCAGCAATTTATAGTAATAGATGCAAACATACTTGAATACTTTTGTATAGTCTTGTAGTTTACTTGTACATTTATTACGCGTCACTATTTAGCTAAAATTTAATTCAAACTAAAACAATCTTAAAATTACTGAAATCATATTTCCAGAAATTATCATCTATAGACGGCCATGTATCCAATTCTTCGCGTGGCCCTGTATATCATTTTATCTATATTCTACAAAAATTTCTTTGTAAACTAAATTCAGTTCAGCGTAAAAATGCATAACTCCTTTAAAACCCACCTTTAAGCAGTTTACGCTCATACTCAGTAACCCTCACGAATTCTTTTTTGTAGCCCCTGTATATGAACTATAGCATTTATACACACCATATACTATGCATAAATATAGTGAAACTTAAAAGCGCATATCATAATTAAAAATGTATCTCGAGCAATCATTGCTAATATACAGTAATTCGGATACAATATGATATGGTATCTGAAATCTTTTGTGTGACCCTGTAAATGCTATGCACTTCGTATTATACATGAACTATTAAAGCTCAGCGACGTATATCAATTTCATTATATATGAATTGGTTTAATATAATTCAAATACGCCGCAAACAATATACAATGCCGCTACACCATTATGTTTTATGTTTTCTATACCATTATGAATTTTTTTGTGTGGCCCTGTAAATGAATAATAACTATTTTTTGCGCCACTTATTCTACAGAATGCATGTTTTAGTGGACTTCATAAATGCATATCAATTTTACTATGTTTGAAAGAGTGTAATACCATTAAAAATCACTTGAACGATTTTTTCCCATTGGCCGTAATGTAACGGAATACTGTCCCTGTAAATGAACTAAACATGTTACAAACTTCCTTTGAAGTAGAGATCGTGCTATGGTAGAGGTCACTAACATCCAAAAATTTCAGAATGATCGGAGTATATTTACGAGAGTTAGAGTACGGACAGACAAACCGAACTCATAAACAATTTTCAACTTTGTTGGAAAGTGTTAAAAATGGTTTGATTAATGGCTGATTACATAAACTTTACTATTTGTTAATTTGTATGTTATTCGAAATGCTTCTTGAATAGCTTTATAATATTAACCTTAAAGCACGATTCAAGTTCGTAAGAAGCTTACACTGGGCTGACGTATTTTCAAAATTATATGTGAAAAATGTTTCTAAACTCATAAAAATGGATTCTGGCCAATGATGTTTTTTAATCATTCTTCCAACCTTGAGTTTCTACCGTGTGTTGCCTTTGTTAGCATTAGAAGTTTCCTAACTCGTCTGGAGAAATGCAGTTGCCAGGATTTTGGAGATCGTCAGGTATCTTATTTTAGAATAGTGAGAAAATAAATTAAAGGGTGATGCAAATAAGTAAGTCCATTTAAAAAAATTAATCGACTACTAATATTTTAATTGCTTTTTTTTTTCGTCAACGATATCATTGCCTTCCCCAACACTTTTTTTTTTGGGGGGGGGGGGGTTAAAGTTCGCACCTTTGTAGCAACTTTAAGCTAAAATTAATCTAATCATATCTTCATATACGACCTTAAAGGCAGAATAATGCTTAACTCATTCCCTGCCGTAGTAACATTTTATTAAAATGTTTTCTTCATACTAAAATTTTATGATAAATAGGTCATATTGTTGACAAAGCGAAAGAGAAAAAAACTTTTTTAAGAATAATAAAACGGTGCAAAAACGCATCACCAGCAGAAATTATAGTAATAATAAAATAAAATAAAATAAAATAGATGTATTCCGATATTGGTAAAACTGCAAAATTGTACGACTTACATGAAGATGATTAAAAATTCAAATTTTTGTTATCTATGAAATGCATCAAAGCACTTAGCATATATAGACACGTTACATTTTTAAAAAAGAATCAAATACTTTAATTTTACAATGTTTTTTATGTATAGAAAAGTCCCATTGGTTAAAAAAAATTAGTTAAAAAGAAACAAATACTTGACAGTATAAGAGAAACAATTACTTGAGAAAGTACAGTTGAACCTCGATTAACCGAGCTTCGATTAATCGAGGTTTCTGTTAACCGAGCCGATAACGAAGTCTGATTTTTTGTGAATGAGCCTTGAAAAAGACCGCACTGTCTGGACTTAGTTCACTGTCCGTGCTACAGGTTTTTATGGATTCAAGGACTGTTAAGTCATATTGAAATTATTCAAGCAATAACAACTGCCCTAAAATATTTGAGCAAAGAAGCGATGTTACGCCGATAGATCTTCTGTTACTCCAAAATTGGCGTGATCGGACAGCCACTCATAGAAAATCTAGCCTTTTTTAATGAAAGGTAACAGACATTTTTTTTTTTTTTTTAAATAATGGGAATTTAACAAATTAATGTAATTAAATAAAAAAAAAATCTTGAGATCGGTTTTATTTTTGAAAATGCATCTTTCAATATTTAACTTCTAGTATGGTCTCCTTGTTAAAAAAAAAAAAAAAAAAAAAAAAAAAAAACAATTTGCTTTTTAAAATTTACTACTAGTAGTTGATTTCCCTTTTAAATTTGTTAAATTGTGAAACATAACTTTATATATGATTATTTTTATCATTTAAAAAACGTTTTATTGTCTTTTATTCTTAGAGATGTTAAATTCGCGAGCACAGCGAGTTTTTATACACAATTTCTATTAACCGAGATTTCCAATATCCGATGTACTAGCAGTCCCAATTAACTCGGATAATCGAGATTGCACTGTAATGTGTTTTCCCACCAGCAGCAGGGAATGGGCTACATTTAGTGGGGAATGAAGCTGTAATGAAAGAATATTTTAAATAAAGGTTTTTTTTTTTTTTTTTTTTTTTTACATGTAATTTTTTGCAAACATTTTGGGGGATCTGATTATCATTATTATTATTATTATTATTATTATTATTTATTTATTTATTTATTTATTTTTTAATCAAGCAAAAACTAAAGGATTAATAGAAAATATATCTCGTGTTCACTTGAGTAGCATAGTTCGTAGCAAATAAAAGTCAGAGAAATATTTTATTTTGAAACACTAATTTGTTGCTAAGTAATGTTCCTGCTTGTGCAAATATATATTTAACAACACCAGGTGGCTCTGACACCTACAAGCTACGCTCGTCAACCTCCATGTCTGAAGATACTGAAGGCTTAAAAAAAAAAACACGCTAATTTTCTGTTCTAAAAGATTACCGATTATGGAAGATTGAATGATATTATCACGTTGGCGATCTTCTGTAATCAGGATTAATTTCCGTTTGACTGGGGTATTTTTGGGGTTCTTTAAAGGCTGCATCCACCACCGTTGCAACAACTGACTGTTATTTTCCTGATTGATTAAGTAAGATCAATTATACCTTTGAAATTCAGCTGTGTAAAATGGTTAAGTAAAAAATGCCGCAACCTACTGGTCTTTTATAATAACGTCTAATTTTTTTTCTTATAACGCTTTAAGAAAATCGTTTAAAATGTGACGGTATTTTTACCATTAAATGCTTTTAATTTAATTATTCTAAAGTTTTTTTTTATTATTTAAAACTTATATATATATTTAAAACTTATTGTAAAGTTTTTTTCTTTTTTAATATCCATGCATAAATATATTTTTCAATTTAAAAGTGTTTGGAAGTATTATTTAGGCTTTTTTAAATCTGGCAACAGTAGGTATAAACGGGTGTTTAAACTGTGAATTAGATCTCTATTCCGATAATGAAATTTCGAATAAAAAATATGATTGGATCCTGCACACCACAATCTAGTCACATATATCCTTGCAAAAGGTGGTTAAATTTTTATGCATAGTTTTTGATCCTATAAAACTCATGTAACTGAACTATGGAGAGAGAAAAAGCAATTGTGATAAATTCTTTGGGATCCGTACTTAAATGATCAAAGAAGTTGTAAAACAGAGTTCATTCTCCTTTCCAAGTTCATCGTATTTTAAACTTAAACACGCCTTTCGAAAATGTGTAGGTCTTCAACATTTCACTTTCTGAATTTTCAATATTCCTCCAACCTTAATGAAATTGTCATAAAAATTGTAGTCGTTAAAAAAAAAAAAAAAAAAAAAAAAAAAAAAAAAAAAAAAAAAAGTGTCGCCCCCGATGAAAAAAAAAAAAAAAACATGTATAAATATAGATAGTACAAGGTATATTTCAGTTTCAAGACTTAAAATACACGCTTTTATTTCGTATAAAATGATGTCATTTTCATCCGCTGAAGAATTCCACATTTACGATACAGTCTTAAACAAGATCTATAGAAAAGTATTCTTATGATGTCGCTATCGCGGAATAATACACAAAAACCCATCAAAAAGCCAAGATGACATTCAAGAAAATCGACAAAGAAATTCGGGTATCTAATGATTCATATGCTTTCATTTGTTGGTAACATATATTGAAGGACTATTACGTCTTGAAACTAAAAGCACACAAATAATTTAAAAATTTTTTACTTAAAGACGTATACTACATAAAAACACTTTTAAAACATTAAATGAAAGTTTAAAAACCAACACGTTTCGGCCAGCCTATGACCTTCATCAGGGTCATATTTCAGTATAGGAGAGAAAAAACTTAAGTCCGTAATAGTAAAAAAATAAGCATACTTTGTTGAGCACGTCTCGAAACAGCACTCCAAAACATCTCTGTAACTGCATCCCAACCATCCAACCATAGAAGAGAAAAACTTGAAAAAACTAGATTACAAATGTCGTTAATGACGTCAAACTTCTTTAACTTTGAGTTAAATTCCGCCTCAGATAGTCCAACCACAACTTATGAATGCCATAAGAAACACCTTCGTTACATACATAATTTGATACAAGATTGAAGGAACATAAAGCTGACATAAAATATAATAGACAAACCACAGCCCTTGCGAAATTCTGTTCTAGAAATCAGATTAAAGCTATAGATTATGACAACGCAAAGATCACTTGGCCATGCACCTATCTGCATAAAAGTTTAATTAGGGAATCCATGAAAATTGAATTGAGGAATGGTGAGGTATGTAACGAAGGTGTTTCTTATGGCATTCATAAGTTGTGGTTGGACTATCTGAGGCGGAATTTAACTCAAAGTTGAAGAAGTTTGACGTCATTAACGACATTTGTAATCTAGTTTTTTCAAGTTTTTTCTCTTCTATGGTTGGATGATTTGTATGCAGTTACTGAGATGTTTTGGAGTGCTATTTCGAGACGTGCTCAACAAAGTATGTTTATTTTTTTATTATTACGGACTTATAAGTTTCTTTCTCTCTTATACTGAAATTTAACCCTGATGAAGGCCACAGGATAGCCGAAACGTGTTGGTTTTTAAACTTTTATTTAATGTTTTAAAAGTGTTTTTATGTAGTATCCGTCTTTAAGTAATTTTTTTTAAATTATTTGTGTCCTTCTTGTTGGTAATATTAATATGTATATTTAAAATTAAACATAGTTTTTAATAGCTCCATGTTTTATCAGAAATCATTCATTTATATTTTTCCAAAATAGCACGTATTTTCATTATTTTTTTTTTTCAGTTATTATGAGAAAATGGCAATAAAAATATATAGTAATCTACTATTTTTCAACTGTTTTCCTTTTACTTTCTACAGAAATGGAGTAATTCAGCTGCCATCATTACAGAAATTACATTAAAAACTACAAAAATAAATTGATATTCTGTTTTCAAGCAAATTGCAATTAAAAGTACTTTTTCCCTCCGTATACGACAGTAAATCTTGAAAATGTGCGCCGCTTAGAAGTTAAAAAAATTGAAGTTGGAATTATGAGTATTTAACAGAACAATGATATATCTACTTCGTTTTACGGCTGGCTTATGTAACGTAACGTTATTTTTTAGGGACGACATTTATTTTAATTGTTGCCTGGAAGAAATAGTAAATGGGGGGCTTAAAAAGAAGAAGAAAAAAAGTATCTATTTTATTGCCAGATAAAATTTACTCTAAAACGGAAATAACTATTCGATTGGGAATTTAAAAGAATAAGCTTGGGGGTTCTTCAGCATATAGAAATTCTAACAAACTTTGAAAATTTCAATACGAACATGGAAATTTGATACCATATTTGGATTTATAGGGAAATTTTACCTTCGAATATTAGGCAGAAAGCCATTCGGTGTGTAGATTAGGAATTATGCAGATGTTAAGTTGGGAATTCATATAGTTGTGAAACAGACAGCAATGCTCATAGTGTTGTAAGCTTTCTTAAAAACTTCTTGATGGAAAGAGTTGTAATTTTATGTTCGCGTATTTTAAAACTACTAGAAATTGATTTCTGTTAAAATTTTGTAGGTTGCAAACAATTTATATATATATATAAACAAATCTGTATTGTAACTTATAAAAAATTTAACAAAAATAGATTTCTAGAAGCGTTAAAGATGCGAATCTAAAATTACAGCTCATTTTCACCAAGTAGTTTTTGAGTTATGCTTGAAAAAACTACCCGCGCTACAGTTTGTTTTTCAACTATTAAACACGAATTTAATATTACGAGTTAAAAACTTTACATAAGTTATAAACAACTTAAGGGTCGATGTACATAAAAATACAGTAAAACCTGTGTAAGTTGACCACTTGCGGTGCCGCACTTCAGTGGTCAACTTATAAAGGGTGATGATAAATTTACTTTTTTTTTTTACGTAATATTCATACCATATCATTTTTTTTTCCCACAAAAATTTTATTTGTTGACAGGCTTTAAAAGTGTATTACCATGCATATTTCTAACACCTTGTAAAAGAAAAGATTAACTACAAGAATGAATTTAATAGTTTTGTATCAATTTTAAAATCAATTAGTATTACTACTATTTATTTAAAAAAAAAACAGTCAATCAATATACAGCCAATTAGTGATTCTTCAAACTATACTAGTTATTACACATAATTTATAAAAAAAAACATTAAAAAATATTTCTGCTTACCAAGTAGCACCTGGGGTTATTGAAAGAAGGGAATGAATGATAAGAGAATGGGAAATAGAAGAAAGAAATCTAGAATCAAAGAATGGAGGGGGAGGGTTGAAAAGCCAAATCCCCAAGAGCAACAATGTAAGAATAGATAAGCCTTGAATTATTTACCTAGACCTATCACTGCTAAAAGCATTTCCCAGGCTAAGAACTATTTCACCCTTTTAGAAATTCTAGTTAAAAAGGGGGAAAAAAACCCCCAGAAAATTTCGTGGAGAGTTACTTTTTTATTATTATTCATGATTTGTTAGCTTTTTGGATGGTCAAGTTATAAAGGGTTTTGATGGGCATTTTATAATAGTTATAGTCAAATTTGTATAATTTCAGTGGTCAAGATACAAGATAGACAGGTGGTCAAGTTACAAAGGGTTTGTCTTATACTTTTGTATAGGATAAATTTGGTTCCTGACAGCAGAGGTTAACATAGACAGGTGGTCAACTTTACAGGTTTTACTGTATGAAAAATTTCATTATTACATTTTTCTTTTCCTAGTGCGATTTGTACATACTATATTTTTTCACCACTATTATTATTTTAAGCAAATCAATTGATTGAAGGCATTCCCTAATCATATTAAACGTTTAAACCGAGTAATCCCCCCCCCCCCTCCCTACCCTCACATAACCTCTGAAACTAGATTTAGCTTGAAGAATGATGCATAAATTTTCATTAAATTAAATAATGAAACTCTTCGTCATTGCTTCATTCCCTACATACCATATTATATGATGTGACATCTTTTTCTCGCTCACCATAAAAAAATAAATAACAAAAAATGGGCTCATCTAAATTATGTACGGCACAGTTGTGCAGGAGGTCATCCAAGAATCTCCCGGACAATAATGCTCCGCAAGCATCTTAATTGGTCGTAAGGCTGGTCCTTAATAGGTCCTCAAGGATGGTCGGATCATAAAGGCGATGAGTCAAAAGATTAGATCTGTCAAAGACCTCCGTAGGCGTGATACATTGATGAAACGTCATGTGATGTCTTTTGTTTTGGTGTGTAAGGAATGCTTGTTGAAAACACGCTTATAATATTTTCCTTTCCCTTTTTTTTTTTTTTTTAAACACGTAACAAACATGTAGCTGAGACCAGATATTTCTATTATATTATTTTATTAAATGCTAATAATATGGGAGGGGGTGGGGAGTGTGTGCTGGGCCATTTTTTCTTAAGCTTTTTCGCTTGGCTTTCTTTTACAACAATTGCTTTTACAGTCTTATTTTAAAAAATTCAGCAGTTTTTCAGCTTTTCAGAAATTGTAGCACGAAATATTGCCTCACTCATCTTATTCGCTAGTAGAACTGTGAGTTTTTCTCAAACAGATTTTCACCTTTTCAAACATCTGTAGGATCAGGTGGGGTAAAATGGGTATAAAATTCACTATTTTTTAAAGTTTAGTTAAAATTTTCTTATAAATGTTAAACAATTAAAACTTTTTTGGTATTTTCTTTACATTGCACATTCTTGGAATGAAAATACACAATTTTTATTTTTTAGGCTACAAAAGTATGTCTATAACAAAACATTTAAAAGATGTATGTTTGGTATACCCATTTTACCCCATGCAGGTTAAAATGGGTATAGTGTGGGGTAAAATGGGTAATAGTTTAACAATGAATACTGTATAAATAGATTTAGCAGAGATTATATAATAAAGTAATATGGAAAACAATGTTATATATGTCTTAAAAAATGTCGATTTTTTTTTTTAAATATGAAATTTAAGTTAATAGATAAATGAGAAATTTTACTATGAATCAAGCTCAGGTGTAAATGAAAACTTCTGGCTGCACTTTTTTCAACTTGTATTCTCACGCTTTTACATTTTAAGTGCTATAAGTCGATTTCAAAAGCATAATGGCTAGATTATGTAAATGCGGATTCATTTAATGTTTCTATTATCTGCTTTCTTTTTGCAATATAATCTGTGGGAATGTCCATTGTTACTGTTATGGTCATTAGAGCAAAGTTTCAGAAAAACTTCCAATTATTTTATTATAAAATATAATGTGGATAAAATTGAAATAACCAGTTAAATACCTACCATCATGTTCCACTCTCATAAAATATACCTAATTTTTAACAAAAATTTTATTTATTATATAGACTCTCATAAAATATGTCTAATTTGTAATAAAATTTTGATTTATTATATAGACAAGCAAAATGTTTTTTGTTTCAAATTAGATATATATTTTATGTGAGTGAACAACAATAATATTTAACTAGTCATATCAATTTTTATCCTAATAATAAAATAATTGGAA
This sequence comes from Maratus speciosus, assembly GCA_963932465.1. Classification (NCBI taxonomy): domain Eukaryota; kingdom Metazoa; phylum Arthropoda; class Arachnida; order Araneae; family Salticidae; genus Maratus; species Maratus speciosus. Next base: position 84,370,498 of record OZ010786.1, on the reverse strand, counting down.
GTATTTCTGAAAATTTGCTCTAATGGTCACAAGATTAATGAATGGGCATACCCCAGTGTCTTCAGCATCAGGGAAAACATAAAATGCAACCGATCTTCGATTTTTCCAAGAATTTTGTTTCATATTCATATATTTTATCTGCTTCAATAGCCATAGTTTTGTCACTGAATTCATTGTTTTTTCCCCCAAATACTGGACTTTCAATCATGCATCTATAGATACATCTATTTTTACTTCGGGGATATCTTCCACACATTATAGTCTAATTTAAATGTCTTCATTTGTTACAAATTCATCTGCTATTGCTTCGACATGCTTATGTTTCAGATTTGAAGTTTATTCTAAGATTATTTGGAGGTGTGGCAAATTGATAGATGTGAGAAAGCAAGGATGTGTCAAAGCTACACTGCTCTTACTTTTGTCAACAATCCTGGTTTTCTATTTCCCAACTCTTTCGACCACCTCTTCTTAAAATTTCAAATCCCATCAGTACCTGATATGCCATCTAGAAAAGGGATATTTCTAGAAGTGGGCAATGATTTGACTAAATTATATACAATGAATTTCAAGTCTTTCTGATCTTAAGAATAATGCACAGGCTGAAACTAGCTTTTTTTTTTTTGCAACTGGGGCAAACATAGATTTTGCCCCCCCCCCACCCCTCCCAGCAAAGTATATTTACAAAGAAAATTTTGCTAATTTTCTAATAGCTGACTTATTTTTAAATTTAAACTATGTAATACTGACGTAAATACGTGTAATACTACATAATCTGCTTTGTTAAATATTGATTCATTAAAATCTTGAAAATGGAATCGAAAAGAATCGGTAAAAAAATCCGTTTTATACAGGATCCTTATGCCATACCATCCTTAGATTCTTCTATGCTTTGGCATATTCCAGACAGCACAATTTTAAAAACACCATGCTAAACATAGACTTGAGAAAAATCAACAAACAAAATCTTCATTTGGTGCCCTTTCTGCTCCCCCCCCCCCCTTAGTTTCGGCCCTGTATGTGCATTATATAAACATTTTACAGTATTTTTAAAACCAATTCTATTCTAATTCCAGAAAAATAAAGAATTTTATTCAGAAAAGTTCTATATAACACCTTAAAAATACTTCAAATGTTAAGCCTAACACTATACCCATTTTACCCCATTTATAAGATTTAAGATAAAACAATAAAAACAAAAGACATTTTCTTGCTTGTAGTTTAGAAAAGTATTAGAAGTGTTTAATGAACAAAATGAGGTCAAATAAATGAGTTTATATCAAATATTATGAGGTGCAGGAAGAAGTTTAATCAGACCATATGTGGCATGAAATTGTCCTCAAACGGTTTTACTGTTGCCACTCAAATAGAACAAACTATAAAAACAAAAATAAAGTAGGAGAAAAAAGCTTAAACATCAAGCAATCATGTATAATTTTGAAAAGTATAAATATGCTAAAAAAGTTTTTAAAAAATTAAACAGTATATTTTGATTACCCATTTTACCCCACTATCCATTTTACCCCACCTGACCCTAATAATAAAATATCCTGTGTTTATGTAATGATATTTAGAGAATTTATCTCCTTGTTACCCGCCGTATTGATTAGGAATGCACCGAATAGTGATTTTGTCCGAATACTGAATATTCAGCATACAGACAAACCGAATACCGAATATTCGGCTAGCCGAATAATGATTTTGATAAATAAGACCTTTTTACAAGTAAACTTTACGCGCACAGACACACTATTTCCGGCAATTCTTGTCATGATACCACGTTTCACAGAAATCAGACAGAAAAAGTTACGCTTACTTTAGTCTAAAATACAAATACAATTAGTCATGAATGCTGAAGTGTATTGTAATAAAAGATTCCTAGCCACTCACAATTACTGTTCTGAGAACCATTCAAATGTCAGTAACTAAACTGTAGTATATTTTGATTTGTAAAAGCGGTATTTTGCTGGAATGAATTTTGCAGAAGGGTGAATACTAGTGTAACTAAATAGAATATTTTTTTTCTATTTTTTTCTCTCTGCAAATAATTTAAAACAATGTCATCAGCAACAAGAACTGATTGGACACCTACAAAAAGAAGCAGAATTGTGATATTGAGAGAAATGGTCTCTCCTTTTCTGAAATTGCAAGACAGGTTGGTGGATCAGTCACTTTATCTGGCGCACGAAAGTTGTATTTACGTTATGAAGAAACTAAATCAGTGATAAATAAGCAAGATCAGGAAGAAAAAAAAATGCACAAGTGCATCTGACGATAGAAACATAAAAAGAATATGCCTCAAAGGTAGAAGAATTTCATCAGATGCTGTTAGATGTAAAATGAATGCAATGGGTATTTCAGTTAGTTCAAGAACAATAAGGAGAATATTAGCAGGTTTTGGACGGAAAGGTAGAAAAAACAAGGTTTATCCTACTAAATATTGAGTGTGTAAGTGTAACTTTAAAATAGAATGAAATCTAAGATAGATCTTATTTTTTGTAAGCGTAACTTTTTTTGTGATGCAGATATTTTAATTATGTTTTTTTTAAATTAAATTCTACAATAAATTTCCTTGAATTTGATATATAAACATTTGCATTTAAGGGAAATTTATTATATTCTTCAAGCACACAAAGTTATAAAACATGAAAATTTCAAAAAATGTCCACAACATTGGCCACTGTTGTATATATATTTATTTATCTCAAGAGGGATCATATTATATTGACCTCTGGCTCTTTGTTTCTACTGATTAATTTTCGTGATTTCTGTAATCTTAATTACACTAACAGTAATATCAAGTGGGAAAGGGGTTATTTTGACTTTATATCTGGATCTAAACTCTGAATAATAGGTACACTTCTCACATGCCCAAGGAATTCTATGATTTATCGAAACTTTCATGTGAATTTAGTTACGATTTCTTGTAAAACTAATTCTATTATCTCGACTTTGGAATCAAAACTACGTGTTAAAGTAACAACCGAAAATCAAAGTTTTACCTGAAATGAGATGAGATACACTGTATTTTTGACTGAATATGTTGATTGCGATACTGATTTATTTGACAGAAATGGTCTGTCTTGATGTCTGTTATCACCTCTGAAAGTTTTTCCCTTTTTCTTTAGAAACTCTTTTTGCAAAAAAGCAAAAGACAGATTATTTACAAGACCATTGTTTAGCAACTTGCATTTGTACATCATCTGTTCCTATGGAGGTCATCATTAATGGTTAGTTTTCTTAAGTGGCTCTTATCAAACAGCAAATAAATTATGTAACAGCCTTCTCTTTTATTTAAATATGATTCTGTTTCTAATTATACTGAATACCTTTATAAACTGACTGTTAAAAGTGGAAGTTGTGTAAGGTTTTGAAAAATATTTTTTTAATTATATTTTTAAGATATTTAAATTAAAATATATTTTTAGATTATATTAAAAGATATTTTTGAGTATTCGGTTTGGCCGAATACTTCTATATTCGGCCAAGCCGAATATTCGGCAGACAGAATATTTTGATATTCGACCTAACATAATATTCGGTAGCATGGCCGAATACCGAATATTCTGTGCATCCGTAGCATCGATATACAATAATCTCACGCATTTCTACATACTTTTATCACTCTCTTTTATTTAATTTAGCTTTTTTAATAATATGCAAAGATTGAATTTTGTAACCGATTTTTCATTCACTTCTTGATATACAGGGTGGCCATAATTAAACTGCAAGTGTTCAAGGGGTGCTGGAGAGAAAATTACCGGGTATATTCCAGTGAAATTTGGTATCTACACGTTTCAGAACATGCGCAAGTCAAATATGAAAAAAAAAATCGCCATTTTCACCCGATAGATGGCACTGTACCGTATTTAAACATTCACCGGTGGCATATAGAACCTCCAAAATCGATAGACAGAGCATAATGACATTCTAAGAGGCATATAAACAATATAAAGTATCATTTACAGTCTCAAAATTCCATACAATTCGCTTCAGTAATTAAATTTTTACAGTATCATGTAATAAAAATTAGCGTAAATAAGATCACAAATTAAACAATCCATAAAGACGTTTTGGAAAACAAGCCATTATTTATTCAATGAAATTATTACATGATGTGCTCAATATGTGAACCACCAGATGCAACCACATGCTGAAAACGTAAAACAGCATGGCCCACCGTCGCATTTAAAATCTGTGGTGTAACACCCCTCACGTGTCTCGTTATGCTAGATTTCAATTCAGCAACAGAAGCATGTCGTTCTCTATAAACCATATTTTTCAGATGTCCCCACAGATAAAAATCGCAAGGATTAAGGTCCGGTGAACGTGGGGGCCAAGCCTTGTCGAAACCTCTGCTTATGGCTTGGTCCGCACCAAAGGTATCACGCAGCAATTTTTTAACATCTTTAGCGATATGAGGGGGTGCTCCGTCCTGCATAAATACCGTGGTTTCTAAACAATGTCTCTCTTGCAATGCTGGAATCAATTGTTGTCTCAAAATCGCACCATAGCTAGTCCCTGTAACACTACAGCGTTTGGGACCACTTGGAGTTGGGGTCTCAAAGAAATATGGGCCCACAAGAAAATCACAAGTCATTCCACACCACACAGTTACATAATCGGAATGGAAGGGTTCTTCACGTTTAGCGTATTGTTTGTTCGTTCCCCATATCCTGCAGTTATGCGCATTTACACTACCTGATAGTGTAAAATGCGCCTCGTCTGTCCACAATATTCTCTGTATCCAAGTGTCATCTTCACTGATTTTCGACAGGACAAGGTTTGCAAAATCAAATCTTAGGGTGTCATGAGGTTTCAATTCTTGAAGAATTTTAATTTTATACGGATAACGCCGAAGAATGTGGCGCAACACTTTATGCACAGTTGACCAAGGAAGAGATAATATCCGAGCCACACTTCTTACGCTCACTTGTTGCAGCAAACTGGCTCCTGAACTGCTACTCGTAGTCGCAATGGCGTCATCAATTTGTTGCACTCTTTCCGGGTTTACGGGACGTCGCCCTCTTGTGCCTGGAATAACGCCCAATTCTCCTGATTCTTCAAATTTTAAAATCATATTTTTCAATCCATTGACACTCATTGGACCTCTTCTTAATCGTTTCATACGCCGGTGTTCTTTCAGAGTAGCTGAATAATTGCTACTATTCTGATAGAATATCTTCACTAACAATGCACGCTCCTTCTTATTCGGAGTCATGACTGGCCTTCACTCAATGTATTGATGTTTTTATACTGTTCGATGGGCTTAAAATTTGCATATATGCCGTCGATAAGCATTGAAACACAGTATAGCGCCATCTATCGGGTGAAAATGGCGATTTTTTTTGCATATTTGACTTGCGCATGTTCTGAAACGTGTATATACAAAATTTCACTGGAATATACCGGGTAGTTTTCTTTCCAGCACCTCTTGAACACTAGCAGTTTAATTATGGCCACCCTGTAGTACAAATAAAAGTTATCTACACACGTATCTTTCGAGGACGATACAACATCATAATAATTTTAGAACTTGATTATAAATTAATTTTAAGTCATTTTTCCGCTGGCTGACCTCAGAGAATAAAATGCGAAATATTCTTTATGCTTACAACTGTATACGACTTACAGCAACAATGAAGTTATTATGCGCCAAACTACTCTCGCTACAATATTTCTATCACGCACATAGTTCAGCTTTTTCATCGAGTTTCAGCTTTCATGCCTGTGAATATACAAACATAATATATAATTAAACAAAATAGCTAATTGTAACCGATGTTCTAATTAGATACCATTTCTATTTACTTCTAAGAAATGCCCGTGTACTTCACAACCGCGGGGTAAAGAATTACACGATTTTTCGGCTGTTTACCAGAAAATAATTTACTTTGACATACTGCTAAGCTTTAGGTGTCTAGGTCGCATACAAATCAAAGCCAGTATTCTAAACAAGTTAGTGAAGAGAGAAAAACATGGTTTCAAAATCTAAATTTCGAATTTGAGACAATTTTCTGATGAGAACTTCTAGAATTCTCACTGGATTCCTAGGAAAATTATACTACACGTAATACACTTAGCGAAGCTAATGTTGTTTTCTTCCTCTTATTCTCTTAATGTACTTTATCTAATGCGCGAAAAGTCATTTTTCTTTGCCAGCTTTCTTTTTTCTTTTTTTAAATCTTTAACTCTCTGAAATGGCATTTCGAAGCCAATTTAAAAAGTTTTATAATAACTGTCTTGTGTATGTTTCGTTATTATTATTATTATTATTATTATTATTATTATTTTGAAACGTTAAAAAACCACCAATATTCGTCAATAACTTCTTTCTTACATTCCATAATTATAAAATTACCGCATTACTGAAGTATGTGTATATATATATATTTTAAAGTCAAGAATACCTTCTGCCATTGTATTCGTACATTTATTTATTAACAAATCCAGCCTTCGATTCTCTTAGAAAATATAAAAAATATCTGACATTTTGATATATATATTTCTTTTTATTTAGAATTTCACAGTTTTTGTTGGTAATTTGTAATTAATTTTAATGGTTATATATATATATATATATATTATTTTTTCGATATTTTCTCTTTTTGTATACTCGTTTTATAAACAGAGTAGAACATTCCAGAAAAAATCACAGATTTACAGAATTTTCAGTCTTTTTTTTTTTTTTTTTTTCCCCATGAGAAAAATCATTTTGAATGTACCTGTCGGGTTCATTGGACCTGCCTGGCTGGCCTGGTTAAAAAGAAACATCTCAATCAATATTTCAAGATATTTTAAAAAGTATCAACATTTATCGCATTTTTATGATGCATATTATAATATTCAAATCTAACTAGTTGACAAATCGAACAACAAAATGACAAAAAAAAGATCTTGTGTTATAATATATTGCATATAGTTACATAGAAAAAAAATATATACAAATCATCATTAGCTGAATAAAGTCCATTATTAAATGAACCCTTTATCTACTGACGGTACTTATAAGTACCACTCACTTTAAATTTTCATCCCATAGTGAATATTACTAACATTCTAATGGTACTTTGCAAAAACACTCTTTTGACTCTACTTTATCAGGATACATGGCAGCAGTAGTTCTAGGTTTGTTATTTTAGCGAGGAAGGGGGCTATCTTTGACACAGACGAGTTTCGTGCCGACATTTTGTACAGATTGTCACGCTCGTCTTTTTATTGCTGCAAACACATAAAAGATATAAGATAAGTGTTGTATTTCTTTAATGTGTTCATTATGATCTTAGGATACAGTTTCACTAGTTATTTTAGGTGAACGGTGTATGTATTTGATTTAGCAGTTGAATTAATCGGTGGTACTTATAAGTACCGTCAGTACACTGACTGTTGGAGGACAACTTCTTGTTTACTTTTCGTCTGTGTAGTTATCCATCGTTTTCATCTGCTTTAAAATGTAATTACTTAAATGTAGTATAGTAATGATTTCTCTGGTATTTCTTTTCTGTTTCATTGTTATTTTTATAGGAAATTGAAAAAATTGTGGCACCGGCTCGTTTTTGCTATGCTAGAAATGGCATTTGTAAATTCCTATATTACATATGTGGAGATGCGAGAGAACATGTTGTCCCTGGAATACAGACTAGGGATTGACCGAATACCGAATAGTCGATTCGGTATTCGGTGATTCGGCATGTAAACCGAATATTCGGCTTCGGCCGAATACTTTTAAGTATTCGGCCGAATAATTGCGGATACGTATTTTCTTAGGAATAGAAGAATTCTGTTTTACTTAGAAGTGGGATAGGCTAAACGATGTGTTTCAATATTATGTGCATGAGTTCAGAGTTCAGCTGCACTACAAAAAACAAGTATAAAGCCATTTTTAATTAAAAAATAAATAAAACATTTTCCTTCCTAAAATAGTCTACTTAGGGGTGAAATCAGAACAACTGTCCACGATAGAGAAAAAAAAAAGTAAGGAAGATGGGCATCTTTCCCTTATCATTTAATTTTAATTATTTCTACATTAGTTTTCTTAATTTAAATTTATTTAATGTGTATTTTCTTTAATATATACCTAAAATAAGTATTTCAGAGTTCATCTCTGTATATCTAAGGCGTATATTAAAGAGAATACACAAATCAAATAAGTATACTCCTATGCCTATGCTATAGCTTTTATAGCCATTAAATTGAAATTGCTCAAATTTGTTATCTTCAACACCACAATCTTAAAATATTAATCAAAATATAAATAAATATGTATCAATAATTTGACAGAAAATATTTAAATGTACAAACATCAGTTTGTACATTTAACTGTTTTTATATTGTAACTATTTTTATTTATATTTATCTATTTTTATTATTTATATTGATACCTTTTGTATTTGAGAACATTTCCTATTCAATATGCTTATAATTAGACAATCAGTAAATCAGCTTAATGACAGCTTTATGTTTCTTTTTATTTGAATGAACTTTTGTTTCTCTGACAAACCTTATCCTTATTAGCCTGTATAGTTTTAATACTTTCATAGGTTAATTTGGGTATTGACTAGTGATAAATAATAAAAAATAAGTGATGGATTAATGAATTTGTGAGTGGAAAGAAGTCATTAAATTTTTTGGTGTAATAAGATTTAAGAATATAAATATAAACTGAATTAAATTATTAAGAATTTAATTTTAATTAAAGTTTATATATACAAAAATGTGTATTAAAATTTTTTAAGTATTCGGTTGCCGAATACCGAATATTCGGTATACACTTTGACCGAAGCTTCGGTATTCGGTAACATTGCTGCTTCGGTCAATCCCTAATACAGACGTCGCATAACTAAAGGACAGCTAACAAGATCGAAAACTAAAAAAAATAGGTTTTTTTTTTAACCCTTTCAGGGGCAAAGCATTTTCAATTCTGAAGTGTTGAAATAAATGATTGGCGCCGGAATTTGCCAAAATATTTATTTGTAAATAAGAAAAAGCCTATATTTTACATATTTATTAAATCGAAAACATTTTCTGGTGCCATTTTAAATACAATGTGGGTTTTCGGTTATGATATTTTAGTCATAGTGTACTGACGGTACTTTCAAGTACCACTTTAATTAATTACCTCTTAATAATTAAATTTCTCGCCGGTGAGTATTTTTTTTATGTTTATCCTTTAATTTTCATTTTAGCAACTGCAAAAAAAAATATTACATGAAAAAAATTGCAGCAGATCATAATGCAGTAGATAAAGGGTTAATTCAAAACCACATTAAATGATGCCAGAAAATTGAAATAAATATTCATATATTGCAGGGACTGTGAACCTTTTTACATCCACGTGCCAATTTTTTAAAAAAATATATTTTACATCATACGTGCGTGCCAAAAGAAAAAAAAAATAATGGATTAAATAATAATCAATTAAAATTACTTATTTTTATTTTTTGTTATTGTTGTTTATAGCATTAAAAAATATGGGTAATATTTGATGTTATATACATTAGAAATTTATTTTTTTAAATATTATTTCTGTTGTCTGATCTTAGTTGCCCAAATAATTTATATCAACTTCGTACTTGGTTTGTTTTAAAAGAATGCAAGTTGAATTGGACTTATTTGACAAGGTGTTTTTACTTGAATTTTTCATATTATTTATTTTCGAAAAGAGTATCTCACAGAAAAAATTGTAAAAAATAGCCAGCGCCAGAGTCTATAGTTTGTAGTTTCTGGAATTGAATTCCTAATTGTTATAATTTTACCATCGGCATTTTTGCTTATAACGCCTTTTAATCTTTCTTTTGCGATAATCTCCTAATTCTCTTTTGTTTTAAAAATTTTGTGAGCTAATATTAAGCTAGATGGGGGATAGAATAAGTTATATTTCAGTTTCTTCAATCTGTATGATAATGACAACCAACCGAACTAATCGAATTGTGATAAACAGAGACAACATCTAATCAATCCATTTTGTGAAATTCTACTATATTTTGATGTAGAACTTGAATCTATGCCGTGCCATAGGTTCGCCATGTCTGATATATTATAACAAAATCAGACCTAACGTAAATCAAGATAAAGAAGATAAATTAGAATAAATATTTGTAAGACCAAGGTGACACGCGGATGTCTAATCTTCAGATGGCAGAAACCCCAAGTGTTACAAAATATACAGTACTTCGTTTAATAGTAATAGACTGGCAAATTTGGCAAGAATCGTCTATTACTGCAGATATATTGCATTGAAAGATGAAAATCAAATGTGAGTCAAAAGCAAAAAGGAATCAGAAATACATTTTACTTCATTACCGCTCAGAGTATAGTAGCATGCAACTCTCTCACACCAAACAATATGCCTAAATAAGCAGTTGAACTGTGGAACATCAATATTCTTGCTTGTTCACAATCACAGTTAAGTTGCGAAATTTTTTAAGATACATTTACTAAATTATTTCAAATACATTAAACTTATTAAACTATAATTATTATTATTTCAAAACATATTTCAATAAAAACATATGATATAAGACTATATATATGTAATGATTTCGCGCTACTCCCCTGGTGTTTCCCCTGATTTATTTATCTTCTGTACATCCTTTTGAGAGAAATCAGGCCCCTTTGACAGGAGAGCTGCTACTTTACTTCTTGATGGACATCGGGATCGGGAATTAAGGGTATCGCAAAGCGATACCTGGAGAGCGAAGTTGCGTGGACCTAAGGCATTACTTAGATGGTCAAAAGCCCTCTCTTGCCGCCCGTGCAGCGGTATAAGTACGAGGTATTTTGCATTGTTCCTGCTAGGGGACGTTGAAGTCAAAGGAGGCATATTTAAAATATAATTAGTCGTTAGCTGAATGATTGATTGCCCGGGTCTTGGGCGCTGGCTCAACTTCGGCCAACGGGTCGCCGCAAGACTTACAAATTGCACTTACTCAGCAAAAGTATTCTTATGCAATGTGCCAAAATGATCTTTGAAAGTTATAAGATGCGATGTTGAAAAACTGACTTAACAGGGGCAACTTCATTCAGTCCATTGAGACACAATTACTAAAGCATTTAAAAAGTTTCAACTTTAATTTCTAAATTTAAATTTCTGTTTTTTAAAACGGGGATTTCAAATTTTAAAAGGGGCAGAAAGGGGATTTTAAAATTTTAAAAGGGGGCTTAGCTTCTATCGTTTCATATACGTATATGTGTGTTTCGTGCACATTACATGAACATATTGCAATTTCACATTTGTAGATGTTGGATGGATATAGATTAATAATTAAGAAAATTTTGACGTACAGAGCGATAAGAAAACTTTTTTATAACTATCAAAGATATGAAAATGAAATGCCACAAAATACTCTGATTTTTAGTGCAATGGAAGATTTTAATGTTTAAAAAAAAAAAAAAAATACTGCACTCGATTTTCCGAAAACCCATGCACGGTGGGTGATTTGCCGATTCTAGCTGGCCAAAATTATTTTTGGCGTCAGTATAGTCGCATCGCCATGAAATTGAAAAATGTTATTGATATTCACTATTGAATGTTAGGTACTGCAAAATGTAGCGTATAGCAGTCATAATTTCGTTACAGAGAGATCAAAAGAATTTCATTAGATTACGGCCTATGGGGAAAAATAGTTTGCGGTGGTTTTTAATGATGTTTCATAATTTCAAACACTTTTAAATTTATATACATACCCATGAAGACGATTGATAATGCTGCAAGATTATTGCTATAGACTATGGTTATGAATAGCATTTATCGATAATTTACAGGGACACTAAAAAGTAGGGATGAACCGGATATTGATTTTGCTGGATACCGGATATCCGAAGCTCCTTTGCCTGCCAGATTCGGATATTCGGCCGGATATCTGGCACTAGAGATATGTTTTTAGTTATATGGGGAATGTTTATTTCTTTTTATAATGCCATCTCAGAACAATAAATTGCAAACATGTTTAACACATCATTAAAACATTTTAAATGTGTTGAAATATAATTTACAAAAACTATATCTCTTTGAACATCAGGTCTTAAAATTCAAATTTTCCTAGGAGGGGGGTTTCCCTCCCAACATTTTTAAATGCAGGGTAGTTGAACTATTTGAAAAGGAACAGAAATATCTTTAAACCCAGCTCTTTTTTACAGGCCACTTAAAGAATTCCATTTATACAGACGTGACAAAATACTATTGAAATAATTTAAATCAACAACTCAAGATAATTATCTAAAATGTTTATTTTTATTAAAACAAAGGAACAGAATCAAGCTTTATATATTATATACCAATGTTATGGGCAATTTCTTAAAAAAAAATTATGAAAACTTTGCAAAATCTGATGTGCATTCAATTTAAACTTACGTGCGTGAATAATGCATATTGATGATTGTATTTTCAATATCCTTTGATGATTGTATGTCACTTCTGGACAAAATTGTTTTATTTGTACTATCCTTAATGGAATTATGATCAAAACTGTAATTCCTGGTATTTTCGTTAATTGAACTATATTCTATACATTGGAATTTAAAATCCATATCCAAAGTTTGAAAGGGAAATTGATTTATTCTATTACACGAGAAGTGGTTGATTTCAAAAAGTCATGTCCTAACTTCTGTAAATTTTAAGTATCAACTAATATTTTTTAAGTTCACCAAAAGTTTTTTTCTTCTTGTGCACCACAAGATCTCATTTTGTTTAGTTCTGACTCTAGGCCAATTTGGTTGGGCTCAGTCTCCAGTGGCCGTTACTGCCCTTTTAATTAGTTCGTATTTCGGGCACAGGGAAAAAACGTAGCAAAATACGTAAATCGGTTGTAGAAAAAAAAATATAGCTGATTTCGTCAATCATGGCAAAAATAAATTTAAAAAATTGTCGACCGGTCGCGAGGAAAAAAAAAAAAAAAATGAAGTTCGTGAGAAATCAGCAGCAGGAAAATATCATGAAATTCTTCAATTGATCGCGGGAAAATATCGTGAAATTTGCCAGTCCGTCACGAGTAAATATCGTGAAATTCCTCACATGCGTTCGCTGAGTAAAAACGCGTAATTTTTCAATCGGACGGAGAAAAATAATCATTAAGAGTCATTCCATATAAGAATCGCCCAGAATCGGGGGTCTGTGATTAAATGGTAAACCGATTCATGTGATTTTCTCAGAGAGATGACCATTAGAAATAAATAAATCCAGAATATTAATGCCGTGGGATTATTGGTTTTCATTTTGTGGTGGTGGGTGGGGGGTCAAAGGTCAGAGCGCCGCTTGAAAAATTGAATTTTTATGTTTTGCATAGTACTTCTCATAATATGCATTGAAGTTATCCCACAAAACAAATTGCATGGTTGTATTATGTAAGGTTGGCCCTTTGCTATTCAAGAATAAAAATTATGGGATATGTGTAATATAGTGAGCAAGGAGGCTTCAAAAATTGAATTTTTTTCGAAATTTCACTATAGTTTTGACACATATGTAGCTCTTTGCATTGAAATCATCCCATCATTTTAAACTGCTGAATGCTTCCCTATGATGAAATGAAACACAGAAAAGTAGGCTTCACCATGGGCAAACTTTAATGCATTCCTAAATTTTATGCCAAATTTCCCCCCCCCCCCCCCAAAAAAAAAAACAACAACAACATATTTTTGCCTATTTTAAGTGAGGTATATTAGACATGCATTAAAGGCAGAAGCTTCTACAATAATAATAGAAATGTAGAATAACTATTCACCTTTCAAAATCACCAAACAGAATCATGGGCAATAAAGCAGTTTTCATTGGGTAATGGAAATTGCATTGTAATATAATTAGGAAATACGTTACCGCGACCATAGCCTTCAATCATTGCCAAAAATAAAAACTCTTACAATTATTTCTGAAATACATATATTTTTTATTCTAACATGAATTTCCACATGTATAGCAATAAATATTTTTAATATGTTTTTGTTACAGGCAGTGAAGATGTTTTAATGAAGTGAAAAGAAGCATGGAAACCAGATGATCATAAGCTACTTCAGTCTTGCTGCATACTGTCTATCCCATAATTTTTATTCTTGAATAGCAAAGGGCCAACCTTACATAATACAACCATGTAATTTGTTTTGTGGGATAACTTCAATGCATACTATGAAAAATACTATGCAAAACATAAAATTTGAATTTTTCAAGCGGCGCTCTGACCTTTGACCCCCCCCCCCCCCCCCACCACCAAATGAAAACTAATGGTCCCGCGGCATTAATATTCTGGATTTATTTATTTCTAATGGTCATCTCACTGAGAAAGAAAAATCACATGAATCTATTTACCATTTAATCACAGCCTGGGTGATTCTTATATGGAATTACTCTTAATTTCATCAGTATGTCGCAAGAACAAACAGGGAAATCTGCCAATCGGTCGCAGAATAAAATTGCCGAGTTTGTCAATTGGTCGCAAGAAAAAAATTATGAAATTCGCTGATCGTTCTCCAGAAAAAATCGCGAAATTTGTCAGTCGGTCGCGGAGAAAAATCGCAAAAATTTTCAGCCAGACGCAGAAAAGCAATCATGAAAATTTTCAATCTGTCGTAAGAAGAAACTGTGAAATCTCCCAATGAATAGTGGAAAATATCACGAAATTTGTCAGTAGATCCTGAGACTTGATCGTCATTTTATAAAGAAAATTTTTTCGGAAAATGATTTTTTGGAAACAGGAACCTCTCGCCCACAATATTCTTTAAAGCACGAATGATGCCATCCCGTCTCGAAATTCAGGCCCTGAATATATGTACAGTAGATTTCCGTTACAACGAATTCCATTACAACGAAAAATCCCGTTACTACGAAATTTGACAAATCCCCATTTCAAATTGCATTAACCCCAATGTATTAAAAATTCCGATTTAACGAAGTGCATTTATTTTAGGAATTCCGTTACAACGAAAAATTTCCATCGAGCTCTTTTTTTCTTTTTTTTTTTCAATTGCTTAACAGAAATGAAATATACTTCGAATAAAATGTTGAAGATAAAAAATAACATTATTGTTTTCGGGACAGGTGCTATTTCAGAATTTTCTCCCCTTTGTTATTTTTTATTTTGTCTACTTCTTTCCCTAATTCCTTAACTTTCATTAGCCCATACGCTTCAAAATGATCACGTGACGGCAAGCAGGTGAACTTCACTGTGAAATGACTGTTTGGGCCAGGGGGGTACCATTCGTGCGATGCGCCAACTCTAAAGATTTCTTAACTGCTCGCGCATTACGTCACGTGGCGGACAACTTCGCCTCGCTTCGCTCGTTTCTGTATGCTGTTCTGCGTTGGAATTTTTTTTCTGTGAATGATTTTAATTATTCTATTATTTAAACAGACTTTTTGAATAAAATCTAATGAATGCGCTATATCAACGTGTTCTAATAACTCTCACAGAACAAATATACAGATTTAACAATACAGTACATAGTCTCAAATCCGAGCATCGACATCCTGGCGATTATTATTCTGGAAAATCGCAAAGAAAAACACTAAAATCGCAGAGGACAAAATTTACTGCAATTTTAAAACCGAATTCCTTTTACGAATGTCAAAAAATTTCTGCAGAACGGGAAAATCTCTAAAAATTGCATAAGAGAATCGCGAGAAATTCCGAATAAACTTTAATGAAAGAAAAAGAAGAGGCATTTACTATATTGGACTAAACTGTTAAAGCCGGATTTCTTTCACAAATGCAGACAAATCGCCATGAAATGGGGAAAAAAAAGTTCAAAGTTCAAAACTCGCAGAGGAGAAAATTCATATTGTATTTGGCTAAAAGTTGAACAGAGTTCCTTTTACAAATCTAAAAAAAAAAAAAAAAAAAAAAAAAAAGAGAGAGAAATAGGCTGTTTGGATAATTGAAAGTTCGGTTTAAAAACATTTTTTTTATAGAAATTGGCTGTTCGGATAATTGGAAGTTCGGTTAATTGGGGTTCCAATAATCGGCTCTCTACTTCCATAAATTTTCTTTCTATTGTTTCCTATTTGTATGAAGAAATGTTATATTTGATGCGTTTTATAAGATAACATGGAAATTTTAATACTGAAGTTGTTTTAAGTTTTTCAGTTTTTGCTGAAATTTTGTATACATGAAATCAGTGTTGATTTCAGGGGGTGGCCCGGGGGGGAGGACATCCCTCCGCCGGAGCAATGCGATGCCCCTCCGGAAGATTTGAGATTTTGGGTTTTCAATGGTCAAAAAGTGCAATCCCCCCCCCCCCCCCCGGAGCCACAGAAATCCCTCCCGGAGAAAAGTGTCTGAATTCAACACTGTATGAAATAACGATATTGTTATTTTAATAATATAATGTAAATAATATGTATAGTACATATTTTTTTCATAATAGAATTAGTTTAATTATAGAGTAATATTTTTGTATTATTTTCATCCTGTATAAGCATAATGACATTCGAAAATTTTTGAAAACTTATATCTAGTAATTGGACAATGCATTATTGTTAAAAGTTTTGAAGTGTGAGTTTTGTTTAATTTATTCTGTTTGATAATGCTAGTCTTTTCATTACTACTCCTGTGTAATCATATTCATATAATTCATTCGTTCATTTTATTTTACAATAGTTTAAAAGTTTTCATTTGTAATTTTGCACATTAAAAAGGTAATTTTTTTCGCGAATTTACTTAAGTATTTGAATGTTAACAAACGTATCGCGATATTATTTAACCATTATGTATTTTATATTTGATTAACTCCAATCAGTATTTGTCCAAATTATTTTAAGGAAAGTAATTTTGTTCAATTTACTTTCGAAAATCTGCTTTTTAAAAAATTATTTACTTCGTATTTCGGTCTTTTTACGCATCTATTTACTGTATCACGGCTGATCGAGCTCCGATCTTGTCCGCCACGTGACGTTTCAGTCCTGCTCTACTCTGATTGGCTATCCTTCAAATGGAACAACCTTATTGTAGAAGAACCTTGGTTTGGGCTTATTCTGGGATATCTCTATCGCCAGTACCTGTTGCAGTGTGTTTCTTGCTTCGTTCATTGATAAAATGGCTTGTGTGAAACGAAAACAATTTTCGTTGGAAGAAATGAAAGTCATAATTTCTGAGATTGATAAAGGATTGCGGAAAACTGATGTGGCCAAAAAATATGGAATAACACCATCGACTTTATCTACATTTCTAAAAGATAAAGAAAAAATTGAGAGACAATTCCAAAATGTAAACATTGGTTCCCATAGAAAACGAATGCGACAGTCCCAATTTCAAGATGGTTGTACATGTGGACAAGTTCAAATGGTTCGAAGGTGTTCGTTCACGAAATGTACCTATAAATGGTCCTCTGATATGGCAGAAAGCTCAAGAGTTCGGAAAAATTCTTGGTATCGAAAATTTCCAAGCCAGTGTAGGTTGGCTCAATCGCTTTCGTACTCGCTATGGAATTGTAATGAAATCAATTTGCGGCGAAGCAGGTGATGTACCTACAAAGACTGTAAATGAATGGAGAGCTGGAAAAGTAGCTGCCCTTATAAAGACATACAGCTCCGTTGATGTTTTCAATGCTGACGAAGCTGGAATATTTTATCAACTTGAACCGAGAAAAACATTAACATTTAAAGACGACAAATGCATCGGAGGAGAAACTTCAAAGCAACGAATTACAGCACTCTTTTGTTGTAACAAATCAGGAACCGAGAAGAGAAAAATATTAATTATTGTTCACTCTGGCAAGCCCCATTGCTTTAAGAACTGTCATTCATTGCCTTGCGATTATAAATTCAAAAAGAAGGCATGGATGACACAAGATATCTTTAATGATTGGCTAGTGCAATTTGACAAAGAAATGAAAGCTAAAAAACGGAAAATCATTCTCCTGATTGATGATTGCAGGCTTCATAATAGCCCCCGCAAATTGGACAGCATCCGAGTAGAGTACTTTCCGCCGAATTGCACTTCTATTCTACAGCCTCTAGACCAAGGCATCATCCGTGCTGTAAAATCTCGCTACAGAACTCTTTTGGTAAAAAGAATTCTTTGCGGCTTAGAAAATGGGGATCGGTCAAAAATAAATCTCAAAGAAGCTATTGAAATGATCTCTGGTTCGTGGCAAGAAATTAGCGAGAAAACAATTTCTAACTGTTGGAAACATGCCCGGTTAACTGAGACCGAAGAAAATGAATCAGAAATTTTAGATTCGGATGAGTCCTCTGAATTAAACACAATTTGGAAGGCTGCCAAAAAATTAACATCAGTCCCTGATCAGGTGGATTTGGAGGATTTCTTATCTGTGGATGACAATATTCAAACATGCTCTGAAGTATCTGATGAAGATATCATTTTGTCCATCAAAACTACATCAAACCAACAAAATGACGACAGCAGTGATGACGATACTGATGTTACCGACGATTCAAAAGTTACCGCTTCGGAAGCTCTCTCATGCTTGGACAAAATGCGTGATTTTGTTTCACATCAAAAAAATGTTCCAGAGGAGGTATTTTCTCACATTCATTCGTGGCACACGTTTTTGTTATCATCAACTACACAATCGTTTGTGCAAACTAAAATCACAGATTTTCTGCAATAATGTACTATTAAATAAAGGTTAGTCCGTAATTTTGTATTTTTAATATTGCATTTTATTTTACTAACTTTTTTATGTTAATTTAACTAGTCTTCCATTAAAATTTTCTATAATGAAAAGTAAATTTATCTTACATAATTAATTTACGTGTATATGCAGTTCATTAGATAAATAGGAGTAATTCCGTTGTAACGAAAAAATCGTTACAACGAAATATTTTAGCGGTCCCGTGAAGTTCGTTGTAACGGAAATCTACTGTATATTAATAAAGTTGTATAAAAATGTAATTTCAACATTAAAATATTCTGTTTATTTTTACAATGAAATGCTGATAATTGCTATTGGATTTGGATATTTATTGGATTGAATATATAAATAATTGCTAATAATTAATTAATTTGCACATTGAAATGCTGATAATTTGTGCAACCAATTTTAACCAATTAATATACCTATAATTGTATAACATTTTCACACAAAGAAATGTACACACTTTCTTTTTAACTTAAACATAAAATATTTAGTTGATTAATATTGATATATAAATATATATCAATATTAATCAACAATCAATCAATATCAATCAAAATATATTAATTTTATTTAATACTGTTTTACTTTAAGTCACATTTTGTTTTATTTTAAATTGATATTTATAAGTACAAAGACAATTACTTTTAATTTTAAACATTTTTTTTATACATAATTTTAGACAAAACTTTCTTCTATCTCATGCATCTTAATATTTCAAAAGGTAGTTATACAAATGTTAGTACTTCAATATTATTAGTTCAATATTATATCAACTTTGATTTTCTTCTAAAATTTCTGTTCCAGTCAATTAATCGGAATAAGAACAATTTAATCTCTATCATGATATTTATTAAAATCAATAATTTTTTTGTTATTCTGCTGTACATCAGCTGTTTGTGAAAAGCGATCTTAGTAGGATGCGAAGTTCTCGTCGGTTCATGAACTGCCAATATACTGCACAAAATAACTACGAAAAATCGAGAAAATTTTACAAAAATCGGTATTACAGAGCCACCTTCCAGCAGAATATTTCCAAATTCAAGGAGAAACTGCTGGCTATAGCCAAAAATATACACAAAAAATTGGTTCAATTCTATGCATAACTTCATACACTTTTCGATGGCACAAGAATTGCTATTACAGCGTCCCCTTCTGGCGGAATATTTCCAAATTAAAAGAGAACCTGCTGGACATAGCCAAAAACATATACAAAAAATTTGGTTCAATTATACGGATAACTTCATACACTTTTCGATGGTACAGTAATGAAAGTGGCACAAAAATTGCAATTAAGGCACCCACCTCCCGCCAGAATGTTTCCATATTGAATACACTTTTCGATGGTACAATAATGAAAAGGGCACAAAAATCACGATTACAGCACCCCCTTCCAGTGGAATGTTTCCGTATTGAAGGAGGATCTGCTGAGCCAAAAACATATGCAAAAAATTTGGTTCTATTCTATATACAACTTCATACACTTTTTGATGGTACGATGGCGACACATGGACAGACAGACATTTTGTATAAACATGTTTTTTGGGATCTCTGACCCCTAAAACGTGTAAATTCGTCGAAAACCGGAAGTCGAAGAAAATTTCGATTACAATACTTTCTTCTATTGAAGATAGAAGAAAGTAAAAATAGGTCTGTTAATTGTTTAAATTAAAAGAAAGAAAGAAAATTAATAAAGTCATACTGTAATAAACAACTTCGAAATTTTGTTTTACAATCTGAAAGTAAAGATACAATTTTCTAAAATATGTAAATTCTTAAATTTATTATAAATTCAAATATCAATATTAAGAAAGCTAGCAATTCTTTAAACTTTTTTTTCCTTTTACTCATGAATAGGGAACTTACTATATTTTTTATATTTTGCATTATAAATAAAAGTTGTTCGGCATTGTTTGGGGTCAAACAATTTCTGTAATACTTATATATTCGCTTTGCTACACTCTGCCGGATATACGGCGGAGAAGTCGGATATCCGGTGATTGTGATTCGGATATCCGATGGGGTTTCGGATATTGAAAAATCAGCCGGATATCGGGTATTTGCCGGATATCCGTTGCATCCCTACTAAAAAGAATTATGTTACATTACGATCTATGGAGAAAAATTGTTTGTGGTGTATTTTGTTCATGATACACTATCTCAAAAGTATTTAAATTGATATATATATCCGAGATGCTCTATAAGATGCTTTCTATTGAATATGATGCGCATAGCGTTCATCTTTCATATACAGGGGCGCACAAAATAAATCAGTTATATTTCTCATGAACAATAATTGATGGAAATGCGTTTTCAGTTGTGGAAAGCTTTTTTAAATTATAAAAAAATGTATACAATTTAGTGTGTATAAATTCTATAAATCATATACAGGGCTACAAAAAAAAAAAAAAAAAAAAAAACATCTGATGTGCATTTCCGTTTATTGACGGAAATTGCTGACGAGGAATTTTTAACTGTGCTATGCGTTCACTAACTGTTCTAAATTGTAGCATATTATGAATTATATGATAAATCTGTAGTTCATATACAGTAGGGGTGCACAACCTTTTTGAGAGAAGGGCCACTTACAAAAATGTTTGGGTTGTCGAGGGCCACATCAGTAACACAGACAGAATTCTATATCGGAGAGGTTTGGGGGGAGGGGGGGTAATAACTTTATTTTTGATAAATAATGATTTTTGTATATAAAAAAATAAGCAAATAGAAATAATTCATTGTATGCATGGTTTCTTCAGATCTGTATGAACAACCATACAACTTTTTATGAAGACTAACTGTTCCTTCTTGATAAATGGAAGATTTTGACAAAACTCATGATTTTTTTTGCACGAGCGATTAATAAATTTCGCGATATTTTTGCAAACAATTGATAAATTTGTATTTTTTTTCCATCAATTGAAGAAACTCGTGATTTTTTTTTTCACCGCGACAGAGTGACGAAATTCGCGATTACTTCTCGCAATAAACTGATGAAACTCGCTATTTTTCCGCAACGGATCAACGAAATTTCAATTTTTCCGCAGCTCATCGACAAAATTGGCGATTTTTCCGCACTCGATCAACGTAATTCGAGATTTTTCCGCACTCGCTCAGTGAAATTCGCAATTTTTCCGCACTCACAACGAATTTCGCAATTTTTCCACGCCCGATCAACGAAATTCGCGATTCTTAACAGACTGACGAAATTTGTAATTTTTCGATAAGCAAACTGACGAAATTTGCAATTTTTTCTCTTGAAAACTAACAAAACTCGCGGTTTTTCCACAGTCGATCAACGAAATTTCAGATTTTATTGCACATGATCGAGAAAATTCACAATTTTTTCAAACCCGATCAACGGAATTCGTGATTCTTAACTGACTGACGAACTTTGTAATTTTTTTTCGAGATGAACTCGCGAAATTCGCCATTTTTCTGCAACCGATCAACGAAATTTGCAATTTTCAGCACCTCATAGAAATAATTCCCGTTTTTTGTACTCGATTAACGAAATTTGAGATTTTCCCGCACCGAACTGACAAAATTCGCGATTTTTTCGCGCCTGATCAACGAAATTCGAGATTCTTAATCAACTCTGAAGAAATTTGTAATTTTTCCCGCTGCAAATTGGCGAAATTCGAAATTTTTTTCTCTCGATAAACTGGCGAAACTCACGATTTTTCTCCAGCTGATCAACGAAATTTGAGATTTTTCCGCACATGATCGACAAAATTCGCGATTTTTCCGAACCCGATCAACAAAATTCGTGATTCCTGAGTGACGAAATTTGTAATTTTTTCACGCGATAAACTGACGAAACTCGCGAATTTTCTGCAGTCGATCAACGAAATTTGGAATTTTTCAACACCTTATCGATAAAATTCGCGATTTTTCTGTGCCCGTTTATTAAAATTTGAACTTTTTATGCACCGAATCCACAAAAATTCGTCATTTTTCCGCATTCGATCAACGATATTCGCGATTGTTTCCGCGGCAAATTGACGAAATTAGCGATTTTTCTCCCGATAAACGGACAAAACTCGCGATTTTTCCGAACCCGATCAAAGAAATTTTCAATTTTTTCCAGCAACAAATCCAAAATTCCGGATTTTTACTTGCGACATATGGACAAAAATTGCGATTTTTTCCAGTTATAAATTGACGAAGATCGCGGACCAAAAGTTAACCCATCGCGGGCCACAGGTTGTGCATCCCTAATATACAGGGATGTACAAAACTTTCAGTTATTTTTTCGACTTTGGTTGAAATTGTGTTTTCAAACTTGTTATATGTTTTGGAAATTATTACTACATCGTTTTTTACATTATTAAGCTATGAAGTTTTATTATAGTAGTCCAAATGCATTGAAAAATGCTTCATAATATTATTGACGCATGATTTTACGTTCTTCTTGATAATTTTAATGTTACTTTTTTAACGGTATGGAAGCGAAAGGGATAAAACTTTTTGCATTATTATAAAAAATCCTAAAATTTCTTTTTCTAAAATTTAAGTTACGGGACAAACATTCGACAGCTTTAATGAAAATTACTGTGTTGTATATTCTATTGTATATTTATATTTATCTCTGCACATAGGAACCCTATGTAAAGAATGGAAATCATAAGATATCATGAGAAAATGTATACATTATGTTTTGCATTGTATCAAATCTGAATTTGGAGAGTTTGTCTGGATGAATTTTGTAACCATTCGAAATTTGCAGCCAAGTAATATATTTTACATCATTTTGTCCTGAGGTATCTACATACATCTGACAACTTTTGTCCAAATTTGGTCATACATTTAAGCATTTCGCGCTTGTAAAACTTCGTGTGCTCTTCATTGTAATTTTCCTCTATAAACAAGACATTTTCAACCAAATTCACATTTTCCTTAAATTTTAAATCTTGTTGTCGTGGAATAATTGTTGAAAAGTTTATTTATGTGGGTAACTTAAATTCTGCTGTCTTTGATAAAAAGAAAATGGTACTTGAACTAAAATTTCAATTTTTTTTTTATTTTTTTTTATTTAGACTTAATAAGCTAAAAACAATTCTAAAAAGTGGGGAGGCACCTAAGGGCAGACAACTTAAACTGGATCGAAGAGATAATAATCCCTATTTAATCATATCAAAAATTTAGCTTAATCGTGCTTTATCATATATAACTTTTTCTATATTAAAACTGAAAAATTGTAAAAAAATTCAGAGGTTTTTGCGACGTTAAATATGAAATAACAGGTGATATGTGTAAAATTTATGCACACAAATCCGATAAAAATAAAGTCCATATTTTGTTCGGAAGCGTCCATAATCGAGCAATATATTTTATTTCGCTTCAAGTAACAGATTAAAGAACTATACTCAAATTGATTGATTCATTCCCAAATAAGAAGCACCAACTTTGCTCTAGTCTATGGACCAAAAACCAATAGCAGGGTACGACGCCCTAACTATTGAGCCATAACAGGCAAAAAATAAATTGCATTAGGATAAACTTTTAAAAATCGACTTTTGGCCAGCTAGAATCGGTAAATCACCCACCGTGCCATGTACGTGTCTGAAAAAAAAAAGTCTTGGGGGGAGGGGGGGCGGGGGGTGATAATGATAAATTTCTGACTGGAATGGAATCGGCTGGGTTCGAACGCCAAACCTGTCGTTTTGAAACTGGAGATGATACCTCTGCGGTACTAATGATTGATTTCATCGCCGCAATATTCATAACTTAAGATTGGAATAGACGTATCATTCAACTTTTTACAACTATCGGCGTCTTTTTTTTTTTTTTTTGTGTGTGTGTGTAATCACGCGGTGCTGTTCATCTTTAATAGCTTTAGAATGAAACGGACGGACATTCTGATGAAGGAAAACTTTTCCTTCAAGTCGGTCTAATCTTCTTATCTTCTTTCCATTGTTGAATCTCCCCATCCTTTTGTGAATAACCACAAAACGGTTGAAGAAGAATAGGTGTTAATAACTCTTCTAGGGCTAGGCAAAACAAGCGTCTAAACGAAGCCTTCTCATTTCTTTGGTGATTTTATCTATACACTGAAAAAAAAAATGTAAAGTTACTAAAAATTTTCTAATAAACTGGGATTTCTAGAACTGTTTATGTAACGGCAACAACAAAAATTCATGTAACAGATACACTTTTGCACCGTAAATGAAAAAATCTGTAAGGTTACTAAGAATTTTTTAGGAAACTGGGATGCCTAGAAC
The DNA here is from genome assembly GCA_963932465.1 of Maratus speciosus. Classification (NCBI taxonomy): domain Eukaryota; kingdom Metazoa; phylum Arthropoda; class Arachnida; order Araneae; family Salticidae; genus Maratus; species Maratus speciosus. Next base: position 84,345,698 of record OZ010786.1, on the reverse strand, counting down.
TTTTTATGTAACTGCAGCCCGGGTTACAGATAAAATTTTACGAAGATTACTGTAACTTTAGTATAGGGATGCACAACCGGTGGCCCGCGATGAGTTAACTTGTGGCCCGCGAACTTCTTAAATTTATAACTGGAAAAAAGTCGCAATTTTTGCCCGTAGGTTGCAGGAAAAAAATGTGAATTTCATCATTTTTTTGCGGGAAAAAATTTCAAATTTCGTCAGTCAGTTAAAAATCGCGAATTCCGTTTATCGGCCGGCCGATACCATAGATATAGGCTGATACCATACCATAGATAGGAAATTCCCAAGTGTCCAACTTCGTCAGTCGCTAGGCGAAAAATAATTCGAATTTCATCGAACAGGCATTGGAAAATCGGAAATTTCGTCGATCAGGCAAGAAAAATAGCGAATTTCTTCGTTCGGGCACGGAAAAATCGCAGGTTTTGTTGATCGAGCACGGAATAACCGCGAATTTTGTCGATCAAGCGAGGGAAATCAGCAAATTTCATTGAAAAATCCCGAATTTTGTCGATGAAGTACGGAAAAATCACAAGTTTCGTTTATTGGGCATGGAATGATGGCGAGTTTCGTCGATCGGACACGGAAAAATCGTGAATTTCGTTGATCGGGCAAGGTAAAATCGTGAATTACGTCGATCAGGCGTGGAAAAATCTCAAATTTCATCGATCAGGCGCAGAAAAAAATCGCAAATTGAGTCGATCAGGAGCAGCAAAATCGCTAATTTTGTTACTCAGGCGAGGAAAAATCGCGATTTCCGTTGATTGGGCAGAGAAAAATCCCGAATTTTGTCGATGATGCGCCGAAAAATTACAGATTTTGTTCATCGGCTGCAAAAAATCGTGAGTTTGGTCAGTTTATCGCGAGAAAAAATCGCCAATTTCAAATTACTGCGAGAAAAAAAATGCAAATTTCATCAGTCAGTTAAGAATCTCAAATATCGTCGATCGGGCGAGAAAAAAATCGCAAATTTCTTAGATCACGCGTGAAAAAAATCACAAATTTCGTCTATCAGGCAAGGAAAAAGCTCAAATTTTGTCGCGAATGATCGCAAATTTCGTGTACTTGGCACGGAAAAATCGCACGTTTTATCGATCAGGCGCGGAAAAATCGCAAATTTCGTTGATCGGGCACAGAAAAATCGTGAATTTTGTCGATGATGCGCGGAAAATTTGCAAATTTCGATGCTCGGCTGTGGAAAAGTTGTGAGTTTCGTCAGTATATCGAGAGAAAAAATCACGAATTTCGTCAGCTTACCGCGGGAAAAAATTGTAAATTTTGTCAGCCAGTTAAGAATTGCGAATTTTGTTGATCGGGTGCAGGAAAAATCGAGAATTTCGTGATCAGGAGCAGAAAATTTTCAAATTTCGTTCAACCGGTGCGGAAAAATCTCGAATTTTGTCGATCAGGCGCGGACAAATCTGGTTGATCGGCTGCGGGAAAAATTGTAAATTTCGTCAGAGTCAGTTAATACCGAATATCGTTGATAAGGCGTGGAAAAATCATGAAGTTCGTTGATCGGGTGCGGAAAAATTGCGAATTTTGTCGGCCAGGCGTAGAAAATTGTAATTTTCGTCTATCGGCACGGGAAAAGCGTGTATTTTGTCGATTGGACTCGGAAAAATCGCGTTGACGATCAAGTATTAACGACAGGAAAATTACAAACTTTGTCAGAGTCAGTTAACAGCGAATATCATTAATAGAGCGTGGAAAATTCGCGAATTTCGTTGATCAGGCGCGGGAAAATTGCAAATTTCGTTGATCGGGAGCAGAAAATCATGAATTTCGTCGATCGGGTCCGAAAAAGGCGCAAATTTTGTCGATCAGGAGAGGAAAAATCTCAAATTTAATTGATCGGCTTCGGAAAAATTTCTAATTTTGTCTATAAGGCGTGGAAAATTTGGATTCGGTTATCGGGTGCGGAAAAAAACGTATTTTCTTGATTGGGCGCGGAAAAAAGGGAATTTCATTGATCGGGCGCGAAAAAAAGGGAATTTCATTGATCGGGTGCAGAAAAATCTCAAATTTCGTTGATCGGCTCCCCCTCCCCCCTTCGTTCATAAAGTTCTCATTTTTTTTCGCCACTTGCCATTTTCATACCTATGTTTGTTTTTTAGCACTTTTAATAAAGCAAAATTTATACTCCCTCGAACAAAGTCAAGGAATATTATCACTACCTGAAAATAATCCTTGCTAGTGATGGGCGATTCTGGAAAATTTGAGAATCGATTAAAATCGACATCGTATAAAACAGAATCGATCGCAATGAGAATCGATTCCCAAATTCTAGAATCGATACTTGAATCGATATTTCGATGTTCACAGATTCACGCAGATAAGCTGAAAAATAGTAATTCCAAAACGTAGTGAATCAACAGGGCCGTAACGACTATCTCTCACCCCTCACCCCCATTTATGGGGGCTCTAGACAATGTTAGGGGCCCAAAAGTAAGCTACTACAGACCTTTGAGTAAAATAATAAGGTTTTTTAACTTTTAAAATTATTATTTTTAAGATGTAATTTTGATAAATAATTTGTATTATATTTAAATTTATCTTTAAAAAATATCTCGATGAGATAAAAACAAAAAGAACGAATTGTTTTTTTTTTTCATCCTGAAAAGATGTACTTTTTAATCTAACTCTTCTTTCCTTCAACCAAACAGATGGGGACTTACTTCCTATAAACATCATTCTTCTTAAAAATGCGCAGATGAGCGAAATTTTGAAGGCTCTAAATTTATTTAAAAAGTTAAATGGTTTTTCAGTCTTTTTAGGGCCTCCTATAAGCGTGGGGGAAATGCAAATATTGCAAATCTTCTTTTAAAATAGCTGTGATGATGTAATTAACCAATCATCACATACTAATTATCCCCCAATTAATAATCAAAATTCTCCTTTTAATAATATATTTAACTAAAATTTCTTTCCTTTTTTAAAATATATATCTCGTTATCTCATTTACAGTTTATAAATATCTTTCTTTTTAATGTTTACCAAGTTTTCAGCTGTTATGTTCTCATCCTTGAGCCATTAACAATGAAATAAGATACTTTTCTCTGGTTAACAAATAAATAAAAGTATATTCCTTGATTATATGTTTTTTTTCTTTCCCCAGCAGTAATCTAAAAACTATAAACAGTTATTGACTCATTCGCTGACATGCAGAGTGCACTCACTGAAACAATAATAAATAAAAAAGAAAAGTATCGAGTTAAACTGATGGCATTGAGCTCACAGTCTATTCATACTAATTGTATTTTATACTCTTACTTCAAAGAATGCCTTTCGAAAAATAAATTAAGGGGGAATCAGATCCCCCCCCCCCCCCCGTCACATCTCTATACTTAAACAATAAGCCTCCAGTCTCATTAGGGAAGCGCTTTATCAGAATAAAGTGGTTACCAAATTTGAAGCAAATCAGATAGGAAAACCCATATATCTAAATTAAGGGGGGTTAGCCCCTGTTCCTCCTGTTAAACAATGAACCTCCAAATTTAATCAGGGAAGCGTCTTATCAGAATTAACTGGTATACCAAAATTGAAGCAAATCTGATAATTCTGCATGAAAAACCCATTTATTTAAGTGGGGGGAATAGCCCCCGTAACCCCCTCCTTATGCTTAACCAATGAACTCCCAAAACTAATCAGGGAAGCGCCTTATGAGGATGAACCTAGAAAAAAAAATTGAAGCAAATCGGATATTTCTATCGAGAGTTATCGCGTTACGTATGTACGTACATACATACATACAGAAATTGCGGGCACATTAGCTCTCAGGATTTGATAGCCTGTGAGCTAAAAAGAAAAGTGCCCAGTTAAACTGATGGCATTGAGATCACAGGCTATTCACACTAACTGTATATTATGCTCTTATTTCAAAGAATAATGGCCCTCGAAAAATAAACTAAGGAGCGGGGGGGGGGGGGGGGAATTGCTCCTCCCCGTTTCCCCTCTTTATACTTAACCAATGACCCTCTAAATGTCATCAGGGAAGATCCTTATCGAAATAAATCGGTATACCAAATTTGAAGCAAATCGGGTAGAAAAACCCATTTATCTAAATTAAGGGGGTATTAGTCCCGTTTCCCCCCCTTTATATTTAACCAATGAACTTCCAAATCTAATTAGGGAAGCGCCTTATCAGAATAAACAGGTATACCAAATTTGAAGTAAATCGGATAGCAAAACCCATCTATCTAAATTAGGGAGAGTATTATCCCCTCGTCCCCCCTCTCCCCCTTTAGACTATAACAATGAACCTTCAAATATAATCAGAGAAACTCGTTATCGAAATTAACCGGTATACCAAAATTTGAAGAAAATCTGAAAATTCTGCATGAAAAACCCATTTATGTAAGTTAAGGGGGGGATTAGCCCGCGTTCCCCCCTTTATACTTAACCAATGAACCCTCCAAAACTAATCAGGGAAGCGCCTTAGCAGAATGAACATAGAAAAAAAATTGAAGCAAAACGGATATTTCGTTACGTACATACATACATACAAAACCGACGGGCACATTAGATCTCAGGCTTTGATAGCCTGTGAGCTAAAAAGTGCCAAGTACGTGTAACTAGGGAGGGGTTGGGGAGGGACAGAAAATAAAAGAGGACATTAAAGGCTTTCCAACAATATGTTACACGAGATGGTTGGGAGAAACAATAAATATGCCCCCTGGGGGACAGGTAAGTCTCAAACGGTGGGAGGGGCGACCTCAAATGTATCTTTGGTCAAGGTTTCAAAATGTAAATTTATAATAAAATAGAACGAGAATTGCGCATTTTTAAAATAGCATGCATGTTTTGAACGGCCCTGTAAATTAAGATTGGCGAGGAAGGGGGGTGGGGGTGGGGGGCGGAAAGGATTAGAAGGGACGAACTTGAAAAAATAACATAATAAACTAGTAACCCGAATAACTAGGCTTCTAAACAAAAGTATAACGATTTAACCTAGTATTGAATTCAGGGGGTGAACCGGGGGAACATTGGAATGTCCCTCCCGAAAGTTTTGAGATTTTATGCTTTTTAATGGACAAATGTGCATCCTCCCTTACGGAACTCTAAAATCTCCCCCCCCCCCCCCCTTCCGACCAGAGCAGTCAAGAAATCAACCCGCCATTCAACACTGAACCTAGAAAGAAAAAAAAAAAAGGCTGTTATACAAAATTTTACAGCAACTCTGCCACAAAAACTGTAAAATTGGAGGAATCTATTCAACCCGAATCGTGGATCATGCGCGATGCGATTTGAATTGAAGTAAATCAAAAAATATTGATTTCACCCGCATCTAAAAATCGGCATCGAATCTGAACTGAATCGATTCGCCCGAATCTAAAGAATTGAAGTAAATCAAAAAATAGCGATTCTGGCCGCATCTAAAAAGATCGGCATCGAATCTAAACTGAATCGATTCGCCATTTCTGATCTTAATTTACGGGAAGAATCGATGCGTTCACTTTTTCTTGCTTTCTTTTGTCTTTAGAAAAAGAAAGCGTTGGATTCGTGAAAAATTTCGACTTCCGGTTTTCGAAGGATTTATAGTTTTAGAAGATCTTGTCTAGAATACGATTTGACTATTTTTATACATTGTCTGTCTATTTGTTTGTCTCAGACAAAAAAATTGTGGGCGGTCTATTTCAAGAACTAATGCATGGAATTTGTTGAAACTTTAGATTCAATTAAACTTTCATATAAATTTGTGCTGATTACTTTTTGATGTAAATCTACCGGCAGGTGGCGCTGCTATGCTGCATTTTTCCCGATTTTCGCAATAGCTCTATCTCAAGAACTAATGCACGGATTTTCATCAAACTTGTGAAGTTAGACGTTGGCATAAATTGTTGCATGTTAGATTTCGGTGTAAATCGCCCAACAGGGGCGTTGTTATGCAGATTTTATCAGCAGTGTTGAATTCAGATAATTTTCTCCGGGAGAGATTTCTGCGGATCCAGAGAGGGACAGTTCAGAGGGAAAGGGGATTGCAGTTTTGTACATTAAGCATAAAATCTCAAATCTTCTGGGGGGGAGATTTGAATGTTGCACGGGGTGGGGGGATGTCCCTCCGGAATTCAACACGTTTTTCTGGATTTAAAAGATTTTAGGGATCATATCTCAAGAACTAATGATCGGAATTTCATCAAACTTAATATTCTGTCTTAAGTTGTTTATGATTAGGTTTTCGTGTAAATGATATAACAGGTTGTGCTGCCATGCTGCTTCTTTTTAGCAGTGTTGAATTCAGACATTTTTCTCCGGGAGGGATTTATATGGTTCAGGAGAGGGACATTCTAGAGTTTCGTGGGGGGGAATTGGACCTTTGTCCATTAAGCATAAAATCTCAAATGTTTATGAGGGACATTTCAATGTTCCGGGGGGGGGGGGTTGTCCACTCGTACCAGCCCCTGAATTTAACACTGTTTTTCAGAATTTACACGATATTAGCGATAATATCTCAAGAAGTAATGACCGGAATTTCATCAAACTTAATATTATGTGTCATTGACATAAGTTGTTCCTGAGTTTTTCGTGTTAATCATGTAACAGGCTGCGTTGCTATGCTGTTTTTTTTTTTTTTTTTTGCATGATATTCGTGATAGCCCATATCTCAAAACTAATGCACGGAATTTAATCAAACTTCATATTCTGTTACACTGATAAATAAATCCTTATTAGGCTTGTGTGCATACTGCCCAACAGCTGTCGCTTTTATGCTCTTTGAATTGGGATTTTCCGTTGCAGACATCTAGGTTAATATCAGACGAACGTCTTTTTGCACGCTTTTTTTTCGCTCTTACACTGTCCCTACACATGCTAGCGAAGGTGTAGGGATGGCGTAAGAGCGAAAAAAGCGTGCAAAAAAGACGTTCGTCTGACATTAGCCTAAGAGGGTGTAGGCCGAAATTCAATGATTTGTTAGGAAAATGCAATGCTTATATTTTCTTTTAAAATGCACATACTTCAACGAACCCATGCTTTTTGAATCCTCCTGATGCGCATAGGTTATCATTTAAATTTGACACTGTGATAGCGAATTTTGAAGTTTTAACATTTATGAGGCAGATGAAAGTTTTGGGATTGGCACATCCAACTACTTTATCTTCAATTTTTTAGGGAAAATGCAAATGATATTACCTTATTTTGTCTTAGAGACATCGATTTAAAAATTCATAGTATCGATTAAATCGAGTTGGCCATAGTATCGATTAAATCGATTAAAAAAATCGAAATCGCCCATCACTAATCCTTGCTATATCTCTGTTACATGTATAAACGTAAACTGTTGGTATATCCTTGCCGATTAAATTGGATATGTTGACTGGGTAGGGGAATCTAGAGGGGTAAAAGCCCCCCCCCACCACTGAAACCATAGGCCTCAGATCACCTCTCCGAAATAGAATTCTCTGTGTTGCTGATGTGGCCCTCGACAACCCAGACATTTTTGTAAGTGGCCCTTCTCTTAAAAAGGTTGTGCACCCCTACTTTAGTAGATTCTTTTGTAAAAATACAGAAATCTGTAACTTTGCAAAAAGTAGTTTTGTAGATTTACATCTTTTTTATACAATGTACACAGATAAAATTTTAGTAAGCATACAGATTTCTGCAACTTTACATCTGTAGAATTACAGTTTTTTTTTTTTTTTTTTTTTTTTTTTCTTTTTACAGTGTAGAATAGGTCGCAAAATGGCTTGAAATGAGTTTAAAAATGGATCAAATACCTGATCCGTCGTCCGATTTTTACGAAAATCTATACGTTTCTCGCGACAGTGGTCTTCAACTTATTTGCCAAATGGGAGCTCAATCAGAAATACTATTTGAGAGTGGCATTAGCTCACTCACCCACACAAATAATGAGTTACAATACTTTTTTTACACTATAAATTTGGAAGCAACTAGTTGGAAATTGCACGTCAAACGTGGCAAATGAGGTGTGTTCGTACTATAACTAGTTTTATAAATATTTTTTGCACCGCATATTGTGCTGAATGTATATTTTGTGCACTTCATAAGTGCATATCAATTTCATTCTGTTCGAAAGGCTGAACATCATTAAAATGCACTTGAAATATTTTTTTCCAATTGGGCGTAATGTAACGGAAAATTTTTGACTGTCCCTGTAATTAAACTATACATTCGACTTTCATAAAATTTGAAATGACTCGACAAAATTTTGCAATAGTAATATATTTAAAATTTCAGACCATTCGGTTGGGTAGATTTTGTTCTGTTATATGCGGACGGACGGACAGACAGACAGACGGACCGAACGACGACTATAGGTGCTACGTATTTATATAATTACGAACACATGTAAAAAGAACTGCACAAGCTGGGGATCTTCAATTCTTTCTATCAAAACCTGTGTTTATTATCCATTAGTGAAAATATATATTATACACATATAAACTTATAGAAGCTTCGTGCGCTCAAAAAGAAGGGGCGGTGGGCGCAAGAGCGTTCGGGAAGTGCGTGTTTGGCAACGTCTGCTTCAGATATTATAAAGTAGGATTTCTTATATTATTTATTTATTTTCGTAACAATTTAAACAAACGTGCAATAAAAAATTAAAGAAAGTCTATTGTAACAATATAAGGAATTGACAATCCAATATTAATAATTCCTTTTCCTCTTTTGAATCGATTTACATAGCCAGTAGAATTTACTCTCGTTATGGGAATATCAATAACATCACACAAAACATATTTACGTCATCCCATTCATCTATTCCTTCAACCTTTTTCTTTCCTGTGTTCGCAAGTTCAAGGAAGTCATCCAGTCTTCGGCAACCTTGAGAGTTCCGCGTTTAGACTATCATCCATTTCGATTTTCCCAAGGCGACCTTCCGTATAAAAAAAAAAAACCTTACGAAGTCAAGTAAAATAAAATGTCAGAAATCACCCTTTTTTTATTATTAGGAATGCAACCGAGTGGCCAAGTTGACCTCAAAGTAAAAACTTCTGCCCAACAAATTCGACCTAGCACTAGTTTCGAGAAAAATACCCTTGCAGCATATCTTTTTTTAATGTTTTTTTTTTTTTTTTTCTTTTTATCCTGTTGATCATGTATGAACTTCTTTTAGTTTAGAAGTCAGTGCGTGAATGGGGATTTGTGATCTTGTTGCCCTCTCTAGGAAACTTGAATTTAAAATTTGCATTTATATTTGCACCTGTTTAAACACACATAAATATTTGAATGAAGGAATAAGGTTATTGGGCTAGTAGTTTGATTAGGGATTTAGAATTTTACTTATTTATTTCCACACTTTTTAGTATGCTGCATATTTTATTATTTCCTCGCCTCAAAAATTAATTTTTGGAATAGTGGTGTTCTTTTGCCTTTATGAAATTTAGGTATTGAGGAATTGAGGTGTATGTATGATATCTATTTCATCTTTCGATAAGGGCAAAAATGTACTTTGACAGCATAGATAATAATGTTATTATTATTATTATTATTTAATTTTAATTAATGTGTTTCTAACTTTATACCTTTTCATCTTGGTTTTCCTCTCTTCCTGTACTCTGTTATATGCACATCTATTCATTCTTCTTCATATCTCTAAGTGCAGTATATGGGGGGAAATGTTGATCTCGCATCCGGTATAGTTTTAAATAATCAGTAATTTAAGAAAATGAACTGTAATTTTTATTTTAAGAAATGACAAGTAAATATTAATATATGTATCCTTTTACAGGTAAGATTGTGAATTTGTTCATTGAAAACCAAATGAAAAGTATTTGACTTAGCAGGTATTTATTTCTTATTAATATATATATATATATTATAGTGCAAGAGTTATTTATATTTTTTGCATTATTTTTATATTTTTCGACACTTTCCAACATGATAGTTGAAAAGGTTAATGAATTCAGTTTACCTGTCTGTCGTCTGTCTGTCTATGCTCTAGCTCTCGTAAATATACTCTGATTGCCATTTAATTCATACGTTATTGAAGTTTACTATGGAATGCTCATAATTCAAAATAGAATGTCTAACATTTATAGTTCGTTTACATTTTACGGGGAAACTCACATTATGGTCAATGGGGGAAAAACATTTGCGGTATATTTTAATGATGTTAAGCTATTTCAAACATAATGAAATTCACATGCATTTATGAAGTGCACTAAAACATACTTTCTGTGCAATATGGTGTGCAAAGCACTTATCATTCATTTACAGAGTCGCACAAAAAAATTCGGTTACATAATGGTCTACTGGGAAAAATTATAAGCGTTTTTTAGTAATGTTACACTATTTCGAACATAATGAAATTTTTATACATTATTGAGGCGCACTACAGGATGCTTATTTTAGAATACGAAGTGCATAACGGTTATCGTTAATTTACAGGGTCACTTAAAAAAATTCGGTTACATAATGGTCTACGGCGGAAAGTTGTTTGCAGCATTTTTAATAAAGTTACACTATTTCAATGAAATTTTTATACATTCAATGAAATTTTTATACATCATTGAGCTGCGCTATAAAATGCTCATTGTAGAGTTTTTGCATAATACGTCGTGTGTATAAATTCCATAGATCATAAACAGAGCTACGCGAAATAATTCGTAAGCATTATTTCATGTATTATTAGTGTGTATGGGTATGAATTGCTTAAGGGGGCTGGTCGTTCAGCTTCCGATTTTCCCTCACTAATGTAAAGTCTATGGGCATTTGATGCATTCATATATTTAAAATATCTTCTCGGGAAATTAATATTTTTAACTTCTATTTTTTGTGCACACTTCCTAAAAGATGTCTCTTTTAGTAATGTCTTATATGAAATGTAAAAATCTTACTTACAGTTCGCCCGTTTTTAACACACAAAATATTAAATCCAGCATAGATTTTAGAAATATTTTGGAAAACTAAGAAAAGAAGAGACATCCTTTAAAAAGAGTAGGGGAGGTATGATACACTTTTTTTTACTAATTTTTTATAACCTTTAGAAACCTATTTTTAAGCAAATTTTTCGTGTTTTCTTATAAAGTGACCTTTTATTCTTATTATTAAAAATGTTGTGAATTTAAAAAATAATCATCCAAAAAATATATCCCAATTATTGTGAATGGTTACTACTGTATCAAACCTCCCCATTGCTGGGGAGATTTGATACACTAGCAAGGGATATTTGATACAGTGTTATGTAAATTGGAAAAAAAATGCAGATAATTCAATTTATGTGTCATACAATTTTTTTATGAAAAATCTTGAAATATTTAAGTAAAATTTAAAAAGAAATGACATTGACATATTTTTGTTACATAAATGTTTTTTACAAAAATATTTAAACAATTTCTACTATTTAAACAATTCTGTTAACACACTTTTTAGAAAATAAATAATGAAAAAAAAAAACTAGAGACCTTTGCAAGAAAAAATGAAGTGAACATTGCTGATTTGCAAACAATTTAACATAAATGTAGCCCATTTAAGATTTCTTTAACCTTTTCAGGGCAAAGCATTTTCAATGCTAAAGTGTTGAATAAATGAATGGCACCGGAATTTGCCGACAGATTTAATTGAAAATAAGAAAAGGGCTATATTTCACTTTCATATTAAATGGAAAATATTTTACCAAAATGCTGGTGCCAATGTGGCGATTAGGAATTAAAATTGAGTGGTTTCATAAACATACCACCACCCCTGAAATAGTTAAACGAAAAACTAATAACTCTATCATTTTGGTAAGTAAAATCGGGTGGATTTAATGTTTTTTTTTTGTTTTTTTTAATTTGCCCTTCGTCAATTATAGAAACATCTTCCCGTTCAGGCCATTTAAACTTTTTTCCTTCTACATGACGAGCAAAGTGAACTAACTATCTATCATGGCATTGCTTTTCTATGTAACTTACATAATGCCTATGAATAGTCTCTTTGTTCTTGCTTATCAATTTCATTAGCTCTTGCTGTAAAACAATAATGAATATTACAGTCCTATATTAGTTTACAACTTAAAAAAACTATGAAATTTCAAATATACAAGTGTATCATTTCTCCCCAGCACTAATGTATCATTTCTCCCTATCATGCCTTATTGGATTTTCGATCACTTTGTATGAATGCAGTTGCAAAATGCCAATCTGCTTTCTGGTAAAACTCACCCTAACAATATGCTTTACAAATGAAAAAAATTACAAGATATTATCTTCACAATAATAAGAGTTATGAAAGAAAATCAGTATTAGAAAAAAATTACATTGACATTCCAAAAGTCTTCAAAATTAAAAGAAAAAAAAAAAACGTTGTCAGTTCTTCACTGCTAAGTCCAGCTAATGATGGCCTCTGCTAATAAAAGAAGACTTTACATGTGTTACAATGTCTGTTAATGCCATTTGTTGAGAAAAATTGTCAATGTATCAACCCTCCCTATGTATCAAACCTCCCCTACCTCCCCTACACAGAAAAAAGGTATGAAAAATATGAATTTCCCGAGAAGATATTTTAAATATACGAATGCATCAAAAGTCCATAGACTTAACATAAGGGAGGAGAATTCCGAAGCTGAGTGACCAGCCCCCTTAAGGATGTTTTTTAATTACGTCATGCATTTTCCAGCTGGACTATATTTAGTGTTCCAAGAGATTTTTTTTTTTTTTAATTTAAATAAATCCACGTACGGGCTACGCAAAGAAACAGATACATCGCCTTTTATGGATAGTAATTTCTGAATGTACGTGCTCGGTTGTGGCGCGTTTTTTTCTTAATTAAATTTTAATTTAATATGGACAATGTATAAAAAAATTATTCATAATATTGAGATCTGTTCAAAATTATAAGAATGCATTTCCGTCTGTTGACGGAAATTTCTAAAGGCGAGTTTCCGAATGTGTTATGTGTTTTGTAACTAAGTTTTAGCACATTATGTAGAGTATATACAGATCAATACATCATGTACAGGGATGCACAAAAGAATTCGAGTACCTTTCCTATTATAGGCGGTAATTGCTGAAATCTGATTTCACATTTTTAAACGGTGAAGTTCCCTTGCAGCATGGAAGTGTTTCATAACTTATGCTTGACTCAAGTTTTTTCTTTCTTGTTATCAATTTAAAAAAATCGACGCTCGACGCTTGAGATTATTTTAAGAATTGGGGTTTTCATGTAGGATACCGAACATGAAATAATAAGAAAGAATAAGCTTCAGATTACAGCTATTGTAAAATTTTGAATATACATACTACTATTATTATATGAAAATTATTACATGAAATTAAGTTTTCCAAATCCTTCGAAAAAAAACTTGTTTTTTATTCCAAACTTTTCAGGATTTTTTTCGAGCATTCTCATCTCTAGTACTGCGATCATTTTTAGCAGGTACAGTCGTGGGGGGGGGGGGGGAAAGTAGAGACCTTCTACTAACTCGGCAACTAATTATCCTAGAAGAAAGTTACTGGTACCAAACGATTGGAAATAAAAGTCTACTTTTAAATGATTTGTATAAAATTTCCTTAGGTGGCCATCAACAAATAAAAATCAGACGAAACTTTTTTTTTTCAATGGCAATGCTCAATTTTGACAATATATTTTAAATCTTCGGTTCAAACTATGCCTACAAAATTTCAAGTCGTTTGGCTCATAAGTTTTTCAATTATAAGCATTCAATATTTAGAGCTTCTAATGTTGAAATATATTTTCATAGTTTTCCTGAAATTATAATCCTAATGTCATAATTTTTTGTGTGGGTATAATACTGAAAAACCCAAACATAAATACATTGAATTTGTAATTTCAAAATTTTTATAATATGAATTATGAAATTAATATTCGAAAAAAAATATATATGAATAGTAACCTACAATTTTTTTTTAAAAAAATAGATGTATATTTATTAGGTCCTGCTTTATGTGGATTCTAAATTTCATTCTTCCAAGTAGTTTTCGAATTATGATTAAAAAACGTCAAAATAGTGTTTCTATGATATGCAGAAAAGCATAATTTAAAAAAATATATATATTTTACTCATTCTATTGAAACATTTGAGCTGGCAATAGTCGAAGCGCATTAAGCGACTGAGTCATATTGGTAAGAAATAATGCATTAATCAAAGTGACATAGTCATTCTGTTGCATTTCAACAATGGAGTACCGAATTTCAATAGTCATTCTGTTGCATTTCAACAATGCAGTACCGAACTTCAATTTAGATACAACCCCTAAAATAGGCTCATTTTAAAATAATTAATTTCTCTGAAACTAATCGTATACGAATTTCATGAAAATTTGGATTTAGGCTATATGAAGGAGCATAATTTATTTATGGTGTCAAACATGGGTATTACTAAAAAAACAAAAAAATAAAAATAAATAAAAATAAAATAAAACGTTTGGGTTCGTTTTTATATGTAGATGGCCTCCTAAGCAAATTTTATACACATCATTTAAAAGAAGGCTTTATTTCCAATCGTTTGGTACCAGTAATTTTCTTTTACAGTAATTTGTTGCAGAGTTAGTAGAAGGGGGTGGGTACTTTTTCCCCCACGACTGTACACCTTTTATTCTATTTTATCGATAACGGATTTTTTTCTCATATAATTCTATAATTGAAAAATCTTTATGCGAAAAAAATTTCCTCTAAATAATCTGCTGGCATATTCTTCATGCCGAAACGTCAGTGAAGGCTTACTGTGGAGACACGAAAAGTTTTGATTTCCGTTAGTCTGTCTGTTAGACCTTAGACTGTCTATCTGTTCTGCGATAACTGCCGCAAAAAGCATCCGATTAGCTTGAAATTAAGTGAGTATGTTGGTGAAGTACCCGGATTTAGCTGTATAGTTTTTTGTTATATTTGGTTCATTCGTTCGGAAAATATAGAATATTTTATTTTGGGCAGTAATGCTTTTCTATAGCAATTCAGTCGATTTTTCCATTTTTATTTGTTGAAAGGAAATGGCTGATATGATTGAAGGATTTAAGTGGTAAATTATGGATCATGAAATGTCCTAATTAGAACCATACATTATTCATATTAGTTTGAAATTTTGTGTATACATTTGTCAGAGTTTTTAAATTCGGTGTTTAACTTATTGAGGGATTTTATATATTTGTTCTAATAATATCAAATATTTTCTTTTAAAAAATTTCTTTTTCTAAATGCACATATTTCATTGTTTTAATTTTCTTTTAACTGTTACTTAGCAACGGAACTACACCTAAAAATATCGTAAATGTGAAAGTATGTGTAATTGTTTGGAGTCAAATCAACGTCAAAAGGGATGAATTAATGCATTTTGCGTCTTTACATATAGATGGAATTTACCCCAGAAGTAAAGAAAGGCTGTGTTCGATTTATCTTGTTCAAATATTTTTCTTTTAAATTAAAAAGTTCATTATTTTCATAAGGAATAAATTGACATTTTGCTACAAAATTTAGAAATCCATTTTTTTTTAAACAGTTGCCAAGAAAATCAAATCCCGGAATAATAATTTATCCTAAACAGTTAATTTTGATTTGAAAGATTTTCATGTGCAAGAGGTAAATGAAACTAGAAAACAGGAATTCTGCTTTTTCAGAATTTAGTGTTTCCCCCGATGAAAACAGTACAAAACATATTATAATTTTAAGACTTAAAGCACACGCTTTAATTTAATGTAAAAAGATACCGTCATTAAAGAAACTCGACAAAAAAAAAAAAAAAAAAAAAAAAAAAAAAAAAAAAAAAAAAAACGGCCATGTAAGGATTCATAGGCCTTTATTTGTTTGTAACATTAATATAGACGATGTCAGTCATAACGTTTTGGTTGGAAACTGGCTCCAAACAAACGGTTGCTATGTTGTATTTTCTATCTTGTTTGTGTGTTGCAGCTATATCTTCCGATTTATATTTCACATCTAAGTGTTTTAATACTTGGTATGTACTGGGTAACATTTTCCACTATTTATATTTAAAAAGAGATGACGCATAGCAACCGTTTGTTTGGAGTCAGTTTCCAACCAAAATGTCATGACTGACGTCACACTGAAAGCGTCTATAGATACTTAAAATTAAACATAGTTTATAATAGCTCCATGTTTTAACAGAAATTGTTCTTTTGTATTATCTTTTAATTAAATTTTCTTTCGGTTGTTATGAGAAAATGGCAACAAAAAGATATAATTGCTATTTTTCAACTATTTTCCCTTTACTTTCTACATAAACGGAGTATTTGAGTTGCCAAAATTAAACAAATGGTGCTAAAATCTACAAAAAAATTAATATTTCAAAAATAAATGGAGATACAGTTTTCAAACAAATTTCATTTAAAAGTAACTTTTTTCCCAATACGACGGTATAAAAATTGAAAATGTACGATGCTATCGTACTGCTTTTTTTTACGGCTGGCTTCTGTAAGGTAACATTATTTTTTGGAGTCGACACAAAATAAGCTGGGAGAAAGAAATAACATATCGTACCGGGGGGTAATAAAAAATAGACATAAATACGTTTTCATATTGAAAATAAAACAAAAATACGAAAAGAAGGTGAATTTGACCTCATATATCAAAAATAAAACGAATACGCTTTGAGATTGAAATAAAAGGGCCGTGTGTTATGATATTAATTCTTATTATTAAAAAAAAAAAATGTTACCAATATCTCACGGTTTATCATCTGCACACGGCTAACAGAAATGTTTAATTTTTAATCAAAATTTCAGTGAGAAATAAAAAAAAACTTTTGAAAAGCAAATAGATAGATAATTTTGCGGTGCACAATTTTGACATTTACTATGTCGAAAATGACGTCATTGTATCGGGAAATAAATATTTTCTTTCTTAAAAACCAAATATTAACTAGATTGTCTGAAAAAATATTTTTTGACGAGCGTTATTTCTTAATGGCGCCTCATTTCAGAAAATTTTAATGAAAATCATTTTATTTTTAAAAGGAAATTACATTTTCGTTCACAAAACCTAAACTTTTAATGTAATTGCCTTAGTGTAAATCATTTTCTGTCCATCGGTATTGAAAAATAAGGCTCGGAAATGTAAAAAGAAATCTAAGATTTACAATAACCATTAGCGCAATCAATAGAAAGTTATATATGTAAATTTAATGAGACCATGGGGGGTTCAGGAGGGCTCTGCCCCCTTAACGAAATCTAGTTTATTATCTAAAAAAATAACAGAATTGGTAGCTCATGAAAATTTCAAAATATCCTTACATAACAACGTTTTTAATTTAACGCTTCTAATATCTGAAAACTTCGTATTTTTTTATTCTTATAAATAATTAAGTAATTTGAAAACTTTAAATTTCGGTTTGCAGTAAATTGAATATTACCAGAGTGTGTTTAAAAACAATGACTTGCAGAGCTGACGTTGAGGCTCCTGATCTGCAGATTTACTAGTTTTATCTAAACTGTTATAGAAAAGAAAAGAAAGAATAAGAGATGAAAATTTTAAATTTGTTAGTGCACACGATATCTACGAATATTTCAATGGAACTGTGAAAATATGTAGCATCTTAATGATTATTAAATATGTAACAATAAATTTAGCAGTTAAATTTCTTGCTGATTTTTTAATTATTTGAAGTTATGAGAATGTATTTATGAGGAATCGTAAAATGTCATTTTATGTCATTTCTCCCGTTACGATTATTATTATTTTTTTAACTTTTAACTCTATAGCTAACTGTATGTAATATTTGAAATTTATAAAAGTTTATTTTTGACTTTTGACTAGCGGGACTCTTTCACAAATGTCAAGAAAATCAAAGCAAATTAAAAATCACAGAAAACAAAATTTACTGCATTAGGTTAAAAGTATAAAACCGAATTCTTTTTACGAATGTCAAAAATTGACTGCAGAACGCGAAAAAACGATAAAAATCGCCTAAAGAATATATATACACACAGGGTGTTGCTGAATTCGACCGACAAATTCAGAGGGGTGATAGGGATCAAGAGGATGAAAAGTTGCCATGGAACAGGGGGTCGCAAACCACTTTAAAGTCTGCTTGACGGTAATAACTTTGCGAAAAATAAAAATATTACAATAAAAATGTAACGATATGTAGTACCTCGTTTTGTATGAAATGTCAAGACATCACACGAAGTTCTGGGAAAAAATGGTGCTCACGCAGTCGATGATCGCAGTCCAAAATGTGGAGCATCAAGTGCATACTGGTGGCGCGTATGATGAAAACTTCTACCATTTTTTTGGGATGGGGTGGGGGGCGGGTATTATCATATTTGCAACAAAGGTGAGAATGTCTATTAAATGTTTTATCATCATGTACTTCAGTTTTCTGAAAGTTGTTACCGTCAACCCAAGTTGGGTTAGAGTACCCTGTATTTTTTATTAAAAAGGTGGTTTGCGATCCCATGTTTCTATGGTAATTTTTCATCCTCTTGATGCCTACTATCACACCTCTTAATTTGTCGACTTCGGCAACACCTGCATATATATATAAACTAATCCAAAAACTCTCTGAGTTGCATAACTTTACATAGTCATGAGTAAAAAAAAGTAAACACCCCCTATTAACTCTGTAACAAATTATCCTAGAAGAAAGTTACTGGTACCAACCATTGGAAATAAAGTCTACTTTTAAATAATGTATATAAAATTTGCTTAGGGGGCCATCTACATATCAAAACGAACTCAAGTTTTGTTTTTTCAATAGCAATACCTAATTTTTGTCAAGATAATTTTAAATCTTCTATTCAAACTAAGCCTAGATACCAGACTTCAAGTACCGGGTGTCCTAAAAAGGACTGATTGATTTTAAAATTCAATAACTTGTAAACGGTGACAGATATTTAAAAAATTCTTGCAGGAGGGTTATGCATAAGGTCAAAAGTTTTTTTTACAGTGATTTTCGATTTTAGTTCGAATTACAAACAATAGATGGCGCTGCGTTCAATAGACGCTCAATTCAGGCTCGATTTTTGGTACTTCGTGGCCCGTTTAATACATTTCCATCTCCTTTTTCAGCATGGAACAAGAGAAAGGACCAAAAATCGACCCTGCATTTAGTGACTATTGCTTACAGCGCCATCTATTGTTTGTAATTCGAACTAAAATCGAAAATCAATGTAATAAAACTTCTGACCTTATGCATAACCCTCCTGCAAGAAATTTTTAAATATCTGTCACCGTTTGCAAGTTATTAAATTTTAAAATCAGTCAGTCCTTTTTAGGACACCCGGTATTTAGAATGGAGTTATGAATAAAGAGGAGGGGACATATAGTGTATTGTCTAGCAGTTGCGAGTGAAGTAACTGAGGAGGTTGTCTCAAGATGACGGCTGTTTTTTTTTAATCTGACCAACAGTTTCTGATTACTGGTGATGAAAACTTCCACCAGTAAACTTGAATAGAAAATTTCGTCTTATTTAATGTCTAATTGATGGGAAATTTCTCTCAGAAATAGGGTAAAAAAATTTTATTAATTTTTACCGGTGTCAGTTTCCCAGGTATTATAATATTTTCACTGGAGCTGACAAGAGGTTGTTTTTGTTGTCACATTATGGCGGAACTATTACCACCAAAGTAAACTTCCACCAGTAAAAATGAATGTCAGTTTTTGCCATTATTTTTGACTGAAATTTTCTATTAACGAGGCGTTTAAATAAAGAGAAATTTTCTACTTTAAATTCCTGGTGGAAGTCTTGTCTCGTGGTAATGAACTCATGCAAATGCGGTTACAGTTGAAGCTTCACTATTTTAAGGATATGTCAGTTCCTTTTTCTTAATAGTTCCATGGTATTTAGATGATAAGTTTTTGAATTAGAAACATTAAAAATTTAAAGCTTCTAATCTTAAATGACACTTTAATGTTTTTATTAATATCTCCTGGAATTATAATCCTAATGTGATAATTTTTTGTATGGTTATAATACTGAATAACCCAAACTTTAAATACATCAAATGTGTAATTTTTATAATATTGTAATATGAATTCAGAAATTAATATTAGAAAAAATTAGGAATTGTAATTTAATTTTTTTTTATGCATTTATATTTATTATATCCTGCTTTATGTGCATCCAAAATTTCAAACTTTTCTTTCATGTAGTTTTCAAATTATGATTAAAAAACGTCAAGATGGTGGTTTAAGGGGTCGTCTGTGTTGTGCAGAAAAGCATAATATGAATATTTTAGCTACTCATTTTATTGAAACTTTTGCACTGGGATTACGGTGCCTCCCTTAAGATCAGCTTAGAGCGTAAAACTATCTTACGATTGTTATTTAAAAAGGCTAATTTAATCTTTTACCAACTTTTGTATACCAATTAAAAATTGTTATCTTTACAAATAAGTATTGATTAAAGGTTTATAACCAATTTAACCTTTTAAATAATTAAATTTTTCCCCCTATAACTTGCTTATTTAGATCTATGCGAATACGCAAGCTAATTAAAATGTATTTTACAAGTTATTTTTATGATTTTCTGGTAGACAAAAGTTCTTGTCAATTAGCAGTAGTGTTCAAAACAAATCTAAAATATTTTTAAAAATAATAAAAATGTCAAATGGCGTGTTTTCTTGCCAACGGGCATTAATGAGTTAATTGATCAATTTCAAAGGAAATAGCAGAATAAGTTTAATCATAGAATTATTAATCCTATTTCAAAGGAGAATGACGAATGTAAAGTTATTTTGATGTCTTTTTAACATAGATTTAGCTGTAGTTCTTCCAATAAATCATAATATAAACCATGCAAATATATCGCACCCTTGCTTCAAAAGTGTCACAACTCAAAAATTGTTTTTTTTTTCAGTTATGGATACTACTATACTTGTTTTTTACGCCTCTAACAATCATCGAAAGCACCAAATAGTACACTGAAAATCCAGTCACCAGGTAGCAGTTGCATTTGCAAGATGGCCATTAAGCCTTCCACAGTCGGAAACAGTTTTTCGCATTTCCTAAAAAACGAAGGTTTTTTTTATTTATTCCACTTTTGAAGCAAGGGTGCGATATCTGATAAAAGATATAAGAAAACACAATCCCCCCCTTCCCATCCCTCTCATAAAGAGCGATATCATAAAAAAAAAAAAAAAGTTTTAAAAGTATGGCATTGGCAAACGACTTTCAGGCTAAAAAGCAATTTGTCCGGGGTTTTTTTATACACTGTTTCCTTATATACTTCATACTATTTTTTATTCTAAACTAGCCGGTGTCGCCCACTACGCTGGTCGGTTTCTTAAAGCTAACCTTGAATCAAATGAAAAAATATCGGCGAATATGACCTTGTGTTTTAAAGCACATATGGACTTTTACCTGTAATGGCCTTCCAAATTGCTGAAAATGATACAAACGCCATTGCCCTAATATATTTTTTAATGAGTCAGACAAAAATTGGTCTGTTAAGGGCTAATTCTTTTAGTTTATCATTTACAATGAGAGTTGGGGAAGAACGATAGAACAATATGCAATATACTAAAGCCATCCCTGAAAAATGATCTAACAATGCAAGTCTCATCAAAATATGTCCAGTAGGGCTTTTCAAAAAGACTAATCTTTCATAATTGGGTTCATCTGATTATAGAACTTTCCCCCTTAATTCATAAAACTAAGTTATGTAGAACGATACATTATGCACTAAAGCCTTTCCCGCAAAATTATCTAACTAACAGTGCAAATGATAAAAAACGTTCATTAGCATTTAAAAAAAAAAAAATCTTACATAATTGAGTGATCCTGATTGCAAAATTTTCCTTCATAGCTCTATAATTAAGCAACGTAGAACTATATGTTATACACTAAAACCTTTCCCGAAAAAATATCTAAATAATAATCCAAGTCTCATCAAATGCGTCCAGTAGGGCTTTTGAAAAAGACTAATCTTTCATAATCGGGTTCATCTGATTATAGAACTTTCACCCATAATTTTGTAACTAAGGAATGTAGAAAGGTATGTAATATACTGAAACTTTCCCTGAAAAAAAAAAAAAAAAAAAAAAAAGAAAGAAAGAAAGAAACCTAATTAATCGCTCAAGTCCCATCAAATTCCATTCGGCAGGATATTTTAAAAAGGCTAATCTTTCATAATCGAGCTCATCTGAAAATAGAATTTTCACCCCAAATTTTATAACTAAGCAACGTAGAACGGTATGTAACATTAAAAGCGCTGCAAAATATTTGTCCCCATAGACCATTATGTAACAAATTCTTTTGTGGGACGCTGTATATGAATGATAAATGATTTGCACTCCATATTCTACAGAACGCAGATTCTAGTGCACCTCAGAAAATCATATTAATTTCGTTATATTTGAAATAGTGTAACATCATTAAAATACACTGCAAACGATTTTTCCACATCCACATAGGCCTTAATGGAATAGGATTATCTTGAGTGTCCTGTCAACAAACTATAAATGCTACACACTCCATTTTCAATATCGAAAATGTCATAGTAAACCTCAATAACATATCAATTAAATGACAATCCGAGTATATTTACTAGAAATACAGAACGAACAGACGACACACAGACAAACCGAAGTCATAAACACTTTTTAACTAAGTTGGAAAGCGTTAAAAAGGATTGAAACACATTAAATAACCTGGTAAAGTGGCAAGCTGTTAGCCTACCTAGTCTTTTTAGCAGTCGGCGACAATTCACAATATCGTAACTTTTGAATAAATAATATAAGAGTTTTTTGTTTCGTGGCTCATTAAGTTCTAAATTAAATCAAGCAAATTCTTTTACCCTTTCAAAATAATCAAAACTCGTTCAGTATGTGTTTATTTATGCTATTTCAAACAAGACTTCTTACTCGATTAGAATTCTGGAAGTTAGGAACGAAATAAACGAAGCGAGAAAAGGTGCTTATTACATAAATGTGTTTCTTTGGATCTTTCAAGTTTTATAAACACAAACAGGCTAACACACATTGCTTCCTTTGGAATTATTTTTGTTCTTTATCATATTGGCATAATTCTCATCATCAATGTGTCAAGTTCATGTTTCTGATGCATGAAAACAATTTACCTTTTGATGAAAGAGTCTGGTCGAATTTTGATTATATTTTATTTATTAGTTTTTGAATGAATGCTTTTTTTGAAGGGATTGGTTTAGTTTCCTCGATTTTTTTCCGGGAAAAATTAGTATGAAAATTTATAATGATATTTAACTATACATCACTTGAGTTTTACTTATCTTTTATTGTTTCTATGCTTTTTAGCTCACGGGCTATTAAAGCCTGAGAGCTTATGTGCCCGCCGGCTCTGTATGTACGTACGTATGTGTGTATGTATGTATGTATGTATGTACGTACGTAACGCGATAACTCTTGATAGAAACATCCTATTTGCTTCAAATTTTTTTTCTAGTTTCGTTCTGATAAGGCGTTTCCCTGATTAGTTTTGGGGGTTCATTGGTTAAGGATAAAGGGGGGAAAGGGGGGGTTAGTCCACCCCCCCCCCCCCCCTTAATTCAGGTAAATGGGTTTTTCATGCAGAATTATTCGATTTGCTCCGAATTTGGTATACCGGCTTATTATGTTAAAGAACTTCCCTAATTAGTTTTGGGGGTTCATTGGTTAACGATAAAGGGGGGAAAAGGGGGGTTAGTCCACACCCCTTAATTCAGATAAATGGGTTTTTCATGCAGAATTATTCGATTTGCTCCGAAGTTGGTATACCGGCTTATTATGTTAAGGAACTTCCCTGATTAGTTTTGGGGGTTCATTGGTTAAGTATAAAGGGGGAAAAGGGGGGTTAGTCCACCTCCCCTTAATTCACATAAATGGGTTTTTCATGCTGAATTATTCGATTTGCTCCAAAGTTGGTATACCGGTTTATTATGTTAATGAACTTCCCTGATTAGTTTTGGGGGTTCATTGGTTAAGGATAAAGGGGGAAAAGGGGGTTAGTCCACCCCCCCCCCCCTTAATTCAGATAAATGGGTTTTTCATGCAGAATTATTCGATTTGCCCCGAAGTTGGTATACCGGTTTATTATGTTAAGGAACTTCCCTGATTAGTTTTGGAGGTTCATTGGTTAAGTATAAAGGAGGAAAAAGGGTGGTTAGTCCACCCCCTTAATTTAGATAAAAGGGTTTTTCATGCAGAATTATTCGATTTGCTCCAAATTTGGTATACCGGTTTATTATGTTAAGGAGCTTCCTTGATTAGTTTTGAGAGTTCATTGGTTAAGGATAAAGGTGGAAAAAGGGGGTTAGTCCACCTCCTTTAATTCAGATAAATGGGTTTTTCATGCAGAATTATTCGATTTCCGATTTTGGTATACCGGTTTATTATGTTAAGGAACTTCCCTGGTTAGTTTTGGGGGTTCATTGGTTAAGGATAAAGGGGGAAAAGGGGACTTGTCCTCCCTCCCTTAATTTAGATAAATGGGTTTTTCATGCAGCAATATTCGATTTGCTCCAAATTTGGTATACAGGTTTATTATGTTAAGGAGCTTCCCTGATTAGTTTTGGGGATTCATTGGTTAAGGATAAAGGGGGAAAAGGGGGCTAATCCCCCTTCAGTTATTTTTTGAGGGGCATTATTCTTTAAAATATGAGTATAATATACAATTAGTGTGAATAGCCTCTGAGCTCAATGCCATCAGTTTAGCTGGGCACTTTTCTTTTTTATTTTATTTGGTTATGATTTAAGCATTTCCCCCTTATTTGCAATATGACATTAATCTGAATGAAAACATAAAGACATCTTTTGTTATAGCTACTTATCATATGATTATATATTGTTGCTGTAATGTTGAAAGCTCACCAGGATTTACGAACAAATTCATTAGAAAATAAATAAGTACTTTTCCCCACAAAAATAATAGAAACAAAATTTATTTAAAAATTCTGGGGCAAATTATAGCAGTTAAGGATTAAAATTAACCAATACAAATAATATATCGGTGTCCATCAAAGGGTTAAACGATAAACTGAAATTTTTTACGGTCACTGCGAAAATAAAACAATGTAAATTTCATTTAGACGGTGTTCTTGCTAAGACGAAAACTTGTCCCAAAAGTAACTGTTTAGCTCGCAGGCTGTCAAAGCCTGAGAGCTAATGTGCCCGCCGGTTCTGTATGTATGTATGTACGTATGTATATACGTGACGCGATAACTCTTGATAGAAACATCCGATTTGCTTCAATTTTTTTTTCCTAGGTTCAGTCTGATAACGCGCTTCCTTGATTAGTTTTGGGGGTTCATTGGTTAAGTATAAAGGGGGGAAAGGGGGCTATCCTCCCCCTTAATTTAGATAAATGGGTTTTTCATGTAGAATTATTCAATTTGCTCCAAATTTGGTATATCGGTTTATTATGTTAAGGAGCTTCCCTGATTAGATTTGGAGGTTCATTATTTATGTATAAAAGGGGGAAAGGGGCTAGCCCCCCACTTAATTTAGATAAATGGATTTTTCATGCAGAATTATTCGATTTGCTCCAAATTTTGTATACCGGTTTATTATGTTAAGAAACTGCCATGATTAGATTTGGAGTTTTATTAGTTAAGTATAAAGCGGGGAAAGGGGGTTAGACCCCCCCCCCCCTTAATTTAGATAAATGGGTTTTTCATGCAGAATAATTCGATTTCCTCCAAATTTGGTATACCGGTTTATTATGTTAAGGAGCTGCCTTGATTCATTTTGTAGGTTTATTGGTTAAGTTTAAAGGGGGGGGGGGGGACTCCCTTACCGCGCTGGCTACTGGACAAGAGGTGCAGATTCGAATCCCAATCAGGCATGAATGTGTGTAGTGTAGTGGGTCACTTTTCACCTTACCTTCCTAGTTAGAAGTTTTAAATAATGGAAAATATATTGTCCTTTTTATTTTATGAATCTGCTTATTCTTATATTCTGAATAGATTTTATTGGCATACAGCAAAATTATTACTAAATAGGTATATAAATTTTCATTATTATGTGATGGAAAAGTATGATTTTTGATAATACTGGTGATAAACAATTTTTTTAATTTATACGATTGTTATTACGATTGTTCTTATTTTTAATTTGAAAAATGAAATTTTATTTTATTACTCAGATTTTGCTAATCCCTGGCTTCACTGGCACACCCGTTGTGACATTATTCTTCCTAGTTCCGTGAGTGTTTGATAATCAGGCATTTAAAGAATTCTTGAATTTTTTAGAGTACAACTTGTGAATTACATTGCGTAGTGAATCTTGCTTCTTTCCAGCAGCTAATATATACCCAGGAATATCCTCATTTCTAAGAACTCTCCCATGCTCACAAAGGTTAATGAATGGCATCCATCACGTTTTTATCAAGTTACAACGATGCCTATTGTTAGAATCTGAACCTCTTACTAACCCATCCACTCGCATTAGAAGACGTGTTTTCATAATATGCAACTGAGTTCAGTTCACTTTGAGTGCTCCGACCTTTAACCTTGCATGGGAATCAACCGATAACCAAGTGCACCATTGTCTCAAGATTATGATACAGCACGCACATGAAAGTGATTTGAAGCAATATTTGGCATGCATAGTGCGCGCACCCCTCATGAATCTCTTCTTCTCTACAATCGTTCTTTGTATTTATTTAATCGTGTTACTGGCATTGAAATTTCTCTTACATGTTGTGATAGCGATAAGCATGTAATATTTTTGTATTAAAAGGGATCATGAGGAGTTCATTTTACTAAAATATTTTTTAATACACCGTGTGAATACAATGCACCATACGATATCTGAGATCGTCGGAACTTTTAATGTCTGATTACAAGCTGTATTTAATTGTCTTTTTTCTGTTTGTAGTATTCCCGATATTTTATTGTATGTCAAGTTTCCGGTTAAACTAGCTGTTTTGAAATTGTCTAGTACATTTTAACAATATTGTTGTTATTGACTTTTGAAAATGGATTTTGGGAATGAACGTAAAATGGTGCTGGCTCTTTTAGATTTTTTCTCATTTGAATTTCGACTGAATAGATTAGAAAATTAGAATCAAATGTAATAGATAGACTTAATAGAATAAAAAGTAATAGATTTTGAGTGCTTTTTAAATGTTTAAGAATTTCACCTTTAAGAAATATTTGTGTTACGTCTTTAGATTTTATTTTTAAACTAGCAGAGCTGCGGGCCCTCGGTTGTTTCTTCCCAAACGAATGTCGAATGGAACGAACCTGGGTCTGCGGGCCTGCTGCCACCGGCAACGTACACCGTGCAAGCTACTTTTGTTTCGATCTCGAATCAAAAGAGCCTTGGATTATTGTGTTTTTTGGACCAATATTAAATTTAAATTTTAGCACCGTCGTTCACGTTGCCATAAGAACCGATTTGACATTCTTTAAGCTTGGATTTAATCAAGACATTAGCAACATTTACTGGAGAGTTCTTTCCATTTCATAGGCCGGGTGGGGAGGGGGGGGGGGGGAGTACAAAATCGCCGTGTAACTCAAAAGTCGGATAAAAGTTTCGAGAAAATTGCAAAAATGATTGCACGAATTTCGAATAAACTATATTACAAAGAGGACACGAAACTATTCTGGACTAAAATATTGAAACCAGATTATTTTTACTAATGTGGGAAAATCGCCGCGAAACTGGAAAAAAAAATCCTATAAAAATTATAGCAATCACATAAAAAATTAAATAATAATAATAATAAAATCGAATAAAAAATCCAACAACTTGTTCCGAGATGTAACTTTAGACTTACGGGTACTTTCTAGGGATGTAACAAATAGAGATTTGACTGAATAGCCGTAAACCGAAAATTTACTTGACTAAGGATTATTTCGGTAGGTATGTCATTGTAAATTATAGGGGAGAGGACGCGTTATAAGGGGCTCATTAATTTTGACTGTAAGAAAAGATAAAAGTATTACTAAACCGAATAAGTGAAGAATATTCTTTATATTTTTATGGCAATAACTTACCATTCCGAATTACAGAAAGCCAATTTGATATGTCTAAGTATAAAGGGAAAAAAACATTCAAATATTAATTTTTTTGTGCTGATCACTGTTTTCTAAACTAAAAATAAGAAATTAAAAAAAGCACATGATCATGTTCAACTAAGAACTTATCATTGTGGCAAAAAAATGTGAATTACAGTAATCTCCCTTCCTCCTTTCGCCAAATTTAAACCACCATGAAAGGAATTTAGGGTACCTCAAATCTTTATTATTTTGTTGGTTTTGTTTGTTCCCCACATTGCTGGAAGGGTTGCAAGAGCAATGAAGGCATTTTAGAATTTTATTATAACAAGTAAGCATTTATTCATCAAGAAGTTCAGGACTAATCGAAAAAAGTATTCATTCCGAATTAAAACTATCGAATAGATAGATAATTCCTATCACGTTTAAATTCACGAAATTAACAAATTTCTATTTTGCTACGATAAATTTGTATTAGTCATTTATAGTTGATCATTTATTACGAGATTGATTAACTGATTTTGAGCTTTTTATATAAAAGGGGTAAAAGTACTGAATTTTGATCGATTTTGCCATACATGCATACATAGTTAAAGCGCTTAACACAAAATCATAATAATTATGCATTAAAAAAAAATGCTTATGCAAATCTTTATTTAAAATTCAATGCGTAGTTATGTTTCTAATTGTGGGACTCCATATCATTGATCTACGGATTATAGACTCGCACCACTACCACGAATCTAATTTGCCTAAAAATAGTGAACGGTAATCGGATTACCTTAAAATGTATTGCATTCCAGTAATCCATCGTAGAATCAATAATGAATGTAACATAGATATATTTTTGTTTAAAATTATTCGCTGATTGTGTTTATTTATATATGCGGTACGATGAGATGAAAATAAAAAATTCCTCTTTCTGTGTCACCTATAAATTAATTAGTCTCTTAACTTATTTATTTAAATGCACTAGGGGGGGGGGCTCTGTCCCCTACGAGCTATGCTCGCCAACCCCCGTTCAGGCACACCAAAATCCAAAAAGCACGCTAATGTGATCGGCTTTAAAAATATCGAATTTAAAAAAAAAAAAAAAACAAAAAAACAAAAAAAAAAAAACAGTAGCGATCTCTCTGTAAACGGATTTCCATTAGTTTTCCTTGGATTGGGGATTTTTAAGACCAAATCTGCTGCTGTTAAGCGATACAATGGCTGTTCGTATTTCATTAAAAAAATTAGTTAAACATTTGAAAATAAACTAATGTAAAATGAATTAAGTAAACAGTGTCATTGTCTACCGGTGCGTTTTAACAGAGTTATAAGATCCAGTTCTTTTAAATAATTCATTTTAAATGTATCGTTTTAAATCTGACGTAATTTACACCAAAGTTTTATTTCTCTTATTAATATTCACGTGAGAATACTTTTGTTGTTAGAAGGAAATATTATTTGCGCTGTCTTCGAATTCAGGATAATAGTCGAAAAGATTCTCTCAAAATATGAAATAAATGTCTCGGGCAAATATATTTTTTTAATCTCAATTGTTTTGCCATATTTTTTGGCTATTTTAAATATGACGTAATTTTCTCCATTTACAAGTTTTTACGCAAGTTTTTTTTC
Source organism: Maratus speciosus (assembly GCA_963932465.1). NCBI lineage: Eukaryota > Metazoa > Arthropoda > Arachnida > Araneae > Salticidae > Maratus > Maratus speciosus. The sequence goes on along the minus strand of OZ010786.1, from coordinate 84,316,255 downwards.
CTGTTTACAATAGTCACGTGTAAATAAATTTTTAATTTGAAGTAAACATTATTGTTTGCGCTGTTTATACAGTTGGCAACAGCTTAAATTAATAACATTTTCTAATATATATAAAAAATATCTCTCGAAATGCTGAAAATTTGAATTTAAAATAGAAATAAAACCTCAAAAAATGAGTCAAATAAAAAAAAATAAACGCAATCTGCACACCGGGAACTTATAACGTATAAAATTATCTAAAAATGATTAAATTTTCATGTATAGTTTTTGCTCCAATAAAACTTTTTTAATGGAACGATTTTGTCCAACTTTAGCATTAAATATCTTTTAAAATAATTCTTCGATTTCAGAACTGTCTGCATCAGCGTGTTTATCAAACATTTCTCTATAATACCATCGATTTTCATATTTTTGTATGCAATATTTTTCTTAATATTAACGAAGAAAGGCAATGCTTAAGCATTGAAATTGGATGCCAATCTACCGGGAATATCTACGCAGATTTTCATTGGTCCATTTCCAAATCAAAACTTTTTTTATATATATAGAAGGATATAAAATTAACTTTTTTTTAGGAGTCGAGAAAAAAAAATCATATAACATAAATGTATATCATTGTTTTCTGGTAACTTATCTTGCCTAAAGCTTTTGATTTTCTGAAAAATGTACAGTAGCTCGCAAAAGTGAATAGAGACTTAGGAAATCTAGAGTTATCGAATATTTAAAGGATTTAAAATGATTTCTTCTGTTGAAATTGTAATAAGTCGTTCTCATCGCCATCTTTATATGTAATCTTATTTTTCGGGAACAAAAGAAATTTGATCCCCAATATTACTAATTTATATGTGTGAACAGTAGAAAATAATTTCACAAAAGTCATCGGACATTTGTGAGACTTGAAACAAAACCACCTGTTATTAATAAAAAAAATGAAATATATTATTTTATTTGGCAAGTATGTAGCAACACCATTAAAAAACTTCCTCTACTTTATTAAAATAATTTTATCTGGAATGTGGAATTCTTTATATTTCGGTGCTGTTTGACTGTTAGGACAATAAATAAAGTAAGGAGACCAAAATAAAAATAAATTTAAAAAAAGTGCGCGTTTCTGCGAATACAGTGTATTAAAGAAAAATTAAGCTAATTTAAACCGATAAACTTAAGGGAGACCGGGGGAATGACGAGAATCGGGGTTATGCCGCCACCACGCCTATTTTAAAAACTAACAGTAGTTTGAGAAAGTGAATGCGCCTGCACTATAGCGGCCAACAATAGAAACAGTGTCTAGAGTGTGAGTGATTTTGTTGTACGTCGTTCGTTTGTTCTAATGAAAAGTTAGCTTTCATCTCGTTGCTTCTTATTTTGGAGCTTCAAATGAGTAGAGGTAAGCACCTTTTATTGTAACATTAGGTACTTAAGATAATATTACCCGTAATCTACATGCATTCGTCGACATTTTGATGCAATTTGTTGAACAAGTTCGGTTCTTCTTTCGGCTTTGCCGGGGGATTTCCGCTATATTGCCCTCTCGGGGCAATGGCGCCATCATTGCAAAGGGTGACTTTTCCAATTTGAGTTAAATTGTAAGCTTAGCACATTAATAAATCTAGCTTAAGGAACATTGTAATTATTCATTATTTTGCTAAATTATTGCTTTCTAAATATTTTCAGTAGGTTATGTGTTTCCTACTATCCATTTTATGTATTTACTAGGTCATTACCACGATACAGTGGCGGAATTACCCCAGTATCCTGGGTAATCCCGCCACTGTACAGAGGTTGAAAGATTTTATGCGTGTTTACTTTACAGTTATGATTACTGTTAAATTTATACAGATACTAAAGATAATGATTCAGCTTTATAATTTTTACTATTAAAAAATAAACATTTTTTTGAGGTGAAAAAATTTTAATTCCCTTAAGGGGACGAGGGACCTTAAAAACCTTAAAAAATCAATTCTTTATTTTTTATAAATTTCACTTTAAGTATTATTCAAGGATACATTATATGCATTATAGCATGCATTTATCACAAAAAAAAAAAAAAAAAAAAAAAAAGAGAGAGAGAGAAAAAAAAATGGAGTTTTACGCGTTAGAAATCTTCGAAATTCCCCCTGCACGTTCCAAATCAATGAAAATCCCCAATATTTTTTTATAAAAGTTTGTTTTATATATATAAATAAAACTGTGCATCGAATTTTATATATTTGAATATAAAGGTTAAAAAAAAAAAAAAAAAATTAAAATTTTTTCAAAAAAATTTTGATTTTTTTTTTATATCTTTATATTCAAATATATAAAATTCGATGCACAGTTTTATTTATGTATATAAACCAAACTTAAAAAAAATATATTGGGGATTTTCATTGATATGGAATGCGCAGGGGGCATTTCGAAGATTTCTACGACGACTCGTAAAATGTCATTTTTTTCTCAAAAATAATTTTTTTTTAATTTTTTTGTGATAAATGCATGCCATAATGCATATAATGTACGCTTGAGTAATATTTAAAGTAAAATTTACAAAAGAAGGAAAAAAATTTAAAATTTTTAAATTTTTTCAAAAATTTTCAATTTTTTTTTTTTTTTTTTTTTTTTTTTTACCTTTATATTCAAATATATAAAATTCGATGCACAGTTTTATTTATACATATAAACCAAAGTTTTATAAAAAATATTGGGGATTTTCATTGATATGGAACACGCATGAGGCATTTCGGAGATTTCTAAAATGACGCGTAAAATTCCACTTTTTTCTCAAAAATAACATTAAAAAAAAATTTTTTTTTGTAAAAAATGCATGCCATAATGCATATAATGTATCTTTGAGTAATATTTAAAGTGAAATTTACAAAAAATAAAAAATTATTTTTAAGGTCCCTCGTCCCCTTAAGGTGTCGCCATTCCCCCGGTCTCCCCTATAATACTTTCTGTGATGTATCATTCACGCATGTGAACAAAAAAGTTGCTTCCCCTCCCATTCTTTTGAGATACATTTACACTTGCAGTAATTGACACCATTCCAAAATCCTAAATACATGCTAACCATTAATGTTACAGCGTTAACTGCTTGAGATCCAAAGTCTTTAAGAACAAATGAAAAGATACCGTGAGCACAAATTTGGAATGTCAAATGCTTTTTTGTTTTTACCGCAACACACAAAGAAAGGTCTAAAGCTAGTGATTGCTTCTCGCTCACTATTTTTATTTGCACTTGTTTTAAAATTCTGATTGGTAACTGTTTTCTTTTAAAACGTAGTTATAAGTATGGTGGTGTTAATTAGTCATAACAAGTGCTATTTAGGGAAGCAGTGTCTATTGAGGAATGACAATAATTTTTATTTTTCCCTGGCAAAAATTCAAAATTGAATAGTACTGAACTGTTCGATTATTATCGTGAGATATTATTGCTGTCCTGCATCTGCAACACATGCTAACAACAGCATATTTTCGTTTATAGATATTTATAATTTTTAATTAGCCCTGACAGTGGCCGCCGTCTTAAATATTTGGTGATGACTGTAATTGATTCATGAAACATCGAATTTTCAATTAAAGTAGCCGTCGATATACCGGACAATTATCTTTATTGCATAAATATCATTATAATTCTTTTGACTTCAGATTAGTACAAGCAGTACGAAAATCCTTTCGTGGTTTTCTGCTTTTTATTATTTTTACAAAATCATCTTTTATATATATATATATATATATATATATATATTTTATCTGGTCTTTTTTCATTGGTTAAATTCTTATTACATAAAGCTTGTCAAAATATTTTATTTAGTATATTCTTCATATTTATCGTTAATTATTTATCTTTTTTTTATGCATTCACCTTCCTGATAACATTTACCTTTTGCATATTTTAAATGTTATGATTTTTTAATACTTCATTTATAAGAGATTGGATCTAGTTACTATAAAATTCATTAGTGATTAATTAATTTAATAATTGTTGATACAATTTAATATGTATAATGTCTGTATCATCTCTTGGTACTCAATTTATAAATTTTATTTAAAAATGATGATGATTTGTAATATTCTATAATGGTTATATAGGATATGTATATTGTCTCCCCCCCCCCCCCCTGGAATTTTCCTAATAACTTTTTATCGGTGAACTAGAATGTCAAAAACAGATGTCAACCCTACCGATTTTGACAGGAGACTCCCAATTTTGGCCTAACTCTTGCCTACATGCTTTATAACATATTTCTCTCAATTTTTAATTAAAGAAATTTAACCTTTCCGTTCCATCTGTCACCGAAAGTGTCATCATGACTTGTATTGTAGTCTTCCATTAATTCTTCATTCACTGCATGAACCTTGGTGTTAGGGATACACTTCAATAAATCTTAACACCAAAACTTAATAAAGCAATACAACACTTTAGATATATCAGTTTTATTTTAGAAAATTTATACTGATTTTTATTGCAATTTGAAATGGGTGGTAAAGTTTATTATTAAATCCTTTGTTTTTCTCTTTATCAATCAAAATTATGTCAAACACTGAAGATTTCTGAAAGTGTGCTGAAGAAATTTGCATTGTTAGGTGTTTGTGCTATCATCTTAATAAAATACCTAAATAATAATAGATTCTCTGTTTTCTTCTTTTTTACTCTTGCTTTAGCATTTTTTTTTTTAAATCTTTATGTATTTCCCTCTTTTATAATGTTGGCTGTTTTCATTCTTGTATATAGAATCTTCTATGCAAATTTTAAAATATTATAATGATTTTCTAATTAATTTATTAAACTCTGAACCGTGGTGAATTGGTGCAAATGCTCCTTTTTTTATTCCCTAAAAAACCGTTTCTCTGAACCAAAAGTTTGTCATTCTAAAACTTTAAATATAGATATTTTATTACCTTTAAAATAATAGATATTTTAATAAGAAATTTTATTGCTCTTACATATATATATTTTTTAAAATCTGCATAATGTTTGGCATTACGAAGACAAGTAATAACATTTTCCTTTATACTCAAGTTTTGAAGTGTTGTGTAGCTACCTAAAAAGTTACGAAGTGTCTTATATATTTAAACATTGTCGCGTTTTCCACGAGTCAATTTTCACGTTTTCTAGATTGTCATTTGTTATCTTTACATGTGCGTGTACAGAAATTTTACGTTTCTTTTCTTCTTTTTAACGTCGTAAACATGCAAAGATAAGCCCATTTCGTCATTGTAACAAACGAACACAATCACCTGAAACGAAATATAAATGTCTTTAACGTAAGCCTGTAAGCTATGTTTTTATTCATCAACCCCCACCCCCCGCCTCCACACACACACACACACCGCCCTCCTGAAAGGGCATCATACTTAACTAAATTTCGTTTATTGTGGAAAAAGTTTTTTTAATGCCTTTTTTTCATTAGTTGAACAAAAGAATAAATGAAAGACGGGTTCTTATGTGAGGATTATTTCTATGAAATATTTTAGAACCTGATATGCTGATTATTATTCGCTAAAATAATGTATTTTAACCGTAAATAAAATTAGTATTCGAGAAGGTTTTTAATTATGCATTCGTGTTGGTATATCTTTTTAAAAATAAAAATTGGATACAAAATTTCGATAAGCGATTGAAATTGTTCTTTTTAATCCTTTCGGGACGAACGTCGCGTATACGTGACGCATAAAGTGCTCAGAATCCCTGATTATTCCTACCAGTTGTTTTTATTGTAAATTTTGCCTTATTTAATCAAGGCGTTTTCTCGATTCAATTTGGCAAAAATTTCTGTTTTGAAAAATCGCTGACCGGATTAAAAATTGTGTAAAAGACGCTGGTCGCGAAGGGGTTAATTTTAATTTACTATGAAACAGTTGTGCTTGTGGGTTAGTTTGTAATAATAATAATAAAAAAATAATAAAAGCCCAATAAACTCAAGTAATATACATTTAAACTGAAAAATACTATAAATTTTAGGGCAACGCTTTTTCAATGAACAAAAATAATACAGACAGGGAGAAACTAATAAATTTGAAATGAATTTATATTCCTTACTCTCTCCCTCACTTCCATCCCCTGTGCTGTCGAGACAGTAAATTTACTACCATGTTTGCAGATTTTTTAAAGAATTTTTCTAAATGAAACTATGCTAAATTAAACTAATCTTAGATTACTGATTATTTCAATTTTCATGTACTTGGCAAAACAATGTTTAGGAAAAATGAGAATAAAAGAAGGATAGATAACTATTAAAACAACAACAACAACAATAATAATAATAATTGCTATTTTGGGGAGGGGAAGCACTGATCAAGTCAAGGAAAGTTTGCTTCAAAGGTGGTGGAAGGGGGGAGTGTGTGTGGGGGGGGGGAGGGGATTGAAAATACCTTTCAAAAGGCCGAAAAGAAAAATTAAACACTTGATACAAAATAGGCTACAAGTTGAAATCCATTTAAACCTTATATATATATGTTTTTTTTTTTTTTTTTTGTCATTAAGTCATTTTACTTGGCCTTAAATGAGTGAAATAAATGAAGCCCCCCACCCCCCCTACTATTGCGCTTTTGGGAATGATTGAGAGGGAGGTTAAAGGGTTAATTTTAATTTTTCACACGAAATTTCGGATTTCAAAATTCTACTATGCAGAATTGCAATACCCGTTATAAACATCTATATTTTCTGTTTCCGTTTTTCTTTGTTTTTAGATTTTTAATTTTTTTGATTGTAAATCACTGTAATATAAAATTTATTGCATTCAGGAAATTCAGTGAAATTTCAGAAGTATAATTTTTCTCACAATTATTTTGAAGCGCTTTGAATTACAGAGGTAGACTTACAATTCAAAATATACACTGAAAAGGAGGTTCAGAAGAAGCATTATCAAAACACAGTTTGCCCTGTAGCATTAAAATTGGAAAGTAGCTACAAACACAACTATTTAGAAAAAAAATTCCTGCGAAAAATCGTATGAACCGACACGCATCTATATCTATCTACACATACACACATGAGTTTTTTTCTTAATATTTATTCACGGATTGCTCAAAATAGATAAAAAAAATGCGTGTTAAAAAATTCCAATTTATATCTATCAACTTGTCGACTGACTTGAGAATTAACACAATCTTGAAAGCTGTTTTTTAAAAACAAAATGCCCCGTCTCAATTAGCTTACAGAGATAGTGATTTTATATTGTCTAAGAGCCCACCAATAAATGAAAGGGAAAAAATATATTAAATATTAAGTACGTGAATTTTCACATTGCTAACTAAGCTCATAACCAACAGAGTGAAAAATGTCCAAGCTGGGAATCGAACCCAAGCTCATGGAATAACGGACCAATGTTCTACCTTTGAGCTACGAGGACGATACCCAGACTGGCATCTCTCATTCACATATGTCGGTAAGGTTATAGTCGAAGTACTAGATGGAAAGTCTCCGTGAGCACACAATCCTGCGGTAAACATGAGACGCAAATAAAGCCCAGCATGGGTGAACACATATAATTTAAGTATAACCAACATAGTGAAAAATGTCCAAGACGAGAATCGAACCCGGATTCTAGGAGTAATTCATAGCATTAGAGAGTTATTCCAAGAGTCCGGATTTGATTTCCAGCTTGGACATTTTTCACTCTGTTGTTTATACGGTTAGTTAGCAATATGAAAATTCACGTATTTAATATTCAATAATTTTGGGCGTAATTTCACTGCTGAAATTAATTGAAAGATTAATTAAAATTTATAGTTTCTTTTTTTTAGTTCTCTGAAATTTTTGCGCAACGTTGGAAAACTTTCTGCTAACATTCGTATTTTTAAAATATCTCCTCAGAAAGTTAATGTTTTTAGCACCCTTTTTCTGTGTTCTGTTCTTAAGACGCCTCTTTCTTTTTTAGTCGACAAAATATTTCTGAAATAATATCCTTAATTTTATATTTTATGGGTTATCTTAGCGAAGCGGACCAGCTGTGTATAAGGCTTTAACAATTCAAATAAAATTAAGTAGATATGTTTTAGACTACTATGAAAGAAAAACATCTTTTAAGGAGAGTACACAGAAAAAAGAAGTAAAAAATATTAATTTCATATGTTTAAAATTAGCGAGGTAAATTTGTGATCTGACTGACCAGCACCCTTAAGGGTGTTAGTCAGGTACACTGTATGACAGCTATACTAAAGTTTAAAATAATTGGAACAGATTCAACGCAACTTTCTTTTGTGTTTATGGCGTGCCTTTTTAGGAAATAGTGTAACCAAATTTAAATGAAATTGATTTTTTTAATGCTTTTTTAAAATAAATTTTCAGAATAAGCTTCCACCATGGTCAAATTTATGGTTTCATAAAAATTTTCGCTTTATAGGGTCGCCCCTTCTCTCTTTACGCCGGTGGCCCTTGTGGGGAATTGCATATAAATAAAACTTTAAAATGTATTCTTTTTTATGGTTATACTCCAAGTTAAAATTGGGAACTACAGACTCAAAATATTTTTCTTTTGCGTTTATTGCTCCCCCTGGGGGAAAAGAAGCGTAACAAAATTTAAGTAAAACAGATTGACTAATTCGGTTGCACGACTGACTATGATCGACAATTTCAGGAAGTGTATTTTCCAATATGGTATGCTTTTTAAAACTTATCTAATTTTTAGTGTGTTACGTGGTGGATATGGAGCATTCTCACAATCTTTTGACTTTTATGTCTCTGAATAATAATTTTTATTTTAGTACGTATTCTTCTGGGATTTTTTATTTCATATACTGGGGAACATCCCATTGCATGATTGCATAACAATATTAACGAGATAAATAAGTTTTGGACGATGTTGGGGGTCCAAATACCAGGAAAACTCCTATACCGTCAAGTGTCCCTGATTCTGATTTTTAAGTTCGGAGCTGTCTGTATTAAATTGTTTCAATAAAAGTAATTCGATGTAATTTTTTTCCGAAACTGGGACAGTTGTTTTATATAAATATGTAGCAAAAAATTAACCTGCACGCATTTTTACAGTTGATATTATTTTTTAAACTCTTTCCCTGGGTTTTAGATTCCTTCCCATCCCTCTTGCTAAACTTTAACAGAAAATCACTTCAGATGCCGCCACAGAATTTTTCTCAAGTTTTTTCTCATGCAGAAGTATGCTAGAGAAAGAATGTGTAAAATTCTTTGACAGGAAATTTACTGCAGAATTTAAATCAGCATTTAAATATCAATTTCAAGCATCGTGGCTTTATGGGTAGTCTTACCGTCCCCAAGGTTTATTCATGCACTTTTCGAAGTAAATTATTATTTTTATTTATTATAAAATCCAATGTAAATAATTGTTTCTAAAAATCAGTGAACATTGTGGCTATCACTTAGTCTTAATATGATTTGCCTAAAAATAGTGATAATTTCCCTTACCATCCCTTTTTTTTTTCAATACCGTCCCCTTTTTTCCTATCCATCCCCCCCTTTTTTTTCCTCCCGTCCCTTCTTTAACACCTCTTTAAGTCAATGCTATACCAAAATTTTGTACTAAAAATACTACATTGTTATTATTTCTTATTTGAATGTCCTGTGGGTACTATGCAAATTCATTATAAGTAAAAATTTAGAAGAAAATAGAAAGTTATAGTGGTAAAATGGTAAGGAAAATTAAGCTCGCAAGTTTAACTTAAACCCCAGTTAAATAATAATAATAATAAAAAATCGCTGCTGACCATTTTTTCTTTATTTTGAATCATTGAGGCATTCGTCTATCAGATTAAAATGTTATTTTAGCAAGTTTAGTTGCACCAGATTTTTATTGCCGCGAAAGTCAAAAGATTGTGAGAATGCCTCATATATAATATATTCTATAGATCTTATAGGGCTGCACAAAAGAATTTGCATACATTACTGGATATCGACAGCAATGGCTGAAAATGGATTTTTATCAAGTTATGAGTTTTTAACACTTTCCAACAAAGTTGAAAAGTGTTTATGATTTCGGTTTGTCTGACCGTCTTTCCGCGATCTAACTCTCGTAAATATACTCGGATTGCCCTAAAATTTTTGGATATTATTAAGGTTTACCTTAGCACGATCATTATTTCAAATGAAATTTGTAGCATGTTTAGTTCATTTACAGGGACAGTCAAAAGTATTCCGTTACATTACGGTCAATAGGAAAAAATCATTTCAAATGATTTTTAATGATGTTAAACGCATCCAAACATAACAAAATTGATATACATTTTATGAAGTGCACTAAAATATGCATTCTGTAGAATATGCGGTGCAAAGAATAGTTATTATTCATTTACAGGGCCGCACAAAAGAATTCCGTTACATAGTGATATAGGGATGGAGGGAATTGTTTGCGGTGTATTTTAATTATGTTAAACTATTTCATATATAATTAAATTGATATACGTCGCCGTGGTTTACTATAAGTTATTTCATGCATAATAAGAAGTGCACAGCATTTACAGGGACACACAAAATATTTCAGATGCTATATTGTGTCCGAAGACCTGTAAATAAGCAATGATTGTTGGAAATGCATTTTTAATTATGATATGCGCTTTTATGTTTCACTCTATTTATGACACATATTATGACTATATATTTACTATACGGTGTGTATTAATATTATAGTTTATATAGAGGGCTGCACAAAAGAATTCGTAAGGGTTACTTAGTAGGAGCGTAAATTGCTTAAAGGTGGTTTTTAAAGGAGTTATGCATTTTTACGCTGAACTGCATTTAGTTTACAAAGAAATGTTTGTAGAATATAGATAAAATGGTATACAGGGATACATAACCGTCTATGATGATAATATCTGGAAATGTGATTTCAGTAGTTTTAAGAGTCTTTTAGTTTATATTAAATTTTAGCTAAATAGTGTTGTGTAATAAAGGTACTATTGGCTATGGACGGTGACTGCTGAAAAGTTTTGTTAAAGCATTCAGGAAGTGTTAGAAAGTGTTTCATAATCTATGCTTAATGCATGATTTTTCTTTCTTGTTTTAAAATGGTTTAGATATCTGCTTTCATTGTAAGAAAAAAGGAAATTTCTTAATAATATTCTCTTAGTGTTGGAAAGTGTTTCATAAACTATGCCTGATGCTTGAATTGTCGTTCTTGTATTCATTATGTTTGAAATAGAGTAACATTAATAAAATGTACTGCAAACAATTTTCCCCATAAGCCATATAATGTAACAGTTTTTTTTGTTGTTGTTGTTGGTGTCCTTGTAAACGAACTATAAACTCTACACACTTAGTTAGAACACGGACAGACAGGCAATCCTAATTCATAAACACTTTTCACCTAAGATAGAACGTGTTAATTAAAAATGCAATTTGAAGATTTGTTTCAATTAGAGGATTAAGAGCCTTCATGAGTCTTAGCTGGCCATTTACATTGCGTGACGATTTTTGTAGGGAAAACAAATTTAATTTTATTCTACATTTAAAAAAAAAGATTTATCATATTAATTTTATTAATTTTTTTTATTATGAGCAAGAAATTATATTTACAATGTAAATTACCTTAAAATTACGAAAATTACATTTTGAAAGTTACGTGGTTTTGATGCAATTATAGTAGAATGCCTTTATAAAATAATGGTGATACGAGCAGTAAGATTTCATTGGTCGAGAGAATTTATGTCAGAAACATGGTTCTGTAGTGTGGTTTAGTATGGTTTGCACAAAGACTTTTAATTTTAACACGTTAACAAGTGTCACTGATGTTAACTATTCACCATGCGTATGTTCAGAATCCGAATCCATGCTCAAAACTTCATGTTCTATCACAGTCCATTTATCTATATTTTAAATGAATTCGGAAAGTATTGTTTCACACGGGTCTATAATATTGAAAATTTTCAGCTTTTTGTAGAAGTTTTAGTATATTTGGAAGTAAGTCACATGAATATTCTTTGCGTTGCATTTTTAAGAAAGAGAATGTAAGCTAAAAATTATTAAATCAATTTATAGAAACAAAACAAAAATCAAGATATTTGTTCATCATTTCTGAAAGCAGGCGATATCCCATTATTTCCCTTTATCTTTCTTTTCTTTTTGCAAAAAATGGAGGAATTTTATTGCCATCATTGCAGAGCAGAATTGTCATTAAAAATTACACGAAAGTTAATATCTAGGAAACATTCAAATTTTAAAATTCTAATAACTTATATGACAATATCGGATCCATGTGGACAACTGGTATTTATTTCATCGCGCTGCATTCCATATTGTAGGAGAGGAGTTGGGAAATACAAACAGATAAGGTTAGTTGGGGCAACTGGGCCATGATTTTACAATGTGGCTCTGGAGCTTCTGACAATTCAGCTTCAAAAAGCTAATGTTCATTTGAATTAAAGTCTGAACTTCTGTAAATGTGTTCAGTTAGGTTCCCTCTATCAGACAGAAATGCTCAAAATTACATTTTAATATTTAAAAATATAAAAATATGCGTATTTCATCTTTCTTTTCTCATGGGTCCAGTTGCCCCATAAAAATGGGGTAAGTGGACCAGGAGGATCTATGTTCCACACGCGTTTATTTTTTTTCATATGGGATATCAGGCCTGTTTGAAAAAGCGTAAACAACTTAAAACTAGTTGGATGTGCCAATCCCAAAACTTTCTTCTATCTTATACATCTTAATATTTCAAAACCTAGTTACACATGTTAATACTTCAATATTATTAGTTCAATACTATACCAACTTTGATTTTCATCTTAAATTTCTGCTCAAGTCAATTAAACGGACTAAAAACGAGTTAATCTATATCATGATATTTGTTAAAATTATTAATTTTTCCTTATTCTGTCGTTATCAGCTGTTTGCGAATAGCCGGCATAGCAGGAAGCGAGTTCCCGCCGCTGCATGAGCCGCCGATGCCCAATAGAAGTACGAAAAATCAAGAAAAGTATACAAAAATCGCTAGCACGGAGCCCCTTTACCGCGCAATATTTCCAAATTCAAGGAGAACCTGTTGGCCAAAGCCAAAAACAAGCACAAACATTTTGGTTCAATTGTATGCATAATTTTATACGCTGTTCGATGGTACAATAATGAAAATGGCACAGAGATCGGAATTATAGCTCCCCCTTCTTTCGGAATTTTTTCAAGTTCAGGGAGGACTTGTTTGCCATAGACAGAAACATGCACAAAAAATTTGGTTCAATTATATGGATAACTTCATACACTTTTCGATGGTACAATAATGAAAATGGTACAAACATCGCAATTATAGTGCCCCCTTCCGGCAGAATTTTTCCAAATTCTGGGAGGACCTTCGTGACATGACCAAAAATAAACACATAAAATTTGGTTCAATTCTATGCATAACTTCATACACTTTTCGGCGGTACAATATTCAAAATGGCACAAAAATTGTACAAAAATCGCTATTACAGCTCCCTCTACGAGCGATTTTTTTACAAATTAAGGGAGGACCTCCTTGCCATAGCCAAGAACTTAAAAATTTTTTTTTGGTTCAATTCTATGCATAACTTCATACACTTTTCGATGGTGCAATATTCAAAATCGCACAAAAATCGCTATTACAGCGCCCCCTAACGGCGAATTTTTTGCAAATTCATGGAGGACCTGCTTGCTATATCCAAAAACTTAAAATAAAAATTTGGTTTAATTCTATGCATAATTTCATACACTTTTGGACGGTACAATATTCAAAATCGCACAAAAATCGCTATTACAGCGCCCCCTACCGGCGAATTTTTTCCAAATTCAGGGAGGACATGCTTGCCATAGCCAAAAACTTAAAATAAAAATTTGGTTTAATTCTATGCATAACTTCATACACTTTTGGACGGTACAATATTCAAAATCGCACAAAAATCGCTATTACAGCGCCCCTACCGGCGAATTTTTTCCAAATTCAGGGAGGACCTGCTTGCCATAGCCAAAACTTAAAATAAATATTTGGTTCAATTCTATGCATAACTTCATACACTTTTCGATGGTACAATATTCAAAATCGCACAAAAAACACATTTACAGCGCCCCCTACCGGCAAATTTTTTCCAAATTCAGGGAGGACCTGCTTGTCATATCCAAAAACTTCTAATAAAATTTTGGTTTAATTCTATACATAACTTCATACACTTTTTGATGGTACAATGGCGACAGACAGACGGACGGACGGACAGACGGACACACAGACAGACAGACATTTTCTATAAACATGTTTTTTGGAATCTCTGACCCCTAAAACATGCAAATCCGTCGAAAACCGGAAGTCGAAAAAAATTTCGATTACAATACTTTCTTCTATTGAAGATAGAAGAAAGTAAAAAATAAACCAGGCAGATCATGTAAATTATACATCAACTAAAGAGCGTTGTAAGGGAACCTTTGCGTTCAATGTGTCTAAAAAAAAACACTAAAAGTAAAAATATTAGATTTATTTATACCAAAAACATAAAAATTAAGTAAGTACTTATGTACTTTAGTATAGGCAATAAGTATAAAAGTCACATGGGTATTTAAGGAAAAAATAGCAAGGTAAATCTATGAACAAATGGCTACGTAAGTACTTAAGTACTTTGTCTGTATCCAGGGGTCGCATTATATAGGAAAAATTTTATTGTTCCTACCAGAACCCTTAGTGAGTTACCTTCATGATCATTTAATTTAACATATTCTAAAGAAAGGTGCTATGAAGATATTATTTTCAAAATAGTGGTAGGAACAATAAAAATTTCCCTATAGAATGCGACCCCTGTGTATCGTACAATTTCAAGGTTTAGCTATCTCGCTTTCAGGGGCAAGGTACTTTCATTCGTAAAATGTTGAAATAATTTAATGACACCAGTATTTACAAGAGAATCTATTTGTAAACAAGTTAAAGTATGTTTTCGCGTACTTAATAAAAGTAAAATTTTCATTATAAAATTCCGGTGCCAATGGGGCAATTAGGAATTAAAATTATGTGATGCCATGACGGCATCACCGCCTCACAAGGGGTCAAGAAATTTGGTTTGATACCACCCAATATGTTTTTTTTTATTTTATTACGTAATTTTAATAAGGTATTCTATAATTTTCTTTATTGTGAGCAAAAAACAATGGAGAAATTTATTTCTCGTAGTAAGAGAAACTCAAAAAAATTATTTAACTATTGGTGTAATTGGATCCAGCATTGTCCAGTTACCCCGAATACATGTCCCAGTTACCCCATTCTTGAAAAATTTATGGGGCTAACTGGGACACCGGACTTACATTTAAAACATGAAGAAAATATGCATAGATACCTAATGATATTAATGTAGTTATATACCTATAATCTTAAAAAAAAAAAAGGGTTGTTTAATAAAAGTACTTTCAGTATTTTAATAAAAACCCGAGGAAGTTCAAACATATTGACGTTGTTTAAAAAAAAAAAGAAACGTAATTTTTTGACAACCTATCACAGCAAAGTGAGAGTTATGATTGAGTTGACACAAGTTGTTTTAGGAAGTAGAGATTAAGGTGCTTTGTTCACAAAAGCTAAAACTTAAAAAACACCTACATTTTTTTTATAAAATAGCCTATGGCCCAGTTACCCCAACTAACCGTAGTCTGATTTTAATATAACAGATGCACTCTGAAAAGGTTCAATGGGAGAGGAAATTTTTAAAACACAATTTGCCCCTTAATTTCCCAGAAGCGATGAGAGATGCAAATAGTCTCTGCATGCCACCGAAATACTCGGGCTATTGCGGGAAACAGTGCGTTTATTTCGGTCGACTCCCAGGACTAAGGCAACAAAAATAAAGGAAAGGACGATCCAGACACACGCACATTTACTCGCATCTTGCCAGACATACGAACTTTGAATGTACTTACTGAAACTTGCAGATTGTGTGAAAATATCCACTGCTAATATACCGTCTGGTGTGTTAATTTTTTTTTTTTTTTTTTTTTTTTTTTTTTTGTGCGTGTGTGAACGAAATTTGAAGTGGATGACGTTGAAAAACCTGTGCTTTTTGAAAACTTTATGCTCTCTGCATCTAGTGGCGTAGCCATTAGAAAAATATGAAAGGGACTCAAGTACTCATTTTCATAAAAACTGAATCATTAGGATTATCAATAAATAATTATTCTAATGCTTATGAGAATAATTACTCGTATAAAGTAATTATTCATGCTAATATTACAGAATCTACATTTTAATGGAAGATATTGAATTACACAGAGTTACGTTGAGAAAACGGAATCAAAAACTGGAGTATAGTCAGTCGTCTTTCTTCATAAAAAAAAAAAATCCCTGCCGGCTCGGCCTATAGGCGCAGGTAGATTTCAAAGTTAAGTACTAATTTCACCAACAAAAACTAAATGAAGACTAGAGATAAACTCAGTTTAACAATTTTATCTGGCCACTTTTGACGAGATTTTAATTTCATTTTTCTGTAAAAGCTGGTTTTTGTTGCATTAAAATATCTCAATTTGTTGATTTTCTGTAAGCAGGTAAACCCTATTGGTTTACAATGAAAGTCTATGCGAATTTGGCGAAATATTAAAGATTTAAACATTACCGACCACTAGGACTGGGCGATGTAGATATTTCTTAAATCGATTTATCATCCATCCAACATCGCGATTTAGTGCTAAATCGCGATTTAACACCGATTTTACATTTTAGAATATGGAAGCCTATTTTTTAAGTTTTAGTAACAAAATACGATCTTTACGTGCCCCCTCCCCCCCCCTCCTGTATTATTTAGTATACTTAGCTTTTAATTTGTCAAATAATTTTGAAAAGAGGTATATTTTACACATAAAAAAGCTTTGAATGCCCCAAAACACTAGTTTTTTTTTTTTTTCCATTTTAAAAATTAATGACCTATTGTAATACATTTTATAAACTCATTCTATAAGAAGTAATATAAAATAAAATGATTTTTTTTTTTGTCTGACTTGTTATGCATGCTACAATCTAAATTCCTTAAGGGGGGCGGGGGGGGGGGGCTTCCCCTAGCCCACTCAAATAGCACTTCATTGCTAACAGCCTACATACACTTTTTTTTTACAGACACAGAATTAAAAAGTTACTGAGGTAAAACAGAAGCAGATTAAGAGACTTCAATGATGAATTTAACTATTCATTTACTATGATGAGAAAAGTAGTAAAAAAAAAAAGGGAGGGGGTTGAGATATGAGAAATAAGGTGCAATTTTATATCTTTTTAACTTTTAGATTAAAATAAGATTTGTTTAACATAAATGCTGACATTTATATAGCGGATTGAGAAGGATTGAAAGTGTGACCATTGGAGCACATCACTGAAATTGCTGATTTTTTTCGTGGTTGTTGCCATCCTTTAAGATTAGTAATAAAATATAATCTTAAAATATATCTCTTTTTAATGATAACAAAATGTCAAAAAAGCAAAAAATCGCAGATCTGCAGAAAAATCTAATGAATGCCTCCTCCAGCCCTCCCTCATTCTGCTGTAAAAATAAAGTTCATTACAGAACTTTATTAAAGTATTTTTAATTAATTACAAAATAATAATAAATTAAAACTAAAATATTCCCACAATACCTAAACATATGAAAATTAATTTTTCATGAAAATAATGCATAAAAATATAAACTAACAAGTTGGAAATTGCACGTCAAACGTGGCAAATGAGGTGCGTTCGTACTATAACTAGTTTTATAATTATTTTTTGCACCCCATATTGTACTGAATGTATAATTTTTTTGGACTTCGTAAAGTGCATAGTCTGATACATCATTAACCCTCTGTCTACCAGAAGGGTCCAATGGACCCGACATGTATATTCAAAATATCTATTCAAACCAGAAATTTCTTCAAAACAAACTAAATGTATAAATCAGACAATAATAAGTTAAATAAACAAATTAAATAGTTTTAAGTAAAAATTCTGGTGTAGAATGTTTTTATAAAACTTGAGTAAAATTTCCGGTAGTTCTAGGGTTAAAATGCACTTCCAATAATTTTTTCGGAACACTTTTGACTGTCCCTGTAATTAAACTATGCATCCGATTTTCCTAAAATTTGAAATAGCTCAACAAAATTTTGCAACAATTATATCTTTAAAATTTCAGACCATTCGGAAGGCTGTAATATCATTAAAATGCACTTGCAATAATTTTTCCCATTGGCCGTAATGTAAAGAAAAACTTTTGACTGTCCCTGTAATTAAACTATACATCCGATTTTCCTAAAATTTGAAATGGCTCGACAAAATTTTGCAACAATTATATCTTTAAAATTTCAGATCATTCGGAAGGCTCTAATATCATTAAAATCCACTTGCAATAATTTTTTCCCATTGGCCGTAATGTAAAGAAAAACTTTTGACTGTCCCTGTCATTAAACTATACATCCGATTTTCATAAAATTTGAAATGGCTCGACAAAATTTTGCAACAATCATATATTTGAAATTTCAGACCATTCGGTTGGGTAGTTTTTGCTCTGTTACATGCGGACAGACGGACGGACTGAACGACGACTATAGGTACTACGTATTTATATAATTACGAACGCACCTAAAAATGGATGAATTTGGATATAAATAGTGAATCAATTTCAGCAAGATACTCAATCCATGTGACTGGCATTGAAATCGGATGTCAAATCTGATGCATGACTATTTTAAAATATTTTAATTAATTACAGAATAATAGAAAATAAAGAATATGTATTAAAATATTACCCAAACATGTGAAAAATGAATGTTTCCTTAAAAGGATGCATAAAAATAAAAACCGAAATTCGATGAATTTGGATTTTAAATATGAAACTTTATTCTTTTTTATTCCAACCATAAATAGTACTCAATCAATTTCAGGAAAAAAATATTATTAGTAAAAGAAAAATATTTAATGTGGATCATGGCCAAATAGTGATACACAAAACAATGCATGACTATACCTTTAAAATAATTTCATTAATTACAAAATAATAGAAAATAAAAAATAAATGTTAAAATATTACTAAAACATGTAAAAAATGAATTTTTCATCATAACAATGCATAAAAGTATAAACTGCAAGTCGATGAGTTTGGATTTTAAATATAAAACTTTATTATTATTATTTTTAATCATATAAATGCTGAATGAATTTCAGGAAAACAATCTTTTGAAACAATGCAGGATTCTACTTTAAAACATTTTAATTAATTACAGAATATTGGAAAATAAAAAATACATATTGCAATATTACTCAAATACGTGAAAACTTAATTTATCATCAAAAGATTGCATTAGCATATAAATTGAAATTCGATGAATTTGGATTTTAAGATTTAAACATTACTTTTTCCTTTCAACTTTCCACTATATAAGTTCTTAATTTTTGAAAAATACACATTCCAATCTCGTAAACTCTGAATCTTGTTTACAAAATAAATAAATAAATATCAATTCTTACTTAAATCATCGTTTTCTTAAATCGCCTTTTTCTTAAATTGGATCCTGCTAAATCGATTTAACACCAGCTTGCCTTGTTTTCATTAAATCGTCTTTTTCTTAAATCAGAAAGCATGGAAGCTTGCGATGTTTGCTTAAATCGGATCGTCCTAAATCGATTTAACACCAGCTTGCCTTGTTTGTCTTAAATCGGAAAGCATTGAGGCTTGCAATGTTTGCTTAAATCGGATCCTCCTAAATCGATTTAACACCAGCTTGGCATGTAAGTGGTAGATACATCAAAGTAGATAAATCGATTTTCCGATGTTAGCTCTTGAATCAGTATTTTGTTTTAAATCGATTTAAAGCCAATGGCTAAATCGCGATTTAAGATAATGGCTAAATCGCGATTTAAGACATTGGCTAAATCGCGATTTGGCATTAGCTAAATCGCGATTTCCGATTTTGGCTTAAATCGATTTAAGACCAATGGTTAAATCGGATTTCCGATGTAAGCTTTAAATCGATTTAAGAATTAAATCGATTTAAAGCCCAGGCCTACCGACCACCATCAAAAACCGCAATATTGTGAATGAAATGACAATAAAAATAGATACCACAAACCTATAATATACAACTGTATGTGTATATATATATATATATATATATATGTATACACTTTTTAGGTGGGTGTGATTTTGGGTTCCTGGGGTCATATAATGAAAAGTTATGAAAGAATTTTTCAAAAGTCGCACCACCATATGGTAACGACTGCAATAGGTAGTATTTCTTACGAAATCTACCTAAAACGCTGCCAGAACTTGGACGTTTTAAATATGAAATGTTGCATTTTTAGTGTTTTAATAACAAGTAAAAAATAAAAAAACATGTACGCCGTTTTATTTGTTCATCCGACAAAATTTTCTTTTTATTTGTCACTGTTTACAGTTTTGTACACGAAAATCCTTCCTACTTTTCCTCATTGAAATGGATTAAAGTACGGTAAATAAAATAAAATAATTTAAACTTAATTTTTTTTCTATTATCATAATATTTTTTAAATTCTGATTTTTAAAAATTTGCTTTTTAAACTTTAATGCCTGGCCTTTTTTTTTTTTTTTTTTTTTCCATCTTGGAATTGTATGTTGGCAATTAGCGTAACTGTTTTAAATTTTTGAATTATGGAAAAAATTTAAACAACTTACTTCAATTTAATGTACCGTATTTTTATTTATTATGCCGAGTAAAATGGAAATTGTTTCTAGTTAAAAACTGTAACCAATTGTTTAAAAAATAGAAATAATAAACTGCGTTTTTTCTTTTTTGCTTTTCATTAAATCCATATACAGTACAGCCCCGATTATCCGCGAAATTGGGAGGCAAGGGCACCGCGGATAAAAAAAAATCGCGGATAACCCGAGAAAGACTGAAAATGGGATGCAAGCACGATAAAAAAGAAAAATCAACATAAAAACTATGTTTTAGTGTACAAAAAACATAATAAAGCGTATATATATATATATATATATATGCACAGTAGAGTAGAAACCTTTTCTTTACATCCTAATCACTAAACTAAAGAACAGTAAACAAGAAACAATGCCTTACGTACTGTACAAAAAGTGTCGAATTACATCTTAAAAAAAAAAAAAAAATCAGTCACTTGTTTTTGCTTCTTGCTTTGGAAACACCTTTTCTATCTCAAAAATGAAGCTATTCCTCATATGCTCCCCTGGAATTTATCATAATAGTCTTATAATTGTTAAATATTTTAATTGCTGTGTTTACGTTTTGTTAATAAAATCAAGAAGAGACATCAAGACTTTATATCTGATATTTTAAACATGGCAACCGAATCTAGAAATATTCTTCTATTACTTTCGAATAAACGAATTTTCCTGTTTATATTTATTAGTAGGGCTTGTTGTATTTTCCTTGCTGTTGGCTTGAATTAAAAAAAAAAATAATAATAATAAATTCGCTTCGCGGATAAACCGCACCGCGGATAATCGGGGATCTACTGTAAATACAAAAATTCTTATTTATTTAAAACTTTCTCCATGTAAATAAATAAATGCGTAAGAGCGTGTTTTATTTATATTTGTCTAAAATTAAGTAATTAGTATATATTTTTAATTGTGGTTCGAAAATAATTTCTCTTATTTTGTTTTGGTTGGAGTTTTGTCGGGATTCGAACTCGCCTAGAAAAAAAAAAAATCTTGATTCTAAAGTCTGGCGTGATGCCGGCCAAATAACCAGCTGGCCAGAAAATAAAGCAGTTTATTGGACCGTCCATAATTCTTGTTTTATAAATGAAAAGCCATTCATGACATCCACTTTCTTATGTAAAAACCATACATTAGTTTTAAATATGACGCCTTATTTACCCGCTTTTTTAACTTACTCATATTCATAATCCGTGTATTATTGTCAAGTATTTGAAAATGAATGATCGTCCCTGTCTGGTTTCTTTCTCCAATGTTTCGTACTGTCAGCGTCAGTTTTTTTTTTTTTTTTTTTTTTTGGCAAAAATTAAGAACAAAAAAATTACAGTTTTTTTAAATGGTTATTCGAATGTAAAAAAAAAAAAAAAAAAAAATCTACATTTGCTCTGAAGTTTTCAAATCGATATCTTCATTAGTTTTCTTAATTTTAGCCTAATGGTGAAAACTGCCATCATTTTTATTGTTGTCACAAACTTCTAGAGAAATTACAGCTTTTTCGCCGCTACGTACCTTTAGAGGTCTGCACGGGCCCGGGCTTGGCCCGAGGCCCGTACCCGCGGAATGAAGGCGAATTTCAAAACGGGCCGGGCCGGCAGAATTAGGAAAATTTTTTCAACGGGCCGGGCCGGGCTGGCAAAGAAATTAATCGGGCCTATCGGCCCGATATAAGAATTTCAGCGAAGCAGATAAAATACGAGCCATTTTCAATGAATATGATTTTCTCGAGAAGTATAAATGTGCGTCAAGAGCCGATGCGAGTTTAACAACATCAATACAGAAATGTAACATGTCCATCGTAGAGATCGGCATCGTACAGTTGCAAGATGTCTGATTCCCGAGTTTAATTTTTTTTCAGCAGACTCGTGCCGGGACGGAACTGGTCTTAATCGATCTCAGGATGTGTAGACCAGTCATTGTATTTTGTAGTATTAATAGTGATAATGAACTTCTCTTAACAGTATCTTTGGAAATATACCTTAAGGTGGTTCTCATATTCACTGCTCAACAATGCGAAGCTTTCAGACACATTTTCTGACAAATTTTTAACTATAAAGGCATAAAACTGACAGGCCTGCCTATTGAAGGCATTTGGAAACGAATAGCTTTTTCCATATTTGATAAACTACTTACAGAGATAACAGAGATTCCTGTCACGTGACTGTACGTTTTTTTCCTTTCCGGTGCCATCGCTTCCGGAAATTCGATTCAAAACGTTAACTTTGGCAGTATTTTCAGAAAGATATATTGCTTTTATCTATGAAAAAACGACATTTACATAGCTTCTGAATAAGAATACCTGCCAATCTTACGCGTTTCCGAAAAGAAAAGAATTCATAAATGTGTCGAAATGTAGCTCCTTTGGATTTGAGAAAAGCCTTAAAAATGGGAGAAATGTTTTCACAAATCTGCTTTTTATTATACAGCTTCAAAAGTTATCATGTTTTTAATCCTTTATTCTGATGAACTACATTAATCTTTTAATGAATCCTTATTTCCATTTTGAAATGTCTGTAGACACGATGACTAAAACACTAAGTAATCGTTAATGTTTACTATTGTGTGTTTTCTGTTTTGCGAATATCATAATAATGTAAAATATACTGCAAAATGTTCCCATAAATATGTATGTAGTATTCATTAAAAGAATCGTAATTGTATGTTGAGAAAAAACGGATTTTTTTTTTTTTTTTTTTTTTTTTTTTTTTTTGTAGAAATTCTGTCGGGCCGGGCCTGTTTTCACTGATTTTTGTACGGGCCGGGCCGAAAACTGTAAAAATGCAAACGGGCCGGGCCGGGCTCGGGCTGAACTTCCAATTTTTACACCGGGCCGGGCCAGGCCAAGATAGCTTTCGTTCGGGCCGGGCCGGGCCCGTGCAGACCTCTACGTACCTTAGCATTTTATAGAGAGAGAGCGATGCTCTCTTAAAACGGTTCTAAAAACATCGACATTTAAAAATGTGAAATCTACCGAAAATGTTAAAAAAATGTTCTAAATTACGATTTTTCTGAAACTATAAAGGTTAGAAATGTGAAATTTGACATGGTAGTAGTTACTTTTAAGAAGTATACATGCTCGTTCAGAATAGTTTATAAAAATTTTGAAATTTGAGGAGGAAATAGAGGGGAAACTTTCTAAAATCCTAAGTATTGTCTATTAGGGATTATTGCTGAAAGTGTGTTTTCAGTTGTGATATGCGATTTTAAGTTTAACAAATGTTTTGCAGGCTACGTGATGTGTATAAATTCTATAGATCATATACAGGACTACACAAAAGAATTCGTAGGCATTATTGAGAATGAGCGTGAATCACTTACAGGTGTTTTTTGATTTGTGTTATGCATTATCGAGCTCAACTACATTTAGTATAATACTAAAAGATGTTTGTAGAATATAAATAAAATCAAATGCAGGTACATTCAAAGAACTGGATACATGGGTGCCTATGGATGATAATTTCTGGGAGCATGATTTCAGTAGTTTAAAGCGTGTTTTTGCCTGAATTAAATTTCAATTTTAATATTTGGCGTGTATAAAAAACTATAGGTAATATACATGGCTGCAAAAAATAATTAAAGTACGTTTCCATTTTTGATAGAAATTACTGAAGGTCAGTTTTCAACTGTGTTATACGTTTTCGTATTGTACTAACTTTTAACGTAGTATGTAGAATATATAAAAATCTATAAGTCATATACAGAGCTGCACAAAAGAATTGGAGTAACTTTTCCGGCTATGGGGGGCGGCGACGGTATTTGTTGAAATCTGATTTTCAAATGTGTTATTTGCGTTTTCTAAAATACTTAGGTACCTTCTTTACCTTATTAAACGGCGAAGTTTTATTAAGTTATTCTAGAACTATTAAAACGTGTTTCATAATTTATGCTTGACGCATGATTTTCTTTCGCGTTTTTATTTATTTATTTTTTTAAATGAAGAGAGAATACAAATCAATTAAAAGGTAAGAAAATTGTGCCAGTGCTAGATACAACTCTTCTGGGGAAAGGGATAAAAGGCAAGTACCTATGGCTTCTATAATTAATTAAAATGATATAGTAATAAAGAAATATGTTTGGCAACTAGGCAAGAAATTACTTGATGTTTAACCTGTCGCCGCATAAAAGTGTCTAATTAAATATACTAAACCAATGTTTTTCAATTTATTACTTACGGTATTTTAATTTTTATGGTAATTCAAGGCATATTAATACTGTAAAAAAGCAACAATTTGTTTGTTTATCTCAAATGGACTCTGAAACTACTAAATAGATAAAAAAAATTCTTCGACTGTGTGGTAGCTGATAAACAGAGTTCCTAAGTAGACTGCATTGTTTCTATTGTTCTGTGTGGCTGCAAATGGATTGGAATGGAGTTTTCTCATTAATTCAAGTGTCATGTTTACCTAATGCGGTAAAGAATTGGTAATATTTAAAGTTTCCGTAGCAGTAGCATTTCCCCTCAACGTAAATAGGCTCGAAAATACCGCGGCATATTTCGACAACAATTAAATGAGTTCAAAATAAAAATATGCGACTTGCAGAGCTGATGTTGTGAAGCTTGATCTTCTAAGTTAAAAATGTAATCGGTACTTATTAAGCTTCTTTAGGTGCAGAGGTTTTTTTTTTTAGATATGAATTATGCTACATTGAAGACAGAAGATAATAGTCTTTAGAATAGCTTACATAGCAGATAAAAAAAAATCGCCTTTATTTCAATGGTAGGGAATTAACCCTTTATCTACGGACGGTACTTATAAGTACCATTAAAATAACTTGTCATAAAATTCATTTAATACATCGATTAGTTGTAATACAGTTTAGAATGAGTTATAGATACATTACTTTTATCTTCTTCCAAAAGCATTGTTGGTTACACAAAACAAAAATATTTTTAAAAGGATGATTTCTTTTGCCTTTGCATATTTCAGCTTTCTTGGCGTTGGGGAGGGGGGTGGGATTTTTCAATTCGGAAATATTTCTATATTTCTATTGTAAGAACAGTATGTTTGTACATTTCCTGTTTCTAGAAAATACTAAGTAAAATATTTAAAATAAAAGATTTGAGTGGGATTATAAATATTGCACAAAATCCCTATAAATTCAAATTTAATTAATCCTTCTAAATCCTTGTTAAATTTATTAAATTATTATGTAAATCTTCTAATGCAGTTTAAACAATTCACGAAAAATGCTTTAGAAGATACAATTTTCATAAATTCATAATTCAGTACATAGAGGGTTAAAGGGATTGAGTCCTATGAGCCCCTTCCTTTCCTATTCGCCTATTCTTCTCCGATACGGATTTTACACTCTCCGATCGCGAAATCCCACGTTAATCTGTGAAAAATTTAATTAGGTGATTACCATGGATGCAAGAAGCCCATCTAAACCAAGACTGAAAACTTTTCTGAGTATTAGGAATAACCAAATGAAAATGGGCTAGAAGATACCCTTGTCTCGCATTATGGCTAAAAATTGATTTCTTGCAATAAAAGAAATATTAAAAGTTTTTTATAGTAAAATTTCTGTAATTTTAAGTATATAAAGTAGAATTTACTATCGGTCAAAAATTTCTCCAAGACTGAAATCAGTTTTATTTTTGGACCCCCCCCCACCCCCACCCCTTTACGACATCATACGTTATCATCTCTCGATCCACCCCGTAATAATATCGTTATCAATGTCTAATTTTTTTTTTTAACTTTATTTTTACTTTATTTATTTATTTATTTATTTATTTTTTTGTTTGGAATGATATGTAAATATTATTACACATTTATTTTTCGCGTACTTTATTGATTCAAAAGAGATATTTTTTACATATTTTAGAAAATGGTATTAATTTAAACTGTTGCCAACTGTATAAACAGCGCACACAATAATGTTTGCTTCAAATAAAAAAATTATTTACATATTACATTTATTTACATTTAATTACAAATTAGAAATAGATAATTACGTATAAAAAGCAGGAACTTATTTAAAATTATGTCATAAAAACTACATTTACACGTGAATTTTAAAAGAGAAAGGATATCGTAAAATAATAAATTCATTAACATGCGTTAGAAGTCTTAAATAGGAGAAATTACGTCACATTTGCGTCACATCACACTTATTACGTAAAATGAACAAAAAATAATATTGCAAAACAGTTTAAATTTAAAAATTACGCGAGACATTTTTTTTGATATTTTGAGATGATCTTTTCAATTATTTTTGTTAGGGCAGCACAAATAATACTTCACTTCTAACAAAAGTATTTTCACGTGAATATTAAAAATAGAAAGAAAAGCTTGGTGAAAATTACGTCAAATTAAAAACAATACGTTTAAAATGTCTTATTTAAAAGAACTTTCTTTTCGTTTTGTTAAAAAATACCGGGAGACAAAGACTCTGTTTACTTAATTCATTTTATATTAGATTATTTTGAAATGTTTAACTGATTTTTATTTAATCAAAGACAAAAACAGCCATTGTATCTTTTAACAGCAGCTGATTTGGCCTTAAAATTCCTCAATTAAAGAGAAATGAATAGAAACCCGTTTATAGGGAGATCGCCACTGTTTTTTAAATTATAATTCAATTTTTCGAATCTTTTTAAAGCCGATCAAGTTAGCGTGCTTTTAGAGTCTGCGGTGTCTGAACGGGGATTGGTGAGCGTAGCTCGTAGGGGGCAGAGCCCCCTAGTTTAATAATATATTTTTGCAACATAATGCATTCAACAGTAATGTCTTCTTGCACTTGACTCCCGCACGGGCGGGTGGGGGGTGGGGGGGCGCAGACAGAATTTCTTATCAACAAAAACAGTTGAACAACATTCTGTCTCTTTTATTTACTACTAAACACAAGTATCATTCCAAATATACTTCGCATATGGTTTCTCGAACAGCGTATTATATATGCATATGACAGAAGAATAGGAATACCAAATGTTGGAGTATTCCATATTTTGGAATTAAATAGTTTTATAACCATTTAATGATTTTAGTAATTTCTTTGTCGATGTATCTTCATAAAAATAGATAACAGACTAAAAAAAGATGGCATACCATTTTGATGTAAAGACAAAGTTACAAATAAAAAGAGAAAATTTTGGTTGGATCAAAAATGATAACGATATCAAAAGACAAACGCTCCCTCCCCCTAGATATATCTTACGGTATAATGTGCCAGACCCCTCTCCTCTAAAATTATATATGCACAGCCCTTTAGGTGGGGAGTAATCACCTAATTAAATTTTCTTGTAGGTGAACATGGGATTTCGCGATCATCGTTGACCAGGGGCGTGCCGAAGGCTGTTTTAGTGGGGGGGTGTGAACTAAATTTTGCCGACTGCAAGATCGGGGGCGAGAAAGACTTTGTGATAGCCCCCCCCCCCCCCCCCCCCCTCAGCGACGGAGTCAACTGTTCTACAATACTGTGAATTTATAAAAATCACTAAAAGTCTTAAGTGGTCACCTGCATTCTCCTTAACCACAGTCGAAATTAAAAGCTGTTATTCAGTATGTGTAATTTTTTTTAAAATTATTTTACTATATAAGTAGAGTTGAGAATCCTGTTATTAATTAGGATTCTGCTTACGATTTAAAAGGAAATGTGTACGGATGTACCGTACATTAACCTGTTCTCAAAAGTAACAATTTAAGAATGTTGAAGTACTTCGGAATTTATGTTTCTATACAGTGCTCAGCAACAGTTTAGACAATGATCGATTATGCTTCTGTGCTGAGAAGTATGTAACGAATTGTTGTAATTCAACTGTCATATATTACTGGGGATTTACCCTTCATTCACAAACAATTAATTTTAATTTACACAGTTTACATAATATATAATGACAAAAAAACAAATTTAACATTGTTGCAAAAGTATAGACAATCTGTCTTTTAGCAGAAAAATATCCATAAATTAAAATCGAACTGCACCTACATTTTCTGCTATTAATGCAAAAATGTGACTTTCCATCGAAGAAACTAAATCCTGCATCACTTGGGGGTCTATTTCATACCAAACACGTTCAACATCTGATCGAAGTTCATTTACAGAGGAGTATTGTTAAAAAATTGCATAAACCGTATGGGATATGATGCCACAAAAGTTTTCGATTGGGTTTAGATCAGGGCTACACTCGGGCCAGTCGAAAATAGTAATATTTTGAGAGTTAAACCAATTTTTTGATTTGTATGCAACATGAATAGACGCATTATCTTGCTAAATACATACTTTGGAAGAGGTAAAAGTTCATCAAATGGCTATAAATTGTTTTCCAATGTATGTATGTAGTATTACGCAGCTTGACGACCATTGAGAAACTCCAGAGACTCTTGAGAATTAAAACAAAGTGCGGCCCAAATCACCAACAATTTAGCAAAGGACACGCAATTTTAATTCCAAAAGTGACAAGAATATTTAATTAAAATTTTCCTTTCATAATATACGTGAAAATAAGCAATTTCTTATTTTCTAATAACTTCGTTTATAAATTCTGGTATCAGTCCATTATTTCATCAGTTCATAAAAAGAATTACTCCGCGACAGGAAAGGGGTCAATTTGTTGTGAGATTTCAAGGCTGGCTGTTTTATCATTTTCATGTAAACTAATGTACATCTTTCTTTAATGCATCTACGAAATTATCCGTTGACACAGAAAGATCTGACTCACTTTTAATGCGATTAGCAGTCATCATTTGTCTAGATGCCAGTTTATGGATCCTTCTATAATCTCGTTTTCTGGCCACACGAGTCCTTCCAGATCTATGTTTTGTTTTGAAAGAGTCACCCCTAGACAGTACTTAATAGACAGACTTCTTTGGCCGATTCAAAGTAGCTGACATTTCTGCAACAGTCTTCCATTTCGATTTCAGCTTCCATGCTTTAATTACTTCATCTGACTGAAAATTTCTTGCTCGCGGCATCTTCACTAACCGATGCTATCGCGAGGTGCACTTAAATACTTCATGCATGTGACGTCATAAGTTTGAAATATGCGTTTTTTCCGTGAACAATTGCCAAAAAATCACAAAAGTGTCTAAACTTTTGCAATATGCAAATTTCACTTTTTCAATTAAATTAAATAATATCCTATATTAAAACCGTTATTTCTGCCCTAAAACGTTAAAAATATATTTAAAAATAAGTACAGTCATTTGTATAACCCAAGTGTTCGTATTTTTTATTTAAATGTTAAAAATCACCAGTGTCTAAACTTTTGCTGAGGACTGTAAATAAAACCGCATGCTGTTGTTTAATGAAAGTGCATAAATTTTAAAATACATAAAAAAAGACAAATCTTGCTTGCTAAAAATAAGATATATATTAGTATAAGAGACTAAAAATTATCCTTCTACATTTTTAAATTATCACCCGCCTATCCTTCAGAATAGCCCATTTTCCAGCTACACTGTCTAAATCCAACATGTAAGTTACGTCTGTTTCACAGGTTAATAAGCATTAGTTCGTCCAGTCGCTCTTCCAACATGGTGGTACGCAAGTAATTTTTTACTAACTTTAACCTTCTGAAACTTCTTTCATTACTTACCGCAGTTACTGAAATAATAAAGGACAACTTGTAGGTTGAGTTAACCAAGAAAGGTTAGGATACAAATGAGCCTTCCCCACAAGTTTTTGCGCTGCTGCGCCAATTGTATCCGATTCAGAACTAGCTATTACTGAGGACATGAGACCAATTTCACATTCCAAGTTATCTACATCTTTGAGATCATCAGGGGTAATTGACATAGTTTAGACATGTCCTTGGTAGAGCTATACTTGATCCTAGATGGAAGGAGACAGGCCAGTGGTTTAACTTTCTCAAATACCAACTTATGAATGTCTCCAAATGCAGTTGTAAGCCGATCTACCACCTTCAAAATTTCTGCTTTAAACTAATTCTCTCGTGTAAATAGAACTGCAGTTTCAGGATTTTCGTCGATCTTCGATGGAGGCCTCCGTCGCCTGTGCCGCAAATTGAACTCATAATTTTGATTTATTCCATATGCCTCGCAGATGTTGTCAGCTTCCTTAATGATGTTCATTATTGCGGCCGCGTCATCATTCCGGAGTTTCTGAATGCTTTCGTAAATTTTCTGAATTATGTCGGTTCCCTCTAAAATGTTCAGGTCTTCACGTTGCAATTGCTCTGTTGCTAACTTGATCTTAAACATAATTGTTTTCATT
Organism: Maratus speciosus; assembly: GCA_963932465.1. NCBI lineage: Eukaryota > Metazoa > Arthropoda > Arachnida > Araneae > Salticidae > Maratus > Maratus speciosus. The sequence goes on along the minus strand of OZ010786.1, from coordinate 84,285,526 downwards.
GCAAGTAAAGAAACAATGAAATCGTATGAAATCATTTTGCTTCTTAACCCTGCTGCCTTAGCTCGAGCATCCTTGTCAACCTTCATGTCTTCAGAAATAATTTGCAGAATATGGATGCGGGCATCATAGGACGATAAAATAGCTCTGACTGAATCCGCTCGCATAGTCCATCTACAAAGATTTCAAGGTAAGACTCTTCTGAAGAACTTCCATTTTCTCTTTCAGTATGCCGAATCGCTTTGTACTCAGTGAAAAGAAGTTATAGAGATCCTGAATACTGTCGTAGAACAATTTTATTATATTGCTTTCTTCGAACGCATGTTCAACACATAAATTCACTTTATGCGCGAGGCAGGGTATGTATAAAATAGACCTACCAGCTATTTCTGAAAGTTTTGATAGAGAGCCTAAAATGCTGCCGGACATAGATGACGTGATGTCGTAAGACTGTGCACGAGCTTGGGAAAGCAATATTCCAACTGACTGTAGAATTTCAGAAATAAGCTTAGCCATTCCTTCGCCTGTTTTATCCAGATAATCTTTTAGTTTTAACAACCTTTCTTCTGGCTGAAACTTTGGGGTCACGTATCGGATTACAATTGAGAGCTGGTCAAGATGAGAGAGATCGGGTGTGCTATCAGCCATAACGCTAAAAAATCTACAATTTTTGACATTTGGAACTATTTTTTTACAGACACATGATCCAAGAACCCCAATAAAGTCGTTTTGCGACTTATTACTAAGATAGTTGGCATGGTATGGGCGAAGATGATTATCATGAATCCAGTTTTTAAAGTTGGAATCCACCTTGCCATTAATCTAATGAGCTGAATGTAGTTACCGCTGTCACTTTCTCGCCCCCGAAATGCAAGTGCTTGACGACTTAGATATCTGGTGCAGTCTAGAAGTATATTAATAATCTCTCTGTTTCTTAGACGAATTTGCTCCGCGTTAACTGCTGCCTCTCTACGTTGACTAGATAGAAAGTTGTCAACGCGCTTACTTTTTTGGGCCAAATTATCTAATTTATACACTGCAGCTCTATGAGCATTGTTCGTAAAATGAGCCAACAGCAAACTTGCCTGTACGGTTTTTTCCTCGGCCTTTCATCTTATGCCATACACAAATACCAACACTGATCCAAGCTTCTTCTGCGTTTTCAGTCCCCGGGCCATCAGAGCAAAGTGAACAAGCAAAACAAAATGCGGCATTCAGTTGGTCGCTGTATTCTAAATATGGATATTCTTTATACCAGCAGGAGCTAAACTTATTCTGCTTCTTAGGATCTATGTCATGATTCACAGGGTAAGATGATCTCTGAGGTTGATAAAGTCCACGAGACAGGATGAAAAGTTTCTGGTTTTCGGTTAAATTCTTTCCAATACGATCGGCTGGATCACAACTTAGAAAAGTCGAGGTATCTTCCTTTTCAGAAACATTGACATTTTCCATAGAATTGCTAGTTAGGATTTTATCGCATTCCTCAATCAAATTTTCGCTGTAGTGCCGAACCCGGTCTGCAAAAGCCTTAACATTCGCAGTAAAATTTTGTGATGAAAATGATGTTTCAGAAACACTTTTACGAAGCTCTGAATTTTGCATTTGGATGATCTGTTTGAATATGATTATGCAGGCCTCTAATCGAAATGCAGAGATATCTACATATTGTACATTGAACCCGTTTTCATTTCTGGAGGTCGATGTTTTCATTCGGATGAAATTTTCTTATATGGCGATATAAAAATTTTTTTTCTGTGAAATGTGTGTGTACGCGATCACAGTGTGTGCATAAAATTTTCACTGAATTATCCACCATCATGCGACAAAACCAAATTTTTGCAAATCGCTCGTCTTCTGTGTCCGTGACTTCATCTTTTAAGTGCAGCAACCTCAAATAACTAGCGCCAAATCCAGAGCCAAGGGGTCACCAAATTCTAAGAATCAGTTCATAGCAGAAGGGACCAATTAAAGATGCTATATGGGAAAACTTACAATAGAGATTGCAACAACCACCCCCCCCCCCCCCTCCACCTTCCTTTCACGCAAGTCTCAACTTCTCAGAAACGCGATGCGCTAAGGAAAGGGCATGTTTACAAACAAACACTGCCGTCAACCATTCTACCAACTACATTTTTGTCATAACGATCATTGTAGGAATAGCCTCGGCGATGTAGACCAATCATATCAGAGACCTGTTAAACGTAGACCAATCAAATTTCCCTATCTCATGTTTACAGGTAGGAGTCATAATGAATGAACAGGTTTTCCTTGCTGACCAACAGTAATTCAACCAACAGTGACGTCAGCTGCCCTTTCCTTATTACCTCCGCTCTCTGACAACCCCTCCCTCCTACATACACCGTGAGAGGTTCTTTCTTTTCCCCTTTAAAGACGGACAACAGAGAATTGAAATGATACTGACGACGGGAGAGGGGACTTTTTGCAGGGTGTGTTCTCAACTTTCCGACTATTCTAAATTTTACCAACTCTTCCAAATAAGTGGGGGGGTGTTACACCCCCAACACCCCCCCCCCCCCCCCGCTAGGCACGCCCCTGTCGTTGACGAGATATGGAGTGGATGAGCGGAAATATGTGCACTGAAAATTTTGTATTTTTTGCTTCAAAACGTAATTCTATTCAAATGGTACCAGTACTTGCTCTTTCTCTCTCTCTCACTGTCTCTGCTATTTGCATTCCTATTCCTCTTTTACAGGTCATCTTTCTTTTATTTTTTAATTTTTTTCGGAAAATGAGTTTAGAGTTGATGAATAGACTCAGTGATGAATTTATCCTGCTGTTAAAGCACTTCCGTTAATTTATACTGTAAGTGGGTGGTGGCAGCAGTTGTATGTATTAATCAGTGGCAGAGAGCAGATGCGTTTATAGATTTGTTTTCAGTTTCTCGAGAAAAGCATAAACAAGAAAGAAAATCATGCGTCAAGCATAGATTTAAAACACTTTCCAACATGTTCAAAATAATGTAAGAAAAACTTCATCGTTTAATATTTTGAAAAATTGTTTTATTAAGCAGATTAGAAAACGCATAACACTACTGAAAACACAATTTAAACAATTTCCATCTACGGTCGGAAAATTATCCGAAATATTTTGTGAAACCCTGTACATGATCTATGGAATTTTATACACACTATAGTATTCAAAAATTTAGTTCAGTTAGGAAACACATAACCCAGTTGAAAATTACCTTCAGCAATTTCTGGTAATAAGCAGAAATGACTGGAATTCTTTGGGGCAGCCCTGTCTATGATCTATAGAATTTATGTATATCGAGTTACATGCAAAATATTAGTCACATTTAAAAACGCATACCAAAATTGTAAACTCACTTCCAGCAATTATTTCTCAAATTACAGTACTGTAAACGAATTTTTTCGTGCGTTCCTGTAAACGAACGATAAACGTTATGAAAACCATATTCTATAGTAAGGATCTTATAGTGAAGATGTCTATGGATAAGGATAGTATAAGGTGTCTATGAATAGTAAAAATACTGTGCTGAAAGCGCTTATGGAAATCGGAAGAAATTTTTCTTTCATTTCAAATCTATGTTGTATTGTATTAAATATTAATTAAAATGTCGCTGTTGCTTTTATTAATTTTTTTTAATCAAATATTTTTTTCTCAAAAAAAATGTAGTAGTAACATTTCCTTTTCTTAAGGGGCCTGGTCACTCAGCTTCGGAATCCTCCTCCGTAATATTAAGTCTATGGACTTTTGATGCATTCTTATATTTAAAATATCTTCTCGGGAAATTAATATTTTTAACATCTTTTTCCCGTGTACTCTTCTTAAAGGATGTCTCTTTTTTTTCTTAGTTTCCAAAGTATTTCTAAAATCTATGCTGAATTTAATATTTTATGTGTTAAAAGCGGGCGAACTGTGAGTATGATTTTAACACTTCATATAAAACTAAGTCTATACTTTAGAAATATTTTGAGAATTAAGTAAAAAAGAGACATCTTTTAGGAAGTGTACACAAAAAATAGAAGTTAAAAATATGAATTTCCCGAAGGAGATATTTTAAGTATGCGAATGCATCCTATGCCCATAGACTTTGCATTAGTGAGGGGAAATCGGAAGCTGAGTGACCAGCCCCCTTAAAGTAAGAAAAGAGAAACTAAAAATGATATAGATAGATAGTCCAGGCACGAGAAGGCCAATGTTTCCTGCAATCACTGTGAAGAAATTAGCATATATTTATGCTTTGCATTATGCACTGGGCAACATCCCCCCCCCCCCACCACCCCTCCCGCTCTTTTTTTTTAATAGTAATGTTTTCTATTTTATCTTCAGAATGTTAACGAGGGCGACGTTTGAAATTAATTTCTTTAAGTACTTGGCTTTGAGTTTAAAATTTTCAGATATGATAAACCTAATTTTCTTGGTATTTGGATTTGATTCGGTTAAAAACAATTCAGTGTATGAAAACCTTTTAAAGTGGAGTTTTCTTTTGACATTTTTAGATAATCCTTAACTTGGTTAACGCCCAAATTAATAATAATTGAACTACATTATTTTTCATATATTTAAGTGTAGGGATGCACCGAATAGTGATTTTGCCCGAATACCGAATATTCGGCGTACAGACGAACCGAATACCGAATATTCGGCTAGCCGAATAGTAACTGCTAGGCCGAATAATAACTATTCGGCCGAATACCGAATATTCGGCTTGTCGAATAATTTTATATTTCAAAGTTTAAAAGCATTAAAATGTTAAATTTTAAAACAATTTTATATACTAATATTTAAAACAGAAAGATAATCAAGAGCTTTTTTCAAGTAAACTTTATGCTGAAAAAAATCTGTTTTGAGTTATTTAAGAAGGGGATATAGTTATAAAACCTTTTTAATTAATTAAATTTTAAAGTTCATGGCTTCTTCTGTGAATTAAAACAAATGAATAAAATTTTCTTAAATTCTAAAACACACATTTTAAAATCAAAGAGGAATTGTGAAAAAATTGGAAGAAAAATTGTACAGGATCATATATTATTTGTTTGTCAGGAAGAGACTAAAGTAAAAGTAAATAAATAATACAATCTATTCAAATTTTATATGGTGGCAACTCAGCAAGAATAATTGTTCTACTCCCTTTGATTAAGCAAGGAAGTTTTTAAATGCATCCTAGATCGATGTCTGGAATGGGCGATCATTTTCAGAGATTGTAAACATTGTTCTTAAAATAACAAGAAACAGATTATTTACTGGACAATGTTCAGGAACTTTCATTTGCACATAACTAATTCCCATGAAAATCCTCGTGATTGGTTAATTTTCTTAAATAATACTGAACAAACTGCAAGTAAATAATGTAAAAACATTCTCTTTTATTTAAATATATTATTCTGTTTCTAATTATTCTGAATATTTTTATAAATTGACTGTTAAACGTAGAAGTAGTATAAGGTTTTTAAAAATGTTTTAAAGTTTTTTTTAAGTATTCGGTTGGGCCGAATATTTCGATATTAGGTCAAACCGAATAGTTTACTATTCGGCCAAGCCGAATATTCGGTATACCGAATAGTTTGATATTCGGTAACATGGCCGAATACCGAATATTCGGTGCATCCCTATTTAAGTGTATAAATGATTCTGAGTAAGTTAAACGATAAGTTTAAGAAATTCACCCTTTAGTTTTAAAATTACAGCCCGGCCAAAATCATTCTAAGGGGAAAAAACCGTGCTAAAAATTGGACTTTTATATCTCTCCTAAAATGAGGGTTCTGAACGCTAACCGGTTAATGTTCTAAAATGTCGACACTAAAAGAATACACATACCAGTATTGGCACGGTTTAATCCAAGTGGTTTTAAGCATGGTTTAAACCAATTGTTTTTTTCTCCCCCCCCCCCCCCCCCAAAAAAAAAAAACAAAAAAAAACCCAGTTGGTTTTTTTTTTTTTTTTTTTTTTGAACAAATGTACTGTAATATTTTCTCTTTTTTATAATTTAAGCCTTTTAAATTATTGGATATAAATAATTTCTAGCTTTAACACTTTATCTCAGTTGTCACCATGAAACTTAGTAAGTAATTCTAGGTCATGTTTGTATGCATCTAGGATGAAAATTAGTATGTGTAGTTGAACTTATCTGAGGCTCTAAAGAGAAAACTTAAAACATGTGAAATCAGCAAAGATAAAATAGATTAAAAATATTCAATATTTAGCATAAAATATTTTCATCTAAAGAAGAAAAAAAAAAAAAATCAAGATTACAACCGTAAATTATTTACAACCATTAATAACATAACAATATGATCTTCAAGATTTTTATCAAGCTGTAAAAAAAAAAAAAAAAAAAAATTCTCGATTGCGGAAATTGTCCTCTAAAGATTTAAACTCAAGTCAAGATCTCAAGTCGAATTAGAGAACTTTCAAATATTGGATGCTAGTCATAGCACTCCAGTAATCATCTTTTTCGGTACTTGCTGAATCTAATGACCAAAATGTTGACGTGGAGTTAACACTCAAAAAACAAAATCACAAGAAATATTTTTGAATATAATTTTTTTTAACAACCTCAGATACTGATATTTGTATAAACAAAGTTAACCATTCCGAAGATACTATCTTGAAGATGAATTTGTTTATAATTGTAAAATAATGATTAGCTCAAGAAGAAAATATTAAAATGTTCAGTAAACTAGTTTTCGCTGCAAATATATAATAATGATAATAGTAATAATAAAATGAAGGTAGAGAAAATATTTTATCGGTGTGGGTTTCTATAGTCAAAATCTTACAGAAGATTGTATTAAAAGAAAGAAAAAAAAACTAGATACAACTTAGTTTCTCGTATTAAATTTTTGAATCAAAATTCTGTTGAATAAGTACCCGTTTACTTTTAACTAAAATATGTAACAAGATATATTTAAATGCTTTTTAACACATTGATTGATACCCACTATCTTGAACCTAACAAGAAATTGACGGGGAAATCAACGTTCGCTTGAACCATCGTTTCATAAAAAATGCCTAAAATATATAGTATTATAAATTCTTAGTTTAATCATTTTAAAAGTAATGTGTGTTATAACATATCTTAGGAAAAAAAAAAAAAAAAAACCTGTTTATTAAGTCTAATATCTGTTTACATCTTTTAATGAATGACAACTTTTGTAAAACTACTGTGCATTTTAAGATTTATATTTTTAGTAGTCTAAAAAGTTGATAACCGGGTATTTTCTGCTTATTTTACTGTCGCTTTATTTTAAACCTTGTAGTTTTAGGGGAAAGTGTCAAGTGTCAATACACAACTGCTAACTGTCAAATCATTCCAGGAATTCCTTATGATGAAAAGCTTTATTTTGAATAAAAGATAATAACTGCTTATGTAGTGTTCTGACAGACATATCTGTTACTATAATAATGTTTAAATTATAAATGATTTCAATTTTCTACATAACTGACTATAATTATTTAATAATATATCCCCTATAATTATCCCATGATAGGAAAAGCTATTTTTGAAAGGGAAAACCGGTTTAAACAAACAAACAAAAAAAAAAAAAAAAAAAAAAAAAAAAAAAATGGTTTAAACCAAATAAACTATTTTTTTTTTAGTTTTGTTTTTTGCTGGTTTTTGCCAACCCTGACACATACCAAGATTTTTGCCTTAAAAGCGTCTATATTAAAATTCTCAAGTTATTGAAAGATTATTCAGTATATTCATGGGCCATTAATTATCCTGAATGTAAATATATATATATATATATATATATATTCTATGTCCAAATTACTTAAGGCCATTATTAACACTTTCATTATTTATTAATTATCAGAGTACATTACAAAAGTAAGATGTCACAAAGGAACTTGTGCCAAAGTACACTTCATTAAAAATGTTAATGAAATACCAGCTTTAGCAACAAACGAATTCAGAAGGACAATATGATGAAATTCTATTGTTTTTATAAATGACAACAAAATGATTACCACTGTAAGGTATCTTAATTGTGATACATGGATTATGTTTCACTAAACTAGCTTACTTAGAACCAGCCCATATCTTATTTGTACAACATCGAAAAAAAAAAATTCAAACTGTGTTATTAAAAAAAAAGTTTTAAATACCAAATATCGCACAAATGGGCCGAATGTCGAATATACAATTAGAAGATTAAGAAATATTCGGTTACGGCGAACGTCTTTGAAGAACGTATTATGGAATTAATCGCTATTGCAACAACAGTACAACAATATTTATTTAAAAGTGAAATTTTTTATTTTTGATGAAAGAGCGACGAAGTATTCTTTGAAGAACAGTTAAATTCCATGGTTTTCAGAAAATAGTAAAAGAATTTTCTTTACATTGCTGGTTTCCAATTATAATGTTTTTTTTTTTAACTCTTTCCAACATAGTTGAAAACAGTTTATAACTTCGACCTGTCTAGCCTAGCTCTCTTTTAAACATACATCCCCATGTAATTGATATATGCTATTCATGTTTACAATGGCATGTTCGGTATTGCAGATGAAGTGTGTAGCATTTATAGTTCATTTACAGGGACACTCAAAAGAATTCCGTCACATTATGGTCTATGGGGGAAAATCGTTTATAATGTATTTTAATGATGTTACACGATTTCAAACATATTGAAATTAATATATATCAAAGAGATGCATTACAAGATGCTTACTGTAGAATACGGTGCGCATAGCGTTTATCATTCATTTACAGGGACACACAAAAGAATTCGGTTATAGTGCTGTCTATGAGCGATATTTGCTGGAAATGCGTTTTCCGCTGTGGTATGCGTTTTTAAATTTAACTATTTTTTTGCATATTACTTGACATGTATAAATTCTATAATAGATCATATAGAAAAAAAAATCTTGAGTACATTCCTGTTTATTAACCGCAATTGCTGAAGAGGAATTTTCAAATGTGCTATGCGTATCCTAACTGAACTAAATTTTAGCACACTATGCTGTGTATATATGCAAATATATAGATCATATACAGGGCTTCACAAAATAATTCGGATATTTTTCCGACTATTGATGAGAATTCCTGAAATTGGTTTTACAAATCTATTCTGCTTTTTCCAAATGGTTTACTTAGATACCATCTTTATAAAGAAGGATAATTAGTTGGCAAGAGAGGATCATATGTATGGTAACTTTCCTAACAATAAATAACTAGGAATAAATTGTTTTACACAGTGTGGAGTAGCATTATATTGACGTAAGACTTCATCTAAAAGTTTAGTCCATTGTATTTTTGTTGATGATGAATTTACTTTACGTTTTAACCTGGTTACAATAGGTTGTTGCGAATGCCAATTTTTCCGCATCTCTAGAGTGGTTAGGTATGTGCCAACATCCACTGGCTAAATCGAGGGTAGAAATTTTTTTAACTTGGGTCAATTTGTCTAAAAGGGTGTCAATTCGAGGTAAGGGTTCCGCATCCGTTTTTGTAATGCATTCAATTTTCTAAAATCTACACACAATCGAGTTTTCTTCCTTTCCTCACGTTTATACACCAAAGTTACGGGTGATGAATAAGGGAAATAACTTTCTTTAATAATACCGGCCTGCACTAAATTTTGAACTTGGTCTCTAATTTCCTCTTCTTTTATAGGGGAAGTGCGATAATCTCTAAGAGAAATTGAGAGATCTGAGGTTAAATGTATTATTTTCTTTAGGGTTCCATATTTACACATCCTGCATCATATTTGTCCTTTGCGAAAATACCGGCATATTTGAATAGGAGAGCAGGCTTATCATTTACAGACTGAAAAATCTTGAACATTTTCAGTGGCTTCGACAAACTCCGGCCTGTAAATTTCATCAAATATCCCTACATTTAAATTTTCTGGAACACTGTTATATTCTGACAAGTGCAATGTATTGACTGCTGTTATATTTTGAAAATTGTCCATTAGAGGTACTCTTTTGTTGCTTTGAAATATTTGCATTCTTATTCTAACACAATTTATATTTAACTTGAAGGTTTGACAATCTGGTCACCCAATGCATACGGTAAATTATTATTAATTACAAAGAGATTATAATAAATTAATAATTCTATCAGAGGTTTGGGGTCTCAGATTCCAGGTATTCTTCAACCATCTCATCCAAATCCAAGTCATTACAACGTGCAGATAATGACAAAAAGTAAAGACAATAATAGTATATGTAAAGACATGATGTAAAATATTACTAGGACGAAATGATTAAATTGCAAAAACAGAGATCAGGTTGAAAGTTCAACCTCAACATGGTCGCAAAGAATCGATTCATTCATATCATAAATACAGTTAGTATGTATTTACACTTTGCCTTTGTTCCGATCGTCAGAAATTACCGAGAAAGCTGCACATTATTAAAATATCTGTATTGTAAGAAATTTATAATTTTGGTTCACTTAACCGAAAATGTACATTTCTTTTTTCCTTTTAAGAATTAGCCCTTACTGATGTTGTGTTATTGCATTTCAAAAACAAAAACAGGTCATACCGAATCTGTTAAGTAAGTGGATATGGTAACATTATGAAACTTTCTCCATTATTATCAGATGACGTCAACCTTTATTAAAAATGAACTGATTATCAACTAATTGGATGATGAAAGTAATGAACGCTCCTGTTACGAAATTGGGCATCGCGTGAATGATAGAAGCGTATAGATAGATATTTCCACACGCAAGACACTTGTTGAATTTCTCTGAATAAATAAATAGTATGTGATAAAATTCGGTATTAGAGCTTGCAAGCTGATGTCTTCTTAAAAGTAGCTCTCTTATCTAAAACGATTTATAAAGTTTTACTTTCATTAAAAAAGAAAAAAAAAACAGCGGTATGATGTTACTTCGCGATATATTTGGATTAGTTGAAAGAGTTGTATTGCATTGAATATGTATCGTAACAACAAAGTTGAGAACGATTTTGTAAGGAAAATTCGTAAGTGAAGTGATTCAGAAAGTGAAACTAAATTAATCGAAGTAATTTTTATCGGGATTGAATTAAGCTTCATGTTTTATATTAAACCTTTTTTAATGTTAATGTCTTTATTCCTTTAAAGAGAATGTTCATATTTGATTAAACTGTTCATTCTGTCTGTTCTGCAAATTTATCCCTTTGAATACTTGTGTTTTTAGGCGTACACATTATCATATTATAAAAATGGAAATGTTTCTTTCCCCTCTGTTATTCCTTTATTCACACACTTTCTCTCGCTTTAACCAAATTAGTGTTGCAGGATCGTAATCGCTTGTTAGAGGGGGCTTTTAATTTTTCGATAGTGTTAATTGACGTCGGATCTTTTTTCTTCCACTTTAATGATAAATAAAACTAGTCGGATGTAGCAATCCCAAAACTTTCTTCTATCTCATACATGTTAATATTTCCTGAAAAATAACTCATATCAGTGCCATCGGTTAGGTGATTTACACCAAAATCTAATCAGCAAAACTTATGTCAAGTTTTAGCTGAATCTGAAGTTTGATGAAAATACGTGCATTAGATTTTGAGTTAGAACTATTACGGAAATCGTAAAAAAAATCTAAATAGCAGCGCCACCTGTTGGTTGATTTACTCCAAAAACGAATCAGGACCAATTTATATCAGGGACTAACTGAATTTGAAGTTTGATGAAAATTCATGCATTAGTCCTTGAGATACAGTTATTGCGGAAATCGTGATAAATGCAGTCTAGCAGCGTCACCTGTTGGGGGATTTACACTAAAAACTAAACAGCACTAATCTGTATCAGGGACTAACTAAATCTGAAGTTCGGTGAAAATTCGTGCATTAGTTCTTGAGATAGAGCTATTGCGATAATCATGAATAATGCCGCATAGCAGCGCCACCTGTTGGGCGATTACACTAGAAAGTAATCAGCTCCAAATTATATCAAGGACTAACGGAATCTGAAGTTCTATAAAAATCCGTGCATTAATTCTTGAGATATAGGCTATTGCGAAATTTGTGAAAAATTCAGCATAGCAGCGCCACCTGTTGGGCGATTTACACCAAAAAGTAATCAGCACCAGTTTATATCAGGGACTAACTGAATCTAAAGTTTTATTAAGTTCCATTCATTAGTTCTTGAGGTAGAGCGCCCACAAAATTTGTGTCACACACTCAGAGACAGACTCACAGACAGACATTTTGTAAAAACATGTTTTTCGGGTTCTGTGACCCCTAAAACGCGTAAATCCGTCGAAAACCGGAATTCGAAAATTTTCATGAATCCAATACTTTCTTCTTGTAAAGATAGAAGAAAGTAAAAAGACAGATAATGTTATATAAGATTATAGACAGAAGTAGACAGCAAGACCATCTGTCATAAAACTTTTGATTACGAAGTTTAAAAGTTTTAAAATGTAATATGGATGCTATTTATTATTAAAAGATTGGGAAGTGTAAAGGAAGCTCATGAAGTTGATAGGAAGGGGAACCAGATCCCCCCCCCCTTCCTGCTCTCATCTGGTTACGGCCCTGCCATGTCGTGTAACTTTTTTCCCCATCTTTGTCAGGTATATAAACCCGTCATCTTCCGATTTTTTCTCAAGTGAAATAAACATGCTTTGAAACAGAATTTTTTTTTTAATAACGTGTCTTGTCCCTGTGGTAATTATTTGGTTTTATTTATTAAGTAAAATTTCCGTTTGAAATTGTGTTATTTGACTTGAGAAGGAAACGGGTAGTTGGCAACTATGGGTATGCATAGAAGGGTTTCTCTGAATGCAATTGTCCCAGCCTTGTTTTACGACTCTCATTATATTTAAATCGCTCAATCGCAAGAAAAGTGGCAGTACTATATTTTACAGGAGTGGCAAAAGAAGGTTTGCATTTTTTTTTTTTTTTTTTTTTTTTTTTTTTTTTTTTTTTTACTGTTACATAAAATTATAGCATTTAGCTTTGCATGCAGTTGCAGCCTACATAATCATAAGACCCTTAAGAATCTACGCAGATGAGATCAGTACAAAGCCTTTAACTGGTTAAAAGGTTCTGGGGCAGCACTTTACCTTATGGCTGTAACAGTTTTAAATATGGGTCTTAAAAATAATGATATAAAATTTTGATTAACCCTACGCTATTAATTAAAAATGGTTTTTTATTTCTTTCATCATTATCTTTTTTGTCAGACAAGTCTACTAGTATTAATATATTGTATATTATAGGAATTATATACTTTGCTATTAATTTATCAGAATGTGTAAATATTTTCAAAATTATGTACAATAAAATAAAGAAACTTCCTGCATCGCTGTAGAGTTAAACCCGGTTGAAAACCCATTTTGGTTGGATATTCTTTGATGTTCTGTCTCTTTCTGCTTTTAAAAAGTACTTATATATTTGCGATTTAAAGTTCAAAAAATTGTTTTAAATCGCAAATTATATAGCATAGCATATTTGTATAAAAATTATTAGATTTTTTCCCTAGAAGTAAACGGCTTATATGTATTTTTGCCGTTACTATGCCTAATAATTCTTCTGTTATTGCCAAATGTCAGGTTTCATCGCAATAAATGGGCAGCAAAATATTTCACGTTCTTTCTTTAATCTTTCTGACCTTCCCTTGAATGTGAAATCTTCTATTTGCTCAGGCGGCATGTGTTATTTACATGATCAACTGTACTTATTTCAGATCATATGCTGCCGTTGTGTTATTATACAAAAATCGTTGATGATTGTTCAGAATATATATACAGTAATGGCCAAAATTGTGGACATTTTTTGAAATTTTCGTGTTTTATAACTTTGTGTGCTTGAAGAATATAATAAATTTAACTTAAATACAAACGTTTATATATCAAATTCAAGGAAATTTAATATACAATTTAATAATAATAATAATAATAACATAATTAAAATATATGCATTACAAAAAAAGTTACGCTTACAAAAAATAAGATCTTTCTTAAATTTCATTGTATTTTAAAGGTACACTTACACATTCAATATTTAGTAGGATAAACCTTGTTTTTTATTACAGCTTCACAGCGTCTTTTCAGTGAGAGAACTACTGCTTGGAGTTCATCCTTTTTAATCACATGATGCCAAGAATTAATTATAGCTTCAATAAGTTGCGTTTTATTAGATGGACGCTTTTTTTTTTTTTTTTTTTTGAACAAGTAGTTTCAAACGTGTCGCCACAAATTTTCTATAGGATTCAGATCGGGTAATAATGGTATGCTTTTATTTTTAAACCATTCTTTGCATATTTTTGTCGTATGGCATGGAGCTGAATCCTGCTGAAAGATAAATGGTGCTTTATTGGGGAAGAGATCCCTGATGGAAAGTATCAATTTTGGTTCTAGGACAGCTTCGATGCATTTTTTTGCATTCAGAATGCTGTCAATCATTTGAATGCGGCCCACACCAACTGCAGACACACAGGCCCAAATCATAAGATTTGTTGGGTTCTCCGTAGTTGATTCAATGCAATCTGGATGCAGCCCTTCCTTTACTCTACGTCTCGCATATTTTCACCCATCACTACCAAAGAGCGATATTTTATTCTCATTAGGGCTGGATTATTTATCAATATATCGACAGATATTGATATTTCTTAACTATCGCAAAAACAATATCTAAACTTTGACTCTGTTGATATATCCCAATAAAATAACAGTGTTTAGCAAACGCTGCAATTACGAATACGAGCCCCGAAAAAAATATCGTCAAATATCTCAAAATTCAATAAAATAATAATGTTTCGCGGTCACCGCCAGAGCCCCGAAAAAAAAAAAAAATCCATTCCAATGTCTTCAACCTCCTGCCTCATCCAAAACAGAAAATCTACCTTGATAATCTTTCTTTCCGCTTATTATCTACATTAGAAATTATCCCAATCATTGCAATACTTTCCTTCACTGTAAACCTGTATTTCGTTCGACTGTCTGTGTAAAATACTGAATAACACTTATCGTCCGTTCTTTTCTCGTAACCTGTAATTGACCAACACGTAATTACAATAACTCCGGATATTGATTATGAATAATCAAATGAGCACTGGTTATTCGTTGTCGCGTTTGATACAGAAGATAGCCGGTTATCATCGAGTCTATACCCCAGCAGCTGAAATGCTCGGCTTGCGAGCAACCAATCAGAGTCCGTTAATGGGAAAGTTTCGCCTTTTGTTTACGACCAAGTTGGTGAAAAGCTCAAGGTCAAAGCAGTCATTCACTGTGATGATTGGTTGCTTTTAAGAAGAGCTTACCAGTCAGTAATGCTTATTCATATTGTACTTTGTTCTTTCTTCTTTGTGGTTTGTCGTACTTTCGTTAGCGCGAAGTTTTCTGGAGTGAATTTAATATATCCTGTCGTGATATTTTTCAGCTTTATATAAAAAAAAAAATTAAATTAGTATAAAACTATTCCAAAAGGTGATTTGAGTACTATTTATATTTTTTAAAAAAGGTTTCAATGTTATCTTCTTGTAGTAAATAGGTAGGAAGATATAACTACAGTGATTTTGTTATGAATTGATTCCTTAGAGAAAGATTGAAAAGCAACATTTCTGTTGCGTCTATCATCCACTGAAACCTATTTAATAACAAGTACATTAGCGTGAAATGTGGCATTAAATTGATTTTAGTTTTTCTCAAGCTTCCTCTTTTCCTGTACTAATTAAAATAAGATGATCAACGAGATTGAAAAGCAACATTTCTGGTGGCATTAAATTAATTTTAGTTTTTTTCTCAAGCTTCCTCTTTTCCTGTGCTAATTAAAATAAGATGATCAACGTCCTAAATTTAAGAATATTTTATTTTAGTTTGTATTTTATAATTTTCTAAATTATTCGCAATGTAATTAAATAGTTAAAATGCTACTAAATAATGCATTGAGTAGAAAGAATAGGAAACATTATTTTTGAAGGAAAATACTTTGAAACAAATGGTATAAGTGTAAACAGATATCAAACATTGGTTTCTTTTCTAAAATATTTTTTGTATACTTATTTTAATGATGCTTTGTGAACATATAGGTATGAGACATTGATTCGTTGCTCTTTACATCTGTTTTTACTAAAATTGCTGCTATTATACCATTTATGTTTCGAAATTAGAACAGTCTCAGAACAGTCATTGTGATTGGCTAGGAAGCTTTTTTACAATACACTTCAGCATTCATGACTAATTATATTTGTATTTTAGACTAAAGTAAGTGTAACTTTTTTTTGTAATGCAGATATTTTATTTTTTTTAATTAAATTCTACATTAAATTTCCTTGAATTTGACATATAAACATTTGTATTTAAGGGAAAATTAATATATTCTATAAGCACACAAAGTTATAAAACATGAAAATTTCAAAAAATGTCCAAACTTTTGGCCACCACTGTATATATATATATGTATCTATATATACAGTGCGTCCCAAAAGTTTATAGACAACGAGGTTTTTTTAATTTTATAATTGGAAAAGAGGAGTAACAATTTCAAAACAATTCATAATTATAAATAATATCAAGACAATAATAATATTATGCAAAAATAATATTACACAATCGCAGACTTTGTGTGAAAAAAATTAAAACTTAAATTTTACTGTCCCAAAAGTCTATAAACAATTCATTTTTTTCTTTAACGTTCAAAATTTTAAGCCGTTTTTTTCTAACTTCAAAAACTCGATCAGGCGTATTCAAAAAAAGAGCTTATTCTAAAATTTACAATGCACAGTTTTATGTGTAAAAAATACACTTAAACTTGCTGTTTAAATTAAAAATTTTTATCTAGAAAATATATCATGCTTATTACCCGACTACTCTCAGGAAAAGAGGGTAATGTTTTTGACTGGGGACAACTTAACATTATTTATTCGCTAATAAAACGGGACCAGATGTGTGGATTTTATTTGGGACTAGCTAATCCACCCGGCGTTGCAAGAGCACGTGATAATAACCTTAAATGAATATTAAATTTGTATGTTATTACATCGGGGTATCAAATTCATATGAAATTTTTCCAAAAGCGAACCTGCCAGCGACACTGATTAGCAAGTGTACTGCGTACGCTCTGCAAATTATGTTAGTTCCGCTTTTCACCGCCAGGGGTTGCACTCTGTTTTAAACAAGCCTCTTTCTGAACGAAACTCCGTTATAAATCCGTATTTCCGTGGATATATTAATCGAGAGAGTGGAAAGACTCAAAAAAGGATTGAAGAAATTTTCTGAAATTACTACTATTCGGAAATAATGGTAATCACTACTCATAAATTAAGGGCTCGCTATCTTCGGTACTTAAATCCAACACGGGTTCCCGCTGCCTGCGGCACCGTATGGCAAGCGTGCTGGGCACGCGCTGCAAAATCTGTTACTTCCATTTACCTCAGTTAGGAGACGCACGCTATTCTAAACAAACCTCTATCCGAACGAAACTCCTTTATTCAACCTATCCGATGAGTAAATACCATTTCTGTCAAATAAGCAACTATTTTATGAAATAGTAGACTTAAAAAAAATTTCTAGCTCTTCTAAATAAATATTGCAAATCTTTATGAAATTTGAAACAACAATAAAAAAAATTGGCCATTCTAGTACAATTTTTCCAGATGTTCAGGACCTATACCACAGCACTCTTCTTGATTAACGCAGTCAGTTTCATTGGTTTCCCCTTTAACTTAGAAGTTAAAGGACTTCAAAGAACTTTGAAATATTACCATTGTGTTTCCTGATGGAAAAACATGAATAAAAGGAATAACTTTTGATATTGTGTTTGTGCAATATACTATCTGAGAAAAGGTACTTCTGAACATTCCTTTTAAAACTTTGAAAGCCTAATTTTCTAATTTATTAGCTCTTTTATGTATTTACTTTTATCTTGTTACTTTATGACCAACTATCAGATCTTTGGAATTTATAGAAATTGAAGACTAGAAATTTTATAGAATATTAGGTGTTGGCAAAAGAATAAGGAAGCTTTTTTGTAAAAAAATTCTCTCTTTTTCCAAGTGGAAGTGAGGGATGGATGGGGAGGGATGATTTCATCTTACAATCTATGAAAACAATAAATTTTGCAGACTAATAACAGCATATAAATGTGAAATAGGAGGAAAGTTTTGAAATGCACACTCTTCCTATTTCTTCCCTCCTCTCCCTTTTTTCCCATGTATAAGGTGGGGGTGTGGGCTCCAAAACATTTTGCTACATGTGATATGACTTATTTTTTTGGACACAAAAAATAACAGTACCTGAGAAGTGATAACATATAATTTTCTTAAAAAAATAGATTGTTGAAATCACAAAGACTGATTTTCAAAATCTTACAATTAATTGGCCTGTCGCCAGATCATGAAATCTATCATTGCTAAAGATAGGAAATTTTGAAACTTTATGTGCCTGAAGGTAAAGGGTAAAATGAAATTTTTACTTACACAGAACACCTACCTTTATTCCTCTTACCGTGCTAAAGAACTGAATGGTGAATTGAGCCCTTCCTAAAACAAGAAGCTGCAGTATTCTGCATGTTTTATTATTTTGAAAAAAAAAAACAAAAAAAACAGCCATTTTTAGTCTTTTTACCTCTTTTATGTTGTATGCTAACTGACCCTCCCTGCGTTGCCTGGGCCCGTCGATTTTTCCGAAGGAACCATGAATGATTCAAACCTCGATTCATATTAAAATTAAAAAACAAAACAAAGCGAATCTCCCAAAAAAGGATGAGTTCCCGAAAGAAAATTAGTCCCAAAGTAAAAGACAATTTTTTCTCTTTAAAAGTGCAAAATTTAACTGCTTCCATGTTATAGATACACACGCTCAATCTCCAGATTTATGTAATTGAAAATTTAGAGTCACATTTGGAAGAGAAATCTAAAAAAATATATCATGTCCAACACAAAACCTTAACAAAAAAGCATTAAAAGAAGAATGGTAAAAAAGTATTCCTAATTATTGGAAAAATTGGTCCATTTAATGCTTAATAGATTAAATGTTAATAGAGGTGTAAAGGGTAAGTTTATAATTATGTCTGAGTTTTATTTTGAGGTTACTTTTTATTGTTTTTTGAACTTTTATTTTTTTAAACTTAATGTAAGAAGATGTTGCTTTAATGTTTGGGATTTATATATATTCTAAATGAATAGAAATAAATAATAAATTGTTTTGCTTAAACTATTTTTTATTATATATCAAGTCATGATGTATAAAAAAAAAATTAAGTGTCAAACGCAGGGTTGGGTTTCTTCCAGGACAGTGGAAGAAACTGGAAAAAACCGAAATAAACTGGAAGAAATGGAAGAAACCAACAGATGCTCAAAATTGAAGTATATTAGCTATGTAAAAGAATCAAACTCAAAGTATAATTATATGACATCTAAATTTGAAATTTTAATTAATATTAGAAATATTATTTTTGGAAAAATAAGTTATTTTCTAATAACAACTTCAGGTTCAGCAGACATTTACAGGTGATGGATTTTACAACTTTAGAGGTAGAGGGATGGTTTTTTTTATATTAATTATGCCATTTATGTAAAAAAAGAAAAAGACACCTACAAATTCTTTATTTTTCATACAATACATTATTTTTAGATAAAAATGCATTATTTATATATATATAAATGCATTATTTTTAAACTGCACAGCACAGTAAATAAACAATTTTGTAATTATTTATATTAGCATCTAGCATGCATATCTCAATGCTGATTTTAAAAGACTAATGTTCTAAAAATATCTATGGGCATGTCAAAATACTTTTAAAACTTTTTTGAAGTTCTGTAGGACTCGAAAGAATTTTTTTCATCGTTTGCATTCATCCATTCTAAGTTGAGAAACTAATTACATTACAGCATCCTACTGTTAATTTTTTTTTTTTTTTTTAATCGTGTTGCGTTGTAGTAAGGAGAATGGGGATTTTAGTGAAATTTTTCAATACAGTAATTATTGTATGCTAGCCGCCCTTGGCGACCAGTTTGGTCGCCTTTAAATCTATGCTAAGCATTGCATCGTGTTATTTTTATTCATAATTTAATTTACTTGCTCAATCCTTCGCCAAATCGGAACATTCTGATACAGAAATCATGAACTCGGTATTTTTATGTTAGCCGAGTGCAGGGGATAAATCGCCAAACATTGTACCCGTCGTATTTTTTCTTAT
The DNA here is from genome assembly GCA_963932465.1 of Maratus speciosus. Lineage (NCBI taxonomy): Eukaryota > Metazoa > Arthropoda > Arachnida > Araneae > Salticidae > Maratus > Maratus speciosus. The sequence goes on along the minus strand of OZ010786.1, from coordinate 84,265,454 downwards.
TTCGTTAATTTCATTTAAAATATAATACTTTCACTCATTTTATTTAAAATACTTAACTTTAATTTAAACGGAAATACTTAAAATTTATGATTCTCAATTTTCTCTTATTTCTTTAAAAAAAAAAAAAAAAAAAAAAAAAAAAAAAAAAAAAAAAAAAAAAAGGAATAAATAATACTATAAACTATGACATTTAATTTCAACATCAAAGTTTTGTTGTAATTTACCTCGCGAAAAATTGTTTAAGACAGTCGCATGAGTTGGACTATTAAAATACTGATGATATGATGGCGATGGAACAATATTTGGCGATTTATTACCTGCGCCCGGCTAACATTAAATTACCAAACTGGCTGTTTGGCATATAAAAAATGAAGCGGTCAACCCGGAACTATTGATGACAGTCACATGACTTAGGCTATTATTATAGAGATTACTTACCTTAATAAAATTGATGTAAATTAAAAACACTGTCTTTTATTTAAATGAGTTTTATTCTACCATCAGTAAATGATCCGTACTATTTGCTGCTAGTTTCAAAAGTTTAAATAATTAAAAAGTATGCTGGTTAAATTGAAATGGATAACATTTAATTGATTTTGTATGCTTTGGATAAAATTTCTTTCCTTCATTTAGCCATTGGTTGAAAAGCTTTAGGTTTAGACAGGTGTCGTGTGTGATCTTGGTTAAAATTCCATTTCTTCCACTTGGAAGAAACCCATTTCTTCCGGCCGGTTTTTTCCATGGTTTTTTCCACTTTGGAAGAAACTTGCCAACCCTGTGTCAGAGTTTTACTTTGAGCCATTGTACTTTATATGCAACTATTTTGCCACTAAATCAGCCGTGATACGCCACTATTTTTGGCTTTGAAGGCTACTAAAGCAACTATTTCAAATATTTTTTTGGAATGACAGCTCTGCAATATGCATATATATATACAGGGCTTAATCTGCGCCGGAGCCCGGCTCCGGTACTTCTCTGTTTTTAGTAAATATTTAAATATGGATCGGAATTCACCGGAGCTCATAAATACAGGGCTCCGGAGCCCAGTGCAATAGCGCTTCCGAAAAACCGAAACCTAAATTACTTTTTCCTTTCCTTCCCATCTCCAAGCTAAGTATTCATTTTTACCAAAACTCTTATATTTGACGTAATGTGTCGCACACGTAGGAGGAGGAGATAAAACGGACTCAATTTTTATATCAGTTTTTGGACTTGGGCTGATTCGAGCTCAATCTGTATCTCTCTATTCTAAAATAAAAAGTAACTAACGCTGTCACCGCCGCTGTTTTTGAATTTTTTGTGACCGGAGGTCTTTCTTCGTTAATATTAAGAAAACTACTGCATACAAAAATATGAAAATCGGTGGTATTATAGAGAAATGTTTGATAAACACGTTGATGAAGACAGTTTTTAAATCGAATAATTATTTTAAGAGATATTTAAATGTTAAAGTTGGCCAAAATCGTTTCATTAAAAAAATTTTATAGGAGCAAAAACTATACATAAGAATTTTATCATTTTTTGATCATTCTATACAGTAGAAATTCGCGGTGTGCAGACTGCATTTATTTTTACTTTCTTCTATCTTTACAAGAAGAAAGTATTGGATTCGTGAAAATTTTCGACTTTCGGTTTACGACGAATTTACACGTTTTAGGGGCAGAGATTCCGAAAACATGTTTTCACGAAATGTCTGTTTGTGAGTCTGTCTATATGTATGTGACACAAACTTTGTTGGCGCTCTATCTCAAGAACTAATGCACGAAATTTAATAAAAGTTTATATTCAGTTATTCCCTAATATAAATTGTAGGTGATTAGTTTTGGGCGTAAATCGCTTAACAGGTGGCGCTTATATGCAGTGACACACCTAGCTTATGTGAATGGTGCCAGGGCTAGGTGTGTCGTTCCAGGTGACTTAGATGGAAAAGCATTGGTACGCTGAACCAAAGATCCAGGTTCGAACCCTGGCCTGGATACTTTTAAGTAAGGGTCAAATTCATCGTGACAGGCCTAATGGCCTACTTTGAGGCCACGTAATAAAGAAGGTATAGACTTATGATCTTTCATACTTTAATTATATTTTGTAACACAAAATGTTGTACTATATCACTTATTTTCAATAAGTAAGGTTTCTTGTATCATGAGCAATAAGATTACAAAGTTGGTGATTTGATCGTTGTGAAATAGTGATATTTACAGGACCCCTGGTGACCCAACTATACTATTTCTGACTCTACAGATATCCATTTTCGACCTATATGTATGTCCTGTATAGCAATTACATCAAATTTGAAGGGGGTCGAAGGGGTCTCTAGGTTACTCGACCAGGGCTTAATCTGCGCCTGAGCCCAGCTCCGGTACTTCTCTGTTTTTGGTAAATATTTAAATATTGGTCGGAATTCACCGGAGCTCATAAATACAGGGTTCCGGAGCCCTATGCAATAGCGCTTCCGAAAAACCGAAGCCTAAATTAATCTTTCCTTTTCTTCCCATCTTCAAGTTTTTGCATTCTTTTTTATCAAAACATTTATATGGGACGTAATGTGTCGCACACGTAGGAGATGGCGATAAAACGGACTCAATTTTTATATTAGTTTTTAGGCTCGGACTGACTCAAGCTCAATCTGTCTTACATTCAAAATTTTATTTATTCATGTATAGAAAAAAAAAAAAAAAAAAAAAACTTTTCCTCCTTCAAAATTACGTATTATATTCTATTTCAAATCATTTTAATGCTATTTTGATCAAAATGAAGGGAAAACAGAAATCGTGTTTTAGGTAGCTTTCTTTACAAAAAAGCTACCTATTGCAGCCGTTCGGAGGAAAGCGATTTCAAAAAATTTTGGTATATTTTCATCGATCATGACCCCCAGACCCCAAAACCACCCTCCGTTCAAAATTGATATATATATATATATATATATCTGACCTATGTCACACTGTAACTCCCGTAATTATGAACCGATTTCGATGTAATTCGGTGTGTACATAGTACATACCAATGTCTCGACCGAGTTCGTTGGCCAGCTTCATCAGCCATATTGTTTCAAAATGGCGGCCATTTAAAATTTAAAAAAAAAAATTAAACTTGAAATGTGGTACCAAAAAATTAAAAATGGAAAAATATTTTTTTCTTATGTATTTGACCTTTATACAAAGATTCCGGAGCAGTTTTTGTTTCGTCTATATCTTAAAAAATGGCTGAGTTATAGCATTTTGAATTTCTAGCGTGGCTGACATTTTGAAACGTCCTGAATTTTGTCACGCGATAAAAGGCGTATTTATGAACCGATTTGGATGTAATTCGGTGTGTACATAGTACATATCGATCTCTCGACCGAGTTCGTTGGCCAACTTCATCCGCCATTTTGTTTCAAAATGGCGGCCATTTAAAATTTCTAAAAAAATTTAAAATTTGAAATGTGGTGCCAAAAAATTGAAAATGGAAAAATATTTTTTTCTTATGTATTTGACCTTTATACAAAGAGTTCGGAGCAGTTTTTGTTTCGTCTATATTTTAAAAAATGGCTGAGTTATAGCATTTTGAATTTCTAGCGTGGCTGACATTTTGAAACGTCCTGAAATTTGTCACGCGATAAAAGGCGTATTTATGAACCGATTTGGATGTAACTTCGTTTATACATAGTACATACCAATGTCTCGTCCGGGTTCGTTGGCCAGCTTCACCCGCCATCTTGTTTAAAAATGGCGGCCATTTAAATTTTTAAGAAAAATTTAAATTTGAAATGTGGTACCAAAAATTGAAAATTGAAAAAATATTTTCTTCTTGTGTGTTTGACCTTGATAAAAAGATTCGGAAGCAGTTTTTGTTTCGTCTATATCTTAAGAAATGGCTGAGTTATAGCATTTTGAATTTCTACCGTGGCTGACATTTTGAAACGTCCTGATTTTTCTCACGTAATAACAGGCGTATTTATGAACCGATTTGGATGTGACTTCGTTTATACATAGTACATACCAATGTCTCGACCGAGTTCGTTGGCCAGCTTCATCAGCCATATTGTTTCAAAATGGCGGCCATTTAAAAAAATTAAAAAATAAAAAAATTTAAATGAGATACCAAAAAATTGGAAAATGAAAAAGATTTTTTTTGTATGTGTTTGACCTTAATACAAAGATTCCGGAACAGTTTTTCTTTCGTCTATATTTAAAAAAAAAATCGCCGAGTAATAGCATTTTGAATTTCTCTTGTGACTGACATTTTAAAACGACTTGATTTTTGTCACGCGATAACAGGCGTATTTATGAACCTATTTGGATGTAACTTGGTCTGTACATAGTACATACCAATGTCTCGACCGAGTTCGTTGGCCAGCTTCATTCGCCATCTTGTTTCAAAAAGGTTGCCATTTAAAAAAAATTAAATTTAAAATTCAAAATGAGGTATTAAAAAATTGGAAAATGAAAAAGATTTTTTTTATGTGTTTGGCCTTGATACAAAGATTCCGGAGCAGTTTTTGTTTCTGAAAATTTGTTCTTTTGTTGATATCTTAAAAAATGGTTGATTTATAGCACTTTGAATTTCTAGCATGGCTAACATTTTGAAACGATCTTGTATTTGTCACGCGATAACACACGTATTCGCCTATTTCGATGTAAGAAGGCATGTGGATAGTATACATCAACACCTCGACCAAGTACGCTGGCCAGATTCATCAGCCATCTTGTCTCAAAATGGCGGCCATTAAATTAAAAAATATATATATATTTAAAGTGAGGTGCAAAAAAATTAGAAATTGAAAAAGGTTTATTTCTTAAGTATTTGATCTTGATATAAGGATTCAGGAGCATTTTTTGTTTGTCTTTACCTTAAAAAATGGCTCAGATATAGCAGTTTCAATTTGTATTGTGGGTGACATTTTGAAAAATCTGATTTTTTGCATGCGACAGCACTCCTATATATTAACCGATTCCGATGTGAGTGAGCATGTGCACAGCAATTACTAAGGTCTCGACCAAGTTCACTGCTTAGCCTCATCCACCATGTTGTCTTAAAATGACAGCCACTTTAAGAAATTGCCGAATTTGGCAGCCAAATATAAGTTACTTTAAAGAAAAGCAGCTTGGATAAAGCTGACTAATTTCGCGAAATTCTCATTCATTATATTGATAAAAATTAGTATTGAATCTCCTATATCCGGTTTCCACTAAATTGAGCTTGGTGTGTTTGCATGATATAAGTTGGCTTTTTTTAAATAAGGATTATGAAAGCTACCTCTTCCTCCCGGCACTGGCCGGAAGGACTTTTTCTGTTCTAGTGATATTTGCAAATTTATATCTGGCATTGATGGCGGCGACGTGTTGATAGGGCACCACTCAATAGACTGAACAGTGAATTTGCTTTCAGTTCGATTTTCTTTTGCGACAGTAGGATAAGTTTTAATTTGCTATTTTTTATTATATAGATATCTAACCTGAAAAGAATATTTTCTGTTTTTAGCTAACGAGCATCACATGTTTTTTTTTTTTTTTTTTTTTTGTCTGTCTCCTATTGCGTACGAGTATAAAAATCATGCTAGTCATTTTTCTATTTATGTTGCATGCAAAGGATGTGCTCTGCACATTTACGAAGCCACCTTCATTTGTAAGAGGTACAATTGCAGTGTATTGTTATTCTGATAGAAAGTAATCGAGCAGTGTTCCCCCTTTTTTTTATAAAAGCATAGAATCTTTCCGATAATGGTGTGAAATTTTTATTTAAAACTGATTTTCAGGGACTCACCACAAAAGATTGTTATGCAGAAGGAATCGATTAAAGTTTAAGATCAGCATCTTATATAGGAAATTGAAAAATATTGTTCCATTCTTCAGTATATAAATATTAATTTCTGTGAATTTCATGCATTTTTTCATAAAAAGGCATTGCTACGAAGTATCGCTTTTTTGTGTTAACACTATTTCCGAATCATAATCCTTACCATATTTAATCGCAGAATTCTGCAATTAATTTACACTAAAATTATGCAAAGATTACTATTCGGAAGGAATGATAACTAAAAAGTGGAATAGTTGTCAGCTAAGTATATGCTGATAGATAAATTTAAAATTTTTATTTTGCTAACGAAAAAAAAAAATGCTTTAAATTTTGCAAATAGTGTACGAAATATAAATATGCCGATCGGAGTGACAGGGAACGGGAGGGTGTATGTGGAAACGGTACAGTTGTTAGTAGTACCGGTACCACAGAATATTAGAGCTCCGGTACTTTTTTTTGTTGTTGGAAATTAAGCCCTGCACTCGACACGGAATGATCCGTAATTTATTCTTCAGGAATTTATTTCTGTAAAGACGTAAAGATATACGAATTAGAAAATAAATAAAAAAAAAAGCAGATGCTAATTAATTAATAATTAATGTTCAATTTATTTTTTCCCATTACTATGTATCTATATGTGCATGGATGACACTTATTTTTGGTGAATTTTCAGAACTGCATGCCTGGGAAACAATTTGAGGATGTGCCCATCCTTTCGAAAATAATGATATTCAAATGCATCGCATTCTTTAGACACCTTAAGAGCCATTTCCTTCGCTTTACCTTTCGACACTCAAGATACTAAATGCCCTTCCGAAAGTAAAACCCGGCCGTCGGAACTTCTATACATAGATTCCCCTGAGAAGTGTGCGGCTAAGCAACCGTGGGAAAGGGAAAAAGTCTGCCGTTGACCTCCTCCTCTCTTCATCACTTTCTTCTTCTCTTTTCAAGGACATCACGAAAGAAGATGCAGAGGCGCTCTGTCTGTTCTCTCAGCTGATTCCGTTTCATTCACAGGTGGCTGTTGTAGGATGATTGTGTGGGTCATGGTATTGAGAAACGTATTTATCATCTGATTTATTCTGGAGAAGGCCGCATTCACTTTCGCTGCGGGTTGCTCCTTTGCGTTGTACACACTTTCTCTTTATTTAATTCTGTAATCCGCATTATTATTATTACATAAAATGAGTAACGTTTGTTGGCATTGAACGAATGGCACTAGGCCAAGGTTAAGAAGCCTACGTATAGTTTGGAAAAAAGAGCAAAATGTGCTTATGGCTTCCTATAAGTTTTTAAAGGTTGAACAATAATCTTTAACTTTGTAGGTGGTTGATATATATGTTTGTGTAGATTTCATCATTGCATTTTGTATACATTTTCAAAGCATACGTATAATTTACAATTTATATCATGTATTTACCAAAAAACTATTTATAGTAGAAAAACTTGTAATACCAAAGAAACTGCTATAGCCATAGTTTTTTAATCACAAAACAAATTTTAGACTATATTCGATAAACACATAGGAAACATTAAAAAAAAAAAAAATCTATTTTCAGTAGCTCTTCGTCATATAGCGCTTCACAAAAGACAAGAAAAAAAAGCGCGATAACCGAGTGTGTTAAAAATTGAAAAATATGATAACCTTATGAACAAATATTTTTTATTCATTCCCAAATTAAATTTATACGCATATTACAATTTTCATAATAAAGTTAACGATAGAGAAATATGCGTATTGCAGTTTTTCCTTATTTATTTAAACTGTGGAATGGGATTAAATCTGAATAATATTATGCTTTTGAGTTAAAATGGATAATAATGCTTAATGAATAAGCATATCAAGGTCTATGCAAAACATTACCTCCGGTGTGATCTTAGACAGCATTTTGCCGTTAATTTTTATTAAAGTCATATAAATAAATATATTTTCTGAAGTAGTATTATTCCTTGTACAATATTCATATAATGTAAGATAACGTATCCCAAGTTTTGAGTGATAAGCATGTTTCAGATTGCTATAAGACTCTTGTAAATTATTGCATTTATTTTAATAATTCCTAATAATACTATAAACAATTAGGACTGACAACCCATCTCTGAGCTGTAAAGTAGGCTGCAGCCAAACTTAGGTCGAGCATTGTAAGTTTTCCTGGCAAGGTGAAAAAATGGGAAATATGTACAAGTATAAAACTTCTTATTTGCAACTTGCCATTTTTTTATGTCATTTAGAGGATTATTATTTATTATTTTGAATTATTTTAATATTTAAAAAATCCTTCCAGATTTATATCGTAGTTTAAAACGAGTATTGTTTTAAAATGAGCTTTTTCGACTTCTACCTTCAGTTCCTAGGACGTAGATGAAATTTTGGCCCTGATCAGAGAACAAAAGGTATCAAATAACTTGTTTGTTATTTATTTTTAAGGTAATTAAATTACTGTCTGATTTAGTTGGGTATTTATGCACAGGTTTAACTAATAATAAAAATATGATATTCTTTTATATTAATGACAGATTTAAACAAAACGGTGTCTCCCACCCCCCTACTCAAAAAACCTTTTTTTTATCAACTCGATATAAGCTGTTTTGTAATTTAAGTGTTTTAATTTATATTCTATAACACTTTATCTGAGCAGTCAACATGAGACATAGATAATTTAGGTCATGTTTGTATGTATCTAGGATGAAAATTACATGTGTTGATGAACATATCTGATGCTCTAAATAAGTCATCTTAAACTATGGCCAACACATACAACCATGTGAAACTAACAAAGCTAAAATATATATATGCTAGCAGGCTTCGCCCGCTATGCTAGGTGGTTTCTCCAAAGTTCCAAACGAAATTTGAATCAAACGAAATATTTCGGTGGATTTGACTTTGTGTTTTAAAGCAATATGGACATGGACCTTTACCTGGAATGTCCTCCCGCATTGCTGTAAACGATACGAACGCCGTTGCGCTATTATATTTTCTAATGTATCAGACAAAATTTGGGCTGTTAAGGACCGACTCTTTTGGTTGATCATTAGCAATTGGTAAAGAACGACAGAATGATATGCACTATACTTAAATCATTACGAAAAAATTATTTAACAATGCAAGTCATCAGAATTCATCCGAGAGAAATTTTCAAAAAGCCTTAGCTTTCATAAGCGGGTTCACCTGATTATAGAACTTTCATCTATTATTCTATAACTAAGCAGCGTAAAACGATTTGTTACATACTAAAACCTTCCCTGAAACATTATCTAACTAACAATGCAAGATCTGTCGAAATCCTTCCGGCAGAACCATTTAAAAATGTTAATCATTTATAATCAGGCTCACCTCATTGTAGAACTTTTCCTCATAATTTTATAATTAAGCAAATTAGAACAGTATGCAATAATACCAAAACTATCTCTGAAGCATTATCTAACTAACAGTGAAAGTCTCATCAAAATCCGTCCAGTAGAGCTTTCTAAAAAGGCTAATTTTTCATAATCAAATTTACCTGATTATAGAAATTTCTCATGATATTCTATAACTAAGCAACGTAGAATGATAAGTTATATACTTAACCCTTTCAAGAGAGGTGGTCATAAATGTGACCACTTAATTTTAATTCGAAACTGCCAACCCGCACCCAGAATATTTTAATAAAATTTTGCTTTTATAATGAACGTAAAAAAAAAAGAAAAAAAGAGGCAAGTATTTCTTTACTAAGAAATGCATTTGTAAATTCTGGTGTGAATCAACCATTTTATGAGCATTTTACGAACAGATAGAATTACTCCGCGCCTAAAAGAGTTAAACCATTCCTGAAAAATTGCCTAACTGAAGGTGCAAATTCCATCAAAATCAGCAGAACCCAAGTTATAAAAGCAGCCGAAACGAATTTCCCATTTAAATTATATATATATATATATATATATATATATATATATATATATATATATATATATATATTGTAGAAGTCGTATTCAAGTAACATTCAGTATTTAGAATATAATATTTTCATTTACAAAATACGAATTATTTACGGCAATTAATAACATAATGAGATGATCCTAAAGATTTTGGTGAAAGTTTGTATAAAAGAAAATTTTCTCGATTGGGAAAATTATTTTTTAAGAATTTGATAAAGAATATGATATATGTGAAGTTATAGAAGTGGATATTAACCCCTTGGGTACGAGCGACACGTATACGTACCGCAGAAGATGCTCAGATTTCGTGATTATTTCCACCAGTTATTATTATTATTGTTATTATTATTATTTGTAAATTTTACCTTATTCAATCGGCGCATTTTCCCGATTTAATGAAGCAAAAATTTCTATTTTGAAAAACCGGTGATAAAAGATTACAAATTCTGTAAAAGACGCTCGTCGCGAAGGGGTTAAAAAATTTCGAGCCAGTTATAGCATTTCAATGATACCAGTTTGTCTTCTCTCTTGGAGTTATTACTGAAAAAACAGAATCACAAAAAGCATTTGAATATAAAAAATTACTTTAATAATCTCAGATATTGAGAATTGCATAAAAGAGTTAAGCATTCTAGAGATCTTGAAAATGAGTTTGATTTTAACAGTGAAGAATGATTAGGTTAAGTAGTAAATATTAAAATGAGTGAGCATTTTTCAGTGAACTTTTCTCTGCAAAAAATACTACAGAAAAGGTAGAGAAAATCTTTGAGTTCTATAATCAAAATCGCACAAATGAACTAGAAAAAAAAAAAAAAAAAATTCATTTCCTTTTTTTTTTTTCGATGAAAATTTGTTTGATAAGCATCCCGTTTACTCTTTAACTAAAATATTTAACAAGATATGTTTAAATGTTTTATAACGCAATCGAATCTCAATATCTCGAACCTTACTGGCAAAAAAAGTAAACTTGACAGTTTCAGAGGAGAAATATCATGTGACAATGCACACTACTTCTTAAAAGAAAGTGTAAAGACTGAACTGCTAAATGCCAATCATTCCAAGAATTCCTTATGAAAGGGTTTCAAAAAATATATTTGAATGCAATTAGAAATGGCCGTAATTGCTTAATATAGTGCTCTGACAGAAAAAAGAGACATCTCAGATAAGCAAGGATTTCAAAGAAAATGTTTTGAATAACCGTGGTAAAATATATTATATTCATTAAACTATATTCAATATTTAGTTATTTTAGTTATCACAGGATTCTGGATAAAGATTCATGATATCAAGGTTTAACTGTGCACAGCAGTTGATTCTTTGAACATAAGACACGGTTGATACTAATTTTCTGCAATTATATAATTTAAATTATTTTCAGGTGAAATATTACTTAATACCCAACAGTGTTATTTTTATCAACATATATGCATACATGCAATAAGAAATAATAACTTATTATTTATTATTTTACACCGTTTTTTTTTTTTTTTTTTTTTTTTTTTTTTTTTTTTTTTTTTTTGCTAACCCTGGTTTATATGAGGATTTATATATTATTGGAATATATTCGGCTCCAATACTTTTTTGACTGTATTCTATTTTGTGTTAAAAAAAGCCTGAATGATTAAAAATATCACAATGCACTCAAAATATATCGAATTATTTGGTAAAAATTCAGGTGAAAATACTCGTATAGTTATGAGAGTTATTAATTTACGACTTTCCGTTTCCAAGCAATTTAGAGTCTTATCGTCAGTTACGTGCTTTGGTAAATGAAGTTAAGATCAAAATCAACAATCGGCATAGGATAACTTTCAGGAGACATATTCCGAATTTTATTGGCAAAGTCTCAAGGTATATTGAACAGTACGTATGTTGATGAGACAAAGGGTACAAAAAGAAGCAGCTAAAAATTCAACAGTGGGATAAGTAACGGTGCCAACATCAAGACAATGGTTTTAAACGGAATATTTATTGCGGGAACTTTGGTATAAGAACGTAAACCAGAGGAGCAAGCAAGCGCAACAGGCAGTCAAAAGAACAACCAATTCTTTAAGAAGATTATTTTGCTTTTTGTTTATAAAAGTAAAATAAAATGAGTTTTTTTTTTTTTTTTTTTTTTTTTTTAAATAATATTTTGAATTAGAATACTTAACATTAATTTTAAATAAATTTGAACTGTCGAGATCGCACTGTAGCGGCATGTTTAGCATTAGGTTCATTAATATTTCATGAAACTAATCTTTCTGATTAGAAATTTTAAAAGTTTATTTTGTTATTTATTTGCGTTATCAAGTACCGATTCGCCATGCATTAATTTAAAGAGAAAACGGTATTTTCTTATCGCCGTTGCTCCTTTATTATTAAACAAATCTTGCATCTCTTTCTGAAGTATAATGTATTTGTTTTAACTTATTATAAATAAATAGACAAATAAAATTATCTCAAAGACAATTATTTCCTTAAAATTAATTTTTATTTCTGAAAACAATTCTTAGTACTTTTAAGTTAGTCAGGCGCAAATCTCGACAGGTAGCAACTTATATTTTCTTTTGTGTGTAAATTAAAAAACAATGCTTTTAATGTTGAAATAAAATGTTTTGGTTTGTGGTTTTCTTTCTTTCTTTCTTTTTCTTTTAAATAGAATGAATGAAAAAAAATGAACTTTAAATATATGTAATATATGCATTTTAAAAGAGAGTCATATATGTTAAAGAAAATTAATGCAGTAATAATGATGGCAATGTGAACAATATTTGACGATTTATCACAATCGCTCCGCTAACATAATACCTCATTCTTTAACAAAATACTCTGACGCTTTTGAAACAAAGTGGAATTATTTGTCCGTCTACATTTAATATCCGATTTCCGTTAAACATTTCACAACTTTAGTACCGAAATTTAATTACATTTAATATTATGTTTAGCATGATCGCTATCTCTCCTAATCTTTCTAACATTAGTTATAAATAAGTAGCAATCTACCATGCAAGGAAAAGGGTACGAATGCTCCGCCCCCCCCCCCCCCCCCCCATTTTTAAAAATCAGCAGTTAGACAAAATAAAACAAAACACAAACCTTAGTTTTTACCTTTCTTATTTTTTATTTTATTTTGTTTGTTTATTTATTTTGGTCATGGGTGAGGCAAAAATACTCCTTGCGCCTAGCTGCTTTACAGAGAAAACTTTTTTTTTTTTGTGTGTGTGTGTGTGGGGGGGGGGGGATGAGGTGGGGATATTTATTATCCTTCTGTATTCCGTCCATTACAAATTTATTCTGCAGTATAATGTTCCTACAGTTCTTTTTTTCTTAATTGTGGTAACTTTATTTTACTTTCAAGATCAAGTAACTGTATTACTTTAAAAGAAAGAATAATGAAAAGATAAATCCGTTTCTTCCTTATGTTCTTTTTCTAGATGGTCTGGTTTTGGCCTTTTTTTTTTTACTCTTCTCTCTCTATCTGTTTATGCGTAACTATTCGAAAACCGTAGCGGTCATTCACATTCGTTTCTGAGGAATTGTTTACTTTATTTTTGCAGAGAAAGTCTTAGTCCGTATTTCCTAAACCAACGCAATTTTTTCAGTACTTTTAAAAAAAATTATTCTTATAAGTGTTTTCTCATCCCCACTCTCATTATATGCATGCTTCCCTTTTTTTTTTTTTTTTTTTTTTTTTTTTTTTAAACCTTGATTACTCCTATGAAGAATTTTAAGGAATTTTTTTTTTCTTTCTTTTTTTGTATACGTAGAGTCCTATATATTTATTACCCCTGGTATTATTTTTATTTCGCATTATTGTATTCTAATTTTTTAATAATGCTACATTGCTACTTTGTTCTTTTACTTTTCTTTTTTCGCTTTTTTAATTATTAGCTGTAAATTATTATTTTCATTCGATGAGCAAGCTTCTTACCAAAACTTATAAGACACTCTGATTGTGGAAGACTCCTCTCAATAAATGTACATTTATTTAGTTGAAGAGATATTTTATTTAATTTTAATGCGAACTAATGGATAATGCGTTTTCCGTTTAAGATATTTCATGCTTTTCTTGTAATTATTTGTTGTTGTTTTAATCTCAAAAGTTATCTTTTGCTTGCCACTCCAGTAGCACAGAAAGGAATATCCCGAATATGAAAGGATGGAAAAGATAAATGTCTAAAAAATTGCAGATGTTGTCAGTTGAAAACATTAAAAATCTATCTTATGTGCAGATTTTAATGACAAATTATGTCTTTTAAAATAAAAAGTAAAAGTTTTTGTCAATCTTAGCCACTGTGGTATGTGCATGAAAATCTGTCATTTTCTTTTATTGTTAATGTTTTTTTAATGTTTATTTTGGTTTCGTATTTACATTTGTTATTTTTGCTTTGTGTTCAGAAAGCAGTAATTGATACTAAAAATAATATACTTTTAATCGATCAAAATTTTATGTACACTCTGCCAATAGTCTGTACGCGTACGTATAATTTTAGCTGCGGGGCTAAGGCCTCTTGGACTGCTTAAGAATATTCCTCTAGGAAGATTTTTTTTTAAATAATAATAATAATTAAAAAAACAACAACAACAGCATTTTCTAGAAATGTTTTCTGTGCTATTTTTTGTTTTTGTGTCGTAAGTTAAATGTTCAATGTACACACGTGTAAAATTTATACTAATATTTAAATAAGGAACCTTCGCTGGATTCATAAATAAATGCGGTTCCTAAATTTCTTTTCTCCAAAATGCAAATAAAATCATACAGCTGTAGTTTCCAGAACAATTAATTCAGCTCTCATCATTAGTATATGTTTTTCCTTTGTTGATTTAATTATTCTGCTGCCGGTTACCTGATCATGAGAGCTGCTAATTAATTGTTCTCGGAGCTATACTTTTTTTTTCTTTACTCACTGTCTGAAGGAAGGAGATATATATATATATATGGATAATGAAAGCAACTTTACTGTGTTATGTTTAAAAAATTCCACCTGCTTGTCTAGTGGTTAAGACGGAGGCTAGTAATGAACTACCAGGTTGACATCCAGGTTCGTGTTTGCAAGTTCGTAGTAGTTCGGAATCCATTTTGAGCCGAATGTCCCAGTATGTTCAATCCTAGTGTTCAAAAGATAAGCAAAGCGTCTCCATCCAAGCAAATTAACCTTCTTTTTTTTTTTTTTTTGAGAGAAGAAGTAACATTTTCTGACAATATTTAAGCCTGCCTTGAAAATAAAATAAACAAAGAAAAAATACTTCAGTCCCTAAAAATCATCACTACCTTTCGATCACCAATCCTTGTCGAATTATGTATTGGTCGTCTGAACGGTTTGAATGTAAGCCGATTGGCTGCATCAAACCAAAAAGGCATTGCCAGAACAATTTGTGGGCTATATCGGCACGGCATATTCAACGTGTTCAAAGCATTTGTCGGGATTCGTTGCATTGTGTACGCCGTGAAAATTCTGTATCCTTTTGTGTGGGATTATTCCTTAGATATAAAAGATGGTTTCGCTTTCTTCCTTCCTTTGTTCGTAATAAGGTCCTTCACATTGTGGTTGTAAGGTTTATGAGAAAAATACGTTTATCCTTTTTGATCTTGTTGGGCGGTTTCGCTCAGTGAAATTAGATTAAAAAATATATATAAAAGCCTGAAATTACATAAACAACTGTACCAAAATTTCTCTCTTGGGATTTTTCGAATCAAAACTTTCTCTTGAAAATTGTACCTTTCTTATGTACAATCTTAGCAGCCATTATGACATCAAAATAATTCATAATCCGTAGTTTATAAATCTGGAGATAGCTTTAATATTTATAACTAAATTTCTATTTCTTAAAATGTTGAGTCTGCGAAACTCCCAGTAGGCTAACGAAGACAGTCAGTCATTGCCTTACTAAAAAGTTCAGATTCAATGGAAATCCATGAAAAAAATTATAACAGAGTTTGATCATTGCATAGACACAGTAAACACATGCCGAGTGAAGAACAGTGAAGGACACCGACTTTTGTGGGGGAAAGGAGAGGGGGGGGGAAAAGAAATTTAAATTTTCTAATAAAAAAAAACTTATATATTTATATATGTATAAGACATTTATTCGTTCAGTCATACTCTTAAAATTGCTATGAAATGAGTGATATAAACTTCACTATGAGAATTAAAAACTACTAGTTTAACAAATGTGTGATCGAATTATGTGTTTAAGCACTAAAATGATCAAAATTTTAAAAAGTTGCTATAAATAGTGAAATCTTTAGCGATAGTCTTAAATTAACATGATTTTCACCTGATGTGTTTTGTAATTCGGGAAGCCCGAGTGGAGTCCACTAGTCTAAATATAAAGCGAAAACATGTACGTGAGTAACGCTGACATCATATCGACTGTGGCAACGACCTAAGGAATCAAGTTCTCTGTTTTGAAATTTTATTAACCTATACATCGCGGAAATTAAATTTTTACATAGGTGAATAGAGAGAAAAAAATGTACTTTCAAATTCAATTTGTTTGAAAACTTATCTAATTTTATTTTATTTTATTTATTTTATTTATTTATTTTTTGTGTGTAAAAAAAAAAAATAATAATAATAATAATAATCATAAGCATGATATTTTAAAAATCTCTTAAATCATCTTTACGTGCAGCCCGGTTTCGAAAGTGAAAGACCTCATAAAAATGAATATTTAAACAAGAAAGAAAAATCATGTGTTGAGTATAGATTATGAAACACTTTCCACCACTTCCTAAATGCTTTAAAAAAATTCGTTATTTAGGTAAATAAGATAACTAAATAAACATTTTAGAAAACGCATAAAACATGTGAAAAACTGATTTCAGCAGTTACCGTTCATAGCCAAATATGTATTCCAATTCTTTTGAACAGCCCTGTATTTGATCTGTAGTTTGATATATATACTATATAATGGTAAAATTTAGTTTAGCAAGAAAACGCATTTCTCTATCAGCAATTTATACTAATAGATAGAAACATACTTGAATACTTTTGTACAACCCTGTAGTTTACCTATAACCTTTATTACACGCCACTATTTTGCTAAAATTTAATTCAAACTAAAACGACTACTGAAATCGCATTTCCAGAAATTTCATTTATAGACGGTCGTGTATCCATTTCTTTTCGTGACCCTGAATATCATTTTATCTATATTCTACAAACATTTCTTAGTAAACTAAATGCAGTTCAGCGCAAAAATGCATATCATTTAAAAACCACCTTTAAGCAATTTGCGCTCATACCCGCAGTAACCCTTACGAATTCTTTTGTGTAGTCCTGTATATGAATTATAGCATTTATACACACCATATAGTATGCATAAATATAGTGAAACATAAAAGCGCATATCATAATTAAAATGCATTTCCAGCAATCATCGCTAATGTACAGTACTTTGGATACAATATAGTATCTGAAATCTTTTGTGTGTCCCTGTAAATGCTACGCACTTCGTATTGCACATGAAATAAGTTATAGTAAACCTCAGCGACGTATATCAATTTCATTATATATGAAATAGTTTAACATAATTAAAATACGCCGCAAATAATTACCTCCACCCCATTATGTAACGGAATTCTTTTGTGTGGCCCTGTAAATGAATAACTATTCTTTGCACCGCATATTCTACAGAATGCATATTTTAGTCTACTTCATAAATGCATATCAATTTTATTATGTTTGAAAACGTGTAACATAATTAAAAATCATTTGAAACGATTTTTTCCCATTGGCTGTAATGTAATTGAATACTTTTGACTGTCTCTGTAAATGAACTAAACATGCTACAAACTTCATTTGAAATGGGGAACGTGCTATGGTAAACGCCAATAACATCCGAAAATTTCAGGGCAATCCGAGTATATTTACGAGAGTTAGATCGCGGACAGACGGCCTGACAAACCGAAGTCAATAACACTTTTCAACCTTGTTGGAAAGTGCTAAAAACAAACTTTTAATGTACTTAATATTTGCAGTAAGTGATAAAAATAAATTTAAAAGGTAAAAAATACCTTTATTTATTCACTGAGTATGTTATCATTGGATGCAATGAAACATGTCGAATGTAAATAAATAAAGGTATTTTTTGCCTTTTAAATTTATTTTTATCATTTATAGCGAATATTAAGTACTTTGATGTTTTGAAGTGATCTTATATATAGTTTATAACAAACTTTTACTTAATTTAAAGTGCACTAAAAAGTAAGAAATAATTTTTTCCTAGCCAGAATAAGTAAACTATTTCTGGATATGATGTGAGGGGCTCACAACCATTAGTAGACCAAGTCCATTTTGAAAAAAAAAAAATGAGATAGCCAATTTAAAAGGTGCATAAAAACTATTTTATCCACTTCCACAGTGAACCAAGTCTGTTTTTACATACTTTATCACATATGTCATCTGTTTACAGACTTAGTTTACTGTGGAAGTGGATAAAACAGATTTTATGCACTTTCAAAATGGACTATCTCATTTTTTTTTTCAAAATGGACTTGGTCTACTATGGTTGTGAGCCCCTCATATGTGACCTAAAAATAAATGGCGCCTAACACTAGGTTCATTTTGAAAAATCTTCGTTTAATTTAAAATCAAAACAGACAGGAGTGTACGTATGGCACTCCCGGTGTACGCTGCCGAAGCTACTGAGGCTCCCCCAACTCTAGGTTTGTTTGAATGGATTTTCGATTTAAAAAAAATAAATAAAATCATAGAAATTCGGAAATTATGTTGTCGAAGGCAGTGCACCCCCCCCCCCCCCCCCTCGAACATTAGGCTCAATTGGAAAGATTTTTGTTTAAAAGATATATATATTTATTCAACACTGAGTTTAGATATTATTAAGGTTATTATCACGGCCTGGGCAAGGCCAGGCGGGCCTGATAAGATTTTATAAAAATAAGTGTTTGCATTTATGGTTATGCGCGCTATTGTACGAGATCTCAGGGTGCAGAACTAACAGATTCAGCACAGGGGTACTTCAGAACATCTATTTAAATACGTCCAAGCCAGATTTTCAAAATTTACAAAATATATACTGTTGTGTTGATAGATCGTATAATGTATTAAGACAAATGATCAGAAATTTCACATGGTGATGAGTCTCTTATTAAAAAGAACATCTGATATGGAAGATTTTTTTTAATTTATCCACCCCCCTCCCCTTTCACCCAGGGAGACCTAAAACATATCTCAAATATCGGAACCTATTAAGTTCTTTGAGAAGAAACTTTCTAAAATGGTGAATTTCTGAACATACGGAAAATGCAGAACATATGGAGGATTTTTTCAAAATTTGTATCACCTTATCCACAGTTCTAAAACCGTTGGTCATAATTTATCATCGCATTAGAGAAGAATTTTGCAAAATGGTGAATCTTCGGAAAATTTTGTATAGGGGAGACTGGGGCACAGTGGACCACTTTTGCAGCTTACATTTTTTTTTTCTTTAATGGAAAATCCAATCTGCCTGAAAATATTTTTGAACATTCCTTAAACATTTTTACATACAATTTTTTCAGAACATAGTTTCAAATACATTTAAGAAAAAAAAAAATTATTTGTTTGCGTTTATGCTGGGAGACAGTGGTCCACTATTAAGTATTATTTGAAATTTTGAAATACAATATAAATTTATATTTTATTCATCTAATCTAATTCCTCTATATTTCCTCTTTACATCCAAAATAACACAATAATGCACATTTGCAAGTAACATTTTCAAACAAAACAGAAAAATTATTTAAAAAAAAAATTATTATGTATGTTAAATAATAACAGATTAAGATACGGGAACAGTTGCAAATAAGATGAATTCATTAAGTAAAAAAAAGTCATCGCACATTAAAATTTGAAAATGAAACTCCAAAATATTTATGTGCTTGAAATTTTCCTGAAATACTTTTGGGTCTGAGGGCGACATTTCGAGAACACTGATATAAACAACAGATAATAACCATAAAGTTTTGATTCCAAATCTGCTTTATGTTACATCTTATGTTATATTTTTTTTCCAGTCTTTTAAATTTCCAGGCTTAAAATATTTTAATTACACCATTATTCAGTATTTTAATTAGATCTTTTTTTATTAGAGATGGAAAACCGCTCACCATGATAACACTACTTCACTTCTACTTTCTACTTAGCTAAACTATAGTATTTAAAAACAAATATGGCCGCCTGTTGTTTGCATGTGTAGTTGTACAATTTTGATTGTTTGAAAAGTGTAGAAGAATGTATAAGATTTTTGTGTTTAAAATTCCACCAAACTTTCTTTTTTAAAAGTAAAAGCTAAAAGATGTCAGATTTTTTGAACAAGCACTTCAAGTTTGATGAGAATAAAAATGCATTTTGTCAGATCTTTAATGAAGGTAAAGGAAAAATTTATCGAGTTGGAGCCGGAGCTACAGTTTATCTGGGAGCGAAGCTGGAGCATAAAAATTTTTTTGACTCGGGGTCACTGCTTACTATAGTAAATAAATTGCCATTTTCCTTTCTTTACTTTATTTTACAGTTGAATAATTACTTTAAAACAACATTTCTTTATAGAGAATAAGCAATTATTAAATATTTTGAAAATTTTGCATTACAGTAACAGAGTACATTGTGGACCACTGTACTCCAGCAGTGGGTGGTCCACTATGCTCCATGTTGAAGTTCTATACATTCTAATAAAAATATTATTTAAAGTTTTCTTTTAAGCATATTAACTTTAAAATTAAATAAAAACACTCTTAACCTTACTAAAAAACTATTTTATCTTATTTACCTATAACCTTTAATTACTAAATAAAGAAAAGTATGATGATGAAAACTTTTACTTTTAGAAGCTCAAGACAACCACTCAGGATAAAATGATTCATTCTGATCTAATTATGTGTCCTGAAGGATTATAAGTATTCAGTTCAGTGCTGCAATCAATTAGCCTAAAAGAAAAGGTTTAAAAATTTAAAAATAAATAAAATATAAGGGATGGTCCACTGTGTACTTAGGTCCATTGTACCCAGCTCTCCCCTATAGGTTTTTTTTGTCTTTGTTTTATTTTTTGAAATTGTGGTCTCTTACAGCTCCTTTCACTTATTCCCCTTGCTCCACTCAGGGAAGGACAGAATTATATCTCAGAATTTGTTAAAATGTTAGAGAAGGAACTTTGCAGTATCGTAAAACTAGGAACGGAACATACGTACAGAATATGATAGAATTTTCAAAATTTGGCAATGTGGCTCCTAGGGGGCCTCCACCACATCTGAAGCAATGAAAATTCCCAGGTATGTTCTAATTTGATAGGATTCCTTTTCAGTAAAAGGGAGAAGGGGATTTTTCTCCAGTTTTTTTTTTTTTTCATAAACGTTAACCCAAGCAATACTAATACATTGAGCACTGACTTTGGATTGTTGCTTTTCTGTGAAATTTACACGCCTATTTAGCATTACTTGAAACTGGGAGTCTCTTGTTCATGCGCCGTATTATAAAATAAAACGAACGCTTTATTAATGTTTAATAAAGAGTAGATTATTTACAGTTTGAAAGGAAGAAAATTTATTGACATTGAATTTATTAGTTTAGAATTTAGAGAATAGAAAACAACGTATGAATTAAGATATGGGAATTGATATAAAAGAGAATTTTTCTTATTGAGTGAAAGCAATAATAACATTGTACTCGCATTTAGTGAAATTGAGTCACTCCACTTTCGGCAGAATCCTTTGAAAAATTTGGAAATGACAAATATATAAATTAATGTTGTTCAGCATTTAATTCAAAACTGAGAAATAGACAGAATCATTTTAAAGTAATACATTTATAGGGCATATTCTAAAGTAAACAACAATTTTGAAAAATTCATTTCTGATCATCTAAAGAAAAATATTCAACTTGAAAATGATTTTTACAACAAAGCTATTTACAATTCTTCCTGCTCGGGGGAATGCAGTTTTTTCTGTAACAGTAAATGATGTTATTAAACCTATATTAAAAGTAATTGAATGATTAACAAATATACTTTCAATAATTAATGTTAAATTTTATTCCTTTTCATATTTTGTGATTCTTTTACAATTTTTGTAATCCTATTTTTCCTGTTTTTTTTTTTTTTTACTTCTTTCTGCTGTTTCTTTACCGTTTCCCCCCCATTGTTTCCAATTTTATCGTTTCTTGTTTTCCTTTTTTGTACTTTCTTCGGGGGTAGCTTTCTTGTCTGCCACTTATTTCGCCGAATTGCGGATACTTTGGTGTGATCTGAAATCGTAGTTTCCTTATAATTTTTAAGAATGTTTTTTTTTTTTTTTTTTTTTTTTTTTTTTTAAATTCTAACTCTATTACTTGTAACCCAATTACGAAAGATTAAAGAAAGACTGTTTGCATTTAAAACAATATAAATAGTTCAGCATTCGTTTCCGGCTAATATTCCAGAACGCGATTAAAACTTCATAAATAAATAAATAAATAAATAAAAATAATGTAATAATAAAACATATTTGTTTTATTTAGTAAGTATTTGAGATTGTTTCTTTTCACAATTTCCTTTAATAAAAATTATGTTATTTTATTTAACTTCAACGATTATATGTATGTTTTTCCAGTTCAAAATTTGTACTCGAACTTTAACTCACTTTCAAATATCCGATAGAAATTAAATTTTACATACTGACGTAAATCCGATGACAATCTAATATTATTATGATTTTCGGTGGTTACCATTTATACTTATTTTACAGGATAACACAAAGAATTTTGGATAGATTACTACCAAGAAGTTTAAGAAAATGTTTTAGATTAGATAATAAAAGACTGCGATGTTCGTGTTTTTTAACTTTTATGGTATTTTTTAGCGCTGAATCCGAAAATTACCTTAATTTTTAACCATCATGTCAGGATTTTTCGCCAATCATAAATTGTCAAAGTTAAAAAATAACAAAAATAAGATACTATAGAGGAGATGGCTGTGTTTAGCTTTTGATAATTGATTTTTATGCACTTTTTAGCACTGAATCTGAAAATGACCTTCATTTTTAACCATCACGTTAGAATTTTTTTGCAAATCGTTAAATGTCAAAGTTAAAATATAGCGAAAATCTGATACTATAAAACATATGTAAAACTTTTTTTATTTAATTTAATTTTTTTTAATTCAATAATTTATTCAATTTTTTGGCTTATACTGGGATTCTTACAGTTAAACAGCTGGGGGGTCCGATGAGGTGCGGGAGGAGGTTCAATTTTAACTTTGAAATTTACAATTTGCGAAAAATCGTGACGTGATGGTTAAAAATGAAGATCATTTTCAGAGTCAGTGGTAAAGAATTCATAAATATCAGTTATTAAAAGTTAAAAACACAACAATCACATCTATTTTATAGTATGAAATTTTTCGTCGTTTTTCTTTTTTTTTAACTTTAAAATTTACGATTTGCAAAAGAGCTTTACGTGATGGTAAAAAAAATGAAGGTCAATTTCGGATTCAGCGGTGCAGAATACATAAGAATCAATTATCAAAAGCAAAAAAACATGACATAACGCAACATTTGCAGGCTAGTGTAATCTAATAACATTTTAAAATGTGTATCATTTTGTAAAGAATTGAGGTTAGGCTGTTAATTTTCATCATTTTATTTAACAAAAATTCTGCTTTTTGTTTTCTGCTTATATGTTTATTACAAACTGTATATATTCGCATTAATGTGTCAAAATAATTTAATATTTCAAATTTATATTGCATAGTTAATTTTACTCTCAACCATTTTTTTAATATATCTGATGAAGTTATATTTCTACTGAATTTGTCAATGATCCTTAATTTGCAGCGAAAAACGTGCTCCAACTTTAAACAGCTATTATTCGGTCAATTTTAATCGTAGATAACGGGACTTTTTTTTTTTTTTTATCTTACTTTACAGGAAAATTTTACTAAATATGTATAACTTATAGGACCGACCTTATAAAAATTTAAATTTCGTAATTTTTCAAGAAATGTTTTTATTGACCCAAATCGCTTTTAAAATATTTCTTTACCCCATTTAAAACATTTTTGTTACTGGAACTATATGTCTATAACTCACGGTTTAGGAATTAGCCATTGGACACCGTTGAGAGTGGACACCCTGTATAAAATGCAAATGGAAATTTCGTTCCGTCCGCTTATTACTTGAGTTCTGCTGAATAGATTTTGATGAGACTTGCGTTGTTAGTTAGATAATTTTTCAGTGAAAGTTTTCGCATATTGCTTATCGTTATACGTTGTTTAGTTATAGAATTATGGTGGAAAGTTCTTTAACCTCTTCCGACCTGAGATGCAGTCGTGGTGGAAAAAAAGTAAACACCCACTACTAACTCTCTAACTAATTATAATAAAAAAAAGTTATTGGTACCAAACGATTGGAAATACAGTGTACTTTTAATTGATGTATGTAAAATTTGCTTAGGGGGCATCTACAAATTAAAATCAGCCCAAACTTTGATTTTTCCAATGCCAACACTTAATTTTGACAATATATTTTAAATCTTCGGTCGAAACTATGCCTAAAAACGAAATTTAAAGTCATTTGGATGACAAGTTTTTGAATTATAAACATTCAAAATTAAAAGCTTCTAATGTTAAATTAAATTTTCATATTTTTTATTAATATCACCTGAAATTATAATAGTAATGTGGGGTTTTTTTTTTTGGTTTTGTGTGTGTGTGTGTGTGTGTGGTTATAATACTAAAAAACTCGAACGTAAATACATTGAATTTGAAATTAAAAAAAAAAAAATTATAATATGAATTCTGAAATTAATATTTGAAAAAAATATGAATTACAACCTTCAAAAATTTTTTTGATAGATTTATATTTATTATGCCCTGCTTTATGCGAATTCTCAATTTTCATTTTTTTCTTCCAAGTAGTTTTAGGTAGCTTTCTTTACAAAAAGCTACCTATTGCAGCCGTTCGGAGGAAAGCGATTTCAAAAAATTTTGGTATATTTTCATCGATCATGACCCCCAGACCCCGAAACCACCCTCCGTTCAAAATTGATATATATATATATATATCTGACCTATGTCACACTGTAACTCTCGTATTTATGAACCGATTTGGATGTAATTCGGTGTGTACATAGTACATACCAATGTCTCGACCGAGTTCGTTGGCCAGCTTCATCCGCCATTTTGTTTCAAAATGGCGGCCATTTAAAAAATTTTAAAAAAATTTAAATTTGAAATGTGGTACCAAAAAATTGAAAATGGAAAAATATTTTTTTCTTATGTATTTGACCATTATACAAAGACTCCGTATCAGTTTTTATTTCGTCTATATCTTAAAAAATGTCTGCGTTATAGCATTTT
This sequence comes from Maratus speciosus, assembly GCA_963932465.1. Lineage (NCBI taxonomy): Eukaryota > Metazoa > Arthropoda > Arachnida > Araneae > Salticidae > Maratus > Maratus speciosus. The sequence continues at coordinate 84,240,449 of OZ010786.1, read as the reverse complement.
GAATTTCTAGCGAAGCTGACATTTTGAAACGTCCTGAATTTTGTCACGCGATAAAAGGCGTTTTTATGAACCGATTTGGATGTAACTTCGTTTATACAAAGTACAGACCAATGTCTCGACCGAGTTCGTTGGCCAGATTCATCCGCCATCTTGCTTAAAAATGGCGGCCATTTAAAATTTTAAGAAAAATTTTAATTTGAAATGTGGTACCAAAAAATTGAAAATTGAAAATATATTTTTTTCTTATGTGTTTGACCTTGATAAAAAGATTCGGGAGCAGGTTTTTTTTTCGTCTATATCTTAAAAAATGGCTGAGTTATAGCATTTTGAATTCTAGCGTGGCTGACATTTTGAAACGTCCTGATTTTTGCCACGTGATAACAGACGTATTTATGAACCGATTTGGATGTACCTTGGTGTGTACATTGTACATACAAATAACTCAACCGAATTCGTTGGCCAGCTTCATCCGCCATCTTGTTTCAAAATGACGGCCATTTAAAAAATTTTTAAAAAAATTTAAATTTAAAATGAGATACTAAAAAATTGGAAAACGAAAAAGATTTTTTTCGTATGTGTTTGACCTTAATACAAAGATTCCGGAACAGGTTTTGTTTTGTCTATATCTAAAAAAATGGCTGAGTTATAACATTTTGAATTTCTATTGTGGCTGACATTTTAAAACGACCTGATTTTTGTCACGCGATAACAGGCGTATTTATGAACCGATTTGAATGTAACTTGGTCTGTACATAGTACATACCAGTGTCTCGACCGAGTTCGTTGGCCAGCTTCATTCGCCATCTTGTTTCAAAAGGGTTGCCATTTAAAAAAAAAATGTAATTTAAAATTTAAAATGAGGTATTAAAAAATTGGAAAATGAAAAATATCTTTTTTATGTGTTTGGCCTTGATACAAAGATTCTGGAGCAGTTTTTGTTTCTGAAAATTTGTTCTTTTGTTTATATCTTAAAAAGTGGTTGAATTGTAGCACTTTGAATTTCTATCATGGCTAACACTTTGAAACGATCTTGTATTTGTCACGCGATACCACACGTAGTCGCCTATTTCGATGGAAGAAGGCATGTGGATTGTATACATCAATATCTCGACCAAGTTCGCTGGCCAGCTTCATCAGCCATCTTGTTTCAAAATGGCGGCCATTAAATAAAAAAAAAATATTTAAAGTTAGATGCAAAAAAATTAGAAATTGAAAAAGGTTTCTTTCTTAAGTATTTGACCCTGATATAAGGATTCAGGAGCATTTTTTGTTTGTCTTTATCTTAAAAAATGGCTCAGATATAGCAGTTTCAATTTCTAACGTGGGTGACATTTTGAAAAATCTGATTTTTTGCCTTCTACAGCACTCGTATATATCAACCGATTCCGATGTGAGTGAGCATGTGCACAGCAATTACTAAGGTCTCGACCAAGTTCACTGGTTAGCCTCATCCACCATGTTGTCTTAAAATGGCAGGCACTTTAAGAAATCGCCGAATTTGGCAGCCAAATATAAGTTACTTTAAATAAAAGCAGCTTGGATACAGCTGACTAATTTCGCGAAATTCTCATTCATAATGATTTAGTATTGATAAAAATTAGTATTGAATCTCCTACATTCGGTTTCCACTTAATTGAGCTTCGTGTGTTTGAATAATATAAGTTTGCTTTTTTAAAATAAGGAATATGAAAGCTACCTCTTCCTCCCGGCACTGGCCGGAAGGACTTTTTGAATTATGATTAAAAAACGTCAAAATGATGGTTTAACCCCTTGAAGGGGTACACGATATTTCGGTCCCTGACCATTTCGGTTCCGAGACATTTCGGTCCCTGACCATTTCGCTTCCGAGACATTTCGGTCCCCAGCCATTGCGGTCCCTTGCTATTTCGATACCCACCACCTTATAACTCGGATGCTAATTGTCGTGGCCTGCCAAACGCTGTAATTTCAACATTATTTGGGCCCTTTTAAAAAATTTTATCCCCCCCCCCCAAATTTCATAAAGAGCTGAATATAACAGTCCGATAAATTTAATTTTTTATAACCCGTGATAATGAAATAACAACGAGCTGAAATTTTGTTTGATTGAACAATGTGATATAATTTTACAAGGGTCTTTGTCTTTTTATTATTATTATTGTTTAACAGAAAAGATTTTTTAAGTTTTATTATTTATTATTAATATTAGGTATTTTATAGCGTTTTTTGGTTGTTTTCACACATTTTTTAGAACCTTAACATTATCAATAATTAAATAATTAAAAAAACTAATTTTTGTTTCTTCTTCCAATTAGATTAATAATAAATGTCTTCAGTAATTTAATTAGATACTTATAAGCTATCTATATTATAAAGGACAAACATATCTGTGCGTAACGCATACGTCATTCTGCGAATGGCAACACTTTGAAATTTGAAATGAAATTTCGGTTTTGCAATTTTCACTACTGCAAAATTTTAAACTTCTAATCATCGCACAGTTTCACTTTTTACACCATCGTATAGGGGAAAAATGTTCTTTTAAATGCAATTTGTTTGAAATCTCTATCTCAATTTATTTTTGAGATATTAATTTTTTTATAGTTTTTAGTACCAATTTTGTAATTGTGGCAACTGAAGCACTCCATTTCTATTAAAAGTAAAGGGAAAATAGTTATGGTTTATTATTTATTTTTATTGATTATGTCCTTATTGATGCCATTTTCACATTACAAATAAAAGTAACTTTTTTCTAATTTTTGAACAGAAAATGACGTCAGCCATGAAAAAAAACATGCATTTTCATTCCAAATCTAGAGATTGAAGAAGATATTTCAATATTTTTACATTACGCTGATACTGAGTTTGAGACGCTGGGGAAAATGATTCAGTGAGTAAAAAGGATGTCATATTTAAAACAAAACGATCATTTTCTTTTATAAAACTAAATATTTCACCAATACTAAATGGCCTATGGCAACTAAAGCCAAATTTCATAATGGTAAATTTTCGCGGGTACTGAAATTAGAACTTAAATTTTATGCAAATGTTCACATGAAAAGTTGTATGGGACAAACGGGACTTTAGGTTTGGAAATACATTCATTAATAATGTATATTGCGCGTTAAAATGCTTTTAAATTGTGAATTTGAGTGGTGCGTATGTAAATTTTGAGAATGTGAAAATAATGTACAGTTTAGATTTTATGGAGGAAATTTTATGTGTAACAAAGCGAAATCCTTTTTACTGATTTTTCATCCTGTAAAAACAAACCATCTTGATTACGTATTTTAATACAGTTTAATTTTTCAATAAATTAAGCTGCATTAGCAGTTGTATTGCAGTTGAAGTTTTTGGAAATAATATTTTGGTAATTTTAGGTTTAAAACATTATTTGTTTTAAGAGTTAGGTAACCAATACAAGATTAATTTTTTATTGTAATTATTTTTGTAAGTTTATTATAAATTCGATCTAACAGCTCTATTCTAAACATTTTAATACGTCGAATCTCGACGGGTTCCAACTCGTTATATGTAATGTAAATATTTCCTCAAATCACCTCTCTACACCCTCCCTTTAATAATTCAGAAATGAGATATATTTATTGAAGCACAAATATTTAATTTTTCTTATTATTTTTATAATACAAAGTTGCATCTTATAAATTTGTTTTCATAAGTTACTTTACCCTTATAAACATTGGGCAAACCATAGTGATTTGGCAATTAGACGGCTATGAAAAACATTTTATTTTCAGAAAACTCCACCCGCCACTTAATTTTATTATTATTATTGCTTGCATTTTTTTAAGAGTCTTCCCACCCCTTGAAGACGATTTTTGTGAGCTAATTTTATTGAAACTGTGCCTATTTCTTTGTAATAAGATGATTATTTTTAATTTTATGTAATAATGTAACTATTATTTTAATTAATTTTATTTTCATTTTTTAACTGACAAAACTGAGCTTTTTTATTTTTGTCGTTTATTTATTTATTTATTTTTTTATTACCTTTTTCCTACCACTTTCCCAGAAAAAAAATTTACTATATTTTTTTTAATTTTAGTTTTATTATTAATTATATTAATAGTTTTAAATTTTGGTAACTTTACATATAAAATAAATAAACAGGTAAAGGATAAATTTCAGTTCATAACTACTATAAAATATAATAATAAATTCAATATAAAATATATTATGTATTGAGTTTATTTTAAAGTAAATACAGTGACCTCTCACTTATACGACTTTCATGGGACCGTGGAAAAAAGTCGTATAACTGAGAGAGTCGTATAAGTGAGAGACCGCCTTATTATACAAGTTTCAAACTTTATAGGCATTAATTATTTTACCTATACTAAAAACGATAAGTTTTGAGTACTAAGAACATATTTTAACAAAATTTGTAAAATGTATTAAAAAATTAAACATAAAATATGTTTAAAAAGTTCACAAAATTGTTCATTTACCACTATGTTTATTTTAAAAATTTACAGATCAGATTTTCTCAAAAAATGAAGTGCCATTAGTTTGTTTCTGTGGTAGATGGAAATAGAAAATGTCTTTCTCTAAGTCTAATAAAGCTTTTAAGCTGGTTTGGGAATAATCATTTTGATGGACATAATTCTTTAATTTATTTAAAGCGGTACTTGCTTTTGAAAAATTTACAACAGCAGGAACATTGCTCTCATCTTGGTCATCCTCCTTGCTCACGTCTTCCTTATTAATATCCTCAAAGATTTCTTCAGCAGTTCTCAGTTCTGACAGAAGACGTTTATCACCACATTCTACATAATCTTTGAAATTAATACCTTCGTCCATAAACATTTTATTCGAGTCTTCGTTATTAAAGGATTCCATACGCTCTCAATATCAGGTTCATTCGTTCAACTAACAGTTTGGTCTTGTGGGAAAACTGAATTTCCTAAAACAAATTTAAAAATTTAATTTGCTGCAGAAACGGCAGATCTTTTACATCGGTATGTGATGGACATTGATCCATTAGAAGTAAAACCTTTCTTTGTTGTTTTTGAAATTTATCATCCATCTCTTTTAAAAAATCATTGGAAATCTCTGATGTCATCCATGCCTTTTTTTTAATTTCTGTAGCCACATGGCAATTATTTTTTATTCTTAAAGTATCGAGATTTTCTTGATTTTCTTATTACTAAAGGTTCTATTTTTTCCTGAACCATCACTATTTGTGCAAAAAAGGATAGTTAATCTTTCTTTACTTTTTCTGCCCCCTTGACATGGTTCTTCTTTGTATGATAATGTCTTATCTGGCATCAGCTTGAAAAACAGCCCGTTTTATCACAGTTAAAAATGTCTTTAGGTCCCTTAATCCTTAATTAACATAAGTAGATTTTGAAACAATTGTCTAACATCATTTCCATTAACACATGCGCTTTCTCCTGTGATGCGGCGATGCAAAAGTCGATGTCTTTTTTTTAGCTTCTCGAATCACCGCAAGACGCTGAAAAATTCTCGATTCCATACTTCTCAGTAAGAGTGCGAGCCTTTTCTTTTAAAATCACACCATTTATCAGTAAATTTGAAGCTCGCATTTGGTTAAACCACGCGATTAATGCTGATGTCAATTTTTTTAATCTGCCACATTGTATCCTGGATCTCTTTGAATCGACATTTTTTTATGCATTTATAATGACATTTTTATTTTTCAGAATTCCTTTTAGTGTCGATTCTGGCAGATTGAAGAGAGCAGCTAATGCCTTCTTTGATTGCAGTAAATTTTTATCATATTCCTTAATGGTTTCAACTTTGAATTGTATGCTTAATGCTTTACGTTTTGACATTTTCAGTTTAGGTATCGATATGCAGCAAACTGAAAAAATTACAGCGAAATGAATAATCTTTCACGCGTCTAGTACGGAAGCTTGTAGCGATTTGCTTTGACGTACGCGTTTTTTCACCTTCGCTGTGCGGGTTGTACGCCCATAGGTCTTTTGGCATGATTATAGCTTGGGATGTGCTTCCGATATGTTCTCGCTTTAGTATTTTTTTCTAGTGATGTTCAAGGACTGCCATTTTCGATTTGTTAAGTTTAAAATAAAAGTCTATTTTTCTTAAAACAACCTCATTCCTAAAAGACGACGCATTCCTTAAAGCTGTTAAAATTTTCCAGGAAAATGCATTTAGCAAAAACCCTGATTTCTCCACCACTGCCATACAGAGACATGATCTGCAGGTAGTCATTTGGCTTTTGTTAAATGGCAGACACAAGAGAATTCCATACAATTACCCTCCCGCCATAGATTTCATCGTTAATAACAAACGAATGTAGAATAGAAATGTTATTCATTATTCATAAACACTTTAACAATAATGAAGGGATAAATGTAAGAAAACGTGTATGATTTGTACTTTAAAGATTATAAAAATTAATTCTAGAGTGAGAAATGTAAAATCACCTGAACCGTTTAAAGCGTCGTATAAGTGAGAGAAGCAGTCGTATAACTGAGAGAAGTTTAGCACTATTTCCCATAAAGCGTGGACGGGACCGAGAGAATTCGGCGTATAACTGAGAGAGTCGTATAACTGAGAGTCGTATAAGTGAGAGGTCACTGTATTTGTAATGTATATTAATAATGTTATTAATTTAATAAATTAAGGATACATTAAATTAAATTATATATATTTAATAAAATATTAATTTAATTTTTATACTAAAATTACTAACTGTTTTGAGAATTAATTAATAGCAATTATTCATCACTTAAAGTTTTTATTAAAAATTTTTGATTCATTATTTCCAAAAAATAAAATAAATTTTTTTAAAAAATTAGTCACAAATATAAAGTCTAAGTAATAATTAATTAATTAGTTAATTAATTAAACATAACAATAATAATAATAATAATAATGCAACATTGTACAAATAAGTAAAAATAATTTTTAACAGTGTTAGGTGACATTATTGTCCAGATGCAGATTTTAATTTTTTTAAGCACAGTTATAGTTTACAATTCGCAAAAAGCAAGATATTATTAATTAATTATAATTAAAAAACAAGAAAAATATTATGAACCAATAAATAAATAAAAAAACATATTTATCTTCAGAATCCTTATCCTTTTTATACATCCTAATGAAGATAATAACATTATATAGTAACCAAAATTTAAAAAAATATATTTGCATTTACCCTATAATCACTAGTATATAGTTCATGTAATAGTTTTTAAACAAGTAATTGATAAATTAGTTACACAAACAATTAATAAATAAAACAATTTTGAATTATTATTAATAAATAAGTTTAATAAAAACAATTTAATTTTTGAGAATTTTTTTTATTTAACAATATAACTATGAATGTTTTCAATTTTTCTAAGATGATATTAATCAATTAATAAAATACACTATGATATTAAACCAATAACATATCAAAACCTGATGCCGGGATTTTTTTTAACTTTTTTGATGTTGGTATTGGCATATAATTTGAAATACTAATAAAGTACCAGCTAAATACTATTATCCCTTTCTTAGCAAAAATTCTGTATATCACTCAATTGTCAACGCCCATCTTAACAATTGGACATCTTTATACAAATGTCAGATACAAATCCCTTATTCCATACAATAGCCTTTTCGCTCCTGAGTTCAAACGTGGACAGACCTCCCACATAACTGTTTTCATTATTTGAAGAACTATAAATGTTTTGAAAAGAAAAGCATTTTTCGATGTTTTTTATTCTTCTCATTTTTATTCTTCTGATTTCAGGAGTAACTGAAATGCCATTCCGCATAAATTTAGCACATTATTATTATTTCTGAAATGTGCTAGAGAATATTGCATCAGTGATCTTCAAAAAGTCTCACAGAAATTGCAAAAGATAATTTCAAGGCATTTGTTAATATTCACTGTACAATTGCACAATAATTTTTCACTTCGAAATTTAGCTATTATTTTTTTTTTAAAAAAAGGTGATCAAAGGATACCACCACGTGTACTTACAGCTGTAATACTGTTTCAAACAAATTTTCTGATACATTTTAATAAACATAAAATTAGTTCAATTGAAGAATTTTGTTAATCTTACCTTAATCGTGGAATATAAAAATCGTACAATATTATTTTTTATATACTACAATATTATTTCCGTACAATAAATATATTAATTAGTAACTCTAATATTACAAAAAATCTTTGCTAAAAGAATAATAAGTTATTGTCTAGGCTTTAAAAGTGGATTGGCACATGAAGTACGCCATCCGTAGAGTATCCCAACTTTACAGAAAAGTCATTTCTTTAACACTATTTCTAGCGGTGTCAAATGACACCTTTTTTTAATTTTGTTTTATGTTTATTTTGCTCGTAGTTTTCGAATGTAATAAGCTTTAAAAAGTCTTAAATGTATTAAAAAGGATTTGTAATTGTTGCAATTTAAAAATTACAAATGAAAATCTTTTTAAAGGTGTCATTCGACACAGATAGAAATATATAATTGAATTGATATTATTGTTACATGTAAAAAAATTAATGCAAAATTTTAAATAGTAAATTAAAGTAATTATTAAAATAAAATAAAAAGTTGTAGTCTGTTCCGATGCAGAATTTAAAAGATAATGTGTCTTTATCACAATTCCATGTTAAGAACCCCCCTTTTTAAAAAATATGTAAAATGTAATACATCTAAAATTGATGTGCCGTTAAATAATAGGATGAAATAAAGATTTGTAAAAATATTTGCAGATTTTTTTTCATTATTAATCACATAGTGTCGAAATAAAGTATGATATACAATTGAATATGTGCAATATATGGGCATTTGCATATGAAAAATTAAGCTCGACTTATAAATGTTTTAAAATTGTCTGGACTTCATATTTATGATAGACTAAAACATGAGGAGCTTCTATAAAGAATCCACAAAACTCTCCTTTCTCCCACTTCTGAAAACTATTACTTCTACCATATAACATTTGCATGGGGTGCTACAATTTGTATCCGATTTATAAGCGTTTGCGGTTTTCAGGCCTTTATATTCGGGTTATACTAAAATTTAGAGGGTTCAGTTAAAAAACCCGAAAATGTCCCTTCTTTTATAACGATTACGTTTAATATACAAAATATGAGTGTTTTGCACTAATTGTAGCTCGAGTTATAAATGTTTTAATTTATCAGAACCTTATACTTATGATACACTAAAATATAGGAAAGTCAACAGAGTCCCCCCCCCCCCTGCATTTTAAAACGATTACGATTACCATACGAAATTTTTGAAAAATTTGTGTGGGCTGTAATAATTTGGATCCGAGTTGTAAGTGTTTACGTTTTCGAGCCCTTATATTCGGGTTATACTAAATTTTAGGGGGTTCATTTAAAAAAATCGGATAATGACCCTCCTTTTATAAAGATTACGTATATTCGCGTTATACTAAAATTTTAAGGCCTTCAGTTAAAAAACTCTACAATGGTCCCTATAAAATTATGTCACATATTTCACGTGCACAAAATTTCAGCTTGCTGGAGAAGGGACCGAAATGGCTAGGGACCGAAAAGGCCTGGAACCGAAATGTATCGGGACCGAAACGTCCTGCTTCCCCTTGAAGGGCACCTGTATATTATATATACTACTTAATTTTAATTCCCATATGCCACCAGTATTTTAAAACTAAATTTTGATTTATACTATTACTCGAAAAAACGCTTTTAGTTACTATCATATATAAATTTTCTTGTAAATCATGGTGTCAATCAATTATTTTACCATCCGAAATACTTTGCCCCTCAAGGGATTAAAGATTAATTTGAAACAAAAAATGTATTTTACTCATTTTATTCAAACATTTGGGCTGACAATAGTCGAAACGTAATAAGCGAGTGAAGTGATCATATTGGCAAGAAATAATACATTAATAGAAATGACATAATCATTCTGTAGCATTTCAACAATCGAGTACAGAACTTAAATTTCGATACAGCCCCAAAAATAGGCTCATTTTAAAAATTCATTTCTCTGAAACTAATTGTATGAATTTCATGCAAATTTGTTTTTAAGCTAATTGAAGAGTGCAGAATTTATTTATGGTGTCAAACTTGGGTATTGCCATTGAAAGAAACAAAGATTGGGTTTATTTTGATATGTAGATGCCCCCTAAGCAAATTGTATATACATCATTTAAAAGTAGACTTTATTTCCAATCATTTGGTACCAGTAACTTTCTTCTACAATAATTTATTGCAGAGTTGATAAGGGTATTTTTTTTTCCCCCACGACTGTAGACAAATGTGGACCTCTATTCTTTTCCTCATAAAAATCATAGATGAATGTTTTTTGCTTCGGAAACAAAACAAAACCAATAAATTACAGCACTGATGCTTATTTCCTCATAAAATAAATGTTATTGTCATCTCCAAGGAAGTAAGAAATTTTTACAATTATTTAACTTAAACGCTTTACAATAAAAAATTTAAAAAAATGAGGATTTTTATATCATTCACTTTTTAATGTCCTTAAATTTGTTATTGCGGGAATTTAGGTTATTGATAATTGATATTTTAAGGATGTTAATCATTTTAGTTTCATATTTGTGAACTTAAATTACCACTCCCCTAAAGTATCAATTTCGGAAAAAGGACTCTTTCTGTCCTCTACGGCGTCATATTGTTTTTGCAAAAGCAATGAATGTGTATTTATAGTATTATTTTACCTTCAGGTCTGAAGAGGTTAATCAGGTGATACCGACTGTTAAAAACTGCCTTTTTAAAAAAGTTCTGCCGAATGGGTTTTGATGTGACCTACATCGTCAGTTTGATAGTTTTTCAGGGAAGGTATTTGTATGTAACAAGTCTTTCTACATTGTGTAGTTATAGAATTATGGGAGAAAGTTCTGCAATCAGGTGAACCCGATTATGAAAGATTGCCTTTTTTAAAAAGTTATACTGGATAGATTGTGATGACACTTACATTGTTAATCAGATAATTTAAAGTTCCACATTTTTTTTTAAACACAAGGTCAAATTCACCGATATATTTCATTTGATTCACGTTTCGTTAGGAGTCGAGCATAGCGGGCAAAGCCTGCTAGTTTTATATAAAGTTAGATATGTAATCAAATTATTTAAAAAAAAATCAATACTTACAATAATTGCTTATTTTTAGAAATGTTTGTGCTTTTAAATTATTATAAAAGGAAATTCAGGAAATATAACACCGAGTAAAACACTTACAGGGTTTCGGGAACTTCGGGTAACAGGGAACTTTTCCAAATGTTGTGCTAAATTTATTTATCTTTTAACAAAATAAGTTTAGATCTCTTTTCCCAGCAAAATGAGTTTTGACCACTTAATGTTCAAAACATATTTTGATCAGAGCAGTTAAAATAGGGTTTTTTTCTATGGTTAAAACCAATATAATCCTGTTGGAAGAGGACTACAGGTATATCTTTACCAAAATCTTCCCCCTCACTGGGTATGTTTCTGCGAGCGCCCATGTTTGCAGCTAATGCAGAAGTTGAAGTAACCATATCGCTATAGCTACAAGTTATAATAATACGTTGTAAAATATAACTTTCTTAGAAATTTATATTTTCTTTTCTCGGTTAGTTTGAAAAAATAATAAAGACAAATAAAACTTCAGAATGCTTAGCAAAACAAAATCATTCAGCTGTGTGTGATACTTTCAGCTTGAGGCCGACAGGTATAAATTTCTGCGCACTGCCAACATTTAAAGTATTCTTAATTTTGCAGAATTTCAGTGTTATCATGAATTGCCATGGGGATTTTCTTTATGATAATCAAAAGCTCTCACACTTTTTATGTATATCTCACAACCTTCGCAACTTGCATTAAATTTTATATTATTTTATTAACTGTATTTTTGCTTAAACAAGGCAGCAGTGCAATTTTGATATAATAGTCTTTCTCGGGATGTTTTATATATTTTTATTGGTGCTTAAACACAGCTGAAACTGTTTTTATATCGAATGCCTTTCTTTCTTTTTTTTCTCAATATATTGAGTCTGTCATCCTTTTCGGCTTTTAAGCTGGTTAGTTTATTCTAGCCGCTTTGTTACACTTTTGCCGAACTTATTGTTACAATTTTTATCGAAAATTGTAATTAGAAAAACGATCTAATTTTGAATATTTTTTTAGATAATTGACTAGAGAGATTATTTAATTAAATTTTAACTTTAATCTACAACTATTGAAAAAATATTAAATAAAGATGAATTTTCTAGAAGGTATATTATTTGTATTAAACTCATCACCTATCATTTGTATAATCTCATCTGAATTGCTATATTTATTGTGCAAGACATTAATTGATTTGATATTTTCTGATATATCCCGGGATCCTATTTTAATTTTATTTCCTTTTAAGTCTAAGTGTTTTGTTATAATGCTGTTAACCTTTATTTATCATTAAAAACTGTCAAATTTTCAAAAAGTTTTCGAAACAATTCAGTACTTCAAATCTAAGATTATATGTAAACTGACATGTGTTTGTACGTTTTTCCTTAAAATTTAAAATCGCAATAACAACCTTGATTCAAAAATCTTGCTACTAATAGAGGATCCTTTCCTTTTTTGTGTTTTTGATAGAGTAGTTCTTATTGAACTCTGTGATGATCTATTATTTCCATATTACTTGTAGATTTCCATCTTCAAGCTTTCTAAAAATTGGGCCAAATGAAGTAAATCATAACGCACGGTTATTACGGTTTTATTGTGGAGACCGTATATCACAAGAAACATCTGGCATGCTTGAGTGCCTAAACCGTGATCAGCGTCTCGAAGAAATTTTTGTTTGAATCATCAGACCATAAAGTGTATTCCTGCTCCTTGCATTTTGATTTCATATCTGTAATCTGTTGTTCACAAATTGACTCTTACATTTCTCTTGCCAGTAATAATAGTACGTGTTTCCCGTTCACAGTCAATCGAATAACATGCTAAAGACAGTTTTAGGAAAAGGGGGTTTTGAATAACCGTTTAGTGAAGGATTTTTTCTGCCTTTACAAAAAGAAAGCTGTTTGATATCATCTGTGAAGGGTAAAACATGGAATAATATTTGTACAGACGTTGCTTTAAATTTTCTGTCGAAATTTTGAATTTTATTGTTCGTGAGATTAGTGGTATACAATAAAGTTTACACAAATTTGAAGCAACGTGACATATATAATGCAGAGTATATAATATGTCTATATGTATATATATATATATATATATATATAATATAATTCTATTCTAATTAATAAAAAACCAAGTATTTTTCCAATAACATGTTGCTTTTCATCTTTGGGTATTTATTAATGATAATAAAAAAGGAACAGAAATTGCACCTCTAATGTATGTTTCTCAATTCTGTTTTTTGGGGCCTATAAAATACTTGTCTCTATAAATGTTGTAGGCAATATTAAGAAGATATATGATAAATTTATGGGGATTTTATATCTTGTGAATTGACGGAATTATGGATTTTTTTCTTTCTCAACGCCCTTCCCCCCCTTTTTGTTTTCGTTTTTATTTTTATTTTATTTTTTGCGGTAAGAATTGGTCCTATCAAAAACTTGTGAGTATAAAAGTTGTAGATAATATTAAGGAGATTTATAATAAAATTAATTGGATTTGATATCTTGATAATTGACGAAGTTATGAATTTTTTTCAAACAAAAACCCTATTTTTTGCACCCCTTGAGCCCATTTTTAATTTTATCAAAAATCTGTGATACATAAATTTTTGGCCCTATCTTTAGAAGTAACAAAAACTTTAAACTGATTTTATATGTACAAAAATTAAGAAGTTATGGGGTTTTTTTCGGTTTTCACAAAACCCCTCCCTATTTCCATCCCCTTGGTCCGATTTTGCCCATTAACGGACTTGGCCGAGCTTTTATGCCCCTTGATTTTATGTATCAGTTTGGAAGAGATTTGTGCAGAATTGTGGAAGTTATCGTGTCCAGAAGAAAGTGATATATATGTATATATACACTATATTGCCATTAATGACCGGCAACTTTCAATTTTAGATATTTTGTCGAATATTTAGAAATATACTTGACAGATTCTTCTGGAATTTCAGGATTGAAAAGAACAGGTATGACCTCATATTTAGCAATGTCGATTTGATAAGTGGGGCAATTAGGGGGGCAACAAAAAGTCAAAGAAAAAAAAATAATACTTGAGATCACCCTGTAAAATAAAATGCACGAAATGATCTATCGCTACCGAATATAAGTAAACAGACATTGTGCAATATGTGTATTCTTTTGTGTAAGAATAGCATGTATATTAATAGAGATATAGCGATTTATTTTTTAAAAAAATAAAAAAATTCTTGCATGTTTTTTGCTTATAACATGCAGGGTTTTCAACCAAATTTAACTCCGTTTTCAGAAAAATTGAAAAATATAGTAGAAACAATATAGTGCAATTAGAATATAAATATATTAAATATTTTAGGAAATATGAGCAGTTGTATGAAATCATTTTTATCTGCGCATGCGCGAACGATAACAAGGATCATTTTACATAATTTAATAGACAACTCTATGGAGCAACTTATTAAAAAAAAAAATCTAGTCAAATATCGTAAAAATTCCGAAAGATATCGGCATTAGAGTGAGCAAATTTTTAGTTGTTCTCTAAAAGCAGCTGAAGGATAAGGGATTTTCCACAAATTGTCATTTTTATTATTATTTTTTTAATTTTCATTTTTTATTGATGCTTTAGTTCTTCTTAGATAACCACCAGAACGAGCCTATACCATGATCAAAAGAAGTATCAAAATTGAAGCATTTTTTCCAAATCTACTCGTTGATATACGAGTAGTAACTAGTACTAAATACCAACTTTTTTCTGAAAGTCAGTTAATAAAAAATGACAATTTGTGTAAAATCTCTTATCATTCAGCTGGTTTTAGAGAACAACTAAAAATTTGCTCACTTTAACGCCGATATCTTTCTGAATTTTTACGATATTTGACTAAATTTTTTTTAATAAGTTGCTCCATAGAGTTGACTATTAAATTATGTAAAATGATCCTTGTTATCGTTCGCGCATGCGCAGATAAAAATTATTTCATACGCTCATACGCTCATACGCTCGTTCATATAATATGCTCATATTTCCTGAAATATTTAACATATTTATATTCCAATTTCACTATATTGTTTCTACTATATTTTGTCAATTTTTCTGAAACCGGCGTTAAATTTGGTTGAAAAACCTGCATGATATAAGCAAAAAACATGCAAGGATTTTTTTTTTTTTTTTTTTTTTTTTTTTTTTTTTTTAAATAAATCGTTATATCTCTATTAATATACGTGCTATTCTTACACAAAAGAATACACATATTGCACAATGTCTGTTTATTTATATTCAGTAGAGGTAGATCATTTCGTTAATTTTATTTAACAGGGTTATCCCAAGTATTATTTTTTTCTTTGATTTTTTGTTGGCCCCCTAATTGCCTCCCTTAACAAATCGACATTTCTAAATATGAGGTCATACCTGTTCTTTTTAATCCTGAAATTCCAGAAGAATCTGTCAAGTATATTTCTAAATATTCCACAAAATGTCTAAAATTGAAAGTTGCCGGTCATTAATGGCTATATAGTGTACATATATATAGAGATAGATAGATAGATAGATAGATATGTTTTTTAGTGAGGGTGGTTTTGGGTTCTAGGGGTCATGATCGGTGTAGATCTGCAAATTTTTTTCAGAAATTCCAACATAGGGGAGAATGTAATAGGTAGTATTTCCTACGAAATCTACCTAATAACGACACTTTGTCGCCAATTAAGTACACGTTGCTTATATGACATTGGCGTCAGAAAAAAATCGCCTCAATATGGGGCGTATGACATATGTGCCCTGAAGTTTTGGAAAAGAAAAACGTTATGAAGTTCCGGCAAAAGTTTGCACTTCCCGATCATTAATAGGAAGAAAATCGGAAATATCCCGTTCTAGGAGGGGCGATGCAGTTAGATGCTTCTGGCAAAAGATTTTTCTCGAGACACTCCTTGAATTTATCCCTGTTAGTAAAGGATATATATTTCGATCCCGATCTTATCGTTTAAAAAAAGTGAATTAAGACATCGGTTTCATTTTCATAATTTTACTCATTTAAATTCATATTAGGGAAAAATTCGAAACTTAAAGTATCAGCTACTTTTAAAATCCTTGCTCTTCCTCTTGTAGACTTCAACTGATTCACAATCTCTACCCAGATTTTGATATATTCTGCAGTCAGGAGGTGAGATATTTACCTGCGGCTTTCAACTCAATAGTGTTGCTGCTTGCAGTTTCTTTAATTTGTAATCTTACTGATTAACCATGGAAAAGTACTTTAAGCCTGTTAGCAAATTTTAGACCGTTCGGCCTGTCCGCCTCCCTCCCCTCCCAAAATAGTAAAAGATAAAAGGGCTCGAATTAAATAAATATAGAAAAACTATATTTCAAAGAACGACAGATTCACCTTAATAAAATAAATGAGAAATATGAATATCAAATTCACAATATATCTTTACTTAATAGGTGCTAAAATACAAATGTTAAAATATTTCAAAAACAATGCAGATGTTGAAACATTGGAGTCATATGATGTTTAAAATCCGAGCGCTTTCGACTGAACCATCAGTCGTCATCAGGGAAAGATCACTGCCGAATGAAAGACAAACAGCTGGTTAAATATCAAAGGACGAAACTAAACGAACCACAAAATAGGAGGGTGGGCAGGATGGAAAAGCAGAGAGGAGCAGCTAAACAGAAAAAGAGAGAGGGGGGAAGGGTGGGACAGGGATGAGGGAAAATGGTTAATCAAAACCAAATTCACCTGTTACACCTAGTATTTTAAACCAGATTCTTGGTATGTTATAGGATAGAACATCATTACAGGTACTCCTGCCTCTTGCCAAAATTTCCAACGACTCTCTAACTATACAAACATTATAAAATGAAGCTGATAAAAAGGCTGAAGAAATTATTATTTTCGGTATATTTATATTGATTAAATATAATACAATCAAAACAGGCGGCTATAAATATTAGTGGAAACGATAGCGATTATTTTTTACATTCCTATTTAACCTATTGCTTCTCTGTGAAAAAAAAAAATATATATATTAATAAAATAAATAAATAAAATATGATTTGTCCTTGCATGCGTCAAGCGTGTCTCTTCTTTTTGTTTCAGAGTGTGTTCATACTGTGCCCCTTTATTTCAGTTTTGTACAACACAGAATGCAACATGGTTAGACCACCTATCTTCCTTCCTGTTGGCATTTCCAGTTTGCTTTTTGTGTAGATGCTGTTTCCGCCTGTTGAATCGTCTATTTTAGAAATAAAACCACTGTTGCATGTATTTTGTCCATAGATACTATTTCTGTTCTACAGATTTCAGGAAGAGAAACTGATAAAAATGCGTGGCTTACTGGACATCCAGAGTTTCCAAATATACTCACATAAGTTTTCCACTGTTGTTCTCTTAAGGTATCTGGTACACAAAAATGTCACATTTTTGCCTTTTTTTTTCTTCTTCTTTTGCTGAAAAAGTACTCTAGATTATATATTTAAAACACAACCATTCTCTGCATCTGCGCGCCTGCCCTTGGTTTTTTATTGAACCGATTTTAATAATTATTTTTTTTTTTAATTTGAAAGCTATTCATTTGCAGATGAGCCCACACTAGCTATTTTTAAAAATATTCTTATGTTTTATTTTTAATGTAAAAGGTTATTAATGAAATTTCTTCAAAATGGTGGAAATTGTATTACCCTCAGTGTTGCAGAGAAATGGTTAATGGATTATTTTATCCAACATAGATATAACTCGTTGATTTTATCCTTCTTTTTTTTTCATTTTATCTTTGTTGGTGACATTTTTTCATTACAGCGGAAAAGAAAATATATTTTAATTCGAATAGATGTGTTTAAGATCATCAAGCAACTTTAAGGGCACTAAAAGTTAACCGAAATCTTTTTTTAAAAAAAGCATACATTTAAAAATAGGAATCTGAAAATATTTTTCTATAATTCCGTCAAAATGACATCATTTTCAGATATTTTCTATTCCACGAGCTCGAAAATTAAAAGCCAAATTTTCAAGAAAAAAAAACTTCATTTTTGCTTTCACTTGGGAAAACGACGCCATTTTTAAAAGACATCAACTGAGAATTTAATTCAGAACGTATATTTTCATTTAGAAAACTGACACATTTTATACGATTGCATTTGAATGACGTAATTTATATTCCGCCTTAATTTACAAAAAAAAAAAAAAAAAAAAAATAGTTTCATATAAAAAAAATACATGTTTATGAAGCCATTTTAAATTGTTGAAAGCCTCCCGTCGTTCTGCGTTTAAAGCGTTTGATTTCAAAAAGGAGGAAAATGCTTCAGCGTGTGAAAATGACATAAGCAAGAAAAGTGTATTTGCTCCATAACGCTGAAATATTTTACTACGATTGCTCCTAATTAACGTAAATTTTGATCTTATTACTCTGCCAGTGTTGAGATTAGGACGCCAGTTTCTCGTGGAGTTCGAATTTCATCATTTTGTATGCAAAGTTCTCACTGTCATGCATGATGTGCAAAATCGCAATTAACCTCTTCAGACCTGAAGGTAAAATTACACTACAAATGCACATTCATTGCTTTTGCACAAACAAAAAGGCACCCTAGATGACAGAAGAATCCCTTTTCTGAAATGGGTACCTTAGAGGACTGGTCATTTAGCTTCACAAACAGCGATCTAAAATTACCCCAGCCTCCTTAAAATATCAATTTAATGATCAATAACCAAAATTCACGCAACAAAAAATTTAAGGACATTAAGCAAGTGAATGATCTGCAGATCCTCAGATTTTTTTACTGTAAAGCGTTTAAGTGAATTTTTTTTTACTTTATTGGCCACGCTGTCTTGAAGGCATTTTGCAAACTCAGATAAAAATAACATTTATTTTATAAGGAAATAAGCATCAATGCTGCCATTGATTGGATTTGCTAAAGCCAAAAACATTCAGTTACTTAAAAGTAAAGTCAAAATGTAACAAAATCAAACAGTTTAGTTTTTATGAGGAAAAGAATAGAGGTGCACATTTGTGTACCTCGGGTCTGAAGAGGTTAAAACAGCTAAATTTCTTCTCGGGAACTACTAAAGCGATTTCAGTATTTTTTTAAAATAGTTTTGGCAATAGTTAAACCATAAATGGATCGTTCGACAATAAATAAATAAATAATGCAATAGTTATGATTTTTTTTAACCCTTTGAGGGACAAGCAATTATATGTTTGTGAAATATTTAATTCACACCAGAATTTAAAAAAAAAAAAAAATTACTTCAAAAAGAGGAAAAGCAATTTTTTGACATTTTCCCACCAAAGTTAAAAAGTAAAATTTAATTAAAAGTTTCTGGTGCGAATCTGCATTAAAATAAGGTGGGATATAATATATCCCACCTTATTTTAATGCAGATAGGATATAATTTATCCCACCGCCCCTCAAGGAGTTCAGCCATAAATTTCTTTTGTTTGCGAAATTTTGTAACTATTGTATTTTATTATTATTTCTTGACGAGCACGCTTTCTACCAAGCACAACAAAAACTGTGAATTTTTCATTAGCTGACCTTGCCAAATTAATGTATTTTAAGGGAAAGTTTCGGGAATAAACATGAATTGCAGTCAAAAAATTAGGCGTGTTTTTCAAGATGAACATGGAATGCTTATAAAAGAGTGTATTTAATATATATATATATATATATATTTTTTTTTTTTCACTTAAGTTAAATTACTACTTTACTTTCAATTTTCAGCGGTTGATCCAGTTTTTAGTTCCCCTTCACAAAATTCCTTTTAATAAAATAGGCCACTTCACAAAATTCCTGTTAATGAAATAGCCCTCCTCACAAAATTACTCTTAATAACATGAGCTCTTCACAAAAAATTTTCATCAGAGGCCTCTTCAAAAAATTCCATACCATAAAAGCAAACTCTTCATTAATATGTTATTATTATTATTTTATTTATTTATTTATTTTTGGTGGTTAGGATTTGAAATGCATAATTTTGTAAACAAATAAATATAAATGTAATTAAAAAAAAAACAAAAAACAACAAAAAAAAAACATGGTTTCATTAAAATTCACAAAAATGTAGGAAATATATGTTTTTTCAAATGCACTATGATATTGATCTGTTGCCTTATAACAATTTTGAAGTTAGAAGCAGTACGTGTTTGATATTGTAGAATGGAGTTAGGCCATGAAAACTGAGTTTAGACATCATACATAAACAAGAAGTTTTATTTAAGTTTGCAACACCAGTATCCAGTTCAGATAGAATCACACAGAGAGAAAGTCCGACAGCAAGCGGCTGGAGAGGAGAGCAAAGTTTTCACACAACAAGTTGTCAGTACAACAGTCAAGACAAGAGGGATCTCATTACATTTTCTCGAAATCATCGAGTATTGGCGGAACTACATATACACAAATACAGTGCGTTAAGAAATTATAAGACCACTTTGATTTTGAAAATTATGACGTAAATAAAAGTTCCAATTATAGTTTAAACCCATAGGATATCAAAATACAACGTATTTATTAAAATTAGTTTGCAATAATTTTGAATAATGCAATAAATATGTTAACAAAACTATAAGCAATGATCGAAAAATACAATGTTAACAAATTATAAGACCACTTGACTAAAAACAAAAATAATATGTAAATTAATACAATATTGGCAGTGGTGGGATTCAGCCGGTTCGGTAGAACCGGTTGTTAATTTGTGTTGAATTCGGTGAACCTGTTGTTAAAATGATACTTCAAATGCGAAAATCGCATTTACATTAATTCGCTTTCTTTAAATGTTTACCTGCACAACATTGTTTTGTAGGCATAACTCTGTGATAAGTCCAAATTAATTTTATTTCATTTAAAATAATATTTCATTTGGAACAATAATATATTTTTTCTTCATCAATCCTTAAAGAGAAAATTCAACTTAAAAAAACGAAATTTTGAAGGATTTTGGTAATTAAATTGGCAGTCCTAGGCTAATCCCAGTTATATGGTAAGGTTATTAAAAATTATACTGACTACTTATCTACACTAATAAAAGAAAGTTTTGCTCTGCCTGTGTGTTTGTGTGTGAGTAGTGGCTAGCAAAATCTACGGCACGAACAAGACAGAAAATTTTTGTGAAGCTAGCTCAAAATGTCTCCTCATGCACATGACACACAGAATTTTAAAATTCTAATAATTAGTTGATTTATTAATTAAAAATCGCAACTGGCTCTTATTAAAAATTCAACTCGGTCCTTGCGAGAACGAAAAAACTCTGGCGTCCGCACAGAAGCCTTATTTACGCATCAGTTGAAAATGAAGAACGAAAAGAAGAAATTTCGGGGGTATTTTGTCATTATTTATTAACTTACATCGGCCAAACCGCTTGGTAAAGTTAAAAATGAAAGACATACGCTGAAAGATCTACGTCTCAAATGTCGCAATCAATTAAAAAAAATATCGCAGTTAATCGCTTGAAAAACAATTTTCAAAAAGGGTCGTTTTTCCGAAAAACTTTTTCTCCCTTATTACAACGCTCCTCCAGGGCGCAATTTTGGAGGTGCCGACAAACCAAAAATATGGTCTTAAAGTGAAACCCTCTTCTAATCGGTGGTGCAATTGGTTTAAAACAAATATAAATTTTAACCCTTTCAAATACACCGGTAAACGCAGGTCATTTCGCGGCTCACGAAGATGATATTTTTTTCTACACTAAGAATAACTAAACGACATTAGAGCATCTCAATAAATAGACGAGATTTTGCATCACCTACAAAAATATTGAAACGTTCGAACGGGTACAAATATTTCTTACAAAATAAAATGTGTGAAAATTTCGACGAAATCAGCAAAAATCTGAGTGTTTCTTTGGGGTTCCGGTCATTCAGGGCGAAATTTTAGAGGTACTGACAAACCAATAATATGTTCGTAAACCTGAAACCACTTTCTTATCGATGGGACAATCGGTTTTTAAAATAGGAATTTTAACCCTTACAAATACACCGGCAAGTGCAGGTCATTTCGCGCCTCAAGGAGACGATATTTTTTAAAGTTAAAAGTAATCAAACGAGCGCATTTGAACATAATCTTTTAAGAGTGTCTCAAATTCAGATGGTGTATTGAGATTCTCAATAGATCAGATTTACATCATCTACAAGAGTTTTGAAACATTCGGACGGGTAGAAATATTTTTTTCAAAATAAAATGTGTGAAATTTCGACGAAATCGAATGAAAAACTGAGTGTTTCTTCGCGGTTTCGTTCGCTTTCGGTGAGCATAGACTCCACAAAGCAAATTGCGCAGAAAGTAAAATACCCAATAGCATATACTTTCAATTCAATATTTTTTCATTTAAAAATATAAATTCAGGTAAAATAGGGTTAAACATACAAATTCATACAAATTTCAGGTTAATTTAAGGGTCATTCATCACGGGCCCAGGCAACATATTTTTCGAATAAACGGTACTTTGCTTTGGCACGGAATGTTCCCTGTTATCGCTGATCTGTAGCTAATACTTAAATCGTCAGATTTAGATATATACTTCCAACTGCACATTTTTTAATACTGTTCTTTATATCTTAGAAGTTTTTTAAATGAAAGCAGTTATTTTCGCAAATGTACCAAATCCAAAATTTTGATAAGTTCCTCTAGTCTTATAATTAATGTTTAGAAAAATATTTTTCCAGCTCTAACAAATGAAAAGACATTGTATGGTTTAAACTTTCAGAATCATGATACTCTGTATTTCCAGCATTGTCTAACCTGTATTTTTTTTTTTTTTTTTTAAACTAAGAAATGGTAAAAATTTCTAAAATTTTTGACACTAGCATGGATAATATTTTTCTAAATATGTTATACACAACTTTAGGTCATGAACATGGGTAAATTCTTAAATTTACATTTCTGCTGTTTTTATATTATATTGTTTATTGTTTTAATGCATTTTCTGATTGAAATTATGATCAGGGTTTCATGATTGCCGAATATTTATTAACGTCCTTTTATAGGGTAACATGTTTCAGGATTTTTTTCACTGTACCAAAGGATCAATTTTTTTTTTCAAAGTTCTTATAATATTGGAAAGTGTTTCATAATCTGTGTGTGATGCTTCATTTTTCTTTCACTTTTGTTCATCAAAATCATTCGGGCAGCGAACCGGTTGTTAAATTATTTGAATCCCACCACTGGATATTGGTCCTCCATTTTTCCTTATAACCCCAAACACCCTGTTTTTTCATAGAAGTTACCAGGTGATTAAGTACAGATTCAGAAATATTGTGCATTCTTTTACAATGGCTACTTCTAGTTCATTGGCAGATAAAAACTGTTTATTATTAGCATAAATTTTGCGACTTATACGCCCCAAAGATTTTCCATAGGGTTCAAGTCTGGGCCGACTTGGCCATGACAAAACATGATTTTTTTTCTTTTTTAAACCATTGCTGGGTGGATTTAGACACATGGCAAGAAGTATTGTCCTGTTGAAACATCCAGTTAGCACCACCTAAAAAATAAGATCCAAACGGTATCAAATGATCATATAACATAGTCTCATATTGCGTAGAGTTCATACGTCCCGAAATTCGGGTTAAATCGCATAATCCATCATGACTAAAAGCTCCCCAAACCATTACTGATCCTCTTCCTATTTGTCGACTGAAGCATTGTTTCGGTTCCTTCCTCAAATCATGCCAATAGGGTTTATAACCATCCGGACCGTCAAGATAATTTTTTTTCATCTGAAAATATCACTTTTTTCCATTTCTTGTCCCATGACTTGACATTTTTAGCCCTTTTCAGTCTTTCTTCTTTATGATGTTTCATTAACCTCGGGTTTTTTCAACAGTTTCATACATTTTACATTACTATTTGATTTCAGACTCTTCCAAACTCTTGCGTGTGAGGTTCTTTTGCAGAAACGGTCCCGAGTTGAAAGACTTTTTTGAGTTGATAATCGAAATATTTGTCGATCAACCCGTGCTGTCAAAATCCCTTTTCTTCCAGATCGTTTAATTTTATTTGAATCCTTTTTTCTAATTATTTCATTGTGAATGTCAGTTTTAGAACGCTTCATTAACCGAGCTATTTCTCGTTCAGATTTACCATCACCCTTATAAAACCAAATTTTTCTTACTTCGGTCACAGACAACTCTTTACCCTGCGGCATCTTCAAATATATCGTAAATAAGACTATCTAAACCTGCACCTTCGCTTCTCGGAAATACTTTCACGATATACAAACGCACACGTTTTATAATGATTCTGATGTGACTTATCTAATATCTGATGCTAATTTCCTCAGGTGGTCTTATAATTTCTTAACAGTCACCTTATTTACGGTTTAAAAAATTTAGAAAATTTTAATAAAATGTAACTTAAATTTTAATGTAGCAATTATTACGTTCTACTATCAATTTTAATTACACACGCTAAAAATTTGCATATTATATCTTCTTCTTCAGAAGTGCACCAATTCGTTAGTGGTCTTATAATTTCTTAACGCACTGTAATCTAATAACGTATGATATGGCGAGAATTGATTGAGCGGAGGCATGTGTTCTATTTCCATTAGTTATAACTCAATGAGAGTGTCAAAGGGCAAAATATGAATTCTTTCGCGTCAAATGATAAGCGGAGAATTACGGAGTACCGAAAACCACAAAGCTAAAATTTTACGTGGGGTTGCCAAAAGTCTCCTAGGATTGAAGGACCGAAAATGAACGTTAATAAAAATAATAAGTTAAAGGCAGAGTACGAATAATGAAATGATTTATATGTTTAAGAAAAGAAAGCCATCTGGAGCAACGGTCAAAAGCAGATGTAAAATGAGTCGGTAATTTCTGCATAGCAACTAAATTAGGCATTAGAATGAAATATGAAAAACGTTGCTAGGCGGGTAAAGGATATTATTTCTTTTATTTTAATACAGTGCGCTGCGATTACAGAATCACAGGGAGAGAAATAAAGCTGACTGCTTAATTTTATAAAAAGAAACAGTCGTTAGAAGATAAATTGAACCCAGATTCATAGTGATAATTAAAGTTAAGAATTTAGAAAAAGACATAATTTTAAAGAGGGAAAAGGGGAAAACCATTAAAAATTTAATATGTGAAGGTAAACACCTTCACATGCACTAAAAAGTAGAAAAGTCTTGATAAAAACCCTTAAATGCACCGAGTTT
Source organism: Maratus speciosus (assembly GCA_963932465.1). NCBI lineage: Eukaryota > Metazoa > Arthropoda > Arachnida > Araneae > Salticidae > Maratus > Maratus speciosus. The sequence goes on along the minus strand of OZ010786.1, from coordinate 84,215,247 downwards.
AAATTAAATTGTGGTGAACTCGATTATGGAAGATTAATGAATTAAAATGGGAATTTTGCCAAATTAGCCAGGTATCGCCTAATTGGCTTCATATATGGCAACTTATTTTTGTCGCCAAATTTGGCGCTATTGTGGCAACCCTGTCATTAGTACTTTTCAACAAATACTCATTGTTGAAGCTGATGCTGATTTCTCCATAGGAAATCAAACGTAAATTTGCCCCACGTTGCCCCCCTTAGAGATCGAATTTTTAAAAAATCAATGTTCGATTCATGTATTCTCATAATTGTAAGTTAAAAGAAAGCATGTAAAAAAGTTCACCAGAAAGAAAAACTTAACAGGAGAAATTAAATAAAGTTATTAACAAAATGCTTGGTTTGACTTCGAATAACTGGATTTGATTCTACGTCACAAAAAACTTGTTTTTCTCAAAATGGACCCAACGATAAAAACTGCTTGGACCTCTTATTTTTCGGAATGAATTTAAAAAAAAAAAAATATGTTAATGAGAAGCCAAACATAAATATAAAATAAAAAAAATATCAAATAAAATGTGAAATTCAAATAAAATAGGAATTATTGCCAGTTGTTCATTTACGAGACAAACTTAATTATCCTACCTGTGAGACAAATACCAGATGAATTCTAAGTAAAACTATGACCTCTTTTTACCACTTTCCAACATAGTTCAAAAGTGTTTAGGAATTTGGTTTGTCTGTTTGCCGTTACATTACGGTCTATGAGGAATTTTTTTTCGCTGTCTATTTTAATGACGTTACTCTATTTCAAACGTATTCAAATTGATATATATCGGTGAGGCGCAGTACAAGATACTTATTATAGCAGTGTGTGGTATAGTGTGGTGCATAGCAATCATCTTTCATTTACAGGGACGCACAAAAGAATGCGATTAAAGTACTGTCTATTAACAATAACTGTTGAAAATGCGTTTTAATCTGTGGTACACGTTTTAAAGTTAAACTAATGCTTTGGTATTACTTGGTGTATATAAACTCTATAGATCATATACAGGGCAGCACGAAAGATCTCGAGATCCGTTTATTGGCGGAAATTGCAGAAAGGGAATTTGAAATTGTATTATGCGTTTCATAACTGATCAAAATTTTAGCATACTATGTAGTACAGTATATAACAAATCTATGTACTACAGGGCTGCACAGACGAATTCTAATATTTCCAACTATTGGTGGTAATTGCGGATATTGTGTTTTGCAAATTGTTTACTTAGAATCATCTTTCATCTTATTAAACGATGAAGTTTTGTTTAAGTATCCTAGAAGTGTTCGAAAGTGTTTCATAATCTATACTTGACGCACGATTTTTCGTTCTTGTTTTTCTTTTTGTCTGTCTAGGGTATCTAATTTTAGCCTTTAGCTTTTATCTACTTTTATTATTGTTTTTACGCAAATTATCAAAACTTTAGCATACTATGTAGTACAGTATATAACAAATCTATGTACTACAGGGCTGCACAGACGAATTCTAATATTTCCAACTATTGGTGGTAATTGCGGATATTGTGTTTTGCAAATTGTTTACTTAGAATCATCTTTCATCTTATTAAACGATGAAGTTTTGTTTAAGTATCCTAGAAGTGTTGGAAAGTGTTTCATAATCTATACTTGACGCACGATTTTTCGTTCTTGTTTTTCTTTTTGTCTGTCTAGGGTATCTAATTTTAGCCTTTAGCTTTTATCTACTTTTATTATTGTTTTTACGCAAATTATCAAAACTTTAGCATACTATGTAGTACAGTATATAACAAATCTATGTACTACAGGGCTGCACAGACGAATTCTAATATTTTCCAACTATTGGTGGTAATTGCGGATATTGTGTTTTCCAAATTGTTTACTTAGAATCATCTTTCATCTTATTAAACGATGAAGTTTTGTTTAAGTATCCTAGAAGTGTTGGAAAGTGTTTCATAATCTATACTTGACGCACGATTTTTCGTTCTTGTTTTTCTTTTTGTCTGTCTAGGGTATCTAATTTTAGCCTTTAGCTTTTATCTACTTTTATTATTGTTTTTACGCAAATTATCAAAACTTTAGCATACTATGTAGTACAGTATATAACAAATCTATGTACTACAGGGCTGCACAGACGAATTCTAATATTTTCCAACTATTGGTGGTAATTGCGGATATTGTGTTTTCCAAATTGTTTACTTAGAATCATCTTTCATCTTATTAAACGATGAAGTTTTGTTTAAGTATCCTAGAAGTGTTGGAAAGTGTTTCATAATCTATACTTGACGCACGATTTTTCGTTCTTGTTTTTCTTTTTGTCTGTCTAGGGTATCTAATTTTAGCCTTTAGCTTTTATCTACTTTTATTATTGTTTTTACGCAAATTATCAAAACTTTAGCATACTATGTAGTACAGTATATAACAAATCTATGTACTACAGGGCTGCACAGACGAATTCTAATATTTTCCAACTATTGGTGGTAATTGCGGATATTGTGTTTTCCAAATTGTTTACTTAGAATCATCTTTCATCTTATTAAACGATGAAGTTTTGTTTAAGTATCCTAGAAGTGTTGGAAAGTGTTTCATAATCTATACTTCGGGAGGCGGCAGCACAGACAATCGCCCCATCGAGTTCACGGCTGAAATTCCAAAATTAGTTAAAACTCGATTCTCATATTAAAACGCAATCGGTCTGCCAACTCATATGTATCTTGGTGGAAAACCCGATTTTAGCAGTTGACTCGTAGGTTTACCATTGTGTTTCCCTGCACCCAAAGGTATGAAAACATGGAGGACCGGCAGCAAGAAAACACAATGGTAAACCTACGAGTCAACCGCTAAAATCGGGTTTTCAGGTGTTTTTCACCAAGATAGGACTTGGCAGGCTAATTGCGTTTTAATTTGCGAATCGAGCTTTAACTAATTCTAAAATTTCAGTCGTGATCTCGATGAGGTGATATTCTGTTCTTTCGCCTCCCGGCCTATTACTTCATTATTTAGTAATTGTAGGCCTGCCTGGAATTGATAGTAACGGTATACATACTTCTTGCACTTAATCATTATTACTATTTCACATATTTAGTGAACGAGCTTGGATTTACCGAGTGTTTTCATTTGTACGGGGTTAGAATTCTAGACTGGGTTGAGTTAGGCTTAATTTTTTACAACGGGTTTACACCCCCCCCCCCCCCCTCCCCTGTTTTTTTATTTTTTCTTCTGCCTGTGTTGTGCTTGCTTCGAGATGATTCTATTTTTTTCCGCTTGAAGTTTTGGTCCTTTTTTTTTTTTTTTTTGTCTAATCTGGTTTGGTTTTAAATCTGATTTTGCGAAAGAAGAACCAAAATATCCTTATATATGAGAAAGTATGCATTTTATTTTGGATGAGTATATTAGTGTGATAAAATTAATGTTAGAAATATAATGGTTTAGACTACGTTTTCCATAATTGTATTAAAATAGGGCATTAATTTTCTATCATTTCGAATCGGGTTGAGAGTCGACCGAAATTATTTTGGCAGACGGTCGGGTTGGTAGTTGATTTCAAATGAAAATTTCGGGTTCGAGACGGGTACAACCAGATTCGTACAGTGCAGTACTCTAGTTCGAAGCACATCGCTTTTAATGTGAATTCTACCGTATATTATTGCCGCTATGTTGTTTCGCTAAAATACTTTGAAGGTTTTTTTTTTTTTTTTTTTTTTTTTTTTTTTTCGCTTTGTTGATAGGAGAGCATGTGCCGTGTCACTGCTCAGCCACTCGGAAAAGTAGCCGAAACTTTCCTAGTCCCATCTAATTGACAAACGGATTTCCACTTAGAAAGCTGTTGATCCGAAGAAAAGAGCAACGGAGACGCCGCGCCGTATCTGTATCTTTTCAGGATATCTTTCATTGACGGTCACTGACTCCTCGAAAATTATAGGGGAATTTTTTTTTTTTTCATTGAAAGAAAGTTTAACCGCCAATTTTCTTTCCTATAGCTGTTTTCAGGGTCAAATTTTAATTCTTAACGTAATTTTTGTCTCAGCTAATTTTTAAAGCCATGTTTTAAATTAAAGTGATCTGGTACACATTTTTTATTTTCCTTATTTATGAATATTTTTTACTCTTTTCCCTCTCCCTTGAAACATATGTGAATAATTACTTTTCAAATACAAATTTATTTAAAACAATTATTTTAATTTTAGTCATATTTTTGGTATATTTCCTCAAAAACTGACGCTTTTTTGCATACTTTTTCATTTTTGAGTACAGAAAAAAAGGAGTATTAATTAATAAAATTTGAAATATATATTGGGGATTTAGAAAAATATATATTCAAAAACATTTTTAATGGTAGTTTTTTTATGAGTACTTTTTACTATAAGCATCCCTTTAAAAATTTTCTCTGAAAACAAAAAAATTCCGAAGACAATTTAGTCAATAAATAGCTGAAAATAATTGCATGAAGTCTCATAATTTTTTGTTTCATACAAATTTAAATATATCGATTTAAATATGACGAATCTTGAAAAAATAGATTCTAAGATAAATAGATTTAAAGTTTTAAGTACTCCTTAGACAATCACAGATAGTACAACATAAAAATGATCATATCTTTTGATCTAATTATTGTATTTACATGCGGTTTGTGTTATTTTATTAACCAATAGAGTATTTTTTAAACCTAAAAGCGAAAGTGTTTTTCGATGTTTTTTATTCATTCTGGACTACTTTAAATAATTGATTAACTTTAGAAATTAATTTTTGAGGCTCTATCGTTTATTTATTTTTCATAACCCACAGTGATATTGTATAAAATTTTGCTTTTCAGACTAAGTAAGAAGAGGAATTTGCTTAGTTTGATAGAACATTTTTTTTTTCTTTTTGTTCTTCGTAAATTATTTTTTTAGTTTATAACATTGTATTTTTTTTTTTTTTTTCAGAAGCGAAAAAGTTGGCGTGCTGACGAACGAATTGACAGCTGCCGAAAAGCGAGTCGACTTGATCAAAGAAAGCTGCTTGGCGAGTGGAAAGAAACTTTCAGCATGTATGCAAAGACTTACACAAGAATCTACGGACAGACGAAACTCGGTAATACTTCGCATGCGCATCTCAGTCATTAACTCTAACTCTAAATAGATCACTGGTGCAGTGAATAAGGGAGTTTAGAATTTAAAATCCATCCTAAGGCACCAAAAATCTTATAAGATAAATATTAAGTTGAGGAATAAGGCATTACTGTTGTTATTATTATTTTATTAATTGTATCATTTTTACGTATATTTTTTTTTCTTTCAAATGATTAAAATTGAATGTCAAATTAGAAAAAGGATGAGTACTTTCGTTTTTATGGAAATCAAAAAGACAATTCTTAACCAAACTTTTTAAGCAATTAAAACAGTGGTGAGTTCTCCGTTGTTATTTATTACTCCTTCCAAATGTTCAACAACTTTTTATTTCATGCCCAGATGGTTTTTGCACACACACACAAGAAAAGTCCAATCAGATTTTCATATAACTATTGAACATAACGCCTCTCATATTATCGCAAATTTCTCGAAAAATATAAAAATTGAGAATATTTAAGATGCAGCAGGACTTCCCAATTAAAAAAGCGCCTTTTCTCGTTCTCTCTCTCTCTCCAATTCATTACAGACACGATGTAAACATTTATTTGCCGTTCTATGAGAGTTTTTTTTTTTAATTACTGATTTCTGATTATATACACTTAGAGTATTTATCATCAATATTATTGTTTCGGAGTTAAATATGATATTTGATGATTATGATATTACGAAAAGGTTGGTATATTAATTTTTTCAAATTGTATGTAAGCATTTTTCTGCGGTTTATGATTTTAAAATTTCAAGACTGAGTAATATAAAAAAAATAATCATAGACATTCTGCATCAGTTATTAAATTCCTTTCTATTGTAAACGTATTTCCTACGTTTTTGATACACGTAATTTTTGGCACTGAAAAATAAAACATGATATTTAAGCATTGAAATCAAATGTTTTTTATGCCTGTTTTGAAGTTTGTCGATAAGACTGCTTTAGTATATATTTTAAAAAGTTCATATTTACTTACATAATATAGGACAATATTTTTTAAAAGAGATTAATAGCTACTTTTTAACCTTAAAATGTTTTTCAAACAATAAGAACATTTCATATGCAGTCATTTACTTTATTTTTATTAAAATTCATACAGATTCAAATAAATGTAATGTGTTTATTTTTATATTTTTTTCTATTTCCTAGGTCAATCTTTTCCTACAAAACATATAAAATCTATTTTGCTCATATTCACAAAATACAATATCTACAGGAGTAAAAAATTTAAATTAAATATGGCTTACCGTGTCGTTTCATTAATAAGTATTGTATTAATTCCATTTTTCAGCAGTAATGGTCGAAAATTAGAAATCATGATTAAGTTAAGGAATATGTTTAAAAGAAAAATATACCGGGTGTCCTAAAAAGGACTGACTGATTTTAAAATTCCGTAACTTGCAAATGGTGACAGATATTTAAAAAATTCTTGCAGGAGGGTTATGCATAAGGTCAAAAGTTTTTGTACAGTGATTTTCGATTTTAGTTCAAATTACAAACAATAGATGGCGCTGCGATCAATAGACGCTAAATTCAGGCTCGATTTTTGGTACTTCGGGACCCACTCAATACATTTTAACCTCCTTTTTCCGCATGGAAGAAGAGAGAGGCCAAAAAATCGAGCCTGATTTTGCGCTTATTCCTTGCAGCATCATCTATTGTTTGTAATTTGAACTAAAATCGAAAATCACTGTAAAAAAACTTTTGACCTTATGCACCCTCCTGCAAGATTTTTTTAAATATCTGTCACCGTTTGCAAGTTATTGAATTTTAAAATCAGTCAGTCTTTTTTAGGACACCTGGTATATACATATTCCACAGAACTTAAAATTTAGACTCTATGATCATATTAAATAAAGCAAAAGCAAATCACGGCGGATTAAAAAAAAAAATTATACATTCTTAATATTTAAATCATGCTTAGAACTCATTTTAAAAAGATGTGAGTTTATAAGCATTGTTTTTTAAGTGGAAAAATGAAAAATGTTTTAGAACAATAGAACTTTGCAAAAATAGCAATAATTCACGGAAAAAGTACGGTAAAATGATAGGAATTTATATTTAAAACAAAAATTAAAATGAAATCAAACATTGTTAAACATTAAAACGAATATGATAAACAGAAACAAAGGGTGTTCATGAATTCGAAAGTAATTGAATAATATTTCTATTTTCAAGTGCCGTGTTGTAAGCATTCAAATTAAAGTCCTTGTGCCTTTTCTTCAATTTATTAACAGCAAACTTAAACACAACAATTAAAATATTTAACTTAAATAAAACTTATAAGAAATTCCATGGAAGCATATCAAGCATAGCTCCATTTTCGAGATCAATTTATTCCATCTGAAGGAAAAAAAAAACAATAGTTTTTTCACCAGTTTGGGATTATGACGTAGTCAAAACTCCGCCCGGGGTCACGTGATCCAATAAATTCTCAACATCCTGCCCCACAATGAACAACATGGGGGTTCATCAAAATTTTTTCAAGAAAGTATATCATACATAAATAACTTCAATACAAGTAACCTGGTTTTCATTTAACAAATAATACTTCATATTTCCCAGAAATTCAAATTCTTACACAATTTTTAAATTAAAAGTAATATTAAAGTATTCAAGCACGCAATTTAATATAATAGTATTCAGGATCAGTATATATATATATATATATATTCAAAGTACAAAATTTAAATTAAATTATAAAGAAAAAAAAAACATTTTAAAAACACTTAAATATTAAATAAATTTTAAATTTGAATTCAGTTCAAGATCCAAATAATATATGTAGTCTTGGAAAGATATATCAAAGTTCGATATTCTATCTAGATTAATCATGTTACTTTGATAACAATATTCTATATACTTAGTCCGAGAATGAATACAAATTTAAATCAATAAGACAAGAAAATTGCAAATATAAAATCCAAGAAAAAATGCAAATATAAGAATATATATATACATTTCAGTGATACTTACTCAAGATATATTCCTGTAAATAATAAAAGAAAATACACATCATATTGCTTAAACATTAAATATATATATCATAATAATGTTCTAGAACGTTCTGTTATTTGGAGGAAAAAAAAGTTTTACTTTCAGTTCTGGAGCTCCAAATTGCACAATAATTGTACTGGTTGTTGGTATTAACCGAACTAGAATAAGCTGATCTTAAATTTAACAAATACTCATTTTTCCATCTAGACCAAAAGGATCTCATTAACTTTTCTCTATAATTAAAAGCCTTATAAAAATTTTCCTTGAAGAGAAATTTGAATCAAGTGAAGTCTTACTGGAGGTAGTGAAGATATTCTTTTTCCTAAAAGAAAATGTGCAGTAGTTAAAGCAGTTGGCTCTTCAGCATCACTTCCAACGTAAGTAATTGGGCGGGAATTTATCATTCTCTCAATTTCGAGAAGAACAGTATGTAACTGATCAACAGTCAGAGAGGACTTTCCTAGAGTTTTTCGCAGAGCAACCTTTACAGTACGAACCATACGTTCGTAAAATCCGCCCCACCAGGCGGCTCGTTCAACAATGTACTTCCATTTGATTGAGTTTGAAGCACAGTAATTTTTTACATCTTGATGATTCACAATAGGCCACAGTTGTTTTAATTCCAGATCGCACGTTTAAAGATACGTGCATTATCTGAAAACACCACAGAAGGCAAGCCACGTCGTGGAATGTAGCGTCGAAAAGCAAGAAGAAAGGTTTCTGTAGATAAATTACTGACAAGTTCAAGATGAATACTTCTAGTCACTGTACTGTACATGTTATTAGAAGCATATAATGTTTGGTATCATCATACTTCACAAATAATGGTCCGGCAAAATCAGCTCCAATGACTGAAAATGGAGCTGCTTGTTCCAATCGATCAGCGGGTAGTGGAGCAATCATCTGTTTTCCTGGAGAAGAATTGAATTTTCTACAAATAACACAATTTTTGAGAAGTGATTTTATAGTTTGTCTGGCTCTTATGATCCAATGTTTTTCTCTTAACTGTACTAACGTGTGAGATACACTTGAATTAAATTCTTTTTCGTGGGAATTCCAGATTAATAATTTAGTCAATTTAGATTTAGACGGGAGTATATTAGGATACTTTTCATCCGTTGTCAGTTGGCTTTTCTGTAATCTTCCTGAAACTCGCAATATATTTTTTTCATCTTGGAAGGGATTTAAACACAACAAATTGGAGTCCTTTGGGATAGGTTTGGCATTCTTTAAACATGTAATTTCATCAAAATAAAATGCATTTTGCTCAACTTTTATCCAAAATTGTTCAGCATTATTTAATTCGTCAGACGTAAGAGTACCTTTGTAATCATGTTTTCTTTTTAGTATATCTACAAAGCGTAGTACTCAAGCAGTGACTCTTAATAATTTTTTCAAGTTGTTAAATCTACCAGGATCAATATTTTTTTCATAAGTTATTGCTGAGCTAACTATAACGTTAGACTTATACTCGGATACAATATCTTTGTCAGTTGGATCAAATTCAAATGCTTTTACCGTAGGCCAAATGTTTTCTGGCTCAGTCAACCATTCGGGGCCATGCCACCAGTTTTTTTAGTTTTTTTCAACAATAAACGTGTTTTTTCATCTCCTAATACACATTTAATTCGAGCTTTAATTTTCTTTTTCATTTTTTTTTTCATTTTTTTTTTTTTTTTTTTTTTTTGCAAAAATTTTATTTTTACTGGAAACTTAGAATATTTCTACACTCATGTCCAAACCCACCTTAAATTCATCTTGTCCAGTACCCCCACGCCCTAAAATAAAATTACAACAATTTTATCCAAAAACAACTCCTAACATATCTAATTACAGTGCTGAGCAGATGCAGGGGCTCACAGACTAAATGCCTTGTTACCTTCCCACCCACTATTCCAAACCTAAACATGCAACAGGCCGGGACGGCGCACAGGGGCCTGTAGATGGGTTCCCACAACCCGCGGATCATTCTTCTGACTTATAATATTTTTTTAAAACTATATCTGCCATTCTAGTTCTCAAAGCCATTTTTTATTTTTTCTCACATACCATCGCTGCTCACAATGGGAGAAAGCCAAACATATTCCATTGCCGAATTGGCAAACAAGGCTAAATCCCTCGTTACCTCCTGTCAGAGGACGAAAATACATTCACAGAGGAATCTGCTGACCACCTGAAAAATGTGAAACTGATCCTCCAATCGATCAGAAAACAAGACCACGCCAATCAAAAATCAGTACAGGAGTCCAAACAGGAGTTTGAAAAGCTCCGCTTAAAAGCAGATCTCCTTAAGGAACAGCTCACCACACTAAACGAGAACATTACCAGCCAGATCCAACAGATCCCAAAGACTGAAGAAATAGTAGCCAGGCTTGAGGAAAGTCTCCATAGCAGACTAGACAAATTAAGAATTGATAATGATAGGGACGCATACCTTCGTAGTCAACAACCTTCCCTGCTCTATAATGATCAGGACGGCAAGTCTCAAGAGTTCCCTTCACCGACAGAGGAGGTAGTACCGGCGGAGCCACAGCGGAGGCCAGGAGAGGAGAGGCATCTTCGAACAATTGTGGTCAGGGGCAAGAAACGCTCCATGTCCGGACTGGCTATTAGAAACCTGCTCGAAAAACAAAATATCGCCTGTCCAAAAGTAGTATTGGAAATCAAATGCCTTCGAAGACAACTGGAACTCTTCTGCCGATCCGCCGAAGAAACGAAAGTCGTCCTAAGTGATCTAAAATCCCATGCCAGAATTGCTGAAGATCTATTCTTCAGCATTAAAACCCTCCCATTTCACAAAACTATCCTGTTTGGAGTTCCCGACGGAACAACACTAACTTATATTACCTCGACGTTGGATGAAATTTACGATTATCACCCAGACGAAATCCGATTCATTAAAGCCGTTCCTTCTAAAAGACCCTCATGCAAGGACTGGCACCTCATTCTGTCAGAAAAATTAGCCATGGCAGTAATCCAAGATGGAGGCATACCACTGGGATACAATCTCTGCAGACTGCGGCCACACACCACAGTCCAAAGGTGCAGAAATTGCCAGCGATATGGCCACGTAGCAAAGTACTGCCATAATGATGAAACCTGCGAAATTTGCGGAGAACTCCACCCATCCTCAACCTGCAACAAATCCCCCTCGTGCGTGAACTGTAGACGCGCAAATAACCTTTTCAATGCACACTGCAGAACTGATCACATAGCCTCTGCCTCCAACTGTCCAACCTTCAAGTTCGAGTATAACAGAGAGCGGGCAAGACTGAACGATCTCTTCCAACTTCCCTTTAGAAATCCCCAAGCACCTCCCCCGGCGGCTCCATCCTCCCACTCTGGTCCGGGACTCCTGGGTGAACATCCTCCTGCACATCGAGGTTATTTTCCTTTTCCGAGTCATGCTCCACCTCCGAACCTCTACTCACCTTACTACCAGGAGGACTACTTCAGCCAGCAGCAGAACTTGGGCTTTCAAGGTAGGAGGTTTTAAACTTTTTATAACATACACAATACGATGTCATCCTCAGCACCTTCTCCCCACCCACCCCTTCCTTTAGGCCGTCTAAATTTTCTCCAAGTAAACCTCAATCACTGCATAGCAGCCAGTGTAAGCACAATCAACCACATGGAAGAGAACGAGATTGACATCGCTCTACTGCAGGATGCTTACTGCTCCGATGGAAACCTCGCTATCTTCAGCAAGGACTGGAGAAGGTTTTCCTCTCGGAATCTCTCCGCCCACATCGTTGTCAGGAGCTCGAGTCTTGTATGTACCCATCTCTTTACCGGCGACAATAGCGTCTTCATCTCCATAACGGCGAAGGAGGGCGAGATTGTCGTCGGATCCTGCTACGCAGCCCCCTCGGCAAACTTTGGCCTTTGTCTCTCGGAATGGGAACACACCATCACAAACAGGAAGGCTTTCATCTGTGGTGGCGACTTCAACGCGAACTCATCCCTCTGGGGATGTCCGCGTGAAGACGCCCGGGGTGACTTGCTGTCAGGACACATAATTATCCATAACTTGGCACTTGCAAACATGCACAACTCTGAAGCCACTTTCGAAAGACGAGATACAGAAGACAGAGTCATAGCAGAAGGCTGGCCTGACCTAACAATTACAAATTCCTTCACCCTACCACGAATATCACAATGGTCCGTATCAGACAAACACAGTGGCTCAGACCATAAATACATACACTTTTCTTACATGACCTCTCCACTCTACACGCAACGTAGACGCTACAACACAACTCGCGGAAACCTTCGCAAATTTAACAACGTCATCAAAAGTCATAAGTCATCCCTTTCAGCACAACTCGAAGGGGTGCACAGCGAAGACACACTCAACTCTTTCACATCTAATTTAATCGAAACCATGCAGACTGCGGCGAAGGCTTCCTTTCGACTGAAAACAGTCCAAAAATCACACACTTTCTCATTCTGGAACAAGCATCTTAGAAAGCGGAGGAACCAGCTGACAGCCCTCAGACGCAAGATTAAAACATTGCGCCTGCTCAATCCTATCTCCCCTGAAGTAAAGACCCTTGCAGCACGTCGTACGAGACTTAAAGCAGTTTACAAACGTGAGATTCTGGCGGCGAGACGGGCGGCGTGGAAGAAATTCTGCAGCAACAATGAGAACCCTTTCGGCATCACTCAAAAATTTCTGACCGGCAAGTTCTTCACTCCGGATGAAATACGTCTAGAAAGACCAACTCACGAAACCTCGCGACAAAATAACCTGTAATTCCTGACACACACTCTCTTTGGCCCCTCGGCTTATCCCCAACAAGACAACCAGGATATCCTTTTCACAGCACACGAAGACAAACGCTTCACAAAGGCAGAAGTAAAAACAGCACTATACACATTGAATGACAAGAAGGCCCCAGGGCCGGATTCAATTGACTTTCGGATACTAAAACTCACTCACAAACAACTTCCACACATATTCACGCGCTGGGCTAACCTCTGCCTCACCATGAGATACTTTCCTTTAGTACTCAGGCAGGGAGAGGTAGTTTACTTTCTGAAGCAAGGCAAGTCTCCTTCCGAACCCAAGTCATACAGACCCATCTGCCTTCTTCCCACTCTGGGAAAGCTTCTGGAAAAACTTCTGGTTATGCGGTTGACACACTTCTTGGAGTCAAACAACCTTCTCCACCCCAGACAATTCGGGTTCCGCGAGGGCCACTCATGCGAGCTCGCACTTCATGCCATAATGACTGCCTGTACTGAAAGCATAGCCCAGGGCAACGCAACATCACTCGTTTCACTAGACATACAAGGCGCATTCGACAACGTAGAATGGCGAGACATTCTCTTACAACTACAAGCACTCAACTGTCCGGGGAACATAGCTGGTCTCATCGGCTCCTACCTCTCACAGAGGAGCGTCCGGATTAACTGGGGTGCTGGCACATCTACCCACCGATTACAGAAGGGTTGCCCCCAGGGCTCGTGCCTTGGCCCAATCCTCTGGTTGCTTGTAGCAAATGTGCTACTAACAGAACTAAATCGGCTGGGATTTAAACTATTTGCCTTCGCCGATGATTTCAGCTTCATTTTCTCCGGTCGTTACAGACGTCATCTGGAGGAACAGTTTGCCGTAGCTCTTCCTATTTTCTGCCGGCTCCTGGATTTTCTGCACCTCACACTCTCACCACAAAAGTCTCAAGCACTAGTATTCACCAAACCACACAGATATGATCCAAAACGCCCTCCAGTGATGAGGATCAATAATGTCTCCATTCGACACGTACAATTCATAAAACTCCTAGGTATAACCATTGACGCAAATCTTAACTGGATCCCACACATTAACGACCTAAAACTTAAATTGACAGCATATCATAATAATTCATTAAGACTAACTTCTAAATTGGGAGGGGTAGACAACAAAACACTGAAGATGTGGTACCTAACAATAATCGAAAGAATAATACTTTACGGGGCCTGTATCTGGGGGGGGGGGTAATTTATCATCCATAGCACAACCTAAACTAAAATCAATACAACGCACTTTTCTCCTACAAATTTCAAGAGGCTACCGCACAATCTCCACAGATGCACTACATATACTTACAGGTATTCCACCCATCACACTTCAACTAGAATACGAACACGCCAAATCCTCAATCCTACAGCTAAAACGTGACACAGTAATAGATTCTCTTTTTCCAAACACAACATTGCAATACAAAGTCAGGAGCTGGCAGCTCCACCCCGCTGAGGAGACTTCACATTTTCAAGTAAACACAACACGCAACAGCTACACACCTGCCCTTAGCACCACACTCTTCACTGATGGTTCAGGCACAGAGACTGGCGTGGGCGCAGCCTTCTGCGCCACGGAGGGCACGGTGGTGGTCCATCAGTGGTCTGCAAGGCTAGATGATAATAACTCCGTATTCCAAGCGGAGCTGTTCGCAATACTAAACGCATTAGAGTGGGTGGAATCCCACTCTAGCAATAGTATTATCATCTACAGTGACTGCCTCTCTGGCCTGCAGGCAATACAGGCATACAGGACAAAACATCCTCTAGTACTGCAAATCAAACTAAAACTTAAGAATCTCCTACATCGTATCTCACTAGGTCACGTCTCGGCTCACAAAGGTATCTTTGGCAATGAACTAGCAGACAACCTAGCGAAGAAGGCCACACAGAAAGAAACAATAGACACACACCTCCCAGTGCCCCAGTCATACGTCAAAGGGTCCTTAGAGCAAGGATACTGACGCGATGGCAGGAGCACTGGGATACTTCAAAAAAGGGCAGGCACACATATAAGCTAATTCCTAAAGTTTCTCTCACACTATATAACTTAACACCCTACACCACTAGCTTCTTAACAGGACATGGCCCTTTCATGGCATATCTGGACCGCTTCAAAATAAGATCCACTGCCACTTGCGTCTGCGGTGAAGATGGCACTATAAGTCACCCGTACTACAGTTGTACTCTCACGCAACGCTGGCACTTGAGGCGTCCAGACATACTGCCAGTCAACTGGCTCCAAAACGTCCTTTCCCGCACCCTCCTACTCAACAAATTAAAACACATTCACAATTTCCTTACATACTTAACAAACTTAACTTAAGCCCTGGTTCTGCTTATCTGCTCGTGCCATCTTACTTGTGCCACACAAAGCATTACATCTCCAATGGACGCTGAGTATTTGCTCGTGCCATCTTATTTGTGCCACGCAAATCATTACATCTCCAATGGACGCTTGAGTATTTGCTCGTGCCATCTTACTTGTGCCACGCATTCCATTCTTTTCCCTTCCTGCCGCCCCTTGTCGCGAGAGGGGTTCCTACCCCGGCGGCCAGGATCAGTGATGTTTATTATTATTATTATTATTATTTATTTTATTTTATTTTTACATTAAATGTTCTCATACTCCCGCCCTCTGTCGCGAGTAGGCGTTTTCCTGGCGGGAAGGCATTCGTCTAATTTTTGTAATCCCACTTTGTTCTTTTTAAAATAAACTCTGGGTTCTGTGGTCGGTGGTGCATAGACGCCCTTAGCGGGTGAGCGTCGCCCCTTGAGCATTTTGTGTTTGTCCGTCTGCATACGGCCGGACAGGGCTGTACTCACTAACGAGCCCCAACGTGTCGGGGAACATACCGGGAGAGACGTTAAGCTCTAAGGGGCAGGCCTAGCCGGCCCTGAGCAGTCTCTCTTAGGCTGCCTAACTAGTCTTGCAGCTATTACAGCACCCAATAATTCTAATCGAGATAATGTTAACTTTTTAAGCGGTTCTACCCGTGCCTTAGAAATTACAAAACTAGTGTTAAAAGTGTCATGTGACGTTTTATATCTAAAATACGCCACAGCTCCAAAGGCTTTTAATGAAGCGTCTAAGAATACATGCAACTGTATATTTTCTCCGTCCACAAAATCGGGAAAATAATATCTAGGAATGTCGATTTTTTGTAGTTCCTTAATTTCGCTGCAACACATTAGCCACCTGTTCTTAATTTCTCCTGAAAACTCTTCATCCCATTCCAAACCAAGTTGCCACAATTCTTGCAAGAAGCACTTTATTCGAATTTAAAAAGAAGAAATAAATCCAGAAGGATAAAATATTTTTGCAGCTACATGAAGAATATTTCTTTTGGTACATTTAAATTTGATAACATTGATATTAAATTCAGGCACAATGTGTCTTCCTTATTACTCCAATTAAGACCTAGTACTTTCAAATATTTATCAGAATGTTCATTTATTTTAATTTTGGGATTGGAGTTCTTCCACAAAATTTTTAACTCTTCAGAGTTTGTGTCAAATTTTCTCATAGTCATATTCGCGTCTTTCAAAATAAAAACAGCCTTCAGTAGATAAGTCAAATGCTTCTTGAACAGTGGAACTTCTATAAAAAAAGGTCGTCCACATACAGCGATTTATTTAACATTTCATATGCGAGAGGATGTGTAATTTTATATCCCTTAAGATGGGTTTTGATAGTCGCTGCCAAAACATAGGTGGAACTGGTCACGCCAAAACAATGTCTATTGAAATGATACATTACTACGGGTTGAGATTTATCACAGTTTTTATAGTATAAGAAACATAAATAATTTCTGTCACATTCGGAAACCTGTATTTGTAAAAAAGCCCTGTCTATGTCACCACAAAAACCTATTTTATATTCTCGAAATTAAAAAATAACATCCATTAACTCTGCATTTAAATTTTCCCCCGAAAGAAGACATTCATTTAAACTGTAATTAGTTCCTTGCTTACTACTTGCATCAAATACGACTCTTGTTTTAGAACTATGAGAACATTCCCTATAAACTTGTGTATGCGGCATTGTGTACCCATTAAAACAATTATCATCACACATTTGAATTATCCCTTCTTTCAATTGCTCTTTCATTACCTCATTATATCTTTCAAATAGTGATTCATCCCTATCAAATCTTTTCTCTAAATACATAAGTCTTGTCTTTGCAATATTAAAATTATCCCTTAAATTATTTTGCATGTCTTTCGATTTCCACAGTAGTGGCGACTGATATCTGCCATTTACAAATCGTAAATTGTTTTGGAAAACATTTAAATTATCCGAGGCTAGTTTTATTTCTTTAATACACAGAAATGATTCTGTTTCCCATAAAAAAGTCAAATCCTTTTCTTTAGATGAGCAATAGACATTTAAACACTGAACAGAATTTAATAAAACATGCATACTACAATACATATTAAAACACACATAAATAACGCCTGCATTCAACAGTTAAAGGTATATATAAATATTATACAGTACATGTCTGCTAAGGCTGTCGTATAGATGGCTGGTGACTTCCCCAACATGGTTTATTAGTGAGAAATTGCAGACCCAGGTATCGGCCGGATTAGCTCAGTGGTTAGAGCAGCAGTCTTGTATAATGTGGTTCCGGGTTCGATTCCTGGCTCTGGCTAATTTTTCCCTCCAGTTGGGTTTATTGTATTTATTGTATGTATGTCTGTATAATATTTATATATACCTTTAACTGACCAGAATTGTTTATTTGATTATTTGGCACCTGTCCAACTAACGTTTCGCCAAAAATTGATCCTTGAAAATATAATTGCTTGTTTATTTTTGTAATCGATCCAGACAAATTTTGATAAATGTAATTTGCGCCTAAAAGAATTTGAATTGGATATTCTATTCCAAATGTATCAGCCCATTCTTTAGAGATAATACCTTTTATCTGAGGATTTACATTTTGACATAAATGAGTACCGCATATTTCATCAGTAATTAAAGCTTCAACATTAATAGACTTGTAAGGAAAAAATCTACTTTTTAAAGTTATTTTTTACACATTCAAATTCGGATTCAGTGGGATTTCTATTAGAAAATGTGTAAATGAAAAGTTTTTCCTTTCTTAAGATTTTCGCATTTAACGCTTTCGCTAAATCGCTTCGAATAAATGTCTTGGTGGAAGCCGAATCATATGATATTCTGGCGATTAGTTTTTTAGATCCACTTTCCACTTGAACACAAGCAGTTTGCAGTAAAGTGGTATAACTTTTCCTCAAATATTCTGACTCGTGGACCGATGACATAACGGTGTCATTTTCCTGAATTTGAATAACTTCTTTTAATTCAGAATCTTGATTTTGGACTAATTTTTTAGATTTTGTTTAGGGGCAAAACAGGTAGTTATGTTGAGAACTGTCACATGTCACGGCGCGGCCCGTAGAAAAAAAATATTGGCCCGTTCCGGCCCGGTAGAAAAGTTAAAAGTTCGGCCCGGCCCGACCCGACCCGGTATAACAGCCAAAAGTTCGGCCCGGCCCGAATGAATTGCTACAAAACATTGCTTTTTACGTCGATTTGGTTAAAAATTTGACTCTTACGAGGAGTTCTGACCAAAAATATTTATCTTAACTTTTTTTCATGTTTCTAAACTTCATTTTTATATAAGTGCCTCAGGCTGCGATATTTATTTTTTTTAATGAATCGCTATTTCTTCTATGTAAATGTTTCAGTTATCATTAATATTGTTAATCCATATTCCATGCATTGAATTGTTAAAAATCTGAAAAATGCTATACTGTAAAATCTTCTAAGACTCAATTACATAGACAAGTTCCCTTCTTAGCAAATGTATTATATATTCTTTTCTTACGTATTAGTATATTAATTTTGCATGTATCGACACGTTTTTCAGTTTAAAACAGGATTCCGTCATAGGCAGGTTCCTTTTCACACGTTTTACTAAGGTACCTGTACCCAATACGGGCACCCTAAGGAAAATTGATTTTTTTCACCCCCGTGTACACGTCATAGGACTCCAAAACTGTATGACCACTATCCCTGGACTGTTGACTATCATTATTAAAATTAGCGACCTTGTAATTATTCTGGTTTAATTTTAATGTCCGGTAAGTCCCACGCAGTCCTCATGGACATATCTGTCGCATGTGATGCATAGCCGCATGTCTGCAACAGCATCAATACTGCATAATAAGCAGTACCAGCTCTCCTTTGTTAAGGAAGTTAACAGATACCCTACTGAGGGGAGGCTTCTTTTGATTTTTCTGCAAGGGCTTTTTGGAGGATGTTTTTCTTGGAGGACTGGAGGATACAGCAAATTAATCTGAAGATTCACTTGCTATATTTCCAATGTGGACATAAGGTGTCCATATTGGGAATCGGGCATAGTTTTACTAAATCTTGTAATAAATAAACAAAGAAAACATTTTAAAGCAATATATGCAATATCAATCGAAAATATGTTTTATCAGCTTTCTAAAACACTCCACTTTTTAATATTTAAAGTAATTTTACCGTATCTAATAAGAATTTAAACTTACCTGTAATTACGATCAGCACACCACTAAACAACAAGTTTTCCAAGTTTGCTTTTAAATGGGGAACAGCGGACTTTTTTGCACTTTCCAGGCTTAATTATCTTTTCAACTGCTTTTCTTCACGGACATGTAGCGCCATCTCTCGATCAAAATTGTTACTTTTAAAGATATTAGGGGTGTCCATATTGAGAGCACTGTCCACATTGGGTACAAGTACCTTATATTTTAATTAGCGTAGAAATTTACTATTCTTTAAAAAGAATAAATGTTACAGTTTAATGATAGAATAATGGCGATTCAAAAATGTATGCATATTTTGCAAAAATCTTTGGGCCAGGCTTAATTTTACTGACCTTTGAACGAACAGGTCACGCCGAGACAATGATTTTCATACGGGCTGACTCAAAACTAGGACTGAAAATTTTGGGCCGTGAAGACTAGAAAAGAAACCAGTCCCGGCTCTGTACAGAAAAAATAAGTTAGGCCCGGCCCGGCCCGTGCAGATCTCTAAGCCACACTATGATCTTGAATACATTTGAAAGTATACGACAATTTTCCCATCTGAACTAGGGATTGACCGAATACCGAATAGTCGATTCGGTATTCGGTGATTCGGCATATAAACCGAATATTCGGCTTCGGCCGAATACTTAAAAGTATTCGGCCGAATAATTGCGGATTAGTATTTTCTTAGAAGTAGAAGAATTCTCTTTTACTTAAAAGTAGAATGGGCTAAATGATGAGTTTCAATATTATGTGCATGAGTTCAAAGTTCAGATGCACTACCAAAAACAAGTCGAAGGCCATTTTTAATTACAAAAAACTTTTTTTTCCTTTCCTAAAATAGTCTATATAGGGGTGAAATCAGAACTGCCTACGATATAGGAAAAAAAAGTAAGGAATATGGGCATCTTTCCATTACTATTTAATTTTAATTATTTCTACATTAGTTTTTCCAATTTAAATTTATTTAATGTGTATTCTCTTTAATATACACCTCAAATAAGTATATCAGAGTTCATTGCTGTATATATAAGGTTTATATTAAAGAAAATACATGCATCAAATAAGTATACTCCTAAGCCTATTCTATAGCTTTTATAACTATTAAATTAAAATCGCTAAAATTTATCTTCATCACCACAGTGATAAATATTAATCAAAATATAAATATGTATCAATAATTTTACAGAAAATAGTTAAATGTACAAATTGATATACCTTTTGTATTTGAGAACATTTCAATTCCATATGTATATAATTAGACAATCAGCTTAATGACAACATTGTTTCTTTTTATTTGAATGAACTTTTGTTTTTCTGAGAATCCTTATCCTTAATAATAGCCTGTATAGTTTAATACTTTCATTGGGTTAATTTGGATATTGACTAGTGATAAAATAATAAAAAATAAGTGATGGGTTAATGAATTTGTGAGTTGAAAGAAGTCATTAAATTTTTTTGTGTAATTAGATTTAAGAATAAAAATGTAACTGAATTAAATTATTAAGAATTTAATTTTAATTAAAGTTTATTAAAAAAGCTAATATATGCAAAAATGTGTATTAAAAATTTTTAAGTATTCGGTTGCCGAATACCGAATATTCGGTGTATACTTTGACCGAAGCTTCGGTATTCGGCAAAATTGCTGATTTGGTCAATCCCTAATCTGAACGATAATGCATTGTCTAATGGGGAAGATAAATTATTCAAGTTCAGACCGATAGCCGGTACCCTGGATGGAAATTCATATCCATTCCCATGAAAGAATCTCCCTGTGTTTATGAGCAAATAAGTGCGACAAAGGTTCGGCGTCATCTGAAGCAGTGTATACCCCCCCCCCCCCCAAAAAAAAAAAAAAAAAAAAAAAAAAGAAAGAAAGAAAAACTCGCATAAATGTAGTTTTAAATTTTTATTTTTCGCAGGAGTATCAAGATTTGTGTACAATTTTGATATTTATTGCAAAAAAAATACAACCAGTCTGCCAAGTGGACATGACTTGGAGGTTAGCGTTTGAGTCAATGCTAGACTAAATTCATCCAGTTGTTGATCCTGTAAATCATGAGCTGTATTTTGATAATTACTAAACATCAGTGAACGTAATGGCACTTTTAAAATCAAAAGTAATTTCATGCCTTGGAATAATAAAAAGAGATATAATCCCGTGCTGCAAAATGCCACCCGACAATGAATAGAAAAAAGACCCGAGAAGTATCGTAGAATATGCTTAATGCATGGTGTTGTCATTTGGCAACCATTTAAAAAAAATCCAAAATACGGAAAAATATAAGAGTGGTAATTTTTTCAGTATTTTTCTTAATGTATGCCTATTAAGGAATCACATATATTTTTTTAAAGGAAAAACAAAAAATCATGCACTAGAGGGTTAAACAGCTGTTATTGTAACTTAACGCGTTGTGGCTAGTGATAGGTGTCAACTTTTAGTGAAAACTCCTCAATCGTTTCCATGGAAATACGAAGTGAGTAGGAACAAATATATAAGAGATGCACATTTCGAGAAAGGCAGCGTTCGGATTTTTGGAAATAAACCGTAACCAATAAAGAATGGTCACTTGTCGCACTGTTGCCTTGGGTTCTAGAGTACTGTAATTATGTACTATGGAGAATCTTTTGATTGCCCTTTACATCGAAATCTGATTGGACCATCGAATTCCTTGAAAAACATCGAAGCACAATCTGAGCTATATAGATTAGAATCCAGTCTAGATAGGGTCGAGTAACCCCATTTTATCCGAACCCGACCGGACCTGTGTTTCCGGTTGACGCTAATTTTTTTCGTTGCGGGTTTTGTTGACTTTGAATGCTTCGGATTCGAGTTAACCCCCCTTTTTTTTTATAAGAAAATCTTCAATATTTGTCAATTAAAAAATATATTTATTTATTTGAAAATTAATTATATGTTAGTTTTAATACGAAAAAGATAAAACTGATATTAGAGACATTATTGTAAGCTATTTTTTCATAATTGTATCAAAATATAGATTAATTTTCTTTCACATGCTGATTAAATTTATTGGTTCCTTTATATATAAATAAAAAGCAAATTTTATTTTACAACAATAGCATAAAAATTGCAAAAAAAAAAAAAAAAAAAAAAAATCATAAAAATATTTTAATGGTTTTCAGAATTCACCAGAAATATACATTTTATTTTATTTTTATTTTGAATATATGTAAAATGTTTATTATTATTTTATGATGAATTTTCGATAGGCATAAACATTTTAAGCTAATGTATTTATTAGTTTTTTTTTTTCATAAAGTGTATCAAAAGTCTAGAATTGCAATACTTTTTAATAAATCTTAATTACTATCAGGGGTCGATTCAGGCAAAAATTAGGGCCTATTTAGGCCCCTTTATAAAATTCCTTTTAGTAAAATGGGCCCTTTCACAAAATTCCTCTTAATAAAACAAACACCTCCACAAAATTCCTTTCAGTAAAATGGGCCCTTTCACAAAATTCCTCTTAGTAAATCAGCCCCGTTCACAAAATTCTTCTTAATAGAATAGATCTCTTCATAAATTTGCTATTTGCATTCCATAAAAGCATACTCTCCATTAATTATTTTTATTTTGTTAAAATGTGCAAACAAAACAAGCTCATTCGAAAGAAAAACACTAGCGCGAAGATTTTAAAAAGTTTTATTAATGATTCGAATTTGAGTAACTAAATTTAATCTTTCATAAGAAAATTTAATTTGTCAGAAAAATATAATAAATTTCGCAAAATGGCCCCCAAGAAAAAAAACCTGCATCGACCCCTGACTAGAGGTTTGCACGGCCGGAATTCCCGGGTCCGGTCCGGCACAGCACTTACAAAAATCACTAAAAACAGGCCCGACCCGACTCAATTTCTATACAAAATTCAGATTTTTCTTATCACATAATTACGACTCCTTTAAAGAATGCTGCATACATATTTATGGGAAAATTTTGCAGTATATTTTAAAATTACGATGTCTTCGCAAGACAGAAAATACACAATAGCAACAATAATGATTAGTACTTAGATTCTTAGACATTTTAGCATTCAAATAAGCATTCATTAAAAAATTAATGTAGTTTAGAATTTAAAAAAAAATACGAGGTTTAAAAACACCATAACTTTTGAAGCTGTATAATAAAAAGTACATTTGTGAAAATAATTCTCTGTCATTTATTAAGGCTTTTCTCAAATTTAAAGGAGCTACTTTCTGAAACATTTCTTTTCGGAAACGCAGAGATTAGCAGGTGTTCTTATTCAGAAACTATGTAATCGAATGTCATCAGCGGGAAAGGAGAAAAACCTACAGCCACGTGACAAGATTCTCTTATATCTCGACAAGTAATTTACCATAGAGCGCCGATTATCTGAACACGTCGGGACCGACCCTAGTTCGGATAAACGGACAAACAATTTAAGGGATATTCCTAAGTATATTAAAACCTTCACACATTATCCAGGTTTAGGACTGGCAGCACCGCACCAGTTAATGGTGCTGTCAGTGGTAGTTTAATTTTTGTTTTTTTTTTTTTGTCTTTTTATTTTATTTTTTTACTTTTTTATCATTTAAAATTTTCTTTTACTCTTTTTATCACTTTTCAGAGATTACAATTATGTAAAAACGCTTTCGATTGTTGCTTGCTTCAAATTTAAGCAAAAACGCTTTCGATTGTTGCTTGCTTCAAAGAATACGGTCTTTCAATGCTGCGATACCTCGAATTCTTCTTAAATACATTAGTTTAATAGGATCAGCGTTCATCTGCCGTTCGAGCCATTTCATAGCTGTTTCCAAACATTCAAAGGCTTCGTTATGTGAAGGACCTGGGTCATTTTCAGACCATTCGTTTTCATTTTCTTCAATTTCATCCCCTTTTCCCAAGCCTTTTATTCTCTTGTTACTGCTCCCACCGATAGACTAATCCGGGATTCGATTTCGGAAGCTAAATCCGAAAGGAAAAATATGAGGGAAATAGGGTGTTTGGATAATTGGAAGTTCGGTTTAAAATAATTTTTGACGGAAATAGGCTGTTCGGATAATTGGAAGTTCGGTTAATTGGAGTTCGGATAATCGGCGCTCTACTGTATTTATCAAAAATGGAAAACATTAATCGATTCCAAATTCCTTCAATAGTCAGGCTTGTCAATTTTATGCTTTAAACAGTTAAAAATTAGTCAGAACATGTGTCAAAGTTTCGCGTTGTCGAGTAGTGAATTTGAGAAACCCCTTAAGGTATATTTCCAAAGATTACAGACGTTCATTATCGCTATTAATATTTTTACAAAACGTATTGCCTGCTCTATACATCCTGAAAGAACAATTACGTCCAGTTCTGGCCCGGCTCGACTATGTAGAAAAGAAATGCAAGCCTCTGATCTCGGCACGGCACGAGTCTGCTGAAAAAAATAAACTAAGCCCGGGTCAGACACCATGTAACTCTTCGGTTCCGATCTCTACGCTGGACATGTTACATTTCTGCATAGGCGTAACTAGAACTATTTTGTGGGGTGGGCCCAGGCCCCCAAACTCATAAGTTCTTTGTGTGTGCGTGCGCGTGTTGTGTGTGCGTGCATGTGTGTATGTTGGGAAAGGGAAATGTCTAATAAATCTTCATTGAGACCAAACTCGTTAATTTAATGGAAAATTTGAATTAATACTAGTAACAACTCCTTATTAAGGTTAATAGGCAAGAAATTTATCGATTTTGACTTTTAATTTTTATTTTAACACATTCATCGCGGAAATGGCGCGCCTTTGTCCCACCCTCTGCGCTAAGAGCCTGAGCCGCTCCTCGCAGCGCTGAAATTGAAACAAAACACAAATTCATTTAAAAATTGTTTATTTTACTTTGAAAAATAATAATCAATAACATTTCTCACTCTAATGATTTGTTTGTCCTTACAAACATAAAAAAAAAATAATGAAATGTCGTCTCCGTTTGGGAAAATCAATTCTAGCTAATATTCCTGGAAGACGACTTATCTCGTCCCTAGCGATGAAAGTGTTAAGATGACCTGACGTTCCGAGACAGTTTCAGCTTTACGTTTAATGTCCGGGTGTCCCAACACATTTATTCATATTTAATATCCTTGTTTTCAACAGAAACCCTACACTAATCCGATTTTCCGAAGTTCAACTTTAAAAAAATTACTGTTTTGAATCTTACGAAATTCTTCTTTTCTATTAACAAAATGTTGAAACACTTCCCTCTATGTAATAAAATACAGTAAAACCGGTCAAAATGAAACCTGTCTAAAAACAGAATCATCTCTTGAGAAAAGTTTCGTGGTTCCGACCGAGGTAATGCCATACCTTCCATAATTAAAACTTGTCTGAACTGTAAAAATTTTTCCAATCCCTTGTGATTTTTTTACGTGTGCCTATTTTATACAGGTATAGTGAATTGAATCTATTTATTTTAAGCCTGAATAAGCAAAAAAATTACAAAAAATGTTTCTAAAAATCCTTAATATAAATTCTAAATTTCTTTTAAAATTCTAAAACTAAGAAAAAGAACATTTTGAGGGGTGAAAAAAAAAATAGGTTTTATATTGGGGGGGGGGGGGGGATGTGTATTAATACCTGTATTATACGTTAACTCTCACACTTTAAAGCAATTTTGCATCATATTTAACACAAATACTTCCATTTTGATGAACAAGACCTTACAAGTAAACTTTACACTACAAAAAATGTACACTTTCAGTTATTGTTTAAAAATAGGATTATCTTAAAACTTTTTAAATTACCAAAGTGTTAAACTCCATAGCTTCTTCTGTGAATGAAAATAAATGAGTAGAACTTTCTTATATTTATATTTTTAAATCGAAAAGAAATTTTTAAGGACCTAGAAGGAAAATTTTACAATCATATAGTGTTTTTTGTCAGAAAGGAACTAAAAAAAAAAAAAAACGTTCTATTCAAATGGTGGGAACTCAGGAAAAAAAAAATACTCTTTTTAATTTATCTATTAAGTTTCAGGTGCACCCGAGTGGGTGAACATTTTCAGAAGTTGTAAACGTACAAGCTGTTCCTAAATTTTTTAAAACTTTCAGGAGAGATAATGCGGTCAAAACAACTTTTTTTGTACAGTAGACAGTACCGCAATCCACTTATTCCCTTACTGCAAGCTGAACTCTAATTTTCATTCGCAAACAGTAATGACGATATTTTAGAGATTTTCATCATATTAACTTTACTTTGAAAGGAATATGACGAAATCATTAGAAATAATTGAATATTGGTCAGCGACACGGTATATGCTATCAGCTGCATTTTGAATAATGGAATGTCTAGCTGTTTAGATGTGAATTTTGGCAATTTCCAGCATTTCTCGCCATGTCACCATAATTCACAGAAACCCAAATCAGTGTCTTTGGAAAATATATCGTTACAATATTTTCAGTTTACAGAATATTCAGTAGTATGATCAAATTGGCCGAATACGGAATATTCGGTGCTGCTTAATTTTAAAGGTAGAGGAATTGCTCACAGGTAAAAGTGGTCATTAAAATATATTATAATGTTTATTATAAATAAATTCCCCTTTTTAAAAAATGTTTACAAAAATTCATAAATATATATTTTTAGAAGTATGCAGCTGAAAGACATTTTTGTATCGAAAACATCAGTTTAAAATTCAATAAAACTTGCAAGTAAAATATGCGTTTGATTGAAGAATTTCATCCGTCTTGGATAGTTAACGAACCAGGTCGAGTTTTAATCAGGACACGATATTAAAACTAAAGAAACAGATCTCTCAGATCTCACAGACCGTTAAAAAAATGTTTGTATTTCACCATAGCGAAATATGGACTGAATTGCTATTATTCATGAATTAAAATTCAACTTTCTAATGAAAGATTCTATGACGATTTAGCACGGTATCTTGTGTTCAGCATTAAACATGTACTCTTTTCGCAATGATGATTACTACAGCAATATAAAAACTAAATAAATTTAAATAACAGAAGCTAAATTTGACCAATTTCTGCCTCTATCAATTTTTATTTATAACAAATGATATTAATTATAGAGCTTCGTGGAAGAACGTGTTATGTTACCTTTTCTCAAAGTATGTTTTATTTTTTTTATGAAGGTGCAGTGAGATACTTTATCATGTGTTAGAGCTAAAATACCCAGATTCTAATTAGTCTTTGATCAATTATTGATTAACATTTTATATTTTAATATCAAATCTCTCTATTCTAAAACAAGTGGGTAAGTGTGATCGTAGATCGCACAGAGGGTTTCGTTTAATATCTCTTTTAAAACACTTTATCCTTAAATTAACAAATCAAAATTGCTAATTTAAAATTATTAATTCCTTACATAAATGGCAGCACCATTACATTTAGGAATGACGCCCCCCCCCCCCCCCCCGAAATCATCTACTAACCTATTTAATTTTTTTATATTTCGCTAATAATATTTATAAGAGGACACCGTTAAAAAACCGCATTTAAAACAGGAGGGAGAGGCTTCGGATGCGTATAAAATGAATAAATTTTCATAGGTCTATTTAACGATACGTCAAATGAGGGGTTGTCCTTAAAATTTAGAAAAGTGTCCCCCGGAAGGAGACAACGGAGGGGAGGGGCATCGGATGTCTATAATATGAAAAAGTTTTCATAGACCTATCTAACGATATGTCACATGAGTGGTGTACTTGAACTTTCGAAAAGTGCCCCCGGGGTAAAAAGGGGGCGGGGTGCATCAGGTGTGTATAATATGAATAAGTTTTCATAGATCTATCTATGTCACATGAGGGGTTTACTCAAAATTTGGAAAATAGCCCCTCCCTGGAGCACCCTCCCCTCTCCCGAGAATTGCCCACTCTTTTAATTTTTAAGGTTAAAAAAATAATATTGATATGAAGGCTTAGTGAAAAAACGCATTCAAAACTCAATAAACAGCTGATCTAAAGAAAAAAGAGAAAATACTTCCCTCGCCAACACCCAAATTACACGCACCCTCGCTTTATAAATTTTTTAATATGTGTTATAAATTATGTCAAAGTTTAAAAGCAATTGGTTAATTAGTTTTCCTAATTTTAACAATTCCGCGTCAATAGTCTTTAGAGGGTCCCCCCCGTCCCCCGGAATTTCCCAATCTTTCATATATTTAATGTTATAAAATAATATTTATTTGAGTGCTTACTGAAAAAAGAAATAATCAGCTGATCTGAAGAAAAAAGAGAAAATCGCCCCCCTCTCCTTCCATTCAAATTCCACGCACCCTCACTATATAAATTTTGTATTATGTGTTATAAACTATCTGAAAGCCTCTCTCTGTGCTTTTTTAATGGGGAAAAATGAGTTTGAAGAAACTGAAATTTTTAATTGTAGAAGAAAGAGGTATGAAATCAGGCATCTCTATCTTTCAAATGGTTAAAAAATAATATTTAAAGGAGCGCTCAGTGAAAAAACCACATTTAAAGCGAAAAAAAACGGCTGATAAAAAAAAAAAAAAATAGAAAAAAAGCCCCCTTCCCCCTCACTAAAGTTCAACGCACGCTAACTTTATAATATTTTTATTATCTCTTACAAACTATCTCAAAGTTTAAAAATCGATTTTTTAATAAATCCAAAAATTGTGGGCTGATTTCTTTTAAATGGACATATTATTAATTAGCATACGATTTTACATCCGGTTGCGAAAAACTAAAATTCTAAAAGCAATTTTTAAAAATTTTTGTAGGTGGTATTAAAAACCGCAGTATAAAAATTATCTGTTTTCTTTATCATGCCACGTGACTTGCAGTTTGAAAAAAGCAAATCTCAGATTAACAATATAAAAACAATATAAAATCTCCTAGTACGTTGAAAGCACCCAGTTTTGGAATTTCCGTCGATGGCACATAATCTAAACAGCAGACGTCTGTCATATTTTCAAAGAACGAAAATAAAAGTTTTTTTACTCGATTTTTGAAGATTTTTCGAGTTTTTATGGTACGATCGAGATAAATTTTCGAATTTCTGAAAGCTTATTATTTTTATTTTTTTTTTCACGCCCTGTGGTCCTAATTTCGAATCCGTAGGATGAACAGAAAAAAGTTATCGCGGCTTAAAAGAGTCGCCAGTCCATATTTTCCGTTAAAACGACACCTGCTTGTAATCATTTCAGCCAGAAAATCCTGAGTTTACAAAAAGTAGACGCTTTTGCTGAATTATGAAACTCGTTCCAATTTTTAATTGGGATTTTTTAATTAATAACGTCCGTTAATTACGACTTTTCAAAATTTTATGATTTGTCGTTTGATCTCTGGTGTTCAGCTATAAGTATGCAAAATTTCAAGTCTCCAACATATATAGTTTCTCAGAACGGGCTCTATGACGGACAGACAGACAGAGGAGTGAGATGATTAGTTTTTCGTCAGATGAACGAAACTCTAAAAATGTAACTAATGCTGTCCCCGCCGCCGCCGTAAATGAATTTTTTGAGACGGGAGATCTTTCTTTGCTTATATTAAGACAACTACTGCATATAAAAATATAGCAATTTTGTAGTATTACAGAGAAATGTTTGATAAACACGCTGAAGCAGGCAGTTTTTAAATCAAAGAATTATTTTAAGAGCTATTTAATGTTAAATTCGATCAAAATCCTTCCATTAAAAAAGTTTTATAAGAGCAAAAACTATACATAGGAATTTAATAATTTTTTCTGAGGGTATACATTACAAACTCGCGGTGTGCAGACTGCATTTATTTTTTTAATTTGAGTAATTTAAAAAAAAAATTCTTTTCAGATTTCTATTCGAATTTCCATCATTCCAAGAGATATTTTATTTTATATTTAGAAAAGGTAATTTTTTTATACTGCTGCCAATTAGTAAAACAGCGCAAATAATTATACTTTCTCTCAAATAAAAAAAAATAATTACAGCCGACTATTAAAAAGAGAAGGAGATATTTAAATAATAATTAAATGAACACCGCTTAAAAGTAGGAAATAGGGAAAATTGCGTCATAAAAATTGTATCTCGTGAAGTATGAAAAGTAAGAAATTTTTTGAATATTTAATTATTACACGAGAAACGCATTTAATGGGGAAATTACATCATATGTAAAATGATCAAATATTAAACACAGTGAAACCTCTCTGTAAGGGCCATATACCGTCCCATTGAAAATTGGCCCTTATGAGAAGTGGCCCTTGAATAGGGGTGACCAAATTTTTCATTTCTCTTTCTTTTTATCCCGCATTTTTTAAAATATGCATATTCTTTCATTAAGTTCTCTGTTTTTAACAATATTGTTTATTTGATTATTGCTGCAATTAAACTGTGAAACCAATTTTCTTGCAGATGTTCCTTGATCATGACAATTAGGAACTTTTTGTCATTCAAATCCAAATGTACTCTTTGGCTTGGTGTAGATGCCATAATTTTAAATTTTACATAAGCCTGAGCATAAAATTTCTAGTGTAAAAATTGTACTTCAATATGCATTCGCAGTTTTAGTAAATGTGGAATCAGTTTTTCTAGATAACCTGTTATCATCTGTGTGCCAACAACAAAGGGTCAAGTTTCTCCTCCAACCCAACCTCTACAGGTTGAAAAGTCAAACAAAGTGTGAGGAACACCTGTTTGTCTCACTTGTGGAAAAGTTTGTGGTCATTCATTGTGTTAATAAATCCTCTCCATCTCCCCTGTCTTTTTTGTTGCAAGTGCAGTTGTTTATTGAACTCTTATCTTTTGGTTCAGGAATTCAATAAACCTGTTTAGGATTTAAGGCAAATGTGAAAAAAATGGCCTTTATGAGGGGTAGGTGCGGCCCCTAATAGGAGTAAATTTAACGTTATGTCTATGGGAAAATTTTTCGTTCCTAAAAATATTGGCCCTTAATAGGGGTGGCCTTTAAAGGAAGTTTCACTGTATCACCATATGTAAAATGCCTAAATTAATTAAATTATTACGACTGAAAAACTTTTAGTGGTTAAAATGTGGTCATTTTAAAATATCTCAAATAATAATATTCCCAAACATTTTTAAATTGAATAATATATTTGCACGTGAATATTAAAAAAGAAACAAAAACTTTAAATGGTGAAAATATTACACGTGAAACGCATTAATGGTAAAAAATACTTCATATAATAAAACTATGCACTTAAACTGATTTTCTTAGGACAATATTAATGTGGCGTCACATTGGAACCCCACGGTATAAAAAAAGCGCGGCTAGCAAATTTGTTTTATATTTCATTACTTGATGCAGCATAAATAAAGGTAAATCATGCACAAAATACTTTCGATTAATTTTATACGAATTACTATTCAATAAATACATATTCGTATTTACTTATTAATTAAAATAAACAATTTACATTTAAAAAATAACATGAAAATATGCATGATGGTGTAATAAAATAGAGACAAAATTTCATGGATAAGCTATACCTGTTCCTGAAAATATCTAAAACTCGATCAAAAGATAAAATTAATATATAAGCGTAAAATTTCAAAACACAATGCTTTTCATTACCGTGGTTCTGAATGTTATTCCTAACCAGATGGAGTTTTCTAACCTCGGACCCAAAGGAAGAATATTTTCTATAGCGTCATTATAAAAATCAAAGAGGTAGCAGGATTTTTAACCTAACCCTTTTGTGGAAGCTGATTTTCAAATGAGTAATTGATTTTAAGTATAAATCCCCAAAACAGCCATCAGCTCTCGTGACAGCGGTGGATGAGGCCATGGTAAACGAAAATTCAAACGGAATATTCATACGGCCCTATTCAAATGGAAAAGCATGGCAACCCGATTACAGAAGATAATTTCCGTTGGTAATAATATCATTCAATCTTCCATAACCTGATAATATTTGTAAAACAGGGCATATTACCATGCTTTTAAAAGCTGCGACATCTGAACGGGAGGGGACGAGGCGAGGGGCTAGCATAGCTCGCAGGGGGAAGAGCCTCCTAGTAATTTAAATATTATTAATATTTTTTATATTTGAAAATTAAATGTCGATAAGTTTTTCTGGAGTTTAGTTACATCTGGAGTTTAGTAGAACTGGAAACGCACTTCCAGCAATTATTGCTAATAGACAGCATAGTAGCTGAATTTTTTATATATCCTTGTAAATGAATGGTGAATGCTATGCACACCATATTCTATAGTAAGCCTCTTTTGGTGTACTTCAGTGACATATATCTATTTCGGTATGTTTGAAATAGTGTAACATCATTAAAATACACCGCAAACGATTTTTCCTCATACACCGTAATATAACGGATCTTTTTTTAGTGTCCTTGTAGACGAACTATAAATGCTATACACTTCATTTTCAATACCAAACATGCCATAGTAAACCTCAATAACATATGTCAATTGCATTGCAATCCGAGCATATTTACGCGAGTTAGAGTCGGTGATCGACTTACAGATTTTGGGGGCCCTGGGCACAAATATAATAGCGGCCACCTATAACATTTTAAGTGCAAAACTATAATGCATACAGCATAATAATTTTTGAAATTTTAAATTTGTTTATTATTTTTTGGAATAATGTAACTTGAGGATCCTCTAAAATCGGGGGCCCGGCCCATGCCCCGAATCCCCTCCAGTAAATCACAATCCGGTTAGAGCACGGACACGGACAGACAGACAGACAAACCGAATTGATAGACACTTTACAACTATGTTCAAAAGTGTTAAAAACAACAATAAAATTTACATCAAAAAGCTTTCAATTTGCTCGGAATTTCAATTTGGTTACATAGTACCCTTTTCCTGTAAGCACCTCCATTTATACAGAATATCAAAGAATTTGATGAAAATACAGTCTGAAATTCGAAGCGAAGAGCCACATGACAGTAACACTTCCCGTATTTTAAAGTACAGGATTTATTTGTGCACTGTAATTAGGCATAGAAACTGAAAGTTACCCCACAGGCAGACACACAGTCACAGAGAAATTGCAAAAATCTAAAAGGAAACCCCTGCCAAGATGATCCTCTTTCTGGACAATTAATGAAAAAATAAGTTGACATCTGGTTTGCCTGAAAGGTGTTAGTTATCGCTTCTTAGACTTCCCATGGTCATTTCCGTACCCGAAGTGTAGTGATAAAAATAGAA
Organism: Maratus speciosus; assembly: GCA_963932465.1. NCBI lineage: Eukaryota > Metazoa > Arthropoda > Arachnida > Araneae > Salticidae > Maratus > Maratus speciosus. The sequence continues at coordinate 84,181,746 of OZ010786.1, read as the reverse complement.
AAAAAAAAAAATCTTACCTTAATTTTTTCGTTATTTTGTAAGAGAAAAGTTGCATGTAGCTCGGGCTCCTGCGTCCCCACCCCCCTTTTCGCCGGCTCTGACCACAGCACATGCTTATGCTTTTCCCCATCGCCTCGTGGCAAAGAGCCTTCAGATAATATTTCTTTATTAGCTCCGGGCTACATAGCTGTTGCACCTTTGACAACCCCTCCCCTCACACACACATTCACATTTCGCGTGTGCATGATGCACTTTGATTATATTAGTTCACAAATCAGAAATACATTTGTTTGTGTAACCTTTCAAACATTTAGAAATTAAAATTTTGACTATAATGTAGACATAAAAGTTTCACTTGAATTTGAAATTCTGGGGTGGGCACTGAAACTACCTGGGGTGGGCCAGGCCCACCCACTAGTTACGTCTATGCATTTCTGTATTGATGTTCTCAAACTAGCATCGACTCGTGACGCACATTTATATTTATTCTCGCAAAAGTCACCTTCATTGAAAACAGCTCATATTTTATCGGCTCCGTTCAAACTTTTATATCCGGCCGGTAGTTCCGCTAAATTTTTTTTTGTCGGCCCGGCCCGTTGAAAAAATTTCCCTAATTCTGCCAGACCGGCCCGTTTAAAGATTCACCTTCCAGGCCGGGCCCGGACTTGTCCGGGCCCGTGCAGACCTCTACCCCTGACTAAATATCCGAAAAGTTTTTTTTTTTTTTTTTTTTTTTTTTTTTTTGTAATTCGCACTTTTTTCTTAAACGCATACTGTAATGCGTATATTTTTATATTCTGTGAAATATACCTTTTCAAAAAATAATTTATCCCTAAAAAAGTTTTGCAATGGGTTGGGGTCTGTATCTAAGAGATCGAAATGCCTTTTCTTACTTTGAAAAAGAAAAATATTTCTTCCACCCAGTCTCCTTTAAGGTGAACTGTAACAATAACAGTGTTTAAAAGCAGTATACAAGCTAGTTCTTAAGGAAGAAAGAAAAGAAAAGAAAATTCTCCATTCAACGGTGGAAAATTTTCTGACACATTCACTAACTCTTTTTGAATTTTTAGATAACTGTATTGCATCTTGGGTTATGTGTGATTAATGTCTCATAGCGACGTTTCACAGGCTGTCGTTTCGGAAAATTCGGTTCAAAACATCAATTTTGACATTATTTTTTATAAATATCCTTCTCATCTATTCAAATATAGTAAACGCGCTTCAATTTCACATATTTTGAGTTAGAGCACCTTCCAAGTTCCTGCATCTAAGATTAAATTTTACTTCTTGAGTGTGGGAGAAAGTAACCTGTTTCGAGCACTCACAAATACCAAGGAATTCAAACTAAACAAAATGCCTGTTGGTTAAAGGTATTTTACTTTTTATCAACTATTTCAAATCTTCGTTTGTTAAAAATAATTTTGCCTTTTTATCAAACTTTCAGACTAACAAACTTACAAGAAGTTTAATCTGCATCTAACGGACCTGCCTTAAAAGAAAAAAAATCATGCTCTTGATTAAAACAATAAAAAATACTTTTACAGTAAAACCTGAGAAAACGGAACACGTCTATAATAGAATCCTGCCTTAGAGGAGAAAGTTTATTGTTACGATGACAGAAATGCAGTATAATTATACCTGTTAAAATAAAACCTGTCTAAAACGGAATTTTTCCTGTTGCCTGCGATTCCGTCTTAACAGGTTTCATTGTTGCGATAACTGTTGCGAGATGCGATAACTGTTATGATTTAAAAAAAAATATATATTTCTCCGGTCTTTTGCGATTCCGTCTTAGAACGTTTTACTGCTCATCCCCCTTTTCTTTTTTCGAAATCATAAGTTTAGATAGGGATGCAACGAATAATGGTTTGGCCGAATAACCGAATACCAATTAATTGGCTAGGTATGACCGAATATTCGGCCTGTTCGGCCGCCGAATAATGAACTCATTTTTGTCTAAAAACAAAATATAGTGTGCACTATATGTACAATTCTTGTATATTTCACAAAATTCAATTCTATTATTTTCTTTTCAAAAAATTATTTATGTGCAAATTTAATTATTTAAAGCATTATTTTATTCTGGAAAAATATTTGGCTATGTTCAGCCTAAAATTGCATCAAAAATATAATTCCCCCCCCCCCCCCCCCCACAAAAAAAAAAAAAAAAAAAAAAACTTAGCTAAAGTTCCTTATCAGTTACTGTCTATAGTTGTAGTAGATATTATGTATGTTGTACTAGAAAACATAAATTTCAACTTTCAGATATAAGAAATAAGAAATCTTATTATCTTAAGAAAAATTACTGATAGAAAGAGATATCCTCTAAAGTGGTGAAAAGAAACAAGTATAGACTTTATGAAGCTTACAATTAACAAAAAAAAAAAAAAAAAAGTTTTTGGGGGGCTATGCCAGCAGACAGACTTTTAAGAAGTGTTTAGTGAATGTTTTCAGATTTAGAGGAAGGAAATATCTGTAAGGAAAATAAATTTCAAAAATATTGACTATGTAGTATCTTAGGTACTGTATTGTTATAATTGATATTATATATGTTGTTGCTGTTACATTTAAAATAATCACAAATTTTTAAAAGTACTAAACAACATAAATTTCAAGTTTCAAATAAAAGAAAATAGTGATGTAAAACATACATATCAATTAAAAAGATTTAGTACTTGCAATTCTTTTATTATTTAATAAGAATTAGTAACACACTGAAAAAAATTACAAATTATATTTAACTTTTAGGCGCATTTTACTAAAAAAAGAAAAACTTAATTATTGCAGCATATACGACTTAAATATTTATATATATTCTTTATAGGTCTAATTAAAGATATCATTGAAAGAAAGATTTTTTGATGTAACAAGGGATAAATATTAAATTTCCCATTAAGCTTTAAGAAAATAGAATTTTCTTGTGCTCTATTAGGAAAATTTTGAATAGATTAACTTTAAATTTGATAGATTACGTTAGCTTATTACAGATACATTTTTGTACTTGTTGATACAGCATAAAAATTTTAACATGATTGATAAATTACTCTCTTATATAAAAACGAAAAGATAAAGCCCATTCAGGGGTAGGAAAGTTAAGGGGGAGAAAATGTGTTAATTTCAAATTAAATTTTCCTTATATATGATGAAAATAAATTGTCAAATCAAAAAGTTTTACTTTTACTGTGTAAATATGAAAACATTTCTCACAGTACTATTTGGCCAAGGCCGAATAATGGACTTGATATTCGGCCGAAGCCGAATATTCGGCAGATAGGCCGAATGGGCCGATTATTTGGCTATGGCCGAATAATCGTTGCATCTCTAGTTTAGATACGTCACTGTTTAGGATACTGTGACCTTAATGTGATTCCTTAATGTGAATCATCTCTATTTTGTTCAATCATTGCATTGATCGGAAGTATTTGTAGATTATTTTGTATATCCATGGATTTTAGACTTTTATATATGATTTATATATTTTTTTCTATATATGCACAGATGTGCATCTAAAATGGAAATACCAACTACAATAAAGCATATTATTTCAGGAGGGAAAGAAATGATCAAACTTTCGATATATATTATATAATAAAACGTTTTGCAATATATATACTGTATATGTAAAATATATTTGAGTCAAAATTTATCTTACAAGTTCAAATAACATTATTAGCCAAAATTCTAAATGAAGATGGCATGTAATAAATAATATTATACATTAATCGTTATACTAAAGCATAGTGAAGTAAAGCTAATTGGCATATAGAGCCCACTACGACATCTCAAAATGTTGACAATATCCTAAACATTATAATATGTGGATGATACTAAATAATATACATATATATAAAACTTGCATTCCATTGTCTAACTTTAAAACTTAACAATGCCTATTATAAATATGGTGGATATTTTGTTATGTTACATTAGAACTTAGTTTACTGTCATTTTTCCTCTTTTTGTTACCTATAGAAAAGAAGTGTACCAGAAGCAGCACTTGCACAGTGCATGGAGGAATGGGGACTGTCTTTAGGCGAAAATTCAATTCTTGGGTAAGGATTTTAAATGTTATGTAATTGCTTTCTAAGAAATGAAGTTTTAACATTTTAGATATGTTACACTATTATTGTTTGATGTTAAATATTCCAGACAATGAATGAATATATTTTTCATGTAACTGTTTCAATGCCATGATAATCTTTCAACCATTTTATTTGATATTATGGTAGACAGTTTTACAATTCTAATTTTGTATGTGTTATTCATATTCAATCCATAACTGCTTTGTTTTGATGACAATGTATTTGAATATTTTATGTGCCCTTGTAAAGTATTTTCTTGTGATAGGATAAACATTTTAAAATGTCAATGTATTTCACTCTGCCTCAGCAACATTTTCAAATTTTGTGGCAGTTTGAGGATTTTTTTTTTTAAATAAATAAAACGTTTGAATTTTATATGTGGTACTTAAGGGAAATGCATTCTATGATAACCATTTAAAAAAAAAATAACAAATTATTGTCTCTTTTTCTTAACAGTAGTTTCTAGTTTCAGAACAATTTTTATTTATTCTATCCTAAGAGAGATTTTGTGTGTTTGTAATTAACAAAAAATAATAAACTTCAGTAAAGAATTATGAATTGTTACTTTGTATTTAATATTTTTAGATGATCTTATTTTTCAAAATTTCAGGATGACCTTGGTTGATATTGCAAGATTTCAAGACACTTTAGCAAACGATATGCTAAATTATAAGACACAAGTTGAAGATGCTGTAGTTGAACCATTACAAACAATCTTAAATGTGAGTATTCATTTTCATTGTATATTGATTTCATTTATAGTACTTTGTCTTAAATAAATAGAAGAAAGAAGTAAATATTTTAGTAGTAATAATATAATATACTTGTGCAATATTTACACCTATTATTTACCACTATTTATTTTTTTAAAAACAGACTTAACAAAAAGAAAACAAGTGGGTAAGTGTGATCGAAGATCGCACAAAGGGTTTTGTTTAATATTCTTCCTTTAATTTATAAATTCAAATATCTAATTTATAATTATTAAATCCTTATCCTTTATCAGTACACTTTATCAATAAGAATGTATAGATGGCAGTACCATTAAATTTAATATTAAAATGTTTACAAGAGGAAGCTATTTTTTTAATCAAATTAAAAATATTCAAGAACTGCTTTTCAGACAATTGTAACAACATATGTTTGTATATCTGAAAAGCATATTTGATGATTAAATACATTATTTAATTTTAGCTTTAAAAAAAGACGAAACCCTTAAAATGTCACAATCTGACAATGTCATGTAGTCTGAGGGCAGCGCTGTAGTTGGTGGGAACGCCGTTCCCAGAAATATGTGGTTTGTTACCGTAAAGGGGGGAAAAAAATATCGCGAACGAGCACAATTATTATTATTTTTATTATTATTATTTTTTAAGCGAAACTGTAATTTATGCTAGTTTTAAGAAGATCCGTTTCACTTATATTCATGAGCCGTTTTAACCGAGTTATTTTCTTCTGATGGGCTGATAGCTTCTATTATTATGAAATAGCCATTATAAATGAAGTGTTAGGTGAAAATGAAAGAGCAGCCGTAAAAAGTTAGAACTCTGATTTTCTGGTCAGAATAGGAAAAAAAAAAAAAATATGGCCATTTTTTCCCTATTCGCCACCGTATTTGTTTATGGCAGTTACGTGACTTGGACTATTATAATATAGATGAAATGATGGTGATAGAATAATATCTGGCGACTTATCACCTGTGCCTGGCTTATATTAAAATACCAAAATGGCCGCCTGGAATATAAAAAGCGAAGGGATCCGCCCGGAACTGTTGATAGTCACATGACTGGAGACAAAGACTCTTTATACTTAATTCATTTTATTTTAGCTTCTTTTCAAATGTTTAACTGTTCCTCTTTAATCAAACACGAAAACAACCATTGGATGTCTTAACAGCAACTGATTCGGCCTTAATTTTTTGCAATCAAAGGGAATTGAATAGCAACCCGTTTACAGGGAGATCTGCACAGCTTTTTTCAGTATAATTCAATCTTCTCTAATATTTTTAAAACCAATCAGATTAGCGTGTTTTTAGATTCTGCGGTGTCTGAACGGGGGGTTGGCGTGCGTAGCTTGCAGGAGGCAGAGCCCCCTAGTTATGTATAAAAATAAGTTTATTTTTAAATTTACTGGCAATATCTATATGTAAATATGTATCTTGTCTTTTATTTTCTTTCTTCAATGATCAATCATAATAGAATCTGATTCGTAAAAAAAAAAAAAAAATTATTGTACTTGAAGTATACTTTCTGTTTTTTTTTAGATAGTGAATAAAGATTTTGTAATTTTTTTTTTCAAACTACAATTTTTTTATATAATAAAATAAATGCAAACCTTTCATTTGTGATATGCAACTCTAATATTTAATGCTTTCTAGAATAATGGATTCATTTAATACACGCATTTAAATAACCATTTAATAAAAGCAGTTAAGTATATTTCTATGAAATTTATCAGCACCGAATGTTCATTGCTAAAACATTGTTTGTGATAATTTAGAATTTAAAGATTGCATACTTTTTTCCGCAGATAATTTATCAAGCTTAAAAAAAAAAAAAACATCTGTAAGCATTCTACATAAAACAACTAGGCAATTTTATACAGTGGGAAACTTTTATTCATTGCATTATATCCCAGAATAAATGTAAACATCTTTGTTGTCAGCAAATTGTACATAACAAAACTCATAAATACCGCCAATATTTTTGAAGTTGGTTTAGAAAGGAATTTCTAAAAATTTGAATTTTTTTCTCATTAGATTCATAAGTTGTTTAGGGGTATGAATCTAATTAGGGGCAAGGGACAAAGAAATCCAATTATAATAATTCAATAATTTAGAAATTAGTGCTTTGTGCTTTAAATCAATCAATTTTAAAATTTGCATTATTTTGGTTTTAAATTTCATTCAGTATAAATATGTATCATGTATGAATAAATGTGTGGTACTGATCTCTTTCTTAACCATTTACTGTTCACTCAGATTTTATTTTCAAACAAATAAAATAAAAATAATTACAATATAAAATATTTCTTTTCTTTTTTTATTATTTGTTTTTATAGTTTATTTGTTATGATAGTTTATATAGTTAAAAATATATCTTCTTGTAGCATAAAAAATTGCAATTTTGGTTTTCTGTGTATGATGAAATTTTGAAAAAGTAAACAAATATTTATCACTAAATTGGTCTATGCTTATGTTTAAATATTTTTGTTGTTCACAGAATTTTCTTACATAAGTTATTTTGTTAGCTAACCTAAACTTAAAATTATAAATAATGAAAATTCATTTTATCGTAAAACTATATTCTCACACAAAAAAAGAGCCTTCAAAAAATCTTTAGAAATGTTTTTAATAAATCTGTTAGTATTTAAAAGAGAAGGTTGTTAATGGTGTAAAACTATTAGTAAAACATGTGACCATATCAGTGATCTATAATCCTTAAAAATTGTTTTCTCTGTATAAATTAAAGCAGGCAGGTTTGCAAATGTCTTCCATTCTGAAAATTTTGAAAGTTTAACCATATCATATACAATTTTTCATAATGACTGATATTTATTATTCCATAAATATTCTATTAAATTTTCTTTTTAGATTGACATTGATAAAATTTTGAAGTATCGTAAGCAACTTTTTAAACTAACAGCTGATTTGGATAATGTTAAAATGAGGTAATTTTTTCTACAAAATATTACAGTTTTTTCTTGTTACTATTATCCTTTTCAATTTTCTTTAAACATTTGGTTCTAATGATGAAAATCATGTGTTATTCCACTTATTTTTTCAAAGACCTTTTTTCTTAATTTATTTTAATTTTTATTCAGATAATTATTCTTTTCAAAAATTAATAAAATCAATTTTATAATATTGGTATTTATAATATTTGAATTAATGTAATGAAGGGCATTGTAATACTTGTTGAAAAAATTTCAAGTTTATGTATTTATTTACATTTAAAAAAATGCTTAGAGCATTCATTTTTTGTTTCCTGTGAGGTTTACCTTTTATGGGGTTGCCAACTGCTACGCATTAGGTGTAGAAATTACACATTGGTCTGTTTTTACTACACACTACACATTGCTTACTGAAAACTATACCTTTTTTTAGCAGGTTGCTTTTTAACGAGAGATACTATTGTCTTGTTTCTTTTTCATTTTTCAACATGTATAAATTTCCCCTTTTAAATTTTATTGTGATTTACAATGTGTATTGTGTAGGGCTGAGTAAAAATTTTCAATTGATGTTTTGCCCAAATTTTTTATCTTGTGATGTTAACTAAAAATGCACATTTTATTCAACTTACGAGTAATTTTAACCTCTTCGGTCCCTGGGTCCTCATATGGGGACCTCTGCTCATTTCCTTATAAAAACTAAAATGTCCGATTTTTTTACATTTTCACATCACTTCTTAATAGCTGAATGTTTTTTGCATTCAAAGCAAACAAATAAATGGCAGCATCTAAGCTAATTCCCACATAAAATAAATGTTATTTTCATCTGAGTTTGCAAAATGCCTAAAAATGTCCAAAAGACAGTATGACCAAGAAAATGAGAAATTTTCATAAGTATTTTAACTTAAATCTTTTTCAATAAAAAATTTTGAGGATTTGTAGATTATTTACTTGTTTAAAGCTCTTAAATTTGTGATTGCGTTAATTTAGGTTAATGGTTATTAAAATGATGTTAATCCATATTTTTTAACCTAAATTATTACTAAGCGCCTAAAGGATCAATTTCAGAAAAGATATTTTTTCTGTCATTTCGTTTGGAAAAAACCAAAGAATAAGCATTTGTATTATTATTTTAGCTTCGGAACTGAAGAGGTTAAATTAGAAAAAAAAAGTAATAAAGATATGCATATTTATGTAAAGTTTTTTTCTTTTTTTAGTAAAATTTTTCATTGTGCTGTGTAGATTTTAATATTTGACACTTTAATGTACTTCATAAATAAAAGTTCCTTTTAATATTATTATCGTTCAATATTTTCTATTTTGAGGGCATGTTCATAATTTTAAAAACTACACTTGACACCTTAAAATAACACATTTTCTCAGCTTGAACTACACATTAGTACTCACAAAGGTTGGCAGCCAGAGGCGGCGCCAGAACTTGCCCGACTGGGGGGCACAGTATCCCCGGCAGGGGGGCCGAATTCATAATATATATTAGAGGTCTCCACGAGTCCGAGCCTGTTCCAAACAGTGTTAAATTCAGACACTTTTCTCCGGGGGGTGGATTTTTGTGGCTCCAGGGGGGTCATTATAGCGTTCCGGGGGGGTTGCACTTTTTGACCATTAAAAACACAAAATCTCAAATCTTCCGGGGGGGCATTCTCATTGCTCTGGGAGGGAATGCCCCCCCCTCGGGCCACGCCCTGAATTCACCACTGGTCCCGAAGCCCGAGATCGGTAAAAGTTTATTTCATTAAACTCGGGCCGGGCTTAATTTTATTTGAAAACTCGGTACGGGCTCGGGCTAAATTTTAGCTTTTGAAAAGTTGGTCCGGGCCTGAACTTCATTCTTCCGGGGCACATCCGGGTCTTAAATTTTTTCTGTAGATTCGGGGCGGACCGGACTGTATTCACTGGACTTCGGAATTTTTTTCCGCACGGTAATGTCGTGGTAACTTTTCTCCTTTATTAGTGGAGTAAATAACAATAAAACATTTTTTTTTGTTTCTTTTTTTCCGTTTTTTAAATAACAGATGGAATACGTTGGTTAATCACGAGAAAAACATAAAATTTTCGCGTTTTTGGCATATCCCGAAACGCGCAGATCTCTAACACTCACAGTGCGATTTAAATTAGAGATGAATTGCAGAGGGACAAAATATTTTTATTTGAAATATAAATTTCGAAGCCTGTCAAAGAATATTGTAGATAATTTAAGTGAAAAAAAAAGCTCTTAAAGTTATTTTTGAAGCTCCTCACTAGTCACCTAATCTTTATAGGCGGACGAATCCGCAAGAGAAAGTTTCCACACTTTCGAACCCGAAAGGAAAAACTCTGCCTCGTACTGTTCTTCATCTTCCACCCAGCAACGTCCCAATAAGAAATCATTCAATATTACAGATTTTACTTGCACATATATGGCTCATACACAGCAGTGTCTGAGCGATAAAGTATGGAACAGTTCTCCGGTTATGAGTCGATCCACTGCGAGCCGCCCGCCCCTTAAGAAAATGCAAAGGTCTAGAAACAAGAGACCCACATCAGGTAAGGTGGTAACCAATTTTTTTCGAAACGCGGTTCGTGTTCAGGCCGGATTGACCATGCATTTTAATCTCGGACGTAGCTGAAAAAAATCAGCGGAAAAATCTTTATCGAAAACGCGTGAAGTGATAAAAAATTGTTTTAATTTATAATTATTTAAATTTGTTAGTGAAAGTATCATCGTGAAAACTAGCAGTTAAACGTTACACCTAACTAGGGTCCGTCCCGGGCAATAAATAAAATTTGCAATCCTGCAAATTTTATTTAAAACCAAGCTGCAAAACGAACCGAACCCAATAAAAAATATTTCATCCACCCGCAACCCGATCGAACCCAAAATAATTCCAAACCCAACCTGAAACCCGGAATCAGAGAAAATTGATCCAAAATATAATGCAATTATAGAAAAATAGTCTATAATTATATCTCCAATATTAATGTTACCTTTTATGTAGAAAAATATACATGTAAGAAGTCATTCATATTCAAATACGTGTAGTTTTTCATCTGAAATAGATTCCTGCGCGTGCTGTGTTATACCGGACCCAAACATTCAACAAAGTCAATCCGAAACCTACCAAAAAATTTCCGTTGACCCAAAATCCAACCTGAATTTTCCATTGATTGATCCAACAAATTTTCTATTGACCCTAAACCGAAACACTTCAACCCGAACCCGACTCGACACAAAAAAGATATGTAACGTAATACAGTTATGAAAAAATAGTCTGCAATCATATCTGTAATATGAATTCTGTCTTTTATGTAGAAAATAAACATTTAAAGCGGTTTTTTAAGAAGCTCCGTATTCCCTCTGTTTCTCAAATAAAGAATTAGCGTATACCCTAGCTATGAACGTTCATGATGTCAGCGTATACCCTCTGCCTCTACCGTATACTCTCTGCTTTTTTTACGACTACAACACTGGCTAACTTGAACTTGGCTAGTAAGTAGTGTTGTCAGGTCTAGTATCGCAAAAAAGCGGGACAGAGTAAATAAGCGGGAGAGGCGCTTGAAAATCGGGACATCCTGAACACTACAATAAAACCTGTTAAAACGGAAAAGTGTAATGGACTAATGCTTTAAATTGAAAATTTTCGCGATATCGCTAAAACAGTACTATGCAATTATAACGGAACAATGTACTTTCTACGATTAAAACCTGTCTAAATTGGAAAGTTCTCCCGATTCTTTGTCGTTCCATCTTAACAGGTTGCTGTGTTAAATAGCTTCCTTTCTTCGTATTGAATGTATGTGAATTATACTTTATCCATAAAGGAATGGTGTGAAATTAATAAGTCAAACTAGAGTTTTTTAAATAATTAACAGTAATTTTATGACAATAATGCTCACTTCATAAATACCGCATTTTATTTTTTTCGTTATTTTGCATTTCAGTCGTTTTCGAAAAAGTACACTATGTATTTTTTACATACACTCTCAAGAAAACATTTCGTCAAACGTAAAAAGCACAGGCAACAAGTTTCTATTATTGGAAAAAAATTGAGCTTCAGTTCGCGAACTTTTTCTGTTTTGGAGCAAAAGAGACATACGTAAAAAATCAGTTTCTAACACAAAAAGGTAACATGCAGCACAGTTACGGGAACACCCCTATGATTTGTGTAAAATGCAACTTCAGGTAATTTTTACGTTAGATTAATGAATTTTCTGTATTTTGGGGGGGGAATGGGCAAATCAAAACAGGAATTTTCGTGTTTCAATATTAATATTAATAAAAGCAATTGAAGAAACACCTGCAACTCATGTATTTTTTTTTTTTTTTGAATGTATATTAATCGAAACCAGCCGGCGTGGTCTTCTAACTTCTGATAAGATACAGAATTTAAATCTGAGACTGAAATTGAAATACAAAATTCTCAAGAAAAATGTAAGCTAAAAGAAAACTTGTAAAATAGCTTAGAAGGTAAAAGTTCATTATTTTAATATCAGCTCAAGCATAAAACAAAATCTTGTTGATGTTAAAAAAAAAAAAAATCTTTAAATTTATGCTTATTTTGAAACAGCCAAAGTTTTAGAGGTCTATACGGGCCGGGCCTATTTTCCTCCATGGCATCCGACCCTAGTAACTACTCTTTCCGGGCCGGCATGGGCTTTGCTTTTTTCTGAAGGATCGGGCCAGGCCTAACTTCTTTTTTCTGTACCGAGACGGGACAGGTTTCATTCTTTCTAGGTCTTCATAAGCCGATATTTTCAGTCCCGGTCTAGATCTAGCCCATATGAAAATCATTGTCTTGGCATAGCATAGTCCGTGCAGAAATCAGTAAAATTTGGCCCGGCAAAAACATTTTTGCAAAAAGTATATATATTTTTAAATCGACATTCTACAATTAAACATTAAAATTTATTCGTTTTAAAGAATAGTAGATTTCTAGGTAATAATATTAAAATACAATAAAACGTGTGAAAAAGAACCAGCCTATCACGGAATCCTGTCTTATACGAAAAAATTCATTGATCCATGCAAAATTAATATACTAATACGTGAGAAAAGAATATAATACATTTACACTTTCTAAGAAGGGAACTTGTTTATAACGCATTTTTTTTTTCTTTCCGAGACGATTCCATCTTAAAAGATTTTACAGTATAGCATTTTTCAGATTTTAAGTCTTCAATACATAATTTTTTGATTAACGATATTAATAATAGCTGAAACATTTACATACAAATAGAGATTCATTTAAAAAATGTATATTGCAACCTTTTGCGTATATTCAAAAATGAAGATTATAAACATGAAAAAAAAAAAAAGCTAATATAAGTATTTTTGGTCAGAACTCCTCCTTTTAACAAAATCAACATAAAAATACATGTTTTGTAGAAATTCTGTCGGGCTGGGTCGGACTCGGGCCGAGATTTGAACTGTTTGCTGGGCCAGGCTCGGGGCGAACTTTTAGCTTTTATATCGAGCCGAACTTTTAAAGTTATTAATTAAAATCTTTCTTTCTAATAATACAATCAAGTTTAAATTATCAAGTAAAGTCGGTATTCTGATTTACACGAATTTCTTAAATTCCTAAATACGAACCTACGACCCTAAACACGAATCGTTAATTACAACCCTGCACAGTTCTAGTTATGCCCGTCCCGAAATCGACAAAATATTTTTTGTCGAACCGCAACTTGATGCCTTAGCATGAAATGAAAAAAAAAATCAATCTGTAATTGAAAACAATTCAGGAAAATAGTCTACAATCATATCTCTAAAATCAATTTTATATTCGAAAAATGAATGCATATGAATATGTAAATGAATATTCATTCATATACAAGTATTTTTTTTTTATAATTTGTAACAATAATCTGGACTTTTCTTTAGAAAAATTTGGCGAACTCGAATCGACTCTAATCTGAGTTGACCCGAAAGTGGAAACTTTAATCAAGACGATCCGCGGCAAAATTTTAGAGCCAATGGTCAACACGTTTGGGTAGAATCGGGTTATCTGACCCGATGGAAGATTTTAGTTGTTGCTTTATATACATCTTCCTGCAGTTTACAATGAAGTTATCAATGTATATACAGTGAAACCCGCTTAAGAAGTTTCCCAAGGGAGTGGAGGGGAAAAACTTCTTAAACGGGAAATTAGCATTTTTTGAAAAAAATCAATAGTTTAAATATTGATATTCAGAAAAGGGTTTATTTTACCTTAGTACAATAATACAAAGAGTACTTTCTATAAAATTGAGTTTTCTTAAGAAATTTAAATTAGTTTGCACACTTAAAAAATTAGCTAATAAAGTAAAAATACATAATTACCTTAGAAACTCTTTATTTAATCCAAGACAAGAAATTTCTCTTTAAGAGTGATTTGATATGTTTTTGAAAAAAAAAAAAAAAAATCGGTTATAGTTTTTAGTTTCTGTTTTTTTTTTTTTTTCGGCAACCTTTAATCAATAACATTTTTTCCATAACTTCATATTTTCCTCTTTTCACATTTTTAATTTTACGAGATTTTCAAAACAGTTTAAAATGAGATCTCGTTTTGCTACAATTCCATTCAGAGTAGTCACTGGTATGTTCAACTTCTTTGCAATTTCAACTCTTGTTGTTTTCGCGTTACTATCAACTTCTTTCAAAATTTTGATTTTGTCTTCAATTGACAAGGCTTTCCTTTTAATTGCCTTGCCCGACATTTTTGGGGGAAAAAAACAGAATTTTTTGTCCGTGTATTTTCTAACGAGAAAGCTTTGATGTTATGCACTTTACACTGACTTAAAAACTGCGAAATGAATAAACCAAACGCTGATTTGGTACATTACACTTATGGAATATGGTGGTGGGAAAGAATCTGTTGTAACTATTGAACTGAAAGAACCACCCATCGGTAGGGCAAAGCAATTCCCTTTTCTCTTATCAGTCACTATTGTTACAGTGACGAGAGGCCCATCCTCTACCCACATTCCATTTCCATCAAACACGTTAAACAGATTTTAAGGTGAAATAGAGGTGACCACATCTGCTATCAGTCCTAAACATTGACCTTTTTGAATAGCGAAGAATAATAAAGAAAGAGATTTCAGCACAGAAAATAAAATAATAATCAAAAAGACAAAATAAACGAGCTTTGAAAGTAAAAATGGAAGGAAAAATAAAACTTTTTAAGCGGGAAAGAGTTTCGAACAAAACTTCTTTAACGAGTTATTTTAGTGTTGTGAGAATAAGAGAAAAATGGGAATCGAAAATATAAACTTCTTAAACGGGAAAACTTCTTAAGCGGGAACTTCTTAAACGGGTTTTACTGTAATTATTTTCTCATTTACACTTTCCATTTCTCTTCTATATATTAAATAGCGATTAATATCCATATTATTATGAAATGAGATTCTACTGTATATTGAAATTAATGAACAAAGAAGGAATTTTTAGTTTGATACTAAGTTAACATGAATAATTATACAAAACTCTCTTTTTATTTACTCATTCATTTATAAAAAAAAAATATTTACCCTACGCTTTTTAATAAGACGATCGAAGTGAGCAGATGAATTTCCACGTCCTGTCTCTTCTTGAAATCGTATTTCTTTTAGGTGTCTAAGTTTGCGGTTAATCAAGTAAACATTGAACAGGAGTGTGCATGAGTTATAGACAAAATGTATAAGTTTTTCGGTAACATCCGGCCCTTGTGACGACAGACTTTAACCGACATGTTGTTAAATTCTTAAATTTTCTGGTCGCAGACTAAGGAATAAAATTTTAATTTAGATTAAACTCTTAAAAAATCAGCGGCAAGCTTATCCGTGGGTCAGATTTTCTACAAACTAACATAAAATCTTCTTCAAAAAACTAATCTGCACCCGACTCGACACGACTTGGGTCGTGTGGTGGAAAAATCGGGTTACGCAACCCGATGCGGGACTCTACACTCAAGTTAAAAAAATTTCCCCGACGACGATTACATTTGACTCCGACGGGGAAGCATATGCCCCTCGGACCCCCCTCTGGGACCGCCCTTGTTGGCAGCCCTGCTTTTATGATAAGATAAAATTTATAAAGGTTTAATTAAAGCATGTCAGTGTACATTTTTATTGTAATTTATTCCTTTAATGAAATTGTTATGTATTAAATCTTATTTTTGCAAACTTTCTGATTATTTCTGATCTTTCTACATTGTATTCTGTATGCAGTTATTTTTGTCATAAATTTTGAGTTTTATTTATGCTAGATTTATGATGAATATACCTACCTCTAAAACTGAAATATTTAAACGTCAATTGCTAATGTGACTTTATACATTTTTAAAGAAAATTATCTAGTATACATGTAAATTTTCATTTCAAAATTAAAAGCATGAAAAAAATCAACAATATAATCAAAGAAAAATTATAATTAAGAAATTAATCTTTGATTAAAGGTGAAATTGTTGACTAAATTGTTCCTTTTTGATGTTTCCCTTATTCTTAAAAGATAGTAAGAGTTTATCTTGAAGTACTATATATAATAGTTTGGAATTTATTTTATAAATTTTATGTTAATATAAATTCAAGAGTTATAATCCTCTATTTTTCTGTCTTCCTGAATTGATGATTTAATTATAAAAATATCCATTTCTGTTTCGTAGATATCACAATGCTTTGAAAAATACTCAACAGGGATCAGTAAATGGTACTACTGCAACCAAAGTTCAATTATTAAAAGAGGAAGCAGAAGATGCAGCTAGTCGAGTAGAACAATGTCGTGTATGTATAACAGTCATCATTTTAAAAAAGTGAAAAATCTTTGATTTTATTAAATTTAATGGTGTTTGTGTATTTACTGAACTTGCTTGATATGCTAAGTAATGTAGGGATAAATTAAACTTCTTTTTGCTAAATATAACGAAAAGTTGTCTTAAAAGCAGCGCAAACACAATAAAATTCTACTCTTTCAAATGTAGAATAATTTTAATGTGTTAATTAATAAATAAACAACAATGCTTGTATTAAACTTTAACATACTATCAGCTGTTCTTAGGTTAATAATTTTACTTTAGAAATCTTCACTTCAGGTGCGTTGAGAGAAACACTGAGATTTTTTTTATTTGCTTATTTCTTTTATGAAGATTGTTTTGTTCAGAATAATAATTATGAAATATTTTTTACTAATTTCTACAAAATTGTCATAATTCTAATATATTTCTATACATAATATAATTGTCATAAATTTTGATGTATCAAAACCCAAACCAAATTCCATATTACAAAACTATGATTTAAGCCTTCTGTCCCAAGAAAAATATTTATGTTTTAATGAAATATTTCAAAACTTCACTTTGTTGTTTGTTTACAAAATATCTTGTTTATTTCTTTATCCTAGCTGCTTTAAAGCATTAAAATGAATTCAGTGTTTTATGTTTGAAGTCTTTTATATTCAGTATACTTAAGTGATGGAACATTATTTTGTAAAGCTTTTTATGAATTAATTTCCTTTGCATAAAATTTTAATTTTATGATTTGGCTTGTATTCTAAAGCAAATCTTTTGCTTGAAATTGTTTTATTTACAATTAATGATTAAGTGTCAATACTTGAATCTTGATTCCTCTCTTTCCCCACTTCCCTATTAAGGTTTTCTTTAGGTGAAGCAAAAAATAACATTTTAATGCTATTTTATGAAAGATTTTAATAGTACTGGTATAAATTTTCTATTTTTTTTATGCTTTAAAAGTATATACAAATTAATTCAAAAATATTTCTGATGAAATTTTATATTTTCTTATTCGTAATAAGTACTTGCTTTGTTATTCATTTGTAACCATGGCTGTGCAGTGGCATAGCTAAGGGGGCGGGGGGGGCAGCCAAGGGGCTCCAAATTGAGAGAGGTTTAAACTGAAATTATCTCACATATTTTGACAATAAATAAAAATTTAAAAAGTTTTCTTTTTGTGTGTGTTTCTATGAATGTTTTCTCTAGTAAGATATTTTGTTATATCCAAATAACGAAGAAAGAAAAAGCTTCTGTAAATGTTTCTAAGGATGGCACAATATACTTGGTACCTAAGATAATTATGTACCTGAATTAAGGCGCAAAATGATTAAATAGGGGGCACCAAATTGAGAGAAACTTTAAACCAAAATTATTTCACATACTTGGACAATAAATAAGAACATTTGACCTTTCCTTTTGTGTGTGTGTGTGAATGTTTTGAAGAAATTCGGTGAAGTTTGGGGGAATGGAGAGATCCATAACTGTCAATCGCTGATGGAGGTTTCTAACTGTCTAGCCTCCAGTTTATAAATCAAAAAATCTGTTGCCGACTTGTACTTACATTTCTGGTATCAAAAGAACATTTTTCATTTGCATACTAGCTGACCTGACCGTCGACTTTTCTAAACGAACTGCAAATGATTTTTTTTTTAAATCGAATCTCTCAAAATGAACCTCTGGGATGGGTCACCACTGTCTTCAGCAGCAAGGACCGGGTGTGCTACGCATGTACCCCTAAGAACTAGAAACCTATACTCAAAGTTATCTTTCAAAATGAATTTCCAGCATGAGTCCCTGCTGCCTACGTTCACGTATAGTAGGCGTCCTGCACACGCGCCGGAAAATATGAAGAGAATCGTAAGATGAGTTGAAAAAAAATATTCCTCAGAAATCAGGCCCATGAAACCTCAGATAACAATGCACCCTGCCTGTGGAAGGTAGAACTACAAATTGTAAGACAATCGAAAACCTAGTTGAATGAGCAAAATCCAGTTGATAATAGGTCCATAGAACCTGTGATAAGAATGCGCCCCCTGCACTGGAAGGTGGAGCTAAAATTTGCAACAAAATTGTAAGCTAAGTTGAAGGAATCAATTTCCTTTGAAATCTGGCTCATAGAATCCAAGAAAAGAATACGCTGTTAATGTTCGATAATGGTGATAAAAGAAGTTTATATTTTGGAAAACATAGTTTTAAATGTAAATAAAGGGGAGAAACCTTTGTGGATGAACTTTTAACTCATATCACGTGACTCTTGCCACAGAACACACTAATCATCTTCGATTAAATTTGATAAAATGCTTTTAAAATATGTTTTTAGCATTACACCATGTTTAATAATTAAGTCGATTGTCTACAAGCGATATAATTTCTCATCCATCGATTTTCGGAACTTTGGAGGGGTCGGCTCGAAAAAGTTTTCTTTTTAGTTTAGTTTTTAATGAATGTTCATCCTTGTATTCTTCTTCTCCAAACTTTTGTACTGCCATCAGTTTTTTGAAAAAATTAAGAACAATTACCGACCGATTTTCAAACATTTTATACACAAGTGTAAAATATCTTTCTACATGTTCTCTGAAATTTTCAAATCAATATATTAATTAGTTTTCTTAATTTTCGCCAATTAGTGAAAATTCTTTATTTCTTTCATTTTGGCTGTGGAACAAGGTGTAGATAGATGTTATAGCGATTTTGCGATTTTGTGAAAAATAAATCGCGTTTTTGATGAATTTTTAATTTATTATTCTCGGCTAATTATAAAAGAAAATTAGAAATCTGAGCCTTTTGTGCGTCAGGTCCAGTCTTGGACTACCCTCACCCAAATTTTCAGACTTTCACATGCGGCAGATATTTCTAGCCATCTCTGACACACACACACATAGATTGGTTTTCACGCTGATTTTTGTGTTCTTAGCATTCCATACAAATATTTTCGTAGTATAATAAGGGCTTCTGCAAGGTTCGTTGATATATATCTTGATATATTTTCAAACTGTCACTGTGCAAGATAATCTTGATATTTTTTTCAGTCAAAACAAGTGTAAATGAAATTTTCAACTGTTATTGATTGTGTCATTCTGTAGACAAACACCTTTTGTCTCTGGTAGTGACTTTTTTAGGCAAGGAAAAGAAAATATCTTTTCCAAGCTTCGTGTTCGAAACTTTTATTTTTAAATGTATAACTAATAATTACTCAGAACAGGCATTTAAAGATGAACTGTAATTTAGATAATCATTTATATTACAGTTTCTTTAGAAAGGAATCTTTTCTGATTTTGGTTTAGTTGAGTCTAAACTGTACAACAAGTTAGGGAATAAACAATAAGACAAGCTTACATTTATGTTAAAATTCTTCATTTAAAAAAAAAAAAAAAAATTTGTATTTAATATTTTTGCTTTATAAAATATCAAACTTTCTTGAAACTTGATACAGATCCTATAGTTTATATAAGTGTATAAAGCAAATTGGATCTGTTTTCAACTAGTTGATCTTCAATTTTGTTCTTAGTTGGGAAAAAAAAAGGGAAAAGAAAAATGCATTTTTAGAACATTGTTTGATTAAGTTTTCATGTTAAATGCAATATTTTTTAGCTTCTAATTTATATTATGCTTGAAAATATTTATTATCAGCAGTAAGTTGACTATTTTGAAAATATCATATATATATCGAAATAGCAGATATTTTTGAAAATATCATGATATTTATGAACCCTGGGCTTCTGTGAACCAATGTCAAAATGGATTTAGCTGAAAGAGCAACAAATAAATACGTTAGTGTACATAGCATATATAACAAGAATTTTTAATTAAAAACTGTAATTTTTTTTTCTTTTATATTTAATATATTTCTTTTAGTTGTTCACTGTCAATTCTAAAAAGCTTTTTTATATGAAAAATATTGATTATGTATGCAAGTAAAGTAAGATTTCACTATTGTAAGCAGTTATCTTGATTATAATTATTTTAGTATTTAAGTTCGTAGTTTGATTACATATCTGTTAAACTTGTTTTTTATTTTATTTATTTATTGAGGAAGTTTTAATTTTGTTATGGAATATTAGCCGAAAATAACTGTTTATACTGTATTAAGTGCAAACTGCTAATCTTCCATAATCAAAGTGCATGTGATAAAGATATATTAAAAAAAGTTCTTTCTTAAAAATTATTTTAAAAATCATGAAAAATCAGTAAACTGAGAAGCAGTTTTCAAACAAATTACATTTGAAAATATGTATATATATATTTTTTTTTCTATTCAAAAGTGTAAAAATTTTAATTATGCAATGTTTAGAAGTTAATAAATTTCCAATAAAAGCAAAATTGATTGCTGAGGCCATCTCCATCATCAATATGATGTCAGTGTTACTGATGGATACATTTTTGCTTTATATTTGCTTTATATATATTATCTTTATAATGGACAGACATAGAATAAAAATAATAATTCATTTTATAAATTTTAAAAAGAAATATAATTGGTTTAATTTCACTTCAAACTGCCCAAAACGCTGGACTCTGAGCCAGTATGTTTTAGTGACTCCAACTGATTCCTCTAGACACCTTTTATCAAAAAATGTGCTCAACTCCGAATCCCACTCCACAACTCAGATTCCGACCCCACAGTTCTGTTTGTAACCATGTGTATAGACATGTGCATAATATTTTGTAATTAGTTCTGTGTTATTATTTTAGGATTCTCTTACTGCTGAGATGTTTAATCTTATTAGTAGAGAACCAGAAATGTCTAAGTTGCTTGTGAAGCTGTGTCAGATCCAGTTAGAATATCACAGAAAATCTTTCTTTATGCTGGAATCTGCCTTACCTGAATTAGAAGCTCAAATAAGTAAGCTATAAACTCATGATGACCTTTGTTCTTCTTTATGATGCAATTATTTTGTATTCATTTCTTTTTTATTTAAGACTAGCTGCATAGCAACCTGTTATGTTGCATTTGTATTTTATCATTTCTTTCAGGTTTTTTGGAAAAAATACTTACCAATTTAGTGTTTTAATTAAAATGTTTAATAATTCATTAGCGAAAAATGTAATTATTATAATTTATAAATCTTAATTAGACCTTTCAGTGCCCTAAGATTCTTTAAAATTGCTAAATTAGTTCCTAAGTTTTCAATTGTTGAAAGATTGGTTGCTTGATTGATTAGCAAGGTTTTGACCTGTTTTCTGAAAATCTATTTTAAATTAGATTGTAGCCAGAATTATCATTTATAAATCTAAATTAGGAATTTCTTTTCAATTGTTGTAAGATTCCTTAAAATTGATCTATTAGTTCCTGAGTTTTGTATATTAAGGGTTGATTGCTTCTTTCGCCCAGATTTTCCAAAAACTATTTTAGATATCAGAATGTATTAAACTGCAGATTATAGTCAGAAACATTGTTTATCTGCCCCTGATAAGTTTAATATTTCTTATGTAACCATTTCTGTGCCTGTTCTGAAAAAACAGACTGACAAAAAAAATGGTAAATGTTATTTTTTACTATATGATGTCTAAATAGCCAATGAACTTAGAAATAAGTATTTTTCTGAAAATCACAAACAGACATGCCAATTTTGTATATCAGTATAGATTTTCTTATTTCCTCAATTATTTAAAAAAAAAAAAAAATGTCTTTAAATTCATTTTTATGCATTTTTGTTTGAAACTTGTGAAATTTTTTGTAAAATGTACATTTTTGCTTCACAAAAATACACTAAAAGTCACAATATCCTTACAGAATTTATATTTCTGAAATCATCGTTTTCCTGATTGCATACCGTCTTCGTGATTCTGCTTGTTTTTTAATAGCTAACTTTAAAATTTTCAATTCAAAAGTATAATATTTGCATACTTCTGTAAATCAGATTTTTCTGTTTTAACTTCGTTAGACAAATGAAGGTATAAATTGATTGTTTTACTATTTTTAATTTTAAAAGAAAATATTAAAACGATAAAAAATGTATTTGTCTTATTTCATGTAAAAAATCTTATTTCTATTCTAATAAAATCTCTTGTTTATAAATTGTGAAAAGTGTTTATTGTGATAGGTTTTAATGTCATTAATCTAAATTTGAGGGAATAAATTATAACTGCCAAACCTGTTTTCATTACCTACTACCTGCATGAAAAATGTGTTTTTTTGTTTGGATATTTTCTTTCTCCCCCCCCCCCCTCCCCCATGAAATTTTATGTATTTTTTCTCATTGTTAGAATGTTGCCCTTATCAAAGGGTGTTTGGAGTTAGTTTAGAAGACCATTTAAGAGTTACGAAACGGGACATCGCTACAGTTATAGAAACTTGTGTTTGTTGGCTTTTGGAATCGGCTATGGAAGAAGAGGTAAAGTTCTAATTTTAATAAACTTGTTTTTTAAGTTATAATAAAATATTTGCTATCAGTTCTATCATCAGAAAGGTCTAAATATTAGGAAAAAGTTTGGGTCAATATATGTAAAACTATTAACTTTTATGCAGGTTACAGGCAACAGAATTGTGACGATTGCTAATTAAACAGTTCTTTAAAAAAAAAAAATTGAAGGTGTTTTACTTCTTAAAAAAGGATGTGTTATGCAAAAAGTTACAGAATTTAGATCAATTTGTGACTTCTATTTGTATGAAGCTTTCTGATTTTGCATAAATGTTTTGAGAATTAAGTAAAATAATCTTTGAATATAATAATAATCTAAAATAATCTTAATTTTATTTATTTACTTATTTTCTATTACTTAGTGATAAAGGAAAACTATCAACAGACTCACTAAAAGCATTTAATGTGTTATAATAAACAAAGCATGAAATTTTAAAGAAATATGTTGATTTTTGGAAGTGTGTGTGTGGGAGGGGGATGGGGACTTGGCAGGTCAAATAACTTTTGGGAAAATACTTGTTTTATGGTGTTTTTCAATTTTAAATCTGTTCTATAAATCTTTAGAAATTGTAGTGTATTCTGTTTTATCTGACAGTTGTTTAAATGTTGATCCCTAACTCTTCAGTGCAATCAAAGGTTCTACAACTCGTGATCTTTGTTTATTGCAAGTTCCAGGTAGAAAAAGCAGAACAGCAAAGTTGAGATTTCATACAACAAGTGAACAGAAAAATGGACACAATTGTGATGTTTTGTTCAATAGTGGGCCATTCTTTTTGTATGACATTTCATGCCTGCATATAAAGAATGCAATGTAATCATTTTGCTGAATAATCATAAATGAGTTTTTTCATACACTATCTAATCCAGTGGTAGATTGTTACTGACTTATTTGGGCATTACAGGGGTAGCTCCAACTTTTATTCATTTTTGTTACTACTATTTATTAATATAAATATTTGCCTGAGTTAATTGTAGACATTCTGCAATTAAATAAAGTGAAGATTTCTGTTAAATAATTGGTCAAGTTTAAATTTTACTAGCGCACAAAGGGTTTCATATAACAAAATTTAAACTTGGCATTGTGCCAAAGTTCCTCCTTCCAAGCACACCTTAAAAGGGGGTTGCAAATTTGCAATACTGCCCTGGTCTCTACACGTACCTATCACATTATTCTAGATAGGTTATCTCGCCTAATTACTGACAATTTTTTTCGAAATTCATTATCAACAATCTTTGCATGATTCCATGTTGATAGGTACCTCGAACGCCTGCAAAGTGAAGTTTGTGTCCAATGGAAAAATGCGATTTTCTCTAAAAACCATGTGACGTAGGATAATCACTATAGTTTTCTTGCAAGGTTTAAATAAACGTCTATTACCCTCAATCTTTTCATAATTTCAGTTTCAGCAGATTTGGAAATAAAGAGGTGGCATATTTTTGCAATAAATTTTTTGGTAATATTTCGTAAAGTATAATGTCTAAAATTAAAATAAATATATTTTTAAGTTCAACATTACAAGAGCTTTCAAATGATACACCACGCAAGGTACAAACCAAAAAAAAAATTTTTTTTTTTTTGTAAGTAACACAATTAGCAACCCTAAATTTTTCGTAAAAATATTTGTGAATGGCTGATAATCTATAAATCTGTGCGTCAATGGTAACTCTACCAAGTTTGAATTTTCCAAGTTCCATAGTTTTAAAGAAAAACGGCTGTGACAGATAGACACGCATAGTGATCTTATAATGGTTCCGTTTTTATTTTGGAAGTACAGAACCCTAAAAATGATGATAAAAAGGCATGAAAGTTGGAGTGATGGATGTACTGTCCTAAAAAGACAGTCACGATATGCCACTAACATAATCTGAACATGAATCTACCAAATTTTGGCTCATTCTTGGAAAGAAAGAACTTATGTAGGGACAATATTTTCTCTTTGAAAGCACTTTTTTCAAAAGTTTCTTTAATTATTCAAAAACTAAACAAATATTATACTCTTAGTTGTATGGCACACCTTCTATAATGTTGGTATGCTGTCATTAAAAAACAGAAGACTCTATGTAAAGATTAGAAAAAGATAATGATTAAAATTTAATTACTTGTGAAATGAATTTCTTAATTATAATAAGGCAGATTACATATATATATATATATATATATATGTGTGTGTATGTATGTATGTATATTTCATGTTGTGGGAGTTTAGTGCTTGCTTTAAGTTTAGCTGAGCATTTCATGGTGTCTTAAAGTTTTGCATTTTTTATGCCATTATTATAAGTGAATTTAAAAAAACAAATTGATATTTTTTGTATCAATTAATTTAAGTTTGCATTAGAGCAAGTGTGTTGTTTAAAAAATAGTTTTGATGGATAATATTTCTAGTTTGTTTATGTATGTGTTGGGTCAGTTAATCATAAAAAACACTGTTTTACAATTTATTGTCAAATTAAATTCTATAAAAGGTGGAATTTACTGGAATAACTTTCAGAAAATCACCGAATAACTATATCACCTTTCTCTTCTGACAAATCTAATTTTGTAGAAGAAAAAAAAAGATATCTAGTCATTTACTACAAATTCATAATTGTAAGTGTGCTATTTTTAAAAAAGAAGTCTTTAAATACAGAAAATTTAATGCAACTGTAAAAAAATTGTACAGCGAAAAAATGGCTTTCCACACTTAAAATTTTAATAATGAATTAGATTTTTTAAAAGCTTCTTCACTTCTTATGAAAATACAGCTGTGTAAATAAATGTGGATTTCTATTTATCTCTAAAAATAGTTAAAGAAACAATTTAATATAGGGGGAAAGATATTAAAATTTAAAATTAAGTGAATTTATGTATATATATATGTAAGTCATGTGAAATGTAATTCAAGTGCTTGAATAAAAAGTCTCTTATATATATGAGGACGTGAGTTTCAAAACTCGCCTTATCCAAAAAATCAAATTTTGGGAAATCGCGAAAAACCTGTAACTGCGACCCTGTGCATCGAATACCTCCAATTTTTTGTACACTTATAGCTAGTTGCTCTCTGATATCATTATGTTAAGTTGGAAAATCTACTTTAATTCATTTAATTAATTAATTGAAAAAAGTTTTGGATAAGAAGAGTTTTGTTGCCAACCTATGGATAAGAAGAATTTTCTTGCCAATCTCTATCATACTTGATGAAAGAAATTAATAGTTTCTATTTTTGGTCATCGGATGATAATATTTTGGATTAAAAAATAAACCTTACGGGAGCAATAAGTATGATTAAAATTTAGTAATATGTTTTATTATACAAAAGCAAACTTATCAATAATCAAATAAAACTTATCATAAATAGCTTATAATTAAAATAACTTTTTTATAAAAATAATTTAATATAATATAATCTATATAACATATAATATTATATGCATACACATTTCCTTCTGTTCTGGTTCCTTAGAAATAATATTTTTATAGAAAGTAAGCACTTCCATTTCTGACCAGTTTTCATCAAAATTTTTTTTTAACAATCTGTGGACATCTTTAAGTTTCTCTTGCTTCACGGGGACTCCCTCTCCCTTCTTTTTAAGAAGAAAGTTTAGTTTTAGATGCCTCTAGCAAAACTTTTACACTCTGAATTTTGATATTCCAAGAATCTTCCGAAATACACTTCCACAAATTTGAAGATGGCCATGGTTCTTAGTCTTTATATAGTACCTTATCGTAATACCTTTGAAAGGCCCGGAAATGCCTTAGGTTTATGCCTGAGAATAAAAATTAAATCTTTTAACATCTTCTGACAGTAAGAAATATAGAAAGCGATTCCCCATTTTTAACTTACATTTTAATCTTCTTTTGCGTGTATTCTTTACTAGCCCATGTGTTCGTATTTCTTTTTCTATTCTTCACCCTTCCACTACAAAATGCAAGAGTTTATTCACTGCCCATTACACATAAGACATGCTGTATAGCTTATTTAATTAGTTTGTATGAATAGAACATGTAAAATCTTTAAACAAAAATAGCAACAGGTCACAGAGAAATGAAGGAAAATTACCGTAATAGTAGCTGATAAGCTAGCCGTTCGTTGGTCTTATGCATGCCCAAGGATAAAGCTAGTTTTGTTGCCAACTCCCTAGTGGATAAGGCGAGTTTTGAAACCAAACCAATATTTTAAGAGCCCAAAAATAAAGGATAAAAATATTTTTTTTACAGATTATAGTGTTTTTTCTGTGCAGGTTTACCAATAAAATAGATTGGTAGAGAAAACTCGATTTTTTAAATTTTGGATAAGGCGAGTTTTGAAATTCACGTCCTCATATGTATATATAAAAATAGCAAATAAAGCCTTTGTGCAACAATATTAAAAAGCAGAAAAACCAACGTTTAAAAATGCACAAAAAATACATGAAAAGTAGCAAAAAGCTGTTTCGAATCTACTAGCGAGATTCTTCTTCAGTGCAAGATAGGGAAAAAGGAACAGTGTGCTAGAAAAGGCAAGGCTGAGGGCTTTTTCTAGCACGGTGTTCCTTTTTCCCTATCTTGAACTGAAGAAAAATCTCGCTAGTAGATTCGAAATAGCTGTTTGCTACTTTTCATGTATTTTTTGTGCATTTTTAAACGTTGGTTTTTCTGCTTTTTAATATATGTATTTATTTATTATTATTATTATTTTAATAGATAAAATTTTATCAATTATAGGGATTGTTTAGAATTGGGGGAAGCATGATTAAAATAAAGAAAATGAAAGTAAGTTTTTGCTATTTTTAAGTAAATATAAATATTATATTAATATTCTTTAACCTACAATAAGTGAAAATAACATTTAATTATTTACTATAGAGTGCTTTTGATGCTGGTTTGCAACATTTAGTAGAAGAAGATAGGTCAGATCCTCACAACATTGCTGGTAAGTTTGCTGTAATACTGTTGATTTATTCAATGATTTAGCTGATATAATTTAATAGATTATTTTGTTACATTATTTTTACTTTATTTTATTAAATAGAAATGTTATAATAGGTGCAAAACCTTTGGTATAGTTCATAATTGCATCTTATGAGCAAAAAATGCCTTCTCTTCTGGATCATTAGTATTTACTTAAAAAACCAATGTATTCAGCTTAAAATTAATTTTTTTGTTTTTATTGATATCTTTTGTTATATGGTATATAAGTTGAAGAAACCAATTAGTTGTTTTCGGCTCATATTTATATCTCCATATCAGGATTCAGGAGTCTCCAAACTATGACATGTGGCAGCTGATTGGCCCAACATGACAAAGGATTTGGATGTATTATTATTTTAATTATCCACAATTATAATAGAATATTTTGGGTCATCATTAAAAAAGAAAAAGAAAAATGCAATTGTGCATTTACAACCCATACATTTGGAATTGAAATTAACATAATAATAACAGTTAATGAAATGTATTTAGGTGTTAGTTTCTTTTGGTGAATTATGTTTACTACTGCAAATTATCAAAAAGTGGCTTAAATTAATCATTTATTAATGTGGGTATGTAGATACTCTGAGCATGTGAGAGCTTTCTTCTATTTTTATAAAACTATTTATTAGATTTAGCTAATGTAAATTTTCTAAGTAATCTTATCTATGGCGATCACAGCATGTATAATTATCTACCATTAATTCTATTAATCTCAATATTTGTATAAACTAACATTTTAATGGCAAATTTATATCACATACTTGTAATTTATTATTTTTCATAATTTTTTATTGTCCTTCGTTACATGATATTTGTTTCTGCTGTTCCAGCATGCCCAATATGACAAATTACAATACTATATTATTAGGTCTCAATAAATTATTTCAATTCAAATTTTAAACATTTTGCAGTTTTCGTCATAGTTGAGCTATGAGATTTTTTTTCTGTCTCTCAAATACTTCCTTTTAAATTTTCCATTTTTGTTTAAAAATTAGCTAAATTTTATGGAAAAAAATTGACAATGTTCTTTTCTGAGTGTAAGCTTGAAAACTAAATCTTTGTTTAACTCTCCATTTATAAACTTCATTGTGGCAATGATATTCTGGAGTAACCATTTATTTATATGCTTTTAAATAGTATTTAAGTTTTCAAGCATTTTTTTTTTTTTTTTTTTTTTTTTTTTTTTTAACTGAAGATAGTAAAAATAAATAATAAATTTTACTTGAATTGATTTATTCAGTTACCTATGGGCATTTGATTTTTCATATTGCATTTTACTACTTTTTTGATTCAAATTTGACCGAAACTAATATTCTGTTTAATATTCTTTATCAAAAATAAATCTATGATAAATAAGTTTTTGTGATATTTTTCATCTCCAGTTATTTTATTATCACCCTATAAATTTTAGTTTATTTTATTCTTATTATATCATACACTAATTGTCTCAAAATTAACTTGTAAAATTTTTAATAATACTTTCATAAAGATAGACACTGTTTCACGATTCATGAATGTTTTGTGTGCATGTGTCTTCAAACTTATTTATGATGCATGTTTTGGGAACTATTTTCACTTCATTTGTGAGATAACATAAAATTTCTCAATATTTAATAAATTATTTCAAAAATAGTTATTCAATTTGTTATAATGGAAAGCAGAATGTTTGTATACATCAAATCACATTGTATGTGTTTATAAATTTTTTAAATACTAAAAAAAGGCTATTTTTCATTTCAGGTGTTCTAAAATTATATTTGAGATCACTACCTGAACCTATTCTAACATATGAATTTTATGAACAGTGGATGGATGCAGCTTTGTAATTAAATTTTCGTGTTTTCTCCATATCATTAAGTGCAATTTTTGTAAATTATTCATATTTGTCTGAAATAGTATATTATGCATATTTTTTAAGCATTTTTAAATTAGTTTAAAAATAAATAATTCTGAAAAAGTTATGCTATATCCATTTTATTATATGTCAATAAACT
This sequence comes from Maratus speciosus, assembly GCA_963932465.1. NCBI lineage: Eukaryota > Metazoa > Arthropoda > Arachnida > Araneae > Salticidae > Maratus > Maratus speciosus. The sequence goes on along the minus strand of OZ010786.1, from coordinate 84,151,965 downwards.
GTAAAAAAAATTGCTTTTGCTCAGTAAAGTATCATAAAAAATAAATAGATTACTGCTACTTTCAGGATCAATCAGTACCATCTAAATCAGAGTTTGCCAAACTATGGTATGCAAGCCTTCCAGTACTAGTGTATGAATTTCTGTCCTTTGTGGAGTAGAGTTAAGGATCCTGTCCCTGCCGACGAAGACACTCACAAGCTAATGCTAGTCCTATGGGGAGAGATTTATCTAATATCTCGTTTGCATTTCGACATTCTTAAATAATTTTTTTTTTTGCATTGGATAGCCGAGGTCCGTCTCTACATCGCACCTTTTTTACTTTTTCGGTTTTGGTTGCAGATATTTTTTATAAAGTTACTTTCACTTTCAAAACCAGTTCTAAAAATGAAAGTGTCATTCTAAAAAATATCTGCAACCAAAATCGAAAAAGTAAAAAAGATGCGATGTAGAGACAAATCTCGGCTATCCAATGCAAAAAAAATTATTTAAAAAGGTTGAAATGCAAACGAGATATTAGATAAATCCCTCCCCATAGGATTGGCATTAGCTCGTGAGTGCCTTTGCCAGCAGGGACTGGAGCCTTAAATAATAGCTTTTATGATCTCCATGTACATTTCTCAGCCCATGATAAAATGAAATCTTTCAGAAAGATCTTTTCTGCATTATAAACTTTTTAAATAGCAAAACAATATCATGAATTCTACCCTTTTACAATTTATTTGGTTGGGATAAAATAGTAAAAGTGAGCATACATAACATTTTGGGAGCCTCCTAGAATATTTTATATGCATATTATTTTTCTTATTAGACCATTAGGCCTAATTTTATTTCAGGCCAGAGTTCATTTTCTGGATAACAAGTTGTTAACCAGTCTCTGTTAGCATTAGTTTCGTTACCTGATGGTGCAGCAAAAGTATAAACCTGGATTTAGTGATACGCTAGTCTAAAAGTTTGGCAACCACTTCTTTAAATAATTTAAAAGCAGTTGGTTTTTAATTGGTAGTTTCTAGGAATAAGTGTTAAAAAAAAAAAAAAAAAAAAAAAATCTTAGTTTGTTAAATCATCTTGAATAGTTAAGCAATCCTCAAAAAATTTTCCTAATGCAATTATTTAACTTGGCACTAAAATTAACTCCTGAATTAACTAGCTATTAATAAATTGTAAAATAAGTAGTAACCTCCTAAAAATGTTTCAATTGAATATCGTATGTACCACCATAGATAAAAGCTAATAGGATTTATTTCTGACTTTTATTTAACTTATTATTTTGATTGTTTTTTCATTACTTATTTCTGCATATTTTATGTTTTAAATGTTATAATTTATATTATAGAGAAAATGATCATGAATCCAGGCTGCGGGCTCTTTGGAATGTTTTGAATTCTTTACCCGATGCTCATTTTAAAAATTTAAGGTAAATATTATACATAAAAATTGTATAGATTATTATTTTTTTTTTCTTTTGACATAATCTGTATTAATAAAAGAAAGTTGTTTGTCTCTTTGTGTTGGTTGGCAATAGCTAGGGGAATCTATTACATCCAAAGGTCTGAAAATTTGTATAAGGATAGACAAAGACAGGTCCAAATACACTTGAGGCTCCGATAAGTGTTTTTTTTCTGTTCTAATAGTATTTCTTGTTTAAAGAATATAATATTTACTATTTCAAAAAACATTTTTTCTCTAGGTCGATTTCATGTTAGTTTTCCTGTTTTCTGTTTTTTCTGCAGCTTTAAACTGTCATCCATATGTCCTAGTTGGAAATACAGAAAAAAAACACACTTATTCAGGGTACCTTTGTTATTCTAATGGTATATTTTGTAAAAAAAAAAAATATATATATATGAATATTTATTATTTTAAAAAATATATTTTTTGAAGCTTAATTTCATGTTTTTTTTTTTTGTTTTTTTTTTTTTCTGATGTATGCTGCCATAGGCAGGTCCTGCAATCATAGAAATCTGAGGGTTTTTTTTTTTTATTATTTGAGAAAGTTTGTTTGATTCAAGGTTCATTTGGAAAACCGATCAGTTGAAGCCAACTAGTTCTATATTATAATTTGAAAATCTTATTATTCCAAATGTAAGCTGCAGTGACATTTATGTGTCTTTAGTTTGTGCAGTTTGTAAATTATACTTGTTTTCTCTGTTTTATGAATAACATCTTGGTCACAGAAGACCTTATTTGATTCCACAATTCATTTCAGATACTTAACATATGTCAATTTTGTAAAATATAAATTATTTTTGAAAAGTAAAAGTTGCATGTTTTTTCTCTTGTAATTTTGTTAATAAAAGGTGTATTTTTCAATTGTATTGTTTATTTCTTGACCTGAAGATTGTTGAAATCAGCAGAATCTGCAGTATATGGTGATTCTTAAAGTTTCCTTAACATTTAGATTTTTTTTTTTTTTTCGTGGTTGCTCAATCCCTTTTATTAATTTGAACTGCATATTGTGCTTCAGTTTCTTTTCTTTTTCTATATGGATTTGGCATTTTTCTTCTCCTCCTCTTTTAGAAATAAAAGGTTTTAATTTAGAAAAAAGTCATAATTGTTATTAGTATGTTGATTATTAAGTTTTATCTGTTACATTTGGGCAAAACTTTTGAAAAATGAGTGAGTTTAAAAGTAATATAGCCAATTATTAATTGATTTACATTTTAAATCTCTGAAATATTAAGAAAGAAACTCATAACTGTTCACTTTACCTTATGTAAGAAATCAATAAGCAAAGACTGAGCCCAAAAGTTCCATTATAATTGAAAATAAAATAAAATGTTTTGAAATAAAATAAAATTATTGCATTCTACCTGGTCCAATGTGCAACACTGGACTATTTCATTCAAAATAAGTTCTATTAAAAATTTCAAACGGACAGGTGATATATATGATACAGTAGAGTACTGCTAATCCACGAATCTGTTATCCATGTGTGTCTGTAAACCGCGATCAATTTATTAATGTAAACAAAGAAATTAAATTCTTGAAAAATGTTTCTATGGTGACAAAATTTTGAAAAAATTGTTCACCAATTTTAATATTTCCCTTCTCTCTGTATATAGTTTCATACATCATATAACATTCTTCTTTATAGTTTAAAATGATTTTACATTTAATTAGTATATTATTTTATTTATTTATTCATGCAGTAGTACTTGAAAAATACAATTTGAGATGACAAAGTATTTGTTTTAAATGAAAGATGCTTACTTAGATAATATATTTAATCATTTATCTTTTTTAGATTAAGTCGTAATTATAAAATTGCGAAAACATTTTAAAATATTACTTTTATTATATTTGAACAATGATTATTGCTATTTAATGATGCCTTACACTGTGAGATCTTAATAAAGCATCTCTTACTAATTTTGAACAATAGATGGCGTACCACACATAAGCATAAAATTCTCTTATTTCTTGCTAATTTCACTATTTCTTGCAAAGTAATTATGAAAATAGTCTTAAAGTAGTAAGTGAAATAATAAAATCTGGATTTTTTTTTCTTTTTCACTGTTCTTAAGACATTATTGTTATTTTGTTTTCTTATTTCTGACATTTGTCCTTTATTTTAAAATTTCCTGATTCTATTCTTTTCAAAACTTACCTGATTCTTTCATCTAAAACTTACTAATGATTTTAATTCCTCCCCCCATTAAATCAAGATTAAAAAATTGAAAACATTTTAAAGACATAATAATATTAGGATTATTTTTATAACACCCTGAAATATAAATAAAAACTTTCGTACACATTTGTAATAATAATCTTTTTTTTTCTTACTTCTGACTCACGAAATTTGTCTTTTATTTTCAAAATTTCGTGATTCTTTTGTTAACAAAACTTACCAGATTCTTTCATCTAAAACTTACTAATGAATTTAATTCTTCCCCCTCCCCTCATTAAGTCATGATTAGAAATTTGAAAACATTTTAAAGAATTAAATTAATAATAATTTTAGGATTATTTTTATAACACCTGAAATATAAATAAAAACTTTAGTACACTTTGTAATAATAGAGGGCGACACAAGACATCTACTGATAAACAAATCACTGAGTTTCTCAATCCCAACTAAAGAGAATTCAAACACTGAGCCTAACATGAAAAATTACCTTTTGATGAAAGTTTGGCATTAGGGCAGAAATATTTAATTTTTTTAGAGCAACAAAGTTTTGTAACTCAGCAAGAATTTATGATTATTTGTAGACTACAAGATAAAATTCAGCAACGAAAACCAAATGTCTTAAAAGAGACCATTGGTACCATGTTTAAAATAAAAAATTACTCTTTTTTAAATAGTTTTTACCTTACTTATATGTTTAAGTGGGTAATTTATTTATTTTTAAGAATTAACAATCTAAATTGTCCAAAATATGAATTAAAAAATATATAAACAAAGATTGAATAGACATGACCTGCAATCTGCAAAAAAGCCTCAAATCCACACAACACTTGGAACCAAACTGTGTGGATTAGTGATTAGTGGTCTTCTACTGTATCCCATTTAATACTTCTGATGACACTTAAAACTGGATGTTGTAGTTAACAGAAAAGTACTTTTCTAATCTTTGTAAAATAACAAAAATAAATTCAGCTGAATTTTTATTTTATATTTATTTATTTATTTTTGTGCTTATAAAGCAGTTTTTCATCTTAACATCTCACAACTTCTTTCTTCTGGGTTTGAAAATGATTGCAATAAGAATAACTAATGATGTCACTCATTCAGTTAAATCATAAAACTTGCATCAAAATATTATTTAAATTGAGGGCTGTTGCCTTATGTACACAGGTTTTCCCTACTTACTCCTTTTCTAGACCTTTTTTTATGTGGTCAACCATGTTTTATTTATTAGACCTTGTGTCTTCTGACTCTTGTTCAAAGAAAAATATTTTGTTTCTAATTTTAAAAGAAATATATCCTTTTTTGATTGATGTTGAATCCAGAAATAAAAAATAATTATTTGAAATTTTTTAAATGTAAAAATAAAAATTTACTTAATCGCAAATTTTACAAAAATGCATGTAAATATCAGTTACCAGTAATTAAAAAAAAAAAAAAAAAAAAAAAAAAAAAAATCTTCATAGATGTGCCTAGTAAAACTATACAAATGATCATATAAAGAAAAACATGCTTGGAATATTAAGATAATGTATAACTTATTATTATTAGTTATAACTTTATATTTCTAATTACTTTATTCCTTCTCTTTAATAATTCTTGATTGTTTGGATTAGCATAGTTTCAAAATGATTTTTCTTCTTTTTTTAAACATCTTCATTACCTAGCAAATTGATATATTATCTTATAATAACAAAACAACAAATAACTAACTTTGTTGATGGATTCAAGATTTAAATTCCTGCAAATACAGAATTGAATATTAACTTCAGAATTAAAAGAATCAATTCTAATATACAAATTAAGAAATATTTTTTTTTTTTTAATTATTGTCAAAATTTGTTAATCTTTGTCAAACTAATAAACGGGAAATAAAATACAAAATTAAAACCTCTCAAATGTCAATTGTTTATCAGTACTATCAGTTATTAAAAGCTGATAAAGTCGAGACTGCATATTACAAAGTTGATGGGGTTGTGAAAAGCATTCGCTATATCTGAACTCCATAATAGCTGATACATTATAAATAAGAAAGAAAAATGATGTGCCAAGCGTAGATTAAGAAACACTTTCAAATGCATTCAGAATACTGTAACAAAATTTCACTTTTTAATAAGGTGAATAATGATGCCTAAGTAAACAATTTAGAAAACTTGCAACACATTTGAAAACCCAATTTCAACTCCAAATTCTTTAGTGAAGTCCTATATACCGGGTGTCCTAAAAAGGACTGACTGATTTTAAAATTCAATAACTTGCAAACAGTGACAGATATTTAAAAATTTCTTGCAGGAGGTTTATGCATAAGGTCAAAAGTTTTATTACAGTGATTTTCGATTTTAGTTCGAATTACAAACAATAAATGGCGCTGTAAGCAATAGTCGCTAAATACAGGCTCGATTTTTGGTCCTTTCTCTTGTTTCATGCGGAAAAAGGAGATGGAAATGTATTATCCGGGCCACGAAGTACCAAAAAGAATTGAATTGAGCGTCTATTGATCGCAGCACCATCTATTGTTTGTAATTCGAACTAAAATTGAAAATCACTATAAAAAAACTTTTGACCTTATGCATAACCCTCCTGCAAGAATTTTTTAGATATCTGTCACCGTTTACCAGTTATTGAATTTTAAAATCAGTCAGTCCTCTTTAGGACACCCGGTATGATCTACAGTTTTGTATATATACTACATTGTATGCCAAAATTTAGTTCAGATAGAAAACACATAACACAATTGAAAATTCCCCTTCAGCCATTTCTGCCAAAAAGCGGAAATGTATTCAATTTTTTTTGTGCAGCTCTGTATATGATCTATAGAATTTATACATGCCAATATGCAAAAAATTAGTTAAATTAAAAAACTCATACCACAATTGGAAATGCACTTCCAGCAATTGTCGCTAATAGACTGTAGTGTAACAGAGTTCTTTTGTGTGTCCTTTTAAATGAATTATAAATGCTATCCATACCCTATTCTATAATAAATATCTTTTAGTGCACCTCAGTGATGTATATCAATTTCAATATGTTTGAAATAGTGTAAGATCATTAAAATACACTGTAAATCATTTTTCCCCATAGACTATAATTTAACAGCAATCTTTTGAGTGTTTCTGTAAACAAAATATAAATGTTACAAACTTCATTTTCAATACTGCACATACTATGGTAAATCTTAAAAGCATATATTAATTAAACAACAATACAACTGTATTTACACAAGTTGGAGTATGGACAGACAGACGGGCAGACAAACCGAATGCATAAACACTTTTCAAATGTGTTAGAAAGTGTTAAAAAGGGAAAAAAGAATAGAATGTCTTTTCTTTTTTCCTAAATGATGTTGTCCAATTGTGTCCATGTGTTGCGGCTGTGGTGTATTTTTTACAATTTCTATGATATCTATATCTTGACATGTATGGGATGGAATTTCCCCAAATTTAAAATATAAGATACTTATGAAAAAACTATGTTGCTTTATTGTTGACTTTGATCACTTAACAGGAAGCGCTGCTTTGCTATGCATTTTGTGTAGAACAATGTAACTATCTCAGTTCCTATCAGTTAGAAATGCACTAAATTTTATACTTCAGGTTAATAATTAAAATATATATATTGACTAATTTAAAATTTTAATATGCAATAGGTTATGCTGTGCCTTTTAAAATTCACTGATCACGATAACTGTATTAAGTTCAAAGAAATGCATTATGCCATAGAAGACCCAAAATCCGCTCAGCTTGGAACCAGATCTTGTACGAATTTTAGAATTTTGTGTCATAAAAAAGGAAATTAGTCCCCCACAACTATATAAAAGAGATACAATAAAAAACATATCAAAGTAATGTAAATATGGCTAAAATACTTAATCATAATACATGAAAGAAATTATATATCATTTAATATTTAACTTGTACCGAATCAAAGGAATTGTATATGTACGATATATGTCTGTATGCATAATATATATATGCACATTGTATATGCATGTAGCTTCCATTAGGAATTTAGGAAATTGAAGAACATACAATTTTTTTAATTTTGCAAATATTTGTTGTACATTAACTTGTTTTAATATTTTTGGATGTTGTAATTTGAGTTTTTTTTTTTTCTATGTTATACACTGACATTATTTCTTGGTCTCTTATGCAGCTTTGTTGCTCTAAAAACTTTAGAAAAAAAGATCACTGTATTGTGCATCATCAAAACCATCACCATCAGAATTGACATTTTGTTACTGTAAAGCAGTCAATAATTCCACTAACTAGTAACATCATCTGAATTTATATGATCTGCAACATCAGTTCTTCAAGTAACTGTTCATTTCCAGTTATCTGTTTAGCATAAAGTAAAAACTCTTTAGCTTTAGCCTAAATTGGGTTCTCTCTGAAACCAGAAAATTCAGTAATGATCGTCATCTGTTTCTGTAAAAAGAGACAATGGCCATAAGTTAAGCCACCTGTTCATCAGTGTGAATTTGGAAATGGAATAATAGGATTCTGCTAACAAATAAATGCAATCCTTGATAATAAACATTCCTTTTTGATTCCTTAAGTTTGAAAGATAGCCAAGGTTGGTTGATTGGTTGGTTGATTTTTGATGGCTGATTATCTACTCTAAGGATATAGGCCCGAGGGGGAGAGTGCCCTTCATGTTGGTCTTTCTAAGGAAACCTAACCCGTATTTACGCATGGAAATCCATGGCTCAAAGAAAACTCCGAACGATTAGGCTGCCGGGCGCGATTGGGTTCGAACCCAGCATCTCCCGTCTACCAGCTTCGAGAGCAGAACCTCTCAGTCACTGGTGGGGTGGAAGGTAGCTCAGAATTAAGAATCTTCTTCAAAAATTTGGTTTTGTAGTGACATTTAAGGCTTTAAATGATAGCCTGGTTCATCAGTTCAATTAAGGAGGTTGGGTTAGGAAAGGGAAATATGCAACCACATTATCTGAGGACAAAGCCGATGGATCAGGATGAACAGTGCTGTTATCGAGAAGCAGTAAAATTATTTCATGGTAATCTGGAGATTAAATTATAGACCTGGTAAGTCTGCTAACTGAGCACCTACACATTGAACTATTCTTTTGCATGTGATGATATCACTGATTTTGTGAAAACAGCTTGTTTTATAATGCAGTTTCGCAAAATCATGAGTGGCAGATTTCATTGTTTACTCTAGACAGACAGAGCAGATTTTAGAGCCTTGTGGATTTTGGGTCTTCTACTATACTTTGTAATTATTGATGTATAACTCCACTATCTAAATTAATGTATTAGAACCAGGGCTTAATTTCCAACCACAAAAATACTGGAGCTCTATTATTCTGCAGTAATAACAACTGTAGTGTACCTCCCCCATTTCTTCCAACCGCATAATTATATTTCATACATTATTTGCAAAATTTCAAGTAATTTCTACACTTGTGAGGGTGAAATAAAAATATGTGGCATGGTACTATAATGTCTGGAAGATTAAGTGTGGTTTTAACATTTTCTCAATCCAATCATACAATGTTTATTCTACCAAATATCACTACATTCAACATTTATTGTTCAGCATCATTCAACATTTATCAGATTCAATTTGGAGCTCCAATGAGCTTCATCACAAATTAAGCACCGATTAAAATGATATAAAAGAAAGTTTTGTGATAGCCACTGGACGCTAGTTTTATTTTGAATTTAAAATGCCTTTTTTTTATCAATGTGTTTGTTTTTTAAATGTTTACTACTGACAAAAATTATGAAATGCATTATTTTTTTTTTCGTTTTAGGTATCTCATCAAATTTTTTTCTAGACTGTGTCAAAACAGTGAAATGAATAAAATGTCTGTTCAGAATATTGCAATTGTCATTGGACCTAATCTTATTTGGCCTCAAATAGATGAATGTGCATTAGGGTGAGTTTATATTTTACCTTTTATTAGTGAATTGTAGAAATTGAAATATGTAATATTATAACTGACAGTACCTTTTTATAATTATATAAATTTAATTCACACTGATGATTCTACTTTCTTGTACAAAACCCTCATTATTTTCTTTCTTATTACAAAATTCATTAATGCAGCAAAGATATAATAAGAATAGAACATCTTGCATTAATAAATAGATGAACTAAATTTGTAATACTTTTTTAATCTTGTAGTTATTTAACTTATTAGTTGTAAAATTGTTATAAATACTACAAAAGTGATTTAATAGTTCATTTTAATTAAATAAATTTTACTTTTTAGAACCAAGTTCTTTTCTTATTTTTATTTAAACTGTTACTTGTGTTGAAATATTTATGAATTTAATTGAAACGAATATGTTGAATTGTTGACAAAGCTTTTTCAGTTATATATTTTGCCTAAGCTTTGCCTAAGTTTCTTAAAATTACTGTTGGGATGTTGAGTTACACAGTATAATCCAGCTTGATTTTGTAACATTTTGAAAGTCTCTGTATGTAAAAATTATAACTTAGCTTTGTAGATGTTTTTCCCTTTAAAAATAATAATAGCAATATCTCTATTATTTTTTTTTCTTGCTTTAGGATGAACATGACAGCAACAAATCTTCACAGTTCCATTGTAGATACCCTCATTACATATGCAGAATGGTTTTTCCCAGGAGGTTAGTGTTTGTATCCATGATCTTAATGAAAATTGGGATTTATCTCTTTTTATCATACCAACTTCATAATTATTATTGTCTGAAATTGATTTCAAAATTAAGTTATTTGCTTAAATTATTTTGTAATGTTAAAGTACTTGTTCTTTTGAAGACTCCACAAAATGTAACATATTATGGTGCAATGTTTTAAATACAGAGGGTGTTGACTTTCTCTGTGATTTAAATTAAAAAAAAAAAAACTATATTGCATCAATAGGAATAGGGTTTAATTATTATCTGCGCCATTTAAAATATTCTTTGCTTTAAAATGTTGCTGGAAAATAAACAAAGGGTTGAAGACTACATATTTGTACTTTACGAAGAAAAATACTCTTATTCGATTAGTAAAAAAAGGTGTAAGAAGCTGGTTTTAATAGTTCTACCCATGTAAAATAAGTGACATAATAAAAAAGAAAAGAAACATCAAAGTTTACATTTGACTAGGAAAAAGATAAAAAATGCATAGTCAACAAAAGCACATTCACCACTTATATATAAAGTCACATCTCATGTTTTAAAAGAAAATCAACCCCCCCCCCCCCCCCCCCCAAAGAATTGCAAAATTTTTAAACATCTCTATAGAAACGGTAAACAAAATTATAAAATCTAATTTAAAGCTACTTAAAAGAAAAAAAAAAAAACTGTTCTCACAGCGAAAAAGATCTTGTTGGCTTAAAGAAAACAAGGAAAGTTTTGCTAAAAGTTTTATGCTTATTGCTAATTCTCTTATAATAAGAAACTTAAAATAAAAAGTATAAAAAAACATCAAAATTAACTCAGATTGTTTTCAAAGATTACATTCCATCACTTTACCCAAACAATCTTCATTGTGTTAAGTTCCATCAGAATAAGGCTATGAACCATACCCTACATCTACTGCTATATTTTTAGAAAAAATGAAACAAGAATTGAGGCTATTTCATTTAAATGAGTCCCACCAGGTGGCTTGACGTGTCTCCTGTAGATTACTTTACATTTGGCCTTTTAAAACAATCTCTTTATAAGTGGCATCCCAAAACATTGGATGGACTCTGGAAGTTTGTGGTTGAGGAAAAGAACAAAATCAGCCTGGGTATTTTAAGGAAAGCTTTCTCATCTTGGAAATCAAGTGTGGATCTAAGGCGGAGGTCATGGGGGTCATGACCCACCCTCTAAACAAAGAAAGAAACCAAAATACTTTGAGAAAATACATATTATGGTTGTTTAATTTTTTTTTTTTAATCTCACTCAACGCAACAAATATTTCTGAGACACAGAAAGTAATTAAAATGGAAGTGAATGTGCATAAAATTTGTTCTTTAGGTATCAAAAATCAATCAACATTTAAAATTTTTTAATATATGTGATATAGCTTCAATTATAACTAATTGCTCCCTTTTGATCGTCTTTTCATGACTGTCAAGTCACGAAAATCAAATTAAAAGGCTAACTTTGACAACAAACTTTTCTGAAAGATCTTATGACTTTATAAGAAAATGAGAAACTCTTCGATTTCTTAGTATCTGAATAGAACTTGTAAACTTTATGCATTTACAAATATATCTCCAAATGTTATGCATTTACAAATATACCTGCAAATTTTATGCATTTACAAATGGAAATATAACTTTGTTAACATGTCATGAAACAGCCAATTTAGAATTATAGCAAACTCAAGATATAAGAATTGATATTGCAGTTGTGACCCCTCCCTTTGAGACATGAAAGATGAATCTGCCATTTTCCATTTTTTGGTAAAACAGAAGATGTTTCAGAAAATACTGTCAAAGTGGACGTTTTCAACTGAATTCCCGCTCCAGCAGCCCAAAAAAGAAAATCTTGCCATCGCGTGACCATAATTGCTTATATCTCGATAAGTAATTTAGTTATCAAAAAAGGGAAAATGTCTTGCAATTTCAAATCGCTTCAATAGTCAACCTTCCAAATTTATGCTGATGCGTTTAAAAATGAATCGGAAAATGTGTCAGAATGTTCTGCGTTGTTGAGCAGGGGACTTGAGAACAGTCTTAAGGATTTTTTATTTTATCCCAATTTTATGAATGCGGGAAAAATAATCGTAAATGCCGCACATGCTGTAAACGCTGCACTTGAAAAAAAAATTAGCCTTCAAACTTGTAAATGCCACAGCGTTTCTTCCATAAAATATGGTAATCATTCTAAGAATGCAAAAATGCTGCTGCCGTTGCTACAAAAGCACTTGAATAAACTGGTGTCTCATAGATGAGATATCTGGAACCTTCAAAAGGGTACACCAATCCCTTGCTAGATGTTGCCAGATATGTATCGATGTTGGTGGTGGCACATTTGAGCACTTATTATAATTGTTATGTCAATAAAACACTTGTTTTCATTTCCTCCGCATTTCTTGTTTTTCGACAAAACTTTTCATTTCCAACACCACATTGCTGTACCAAAATTGCTTCTTTATGTGTACTTTACTTTTCCTTAAAGTTTGTCCCATGATCGTAGAAACACCCTGTATATGTATATATATAAAGCATCTATAAAGGCAGGATCATTACTAATACAAATAAAAGATTTGTTCCTTTTAATTTTCATCAAAAAATAGGGTAGGATGTGGAAAGAAATCTCTTTCTTATTGAACACTGTTTTCTCTCAGCAATAATATTTCTATATTACAACTGTCTGACAGAAGGTAGTAGTAATTTATAAGTTTTATCAGACTGAATTTCAACCTTCAAGGCAAGTTTCACCCAAGAAAATGCAAAGGAATGTCCTGAGGTCCAGAAAGAAAGGAGGGAGAAATAAGAACATTTCAATTGCTGCTAATTTGTAAGGTTTACAACTGAACCCTGAGGGGTAAAGAGCATAGATGAAAACCTTCATTTGTTTCTTCCTTTAAGTCCAGGTAGCTCGGAAATTTCTGTGATTATTGCAATGTTAGTCAAACTTTTCTGAGAAAAATAGAAGTGATTAGTTGCATTGTTGTATGTTGTTCCTGTCCTTAGTTTTTTAGAACCTTTGACTTCATTACTGTGATTTTGTGAATATTATGTTTGTGTTTTTTAAAGATTTTTATTATCTTCACAGGTATTATTAGTAACAGTTAATACAGGAACTTTTATTATCTCCTTGCTTCTCGTTTTAACTGAGTATGTAACCGAGTAACTGTATATATAAGAAAAGTTATGTCTCCTTATTTAGAATTGATTTGTATTAATGTATCATGTGTATGTTGTGAAAATATAGATTTTTTTCATAATATCTTAATTTAGCCAGTATTTATTTGCTTATCTAAAATATTGGTTTTCTGATTGGTGAAACAGTCCATAAACACTTTATCTATAAATTGAACTTCCAATGAAAGTTTCAATAAAAATTGTACCATTATGAAATTAATGTAAATTAATTTTTATTCATAATTTTTTACATTTTTGTTCAGTTTTTAAATAACATATTTATGCTACTATGGGGTTTCTTAGTCCATTGAAGTACTTTTTTACAATTTCTTAGAATGTGAGTTTTATGTGAGTACCCCTACATCTCCAAGACATATTGAAGGACTTGGGCCAACATCTTTGTCTAGTTCACAACTCAGTCTATCTACAGCTAAGCTATCAAATGGTGATTCTGCTGTTGATTCCATGTCCAGTAGTCCAACAAACAGGTAAAATTACTTTCTAAACTTTTGTTTTAATAATAACTTTTTTATATACTTTCTCTTTTCTGAGATTTTCTGAAGATGTTTATGCTTTTTTCAATGTATGTCAGCCATGTCAAACACATGGCCTTTAGGTTACATCTGAACCTCTGACAACTAGGGTGAGGCCGCCATGTTTTTAGTATTTTTCCTGTGTTTGATTTAGTTGTTCAAATATATGTCTATAAAGTGCAGTTTTCACAAATACTCTTGCAGTAAACATAATATTAGAGAGATGGTAAATATCGTGAAGTATAGTGTAAGTATATAGATAGATTCAGCTGCAATTTTAGATTTCAACTGATGATGCAAACTTGAGTGCAAATGTAATCAAATAGAATACAACAAAGTAGTTTTATAGAGTATTTTTCTAATAAATGTTTATGTGTTTTATGTTGAAAAAAAATAGTTTAGTTTACAAATTTCTTTCAGTTTAAATCACATTAAAACTATCTTGCAGTGTTTATTAAATAGTAAAAAAATATTGAAAAGCTTATGTAAATGTGATGCTGATTACTGGCAGTTAAAATTTAATAAGATAAATTCATATATACATTTTAGGATTTAAATTTTTTTTTTTTAAGTTCACTACCAGAATGAATAAATATAATGCTTTGAAGAGAATGTCACAGATCTCAATGGAAAAATTATTTAAAATATTCAGAGAAAAAATTAAATTGTATATTTGATATACAGAAATTCTATTGGAGTTTGCAAAGAATTGAAGGCACACTGGTGCAGAGTATAAAGGAAAACTCATCAAAATGTGGAAAAATTTCTGAAAAATGAACTGTCAGATTTGAAATTGATACTTCATAAATAACAAAGTTTTATTTACTATGAAAGATACACTGTTGCTTTAAAAACAAGTTATTTGTTTTATTTCATTCATTTAAAATCATCTATAAGTCATTCTATAAAAAGTGGAATTTACTCACAAATATTATATTTAAACGGTAAAAATGAAGTTGAAAGCTGTTAGAGAATTTTTTTAATTTAGTATAACTAACTATAAGTATCACTTTTAGAAAGATTGATGAATAAAGCCAAAAAAGTTAAGGAATTGATTGCAATCTTTAATCTTGCTATCTGATGACTATTACATTATAATTCATAAAAGTACAAAGGTACCTAACATCACTTAGGCAGCTGATTTAATTCACAGATATGATGTGAACTTTAAAACAAATGTAGAGTTTCTGTAAATTATTCCTAGGCTTTGTACAACCACCCTATCTGATACTTTTGACTTGTATATAAAATTTTTAATTGAATACACTGTGTCATTTAAAAAGATAGTTTGCATTGCAAATAACACTGTTCCTGCCATGACTGGTGATCTAAAAATAGGAGCTACAAAATTAAAAGGAAACTGTAAAAAACAGGGTAAATATTTTTGAATCATTTTAATTATCTACTCATCAGTAAAGACTAATCTTAAAAGTTTTTAATGCCAGATATAGGCTTCAAAGTTTAACTGAAATTGTAAATTGTCTTTGTCTGCATGGATTTAATTGCTGAAGCATTGCATTGATGCTCTCTGTGGAGAGACGAAAAGCTTTTGGTGTCTGTATGTCTTTTCCTTAACAATTGTCTCAAAAACGCTCTGATTTGCTTGAAATTCGGTAGTTATTTTAATGAAGCTGCATAATTAGCTGTATAGCTTTTGATTTAATTTAGTTGGAATAAAAAATATAGAACATTTTCTATATGCCATAATACTTTCTCAGATTATTTTTTTTATTTTATCGTTCATTGAAAAGAAAATGGCACAGTTGGATAATAGATTTTAATATAAAATTATGCATGCTATATTTGTGCTATGGAAATCTTAAATTAATCCAATGGGTTTGAAATTTTGTCAATGTATTTGTTAGACATTTAAAATTAGCTGTATAACTTTTGTTGGAATTTTATGCATCTATTTGACAAATATAAAACCTTTTACTTTCTCATATTTATAAATTTGTTGCAATGCATTTCTTTTTTTTTCCTCTTTTATCTTTAACAGTTGCCTACCAACTGTATTTCATGGCACATAAAAAATCAACAGAATATCTCTATTACGAAAGATTAAGTAGGAAGTTGGATGAGGAAGAAAATAGGTCAGCTAATCTTCCGTAATCGAGCCTATAACCTAGATTGGCATCAAATATGGATGGCCTGAGGGACAATATTGCTTAAATTCAGTTGGGGTACTATTAAAAGTACATCACAAAAACCAATTTGTAGCATTAAACTACACTCACTACATACATCAGTTGGTCATGGACCTGATTGTAGATCATTACCCAATGAGTTTAAAAGTCTCCAAATACAAATTAAAATTCAAGTGGAAATTCTAAAGCATAAATGCCAAAGTGAGCGACTTAAATAGTTCTTGTCAGGCAATTTGCTATTAATCTGCACTTAACAACAAATAATATAATAATATTTCTGTCTCTATGACTTAAACAAAATACAGTTGACCCTCTGTTTAACGACTTTCAAGATTTTCGAAAAATCGTCCTTAAATAGAGATCGTCCTTAAACAGAATTGGTGGAAAAATAATATTTGAAAACATTTCCCTTACAGGCTTAGGACTGTCAATACATTTCTCAATACATTGCCTTGTTTAGAAATGTTTTATTTATTTATTAAAATTTATTTTATGTTTTCTGCATTATGTAAATACCCTTTAAATCATCCAAAAGTTTATGGATTTCAAAACATTGATTTAAAAATGGTTGATTAGCATATAAATCATAAGTGTCAAAAATTAAGGACAATTCACGTCCAAAGTGTAACAAATTTGGCGAAAAGGCAGTGGAAGAATGTTTTGATCCGTTATATAAATTTTTGTGAATAGCAATAGAATTTTCAAATGTATGACCTTCTTGCATTAACATATTAATGGAATACTTAATAGAAGTATTAATACGCTCCGAAATCGCTTTTTTGTAATCCTTAATATTTTCTTCCTGAATTTTAATTTTGATTGCAGAGGGCAAACATGATAATAATTTGACAAATTTAATATTATCCAAAGCAGTTTTTTCAGAAATATCCGGATATACTTTTGTTACTAACACATTTAAACGGTGCGCAAGGTTCCGAATATTTTCATTGGGCAAGAGGGTTAAATGATTAAGATCGTTTAGAGATGAGGCGGTAGAGCTCACAGCAAAGAATTTCTTAAATACCTTCTCAATGAAGTCGAAACTAGTTGCCCTAGAAAGGATATCATTTTCAATTAAGTATTTTTTCGCGGGACCTTTAAATTTAGACTTTAAAAAGATAACCAGTTCCTCTTCATCTAACTTTTTGATTTTGCCATACGCTGATACCTGATCAAAAAAAAAAAAAAAAAAAAAAAATTAATAAGGGTAGGATCACTCTCAAAATCATCCACAGAAAAATTAAAATTATGCGACTCTGTTATTTTAAATATGAACTCTATAATATATACCAACTAGAACTTAAAAAAAATCACTACCATTTATCTTACCAAAATACTGTAAATATCAGCAACAAAATTGTCATATTAAATTGCAAAGAATGAAACAAATTTAATGAATATGTGTGCATGATCAAAATAAACATTTTCATTTACTTTGAAAGAACAAAACAGCTCCATATCAATGTAGGCAAGAAAAAAACATCAATATATTTACGAGTACTTTTTTTTAAATTAATATTATCTAGTGAAATTATATATTCATTCATTTACTTAAAAGGTACTCAATAAGAATAATGCACACTTAAAAATTCAGTTGTATTTGTTACTTACGATATCCCTGAATAATCTCACATTTATGTATTACCATACTTTAAAAAAAAATTTCTTTTCTTTCTTTTTTTTTTGTAAATTTTGCAAACACTTTTACGATGATACTGGTGACAACTACGATGATACTGGCAACAACAAAAAACTCACTCGCCAGAAAAAATATAAAAAGTTGTGAAAAAAAAGATGAGAAAAAAAATAATAACTATGTAACTTATGCAGACTTGTTGGTGAAAATAAAAAAATCACTCACCAACAGCCATTAAAAACAAAAAGCGCACCATTTTATCATCTCTGTACTTTAGTGAAAATTGGCACAAATTGCAGAACCACCTTAGCTCGAGAAAAAAATCTAGATAATTTAGAAGACACAGAAGTACCAACGTATACATTGGTATCGCACACGAGGAAGGTTATGCACTCTTATTTTTCACAGGTTTCACTACGCACCCGGGGAAAACAAACCCCCTGCTGCCTGCTGACATAGGAGCACCGCACACTCCACCACTGCTCACCGCATCGTGTGAAACAAATTCCGGAGCACATTTATATCCTTAGGAGTCCCGCCAATCCAGGAGCCGATAAAGCAGGAAAATCATGACGAACTTCACACCTCAGGAAAGCCGGACTGAGATCTGGGACCATAGTGGCAGCATGTTATCCGCGACCTGGGAACGGCGGATCAAATCCACGAGTATCATTACAGCAGCAGGAAAGATTCGGGATCAGGAAAGCCAGCCCACTTGAGAATAGCATGAAAATCCAGGAATCAGGAAACTTTCGGGACCATCAGGATCACAGCAAAATAACATCGGGTCCACCCCATAGTATTAAAAGTTAAAAAAAAAAAAACGTTCGCAGTAAAAAAAAACAGGCACCATTTGTGTGAGGAAATATGGCTCACATATTTAAAACTAAAAGTTTGGCCGGTGATGTAAAAGTGACAGTACATTGGGATGCTGCATAAAACCCAATTTTTTTATTGAGCTCTCATCCCATTGACTGTGAACAGATTCAGCAAAGTAAAGATAAAGGTTTTATGGAAGAATTGTTGGCATAATATAATGATGGGGTGGGCCGCTTAGAAAAGCGTGTCTTTACACTGTCAGGATATCAGGCTGAATGATACACTTGCATAATAATCGTATGCCAACATCCATTGGAATACCAAGCCAATATGAGAATTAAGCAAATGCCAAATTATCCGTTGCATAGAAAAACAATGGGAGAGAATTTAAATTATTGGCGAATAAACTGATAAAGACAAAACCGTGAGAATAATTCAACCAACCCTACCGAAACATTAACACTCTGTTAGAACTGTTTACATTACAGATGACAAATATTATTAATGACAAAATTTATTGCCTGAGTTATTTCCCTTGTTAATAAAAATGACAGCTTTCTTTTAATAAACAGAACAAAGGAAAATTACCCACATAAATATTGTAACTAAAATAGATTAGTATTAAATTAATATCGAAATGACAGAAATGTAATTATCGTAAATCAAGTATAATTTAAGCTGTTGACTTGCAGATATAAAATAGCGAAATCAAAATGATAATGAATCATTTCGTTAAAAAGACATGTTTATTATTTAATGTTTTACTTCTGCATGAAAGAGACGAGAAATGAGCCTGAAATTACTTTTTAACAAATCCATTTATGACTGACTGAATACATGGAAAGAAAAAGAAAACATTAATTTAAAGAAAATAAAATAAAAAGGACAATATATGATGATTGCATCATCATAACAACATTACAGCATACAATGTTACTTAAAGTAGAACAAAAATATTTATAATACATTTAATTAAACAATGTTACTCACAGTACAATAAAATTATTAATACCTTTATTTAAACAAATTAAGTTTTAAAAAAATCAAAAAGTGTAGATTGTTTCAATGGTGGTCTAGTTTTTAGTACCCTTGCTTCAAGCTTCTCAAGAAAGTTGAATGAGTCATCTTCCATATTTCATGAAACAATGTACTGATGAAGAATATCCAGGGCAGAATTCGCATCTGAGTAAGAAGGGGGAGGTGTCTTGCTTTCTGTATCACCAGCTTCATCACCATCTTCTGCATGCATCTGAAGTTTCATTTTCATTTGCGATGATGTCTTCATAAAATTGATCTAAATTTCTGAAATCGGTCATTAAAACGTCTTCATCACATGGGCGAAACCTATTACGCCCTTCTCTTTTATCTGTGCTCATCTGAATTGCAAGAAAACTTGTTTTTCTATCAGAGGAAGTTCCTCATTTAACATGTTTAAAGGGATCGGGGGAAAAAAAGTATGTGAAAATCGTCGTTAAATAGAAGCAATTTCGTCTTTAAATAGGGATTTTTTTACTTAAAGGAGCCGGGACCGTGAAATATCGTCCTTAAATAGTGATCATCGTTAAGTAGAGCAACGTTAAACAGAGAGACGACTGTATATAAAAAAATAAGAATGTGATAAACAGGTATAGAACAAAAGTCATGTTTTGCAGAGTTAGAAAAGAAACCAATGTTCCAAACCATAATATTTTTTGTTCCAGTTGTCATTCTGGTACATTGAAAATATATTATTTCCTTAAAAATAAAATTTGTAGTTCAATTCTGGTTTTTTTGTTGTCAGAAATAGGGGCTTTTTCAATTTTTGGTTTGGCCCCCATTAACCTTTGATTTGGTCCCCATTTGAAGTTCATGCGTAGATGCATTAAAATGGTACTGTTTATTCTTATACTTTTATAAATATCTTCATTTTTGGCAGCGTGATTAATTTGTAATAAATATAATTTCTTATTTTACTTTTGATACAAATCATATAAAAAAAAGTAGAGCACAGAAGTAAATGATGTCAGTGCTTTCTTTAATTTATCTTTTAAATAACTAAATTTTTAAAAATAAAAATGTTTTTATGGCTCAATTGTGAAGCCAAAAATTAATTTAGGTTTAGTTCTGCAAGAAATATTATTTTCTTCAATTTTTGGTTTGCTTCTGGTTCCTAGCCTGAGGGGGGTGGGCAGAAATGACTATATTTTGTTGATTTTGTTCTTGTTTACTTAATAAAAAATATTTTGTTCTATTCTTTAAATACTTATAAAATATTTCATTGTAATCTTCTATTTAGTAGTCCAAAGTCACCCAGTCCCAGAGTACCTGTACGCCCAAGAAAGAAAGCAGCCCCTAAAGCTCCTGCATCTAATTCAAAGAATCAGATTACTAGATCTGTGTCTTATGGAGGCTTTCAGGCTAATATATTAGCAAAGGCTAACAATATTGTACAGCAATCACATTTGTCCCAACACAGTGTTTCACATGAAGATCTCCTTAATCCTGGGATCAATGATTCTGTGTTTCAAGACAGTAATTCAAGCCAGAGAAATAGTATGTCCTAATTATTTATTAATTAACCTACTTAAGGATACAAAATCATTGCAAAATTGTTGAAAAGGATAAATAGTTTTTAAGTGTAGTAGGTAGAAAGAAAAGTAAAACTGATAAAATATAACTTTTAATAAATGTATTAAATTCTTTTTCTTCTTTTTATAATGCTACCTTGAGTTCTACAAAACAAGTCTAGGAGTATTTTCACTCTTTGTATAAAATCTTAGCTATGTCTTTACAAGAGACAATCACATAAAGCAGTACTTATATATGTGTCTTTCTATTTCACTTCCTCAAACTTCTTTTTTGGAGTCGTTCACCAATTGCGTAATATTTCAAAAAGGGTGTAGGGAAACCACAAAGTGTAACAGGCAGGTGGTGTGTGTGGGGGGGGGGGGGGGATTTACGAAGCAAAACATTTTTCTTAAATTCATTATTTCAGCTCAAAAACTCTGGACATTTATATTATGTATATTTTACATTTTGCTTTGAATTCCAAGAGCTTGTAGTAAAAGCTGAATATAATTAGTTACACATTCATGAAAGATCTGTAAAATGAAAATAATACTTGCAATGTTGTTTTAATTAAAATTAGCTCTAAGTTAAGCTATAAAAAATGTGACATCACAACAAGAGAGGGGTACCACTCAAGTATGTCAGCTTGTAACATAGAGGAAGGAGGGGTAAAAAAAAAACACAAAATTTGTGTGACATAATTTATGGATTACCCCTTTCAAGATTCATTTTTAACAATTTAATTCTGATAAAGAAGAGAGTAATGTTTCATTTTCAAAACTTTTTTTTCCCTTGTGTATGATTGCATATAAAAAGTAATAGTAAATCAGTTTATTTTTTTATTAACTTTATTAAGTTATATGCAGCCACATTTATAATAGTATTATTAATGCAGATTCTGTCATAAATATCATTTGTTGCTTTATATTACAGTTATTTATGCTCAAAAGATGGTTAATGTTATGTATGAATTCACATTCTGGTATTGGGTAAATAGTGATATGAATGTTATATATGTATATACTTATTTATCTTAATTACAAATTCATAGCAGAAATTTTTATAAGTCCATTTAGATTTTTATGTTTATTTAATGAAGTAACAAATGTTGTTGGGCAAAATTTAAATGATTTTATTAGAGTTTATTCTGAAAAGTGTAAAATACTAAAGTATAATTCTTTACAAAGCTCTGAGTTTAATATTCAATTTTCCTTTACAAATCATTCTAAAACATTGTTTTATAGCTTTTTTGGTAATTAAAAGAGATCAACATAGAAATAATTTATTGGATTTTTAATTTCTTAAAAAACCCTTAAATTTCAAATAAATTTTATTTTTAATATATATATATATGTGTATGTATATACAATGTATTTTTTCCTAAAAAGATAATTTGGGATATTCTCAGTTCAACTCAAATCATCAAAAAATCAAAAATTCTTATTTTATTATTCAAATGTGAACCCCCACCCCCCCAAACAAAACAAAACAAAAAAAAAAAACAGTTAGATTTCGACATCTAGTGTACTTTAATGAATGACTATGCATGTCATTGAGTAACTTTAGTCCACTTCCACTGTAACTATAGACTTATTTATATCTCTCTGAATCTAAGCTATCAGGCTCTGCACAAGTAATCTCAGTAACATGTTCAGCATTTAAAAACATTATTATTTTTTTCCCCATTGCTTACAGTGAGTTTAAATATAAACATCTTTGTTGTCAACAAACTCTATGTAAAACTTTAAAATATTGCAAAGTATCTAATTTACAGTATCTTTGAAGTTGCATTAATAAGAATTCCAAAATTTTAAATAATTTTAAATTCTTCTTAAATTTAAAAAATTTTTATGGGTATCTATACCCTTGTGTCCTCTCAGGAAAAAATGCCCAGTATATATATATATATATAATCAAAAGAAACTCTTAAATTATTTTGAATTTCATCATATTTTATCTTACGTATTTTTTACATTTATTTTATTTTCATATAGCCATTCTTGAAGCCATTCCTGATCCTTTTTATGCCGACTCTCAGTATACAGAAATTGTGCCTCGTAATAAAACTCCTCGAACTAAACCACCTCGGAAGAATACAAACAGTTTACCTCCTGTTGCAGAAAGGACACTAACGCAAGCTCACAAGCACATTGAAAGGCCATCTGTTCCTCCGCCCGAAAGACCAGATTCATATATCAAATCTGCATCCATCAGCTCTGAGGAAGTTTCTGAAGAAACTGATAAAATAATTGAGCTTGATGATATCAGTATTTCACTAAATAGTTCAGGAAGTGATATTTATAATGACTGTCAAATGGCTTTCATGGACGATTCTGAGAATGAAGAAGATGCTTCCAAAGCTTTTAAAGATGCTGAAAGTTTTCAAAATATTGAAAATTCTAAGAATATTGAGCCTATAAAAGGAAAAGAGAAAAGTGTTCACTTTTGTGAAAAAGTTATTGATATTAATAAATTTCAAAGTTCATGTAGTAATCACAAAGAACACAAGGCAAGTATAAAAAGGAATGTGGCAAAAGCTGAAAAGTTTGATATGTCAAAAAACACTAGTGATTATGGGTCAGAAAATCAATCAAGCAATGATGAAAGCAGCTTTTCTAAAGACTATCATTCAGTTGGTGGTACACCAACTTGGTTTGAACATTACGGTGAAGACAAACGTCAGTCTAGTACATTGTGGTTTACTGCAACAACAGAACCTGTGGAAGCACATTGCTATGATGAAATAAATCCTTCTTCTGAAGCAAATAGAAATATGAAAAATGCTAGTCGTCCAAATGAAAAATATCGTACAGTCATTGAAGTTGGGAATGATAATACAAAAAATAATACTGTATCAGGCACTTCTATTAAATTAAGAGTGAATAGTGAGTCACAACACACGAGACTGTGATTTAAATATCTGAAATTGTAAATACAGCTTGTTCTCATTTAATATTTAAACCTTATATCATATAAAATATGATTATTTAATTTAAAGTGATAAAATAACATTATTTGATTTAAAATGTTTTAAAAGTGCCTTTTACATTCACTTTTTTTTTAAACTGCTTACCAAAATTTATTAAAGCACCTTAAATCTGAAATAGGAAGGTTTAATTAGTAATACATTGTGTCCTCTAACAAAGCTATAAGAGAAAGATAATTGTTTAACATTTCCTTTTTGTTCTTTAATTTAGCTGGAAATTTTAAAACATATCGGGAATATCTTTTCTTTGAGATAAAATTTTTTTTTTATATATATATATATGACGTCTTTTGTCTGTTTTTATTTCAATTAATGCATCTTAATAGTTAATGTTGTTTAATATTTTGTATGAAAATTAAAATTTTCATTTTTAATAGGTTTATTTGAAAAAGCAATTTTGTTCTTAAAGTCATGGAATGTTGAAAAAAAACCCCAGAGTTTTTGTTAGTCTGTTTGCCACCCCATGTTTTACTTTTTAACCATTTTTCATAACTATACATTGAAAAACATACAAAATACTTTGAGGATTTATGGTAAATGCAGCCATTATCATTTTTCACACTTTAGGGGAGCACAAACTGATCAGTCCTATATATGTTGTGCAGAAGACCTTTTTAGTGTAATTTTGTTTATTCCTCCAACCCCCACAAAAGAAAAAAAAAGTGTATGCTTTTCAATAAGAATTTCATCAGAATTGTATGTGCATTTTATATTCTGTGTCTATAATAACCTCTATTATTATACCTCTAATAATCCTCAATATGGAGATGGCTTAATTTTCTAACTTAAAGATTTTATAGGTATTGTGACTTTGTGACCCCCATTTATTATAATTTATTTACTATATCATAGATCGGAAAATATAGGGCATATACCACTATGATAAGCTTGTATAGAAAAAAAAAGTTAAATTTCATTCCAGTGATTCATTGTTATTTATCACATTCAAGATAAAATCTGTTATGTTTGTAATGAATGGCAAAATTTAAAAGTTTATTAGTTGTTAAACCATTGTATAATTGTTGTATTACTTATCAGTTTAATATTTGTTATTTTTCTGCTTTAGTGTTATTTTCATATATGTTATTTTTATAGTGAAAATTTTCTCTTTCTGATTGTGAAAGCATATCCAGTATTAAATGAAGAACAGCTGTATAATTATAAATGAGTGTTTCAGTGTATCTTGTGTTTTTGTTTAAATGATTGAAATATTTCAAAATGTGATACCTAGTCAAAAGAAAAGATACAGTTATCCTGCCAATATTTTATCTCTATAGAAGAATTTTAATATTTTTAAATGGTTATTTCAAGAGAAAGTCTTATATTTCTGCTTATATATGTGCCTGGTTTTAGGTGCCTTATATTATCTAGTTCCTAACACACATTTTTCTATGAAGTGCATGAAACATTTTGAAAGATTTTAAATAAAAAATTATTCTCATAAAGTGTTGTGTACATTTTATATATAACTATATGTGAATTACTTCTGCTGATTGAAAGTTTACAATTAGCATCAAATGTTTAAAAGATGTTTACTTTTCAAAAAGCAACATTAAGATTTCTTATTCTATTGTACCTTGTATTTATTAAACTGTTATTTTACACATGGTTATTCCATACATCAGTACTGTTTATAAATGAGTTTACACTGCAGATTATAGTATCTTAAATATGCTCAAAAACACAAAATGAAGTCACTTTATGACTCATTTGATATTCATAATTAACTTATAAAAGTTGTTGAATCTTCAACCTTTTTAGAAGCTTCCAATTTATATAGTCATTATAATAGATAAATATATTTTCATATTTAATTTACAAAATTAACATTTACAGTTTCTTAGTTTTTGATCTCTTTATATTTTATTATATTTTGTGTACTATATAATTAAGTGAATAAACATTTTAAAATTAAAATGGGCTAGCATATTATACCTTTTTCATAAAACACTAAAATTCTTTTTCAATTTTAAGGAAATTCTAAAATATTTAATTATTTTAGAGGAGAATATAAGTAAAATACTATGTACTAATACTATGTACTAGTATTATTCAAACCTATTATCTATTAATATACCTTCAAATAAAATTTTGTAAGTCAGTATTGTTTATTTTAAACATCAATTAACTGCTGGATATTTTATTCAATCCAGAGAGAAGAAAAAATTAACTGTTATAATCATTAAAATATTGACTTATTTTTAAAAATTGCAAGTTTTTTTTAAAAATCAGGCTGTAAATCATGCTATATCATTTTAATTCTTTCTATACTAAGGTTTATGTACACTTTAGAAGTATTTGAAAATTGTTATTTCTATTGTGAAAAAAACTAAACCTGTGGCTATATGATCCAAGAAGGATCAGGGCCTGCAGCGCCCAACTCTGTTTACTTGACCCTGGGCCCTGAGGTGCCATGCAGCATGTGGCCCAGCCAGGTGGTCAACCTAACGCGAGACCCTCAGTGTTTAATTCCCAAGAGAGCTTGGTACTCATTTTATCGACCCCGAAGGGATGAAAGGTTGAATTTCTATTGTGAAAGATGTGTAAAAATCTAAATCTTTGCCTGATGATTAACTTTCTGTGATTTTGTGAATTTACAGCAGATGTTATTAACAAGTTTGAATTAATTATGGATTTCTCTATGTCTAAACTTTTTTTAAAGTCACATTCTTCTTAAGATAAGTCTAGAAAAGAAACATTTATCCTTCCCCATTTTATATTAGTGACTTTATTGTATTTTAAAAAGGTAAAATTAAATTCCATTTATTAAAAGTTTTAAGAAAGTGTATAGATTATTTTTTGTATACATAAGAGTATCAATGTACAAGGATTTATTCTCTATGCTCTCTACTCTGATTGAGTTTTAAAGAATTACATCAGAAACTTTTATTATGCCCTTGTTTTTCACAGGTAATGTAATAGTCATTTGTTGATAGATAATATTTATAAATTCAGCCTTAAAATTTCAATGTTAGTTTTAAATAATTGTAATTTGTTCTAATAATAATAAGTAGCAATTAAGCACCACATATGCATAATTTATGTGTTACTGAATTTTTAATAACAACATGCTTATCAATTTAAATCATCATTTGTCCACTGAGTTAAGTCAACATAATTGTATGATACTTTTTCATAAGAAAAGAAACTTAAATTTTACCAAAATATTTGAATTTTTCGGAATAAAGCAATGTTATAAATAAAGATAAATGTATCATATTTTTGCAGGAATTGAAAAATGTAATTTCATACAGATACACATTGTTTTGTAATGTTTAATTTGTAGTTTCAGATCCTTGGTTGAAATTGAGCTATAAACATTTTGGAAACTGTAACTTTTCCTTGTTAATAAGCCTATTTAATAGTTTATGCTGCTGAAACACTTTTCCCCTTTTGTTAAAATGTATTTTGATATTTTATGAAAATGTTTCCATGTTCTGCTTGATGCTTATCTACAATGATACAAAGCTTTAAAGTAATATATTAAAACATTCCAAGAATAATCTTTTGGTACATAAATCTGAGCAATACATGCAGTAAAGAAAATTAAACTGTTTTCTAAAGTTAAAATTTATGCTGCAATCATAATTTGTTACAAGTCATTTGTTTGTCTTTCGACCCATACTGATAGTTTTCAAAGTGAATTTTAGTTAATCTGTGCTTTAAGCCATTAATGATTACTAAATAATTGTAATTTTTTATCAAGTTACTGTACAATGAAGTTTTCACACTTTTTGATTCACAATGCTGGTGTTATTTTACTATATTATATTGAAAATATATTTTGTTGGTCACAGAAGATGTTTGTATCTCATAGTGTAAATAAAATGAATGTTTATATATTCTGTTTGTAGGCTTTGTCTTATTCAAATTTTAACTTCAAAATTGAAACTAACTTTCTAAATTAACTCTCTTATATCATCGCCTCATAGCAACAGTAAGACATCTAGTAATAATCGAAAATGAGATGTCTGACTTAGTGCTATTAAAAACTGTTCATCTAGTGGAACGGTAGGGAATTTTTATAAAACACATCTTAGATATAGTATTAAACATAACTTTGTGTTTCAGAAGTTGTTCCACTGGATGCAAACGTAGTTTCTCATAGCAGTAAGTCAGACATTTCATTTTTTATTATTACTAGATGCCCTACTGGGGCGACGATATGCTTGATGTACATTTAATTTTCTTTTTCTTTTTTTTTTTTTTTTTTATTGCAAAAGAATTAAATGTTGATATTAATGGTGTGATATGGATTTTTAGCAAAAAAATATATCGGTAAAAAAATTATTTTTCAGAAGAATATCTTAATTTGAATTTTTATGAAGTTTTGTTCTTAATTTATTTTTCAAACAAAAAAGTGGTTTTTTTTTAATAATACGGGGTGTTTCTAAATGAATATCGGGGTTTTAACGCTTGGTAGTATTTATTACATAAAACTTAAAATTATAATTAATATAAAAAATGAGCAACTCAAACAGTTTTACTGCAAGCTTACTATTGTTCAATGTGAGCACCTTTCGTCATACGACACACATCAAGTCGATAGCTCAGTTTTTCCCAAATGTTGATTAGTGTTTGCGAGTCATTGTTGCAACAGCTGTGATGGTCAGCTGGTAATGGAGGTACATACAGACGATCCTTTATGAACCCCCCACAGGTAGAAATCACATGGTGTCTACTGACTTGATGTGTGCCGTGTGACGAAAAGTGCTCACATTGAATACTTGTAAGCTTGTAGGTAAAACTGTTTGAGTTGCTCTTTCATTTTTTGTATTAATTATAATTTTAAGTTTTATGTAATAAATACTACCAAG
The DNA here is from genome assembly GCA_963932465.1 of Maratus speciosus. NCBI lineage: Eukaryota > Metazoa > Arthropoda > Arachnida > Araneae > Salticidae > Maratus > Maratus speciosus. The sequence goes on along the minus strand of OZ010786.1, from coordinate 84,123,062 downwards.
CATTAAAACCACAATATTCATTTAGAAACATCCTGTATTTTACATGTCTATTATTTTTTAATAATATTTTATGTCTAAATCCAGCACATCTGCTAGAATTTCTTTTAATTATTAAATTAACCAATGCACCCATGAGAGCCTTTTGCAGTGTAATCTTTGAGATTATTTAATGATATGTTTTTCATTAATTTTGAATTTAAAAAAAAAAATGTGTTTTAACGAAATGTGAGTGTACGGTGTGAAAAGTCAAAATGTCACAAAATCTATGTGAAAAACTTTCCAAATTCCTTATTCATTTTGTATGTGCTTGGAAAAAGGGATGTTGACATCAGAAATATTGTATAAGATTTTCAATTATATACCTTCTTCAATGCAGAGTAACAGTTTAAACCAATACATCAGTTGTAGGAAATATCTTCTAAACTGCTATAATTTTAACTTTGGGTTACAAAAAAATCTTAATTCTCCTCCAATCTGTACTATGTGAAAAGTCAAAATGTCATGAAATCTATATCAGAAACTTCTCAAATTCCTTATTCATTTTGTATGTGCTTGGAAAAAGGGATGTTGACATCAGAAATATTGTATAGGATTTTCAATTATATACCTTCTTATATGCAGAGTAACAGTTTAAACCAATACATCAGTTGTAGGAAATATCTTCTAAACTGCTATAATTTTAACTTTGGGTTACAAAAATATCTTAATTCTCCTCCAATCTGTACTATGTGAAAAGTCAAAATGTCATAAAATCTATATCAGAAACTTCTCAAATTCCTTATTCATTTTGTATGTGCTTGGAAAAAGGGATGTTGACATCAGAAATATTGTATAGGATTTTCAATTATATACCTTCTTATATGCAGAGTAACAGTTTAAACCAATACATCAGTTGTAGGAAATATCTTCTAAACTGCTATAATTTTAACTTTGGGTTACAAAAAAATCTTAATTCTCCTCCAATCTGTACTATGTGAAAAGTCAAAATGTCATAAAATCTATATCAGAAACTTCTCAAATTCCTTATTCATTTTGTATGTGCTTGGAAAAAGGGATGTTGACATCAGAAATATTGTATAGGATTTTCAATTATATACCTTCTTCAATGCAGAGTAACAGTTTAAACCAATACATCAGTTGTAGGAAATATCTTCTACACTGCTATAATTTTAACTTTGGGTTACAAAAAAATCTTAATTCTCCTCCAATCTGCTCTGAAAATAGAAATTTCTTACTCTAAAAAGATTTCTTTTAAAAACTAAGTGATATGAGCCCCTTTGTAGGTTGGAAAAATATCAACCTAATTATAGGTGATATTTTGATAACAGCTGAGGTGTATTACTGAAGTTTCATCGTTTAACCCTTTAAGAGTCCTACTCGTGTCTTTCCGTCACATAACTTTTGGAATCAAAGCTGATTTAACACAAAATCTATATTAAAGCTAATTTTTTGAAGTGAATAAGATAAACCAATATGTAAGGTTATCAAATAAAAATTCTCATGCCAAACTTCTCATAGCTACTATATAATGAATCATTAAACATGAGGGAAAATTCTGCAGGATGCTTAAAGGGTTAACTAATGAATGGATCTGCTTCAGGCCCAGTGTTTAAATTTTAAATATTTATTATTTATTATGTATCATCTAAATCCAAATAGGATGACTGTTCAAAGCAGTACTGCCAACTTTTCAAAAATATTGGGTGGACTCAAAAATTTTTGAGTAAAATAACACACATAATTTTTTTTCCCTTAGTGTATGTGTGTGTGGAGAGAGAGAGGGAGGAGCGAACGGCTAAAGATGATAGTTCAAAATTAAATTATGTTTTTTTCTAAGCAAATTTTTAAATTATTATAATTTAATAATAATTTTAAAAATAATTTTATTAAATTATATACTTATAAGTTCTTCCTGATAAATACATTAATATTTATTTTAAATAACACTGGAATTGCTAACTATTCAAAGTGCAAAAAACTAAATGTCAAGAAAAGCATGCACTTTAGTCACCAAGTACTCTTTACCAATTCAAGATATCAAAACAAATGACAAAATATGCAGGAAATCATATTTTGTCATGATTCATGAGAAATTTAACTATACATCTGCTGAAGAAGTTTTCAGTGCTCCTGTAAGTCTAATTTATGTCCGTACTATTTTTCAAACAAGACTGTTTTGAGAACGTTGATAAAACCAAATTTCCTTTCTGCGATTAAATAATTAAAAAAATACATTATGAATTAAATCAAATGAAATTGGGTGGCTGGAGAGATCAAATTATTGGGTGGGCTCGCGTCCCATGGGCCGATATAAGTTGATGCCACTGGTTCAAAAAGCTGTTGTGCCATCTGTGGAGAGTAAAGCATTACTGGCAAAAATATTTTTGGAAGTAAAAATTCACTAGGTAACCAAAAATTTATAAAAATTACCGAAACATATTAAAGCATTATCATTGGTACGTAATAATGCAGCTTTTGAGCATGGATTTAGTTTTAATAATCTTCCATTAGAAAAGTGTTTCTCTCTAAGCACTAGCCGCCCTTGGCGATCAGTTTGGTCTCCCTTAAATGTTTGCTAAGCATTGTATTAATGTTACTTTTATTCATAATTTAATTTACTTGCTCAATCCTTCGCCAAATTGGAAGATTCTGATACAAAAATCATGGACTCGGTATTTTTATGTTACCTTGGACAGGTGATAAATCGCCAAACATTGTTCCCGTCGTATTATTCCGTATTTCATTAATTTCATTTAAAATAAAATACTTTCACTCATTTTATTTAAATAAATAACTTTAATTTATAACTGAAATATTTAAAATGTATGGCTCTCAATTATTTCTTTAAAAAAAAAGAAAAGAAAATATTACTATTTGATTATCCCGTCGACCAATTTCGCCAAATTATTCAAACTGCCAAACTATTAGCCAAATTATGCAAATTACATAATTTTTATTTTAAATAACGAAAGAAAAAATAAATTAGTAAAATATTAATAAAAATAAAAATAAAACATCGAATTAAAAATCACTTGATGACGTAACAAATACACTGGTGTGCAAAAATTAGGAAAAAGTCACAAAATTCCAATTTTCAAATACGCGAACACTCAAAAGGAAATAATATAATTCGAGTAATTACTATCTCTACAACACAGCTAGTCCATATAACATCTCATTCATGTCACACTTGGTCACAAGTGTCACAGTCACTACGGTGAAGCAAAAAATAGGAAATTCCATACATCTCATTATGAGTCTCAAATGATCACTATATGTGACTCCACTGAGACGTCACTGTGATTGCTGCTTTGTGACGAGTCACCATGTGACTTTACAATATAGTTACATTGTGACTCTCATGTGACTGTCATTTGTAGACTTAATTTCAAAGTCATCGTGAATGCTGCATTGAGATAATTTACCAAATAATGTCACATTAAAGTCACATGATGACTTTCAGGTGACAGAGACTACTGTGAAGTCACCATTGTTCTCTTTTGGGAAAAGTCTCCATGTGACTATAATATGATATTATTTGGTGACTTGTCATAATGCAACGTTCATGATGACTATGGAATTGAGTCTAAAAATGACAGTCACATGAGAGTCACAATTTAACTACATTGTAAAGTCACCTGGTGACTCGTCACAAAGCAGCAGTCACATTGACTTCTCAGTGTAGTCACATATAGTGATCATTTGAGACTCATAATGAGATGTATGGAATTTCCTATTTTTTGCTTCACCGTAGTGACTGTGACTGTGACACTTGTGATCATGTGTGACATGAATGAGATGTTATATGGGTTAGCTGTGTTGTGGAGATAGTAATTACTCGAATTATATTATTTCCTTTTGAGTGTTCGTGTATTTGAAAATTAGCATTTTGTGGCTTTTCCTTAATTTTTAATAACCAGTGTACATGTAAAGTGTTTAATGTCAAGTAATTTGACATTTACGATTACCCATTATTGGCATTTAATCTTATACTTTGGCGATAGTTTTTTGGTCGACAAGATAATTAAGTAGTACCAAGAAAAGTAATAAATAATACCATAATCCATAGCATTTAATTTCAACATCAAAGCTTTGTTTTAATTTAGCATGCGAAAAATTGTTTATGACGGTCGCATGAAATGGTCTATTATAATACTGATGACATGATGGCGATGGAACAATGTTTGGCGATTTATCACCTATGACCGGCTAACATTAAATTACCAAATTGGCCGCCTGGCATATAAAAAGCGAAGCGGTCAACCCGAAACTGTTGATGACAGTTACATGACTTAGGCTATTATTATAGAGATTTAAAATGTGTAAATGATTGACAATAATCAATGTAAATGAAAAGGCAAATTCAAATGCATAATTGAATAGTGGTATTGGAACTTTGAAAATGAATATGTATCTGCTAAGGGCAATGAAAGATGTAGTAACTATACACAATACACTTACAAAAATCCACACAACTTGGGACCTTTTGCAGATTTCTTATCACTGCTTTATTTACATTTTCAAACCTCATCAGAGTAGTTATATTTTTATGAAACAGCTATTGGATGTCCTAAAATGAACTGACTCATTTGAAAATTCAATAACGTGCAAATACTGACAGCTATTAAAAAATTCTTGCAGAAAGATTATATAAGGTGGCAGGAGTTTTTTACTGCGATTCTCGGCTTTACTTCCATATAGCTGTAATAGATGGCGCTGCAAGCTATAGGCACTCACCGAAATCACTCTGCATTGATGCGAACGAAGGATGTTAAATGTATGGAGTGGTTGTCATTCTGACATTTGAGAATCGGGCTCTAAGAACAAGATTCCATAGGCGAATGAGACCCACTCCATATGTGTTTAACTTCCTTTATTCACATCAATGCTGAGTGATTTTTAGTTTTGGCCTTCGATTGAGTGCCTATAGCTTGCAGTGCCATCTATTGCTGCTATTTGGAACTAAAACGGAGAATCGCAGTAAAGATTCCTGACATCTTACATAACCCTCCTACAAGATTTTTTTAAATGGCTTCCACCATTTAATTTGTAAGTTATTGAATTTTAAATTCAGTCAGTCCATTTTAGGACATCCAGTATGTTATAAATAATAAATGCTAATAAAAATACAAATAATTCATGAATAAACTATTCATTTAATGAATAATTTGGATAAGTTATAATTGCTATTACAAATTATAAACTTGTTAAACATTTTATCAATAGTAGTTTAAGAAAATTGATTTTATTGCTTTAACCTGTAGCGATCTCATCTCACATGATCAGTATAAAGCGAGTTACTAGCTTAGAGTAACTGGCTTGGCCTTTTGCTCGACGCTAACATTCTCGCCTCCTGATCATGATGTCCCTGATTCGTATTCCATCGGCGCAACTCTCTCCAAAGTGGTGACAAACACGCAAAAACAACCCTCAGCAGCAATCATCTCATCTCATAACCAACAGAGGGCAGCACTAAATAATCATCCCCTGCATCCAAAGCCTGTGTAACGCTCATAGCACAAAGCCTGTCATACTGCGCATCACACATGCATACGACAGCATCATTCACGAGTGCATATCGCTCGTCAGACGTCAGCAATACGTCTTTCTCACTGGGGATGAAATGTGTAGCGATCTCATCTCACATGATCAGTATAAAGCGAGTTACTAGCTTAGAGTAACTGGCTTGGCCTTTTGCTCGACGCTAACGTTCTCTCCTCCTGATCATGAGAACCCTGGTTCGTATCCCATCGGCGCCACTCTCTCCAGAAACCCTTTCGAGGGCGGTGTCCTTAAAAAAGGACACCTAATTTTAATTCCAAAACTAACAAACGGCACCAAGAATATTTAATTAATTTTTTTGTTATATAATTTACGTGAAAATAAGCAAGTTCGTATTTTCTAATAAATTCGTTTATAAATTCTGGTGTCAGTCCATTATTTCATCAGTTTGTAAACAGAATTACTCCGCGCTGGAAAGGGTTAAATTATTTTTACTATTTTCTCCATCCTGAAAACAGCTTGTTCAGTACAAAAGTCTATCATTAAAAAATTCAAATATGTATCGCTATGAGCAAGTCACTCACTAGGAGTAAGTTTTTCCCCATTAGTAAAGTTCCCCATTAGTACGCCTCCCCAAAGTATTGACTAAACGTTGTTTATATTGTGAATGGTATGCAGATTTTGAAGAAAACTTTCTAGAAATTAGAAGACTATAAGAAAAAGAGAGAAAATATGTCATAAGTAGAGAGTGGTTAAATGCTTTTGGAAAGGAACCAAAAAACAGCATTGTAAAATATTAAAAAGGAGAAAAATGGAAAATATAAGTTTTCAATTAATGTTCATAAGAATAGTACAAAGAAAAAATATTTCACATAAGTTGGTATTCATTGAATATTTAAAGTATCGTCGTTTCAATTTTTGTTGATGTTTGTATAATACGCTGGGGGACATTCCTAAAGAGAATTCAATCTTAGTCGTTCAAATCTGCATACTTGCTAGCCTTCTAGTTTTTAAAGTAAAATAAATATATTTTGAACCAACAATATTTTTAATAAAATGCATTTTGTTTTTATGTGTTTTTATGTAACTTCTTTTACTTAATAAAATTTCTGGTTTTATTGAATTGAAAAAGAATCTGAAAGTTGGCAACTCTGAATCCGTAAATAATAAATAAATATTTTTAAAATCAAATAAATTTTTAGAAAATAACATTTTCATTAACTCTTTTGCCTTAAAACATATCCTTAACCAATGTAGATTTTATTAATAAAAGAACTGTATTTTACCTTCTGAACAAAAATTGCACTGCTGAAATCTACAACATCATAATTTGCCCTATTTCGAAGCTGCTAAATCTGACTACCTATACATATATATTTATAAGAGTATGTCCTGACTGACTCATAATCAAAGCTCAGCCCAAACTACTGAATGTAGAAACATGAAAATTGGTGGAAAAATACTTCTGATGATGTAAGCACGCACTAAGGAAGGATTTTCTAAAATCCCACCCCTAAGAATGTAAAAAGGGGAAACAAACTTTTTAAAAAATCCTTAAAAAGAAAATATTATAGTTATGTGTCAAATAATAACATATTTTAACCCTTTCAAGGGTGGTGGTATGTTTGTGAAACAATTTAATTTTAATTCTAAAATACCACAATGGCACCAGAATTTTGGGTATAAAATTTTCGGTTTATTAAGTATGTAAAATTTATAGCTTTTTCTTATTTGCAAATAAATTTGTTCTTAAATTCCAGTGTCATTCAGTCATTTCAACGTTTTAGGAATGGAAGTACTTTGCCCCTGAAAGGGTTAATGTGATTTTGTATTCTGAATAGAATGGTATCAAGATCAAGTGAATTCTTCCAAGTCCAATAGTTCGTGAGATACATCGTGTTTTTCTAATTTGGCGATTTTCTTTGGCACAAAAACTTAACATTACAAGTTACAATTCATCCATTTTCATTTGTATATTACATTCGTTACTATAGCAATGGAAGAAATTCAAATTAAATCTTTTGTTAATCAATTCTTTTAGTTAACTCTAGAACGGCGGCGAGGGGTCATTTTGACCCTTTCCGAATGAATACATGTCGATTCGAACCAGAATTTTTTTAGGTAGCTTTCTTTACAAAAAAGCTACCTATTGCAGCCGTTCGGAGGAAAGCGATTTCAAAAAATTTTGGTATATTTTCATCGATCATGACCCCCAGACCCCGAAACCACCCTCCGTTCAAAATTTATATATATATATATATATATATATATATATAATACACAGCATTATTTCCAACAAATTACTACATTACAAAAAAACTTCGTTATTACATATGTTGACAAATCTCCTAACAATTATGCTATTATATGTAAATCATATTATCACCAACTTCTTACAAATTCTATTTCTTCTAATAAGTCTTTTCAAAAAACTAATGAAAATGTTATTGTAAATAATCGTAAAATTCGAAGTTATTATAAACTTTTAAATATTTTATCTACTAATTTTAATTATCCATATTTAGTTCTTATTCCCAAATTTCATAAAACTCCTATTAAATTTAGGACTGTTACTATTGGTTGTAATACATATCAATACAAAAACCCTTAACGGGTTAAAAGTTTGTGACGCAGCACTTTATCTTATGCTCTAAGAATTTTAAATATGGAACTTAAAAATAATGATATCAAATTTTGAGTGACGCTATGCTATTAATTATAATCTCTCTATATATTATTTATTTCATCTTTTTATTTTTTTATAATCGCATGTGCAAAAATTATGTTCAATTTAAAAAAATGTATAAAAGTTTATTCATTGATGCTTTAACATTTACACCTCTCATAAATTCCAAGTATGAGTTTTAAAAGATATGATATCAAAATTTTAGTGCGCTTTGATGTGGCTTTAAACGATTTGTTTTAAAATTAAATTTAAATTATTTTTGTTTTGGCTAAGATATATTCACACATCTAAATAATAGTTTTAATTTTCCAATATACTTTAAATATGTCACTTTCACTGAATTTATATAATGCATTTAAATGTATTTATTTGAATAAATTGATTTATCCTTTGTCCAATGCTATTAAAATTTAAAATAAGATTTGCGTAAATAATTTTTTTGCCTCATAGTATCCATTTGAATACATTTCACTTAGTTTGGATACAATGACGCAAAAAAATTATTTACGCAAATCTTATTTTAAATTTTAATAGCATTGGACAAAGGATAAATCAATTTATTCAAATAAATACATTTAAATGCATTATATAAATTCAGTGAAAGTGACATATTTAAAGTATATTGGAAAATTAAAACTATTATTTAGATGTGTGAATATATCTTAGCCAAAACAAAAATAATTTAAATTTAATTTTAAAACAAATCGTTTAAAGCCACATCAAAGCGCACTAAAATTTTGATATCATATCTTTTAAAACTCATACTTGGAATTTATGAGAGGTGTAAATGTTAAAGCATCAATGAATAAACTTTTATACATTTTTTTAAATTGAACATAATTTTTGCACATGCGATTATAAAAAAATAAAAAGATGAAATAAATAATATATAGAGAGATTATAATTAATAGCATAGCGTCACTCAAAATTTGATATCATTATTTTTAAGTTCCATATTTAAAATTCTTAGAGCATAAGATAAAGTGCTGCGTCACAAACTTTTAACCCGTTAAGGGTTTTTGTATTGATATCATTACTTTTTTGAGGTTATTGAAAAAAATAAATAAAACAATAAACACACACAAAAAAAATTAAAGACCAATACAAAGAATTCATAGTCAGGATTTCAATTCACCTTCAATCTCTCCCCCCTCCCTCCCCGCAAAAAAGGATGACCATACTTCAATTTTAAAGAGCACCGTGCAATGAGATTTTTATAAGAACTCTTTGGTAAGATATGGAAGTAATGTACAACATGCATGTTTAGAGGGTATTTTTGTTGTTTTGCTTCAGAGATATAAAAAGCTATGTTAAATTTTACTATATAAAAAAATTACTTTGTTAAGAAAAATAGCAAGAAATATTACTCTTTAAACCTTTATATATATATATATAACAATCATCGCTCACTTATAAAAGAAATTACATACATTTATATTAAATCCAAAACTACAAATTTCTGCTTCTCCCTTTTCTCATTCCTAGTGCAAAAAAATTAAACATTCTTTAATTTATATAAAATAATCTTTCACCATCCCTATTTAAAATTCTTTATTAACAATAATAATAAATTATATAAAATAATCCCCTGAGCTCCGAAGATTCCACTTCTGCTTTTGCACCCACCTCTCCAGCTTACCTAAATAATAAAATCTTTCAAAAATTAGTTTGAAAAAAAAAAAAAAAATCTGCAACATTTGTTGCTCATTAACATAAATAAATAAATAAGCACTAACTTCCCTAATGTACAGTCATGGAAAAAAAAGTAAACACCCCCTACTAACTCCTCAACAAATTACCGTAGAAGAAAGTTACTGGTACCGAACGATTGTAAATAAATTAAAATAGCAATTAAAGCCTTTGTGCAGGAATATTGAAATGCAGTAAACCAACGTTTAAAATGCACAAATTTTTCACGCATTATTTGTGCATTTTAAACGTTGGTTTACTGCATTTCGATTGGAAATAAAGTCTACTTTTAAATGATGTATATAAAATTTGCTTAAGGGGTTATCTACATATTAAAACGAACCATAACTTTGTTTTTTTCAATAGCAGTACACAATTTTTACAGCATAAATGAATTCTACACCATTTAATTAGCCTAAAAACAAATTTTTATGCAATTCGTACTATAAGTTCCCGAGAAATTAATTATTTTAAAACAAGCTTATTTTAAGGGCTGTATCCAAATTGAAGTTCGGTACTCGATTGTTAACCGAGAGAGCCCCCTTCTTGATCAAGGCACCTTAAGCGTCACTCAAGCAGTCAATGAAGTCTGCTAGATTACAGGACAGCGTAAGACATTTCAAAATATCTAGTCACTTCTATCATAGACGGCCCCTTAAACCATAATTTTGCCGTTTTTTAAGCATAATTTGAAAACTATTTGGAAGAAAAATGTGAAATTTTGGATTTCCATAAAGCAGGACTTAATAAATCTAAATCCATCAAAAAAATTTTAGGTTACAATTCATAATTTTTTCGAATATTAATTTCATAATTCATATCATAAATTATAAAAATTGCAAATTCAACGTATTTATGTTTGGGTATGTTAGTATTACTGCTACACAAAAAATTAGCACATTAGGAGCATAATTTCAGGAGATATGAATAAAAATATGAAAATATAATTTAACATTAGAAGCACTAAATTTTGAATGTTTATAATTCAAAACTTATTATTCAAATTACTTGAAATTTGGTGCCTAGGCATAGTTTGAACCGAAGATTTGAAATATCTCGTTAAAATTGGGTATTGCCATTGAAAAAAATGAAGTTTGGATTTGTTTTAATATGTAGATGGCACCCTAAGCAAATTTTATATACATCATTTAAAAATAGACTTTATTTCCAACCGTTCGGTACCAATAACTTTTGTCTACGATAATAATTTGTTAAGGAGTTAGTAGAGGGTGTTTACTTTTTTTTCCCACGACTGTACATTTCACCTCTTCTCCCTCCCCCTACTCCCCAACATTAAAAAAAATTAAATCTTTATTTTTATACAGAAAATTCTTCTATATAAGTTATCCTCCTATTCCTCAAAATTACCACTTTCCCACTCCAGCCTCGAGATTTCAATCTTTAAAGCTTTTTAGAAAATCGGATCTGCAAAGTCTTTTGCTTAATAATAAAATATATAATCATGTACAGACACTTTTAATTATTTTTCACACAATCAATTGATGTCATGATAATAGTTGTTCTGAGCGAATATTGTGTTGGCTGGGATAGCAGATACTATTGAGCTATCTGGGGTACAGATAGCTCAATTTGAAGAGTACTGGCAATTAAAGCCAAGGGTTATTAAAGTTCACTGTAATTCAAGATGTTTAACCCCTTCACGACAAGAGCCCTTTGGTTAATTTTTAACCTTTTACTACAGGTTTTTAAAAACAGAAAATTTTCTGTAATTGAATCACAGAAATGCTCCCATTAAAGAAGGTAAACTTTACAATTAAAAATAAGTGGTGAGAATAATGAAGGATTCTGAACACCTTAAGTGGTTACCTTAACGGTCGCCTTACCTCACCTTACCGGTCGCTCATTCCCAAGGGCTTAAAGATGCTTTTTTGCTATTATAACCTTTAGGATTTACAATATAAAAAAATCTTAATCACTTCTGAGGTAAATAAAGACAGTGGAAAAAAATCAAGATGGCAATGTTTTGATTGGCAAATTCTAAGCTGAGTAATTTGTGCTACAGAATGAAAAATATATAAAGTTGTAATAATGTCCTCTTGTTACAGATACTAAATCTTTAAGGTTTTTGATGTGTGAACTACATATGAATACAGTAGAAGATCTTTATAATGCACACCTTGGTATGAGAAGTTGTGCGTATTATAGAATTTTGCATTATATAGATCATATTTCATACATCATTAAATTTACTTCGTATACATGCTTTAAATTACATTCCTTGGAACCAGAAAATGTTCAAATTATGATATTTTATATAATAGGTATAGATCACACATTATTAAATTACCTTAAAGATATTACCTTGAAATATAACATCGAAATATGCCTGGGCAAATTCATTATAAACAGTGGTAAATCATGACTGACAGTTTTGGGAACACTAAATGCATGGCTGGCCAATTTATTCTTTTTCAGTATTTTTAATAATGAAATCTTTGCCTTATTTTTAGCAGAATTTTCTTCCATTAAATAAGACAAAAATTTAAAACTTTTGGAAAGCATGCATTTTAGTGCTGCAAGAAAAACCTGTCATGAGCTGCTCTGATTATAACACTCATTTACAAAAAATTTTAATATAATAACAATGTTTTCATTACTCCAAAATAATGTGTTAAAGGCGATAATGTATCATATTTAGTGTTCCAAGAAATAGCAATATTTGTAAAATACATGTGCTTCTTAGCTGAAAAATTCATTGTTTATATCTGAGAAATACATTACATCTTCTGCATTAAAATTTTTTAGTGGCAGGCTTTTGTGATTGAACAAGGACTGCTTGCAGAGTGCTTTTAAGGATCTTACAATATAAAATTATGGCTCTTGAACTACTATTAATCAAATACAGTAATAGGGATAAAAAAAAATCATTAAATAGTTTATTTTAAAAAATTCCTTGTATTTTCATCAGATATACTGATTATTACTACCATATGTTATATGAAACATGTTTATTAGAAAAGTTACAACTATTTTCATGAAGTTTTGGATCCCCCCCCCCCCCATGACATACTGTCAAATTTCGCGAGGTTATTTTTTCTTGTGATGTTCCTCCCCCGACCGAGAATGGAGAGGGTTTTTTACAATCAACGGATTAATTTTGTTTTTCTTTTATTGCTACTTTTTTATGTTAAGCGTCGTTTACACGGAGCGAGTTTACTAGCTACAAGCCGGCGAGTTCACTAGCTGCTAATAAACTCGCCCCGTGTAAACACGTTGGCTAGCGAACTATCTGGCAGCTTAGCGAGTTCGAAAAAAGTTGAAAGCTCGGCTACTTTTCTCGCTACTCGCTGGCGTGTTAGCTATCTGGCTAGTAAACTCGCTGTGTGTAAACGTTGTTGCTAGTGAAATCGCTGCGAGTATTCGATAGTTCGGGGTTCTGTAAATGTAAACAATGTCGACTGAAGTAGTTCGTGTCGGCGTGAGTGAACAAAATAGATTTTTCGAACAAACTTAACAATTAGGATACCAATAATTAAAATATTTTTGAGAATTATTCACTGTTTGAAATAACTACCGTAATTATCACAAGTTGAATATTTCAATTATTTTAGATAGATAGTTGAAAATACTAATGTCGGGGAATTGCAGTTATCAAATTATTGAGACTGTACAGGGTTTAGAGGGCAATAATTGAAAAAAAAAAAATCGAAAAAAAAAAGTTTTGGCGTATTAGTGAATAGATTCGTATATTTTCCACTATTTTTCACAGTTAAACTACCTGAAAGTACTTTTAGTAATCAGTATTACAAATATGATAGGAATGATACTGAGGGATCATGTTTTAAATACTAAATAAAATAATTTCAAAATAAAACTGCAGAACTATGATGGCGTTTGAGGCTACTGATCTGCAGATTTACTAGTTCAATTATTATCATTATTAATATTACAATCATTTTTTGTGAGAGATGAATAAGTAAAAATGTTTAAGACAGAAAATAATAAATTTTTAACAACTTCAGTAACTTTTCAATTCGTAAAAAAAAAAAAAAATTAACTGAACGAAAAAATGCCCAGGCCAGAAATCGAACACAGATTATTGGCTTACAGGGCTAATGCTCTACCGTTTAAGCTAACTGGGCCGACAACCGGTGAGCATATCTGCAAGCCAAGGATCTGTGTTCGATTCCCGGCCTGGGCATTTTTTCGCTCAGTTGGAAATATTCAATTCGTATGATAGCTTTACCAATCAGTTTGTGTTAAAATAATAGTTTACCGTAATTTCCCGCGTATCCACCACGGCTTCGTTAAGTCTTTTCAGACCGGAAATTTTATTGAAAAAAAGAAGTCAAATAAGTGACAAGCAGAAGCAAGTCACATTTTACAATACACATTTTATTTAAAATAAACTCTGGTAGGAAACTGAGTTATCCGAGGTGCGGCAGATGGACGCGAAATTACGCACTTTAGTTTTTATTTAAATGGGGGAGGAGCTGAACCCTATGAGCCTCTCTTTTCCATATGCCCTTAAACAATATGCTTTACTTCCTGGTTTGTTTCATTGATTGGCAGATAAACTAAACAGGGCAGAGTTATAAAAAAATTATGTGATTAAAATATTGAAAATTTTAATTAATTAAAAGCAGCACTATTTATAAAATTTTGGTGTTCCTATTAAACATAAGTGAAATTGCAGATTTAGCAACGATTACATGGGGTGTCCATCACTGAAAATAGACTAATTAAACGTTACAATAATGGACACGGGTCTTAAAACCTTAAAAATTAATGAAATTTTATGAATGATCATAGAATATAAAATTCAAATTTCATCTTGTAATTTCGTATTGAAGTAATCTGTGTGTTTTATTTTTTATAACACAGGGTATTCTAGGTATACATTTAAAAACTCGGCAATATCATTTGCGTTCACTTCAATTTTCCAAGGACACACACACACATATAAAAAAAAAAAAAAAAAAAAACAGACAGAAAACTCGGCACTTAATATAAAAACAAACACCGTTTTCAGAAAAAAAAATAAAAGAAAGCTTTAGAACGCAGCAAGTGACGCAATAGCGAGTTGGCTACTGAGCGAGCAAACAAGTTCGTGTGTAAACGATCACTATCTCGCTAGCTGACTCGCTCGCTACTTTTCTCGCCGGCTTGTAGCTAGTAAACTAGCTCCGTGTAAACGAGCCTTTAGTGTGGTGATCTTTCAAATGCTATTGCACAATGAGGCGATAAACGTGCTACTCTGTAAGTGATACGGCAACCCTCCAGTGTACAGGTGGAATTGATAAAAAGAGTTTTTGTAATCGGAATATGCGGAATGTTAAAGAATAGTGGATGGTTTAATGAAAGAAGAATAAAAACTTAATATTTAATTTAAGATGCGAGGCAGATTAATATATTAATTGAAATGGTTACTGAGTAATCACTTTATTAGTTTATACAAAGTCTAATTATCATGACAGCTACAATGCAGCTGCTAATGAAAGTTTGTGAAACCAATTTTTTATAAATAGTAACATGTTCTGAATTGTTTTTATTTACAATAATACTTCATTACCACAAATACCATATAAGGGAGCTGGCTACTTTTATATTTTTTTAAAAGTAAATTATTTAAAGCTTTCTTTTAAGCATATTAACTTTAAAATTAAACAAAAACAAGTATCTTACTTTTGCAAAAAAGCTGTTTTATCTTATTTATCTATAAACTTTAATTACTAAATAAGGAAAAGTATCATGATGAAAATTTTTACTTTTAGGAGCTCAAAACAACCAGTCAGGATAAAATGGTTCATTTTGAGCTAATCGTGATAATTTAAGTATATAAAGTAGAATTTACTATCAGTCAAAAATATGTCCAAGACTCAAATCAGTCCTGAGACTGAAGGTCTTGCACCCATGGCTGTAATCAATTAGCCTAAAAGAAATGCTTCAGGTGTTTTTTTTTTTTTTTTTTTTGTCTTGTTACAGAGATAAACGGCAATAAGAATTTTCTTCCCCTTTAGGTTAAATTTTACAAAAATAAAATACTACGATGCTTTAATTTTTGAAGCTGAAAAGAGTTATAAAAAAAATAAATAAATAAATAAACGAAAGATGTCATTTTAAGACAATTTTCGTTTATAATATTATTAGAAACGATTCGCAAATGAATCATTTTATAAACGGGATTGGAAATCTTAATTTTGATTTCGTCATACCTTTTATTTAAATTGTGCGTTCTTTAAAAATGAAAGATTTTGTTTCATTTCTTTAAAAGAAAACTCAAAATTAAATTAGTAATCTATCTGTATTACACTCACATATCACAAGAAATACCTATGCCACACATGAACGTTATTTTGTAAGGAAAACAGTTATAAGTATTGTTGAAAATAAAAACAATTCAGAACATTATACTGATTAGAAAGGATCGGTTGCAAAGAATGCTGTCTGGATAATTAGAAATTGTACTCACTTTCTACCCTTGGAATACCATTTCAAGATCTTTGATATTTCTTATTTCTTCAGTCAACTTCGCGTATCGCGTAGTGATACATGGCGAAGTCTTATGGCGAACGCGATGAATTTTCATTCCGATACGAGAATTTTCGATAAATATCGAATTTCGATACGAGAATTTTTTTTTAAATGTGAAATATTTTCTCATTAAAAAATGTTTACTTACTATGAATAACAATGAAATAAAATACCTATAATTACAAAATACTGCTCCATTTTAAAAAATCAGTCTAAGTATTTTAAAGCACATAATAAACTGTTTTCGTAGTTTAAAAAAAGATTTATTGCCAATATTCAGATTTTTAACTGTGACCTAAACCGCGCAGAACCGATGTGCAACGTTCTGTCTGCTAGCCCATAGAATAACATGTAATCCGCGATCCTAAGAAGTCCATTTTTTCATGCGGATTATATAAAAATTAAGAGTTTTCCTAGATACTAGGTTAGTCTTATCCACTTCGTCAAAAACAGATTCATTTTATATATTAATGTTTTTTAAAAAATCTAGACCGTTTCGGAGAAAAAAAAAAGACAAACTTACACCATCGAAATTGCTTTCAAAATGGGTTTACAGATCTGAAAATATACTGCACGTAGAATTGTAAAAAATTCAGAATAGGATTAGACTGCAGATATAAGACTGTTTTAAAAAAATCAGAACAATAGGACCTATATTTGATGAGTTATTAACAGGCGGCTTTTCGCATTTTCTTTGATGTCGAGTTAGCTGTATATATGAGTTCCGCCATCTACGAATTCTACGATACGATACGATACGATTTTAGGCTTAAGGCTGCGTCACTCGGAATACTACCGTCTTCCATGATAATAATAAAGCCAATACACTTCTCTTAAAAATTCTTAATCAAATATATGAACTTACTACAAAAAATGATAATACACATTGTATAAAAAATAGCTATCAACTTGTTAATATTTTAAAAAATCTTCATTCTGTTTGTAATATAACGACATATGACTTCAAAGATCTTTTTAATAATATAGACCTATTAGATTTACATAAAATTATTAATGCATTATTTAAAAAGTATTATAAAAAACTGGAATTACCATCTAATATAGATATAGCATATTTTAAATCTTTAACTAACTTCATTATCTATAATAATTATATATTGCAAGATAATACTTTATATTTACAGCATGTCGGTATACCACAAGGCGGTTGTACTTCCAGTTTACTCTCAGACTTATACTTATCTCATTATGAACGTAATTTTACTAATAATAATCTACATTTATATCGTTATATTGATGACATCATTTTAATTGAAACTGATCAATCTGCAATTACTCGATTTCCAGTTGATTATCCCACTAATTTGGAATTAACGGAAAACCTTTTATCTAACAATACAATTAACTTCTTAGATCTTAAAATTACAATAAAAGACAATAAAACAATCACAGATTTATATGACAAACGTAAAGAATTTAAATTCACAGTTAATACATTTACAAATTTTAAATCTTGTCTACATCATTCTGTATTTCGTAATATAATACTTAATCATTTATATAGAATAAAATGTTTATGTTCTTCTCCTCTAATTAACAATAATATTAAAAAACTAATTTATGATGCATTAAATCATGGTTTTCCAAAAAAATTCATATATTCATTAATATACAATTAGTACTTTTCTTACATGATCTATAAACACAAATTAACACATGCGTAAACAAAATTACAAAAAAATTATAAAATAAAAAAAAATATCTATAAAAAATTAAAAATTGTAAAATAATATAAAAAAATATTATAGGTTGGTTCGGTGGGAAGATGTTAGAGTACGGAGGAGGGTGGTGTTGTCTGGATAATACGCAATGGTTAATTATTTATAATAATAATAAAAAAAAAAAAAGCGGGGCTCTTGTATTATTACTATTTTTTTTGTTGTGTATTTTATGTGGATGTTGATTTGATATTTTATATGTAAATTGGAGATTTTCATTAATATTATAATTAGCTTAATTATTCATTAATCTAATTTACAATTATTTGTTATTAAATTTTAATTTACTATGGACAATATCATATTAATTACTAATAGTATGCCACTCTTAGCTTAATGTTTTTGAATGTCCCACATTCATACTTTATGGATTTTTATGGATGTCTGAAAATAATCCACATTCTATATTTGTGCTTTTTAAGTAATGGGATTTTAAGTATTATTTAACCTTCTATATACTTCCACATGTTTTTTATTTCCTGTTCATTTTATAAATATCTTATATATAATTCATTAAAAAATAATTTTTAAATTATTTTTAATAATTATTTATATTAATTATTACTGAATTTATTTTGTTTTATAGCATATAGCTATATGCTATATATTATCTATGTTCTAGCATTATTTAAACTCTTAGTTTAGTTTTTAAAAGTTAGCTAATAGAATATATTGTATGTTTTTAAATTTTATTAACAATAGTTTTAAATACATTGTGTGATTTGTATTAGGTTTATAATTCTCTATATATAAGGATTTGTTTGGTTTTGCTGTTTAAACATTTATTTACATTCAAAAGCTTGCAAATTTTTATCTTGCGATTGATGTTTAATATAATTAATAATAGATGGCAGCACCAAAATATTCTCTTTCAGAATGCTCTAATTTTTAATTTTTCTAGCTCCATTGCAGTTATAATTTATACACCAGGGTGTATTTTTAGCTAAATTTTGACGATATTGTTAAACTGTTATCTATTAATTTAATAGTGCATTTTAAATAATGTAATTAATATATATTTATTTTATATTAGATTTAATTTGTTTTACAAGGTATTTCAAATTTTATTTCAAAATGTATTAACTGCATCCTTTGGTATCATTTACTGCGATTTCTTAACTGTTTTATTCACCTTAATCTTTTTGATATACTGGTAGACATGTGCACATGGATTTTTGTAAAATACTGAAATATTAATCGGTATGGTGATTATTATTTATATTTTATATCCTATAAATATTTAAATACGTTTTATTGATTCTTCCATTTCATATTATTTGTTTCTATTCTGCTTTCATTTTTAATCAATTCACTTGATTTTAGTGGTTGTTCGGGCACAGGGGAAAATTAATTTTAGCTTTAGCTTATTTTTCCCACAGAAAACAACCATTTTGCTTATATCATTGAATTCTGTGCCCTTGATAACGTAATTCAATGTATAAGCTTTTCAATTTTTGTCGGTGTCCACTTTTTTCTTTTTTCTTCCATAATAATTCTTATATTTTTTTATTTTTATTTATTTTATTTATTTTTTTTTTAATACTTACAGCTTTAATTCATAATAATTGACGGTGGTAGGTTATGTTTAATTAATGGTAATATATATATATATATATATATGACCTATGTCACACTGTAACTCCCGTAATTATGAACCGATTTCGATGTAATTCGGTGTGTACATAGTACATACCAATGTCTCGACCGAGTTCGTTGGCCAGCTTCATCCGCCGTTTTGTTTCAAAATGGCGGCCATTTAAAAATTTTAAAAAAATTTAAAACTTGAAATGTGGTACCAAAAAATTAAAAATGGGAAAATATTTTTTTCTTATGTATTTGACCTTTATACAAAGATTCCGGAGCAGTTTTTGTTTCGTCTATATCTTAAAAAATGGCTGAGTTATAGCATTTTGAATTTCTAGCGTGGCTGACATTTTGAAACGTCCTGAATTTTGTCATGCGATAAAAGGCGTATTTATGAACCGATTTGGATGTAATTCGGTGTGTACATAGTACATACCAATCTCTCGACCGAGTTCGTCGGCCAGCTTCATCCGCCATTTTGTTTCAAAATGGCGGCCATTTAAAAATTTTTTAAAAATTTAAAATTTGAAATATGGTACCAAAAAAATGAAAATGGAAAAATATTTTTTTCTTATGTATTTTACCTTTATACAAAGATTTCGGAGCAGTTTTTGTTTCGTCTATATCTTAAAAAATGGCTGAGTTATAGCATTTTGAATTTCTAGCGTGGCTGACATTTTGAAACGTCCTGAATTTTGTCTCCCCATAAAAGGCGTATTTATGAACCGATTTGGATGTAACTTCGTTTATACATAGTACATACCAATGTCTCAACCGGGTTCGTTGGCCAGCTTCACCCGCCATCTTGTTTAAAAATGGTGGCCATTTAAATTTTTAAGAAAAATTTAAATTTGAAATGTGGTACCAAAAATTGAAAATTGAAAAAATATTTTCTTCTTATGTGTTTGACCTTGATAAAAAGATTCGGGAGCAGTTTTTGTTTCGTCTATATCTTAAGAAATGGCTGAGTTATAGCATTTTGAATTTCTAGCGTGGCTGACATTTTGAAACGTCCTGATTTTTCTCACGTAATAACAGGCGTGTTTATGAACCGACTTGGATGTACCTTGGTGTGCACGTAGTACATACAAATATCTCGACCGAGTTCGTTGGCCAGCTTCATCCGCCATCTTGTTTCAAAATGGCGGCCATTTAAAAAAATTAAGAAATAAAAAAATTTAAATGAGATACCAAAAAATTGGAAAATGAAAAAGATTTTTTTTGTATGTGTTTGACCTTAATACAAAGATTCTGGAACAGTTTTTCTTTCGTCTATATCTAAAAAAAAATGGCTGAGTAATAGCATTTTGAATTTCTCTTGTGGCTGACATTTTAAAACGACCTGATTTTTGTCACGCGATAATAGGCGTATTTATGAATCTATTTGGATGTAACTTGGTCTGTACATAGTACATACCAATGTCTCGACCGAGTTCGTTGGCCAGCTTCATTCGCCATCTTGTTTCAAAAGGGTTGCCATTAAAAAAAAATTAAATTTAAAATTCAAAATGAGGTATTAAAAAATTGGAAAATGAAAAAGATTTTTTTTATGTGTTTGGCCTTGATACAAAGATTCCGGAGCAGTTTTTGTTTCTGAAAATTTGTTCTTTTGTTGATATCTTAAAAAATGGTTGATTTATAGCACTTTGAATTTTTAGCATGGCTAACATTTTGAAACGATCTTGTATTTGTCACGCGATAACACACGTATTCGCCTATTTCGATGTAAGAAGGCATGTGAATAGTATACATCAACACCTCGACCAAGTTCGCTGGCCAGATTCATCAGCCATCTTGTTTCAAAATGGCGGCCATTAAATTAAAAAATATATATATATTTAAAGTGAGGTGCAAAAAAATTAGAAATTGAAAAAGGTTTCTTTCTTAAGTATTTGATCTTGATATAAGGATTCAGGAGCATTTTTTGTTTGTCTTTACCTTAAAAAATGGCTCAGATATAGCAGTTTCAATTTCTATTGTGGGTGACATTTTGAAAAATCTGATTTTTTGCATGCGACAGCACTCCTATATATTAACCGATTCCGATGTGAGTGAGCATGTGCACAGCAATTACTAAGGTCTCGACCAAGTTCACTGCTTAGCCTCATCCACCATGTTGTCTTAAAATGACAGGCACTTTAAGAAATTGCCGAATTTGGCAGCCAAATATAAGTTACTTTAAAGAAAAGCAGCTTGGATAAAGCTGACTAATTTCGCGAAATTCTCATTCATTATATTGATAAAAATTAGTATTGAATCTCCTATATTCGGTTTCCACTAAATTGAGCTTCGTGTGTTTGCATGATATAAGTTGGCTTTTTTTAAATAAAGATTATGAAAGCTACCTCTTCCTCCCGGCACTGGCCGGAAGGACTTTTTATAATATAAGGTTAATATATGCTGCACAAAAATAACTTAAATAAATAAGTTAAATAGTTTTAAGTAAAAATTCTGATGTGAAATATTTTTTTTTTAACTTGAGTAAAAATTCCCGCCGTTCTAGTGTTAAAGAATTAAAACGGCTATATCAGTTAGAAAATACATGACTCGTCAAAAAATAAAATTAAAAACGAACTATTACTATTTTATTTAAAATGCAAAGAAAAAAGTTTAATGAGAAATTAATATTATTAAGCGAAAATATTTCATTTAAATATGAAAGCAATTGGAACTGACACTATTTGGCGATTTATCATATGGTCCTGGTTAACAAGAAAATTGGGTACTTTTATGTTAGCCGTGTGCAAATCTTGCCAATAGTATTTTTTAAATCGCCAGCAGCAGTATTTAAATTTTGCGTATGTAAATTAGAAATACAGTCGAACCCCGTTAATACGCGCTCCGCTTAATACGCGAATTTTCTTCGGTCCCTTGAAATACGCCTATCTTATGCATATAAAAAAATCCTCTTAATACGCGAACCCGTTTAATTCGCGAAAATTTATCGGTCCCTGGCAAGAAAAACCTACGGTTAATACGCGAATCAGCTTGTTGGAAACAGACCATAAGGGGAATTTTAAAGGGAATATTTTTCCAAGCATTTTATACGGCAATTCTTTAAACTGTGAATGCTTTTTATTTTCTGTTAAAATTTAATGCAACCATAAATAGCTATACTAACAATATTAATATCAACCCCTCCCGGTTAAAGGAGAATTCTTTCCCGGCTTCGATTACTTCATGTAGGCAAACAGACCAGGAAGAGAGAAGAGAAATTTTTACTACTAACAAGCGCGTTCTAAAATAAGCACTTCCCACTCGCTGTCTGGTCAGTGCTGTAATATCTTACAAAGGAAGAAGGTCCCTTGTCGCTCCCGGTAGGATCTAGTCTACGATATCCAGCTGTGCTTTTAAAGTTACAATCTAGTCTATACCATGGCGCAAGAAGCAAAACATATTAAAAGAAAGGCTGTCTCCATCACTGAGAAGTTATAAATTGTAAATCAGTACAATGCCCGGAATGTCTCAAATGAGCCTGTGATCGCCAAAGAAAAAGACTTATCGGAGTCAAATTTAAGAACGTTGTTAAAAAAGAGGGATGCCATCGTTAACCAAGCTGTTGTTGGGAACAAAGAACAAGAAAATAAAAACCGCCAAGTTTGAGGAAATGGAGAAGACCATCCATGAGTGGTTTGTTGAAGCACACACTACGAATATCTTAATAAGCGGCCTGCTATTCCAAGATAAAACTTCTGAAGTCGCTGCAAAAATGGGATCGATAAATTTCAATGCCTCAAATGGATGGATGGATGGATCTATTTAAAGCTCGCCACGGAATAAAATTCAAGCAAGTGTGCTGTGAGTCAGCTGCTGTCAACAATGAAGACGTTGATTGTTAGCGTACAAATGAGCTTCCGTAGCTTGTAAGAAACTACTCAAGCATATTTCATATTTTCAACGTGGACGAATTTGGGCTTTTTTACAAAATGACACTCAAGAAAACAATGAAGACGTTGATTGTTAGCGAACAAATGAGCTTCCGTAGCTTGTAAAAAACTACTCAAGCATATTTCATATTTTCAACGTGGACGAATTTGGGCTTTTTTACAAAATGACACTCAAGAAAACAATGGCTATGAAAGGAGAAACATATCATGGGAATAAACTAATGACCCTCTTACTCTTCCGCAAGATGCCATCTAAGATGGATTAGACAAGTTAAAGCTACTGACTATAGTGAAATCATGCAACCCGCGATGCTTTAAAAATGTAAAGAATCTTCCCTTCCTGTACGAAAGTAAATGCAGAGCGTGGATGACGGGCAACTTTTTTCAACAGGGGTTCTTAATTTTGTCCGGCGTATGGGAAAAGAATCGCGCCATGTTTTATTGTTTGTGGACGACTGTACATCCAAAACTGCGCATCCAAAAGGTAACGAAGGCCTGAAGAATGTTCAAGTAGAAGTTCTACCTCCAAATTAGACCAGTGCCACCCAGCCAACAGGCCAAGGAATAATTAACAGCGCCAAAATAAATTACAAGACTCGCCTAGTACGATGATACCTTCGCCAGATGGAACACTGCAGCAACTCTTCTTGCTATGTATGTCGTCCTACTACAGTCCTCGACGCTATGCACTTGCTTACCGCAGCATAGAAGAATGTCACACCAACAACGGTTGCAAATGGTTTTTGCACAGCGGGTTCATGATTTATACAGAGCACCCTATCCTCGCACCCTAATGTTGAAGAAGACTGGCTGGGCACACAAGAAACTGTAGGGGAAGATTTTCTCGATTTAGACGCTTCATTAATATCGACAAAGATCTAGTCACCTCCGAGCTCAGAAGTCTGGATGACATCATCGCCGATGTAACTGCGACTGATAAACTGGATGATGAGGAAGAAGATGATGAACTTGCGTGTCCGGCAACATCCCCATTCTCCAAAGTTGCGAATGCGTTCAGTTTTCTCAGAGAGTTATGCATCATCGCTGGACGAAAGCCCCTCGACGAGCAAACTTTAGCATCACCTGAATAGGGCTGAAAACAACGCGGGACGTCTTAATGTTGTCGATGTAGAAACTTCCAAATCCTCCTTCTTCCCATTTTCGTTGCAAGAATAAAAAGACTTTTCTTAACTATATGCTTGTTTCCTGTCATCTCTAGCAGATGGTTTTGGTTTTCGGCGATTATTTTAAAATGTTCCATTTTTAAGGTTCCGTACTTAAAAAGTGAAAACGGAACTATTATAAGATCACTCCTGTGTCTCCGTCTGTCTGTCTGTCTGTCACAGCCATTTTACTTGTAAACTACGTGGAAACTATTAGACGTGGAAAGTTCAAATTGGGGGAAGTAATAAAGACTATTGACCCAAATATTTCCAGAATATTAAACATTTATAAATATATTTAGTAAAAATGCAGAGGGTCGAATAAGGTTACTTGGAAAAAAAAAATATTTTCTTTGTATATCGTGTGAAAGCTTTCGTAACGCTGAAATCAAAAATATATTTCATTTAATTTTAGGTATTATATTTTCAAAGTTATGATGGAAAATGTAGTGCAAAAATATGTCCCCCCATCTAATTCCGAATCTATTGAAACTAAAATTATGAAATAAATAGAGGTAGTAGACATTAATTTAAACCTTGCAGGAAAATTATAGTGATTACCCTAGGTCACATAGTTTTTGAGAAAATCTCATTTTTCCGTTACACTCAAATTTCGATTTACGGGCTTCAGCAAAAGTGTTGAGCAGCGCTAGAGGTACCTATCGTAGCAAAAGTAAAAAAGCATTGTTGATCATGAATTTTGTAAAAAAATTGTCGGTAATTAGCCGAAATATGAACCCTTAAAGACACGGACGGTTTGGACATACATAATCACAGGGATGGCGTACTCTATGTTCCATCACTTTTAAAGCCTAGATAACAAATTTTAAGGATATATTTGTGTAATGCAATGCCCAGTAGCAGTATAAAAGCAATAAACGTCAAATTGTTAAAAACAGATTCATTTAATGAGAATTAATCACATAAATACTATGGGATTCGCGACTAATTTGCATTGAGTGGCTCTCTCAATAAACTTACTGTGTCTTTAAAGGTTAACTAAAAACCTGTATGGAAAAACGCGGCACAGACCAAAGCGGCGTTGCTACTTTGCTACCTCCTTTCGAAGCTTAGCAAAATGCCAAGTTTAAACTTTGAACAAGGGTTTTGTTTTAGATACACTGTAAAAAGAAAAGATTATTACGACGCTGAATTTAGTTTTATGAAATGCCAAATAAAGTTTAAATATGCGCTACTTTTCTTGTCAGTGCCGAATTAAATTCATCATGAACAGATTAGGATAAGATTTATACAGAATAGCAATATTTATATTATTTAGGCTTCATATCTCTTTGAACTTTTACGGTATACCCATTCAAACTTTTCTAGTATATATACAGCTATACCAAACCCTACGTTGTATAGTTTTTACGAAATCTTATTTTTCTTTAAAAACGATTGTTTTAATAATTCTATTCAAAATTCATATACTTATTGTACGGAACCCTATGAGCGCGAGTAATTCTCGCACTTGACCAATTTTTTCTTTTGCCCCGGCTAGGGGCCTGATGAGATCTTCACCCAGTGGTGAGTCCCTTGCAATTTCTCCAAGATGTAGAAATTTACACTTTCACACACCCTTGGACATTTCTCAAGGATATAGGTAAACTTCTTTATCCTCTCCCATCATCCCTTTCAACAAAAGGCTATTATACTGACTGGAAATATTTGTTGAATTTCTACAGGTCTTTGTGTATCTAAAACACATTTTAATATATTTAGAACTTAATTACAAGTTAATTTTAAGGTATTTTTCCATACTAGGTAAGGAAGTACTTCATATTTATGCTTTCACCGCACAAAATCCTCTTCTTTATAACAGGCAACATTCACTGATCTAGTCCATAAATCTTACAGATTTTTTTTTTTTTTTTTTTTTTTTTTTTTTTTTTTTTTTTTAAAGAAATTGAACAGTTTTTTTTTTTTGTAATAATCCACAATTATTTTGAATAAACACTATATATATATCACGTGCTTCCCTTCTCCCATAATGTAACCTCGGCAATGCCGGCTTTAAGCACCAAGATTTGTAGCGTAGTTGGGTGGTCTTGCACAGGTGGTTCATTTTGTTGAGTTTCAACACTTACTATAAGGCTGAAAAATCAATTGTTAATTATTTTAAGAAGAAGGCAAGAAACTGCTGAGATAAGAGAAGGTAGAAATTTTCTTAAGGTCTTTATTGTCCAGCGGGAACGTTACCAACACCGCCGAGAATTACACGGCCAACGCCGATGTTGGAGAAGGGCGCTAAAAGTTACATTTTCCTATCTTCACAGAATGAGATCTTAGAAGGGAGTGCGACAATTACATTTTCTAGAAATGCTCGAGTATTGGCAGGAGTACATACACAATTTCGCCAAATACATATGCTATATGGCGAGATTGCAGAGAGGAAGACATGTGGTCAAAGTACGATAATTGAAATTGAATGGGGGATGTAAAAGAGTAATAAGGAATATTTAACGCCAAATGATTACTTAGGAATTATAGCCCATAAACCACAAAAGAACATTCTATAGGGTTATGCCAAAAATCTCCTGGGATTGTGGCGGCGGAAGGCGATCGTTAATAAACTAAAAGAAAATAAAGACAGGGTTAATAACTGAAATGACTAATATATATTGTATCTGTACCAACGGTTGAAAATGTAGAAGTAACATGTCTGACTGATGTCTGCATATCATCAAAGCTAAGGCAGAAGGATGAAAATTGGAATTCGGTTGCTAGGCGAGAAGAGGAAATTATTTCTTTTCTTTTAAATGCCGTGCGCTGCGGTTAAAATATTACAGATACAGAAAAATGATTGCTTAATTTATGAAGGGAAAAGAGCGCTAGAAAATGAATTGAATCCAAATGTAGATAGATAATTAAATTTAAAAATTTAAAAGGAATAATTTTAAAGGGGGGAAAGAGGAAACCATTAATATTAATATGTGAAGGTAGACGCCTTCACAGCCATTGCGTCATTTTATTTTCTAACGTGTCAGGCAAAATTTTGGCTGATAAA
Source organism: Maratus speciosus (assembly GCA_963932465.1). Lineage (NCBI taxonomy): Eukaryota > Metazoa > Arthropoda > Arachnida > Araneae > Salticidae > Maratus > Maratus speciosus. The sequence continues at coordinate 84,095,310 of OZ010786.1, read as the reverse complement.
GACAACTGTTTTAGTTGATCATTTATAGTAGGATTTTGTAAAGAACGATAGGGCGGTATGCAATATACTAAAATACTCTTTGAAAAATTATCTAATTAACAATGCAAGTCTCATCAAAAACAGGCAGTAGAACTTTTTAAAAAAAACTAATCTTTCATAATCGGCTTCTTCTGATTATAGAACTTTCCTCCATAATACTATAACTAAGCAACGAAGAACTGTATGCAATACACTAAAACCTTTCCTGAAAAATTATCTAAGTAATAGTGCAAGTCTTATGAAAATCCATTCCAGCAGAACTCAAGTTATAAGCGACCGAAAAGAAATTTCCATATCCATTTTATATGTATAATAAGATAGATAGTCAGATAATAGTCTCACGTTCACCTAATGCTGTACAAGAATGAAGCTTGATTAAAATGTGATGTATTATCTGTAGCAGAATAATTTCCCCAATTTTAGTAGGTACACAAGTATACCACTTCCACTTGACATATTTCAACAATAATGCGCGTGCAAAGCTGCGACATTTGTTAGTTACTTTCTTCTATCTATAATGGAAGAAAGTAAGGATCGACCGAAACAGAAACCGAATTTCGGTAATCTTCCTGTTTTCGGCCGGAAAAGAAAATGTAAAAAAAAAAAAAAAAAAAAAAAGTAATTAATGCATACATAAATATACAGAATTAATTATACGTGTGGCCCAAGTTGGCTCTCTGTACTTCTGATCAAAACTTTTTATTTTCATACAAAATTTTCTATTACCGTTAAGTCTGCAGCTTTTAATGAGCACGTGAAAAGCGACTTCAAAGTTTCATCATATAGGCATTGCTTGCTTTATAATTTGCCCTCCCGTATTGAGCCAGTCATGACTGATAACTATAAACAGTTAAGTTCATAGCAATAAATAGTGTCTCATTTGAGCAGACACAGCTCAAATCAATGAGTAAGGATAAATATTTCCGAAGGAAAAAAGGAGATTATTTTCGGCGGAACTCATAGTTTGGACCGAAAACGAAAACGCACAAAATAATTTGGGTACAGCACTCTCTATGAACAATAATTGCTGGAAGTGCGTTTTCTTTTGTGGTACGCGTTTTTAAATTAAACTTTTAAAAAATATTTCTTAGTGCGTATATATTCTACACATCACATACAGAGCTGCACAAAACATCTGAAGTACATTTCCATTTATTGATGTAAATGGCTGAAGGGGAATTTTCAACTGTGCTATGCGTTTTCTAATTGAACTAATTTTAATATACTTGTGTATTATATGATAAAGCTATAGTTCATATACAGGGCTGCGCAAAAAAATCAGATTATTATTATTATTTTTTTTTTTTTTTTTTTTTTTTAAACTTTTGATGGGAATTGATGAAATTGCGTTTTCAAATGTGCTATGCATTTTACAAATTATTTATTTAGACATCTTTTTTCACATTATTAAATTGTCAATTTTTATTATAGAAATCTGAATGTGTTGGAAAGTGCTACATAACATAATCTATGCTTAACGCATGATTTTACGTTCTTATTTCTTTCTAAAATGCATAATTAAAAAAAATATATATGATTTTTGAAGTATTAACAAGTATGAGTTAGAAGAAAGTTTTTGGAATTGGCACATCCGACTGGTGTTTAATATATTTTCATTAACATCGGATTGAAATAATTATGTTTTCTCGAGGACTTTTTCTGTGGTGTTAGTATTAATTATCCCAAGTATAATTATTTTCATGCATTTAAAAATATTTTATGCTCGAATTATAAATTATGAAATTAAATTTTTAAAAAAAATGTGAAATGTTAGTCATTATTAATTTAGCAGAAACCAATAAATTCTATAGATGCTATACAGGATTGGACAAAAGTTTTCAACAGCGTCCGTTTATGGGCGAAAATTGCTGAGTGGAAATTTTCAACTGTGCTATGCGTTTAACTGAGCTAACTTTTTGCATACTATGTGGTATGCATACATACCTGTAGATCATATACAGGGCTGCGAAAAAAAATCGTGTATTTTAACGACTATTCATAGTAATAGCAAAAAGCGTGTTTTCAAATGCGCTATGCATTTTCCAAATTGTTTATTTAGACATCATCTTTCAGCTTACAGTAAACGGTGACGTTTTGTTATAGCATTCTGAATGTGTTGGAAAGTTTTTCATAATCTATGCTGTACGCATGATTTCCCCCCTTTTTTTTCTTCATTTTGTCGAAGTTCTCACAGGGCTCAATTTCAGAGATACGGATTAACGAAAAATGCATACTTAAAGTGGACACCAACTTTCCTACGACGGTGCTAAAAATGGCCTTTCAACTGTGTTATAAGTTTTCTAAATTGTTTATTTAGATATCTCTTTTCACCGTATGTAAAATGTTTCATTATAATATTCTAGTAGTGTCGGAAAGTATGACATAATCTTTGCGTGACGTATAATTTTTCTTTCTTCCTTAGTATGTCACCCCCCCCCCCCCTCCAGTTTCTTAAATCTGCTTTTTAATATAAATTAAAAGAAGGCATCATTCCCAATCGAACAACTATTTTCGTTTCTCTCTGTAATAATTTGGTAATTAAAATGTATGGGGTGTTTTCTTTTTCTTTCTTTCTTTCTTTTTCCTTTTTTTGGCCGATTGCGCATACTAAGATGAAAAATCTATCGATAACCAATTATGTGTCCGGACCCTTGCTATTTCCTCTTAACAAATATGCCTTTGGCATACTGAACTTTCATAACAATTAAAAGATCTTAAAATAAAAAATTAGATTTTTTTTTTTTTTTTTTTTTTTTTTTTTTGACGGAAGGCATTTTTTAATCAGTTTTTCTGCAACAAAATGTAAATTATTTATTTTTCCTTTGTATATCTTGTATTCTGTAATAGATTTCTTATCTTGTATTCTGTAATAGATTTCTATTTAATTAAAGCCTTCTACTTATAAAATTTTACATTTCCATAAAATATTATCGTATTTGTGATTTGTATAAACTCTTTTAAGTTATGGATCCTGTCTGTAACTGAAAAGACAAACGCGAAAGAAACAAGCAAAAAAAGTTTAAAATAACATGCATAATCCATAGATTATGAAAGATTTTTCAACATTGCGAGAATATTATTACAAAACCTTTGCCAGGGTCAACCTGCTGATCATATTTTGTATTCGCAAACGACTGTAAAACAACTTTTACAGCCACAAGAGAACGTATGCGGAAAAAGCTAATACTGATATTTTCTAAAACTACCAAAATATTTCGTTTAGTTTAGAAACCTGTAACACCACTAAAACGTGCTTCGGTCAATTATTGCAATGTAATTCAAATTATTTTTGACGGCTCTGTGTAAAAACTATACACGTTACATGCAGACAGGAATGGCACGTGCTTTTATTGTCGTGTGGGCAAGAACTTACTTGGCGCTTTTAAGATGCTAAACGATGGAAAAATCGTAAATTGGTTATAGATCGTAGCACACGATTCTTTTTTTCTTTTCTTTTTCTTTCTCTTTTTTCTTTCTCCATTTCCTTTTCTTTCTCTCTTTTCTTTCTCTTTTTTTCTTTCTTTCTCTCTTTTCTTTTTCTTTCTTTGCTTTATTTTTTAGAAGTTTTCTTAGATAACATTTCTTTAATTTTACAGAAGAATTCCTTACTTTAATTTCATTATTATTTTTATTTTATATATATTAAGGGGACAAGAGACCTTCAAATTCATTTTTTATTTATTTTTTTAATTTCACTTTAAATACTATTCAAAGGCACACTATATGCAATATGGCATATAGTGTAATGTGTATACACATGAAATTAAAAAAAAAAATGGGAGAGAAAAATAAGGAATTTTCTTGAATATTTTAAGCGTTATGAAGAACTTTTCAAAATGCCCCATGCGCAGGCGATGTCAATTAAAATCCCCAATATTTTTTATATATTGATATATTTATATTATATTTTTTGATATATGACAAACAGCTATAGCTGTTTGTCATTATAAATGTCATAAAACTGTGCATCGTTTTTTGAAACTAAATATAATTGGAACAGTTAAAGGTAGTTAATTGCAGAAATAGAATGCAAAAATGCTGAACATTTCACAAAATTTGGACAAAAAAAAATTCTTACCTTTATATTCAAATATATAAAATTCGATACACAGTTTCATTTGTATATATAAAACAAACTTGCATAAAAAATATTAGGGATTCTAATTGATATGGAATGCGCATGGGACATTTTAAAAAGTTCTTCATAACGCTTAAAATATTCAAGAAAATTCCTTATTTTCTGCCACCATTTTTTTTTTTCATTTGTGATAAATATATGCCATAATGCATATAGTGTTCCCTTGAATAGTATTTAAAATGAAAAAAAAAATAAAAAATTAAAACATGAGTTTGTAAGTCTCTTGTCACCGTAAAGACTGCCATAACCTAGCTTTTAAGGAAATTACATGGATTTCACTTTAAAACAAGAATTTCTGTGACTGTGAAAAAATTAAATTCGATTTAGTTTGATTGTACTTATCAATAATAGGTTATTTTATTTTTAATATCAGGAATCTCTCTATTCTAAAAAAAAGTAACTACCGCTGTCACCGCCGCCGCCGCCGGTTTTGAATTTTTTGTGACCGGAGGTCTTTCTTCGTTAATATTAAGAAAAATAATGCATACAAAAATATGAAAATCGGTAGTTTTATACAGAAATGTTTGATAAACACGCTGATGCAGACAGTTTTCAGATCGAAGAATTATTTTAAGAGATATTTAATGCTAAAGTTGGACAAAATCGTTCCACTAAAAAAGTTTTATAGGAGCAAAAACTGTTCATAGGAATTTAATCATTTTTAGATCATTTTATGCGTTAGAATTTGCCGGAGTGCAGATTGCATTAATTTTTTTATTTTGACTAATTTTTTGAGGTTTTATTTCTATTTTAAATTCAGATTTTCAGCATTTCTAGAGATATTTTTAACAGATTTTAGAAAGTGATATTAATTTAAACTGTTGCCAACTGTATAAACAGCGGAAACAATAATGTTTGCTTCAAAAAAAAAAAAAAAAATATTTATACGCGTAAATAAATTAAAAATTTATTTACACGTGACTATTATAAACAGAAAAAACCATTTGGAATTAGAATTAAATAATTATGTACAAAAAGCAGGAACTTATTAAAAATTACGTCATAAAAACTATAATTACACGTGAATTTTAAGAGAGAAAGGAATTTGTAAAACAATAAATTTATTAACATGCGTTAGAAGTCTTAAATAGGAGAAATTACGTCATATTTACGTCACATTACAGTTATTACATAAAATGAACACAAAATAATATTGCAAAACGGTTTAAATTTAGAAATTGCGCTAGACATTTATTTGATATTTTAAGAGGATACTTTTCAACTATTTTTGTTAGGAAAGCGCAAGTAATATTTCATTTCTAACACAAGTATTTTCATGAGAATATTAAAAAGAGAAAGAATAGTTTGGTCAAAATTACGTCAGATTAAAAACGATTAATTTAAAATGTCTCATTTAAAAGAACTTTCTTTTCACTTTGTTAAAAAATACCAGGAGACAAAGACTCTGTTTACTTAATTCCTTTTATATTAGCTTATTTTGAAATGTTGTTACACGTGTCTACGTCATCAAGTTATTTCTATTTCGATGTTTTATTTGTATTTTAATTAATGTTGTACTAATTCATTTGTTTTTTCGTTATTTAAAATAAAAATTATGTCAATTTGTATAATTTGGCGATTTATATAATTTGGCGAAATTGGTCGACGGGATAATCATGTAGTACCGCAACGGATTTGGCGTTAAAATTCCTCAATCAAAGAGAAATGAATAGAAATCCGTTTATAGAGAGATCGCCACTGTTTTTTAAATTATAATTCAATCGTTCGAAATCTTTTTAAAGCCGATCAAATTAGCGTGCATTTAGAGTCTACGGTGTCTGGACGGGGGTTGGCGAGCGTAGCTCGTAGGGGGCCGAGCCCCCTAGTATCTTAAAAAAAAACTATATCAATAAAAGAAAGATGTTTATGCTGTGTGTCTGTTGGCGAAGGATATGAAAATCTACTTCGTGTAGAGATTTGAAATTTTGGATGAGGATAGCCGAAGGCACGTTTGAAGGCATCTGGGCTCGGATTTTTCATTTTTTAAATAATTTGACAAGACATTAATTAAAAACCATAGTAACCATAGCAAAATGACACGCTCCCGCAGTTGCCCTGCCCAAAACAGCATTTCCGAGGTTTATGAAGAAAAGAAAGAGGCGGAAAAAAATCCCGTTCTGTTCGAGTTTTGAATGAGGTAGCGGAAGGAGTTTTATATTGTTTAGAATTTCTCAGGCAATTTTGACCAAAATTGAAAGTGTAATACATCGAAACGTCGGAAATTAAATCGGCAATCACTATAACGAGGGTTCCTTATTTCGTTTGGATAAGTTTTTCATTTAAAAGCATAAAATCATACATATTCGAGGGGGTACACGCTATTCAGAACGCAATGGAGCCAAGAACATTTGGTTCGTTTGGAAAGACCTTCTCTTTAAAAATATAAATTCGTTCAACACTAATTTTAGATACTAAATTTAAAGTTATTACCATGGACCTGGCCTAGACCGGTCTTTCGTTTGAAAGTATAAAATCAAAGTGAACCTAAGCGTACGTAACACATCCGGTGTACGCTTCCGAAGGTAGTCGGCTTCCCAACTCTAGGTTCGTTTCGATAGATTTTCGCTTGAAAATATAAAACCATACAAATTCGATGGATACACTGCTGAACGATATGGGACACCCAAGTCTAGATTCGTTTGGATAGATTTTCATTTACAAATATAAAATCATACAAATTCGAGGATGTACGCTGCCTAAGGCAGTGAGGTTCCCAACATTAGGTTTGTTTGGAAAAGCCTTCGCTTAAAAATATATCATTCAATACTGAATTAAAAATTATTTAATTATCACGGGCCCGGACAACGCCGTACGGGTGTGCAAGTAATTCAATAAAAATATTGTAAAAAGCAATCTCATTTACAATGATATATGAGATGCAATGACTCAAAGTTATTCTTCATAAAAAAAAAAAGATACTATATTGTCTATATAAATTCCAAATTTGTCATTTATTTGTGTATCAAAAAAAAAAAAAAAAAAGTCAGGGAAACTGATAACAATAATTTATTTCAATCACTCAAAATATAAATGAAATAAAACACATTTCTTAGCACACTAATTTCATAACGGCTCTCTACACTATAATGCATGTGTGCATCGCATACTTTGAGCGTAACACGCGTTGGGCCCGCATACATATGGGTCAATATCACAAAATACGGAAACTAAAGTCCGCACAGTAAAATTTCTGTTTAATGTTATATAATGCAATTTTCTGTTTTACATTCTAATAAAAAATATCCTTAGAAGTATTTTCAAGACATATTATATTCATAATAACATAAAAATAAAGCAATTAAAAGACTTAAAATTTCAGATTGTCATTTTCCTGGCATGTCACACTGTGATGTGTACAAAGTAAAAGGCTTTCTGCTATCATGTACAAATGTCTTTTTCTAGATTTTTTAATTTCTAATTAATAATCATACCTTATATAACACATATATGTGGAAGGTAACAAGTTTTGTATTTTACAAATAATTTTCCACAATTAAAATATGATTGTCACTGAAAATGAATGTCATTGTCCTGGCCTGCTCATTTTAGTCCTTTATGAGGTATAAAAATGGCGCAGCAGAGTAATTCTTCTTGTTCTTGAGATAGTTCAAGTAAGAAGTAGTAAAACCATTGCTACCAGTAAGATCTTTTAGATATTTCTTTGAAAATAATGTGTTTAAAGGCTTTGTAAAAATTGAGTAGACTTTTATTATGTCATTTTCCTGGCTTCTATAAATTACAAATAAAACTCAACAATACACTGAATTTGAGGTACTACAGAGGAAACATGTTCCTTTAAACAAAATTAAAATGTTAGATCTAAAAAAAAAAAAAAAAAAAAACAAGAATGTGAAAAGTGTTTTAGAATGAAATTGGCATTATCCTGGCATGCATATGCCAAGAAAATGACACGTAATTATAATTACATAAAAATGAACTTAAGTTCTTCAGACTTACAATTTTACATATAAATTCCTTTATTCAGCTGTACGACCAACATTTAAAAAAAAAATCAGAAGCTTTGAAACGATTTAAATTTTCAAAATCTCACATTTTGTGAAGATATTCACCCATATACAGTGTGTCCACGTATAACCTGACCGACCTTTATTTTCGCTACCGTTGGTCCTAGATGCATACTTCCAATTGCAAAAATGGTTTAAATAAGGTGAAGAATTATTTTTAAAGCGATTTGGGTCAAGAAAAGCATTTATTAAAAAATTACGAAATTTAAATTTTTATACGGTCCCCCTGTCCTATAAGTGATATTTACTAAAAACTTACTGTGACACTAACAAGTAAGACAAAAAAAGTCCCATTCACCTAACATTAAAATTGACCGAGTTATGAAACTTTGAAATGCATGACTTATACCACTTTTTTGCATGTCACAACAGATGATTTCGACCATGCTTTCAGGGGTCGTGTATAAAGTAGTACTTAAACTTATTTCAATGTATCTGCGTTTTGAAAGAAGTCGTACAAATATTACGATTAACTTTTATTAGTTAAGTTTCAGATTAGTTAAAATGACTGTATTTTAACATATGTTTTATTTTGTCAGGATCTGAGGCTATTGTCGGAGTTTCCTCTTAGTCCGCACAACTTGGAAGAAAATCCTTCTTATTTATATGCTGCCACCACCGATATGATTACGTGATATCGGTCACGCGCTGAGAGGATTGTTTAAATGAAAACCAACGCTTTCAATTAACTAAATTAACAGTTTATTTACACACTATTTACACAACAACAAACACTATTTACACTTACAAACTCGGATATAGATGATCCGGTTCAACATTAAATTGAATATTGTAAATGCTGGCTGTGTACTGTTAAACTACGTTAAATCACTCTCACTCTACACACGTTAAATTAGCTTTCCGGAGATCAACCTCGATCTCCCAACACATGGGCTTTAAGCCTAAGCTATCCCAGCTCGACTCTCCACCTTTCGCGCTACGCTCAAACTGGCTATCCCAGCCTAAGAGACTGCCCTCCAGCAACCCCTTGCTCCTTCTCAATCTAACACCTCCGGAGCTTTCTACCTGGCTCCCATTGTCTCCCCATCTTCCACACACATCTCAAAAGGTTGGGCACGCCCCTCTCAAACTATCTTTTCCCCCTTCATACCATCTATACATTTTCACCGGCTTAGATCCAGTTTTAGATAAGGAAAGACTGTTATTTTGAAATTCCAGGACACAGCCCATACAATATATAATATATTAAGACAAAAAAAAAAAAAAAAATAGAACCTCAGTTCTAATAGCAGATGTTTCTCAGAACCTGACACCCCCCACCTTAGCGGAAAATATGCCATTTAGGGGCTAATTTTCCCCAAACATATAGTAACATCACCGAAGAGTTCAATAGTCTCTTTGCAGGTTTCTTCATTATTATTATTACATATATATATCAAGGTGTCTGAACATTCTCTACTGACATCTCTAATGAACCGTGTACTACTATTATTATTACAGAAAAACTACACATGCTAATACACTATAACACAAAATTCAAATACAATTACACATATACAAAAAAAAAAAAAAAAAAAAAAATTTAAACGTGATGACACCCCTTTAAGGTTTGTCCACTATTTAGTTATTGATGCCGATGGGCTAGCAATTGGCTGTTCTTCCCAGCTCTTCCTATGTAGCCTGGAAATTGCATCAGCATTTAAATGTTGCGCTCCTGGACGATGAGAAATAATCAGGTTCCAGCGTTGCAAGGCAAGAGCCCATCTAGTGAGTTTGGGGGACCTTGGGGTTGTTTCAGTGAGAAATTTTAATGGATTATGATCCGTTATGATCTCAATTTGAGATCCATAGGTCCACTTTTCAAACTTCCGCAACCCGAAGAGAACACTCCAAGCCTCTTTCTCTATACTAGGCCAAGCACGCTGAGCCCCTGATAATTTCTGACTGGCAAAAGCTATCGGCTTAAACTGACCCTTTTCATCTTTTTGAGTAAGACAACATCCTACTGCCAGGTCTGAAGCATCGGCGTGAAGCTGATATTCCCGGCCTACGGTAGGTGTAGCCAAACGCGTCACGTTACATAACTCATCTTTAAGGGTATTAAATGCTTCTTCTGCCCTTTCATCCCATGGTACAGTATTTTTAACCTTCCCTTTAGTTAATTCCGTTAAAGGTATACCAATTTCTGCATAATTTGGAATATAAGATCGGTAAAATCCCATTAATCCCAAAACAGATCTAACTTCCTTCTTAGTTTTCGGTCTCTTTAAGTCCCTTATTGCTCCTATTTTCTCCTCATTAGGTGCATGCGTTCCACCCCCAATTACATGACCTAAAAACTTAGTCAATTTCTCTCCAAATTTACATTTATCCAGCCTAATCGTAAAGTTTCTATTTTTAAGTTCTTCTATAACAGACCTAACATGCTCACAATGCTCTCCCCAGGTGTCAGAGAAAATGATGACATCATCAATATATGCTTCTGCATACCTCCGATGACCTTAAAGAACCTCATTCATATCTTTTTGGAACGTAGCAGCCGCCCCTGATAAACCAAAAGGCATAGTACGCCACTGATAAGTCCCATTATGAGTTGTAAAAGCTGTCAAATGTTTACATTCCTCCGCCATTTTAATCTGCCAATAACCCCTCAATAAATCAATCGAAGATAAATATTTAGCTGTCCCTGCAGTATACGTGATTTCCTGCGAATCTTTAAATGTTGGGACCTGCGTTACTGAATTTAAAGCTCTATAATCAATGCAAAGCCTAACAGTTGCGTCTTTTTTCGCCACGCAAACAATTGGATGACTAATTTCTGCATTTGATACTTCGATTAGATTTAATTCTAATAACTCCTGAATCTGTCTATCTACTTCCTCTTTGTAAGCAACAGGTACACTATATAACTTTGGCTTTTTCCTTGCCACATCCGGTTTCAAATCAATGCGGTGCTCCCCTACTTCCGCTGGTCGCACAGGACCCATAAATACCTCTTTATTCTCCCTCAAAATGGATTTTATATCCTTGACTTGACTATTAGATAACCCTTTTATTTAGAACCTTTCTATGTCCCGTTCTACCTCTTGTTCCCGGTTTAAAATAGGAATTTCCCCAACTTCTCCAAATTCCTCATCACCTTCAAAAATAATATTGACTATGTTAATCTGACCATAAATTCCCCTTTATTTTGATATACATACTTTTTGCTACCATCCGCCATCTCAACTAAGACTCTATCACGCACTTTCACTTTTCTAGATAATTGACATTCTAGACACGATTTACAGAACTTTTTAGTTTCTTTAGCCATACCTTCCCAAAAAAAAGATTGCCTAATCCTCTCTAAGGTTTTCTTTGCCGCGTGATGCTCTCCCTCATTAGAAACATGCGCTGACTTTAAGATTCCTTCTCTTTTGACTTTCGGCACTACTAATTTAGCTATAGCTTCTCCTATAAATTTATCTTTATGATACAATAAGTCATTTTCAATATAATAACCCCCTTTATCAATTTTAGCTAATTCCCAAGCTCTCTCTAACTCTTTACATTCCAATTGGGATTTCATAAATATATCTGAATTGCTTATCTAAACATTACCATTTCCCTCTACTTCCGTTTTTTCTACATTTTGACTTTGTAAATTTCCCAATCTCGTTTCTATTGCGTAAACATTACAATTATCGCTAATCATATCTTTCTTTTCACTCAAGTTATCGATACTAATTTCCGAACTTTCTAATTCTTGGGACTCTAGCAATGGCTCCTCGCGATTGACCCCTGACAACTCATTAATCACCTCGGGATGTAAAATCACCTGCTCATTAATATTATCGGTCACCGCGCAAAGTTCTTCCTGATGAATTATATTAGTTTGTCCGAATTGCGGAATAGCTAATGGTAATTTAACCAACGGTGATTTAACTGCTTCACCAAATAATCCTTGTAAATAAATACTACCCGCTCCTTTTAATTTCTCTTCTGGTACCAAATCTTTATGAATAACACTAATTTCACATCCAGAATCGACCAGTCCTTTTGCTTTTTGCCCATTTACACTAACTTCAATTTTCTCAAGTTTATTTAATTTCTCACCAATAACATTAGTTCTCTGTTCGGCCTTTGCCGATATCCTCGCCACAATAGCTCCCTTAGGTAACTCTTTATTTCCTTTCACGACAATCTTATTTACCCCCGCTTTCTGTTCTCGACATTCGCTATTATTACTATTTCCCTCATTACCCACTTTATTACAAAAACGTTGGTAATGACCCCTTAAACCACATTTAAAGCATCTAGGACTATATCTCCTAAACTCAGTTTTTCTATCCGAAAAGGAATTACTCTCATTACGTCCGTTTTGCCTCCAATTACCACTAAATTTACTATCCTCCCTCGGTTTCATTTTTTCACTGTTTACATACCTATCTTTACCCTTAAAACCTTTATACGTAACCGCATACGACTTGTTTTTAGCATCAAAATAATTATCACATTCTTTAGCAATTTTAGAAGCTTCTAACCATTTACTCTGCTGAGTTAACCCAATATATGATGCGGTTTCTTCATCTAACGTGTTTAATAACTTATCCGTAATTATTAACTGGTTGCCTTTTCATATGAGTCAGCACCCCTAATCTTACAATAATTTTCCCATGTTACTATTAAACACGATACAAATAATACATGAGTTTCATTCTGGTTTCTCCTAGCCTTCTTAAAATTTTCCAAACACGCCTTCGGTGTCGGCTCATGTTCCCTTAGAACTAACTCCTTTAATTCCTCATAACTCTCAATTTGTTCCCTAGTGGTATAAATTAACAAATTATCTGCCTTATCTCCTAACATATTTAGTAGAATTTCGGCCTGCTGGTTTTCCGGTACATTTTTAGTTTTGAATGCCCTTTCTAAACTGTTGAAAAATAAATTCCATCCCTCAGTCCCTTCTGGTACTTTGATAGACAGAGTTTTAACACTTTTGATCAATTTTTCTAGGTTACTTTCATTATTAGATTCCCTAGATCCATTTGAGTTATTTTTCGAACCTTGTACCCTTAGCCTCTCTATTTCTAATTCATGTTCCATCCTTAATTTTTCAGCCCTCTCTTCTCTTTCTAACTTTTCCCGTTCAACCCTTTCTTCTTTTTCGCGCTCTAATTTTTCCTGTTTTTCTAACTTTTCGCGCTTTAATTTTTCCTGTTTTTCTTTGCGCTCTAATCGCTCCGCAACAATAGTGTTAGATAATTCCTTAATAGCCCCCTCATCATATTCCTCGCTGTCCATTATCTTTTTCTTAAGCTGAAATCTGGTATCATCTTCCGTGAATTCAACCCCCAACTCTTCGGCTATCATCTGAAGATCTACCCTTTTTAGTTTCAATAAGAAAGCCCTACCTTCACCGATTACTATTACGACTCTACAATAATATTTAAACCTGCTAAATTAATATACCCTAAATTTCTACTTTAGCACAGTTACCTCCACTTATTCTACTAATTAATACATTTCAGATAATCGAGGTATTATATTTCTAAATTAACCTACTGTATAACCTGATTTTCCTCAACCATTTATATCACACAATTTACTTCCAATAAACAAAAGGTAAAACAATAATTTCGATTTGATTACTATGCAACACAGATTCCACTTTATACAATTAGATAATAACATACAATTTACATAATAATACTGATACATTGCAATTGAATAAAATTATTGATGTCAATAGAAACATCCACATAAAGAAAAATTGTATAACATACACATATAAATTTCTACAATTATCCTCAATAAAGTATTTCCAAATTCAATACTGGTTCTCACACTTAAAACAAATAAGATCAAAACCTTCTATTTTTTTTTCTCCCTCACTGTGAGCCTTTTTTTTTTTTTTTTTTTTTTTTTTTTCTCTCGCAATTTACTTCTAGCCAATTAAAATTCTAAGCAAATGTTCATTACTCGTTTGTTATCAACTCTTCAAACTTAAAACAGTATTGCTTCATTTAAATATTACTTTAATAATAATTTAAATTTAAGTAAATTCAATTATTCCTTCCAACTATTATTAACACAATGCATTAATTTTGTTCACTACCATTATTAGTAAAAAAATAGAAACTCAATATTAGTACAAGCTATTATGACCTTTTCTTAAAACAATAGTAAATATGCTCTTAATGTTTCCTACCTATGTGAACACAATTATTTGATTGCACATAAATTACCTAAACAATTTATCTTAAATTACTATCAATTATACAACAACAAATACATTTGGTTCGAGAATGTCAGCAGACAGAAATGATCAAAACACCTTACCTTATACTTTATCTGCTGGGGTACTCCGCTGCTCACACGTAGTTCCGCGATGCACTCAATATTTCACACTTTAAAGTCACTTTGATAATATTCAATACTCAGGCTGTAATACACCGTAATTTGATTCACTGTAGCGATGATAGGGCAGAAACACCATTTCATTTCGCTGCAACAACGATAGGGCACAACACTTTAGTTCGGTTCGCTGTACCGATGATAGGGCACACACACACTCTGTATTTCTGCTCGGCGCTTGGTTTTTATCTCTCTAAAATTCCGCTCGACGATCCGGTATTTCCACGCAAGAATTCCACTGGGTGCTCCGGCACTAACACACTGCAACACGGCTCGTTGGTCACTGGTCCAAGACGATTCTATCCCGTCGCTGCCATCAATTTGTCGGAGTTTCCTCTTAGTCCGCACAACTTGGAAGAAAATCCTTATTATTTATATGCTGCCACCACCTATATGATTACGTGATATCGGTCACGCGCTGAGAGGATTGTTTAAATGAAAACCAACGCTTTCAATTAACTAAATTAACACTTTATTTACACACTATTTACACAACAACAAACACTATTTACACTTACAAACTCGGATATAGATGATCCGGTTCAACATTAAATTGAATATAGTAAATGCTGGCTGTGTACTGTTAAACTACGTTAAATCACTCTCACTCTACACACGTTAAATTAGCTTTCCGGAGATCAACCTCTATCTCCCAACACATGGGCTCTAAGCCTAAGCTATCCGAGCCTCTCTCAACCCTACGCACTCTCTCAGAGATATCCAAGGCACGACTCTCCACCTTTCGCGCTACGCTCAAACTGACTGTCCCAGCCTAAGAGACTGCCCTCCAGCAACCCCTTGCTCCTTCTCAATCTAACACCTCCGGGGCTTTCTACCTGGCTCCCATTGTCTCCCCATCTTCCACACACATCTCAAAAGGTTGGGCACGCCCCTCTCAAACTATCTTTCCCCCCTTCATACCATCTATGCATTTTCACCGACTTAGATCCAGTTTTAGATAAGGAAAGACTGTTATTTTGAAATTCCAGTACACAGCCCATACAATATATAATATATTAAGACAAAAAAATAATATAGAACCTCAGTTCTAATAGCAGATGTTTCTCAGAACCTGACAGCTATGATTTCTTTTAACTAAAATTATGTTATTTTCATAAGGTTTTATTTAACTTGCAACGATCGTCTTTCCAGTTTAAAATTCCTACTCGAACATAACTTACTTTGAAATGTCCGATCGAAGTTAAATTTTACATACTGACTTAAATCCGATGACAATGCACTATTATTATGATTTTCGACTCTTGCCATCCTATACATATTTATATTAGAGGATAACACGAAAAAATTCGGATAGATTACCGTTAAGAAGTTTAAGAAAGAGTTTTTGATTAGATAACACAAACCTGCGATGGTTGTGTTTTTTCACTTTGATAATTACATTTTATGTATTTTTTAACGCTGAATCAAAAAATATCTTTACTTTTAACCATCATGTCAAGATTTTTCGCAAATCGTAAATTTCAAGATTAAAATATAACGAAAAATCTGATGCTATAAAATAGATGTAAGACTTTTTAATTTAGTTTAATTTTATTTAATTCAATAATTTGTTAGATTTTTTGGCTTATACTGGGTTTTTTTACAGCTAAACAGCTCGGGGGGTCCGATGAGGTTGGGAGGGGAGGGGGATCAATTTTAACTTTTAGCTTTTTAACTTTGAAATTTGCGATTTGAGAAAATTCCTGACGTGATGGTTTAAAATGAAGGTCATTTTCGGGTTCAGTGCTAAAAAAGACATAAGAATCAATTTTCAAAAGCTGAAAACATGCCACAACCCAAAATTTGAAAGCCAGTGTAATCTAACAGCATTTTAAAATATGTATCATTTTGTAAAGAATAAAGGCTGTTGTTTTTCATCCTTTAATTTAACAAAAATCTGTTATTTTTATCCTCTTATAATGTTCAGTACAAATTGTACATTTTGCAGTAATACGTCAGAATGATTAAAGATTTCAAATTTATATTGCAATGCTAATTTTACTCTAAACCATTTCTTTAATATATCTGACGAAATTATATTTCTACTAAATTTGTGAATGACCCCTAATATGCAGTAAAAAATATACTCTAACTTTAAACAGCTATTAATCGGTCAATTTTTATCGTAGAATAACGGGACTTTTTTTTTGCCTTACTTGCCAGTGTAACAGGGAAATTTTACTAAATATAACTTATAGGACCGTATACAAATTTAGATTCTGTAATTCTCCACTAAATTGTTTTTTCGCTTCAAACTTTTTTTTATCTTAACGCTGCACCTAATTTTGACCATTTTTGTAATTGGAAGTATGCATCTAGGACCAACGGTTGCGAAAATAAATGTCGGTCAGGTTATACGTGGACACACTGTATAAATGGGTTTAAATTTAATGCATCTGGAAAACTTATATCTTAATGGAAAACGCACTTCAAGAATAAGCTGCCCAAAGATATCTGCCGAGTACTGTGTGTAGCATTAATTAGTACACGTTATTTCTAATCTATTGGTGCCAGTCACATTTTTCTTCGGTAATTTGCAGCAAAGTGAGCATGGGGTGATTGCCTCATCCCCCCTTTTTTATTCTTTTCTTTTAATGCTGTACATTTATGAAAATTGCCTTTTTCAAAAGGTGAAAAAGTTTTTTTACAATTATCGAGGATACTAGTATAATGAAACTGATGTCAAAAATGGTATATTTTTGAGTGCAAGCGAGGCTTTTATTTTGTTCGTCACAACAGATTTTATTTTAAAAGGATCTGTACAGACTGAGAACTTTCTATTTTCTATTAGATTTAGTTACGATCCATGTGTGCAGAATATATATTTATACATATAAATTTACAGAGACTTCGTAAGCGGAAGGAAAGCGACCGGTGGGCGCAACTGCGACTGAGGGCACGGGGTTGGTGACCATAGTGCTCTAAAGGAACTATCTCTCGTCATCCTTTGCATCATCGGAAAAAAAGTCTTAAAACGTCACCAGAAACATTCTACAGATTTTTTTTTATATTTCTAGCTTACTTTATATTTGATATTTCTTTTATGGTTAATAATTGAATATTCCAGGTATTTTTCGATGTAAGATCTTAATTTATTTTTCTAAATTTATGGATACACTTCTAACGCATTTTCCCTGATAATTCGGTGAAGATTTAAGGCTCAAATCCAAAAGGGCAACTTTATGACATAAGTTTAAATTTAGTTTTGTTCAGAAATGCATGAAACTAGCAGGTGTTGTTGTTCAGAAACTATGTAACAGAGCTGTTTTTTTTTTTTTTTTTCGTTTTTTTTTTTTTGCAAACGCAGAAAATATCTTTCCGAAAATAATGTCAAAGGGGAAGTTTTGAACCGAATTTCCGCGCGAAAGGAGAATAATCATCAGGAAAGGTTGAAAAACGTGCTTGTCACGTGATCAACATCGTTTATAACTCAAAAGGTAATTTATTGATCAAAAAATGGAAAACACTGCTCGATTCCAAATCACTTCCATGGTCATGTTTTCCAATTTTATATCGTTCCGTTAAAAAATGAATTTGTAAATGTGTAAAAACATTTTGCGCTTATTGAGCAGAGCAGTTGAGAACAGCCTTAAGAAAAACTGCAAAAACTATGTACTTTCCCAGGCTGCTTTGATCATCAAAGGAACTCTAATAAAATTACAAAAGTTCATGTTATCATTTGAAAAATGAAAGAAAGTGCAAATTCAACATGTAGACCCTTCCCCGAAGCATAAATTGCATGCATAGAATCAAATATGCATATTAATACACAGTATTTCCATCCGATTGGAATCCATATCTTTTTTATGTGATTATTTACGGCTGAAATAGTTGGGGTGGTCGCTTGTTTTCCCTTTTTCTAGACCATATACAAATATTCTGCATTATTAATATAGAAATAATAATAATAATAAAAACTTTTAAGAAATCGTGGAATTTGTTTTTCTTTTCTTATTAATATGGAAGATTTAAAATTCTGAATTGAAAAATAATTTTAAAAAAAAATGTCAAAAAGTGCTCAAATTTAATAAATATATATAAAATGCTAAAAACTTGCTTTTAATATTATTCTTGTATACTGTTGATTTAACGAAATTCTTTAAAAATTTTAAAATTAGTTAAAAAAAAAACACTGTTTTATAAGCATTCAAACTTTATCTTAAAAATCACGCCTAATTTCCTCACTGCAATTCATATTGTTCCAAAATATTTTCCTTTACAATACCTTAATTTGGCACGATCCCAGATTAAATAAAATTCAACGCTTTGGCTTACACTTGGTAGAAAGCGCGAACTAGTGAATTTATTTAAAATATTATAATTTTGCTCTGTTTCTTTTTTAAGATAGAGCAACAAGAAGATGGAAAAATTTTATTTAAGCTATCTATTCAGGATTTCTAATTTTTCCCTCGATTTATAATAATAATTTAATTAATATTACACTATTAACTTCTAAAAGTTTTAAATTACACACTTTATTTTTTATTTTCTACTTTTTAGTGTTTAAAATATTTCATTGTTGCAGTTTCGCAGCCAGTTGGAATATTTTAGCGAGCATGGTTTGCTACATAATTAACGCCATTGTTGTTTTGTAACTCGTATAATTAATTATAAGAATATGTGGTGATTTATCATATGTGCCTGCCAAACGAAAAAATGCGTTAAAATCAATTTATTAAATTATAATTAAGTTCTAAAAATGTTAAAAAGATTTATTTTCATCGGTAACACACTTCTATACTTTTTTTTTTTTTTTTTTTTTTTAAGTATATAGGGAAGTTGATGGAAAAAGGATTACGATATTCCATTTTTTAATACACGTACGAAGTTAAATAAAAGAGTGTAAAAAGAAAATATTTAGAATTCAAAACTATATTTTAAATGCTTGAATGTTTGCCTGACGACGTCTGTGGTGTCTTAAAAAGACTCACTGCGCTTAATTTGGGGGAAAATTATGAAATATCAATTTCCAAAGCTTCTGCTTAAAATGTATTTATAGATATTCTTTGTATATTCTGATGAAATTACTGGGCTGTACGTACATGTATAACTTTTTGGTAATTTTGGACTCTCTCCCTCACGTACGATATCCCAGGTTATCATTCCACAATCCCCTCCCTTCCCCTCCCTGATGATATCGTTATCAATTTCTAATTATTATTATTATTATTATTATTTTATTTATTTATTATTATTATTATTATTTTGTCTTTTGCAATTATTTTCTTTTGTTTTCAGTGATACAGATATCGTTATTCATTTATTATCCGCACACTTTATTGATTCAAATGAAGAGACGTCAATAAAATACCCCTATTATATATATGAAATAACTTGGTATCAAGTAATACTTAAAAGAAATAGCTACTAATTAAAAGTATTTAATAATAGCTTTTTGTTACATAATGCTGTCAACAGTAATAATGTCTTCTTGCATAACGTGGCGGGAGTCTTTTCTTCACGTAGTAAACACAGGTATAATTTAAAACGTACTTCGGACCTAGTTTTTCGAACAGCGTATTATATACGCATACACGTGTGACAGAAGAATAGGAATGTCAAACATAGGGTCTACTATAACTACATTTTGGGATTAAATAATTTTATTATCATTTAATTAATTTAATACTAACCTTGTATTTTCATAAAATAGATAACAGACTTAAAAAAGCTAACAGACTATTTCGAGATAAAGAACAAGTTTACAGAAAAAAAGATAAAACTTTGGTTCCATCAAAAATGATAACGATGTCAAAATATTAACCCCACCTCCCCCTAGAGATATCTTACGATATCAAGTGCCAGACCTCCCCCCTCCCCCCTAAAGTGATAACGTTATATATGCACAGCCCCTAAGTAAATATCCAATAATTATGAATGTGTGATAAAAGGATTTCTAACACTTCCATTTTCTTTGATTCAGAGTTACAATCTTCATTTTTTAAAACTCATTACAAATTCATTTTTCTCAGTTTGTATTTTTCCAATACATCAGATTGTTCAAAATGTTTAAATTTCAATATACAACTCGCATTTTTGTTATTATTATTATGACGTTCTATATGATGTGATTAATGAATTTAAGGATCATATTTGCAATAATTTAAATAGTTTATTTTAAAAAAATATAAATTTTAAGCGAAATAGTATTTTCTGCTCTATTTTTACGTATGTGTGACATTTTTTCCTCTCTTAAATTAGTTAACTTTTTGAAAATTTTATCCTTACAATTATAGGCAATACTTCTAAGGGCAGCATGAAAAAAAACTACCGCAACATATTTATATCTATACGGGAAAAAATTAAACTTTAAATTAAAATTTAAAAAAATTAAACTTTTATATTGAATACACTAACAGAATTGTCTATTTTATTGCTAAAATATTTTTCCTTCATAAAATCATTGTTTGGCTTAGAACATGGAATTACTTAATAGAAAAAAAAATGCTTTACAATTCTAGTGAATGGCTATCACCGAATAAAATGTACTTTAAATAAAAATACAAAAATAGTTTATTTTGGAAAACTTTTCTTTTGTCTTGGGAATCCTAATTTTCAGTTTTTTATTTTGATAATACAAACTTTATAAAAGTTGAACATTGGAATGAATACGTAAAACATCTCTCAAAAATATTAAAAAAGACCCTAAAATCTTTGAAAAATGTTCTAAAAAAGAAAATAGCCAAAAGCAGCGTTGTCATACTGGGGAAATTTTTAATTCAAAATATCTACCGTTTTTGCCAACTTCTCCTCACTTTATTTAATCGCAGATTTCTGCAATTAAATAAGTAAAAAGTTCTATTCGGAAAGAGCGGTATATATTTTAAAAACAAATCCTTCAAGCTGCCAACACTAGCCAAAAGATACACAAAAAAATTAAAAAACTGAAAAGAAATGCAGTAAATCAATATTTGGATCCTGGTGAACAATAATGAAATGTTTAATGTAAAATGTTTGGGTTTGAATTTATTTTTAGTGTTTCTATTTCATTTTACTGGAAAAATCGGTGAAATAATCGTGTTTTGACAGTAGCAGTTTGCATAAAGAAAATACGCATGCTGATTGCTTTCATGACATGAAAATATTCTAATACAATTTTTTTTGCTAAAAGAAAATTTTATCTAGTAAAGAGATAATTCTAAAGAAAAATTATCTGAGACATATTATTCTAAACTATGCATTAAATGTTTCTCATTTTTAACTTGAAAATTTAAATAATTTTATAAATTAAATTATTTTCTATATTCTCGCTATTTAAAACTAAATTTCATGTAAAGATTTACCACTTGTTAACAGAATTAAATGCTTGTCCATATAATTATTTCCAATAAATAAGATAACAGAGAATTTCTTTGTGATTTAGTATACAATACAATCATGTTTAAAAAAGAAAATTGTCTCGAAGGTAGTTATATAGTGTCTGCACAAAACACATTTTTGAAATAGCAAACGATGTTTTAAAAAAATGTAGATATCAGCTTGAGCGTCAGTTTTTAAAAATGCATTCAACATGCAACTGTAACAAACAAGTGAGCAAAGATATCGAAATAATACAAGAAGTTCTAAAATATTTCAGAATATATATTTATTTTAAGGATCACGTGTATATAGATTTATTACACAAATTCAAAAAAATATTAAATATTTCCTAAGAAAGTGCGCTGATGCGTTGCAATATGCAATGACATTCATTATATATTCAGCTGCTCTGTTTTAGTACCATTCCTTCAACGGATGATGACAGATGAGATCCTTGATAGCATATCAGGTTGTTTTTCTTTTTTTTACTTTTTTTTTTACAAATCGAAGGAACAATAATAAAAAAAAGTCCTCGCCATTTACAGTTTTTTCAAAACTTTATTTTACAGCAGTAAAAGGACAGTGTTCTCTTTAAAAGACAGCAGGTAACACTTAGCAGTTTTTTGTTGCTGTTGTTGGATTGTGATTTGATATTGGCTTAGTTACATCTACCCTCTTCGTCGCTTAGAAACACTTGCGGTGGACAATAGATGGACCAGACTCGTCGTACTCCTGTTTGGAGATCCACATCTGCTGGAAGGTGGAGAGAGAGGCTAAGATGGATCCGCCGATCCATACGGAGTATTTCCTCTCAGGGGGAGCAATGATCTTGATCTTCATGGTGCTGGGAGCCAAGGCGGTGATTTCTTTCTGCATACGGTCAGCAATACCTGGGTACATGGTGGTACCACCTGTGAGGGAGGAAAACAAAGAACAAGAATAAGTCCAAATGTGATTTATTGATTTTCAGCTGCAAAAAATAATTTTACAACTAAGTGTTTTTTTTTTTATGTGCAGCAAAATGAATATATGTGGTGCTATCAAAAGTTTTCGAAAAGAATTTAGTACAATCTTTTTGAAACATATCGGTTTTATAGCAAAAATTTTACTTACAAAGAAGGTCTCCATACGTGCATACTCAGAAAAATCTGAAAAAATTACAAAGAGTTCTTCTCATGTAAGTATATATGATTATAATAAAAATCCGGCAGAACCTCGATATAGCGTCCGTAAAAAAATAATGAAAATTTCGTTAATTTGCCGATTTATCACCGGTTGGCGCCGAAACAAAAATTTTTTAACGTACGCTTTTATGTTAAATTCTCCTTAAGGTTCCATAAACGTTTTCATGTTGAACTTGTTTAAGTAAGTTTATGTTAAATAAATACACTTTTATAGCTAAGAATTTGTCATATACATTTATATATACATATAATGAAATTTAACGATCGTTTTATACGGTTTAGGACATAATTTAATGGGCTAAAATTGCTTCAAACTCAAAATTAAGTTCCGATTCTGATTACTGTCTATTTGACTTCGATATTGTTTGTGTCAGAGACAACAAGAGAATAGTATTGTTGCCATGGAAACAACGACTTATTTAATAGCGAAATGTATAAGGAGACCTTCTTAATCGGGCAGTTAATTTTAAAATACACCCCTTTCTACTGGAATTCCGCCACTAAATTTTGCTGATCCTTTATTACATACATAAAGTAGTTTCATTAGCATTTATTTTTTTTTTTTCAAAATATTCTGAGTGTGCGCTTTAAAGAGACCTTTCTTGTTAGTAAGGTTACCTCAATTTACTTTTTCTTAATTCTATAACCTTGTGAGACCTGAAGTTTTAAAAAAAAAATGACACTACATTCATTGCTTTAGCATAAACAAAATGACACCATCGATGACAGGGAGAGCCCTTTTTCCGAAATGGATACTTTAGCAGATTGGTAATTTAAGTTCACGTATATGGATCTAAAATGACTAGCCTCTTTAAAATATAAGTCCATTTATCAATAACGTAAACAAGTGGACAAGCCTTTAAATAAGTGAATGATCTACAAATCTTCAAAAATGTTATTGTAAAGGGTTAAAGCTAAATAATAATAATAATTATTTTTTTCCAAACTGTCTTGAAGGCATTTTGAAAACTCAGATGAAAATAACATTTATATCATGAGAAAATAAGCATAAGTGCTACCATTGATTGGTATTGTTCCAAAGCAAAAACGTTCAGCTATATAGAAATAAAAATGAAAAAAGAAAACAGCGTAGTTTTTATAAGGAAAAGAATAGCAGTATCCATCTGGGTACTTCAGGTCTGAAGCAGATAAAAAGTATGCTATAAAATCTATTATACTTTCTTGCAGAAAGTAACTTTGTCTCAGTTTCCTTTCAAAATGGCCCCACCAGTGGCCGAGAGGTTCTGCCTTCGAAGCTGGTAGATGGGAGGTGCTGGGTTCTATCCCAATCGCGCCCGTCGGCCTAATCGTTCGGAGTTTTCGTGGTTTTCTTCGAATCTTGGATTTTCCAATCGTAAATATGGGTTAGGTTTCCTTAGAAAGACCCCCACGAAGGGCACCCCCCCCCCTAAGGCCCATATCCCTCGTGTTGATAATTGGCCGTCATAAATACAACCAACCAACCAATCTTTCAAAATGAGTTACTTTACTCTTAGTTCTTTGTTTAAATCATGCAGCTTTCAGTATTTAAGAATCGAATAAATTGTTATTAAAATAGAAATCGATAAATATTCTATAATTTAGTAAGTACAGATGTTGTTCAAATTCAGTTTTTGTAAACCATACCTGACTGAGATGTTTTTTTTTTTAAATGGAGAATCGTTACTCACCAGAGAGTACAGTGTTGGCGTAGAGATCCTTACGGATATCAATGTCGCATTTCATGATGGAATTGAAGGTAGTCTCGTGGATGCCGCAAGATTCCATACCCAAGAAAGATGGCTGGAATAAGGCTTCTGGGCACCTGAACCTTTCGTTGCCGATGGTGATGACTTGTCCATCAGGCAATTCGTAGGATTTCTCGAGAGATGAGGTGGAAGCGGCGGTAGCCATCTCCTGTTCGAAGTCCAGTGCGACATAGCACAGCTTTTCCTTGATGTCACGGACAATTTCCCTCTCAGCTGCAGGGGAAAAAATTTTCGTATATCATTATTAGACGTACAACATTGCTGGACATTACTGCAGTGTAGAAAGCTTAAACGTTTACATTAACCTTTTGACTGCTTATTCCTTCTGCGACCAACGTAATCGCGGGTAATTCAGTTTATACGTTCCAAATTATGTTAAATTTAATTTCTAGGATACTTTTATGCTAGAATTATATATTTTGCTTGATGATTATATTTTATATTGGAAACTTTATGCAATAATCAGAAACTTAAAAAAATTTCAAGAGATTTTAATTTTAAAATTGAGGATTAAGAATTAATATGACACTTATTACATAAATGCATCTGTTCGACATAAGTATTAACCATCTTTTTGCCTTTTAAGTACCTATTAAGAACTAAATTGTAGTTAAATAACTATTAATAACTAATAACGATTTTGGATATCGAGAAATTGAACATATCTTTTAGTTTGTCACGCTCAACTTATTTCATTCTATTGAAAAATATTTTTTTTTACAATCTATATTAAGAATGTTCTCAAAAAATATTTTTTCCGCTCAATAACGCAAAACTTTCTGGCACGTTTAAGAACCCATTTTTTAACGTAAAGGCATGGTATTTGCAGGCATGAATAGAGAAGAAATTTGTAATCGGATTTTTTTTTTTTTTTTGGATTAATGAATCAAATTTTAAGTTATAAACGAGTGTTGTCTAATAACAACCCTTATCTGGCTGTCGCGTCTGGAAATTGCGTTCAAAACGCCAACTTTGACAGCATGTTCTAATAAACCCTCAACTTTTATCATAAAATAAGAAAAATTTTTTCGATATCATAGTTTCTGAATAAAGAACACCTGCGAATTTCATTCGTTTACGAACAAAAATGAATTGGGAAATGTGTGAGAAAGTATCCAGTTTCGATTTGAGAACAACTTTAAAGCATTGATATTAATCGAATAGCATTTTTTTTTTTTTTAACTGTATAGTTTACTTTTAAAGTTAAGATTAATCAAGAACAATTTTATGCTTTTTCTTTTTGTAATTTTTTTTATATGATTCTGTTTAAAACTTTTTTCACTGCATGTATAGTTTCTTAAGAATTGAAATACGTTACCGGTGGTGACGAAAGAGTAACCACGTTCAGTGAGGATCTTCATGAGATAATCTGTGAGGTCCCGTCCGGCCAAGTCCAGACGCAAGATGGCATGAGGTAGAGCGTAACCTTCATAGATGGGGACTGTGTGGGAGACGCCATCACCTGAGTCGAGCACAATACCAGTGGTCCTACCAGAAGCGTAAAGGGAGAGGACAGCCTAGGAAATAAATAAAAAACGATTTTTAGAGAAATGCAAAAGAAAAGAATCTTACAGACTCATTCAGGTTACAAGTTTTAAAAAAATTACATAAACGTTTACAAATATCTCTATATTCAGAAACTTTAGGAGAAAAACCAGTCAGAAACTCGAGAAACCAATTGGTTTCCGAAATTAACAGTAGTCTCTTTTTCGAAATTTACGGGCAGAAAAGGGACCTTATTATTGCAGAAATATTTCCTTCAATATCGGAAAATTTTTGCTTTCTGATCATGATTTTTGAAAATAACGAAAATGTTTCCAGAATCCCGAGTAACCAAGCGAGGTTACGTTGAATTATTGTAAATGTTTCTACCAAGGACTTCTACTACGTGAAGAAGGAAAACCCCCATAACCATTCTGATGTAAGCGCGAGCCCCCCAAATATTCTGAAAAGCAAGCTTTACAGGGTGCCGTAGCAAGCCAAGGGGGATTTTCTTGCATGAATTTTGAGCTTTTCTTCGTCGCCATGTTTCTGATATCCCAATTTTGTGCATGATACAAAAATAAAAGTTTCTTATAAAAAATAAAAGCATGTTCAATAATTATAGGTAATTAGGATAAAAGGTATCATTAAAATTATTAATATTTATAGTCTCCAACTAGATATATTCATTAGCTTTATAACTAAATTAGGTCCGTAAGCATTATTTATGTTAAAAATAAGATACTGTAACACACTTTCTCTGTTAAAATTCAACAGAAACTAATAAAATATTTTATATCTTTTTTGGTTTATACTATATAAATGGCAGTTTACTGTAGTTTTTAAAATTACTGACGCTTTCTTGATTTTAAATTTAAATTTCATATTTATCATTTCCAAAAATAGTCTTTTTTCTGTTGAAAAGTCAGTCAAAATAGGTAGCCTTTACTTAAAATCTACATATGTAATTTTTTTCATAGTTAGCGCAATTAAAAAAAAATAGATATATGACTATCAGAGATAAGTTACGTTTAAAGGTTAATGAAGTTACAAGCAAAGTATTTTACTGGCTTTAAGCTAAAACTTTCGATTTTATTTCTGAAACATTGCAACTTTTTGTTAACGACGTTTCTCAAAACAGTTTTCTTATCTATTCCTTCTTCCTAAATATATTAAGTTAGTTTCATTGGATTTCATTAAAAATATTAATTTACAGAAAAGTGAGATTAAAATAACGTGTTTTGTGATTTATGCCTTTTGCCATTACTGTAAATTTAGCGTTACTATAATATTATGCCATATGACACGTTAAGACTATTCAAGTTACAAATTAGACGGCTTTCTTGGTTTTAAATTAAAACTCTAACATAGTATATCGATCTTATACCGAAATAAGACAGCTTTCTATGATAACTTTTTTGAAAGTAACTAGATTTTTTTTTTTTTTTTCGTAGTTACTACAGTTTGACTTTGAAGGATCTCTCTTGAAATATTAATTTACTGTCTATTGTGCGATAATTTACTTTAAATATTGGATATTCTTGAATACTGTAGCAAATACAATTTTAAAATCCTTTGACGTCATTCTAAAAATAAATGTGTTTTGAAACGGTCACTTGTGCTGCTTACCTGGATGGCAACATACATGGCTGGTGTGTTGAAGGTCTCGAACATGATTTGGGTCATCTTTTCTCTGTTGGCTTTGGGATTGAGGGGAGCTTCGGTGAGCAAGACAGGGTGTTCTTCTGGGGCCACACGGAGCTCATTGTAGAATGTGTGATGCCAGATTTTCTCCATATCGTCCCAGTTTGTGATGATGCCGTGTTCAATGGGATATTTCAACGTGAGGATACCTCTTTTGCTCTGGGCTTCGTCTCCTACGTAGCTGTCTTTTTGACCCATGCCCACCATGACACCCTACGGATTAAAACAAATGTAACATGAATGTGGAGCGGAGAAATAAGACACAACAACAAGGTAAATGTCAGTGAAACACATTCTCTTCAATGTAACATTAATGCGGACTAAATAAGTTTTGTAATTGTTTAACCCTATTTTACCACCGTCTTCTATACAGGAAAACTCAAATTTGTGGAATTTTCACAGCGCATTTTTTATTTTTGTTAAGAGTTTGAGGTTAATAAGTGCCACTCATATTAAGTTCAATATTAATAATTTATTGTTGTTATTTTTTTAGGTTTTTGAATTTGACTATTTTTGCTATTTTTTTCTGACATTACTTTTTAAAGTTTAAATAATTGTGTGTGGGCGAAAATGCCAAAGTTCTTTTTAAATTTAATCATAGCGAGTATATGTTATTACTAAGTAAAACCGAGTATTGCTGAGTAATTACAAAATAGATATTTACAATTTATAGTAGTTTATTGTACCATCGTCCTCTATATAGGCCAGTTTGTAAAAAGGAAACCAATAAAGTTTTGGTGAGTGCTTTAATTTTATATTTATGTTTGTTGTCTCATTAATTTGTAATAGCAATTTTTGCGAAAATATTATTACTTTTTTATGTGATAAGATATGGGTTAATGACAAAAGTTATTTCATAAATTCTATACATTTTACATAAATGTGATTCCAGCTCAGAAATATTAAAAGCTACAAATATAAAACTTTTGGAAGTTTAAAGCAAAATGGAAAGATAATTTTGTGCATTTAAAAGGTAGCGAATAACCACGATTAATTAATGAAATTAAAATTTAATCGCCAAATGGTCGACAAAATAGTTTCAAGGATTTTTTCTGATGAACACTGCTCTTTTTAAATAATTATCAAAGGTTACCAGATAAAAACTCGGAACAATGTCATGTTTGTTTATTTGAAATTAATAAAAACTTTAAATTGCGAAGATATTATTTGATTTCCACTCAGAAAATAAAAGTAAAAATAGTAGAAAAAAACCACCCTTTTTTACCACCATTCAATGTTTATCTTGAAAATTACATGACTGCAGTTCACGTTTTTCCCCAAAAATTTCCGTTACAATATATTAATTCAGCGAGGGCACCGAACTCGACTATGGAAAATTTACTCCTTTTTTTCACGCTTCGTAGAAAGCAAGAGTCAATAAAGGTCTTTAAAAAATTGTAATTTTTGTTCTGTTTCTTCTT
The DNA here is from genome assembly GCA_963932465.1 of Maratus speciosus. Lineage (NCBI taxonomy): Eukaryota > Metazoa > Arthropoda > Arachnida > Araneae > Salticidae > Maratus > Maratus speciosus. Next base: position 84,065,913 of record OZ010786.1, on the reverse strand, counting down.
TAAATAGGACAACAGGAAAGAAAAAAGGAAACGTCAATTAAGCTATTTTTTTAGGATTTCTAAATTTATTTCTGAACGTATAATCATAATTTAATTAATATAAAATGGCTAATTGAATAAAGCATATTTTTAAAAATATATATTACACTCCTTATTGTTTATTTATCAGCCCCCGGTATGCTATTTCTTTCTCCCACCTATTAATGTGTCGTCTCCAAAAAATAACGTTACGTTGTATAAGCCAGCTGTAAAACAAAGCAAATGTATCATTGTACTGTTAAATACTCTACTAAATTTTTTAAACTTCTAATCATCGCACATTTTCAATTTTTATACCGTCGTGTTGGGAAAAAATTACTTTTTAATGCAATTTGTTTGAAAACTGCATCTCTATTTATTTTTGAGATATTAAATATTTTTTGTGTAGTTTTTAGCGTTATTTGTTTAATTTTGGCAACTCAAGTACTTCATTTCTGTAGAGAGTAAAGAAAAAATAGTTTGAAAATAGCAATTATATCTTTTTGTTGCCATTTTCCCATAAAAACTGAAAAAACTGTACTTAAAATGCGTGCTATTTTGAAAAAAAATATGTAAATTAATTATTTCTGATAAAACACGGAGCTATTATAAACTAAATTTAATTTTAAGTATCTATATTAATATTAGAAACAAATGAAGGCATATATCATGAGATAGCCGATTTTTTTTTTCTTTTCTTTTCGTCGAGTTTCTTCTATGACAATATTTCTTTTTTAGGATTTGTGTATTATTCAGCAATAGTGAACTCATATGCATACATTACTGTAGATGTTGTTTAATGACTGGATCGGAAATAAGAAATTCTTCAGCGGATACGGATGACGTCATTTTATATAAAATAAAATCGCGTGCTTTCTTAAAACTGAACTACAGTAGAGCTCCGATTATCCGAGTTGCCGCTTTAACCGAGTTATTTTCTTCTGATGGACTGATGGCTTCTATTATTATGAAACAGCCATTATAAATGAAGTGTTAGGTGAAGATGAAAGAGAAGTCGTAAAAAGTTAGAACTCTGATTTTCTGGTCAGAATGGGGGGGAAATTATGGCCATCCCCCCCCCCCATTCTGACCAGAAAATCAGAGTTCTAACTTTTTACGACTGCTCTATCATCTTCATCTGAAACTTCATTTATAATGGCTGTTTCATAATAACAGAAGCCGTCAGTCCACCAGAAGAAAAGGATCTATTCCAAAGGTATAAGTCCGATTAACTCGGATAATCGGGACTCTATTGTAGCTCTATTTATATACATATATGTATTTTTTTTCTTCGATGGCGACATTAAATCCTGAAAAAGCAGATTTCCTGTTCTCTAGTTTTTTATTTATATTTTCTATTTTTTAGTGTTAAAATTATTTAGTTATTTTAATTTAACAGCTACTAGTCATTTTGTTTGGCGAGTGTCGTTTGGCGCACAACTAAATATATTATTGTTGTAACTCGTATACAGTATAACCATAAAGAATTGTTGGCGATATATTACTTGTAGCCGACTAACGGAAAAAACGCTTTAAAATTATTTTTTAATCCTATAATTAAGTTCTAAAAATATTAAAATGTTGTACTGTCATCGAAACGAAACCTGTGAGTAATTTTTTTAATTTTAGAATATCAAGAAGTATGTGTAAAAAGTCAATTGAAAAAGTTCATCTTTACATACAAAAACCAAGTTGCGTTAACTAAAAAAAGTTCAAAAACCCCTACTCTTTATTATTCACGCTTTTCAATGCAACATAGCTATGCATTTTTAACGTTTTAAGTTAATTGTTAATACATATTTCGATTTCTAAACATTAAATTATAAATTAACAATTTCATCCTTTTTTCTTCCAGTGAAAAAAAAAAAAAAGTCACTTTATGAATTCGTTAATGTGTTTTATTTTGAAATCTTTAGTTAGTTTCAAATTTAACTTTGAGATTTTTTTGTTAGAGAAAGTTTTTATTAAAATTCTTACATTCTAATTATGAAAGTAAAGTATCTTGAACATATTTTTAGAGTTTTTGTTTTCTCATTTTTTAAAAAAAAATCTTTCTCATAGCTTAACTTTATGCATAAATGTGCTAGATATGAATCCCACACATTAAAAAATCATAAAAGGAAAAAAAAATAACTTTCTTAGTAAACTGCTGTTTATCAAAGGTAAGTTAAAATAAATACTGCATAATGTAATAACTTATACCCAATACTGATTGCGAATTTTTAAACTGATAAATATTAATTTTTCTTAGCGTTTTAAAATTTGTCCCGCACCTTAAAATGTACAATTTTCTTAGAATTAAATTCAAGTGAAAAAGCAGCGAGGTTCAAAAGCATTTTAAACGAACACAGATTCGTTCCGACTTTTAAGAAAGTAAAATAGTTAATACCAGAACATGATTACATATCATTAATTAACAAAATCAAAATAAGACTATTGTCACTTGGTAGCCCTAAAATCAACAATGAAAGTTAAAGTTTTAAACAATGAGTTTGAGGTGATAGGTTACATATAGTATATATAATTGTATTGAAAGTGCTTTTATAGATTAAATGAAATTGGTGATAAATTGAAATCGAACTTGTTCTTAAAAGAATTGCAAAAATAAAGGGAGGACGAATTTATTGAAGATAAAAGCAACTTTCTACAAAACATCCTTTCATTATAAAGAGGGCTACCAGATTTATTTAATAAAATTAACAATGTTCACGGATAACTTTATTGAACATTAGCGAAAAAGAAAAAAAAGAAAGAAAGAAAAGAAAAGTGTAAAAAAAAAGCGGAATAAATTTTAAACTATTTTAATAAGTTTAGGTAATTTTAAGTTAATCGTATTTGCTGAATCGAAATATGCAATCAGAATTTTCTACAAATTTATTATTATTATTATTATTATTATTATTTGTATAGAATGATATACTCTGATTTCAAACACACTGCATTATTTAATAATAAACAGGGTTTTATTTTTTTTTCAGGAAATTACAGATAAAACAAACATCATTTACAATTTAAAAATACCTTAAAACCTTTTCTATCTTTTTCGTATGGTGTTAAACCTGCTAAGATGGAAATTTTCCGTTACAGACAGGTTTTCGTCTTAACACATACACCATTAATTCAGTCGTATTCTTTTTGGCCCGATCATGAAAATTTTCATTTAAGTCAGGATTCCGCTATGAACTTGCACTTAGAGATCCAAAAATTTTCGAAAAGTTTAAAATTACTTTTATATATAGATATGAATGCATTAAAAATTCTATTTTACAAAAAAAATATCAGGTTGAAAAAAATACTGAGATTATATTTGCAGCTCTAAAACAAAAACATATTAGAAATATCTATTTTAAGTTAGAGGATAAAATGTATTCTATGCCGTGAAATTAGTAGGACGTGAATAAAAACTCCTGAACATTATTTACGTAATAATTAATTTAACATCATAAGTAATTTTCGAAATGATTTAATTTTTTTTTCATTATTAAGAAATTTCTAATCATTAAATTATTTGGAAAACACTTCAATGGGGGAAAGGTGGGTAAAAAGCTTTGAATGAAATTCTATCCTTTAGGTTAACTATATTATTTTCTTTAATCAATACATGTTATGAAATTTAAAATAGTATAAAATAAAATAAATATTTATTTCTTTAAATTTAAATTATTTAATTACTATGTGTTAGAATAAAGAGGAAGAAAGAAAGAACAGAATTTTACAGAACTTATAAAATGTCCAACTTTAAAGAATTGTTTATGCGTTAACGTAAAATAATGGCGTCCCAAAACGGACTAAACATTATTGTAATGATTTAAAAGTTAGTTACGTTATTGAAACTTTTATTTTCAAAATGCAGTTATATATAAAAAAATAAAATAAAAAGATACTTATTATTATACTTATCTTTAGCACTTACAAATTTTGAACATTCTGAGGTATAAGGAGAAAAAATGATAAATAAGATGTATACGTTAAAAATACATAAACTTTCTCAATGGTACATATAAACAAGAACTTTTATATGAGCTTGAACAAATAAAATTAGTGATAGGACATAATATCGACGTTTCGAACTGCTTCTGCAGTCGTCTTCAGTGTAAATATAATGTTGAAATGTGTAAAAGTCTAGAGACGAAAGCTTCCTGTCGAGTCTTGACTAATTGATTGATCTGTCTTGATTGATCTAGTCCCGACAGGAAGCTTTCGTCTCTAGACTTTTAAACCTTTCAACATTATATTTATCCTGAAAACGACTGCAGAAGCAGTTCGAAACGTCGATATTACGTTTTATCACTAATTTTATTTGTACAAGTTCATATAAAAGTTCTTGTTTATGTGTTGAGCAATATTATGTGTTTTTAACGTATACATCTTACTTATTATATTTTATGAAAGTTGTCCTACATATATGTTAATAGGAAAAAATGAATTTCATACCTGATGCCTGGGTCTGCCTACAATGGAAGGGAAGACAGCCCTGGGAGCATCATCACCAGCGAATCCGGCCTTGCACATACCGGATCCATTGTCAACAACAAGGGCAGCAACTTCGTCGTCACACATGGTGGTTTACCTGAAAATAAATAAATAAAATCCTTATCAGATATTTTTTGTTGTCTCCAACAAAACTAATAAACATAAAATACCTTTGTGAAAAATATTTCGACAAAAATTACAAATTTTGAACGTGGTTTTGTAAATTTTCTAAAAGTTACAGCTAAAGAAAGGAAATTATTTTTTATTCAGTAATTCTCTACTTCGTTATTTCTGTTTAAATTTTCGACCTTTTTTAATTACTTCGGCGAATTTGTTTTCTTGAACCAATGGACACAGGCTTAATTTGTTATATTAATCAAATGCAAATTCCCAATCCTCGAGTCAAAAACAGCGAAAGTTCACGCGTTATGCAACCTTTTTTACATTTTTATTAAAACCAGTTTAAAGTTTATGGGTTATCTAGTTAGAAGCAATGCCGTCCTCAAAACTCACCATAGTATAGAACCAGCAAAATCACTTTACTATAAATATATTCAGTTGTAATTTAATTGAGTTCAGTCATCTATTTAAATTTTGCCTGTGAAATCTTCAAAGCGAATGAGCTTTCTACTATGAAATTTAAAAAGAATTTTAAAAAGGTGCTCTGCGCTAAAAAGAAAGAAATATACATAAGCACAGAAAATTAAGCACTATTATTAAAGCTTATTGCTTCTTCAAATTTTAAAATCTACATTGAAAGAAATCCGTAAGAACTTTAAACAGAAAACTCGACAACTATCCGGGAAAAACTTTTCGACGCGCGTCAAACAATTCACACTTTCGAAAATGCTAATGGTTTTGCGTAATCGTTGGCGTTGTGACAAAAATACTCGTGTCAAAGATATAACTTTACGAGTGTCCCCCCAACAGAGAGATTCCTATATTAGCATACTATTCATCCGACAAATGATCCTGTCTATGTCGTGTAGAAAGTTAAGTTGGATCGTGAAACTTTTCTTTTTCTTCTTAAGAGCTTGTTCCGATCTATTTTACAAATGCTTTTAATTAAATTGAAATAATGAGTAATTTCCAAACATTATCTCATGGTCAATTAAAGGCTATTAAAATTTATCTTTACTTATTTAGCAGTTTTAAATAAATGAAATTTTAACTTTTATTTTTAATACAAAACAATTTAATATAGAGCTTTTGCAATTGATTTTTTTCTTACTCGAACGTTTATTAAAATAAGCGTATAAATTTGTTATTTCATTAATCTGTCTAGCATCGCGATTGCCATTGTAATTAAAAAAAAATAATACTTTATACAACTTAAAATCTTATTTTTTAAAGAAATTTCTACAGATTAAAAAAAAAGAAAAAGGTTAAAATTGTAGATCACAATATATATTTTTTGCAGTAAAAAAAAAAAATCATCAATAAAAAATGGATATGTGTGGAATTATTTGGAGATCATCACTTTAATCGAGTCGGTCAAATACTTTTAAGGAAATATTTTTTTTATGTCAAAACTACTCTATTCTTTAATAAGTATTTCAGACATTTAAAATGAGATGAAATAAATATTTTTTTGACAAGATTTAATTTATTTAGTTATTTAATTATTATGCTTTGACAAAAAAGAATAAGATTTTACAAAATTTATAAAATTTCCCACTTTACTGAATTTTTTGCCCATTAGCACAAGATACTAATGCTCCAAAACATGTTGAACACTATTAAAATGATTTAAGCATAAATTACATTATTAAAAATTTATGTTAGTAAGCATAAAAGTTTTAAAAACAACAAGAACAAAGAAAAAACAGTTATTTCTAAAACTTTTGGATGCTGCTGCTGAACATTTATATTATGCAACGCAAATCAATAATTTCTAAGAAGCTTTATGAGAAATTGTTAACTACACGGCAAACTTTAAAAAAGCATTTCACTATGTTGCTATTTTTACTTAAAAAAAAAAAAATCTATCTACAAATTAAAGATTTCTATTAAAGACAAAAGAAAACATTTAAGGTTAAAGTTTATAATCTTTAACTAATGTAATTTTATTAGCTAATACTTTAATCTAGTTATCGGGCCAAAATGAAAGATATTTGTTTACAATTTTATTCGAAAAATGGCATAAATGTCCTTAATAAGATATTAAGCTTGACGTTGCTTTTCGAAGTTAAACACCGCTTATTACAGAAAACAGATATGTCTTAGAAAATTTATACTAAAGCTACATTATAGCAAAGTATCCTTAAACGGATAAGTAAATTTAATATTGTATTCCGCTTTCTTTCCAAGTTAAACACCTCTTATCCACTGTAGACATTTCACAGAAAATTTATTCTAAAGCTTCATGATATCAAACTATCCCTAAAAGGATAAGTAAATTTAGTATTATACTGTACTTTTTTTCGAAGCCAAACACCTCTTATCACCGTAGGCATTTTTAAGAAAATTTATACATTATAGAAAAATATCCTTAAAATGATTAATAAATTTAATATTATACTACTTTTTTTTTTTGTTTGAAGTTAAATATCTCTCATCACAGTCGGCATTTTTTAGAAAAAATATATTAAAGCTACTTTATAGCAAAATATCCTTAAAAGGATATGCAAAATTAATATTATACACCATTTTCTTTTGAAATAAGCGCACTTTCATTCCATGTTTTGTGGACGATTAAAATATACAATAGCAATGTATTGCTGGAAAAATCCGTTCACCGTATCCAAAGACAGTTTGAATTAAATTTCAATGGCAGCTAATCACTGAGAACAATCCCCATTAAAATCCGGATAAATAAACGAAAAATTTGCTTAAAAATATACTTAGAATGCGTCAGGTCGTAGTATCCAAAATAAAAAATCCAAATCCTTTGTAAAGCTTCTTAAAAATTATCCACTGAAACTCAAATTTCCTCCAAAAAGTCGAAGTTGTAGTAGCAGAAGCAATCCAAGAGAGCAAGTGATGCTATTTACCGTTTGTAAAAGCTAGGGTCCAAGAGAACAAACTGCTAGCTGTGAGCTTGAGAGAACAGGAGTCTACGAGTGAGAAAAACAGTGAGGGTGGGGTCCTTTAAAAATCATGTCCTGAAGCTGAACACGGGCTCGACCATATAGGGAATAAGCCGTTGGCACCAGGGGCGCTATTTCGGGCATACACCGAACCAAATATGAAATCTACGAAGGGAATTGTTGGAAAAGAACGCGGCGTGGGAGAAAAGTCTGCTCTCACCCTAAAAGAAAAAGGGACCGTGCATCGGAATCTATTTTTGGGCGGTGGTGTTCCATGCAAGCGTAGCGCTTTGCCATCACCTACTTTAGTCACCCCGAAATATTCACGTGAGGGTGGAGGAAGGAATTACCGACCGATATTCGGATATGCTAAATGGAAGCGACAGAAAAAAAAAAAAAAAATAAAAATAAATGCGGGTGGCTCTATTTTGAAACGAACTCTTTGCCTTCTGCAGTAAACATTGGTGATAAACAAAAAGTGTTTAGCATGCATCCCTCTAATTGTTTCGTAACCGCCCAGACTTCAAAGAATGACATTGAAAAAAAAAAACAAATTCTCTTGTTGGATTTACAAATGAACGTATTTACCAACAAGATTATTCAAGTGTTTTTTTCAAATGGTAGATTCTGACATTTTTTTTTTTTTTTTTAATCAAATGAAATACATCATTGTTTTTAGTGTTGTTAATGTGTTTATTTTTATTTTTTAAATGAGCTACATATTTAATTTCTAGTTAAATTCCATTGCATCAACGTCATATCATTTTACAAAAACAATTGAATATTAGTGGTGTTTTACCATTGTTGGGTTGTTTAATAACTCTCTATTATTGCTCACTTGATGATGAGAGCTGCAAATTAATTGCTCTCAAAAGTGTGTTATTAATCACATTCTGGAGGGAAAAAATATCTGCATCTATATAATTAAATATTAGCCCTGAAAGTTTCGCATTATTTTTTGCCATAGGCGCTGCGCACAAATTTGACCAACGGAGAAGCCAATCTATTCGATTGCAGTAATTTCTCTGCCAAGTTTTCTCTTGATATTGATTTTTACTGTGTAGAGGGTATCTCTAGGCTCTGTGTCCTACTCCCGCCTACCAACCTGTCATCAAGAAAATTCTTTATACCACGAATTTTGCGTGCACATTTATGGTATGTTCACGGCAGACAACAACGCGCAGTATTCCCAGGTTGTCGGTTTTCATCTTTACTAGGCCGTTAGCGTTCTTATAACGGAAGGACGTATTTACAATCAAATTATTATTACAATTGTTAAAGTATTTGCACCAGCTTTCTTTTCAACCTTTTATTACATGCTGAATGTTGACATTTTTGTTATGAAATATACCGATTCCATTATTTTCTTGTACCTTGAACTCTCTACATACATAAGAATCGAAAACACGTTTTATTCAGGCTAAATAATTTCTATCAAAATATGCAACAAATTCAGAAAGCATTTGAAGTCCAAACTTAAACCGCTTGTACCTAAACGAGCCTTAAACAGCTCACGAGCTATGCTCGCCAACCTCAGTTCAGACTCTAAATATCCGTTAATTTGATCGGTTTTGAAAAGATCACGGGAGATTGAATTGTAATTAAAAAAACCAGTGGCGAATCAATTCATTTCCCTTTTACTGAGGGACTTTAAGAGCGATTCATCTGCTGTTAATTGCTGTTTTCGTGTTTGATTAAGCAAGATTAGTTAAACATTTGAAAATCACCTAATAAAAAATGAACTAAGTCAACAGAGCCTTTGCTTCCCGGTATTTTTTAACAACGCTATAAGAAAATGTTTTTAATAAGAGATTTTATGAAACGTTTTGAACCTGACGTAATTTTTACCAAACTTTTCTTTCTCTTTGTAATATTCACCATTTGTCAATTGCAGTAGATATTAAATTTCATTAACCTCCACGTTTAGAAAGAATAGCCATAGCCGATTTTACGAAGCTAGATATATATTTTTTTGAATGGTTGAGGTACGTTCCTCATATTTATTGTTGAGATATTTTCTCAATTATTTACGTATTGACAGCATTTACATGTTTGAAAGGTGTGCAATGGAAATTTTCTAATCTAATCTCCTTTTACACATAAAACAAAAATATATTTACTTTCATTATTTTACAGGAATTAAGAGATTTCAAAAATAATATAATTCCTTAAGCCAATTTAAATATTGCTGTCAATATTTTACAAAAAGGCTTTAAGGTTGTTCTCAACTGTTCTGCACAACAAGCGCAAAACATTTTGACACATTTACAAATTCATTTTTTAGCGGAACGATATAAAATTGGAAAACTTGACATTGAAAACGATTTGGAATCGAACTGTGTTTTCCATTTTTTGATCAACCAATTACCTGTTGAGTTGTAAGCGATTTTGATTACGTGACAAACACGTTTTTCACCCGCTTTTTGCGCGGTTTTTCTTTCGTGTGGAAATTCAGTTCAAAACGCCCACTTTGACGCTATTTTCGGAAAAAACTACTGCGTTTGCAAAAAAAAAAAAAAAAAAAAAAAAAACGGAAAAGAAAGCTCGATTACATAATTTCCGAGCAATAACAACTGCCAGTTTCGTGCAATTCCGCACAAAAATAAATTAAAACTTATGTCATAAATTTGCCCTTTTGGATTTGAGAACAGCCTTAAAGGGTCTAACGAGTTAACGAGAAAATTATTTAAATTTCACATTATTATTATTATACTTTTTTCTAATGCATTCTTCAGATGTTAATGAGGGGCATTAATGAATTAGAATTTTCCTTAATTTATACTTTAGGATAAACAGGGTTACGGTTGTTTTTCTCAATGGTGATTATAATGTTCTTTTATTTCCATTGGTATACGGTGACCAGAAGTCTTGCGGAGCACGTATTATTATTTAGATGTCTTAGTCTTTTCTAAAAAGTATATTTTAACATTAAACCATCTAATTCAAAGTGGTTCATTTCTTGGTAAATAAAATTACAATTGTTTACATGAAAGAGAAAAAAAAGTTACGGATAGTTGAAAATGAAGCGTTTATGATAAATAAAAGATGAAGGGAGAAAGAAACGGTTTTAATTAGGCTAAGGGCATATTTTGACTATACCGCCACAGTTGGAATTCCAAAAGGAAAGTGTCGTGAATTCTCGTTAACGTACGTCTAAAACCTAAATACCTAACACAGTGACTCGGTTTGGGCCGCGCAGTTGTGTACCAGTAAACTCCGGCACCAAACTCTTTATTTCGTAGAAAGCGAGCATAATTATCCAACGAAAACTGATTAAAATAAATAAACAAATAATGTAAAAAAAAGTAGTTAATTACCGTGGTACTTTTATACCAATTTCGGATCAATAAAAACAATTGTTAACTGACTGTATCATTTCCTAATAATTTGGTATTTAGAACGTTTGGAGAAAGGAAGGCGCACGTTTCCCCGCTCCCTGTCATTTCTAAAGCTACACTTATTTTATCCGTCAAGATGACGCAGATTTAGTTGTTTGTAAACAATGTGTATCACACGTGCTTCTCTGATTACAATACATTAGCGTGGCTGCTCTTTATTTATAATGAATGGGATGCTTGAGAAAGACAATGGAGCTCAGCCGCTCTTTCTTGGATGGAACAGCAGAGGGAGAAAAAAAAAGCAAGAAAGAAAACACGCAAAAAAAAAAACAGTTAAAAGCTCATTCGTATCATTAACAGCATCCTTGAAAGATTTTTAACATTCTTAATTTGTTTTAACAAACGCTTTCATTGAAAATTATACCTTCTAAAGCTCTAAAGTTACTGATGAAATAGTCAATCTAATTTTATATAATCATTAGTGTTAATCTAGTTTGCGCTGGGATGAATGAAATTTTTAAAGAAGGTATCTGTAATATAATGCAGAACAAATAGTATTTAGATTTTTTTCTGCTTATTTTGCTGTAATTGGAGGAAAATAAACATTACTTAGCGATACCAGCCTTAATATCGATGTAACTTTCCGCTATGCAGTACTCTCTTTAAAGGAGCACCGTCGGTACCCAGGCCTGGGATCCCTGATTAGCAGAATCTAGTTTATCATCTTTTAAACACACACACACATATCTACCCTATATATATAAAATCCTAATGAAACGAATTTATGAAACGAATATATGAAACGGCTGAAATGTAACGATTCTTTGAATCGACTGATTAAACAACTGATTATGTTTCACGGCGATTTCTCCTAAAATATGGAATACTTTGCGATGAAATTAACACCAAAAATCAATATTGATCCGCAGATTTCAAAACTGGTAATAAAAATTTTAAATTCGAATTAGTTTATGAAATATTAATTTTTTTTCTAATTTTATATACATTTTTCTAATGATGGCAACTCAAATTTTAATCAAACAGATATTTTTATTTCAGATTTTAGAAAAGGTTACTATTTTAAACTAATTTGGCGAGAAGTTTGGCCTCCCTTAAATGTGTGCTAAGAAATGTATCATGTTACTTTTATTCATAATTCAATTTGTATTTCATTATCATTTTATTTAACACAAACAGAAACATTTAAAATAAATGGCTTTCACTTCTTTATTTTTTTTTAAACGAAATGAAAGGAAAAATATTAGGCACAGATGTCATATACGCACCGGGGTACCTAATTGGCGCCAAAATGGCATTATTTTGGTTGACATGGTAACCCGGCTATTGTTGGTTATTTAATAATAAGTATTTATTTACTTTATTTAAGGGAACCTAACCCGTATTTACGCAAGGCTTCCCAAGATTCGAAGTAAACTCCGAACGGTTAGGCCGACGGGCGCGACTGGGTTCGAACCCAGCACCTCCCGTCTATCAGCTTCGAAAGCAGAACCTTTCAGTCACTGGTGGGACTCTTATATAATGCATTCAACAGCAATATTGTCTTCTTCCATGCGCTTATGGCAGAAACATAGGAATGGCGAACGCTGGGTTATTCCATATTTTGAAATTAAATGATTTTATAATAATTTAATGGTTTTAATCGCAACTTTGTATTTTCATAAAAGTAGATAATAGACTAAAAAAATAATAATAATAGACTATAGGGATGCAAAGAAACAAAAAAAAAAAAAAGAAAATTTTGGCTGGATCAAAAATAATAACGGTATCAAAAGGCAACTGCCCCATCCCCCTACACTCTAAATAAAAAGGAGTGACTATTCACTCCAGAGGAGTGAATAGTCACTCAATCGCAGAGTCAAAATATGCCCAACCTCATTAGAGTGACTATTCACTCTGAGCAAAAGTGAAATTTTTGACTCTCTGAAAGAGTGAATAGTCACTCCTGGGAAGTGAATATTCACTCTAAACAGGGGTGGATAATCATTCTTTCGGAGGAGTGACTATTCACTCTTGCTAAAGGAGTGCGGTTTTTCACTCCTGGTAGGAGTGAATAGTCACTCTTTCATAGAAGTGAATGTTCATTTTTTATGGAGTCAATTCTTTTTTTATTTTGCTTTTATGGGCATTTTAAAAGAATCACATCTTTTACAGCATGCAATGAAAATAGATACAAGCGTGGTAAAGATTGGAATAAAATACTTTATCAGCAATATTTATTTAATTCATAGTTTGTAACACTAATTCAACTTTTAAGGAAAAAATCAGTTAAAGTTACATATGAATTTAATTTAGATTACTGACAGAAATAAACTAATATATTTTATTCCAATTTTTTCCTTTGTGTTTGCTTTTTATAAATAACTTTTTAATAGGTGGATATTATATGTTTAACAATGTTTGATGTCATTTTAATTTTTGGTTTTAAATATAAATTCCTATCTTTTTACCGTACTTTTTTCCGTAAATTATTGCTATTTTTGCAAAGTCCTATTGTTCTAAAATATTTTTCATTTTTTTACTTAAAAACAATGCTTATAAACTTACATATTTTTTCTAAAAATGAGTTCTAAGTTTGATTTAAATATTAAGAATGTGTATTTTTTTCCGCTGTGATTTGCTTTTGTTTTATTTAATATGATCATGTAGTCTAAATTTTAAGTTCTCTGGAATATGTATATATATGTCTTTTAAACATATTCCTTAACTTAATCATGATTTCTAATTTTGGCCCATTATTTTAGAAAACAATACTTATTAATGAAACGACACGGTAAGTCATATTTAATTTAAATTTTTTATTCCCGTAGATATTGTATTTTGGGAATATGAGAAAAATTGATCTGATATGTTTTATAGGAAAAGATTGACCTAGGAAATAGAAAAAAATAAATATAAAAATAATCACATTACATTTATTTGTATCTGTATGCATTATAATAAAAATAAAGTGAATGACTGCACATAAAAGTTCTTATTGTTTGAAAAACATTTTAATGTAAAAAAGTAGTGATTAATCTCTTTAAAAAAATATTCAGTCCTAAATCATGTAAGAAAATATGAACTTTTAAAAAAATATACTAAAGTTGTCTTATCGATAAACTTCAAAACAAACATAAAAAACATCTTATTTCACTGCTTAAGTATCATGTTTTATTTTTTAGTGCCAAAAATTACGTGCATCAAAAACGCAGAAACTGCGTTTAAATTGAAGGAAATTTAATAACTGATGCAGAATGTCTATAATTATTTTTTTTATATTACTCAGTCTCGAAATTTTAAAATCATAACCCGCAGAAAAATGTTTAGATACAATTTTAAAAAATTAATATACAGTAAAACCTCCCTAAAACGACCACGTACTGTTCCAATAAAAATCGGTCTCTCCGAGAGGTGGTCTCTTAATGGAGGTCATGTTTAAATCTAGATTTTAATTGTTGAAAAATGTTACTTAAATTTATTTTTCATACTAGGAAAAAATATACATATTTAAGTATCAAAATAAAAGTTAAGTACATAAGTTAATTACTGAAGAGTTTAAAAAATGAACACATTGAGCTTTGCTTTAATTTTACAGTTTTATATTTTATAATTTTTATTTCCAAGTCCTTTCGAAGTTCAGTAAATAAATGCATTTTTTGTGGACGGGAACAAATAATGACGATTTTCATTACTTTATCTATTTCTTTGAGAGTTTTCCGACACAACAGGTCAGAGGAGTTTATTAACCGTCAGTCTTAATTTGTAATCAGAGTTAAATTCATTGCCTAAAAAGGCACAAAGGGGTTTAAACACTTAAAAGTTACCGGGATAAAAAAAAAAAAAAAATCTAAACTTGGCTTAGAAGTTTGATGAATAATGCACTCTCCGGAATTATTTTTTTAATAAAACCTTCTTCAAGCGACCAGAAAAAACGGAATTTATTTCATTTTCTTCAAAGAAATCGGTCTCTCATGGAGGGGGTTCAACTGGGATGGTCTCTGGTCTCTGAATGGAGGTCAAATTAGTATTGAGCCTATGGGAATAAATTTCGTTCCATGAAAAAATGGTCGTTGAGGGAGGTGGTCGCCTAATAGAGTTGGTCGCACAGGGAGGTTTCACTGTACCAACCTTTTCGTAATATCATAAACATCAAATATCATATTTAACTCCGAATCAATAATAAATACTCTTAACTGTATATAATCCGAAATCAAAATTAAACCAAAAAAAAAAAAAAAAAAAATCTTATAGAACGGCAAATTAATGTTTTCGAATGACGTGTCTCCTACGATTGAGAAAATCTATCTTCTCTTATGAGTCAGTCACCCTTTCAAACGAAAGAGATAAAACTTCTTTGTTTTGGTCGTTGGTAAAAGTTTTATAATTTGCAAACACAGCATTGAAAGGGAATAAAAAAATATTTTCACTCATTTTTTTTTTTTTTTAATTCACATTTCCCGAACTAATGAAGTTTGGATTATTTTTTTTGCTAAGCATTGTGAGCTTAGAGGTCTGCACGGGCCGAAATTTCCAAGGACCTGGCCCGACTCATAGAAAAAAAATTCGGCCCGGCCCGTAGAAAAAAAATTTGATCCGGCCCGGTAAAAAACTTAAAAGTTCTGCCCGATCCCGGCCCGGAAAAAAGTTAAAATCTCGGCCCGAGTGAATTTCAACAAAACATTGATTTTTTATTTTTTTGAAGTGTTAAAAATCTGGAAAATGCTATACAGTAAGATGGAATTGCATAGAAAAGAAAAAAAAATGCGTTATAGACAAGTTCCCTTCTTAGCGAGTGTAAATGTATTATATATTCTTTTCTTATGTATTAGTATATTAATTATGCATGGATCAATACGTTAGTGAGTTTAAAACTGGGTTCCGTCATGCGCAGGTTCTTTTCACACGTTTTACTATGTTTTAATTTAGCTATATTTTAATAAGCGCAGAAATTTAGTGTTCTTTAAAAATAATAAATTTTAATGTTTAAGGGTAGAATAATGACGATTTAAAAATGTATGCATTTTTTGCAAACATTTTTGGGCCAGACCTAATTTTACTGACCTTTGAATAGACTAGGTCACGGTGAGACAATGATTTTCATACGGGCTGGGTCAAAATTAGGACTGAAAATTTTGGGTCGTGAAGACTCGGAATGAACCAGTCCCGGCTTTGTACAGAAAAAATAAGCTAAGCCCGGCCCGAGCCTTCAGAAAAAAGTGTGGCCCGGGACCGGCCCGAGTTCCGTGAGTGAAAATCGGCCCGAGCACGAGCCGGCCCGTGCAGATCTCTAGTGCGTATTCAATTGTTAAAAGAATTATATTTCAAACCGCTACATGAAGAAATATAACAGACAATCACTTTTGAACACTCTGACGATCAATCTTTTTCTATACAACATACAACTATTTAGTGCATAATCTTAACATATCTACACGAATAAATGGTTAAAATTAAATAAGACTTACCTTTATTTTATGTATTCCATTAAGAATAATTTTAATGATATCCTTATCTGTTAATCCTAAGATGGCGGACCAGACGAAAATGTGATCATTTTTCTTATCTTACGAGGGCGCTGTCGCCTTGCTGTTCTGATTGGCTAATAAGCAATGCATACGCAAGCCACTCTTTCGGGAGTGACAACTTCACTCTCGATAACGGAGTGAGATATTGCACTCCTTTCTAGAGAGTGGGAAATTCCACTCTTTAAGGAGTGTATTTTTACAAAATTCACTCCAAAAAGAGTCAAAAGGCCTGTCACTCTTTCAAAGAGTGAGCTTTTCACTCCTCCCAGTTTTAGAGTGTAGATATATGTTATGGTAGCAAGACCCAGACGCCCCCTTTCCCCTAAAGTGATAACGTTATATATATATACAACTCCTTGTCAGCATTAGTGAATATAAGGAATAATTCACCGAATTTATATTACTTCTATTCTATTCTCTTCTACCAGGGTTGCCGGCTTTTAGCCAAGCCAAAAAAAAGCCGGCCGGCTTTTTTTGGTTTAAACCACTTAAAAAAAGCCGGCTTTTATTTTTAAAAGTTGGTTTACAGCTAATTCGTTTTAAATTTGAATCAATTGATTTTTAATACACTTAAAAATATTTTCTACTGAAAAAATTATTAATTTTTGTCAAATAAATAAGTCTTTATAACTTCTGGAAGGCAACTGTGAAGGCAATTATGTGTGAAAAAAAAATGATAAATATTGAAAAGAATATAAGTTAGACTCCAAATTGGTGTTTTGAAATTACATATTATATAGCTACACATATACTACACATTTTAAAGATTATATTTAATTAAACAATGACAAATTTAGCACACCATGGAAATTCAGGAAACATTCTTATGTGTCCGTATGGAGAGATAAAGTTATAAATGTTAAAAGAGAAATTAGAAAGGATATAATATTTGAGGAGAGTTTGGTACACAAGTGTATAAAAAATGGAGCATTTAAACAAGAAAAAAATAAATTCTCTAAATAAAATTTTGAAAAGCTTGTTGCTAAGCATATTCATGCATATGCTATTCATAATGATTTTAGTAGTGAGAAATGGTGTTTTTATTATATGTCTATGCACTTATAATTTTAAATGTTTACTACAAATAAAATAAGACTTGTATATTAATAGGTCTTAAAATTAAGTAATAAAACATGTAACTAAATAACCATTGTCCTCTTTAATTTTATAAAGCAGTAAAAATTGGGGGGGGGGGGGGGGTAAAGGTCAGTGTAAACCAGATAAAGCAGTTGGTATGGCCCTTTTAAAATTTAGCAGACATATTATTTGCTATTTGGACTAGAAATCACTTGCAAAACTAGTTTTATTCCAGTATTAATGTCTTTATAATTGAGAAATTGGGTTACTTATTAAACTCTAAGCCTTTAAAATATAATAATAAATGTCTAATAAATGTCTTTAAAACTAATTAAAAACACTTTTAAAAAATGTAGTTTATAATTACAGTGCTTCGTTGTATAAAAGCCAGTTATGGCCAAAAAAAGGTCAATTTTGGCCAAAAAAGCCGGTTAAAACCAATAAAAGCCACCGGCGTGGCTTTTTTTAATTTTAGCCGGCTTTTTTGCAACCCTGTCTTCTACGGCTTTGAGCGCGTGGAAATGGAACACACTTTAAAAAAAAAAAAAATGTTGAAATATACGAAGTACTTGTTCACATTAACATCAAGTGAAAGTTATATTGTGACTGATAATAAAAAATAATATTACTAATTAAAAGTGAAACTTTCGTTCTAAACCATTTCCAGCCCACTCTACCCCAACTCTACTGAAATGTAGCCTAAAATATAAGTCTATTTCTGAACTCCATCCACTATTTATACTATAATAAAATAAGTATAATTTTTCAATTAATTTTCAGCAATGAAATTACGCCCAAAATTATTGAATATTAAATACTACTTGAATTCTTCACATTGCTATCGAAGCGTAAACGAACAACGTTTTTCACTGTATTGGTTTATGCTTAGTTAGCAATGTGAAAAATTCATGTATTTAATATTCAATAATAAAAGAATTTTTGTTTTTTATTAGTTACAAAGAAATCGTGTTTTTAGAATAGATTCTACTCAATACACACTTTTAAATTTCTTTTTTTTTATGTTCTTATGGAGCTTTTACGTCTTAAAAGTAATCACCATGTCAAATTTCTAGTTTTTAGCCCTAATAACTTCAAAGCAATTTCAATTTTAGAACGTTTCTGTTCTTGTGCCCCTTGAAGACAGGGGTAGCTATATATAGAGAGAGATATATAGATATAGCTTATTTTAAAGCAGATAGCCACCATTATGATACAGAAAGAATTTTTTTAATCGGTTCGGTAGTTTCAGAGTAATCATAATTTTGTTTTCTGCTCGTTTCACCCTTTTAAATTTCGAATTTATAAAAACTGTTCTTAACGAGCATTTATGTATTAAAAGAAACCACCATGTCAAACTTCAAGTTTCTAGTCTTAATAATTTAGAAAAAGACGTAATTTTAGAACTTTTTCGCTCTTGCATTGGAACCAAGATAAAAAATAGCGCACGATTGACCAAAGACTATTAATATTATTGTTTCATATGCATTTTGTAGGTATAGTTTGATCTCATTCCCCGCAAAGATTTATAAAAATTTCTGCAGATCAGGCAGATTGTTACGCACTTTTTTTTACCAATAAAACACGCAAGATGAGGCAGTTTTTTAATGTTTTCAGTACAGAAACTTTTTATTACGTTTTCCTTTTGCATCCCATAATTGGATGTCTGTCCGTGATTGAGTTTCCTTCGCTTGGATAGAGTGATAGACAAATATATCTTTTAAAATGAAAATAAATGCAAATTATATTACAAAGTAATATAAGAAAAGATGTATGTAGCAAGCGCTAATTTAGATGTCTGATTTATAGTAAAGAGCTTTCTCTATTTCAAAACGTCCGACTTATTAGAATATCATATAGAATTTTCCAATTAATATGTCCGTCTAATATTTTCAGGCTTTTTGCAGCCCATTAATCAACTTTAAATAAATTTTAAAATATCCAATTCATTGTTCAAACGGCCTGGTTTTATCAAGTCTCATTGCAATAAGCCAGAGGTATTAAATGTTTAATTGCATACATAAATATAAATAAAATATTCATTAATCTTAGGCACGCAAGCATTTAAATAAAATCTGTTAATGAATCACTTTTCTTATATATTTTTATAATTAGTTTCATTCAGCAACGCATATTCTCTATGTAATCCTGGAAAAACATTTAAAATATTCTCCGCTTGCCGATTTATTGATACTGTGTATTTGCACAAAATATACCCATAGAACAAATATAAAGCTTTAAATAGTTAGGGATACTCCGGCTCGTAAGTCAAATGTGTCAGTAAAACGATTTTCTTATACTCATTTTTATAAACATTTTAAATTCCTGCTGCTAATTTTTATGCTAAAATTATGCATAGACATTTATCACCTTGGACATATTTCAATAATCCTGAATTGAACAAGGTTATTTAAACGAACATTTGATAATATTATAATTAGCCTAAAACTGCATATACAATCAGGATGATTGAAAAAATAACTGACTATTTTCTAATTAATCTACAACTTTAGGTTCTTTGCAATAAGCCTATGAAAACTATCATAAGGCAGATGATTTTCCTGTTAGCCTGGCTCTTTGCAAAGAAATGGTCTTGGAAAATTGTTGTTATTATTGCAGCGTTGACTGAGTTTTTTCTAAAAAAGAGGTAGTGGCCAATTGCATTAATGTACGTCATTCATGTCCATTGGAATTACTAAGTTCTTTAGAGGATTTGACTTTGGTATTGTGATTTTGTCTAAAAAAAATAACGCTCGCAAAGGTAAGACTGAATTATGATACTAAGTTAATTTTAGCACTGAGAAAATTAGAGCAATTAATAGTAGTAATTAGTTTAATTATGTGTGTGTTTTTAAGATTTTTATTATATTCACGGGTATTACGACTAACGGTTAATTCGAGCACTTTTATAATTCCCTTGCTTCACGTTTTAACCGAATTCGACTGTGTATGTACACTATATGGCCAAAGGTGACCGGTCACTTGCGATTTTAGACGTTTTATTAAATATCTAGAAAAATACATGAGAAATTAACCTGAAACTGCAGGTGTCTAAACAGTATAGTATAGGTCATATATTTCCGCGAAGATTTTTTCCCGAAACCCCATAGGGGACCGTCAACAAATTGAAAAATAACGAATATCTTTTGGATAACCCTGTAAAAACTAATGCAGCAAAAGCGTTTCAAAATCGAGATTATTAATAAGTGGCTTATTGTAATATATTGTGTTCATTTTTATGAAGATAGAATGTATACTAGTACAGAAATTAAGGTTTTTATAAAAACAGTCCCAAATTTTGCCAAGTTTTTCGCTTATAATTTGCAGAGTTCTTAATATAAAAAAAAGTTCTTTTCAGAAAATATGACAAACAACATTATACACAATACTTTGCAATCAGAATTAAAAAATAATGAAAATTGGATGAAAAATGAGCAGGTTTACTAAAAAATGTTTCACTGCGCATGCAATCAAAATATAATGTGCATAATGTATTAGCTAAGTATATAGAGCAACTTTTGTGAACGTCTAAAAATCATAGCTTGAAGATTCTGAAAATTATCGTCGATAGAATAAGCTCGAAATCCGTTGTTCCCAAAAGGAAGCAAAAAGATGAGGGGTTGTATCCAAATATAGTAGTACGCGCAATATTGTGTACGCTATCTTGGCACTAATCAACAGATATTTGATACAAAATCTCCTCTTTTTGCTTCTTTTTCAGAACAACGAATTTCGAGCTTATTCTATCGACGATAATTTTCAGAATTTTCAAGCTATGATTTTGAGACTTTCACAAACGTTGCTCTATATACTTAGCTAATACATTATGCACATTATATTTTGATTGCATTCGCGCATGCACAGTGAAACATTTTTTAATAAACCTATTTATTTTTCATCCAATATTTATTATTTTTTAATTCTGATTACAGAGTATTGTGTACAATGTTGTTTATCATATTTTATGAAAATAACTTTTTTTTTTATTAAGAATTCTGCAAATTATAAGCAAAACACTTGGCGAAATTTGGGACTGTTTTTATAAAAACCTTAATTTTGCTACGAGTATACATGATATCCTCATAAAAATGAACACAGTATATTACAATAAACCACTCATTAATAATCTCGAATTTGAACGCTTTTGCTACATTAGTTTTTACAGGGTTATCCAAAAGATATTCGTTCTTTTTCAATTTGTTGACGGTCCCCTGTGGGGTTTCGGCAAAAAAATATTCGCGGAAATATATGACCTATACTATACTGTTTACACACTTGCAGTTTCAGGTTAATTCCTCATGTATTTTTCTAGATATTTAACAAAACGTCTAAAATCGCAAGTGACCGGTCATCTATGGCCATATAATGTAATATGGGATATTCTCACAATCTTTTGGCATTTCTATATTTTTCTGTCCCTGAATAATAATTTTTATTTTAGTACATATTCTTGGGGGTTTTTTTATTTCTTATACTGGAAAACATCCCATTGCATGACTGCATAACAATATTAACGAGATAAATAAGTTTTGGACGACGTTGGGGGTCCAAATGCACCACGAAATTTCTATACCGTCCCGTGTCCCTGATGCTGGTTTTTAAGTTTGGAATTGTCTGTATAAAATTGTTTCAATAAAAGTAATTTGATATAATTTTTTTCCGAAACTGTAACTACTGTTTTATATAAATACGTAGCAAAAAATTAATCTGCACACAGTTTTAAGGTTGTTATTATTTTTTTAACTCTGTCCCTGGGTTTTAGATTCCTTACTGTCCCTCTTCTAAACTTATACAGAAAATCACTTCAGATGCAGCCACAGAATTTTTTTCAACTTTTTTTTCGCGTAGAAGTATGCTACAGAAAGAATGGCTAAATTTTTTTGACAGGAAATTTACTGCAGAATTTAAATCAGCATTTAAATATCAATTTCAAGCATCGTGGCTTTATTGGTAGTCTTACCGTCCCCAAGGTTTATTCCTACACTTTTCGTGGTAAATTATTTTTTTCTTTTTAATTTAATCCAATGTAAATCTGTGTTCTAAAAATAAATGAAAATAGTGGCTATCACTTAGTGTTATCATGATTTTCCTAAAAATAGGCGGTAATTTTCCTTACCATCCATCCTTGCCATCCCTTTTTTCCCCTTACCGTCCCTTTTCTCCTATACCGTCCCCTTTTTTCCCTTACCGTCCCTTCTTTAACACCCCTTTTAAGACAATGTTATACCAAAATTTTGTACTAAAAATACTACATTGTTATTATTTCTTATTTGAATATCCTGTGGGTATATGCAAATTCATTATAAGTAAAAATTTAAAAGAAAATAAATAGTTATAGTGGTAAAATGGTAAGTAAAAATAAAGTCGCAAGTTTAACTTAAACCTCAGTTAAAGAAAAAAAAATCGCTGCTGTCCATTTTTTCTTTATTTTGAATCATTAAGGCATTCGTCAATAAGTTTAAAATGTTATTTTAGTAAGTTTAATTTTACCAGATTTTTATTCCTGAAAAGTCAAACGATTGTGAGAATGCCCCATATATGAATAACAAATTAATAATTATCTGTTAGGCGAACAGGAGATAATATGAGATACCGTATAAGAAATGTAAAAGCCAAAACTTAAATATTCTTAAACGAAAAATCTGATCTCCCAAAATAACAGCATTATAACAAACGTGAATATGATACGTTTGGAACAAGCGTGAGAAAAAAACTTTAATGTTTGCTTTACAGCTACAACATTACAGTTAAAGTAAATATACATTTACAGGCAAGAGTACCAGCTCCACAAGTTGCGTATTTTGGTTGATAAATGAATATTTCTAAAGTCTATCATACCGAAAATCATTCTTATTTGGATAAAATAAAGGTTTAAATGTGAAAACTGCTTCACGTGCGTATCTTGTTTGCTTGAGAAATGTTTGCGGAAGAGATGTTTGCAGTTCCTGCAGTCTTAAAACTATCTCATTATTTTAAAAATCTATTTCATAATTTTTCGTTAATTTTACGTTATCTAATTAGTTAGCGTTAAATACAAAAGAAAAAAGTTACAAGCATTGAAATCTCATGCACATACTATTCATTTTAACCCTTAACTGTTGTGACCGAAATTGTTACATCGCTACTGTGAGCGGTCCCGAAACCGCCTGACCGAAAAATGAATAAAAAGCTCGATTTACTCATAAGATGCTGTTTCTGTACTAAATTTTACGTACTGGATTATCTATCTATTATACATATCTATATTATAAAGGACAAATGTGTCCGTGCGTAACGCTGGCGACAGCAAACGATTAAATTTTGCTTTTACTGCAATTTGTTTAACTTCTAAACATCGCACATTTTCATTTTTACACCGTCGAATATGAAAAAAAAAATGTACTTTTAAATGCAATTCATTTTAAAACTGTTTCGCAAATTGTTTGAAAACTGTATGGCCATTTACTCATTTTTTATGGTTTTAAAAATAGTTTTCAAGCATGAATGTTTTTTCAATTTATCTCTATCCCGTACAGACGACTACGAAATAAATCCGTTTGCTCTTAAAATAATAATAATTAAATCGCCAAATGTGGCGTTATAAATTTTTTGTCTGCTTTAACTCTTGAGTATATATATATATATATATATATATGTGTGTGTGTGTGTGTGTGTGTGTGTGTGTACGGAACGTATTAGAATTAAATCAGATCGCGATTTGCTTGATTATTGATAACATAAACAAGAATGAGGCTTTTTTACTAAATAGTTCGGCACTTGTTTCCAGCCTATATTCCATAACGAAATTAAAAATGCATCGATAAATGACTAAAATAATGAAAAATAAATAAAATACAAATTTAAGACCATATAATTCAACTTAAACAAGTAAAATTATCCGAATAAAATTGCTACCTTAAATGGCGATTTCTTTGGTTATTAACTCTTGGTGCGAGGCTAATACGAAAGTATCGCCTTTAATAACTTTCAAAACTTTATTTGGGTACCTTAATTATATTTTTCATATAAAAAGAATTTTTGCTGTTGTTAGTTGGCTACATAAAAAATAAATGTAAAAAAACTATTAGAGTTTTCAATGATAAGAAAAAAAAAAAGTTTCCCCTATATTCTGTAAACCGAGAAGGCCGGGTTGGATCCACTGGTTATGAGTAAAATTTAACTATTCAGATGTCTCTAGTAATAGTACTAACAAGAGAACTATTTTTGGTACAGAACCGATAAAATTTTTCTGTTGCAAGCATATTTTATATATTTTTTTTATGGTTTTAATTATTTATTATTGGATTTTTATTTGTTTATTTCACGCCAAAAGTGAGTTAAGTTGCCAAATATGGCGTTATAAATTTTTTGCCCGCTTTATCCCTTGAGTATATATATATACGGATCCCTTGAATATGTACAGAACGTATTAGAATTAATTCAGATCGCGATTTGCTTGATTATGGATAACATGAAACAAGAATTGGGTTTTTTTTTTTTTACTATACAGACGATAAATATATAAATAGTAAATATATGTTTGTTAAGATCATTAAAAACTATTTTTTGGAGAAATACAATATAAATAAATAAACTATTTTCTTTTTAACCCGGGAGAACTCGCTAGTGAGAATGCCCAATTGCTTTTCTTTTACTTTACATACATCAACTTCTTTTGGTTGGCTTAGTACTTTTATTCACAAAATAGGTAAAATAATTTAAAAACATTTTGAAATTTTAATTAAAATGAAAAATGATTTAAATAAGAGTCTTAAAAAAGTACGACTGTGAGAGAAAATCTCATGCAGCGAGTTCTCCCGGGTTAAGTCAGATGGAATAGAGTTTCGAATGTTTAAAATGAAATGTTGTTGTAGTAAATGTTTGTTTTTTTTTTTTGGGGGGGGGGGGGCGGGGGTAAAAGTAATTTTAAAGTAAATTAATATTTTTATACAATTTAAAGAAAGTTTACAGTTCCTAATTAGGTCGGACATTTAAATTTCTAGTGAAGAATGAGAACGAGAAGCAACACACGAGAAACAGCATTCGGCTAGGGTTGTCGGAAAACTCTACTTTTGAAAAAAACGCCAACTTTTTCCCCGCCAAAAATGTGAATATAATGTTGTAATTTTTCAAAATCAAACCCCTAAGTTCTTGAAGAAATTTTAAAACTTCTTTCATTATTTTATACTTATTATTAACTAATTTGTATTTTTAAATGCTTTTCAAAAAAAAAAAAAAAACTGCTATGTTAATAGTCCGATAACTGGTTTCGAAAATTTCATTTTCAGACAGTTATGCTGCTGTAAAATTAAAATAATATGATTTTAACAGAAAATTTTTATCGATTCTCAAACTTCGTAATATAGGGCTTTAAAATGCACCAGGTCTCAATGCTAGGTGCGACCCGCACCAAAAGTGGTTCCCTTGTACGTCTCCAAACGAAATAACATTTCACTGGTATTTGTAGTTAAAGTGAAAATTACAAGTCAAAATATGAAAAAAAAAAAAAAAAAAAAAAAGCAGTGATCTGTGAGACCTCAAACGTGTTAAATAAACAACAACAACAACAAAAAAAACAAATAAAATAAACACCAATCCCTTACCTGTGCGGCCCGAACACAGTTCAGGCAACTCAAACTTGCAGTATTGATGATTATTGGAATGCAACATGATTTGTGAAATAGTTGATTCTTTTATATGAAGGATGAATTAAATTAGTTTTCCTTTCCAGTATTCATTTAAGTGTTTAATTCTTTATTGTCTTATCATGCTAATTACATCTAATCCTAATCTATATAACCAATATCTAATCTTATTCTAATTATATCATAAAAGGGGAAGGGGAAATATAGAAACACGCGGGTAATAAAATAAAAAGCATTGGGTTGAATACCAGTGTGGCTTTGTTTTGTTTATTGTGTATATTTTTTAAATAAATAAATTCATTTATGGTTATTAATTCCCTTCGAAAACAGTTATGCATATCCGTTTTTTTTAAACAATTTGAACAAGTGATAGATGTAAGTTTAACCCGTTAACGCCCAAATTGTTTTACAATTTGAATTTCAGCGACATTTTTTAGGATAACTTTATAGCATCAAAAATTAAGATTTGCTGCAGATTTTTCTCGTAATACCAAAGTATCAATTCTAAAATAGACCATGGAAAAAGCAGCCAATGTAACGCGTTTCGAAAGAAATACACCTTTTCATCAGACGCAAACGAAAGACCCACCATTAAGAGAGCAGAAAGAAATCTTTCTTCTATTCTCATAGTGGTAGTAAGTACAACGAATCGTACATACACATCAATTATTATAACACTTTATAGGAAAAAGGTAGCGACTAATTCCGAAATCAGATAAATGCCGCTTTTTAGGCTCCAACTGCAGTCGAAAAAACTTGACTGTACGATAGAGGTAGCAGGAAGGAAGCGCGAGAGGAATTTTGTAATACACACGCGAGCGTAAAATAACCAATAGGTCTCATTAACTGGTTATATTGAGACAAAATGAAGTTGTTCTATTTATATAACGCTGGGTGTTAATGGGTTAAAGACATCTCATTGGAATTTACGCTTTCGTCAAAAGTGACACATCTCGCAAAAATTCATTTTGCATTTTACTCCACTAATAGGCCTGTTCTATGTGTGTCTTGCTACACAAATAGTTTCATAAGTGTAGTTATAAGAAAAATCACTTTATTACGCTATACGTCCATTCTTGACCACAGAAGAGGGGTGAATTGTGTGGAGAGGTAAATTTATCCGACCCTCCAAACCTTATCCTATGTCTTCATTTTTAAGGGTTTTACGCTTTTATGCACTTTTTTACTCCTGCTTGCACATCTAAGTGCTATAGTTTCATATCACAGAAAAACCATGTTATTTTTTGCACATTTCTCCCCCCCCCCACCTTTTGCCTCTTCTGTGAAATTTACTTTTGTCGAGATGTGTCACTTTTCTTACTGGTGACCTATTTGTTCTTCTTCCAACCCCCCACCCATTTCTTTTTTGTCGCCTGTATTTGTATTGTTCCTCAGAATAGGTACAGAATAATTATTGCATAGATTCTGTGTTATACTACAGGTTAATCAAAATGGATTCCGCGATCTGAAAAATCATGTCTATTTTAACTAATTTCAACTTTAGTTAATTAACTCGAATTCGGGTAGAA
Source organism: Maratus speciosus (assembly GCA_963932465.1). Lineage (NCBI taxonomy): Eukaryota > Metazoa > Arthropoda > Arachnida > Araneae > Salticidae > Maratus > Maratus speciosus. The sequence goes on along the minus strand of OZ010786.1, from coordinate 84,038,303 downwards.
TTTTACAGGTTTATAAAACGTTTAGCATCGAGAACCTGAAAAGCTTTTAAATTTTATAGTTTATGATCTGTAACTGTAAAAATATGAACTGTAACTCATGAAGTTTTTAAACCAAAATCGATTTCTAGAAGTTTCAAATATGCGAATTCAAAATTACAAATCCTTCCGCCAAATAATTTTTTAGTTGTGCTTAGAAAATTACCCCTGCGTTGCACTCAATTTTGCAATAGTTAAAAATGAATTTAACCTTAGGGTTTACAAATTTTAAACCTTCATAATCCCTAAACTACTTGACCGAATGTCTTCCCGTTTTGTATCCTAGCATAAATTTACCGGCGAATCCAAATATCATGACGGAAGTTAGATGTTAAGAGCCTACACTAGTCCCATGAATAAATTCAAACGCTAATGTTCAACCTATGGGAGAAACCTTTGCAGATTTCCCACTTGCATTTTAATATTTGTACATGTTTTTTTTCTTTGCATAGGATATCTGGGGACAATATCTAAACGTTCTGTATTTATAGTTTTGCGATTTTGGTAACAGTTTTTTAATCGGCGAACAATTTCACTTTTGGAGCCGATTCTGGAAGTGAAACAATCTTGATATTTAAAAAAAAAAAAAAAAAAAAAAAACCAAAATTGAAAAAGTAGAAACGCACAACGTTAGATATCGACCTCAGATATCCTATGCAGAAAAAAATGATGCAAAAATATTAAAATGCAAGCGAGAAATTTGAAAATATTTCTCACATAGGTTTAACATTAGCGTTTTCATTTCTTCGCGTGACTAGTGTAGGCTCTTAAGGGTGCTGATCACTTACAATCACGTTTTCCGTTCTCCATGTAAACCTATGGGAATATTTTTTCTCACTTTTCTAAGGATATCTCATGAAAAAAATAAGATTTTCGAATTTTGTTTTCTGTATGCAATTCTTAAAACTTGTCACTTTTCATCCTAGTTTTCATTTTATATTAAAAATAATTTTAAATATTTGATTTTACGTGAAATACTCGGAGCATGACCAAAATAATTTCTACCTCTCATTAAATTGTAAATTATGGCAGTTCTATTAGGTCGTTTGAAAATTAAAAAAAACACGAAAAAATGTAGAGTTTCCAATTTATCCATTGATATAAAAATATTTCATTGAAATTAATTAGGGAGGGAGCTATAATTAAAACAAAACGCATATATTTCTATTCTGATGATTTCAGTGTCTTCCCCCTCGATATAATCCATCACTCCATGGGGAGCGACACCCCGTTGCGTTTGCTCGGACTCCGGAGTAATAAAAGTTGGGTCGGGGGAATAGTTAGAGGGGATAGAAATAGCTGAGAGATATAGAAGTTTTCAAAGTCAATTTAGCAGGCCTTGATAACCGAATGGGCACGTTTAGGTTTTGCTTCACTCAGAAAATTTTGAAGGGACTCGAAATTGAGAAAACAGGACTCGAAACTGAGAAAACAGGAGGCCCCAAATGTTATATTAAATTAATTCCATTCAAAAATTGTATATACGTGTGTTTGTGTGTGTGTGTGTGTGTATTTATAAGAGTTTCATGAAAATGTCTTTCATAACACATTAATTTTTCATGTACATAATACACCAGTAGTTTAAACCACATGATCACAATTCTTCAGTTTGTCCATTATTTTAGATGTATGTTTATTTTACATATTGAATTTGACTTGTATGCACAACATAAAATATTAGTAACTTAAACTACTGCTAAAATTGAAAGAAGTATTTCAAAATATTGATATTTTATATTGAGCATACATGCTGAATTCAACATTTTTATGTCAATACTATGCAAAATTATTTTTCCATATTTTTCTTAATTGCGTCCAATTTTCCTGTTCATAGTATATATAAGAGAACATAAAAAGTTGTTTTATTAGCTATATGTGTTTAATTTTAATTTAAACTTTTTATGGCCATATGTGAACTCAAATAAGCCACTCTTTGGAGTAATATGAAGCTGTGCTTCCCATAGCTTCAGAGGTCGGGCCCTGCTTAGAAGTGCATTTAATTTTCAGGAATCATAATTTTATAACTAAAATTTCTTTCCATGCTTTTAAATTGATTATTTTAAATTTTTATGTAGTTCATTTCAATAATTTTCCAATAAGTTCTATTATAGTTTTTCATAATTGTTCACGTTTTAAATTCTTATATTCAATTTTAGATTGTATTTATATTAGCTATGTAGCTAAGTTACTATAACGGAAAAATACATCAAACTGCATTTAACAATAAAAAAAAAATCTTAATTCTCATTACTCTTATTTTTAGAGTAATAATTTTAATTTAAACCGTTTATGTTTTTTTTTTTTTTTTCACAAAATATTTTTTTAAAAGGTGAATTAAAGTTTTTCACCTAAATCAAAATATTCATTTACGGTTAGTATTCGTTTCTTTAAATATAAATCAAAGAGTTTCAAGGATCAAAACAAAAAATATATATATATATATTTAAATACCTATAAACTATTGAATTATAATAGGCCTTTTAGGTAGCTTTCTTTACAAAAAAGCTACCTATTGCAGCCGTTCGGAGGAAAGCGATTTCAAAAAATTTTGGTATATTTTCATCGATCATGACCCCCAGACCCCGAAACCACCCTCCGTTCAAAATTGATATATATATATATATATATATATATATATATATCTGATCTATGTCATACTGTAACTCTCGTATTTATGAACCGATTTGGATGTAATTCAGTGTGTGCATAGTACATACCAATGTCTCGACCGAGTTCGTTGGCCAGCTTCATCCGTCATTTTGTTTCAAAATGGCGGCCATTTAAAATTTTTTTAAAAATTTAAAATTTGAAATGTGGTACCAAAAAATTGAAAATGGAAAAATATTTTTTTCTTATGTATTTGACCTTTATACAAAGACTCCGTAGCAGTTTTTGTTTCGTCTATATCTTAAAAAATTGCTGAGTTATAGCATTTTGAATTTCTAGCGAAGCTGACATTTTGAAACGTCCTGAATTTTGTCACGCCATAAAAGGCGCATTTATGAACCGATTTGGATGTAACTTCGTTTATACATAGTACAGACCAATGTTTCGACCGAGTTCGTTGGCCAGCTTCATCCGCCATTTTGTTTAAAAATGGCGGCCATTTAAAATTTTAAGAAAAATTTAAATTGGAAATGTGGTACCAAAAAATTGAAAATTGAAAAAATATTTTTTTCTTATGTGTTTGACCTTGATAAAAAGATTCGGGAGCAGTTTTTGTTTCGTTTATATCTTAAAAAATGGCTGAGTTATAGCATTTTGAATTTCTAGCGTGGCTGACATTTTGAAACGCCCTGATTTTTGCCACGTGATAACAGACGTATTTATGAACCGATTTGGATGTACCTTGGTGTGTACGTAGTAAATGCAAATAACTCAACCGAGTTCGTTGGCCAGCTTCATCCGCCATCTTGTTTCAAAATGGCGGCCATTTAAAAAAATTTTAAAAAATTTAAAAAAATTTAAATTTAAAATGAGATGCTAAAAATTTGGAAAATGAAAAAGATTTTTTCGTATGTGTTTGACCTTAATACAAAGATTCCGGAATAGGTTTTGTTTCGTCTATATCTAAAAAAATGGCTGAGTTATAATATTTTGAATTTCTATTGTGGCTGACATTTTAAAACGACCTGATATTTGTCTTTCGATAACAGGCGTATTTATGAACCGATTTGGATATTACTTGGTCTGTACATAGTGCATACCAATATCTCGACCGAGTTCGTTGGCCAGCTTCATTCGCCATCTTGTTTCAAAAAGGTTGCGATTTTTTTTAAATGTATTTTAAAATTTAAAATGAGGTATTAAAAAATTGGAAAATGAAAAAGATTTTTTTTATGTGTTTGGCCTTGATTCGGAGCAGTTTTTGTTTCTGAAAATTTGTTCTTTTGTTTATATCTTAAAAAGTGATTGAATTATAGCACTTTGAATTTCTATCATGGCTAACACTTTGAAACGATCTTGTATTTGTCACGCGATACCACACGTATTCGCCTATTTCGATGGAAGAAGGCATGTGGATAGTATACATCAATATCTCGACCAAGTTCGCTGGCCAGCTTCATCAGCCATCTTGTTTCAAAATGGCCGCCATTAAATTAAAAAAAATTATATTTAAAGTGAGGTGCAAAAAAATTAGAAATTGAAAAAGGTTTCTTTCTTAAGTATTTGAACTTGATATAAGGATTCAGGAGCATTTTTTGTTTGCCTTTATCTTAAAAAATGGCTCAGATATAGTAGTTTCAATTCCTAACGTGGGTGACATTTTGAAAAATCTGATTTTTTGCCTGCGACAGCACTCGTATATATCAACCGATTCCGATGTGAGTGAGCATGTGCACAGCAATTATTAAGGTCTCGACCAAGTTCACTGGTTAGCCTCATCCACCATGTTGTCTTAAAATGGCAGGCACTTTAAGAAATCGCCGAATTTGGCAGCCAAATATAAGTTACTTTAATTAAAAGCAGCTTGGATAAAGCTGACTAATTTCGCGAAATTCTCATTCATAATGATTTAGTATTGATAAAAATTGGTATTGAATCTCCTACATTCGGTTTCCACTAAATTGAGCTTCGTGTGTTTGAATAATATAAGTTGACTTTTTTAAAATAAGGAATATGAAAGCTACCTCTTCCTCCCGGCACTGGCCGGAAGGACTTTTTTAACCCTTTCGAGACGGAATCCCTTGCACAAATTTTATTTGGATGGTACCGCTTTTTTTAAATCGATCCCTTTACTTGTAAAATACCAAACAAAACTGTAATTAAAAAAGACAAAAAAATAATTTATTAATGGTTCAAAAAACAGATTCCACATGAATCTTTTGACGATGCATATATGCTCACCCGTCCCGAAAGGGTTAGTATAGAGTATCAATTTCTTAAATACAGTATTTACACATTCAAATGGCGAGGGGTTTCGGCATGTGGCAGTAGATTTTTAGAAAATTATATACAATTAGATATTCCAAAATAATATAGTACCGTATTTTATGGAAGAAACGCCGCGGAGTTTACGAGTTTAAAAGTTAATTTTTTTCCAAGTGCGGCGTTTACGATTTTTCTTAAATACCAACTGAGTTTCCTTAATTTAAAAATTCATAAAAATATTTAAAATCTAATTTGAATATTTTAAATAAAACTTCAGACATCTTAAGATATTAAAAACGAGGCATCCTAATACACTACTAAGAAAACTTTGATTAAAGTTACGTCAATGTGAGGCTGTCGACAAAAGTAGCGTTCCGATGGATGCGGCGTTTACAACGGGTGCGGCGATTACGATATTTTTAAGCTTATTCAGGCCAATTTGAGGAGTGCGGCGTTTACGACGGGTGCGGCGTTTCTTCCATAAAATACGGTATTTCAAACTCAGTGTGCAGGAAGAAAAGGGAAGGAAGGGTAAGGAGGTAATGGGAGAGTAGAAAAATAAATAAATAAATAAAAATGAGGAGTGAAGAGTTTTAAGAGTGTTTTTGCCTGAATTAAATTTCAACTTTTTATATTACGTGCATAAAAATGTATATGTAATATACAGGGCTGTACAAAAGAATTCAAGTACGTTTCTGCCTATTGGTAATGAATTTTTAACTGTGTTATGTGTTTTCTTATTATACTAAATTTTAGCAGGCTGTGTAGAATATGTACAAATATATAGATCATATACAGAGCTGCAGAGACGAATTAAAGTACCTTTTCGACTGTGGACGGTAATTACTGATATCCGATTTTCAAATGCGCTATTTCTAAAATGTTTTCTTGGGTATCTTATTTACATTATTAAACGGAGAAGTCTTGATAAAGCATTTTGGAAGTGTTTGAAAGTGTTTTATAATCTATGCTTGGTGCATGATTTTTCTTTTTTATTATTTAAATATTTTTTTCTTTTTCTTTTTCTTTTTTTTTTTTTTTTTTTTTTTTTTTTTTTTTTTTTTACGTATTAAAATTATACTCAGATATTTATTTTTTAATTGAATATATATATATAAAGTGCGTGTGATTTAAAGAAATAAATTATGATTAATTATTATGTATTCACTGACCCGCCAGTTGCTGCCTTGGGCCGTGATAATTATTTCAAACATGCCAAAATCAGTGTTGAAGGATTTTATATTTTAAAACGAAAATCTTTACAAATGATCATCATGTTGGAGGACCCAGTGCCTTCGGCTGCGTACACGGGAGGTGCTATACAGCTCGCCGATAGTCAGCACACTGTATATGCTGCGTCAGACTATCACAGCCAACTTTTTTCTTTTTTGTTTCCTTTTTGAGCATTTTAAAATTTTATGAAAGATGCAATATGTATGATTAAGTTATCTACTTATGTAAATAAGAAAAAAATGTAATTTTTATGTATAATCAAAATGTATATGATATATGTAGATTTTTTCAATGAGTTTAGTGTTCAAAGCATACATTTTTCATCTGTTACGCTCCATATATTTCCTTCTATACTTTGTTTCTTTTATTTTCTATCTGAAATTTTGCTGTTATATCATCGAGAAGTAAAAAAAAAAATACGTAAATATCTTAGGGGCTGTACATATATAACGATATCACTTTAGAGGGAGGGGGACTCTGGCATTTGATATCGTAATGTATCTGTAGGAGGAGGTGTCTTTTGATAATCTTTATCATTTTTTATCTAATCATTTTTTTTTTCATCAAAATAGTCTTTTAACTTTTTGCTTAGTCTGCTATCTATTTTTATGAAAGTACAAAGTTGTTACTAAAACCATTAAATAATTATAAAATAATTTTATTCCAAAATATGGAATATCCCAACGTTTGGCATTCCTATTCTTCTGCCATATGAGCATAGAATGCGTTGTTAGAGTAACCAGGTTCGAAATTATACTTGTTTTTTAACTCGTAAAAAAATGGGAAGAATATTGGCCACCTGTTTTGTTGATAAGAACTTATTTCTGTTTACTCTTTTCCCATACAGGGGGCAAGTGCAGGAAAATGCATTATGTAACAAAAAGCTATTATTAAACACTTTTATATGATATTTCCTTAAAATGTTTTTTGGTATAAAGCTATTTCATGTTTAATAGTATTTTATTGACTTTTCTTCATTAAAATCAGTAAAATATGTGAATAATAAATGTATAATATTGCTGCAAACGTATGAAAGCTCGGAGCCAAGCACAAAGTCCATTATGGACGGAAGAGCTTCGAAAGTTACTAACAGCGTCAAATTTTGGCGCAGTATGCAATAAATTACCACATACAAGCTGCAAAAGTATCATAAAACGGACTTTATATTCCAATATAAATACGCGGGGAATGCAGTATGGTAAAATGCATGAAAGAGATGCAAAAGCAAACATTGAAACATCAGAAAACATCAAAATATTAGAATGCGGATTATTTGTCGATGAAGAACTTCGTTTTTTAGGTGCAACACCAGATGGTATTATCGAAAACAGTGATTGCAGAAATAAAATGTCCATTATCGTGTGAAAATTTATATCCCAATGAGGCTATTCTAAAGCGAAATTCACCTTTTGGAAAATTAATAAAGATAGAACAGCGGTCACAGAAGTAAAAAAGAAACACCAGTATTTTTTTCAGATACAAGGACAGTTACATATAACAAAAAAAATGCATTGTCTTTTCGTGTTTTGGACCCCGAAGGGTATGAAAATAGAAAAAATTGAAAGGGATGACGAATTTTGGAAAAAAGAAATGGAGAATAAACTTAAAGACTTTTATTTTAGCTGTCTTTTGCCAGAACTAATAGATCCCCGCTACACGAGAACCATGCCAATAAGAGAATCAAAATGCATTTTAGATGCAATGGAAGCATATAAAAAGAAGAAAAAGAAATTCGAAGAAATATAAAAAAAAAAGTGGCTATTCCAAATTCAATTATACATGGTTCCACTCTCAACGATGTCCAATGGCTGATTCCTAAACCGTTAGTCATAAACATATAGTTCCAATTACAAAAATGTTTTAAATGATGTAAAGAAGCAAGCGATCTGGGTCAATAAAAATATTTCTTAAAAAATTTCGAAATATATATACGTTCTATAAGTGATATTTAGTAAAAACTTCCTGTTACACTAAAAATAAAGTCAAAATAACTCATGAAACTCAACAAAAATATATGTTCATCTAACACTGAAATTGACCGAGTTATGAAACTTTGAAATTCATGACTTTTATGCTATTATGATTTGTAAAAAATCTTTACGTGTTGGTAAAAAAGGGAGAGTCAATTCCGGTTTCTTCGCTACAAAATACATACAGTCAATTATCAAAAGCTAAGGAACATAACACAACTCAAATTTTGCAACCTGATAGCATTTTATAATATGTATAATTTTGTAAAGAAATGAAGCTGTTCATAATCTTATTTAACAAAAATTCAGTTTTTTTCCCCTTTTATTTGTTTAGTACAAATTGTATATTTTGCATTAATATGTCGGAATGATTATAGATTTCAAATTTATATTGCAATTTTACTCTCAACTATTTTTTTTTAATACAGCTGACGATATTTCTACTAAATTTGTGAATGACCGCTATTTCGCAGCAAAAAATATGCTCCAACTTTAAACAGATATTCGGTCAGTTTTAATCGTGGAATAATGGTTTTTTTTTTTTTTTTTTTTTTTTTTTTTTGTCTTACTTGTCAGTGTAATATTGGAAAATTTTACTAAATATTACTTATAGGACCCGGGAAATGAGACAGTATAAAAAATAAAATTTCATATTTGAAAAAAAAAATCTTTTTATTGACCGAAATCGCTTTTAAAATACTTCTTTACTTCATTTAAAACATTTTTGTAATTGGAACTATATGTCTATGACTAACGGTTTAGGAATCAGCCATTGGACACCGTTGAGAGTGAACAATCTGTATAAGCTGCGTCACGCTATCACAGTCAACTTTTTCTTTTTGGTTTCCTTTTTGAGCATTTTAAACACACACGCATTTTACAATCACATAATTTAAAAAATGAATATTAATTGAAAATTTAAATATGCAGCGCAAACATATTATGTTTCTTGTTTTCACTTTCATTTAATATTGTTATGGATATTTTTGGTGGAAGTAAGTCGAGGGATGGATGGGAACTCAGCATGCACATTACACATTTTCATTCAATGATTTTTTTGTCTCACTTGTACAATGTATTAATATTATACTCTGGCATTTTGTTTTTGTGAATCATATATATGTTGCTGCAGCTTTATTGCATTTATATTGAATATTGTATCCTTTAATTAAATAGATGACAATGCTAGAATTAACTGAAAATTAATTATATGTATTGAGCTTAGCAATTTTGGATATTTGTTAATAATGTCAATTTTATTAAAAAATGATCAGAAAAAGAAAAAAAAAGAAAAGAAAAGAAATTGTTAAAATGTGTGGAAGATAGCTGTGAACCTTCCTAATGTATGAGAAAACTACTATGGTATATTTTGGGTAATTAATGTTTTTTAAATAATTTTCAGTGCTAAGTTTTAATCTACATAAAGGAAAAAAAAATGTGCTTTATTTAAATACTCTGTAAGAAAAAAGAAAGTTCGGGTAATATTTACATTCGGATGTAACTATATAAATACAGAAAATATAGTTAGTTTCTTTGTTTAATATAACAAAATTCTTATAAACTCAAGGCAAGGTTAACAAAGTTTTTGGGGAAAATATAAAAATAATAATTTTTTGAGCAAGCATTCTACATCTTTAATTAAAATTTACAATCACATAATTTAAAAAAACTAATATTATTTGAAAATTTAAATATGCAGAGCAAACATATTATGTTTTTACTTTCCTTTCAGTTAATATTGTTAGATATTTTTGGTGGGAGCAAGGTTGAGTAGGGGGGGGGGGCGGTGTACTTTGCATGCGCAATACTAATATTCATTTAATGATTTTTTTCCCTCATATCTATACATATTAATATATTATACTTTGATATTTTGTCTTTGTGAATCGTATATACATTGATGTATGTTGTATCTATATTTAATATTGTATCCTTTGATTGAATAGAGAATTAAGGAAGATATCGTTACATGTATTGAATTTCGCAATTTTCAATATTCTTTAATAATGTTAATTTTATTAAAAGATGATCAAAATTAAATGAAATAACTTTCAAAATTCGAATTTATGGCCGTTAATTTGAGTTATTGGAAATCTTATATTATGCTTTTGTCAAATAAAGCTGTATTAAAAAACACTACTTGGAGTATTTTTTGTATAATTTATGTTCATTTTGCACTGTAGTTTAATTTCATTATATAAATACTTAAATACGTGCCAATATATTGGATAACTTCAGTAATTGGAGATATTTTGATAAAATTCTCTTACAACCTTTTATTTTTTTTTCTCTTTTAGGTGGAGAGGGGGCGGGGGGTTACTACATTGAGAATTCAGCTTCTTTGTCTTACCCAGTGAGAAATACCGATGGCTGTATCTATTATCGTTTATAAAAATAGGTCCAAAATCTCAACGAAACATCGAATTTTAAAGTGGTCAATAAATTTGTGAAATATTTTTAAATATATCATATTGAAGAATGAATGTGTAACTCAGACTAAAATCTTCACTCTGTCCATATTTTCGTTACCTGATGATTTATAATAATATTTTTATCTATAAACAAACATTTTTTTTTAAATACATATTACAGTAATTAATTATAATCAATTGTGCTTTGATTTTTCAGTAGTAAATTAATGTTGCTTTACATAAACAAAGGGAAAAAATCACAAACACTGAATATTACGTAATTAAATTATGAAAACGAGTTATAGACAAGTTGATTTAATAATTATTTGTTTAAAATTTAGGATGGTTAAATTTGAAGGTAAACATGAACATATAATAAACATAATATAAAGTAAGGTGAAACATCAAAATCATTTTAGACAGGAGAATTACATTGAATCAATTTTTATTGTCATATTTAAATTTTTATCAAACCTTTTCTAAAATTTAGGCATTTATAAAAGTCGAAATTATTCAATTGAAACTTATTCCTTGATGGAATTCCCGGTTGCGTTGCTGTAATAATAATAATAATAACAGTAAAATTGTTCAATGTGATCTCGTGTATTTTAAAAAGTGCAAAAGAAATTGTAGTATTTCCCTACTAACAAAAATAGCTGCTATGGGAGAACTTTCCGCTCCTACTGGCTCGTAAATTTTGTCAACAGATAGCCGATAATATCTCCTGGACTTCACGGCTATTAAAAGTACACGCCTCTCTGACAGCTCGTAGGGGGCGTAGGAACAGTCTACTATATGAGCTGAACGCGATATTTTCCGCCAGTGACCAGCGCCCCCAGTCTATGGGAACGTTATTTTCATATCTCGCTTGCATTTTAATATTTTTAAATGATTTTTTTTTTTTTTTTTTTTTTTTTTTTTTTTTTTTTTTTTTGCATAGGATAGTTCAGGTCTATCTGTAACCGGGCTTAGTTTTTACTTTTTCGATTTAGGTTACAGCTTTTTTATATTATGATAATTTCAATTTCATAACCGGTTCTGAAAGTGAAAGTATTTTTTTTTTTTTTAATCTGAAACGAAAATTGAAAAAGTAAACTAGCTCCGTAAGAGATCGTCCTTAGCTATCCTATGAAAAAAAAATCATTCAGAAATATTAAAATCGAAGCGAGAAATTTGAAAAAATCTTTCTCATAGGATTAACATTAGCATCCGAGTCTTTTCGTGTGTCTAGTCTAGGGCCTGAGAATTTTAAAGTTTGGTACAATTTCAGTATGTTGGCGAAACCTGAAAGAAGATTGTATAGAAAATAATGAATACTATCTTTTAATGCCAACCAATTTATTCTGCGACTTTAAGAATTAGAATAATGGACATCGTACGGATATTTTTCCTTGGGTTGGGGGGGGGGGGGTGAGAGGGGAGGGTGCCGTACATTTAAGGCTGTTCTGAAATCCAAATCGGCTGCTATCTGACACACTTTTTAATTCATTTTTGTTCACCGGCGTATCGAATTAGAAGGTTCTCTTATTAAGAAACTATGTAACTGAACTGTTTTTCGTAAAAACAGACCATTTTTCATAAAACACTATCACATTTACGTTTTGAAGTAAATTTCCAGGCACGACAACTCAGGGGGAAAAACGCCATCTTGAGAGAAGAATCGTTTATCACTCATAATGTAATTCATTTATTTGAAAATTAATAAAAAACTGTTCGATTACAAATGACTTCAGTAATCATGTCTGCAAGTATCATGCTTGTATGTTTAAAGATTTAAATTTCGCTTTTTTGAGCGCTAAAAAATATTTTTTTGAAAACCGCCTTAACAACTTGTTTTTGCGCTTTTTATTTTTTCTCTCTCTTTCTTCTTCTTTTTCATTTTGTCTGTTCCTTCCAAGAAAGATTGACTCGGTTCTTTTGTCTTCCTCCACCATCACCTTCATTTTTACAGTTGAAAAACAACTTGAGACTTCATTTCTGTAATGTATATCGTAACCTAGCATCATTAGCTAAACGTCTGTGATGCGCATTGTTTACAAGCAACTTAGTTATGTCTATTGACTTGAGGGGAAATAATTTTAAGAAATGTGAAAAAGCTCTATTTGAAATAAATCTGAGAAACGCAGCTTTAAAATTCTGGCTTTGAATTTTTCAGAACCGGTTGCATATTTTTTAGCTGTTTTGACAGGACTGAAATTTATGCATTTTACTTACAAAACAAAAAAGATGTAACAAACTAATCAGACGCTCAGTGGCCCAGTCCCAATAAATAAAAACAAGAAGGAAAAATCATGCACCTCGACTATATCATGAAACTACCATTAAACTGACGAGAAAACTGTTACGAAATTTTCGGCAAGATTAATAAATTATACTCATAACTCAAAAAGGCTTCTAAAACTAATTTAACAGCGACAGTAATACGTACGAACCGAAGCTATTTTTGAAACTTTCTAAATCTGACTATTCTAAAACAAAATAACTAACGCTGTCACCGTCGCAGTAAATGATTTTTTGGTGACCGGGGTTTGTTCTTCGTATTAAATATTAATACTATTAAATAAGATATTAAATTCAGCATAGATTTTAGAAATATGTTGAAAACTAAGAGAAAAAGAGACACCCATTAAGAGATGTACACAGAAAAAATATGTTAAAAATATGAATTTCCCGAGGAGATATTTTAAATATTAGAATGCATCAAAAGTCCATAGACTTAACATTACGGAGGAGAATTCCGAAGCTGAATGACCAGCCCCCTTAATATTAAGAAAACTACTGCATACTAAAATATGAAATTTCCTAGTATTATTTTGATAAACACGCTGATGCAGACAGTTTTTAAATCAAAGAATTATTTTGAGAGACATTTAATGTTAAAGTGGGTGAGAATCGTTCCATTAAAAAAGTTTTATAGGAATAAAAACTATACGTAGGAATTTAACCTTTTTTTCTAAGGATATTCATTACAGGCACACTGTGTGCAGACTGTCAAATAACTGTGTCAAGTGACATATATGAATTTCATTGCAATCTGACTATATTTACTCGAGTTAGAGCACGGACAGACTAGACAGACAGGCAAACAAACCGAATTCATAAACTCGTTTCAACTTTGTTGGAAAGTGTTAAAAATGTTTCTTTTTGAAAATTAATAACAGGACTATTTCATTCACATAATATTAATTCCTACCTCAGGGCTTGAATTCCAGGGCGGGATGGCGGGATTTGCGCCCAAAAATTTGAAATCCCGCCCAAAAGAATATCGTGGGCGGGAGGCTCCCGTCCAAAAAATCTTACCATTTTCCTGAAAATTTTGCATTTTGAAATTACATCAACTCCCGCGAACGCCTTGCGAATTTCTCGATATTATCGCGCGGCCGATTGACACATTTTGTGGTTTTTTTATACCGCGAAAGATCGTTGAAATTCACGAATTTTTCACGCGACCAATAGACAAATTCCATTATTTTTTTCTCGAGATCGGTGACAAGTGTCCGCGATCTATTGGCGAATTCAAAGGTGATTCTGTTCCGAATTTTCCGAAAATTTAAGGCATTAGGTTCCGAAAATTAGGAAAAATCGGTCATTAGTTCAACAGAAAATATCGCGAATTTCAACAAATGTTCGCCGAAAAAATCAATTTCGTCAATCATTCGAGGAAAAAATCGGCAATTTCGTCGCAGAGGATTGCAAATAAAACGCAAATTTTGTCAAAGGATCGCGGAGAGACGTTAATTTCGTCAGATTGCGAAAAAAATCTCAAAATCAATCAAAGGATCGCGAAAAAACGCAAATTACATCAAAGGATAGCAAAATAATCGTAAATTTCGGCAAAGCATCGCGAAAAAAGCTGATTTCGTCAAAGGATCGCGAAAAAATGCAACTTCCGTCAAAGGATAGCGGAATAAACGCGAATTTAGTCAAAGGGACGCTGGAAAAAAATTTGAATTGAGTAAAAGGATCGCGGAAAAAACGCGCATTTCGTCAAAAATTTGCGGGAAAATGCGAATTTCGACAAGGGGTTGCGAAAAATATGCGCATTTCATCAAAGGATCACAAAAAAACGCGAATTTCATCAAAAGATCGCGAAAAGACGCGAATTTCGTCAAAGGATCGCGAAAAATACGCGAATTTCGCCAAAAGATCGTGAAAAAACGCGAATTTCAATAAAAGATCGCGAAAAATGCGAATTTCGTCAAAAGATAATGAAAAAACGCGAATTTCAATAAAAGATCATGAAAAAACGCGAATTTCAATAAAAAATCGTGAAAAAACACGAATTTCGTCAATAGGTCGCGAAAAAACGTGAATTTCGTCAAAAGATCACGGATAAAACACGAATTTTTTCAAAGGGCTGCAGAAAAAAAATGGGAATTTCATCAAAAGGTCACGATAAAAACGCTACGCTCTCTTTAGAAAACACCACACACACAAATATCTATATTCATTATTATAGGTATTGTTTTTAATCTGAAATAATATACTGAATTAACTTTAGAAAAATTGGGTTTAACCCGAATCCAATTTACAGGAATCTACACTCAGCCTGAAATCAAACAAAACCAAAAAAAAAAAAAAAAAAAAAAAAAAAAAAAGAGTTTACTCGATTAGCAACAAAAATAATTAGCGCCTGGATAGGATTTCCCAAATCCCTTCCCATCCCCTGCTGTAAACTTTCAGAAAATTTGCTGTGAATTTCAGATGTATATGTTTTTTTTTTTTTTTTTACTCAGAAACACCCACGAATTTTATGGTTGCTTTTTGCGACAGACTGACGAAATTCACAGTTTTATCCCGCATCTGATCGACGAATTTCGTGATTTTATACCACGGCCAATCGATGAATTTCACGATATTCTTCCATTGACTGATCCAGGAAATTCACGATTTTTTTTCCTACGCCCGATTGCCATGCTTCATGATATTTTTTTTCCTGTGACAGAAAAGGGAAAGTATCCAAAAGGGTGCTCCAAAAAAGGATGTATAAACATATATAGAAACACCAAACAAGTTTATCCTTGCAATTAACAGAAATTAGGACTTGACAATTTAAAGTTAACCTATGTTTCTTGTGTAGTAAAAGAAATGAATCAACAGTTTCCATTTCAAACTTTTGACTTTGATTGAACAAGCATTCAAATTTGCCTTCAAATTTTAAACAAAGAAAATACCAGGGAGTCAGGTTTTGACTATAATTCCATTAAGGATATAATAAAACAATTTTGTTCAGAAATGGATATTGATGATTCCATCACTGAATATGCATTGTTCATGCAAATAGTTAAAAATGAAGGCATGTCAGATATTGCAAAATTTTCTGAATTTTTTTTAAGAGAGCACCACATGTTTCGTGCTATCTGTCACATGTTTACCTTGTGAAAGAAGATTCAGACCCAAAATGGAATAAAATCTGAATTCAGAAATTCACTTAAAACCCCATTGTTAAGGGCCCTGATATTTGGTTGAAGGTTGAAAAATACACTCTATAAAAGCTTTTTTAAATAAAAAAAAACATTTTGCATAATTATTCTGAGTTGTTGATTTAAATTGCTTCAATGTCTGTCTTTTGTCATGTCTGTATTAATACAGACATGAAAAAATAATTAATGTAAATCTTTAAATAGTATGTAAAATAACAGTGGATTTTAGATTTTTTTCTCCCTCCCAAATAGCTCAACTCCCCTCCATTTATAAATGTTGGTAGGGAGATTCCCCTCCTAGGAAAAATTCAATTTCAAGCCCTGTACCTTATTTTGAACGCTTTTGAAATTTACACCCCTCTTTATCACCAACAACTAAAAATTTCAGCGCGTTTTAATCTTTTCTAGGACACCGTGTGTGTATGTTGTAGGGGGAGGGGGTAGTATATAGGACATATTTAAACCGGGTAGACCGTGTTGAATCGCCTGGCATAAATAATACCAGGATTCCCTGGTATTTTCCAGGATTTCCCTGGATCTCTTTTGATTTCATATTCTTTTTAGAATACGGAATGGATAAAACATTTTCTACAGTAAAAACATGCAATCATCTATGTTTCTGTATTTTATCATATTATTTCAAATGCGACATCTTTGCACACCACTATATGTAAAAACAAAAATAATATGAATTCCAAGGCAAACAGTGGTATTTATTCTAGAGACCTAAAGACTTGAAATTTTGGCAAATACTCAATTTGAAGAAACTTTTGCCCGTTAACACACTCATGACTTCGCCTTTCGAATAAACTGTTGAAGTAACCTTCAAATTTAACCGGCGCTTCTCCGTCTAGAACAGACGTATAATGCAGTGAGACAAATGTTCACTTCTGCCTTCATTGCAGGAAGAAATCCAGAAAAAGAACAGAAAAAATCGTCTCTGGTAAAGAAACTTGACACTTTCCAATAAGAAAGTCTGCTCTCCTGGGGTGAATAAACGGGCTAGCCTATTTCTGTACTTTTTTATTTCACCATGAAATGAAGTAACCGAAACACTTTCGCATACACCATAAATAATCTGAGTTTAAATAATATGATTTATTTACCGGTTTGAATAATTGTGTTAAAATTAATTTAGTATAAATAATAGCATCGGATTCGGATAAGAATTTATATATATTTGTATATCAAAACTTAGCATTGCCTAACCCTTTCGGGTCTGAATTTTTAAAATCATTTGGAATTTTTAAATAATTTTTATTGTTTTCTTGCGCGTGCAAATAATATACAAGGTGAGTGCTTAAAAACATTAAAAAGTAGACGAGAAAAAACCTAGTATATATATAAAAAAAATATTTTAAGTCAATTCCTACTTAGGTCAATAAGAGATTTTTTTTTCTCCCATTCTTCTTTCCTCTTGAGTGGTGCTTAAAATTCCTTGATCAAGAAGAGGGCTCTATCGGTCTTAAAATACCTTGATCAAGAAGAGGGCTCTCTCGATTATTGAAAATTAATTAATTTAATTTAACTAATGAAGTAATATTTGAAAAAAAAAACTGGATTAACATCAAGTGCCATCCACTACAAGTTTAAAAAATTTATTTGAACTTGATTGGATAAATAATAAGTATTTTATTAACGATTGAAAATTTGAACAAGATATATATAGCGAGAGTGTGAGCTAATAGTAGGAATTGAAAAAAAAAAATAGTTTCAGATTGATGAGAAATAATTAATTAGTTCGGGTATTTTGATTTTTTAAATTTAATTGTTTATTATACAATGTGTTTATGTAATTTTGTAAAACATATGAAAATTATTGAAACGTATCTTTCTATCCTACAAAAAAAGTAACTAATGCTGTCGCTGCGCTGTCAATGAGTTTATTGTAACTGGGATTTCTTTGTTAATATTAAGAAAACTGTTGCATACAAAAATATGAAAGTCGGTGGTATTATAGAGAAATGTTTGATAAACACGTTGATACAGACAGTTTTTAAATCGAATAATTATTTTAAGAGATATTTAATGTTTGGTCAAAATCGTTCCATTAAAAAAGTTTTATAGGAGCAAAAACTACATAGGAATGTAATCATTTTTAGATCATTTTATACATTAGAAGATCCCGATATGTAGACTGCATTTATTTTTTTTATTTGGCTCATTTTTGGAGGAATTATTTCCATTTTAAATTCAAATTTTCAGCATTTCGAGGGATATTTTTTACAGATTTTAGAAAAGGGTATTATTTTAAATTGTTGCCAATTTTAAAAACTGCGCAAAGAATAATATTTTCTTCAAATTAAAAAAATTATTTACACGTGACTATTATAAACAGAAAAAAAACCCTTTCAAATTAGAATTAAATGATTATGTGTTGAAAACAGGAAAATATTGAAAATTACGTCATAAAAACTATATTTACACGTGAATTTTAAAAGATTTTAAAATTATAAATTCATTATTATGCATTAAAAGTCGTAAATGGAGAAAACTACGTCATATTTAAAATGCCAAATTACAATAATGCCAAACAGTTTAAATTAAAAAATATATTTGCGCAAGACATTTATTTCATATTTTGAGATAATCTTTTCTACTATTGTTATGAATTCTAGGACAGCGCAAATAATATTTCCATTCTAAAAACAAAAGTGTTTTCACGTGAATATTAATAAGAAAAAAAAACTTTGAAGAAAATTACGTCAGATTTAAAACGATACATTTCAAATGTCTTATTTAAAAGAACTTTCTTATAGCATGGTAAAAAAATACCGGGAGACAAAGACTCTGTTTACTTAATTTATATTACATTCTTATTTTCCTAAGTTTAACTATATATATATATATTTATTTAATCAAAGACGAAAACATCAGCCACTGTAATCTCGTAACAGCAGCTGATTTGGCCTTAAAAATCCCCAATCAAAGGAAATGAATGGAAACTCGTTTACAGGGAGATCGCCACTGTTTTTTAAATTATAATAATTAGATCTGTTTAAAGCCCATCAAATTAGCGTGCTTTTAGAAAACGGGTGTCTGAAAGGTGGGGGGGGGGGGTTGCGAGCGTAGCTCGTAGGGGGCAAAGCCCCCTACAGTCATCGTTCTATTTATAAAAAAAAAGTAACGCTTTGAAAATGGACCAATGAAAATCTGCGTAGATACCGCAAAACGCATCTGATCTGATTGGTCTGAGTTTTCTGACGCTATAAGGGGAGTTACTAAAGGGGGGGGGGGGGTCCCCGACTCTGTCGCCAAACAAGTTTGTCGCCAACTTGGCGATATGTCGCCAAAAGTGACGCCAAATTGACGCTATTTTCAGTATTTCGCCAAATTTCCATAGACTCCCATTGAAATCCAATAGGGTTTACTTGCTTGCAGAAAATCAACAAATTGAGATATTTCAATGCAACAAAAACTAATATTAGCTTATGAATAGAGCTTAATTGAACTATTTACATTATTTTTAAGCACAAACACTAACTATTTACAATACTCGCAACACTACATATATAATTTTACACATATATGTTGGCGGAGAAAAGGCGGCGAAGTGAAAATTTCAGAGGAGAGGAGATTTATATGATAAGATTATTTACTGTAACTACAAATTAGCGACTTCATTTCAAAGATTAGGAAAAAAAGTCCAAATGACTTTAATAAATTTGTTACTTTTTAAATTTAACATATTTTTTAAATTTACAATATTTTAAATTTTAAATTTTCTATTAATTTATAATTTTATTTAATTATAAATTTATTTAATTTGTAATTATTCAAATAAATTGTAAATTTTACCTTTTTATAATGATTTTGTATTTAATAATTCTTATACTTATGAAACTCTGTAAGTTCTAATGTTTATGTGCTTGGATATAGGGAAATAAAATTGTCAGGAGTTGGGGAGGAGAGCGTTTTTACCAAGTTTGAATCTAAAAATTGAATGCATTGAAAATAAGGTATCGCGAAGCAATCCAGAATAGAAACGCGAAATAATTATGTCTGGGTTTGCCAGAAAATAGGGATTGCTTCGCGATGCCTAATGGAATCGTTAAGCGATTAGCGGGGGGGTTGGCGAGCGTAGCGAGCAGGGGGGCGGAGCCCTCCTACTATTATATATATATGATTATATTGGTGACTATATATGACTATACCTAACTATAGGGGATGTTGGCAGATCCCCTAGTACAATAAAATATTGTGACGAATATTCACTTCTGACACACGAAGAAATTTAGAAAAAGAATGAAAAAAAAACCATCTCTGGTAAAGAAATTTAATAACTTCTAATCCAAAAATCTGCTCTGGAGGAGTGAACAAACGGCGAGCGGGTTTCTGCTCTTTTTGGCTTTACCAAGAAAGTTATATAACTGAAACACTTTCGAAAATGCTTAACACATAGATGATCAAAAATTTAATAGGAAATCTGGGTTTTGAAACAATAGAGGTCTCACTTTTTGGAAACTTTGTACAGTTAATAAAAAAAAAAAGAACTTCTACAAAACTGCATCAAGTTATCGCAGAGTGATGCGAGAAGAGCTGTTCAACTAGTAACTTTTTTTTCCTTTGTCGAATATGAATGCAGTTCTTGAAATATGCGCGTTTTTAATATGCGCTTGCATACTGGAAACGTCCTAACAAGAACCGTAAAGAAAAATAATTTTTTTGAAATTTTATATTAAACTTTGTATAAAGAGCACTAAATTTAAATATGCTTCATCCTCAATATAGGCTTTGTTGTTTATTCAAACTACAAAGCAATGCCATAAATCGAATAGTCTTTTAAACATTTAAACAATGTTTTTTATTTTAGTTTCTTTTATTTTTCTTTACTACAGAATTCAACCCAAATACAAGAGCCTCTTTTTTTTTTTTTTTTTTTTTTTTTTTTTTTTAACCATTTGGAAAAATGGTTATTGTCCTCGGTCAGGGTAGGAAATCAAAAACATATCTGAAGCGTTTTATTAGTTGAATCCCGCATTTTATTCGTTTTCTGATTGGTCTATACAGTAAACTGTATTTTCCCTTTACTTTCAACAGAGATGGATACCACTATGACAAAAAAGTAATAAAAACTACAAAAAAAAAAAAAATAATAATAATAACTCAGAAACAAATTGAGATACAGCTTTCAAACAAATTGCACTTAAAAGTACATTTTTTTTCTTTATACGACGGTGTAAAAAGTAATATTGTGGGATGTTTGGAAGTTTAAGAATGAAATTTCATTTAAAATGGGTCCAGGAATATTAATGTTTAATCCATGGCGTACGTAATGTATGACCAGCTCCGTAGAAGTTAAAAAAATTACAGTACCGAAAAATGTAATCCATGGCGTACGTAATGTATGATCAACTCCGTGCGATTTTGTATGTCTTAAATTTTAGTCTTTGAATCCATGGCGTACGTAATGTATGACCAGCTCCGTACAAGTTTAAAAATTTACAGTACCGAAAAATGTAATCCATGTACGTAATGTATGATCAACTTCGTGCGATTTTTTATGTTTTAAATTTTAGTCTTTTAAAAAATCATTTTCCAAATGGTCGTTGTAATTTGTTAAATTGCATTATTTTTTATTTATTTTTTTTACTCAAAATTTTTTTACATTAAGTGTAAATTTTTAGATTATGCCCACTGTTAGCGCCCAAAAGCATTGCTATCAGCAAAATATCAGTAATGTAATCAAGTAAAGTTTTTAAATTTTGTTAAAAGCGATACTTTCATATTAGGCGTATGTCCGAGGATCGGAACAGATGTTATTTATTCTACGGCCGCCATCTTGGATTTTTCCTTGGCGTGAAAACCCCTTTTTCGCCAAGTAAATGTCGCCAAGCAGATTTATGTGCATGTTAGGCTTAACGGGGTTGCCAGAACACGTCACTCGTCGGGGTTGCCTTATCGATAAACAAAACACCGCGCCGAGAAATCCAAGACGGCGGCCGCGGGAATATATAACATCTTAGCGCGAGGAGCGCTACTTACAGCAGCTTTTTATATTCTGATAATTTCAACGATTTAAGAGCGTAATTTGATTACATATCTGTTAAACTTGTGTTTTATTTATATTGTTTTATTTATTTATTGAGAAGGTTTTAATTTCCTTTTAAATATTAGCCAGAAACAAATGCTGAACTATTTATATTGTTTTAAGTGCAAACGGATTAACCTTTCGCAATCGAGCTTCACGCAATAGAGGTACATAAAAAATAATAATAATGCTTGAAAATTATTTTAAAAACCATACAAAATCAGTCAATTGAGATGCAATTTTCAAACAAATTGCATTTTTTCCCCTATACGACGGTATGTAAAAATTGAAATTGTGCGATTTTTAAAAGTTTAAAAAATGATAGTAAAAGAAAAATAGATTGGCTAGGTCGTTGTCACAATCAATATGACATAAATGTTACTCATGGACATGTTTACGCTTTATAATATAGATTTATTTATTTATTTATTGTTTATTTATTTAATTTTTTTTTTACCCTGTTTCTAATGCTACGCCGCATATTAACGAAGTTCCCCCAAATCTTGGCCAAAACGCGAATCTTTTTCTGCTTTTCCGACTCTTTTTTGAAAACAAGCAAATAGTCAGAATGGAGAGCTGCTTTACTAAATAACTGGGATACTGAGGGGTCTATAGGTTATGAAATGTATATAGTTCATATTTGTGATTTTATCAAGGCAGCGAAGTCGGAGTCGGATCTGTTAAAATTCCCGGAGTCGGAGTCGCCCATTTTACAAGCAGGTCTGCATTGCCGGAGTCTGTCCATTTTTGAGCGAAAGAGTCGGAGTCGGAGTCGCAGTCGGATCTGTTAAGATTCCCGGAGTCGGTATCGTCTATTTTCCCACCGACTCGGCAGCCCTGGATTTTATTAATCTCGGTGCAAAATTAAAGCTATTTTCTGCATTTTATTGAGTGAAGATAGTTAATAATAAAACCGCATTTCTCCCCTCTCAAAATAGCAAAAAGTAACAATTAAAATTGATCGTTCTGTAAAAGTAAAATTTCACACCGTTTCTCCCATTTATTAATTTGTTGTGATTCGGTTGAATATCAAACTTTTCATAAATATATGTGTAAGGAAATGTGAAATTGCTTATTCTGGGCTGACTTTTTTAAACATTCGTGAATGTTTCCGATCAAAATATACTGATGCATCTTTCCTTAAACACAGTCCATCATAAACCACTGAAAATTATCCCCAGAAAAAATTAATTTTCAGTGCATTGTTTTAAACAATGTAGATAATCAATTTTGAAAATGTTCAACACTAGCTAAAGTACCCGGCGTTGCCCGGAGTTTTAGAATTGTTTGTTTTGAATTTGAAAAATCAACTATTGCGTGTTAATTTACGTAATTTTCACTCATTTTTTTTCATTTAATCCGGACGATAGATTACCTACTTACTTACTTAGTAAATATAATCTGTGCTCTGAATTGAGACCGAGATTAAAACCTTCTGATGAAAAGTTGTTTCCGAGTATTTTGTTATTTAAATAATTTTTTCATCATTAAAAAAAATGGCAAGTACAAAATTTTTATGAATTTTATTTTTTAAAAATATGAAATCTTTAGTTCAGTTCTTCACTGAGAATAAGCTCTAGGCACCTAAACCTTTGTGGAAATTCTAATACACACACGGATGTTTATGAATAGATATAAAAATAGTGAAAACAAATTCAGAGAACCTCAAAGAGTTAAAATATGCCAATATTTCCATAATGGGGTTTTTATCATATTTCAATACGCTTTTTCAAACACATATGACGTTATATATTCACCTGCTGACGCCCATTATATTTCCAGTATAACGTAATATTTAAAAAAAAATTAATTTTGACAATGTTTTTTAAAATTTGTCAAACTATTTATTTCATTTTTCACATGGAAATCTTGCAATAGAAAATTAATTATTGTGGTAAGAATTTTACTGTAGATTTTTAATTGTTGGCAATTTCTATAACGAAAAATGTTTAAATTTGCTAGGAAATTGCTGTTAAATGAGTGGTTTTTTATTAATTAAAAATTAACTATAAATTATTGCGATTCTGGATTACTTTAGTTGCCTCGGACGTGTTTTAATACACATGTATGTAACATTTCACAATTCTGGCTTCCAAACTGTGGATTTGTATAAAATTACAGACAGACAGACAAATTTTCACTTTTATAGATAGCAAGTAGAGTACTGCATCGGGTCGGATAACCTAATTTAAGTCGATCGGTTCAGGTCGGATCGGGTTTGACACTAACTTTTTTTTCCTTTATGGATCTGGTTTAAATTTTTCGGATTCGGGTTAGGTTTTGACTCTTTAGGTTTGGGTCTGGTTCATCCGATTTTTCAAAAGAAAGTCCTTAATATTTTTCAAATGAAAAAAAAAAAACTATACTATGTTTGAATATTAATGAATGTATATGTGTTCATTTTTATACAAAAAAGACAAAAGTCATAGCGATATACAGTCGAGTCTCTCTATAATGAAACTCCATACATCGAATTTCTCTATATAACTAATTTTTAGTAGGAACGGTCCCCTTTTCCCAAGATCTCATTAAAAACAGTCCCCATATAGCGAAATGTCTATTTCCATATAACGAATTTTTTCATAAAATGTTCTTTACTTATTCAGTTTTAAAAAAGCTTCCAAATCACATGGAATCAATTTTCCATCACTGATTCCTGATTTATCATTCAGCGCTGAGATATTTATCTTACAGTCCATGGACTTGGGAATAATAAAAAATCTAAAGGTGCATTATAAGAAAAGAATTCTTAAAGAACTGATCATAGCTACTGAAAAAAATGATTCCACCGAAGACATCATTAGTCTTAGAAAGTGTGTTGCGGAACTTTATAAAGCCTAGAGATTTGATGTAACTGAAAAAACAATTTAAAATTGCTTCAAAAAGGTCGGCTTTTCTAAACTGGAGAATAATGCGAATTCTGATGACGAAGAAGATGTGGCTGTGGCAAACTTAAAAGATAAATGGACATTAATTAAGGAACGCGGAAATGTCGAAGAAAATGTTATACTCTCTCTGATTTTTTGGAAGTGGATGACAATCTCACTATTGCTGAGTATCCTACTGATAGTGATATTTTAAGCGGCGTTATGAACAATGATGGTGAGACTGACAATGAGAGCGAAAACGTATAACACGAGAAAAAACCATCACGCAGTGATATGATGACTTCTTTTGATCGTATAAGAACAGGACTTCAAATGGAGGAAAATGCTCCCGATACAAATTTTCATTCCTTTCTAAAGTGTGACCATTTTTTCGAGAGTGTAACAATTTCAAAATCAAAACAGCGAAAAAATAGATTTTTCGTATAAAATTAATGTAAGTTTTCTTTATGTGATTTTTATTATGCTTTCAAAATAAATGACTGTTTTCTTTTTTGAAACTGTTTAATTAAGAAATAAAATATTAGCTTAATATTTATAGTTAAACATTTCAAATTCTTAATTAAACACCCCAAAAATAATTTTTGTTCAAAATTTACACATTAAATAGGAATTTTTACTTATTCTCTATATAACGAATTTTTTACTGGAACAATGGATTTCGTTATATAGAGACTTGACTGTAATTATAGGCTATTTTTCCATAATAATCGTATTAAAATGTGGATTAATTTTCTTTCACTTCTGGTTCTAGTCGGGTTTCATGTTGACGATTTTTTTTGTCGGGTTCGGATTGGGTTGTAACCAGGGCCGAAACTAAGGAGGGGCAGAGCAGGCATGTGCCCCGGGCGCCAGAACGAAGGGGCGCCAAATGAAGGATTATACCTTTGGAATGGATCATTTTCTTCTGATGGACTGGTTGGTTATTATTATTATAAAACAGCCATTATAAATGAAGTGTTAGGTGAAGATGAAAGAACAGCCGTAAAAAATTAGAACTCTGATTTTCTGGTCAGAATAAGAAGAAAAACAATGGGCATAATTTTTTTGAAATCAGAGTTCTAACTTTTTACGGCTGTTCTTTCATTTTCACCTAACACTTCATTTATAATGGCTGTTTCATAATGATAGAAGCCATCAGCCCATCAGAAGAAATAACTCCGTTAAAGCGGAAACTCGGTTAAGCAGGACTCGCATAATCGGGACTCTACTGTATATTTCATTTTTAAAATGATCTTTAGAATATTTTTGTTGGTGTTCAGAGGGGAGTCATGACCCCCGTGACCTCCCTCTTGGATCCGCCATTGTAGATTACGTAGTTCTGTATTACATATTTTAAGATTACATAAAATTTTAAAATAAGTCGGCTATTAGGAAATTAGTAAAATTCTCTTTGGAAAATACTTTGCGAAAGAGGAGGAGGGGGGGGGGGGGGTGCCAAAATCCATGCTTGTCCCGGATGAAAAAAAGGATAGTTTTGGCCCTGGTTGTAACCGACCAGTGTAGGATTCTACATTGTGATATAATGAGCTGAAATAATCTGAAATGCCTTCACTTTATGTAATAAAGATGAGCTAAACATGTTTTAGTGTCACTGATATGCAGTTATTCAAGGTTGCGCTTAGAAAGAACATAATTTTTGCTTCCGTATTTTGAGAAATTTCACCATCGCACTCCGCTAAAGGATTTTGTTTGCGTCATCTTCCAAAGTATTAAAACTAAACTTTTAAATAAACCCTCTTAAAATAGGAAAAAAAAAAAAAAAAAGAGACCATTTTCACCATTTAATATCTTAAAATGTATTTGATTTTACGACACAATTTTAATTGAGATGAAAGATATAAGTATGTTCTTTCATTTCATATATTTAAAAAATTTCAAGATGCAGAATTAGCATTTACAGGGAGTTCCAAACTGTCAGACATTTGACGAGCAGAAAATCGGCATAACAGATTACGCGCAGGATTAGAAAATAAATTTTGCAACTAGAAGGAAAATTGTGGTGTCTACTTATACTTCAGATTGTAATGATTACCTTGAACCTAAATAAATTTGCATTTAAAGCATTTTTATATTTTTAATACAAAATTGTGTTTAGCTAATGCAAAATTAAAAAAATTTCAACAGTATAATCACCTATAAAAATATTTTTTTGAACATTAAAATAAAATTTTAGGTTTCGTTTATACAGACTAACATGAAACACATGTTTTAAAAATTTCATGAAAAAATATTCAGAAGTTTTTGAGATATCGTACGTGTTATGCCCAAAAACGTCATTTTGGAGAAAAATGACTTCAAAGTTTCGGAAACGCCGCTTCAGCAATTGAGCGGGTATAATTCTAAAAGCCATAACTTCTGTTCTAATGGGAATTTCAAGGAAACAATTGAAGAGCTAAGTGGAAGAACATGTTAAGTAACAAAAATTACATTTGAAGAAATTTGAAGTGAAAGTTTTTGCTGTAAATTTTAATGATTTATTTTCTGTTTGATACCATGTGTTTAAAATATTAACAGGTATGGTACAAAACTCTCTCAGAATAACTTATTCACATTTAATTTCAAATATTAAAAATTATTAATATTATTGACATTATTACATATTAAAATATTAAATATTAATGAATAATGAATGTCTTAAACATTCAAGACTAAATAGAATCTTAGTGTTTTATCTTCCCCGTGTGATAGGATACCTCATAACGCTTTCATCCAAAAGATAAAAAAAAAAAAAAAAAATTAGAAAATGTAGCATAACATGTTCATCCACTCAGCTCTTCAATTGCATCAAAATGTTCAGAAAAGATAGAAGTTTAACATCTAAAATAATTAAAATTTCGAAAATTTTAAAGCTTTAAGAATCCAGATACCTCTTAAACTAGTGGAAATTGTAAGGGAAACTAATATAATATTTCGGCTTCGTAGAGGAAGGACGGGTAAAGTGGTCAGTGGGGGCAAAGTAGCCATTTCAGTTGTTTTTTTTCGCTGTATGGTATATTGTCCCCGCTACGCAGGAACTGGGCGAAATAGTCGTCACAGATGCTGGCAATATTGTCTGCGACTTTGAAGTAGAAGGCTACATTTTTCTAGTTCTGAACACATTTTATTGTTTTTTCACATTTTTGATTTTTGGCAATTGGCATAATGTCTTGATTAAAACTAAATAATATGTAGTGTTATAATTATTTGCTCTTAGGTTATTTGATCCGTGTGAAATAACCTTTTCAATGATGTGTGTTTGAAAACATTAAATCATGTACATTAGATGCTATGCCACAGTTTTTGTATAGCGCTAATTCCATGGAAACTTGTCGTCTGTCACACAGCTGAAAATTGCTATGCTTGTTCGCTACCAGTATTTTAGAACGGAAAAATGTGACTTATTTTATCGGAGATATCTCATCAATTGAATAACGCGAAGCAAACTTTTCGAAAATAACGGGGGTCAACAAGCATAGCGATTTTCAGCTGTGTGACAGGCATGACAAGTTTTCATGGAATTAGCCATAGGCGTCATTCCGGGCAAAGTGGCCAAAAAGAGATCGGGCGGAAACGCTATTTTATTCATTGTTCATAACAAAATATTTACTCAAAAGTATTTTCTTTGAAAGGAAGAAGACAGGTAGGGGGCAATAATTTCTGCAGAGAAAGGCTTAATCTCGACATTTGCAGTCCGCATGTCTCTGAGGGCACTTGTATTCCTCCATTTGTCTTATTCCCAAGACAAAAAAATGAAGGCAGAGCTTGAAGATGGAGATACCTCATAGTTCTGAGTTTACGTGCAATCCCAGTGGCTGGATGCAATCAGATATATTTATGAAATGGTTTGCCTATTTCTTAACCCCTTCGGGACGAGCGCCTTTTACAGAATTATTAATCTTTAATCACCGTTTTTTTAAAACAGAAATTTTTGCCTAATTGAATCGGGAAAATGCTTGATTAAATAAGGCAAAATTTATAATAAAATTTTACTGGTGAGAATAATCCCCGATTCTGAGCATCTTACGCGGCACGAATATTGGTCGCTCGTCCCCAAGGAGTTAAGCCAAGCCTTCAGCTTAAGATCTGGTGCTTTTAATTTTGGAGGGTCATGCTACTCATATTAAGAACGTGATCTTTGTTGAAAAGGCCAAGAAAAATCAAACAACAATGAAGTTTGCCTCCCCAATGTTATCCATAAGTTGCAACTAACATATGCGTCCTTTATGACCCCCCTTTAAAGCTTATTTCATTCAAGTTTGTGAGAAATCCCAGCGGAATATTCCTGGAAGGATCATAACATTGTTCCAAATTAGTAAACTTCATTTTTGCATACATCTGTTCCTGCTACGGCTATCAACGGATTTCGGAAGTGTGGGATTATTCCTTTTGATCCCGATGAGTTTTCTGTTGCTGATTTTGTATTTTCAGATGTATCTAAAATTTCAGTGAATTCTCAACACAATGATTGCTAAAGACGAAACAAACTGTATAAACAGTCTAGTTCACGTGTAGATGGACCAATTTCAATGATCCTTACTCAAACTCGAGAGACACTGAAGGATGGATTAGATGTTTCAAATGTAAGAAGTGGGCTCATGAAGAGTGTGCCGGTTGTGATCAGGGCTTGAAATGTACGGAGCAAACCGAAACGATATTCCGATTCGTGAAATTAGGACAAATATCGCTCCGGTTTGTGAAATTAGGGTAAATAGCGTTCCGGTTCATGCAATTATTAAAAAGTATTGTTACAGTTCCTGAAATAAATTAATATATCCGTTCTGGTTCAGAATCAGGTTCCTAACGAAAAAATGGATACAACATGTGGTGATGAACTTAACATCACTGTGATAAGCCACCACCCATACTCACGGATGTGAGGCGATTACGATCCCGTAAGGCATGGTGACGTCACAGCGACGTCGTTGAGAAGTCACACTGTGACTTTGTGACCGTCGATGTGACGTCACGTGACGTCGATGTGAAGTCATGGTGATTACAATGGGAAGTCGTTATGGCCGTTTTAGAGCTCGTTTGTGACGTGAGGGATTTCACAGAACACAGTCGAATAAAAAGAACTTCGAATCAGAAATATTTCACGTCAATTCAAATAAATGATATGCGGAACAATTTTATCTATTCATGATAAATCAACAGAAAGATTTTTACTCATTGGAAGTAAATCAGCACTCAAATAATTAAAACCTCGAAGAACTGAATATTAATATATTTATTATCACCAGGCAGTCCTGGTTCAGATCTCATATAGCGGAGATCGCTCGCTTCAGAATTTAAATTACATCTTCCTAAATAAACAAACAGAAAAATAGTAAAGTAAAAAATAGGGTTACCATAATTCTTGGCGGTGATTAATTTTCGCCAAGTCAAACAGAAAGAAAGGGGGGTTTTAACACACTGCCCCCGGATGAACAATTACTATTGTTCATCATTCAAACTAAATTTTTATCAAAAATTTCAAATTACATCAATAAGACAATTAAAAGTTAGAACATACTTACAATAATGAGACATACAATTAATTCTATTTTCACAGGAACAACTACTGAAAGTAAAATATACAAAATACTAGATTAGAAAAAGTTAAAAAATGAAAATGTAAACAAATTGTTCGTAAAAGTGAAATGTTCAATGTTAGTCCATAATGTCAAGTTCAAGTTTATGTAGCAGTTGAACAGGTCTCTTTATTACACCAGATTCAGTTTGTATAGCACAAGACCTAACTTTCGAATCTCTTCCTTAAAAGAGCTCTGTAATTCTGCCCCATTTCCACATGTGCTTTGGAGTTTTATCTTCATTAATTAACACAACGTCACCAATTTTGAATTTAGTCGGAGCTTTGACAGGAACTGAAAAATTGGCAGAACGCAGTTCTAGCAAATATTCCTGCCTCCAACGTTTCCAGAAATGGTTTAAAACTTGCTCTCGATATTTCAATATTTTTGTTAACGTTATTCTATTCGATTTAGGTTCAGTAACACAATGAAAATCTGGTAGAGAATTTATTCGTTTGCCGATCAGGAAATGTGAAGGAGTAAGTAGAAGCGGTTCACTGTTTTCTTCATAAACATAAGTTAAAGGGCGACCATTAATCATTGCTTCGATTTCAGTTAAAGTGGTTTGTATTTCTTCATATGAGAGACAAGATCTTCCGAGAACTTTCTTCAAAGGAGTTTTCACCGAACGTACCATGCGTTCCCAAAAACCGCCCCACCAACTGGCTCTTGGAATAATGAATTTCCATATGATTCTATTTTTATTAAAATATCGTAAAACTTCCTCTTTTGATATTCGGCTCCAAACTTCTCTAAGAAGATTATCAGCTTTGATAAATGTTTTCGCATTATCACTGTAAATTGTTCGACAAATTCCTCTACGAGAGATAAATCTTTTAAATGATAAAAGGAAAGTTTCCGTCGTTAAATTGGTACATAATTCGAGGTGCACAGCTCTAGTGACTGCGCACGTGGAAAGAACTATATAGGCCTTTTCTTGGCCAGTTTTTGCTTTGACATAAATAGGTCCTGCAAAATCTACAGCACAGGTATAGAAGGGTGGTGATTCAGTAATACGATCTCTAGGTAATGGTGCAATTTCTTGCTTCCCAGGAGAAGCTTTAAATTTTGTGCAAATAAGACAGTTTTTCAGTACAGATTTTATCATTTTTCGTCCTCTAATTATAAAATAATTTTCTCGTAAGTGAGCTAAAGTTGTTGCAATTCCATAATGGAAAACCTTTTCATGGGCATTTCGAATTAACAATTTGGTGTAAGCACTCCCATATGGAAGTATAAAAGGGTGCTTTTCTCTTTGAGATAATTCTGAAAATTGTAATCTTCCAGATAAAATTAACAAATCATTCTCATCCAATTTTGGATTCAGACTATACAAGGTTGAATCTTTATCGATGGGCTTTCCCTTTTTTAGTAACTCAATTTCACGATTGAAGACAGATAACTGGGTTTGTTTTAACCAATAAAATTCTGCTTTTTCAATTTCTTGAGCTGTGAGCTCACCTGAAATTTTAGGTTTCAATTTATTGATATTATTTATAAATCTCAAGATCCAGGCTGTGATATTAAGTAATTTGGAAAGAGAACCAAAATTTTCTAATTTTAACAAAGACTCTGGAGGTACAACACCTACTGTACAAGATAATTGAGCAGAACTCAAATTTGTTGATTTTCTTTCGTTCAAAATATTTTCATTAAAAGTTATCTTTTCAGGTTTCGGCCAACTGTCCTTTGGTAATGACAACCATTCAGGACCGTAATACCATAATTTATTTTCTATGAGGTTATGTAAATTTTCGCCTCGAGTAAGAAGATCACTAGGATTATCCTTACCCGGGATATATTTCCATATTCTAGGATCAGTCAAAGATTGTATTTCTACAACCCTATTAGCCACAAAGGGCTTCCAATCCATGGCTGATCCCTTGATCCAATGTAACGTAATTGTGGAATCTGACCAGATATGAATTTCCAAATTTTGAAAATTAAATGCACTTTTCAGATATTTAGACATCCTTGCAGCTATTAATGCCCCCATTAATTCAAGCCGAGGAATTGTCAAACATTTAATCGGGGCGACTCGGCATTTTGCCCAAATAAGACTAGTCATAATTTTATTATCACTTGTGGTACATCGAAAATAATCTACGGCCCCATACGCCTTAGGACTAGCATCTGAAAATATATGAATTTCGATTGGGTCCGAAAAGTCTAAACCATGTGGAAAATATTTGCGCGGTACCTCAAATTTATGTAAATGTTCGATTTCTGCACACCAATTTTCCCATTCAATTTTTAAATCATCAGGGAATTTTTCATCCCATTCCAAACCCCTCTTCCATGTTTCCTGTAGCAAACTTTTCATACGAACAGAAAATGGTGCAATAAATCCAATAGGATCAAAGAATTTTAACATGGCTTTAAGAACAACGCGTTTCGAGAGATTAAATTTCCAATCATCAGGAAAGGATTGTACGTCAAAACGTAAAATATCCCAATTAGTATCCCATAATAATCCCAAAATTTTTAAAGAATTATTCAAATTTTCTTCTAAGTCACATAATTTATTTTCCTTCCATAATTTTCTAAGTTTGACAGAATTAGTATTGAATTTTCGCAAATTTATGCTAGCTTCTTTAAAAATATGCGAAGCTGTTGAGGATACATAATAAGCGTCTTCGTCAGATTTTGACCCCGTAATCAAATCATCTACATAAAAAGAAGAGTCCAAAATCTTAACAACTTCAGGATGATCAACATATTTACGTATATGGGATTTAATCGTTGCAGCCAAAAGAAAGGGACTGCAAGTTACCCCAAAAGCAGCTCGTGTAAATCTCAAAAATTTTAAATCATCCTTTTCGTCAGTGTTGAATTTTGACGGCCAATTATCTACACGAGGGATATAGGCCCGGGGGGAGTGCCCTCCGTGGGAGTCTTTCTAAGGGAACCTAATCCGTATTAACGCATGGAAGATCCACGGCTCGAAGAAAACCACGAAAACTCCGAACGATTAGGCCGACGGGCGCGATTGGGATCGAACCCAGCACTTCCCGTCTACCAGCTTCGAGAGCAGAACCTCTCGGCCACTGGTGGGGCCCATCCTTTTCGTCACCAAACCACAAAAATTTTAAATAATCCCGATCTTCCTCTGTTATCCCAATTTGCAAAAACGCTTTCTCCAAGTCAGCGCTAAATGCAACATTAAATTTTCTGAAATTAAATATTACATTAAGAATGTTCGGGTTAAGGTTAGGTCCTGGATATAAACAATCATTTAGAGAATTTAAATGCTTTTCTTTAGAAGAAGCATCGAAAACCATTCTTACCTTAGTAGTTAATTTATCATTTCTTAAAACCGGCCTGTGCGGCATAAAATAACCACTTTCAGTTATTTTATCAGGACATTCTTCTACAATTCCAGCAGTTAATTGTTCTAATATAATATCTTTATAATTTTTACATAAGTCATTATCCTTCTCGAGTTTACGATTTAATTCCTCAAAGCGACTTCTAGCTATTCTAAAATTATTCCCGACATTATTTTTCTCATATTTCCACAATAAACCCGTTCCATATCTATTATTTACGAATTTTAAGTTATTCTCAAACTTATTCACAATTTCCTTATCTGCATCAGAAATATTATCATTTGATTGCGTAATACCCAAAGATTAGATTTCCCATAAAAAATTCAAATCTTCCCCAACTGGAGTTGAAACACACAGATTTAAAACAGAAGCACTTTCCATTTTTTTTCTTTTTTCATCTTCATAAAAATCACAAAGTGAATATCCAAATAAACTATCACATAAAAAGAGAGATTTAGTTATTTTTTTTTATTTCTCTATCGTAACAGATTTGATAAAAATAATCCGCTCCAATAAGAACATTTACATTAGAATGGGATGATGCAACAGCATTTGTTAATTTAAAAGGTGCCAGTTTATTTTTTATCTGTCTGGAGAGAAGGGGGGGAAAAATCCTAACGTTTGAAATTACATCTGTGACTAAAGTCTCGATAAATATGAAACGCGATTTGTTTTCAACATGGCATAATTTTAATTGCACAACATCAAATGTTTTTATTTGTGGTTTAACAGCTGCAAAAGAATAAATTTGAAGTTTTTCTTGACGAATAATTCGGGGATTTAATTTTGATACTAATTGCTCTGTGACGAATGACCTTTGACTCCCCAAATCATATAAGCATAATGCAAGCTCAGAGTTTTTATCAGATTCCACATTTACGCAAGATGTTTGTAATATAACCTCTTTAAAAGAATTTTCATTTTCATCTTTACAATAAGATATCGAACTAATAATTGTGTCAGCTGATTCGATTTCTTTTGGAATTGTCGGTTGAGATTTTTTTAAACAAATCGAATAATGATGAAAATTTCCATTACAAAATTTACATGGCTCTAAATTCGATTTACATTTAGCCGAGACGTGGAATTTTTTGAAATAAGTGAAACAGCGTCCTTGCATACGTAATTTATCCCGTTTTTGAGGAATAGTACACACTTTACACAATTTTGAATCATGTTCATTGTCACAAAATAAACAAACATTTTTTTACGTTAGTAGCCAATGCAGAGGCTGAAGGAATGTCGCGTTTATAGTTGCTAAAATGTTTATAACTGTTATTGTATTTATTCTTTTCTTTTTTAGCACTAAAACTATTTTCAGAGCTCTGGAGTGCCATAGTAGATTCTCGCGATTGAACTTCGTTTTTAATGAAAGAAAGAAGCTCTTCGACTTCCATTTTTTTACCATCGGTTCTTTTACGATTAAAATCTAACGCCATTTCAGCAGGTATTAACTTTAATAAAATAGGGCATAGGAGATGACCATAACTTCCTGCTGTAACTCCGAGAGAATTTAAATTTCTAATTTGTATTTCACAACTGTCATACAGTTCCCGAAGTTCTCTAACATTAGAAGCATTCTTTACCTGTCTTAAATTTAATAATTTATTCATATGTGCGTTGATGACTATAGGACGTCACGACCGTAGCGAGTCTTTAACAAATCCACTGCAGATTTAAAGTTTTCCTCAGAAAGCGAAAATCCTGCAACAGCGTTATATGCACTACCTCCAAGAAGAGATTTCAAATAGACAAATTTGTCAATAGGAGTTAAATTGCAATTCTTTTCAATTGAATTAGAATATTGCCCCCAAAATTCTAACCAGGAACTGCTGTCACCAAAAAATTTATTTATAGTGAGCTTCGGCAATTTCATAGATCGCTCTAAATTTCCGTTTTGAGGACCGGATTCATTTTTCATAAAATTTTGAAAAGTATTATTCTGATTTTGGGAGTTATGTTCATTTAAGAACTTCGTTATTTTATAACGAGATTCGATTATTTTCTCACTATAGGTTTCGGAATTTTCGATTTCTTTCTCAAAATCGTCATCGGCAATAATATCCTGGATATCAGAGTTTAATTTTTTTAATAATTCATATTTGTCATTTAACTGGTCCTTACAAATGTTTAATAAATCCAGCTTATTTTCTAATGTCAGCGAATCATCTTCAAGAGTTGTGCTTATTTTTGTACACAATTTTGTAGTTTGTGTACGTAATCCAGTTCTTTTCTTTTTTAAAGTATCAATATTAACAGTAGTTGACATATTTGCTTTCAATTAATCAACAATAAAAAAATAGCTTACCTCAAGCTTTCAGATTCAGAAGAAAAAATATTCCATCGTCAGTCCAGACATCCTGTCGCGGACGCCAACATGAGGGATTTCACAGAACACAGTCGAATAAAAAGAACTTCGAATCAGAAATATTTCACGTCAATTCAAATAAATGATATGCGGAACAATTTTATCTATTCATGATAAATCAACAGAACGATTTTTACTCATTGGAAGTAAATCAGCACTCAAATAATTAAAACCTCGAAGAACTGAATATTAATATATTTATTATCACCAGGCAGTCCTGGTTCAGATCTCATATAGCGGAGATCGCTCGCTTCAGAATTTAAATTACATCTTCCTAAATAAACAAACAGAAAAATAGTAAAGTAAAAAATAGGGTTACCATAATTCTTGGCGGTGATTAATTTTCGCCAAGTCAAACAGAAAGAAAGGGGGGATTTAACATGACATCCCGATGTGACAAATTTGTGAAAAATGTGTCATTTGTGACTATTTTGGCAATAACTTTGTGACGAATTTGTGACAAAAGCGACATTGCTTTGAAGTCGCATTGTGACCAATTTGTGAAATATTTGCCATTTGGGACGAAATTGTCATTAACATTGTGATGATTCTGTTACGATTTAACTTGTTTTGAAGATTCTCTAACAATTTAAAAGAAATAGGATCGTTTGAAATTATTATTACTGCACGTGATCTTTCTGTTAGAATTGGTTTGGAATCCTAAAATCATATACTCACAATTTATGAATAAATACTGTATAACATGTATAAATTAGTCATATACAGTATACAGACTTCCTTCTAAATTAAAGTTAAAAATTCAATTTCCCTCACTTGCCTTACAACTGTAACAGATTGTATTGTTTTCAATATTTGATGAATGTTGCCTTTGAAAAATATTTATACATCCCCCCCCCCCCCACACACACACACATGCTAAAAACTGCACAGCTTTAATAGTATTTATAACATACACACATACACTATTTTCTGTTGCTGTGGTGGGCCAGGCCAAAAGTAAAGAAAAAAAAACTTTTTTATTTCTCTCATTTTGTAGAAGGTTATTGCAAACTTTTTTGCCATTAAGTATTTTTGCACTCTCTTTAAAAGCTTTTACTCACGTTAACATCCAAAGGTATCAGCACATATGTAAAATTGTACAGCTTGCCAATATTTCTGACCAATCGTATAAAATTAATGTAAGTTTTCCTTATGTGATTTTTATTATGCTTTCAAAATAAATGTCTGTTTTCTTTTTTGAAACTGTTTAATTAAGAAATAAAATATTAGCTTAATATTTATAATTAAACATTTCAAATTCTTAATTAAACACCCCAAAAATAATTTTTGTTCAAAATTTACACATTAAATAGGAATTTTTACTTATTCTCTATATAACGAATTTTTTACTGGAACAATGGATTTCGTTATATAGAGACTTGACTGTAATTATAGGCTATTTTTCCATAATAATCGTATTAAAATGTGGATTAATTTTCTTTCACTTCTGGTTCTAGTCGGGTTTCATGTTGACGATTTTTTTTGTCGGGTTCGGATTGGGTTGTAACCAGGGCCGAAACTAAGGAGGGGCAGAGGGGGCATGCGCCCCGGGCGCCAGAACGAAGGGGCGCCAAATGAAGGATTATACCTTTGGAATGGATCATTTTCTTCTGATGGACTGGTGGTTACCATTATTATGAAACAGCCATTATAAATGAAGTGTTAGGTGAAGATGAAAGAGCAGTCTTAAAAAGTTAGAACTCTGATTTTCTGGTCAGAATGAGAAGAAAAACAATGGGCATAATTTTTTTGAAATCAGAGTTCTAACTTTTTACGGCTGCTTTTTCATTTTCAACTAACACTTCATTTATAATGGTTATTTCATAATGATAGAAGCCATCAGCCCATCAGAAGAAATAACTCCGTTAAAGCGGAAACTCGGTTAAGCAGGACTCGCATAATCGGGACTCTACTGTATATTTCATTTTTAAAATGATCTTTAGAATATTTTTGTTGGTGTTCAGAGGGGAGTCATGACAACCGTGACCTCCCTCTTGGATCCGCCATTGTAGATTACGTAGTTCTGTATTACATATTTTAAGATTACATAAAATTTTAAAATAAGTCGGCTATTAGGAAATTAGTAAAATTCTCTTTGGAAAATACTTTGCGGAAGAGGAGGAGGGGGGTGGGGTGCCAAAATCCATGCTTGACCCGGGTGCAAAAAAGGATAGTTTTGGCCCTGGTTGTAACCGACCAGTCTAGGATTCTACATTGTGATATAATGAGCTGAAATAATCTGAAATGCCTTCACTTTATGTAATAAAGATGAGCTAAACATATTTTAGTGTCACTGATATGCAGTTATTCAAGGTTGCGCTTAGAAAGAACGTAATTTTTGCTTCCGTATTTTGAGAAATTTCACCATCGCACTCCGCTAGAGGCTTTTGTTTGCGTCATCTTCCAAAGTATTAAAACTAAACTTTTAAATAAACCATCTTAAAATAGCGAAAAAAGAAAAAAAGAGACCATTTTCACCATTTAATATCTTAAAATGTATTTGATTTTACGACACAATTTTAAGATATAAGTATGTTCTTTCATTTCATATATTTAAAAAATTTCAAGATGCAGAATTAGCATTTACAGGGAGTTCCAAACTGTCAGACATTTGACGAGCAGAAAATCGGCATAACAGATTACGCGCAGGATTAGAAAATAAATTTTGCAACTAGAAGGAAAATTGTGGTGTCTACTTATACTTCAGATTGTAATGATTACCTTGAACCTAAATAAATTTGCATTTAAAGCATTTTTATATTTTTAATACAAAATTGTGTTTAGCAAATGCAAAATTAAAAAAATTTCAACAGTATAATCACCTATAAAAATATTTTTTTTAACATTAAAATGAAATTTTAGGTTTAGTTTATACAGACTAATATGAAACACATGTTTTAAAAATTTCATGAAAAAATATTCAGAAGTTTTTGAGATATCGTACGTGTTATGCCCAAAAACGTCATTTTGGAGAAAAATGACTTCAAAGTTTCGGAAACGCCGCTTCAGCAATTGAGCGGGTATAATTCTAAAAGCCATAACTTCTGTTCTAATGGGAATTTCAAGGAAACAATTGAAGAGCTAAGTGGAAGAACATGTTAAGTAACAAAAATTACATTTGAAGAAATTTGAAGTGAAAGTTTTTGCTGTAAATTTTAATGATTTATTTTCTGTTTGATACCATGTGTTTAAAATATTAACAGGTATGGTACAAAACTCTCTCAGAATAACTTATTCACATTTAATTTCAAATATTAAAAATTATTAATATTATTGACATTATTACATATTAAAATATTAAATATTAATGAATAATGAATGTCTTAAACATTCAAGACTAAATAGAATCTTAGTGTTTTATCTTCCCCGTGTGATAGGATACCTCATAACGCTTTCATCCAAAAGATAAAAAAAAAAAAAAAAAATTAGAAAATGTAGCATAACATGTTCATCCACTCAGCTCTTCAATTGCATCAAAATGTTCAGAAAAGATAGAAGTTTAACATCTAAAAAAATTAAAATTTCGAAAATTTTAAAGCTTTAAGAATCCAGATACCTCTTAAACTGGTGGAAATTGTAAGGGAAACTAATATAATATTTCGGCTTCGTAGAGGAAGGACGGGTAAAGTGGTCAGTATGGGCAAAGTAGCCATTTCAGTTGTTTTTTTTTTCACTGTATGGTATATTGTCCCCGCTACGCAGGAACTGGGCGAAATAGTCGTCACAGATGCTGGCAATATTGTCTGCGACTTTAAAGTAGAAGGCTGCATTTTTCTAGTTCTGAACACATTTTATTGTTTTTTCACATTTTTGATTTTTGGCAATTGGCATAATGTCTTGATTAAAACTAAATAATATGTAGTGTTATAATTATTTGCTCATATGTTATTTGATCAGTGTGAAATAACCTTTTCAATGATGTGCGTTTGAAAACATTAAATCATGTACATTAGATGCTATGCCACAGTTTTTGTATAGGGCTAATTTCAGGGAAACTTGTCGTCTGTCACACAGCTGAAAATTG
Organism: Maratus speciosus; assembly: GCA_963932465.1. Taxonomy (NCBI): domain Eukaryota; kingdom Metazoa; phylum Arthropoda; class Arachnida; order Araneae; family Salticidae; genus Maratus; species Maratus speciosus. Next base: position 83,998,169 of record OZ010786.1, on the reverse strand, counting down.
CTATGCTTGTTGGCTACCAGTATTTTAGAACGGAAAAATGTGACTTATTTTATCGGAGATATCTCATCAATTGAATAACGCGAAGCAAACTTTTCGAAAATAACGGGGGTCAACAAGCATAGCGATTTTCAGCTGTGTGACAGACATGACAAGTTTTCATGGAATTAGCCATAGGCGTCATTCCGGGCAAAGTGGCCAAAAAGAGATCGGGCGGAAACGCTATTTTATTCATTGCTCATAACAAAATATTTACCCAAAAGTATTTTCTTTAAAAGGAAGAAGACAGGTAGGGGGCAATAACTTCTGCAGAGAAAGGCTTACTCTCGACATTTGCAGTCCGCATGTCTCTGAGGGCACTTGTATTCCTCCATTTGTCTTATTCCCAAGACAAAAAAATGAAGGCAGAGCTTGCAGATGGAGATACCGCATAGTTCTGAGTTTACGTGCAATACCAGTGGCTGGATGCAATCAGATATATTTATGAAATGGTTTGCCTATTTCTTAACCCCTTCGGGACGAGCGCCTTTTACAGAATTATTAATCTTTAATCACCGGTTTTTTAAAACAGAAATTTTTGCCTAATTGAATCGGGAAAATGCTTGATTAAATAAGGCAAAATTTATAATAAAATTTTACTGGTGAGAATAATCCCCGATTCTGAGCATCTTACGCGGCACGAATATTGGTCGCTCGTCCCCAAGGAGTTAAGCCAAGCCTTCAGCTTAAGATCTGGTGCTTTTAATTTTGGAGGGTCATGCTACTCATATTAAGAACGCGATCTTTATTGAAAAGGCCAAGAAAAATCAAACAACAATGAAGTTTGCCTCCCCAATGTTACCCATAAGTTGCAACTAATATATGCGTCCTTTATGACCCCCCTTTAAAGCTTATTTCATTCAAGTTTGTGAGAAATCCCTGCGGAACATTCCTGGAAGGATCATAACATTGTTCCAAATTAGTAAACTTCATTTTTGCATACATCTGTTCCTGCTACGGCTATCAACGGATTTCGGAAGTGTGGGATTATTTCTTTTGATCCCGATGAGTTTTCTGTTGCTGAGTTTGTATCTTCAGATGTATCTAAAATTTCAGTGAATTCTCAACACAATGATTGCTAAAGACGAAGCAAACTGTAAAAACAGTCTGGTTCACGTGTAGATGGACCAATTTCAATTATCCTTACTCAAACTCGAGAGACAGTGAAGGATGGATTAGATGTTTCAAATGTAAAAAGTGGGCTCATGAAGAGTGTGCCGGCTGTGATCAGGGCTTGAAATGTACGGAGCAAACAGAAACGATATTCCGATTCGTGAAATTAGGACAAATATCGCTCCGGTCTGTGAAATTATGGTAAATAGCGTTCCGGTTCATGCAATTATTAAAAAATATTGTTACAGTTCCTGAAATAAATTAATATATCCGCTCTGGTTCAGAATCAGGTTCCTAACGAAAAAATGGATATAACATGCGGTGATAAACTTAACATCACTGTGATAAGCCACCACCCATACTCACGGTTGTGAGGCGATTACGATCCCGTAAGGCATGGTGACGTCACAGCGACGTCGTTGAGAAGTCACACTGTGACTTTGTGACCGTCGATGTGATGTCACGTGACGTCGATCTGAAGTCATGGTGACTACAATGGGAAGTCGTTATGGCCGTTTTAGAGCTCGTTTGTGACGTCCCGATGTGACAAATTTGTGAAAAATGTGTCATTTGTGACTATTTTGGCAATAACTTTGTGACGAAAGCGACATTGCTTTGAAGTCGCATTGTGACCAATTTGTGAAATATGTGCCATTTGTGACGAAATTGTCATTAACATTGTGATGATTCTGTTACGATTTAACTTCTTTTGAAAATTCTCTAACAATTTAAAAGAAATAGGTTTGAAATTATTATTACTGCACGCGATCTTTCTGTTAGAATTGGTTTGGAATCCTAAAATCATATACTCACAATTTATGAATAAATACTGTATAACATGTATAAATTAGTCATATACAGTATACAGACTTCCTTCTAAATTAAAGTTAAAAATTCAATTTCCCTTACTTGCCTTACAACTGTAACAGATTGTATTGTTTTCGATATTTGATGAATGTTGCCTTTGAAAAATATTTATACATCCCCCCCCCCCCCACACACACATACACATGCTAAAAACTGCACAGCTTTAATAGTATTTATAACATACACACATAGACTATTTCCTGTTGCTGTGGTGGGCCAGGCCAAAAGTAAAGAAAAAAAAACTTTTTTATTTCTCTCATTTTGTAGAAGGTTATTGCAAACTTTTTTGCCATTAAGTATTTTTGCACTCTCTTTAAAAGCTTTTACTCACGTTAACATCCAAAGGTATCAGCACATATGTAAAACTGTATAGCTTGCCAATATTTCTGACCAATAACGCTGATGTTCAAGCAAAATGATCTTTTATTGTAATTTTTCCAATTGAGTGAAAAAAGTGTCCAGGTCAGGATTCGAACTAGGGACCATTGGCGTAAGCTGCCAATGTTTTGTCAACTGTCAACTGAGCTATTCTGGATAAATCTGACGCACACAATTCACCCAGTGAATATGAATGTGTACTTATTATTATTATTATACAACCTTATATAATAATACTTTAATTATTTTCCATACTACCCATATGAATAACACATACTGCTCATATAAGTACATAATAATAGTTCTGTGGGTGAAATTTGTTCGGGATAGCTCAGTTAGCAGAGCATTGGCAGCATACGTCAAAGGTCTCTGGTTGGAATCCTGACTTGAACACTTTTCACTCAGTTAGGGAAATTGAAACTTTGTTGATTAATTTACCAATTAGAATCATCCTGTTAAAGTTAATATAGAATTATCTTTTGATAAAACTACGTGTATTATTTGCGCAATATTTCTACATACAGATTTCAGTTGAAAATCTTGAGTATAATTGAAGGCGATGCAACTACTTCTGCCATTACGCTTTGGTACTTTCTTATTATAGTGGTCTGTGTATTTACGATTACGCCAAGGTTTCAGTTGCGATTTTGCCAAAGTCATAGTTTAACTTAAATACGTATATATATATATATATATATATATATATCATGTGTAGGTCTTATATATGTTTTATATGTCATATAGGATAGATGAGTAATGGACACCCTTAAGGAATTTCTTTAAAATCTATTTTTTAATTAATACCTATAATTTTTATATTCCAGTTTTTTCAGTATTATATTAATATATCAATAATATTTAACTATTCTCATAGTCTCATTTCCCAATATTAATCAAAATTTTATTTTAAATAACAGAAATATATCAAAATACCCACAATTCCAGTCATGGATACTCCACAAAATATTGTACATATAATTGTTTTTATGACTCTATTTAGAACCAGAATTTATCGAAAGCATACTAACTAATGACACAAAATAGTTATTTTCAAATAAATTCAACAATTAAGTTATCAATAATTAATAAAATATATGTGATAATTATTCACTGCTTAAATCAATTATTGTGATTATCACAAAATCAATATTTTAATTATTTTAGATAGATGGTTTAAAATAATAAATGACAGGGAATTACAGTTGTCAAATTTTAGAGACAGTGGTGGATTTAGGAAGGTAATTCAAAAGAATCTGAAAAAAAAAAAGTTTTGGAATATTAGTGCATAAATTCGTATATTTACCACTATTTTTAACAGTGAAACACCCCGAAACTACTTGATATATTACTTGCAGTAATTAGTATTACAAATATGAAAGAAATAATACCGCAGGTTGAATGTTTTAAATATTAAATAAAATAATTTCAAAATAAAAGTTCAGAACTGATGTTTGAGACCACTGATCCGCAGATTTACTAGTTTCATTTACTACTATAAGTATAAATTTAATTACTAATATGGGATTTTTATTTATTTATTTATTTTGGTCAGAGATGAATGAAAAACGTTTAAGACAGGAAATAATAGGTATATTTTTAACAACTTCTGTAACTTTTTTTTTTTTTTTTTTTTTTTTTTAATGGGTAGAAATTGAGCACTTCTTTCCCCTATGTCCTTAAACAATATTCTCTGATTCCTAATTTGTTTTATTCATTACCAGATTATAAAATATGTAAGGCAAAGTTATATAAAATTTGTGTTATTACATTCTGGTAAGTGCAATATAAATTATTAAATTTGATTACTTAGGTTTTCAGTTTTATCAAAAGATTTTTATCTACTATGAACATTACTTAAATTGCATTTTTAGCAATGTCCACATGGGATGTCCATTACTGTAAATTGAGTAATTAAGCGTTTCAAAGTTTTCTATTACTACCAAAACAAAAACATGGAAGTTTTGTAAGAAAATAAAGAGTATGTAAAATTATTAAGTGAATTAAGCTTTTAACAGGTTCATTAAGATTTTCACTGAAAAACAGTAGAACTTCGAAACATTATTTTCTGCTTCTTGATTGCTTTGAAGAGTGTCAACAATAACCTAGTTTATAAAACATGCAAGAGGGAGTTATGAAATAATAATAAAAGCTAAATTTTTATTGGTTATTTTTTTAGAAACCAAAAACATTCAAGGCAGGGTGGAGCGAAATAAATTAATTTTTTAAAATCAAAAACGGGTAGGTGCCAAAAGTTGCCTTTATACTAGTACATCATCTGTGTGCAATATTACCGCTGAAAAAAAATGTCTTGAGTCGCTTTTGACCCAAAAGTCGAAATTTTGGGTAAAATTTGACATTTTTTCAAAAATTTTTAAAAAATTCTATAGAGATGGTTATTATTTAAAAGTGTTATTTAAACCTTTATTATTAATGAATTAACATATTTAAACGATAAAACGATATCTTTGTTCTGTATAACTGGAACAAAACTGACAACTTTTGGTGAAAAAAGGGCGTTTCCACTCTGTTGTGTCATACAACTAATTGTTGTTTAGACTACATCTCTTACCTAGTTGCTTTCAAAACTACCCAGGGGATACCACGTGGAAGTGACTGCATTTCATGTCACAACAGTGCATAGCTCGACCACCCTACCATCTGAACTCAATGTTTTATTTATACATTGAATTGTGATTTTCTATCAAAGACTGGTATAAGTTTTCTATATATCACAACCTGGTACATCTCTTGTTTGGATCCACAGGCTTTGAATGCTGCTACTGTGATCTCCTTTACCTATTTTTTTACTGCTTGTGTAAGAGAAGACAAACAGTGTAATGCAGTGCGGAGGATATTAATGTAATCTATTCAGCATTCTATTATCTTCACCAAGATTGCACACGATAAATGCATATTGATTAGAGGTTCTGTTACCACAACACTTTTCCAATGAATTAGATTTATATAATTATCCGCTTCAAAGTTGATTGTTTATATTTCAGATTTGTGTATGCCATCATTTACTCTAATCTTTCAACTACTATGTGCTGAGCAGCTAGCTGTTTAATGTGATGGCAATCGTCAGAGAGCATTGAAATAAGAATTTCCTCTGCGTATGCAAAGCAACCATTGTCCTAAATAACCTTTTTTTAGTATTTGTTTTATTCCGTTTTGTGTTTTGTTTAGTAGCCGAGTTGTTTTTGTGTAGCAAATTTCCCATGAGTTTTTAGATCCCTTCTTTAGCTGTGGATTATATTTAATTGTAAACTATTCTGGAGCCAAACTTGGATAACATAGTACTTTTTGAGTGAACGTAGAGACTCTGATGGGCAGTGAGTGCTCATTTGAAAGAGGATAATTCTGTTAATCGTTGTCATCCATTCTGCGAAGGACACGTTTAGAATGAACCATTACAATTGATCATATGCCACCTCCAAGTCCAGTGAATTTCCTCTGCATCATTTATTAGATAAGATCGTTGGCAAAAATTAGATTCTAACCCACAGAGATGCGCCGGACCAATAGGAAAATCTTTGTCCACGTGCTTATTCCCTTCTTATTTCAATTTTTGAAGCCATAGAGAGTAATTTTAAACATTATTTCCTGAAATCGAGAAAAGGGTACTCAGCACATACCAGATATACCTGATAGATATTTGCAAAGTTATTTCATCAAGATATTGCTCAGAAGAACTAGCGAATAGGAACCCAAGAAACTTGTCCTACGCAAGATGACTCACAACAGCGCATAATATTATTCGCCTTTATATAAGCACTGATTGACCATCAGAGTCTGGTTCACTCACAAAGTATCTAATCCAAGTTTATGCCGCAGGATGGTTTACACCAAATAAAATCCACATCTAAACAATTGATCTAAAAACTTATGGGAAATTATTCGGCTACTAAACATCACAGAAAACGGCAAAAAACAAATACTAAAAAAAATTATTTAGGACAATGGTTGCTTTTCACATCGAGAGCAAATTCTTATTGCAATTTTGATGACGATCGCCATCACATTAAACAAAAAGCTTATCAGCATATAATAAATGCAAGAGATAGAGTAAATGATGGCATACTCAAAGATGAAATACCTAAATGTTATAAAATGTTGTAGGAACAGAACTCCCAATCACTATGCAGTAACTGGATGTAATTTTGGTGAAGATACTAGAGGGCTGAATAGATTCCATTAATTCCACTCCATTACTCTGCTTGCCTTATCATGCACAAGCAGTAGAAATATACGTGATGAAGTGTCACCGCAGCATCACCCAACGCCTGTGGATACAAAGAAGAGATGGATTAGGTTGATACATAGGAAACGTATGCCAGTCTTTGATAAAAAATCACAATTCAATATATAAATAAAACATTGTGCTCAGATGGAAGGGTGGTCAAGCTACGCACTTTAGTGTCATGAAATGCAGCCACCCGCACGTAATACCTCCTTGGTAGATTTGAAAGCAACTACGTAAGAGCTGTATTCCAAACAACAATTAGTTGTAAGACACAACAGAGTGGAAACGGCTTTTTTTTACCAAAAGTTGTCAGTTTTGTTCCCGTTATACAGAACAAAGATATCGTTTTATCGTTTAAATATGTTAAGACATTAATAATAAAGGTTTAAATAACACTCTTAAATAATATCCAGTTCTATAGGAGTTTTTTAATTTTTTTGAAAAAATGTCAAATTTTACCCAAAATTTCGACTTTTGAACCAAAAGCGCAGACTCAAGCCATTTTTTTTTCAGCGGTAATATTGCACGCAGATGATGTACTAGTATAAAGGCAACTTTTGGCACCTACCCGTTTTTGATTTTAAAAAATTAATTTTTTTCGCTCCACCCTAGTCCATTACTGGAAGGGTATCCATTACTTTCACACCTACCCTATATAATATTCATGCATTTTATTATGTGAAATGCTTCATATATGCCTTATACACATGTCACATATATATGTCATATCACTAAAAATTCGTCATATACATCATAAAATGTTATGCACGTAAATTTTAAATTGTTGTTATCAAAGAATCAAAGAGCTAAAGGTGAATCATGTGGGTGCAAGGTATAATTATCAAAGAACTATTTTAAGCACTATTTAATGTTGAAATTACTAGGATGCTAGAATAAATCATTTTAAACATATAAAAAAAACAAAAATTAAGCATAAAAAATTATTGGCTAAAAGGTATCTTTTTTTTATATTTGCAATAAACAGAAAATTACCATACTTCTCATAATACTGTCAATTTTCTAACACAAACTTGTAAAGAATACAAATTTACCTTTTAAAAAATATATTTTTGGGCATCACCAGCCTTTTTAGTTTTATAAAATTTAAGAAGTTGCTTTTAGCAATAACGATATGAAACTGCTCAAAAGATATATAAAACTTTGATGTGGAAGATTCCATATCGCTGAGCAGATATCCATTTTTTATTATATAAAAACATGCAATGCAAATTATTTCAGAACATTACTTAACGCAAAATTAAAAATTTAAGTTTGCAAACACTTTTATTCTATAAAAAGTTTTTTATTCAGTAATTTAATTAACTTTAAATGTTTATTAATTATGTGAATTATTGATTATATATATTTTTTTATTTACGAAAATGTGATTTTAACCAGATAGTTTTAAAAAGGAAAATAAATGCGATTAAACTGCAATTTAAATGAATGGTTTTAACCATCTGATTAAAATTGTTGACATACTATTTTTCTTTCAACTATTCAAAATAAACGTTAAATTTATTAAATTTTATTGAATAGATAAAAGTTAAATTAATGGCATTTATTACTTTTATAACATATTTCTTTTACTTGAAATTAACTGAAATCATAAAAAAAGGAAGCATGAAAAATCACTTTTTCTTACCCATTTCTTGTTGACATCGTCCTCTTTAATTCCATTATGGTAATCCAAAAAGCGAAAGTTTAAAAGTCGAAGAATTATGTCCGAATACAGTACAAAGACATTGACCAGCTGAGATTAATCGGCCACTGCATATTGTACTTTTTTCGGACTGATATTTTATGTAAAATATTTCTTGACCGCGTTCCTGTATAACTTTTGTAAAATTTAAAAAATCCGTGCCAACTACACGCATTCATAAAAGAGCTACTGTTTTTAGCTGCTGCCACTGTTAAAAGAACCACTGTTAAAGAATAAATACACTGTTTCCTCTTGTTATCGTCTGCAGAAAACAAAATTCGCGGACAGATGGCTTTATTTGTTATTGTAGATTTGTAAGTTAAATGCGTAATACATTTATGAGAGCGTGGCTAATTAAAATGTTCTGCTTGATTTTTTTTTTTTTTTTTTTTTTTTTTTTGTGTGTGCATTTTACTTTAGCCTTCAATCAATTACAAATCAATTCAAGTAATAATGGATTGTCTCTTTTTTGTAAATTATAAAAATTGTATTGGTCATAATTAGAGTATATAAAATAAAACATTATTGAAATTTCTAGTGGACAAAATAAAGAAGGGCCTTTTGAAAAAAAAAAAGTTAAAGTTTGTATCACATGTAATAAATGCCAACTATGTTCAAAAAAAAAAAAAAGAAAAAAGAAAGAAAGAAAAGATTATCGGGGAAAGAAAGTTTCTTTTCTTTATAATATTTTTTTTTTTTCTGTATTAATTTCCTGTAGAATAAATCAGCGTGCACAATAACTATTTTTTAAAGAAATTTCTGGGGAAAAAATTAAAATATGAATAAATATGTCATGCGTTTTGCATATATTTTGCACATTTTATTATATTTTCAGAAAATGTTAAATTTGTTAAAAAAAGTCAGAAACAAATAGCAACATTTATTTTTAAATAGTGACTTAAACTAGCTAAACATTAACAGAAAAGGAAAATATTATAGAAAGCATAAAAGTGGATTTATTTATTATAATAAAGAATACTACAAAATCAATTCGATCCAAGCTTCAAAATGCATTAAGGCGGCCTGTTTAAAATATTTCTCTTCATTTTCAAAGCTTTCTGAAATTCATATTTTTGTCACATTGTGAGTTTACAATATGGTGGGTTTTTGGCCACATATGTGACGAGTCGTTTGTTACATGCAGTGACATGACAGTGACGTCACATTTTTTTTTTTAATTGCCAGTTTTACAGTAAATAACATGTTTTGAAGAGCTTTTGTAATTTTTTAAAGTTTTCTAAGAAGTTCACGTCTCAGTCACAATGTGACATCACTGAGTGGTGGCATTTTGGTCACAGATGTGACGTGACCACAGTGACTTACAGTGACGTCACAATGACGTCACTGTGACCATGCATGCTATGAGGGACAGTTCCTACTCCAAGTGAACGACTCACGAGGCAGGTGAATATTAAAATTTAGTGATTAAATAAATGACAGGCAATTCAAGATTTTTAATTTTAATCTTTTGACATAAAGAAGATGAAAGCAGGCTACATTTAGGCCTTGCACTGTTTAAAAAAAAAAAAAAAAAAAAAAAAAAAAAAAAAACGAACTAAAAAACGGAGATTCTACTGGCAATCGAGACGCCAGTACTATTTCCGTATTTTAACGGAAATTTTCTTCCATAAATTCCAGAAAAACGGAAAATTTTCTGTAATTTATGGGGGAAAATTTTCTCTAAAAATACGAATTTCTGGAATTTATGGGAGGGGGGTGGGATTTCCCTTAAAATACGCAAATAGTACTGGCATTTCGATTGCTAGTAAAATCTCCGTTTTTTTGTCCGTTTTTTTTTTTTTTTTTTTTTTTTTTTTTTTTTTTTTTAACAGTGTATAGGAGACACTATATAGCTTATTGTGATCGCTGAACTTTTTTTTAATATTTAGAATCATTAATGCATTTATTTTTTATTTATTTTTTTTTTTTTTTGCATGGTTAGAAATAAATTTGTCTTTTTTGTAAAAAAAAAAAAAAAAAAAAAAAGTCTACAATAATTTTGAAATAGCATTCCGGTTCGTCGATTTTTCCATTTCGAGTCCTGTTTTTGATGAAGAAGCTGATTTGGTTGGGTGAGAATTTTGAAATTAGGCCTTACGCCTAATCCTTTATTGATACTCATTACTGTTTTCTTTATCTTGTAATGATTTAATATTTAAAAATGTTACAAAACATAATACTTAATGTGTGTTACTTTAACTTGTGTTGATTAAATATACATCTTGAATCAATATAATTTGTTTATTCATCTATGCTGGCCACTTTACCCAGTCTAGGTGGGCAAAGTTGCCATTTTGTAGTTTTTCTTTTAAAGTACGCGTACATTAAAAAAAAAAAAGTAAAGTTGCAATTGAAACTAAAGTTATTATAGTTACCATTGGTAGTTGTTTCTAGAACATTATTGATTGAAAAAGTATCATAAAAATTCATCGAACCTTAGAGTGGCCCATTTACCCTTCCTTCCCCTATACTATTTATTGTATCGAAAAATGTTTTTGACTTTTATCCATTTGTTAATCATTTCTAAATCTTTTTTTTTTCAAAGTCCGTATTTGTAATCTCTCTAGACATTAATAACGAAATTAAACTATATTTTCCATTTTACTGACCATATGTAAGACTACATTTTAGGAAAGAAGCCTAAATCTTTGGTCCATTGCCAGGAGGCATAGCTAAACTAATTACGATGCCATTTTTTTTTTTTTTTTTTTTTTTTACTTTTCCCCTGAGAATTATAGAGCTCGAGAAGATTAATGAGGAGTTGACGACCGTTAAGTAAGTATAGTAGAGTCCCGATTATCCGAGTCCCGCTTAAGGTATCCGGACACCTTCGGAAGTGATTTTTGAAATTTTCTCTTGTTATCCATTTTTTATAATGACATTTATTTTAAAACTTTGAAAAAATATAAAAATTGTAGCAATTACCCAGAAATAATATTTTTAAAGAGAAAAATAGTCTCAATTATGTCAAAAATTGACATTTCCGCAAAACGTGATAACTCAAAAATAAAACAATGTATTGACATTTTGTAAATTGCATAATAAACAGAATAACTTTCTCTAGGATTTAGACTACACACATTATAATCGCATCTCTATCTCAGATGATATGGCAGTTAAAGTACTAATGTAATGAAAAATTCGCAAAATTTGTCTCAAGATTGTGATTTATACCAGTGTAAATATAAAACTATTTAATATACTATCATGAGTCTATTACCTCAAAAGACATTTGTAAAAGAAGTACAGAAAATTTCGTGTCATTTCAAGCATAATTTTTTGTTTTAGGATGTTTTGCATATAATAGAAATCTGAAAAACTTCATTTTGAGAAACAGCTGTACTAAATAACTTTTAAACACCATTCAAGATGTAATTTTATACAGCTATAATTCGGGTTCTATTTTAGATACAGACAAAATTTAAGCATATTTCGATAGATAAAAAATTCAATTTTAATATTACTGCAAAAATGAAAAATCGATATTTTGATCGAAAATTACGTTTTAAAGGTGTTCGGATATCTTAACCGAGTTTCCGCTTTTCCCGAGTTATTTTCTTCTGATAGACTGACGGCTTCCATTATTATGAAGCAGCCATTATAAATGAAGTGTTAGGTGAAGATGAAAGAGCAGCCGAAAAAAGTTAGAATTCTGATTTTCTGGTCAGAATGGGAAAAAATGGCCATAATTTTTTTTTAACATTTTATTTATAACAGCTGTTTTATAATAATGGAAGCCAATAGTCCATCAGAAGAAAATGATTCATTCCAAAGGTATAAGTTAGACTGAAAAAACTATATCGAAATAAAATTAAAACTTGCTAAAAAGGTGCATTTAATATCACAAATATAAAAAGATGCTACAAATATGAATAAGATGTTGTTACATAATAAAATAGTTTTTTAAAACTTAAAAATTTCCAAGATTTTATGCCGAGAGCTTTCGATCACTCCTAGATCGTCCTCCTTGTGATCGAAAGCGCTCGGCATGAAATCTTGGAAGTTTTTAAGTTTTTAAAAACTATTTTATTATGTAACAACATCTTATTCATATTTGTAGCATCTTTTTATATTTGTGACATTAAATGCACCTTTTTAGCAAGTTTTAATTTTATTTCGATATAGTTTTCAAGGTGAATGTGACATTCCAACGGTATATGTTGTTGTTTTCATATATGCATGTTGTGAAAAAAAAACTATTTAATACTTTCAGCAGAAAGAAGAGACTACACCTGCAGTTTTCATGACACTAATAGAATCACATAGCTGCCAATGTGTACGGTTTTGTTACCTCTAAAATTTAATACAAATTTTTGCCATATTTAATCGTCGACAATTTTTAGATTTCGGCTATTAAATTAGGCAAAATTTGCTGGTAAGCTAATATAATCTTTCGATTTCATATGTGGAAAGAAGTTATATTTGCTATGTATTTAACTGCAGAATCGTTAAAAATATCTTTATAATTCCTATTTTTTAGAAATGTATCCTCTAATTTTTTTTCTTTATAATTCCTGTTTTTAGAAAGGTATCCTCTAGAAAAAAAATCCCCCCTCCCTCTTTTGAAAAAAAAAAATCACTTTAAAATTAAAATAATAATATTTATTTATTTATTCATTAAATTTTTGTGTAAAAAGGAATTGTTTGCCTAATTCTACATTCAATTTAAAAAAAAGTTCAAGCCCTTGTTTACTCTTTTTAGGACCACGGAACCAAGCAGCAGCGTCCACTACTCAGAAAGCAGAATACGAATCATTTTCTTGTTCTGACCTTCCTGGCGATCAGATTAATTTTACTGTTATGAAATTTATTATTTACAATTTGTATAACTTAGTAGTACTTTCCACATGAAAATAAGTTGTTATTTTTTTCTCCAAAAGCCTTACAAAAAATATCTAACACGGGTTTGTTTTTTAGGGTTCCGTACTTAAAAGTGAAAACGAAACCATTATATAAGACCACTCCTGTGTCTGTCTATCACAACCATTTTACTTGTAAACTATGGAACGAGGAAAGCTCAAATTGAGGGAAGTAATAAAGACTATTGACCCACATATTTACATATTATTAAACATTCGCTAATATGTTTAGAAAAAATGAAGAGGGGCTAATTAAATTACTTGAAAAAAAATATTTTCTTTGCATATCGTGTGGGGTATCGTGCGAAAGCTTTCGTAACGCTGAACTCAAAAATACATTTATTTTCATTTTAGGTATTATATTATCATAGAACGTAGAAAATGTAAGGCAAAAATATAAAAAAAACCCTTTTAAACCCTTTTAATTTAAACCCTTTTAAAGTCCAGATAACAACTTTTAATGATATATTTGTGTAATGCAATGCCCAGTAACAGTATAAAAGTAATAAACGTCAAATTCTTAAAAACAGACTGTTTAATTAGAATTAATCACATAAATTCTATGAGATTCGCGACTAGTTTTTATTGAGTAGATCTGTCAATACGCCTCCCGTGCCTTTAAAAGTTAATTAAAAAACCTATCTGGAAAAACGCGGCACGGACCAAGGCGGCGTTCCGACTTTGCGACCTCCATTCGAAACGCGCTTAGCACAATTCCAAGTTTAAACTTTGAACAAGAGTTTTGTTTTAGCTACACTGTAAAAAGAAAAGATTATTACTACGCTGAATTTTGTTTTATGAAATGCCAAATGAAGTTTAAATATGCACTACTTTTATTGTCAGTACCGAATTAAGTTCACCATAAACAGATTAGGATAAAATTTAAAAAAGTGTTAGACAGAATAGTAATATTTGATATTATTTAGGCTTCAAATTTCTTTGAACTTTTTGGTATACTCATTCATACTTTTTCTAGTATTTTCAGCTATACCCAACCCTACGTTGTATAGTTTTTTTTCAAAGTCTTATTATTCTTATAGTAACGATTTTTTTTAATAATACAGTTAATAATTCATATATTTATTGTTCGGAAACCTCTGAATGCGAGTAATACTCGCACTTGACCATTTATTTTTCTCTAAATCGGCATCTTTGTTATTAAAAAGAAAAGAAGAATAAGAATCGTGTTCGCTCTGATTAATAAAAAATTTCGCTCGTTCGTACGAGAGAGAATATAATTGAATTTTTCAATGTGTGCACGGTCCCCTAGGAGCTTTCTTTGACAAACATATGATCTGGCAGAAGAAGTCTCTTCCTTTTCCAGCCCCATGACAAAATTTAGAATCCACGCTGGGTGAGGGTGGTTGCCGTTCTTGGATGCTGTTCTCCTCCGCATCCTTCATTGGCCGGAGCACTCGCACAACTTTCCGTCTATGGAAGCGATAACCGAAAAGAGTCAGCGGTGGGCGGGGCACCGAGAAGACAGTACAGGATGAATATTTACTCACTGAACTATTTCGGAAGTTCAACCTCGACCTTTCACCGAATACAAAAAATCTCATTAACGACACTTTGTGGGTAAAAGAACCTTTTTCTAGTAACCTATTCTTATACACCAGCCTTTCTCCAAAAAACTGTATCTACACCTTGCTAAATATTTTTCAAACAGAGGTAGCAGAGAAAGTCTATACGTGTCTCGGTAGTGATTAGAATGCGGTGACCTTAAACATGATATTAGAAAATAAACTTCCTCTTAAATTACTGCTTTGAAAAGTAATACAAATATAATAGTAAAAAGAATAGAATAGTAACAAAAGTAATAGTACATACCTCGAAAATCCGGTATAGTCGGGACCGAGACTAAGCCGGATTTTTGAAAATTCCTGATTTCTGAAAGAATATCAAAAGTACTTCCAATATTCTTAATGGCACCTTTATTCATAATTTAATTCAAAGCCAACTGCTATTTATGTGAGAGGAAAAAAAATTTTTTTTGCTTTTTTTTTTCTATGTTACATAAATTCTAATAAACAGTGAAGCCAATTCTTCTTGTGTAATTTCCGAAACATCGTTGTGAATATTATTTGCTTCTATTTTTTGCCGTTCTTTAACAAGCTTTTCTTGGATTTTATAAGTGAAGAATATCGATTTCGGAAATATAGTCTTAAGTCATACAATAATTTTACAGATAAATATATACATTTTTCTTGTAACATCTTTTCTTCTGCCGGTTCCTCGTTCTCTTTCTCTGAGCTGCTACTAGCGTAGTTATCGGCTGTTCTATTTTGTACAGCTTGAGCGATCTCACAGTCCGCTAATCCATCTCTTTCAATCTCGAAGTGTTCGTAAACAATTCCTATTTTGGTTCGTCTGATAAGTTGGAAGAATAAACAAAAAAAAGTTGGGGGGGGGGGGGTTGCCTTTGTTGCCGGATTTTTGAAGCCTCACTATATACACATTTGTTTAAAATTTCACCCTCACTATATCAATAAAATATGGAAGAAGAAAATTAGCAATTTGCGTCCTAAACCCCAGCTGTCGTACACATTTTGATATAATGCGGAACACTTTGAACATGAGTAGGGATGTAGTGGTGGGTGTACGGAGGTATACGGTGTATATCTTCTATATTTTTTTAAGAAGCTCCCTATATCTACTGTTTCTCAAATAAAGCTGTACCGTACACTCTAGGCCTGACGTTCATGACTTTAGCGTTTACACTCTGCTTGTAGCGTTTTCCCTCTGTTTTTTTTTTACGACTACAACACTGAGCATGAGGGCTCTGTTGTTTCACCAGTTTAGCCCTTCTATTATAGTTCTAATGCTTATAATGATCTCTGGGCAGATGGAATCTTTTTACTTTGATTACCTTTTTTGGAGCAGTGTACACTGTTAAAAATTTGCAGCAAACTCTCCAGTCATTCGACCGTCTTTACAGAAAACAGCTGCATAACCTCAATTTTACTTTATTCTGACTGTAATCTGATCAATAATATGTTCAGATACGCTTAAAGCTGTTGGTCAGTCAAAGACGCAGCACCGTTTGCACAACACTGGTAAAAACCAGTGGAACTGTGTGGGGCTTTCGCAATGCAAGCTTTGATTTTTTTTTTTTTTTTCCTTAATTTTTAACTAACCACAGTTTTTTTAATATCAAGGAACGTTTTTTAACAAAATTTGAGTGTACTATGATGACAAAAACTCTTCAAAACTTGCCAAATGATAGCACATTCATCGTTGTGCGTTTTGTATGTGTTGTACAGATTTGAACTATATCACTATATTCATCGCAGAAATACCCTTTGTGGCACAGATTCGCCATATAGGAAAACCTAACGTGTTTCTATAACAGAGCAAAAATATAGCAAAGTCCGCTAATCTGGACGGCAAGATAAAGTAAACTGGCCAATCACCATCGATCTACGACGTCTGACAGTCTATGACAGTTTGCTAATGCAAAGGACTACCGGGAGCGCTTTTGATCTGCAGCGTGGGAAAATAACACACATATTTTCTCACGGGAAAACATATGCTCGCGGACTCCGGGTGCAAAAAATAGGAGGTCCCCTGTGCAACATCTCAGAGAACAGCTGTCAAAGATTCTTGACAGGTTCTTGAATGGAGGAGCCGATGAGTGGCTGAGAAACTCACTATTGTTTTAGAACGAGATAATTTAAATATAAATGAGACGAGGATGAGAAAAGAGTTAGTAATTTGCTGGACTCGAGAGAGTGATTTTCAGGGACAACCTGAAGCGGAAGAGAAAGCTATCTCCGGGGTGAGAAAAAAGTTCACGGGGACCAACCTGAGGAAAAATTCCAGCCGAAACGGCTAGGATTACGGCTTCCAGGCCGGTGACCGACATAAGGTAACTGCGACGATTGGCACAGGGTGCCATAGCAATAGCAGTGAAGAGATCTTTATCTCTAAAAAGGACAATCGTCTACTGATTATTAATGAACCCAAAGAGACACTATTCAACTAACCTCTAAATTGCAGTGAGGAAATATCCAATTTATTTTTGTCAAAAAGACTTATGCGACAAGCTGCCACCTTCTCATAAATTTTTATTGACTTTGCATAAAATCATTTCAACAGCATAATATTGTAAAATGTATGTAATTAACTAATATTTAGTCAAGAGAGATTTTACTTGTCCTATCAAAATAAAACCATTTGTTTTAATCTAAATCAATATTATAGTTGTTATGCCGTCGAAGTAAAGCTCTCGCTCACCGGTACCGCCTTCTTAGGATCCCGCACAGTGTATAGAAAAAGGGAAGTTAATATCAGAAATAAAACATATATCGGTGGACACGTCTAATATTTTTTAGTAATATCTAATATTTTTTAGATGCAGGTTTAAACTTTTAAAGAAAGATTAAGGATTAAAATATCAGCAAACAACATCAGTGGTGTAGTCGTAAAGAAAAACAGAGGGTAACGCTGTAAGCAGAGAGTATACGCTGAAGGCAGAGGGTATACCCTAGAGTGTATATACTATAGCTTTTTTGAGAAACAGAGGGGGTACACGGTGTTACTTAAAAAAATCCAGAAGGTATACGGCGTATACCACCATACCCTCCACTACATCCCTGAACAACATGAGTCAAGCCAGAATATCATCTCAGTTTTTCCATTAAAGTTACAGTAAAAAATGATCAACGATAGCAAGCGAGAAAAAATTAACTATCATATTTTAACTACATTAAAGGATGATGTCATCGCTTCGAGAAAAATACAGACATATGCTATTTTATAAATTGAATACATATAAAATACAATTTAACCTAATATAACAAACCATTTATTATAAGCTATACGTGGAATCGGCACTGCTTCGGTCGATTAATGGTATCTATTCTTCTAAACATCAGTTCAATTTTAATTTTTCTTTTTAATCATAAATATAAAATAAACCCGTGCGGAGTCGTCACACTTTATCATTTCTGTACTATTGACTTTTTATGATCATTGCGGAGCATGATATAATTTTATATTTGGAATAACATTGATTTGAGAAAAAACATTCGTTTTATTTAGGAAAAGAATGCTGATTTAATTTTTAATCAAAAACATGTTTTAATGAATGTGAGTATGTAATGTACTATGTCGGAAGTCGGTTCAAAATCCTTTCGAATGATACCTCATTCAACGTTCTGCGTTTTGTAAATGCGTAGAAAAAGGGATTTGACAACAGAAATAATATACAGGGTTAGCACGAATGAATGATCGGTTTTTTTGAAAATTTACGATTCAAAACTATTACACACATTATAATAATTGATATATGAAAATAAAGAAGAACATTCCAAATTTTCTTTTCAGTTACAAATGTTCGATGTGCGAATTTTTCGTAAAACGACAAACACCTAATCTGTAATCAAGTTCGATTCACATATTTGGCAGCTTTGCGCAGTCAGCGATTCTTAATGCAGCACTGATGAATTAAAACACTAAATAATGCAGCACTGATGCACAGTGCAGCAGTGCTGCATTATTTAGTGTTTTAATGTGTTAAAAGATTAATTTGTGCTAACCCTGTATATCATGGTACTTTTTAATCAGATCTATGAAGTCTCATTTCAACCCCTTGGGGACGAGCGACCGGTATTCATGCCGCATAAGGTGCTCAGAATCCTTGTTTATTCTCATTAGTGAATTTTTATTGTAAATTTTGCTTTATTTAATCCGAGCATTTCCACGATTCAATTTGGCAAAAATTTCTGCTTTAATAAACCGGTGATAAAAGATTAAGCTTTCCGTAAAAGACGCTCGTTCCGATGGGGTTAAAAGGCTACTTCAGTCAAACGAAAAGACCCGCTCGCTAATGCTAATCCTATGGAAGACATTTATAAAGATATCTCGTTTGCATTTAAATATTTTTAAATGATTTTTTTTCTTTTTTTTTTCGCATTGAATAGTTGAGATCGATCTATACAAAGGCTGTTGTTTACTTTTTCAATTTTGTTTACATGTATTTTTAATGAGGACACTTTCATTTTCGGAACCGGTTTCGAAAGTAAAAGCATGCTCATAAAAAAAAAAAATCTGCAATCAAAATCGAAAAAGTAAAAAACGGCCTGCATACAGATTGATCTCAGTTATCCAATGAAAAAAAAAATCATTTAAAAATATTGAAATGCGACTGAGATATCTTTATAAATTTCTTCCATAGGATTAGCATTAGTGAACGCGTCATTTCGTTTGACTGAAGTAGGCTCTTAAGATCTTTACCTTAGACAAATCAGACACCTGTGAATTAAATTTGTCACTCTGCCTGTCTCCTTTCGAACAACAAAAGAACGCGAGCAAGACCTACGTTGACGTCGTCTCATCAGTCTTTGCTAATCATTCATTGTTTCGAAACTTGACCTGATTCTACTGAATGTTTGTTGAGTTCATTTAAGTTGTTGTCTCTAGCTCGTTAGACAACAATGACGATTAAAGATGCGCGAGATAAAAAAAGAAAGAAAAATCCCCCAGCGCAGTTCTAAACAAAGAAGTGAATAAGGGGGAAAAGAGTACAGGTAAAATTAAAAGTGAAGAAACGTGAGAGACAGCCATTTGATTTGTATATAAAATAACGGCAGTGGCAGTGGTGGTATTCATGTGTTTTCAGGGATGTATCTTATAAAGTGCAGGCGCTAGGGGCATAAACATTCTTTTGCGACTTTATTTGAAATCGCACTGAAAAAAATGGGTACACAAAATTGAGTAAAAAGTACTCAATTTTAAATACTCAAAATAGCTCCGATCCAAATGTACTCAAAATTGAGAAACACATGTACTCATTTTTGATCCCATGGTTGCGTTCAAATATGAATCGTTATGTACTGCCCCCCTGAACCTACAAATTAAAGTAAAAATGTACTAACACTTATTTTCCGTTCTGAATTATTAACAAGAAACGTTTAATTGATTACTTATTTAAAAAATAGCAAAATTATCAGCAAGATACCCAAATCGAATATTTTTTATAACAAGAGCATTATTTGCAAGCACTTTTAAATTATTTTAAAATGCTGTACATAATTTAATATTTGAATCATCACGAACATCTTTTATGCCACCATAAATGAAATAAACCATTACAGAGTACAAAATTATCGTTTTGTTTGGGTTTGATAACATGTGGTTTCAAAATTGAGAAAACATATGGTCATTTTTGATCCAAACATACTCAATTCGATATGAGTACATCGATTTACTCTTATTTGATTACTTCATTTTTTTTTTCAGTGCACATATCTTAAAAACAAGATTTAACTCAAATTTAGTTAACAAGTTTATTGTCCTTCACAAAGCAATTTCCATGTTTCAGCTCCGTACTATAGCGTCTGGAAGATATAGTGTGGCAACCAGCTATTCCGGTACTGCTTTAAAAAGTACTAAAAAAAATTGAATCCCATACACGTTGAACGACAAATGTCGATCGCAGAGAAAAGACATCTTGTAGCTCTTCACCGCCCGAAACGCTTTCTCAATTAAATCTTTATGCAATGTTTACGTTTGAACTACCAGACGTCCGTCGTTGCGATCACCATTTATCATTCAGCATCGTTCAACATTTATGGCATTCAATTTTTTAGTACTTTTTGGTTGGTCGATTGCCAGACATTACTTTCTAGGCTCTATAACCGTACGTCATCAGGAGCAGCCTCCAGGGGCAAAGAAATTCTTTTACGTTTTTTATTGAAATCACATACAGTAAACTTCCTCTAATACGGCGCGTTCGGGACTTGAAGCATGCCGGATTACAAAATTTTCCGGATTACAGGATGAACGTCGGAAAAAAACATGTAGAGGTTAGAATTAAACAAAAAATGACAGTAAAGCATGTTTTCTATTCTTTAAACAGCTTGAATAGAATACAAAATACTCAATAATGTAAAGTACAACATATATACATGACTATAAAATGAAAACGTGCACTGTTCTCTAAAAGTAAACAACCTAAAACATCTTCTAGTTCATTGTCAACTGTATCGCTTTCTGTAACTTCAATATTTTCGTTCATAACTTCATACCAAAGTTTCCACCCTGAATTTTCTAAAGTTTCCTGTTTTACCTCACCTCAAGACAAATCAGGAGCAAAGATAGCCTCTTTAATAGAAAACTGTCCTTGAAAATCTTTCACATTGAAATCCAGTACCAGTAAATTCTACACAAAGTAGCGTCTATAGTGTAACTTGAATTTCTTGATCACCACTTGATCCATGGGGAAGCAACGATGTGACACTGGAAGGAAGATAGGCTATTGATATGTTACCAGACACTAATTATTCCTTATCTAAATGAGCTTTACAGTTCCCTGAAAACAAAATAGCCTGACTATCTTCAGGCATTTTCAATTTTTCAAAATTGTTTTTAACATCCGGCACAAAGTCTTTGAAGAACCAGTTTTTAATCAACTCTTGATTCATCAATGCACTTGATTGTGCTCCATAAATCAAAAGCAAGCTTTTCACGCCTTTTAAGGCCCTAGGATTCTTTAACTTTTCCATCACAAAAGGTTTTATTTTGTGATCATCGGATGAACTGGAGCACAGCTGTACTGTTGACCTGTCTTTATTTTTCTTAAAATCTTTCACACTTCTTTCATCCACAGCAGCAAGGGTAGAATTTAGTAGGCAACGCCACAAAAGGCCAGTCTCATCTGCATTATAGATTTGGCCAGCTGTAAGTTCACTTTCGGACACAGTAGAGTTCAATTCAACTTTGAACTCTTCACCACCTACAACATCGGCATATTTCAGTTCACCAGGAATATCTATTATCTGATACCATGAAAAGTCTTAAAGCTCCCCAGCCAGCCTTTAGAAAAATTTCAATCGGCATCAATCTTCAAATCTCATAGAAACTATTTAGCTTTTTCATCAACCATAGTGCTAGTTATGGGTTTATCCTCTAATCGTTATGCTGAAAACCAATTGTACAATACCGAATCTAGTTGGTCTAACTTGGGTTTTTTTTAAGTTTGTCTTTCACTGAGATTTTTCAAGGCTAGGCCGATTCGTACAAAATCTGTTTCAACTTGTCTTTGTTTCACCCCACCCCCACCCCATCGTCTACCGGATGACTGAGCTATTTATAGATTTTTGATCTTTAACAGTTTGTAATGGTTTGTTACGTAATTCCTCATTCTGAAGTTCCATCAAGATTATTATAAACGTCAGGCATGGTTAAACAAAAAATACTACTTTTTTTTCCGAAAGTCGTGCCGGACCATAGGATGCCGAATTAGAGGATGTTTACTGTATCTAAGTGAATTTTGCACACAATTTCTTTGTTGGCGATAATGTCATATTTCTGTATTTTCTGGACCCAGCCTTAATAGGGAAAACGTCCTGAGTCAAAAACATTCCTCTACATTTTTTATTAAATCGCATGCACGTAAGGAACCGATTTTACTTATATTTGCACACAAGTTCATTTTTGGCGATGCATGCAGTAGATGTTGCAGTAAGTATTTTCAGGGACGCCATTTCATTAGAGGCAGAGTATTGGAGTTTAAGACCCTTTCACCGTACAATCTCCTATAATGATTGTATTAAAACTTTATGCATATATTTTATTAAGTTGATGTAAAAGTTCTGAGAGTTTAATTTTTATTTCAGAATGGCTGTTACCCTTCAGATTCAAAGAAGAGCCAATACCATTAAATAAGCAAAAAATTCTCACACCTTCTCTCCCACCAAATAATTTTAATGGCACATTGATTATCGAAAAGAGCAACAAAAAAATCATTAAAAATTTTTCAGTATTTATAGTTTATCACCTTTCCTGATATTTATTGGTTATCCTGTCTGCGTGAGACAGGATAACTGACAATTCCTTTAATTCTTAAAATATCTATTTTTTTTTTTTTTTTAAATACTTCTGGCAGGTATTCTCTGTCCCCATTGGAAAATATTCCTGTCAAATTTCGAATCTTTTATAACACTAGCCTACAATACAAAAACCGATTTAACATTTTTATTCTATAATAGAGATTTTTTTTTTCTTTCAGAAATAACAGAAGGTGTTTTTTGACGATTAAATCAATAAGCATTTCGGTTTTGAGAATCTTTTGGGCGTGGTAAAAATTTTGATTTATATATCCTTCTATACAGGGTGTATCTGAAATGCTTCAACAAACTTAGAGAGGTGATAGTACTCATGAAGACGAACAAAAAATGCAATGGAACATGGGGTGGCAAATGACGATTAAAGGATGAAAATCGAGAAAATGCGTCTGGAAATGGACAAACTGAGACAAGAAAGAAACTCTCCAGAAAATTATTTATTGCACAGAATAAGTTCAACGCAGCATGTGATGCCCAGAGAAAATAAATATTTTACAACAATTGTTCAAAGTGTCGACCGCGGACATTATTACACAGAGTAACATTTACGGAGGAACGACTGGCGAACACGCTCGAAGACTTCGGGAGTCCTGCATGCGTGGATTCCTGCTCACAGATTTGTTTGGCTTTCTTCCAAGTTTTTGTTATCTCTTTCTGATCGGATATGCACAAAGTGAAAGGAAAACCAACTTCGTGCTACTAGCCAGTTCTGCAGAAAAGCAGCATGCGAGATTTCGATATTTTTATTAGTTTTGCGATTTTCACCTTTTAAACGTCATTTGCCACCCATGTTTCATTGCATTTTTTGTTCGCCTTGATGAGTACTATTATCCCCCTAAGTCTATTGAAGCATTTTAGATACACCCTGTATATAAAAAAAAGTAACGATTTGGAAATGGATTAATCAAAATCTGCGGAGATACCGCGAAACGCATCTGATTAGACAGAGCTTTCTGTCTTTTCTTTGCGGGAATTGTGCTTGGCGAAAACCATGAAAGTAGAGAATTTAGATAGGATAAGCGGGGAAAGGGAAGAATCTTCTGCATCTCGATAGACTTCTGGTTTATTTTTATTTTTTTTTTTTATTTATTTTTTTTTAGGGGTCGATGGCGAAAGGAATTTTACAAAAAGAAGATAATTTCCATTAACTAATGAGAAAGGGAAGGGGGTCATCTGCGTTTGGAATCAAAAATTGAAGGCATAGAAAATAAGGGATCGCGAAGCGATTCAGAATGGAAACGTGAAACAATTACGTCTAGGGTTGGCTAGAAAATGGGGATTGCTTCGCGACACCGAGCCGAATCGCGAAGTGATTACGCAGGGGGTTGGTGAGCGTAGCGAGCAGGGGGGCAGAGCCCCCCTAGTATATAGGAATATATATACAGGGTGTCCGGTCTCAACGGTGTCCAATGGCTAATTCCTAAACCGTTAGTCATAGACATATAGTTCCAATTAGAAAAATGCTTTAAATCAGATAAAGAAATATTTAAAAAGCGATTTGGGTCAATAAAAACATTTCTTAAAAAATTACGAAATTTAAATTTTTATACGGTCTCCCGGTCCTATAAGTTATATTTAGTAAAATTTGCCTATTACACTGACAAGTGAGACAAAAAAAGTCCCATTCATATAACACTAAAATTGTGCGAATTATGAAACTTTAAAAATGCATGACTTATGCCACTTTTCTGCTTTGAAAACAAATGAGTTCGGCTTGGCTTTGAGGGGTCATATTCCAAGTGCTTAAAGTATTCGAAGATCTCATTTCATGTGTATTTGCGCTTTGAAAAAAATCGTACAAGTATTACGATTAAGTTAACATTTATTAAGTTTTAGATTGTCTGAAATAACATATGTTTTATTTTGTCAGGATTTGAGACTGTTTCTTTTATGATTTCTTTTAATAAAATTATGTTACTTTTATAAGTTTTTATGTTACTTCAACAATCTTATGTATGTTTTTCCAGTTCAAAATTTGTATTCGAACTTTAACTCACTTTCAAATATCCGATCGAGATTACATTTTACATACTGGCGCAAATCCGATAACAATCTCATATTATTATGATTTTCGGTGGTTACCATTTATACTTATTTTATACGATAACACAAAAAATTTCGGATAGATTACCGCCAAGAAGTTTATGAAAAAGTTTTAGATTAGATAATACAAGACGGAGATTGTTGGGTTTTTTAACTTTTACGTATTTTTTAGCACTGAATCCGAAAATTACCTTAATTTTTAACCATCATGTCAGGATATTTCGCAAATCATAAATTGTCGAATTTAAAGAATAAAAAAAATCGGATACTGTAACGTACAGGAGATGGTTGTATTTTTTACTTTTGATAATTGATTTTTACGTACTTTTTAGCACTAAATCTGAAAATGACTTTCATTTTTAACCATCACGTTAGAACTTTTTTGCAAATCTGTAAGTTAAAATATAGCGAAAATCCCATACTATAAAACATATGTAAAACTTATTTTACTTTATTTTATTCAATAATTAATTTAATATTTTTGCTTATTTTGGGATTCTTACAGCTGGGTGGTGTGGTGAGATGCGGGAGGAGATTAAATTTTGACTTGGAACTGTTTAACTTTGAAATTTGCAATTTGCGAAGAATCTTGATGTGATGGCTAAAAATGAAGGTCAATTCCGGATTCAGCGGTACAGAATACATAAGAATCAATTATCAAAAGCTAAAAAACATGAAATGACTCAACTTTTACAGGCTAGTGTAATCTAATAATATTTTAAAATACGTGTCATTTTGTAAAGAATTGAGGCTGTTAATTTAGCATCATTTTATTTAACAAAAATTCCGGGGTTTTTTCTTTCTTCTTAAATGTGTATTACAAATTGTATGTTTTGCATTAATATGTC
Source organism: Maratus speciosus (assembly GCA_963932465.1). Classification (NCBI taxonomy): domain Eukaryota; kingdom Metazoa; phylum Arthropoda; class Arachnida; order Araneae; family Salticidae; genus Maratus; species Maratus speciosus. The sequence goes on along the minus strand of OZ010786.1, from coordinate 83,972,232 downwards.
AGAATGACTATAGATTTCAAATTTATTTTGCAATGTTAATTTTACTCTCAACCCTTTTTTAATATATCTGACGAAATTGTATTTCGACTAAATTTGTGAATGACCCCCAATTTGCAGCAGAAAATATGCTCCAACTTTAAACGGGTATTACTCGGTCAATTTTAAGCATAGAACAACGGGACATTTTTTGTATTACTTGTCAGTGTAAAAGGAAAATTTTACTAAATATAACTTATAGGACCGGGGGACCGTATAAAAATTCAAATTTCGTAATTTTTAAAGAAATGTTTTTATTGACCCAAATCGCTTTTGATATATTTCTTTACCTGATTTAAAACATTTTTGTAACTGGAACTATATGTCTATGACTAACGGTTTAGGAATTAGCCATTGGACACCGTTGAGACCGGACACCCTGTATATATAACCATTAATTAAACATAACCTACCACCATCAAAAACCGTAATATTATGAATTAAAGCTTAAGTATAAAAAAAGTGCCAAATAATTTATTATAAGAATTATTATATGGAAGAAAAAAGAAGAAAGTGGACACCAACAAATAATGGAAAAGCTTATATATTGAATTACGTTTTCAAGGGCACAGAATTCAATGATATAAGCAATATGGTTGTTTTCTGTGAGAAAAATAAGCTAAAGCTAAAAATTATTTTTCTCTGTGCCCGAACAACCATTATAATCAAGTGAATAGATTAAAAATGAAAACAGAATAGAAACAAATAATATGAAATGGAAAAATCAATAAAACCTGTTTAAATATTTATAGGATATAAAATAAAAATAATACACAACATACCGATTAATATTTCAGTATTTTTCAATCTATCCACTCGCACATGGCTACCAAAATATCGTAAAGATTAAGGTGAATAAAACAGTTAAGAAATCACAGTAATTGATACCAAAGGATGCAGTTAATACATTTTGAAATACCATGATAAATACAATTAATATAAAATAAAATAAATAGAAAGTAATTATATTATTTAAAATAACTATAATGCACTATTAAATTAATTAATTACTATTTAACAATATCGTCAAAATTTAGCTAAAAAATCCACCTGGTGTAGGAAATTATAACTGAATAGGAGCTGCAAAGGACAAAATTTATAACTTATCGTCAAAAGACAAATTTTGGGCTGCCATCTAGTAGTATTTTTATTATTCAAATGTCACAAGATGAACAATTGAAAGCCTTTGAATGTAAAAATTTTTTTATTAACAGCAAAACTAAACAAATCCTTATATATAGATAATTATAAAGCTAATATAAATCACACTATATATTTTTTAAAAAACTTTTGTTAATAACATTTTTAAAAAAAGCATTCAAAATATTGTATTATCCTACTCATTTAAACCACACTAAGAATTTAAATAATTCTATAACATTGATAATATATAGCATATAGCTATATGCTATAAAACAAAATAAATTCAATAATAATTAATATAAATATATATTAAAAATAATATAAAAATCGTTAATAATAACTATTATATATAAGATAATTATAAAATGAACAGGAAATAAAAAACATATGGAAGTATATAGAAGATTATCAGATACTTAAATTCCCATTACCTAAAAATCTCAAATATAGTGTGTGGATTATTTTCATACAGCCATAAAAATCCTAAAAGTATGAATGTGGGACATTCAAACACATTAAACCGATAATAAATTTTATAACACAAAGTAAAAATAGATCAATATTAAAAAGAATAGAGGAAAATAATAATAAAAATAATTACCCAATTTTAATACATACAGTATAACTTTATTTATATTAAATATACTTATATGTATATTAATCACTATAAAAATGGCATACTATTAGTAATTAATATGATATTGTCTTAGTAAATTAAAATTTAATAACAAATGATTGTAAATAAGATAAAACTTTAATTAAGCTAAATATAATATTAATGAAAGTCACCAATTACATATAAAATATCAAATCAACATCCTTATAAAATACGTATCATAAATATAGTAATAATACAAAAGCCCCCTTTTTTTAAAATTAACCATTGCGTATTATCCAGACAACACCACCCTCCTCCGTACTCTAACATCTACCCACCCATCCAACCTATAATAATTTTTTTATATTATTTTACAATTTTTAATTTTTTATAGATAATTTTTTTATTTTATATATTTTTTTGTAATTTTGTTTACGCATGTGTTAATTTGTTTTAAAAGATCATGTAAGTAAAGTACTAATTGTATATTAATGAATATATGAATTTTTTTGGAAAACCATAATTTAATGCATCATAAATTAGTTTTTTAATGTTATAGTTAATTAGAGGAGAAGAACATAAACATTTTATTCTATATAAATGATTAAGTATTATATTTCGAAATACAGAATGATGTAGACAAGATTTAAAATTTGTAAATGTATTAACTTTGAATTTAAATTCTTTACGTTTGTCATATAAATCTGTGATTGTTTTGTTGTCTTTTATTGTAATTTTAAGATCTAAGAAGTTAATTGTATTGTTAGATAAAAGGTTTTCCGTTAATTCCAAATTAGTGGGATAATCTACTGGAAATTGAGTAATTACAGATTGATCAGTTTCAATTAAAATTATGTCATCAATATAACGATATAAATGTAGATTATTATTAGTAAAAGTACGTTCATAATGATATAAGTATAAGTCTGATAGTAAACTGGATGTACAACCGCCTTGTGTTATACCGACATGCTGTAAATATAATGTGTTATCTTGCAATATATAATTATTAAAGATAATGAAGTTTGTTAAAGATTTAAAATATGCAATATCTATATTAGATGGTAATTCCAGTTTTTTATAATACTTTTAAAATAATGCATTTATAATTTTAGGTAAATCTAATAGGTCTATATTATTAAAAAGATCTTTGAAGTCATATGTCGTTATATTATATACACAATGAAGATTTTTTTAAAATATTGACAAGTTGATAGCTATTTTTTATACAATGTGTATTATCATTGTTTGTAGTAAGTACATATAATTGATTAAGAATTTTTAAGAGAAGTTTATTGGCTTTATTATTATATGTATTGCAACCAATAGTTACAGTCCTAAATTTAATTGGAGTTTTATGAAATTTGGAAATAAGAACTAAACATGGATAATTAAAGTTAGTAGATAAAATATTTAATAGTTTATAATAACTTCGAATTTTACGATTATTTACAATTACATTTTCATTAGTTTTTTGAAATGACTTATTACAAGAAATACAATTTGTAAGAAGCTGGTGATAATAAGTTTTACATATAATAGCATAATTATTAGGAGATTTGTCTACATATGTAATAACGTAGTTTTTATGTAATTTAGTAATTTGTTGGAAAAAATGCTTTGTATTAATAGAAACCAAATCAGCAATATTATTTTTTAAAGCCATAGTTAATTTTTCAATTACTAATATTTTCCATTGATTAAAATATTAAATAGGCTTATTATAAGAGATTGAAATTTTATAAATAAAAATATCAATATCATATGTAAACTGTTTGATAATACACTTAACATTAAATTTAGATGGAAGTCTATATTTAGTACCATAACCCATTAGTTGTTTCAATTTAAAATCATTAACAATATCAAGATTTCCAGATATATATATGTGTGTGTGTGGGTGTGTTACATATACAGGGTGGTCATAATTAAAACACCCCTACCTCTCTATATATTGAACTACTCAGTGTATGACCTTCAAATTTTGTGCACATGCTATCAAGACATGGCGAAACGAATTACACGAAAAAACAAATTATTTCCATTAACTACCGACAGATGGCGCTGTACAATTGGTCATACGCTGAAAAGATGTATCTCTATAAACTTTATTTGAACGTACCAAATGTTCACGTGACAAGGGTCTTATTTACACACGAAATGCTGCCCAATACGATTTCCTTCATGAAGATGTAAAATCTACAGTCTGTGGACAGCTTGCTCAACTGCAGATCTTAACTATAGTCGACTGAGACGTTTCTCACAAGTACAGTGATACCTTCTTTTAGATATGCCAGTGTTAATAGAAATCCCCGATAAACAGGGATGTAGTGGAATGTATTTCTGAATTTTTAAAAGGAACACCGTATACTCTCTGTTTCTCAAAAAAAGCTATAGCGCATACTCTTTAGGGTATAATCTCGGCCCAAATCGTATACCCTCTGGTTTTTTTACAACTACACCACTGGCGATAAACAAGATTTTTTAAGTGGCCTCTCAGCAAAAGATCACACGGATTAAGATCCAGAGAACAAAATGGCCAGATTGTCAAAACGCATGACTCGTCGCTTTGTCATTATTGAAATGTTGCAGAAGAAATAACATTCTCCCCAGTTTTTATCCTCTTTTATACCTCGAACATAGTTGCAAACCATGGTTTTATGGTAAGTTTTGTGCTTGCAAATTGAAATTGCAGTTACAATGGCAGTTTAAGCTTATGTGTTTTTTTTTTTTCCATTAAGGCAATAGAAAATAAAAAAGGAAAAAGTTTATTTCCCATGTGTGTTTTTTTTTAATTATTATTATTATTATTTTTATCTTTTTTCCCTATTTTCTGTTGTACAGCGCCATCTATCGGTGTTCGTGGAATTACTTTTTTTGCGTAATTCGTTTTTTTTTTTTTTTTTTTTTTTTTTTTTAATAGTATGTACACAAAATTTGAAGCCTTTACATTGAGTAGTTCGATATATAAGGAGGTCAAAGTAGGGATGTTTTAATTGTGGCCATCCGGTATATATATTTTTTCAAAATGTCAGCTGTTTTGGAATAGAAGCATGATATTAGATGTTGATTTTTCTATTTCACTAATCACCCCAAACTCCTGTCAGACGTGACTGGTTAATTAACAAATTTCTTCAAAAATAATTAACATAAACATGCTAACAGCAGTTGACGCGAAATATATGTGTATAACACACATTTTTTTTCACGCCCACTAAAAAAGACTCTAAAGGTAATGAATGCATATTATCTCATAAATCCGCAGTTATATGTTTCATAATACTGATTGAATGCTATTTAGAATGTTTTGATTTACTAAATTTCAATAAATTTTAATGACTGAAATCTGAAAAAATTAGGAACAGGGGTCTCGCTAAGGGGGGAGGGACAGGGGTGATTCAAAAATAATTAACATAAACATGCTAACAGCAGTTGACGCGAAATATATGTGTATAACACACATTTTTTTTCACGCCCACTAAAAAAGACTCTAAAGGTAATGAATGCATATTATCTCATAAATCCGCAGTTATATGTTTCATAATACTGATTGAATGCTATTTAGAATGTTTTGATTTACTAAATTTCAATAAATTTTAATGACTGAAATCTGAAAAAATTAGGAACAGGGGTCTCGCTAAGGGGGGAGGGACAGGGGTGAGCCTCTCCCCCCAAACGTCCGCGAATGCTGTTACACTCGGCAAATTTAGAAACTTAGTTGGCAAATTTGTTTTTAAACTTTAATGAAAACTATAATACATTTTCTATTTCTGATAGACTTGGCAAAAGTTTCAAATTTAATTGGGAATATTATTAAATTTTTTACCAATAAGAAGTATATTACATTTTTTAATTGTGATAAGTTGGCAAAATTATAAAACTACAGTAAAACCTCATTTATCCGAATCTCTTTTAACCGAAACTCTCGATTAACCGAAATCCATTTTTGAATCTTTTTTTTTTTTTTTACTATCACATTCCTTGTGTACAAAATCCATTTCGAAAGCTTTATTTTTTTACTCTTATTATTTTTTAACTGCCATGTTCCTTGTGTGCAAGCGGTCCTTTCCGAACTACGAGTACATATAAATATTTTCAATCCCCTTTCTTAGAATTCCTTTGAATTTAACTTGAGCTCCCGTAAGCTGCGGAGTAGAACGAAGAAAACGAACAAATCAGCAATTCTGAAGCTTTTGGATGTTTTGCAAAAGATTTGGCATGGCTGGAGCAGCTGAAAGACTGTGATACTGGTGAAATAATAATATTAAAAAACTCCGTGATAGAGCTTCAAAAGAAATGCAATCGAAACTGCGATAAACAAAACATTTTTTCAAACTCTTGTAATATATGTAAAAGGTACTTAATTTCAAAATTAAAATTCAGGTATTTTATTCTTATTTCTATTTGGCTATTGCTTTATTTTTATTAAGCACTTGTTACCATAATACGAAATATTGCATACATTTCCCCTTAATCTTAAAATTGAAGCATTCTCGATTAACCGAAAATGTCGATTTTCCGAAAGAGGGTCGGCCCCAATTACTTCGGATAGTCGAGGTTCTACTGTAGTTAGCAAATATTGAAATTTGACTTGGCAATTTAAGGTCCTCTACCCCCCGAAGAAAATGTCTTAGCGATGGCCCTGATTAGGAATCAGTGTTGAATTCCAGGATTCTCTTTTAAAATAACCAGCCTCTTTCAAAATTCTGTACAGTAGTCCATCGAAAGACTTAAGCATAAGTTTGAATTAAACCGTCTCTTGGCGCTTTCGTTGGGGGAGAGAAACTAGTTCTTTAGGAGAAACTTATTGTAATTCCTTGTATTTTGTGGTACCGTGCTGTGTAATGTGTTGTGAAATACTTTGGAAATAGAAAACATCTATGATTTCCAGAACGAAATGAACCTTCTATTAATAAAACACATGATAAATGTTGCTATTTTTTAAAATAATTTATAATTCCGATTTCATTTTGGCAAATAAATGACTTCATTTATATAGATTTCTCAAATCTTATCACATTAATTTTTTTCTAATTACGCATTATCACTATTTCTTACTACATCCATTAAAGATTTTGTTAAAATTTCCTTAATGTTTTTTAGTATTTTGCTTTGTCTGCACCTTTCTTGTTTCTTCACTTTTCCAAAATCGTACAAATTCTTAAACCGAAATGTAAAGCCAGAATTTTATAAAAATGTTCTAAAATAGGTTTTGGTGATAAAGCTAAAAAATGGCCAATCAGTAACAAGGTTAATTAGAACTGTTGTTAAAAATCGAACTGCCGCAAATAACATCCTGTCAACCTCATAAACTTGGTAACTTAATATCAAAAAAGTGCAAATTTATTAATTGTGCTGCAAAATTTGCCTATGTAAACAAAAACCTTATAAATTTTATATGTGAGCCCAGAGCGGTAAATGTAATCAGCAGCTGACGACCAACTATAATAAAAATTTTCGGCTTCAATATTTTGATGGAATTTCATATTTTTGAATTATAGTTCTGAATTCAAGTTGACTAGCTTTGGAGAATATCTGGCTGTAACTCAAATTTTGTGACCCTTCTAACTCAAGAACTAATGCGCAGAATTTCATCAAAATCCATATTCTGCATTCCGCCGTATAAAAATCGATGAAGAAAATGGCGATGAATAACCATAAAAGACAATTAAAAGAAAAAAAAATCGAAGCCCAAATGCTTCCGAAAATGACTAAGATAAAATGCTAAACCGAAAGTGGGGGAAAAAAAGAATATTATTATACATTTAACGAAAAGTCAGTTTAAAATAGGATAAAATGGTGCAAGAATTAATCAGTTCACAAAGATATTCCAGCAATTTACACTTATTCAAGATTCCTACTTTTCTTAATTGCATTAACAAATTTTCATTTGTGGAATTTTACACAATAAAAAAGATTTACATTACCAAAAACTAAGAATACTTTACAATTGAATGTTACACAGTAGTCTCTATATTGTTATTATATAATAGTACTATAATTAGGCTCTATATATTTGATGATGAAGGTGAGCAACTATTTTTTTTTAAATTATTATACAAATTCCAACCAAACAGAATAACCTAACTCCTAACATACAAAGTAAAAGAAAAGCATTCGTGTATATCTACAGAAAAAATTGGTGTACTTTGTCAAAATTAGAAGAACTTGCTAAAAGTAAAATAAAAGAGAAATGCTTTGAATAAAAATTGTGTACAAACAAGTGAGAAAACAAAAAGGCATCTTCGCGTTCTTGTACACCTTATCATACATTCCCATAAACATAAACCAGGGGGTTCAATGCTTCGAACAAAAATTTAGTACAAACAGATGTAAAACAAAAATGACATTTTTGCGTTCATGCGCACCTTCTGATGATATATTCCAGTGAACATGATCCGGGAGGGAGTATTGATGCCTTAAACAAAAGTTAAGCACAATAAATGAGAAAATAAAATGGCATCAATTCATGCACTACATTCCTATGAACATGAGCCCGGGAGGGGGAGGGGACTACTATTCAAACAAAAAATATGTAGAAAGATGAAGGAAAAGTAAAATGGCATCTTTATATACTTGCATATCTTAGCCATTAAAAGAGAGAGAGTGAGGGGCGAAGTTCTTCTTAATGAAGTCTTAATAAAATAAAATATTCTAACATGAACATACTCAACTGATGGCATATTTCCAAAATCATATGTCCAAAGCTGAGGGTTTTGCTAGTCTATGTATATTATAATAAAGAAAAAACCTCTCCGTGATCACAGCCATCTAAATACAATTAGGACTAAAAAATAATTTAAACTGGTGACTACCGAAAGCGTGTGTATAACAGAAAAATCCTTTAAACATTCTTAAAAACATATGTAATCAAAATCGCCTTTAAAGTTTGCAGTAGACCTTTGACTTTCATTTGCTCAGGCAACAGACCTAATTTCAAAAATCGGGCAAAATTGTTAGTTACCTTCGGCTTACAAAGATATCTGATCGCTGCTTGTAGTCATTACACCGTAATTGACCGAGCAATTCCAATTATCAAACAATTGTATGAATTTGAACTGAAATTGCCCATAAGATGAACTTTTATCTTAGCCCACACATCAAAGGGGCAACGTAGATCAAATTTCATACATTGTATAGCGCAAGCAAACAAAATTTCAAAAATTGGGCAACGTTATTATCTCTGTCTTACTACGATCTATGATCGTTTTAAGTAGAGATCGACCTAAAATTCGGTTTCGGTTTCGGCTCAAAATCTGAGTTTCGCCGAAAATTCGTTTTCGGCGAAAATGCTGCCATAAAATTCAGCCGGATCGAAAAGATCTGTATTCCAAAAATCACGTTTCTTCCTTCGGAAATTTTCAACATAGCTCATTGATTTGAGCTGTATCGGCTCAAATGAGACACTCTTTATTGATTGCTATTAACTTCACTGTTTACAATTATCAGTCATCAGTGACTAAAAACGTGTACAAATTATAAAGCAAGTAATGTCTAATATGACTAAACTTTGAAGACTCTTTTCACGTGCACATTAAAAGCTGCAGACTTAACATTAATAGAATTTTTTTTTAGTTTGAAACCACAAAAGTGTTTCGAATTGCTCTTTGAGATTGTTGTAGTGTAGGGATGCACAACCGGTGGCCCGCGATGGGTTAACTTGTGGCCCGCGAATTTCGTCAATTTATAATTGGAAAAAATTGCAATTTTTGCCCATAGGTCGCATGAAAAAAATCATCAATTTCGTCAATTTTTCGCGTGAAAAAATTCCAAATTTCGTCAGTTAGTTAAAAATGATTGTTAATATCTATGGCCGATACTATAGATATCAACATAAGAAATTCCCAAGTTCCGAATTTCATCAGTCGCTAATCGAAAAATAATTCTAATTTCACCGATCGGGCACGGAAAAATCGCAAATTTTGTCAATCAGGCAAGGAAAAATAGCGAGTTTTTTCGATAAGGGCCCGAAAAAATCGGAATTTGGTTGATCGAGTACGGAATAATCGCGAATTTTGTCGATCAGGAGCGGGAAGATCGCAAATTTCGTTGATCGGACAGGAGAATTGCGAATTTTGTCGATGAAGCAAGGGAAAATAACAAGTTTCGTCGATAGGGTACGGAAATATCGCAAGTTTCGTCAATCAGATGAGGAAGAATCACGAATTTCGTTGATCAGGCGCGGAGAGATCGTGAATTTCATTGATTAGGTGCGGATAAATGGCAAATTTTGTCGGTCATGTGAAAAAAAATCGCAAATTTCTTTGATCGGGCACTGAAAAAACGCGAATTTTGTCGATGATGCGTGGAAAAATTGTCAATTTGCCGCGAGAAAAATTGCAAATTTCATCAGTCAGTTAAGAATTGTTAATTTTGTTGATCGGGCGCGGAAAAATCGCGAATTTTGTCGATGATGCGTGGAAAAATTGTCAATTTGCCGCGAGAAAAATTGCAAATTTCATCAGTCACTTAAGAATTGTTAATTTTATTGATCGGGCGCGGAAAAATCGCGAATTTCGTTGATAGAGGGCGAAAAAAAATAACGAAATGTTTCCGCTCAGACTCGGAAAAATCGCAAATTTAGTTGATCGGGCACTAAAAAAATGGTAAATTTCGTTGATCGGGTACGAAAAAAATCGCGAATTTCGTCAATCGGGTGTGGAAAAATCACAAATTTCGCTGATTAGGCAAAGAGAATCACAAATTTCGTCGATTAGGCAAAGAGAAATCACAAATTTCGTCGATTAGGCAAAGAAAAATCACAAATTTAGTCGATTAGGCAAGGAAAAATCACAAATTTTGTCGATCAGGCGTGTAAAAATTGCAGATTTTGTTGATCAACTGCGGAAAAATCGTGAGTTTTGTCAGTTTATCGCGCGAAAAAATTACGAATTTCGTTGATCGGGTTGGGAAAAATTGCGGATTTTGTCGATCAGTCTCGGAAAAATCGCATGTTTCTTATGATCGGGCTCGAAAAATCGCGTTGACGATCAGGAACTTAAAAAGCGCAATTATCGTTGATCGGGCTCGAAAAATCGCGTTGACGATTTCGAAAAGCGCAATTTTCGTTGAATGGGCGTGGAAAATCACAAATTTCGTCGATCGGGCACGGAAAATTCATGAATTTTGTCGATGATGCGCAGCAAAATGTTTAATTTTGTTGATCGGTTGCGGAAAAATCGTGAGTTTCGTAAGTTTATCGCGAGGAAGGAGAACCTAGTTGGTAACCCCCCCCCCCCCCGGAAACCATGTCTTTTATCTGATTGTAGGCCACAGATCACACTGTGTTACTGATGTGGCCCTCGACAGCCCAGACATTTTTGTAAGTGGCCCGTCTCTTAAAAAGGTTGTGCACCGCTATTGTAGTGTAACAGATGATCATTTACAAAAATCATTATAAAAGGTAAATCGAGGTATGTATACCTAAAACATTTTTTAATTAGATGAAATTAGTATAATTAGAAAATCATTCTGTGTTGTTGATAAATTAATGGTGTTTTATTTTATATGAATATAAAAAGTTTGAGTCCGAGGCACAGAGAGCCAACGTGGACCAAACGAATAATTAATTAATAATTATATATGTCGTAGGCTAATTGAGAAATCCGGCTCTTTGCAAACAGCCTAGGCTCTTTGCAAAGAGCCGGGCTAATTGGAGAATCCATCTCCCTTTTTCCAATTAGCCTGATATTTTTCAGGATTATTGTAAAGAGCCTAGAAAGCGTTAGGCTAATTGAAAAATGACCACTTATTATCCGATCAGGGTGATGTTTTTAGCTCACAGGCTATCAAAGCCTGAGAGCTTATGTGCCCGCCGATTCTGTATGTACGTGTGTACGTATGTACATAAAGCGATAAATCTTGAGAGAAATATCCGATTTGCTTCAAATTTTTTCTTCTAGGTTCATTCTGATAAGGTGCTGCCCTGATTATTTTTTGGTGTTCATTGATTAAGGATAAAGGGGGAAAAGGGGGGGGGCTAGTCCCCCCCACTTAATTTATATAAAGGGGTTTTTCATGCAGAAATATTCGATTTGCTCCAAATTTCGTATACCGGTTTATTGTGTTAAGGAGCTTCCCTGATTAGATTTGGAAGCTCATTATTTAAGTATAAAGGGGGGAAAGGGGGCTACCCCCCTTAATTTAGATAAATCGGTTTTTCATGGTGAATTATTCGATTTGCTCCAAATTTGGTATACCGGTTTGTTAAGATAAGGAGCTGCCTTGATTAGATTTGGAGGTTCATTAGTTACATATAAAAGGAGGAAAGGGGGGGGGCTATCCCTCCCCGAAATTTAGATAAATGGATTTTTCATGTAGAAATATGCGATTTGCTATAAATTTGGTATACCGGTTAATTATGTTAAGCAGCTTCCCTGATTACATTTGGAAGATCATTATTATGTATAAAGGGGGGAAAGGGGGGGGGCAATTGCCTCTCCCCTTAATTTAGATAAATGCGTTTTTCATGTACAATTATTCGATTAGCTCAAATTTGGTATATTGGTTTATTATGTCAAGGAGATGGCTTGATTAGATTTGGAGGTTCATTAGTTAAGTATAAAGGGAGGAAAGGAGGGGGCTAGCCCCCCTTAATTTAGGTAAATGAGTTTTTAATTTAAAATTATTCGATTTGCTCCAAATTTGGTATACCGGTTTATTATGTTAAGGAGCTTTCCTTATTAGATTTGGAGGTTCATTAGTTAAGTATAAAGGGAGGAAAGAGAGGCTAGAACCCCCCCCCCCTCCTTAATTTAGAAAAATGGGTTTTTCATGCAGAGTTATTCGATTTGCTCCAAATTTCGTATACCGGTTTATTATGTTAAGGAGCTTACCTGATTAGATTTGGAGGTTCATTAGTTAAGTATAAAGGGAGGAAAGGGGGGCTAGACCCCCCCCCCCCCTACTTAATTTAGATAAATGGGTTTTTCATGCAGAGTTATTCGATTTGCTCCAAATTTCGTATACCGGTTTATTATGTTAAGGAGCTGCCTTGATTAGATTTGGAGATTTATTGGTTAAGTATAAAGGAGGGACAGGGGCTAGTGTCCCCTTAATTTAGATAAATGGATTTTTCATACAGAATTATTCGATTTGCTTCAAATTTGATATGCCAGTTTATTACGATATGGCTTCTTTCATTTGATTTGGAGGTTCATTGGATAAGTATAAAAGGGGGGAAAGGGGGGCAATTGCCCCTCTCCTTAATTTAGATAAATGTGTTTTCATGCAGAATTATCTGATTTGCTTCAAATTTGGTATACCAGTTTATTATGTTAAGTAGCTTCCCTGATTAGATTTGGAGGTTCTTTGGTTAAGTTGAAAGGGGGGCAACGGGGACTAATACCTTCATTTATTTTTCGAGGGGCATTATTCTTTGAAACAAGAGTATAATATACAATTAGTGTGAATAGTCTGTGAGCTCAATGCCATCAGTTTAACTGGGCAATTTTCTTTTTATTAGGTTTATTAACGCATAACCCTACCCAAACTCGAAAAATAAATTACAACAGACCGTACCCCGATCCGAGCAAGACAAAATAATTTCAGTCTACTTGCAACCCGACCCGAACCTGAGAGTTCCATTTGAAAAAAACTCGAAATCCCGAACCAAATCTGATAACCGACAAAAATATTCCAAAGATCCCAACAAGACAAATTAGTTTCCGTGGACACGCAACGCTACCAGAACCTAAAAATTAAATTCGAAGTCAACCTGAAACTCGTCCCGAACCAACAAAAATAACCTCTTATATATAAATAACGTCTTAACCGACAAAAATATTCCAAAGAACTATAACCCGATGCAAGCCAGACAAAATAATCTCCGTCCACCGGCAACCCGATCCGAACCTGAAAGTTCTAATTGAACTCAATCCGAAACCTGATTGTGGTCGGTTTTCGGGTTGACTTCAAATGGAACCTTCAAGTTCGGATCGAAGTTCGGAAAAACCCATTTTTTCAACCGGATCCGGTTGAAAAAAAATTAAACTAAATCAGGTCTGCATGAAAACCCATTTATCTAAATTAAGGGGCAATTGCCCCCTTTCCCCCCTTTTATACTTAACCAATGAACTTCCAAATCAAATGAAGGAAGCCATATCGTAATAAACTGGTATATCAAATTTGAAGCAAATCGAATAATTCTGTATGAAAAACCCATTCATCTAAATAAAGGGGACACTAGCCCCTGTCCCTCCTTTATACTTAACCAATAAATCTCCAAATCTAATCAAGGCTGCTCCTTAACATAATACACCGGTATGCGAAATTTGGAGCAAATCGAATAACTCTGCATGAAAAACCCATTTATCTAAATTAAGGGGGGGGGGGTCTAGCCCCCCTTTCTTCCCTTTATACTTAACTAATGAACCTCCAAATCTAATCAGGGAAGCTCCTTAACATAATAAACCGGTATACGAAATTTGGAACAGATCGAATAACTCTGCATGAAAAACCCATTTATCTAAATTAAGGGGGGGGGGGTCTAGGCCCCCTTTCCTCCCTTTATACTTAACTAATGAACCTCCAAATCTAATCAGGGAAGCTCCTTAACATAATAAACCGGTATACCAAATTTGGATCAAATCGAATAATTTTGCATTAAAAACCCATTTACCTAAATTAAGGGGGGGGGGGCTAGCCCACCCTTTCCTCCCTTTATATTTAACTAATGAACCTCCAAATCTAATCAAGCCATCTCCTTAACATAATAAACCTGTATACCAAATTTGAGCTAATCGAATGTGCTAATCGAATCTACATGAAAAACGCATTTATCTATATTAAGGGGAGAGGCAATTGCCCCCCTTTCCCCCCTTTATACATAATAATGATCTTCCAATTGTAATCAGGGAAGCTGCTTAACATAATTAACCTACCAAATTTATTGCAAATCGCATATTTCTGCATGAAAAACCCATTTCTAAATTACGGAGGGCAGAATAGCCCCCCCCCCTTTCCTCCCTTTATATGTAACTAATGAACCTCCAAATCTAATCAAGGCAGCTCTTTAACTTAAGGGTCCTGTCCCTGCCGGCGAAGACACTCACGAGCTAATGCTAATCCTATGGGGAGGGATTTTTCTAATATCTCGTTTGCATTTCGACATTTTTAAATAATTTTTTTTGCATTAGATAGCCGAGGTCCGTCTCTACAGCGCACCTTGGCTACTTTTTCGATTTTGGTTGCAGATATTTTTTAGAGTGATACTTTCATTGTCAGAACCGGTTTTGAAAATGAAAGTAACTTTATTAAAAATATCTACGACCAAAATCAAAAAAGCAACCAAGGTGCGCTGTAGAGACGGACCTCGGCTATCCAATGCAAAAAAAAATATTTAAAAATGTCGAAATGCAAACGAGATATTAGAAAAATCCCTCCCCATAGGATTAGCATTAGCTCGTGAGTGTCTTCGCCGGCACGGACTGGACCCTTAATAAACTGGTATACCAAATTTGGAGCAAATCGAATAATTCATCATGAAAAACCGATTATCTAAATTAAGGGGGGTTGCCCCCCTTTCCCCCCTTTATACTTAAATAATGAGCTTCCAAATCTAATCCGGGAAGCTCCTTAACACAATAAACCGGTATACCAAATGTGGAGCAAATCGAATATTTCTGCATGAAAAACCCATTTATATAAATTAAGGGGAGGGGGACTAGCCCCCCTTTTCCCCCTTTATCCTTAACCAATGAACCCCAAAAAATAATCAGGGAAGCACCTTATCAGAATGTACCTAGAAAAAAAAATTGAAGCAAATCGGATATTTCTATCAAGAGTTATCGTGTTACGGACATACGTACGTATGTCCGTAATATTAATTTATATTAATCATTAATATACTAATATATATAATGTAATAATAAATAACGTAATAATAATTAATATTAATCATTAATTATACGTATATATTTAATAAATACGACGTATAATTAATGAATAATTATGTATATTTATGTATACATTAATTACTTAAAATTTTTTTGGACATTTTCGTTTTTGTTTCTGGCTGAAAATAGGAAGATTACCGAAATTCGGTTTCGGTCTTAAAAACCTGTTTCGGTCGATCCCTAGTTTTAAGTTAGATTGTAACTGATCGAGCCATGACTGATCGACAAAGCGTGTTCATTTCATCGCCAGAACGGAGTACGTGCGTAAGAAGCTTCCGCTGTCTCCACTTCAATTACTTTACAGAATATCAAAGGTTGCATCAAAATTGGGTGAGACATTCTTGAGTTAAGCTGTAACACACACGCATTTGCATACATTGAGACAGACGCTGGAATTTATGTATTTTTAGATTCGTGACTTTTTTTTTTTTCCTGTTAAAATGAATAACTGCCAAGTGCAAATCGTTTTAGCTGTTGATAGAGAAAGTGATTGAGTGACGAGCTATTAGAGTATTATTAGGCTTGGAAGGATTTTTTTAAGACGAGAAATATGTATTGTATACAGTGCTCGAAATGTACCGGAGTAAAGCGGAACGATGTTCCGGCTCGTGAAAGTATGGAAAATATTGTTCAGGTTCGTGGAATTATTAAAAAATATTATTACACTTCCATACATATAGCTTACTAGCAAACCCCACGGCTTTGCTCGCGTAATAGTGGAAATATACCAAGTGATATTTATATGTCTAATTTTTATTAAAAGAAATTATACTTTTAGGAATAAATCAAAAATTACTATTTAAAACACAGTCTGACTAAACTTCATTATTACACTACATTAAGCAGAAATGAGACTTAAATTAATAAAAAGAACTAAAACTAAATAAATTATAATTTAGAGAATATTTTGAAACTTTTATGTTCAATTAATACGCTCATTTCAGTTTTCATTTGAAGTTTTTAAATTTTTAGAAACCATCTTTTTACATCTTAAAATTAATCATCATGTCAAATTCCAGGTTTCTTGTCTAACGATCTACCATCTCTCTCAACATAAAATGCTAAGTTGAAATAGGGACTGTCACCATTAATTTTCCAGCATTAATTTTGAAATCGGTTTGGTATTTCCTAATATTCCACAGAAACGTAATTTAGAAAGCTTTTAAAGGCCTTATTTAGAACGTTTGTTGTTCCTGTCAAACCCAGGTGGTAGAGTCACCGGCATAAAATTGTATAGCCTGTGTAGGATCAGAGATTATCACCATTGATTCGCGCCTATTACTTTTATAATCGGTTTATATTTCTGATATCGCATAGAAATCGTAATTTAGGACTTTTTTAGAACGCTTTTCGCTCCTCCCCTTCGCTTCGCCCCTTTTTAATTCGAATTTACTTTCGACTGTTCTTAGAGGGCATTTATATGTTATAAGTAACTACCATACCATATTTAATGTATCAAGCTTCTTTAGTATCACAGAAATCGCAATTTAGAATGTTTTTTGCTCCTGAAACGCTCTGGTTGGTAGTGACACCAACATAAAATATAGCTTATATTTGAACAGGTTCTATCACCACCAATTTGCAACCATTATTTTTTAAATCGGTTTGATATTTGATAAGATTCCATAAAAATTATAATTTAGATGGTTTTTAGAACGCTTTTCGTTCACTTCATCCTTTCAAATTTGGAATTTTGTTTCGACGGTTCTTAAAAAGCCTTTGCATCTTGTAAGTAATTACCATGCCAAATTTCAAAATGTTAGACCCCTCAGTTGTGCAAAAAACGCAAATTAGAACATGTTTTGCTCTTATACCCCCAGATGGTAGTGGCAGCAACGTAAATTATAGCCTATGTTGCAGCTGTGACTCTCACCATCAATTTGCAACCATTACTTTTGAAATCGGTTTGATATTTCCTGGGATCGTGTAGAAATCGCAATTTAGAAAGTTTTTAGAACGCTTTTCGCGCATTTTTACCTCTTTTAAATTTCCAAATTTTTCGAAACTGTTATTAAGGATCATTTATATCTAATATTAGGTTGAGCAAAAAGTTCTGGGAAATTTTTAATCTAATATTTACCAGAATTTGTATCGTATATAGCACAGTTGGGCGGCGTCGAAATTCTTCCACAACTCGCCTACAATCCAGACGTGTCTCCATCGGATTATGTACTCTTTCGATCAATGCAACCTTTTTTTTCAAGGGCCGTCGATTTGAATCCTTTAATGAAGTTGAAGAAGCATGTCAAGAGTTTTTCGATTCCAAGGATCCGCCATGGTACTTTCAGCAAATCCGGAATCTGGCAGAACGATGGTAGAAAGTCGTAGACTATGATGCTCTCTACTTTGAAGAATAGTCCTTGTTGCTTTTGTTGTTAATTTGCACATAACAGCGCAACTTTCACAAATTTCCCAGAACTTTTTGCTCAACCTAGTAATTATGTACCATGCCTAACTTCCAGTTGCTAGCCCCTACCCATCACAAAAATCGCAATTTAGAACGTTTTTTGCTCCTGCAACCCACAGGTGGTAGTGACACCGACATGAAATAGCGTCTATCTTAAAGCATAGGCTGTCAGCATCAATTTCTTTTAAAATAAGTTTACTTTTAAAATAAGTTTGATTCTTCCTGCGATTGCTCCCAAAGCGGCATTTCGAACATTTTTAGAACGCTTTTCGAGCATTTTCACTCCTTTCAAATTTCAAATTTTTAAAGAATTGTTCTTAGAGATAATTTATACCTAATAAATATATACCATGACAAATTTCATGAATCTAGGTCCTTCCATAACACAAAAATCGCATCTTTAGAACTTTTTTTTTTGCTCCTGCACCCCATTTGGGGTAGTGGAAACAGACATACAATATAGCCTATCTTGGATCAAAAGCTGTCACCATCATTTTTACACCATTAATTTTGAAATCGGTTCAGTACTTCCTGAGATTCCATAGAAATCGCAATTTAGAACGTTTTTTAGAACGCTTTTCGCGCATTTTCACCCCTTTTAAATTTCGATTTTTTAAGAAAATGTTCTTAGAGATCATATTGATATCTTACAAGTAACTACCATGCCAAATTTCGTGATTCTAGGTCCTTCCATAACACAAAAACAGAAATTTACAATTTTTTTTTGCTCCTGCAACCCCCAGGTGGTAGTGACACAAATATAAAATAGAGTCTATGTTAGAGCAAGGGCTGTCACCATCAATTTACAATAATTACTTTTGAAATCGATTTGATACTTCCTGAAATTGCATAGAAATTGCCATTTAGAACACGCATTATCACCCATCTCTTCGCGCATTATCACCCGTTTTAAATTTCGACTTTTTTAGGAAATGTTCTTATAGATCATTGATATCTTATAAGTAACTGCCATTCCAAATTTCATGATTCTAGGCCTTTCAGTAACACAAAAATCGCATTTTTAGAAAGTTTTTTGCTCCTGCACCCCCTTTAGGGTAGTGGCACTGACATAAAATATAGCCTATCTTGGAGCAAGGGTTGTCATCATCATTTTGACAACATTATTTTTTAAATCGGTTTGGTGTTTCCTGAGATTGCGTTGAAAACACCATTTAGAACGTTTTTAGAACGCTTTTTGAGTATTTTCACTCCTTTTAAATTTCGAATTGTTTGGGAAATGTTCTTAGAGATCATTTATATCTTATAAGTAACTAATATTTCAAATTTCAGATTTCTAGGCCCTTCAGTAATACAAAAATTGCATTTTCAGAACGTTTTTTGCTCCTACACCCCTATAGCCTATGTTCGAAAGTGGAAGAACACAATCATTTTGATACCATTACTTTTGAAATCGGTTCGGTAGTTCCAGAGATTACCTCCTACAAACAAACAAACTTTACTTCTTTATAATATGACTAGCAAACCCCGCGGCTTTGCTCGCGTAATATTTGAAATATGCCAAGTGATATTTATATGTCTAATTTTTATTAAAAGAAACTATACTTTTGGGAATAATTCATAAATTGCTATTTAAAGTATAGTTTGACTACACTTCATTATTACACTGTATTAGGCAGAAATGAGACTTAAATTAATAAAAAGAAATAAAATTAAATAAATGATAATTTAGAAAATATTTTGATATTTTTATGCTCAATTAATATGCTCATTTCAGTATTCATTTGAAGTTTTGAATTTTTTAGAAACCATCTTCTTACATCTTAAAATTAACCATCATGTCACATTCCAAGTGCTACCACCTCTCTCAACATAAAGGGCTATGTTAAAATAGGAACTGTCACCATTAATTTGCCAACATTAATTTTGAAATCGGTTGTTATTTCCTAATATTCCACAGAAACGTAATTTAGAAAGCGTTTAAAGGCCTTTTTTAGAATGTTTGTTGTTCATGTGAACCCCAGGTGGTAGAATCATCCGCATAAAATATAGCTTGTGTAGGATCAGGGATTGTTACCATTGATTCGTATTATTACTTTTATAATCGGTTTATATTCCCTGAAATTGCACAGAAACCGTAATTTAGGACTTTTTTAGAATGCTTTTCGCGCCCGCCCTTCGCTTCAACCCTTTTTAATTCTAATTTATTTTCGACAGTCATTCGAGGGCATTTATATTTTATAAGTAACTACCATGCCATATTTAAAGTTTCTAGCCTCTTCAGTATCACAGGATTCGCAATTTAGAAAGTTTTTTGCTCCTGCAACCCTCTGGCGGCAGCGACACAGGCATAAAATATCGCTTATGTTTTAGCAAGTTCTATCACCAATAATTTGTCATGATTATTTTTTAAATCGGTATGGTATTTGATAACACTGCATAAAAATTGTAATTTAGAACGCTTTTCGCTCACTTCATTCTTTTAAATTTGGAATTTTCTTTCGACTGTTCTTGGAAAGCAGTTGCATCTTGAAAGTAAATACCATGCCATATTTCAAAATGTTAGACCCCTCAGTTATGCAAAAAACACAAATTATAACATGCTTTGCTCTTGCACCCCCAGATGGTAGTGACAGCAACATAAAATATAGCCTATGTTGGAGCAAAGGCTGCCAACATTATTTTGCAACCATTACGTTTGAAATAGGTTTGGTATTTCCTGAGATTCAGTAGACATCGCAAATTAGAATGCTTTTAAAACGTTTTTAGAACGCTTTTCGCGCATTCCCCCCCTTTTAAATTTCCATTTTTTTTTCGAAAATGTCCTTAAAGATAATTTATATATATCTAATAAATATGTATCTTGCATAATTTCAAGTTGCTAGCCCCTACCGACCAATAAAATCGAAATTTAGAAAGCTTTTTGCTCCTGGAACCTCCAGATGATAGTGACACCGACATGAAACAGCATCTATGTTAGAGCAGAGGTTGTCAGCATCAATTTGCCTATCATTACTTTTTAAATCAGTTTGTTTCTTCTGAGATTGCACACAAATCGGCATTTAGATGTTTTTAGAACGCTTTTCGCGCGTCTTCACCCCTTTTAAATTTCAAATTTTTAAAGAAATGTTCTTAGAGATCCTTTATATATAATAAATAAATACCATGCAAAATTTCATGAATCTAGGTCCTTCCATAATTCAATAATCACATTTTTAGAGCGTTTTTATTTCCTGCATCTCCTCTGGGGTAGTGGAAACAGAATAAAATATAGCCTATCTGGGAGCAAGGGCTATCACCATCATTTTAACACCATTATATTTGAAACCGGTTCAGTGCTTCCTGAGGTTGCATAGACATTGCAATTTAGAATGTTTTTTACAACGCTTTTCCTTCATTTTCAACTTTCTTAAATTTCGATTTTTTTAGGAAATGTTCTTAGAGATCAGTGATATCTTATAAGTAACTACCATTCCAAATTTCATGATTCTATGCCCTTCCGTAACACAAAACCGCAATTTAGAACGTTTTTTTCTCCTGCAACCCTCAAGGTTGTAGTGATACAAAGATAAAACAGCGCCATGTTAGAGAAAGATTCACCATCAATTTACAACCATTACTTTTGAAATCGATTTGATACTTCCCAAAATTGAGTAGAAATCACCATTTAGAATGTTTTTTAGAACCCTCTTAGCGCATTATCACCCCTTTTAAATTTTCGAATTTTTTTAAGAACTGTTCTTCTGTTTCCTTTATATCTAATAAGTAACTAATATTTCAAATTTCATATTTCTATTCCCTTCAGTAACGCAAAAATTACATTTTTAGAACGTTTTTTGCTCCTGCATCCCCCTTTGTGCTAGTTGCACCGACATGAAATATAGCCTATCTTGGAGCAAGGGTGGTCACCATCATTTTGACACCATTATTCTTTTAATCGGTTTGGTATTTAATAAGATTGAGTAGAAACCACAATTTAGAACGTTTTTTCGAACGCTTTTTGTGCATTTTCACCCCTTTTAAATTTCGAATTGTTTAAATAATGTTCTTAGATAACATTTATATCTTATAAGTACCTACCATTCCAAATTTCATGATTCTAGGCTCTTCAGTAACACAAAAATCGCATTTTTAGAACGTTTTTTGCTCCTGCACCCCCTTTGCGGTAGAGGTACGGACATAATATATAGCCTATGTTCTAAGTTGGACTGACACCATCATTCTGATACCATTACTTTTGGAATCGGTTCGGTAGTTCCAGAGCTTACCTCCTACAAATAAACAATTTTTACCTCTTTATAATATTAGTATAGACTAACAAACCCCGCGGCTTTGCTCGCGTAATAGTTGAAATATGTCAAGTGATATTTGCATGACTATTTTTTATTAGAAGAACACTTTTTGGAAGAATTCAAAAATTACAAATTAAGTCACAGTTTGGCTAAACTTCATTATAAAAGTGCAATAGACAGAAATGAGATTTTAATTAATAAGAAGAACTAAAACTAATTCTAAATAAATGATAATTTAGAAAGTATTTTGAGACTTTTATGCTCATTTCAGTATTCATTTGAAGCTTTGAATTTTTTAGAAACCATCTTAACACATTTACATCTTAAAATTAACCATCATGTCAAATTCCAAGCTTCTTGTCTAACAGTCTACCACCTCTCTGGTGTTAGTGGCACCAACATAAAATGCCGAAACAGAGTTGAAATAGAATGTCTCGAAACATGTTGAGACTAAGACCGTCACCATTAATTTGCCAACATTAACCTTGAAATCGGTTGGTATTTCCTAATATTCTACGGAAAACGTAATTTAGATGTTTTTAAAGGCTTTCTTGTTGTTCCTCCCAACCAGGTGGTACTGAAACCGGCATAAAATATAGTCCATATAGGGTCAGGGACTATCACCCTTGATTCGCAACCAATAACTTCTGTAATCGGTTTATTATTTCCTGAGATTCCATATAGAAATCGTAATTTGGGACTCTTTTAGAATGATTTTCTCTCCTTCCCTTCGCTTCACCCCTTTTTAATTTTGAATTTATTTTCGACTGTTCTTAGAGGACATTTGTATTTTATAAGTAACTACCGTGCTATATTTAAAGTTTCTAGCCTCTTCTGTACCGCAGAAATCGCAATTTAGAAAGTTTTTTGCTCCTGCAACCCTCTAGGGGTTGTGGCACATAAAATACAGACATAATATATAATATATAAACATAAAATATAATAATTCTATTATATTTTATATTATATTAATTATTATAACGACTTAAAATATAGCTTATACTTAAGCATGTTCTATCACCATAAATTTGCAACCATTATGTTTGAAATCGGTTTCGTATTTCACACGATTGCATAAAAATCGTAATTTAGAACGCTTTCCGCTCACTTAATCCTTTTAAATTTGGAATTTTCTTTCGACAATTCTTAGAAAGCATTTGCATCTTTGAAGTAATTAGGATTCCAAATTTAAAATGTTAGACTTCCTTAGTAAAACAAAAAACGCAATTTAGAACAATTTTTGCTCCTGTAACCCCCAGGTGGTAGTGACAACAACGTAAACTATAGGCCAATGGTTTCCAAACTTTTTGACTGGCGGAGCCCTTTTTAGAAGGAATTTCTATGGCGAAGCCCCTAAAGTCTACGTTACAAAGTAACGTTTTTTAGGTGCATTGCTACTGATCACAAGAAGAGGGAATGAATAGTAATCTAAACAATTGTGCATTGTCCCAGAAATAAAATTATGTTTTGAAACTGTTACTGTAATACTGAATGTATTTTCAATTACCATCTATACAGATGGAATTGTCAAAAGTTTACAAACCTAACGTTAAAAAACCTCCAAAACTCAAGAAATCGTAACATTTGCTTTACAATAAATTTTACATTATTAGAGTGACGAGCAATAACGCATAAACACTTAATGTGATTGGATTTTTTTCCACGAATGTCTGATTTCAGGTCCAGTTGATAATAATTGTAGGCAAATGTTTGGTTCTGCATTTAAAAGACTTCTGTATTTCGATTTGGTCTTAAAGTAAAATCTTTAACGCTACTACATATACTAGGAATTTTACTCAAGTTTTATAAAAATATTTCAGACCAATAATTTTTATTTAACCTTTAACTGATGTTACCGGTCTCACAGACCGGAGCTTTTTTCAATTTTCATAGTTTAACTTGCAAATTTCAGTTTATCTACAAACACTACTGAAATTTTGTTTTGTTTGGAACATTAGTACTAACACCATATAGACTTTTGACTTGGTGAATATTAATTATAACACTCCTGTACAAAAAGTTTAGTACAAGAACAACATCCTATGAGTTAATCGCGGTTATTAAGTTAATGAGTTAATCGCGAGCAATTAATTATTCATCTTTCGATGGAGCGGTCTCACAGACCGCTTCACACTAGTTATGTGACAATTTCTGTAACATCAGTTAAAGGTCAAAACTATTTAACTCTTTTATTCAAATTATTTCTGTTTGGTGTATATTTATTTTATGAAAAATTTCTGGTTCAAATCGAAATATTTTCATTTAGTACCACCAAATAGCCAGTTGTTGTTGGTATATTTAGTGTAACTTGCTATGAGATGTCAAGTCAACGAGGACCTCAGTGTTACGCTGAGTTTAAGCTGGATTTTTTTTTTTTTTTTTTGATAACGCTGAACATATTTAGAGTCGTCGAAAGCTTTTCTATTCAGCGGTTAAAAAAATGTTCTTTGAAAGAGTTTTTCAAAGCTGTAGGATGCTCCTTAATATTTATTTGTATACTTTTTATCTGGTGTTGTTTGCCTTCTTTTGTAACAAAAGGGACGTAATCGATATCATTGTTTAACCCTGAATCCAACCAATACATGTGTTTCACCTTAAAAGAAGACCAGTTTGATAAATGAATCGGAAATTGTGACAGATTTTCATTGCAAAGATAGATACATTTATTTCATTTTGCTTAACATATCGGGAAAATATGCAATTAGAATTCACAATCTTCATTAGTTAAACGTTTTGCCAGTTTAGTGTTATGGCTCTTCTAATATCACCTCTGCAGTTGCAACAATCGTGTAAACGCTCTTCATAGACAATGTCATCTTACTTCGGTATTTAGTGGGCACTTTTCTTTTTATTTGCTCCTGCACCCCCTTTGGGGTAGTGGCACCGACATGAAATACAGCCTAAGTCGGAGCGAGGGCTGTCACCCTCGTTTTCACACCATTATTTTTTTAATCGGTTCGGTACTTCCTGAGATTGCGTAAAAATCGCAATTTAGAAAGTTTTTTAGAACACTTTTCGCTCATAGAAGATCGCCACTGAAGATTACAGAAGACCATTACAGAAGAACATTACAGAGGATCGCCACTGGTCGTGAAGATATTATTCAATATTCCGTAAACGGTTTACTTTTTAAAAACAGAGCTAATTAGGGTATTTTTAGAGACTGGACGGGGGTTGGCGATCGTAGCTCATTGGAGACAGAGCGTTCTAGTATACAAAAAGTAGTAAACTATTTCATTGTTTAAATTCAGCAAGCATTACAAATTCAAACACGTGGATTTGGCGAGCACCAATTTTCCTCGCCAAATCACTTTTCGGCGAAAACTATATAATTTATTATTATTATTATTATTATCGTTGTTATTATTATTATCATTATTATTATTATTATCGTTATTATTATTATAATTATTACTTTACAGATTTTCCATTGAAATTCCGCAGTTAAACTTGACTGATTTAGGTACATATTGAGAATCATCAGCCTTTTTTTTTTTTTTTTTTTTTTTTTTTTTTTTTTTTTTTTTTAAATTCTGAGTGTGCGTTTTAAGGAGACCTTTCTCCTAAGTGACTAATCGCCCACGGAGGGGCAACAATAATGCACTCTTTGGAAATCAATGTGCTAAAAATCTGTCTCAAAGCTTATAATTCTTTCCCCTCGAATGTCAACATTAACACCCACATTTTACTTCTCGCTCCATAAATCTCATTCTTTTCAAAAATTGTAATCCGTTCAAAAATTCCGATGACGTTCACAAGCGCTGGTTTCAAAAGCATCTGGCAGGAGATGTTATATTCTGTGCGGGTATGGAGTAAAGCAACGGATTAGGAAACGTCTGGGGGGGGAACAGAAGTTGTTTAGAAGTCCAAAATGTTCGTTTATCGCTCGTGCGCGTGGGAGGTTGAGGGAGGATTTATTTTTAACAAACTTTCGGGAGGGATGCTGAGTTTTAGAAAGAGAGAAAAATGTATTTAAAAAATAGGTCAATGAAATATAGAAATTGAAGATGCTGCTCCCTGTATGGTATCTTTATGAAGAAACAAAAAAGAAAAAAAAGAAAGAGGTGAATGGCTTCATTACTGTTTGATTGTTTTCTTTTCAATAACTTGTATTTCGCCAACTTATCATTCAAAATTGAAAAAAAAATTTGTATTTCCACGTTGTGGAACTTATGGGGACTTTCTACTTTTTGAACTTTTTTTTTCTTTTTGAGTATTTTATTATATTTTATTGATATATTATTATGTGGGTTTATAAAGGAAAATGATTTATTTAAACAAAAATTCATTTTTGTAGTAAAATTGAAAAAAAGTATTTATTCTTTAAGTATTTGATACTTATCTTAGAAGTGGGCTCTATAGCTATAAGCATAAGATTTCCAGAAAGTTAATTAGCTTAAGGAAAAAATAAATGAAATGTCATGACATATATAAAAAATAACAGTAAAAATGTTATTTTCTTAATCTTTTTATTTGTTAAGCTATTTGTATTACTGGAAATCTTATCCCTAGTTTTACTGAATGCAACATAAGAATCGTCCCAAAAAATAGCAACTGAATTAAAAAAATTTCTTGAAATTTTGTCACTTAGAAGATAACTGATATATTGAAAAAAACACAAACGAGCAAGGAGATAGATGACCCAAGGTCGGGTACACAGATACAGAATGCGGCGACCCTTTGTGCATCAGTAGAGTATAGTCAATAGATAAATGTGTTACGATGATAATATGCAATATGAGGGGGGATTTAAAAAACAAGCCCCAAAGTCACCCAATTTTGACGCTTTAGTACAAGATCAGATAAATTACATGCGTTTCTGAACGGCTGGATGGTACAGTTAGCAGAGCGCCAGACTTTTATCTTTTCGCGCTCGAAAATCTGTGGGTTCGATACCCCAACAAAACTTTTTTTTTTCCGCTATGAATTGAGTCTTCTGAAATTCATTCTTCAATATTTGTAAATTTAGAAACTTTTACACTAGGCATTCTTTAAAAAAAAAAACTTTTGTCATTTTAATTACAACACTGTACTAAAGAACTACGTCTAATTTCAGCAAAACTTTGAAAATAAAATGCCGTGCTCACTCGGTCGCAACTGCAGAAGATGTCTGTTAAAACTTTAACACAAACAAGAGTAAACATTCTAAACCAACGCTGTTTATTTTCAATAGTGTACATGTTTTGCTAAAAACCATCTGCAAATCTAAGTAATTAATAAATATTAATGCCAATGAAAAGATTTTCAATTGTCGAAAACAGTTATTCTAATTCCAAACATAAGATACAGAGATAACTTATTTTTTCAAAATTAAAAAAAAAAAAAAAGATTTGAAAAATTATAACTTTTAAATTGTTAGGTATCATAATAAAAGATGAAATTATTAATACCATATTTTAATTTTATGTAGCACATTTTAATTGATTTCGCTGAGAAGAATACAGATTTATCGTATAAAAAACTACAAATAAATGCGAATAAGATAAAAAATTTTGTCTTCTGAGGAATTCAGATTATGTATTTTTTTTTTTTTTTTTTTTACTTTTCATTAGATCCATAAAACTTCCATAAAATTGCAATCTCTCTGGAAGTAAATAAGTATATATCTGTGCCCACAGAAGCACGTTTTTATGTATATTTAACTTAAATTTAAAAAGTATATATGCTTTTTTAATTGTGTTTCGAAAATAATTAATCATTATTTTGCCTGCGGGAAAAAAAGAAAAAACCTTGTAGGGTATCGAGCTCACAGAGTGACTGAGTCCCGAGAGAAAAGTTAGAAGGCCTGACGCTCTGACAACTATACCATCAAGCCGCTCAGAAAGGTACGTAATTTATCCGATTATGTACTAAAGAGTCAAAATTGGGTGACTTTGGGACTTGTTTTTTAAGGCACCACCTTCTGCATGTTGCACTTTATCCTTGTAATACGTTTATCGATTGACTATACTCTATAAATGCACAAAGGGTCGCCGCATTCTGTATCCCCGACCTCGGGTTCTCCCCTTGTTAGAAAAATTAATATAAACATTGCAACTTTGAATCATTTAAAAGAAAAGGAAAAATACTTTTTGGCATACTTTTAATTATCGAATCTTTACGTCACTTCGCGAGAATATACTACGGATGACTAAATTTATTTTACGTAAAAAGCTAGAAATTTGACATTTTCGTCATTTTTTCGCAAAATGAAGAGTAGTGAACACAGATGAAATGGACTCAGCCCGAGCCCGATATCCCGTTCTCGATACGGTCTCAGGCTTTATTTTTATACCAGCTCTCGGGCTCGGCCAGATTCTTTCTGAAAATGAAAATTTTATTTATTCATGTATGAGAAAAATAAAAAGAATGTTTACTTTTTTTAATATAAAAAATTACTTATTCCTTTCCAAGTCAGTTTAATACTATTTTGATCAGAATGAAGGGGAAACATAAATCGTGTTTTCCTATTCTAGTATTAGAATGCAATTTTTAAAAAAAAATTGTGATATTTGCAAATTTATGTCTGGTATTGCCGGCGGCACTCTGCTGATATGGCGACAATCGAAAGACGCGTGAACAATAAATTTGTTTTTAGTTCGATTTTCGTTTGTGACAGAGGTTCGTTTATTTTTTTATTTACAGATCTAACCCGAAACGAATATTTTCTTCAGTTTTTTAGGCGAACAGAATTAGCTTAAGGTTTGCGAAGTTTTTAGTCTTCTATTGTGCACGAGTCATAATCGCTGTTCATATGAAAATAACTTTAGTGATTCTTATATCATATGAACTCTGCTCATGCTAACGCTCTTCTCTGCACATTTATGAGGAAGGATTCGATATATAGTTAAAGACGTACATCTTTTATTTTATAGGAAATTGAAAAACGTTGTTCGATTCTTCGGCATATAACTAGTAATTTCTGAAAAAGTCACGCATTTGTACATTAAACGCACTTCCTTAACGTATCCTTCAGATTTGCTTTTTAAGTGAGAAAAAAGATGAAGATCCTTTCAAGCATGAAGTATATTTTTATTTGATACCAAACTTCTCTTTAGATAAGATTGAATTTAAATTTTCAGTTAACAATTATTTCTATGTAAGACGTTGTACAAACATGAGATATTACTTTTGAAACTATTTTTAATATTATGCAATTTTTCTTTTTACTGAATATTTTCGGTATCGGGCTCAGGCGGACTCCGGCTCTGATGACACAAAATTTTTCAGACTCGGATTTACATAGTCGGGCTCGGGCGGCCCCAGGTTCCAAGAAAAGAGGCCGAACACATCTCTACAGGGTGGCTACTAAATACGGTTACACTCCAAAAAATACGAATTAATATTAATCGTTTGGTAAAACAATTTATTTCTCTATTTTAACGTTTGGCAATCTTTATTAGTGCAGACGAATTTTGTTATAAAGCAAATATTTAAAATTTGCTTTATAACAAAATTTTAAAGAGGGAAGCCAAAAGAATGATGATTAAACAGCTCTTAGATCGCAGATTTTCCGCTGGTGAAATCTTTAAGTAACTAAAATGCCTTGATTTTAATGGAACATTTATATATAGAACTATAAATCGATTATTGGATACTAATAGCTATGTAAAGATCGATCTAGGCCAGGATGTCCACTCCCAGTTCGCACAATAGAACGCATCAAAAGAATTCGTGAAAAGGTGTGAAGAAATCCACAACGTTCTGCAAGTAAAATGACTGCAAAAGAGAACGCGGGCCGCAAAACTATTCAAGTTATTATAAATGAAGATCTGGGTTATGTCCCTTATCGCAAAAGAGAAATTCAAGGTTTGACTGCTGCACAAAGAATAAAAAGATTACAAAGAAAGAAGAAATTGATGAAGCGGCATGGTAGGAAAGTGTTGACAGAATATTATTTTCTGATGGGAAGCTATTTTGCACTTAATAGTGTTATAATGCTAAAAATGATGTCGTATATTCAGCAACCCTCGAGGATATACCTGAAACCTTTCGAATTGTTAAACGCTTTCAGAACAAGAATTCTGTTAGTGTTTGGGCTGCAGTGTCAAACAATGGAAAATTGCCTTTGAATTTCATCGATAAAAGGATAAAAATCAATGCGAATAGTACAAACAGAACATATTGGCTACACATTTACTGCCACAAGCTGAAAGGTTGTATTCCAAAAAGAATTGGACATTTCAGCAAGATTCTACACCTTCGCATCAAGCTAAATCAACACGGGTTTGGCTGCCTGTCAATTGTCCAAACTTTATCATGCAAGAAGATAGGTCACCTTCTTCACCGGATCTAAATCCTTTAGATTATTGCGTCTGGGGGATTTTAGAGGGTAAAGTAAATAGCAACAAACACAGAAGTTTGGACTCTCACAAAACTTCCATATTGCGTGAATGGTACCGATTACCTCATAAAATGATTCGCGCCGCAGTCTGGCAATGGTATAAGAGATTATCTTTGGTAATCGATAAAGATGGCGGTCAATTCGTGTAAAATTTTTTCCCGGTAAACTTTCATCTCTTATGTTAATCATATTAGTGTAGTTATCATGTTCTATTTTATAATTGTAAAATAAAATGACTGAATATTTGTAACAGTATTTAGTAGCCACCCTGTAATACCAAAGTGCCGTTACATATATATCAAAATATTGTGTTTTGTTTCTGAGCTGTTAAAACTTAGGTTCAATCCAATCCTCTTAGGACAAAGTAAATCGTATACAATTAGGAAGAGAATTGTACGGATTAGTTAAATAGTTTCTTCTGTATGTATATTTCTAAGTTCTAATAATAATTTTGCTATGTATAATATTTCGAGACAAAGGCATTAGAAACAACCTTATTAGATTTATGATATAAATAAAATTATATAAAACATAATCTAAAATAATGAATGTCTAATCGAACAAATAAAAGTTAAGTCAGATAATTTTGGTGCTAGGTATCATTAAGTATGCGCCCTAGTGCAAACCTTTTTAAAAGCCTAATTATTTTTTCAAAAAATAGTAAAAATTTATTGTAGTCTCATTGGAGGCCATTATTGGAGCGGGAAACAGTTACGTTGCCCCTGTCGCGCCTACTTTTTAGCGAGTCCTCGAGATGTGTCACAGAATAAGGAAAAATATACACGCATTTCAGTATGCATTTAAAATAAAAATGCGAATTAGATTTAAAAAAAAAAAAAAAAAAATAGTTTTTTTTATAAAGTAACTAGGACTTCCCTCAAAGGGATTAGTTTGAGCGATATTTCTATGAACATATATTTAATAATAACTTCTGACAATTAATGAAAATGAAATGCTATCTTTAATTAGTTACATAATGATACAAATTCAAATGATGAAAATGAGCAAATTAAATGGTATAATTACAAAATTATATATATATATGGTGTTGTCTGGATAATACGCAATAGTTAATTATATATATATATATAAAAAAAATAAAAAAAAGGGGGGCTTTTGTATTATTACTATATTTTTGATACGTATTTTATATGGATGTTGATTTGATATTTTATATGTAATTGGATAATTTCATTAATATTATAATAAGCTTAATTATTGATTAATCTTATTTACAATCATTTGTTATTAAATTTTAATTTACTAAGGACAATATCATATTAATTACTAATAGTATGCCATTTTTATAGTGATTAATATACATATAAGTATGTTTAATATAAATATAGTTATACTGTATGTATTAAAATTGGGTAATTATTTTTATTATTATTCCTCTATTCTTTTTAATATTTATCTATTTTCAATTTATTATCGGTTTAATGTTTTTGAATGTCCCACATTCATACTTTTTGGATTTTTATGGATGTATGAAAATAATACACACTCTATATTTGTGCTTTTTAAGTAATGGGAATTTAAGTATCATTTAACCTTCTATATACTTCCATATGTTTTTAGTTTCCTGTTCATTTTATAATTATCTTATATATAATTGATTTAAAAAATAATTTTTATATTATTTTTAATGATTATTTATATTAATTATTACTGAATTTATTTTGTTTTATAGCATATAGCTATATGCTATATATTATCAATGTTCTAGAATTATTTAAATTCTTAGTTTAGTTTAAATAAGTTAGCTAATAGAATATTTTGTATGCTTTTAAATTTTATTAACAATAGTTTTTTTAAATACATTGTGTGGTTTATATTAGGTTTATAATTATCTATATATAAGGATATGTTTGGTTTTGCTGTTAAAAAAAATATTTACATTCAAATGCTTACAAATATTTATCTTGTGACAGTTGAATAATAAAAGTAATACTAGATGGCAGCACCAAATTTTGTCTTTTGAAGATAGCTCTAAATTTTAATTTTTCTAGCTCCATTTCAGTTATAATTTACTACACCAGGGGGTATTTTTAGCTAAATTTTGACGATATTGTTAAACAGTTATTAATTAATTTAATAGTGCATTTTAAATAATGTAATTACTATCTATTTATTTTATACTATATTAAATGTATTTAACAAGGTATTTCAAAATTTATTTCAAAATGTATTAACTGCATCCTTTGGTATCAATTACTGTGATTTCTTAACTGTTTTATTCACCTTAATCTTTATGATATTCTGGTAGCCATGTGCGCGTGAATATTTGTAAAATACTGAAATATTAATCGGTATGGTGTTTATTAATTATATTTTATATCCTATAAATATTTAAATAGGTTTTATTGATTCTTCCATTTCATATTATTTGTTTCTATTCTGTTTTCATTTTTAATCAATTCACTTGATTTTAATGGTTGTTTGGGCACAGGGGAAAATAATTTTTAGCTTTAGCTTATTTTTCTCACAGAAAACAACAATTTTGCTTATATCATTGAATTCTGTGCCCTTGACAACGTAATTCAATATATAAGCTTTTCCATTTTTTGTCGGTGTCCACTTTTTTCTTTTTCTTCCATAATAATTCTTATAATAAATTTATTTTTTTTTATATACTTACAGCTTTTATTCATAATATTTGATGGTGGCAGGTTATGTTTAATTAATGGTTATATATATATATATATATATATATATATATAATAAATTTGAAATCACAAATATATGAACAAATTGGTAAAATTCTAAGATGAACTAGATATAAACATTAAATTCCTATACACTGTGAAAAAAAAATGAGAGAAGTTTTCTATTTGTTATAATTAAATATTAAAAAAGCTTCACAATTACAAGAGGTAACACTTAGCATATACATAATAAAACATTTATTTCTATATCACAGTACGAGCATACATTGTAATTATGGAACAATATCACAAAATGCGAAAATTGCAGTTCACACAATAAAATGTCTATTAAATGTTAGATAATGCAATTTTTTTTTTCACATTCTAATAAAAAATATTCTTAGAAGTATTTTCAAGACATATTTTATTCATAATAACACAAAAATAAAGCAATTAAATGACTTAAACTTTCATATTGTCATTGTCCTGGCATGTCACACTGTGACGTGGGCAAAGTAAAAGGCTTTCTGCTATACTGTACAAATATATTTTTCTAGTTTTTTTTTTAATTTCTAATAATTAATTATACCTTATATAACACATATATGAGGAAGGTAACAAGATCTGTATTTTACAAATAATTTTCCATAATTAAAATATGATTGTCACTGAAAATGAATGTCATTGCCCTGGCCTGCTCAATTTAGTTCTTCATGAAGTATAAAGATGGCGCTGTAGAGTAATTCTTCTTCTTCTTGACATAGTTCAAGTCAGAAGTACTAAAATCATTGCTACCAGTAAGATATTTCTTTGAAAATAATGTGTTTAAAGGCTTTGTAAAAATTGAGTAGCCTTTTATTATGTCATTTTCCTGGCTTCAATAAATTACAAATAAAACTGAACATTACACTGAATTTGAGGTACTATAAGGAAACATGTTCCTTTAAACGAAATTAAAATGTTAGATCTAAAAATAAAAAAACAAGAATGTGAAAAATGCTTTAGAATGAAATTGTCATTATCCTGGTGGTCATTATCCGAGCATAAATATGCCAAGAAAATTATATATAATTATAATTACATAAAAATGAACTTAAGCTCTTCAAACTTTAACAATTTTACGCGTAAATTCCTTTATTCAGCTGCTCAACTAACGTTTTTAAAAGAATCAGAAGCTTTGAAACGATTTAAATTTTCAAAAAATTTTGTTTTCAAAATCTCACATTTTGGATATTCACCCTTATATACTACAGACTATTTTCAACAGAAAAATTGTTCGCTTACATGAGTGGCTTTTTAAAACATACTTTGTAATGCAGCCATCTACACACTTTATGGAGCTCTTTTGATCCTTGTAGATATTCTAAGTACCTAGTAATTAGTTTTTACAGATTCAGCAGCATCAAAAATAGAACTATTGGGAACAGTAGCTTTTGGAGATAGAGGTATATCAAATCAGAGTCAGCTGATTAAGGGCTCGGATTATTTGGTTCAAAAGAGTCAGCTGGTGTAGGACTCGGAGTATTTGGGTGAATCATATGAGAATCATAGCTGGTTGAAGATCTGTGATACTAGGCTGTATCGGCTGAGAATCACCTTACTTAACAACTGTATTTTCATTTCTGCAATTTCCTGTATCACTTTCTTCAAAATTTGTATCGTTAGCTAAAGAAATATTTGATCCTGCGTTAGTTATTTGATCAACATGTCGTTTCCAAAGATTCGAGCCAACTTGAATTCTATAACGTAACTTTCTCGGTCTTGCTATAATGCGACCAGTTTTCCATTTGGCTTCTGGAGTATAATTTCTTTCTGTCACTTTCTGATTAATTTGAAATTATTTTATTTTAGTTTTGAACTTTCTAGTATTTTGTTTACCATGAACAAAATTTGTAACACTTGGAACTTTCAAATCTATTTTTGTTCTTATATGCCGTTTTAGAAATAAAGATGCAGGACTCTCCCATGTTGTAACATGAGGCATCTTTCTGTATTACAAAAGGAAGTTATTTAATTTCATTTGAAAAGTGCTAGATTCTGAAACTAAGGTTTTTAATCCAAGTTTGAAAGTTTGCCCATATCTCTCAGCCTGGCCATTTGTAGCTGGACGGTATGCAGCACTCAACATTTGTTTTACACCATGTTTTTTCAAGAATATTTAAAATTTTGCAGATGTAAATCGTTTAGCATTATCTGATACCCGTATCTAGCAAAAAATGAAGAAAGGCAAGTAACTGTATTTTCTGAAGTTGTACTAAGAACAATAAAAACTTCGGGCGGTTTGCTATGGGGATCAACCACTACGAAAAGTATTTTTCCCATAATAGGACGAAAATAATCAATATGAATTCTTTACCAAGGAGCTATAGGCCATTCCCAATTATGTATATTTATCTTAGGAGGATTATTTTTCAAATTTACACAAATAGTGCCATTTCGTGCAAGATCTTCAATATCTTGATCTATTCCTGGCCACCATATAAAACTACGGCCTAACGACTTTATTTTTACGGTACCAAAATGCCCAAAGGGTAAATCAGTTAATAATTTGTTTTTTATGAATTTTTGGGATAACTACTTTACATCCTTTTAAAAACAATTATGTTGAAATGTAAATTCTTCTTATTTATCGTCAAAAAGTAAATTCTTATGAATTTCAGGACCAGAATTGTGCGGATGAAAAATTTTACGTAATAAGGGATCAAATTTTATAGCTACAGAAATGTTTTGGAAGTTAAAGGTTAAATAGAAAATTGATTAATTTGAAGAAATTCAGATTCATCAATAGCGTTACTCGAATTGAATCGTTCAGGTAAATCTTCACTACGTAATGAGAGACGCGAAAGAGCATCCCGTGTTCGGTGGTTTTCTTATAACGGCTATCATATTGAAACATTTGCAAATATATTGCATATCATTGCATTCTAGCATCTGATAGTACAGGAATGCTCTTAGAAGGAGGAAAAATAGGCACAAGAGGTTTACTGTCAGTAAATAAATCTATTACCGTACAAATATTGAAAACATTTCTTCACCCCAAATATAATGCCTACCGCCTTTTTATCTAGTTGACTATACATTTTGTTTTTGCATTAACCAAAGTTCTGGATGCAAAACCAATAGGCTTTTCAGTGTTAACTGGCATCACATGCGAAAGAACTGCAGAGATACCATAAAGAGAAGCATCTGTTGTTAAAATTAATGGTAATTTAGGATTAAAGCTAGTAAGAACGTTTTCAGAAGTAATTTTTTTTATACCTTTGAATGCTTGTTCACATACAGAAGACCGCATAAATTTCACATTCTTTTAAAGCAAATGACTTAAAGGATATGCAATTGTAGATAAGTTTAGTACAAACTTAGAATAATACGTAACTAAGCCTAAAAAAGCTTTATCCTGAGATAAAGCTGAGTGTTTAAATAATCCCTCGTTTTAATCTAAATATCAATAAAAAATTATATAATGGTAAAAGTAAAATAATTATGAGCGAAGCATAATTTTTCAATTATTTGGCTAATATAGCTTGTACTTTAAAACTTGTAAAAAAAAAAAAAAAGTTAGTTTAATAATGTGTGCTTCACATTAAAGCAAAACAAACAAAAAAATAAAGACTTCATGATAAATATATATTTGAGAACATTAAAACTTACTGTATTAATTCAAAAGAGTTATAATACAATATTTACAAATAATATTATAGTAATAATATTTATAAAATAATATTTACAAATAGTTTTTGTTAAAATAATCCCTTAATTTTAATCTAAATATTAATAGAAATTATATAAATGTAAATGTAAAATAATTATGAGTGAAGCATAATTTTTCAATTATTTGGCAGATATAGTTTGTATTTTAAAGCTTACATTAAAAAGAAAAAAAAAGTCCCTTCATGCTAAAATATATTTTTTAGATGATTAAAATTGTATTAATCTAAAAGTGTAATTACAAATAGTTTTTGTGTAAACAATGACTTAATTTTACTCTAAATAATAATAAAAATTATATAATTGTATCTTAAAATTTCGTAAATTATTTGCAACTCACCTCCTATTAAAACTTTACATACTATTTATAGCGATATTTTATCATTGCCTTATATGAATCTAACAATGGTCTATTTTTAAAGGGATCACACACACACGTGTTCAAATCTCAGGTAAATAAACAAACCACATGTGTCCTTGAAAGTGATTGGTTGAAACTAGAGAAACTCCTGTAGGTTCTCTAGTCCAAACTGGTTAACCTTGAAAGGGAGACGTTGACGGTTGCACGAAATTCCATTCGCAGGGCAGAATTGCAAGCTATTGAATGTCGCTATAAATTACGTGAACGTTTGATTCCGACTCGTTTTATTCCGTTAAGGGCAGAATACTGCCACGGAATCCAAGGGAGTAAGCAGGATTCTCGGTATGAAAACACGGGTGTCTCTCCTATGTCCTGCCAAAACTTCTGCATCTATAACATTTTGCGACAACCTTTTAACTATTAAACGTGTTCCATTACAGAGACCACTGGAGGGGATTCAAGTTCTTAAGCAACATAACGCCAACATTAAGATTTAACTGACGTGGTGGCATTCCAGAAGGCGAGCAAAATCTTCTGAAAGTTCTGATTTAAACTGTTCCCATAATTCTATTGGTGAAATTCATCTGCAAATTATTTTGTTCTTCTTCATCATCACAAAGTATATTAACAGCACTAAAATAATACTTGGACTTCACCAGATTCTTTTCGTAAAACCTTCTTATTCAATCTCAAAGAATCCTCATTCTTGGACACAAAATGGCTCTTTCCGAAAGATGATCAAGATCAATTTAAGACGAATCAAAAATATCATCCACTATAGAATCCTGCACAAAACATTCAGGAAGTATTTCAATAATATCTTCCCCGAGTTCATAATCATTAGTCAATCGACCATCCCCCAGGCGAATTAGCCATTCCGCGAAATCAAGTTCCTCTGGCTCCGTTCGCATATTTGTAACCAGGCTGAATTGTCGAAATGTTGGCCAGAGAGAATAATTCTTGATACAACTTTCAAAAATGAGAGGTTTTTTTCGCGTGTATAACCACAGGTAAAATCTGCCTCCCGTCACTTCCAAGAATAAACACTTTGCCTCCAAATGGGATATCATTGCCAACGAAATCTCTCAGAAATCTATCAATAGCATTCAAAGCATGAATAGGTGTCATGGTACATTCATCTCATATAATGCGTTTAGCCCTTTTCAGTAATCTTCCTTCAGATGTATTTTGCCGAATTTTTGGAGTTGAATTATCCAATACGGGGACTGGTAATTTAAATTGAGAAAGTGCAATTCTTCCACCTTGCAAAAGTATAGCTGCGATGCCTTTCCATGCAACGGGAGTAGCAGTATGTCCCATTCCTCTAAAGTAATGCAGTAAAGTATTGAATAGGACTGTTTTTTCTGATCCCGCAAAAGCATTG
The DNA here is from genome assembly GCA_963932465.1 of Maratus speciosus. Classification (NCBI taxonomy): domain Eukaryota; kingdom Metazoa; phylum Arthropoda; class Arachnida; order Araneae; family Salticidae; genus Maratus; species Maratus speciosus. The sequence continues at coordinate 83,933,479 of OZ010786.1, read as the reverse complement.
GCACAGAAAACCTCAGCGACAGTAGCATAATAATTTTGAATACTTTGAATGGCAGCATCAAAAATTATACGTTGTTCCGGATTTAGCATGTTTAACAATCGTTGTCCCTCTGCTCTTTCTTCTTGTAAATCATAGACATCGCATTCCACAGAGTTCTCCAGGCTTCAGTTTTCAGGAAATCCATCTGAAGTGTCATGTTGTGTATGCGTATGATTGACTATGTCTTGAAGGGCTCTATCTCTACTCTCCTGTAGCGGCAGATGGCGAGCAAAATCTTCTGAAAGTTCTGATTTAAACTGTTCCCATAATTAAATCGGTGAATTTGGATTGCAAAAGACACATATGAACGAAAACCGTTATCTCAGTTTGGACGGCGTTTCAAAACCACATGCTTCTGTTAAACAATGTTGCCATTCATCATCATCTTCCAATAAATTTCTAGTTCCAATAAATTCACCGTTGAACGTTTTATGGACAGTATTCTCATACGTCCGTAACTCCTCGAAAGACTTGGCACAGGGAACCTGACAAAGCAGCATACGAAAATTGAATCGCTCAATATACTTTGGTCTTACAAAATACGTCCTTCATACTACGCAGTCACCTAATCTAACACGCCTTTGCCACACATTGCCTTTTCATACAAAGTGTTTTGGAATTTCTGTATAGAGATAGATGTTTGCTAAAGGATCGGACCTGTTAAGTGGAAACCAAGCAGTGAGCATGGTGTCTTTATTTCTTGCTCTTTCAAAAGCTTCACGTTCTTCCGCTTCTCTTAAATACACAGATTGCATGTCTTGTAGATGCACCAGGAATCTAACGATAACATGCGACTTGTCCTGCATGGACTTTTCAAGAAGTCGCCGCATTGCCTCTGGTGCTGAAACATATTGTGCATTTAAATAACTGTTAACCTCATCCCACACTATAGATCCCTCACTGTTATTTTCAAAAACAACTTTTGCATAATCATGACCCTTGTTTCCATACTTAAAAATGTACTTAATGGATTTAACAGAGCGCATATTTCGACATTAACATGGGCAGCGTATTTCTTTGTGAAGTATGGGTTATAAGGAACAATCCAACGGTTGTCTACGACATTTCCTTTATCATTATGTCATTCCCATCATCATGTCATCTGTACATTGAGTAACCAACAATATTCTCAGTCTTTTCATTTCTGAACTCCTTTGGATAACCCTTTGAGCAAACACCATCTTCCGTGCAAGGTGAGTTTGGATTTATGACGCCACAAGGTCCATAAATCATCGTAGCCCTGACAATTTCGTGCAATCCATTTTCAGTTGTGGGATCAGGTAATTCAGCACAGACGATGATGTCAATAGTGGCTGCATCTCTTATCTTGTCATCATCAGTTAAAATGAGTAAAAGGTGCATGTGTGGCAATCCTCTCTTTTGGAATTCAATAACATGCATGTCTGCGACCGTGCGTCCGAAAATGCCGTTCTTTGATCGTTCAATATTGCTTTCTTCTTCATCGAACACGCGTGCCACTAAATCTGGACGATCATGAGACTTTTGTCCTGGAAAAAGTTCTCTTTGATGTCTCGATAATTTGAATTGCACGTTAGGGTGACAAAAAGATCAGGCTTACCAAATTCTCTAACGACTGCCATCGCATCGTGATGATTTTGCTGCATGACTCTAGGACTTCCTATGAACCTATGAATGTAAATGGGAAAATAACCATTCCACCTGGTTTCAAACCAGATTGTTCTGCTAGAGCATTAAGGTGATCTGCTAACCCTAAGTAATATTCTACTTTTAACATTTTCTGGTTAGAACGGATATAATTCAAACGGTTTTTTCAACCTTGACATAAGAATCGATGCAATACTTCTACATGAGTTTTCCATCATAAAGTATGGGATTGAAAACATTCCTTCTCACTGACAACCTATGACTGTAAAATTGAAGTTCAGAACATCCAGCGTCCACACTCCAACCCTTTTCGCCATGTGAGAAAAATAAAACATAAGTCATGGGGTCACAATTAAGATTCAGGGCGTTTATTCTTCACAATTGATTCCCCTTCGGATATATGCAGATATCCCTATTGGTAGGTACGGCACAATCCGAACTATGGGAAAGCATAACTTATCTCATTTGACTTTGCTGCATTGCATCTGCCTCGATGCTGATCCGCTGATAAATTTTTATCGCATATATATACACACGCGCTTTCTGCTACTCCAGGTCTTTGTTCTGCGATGACTCGTTCTTCCATTTCATGAAGCATTGAAATGCATGTGCATAAGGGCTAACTCTCCTGATAACATCGTCAAGCTTGCTCATGATTTCTTCTTCACATTGAAAATTTTCTCTCCTGTTCATACGCTGCCGTAGTGCTATATCAGAATCCAATACATACAGTTGAGCATATTTTTCCTGGCCTACTTCAGATGGATGAAACTGAAAAGTATTATGATAAATTTGTCCATGGATTCTAAAACAATACGGGCCGGTACCTGGGGGCTGTGTAACTTGAGCAATAGAGGCAAAAGACAACGCACTGTTATATGATCTTATGTGTTCCTTAAAGTGAGCTGCCAATCTACCACTGCCATCTATAAGCTGTCTCATCTGATCTGGATATGTTAGAAGAGGCTCCAAAATTGGTTTGCCGTTGTGACAACAATGAGTATAATTTCCCTTTGTATTCTTCTCTGCATTGTAAAAAAATGCACTACACTTGATGCAAACATTGTCCACATCACCACGCTGTTCTTCAACCGTAGTGTGTAACCCGCATCTTCCGACATTATTTGTACTATTGATTGTTCGACGTCGAGCAATGGCTTGCAAGCGATTTTCCCTCACAATCAGTGATTGGGTACACTGTTAAAAATATCGTGAAAAATTACCTCTGTTCTTAAAGGTTCTCTATTTTCTGACCAATGAGAACGCTACATAAACGCCTATGAAGCGTTCTCATTGGTCAGAATACAGATAGTCTTTAGAAACAGAGGTAATTTTTCACGATATTTTTAACAGTGTACCCTCATCGTGACGTCTTTGTTGAGCTCGCAGTGCAGCTTCATATCTTCTTGAAGCAGCTTATTCCACCGTTTGAGCCATTCGTCTTTCCCTGGCTCTTTCTGCCAACACGAGTCTTCTTGCAGCAGTTTCTTCGTCTGTCTCATTAGCTCACCTTTCACGCTGAGTTATAGCCCTCTGTTTTCGTGAGGAATTGCCTGTTATTGACTTTTTGCACTTAGGCATCTTATTTTGAAAAAAATCAATTCCCAAGGTTGTGATTAAATATTAAAAAACATGTAAATATTGAATAAAGAAATATGTAACAGTCCGTGAGCGGTTTTTCATTGTTTTCAAAAGTAAAAAATATGTAAAAGTCTATTATCCCTTTTTCACTATGTTTTTAAAATTAAAATCCGTAGTAAAACGTAGTAGTACGTAAAAAAATCACATCAAATAGACATAATAATAATCAAATATGAGACGAAAATTAGCATAAAAACGCAATAACAACAAACAACTTTAAAATATCTAAATAAGAAATAAGAATTCCCCTGTTAAAGTGTTGAGTTGTTCAGTAACTATTCGATTTAGAAAATTATGTGTCTACTACTGCGCATTTTTTTTTAATATAAAATGTAATTTGTCATGTTGCTATGACAGCAGGCGATAAAAAGATATCTTTGCAATAAGGAAATAAATAGAATAAAAAGTTTTGTATTTTTTTAAAAAAGGTAGTAATTAAGCAATCTTTAATTATTTGCATGCGAGGTAAAAGTATTATCGTAATACCCGCTACATCTTCTTAGTATTGCCGTGTGGTGTACGTAATACGTATATCTCACATTTCAGTAAAAATTTAGAACTGGTTAGAATTCGCGCGATTACGGGTTGAACATAAGAAAAGGTGAAAATTCGTCAAATACATTTAAAAATATATATATTTAAAATTTTTGAATTTTTTGCCGCAATTGGTCACGGGGCCCCTACCAGCAACACGTGTGCCAAATTTCGTAGCCGTGCGCCCTGTGGTTTCCGAGTTTTGAGGTTACATAGATACGTGCACGGGTTTTAATAGGGTAGATTGCGAACGATTTCAAGAAAATATATTTAGTGCTGTCATCTACCTTGATCAAGGGTTAAATTATATTTTTTGTTCAACTCAATCATTTTTCTACTCTAATTTAAAACATTCTTCCGGCAAAAATAAATTGAAAGCAAGAATAAAAAATTGTATATTTAAAATATGTACTTTTAACTCTTGTACTACTAACTCTTGTCTAACTACTTGTAACTTTTTTAAAATGTCAAATGATTTAAAATTTTTAAGAGCGTTTCTTTACGTTCAAACAAGAGATAGAAACATTGATTTTTTCCCTGAACATTTGTTACTATTGATTTTTTTCTCCTTAAAGAATAAAAAGGCAACAATGAAAGTTTCGATATTTAAAATATGTACTTTTAGCTATGGCGTCAAATAATTTTAAAGCTGTAAGAGCTTTCCTTCATGTTCAAACGAGTAATAGAAATATTTCATTTTTCACTCAAAATTTTTCAATGTTTATTTTTTTTCTTATTGTGGAATAAAAATACAATTTCTAACTTACGACAATTTGTTACTAATTATTCATTCTTAATTATAAATAATTTTTAATATAATCTTTCCATTCCTAAGGCTAATAATCAAAATTGACATTTTAAGCATGTAAACAAAACCTCGATTTTGCATCCACTTTTAATGTAGGGGAAGGTGGCATAAAGTGATCCTAGCGAGCAAAACAGTCCACATATGTTTTCTTCCAGATAGGCCACGCTATCTACAAAACTAGTTGTGCCAAGTGAAGAAGTAGCAATGGCGGTATTCAAGCGATCGCAGTATTATGCGTCTGAATAGAATTCTTCGAATAAAGTGGGTTTTATAACATCTGTTATAAGATAAGCACTAACTTTCATATTTATTTAGATATACAGTCTTTCATGTGCAGAAATATGACTTGCTTTACTTAATAGAGTATGTTTTTAGACGTGAATTACACTTGCTAAGTTTGTTATGTTTCTCGGCGTCATCCAGTTATATCACCTAAAATGGACGGCCATGTTGCCGGATAAAATGATCCATTATGTCGATCGTTTTACTACTATTTTCTAGGCTGAAGAAAATCCGGCACCGGATCCTAGCCGTCATGGGAGCCAAATGTGTGACTGCCTCAAATATTTATCTTTGAGTTCACGTGTTATCCTATTATTTTTGGATCATAATTTTCACATATTCCATTTTATTGTTTTTTCAAAATTATTTGTGATTTTTTTTATTTTTAAATTTACATAAAATAAATTATGTATGCTATTTGATTGTAAAACTTATTTTATTTCATTATGTATTGCATAATTACTTTTATATCCTTTATTTTGCCGATAAAAAAACAATTTACAATTATTTTTAAATGAAGGGTCATTTTGCCCTTGGGTGAGGGTAAAATGATCCTTTGGGCACTTTTTTAAAAATCCATTTTTTTTTTCATTTCTCTATTTAAGTTTAAAATATTATTAAAATTATATATATAATTGCGCAAAGTGTATAACGCTTCCGGAGTGAACTCATCCGGATCTTGATAATCTTTCGTTAAAATCAGCCATTTTATTTCGGCCATGTTAGGCTTAAGCATTCCAATCCCGTATTATAAGTCGAACAAGTGCCTTTTTTAATCTACGTTGTATAACATCTATCCTTCTTCCGTTTTTTAAAACCTTCAAAAGCTATAAAATCATCATATATAATTAAAACGCAAAGGTAAAATTTTAAGTAGACCCATTTCGGAACATCTGCACATGCATCAACCCTGTTCAATTTAGAGGGATTGAGAACGAGTTCACGGTGGCTGAGTGGTCTAAAGCAGCAGTTTAAAGCGCCGACATTTTGTAGTGGATAGCAGGTTCGAACCCAACGCCCGGCAAAATGATTTCTGTAATATTTTTCGCGATAAATTATTTCAATAACGGCATATCTTATTAGGGGGAGAAGTTTTATGATTTTTATTTTATTATTATTATTCGAATGCTTTATAATTAAATAAAATTTGACGCTGAACAATATTTAAAATAAGAATAATAATAATTTTATATTTAAAATATTTAAGCTAAAATATTTTTAATGTAATTATCAATTAAATAAATTGAGCTGATCTACAATTTTTGTTATATCTTCTGACCATTATCAAGAATATATATGTGTGTGTCAGAAAGAAAAGTTTGCCTTTCTCCTCCTTCAAAAAAGAAAACGGAAAGAAAGAGGGATATTCATATAAGAACTATTAAAAAAATTACGTTGATATCCATTGTTTAATATTTAAAAATGTATAAAAATGTAAAATAAAATTCAAGTAATAAAAATTATATGCTGCACCAAGTTTCAAATTTGGGCTTTTAGAGAATGAGACTGATAAAAATAAAATTCATGGCAGCTTTTAATGGTCATGTAGTTAAAAAATCATAATAAATAAATAAAAATAAATACTGTTATTTTTTCGAGAAAATGAGACCGTAGTAAATAAAAATAAATGCTCTACCCACTATTTTTAGTTAAATTTCTGGTAAAAAGAAGCATAATTGGTTGTAAATTATAAAGTTAAAACCCTGTGACTTCATTGAATAGGTTTGGCTGACTGTACCCTCTATCGATTTAAAGAAACAAGAATCACTTATGCAATATAGAAATTTGTCACAATTTCAATAATTAATTTAAAAGCAATTCATTAAAAATTCAAGAATTTTTCTAATGAAACATTCAAGTTATTTACCGTCAAATCTTGACGGGTACCATCTAGTATGTTTATAATGCAAAATATAGTGTAAAACATATTAGCACATGGCCAAAGTTTTATTTAAACAATTATGTTACTTTACACAAGTTTTCCCCTTAAGGGGATCATTTTAGACCACCTTCCCCTAAATTTTAATGCTGAAATAAACAATCCTGAAGTCTATTATTTTGCATTTACTCATAAATAAATATGATCTACTTATATGCTGATTTTCATTAAAATATGTGACATGTCAGCCACAGCTAATTTGCTCATTTTGTATGGAATGACCTCTATAAAAATTGTAACTCCCTCAGTTTCACTTCAATTATGCTTAATTTTTCTTTGCCATATAACAGGAGAACTGGTAAGACCCATATATAATTTGAGAAATTGGAATAACTCTTTTGGAGTATTAATGGTCAACAATTCTTGTGACTTTTTCTTGTGACAAGTAACTGAAGCTATGCTTGATTCAAATCAATTTTTGTAAAATGTAATCAACCCTCTAATGTAGCCAATATGTCTTCTACACTAAGAAAAGAATACTTTTTAGCTTTCAAAAATTTATTTAACCTTTAATTTATTTTAACTTTAAAATCGCCACATAAAGGAATTTTCCCATTAGAGGCTTAATCATTGGAACTATAAGAGCTGCCCATTTGCTATTAATAACTGGTTTAATGTACCTTCATCTTGTAATCTTTGTAATTCTTCATTGACTGCTGCACGCAGTGCATAAATTACAGTCTTAGCTTTACAAAATATGGATGTTGCATCTTTTTCAAGATAAAATTCTGCCTTTAAACCTTTTATTTCCCCAACCTTATTTGTAAACAAATCAGAAAACTCACATTTAATAATGCTTGTAATTTATCAGAAGAAGTTGCAATTCCATTTACATAAACAAATTTCAAATTATGGGGGAAATATTGATTCCCCATAATTGGTTTACCAATTAGAATAATTGTGTTAAAATAATCTAGTATGGGGAAAATATCAAATTCAGATACCAAATTTCTGATTATTAATAATGGAAATTTATCTTCTTTTATGAAATACGACTTTGCATTTTTAGATTTATTTTTATAAATTACATTCACTTTTACATAACCAACAAGTTTAAAAAAAATTACCAGTTGCAGTTTTTAACTGAACATCTGGCCGAAAATTTTTGTAATTTGGAAAAATTCTGCGAAATTGTTTCAAAGGAACTGCAGAAATTCCAGATTATATCCGAAAATACCAGAATTTTATATTAAAACAGACAATTTTATGGGAGTTTAACCTTTATCATGATTTACAAATAATACTCCTACTGTATTTAAAACATTCACTTGTTTTTCAGCATTTTTACTTTTACAAACCTTACTTAAAGGCTTTTTTTTCTTGCCCCACATACGTTGCAAACATTATTAATAAATTTTACATACATTTGCTGAATGTTCTGTACTTCCACATCTATAACATTTCAATTTACCTTTATTTACTTCAGAATGTTCATTATTAGCACGATTGTTGATATTCTTTTTGTTTAGAATAATTTTTAAATTTTATTTGGTTGTACATTTTTAGTACACGCAATTTTATTTACATTAACATTTTTACGTTTCATTTTTGAAATTTCCATTTACGCATTATATAAAGCTACAGCTTTTTCAAAATCTAAATTATCTACTTGGGTGATTAATTTATTCTGAAAATTTTCATTTTTCAAACTTTTCAAAAATTGTTCCAGCAAATTTCCATTTAAAGTATCACCGGAAAAGGAACAAAATCTCGTCATTTTTTAATCAAGCTGAAAATTCTTGAATGGATTTATTTTACATTTGAAAACATTTACGGAATTTTATGCTCTCGCAGAATTTATTGGGGTCGGGCAAAATTAGCACTCGCCACTCGCCAGGCATCGAGTAAAACTTAAAACATGGCGATTAACTTTATTGTCCTCACTCGCCAAACTCAATGGGCACCACTCGCCAAACGCGATGGTTGAAAGATCGATGCCAGGGAGGAAAGGGGTGAAATTCGTTTGGAATTTACGGCGTCCAAATCGGCGATTCTCCAGAACGTAAGAAAAGACAGTAACAGGGATGATTCTGTCTCGAATTTTCCGGGAAGAAAAAAAAAAAAAAAAAAAAAAAAAAGCGACCATCAGTCCGAAATATCGGACATAAAAATATCACTAATTTCGATATGGTCGCCGAAAAAAATCAATGTCGTCAATCGTTCGTAGAAAAAAATCACCAATTCCGTCAAAGAATCGTGAAAAAACGTGAATGTTGCCAAGGGACCACGTAAAAAACACGAATTACGTTAAAACATCGCGGAAAAAAGGAAATTTCGTGAAAAGATCGCGGAGAAAACGCAAATTTCGTGAAAAGATCGCGGAAAACGCATATTCCGTGAAAAGATCGCGGAGAAAACGCAATTTCGTGAAAAGATCGCGGATAACATGCAAAATTCGTGAAAAGATCGTGGAAAAAACGCAAAATTCATCAAAAAATCGCGGAAAAAACACAAATTTCGTGAAAAGATCGCGGAAAAAACGCAAATTTCGACAAAGAATCGCGAAAAAGAATCACAAAATTCTTCAAAGTATCGCGGAAAAACGCAAATTTCGTGAAAAGATCGCGGATAAAAAGCAAATTTCGTGAAAAGATCGCGGACAAAACGCAAAATTCGTGAAAAGATCGCGGACAAAACGCAACTTTCGTGACAAAATCGCGGAAAAACCGCAAATTTCGTCAAAAGATCGAGAGAAAACACAAATTTCAAGAAAAGATCGCAGAAAAAACGCAAATTTCGTCAAAAGATCGCGTAAAAAAAACAAATTTCGTCAAAAGATCGCAGAAAAAACGCAAATTTCGTCAAAGAGATAGCAGAAAAAACGCAAATTTCGTCAAAAGATAGCGGTAAAAACGCAAATTTCATGAAAAGATCGCGGAAAAACGCAAATTTCGTCAAAAGATCGTGGAAAAAACGCAAATTTCGTGAAAAGATCGCGGAAAAAAACGCAACTTTCGTCAAAAGATCGTGAAAAAAACGCAAATTTCACGAAAAGATTGCGGAAAAAACACAAATTTCATCAAAAGATCGTGAAAAAAGCGCAAATTTCGTCAAGATCGCCTAAAATCGCAAATTTCGTCAAAAAATCTTGAAAAAAAAATGGTAATATTTTCAAAGAATAGCGAAAAACGCAATTTTGTGAAAAGATCGCGGAAAAAAACACAGATTTTGTCAAAAGATCGCGAAAAAAACGCAGATTTTGCAAAAGGGCACGTAAAAACGTGAATTTCATCAAAAGATCGCGAAAAAAAACGCGAATTTCGTTAAATGGTCGCAGAAAAATGCATAATAGTTAGTGCCGAGGGGGGGGGGGGGGGGGGGTTCTCCTCTGCTGTAACCTTTCTGAAAATTTCCTGTGAATTTATTTCATTGCAATTAATAGTAAAAATAAAATTTTTCAGTTGAGTGTAATCATATCGAATGGTAAGTAATGGGTAAAAATGTTAATTTTGATCTATAGGTCGGCGCTCAAGTGCTTAAGCAGAATATCAACAACTTCAGACTATTTCAAGGATTCCGAAGCTTCCGGAAAAGATAAATCATATAGTAAATTATATAACTTAGGATCAATACAAGATATAATTGCAACAATCTTTTTCTCTTCCATAACATCGTGTATAAAATAAAACTTTGTTTCAGCTGTTTCACGTTTCACATATGCTGAGGTTTCATCAAATTCTTTAAAAGTGGAAAACATTATTATTTATTAAATTCAGAAAAGAGAAAAATGCAATATGACTTACCACTTCTCCTCAGCCCCTTAAATGCTGTAAAAGACGATGAAGTATTATTTATCAGGTTATATAAATATTAGAATCATCAGCCGAACATCAAAAATCGAACTCTGGCCATTTTCATTGGGTCTGCCATTTTTCTTCAAAAATTTCCAGTGAAAGAATACCTTTTGGTTTTCCTTGTCGCTACTTTTCTATTAATTATAAATACGTATTAAAATAACTTCACAATTACACGAGGTAACACTCAGAATATACATGATAAAACATTTGTTTCTACATCACAATACAAGCACTCAACGTAATTATGCACTAAAGACTATTTTCAACAGAAAATTAAACGCTTACATGAGTGGCTTTTTAAATATATTTTCTGATGCTGCCATCTACAGACTTTATACCAAACAAAAGATATGACAGGAAGCAAACCATGCAAGACAGTCTTGCATGTGGGTATAACATAATCTGTTTTCCATGGATGGGATGAAATTGTCAATAAGAGTTTGGAGAATTCTGCTCCATTCTTCAAAAGTACTATCTTAAAGTCCCGAACAGTCAACATAGATATTGATCTCGCTGGAATGCGTCGTCCGAATGAATTTCAGATATGCTCGATCGAAGTTAACTGAGGAGACCATGCTGGCCACTACTAAAGCTATATTGTGTTCTTTTCAAACATATTCTCCACAAGTTGAACTATACTATGCAAAACGCATTATCATGCATTAAAAGAAAGGAATCGGGAATGACTGCGGCCAGGGCCGAAACTAAGGAGGTGCAGAGGGGGCGTGTGCCCCGGGCGCCAGAAAGAAGGGGTGCCAAATGAAGGATTATACCTTTGGAATGAATCATTTCTTCTGATGGACTGATGGCTTCTATTATTATGAAACAGCCATTATAAATGAAGTGTTAGGTGAAAATGAAAGAGCAGTCGTAAAAAGTTAGAACTCTGATTTTCTGGTCAGAATGGGAAGAAAAAAAATGGCCATTTTTTTTTTTTTTTTTTTTTTTTTTTTTGACAAAAAAATTTGTCATCATTTGATCATTTTTTAAATGATCTTTAGAATATTTTTGTTGGTGTTCAGAGAGGAGTCATGACCCGTGTGTCCTCCCCCTTAGATCCGCCATTGTAGATTAAGTAGTTCAGTATTACATATTTTAAATTTTAAAATAAGTCGGCTATTAGAAAAGTAGTAAAATTCTCTTTGTAAATGTACTTTGCGGAAGAATTGGGGGGGGGGGGGGTCGCCAAAATCCATGCTTGCCCCGGGTGCAAAAAGGCTAGTTTCGGCCCTGGCTGCGGCGTAAGATATGACTTGAGTTCTGACTATCTTGTCTGCATACCTTTGAGCTGTCAAAGTGTCATTTCCAGTTACTTACAAATCCGTGCATATTTTCTTAGCGAATCATGCTAGCTAAAATACGCCAATATGAACTCGAATGCGGAAATTTCCCCTAATAAGTTACTATATAAACAATCTGCTAATGACAATTGAGAAAATGACCTTTTGATAAAATCTCTAGATTAGTGAAGCTGAAAAAAAAATGTTTGCAGCCAGGGTTTGCATCCAATGTCGTATTTTAAAAAGCGTGGCTTAATATCAGTTTAATTTCATTAATGTAACTTTTTTCGGGGGTAAGGGATTGCATCTATTTAAATTGGAATTTAAACTTTTGTTTATATAACCGTTGTTTGTATAAATAATTAATATACCTTATTGACCTAGCTTCACTCGAAACAAATGTAAAATACACCTTCTATGGGTTTTTTCTAGGAGAAATTTCCGTAGTCTGTCTGGCTCAAAGCTGATAGAGTAGAATGGAGCATTTAATATATAATATCCCCATTATAACTCATTACATACAGTTGTAACAATGTTGTTGTTAACATTATTCTTGTTTAACGCCAACCTTGCTGGTGTATCTAAATGAGGAAAAATGTCTGTTTTTCCTGTTCGAAGTGTAGTTGTAACATAATTGTTTCATTTCGCATACCAATGTACCATTTGCGATTTTGATGTTTTTATGTTAGCCGGGCGCAGGAGATAAATCGCCAAATATTGTTCATACCATATTCATATTGCATTCATTTCATTTAAAATATAAATATTTCATTCAATTGATTTAACATACATACCTTTAAAATACCACATGATTTTAACTAATTTCATTTAAAATACTAAAAAGAAAAAAATAACAAGCAGGAAACTGGAACTCTGCTTTTTCAGAATTTTAGCCCCCCCCCGCCCCCCATGAGGGAAAAAAATATTATTACCAGGTGGAACCCGTCGAATTTCGATGAAAGAAAATGTTTAAGATGGAACTGTTTCATTAATTTATAATAAACCTACAAAATTAGTTACGATAAAATAAAAGCATCTTATATTGTTAGTCTAACTCTCACTCTCAAACAAATATTATTTTAACCCAAAGGCCACTGCTCTTCTATAAAGACACTCTAAATTTTTGTAAAACTCCGCGTTTTATCAGTGTGTGATTTCAATTGCGTTATTTTCAAAAGTGAAGCATTTCCACTCGTGAAGAATTTCAAAGCCGCTGGAATGAAAAGGATAAACTTCTACAAAATGTATTTCAATTTTCAGACTTAAAATACACGCTTTTATTTCATATAAAATGACGTCATTCGCATGCGCTTAAGCATTCCACATTTAGGATCTAGAAACAACAACATTAACAACATCTATAGAAAAGTATGCGTAACTGTCCCGTAATAATACACAAACCCAAGCAAAAAGTATTGTCGTAAACTTGTCAAAAAAAAAAAAAGAAAAAAAAAGAAAAAAAAATCCGCTATCTAATGATTCACATGTTTTCCTTTGTTTGTAACATTAATATGGATACTTAAAATTAAATATAGTTTATAAAAGGTTCATGTTTTACCAGAAATCATTCATTTATATATTATTAAAATAACATGTATTTTAATTACAATTTTTTTTCAGTCGTTATGAGAAAATGGCAACAAAAAGATATAGTAATCTAATATTTTCCCTTTACTTTCTATAGAAACGGAGTACTTCAGTTGCCATCATTACAGAAATGGCATTAAAATTTACAAAAAAAAAAACCTTAAAAATAAATTGAGATGCGTTCAAACAAATTGCAGTTAAAAGTACTTTTTTCCCCTATACGAAGGTGTGAAAACTGAAAATGTGCGATGCTTAGACGTTAAAAAAATCGCAGTGGAGATTGTCAGTATTTAACCGCACAATGATACACCTGCTTCGTTTTAGGGTTGGCTTATGTAACGGAACGTTATTTTTCAGGGACGACGCTTTAATCAGCTTGAAATAAACAGCATATCGGGGGCTAAAGAAAAAAAAAAGAAAGAAAACAAAATTTCAAGTCTCCAACATGTATAGTTTCTTAGAACGGGCTCTGTGACGGACAGACAGACTAAGGAGTGAGACGAATAGGGTTTCGTCAGATGAACGAAACCCTAAAAAAAGAACTTAGCCTCGACAACATGCAGAACTTGGATATAGAATAATTTACATTACAAAAAGTCGAAAATGAATTATGCACATTTTTCGTTATTATACAAAGTGGCCATAATTAAACTGGTAGTACTCAGAGTGTTCTGTAGCGCGATCTAATTGAGAGAAAGACGCAAAATTTTGTAAAAAGATTAAACAAAACGTGGAACGATGGATTCCGTGAAAGAAAAATTTAGTTCCAAAAGTCACTACTAGGTGAATATTGGCGCTGTATAACAGAAAGAGAGAGTTTAAAAAAATGCTAAATCAATACTGAAATAAAATTAGCTTTTATTTAGCACATTTAACGATTTTAGTATTGATTCCGCATTTTTTTAAACTCTCTTTTCTATTACACAGCGCCACATATTTCGCTTGCGGTGACTTTTGTAACTAAATATTTTTTTCGCGGAATCTTTCGACCCACGTCTTGTTTAATCTTCTTACAAAATTTGGCGTCACTCTTTCAATTAGATCGCCCTACACAACATTCTGAGTACTGTCAGTTTAATTGGGGCCACCTTGTACTTTCGAAAACTAAAAATGACACTTTTGTGTAAAAATAAAAAATCAAACTATGTCTTCTCTTAAATGCAATATGAACGTAGAATAAATTTCCAACAAAGGCTCGGTCTATCAGTTTTCCTATTAATAATCTTCATATATCAAAAACCTTTAAATATCCGAACAGGGCCGAAACTAGCCTTTTTTGCACCCGGGGCAAGCATGGATTTAGGCGCCCCCCCCCCTCCCCCTCTTCCGCAAAGTATATTTACAAAGAGAATTTTACTAATTTTCTAATAGCCGACTTATTTTAAAATTTAAAATATGTAATCTTAAAATACGTAATACTGAACTACGTAATCTACAATGCTGGCGGATCCAAAGGGGAGGTAACGGGGGTCATGGCTGCCCTCTGAACCCCAACAAAAATATTCTAAAGATCATTTTTAAAATGAAATATACAGTTAGAGTCCCGATTATCCGATTATTTTTGTCGAAAAAAAAATTATGGCCATTTTTTTCCTTCCCATTTTGACCAGAAAACCAGAGTTCTAACTTTTTACGACTGCTCTTTCATCTTCACCTAATACTTCATTTATAATGGCTGTTTCATAATAATAGAAGCCATCAGTCCACCAGAAGAAAATCATCCATTCCAAAGGTATAATCCTTCATTTGGCGCCCCTTCGTTCTGGCGCCCGGGGCACATGCCCCATCTGCCCCCTCCCCTTAGTTTCCCCTGTATCCGAATACAATTGGTAGAAAGATATTTAACTACAATACATTTTCAAAAAATACATCTGCTGCAAGTAATTTTCCGTGTAAATACAATGACCCCAATCTAAAAAAATATATAAACAATGATCATGGACATATAATCACTGGAAATCTTAATATTGTTAATGATTTTAAATTGAAAAAACTAATGGGTTATGGTACTAAATATAGACTTCCATCTAAATTTAATGTAAAATCTATTATCAAGCAGTTTACATATGATATAGGAGAGACTAGGGATGGTTGACCATACGGAAGGCTTGACCCACCCCTCAGTTTTCATATTTAAAAGAATTTTAGAGTTTTATCAGTAGGTGTCAACCAAAGCTACTGGAATGCGCAAACAACAGCCTTTGTTTCATACAGAATACAGATAATCGAAATATGTGTGGAAAAAATCAATCGCGAGGCGTTTTCAATCTAAAAGTTGTGTTTTTTAGAAATATTTTGTAAGCTTTTTTCAGTTAAAATATATCATAGAAATTTAAGTAAGTAGGTTTTAAGTAATGCAGAAATACCGCGCTTTCTTCCCAGGCATAAAGATTGTACAGTAAGTTAGGCTTAACATAACAATGTGCCATTTTTTAGAAAAGGGATATGTGGGGAGGCTTGACCCAGTCAATATGAGGGAGGGTTGACCAGATTTTCAAGGCTCCCCCCCCCCCCTTAATTAAGTGGTTCTGGAAATCTTTTTGTTATACCCTGCGCATAATGAAAGGTAATAATGAAAAGACTATATATAAAAAAGAAGTAACTTTAGTCTGTAAAGCTACAGTAAAATGGGATTATGGAAAAGAAAATGTTTAAAACTGATTAAAGAAAGATGTGAAAAATTGCTATGTATCCACCGCAAGAAAACATTTACTGAAATATAAATGGGAAAGTTGATAGGAACTTTTTTCCATGTAAATATTATTTACAATAGGTAAATAGAAACAGTGGAAAATACTATAAAGGACTAGAAAGTATGAAAGCAGCAAATGATAACCTTTAGATTACAGGTAGCACTGGGGACTATTTATGTATTCACTCGCACCACGATTTACAAAAGAATTTCCTTATGGTAAAAATCTCTTAAAAGTATTTTAGTGTAGGTGTATGGCAGAGAATGGTTTTCAAAAAGTGGTGCGAATAGAATAAATAAATAGTAATTGAGACGACATACGTCCCAACCCTATAATGAAAGGGTTAATGGTAGGTTAAGTGCTGATGCGGCTGCAAAAGAACATAGTAATGATCGAAAACTTTAGGAAGGTATGTAGGCAAATTTCACCAGGATGAGTACAGTGAGATGAAGCCAAAGTATGTGAATGCGATTGAGTCTAAATAGGTTTGTTAAAGCATCGCATTTTCAAAAATATTTTTTATAATAATTAAAGCATGTAGCATAGAGTTATTTTATTTTTTTTATACTGATTTTATTTTTCTTTCCAAATATTTCAGTATAAAACAAAGTGGGTCAAGCCTCCCATATAGCGGGTCAACCCTCCCATATGTAGGGAGATTTGACTCATTCTCTTTTCATGATTAAAATCAATCATATATTGCATTTCTTAAATGATAAACTTATGTAGCAATTTTATTTTGATAACTGATTGTATAACGAATAAAATAATATATAAAACTTTACTCTACGTTCAATATTTAAAAAATAAAAAATCTTTTTGTAAAAAGTGGGTCAACCCTCCCTAGTCTCCCCTAGATCTTTATATATATAAAATTTCAATCTCTTATAATAAACCTATTGAATATTTTAATCAATGGAAATTATTAGTAATTGAAAGATTAACTATGGCTTTAAAATATAATATTTCTGATTTAGTTACTATTAACACAAAGCATTTTTTCCAACAAATTAATAAATTACAAAAATACTATGTTATTACATATGTAGACAAATCTCCTAATAATTATGCAATCATATGTAAATCTTATTATCACCAACTTCTTACTAACTCTATTTCTTCTAATAAATCTTTTCAAAAAACTAATGAAAATGAAATTGTAAATAATCGTAAAATTCAAAGTTATTATAAACTATTAAATATTCTCTCTACTAACTTTAATTATCCTTATTTAGTGCTTATTCCCAAATTTCATAAGACTCCTATTAAATTTGGGACTGTAACTATTGATTGTAATACATATAATAATAAAGCCAATAAACTAATATTAAAAATTCTTAATCAATTATATATACTGACTACAAACAATGATAATACACATTGTATAAAAAACAGCTATCAACTGGTCAATATTATGAAAAATCTTAATTGTGTACATAATATAACGACATATGACTTCAAAGATCTTTTTAATAATATAGATTTATTAGATTTACATAATATTATAAATGCATTATTTAAATAGTATCATCAAAAACTGGATTTACCATTTAATATAGATATAGCTTATTTTAAATCTTTAACAAACTTCATTATCTATAATAATTATATCTTGCAAGATAACACATTATATTTACAACACATCGGTATACCACAAGGTGGCTGTACATCCAGTTTATTATCAGACTTATATTAATATCACTATGAACGTACTTTTACTAATAATAATCTACATTTATATCGTTATATTGATGACATAATTTTAATTGCCACTGATCAAACTAAAATTTCTCAATTTCCAGTAGATTACCCCACTAATTTGGAATTAACGGAAAACCTCTTATCTAATAATACAATCAACTTTTTACATCTTAAAATTACAATAAAAGACAACAAAACAATAACAGATCTATATGACAAACGTAAAGAATTTAAATTCAAAGTTAATACATTTACAACTTTTAAATCTTGTCTTCATAATTCTGTATATCGAAATATAACGAAATATAATACTTAACCATTTATATAGAATAAAATGTTTATGTTCTTCTCATCTGATTAATAATAATATTAAAAAACTAATTTGTGATGCATTAAATCAAGGTTTTCCAAAGAAATTCATATATTCTTTAATATACAATTAGTACTTACATGATCTTTAAAAAAAAAAAAAGAAAAGAAAAGAAAAAAAAATTAACACATGCGTAAACAAAATTACAAAGCAAAAACTTATAAAATAAGAAAATATTTATAAAAAAAATAAAAAATTGTAAAATAATGAAAAATTATTGTAGGACGGTTGGGTGGGTAGATGTTAGAGTACGGAGGAAGGTGGTGTTGTCTGGATAATACGCAATGGTTAATTTATTAAAAGAAAAACTGATGGGACATTTGAATTATAACTACAATGCTAATACACTTTTTATATGGAGGTTGATTCGATATCTTATATATATATGGTGACGTTAAATTTTTATTTCAATTCATATTGAATTTATTTAGCTTAATTAATATTTAATCAAGTTAACAATTAACTTGTTTTTAATTTTTAGTCTTCTCGGGACAATATCATATTAATTTCTAATAGTATACCATCTTTATGGTGAATAATATGCATAATAAGTTTATTTGATATAACTAATGATATTACAGTTTGTATTAAAATTGGGTTATTAGTTTTTTATTATTCCTCTATACTTTTTAATAATGTTTAATTTTGAACTTAGTATTAAATAATTAATAAACGGTTTTATGTGAATGTTAATCCCATATTCATATTCTTTAGTTTTTTATGGTTAATATGAAAATAAACCACACAATTTATTTGTTATCATTAGGCAATTGGGAAATGAAGATTCTGACCTAATTATATCAACATCCTTTTTTTTTCTTCCTGTTTATTTTATTGATTATTTTTTTTTATATTTAAAAGTATATCTTATAGTTTATATTTTTATTATATATAATTTTTATATATAAATTATTTAGTTTTATAGCATATTGCTATATTATATTATTATTGTTTTGAAATTATTTAAATTTTCCGTATAGATTAATTGGGTATGGTAGTAGAATATATTGTACTATTAACATTTGTATTTATTTAATATTTATATGAATAATGAAACATAATATGGTATTTTTATATTAGGATTTGTTGGGATATAGCAGTTGGTATATTATGAATGAATTAACTTATAATAGCATAATCTTATGACAATTTGTTCATATTAGTTTCAAGTTAATATCATCGATGGCAGATGGCAGCACTAAAATTTTAATTGGATTCTGTCTAATGCTTCGAATAGAGTAATAATATCAATTTTTAACACATGGTGGAGCTTAATGTTGGCTATTTGCGATTTTGTAAACTTATAGTTTTGGTATTTTTTACTTTAGTTAAGAAATTTAAAAAAAATTAAAAGTGTTAAGAGGTAATTTACTTAATATGTAATTATTTTCTATTTATATTATTTTAATTGCATTTATCACAGTATTTCAAAATAGATTAACTGTATACATTAGGTTTTAAAATCTGTGTTAACTTAACTGTAAAAACAACCTTAAACTTATCTAGCTTTTGGATACCATGTGCTGATGTGTATTTGGATAAAATAACTGGGATTTTATTAGGTATTTTGTGTAATATTACTATTTTTCGTTATTATAAATTAATTATTTAAAAGGTTGTATTGCTTTTCCCATTTAATAGCATTTAATTTTATTCTGTTTTCATCTTGAAACTATTCTCTTGGTTATATTGGTCGTTAGAGTACAAAAGAAAAATAAATTTCAGCTTTTAGCTTTTTTTCTCACAGAAAACGACTGATTTTGCTTATATAATTGAATTCTGTACTCTTGATAACGTAATTCAATATATAAGCTTTTCAATTATTTTTAGCGAAATCCAAATTCATGTTTTTTTCTTCATTATTGTTCTTGTTATATAGTACAAGGGACTTTATTTTATACATAGCAGCTTGTTTGTTATGTTTTTTGGTATCCATTCAGTGTGTTTGGGGACACTGTATTGTTGTAAATTCATTCATACTATCACATTTATTGAAGGTAGTCAGTAATGTTTAATTAATGGTTATATATGTATATATATATATATATATATATATATATATATATATATATATGAGTTCCCTTACCGTTTGGATATGATCCAAACGGTAAGGGAACTCATAGAAAAACATAAGGAATATAATTTACCTCTCTGCCTTACCTTTATTGATTATGAAAAGGCATTTGATTCGGTATACACATCAGGGGTTGTGCAAATATAACGTTATCAACTTTTTGGTAATTTTGGACCCCCTTCCCCCCCTTACGATATCATACGTTATCATCCTCGACACCCCCCCCCCCCCCCAGTAATGATATCGTTATCAATGTATAAAAATTCTTTAGATTTTTAGAATTTTTTTTTCTTTTCTTTGAAGTGACATACATATATGTTTACATTTATTTTCCGCATACTTTATTAATTCAAATGAAGAGAAGTCAATAAAATATTAGTTTATAGATCAAATAATACTTGAAAGAAATTGTTACTGTTTAAAAGATGCATTCAACAGTAATAATGTCTTTTTTGCACTTTCCCCTGCACGGGGTGGAGCAGACAGAACTTCTTATCAACAAAACTGGTAGACGATTTTCTTTCTCTTTTATTTACTATAGCAAACACGAGTACCATTCCAGACATACTTCGCATATGGTTTGTCGAACAGCGGATTATATATGCATATATGTATGACAGAAGAATAGGAATACCTTGGGGAATTCCATATCTTGGAATGAAATAATTTTATAATCATTTAATGATTTTAATAATAACTTTGTATTTTCATAAAAATAAATAATATACTAAAAAAATATAACATACTATTTTGTTGTAAAAACTAAGTTACAAATAAAAAGAGAAAATTTTGGTTCGATCAAAAATGATAAACGATAGATATCAGAAGACAACCACCCCTCCCCCTAGAGATATCTTACGATATCATGTGCCAGACCCCCCCCCTCCCCCTAAAATGATAACGTTATATATGCATAGCCCCTCAGCAGTAGTAGAATCTCTGGAGGACATTGGTATAGACAAACCTTACATCAATATCATAAAGAAGATTTACTAGTGATGGGCGATAACGAGATGTTTTTCTCGATTTTCTCGATTGTATGGACATCTCGATATTTTTCGATTGTGTAAATTTTTTCTCGATGACTACAGTTTGCAAATTTCTTTTATAAATCATATATTATGTATTATATACGTCATACATTTATCAAGAATAGTCTGCGGGTGAACTGGAATGAGTCGATGTTAATAAAGACTAGGTGACTTCGACCGCTACCGGGTCCCTCCTTTAATCGGGGCCCCTAATTTATACATAATCTTGTAATATGAAATCACGAACAGGTTACCCGCTATATACGGCACTGATATATGATAGCAAGCGGTGTGCACGCACTACAAAATCTTGTAAAAAATATAATATCGAAACGAATGAACCTCGGACCAGATCTCTTGGGGGAGGGGTCAAAGCGAGCGGAGGAGCACAGCAGCTGCATAATATGATTAAGTCGTCACAGGTCTTTAGGCCTTTCCAACCATATGTCACATGAGAAGTCTGGATCTGAATTTATAAAAATGCCCTCCCCGTGGGGGCAAAGGGGGAGAGGGGTGCGGGAGGTGGATAACATGAGTAAGTGGTCATAAGCCTTTCCAACAATATGTCACATGAGGGGTCTCGGCTAAATTTAGAAAAACACCCCCGTGGGGGAATAGTGGGGGGGGGGCGGTCACCGGAGGTGCATTACATCAATAAGTAGTCACAGACCTTCCCAACGATATCTCACATGTGGGGTCTTGGCTAAATTTGGAAAAGTGTCCCCCGGGGGTGGGGGGCAAAATGGGGGGATGGACACCGGAGGTGCATAAAATCAATAAATAGTCACAGACCTTTCCGACGATATCTCACATAAGGGGTCTTGGCTAAATTTGAAAAAGTGTCCCCCAGGAGGGGCAAATTGGGGGAGACTGTCACCGGAGGTGCATAACATCAATAAATAGTCACAGACCTTTCCAACGATATCTCACACGAGGGGTCTTGGCTGAATTTGGAAAAGTGCCCCCGGGGGGGGGGGGCAAAGTGGTGGTGGGGACACCGTAGGTACATAACATCAATAAGTAGTCACAGACCTTTCCAACGATATCTCACACGAGGGGTCTTGACTAAATTTGAAAAAGTGTCCCCGGGGGGGGGGGGGCAAAGAGTGGGGGGGACTGTCACCGGAAGTGCATAACATCAATAAGTAGTCACAGACCTTTTCAACGATATCTCACAAGAGGGGTATTGACTAAATTTGGAAAAGTGTCCTCCGGGGCGGGGGGGGGGGCGGCCACCGGAAGTGCAAAGCATCAATAAGTAGTCACAAACCTTTCCAACGATATGTCACATGAGGGGTCTTGGCTAAATTTGGAAAAGTGTCCTGAAATTTCATATATTATAAATAATATTTAGCGGAGGTCTCCATAAAAAAATCCGATCTAAAATGATAAAAACGGAAAAAACTACCCTCGCAGTGGGGGCCAAATTGGGGAGGGAAGGAAGAAAGTCTCATAATATGAAAGAGTCATCCGAGAGCTTACCGATGACGCATCACCTGACTGGTCCAAAAAAAGTTTGAAAATTGCTCCCCCTCCCTCCCCCCGTGGGCCCACTCTTTCGCCCCGGAATTCACACAGCCGCCACTTTAAAATTTTTATGTTCAATAAATAATATTTACCGGAAGATTGCATAAAAAACACACATCTAAAGTGATATTTAAATTTATTATAGAAATCGGCTACGGTTTTAAAAATTTGATCGCCCCTTCCCCACCCCCCTTTGGGCGAAGAAAGGTCATAGTATGAAAGAGTGGTCAAAGGGCTTTTCGATTATATGCCACAGGAAGGGTTCGGTAAAATTTTTAAAATTGCACCCCGCATGACTCCACTCTCACGTCCTCCTCCCTCGAAATCACCCGACCCACCTTCCTCTTTGAAATTTTTATATTTAATAAATAATTTTTATCGGAGGGCTCCAGATATGTGACATCTTGGTAGGGCTAAAATAAGAGAAACTTTGAAAATTAGGGCTTCATTTCACAGCTCATTGTCATGCCTCTTTCTCTATCTCGTCCCTTGGTACTCTCGATAAATTTTCTTACTTTTCTTCTCTGCCGAGGACGAGAGAAATCCTCGAAAAGCTTCTCATAGCGAAATGTTGAAAAGCGCGAGAAAAATCCTCGAAAGGCTTTTCATTGGGAGATTTCGAAAAAGACGAGAGAAGCCAGCGAGAGGCTTCCCATCGGGAAAGGTTGAAAACGGCGAGATAAACTCTCGAGAGACTTCCCATCCCGAAAGGTTTAAAACCGTGAGAGAACCAATCATAGAGCAGCTTTCCATCTGAAAGCGTCGAAATGCTGGAAAAATCATCGAGATGAGATTTGCCGAAATGCGAGATGGAAATGAAGCTTTCAGTGTCAAACTTACCGCATTTCTGGTTTAAGTCATAATTTCTCAAAGGAGTCCATCTGCTTATCCAATCTCTTTTTAGCTCACAGGCTATCTAAGCCTGAGAGCTAATGTACCCGTCGGTTCTGTGTGTATGCATGTACGTACGTATGTATGTACGTAACGCGTACGTATGTATGTACGTAACGCGATAACTCTTGATTAAAATATACGATTTGCTTCAATTTTTTTTATGTTCATTCTGATAAGGCGTTCCGCAATTAGTTTTGACGGTTCATTGGTTAAGGATAAAGGGAGAGAAGGGGGGCTGGTCCGCCCCCCTCCTTAATTTAGATAAATAGGTTTTTCATGCAGAATTATTCGATTTGCTCCAAATATCGTATACCGGTTTATTATGTTAAGGAGCTTCCCTGATTAAACTAGGAGGTTCATTAGTTAAGTATGAAGGGGGGAAAGGGGGGTAGACCCCCTCCTTAAATTAGATAAATGGGTTTTTCATGCAGAATTATTCGATTTGCTCCAAATTTGGTATACCGGTTCATTATGTTAAGAAGTTGTCTTGATTAGATTTGGAGGTTTACGGGTTAAGTATAAAGGGGGAGAAGGGGGCTGGACCCCCCCCCCTTAATTTAGATAAATGGGCTTTTCATGCAGAATTATTCGATTTGCTCCATATTTGGTATACCGGTTTATTATGTTAAGGAGCTTCCCTGATTAAACTTGGAAGTTCATTGGTTAAGGATAAAGGGGGAGAAGGGGGGCTGGTCCGCCCCCCCCCCCTTAATTTAGATAAATGGGTTTTTCATGCAGAATTATTCGATTTGCTCCATGTTTGGTATACCGGTTTATTATGTTAAGGAGCTTCCCCGATTAAACTTTGGAGTTCATTAGTTAAGTATAAAGGGGGAAAGGGGGGTAGATACCCTCCTTAATTTAGATAAATGGGTTTTTCATGCAGAATTATTCGATTTGCTCCAAATTTGGGATACCAGTTTATTATGTTAAGAAGCTGCCTTGATTAGATTTGGAGGTTTATGGGTTAAGTATAAAGGGGAGGGGCTAGTCTCCCCCTTAATTTAGATAAAAGGCTTTTTCATGCAGAATTATTCGATTTGCTTCAAATTTAATACACCGATTTATTCCGATATGGCGCTTCCTTCATTAGATTTGGAGATTCATTGGTTAAGTATAAAAGGGCGAAAAGGGGGCAAGTCCCCTCCCTTTAATTTAGATAAATGGATTTTCATGGAGAATTATTCAATTTACTTTAATTTTTTTTTCTATGTTCGTTCTGATAAGGAGCTTTCCTGATTAGATTTGGAGGTTCATTAGTTAAGTATAAAAGGGTTAAATTGGTTAGACCACCCTTAATTTAGCGATATGTTTCTTTTTTTTCATGCAGAATTATCTGATTTGCTTCAAATTTGATATACTGAAGGTTGATTTGATATAGTTAGTTTCCCTGATTAGATTTGGAGGTTCATTGGTTAAGTATAAAAGGGGCAAACGGGGGATATTTCCCTTCATTTATTTTTTGAGGGACATTATTCTTTGAAATAAGAGTATAATATGCAATTAGTGTGAATAACCTGTGAGCTCAATGCCATCAGTTTAACTGGCACTTATCTTTTTATTGCTATTAACCGATGTGGGTTATGAAGCATAGTGGTTTATGTATTCAGTTCTGTATAGTCCTAGTTTCAAACTTTACTGTTAAATTTAGTGTCATTTTGCCCCGAATTTTCAATGTTTCTCTTACTTTAGCTCTCCAAGCTGCCCCATACCTGGAGACTCAGATAAATACTATTTATTAAATACAAAAAGTTCAAAGAGGAAGGTGAGTGAATTCTGGTGGGCGTGAGAGTGGACAAAGGGGGGACGGGTAATTTTCAAACTTTTACCAAACCTCTCCTTGACATATCATCGGAAAGTCCTTTCACCATTCTTTTATATTATTAACCTTTCTCCTCCCAGAGTTGAATTACGGAAGGGGGCGGGGGGGGGGGGGAGCGGTGCGGGGGTGAATTCTTTTTTTAATTGTAGAGATTTCTACAATAAATATCATTAAATGAGGTTTTTTAATGGAGCTCTCCGATAAATATTATTTATTAAATATAAAATTCTAAAAGTGGGGCTGCGTGATTTCCGGGTATATTTTGAGATAAAAGAGGGAACCCACGTGGGAGGGGTAGATTTCAAACTTTTTTTGGACCAGTCATTTGGTATATCATCGGAAAGTTTTCGGTTATCATCGGAAAGTTACTCTTTCATATTATGAACCTTTCTTCTTCCCTCTCTAGTTTGGCGCCCCGAGAGAGGCACTTTTCGAACTTTTTTGAAATCGTAGCGTTTTTAAACATTTTAGATCGGATTTTTTTACGGAGCCCTCCGATAAATAATTTTTAATATATGCAAATTTCAAAGAGAAGGTTGGGCAGGGTATATTTCGGGGGGGGGGGAGGGGGCACGATAATTGGAATCCTGGGAGTTGGGACACTTTTCTACCATTTGCTGACACCCCTCATGTGATATATTATTGGAAAGCTCTGTGACTACTATTTCATTTTATATATCGCCCGCGCCTCTCCCCTTACTTTGCCCCCGCGCGGGGGCATTTTTCTAAATTTAGCCGACACCCCTCATGTGACATATCGTTGGAAAGTCCTGTGACCACTTATTCATATTATGCACTTTCCTTGCCCCCCCCCCCTACTTTGCTCTCCGCGGGTGTTCGTTTAATGTATTCCAGTCGAAGACTTTCTAAAAATGGGGAAATTAAAGATCCAATCTCAAATGACGTAGAAAAATCAATAAAAAAATTTGATCCCTTTTATCATCCTTTAGTTCATGTTTTTGCCACTAGCGGGTGCTTTTTATTCTTATTTTTTTAGCCATTTTGGTGCTAATTGCCGAAAAATTTTAATTTTTGATACTTAAACTCCCCTTACCGCTTCATAGCTACTCGCGTTTTTTCAGCTTTTTTCAACCAGGGTACAACCTTACAAGACTTTTCCAGTCTTATGGCTCCTTTATAGCCTCCCTTTGGTTTGTTGTTTTTTTATTCCATCTGTTTTCAGTTACCCTATAGTTAATAAAATCTGCCTTATATATATGTGTAAAAACAATGATTTCAATAATCGATTCCAGAACATCTCCTTTGTAGATTCTCGAAAGTAATCGATGACTGTATCGATTGTGTATTTTACGATAACGATTTTTTTCGATTGGTAAATTTTCGAGAATCGCCCATCACTAAGCCCTATCACTACTATGAAATTGTCGGCCAGAATAATAGCTAAGTTTTCCAATAACTGTTTTTAGCTTTTCTCGTTATAATCGATTGTAAAACATCTCGATTGTAGATTCTAGGAATTAATCGATGGCTTTATCGATTGTGATTTTTTACGATGACGATTTTTCTCGATTGTCGAATTCTCGAGAATCGCCCATCACTAAGATTTACAGGGATGACAGGGATGACCGCCCCGGGAACCCAGCTTTCGCTTTAGAGTATAAGTGCAATCCCGGGGGAGAAAAGAAGATTTACAAGAAAGCAACAGCAACCATCCGTTTGGACAAAGGAAAAGCAAAGATCAAGCTTGGAAGAGGGGTAAGACAAGGAGATACCATTTCGCCTAAGCTTTTTACTGCTGTCTTAGAAAATATTTTCAAGAAGCTGGATTGGGAAAACAAAGGGATTAGAATAAATGGGGAATATTTAAGTCATCTCCGATTCGCTGACGACATTTTAATTTTCAGTAACAGTCCTGGAGAATTAGAAAATATGCTAAAAGATTTGGCAGAAGCTAGCATTAATGAGGGATTAAAAATAAACTTGGAAAAGACTAAAGTGATGTTCAATTCATTTGCATAAAAAAAGAAAATCGTCTACAACAACACTGAAATTAAATAAGTGCAAAGTTATGTGTACCTTGGGCAGGAAATATCATCGGATAATAGTATCATGAATGAAATCAATAGAAGAATAAGAAATGGGTGGAGTGCTTTTGGGAAGAACACTATTATACTGAAGAGTAACATGCCTGTTTGTTTGAAAAGAAAGGTATTTAACCAATGTGTTTTGCCTGTGCTGACTTATGGAGCAGAAACATGGACGCTAACAAAACGGATGGTACAAAGATTACAAACAACACAGAGAAGTATGGAAAGATGTATGCTAGGTATAACTAGAAGAGACAGAAAAATAATAACCTGGATAAGAAGTCAGACGAAAGTTTTTGACAACATTGAAAGAATTAAACGGCTAAAATGGAAATGGGCTGGGCACATTGCAAGAAGACAAGACAATAGATGGAGCACAAACACCCTACAGTGGTATCCCAGAGAAGTAAAACGGCCAAGAAGACGACCTCAAGTAAGATGGAGTGATGAAATCAGAAAAGTAGCCGGTGTAAATTGGATGACTAAAGCACTAGACAGGAAACATTGGAAAAATCTGGGGGGGAGACCTACATCCAGCAGTGGACTGAAAACGGTTGATGATGATGATGATGATGATGGTGATGATATATAACCATTAAATAAACATTACCAACCACCCTCAAAAATTGTGATAGTATGAATGTAATGACAATAATACAGTTTTCCCCAACACACTTAATATGGATACCAAAAACATAATATACAAGCTGCTATGCAATAAAGTCCCTTGTACTATACTACAAGAATTAATATGGAAGAAAAAAAAGAAGAATATACATATATATATATTCTTGGTTTGTAAATAAATACAACATTTACTGTTTACAAGAATTGTCTAAATGCATTACTATTTAAATTACTTTGTTTTACAAAACGGAATAATTTGTTCTATTTAAAGACAATAAAAATTACATTCATTATTTATATATTATAAAACAATACTAATTTGCTTTTAATATAGGATTGTGCATTATATAACATTATCATTTTAGGGGGAGGGGGGTTCTCAGGCAAATGATATGATAAGATATCTCTAGGGGGAGGGAGGGAAATGTCTCTCGTGTCTTTGTCACAAATTATCATTTGTAATCCAACCAAAATTTTCTCTTTTTATTTGTAACTTGTTCTTTACATTAAATTATTCTGTTATCTATTTTTATGAAAATACAAAGTTATCATTAAAATCATTAAAGGATTGTAAAATTACTTAATTCCCAAATATGGAATACACCAACGTTTAGCATTCCTATTCCTCTGTCATATCTGTACGCATTACATAATTAGTTGTTCGAAAAACCAGATGCGAAGTATGTGTGAAATGATACTTGTTGTCCACCTGTTTTATAAGAAGTTCTGCCTCCTCTCCCCCCCCCCCCCCACACACACACGTGCGGGGGGGGACAAGTGCAAGAAGACATTATTACTGTTTAATGCATTATGTAACAAAAAGCTTTTATTAAATACTTTTAATTAGTAACTATTTCTATTAAGTGTTATTTGAAATAAAGTTATTTCATATCTTATAATAGTGATATTTTATTGAGTTTTCTTCATTCGAATCAGCAAAATACGCGGATAATAAATGTATAACCATATCTATGTATCACTGAAAAAGAAAAAAAAAATCAAAAGGATTTTTAGACTTTGATAACGATATCATTACAGAGGGGGGGGGGGGGGGGGTAGAAGTCCAAAATAACCAAAAAATTAATAACGTTATATATGTACAGACTCTGTGTGCTTTCATTTAATCCAAATATATTCAGTTATAAATATACTATCAAAAAGGCAATTATAATGCTGATTATTACTAAAAATCATAAAACTGGTTTAAACCAGTAAACAACAACAACATATATATATAACCATTAAAAACATTTACAAATTACCACAAATAAATATAGTAAAAAAAAGAATTAAAGGAATAAAAAGAAAATTTGTAGATTCAAGGTAGAATCCTCAGGCCCCAAATATCTAGGCACTACAAATAAAGTGTGTGGTTCCATCCTCGTATTAGCCATAAAAAAGCTAAATAATACGAATTTAGGGCTACCAACACACAATAAAACCAGAAAAAAATTGGAAAATCAATTTTCTGAAAAAATAAATGCTAATGTAAATGGATTGAAAAAAAAAAAAGAAAAAACTACATATTACCTAATGGAGATCATCTGTAACCAGCAATGAGGTATAACAAAAACAAGATAAGATTATATGCAACTTACCAAAAAAAAAAAAAGTTTTTTTAAAAGATAATGGATCATGGAGTAATAACGCACAGTATAGTCAGGTACAAACTGCAATATATTCGACCAGCTCCCTCTATACTACATCTAAAAATTAATTCCACTTTGTCCACAGGAATTACTGAAGTACTGTCAACTGTTGAGTTTATTATTAAAATAAATTGTTTTGGAATGAAAAGTAATATATGTAATTAATTGAATATTTATAACTGTTATTGGATAATGCTTTTATAGAAGACCTTTGAATCAAAATTTATCTAACAAGTTCATGTAACGATGTTAACCAATTTCTAAATGAAGATGGCATGTAAAAATATAATACATTAATCATTATAAAAAAATATTATAGTAAAGCAGGGTTGGGTTTTTGACATGACAGTGGTGTGTTTTTACCGGTTTATTCCGTCAAAAACCTATCATTTTCGATTTTCCTCCAATTTATAGTGTAAGTGTATCATATAATAATTTCTAGATTGATTTTTCCTTGTAATTCTTGTTATTATTATTCACATTCACTTTGTTAAATTTATTTAAAAGAAGACCATTTCTTAAATGGGAAAAATTTAAAAATACTAGAGTAAAAGGAAAGAACAATATTTGTCCTAATCTCCACTAATATAGATTCTACTAACTGCAATGAACATTAATATTAAATGATAATAAAAGGTTATTATAATTATTAAATAACATTCAATATACATTTTTACTGAAATACATTAAAATTATTTTAGAGATGCAAATATGTTGTTATATGGTATGTTTATGTAAGTATCGTCTGCTGCATATTCCTTGGTTTCGTGTGCTCCGAATCCATGTAAGTTTCTTGTTCTTTTTTTTCGCATGTGGCAACACTCTGTGTTTATTCTGTTTTGATTCTTGTTGTTGTAGAATGTGAAAAATGACAGAATGTAGTAAGCCGTCTGTTGGCTCGCATATATTTAGTGTTAAAATAAATTCGTGTTTACAGTCCGCTTTGGTATTTATGTGAACGAACTAGTTGTGTAAGTGATTAGTAAAAGACGCAAAACCATTTGTTGGTACAAGGCTAGCCGGAGCGCTAGTGAAAAATAAAAGAGTACAATCGAACATTTTATGAATTGCCGAGTGATATCGTCTGTGATGAAAAAATTACCTCAGGTTGTGAGGTAAGTTAACTTTGAACATTCTATTTCATGTCTAAAAAGAATTTGTGTTTAAAAGTGTAGAATTATTTTAAAAGTATACAGTTTAGATATTTTAGAACTAGTTTTGGGCTTGATTTAAGCAAAAATGAGTGAACTGGTATCTTTAAAAACAAAAAGAACTGCTCTACGGAGAAGTGTAACAAATTACATTAAGAAAATCGAAAGTATAATCGCAAGTGATGACATTAATGTAATAGAATTAGAAAAAATATTGAATTGTTAAAACAGAAAGAAACGGATCTAAAAAACTTGAGCCCCACCAGTGGCCGAGAGGTTCTGCTCTCGAAGCTGGTAGACGGGAGGTGCTGGGTTCGAACCCAATCGCGCCCGTCGGCCTAATCGTTCGGAGTTTTCGTGGTTTTCTTCGAGCCGTGGATTTCCATGCGTAAATACGGGTTAGGTTCCCTTAGAAAGACCTTATGGAGGGCACTCCCCCTTTGGACCTATATCCCTCGTGTAGATAATTGGCCGTCATAAAACACAACCAATCAACCTAAAAAAACTTGATAGGGAAATTGAAGTTTTAATTACAGAACCTAAACAATTAGAAAGTGAGATAGATAGCGCACAGGAAATCTCAGATAAAATTGATTTGTGGAAATTTAAGGGTGAGAAAATGTTGAAAATACAAAATGCTGAGTTAAATAAGAGTGAAATTAAATCTGATAGTGTAATTTCAGAAAACGTATTTGAGAATATTAAATTACCTAGGTTATCATTACCTACTTTTGGAGGTAATATAACAGAATGGATAGCGTTTAAGGATCTTTTTAATGAATGTGTAAACAACAATACAAGTATATCTAATTCTCAAAAATTACAGTATTTGAAGGCTTCATTGAAAGTGAAACGTATCGCGTTATTCAGTCTATTCAAATTTCGAATTCAAATTTTGAGATTGCGTGGAATCTATTAGACGAAAGATATTCAAATAAGCGAGAACAAATATTTGCATATATTAAACGATTTTTAAGTTTACCAACTATTCAAACAGAATCAGCTATTGCTGTTTTAAATCTATTTGACAACATCAATGAAGTCATTTGCTCATTAGAAGTATGGAACCAAACCATTGACAAATTTGGTGATACATTAATGACTTATTTAATTTGGCAAAAATTGGATCCTTCTACAAAATTGTGGTGGGAACGTCAGCTTAAAAGCGCGGAAATTCCGAAACTTAATCGAATTTCTTAAAAATTACGCAAGAACTCTTCAAAATAGCAAGCTAGTGGTAAATAAGGTACCTAAATTTGTAGTTCCGAATAAGAGTAATGCTTTTGTAGCTACGTTAGGTTCTAGTTATTGTAAGGAAGACCATAGTTTAGCTAAGTGCTCGAAGTTTCTTAATTTACCTGTTCAACAACGAATAGATTTCGTAAAACGTAATCATTATTGTTTCAATTGCTTATCTAATATGCATTTCCTCAATAAATGTAAGAGTCTAAATACGTGCCATCATTGCTTTAAGAAACATCATAGTATTTTGCACGTGGTAAATTATTCAAGGAATAAGAATCAGTCAAATAGTATGTCTCCACACGCACAAGAATTTATCCCTAAAAAAGTTGAGTCAGCAAGTGAAAATGTTTCGTCTACAGTCTGTGCCTCTCATTATGAGTCAAACGAAAATTGTTATCAAAAGAACCATATTTTGTTGTGTACCGCATTAGTAAAAGTTCAAAATTCTAAAGAAGAGTTTGTAAAATGCAGGTGTTTATGTGATACTGGCTCTCATAGGTAATTTATTTCACAAGAATGTGTAAATAAATTAGGATTAAAGGTCAAAGATAGTTCTATCTCTGTGTCATGTTTGGGAACATTTAATACTGTGAGTAATGAGGAAGTTCATTTATTATTCACTTCACACTTCAAAAATGATCTTAGAGTATCAACATCAGCATTCGTGATGGATAAGGTGATAGATAATATTCCCTATGTGTCTTTGCCTTCAATCATTTGCAATAATTTCAATGATTTAATGTTAGCTGATTCATTATTTTTCAAATGACAAAAAATAGACATTCTATTTGGTGTAAATGTATTTATGCATTTAATGACTGAAGAAATTGTCAAACGTGAACCTAATCTTCCATTTGCATTAAATTCGAGACTTGGGTGGATAATTTCGGGTACTACAAATTTTGAAACGCTGGCAACTGATCCAGTATGTGTAAATCATTTAAGTACAAAAACTGACAAGTTAGTAAATTCATTCTGGGAATTAGAAAATATTCCAAATGTGCAACCTTTAATAGTTGAAGAAAAACTTTGTGAAAAGCATTTTGAGAGTTCTCATTTCAGAGAAAAAACAGGCTGCTACTCAGTCGCATTACCGTGTAAACAGGATCGAGATAATTTAGGTGATTCTCGCCAAATGGCACGCAGAAGATTTCTTTATCTTGAGAAAAGATTAATATCAATGCCAGAAATTTACAACCAATATGTTCAATTTATGAAAGAATATTTATCTCTGGGCCACATGGACCTTGTTTCAAATACAGATCGTGAATTAGAGAATAAACATTATTACATCCCATATCACTTCGTCTTGAATAGTTCTAGTTTAACCACCAAATTAAGAGTAGTTTTTGATGGGAGTGCTAAAACAAGAACAGATGTATCTTTAAACGACACTCTAATGGTAGGTCCCAAAACACAAGATGATTTAATTTGCATTTTATTAAGGTTTAGATTTCATAATATTGCAATCACAGCTGATATAAGAATGATGTATAGGCAGGTAAAAATTCATGACAAAGATAGGGATTTTCAGGGAATATTAAAGAGTCAAGATAAACAAATACAAGTTTTTCGCTTAAACACTGTCACGTATGGAACTGCTGCTGCTCCATATCTTGCAACTAAAGCTTTGAGTCAGTTAGCAATTGATGAGAGTCTTAATTTCCCAAAAGCAAAGACTATATATTTTTAAGAGATTTTTATGTTGATGATGTTTTAACTGGTGCTGAGAATAGTCAAGAAGATACTGAATTGATATATGAATTGCAGAAAATGCTAAAAAAAGGTGGGTTTGAGTTACATAAATGGTCCACAAATGAACCATCACTACTGAAAAATGCTGGGTTAGCAAACACAATTAATGATAATATACATAGTGTAGTGGGCAATAAAGCCATAAAAGTTCTAGGGGTGGAATGGCATCCTGATAATGATATGTTCAAATGTAATTTCAGTGACATAGATTATCAAAGTGTACCTACTAAAAGAATTATTCTGTCATTTGTATCAACGCTTTTTGATCCATTGGGATGGATTGCACCTTTTGTAATTCTAACTAAAATGATCCTTCAAGAACTGTAGAAATTACAATTATCATGGGATGACCCAGTACCAGAAAATATTGATCAAAAGTGGAAAATTTTGTGCCAAGAAGTCAAACTCTTAAATTCCATATATATACCTAGAAAAGCCATCTTGCCCAGTTATTCTCGATGTGAACTTCACGGATTTTGTGATGCTTCAGAAGAGGGTTATTCAGCAGTTATTTACGTTAAAACTTGTGATAACTCTAACACTGATGTGAAACTTTTAACAGCTAAAACTCGCGTAGCACCACTAAAACCAGTCACGATTTCAAGACTGCAATTATGTGCTGCAGTATTGCTGGCACACTTAATACAGGCGGTTAGAGATGCATTACATATAAAACCTGATTCTGTGCACGCATGGGGTGATTCACAAATTGTATTGTCATGGCTAAGATCAAATCCTAAAAGATGGCAAGTCTTTGTAGCCAACAGAGTATCTGAAATCCAATCCATTTTACAAGCTGAGAATTGGAACCATGTGAACGGAAAAGAAAATCCTGCTGATTGTGCATCACGTGGGTTACTTCCTGCAGAACTACTGTCCCATGACTTGGGGTAGAATGGCACACTGTGGTTAAGAAGCAATGAGGTTCCCGTGCATGAACCTATTACCATAAATGAAGAAGAATTACCAGAAGCACGTAAAACATTATCATTTGTAGTTTCTGAAAATGTAAAGGAACTTGATATTATATCAAAAATATCTTCGTTTTCCAAGTTGCAACGCATATTTACTTGGCTATTGAGATTCATCTCCAATTCAAAGGTAACACGTGTAGAAAGAAATACATCCTTTTTATCAAACAATGAAATTCAAGCCGCAACACGCTGCATTATTCGAATAGTTCAACAAGTGAACTTCAATAAAGAAATTCAGTGTTTAGAAGCTGGAAAAGAGCCACCTACAAATAGCAGTCTCGTTTGTTTGTGTCCAATTTTAGATGATAACAAAATATTAAGAGTAGGAGGAAGATTGAAAAACGCACAGCTCTCAGAGAATGAAAAGCACGCAATCTTATTATCATCAAAGCACCATGTGACTAAGATCATAATTAAACATTTTCATGAAAAATATTTCCATGCAGCTGCAGAATTTCTTCTTTCTTTAATTAGACAGAAATTTTGGATCATTACTGCTAGGTCTGTTATTCGGAAAATAGTAAGAACTTGTGTTACGTGTTGTAGATATACAGGGTGATTCAGCTCGTCGGTGACAAACTTTAAGGATCGATAGAGCACACCTAGACGAACATTTTTGAATAGGGAATGTAGGGTCCCTGACGCGATGGTAAGGCGCTAGGCGCTTTCGAAAATTTGGGTGCCGAAATTCGAAACGTCATAAAAACTAGGGAAATGGTTAGATTTTCTTGCTTGTTGCGTCGAAATGATTCTGTTTGTTTAGACTTTCTTCAGTACCAATTTGATAAGCGTATCTCTTAAAACATGGATAGGGGGCGCTGCAGACTTTGGAGAGCTAGACAACAACTTTAAGCCCGTTATTTTGATAATTTAACACATGCTCGCCAAAGTTTATACTCTAACTTAAAGTTTGAACCCAAAAGTAGAGCCCTGCAAAAAGCGTAAGAGCCGGAATAAAATGTCAAAGTACAGGGTGGTCGAAACTCGAAGGCTCCTAGGAGATAAACAAACAGATTTCTTGACTTATGGCATGCATTTTCATGATTCTGTTTGCTGGGGCTCTCTGAAACTCAGTTGAACGGTACAAAAAGAAACATCGATAGGGGGCGCTTTGGGCAAAAAACATAATTCGTTGACATTTCGGACGCTAACTGGAAACGGGGCGCTACGATCAGTTAGAAACAAAACAAGAGAGTAATTTACTTATCATAAGAAGCTATTAAAACTGCAGTTTGTTTGTTTTTTTTAACAAACATAGCTGGTTTCAATCATGCACAATGCGCGCAATAAAATTTACATAAGGTGCTTTTTGCTGATTTATGCAAAAGATATCGTACCATATCGATATGCAAAAGATACGTAATGCGTAGACGACAACGCGAGATGACGTAGTTGTATGCGCAGACACGTCTTTTGAACGTGCGGTACCTACTTAAGCTTCGGGTTACTTGTCTGCAGATCGGTAGTAGGATGGAACGGTACACAAACTCTGAATTGGCTGACATGCATTTGGCGTATGGCGCTGCTGGTTGTAATGGACGAGCCGCTCAGCGGTTGTACGCCGAGCGTTACCCCAACAGGCAAATCCCCTGCCATGCCTTCTTCGCTCGAGTACACCAGAGGTTGTCCACAACGGGATCTTTCGACGGAGGCAGGCCTGAACGGGAGCGATCAGTGAGCACCCCCGACAACGAAGAGGCTGTGCTTAACCTGGTTGAGGACAACCCAGGTCTTAGCACGAGAGATATCGCCAGACATGTTGGCATTTCGCAAGCAACTGCGTGGCGCATCTTACGTTCCCGGAATCTGCACCCCTACCACATCCAGCGGGTGCAGTTGCTCAGAGAGCAGGATTTTGGCCCTCGAGTGGAATTCTCAAGATGGTACTTGGCGATGAGATCCAGGGATCCCCGTTTTGTAAACAGCATTTTGTTTACGGACGAG
The DNA here is from genome assembly GCA_963932465.1 of Maratus speciosus. Lineage (NCBI taxonomy): Eukaryota > Metazoa > Arthropoda > Arachnida > Araneae > Salticidae > Maratus > Maratus speciosus. The sequence continues at coordinate 83,896,441 of OZ010786.1, read as the reverse complement.
TCCACCTTCAGCCGGGAGGGAATGTGGAACGCCCACAACAGTCATGTGTGGTGTGATGAAAATCCACATGAAACCAGAAGCCGAGCAGCCCAGGAGCGTTTCTCAGTAAATGTGTGGGCCGGCATTCTGGGGGATTGCCTCATTGGCCCTTATTTGTTACCTGAACGGCTGACAGGTGGAAATTACCTGATTTTCCTGGATCAAGTGCTGCCGCAGCTTCTGGATGAGGCGCACGTACCCGAAGGTTCGCGTCGCCAGATGTGGTTCCAGCACGATGGAGCTCCGACCCATTACACGAACGACGTGCGTCTCCATCTAAACGCAAGGTATGGCCAGCGGTGGATCGGGCGTGGGGGTCCAGTTCACTGGCCTGCCCGATCACCAGACCTCACCTGCTTGGATTTCTTCCTTTGGGGTTACCTGAAGGCCGAGGTATACCATACACCTGTCAGCAGTGCTGAAGAACTTGTGGCGCGCATTGTGGCAGCTGCAGGGCAGATCAGAGATACTCCTGGCATTGTTGGAAACACACACTCCTCAATGCGACGGAGGTGCGAAGCCTGCATCATGGCCCAAGGTCGAAATTTCGAGCATCTTCTGTAGTGTTATTTTTTGTAAATAAATTTCCAGTATCATTGATGTTTTTGGTCTAAATTTATTCAGAAGTGTTGAGCAGAGGTAGAAAATGTGTTTTCATTATTACTAACTGATCGTAGCGCCCCGTTTCCAGTTAGCGTCCGAAATGTCAACGAATTATGTTTTTTGCCCAAAGCGCCCCCTATCGATGTTTCTTTTTGTACCGTTCAACTGAGTTTCAGAGAGCCCCAGCAAACAGAATCATGAAAATGCATGCCATAAGTCAAGAAATCTGTTTGTTTATCTCTTAGGAGCCTTCGAGTTTCGACCACCCTGTACTTTGACATTTTATTCCGGCTCTTACGCTTTTTGCAGGGCTCTACTTTTGGGTTCAAACTTTAAGTTAGAGTATAAACTTTGGCGAGCATGTGTTAAATTATCAAAATAACGGGCTTAAAGTTGTTGTCTAGCTCTCCAAAGTCTGCAGCGCCCCCTATCCATTTTTTAAGAGATACGCTTATCAAATTGGTACTGAAGAAAGTCTAAACAAACAGAATCATTTCGACGCAACAAGCAAGAAAATCTAACCATTTCCCTAGTTTTTATGACGTTTCGAATTTCGGCACCCAAATTTTCGAAAGCGCCTAGCGCCTTACCATCGCGTCAGGGACCCTACATTCCCTATTCAAAAATGTTCGTCTAGGTGTGCTCTATCGATCCTTAAAGTTTGTCACCGACAAGCTGAATCACCCTGTAGAGTTCAAACTGCAAAACAAATAATGGCTAATCTTCCAGCATCTAGAGTAACACAATCACGACCATTTCAGCGAGTTGGAATAGCTTTTTCAGGATCATTCGTGATTAAATATCGTGCAGGACGCGGACTAAAATCATTTAAGTCATATGTGCGTGTATTTGTCTGCTTCGTCATCAAAGCAGTCCAACTTGAATTTGTAGAAAATCTTTCAACAAAGGCATTCTTAAGAGCATTAAAACGATTTATAGCAAGAAGAGGGAAACCTTTTGAGATTTTTAGTGATTGTGGAACCAACTTCAAAGGTGCAGAAAAAGAAATCAACAATTATCTTTTGCAGTGTAAGCAGAACGAAGAAATAAACAAATTTTTGTCATCAGAGGAAATACGCTGGACTTTTTAATCCGTCTTCTGCTCCACACTTTGGTGGACTTTGGGAATCTGCAGTAAAATCAATGAAATCACATCTGAATAAAACCGTTGGTGACACTGTCTTAACCTATCCCGAGTTCCAAACCTTGATTACTCAAGTTGAAGCTTGTCTCAACTCTAGGCCACTGTGTCCCATATCATTTGACCCAACAGACTTAACTGCTCTATCGCCAGGTCACTTCCTAGTTGGAACTTCTCTAACTGCCATACCTGAACAAGATCTAAGTCACAGTCCTTTGAGTCATCTTGATAGATGGCATGTGAGACAGTTTATTCTTCAGCAATTTTGGAAAAGATGGAGCCGGGAATACCTGTCTCAACTTCAGCAAAGACATAAATGACAAAAAAGTCAACGAGATTTAGAAGTCAATGACTTTGTCCTCATCAAAGATGACAACCTTCCACCCCTTAAATGGAAATTAGGACGAATAATAACTGTTCATCCCGGTTCAGACAATAAGGTCAGAGTTGTTGCGATCAAGACCAGTAGTTGTGTCATCGATCGTCCAATAATGAAACTGTGTCCTCTTCCTATAGAAGCTAAAAACTGTGAACTCAGAACTGTCTAATATTTTCCTATTTTTTTATTAATTTGTTTGTGTTATTATTGTTCTTTCATTATAGTTATAAATTGTAAGCAGCTAACTACTTGTTGAAATCCCAGGGGATTTCAACGGGAACCAGAATGTTTATGTAAGTATCGTCTGCTGCATATTCCTTGGTTTCGTGTGCTCCGAATCCATGTAAGTTTCTTGTTCTTTTTTCTCGCATATGGCAACACTCTGTGTTTATTCTGTTTTGATTCTTGTTGTTGTGGAATGTGAAAAATGATAGAATGTAGTAAGCCGTCTGTTGGCTCGCATATGTTTAGTGTTAAAGTAAATTCGTGTTTACAGTCCGCTTTGGTGTTTATGTGAACGAACCAGTTGTGTAAGTGATTAGTAAAAGACGCAAAACCATGGTATGACAATAGATATGAAGCATGGACTGTCGTCATTGAATAAATTTTAATATTCTTAGATATAATATTTTAAAATGCATATCTTATGCAGGCACGTAGACAGGGGGGGGGGGGGAACTAAGGAGGCTGAAGCCCCTCCCGAAAGTTTAAAAAACTTTGCAAAGTTATCTCATGATAATAAAAATTGAGAAAGTTTTTCTTGTTTTTATCTTCTATTACATTGACATTACGTACATTTTAAGTCATAAAATTATAAATTTATTCAAGTACAGGTACAGAAATCTCTCATTATACCGTTCATTCGGATATATTATTCTTTTTCGCATCTACCGCTAAAAATATAAGTTCTTCTTAAAACGCAATTTTCACTATCCTTATGCACAGTAAAATTCGATAAGTGTAATTTCATATCATTAATTTGACTAAGAAGAAGTAAGTGTCATATGCGCATGGCATATAAGTTAACTGCAAGAATCAAATATAAACCATTTACTTGCATCTTATGCTATTCAATGAAAACTTAAAGTGGTCAATGTTAACATGGTTTGTGGTTAAAGGAGCAAAAACTTTAATAGCCGCCTATAGTGAATTTTTCGAGCCGTGGATTATATGTCGGAAAATACAGTATTGTATTTCGTCATTTAACCAGATAAAATGGGTGTAAAAGTGTTAATGATTTTTAATGGAAGCTTTCAAATTAACTGGAAAATATCATGACATGAAATAACAAAAATAGTTTTTCAGTACCATTTTTTAATTTGCAGAATCACAGAACAGCACCACGGGTGCACTAAACGTTGAAGTGAGTTTCGTAGAACCAGTTCCAATAATATTAACTTTCTCTGGAAGCAAGTCTTGTTTAGAAATTGAAATTGAGGATTGTTTTGATGTTAGCATTCCGAAAGAAATTGGTGGAACTAGAGATGACTGGGATGATGTCATGAAGAGAAACGTTTTTGATTCCGTTTTACAGCCTACTCTAAACAGCACCTAAATAACCTTACAATTTTGACTGAAGGAAAGAAACAAAAGAAAAGTTTTCAAGAGAAATTAATAAAAGATCCAGAATACGATTTCCTTTTCCTCCTTATTCCTGAAAGCAAGATGGTGTTCACTGTGAACCTTGCTTTTTGTTTTTCCACGAGGGGTTAGGTAAAGGAAGTTGTAAAAAAACCAGGAAGACTACTTTATACATATTTCAGAAATTGGAAAAAGGTTAAATATGTTTTCTTAAAACATATGCAATTAGATTATCACAAACAGTGTGTTATGTTAGCAAACAAATTTCTTGAGATTTCTTTAGGAGAGCAGGAAGATATTATCTCACTGTTGGATTGCCAAAGAGCTTTAAAAAAAAAAGAGAAGAAAAATGAGCAGCTCTTAGACCAATAACTGAAACAATCTTATTTTGTGCAGAGTAAGAAATACCACTTAAAGGTGATCATGATAGCTTTCCTATAACGTTAGAGAAGCCGATAAAACAAAAGATGGTAAGCTTAGAACTCTTTTAAGATTTAGGGCAAAGTCTGGAGATGATGAATTGAAGCTACATATTATAAACAGTCATAGAAATGCTATTTACTTCAGACCAGACATTGAGAATGAAATCATTCAAATATGCTCGGACATAGATATTGAAGAGCTAATTACCAATATAAAGAACCAGGGACTGACAAAAGTTGAAAATTCTTAGGCGGCAGGAAAAATTCTTAGGAGCCAGCTTGAAGAATCATTTCTCTGACAGTAACGCATTCACTGCAAAATGGAACACTGGCTACTCATAATCGTATTCGGCTATTTTTGAGTGATCTATGTGTCATTTCGTAGTGAACAAGTTAACTATTCAATAAAAAAATCAAACTGAGCAAAAATTTTTAAGATAATATCACTTTTACATTGTAAAAATTAAATAGAAACAAGCTATGATGTAAAACATTAAAACAGTAGACAAATTAATATCCTTACCTTTAATTCCCAACAAGAAATTATGATACATAAATTAACAATTCCTTTGAGATTTTGATTTGAAATATCATTTGTCATTTTTGTGAGGACACACGTTTTGGTACGTTCCACTTAATGAAACATCATTTAATTTTTTTTTCATTTTCTGCTGGAGTATTTTTAAGGTTTTCTAATCTAAGAAGTGCTCTTTCAACATGTAGTTTAGTTCAGCTTAGCAAAAACTCTGATTTCTGAAAAATTAGAGAGAGTTGTTGTGCCGGTATGGTGTATTTTCTTCCACTGCAAATAATCGCGCTATTAAAAATAAATATTTTCGCACATAATTTTTTTTTTGTTAAAGGAAAAATAAATAAAATTAATAAATAGGTAAAAAAGTTAGTCGCCAGGTGGAATTTTTTAGTCACGCGGGCGACCTGGCGCCCGGGGTTTGTCGGACCCTGTAAATAACCATATCTGTTTTAGCTTGATTGCTGATGAAACTATGGACATTTCAAGCACAGCCTTTGTGCTTTCCTCTTGCCCTTTGTCTTAGATATGTTGACTATTTAAAAAATTCACAAACTCCAAAAGTTTGGTAAGATTATTTAGGTTTTATCTTAGTAAATGACTTATCCACCAAAAATTTAACAAAAGTAATATTACAACGTCTTCTTGACATATCTAAATGTGTCGCACAAGCGTATGACGGAGCGGCCAATATGGGTGGTCATGCTAGTGGGGTCCAGTCTAGAATTTGTCTAAGAGTATCCAAAAATTAGATACGTCCAATTATGCTTAGCCGCCGGGCGGCGAAATTTGACTTTCCATAAGACTTTTAGCATTAGTGTGAAATCCTGCAATTTCATTGGCTATCGCTTCACCGATAACCAATGAAATTGAACGGAACTTTTTTCCCTGAAAGGACAAGTACAAGAGTAAAATACTGTGTAAAGCCGGCACATGGTATTTTGGTAACTCAAAGCGTATGAATGATCTAGCCTAGTGGTCAAGACTAGGGCTGTTTAAGATTTTGCATTTGTAATCCTAAAGTTGCGTGTTCTGTCCTTTCGCTGGCGTTTTCACCTTTTTAGTGTTTTGTTTTGATTTTTATTAAGTCAGTTAGTTAAAATCAGTCGATCTTTATTACCAGTTCTTTTGTAATTTTTTTTTATCAATTAGATTTTTTTTAAATAAATTAAATAATTAAATTTAAAAAATCAGTTAATCTATTTTTTAATAATTAAAGTAAACATTTATTAAACTGCAATAATAAATTTCCTAGGCTTACATTAAAGGTATTTTCATATTAAAACTTTATAAAGTTCTGATCATTTTAAATTTGTCTGTTTCTATAGTAACAGATAAATGCAAAATTATCAGAATTAATATATTAAAGGTTTTTTATTTTAAAATTATCCTTGAGACATAAAAATCTTTATTAATTTATGATAGGTTACTTTATAATTTTTTATTTTAAATATTAAACAAATATTTAAATTAAATTTTAAAATTCATAGGACTTACAGGGTATTTTTCTAATAAAAAAATTCTTTAATAATTAAAGTGTAAAAATAATATTTTCTTAAGTCAGTTAGTTAAAATCAGTTGATCTTTATTACGAGTTCTGTTGTAATTTTTTTTTTTGTCAATTAGATTTATTTAAATAATTAAATTAAAAAATTCATTTAATATATTCATTTAATACTATTCTATTTTTTAATAATTAAAGTAAACATTTATTAAAATACAATAATAAATCTCCTAGGCTTACATTAAAAGTAATTTCATGTTAGAACTTAATAAAGTTCTAAGATTAAAAGTATTTTCATGTTAGAACTTAATAAAGTTCTGATCATTTTAAATTTATCTGTTACTTATGTTGCTTTGAAAATTTTTTATCGTAAATATTATACAGATAATTAAATTTTTAAATTCATATGACTTATAGGGTATTTTTCTAATAAATAAATTTCTTTAATAATTAAAGAGTAATAATAATATTTTCTTAAGTAAGTTAGTTTAAGTTAGTTAAAATCAGTTGATCTTTATTACGAGTTCGGTTATATATATATATATATATATATATATATATTTTTTTTTTTTTTTTTTTTTTTTGTCAATTAGATATTTTTAAATAAATTTAAATAATTAAACTAAAAAATTCATTTAATCTATTTTTTACTAATTAAAGTAAACATTTATTAAAATGCTATAATAAATCTCCTAGGCTTACATTAAAAGTATTTTCATGTTAGATTTTTATAAAGTTCTGATCATTTTAAATTTATCTGTTATTTAGATTACAATTTTTTTTTAATTGTAAACATTATACAGATAAACTATTATTTTAACACAATCAAACTGACTGGTAAAGTTATCATACGAATTGAATATTTCCAACTGAGCGAAAAAATGCCCAGGCTGGGAATCGAACACAGAAGGATCTGGGTTCGATTCCCAGCCTGGGCATTTTTTCGCTCAGTTGGAAATATTCAATTCGTATGTTATACAGATAATTGAATTAAATTTTAAAATTCATATGACTTATACGGTATTTTTCTAATAAATAAATTTCTTTAATAATTAAAGAGTAATAATAATATTTTCTTAACTGCTCTGTTCAACAAGCTCAAAAAGTTTTGACACATTTACAAATTCATTTTTTAATGAAAAAGTATAAAATTGGAAAGCCTGGCCATGGAAGCGATTTGGAATTGAATTGTTTTTTCCATTTTTTTTATTAATCCATTACCTAATGAGTTATAAGCGATTTTGATCACGTGACAAACACGTTTTTCGCCTGCTCTTCACTGCTCCTTCTTCCTTCACTCTGAAATTTGGTTCAAAACGCCCACTTTGACACTATTTTCTGAAAGAACTATTGCGTTTGCAAAAAAACAGCACAATTACATAGTTTCTGAACAACAACACCAGCTACCTGCATGCCTTTTCGAACAAAAATAAATTAAAACTTATGACAGAAAGTTGCCTTTTTGGATTTGAGCACTCTTAAGTCAGTTAGTTAAAATCAGTTGATCTTTATCACCAGTTCCTTTGAAAAAAAAAATTGTCAATTAGATTTTTTAAAATAAATTTAAATAATTAAATTAAAAAATTCATTCAATCTATTTTTAATAATAATGTAATAATAATATATGCTTACCTTACATTAAAAATGTTTTTTGTTAGAACTTTAGTAAGTTATATAAATATATATATATAATTAGCAGAAGTAATTTGTTAAAGTGTTCATTTCTCAAAATTAAGTATTATCTTTCATATATAAAAATATTTATCAATTTATCAGCTGCTTTCTAATTTTTGTATTGTATATTCAATACTACTAAATTCTTATAATATATAAACTGTATGTTTAAAATGAATATTTATTAAAATTTAATTTTAATATCTTCTAAACTTTCATGAAAAGTACTTTTATGCTAGAACTCCAGTAACATATAAAAAATAATTAACAGAATTAAATGATTAAATTATTCATCTTTAAAAATTAATTATTTATCTTTTATATATAAATTACAATAATAATATATATTTCAATGATAATTTAACCATTGAAGACAGTAAATTACCATACTTTAAATAATTGAATGTATGGTAAAAATGCAAAAAAGTTTTATTATATGTATATATATGTTGCAATAAAAATGTAATATACATCAAACACATGAACAAGGAAAAATATTTTGCTATTAGTTGCAATATATATATATTTAAAATAACGATTATTATTATTATTATGGAGATTTTTGTTTTTATCTTTATTAACTTATTATCAGTAGCTTTACAATTTTTATTCGAAATATAATATTGTGATTAAATTTTACTACGTAATACCACTTAGGAGCTAATGTTATATAATTAAAATAAAATATCTATTTAAATGCAATAATAGTATCTTTTAAACTGACATAGAAAAATATTTTTATATATCTAGATTTTACTTAAATTACTTATTTTTAGTTAAGCTGCTAGAACTTTAATACTGATTGCAAACATCTGAGTAAAAAAAAAAAGGGGGTTCTAAGCAGCTTATTATAACAATCTTATTATTTTATCATAATTTAACTAAGTCAATGTTGTTTTAGAATTGTTAATAATTTTCTTACTAGAAAATTAAATTTAATTTAATAATTATATATTATGTTATTAACTGTATAACAATTGATTCCGTGCTCATTATGAGAAATACATAAGCTTTTTTTAATGCATCAAGTTATTATTATCAAGAAATACAATTGATGAAATGAATAGCAGCGCTGTTTACTCGTAAAATGGATTTTTTCCTTTCAGGGAAAGAAGTTCGGTTCACCGATAGCCAATGAAATTGTCGGATTTCGAACTAATGCTAAAAGTCTTATGGAAAGTCAAATTTCGCAGCCGCCGGTTAAACCTTGCATTGTCCAGAAGCATACTGATTCTTGCCATCCGAAATTGTCTTGGAACTGTAAATGAAGTGGGAAATTTCTTTAGAAATCACCCCAAGGCAAATTTAGAACTTCAAGAAGCAATTTCATCATATGCCCAGAAAACCGAAGAAAACTACTTCTCTGCCTTTGAGGCACAAGATTTATCGAAAGATACGAAAACATATTAACTTTTGTGAGCTATTTAAATGCATTTGCATTAGTTTAGAAATTATTTTGGAAAACACATGGAAGATTTCTTCAACAATTAGAACTTTCTTGGCAGTCATGGAAAAGAATGGTTTCTCATAAACCTGCTTGTGACAAACTTTTCAATCTGACAAAGCTATTGTCAGTTCTTCTTCAAGAAAAACTCGTGAAATTATACAGGCTAACTCATGCTAAGATGCCGTATTACAGAAACGTAGAGAAAATGTAATGGAAATATTTCGTGAGATATTTAATTCTGCATCAAAACTTGGGGTAAACTGAAATAAATTTCCCAAGTTTAACATTTAGACAGAAAATACGTGCAAACCCTCAATTTACACCCGCTGAAGAGTATTATAAGATCACGGTCTTTACTCCCTATGTAGAAAAGCCTTATTCAAAATTTGAATTACAGATTCATTCTGAATGAAGGCTTCTAACAAGTTTCCAAGTACTTCTTTTAGGATTTGCTTCTCCGAAAAAATCAAGCAAATGAGGACACATGAGGGTCATCTCAAACACTGTTGCTTTTTTATTTTCATTACAGTTATTTTTTCCTAAAAACACTGTCAGTATCAGAACCGGTTTGGAAACTGGAAGTGCTCTTAAAAACCAAAAATTGTAACAGAAATCGAAAAAATACGAAATAACAATTTTCGATATGGACATCAAGTAACCTATATAGGAATATACATTAGGTTAAAACATATATTTTTTTCCCTTTAAATTAGGCAAATTACTGTTGTCAGATCTGAAAAAACTTCCAAGATTGAGCCCCTCCCGAAGGGAAATCCTGGCTACGGGCCTGATCTTAAGTATTTCATAAATGTAATTATGGTCATTTTCACTTCAATAAGCAGAATCTTAAAATTTTAAATTGATAAAATTTTCATACAAACCTGTAGGACCTGATTTCAGGTGAAATCTCTTAAAATTTAACATATAACAAAACAATATTTAAGAAAAATCAGAATATAATAATAATTTATATCTATATACACTATAGTTTTTATTTTTTAACTTTAGTGCAAATATATATGAACCTTATAGACAGACCATTCCAGCACCTATATTTCTAGATATAAATTTTTATCTGAATAGTCGTGAAATATTTTTAACTCCTTGGGGACGAGCGTCACATACACGCTCATGATTATTCCACAGTGATTATTCCTACCTATAGGGCAAAACTGGGAAATTTCATTAGCGACCACTGGCCGGCAAGACTAGTTTTTTAGGTGGCCACTTTCTTTAAACTAGTGGCCACTTTTTTATTTAAAAATACTAAGCAGTAAATTTTCTCTAAGTATTAATCTAAAACTGAATAGACCAAATAGATATGTTAATATAAATATATAGGAACCAAAAAAAGTAGAATCCTTGATAAAATACAAGAACATTTTATTCTCTTCTTGTAAAAAAGTGGGCGCTGATAGACAATTTTTCACTAGCCACTTTTTCTCATCTACTGGCCCTGTGGCCGGTGGCTAGTGCTAATTTTGCCCTTTATTACTACCAGTTATTTTTTATTGTAAATTTTGTTGATTCATCTAGTAAAAATTTTCTGCTCGGTGATAAAAGGTAAAAAATTCTGTAAAAGACGCTCGTCGCGAAGGGGATTAAATCAAAATTTATTAAAGCTACCATAAAGACTAACTATTTATATCCTGTATACATTTTACTTAAAATTATTTAGGCATTATTTAATGTGAATTGAAAGAAATAGCATATTGCATATTTTTAGAGTAAAAATCTTTTACCTTTAAAATTATTCTTAAGTTATTATGAAATTTAAAGAGATTCTTAAATATTTTATTTATTTTTTAACACAATTAACTTTTTTAATTAATGGATGTTTAGGGATCTAAATTTCTGCTTTAAAATAATATTTTATTTATTTATTTACTTATTTATTTATTTTAAGGAAATAATAAGACTAAAATATATTACTTAACAAAAAATTGAGTTTTCACATGGTTTAAAGTTTAATATTGATTTGCAAATTTTAATCTGTACAAGATTTAACTTTGAAGAACAAGTTTTATTCCTTTCTCCCAAAAGATGTATGTAATTCTCAACTATTAAAATATATTTTATTTCATTTATATGTATATACTATTTATATAAATCTGTATAGGAATAAAAATAATCAATGAACAATTTGGATTTAACACTTTAAGAAAGCTTACTTATGAGGAAATTTCTGAGAAAGTTATTTAGTTTTAAAGAGTGTAATAAATTATGGCGAAATTATACACATTATTTAATCTTATACTTATGGATTATAGAGTTTCTCTAAAAAATCTAATTTTTATAGAATATACCAAATAGCTTAAGATTATTGTAGAGATCTGCTAACAGAGATGTATATGTATTATACTAATACAATTCTTTTTTGTTTTTCTCGGATGGATAAATATATTTTAGAGACTTTTTGATATTGAATATTTAATGTAAAACAACTTAATACTAAAGATAGAATGAAAAAAATGTAAAAACAAACTACTACTAAAAAAGGGTTTTTGACAGTTGTTAACATTTTTGACAAAGAGGTTTTTGACATGACGGTAAAAACCATGATAAAATCCGGTAAAAACCGTCATGCGTCGAAAAATTGCCAACCCTGTAGTAAAGCAATTGGCATACAGAACCCACAAAGAAAACTCAAAATATTGGAAAACCCAAATAGTTTAATATTATAATATCGTAAATCTTATAAAATAGTTGAATAAAACAAAAATGGAAAATTTAGTTTAAAACTGGGGGAGTAAAAATTTACAAAAGGAATGCAAAGAAAAATGAATATCAAGAATATGAATAACACGTATATTGTGGAACTTTTCATCGGGGGCAATATCCCACAAATATAAGCAATACACAATTGATTTTTAATTGAGAAAAGCATGTATTTAACACTAGATCGTCCGGATGGTGTCAATTCGACATCGATCAAATGATACATTGTCGACTCGAGCCACAAATTTTTACATAAAATCTGTTTAATTATAACTAGAGAAAACTGAGTTAAATAAATAAGTGAAATAGTTTTAAATAAAAATTCTGGTGTTAAAATGTTTTTATTAAAGTTGGGTAAAATTTCCGGACATTCTAGTGTTAAGAGATATTTCTCAAATTACCCAATCAACTGTGCAACCAGATTTACAAGTACATTAAAACCAAGAAAAATAACAAAAGCAAAACAAAACCTTTAAATTCCATGAAGTGTAATAAAAAAATTAATACAATTGTGAAATAAATTATGGATTAATAATTAAACAGAAAGAATGTAACAGGTTGTATCTATATGCTAACTATGTGAAATAATATAATTTTTTGTCCGACTTGTGTACCATGCAGTGCATACCACCGCTAAATAAAATAAATAACAAAGATTTAAAAGTAAATAGTAGCATAAATCAGTATCTCGCCAAGTTGGCAAAACCTCCTTTTTCCTAATCATTCTAAATCGGGGTAATGTAACTTTCACGGTCGCACCATCAGACTGTTGGCACACTTGGAGATAGGCACACAACACCGTGGAGGATTCGGTTATCAGCAGGTAAGTTCTTCAAATACAAGCATAATTTCGGATCACAATTCTTCGTTAAATCTTAAAAAATATTCGGTTTTTTAAATATAAATATATTGCATATGTAAAGGTGTGTGTGTATGTGTAGCAATATTTTATCTGTATTTTAAAAATTGCACAAAAATATTGCTATAATTACACTATTTATGACTAAAAATGTATTAGGTGTTTTTTGTAAATAGTGATTAAACAAATGCTAGGGTTACGTTAGTTTTAAACCTTCATAATATTGATTTATTAATATTATTACTATTATTTAATAACCAATCGAACAAAACAAACCGCATGAAAATATTCTATTTAGAACCGGGTCGGGTCAATTTGAAATTAACTTGAAATGTGTATTCTAACAAGAGATCGACCGAAAATTCGGTTTCGTTTTCGACTCAAAATCCGAGTTTCGCCGAAACGGACCAAAACTCGAACGAAACTATCTGTATTCCAAAAATCTCGTTTCTTTTTTCGAAAATTTTCAACATTACTCACTGGTTTCAGCTGCATCGGCTCAAATGAGACACTCTTTATTTATTGCTATAAACTTCACTGTTTATAGTTATCACTAATGGCTGACTCAAGACGTGAGTACAAATTATCAAGCAAGTAATGAATATATACTACACGTTGAAGACGTTTTTCACGTACTCATTAAAAGCTTCAGACTTAACAGTAATAGAAAATTTTTAGCTCGAAAACGTAGAAGTGTTCCGAATACACTTTGAGAAAATTGTAGTATAACAGATGATCATTTACAAAAATCATTATAAAAGATAAATCAAGATAAGTATACCTAAAACATTTTTTGATTAGATGAAATTCGTAGCATTAGAATATCATTCTGTGTTGTTGATGAATTAATTACATTTTATGTTATATAAAAATAAAAAGTTTTGGTCAGAGGCACAGACTTGGCCAACTTGGGCCACAAGTATAATTAAGTAAAAATTATGTATATTTAACAAACATGTAAAAGTAATTAATAATTAAGTATATTTATGTATGTATTCAGTACTTTAAAATTTTTTTGGGACTTTTTCGTTTTCCTTTTCGTTTTCGGTCGAAAATAGGAAAATTACCGAAATTCGTATTCGGTTTTAAAAACCTGTTTCGGTCGATCCTTAATTCAAGCACAAACTAAAATAGGTTTTTAACTCGGAATGAGCTTTTCGGAAAACTGTGTGTACTGTGATACACATTAAAAAACACATTTCTCATCGCAACAAATACAATTTGCACCGTTCAGTTGACAAAACAGTAGATGGAGATTGCAGGTATGTTCCTTTATACATATCTGTTCAAAAGAAATTATGTCTTTATGTTTTTTATTATTTATTTATTTATTAACGCCCGAAAATAGCATAAAACAGTTTTTTAAAAATGCGTGAGCACAAAATGATATATCTTGAACAAGTTAACATTTTCTAGCGAAATTTTCACACAAATTAGATCATACATATTTTTTGGAATCGAGCCTCAATTTGATTACTCCCTTCACCCCTCATCCCCACCCCCACACCAAAAAACAACAACAACTTAGGTAATTTCTAATTTTCTAAAGGAGTAAATAATACAATTCTTTCATTTGTATTTTGAATTAATGTATTTTTATTTGTATTAGCAATATTGCTAAAATACATACAATTTTTGGTTCCAAATGCGCTACAGCGTATAAAGTATCTATATTATAGAGCAAAAAGGTCTGTCACTAACGCGGGCATCATAATAATGGTGGTTATGACCTTTGCTATCGCTTTCACTTTTGTCGTATACATATTCTACTCTAAATAGCGCACGATTTCAATTTTTAGAAAAAAATTGCATTGTGGTATAAAATTTGTTTGGAAACAGTACTCAGTTTACTTCTGTTTAATGATGTTTTAAATATTTTTCAAGGTTCTTTTATTTATTTATTTATTTTTTTTTTTATCTAACTCAACAGTGAACAGTTGTTTGCTACAATATTGTAAAGCAAGATTTGAATTAATATGAATAAACATGCAAAACTAAGGAGAAAGTGGCAGCGTTACCATAATTGGCAGTTGACTGCCCATGCTTGTTAAGAGTTCTTTTTTTACCATACTCACTTACTCACTAATGTTATCAGCTCAATTTTCGTTAAAAACGAGACAGGAAGATTAAAACAAGTAAGTAAGTATGACCGAAAATTGAACAGAGGGTTTCGTTTAATATTCCTTCAAAAACCATTTATCCTTTAATTAATAAATCAAAATCGTTAATTTATAATTATTAAATCATTAATCTTTTTAATAAGCACATAGACGACAGCACCATGAAATTTAATTTTAAAATTATTACAATTGGAAGATAATTTTTTAATCAGATTGAAAATATTCAAGAACTGTTTTTCAGACAATTGTAAGAGCATATACAGTAAACTCTGTCTAAAGCGGAATCGATCGGGACGGATGAAATTTTCCTCCATAGACAATATTCCGCCTTATGCAATACTACCTCAAAAAATAATTGTAAGTAAAATTAAAAAAATTAAAAAATGCACAAGTTGTATATATTTTTTACATTTGTAACCTTTAGTACCGTTCTTTAAAATTAAATTTTTATTGAAATTAAACTTTTTATTAAATTTATAGTCTTTAATAATATTGAAAAACATTATTCGAACACTGAAATAAATAGTATTGATTAGAAATTTCTTCAGTTCTGGAATTTAATGAAAAATATTTACTTTAACAAATACAATCATGTACAGTCGTGGGAAAAAAAAAGTAAACACCCCCTACTAACTCCTCAACAAATTATCGTAGAAGAAAGTTACTGTTACCGAACGATTGGAAATAAAGTCTACTTTTAAATGATGTATATAAAATTTGCTTAGGGGGCCACCTACATATTAAAACGAACCATAACTTTGTTTTTTTCAATAGCAGTACCCAATTCTGACAGCATAAATGAACTCTACACCCTTCAATTAGCCTAAAAACGAATTTTTATGCAATTCGTACCATAAGTTTCCGAGAAATTAATTATTTTAAAACGAGCGTATTTTAAGGGCTGTATCCAAATTGAAGTTCCGTACTGGATTGTTAACCGAGAGAGCCGCTTCCTTGATCAGGGCACCTCAAGCGCCACTCAAGGAGTCAATGAAGCGTGTTAGATTACAGTACGGCAGAATAAATTTCAAAATGTCTACTCACTTCCATCATAGACGGCCCCTTAAACCATCATTTTGCCGTTTTTTAAGCATAATTTGAAAACTACTTGGAAGAAAAATGTGAAATTTTTGAATTTCCATAAAGCAGGACTTAATAAATCTAAATCCATCAAAAAAATTGTAGGTTGCAATTCATAATTTTTTCGAATATTAATTTCATAATTCATAATTCATATCATAAAATTATAAAAATTGCAAATTCAGCTTATTTATGTTTGGGTATATTTCCACAAGTATTATTACCTCAAGTATTATTACCACAAAAAAAATTAGCACATTAGGAGCATAATTTCGGGAGATATAAATAAAAATATGAAAATATAATTTAACATTAGAAGCACTCAATTTTGAATGTTTATAATTCAAAAACTTATCATTCAAATGACTTGAAATTTGGTGTCTAGGCATAGTTTGAACCGAAGATTTGAAATATCTCGTTAAAATTCGGTATTGCCATTGAAAAAAATGAAGTTTGGATTCGATTTAATATGTAGATGACCCCCTAAGAAAATTTTATATACATCATTTAAAAGTAGACTTTATTTCCAATCGTTCGGTACCAGTCACTTTCTTCTATGATGATTTGTTGAGGAGTTAGTAGGGGGTGTTTACTTTTTTTTTTCCACGACTGTACCTCATCTTTAACATAGTTGCTAACGAGACGGAAAATAATATTTTATCGATGCTTGTTTTTACTTCTGGTTTAACAAGCATTTTTGAGTAACACATTATGAGTCACATTGTGTTACTTATTTTTATGATTAAAAATTACCATATTTAACCATTAAGTTAAATATGTTTCTTTTGAATTAACTTTATTAATCTATTACGAAGTATAATTAAAATGTTGAGATTATTTTATGTATATACATATCAGTTTTAAAGTTTCGTGAATTAAATGCATTCATTTTTAAAATATAATTTTTTCCGCCTTATGCAAAATTTTCGGTTCGGTGGGACCTTAAAAACCTTTCCGTTTCCGCGTTAGGCAGATTCCGGCTTAAACAGCATGGATTAATGTTATTTGCTTTGGGTTCGCCGGGACTTTGGAAAATTTTCCGGTTAGACAGATTTCCGGCTTACACAGAGTCCGCCTTAGACATAATTTACTGTATTTGCATAGCTGAAAAGCATATTTAATTCCATGATTTAATTTTAACTAAAGAAAAGGGGGAAAAAAACCCCTGAAATGGCTAAAAAATAAGAAATTTCTTTTAATTACATCCATCGGACAATGAAATGTAATCAATTTAAGTATTCGCAATTTCTCAATAATAATAATAATAATAATAATAATAAATAAAAAAAAGTAATTGATAAAATATTTTACAACTTTTAACCTTTAAATGGCAAAAATAAATAAATAAATAAATAATTGTAATTTAATAGATTAAAACGACCATTTGGCATTTATTTCGTCCACCAAATTCCCTCGCATCCTCTTCAACAACAAATCGCAAAGATCAAACTTCAGACGACCAAAACCTTCATCGATAAACTCTCCAAGTCCCGTTTCGAGAAGAAAAACAGTTTACAAATCGGAAGCAGTTCCACCGAATCATCCACGATTGCGACAAATTACCTACGTTGAGCTCAATTTTTCCTAGTTAGAATCGACCGATTGTAAAACACTGTGGCTAGTGAATGGAGCCCCTCGAGACATGGCCTTTTACTATCAATCGATTAAACATTAGATTGTTTCCTTTTTCGCGCTCGTCTTTTATTCTGTAATCGATTTTCATTGGCTACATAATCAGTTGAAGACTTCGATTTTCATGGGCTACATAATCAGTTGAAGACCTCGATTTTCATGGTCTACATAATGAGTTGAAGACCTCGATTTTTGCTTTGCAAGATGATTTTCACTTCGGCGTCGCTCTTTGCTTTGGATTTTTCCATATCTGATAATTTGCGCCTACCCATTTTCTAAGTTTTTCAATTTTTAACGATTTTATGCCTTTCGATTACCTATTCAAATAAAAATTCTTCTAAAAGTAAAGAACATCGTTAAATTTCGTTAAAAAAAATAAAATGCGAGTATCATTTGACCCCCATCCTCGACCAAAAACAACAACCATTTCCAAATCTGTAAAATTGAATCTATTAGTTAATGAATACTGTTCCGTGGAAAAAAGTTTCAAACTTCAACGCCAAGTTTCGAACCGGGAATCTTTGGATTAGCGGGCAAATGCGCTACCACGGAGCTATCTAGCTTGCGCGAAAAAGACTAAAATTAAGGTTCTGTTTAAAATCTAAATAACAAAAATGGTGGGATGTCATTAAATTAATTAATTTAATTAAAATAATATAAGAATTTTTCAAAATTTTATGATTTGTCTTATGATCGGGGTATTCAGCTATAAGTATGCAACGTTTCAAGTTTCTAACTCATACAGTTTCTGGGAACGAATTCTGTGACAGACAGAGGAGTGAGACGAATAGGGTTTTGTTTATCTGACGAAACCCTGAAAAGAGGAACAGTGGTTTATAAATCAGGACATTAAAAAGAATTGACATTGTATTAAGCTTATGGGAACTAAACAGGTTCCCTGAATGTATTGATTCAATAATACTACTTTTAGATTACTTAACATAATTTGTAAGATAAGTAATGTTCATAGATAAAACTTTGACCTGTAATACATTTATTAACACACTACTCTGACCAAAAAAGAAAACAAGATAAACAACCTATTACCGACACAGAGCGAAAACTATCTGAATATAAAAATAACAGGAATTCTGCTTTTTGAGAATTTAGTGAAAAAAAAAACCGCTATATTTCAGTTTTAAGACTTAAAACACACGCTTTTATTTTATATAGAATGGCGTTCTTCGCATCCATTACAGAATTCCACATTTACGAACCAATCTTAAAGAACATCTACAATAAAGTATGCATATGACGCCACTACCGCTGAATAATACACAAATCCAGAAAAAAGCGATGTCGTCATTCAAGAGACTCTACAAAAAAAGTCGGCCATCTAATAATTCACATGTCTTCATTTGTTTGTACAATTAATATAGATACTTAAAATTAAATATAATTTATAATAGCTCCATGTTTTGTCAGAAATCATTCATTTATATTTTTTCAAAATAGCACGTATTTTAATTACATTTTTTAGGATTTCGTTCATCTGACGAAACCCTATTCGTCTCACTCCTCTGTCTGTCCGTCACACAGCCCGTTCTCAGAAACTATATATGTTGGAGACTTGAAATTTTGCATACTTATAGCTGGACACCTGAGATCAAACGACAAATCATAAAATTTTGAAAAGTCGTAATTAACGGACGTTATTAATTGAAAATTCCCAATTTTGCGTTTCATTAACCAAGAAATGCCATAAAATGAACGCAGGTACCAACAGACTCTCGAAATATTTTCATTTCTCCTCCGAGTTGCCACACATCTGCGCTTCGAGATGCGAAATTGCAGGTTTGCCAGGGCGCGATTTAAGCAAAAAACTGTAGTGACATTTATAAATCTACTTGTATCTCAGAAAGTTTTCGGGAGAGAAATTTTTAACTTACATAAACAGATATAGAAAAAAATCTACTTTCATTTGGTATACGGATCGTTTTTCTGCGATGTGTATAAGTGAAAAAATCCTCTAAAAATCGATTGATATAAAAATTTAATTTTCTTCCATTACGAAAACACCTGTGGATAGATTTGATTTCGAACGGCTGCAATAATTTTTTCACTCCAGAAAAACGGCACTTGGTC
This sequence comes from Maratus speciosus, assembly GCA_963932465.1. Taxonomy (NCBI): domain Eukaryota; kingdom Metazoa; phylum Arthropoda; class Arachnida; order Araneae; family Salticidae; genus Maratus; species Maratus speciosus. Next base: position 83,876,628 of record OZ010786.1, on the reverse strand, counting down.
ACGTGGTTTCTCATAGTAGAATAATTTAATACGAAATTTAAACTTTTTAAATATTAAATTTTTTTATTAAATTTTCAGACATCCCGACGTGAAATTTTTCACTGATTTCATTGATACCCATTTCTAAGTCCTATCTTAATTACAAGCTGAGATATTAATTATTATTTAATTAATTGCTTTTATTTCTATCAAATGCGTAGATTAAAATGGAGGCACGTGCTCTTTTAACCGCGATTTCATTTAAATTAGGAAATCTAACAATTTGCGTGGGATTTTTGACGGCGCGCTATGAGATAAGTATTACTTATTCAATATCAAAAAGTTTATAAGTGTTCATACCACTGTTTTCGAATATTAATTTCAGCAAATATATTAAATTATTGGTTAAGACCGCCACCCTCCCGACCCATGTATCTACGGAAAGGTTTCGTGAAGAAGTTTCGTTCAGATACGCTTTTGTTAAGAATAGAATGCGCTCCCTGGTGGTGGAATGTAGAACTAACGTAACGCGATTTTGTTAAAATTAGGAAATATAACAAGGCGATCTGTTCGAAACTTTAAGATAGTTTATAACACATAAGATAAATTGTAAAAAAGAATGTTACGTGAAATTCCGGGGAGGGGCGCTAGATTTCTTTTTAAAAAATTAGCGTTTCTGACCTTTTTAGATGCCGTTTTTTGAGGGAGTCCTCAGATATATGCTACTTATTAAATATAAAAATGTCAAAATTTTAGTTACCCCTACTTCCGAATAGTAATTTCAGCAAATTTCTTAATTTCTCGCTTAAGACCGCCACCAACTCGACTAGCATATCTCCTGATACGTTGTTTAACGGAGTTACGTTCAGGTACAGTTTTGTTTAGAATAGAGAGCGCTCCCTCGTGGTGGAATGTGGAACTAACAGACCGCGATTTCATTTAAAGTAGGAAATCTAACAAGGCGATGTGTTTGAAACTTTAAGATAGTTTATAACACATAAGAAAAAGTTTATAAAAAATGGCGACTGAAATTTCGGGCAGGTGGGGGGAGGGGCGAAGTATTTCCTTTTCTTTTTCACCTTAGTATTTCATACCGTTTCAGGTGTGGTTTTTTGACGGAGTCCTCAGATACATGCTACTTATTAAATATAAATATGTAAAAAGTTAAGTTACCACTATATTTCTGGATAGTAATTTCAACAAATATCTTAAATTCTTGCTGAAGACCGCCAACCCCTCGAGTAACATATCTACTGATAGGTTGTGTAAAGAAGTTTCGTTCAGATACGCTTTTGTTAAGAACAAAGTGCGCTACCTAGTGATGGAATGTGGAACTAACAGACCATGATTTCATTTAAAGTAGGAAATCTAACAATGCGATCTGTTTTAAACTGCAAGATACTTTATAACACATGAGAAAAAAAAATATAAAGAAGAATGGCGAGCTGTATTCCGAGGGGGGTGAGGGAGGGGCGCGAACAAAATTAGGAAATATAACTGGACGATCTGTTTGAAACTTTAATATAGCTTATAAAACATAACAAAAATTTTAAAAATCAGGCCCCGTCAAAAATCATGGTGACCATTACCCACTTTGCCCCCCCCCAGGGGGGCACTTTTCTAAATTTGGCAGATACCCGTCATGTAATATATCGTAGCATTTCGGGGGGGGGGGGGAGGGCAATGACAAAATTATGAAATATAACAAGGCGAATCTGTTTGAAACTTTCAGGATAGTTTAGGAAGGGTTTGCCAAAATTTAGAAGGTGTTCCATGGCGATAAATGTACTGGACGTTTTGAAAGAAAGTGTTTTGAAAAGAATATTAAACGAAACCCTCTGTGCGATCTATAGTCACACTTACCCCCATGTTTTCAGTTGTTATGAGAAAATGGCAACAAAAAAGATATAATTACTGTTTTCCAACTATTTTTCCTTTACTTTCTACAGAAATTGAGTACTTCAGTTGTCAACATTAAACAAATGGCGCGAAAAACTACAAAAAAAATTAATATCTCAAAATAAATTGAGATGCAGTTTTCAAACAAATTGCATTTAAAATTACCTTGTTCCCCAATACGACGATATAAAAATTCAAATTCAAAATGTGCGATGCTTAGAAATTTAAAACATTGCAGTAGAGATCATCCGTATTTAACGGTACAATGATACATCTGCTTTGTTTACATATTTGGCAAATTTTTAATCCGTAAAACTACTGTGCGAATTCGCAACGGTTAAAATTTCAAATGTCGGCGTTTTTTTAAAAGCATGCTTTCATTAATTTTCATTTCTCATTAACAGAATGAAATTTTATGACACAAATAAATATACCTCGATTATTCTCTCTCGATATTCGCTTCTCGTGTTGTTGTACTTTTAAGCACGAAATGCCCACGGCCCGGCCAGGCAAAATGAAGGAAAACTAGCAAACGGGCCAGGCCGGCGGAATAAAGAAACATTTTGTAACGAGTGGAGCCAGGCTGGTAAAAAACAAAAATAAATAAACTGGCCGGGCCAATAAAAAAAAAATTAAGCGGGCCGTCCGGCCGAACGTATCAAACCAAGCCGATAAAATATAAACCATTTTCAATGTGTACGAGCCATTGCTAGCTTGACAACATCAATACAAAAATATAACATGTCACACAAATATAACATAAATATATAACAAATATATATATCAAAAATATAACATATAACACATACACGTAGAGATCGGCATCGGACGGTTACATCGTATCTGAGACAGGGCTTAATTTTTTCAGCAGACTCGGAACTAGACTTAATTATGGACTTAACCTGTGGAGCAAGCATTTTTTTAAAAATAGTAATAGAAATAATGAACTTCTGTTAACGGAATCTTTGGAAAGATACTTTAACAAATTGCAGAGAAATATTTCAAAAATATACTTTTTTTTATTATACAGCTTCAAAAGTTATGATGTTTTTAACTATCTTTTGTTGTGTATTCTAAATTATATTAATTTGTTTAATGATTCTTTATTTGAATGTGACAGTAATAATAATAAGCTAGAAGTAGCTCGGAGTCGTTCGGTAGCTTCATCGCCCCGAGCCCAACCCTTCCCGCTTTTCGGTGTCTTTAATTTGTGTAATTTCCCTTTTAAATTTGTCCGGTTTCAATTTTTGATTTTTTTTTCAATCTGGTTTTCGCTAGAGAGTCTTTCATTCGGGACGTGGCTGGGCACCTGGGAATCTTGCTTCCGCAAAAGAGTCGGAGTAGAGTAGAAGAATAAAGGGTTGCGGGCGAAGATGGGCCGCTCGCCGCAACCCTTTATTCTTCTACTCTACTCCGACTCTTTTGCGGAAGCAAGATTCCCAGGTGCCCAGCCACGTCCCGAATGAAAGACTCTCTAGCGAAAACCAGATTGAAAAAAAAATCAAAAATTGAAACCGGACAAATTTAAAAGGGAAATTACACAAATTAAAGACACCGAAAAGCGGGAAGGGTTGGGCTCGGGGCGATGAAGCTACCGGACGACTCCGAGCTACTTCTAGCTTATTATTAAGATCCAAGTGATCATTAGCGTTTCCGTTCTTTATTCTAGGCTTACGAACATATAGTAATCTAAAATATACTGAAGATATAGTAATCTAAAATATACCGAAAATATAGTAACAAATCTAAATTTTTCCATAAATATGGACAATATATATTTTTTTAAGAATCTTAATTGTATGCTTAAAAAAATTGGAATTTTTGTAGAAATTGAGTCGGGCCAAATTTCATTGATTTTTGCTTTTCATTGACCTGCTTTTAATCTTTTAGCTCATTATTGTAAATTTTTAACCTCTGCCATTTTGGAATATTTAGCGATTTTTTTTTCCCTGCGTTTTTGACATTTGTAAACGGAATCCCGTTTCATTCTTTTAGTCCCAACTCGAGGTTCGTTTGAATAAGTTTTCAATTAAAAAATAAAATCATACTAATGATGTTAGTTTACAAAAACAGACTGGAGCACATGTCTAGCCAGTGTATGCTGTCGAAGGCAGATGGGGGGGGGGGGGGGGGGGCAACATTAGGCGTTGGAAAGAATTTCGTTTAAAAATATAAAAGGGTCAGCATATAAACTCAAAATGTTTGAGTAAACTAAACTTAAAATAATATATATTTTTTAAACACATGAGAAAATATTAAACTTTAAGCCATGTTATTTAATATATTTTAGTTATATTAAGGGTGAATGCGCTATTTATCACCTGAAAAATTAATTTTATCACAAGTGTTAAAAGATGTGTAACTTTCTCTTCAGAAAATTTTAATTTATTTTATTTACAGGGTTCGGCGATATATATATAGTATGTCATGAAATATGCAAGATATTTATTTTCAAAACGACTTAATATTTTGCGCAAAGCAATTTTTTATTTGAAATAAAAAATTTGTTCACTTACAAGTAAGTAGCTAAAAAATAAGTTAAAAAAAAAATTATTCAAAATCCAACACCAGATTACGAATTCTATGTTTAGAACACAAATACTTCAATTAAGGGAAATATATACAGTAGAAGATCTTTATAACGCATTTCTCCATATAACGCAAAACTTCTGACGTAAATAATGAATTTTGCAGTTAAGAAGCACCTGACTTCCCACATTATAAAAAATTACAGTTCTCTAGAGCAGTGTTTCTTAAACTGTGGTCCGCGGACCTCTGGGTGTCCGCGAGCTAACAGACGGGGGTCCTCAAGCCCAGTGTTGAATTCAGACCTTTTTTCTTCAGCAGGAATTTCTGTAACTGTAGTTGTGGATAAATGCAGGACTAGAACTTTTAAATTAGGACTATTAATAAGTACAAAATCAATACCTAAATCTAAATCTTTCGAGGGAGACATTTCAATGCTGGGGTAGGAAAGTCATTTTTAAGTGAGCTGCTCGTACTTTAGTCTCTTATTATATACTTACATTTTTTTTTTTTTTAATTCAAGATATAAATGAGTGTTTAAAGACCGGTAAAAAAAACGTAAAGAAGAGGTGGAATCAGATATAGGTGATGATGATTTAATACCTCACAATTTAACAGAGAAGAAATTACCGGAAATGAAAATACCCAAGTTCTCTGAAAAATATTAAACATTGGGATTTACGAGAAACTGTATTAATAATGAAGAACAGCTTGTTTGTGTTATTTGTCATGATATACTGTCAAATGAATGTATGAAACCCCGCAGACATTTAAAAACTAAACATAAAGAGTATTTAAACAAACCAACTGGCTTCAGTGGCGTACCCAAGGGGGGGGCTGATGGGGCTACAGCACCCCCCGAAATTTTCGAAAGTGATGTGAAAAAGTGCTGATTTTTCGTCTTTCTTTTTCGGAAATTTTTTTCAATCGTACAGCGGACTAGCCATTCTTATTAGTCCCATATTAGTTCACATTGACAACAAAGAAGAGAAAGGGGGCTGACGGGGCTACAGCCCCCCCCCCCCCTCCTCTCGAAATAGTCGAAAAATTAAATGCAAAAAGTGTTTTTACCTTAATTTTTAAGCTAAATCTGTAATTTTTTTCTTCTGTCATATAGCAAAATAGGCATTCTCGTTAACACCCTATTAGTCCACATTGACATCACAGCATACCGAAAGATGGGGAGCGCACTGGTGGAATTTCATCCTCCTCCTCTCGAAATGGTCGAATATGAAATGAAAAAATACTGCTGAATTTTTTCTGTCTGTTTAAGATAAATTTGCATCCCCCCCCCCCTATCTTTCAACAGACTATGCGCTTCCTTCGCTTTAGTTCCATATTAGTCTATATTGACACCAAAGAAGAGGAAGAGGGTTGATGGGGTTACCCCAACCAGAAATAGTCGAAAAATTAAATGAAAAAAAATGTCTTTTCCTTCCTTTTTTAAGATAAATCTAATTTTTTCTTCTGTCATACAGCAAAATAGCCATTCTCGTTAACACCATATTAGTCCACGTTGTCATCACAGCATACCCAAAGATGGGGAGCGCACTGGTGGAATTACCGCCCCCTTCTCTCGAAATAGTCGAAAATGAAATGATAAAATAGTGCTGATTTTTTTTTTGTCTGAGATAAATTTGCATTTTCTCCCCTATTATTCAACAAACTAGCCGCTCCCTTCGCTGTAGTTCCATATTAGTCTACAGTGACACCACATTATACCCAAAAAGGTAGAAGAGGGCTAATGGGGTTACAGCCCTCTCCCAAAAAAGTCGAACATGAAATGAAAAAGTGCTGATACTTTCCTTTCTGTTTGAGATAAATTTGTATTTTTCCCCTATCAGTCAACAGACTAGCCGCTCTCTTCTCTTTAGTTCCATGCTACTGCACAGTGACACCACATTATACCCAAAGGGGAGAAAGGGGCTAATCTGGTGCCCCATTCCTAAATAGTTGAAAATGAAATGAAAAAAGGCTGATTTTTTTCTTCTTGTTTGAGATAAATTTGTAAATTTTCTTCTGCAATACAGCGAAATAACCATTCTCGTTAATACCATAAGTACACATTGACATCACAGCATACCGAAAGAAGTGGAGGCAGCTGATGGGCTTAGAGCCCCCTCCTCCCGAAATAGTCGAAATAAAAAAAATATTGGTTTTTTTCTTTCTGTTTGACATAGCTTTGTATTTTTTTCTTCTGTCATTCAACAGGCTAGCCGCTCTCTTCTCTTTAGTTCCATATTAGTGCACAGAGACACTACATTATGCCCAAAAAAGTAGAAAGGGGATGATGAGGTTACAGCACCCTCCCAAAATAGTCGGAAATGAAAAAAATGCTGATTTTTCTTTTGTTTCCGATAAATTTGTAATGCAATTGTTTTCTGCAATACAACGAACTAGACACTCTGGCTAGTCGCATATCAGCGCACGGTTACACCATAGTATACCCAATGAGGGGAAGCCGTCTGATGGGGCCTTTTCGAAATAATCAAAAATGAAATGAAAAAAAATCTCCTGTTTCTTCCTTTCTTTTGAGATAAATTTATAATTTTTATTTTGCGACGCAGCTATTCTGGTTAGTCCTATATATTAGTGCACAGTGATACCCCAGCATACACCCAAAGAAGTCGATGGAAACGGGTGTTATGAGGTTACAGCTCCATTCCCCCTCTGAAGAGATTGCAGTGAAATGAAAAAAGGGTTGATATTTCTTCTTTTTCAGATAGATTTGTTTTTTTTTTTTTTTTTTTGGCATGCCACAAATTTGTTTTTCTCGTTAATCCAATATCCTCCTCAGTCCTGCGACCAAATTTACTTGAGACCACAAAATCAGTTTTCAAATTACTGAAAAATAGCTCCATCCCTGTTTTACTGGATAAATAAAAAGATGTATATATGCTCAGTTCAAGACACCTACAAATTTTTTTCGCGGATTTTCTGCCAAAATTCACGTTTTTTTTACGAAATCCTTCGTCTAAATTTGCGCTTTTTCCGCGGTTTTTGACGAAATTCGCGTTTTTTCTCGCCTTTTTGATGAAACTCGCGTTTTTTCTGCGGCTCTTTGACGAAATTCGCATTTATTTGACGAAATTCGCTTTTTTTCCACACTTTTGCCGAAATTCACGTTTTTCTGTAGACCTCCTTTGTGATCCTGCTTTTCTTTTTTTGCGATCCTTTAACGAAATTCGCGTTTTTTCCGCTTCTCTTTGATGGAATTCGTGTTTTTTTTAGCGATCCTTTGTCGAACTTTGCGGTTTTTCTGCTGCCCTTTGACTAAATTCGCGTTTTTTCTGAGGTCATTTGCCAAAATTCGCGTTTTTTTTACACAATCCTTCGTCGAAATTTGCGTTTTTTCAGCGGATTTCTGATGAAATTCGCGTTTTTTTCTCGTCTTTTTGATGAAATTTGCGTTTATCTGGGGCCTTTTGATGCAATTCACGTTTTCCCGTATCCTTTTGACGAAATTCGCGTTCTTTTACGTTCCTTTACGAGCTTTTTTCGCAGCCCTTTGACGGAATGCGTGTTTTTAGCGATCTTTTTTTGAAATTCACGTTTTCCGTGACCTTTTGATGAAATTCGCGTTTTTCCGCTGATCTTTAACGAAATTCGCGTTTTTTGTGATCCTTTGTCGAAATTTGCGTTTTTTCCGCAGTCGTTTGAAGAAATTAGCGTTTTTCTGCGCCTTTTTATCGAAATTTGCGCTTTTTTACGTAATCGTTCGTCGAAACATGTATTTTATCCGCGGATCTGTGACGCAATTCGCCTTTTTTTCGTGATCCTTTTTCGAAATTTGCACTTTTTCAGCGGCTTTTTGACGAAAATTGCGCTTTTTCCGCGGGTTTTTGATGAAATTCGAGTTTATTTCGCTGATTTTTGCTGAAATTCGCGTTTTTTTTATCAAGTCCTTCGTCGAAATTTGCGTTTTTTCCCGAGGCTTTTTGATAAAATTCGGTTTTTTTCTCGTCTTTTTGATAAATTTCGTGTTTTTTCTGCGGCTCTTTGACGAAATTCGCATTTTTTTGCGAAAGTAGCGCCTTTTTCGCGGCTGTTTGACGAAATTCGCTTTTTTCCACAGTCTTTTGCCGAAAATCATGTTTTTCTGTGCCCCTTCTGTGACTCTGCTTTTTCTTTTTTTGCGATCCTTTAACGAAATTCGCGTTTTTTCCGCTTCCGTTTGACGGAATGCGTGTTTTTTTAGCGATCCTTTGTCGAAATTTACGTTTATTCTGCGGCTCTTTGATGAAATTCGCGTTTTTCTTGAGATCATTTGCCGAAATTTGCTTTTTTACGCAATCCTTCGTCGTAATTTGCGTTTTTTCAGTGAATTTTTGACGAAATTCGCGTTTTTTCTCGTCTTTTTGATGAAATTTGCGTTTTTCTGCGGCCTTTTGACAAAATTTACGTTTTTCCGTGTCCCTTTGACGAAAGTCGCGTTTTTTTGCGATCGTTTACGAAATTAGCTTTTCGCTACCGTTTCACGGAATACGTGTTTTTAGCGATCTGTTTTCGAAATTTTTATTTTTCCCGCGACCTTTTGATGAAATTTCTGCGGCCCTTTGACGAAATTCGCGTTTTTTTCGAGGTCATTTGACGAAATTAGCGTTTTTATATGGCTTTTTGACGAAATTCGCTTTTTTCAGCAGCCTTTTGACGGAATTCACGTTTTTCTGTGGCTCTTCTTTATGACCCTTTTTCTTTTTTTGCAATCCTTTAAAGAAATTCGCGTTTTTTCCGCTTCTCTTTGACGGATTTTTTTTTTTTTTTTAGCGATCCTTTGTCGAATTGTGCGGTTTTTCTGCTGCCCTTTGACTAAATTCGCGTTTTTTCTGAGGTCATTTGCCAAAATTCGCATTTTTTTTTTTTTTTTACACAATCCTTCGTCGAAATTTGCGTTTCTTCAGCGGATTTCTGATGAAATTCGCGTTTTTTTCTCGTCTTTTTCATGAAATTTGCGTTTTTCTGCGGCCTTTTGACGAAATTTAAGTTTTTTCTGCGTCCCTTTGAGGAATTTCGCGTTTTCCCCCTTCCCTTCGACGGAATTCGTGTTTTTTAGCGATCCTTTCTCGAAATTTGCTTTTGTTCTGTGGCGCTTTGACGAAATCCATATTTTTTCTGTAGTCATTTGACGAAATTCGCCTTTTTTTTCGCAATCCTTTGTCGAAATTAACGTTTCTCCGCCGCTTTTTCGACGAAATTCGGTTTTTTTCCTCGCCATTTTAGGGAAATTTACCTTTTTTGCCGCCTTTTGACGAAATACACGTTTTTCCTTGTCCCTTTGACGAAATTCGCGTTTTTTTGCGATCCTTTACGAAATTAGCCTTTTCTGCGAAGTTCTTTGACGGAATGCGTGTTTTCGAAATTCTCGTTTTTTCCGCGATCTTTTGATGAAATTCGCGTTTTTTTCTGTGGCCCTTTGACGAAATTTGCGTTTTTTTTAGATCCTTTGTCGACATTTGCTTTTTTTCGCGGGTTTTTGACGAAATCGGCATTTTTTATGGCCTTTTTGACAAAATTCGCTTTTTTCAGCAGCCTTTTGGCGGAATTCATGTTTTTCTGTGGCTCTTCTTCATGACCCTTTTTCTTTTTTGCGATCCTTTAACGAAATTCGCGTTTTTTCCGCTTCCCTTTGACGGAGTGCGTGTTTTATAAGCGATGCTTTGTCAAAATTTGCGTTTTTTCTGTGGACCTTTGACGAAATTCGCATTTTATCTATGGTCATTTGTCAAAATTTGCATTTTTTTCGCGGCTTTTTGACGAAATTTGTGTTTTTTTCTCGTCTTTTTGATGAAATTTGCGCTTTTCTGCGGCCTTTTGACGAAATTCATGTTTTTTCTGCGTCCCTTTGACGAATTTCGCGTTTTTTCATCTTCCCATTGACGGAATGCGTGTTTTCTTTAGCGAGCCTTTGTCGAAATTTGCTTTGTTTCTTCGGCCCTTTGACGAAATTCGCGTTTTTTTTCACTATCCTTTATCGAAATTAACGTTTTTCCGCGACTTTTTGGCGAAATTCGTTTTTTTCCTCGCCTTTTTAGTGAAATTTGCGTTTTTCTGCGGCCTTTTGTCGAAATGCACGTTTTTCCTTGTCCCTTTGACGAAATTCGCGTTTTTTGCGATTCTTTACGAAATTAGCTTTTTCTTCGAAGTTCTTTGACGGAATGCGTGTTTTTAGCGATCTTTTTCGATATTCGCGTTTTCCACGCGACCTTTTGATGAAATTCGCGTTTTTTTTCTGTGCTCATTTCACGAAATTAGCGTTTCCTCGGGAATCATTTGACGAAATTCGCGTTTCCTCCTCGAGCATTTGACGTAATTCGCGTTTTCTTCGCGATCATTTGACGAAATTTGACTTTTTTTCACGCAATCCTTTGACAAACTTCGCATTTTATCCGCGTCCCTATGGCAAAATTCCTCAAGGTTTTTTCCTTGATCCTTTAAAGAAATTGGAGATTTTTTTTCTGCGAACGATTGATGAAATTGATTATTTTTTTCGGCCACCATTTGTCAAAAATTGCGCTTTTTAAGTCCGAATTTTTCAAAATTTCGGAACAAAGTCACCCCTGCCCCTTCCCCCCCCCCCCCCCCCCCAGGCTAAGGCCTTATTGGCAAAAAGCATTTCTGTTTATAGCACAATTCAACGTATTTCGTAAGATTTAGAACATTATGGAAATTTAAGTCAGCCCCCCCCCGAAATAAAATCCTGGGTACGCCACTGACTGGCTTGTTTAAATACTCTTGGTTAAAATAACTGAACTTGGTTAAAATAACTTGTTTAAATACTCTGGTTAAAATAACTGAAAACAAGTCAGAAATTAATTGAAAAGACCGCAACTGGTTCCAATAATGAAAGGGCCGTTTTTGTCTCGTATCAGGTATCTTTAGCATAGTCTGCAAAACCTTATGTGATTGCAGAGAATTTAATTCTACCTGCTGCTAAAGCAATGGTCACAACAACGGTAGGAGGAAAAGCAGCAAAGGATCTAAATTTAATTTCATGATCTAATGATATAGTTAAGAACAGATTTATGTGAAAATATTGAAAGCCAATTAATTGAATGTGCAAAAATAAGTCCTTATTTCGCATTGCAGGTGTATGAAAGTTTAGACATTTCCAATAATGTCAATTTGTTAGCTTTCTTTCGTTATGAATTTGGTAGTAAGGTAAGGGAAGATTCTTTGTTTTGCAAATTTATTCCATCTCAAACAACAAGTTCAGCGCTATTCACCCGTTTAGACGGTTTCATACAAGAAAAAAAAACAGGTCAAAATGTGTGGGAATAAGTACAGATGGGATTCGAGCTATAAGTGAACCTATTAATGGTTTGATCAGTTTTATTAAAGACAAAACACCGCATGCAGTTTGGACAAACTGTTTTATTCACCGTGAATCTCTCGTCGCGAAAAGAAAGGCTAATGATTTGAAGTCTACATTCAACGAAGTTGTTCCAGTATTAAATTACAGTGAAATACGCTTAACACGAAAAATCGGTTAACACGAAATGATATAGCAGTCCGGACAGTATGCTATGCAATTTAATACATTTTGTTTCTTTTAACACGAAACAAAAATCGTTTAACACGAAAAAAATTCACTTTCGATCTAGAGAGTTTGAGTTGAAATTGGTAAATTTTGTGTTAAAACCACTGAATTTTGGGTGAAAATCAGTGAATTTCGTATTCTTTTGTAAATTAGCTTTTGTTTTATGAGCACAATGGCTGCGAAATTGGGGCGAAAACAAACTGCTATTTCGCTTCAAATGAAGATGAAGCTGCTTAATGTAGTTGATGAAAAAAAAGGACGAAAACAGAAATCTGTAAACTGTATGGCATTACCAATTCTACTTTATTAACGATAATAAAAACACGGATCCTATTACTTTAATGTTTGAACGCAGTATGTTTAAGCCAGAGAGAAAACGTATGAGAACCACTAAGCACGAAAATTTAGAGACAGCTTTGCTTATTTGATTCAAACAAGCTAGATCTCAAAATGCTGAAAAAGACACATAAAAAAAAGATATCTGATTTCCCCCCCCCAAAAAACAACATTTTTTTACTTGCTTTTTATCCTAATGGATGCAACCTACTAATAGTTTAAAAGGAAATCGAAATAAAATTTGACGATGTCGAAAATATTTGTGAGTTTTGTTCTTTTTTTAGGGTTTCGTTCATCTCACGAAACCCTATTCGTCTCACTCCTTTGTCTGTCTGTCTGTCTGTCTGTCCGTCACAGAGCCCGTTCTCAGAAACTATACATGTTAGAGATTTGAAATTTTGGGTACTTATAGCTGAACACCTCACATTAAACAACAAATCATAAAATTTTGAAAAAGTTGGTAATTAACTGAATTACGGGCTAATTAACTTCTAAAATTAACCAATCCACCTTTTTAACGCAGATTCAAATGAACTTTCTCCAAATCATCCGTGTTTCTCCTAAGGGTTGCCAGTAAAATCAGCCGATGCATGGTATTTTAAGGAATTCTTTCTAAGTGAGCCCTTAATTATGTTGGAGGCGTGAAATTTTGCATACTTATAGCTGGACACCTCACATCAAACAACAAGTGATAAAATTTTGAAAAAGTCGTACATTTAACCCTTTGGGGTCCCGCATGTGTATTTTAAACAATTCTTTCTAAGGTGAGCTCCTAATTAGTTTGGAGGCGTGAAATTCTGCATACTTATAGCTGAACACCACACATCATACGACAAATGATAAAATTTTGAAAAAGTCGTACATTTAACCCTTTGGGCTCCTGCATGTGTATTTTAAACAATTATTTCTAAGTGAGCCTCTAATTAAGTTGGAAGCGTGAAATTTTGCATTCTTATAACTGAACACCTCACATCAAACGACAAATCATAAAATTTTGAAAATGTCGTACGTTTAACCATTTGGGCTCCCACATGTGTATTTTAAACAATTCTTTCTAAGTGAGCCCCTATTTAGGTTGGAGGCGTGAAATTTTGCATACTTATAGCTCAACATCCCAGATTACATGTCAAATAATAAATTTTGAAAAAGTTTTATGTTTAACCCTTTCAACTCCAGCTCGTGTATTTTAAGCAATTCTTTCTAACTGAGCCCCTAATTAAATTGGCGATTTTAAATTTTGCATACTTATAGCAGAACACCTGAGGCCAAGCGACAAATCATAAAATCTTGAAAATGTCTTACGTTTAACCCTTTGAGCTACCACATATGTATTTGAAACAATTCTTTCTAAGAGAGCCCCTAATTAAGTTGGAGACATGAAATTTTGCATACGTATAGCTGAATACCTCAGACCACACGACAAATCATAAAATCTTCAAAAAGTCTTATATTATTTACCTCTCCGGGCTCTAGCTTGTGTATTTTAAGTAATTTTTCTAACATCCGCCCTTTTAACCAGGGGAGAAATTTTCCAACTTTTGCCGACACTCCTTTGACCCTTCTTTCATATTGTGCACCATAGCCTTACATATTTTAGTTCCATTTTTTACCGCCAGGTGCGCCTACTGATCTCAGGTGCTATGGGCCCAATCCCCTCCACTAATATATCTGCGGATAGTATGTAAAACGGGATTTCGTTGGGATAGATGTTTGTTTAGAATCGAGTGCGCCCCCTGGTTGCGAAATGTGGAAGTAATAGATTTTTCAAAAAGATAAAGTGTTTTGAAAGGAATATTAAACGAAACCCTCTGTGCGATCTGTGATCACACTTACCCACTTGTTTAACGAATCTTTTAACGCAAAATTCTTTTAACACGAAAAAAAAATTCGGTCCCTTCAATTTCGTGTTAAACGTATTTCACTGTATATCAATGCTCGTCCATTGAATTCTAGACTTTTTAAAATTCTGTGGGAGAAAATCGGTAGTCAACATAAACAATTATTTTTGCATAAAGAAATTAGGTGGCTGTCACAAGGAAAAGTTTTAATTCGCATTTTTGCATTGCGTGATGAGGTAAGGCTATTTTTATTGGATTCCAAATGCAATTTGAAAGAACGTTTCGATGATTCTCGCGGCTTGTCAAGGTGGCATATTTGACAGATATTTTTTGTTTTCAAATAAGTTGAATTTAAACTTACAAGGAACGTCGGTACATATTTTCAAAGTTCATAATAAAGTAGAAGCAACAATAAAAAATTATTTGTGGTCAAATCGACTTGAAAATAATAATTTTGAATCTTTCCCAACATTATTCCATTTCGATACAATGGCGTTACAATTTCCCCTGATATTTCTGAAAATTTCGTTGTACACCTGAAAATTTTCAAAGAAGCTTTCTGGCTTTATTTTTCTCCGTCAAAGCCAGAGAGTTAGTGTATGGATCCACATATCATTTCCAAGAGATTAGTTAAATGGAATCCTTAAAATTCTTTGAGCAGGAACAAGTTGCGTAATTATCATGCGATGGTTCCATGAAAATTGCTTTTCGAGTGATTGGTCTTCCTAATTTTTGGTTGTGCGTGAGAAATAAGTATGCAGAAATAGCAGATAAAGCTATCAAGCAGTTACTTCCTTTCTGTACAGCATATTTATGCGAAAAGACATTCTCCAGCCTTGTGCACATAAAAAAATATAGAAATCGATTGAATGTCGAATCAGACTTGCGAATATATGTTTCAAACGATTAACCAGACATTGCACAGCTCGTAGAAAGAAAACAGCAGCATACTTCTCATGGGAAATACTAGTATGTATATTTTAACTGTCTTAAAATGTGTGTCATTTTTCTAATTAACGCAACTGATTTCTTTCAACAACTAAACACGGAATATCTGTAATGAAAAATAAATAAGATCTATGCCACTTAAATATTTTTTTAAATCTGCATTAAGAAAAATTTTGTAGGGGGGGGGGGGGGGTCCGCGAAACGCATATCATATCAAAAGGGGTCCGCGAGATCCCAAAGTTTAAGAAACGCTGCTCTAGAGTAGAGGACAAAATTTGATACATTAATTCAACTTTATCTCCTTCATTCAGAACTTTTTTATAAAAAAAAATGCCAAAGACCCTATCAGTGTGACGTCACAGGCAACTCAACTCCGCTTATCAACTGCAAATTGCAAATTGGATCCAAACAAACCCATAGAGTTCAGAGTGTATTAGAGATGCACTATACCGTCAAATTCGCTCATAATAAGAAGGTATATATATATATATATATCGCTCAAATCATAATAAATATCGCTCAAAATACAAGTACTTGGAATCGACTGAATTTATTGGACTGGAAGAAGATTTCAAATGGAGCCGCAAGTGTGTGGGCCGAATTGTAACCCTTTTTAACACTTTCCAACAAAGTTGAAAAGTGTTTATGCATTCGGTTTATCTGGCCGTCTGTCCACGCTCTAACTCCCGTAAATATGCTCGGATTTTCATACAATTAATAAATGTTATTTAGGGTCACCTAAGCATGTTTGGTATTGTATATGAAGTATGTGGGATGAATAGTTCATTTACAGGGGCACTCAAAAGAATTTCATTACATTATGGTATATGAGGAAAAATCGTTTGCAGAGTATTTTAATAACATTATGCTATTTCAAATGTATTGAAACTGATATAAATCACTGGATATTTCACTCCAAGATGAGTACGATAGAATAGGGTATTCATAGCATTTGTCGTTCATTTACAGGGACACACAAAAGAAATCGATCACAGTACTGTCTTTAAGTAATAATGGCTGGAAGTGCGTTTTCAATTTCGGCATGCGCTTTTAAATTTAACTATTTTGTTTTGCATTTTATTAGTTGTATATAAATTCTATATCTCATATACAGGGTAGAAGAAAGTTACTGGTACCACACGATTAGTAATAAAGTCTACTTTTAAATGATATATATAAAATTTGCTTAGGGGGCCATCTACATATTAAAACAAACCATACCTTTGTCTTTTTTCAATAGCAGTACACAATTCTGACAGCATAAATGAACTCTACTCCCTTCAATTAGCCTAAAAACACTTTTTTATGCAATTCGTACAATAAGTTTCCGAGAAATTAATTGTTTTAAAACGAGTGCATTTTAGGGGCTGTATCCAAATTGAAGTTCGGTACTCGATCAATTGTTGACCGAGAGAGCCTCCTTCTTGATCAAGGCATCTTAAGCGCCACTCAAGCAGTCATTGTAGACTGCTAGATTACAGGATAGCAGAAGAAATTTCCAAATATCTAGTCATTTCTATCATAGACGGCCCCTTAAAGAATCATTTTGCCGTTTTTTAAGCATAATTTGAAAACTACTTGGAAGAAAAATTTGAAAGTTTGGATTTCCATAAAGCAGGACTTAATAAATCTAAATCCATAAAAAAAAAACTATACGTTACAATTCATATTTTTTTCGAGTATTTATTTCATAATTCATATCATAAAATTATAAAAATTGCAAATTCAGCGTATTTATGTTTGGGTATTTTAGTATTATTGCTACACAAAAAATTAGCACATTAGGATTAGGAGTATAATTTCAGGAAATATTAATAAAAATATGAAAATGTAATTTAACATTAGAGGCTCTAAATTTTGAATGTTTAAAATTCCAAAACTTATCATTCAAATGACTTGAAATTTGGTCTCTTGTCTAGGCATAGTTTGAGCCGAAGATTTGAAATATCTTGTTAAAATTGGGTATTGCCATTGAAAAAAAATTATGTTTGGGTTCGTTTTAATATGTAGATGGCCCCCTAAGCAAATTTTATATACATCATTTAAAAGTAGACTTTATTTCCAATCGCTTGGTACCAGTAACTTTCTTTTACGATAATTTGTTGAGGAGTTAGTAGGGGTGTTTACTTTTTTCCCACGACCATACATCCTGTAGACATAGAAACTCGATATTTCGTACGAAGTTAGTGTTTGGGATACAAAGAATGGAAAAAAAATTAAAAATCAGGAAAATTCGAAAAAAAAAATCCAAAAATCGTAAAAGTTGAAAAAAAATCGAAAAATACAAAAAATATGTAATATAAACTTTAAAAGTTCATATCATTATCTGACCATTGTATAACATATGTTACTGTATTGTTAATATAGTCAATGTTTGAATCAAGGTGAAATATTGCGCTTCGTCTTATGATTTTATTTTATTATTTGTACAAAAATATTTCCGAATTTTTGAAGTGAAAACTTCTTTAGGCGCGTTAAGCTTTTTTTGAGATGGGGAAAAACCTCTTATTTGGAGACACTGTAACGTAACCGACATGCTAGCATTTTGGCACATAGACACTAGCGCGCCAAGCGGTGAATGACAGGAACTTTTCCCTCTTCAGCTCAATCCGCAAAAGAAGAAGGAAGCTAAAACTCACTTTTTCTCCCGGCATATTGCTAAAACAAATTATTATTTTGTTTTTCGTCAGTTAAAATGAATTATACCGTATTCGTGACCTACCTATTTTGTGTAACTAAAAACCGATAACGTTGTATTTTATCGTGTTGATGGTCTGGTCAATGACCAACAGTATTGGCGGGAATTTCGATTACGGAAGATAAAATACGGGGCACAGATGTCAGATACGCACTTGGGTACCTAATTGACAGCAAAATGGCGTTACTTATTTTACAAGGTAACCCGGCTACTGTTGCTTATTTATTAATAAATTGTTAATTTACTTTTATTTTATTTTTTTTAATTGTACAATTGTTTTGTTCTATAGTTATTAATGAAATTATCGTTTATTTATTGTTGTTTACTTTTTAAAACAATAGAAAATAATTTAAAAATATATATTGTAACTGATATTGGAAAACGGGCTTTCGCCAAATTGACGTTAAAAAATCGCGCCAAACCTGGTTCGTATATCACATCTCCGCCAAATTCTCGGTTTTTTGATTTTTCGACTTTTTATCCAAATTTTCCAGATTTTTTAAATTTTCCTTTTCATTGTATCCCAAACACTACCTTCATACCAAATTTCAAGATTCTAGGGATACAGGACGTACCTCTGAGTTTTGATGATCGGTGAATCAGTGTCGAAAAGGCGAAAGTTTAAGTTCATATAACTTCTGAAATAAAAAAGATAGAAACGTGAAATTTCTGCATTTAGTTCCATTTCCACATTACTTTAGATTTACGAATTTTCAAGTTTCTGGGAATCACCAACACAAAGATATTGGGGGGTCAAAAGTACCCTGAGTTGCTTCCAGAAAAAGATGCTTACGGCTATGCTTTCAAGACTTGGAAGGGGCACTGCCGTGTCCCCAGATGCTTTCATTAGTGCTGCTACACAATGCAACGCATAAAACATTTCCTGACGATTAAAAAAACACACACGTAATTGTTGAAGTTTTCACTTCTATTGGCACTCCCGGAGTGCCACTGTTTTTAATTATGTCTTTCTTTGCACCCTAAACACTACGTTTATACAAAATACCAAGTATCTAAAGTTACAAGTGATACCTAAGATCAAAATTGTTGTACCCATAGCCATATCTAGCACCTTTCCTGGAAGCAACTCAGGATGTTATCTTCCGTAATTGGAATTCTAGCCAATACTGTTGGCCATTGATCATCAACACGATACAACGCAGCATTATCGGTTTACCATCTATACTAAATCGAGCACGAAATAACTGGGTCCTGAATACAGTAAAATTCGTTTTAATTGAGTAGAACAAATACAATTAATTTGTTTTAACAAATGTTGATTTGGTGAATTTAAATATTTTATAAACAGTCTGCAAATATGCTAACATTTTTGATAGATAATTGCGCTTATACTTTAGCTGTATTTAAAACTACACCACAATCTCTATATAATAAAACACAGTGTAACGATTCCGGAGCGAACCCATCCTCGATAAAAGCTTATCGCGGCCATGTTAGGCATAAGTTTTCAACAGGCCGTAAGACTGCCGATTGTTCAACTTATCCAAATATACACATAATCTGCTTTGTATCATATCTATTCATCTTTATTTTCTCCAAAACCTTCAAAAACTATCCAATGATAATGTTTTAAATTATAAATAAAAAATAACGGATAACGAGATATAAATAAAGGAAGACTGTTGCCATTTTAGAACTACAAATTCCAAATCTATAGATACAAATGAACGACTCTTACTTCATATTAATAAAAGAAAAAAAATACAGGTTAACTTCTGATTATGCTATTAAAATATTTGAAAAAGTATATAATTAAAGCTCTTAAATATTTTGAAACGCGTTTCTCACTTTTTCATACCAACTCATGATTTTGTGAAAAATGGAGTTAGTTGTCCGGAAGTACAAACTGTATTCGCTAAACTAGCGCCCTCAGCCTGAACTGTACAGAAAATTCCGTCTATTTTTGTAACATTATTTTGGCGCCATCTATCGACAATCAATATAAATGAAAGAATTTTTTATTGAAATTAGAGTTTCTTTAAAAAAAAAAAAAAAAAAAAATTGCAGGACGTAATGATGTAATTCAGCAATGTAAATAATGTAACGAGATCATTTTTTAAAAGCTTCTTCATTCAATATAAATAAAATGGACATTATTATTATTATGATTTCTTTGATAGAATTTTAATTTATTTTTATTAATTTCCAAGAGCTTAACATTTATCCGGTTAATTTTTTTAATTTTGTTTGTATTATGAGTTTTTTTCTTTTTTCCTAGATGTATTTGAAATATAAGATGTTATCATGATTGCATTAGTATGGCTGAAAAATGTTTTTTCACTCCAAAGTTATGTTCAAATGTTATGTTAAAAATCGAAATTTTAACTCATTGATATAATTAATATATGTAGAACAAAACATGATATTGTATATTCCTTACAGTTGAACTACATTTGATATGAAATTTGACGATTAAAGGCACCAAATCTATATTTAGAAATGAAACGCAAAGCTCCATTAACGAGTAAAACCGCTGTTGTGATTCCACAGAGTTCTAATACAGTATTTCTATCTGTTAATTCTGTGCCTTGATCCACCACTAATGCAAAATGATTGACTGAGCCATTCATGATTAAGATTCATTCTTTTTATAAAATATATATATATATATATATATATATATAAACCTTTGACGCATTGAATATTTAATTTAAATTTTTTGTAATATCTTCAGAAATTGTGTTTCACTTTGCTAATTATTATTGTTGCAATAAATACTGCTATTTGTTTCGTCCAATTGTTGAACTATTCCAAAAATTTAATATTGAGTAAAAAAATATCCTCATCATTCGTATATGTAGTCAATATATATTTGTCATTTTTAAAATGTACTTTCCTACAATACAAACAATAAAAATAATAAAAATTCAATAATAAAATCTTCATTCTGTTTGTTTATGTGAAATCTTACGAAAAGGAAATGCAAAATGGTTTGATGCCATAGCAATACACCATGAAGCAAAATTAGAAGAAACTTTAAAAGTAAGAGAATTTTTCTGTCAAACTCATCCCATATTTGCCAAATAGCTCACTTTTGTCAACTGGCATAGGGAACAATTTTTGAAGAATAAGAAATTTAATTTTTATAAAACATGGAGAATAGAACTCAGAATACGACTGACATAATCGCATACGTAAAAATTATTTTAATGACAATACAAATTCCCTGCAATGCACAAAGTTTTTTTAATATGTTTTTTAGGTACTCAAATGAACGTTTTGGATTTCAATGCGTTCAGAACAATAATTTGACTTGCATTCATTAAGTACTTAACATCAGATTGATGGATTTTAGCTAGATATTAAATTTTCTATTCTTCATTAACAGAGTCTACTGCCAAGGTTCGGGTGAAACAAAAAGAATACAGCTCATATTCAAAATATTAGAATAATTACTTTTTATTACAAATTGAAAATATCGTTTGGTAATTTAATGTCTTTTTATGCTAATATGCAAACGATATTTTTATTAAGAACTTATTGTTGATTAAACATTTATCTTAAAATTAATATACTTTTTGAAAAGATTAATTGAAAAAAAAAATTATTTTGAAAAATCAAAATATTTGAATATTTATTCAAGAGGTTCAAAATATTAGAATGTTTCACATTAATTCTCCTTTAATTCTCATCAATTCATAACTAGTGACATTGATTAAAATCAGACGATTTTATTTAAAAGCAGTATTCTTTTTGCAGTTTGCTTTTTTGTCTTAAATTGGGTCGTGTGAGTGATATTCCCGAATCTATTAAACTTCGTATGGTTGATTTGTATCGGCAAGGTAAAAAGCAATGTTATATAGCGAATTATTTACATTGTTCGCAATCAAGAGTTAGTTCGGAGCGCGTTAAAATACTAACACAATATTAAAATAAACAGTCAAGTGCGAGTGTTACTCGCGCACAGAGGGTTCCGTACAATAATATATGAATTAGTAAGTGTATCTCTCTATTCTAAAAAAAAAGTAACTACCGCTGTCACCGCCGCCGCCGGTTTTGAATTTTTTGTGACCGGAGGTCTTTCTTCGTTAATATTAAGAAAAATAATGCATACAAAAATATGAAAATTGGTAGTATTATACAGAAATGTTTGATAAACACGCTGATGCAGACAGTTTTCAAATCAAAGAATTATTTTAAGAGATATTTAATGCTAAAGTTGGGACAAAATCGTTCCACTAAAAAAGTTTTATAGGAGCAAAAACTATACATCGGAATTTAATAATTTTTAGATCATTTTGTACTTTATAATTTCCCGGTGTGCAGAATTAATTTATTTTTTTAATTTGACTCATTTTTCGAGGTTTCATTTCTATTTTAAATTCAAATTTTCAGCATTTCGAGAGATATTTTTTACTTATTTCAGAAAATTGTACTAATTTAACCTGTTGCCAACTGCATAAACAACGGAAACAATAATGTTTGCTTCAAATTAAAAATTTATTTACACGTGACTATTATAAACAGAAGAAAAACTTTCAAATTAGAATTAAATAATTACGTATAAAAAGCAGGAACTTATTGAAAATTACTTCATCTATAATTACACGTGAATTTTCACAGAGAAAGGATATTGTAAAATAATAAATTCATTAACATGCGTTTGAAGTCTTAAATAGGAGAAATTACATCACATTTACGTCACATTACACTTGTTACGTAAAATGTACAAAAAATAATATTGCAAAACAGTTTAAATTTAAAAATAGCGCGAGACATTTACTTGATATTTTGAGATGAACTTTTCAACTATTTTTTCTTTTTTTTGGACAGCGCAAATAATATTTCATTTCTAATAAAAGCATTTTCACGTGAATATTAAAAAGGGAAAGAAAAGTTTGGTGAAAATTACGTCAGATTAAAAACGATATATTTAAAAGGACCTTTTCGCTTTGTTAAAAAATACCGGGAGACAAAGACTCTGTTTACTTAATTCATTTTATATTAGATGATTTTGAAATGCCATTGTATCTTTTAACAGCAGCTGATTTTTCCGTAAAATTCCCCAATCAAAGAGAAATGAATAGAAACCCGTTTATAGGGAGATCGCCTTTGTTTTTTGAATTATAATTCAATCTTCCAAAATCTTTTTAAAGCCGATCAAATTAGCGCGCTTTTAGAGACTGCAGTGTCTGAACGGGGGGTTGGCAAGCGTAGCTCGTAGGGGGCCGAGCCCCCTAGTTATTAAAAAAATACCGTTGCTAAAAGAATACTAAGACTTTGTAAAAACTATACAACGTAGGGTTGGATATAGCTGTATAGTATACAAAATGCAAAGGAAAGTCCCTTTAAGCTGAAAATACTTGCGAACGGAGAGAGCTACAGCTATACAAGGGAGGTAACGGTACAGTAAAGCGACTACGCCCGACCTAATGCAAACGATAGCAGCACCCCTAGTGGAGAAATTCCATAGAAAGTTTTAGAGCATCCATTAATTAGTACGAAGCGACATTTGGTTCACACGGATAAGATAAATCGTCGCCTGCATACCCAAAAATGTCCGAAATCGATGAGCGACGATTCTACTTTGCCTATTCACATTCTGGAAATGTAGCAGTGCTCAATTGCAGATTGTGATGTTGTACTGTGCTGTAATGTCTGTAAAAATTTAATTTCCAAATGCATTTAAAATTTTAGATTAACCCTTTCAGGGGCAGAAGAATTACGTTCGTAAGCTGATGAAATAATTGACTGACACCAGAATATTCAAAGGAATTTCTCGGAAAACAAAAACCCACTAATTTGCACTTTCATTACAAAAGCAAAATTTTATTAAAATATTCTTGGTGCCATTTGTCAGTTTTGGAATTAAAATTAGGTGGCTAGACCGTCTAGCCACCTGCCTTTGAAAGTGTTAAATCTATGTTATCGTAGTGAAGAGGCTTGCAATTCCAGGCTGAGAAATGTGCATGTTGAATTACTCTCACGAATACAAACGTGTATCGTGAGCAATGGCAAACTTTTCGAACATACTGAATATTAACTTTTTATCACTGTGAGAGAGTATGCCTTTTTTTGTGTGTGTGATGTTATCAAAATGTATTGAGATAAGTACGTATTTATAGCATAAATTGTGCGTATTTCTTCATACTTCTGGCTATTCCATTCAAATGTTTACACAAAATGGAGTGCATCGATTTCGGAGATTTTGAGGTAAACAGACGAAGATTTATCTTATCCAGTAAACCAAATGTCGTATTCTACTAATTAATTGATGCTCTAAAACTTTCTAACTGGAAATTTTGCTCTATCTCTTTTCGTTTTCGATTTGCAGTGGCTATTTTTTAAATTTCGCCACTAGGGGCGCTGCTGTAGTTTTCATTAAGTCGGGCGTAGTCGCTTTACTATACTGTTACCTCACTTGCATAACTGTAGCTCTCTCCGTTCGCAAGTATTTTCAGGTTAAAGGGACTTTCCTTTGCACCCTGTATACTAGAAAAGTATAAATGGATATACCATGAAAGTTCAAAGATATATGGAACCTAAATAATAGCAAATATAGCTATTCTGTATATGTGTTTTCCATATAGGTTTTTAGTTAACCTTTAAAGACATAGTAGGGTGTTGAGAGATCCTTTTAATGGAAGCTAGTCGCGAATATCATAGTATTTATGTGATTAATTTTCATTAAATGAGTCTGTTTTTGACAATTTGACGTTTTTTGCTTTTATACTGATACTGGGCATTGCATTACACAAATATATCCTTAAATTTTGTTATCTAGGCTTTAAAAGCCGGTGGAGCATACAGTACGCCGTCCCTGTGATTATGTATGTCCAAACCGTCCGTGTCTTTAAGGGTTCATATTTCGGCTAATTACCGACGATTTTTTCCGAAATTCATGATCAACAATGCTTTTTTTACTTTTGCTACGATAGGTACCTCTAGCGCTGCTCAACACTTTTGCTGAAGCCCGTAAATCGAAATTTGAGTGTAACGGAAAAATGAGATTTTCTCAAAAACTATGTGACCTAGGGTAATCACTATAATTTTCCTGCAAGGTTTAAATTAATGTCTACTACCTCTATTTTTTTTCATAATTTTAGTTTCAATAGATTCGGAATTAGATGGGGGGACATATTTTTGCACTACATTTTCCATCATAACTTTGAAAATATAATACCTAAAATTAAATGAAATATATTTTTGATTTCAGCGTTACGAAAGCTTTCACACGATATACAAAGAAAATATTTTTTTTTCTGGAAATATTTGGGTCAGTAGTCTTTATTACTTCCCCCAATTTGAACTTTCCACGTCTAATAGTTTCCACGTAGTTTACAAGTAAAATGGCTGTGACAAACAGACAGGCAGACGGAGACACAGGAGTGATCTTATAATAGTTCCGTTTTCACTTTTTAAGTACGGAACCTTAAAAATGGAACATTTTAAAATAATCGCCGAAAACCAAAAACATCTGCTAGAGATGACAGGAAACAATCATATAGTTAAGAAAAGTCTTTTTTAAAGTGCGCGATTCTTGCAACGAAAATGGGAAGAAGGAGGAGTTGGAAGTTTCTACATCGACAACATTAAGACGTCTCCATAAATTTAAGTTTGAATCTCGTGTACCGAAAACAAAACCTGTCATGATTGCAAAACAAAAGCGTATAAGATTGAATTGGTGTAAATCAAGACGTTTGTGGAGTGAAGGTGATTGGAAAAATATATTATTTAGCGATGAAAGTAAGTTTTGTGTTTCATATGGGAATCAAGGTATTCGAGTTTGGAGTATGAAGCAAGAAGCATTTGATAAAGAATGCCTTAAGCGTTCCGTAAAATTTGCTGTTAGTGTCATGGTTTGGAGTTGCATGAGTGCAGAAGGACCTGGAAAATTGCGCATCGTCTACGAAAAGGTTAACTCTCAGATATATCAAAAATTTTTGGAATATTACATGATTCCAGCATCAGAAGATTTATTTGAAGATGATTTCATCTTTCTACAAAATTTAGCGTCACCGCATACCTCGGTGTCAACTAAGAATTGGTTCCACCAACGCAACATTAAGGTACTTCCTAGGCCACCAAACTCATCAGACCTTAATCCCATTGAAAACTTATGGTGTATAATGAAGGAAAAACTCCAAGAAAATTCTCCTTCAAGTAAAACTGAGTTAGTGGCACGTATAAAGTCTATTTGGGTTAATATTGATAGAAATGTTTGTAAACACCTTGTATACATATATACCTATGCAAGATAGATTGTACGCTGTTGTGAAAGCTAAAGGGAATGCTACAAAATATTAACTACCATTTACTTGATATTCATAAGGTAATATTGTTGCGTAAAATAAAATATTCTAATATTTTGAACCAATCTAAATTTTATTCTAATATTTTGATGTGTTTCAGAAAGCTGTATACCTAATTTATTGTACTGTATTTCAGGGGTGCAGAATTTGTCCGAACCGGCGATCTAGGAGCGGGGGAAATTTTGCAGAAATATATACAATTTATTTCGATTTCAACAACAAATTCCACAAAAAAAAAGTTACAAATAAAAAGCTTCGTAGGGCGACCTTCACACAATCGATCTCAGAATAATATGTACCGTATATCAGGGGTGATTCTGTTCCGAATTTTCCGAAAATTTAAAAAAAAAAATCGATCATCAATCTAAAAATTCGGAGATAAAAACACCGTGAGTTTTGTCCAAGAATTACGGAAAAGACGCGAATTCCGGCACAAGATCGCAAATTTCGCCAAAGGAACGCGAAATAACCGCAAATTTCGTCAAAAGATCGCGAAAGAACCCCAAGTTTAGTCAAAAAATCGCGAAAGACCCCCAAGTTTAGTCAAAAAATCGTGAAAGAACCGCACGTTTCGTCAAAAATTTGCGAAAGAACCGCACGTTTTGACAAAAATTTGCGAAAGAACCGCACGTTTCGTCAAAAATTTGCGAAAGAACCGCACGTTTCTTCAAAAGATCACGAAGAACCGCAAATTTTATCAAAATATCGCGAAGGAAGTGCAAGTTTCGTCAAAAGATTGCGAAATATATTCAAATTTCGTCAAAAGATCACAAAATAAACACACGTCTCGTCAAAGATCGCGAAAGAACCGCAAATTTTGTCATAAGATCACGAAACAACCACCAAATTTCGTCAAAAGTTTGCAAAACAACCGCGAATTTCGTCAAATGGTCGCAAAACAACCACAAATTTCGTCAAAAGATTGCAAAACAACCGCGAATTTTGTCAAAACAGGCGAAATAACCGCGAATTTCGTCAAAGGAACACGAAAAACTCCGCAAATTTCGTCAAAAGATCGCGAAATGAATGCGAATTTCGTCAAAAGATCACGAAACAACAACGCATTTCGTCAAAAGATCACGAAAGAACCGCAGATTTCGTCAAACGATCGCAAAACCGTGAGTTTTATCAAAAGATGTCAAAACAAACCACGAATTTCGGCAAAAGAAGGCGAAAAAACCCCGAATTTCGTCAAAAGAATGTGAAAAAACCCGAATTTCGTCAAAAGGAAGGCAAAATAAACAAAAAACTCGTCAACAGATCGCGAAATAACTGCAAATTTCGTCAAAAGATCGCTAAAAAGCACAAATTTCGTCAAAAGATAGCTGAAAAACGCAAATTTCGTCAAAGGGATGTGAAAAAAATATAGTGCTGGGAGAGAATTTCTCCACCTTTCCCCACTCTGCTGTAACCTTTCAGAAAATTTGCTGTGAATTTCAGAATTTTTTTTTTACTCAGAATCGCTCCTTCCATATATATTCGCGCATAAGTTGAGAAATATTGGAAAAATAAATTTTCTATACCTACGGTAGCATTAACATAACTAAAATTTTGGGAGTAGAAACATTTTCTGAACCCCTGCTATATTTTATATTTTGTAAATGTTAAAATCTTATCAAAAGATTCCAGATTTAATTTATAAGAAATTTAATTGCATTTACTTAGTATAAAAAATAAATGAAAAACCAATTTTTTGTTATTACTTTTTCTCAATTATTCTAATATTTTGAATATGAGCTGTATTACAACAACATGGTTGAATATAATGTGGATATCATTAAAGGTTTTCACAAAATCGTATTAGCTAAATATGCCCATTGGGCATGGACCCAATTACGGAAGATTACTTAATAGGTTTAAAAAATCTCTGGATAGGCTAACGTATTGCAATTGATGAGCAAGCGATGTGAAGCATAAATGCCTACATGGGTTAAGCAGTATTTATTGAGAAACTACATAAAAAGATATGCAAAATGCTGACATGATTTAAAAGAGTTCCTTATACTTTTATGTTAGTCGGGCGCAAATCTCACCAAAGGCATATAGGCACAGATGTCATATACGCACCATATTGGGGCGATTTTTTCTGACCCCAATTTGGCGAAAACACCACAGCTTAAACAACAATATCCGGGTTACCATATCAAGCAAAATATTGACATTTTGTTGCCATTTAAGCACCTGTTGCGTATATAACATTGGCGTCAGAAAAAATCATGCCAATGATGCGTATATGACATCTGTGCCAAAAAATTCCGCTGGCGAGATTATATACGTAAAAGGATTACATGACATCTGTGCCCATTTTTTACCTCGCCAGTAGCAGTTTCTATTTTTTGTGTGGTAAATTAAAAACAATGCTTTAATGATGAAATTAAATGGTTTATGGCAATTATTCATTCTTTTATGTTTTTCTTTTAACCTTCCGCCGGGCGCGCCGTTGTAAAAAGTACAACATTAACTTTCTTTTTTCCTTAAAACAAAATTCAAGCAGTAGCGGGCGTTAATAACCATTTGTATTCGTCGATTGGGTCTCCATCCCCACTTCTTGAATGTTATTTGCATTTCAGATTGCACAATTAGCTGAACTTATCATTTTAATCTGTGAACATTTGTGGTGTTGTACTTTATGCAACGCGTGCTGGTTTGTGAAATTCTGTTTCAGTAGAAACTTTCTCAGTGAAATTTTTTCTAAGTCCTTTTACAGGGATTTGAGTTAAAATAATGTTGAAAGAAAAAACGGTATTTTAAAGATAACAACGAAATGGTGGATTATCTAACGAAAATTTTTAATGAAGACAGTTATTGATATTGATGAAGATCTAAATTTTTATCATTCAAATCTTCGTCACATTCAGAAAATTGCAGAAGAGGAAAATCACAGAAGCGACTCTGAAATAAATGCATCTGATAATGAGAGTATTGAAAATAAGTGACGAATATTTTTATACAGGAAAAGATAAAGTCACAATATGGAAAAAAAAGGGGAATTCATAAAACCTCCAAAACAAAGTACAAAAATATTATAAAGAAAATGCCAGGACCAACTGCATATGCAAAAGGAAATCGATCTGAAATCAATACTTTTCTAAAATTGATTGATCTGAAAATGATTGATGAAATAATTGATTGCACCAATAAATATATTTTTTTCTTTGTGATTGTTGTAGTAAATAGCATTTTATACATTTAAAACCTCTGCTTTAATATATTACGGAATACTTTCATAAGTTGTGATCAGAGATAACTATATATTTGTATGTTAAATTATTTGTAAAATTAAAATAAAGCAGCAATAATTGAATGCTTTTCCCCGTACAATTTACAATGCGCGCCCGCACATGTGATGAAAATTTGCGCGCCCGGCAAAAGGTTAAAAAAAAAAAAAGAGAATATTTTAAATATTTGTGTTTAAAATTAAAGTTGTATATTTTAAATGAGTGAAAGGATTTAAATGTGCTTTAAATTAATGCAATATGAATCAATGATTTGGCGATTTATCACCTGCCCCGACTATAACGTAAAAGTAACCAGTTCTTGATTTCTCTCAATCAGAATCTTCCAATTGGGCGAAGAGTTGAGTAAGTTAAACTATGAATAAAAGTAACATGATGCCATGTGTAGTATTCAAGGAAGACTAAAATGGCCGCCAGAGGCGGATTGTTTTTTAATAAATCCGAAATTGAAAAGAGTGAGAGCAAAAATTTTCTAAAATTCAAATTTCTGTTATCGGTCGAGATAGAAACTGGAAATTTCGCATGGTACTTACTTTTCAATACTCTCTAAGGAGGAGTTTCTCAAAAAGTAGAAATTAAAAGTTCGAAAAGATAGAAAAGTGTTCTATGAATGTTATAAATTATGATTTATTTGCAACTATTAATTCTGGAAATTTGAAATGCTTTTTACTTGTAAGGCGTAAATAATCCTACAGAAAAGTTTCTAAAAAATTGGAAATTTAAACGGATGCATGCGTAAAAAAAGATCTAAAATGAGATTTCTCCAATACCGTTTGAAGTAGAGGTCTGAATTTTGGCATAGAGGTGGTTAGTTTAAAGATGCTCGATAAGAACTATTTCTAAAAAATCGAAATTCAAAGAGGTGAACCGAGCAGAAAACGGTCTCCGAGAACATTTTCTATTAACGTAGAAATTTATAAGGTTGTAGGAGCAAAAAAATTCATTTCTATAAAATGGTTCCTTAAATTTGGCATGGTGGTTACTTATAAGATGTAAATACTCTTTGGAGAGAAAGTGGTGCCGATGGGATATGAACCACGGATCTCATGATCAGGAGGCGAAAACGTTAGCATCGAGCAAAAGGCCAAGCCAGTTACTCTAAGCTAGTAACTCGCTTTATACTGATCATGTGAGATGAGATCGCTACACTCCATCCCCAGTGAGAAAGACGTATTGCTGACGTCTGACGAGCGATATGCACTCGTGAATGATGCTGTCGTACGCATATGTGATGCGCGTGAGGACAGGCTTTGTGCTGTGAGCATTTCACAGGCTTTGGTTGCAGGGGATGATTTATTTGGTGCTGCCATCTGTTGGTTATGAGAGGAGTTGATTGTTGATGAAGGTTATTGTTGCGTGTTTGCCCGGGTCACCACTTTGGAGAGAAAGTGGTGCCGATGGGATACGAACCACGGATCTCATGATCAGGAGGCGAGAACGTTAGCGTCGAGCAAAAGGCCAAGCCAGTTACTCTAAGCTAGTAACTCGCTTTATACTGATCATGTGAGATGAGATCGCTACAACTCACTAAAAACTATTTCTAAACAAATCAAAATTTAAAAGGATGAAATGAGTGGAAATCTTCCTAAAAACCTTCTAAATTACGATTTGAACGGAACTGCTAAAGCACGAACTTGAAATTTGACATGTTTGTTACTTTTAAAAACGTAAATGTTCGCACGGAAAAGTTTCTAAAAAATTCGATATTTAGAAAAGGTTGCAAAAGAAAATATTCAAAAATTGTAATTTCTGCGATACTGTTGAAGCAAGAAACTTTAAATTTGATGTAGTGCTTACTTTAAAAATGTAAAGTCTCTCTAAAATCTATTTCTAAAAAAACAAATTTAAAAAGGGTAAAATGAATATGAAGCTTTGTAAAAACATTCTAAATTACGATTTATTTGGAATTCTTAGCGCTAGGAAATCTAAGTTTTACACAGTTGTAACATTTAAGAGAAAAAAGGTTCACAGCGAAGTGTTTCTAAAATATTTGAAATTTTCAGGAGCAATTGGGATTACTATGATATCGTTCAAGATTGACACCTGAATTTTGGCAAGGCCGTTACTTTTAAGATATAAATGCTCGCGAAGAAATGTTTCGAAAAAAAAAAACTCTTTAAAAAGGGTGAAACGAGCAGAAAACATTCTAAAAACATCCTAAATTATGACTTAAAAGGAATAGTTACGGCTCTCAGAAAGCATTTTCTAATATGGGCGATTCTGTGCAGAGTGTCACACACATAACGCAGGCTTTAATTTGCATTTATTCAATTATTAAATTTTAATGCTAATTCTGATTTTAAGTGGTATGGTAAATAAGTTACCATTTTTTTAATTTAAATGTGTGGCACTCACCAGAAGTATCATTTAATTTCAGTATTCAAAACGTGCTTTTTTCTGAAGTAGGAAAAAAAAAAAAGAAGATTAGTCCTGAATATACACCGCAATTATATTAGTAATAGAGTATGCTTGGAAATTTGTCTTATCTATAAGTCTATTGAAAAATCCCTGCCGGCCCGGCCTACAGGCAGAGGTAGATTTCGAAGTCAAATATACTAATTTCACAAACAAAAACTAAATCATGATTAGAGATAAATCCACTTTAACAATTTCATCTGGCCGCTCTTGACGAGTTTTTATTTCATTTTCATATAATAGCTGGTTTTATCAGAATCATGTTAGGGCGGCATTAAAAAAAAAATACTTTTCCATGCTCAACAACTCGGAAATTTTCTGCCATAATTCCAGATTCATTTTCAATAAAAAAAAATATGAAACATGCTGACGTGATTTTTGAAGAGATTTATAAGCGGCCGGTGTTTTTATTTTTTGTTCAATTAATTAAAACTTGATATATAAACAAATATTTTCTCAGAAGGACAATATTTTTCGTTTCTAACACAATTGCTTTGGGAAATTCCATTCAAAATGCCCACTTTGACATTTTTTGAAATATATTCTGCCTCTATCTAAAAATCGATTATTACGGTACATTATATAGTTTCTGAATAAGCGAATCTACCAATTAAAAGATTAGAGAGCAAAAATGAATTTAAAAACCAGTCCGAAAATAAGCAGTTTGGATTTAAGCGCATCCTTAATACAATGATTTTTCCAACACAATCCGCTTCGGTAAATTCGGTTCAAAATGCCCTTTTTAACAGCATTTTAAAAAATATATTCTGGCCCTATCAGAAAATCGACCATTCTGATAGGGTACATTATACAGTTTCAGAGTAAGAAAACGTACCAATTGGAAGCCTTTGAGAGCAAAAATGAATTGTAAAATGAGTCAGAAAATAAGCAGTTTGGATTTGAATGCACCCTTACTAAGATCATTTTTTCTCTTCAACCGGTACGTATTTTTAATTTGTTTTTGCTCTAAGAATTGGTCCTATCCAAAACTTGTCTATATAGATGTTGTAGACAATATTAAGAAGATGTATGATAAATTCATGGGGATTTTATATCTTTTGAATTGACGGAGTTATGAATTTTTTTCTTCTTCAAACCCCCTTTTTGTTTTCGTTTTTAATTTTTTTTTGCAGTACGAATTGGTCCTATCAAAAACTTGTGGAATATAAAAGTTGTAGATAATGTTAAGGAGATTCATGATAAAATTAATTGGATTTTATATCTTGAGAATTGACGAAGTTATGGATTTTTTTCTTCTTCAAACGCCCTTTTTGTTTTCGTGATAGATAGATATATATAAAGTTTTTTACTGAGGGTGGTTTTGGGTTCTAGGGGTCATGATCGGTGTAGATCTGCAAAAATTTTTTAGAAATTCCAACATAGGAACGATCCCAATAGGTAGTATTTCATACGAAATCTACCTAAAAGACATACAATGTTTGCTCTAGTGACAATATCGAGCTTCGGATTTTAAATACAGATAAATTGAGGGGAGGGGGACACAATTGGAGAAAAACTAATTTTAACTGCTTTTAAAGGTTTAATTACGCTAAGAAATAAATCAAAAGATGAATACTTAAGATAAGTCACCATTACCTTAAGACAAATTTCACAGAATATACAAGTCCATAAAGGAAAAAAAAGGTTCTGCTTAAGTAACAATTTCAAACGTCTGATTTTAACTATGGATAAGGGTGCTTAGAAATTTGTGTAACATGTGAAAAGATGGCCGCCAAGCCCATCCTACATAATTTTAAAAATTGAGTTTTCAGAAACATTTAGTACAGGAGAAAATTATTTTTATCAACATATACCTAGGCACTCGACGAATGAAAAATTCAATTTCAAATTTTTGCGATACGGTTTGTGTAAAATTTGAATTTTAGATGTAAGTGATCATCTGCAAAATTGCTGAAAAGAGGCGGTGAAGGAAGGAAACGTGAAATTTTATGACATTTCAACAAAAGACATTGTTGATCGAAGAAAGTTTGAAAGAAAATAAGCGAAATGTTATATTTTGGCGACGGCAAAAACAGTCCTCATCGAGTAGTTCCTATACCTGGAGATAGTTCGTGTATGTTTCATTCTACATTTTTTCTGTGCTAGGTAACAGCCTCATTGTATGATATCAGGTGTCCTATAGTTGAGTATGTGGTTGCATATTGGGATCATTTTCAAAAACATACACATGTGACGAGTATGGAAATATTTTCCCTTAAGAAGCTTATGCTGAATAAGTCAACGAACTGTATCAATATACGTTAAGAGGTCTAAGAAAATGGCCATCAGATCATTTGGCAGCAATTCTTTAACTCTAATGAAAAAGTTTGTTTTCCTGGTAGTTTATTAGGAGAGGTTACTATGACGTTCTACTACGTCATAATACTTCACAAGAATCTATTATTTTTCCAAATGAATATATCATAGAGAGAAATCAGCTGCAGAAAAAAGTTGGAAGACCTACGGAGATCAAAAGGGAAAGGTTCTGGAAAATAACGTTCAACAAGTCAAGTAATTCTTTTCTCTCCCTCTATCGCCAAAAGCATCCTCAAAAACAAAAACACATTAAAACGTTACAGTGATTCAAACCCTGAAATGAATTGAGAAGCCATAACTCGCAACAGTCCTTTGCATCCTGTAGCCCATCAGGAAGCAGTCGCGAGCTATACTATTTCATACCCTGACATGAATGTTGGAGCTCTACAATGAAACAGGTCTAGAGGTAAGCTGCCGTTTAAAATAAACACTTCAGAAAACATTACGAGAGCTGTAACAAAAAAATGGGAGAGATTGGAAGCAGACAAAGTTATAAAATGGACTCTGCACAATAGGAAATTAACTTTGGACAACTTTAACAGAACAGCTGATAAATTTAAACAAACTAACATAGCTACTAGAAAAATTGAATGAATGCATTTCAGATAGTAGCATACATGACATATGAAGCATTTCTAGGAAAAGTTGGGTATTGAAGCAATCGGGAGCCATTTTATGCATGCGGAGCTTATAAAGGTCTATGAAGCTAAAGATAAGGCAATTGAAAACGATGTCACTGGAAAGGCATACATGACATATGAAGCATTTCTAGGAAAAGTTGAGCATTGAAGCAATCAGGAACCATTTTATGCACATGAGGCTTATAAAATCTACGAAGCTAAAGATAAGGGCAATTGAAAACGATGTCACTGGAAAGCTTTGGTTTTCTCCTTCAAAAAAGTGAAATCCCATCAAAAACATTTCATATAAAAAATTAGCTAAGTCCCGTATTCTTTAACCGTAAAAAGTTCTGAGATCATATGTAGAGCCTAAGTTTAGTTCGCTGATTAACTCTGTCATTTTAATTTGCAAATTACTCTTAGTCTCCAACACCTTCAGTTAATGATTATTTTGCGACTTGACAATTATGCAGCACGAAAATGTAACAACTGTTGTTTACATTTTTATTAATGTTTATTTATAAAGTATTCCATAAAATAGTATTTGTAAGAGCACTGAATATATGCATTTGTAGCGTGGATATAATTTTACATAACATTGAAAGTCTGGATGGGAAGAATCTGTCATGGTCGAGCTAGTTGTCCGGAGGTCTTGGGCGATTTTCTTCCTATGTAACATGAGCCAGATCCTTTTACAAAGAACTCCAACAGGCACATGCTTCCTTTAGGTTTCTATCACTCATGTTCATAATCAGCCTTAAGAACCCATTTCAGTCATGGCAAAATGGGAAAATGCTAGTGTAAAGTCTATAGGGTGTTATTTTCAAATTCCTTGCTTTGATTTTAATATTTTTGAATGATTTTTTTTTGGCATAGGATGTCTGAGGAAATCTACAACCGGGCTAGTTTTTACTTTTTCGATTTGGTTAGTTTTTTATATTAGGGTAGTTTCAATTTCAGAACCAGTTCCGAAAGTAAAAGAATTTTTTTTTTTAAATCCGAAACTAAAATCAAAAAAGTAAAAACCAGCCCGGATGTAGATAGTCCTCAGCTATCCTGTGCAAAAAAAAAAAAAACATTCGAAAATATCAAAATTTAAGACATTGGGTCCTTTTTAGTGACTAGTGTAGGCTCGTAATCAAATAATCCCATCCCAACTCTAAATAGAGTGTTGTCATAATAACTTCCTTGTGCTGAATAATTACAAAGTCGCAAAATATCATTAACTAAAAGGTGTAGAGACTAGGAGTAATTTGCGAATTAAAATGTGATAACCCACTTAGGTTTTATCCATATATTACCGATTCGGCCTCTTAAGTTATACTGACTATGTTAGTTTGCAGGTTATAGAACAAATTTAATTTAGCTAAAAATTCCAACATATATCTCATTGGTTTTATTCTTGTATGCAATTTAACATGAAAATTTGCAGTTTAAGACATCTCTCTGCCTTTGATAAAATATTAATTAAATGCATCTAAATAAACCAATTTTACTTTGAAACAAAAGGAGAAAGTAAAAATTCTAATTCAATCTTCTGTTTCAGTACAAGCTATGTCATGTTTAAAATAACCAATAATTTTATATATAGTTTTTCAACATTTTCATCCAATAAATTTAAGCTTCAGTCTTCAGGGGTCTGTCCAGACTTCTCACAGGGTCCTGTTTGTGAAATTGTGAAGTTTCTTATTTTTGTGAAAATTCTAGTCATAATTTTGTGAATTTTAAATTATCGATATCTTCATGTCTTATCCTTCATGTATAAAAAGCCGAGAAATATGCTCTTTGGTGAGTTCAACTGCTTACTTACAGGCTAGATTTTATTTTTAAATGACTAAATTTGTGAAAAGTTCAATTTGAAAGTGAAAAAATTCTATGAAAGGTCTATTTAAGAGAATTTTGTGAAGGGTCCTGTTTTAAGATAAATTATTTTGTGAAAAAGGTCCTTTAAAGGACCTTAAATTTTCCTAAATATGTCCCTGGTCTTTAAAAAAATTAAACTGCTTTCAATTAACATATACATTAATTTCATCAATGTTAAAGAATAATGACATACTCATGGTGAATCACATTTATTACCAAAATATAATAAATAGAATGGAATTCAAGACCAATTTACAGATAAACCAATGAAGATCATGAATCAATATTTAAAGTTTTTACACAGGAATGGTTTTTATAGGAAAAGCTGGAAGAATATCAATCTAAAAAAGATTTTTTAGAAGCACTTGCGGTGGACAATTGAAGGTCCAGATTCATCGTATTCTTGCTTTGAGATCCACATCTGTTGGAATGTGGACAGAGAAGCCAAAATGGAGCCACCGATCCAGACTGAATATTTTCTCTCAGGAGGTGCAATTATCTTAATCTTCATAGTACTTGGTGCCAAGGCTGTAATTTCCTTTTGCATTCTATCAGCAATACCAGGATACATGGTGGTACCACCTGAAAAAAAGAAAGAAAAAAACCACTTTTGAGAAATAAGCAGTGCAAAGGTGATGTGTAGTTTATTTTTAAGAAATTTAAAATGTCTCATGAAAAATTTTCAACCAAAAGGAAAAACCTTAAAAGACGAAATTTCCAGGCCAGGGCCTGGCCCGAAGGAAAGCTATTTTGGCCCGGCCCGGTGTAAAAATTGAAAGTTCGGCCTGGGCCCGGCCCGTACAAAAATCAGTGAAAATAGGCCCGGCCCGACTAAATTTCTACAAAGAATTCTGTTTTTTCTCGACGTACAATTAAGATTCTTTTAATGAATACTACATGCATATTTATGGGAACATTTTACAGTATATTTTAAATTACTATGTGTTCGCACAATAGAAAACACAATAGTAAACGTTAACGATTACTTAGTGTTTTATCAACATCTCTACAGACGTTTCAAAATTTAAATAAGGGTTCATTAAAAGATTATTGTAGTTTAGAATAAAGGGTTAAAAAACGTGATAACTTTTGAAGCTTATAATAAAAGGTAGATTTGGGAAAATATTTGTCATTTTTAAGGCTTTTCTCAAATCCAAAGGAGCTACATTTTGATACATTTATGAATTCATTTCTTTTCGGAAACACATGAGATTGGCAGGTATTCTTATTCAGAAATCACGTAAATGCAGTTTTCTTAGATAAAAGTAATATCTTTCAGAAAATACTGCCAAAGTTAGCGTTTTGAATCGAATTTCCGGAAGCGATAGCACAGGAAAGGAGAAAATGTACCGTCACGTGACAAGAGTCTTATCTCTGTATGTAATTTATGAAAAATGGAAACACTATTAGATCCCAAATGCCTTCAATACTCAGGCCTGTCAATTTTATGCCTTTATAGTTAAAAATGAGTCAGAAAATGCATCTGAGAGTTTCGCATTGTTGAGCAGTAAATATGAGAACCACCTTAAGGTACATTTCCAAAGATACTGTAAACAGAAGTTCATTATCGCTATTAATACTTTTACAAAACATAATGCCTGTCATACACATCCTAAGAACGATTAAGACCAGTTCCATCCCGGCACAAGTCTGCCGAAAAAAATTAAACCCGGGATCAGGCATCACGTAACTGTACGATGCCGATCTCTATGATGGACATGTTACATTTCTGTATTGATGTTGTTAAACTCTCATCGGCTCGTAACACACATTTATACTTCTCGAAAAAGTCATTCATTGGAAATGACCTCTTATTTTATTTGCTCCTCTCAAATTCTTATATCGGGCCAACAGGCCCTATTAATTTTTTTTGTTGGCTCGGTCTGGCCTGGCCCTGCAGGCCCGTTCAATTTTTTTGCCGGCCCTGCCCGTTGAAAAAATTGTCCTAATTTTGCCGGCCCGGCCCGTTTGAAAATTCTCCATTCCGCCGGGTACGGGCCAAGCCCGTGCAGACCTCCAACACCAATTCAAAATTTTTGTCTTAAGAAAAAGTTGTGTTTCATAAATTAAGAAAAACATTCATATTTGATGCTTTGCAATGAAATTGCAAAGTTTATTGTTAAATGAAAATTTAACTAGCAGAGCTTTGCAATCCCTTCTCTTTTCCCGTGTGCAAAATTTTTCATCTTCAAAAAAGTGGAATTATTTTCAAAAAAAGACAGGGATTGACCCAGATTAAATTCAATTCAATTTTTCAGCATTTTCATTCATATACGAAGCAACTTGGCATTCTTCCAAATTGAATTAAAAGATGATACAGTGATGGAACAGCATGGACCTCATTTTGGAGCATCAAAATGTCATTTCGAAATCTTTTGACGAAATTGGCGATTTTTCGAAATCTTTTGACGAAATTGGCGATTTTTCGAAATGACAAATCACACAGCTGATTTTCCAAATTGACTTTATATCATATAATGTTAAATAATCAGGACTTTAGTATTCTGCTGTATTTAAAAATCTTTCTTGAACTTTAGTTTCATTCTCTATTTCCTTGAAAAAAAAAAATGTTGGCACAAAATTAGTTATTGTTATTATATAAAATATTGTATTGTTATTGTACAAAATTATTGATTAGTTATATGCCTATTGCCTGAATTATACAGTATGGCCCAAGGTACAACATCCTGTTGTACCTTGGGACAGTTTACCTTCCCTACTTTAAATGAATGGCAATTTTCAAACTGCCTGAATTTCTAAAATTATATGATAGAGAAAAAAGTTGGTGCATTGAAATGTTGCCTTTAAATTTTAATTGTGATTATAATAAAAGTAAAAAATTAAAATGTGAAAATTATCCCAAGGTACAACACTCTCCCCTACCTTTAATAATTTAATCATTTTTAAAATTACCTTTAACAGTTTAGTTTACTACTTAACATATTTCACTATATTGCAAGCATTTATTATAATTTTGATTGCATTCTTAGATTCAAATTACTGCTTAAAAAATGTAAAAGCAATGACCCGAAATCTTCAAAATTCTAAAATCTACACAACCTCTGGTCCCAAGCTGCGAGGATACAAGAGAGTCTACTGCATTCAGCTAAAGACAAAACAGATTCTTTTACGAAATGTGAAAAAAATTTCGCCCCAAAATACAAATATTAAAAATCTCAAAAATTGCAAACAAAACTGTATGAATTCAAAATAAACTTTATTGAAGACAAACTTCACTACAATGTGCTAAGATTCAAAGCAGGTTATTTTTAACGAAGGTAAAGTCGCAAAATGCAAATAAACCTAAAAATTTCATGAAACTTTCAAAAATTGCAAAAAGTTACTGTATTGGGCTAAAAGATTTAAACAGAATTCCTTTTAGAAATTTCAAAATGGGGACAGAACAAAAAAGACTAAATATCTAAAAATTGAGAAATAAAAATTCTGCACAAATTTCAAATATACTTCTACTGGAAAGAAATTATATAAGGCACCAAGATTGAAACTTAATTTCATTTACCAAGACAGAAAAATCCTCTACCAAACGTGAAAAAAATGTTAAAAATCAAAAAGTAGATAAAAACTGGCTTTCAAGTATGTAACGCCAGACATAACAGGCACCATCCTGTCAAATCTTTAAATTTTACATGCAGCATTTTCTTCAGAAATTCTGAACAAAGTTGTCTTTATTATCAGATTTTATAGAAATAAAAAAATTCAGGTATTATACAATCCTTTAATAATCATTTGAAAAGAAAATTTAACTGTTATTGATGGTGTATAAGAAGAAATTTCAGATTCTGAAGCTTTGCACTGTCAATGTTAGTAACACAGAAGCTGCAGAATATACATTTGTCCTTCATTGTATTCTGTTGAAGTCCTTTTCCAGAATTATGTCTACTATAGTTGTTCAATATTTTTAAAATAAGAACAGACTTTTGCAGATTTCTGTCATTGGTTAAATAAAAATATCAAATTTGCAATTTTAAAAAACAGATTTTAAAAAGGACATGACAATCACAAAACATTAACCATGGAGTATTTAAGATCAACTTAATTCTATGCAAGGAAAGATTTTTAAAATAAGAAAGATGACCTAGAAACATTTTTTTAACAGTTAATTCCCGACTGTGCTTTCAGTGGAAACTCATTTCTACTGTAGATATCTCATTGCAACATTTAACATAGCTATAAATAGAGAGATTTACAATCAGGGTTGGTAAAAAAAAAAAAAAAAAAAAAAAAAAAAAAAAAATTGGTTTAACCCTCCCCCAACCCTCCAGTTTTTTTGGTTTAAACCGGGTTTTAAAATATATTTTCCTATTACATATACATGCATATTTATTGATAAAAATAAACATTGCTGGACATAAATAATATAACTATTTAAAAATAATTGATTGTAATCATTTAAAATTTAAAACATTAAGAAAAAACTCCTGTTCCATAAATAAAATGCTCTACATAGTGAAACATTGATACCTTGAAAATCTTAATAAACAATCTTGATTACTAATACTATAAATATATGATGTAGTTTCATAAATATAATTTCCCATTGCTATTCAAAATAATTTCTTTGAAATATCTGCAATCCGAGACATCCAATTTTTCTGTTGGAACACTACATGAACAATTATCTTTTATTGAAAGTAAAGCTTTTTATAAATAATTTCTGGAACAATTTGAATTTAGCAGTAGAGTCTTTACACGTTTCAAGAAGTATTGTGTACGTTTCAAGAAGTATTGTTTTGTCATTTGACATTGCCAAGTGACAAAATTAAACAGAAATACCTATTTATCAGTTTTTTAGACTACTGAAGACATTTAAACAACCATCAGACTTATTACAGAGGCTTTTTTTCTAAGCTGTGTTATATTACTTTTAAATGTCTAAACTAAAAAATTAATAATATATCTTTAAGCATTTTTATGAGACTTTTCTAACACCCAATAGCCATGATACAGCAAAGAAAACTCACAGCCAATCATTCATTAGCATACAGAACAAAGAGTAACCAATGGAGAGAATTACTTATGTCATTGAGGCACCCTTAGTAAATCTTAACTAATTAAGCAATCCAAGTAGTAAAAGTATTTTTAGCTCAAATCTGCTATTTTGGCTAATTTTAAAAATAAAAGGCTTAAAAATAAAATAATAACTACTTGTTTTTTTCTTCCCAGTTAATTTTAGAAAACTTAGTCTGCCATGTAGATTTAAAGCTTATAAGAAAGGTTTGTAAAGTGAGAAACAGTTTTAATCAAATTTATTAATTCATAACTTTGATTTTGCATTTTTCAATAATGTGTAAAATAAATGAATATTAAGGAAAAAAAGAAAAAACCACATAAAAAAAAAAAAAACATTTGGTCTAAACCATGGTTTAAACCAAACAACCCTGTTCACAATTCATAAAAAAGCTTCCATATTATCAAATATGAACAGCAACTCAAATCCCCATGCAACATTAATCTAAAAAATAGTTTTCATATTATGGCATTTAAGGGACAGGTGTCAGAGCACAAGAAAGTCATAATATAACAAAGTTTAAATATTGTTAAAGTTAAATCCTTTAGGAACCTCTCGTAGATCTATATTACAAGATTAATTTAAATGAGATTGTATAAAACAATTCTGTACATTCCTTATAAAATATTCATTGCTCATTGTATTAATTTACAATATGTATAAATTTTTAAATACCAATAGAGCATAATGGCTGTTTTATTCTCAACTCAACTTTTTCCCACCAGCACACTACATGATCATGAAAAAACAAAATTAAAAAGAACTAAAAATACTATGCATCAAATTGTAAAACTTACCAGAAAGAACAGTATTGGCATACAAATCTTTACGGATATCAACATCACATTTCATAATTGAATTATAAGTTGTTTCATGGATACCACAAGATTCCATACCCAAGAAAGAAGGTTGGAAAAGGGCTTCTGGACATCTAAATCTTTCATTACCAATGGTAATCACTTGACCATCGGGTAACTCATAAGATTTTTCAAGAGAAGATGAAGAAGCAGCAGTAGCCATTTCTTGTTCGAAATCCAAAGCAACATAGCACAACTTTTCTTTGATGTCACGAACAATTTCTCTTTCAGCTAAAATAAAGAAAAACATTCATGAAATATTAGAACATTACTAAAAATTCAAACATGCTTATACTTTCAGAATCAAACAGGCAGTTTTAGAATCTGAAGAATATTCTAATAAAGCATTTGAGGCAAGTCGTAAGCACTCCCTTCCCTAGTTTGATGTCTTTCAGAATTCCCTTGTTTGATGTCTTTCAGAATTAGTCAAACCGAACACTTTCTCTGCCATAGTTGTACAATGGATTTTTGCCAATTTCTGCCAGTGGTTAGGTATAAATTAAATTTGTCATTAAAGCAGGTTTTCGGGAATAAAAACAAAACCTGTGAACATTAAAATACTAGAAAACAGACAAAATTATTTTACACAGGTTTTAGTGGACAAGGTTTTTTTTTTTTTTTTTTTTTTTTTTTTTTTTTTTTTTTTTTTTTTAAATCATGGCAAAGAAAGGTAACTGTAGTACAAATTGTCAACCGTTTAAACTTTGACACATATAAATTAAATCCATCATCTATTTTCAATAGTAGACCTACAAATCATTATTATAGAGTTGATCTCAAGTGTTTATCAACTTTTATAAACAGAATTTTATTATTTGACTTTAAATAACAGACATGAAATGTAAGTTTGACATACAAAAAGAAGATACATGAAAAAAAGTCACATATAAAGAGACATGCACCCTTTTGAATAAGAACCTTTTTTAGTTAT
The DNA here is from genome assembly GCA_963932465.1 of Maratus speciosus. Taxonomy (NCBI): domain Eukaryota; kingdom Metazoa; phylum Arthropoda; class Arachnida; order Araneae; family Salticidae; genus Maratus; species Maratus speciosus. The sequence continues at coordinate 83,833,327 of OZ010786.1, read as the reverse complement.
TAGGCAGGCAGAAATAATGTCACATTGTTAGGTTTCTACACTAGAGATGAGACTGCCTCAGCCGAAGGATGAAACAATCCATTTTTACATCTTTGGGCTCTGAAGATAATTTTAATTATTCATTAAATTACAGAAAAATTTATCAGATGCTATTTGAGAAACATGGATGTAGTCCAAGTAGAGATACAACGGATATCCAGCGAACATCCTGCATCCAGCTGATCTGGCCAGTATGCCGGATAATTGGCAGTAAGTAGCCTGATATGATTATCCGGCAGTACACTCTGCTTCAAAATTATAAGGTCATTATGTATTTATTGCTCCAATTCATTGTTAAAATTTCTGTATCAAAGCCGATAGTTTAATGTTGCAAAGTACAAAGCATTAATTTATTAAATTTAAATTATATTGTGTTTCTAAACTTATTTTTAAAATGCAAACAACTATAAACATCAGAGTCGAGTTGTATGGGCTTATCGGGCTCGAATCCCACCAATAATTGCTAAAGTGAACACTCGTTTCCTGAAATATATGAAGACCGTTTAAAAGTTTCATAAAATATTGGAAAGTAAAACTAATGTGCCTTTTGTAGTAGATTTTTTTTTGGACATTTACCCCTTACAGCAGGATTCTTTCCCTTTAGGTTCCATTTTTTAAAATTAAAATGCTAAATCGGATGACTAAACTAGTATCTTAATTCACTAATTTTGTTGTGCAATTTAGTTATGCTAGAAGCAACCAGCAAGAACAAGTTTTCTGCTATCGAAAAACTTAGCCTCTCAAACAAGTTAAAAAAAAAACAGTCATTTCCTCCTGGTTGAATATTTGTCAAATTATAGCTAACCCAATATCTTTAAGAAAAAAAAAAGCCAGCTGATTATAAAGTGGTGGTTAATACATCAGCTGGCCACGCGAACATGAAAAAAGTTCCGAATTTTGCGGAAAACCTTCCGCACGCGGCATGCGCGTCTATATTATGCAACTCTGTTTATACCATAAATTGTATGTATTTCTTCATACTTCTGGCTATTCCATTCAAACGTTTCCACAAAATAGGGTGAATCGATTCCGGACATTTTTGGGTATACGGGCAAAGATTTATCTTATCCATGTAAACCAAATGTCGTTTCGTACTAACTGATGCTATAAAACTTTCTAATTGGAAATTTTGCTCTATTTCTTTTCGTTTACGATTTTCAATAGCTATCTTCCAAATTTCGCCACTAGGGGGCGCTGCCGTCATTTGCATTAAAGCGGGCATAGCCACTTTACTATAGCGTTACCTCACTCCCATAGCTGTAGCTCTTTCAGTTCGCAAGTATTTTCAGGTTAAAAGGGACTTTCCTTTGCACCCTGTATGTTTCTTTCATGTTCGTGTGACCAGCTGACGTATTAACCACCACTTTATAATCAGCTGACTTTTTTTTTTCCCCCCTTCAAGATATTGGGTTAGCTATAATTTGACAAAATTTTCAACCGGGAGGAAATGACTGAATTTTTTTTTTTCTTTTTTACGTGCGAGAGGCTACCGCTGCTCAACCCACCCACGGAACCGCAGCTGACGTTCACGGAGCTTCATGATACAACTCTCTGAAGCATTTAACAAATTATTGGCTGAGAGGAACTTGGTCATCAAAATCTGATGCTGGCTCAGAGACTTTTTTTTCAGAATTAGTCACAACAGAACTCTTCTGCCATAGTTGTACAAAAGATTTTTGCCAATTTCTGCCAGTGGTTAGGTACAAATTAAAAAAAATTGTCATTTAAAGCAGGTTTTCGGGAACAATTGCGAAATGCCAAGTGTATATGGGACATTATTCCATGTCAAATCAACCAGTGACTCAACCTGACCACTTCAGATTTCAATGAAACTTCTCAGGAATCATTCTCCCTGATGATATAAATGAGAATATATTTTTATAATTTTTTTTAATCACATTAAATTTTCATACAATTATTTAAAATTGAAAATTCATTTTTTGGGTTGCATAAAAATTTCTCAAATTCTATCAGACATAGAATTTTATGACCCCTCATTTTAAAGAGAAATTTATAAGGTTTAATTTGATACCCAAGTTGACTATGCTCAGTTTAATAAAATTAATTTTTTTAATTAAAAAAAAGAAAGTTAAATTTTTGGATAGTGTTTTTTAAAATTTTTGAAAACAATGTATGCTTGTTGTAATATTAAGCTTAAATTTCAGAAAATTTTAGAGAGATCTCTATGGGATCAAGAATTATGAAATAAAAACTGGAAATTACCATTCAAATAATAAATAACAAAACAGCTAGAATTTGATTATTATTTGAATGGTAATTTCCAGTTTTTATTTCATAACTCTTGATCCCATTGAGATCCCACTCTAAAAATTTCAGAAATTTGAGCTTATATTACAACAAACATTTTTCAAAATTTTTACAAAACTAAAAAAAATTTAAAAATTTTCAATTATTTTTTAACTGAACAGTCAACTTTGGTCTCAAATTAAAACTTATAAAATTCTCTTTAAAATGAGGGGTTATAAAATTCTATATGCCTGATAGAACTTGAGAAATTCAAAATTGAAAAATTTCTGAAACCCAAAAAATGGATTTTTTAAAATCTAAAAATTGTATGAAAATTTAACACGATAAAAAATTATAAAAATGTATTCTCATTTATATCACCGTAGAGAATGATCCCTTACAGTTTCATTGAAATATGAAATGGTCAGGTTGAAAATTGAAATTTTTTGGTTGATTTGACATGGAAACCCATGAGTATTCTATGCAAAAGTTTAAAGTGGGAAAAATAACCTTGAAATAATTTTGAAATGTTATTAAAATTTTTAATTGCATACTTTTAATATAGTGCTCGCACTCCAATGACAATTTTTATAAGGCTCAGATTTCAAATAATGGGGCTGAGATTCCATAAAAAGAGCCTAAAACTCATCTCTAAACTAGACAGTTGTGTCCATAACCATGGCATATATAACAAGAGAAGGCATGCCCATTTGCCTCTAATGGGTGAAGACAATCACCAGAGGATGCGCTGTAACCCTGCACCAAAATTGAAGCCTGACCATATGGTCAATTTGGTTTGTTTTGCTGAATGTGCTTTTGGCAGAAATTTAATTTCATTATTGTAAACCTGGTTCGTTTTTTCAGTTTATTAAATTGCAAAATAAAAGTATTCTTGTTAAGTTTGTAGTGTAGGAAAAAAAATTAAAAAAATAAAAAGCCATTTTTTTCATTACACATACAAAAAAAAAAAAAATCTGCTTTTGGTGACAAAAAAATGCTATTGCCGATATTTGTGCCAAGCTAACATCAAAGTATCTTTATTTTGGTCAAATCGGGTTTAAAATTTAAATATTTTTAACATTCTGCATACATTCTTAAATATTCTATAAATATGCAACTATTTCTTCTAAGATAATTGCTCTTATTGTCTTTCTTCATTTGAAACCACCACATTGTTACTAACATCACTGTTTTATGCCAAGTTTGGCGTCTCACCCAATTATGAAGTCAATTCAGTAATCCACCATAATCAGGTAAACTCTACTAATCTGATGTCTAATAATTTTTATTTTACATATTTTACAGGATGTTTAAAAATATTAAGCAAACTGAAAACAATGTATCGCATGAAAAAATAGAAAAAAAAAAGGGCAATTCAGCAAATCTAAAAAGTTATTTAAAATTGAAGGGCTATATAAGTAGTCGTTAATTTTGAAATAAGATTAATATTTTAAACTTTGACAAAGACAAAAGCATGTGCAAACTTTTATTTGGGTAGGGCATAACCCCGTAACAAAAATGCAGCAACACGGCGACATTGCCACAGAAAGGGAACGGCCCCTTGCAGAAAACTCATTCTCAAGCCACTAAATGTAGCTAATAGAAATATTACTTTAATACTTTTAATTTTAAATGAAAATAATTCTAAAGTTAGTTTCCATTAGAAGCTTCTTGAATTAAAATTTTTTTATGAAACTAAATTAATTTTATTATGTAACAAAATAACGTATGTTTTCGAAAAATTGGCTTTAAATTAACTTGGAGAAAAGAGATAAGTATAGTATATTTATATTAATAAGAATGTTTTTCTTTCTTGATGTTAACATCAAGTAAGAAAAATTATATGCATGTATAATTTATATTTAAATTATTTGAAATAAGTATGTGTACAATGCCTAAAAATTGATCCAAATATAATTTTTAAATCTGTGGTGCATTGTTACAAATTGCAGAAATTTAATCTTACTCAATCAGCAAGTCTTAAGAAAAGTAATGGGAATGTATTTAAAATTACTGTAAATATGCTAAATAGTTTCTTTAATGGTAATTCTTTAAATTTAGGTTTTTGGCTTTTTACATGCAATTTAAAAATAGACAAGAACATTAGCATTACATATAAAAAAACATACACAACACCTGCTTTATGATACATTAAATTGTTGATTCTTCAGTACCTTTTTTCTAATTGTGTTATGTATAAATTTGTCATTCATTTCTGTTAAAAATATCACATTGCAGAATTTTTTTTTTTTTTTTTTTTTGCTAATGAAGTTTGTCACAGAAAGCTTAAAAAAAAATTCTGCCAAGGGGAAGGCGTAATTGTATACAAAAATCACGATACCAGACTGAATTTGGAACAGAGTTTGTGCCGGACAAGGGTGCTGTGCTTTTTGGCAAAATGAACATGACATTATTATTATGTATGCCATGCCATTGTATAAATTGTCTTATGGTAATTTGGCATGAAAGGCTATGTTAAAATTTTATTTATGGTCATTAAATTTGTTCTTTAACGAAATAAGAATTTCGGCGACCCCACGGTGTTTTTAGGCAAACCGATGGGCGCCTTTTTGCCAAGAGACTCAGTCACGGTTGAGTTCATCTGGCACCGGGGTATTAAAATTATGACATCTAAACTTACTCCCTGGCAGAGGATTGACTGTTTAAAATCCTTTTTTTCCTTCGCTGCAATTTTTACAATGTACAGACCAAATACAGAAAAAAGACTGGCACTTAATTGATAACAGCCTCAAGCTTTTAATCAAGCAGACTCTTGGCCTCCCATCGAATGCCGTCAACGAGTATTTATATGATAGTAGAGACAATGGACTATTTGGCATACTGTTGGCAGCTGACGACAGTGACATAGCCCTTGTCGATGGGAGGTTTAAGTCGTTAACTTCAAACGACAAAATAATCCATTATTTGGCCTGGGATGAGTTGGATGTTGCCAATTGGCGCTTTGACACCACCAGCCAGCTCAATCCATAACTTTACCTCAATTCTGAAGAATCTGCCTGCACCACTGACAAATACAGGTCACTGTGGTCTAGGTCACAGCAGGCCTCTAAACGATTAGGTGTCGAGTGGCAAAACAGCGATATTGGAATGGTCGAACTTAAGGCTGGTGATAAATTCGTGAAAGACAGGAGAAGCATCTTTAAACATGTAAGAAAATTTTTAAGAGAGAAGCTTACACTGTCACTCAAGGCTTATCCCCAACAAGGCAAGACTAATGAGTGTGTGGCCACGGCAAGGTCCAGCTGCCACTTCTTCAGAGATGGACGTTATACTACATTTAAGGACTGGAGATTTATACATTGTGGGTGCCTGGGCCTGTTTAACAAGCTTAATGCCTATAATAAAGCCCGGGGCCACACCAATTGTAAATATAGAAAATGCACTAAAGATTAAATTCTCCCGCATGTGATCAACCACTGCATGGTTCACAGCACACTATAAAAAAGTTATAATGCAGTGGTTGAGAGAGTTAAAAAAGCTGCCATTGGAAGATGAAATCTTAAGTGAAGACCAGGCCATCGGTAGCAAAAACTTTAGACCTAACCTGGTGCTTTGAAAAGGGAATGACATTCTAATCATTGATGTCACCATCCCTTTTGATGAAACTAATTTTGATGATGCCAGGAAGACTAAAGAGACCAAGTATAAAGAGCTAGCTGATGAACTATCTACTGGAGGCACCAGGGCTGGGGTCGAGGCAATTATTGTCGGCTCCTTGGGTTCCTGGGACCCGAAAAATGATAGAATTATCAAGAGGTTGTGCTCTGAGCATTATGCCAAAATAATGAGAAAAATCATGGTTAGTGAAACAATCTTATTCTCAAGATGTCTACTTCGAGCACACCAAGAGAGACCCCCAGGACTCCAGAGGGGGGGGGGGGGGACAGACAGAGATAGCCATGCTGCCTTTTTATCATTTCACCATTTTTATATTCTGTATTGTATTTTGTATTTTATATATGTTTGGTTTGTTTTAATAAAGATTTTTTAAATAAATATATATTGACAAAAGATTCTGAGATAAAGAACCACAGACTGACTTAGGCCACATGGACACACACTTAAGTTTTTTTTATGGTTGTAAATTCCAGACCGACACGACTAACATTTTCCGTAGTAATCATCTGTTTTATCTATAAAATTTAACACAAGTTAATAAATGAACTGAAGCACCAAATGAAAGGAATTTTAAAAGTTTCTGAAAATAAAAAAGAAAGCTCTGCAAACAAGAATAAAAGTTTACTATGACTAGTGTTCTTACTAGTGCATTATTCAAAAAAGGTCAGCACTTTGACCTTTTAGAAAAGGAAATGGGTTGACAAGTAATAAAATTAATGAAATTTAAGTTGATGTATGAAATTAAAAAATAAAATTTAAGAGTTACTTTATTTATCAAACATAATACAAGTACATTTTTTGCTGAAATATCCTTTTCAGCTGACTATGTTATTTTTCTGAGTTTTCTGGTATACCAACACCATGCCAAAATTTATGCTAATGTGCCATTTATTTAAAGTTTGATTGTAAAAAGTATTTTTATTGCAAACTGTGCAAAAACATTGTGACTACTTATTGAAAATAAATTTAATCACAACCACTCAAAACATCTTATTTGCCATTTTTTGAATTGAAAATATTAAGTTGCAATTTTTTCGCTGTTGTAGAGATTGATTTACCATTTAGCAGTTACCCGATGAATTGTACAATAACATTGCCTCAATAATGTTGGCAAATATGTCACAATAAATCAAATACACCTTTGCTGACCAAAATACCGGATGTCATACCTATTGCAAAATATGGCAATAAGACAATACAGCACAGTCATTATTTACAATTCTAACTTTATTCAAAAAACTGAAATGTTTAAATTTAGTTCCAGTTTATTATTTTATTATATAATTTGTTTTTTAAGTATACAATTGTATCGATATAAAATACTTCATAAATAATTTTCAAATGTTACATTTTTTAGAATGATAAAAAAAAAAAAAAAAAAAAAACTGTAAAAGTAAGCATTTCAAAAACTGTTGTAAGTTTTCCTAAAAACTCAAATTTTACTTCACCCTTTCTTATATAAATAAAAACATTTGTTTTACTTAAGTAGGTGTCAAATAAAAATCAAAATATGTTGACATGTTTCGGTTCAATAGTAAAAACTGTATTCATAACACACACATAATCAAAAGAATGAATGACACTGGATACCAAAAAATAATCTCAAAACAAAACAAAAAGCAAACACAGCGCCCTCTATGATCTCACATAGCCTACGCTACCGCGGCTCCCTCTACCAGACTCACTTTTTAAGTATTTATTAAGGAATTCCAACCATAAAATTGGAATATCAAAGGAAAAAGAATCATTACACACAGTATCCCTCCTAGAATATATCTCAATAGATTCCCGGATGATTGACTTGCGGTATAAACTCTAAACTAACACTAATCTATCCCTGAAACAAATATTAACCCCCCCCCCCTCTTTAAGAACAGCCTTGATAACGCAGTCTTATCCCTACCAAATTTTATATCAGATTCATGCTCTCTCCTCCTTATCCCAAACTTCCTACCTGTCATACCAATATAATATCTCCCCCTTCATTCTCACATGGAATTTCATACACCCCTGCGAGATCATCCTGTGCAACCGGATCAAAAGGTCTGTACAGAAGATGTTTCAATTTAGGAGGTAGTTTAGTAACTAATTCTAACTTAAACTTCATTAATTTACTTTTAAGTCTCAAAATTACCCTTTATATATGGAAACGATAACCTTTTAAATCTACTAACCTCTCCCCTCTCGCACGCCTTATCAACCAAAGTACAACTAACCTGTGAATGACCTTTACACTTTTTTTTTTTAATCAAATTATTAAATTTTCTCCCTTTTGTAACCATTTACTTTAGCAATATTGAAAATATAATTCAACTCCGTGTCCAAAAAATCCTCTGAACAAATATTAAACACACGATTAACCATGAACCTAAACAGTGAGAATTTATACCCAAAAGGTGAATACACTGAATTTGGAATAATATGCTGACTACTAATATCCTTCCTATAAATTTTTCTTTTTAAAACAGACCCCTCTCTCATAAGGTACACGTCTAAAAATGAAAGAGCACAATCATTTTCTAATTCAAAGGTAAACAATACAATATGGAACCATTTATCCGGAAACCAGTTAACCGGAAAACCAGTTATCCGGAATGCTATTTCTGATAGATTGATTTCAGAATCTTTGCAGAAAAAGGTGTCATACACTGCCAGTTTGACAGACTTTGAAACAACTGTACAATTTGGTGACAACATCTAGTATTTGAAAAGAAAGCATATTTAGTTCTATTTTAGATGTTTTAATTTTTATACAGAGGAAACAGAAGAATTTTTGTTCCTTTTAATCCAAGTAATCTAATAATTTAAAATCAGAAATAATGCCACAACCACACATATTCCACAAAACTTAAACTGATGCTGCTTTAATGCACAACCAGTTAATCGGAAAAACCAGTTATCCGGAATACATCTGACCCCAAGCATTCCGGATAAATGGTTCTGTACTGTATTCCCCTCTAGTTTGTTAACTTCATCAACAAAATCAATAAAAGACTCAACCCCCCCCCCCCCCCCCCTTTTCCAAATTAAGAAGTCCTTCCGGCCAGTGCTGGGAGGAAGAGGTAGCTTTCATATTCCTTATTCTAAAAAAGCCAACTTATATTATTCAAACACACGAAGCTCAATTTAGTGGAAACCGAATATAGGAGATTCAATACTAATTTTAAACAATACTAAATCATTATGAATGAGAATTTCCCGATATTTGTCAGCTTTATCCAAGCTGCTTTTATTTAAAGTAACTTATATTTGGCTGCCAAATTCGGCGATTTCTTAAAGTGCCTGCCATTTTAAGACAACATGGTGGATGAGGCTAACCAGTGAACTTGGTCGAGACCTTAGTAATTGCTGTGCCCATGCTCACTCACATCGGAATCGATTGATATATACGAGTGCTGTCGCAGGCAAAAAATCCAATTTTTCAAAATGTCACCCACATTAGATATTGAAATTGCTATATATGAGCCATTTTTTAAGATAAAGACAAAAAATGCTCCTGAATCCTTATATCAAGGTCAAATATTTAAGAAAGAAACCTTTTCAAATTTCTAATTTTTTACACCTCTTTAAATATTTTTTTTTTAATTTAATGGCCGCCATTTTGAAACAAGATGGCTGATGAAGCTGGCCAGCTAACTTGGTAGAGATATTGATGTATACTATCCACATGCCTTCTTACATCGAAATAGGCGAATGAGTGTGTTATTGCATGACAAATACAAGATCGTTTCAAAATGTTAGCCATGCTAGAAATTCAAAGTGCTATAATTCAACCATTTTTTAAGACATCTTTGTATCAAGGCCAAACACATAAAAAAAATCTTTTTCATTTTCCAATTTTTTAATACCTCATTTTAAATTTTAAATTTATTTTTTCTAAATGGCAGCCCTTTTGAAACAAGATGGCGAATGAAGCTGGCCAACGAACTCTGTCGCGACATTGGTATGTTCTATGTACAGACCAAGTTACATCCAAATCGGTTCATAAATACGCCTGTTATCGCGTGACAAAAATCAGGTCGTTATAAAATGTCAGCCACAATCGAAATTCAAAATGCTATAACTCAGCCCTTTTTTTAGATACAGACGAAACAAAAACTGTTCCGGAATCTTGTATTAAGGTCAAACACAGACGAAAAAGAATTTTCATTTTTCAATTTTTTGGTATCTCATTTTAAATTAAAAACTTTTTTTAATTTTTTAAATGGCCGCCATTTTGAAACAAGATGGCGGATGAAGCTGGACAACGAACTCTGTCGAGATATTTGTATGTACTATGTACACACCAAGGTACATCCAAATCGTTAATAAATACGCCCGTTATCACGTGACAAAAATCAGGATGTTTCAAAATGTCAGCCACTCTAGAAATTCAAAATGCTATAACTCAGCCATTTTTTAAGATATAGACGAAACAAAAACTGCTCCCGAATCTTTTTATCAAGGTCAAACACAAAAAAAAAAATATTTTTTCAATTTTCAATTTTTTTGGTACCACGTTTCAAATTAAAATTTTTCTTAAAAATTTAAATGGCCGCCATTTTTAAACAAGATGCGGATGAAGCTGGCCAACGAACTCGGTCGAGACATTGGTATGTACTATGTATAAACGAAGTTACATCCAAATCGGTTCATAAATACGCTTTTTATCGTGTGACAAACTTCAGGACGTTTCAAAATGTCAGCCACGCTAGAAATTCAAAATGCTATAATTCAGCCATTTTAAGATATAGACGAAACAAAAAACTGCTCCAGAATCTTTGTATAAAGGTCAAATACATAAGAAAAAAATATTTTTCCATTTTCAATTTTTGGTACCACATTTCAAATTTTAAATTTTTTAAAAAATTTTAAATGGCCGCCATTTTGAAACAAATTGATGGATGAAGCTGGCCAACGAACTCGGTCGAGACATTGGTATGTACTATGTACACACCGAATTACATCCAAATCAGTTCATAAATACGAGAGTTACAGTGTGACAAAGGTCAGTCAGATTATATATATATATGTGTCAATTTTGAACGGAGGGTGGTTTCGGGGTCTGGGGGTCATGATCGATGAAAATATACCAAAATTTTTTTAAATCTTTTTTCTCCGAACGGCTGCAATAGGTAGCTTTTTTTAATGAAAGCTACCTAAAACACATCATCAACATACCTCTTCCAAAATTTAGGAACTTTCACAAACTTTACGAAAATATTCTCTTCAAAAAGGTCTCATTTTAAACTCTGCTAAAAAATCCAATAAAGGAGATAAAAGGATCAGCGTTCGAAATCCTTGGTGGTCCGCTGGTCCGAGACCACTAAAAATTCAATCGGACCACTAATTAAAAAAATTTAGTGATCCGCAGGACCAGTAACTTTTTCCCTCTCTGACAGGTAAACGTAAATTTTCCCGTCCCTGAGAAAACCACAGCCAAACACAAACCACAGAATTAATTTAAAATAAATAAATAGTTGCATTAAAACTTAGTCAGTTGAAATAAATAATCGGAAATAAAATACATAATAATGTTATAGTTTTTGTTTATGTACTGTTAATTTTTAGCAAATAATTTTACATTTTATTATACCGAAAATTTTGGGTAACTGAAAGGAAATTTGGTTAATATTCTAGAAGGAGGAGGGGGGCGGGGGGTTACTTAAAGGGTTAAAGGTACTTAATAGAATTTTATGTAGCGGGCCAGTGACGATGTCTGCGGACCAGTAAATTCTGATGTTTACTGGTCCTTGGGACCAGTGACTATTTTTTATCAATTCTACCGCTGAGGATATTCAGATTCCAGATATAGGATATTCAGTTTTACCTTTGAATTAGAAAGTGATCGTGCTTTTTCATTTTTAGACGTGTGCCTTATGAGAGAGAGGTCTGTTTTAAAAAGAAAAGTTTATAGGAAGCATATTAGTAGTCAGCATATTATTCCAAATTCAGCGTATTCACCTTTTGGGTATAAATTATCAACGTTCAGGTTCATGGTTAATCGTGCGTTTAATATTTGTTCATAGGATTTTTTGGAAGCAGAATTGAATTATATTTTCAATATTGCTAAAGTAAATGGTTACAAAAAGGGAGAAAATTAATAATTTGATTAAAAATTATAAGTGTAAAGGTCATCACAGGTTAGTTGTACTTTGGTTGATAAGGCGTGCGAGAGGGAGGAGGTTAGTAGATTTAAAAGGTTATCGTTTCCATATATAAAGGGTAATTTTGAGAGACTTAAAAGTAAATTAATGAAGTTTAAGTTAGTTGCTAAACCACCTCCTAAATTGAAACATCTTCTGTACAAACCTTTTGATCCGGTTGCACAGGATGATCTCGCAGGGGTGTATGAAATTCCATACGAGAATGAAGAGGGGGGGGGGGGGATATTTATTATATTGGTATGCCAGGTAGGAAGTTTGGGATAAGGAGGAGAGAGCATGAATCTGATAAAATTTGGTAGGGATAAGACTGCGTTATCAAGGCTGTTTTTAAAGAGGGGGTTAATATTTGTTTCAGGGATAGATTAGTGTTAGTTTAGAGTTTATACCGCAAGTCAATCATCCGCGAATCTATTGAGATATATTCTAGGAGGAATAATGTGTGTAATGATTCTTTTTCCTTTGATATTCCAATTTTATGGTTGGAATTCCTTAATAAATACTTAAAAAGAGTCTGGTAGAGGGAGCCGCGGTAGCGTAGACTATGTGAGATCATAGAGGGCGCTATGTTTGCATTTTTATGTTGTTTTTGGTTTTTAGATTTTTTTTGGTATCCAGTGTCATTCTTTTGATTATGAGTGTGTTATGAATACGGTTTTTACTATTGAAACGAAACATGTCAACATTTTGATTATTTGAGACACCTATTTAAGTAAAATAAATGTATGTATTTATTTATATAGTAAGCATTTCATTTGCCATCAACTATTATGCTTGGCAGAAATAACGTTTCTGTTGGTATACCAGAAAAGGATCTTTTTCTGTTCCAATAACACCTTTATAACCCTGGAGCCGGTGACATCGCAAGCCAAACAAAATGTGCTAGCTATGACAAGACAAAAATGTTAAAAATTACTATTCAAAACGTATAGTGTTTTACAATTACCGCAGATATTACTCACTTAGAACATTTCATAGAAAATTTTGTATTCTTTCAGAAAACCTTGGTGTAACAAACTTTATTCTGCCAGTAAAGTCTATCATACCTATTTTAAGGAGGCAAACGGTGATAAAATTCCACATTTATTTTGCTTTGAGTTTTTACCAGTGGCTCCTTTATATTTCTCGTTTGGATGTTGGCCAAACGAGAAAATTGAAAATCATTACAGCTTTTTAATAATTAACATGTTGAGTGCCACAGTGACAGACACTGAAGCGCTGAAAAATTTACAATGTTTTAAGTAATTAAGAAAGTATAATCTTGTAATAAATAAAAAGGTAGGTAAATTTTAAATATTCAGTAATTACTTAAAAACTACATATTTAGTTTTATATCATTTTAGCCGTCAGTCATCGGTGAATGATGCGTTTTAAACGGAAAGTTCAGTGCCAGCCACCAGTGGCTGACGAGACACTTAACGTGTTAAGCATATTTTCAGTTTGTTAAACCTACTCATACCTAGATCATTTTGTTCTTATGACTTATCAATTAGCCAAAAAAAAAAAATTTTTTTCAATTCTGCAATGACGGGGCTCTCTATGTCCCCAGCTTCCAGAGTAGGGATGCACTGAATATTCGGTTTGGCCGAATATCAAACTATTCGGTACGCCGAGTATTTTCAGCCTGCTGAATATTCTGTTTGGTCGAATATCAAAATATTCAGCCAAACCAAATACTTAACATTTTTAAAAACTTTATACAACTTCTACGTTTAACAGTCAACTAAAGATATTCAGAATAATTAGTAACAGAACCATATTTAAATAAAAGAGAATGTTTTTACATTATTTATTTGCTGTTTGTTAAGTGTTATTTTAGAAAATTAACCAATCACGAGGATTTTCATAAGAATTATGTACAAATGCAAGTTCCTGAACATTGTCCAGTAAATAATCAGTTACTTGCTAAGATTTTAAGAACATTTATAATCTCTGAAAATGATCGCCTACTCCAGACACCGATCTAGGATGCATTTAAAAACTTCCTTGCCTAATCAAAGGGAGTAGAACAGTTATTCTTGCAGAGTTGCCACTAGGCCTGGGCCTCAAATCGATTTAACTCGTAAATCGACTTAAAGCTTACATCGGAAATCGCGATTTAGCCATTGGCTTTAAATAGATTTAAAACAAAATACTGATTCAGAGCTAACATCGGAAAAACGATTTATCTACTTTGATGTATCTACTACTTACATGACAAGCTGGTGTTAAATCGATTTAGGAGGATCTGATTTAAGCAAACATCGCAAGCCTCAATGCTTTCCGATTTAAGAAAAACAAGGCAAGCTGGTGTTAAATCGATTTAGCAGGATCCGATTTAAGAAAACAAGATTCAGAGTTTACAAGATTGGAATGTATATTTTTCAGAAATTAAGAACTTATATAGTGAAAAGTTGAAAGGAAAAAGTAATGTTTAAATCTTAAAATCCAAATTCATCGAATTTCAATTTATATGCTAATGCAATCCTTTTGATGACAAGTTTTCACATATTTGAATAATATTGCAATATGTATTTTTTATTTTCCAATATTCTGTAATTAAAATGTTTTAAAGTAGAATCCTGCATTGTTTCAAAAGATTGTTTTCCTGAAATTCATTCAGCATTTATACGATTAAAAATAATAATAATAAAGTTTTATATTTAAAATCCAAACTCATAGACTTGCAGTTTATACTTTTATGCATTCTTATGATGAAAAATTCATTTTTGAAATGTTTTAGTAATATTTTAACATTTATTTTTTATATTTTCTATTATTTTGTAATTAATGGAATTATTTTAAAGTATAGTCATGCATTGTTTTGTGTATCACTATTTGGCCATGATCCACATGAAATATTTTTCTTTTACTAATAATATTTTTTTCCTGCAATTGATTGAGTATTTATGGTTGGGGGGGGGGGGGGGGGAACAGTTTTATTTAAAATCCAAATTCATCGAATTTGTTTTTATTTTTATGCATTCTTTTAATGAAACATTCATTTTTCACATGTTTGGGTAATATTTTAATACATATTCTTTATTTTCTATTATTCTGTAATTAATTAAAATATTTTAAAATAGTCATGCATCAAGTTTGACATCTGATTTCAATGCCAGTCACATGGATTGAGTATCTTGCTGAAATTGATTCACTATTTATATCCAAATTCATCCATTTTTAGTTTATATTTTTTTTGCATTATTTTCATGAAAAATTAATTTTCATATGTAAGGGTATTATGGGAATATTTTAGTTTTAATTTATTATTATTTTGTAATTAAAAATACTTTAATAAAGTTCTGTAATGAGTCAAGTAACTTTATTTTTACAGCAGAATGAGGGAAGGCTGGAGGAGGCATTCATTAGATTTTTCTGCAGATCTGCGATTTTCAGCTTTTTTGACATTTTGTTATCATTAAAAAGAGATATTTTAAGATTATATTTTATTACTAATCTTAATGGATGGCAACGGCCGCGAAAAAAATCAGCAATTTCAGTAGTGTGCTCCAAAGCTCACACTTTCAATCCTTTTCCATCCACTATATAAATGTCAGCATTTATGTTAAACAAATCTTATTATAATCTAAAAGTTAAAAAGATATAAAAAATTGCACCTTATTTCTCATATCTTCACACCCCCCCCCCTTTTTTTTACTACTTTTCTCATCATGGTAAATGAATAGTTAAATTCATCATTGAATTATTTTAATATGCTTCTGTTTTACCTCAATAACTTTTTTAATCTGTGTCTGTAAAGAGTATATGTAAGTTGTTAGCAATGAAGTGCTATTTGGGTGGACTAGGGGATGTCCCCACCCCCCTTAAGGAATTTAGATTGTAGCAGGCATAACAAGTCAGACAAAAAAAGGAAATCATTTTCTTTTATATTACTACTTATAGAATGAGTTTATAAAAATGTATTACAATAGGTCACTAATTTTTAAAAAATGGAAAAAAAACTAGTGTTTTGGGACATTCAAAGTTTTTTTTTATGCGTAAAATGTACTTTTCAAAATTATTTAAAAAAATAAAAGCTAAGTATACTAAATACAGGAAGGGGGGGGCACATAAAGACCGCATTTTGTTACTAAAAATTAAAAAATAGGCTTCCATATTCTAAAATGTAAAATCTGTGTTAAATTGCAATTTAGCACTAAATCGCGATGTTAGATGGAAGATAAATCGATTTAAGAAATTTCTACATCGCCCAGTCCTAGTTGCCACCCTATAAAATTTGAATAGATTGTATTATTTACTTTTGTCTCTTCCCGACAAAAAATGTGATCCTGTACAATTTTCTTCCAATTTTCCTTTGATTTTAAAAATGTTTATTCATTCAATTCACAGAAGCCATGAAATTTTAAATTTTATTAATTTAAAAAAAAGTTTTATAACCATCCTCTTCTTGAATAACTCAAAGCAGATTTTTTTTCCAGCATAAAGTTCACTTGAAAAAAAGCTCTTGTTTATCAAAATAAGAGTGTTTTAAATATTATGCAAAATTGTTTTAAAATTTAACATTTTAATGCCTTTAAACTTCGAAATATAAAAAAGGTATTTGACAAGCTGAATATTCGGCCTAACAGTTACTATTCAGCTAGCTGAATATTCAGCCAAAATCACTATTTGGTGCATCCCTATCCCAGACTATTAGTTACAGCACTCTGCCGCCACCTAGAATGAAATAGTAACACCCAGGGCTGCAGAGTCTGTGGGGAAAAATTGCAGGCTCAGATACCAGGATATTTTGACTCCAACTCCTATTCAGACTCCGGCCAGGTTAATATACTAGTGTGGCCTGCTGGTTAAAATAATGATGGAATATATATAAAGCTAAAATCTCACTATTTCGGCATCGATTCTCTTTTTAAGGCTTCAAAAATAAAATAAATTATATTTTCAGCTTTATTAATTTTACAATTTCCCGCCCGCAAACCTGGAAAATCCAACTATCTAAGTGTAAAAAACACAAAATGGAAACTATTTTGGATCTGCGGCTGAGAAGAAAAAGCAAAATCGTTACAATTTAATGGTTTATTTTGCTGTGTTTTCATGACTTGAAGAATTTCTATGGAAAGGGAGGAAAAATAAAAAAAGATTAAAATTTTATTATTTTAAAAATAGTTCGGATTTAATGGATTCTAATGGGTAAAAAAAAAAAAATTACAATTCTGGCTTTATTTTGGGTTCTGCAGACCTGAAAATCAAATTTCAAATGGTGAAAGAACAAAATTTCACTATATTATTGTTATTTTGGTTTTGGGGACCGGCAATTCAGAAAAAGAATTACCTTTTCATGTTATTTTGAATCCTGTACACAAAAATAAAAGGATATTGCAGAATTTTGACCATACTGACAGGAAAAAAAAAATTAAGAGGGAAAAAGGATTTCAATGCTATAATACCAAGTTCTTTCTTTTGCCTCCAAAAATAACAAATTTATAATTTTCATATTACCTCTGGTAAGAGCTGGCATGAGCCAAAATTTTAAGGCTGCTCCCAAAAAAGTTCGGCCGTGCCTTTGTATTTATTCTCAACCTAATCATGCCCATTCTAAATTATTTTATTGCGTAATTAGATTCTTTCCAATTTCTTAATGTTTGGCTTGTCAGCTTGCTCAATTTATCAGTTTGATCCGGCCCATTAGTATAAGTTGTCTTAATTCTACTTATACAACCTTTTTGAAAAATCGCCTTCATTTTCCAGGCCTTGGGTCTTTGCAGACCTCTGTACCTCACGTTCTATCCACAAACTCCAAAAATATGAAGGGAAGTAATTATATATTAAATATAAAATATCTATTACAGTTATGAATTAAAACAGTTTTCAACCTACTCTGTACACTGATAGTACTCTGTATCTACTCTGTATGCCACAGTAAATCTCATCTTTAACTTTTGTAGCCTGCTATAGTGCATAAATAACAATAGCTCATTTTATAAGATTTAAAATTACATATAATTAGTTTAATTTCACTTTTAAAAATGTCCAACAAAAAATTCTGGAATCAAGAGTTCTTTAGAGACTCCGACCTTTTGCGCAAAAATGAGTGACTCTGCAGCCCTGGTTACACCACAACGAATTCCATTAAAAAGACCAAGTCAAAGAAGTTACGAGCCGCTAGAAATTTGACTTCTAGAATCAATGATATTTTGCAATTTAAGCTACCAAATTACTATAAGACGCATGTGCCAAGCAAGTCAACCTGAAAGTGAATGCTTTCATTCGAATATAAATTGCACACTTCAAAATCTCAAATTAACTTCCTGCATATGTTAAAACAAGGTTTATGCAAAAACAAAAAAGAATTACCTGTTGTAGTAAATGAATAACCTCGTTCAGTCAGAATTTTCATCAGGTAATCTGTCAGATCCCGACCAGCCAAATCCAAACGAAGAATAGCATGAGGAAGGGCATAACCTTCATATATAGGTACAGTGTGAGAAACACCATCACCAGAGTCGAGCACAATACCAGTGGTTCGGCCAGAAGCATACAAAGATAATACAGCCTGTAAATTGGTTCAGAAAATTCAATTTAAGTATCAATTTAGATAATGCAATTAAAATTAAATCTTTTAAAATGCAAATATATTGTTTCTTAACAATTCGAGTTTTTCAAACAACTAGCTTTAGACACGATTAACACAATCTAAAAAAATTTTTATTCAAATATTTCACATACAAATGCCTGGAATCGCTCTAAAAAACTGAAGGACTATTAGAAATTAGATTTAAAAAAAAAAAAAAAAAAAAAAAAAAAAAAGGTATTAAAAAATTTACTCCAGCAAATATTTAACCTTTTAGGCGTGTGAGGGTTTTTCTGCATTTACATGAAAATTGGTTGTAAATACCAAGGTATATATACAGTACACTACGGCTGGATTATTTATCAATATATCAACAAATATTTTTTTTTTTTTTTTTAATATGGCAATAATATCTAAACCTTGACTATTGATATATCTCAATAAAATATGTTTTGAGCTCACTGGAATTTTGAATGAGAGCCTCAAAATAAGAGCTTAATTAAATCAAATAAAATGTTTTGTGCACACCGCCATATCCCCGAAAAACATAGCCCAATATTCCATTACAATGCATTCAACATCCATCCTCTCCAAAACAGAAAATCTACCTCGATTATCTTTCTCTTTGCTGATTATCTCTAGAAATATCCCAATTATTGCAATATTACTTCGCTAAAAACTTAAAAGTTTACTTCACTGCCTGTCTGTGTAATACTAAACACTTCTCTCACCCTCTCGTTCGTAGTGATTGGTCCACACATACTGATATAACTACAGCTATTGGAATGTCATGAATAATGAAACAAGCTCCGATTATGACAGAGTTCCAATTGATACAGAATATAGCTGGTTATCATAGAGACCTTAGCCCAACAGTCGATCATCCCAATGATAGACTTGCGAACAATCAGAGCCTGCTAATGGTAAACTTTGTTTTTTGTTTCTCATCAAGTTGGGTAAAAGACGAGGACAAAACTGTCTTTCACTGTGATGATTCGTTGCTTTTAAAAAGAGCTTTTCAGGCTGTAACGTGTACTATGCTACTGAATACAATGCTTATTCACATTGTGTCATTTGTTGTATTTTCATTAGTGCAAAGTTCTCGCATGAATTTAACATATCCTGTTTTGACATTTTAGCTTAAAAAGGAATATTTATAAAAAAAGTATAAAACTATTCCGAAATGAGATTTGAATATTTATATATTTTTAAAAAAGGTTTCAATGTTTTCTTGTAAATAGGTAAGATATAAATACAGTGAATTTTTTCGATTAACAATCCATTCACTCCTTGCAGAAAGATTGAAAAACAACATGTCTGCTGCATCTATCATCTACTGAAACCTACTTAATTAAAAGTATATTAGTATGACATGTGGCATTAAATTTTAGTTTTTCCCCTGCTTTTATTTATTTTAATTATATTAAAATTGTCACTGTCCTAAACGTAATATTTTATTTTATTAAAATCATCAAGTCCTAAATTTAAGAATATTTTTATTTTTTAATATTCCAAGTTATACGTGAAGTAAATAGTTAAAATGTTACTAAATAATCCATACAGTAGGAAGTAAAGAAAACACTATGCAACAAACGGTATAAGTGCAAACAGATATCAAACATTGGTTTATTTTTCTAAAATATTTATTTTGTATAGATACATATTTTAATGATGCTATATAGGTATAAAACATCCGATTCATTGCTTTCTACATTTGTTGGTACCTAAAAAAAAAAAAAAAAAGGTAGCAGCAATTTAATTAGCAGTATTTCTATTCTTACACAGTTTAAGGTAGTTATTGCGATATAATCACAAATGTAGATATTAACTTGTTGCTATATTGAGATATTAATTTCTGATATCATCCAGCCCTACAGTAACTCCTAATCTGTATAGATTCAGGCCAAGGGTTTTGCGAATTATAGAATTTGGCAGATAATAGGTCATCTCTTTGTTTACACACTAATATTTGAAATTTCGCTACAAATATAGTAATCACATTTTAAATAACACAGAAATGAGAGAAAATGCTTTATGTAAAAAAACTATATTCAATATTAGAAACACATTTAAAAATGATATAATACAAAATAGAAAACATTCATTAAATTTCTACTTATTTTTAAATCTATCAAATATTGCAGTGATAGTAATTTGCTTTAAAGCTTTCAATTTATGCTCTGCAATTTTTTAATTTTCTAAAAAGTTAAGATATTTTATCCTTAAGAGCTAACACCTCTTCAAAAACAGTTTTATATCTTGTTCAATATCGGATTGTTTATGAATCTGTTTCTCCCAAAATTAATACGAAAGATATTGCCGCATGAGTTGGTGCATGACTTCAAGAATTCATCATAGAAAGCCATCAAGGTAACTAGATCTTCAGATGCAAATCCCTATTTCAAAAACTTCAGTAATTCAGTTGCTCTTTCAGTACATAATCTAAATAGAACAAAATGAGAATCATTTAAGCACGGCATTAGCTGGCTGTAAATTTTCCCAGCCATTAATTCTACGTGAATGCAATAACATTAATTGAACTGAATACGCTCAGAAGGTGATCAGCATGGGAAGGGGGTGGGTCATGGATGAGATTTGCTTTAACAGCAAGCACATTACATCCTTTTCCCCCCATAGAGATAACACTAATGATATCAATAATAATGGAATAAGCAGGGTTCGTTGATATATATCAATGGATATATATCATGATATATATCTTGATATATATCCGATATTTATTTTTAAAATATCAAGATTTTTGATATTTTCGATATTTTCAAATTCTTGACATTTGTGGAACAGATGTGTTATTATCCCGGGGTCCGCCATGTTGGATTTTTTTCTTGCTTGAATTAAAAATTATTTTTTTATTAATAGTTATAATTATTATATTCCAATTTTTTCAATATTATATTAACCTATCAACAATATTTAACTATTGGCGACATTACTACTTGGCGAAAAAGGAGTTTTCATGCATGAAAAAAATCCAAGATGGCCGACCCCGGGATAATAACACATCTAAGCCACATTGATTTTCAAAATATCAAGATGTTTCATATTTTGTATATGTCATATTTATTTTCAAAATATCCCCGTGCGAGGTAATTTTGATATTTTTCACATTCAAAGCAAGTATAAATGAAATTTCCACCTGTTATTGACTGTGTCATTCTGTAGATAATTAACCTTTCCTAAAAAAGTCACTGCTAGAGGCAAAAGAAAAAAAGGAATCTTTTCACAGCTTTGTTTCAAACTTTTACTTTTAAATGTAGAATTAATAATTATGTTAGACAGTTAATTCAGAACAACCATTGAAAGATAAAATGTAATTTTGATAATCATTTATATACAGCCAGGGTTTGTTGATATATATCAATGGATATGTATCCAATATTTATTTTCAAAACGTCAAGATTTTTGATATTTTCATATTACTTGATATTTATTTTCAATATATCAAGATGTTTCATATTTTCTGCATTTGAAATTTATTTTCAAAATATGAATGTGCACAAGGCATTTTTTATATTTTCAGTCGTAATTCGTAATATTTCAGAGTAAATGAAATAAATTTTCAACTGTTATTGACTGTGACTCTGTAGATAAAGAACTTATCACTTCTGGATGCGACTTTTTCAGCCAAAAAAGAAAACAAATATATTTTTCAAACTTTAGATTTGAAGCATTTTTTTTTTTTTTAAATGTTGAACTACTAATTATGTGGGACATAATTGAGAACAGCCATTGAAAGATAAACTGACTAATTTAACACATTGAGTGCCACGGTGACTAACACTAAAATGCTAGAAAATTTACAATGTTTTAAGTAATTTTTAAGAAAGTATAATCCTGTAATAAATAAAAGGTAGGTAAATTTTAAATAAATTTTCAGTAATTACTTAAAACAATATATAATTTTTTAGTTTTATATCATATTTTAGACGTCAGCCATCAGTGAATGGCGCGTTTTAAACGGAAAGTTCAGTGTCAGCCACCGGCGGTTGACGTGGCGCTTTACGTGTTAAATAAGCAATTATATACAGTTTCATTAGAAAAGAATCTTTTCTCAAGTTTTGGTTCAGTTGAGTTTGAACTATACAGCATATTAGGAAATACAAAATAAAACATTTTATACTTACATTTATGTTAAAATTTTTCAATTAAAAAAACTTTTCGTATTTAAAATTTTGTTTTAAAAATATCTGATTTTTTTTATACTTGATCTAGATACTGAATCCTATAGTTAGTTTTTTTTTTATAAGTGTATAAATCAAATTGTTGCTGTTTTCAATTATTTCATCTTCAATTTTGTTCTAAGTGAAAAAAAAAAAAAGAAAAATGCATTTTTAGAATATCCTTTGATTGTGTTTTCATGTTAAGTGCAATATATTTTAGTTTCTAATCTATTTTATGCTCGAAAACATTATCAACGGTAAGTTGGCTGCTTTGAAAATATCGGATATATATCAAAAATATCAGATATATATCAAAATATCAGATATTTTTGATATTTTCGAAAATATCATGATATTTACGAACCCTGGGAATAAGTGTAGATGTGTTGACCATGTCCACACTTTTTTTTTTTTTTATGAAAATCAAGTGATTGGATGGCACACTTCTCTAAAGTTTGTTATTTATGGGCCATGCTAGGCAATGAATGTTCAGAATATCGCAGTCCAATAGTTATTTACAAAATACAACATTTACTTCTAATAAGTGCAGAATTGCATTAAAAATTTCTTAATCAACTTTCATTAGTCAAAGTTTACACTATCTTGCTTAAAAAAAGATAACTCTTTTATATCTGAAATATAGTACAAATTAGAGATCTACACGGGCCAGGCTTGGGCCTATTTTCATTTGCAGCACTCGGGCCAGGCCTAGTGACTACTCTTTACAGGCCGGGTTCGGGCCTTACTTTTTTTCTCCCCGGAAGAATTGGGCCGGGCCTAACTTATTTTTTCTGTACAGAGCTGGGACTGGTTTCTTTTCTAGTCTTCATGGCCCAAAATTTTCAGTCCTGGTGTTGACACAGCCCATATGAATATCAGTGTCTCAGTGTGACCTGTCCGTTCAAAAGTCAGTAAAATTAATCCTGGCTGAAAGATTTTTGCAAAATATGCATACATTTTTGAAATGCCATTATTCTACAATTAAACATTAACATTTATTCTTTTTAAAGAATAGTAAATTTCTACGCTAATTAAAATATAATAAACCATGTGAAAGGGAACCTGCCTATGACAGAATCCTGTTTTAAACTGAAAAACAGGTGATCCATGCAAAATTAATATACTAATATATAAGAAAAGGATATAATATATTTGCTAAGAATGAAACTGGTCTAAAATGCATTTTTTTCTTGTCTATGTAATTAAGTCTTAGAAGATTTTTCTGTTATTTTTCAGGATTTTTAACTAATTCAATACATGGAATATGGATTAACAATATTAATATGATAACTGAAACATTTACATAGAAGAAATAGAGATTCATAAAAATAAACAAATTTAAAAAATCAAACCTGACTGCATAAAAAGCGAACTAATTATTTCTCCTCAATGTGAAACTATTTTTTTTTTCAATTCCTACTATTAGCTCACACTCTTGCTATATATATATATCTTGTTCAAATTTATCAATAGTTAAGACTTATTCATCCAATCAAGCTCAAATATTTTTTTTTAAACTTGTAGTGGATGACACTTGATGTTAATCAAGTTTTCAAAATGAAACATGTCTTCATTTTGAGACCTATCTAATGATATGCCACTCAATAGGGTGCATAAATTTTTTTTCGTCTCTACCGCCATTTTGTATTTTATGGCCACCATTTTGAATTTATAAAAACAAAACATAGCCTATAACCATCGGGCCATTAAGACTAATCGATAGAGAGACCTCATTCATTAAAATCCATCCAGCCGTTGGGATGTTTCGAGGGTATAAAGAAATCTACATACACAGATACTCGTGAAACACATAACCCTTTTCAGTCGGGTAGAAATAAATATCGCAGCCTGCGGCACTTATAAGAATGAAGTTTAGAAACATTAAAAAAAAAGTTAAGATAAATATTTTTGATCCGAATTCCTCGTAAGTCAAATTTTTAACCAAACGGACGTAAAAATTAATCTTTTGTAGCAATTCACTCGGGCCGAGCCCAAGATTTTAACTTTTTCCCCAGGTCAGGTCGGGCCGAACTTATAGCTGTTATACCGGGCCGGGCCGAAATTTGTCTACGAGTCAGGCCAGGTCCAGGCCTGGAAATTTCAGCCGATGCAGACCTCTAGTACAGATTGCAGGCATTTGCGGATTAAAGGGAGTGGGCTATTTTTATGGCGGTTTGATGTCATAAGTGTCTTTCATTCTATAGATACTTTTCAAAACCTAATTCTGCTATAAATATTTTTGTCTACATGTCTATAACCATTTAAACATGATTTCTGAAACCAAACACAGTCCAGATGCCTAAAGGGTTAATATTGTTAAATGATCAAAGTTTATTTTCACAAAAGACAGTCAAATTCTAATGTTGGTGTTATTTATGACAACCGATTATCTGCACGAGGAACATAGGCCCAAGGGAGAATGCCTCTGTGGGGAAGGGGGTCTTTCTAAGGGAACCTAACCCGTATTTATGCATGGAAATCAAGGTTCGAAGAAAACCATGGAAAACTGAACGATTATGACAATGGGTGCAATTGGGCTCAAGCCTAGCACCTCATGTCTAAAGTAGAACCTCTCGACCACTGGCGGGACAATTCTAATCTATTATATAAAAGAAAGTCTGGATTTTTGTATTGACACGCAGCCAAAACTACTGAACCTAAAATTTTGAAAATTGGGGTAAAAATACTTATGACAGAGTGCTGATAAGAAAAGATTTTCTAAAATTCCATCCTTAAGGAGGATAAAAAAAGAGAAAACTTAAAAATCTGATTTTATCGTTATTTTTCAACAGATAACATTTTAGTGTATTTTTGTATGCTGAATCGAATGGTACTAACCAAATTCTTTTAAGTCCAATAGTTGGAGAGATATTTCATATTTTTCTAATTTGGTGATGTCTTTGGCACCAAAACCTCAAATTTTCGAATGATAAATTCTAAAAATACATCCGTTACTATAGCAAGGGAAGAAATTCAAATTTAATAAAAATTTTTTAATCAATTCTTTTGGCTAATTAAAACAACTGTCAGTTTCAAAAAAATTACAAAAGCCCCAAAACTAAAAAACTTGTACTTTTTCATTTTACCAACACCGTGCCAAAATGTATGATATTGCATTATTTATTTCAACCCTAAGGGTGCTTAGGATTTTTATTGCAAACCGTGCCAAACATTAACATTTGCTATTTAATGAATGCGAATATTTTTTTTTTTTTTTTTTTTTTTTTTTAAATGAGTATTATTAAATTGTAATCTCGCAAAACTAATTTTTTTTTTTTAATAGAAAATATTTAATATTAATTATGACTTGCATTTATTACCGATACTGACATGGATTTTACCATTTGGCAGTTATCTGATTAAGCTACAATAAAATTATTTCTGAACTTTGAACAAAAAAATTTTATGCAATTCCAAATTTCATTAATGTCTACATTCAAAAAATGAAATGGTTACTGCAATGCGAGACATGTATTATGTATGCCACACTGCAGTTCTAAGAGACATTTAGAATTTCAAGCCTGTAGTTTAAATTGATTATATTTTATTACTTGCAAACTATTTGGTCTTTTATTTTAAATATTTGTTTTAAAAGAAATGATTGGTCAAAGTCTAATTTTCAAAAGTTATATTTTTTAAATGCTGCCAACTATTACGTTTGGCAGCAATGGTGTTGGCACAACAGAAAAATACCAAAACGGTTATAGATTTCATTTCAAATAAAAAAGGTTTAATGAGAAATATCTTAAAATGAAAACATTTAATTTAAATATAAAAATGTACAGCTTAAAATAAAAGGTTTTAATTTTCAAAGGTTTAAATTTGAATTTGGTGATTTGTCGTTTGTTCCTGGATAAGAAAAAAAGGGTACTTGCATGTTAGCTGTGCGCAAAAATGCCAATAAAGTTTTTGAAATCTCAAATAACAGCACTTATATATTTACACGTCATCATTTATTATATATAAAACAAATTCTTATTTCATTCCAATTGATAATTCAAATTCCATACTAAATTTTATAGAGCTTACACTGTTAGGTAGTAAATTTAGGTTATAAAGGGTTTAATGTAAAAACCATTGTTCTACGTTGCTTAATAATAGCTACGGGATTTCTAAAATTCAGTGAAATGGATTATGAAAGGATTAAGTTTTACTGAATGGATTTTAATCACAGTTGCACAGTTAGATATTATTTCAGGGATTTTTAAAATATTTATCATTCTAAATTGTTTAGTTACTGAGCTATGCTGAAAAAGTTATCAGTGGTACAGTAAAAAAAAAAAAAAAAAAAAAAAAAAAAAAAAAAAAAAAAAAAAAAAAATTGAGGATATACGCTACAGACAAAGGGTATATACTAGAGAATATATATTCTATAGTTCTGGAAGTTATGCAGAGTTTCTTTAAAAAAATCCAGAAGCGATGCGGCTTATACCTGCACATATGTGCTGGACCTCCTACATCCCTAAGAGTTCATCAATCAGGTTAGAATGATTATGAAAGCTATATTTAACTATGGTATTATATAAAAAATGCAAAGAGAAATTTTATTCCGGCTGCTTATAACTTGAGTTTTGCAGAATAGATTTTGATAGGACTTTCATTGTTAGTTATATATTTTATCAGAAAAGATGTTAGTCTAAAGCATAACGTTTTATGTTACTTAGTTAAATAATTATGGGGAAAGTTCTAAATCACATGAATCCAATTTCGAAAGATAGTCTTTTTTTAAAGGTTCTGCTGAATGATTTTTTATGGTATTTGAAACTGTTAATTAGATCATTTTTAGGGAAGGTTTCTGTACATTTTCCAGTTTAAAAGATTCTGCTAAGTAAATTTCAATAGAACTTTATCGGTTTGTTAATTTTTCAGTGAATGTTTGAATATTAAACACATTTTCTTGGTGTTGCTTTGTTGTCAGGTTGCTTGATTATAGAATTAAGGCGGAAAGTTCTAGAATCAGGCAAACCTAATTATGAACGATTAGCCTTCTCAATAAGCCCAATTAATGGCTTATGAGATTTGCATTAATAGTTTTTCATGAAAGTTTAGCATATTGCATTGTTCTATTCTTTACCGAACCCTACACTAAATGATCAACTAAAGAAGTTGGTCATTAACAGCTTAAATTTTGTACGACTCAATAAAAGATAATAGCATAATGACGTTCATATTGTTTTCAGCAATTCGGTTGGACATTCCAGATAAATGTCCATATTGCTTTAAAACACACAATTAAATTCACAGATATATTTCGTTTTATTCAAGGTTTCTTTAGAAAGTTAGACCAGTGTAGCAGGCTAAGGCTGCTAGTGTTGGACATAAACATGTTTACTTTAAAAAAGGTTTTTCCAGTCATGTTTGAAGTTTGGTTTTTTGAAGATGCATCAGGTCTACTTTAATATACAAACTACAAAAAATGCTATAAGCTTATTTTAGAAAGTATGAGAGATTGAACTGTAAAGTCAATTAGCACTTTCTGAATGAAGCTTAGGAACATAACTATGGTAGCAGTAACGAAGAGGTTAAGAGTATCCATTATTGGCATTTTACCCTCGATTAAATTTATGTTTCCCGGACCATTTATTTAACCTGCCAAAAGCCCTTAAAGAAAATATAAAAAATTATATTAGTTTTATCAGCAAATTGAGAGATTGTTTAAGTGGACACTTAAGTCTTCAAATTGCACATCTATCAATGTTAAAAGTTATCCATATTATGGTTAATAAAATGTCCATTTTAAAGTAAGGAACTGAAAATATATTTTGAAAGAAATATGAAATGTATTGTTATTAAGAGTCTTTAATGGGACTAAACTATAGGTGAAAATTAGCGGTCGCCACTCGCCACGTGGCGATTAAAGTTGTAAAAGTGGCGATTAAAAAATCGGCCATCGATCGCCACCCTAGTCGCCACTCGCTAAGTGGCGATAAAAAATCTGTTATCGATCGCCAAGTAAAATATAGCGTTTTTCATAAAAATATGCATCTCTACTTTGGTTTCATTTAATTTGCAAACTGGTTAATTCTTTTTCCTACTGGATGCAAGCAGATTACAACGATTTAGCTGTATGTTCAATATTTTAGCTTTTCGCCATTGCTCTTTTGTTGGATTATTTTTTCAAGAAATACAGTTTTATTCTGCAAAATATATTCATCAGCTTTGATTTCCACATGCATTTCAAATAATTTATTCCTTTTTTTTTTTTTTTTCCACCGGATGCAAGTGGATTTTAAGGACATTGCAGTATATTTTCAATATTTCGACTCCAGCCACATGCTCACTAGTTAGATTATTTTTCTTTGGAATACACTCATCAGCTTAGATTTCAACTGTATGCAATGTGTGTAGTATGTTAATAACACATTTGCTTATTAAATAGAATCCAAATAACATTTTATTGCGCTTTATTTGATTTTTTTTTTTTTTATTGTTATTGTATACCTAACTGTTGGAATTTTGATTTAATTATTTTTTATATAAAGAAAGTAATAGTAATTTAATTGATAATAGTGTTTATGAACATATATATATATTCTAAAAAAAATAACATAACAGATTATGTGGTTTTAAAGTAATTTTCTTGAATTTTGACTGCTTCCCTATTCTTATCATGAATAGTGTTGGCTGGTATAAAACTCTGACTTATAGAATAATATGTATATATACAACGATTATAGTTTATGTAGATGTCAAGAAAAATTGAAACATTATAGTGGCCACTAACTTTAAAAAGTGGCCACTAATGAAACTGAGTCTACCGGCCACTGGCTACTAACTCATTTTCCCAGTTTTCACCTATAGACTAAACTGATAAGACAAAAAGGACCAGATTTGTAAAAAAAAAAAAACCAGGTTTTTTTTTTTTTATAAAAAAACCCAGCCCAGGTAGGTAGGTAAGTGGGTACCCGGGCAGCTACCCACTACAACCCTGAAAAGGACCAATCAGAAAAAAATTATATATACACACACACACACACACACACACACACACACCACATACATATAGATTCAAGAAATACTGTACCTGAATAGCAACATACATAGCCGGAGTATTAAAAGTTTCAAACATAATTTGAGTCATTTTTTCTCTGTTGGCTTTAGGATTCAGAGGAGCCTCAGTAAGGAGTACTGGATGCTCTTCAGGAGCAACTCTAAGCTCATTGTAAAAGGTATGATGCCAGATCTTTTCCATGTCATCCCAGTTTGTAACAATACCATGTTCAATAGGATACTTCAGTGTAAGGATACCTCTTTTGCTCTGAGCTTCATCTCCAACATAACTATCTTTCTGTCCCATACCAACCATAACACCCTAAAATTCAAAGTAAAGATTTAATTAAGACCAATGCTTAACAAAAGAAATATGAAATTCTACTTCAAAATTTAATTTTATTATGCATCTAGCTAGAGATCAGATAGACAAGATTAAAATTTATAAGAAAATGGCAAAATTCTATAAAGTCAACTTCACACTTAAAACCAGGGTTGGCAAAAAAGGTTTTGTAAATTGTTTATACTAGGTTTTTTTTTTTTTTTTTTTTTAAATATAATTTTCGATACTTCCTAGTTATCGACCAATACCGTTATACCTAGTTATCGACCAATTTTGCCAAATTATAAACCTTGACATTTTTTATTTTAAATAACGAAAGAACAAACAAATTAGTAAAACATTAATAAAAATACAAATAAAATGTTGAATTAAGGGTTTTATTGGCCATTGATCTTACAATTAATGGCAAACCATTGACATTTAATCTTATAATTTGGTGACAGTAATTTGGTCCATCGGATAAATAAGAAGCACCTAATTTTCTATTGCATACAGATTCTTATTTCTTACAGTTCTTGCCTCTTGATAATAAACATTGTTGGATATTATAGCCAAGTAATATAACTTCATTTGAAAATATTCAAATTAAATAGTTACAGTAGAAAATTTAAATAATTTCCAATTTAAATAAGGATCTTTTGGTTAATAATGTAATAAACATTTGATGCCGTTTCATGAATATATTATTCTGTGGTTGTTATTTTTTCAAATAAGGTTATAGTTGGAGTAACTAGACCCACGAGGTAATGGGGCCATAGGCTATTTTATAAAAAACTATGTTTAAGTTTTAGCTTTTGTGAACAATGCACCTTAATCAACTTCCGAAAACAACGCGTGTCAACTCAATCATAACTCAATTTGCTGCGATAGGTTGTCAAAAATTTACGTTTCTTTTAGGTAGATACAATGGTGAGACTTTTGAAAAATTCCTTCATAACTTTTCATTATAGGACCCCCAGGAACCCAAAACCACCCCCACCTAAAAAGTTTATATATATATATATATGTACTAAATTTTGTCCGCACGATAAAAGTCGCAATTATGCACGGGTTGTCCTCAAACTCGCCAACAACTTTGATATGGCTAATATCTCGGCGGGGATTGAAAATGGGCGAAATCGGCCTAAGAAGGTGGAAATGGGGAGGGTTCAAAATTTTGAATACTGTCTTAACATGAATCTGATAAAACCAGCTCTTACACAACAATGGCAGGAAAAAAATAAAAGTTTTTCCCTATAGCAGTTGCCAACAATTAAAAAAAAAATAAATAAAATTCTTACCACAACAATTACTTTTCTTTTGCAAAATTTTCACGTGTAAAATTAAATAGTTTGACAAATTGAAAACAAATTGAATATTACGGCATAAGTTTTCTAGAGCAAGATTTCAGCATGAAAACTCAAAATAAAATAAATAGTTTGACGAAGTAAAAAAATATGTATATTGCGTCATATTGGAAATATAATGGACCTCAGCAGGTGAATATGTAACGCCATGTAAGTTTGAAGAAACGTATTAAAACATGATAAAAACCCGACTATGGAAATGTTAACACATTTTAACACCTTAAAGTTCTCAATTTTTTGTAGCCATTTTTTAAACCTATTCCATATACATGTGTGTATTTGTGTATATTATAATTTTCACAAAAAGTTTAGCTCCCTACAGCTTGCTCTTTGTGAAGAAACTGGGTTTTATCTCTAATCTTGATTCAAGTTTAGTTGGAGAATTTAGTACTTAACATCGAAATCTACCTCCGCCTGTAGGCCCGAGCCGGCAGGGATTTTTTTTAAAAAAAGAACGTCAATATGGTTGAACTTCCTTGGCTTTATTAAGATACTGTAAGTACAGTAGACAAATCCGCACAGCTTGGGATCAGAGGTTGTGTGGATTTTAAGATTTTGCGGATTTCTGGTCACTGCTTTGTTTACATTTTTTAAACAGTCATTTGTATGCAATAATGCAATCAAAATAATGAATACTTAATTATATTAATATTATTGTATTGCAGGCAAAGTAATAAAAAGTAAGATAATTTAAAAACGATTAAATTATTGAAAGTAAAAATAAATATACATAAAGATAAAATACATTCTTTTAATTATTCAATGAAACTTTCCTCATAAAAAGGTATCCTATTAGTTCCAAAATCATAAAGTAAGGAAGTTCTATTTTAGGTTTAGCCAGTCTTAAGCAAAAAAGCTTGATTAATATTTGGTAAAAGATTGTGATTACCAGATATATCAGCAATATCTTTTCATAACTTTTCAGAAACAAATTTATGCTTCCTTCAAGAAAAAGCACAAGTTAAGTCATTATCGAGAATTACATATTAAAATACATATGGAATGATAAAGCTAAAAAATTCTGTAATTTTGCTCCTAATCTGAACTTAAAGTTTCATTGTTTACATCTACAATGTGCAGATTTTAGCAGGGTTGCTGGCTTTTAGCCAGGCCGAAAAAAGCCGGCCGGCTTTTATTGAAAAAAAGCCGATTTTTATTTTTTGAAGTTGGTTTACAGTTAATTTGTTTTAAATTTGGATGAATTAATTTTTAAACACACTTATAAATATTTTCTACTAAAAGAAGTTTTGGATTTCTATCAAATTTTGTCAAATAACTTCTAGAAGGTAACTGTAAAGGCATCATGTCTTGGAAAAAAAAAAAAAAAAATTATATAACATTGAAGGGAATATAAGTTAGGTTCCAAACTGGTTTTTTGAAATTCTATATTACATAGCTCCACATATACTACACATTTTAAAGATTTTGATTATATTTAATAATGACAAAATGTAGCACATCAAAATGGAAATATTCGTATGTGTCCATATGGAGAGATTAAGTTATATGTTAAAAGAGAAATTAGAAAAGATGTAATATTTGAAGAGAGTGGTACATAAGTGTATAAAAAAATAGAGCATTTAAGAAGAAAAAAAAAAAAAAGATCTCTAAATAAAATTTTGAAAAGTTTGTTGCTAAGCCTATCCATGCATATGCTATTCATAATGTTTTTAATAGTGAGAAATTGTGTTTTTATTAATATGACTATATATAATTTTAAATGTTTACTAGAAATAAAATAAGACTTGTATATTAATATCTTTTAAAATTAATAAAACATGTAACTAAGTAAACATTGCCCTCTTTAATTTTATAAAGTAGTAAAAATGAAAAAATTGGCAGTTGGTATGGCCCTTTTAAAATTTAGCTGACATATTTGCAATTCTGACTACAAATTACTAGCAAAATTATCCAAGTTTTATTCCAGTATTAATGTCCTCATTGAGAATTTGGGTTACTTATTAAACTCTAAATCAATTAAATGTCATTAAAACTAATTAAAAACACTTTAAAATGTGTAGTTTATAATTACAATGCTTCATTGTATAAAAGCCAATTATGGCCAAAAAGAGACGGTTAAAATCAATAAAAGCCACCGGCCTGGCTTTTTTTAATTTTAGCCGGCTTTTTTGCAACCCTGGATTTTAGGCATTTGTGGATTTAAGGGAGTATTTTTATTAAAATCTTTTTTTTAAAGATTAGGCACATAACTACATTAATATTATTAGGTATCTATACATATTTACTTCATGTTTCAAATGTAAGCCCGGTGTCCCGCCAGTTACCCCATAAATTTTTCAAGAATGGGGCAACAGATATGTTATCCGACGTAACAAGACCATGCTGGATCCAGTTACCCAAGTTATAAATATAGAGTTTCTCTTATTACGGGAAATAAATTCCTCCATTGTTTTTTGCTCACAGTGAAGAAAGTTATAGAATACCTTATTAAAGTTACATAAAATTTTAAAAAAGCATATTGGGTGGTATCAAACCAAATTTCTTGATCCCTTGAGAGGCAGTGATGACGTTATGGCATCACAATTTTAATCCTTAATTGCCATTCCCGTAGCAGAAACTATGCAGCACAGCAGCAGCACTGCAGACTTTAGACCTTGCAAATTAATTTACTAGCTTAAAAATAAATTCTGGTTTTAAAATAGTCACTAAAAATTTGTTTTATTTTTAGAGTTGTTTATTATTACATTTGCTTTGTAAATTGCAACTTTTGCTTATATTATAAGTTACTATAAGTATTTATGCTAGTAGATTGGTTGAGTACTGTTGGGTCGCAGATAAATTTTAGTTTGCTGCAGATGGACACCGAAAATTCTGTTACTGGGATTGCCACACTAGCACTGGAATTTTAATGAAAATTTCACCTTTATTAAGTACACGAAAATATACTTTTACTTATTTACAAATAGATTCTCTTGTAAATACTGGTGTCATTAAATTATTTCAACATTTTTTACGAATGCAAATAATTTGCCCCTAAAAGCGAGATAGACACACCTTGAAATTGTTCGATACACAGGGGTCTCATTCTATACGGAAACTTTTTGTTCCTACCACTATTTTGAAAATATCTTCATCGCACCTTTCTTTAGAATATGTTAAATAAAATGATCATGAAGGTAACTCCTTAAGGGTTCTGGTAGGAAAAATAAAATTTTCCCTATATAATGCAACCCCTGGATACAGATAAAGTACTTAAATACCCATTTGTTCATAGATTTACCTTGCTATTTTTTTCTTTAAAATACCCACGTGACTTTTATACTTATTACCAGAGTTGCATAATAGACGCACGTGCGCATGCTGTGCGCTGAAATTTTTCCAGCAAAATTCTAAACTTTGCAGAACATTTAAAAAAAAAAATTTTAACTTTCTTTTTTTAAATACCAAAAAATTAAAAATATTCCTCAATTTTATGTACGATTTATTTATTGTTTGCCAGGGGTGATTCTGTTCTGAATTTTCCGAAAATTTAAGGCATTTGGTTCTAAAAATTAAAAAAACCGGCCATCAGCCCGAAAATTCAGGCATTCAAAAATATCACTTACAAATGTTGCGGATTTCAACAAATGGTCACCGAAAAAAAACCAGCTTCCTCAATCATTCACAGAAAAAAAATGACCACTTTCAAAACATCGCGGAAAAAACACTAATTCCTTTAAAGAACCATGGAACTAACAAATTTCTTTAAAGGATTGTGAAAAAAAGATAATTTCGTTTAAGAATAGCAGAAAAAAATTTCGTCAAAGGAGCGCAGTTAAAAAACTGATTTGTAAAAGCATAGTGGAAAAAGCCCAAATTTTGTCAAAGGATCGCAAAAAAAAAAAAAAAAAAAAAAAAAAAAAAAAAAAAAATTCATAAAAGAATTGCGGAAAAAAATTTCGTCTAAGAATCACGAAAGAAACACTAATTTCGTCAAGGGCTGCAAGAAAAGCGCGAATTTTGTCAAAGGGCTGCTGAAAAAAAAACTAATTTCGCCAAAGAATGGAAGAAAACAAAAAAAAAACTTAATTCGTAAAAGCATAACTGAAAAAGGCCCAAATTTTGTCAAAGGATCGCAAAAAAAAAAAAAATAAATAAAATGCAAATATCGTAAAAGTATTGCAGAAAACTAATTTCGTCAAAGGATCAAGGAGTAAAACACTAATTTCGTCAAAGCGGCGCAGAAAAAAAATTAAAAAAAATAACACAGTTTCTTGAAAAGATCGCTGAAAAACACTGCTTTCGTGAAAGGATCGCGAAGAAAACAGAATTTCGTTAAAAAGAATCTTAAAAAGAGTACAAATTCTGTCAACAGAACGTAGAAAAATCTAATTTTGTAAAAGCATAGCAGAAAAACGCGAATTTTGTCAAAGATCTTAAAAATTGTAAATTTCATCAATGAACAGCAGTAAAACTAATTTCATAAAGGATCGAAGAAAAAAAAAATGCTATTTGTCAAAAGATCGCAAAAAGACTAATTTCGTCAAAGGATTGCAAAATGATCGCGGAAAAAACAAATTTTGTCAAATGACCGCAGAAAAACTCAGTCTCTTAAATGATGCCTATGAATGGACCTCTCCCTATAAAAATGAGATTTAGTGGTTTCAGAAGCAATGCCGCATTATTTCTGTGAACAGAGTGACTGGCATTTTGTGCGAAAAGGTTACAATATTAAGGACTGGGCTGATTCTAAATGCACTGACAAAATAATTGATAAGAATTCCCTTTCTTATCATGGATTTTTAGCTTATTTTTTTTAAACCAAAATAATTATACTTCAATATCAATTTTTAATTTAAAAATGATAATTATTTTAAAACTACTGTTTTTCATTCATATTAAACATTAAATTAATTTGCAGAAAGTTTTTGAGCCTTATATTTGTGTGTGCAGAAAGTTTTTGGTTTTATACAAGTCTGCTTATTACTTAAAGTACATAAGTACTTATTTAATTTTTATGTTTTTGGTATAAATAAATCTAATATTTTTACTTTTAGTGCTTTTTTTTTTTAGACACATTGATAGCAAAGTTTTTCCTTACAAGGCTCTTTAGTTGATACATAATTTACATGATCTGCCTGGTTTAAATTTTTTTAGGTTGTTTACACTATTTCAAACAGGACCAGATATCCCATATGAAAAAAAATATATGCGTGTGGAACATAGACCCTCCTGGTCTACTTGCCTTATTTTTATGGGGCAACTGGACCCATGAGGAAAGAAAGATGAAATATGCTTATTTTTAATTATTAAAAATGTAATTTTGAGCATTTCTGTCTGATAGAGGGAACCTAACTGAACACATTTACAGAAGTTCAGACTTTAACACAAATGAACATTAAGCTTTTTGAAGCTGAATCGTTAGAAGCTCCAGAGTCACATTGTAAAATCATGGCTCAGTTGCCCTAACTAACCTTACACAAATACTTCTGCTTAATATGTTTTCCAAGTGATAACTCCAAATGTCCAAAGTCAACATTTTTGGCCACTGGATTCAGCAAGTAACAAAAAAACTGGTATTATTGAAATGCTATAACTGGTACTCAATTTTTGTAAGCTGTTATTGATTCAACTTCATATCTTAAGTTAAATTCTTTAAGAATAATCTTCCCCAATACAAAAATTTTTCTTTCACAACTTTACAAAATCTTAAAGATCATTGTATTTTGTTATTAACACTTAAGCCTTTTTTAAATGAAAATATTTCATGCTAAATATTGAATTTTTTTTTTCCAATTTTGTAGGTTTTAAAGATAAATCTTTCGAGTTCCAAACATATTCATCTGCAAAAGTTAATTTTACATGCACAGAAACATGACCTAGACTCATGTCTCATTGTTGACTGCTAGGATGAAGAGTTAAAAGTAGAAATTACTTCTATCAATAATTTAAAAACACAAATTACAAAAAATATTAAATTTGTTATAAAAAAACTACATGGTTCTTTTGACAAAAAACCAATTGGTTTAAACCGTGGTTAAAACCACTTGGTTTAAACCATGTCAACCTTGCTTAAAAACAAAAAAGGGTAGATGTGCCAGTAATGGACACCCCTTGATGTTTTTGGTTCAGAAAAAAAAATATTTAGCTTTAATTTTTTTTTTTTTTTTTTTTTTTTATAATTTCCCTTGCATGTTTTATAAAACTGGGTTATTGTTGACACTTAAACCAGTCAGGAACCAGAAAATGTTTCAAAGTGTCATTGTTTTTCTGTGAAAATCTTAATGAAGAGGCTAAGAGCTGGCTTCGTTTACTTTATATATTATTTATTTTCTTTCAAAATTTGAATGTTTTTGTTTGAGTAGCAATAGAAAACTTAGAATTTTATATACTAACGGCCATTTACAAAATTTCATTTATTTTTAAGAGGGGGTGTGTCCATTGCTGGGATGGTTAATTAGTCATTTTCCAGTAATGGACACCCCATGCAGACTAGGGTGTAATTTAAATAAAAAAAATCTGATTTTTTTTATTTAAATCCGATTTGTCCAACATTCAAATACTGAATAGTTACAAAGAGCTTTAGGTTTCCAAAACAATTAAAACACTAATTGCTAACATAATCTATGTTTTTACACTTTAACAAAATTAGTAAGTAATTACAAAAATTATAAAAACAGCAAATTAGTATTTTCATTAGTTAGCATCATACAATATTATATACATTAATATTTTAATTATGTAAAACTTAAATACTAGTGATATTTAACATTTATTAAAACTATTAATAACTGCAATAAATATTAAAGAGTTAACACTACTTCAAAGTAGTGTATGTAAACAATGTCGACTGAAGTAGTTTGTGCCGGCGTGAATGAAACAAAATAGATTTTTTCGAACAAACTTAATAGGATACCAATAATGAAAATACTTTTGAGAATTATTCGCTGTTTGAAATAACTACAGCAATTATCACAAGGTGAATATTATAATGATTTTAGATAGTTTAAAATCCTAATGTCAGGGAATTGCAGTTATCAACAGACTTGTATAAAACCAAAAACTTTCCGGGCACATAAATATAGGATCAAAAACTTTCTGCAAATTAATTTAATGTTTAATAAAATAACATGTTATATTACTTAGCCAGTATGAATAAAAAACAGTTTTAAAATAATTGCCATTTAAATTAAAAAGTATTAATTACAGAATAATTATGTTGACTAAAAAATAATAAAGCTATCAGTTATTTTGTCAATGCATTTAGAAACAGCCCAATCCTTAATATTGTGACCTCTTCTCGCAAAATGCCAGTCACTCTGTTCACAGAAATAATGGACATTGCTTCTGAAACAACTAAATCACATTTTGTAAGGAGGTCCATTCACAGGTAGATATATTACACCATTAAAGAGACCGATGAGTTTTTATTGCGGCCCTTTGACGAAATTCTCGTCCCCCCCCCCCCCCCGATTCATTTGGAGAAATTTCTGTTTTTCTGCATTTGATGAAATTTGCGTTATTTTTTCGCGATTCTTTGACAAAATTCACGTCTTTTTTACGCGATCTTTTGACAAAATGTGCTTTTTTATCTCCTATCCTTTGACTAAATTCACGCTTTCTTCGCGTCGTTTATTTCGCGATTCTTTGACGAAATTAAATTTTTTTTGCGGTTCTTTTACGATATTTGCATTCTTTTCGCGATCTTTTGAAAAAAATTCGTGCTTTTTCTGCTATGCTTTACGAAATTCTCTTTTCTGCACTTTTTGGACAAAATTTTTTTTCTGCGATTCTCCGACGAAATTAGCCTTTTTTTCGCGATCCTTTCACGAAATTAGTTTTCCACGATTCTTTTACGAAATTTGAGGTTTTATTCGCATTTTTTCCCGCTATGCTTTTACGAAATTAATTTTTTTCCTGCGCTTCGACGTAATTTGAGATTTTTCTGCGATTCTTTGACAAAATTATTTTTTTCCACGAATCTTTAAAGAAATTCGCGTTTCTTCTGCAATTTTTTGACAAAATTGGTTATTTTTTCTGAGAACGATTGATGGAATTGGTTTATTTTCGGCGGCCATTTGTTAAAATCCGCAATATATTTCTGTGATATTCTTTTATGTTTGAATTTTCGGACTGATGGCAGATTTTTTTTTTAATTTTTGAAACCGAATACCTTAAATTTTTGGAAAATTCGGAACAATCACCCCTGGCAAACAATAAATAAATCGTACATAAAATGAGAAAACATTTTTAATTTTTCGTTTAAAAAAAAAAAATTTACGTTTTTTTCCCCTAAGAAAATTTCCGCAAAATTCAGAATTTTTCGGAAAATTTTCTGCGCATGGCGTACGCGTCTATATTATACAACTCTGGTTATCAAATTATTGAGACTGTACAGGATTTAGAGGGCAATAATTGAGAAAAAAAAGTTTTATATTAGTGCATAGATTCGTATATTTTTCACAGTTAAACTACCTGAAATTACTTTTAGTAATTAGTATTACAAACAGGGTTGCCGGCTTTTAGCCAGGCCAAAAAAAAGCTGGCCGGCTTTTTTTTGGTTTTAACCACTTAAAAAAGGCCGGCATTTATTATTAAAAGTTCGTTTACAGCTAATTCATATTAAATTTCGATTAATTATTTTTTTTAAACACTTATAAATATTTTCTGCTAAAAGAATTATAAATTTCAACATAGAAGGCATATCTAAAAAAAATTATCAATATTGAAAAGAATATAAGTTAGACTTTAAACTGGTGTTTTAAAATTCTATATTACATAGCCCCGCATATACTACACATTTTAAAGATTATATTTAATTAAACAATCACAAAATGTAGCACATCAAAATGGAAACATTCTTAATTCTTGCGTGTCCATATGGAGAGATTATGTTATAATCGTAAAAAGAGAAATTAGAAAAGGGTATAAC
This sequence comes from Maratus speciosus, assembly GCA_963932465.1. NCBI lineage: Eukaryota > Metazoa > Arthropoda > Arachnida > Araneae > Salticidae > Maratus > Maratus speciosus. Next base: position 83,793,013 of record OZ010786.1, on the reverse strand, counting down.
ATTTAAGGAGAGTTTAGTACATAAGTGTATAAAAGTAAATCTAGCAATTATGCAAATTATATAAATACATAAATGCATTCTGTAAGTAAAATAGAAATAAAATTTTGAAAAGTTTGTTGCTATTTAAAAGAGTGCATATTCATGCATATGCTGTTCATAATATTGTTTTTAACAGTGAGAACTTTTTTTTTTTTATATGATTATGTATGACTTTAAATATTAATGAGAAATAAAATAAGACTTGTATATTAATAGCTCTTAAAATTTGTTAAGTAATAAAACATGTAACTTAGTAATCATTGTCCTCTTTAATTTTATAAAGCAGTAAAAATGAACAAGGGGGGGGGGGGGGGGGTTACAGGTCAGTGTAAACCAGATAAAGCAGTTGGTATGACTCTTAAAATTTAGTTGACATATTTCCAATTCTCACTTCAAATCACTAGCAGATCCATCTAAGTTTTTTTTTTTTTTTTTTCCAAGTATTATGTCTTCATTGTTGAGAAATTGGGTTACTTATTGTATTTTAAATCAACTAAATGTCATTAAAACTAATTAAAAACACTTTAAAATGTGCAGTCTATAATTAAAATGCTTCACTGTATAAAAGCCAATTTTGGCCAAAAAAGGCCAATTTTGGCCAAAAAAGGCCAGTTAAAACCAATAAAAGCCACCGGCATGGCTTTTTTAAATTTTAGCCGGCTTTTTTGCAACCCTGATTACAAATATGATGGGAATGATACTGAGGGTTGAATGTTTTAAATACTAAATAAAATAAGCTCAAAATAAAACTGCAGAACTATGATGACGTTTGAGGCCACTGATCTGCAGATTTACTAGATTAATTACTGCCATAGATTTCATTAATATTACAATCATTTTTTTGTGAGAGATTAATAAGTAAATGTTTAAAACAGAAAATAGATTTTTGACAACTTCAGTAACTTGTTTTTTTACGAATTTAATATTTCCAACTGAGCGAAAAAATGCCCAGGCCGGGAATCGAACAGAGATCATTGGCTTACAGGGCCAATGCTCTACCGTTTAACCTAACTGGGCCGACAGCCGGTGAGCATATTGCGCTCAGATATGCTCGTCGGTGGTCGGCCCAGTTAGCTTAAACTGGTAGAACATTGGCCCTGTAAGCCAAGGATCCGTGTTAGATTCTTGGCCAGGGCATTTTTTCACTCAGTTGGAAATATTAAATTCATACGATAACTTTACCAATCAGTTTGAGTTGAAATAACAGTTTGTTTTTATTTAAATGGGGAGGGGTTGAGCCCTATAAGCCTCTCTTTTCCATATGTCTTTAAACAATGTTCTCTGCTTCGTGATTTGTTTCATTGATTGACAGATAAACTAAACAGGGCAGAGCTATAAAAAAATATATATGATTAAAATATTGAAAATTTTATTAACCACATGAAATTAAATAATTAAATGTGATTAATTAGGTTTTCAGTTAAAAGATTTTATGCCCTATTAAACATCACTGAAATTGCATTTTTAATTTTAACAGTGATTTCATGGGATATCCATTACTGAAAATAGACAAATTAAACGTTACAATAATGGACACGGGTCTTAAAACCTTAAAAATTAATGAAATTTTATAAATGAGCATTAGAATATAAAATTCAAACTTCATCTTTTAATTTCGTATTGCAGTAATCTGTGTTTTATGTTCCATAACAAAGGGTACTCTTCGTATACATTTAAAAAATAAGCAATATCATTTGCGTTCCACTTAATTTTTCCACGAACACACGCACACACAGAAAAAAAAAACACAGGAAAATAAAACACTGTTTACAGAAAAAAAAAAAACATAAAAGAAAACTTTAGACGCAGCAAGTGATGCAATAAGCGAGTTGGCTACTGAGCGAGTAAACAAGTTTGAGTGTAAACGACCACTATCTCGCTAGCTGACTCGCTCACTTCTTTTCTCGCCCCCTTGTAGCTAATAAACTAGCTCCGTATAAACGAGCCTTAAAAACAAATTAAGAAGCTATTAAAAATCTATTTTCTGTCTTGAATGTTTCCTTATTCACCTCGGACAAAAATAAATAAATAAAAAGTAATAATAAAAGTTCTAGGTAATCTTCATGAAACTAGTTAATCTGCAGATCAGGAGTCAAACATCAGTTCTACAGTTTTATTTTGAAATTTTATTTAGTATTTAAAATATTCAACTCACAATATTTCTTTCATATTTGTAATACTAATTCTAAATGATATATCAAGTAGTCTCTGGAAGATTAATTGTTAAAAATAGTGAGGCAAAACTAAATACTAATATTCCAAAACTTTTTTTTTTTTTTTTTTTAATTACCTTTTAAATCCTCCACTGTCAATTTCGTAGCTGTAATTGCCCGATATTTAGCATTTTTAACTAACCATCTAAAATAATTAAAACATCGATCTTCTGAACTTCTGATAATTACAATAATTGATCCAAGCAGTAATAAAATGATTATCACAAATATTTTATTAATTACTGGTATCCTAATTGTTAAATTTATTTGAAAATAACTATTCTGTTTCATTAGTATAATTAAATTCTGGTTCTAAATATAGTCATAAAAACAATTATATTTATTCTTTTATGGGGTGTCCAGGGCCCGCTTAACACTTAGGAATAGGGGAAGCCCGACGTCACACAGGGGGGCCCCCCTATTACTCTACAAATTGCTTTATTTACTAAATCTCTTTCGTATGCTTAAATAATTTGAAATTTTACCATCAAAATTTACAGTAAATAACATTTTTAATATTAAGGTAAAACTACCTATATAAAAGAATTTTATTATATGTTTAATTGTAAATAACGAATTTATTTTGTAAACGACAAATATGGAACTATAGTTGAGAATATGCTAACTTCAAAATTTTGTGATTTACAAATTACCATATAGTAAGAAAAAAAAAAGGTTCATAAGAAAAAAAAAATGTATTTTTTTACAGTGATTGAGTTTCTTTTAAAAAAAAATTAGTTTTGAAAAGTAAAATTGGGGGCCCTTTTGTATTTCAGTAGGTAAGCACGGGCTTATTCCGTAAACAGGCCCGGGGGGTGTCCATTACTGGAACAGAGAGTGGACATTACTGGGCTTTTGGGTGTTTTGATATAGTATTTCAGTTATTTAAAATTGAATTTCAATTCATATTGGGAAATGAGAATGGTTAAAATATTGTTGATAGGTTAACATAATATTGAAAAAACTGGAACTATTAATAAAAAATAATTAAAAAGCAATTCCTTAAGGGTGTCCATTACTGGCACATCTACCCTATATATTTCATGAAACTTTGCTTTACCCATCACCTCTATTCAGAGACCACATCTTTAAAAGATTTTTTTATGGTCTAATACAGGCATGTCAAACACGCAGCCCGCGGTCCACGACAGGCCCGCCGCCTAGTAGACAGTGGCCCGCGAAGCCTTTTGGCTTTTTACTTATGTTTGATTCAACTGTTCGAACGGAATGCACAAAATATATTTTGAAGGCACACAACTGCATTAACATGGTCAGAGAAATTTGTTTTATTGCACTCATATGCAAACAAGTCAGAACTATTTACAAAGAAGTAGAATTTTTTCACAAATGCTTTAATAAAACAAGGAAATTTTTGTCTCGATTAGATATTTAAAAATTCTATAAGCTTAAGTACCAACATTTAAAAAGTTGATATAATTAGGAATTTAAGGAATCATATGAAATGTATAGTTTCAATAGTTGATGCCTATTAGATTACAATGCATGAAAATATATGTGCATAATGTATATGGGTTACGAATCATCTGATCACATACTGTTTTATCCGCAGGTCTGACGTGATTTAATAGTATGCGAGGGGATCCTTAAGTTATTCCTCGGTACAACTACAGTATAGGGTAGATGTGCCAGTAATGGACACCCCTTGATGTTTTTGGTTCATAAAAAAATAACTAAATAAATATTTAGCTTTAATTATTTTTTTTATAATTCCCCCTTGTATGTTTTATAAAACTATGTTATTGTTGACACTTTTAATCAAACCAATCAGGAAGCAGAAAATAATGTTTCAAAGTTTTGCTGTTTTTCTGTGACAATCTTAATGAAGAGGTTAAGAGCTAGCTTTGTTTAATTAATTTATACATTATTTATTTTCTTGCAAAATTTGAATGTTTTTGTTTGAGTAGCAATAGGAAACTTTGAATTTTATATACTAATGGCTATTTACAAAATTTCATTTCTTTATAAGGTTTTAAGAGGGGGTGTCCATTACTGGGATGGTTAATTAGTCATTTTCCAGTAATGGACACCCCATGTAAACATTGCTAAAAATGCAATTTTAGTAATGTTTATAGTGCATAAAATACTTTGGCTTAACTGCAAACCTAAACAATCAAATTAATTTTTAAATTATACTTACCAAAATGTAATAACACCAAAACTTTTATAAATAGCACTGCTTTTAAGCTATTTTATGTAATTAATAAAATTTCGATATTTTATTCTATTTATTATTATTATTATTTTATGTAGTAAATATATATATATACTTCACATATTATATTTTATAATCTGGCAATCAAACCAGCCAGGAAGCTGAAAATACTGTTTAAGAGCGCAGTCAAAGAGGGGCTCATAGGGCTTAATTCCTCTCCGTTTAAATAAAAACAATTAAGTTATAGAAGCTATTAAAAATCCATTTTCTGTCTTAAATGTTTCCTTATTAAAAAATGTGATACTATTAATGAAAGTTATAGGTAATATTCATGAAACTAATAAATCTGCAGATCAGTGGCCTCAAACATCAGTTCTACAGTTTTATTTTGAAATTATTTTATTAAGTATTTAAAATATTCAACTCACAATATCATTTCTTTCATATTTGTAATATTAATTATTATAAATGATATATCAAGTAATCTCTGGAAGATTGTTAAAAATAGTGAGACAAAACTAAACATTAATATTACAAAACTTTTTTTTTTTTTTTACCTTTTAAATTCACCACTGTCAATATTTTGATAGCTGTAATTGTTTGGTATTTAGTATTTTAAACTATCCATCTAAATTAAAACATCAATCTTCTGATAATTACAATGATTGATGCAAACAGTAAATGATTATCAAATATTTTATTAATTACTGGTATCCTAATTGTTAAATTTAAAAATAACTTTTGTTTTATTAGTATGTATTTATTAAATTCTGGTTCTAAATAGTCATAAAAACAATATATTTATTACTTTTTATGGGGTGTCCATTACTGGAACAGAGGGTGCCCGCTACTGGGCCAGAAGGTGTCCATTACTGGGCTTTTGGGTGTTTTGATATATTTCTGTTATTTGAAATTAAATTTCTATTCATATGGGGAAATGAGGCTATACGAATGGTTAAATATTGTTGATAGATTAATATGATATAAAAAAAACTGGAATATAATAATTACAACTATTAATAAAAAAATAATTTTTAAAGAAATTCCTTAAGGGTGTCCAATACTGGCACATCTACCCTATTTTGATTAACATGAAAGTTTTTACTAAATGCAGTTTGTCGTTTAAAAAGTTAGCTGATATTGCAAATAATAGAATAAATAATCTGAAATGTGTTTTAAAATCCTTAACGAACATGCCATATTCGAGACAACTAAATTTTATTGTGGAAATGTGCTGTTTCCAATTGAACGCCAACATCTTTAAATGGAAAATTTCGCCTTATCTAATAACAAAATTTTATCAATTAAATGATGCAAAAAATGTTTGTCAGAAAAAGTGGTGTGAAAACAATTTGGAATTGCACATTTGGACAATAAAAATATGGTTGTCACGAATATGGCGGCATTTGTTCATTAAGTGTTAAAATCACTTACAAAAATTTAACTAAAATTGTCAGTTTTATTCTTACGTACATCGTAATTCTAACACGCATCTTTGAGATATGGGATTTCAAGGTACACCTCAGTACACAAACATCTGAGAGCTTTCTAGTGTGAAGTTTTAAAATTTAATTTTAAATTATTACATGACGCTATCATTATTTTAAAGTTAACAAATTATAAATGTGGGCTATTGTAAAAATCATTTGTTTATTTTTTGATAAAATATGACTTGCAAAAAAAAAAAATAAATGTGTGAAACTGTAGTGTGTGCTTACATGTATTAAGATTTTTGCTTAGCTGACAAGTTTTCAGAATCTTTCAACATTAGGCACTTATTGGGTTCTATTTGTTCTGAAACAAATTGCTATTAGGTTTTATGAGGTAAGCTTTCTCTCTACTGCAATTTTACATTTAATTTAATTATTTTAACAGTTTAATGGGGGGTGGCCAAAACTGGCGCATTAAATTTGCTATATGTACCAGTTATGGCCATGGAGGTGGCCAAAAAGGGTACAACATTATGTTCCACTTTTGACCACATGATTCATTATAGAGGGAATTTTAGCCATTTAATAAATTTAAGAACATCTGGAAAAATCAATTTAAATTTTGTTTTATATAGTAATGGCTTCAATAATAATAATAATAAAAAAAGCAAGGCTAATGGCAGTTCTTATAAAAGAGATTTTGTTACTCTGTCCAATAGATAATTCACTTTAGAAAGAAGGACATTGTGCTAGTCACTAAAGAATGATATTGCTAAAGAAAATATAATATTGCGTTTAGTATTGATAAAACAAAAGGGAAGGCGATATGTAATGTTTAGATATGATAAACTAAAAAATAAATTTTGAAAGATTTTACAACTTATAAATTAAAAAGTTCAATAAAATTATAGCATGATTTAATTGCTTGTATTTTTCTTAAAGAAATGAAGAAGAAGTTCCATAATTTTTGCAATATTTCAGGCACACGGATTTAGAAATACTAAATATTGTGAAAATCTTTACTAGAGATATCTAAATACAAGTAAGAATGTATTTCACATTATTTAAAAAAAAAAAAAAACAGGATTCCTTTTACCAAGTTTAAAAGAGATTCTGTGCTATTAAAAAATCGCCTAGAGGGAACACTGTTCTAAGATAGGAAGTAAAATTAAGGCCATTCAAAATGTAATGACAGCACTACAAGCTAGCAAAATTTTGGTCTAACCCGTTCTTGCCTTACATCACAAGTTTGCAGGACGGACACCACTTTTCTCTAATAATGTTTAATCTCAAGTAGTAGATCTAGGTACTAGGAATTGAAGTTAAAAATCAATTCGAAAAGTGGATTTTAGATGTTGTCAGAATACTATTTCCTATAAAAATGGAATAACTTTTAAGATTCTGCCCAGAAAATTGTAGCCGGCAAGATAGAAACTCCATTTCAAGATGGAAAACCAGGTATGAAATGGTATGATTTGCTTCTGAAATCACACCCTAAAATAACTTGCAAAGCAGCAAGGTATTTAAGGCACAAGCTAATATAAATCAAAAGATGATTTCATAACTTTTTGATGAAAATCAAAAATCAGAAAATGCTTTCAAGAAATATAACTCTTTGATGAAGATTCAAGTGTTCTAAACAAGCCACAATCCATGAATAATTATAAAGCTGATTAAATAGTTAATCTTTATGTCCTATAGGCACTGTTGTCCCTTTTATTAATCAAATTTAAATATATTTGTTTTTTAATTGAAATTTTCAGTTAAAAATCAACATAAGTCTATTTTATTTGATGTTTTTATCAATTCATAAAGAAATTTGCAAAATTCTCTTAATACAGCAAACAAATATATGTGTGGTAAAATAGATGTTGCATAAAAATGCTTTATTTTTACTTATTATCAATTAAAATGTTTGTTAAACTACATGATATTGGAATGGCCAAAACTGGTGCATAGAGATGGCCAAAACTGGTACAAATTCGAATAAATTACTTGATGAGTTATTACTCACAACCTAAAATATTCTGTAGAAAGTCATTATAGTTAACAGAAAGACAATTAAATTTACTAAAGAATGATGTTATGATTTAATATGCTTCAATCGATCAAGAAATGTAAAATTTCTATTTCAAATTTTCTCTAAATGTGATCAAAACTGGTACATCTACCCTATAATGAAAATTTCTTAATTGCAGCTGATAAAAATGTGAAATTCAATTTAATATATTTACTTCTCCACTAATGACTGATATTGTTGATTAGAGTTTATTGTTGCAATTAATCGAAACTTACGATTCCATATCAGAATAAAAGGAAATGGATATGGAGCCAAATTTTTGTACTTATTTTACAGTTCAATCCGATTCCCAGAAGTATTATTTGCAATTAAGTGCATTTTAGCAGCGTCCGGTAGTGCCCCATTGGATGAATATTTCCTATTTCAACTTTACAAAACAATTATATTGCAGAAATGTCAAGATCAAGAAACTAAATAAAATTGAACTATTTTCATATATTGTGTAGATTTAGTTTGCACAAAACATTGCCAAGTGTTTATTTTGTTTTCCGAAAAGATAAAATAAATGAGTATTCTTTTCAATATTACATTATTTTACATATACTTGCACCTGGCTGTATTTAGTATGAATTAATTTCGTAATGGTACATATGTACATATACTTATTTATAATGTGGCCCGCGGACTTATATTTCCTTAATTTGGCCCTCGATGGTAAATGAGTTTGACTTGCCTGGTCTAATGGGTGGTCTCCTTAGAGAGGTTTCACTGTATACAAATCTATGCATTATATTCCAAAATTTTATTTCTGATTTTTTTCATTACTTCTAAACCCTTGACTGTTTCAATAAATTTAATAACTAATTCCCTGACATTTAGTATTTTAAACCACCTAAAGTAACTTAAATATTGATGTGTTAAGCACAATAATTAAACAGTTAATTCTCAAATATTTTATTATTGATATTCTAATTGTTAAATTTATTTAAATAACTATTTTGTTTCATTAGTGTGCTTTCATGAACTTTTGGTTCTAAATAGTCAAAAACTTTTTTTTTCTTTGGGGTGGGGGGGGGGGGGGGGGCGGGGGTCCACTGCTGGAATTTTAGGTGTTTTGATATATTTGTTAGTTACAATAAAAGTTTGATTAATATTTAGAAATGAGACTGAGAAGGTTAAGTATTGTTGATAGATTAATATGACAAAAAGACGAATATAATAATTATAACTTAATTAAAAAATAGATTTTAAAAGAAATTCCTTAAGGATGTCCATTACTGGTAGTAGGGTGAACTACCCAGTAATTGACCATTTAGTGAAAGTTTCTTCGCATTTTTTTTTTCTGTGCTAAATTTAAGGAGATATTTCTTGAAACATTTTTTTTAAAGCAACAATCACTTATAAGGATCAATAATAAATAAACATTTTTTGCCTACTTTTTTGCAATTTTATTTTATTTAATATAATAGTTGTCAAGGGAGATTTTGCCAGTAATTGACCACTTAATGTTAGAAAATAACCATCACCGTGTCAGTAATTGACCACTCTGAAGTTGAACTGATAAACCTTCTTAAAATTAATTGTATGAAAAAATGGGGAAGTTTGCCAAGTTTTTTTCTACAGAAAATGGATGTCTAGCCTCCTGGACAGCCAGAAAAAAATCGGGAAAATTTCAAATTTCTGAAAAAAAAAAAAAACTGACGAATTTGAAATTTGAGAAATTTTTTAGAAAAAGAATTTAAATCATAAAGCCAAGGATTTTTAAATTGCAGTAATAGCAAAATATGCTTTAAAGCAGCCATGCTCAACCTGCAGGCCACATATGGCCCAGTAATCTTTTACCTATGGCCCGAGATACATAATCATTAATCTCTATTTATAAAATTGATATATGCATAAAATATATTTAAGATTTCCCCTATTGCTTTATATTTTTGTGGGGTGACAAAATCTGTCATGTTATTTATAATTAATTTTAAATTATGTTTAAATATTCTAAATGCCATTTTCGTTTAGTGAAAAGTTTTTTTTTTAGTTGTAGTCCTATTTGTGCTACAGTTATGCATACATTTCTGAAGCACTTGGCAATCAACACTACATAATTTTTAATCTTTTGTCACCAGATTTTTTAATTATAATATAAACTTTTGTCTAATTTATTTAATGCCAGAAATGCATTCATTAAATTAAACAAACTGTACAATAAAAAAATTACTGTTAGGAATAATTTATTCTGAGCACTTTATGCTTTATGTAAATGGGATGCTTATTGTGCAAAATAGTTAACACTAACTATTATTCAAAATTAAATTTAAACTATATATATTTCTACAGTTTAAAAAAATATATTGAACAAATCACTGATTATTAAAAGTAATATTTTTATTTTTGTCCATCAAAACTTAATACAGAATTTACATTAACATTACACTGTTATTATGTTTTATTATTATACAACTGCAATTAATTAGGGTTGAACTTTGTCATGCATAAAATCAGCATAAAAAACATTTTATATACTAGCAATTTTAACAGCATACTTCCACAACAATTGTAATAGAAATCTACCACGAACTATGTTTGGAGCTGATGGTGGTAAAACATTTTTTTATAAGATTTGTGTGACAAACCCTAATGATATTTAGAGCCTCACTATACTAATTTTGTTATCTTTACATTTTAATTACACTTTTCTTGCATTATTATTATATAAATGTGTTATGACCCTCTTGACATAACAAATGTGTGTTTGCTTGATCAGTAATTGACCAAGCATATTTAGTTATTAACCACCCTGGTCAACTACTGAAAGAACTCAATTTTTAAATAAAAAATTGGTGAATTTTGCTTTCATAATAGAAATCTATGTATTTTTTTAAGTATCAAAAGGAATGGATGCAAACAAGCAAAAAGTCAGTAGTTGACCACTTTGGTCAATTACTGAATGCTTTCAACATTCACACATCTAGTAGTTGACCAACCCCCTTAACGTCATTTAACTTATGAATTTAATATTAAATGCATAATGATTAACTTAAAACAAACAAAAATGAACTACACACCTCATTTGTTGAACCAATGGAACTAAATTAAACTTGATGCTGCAAGATTAATAAAACAACTCACAAAACAACACTACTATTACAGAATGTATTCACTTTTGATATTGTTAGAAGGTGCATTTTCTTTGATTTTTTACATTCAATCAGAATATAGATAGCAAAAGTAATCTTTTCCTATGCAATTCATTGGATGTTAAATATTTTTATTCAGCATACAAAAATACTTTATCAACACATTGATTCTTGTTTTAAACACATAAATGTGTTTTTGGTCAATTACTGGCATGTGGTCAATTACTGGAAGTTCACCCTACATCTAACTCATATCTTACTTTTTGTGGGATATCTATTACTGGAATTTTGGGTGTTTATATGTTATTTACAATAAAATTTTGATTAATATCGGGAAATAAGACTATGAGAATGGTTAAATATTGTTGAAAGATTGAGATAATATTGAAAAACTGGAACAAATACCAATTAAAGTTTTAAAAGAATTTACTTAAGGGTGTCCATTAATGGCAAACCTACCTAGTGTTGACTCTAGGAAAAAAAGGGCCGCCGGGCGGAAATTTTTCAAAAAAGAAACGCTATTCTAAAAAAAGGGTACATTTTTCAAAAAGGGAACACTATTCTTAAAAAGGGCTTTTTTTTTCCAAAAAGGGCGCTTTTGTACCTTGTTCACAAAAATTATTTTGAACTGGTTTGTTTAGAGTCCCTAGAAATTGCGATATTTTCCCGGGATAAATTTAATAACCACGGGGATCATAGGAAGTGTTAAAAAGGTATGCCGGGCGCATCGGAAGGGTTTAAAAAGGCCGCCGGGCGCAAAAAAGAAATAAAAAGGGCCGCCGGGCGCCGCGCCCTGCTAAAGCCGCTTAGAGTCAACACTACTACCATACTTAAATGCCAGAAATTAATCGCTCATCTAAACACTGTTTGCTGGCACACTTGAAAGCTTCCTTGCTAAATTAACAGGAGCAGCAATGTTATTCTTGTCGAATACTAGAATTCTCTTAATTTTAGTCTTCTTGATAAATAAAACACTTTTTTGCAGTGTTTTTATTCTTACAGGAAAATGGAATTCCTCGAATTTTCACTCAGGTGGTAGGCACAAGGTATCAATGAAATAATGCAATGAATATTAAATCCGATTACAGCCATGAATGTACAAAAAGAAGGGAATCAAAAAAGAAAAATCTTACCTGATGTCTTGGTCTACCGACAATAGATGGGAAGACTGCTCTAGGAGCATCATCTCCTGCAAAGCCAGCTTTGCACATTCCAGAGCCATTATCAACTACAAGTGCGGCTACTTCGTCGTCACACATTTTGCTGAAATGTAAAATAGTTTTATTACATTTAATGTAGAACCTAATACCCGAAATATTTAAAAAAAATTACGAAGAGTTATGGGACCCACCCCTTTTTCTACCCATTTAAGACTATTCATAAAATTTTCAAATACTCAAATTTTTAAAGCAACACTTTTTTTTTTTTTTTTAAGCTGTATCTCTGAAATTTGAAGAAATATTTCCCCGCACTTTGAATTATTTAAGGTTAGAAGTTCATTGTCAACGCCCATAAAAGCTTCAGTCACTCACAACAGAGAAACGATATTTACTTTGCCAAGTAGTATTTGTTTTATTTAAATATATTTAAAAAATTAGTTTTTTCCGATTGAATCACGAGAGATAAATATAAAAATTAAATTAAGTAATAAAAAAAGAAAATACCGGCTTCTTGATATTGGCAAATAAAAGTAAAATGCCGGCTAAAACAATCTAAATCTAAAGTGAGTAATAAAGGATTAGATAAATTTAAAAAGACAAAGATTTAATGAATAAAAATTTGAAAAGCATAAATTATTTAACAAACCTGAATTAATTTCAAATGACAATATGCTACGTAGGAGAAATCAGAGATACGCCCCAGTCGAGAGCCGATTGCAAATGGATGACTATAATATTTCGAAGGCAAAGGAAACAGAAAAAATGATTATAAGGGGTGGCAGGTATATGTTATTTCATTACTTTCATCATAAACACGAGAAAAACAATCAAATTAAATAAAACTTACTAAGTACTCTTACATTTGAAATTATTTAAATTATTCAGATAAACTGTACACGTTAAATTAATTTAGATGTAAATTAAAATTTACAAACTTACCTAATAAGAAATGGAATCTTCCTAAAAGTATTCTTCCATATAAGGTAATCAAGAGAATGAAGCTTTACGATTGGCTACCTAAAATCCCGTGAATCGGAAAACTGTTATCAGAAATTTAAATGTCCGGCAATGCCAACTCGGACATTTAAATTTATAATAAATAGAAATATAAAAAATGCAAAAGTTGCATTATTGCATCCATGTTATTACTGTATGATGTTATTTCATTTTAAATGTTTAATTACATTTTATAAAAAATTTGACTTTCATAACTGTAGAATTTTTCGAGGTGGTGGGCAGTGGTGTGGTCGAGAGGGGACGCAGGGGGACAGCGTCCCCCTACTTTTTTTTTAAATTTCAAGCATCCTCTTACTTTTTTTTTTCCAAAGGAGGACGCTAAGCACGCAAGGACACGCAGACATTCCTGATTTATTAAACGTTTAAAATGAAAAATATATTAATAAATTAACAATTTTATGAAGTAAAAAATAAAGTTTTTAAACTATTTTTGTTTTCTTTAACAAGGGGCATTCAAAATACAAATTTAAAGGAACTGGGAAGAAAGGAGTGTTTACTTGCTGTTTCATCATAATTACTAGTAATGAAATACCGGACTAATATTAGTTCCTTCAGACGCATACATTAGTTTTACTTGGAATCCTCTTACAGATGTTTCAGTTTTGAAAGCCTGGTCATGTTCATGTTTTTCTCGCATGACAATTAATAACAGCATGTTTCCATTAGTCAGTAAATAAGGTCTTTAAAGGCATTCAGGGTGATTGGCATAGCTGTCACATACTGTTGATTAGTATAACAGGGGTTCTCAGATGGCCGGTATGGACTAATTAAAAGAACAAATCGCTCTGTGTGTGTGTGTGTGTGTGTCTGTTCGCAATGGCTAGCGAAATCTACTGCACGTAGAAGTCTGAAAATTTAGTTGAGGATAGTCCAAGACAGGTCCTGAGGCTGAAATTTTTAATTTTGCAAGGGCCGGGGCCCCTTTAAGTTTTAATGCACTAAATTGTTAATAACGTGCTCCCTTTTTATCCAATCTTCTTCGTTTTGGCAGACCCTTTCTCCATTTAGTGATTTTTGCCTTTCTACTTGTCAGTTAAAACCCTGGCCTTTTGGGGCCCGGTATAGGGCCACTTAATGTTTTTGTGCAAATAAATAGTTAATAAATTTCTTTCTTTTAATCCAATCTTCATTTTTTGGGATCCCTTTTTCATTAAGTTAATCTCACATTTCTACATTCCAGTTAAGATCCTGCGGTCCCGTAGGGCTCGGTCCAGGGCCCCTTGAACTTTTTGTGCGCCAGGCATTTTTAACCCCCTAATTTTCTCCCCTTCTCAGTGCATAGTTTTAAAGTTGAGTCTTGTACTCTTCTTCCCAGACCAATACCCTCGTATTTTTATTGGGGCCCTAAGGCCCTTTTTCAAACATTTACCCACTTTTTTGTGCATTTCTTTAAAATATTATTCTAACGAATAATTCATACCCTATGCTTAATTTTGATTAACTGAAGATCTAAAGCGATAAGTACTAAAGACATTTTAACATGTTTTCATCTTAGGGTCCTGTTTTTATCTATCAGTTGCCCTTTTTGGGCCCCCAATTGTAACTCCCTTAAAAATGGTCCGATTCACTAGCTTTTTTTTTTCTAACAACTTCTTAGGTCCTCTAGCTACTACATGAACGACAAAAACATTTCTCACACTTCAGCTACCTCCAATTTTGAATATTAATTACCTTCTTGGGACCCTTGGTGCAGCTTCTTTAAAAAATCATCCGAAATGCTTGCAATTTTCTTTAACGTAGTTCTAGCGTCCTCTGATTACTTTAAAACCTACTGAAAATGTCTTTATACCCAATTACATGCCAGTTATGTTCCTGGCCCTTGTGGCCTGGTACAGGGCCCCTTGAAGTTTTTGCACCATAAATTGTTAATAAATTACCCTCTCTTAATCCGATCTTCATTTTTGGAACGCTTTTTTCATTTAGTTATTCTCACGTTTCTACATTCCATTTAAGATCCTGGTGCTCCGTATGGTTCCATAGGGCCCGGTCCAGGGCCCTTGAACTTTTTGTGCGCCATGCACTTTTCATCGCCTAATTTTCTCACCTTCTCAGTGCATAATTTTAAAGATGTGTCGGACTAATCTTCCAGGACAAACACCCTCAATTTGTTATTGGGAGCCTAGGGCTTTTTTTGAAGCATTTACCCAATTTTTTGTGCATTTCTTTAAAATATTATTCTAATGAATAACTCATACCCTATGCTTAGTTTTGACTAATTATACATCTAAAGCATTAAATACTAAGACATTTTAACATGTTTTCATGTTAGGGCCCTCCTTGTAACTATCAGTTGGGCCCTTTTGTGCCCCCTGCTGTCCTTTAAAAATTGTCCGATTCACTAGCTTTTTTTTTCTAGCAACATCTTAGGTCCTCCAGCTAAACGACAAAAAAAAAAAAAAAAACACTTCATCTACCACCAATTTTGAATATTAATCACCTTCTTCGGACCCTTGGTGCAGCTTTTTTAAAAATGATCCGAATTGCATCCAATTTTCTTTAACGTAGTTCTTGCGCCCTCCGATTATTTTAAAAACTTCTAAAAAATATCTTTATTCCCAACTACCAATGCCAGTTAAGGCCCTGGTATCGGACCCCTTGAAGTTTTTGAACCATAAGTTGTTAATAAATTGCGCCCTCTTAATCCGATCTTCATTATGGTCATTTAGTTACTCTCCCATTTCTAGATTCCAGTTAAAATCCTTTGGCACCCTAGGGTCACGTAGAGCCCGATCCGTGGCCCTTTGAACGCTTTGTGCGGCATGCATTTTTCACCTCCCAATTTTTTCGCATTCTCAATGCAAAAATTTTAAAGTTGAGTCTTGGACCTCTCTCCCCGGACCAACAACCTCGTATATTTACTGGGACACTAAAGTCCTGTTTTAAGCATTCCTCCCCGTTTTTTGTGCATATCTTCAACATTTTATTCTAATGATTAATTCATAGCTATGCTTCATTTTGACTAATTGAAGATTTAAAATGCTAAGAACTGTGTCCATTTAACATGTTTTCATGTTAGGGCCCTGCTCTTAACAAGCAGTTGGCCTCCTTTGGTATCTCTCCCTTAAAAAGGATCCGATTCACTAACTTTTTTTTTTTTTCTAACAAGTTCTTAAGTCCTCCAACTGCTACATGAATAACAAAAAAATTTCTCGCAGTTCAGCAAATACCAATTTTGATTAGTCCTTCTTCGGGCCTTTGTTGCAGCTTCTTTAAAAAAAAATCCGATTTTATTACAATTTTCTGTTAGATTAGTTTTAGCGTCCTCTAATTATTTTAAAACTACTAAAAAAATTTCCTTATACCCAACTACATTCCAGATAAGAATTTTCTCCCAGGTTCCGGTCCTTTTTTTTTACCTTAGCTACCATCATTTTCGAACATTAATCCTCTTTTTCTGCAAAAATTTACGTTTGCTCATTACAGCCGTAAATTAAAAATCCGTTACTTTAAAGGTAACTTTAGATAAGGGATTTCATCCGTTTATTAAATATCGTGTTAATTTCAAAGGTAATTTGTGAAATTTACAGGGGAGGGGCACCTTCCTCCGCTTGGAGGCACATTCTTTTCTCGGGTTCTAAGAGCCCTATTTCAATGGGATTCGGTTCATTCAACTTAGATTACAATTCAGCTACTTTCTGTATTATGACATTTTATCATAGATTTCAGCTACCAACAGTTTCGAACAAAGCAATAATGGTGTATTCTTTTTTGGGCTCTATGAGCTTGATTACAGCAAGGTTTGGTTCACTCAACTTGGCTTTCGATTGTCATCGGAACGTGCGGAGCACTTCCGGCACATGCTGCTTTAGGTAGCGGGGACCCAGGTCCCAGGTTCGTTCGGAAAGAGGTTTGTTGGGCACACATAAGATGCTGCGGAAGGCAATGGGGTCCCTTGAAACTAGGCTCATTTAAAAGATTTTCAAAAGATATAAAATCATACAAACTTGAGTTTTGTTTAAGGTTATTATAACGGGCCCCGGGCAACGCCGGGAAGGTAAGCTAGTACAGAATAAATCAACAAAAGGGACATCAATACGGACCAACAACTCCTGATAGTGTGCAGCACCCCCTTGAATCACCCAAAACCATTTTCCTATCTTCATTTATCATTCACATTGACAATTATTTCCTGATCAGATTCGAGGAATACCTCTTTAGACAGAAAAAAAACTACAAGCATTGGATTAATTTTAATTCTAGGGAGTATCTCTGAAGTGACTCTTTTTTAAATTCTAGCCATAAGTATTTTGTATCAATATTTCAATTTTGAAGGATAAAATAACAATGAACCGACATAGGCAGGCAAAACTGGAAAGTTTTATAATTTCTTTCAAACGTTGTCGTACAGAAATACATACGAAATTATCGACAACAATTGAAGTTCAAATATATGTTTTTGTTATAAAACTATGCCTTTTGTAGAACGGGGTGGAAAGCAAAGGGCGGGAAGGAAACATGGGCGCCAGCGATGGTAGTAAGAGCAGAATTGCTCCCCTCTGGATTTTCAAATTTAATTAATTCAATTTTCTTTCTCTCTCAAAATTTTCAAAAAATAATAAAGTTTGTTCTTCTCAGAGGATTTAAAGTAATTAAGCAGCAAAAGAAAGGATAACCAAGAATTATTCATCAGGAAGAGGGTCTGTCCCCCTGAAGTACCCGTAAAAGGCTATTTTTAGATCCGTTTTTCTTTTACTTTTGTGGAGATTTTTTTTTCTAAACCGCCGATTAAAATACAACAGGTGTTCAGAAAAAATAAAAATAAAAATCTGGTTGATTTTTCAAAAAAAAAAAAAAAAAAAAAAAGCTGATAGAAGTTTAATTTGGGGTTGTGGGGCCTCAGATGAGGGCGGTAGCGTGACGTAAACTCCTCAGAGGCGTGATGACAAAGGTTTTAGTTAAGATGAAAAATTAAAGGTTTTATTCTCGCAAAACAACAAGAAATCTTGGCTAAATACAGTGTCTACACTAACACAACAAATACTTAGGAAATTAATTTGATGAAATAAAGTCTTGTAAGGTAGGAATATCTAAAATTGTCCTTGACCGGATAACAAATCAGAGTCCAGATTAGTTATATTCAAGAGTCTCTGGGAAACACTATGGTCGCTTCTAAGTAATCAAATGTCCGTTAAAGGTGCGGACTAACGTTCGCCTGTGCGTTCAGCTTTTCCCCTGATGCTCCCAGCTGTGGCTCAGCTGATCGGCTATTGTTGCCGTTGAGAGAAACAAGTCTCCCCGCTCCTCGGAGCGACCTCCGAAAAATAATCCCGTGAAAAGCCTGGAGAGAAACTTTTCTCTCCTTCAGGTTGAAGAACCTCTTTTCACGTTTAGCTTCTGCTAAACTCTTCTAAAAGTCAACTAATCCCCCTGATCTCCTCAGAGATCTCGTATATATCCTTCATTTCTCTCTCGGAAAACAATGCTAGTTTCCAACATCCGCTGTTATTGGTTCGCCCGTCAAGACCCTTTTGACAGCCGACCTTCTAGTGGCTGGTCGGGGGCCCTTCCCCCCTTTTTGCACACGGAACACTCCTGTCAAAGTAGGCGATGTCAAAAAGCACTTAGCGGCATATTTTGGTGTTACAAAGTGGGAACCAGTGGTCCTCTTTTTATGTACTATGTTCCAAAGTGTCATCTTCATAAGATCGATCGCACTGAAGTTATTTACTTTTAAGTTACCGGCAAACTCTGAGACTTAGACGAATTTTCTAGTGTCACTCCCGAATACATGGAGTTTCCATAGGCCGTGATTCTGTAGCATTTGTGAGGGTTTTTATGTGTGGAAACTGTGAAAAGGCTAAGTTTCCACAGGGTTTTTAATATACGTCTCATTTGTTACATTTCTAAAATACTTTTTTAATAAATAAAATACAGATTTTATTGAAAACCAGCAATATTGTTTAAAAATGTCAGTCTCTATAAAATTTGCAGCATTATAAAACATACAAAATTAAAATAAAACATTTTAACATTTTCTAGCATAGTTGAAAAGTGTTGTGACTTTGGTTCGTCATTCCTATTGCCCATACATAAACTTGGATTGCCACACTATTTATATACATTATTATGATTTACTATTTACTATACACTCTAAAATTGGGAGGAGTGAAAAGTTCACTCTTTGAAAGAGTGACAGGAATTTTTACTCTTTTTGGAGTGGATATTATAAAAATGCACTCCTTAAAGAGTGGAATTTTCCACTCTCTAGAAAGGAGTGAAATGTCTCACTCCTGAAAGAGTGACTTACGTATGCATTGCTTATTAACCAATCAGAGCAGAAACGCGACGACACCCTTAAAAGATAAGAAAAATGATCACTTTTTTGTCCGCCATCTTAGGATTAACAGATTAGGATATCATTAAAATTATTCCTTATGGAATACATAAAATAAAGGTAAGTTTTATTTAATTTTAAGCATTTATCCGTGTAGATATGTGAAATGTTAAGATTATTAGCAAAATAGTTGTATGTAGTATAGAAAAAGATTGATCGTTAGAGTGTTCAAAAGTGATTGTCTGTTATATTTCTTCAAGTAGCGGTTTGAAATATAATTCTTTTAACAACTGAATACGCACTAGAGATCTGCACGGGCCGGCTCGGGCTCGGGCCGATTTTCACTCACGGAACTCGGGCTGGACCCGGGCCACACTTTTTTCTGAAGGCTCGGGCCGGGCCTAACTTATTTTTTTCTGTACAAAGCCGGGACTGGTTCATTGCGAGTCTTCACGGCCCAAAATTTTCAGTCCTAATTTTGACCCAGCCCGTATGAAAATCATTTTCTCAGCGTGGACTGGTCCATTCAAAGGTCAGTAAAATTAGGCCTGGCCCAAACATTTTTGCAAAAAATGCATGCATTTTCAAATGGCCATTATTCTACACTTAAACATTAAAATTTATTCTTTTTAAAGAACACCAGATTTCAGCGCTTATTAAAATATAGCTAAATTAAAACACAATAAAACGCGTGAAAAAGAACCTGCATATGACGGAACCCAGTTTTAAACTCACTAACGTGTTGATCCATGCATAATTAATATACTAATGCATAAGAAAATAATATATATTTACACTCGCTAAGAAGGGAACTTGTCTATGACGCATTTTTTTTCTTTTCTATGCAATTCCGTCTTACTGTATCGCATTTTTCAGATTTTTAATACTCCAAGAAAAAAAAAAAATCAATGTTTTGTTGAAGTTCACTCGGGCCGTGCCGGGCTCGAGCCGAGATTTTAACATTTTTCCGTGCCGTGTCAGGCTCGGGCCAAACTTTTAAGTTTTTTACCGGGCCGGGTCGGGCCAATTTTTTTTCTACGGGCCGGGCCGAATTTTTTTTCTATGAGTCGGGCCGGGTCCGGGCTTGGAAATTTCAGCCCGTGCAGACCTCTAATATGCACAATGCTTAACAGAAAAATAATCAAAACTTCATTAGTTCGGGAAATGTGAATTTAAAAAAAATGAGTGTAAATACTATTTTATTCTTCCCTTTCAATGCTGTGTTGCAAATTATTTTTGCCAGCGATCAAAACAAAAAAGTTTTATCCCTTTCGTTTGAAAGGGTGACTGACTCATAAGAGAAGAAATCTGCATCAATTTCGTAGGAGACACATTCGAAAACATTAATTTGCCGTTACATAAGATTTTTTTTTTGTTTTTTTTTTGTTTATTACTGATTTTGGATTATATACAGTTAAGTATATTTATTATTGTTTCGGAGTTAAATATGATATTTGATGTTTATGATATTACGAAAAGGTTGGTACAGTGCGACCAACTCCATTAGGCGACCACCTCCCTGAACGACCATTTTTTCATGGAATGAAATTTATTCCCATAGGCTCAATACTAATTTTACCTCCATTCAGAGACCATCCCAGTTGAACTCCCTCCATGAGAGATCGATTTCTTTGAAGAAAATGAAATAAATTCCGTTTTTTCCTGGTCGCTTGAAGAAGGTTTTATTAAAAAAAATAATTCCGGAGAGTGCATTATTCATCAAACTTCTAAACTAAGTTTAGTTTTTTTTTTTTTTTTTTTTTTTTTTTTATCCCGGTAACTTTTAAGTGTTTTTAAGAGCTTTTAAGTCCCTTTGTGCTTTTTTAGGCTATGGATTTAACTCTGAATACATATTAAGAATGACGGTCAATAAATTCCTCTGCCCTGTTCTGTCGGAAAACTCTCAAAGAAATATATAAAATAATGAAATCGTCATTATTTGTTCCCGCCCACAAAAAAAATGCATTTATTTACTGAACTTCGAAAGGACTTGGAGATAAAAATTATAAAATATAAAACTGTAAAATTAAAGCAAAGCTCAATGTATCCACTTTTTAAAACTCTGCAGTAATTAACTTGTGTAATTAACTTTTATTTTGATACTTAAATTTTTATATTTTTCCTAAATGTGAAAAATAAATTTTAGTAACATTTTTACCATTTTTAAACAATTAAAATCTAGATTTAAACATGACCTCTATTAAAAGGCCACCTCTAGGAATGACCCAATTTTATTGGAACGGTACGTGCTCGCCTTAGGGAGGTTTTACTGTATATTAATTTTTTTAAATTGTATGTAAACATTTCTCTGCGGGTTATGATTTTAAAATTTCGAGACTGAGTAATATAAAAAAATTTAATTATAGATATTCTGCTTCAGTTATTAAATTTCCTTCTATTATAAAAACATTTTCTACGTTTTTGATACACGTAATTTTTGACGCTAAACAATAAAACATGATATTTAAGCATTGGAATAAAATGTTTTTTTATGCCTGTTTTGAAGTTTATGGATAAGACTGCTTTAGTATATTTTTTAAAATGGTCATATTTACTTACATAATACAGGACTGAATATATTTTTAAAGAGATTAATAACCTCTTTTTTACACTAAAATGTTTTAAAAACAATAAGAATATTTCTAATGCTGCCATTTACTTTATTTTTAAGTTTCTTTTTTTCTATTTCCAAGGTCAATCTTTTCCTATAAAACATATAAAATCTATTTTCCTCATATTCACAAAATACAATATCTACGCGAATAAAAAATTTAAATTAAATATGGCTTATCGTGGCTTATGGCAATAACGGACGAAAATTAAAAATCATGATTAAGTTAAGGAATATGTATGAAAGAAAAAAATATACATATTCCAGAGAACTCAAAATTTATGTACCATGTTCATATTAAATAAAACAAAAGCAAATCACAGCGGATACAAAAAATTACACATTCTTAACATTTAAATCATGCTTAGAACTTATTTAAAAAAGAAGTGAGTTTATAAGTATTGCGTTTAAATGGGAAGATAAGAAAAATTTTAGAACAATAGAACTTTGCAGAAATAGCAATAATTTAAGGAAAAAGTACGGTTTTATATTTAAAACAAAAATTAAAATGAGATCAAACATTGTTAAACATATAATATCCAGCTATTAAAAAGTTTTTAATAAAACTTTAAAAGTAATATCTTTATAGGGCATGCAATAAAAGCAAACACAAAGGATAAGATTGGAATAAAATATTTTAGTTTATTTCTGTCAGTAATCTAATTTAAATTCGTATGTAACTTTAACTGAATTTTTCCTTAAAAGTTCAATTAGTGTTACAAACTATGAATTAAATAAATATTGCTAATAAAATATATTATTCCAATCTTTACCACGCTTTATCTATTTTCATTGTATGCCGTAAAAGATGCGATTCTTTTAAAATGACCATAAACGCAAAATAAAACAAGTGGGTAAGTGTGATTACAGATCGCACAGAGGGTTTCGTTTAATATTTCTTTACTTTCGCAACCAGGGGCGCACTCTATTCTAAACAAACCTCTATCCGAACGAAACTCCGTTTTACATATGCTATCCGTATATATATTAGTCGAAGGGATTGGGCCGATAGCATCCGAGATAAGTAGGCACCTCTGGCGGTAAAAAGTGGAACTAAAATATGTAAGGCTATTGTGCATAATATGAAAGAATGGTCAAAGGGGTGTCGGCAAAAGTTGGAAAAGTGCTTCCCGGGTGAAAAGCGCGGAGGTTAGAAAAATAGCTTAAAATATACAAGTTAGAGCACGGGGGAGTAAATAATATAAGACTTTTTGAAAATTTTATTATTTGTCGTGTGTTCTGAGGTATTCAGCTATACGTATGCAAAAATTCATGTCTCCAACTTAATTAGGGGCTCTGTTAGAAAGAATTCCTTAAAATACATATATGGTAGCTCAAAAGGTTAAACGTGAGACCTTTTTCAAGATTTTATGATTTGTCGCCTGGCCTCAGGTGTTCTGCTATAAGTATGCAAAATTTCAAATCTCCAATTTAATAAGGGGCTCAGTTAGAAAGAATTGCTTAAAATACGCATGTGGGAGCCCAAAGGGTTGAATGTACGACTTTTACAATTTTTTATGATTTGTCGCATGATGGTGTTCAGCTATAAGTATGCAAAATTTCACGCCTCCAACCTAAATAGGGTGTCACTTAGAAAGAATTGTTTAAAATACTCATGTAGGAGCCCAAAAGGTTAAATGTACGACTTTTTCAAAATTTTACTATTTGCCGTTTGATGTGAGGTGCTCAGCTATAAGTATATGCAAAATTTCACGCCTCCAACCTAATTAGGGGCTCACTTAGAAAGAATTGTTTAAAATACGCATGTGGAAGCCCAAAGGGTTAAATGTACGACATTTTCAAAATTTTATGGTTTGTCATTTGATGTGAGGTGTTCAGTTATAAGTATGCAAAATTTCACGCCTCCAACCTAATTAGGGTTCACTTAGAAAGAATTGTTTAAAATACACATGTGGGAGCCCAAAGGGTTAAGTGAACGACTTTTTCAAAATTTTATGGTTTGTCGTTTGATGTGAGGTGTTCAGCTATAAGTATGCAAAATTTCACTCCTCCAACCTAATTAGGGGCTCACTTAGAAAGAATTGTTTAAAATAAACATGTAGGAGCCCAAAGGGTTAAGTGTACGACTTTTTCAAAATTTTATGGTTTGTCATTTGATGTGAGGTATTCAGCTATAAGTATGCAAAATTTCACTCCTCCAACCTAATTAGGGGCTCCCTTAGAAAGAATTGTTTAAAATAAACATGTAGGAGCCCAAAGGGTTAAGTATACGACATTTTCAAAATTTTATGGTTTGTCATTTGATGTGAGGTGTTCAGTTATAAGTATGCAAAATTTCACGCCTCCAACCTAATTAGGGTTCACTTAGAAATAATTGTTTAAAATACACATGTGGGAGCCCAAAGGGTTAAGTGTACGACTTTTTCAAAATTTTATGGCTTGTCGTTTGATGTGAGGTGTTCAGCTATAAGTATGCAAAATTTCACGCCTCCAATCTAAATAGAGTGTCACTTAGAAAGAATTGTTTAAAATACACATGTAGGAGCCCAAAAGGTTAAATGTACGACTTTTTCAAAATTTTACTATTTGTCGTTTGATCTGAGGTGTGCATCTATAAGTACGCAAAATTTCACGCCCGCAACCTAATTAGGGACTCACTTAGAAAGAATTGTTTAAAATACACATGTGGGACCCCAAAGTATTAAATGTACGACTTTTTCAAAATTTTATGATTTATCGTTTGATCTGAGGTGTACATCTATAAGTACGCAAAATTTCACGCCTGCAACCTAATTACGGACTCACTCAGAAAGAATTGTTTAAAATATACATGTGGGAGCCCAAAGGGTTAAATGTACGACTTTTTAAAAAATTTTTGATTTGTCGTTTGATCTGAGGTGTGCATCTATAAGTACGCAAAATTTCACGCCTGCAACCTAATTAGGGACTCACTTAGAAAGAATTGTTTAAAATACACACGTGGGAGCCCAATGGGTTAAATGTACGACTTTTTCAAAATTTTATGATTTGTCGTATGATGTGTGGTGTTCATCTATAAGTATGCTAAATTTCAAGTCTCCAACATGTATAGTTTCTGAGAACGGGCTCTGTGACAGACAGATAGACCGACAGACGGACGGACAGATAGAGGAGCGAGACGAATAGGGTTTCGTCAGATGAACGAAACCCTAAAAACAGCCCACTACAAAAAAAAAAAAAAAAAAAAAAAATGAACAGTCACTCCTGTGAAAGAGTGACTATTCACTCCTACCAGGGGTGAAAAACTGCACTCCTTTAGCAAGAGTGAATAGTCACCCCTCCGAATGAGTGATTTCCCACCCCTGTTTAGAGTGGATATTCACTTTCAAGGAGTGACTATTCACTCTTTCAGAGAGTTAAAAATTTCACTTTGATTCAGAGTGAATAGTCATTCTAAAGAAGTTGGGCATATTTTGACTCTGCGATAGAGTGGCTATTCACTCCGGAGTAGTGAATAGTCACTCTTTTTTATTTAGAGTGTAGAGATTCTTTAATGAAAATTAACTGTGTAGCACTTGTAGTTCGTTTACAGGTATACGTAAAACTATTCCGTTAAATTATGCTATACGGAAAGAAAACTCTTTACATTGTATTTTAATGATGTTACACTACTTCAAACATAATGAAATTGATATGTATCACTGTAGTGCACAATAATAAGCTTAATATAAAATAGGGACTGCGTAGCTTCTGTCGTTTATATACAGGTTGTCCACTCTCAACGGTGTCCAATGGTAATTCTTAAACCGTTAGTCATAGACATACAGTTCCAATTACAGAAATGTTTTAAATGAGGTAAAGGAATATTTTAAAAGTGATTTGGGTCAATAAAAACATTTCTTAAAAAATTACGAAATTTAAGTTTTTATATGGTCCTTCGGTCCTATAAGTAATATTTAGTAAAATTTTCCTGTTATACTGACAAGTAAGACAAAAATAAAAAGCCCCGTTATTCTACGATTAAAATTGACCGAGTAATAGCTGTTTAAAGTTAGAGCATATTTTTTGCTGCAAACTAGGGGTTATTCACAAATTTAGTAGAAATATAATTTTGTCAGATATACAGTGGCGGTCAAAAGTTTCCGGCCAGCATAAAGTTTTTGGTTAATTTGTAAGTATACCCATATGAACATGAATCTCAAAATGATACTTATACATTTTATTGACAAAACAGTTAGGAACTTATTTATGGAATAAAAAATTAATATCAATAAATTTAATTGACAAAATTTATTGCAACAGAAAACGCATGTTCTCAAAAGTTTCCGGCCATCTTGCCAAGTTTCGAAAAAAATGGTGTTATATAGAAAATAATAGTGATCAAAATCATTTACAATTAGTACTTTGTATTAATACATTTAGCAATAAGTACTGCGGCGCAGCAACGTGGCATCGATTTAATGAACGGTTGAGGATCATTTATGGTAACTTTTTTCCACGGTTCTTGCAATTTTTTGAAAAATGCTGCTGAATTGGAATATTTATAATTCCACACACGTTTTCAAGTTCGTTCCAAAGATTTTCTATCGGATTCAGATCGGATGATTGGATTGTCCAGTCCATTTAAAAAGCGTAATTTTTTTGTGCGAAAGCCACTGCTTGACGAGCTTGCATGTATGCTTTGGGTCGTTATCCTGCTGAAACAAATAGTTGCGACCACAATTTTTCTTCCAGTAAAAGGCAGCAAATGATCTTGCAAGATATCCTTACATTGCACTACTCATCTTGCCGTGGATTTCAACTAACGGACCGACACATTTTCCAGAAAATGCTCCCCACAGCATAACGTGTCCTCCACCATGCTTCATTGTAGGAATAACATTTTTCGAATCTTATTTCTTTTTTTAGGACGTCGGAAGTAGTGCCTGCCATCACTCCCAAAAAGATTGAACTTCGATTCATCGGAAAATGGGATTTTTTTTTTTCCAGTTTTCACTTGATCAGTCTTTGTATTCTTCGGCAAACGCCAGTCGGGCCCTCTGATTTTTTTTACTTATAGAAGGTTTTTTAACACCAACTCTTCCATAATGTCGCTACGTCACGTAAGCGTCTTGACACGGTAGACCGACTTATTTCAGCAATGTTTTAACACCGTAAATCGCGGGGAATTGCATCGGCATTTTTATGCGGATCATCAACTGCTTTGTCGTTTTCCGGGTTCTCCCGGGAACGTCCCGTAGCAAGTCCCGAAAGCCATGGCTATTTTTATATTTTTTTAAGTATCGTTAACAGTAAATTTTCCGATCGATAACTTTGCCGCAATCTCACGAGAGGGTTGGCCCTTTAGCGACAAACAAAGCACTCATTTACGAACAATAATTGTTCAACTTTCCATTTTTTAATTTCAACTACGTTATTCATGTTGATTAATTAACAAACACGGCCAAAAAAAAAAAACACTTTACCGATTGGAAAAACTAAAGAATGACGAATGGCCGGAAACTTTTGCACACGCGAATTTTGAATTCCTCCTCCTGCATCAAGTATCTTCAGTATCCAATCAAAATGAATACGTGACCAGAGATAATTTGCTTATTCCTAACTTTTGGAGCTTATTCCTAACTCTTCTTCGCTGAAACGTTTTGGCAAGCAAACCAAAGAAACTGGCCGAAAACTTTTGACCGCTACTGTATTTAAAAAATGGTTGACAGTAAAATTAACATTGCAATATAAATTTGAATTCTTTAATCATTCTGACATATTAATGCAAAATATACAATTTGTAATTGTAATAAATGTATAAGAAGTAAAAAGAAAAAACAGAATTTTTGTTAAATAAAATTATGAAAATTACCAGCCTCAATTCTTTACAAAATGATCAATATTGTAAAATGTTATTAGATTACACTAGCCTATGCAAAAGTTGGGTTATGCCTTGTTTTTTATCTTTTATAATCGATTCTTATGTATTCTGATGAATCCGAAATTGACCTTCATTTTTTGTCATCGCGTAAAAATTTTTTGCAAATCGTAAATTTTAAAGTTAATAAAAGGAAAAATAACGAAAATTCGATGCTATAAAATAAATGTGATTGCTGTGTTTTTAACTTTTGATAATTGATTTTTATGTATTTTTTTACCTTTGAATCCCAAAATGACCTTCATTTTCAACCACCACTTCAAGATTTTTCGCAAATTGTAAATTTCAAAGTTCAAAAGTTCAAAGTCAAAATAGAACCTCCTCCCTTGACCTCAACGGGCCCCTCAGCTGTTTAGCTGTAAGAATCCCAGTATAAGTCAAAAAATTTAATACATTATTGAATAAAATAAAAAAAGTTTTACATACTTTTTATAGTATCAGATTTTCGTTATACGTATTTTATCTTTGACATTTACAATTAGCAAAAATTCTAACGCGGTGGTTAAAAATGAAGGCCATTTTCACATTCAGTGCTAAAAAGTATATAAAAATCAATTATAATAGTTAAACAAGTAAGAAAAATCATGCGTACAGCATAGATTATGAAACACTCCCTGAAAGTTGAAAGCTCTAACGAAACTTCGTTACTTAGGGAAATAAGATAAATACGATAACAAAGTAAACATTTAAAAATCTGATTTCAGTAGTTACCGCGCATAGCCAAATACGTATTCCAATTCTTTTGAACAGCCCTGTATTCGATCGGTATCTTGATATATATACTATATAATGGGAAAATTTAGTTTAGCAAGAAAAT
The DNA here is from genome assembly GCA_963932465.1 of Maratus speciosus. Classification (NCBI taxonomy): domain Eukaryota; kingdom Metazoa; phylum Arthropoda; class Arachnida; order Araneae; family Salticidae; genus Maratus; species Maratus speciosus. Next base: position 83,764,265 of record OZ010786.1, on the reverse strand, counting down.
ATATAACAGGTTGAAATTCATCTTTCCGCAATTTATACTAATAGATGGAAACATACTTGAACACTTTTGTACATCCCTGTAGTTTACCTAGTAACCTAGTACCTTTATTAGATGCCACTATTTAGCTAAAATTTAATTCAAACTAAAACACGCTTAAAACTATTGAAATTACATTTCCAGAAATTATCACCCATAGACGGCCATGTATCCAACTATTTGCGCGGCCCTTATATCATTTTATCTATATTCTACAAATATTTCTTAGTACACAAAATTCAGTTCGGCGTAAAAATGCATAACTCCTTTAAAACCCACCTTTAAGCAATTTATGCTCATACTCAGTAGCCTTTACGAATTCATTTCTGTAGCTCTGTATATGAACTATAGCATTTATACGCACTTTATAGTATGCGTAAATATAGTGAACAAGAAGGTAAGTGTGATCACAGATCGCACAGAGGGTTTCGTTTAATATTCCTTTCAAAACACTTTATCCTTTTGAAAAATCTGTTAGTTCCACATTTGCAACCAGGGGTGCACTCTATTCTAAACAAACCTCTATCCGAACGAAACTCCGTTTTATAGACTATCCGTAGATATATTAGTCAAGGGGATTCAGCCGATAGCACCCGAGATAAGTAGGCGCCGCCTGGCGGTAAAAAGGGGAACTAAAATATGTAAGGCTGTGGTGCATAATATGAAAGAATGGTAAAAGGGATGTCGGCAAAAGTTGGAAAAGTGCTACCCGGGGGAAAAGGGCGGAGGTTAGAAAAATTGCTTAAAATATACAAGTTAGAGCCGGAGGAGTAAATAATATAAGACTTTTCGAAAATTTTATGATTTGCCGTGTGGTCTGAGGTATTCAGTTATACGTATGCAAAAATTCATGTCTCCAACTTAATTAGGGGCTCTCTTAGAAAGAATTGCTTTAAATACATATGTGGTAGCTCAAAGGGTTAAACGTAAGACTGTTTCAAAATTTTATGGTTTGTTATTTGATGCGCGGTGTTCAGCTATAAGTATGCAAAATTTCACGCCTCCAACCTAATTAGGGAATCATTTAGAAAGGATTGTTTAAAATACACATGTGGGAGCCCAAAGGGTTAAATGTACGACTTTTTCAAACTTTTATGGTTTGTCATTTGATTGGAGGTGTTCAGCTATAAGTCTGCAAAATTTCGCGCCTCCAACCTAATTAGGGCTCACTTAGAAAGAATTGTTTAAAATACACATGTGGGAGGTCAAATGGTTAAATGTACGACTTTTTCAAAATTTTATGGTTTGTCATTTGATGCGCGGTGTTCAGCTATAAGTATGCAAAATTTCACGCCTCCAACCTAATTAGGGAATCATTTAGAAAGGATTGTTTAAAATACACATGTGGGAGCCCAAAGGGTTAAATGTACGACTTTTTCAAACTTTTATGGTTTGTCATTTGATTGGAGGTGTTCAGCTATAAGTCTGCAAAATTTCGCGCCTCCAACCTAATTAGGGCTCACTTAGAAAGAATTGTTTAAAATACACATGTGGGAGGTCAAATGGTTAAATGTACGACTTTTTCAAAATTTTATGGTTTGTCATTTGATGCGCGGTGTTCAGCTATAAGTATGCAAAATTTCACGCCTCCAACCTAATTAGGGAATCACTTAGAAAGGATTGTTTAAAATACACATGTGGGAGCCCAAAGGGTTAAATGTACGACTTTTTCAAACTTTTATGGTTTGTCATTTGATTTGAGGTGTTCAGCTATAAGTCTGCAAAATTTCACGCCTCCAACATAATTAGGGCTCACTTAGAAAGAATTGTTTAAAATACACATGTGGGAGCCAAATGGTTAAATGTACGACTTTTTCAAAATTTTATCACTTGTCGTATGATGTGTGGTGTTCAGCTATAAGTATGCAAAATTTCAAGTCTCCAACGTGTATAGTATCTGAGAACGGGCTCTGTGACAGACGGACAAACAGACAGACAGATAGAGGAGCGAGACGAATAGAGTTTCGTCAGATGAACGAAACCCTAAAAAAGTGCATATCATAATTAAAAATGCATTTTGAGCAATCATTACTAATATACAGTAATTCGGATAAAATATAGTATCTGAAAATTTTTCAAATACACCGCAAACAATTTTCCCTATACCATTATGAACGGAATTCTTTTGTGTGGTCCTGTAAATGAACAATAACTATTATTTGCACCGCATATTCAACAGAATGCATATTTTAGTGGGCTTCATAAATGAATATCAATTTTACTATGTTTGAAAGAGTGTAACACCATTAAAAATCATTTGAAACGATTTTTTCCCATTGGCCGTAATGTAATGGTAAAATTTTGACTGTCTCTGTAAATGAACTAAACATGCTACAAACTTCATCTGAAATAGGGAATGTGCTATGGTAGAGGTCACTAACATCCACAAATTTTAGAACGATTCGAGCATATTTACGAGAGTTAGGGCGTGGACAGACGGACAGACAAACCGAAGTCATAAACACTTTTCAACTTTGTTGGAAAGTGTTAAAAACACAGCCATCTCCTCTATTTTACAGTATCCAATTTTTATTATTTTCTAAGTTTGACAATTTATGATTCGCGAAAAATCCTGACATGGTGGTTAAAAATTAAGGAAATTTTCGGATTCAGTGTTAAAAATACATAAAAGTTAAAAAACACAACCATCGCAGTCTTGTGTTACCTAATCTAAACTTTTTTCTTAAAATTCTTGGCGGTAATCTATCCGAAAATTTTTGTGTTATCCTGTAAATGTAAAATAACTATCTACTAAAAACCAACTTTTCAAACGTAAAAAAAAAGCCAAGCTAAAAAAAAGTTGAAAGTTGTGGCTAAAAAATGGTGCGATATCAAATTTCCAAGCTTATATTATGGTACTTATTTAACATTTTTCATTAAAAAATTTACCATTTGTAAGTCGAGTGGCTTCGTATATGTTGATAGAAATCCTTTTCTCCTGTACTAAATACATCATAACGTGTTTCTGAAAATTCAAATGTTTTAAAATTATGCATGATGGGCTTGGCGGCTATGTTACATTTTATACAAATTTATATGAGCACAAATCCATAGTTAAAACCCGAAATTCAAAATTGTTACTTAATCAGACATTTTAAGCTTTTTCCTTTACGGCAGGGCTTAATTTGCGCCGGAGCCCACCGGAGCTGAGCTCCGGTACTTCTCTGTTTTCAGTAAATATTTAAATATTGGTCGGAATTCACCGGAGCTCATAAATGCAGGGCTCCGGAGCCCAAAGCAATAGCGCTTTTTTTTTTTCATGAACGCTGCCCATTTTAAGACTCTGCTCTGCACATTTACGAAGTCACTTTCATTTATAAGTAGATATAATTACCATGCATTGTTATTCTGATAGAAAGCAATCGAGTAGTGTTTCCCCCTTTTTGTATAAACGTATCGAATATTTCCGATAACGGTGTCAAATTTTTAATTTAATCTGATTTTCAGGGATTCACCACAAAAGATTGTTAAGTGAAGGAATCGATTATAGTTTCAGATATGCACCTTTTATAGGAAATTGAAAAACGCTGTTCCATTCTTCAACATATAAATATTAATTTCTATAAATTTCATTCACTTTTTCATGAAAAGGCATAACTGGCGAACTATTCCTTTTTTGCGTTAGCGCTATTTCCGAATCATAATCCTTACCATATTTAATCGCAGAATTCTACAATTAATTAACATTAAAATTAGGCAAAGATTTCTTTTCGGAAGGAGTGATAACTAAAAAGTGGATTAGTTGACAGCTAAGTATATTAAATAATTATGCATTATAAGTGTATGCTGATAGATATATTTAAAATAGATATATTTAAAATTATTTTGCTAAAGAAAAAAATGCTTTGAATTTGCAAATAATGTATGCAATATAAATATGCGGATTGGAGTGACGGGAGGGGGGGGGGGGGCACGCTACGGTTGTTAGTACTGCAGAATATTAGGGCTCCGGTACTTTTTTTGTTAGAAATTAAGCCCTGCTTTACGGACTTGTATTCGGAGAATTTTTTGCCTTAAAATAATAGTGATTTATCTAAAGGATTCATCTTGTGATTTATTTCATAAAGTAAATAATCATTTAAAAGCAATGACAATCGATTTCTTTTCTCCAAATACCAGTCTTTTTCAATTTAGCTGTTTGCAGTTGAAAACCAAACTTCAACATTTTTACTAAAGCAAACATTTTATGCCTCCCCTTTATGGAATTGTGTGCTTAGAAATTTCTGTGTTAAGATAATGGTGACGTATCTTACCGATTCCTCTAATGATTACTCTTTTAGCGTAATTAATCTTTTAAAAGCAGTAACAATCAACTTCCTTTCTCAAAATAAAAGTCTTTTTAAATTTATTTGCCCGTAGTTAAAATCAGAAGTTCTTAAGTGTTATTAATGAAAACTTATTACGCTTGCCTTTACGAACTTGGGTCCTTTGAAATTTGTGTAAAATATGGAAAGATGGCCGCCAAGCCCATCATGCATAATTTTAAAACATTTGAATTTTCAGAAACACGTTATGACGTATTTAGTACAGGAGAAAAGGATTTCTATCAACATATACGAAGGCACTCGACTTACAATTGGTAAATTTTTTAATGAAAAATGTTAAATAAGTACCATAATATAAACTTGGAAATTTGATATCGCACCATTTTTTAGCCACAACTTTCAACTTTTTTTAACTTGGCTTTTTTTTTTACTTTTGAAAAGTTGGTTTTTAGTAGATATCAGTTCTTTTTTTAAAGAGATTATACATAATTTGATTAATTTACTCATTGAAATTAAAATGAGTTCTCGTAGAACCTTTGTAAGTAGGAAGGGAACACAATATGTGTACATTTTGTTTACATATCATTCCTTTATTAGTTTAATTAATCATTTAAAAGGAATGAAAGTCAATTTCTTTTCTCAAAGTATCAGTCTTCTTCAATTTATATGGTATTTAATTTTTATGAAGAATGAAAATTTTGTAAAAAACTGATGGAGTCGAAATAAAATATACATGCATAGCTGGTCTTTTAGTTAGATATTTGTTTATTGTTAAATATTTAGTTAGATATAAGTTTAATGATAACTTTTTTTTCTTTTTTTTTTTTTTAGAATTGTTTTAGCTTTGCAAATACCTACGGCTAATCAGAGAATGAGGCACGACTTACAAAACAGTACAAATATTTTTAGAAACGGTTCTTAATGAAGCTTTAGATATTTTACCATGCCAAATTCAGGCTTCTACCCCGAACAGTATCACAGAAATCGGAATTTCAGGAAATGATTTCTAAGAGCATTTACGTTTCAAAAGTTACAACCATGTCAAATTTCAAGATCATGCTTTAACAATTCTATTTTAATCTTAATTTAGAACGTATTTAGAAAGTTTTCTGCTCGTTTAATCTTTTTAATGGAATAAACAGTTCTTAGCGAGCGTTTAGATCTTAAAAATAACGGCTTGTTAATATTCAGACTTCAATATTCAACGATATCACGTAAATCCAATTTTAGATCGTTTTTTGCTCCTGCGCCGTTAAAAATTTCAAATTTTTTAGGAACTATTCACTGTGAAAATTTTCGTCTTAAATGTTACAACTATGTCAAACTTCAATATCCTTAGGGCTAAGAATTCAAATTAAATCATAATTTTTAACATTTTTAGAAAGCTTTTTACTCGTTTTACCCTTTTAAATTTCGATTTTTTTTAGAAATGGGTATTAGCGAGCACTTACATCTTAAAAGTAACCACCATATCAGATTTTAAGTTTCTCCCTTCAACAGTTTCATAGAATTCTTAATTTATGAATGGCTTTTGCTATTGCAGCCTTTTAAATTTCGCATTTTTTAGAAATTGCTCAGGACGAGCATTTTTGTTTTAAAAGCAACAATCATGTTAAATTTCAAATTCATGATAGAGTTCATGCTCTAGCAATTCCATTCAAATTGGAATTTAGAATGTTTTTAGAAAGCTTTCCACTCATTTCATCCTTTTAAAATTCGATTTATTTAGAAACAGTTTTTAATCAGCATTTACGTCTTATAAGTAAGCACCATGCCACATTTAAGGATTCTATCCCGAACTGTTTCACAGGAATCGAAAATTTAAGAATTTTTTTGCTCCTGTTCTCTTATAAATTTCTAATTTATTAGAAAACGCAAAGCATTTATTGCCCTTTAAAAATAATATCCGCGTCAAATTTTATGTTCCCAGCCCAAAGAATCCCATTAAAATCATAATGCAAACCGTTCTTAAACCGTTTACCGCTCGACTCATCTCTTAATATTTCGATTTTTTACTAACAGTTCTTAGCGAGCGTTTACATCTTTAAACAAACCGGCATGCCAAAATTCAGGTCCCTATCACGAACGGTATTACAGAAATCGCAATTTTAGAAAGTTTTTCACGCATGCATCCATTTAAATTTCGAATTTTTTTAGAAATATTTCTGTAGGATCATTTACGCCTTATATGTAAAACAAGTTTCTAGCATTAACAATTGAAAATAAATCATAATTTAGAACGTTCATAGAGCGCTTTTCTATCGTTTCCAGCTTTTAATTTCTTCTTTTTTAGAAGTCATTCTTAGCGAGTATTTAAAAGTAACCACCATGAAAAAATTGACGGTTTCTATTCTAAATGGTATAGCAGAAATTTGAATTTTAGAAATACTTTAGAACATACTTTAATACTTTTGTTCAGACCCGTAGTTTACCTAGTACCTTTATTACACGCCACTATTTAGCTAAAATTTAATTCAAACTAAATCACTCTTAAAACTACTGAATTCATATTTGCAGAATTTATCATCAATAGACGGCCATGTATCCATTTCTGTGCGCGGCCCTGTATATCATTTTATCTATATTCTACATACATTTCATAGTAAACTAAATGCAGTTCTGCGTAAAAATGCATAACACATTTAAAAAATCCCTGCCGGCTCGGGCCTACAGGCGGAGGTAGATTTCGAAGTTAAGTACTAAATTAACCAACAAAATTTAAATCAAGATTAGAGATAAACCCAGTTCCTCCACTAAGAATGAGCTCTAGGGAGCTAAACATTTTGTGAAAATTCTAATATACACGAATACACACACGCATGCATATGGAATAGGTTTAAAAAATAGCTAAAGCAAATTCAGAGAACCTCAAAGCGATAAATAAGTTAATATTTCCATAGTCGGGTTTTTATCATGTTTTAATATGTTTCTTCAAACTCACATGACGTTACATATTCACCTGCTAAGGTCCATTTTATTTCCAATAGGACGCAATATTTTGTTGTTTTTTAAATCGTCAAACTATTTATTTCATTTTGAGTTTTCATGCGGAAATCTTGCTCTAGGAAACTTATGACGTAATATTCAATTTGTTTTCAATTCGTCAAACTATTTATTTTATTTAATTTTTCACGTGAAATTCTCGCAAAAGAAAAGCAATTGTTGTGGTGAGAATTTTATTGCTTTTTTTTTAATTGTTGGCAACTGCAATAACGAAAAATATTTATTTTTTTCTGTCATTGTTGTGTAAGAGCTGATTTTATCGGAATCGTGTTAAGACGGTATTCAAAATTTTGAACCCTCCCCATTTCCATTCCCTTGGTCCGATTTTACCCATTTTCAATCCCCGCCGAGATATTAGCCATCTCAAAGTTGTTGGCGAGTTTGAAGACGATCCGTGCATAATTGCGACTTTTATCGTGCGGACAAAATTTAGTACATACATACATACATATATATATATAAACTTTTTAGGTGGGGGGTGGTTTTGGGTTCCTGGGGTCCTATAATGAAAAGTTATGAAGGAATTTTTCAAAAGTCGCACCATGGTAACGACTGCAATAGGTAGTATTTCTTACGAAATCTACCTAAAACCACCTTTCAGCAATTTACGCTCATACTCAGTAAGCTTTACGAATTGTTTTGCGTAGCCTTGATATACACTATAACATTTATACACACCATATACTATGCATAAACTAGTCGTTGGGGGCCACCGTAATACTTACCCATAATGGACATAGATCATATAAAATATGTGATATTTGCTAAGCATTGTACCATGTTACTTTTATTCATAATTTTATTTATTTGGACTCCCTTAAATATAATTAATATAACCCCTTAAGCTAATATTACTTTTTGTTGCATTAAAATATCACAATTTGTTGATTTTCTGTAAGCAAGTAATCCCGATAGGTTTACAATGGAAGTCTATGGGAATTTGGCGAAATATTAGAGATATCGCCAAGTTGGCGTCACTTTTGGCGAATTATTTCAGCCGCCAAGTTTGGCGATATACCGCCAAATTGGCGACAAACTTGGCGGTATTTGACGACAGAACTGTGTCCCCCCCCCCCCCCCCCCCCTACGGTAACTCCCTTATAGGTATGGTGAGGCATTAAATGCTTGACATTTACGATAAGCCATTATTGGCATTTAATCTTACGAGGTGGAACCCGTCGAATTTCGACGGAAGAAAATGTTTACAAAGGAACTGTTGCATCAAATTTATAATACATCGACAACATTAATTACATTAAAAAATCCATCTTACACTTGTTAGTTTAACTCTCCAAAGACATATTTTAACCTAAGATACTTTTTTCATAAACTTCAACTCTTAAAATTATTGAAAAATTAAATTTCATTCATATACCTAATCAGTAACATATATTTAAGATAAGTAATTTTGATTAAGTTATCAATTGATGCTTGATATTACGGAATGAAAAATCAGCAAAAATGATTTCACCATGACATAATCATAGAATCCCCCCCCCCCCCTTTAAATCTAAACCGAATCAAGTCGTTTTCCACGTTTCACATCCATATTAACAATTTAAAAACATTTTAACCCGCAATAGGTTATTAATAAATATATTTTCAAGCTTGAAGTCACGTTTGTCAACTATTACAACTTCCCATGTTAAAATTCCCACTCGTGATTTGAGGTCTTAGTATAATCTCTGCACCTGCCTGTAAAAATTCCAGAAATTTATAACTTTTAGACGTATTCAAATGGAAATATCTCGTTTTATCAAATAAAAACATCGTTTTATTTTAAATATGACGTCATTTACAGTCGCTGAAATATTTTGCCTATTGTCTCAAACTCAATATCAGCGAAATGAAAAATAGTGAAATATAACAGCATCATCAGAGAAATTGTATTTTTTTTAAAGTGTAACGTCATTTTCTGTTCAAATTTTTAAAAATGATATTTTTAATTGCAATGAGAAAATGGCATCAGTAAGAATATAATCAATAAAAATAACTAATCCACTTTTAATAGAAATGAAGTACTTCAGTTGCCACGATTAGAAAATTGGTATTAAAAACTATAAAAAAATTAATATCTCAGAAATAAATTGAGATACAGCTTTCAAACAAATTGCATTTAAAAGTGCATTTTTTTCTGCATACGACGGTCTAAACATTTAAAATGTGGGATGTTTAAAAGTTTAAAAATTTGCAGTAGCGAAAATTGCAAAAGCGAAATTTCATTTCAAATTTCAAAGTGTTGCCATTCGCAGAATGACGTATGCGTTACGCACAGATATGTTTGTCCTTTATAATATAGATAGTTTGGCGATAGTTTTTTGGTCGCAGGATAATCGAGTAGTATCGAATTGCGTAAAAGAAACATCCTAACTCGAAAAATTATAATCCTATTAACTAACAGTTTACTGCGTCGGATTAAGCGTCTCATTTTCAATTAATATATCTTTGAATTGAAATTTGAATGAAATACAGGGTCATGAAAAATCGAACAGTGTGAAAAATAGAATTACAAATATCTCGGCAACTAATTATCCGATCGAATTCATTCATGATGCAAAATTTATGTTTTTTTATTGTCTTTTATATTCACTCCTTCAAATAAACAATTTATGTATACCTTTTATCAGAGCGAATATTTCCAAGAGTCCGAAAAAAATAGTTCCGGTTAATCGAGGTTACTGATATTTAATAGGTTTCTTCCCATTATTACTCCCTAAGTACACACCGAATTTCAAGTCTCGGGAGATAGAGCGATTACAGGCACACAGACATACAGACGGACGGACAATTTTTTTTTTCTAAAAATATGTTTTTCGGAATCTCCAGTGTCTGAAAAGTGTAAATCCGTCAAAAAAATTTTTCGATTTTTAAAACAATTACAAGACTTACCCTATACTACGTATGATGGGTAAGTAAAAAGGTAAAACTTAAAAGCGCATATCATAATTAAAAAGGCATTTCCTGCCGTCATCGCTAAAATACAGTACTTCGGATAGAATATACTTGTCTGAAATCTTTTGTGTGTCCCTGTAAATGCTATGCACTTCGTATTATGCATGAAATAACTTACAGTAAGCCTCACCGACGTATATCAATTTCATTATATATAAAATTGCATACTTAAAATACACCGCAAACAATTTTCACCTATACCATTATGTAATGGAATTTTTTTGTGTGGCCCTGTAAATGACTAGTAACTATTCGCTGCATCGCATATTTTAGTGCACTTCGTAGATGCATATCAGTTTTATTACGTTTGAAAGGGTGTAACATTTTTAAAATTCATTTGAAACGATATTTTTCCCATTGACTGTAATGTAACGGAATACTTTTGACTGTCCCTGTAAATAAACTAAACATTCTACAAACTTCATTTGAAATAGGGTTCGTGCTAGGCTAAATTTCAATAACCCAAAAATTTCAGGGCAATCCGAGTATATTTACGTGAGTTAGAGCGCGGACAGACGGACAAACAAACTGAAATCAATAACACTTTTCAACTTAAGTGGAAAGTTTTAAAAACGCCTATCATAACTGAAAATGTTCATCCAGCAACCATATTAATCCAGCAATGTACAGTATTTCGGGTACAGTATAGTATGCGAAATCTTTTATATGTCCCTGTGAATGCTATGCATTTCATATTATACAGGAAGAAACTTGTAGTAAACCTCAGCAATGTAGACCAATTTCACTATACATGAAATAATTTACATATTTAAAATACGCTGCGAACAATTTTTTCCCCTATACCATCATGTACCGGAATTCTTTATGTAGCCCTGTAAATGAATAATGCATATTCTTTGCACCGCCCATAGAATGCATATTTTAGTGAACTTCGTGAATGCATATCAGTTTCATTATGTTTGAAAGTGTGTAACATCATTAAAATGCACTTGAAACAATATTTTCCTATTGGCCATAATGGAACGGAATAATTTTGACTGTCCCTGTAAACAAATTATTACTGTTACAAACTTCATTTTCTTCAATAACGTACAAAAATTTCAGGGCAATCCGAGTGTATTTACAAAAGTTAGAGCGCGGAAGACGGACTGACGGCTGAAAGACCAGACAAACCAAAGTCATAAACATTGTTTTCAACTTAAGTGGAAAGTTTTAAAAACGCCTATCATAACTGAAAATGTTCATCCAGCAACCATATTAATCCAGCAATGTACAGTATTTCGGGTACAGTATAGTATGCGAAATCTTTTATATGTCCCTGTGAATGCTATGCATTTCATATTATACAGGAAGAAACTTGTAGTAAACCTCAGCAATGTAGACCAATTTCACTATACATGAAATAATTTACATATTTAAAATACGCTGCGAACAATTTTTTCCCCTATACCATCGTGTACCGGAATTCTTTATGTAGCCCTGTAAATGAATAATGCATATTCTTTGCACCGCCCATAGAATGCATATTTTAGTGAACTTCGTGAATGCATATCAGTTTCATTATGTTTGAAAGTGTGTAACATCATTAAAATGCACTTGAAACAATATTTTCCTATTGGCCATAATGGAACGGAATAATTTTGACTGTCCCTGTAAACAAATTATTACTGTTACAAACTTCATTTTCTTCAATAACGTACAAAAATTTCAGGGCAATCCGAGTGTATTTACAAAAGTTAGAGCGCGGAAGACGGACTGACGGCTGAAAGACCAGACAAACCAAAGTCATAAACATTGTTGAAATACGTTGGAAAGTGTTAAAAACATTCCAAGGTAAAACCGTATTCCATTAACTCACCCGAAAATGACGTCAAAAATGTTTTCTAAGTTGATTCTATGTACACAAACGAAGTACCTATAGCTTACCATGTTTTTTTTTTTTTTTTAATATACTAGGGGGCTCGGCCCCCTACGAGCTACGCTCGCCAACCCCCGTTCAGACACCGCAGACTCTAAATGCACGCTAATGTGATCGGCTTTAAAAAGATTTCGAAAGATTGAATTATAATTTAAAAAACAGTGGTGATCTCCCTATAAACGGATTTCTATTCACTTCTCTTTGATTGGGGAAATTTCAACGCCAAATCCGCTGCGGTACTACTTGATTATCCCGTCGACTAATTTCGCCAAATTATATAAATCGCCAAACCACTCGCCAAATTATACAAATTGACATAATTTTTATTTTAAATAACGAAAGAACAAATAAATTAGTACAACATTAATAAAAATACAAATAAAACGTTGAAATAAAAATAACTTGATGACGTAGACACGTGTAACAACATTTCAAAATAAGCTAATATAAAAGGAATTAAGTAAACAGAATCTTTGTCTCCCGGTATTTTTTAATAAAGCGAAAAGAAAGTTCTTTTAAATGAGACATTTTAAATTAATCGTTTTTAATCTGACGTAATTTTGACCAAACTATTCTTTCTCTTTTTAATATTCACGTGAAAATACTTGTGTTTGAAATAAAATATTATTTGCGCTTTCCTAAGAAAAATAGTTGAAAAGTATCCTCCAAAATATCAAATAAATGTCTAGCGCAATTTGTAAATTTAAACCGTTTTGCAATATTATTTTGTGTTCATTTTATGTAATAACTGTAATGTGACGTAAATATGACGTAATTTCTCCTATTTAAGACTTATAACGCATGTTAATAAATTTATTATTTTACAAATTCCTTTCTCTCTTAAAATTCACGTGAAATTATAGTTTTTATGACGTATTTTTTAATAAGTTCCTGCTTTTTGTACATAATTATTTAATTCTAATTCCAAATGTTTTTTTCTGTTTATAATAGTCACGTGTAAATAAATTTTTAATTTATTACACGTATAAATATATATATATATTTTTAAGCAAACATTGTTTCCGCTGTTTATACAGTTGGCAACAGTTTAAATTAATATCACTTTCTAAAATCTGTAAAAAATATCTATCGAAATGCTGAAAATTTGAATTTAAAATAGATATAAAACCTCGAAAAATGAGTCGAATTAAAAAAATAAATCAATTCTGCACACCGGGAAATTATAACGTATAAAATGAACTAAAAGTTATTAAATTCCGATGTATAGTTTTTGCTACTATAAAACTTTTTTAGTGGAACGATTTTGTCCAACTTTAGCATTAAATATCTCTTAAAATAATTCTTCGATTTGAAAACTGTCTGCATCAGCGTGTTTATCAAACATTTCTGTATAACACTACCGATTTTCATATTTTTGTATGCATTATTTTTCTTAATATTAACAAAGAAAGACCTCCGGTCACAAAAAATTCAAAACCGGCGGCGGCGGCGGCGGCGGTGACAGCGGTAGTTACTTTTTTTTAGAATAGATATATATATATATATATATATATATATATAATCTGAAAACCACATTCAGCTCAATTCCTTTTCAAAAATTTTGTTTACATTTGAAAATAAAACTTTAAATGCGGATAACTTTCAATGCATACTTCTTAGAAGGTACCTTTTCTCGCAAAAATTATTTTTATTTAAAAAATATATCTAAAAATGTAACTTTTATGCGACTTATTACCTTGTTGGAAATACCTTGTTGGAAATTGTTGATCTATCAGATTAAAGTTGAAGTAGTTTTACCGTATTACAATGTGGATAGTATGCCTTCTTTGGCGGGTTTATTGCTGTTTGGCATTGTTTGATAATTTTAGACTTAATTAACAGTTTTTTGCTTATTAAGGACAGAAATTTTATTTTTTTTAAGCTGAATTTTATAAAAGCACGTAGATTGAGTTATTACCTGTCCGAAAATGCATTCCATACTTTTTTCTGTCCATTATTAAAGTCTCTACCTTGATTGAATTAATAATATTTGACGAAGGTTTTTTTGATCATTTTCAGTATATCGACGTTTTTTTAAAAATCACGTATCTCTGTTTATAATTATTTTATAGAGATGAGTTTGATCTCAAATTGAAGCTTTTCTTCTGTAGATTCGTGTAGTCTTCATTTTATTTCTCTGCGATGTTTGCTTTCTTAAATATCTGAAAATTTAAAATGCCACGTTTGGCCGATTTAACATGGAGAAGTTGTCTTCAGTATAATAAGCAGTTACGCGGTTCTGGCTTTTGGTTGTTGGCGTTTGTTTGTTTGGCGGGGTTAGCATTTTTTTATATCTTGGCTTGGCAGAACGACCGTCCTGCTTGATAAATGGTAACCACCGAAAATCATAATAATACTAGAATGTTATCGGATTTACGTCAGTATGTAAAATTTAATCTCGATCGGATATATGAAAGTGAGTTAAAGGTTCGAGTACAAGTTCTGAACTGGAAAAACATACATACGATCGTTGAAGTTAAATAAAAACTTATAAACATAATTTTTGTTAAAAGAAATCATGAAAAGAAACAGTCTCAAATCCGTAAAAAATAAAACATATGTTAAAATACAATTATTTTAGCCAATCTGAAACTTAATAAAAGTTAATCGTAATACATACTTGTACGATTTTTTTTCAAAGCGACAAATACACATGAAATAAGTTCTTCGAATACTTTAAGCACTTGGTATATGATCTCTCAAACCATGGCCGAACTCATTTGTGTTCAGATGCAGAAAAGTGGTATAAGTCATGCATTTTTAAAGTTCCATAACTCGGACAATTTTAGTGTTATATGAATGGGGGTTTTTTTTTTGTTTTTTTTTTTGCCTTACTTGTCAGTTTTATAGCAAAATTTTACTAAATGTAACTTATAGGATCGGGGGACCGTATAAAAAATTTAAATTTCGTAATTTTTTAAGAAATGTTTTTATTGATCCTAATCGTTTTTAAAATATTTCTTTACCCACAGAAAAACATAGGGAATGTATCATATCAATTTCAACATTATTGATGGACATAAATCATCAAGATGAATAACTGCCCTATAAATAAACTAAATTCTTCAGTTACATAAACAATATAACTTTTCAACTTAGCCATAAATCTCTTTATAGTGCTAATGGATTTAACCTTGAAATTCCTGTAAAGATAATGACTTGTTAAGTGGCTAAATTATACTCATAAACTATAGTGAACTGATTTATTGTTATTCAGGGGCGTAGCTACCATGGAGCAGTTGGAGCAAACTGCTCCAGGCGCACGAATCCTAAGGGCGCAAAATTAGAAAAAGCGAAATAAAGATTTCTTAATATATTTACATATTTTTTCATTATTAATCAGACATTATAGATTATTCTTGTTACAATCAGCGTATTTCTAGGATATTTTACCTTGTGTTCAACCTCATCTATTTCGATTTAAAACATGTTTTCATACACAGTTGAAATAAATTACTTCTATTCATCAAGCTTTAATTTTAATTCATACCATATTGCAGCCTCAAGTAACTTCTCCAACACCGTTTCAGCATGCCTGATTTTTTTCTGCAACTTTTCCGTAGACGACTGTTGAAGATTTTCAGATATTAAAGTAATCAAAACTTATTTAACAGGGCTCTCATCGGCCACTTTACTAGCTACTACTATTTCAAAACAGTAATCTTTCTGGTACATTTGTATTAAAAATATTTTAGACATTTATCATGATGATACGGTACGGAAATAATGGTAACCAAAGAATTCACCGCAGAGAAACCTGTATGTACGATGTAACAGTAGTAATTTACGATAATTATTTTATGATTTGAAAAAAAAAAGTAGCCAGACAAGTTGAAGAAAATTATTGACCATTTTACAAATGAAAACCAATAAACGAAAATTTTGAAGATGTTTTGTTTTGTGGAAACATGCATCAATACAGATTACAAAACAATAATAAGAGCCGGATTTAAACATATTCTACATCAGCCCACAGCGACAAAATTTAGATGTGTGTGTGTGTGGAGGAGGGGGGGGGGGGCAGTTGAGGAGGAAACAGCAACTTAAACTTTGTGCGTATTGTTTTTGAGATTTAAAAAATATTGCAGATGTCAAATGCAGAATCGATAAGCTTCAAAAAGAAAGAAAAGTTAAGTATCAAATTCAGTGTTCCTTAGGGCCTGATTATAGCCTATGTAGAATGACACCGCTTTTTTCTAACAGTAATTTTCTACATCAAACCTTATTTAATCGCAAAATTTTAGGATTAAATAAGGCAAAACATATTTTTCGAACATAGTAATGTGAGTTTGCTTAGGCCGCAATCAGGCTGTGCCTACTCCCCCGACACACACGCACACTCCACCACCATCTGATAGCACATATTAGTAGTCAATGAATTTTCGATTAAAAAAAAGGAAAAAAAAGTTTGGAGTTACTCCATATAACTTTCTGAACAGTTTACAGAAATACTGTTTGTTCAAAACAGAATGAATAAAAACTTAGTTCCTAGTTTTATATAGAGAGGCGAAGTATTTCCACTGGTGATAAGGGCGTCGTGTTTTAAAGAAAACGTGCACTTTCATTCATAAAGCTTAAACATTTTTCTAATGACATAATTTTCAACAAATTTTCATTCTATCAATGCCGAAACAAGGTCTATAAATTAAAAAAAGAAAAAAAATAGAATTTTACTAAATTAAGTCACATTCTGGCAGGCTAAGACTGGCCCACCGGGCAACCGACCTGCGGGTCGGTGCGCCCTAAACCAGGTAAAGCTGCTCCCTCCATCAGGTGAAGCTAATAGTTTTAAAATTTGCTATAAGCATTAGATATGAAAAGTCTTAAATCATTTAATATTTTTTTTAAAAAATCACTTATTTGAAGCATTTTTTATTAATGATTTTTATTTCTCTTTGCAAGGCAGAAGAATTGATTTTTTTCTTGAAAGTTTCTTTGCTTCAGAGGGCCATTTAAATTTTTTTAAACTTAACGTATATATTCCGTAATTTTGTCCGCGACCAATAGCGACATGGTCTGCCCCCCGAATTTTCAGCCTGTCTAGTACCAAAGAGCGTGGCCTCTCTTTAAATATATATATATATATATATATATGTATATATATATATATTTACATATTTTATTTTATTTAGGTTTTTTGTAAATCAATTTACTAAGCATTTGTTTGAAATGCGTATAGGTTTTGTGTATTCGTACAAAATGCTGTGATTGTAATTTCCTATATAATAAATTTTGTTATATTGATTTTTGCGCTTTGTACAAAAATATTTATAAAGAATGTTTTCGGCAAAGAAAATATTAAGTCAAACATTCTTTTTTGTAAAACAATACATTTTAATATGAAAACGGGCCTTTTCCAATATCGTCTATAAATGTGATAATCAGAACGGCGGCGGTCAGCAATTTTGTATATACGTTAGAACAGGATTGTTTTTTTTTTTTTTTTTTTTTTTTTTTTTTTTTTTTTTTAACCGATTTTTCACACAGTCATCGAGCGCGTATTTCAGACAAAATCATGTTAAAGATGTATGACAAGACGTTTTTCTCCCTCCGTTGACTTTTTTCTGCTTTCGTCGGGAAATTCCGTTGAAAATGCCAACTTTGACAGTGTTTTCTGTAAGATCTATTGTGTTTATAAAAAATACGAAAACGTCTTTCGATTACAAAGTTTCTGAATAACAACACTTGCCAGTTTAATGCCTTCTCGAGTAAAAATCAATTAAAACGTATGTTATAAAGTTGCTCTTTTTGATTTAAGAAGAGCCTTAAGAAATAAAATCCTACACATTTCAAGTTCATTTAAGAATATTATCACGGGCATGGGCAACACCGGGTGGGTCAGCTGGTCTATACTAATAAAAGAAAGTTTCGCTCTTTGTGTGGTGGCTAGCGAAATCTACTGCACGTAGAAGCCTGAAAATTTTGGGTGAGGGTAGTCCAAGACCGGTCATGATACGCCTGGAGCTGAGATTTTTAATTGTTTATGACCGCCCCCCAGAGCATCTTTCAGTTTTTATACCCTGAATTGCTCATAACTTGCCCCCTTTTTATCAGATCTTCTTCGTTTTGGGGGCCCTTTTCCCATTTAGTTATTCTCCGTTTCTACATTCCAGTTAAGATCCTGGGCCCCTTGAAATTTTTGTGCGCCATGCGTTTTTCACCCCCTAATATTGTCAACCTCTCTATATATAATTTTAAAATTGAGAGCTGGACTCCTCTCCCCGGGTCAGCACCCTCACATTTTTATTGGGCACCTAGTGCTCTTTTTAAAGAATTTTCCCCACTTTTTTTAGCGCTTCTTTAAAATTTTATTCGAATGATTAATACATATCCTATGCTTAATTTCGACTTATTGAGATCTAAAGTACCAAGTACTAGAACCTTTTAACGTGTTTTCATCTTAAAGCCCTGCTCTCAACTATCTGTTGACCCCTTTTGGACCTCCAATTATATCTCCCTTCAAAATGGTCTGATTCAGTAACTTTTTTTTGTAAAACATCTTAGGAAATCCAGCTACTAGACGAACGACAAAAAAATTTTTTAGACTTCAGCTACCACAAAATTTGAATATTAATCGCCTTCTTGGGGCTCTTGGTGCAGCTTATTTAAAAATGATCCGATTCTCTTATAATTTTCTTTAACGTTGTTCTAGCGTCCTTTCACTACTACATAAAATACTAAAAAATTTCCTTATGTCCAACAACATTCCAGTTGAGACCCTGGACCCCTGGGGCTTGATACAGGGCCATTTGAAGTTTTTCTGCCCTAAATTGTTAATAAATTGCCTCCTTTTAATCCGATCTTCGTTTTGGGGGCTCTTTTTTCATTTAGTTTTTCTTCCACTTCTACATTTCAGTTAAGACACTGGCCCCCTAGGATAACTTTTTGCGCGCCATGCATTTTTCACCCCATAATTGTGTCACACTCTCATTGCATAACTTCAAAATTGAGCTTGGACTTACTTCCCTCCCCGAGACAACACCTTCATATTTTTATTGGGACTCTAGGGCTCTTTTTTAAGCATATCTTTGAAAAAATTTTCTAATGATTAGTACTTATACCCTATATTTAATTTCGACTAACTGAAAATCTAAATCGCTAAGTACCAGGACGTTGTAACATGTTTTCATCTTAAGCCCTGCTCTCAATTATCAGTTGGCTCCTTTTGTCTCCCTATTATAGCTCTCTTTAAAATGGTCCGATTCAATAGGATTTTTTTCCTAACAACTTCTAACGTCCTCCAGCTAATACATGAATAACAAAAAATTACTCACACTTCAGCTACCACCAATTTTGAATATTAATCGCCTTCTTAGGATCCTTGGTGCAGTTTCTTTAAAAATTATCCGATTGTCTTGCAATTTTCTTTAGCATAGTTCGAGGGTCCTCCAGCTACTTTATAAACGACTAAAAAATTTCCTTATACTCCAGCTACCACCTTTTTCGAATATTAATCTTCTTTTCGGCATCAACTTACGTTTACTCACTGCAGCCGGGAATTAGAATTCGCGTTAGTGTTAAAAGTAAGTGGTTAACTTTAGAGGGGTGGAAATTCTTCCGTAAATTAAATATCGCGTTAATGTTAAAGGTAATTCGTTAAATTTACAGGGGGTGGGAGCCACAAGCACCTTCCACTGCTTGGGGGCGCATTCTTTCCTCAGGATCTAGGGGATCGATTTCAACGGGAATAGGTTCATTCAACCTAGATAACGATTCACCTACTTTCTGTATTATAAAGTTTGTCTTAGACTTCAGTTACCAACATTTTCGAACATTAACTTGGTGCATTCTATTCTCGGGTTCAATATGCTCGATTTCGACGGTAATTGGATAATTAAACTTACATTACTTACTATTCAGCTACTTTGTGCATTATGAATGTTTATCTTAGAATTCTGTTATCACCATTTTGGAACATTAACGGCGCATTCTTTTCTCGGTTGTTATGGGCAGTATTTCAACGGAAATTGGTCCATTCAACTGAGCTGACGATTGTTTTAACCCTTTCAGGGGCGGTGATGCCGTCACGGCATCACATAATTTTAATCCCTATTTGCCACATTGGCACCAGTTTTATTGAATGAAAACTTCACTTTTATTAAATAAGCGAAAATATAGCTTTACTTGTTTACAAATAAATTTTCTTGCAAATACTGGTGTCATTCAATTATTTTAACAGTTTACACACACAAATGCCTTGCCTCTGAAAGGGTTAAAGATTATAGTTCCACCGCCATGATTCGCATTCTTATCTCGCGTTCTATGAGCTCGATTACTACGGGGTTTGACTGATTCAACTTGGTTTTCGATTGTCTCCATCGCGTACGGAACACTCCTGGCATACACTGCCTTTGGTAGCGGGGACACAGGACACAAGTTTGTTCAGAAAGAGATTTGTCGGGAACACACTAGACGCTGCCGATGGCAGCCAGTGGGCCACCCCTAAGACCAGGTTCATTTGAACTACTTTCGGAATATATAAAATCATACAAACTTGAGTTTTGTTTAGGTTATTCTAATGGCCCCGGGTAACACCAGGCGGATCAGCTAGTTATATATATATGTATAGATATATGTATATATGTAACTTCAAAAAAAAATTACGCAGAGCTTTTTGAGTGACAAGAGGGCGCACAAACTTTACTTGCTCCAGGGCGCTGAGTATGTAACTACGCCACTGTTGTTATTATTTGGTATCTTGTAATGTAAACATTTTGTTTCATTCTGTAAAATGTAGCTAACCAGGAAAGAGCATATAAAAAAGCTCTCTTATTTACAATCTATATAATGTCAATTAAATAACTTAAAATGTTACCGCTTCTTCATTTGAAATACACAAATAATCTACAATTTCTTTACTTAAGGATGGCATGAAAAGTTATTGGAGAATATAAATACACCTTCAAATATAAAGTTAAAAATATCGTCAACTAAGACGTTTTGGGATAAAGGTAAAATGTGGATTTACACCGTTAATGGATAAGTGTCCTGAAAACGGGTAAGTCCCAATTTCCATTACTGACTCACGCCTATTTATTGGGATTCAAATCCTATCAAGATTATGAACACTGATTAAAAATAAACAAATTAAATAGCCTCCATTGAAATCTGAAATATCAGATATTTGATAAATAATCTTTTAAACTTTCAAAAACAAAAGTTGAAAAAACTTTTTACGGTAACACGTAATTAATTAAAAATTAAGAAAATGCAACTTCTAAAGACAATTTAGCAATAGAAAAACTCACAGCTACGAACTATTCGATCTGGAAATTTAAGGCTGAAATGATGTTAACTAAAGAAGATTTATTTCATGTAATTAAGACCCGCCTAATCCAATTACGGATGCTTGGTCCAAAAGTGATAAAAAAGCCCGTGCACTCATTAATTTAACAATTGATGATAATCAGATTACTCATGTTAAAAATTTACAGACAGCCAGACAAACTTTGCGCGAAATCCATGAGCGGCATAATTTGTCTAGCAAACTGTATCTTTTAAGAAAACTTTATGGCATTAAATTAGCGGAAGGTGGCAACGTTGTTAATCTTATTACAAAAATAATGGAAATAGTAGATAAATTGGCGGTCATAGCAGAAGTTATAAATAATAACCACATTTCTGCACTGTTATTATGCTCCCTACCTCAATCTCATGATACTCTTATTACTGCTCTTGAATCGAGAGAAGAAATTCAGCTTACACCGTCATTTATTAAATCTAAACTTATTGACGAATATAAACAAATATACGATAATGAATCACGAGAGACACGAGTTATGGACAAACAGACAACCAAACTTAAGTTACGTTGGGGTATTTGGCTGCAAAGCCTTCGCATCTATAATAATTAGGAAAGAAGTTTGTGTGTGAGTGTGTCGACGGTGTTCTGAAGGGACCGCTGCACGTAGAGCTACAAAATTTGGGGAAAAGGTACGTCTATATATGAAGTTTTGCACCTCAAAGCCCGATTTTCGATTTTTTGATTAGATTTTTTTAAATTTAATTTTTATGCGATTTTTAACGCTTTTTTAAGTTTCGAGGCGATTTTTCCACATTAGTGAAAAGAATACGGTTTCTTTCTTTTAACCCAATATAGTAAATTTTGTTCTCTTTTCAAAAAAGTTTATTCTGAATTCGTACAGCGATTTTTGAATTTTTAGCGCATTTTTTATGCGATTACTGAACAGCAGTTAATGCGTCTTCATACCTATAAGGGGTGTTACCGTAGGGGGGACACAGTTCTGTTGCCAAATAACGCCAACTTGGCGATATATCGTCAAATTTGGCGACCAAATTTAGTCGCCAAACGTGACGCCAACTTGGCGATATCTCTAATATTTCTCCGAATTCCCATAGACTTCCATTGTAAACCAATAGTGATTACTTGCTTACAGAAAATCAACAAATTGAGATATTTTAATGCAACAAAAACTAATATTAACTTAAGGGTTTATATTAATTATATTTAAGGGAATCCAGGTAAATTAAATCTATAATAATAAGGAAAGTAGTTTGTGTATGAGCGTGTCGACGATGTTCTGAAGAGACAGCTGCATGTAGAGCTACAAAATTTGGGGAAAATGTCCTTCTATATATCATGAAGTTTTGCAACTCGAAGCCCGATATTCGATTTTTTTTATTAGATTTTTTTAATTAAATTTTTTATGCGATTTTTAGCGCTTTGTTAAGTTTCGAGGCGATTTTTCCACATAAGTGAAAAGAATACGGTTTCTTTCTTTTAACACAATATAGTAAATTTTGTTCTCTTTTCAAAAAAATTTATTCGGAATTCGCACTGCGCTTTTTGAATTTTTACCGAATTTCTTATGCAATTATTGAACAACATTTAATGCATCTTCATACGTATAAGAGGGTTACCGTAGGGGGACAGAGTTCTGTCGCTGAATGCCGCCAAATTGTCGATATATCGCCAAATTTGGTGACCAAAATTAGTCGCCAAAAGTGACGCCAACTTGGCAATATCTATAATAATAAGGAAAGAAGTTTGTGTGTGAGTGTGTGAGTGAGTGTGTCGACGGTGTTCTGAAGGGACCGCTGCACGTAGAGCTACAAAATTTGGGGAAAAGGTACGTCTGTATATGACGTTTTGCACCTCGAAGCCAGATTTTCGATTTTTGATTAGATTTTTTTTTATTTAATTTTTTATGCGATTTTTAGCGCTTTTTGATTTTTTGAGGCGATTTTTCCACATTAGTAAAAAGAATACGGTTTCTTTCTTTTAACCCCATATAATAAATTTTGTTCTGTTTTCAAAAAAGTTTATTCGGAATTTGTACAGCGATTTTTAAATTTTTAGCGCATTTTTTATGGGATTACTGAACAGCAGTTGATGTGTCTTGATACCTATAAGGGGTGTAGGGGGACACGGTTTTGTCGCCAAATGCCGCCAAGTTTATCGCCCACTTGGCGATATATCGCCAAATTTGTAGACCAAATTTAGTCGCCAAAAGTGACGCAAACTTGGCGATATCTCTAATATTTCTCCAAATTTCCATAGACTTCCATTGTGAACCAATAGGCCTTACTTGCTTACAGAAAATGAACAAATTGAGATATTTAATTGCAACAAAAACTTATATTAACTTAAGGGGTTATCAATAATAATAAGGAAAGAAGTTTGTGTGTGAGTGAGTGTGTCGACGCTGTTCTGAAGGGACCACTGCACGTAGAACTACAAAAATTGGGGAAAAGGTACGTCTATATATGAAGTTTTGCACCTCGAAGCCCGATTTTCGATTAGATTTTTTAAATTTAATTTTTTATGCGCTTTTTAGCGCTTTTTTAAGTTTCGAGGCGATTTTTCCACATTAGTTAAACGAATACGGTTTCATTCTTTTAACCCAATATAGTAAATTTTTCTTCTCTTTTCAAAAAAGTTTATTCGGAATTTGTACAGCGATTTTTGAATTTTTAGCGCATTTTTTATGCGATTACTGAACAGCAGTTAATGCGTCTTCATACCTATAAGGGGTGTTACCGTAGGGGGACACAGTTCTTTCGCCAAATACCGCCAAATTTGGCGACCAAAGTTAGTCGCCAAAAGTGACACCAACTTGGCGATATCTTTAATATTTCTCCAAATTCCCATAGACTTCTATTGTAAACCAATAGTGATTACTTGCTTACAGAAAATCAACAAATTGAGATATTTTAATCCAACAAAAACTAATATTAACTTAAGGGGTTATATTAATTATATTTAAGGGAATCCAGATAAATTAAATCTATAATAATAAGGAAAGAAGTTTGTGTGAGTGTGTCGACGATGTTCTGAAGAGACAGCTGCACGTAGAGCTACAAAATTTGGGGAAAAGGTCCGTCTATATATGAAGTTTTGCAACTCGAAGCCCGATATTCGATTTTTTGTTTAGATTTTTTTAAATTTCACTAGGGGGCTCTGCCCCCTACGAGCTACGCTCGTCAACCCCCGTTCAGACACCGCAGACTCTAACAGCACGCTAATTTGATCGTCTTTAAAAAGATTTCGGAAGATTGAATTATAATTTGAATCTGACAGTTATAATCTGACGTAATTTTCACCAAACTTTTCTTTCTCTTTTTAATATTCACGTCAAAATACTTTTGTTAGAAATGAAATATTATGATCATCTTAAAATGTCAAGTAAATGTCTCGCACAATTTTTAAATTAAAACTGTTTTGCAATATTATTTTTTGTTCATTTTACGTAATAAGTGTAATATGACGTAAATTCTCCTATTTAGGACTTCTAACGCATGTTAATGAATTTATTATTTTACAATATTCTTTCTCATTTAAAATTCACGTGTAACTATAGTTTTTACGACGTAATTTTCAATGAGTTCCTGCTTTTTATATTTTTTGTTTATAATAGTCACGTGCAGGGTCGTACTGGCATAACTGAGAGGGCGGTGGCAAAATGGATAAAAAGGGCGCCGATTGCCTTACAAAAAGGCGCAAATGCATATATATATATACACTTACAGTGAAACCTCCCTGTGCGACCTGAACGATCATTTTTGCATAGAACAAAATTTATTCCCATAGGCTCAATATTAATTTTACCTCCCTGTCAGAGACCATCCCAGTTGAACTCCCTCCATGAGCGACCCATTTCTTTGAAGAAAACGACACAAATTCCGTTTTTTTCCTAGTCGCCTGAAGAAGGTTTTATTAGAAAAATAATTCCGGAGAGCGCATTAGTCGTCAAGCTTCTAAACTAAGTTTAGATTTTTTTTATTCCGGTAACTTTTAAGTGTTCAAACTCCTGTGTGCCTTTTTAGACAATGAATTTAACTATGGTGACAAATTAAGGATGACGGTCAATACACTTCCCTGCCAAATTCTGTCAGGAAACTCTCAAGGAAATAGATAAATGAATAAAATCGTCATTATTTGTTGGCATCAAAAAAAAAAAAAATGCATTTATTTACTGAACTTTGAAAGGACTTCGAAATAAAAGTTATAAAAGATAAAACCGTAAAATCAAAGCAAACGTCAACGTATTCATTTTTTACACTCTGTAGTAATTAACTTATAAAAGTTTAAGTATCAAAACATAAGTTAATTGCATATTTTTTTTTCCTAATGTGAAAAATAAATTTTAGTAACATTGTTACCTTTTTTCAACAAGTAAAATCTAGATTTAAACATGACCTCCCTTAAGAGACCACCTCTTGGAGCGACCAATTTTTATTGGAACACACACACACACACACATACATACTATACAAATTATGTATAAAAAATACTTTAAAAAAATATACGACTATTTTGTTATAGCGAAAACTTTATTCCTAAAATAATTATGACACCCAAATTAGTATTTTATACTATAGAAATGTAATATACACAAAATAGTTCCCCGCAAAACATTGCACTTCTGATGTTAGACCAGTGTTGCCAACTTAGAGGTCTTTTTTTTCCACCACACTTTTCTAAAAAAAGCTGTCTCTATTTTCGAATTCCGCTCACCTTATCTAATGAGTTAATTCAAACTTTACCCCGAATATCCGAATAACAATCTCCATACAATTATCTCCAAATGGAAAATAAAATATTAAAATAAAACAAACAAAAACAATTTCGTTGGGTCCAAACTCAAAAGTGCAAAACATTATTTTATACAATTGAATAACATTTTATATAATACAATTTCTAGGATACAAATACTATTTATGGTGTAAAAAAATTCAGAAAATTTATTTTGGTTTAGGGCAAGAATGACGTCTATTTTACGTGAATTATTTTTAAAAATTGTTTTATTTCTTTATTTTTTCAACATTAAAAAATTATCATAGAGAACCGTTTGGTTTGAATCCCGCTATTTAAACAGTTTAAATATATATATACATAGTCTGAAATTGCATGAAAGAAAATATTCTTTAACATTATTACTACAGGTTTCGTTATTATTCGCTTTAGTTCGTAGGTAGCAACAAATAAATCATATTTCGGGAAATATTAAAAATATCATTTAATTTTCATCCTAGATTTTTAAGTAGATTTCGTGTGAAATACCACCTATTGGGATCGTTCCTATGTTGGAATTTCTGAAAACTTTTTGCAGATCTACACCGATCATGACCCCTAGAACCCAAAACCACCCTCAGTAAAAAACTTATATATATATATATATATATACACCATATTGCCATTAATGACCGGCAAATTTCAATTTTAGACATTTTGTCGAATATTTAGAAATATACTTGACAGATTCTTCTGGAATTTCAGGATTGAAAAGAACAGGTATGATCTCATATTTAGCAATGTCGATTTGATAAGGGGGGTAATTAGGGGGTCAGCAAAAAATAAAAAAAAAACAATACTTGCGATCACCCTGTAAAATAAAATGCATGAAATGATCTATCGCTACCGAATATAAATAAGCAGACATTATGAAACATGTGTATTTTTTTTTGTGTAAGAATAGCACGTATATTAATAGAGATATAATGATTTATTTAAAAAAATTAAAAAATTCTTGCATGTTTTTTGCTTATAACATGCTGGGTTTTCAACCAAATTTAACGCCGGTTTCAGAAAAATTGACAAAATATAGTAGAAACAATATAGTGCAATTGGAATATAAACATGTTAAATATTTTAGGAAATATGAACAGTTGTATGAAGTAATTTTTATCTGCGCATGCGCGAACGATAACAAGGATAATTTTACACAATATAATAGTCAACTCTATGGAGCAACTTATTTAAAAATATCTAGTCAAATATCGTAAAAATTCAGAAAGATATCGGCGTTAGAGTGAACAAATTCTTAGTTGTTCTCTAAAAGCAGCTGAATGATAAGGGATTTTCCACAAATTGTCATTTTTAATTTTTAATTTTTTTTAATTTTCATTTCCTATTGATGTTTTAGTTCTTCTTGGATAACCAACAGAACGAGCCTATACCATGATCAAAAGAAGTATCAAAATCGAAGCATTTTTTCCAAATCTACTCGTTGATACTCACTAAATACTAACTTTTTTCTGAAATTCAGTTAATAAAAAATGACAATTTGTATAAAATCCCTTATCATTCAGCTGCTTTTAGAGAACAACTAAAAATTTGCTCACTTTAACGCCGATATCTTTCTGAATTTTTACGATATTTGACTAGATTTTTTTTTAATAAGTTGCTCCATAGAGTTGACTATTAAATTATGTAAAATGATCCTTGTTATCGTTCGCGCATGCGCAGATAAAAATTATTTTATAGAACTGCTAATATTTCCTAAAATATTTAATATATTTATATTCCAATTACACTATATTGTTTCTACTATATTTTGTCAATTTTTCTGAAACCGGCGTTAAATTTGGTTGAAAACCCAGCATGTTATAAGCAAAAAACATGCATGAATTTTTTAATTTTTTAAAATAAATCGCTATATCTCTATTAATATACGTGCTACTCTTACACAAAAGAATACATATATTGCACAATGTTTGTTTATTTATATTCGGTAGCGGTAGATCATTTCGTGCATTTTATTTTACAGGGTGATCCCAAGTATTATTTTTTTTCTTTGATTTTTTGTTGGCCCACTAATTGCCCCCCTTAACAAATCGACATTGGTAAATATGAGGTCATACCTGTTCTTTTTAATCCTGAAATTCCAGATAAATCTGTCAAGTATATTTCTAAATATTCGACAAAATGTCTAAAATTGAAAGTTGCCGGTCATTAATGGCAATATAGTGTATATATAGATATATATATATATATATATGTATATATCACTTTCTTCTGGACACCATAACTTTCGTAATTATACACCAATCTCTTCCAAACTGATACATAAATTCAATGGGCATAAAATCTCGGTCAAGTTCGTTAATGGGCAAAATCGGACCAAGGGGATGGAAATAGGGAGGGGTTTTGTGAAAATCGAAAACCCCCATAACTTCTTAATTTTTGTACATATCAAATCAGTTTAAAGTTTTTATTACTTCTAAAAATAGGGCCAAAAATTTATGTATCATAGATTTTTGATAAAGTTAAAAATGGGCTCAAGGGCGCAAAAAATAGGATTTTTGGGAGAAAAAAATTCATAACTTCGTCAATTCTCAAGATATAAAATCCAATTAATTTTATTATAAATCTCCTTAATATTATCTACAACTTTTATATTCACAAGTTTTTGACAGGACAAATTCGTACCGCAAAAAAAAAAAAAAAAAAAAAAAAAATTAAAAACGAAAACAAAAAGGGGGTTTGAAGAAGAAAAAAATCCATAACTCCGTCAATTCAAAAAATATAAAATCCCCATGAATTTATCATATGTTCTTAATATTGTCTACAACATCTCTATATAGACAAGTTTTGGATAGGAGCAATTCTTACAGCAAAAACAAATTAAAAATACATAGCAGTTGAAGAAAACATCATCTTAGTAAGGGTGTACTCAAATCCAAACTGCTTATTTTCTGACTCATTTTACAATTCATTTTTGCTCTCAAAGGCTTCCAATTGGTACGTTTTCTTACTCAGAAACTATATAATGTACCGTACCGTAATGGTCGATTTTTTGATAGAGGCAAAATATATTTTAAAACATGCTGTCAAAGTGGGCCTTTTGAACCGAATTTCCCGAAGCGGATTGTGTTGGAAAAATCATTGTATTAAGGATGCATTCAAATCCAAACTGCTTATTTTCTGACTCATTTTTAAATTAATTTTTGCTCTCAAACGCATTTAATTGGTAGATTCGCTTATTCAGAAACTAGATAATGTATCGCAATGATCGATTTTTTGATAGAGGCGGAATATATTTCAAAAGATGATGTCAAAGTGGGCATTTTGAACGGAATTTCCCGAAGCGATTGTGTTAGAAACGAAAAATATTGTCCTTCTAAGAAAATAATTTTTTATATATCAAGTTTTAATTAATTGAACGAAAAATAAAAATACAGGTCGCTTATAAATCTCTTCAAAAATCACGTCAGCAAGTTTCATATTTTTTTTTATTAAAAATGAATCTGGAGTTATGCCAGAAAATTTCGTGTTGTTGAGCATGGAAAAGTATTTTTTTTTTTTAATACCGCCCTAACATGATTCTGATAAAAGTAGCCATTATATAAAAATGAAATAAAAACTTGTCAAAAGCGGCTAGACAAAATTGTTAAAGTGGGTTTATCTCTAATCATGATTTAGTTTTTGTTTGTGAAATTAGTATACCTGACTTCGAAATCTACCTCCGCCTGTAGGCCGGGCTGGCAGGGATTTTTATTTTTTCGCAACAGTTATGAGAAAATAAAGTTAAGAGAAAATAAAGAAATACATCAGACAAATTTTGAAGATTTCACAAAAATTCAAACTAATAAACACTCTTGTGAAGCAGACACAATTAAAATAATAATAATAATAATAGGTAATCTTACCTTACATTGTTTTTCCATGGACAATTCACAGTTCTTGTTATGCAAGATGCAACATCAGCATATCGGAGCTGTGATGTTGATGATATTTTATAATACTGTGCACTATTTTAAAAAAAGCATGAAGCACAAGCTTACGAAAAATGTTTAAGATTACACTAAAATAAGTAAATAACTCGGGACACAGGTAAATAATATAAAAACGGATTAGTTCTTTAAAAGTGTATTCCAGTCCAAACTGCTTATTTTATTATTTATTTTTAAATTCCTTTTTGCTCTCAAACGCATCAGACTGGCAATTTTTCTTATTTAGAAACTACATAATATGCCGTGCTTATCAATTTTTTGATAAATGCAGGCAATGTTGACGTTTTGAATAGAATTTTCCAAAGTGGGGGTGAAAAAAATGGTCATATTGAGAAAATAATTGTTTAAAAATCGAATTCTCATTAATTGAGCGAAAAATGAAATCACACGGCCTATTATACACCTTTTCAAAAATCACCTCAGCAAGTTTCATGTTTTTACTTTTAAAAATGAGCCTGAAAATATCTCAGAAAATTTCGAGCTGTTGAGGGTGGAAAAATATTTGTTCGAATACACCCATTTAACACTGGATAGAACGAGACAAATGAAGCAGATTTCACATCAGGGGCACTTTATTTATACCGGCTATCGGTTAGAAACATGTGCATTTCCAGTTTCTGTGGACTGGACAATAGATGGCGAATTTCGGTACTCTCTTTTCCCTTGGACATAATGTATTTCGGTTTCCTTTCAAATGAGCAAACTTACAAAGGCTGTTCCCAATAATGGAGTTGATTCTGTTTTTCAAAGATCTTGTTCTTTTTTACCGCAATTCATGTGTGTACGCAGGGGGAGGGGGGGGGGCAGAAAATCTTCGGAAAAGTAATAATTCTTTAAAAGTATTACGTTGAATGTACTATTTTGAAAAGTAGTATTACTTGAATTTTATTGCATGATGGTTTTGTTTGAAAGGTTTTCATTAAATTTCATTAAAACTACTGACTGCTTTACGCGGCCAAAAATACCAGCTATTTTTTTTTTTTTTTTTTTTTTTTTTTTTTTTTTTTTTTTGCCCATCAGAAACTTTGTAATCGAACTGTCTTTTACATTTTTTGAGAAAAGCAAAAGATCTTTCAGAAAATGCTGTCAAAGGTGGTGTTTTGAACCGAATTTCCGGACGCGACAGTGTGGGAAGAGGAAAAGAACTGTTGTCATGAGACAACAATCAATTTTAACACAAGATGTAATTAATTTAAAGAAAAGAATCTATTGTATTAATCACTCCAATTAATAAGCCTACAAGTTAGAGGTCTGCACGGGCCGGCCTGTGGCCCGAAGCCCGAGCACGGCCCGGCCGCGGGCCGGGATCAGGCCGCGCGCGTATTTTCATTCACGGGAATCGGGCCGGGCCTAGTCCTACTCTTTACGGGCCGGGCCTTACTTTTTCCCTGAAGTTTCGGCCCGGGGCGGTCCTAACTTATTTTTTCTGCACACACCCGGGTACTGGTTTCATTCCTAATCTTCATGGCCCAAAATTTTCATTCCTAGTTTTCACCCAGCCCGTATGAAAATCATTGTCTCGGCGTGGCCTGGTCCGTTCAAATGTCAGTAAAATTAGGCTTGGCACAAATTTTTTGTCAAAAAATGCATACATTTTAAAATCGCCATTATCCTACAATTAAACATTCAAATTCATTCTTTTTAAAGAGTAGTAGATTTCTACACTTATTAAAATACAGTTAAATTAAAATATAGTAAAACGTGTGAAAAAGAACCTGTCTATGACGGAATCTCGTTTTAAACTGAAAAACGTGTTGATCCATGCAAAATTAATATACTACTACGTAAGAAAATAATATGTAATACATTTACACTTGCTAAGAAGGGAACTTGTCTATAACGCATTTTTTTCCCCTTTTCTATGGAATTCAGTCTTAGATTTTACTGTATAGCATTTTTCAGATATTTAACACTTCAATACATGGAATATGGATTAACAATATTAATGATAACTGAAACATTTACATACAAGAAATAGAGATTCATTAAAAAAATAACTATCGCACCCTGTGGCACTTCTATAAAAATGAAGATTATAAACATGGAAAGAAAAGTTAAGATAAATATTTTTGGCTTGAACTCCTCGTACGAGACAAATTTTTAACCAAATCGACGTAAAAATCAATGTTTTGTAGAAATTCACTCGGGCCGGGCCGGGCCGATAATTTTTTGCTACGGGTCGGGCCGGGCTCGGGCCGAACTTTTAACTTTTTTACCGGGCCGGGCCAGGCCAATATTTTTTTTGTACAGGCCGGGCCGAATTTTTTTTCTCTGAGTCAGGAGGGGCCCGGGCCTGGAAATGTCGGCCCGTGCAAACCTCTACTACAAGTCTTTTCTTTTATGTAGAGTTTGGCCGAATATTCGGTTTCATTTTTGTTTTCAGCCCAAAATCTTAGTTTCGGCGAAAATACTGGCGAATATTCGATATTACTATAACTGCCCTTCCCTAGCCTCCCCCAAACGGCACTGACATCCATTGAGCCGCACATACTAATTTTAGAAGGTATTACTAATCGTTATTTTTAAATTAAATTATTTTTTAATAATTTTTTATGTTTATAGCACCTTATATTGAATTATTTTTGTTTCAATCAAATTATTTTTTAATTAATAATTATGTACTGCTGTTTCTACTCAAAACATTATTCAGATAACATGCATATACCGGGTGTCCCAAAAAGGACTGACTGATTTTAAAATTCAATAACTTGCAAACGGTGGCAGATATTTAAAAAATTCTTGCAGGAGGGTTATGCATAAGGTCAAAAGTTTTACTACAGTGATTTTCGATTTTAGTTCGAATTACAAACAATAGATGGCGCTGTAAGCAATAGTCGCTAAATGCAGGCTCGATTTCTGGTCTTTTCTCTTGTTCCATGCTGAAAAAGGAGATGGAAATGTATTATCCGGGCCACGAAGTACCAAGAATCGAGCCTGAATTCAGCGTCTATTGATCGCAGCGCCATCTATTGTTTGTAATTCGAACTAAAATTGAAAATCACTGTAAAAAAACTTTTGACCTTATGCATAACCCCCCTGCAAGAATTTTTTAAATATCTGTCACCGTTTGCAAGTTATTGAATTTTAAAATCAGTCAGTCCTTTTTGGGACACCCGGTATGTATGTTTATGTTAATTACTTTGAATTTATTTTTAAAACAGTTTCGCTTTCGTTTTCGGTCGAAACTAGGAAGGTAAACGAAATTCGGTTTCTGTCGAACATTATTTTTATGTTTGTAAATGAGCAGAAATTTTCGCATTATTTAATGTTAAAAAATATTTCTTTGAGAACCGCTTTAAGGATTTACCACGTAATCATAATTTATAAATTTCAGAAAATCGAGTTTTATTTTAGCGGCTTTATCCACTGAAAACTTCTTTATGTGGCCAAAATCTGGAACAGACGATTCTATGTAAGTAAAAAAAGAAAAAAAAAAGAAAAAAAAAGAAAGAAAGAAAGAAAGAAAATACAATAAGCATTATATTTTAATTATAACATAAAATTTAAACTAATATAAATTTTCTCAAAATTGCATTTTTAAATTGATGACTACGACACGATTACTTTAATAATAATGAATTGTTTCACTTTTGTCAGCTTTTTTTCTTATATAATTATGCAGCGCATTAAGGACTTTTTTTTTTATCATCAAAAATCAGTATTTTTCTACGGTAAAAGTTGAATACCCTCTTCAAATAATCAGCATAAAAAAAAAGCTTTTCGTAATTTCCACTCTTTGTCCCGTCTAGTCACTAAAATAAGTCATATTTAATTAAAAATTACTGTATATTTTAATTTCAGATAAGCTAAATTTAAATTACAATGTTCGCCGCAACTCACACGCACAAAAAAAAGTGCACCAGAAAAGAGGCAATAATTTCAAATATATTTGCATTTTTCAAAAGTAATATGTATCAAAATTATATTTAAGCATTGTATTACAAAATAAAAAACAAAGTCAAAGAAAATAGAAATACTTAAGGGGGCTCGTCACTCAACTTCCAAATTCTCCTCCGTAATGCTAAGTCTATGAACTTTTGATGCATTCGTATATTTAAAATATCTTCTCGGAAAATTCACATTTTTAACATCTTTTTTCTGTGAATTCTTCTTAAAATTTTAACACTTGACACATTCGTAAGATTTTAACACTTCATATAAAATTAAGTCTATACTTTAGAAATATCTTGAGAACTAAGAAAAAAAAAGAGACTTTTAGGAAGTGTACACAAAAAATAGAAGTTAAAAATATTAATTTCCCGAGGAGATATTTTAAATATACGAATCCATCCAATGTCCATAGACTTAACATTAGTGAGGAGAAATCGGAAGCTGGGTGACCAGCCCCATTAATTGCTTAATGTGGAAAAAAAATTAAAAGAAGAAGAATCTTGTGTCGTGCGTTAATTAGTATTTCATGGGAAAATACCTCCAGCAGAAAGATATTGAGCACCAGAAATCTCAGAATACAGTATAATCAATAAAAAGTGTCACATCTGGTATTACTACAGAAACCATTGGGTGTCTATAGAACCCATTATCTAGTTAACTCGAAACTCCTCAGAAATGGTAATTTGTCTTCTTAGGAACTCCCATCCCACGTTATTGACTAACAGCATTGAAAACTGAACACAAACTGCACTTCTCTTTACTTATATTCACCCATTCTTTTGTAAAACGACTTTTACAGTTTTAGTGGTTTATCTATTTATTTTCATTACATGTGTATTTTTCAATTTATAAATCAAGGTAGTGTTTGAAGTTTAAAGCGGTTAAGCAGATCCGGTTTTTAAAAAAAACGTTTTTAGATATTGGCATTTTCGGATGCTAAAAGTATAATCGAATTTTTAAATATATATGAAAAATTAACGTTTTCTTCTTTTGAAAGCAAAATTTACATAAGTTTCCATAGCAAAATCTTGTGAAGAATTCGTCTTGACGGTCTAACACTTATATTATCATTAAGAAACTATGGAATGCTCCACTTTAGTAGAACAAGAGTATCAATTTATGTGTCTGTTTGTGAAGAGTGAACGTGTATGTAAGTATGTGTGTGCGTGTCTGTGGGGGGAGGTGGGAGAGGTTGCTATTACAAAAACACGATAATAGTTTTTTGAAAGTTATTTTTACAGAGGCACTGAAAAAGTCTGACCAAGTGACCAAGGGCACCATGATTACAAAAACACGATATTAATTTTTTAGAAGTTATTTTTACAGAGGCGCTGAAAAAATCTGACCAAGGGCGTCATGATTACAAAAGCACGATATTAGTTTTTTGAAAGTTACTTTTACAGAGGCGCTGAAAATAAATCTGACCAAGGGCGCCATGATTAGAAAAACACGATAATAGCTTTTTGAAAGGCATTTTTACAGAGGCGCTGAAAAATATCTGATTAAGGAGAAAAACACGATGTTAGTTTTTTGAAAGTTATTTTTACAGGGGCGCTGAAAAAAACTGACCAAGGGCAGCACCATAATTTCAAAAACACGATTTAGTTTTTTGAAATTTATTTTTACAGAAGTGCTGAAAAAAAATCTGACCAAGGGCGCCATGATTACAAAAACACGATATTAGTTATTTTTTTACCCTATTTTAACAGAGGCGCTGAAAAATCCTGACCAAGGATGCCATGATTACAAAAACACGATATAGTTTTCTGAAAAGCAGTTTTACAGAGGCGCTGAAAAAAATCTGACCAAGGGCGCATGATTAGAAAAAAACTATGTTAGTTTTTTGAAAGTTATTTTTACAGAGGCGCTGAAGAAATCTGACCAAGGACACCATAATTTCAAAAACACGATTTAGTTTTTTGAAATTTATTTTTACAGAGGTGCTGAAAAAAAATCTGACCAAGGGCGCCATGATTAGAAAAACACGATAATAGCTTTTTGAAAGGCATTTTTACAGAGGCGCTGAAAAATATCTGACCAAGGGAGCCATGATTAGAAAAACACGATGTTAGTTTTTTGAAAGTTATTTTTACAGAGGCGCTGAAGAAATCTGACCAAGGGCACCATAATTTCAAAAACACAATTTAGTTTTTTGAAATTTATTTTTACAGAGGTGCTGAAAAAAAATCTGACCAAGGGCGCCATGATTAGAAAAACACGATAATAGCTTTTTGAAAGGCATTTTTACAGAGGCGCTGAAAAATATCTGACCAAGGGAGCCATGATTAGAAAAACACGATGTTAGTTTTTTGAAAGTTATTTTTACAGAGGCGCTGAAGAAATCTGACCAAGGGCACCATAATTTCAAAAACACAATTTAGTTTTTTGAAATTTATTTTTACAGAGGTGCTGAAAAAAAATGTGACCAAGGGCGCCATCATTAGAAAAACACGATAATAGCTTTTTGAAAGGCATTTTTACAGAGGCGCTGAAAAATATCTGACCAAGGGCGCCATGATTAGAAAAACACGATGTTAGTTTTTTGAAAGTTATTTTTACAGAGGCGCTGAAGAAACCTGACCAAGGGCACCATAATTTCAAAAACACGATTTAGTTTTTTGAAATTTATTTTTACAGAGGTGCTTAAAAAAAATCTGACCAAGGGCGCCATGATTATAAAAACACGATAATAGCTTTTTGAAACGCATCTTTACAGAGGCGCTGAAAAATATCTGACCAAGGGCGCCATGATTACAAAAACACGATATTAGTTGTTTTTTTACCTTATTTTAACAGAGGCGCTGAAAAAATCTGACCAAGGACGCCATGATTACAAAAACACGATATAGTTTTCTGAAAAGCAGTTTTACAGAGGCGCTGAAAAAAATCTGACCAAGGGCGCCATGATTAGAAAAACACGATAATAATTTTTTGAAAGGCATTTTTAAAGAGGCACTGAAAAATATCTGACCAAGGGCGCCATGATTACAAAAACACGATATTAGTTTTTTGAAAGTTAATTTTACAGAAACGCTTAAAAAAATCAGAACAAGGGCGCCATGATTACCAAAGCCGCTTCTGACAATGGGACCAAATGAAATAAAAATAAAAATATGCTGTCTTAAATTGTCATTCCCTTTTTTTTCTTGTCTTTTGTACTTTTACAAAACTCTGAAATATCAAACTACCGGGCAGCAACCCCGGGCGCTTAATATTTGGCAGAAAATATGCTAAATACGTTATTAATACTAATATTAATTTATGTGGAAGTTACTATTCTTCGGGGTACTGAATAAAATCTAGACCAGGGCGCCATGACTATCAAATTCCCTGCCAATGAATCCATTTAAAATGAGAATATGTTTCTTATGCAGTGTTTCGTCGCTTATACTTGCACAAAAGGCAGAAATACAAAAATACCTGACAACACCAGGGGCGCTAAATACTTAGACGCAGAAAATATGCAAACATATTAGACGCAGACTTATTAGAAGCATTCTTAGAGCAGAACTTATTTAGGCGTATATCTAAATAAGTTAATACTTAATATTATTTTTCTTAGAATTTATCTTTAGTACAAGCTTTGAAACAAAGTCTGGTCCAGTATATCATGCGTAATAATGGCATATCTGATTGTCGATAACTTCTGTTATCTCGAAATTGGGTTATCTAATTGTCTTTGATCACATAGTTTTCTTATGCTATACTTTAAAAAATAAAAAGCATTACTTTTTAATTTTCCAAATGAAAATTTTTGAAAATTTTATGCCTTTCAGAATACACAACTTTAAGCGTGCTTAAAAAAAAAAAAAAAAAAAAAAAAAAAAAAAGGCGACGATGGGCGCACCGGGCATTTGCCTCGTTGCCCGGCGGGCCAGTACGACACTGGTCACGTGTAAAATAAATTTTTAATTTGAAGCAAACATTACTGTTTGCGCTGTTTATACAGCTGGCAACAGTTTAAATTAATACAACTTTCTAAAATTTGTAAAAAATATCTCTCGAAATGCTGAAAATTTGAATTTAAAATACAAATAAAACCTCAAAAAATTATTCAAATTAAAAAACTAACTGCAATCTGCACACCGGGAAATTCTGACGCATAAAATGATCTAAAAATGATTAAATTCCTATGTACAGTTTTTGCTCCTATAAAACTTTTTTAATGGAACGATTTTGTCCAATTTTGGCAGTAAATATCTCTTAAAATAATATCTCTTAAAATAATTCTTCGATTTGAAAACTGTCTGCATGAGCGTGTTTCTCAAACATTTTTCTATAATACTACCGATTTTCACATTTTTGTATGCAACAGTTTTTTTAATATTAACGAAGAAAGACCTCCGGTCACAAAAAATTCAAAACCGGCGGCGGCGGTGACAGCGGTAGTTACTTTTTTTTAGAATAGAGAGATTTTTTATGCAATTTTTAGCACTTTTTTAAGTTTCGAGGCGAATTTTCCACATTAGTGAAAAGAATATGGTTTCTTTCTTTTAACCCAATATACTAAATTTTGTTCACTTTTCAAAAAAGTTTATTCGGAATTCGTACAACAATTTTTGAATTTTTAGCGAATTTTTTATGCGATTATTGAACAGCATTTAATGCATCTTTATACCTATAAGAGGGTTACCGTAGGGGGGACACAGTTCTATCTCCGAATGCTGCCAAGTTTGTCGCCAACTTGGTGATATATCGCCAAAAGTGACGCCAATTTGGCGATAGCTTTAATATTTCGCCAAATTCCCATGACTTCCATTGTAAACCAATAACGATTACTCGCTTATAGAAAACGAACAATTTGAGATATTTTATTGCAACAAAAACTAATATTAACTTAAGGGGTTATATTAATTATATTTAAGGGAATGCAAGTAAATTAATTTATGAATAAAAGTAACATGATACAATGCTTAGCATGCTTTCCCAAACATAAATTTTAAGAGAGCCCGCAGGTCAAAGGAATTAGATTTGAAACTTTTATCCAATTACAGTAAATTTTGACTTTCGTGATTTTTGAACTTTTTGTGATTTTTAATTCGATTTCTGCGTTTCTTCTTGATCTGCTGCAATTTTTTGACATTCCATTTTTGGCCTATAATACTAAAGTAATTTCTGCCTTCATTTCAATAAAGTTTATTCGAATTTCAAATAGCAATTTTCGATTTTTTCGGGAATTTTGTATGTGATTTTTAGTTTATTTTAGAGATTTCCTACCATTTTTCCACATTAGTGAAAAGGAATCAACTTTCCATCTTCGAACACAATATATAATTTTTTTTCTCTCTTTTCGAAATTTGTGCAGCAATTTAAAATTTTTTCGCGATATCTTATTGTGATTTTCAGACCTTTTTCACAATTCGAGCTGTTTTTTGACGTACCCGGGCAACGCCGGGCAAGTTAGATAGTATACCAATAAAACCAGAAGACAAAAATTAGATGATAAAGCTATAGAGGGAATTTTCGTCGGATATGATAATGAATCCAAAGGATACAGAATATACATAGGGGGAAATAAAGATCGCGAGAACCGTTAAATTTCTCGAACACAAATTTAAATATAGAAACCAGAAAGTAGAAAACAAACCAAAACAAGATGAAAAGGAAAATCGCGATAATGAAAACCTTGCAGAAATAGAAATTTCAAATAGCAATGAGACACCATCCACGTCTAATCAACCAGTAGCGGAACCTAGACAATCAGATAGAATTAATAAATGCGTACCTCCTGATAGTTAATATACATATGGTTAAGAGCGAAAACGCTACTGAACCAAAAAATTATGAGGCAATCGAAAACATGGAAAATTTTAAGGATAAACAAAATTGGATAGATGCAATGAAAAGTGAAATGAACTCCCTTATGAAAAATAAAGCATGGTCAATTGTAGAACCTCCACCAAATAGGAGAATAATAACTGAGTATGTGTCAGCAGCAAATGCAGCAATTGAAATAAAGTGGCTAGTGAATTTACTGAACGATCTAAACCTAAAGCAAACTTTACCACTAAATCTATACGAGGACAACCAGTCCACGATCAAGATGATAGAATTAGAAAAGCACTCTGGTAAAACTAAACATATAGAAATCAGATTTCACCTGATAAAACAACTAAAACAAGAAGGGAACTATCAACCTAAAGTACTGCCCAACCAAATTGATGATAGCAGATCTGTTTACTAAACCAGTTCCCAAATCTGTTTTTCAAACCCAAAGAAGGAACTTAAATATGCGTGACAGTGAAACTTCAGAAATTAAGGAGGAGTTGATGGACATAAATCATCAAGATGAATAACTGCCCTATAAATAAACTAAATTCTTTAGTTACATAAACAATATAACTTTTCAACTTAGCCATAAATCTCTTTATAGTGCTAATGGATTTAACCTTGAAATTCCTGTAAAGATAATGACTTGTTAAGTGGCTAAATTATACTCATAAACTACAGTGAACTGATTTATTGTTATTAATTGATATCTTGTAATGTAAACATTTTGCTTCATTCTGTAAAATATAGCTAACCAGGATAGAGCATATAAAAAACTCTCTTATTTACAATCTATATAATGTGAATTAAATAACTTAAAATGTTACCGCTTCTTCATTTGAAATACACAAATAATCTACTATTTGTTTACTTAAGGGAGGCATGAAAAGTTATTGGAGAATATAAATATAAATGCACCTTGAAATATAAAGTTAATAATATCGCCAACTAATACGTTTTGGGATAAAGGTAAAATGTGGATTTACACCGTTAATGGATAAGTGTCCTGAAAAAAGGTAAGTCCCAAATTACATTACTTACTCACGCCTATTTATTGGGATTCAAATCCTATCGATTATTGCATCTGATGAACGTTCTCGCATTTTATTTAGTAACATGTCTAATCTTTAATGATACATATTAACAGCCCACCCTTTTCTAAATGACAACCTCATCCTTACATCAAAGTTTAGAAAACAAGAAAACACCGAATGGCCCATAGAGGCAAAATCTAGGAAAGCATATAA
This sequence comes from Maratus speciosus, assembly GCA_963932465.1. Taxonomy (NCBI): domain Eukaryota; kingdom Metazoa; phylum Arthropoda; class Arachnida; order Araneae; family Salticidae; genus Maratus; species Maratus speciosus. The sequence continues at coordinate 83,723,247 of OZ010786.1, read as the reverse complement.
AGCTGAGAACACATATAAAAGCGAGTGGTTATGGAAAATTCTGTAAAACGAGAATGCATATTATTAAAATGTGAAAAAAAAATAATAGATTGATAATGTTTAAAAACGCTTTTTCTTTTTGTTCGTTTATTTTTTTTAAATAAAGAAAGATTAATTTGAATAATTTCATCTTATTTTTTTAACTAATTAAAATAATCGATTTGGGATGTTTTTTTTGGTAGGCGGAAAAAAGCGCACCGGAAAAAAGCGCACGGAAAAAAGCGCACCGGAAAAAAGCGCCCCGGAAAAAAGCGCACCCGGAAAAAAGCGCCCCGGAAAAAAGCGCACCTTTTTACAAATCACATATTAAATAAGTCTGATAATAATGCACAGGGTTAACCTCAGAATATAAACACCCGATTGAGATGATTTTTTGAAATCTGGCGTCTTGCTCCCTCGGTACGGAGAGGCTGTGGGGGGGGGTCATTAAAAGGTATCTCAAAACCTGCATTGCCTCGATGATGATAAAATTTTGTAAGGTATGCAGAATCAGAATATAAACATCAGGTACTTATATATACAGTGAAACCTCCCTGTGTGACCACCTCCATTAAGCGACCAACTCCCTGAACGGCCATTTTTTCATGGAACGAAATTTATTCCCATAGGCTCAATACTAATTTTACCTCCATTCAGAGACCATCCCAGTTGAACTCCCTCCATAAGCGACCAATTTTTTTTAAAGAAAATGAAACAGATTTTGTAAGGTATGCAGAATCAGAATATAAACATCAGGTACTAATATATATACAGTGAAACCTCCCTGTGTGACCACCTCCATTAAGCGATCACCTCCCTGAACGACCATTTTTTTCATGGAACGAAATTTATTCCCATAAGCTCATTACTAATTTTACCTCCATTCAGAGACCATCCCAGTTGAACTCCCTCCTTGAGCGACCAATTTTTTTTAAAAAATGAAAGAAATTCCGTTTTTTCCAGGTCGCTTGAAGAAGGTTTTATTAAGAAAATAATTCCGGAGAGCGCATTATTACAACCGAGCTGTTTAGCTGTAAGAAACCCAGTATAAGCCAAAAAATCTAATAAATTATTGAATTAAATAAAATTAAACTGAATAAAAAAGTCTTACATCTATTTTATAGTATCAGATTTTTCGTAGTTTATTTACCTTGAAATTTACGATTTGCGAAAAATCTTGACAAAATGGTTAAAAGTGAAGATAATTTTTTGATTTAGCGTTAAAAAATCCATAAAATAGCAGCATTAAATTGAAATATCATATTTAAAGCGAATGCATTTTATGCCCGATAAGAATTTGCTTTTTACAAACTGGTTGTACTTATTTTTTAACGAACATAATCTTTTAAGCTTATGTAAATACGTATTTAAAGCATTTTTTGTTTATTCATCAGACAAAATACCCATAGAAACTTTACAAATTATTTTCATCTTAGATTTCAATGCTTTTTTACACTGTTTTAAAAATTTAGAATTAATTTAAGAAATTTAGCATTTAGATCAATCAATTACCTATTGAGTTATAAGGGATTTCGATCACGTGACAAACCCGTTTTTCGCCCGCTCTTGAGACTCTTCCTTCCTCGGAAATTCGGTTCCAAACGCCCACTTTGACATTATTTTCTGAAAGATCTATTGCATTTGCAAAAATATGGAAAAAACAGCTCCATTACATAGTTTCTGAACAACAACACTAGCCAGTTTCATGCATTTTCGAACAAAAATAAATTAAAATTTATGTCAGAAAGTTGCCCCTTTGGATTTGAGAACACCCTTAAAAGAACAAACCGTTGTGACAATTTGATCACTGGGGGTCTTATATTAAGTTTTTTATCAAATTTAGTGTATGTGTGTGTGTGTGGAGGGGGCGGGGCGGAAGTTATATAAAATGTTAATGGACTCTTGTAAAGTTTTATGACGAAGGTAATCGTAGATTTTTGTAATCCCCCTCCCTCCCGCCAAGTAGAAGGGAAAGGGCCAAATTAAAGGAAACTCATCCAATTAGATGTTTATATACTTAGAAAACATCCTGATTTTATCCTGATCCAAAATTTTATCGTCTAAAACCGTAATAGATTCGGATTTTGTAGATCCCCCCCCCCTACACACCCACAGCCGTACTCCAGAAGGATAAGGGAGACTAAATATATATATATATATGTATACAGTAAAACCTCTCAAAAAGCGACCACGTTCCGTTCCAATAAAAATGGGTCGCTCCGAGAGTTGGCCTCTTAATGGAGGTCCTGTTTAAATCTAGATTTTAATTGTTGGAAAAAGGTAACAATTAACGTTACTAAAATTTAATTTTCACATTAGGAAAAAATATAAAACTTTAAGTATCAAAACAAAAGTTAATTACATAAGTTAATTACTGTAGAGTTTAAAAAATGAATACATTGACCTTTGCTTTGATTTTACGGTTTTATATTTTATAACTTTTATTTCTTTCCGAAGTTCAGTAAATAAATGCAATGTTTTTGGACGGAAACAAATAATGACTATATCATTAATTTATCTATTTCTTTGAGAGTTTCCTGACAGAATAGGGCAAGGGAGTTTATCGACTGTCATTCCTAATTTGTCATCAGAGTTAAATTCATTGCCTAAAAAGGCACAAAGGGGTTTAAACATTTAAAGGTTACCGGAATTAAAAATAATCTAAAGTTAGTTTAGAAGTTTGATGAATAATGCGCTCTCCGGAATTATTTTCTTAATAAAACCTTCTTCAAGCGACCTGGAAAAAACGGAATTTGTTTCATTTGCTTTTTAAAAAAATTGGTCGCTCATGGAGGGAGTTCAACTGGGATGGTCTCTAAATGGAGGTAAAATCAGTATTGAGCCTATGGGAATAAATTCCGTTCCATGAAAAACTGGTCGTTCAGGGAGGTGGTCGCTTAATGGAAGTGGTCACACAGGGATGTTTCGCTGTATATGTAAGTAACTGATGTTTATATTCTGATTCTGCGTACCTTACAAAATTTTATCATCGAGGCAATGCAGGTTTTGAGATACCTTTTAAAGCCCCCCCCCCCCCCCCCCACCGCCTGATGAATAATGCGCTCTCCGAAATTATTTTCTTAATAAAACCTTCTTCAAGCGACCTGGAAAAAACGGAATTTCTTTCATTTTTTAAAAAAAAAATTGGTCGCTCAAGGAGGGAGTTCAACTGGGATGGTCTCTGAATGGAGGTAAAATTAGTAATGAGCTTATGGGAATAAATTTCGTTCCATGAAAAAAATGGTCGTTCAGGGAGGCGATCGCTTAATGGAGGTGGTCACACAGGGAGGTTTCACTGTATATATATTAGTACCTGATGTTTATATTCTGATTCTGCATACCTTACAAAATCTGTTTCATTTTCTTTAAAAAAAATTGGTCGCTTATGGAGGGAGTTCAACTGGGATGGTCTCTGAATGGAGGTAAAATTAGTATTGAGCCTATGGGAATAAATTTCGTTCCATGAAAAAATGGCCGTTCAGGGAGTTGGTCGCTTAATGGAGGTGGTCACACAGGGAGGTTTCACTGTATATATAAGTACCTGATGTTTATATTCTGATTCTGCATACCTTACAAAATTTTATCATCATCGAGGCAATGCAGGTTTTGAGATACCTTTTAATGACCCCCCCCCCCCCCCCACAGCCTCTCCGTACCGAGGGAGCAAGACGCCAGATTTCAAAAAATCATCTCAATCTGGTGTTTATATTCTGAAGTTAACCCTGTGTATTATTATCAGACTTATTCAATATGTGATTTGTAAAAAGGTGCGCTTTTTTCCGGGGCGCTTTTTTCCGGGTGCGCTTTTTTCCGGTGCGCTTTTTTCCGGGGCGCTTTTTTCCGTGCGCTTTTTTCCGGTGCGCTTTTTTCCGTGATTCGTTTTTTTTATATACGTGGTCTGGTTCAGGTACAAATGTTATTTACTCTCAAAATTTGCTTCAAAAATTTTAAAGACATTTAAAATGTGTAGTAATTTTCCGTCCGTCCTGTCAATTACATTTGTTCAGACATCAAAAATGTTTTATTTTTTTTTTAATTCTACAGCAAGCTATTTAACGTCCAACAAAAAACAAAATTTTAATTAAATAAATTTTAATGAAATTTAATTTTTTTAATTTAATTTTTCATTTACTTTTCCATACAGTTGAAAATGAATAGCAAGATTCAAAATCAGGAGGTTCTATGGGTGATACAGACACTAAATGTTCGAAACTATGAGCGTCCCCCCACTTTTCTTTCCAGGATTACACCAATTGTGGTGGGGTGGGGAAGAGAAGACAACTTTATAGATTTTAAGATACAATATGTCTTTAAAATGAGTTTATGACAAAGACTTTTAATATACAATTAAACCAAAACATAATTTGAAGAACAAATTAAAAATACAAAATCTGTTTCCTACATTGTTTAAACCCGAGAAGGGACAGACATGGGGCATTCTCACAATCTTTTGACTTTCGGGGGAAAAAATCTGGTGAAATTAAACTTGTTAAATAACATTTTAATCTGATAGACGAATGCCTTAGTGATTCAAAATAAAGAAAAAATGGTCAGCAGCGAAAATTTTTTTATTTAACTGAGATTTATGTTTAACTTGCGAGTTTAATTTTCCTTACCATTTTACTACTAAAACTTTTTATGTTCTTCTAAATTTTTACTTATAATGAATTTGCATAGTACCCACAGGATATTCAAATAAGAAATAATAACAATGTAGTACGTTTAGTATAAAATTTTGGTACAACATTGTCTTAAAGGGGAGTTAAAGAAGGGACGGTAAGGTAAAAAAGGGGGACGATATAGGAAAAAAGGGACGGTAAGGATGGAACGGTAAGGAAAATTACCACCTATTTTAAGCAAATCATGTTAAGACTAACTGGTAGCCACAATGTTCATTGATTTTTAGAAACAGTTATTTACATTGGATTAAATAATAATAAAAAAAAATAATTTACTTCGAAAAGTGCAGGAATAAACCTTGGGGACGGTAGGACTACCAATAAAGCCACGATGCTTGAAATTGATATTTAAATGCTGATTTAAATTCTGCAGTAAATTTCCTGTCAAATAATTTTAGACATTCTTTCTCTAGCATACTTCTGCATGAGAAAAAAAACTTGAAAAAAATTCTGTGGCTGCATCTGAAGTGATTTTCTGTATAATTTTAGAAGAGGGACGGTAAGGAATCTAAAACCCAGGGACAGAGTTTAAAAAATAATAACAACCCTAAAAATGTGTGCAGGTTAATTTTTTGCTACATATTTATATAAAACAATAGCTCCAGTTCGGAAAAAAATTATATCGAATTATTTTTATTGAAATAATTTTATACAGAGAGCTCCAAACTTCAAAATCAACACCAGGGACACGGGACGGTATAGGAGTTTTCCTGGTATTTGGACCCCCAACATCGTCCAAAACCTATTTATCGCGTTAATATTGTTATGTAATCATGCAATGGGATGTTCCCCAGTATATGAAAAAAGAAAAAAAAAAACCCACAAGAACATGTACTAAAATAAAAATTATTATTCAGGAACATATAAGTAAAAGATTGTGAGAATTCCCCATATTAAGATATTGCATTCAATTAGTTCTACATTTAATGTTAAATTTTTGTAACAAATAAGTTAAGCCAACTGAAGATTAAAAAAGAACAGAGCCCAATTAAACTGATGGCATTGAACTCACGGGCTATTCACACTAACTGTGTATTATACTCTTATTTCAAAGAATAATGTCCCTCGAAAAATAAATTAAGGCGGGGGATTTCCCGCCACCGTTTCTCCTCTTTACACTTAACAAATGAGCTTCCAAATGCCATCATGGAAGCACCTTATCGAAATAAACCGGTAAACTAAATTTGAAGCAAATCGGATAGAAAAACTCATTTATCTAAATTAAGGGGGTATTACATCCCCCCGTTTCCCCCTTTATATTTAACCAATGAACTTCCAAATCTAATCAGAGAATCGCCTTATCAGAATAAACCGGTATACCAAATTTGAAGCAAATCGGATAGAAAAACCCAATTATCTAAATTAAGGGGTTAGCCCCCCCCGTTTCCCCTTTTAGACTTAAACAATGAACCTTCAAATGTAATCAGGAAAGCGCCTTATCAGAATTAGCCGATATACGAAATTCGAAGAAAATCTGATTATTCTGCATGAAAAAACTGTTTATCTAAGTTAAGGGGGGGGGGGGAGGGGTTAGTGCCCGTTCCCCTTTTATACTTAACCAATGAACCCCAAAACTAATCAGGGAAGTGCCTTATCAGCATGAACCTAGAAAAAAAATTTGAAGCAAATCGGATATTTCTATCAAGAATTATCGCGGTACGTACGTACATACATACAGAACCGGCGGGCACATTAGTTCTCCGTCTTTGATAGCCTGTGAGCTAAAAATAAAAATGAAATTCATACAACATGATACTTATTAAAACACCCTAAAAAATTAGATTACCTTCAAATGAAATCGAAATAAATCTTGTTCCATTTTTAATTGAAAATATTTGTATTGCAGATTTTGTATTATTTTGATGACGATTGTACATAATGTGATAAGATGCATGCAAAATACAAAACTTTAAAAAAAGTCTTAAGATTTATTTCGATTTCATTTAAAGGAAATCTAATTTTTTAGGGTGTTTTAAGTGTCATATTGTATGAATTTTATTTTTATTTTTTAATCTTCAATTGGCTTAACTTATTTGTTACAAAAATTTAACATTAAATGTAGAACTAATTGAATGAAATATCTTAATACCTGGCCCTTCTCGGGCTTAAACAATGTAGGAAATAAATTTTGTTTTTTTAACCATTTGGAAAAATGGTTATTGTCCTCGTTAGGGTAGGAAATCAAAAGCATATCTGAAGGTTTTTATTGGTTTAATCATCATTTTATTCGTTTTCCGATTGGTCTATACAGTAATCTGTATTTCCCTTTACTTTCAACAGAGATGGACAACAGAGTGTTGCCACTATGACAAAAAAGTAATAAAAACTACAAAAAAAAAAAAAAAAAAAATTAATAACTCAGAAACAAACTGAGATTACAGCTTTCAAACAAATTGCAATTAAAAGTACTTTTTTTTCTCTATACGACGATATAAAAAGTAATATTGTGGGATGTTTAGAAGTTTAAGAAATAAATTTCATTTAAAATTGGCCGTCAGATTTCTTGGACGCTGGAAAAGCCTTTTCCGGAACAGCCAGTGAAATGCTTGGATAATACGAAAGACGCTTGAAATCGCCGGCGTCTAGCGACAACAGCCGCCTCACGGCTAGGGCTGGGCGATGTCTAAAATGAAATATCGTGATAAATCGGCAGCTTTATATCACGATATTCCGATATATCGATATTGCGACATATGAACAAAAAAATATATGTACATTTGTAATATATGTATAACTTTAATATACATTATATATTTTATTAAGGATTAAAATTAATATATATATATATTATTCTCAAATAGATTAATAAAAAACTATGTATAAATAAGCAAATCTAAATAAATAAATGCTGAAAGAAACTAGTAGGATGTGTCAATGGCAACAATTTCTTCTATTTCTACGTGTTATTACTTCAAAATTCGCGATCACAGAGGCAAAATTAAATAACAATCTATGCCCATCATGAATATTCTAAAGATATAGGTGCACTAAATTGTATGCATTTAAAAGGAAATATAAGCATCGCATCTTTCAAACAAATCATTGAATTTCAGCACCAACCTTATTAGATGTCTGTAACCAAAATTCCTAATCTAAAAATCATAAAACCAATACCTGTTGGACAGTATACACCCAAGCCCAAAGAAGGATCTACTTATGTGAAACCGTAACAGAATAAGGTGTTTGATTAAAATCCGTGCATTAGTTTTTGAGATACAGATATCGCTAAAATTGTGGAAAATGCAGCATAGCAGCGACACCTATTGGACGATTAACACTAACACTTAATCAGCAACAAGTTATGTCAACGTCTGTCTGAATTTGAAATGTTATGAAAATACGTGCGATAATTCTTGAGAAAAAGCTATAGCGGAAATTTTGAAAAATACAGCATAACAGCGCCACTTATGGGCTATAAACACCAAACACCAATTAGTAAAATTTATGTCTACGTCTAAGTCTAACTGAATCTGAAGTTTGATAAATATCAGCGCATTAGTTCTTCAGACAGAGCTATTGCGAAAATCGTGAAAACTCAGCATAGTAGCTCCGCCTGTTGGGCCATTTACACCAAGAACTAATCAGCATCAATTTACAAGGTATAACTGAATTTGAAATTTGACAAAAATCCGTGCATTATTAGTTTTTGAGATAAAGTTATGCGGATATCGTAAAAAATGCACCTACCTGTCAAGTAATTTACACTAATTTATAACGAGATATAAAAGAATCTAAAATTTTGTTAAATTCCGTGCATTAGTTCTTGAGATAGAGCGCCTACAAAATTTGTGTTACAAAGAGACAGACAAAGTTTTTTTAAAAATAGTCAAATCGTGTTCAAGATTTTCTAAACATATAAATCGGTCGAAACCCGGATGACAAAATTTTCATGAATCCAATACTTTCTTCTTGTAAAGATAGTAGAAAGTAAAAGAACTAAAAAAAAATCGTTAACAGAGAGAGAAAAATAATAGTTTGGTTAAAGTCAATTTTTGAATTGTTTATATTTTATAATTGTTAAATAACATTTATATTGCTGTTGTGCTGTTATGCTTAAAATTGTCTTACTATGCGTCGGCGTCCCCGACAAAAACTCTTAGTTTATTTTATTTCATTTTTATATTCTCCATTTTTTTTAAAAGAAAAAATAAAACTCTGCGTGATCTGCGAATCATAATCAAATGTGTTTCAAAATTTACCTTCCCCTTAATTTCGTTCTTCCATCGTCCATGTACCCAGATAGCAATTTTAATTTGCAGAAAATTTTCAGCAATCTTACTTTGCAGACTTTCAAAGTTGCAGCAAGCTCAGCATGACAAGTCTGAAAGTTCATAACAAGACTGCAACAAGATTATGCAAACTCCGAAGTCACCATACTTTGAACTTGCAGCTAACTTGTCGTGCAAGTTGCAGTCTTCTTGCATCAAGCTTACTGCAAACTCATAGCAACCTAGTAATATTGCGATGTCACATTATTTGCAAACGCATTGTAAACTTGCAATCTTGTCATGTCAGAACATCTGCAAACTCGGAATCTTGTCATGACAAGTTCACGACAAGCATAGCTGCAAATATGCAGTAATTTCATTGAAATGTTGTTAATTCTCTGAATTTTGCGTTTACAGGTAAAATAGAATTTTTTTTAGACAGCAGATGTGCATTCACCAAAATTTGAGAAGAATTTCGTTTTGATGCTAAAAATGAAAATCCGATGAGTACTAAAGGAATAAAGTTGTTTTACCATGTTCTGTAGGCAAAAAGGGTCATTTTTGTTGGAGTTTAAGTGGCCTATCAAGCCAAAAGCACCCCATTCTCGATAGCAGGAATTCGCTGTCTCATATTTAAACAATTAGAAAAAATCTCTTGTGGCTATGCTGCTTTTGAAATGGAAATAGGTAAAATGCTCTTACCTGGGATTCATCAATATCGCGATGACGTATAACTTCATCGGTGTGGCGTGGTCAGGGATTTATCCAAAAGCTTCTTGAAGAAATTATTTTTATTTTATTTTGTGAAGCATTATTTATCCTTTGAAGTATCCTTTGAGAGCTTAATATGAATCGCTAAATCCATGGGAAGATATAATGTAATATGAATTAGTATTGTGTGTTTTTTGGTGAAGAAAGATTCAACTTTTAGCTTTAAATACTTATAATTAAACATATTACTGGAGTATAAGAAACTCCGTGTTAACAGAGAGGCTACATGATTAAGAGTGATAATACATAAAGCTGCTAAAACACATATTCGCAGCGTAGAAAAAATATATAATAATTAAAGGTGTCTGGCAACAGTCAAAATGTTCAGATGTTCCTTTTAGTTACATATCAGTGATGAAATCTTAGTTATTAGAACATATGCTTTAGAGAGTTACTCAAGTGGGCTGTAATAGCACTCATTATTAAACGCGGAAGTAAAGAAACAGTTCGTAAATTCGCTTGTTAAAATGATCTGTGTTTAGTAACAAGTTCTTTCTTTTCTTTTTTTTTAATCACTTTTAGCAGTTGCCGAAGAACATCTGGGGAATTAAATTTAACACCCCTCCTTAATCTCCTCAGATGGATAAGGTAACAAGTTCATAGTCTTGATGTCACACAAAAGTTGAGGTTTGGGTGTGGGCTTCGTCAAGCAGTCAGCAATCATGTATTGCGTGGGACAATATTTTAATTCGATAATTTTATCTTCCTTTAATTGTCTTATGGCGTGAAAGCGGATATCAATGTGTTTTGTCCGCTTCGAAAATTTTTCATTTTCTATCATCTTTATACTGCTTTGGTTGTCATGGTAAAGTAAAATAGGTTTTACTTGATACAAGTTAAGATCTTCTAGCAGTTTTAATAGCCATAAAATTTCTTGTCCTGCGGTTGCTGCAGCAACATATTCCGCTTCAGCGGAAGAATATGCAATGCTTGACTGTAATTTTGTAGTCCATTGAATGGGATTATCACCCAGAAAAAAAATATTGCCGGTGGTTGATTTTCTATTTTTAGTGTCCCCAGCCCAATCAGCATCAGCATACGCGATGAGTATTGGTGGTTTATTTTTACTTATTGTTAGGCATAGGTTTTTTGTGCAATTGAGGTAAATAATAATTCTTTTTGCCGCTTTCCAATCCTTCTCGCGTGGCGTTGCACTTCTCCTACTAAGTATATTTACTGGTGCCATAATGTCGGGTCGAGTGACTGTGGCAATATACAAGAGCGAACCGATCGCTTGCCTAAACTTTGTATTGTTCGGAAGTAAATTGTCGCTATCTTCTAATTTATAGAAACCTACTTCCATCGGTGTACCAATAGGTCTTGCATCTGTTAAATTTAACTTTCTAACCAAATCTTCTATTTTTGACTTTTGGTTTAATTTGTAACCATCATTCGTTTTGATTATGTTGGTTCCTAGGTACTGACTTATTTCGCCTAAGTCTTTTACTCCGTACTCATTTTGCAATTGTTTTATTACATCTTTAATTATTTCACTTTTACTCGCGATTAAAATATCGTCAACGTAGACGATGATATAAGTGAAATTTTCCTTTTCTTTTCTAGTAAACAAACATGAGTCAGCAGTGCTTTGCACAAAATTCATGTTTTTTAATGATTCTGCGATCTTTTTGTGCCAGGCTCTAGCTGCCTGCTTTAAGCCGTAGATTGTTTTATTCAGTTTACACACTTTGTTTTCACAATTTTTTTCTATAAAACCCTCTGGTTGTTTCATGAAAATTTCTTCTTCTATTTCGCCGTGAAGAAATGCAGTGTCGATGTCAATGTGTTGAACAGAAAGATTTTTATATGCCGCTGAGGCTAAAAATGTGCGGATTGTTGTGTGTGAAACTACGGGTGCGAAGGTTTCATCATAATCTTCGCCGTACTTCTGATTATATCCTTTCGCTACTAAACGGGCCTTGTATTTTTGTACATTTCCTAAATTATCTAACTTTCTCTTAAAAATCCACTTACAACCAATAATTTTCTTATTTGGTGGTGGATCTACTAAGTCCCAAGTTTTATTTTTCTTTAATGAGTGGATTTCTTGTTGAGTGGCTTTGAGCCAATTTTCTTTTTCTACTGGGTTGTTCATGTTTGTTATGTCATAAAAATCGGTTGGTTCGAATGTGTCATTTGTTTTTACGTGACATACGTATCTGTCGGGTGGTACTCCTCTATTTGACCTCTGAGACCTTCTCGGTTCTATGTCGGGTTGTTTGGACGCGGTTGGTTCTTCGTCCGAATTACTTAACTCTGTTTGAATGTAGTTGTTGTCATTGTCTGAGTTTTCTACCTCTTCGCTTTCTTTTAAGTTGTTTTCACTATTTTCTATAAATTTAACTGTTCTCGCTATTATTATTTTGTTTTCTTTTGTGAATATACGGTAACCTTTTGATTTGTTGTCATACCCCACAAGTATTCCTTCCTGCGCTCTATCATCTAATTTGTTTCGCTGATGTTTTTGTATATAGGCATAAGCTTTACAGCCGAATGTACGCAGGTAGTGTAAGGTGGGTTTTCGGTTGAACCAAATTTCGAACGGTGTTTTGTTTGTTATTTTGGGTGGTAGCCTATTCTGCAGGTGATTGGCGGTATTTATGGCTTCTCCCCAGAATTTTTGAGGTAAGCCTGCTTCGGAGAGTAGACTCCTAGTCATATCTAATAATGACCTATTCTTTCTTTCCGCTACGCCGTTTTGGCTCGGACAAAATGGTACCGTAAACTGGTGTTGGATACCTCTTGCCCTTAGGTATTCTTCCGTTTGTTTACCTAAATATTCCCCTCCATTATCGGATCTAATAGCTTTAGGGAATCTGCCGAATTGGGTTTTCACCATGGCTACATAATCTTTTAACTTTTCGTGAACTTCATTTTTATGCGAAAGTAAGTAAATTACTGTGAACCTTGAATAGTCGTCTATAAAAGTGACGAACATTGTTTTTCCCCCGATAGTAGGTGTACCGATAGATGTGCACACGTCCGTGTGTATCAGATCGAGCACTTTGCCTGTTTTGGGACAGTTTGTTGATTTCGGATATGGGGCATCACTTATTTTTGTTTGGATACATATTTCACATAATGCATTATGATTACAGTTATTTATTTTTATACCGTCTGCTAAGTTTTTATTTATTAATTCTTTTATCGCATTATAGTTACGATGGCCAAGCCGTTTGTGCCAAACTTCTATGCAATTTTTATTTTTACATTCATGTGCAATGTTTATTTTATTAGTTTCAGCGCTTTCTAATAATTCGACTTGATATAAATTATTTTTCATTCTTGCTTCAAGATAAATATTCCCGTTTCGGGATAACGTGCATTTTTCTTTATCGAAAATTAATTTATAGCCATTCTGTGTTGCTTTGCTTACCGATATGAGGTTTGATTCTAATTCTGGTACGTATAATACTTCTTTTAATGTGATTGTGTTTATCCCTCCATCGGATGTTTTTGTTTTAAATGTCGTTTCACCTGTACCGTGTGAATTCAGCGTTTTGCCATTGGCAATGATGACTGTCGTCTTTTCAGTGTCGTTAAACTTAGTGAATGCATCTTTACTGTTTAGAATGTGTGTCGATGAACCTGAGTCGATTATCCAGGTTTGTTTTCCTGGTTTCTGGACTAAAAAAGCTGCGTCGCTGCCTTTTCCTGAATTGCCCTGTGTTTTGTTAATCCGAATTGGTTCTGTTTCACGGTTTTTGTTTTCTCTATAATAGTTTGCGTCTTCATAACATAACGATGATGTGTAATACTTGGATTTGTGCGGCTGTTGTTTTTGTGACGGTGAGTAAGTGTTTCTGTTCTTAAGATGCCAGCACTCTCTGTATGTATGGTTTTTTAATTTACAGTATGTACACTGTTTGTCCTTTTTATTACAGTGTTCAGCCGGAAACCTTTTATGCGTTTTAAACGCTTTTGAGGAATTCTCGCTCTGATCTGTGTTTTCTAAACGTCTTGTATATTCATCAGTGAGTTTTCCTTTTATAAACTCTGAATTAAGTTCATTTTCTGGACGGGCCTCGAGGGCTATAATTAAGGTGTTGTAGCTAGGTGGTAATGAACAAAGTAACAGAGCTGAAATGTGCGAGTCATTAATAGTTTCGCCTATGGCTGAAAGTTTATCAACAAGTTCTAAAATATGTGTAATGTGTTTTATTAGATTGCCGTTTTCTGGGAGTTTTGCTCCGTATAATTTTCTCAGCAAATATAACTTGCTTGAGAGATTAGCCCTTTCATGAATTGTTTTTAAAGCTTGCCAGGTTTCTCTGGCAGTGTTTAAGTGCTTTACATGCACGATCTGTGAGTCTTCAATACTCAAGTTGATAATTGCACGTGCTTTACGGTCCCTCTTCGTCCAGTCCGTGTTAATTGGATCTGGGGGATTTTGTGTTATTACATCAAACAATTCTTCTTTTATTAAAATCATTTCTGCGCGAAATTTCCAATTTGCGTAATTATGCGAATTTAATTTTTCGACAATTTGGACGTCTTTGATCCCTGCCATGTTTATTTTTATTTGTTTATGCGACCAACCTATTTCCTTTTTATTTATTTATTTACTGTAAAATGTAAAATGAACGATTTCTTTTTTATTATTATTATTACTCACAACCAACAAATTGTTCATTCACTAATTATTTAAATGTTCATTACATAAAACATAAATATATAAATGTTTCTTTTTCATTCACCTTAATATTTCTGGTACAATAACATTCATTATTTTATTCAATGCAGCATCTTTTTATTTTTATTTTTTTATTCAGAACATGAATATTATTAATATTTATAATCTAAGCCACTATATAAAATTTTTCTTCTTTTTCGCTAAACATGAGCACTTTATCTGTCTCATTAATCTTTTTGTTGGAGTTTAAGTGGCCTATCAAGCCAAAAGCACCCCATTCTCGATAGCAGGAATTCGCTGTCTCATATTTAAACAATTAGAAAAAATCTCTTGTGGCTATGCTGCTTTTGAAATGGAAATAGGTAAAATGCTCTTACCTGGGATTCATCAATATCGCGATGACGTATAACTTCATCGGTGTGGCGTGGTCAGGGATTTATCCAAAAGCTTCTTGAAGAAATTATTTTTATTTTATTTTGTGAAGCATTATTTATCCTTTGAAGTATCCTTTGAGAGCTTAATATGAATCGCTAAATCCATGGGAAGATATAATGTAATATGAATTAGTATTGTGTGTTTTTTGGTGAAGAAAGATTCAACTTTTAGCTTTAAATACTTATAATTAAACATATTACTGGAGTATAAGAAACTCCGTGTTAACAGAGAGGCTACATGATTAAGAGTGATAATACATAAAGCTGCTAAAACACATATTCGCAGCGTAGAAAAAATATATAATAATTAAAGGTGTCTGGCAACAGTCAAAATGTTCAGATGTTCCTTTTAGTTACATATCAGTGATGAAATCTTAGTTATTAGAACATATGCTTTAGAGAGTTACTCAAGTGGGCTGTAATAGCACTCATTATTAAACGCGGAAGTAAAGAAACAGTTCGTAAATTCGCTTGTTAAAATGATCTGTGTTTAGTAACAAGTTCTTTCTTTTCTTTTTTTTTAATCACTTTTAGCAGTTGCCGAAGAACATCTGGGGAATTAAATTTAACAATTTTTAGCTCAGGGAAGAGGGTAACTCAAAAGAATTTTAAGTAGGTAAAAGGGGATATTATTTATTATGTATTTTCTAATTCCGAATCAGGTGAAATCATCAGCAAGTCAATACGATAATTTCTTACAAAGTTACGGCAGGTTTTATGAACACAAAGCCAAAAATTATACTTTTGCAGGTAAAATAGGATGTGTACAGTAACAACTATTCACGAAAGCTTGAAACAAACTTCGTTTTGGCACTAGAAATTAAGACCCGGTGTGTCCCCAAATGTAAAGTTGTTTTGCCGTGTTTTGGGGGAGGGGGGGATGGACATTTTAGCTCGAGAGGGGCAAAATTCAACTTTTTTTAAATAGAGCAAGTAGGATATCGTTTCGTATGTATCTTTTAATTCCGATTTGAATAACATTATCCGCAAGTCGAAACGATCATTTGTAAGACAGTTACTGCAGTTTTATCAATACAAAATGGAAAATTATACTTTATTTTTGAGCATACTTTTGTCATATTTATTTTACGTTCAAAACAAGTTCTTTATATCATTTTAAGTCATCTCAAAATTATTAAATGTCCTCAAAATAGCAATAAATAAAATCAGGATAGTTTTGAGTTCACTTCAAAGTCATTAAATTTACCAAAATCCACTACTTATAACCTGCCGTAACTTTGTAAATAATGATCGTATTGGCTTGCGTGCGGTATCATTTGATTCAGAATGAAAAAATTCATAACAAACGATACCGCCTTTGACCTTTTAAAAATAAGTTCAAGTCTCCTCCCCCCCCCCCCCCTCACAAAAAAACTTGATGAAAGAACTTCATTTTTTAAGGGACTCATCGGATCTTTATTTCTAGTGTCAAAGTTCTTAACAAATTTTTGTGATTGGCTATCAGTTGCTGCTGTAAAAACTTACTTTACCTGCACTAAAGTATAATTTTCGACTTTACATTCATAAAACTTAACGAAACTATGTAACAAATGATCGTATTGATTTGCAAATTGCATATCATTCGATTAAAAAACATAATAAACGATACCCGTCTCTTGACCTACTTAAAAAATTTTCAGCTTTCCCCTCCCGCTCCCTGAGTTAGAAATGCTCCCAAAACATGGTAAAAGAACCTTATTTTTTGATGACTCATCGGATCTTCATTTTTAGTGTTAAAACGAAGTTCTTCCCAAATTTTCGCGAATGGCCATCAGTTGTATATTATTCAATTTTTGGTATATATGAGGTGCATTTAAGTTCTAAGGCCTCCGATTTTTTTTCTAACTAACTACTCACCCGAAAACTATGAAACTGGTGTTACTTCTAGATGTAATCTCCCTGCAGACATACGCATTTTTCACAACGTCGATGCCATGATTCCATGGCCACGGCGAAGGCTTCTTTAGGAGTCTGTTTTGACCACTGGAAAATCGCTGAAGCAATAGCAGCACGGCTGGTGAATGTGCGGCCACGGAGAGTGTCTTTCATTATTGGAAACAGCCAAAAGTCACAAGGAGCCAGGTCAGGTGAGTAGGGAGCATGAGAAATCACTTCAAAGTTGTTTTCACGAAGAAACTGTTACGTAACGTTAACCCAATGTGCGGGTAAAACAGCACGATTTGCTTCAGCGATTTTCCAGTGGTCAAAACAGACTCCTAAAGAAGCCTTCGCCGCGGCCATGGAATCATGGCGTCGAAGTTGTGAAAAATGTGTACGTCTGCAGGGAGATTACGTCGAGAAGTAACACCAGTTTCATAGTTTTCGGGTGAGTAGTTACTTAGAAAAAAAATCGGAGGCCTTAGAACTTGAATGCATCTCGTATATTTTACCTGTACGCTAATAGTCTTACTTTTCATTGTTGTGCGTGTTTTGTGCAGGATTCTATATAATCGGAGGTTTGTCAAATGCTCGACATTTTTATGCTATATAGACTGAGTAGACAAGGACTTATAGTTTAAAGTAGATTCCAAATCACCACAAATACTCTACCACACCTAGGAATTAAATCCGACATAGTTGAATGGAAGGCCACGGTGTTAACCATTCAATTACCTGGTAGGTAATCCCCAATAACTTCCAATAATGTACTTTAATTTGCTTAGGAGATTTATTAGGCACACCAATTCTCAATTAACTGCATATACTTCTAGTTCTTAGAAAGTAATTGAAAACATTATCTAAAAACAAGTAGTCCATTTACATAACCAATTCAAAGCAAACTGTATTATATGTCTAATTTGATTAATAATTTATTATATCAGAGTATATTAGCTCTTAAATTTCTATTTTTCCTAATAAATTTCACGCAATTAGGAAATAAATTTAGTTTAGACTAACTATCATATCATAATGTGATATGATAGTATCATATCCTATCATATCAAGACATAGCTGCCAATCAAGAAATTCTAATTTCTTGCAAAACTAGCCATTCCTGGCGAGTCGTTTGGTTCTCCCTAAAATATATGGTAATTATAGCATGTTATAATTTATTTTACTTGCTTAAGCATTCGCCAAATCGGAAGATTCTGATAGAGAAATAAAGAAATCTGTATTTTTATGTTAACCGGGTGCAGGTGATAAATCGCCAAATATCCAAAATCGCATCGTATTTTTTTTTCTATTTCATTAAAAATATAATCCTTTCACTTATTTTATTTAAAATACATAACTTTAATCTAAAATACTTAATTTTCACTTAATTTTTATAAAACAGTAAAACAATAAATAATACCATAAACCAAGCCATTAAATTTCAACATCGAAGCACTGTTTTTAGTTTACTAAGCGAACAATAAAAAATGCTGCAGGCAGTGTTAAAAAAAAATGCTATAGGCGAGATTTGCGCCCGGCTAACATTCCACTTTAAACAAAACTATATGAATATAAACACAACCCCCAATCTCAACTTCATATATAATTTTATTAAAGAAAATATAATTTATTTTAATTTCTTTATGGCCAAAGTGGAATATATTGCTAAAACACTGAAACTTCTCGGAAAAGAAAAAACTCATTTTAAAATTAAAATTGCCTTATTCTCAAATCTGAATAAATATAAAACCACAACAACAAAATATTTGAAAAGTTTGAAGAATTTAAAAAGAACAAAGTTAGAATAAAACAGTACAGGCTATAACATAATTACAGTTTATTTTCACACAGTTACAGATAATAGTTCGCACAGTTCACAGTCAACACAGTATACAACAAATATATATACAACATAATAACAATAATAACAAAGTATAGTATTTACCAAATTAACATTATGCAACATTCTTCTCTATAATTGTTTCCTGTCTTTGAATCCTAAAATAGAGAAACAAAAGAGTGCATTTAAAGAAATTACAAGTTAAATTTTTACAATATTTCAAATGAAAATCAAATTTCAAAGTAATTGCTTAAGAGGTGCAAAGGCCAACTTAGTGAAAAAGTTTCCATGCCGGGACTCGAACCCGGGCCATCAGTATAGCGCACTGACGTTCAACCGACTAAACCACATGGAACGATACCCAGCATGGAAAATTTCTCACTATTATATGTTGGCTATTATATGTTGCGCCTCTTAAGCAATTTCTTTGAAATTTGATTTTCATTTGAAATATTGTATTCAAGGCGAATGTTTCTCTCTAGAATAATTTCCATGTATTAATATACTCGAACAATTCATCAGTAATAGTCCAAGAGCTGTTAAACATTTTAGGGAAGGTATTTGAGGCACCCTGAAAATTTGTGCAACACTTCTTTTGTAATGCCTGAATACAAAATCGAATGTCTGGCTGAAGGATCGTGGCCCAAAACCTGTGCCAGACAAAAAATGGCACTTGACACGTGTCTGGCACAGTTTTTGTGCCGACTAAAGTGTCTGTCATTTTCAAAATATTTTTTTCTAAGTATAAATATTATTCTGTTTCAATCTCAGCGTGCCTCAAATACTTTTTTGGAGTAGTGTCAAAAAATGGCACTTGACACGTGTCTGGCACAGGTTTTGGGCCACGATCCTTCAGCCAGACATTCGATTTTGTATTCAGGCATTACAAAAGAAGTGCTGCACAAATTTTCAGGGTGCCTCAAATACCTACTCAAAAATGTTCAACAGCTCTCCTACTATAAAATTCTTGTGAAAATGGAATCCCCTTCTTATTGTATCGAAGACTTTTATCATTTTTTCCTTTGAATGGAAATGATTAAATAAATAAAAATTTTCATTTTCATACAATACGCTGAAATAAAATCATACCTTCATCGCAATAGCAACCTCTCATTTTGAACGTTCTACACGCAGGAAAGTGGAATAAACTTCGTTTATAGAATGTATTTTTCGTAACATAGAGAATTATTTGTATGTTAATGGTGTTCAAAGTCAAGGTTCAGCAGAAAATTTCGTTAAGTAGAAAACTTCGTTAAAGGGAAGTTCGACTATCTTGTTTTGTAGAACACAGGGGGCAGTGAACTTTTCAAGTGGTAAAATTCTTTTCATAATCAGTACTATTAGCTGGTCTTCCATCCATAAACAAAATTGTGAAAAACGATTCAATAAAATCCTTTTTACTTTTAGTCCAGGCAATAGAGACCACATTGGGGCTCTACCTAGCAAAATTCATGGTAGTTCTGGAAAAAGGCTTACTATATGTTTTTTGGGTCGCTGAATCCGAATTTTTAACTTCCCACCAAAATTTCCCCCGGCAACCTCCCCAAATTTTGGTAAAATGCCCCCCAAAAAGGTTTTTATTAAAAAAAAAAAACAATTTTTTTATTGTTTTAGGGAAAAAGTATCTAGAAATTCAGAAAGTAGCCAAAATTTTCAACAAATAAGATACATAACATTATGACGTAGGATGAATGGGGAGGGGGTGATTTGCCTCAGAACATGCGCCGCGGTGCTGCGTATACTAAGTTGCGCAATTCCACTTAACCACTCACGTCGTTTACATTCGCCCTCCCGTCTCCCCTCCGAACTTTCCCTATAAGGTTTACTTTAAGTTTTGTGGGTCGCTGAGTCCGAATTTTTAACTTCCCCCAACATTCCCCCCCCCCACCTCCAATCCCCCCAAAATAATTGTTTTAAAACTAAATTTTTTATTGCTGCTAAATAAAACTAAATTTAGGGGAAAAGTATGTAGAAATTCAGAAAGTAGACAAAATTTGCAACAAATAGGATACATGACATTATGACGTAGGATGATCGGGGAGGGGGGTGGCTGCCTCTGAACATGCACTGCGGCGCTACGTGCACTAAGTTATGCAAGTCCAGGCAATAGGGATTTTATCTGGAAAAATTAATGCTAGTTCTGGATTTTGACTCACTTTATAATTTTTGGGTCGCTGAATCCGAATTTGTAACTTCCCATCAAAATTTCCCTCAGCAACCCCCCAAAAAATTGATTTTTTGAAAAAAATTAGTTTTTGAGAACAGCGCGCGGGGAATGTTCCGAGGCAGCCCCCTTCCCCCCGTTTACCCTACGTGATAATGTCATATATCCTATTTGTTGCAAATTTTGTCTACTTTCTGAATTTCTACATACTTTTCCCCTTAAACAATAAAAAATTTAATTTAAAAACAATTATTTTTTTTGGGGGGGGGAGAATTTTGGGGGAAGTTAAAAATTCGGATTCAGCGACCCAAAAATCTTAAAGTAAACCTTATAGGGAAAGTTCGGAGGGGAGACGGGAGGGCGAATGTAAACGACGTGAGTGGTTAAGTGGAATTGCGCAACTTAGTATACGCAGCACCGCGGCGCATGTTCTGAGGCAAATCACCCCCTCCCCATTCATCCTACGTCATAATGTCATCTATTTTAGTTGTTGCAAATTTTGTCTACTTTCTGAATTTCTAGATACTTTTTCCCTAAAACAATAAAAAAAAATTGATTTTTTTAATAAAAACCTTTTTTGAGAGTCATTTTACCAAAACGTGAGGCATTTTGAGAGGCATTTACCCAGCCTTTATGATTTAGTCGGTTGAACGTCAGTGCGCTATACTGATGGCCCGGGTTCGAGTCCCGGCATGGAAACTTTTTCACTAAGTTGGCCTTTGCACCTCTTAAGCAATTACTTTGAAATTTGATTTTCATTTGAAATATTGTATGCAATGCGAATGCTTCTCTTCTAGAATAATTTCCATGTATTAATAAATTTTTACAGTTTTAAAAAATTCTACTTACAATCAGTTCTACAGGCCATCACAAATTAGAACTCCTCACGCTAATGTTAATGCAATGGGACATATTTTTAAAAATAAGTGTTTGTATTTTTATATTTTTAAAATACTTTTTCTTTTGTATTCGATAGCTGAGGTCAATTTCTGAAATTGTCGTTTTTTATATTATTTTAATTTTGTTGAAGTTTTTATTTTATTTATTTATTTATTTATTTTATTTTATTTATTCATTTATTTATTTATTGATGTGGACACTTTCATTGGCTCTAAAAATGAAAGTATATAAAAAGTCATTTAAAAATATTGAAATGCAAACGAGATATTTTTAATAATATGTCCTGTTAGCGAGCTATCGTTTCCGCTGGAGTGAAGTAGCTGTTTAAGGGTGATATTCTCGAAATGTATTAAAACATTAAAGGTTTCCAGTAGAAATAAATAAATCTATTTTTGTAGGCAATAAGCCATAGATCTTTTTGCCAAACTTTCAGTCAAGCCAGACTTAACAATGTGGAAATTGCTTCTGGCAAACCGCACAATAATAAAGTTAACCTCTGGCTTAACTTGGCATAATTAAAATAATAATAATAAATAAATAACGTTTGAAATGTCCAAACTTAGTCAACCATAATAACTATATCACGAGCTAAGCTCAGCAACCACCATTCAGGCTTCGCAGCCTCTAAAAACATGGTTATATATCCTGCTAGAAAAAGACTACTCTGTTACAAATAATGATGTTATCACGAACGGACGGTGACTATTTTCTGTAGTCGTATTGCTATGCTTTTCCTTTTTAATGGGGTATTTTTCGGTTACCATAGCCACGGCTGCCGCGATAGCTGGCGTCTGTTTGGTGATTGATAAATAAGGCAAGCCACACACTAGCGACACATAAGACATGTCGCTTGAATTCGCTGGAAAAACTGATTTAAAACAGGTTTGAAACAACTTCGTCCTTTGTTTCGACCGGTTTTTGCGCTACATGTTGCGGCTACATGTCGCTTGTCGTCTCAGTGTGGGGTGCGCCTTAGGCACATGCCACCAACAACCGACATTCCGTTAAATTAT